>JAIVEN010000019.1:877500-10877500 GCA_026686845.1 Adenanthera pavonina | reverse complement strand
GACCAGTAAAGTTACTTTTTGCAATATAAAATCACTTTATTAAAACAGGATTAAAGTAAACTTGTATCTAGAATTACTTTATGATCATGTCTCTTAAAAGCTCCTTTTTAAGTGTCCAATGACTTTTCTTTTTACCCTTTTAGCTTTTGCAGATCAAAAAGCTATTTTAACGGTAAAAAATCACCACTAAACCTTTAGCATTGATTATTTCTTTATCCTTAAACAACCCTCAGTGCCATATACCAATAGACTCGTCTTGTCGAGAGCTTTATTTTGATAGTAATTTTGCGTATTTACAAAATTTCCCTTGACCCGGGATAAATTTATAATTTTTAAAATTTTTGAGTCATTAATCGTAATTTTTTCCATCACTATTTTCACTTTAACTCCCAACTTATTTTTTATTAGTTAGGAACTAAAATGTAATTATCATAAATTTTAGGGGCAAAACTGTAATTTTCCATTTTTCTACCTTACTAGGAATAATGATCTCTTTACTCTATTTCATGCAAAACGGATGTTACAATAGGTGTTAAAGGATCACTAGTTGTATGCCAAGTTGAGCACATGTGAATTCTAGTTAAAGGAAGTGAAGTTTTTGGAGCACGTAATCTCGGTCGATAGTGTGGCAGTGGATCCCAATAAGATGGATGTAGTGTTGAAATAGGAAAGGTCACAATCTGTGACAGAAATACAAAGCTTTTTGGGTTTAGCTGGTTATTATTGGAGGTTCATTAAGGGGTTTTCTTAGTTGGCTTTGCCTTTGAAATGATTGACATGGAAGGACCAACATTTCATTTGGGATGACAAATGTGAGAGAGCTTTTCAGGAGCGAAAGGTTCCTCTGACATCTACTTCTATGTGAATCATTCCCAACCCATATGAGACATTCATATTTTATACAGGTGCTTCTAATAAAGGTCTAGGATGTATCTTGATGCAACAAGGGAGAGTGGTAGCTTATGCCTCGAGACATTTGAAGCCTTATAAAGAGGATTAGCCCACTCATGATTTAGAGTTGGCAGTGGTGGTTTTTGCTCTAAAAATATGGAGACATCACCTTTATGTCATACAGTTTGAAATGTTCAGTGACCACAAAAGTCTGAAGTATCTCTTTGATCAGAAAGAGTTAAATATAAGGCAGCGTCGTTGGATAGAGCTCCTAAAGGATTATGATTATGCCCTAAAGTACCACCTTGGCAAGGCAAATGTGGTGGCAGATGCCTTGAGTAGGAAATCTATTCATATAGCGACTATGATACAGGAATATCAGTTGATTGAGAGTTTGAGGGATCTGAGTTTGTCTATTTCTGTGAAGCCTAATGCCTTGGTTTTAGGGTCAATTAATGTTTTGAACAATTTGCAGAAAGAGATCCATTTTGCGCAAATGGAAGATGAGTATCTTTTAGGTGTCAGAGAGCAAGTAGAGATGGGTGACATGTAGGATTTCGATATTCATGAAGATGGGATCATCTAGTATCTTGGAAGAACTTGTGTGCCTAATGCTAAGAGCCTGCGTGAGACTATCCTGGAAGAAGTTCATAAAAGCTGGTACACCATTCACCTAAGTGCCACCAAGATGTATCATGATTTGAAGCATGGATACTGATAGCCGAGGTTAACGAGAGATGTCAGAGTATATATCAAAGTGTCTAGTTTGCCAATGTGTGAAGATAGAGCATCAGCATCTTGCAGGGTTGTTGCAACCATTAGAGATTCTGGAGTGGAAATGGGATAGCATCTCCATAGACTTTATGATAGGCTTGCCCAAGACTTCTTCGGGGCATGATGTAATTTGGATAATCATGGATAGGTTGACTAAGTCAGCTCACTTCTTACCTATAAGAGAGACCTTTACCATGGAAAGTTGACACAACTATATGTGGATGAAATTGTCAGGTTGCATGGAGTCCCAAATAGTATTATTTCTAATCGAGATCCATGATTTACATTGAAGTTTTGGAGTTCCTTTTAAGAGGCAATAGGGACAAGGCTAAATTTCAGTACCACCTACCATCCTCAATCAGATGGGCAGACTGAGAGGACGATTCAAACTTTGGAGGATATGTTGAAGGCTTGTGTTTTATAGTAGAAAGGCAATTGGGATAGGTACCTCCCTTTGATGGCATTCGCCTACAATAACAGCTATCACTCTAGTCTGCAAACGGCTCCATTTGAGGCCTTGTATGGAAGGAAGTATCGGTCACCTTTATGTTGGGTAGAGCTAAATGAAAGGAGTTTGTTGAGGCCGGATATAATGGATCAGACTACTCAATAGATTGATAATATTCATCAAAAGCTTTTGGCTGCATAGAGTAGGTAGAAGAGTTATGCTGATTGGACGAGAAGGCCGTTGGAGTTCGGAGTTGGGTATCATGTGTTTTTCAAGGTCACCCCAACCATTGGTGTGGGAAGGTCTATTCGAGCCAAGAAGCTTACCCTAAGGTACATTGGGTAATTTCAAATCCTTGACAAGATTGGGCTGGTGGCATATCAAGTGGCATTACCGCCTAATCTAGTTGGCTTGAACGACGTGTTCCATGTATCTCAACTAAAAAAATATCAGCCTAAATAGTCTTACATCATTGAACAATAAAAGGTTCAATTACAAGAGGATTTGTCATTTGAGGTCAGGTCAAAAAGAATTATGGATTCAAAGATAAAGTAATTAAATTATGTATTAGAAGATAAAGCAATTAAGGAATAAGACGATAAAGTTGGTGAAGGTCTTATGGATAGGTTTGACATCAAGTAGAGCCACTTGGGAGATGGAGGAATCCATGCTAAAGGACTATCCTTACTTCTTTCAATAAGGTATATGTTTTAAAATTTTGAGGACTTAATTTTCATAAGGTAAGGATGATGTAATAACCCTAGTTAATAAATTCTAAAGGACTTAACTGAATGGAACTAAGGAACCAAGACTAAAGGAAAGGATCAAAATTAAGAAAAAGAAGAAGAAGGACAGAAAGTATTACACCACGGCAAGGAGCAATGGCACCATGGCTGATTAGCTTGGGTTAGGTTCCAACCAAAGTCAATAGGCACTGATGCCGCAGCGAGCTTAAGTGGTGTCACGACACCAGTCGTGTAATCTGTTAAAACCAAAAGTCAAACCAAACACCGGAGAAGGGGAAAAACAAAAGAAATAAAGGTGCTTTGCTGGGGTTTCATATTCCCTGTCCTAGGGATTCAATTTTTGGTATTTAGAAGCTCAAATCTTGTTGGTAAGCCATCCCTTAACTTTCCTCTATGTTTCTCTTCAAGTTTTACCAAAGGATTTTCATGATTTTGGCTAGGGTTCTAGTTTAAGTTAAGTTCCACTAATTAAATTTTGTTTAAATGTGTTCTTGAAGTGTTGTTGGAGGTTTTTATGGTTTGGGTGTTGATTTTACAATAGTTAAGAGGTATATTTCCCAAATCCTAACCCTCAAATATTGGTAACTTTGGGATCCAAATCTGTAGGAGCATGATCTTGGTTTTATGGTTTGTTTTGGGTATTTTGGTGTTTGAGCTGGCCTTTGAATGCTTGGTTATAGCTGGTTGGTTCTTAGGGTTGATAATTGTATATGTCAAAGATCGAGAATTTGTGATGGTAATGATAATTTGACTATTATAAATTGTGATACTACTCAATTGGGATCTATTAGCCCCAATTGTATTTGGAAAGTATTGAATTGGTGGTGGTTGCTCCTTTTGGCCCACTGAGATGTTAAGTGGGTTGGATGGTTAAGGTAATCGTGGTGTCTTATCTTATGTTCCTATTTGATTATACATATATATATGGCTAATCCTTTTCATATCATGTTATGGGTATTCCTTTTCATATCATGATATGGCAGTTACACGGCTAGTGAGTTCTCTATCCCTATCTTGATTTATGATAAAAATGGCATGGTGATTATAGTGAGTATGATATAAGCATCTATGATGATTATCAATATGAAATCATTGTTATGCACTCCATGATATATTGTATATCGTCCTATGACATGCTAGCACCATAAAGTTTAACATGTGTTGATATGTTAGCATGTATTGGATATTGTCATATAATATACATTGTTAAGATATATGGTTTGGGTGATGATGCTCTATATACCATGTGGTTTACCAATCCACTAAATAGCACACAAGACCTTGTGTTCAAGTGGTGCAGTTTGTGTTATTTCAGTCATTAAATAGTTGTCCTATGGCCGGGACACTTAGATGGCTAAGAATTGGGGTGCATTTTCTCTAAATTACCACTAATTCAAGTGGTTCAAGGGAAAGAGAGACATGATCCAACCTTTAGTGCATTGACTTTTGGCCGAGTTAAGACTATTGGAAGAAAAGCTGGGTGGTGACCCCGAAATTGACCGTCATGAGTCGTTGGAAGGGGGGCCAGTGGTTAAGATTACCTTATTATGGTAACTAGCTCATGGTTTTAGCTGTGTATCGATGGGCTGGTGTCTGCATATCATGTATATTGTATTTGGATTCAATATGGCACTAAATACTTTATGAGAGCATGTTCTATTATTTGTGCATATTTACATGTACATACCCCTGGTTACTAGGATGTATATCTCACCACATGGCTAACAATTCCCAAATGAAGGATCGAGCTCTAATAAGGAGAAAACCAAGGAGGGCCTGAGCAAGGAGGATTGAGAGTACTCGAGGGTGTTGGGGTTTTTTCCCTTCTTGTTTTTGTCTTTTTTATGTTGTTAGTAAAGTGTTATACGTACAATTGTGTAACGTTATGTATACCTAATTTATCTCCATTATTCTGGGGTCGAACCATAGTGTGGCCTTTCTTATACTCTCTATGTTTGGTTTATGGCCCATTGTGTGTTAACATGCCTATGGTTATGCTAGTGATATGATGAATACTAATTATGTTCTAGGTGTGGTATGCAATGTTTCCAAACTCTAATATTTGATTGTGCTGGACTTCAGATGGGTAACCCCAAGTCCCTTAGGTATGTATATCTTGATTGTGAACCCGATATGACTATAGGGCCCTTAGTGTATAAAATGGGTAGCCCATTAGCTTGATTTGGGGTCCAAGGGGTCAAAAGTCGGAGAAGTGGTTTCTTCAGGTTGAAACTTTCTTGGATGAATTCCTTGCATCTAGTGTAACCTGTAAGATGGGTTTATGGGTGCCAATTGCACATTTGTGGCAATTGGATGTGTTATTACTTTGGTTTTTGTCAAAAAATTACCAATATGGTTCCGGGAGTCCAAAATCTCCATACAGAGTTGTTTTGAGGTATGGTTGGTGTCTAAGATTAAAATAAGATTAGAGTGACCTTAGGCTTTGGAATCAGGTTAATTGAAAGTTGGAGCAGGAAATTATAAGTGTCAAAAGTTCATTAGGTGCATCAATAAACTACTGATGCAGGTTTTGTTATTGGTGCCACGGCGCCATAACCGTGGCCACGATGCCATGCATCTCGGGTTCCATCTCATTTTCCTCTAGGAACATTCCTTGTCGTGGCGCTATAGTGTGGGGTTGCGGCTTTACCCCTTCAGTTGGTCTTCCTTCCCCTGTTTTTGTATTCTTTTAGGTAAACAGGTTGGTGAGTATAGGATGTTACATTTATACTCACCATAGTTCATGGCATGTTCTATTGGTGATTTATAGCCTACCTCCTTGGTTATGCATAAAACACAAGCACATCATGTTGTCTATGATGATTTAGGCACAAAACAGCTAAAAAATGACATAGGTGTTTACCTGAGACCTTTGATTGTAGACTTGAAAATGTTGTAGGAGAAAGGTGTAGATGTGTTTGATGCCTATCACAAGAAGTCTTTTAAGATACATGCTATGATTTTTTGCACAATAAACGACTTTCTAGCATATTGAAACTTGTCCATATATAGTGTTAAGGGGAATAAAGCATACCCTTTTTGTGGAGAAGGTACATGCTTTATACAACGTCCATTTAGAAGGAAGATAGTCTACCTTGGTCACTAGAGATTTGTTAGACGGAATCATCCATATCATAGATTGAAAAACTTTCAATGGCTTAGAAGAATATCAAAATGCCCTAAAGCCATTAATTACATAGCAAGTATATCAACGGGTGAAAGGCATCAATGTTATCTTTGGTAAGACTCAAAAACTTGCAACTGAAAAAAATTTATGGAAAAAGAAGTCTATCTTCTTTGATCTTCCATATTGGTGAAGTCTTAAGGCCAAGCATAGTGTTGATGTGATGCATGTGGAGAAAAATGTATGTGATAGTCTTGTTGGAATACTTCTCAATATACAAGGCAAGACCAAGGATAGTACAAATGTAAGATGAGATATGATTGAAATGGGAATACGAGTAGAGTTAGCTCTGTAAGAAGGAAATAGGAGGAATTATCTTCCCCCAATTTGTCATACATTATCCAAAAATGAGAGAAGAAGTTTTTGTGAGTGTTTACATGGTGTCAAAGTGCCCTAAGGATATTCTTCGAATGTTAAAAAGCTTGTGTCAATGAAAAATTTAAAATTAGTAGGCTTAAAGTCTCACAATTGCCATGTCTTCATGCAACACCTGCTACTTACAGCTATTCAGGACATATTACCAAAAAAATTAAGAGACACTATAACCAGATTATGCTTCTTTTTCAATGTTATATGTAACAAAGTCATTGACCCCCAGAAATTGGATGAATTTGAAAATGATACTGCCTTTATCTTGTGCAAACTTGAAATGTACTTTCCATGTAATATTTCTAAAAAGCTTAAATAGCTTAAAATGAAAAAGGAATTTGCGAAATGGACATACACCATTTGGCATAAAAAAGGACAAAGAGGTCATTTTCCTGGTTAGTGAAAAATAAGAAAATTGCATTTTTGTCCCTAAAAATTAAAATAATTGTATTTTAGTCCCTAAGAATAAAAAAACACGGGATAATGCATGTGATTATGTATTTAGGAAAAATTATAGCTAACAACCCAAAAATTTCTAAAATTATAAATTTATCTAGGTCAGGGATAATTTTTTAAATATGTAAAATTACTATCCAAATGAACCTTGCAACGAGCTAAACCCAATGGTATAATGCATTGGGATTAATGGAATTTATATGAAGCAAAATTTAGTGCTGAACATCAAAATGTGTACAATGCACGAAAAAAGGCACTGTGGGCCCCACAAAAAGGCAGATAAAGTTAGAAAAAGGCATATGTGCCCCACATTTGGACCAATTGGGATAGGATATTATGATAATTTTATATCCCAATATAGTTATAATTGGTGTCCTAATAATAGTGAAATATACTGCTAAAATAGCTTTAATTGTCTAGACCGGTACGAGATATATTTGAATAAAGAAATATGCAGTATTTTTGGACAAATATGCCCTCAATTTCATGGCCAACAAGCTGCACATGGGGATATTGTGATTACTTTAATATTTTCTCAATTTTTCAAGAAACATTGAGAACATTAAGTGGCAGATTTTGGTTGGTTGTAGTTTTCTATATATAACCCCTCTTAGTTCTTGTTTTGCATGACCTTAAGAAGTAAAGAGAGAGGGAGCAGCTACTAGACACAAGGAAAGGAAAGGAGGAACGTGAGGAGCAAAGGGAAAAATGAAGAAGAAAAAAGGTAAAAATTCTTCCTTTCAACCCTAAGTGATTTTGCTTTAGGTTTTGAGTAGTTGGAAGTAGTTTAGCAAAGTTCTCCTTCTCTTTGCTTCAAGTCCAAATTTTGGCCTTAACGTAGGGTTGAAGAAAGAAAAGCTTTCTTGCATGAAAATGTAGAGAAAGTGTGAGAAAATGCAAGAAAAACAGGTTTCAGTACGTTTGGAAACAAGTTTTTGAAAAACCATTTTCTTTCCTTCTTGCCATGATTTTGGGCAGCCTAGAAGTGTAAGAAAGAGTGAGATTTTCATGGATTTGATACAAAAAATGAATTCCACATAGCTAAAAACCTTATAGACAAGTATGGATTTCAAGATTAAGCTTGATTTATACAAATTGAGTTTTAAGGGTTTCTAAGGTTTCATGGTTGTATTTTAAGTTATACCATGAAATCATTTACTTAATCAAATGTTTAACGATGTGTAGGGACATGAGGAAGCTAAAGGAAGATTGTGAAATCATTGAAAGCAAAGGGTATAGTCAAGAGGAATCACCAAAGGTAGCAAAGTTCATATATTCTTGCTTATGTTATTTCATTCTTTTGCTATGATGCAAATTGCTTATGTTATTATGAATTTGTGATTTCTTGATTGGTTTTGGCTATAAAATAAAGGGTTTTATTCCTCAAGATGTCCATTTTTTAAGCCGTTATACTGCCAAAATTTTTATGATTTATATGGCAATTTATTGATTTATGTGATTTAATGTGATCAAATGTGATTATTAAGTGAAATAAATAACATGATGCATGAATATAACTTGCTACTGAGATTGTCTCAATCTCAGCCACTCAAGTATCCCAAATTTTAGGTTCCAAGGATGGCAAATCCACCAAGAAGAGAAGAAGCAAGGACAAGACTATGGATATCTAGAATTATAATTGCTATTGTTACTTGCTTTCTTGTAATTGTATATAAAATCATATGTGTTTTTGTGAAGCTAAGATTTGCCATCATTATGCTCTTTTGAGTCTCTTAAGATGTTATGAGAATGGCATGAAATAAGATGAACAAGTTTGAGTGATGCATACTATGTATATATTCACTTTTGTAAATCATGGCATAATCTGGCTAATATGTACCCCAGAGATATATGGTTACTATTTATTAGAAAAGTGATGTAACATATAAGTATTATATATTTTTGAAAACTAGATATACAGGGCTTTCCAATAAGCTAAATAGTACTTAATTTGGATCATTTTGTGAATTGTCATAAATTTTTGAAATTAGGGTTAAAACCTAGACATTATTGGAAAAAAACATATTTTATTGATAAGCACTGCTTATTTGAAAAGTAGCATAAAATCGTATGGAGCTCCAAAAATTCAGTGGTTTATATGATGAAAATATCTGTATTTTAAGTTTAATATGATGTTGGTTTGAAAGTAATTGGATCCATACAATGAAAGTTATGTATGTTTTTCTAAAACTATTCTAGTAAGAGTAAGGTTCTAACTCTTAGTGATTCAAGTTAGAATCATTCCCTACACAAGTTAAATATATATATATATATAAGAAAAATATGGCCATAAAGAAAACATGTAGATCTTTCAAATGATATAAAGAAATCATGAAACAAACTTGTAAATTATGAGAAATTAATTTTTAAATTTAGGGGTCAGAACAAGATAGAAATTAGAAACAGGGGAAAGAACAGTAATATTCAAGAAATAAACTATATGAATTGGCTTGATGAAATTCCAGTTTCTTATTTTTTTTCCATAAAACCCAAGATGTTCATGAGTTTTAGAGACTTGAACCATAGTGAAATGATATTGTTGCATTTAGTTATGAATTTCCGAAATTCGCTGCGCAATATGATGAACAGTACACAAAAAATAAATTTTGAAGTTTCAAGTTTTTCATTGGTTTAAAATCTCCAAAATCTCTTTCTGCATACAAATGAGGCAGTATTCATGGAAAAGATATCCAAATATGAGATATGACATTCCATTTTCATTTTTTCACATAAGGGTGCATTTAATTATCTATATAGTGAGGGAGATAAGGTTATGTGGCCCTAATTATTTGCGGTGGATGTACCCATTTGAGCTATATATGAAAATCCTAAAAGGGTATATCAAGAATCCACATCGGTTTGAAGCATCTATTGTTCAAAGATGCTACTGAAGGGGATGTTGAGTTTTGTACTAAATACATGCCAGAAGTAGAAGTCGTTGAACTTCTTAGGTCTCGCCACAAGGGCAGAAGAGCAAGTAAGGGTACACGATGGTTAAATATGCTGGGCAAGGGCCATGAAGAAGTGTTACAAGCACATCTATGCATCTTGAATAACACTAATGAAATTTAGCCTTATTTAGCCACATATAAAAGCATTACAGGAGAAAAAAAACCCTCGAAAATTTGACAAGTGGTTGATGAATGAGCATAATAGAACTTTTATATCGTGGTTCAATGAAAAGGTTATGAATGATGACAAAATTTCTAATACAATAAGATGGTTAGCCAATAACCCACAATTTGAGGTCGTATAGTGGAGTAGATATTGTTAATTCAAATGGTTTTGATGATTCTAAACAACAATGAGCTTGGAAATCCAATATCAAAGGAACACAAGTAAAATGAAGAACAAAGTTAGAGTTTCCTTAAGATTGAAGAATTATTTCATTAATTTTAGGAATCCAATTTGTAAAAGAAGGTAGTTAAGCTTTAAATTTTACTTCACCCAATATTAAATGAGATATCTATTTGAATGATTAATCATAATTAGCTCATGATTTCAAAATGGTTTTCATGAAAAGAACTACTTTATGAGGATAAAGTCTCAATTTCAAAGATGTTTCTAAGTGTTCACCTTGTTTTCATGAAAATGTTTTACCTTATGTGCATAACCATTCAATCTCAAAGCTTTTCCAAGCGTCCCTTCTTCGATTTCATGAAAAGGGGTTGAGGTTATCTGCATAACATAGATGTGCACCATGTTCTCAGGTCTGTCCTGGTGGTTATCCTGATAAGGAGGGTAACTATTACACTATTGATTTAGATGAATTATTTGCCGTAAACTCAATATGTTTAATAAGTGAAAATGATGATAGTTGGCTATGGCATAGGAGACTAGCACATGTTAGCATGCATTAATTAAGCAAACTCATTAAAAATGAACTTGTTCTTGTATTACCCATCATTAAGTTTGAAAAGGATATAGAATGTGATGCTTGCCTTAAAGGGAAACAAACAAAGTCCTCATTCAAAACCAAAAATATTGTTTCTACAACTAGACTACTGCAATTACTTCACATGGATTTAATAGATCCTAATCGTACTAAGAGTATTAGTGGTAATTTGTATGTAGTTGTTGTAGTAGATGATTACTCTAGATTCACCTAGACAATATTTCTTCCCTCTAAAGATGAAACATACGATGCTTTTCTTATCTTAGCTAAGAAATCCAAAATGAGAAAGGTTGTTCTATTATATGTATTAGAACAGATCATGGTGGAGAATTTAAAAATGCTAAATTTGCTGATTAATGCAATGAGAATGGAGTAGAGCACAACTTCTCAGCTCTTAGAACACCTTAACAAAATGGAGTTAAGGAAAGAAAGAATAGAGTACTGGTAGAAATGGCTCATGCTATGCTGAATGAAAAGGGGCTGCCTAAGCAATTCTAGGCTGATGCAGTAAGCACAGCATGCTACTTGATGAATAGAGCATACATCAGACTCATACTAGAAAAGACTCCATATGAGTTGTACAAGGGAAAGAAGCCTAACATTTCCCATCTTCATGTCTTTGGATGCACTTGCTATGTCCACAACAACAACAAAGACAATCTAGGTAAGTTTGATGCCAAATCTGATGAAGGTATATTTCTTGGCTACTCAAATAGGAGTAAAGCTTACAGAGTTTTCAATAGAAAGACTGGAACTATAGAAGAATTTGTGCATGTGATTTTTCTTGAAAATAAAACTATGTCTAAGCATGCTAAAGATGAGGATGATTTAATTTCCAACTTTAAGAACTTGAATATTTCTGAAGAAAATAAAACTGAACCTCCTAAAATATCTGAATCTGCTGATGTAGAGGAAGATATTCAGGAGAAAGATAATGAATGTGAAATCAATGAAGAAGTGTCTCAAGAACTCCCTAGAGCTTGGAGATATTAAAGGAATCATCCAGTTGATCAAGTTATTGGGGATGTTCAAGAGAAAGTTAAAACTAGAAGACAACTTGGGGATCAAGTGAATAACTGTGCATTTATTTCTCAAATTGAACCTAAGTGTACTAAAGAGGCTTTAACAGATGAATACTGAATTCTAGCTATGCAAGAAGAACTTAATCAGTTTGAAAGAAGTCAGGTTTGGGATTTAGTGCCTAACCCAAGAACCACCCTATTATTGGAAATAAATGGGTGTTTAAGAACAAACTAAATGAATCAGGAACAATAATAAGGAATAAAGCTAGAGTAGTGGTTAAAGGATATAATGAGGAAGAAGGCATTGATTATGAGGAAACTTTTTCTCCAGTTGCAAGATTGGAAGTCATAAGGATTCTCTTAGCCTATCCTTGCATAAAAAATATTGTGCTATACCAAATGGATGTGAAAAGTGCTTTTCTGAATAGGTATATCATGGAAGAAGTTTATGTTGATCAACCTCCAGGTTTTGAGGACTCAACTAAACCAAATCATGTATATAAACTGAAGAAAGCTCTATATGGCTTAAAACATGCACCTAGAGCATGGTATGAGAGACTGAGTAATTTTCTGATCAAAAAAGATTTTAACAGGGGAAAAGTTGATATAACCTTGTTTACTAAAAGAGAAAATAAAGATTTACTTATTGTACAAATTTATGTTGATGAAATTATATTTGGTTCTACTAATGAGTCTTTGTGCAAGAACTTTTCTAAGCTAATGCAGAGTGAATTTGAGATGTCAATGATGGGTGAGCTAAACTTCTTCCTTGGATTGCAAATCAAACAATATAATGTTGGCATTTTCCTCAATCAATCAAAATATCTCAAGGAGCTACTGAAGAAGTTTGGAATGGAACATTCTAAACCTATGGGAACTCCTATGGCCTCTGCAACTAAGTTTGACATGGATGAAGAAGGAAAACTCTTTGATATAACTCAATATAGGACAATGATTGGTTCCTTGTTGTATTTGACTGCAAGCAGGCCTGACATCATGTTTAGTGTATGCATGTGTGCTAGGTTCCAATCATGTCCCAAAGAGTCTCATGCAACAGTTGTGAAGAGAATTTTTAGATATTTGCTAGGACATCATAGATGGGACTTTGGTATCCAAAAGGCAATGGAGAAGAGCTCATAAGTTATACAAATGCTGATTTTGCTGGATCTAAAACTGATAGAAAGAGCACAAGTGGAACTTCTCAGTTTCCGGGAGGCTCCCTTGTATCATGGTTCAGCAAAAAGTGAATAGTGTAGCTCTCTCCACAGCAAAAGCTGAGTATGTTGCTGTAGGTAGTTGTTATGCACAAGTCTTTTGGATGAAACAGTAGCTGGAAGATCTTGAGATTGAAATGAAGGAAATCCCAATAAAATGTGATAATCAAAGTGTCATCAACATTACAAAGAATCCTGTCATGCATTTAAGGACAAAACACATTGAAGTAAGACATCACTTCATAAGAGATCATGTTTTGAAAGGGGAAGTCAAGTTGGAGTTTGTCCCTACTGAAGATCAGCTTGTAGACATTTTGACAAAGCCACTTGCAGAAGATAGACATGGTAAAATCAGAAGAGAATTAGGAATGGTAAATCCAAATAAGTTATAAGTATTCTCTGAAATCTCTCCTAAGCTTATGATTCAGTTGATAATAATATTAACTTAAGCATCGGAGTATCTAGAAATTTGTTTTGTAGGCACTTCTTGATTTAAAATAATGAAAATCTGATAAAATGAAGTACCCTGCACGTTGAAATAAAGTTATGATGGAAAGAAAAGGCTTATGGGGATAACACAACTATCTGTAAGTGTTTATGAGTTTTTCAAATATGCTTATTCGCATAACCCCATAGCCTTATGCTGAAAATGAATTGATTTTTTGGTATGCATAGCCTCTATGTTTGAGGTTATTCGGATAAGGTATGAGGCTTTTCATGAAAATGAGAGCTTATGTGAACTTCTGGTCTCTATGAAGCTCGATTTTCGGATAAGGTCATCACCTTATGTGCATGACCTGCCTTGTTTGCTTCATTGAATGTGTACTGTGTGTTGAATCATGTGTTTTGATGATTCCAAACCAACCTTCAAGAGCTTGGAATAAAGATATCAAAGGAGCACAAAAGGGTTCAAGTGAAGGAATTCTAGAAAAATCAATACAAAAATAGATGTAGAATATTTAGTAATGTTTTAATTTGAGTAAAAGACTTTGATTTGGTGAAAAGATATTTTAAAACCTTGATTCTATATTAATTCATGGAATATTTGAAAAACACCCATCAATAGATGAAGTTTGAAAGGTTTATACTGATCTGCTGTTTTGAAAATTCGAACTTTGGCTTTCGAAATTCGAATTTCGTATTGAAAATGAACAAGTCTGAAAAGAGCCTTCTCTGACAGATGAATTTTGACTTCAGAAGTTCAAATTTTGATACATGTCTGAAAAGAGCTTTCTCTGACAGACGAACTTTGGCCTTTGAAAATTTGAATTTTAGATAAAATGCATCTTATGAAAATTGAAAAATTCGTCTGAGAATATGTCAAAATTCATCTGAAAACAAGTTTAAAAATAGCTTTAAAATTGTTCACTGATAAACAAACTTTGAACTTGAAAATTTGAATTTTAGACACAAAGCTTGTGAGTCTGTTGTATTGATATGTTGACATACGAATGACAAAATTCATAAATTCAAACTTTAAAGTAAGTTTGAAAAGAGGTCTCTCTGACAGACGAACTTTGCCCTTTGAAAATTTGAATTTCAAATTGATAAACTATTGTACCTCATTAAACCAGTTACTGACAGACGAATTTTAGGGTTCCAAAATTAGAATTTCGAAGGCAATGTAGCAAATTGAAATTATTGTTTACACTTAACAGAATGACTTTAAACATGAAAAATTTTATGTTCCAACATAGAATCATTTTCTAAAGATGAAAATTCAAAATTTGCTTCATAACAGACGAACTTCAGAAGTTCAATGTTATAGGTTGTAACTTTCGGTTTCTGTGAAATTCGTCTATTGACTAACTGAAATTCAAACTTTGAGTGTCAAAAGCATTAAATGCGGTTGGTGAACTGATAGTTTCTCAGTGTAACCGTTGGGTAACATCTCTAACGGCTAGATCTTGTCTCTAACGTATAGTTGAGGCAGAAATCTACAAATAAAACTTTATTTGAAGATGTGGCTAACAAAAATTACTTTGTATATACTGAAACTCTGCCAAATCATCTATTCAAAGTCTCTTACTCTCACTTACTTCAATACTTGTACTCTAACTTTCATATGCACTCTGATTAAGAGAGTTTATTTGTTGTACACAATCTTATCTTCATCTGGAAGAAAGATTTTCTTATGAGGGGATATCACAAGGGATTGAGGAAGCACTTAGTGAGAGTGCAAAGAGTGAAAGTGTGATCTCTAGAAACAGAGCATCAACTTTGTACTGAGGCATTTGCAAGAAGCCCACTGAATTCTTGCAGAATAGTGGAAAATCTCAAGTGGTGACTTGGGGACTGGACATAGGTCAAGTTAAGAGACCGAACCAGGATAAATATCTGAGTCTTCTCTTCCCTACTGCTACTTTTACTGTTTATTCATTTATACTCTATTTTACCATCATACTTTGCTTTCTTTACTTTCTTGACGTTTTGGAGAAAAATTTTAATCTTCCCAATTCACCCCCCTCTTGGGAAGCCAGCTTATCTAACACTGTGAAATTCAATTTCAGGATAACCTGCCCACCTTATCCTTATAATGTTACATCCAGAGAAGAAGTTCTCAAAGTAAGAATGTTATTCGCATAAGATGGCAAGGTTATCTGAATAACATATTGTTTTCCAATTTTCTGTGTGCTTTTTGTGAAACTTCTTTTCATGATAAGATGAGGTGCTTGTCCGAATAACTCTTCTTTTCTCCTCTCTATCTCAACTTGTTTATGCGGACAACCTAAGGACCATATCCGCATAACCTAGCAAATCGTGCCCCTGAATATACTCTCCGAAACTCGTTATTCGCATAACCTCCATACGTTATGCGCATAACCTCAAGACTATATATAGGAATCTCTTATTTTTAGCAATCTCTTGTGTAGAAAACCTAGCCTTATCCTAAAAATCTCCATTCATACTTCTCAGGTTTTCCAAAATCTCCCAAGTTTCATTCTATTCCTTGAATTCAAACTACATTTTGGCCTACTCTAAACCTATTTCACCATCCCAAATCATCTGAAATCATTGCTATGGCTAAGACTAAGGGAGAAAACCAAGGGGAATGACCACAATGTAACATGAAGTCTAAATATGCAACAAAATCACCAAGTCAAGGGAAAAGGAAAGTTGAATATGGACCAAGTGTTTCAACAAAGAAGCCTAGAACACCAAAATCAAAGGAAATCCTAGAATCTGAGCCTCAAGCTGACACTTACGTAAGTTCATCTACTACTGAGTCTGAGCAAGCTTTGATTACAGATGAGATTATTAGCATAAGAATTTTGAAGGAATCATATGAGGCTAACTTTAAGAAACGTAAGGTAGTCAAGCCTCATTTCGTTAAACTAGAAGAGTTTCTTATGGGGTATAAGTTTGAATCTACTAGGCAGCTTGAAAACTATAGAGGGTTGATAGAATCGAAGGAAGAATATGACGAGGAGGTCTTGCATGCATGGTACAATTCCTTAAGGATAAACAATGAAACAAAAGTGCTTGAGGTAAGGCTAAGGAAAAATGGATAGTACTGCGCCCTAATTTACTCTCTGAGATTCTAAACTTGCCCATTGAAGGAATTAGAGTCAACAATGATACTACAAAGTATCTCATAGAAAATGAAAATGTTGATGAAGACATTGGAGAGGAAGCAAACTACAAATGGAGCATAATTGTATCTAAGCTGCTTAAGCAAAGACAAAATGTGCCTTCTGAAAGAAAGATAGCTCCAACTCATCTGAGTGTTTAGAACAGGGTCCTCCACTACATTGTTTCATGTATGTTCTTCAACAAGAGTGGAGGCTACAACTATCTGTCCAGAGGAGAATCCCAAGTCATGAAACTGCTGGTGAAGGGGAAACCAGTGAATGTGGTTGACATCATCTTGTAGAGAATGTGGAAGGCAAGAACTTGTAGGCAGGATTCACAATTGCCATATGGGCATCTCATCACCAGAATCCTAAAGTATCACGACATTTTATATATTGAGAGAGGCCCTGTATTGCTTCTTGAAGAGTTTAATGAGAAAGCACTACAGAAGATAAGGATGAATAAGATAAATGGCAGATGAGTTGACAGGAAAAGGGGTACTGAAGAAAGTGAAGCAGGTTCTGAATTAGTAGATGAAGTTAAGAGTCATGAAGTTAGTTATTCTAGTTCCTTTTCCTCCTCACCTACTGATCCTCAAGAGCCTTTGCACCCTGAACCATATACTCCTACTCCTAAACCAAACAAACCTAATGAAATCCTAGCCACTGACCTGCCTACACCTTCTGACATTCCTACCCTTATTAGAATCCATTTCAAATAGCCATGGCCACCAAGAAAGAGCACAGAGAAGATATCATCAATCTTGGGTACCTAATTGCTGAGATGCAAGAGAAATTTGAAGCCAAAATTAAAAACCTTACCTAAGAAGTGAAATTCCTGCGTGAATAGATAGCCTCTGGTGTATCTCAGCCTTCCTCATCACCCATCGAACCACCTTCTCCTACATACATTGGACCTGCTACTTTTCCTGAGACTTCT
Organism: Adenanthera pavonina; assembly: GCA_026686845.1. Classification (NCBI taxonomy): domain Eukaryota; kingdom Viridiplantae; phylum Streptophyta; class Magnoliopsida; order Fabales; family Fabaceae; genus Adenanthera; species Adenanthera pavonina. The sequence goes on along the minus strand of JAIVEN010000019.1, from coordinate 10,859,989 downwards.
GCATAATCTCCACTTGCTGATATAGCCATTCCTTCCACTTCTAAGTTTCCTGCCTTATCAGAGGATCTAGGTCCTAACTTGGATTATGGACTTAAGGATAAGGAATCTGATTAGATAATGGAAACTGACAAGGATTAGGATAGAGCCTTAGTTCTTTTGCCTAAAGGAAACTTTATTCACCAAATCTATCTCCAACACCACAGACAATAGATTAATGCTCTCTTTCCTCCTCCACCTGATCTCATTTCCTTTGAGGGCATTAGCTACTTAGCTGAGGCAACTGTGCAAGAAAAAATAATCATTCCCTCTGATACTAATCCCTCTCTTGCACTCCATCCTACTGTCTCACCTTCTCCAGTGATGCCAAAAATTCCTTTTATCCTAGTATTTCCTTCTGCTACTCCTGCTCCTACTGATATGCCACTTCGGCCTATCCCAGTGTCCACTGTTCCAGCTCTATCTTCCACATTTCCTCTTTCTCTGGATGAAAGACTTCAAAGAATCAGGGAATAGAAGACAAAACTTGATCAAGACATTGCTCGGATAGATGCTGAAGCAGCTCAATTCCCTCCTATTGCTGATGACAAAAAGGGGGAGAAAGAAGATAAAGAAAAGGAAGAAAAAGAGAAGACGGAAAAAGAAAAAGTCCACCCCTTCAAAGAAAGAGTCTTAATTGGGCTTCTTGTTTTTGTTGTTGTTTTCTTGTGCGCTTGTATATTTTCTTCAGTTTTTGTATCTGTTCTTATGTTACTGATATGAACACTTCCTGTATTATAATGGTTGCTTATAATACAATGAATTCCTTTCTGTGAATTTTGTCTATTCTTGGTTTTCTTTGCTCTAAAAATATATGCATTGCATTATTTGATCTTATTTAAACCATGCATATATTGAGGGGGAGCTTTATGTAAACCCAAGTACTAATAAAACTTTTAAGTTATTTTGTCATCATCAAAAAGGGGAAGAATGTTAATTCAGATGGTTTTGATGATTCTAAACAACAATGAGCTTGGAAATCCAATATCAAAGGAACACAAGTAAAATAAAGAACAAAGTTGGAGTTTCCTGAAGATTGAAGAGTTGTTTCATTAATTTTAAGAATCCAATTTGTTTGTTAGATTAGCTGGCTTCCCAAGAGGGGGGTGAATTAGGAATATTAAAACTTTCCTGCAAAATATCAAGAAGGTGAAGAAAGCAATATATGATGGTAAAACAGAGTATAACCAAATAACTGTAAAGATGGCAGTAAAGAGAAGAAGACTCAGAAATTTATCCTGGTTCGGTCTCTCCACTTGACCTACGTCCAGTCCTCAAGTCACCACTTGAGATTTTCCACTACTCTGCAAGAATTCCGTGGGCTTCTTGCAAACGCCACAGTATAAGGTTTGTGCTCTGTTTTCTAGAGCTCACTCATTCACTCTCTGCACTTTCCCAAAGTGCTTCCCAATCCCTTATGATATCCCCTCATAAGAAAATCTATCTTCCAGATGAAGATTAGATTGTTTACAAAGATTAAACTCTCTTAATCAGAGTAAATATGAAAGTTAAAGTACAAATATTGAAGTGTGAGAGTATGAAGCTTTGAGTAAATGATTTGGCAGAATTTCAGTATATATAATGTTAAAATCATTACCCACAACTTCAAATGTTGTTATATTTATAGATTTAGGTCTCAAATATCCGTTAGAGACAAAATCTATCCGTTGGAGAAGTTATCCAATGGTTACTCTGAGAAACTATCCGTTAACCAACCACATTTAATGCTTCTGACATACTGAAATTTGAATTTCGGTTGGTCAACAGATGAATTTCGCAGAAATCGAAGGTTAACAGCTTCAACGTTAAAGCCCGAAGTTCATCTATCATAAAGTGAAATTCAAATTTTGATATTTTGAAAATGTTTCTATGTTGTGACATACGAATTTTCAAGTGGAAAGTTTTTCTGTTAAGTGTGAACAGTATTTTCAATTTGCTATAGTGCCTTCGAAATTCGAATTTTGGAACCCCAAAATTCGTCTGTCCGTAGCTGGTTTATAAGGCTCAGTAGTTCATATAGTTCAAAATTCAAATTTTCAAAGGGCAAAGTTCATCTGTCAGAGAGACCTCTTTTCAGACTAACTTCAAAATTCGAATTTATAAATACTGTTATTCGTATGTCAACATATCACTCCAACAGACTCACAAGCTTAGTTTCTGAAATTTGAATTTTCAAGTTCAAAGTTCGTCTGTCAGTGAGCAATTTTGAAATCCAAACTGAACTTGGTTTCAGATGAACTTTGACATAATTTCATACGAATTTCTTTAGTTTTCATAAGTTTCATTTTGTCTGAAATTTGAATGTTCAAAACCCAAAGTTCGTCTGTTGCTTAAAGCTCCTTTCAGACACTTATCAAAATTTGAATTTCATCAAGTCAAAATTCGTCTGTCAGAGAGGCATCTCTTTAGACTTGTTCAGTTTCAATACGAAATTCGAATTTCCAAAGCCAAAGTTCAAACTTTCACTATGACAGATTGGTATTAACCTTTCAAACTTTGTCTGTTGGTGGGTGTTTTTCAAATATTCCATGATTTAACATAGAATCAAGATTTTAAAACTTCTTTCCACTAAATCAAAGTCTTTTACTCGAATTAAAACATAACTAAACATCCTACATCTATTCTTGCACAGATTTGTCTAGAATTTCTTCACTTGAATTCATTTGAGCACCTTTGATATCTTTATTCCAAGCTCTTGAAGGTTGATTTGGAATCATCAAAACTTCTTGATTCAACATTCTCCCCCTTTTTGATGATGACAAAATAACTTACAAACTGGATTAGTACTTGGGTTTGCTTTAACAAGCTCCCCCTCAACATATGCATTATATTTCAAAAGATATCATATATAGTAGATCATGTGAAGGAATTCAAAGAATAATAAGAATAGATTGTTGCAACCAGAACTCCCTCAATCTCTTGCTTTCCTTGTCTCCTAATCTCTTCTAATTGCTCCAAAAGCGTTAGAATTGTGTTCTCTAGCATCCAGATGCGCGACTCAACCCCCCTCACATTTGTGACATGTTTCCTTTTATATGGAAAGTGCAAAAGCCCAATAATTTATAAAATCGTGAAATAATTAACTCCCCCTTAAATGGAGCCGGCGCCAGCTCACATTAATTTCCTTCACCCGGCACTAGCTCTGAAGCGTCTCTTGTCCATCCTACGAGGCCACCTGGCGCCAGGTGGTTGCTTTCCTTAGAGGACCCTTCGTCGGGTCCTTTTGTTTCAATTGTTCTTCTCCGCCTCCTCACCCGCGGGTGGGTGAGGGTTTTAATGGGGACCGGTTGGCTTCATGAATGAGCGTTTTTATCCTTCTTTTTGGCTCTAAGTAGCTCAAAAATCCCCATAAATATTCCTGTGATACAAATATACTTAAATTAAGCAAAATCATGCCAAAAAGTATCAAATCTCAACATTCTAAGATGAAAATAGATACAAATGTGGGTGTTTTATAGGTATAAAATAGACACATCATGTAGAAAACAAACTAATGAAAGTGTTTGCTTTGTAATGCACGGAGCATAGAAGAGCAAGGAGCTTAAGAATCTAAAGCTTGTGGACATTGGGTAAAGACTAAGCAAAGCACTTCAACTAAGACAAGTAGAATATTACCCAAATTTAAAAATATAAATTGCCAGTGGATTGCACATTTTGCTAGATTGATTACTGAAAATATACCATTACCAATGGGTAAAATAATTTGAAAATGGTAAATACATTCAATTGAATGAACTAGTAAGCATTTATTTTTATATAAATAAATAATACAAATCTCACACCATCTATTCTAATAATGAAAATCAAAACCTCAACCAGCCAAAGAATAAAATCCAGATACCAAAAGCAGCATCAATATTAGGTAAAGCAACAAGTCAACAAGGTTTAGGGTTTAAGGAAGTATACACAGCTAGTATATGCATCTAAGAAAGAAGCAAAGAACCATACCTCTAATCACACTTAGTTAGACACGTGTTGTCCTGTTTTGCTGTGGAGATAAAGATGGCCTCAGTTTGGGTTTCGCAGGTAGTGAAGAGGAATGCTGATAAGAGAAGTTATCGACAGTGGAGTCTGGTGGAGCTGCACTAGTAAGAGAAGCTGAAGAAAAGGGGATGGGTTGAGATCATGTTAGGGGCATGACGTAAAGCTCGAATCTCATGGCTATGGCGGTGGTGATGAGTGAAAGAGGGAAGGGAGAGAGGGCTTCAAGCAAGGAGAAGGGTCAATGGTTGAGAGAGGGAAGGGCGAGAGAGCTGGGATCTGTGACCTAGATTTCTTCGATGCCTCTACTCTCATTTTACAGAGCTTTAGCTGGAAAAAAGAATAGGGAACGTGTAATTGAAGATAATGTCCCCTAATCAGCTTTGCATTCGGGAACACTTTCTTTATTAAACGTTTCAAATGGTCTTTTAGAAAAAAAATTTGTTCCAAATGATAAAATTTTGAGAACATTTTCTTAAACAAACGTTTGTTGAATCAAGTGTTTTGATGATTCCAAACCAACCTTCAAGAACTTGGAATAAATATATCAAAGGTGCACAAAAGGTTTCAAGTGAAGGAATTCTGGAGAAATTAGTGCAAGAATAGATGCAGAATGTTTAGTAATGTTTTAATTTGAGTAAAAGACTTTGATTTGATGAAAAGATATTTTAAAACCTTGATTCTATGTTAATTCATGGAATATTTGAAAAACACCCATCAACAGACAAAGTTTGAAAGGTTTATACTAATATGCTATTTTGAAAATTTGAACTTTGGCTTTGGAAATTCGAATTTCATATTGAAAATGAACAAGTCTGAAAAGAGACTTTTCCGACAGACGAATTTTGACTTGAGAAATTCGAATTTTGATACGTGTCTGAAAAAAAGCTTTCTCTGACAGACGAACTTTGAAATTGAAAATTCGAATTTCAGATAAGATGCAACTTATGAAAATTGAAAAATTCGTCTGAAAATATGTCAAAGTTCATCTGAAAACAAGTTTAAAAAGAGCTTTAAAATTGCTCACTGACAGATGAACTTTGAACTTGAAAATTTGAATTTCAGACACAAAGCTTGTGAGTCTGTTGTGTTGATATGTTGACATACAAATGACAAAATTCAAAAATTCGAACTTTAAAGTAAGTCTAAAAAGAGAGGTCTCTCTAACAAACGAACTTTTCTCTTTAAAAATTTGAATTTTGAATTGATGAACTATTGTGCCTCATTGAACCAGCTTCTGACAGACGAATTTTGGGGTTCCAAAATTCGAATTTCGAAGGCACTGTAGCAAATTGAAATTACTATTCACACTCAACATAACGACTTTAAACATGAAAATTTGTATGTTCCCACATAGAATCATTTTCTAAAGATCAAAATTTGAATTTTGCTTCATAACAGACGAACTTTAGGAGTTCAGCGTTAAAGGCTGTAGCTTTCAGTTTCTATGAAATTCGTCTGTTGACCAACTGAAATTCAAACTTGGAGTGTCAGAAGCATTAAATGTGGTTGGTGAACGGATAGTTTCTCAGTGTAACCGTTGGGTAATGTCTCTAACGGCTAGATCTTGTCTCTAACGTATAGTTAAGGTAGAAATCTATAAATAGAACTTCATTTGAAGATGTGGGAAACAAAAATTACTTTGTATATGCTAAAACTCTGCCAAATCATCTATTCAAAGTCTCTTACTCTCACATACTTCAAACTTTGTACTCCAACTTTCATATTCACTCTGATTAAGAGAGTCTATTTATTGTACACAATCTTATCTTCATCTGAAAGAAAGATTTTCTTATGAGGGGATATTACAAGGGATTGGGGAGCACTTAGTGAGAGTGCAAAGAGTGAAAGTGTGAGCTCTAGAAATAGAACATCAACTTTGTATTGAGGTATTTGCAAGAAACCCACTGAATTCTTGCAGAATAGTGAAAAATCTCAAGTGGTGACTTGGGGACTGGACATAGGTCAAATTGAGAGACCGAATCAGGATAAATATCTGAGTCTTCTCTTCCCCTGCTGCTACTTTTACTGTTTATTCATTTATACTCTGTTTTACCATCACACTTTGCTTTCTTCACTTTCTTGACGTTTTGCAGAAAAATTTTTAATTTTCCCAATTCACCCCCCCTCTTGGGAAGCCAGCTTATCTAACAAGTGGAAGGCTTGGAATCGAGTGATAAAGTAAAGGAAAGCATCCAAGGTAGCAAAGTTTACATTTTTGCATTATATTATGTTGTTATGCTTTATGATGTTTTATGATTTGCCATATTATTGTTTTGATGATTGGCGACTATTTTGGCTATTTAAATGTGAGGGCTTTTTTCCCAGGAAGTATGAAAATGTTTATAGACAATATGGTACATATGTGACTAAATGTATGAAAATGTTATGATTAACGTTTTCAAGCATGTGTAGGGATATAATTGCATAAATGTGCTTGGTACTAAGATTATTATAATCTCATCACCCCAAATAATGATAAGCCCAAGCAATGGTAAGGATTCAAGGAAGACAAAGGGCAATGAGAAGAATCATGATGATTAGAATGATGCTTGCCTTAATATTTTGTTTCTTTATATTATTATGTAAAATCATGTATGAATTTATGAGGCTATATTGTTTCATGGTTATATTCCTTTAAGCCTCTTATGATGTTGTATAAGAATTAAGAACAAGTTTTGGCATTGTAAATAAGTAATGAAATTAGTTTTGCTAAGTGAGGTCTAAAACTATCCAATTTGACAAGCTGAAATTAGAATAGGGGAACTCTATTCAAAACAGGGCATAAAGTATAAATGTTTTATATGCATAAAAAGTAGACTTAAAGGACTTTCCAAGAAGCTAAAGAACACTTAATTTGGTTAAGTGTACTAAAAGTTATGAATTTTGAAATGTGGGACAGAAAATCTGGAAAAGCTGAAAAATGATCATATAAATAGTGAATTTCATGCTAAACACTATATGAATTGGCATGTTAAAAATCTAATTTCATATTTTCTCATATAGAGAATATTTTTAACTATTTTTAGAGACTTAAATCATATCCATATGATTTTTCTTGAATTAGTTATGTTTTTTCAAAGTTCAATTGGAATAATAGGTAACCAAATGAACAGTAACTTCAAAAATTTTTATTTTTCTCTTTTGGTCCCTATGATGATTCAAGCTTCTAAAATGGTTTATTTGGACATTAATTAAGGTATAATGCATGGGAAATGATATAAAAAAGTAAGGTATTACAGGTCACCTCAAACTTTTGCATAGTATTGCAGCAAACCTTAGGTATTAAGTTAAGATTCAAACTAGTCCTATCTAAAATTGAACTTATAGCTTACAAACTAGTCCTTCCCCCTAACCTAAGCTAGATCTATAATGTCTTTCATGTCTTCCAGTTGAAAAAGTATTAACCAGATCCTTTGCATATTATAGAATATGAAAGTATTGAACTACAAGATAATTTATGTTACAAGGTCAAACCTAAGAGCATCATCGACCATCGGGTCAAGCAGATGAGAAATAAGAGGATTCCTCTAATGAAAGTAGTCTAGAAAGATTTATCTTCAAAAGAAGTAACATGGGAGCTAGAAGCAAATATAAGGTAGAAATATCTAAAGCTGTTTAATTAAGGCACGTTTTAAAAGTTTCAAGGACGAAATTTTATTTATGGGGATAGAAATGTAGCATCCCTATATTTCTACATGCATTTGAATTATTAGATGATGTTAAGAATTGATATATATTTGCTCTTGAATGATATGTTGTGTTTTGGGATGCATGAAAGTGTAATTAAATAGGTTTAAGGCTTAAAATAGCATAAAAATGTCAAAAAGAGGCCAAAAAGGGTAAAATAGTTATTTTGCTAAAATGTGAGAGCAAAATGGTTATTTTAAAAAAGTAGAGAGAAAAAAATAATAAAATAATAATTTGTTCCAAGATAAAAGTACAATGAATATAGGATATACGGGTCCAAAGAGGAAAAAGTATAACAGTATGCGAGTCCCATATAAATAGTAAATTCCAACTAAGTATAAAAATAGTAAAAAGCAAGATAAGTGAACCCCATATGAAAAAGTAAAAAAGAAAAAAGGCAGTAGGCCCCACAAATAAAGTACATAAAAAGAATATAGGTTATAATATAAAACTCATATCAAAGTACACAAGTCAGAGCTCAATGGATCAGTAAAAATCAAGTTTATAAATTCTCTCTCCTCTCTCTCTCTCTCTTAGTAACTGTGTAACACCTTGCTTTTATCTATATTTTTCCATATATTATAGTATATACAATGTCCAATTAACTCATATTAGGAACTTGAACCATTAATAGAACCCAAAAAAAAAAGTGGTACTATTCATTTAGTTCTCAAGTTTTCTGGATGAACTGTGAAAAATCATAACTTAATCCTGAAAAATTGTATCAATGTGGTTCAAGTCTCTAAATGAAGCTAAAAACATGATATACAAGATAAAAATATGAAAACTTCATTTAACCTGACCAATTAGTACAGTTTATTGCTCAAACTTACACTATACAAATGGTCATTTCTCTCTTTTTCAGATGATATATAACACTTGACTTACTTTCCCTGTCTCAGTCAAACAGTATTGACTTTACTTTCATTACTACAAAATGAACTTCTAGCAATATAACATGGCAAAGTAGGCTTCATAACAAGCTCACATAATCATTCCATGTTTCAAATCCATGCCAAACATTTCATAATGCTCATAAGGACATAATAGCACAATGGCACAGATCTAAAAGCATATACATGATTTTATACATAATTTCAAAATATACACTTATAGCTTGAAAACACCATCAAGCATCATTCCCTTCTTCATTCTCCTTGCCTTTTCTTTGGACTCTTTTGCCATAGCCTGTGCCTATCATTTGGGATACTTGAGGGGATGAGATTGGGGGCAATCTCAGTAGCAAGTCACATTTCATGCAATTATATCAATCATGTCAAATAACTCACATTTGATTTAATCACATCAATCACATTTTAACAATAAATTGCCACATTGGTCATCAAAATTTTGGCAGCATAACGGCTTAGAAAATGGACATCCCGAGGAATAAAACCCCTCATTTAACAGCCAAGACCAATCAAAGAAATCACTATTTCAATATGGCAATACAATTTAATCATAGAAAGACAATGAAAGAACATACAGCAAGAATATGAAACTTAGCTACCTTTGGTGCTTGTACTTGGCTTTCCTCTTTAAACCAAAGCTTCCTCTAGTTTTCCCAAGCTTCCTCAAGTCCCTAAACATCACTAAACACATGCTCAAGCCACTAACTTCATGGCTAATCACAAAAAGCTCTCATAAAACTCTTGAAACCCCTAAATTCCCAAACTCTTTATCTTAAGCTCTATCTTTGAGCCAATGCTTGTCTCTAAGGTTTTTCATCATAGGGAACTCATTTTTTCCATCAAATTGATGAAATTCCAACCTTAAGACACTCAAATGATCTGGCCAAAAATCTGCTTCAAAGGAAAAAGAATGGTTCTTTCACAAACTTGCTTAAAGCATACCATACTTGTTTCCTTTAGTAAAATATCATGCTTTCTCTTCATTTTATGGTTTAAAAACAACTCTTCTTCCCATTAATCATGCTTGGCCAGATTAGAACAGTGGATGAAGGAGAGAAAATTTCAAGGGAACTAACTCATAGAGCTTAGGAACTATGCTAGAACACTTAAAGAACACAAAAGGTTTGCTTACCAATTTTCCTTGCATTTCTTCCTTATTTTTTCTTCTCTTTTTCTTTCCTCCTACGTAGCCTTCTTTTCCTCCATTGCTCAGACCACTCATGCTCTCTTTTCTAAATGTGTGTCTCGTACAAGTGATGGAGGAGAGAGTATATATAAAGGCAATTAATTAAGATTACTTTTGCTAATCCTTAATTAATTAAGAAAACTTAATAATTAAGTCTTACCTTTTCTTAACCATCAAGCATTCGAACTTCAACCCATGAACTGCCATGTGGCATCCTAAATGAGGGTACACTTGTCCAAAACACTGCATAATTTTTCCAGTCCAGTAATACCCTGTGTTGGTTACTTTATACTTGAACCGGTAAAGTTACTTTTTTGCAGTGTAAATTCACTTTATTGATACAAAGTTAAAGTGAATTTGTATATGGTATTACTTTAATATACTATCTTTAAAAAGCTCATTTTGTGAAGCCTTTCTTTTTGACTTTTTGGTTTTTGCAGATCAAAAAGTAGATTTATCAGTATAAAGTTACTTTTTAACCTTTGGCACTGATTATTTCTTCATCCTTGAATATTAACACTCAGTGCCATATACCATTGGACTTCTCTCGTCAACAGCTTCGTTTTGACAGTAATATTGCATATTAAAAAAATTATCCTTGACCCGGGATAAATTTATAATTTTTAAAAGGGAGAAAGACAGTTTAGAACCTCTATACAGAAATATTGACAAATAAACAATACCAGTGCTGAATTCAGTTGATTCGAGTTGGAAATTCAGTTTATAGGAGTACTGAATTTTTAAACTGGGTCCTTGGGAGGAATTATTTCTATATGGGGGTCCTTAAATGTCTTTCTCTCTTTTTAAACTTTCAGGTTATTTGGTGTAATTTTTACCAAAATTCATAAAATTTGCTTCAATATGCACGTACGTTCACCCCTTTCTTCTTCTCACCTTTTCCTTCTTTCTTTCTATTTTTTTTTCATCTTACTCTTTTCTTTTTTTTTAGGGGCAAAATGGTCATTTCCATAATTCTTAGGGGCAAAAATATAATTTCTCATTTTTCCGTTCAATCGAAAAAAATGACCTCTTTGCCCTATTTCACACAAAACGGTATCTGCCCGTTTTTACAAATTTTCTATGCATTTTTAGTTATCTAATATTTTAAGGATATTACAAACTGAAAATGGAAGGGTGAATGGGAACAAAATTTCTGTCTCATTTCTCTCAAAATGGCATAAATATCAAGGGATAAACAAGGAAATTTACATAAACTAATTGGAAATAATTGATGGCTATTGGATCAAAGTATAATTAAAGGGCCAAGATCACTCCATTTCTTCTATAAATAGGCATGTCTACTCCCTACCAAATTGCTCATTTGGTTCAAGAGAGGCAAGGTTAGAGAGGGAAAGAGTGTGTTAGAGAGAGAGGGAGGGAGAGGAAAGGAAGAGGAAGATAAGGAAAAAGAAGGAAGGAGAAGGTAAGGAAGGGGGCTCCAAAGGTGAGGTTCCTATTCACATCTCTATAGCATTCTTTCCTTTTCCATTTGGCATGAGTTTGGTTAGGGTTTTAAAAGCTTTCTTCCTCCCTCAAAGTTCTTTATGTCTTGGCCAAAGTAAGGTTTATGGGCTAGGGCTTGTGTTTCATAAAGATAATGATAAGAATGAGTTTATAATGTGGTATATTGCTTAAAATGCATGAAAGAATAAGCAAAGATTGAAGTTTGCAACTTGGGTCTTATGGGAGCATTGTCTCGGCCAAGACAAGAAATGGATCTTAGTGTTGGAGTTTGATGATTCTAATGGTTCCAATGAATTTCTAGGGTCCAAATTAGTTAAGTAAGAATAAAGGATAAAGCATTGAAGTTAGTTTACAAAATGTCAAAGGTTAGGACCATTCATGCATACATAGTTCCCTATTGTGAGAGCAAGTTGTTTAGTAAAGTTTATTGATGTTAGTAGGCTCCAAACAAGCTAAGAAAGTGAATCAAAGCAAGTGAAAGGCAAGCTTGAAGTTTAAGTAGTTAAAGCTCGAAGGTAGTATCTTACTATGTCTTTATGTTATTGGACTATAATGATTATAAATGTTTATATGCTATGAAAATGTTCTCATGTTGTTGTTATGACCATTTTGAAGACTGAATAGTTGTTTTATTGATGACGACTAAGCCTAGGATGTCCTATTTTTAAGACATTACACTGCAAAATTTCTGTTAGACAATATGGAAATTTTATATGTTTTATTAAATTGTACAATGTTTTCAATGTTTTAAATGTGTTGTAATGATGTAATGGCATGCAAGTTTGCTACTAAGATTTCTCAATCTCACCTCCATAGTTTCACAATGATAGGACCAAGTCATAGTAAAAGAAAACATATTAGCATGGAAGTTTGATAGTGCAGGACTATTTTGCTAGAACTGTTTATGCCTATATATTCTGTCTGTTTTATGATACTATATAAAATTGTATATTACTCCAAAAGTTCTTATGTTGTATGTATGTTTAAAGCTATGTTCTATGAACAATCTAGCACTAGTTTCGCTCTAATTGGAGTTATATAATATAAGTTATGAGTTATTTGCCAAAACGGTTTTAGTATTAGTCATTTTAGACCAATGAGGATAATGTTGGTATAATAACCAATAGGCACATGCAAACAATAAGTGTTCAAACTCAACAGACGAATTTCAGCTTCTGAAATTCAAATTTCGAGTGCACTATGAAAACATGAAACAATTGTTCAAACCCAATAGAAGCACTTTTGATATGAAAATTCGTATGTTCTAACATGGGATATCTTTGACAAACTTAAAATTTGAATGTCACATTTGAACAGATGAATGTTGAAGTTCAACATTGAAATCATTAACCTTCTGTCTTTGCGAAATTTGTCTGTTAAACCCGAAATTCAAATTTTGGCATGTCATACGCATTAAATGCTGTTGTGAACGGCTATTTCTGTAGAGTAACCGTTGGTTAAAGTTTCTAATAGCTAGATCTTGTGTCTAATGACTAATTAAGTCACAAATATATAAATAGAACTTCACTTGAAGTTGTGAGTAGCGAATTTAAGCTTGTCTTTGCAATAACTCTACCAAATTTTTGTATCAAAGCTTTTTCACCTACATATAGTATTTATTGTACCTTAACTTTCATATCTACTCTATTCAAGAGAGTATTCTTTCTGTATAAAATCTTTTCTTCATCTAAAAGAAAGATTCTTTGTGAGGGGAATCACAAAGGGTATTGGAAAACACTTGTAAGAGTGTTGAGTGAAAAATTTTAGTGTTCTTAGAACAGAGCACGAGTCTATATTTAGAAATTCCAAGGAGCCCATTGAATTCTTGCTAATAGTGAAAATCTCAAGTGGTGGCTTGAGGATAGGACGTAAATCAAGTGGATTTGACTGAACTAGGATAAATCTCCGAGTCCTCTCTTCCCTTATCTTACATTTACATTCATTTTCATTATATTCTATTTTTCTCCGAGCTTTTGCTTTCACTGTGAATTTGCATTTTTGCAGAAAAATTTTAAACTTCTCAATTCACCCCCTCTTGAGAAGCCAACAATCCTAACAAGTGGTATCAAAGATTGGACTCCCAGTTGAAGGTTTTCACCATCTGGGAGAACAAATGGCTAGCTTTGGAGAAAGCATATTACCAAAGGGCAATAATACTAACAGACCCCCAGACTTCAGTGAAAAATATTATGGATATTGGAAGATGAGGTTGCAAATATATCTTCAGTCCATAGACCTGGAGATCTAGTCAGTTATTAAGAGAGGTGACTTTGTGCCAATGAAGCTATATGATGATGGCACTTATAAAGAGGAGCCTGAAGAGGAATGGAATAATGAAGACAAGAGAAGAGTTTTGCCAAATTTCAAAGTAAAATGTAATATCCCAAGAAGGCTAAAATATCTAAAAATACATGAGGAATTTGCAAAAATGAACAGACACCATTTTGCATGAAAAAGGGCAAAAATGTAATTTTTTTGTTGGATGGAAAAATGAGAAAATTATATTTAGCATTAAAGAATTATAAAATGACATTCATATCCCTAAAGTCATTAAAAATAATGTGGAATGAGTATTAGAAATGCTTTGGGGAAAATTACACCTAATGACTCGAAAGTTTCAGAAATTATAATTTAATCCTGAGTTAGGGATAGTTTTGTAAATATGCAAAATTACTGCCATAATGAAGCCCTCAATGAGAGCAGTCCAATGGTATATGGCACTGAGGGTTAATGTTCAAGGATAAAGAAATAATTACTGCTAAATGTCCAAAAGTAACAGTAAACCAATAAAGTAAACTGTGGGCCCCACGGATGATTAAAAGGTAACTGGGACAGGATATGGGCCATACATAGTTACAATTTGGGACAGGATAATTAAGAAAATATAAAAATAAATTTAGAATAATTCTGTAGCCTAAAAATGCTAATTTACTATAAAAAACAGTTTTATCGGTACGGTTAAAAATTACCCGGTTCAGGATATATCTAGGCCAAGAAAAATTATACTGCATTTTGGCCAAGTTTCTCTCTCTTCGACATGCAAGTCAGCAGCCCATGTGCTGCAATTGAATATTTAATATTAATTCCAAAACTTAATGAAGAAGTTTGCTTAACTAAGGTTAAAGCTAACCTAATCATGCAAGTAAGTGAATTAAGCTTCTTGCCTTATCTCTCTCCTCTCATTTGAGCATCCAGACAGCTGCATAAAGGAGAGAGAAGCAACTAAAAACTCTCGTACAAAAGAAGAAAGGAGACGTGGGAAAGAATAAGGAAGAGAAAATTGGAAACCAACATAAGGTAAGCTTTTCCCTTGAATCCTTGAAGCTTTTGGTTCAAGTTTGCATTGGTTTAGCAAAGTTTTATTCTTTTCCTCTCTAGGTCCATATTTCATCCAAGGTTTAGGAAGAGAGGGAAAGTGATTTTCTTGCATAAAAATGAAGGGAAAGTGTAAGAAAAGTAAGCTTAGGTATGTTTGAGACAAGTTTTATGAAAAACCAATATTTTCCCCTTCGTGGCAGATTTTCGTTCAGCACATTAGGCCATCTTAGAGTAGGAATTTCATTATTTTGATATCAAAAATGGATTTCCCATTATCCAAAACCTTAAGAACAACTATGGATGCAAGGAAAAACAAAAAGAATTGGAAAGTGAAGTTTTAAGGGTTTGATAAGCACTTGGTGAAGCAAGGCTATGAATCAGTGATTTATGTGCTTCATTGGTGCTATGTATAGGTTCAAGGAAGCTTAAGCAAGCCAAATAATAGGTGCACAAAGTTTGGAAAGGAAGGGAATACATTAAGGTAGTAATTTACCTATTTATACTGATTGTTATCAAACTTGAATTTCATGAACTTGTTGCTATACCATATGTATATAATAATGCTTTGTGATGATTTATGATGAATGGCTGAGTTGATTGATGAGGTTTATGACCTCTAGATGTCTAAATTTTAAAATGAAACTCTGCCAAAATTTTTATGAAATGTATGGCATTAAAAGTTTCAAGTGATAATTTGATGTTTTCTTGATGTTTCCATGAATTATGTGATAACATGATTGTATGAATGGGTTGTTACTACTGAGATTCTTTGAATCTCATTCCCCCTCAATGACTAATCATGCTAAGGAAAAAAATGGAAAAAGGGCTAAGGAAGGAGCTAGTTTCATGAAGAAGCTAATGATGAGCGGATGATATTGCAAGCCATTATGTTATAATATGAATGGTTATTAGTGCCTTGCTTTTGTATGAAATTGTAAAATAGTGAATATCATGTTAATGCTATAGAAAATGTATGAGAATTTACAGTTCTAGATCTTGTGATATGAAGTTATGCTCTACCAAGTTTCATGCCAAAATGAGTTCATTTGCATGGTTTTTGGCAAGCAAATTGCAATATAGATTGAAACAGGATATTTTCCAGACGTGTTTGTTAAATTCATCCTTTTTCTATACTTAATATGAGGTTAGGTTTCTAGGATTTTTCTACCAGATATAGGGCATCTCAATCTTTAACATGAAACCTAATTCACCCCATTTGGAGTTGTGTACAATTAATAGTGAATTTTCAAAGTTAGGGTTCAAAATAGGGCAATATTGGGAAATCTGGAAACTGAAAGTTAAATACTAGAAATTTCAAAAGATAACATAAAATCTTATAAATCTCCAAAAATTCAGTGGTTTATATGTATAAAAAGGTATATGTCTTAAGTTTCATATGCCATTGATTTGGAAGTAATTGGAGCTATAGAATAAGAGATATGTAAGTTTTCCCAAAACTATCACAATAACAATAGTATTCTTTTTTATAGCAGGGGAAAGAAACAAAGCAAAAAACAAGGAACAACAATCTACTGAAGGGGATGGACCCCACAGATAAGGTTAGGAGGGATAGAATAAAAACTAGGTGCCTCCAGCAACACTCTCTTGGCAAGGGAATCAGCTTCAGCATTATCATCACGCAAGATCCAGCTTATATTGACCTGCCATTCCCTATGCAAAATGCTTCTTATTTCCTCAATAATGGCTCTGTCTTCATGTGTATGACTGCACCCATCCTTGATCAAGTGAACGACATCAGTAGAGTCACTTTGAACAAGAACCCACTTGTGACCTCTATCCCACAAGCGTTTCAAACCCAGCAAGCACGCCCAAAGTTCTGCCTCTAAAGCATCACCCTCATGCAAGCGCATAAACACAGCTTCCATATCATGCCCTTGGTGATTCTTAATAACCACACCACACCCTGTAGCACCATTCACAGCCGAGTATGCTCCATCAACCAGAGCAATGACCCAACCTTCAGTCATTTGTATATCATTATTCAGTGGGGCCATTTTACTACCATTAATATTGGTACTACAAAGTTTTGCTTGGGCTTGCGTCAAGCAATGAACAATAGCCTTAGCTTGAGAAACAAGGTTATCTGATCTAGTGTTACTGTTATCAAAAATTTGATTATTCCACCTACGCCAAAGAAGCCAACAAAGAACAGTGAACAAGCTCTACCATTTCTCCTCCACTGCACCAAGTCTTTCAAACAGATTCATGGTACACCAGTCTCTCAAATTAGAAGCAAAAAAACCTGTTCAAACATGATGGCTTTACGAGTTTCCTCCACATATCAAAACTTTCATGACAATCTCTAAGGGCGTGCATAGTATCTTCAGTAGCTTCATTGCACCAAGTACACATATCCGAATCAACAATACCCCTTCTAACTCTAGCTTTATTAGTCAATAATCAGTCATGGAGCATGATTCATAGGAAAGATTTACAACATTGAGGTACATTCAGCTTCCATATCCTAGCCCAAGGAGAATTAGTGAGAACAGGATTGTCATTAAGCAATTTATATGCTAATCTCACAATAAAATTGCCATGCTTTTCTAATTTCCAATGAACAGTAGGATGTCCCTCAACCATGGCCATACATTCCAAATTATGTTGCACATATTCCCAATTATTTTTTATTCCACTCCATAAGCGAGAGCCTGGTCTTTTTCGATCAACATTGGGAATTAATTCATCACCACATTGATATTTGTTTCTAATAATACAAGCCCATAAAGCATCTTTATTGCCAACTAGTCCCCAACCTGCTTTCATAAGGAATGCCTGACCCTTCACCATTTAAGTTAATGTTATGCCCTGTGTAAGTGAGATAAATGTATAATAAAAATATGTCTATAATTATACATATATAGCTTTCAAATGACATAGAGTGTACATGATTTGGTTATGAATAGAATGAAATATGATTTTTCAAAGTTAAGGTCAGAAAACTAGAAGGTTAAAAAATGACCAAATCAACAATAGAAATCCATGAAATTTACTGTATAAATTGGCCCAATGAATACTATTTTATATTTTTCCATGTAGATATGAATTTGAGAAAATTTTAGAGACTTAAATCATCTCAATATGATTTTCCTAGATTTAATTATGAATTTTCAAAGTTTATCAGGTAAAATGGAAATTGTCAAATGAACAGTATCCCGAATTTTTGAAAAATTGTTTTTATTATATTATAATTCTAGTTTCTAAATTATGATGAAAGGCATCTAAAATGATCTAATACATGGGAAATGTGCCTTAATATAAGGAGTTACACAAAATACTGCTTGGTCAGTGCTCTTAACCACGACGAATTTTACAGAGTTTTCCATTGTTTCATAACCAAAGGAATGTGAGATACTCTAGAGATTGCACATGAAAGAACCACTGGAGTGAGAGAGAACAAGTTAAATTCCTGCATTAGTGAATACATAAGCTTCAGAATGATGGAAGGAGAGAGTATTAAGGATTTGTAGAAGAAGTTCACTCTCATTGTAAACCAACTAAAAAGTCTCAGGAAGCAATACTCTAAACCTGAAAAGGTCAGAAAAATTCTTGAAGCCTTACCCATTGAATGGCAACCAAAGGTAACAGTTATCGAAGAAGCTAGAGAAGAATCAATGAATTCTATCACACATCTCTTTGGAAGTCTTGAAGAATATGAAGGGAAGCTAAAGGCTCTTAAGGAATCCTCTTCTTTTAACAAGAGAAAGAAAAGTCTAGCCCTCAAAGTAGAATCAAAAGATGATGATGATTCTAAAAAAGATGCATAGATTGATGAAGAAATGATGGCTATGCTAGTAAGAAGATTCAGAAAAATGTATGGAAAGAAGAAATTTAGAAAGTTCATAAAGAAAGATGGAGCAACCATCAGTAAGAAAGAAAATAAAGATTCCATCACATGCTACGAATGCAAGAAACATGGACACATAAAATGGGAGTGTCCTCTGCAAGCCAAGAAGCAAGGAAGAGACAAGAAGGCTAACAAAGGGAAAAAGAAGAAAGCCTTCGTGTCATCTATCTAGGGAGATAGCTTAGATGAAGAAGATATAGTAGAAGATGATGAAATTGCCAATCTATGCTTAATGGCTCAACAGGCTGCATAAGAAAAAAAGAATCATTACCAAGATAGTGACAACGATTCTGAGGTAAATGATTCTAAACCCTCTTATAATGAACTTCATGATGCATTCAATGATTTAATGTCTGAATTTGTCAAAGTGTCAAAGCAGTTACATCTAGCTAAAAAGAAAATAAACAAACTTGAAAATGAATCTCATGCATCCTGCACTATATCACAACCTTCTCCTTCCACCACTTCTCTTTGCACCTCATGTGATAAGTTAAGAGATAAGAATGCTTATCTCCATAAGACTCTAACCAGATTCACTAAAGGGCAAGATATGCTGAAAGTGATACTGGGAACACAAATAGTAAGTCAAAGCAAAACTGATCTAGGATATAACCCCTGTGTTGTCAAAGAGAAACTAAAGAGCAAGAAACAAAACCTTTATCTAAGAAATTTTGTGTGTGCTAATGTAACTCAAAACATAGAATCATTTCTTGTACCAAAAAGTCAAAAGGATAGATATTATCTACATTATTTCATACATGTATCTCTTTCTTCTAGCCTCTTTTCCACTTGCCACTTCTGTAATAAGATGGGTCACATATCCTCCTCTTATGTATATAAGAAGGAAAAAAATGACACTAGAATGAAATGGGTTCCCAAAGACACTTCAATGCCCAAGGGAGGAACTAACAAGAAAGAACCCAAGCAAACATGGGTACTTAAAAGAAAGAACTAAAAGTTGTTTTGCAGGTATGTCTCAAGGCTAAGAAAAACAAGCAACAAATGGTATATGGATAGTATCTCTTCGAGACATATGACTGAAGATAAAGAAAAATTCATTGTTCTAAGAGACAAGAAAGAAGAAAAGATTACTTTTGGTGGTGACCAATCTTGCAAGGTGGTTGGCATTAGAATCATGGGAAGAAACCCAGACATATCAATAGAAGAGGTGCTATTTGTAATTGGCCTCAACACAACCTGCTAAGTGTGAGCCAAACCTATGACAAAGGCAACTTGGTTCTATTCAATTCCAAATATTGCCTAGTCATTAGAAAAAGTGATCACAAAGCCATTCTCGAAGCACAAAGAGAGGGTAATTGTTATACAATTGATTTAGATGAATTACCTAGTCTAGACTCAATATGCTTAATCAGTAAACATGATTAGAGTTGGCTATGGCATGGGAGATTAGCTCATGTTAGCATGCATCAATTAAATAAACTTATTAAAAATGAACTTGTTCTTGGATTACCTAATATCTCTTTTGAAAAGGACAAAGAATGTAATGCTTGTCTTAAGGGAAAACAAACCAAATCCTCTTTCAAATCAAAAAATGTTGCCTCTACAACTAGACCACTGTAATTACTTCACATAGATTTGATAGGTCATAGTCGTGTTAAGAGTATTGGTGGCAACTTGTATGTGCTTGTTGTAATAGATGACTATTCTAGATTTACCTAGACTTTATTTCTTTCCTCTAAAGATGAGACATTCAAAGCATTTCTGATCTTAGCTAAGAAAGTCCAAAATGAGAAAGGTTGCTTTATTGTATGTATTAGAACAGATCATGGTGGTGAATTCGAAAATGCTTAATTTGCTTACTACTGTGAAGAAAATGAAATAAAGCACAACTTCTTTGCTCCAAGAACACCTCAACAAAATGAAGTTGTTAAGAGGAAAAATAGAATGCTAGAAGAAATGGCTCATGCAATGCTGAATGAAAAAGGACTGCTAAAGTACTTCTGGGATGATACAGTGAGTACGGCATGCAATCTAATTAACAGAGCCTACATCAGACCCATTCTTGGCAAAACCCCATATGAGCTGTACAAGGGAAAGAAGCCCAACCTCTCTCATCTTCATGTTTTTGGATGCACCTACTACATACTCAACAACAACAAAGACAACTTGGGTAAGTTTGATGCCAAATCAGATGAAGGTATATTTCTTGGCTATTCAAATAGGAGTAAAGCATATAGAGTATTTAATAAAAAGTGTAAGACCATAGAAAAATTTGTGCATGTAGTATTCATTGAAAATGAAACTATTTCTAAACCTGACATAGATAAGGATGAGTTGATTTCCAGCTTTAAAAACAAAAACCTTTCTAAGGAAGATAAAATTGAACCTCCAAAAATACCAAAATCTACTACAGTAAAGGAAGATATTCTGGAGAAAGATCTGAAATTTGAAGATAATGAAGTAATTTCTAAAAAACTATCTAGAGCTTAGAGATATCAAAGGAGTCATCCTATTGATCAAGTGATTGGCAATATTCAAGAGAATATTAAAACAAGAAGACAACTTAGGGATCAAATAAATAACTATGCATTTATTTCTCAAATTGAATCTAAGTGTATTAAAGAAGAATTAAAAGATGAATTTGGATAATAACTATGCAAAAAGAACTAAATCAGTTTGAGAGAAATTTAAGTTTAGGACTTAATACCTAGGCCCAATGATCATCCAATTATTGGAACCAAATGGGTGTTTAGAAAAAACTTGATGAATCTGGAATAATAATCAGGAACAAAGCCAGGTTGGTGGCTAAAGGATATAATCAAGAAAAAGGTATAGATATAGATTATGAGGAAACTTTTGCTCCAATTGCAAGATTGGAAGCAATAAGGATTCTTCTAGCCTATACTTGTATAAAAGACATTATGTTGTATCAAATGAATGTAGAAAGTGCCTTTCTGAATGGTTATATCATGGAAGAAGTTTATGTTGACCAAGCTCCAGGCTTTGAGGACTCAACTAAACTGAATCATGTATATAAATTGAAGAAAGCTCTCTATGGATTAAAACAAGCACCTAGAGCATGGTATAAAAGATTAAGTAACTTTCTGATTAAAAAGGAATTCAATAGAGGCAAAGTTGATATAACTCTTTTTACTAAAAAGAAAAACAAAGATTTGCTTATTGTTCAAATTTACATTGATGATATTATATTTGGTGCCACTAATGAATCTTCATGCAAGGATTTCTCTAAACTAATGCAAAGTAACTTCGAGATGTCAATGATAGGAGAACTCAACTTTTTCCTTGGACTACAAATCAAACAATGTGATGATAGCATCTTCCTGAATCAATCAAAATACCTAAAAAAGTTACTCAAGAAATTTGGGATGGAAAATACTAAATTAATGGGAACTCCAATGGTCACTGCCATAAAGCTTGATAGGAAAACCATTTGACATAATACAAAAGAATGATTGGTTCCTTACTGTACCTAACAGCTAGTAGACCTGACAGCATGTTTAGTGTCTATATGTGTGCAAGGTTCCAATCATGTCCCAAAGAGTCCCATGCAATAGATGTAAAAAGAATATTCAGATATCTAATTAGAACATCAAATATGGGACTTTGGTATCCACAGGGCAATGGAGAAGAGCTTGTTGGGTATACTGATAAGGACTTTGTTGGATCCAAGACCGATAGAAAAAGAACAAGTGGTACATGTCAATTTCTTGGAGGATCTCTAGTCTCATGGTTCAACAAGAAGCAGAATAGTATGGCTCTATCCACAACAGAAGCTAAATACATAGATGCTGGAAGCTGCTGTGCTCAAATTCTTTAAATGAAGCAGCAACTGGAAGATCTTAAAATTAAGATGAAAGAAATACCTGTGAGATGTGATAATCAAAGGGCCATCAATATCGTGAAGAATCCAGTGATGCATTCAAGGACAAAGCACATTGAGGTCAAACACCATTTCATAAAAGATCCTGTTCTGAAAAGAGACATTATATTGGAATTTGTCCTTACAGAAGATTAGCTTGCAAACATCTTAACTAAGCCACTTCCAGAGGATAGATGTTGTAAAATCAGAAGAGAATTGGGGATGGTAAATCCTAATGAATTGTAAGCAAGCTTCTATCTAAATCTATTTACTTTCTAAAGTTAATCTATTAAGTCATACTCTAACTTAAGCATCGAAGTATGTTTAAAGTGTTTTGTAGGTACTCCTCATGAGCTTATATGATAAAGAAATCAATATAATGGGGTATCTCATATTTACTCAACGAATATCTGTTAAAGAAATATGGAAATTCGAATGTTCAACGTCTGTCTGTAAGTTCAATCCTGCAAGATTCACATTTTGACTACTAATAGATGAATTTCCATGCTCTATTCATCTTATTAAATGAATTTACATGGTTAAAATTCAAACTTCAAGCTTTAACAGTTTATTTCAGTGCTTCACATGATATACCAGTGTTTTAGTCTACTCGAAATTCATTTGTTGATTAATTGAAATTCGAATTTTGAATATTGGTATATGTGTTTGCTTTGTCTATAGGGACAACATTTGAATTTTGATGATTCAACATTCGCATTTTAGACATTTCTTCATAAAGTCTCAAAATTCGAACTTTGAATCCCAACATTCATCTGTTGGACCTCTAAGTCTTCGGTAGACGACTTCGAAATTCTAACTTTGATGACACAAAGTTCGTCTATTAAAACATTTGTTGATGATACATCTCTGATAGTCAAATTTCAAGATTGACATTCGATTGTTAAAGATATCTTTCGTATGTTAAGTCTCTGACAAATGAACTTTAAGTTGAAAAATTGTCTATTAAGACAGTTTCTCTATGTTATATAGGCAATGTAATTGACCAAAATTTGAATTTTGACCACCAAAATTTGTTTGTCGAATGGTTACATAAGAAATTTCAAAGGATCACACTTTGAATAGATGCAACCCTATTCGTATTTCAACCAAAGCTATTCCTCTTCCCTCTTAACCATTCTTAAATTCCTTCGGTTAAACTTCATTTTTCACCGATTAAACTCCAAATCAAACCTCATAAACATCTTTAGAGCATCTCCAACACAAATTTCTCACAAAAATAGTCAAAGTGAAGAATGCCAATGTTGGGAAGGAACAGACTAGGCCCAAACATTTCACCAAATCTTAATATGCTTCAAAGGAAGGAGATACCCAGAAAAGGAAGGTCAAATCCAGTAAGGGAATACCATTAAAGAAATAGAAAACAGCTTCAAAGGCAGAATTAAAGAAACCAATCCTTGCTACTCATGTGTCAAGTATTAAGTCTGAGGAATTCCAAATGACTACGGAACCTCTCTACTGCTATAAACAAATCTTAAAGGAATTTTCCCCAAAGTTTGTTGTAAAGGAGGTAATAACTCTTCATTGCACTAATTTGGAGCAATTTCTGGTTTCAAACAATTTTGACATTGGAATATGGATAGGAAAGTATAAAAACCTTATGGAAATTAAAGAGAGATATGATGATGAAGTTATCAAGACTTGGAATGCCTCGTTGAAGTATAATGACAAGAAGAAATAATACCAAGTAACACTAAGGTCTAGGAATTTGTGGCTGACAGATGAAAATCTAAATAACGTTTTAGGCATTCCTGGACAAGATGGATTTAAGATTGATATACCTCCAAGTGCATGGATCCTCAATGATGCAGATAAGGAAGATGGGGAATATCTGAACTATAAAGATAGCACAATTCTGGATGCACTCTTCAGAAGACGTGTGATTAGACCTCCTCTAAAAATTGTGAAGCCTTCTGACCTTAGTGTACAAGTGAGAGTCCTACATTATATAGTGTCGAGGATTATTTTCAACAAGGAAGGAAGCTTTAATATGATCACCAATACTGAAGCTTATGTAATGACAGCTTTAATTCGAAAGAAAGGAGCTCAACTTGGGTCACATAATTTTTTAGAGAATGATAAAGGCAAGAGACCAGCAAAAAGACTCCCCTCTGCCCAATGCCTCTATCATCACCAAGCTCCTCAAATTTGCCAAGATACAGCATCTAGAGAAAGGCAAAGGGAAGCCTACAGAGGAATTTAAAGAAGACGAACTAATTAGGATGGGGATAGAAAGGAAAGAGGGCAAATGGATTGGAAAATGAGCTAGTAAATCTGAAAATCTATTCTACGATAGTGGAGAGTCACAACAGCAAGACGCTATATCTGAGGCTGCCCCAACCCTCCAACCTAAATCACAGCCAACCCAACCTCTACATATCTAGCAACATAAACCTTCCATTCCAACCACTATGGCCATCCCTAATACTATACCTAAACTCTATGATTGCCTATCAAAGATAATGCCTAGTATTAGGGAGGAACAGAATGCTAAGTTTGCACACCTGGAAGCTCAAATAACCAACCTGGTCAAGAATCTTAAGGTGATTGTTGATGCCTATGAAGATATCTGAAATTCTCTTCCAACCACATCAGCACCACCTTAGACTGGAACCTCAAAACCCCTCAAATCTATCTCTCCTTAAATCCCAAGTCCATTTGAAATAGGCTCTCCTGATGCTACTACTACTACTATTGTTGCTGCTGCTGCTACCGCTACCCCTCAAGCCTCCAACAATAAAACCACTCTTGGTCCATCTCTAGACTATGCTATCAAGGAATAAGCCACTCAAGCAAAGGGATCTCATGAGCCAATGATGGAGGATGTTACTCAAGACTCAATTCTGTCATCACAAGAAATTGAGCAAATAGAGAAGCTTGTTGTAGACCTCACCACTGCACCCATTATCCAAGCTGCTCTTAATGAGGAAAGGGGGATAGTGCCTTATATTGACTTTGTTCCTACTGCACATGATGCTGAAGTGCAAGTTCAGAAGAAAAGGCTAGATGAAATGTTTCCTCTACCTGCTTCTCAACCTCCATCTTGGATATGGCTTCTCAGTAGAACACCGAGCTAGGTTGGCCAACATCTTAAGGGAGGATCGTGAACTGACTTCAGAGGCTGACGATGATTTTCCTCAGATACCTCCCTTAGTACCATTTATTCTAGTTCCTCTTCAAGCCATTCCTATATATCAGATACCCCCTCCCTATGTACCTGCTTCTGTCCTGTACTTGCTTCTAGTCCTGATGATGTCAAAAAGAGGGAGAAGAAAATTGGGTAAACTGGAGAAGCTGCAAATGCACCAACTAAAACTGGACAATTTAAAACTGCTGAACAATCAGGAAAGAAATACGACAAAAGGGTTAAGCTCAAGACCAGAAAGGAATGACAAGATGTAGAACCTTAGAGCTTAGATCTTTTTAGAACTCCTTAGGACCTTTGTAGGATTTTGTACTTCATTGTGATGTATTTCTTTTATATGGTCAATGTACTTGTTGGTGTACTTGTTTTGAATTTGGTTCAATTTGGTTGAATATTTATACTAAACTTATAAAGCATCAATGAATCAATGCAACTTGCTTCCACATTTCCTTTTCTATTCTCCTACATTTTCAACTCTGCATGAGCTATATTTATATATGTTAAGGGGGAGCTCTTAGAAGCAAATCCATGTACTAATTCAATTTGGAAGTTGTTTTGTCATCATCAAAAAGGGGGAGAATGTTGAATCAAAAGTTTTGATGATTACAAACAACTAGAGCTTGGAAAGGAGAATATCAAAGGAGTATGAAATGACAAAGTAAAGAAATCCAATGAAGAACATGTGAAGATTTAGTTAGGATTTCTCACTATGTACACTAGGTAAAAAGCTTTGATTCTTACTTATTCATGTTACCACAGCACTTAAATGAGTAATTTCATAGTTATCCTATGTTAGCATATGTTAAATTTGAAAAATACTAACTAACAAACATATTTTATTATTGACTCATATGTATTTTGTGCAAAATTTGAATTTTGCTTTGTGAAATTTAGAGATACAGAGGTTTTATCTCTCATAGACAAATTTTAGTTCTGAAATTCAAATTTTGGACTAAACGTTGTTGGTGAATGTGTGTAAAATTCGTATGAAACTTAGTCAAAATTTGAATATTGGTGAAGTTCAAAGAGAGTTCAGAGTCATCTCCTCTAATAGATGAACTTTAGACATCAAAGTGCGAATTTCGAAATGAGAACTTGTGAGTCTCATTAGAGCATGCCTCTGACAGACGAACTTTGTAGTTCAACATTCAAACTTCATAGAAGAGAACTTTTGTGCCATGTTGAACAAGCCTCTGACAAACAAATTTTAGTTTCTGAAATTTGAATTTCGAGTACACTATGAAAACGTGAAACAACTGTTCAAACTCAAAAGATGTACTTTTGATATGAAAATTTGTATGTTTTAACATGGGATATCTTTGACAAATTCACAATTCGAATGTCACATTTGAACAAACAAATGTTAAAGTTCAACACTGAAATCCTTAACCTTTTGTCTCAATTAAATTTGTCTGTTAAACCCCAAAATTCAAATTTTGGTATGTCAGATGCATTAAATGTAATTGGTAAATGGTTATTTCTGTAGAGTAACCATTGGTTAAAATTTCTAATGGATGGATCTTATGTCTAATGATTAGTTAAGTCATAAATCTATAAATAGAACTTCAATTGAAGTTGTGAATAATGAATTTAAGCTTGTCTTTGCAATAACTCTACCAAATTTCTGAGTCAAAGTTCTTTTCATCCGCACACAGTATTTATTGTACCTTAACTTTCATATCTACTCTATTCAAAAGAGTATTCATTCTGTATAAAATCTTTTCATCATCTAAAAGAAAGATTCTTTGTGAGGGGAATCACAAAGGGTATTGGAAAACACTTGTAAGAGTGTTGAGTGAAAAATTTTAGTGTTCTTATAACAGAGCATGAGTCTATATTGAGAAATTCCAAGGAGCCCATTGAATTCTTATTGATAGTGAAAATCTTAAGTGGTGGCTTGAGGATTGGACGTAGGTCAAGTGGATTGCATCAAACTAGGATAAATCTCTAAGTCCTCTCTTCCCTTATCTTGCATTTACATTTATTTTCACTGTATTCTATTTTTCTACGAGCTTTTGTTTTTATTGTGAATTTTAAACTTCCCAATTCACCCCCTCATGGAAAGTCAGCAATCCTAACATGGTTGAGTATACTATGAGATATAAGTACCCAAAGTTATGGCTCAGAATCTAGACAAAAACTAGAAATTTAAAATGAATAGTAAAATTTAATGAATAAATTGTATGAATCTGAGCAATAACTTTCTAGTTTCATATTTTTCCCATGAAACTCAAAATGTGGATGATTTTTAAAGACTTAAAAATAATTTTCATAAATTTATTTATGATTTTTCAAAGTTTGCTATGCAACTTAATGAATGATATATAAAATAGTTTTTGATAGTTTTGAGTTTTAAACTATGTTAAGTTCTCAGAGAGGATTTTAATGCTTCCAAATGAAACAATTTGCAAGGAAAAGGTATTGAAATATAAGATGTAACATCTTTCACATCCATAGCTATATTCCATCCTTTGTTTATATTGTGAATACCTTCCATTACATAGACCTTGATGTTCAATGTCATTCTCTTGCCACAAGGATTCAACTAAAGTGTCTTAAGGGCAAACTCTTATATTTCCACTATCATGTTAGATTAGCTGGTCACCCAAGAGGGGGATGAATTAGGTGTCACAAAATTTTTGCCTTTGTGAAGAACAACCCAACCACAAAGAGATGCAACAAACAAGGATGAATAAAGGAGAAGATAAAGAGATAAATGAAGAGCAATACACAAGAGATTTATCCTGGTTCAGCTCAGCCAGTTAGCCTATATCTAGTTCCCAAGCCATGCTTGAAAATTTTTCACTATATCTCACAAGTTTGATATGAGCACTTGTGAAGTCTCAGTACATCTCAGACTTCTCACTTTGTTTGTCACTTTTCTACACCTTCCCTAGTGTGATTACAAATTCCCTCTCAAGGTAACCCAACCTTGAGTAATCCCTCTAGGACACCTCACCAAGAAAATCTCTCTCACAAAGAAAAGAATATTACAAATGATAAACTTTAATTTACAAGGAGTAGATAGAAACATTAAAGCACAATGAATGACCTAAGTATGTTAGATAAGCCTTTGATTCAATGTAGTAGAATTTTGGCACTCAATACACTTTGATTCATTGATTCTCATCCCTAATGAGGTTCTATTTATAGATTTCTAAACTAATCTAGACGTTAGAAAAAAAATATAGCTATTACTATGCTAACTAACTGTTTACCAACTCCATTAAATGCACTTGTCACAACTTGATAGTTCAAGTTGTTCAGCTTGACGGTTTAAGTTAGTAACTTGATTGTTCAAGTTGTTTATCTTGATGGTTTAAACTAGTATGGTTAACATGCGTTTCTAAGGTATGGAACCCCAATGAACAATTAAGAGTTTCCTCTTAATCATTTGTCGTGTATTCTAAAAGTTGTCAAAAGGAAGTTTAGATTCGATGAACTATTAAGACAAACAACATGATCATTCAAGTGTTTCAAACTTACAAACCCAAAAACTTGATGATTCAAGTAGTTTGGGATGATGGTTCAAGTTACTTGATAGATCAACACTAAGTTTGAAAAACTCACTTAATCATTTAAGAGAATCATCTTAAACTATCATCATATGAATAGTGAATGCAAGTGAGACTTATGATGCATGATGATCATTTAAGTTGAACAACTTGATCATTCAAGATGTACGATGAACATTTAAGTTGAACAACTTGGTCGTTCAAGAGTGTCTCAAAAAAATCATCTTATTCTGACTTTCACCATGATGGTTTAAGAGTTGCTACATGATGGTTCAAGCTGTTACCAGCACGAGAAAACCAAAAGCTTGAATGATTAAGCCAAAACTCTTGAATGATTAAGAGTCAGAAAATTTCAAAAATACTTTGAAAACATGGACTCTCTTTTGATATCATTTGAGAAAACAAGTTAAGGTTGATTGTAACATCCTACTTTTTGTCCTTATTTCCCATGTATTAAACTCTTAATAAGTCCAATTAAGCATGTCTAGAAGCTTGAATCATGCAAAGGACTAAAATAAAAATTTCAAAATTTCAGTGGTACTATTTACTTGGCAAATCTATTTTACTGAATGAATTTGAAAAATTATAATTAAATGTAGAAAAATTGTATCAATATAATTCAAGTCTCTAAAAATTTCTTGAATCCAAATCTACATTGTAAAAATATGAAACAATAACTTCATCGTGCCAATTTGTACTGTAAATTTCATGAATTTTATTATTTATATGGTCATTTTCCTAATTTTCAGTTTTCTGGCACCAAATTTGAAAATTCATAATAAATCGTAAACATATTCAATTGAGGTGATATTTTGACCATTGGAAAGCTTATTCTATATACTTTCAAAACATATATAACATTTATACATTCTTCACTATTTCATCCAAATAGTAACAATATTACTAGTAAGGTGTCAGAATGACCATTTCTATCCAATATCTTTGCAAAATAATTTCTACACATATATACATCAACATTTCTTATTCCAAAAGTGTACCTAACATCATATGAGACCTAAAGAGACATAAGGGTCTCAAGGTACAGCTTCATAACCACATACATTAATTTACATAATAAATCCAAATAAAAGATCAAAGACAAGATTAACATTTTAATCATTAACTTCTTCTTCTTTGCCTTGGTCTTTCTTGGTAATCTTGCCATAACTAGTGTCTAATAATTTAATCATTTGGGAATAATGAGATTCAAATAATTCCAGTAGCAATCTCAATTTAAGTATACATGTCATCATATAAGTCATATTATATTAAAGAATCACATTAAAGTATAACAAGCCATATAATTTCATAAAAATTTTGGCAGAGTTTTCCCTTAGAAAATGGATGTCCCAAGGTTAAAACCCTTGCATATTCTCAGCCAAAACAGTCACAACACATCAAAACACAATATGGCAAGTCATATATCAATATAAGACAACATAAGATAACATAATGCCTTAAAGAGTGAATTTGCTAGCTTGGTGAACTTTATACTTTTCTTCTTGGTTTCACTTCTTCCTAGGGTTTCCAGAAGCTTTCTTGAATATAAATATAACATCAAATAGCTATATAAACCATTGATTATGTGCCCTTCTTCATCAAGAACCAATGAAACCCTAAAATTCGGTATAATTTATCTTTGAGTTTTTTTTTAATCCAACACTTATTCTTTACTAATTGGACCCAAGAATTCCATTTTTTGCATCAAAATCATGAAATTCTCACTCTAAGACACACCTTTATACTGGCCAAAAATCATAACAAAATGGGAGGAAATTACTTTCTTTGCAAAACTTCCTACAACTCTTAAAATCATGCTTTAGGTGACTTATTCATGCTTTAGCTTAGCTTTAATACAAGAAAACACTTTCTCTTCCATTCCTATACCTTGGCCAAAACTTAGACTAGAGAGGGAGGAGAAGAGAACTCCATAAACTCTTACTTAACCACTTAGAAAGTTAGCTTGATTGTATAGAAACTTACCTTAAACTTGTAGTTGTTTGCTTTAAGCTTTTCTTTCTCCTTTCTTTCTTCTCTTCTTCTCGCCAATTTTGGAGCTCTCTCTCTCTCTATGTTTGTAGCTACTGAATGTCATCCAAATGAGAGAGAAAATGAAGATATTAACTCATTCAATTAATCATGGTTTGGTAACTCAACCTTAGTTAGTTAATCTTGGTTACTTTTTAAACTACTTCTTGAAGAAGTTGTCTCCAAAAATAATTAAAAATTCAATTCCCCATATGCAGCAATTGTGACACCAATAGGAAGGAAGAAAGTGTCCAAAATACTGCATATTTTTTCTTGTCTAAATATACCTTGTACTGTTTACTTTTACCTGGACTGTTAAAGTAACTTTTGCAGTATTTTGATACTTTAAGAATACATGATTAATCTATATTTTGATTTGTGTTTACTTTAATATCCTATACAAAAAGTATCCATGTGGGCCCACATACTTTTTTTCTTACTTTATCTGCTTTTTTGGCATCCAAAGTACGTTTTTCTATGTACTGTCCACTTTACAACACTCGGCCACCAATTTTTCTTCACACTAACTCTGTTAATTTCAATGCACTATTCCATTGATTTTGTCATGTCGCAAGCTTTGTTTTGACATAAATTTTATAAAATTATGAAATTGCCCCTAGTATGTAATTGTAATTTTCAATTCTTTTGGGTCTTTTTCTATAATTTTTTCAAGGACTAAACTGCATAAAATTTTTCTTTCCAAGGATTAAATTGTAATTTTACATTTTATCTTCTAACATGGAAACTTCACATCTATTCATGTATCTCAAATGTTTCTATATATTTATGCATTTTATGATATCTAAAAAATTAGGAATGTTACATTGATTGTAACAAGTTTAAGTACATCCAAATATTTACCATCATACAACCTAAAAGAAAAAAAACATAAGAATCAATCTTGAGCTTGTCTTTCTTATGGTCTTTTATTTTCTTCAAACATTTGCTCCACTACATTGAATATAACTTTTTTTAATAAAGTAGTTAGTCCAATTCACATCACATGATATGCATAATATAACTGATACATTGAATATTAAATACACATATCATACAAACTTTTTTACTCTACTATTTGACATCATCAAAACTAATCATGTTGGTTATCAGACCTAATATATCTGACATTAAGGGGGTATTAAATTCTTCTTCAAGATTCAATTCAACCAAGACTGTACAACTGCTGCACCATTTGCTACACCACCACACTTTTGTAATTTCTAGTCAACCAATCAAGGTATCATTAAGTCATTCATAGATATTCTTTTGTATCCTGTGTAAGTCACACAATTGGAGCCTAAGCCTCTCCCGCTCTAGGCCATTGAGAAGTTGGGGATTTTCATATAAGATGAGGAATCAGTTAGTTGTACCCAATCAACTTTTGAAATGAATGGCATTCAACTTGTCATTTTCCATTCCTCATCCAATGTTGTCATCAAGTCTTCCACACTAATCTACTAGTGCCTCACCCCAAAGCGATTAGTGCATCAGGTGTGTAATCAGCTAGAAATAAGCATCAACTAGCTAATCAGTAGTTTCAAACTCATGACTTATCATCATAATGGATTTCCAAACTTCATATATAGTTCCCATTACGCCAATTTTGACATATGTTGGCACTCAATAGTTGGCATTTCTAGAGAAATGCCATCAAAAATCATAATTTAGTTGGCGTTTATTACAAAAAGCCAACTAATATGATCCATTTAATAAAAAAATGGTAAAATATATTAGTTGGCATTTAACTTATAAATGCTAATGAAATTCTAATGAAAAATTAAATAAAATTTTTTGGTTAGCATTTTAGTTGCCGTTTAATGTATAAATGCCAAGTAATATTGCGTCTATAGTTAGCGTTTATTTTTTAACGCCATGTAAAGTTGACAGATAAAATAAAATAAAATATTACAATATTTTAGTTGGCATTTATTAATTAAAGGCCAATTAAAGTCTATCAAAAAATTTAATTTTTTTAAATTAAAAATTTTTAGTTGCCGTTTAATGTATAAACGCCAATTTATCTTAAAGATTCAGTTGGCGTTTAAATTCAAAAGCCATCTAATATGACCATTAAAAAATATTTAAATAAATAAAAAATGAAAATTAACATTTATAGTTGGCGTTTAAATTCAAACGCCATCTAATATGACCGTTAAAAAATATTTAAATAAATAAAAAATGAAAATTAACATTTATAGTTGGCGTTTTGTTGAAAAATGCTGAGAAATACTGAACATTAGATGGCGTGTGTTATTTAAATGCCATCTAAATATATTTAAAAATAAAAAAAATCACTGTGTGAAAACATAACCCTTCAGAGTTGCAAATCGAGCACCATTCCCAACCGAAGCTTTTTACGATCTCCTCCCCTACCTTAGTTCCTCCACAGCCTTTCTTCATTCCAAAGGCCATCGAAGCTCACCGCCGGCATCTATCTGACAAAGATTTGTGCTTCCCATCAAAGATTCATTGTCTCCATCAAAACCCATCATCGTAGGTCATAGCCGCGGAAGCCGTGAACTATCCTCCACTGCCTCAGTCTCCTCCGCGGCCTTGGTTTAGGCCAACCAAAAAGGATTTGTGGTTTACCTTTATTTTCTTTCACTGTCATCATGGCCCTACCTCTTCTCTTTCTCACTCTTCCAATGCCACCATCGTCTTATGGAGCCCTAATGGTTTTTTAAGCTTTTTAAAACCTTCTTTATTGATTTTTTTTTACTTCACTGCAGGCCTGGCATTTCGGATTTGGTTGATGCCACACTAAATTACTCTTGGGCTTACATCAGATTCCCTTGGTCGTTCGTCACCTCTCAATCTTTGCCATCCCCGGCCATCCTAAATTTGAAGTGCACAGGTTTGTTTTCTCTTTCTCTGTACTTTTCTTTTTCATCATTATGGGACTTATAATGTGTCTGCGATTGAAATTTGCTAGAAGGGTACTTCATATTTTGTTATGAAGTATCAATATGAGGGGATAGGCTGTTCGCTCTTCACAGTGAGGAGATTGTGTTTGATGTATAGCAGACTCCATCACCTCCAGTTATCTGACTTGATTTTTTAATCCTTCCAGTTTGTTCAAGTATACCCAGATTTTTTCTTCGAGTCTTTGACCTAGTTATGTGAGTGATTGAGCATATCTATATTATACCATCTAACTGGAACTGCTTAGGTTTACCTCAGTATTATGGATTTGTTCATAATTATACTAAAGATTACATTGTACTGATTGACTTACCTATATTCACTTCAAAGTTCTCATGGTCCTTCAATTGTTCTTTCGCTTTACCTTTAAGGATAGTTATGTGCTCTTTATCTTTTTCCTTTCACAAATACCATAGTGAAGTAAATATTGCGATCTATGAGAATATGACTTTTTCTAGGATCGTTCAGAAAGGTGGAAGGGATATTATTATCTGCTATAGCAGCTCCCAATCCACCACAGAAAAGTAGAAGTGATGCCTCCTAGCATGTCATGTGAGGAGCAGTTGTAACTGCTTAACATTTGGACCAACATGGAATGAAACTACTTTAACTAAAGTTATTACTGATAAGGATGATGGTGGTGGTGGTGGGATAAGTTGTAGCTTTGGGTTTTGGGTAACTTTTGTTGAATCAAGAGTTTTGATGATTCCAAATCAACACTCAAGAGCTTGGATTGAAGATATCAAAGGAGATCAAAGTTGTTTCAAGTGAAGATTTTCTGAGTATTTGCTGTTAGATCTCTTGTAGGATCTTTAGTTTTAGTTGTGATTGGGTAAAAGATTTTGATTTAAGAAAAATATGTTTTCAAACTTTGATATGAAATTAAATCTTTACTTATTTGAAAAATACTCACAAACAGATGAAGTTTGAAAGTTTAAACTGAACTGTTATGTTGGAAATTCGAACTTTGCCTTTGGAAATTCGAATTTCGAGTTAAAACTGAATAAGTCTGAAAAGATGTCTCTTTGTCAGATGAATTTTGGTCATCCAAAATTTGAATTTTCATCAAGTCTGAAAGAAGCCTTTTTAGTGACAGACGAACTTCACAGTTTCAAAATTTGAATTTCAGACAAAATGCAATTTGTGAAAACCAAAGAAATTCGTCTGAAACTATGTTAAAGTTCCTCTGAAATCAAGAAGAAATTGAGTTTGAAAAATGCTCTCTGACAGACAAATTTTGACTTTCCAACATTCGAATTTTCATCTAAGTCTGAAAGAAGCTCCTTTGAAACAGACGAACTTTGAATCTTCAAAATTCGAATTTCAGACAAAATAAAACTTGAGAAAATAGATGAAATTCGTCTGAAACTAAGTTAAAGTTCATCTGAGATCAAGAATAATTTAAGTTTCAAAACTGGTCTCTGACAGACGAATTTCACTCTTTCAAAATTGGAATTTTGAAGAAAGTTATCTACTGTGCCTCTTTGAACGTTCAATGGACAGACGAATTTTGGGCATCCAAAATTCGAATTTCGAGGGTACTGTAGAAAATTGAAAACACTGTTCACGATTTACAGAAAAACTTTCTTCTTGAAAATTTGTATGTCACATTGTGAAAATATTTTATAAGTTTCAAAATTCGAATTTCACTCTATGGACAGACGAACTTCATATTTTAATGTTGGAAGCTTTAACCTTCGGTTCCTTCGAAATTCGTCATTCGAACTTTGTTGAAACAAAATTCGTCTGTTGTGCTTGTACTGCTTGTTCCAAGCCTCTGTCAGACGAACTTTCAGATGAAAATTCATCTGTCAGTAAGCTCT
Organism: Adenanthera pavonina; assembly: GCA_026686845.1. Classification (NCBI taxonomy): domain Eukaryota; kingdom Viridiplantae; phylum Streptophyta; class Magnoliopsida; order Fabales; family Fabaceae; genus Adenanthera; species Adenanthera pavonina. The sequence goes on along the minus strand of JAIVEN010000019.1, from coordinate 10,824,243 downwards.
GCCAAACGGTTTAACCTGTAACTGCCCGAAGTTCAAATTTTGACCCCTCAAAATTCGTCTGTCAGACGGTTACATATGTTAAAACCGACGGTCTTCTCTTGAACAGACGCAGCCCTATTTGTAACTCCTCCGAGTCTGTTCTGATTCTCTCTTCAATCCTCTTAACTCCTGTCCAAAAACCATCATTCTTCACTGTTTAAACTTCCATTCACATCCCATAAACCTATTCTCAGCCACATTCTGCATCATTCAACCGAGAAATGGCAAGAGTCAAAAATCCTGAAGCAGGGAAAGCTGGAGCTCGGCCAAAAAGGGCAGTAAAATCTCAATATGCTACAAAGAAAGGAGAGAAATCCAAGAGAAAGGCCGAACCCAGTAAAGCTACCCCTTCCAAATGCCAGAAATCATCATCCAAGGCAGATTCGCAGAAAGCAGGACCCTCCTCATCAAAATCTGCAAAATCTTTGATTCCTGTTTCTACTAATACTGCTGCTGTTGCTTCCTCCTCTTCTACACAATCTGGAGAATATGAGCTTACTACACGACCACTTTGGAGCACTCCTGAGATTCAAGAAGAGTATTCTACCAAGTTTTCCAGCAAAAAGGTAATCAAGCCTCACTGAGTGAATATGGAACAATTCTTAATATCTAACAACTTTGATGCTGGAATATGGTTGATAAGATATAAGAATCTGTTAGAAATTGCTGAAAAATATGACGATGAGGTAGTGAAGACTTGGTATGCCTCTCTTCAATACAATAGCAAGAAAAAGAAATGGGAGGTCAACTTGAGATCAAGGACCATTTGGCTTGCTGATGAAATATTAAATGAGGTCCTGGAAATTCCAGGACAAGATGGGCTGAAAATTGACATCACAGCCTCTGGGTATATGGACGAGGCTAGCACAGCTGATGAAGAAGGTGGATCCTTTCTGAATTACAAAGAGAGCACCATCTTGGACACCTTATTCAGAAGAAGGGAGAATAGGCCCACAATAAATCTGTTGAAACCCACAGACCTCAGTGTTCAAGTGAGGATCCTGCACTACATTGTGTCCAGGATCATATTCAACAAAGGTGGAAGCTTCAATCTGATAACTAGGGCAGAGGCTCATGTAATGACAGCTATCATACGTGGGAAGCTAATCAATATGGGTCATATCATCCTCCAGCGTATGATAAAGGCAAGGGATCAAAGGAAGGATTCCACACTCCCCTATGCAGCAATTATTTCAAGAATCCTGCAGTATGCTAGGATTCAACACATTGAAAAGGGGAAAGGAAAACTCAATGAGGCCTTCAAAGAAGAGAAACTGCAAAGGATGGGTATTGAAAGAGATGAAGGAAGATGGATTGGAAAGGGAACAGAGAAATCTGAAGCCTTGTTCTTTGTTACTGATGCATCTTTCCAACAAGAAGGCACTTCTGAGGCCCCTGGCAGATCTATACCTCAGCCTTCTCAGCCTATTCTATCTCCCTCCAGGCCTACTCACCCCCTTCCACTCCCTCCTCACGGGCCAAGCCAACAAAGATCACTGAGTTGTTTGACCATCTGTCAACACTCGTTCTCAGCATTAAGGATGAGCAAAATGCCAAATTTGCTCATCTACAAGATCAGATCCATCAATTGGCTGTGAATATGAAAGTGGTGGCTGATGCTTATGAAGAGATAAGAAATGCAATTCCTACCACTTCAGCTCCACCTCAGCCTGGTGTTCCTGAGCCTACTCTATCTCCATCTCCTGTGCCTCCAAGTCCGTTTGAGTTGGATTCTCCTGTCCCTGGTGTTGGTGTGCAAAAGACTGAACCAGCTGGCACTCCAAAGGTCTCCAGCAATGAGGCAAGTCCTGGTCCTCCCTTGGACTATGGCATAGAGGAAGAGGGTCTGCAGGAATCTAGCCCTCTTGAGCCTACTAAAGCAGTTGGACAAGACTCTATCCTTTCCACCCAAGAGTCTGAGCAAGTTGAGCAGCTAGTAGCATCCATATCTGCTTCACCATTTCTGCAAGCTGCACTCAATGAGGAAAGGAGCATTGTGCCTGTTATTGATTTTGAAGCTATTGCTCACAATGCCCTCCTGCAAGCTCAAAGGAGAAGGCTTGAAGAAATGTTTCCTCCTCCTGAACCTGCCTCTCCTTCTCTTGCTACTTATGGGCTTTCAGAGGAACAGAGAGCTCGATTAGCTCTTTCCAGGCAGAAAATGCAAGAGCTGCTTGAGGTCTCTGATGATGATGAAGATGAAGAACCTAACCCTGAGCCTGCGGCATCAGTTTAGCCAGAGATTCCTTTTGCTCCTGTCCATCTTCGTGTTGTTCCTATCTCTCAGATTCCTCCTCCAATGGACTTTGTTGGGCTTTCTGATGATGCCAAAAAGGGGGAGAAGATAAAGCAAACTGGGACCAAGCAAGCTGGAAAATCTGCTGAGTCATCTGGGAAAGGAAAGACATACAGCAAGAAGACTAAGCCAAAGAAGAAGTGATTGTTTTAGATCTTAGGCTGAATCTTCCTGTTGTATCTTGTTTTAGTTGTTTGATTGTATTTGCTTGTTTGATGTCTTAAGAACTGGTCTTTAATTGATGTATTGCAACAATTTGGTCGAATGAATGAATTTGTTGATTGCAATGATTTATGCTTTAAATATCTTCACTTAATCTGTTGGACATGATATCTTATGCATATGTTGAGGGGGAGCTTGTGAAAGCAAACCCAAGTACTAATCCAGTTTGTGAGCTATTTTGTCATCATCAAAAAGGGGGAGAATGTTGAATCAAGAGTTTTGATTATTCCAAACCAACACTCAAGAGCTTGGATTGAAGATATCAAAGGAGATCAAAGTTGTTTCAAGTGAAGATTTTCTGAGTATTTGCTGTTAGATCTCTTGTAGGATCTTTAGTTTTAGTTGTGATTGGGTAAAAGATTTTGATTTGAGAAAAAGATGTTTTAAAACCTTGATTTGAATTTAAATCTTTACTTATTTAAAAAATACTCACAAACAGACGAAGTTTGAAAGTTTAAACTGAACTGTTATGTTGGAAATTCGAACTTTGCCTTTGGAAATTCGAATTTTGAGTTAAAACTGAATAAGTCTGAAGAGATGTCTCTCTGTCAGACGAATTTTGGTCATCCAAAATTCGAATTTTCGTCAAGTCTGAAAGAAGCCTTTTTAGTGACAGACGAACTTCACAGTTTCAAAATTCGAATTTCAGACAAAATGCAATTTGTGAAAACTAAAGAAATTCGTCTGAAACTATGTTAAAGTTCATCTAAAATCAAGAAGAAATTGAGTTTGAAAAATGCTCTCTGACAGACGAATTTTGGCTTTCCAACATTCAAATTTTCATCTAAGTCTGAAAGAAACTCCTTTGAAACAGACGAACTTTGAATCTTCAAAATTCGAATTTCAGACAAAACAAAACTTGAGAAAATAGATGAAATTCGTCTGAAACTAAGTTAAAGTTCATCTGAGATCAAGAATAATTTAAGTTTCAAAACTGATCTCTGACAGACGAATTTCACTCTTTCAAAATTTGAATTTTGAAGAAAGTTATCTACTGTGCCTCTTTGAACGTTCAATGGACAGACGAATTTTGGGCATCCAAAATTCGAATTTCGAGGGTACTGTAGAAAATTGAAAACACTGTTCATGATTTACAGAAAAACTTTCTTCTTGAAAATTCGTATGTCACATTGTGAAAATATTTTATAAGTTTCAAAATTCGAATTTCACTCTATGGACAGATGAACTTCATATTTTAACGTTGGAAGCTTTAACCTTCGGTTCCTTCGAAATTCGTCTGTTGACCAACCAGAATTCAAATTTCAGTGTGTCAGAAACATTAAATACAGTTGGTAAACGGATAGTTTTTCAGAGTAACCGTTGGATAACTTCCCCAACGGATAGATTTAAGTCTCTAACGGATATTTGAGACCTAAAACTATAAATATAACATCATTTGAAGTTATGGGTAACGAATTAAACTTGTATATACCGAATTTCTACTGAATCTTCTTCTCAAAAGCTTTTACCCTCTCAACTTCATTATCTGTACTTTAACCTTCATATCTACTCTATTTAAGAGAGTTATACATTTGTAAACAATTTACTCTTCATCTGGAAGAAAGATTTACTTGTGAGGGGAATTCATAAGGGGATTAGGAAAGCACATAGAGAAAGTGCTTAGAGAGTTTGAGAGAGCTCAGGAACAGAGCATACTCGTGTACTGTGGCATTAGCAAGAAGCCCGTTGAAATTCTTGTTGTATAGTTGATAAATCTCAAGAGTTGTCTTGGGGACTGGACGTAGGTCAAGTGGATAGACCGAACCAGGATAAATCACTGAGCCTTCTTCTCCTTATCCTTACTTATCAGCTTACTCTGTTTTACACATTGTTTTCATTATACTGTGATATCTTCACCCACTTCATTTTGTGCAGAAAAATTTCAATCTTCCCAATTCACCCCCCTCTTGGGAAGTCAGCCTTGCTAACAACTTTTACTTTCAAAGTTTACTATAACATAAAAGACAAATTTGAACTCTTTTTGGTGCAACAAATCCATTAGATACACTCAAATTATCCTTATCCCAATGTCTTAAGCTATTCCATACGCCATTAATGAAGTCTCTTCGGCCGAGATTTCCTTCATCCATGTCAATATTAACTAATCCAAACTTTGAAAGATTCCCATTTCACAAGGCAATAAAAGACTGATGGGGCTCTCTTGGTCTCTCCATAGGACCTTTCAGTTAGGAGTTTGTGAATAGTTAACATGGATTTGCCATGAGAGCAGTAAGAAAGCAAAAGCGTAAATTAACAATTTGTTCAGCTTTCACCTCAGGAAATTATTCTGCATATAAACGAATATTTACAACTAACAAACTCATATACTTTTAACAAATGAATGCTGAAAGGATCATGATAAAAATGAGTTTGATTTTTGTAAGAACTGACAATTTAGGCAACAAATAATAATTATTAGTTTATTTAAAATTAAAATTAAAATAAAAACTTGAAAAGTCAGCAACAAACAAACAGGAGATATACTCTGCAATAAGATACAATTGTCCGCAATAGATTAAGACAATGGTCAACTTTTCTGCTCCATTCCCCATGTACTTTGATCTGTTGGATTGGACAAATATAAATATTCTTACAACGTGATGTATGGTATATGAGGGGAAGGCAAAATTTGAATCCTTTCGATGTATATTCTCACAAAAGATGATAATGATGTAGAATTAAAGGCACTCTTAAAAGTGAAATGCATTTGCATTATATTATGTGCTGCTAATGTAATGTCATCTTGTCTATGTGCTTCACTATTCAGTAGGTAATCTATTTGCATTAGATTATGTGCTTTTTTGAATGGAAATCCTATAAAAGGTGTGCCTTCTGTTATTTGTCTTTTGTGTGTTATGGCAAATTGACAATGAGTTGCTTCACGCCTATGCATTGTAATTGTGCAGTGTCATCACAAACTGAACTAATTAGCTCTCTTCTTGCAATTAACGTATGTTAAATCTACTAGACTTTATATACATTCTTCCTTTCCTCTCCTACTTATTTCCTATTTGATAGACTTGATGTAGAGGCAAAACTTTCTCATAATTTATGCTGTATATGTATTTCAAGCACCTTTTTTGTCATGTTCATATTGTGTTTGAAATTTGTATGCTCATCATTCTTTTTAGATATTAGTTCTAACATTCTTTTTCATGTTCATTCAAGGGCATTCCCAAATCTTCTAATGGTCAATCTAGCTTTAAAATTTATTTTTAGCTCAATTAACGTGTGATCAATAACTTTTGGAAGAGTTCAAGTCTTTGGAGTTGGTGATCAAGTTCATAGCTTATAAGGTACATCAATCTTACTTTAACTCACTAAAATCAATGATGTCAATCTATATTGTTGTTGTGATTGGTTGATATTTATATAAAAGTCATCTGTTGATTGGATGGATTAGTGGTTAAAAGTTGTATATGATTAAACAAAGTTTTGTTTGGAATCACGTTGAAACATGATTTATTGTGTTGTGATATCTAAGTTTGTTAAAATTCAATAATTGAGCGTAAGAAAAGAGAGCTTGAGCCTTGAGAAACTCTTAATTTTAAAGCTGTTATACTGCCAGTTTCTCTCTGGAAATTAGCATATGGTTGCTTGAAATAGCTTAATTTTGGTATATGGTTGCTTGAAATTAGTATATGGTTACTTGAAAATTAGTAATTGGTAGTACAATTAACAAGTCATAGCGTCATCATATTTAACTTCTCGTGAGTTGCTGTTGTAGAATTATTGGGAGGCCCAAATTTAGGGGAGGTTTTGCTGAAATTTATACGCAACTTAAACAAAAGCATGGATCGGAAATGGATGTCTACAAATCGTTTTACTCAGGAATATTGGGATGGAGTAAAAGAGTTTGTTAGCTTTGCAGTTAAGCATGCTGATAACCCCGACAAAATTATATGCCCTTACTTGAAGTGTTGCTTTGGGAGGCTAGTTAGTACAGTTGACTTGCAGTCACATTTAATTTGTAATGGAATTGACTGAAGTTACACACGTTGGACAAGGCATGGTGAGACGAATGATGAGTATAGCAGTAATAGGTATAATGAGAGCTTTAGATTGAATGATTTTGACACAAGTACATTCGAGGGTGATCGTCTTGAAGAGATGGCAAATGTGATTAAGGATGAACTTCAGGATTGTCTGAAGATGTTTGACAAGTTAAAAAGTGATGCAGAAAAACCATTATACTCTGGTTGAGCTAAGTTCACAATATTGTCAGCTATGTTAAAGCTATACAACTTGAAAGCAGGCAATGGATGGAGTGATAAGAGCTTCACAGAATTACTTGCACTTTTAAAGGATATGCTCCCAGAGGATAATGAGCTTCAAAGCCGAACATATGAGGCTAAACGAATGATAAGCTCTATTGGGATGAGCTACAAGAGGATACACGCTTACCCTAATGATTGCATTTTATTTCGAAAAGAATTTGCATCATTAGACAAGTGTCCTAACAATGCCCCACAGTATAAGAAGAAAAAATTGAGCCCGGTGAAGGTGGTATGGTATTTGCCTATCATACCCAGATTTAGACGCATGTACAACAATGTGGAGAATGCAAAGCTCTTGACATGGCATGCGGATGAAAGAATTAAAGATGGGAAGCTTAGACATCCTACAGATTCGCTGTAATGGAAATTAATTGATCGTGACTATGAAGACTTCAGTTTAGAAGATAGAAACCTACGCCTTGCATTATTTACTGATGGAATGAACCCACATGGTATGCAGAGTAGTACCCACAGTACGTGACTCGTGATTTTGGTGATTTATAACTTGCCTCCATGGCTATGCATGAAGCAGAAATTTATGATGCTGTCTATGTTAATTTCTGGACCTAAACAACCAGGAAATGATATAGATGTTTACTTGGCTCCACTAATTCAAGACTTAATGCTATTGTGGGAGAGGGGTGTGGAGGTGTATGATAGTTATAGGGAGGAACCATTCAAATTGAGAGCTATGCCTTTTGGTACGATTAATGATGTTTCGGCGTATGGTAATTTGTTTGGATACATCATCAAAGGAGAATTTGAGTGCCCTATATGTGAAGAAGGCACACAATCCATTCGGTTGAAACATGGTGGGAAATTTGTGTTCCTCGGGCATCGGAGATTTTTGCGTCAAGGATATCGTTACAGGGGGTAGAGAAAAGCTTTTGATGGGAAAATAGAAGAAGGAGGAGAACCTGTGCCGTTAAGTGGTGAGGACTTGTTTTGTAAGGTACAGGATGTGAATAACAACTTTGGGAAACCTTTTGCAAGACACATTGGGACAAGTTGGTGGAAGAAAAGGTCAATTTTCTTTGAATTGCCATATTGGAAGTCCTTATATGTGAGACACTTCCTTGATGTGATGCATATAGAAAAAAATGTATGTGATAGCATTATTGGTACATTACTCAATGTGAAGGGGAAGACCAAAGATGGTAAGAACACGAGATTGGATTTGGTTGCTATAGGAATTAGAGGAGAGTTAGCACCGGTGAAGGAGAAACGAAGTACTTATCTTCCTCCGGCAGCTTATACTTTATCTAGGAAAGAGAAAATTGCTTTTTGTGAATTCCTTCATGTAGTTAAAGTTCCAGAGGGGTATTCCTCAAACATTAGAAACCTTGTATCTATGAAAGATTTGAAGTTAAAGGGTCTAAAGTCTCATGACTGCCATGTTTTGATGGAGCATATGATGCTAATGGGTATACGGTCCATTTTACTGAAAAAGGTACGAGGGACAATCACAAAACTATATTTCTTTTTCAAGTCTATTTGTAGCAAAGTCATGACCCTACGAAGTTGCCCACATTGCAAAAACAAATTGTTGTCTCTTTGTGTGAGCTTGAGATGTATTTCCCGCCTTCATTCTTTGACATGATGGTTCACCTAACAGTTCACCTCGTTAGGGAAATACAAATGTTCGGCCCAGCTTATATGAGATGGATGTACCCAATTAAGCATTACATGAAGGTATTGAAAGGGTATGTGAAAAATCAAAGTAGACCAGAGGGTTGTATTGTTGAAAGGTACATAGCCGAAGAAGCTATTGAATTTTGTACCGAATACCTATCAAATGTTGATAACATTGGGCTTCCAAAGTCTCGTCAGTTGGGGAGAACAAGTGGTGAAGGGATTCGGGGAAGTCAAATAATTAGTATCTCTAGGACACAGTGGGAGCAAGCTCACCTGTATGTCTTACACAACTCAGATGAGGTTGATGAATATGTGGAAATACACAAGGAGAGAATTAGAAGCTTAAACCCCAATAAGAATGAGAATTGGATATCGAAAGAACATAATCGATTTTTTATAGATTGGTTGTGAAATCACATTATCTTGTTGTTGGATAGGAATTGTAGTTCAGTTTCAGATAGGTTAAAACAGTTAGTTATGGGTCCAAGCATGTATGTACTCTCTTACACTGGTTATCTCATCAATGGGTACACATTCTATACAAAAGAGCAAGATGATAAGAGTACAATGCAAAATAGTGGGGTAACTCTTATAGCTCAATCAATGCATATCTCTAGTGTCGAAGACAAAAACCCTATTTTTACAAACATGTCATACTTTAGGGTAATTGAGAACAAATGGGAATTGGACTACATCTTATTCTGGGTACCTGTCTTCAGTTGTAAGTGGGTTGACAACAACAACGGCCTTTGAGTTGATGATTCAAGGTTCATTCAGGTGGATCTTAATAGGGTGGGGTATAAAGATAAGCCTTTTATTTTAGCATCTCAAGCTCAACAAGTGTTTTTTATCCCTAATCTTGCTAATAAGAAGTGGTCCATTGTTATACTAATGAACAAAATAATTGACAACCTAGATTATGGCCAAGACTATCAAGATGCAGATATTGAGGATGATCCTTTCCGTGGGATATCACTTGATACTGATCTTGGTGGAGATGATGCTCTTTACGTTAGAGATGACCATCAAGAAGGTACTTGGATTGTAAAAAGGCCACGAAGTAGTCAACATTTGACAGGAAAGAGGAAAAGGTTTGATTTACTGAATATAATTTATTGTTTGTCTTAGTTTGAATTTTATTTCCTTCAACATGTATACTTTTTTGATTTTTTGATTATTTTGTATGTTTTATATTTGCTTTAAATTCTTTTTCCATCTTTGATATCTTACATGTTTCTTGGAATTTTATTGTAGGTAAATGGCATCTCCTTCTAGTCATGGTGATGATCATGGTCAAAACGAGTTAGAGAAATATATCAAACAGCACCGGCATGGCTTGACTATGTTGAAAGAGGTGATACGCACCCGAGATACTCACCAGAAGATTCATGTAGAGTAGAATCGCAAAGGTAATCCAATACAAAAGGGTGGACGAAAATTGAGCAGCTACATTAGGGTTACTGCGAAGTTCAAGGTTACAATCTCCCATCCTCACAAGGATTAGAGGAAAGTCTCTGATCTTGTGAAGAATAGCATTTTCGAAGATATAGAGGTAATAATATAGTATGTCATTTGATTATAATGTGTGTATATATATACAGACAAAAATTCTTTTGGGTAATGTATGTTGCAGTCTGCTTTTGACATAAATAATAGTCATAGGCATAACTTATATATGAAGGTTGGAGTGGCACTTCGAAATTTCTGATCCATTCTAACTAGATTCTTCATGAGAGATGAAGCAGGCAACTTCCTTGTTCATCCGCCTTGGTTGTTTAAGTTATACATTACACAAGAACACTAGGATGCTTTTGTTGCGAGGCGTCATGAAGAATCTTTTCAGGTAAGCCATTTTTCTCATTGTTGCTCTTCATTTAATTTTAATACATATATTTAGTTGTTGAATAAAATTCTGCTTTGGTGTTTGCATTAATAACATAGTATGTCATTTGATTATAATCTCATTGTGAGATTTTTGTTAGACTAAACCTAATCATATGTACCTTATCTTAGTTTTTGTTACACTAAAGCTAATTTGGTGCATTACTTTACAGAAATTAAGCCAAGTCAATGGTGACAGAGCTAAGAAGCAACAATACCCCTATAGAAGGGGTCGTCAAGGATAACACGGTATAGAGGATAAGATGGTACGTGCTTTTATAGCTTATTTCTATAAATGACACTTTTGTTCAAATACTTATACATTTGCTTATTTGTGATCATACATTAGAAATCAAAGGAAGGGTCAGAAGGGAGGGAAATACAACGCTATGAGTTATGGATAGAATCTCGGAAGAACAAGGATGGGATAATTGATAATGAAAATGTTTGGAAAGTTGTCGAGTCAATAGTTAGTATTATTTTATTATATATTTTATTTACATATATAATTTCAAATACTTTTTATTTAGTTACAAATATTTTTATTTTGTTTCTCTTTATTCCACAGAATGAACTCTCCAATTCCATGCCTCAAGCTAGTGAGGAGGAAAGCGTTGGGCAGGATATACTTGGCAAGGTACTGCCCTGAGTATGCTAGTCGTGTTAGGGGTGCAGGATTTGGTGTGACACACAAAGCCTTTTTTGGGCCTCGACCATCATCAGACGCTGCAAAAGTTGCCCAATTGGAGGCTATTATTGAGGAACAACATCAGACTTAATCTCAGATGCAGCTCAGATTAGTTGAATTGACAAACACGGTGCTTCAAATGCAGTCAACACAAGGGACACCACCAGCGACGGCTAGTGGCAAAGATAGTTGCATTATTACCCCGCAGGAACTCCCTCAGATAATTGCTCTCATTAATAAGTTCAGAGATAATTTTTTTACCCCTAATAAACGGTTGATTTCTAATGCATTGATTGGAACAGGGTCAATCATAGTGTCAGTTATGGTTAGATACCTAATCGGCGCACGGTTGCAAAGGGGTATGTGCATAATAGCCCTGAAGAGATGCTTCACAATGCACCCGTACCTGCAAACCATCTAAAAGTATCTATTGAGGTAGCTAGGGAGGAGGGTGCTCGGTTACCTGTTCCTGTGGGAGACATGGAAACAGTAGGAATGGCATTGGGTAGCTTCATAGCATGGCCCGCATACCTCATCACTGCAGCTCCATTAGTAAAGGTATGTTAGTTGACAGTGTGTAAGACTTTTTATATCCCGCTGCTACATGACTCAGACCCTTTTAGACTTGCTTTGGCTTTATGTTTTGATGTTTGTGGTAACTAAAAGGATTAAAATATCACGTTCTATGTTGTACTCTTTCTAATGTTTGCTTGCTAAGTATTTAGAAATTCTTATAGTTGTGTTGACGATTAAGGGCTGATTTGGGTGGATTTTGGGTTAACTATGTGTATATGGAAATTATAAGACTTCAGAGTTTGTTAATTATATAACCAAAAAGAAAGTCATAGTTGTTTCCTGCAATGGTTGTTTTATGCTTTCAGATCTAGTGTACACTTTCAAAGACAAACTAGATGTATATTATCTATTTGTTAAAATGTATCTTTAGTTCTCATGTGATACTAAATTGATATTAGATGTATTGAACGAGCTACTAGATACTGAGGTTGTGTTTAGAGGACCTATAGATATATACTATTGTACTGTGTATGATTTTTATGTGAAATTTCACAATATGATTACCATTGGAATGTGAGATAAACAAGATTTTGAAAAATGATAGTGTGAACCTTTATTGCTTAGTTGAAGGGGAAGAGTAATGTCTCAGGGTTAGGACAATCAAAGGAATCGGTAGCTCCACCACTCATGCAACCGCCCAAGCATATGGTTCCAGACACTTTTTGAAGGATGATTGTCAAGTTTCTACCACATTCTCTTAAGGGCAAAGTCGACAAACGTGTGAAATTTGACAAAAACGTTTATAATAAGGTAGTATTTGAAAGTATCAATGCTGAAATTGTTGATTACATCATCCATCGTAAGTGGATCGGGGCTGCGAATGTTAACTTGTACATAAGGTACTTGATATTAATCTATTAGTTTTAATTTTTTTCACTTTAGGCCTTCATATTAACCTATGCTTCTTTTTTATTTTGTTTCTATTCAAGATACCTCTATGAGACATTGTTGGTACCTCGTAATCTTACAAAGAAATTTATATTCATCCATCCTGAAGAGGTAGCTGCTATTGTTAGCAAATTGCCGGACAATAAGATTACAGAACAGCAGCAATTAATTGCGGATGCATTTACTGCAAGGACCGACAATGATGTCTTATTCTTGGTTCCGTATAATAATGTGTAAGTAAACTTACAAATTTTCATGTATTTGACGTCATCTGCTTAATTATAATTTGCTACTGACACTGGTTATTTTTTTCATAGCAAACACTGGATGTTAATTTCAATCAATCCATTGGCACCGACTATCTATTTTTTGGATCCTTTGAATCATGATCCGGAACTTCACGAACAAATGATGGGGATCATTAATAAGTAAGAATAATATATTTATTTCCCAAGTATTTAATGTTTTACACTTATATGTAATAATTCAAATTAGGTTTTGCTCAATCTAAGCTTTTTTATATTTTATGGTTAAACAGTGCTGTGTCAGTATTTCGAGCGGCCCGAGGGTGTAGAGATAATCATAAGGGCAAAATGTTAAAACCCATAGCTTCCTCGTTATATAAATGGAAGAAGATACAGGTATGTATAAATTTGTATTCAATCAACAATTGTTGAGATTAATATTTTTTTATTGTATAATTAATATAATTTTTCTCTTTAGTGTCCAAAACAACCAAATGATAATGATTGTGGATACTATGTGATGTTATTTATGAAGGATATTATCACACATGGTCATAGCATAATCCCAGACATGGCATGTAATTTCATATTTACATTAATACTTATAAAATTTTGCCAATTTCACTTATCTAGTACTTCCCTGATACATCTTATTGCGAATACTCTGATACCCAAATTGAGGAACTCATCGAAGAGTGGTGCAACTTCATCCTTGATAAATGCCTATGAATAGAGAGGTAAACTTAACTTGTTTTTATTATGATTAACTTTGTGAAAAAATTGATCTATGTCAATATAACATTTGCTAATATGGTGCAGGTGTGGATGTTGTGAGGAAAAGGTGAAGCATCAAAGGATAAGGTACTATGAGGGAACATCAAGAGCAAGGGATAATTTTGGTGGACATGCTAACTTGTTGGTAAAACTTACGTGGACTTCGTAGTTTTGGACATATTCTTGTTGGTAGTTTTTGGACAAGTTATTCTTGTTAATTTTGGACACGTTTTTGCTGTTATAGTTGTTTAAAACTTGAGTATAGTTTTGTAAGTAAAGTTTATATCTTAGTTGTTGAAACAAGTTTCTTAGTTTTGTTGAAAATATTAGAAACTGTCTTAGTTTTTGATGATGCTACCATACTGATTGGGAAGAAAATACATGTTATTGTCTGCTTGCTGGACATATATTAGAAATTGTCTTACTTGTTGATCATGCTGCTAGGACATACTGATTGGGAAAAAAATACATGTATGCTTACTGTAGGTTGTACGTGTTAGATTAAAAGAACAAAATGACAAAGTAATAAAAAAAATAACTTTCGTTCGCGTTTATCTATTAAACGCCAACTAAATTATTCATTGAAATGACAAAAGTTGGCATTTTTCTGTGAAACGCCAACTAAGGTGTCTTTAGTTGGCGTTTCACAGAAAAATGCCAACTAAAGTGAAGACTTTAGTTGGCGTTTTCCTGTGAAATGCCAACTAAATTCTGGACCGTAAAAGTACAGGCTTTAGTTGGCATTTCACAAGGAAACGCCAACTAAGGTCCAGGCTTTAGTTGGCACTTCTTAAACGCCAACGTTTTTTGCCGGCTTTTATCAGCACGTTATTAGTTGGCATTTTGGAAACGCCAATAAAAGTGCAAAAAAAATGCCAACTATTTCCATTTTTGGCATAGTGTCCCCAAAGCTTTTACTAAGAAGTTCTAGGGATAACATATAGACAAGGGTTAATTCTATAGCTTCTTTCATCCAAGCATATCTAAAATTAACCAATATGTGACATTTCCCATCATGTGTACCCAAAACAATTCTGAGAAGAGGAACCATGGCATGAAAGAGGTTTTCCTCAATCCATTTCCACATCAATAGTGCCCCAACATAAAGCCATTGCCTTCTACCTTCATTGTAAAACCAAAATTAACTTCCTAGGTCCCCAATGAGTTACCAAATACTTGAATTTTTAGCTTGCTTTGCAAATTCCTCTTACACCTACAAGGGTGTTTCAACTAGTAGGAGGACTCATTCAAAGACTTTGCCACAATAAAACATTATCCTATATGAACACATTAAACACTAGTAAATTTCAAACTCTAGTCCGACAACTGCACATAAACTTAGTGTAGGATAAAAATATTATGCTCATTCATGTATGCCAAGTGGTATATAAGGAAACACTTAAGAGCTAGGTTACCTAAACTAGGCTTTAATACCAAAATGTGACATCCTTACTCTAACTGATTAAAGATAGTGAATTTCACACAATGGATACAATTTCTTTCATTTCAAAACATTTCTTAAAACATGCTTGCCCCTTTATCCTTAACATTAGTATCATTTTCACTTAGCAAGCTTGGCAAATAACAAATAAATTTAAGAGAAATAATTGGACAAAGAATCTCAATTACCCCTTTATCCAAGGTGAACATTTTGAAAGAATTTATTGACTCAAGATATTCCCCTTAGGTTACTCCCCATTTCTCGGCACTCCAAGGGACATTTCAAAAGAAAAACTTCCATATTAAGCATTAGATGGACTTTTAGATAGAAAAACATCATTCCTAAGTCCTACAAAACTGAACCACAAGACAAGACCAAGAACCCACTTGTTTCTCTTCATACAAACAGATAGCCACAGCTCAATGATAGCTAGCTGCGACTCCCAATTATTCAGTAAAGTCTGTAGAATTTTAAGCAAAATCACCAAATTTCAAGACGCGCAACTTTTGATATAGACCTCTGATTCTTGTGATTCCAAAGCCTACAAGTCAACCCAAGAATCCTCTAACTAATGACACTAACTACACCCCAAAAATCATCTATATGAGTGTTTTGGACACTTGAGACCAAAATGGTCACTTTTTGACTTCTAACTTCAACTTTACCTCCCAAATCCTACCCAAACCTAACCATACCAAACCAATTTGAGTATTTTTCTAATGCCCAAGAGCCATAAAAATGAAGCTATCCATTAAACAACCCATCCATTCAAAACTCCCCCCCCCCGGGCCAAACCTCAAAGTTCACAAACCAGTGACATAACCAAAATCCAAAAATACAAGCCTAAAACTTGGGATAACTACATAGACAAACTACAAGGGTCAAAACACATTTGAGCAAACCATCACACCAAGCAAAAACATGCTGCATCCAAAAATCTAAAATCACACCAAAGAGAAGCAAGTAACTAACATTAACATATTATGTCAAAATACAATGTAGGACTCCAAATTTCACATATGACATTGTAAACCTAATTTGCAAGTACTAACAAACATGTTCATCATGCACGATCATGCACCGACAAACACCAATAGTGATTCACTTCATAACTTTGATAACTTGGCATAAAAATATCATATCATAGCATAGTCATCTGAAGGGCTAAAAGACACACATATGCCTGCATTAATCATATTCATATGCCTCATCACCTATTGTAAGAATCAAGCCTTGATGCATATACTTACACTAATGATTCACGTACTAGAAAGCATAATTGATGAGCTCAAGTTTCATTTCCCATAATCAAGCATAATAGTGTAACAATAAACAACACGATAGCATTTGAAAATAGGGGTGAGATATGAATCCCAGTAAACAAGGAAGCAACAATAAACAAGTGGTGATCAAATATGCAAGTTCATACGCATACGATATAAGATGCAAAGCATGATGCTCAGGATGTGCAAAAGAATTCTCCAAAATCATGGCTAGAACCATAGACTAGTTATCGTCATAGGGTAACCCCAACAATAACCTCGTTCCAACAACCTATAAAGGCCAATTCCAAGGTAATCACCAGTCCTAAGCCTCTTGCAATTCCTTTCCAATGTTGTAAATCTAGAAAGGTTTCACATAGCAAATGCTATATCAGGTAGGTATGCAATAATGCGCTACATACATTAAGCTTCCAATAGCATTAGTATCCTAGTTGAGCTACTCCCCTATTATTATTTTTTGTGAAATTGTGTGAATGATTATAGTGAGTACTCACTTCTTTCATATTTAAATGCTGAAATTTATTTAAAATGTTCTTAATAGATACCAAAACAAGTAAAACTCTAGTAGAGGTTATTTACTTTGGTTTCAGACATCATATTAGGAAAAAAAAAGTGAATAGGGACTTGATGTAAAATTTTGTTGTTTAAAATCAAAAGCTTATTATGAGTTTGCTTGGAGTAAATTGATTTAAAAAATTTTATAGTTTTTTTTTTTGCTAAATATAAGAATAGTTTTACTCTATGTATCCTCTTTTGCCAATATAAAGTAAAAAAGACAAAACATATTTAACTATATCAATAAAATTTAGTAAAACATCATCAGAATTTTAATAGTAAAAATTGATTTACAAAGATTTTATAATCTCTAAGCCTTTGCTTGGAATTAGGGAAAAATAAGGGGAGAAGAAAATTAGAAGGGAAAACACAGATGAATATAGACAGAATATAGTCTATATGCATCTCTATTTTCCGCTTCTATTTTTCTTCTCTTCTTATTTTCTCTTCATTCCAAGAAAGATTCAATCAAAAATTTTGAAATTATTAAAAAATTAAAATTTATATAAAAGTATACCATGAAAATTATGAGTTCAAAATGTAAGGTACTCATAGTTTTTCTAAATTAATTTCATCCTTTGCAAACTTTACCTTTTTGATTCATTCACAAGAATAAAAAATTAAAAATTAATACATGCAAGTAGGACTATTTTCCTCTTCTTATTTGGACAAATGTGTTGAATCAAAAGTTTTGATGATTCTAAATAACTAAAGCTTGAAAAGGAGAATATCAAAGAAGTATGAAAAGATAAAGTGAAGAAATCCAGTTAAAAACAAGTGAAGATTTAGTTGTTATGATTTCTCACTTTGTACAATAGGTAAAAAACTTTGATTCTTACTTATTTTTATTACCACAGTATTTAAACGAGTTATTTCATTGTTATCCTATGTTATCATGTGTTAAAATTAAAAAATACTGACTAACAGACGAATTTTGTATTTGACTCAGCGTATTTTGTGCAAATTTAAACTTTACTTAGAGAAATTCGAAGTTACAGAGATTTTATCTCTGATAGACGAATTTCAGCTCTAAAATTTGAATTTCGACCTAAATATTATTAGTGAAAGTGTACAAAATTCATATAAAGTTTAGTCAAAATTCAAATGTTAGTAAAATTCAAAAAGAGTTCAAAGTCACCTCCTCTGACAGAAGAATTTTGGACTTTAAAGTGCGAATTTCTAAATGAGAACTAATGAGTCTCGTTAGAGTATACTTCTGATAGACGAACTTTGTAGTTCAACATTTGAATTTCACGGTGAAGAACTTTTTTGTCATATTGAACATGCCTCTAATAGACGAATTTCAACTTTTGAAATTCAAATTTCGAGTGCACTATAAAAATGTGAGACAAACTATTCAACATCAATAGATACACTTTGAACATGAAAATTCGTATGATCTAACATGGAATATCTTTAACAAACTCAAAATTTGAATGTCATATTTGAATAGACAAATGTTGAAGTTCAACATTAAAATCATTAACCTTTTGTCTATGCAAAATTCGTCTATTGAACCCCAAAATTCGAATTTTGGCATGTCAGATGCATTAAATGTGGTTGGTGAACGGCTATTTCTGTAGAGTAATTGTTGGTTAAAATTTCTAACAACTAGATCTTGTATCTAATGATTAATTAAGTCACAAATCTATAAATAGAACTTCATTTGAAGTTATGAGTAATAAATTTAAGTTTGTCTTTGCAATAACCCTGCTAAATTTTTGTGTCAAAACTTTTTCACCCACATACAACATTTATTGAGCTTTAACTTTCATATCTACTCTATTCTAGAGAGTATTCATTCTATATAAAATATTTTCTTTATCTAGAAGAAAGATTCTTTGTGAGGGGAATCATAAAAGGTATTTGGGAAACACTTGTAAGAGTGTTGAGTGAAAAATTTAAGTGTTCTTAGAACAGAACACGTGTCTTGTACTAAGGCATTGTAAGGAGTCAGTTAAATTTTTACTGATAATAAAAATTTCAAGTGGTAACTTGAGGACTGGACATAAGTTAAGTGGATTTGACCGAACCAAGATAAATCTCTAAGTTCTTTATTCTCTTATCTTACATTTATACTCATCTCTATTGTACTCTATTTTTCTGTAAGTTTTTGTTTTCACTGTAAATTTGAGTTTTTACAAAAAAAATCTTAAACTTCTCAATTCACCCCTCTTGTGAAACTAAAAATTCTAACAAAACGTAACCATGCTGCATAATGGAAACTTTTAAATATTAAAAGATGGTGGCTTATAAGATAATGCTATGTGACTTAGGAGCAAATAAAAATATTTTAAGGAAATTTGTTATCCACAAATATCTAAATAAAATTATATATTAAAAAAATAAAATTTGAAGATATTAATTTGATTGATTAAAGAAAAAGAAAAATATAAATTTTGGTCTAATATGTAATAAATGTTTGTTAATGCAACTTAAAATTTCTAATATGTTATAACTGAGTAATTTCATAATCTTTTAATTAAGATGTTTTTTAAGGAAATCTTTTAATGAAGATTATCAAATTAGTTTGAAACTTTGGATTAATAATGTTAAAAAAAATCTTTTAACTAAGACTTTTTTATGACATGGTGCAATATTTACCACTAGATACACCCAGCAGTATGGATGAAAAAATGGGCAATCAGCCCATATTTTAAGATGGGCAAGGGATCCGGTTCCCTAAAACTGCCGAAGAACAAGAAAGACAGCTTAATAGGTATTTAAATCAACGGTCGGGATTGAATTAGTTTTGATGGTCGGATTTCAGACATGAATGACTTGGCACAATAACTGATTGCCATACATGGCCACAAAGCAAGCGGTACATCGGTGCAAGCAGATCCAAAATCACACATTAGATGGTCTCACTTTCCACCCAATAATTTGCAAGAAAAGAAATGTATGAAAAATTGAAAATTTTTAAATAAAACAAATAAAGCTAATGAATCCAAGTAGAATTTAATATTTAAGTTACGGAGTGAAAAAGAAAATTCATATTATACAAAATATAAAAAAATTTGAATAAAATAATTAATGCTTTATATAATATATATTCTAAGTATTCACTAATTTAATAACTGATTAAAAGGTATTTAATCTATGTGTAACATCAACTTCTTCATTCATTACCTTCCAATTTTTGTAATAACTAGAATTCAAAACCCGTTTGATGCACGGATAGCTCCAAACATATCTAATCAATTCAATTTATATAATTAATCATTTCTACCACTCATGTTTCTTTTGAATGAGAAGAAAAAATATTAGGAGAGAAAAATGGAAAAAATAAAAAAAAAAGAAAAAGAAAATGTTTCCACTCCTTATATTTGAATGAATGAATATAATAAAATTAAAATAAAAGAAAATTTTCAAAAGAAAATATCTGGGATTCATATCTCTTTCTCTTTTCAGAATGTTTTCTTTCTAAAATATCTTTAGTTTTAGAGAGAGAGAAAATGTGAATTGTATATTGTATACTTATTTTATCTTGTAGTTTTCTTTTATTTCTATTTTCTAGTCCTATCCAAACGTAAAATTATGTGGATACTTTATGAAATGGATTTTATGGGCTTTCATATGAGTAGGGTTTGTTATGTTCACTATAATATAAGTTTTGATGATGATGACAAATGTAGAGTAATAAGAAACAAATGCATCATATTTGTCTAACATATACATTATTCCTAAAATAAGTAAAATGTGTATTAGCATATGTTTAATTATGTTTATGTTGCATATATCATACTATGTACAAAAATATCCACTGTGCTATTATATGTTATAATACAAGTTGGATATATGAATTGGATTAACTACTTAATTTATAAGTGTAATACTTTAAATGAAGGATTATCCAAGAAGGAAGAGTGAGCACTGGAATAAAGAAAAGAAAATTAACATCAAGACTCACTCAAGAAAGAAAAAGGAAAATGATGCTCCAAGATATGAAGAATTCAAGTGCTAAAGAATTGAAGACTTGGAAGTTTGGTTGCATCAAGATAGTCTTTGGACTTTAATAGGTATATACTTCATCGGCTAAGAAATTTTATATGAAACTCAATGATTTACAATTGCATTTGATTAGTTCAAGAAGTTTTGGTTATCAAAGCAACACATCCTTATTTTTTAACATAGTAAAATCTGATTTTCAAGAATCTAGAATTTGACATTTGATTAGTGTTTTTGAAATATCTCTCAAAATATATATGACTTTGATGTAAAACTTATTTCATATGAAACTAGACTTAATAATTTTTTTAAAAAAGGTTATTTCACTCAAAATAAAAGTCATATGAAAAAGTTATGGTCATTTAAAATTGAATAGTGAGATATGAATTTTCAGTTTTGATCTCTTATCATTATTTTGCTTATATCTCACAACATACGTCCCTTTTTGAAGTGAAACTTATTGCATTTGAAAGTAGACATTGAGAGCTTTCCAACCATAGGTCATTTGCTTAATTTAGAGTTAAAATGAGAGAGTTATAGCTTCTGAAATATTATCTACAGTGCAAAGTTTGAAGTTACAGAGGTTCCACCTCTGACAGATGAATTTTGACTTCTGAAATTTGAATTTCAAGTCTGATAGACGAATGTTTGCATTCAAAATTCTAATTTTGAATCTCCAGAATGTGAAAATACTTCTGGAATAACCAACAGCTGAATTTCCACATCCAAAATTCGAATTTCAAGTCTGATAGATAAATGTTGGTCTTCCAAAATTCAAATTTCGAATCTCCAAAATATGAAAATGCTTTTGGAACAAACAACAGTTGAATTTCACATCCAAAATTCGAATTTCAAATTTCTAGAATGTGAAAATGCTCTCTAGAATAACCAACAGTCGAATATCTATATCCAAAATTTGAATTTCACAATTGCAAACACCTTGTAACGGCTAGTAACGACTAGTTTTTGTATCTAATGGCTATATTTCATCATTTCTTATAAATATGATCTTCCAAGCTCATTTTTACAACTCTCTGAACGTATATCAAGCTAGAATGTGGTCCAAAATGTCATTTTGATTCTTACAAAGAGAGAAACACAAATCTTGAGTCAATCCTTGCAAAATCTACATTCTTTGAGTTTTTAAAGCTACGTTGTATCTATCCACTCTTAAAGAGAGTTTAATCACAATCTATTCTTTATTCTTTTTGAAGAGATTACTCAAGGTATGGTATCCTTAAAGGGATTTGGGTTACTCTTATAAGGGAAGAGTGAGTTAAAGACTCAAGAGGAGTCTTGGTTTGTATTGTGGCAGCAAGAGCCCACTGAATCTTACAGAGATGGTAGAAAATCTCAAGTGATAGCTTGAGGACTGGACATAGGTCAAATGGTTTGGGTTGAACTAGTATAAATTCTTGTGTCTTGCTTTTCATTTTCTTATTTCATCTATTTACTTCATCATACTCTGTTCATCTCTGTTTTGTTACAACAGTTGGTGAAATTGGACTGCACTTTAAAAAAAGCGAAAATTTGCATCACCCAATTCACCCCCTCTTGGGTGACAAGCCAACCTAAAAAGGTTAGTTTAAAAATTTATATAAGTAAATTTATATATTTTTATAACTAATTAATTAAAATTAATTTTATAATTTAATTGATAAAATTAATTTAAATTAATTATATTATGTAACATATATTAAATATGAATTTGAATAGGTTTACCTGTAGATTTGAGTTTGGTTTAGAAGTCGATTAAGTAGAAAGTCATCTTCATTTATTGATTCACGTCGATTATGACCAACTTGATTTTAGATGTTATATATTGGTAAATATAATCTGACATATTACATTTTAGTAAATTTTTTATTTTTTTATTACATTCCACTAAAAAAAAACCACACAAGAATTGTCCTAGGAAATATGTCCAATAAATTCGGCTGTGTCATTAAATTTTGTTTTATATAGTCTGTGTGTGGATATTATATTTGTACTAATTTATTATCAATTCTTGAAATAATCCTCTAGATTTATTTTGCAATGTTATCAGTTTTCCATAATTGGTCTTAGCAAATAATGCCTAACACTATATAGGCTCTAATATTAATCTTATTTATAATTATAACAAATGATAGTAGCCTATAGTCTAATGGTATAATAGAAATTCATAAGAGTTTTTTATTATTTTTGCCACAAAATTCATGAGATGAAGACCTTCTATCCAACAATATTACCTGACATCACTTGTGATACAATAATAGACTTCAACAATTTCATAATAATAAGATAAATATCATTGCATAACCCTTGAGATCAATATTTATCATCAAAATAATTGGCACATTAGTTTTGAGCCGTCTTTTTATAGTCTGGAATGTCAAACATGAAAATGCCATTTAAGAATTGAACAGAATAAAAATTATCCATTGGATTACTATCATCATCTTTTTTACATAACTTGTAAGCTTAGCCGAGCTTCGATATACTGACAAAAAATATTCATACATTTATTATGATTATTACACATTAATAATTTTAACAATCCAAAAAAAAATATTATACACTTAACAATCATTAACAATTGTAATATTCAAATTTGCCTTGATATCAAAATTGTCTTTTATATATGCACCAAAATTGTCATTTATTTTCTTCACATTTTCTTAAAATTCACCTATTAAATGGTAGTAAGATATATGTTGCTGTGATATTAATTAAATACAATTAATTAATAGTTTTTAATATTTCTGTTTTAAGTGTATTCCTCAATACTGTATATTATATTTTTTTAATATATCTATTATTGATTAGTTTTTGCATTAAATTTTAATAAACAAAACATAAATAAGATAATAGATTATTATATCAACTGATTTTTGAAATAGCGATACTTAAATTTAATTAAAATTATTCTTAAATCAATCAGTATTTAACTAATTCATATTAATTAAATTTATTTTATCAATTGAATTGGTCGGCTTCAAATTTGGATTTGATATTATCTATTAGAATTTTATTTAAATTCTAATTGTCATTAATTATAATGAATTAAGTAGTTTTCTATTTAAAACATTACATTTAACAAATATTAAACCTATGTAATATGTCATAGATTTGTTGTAGGTGGCATAAATGTATGAAAATTAGTGAAAATTTTACTAGAGTTTATTATCTGTAAATTTAATAATCAAATAATTAGAAAAAATTAGAACAATTATATGAATGAAACTAACTTTTAAATATTTTAGATATTAAATTTTCGATCTTATTTTAGATTTTATTACGAGATGTAGTTGGAAATTGCAGTCATTTGAATCTTTATTTTCATTGGCCGTGAAATTTGAATTAGGAATTAAATTAGGCAATCTAAACAATTAAAAATTTGGTTCCCATTTAGAAAAACTTATGATATAAATTAGATTGGTTAGGGTTTAGATGATAATACATTAGCAAATAAAAATCGTATCTATTATGATACTTCCAACAAAAAAATTTATTCCAAAAAGATACTTCCTATGTAAAAAATTGAAGTAAATTAATTTTCATTTATTATATATTCAAAGTTTAATTCTAACCTTGATCACTACATTTGAATCTAATTTTCAATTAGACTATATTTGGTAAATTTTCAATATAATTTTATGTTAAATGTTCACAATTATTATATTGCAATTCAAATATATAATTGTCTAATTAGTAATTGTTTAATTAGTCGAGATTGATTATATTATATTATTTTGCAATATAATTTTACCGTTATCACCAAAATCAGAATTAGTTAAACCATTTAAAAAAATTCAATTTACATAAATAGAATTTAAATGAATGAACTTCATATTCACCTGTAAAAACAAAATACAATTTAAAAACAATATGAATAGTTTGTCAAACAACGCCACCATCATATCCGAAAATCATAAAATATTGATAGAATAAAACAAAACACAGAGACTAACACGTTCTTCATTTTGGATTAATGAAGATAACCAAATTAATTAAGAATCAACAATATCAACACCCCTAGATAAAAAGGGAAAAATGTTTACAAATTAAAGAATAAACTAAGTAGGGAAGCAAAGTGATGGAGAAAAAGGTGTTAAAGACCAACAGCAGAAAATGCATCATAACAGAAAGCACATACCAAATATCACCTTGAAATCTCATTACGGAAAGCTCTTTTATAGTGCAAAGTACAATTTAAAAAAAAAAAAAAAGATGAAGAGTTTGTCAAACCACACCACCACTATATCCGAAAATTATAAAATATTGATAGAGAAAAACAAAACACAAAGAGGCTAACACATTCTTCATTCTGCATAAACCAAGATAACCAAATTAATTAAGAATCAGCAATACCAACACTCATAGATAAAAGGGGGAAAATATTTACAAATTAAAGAATAAACTAAATAGGGAAGTAGAGTGATGGAGAAAAAGGTGTTAAAGACCGACAGTAGAAAATACATCATAACGAAAAGCACAAACCAAATAGAACCTCGAAATCTCATTACAAAAAGCTCTTTTATAGTCTAAAATGTCTTTCTAGCATCATGAACCTGCAAATTTTGAAGAGAAAAGGGGAGTGGGAGATGACGAGAGAGATGGAAAATGAAAATGGAGAAAGCATGTTAGAATTAATTGTATTTTGTAGAGACATGAAATCATAATATTACTTTCAGCTTCTACTTTATGGATTTTTATAAATCTTACTATAAACCTAAATAATCAAATAGTGATTTTTTTTATAAATATATATTATTTTTATTTTCATATTTATCTTATATAGATATAGATCTTACTATATATCTAAATAATTAAATCATAATTTTAATATTTGATTAAATTTAAAAAAATACAAGCATATATAAAAAAATAAATATTATTTTAAATTTGTGGGATCAGATTTTTTACACTATGTGGAGACTTAAAATTACGACATATCATACTTTTAACCTTTGTTTTATAATATATAATAGATAGATGATAGATTATGAGTTTTGCAAAATCAATTAGTGTATAATGAACAAGGAGCTTTGTCACATGCAAGGGATTAGGGAACAGGGAACTATAGTGATTATAAGTGATATTATTTTTTAACCTAAGATTTTTTTGTTAAAAAAAGAAAAAATAACACATATTAATGACAGCTCAGAAAAAAGAAAAAAAAAACACACGCACACACTCACACACAAGCACACACATATTAATGATGGTATTAAATTATAAACTTTTCCCCCCCTGTAGATGTACATGAATTTTGAAAAATGAACAACTTTTTGTTCGCCAAGAAAAATGAACAATGAAACAACAATAAAAGAAATTTAACAAATTATTTCCTTTTCAAATAGCCCCTCCAGTCCAAAAATATAAATTATATTTCAAAAATTTATTTTGATCTAAAATATAAATCTCATTTAATAATTTCTAGAACATTAAATATTTTTTCTTTATTTTATCTTATCTGCAATTAAATATAAGAAAAATAACAAATTTTAAATGAAATATATTAAATAAAGATATTATTGAAAAATAATATATTTTTTAAAAAATTTAATATGTAAAACTATCTTTGTTGGTTCTTGTGTAATTAATCAAATAAGATTTATATTTTAGACTAAAAAGAGTAATATATTTCTATATATTGGGGATTAACATGAATAATAAAAATAAGTTGAAGGAGATTTGAAATTGATAGTTTTTGAAAAACAAAATGAAGTATTACATGTAATTAAATCAAGTCTTAAAAAAATATTATAATTATATTTTGTTTTTGTTTTGAAGCTCTCTCTCTCTCTCTCTGTGTGCATATATATATATATATATAAGATATGATAATTTATCTTCGATTATAGCATCGTGTTATCTTCCCGATGCCCAGGACAGTGAGTCGCAATTGTGATTAGAGAAGATATTTCATAAGAATCTCATATGTTAAAAATGTTTTTGAAATGTTCGCTCAACTATATAAATATAATATAAATATAAACTAGTGATATGAAATTGATCTATTATTAACTTTAACACTAGCAAAAACAATTAAAAATAAGAAAAACACATGTCCTAAAGAATCTATATCTCATGCAGTAAAAAATTTACTTCAGTAGTGATATAAGAATGAGACGGAGGAAAAAATAGGGATATATGTAAATAAATGAAATCAACCCCATAAATTTTCTTTTTTATTTCATTCTCCCTGCTATAGCATTATAACATCACTGCAAAATATTCAAACCTAATTGAATATGCATGGTCATAGGTTGAAATATATACTAAAATTGAATCAGTTTGAGGCAAAAATTATTATATAAATTTCACTCTCCATCTATACCTATTACCTTTTTCTTTTAGTTTCTCTTCCACTGTATTACTATTGTTCGCTGATCATTAAAATCAATTCCTTTTTCCTTTCCTAATTCAAGATTATCACCGAGTGCAATGAATCGAAAATACATGGGTCCAACTTATCACATTCAATCTATAACCTTCAAACATGGAAATAAATTCAGCCCAACTCATATTACTCGTAACTTTTCTCTACCCATTATTGACACTGTTCTTAACATATTTCCAATTGATCCGGGGGCAAAAAGGTCTTCTCCCCTAAAAAAACAAATCAGTAATTGTAACCTATTAGAAATTTAGCAAATTCTAGGAACCTATTTGGAAATATCTTCTTTTCATAGTAGTTGTTTGGAATTTTTCCTAACAGAATTCATGACCATTTACTATAATACAATGGCTATAAATTCCTTGTGCACATTACTCACAGAGATATGGTCTTAAAAAGTAAGATAGTAGCCTTACAAAAACTCATTGTGGTTGGCCATATACACAAACAAAAAGTACTTTTTTTCTTCACAAAAATATCCAGCATTTTGAATGTCATTATCAGCAGGCTTGAAAGAAATCAATTGATCAAGAAAAAATCAATATTGATACGGGTATCAAATACAATATGTGAGATATCACAATATCAATCTGTACTCAGATTACTAAGATTTCAGATAAGTTCTTGAGTCATTCTAGAGCATTCCAAAACATACTTGTGTGTGTTGAAAGTTCCAAAATGTGTTGGACCAAGAAAAAAAAAGGCCAGCGAAACAAAAGCTAGAGTGTGATACATGCCTTGTACCAAACAAGTATGCAATACAAGCACATCTCCGTTTTGGAAGTACCGGTACTTCATAGCAGTTGGTAAAATGAACAGAGGGCTATGACATTAATGTAATGATGAGCTATGGGGCAATTTATTACCATCTGCCATTTTTAAGTCAAATACTGACCTGAGACGAACTTGAGAGTTGACATCATACATTTCAACCGAAGACGAGATAGAAAATGAACCCAGAACTGTCATTTTCAACATCTCGTCTTGTTCATTAAAGAAACAAGAGGTTTGGTACCAATTTATCCCATTAAAGATGAAACAAAAGCAAGAATTGAAGTGCGGAACCAGGGAACACAGTCCTAAATGACAGGAAAGAGATGTGCCACTGCATTCTACCTTTAGTCTTTGTTTAGATTGAGAGGAAAATAGGGGAAAGAGAATATTAAGAAGGAAAATAAGAAGAAACTTAGAAAAGGGAATGTTTAGGTTCTCTCCTGTTTTCTCCTCATCCAAGCGGAGGGTTCATGTCAGTAGTCAAAGTCTCAAACAAAAAATTATTACAAAAAGCCAGTCTATGAAGCATAGGAAGACCAAACTAATTATTTAAAAATAATAATAATATGCAATCCAAACAAACATTTCAGTGAAACCTGATATGTTTGTAATTTTTTATGATTAGTTCAATCTACCTATATTTTATAGACGGGTTTAAGAAAGAATCTCAAAAGAAATATAGACAACTACATTTCCCAATCATTCGTGAATTAATTTTCTCTGACCTGTTGCCTTATCATGATTTGCCAATTACCACATCACCGAATGATATTTTGTGACTGGTGTTTTAGAGTGAAGCGGCACATACTTCCCTTATGTCATGCTCAGTGAGAAGCCTAGTGTTGGGAGTAAAATTGGTTGCAGAGGGAACATCTATGTCCTCCATGTTAACAGCTACAGGTACCACAGAGAAATGAGCTCCAACTGCCTTAATTGTCCTCTGTACAAATTCTGATCGTGGCAGAAATTCCTTCATTCGACATACAAAATCTGTGTGGCCTCTAGCCTGCACACAGATAACTGTGTGAACACATAATGATAAACCATTGAACACATTATTTTAAAAGAAGAAGAAGAAGAAAGAACAGGGAATATGCATTTGATGTAAGTACAAATTCTTTGTGGCATTCAGTTCAGAGATTCTTAAAGGAAATTAATTCTCAAGGATTTCATGCTTTTGTGAGGATTAGACCACCCATCGAGAATAAATAATTGTGGATATATGAATACATTCCATTCTCTTTAAACTTTCATTTTTTCCAGTTCAATGGAGTTCTACAAGTTTTACCACCAGATCACAATAAATATCTATAGAATATTCTTTTTAATAGCTGTAATTAAAACAGCGCTAAGTATTTATTCATGACGGGACATTTATTGAAAGCATCTAGTTAGCAAATCACATTTCCTTTATATATATTAAAGAGAAAATTAAGTAATTTAAGAGCAGTTACCATGTTTTTACTAGTACATATTTGTGGAATAGAGTGCTGAAATTGTAAGTTGCCATTTTGGTCAGATATTGTAGGTCACATTGGCTACCCAACAAATGAAGGGCCATTCAAAATCCATAAGACAAGAATCCATTTCATTATCAAATAACACAAATAAGTTTAGTCTTAAAAAGTGAACTGAGTTCCAGGCATGAACCTGATGAACCAACTGTTGTTAAAAAAAAAAAAGCAGTTTAAGTCCTCCAAGTTTTGGCAAACATTCATTCTAATTCCTCAAATTTCAGCTTTTAAAATGGGAGACTCATAGTGATGTGTTGTGAGCCTTATTTGAACATGTGATATAAATTTTCCATTAACATGCATAAATTAAGTACAATTACACTAGAGACACTAAATGTATCATTCCCATGCAACATTTTGGATAAATGCTTTATGTTTTAACCATCATAATGCAGTAAAGTATCCTTTTCTTCTTTTTCCCCCTTTATATAGAAACATGATTACCAATATCTAAGATCAATATGTATGGAAGTAATAATGATTCAAACCATCAAATTGTTTATAGGTAACAATAGGAATTAGCACTAACTGAATCCATCAAACTAGAACCTAAAAGAATTTAATTGCAAAATTTTAACCCAAAACACTTCATTGGCAGACACAAAAATTAAAAAGGTGCATTCTTACCAGCCGGTAATTGGGAGCCTTTGCAGGTAACTTGAGGTAGGCCATGTTCTTAATCTCATAATCCCATAAGAAAGATGTGTGGTGGACCCACCTGTGCTTGATTATAGATTGAGCATTTCCACCAAACTTACGATCACCAAACACATAATCTACAAGTAAAATGGAATCAGAATTGCATCCAAATTTCATTATATGATTCTTTAAAAAAAGACAGAACATTTCATAAACTTGATAAAGTTGCTTCAAAGTGCAAACATGTTCCAAATGCAAAAAAAATAATAATAATAATAATAATAATAATAATAATAATAATAATAATAAATAAATAAATCAGGGTGCTAGATTCAAAACTCCAAATCACTATAAAAGGTCACAGCAGCTGAAAAGTGGAGAGTGGAAATAATTATCATATACAATTGGTTTTATAAGCAAACAATGGACAGAAAATCAATAAAATCAAGTCATGAAATAAAGCTCCTAATAAAATATAGAATATGTCTCTGTTTCAAGAAGAAGAAATGTCAAGGACAACAAAACTTTTAAGTCTTTTACACTGCTATATCAAGTATCAACAATCGATGGTTAAACCTAATTATCCAATATCAACCACAAAATGATAATTTTGTTTGTTTGATCTAAGCCAAGGATTTGAAAAACAATGCAAACAACTCAAATGACTTGACACAATCAAACTAAAGGATGCTTCTGACAAACATATACTAAGTGATGGAAACATAAA
This sequence comes from Adenanthera pavonina, assembly GCA_026686845.1. Taxonomy (NCBI): domain Eukaryota; kingdom Viridiplantae; phylum Streptophyta; class Magnoliopsida; order Fabales; family Fabaceae; genus Adenanthera; species Adenanthera pavonina. The sequence goes on along the minus strand of JAIVEN010000019.1, from coordinate 10,793,453 downwards.
AACTAAACAAAGAACAATGATTAAGGGGCAACCTATGTACCGTTCTCACAGAGTTGGAAATCACCAATCCCTTTGAAAACTTCACTGTATAACAGACCACTCCAGGACATGATGGATCGGGGGAAGGGTTGAATATCTGGAACAGCATCTTTATTACATATAAGAGTAACAAATATAGTCCCTTGGTCAACAATAACAGTGCCTCCCCCGGAAAACCTTCTGATGACAGGAACCTGATCTCGCAACACAGACCTGACTTTGACAAGTTATGAAAGTTTCCTATGTAAAATATCCACTTTCCAATAGAGCATCTGTTTTTATGCTTATTCTTACCAAAAGCAGAAAAGACAAGGAAATTTCTCTTTTCCTTAAATGAGGTAATAAACATAATTAGGAAATCAAGAAGTGACCTCTTGCAGGTAATAAACATAATTAGGAACAAAGAAGACCACCAATACACAACCTATGGTTCCAGACTATTCAACAAGAACCATTGTAAAGTACACTCCTTACAGTTTGTACCCGAGATAGGTGCAAGTATGAAGTCACTAAAATGAGTGCTTCATATGGTGTAGTAACTGTAGTTGACATATACATCCATTTTTTAATGAGTTTATATTGGATCATTACACCTACCTAAAGCTAGTTTGGTATGAATGATGGAAAGGAAATCACTCTCTATCATCTCTACACAATTTCTATTATGCCTTTATAATCATCAATAATATAAATTATTTTTTACTGTTTAAAAATAAGGGCACGAACGTTATTTTCATCTTTAAAATTACCTCTTTATTCTATTTTATAGTTTCATCTTATCTATTTCATCTACCAAACATGCCTCAGTGCAAGCAAAGAGCCATTCCTTTGTGTACCAAAGGAACTTGGGTGCGAGTATGGAGGAATGTACGTACAAATTTCTCATCCACCACTAACATGGTACACAACCACAAAAAATGCAAGAATATAGGAAACAATCAATATTTTATTTTAACAGGTTCATCAAGTTTGCTGATTTCACGCAAGCCTTAAAATCTCAAACTATAAATATGCGAACGAACATCAAGTAATCAATAACTTTTAACTAAAATTGGGAAAATGCATATTTGACACCGAAAGATAAGAATAAAACCAAAATTCAATCCTCAGAATAAGGAACCAGTAAAACAAATGAAGACATACCCAGACAAGCCCATTACAATGGTAGGGGAATTTGTACCATCATTAATCAGACACCAATTATCTGAACAAGTCCGAAGCAGCCGTTCCTCTAAGTACAATTGTTCCAAAATAGGAACCCCTTTCAATCTAATCAGCTTCATGAAAGGAATCCCTGCTTCTCTTGCCTTACCCACCAAAGTCATAGTACTGCACTTTACTTCAAACTTTGAAAGGAATCTACTTCAAATGGAAAAAGAAATAGATTCAAATGAATCGAAAGAATTATTTGAGGGTATTTTGGATGCATAAGAAGAATTATGTGAGTGTGTAAAACATTTTAAATAACTTAAGAAATATCAGTTCATCCGTATACAAGATGCAAGTTGCACATACAATGATTAAATCAATTATGGAAAGAGTATATACAAGATTGAACCATCACAAATTCGTCACATTTGAGAAAAAAGTGCAGGAACAGAAAAAAAAAAGCTAGAAGATGGAGCCCCCGTTGGAAAAATGATAGCTAGCAAGCAGTAGAGGGAGACGAGAAGATAAAACTAACGGATTAAGGTACGATTACTCATTAGCAGAGCAGAGAGTAGAATACGTCAGTCACCGGAGCTTAGAGGAGCACGATGCAAGCACTGGAAGAGGAGCACGATGCCACAACAGCACCACGAGAGACGGCTGGACAGAGCAACGAAGGCGAGGCGGGGACGCAATGGTTAACACTGTTTCGATGGGGTTTTTTTAAGGGTCGACTTAGATTAATGACGCGATTAGAGGGAGGGAATTGGTGGGAAAGAAGTTAGAAGGGTTTTAAAATTTCTTAATTTAGCTAAATTAGAGGGGTGAAAATTTGAAAGATTTTAATTAAATCTTAATTTATGAGAGAATTAAATAATAAATACTCTCTTTTAAAAAATCTTGATTTGAGGGAATTTAATAAAGAGATAGAGAGAGGATTCAAAGATATTTAATCCCCTTTAATTATTTTTAATATTTTGAGTTGAGAGGAATTTAATTCCCTCCAATCTCTTCCACTCTATCTAAAAGATCCCCTAAAACTCTCTATCTAAACACTGTAGGGGAGGGAACCCCTTGTGTTGGAACCCCTTGTTTGCTTCATAATAAATTTGAATCCCTCCCCTCTCACTTCTTGCTCTATTTTTTGCTCACTCAGTTTGGAGGTTTTCTTTTTTCCAGGGGTGGGAGTATAGTTGATAATTTTTTTAATTGTTTTACCCTTCATCTATAGTAAATATTATAGACTTTCCAATCCCAAAATAAGATGCCATGAACTCATTTACTCTATCCAGTCAAATTGAGCCTTAGAGGAGGTGTTGCTGTCACCTAGACTCACTACTCCCATTCACTGCTCGCCGTCACCATCACCATCTTCCCTTCTCAGGTGAGTCTCACCACCTTTCCTCTTTCTCGATTTGGATTTAATGGAAATACCGTGGCTAGGTCACATGGGAATAAGTATGATAATGGATCATTCTCATTATTATCATCTTCTCATATTGCTACTTTCTCCTCTCACCTTTGTTCTTGCTTTCTTTGTCGTGAACAGGTAATTTATTTGGGCACTAGTTTAGACTATGCTTGATTGATTGGGCCATGAATATTGATATGTTCTTGCTTTGTTTATTCATTGTCTTTTTTTATATATATTTGGGCCATGAATATTGCTGCGTGTATTGTCTATGTGCATTAATGTTATGGACTGATTATGAGTAGTATTGACTTTTGTTGGGAAAAATGAAGCCACATTAGAGAATTATGGAGCATTAATTGAATTTGATGGACAAAATGCACAAATTAGATAAGATGACTTATTTGGAGTGAATAGTGCTAGTGCTAGTGCTAGTATTATCACCAAGAAAAAAAGGAGGGTAGCTTGTAACACCCTACCTCCTGACACCTTCAAATTTGACCAAAAATTTCAAAATTCAACCAAACATAACCTCAACAACTCAAGACAACTCTCCAAGACTTCCAATAGCAGAAATGAACACAAAAAGGCCAGAAAATGGGCTGGGGCCGCGGGCACTATAGTACCGCCACGGCTTCAAACCTCCCCTGTTTTTCCTTGTTTCGGCCTCCACTGGCACTGTGGCGCCACCCTCTGATTTTCATATTAGGAAAATCCAACATCCCGAACGAACCTCCGACGTGCATAACTTCATGCTCTAACCTCCAATTGACTTGATTCCAACTCCTACGAGTCAATCTAGTCCCAATCTATCCATATACACCCCTTTCACTTTAATCCAACTCCGTATGGAGATTCTGGACCCCTGACACAGTTTTGGTCACTTATTGACTAAAACTCACCACTAACCATCTCCAATTGCTACCGAAGGCAACTGGTCACTCAGAGACCATTCATACAGGTCCAAAACCCCCAAACCAACTTGTCTAAAGGGGTTTCACCCCAAAGGAACCACTCCTCTGAGATTTGACCCCTTGGGACCCATACCTGACAAAACGGGCTACAGGCCCTAAAACATACCAACAAGGTCCAAACCACTCTGGGCTCACAAACACTAATATACTGACTTCTCAACCTCCTAAAACTATGCAACCATACATATAACATACATACATTCATCCATAAACATCCTCATCCATATCACACCTCCATTACAAACCATTATATCCTACTTGGCATAAGGTACAATATCCAATTTACAAATACTACATAGACTATTCCCACGTACGTAGCTACTCCCGCGTCTTCTCCGGACTAGTGCCAGAACCGTCACCTGAAAGGTTAGTTCATGGGAGAGGAGTGTGAGACAATGTCTCAGTAACCGGGGATAACCACACACACACACACACACACACACACACACATATATCATGCAACTCATGAATGCAATGTGAATGAATGATATGCATGTCTCCCTCGCACACAGCTAGAACCACGGGCTATCATCATAACATGACATTTCATATAGGTAACTCCCTTCCAACAGTCGGTGAAGACCGATTTTGGGACAATTACCAAGTTCACCTTACACTAATGCAACCCGGCCAAATGTTACACTAGTGCTCGGACCATGGCTCTACTTCCCCTAGACCACCTCGAATTGATGGTGATTTAGGGAAGGTGCAGTCCACTGCCGCCTAGCTCCCCTGGCCATAGGGGAGGATTTAGCGACAGGGATCCCAACCTTATCTTCCCCAATCATATCTCATACCATCATATTTCATATCATCATGTATCATATCATCATCACCACCCAATCCACCATATATCACAATCTCACAGTGTCATGTGGTGATGCTCATGTATCATCATATAGTCATCATCATCATATCACAATGTCATGTATGCGTTATGTCATGCCATGCCAATATCATCATCATAATCATCATCGTAATCATCAAAATCATCGTCTAGCTGTGTGCATACCACGATATATAGAAAACAGCACAAACACACATATCAATATCGTGGTATGAAAGAAACATGCATATATATACAAAGGTACATACTATCATACAATAGAATACAAACAAACAAACACCCGATTATCTCAGCTTGTCAATACCACATACGTGAGTTCCACGAACTTCTCGAATTGCCCAACACGTGTGAACCCCTCTCGGTTTTCAAACAACCTTCATAATAATGCAACTCTTCAATTAACACAATATACCATTAAATCAAATATCGCAATTCAACCACTTTATGCCTAATCCAAGGTTTCAACACCCCTTTCATGCATCAAAAAGCTCCTAGGGACCATTCAAACACATAGACTTCAGATTCCCAAGAGCCCAAATCGAAAACAACCTATGGTTAAGTTCTAAATACATATACTCCCTTCAAAACTCACACCCAAGCAACAAGGACACCAAAACACACTTCCTTAACTCCATTTCATCCATTTCAATCGGTAGATTTCGTCCCAAACCGGAAATCCAACCTCACAACTGAAAATCCCAAATTTCAACCGAAGAAAAATGGAGATGGAGGAGTATAAAACACTTATAAACTTGGATTCAAGGTTCCAGAGGCTGAAAACAACTCCCAGCAGCCGGAAAACACGAACCCTAGCTCAGCTCCTCATCGCTCCCTCCGTTTCTTTCCTTTCTATTCGTCCGAAATGAACCGGATTTAAACAAAACTCCTGATCCTCGCTGCAGCTCCACCGGTTTCAGTTGAAACAACGCCACTGGAATGGTTCTCGCCACGATGGCCCTTCTTCTCACCGTGGCATAGAGCTCTTTCAGACTCCACGTGAACCTTCCTCTATCATATTTCCTCCGGTCCTGAACACAAAGGCAAGAAAGATAACATGAGGGGTGTTACATAGCTATTGACAAGGCTAGTGATATTGACAAACTGATAGGGGTAATGGAGAAAGTGGGTGATGTACTTGTATGTGGAAATGAAGTAATACACTAAACAAATTTGCCATTGCCATAGCTGAGTAGAAAACAAATTTGGACCATGCTTCTAGAGTGTGATTGTGAAGTTGAAAAAGCACATCAAATCTATTATAGGCTTATGGTTGATGTTGACAAACTTAGAACTGTGGTGCAACGTCTATCTACAACAAGAAAGTATGTTATAATGGAGATGCTCTATAACTCTTATTAGATGGTGTTATTAGATAGTGTTAAGTATATTTTGTTATATTTTGTAGGCCACAACAACTATAACTTGGTAAATGATGGCAATGTGGCTCTTAGATGTAGATATATGTTGATGTTGCTTTTATGTGTAGGAGGAGAAAGAACTTAGAAGCATTTAAAATGTGTTGGTATTGCTTTTGTTGATATATGATGGTTTAACTAAGATTATAAATAATGTATTTTTTTGTGAATGATATATGAATAATGATATTATATCATGGGTTTAAGCTTGTCATAGCTATGTTCGTGCATTAAATGGAGTTAGGTTGAATGATGGTTTTGAGCATGTCACATTCTAAAAGTTCTTAGCTTAGGGTTTAGCCTCAACTCAACTAATTAGTCACCCCTCTCATTCTTTGTATTATTCATCTTCAATGACAAGGTTTACAGAGAAGTCTTAAGTAAAGGAGAATGTACAAATGTATGTATGTATATTTTGGGAATTTTATGAGAGTCAGAAAATAATTTATTTATGTTATATTCTATCTTAGAAAGTGACCATCTAGGCACACTTACGTGAGACTCTTTGGTTTAGTTAACAAGCTTAATGATATAATAATAATGCTAATAAATAAATAAATGTGAGAAAGAACTATATAATAGAAGAACCAAAAGAGAGGGAGTGAGTCAGTGCATCTCAGAATGTATACATTTTTTACAAAATTATAGTAAGTCAAATTATAGTAAATCGGGTAATAATGAATTCTACAATGCTAAGAAATTTTTTAAATGACTTAATATAATTTCTCTTTTTTAATATCATAATTATATTGCATTAATTATATTTGAATTTAGAAAAGAATTATATAGTTAACAATATTGGGTTAAGGTGTAAATTTCATTTATACAAGAAAAGATAGAAAAATAAATAATATAACATGTAAGAGTATAATAGTGAATTTGTTATTAGCTCCCCTCTTCTCCCCTCCTAAAACAAACAAAGTTTGATTAAAATCCCTCCAATTTTCTCTCCTCCAATCCTCCAAATTAGAGAATTTTAAAACTCCTCTAATTCCCTCCATTAAAATTCCTCACCTTTCTTCCCCTCCATTAAACCAAACAAACCATTAAGAGGAGAGGCGATGCCAAAAAACAGATGGAGGCACGGCTTTAGCTTTAGGTTCATAGAAAATTAACTGAGGGTAAGGAAAGGAATTAGTGTTGTGTTTGGTAAGAGGTAATCATCTCTTAATGGTGGTATGTTTGGTTGGAAGGATTGGTAGTCATTCCATTCCAATGGGAATCCTCATTCTGGCTCTCATCATCTTATATGAGTGGGTATTCCAATGATAGAGGGGAAGAATGGTGGTGATTATTGGCATTAGGAGTGTAGAGTCAATAATGCCTTGCAAGTTTTTTAAAATTGCAATTTGTAACAGTAGCTTCTATTGCCACTGCATTTCGATCTCGTGACCTCTGCAGAGGTAGAAAAGAGCTTGAACCATCAAGGCAACAAAGCACTACCTACTACTATGTATTGTAAAGCCCCATTTGGCATATGGGAACTCAAAAAATAATTGGAAATGGAAGCATATTCTGGACTTGTGCTCATATGGTGTGCAACATTCACGATTCCAGGGAAGTGGACTTTCACCAAAATTGATAGAACTTGATTCCATGCATATAGCAATAGAAGTCTTCTAACTTCCATGGAAGCCAAGATTTTGGACACTTTTGTCCTCCATCTTTGACTGCAAGCTTCAGTTGCTGATTATGAGTTCTAGTCATGTCATCAATAGAGTTCTGACAACCAATATCAAGAAAACCGAACCAAATACTACATCGATTATAGCGGTGATTCAAAATTCAATGATTTGTCCAGCGTTAGACCGGTATCAAACCGGTCATAATTAAATTAATATATTTTACACATACTCCCTCCGTTTCTTAATATAAGGGACAAAAGACAAAATCACACAGACCAAGAAAATCAATAAATTTGTTTGAAATATAAAATAGTTTCAAAAAACATTCTCATTTAATATTAATAACTTTTACATCATGCAATTAATACAAATGAAAAAAATACTATATTAATTAGGGGTATTTTTGGAAAAAGTTATTAAATACACCAGACAAACCTCCATTGTCCCTTATATTTTAAAACATAGAAATTCCCCCAATTATCCCTTATATTAAGGAACGGAGGGAGTATTATGTAATGCAGTTAAAAGAAGTTGAGATTATTAAATTTGTCATTAATTCAAAATAGTTTAAAAAATTGTCTCCATTTAATGTTTAACATTTCTATATTAATAAAAATTAATTATATTCACTTATTTAATAAAAGGTAAAATTGGAAAAAGCTTTTTGATGGAACTCTTTATTGTATTAAAAAAAATCCAAATGTATGTGAAGTATAATAATTCATATTTTTTTCTTCAAAAAAATATTCATATAATTGGAATAAATTAAAAAAACTTTAAATTTGTTTATTTAAATTTTAAATTAATCATTTTGGGTAATTAATAAATGATTTATTTATCATAAATCAATATATAATAAAAAGTAGGGTGAAGTCAGTACTGTGCATTGGTCATGGTTCCACCCTACTTTGAGTTCTGTGGCCTTTCTTTTTTTTTTTTTCTTTCTATTTTCTTCTTTTATTTAAATGGTCCCATTTTTGTATTTATCTTTTTTCTTTTGCAAGTTGGGTCCATTTTCCCCTTTTTTTTAAGTGGGCTCCACTTTTTTTTTCAAATTTAATATTTTTTAATTCTAAAATTTATATTAATTTTAATTAATATTATTTGATACCATTTTTTTTGGATAAATGAGTTAGTGATAAATTTTTTTTAAATTTAATATATTTTGAAATAAAATAAAATTTCCCCGATATGCCTCACGCATTCACGCTCTCGTGCGAGAGGGGGCAGAAAATTTGGTTAATATTAATAGTAAGATATTAGTATAAATAAATGGATTCATAGATTTATTAATTATTGAAAAAGAATCACTATCACATAGATCAAGAAAAGAGAAACATTTCAAATTTGCGATATAGATTTTTAAGACAAATTATTATAAAGAAGCAAACAAGTAATGTCCCACTGGAATCGATATTCCAAAAGTCACGCCTCACTTATTTCTATTGTCTCACTTAGTGTCTTTTTTTTTTATTCCCATCAGCATTCATCTTTCAGAAGGCTTTCTTATTCCCGTCGCCTTCTTCTGTTCATCATTAAAAATGTTTCTCATCCTTTTTCGAGTGAAACTCCTGGCAAAGCTCTAGTTTGTCAAATACTCCAAATAATTAGATTATCCTTTTTTATTGGTTAGATCTTCACTTCCACTTTCTCTCCGTGTTCTTTTTTTCTTCTTCGTTATAGTTCGATCTTCTTCTTCTTTTCAGCATTCTAGTTTTTGATGATTCTGCCTGTGCATTTTGGTTTGATCTTCTCTTCCTAGCTTCATCTCTTTCTATCAGTTTTCTTTCAACCACCTGAACTAGTCAAGCAACCATTTTTATTGGTTCTCACCAGTTAAAGACCAGGCTAATTGATTCTTGGCTGATTCTTTCAACCCTCGGTCTTCTCCTCTTACCGGACTGAACTAGGTACCAATTCCTAGTTGGACCGGTTGAACTGGCTGGTCCGATCCGGTTTTTAGAACAATGCTAACAACAGTTAGAGATTTGGCGACATCTCCATTGGTTCGACATTTATGGGCCTTTGTTGCAAGCTCCAAATCAGTTCACAATTTCTCGATTGTGGTTCTCGCTTGCATCACCTTTGTCACCATAATCGATGATGAGATCGGAGAGCTGGGATGGTGACGATGGCAGTTGAAGGTTCATTAGCGATGATGGTGCTAAAGTCTTCAATTTTTGTTTGGTCTTCGACCTCCACTTTTCCTATTGATTTCAATGAATTGATCTAGAACTCATGATGATGCTGCTATAGATCTTTGATTTGTGTCTTTTTAGATTTCGATTTCACTCCATCACAAGTTAGTCTTTGACATATGGATTCTTATTTATGCGATTGTGAAATGATGAAGATGCTAAATCCAAAGTGAGGGAACAATCAATTTTGAGTTTTGATTTGATTTTTCAACATGTTGGTTGTGTGATGTTGTTTTTGTTTATTGTGTTTTGATTTGGTCATTGATCTTTTGGGTTCTCACTTGATTTTCCAGCTCGTTGAGATGGTGGTTTATGGTAGGTGTATGGCAGTCTTCATGGTGGTCCATGATTACCGGCGAAAATTATCAGATCTATTGAAATGTTTTCTTTTATTTGATAAGAGTATTTTAGTAATTTAATATTATAAATACATATATCAAATAGAAATTATACTAGACTTCTATTGCCATACCAAATATATTCTTAAAATCCATTTTCTCTTCTTCTACTTTCTTCAAAATCACTCTTACAAAGCATTGAGACATTAGAATCTTGCGTGAACCGTTCCCCTAGTTTGTGAGAATTTTTCTACAGTGAAACATATGCGAAAAAATGAATATTCTGGGGAAAGATATTGAAATTAAAATGAAAAGAAAACGGACGGCCATGATCATTTCCTAAATTTAACTGTTCAGATTGCACAAAATAAAACGATGTCGTTCCCTTAAATGAATCAATACGGACCATCGATTAAAGCAACGGCTCAGATCAGGATGCATTTTTAATAATGCTGCTGTTCCACCCTCGCAGCGGACATGGTGCAGAGAACTGCAAACCCCATCGCTCCCAATTTCACTTCTTCTTTTATATGTTTTCTGTGAGTTGATTTTCTGTGTCTCACAAGGGGAGAACTATCATATAGCAATTTTAGTCGACGGAGACGGCACCGGTAAAGTCCCGTTTAGGTTTTGGCAGCCTCCACTTCTCTCTTGTCCGGACTGACAAAGGTTGGCTCTCGCTCTTAGTTCCACAAACTTTCTTCGATTTCTTATTTTTCCGTTTGGATGCAGCTCGCATTGCTTGCCTTCATTTCGCGAGAGTCTAACTAATTTTCCATTTTCAATTGCTATGTTATTCTGTTTACTTTTTTGAATTTGTGCCATTTCCTCAAGCTTTAGGTAGTTGTCCATTCTTTAAATGCTGTTCAAGAAATTTCAAAATTTGTGTTATGTGTTCTATGATAATAGTTTGATTTTCAAATTAGTAGCAGTTTGCTGTCTAACTTTGTACTAATGGGTTCCAATCCTTTCGTTTTCAATTTGTCTTCGCTTACTGAAATTGCTGGCATTCATGCGCAAGTTTTTCTCTCTTCATATTTGCTATTTTTTGTCTAATTTTTTTAACAATTTCGTTTGCCTGCTAATGACTTTGAACTAAAGTTGATGTTTCTGAATTTTATTCAAATTGAGCATTGCTGGCTTTAATATCTGTGTATAAAGTACTATTTGTATTTCATACCGTTTATAAGGCACAATTTTAATTTCTTTCATGGACATTGATCTTTAAAGGCTATGTTGCTTGTCATCTAGGGTCTTATGGTTTTATGATTTGATTTTTGCGGGTGGACAACTAAACCAAATAAAACCTCAATCTCAACGACCTTGACAGACATCTTTTATTGGAAGTCTTGATTTCTCATCTTAATCTGATCATTAAACTCAAACAGCCAAATATTGGTTTTTTTTTTGGAATGATGAAGGAGAGCTTGTCATTGGAACAACCTGTTTGTTTTGTCCATTGCGGATGGGGTGGTTGATATTAAGGATGCCTTCTTCCATCTTTTATTCATGATTATAGTGGTGGGAATGGAGTTGGAGAGGAATATTATCAGCTGGAGATTCAATAAGAAAATGAACTTCACTATTATGAGCTTCTATTTGAAGTTGTATTCATGGGGGACAATGGAGTCCCTTGGCATTTTTGGCGTCCTCAGTTTTTGTAAAAGGTAGAATGCTGCCATCATTTATTTTATGCTCCTTTTATTTTTTAGTGCAATCAACTTCTTTCTTGTTTAATAGCATATGTAATAGGTGAATTTTTGGTTGTTGGTTTATGCCACCCTTTTAGTTGTGGTGTGGGGTCATTGGGTGTCTTTAACTGCCTTTCCATGTTACTAGAAGAATGTGGAGTTGGATTTTACACTTTTATGCTTTTTGTAATTGTGTTATTTTGACATTTGTAATCATGCTTTTTTGTAGTCGTGTTATTTTGACATTTGACTATTGGAGAATTGGGTCACTATACAATTTTGCTTTTTGGAAACAGGTTTTAAGTTTTTTCTTGTAGACCTTGAATATAGCTTTCATTTTATGTTGCTGAAGACATGGAGTGGCTTTATGCCATTTCTGAAAGTAATTCAGTGTGGTCGGAATTGGATACCTTTCTCTAGGAGTTCTAATGATCTTTTCTTTAGTTCAAGTTCTCGGTTTTCACATGCTTTGAACTTTAACCTTCTTACATATATCTGAGAAACAAAATGCTTGAGATCATAATATACCCTCATTTCTTGGATATATATCATTACATATCAAATATTGGGAAAATTAGGTGTCAAATGTGAAAGACCTTGACCCCCATAGCATCTTAAAGTGAGAGGTACTATATAAGTGCTTGCTTGTGGAAGCAAGGGAGTAAAATAGGCACAAAGTTGAAAATAGGCTTTCTAAATAGAAAATTAATGTGTGAATTATTAGGGAAAGGTTCTTGTATATTTTATTCACAATGAAAGATGGATTACATATAGCAGAGAGAGTTGACTAGTTAGCCAACCAATCCTGGTAAAATATGAATAATATCAGCAAAGATAAAATCTGCCTAGATACTAATAACTATAAAGATACAAAATAAATAACAAGATAATACAAATAATGACTAAATGATCTAGAGGCAAGTACAGCCCATTCCAAAGGAAAGAAAGTTGAGTAATTAGAAGGAAGAATTCTGAGAAAGAAAATGTGAACTGGAGGATTATGAACTCTAGTTGAAAAATTTTAGCTGTGAGGTTTTTATCCTTCATCCTGCAAGTTTTTTGCTATTACCTGAAAAAATCTTTACTATGACAGCAAGAAATGTAACTGGGCCAATGATTTAATTCAATTGAGTATCAAAATACTCACATCAGGCTTGTGGATGAGAAATTTTCTTTTTGCACACCCTGGCAAGAATCTTTATCATCTTTTTTTCCATGTATAATTCTTTAGTTCAAAATTCATATATCTAATTTTTTGATGGAATTTTCATTTTTGGGGGGGTCTTACAGGTGAAGAAGTAAATGCTTTAGAAATTCTTTCCTCTTCCCATATAAGATGAGATATTTTGTAATTTAGATGCTTCTAGTGTGTATTCTTGTAAATTATACTTTTATTTTTTATCCTTCTCATTGGGAATTGTTTTTCCTTGTGAATCTGATTTGGAAATCTAGAGCTCAAATTTTTTTGTTCAACGTCATGTGCATGTGTCAGTGTAATATGATGAATAACTAGGATTGTGTTTTAGTTATTATTAGACTTCTTTCTTTTCTTTTCTTTTTCCTTTTTTCTTTTGTAATTTTGAAAGCTGTATCTGATTATTTCCTTCCCTGTATTTGATTCAGTCAGTACTAGAATTTGATTTATTCTTCCTTGATTTATTGGGATTTGATTGCCTGGGTTTTGGCGAATCTCTCCCTTTATAAGTACACTTGTTTCTAGGGAATATTATAGAATGAAAAGGCACAAAAACTCTAGTGTTTTCATGTTATCCGAGCCCTTAGGGCCTACACCATTCTAATGATTGCCTTCAGCCTTATGACAGCGTTCTGAACAAATGCCAAAGACTCTGCCCACAATAATTCAATTTCTGGTTCCAGGACCTCTGGTAATCCTCCATTGATGATTACCAATCATAGATTCAATGGAAGTAATTATTTTAGTGGTCTCAAGGAGCCTTGATGTTCATAATTAATTGTGTTTATAGTATAAAAATGGGATCATATTTGGTGAATTGGTCATAATGTTTGTAGCGGTCTTGACAATTATAGTGATAGATGTGAGGGGTGGCAGCAACAACAAAAATGGTTATGGTTGTGGTGTTGCAAGGAAGGAGACTATACCTAGTTGTGATGGGGAAGGGTGTGATGGTAGTGGTAGAGGCAGCAATGGTGATAGTGGTGTTTGTGGTGGTGGAGATGGTGACCGTATTATTACAAGAGGTCAAAAGTAATATATATATGTATAAATAAATATTTTGCAAAATGATTATACAAGATGAAATTTCAGCAACCTTCAATGTACAGTTTTCTACCAAAAAAGAAATCTTATTATTGAGAAGGAAGAGCAAATGTTTTGCAGAATATGAAGGGATACTAAAAGAAATTGAAAGACTAAGGGTGTGACGTGTAATAACCGGGTAAATAGCTTGACAACAATTTTAGTAATGAAGAAATTTTAAATTTAATAGGAAATCCTAAATAAGTTTAAGTGTAATGACCCAACAATCATTAGGGAATTAAAAAAAAATCTTGAAGCTACTGTGATTGTCTCATTGTAATATCTTGATATAGTTAGTATGAAAAAGATAATTTTTTTTATTTAAAACAATAAAAATACGAGGCTTAGAAATTTGTTTCATTTTTATTTTTACGAACTAATATATTCATATCACTCAAAGTGTTTAAAGGATCATTGGAGATCAGAAATAAGTTTGGGATGGAGATTTAATTAAAATAAAATATTATATTATAATACATAAAGTACCCATCCCAACCTAGTGTGTTTTTAGATCATTCTCGGACAATCACCTCTTCTCATCTCTTGCCCTTTCTATTCATTTTGCTTCTGAATCCATGGAAAAAAAAGGAAGGGGGAATCGGAGAAGCATGACCCTGTTCTCCTATGTGTGCTGCAATCGAACTCATCCTCATTCTTCTTCCTCTTCATATTTCTTTCCTCTGTGCTGTGTTCTTCAGTCCAGTAGTTCGCCCTTGTTAGTTCTTCTTTTGTGGTTTCATTGTGAGCTTGCTTCTCGGCAAGGGCTCCTATGTTCATGTAAGTCAGTGACTTTTTCCCTCATGTTTCTCTTTCATTTCAACTCAAAACAACTTGATAATTCTTCTTACATTGCTTGGTTGAATAGATCAGACTTCAATTTTCTGCTGTTTTGTAACTTTAAATAAGGGGAGTGAAATGAATTTGCTGGCTAATCATTTGAAAAAGTTGTGACTCATTTGTTGAAGTATTTTTACCATAAAATTTCTGTTTGACATTCCCTTGGATATTTGAAACCAATGCTTGTTTTTCTTCTTGTTCCTAAGCGGTGATCCACTAAGTGTTGGGGATATCTATTATGCTATTGGTAAATTACTGTTTTACAAGACTAATAGAACTTGATTGATGTTTGGACGTTGTTAGGAAATAGATTCATGTGCTATAGAGTTTGCTTTATGAACATAATTATTTTGGTGCACACCATGTGTTTGTTAAAATGCTTGAAAGACAAAGAGACTTATAAATGAAGTTGATAGCACATCACAGTGGTTATAATATTTATTTTATTTTATTTGATGCATTAATCAACTTTTGTATTAGTATGTAAGTGTTAGAGATGTGTTCTTTAAGCTCTAATATAATTTTGATAAAGAGTCAGGTTATGTGGATTAGATTGGCTATGTTAAGGGAAGGATGTGGAGGTTGAGTTAAGATTAATGGAGCTGCAATAGTAAGGTGTAAGATAAATAGTTTGGAAATTATTCACCAAAAAAAAAAAAATAGTTTGGAAATTTTTAGATGTGTCATGCTTGACCTTGTTGGTTAGTTTTATAAGTGTTTGGTAGATTAGAAGTGCTAATTTATTTCTTGGGTTGCAAATTATGGATGCCCTCAGTGACAGAGTCATGGTTTTTATATGAAGAAGTAAGAGCATTTTTCTAATAGACTAAGTGAGTTTGAGTGATAAATTTTGAAATGTCATAGTTAGTACTTGAACAATTTGATTTACCTTACTCCTCAACGAATCCATAGAAAGAATAAAAATATACAGCTTTTCCTTTTGGGATGAAGAGGAAGCTACAAGAGTTAAAGGTGATGATGATGATGATCATAATAATAATAATAAAAAATTACCCGAAAGGCTATTGAATAGAGTGAATTGTGTTCATGTACTACATATTCGGTAAGTAAATATCATCTCACTAAGATTTCACAAGTTATATTTTCCCGTCTCATTCACATTTTGATGAAATATTTTTTGAAGATATTACATACATATTTTGTGTTGAGAATGATTCAAATTACAAGGATGCTTAACTTCCATGCTTGTTAGAAATGTTCTTTTTGAAGGACTAAATATAGAACGTTGGCTACTAATGGCAATTCCATTAGCCCTTGGCGCACCTTGGCTGGCTTTGTGATCACGATGGATTTACATGAGCCTAGTACTCATGATGGATTTACGTGAGCTTAGTACTCATGATGGATTTACGTGGACTATGAGCCACGATGGAATGGTTACTTATCCACATGGGCTGTGTGCCCGTGATAGTTTATTCATTCTTTTAAGGTCATTTATGTGATTTTTTTTTTAAAGAAGAAAACAAAATAGTTTTGTTTTAAAATGAATTTTCTACTCCCAAATTGCATGCTTATTGTCTTGGGCATTATTCTAACTTATTTGTGAGGTGTTATAAAAGTATACATGTATTTATGCATATTAGTTTCAAGTATTTTGTAGATTTACTTGCCAAGATGAGATTCTCTAACTTGAGATTCATAAATGTGACTTGGTTGCCTTTAACTATCAAATCATGTTCAAATGATGTTTTTTTTCATTACTTTATTGATAAATTCTATTGTGGGGCGCTATTTACTCATTAGTCATTTTGTTATTTCAGTTATTAGGGTTAAATAAGGGACTTCTTTAGAAGTGTGAATTGGCATTCACTAAGTAAGTCTATATTCTTTTGCATGGCCAAATGTGTGTTGGCTTGTCCAAGTCATTTTTATTTTAGTTGTAGCTCCACAAAATTCACTGGGTACAAGTTGTTGGAATTTCTTTAAAGTAGTAAGACTGGATATATCATAAAGAAAATATTTAATTTAAAAGATTTCATATGCTTCTCGCTGGAAAAAAAATGGGAATGAAATAGGATGTATGAGCATTTCTTTAGGCTTTCGAGTACAAGGTCAATCTTGCATTTGTGCCAGTCACATCTCCAAATTTTGGGTCGTGACATGATGTCATCACGAACAACGTTTTCACTAGAAGTCTTAGCCACTTTAAATGTGGTTTGGGGTGGTGTGAACGCCACCCCAAACACACACTCAACTATTTAGTATATGACACTGACCTTGGAGCCTCTATTTGTACTAATGCCAGAGCCACACAGATAATTACAACTTATACTTTCAGATCAGTGCTAGTAATTATTTTCTAAAATCTACTAGACTTTCCCAAATTCTTAGTACCTCTTAGTGGGTTAACTATTTTCCTAACCTAAAAAACTTTAATTTACATGAAAATAGGACCTTTTAAATTCTTAATATTAAATTCTGTAAGAATTTAGTTTCTTTGGCTTGCTATGATTTGATAGCGTGAAATTTTGATTGTCTGCTTTCTGCTGTCAGTATTTTTTCTAGCCTCAATATAATATGCATGCACGGGCCCTGTTGTCATTGCTTTGTATATGTTTTGGTCTTAGAACTTGAATACAATTGCTTTTTTATCTTTCTTTAATGTGATATGTTCATAAAGTTAGTTTGTCTTTTGGAGCATTAAATTATTGTTTTCAATAATGACTATTTGTCCCAGAGAAATGGCAGGGAAATGAATTTAGATCAAGTTGAATATGGGGAAGGTTTTAATTCTTCTAAAAAGAACTTGTTGCCAAACAGCTATCAATTATGACATTGAACTACGATGTACCAAAACCTCAGTTGGCTTTCAAATTTCAAACTTAAGTGTTTTCTAAGATCTTTCTTGATTTTACTGTCAAGCAAACTGCATCGCAAGTTATATAGTAGAAGAACTACTGGATATAATCACGTTGCTGCTTTTTTCTAGATTAATCCAGTTTTCAGTTTGTCTAAATGACAATTAATATGGTGCTTTTTGCAGGTTGACTTTGCTCTTGTTGCTGACGTTCTGCTTGTTTGATTCATATGTGCAAAGTGGCTGGGTACAGGAATATGTGTAACGGTTGACTCAGAATCTTCTGCTGAACCTCACGCCATCAAGATGTCTGGGGTCAATTCATCTGCAGCACCTACTGGTGGCCAAAAGCTTTCTATGCTTGCTGCCAAATCTGGGTTTGTTATCCCTAAAAACAAATTATCAGGTTCATTAGTTCCCATCTTCAAGGGAGCTATGAATCATGGGGCCACTGCAGCTACAAATGAAGAAATTTCCAAACAAATGCATAGGAAAACAAAATGGGGACCTGATTTAACACAGGATGCAGCTGTTAGAAGAGGGAGAGCTTTAGCTTTACAGGTCCTCCTACAAATTCTTTCAATTAATTTTGATTATTATGTCTGTTTTAATGTTACATTAGGTCTTTCATTTTTTCTTATTTTTATTCCGTTATTAATTTCTTTAATATATTATTGTTGAAAGGTTGAGATTTCCTTTCATAGCTATATAGTTTTGATTGAAACAGTCACGTTTGTGTGCCTCTTCATTTGCTTTTTGTCAGTTACTTTTTTGTGTTCATAAATTCAAATATTTCATTTATTTGAAAAAATAAGTTTGATTAAGATTATTACAGATGTGTTCATTGCTACACTTCAGTTTGGAACGTATAATGCTTATATGCTAGCTTTTAAAATTTCCTTACAAGGTGGAGCCAATAGGAGAGCATAAGTAAATAATAAGCCGAGAAGTTCTCTTTAAGGTGCCAATAAGTGATACTGCTTCTCTGTTGTTTCCAGATTCGAGTGGATCAAATTACACAGCAGTTGAAATCACGGAAGTTGGAGATTGAGGATACTGAAGCCTCATCATTAGGAGCTAAAAATCTAGATCATAGCAACCCCAATACTGAAACTGATGACGAGGTTAAACGTTGACACTGTTCTCTTATACTTGCTATTTTTGTTGCTATCTGTTTACGTCTTATTTAAGCTACTGATATGTATTATTTTTATGATGAACTACTAAGAAGTCAGAAATGCTTGAACTTGAAAAGCGGGAAGCAATAGGTTTGTATTCATTGCAGTGTATCTTTTCTCCACACGCACACACACACACAAAACACTGATAAAAAGATCTTTTCTTTGATTTCTTTCCTTAAGCTCTTATATGCTGTTCATTCAAGATAATCCTGATCTAAATGATATCCAGGTGAAATACTAAGATTAGATCCAAGTTACAAGCCTCCACCTGGTTTTAAACCATTATTAAAAGAGGCCAGTGTCCCACTGCCTGTAAGTATCAATTCCAAAAATTCTGTTAGATCTCCTTGCTATTTAAATGCCATTCCCAATTCGTAGTACTTTTGATGGAAAATAATGACAAATCTCCTGCATTTTAATTTTCTGCGCACCTAGCATGGTTTGGGTAATTCTCTGTCCTTTAGTTGATGAACCAAGATATTTTGAGTATTTCTCTTGATTTTTAAATTTATATCATCTATATGATCATTAAGGGCAAGGCTAAGGTTCTGTGGACCTTATTTTACTATTTCATGTGATCTCGGTTGGGGTGTTGATTTTCAAAAAATTTATTAGGATGAAATTGTTTTCCATGTCTGTGAGATTGTTAATTGGTTTGATTTAACTTAAACAAAAGTCAAGAGATTTGGACCAAGTAAGATGTATCAAGGATCGAGAAGGAAAAATTTTGGTTACAGATGATGATATTAAAGAAAGATGGGAGAGCTACTTTTATAAGCTTTTCAATAATGGATTGGGTATGACTATTGATACTGAAGGATTAACAATTCATGAAGATGAACTCAATTTGAACTTCTATCGTAGGATTCGGGTTGGAGAGGTGAAAGAAGCTCTTAAGAGAATAGATAATGGTAAAACTATTGGTCTCGATGGTATTCCTATCGAAGTTTGGAAGTGTTTAGGAGAGAAGGGGATTTTGTGGCTCACTAAGTTATTTAATGAGATTTTAAGGTCCAAGAAAATGCTAGAGGAATGGAGAAAGAGCACTCTAGTACCTATATACAAGAACAAGGGGGATATTCAGAATTGTGCTAATTGTCGGGGGATAAAACTCATGAGTCATACCATGAAACTTTGGGAAAGAGTAATTGAGCATAGACTTAGAAAAGAGTCTCGTATTTCGGAAAATCAATTTGGATTTATGCCAGGATGATCTACAACAGAGGCTATTTATTTATTAAGGGGTTTGATTGAAAGATACAGAAGTAAAGAGAGAGACCTACATATGGTTTTCATTGATTTGGAAAAAGCCTATGATAGAGTACCAAGAGATGTATTGTGGAAAGCAATGAAGAAGAAAGATGTCCGTGTGGCTTATATTCAAATCATAAAAGATATGTATGAGGGGGCAACAACAAGTGTGAGAACCCCTGGAGGTGTGACTAAGGACTTTCCCATAACGATAGGCTTACATCAAGGATCTTCCTTAAATCCATACCTATTTGATCTGGTTTTGGATGTTCTAACAGAACATATATAGGAAGAAATTTCAAAGTGCATGCTCTTTGCGGATGATATAGTTTTAATTGAGGACTCAAGAGAAGAAGTCAACTCTACACTTGAGTTATGGAGACACACTTTGGAATCAAAAGGTCTTTGCTTGAGTAGAAGCAAGATGGAATATATGCATTGCAAATTTAATAAGAGGCCAATTAGAAATGACTCAGAGGTAAAAATTGGAGAGCAAACCATTTAAGAAGTGTCAAAGTTTAGATATTTGGGGTCGATTTTACAGAATGATGGTGAAATTGATGGGGATGTTATGCATAGGATACAAGCTGGGTAGTTAAAGTGGAGGAAAGTATCAGAAGTTATTTGTGACTGCAAAGTACCTACTAAGCTTAAAGGAAAATTTTATCGAACAGCTATAAGGCCAGCAATGCTATATGGTAGTGAATGTTGGGTTTTGAAAGGACAACAAGAGCATAAGATGAGAGTAGCAGAGATGAGAATGTTGAGATGGATGTATGGTCATACAAAATTGGATAAGATATGAAATGACTGTATACGAAGGAAAGTTAGAGTAGCACCTATCGGGGAGAAAATGGTGGAAAATCATTTAAGGTGGTTTGGGCATGTATAAAGAAGAGAGCAAGAGGAGCCAGTGAGGAGAGTTGATCAAATGGCTTGGAGCCCTGTCAAAAGGCATCGAGGAAGACCAAAAAGGACACTAAGGGAAGTTATAAGGAATGATCTTTTAAGAAATGATTTATCTGAGGAGATGGTGTTTGATAAAGCCTATTGGCGTCATATGATCTATGTAGCCGACTCCACTTAGTGGGATAAGGCTAATGTTGTTGTTGTTGTTGTATTGATGGCATGGTGATGTGAAGGCCAATAACCTGGACCACAACCTCTGTATTTTCTCCAAATTTAATTACAAAACATGCAAAGGGACCTAATATATTGAGGGCACCCTAATGAATCTTTACAAAATGGTTACAAAAGTAGGTTTGTTACAAAATGGTACCTCCACTACTTTTCCATGTACGGTCATGCTACTCCAAGGTTGACTAAGCAACAAACTAGTGGAAGAATAGCCTCCAGCTGGTGCCCTCAACGTTTTGGCTAAGCACACAGAATTCTCTCACACTACTATGGCGGCTTTTCCAAGTTTGCATTGTCTGGGCAACATTAACATTTGTTTTCAGCAGCTTAAGCTATGTTAACTTTTGTATCTAGGCAGACTGGGCTTATACTTGAGCCATTCTACATAATCAAAATAGTTTAAGCTACTTGGCTAGAATTGCCACATACTTACATACCCTTCATCTTCCTTGTTATCATTAGATGTGAGACTTTTATTATCCAATTGCCTCTCACTTACTCTTTTTTTTTTTCTTTTTAAGTTCTTCTATTTGCCCATATCACCGAAATTGCTTAAGTTACTTGGTTAGAATTGCCATTAACATATTCATCTTTCTTATTATTATTAGATGTGGGACTAAAATTCAACAATACTTTGACTGCCCAAGCTCTCCCTCAAGCTCACACAATTTGTTTGTACTTAGAATATCCTTTGCCATCTCACCTGTGAGCAACCAAGCTCTAATACTACTTTGATGCGAAAGCTAAGAATACAAACCACAACTGTGGTATTTTTTCCAAGTCTGATTACAAAACACATGGTACCTAATATGCATTGAGGACACCCTAATGATTACAAAACCAAGTTTGTTACAAAAGGGTGCCTCCACTACCTGACCATGTACGGTCATGCTACTCCTAAGTTGTCTCAATAACAAACTAATAGCCTACTTGCCACATCTCATGATATTGTACCATCCACATAATAAACGACACACAAACACAAAAATACACACATAACAGCAACAACACATAAAGCAGGTAAGTGACAATTCCAAAACGTGTCACATGGTGTATTTGACTTGGGCATTGTCATACCAACCAAAATGTGACAAACATGGCATAAGAAAATTATTTTTCTAATTTTTCTTCACACCATGCATGCCATTTCTTTGGCTGCAACAAGCATTGTAAAGAGCACCAATTAACTGATTGAAAACACCACCTTTCCCAGATTGGGATTTTAAAGGGGGAAAAAAGAATTTTCTTCTGAGAGAAAATGAACTGCACAGTTTTATTGACAGAAATATGAAGGTCAATGAGAAGCAATAGTTTTGTTCCTGAAATATGAAATACCTGATATTTGTCTAGAATCCTTTAATTCATGGATGTGGTGGAGAGTTTCTTCGCATTCATTTTTTTTATCTACATTAAATATACCATGGTGGCTTTCTTGAAGGTTCATGTTTTCACACATTATATTCTTGAGAGTTGAGACAATATTGAAAACTTGGTTATATTCTTGATATGTTTCAGTGATTGAGCTGGACTGTCAAATAAAACAGAAATTCAGTGTTGAATTAATCCTGAAGGACTTTTGGACCTTTCCTAAAACAAATTGGATGCATCTTGACGTCAATGGGTTTGTGAACAATTCACGGGAGGCTTCTTGTGAAGGCTTGATTAAGGATTCAAATGGGAATTGCATCAAAGGTTTTATGAAGAAGCTTGAATCTACTGACAAAACAAGAGTTGAGTTGCATGGAATTCTTGTAGGAGTCAGGATCTGTTTGGGGGATGGCTTCTGTAGGGTCATGATAGCTACAGATTCGGGGGAGATGGTGAACATGATTATTAGGACTAACGTTGCTGGGCATTCAATGGAGAGCTTAAAGGAGGAGATTAGAGAATTACTTAGTAGGGATTGGATTGTTGTTCTTTGTCATGTGTATTGGGAGGCAAATTTTTGTGCTGATTAGCTTGCGATAGCAGCTTATAATATTAATACCCACCTTTACATTTTTACTGATCCTCCCTCAGGGACTGCATGGGGTTGGTCACTTGGATAGATAGAGAACTTATAAGCAACCCACGACATGTAAATGCTTTCATTGAGGGAATATTGAGAGGTGAGTTACGGCAGAGATGAACTCAAACTTCTTTATTCCTTGCACAGAAAGACTGAATATAGCTTCAAAGCAAAGAAGTCAATATTTCGAAGCGAGAGGAAGCTATTGACAAAGTGAGAGGGCTTGAAGCGCCACTGCACTCAGTCTGTTGCTTGTTTGGTCAAGCAACTGCGTACCTTTTGTTTCGTGTGTTTCCCTGGGTCTTGTTCTATTGGTGTTCCCAATCCTTTTCATTAAAAAAAAAAAAAATAAAGAGTAGGACTGTCAATTGATTAAATCTTGCTTGCTATTTGCATGTTGGTCTATAACTTCTACATTCCTCTGGAGAATTGCAATATTATCAGTTGGCTATGATTTTTGCTCTGAAGAGTAAATACTCTTGAATGACATCTCTGTTTCCTGTGATATGTGCTTCCACATTCCTTTGGAGTTGCAATTTGATGAGAAAACAATCTGTTGTAATTTGTGAAATAGACAATGTCTAAGTCATCTGAATGTGAAGTTCTAAAGCTCTAATTATTTATGATTCTATGTGCAATATTATTTATATAGGTAAAAGAATATCCTGGGTTCAATTTTACTGGCCTAATATATGGGCCTGAAGGTGATAATCAAAAGCGGCTAGAAAAGGTAATAGCCTTTAGTTCTTTTCTCTTATCATTCATGCTATTGTGTTAAAGCTAATAGTAATGATCTGCAGTCTGCAGGCTGTATATGCCTGATTGAGATAATTAAAGTAACATATATTTTAATTTAATTAAAAATTATTTTGCTTTGTTGTATGTGGATCAGGAAACTGGAGCCAAGATTCAAGTTCATGGAATCAAAGCAGGAAAGAAGGTCAGTTTGTTAAATGTATAGCTGGTTCCTAACAATTTTCTGAAAGAATTTATTTGATCTCTTAAGGCTTTCGATGTTATTTTGACATTACTTGTAATTTACTTTGACAAGAAATAGCTCAGGCAAAAAACGTTGACAAGAAATAACTAGAATTGTTTGCATATGCTCCCTTTTTTCCAGTCATTTAACTGTTTCAATTTTAGGATGAAATTAAACCAGGAAATGATGTCCCCCACACTTACGAAGAGATGCATGTTATGGTATCAGCTGACAGTTTTGAAAAAGTGGATGCAGCAGTGTCCATCATTGAACTGCTAATCACCTCTATAACTGTAAGTTTCACAATTTTACATAATAAGCCTTTTGATTTATGGTCGGCTTTATTATGGTTTAATATGTTTTTTAACCTCCTTTTTGAACATTGTTCTGGTATTTTGATTGTTGTATCTTGGAATAACAATTGCTGCCAATTGTGCAGGGGAATTTAACCACTGCTTCCACAACTGCTATGTCAGTTTCTTTGGATACTACTAATGTTCCTAGTGAAAACAAGGACCATCCCCCTTCTCATCCAGGTTCTGTGGCTATGGAAAACCAGGCCATTGTACAACCGGTAGCTGGAGCTACACAAATGCTTGGAGATCAGTTTCAACACTCTGGTCCATGGTTTTCTTCAGCCATTTCATCTAATAACCCAGTTTTTGCTTCTTCTGGTAATATAGCTTATCGAAATCCTTCAGGTCTCGTTAGGCCTCTCCATTTTCCATCACAATCAATGAATTCTTCAAACGCAACCGCAACATTTGCTGCTCAACATGCACCTGTCGCTGGATTCAACTCAGTTATTCTTAATCGACCTGTAGTGCAATCACAACCAACAAGAGAACATATTCAGCCCTCACATATGACCCAGGCAAGTCCTTTGGGACTCATTGGGCCACCAAGAAATCCTCCTACGGTCTCTGTGAAGACTTCATCTGTTCCAACAAATGCTTCAATTTCATTTCCACAAAATAGAAGCCAACCAGCACCAGTAGGACAACATCCGACATTAATGCCTTTGATGTCTCAACCTATGTCTGGTATTTCACCAGCACCAGTACTTGACAGGTCATTGACACCTCTTGGTGTCTCTTCTGGACTAGGTGGAGCGCCTCTTGGTCTTGGCAATATGGGGCAAATGGCTCCATCAGTGGTTCCTCCTCCTAGACCTGTTTCTCTACATCCACAACCTGATGTTGCATTTAAGCCACCAGTGTCAAATATATCGATGGCATCGCATTCTCCCACTTTCCCTCCCCATCATGCAGGGACTCCCCCTGGATTGCCCTCTTCTTTGGGGCCAATGCAGTCACCAATGCCTGCTTATTCATCAGCAAATCATTTATCAGGGCCTGTTTCATTTCCTTCACCTAAATTACCAACTTCACTTCCATTATCTCAGCAATCTGGAATCCCTAACTCTGCTTCTGGAGTCACTTATCATACCCCTCTGAAACCACGACCTTTGACGGCTCCAAATTCTGGGAATTTTACTTTCCAACCACAGCGGCCTAATGCAGACTTTCAAGTGGTTCCCAGACCAAACCCTGCTACCCAGGGAGGTACGCAAGAGCAATCTTCTGTTTCTCGGCCACCATCTTTTGGGTTTGCTGTTCCTGATCAACCTGTCAACCAAATCTTTTCAAGAACACAAATCCACAACCAGGTGGATCAAATTAAAAATGTTCCATATACTGTTCCCTTTGGAGGAGGACCTGGTGCTAACCCAATCACACCCAGACACACTGCATTACCATTTGGCAGTCAACCTGATCCCAGATCTGTGGCACCACAAATGGGCGTGAGGAATTTTTTTCCTTCCCCCCAAATGTCAAATTTTCCCAGCCCTGGTACTCCAAGGGCAGGAAACATGCAGATTCGACCAAATCATCCTGCTCAGAGATGGCCAGATATCCCTTTGCCACCAAATCACAAGTTTGGCAACAGTCACTCCGTGGCTTCTGGTAAGTCGGTATATCCTTCTGACCAGATTTATGATCCTTTTTCACCCACTTCTGTTGCAGCTCCACAGCAAAAAAATCATCCTGCAAAGTGAGAAGTGAACAGTGCCAATCCATAGAAGTTATTGTTACAGTTGTGGGTTATCAGGATACTAATTTCAACACTACAAAAAAAATAGAAACTACTAGTCAGAGAGGATAGTTGATATGATGTTTTTTTATTACTGTTTGTATTTCTTCTTGATGCCCATTTCCAAAACTTGATTATAGGATCTAGTTTTCTGATATGTCCCAAAACACATACTTTCGCCAGTAGACATAAGTGTATTGATCAAAATCCATCGATGTTCTACTTTGCATTCAATTTCAACTTGATTAGTGCTATCTTTTGTTGAAATTATTTAGGAAAAATGATAAACTAGGACCTACAAATTGATTTAAACCATTTTTTAAAATGTCATCTAAGGGACCCAAGGAACAAAAATGTTTAGAAAAAGATGAATGTTCCCCTTGGGTGATATTTTTGTTTTCACTTCTCATCTACCACTACAGCCTCCAAAATTGATCATTGTGTTCTATTTTAAAGAATATATATAGTTTTTCGTTCATTCATCTATTTTCTGGCACCATTAGCCCTGGTTTAAGGTTTTTTAAAAAAAAAATTAAAAAGGACTAGATTTACATTTTGGTCCTTGGAAAATATCACTGATTTCAATTTTGCCCCTGGAAAAATGAATAATAATGTGTTTTTCCCTTCTCTCGTGATTAATAGGTGCAGCATGGTTTAGTTGATCAGTATTTCACTTGATTTATTGCGTCTGCGTTCTGATCTTTCTTAGCCCACTACCTCAGCATTGTTGTCAATGGCATATGCTAGTTAATGGCAGCAAGCCCTCAAAATGCCATTACAGATTTTTTTTTAAAGGAAGCATTTTATAGAATACACAAGATAAAGAAAATGAACATGCACAATAAAACAATCATCAGAATACAAAAATTTACAAGCAAATAAAATCAGCACTTAATATAAAAATTACCAATTATCCAGCCAGTAACACGGCAAAGGTCAATAGTCCAGTCGCAGCCGAATTAAAAATATCACGTTTCAGTTCAGTGTCCCGTGGACATAAGTCCTTTTCAATATCTCTTGGTTTGGAGGTTGTATCTTTGAACATTGTTTTCCAACTTCTTTATTGAAGTAATCCATCCTTTCACAGTTATTTTGCTTTTCTGAGTCTCATACACATTAGAGATACTCGTTCTCTCTTTCATTAAAGTCTATGCATTTTGACCTCTCAGATTTGCTAGACCACTAAAATAGCAAACACTATCCTGTAATTCATTTCAGTATGTCAAATTGAGGAAGAAGAAAAAAGATAACTTGTTCAAGAAAAAACGGTCCATCAAACTCCACCACCAGAACGAAGACAAAAACCAAGTGCAATCACTGAATGCCCATCCATACATGAATCTATACACATCTAAGGATTCATGCATCTAATAATAGTTTACCTTCTCCTGTGTGAGAATTTCACCTTTAGGGCTTTTAAGAATCCACTCCTGATCATGTTTCAGGCATGCCCAAAATTTGCAGAAATGAATTTTCTTTATCGAGCCTAGGTAACGCTTCTTTGTGATTGTAACCATTCCGCGTGAGAATATGCATTTATGAAATTTTTCATTTTAAAGGATCGTCATTGAGAATGAGATAAAAGAGAATATCCCAACAAGAGGGTGAGAAATTTTACGAAGAAGAAAACGGAATGGAAACAGGAGAAAATATGAGAAAATCCCCATCTAAACAGAATCAGAATTATCTTTTGACTAATGATATGATAAAAAAGACAGGAATTGGAACCCACTGCTAACCAGTAGTGTTGCTGGTTGTAACAGACTGGAATTGCAGCCCTCTATTTTCTCCGCTCTTAAACTTTCTTTCTTATAATAGAAGTTGACAATAATTAAATATAACTCATCAATCAATTAATAAGATAATAATCTCCAAGAATTAGATTACTGAGAACGGTGACCTAAAATAATTGGAAATTGGTATATTTGGCTATATTTTCAAGTTCATTTTCATGATCAGTAAAGAACGAGGGATTTTACTGCTTCTTGTAAGAACCTGAAAGGGCAGAAGCTTTGTTCCATTAAGTTCTGCCACAAGTGCCTCTTTAACAGGTTAGATTCGCTTATGATATATATGGTGTGTGTTTTCATAAATCCTTTTTTTTTTAGCTTTATGTATTCTTTCAAGCTGAGGTCTAGTTTTGTGTTAAATTAGATTTATAGAGAAAGCAGAAGTGCTGGATGTGTTGAATGATTGGAGATGTCCGAATTGCAGAGGCATCTGTAATTTTAGTTGGTGCATGTTTGATAGTTCTTTCAATGTATACTCTTATAATACAAAGTTGAGACAACTTCCAATGATTTATCAGTGTAAATATCATATTTTGTCTGGGTTTTATATATAAAAATTAAAAAATAGATTAAAAAAAGTATATAACAAAAATAATGATAAAAAATAATAAAAATTAATAAATTAAATTAATTGATTAATTCAGAAATAAAAAGTAGAGGGAGGAAAAGGAGTGTTGGGTTGATATTGTTGGTGACCTAAATCTTTTTCCCAAATACACAACTTTGGGCTGAACTATTCAGCCCAAAGTGCCAAAAAACCTAAAAAAAATAAAATAAATTAAAAATATAAAAAAAATAAAATATATATGTTTGGGTTGGTTCATGATCCCAATTTGAGAAGGGCTCGTGCACAAGGCAACACAACAGAGAGCCTCAATTGAGAGGCTAAAAAAAGCAGAGGGAGCCGTGGACGAGGCTGAAAAAGGATACAGAGGGAGCTTGAGTCCGAACCCAGTGAGAGAAGCATGAGCAAGCCGAAGGAGCTAAGGCTTGAACGTGGTCTGAACCTGAGTGAAAAGCAGAGAGGGGACTTGGGTACCAGAAAACGACAACCAATTTCCCTCTCCTACTCTGTACGGTGAGGTAGTAGTGAGAATGGGAGCTATCGGGATGAGCACGAATTGAGCGACTGAAGCCGAGCAGAGGGAGGCACGAAATTGGACGACGAAGTAAAGGAAAGCAACGCGCGGAGGAGGAATTTGATGGCCACGGGTCTCCTCCCTATAAGACCAGACGATAGTGAGACTAGAGGGGGCTCGAAAAAACCCTAGGAAAAAAAGGAATTTGGGGATGGAGGAACCTAGAGCTCAAAAAGACCAATGAGTACGGTGAGCAATTACAGAGAAACCGAGAGTAGGAGAGAAGAATTGGACGCAGAACAACCCTAAAGAAAAACCCTAGGAAACAGAAGTAACAAAAGGGAGGAAGCAGACGAGTTTTTTGGAGGTTGAAAAGAGAAGAGAGGGCAGAGGTAGCAAAGTTGAAGGGAGAGAGCCGCAGTGAACGTGGGAAGAGAAAAGCTCGGGAGCTCTCCATCTTTGTCGCTAATGAAAATCATCCTCAGTAGGTTTGAATTCATTCTACACTTAACTTATTTTTGAGTCTGGACTTCATTCTTGTATAGTTGCAAGCTATGGTAGACTTAGGTAGATCTCCTACTGATTATATGGTTTGAATTGAATTTTATGGCAAGAGCTTGTACTTTTGGGCTTTGCTTTGTTTATGAATTTCATATCAGGTTTTTGTCTCTTATCCCTGTGAGTGTTTATTTTTTTTCGGTATTTCGGATGTTGCTTTTACTAACATGATTCTCCTCATACCAACTATGTGCCTTACATTTGCACTGCCATTTGTAAGTCTCGGTCCTGTTATGATTGTGGGGACTTCCTTAGGGAAGTAAAGAAGGCTTGAGAGAGATCACACACTGTGTCACTGCCATGAGTGCACATAGGGTCAAGATAAGGGTACTTAGAGTCTGTCACGATGACCCCTTTTAATGTTCTTGTCACTTTTCGATGTTTATGTATATATATATATATATTGAGTCTGGACTTCATTCTTGTATAGTTGCAAGCTATATATGGTAGACTTAGGTAGATCTCCTACTGATTATATGGTTTGAATTGAATTTTATGGCAAGAGCTTGTACTTTTGGGCTTTGCTTTGTTTATGAATTTCATATCAGGTTTTTGTCTCTTATCCCTGTGAGTGTTTATTTTTTTTCGGTATTTCGGATGTTGCTTTTACTAACATGATTCTCCTCATACCAACTATGTGCCTTACATTTGCACTGCCATTTGTAAGTCTCGGTCCTGTTATGATTGTGGGGACTTCCTTAGGGAAGTAAAGAAGGCTTGAGAGAGATCACACACTGTGTCACTGCCATGAGTGCACATAGGGTCAAGATAAGGGTACTTAGAGTCTGTCACGATGACCCCTTTTAATGTTCTTGTCACTTTTCGATGTTTATGTATATATATATATATTGAGTCTGGACTTCATTCTTGTATAGTTGCAAGCTATATATGGTAGACTTAGGTAGATCTCCTACTGATTATATGGTTTGAATTGAATTTTATGGCAAGAGCTTGTACTTTTGGGCTTTGCTTTGTTTATGAATTTCATATCAGGTTTTTGTCTCTTATCCCTGTGAGTGTTTATTTTTTTTCGGTATTTCGGATGTTGCTTTTACTAACATGATTCTCCTCATACCAACTATGTGCCTTACATTTGCACTGCCATTTGTAAGTCTCCGTCCTGTTATGATTGTGGGGACTTCCTTAGGGAAGTAAAGAAGGCTTGAGAGAGATCACACACTGTGTCACTGCCATGAGTGCACATAGGGTCAAGATAAGGGTACTTAGAGTCTGTCACGATGACCCCTTTTAATGTTCTTGTCACTTTTCGATGTTTATGTATATATATATATATTGAGTCTGGACTTCATTCTTGTATAGTTGCAAGCTATATATGGTAGACTTAGGTAGATCTCCTACTGATTATATGGTTTGAATTGAATTTTATGGCAAGAGCTAGTACTTCTGGGCTGTGCTTTGTTTATGAATTTCATATCAGGTTTTTATCTCTTATCCCTGTGAGTGTTTATTTTTTTTGGTATTTCGGATGTTGCTTTTACACTATCATGATTCTCCTCATACCAACTATGTGCCTTGCATTTGCACTACCATTTGAAAGTCTTGGTCCTGTTATGATTGTGGGTAAGGGTGATCCAAACCGATTAAACCGAATTAAACCAACTCAAACCAATCAAAACCGAACTGAAATAAAGTCTATTTCGGTTTTTTTTTTATTTTGAAACCGACTCGGTTTGGTTTGGTTCAGTTTCAGCCCTTTGAAACCTGAACCAAACCGAACCAAACCTAACATACTGTATTATTTTTTTTTAAATTCAAATACTATATTTATTTAATGTATTTTCTTTTTATACTACTCATTAGGACAAATCTCTTAAATAAAAAAAACTCATAAACAATATTACAAGACATTTATTAGTTTGGGAGAAAGAATATTTTTAAGTATATTGTTATAATTAATTATATGAATTTATCAATAAATAAATAAAAATATAAAAAAAATAACAAAAATTTTACATAAAAATATTCATAATTTAGTAAGATATTTAGATATAATTTGTGTTCGTAAAGTATCTATATGAAAGTTATTTAATTTAATTTTTGAAGAAAATGATAATTTTTTTTAAAAAAAATCATTTTAACATGATCCAAACCGAAACCGAAACCGAACTAAACCAATTAGAAGCAAAACCGAAAAGGTCCCATGAGGTAACAAACCGATTGGTTCAGTTCGGTTCGGTTTTGGCCCAAAATTGAACCAAGCCGAGCTTTTGAACACCCTTAATTGTGGGGACTTCTGTAGGGAAATAAAGAAGGCTTGAGAGAGATCACACACTGTGTCACTACCATGAGTGCACACAGGGTCAAGATAAGGGTACTCAGAGTCTTTCACGATGACCCCTTTCAATGTTCTCGTCACTTTGCGATGTTTAATTATGTATATATATATCTTGACTTAATATTTTCTTGTTCCTTTTCTTTTTTAAAAAAAGCCAGAGAGAGAAAAAGTATTAAATGATTAAATGATGATACTGGAAGAAATCAACTCATTGCAATATTTTCACTGGTTGGTTTGTCCTTGTCTCATGTTTCACGATCGTTATCCTCAAGGGAAGTGTATTTCTAAAAGCTGTTTTAATCTACTTGGAAATTCCTTGCAAATATCTCTGATATGAAATATGGAGTTGAAAAATCCATTTGACATCAGGACAAGGTGTTTAATCGTTTTGAATATGAGTGCCCTTGGGATTCTTGCTTCAGATTTTGTTTTAACTATCCATATGGTCCATACGTGTTAGTTTGCATGTGCCATTTTGGGAATCAAATATTTGGTTGTGACTTAATAAAAGTTCAATTTCCTGCTGCAAAATTGGACTGTGGCTTATTAAAACAGTCACCAAAATGAGCTCTTATTCATATGCCTAGTCTATTAGATATTTGAGTTAATAATTAAAATTGTTTAAGCTCTTTGAAATATTTTTTGGTGGTTAATCTCACTTCTTTTCTTTTCAAATTAACTTCTCTACTTTAGAGTTTGCCACGAGGGACTAAGTTTTTGTGTGCATATAGAGTGTTAATCAATTGTACCATGAGTAAGAAGTTGTCATGGTATTAATGGTGGTTAAGTTTTAATTTTTAATATTTCTAGGTACTAGTGACCTTTTCTTTATTAAAAGTAAAAATAAATAATTAAATAAAAGCCCTCTATTTCAAATTTTTCTTTTTGCCTTTATGCTCCGAGTAGTAATACCGTGAGCATTTAGATATCAATTAACAAATTATGAGTGATAAAATCATTATATGTGTTGTTTGGTTTTGTTTTGAAGTTGATTTTGGAAAATAAAAATATATGTAGCAGTATCACCTAAAATTCTTTTTTTGAATACTATTTCAAGTTTAAAAAAAAAATTAATTGCATTTTTCATTTTCATAATCTAAAATAAGAAAATACAAATAATTTTAAAAAAAATATCAAATGGAGTAATTTTACCTTAAATTCCTTTTTGCGAATACTATTTAAAGTTTAAAAAAAGATAAAAAAAGATTTTTTTATTGCCTTTTTCATTTTTATTTTGAAATAAGAAAAAGGAAATAATTGAAACAAAAATTATTTGCTTTCCTTCAAGCTCTTATCCTTTTCACTTATCTGACTTGAATAATAACACCGTGGGTATTTAGGTATCAACTAATAAGTTGTGAGTAATAAAGTGACATATATGTTAGTTGATTCTCTTTAATCTTATTTCAAATGTCTTTTATTTTATGTTATTTTATTTTTTGAAAAAATGTGTTCTGTCGGTCCTATTTATTTTCATTTTAAATAAAAATAATATTTTTTTTCTTTCTCTACGTTTTTTATCCTTTATGCCTCAAGTGGTGTCACTGTAGGTATTTAGGTATCGATGAACACGTTATGAGTGATAAAATCACCATGATTTAGTTGATTTTATTTTAAAATTGATTTTATGGAAATAAAAAATAAAATTTGTTTTCAAACTTTTTCTTTCCAAGTAAAAAATAAAATATTCAAGACAACATGTATTTAATCACCTCTTAGAATAAAACATGTGTTCTCTTTTTTTCTTTTTTAAATTGATTTAAGAAAATGATAAGAGTAAGTAATGGAAATTAATCTATATTTTGCAAATTAAAACATACAAATCAATTCTAAAAATTGTTTTGTTTGTGAAAAGATAAATTATTTCCTATAAGTTTTTTCATAAAATATATGTATATTTATAATAAAACAATACCAACTCAGTGACACGCATTTATATTTTGAACTACGTTGACTTTGATCCCTATTGCAAAGGTACGTATGCCTCAGACTCTGATTCTGGGTCAAGTTCGCCCTTGTAAATAAATAATGTTTTTCTCTTATTTTATTTTTCTCAACTTCTCATATTTTCATTTTATTCTTTATTTTCATTTTTAAATTTTCTCTTATTTTTATATTTATTTTTACATGTGAATAATTAAAGGGTAATCAAAATAATTTTTAAAAATCATAAAAATTGCATAATCAAATTAAGGTAACCTTAGGAACGGGTGTTGTAGGGTATCATTTTCCTTTTTCTTTTGGTTTTTCAAAATTTTGGTTGCGACTCCTCTTAAATCGGCTTTCATCGTGAAAATTGATTTTTTCTCTTTTTCTTTATTTTTTGCGCCATCTACGTCGCATTTTCGGTGTGATAATCACACAGTTTATTAAGTCAAAAATCAAGTTTATCTTTTGGTGGGTGATCCCTACAAAGCTTAAAACATTTAAATCACATTCCTATTTGACACATTTTGTTGCATGTTTGATTTGCAAGTGGAAGAAAATTAACGCATTACATGATTCTCAGGACGTAAAAATGTTACTTGTGAAGAAATCATTTATGTTTGGCATATTAATTATGTTGACAGCTTTTTAGATCTCTCTCTATCTACCATTAGATTCTTGATATGAAAAAAGGAGAACCTGAAGCCAAAGTCGAGGAATTTGTATGTATACAACATGCTCCCCTAAGACAAAAGCCTTTAGTAATTCAGTTCCTTATGAGATTGCTAGCTTTAATACCAAGCAAATCACAAAAATGAGTATTGATGTATCTATTCTAGCTTTGTTTTTGGAAACACCTACTCTCATTTATTTGGATGAAATCTGACCCATCTTAATCTTAATCTCAATGTTGTAGGTTTCCTTCCTTGAAATCAGAAAGTGAAAAAGAATTTATGGTGGGAAGGTGTGAGAAATATGTTAGGTTTGTTTGGTGACCGAAGAGGAGGTGAATTGGGTGATGCAAGATTTTCGTTTTTTTTGGATCACAACCCAATTTTACCAGATATGCAGTAAAATAGGGATGAATAGAGAGAGTTGAGTACAGCAATGGAAGAGAGAAGATGAAGAGCAAGGTACAAGTATTTATCCTGGTTCAGCCCAACCACTTGGCCTACATCTAGTCGCCAAGTCACCACTTGAGATTTTTCACTATATCCCATAAGTTTGATCGGAGCACCCGTGAAGTCTCAGTATATCCTAAAAGTTTCAGTAGGTACTTGTGAAGTCATTCTCTTCACATCTTTACAAGATGTGTAAATCCCTTAGTGTTTCCCCACACTAAGATTCTACTCAGAATATGTAGAATGAAATATTTACAAAATAAAAACTCTCTTGAAGAGTAGATAATACATTGAAAGTTCACTCTATTGAGGTGGATTTTTTAAAGGATGCTGACACAGAAAGATTTTATGTATATGGACAGCATTTTTGCATAAACTCTCTTAAAATTGTTACCCATAAGTTCAAATTATGTTATATTTATATATTTGTGGTGTAACTAGACGTTAGACATAAGATTTATCCGTTAGAAATGTTAACCAATGGTTACTCTACAAAACTAGTCGATCACCAACCGCATTTAATACGTCTGACATTGTAAAATTTAAATTTTGGGGTGTCAACAGACGAATTTCATAGAGATCAGAAGTAAAAACTTTAACATTGAACTTCCAAAATTTGTCTATTTAAAAATGAAATTCAAATTTTGGTTTCAATAAATATTTCCCATCTTTAAACATACAAATTTTCAAGTTTAAAGTGCATCTGTTAAATGTGAACAGTTGTCTCATATTTCTACAGTATACTCGAAATTTGAATTTTAGAGGCCCAAAATTCGTCTATCAGTGAGTGATTCAATATGGCATAAGAGTTCTACTTTTCAAAATTTGAACTTTGAACTTCCAAAATTCTTCTATTAGAGAGACCTCTAAATAGACTTACATGTTTTCATTTTAAAGTTCGAATTTTGAAATTCAAAGTTTGTCCATCAGAGGGACTGGTTTTGAACTCTTTTTGCACTTTAATAACAGACGAACTTAGACATAACTTCAGATGAATTCTCCATTTTTCACAATTTATACTTGACTCAAAATTCGAATTTCAATCAACTGAAATTTGTCTAGCAAAGATAACATCTCTGTAACTTCGAATTTTAGTTAGCGAAATTCGAATTTTCAACAATATATATGGAGTTTAACAACTCAAAATTTGTCTGTTGGTCAGCATTTTTCAAATTTAATGTATGCTAATATCATATTTACTTAAACTAACTCATTTAAAACATATGGTAACAAGATGAAGTAATTTTTAAAGATTAATCCCACCTCAAGACCTAAGTGAAAACAAAATATACTTAGTGACTAGGCCTTCAAATATTGAGTTTCACTTCCATTTGGTTATTTTCTTCTTGGCATGCTCCCTTCTGATCTTCTATTCTTGAAGCATCCTTTCTCTTCTCCTTTCATGAGTGAGACATGATATTGATTTTCATTTCTTTATTCCAATGCTCATTCTTTCTATTTGGACCATCTTATATTTAATATATTTTGCTTGCAAATCATGGAGTTAGTCCAGTTTATATATCCAACTTATATTATTCATTGTAAAAGTACAGTGGATATATTTACATTATAATCATAATTAAATGCATGCTAATGTACATTTTACTTCTTTAAGGAACATTATATATGTTAGATACATATGTTGCATTTGTTCCTTATTACTCTCTATTTGTCATCATCATAACTTATATGATACAAAACCTTCAATCTCCCTCTTTTTGATAATGACAAATAGCTAGTGAAAAATATGCTTAATAAATTATTAACACATATAATGCAGTTTAATTCAGATAATTCCATATTAGGCATACACATATTTTTCACACAACTTCTCCTCATGTTTGACATCAATAAAAAGGTTTGAAGAAACATAAGTATTTCTTCTCTCCCTATTTGTAAGGTTTTACTAGTAAGTACAGATGTTTGGGGTTGTTTCAAGCACACATAAAAGCATAAACTGAAATACAAATCATCATCAAAACTTATCATGCACTGTATGTTCAGATTATGCTGGTTTTTATTGATATCAAAATTAATACCGATTGTTACCAATCATCTTCAGAATTGATACCAATTATTGGTGACATCAAAACTAATATCAGTTGATGCTTGAAACTGTTATGATACTAATTGTTATGATGCTTCTTGTTAACATGATTATGATATGCACACATCACAAGAGGTATCTCAGATTTGAAGAGTTGTTACCTTCTTCCTTTAGGATTAATGAGAGATTAAGCAACCAAAGCTCTTCACAATAAGGTTGGGTGAGTTATAGTATAAATAATTTGATTTCAAAACCTGTTCCCCCTCAACCTATACATTTCATATGATAAAACTAAGAAATCATAATGCAACAAATGAGTACATTCATGCAAAAGTGCATGATTGAGACTTTTCTTTTAAATCAAAGAGAGCTTGTAAAGAGCTTTATATGCAAATTTATAAGCTCCCACTAAGTATGAACATCTATTCAAACATACATGCTTTTCATATCATCAATCAATAGGCAAGAAGAATTATGAAAAGCAAACAAGTTTGATTATATAAATAAAGAAAATGGACTTGTACAAGCATTGAACTTCACAGTAAGCATCAACAGATTTAGATAGTTCATTATTTGAACAATGACCATACCTTACTGTAATAACCCTAGATAACAGCACCAATCAAGTGTATATGAAAACTTGTTAAACACTTACAAATCAACTTGGTTAATAGCTAACTTCTTCCCTTTTTTTAGTATGATACCAATTGAGTGCATCAGATACTCCATCTTTGTGAGGCTTTCACCATTTAGCTTAGAGAGTATCTACAAAAATCAAGGGAATATCTTTTTCTTTCTTTGATACCCTTTCTGACTTGGGTCAACTAATGGTTAGTTTAAACAATTTACAGTCAATATGGAACCAGAGTTTAATCTTACTCAAATATATATAATGCAATAATTTAAAGGGTAAGAGTCAGAGGTTACCAAAGCTCATTTCCTTGTTGTCTTTGTCTTGTATGTAATGTAGTCTTGCTCATGTCTTCCTTTTGCATGTAGGTCATTGCCTCTTACGTTTTTCCTTTTTCTCTTCTCAAGGTGAGTGATTTGATTTCTATTTGAACTCCTTCCTTAAGATGAGTAAGAGGATTGCTTTTAGTGCTTCTCTTTGAGATTTGTAGTTATAGCCTTAAATTTTTTAGAAGCTTTCTTTTTTTGAATCCTTTTTCTTGCACCAATATGTTATCCTTTCTTGGATTTGTTTTGCACACATGAAATACTATAAGAACATTTTGGTACCCACTTATTTCTGGGTCCAGGAGGGTTAGTGTTATTCTTTGTAACTCATTTCATGTTTTTCCTCAATCCATTTTTCCTGACATTGCACAGATAAGCTATATGCCCATTTTTACCACAATATGTACATGATGGTGAGCTAGGCATTAGAATAGGTACAAAAAATTTTGAACAGCATTTATTTTTTTTCTTGAACTCACTCCTCTAGACAGCACCCAACTTGTCAAACATATAATTCTATTTGCTAAGTGAAATATTTAATTTATTTTTGCCATGGGTGAAATTGACTATTACCTTAGTTAATTCTTTTTTTTCTTTAGTTAATTTATCACATGTAGCACAAGAGGAAGTATGTGAGTGGGTTTCACAGATATTTTCTAAATCATTTATTTTCTTTTCAAGTGATTTCTTTTCATTCTTTTCCAATTGTAATGCATTTTCTAAGGAAATCACTTTCTTTTTACTAAGTGCAAGTTCTTTAGCTAATCTAATCAATTCATCATGCATTTCATTTTAAGCATCTTACAACTCATCAATAGAAAATTCAGAATCAAATTCAGAGTCAAAATTTGATACCTCATCACTGGTCTCAACCATTATGCATGGATAGGTATCTTCATCATCTTCATCTGAATTGTTATCCTAGATTGAAGAGGTGTTTGCCACTTTAGCTTTCTCATTCTTCTTCTCTGCATATCTTCGTCATTGTCTCTTTGAATGGTACTTCAGCTTATTTGCATGGCAGGAGTGCTTTTATTTCTGAAGCTCCTTCTTTTTTATGTTGAGGAATCTACCAAATTTGATGGTCAGCTATTTAAGTTCATCCTCCTCCTCATCACTACTGCTATCATCACTTTCATCATCAGTATCTTCATCTTCTGAGCTCTATGATGAAATAGTTTTGAACATCAGCATTTTTCCTTTGTTTTGCTGCTCCCACAGAAGGTCTAGTTTTCCTTCATATTCAGTAAGGCTCCCAAATAATGCTGTGACAGAATGATATGATTCTCCTCTTATTTCTTCAATGGCTGTCACTTTTAGTTGTCATTCTGTAGGTAGAGCTCTGAGTATTTTACATACTTGCTCTCTGTGTATAGCCCTTTCCCAAAGCTAATAGATGATTAATAATGTGAGTAAAATGAATTTGAAATTCTTTAATGGGCTCACCATTGTTCATCTTGAAGGCGTCATATTCAGCTATGAGAGAGCTGAGCCAGTTCTCCTTAACACTCTTGGTTCCTGTTGAATCTAGAGTTTTGGTGATTCCAAACCAACATTCAAGAGCTTGGAATGAAGATATCAAAGGAACTCAAAGTGTTTCAAGTGAAGAAGTTCTGAGTAATCTGTGCAAGATTTGTTGTAGGATCATTAGTTTTGTTTAAATATGGGTAAAAGACTTTAATTTGATGAAAAGATGTTTTAAAACCTTGATTTCATGTTAAATCATGAAATATTTGAAAAATACCCACCAACAGACGAAGTTTGAAAAGTTTATATTGAACTGACATATTGAAAATTCGAACTTTGGCTTTGGAAATTCGAATTTTGAGCTAAACTTGAATAAGTCTGAAGAGATGCTTCTCTGACAGACGAATTTTGATTTTCCAAAATTTGAATTTTCATAAGTGTCTGAAAGAAGCTGTTGAGCAACAGACGAACTTTGGGTTTTGAACATTTGAATTTCAGACAAAATGAAACTTATGAAAACTGAAGAAATTCGTCTAAAACAATGTTAAAGTTCATCTGAAATCAAGATTATATCGAGTTTCAAAATTGCTCACTGACAGACGAACTTTGAACATGGAAATTCGAATTTCAGAAGCTAAAGTTGTGAGTCTGTTGAAATGATATGATGACATACGAAGGACAGTGTTTACAAATTCGAATGTTGAAGTAAGTCTGAAAAGAGGTCTCTCTGACAGATGAACTTCACTCTTTGAAAATTTGAATTTCGAAGTAAATGAACTACTGTGCTTCTTGAAGCATACCACGGACAGACGAATTTTGGGGTTCCAAAATTCGAATTTCGAGGGCACTGTAGCAAATTGAAAATACTGTTCACACTTAACAGAAAAACTTTCTTCTTGGCAATTAGTATGTAACAACATGAAAACATTTTCTAAGTTTCAAAATTCGAATTTCAATTCATGAACAAACGAACTTCAGTACTTCAATGTTGGAAGCTTTAACCTTCGGTTCCTTCGAAATTCGTCTGTTGACCAATCAAAATTTGAATTTCAGTATGTCAGAAGCATTAAATGCGGTTGGTTAATGGATAGTTTTTCAGAGTAACCGTTGGATAACTTCCCCAACGGATAGATTTTGTCTCTAATGAATAGTTGGGACCTAAATCTATAAATACAACATCATTTGAAATTGTGGGTAACGAATCAAACTTTGTATATGCTGAAATTCTGCCAAATTTTCAACTCAAAGACTTTTACCCTCTTACTTCAATACTTGTACATCAACTTTCATATTCACTCTATTCAAGAGAGTTTCATCTTTGTAAACAATCTAATCTTCATCTGAAATATAGATTTACTTGTGAGGAGATGTCACAAGGGATTGTAAAGCACTTTGTGAAAGTGCAGAAAGTGATTGAGTGAGCTCTAGAAAACAGGGCACTGATGTTGTACTGTGGCATTTGCAAGAAGCCCGTTGAATTCTTGTTGAATAGTGGAAAATCTCAAGTGGTGTCTTGGGGACTGGACGTAGGTCAAGTGGAGAGACCGAACCAGGATAAATATAAGATTTTTTCTTCTCTCTATCACTACTCTTTTATCTTACTGCTTTATACTCTATTTTTCTGTCATACCTTGCTTTCTTCATTGTTCTCACTTTGTGCAGAAAATTTTAATCTTCCCAATTCACCCCCCCTCTTGGGAAGTCAGCCTAACTAACAGTTCCTTCATGAGCAATCTCCAGAGCATTCCATATGTGAACACCGTATTTTGTCCGGGTAATTTTAAAATTATATATAAATATAATAATAAAAAAAAATAATATTAAAAAATAATAATAATAAATGAATGAATAAATAATAGAAAATGTAAAAAAAAAGAGAAGAGAAAAAGAAATTAAATTTTTTTTTAATTTAAATTAAAACTGAAATCCTTAAACAAAAAAAAAAAGGTTTAAACTTGGGCTGAAATTGCTTCAGCCGAAGGTGGACCACCTGAGCCCATTTGGGGGCTCAGGTCCAAACTCACCCTGTGTGAGACAAGGGGGAGCCCTAAGAGAGGGCTCAGGAGACACAGGGATGGGAAGGGGCCGCGAAAAGAAAAGAAAGGAGATGAGAGCTAGGGTTCGAGGGTGAGGTTAAGGGATGAACTAGAGGGAGCTAGGGGGAAAAGAGAGGGCAGCCGCGAGCGTGAGGAGCTAAAAACCGAGGAAGCTGCACAGAGAAGGCCGAGAGAGTTCAGAGAGAAACCGAGGGAGCCTCGGTGGAGGCTGAACCGGAGAGAGAGGGTGTCCGAGGAGAGAGTGGGAGCTGAGAAAAGGAAGGAGACCGAGGCTGAAAAGAGGAGGCCCTTAGGGCTCGGCCGAAGGAGAGCTGGAGGCTGAACCAAAGGGGGCCCTTAGGGCTCGGCCGAAGGAGAGTTGGAGAGCTCGGCCGCAGGGCTCCAGAAGTAGAGAGAGGGCCGCGTGAGACCCAGAGGGAGCAGGGGGCTGTCCGAGAGACTGAGAAGCAGAGAGTGAGAGCTGAAACAGAGAGGGAGCCACGGATAAGAGCCGAGAGAGATCTGAAACAGAGGGGTCCGCGGTGGAGCTGAGGGGAGGCCACCGAGAGGGAGCGACCGAGAGCAGAGAAAAGAAAAAAAGGGCCAAGAGAGAGAGGGAGTTACGGTGGAGCAAAGGAGGTGAAAAAAAAAAAAAAGAAAAGACGGAGGGAGGCCAAACAGAGGGATCCTGATGGATGAGGACCGAAGAGACCGGAGGAGGCAAGAAGCACCGGAGGGCGAGCCACGAGAGTCTGAAAAGAGGCAGAGGCAGTGATCAAACAAAAAAAAAGATCGTAGGAGTGAGACCGAGAGGAAAAAAAAAAAAGAGCGAGCTTGAGCCAGAAGGAGTGCAGAGGGAAATAGAGGAAAGGGCCACCTGGACGCCTCAAAGGTAACCTTTTGTTCCTGGGTTTCCTTTTCATATGGTTTACTTGGTTAGGTTATGGTTTTCAGGCTGTAGAATCATGGGACTTTGTTTCTCCTCCGCCCTCTCGTATGCATGACATTTTTGTTTCTAATTAGTTTATGTACAATTTCTTTCTTGATGGCTAACTGAAATCTGATGCTTATGTAAAGCGTTTGAGATTTCACTGAGTGTGGTTGTTTATTAGATTCCTATGATTACGATCAGGAAATATCATGCTTGGTAATACATGTTTCGCATATATTTGATGAAATGCATATGAGCTGGTTTTTGTGTTTGAGTGCTAAGATAAAGCTTTCGATCAAATGTTGGGAGGAAATTCTCATTCTTGTTCAAGGGTTTAATTTTCTGGTTGACTCCGTTGTTAACTTGAGAGTTAGATTGAGACTGAATTGCCATTGTTGTTGGAATTAGTTTTGGCTAACATATTTAGGCTTATTTTTTTTCGGATTATAAAAGGAAGTGGTGGGCCATTTTTGTTACTTCAAATGGTTAAGCTTGGGGTTTAGCTAATAGGGTTTGGATCCTAAAGGAGCTAAGTTAGTTTAGGTCTTTTTGTTTGGTTTGGTTTGAGTTCATTTTAAATAATGGCATTGCTTATGAGTGCTCCCTAGGTTAGATAATGATTTATGCTCCTCTGTCACGCACACACGCTCACTAATTTACCTTAGTGTTCTTGTTTTGTTTCGTTTGTGTCTAGGCTATCTTGTAGGTTGTTTTTATTGTTGGTTGTGGAATTCTAATTCTATGTTGTGGACACATTGGATGAAATTTGTACACATTTTGATGGGCTTTGGTGAACCTGAAAATTATCTCTTGCTCTTACTTTGTATATTTTCTAATAGACAAATATGCATAAGACTTGATGTATGATGTTGAGTGTTGCCTTCAAGCACTCACTCTCAGATTTGATGCTCATGATAGAATGGTGAATCATATTCTGTGGTCCTTTTAAAGTGTGCCTTTCAAGTGTATGCTGAAATGCTTGTGAGAGTTTATTGGATTAAGAGATGATATTTACCAAGTATTTAGTTTGCCTTTCAAGCCTTTATCATTCTTGTTGGGATTTCAGAAGGTGGATAACATTTAATTGAAGGTGCTGTTTAATATTCAAGACATTCTCATGTTATAAAGGACTAAAGCAGATTTTCTATCCTATATCCCATCAAGATCTAGATTGAACCCTTTTATTCAATGTTTCATTCTCAACTTACTGATATGAAGCATTTAGGTTGTGGTTGGCTTTGTTAGTGTGAACTATATGTATTCAAAGGGATGTTCTTTGAACTTTGATATAATCCATGAATATTGATGGGAAACCTATTACTACTGTGGCAAGTGTATTGGTACTAATTTAAAGTCAATGGTATGCCTATTTGACCCTTTATGTGCTTAAGAAATTTGTTGTTGTTCATGGCCATGAAAATTATTTTTAAGACAAATACTAATGCCTTTGTATTTTCTTCTGAGCACCATGGGAGTATCAATCAAGTTCGGGCAAAATCAAGGCCATTATCATCAAGCCGAGCAGAGGAAATGGAAGCTATCAACTTTGAGGCAAAGGAAAAGAAAATGAAGATACTAGAGTTTGCATCTTTTCATCTCATGGTTGGGTGTAAATTATTTGGATTTGCGCTAGCACACACCCTGATAAATTGTATTTGATTTTTATGTTTTGTTGTTTTTTATTTCTGATTTCGGTTTTTATTTGGTCATGGATTTTTCTTCTTTTCGCTTTTAGAGTTTGCCACGAGGGACCAATTCTCCGTGTGCATATAGAGCGTCAGTCAATTATACCATGAGTGAGGAGTTGCCATGGTATAAACATTGGCTAAATTTTATTTTATTTTATTTCATTTTTATTTATGAGTACCAATGTTTTTATTTATTTATTAAAAGTAAAAATAAATAATTCAATGAGAGCTCTTTATTTTAAATTTTTATTTTGGCCTTTATGTTCCGAGTGGTAACACGTGGGCATTTAGGTGTTAATTAGCGAGCTGTAAGTGATAAAGTCACCACAGATCCTAATTAACTCTTTTTCCAAAAAAAAAAGATAAATAAAATAAAATAAAAGAAATAAACAAATAAAAATAAATAATCTATGAATATATACATAAAAGTCATATTCTTAAATTGCTTTTGCCACTTTTCTTTTTATAAAATAAGCATAATCATATTTATTTTTATATATAAAATGATTTCATTTTTTCAATTTTATCTTTTAAGTCTTTTTTG
This sequence comes from Adenanthera pavonina, assembly GCA_026686845.1. NCBI lineage: Eukaryota > Viridiplantae > Streptophyta > Magnoliopsida > Fabales > Fabaceae > Adenanthera > Adenanthera pavonina. The sequence goes on along the minus strand of JAIVEN010000019.1, from coordinate 10,748,743 downwards.
CCTTCCGCCACGAGTAGCATCACCGTGAGCAAATAAGCGTAAATTGGTAAATTATGAGTGATCAAGTCACCATATATGCTGTTTGATTTTCATTTAAAATTTTTCTTCTGGTATTTTCTACTCTGAGTGGTAACACCGTGAGCATGTAAACGTAAATCAGTAACTTGTGAGTGATAAAGTCACCACATATGCTGATTATTATTTTTCAACACGTAATGATCACATTTTTTTTAATTTCATTTTTTTAATAAATAAATAGGTGTTAAAATGATTTTTATAATAAAAGAAAAAAATAAAAATAATTTGTACAAAAAAAAAATTAAAATTAGCAAATTGTCTTCTTTCGATTTTTTATTAAACAAAAAAATATATAATAAAAAATGAAAAGAGCAAATAATGGAGTGACACGCATTTCTAGTCCGAACTACGTCGACTTTGATCCCTATCGCAGGGTACGTAGGCCCTAGACTCTAATTCTGGGTCAAGTCCGCTTTTGTAAATAAATAACATTTTTCTCTTATCTTATTTTCCCAACTTCGCATTTCAGTCTCATTTACATCAAGTCCACTTTTGTAAATAAATAATATTTTTCTCTTATTTTGTTTTTCCCGACCTCTCATATTTTCATTTTATTCTTTATTTTCATTTTTACATTTTTTTATTTTTATATTTATTTTTGCATGTGAATGGTAAAAGGGCAATCAAAATAATTTCTTAAAAGCCATAAAAATTGCATGATCAACCTAAGGTAACCGTTCCTAGGAACGAGTATTGTGGGGGTACCTAACACCTTCCCCACTCACAATCGTACTCCCGAACCCAACTCTGATTCGCAGACCATCCTTATCCCTTTTTGTTTTTGTTTCGGTTTTCCAAAATTTTCCTTAAAATTTTGGTGGCGACTCCCTCCGAAACCGGCCTCCCGCCGTGCGGGCCGGTTTCCACCTTTCACCCTTTTCTTTCGTTTCCCGCGCCATCCGCGTCGCATCTCCGGATGTGACACCATAGTTCCTTTGTTATATTGCAATCTGACACTCTGAAGAATTTATCTTGATTTAGAGCACTGACTAAGGAGTGCTTTGTCTTGAAGTTTAGCAGTACTCTTCACCTATCTTCATCATCCCATTCTGCTTCTGGCTTCTCTCTGTGTGTGCCATCATTTTGCATTTTCTTTGGCACAAAGTCACTTTTCTGTATATCAGACCAAATGTCTAGCACTATGAATTGAAGATAAATCTGTATCCTCATCTTCCATTATCCATAATGTTCACCATTAAAGCCTGAAGGTCTATTGATGCTGTTCCCCTGTGGCAATATGTTCTCTCCAAAACCTGCCATCTTGCTTTCGGATTGTTAGATTCTTTGCGGGGAGTCCAAGTTCTGATACCAATTGTTACGTTTCCCTAGTCACCCAAGAGGGGGGATGAATTGGATGATATAAGATTTTTGCCATTTTTGGATCATAACCCAATTTCACTAGATATGCAGCTAAATAGGGATGAACAAAGAGAGTTGAGTACAACAATAGAAGAGAAAAGATGAAGAGCAAGGCACAAGTATTTATTCTGATTCAGCCCAACCACTTGGCCTACATTCAATCCCCAAGCCACCACTTGAGATTTTTCACTATATCCCACAGGTTTGATCCGGGCACCTGTGAAACCTTAGTACATTCCACAAGTTTTAGTAGGTACTTGTGAAGCCACTCTCCTCACATCCTTACAATATGTGTAAGTCCCTTAGTGTTTTTTCACACTACGATTCTACTCAGAATATGTCGAATGAAATATTTACAGAATAAAAACTCTCTTGAAGAGTAGATAATACATTGAAAGTTCACTCTATTGAGATGAATTTTTCAAAGAATGTTGACACAGAAAGATTTTATGTATATGGACAGCATTTTCGCATAAACTCTCTTAAAATTGTTACCTATAAGTTCAAATTATGTTCTATTTATAGATTTGTGGTGTAACTAGACGTTAATCAATGGTTACTTTATAAAACTAGCCGTTCACCAACCGCATTTAATGTGTTTGACACTCTAAAATTTAAATTTTGGGGTGTCAACAGACAAATTTCGTAGAGATCAGAAGTAAAAATTTTAACATTGAACTTCCAAAATTCCTCTGTTTAAAAGTGAAATTCGAATTTCGGAAGTCCAAAATTCGTTTGTCAGTGAGTGACTCAATATGGCACAAGAGTTCTACTTTTCAAAATTTGAACTTTGAACTTCCAAAATTTGTCTGTCAGAGAGACCTCTAAACAGACTTACACGTTTTCATTCTAAAGTTCGAATTTTGAAATTCAAAGTTTGTCTATCAGAGGGACTGTTTTTGAACTCTTTTTACACTTTAATAACAGACGAACTTAGACATAACTTCAGATGAATTCTCCATTTTTCACAATTTATACTTGACTCAAAATTCGAATTTCAATCAACTGAAATTCGTCTGACAAAGATGACATCTCTGTAACTTCGAATTTCAGTTAGTGAAATTCAAATTTTCAACTATATATATGGAGTTTAACAACTCAAAATTCCTCTGTTAGCATTTTTCAAATTTAATGTATGCTAACATCAAATTTATTTAATCTAACTCATTTAAAATATATAGTAACAAGATTAAGTAATTTTCAAAGATTAATCTCACCTCAAGACCTAAGTGAAAACAAAATATACCTAGTAACTAGATCTTCAAGTGTTGAGTTCCACTTCCACTTGGTTATTTCTTTCTTGGCATGCTCCCTTCTGATCTTTCATTCTTGAAGCATCCTTTCTCTTCTCCTTTCATGAGTGAGACATGATATTAATTTCCATTTCTTTATTTCAATACTCACTTTTCCTACTTGGATCATCCTACATTTATTATATTTTACTTACAAATCAAGTAGTTAGTCCAGTTTATATATCCAACTTATATTATTCATTGTAAAAGTACAGTGAATATAATTGCACATAGCATGATATATGCATTATAACTATAATTAAATACATGCTAATGCACATTTTATTTCTTTAAGGAACATTATATATGTTAGATATATATGATGCATGTGTTCTTTATTACTCTATAGTTGTTATCATCAAAACTTATATTATACTAAATCTTACAAAATATAATATCTGAATATGATATTATACCCAAAGAATTGTAGCTAGATTGTCTTCAGGAAGGAATTGATGGCTATTATAATTTGAATTTATCAAAAAAATTATATTGTTGAATTTGAATTTATAAAAAAAACTTATACCAAAATAATGGCATATCATACTCCTATTACACATTCATGGCACAGTGAAACTTCATGCATAACTTAAGTAAACTTTTTGGGGAACTACCTATTATCTTTCATTCTTAGATGAAACTTCTATTCTTGTAATGTTTTTGCATGTGATGCTTGCTAAATACCTACATACACACTAGGAATGAGATAGCCTCCTACCTCCACATTTGATTGTTTAAAGCTAGTTCTCCAGTTAGAAAGATCCTTTCCACTATACCTTAGATTTAGCTTTGCTTCTTTTAATTACTATTTTATATTATCCACGCATAACTGACAATGAATTACTCTTAAAGCCAAGGAAGACCTTGTGAACCAAGTTATGCAACTACTTTAATCAAAGTGATTGCCTATTCACTATATATATCATTTCTTTATTAGAATCTTTTAACCATTCTCCAATCAACACATAAGACATCAACACTCAAGATAAGAGAAATGATCTTTAGAGCCATCTTTACTCTACTATATTAAAGTGGTTAAAAAACCTATTAAAAAACATAAATCTTAGTGCTTAAAAAGGAAAACAAAGCCATGAAGTTGGCTTTAAAGTACAATGTGGCCACAAAAGTTTATTGCATAAAAGAATATTTTAAGGACCTACATTGTTTGGTCGTGTGCACGACCTTCTCTCTATTCTTACTTATGGTTAGTTTTTTCTCAGATAATGGGAACATACCTCTTTTTACCATTGATGAACTTGCAGGGCAGTTCTCTAGGTTTTATTTGATAGCTTACTGTCTCCCACACTTCCAATTTTCTCTTTTTCCATCTTTGCATAATGGTTTTCCTGAAAAACTATAGGAAAGGTTAATGAATTAGCATATAATGGTGTAAGAACATTACCTACTAAGAAATAGTAAGTTTCTTTCTTTTGTTCTGCTTTTCTTTTCTCTCCAACATAGCTCTCATATTAATGCAATTCTAACTCTCTCATTGTAGCAACTCTTTTTCTTTGGAGCCTCCTCTTCTGTGTTCTAGTAAGTGGTTGAGGGAACTTTCTGTGTCTGACTTCTTGCCATTCTTTTGAATGTATATTCTAAGGAGTTACCACAAATCTAGGATGTCTCTTATATTCGATGCCTTGCCAAAGATAATTTGAATTTTGGCAACATGAGTTCATTAGCACACCCCATCTTGATGACTTCTTTACTGTTTGACCCCAGAATAGAGAAGAGGTATGCTTTGCCATGTAATTGAACCTTACAGATGGTTTCTCTATGGCATTACACACACGTTGCTGCTTTTGGGAAACTTGTTTCTTTTCTAGGGAACTAGAGACTTCAACCCTCCTCCACATATATTTAAGGTATGGGAGATAGTACTTAGGCATCCATTCTTTTCTACTTCCTTTGTTTGATTGAGTTTGCATTTGAGCATGGGTTCCTTTAGTCTTCCTCTTAGCATCAATGGATGGACGCAAGTCCACTGTCACCCAGTTGATGGTAGCTATTGGTGGAAGCTTTGACTGAGGAATTGACTGCTCTTTGCTAGGAATCCCTTGAATACTGCCCCTTGAGCCATCTACCAATATGCTAGTCTCTATGTCCTTTCTTTGTGGAGGCTGGTACTTTTCCTTAGCCTGAAGGTTGGCCTGAAGAACCAAATTCTCTTCTAGGGAGCCACTAAAGGACTACCCCTCGAGCACCATGGGAGCAACTTGTTTCATGCCATCAACGAAATGCCCCTCGAGTTCTTCATCAACTTGTTTTGCAAGCTTAGAATTAACTTTTGATTCTTCTATCCTTAGGGCATTTGTGTGTTGTAATTGCTCCCTCGACGACTATGATAAATCCTATTGAGCTGTCGGTTGTGCTTGCTGATAAGCTTTCAGAATTTCCTCATGGATCTTTTGTCCTCCATGTGGAGTCTTTGTTGCTTCCTTTCTTATTCAAATATCTCCACTTTTTTCAAAATCTTCACAATCATATTTCTTGTTATCTTTGGCTGCTTTTTCAAGTATTCATCAAGCAACCTGGCAGCAAAAGATGACATATCAACAATAGTGTTAGTAGGATTAGAATTAAGATCTATTAAAAGAGTTTGATCCTTAAGAACCACAGCTTGTGATAGGGTATCTGGATCTTGAACACTTTTACACTCAAAACATCCCACTATCTATGAAACATAGCCTTTGTGCCTTGATGATGCTGCAGCATCCTCTGGATCGTTAGACCCAATTGCTTCTTCCCCATAAAAACTCCTTGTCTTTGGCCACATGGTACTTGTATGAGTCCCATTGGGCATGTCAAAAATTATATATTGACAATAAATTTGAGAAAATGTGCTCTAGGCATGCTAGTGGTGTGAACATCAAAGTGTGTGAAAATCTTAACTTCTAATCAAGAACAAATGTGAATCTTTGAGGTCCTTTCTTGCAATTTCTCTAAATGTAAATAACAAAATAGAATTTAAGATGAATTTAGAAGTTTGAAACTTAAGATGAAATATCACTTAGAAGCATTGCTAAACTTTCAAAGAAATTGAACATGATTGGAAATAATAACAATGCTGAAGAATTTTAAAAAGCTTGAAAATTAAAGAAAGCTAGGCTTGAAAGTATTATGGAGAAATCTGATGAGGTAATTGAGTGTCAATTTTTGATGAGGTAATTGAGTGTCAATTTTTGTTTGGCAGAGTGTGTCCCTCCTTGGCCACTTTTTGCTGTATTAACAGGTGCTCAAGTGGTAGTTCTCCAGCCTCAAACATGCCTAGACACATGCGCCCACTTCCCACATTTCCAGCTCTCTAGATTACATGACCACAATCTACAAGAAATGACTCTGTTTTCATGCCCATTTCCTTTAAATGCGACAGGTATTTATCAATTTTGCAAACATCCTTTAAGTGACGGCTAATTATCTGACCTGGTGAAGATGCTTTGTAAGTCCGGTAAACTTACTATTAATATAAAAATCATTGGGGCTTATTAATTAATTAAAATAGGCCTTATAAATTATTGGGGCTTGACCACTACAAATTTAGGCCCAATAATTGCATTCATAATTTGTGTATTCATTTTATCGACAAGAAACAAATCTTTGGGAAAAAATAAAGGATAATGTGGCTCAAGCCATTATTTGAAAAAATATTGCTCCCCTTTCAATTTCAGAGTAGGAAGGTCTTATTGGAAAGATAAAACATGAGGCAGCTTGTGCTAATCCTGGGAGCATAAATAGTGTTTATGAATTTGCCAACACTTGTTGCATTAAGGAATTATCCAAATGGATATCGATAATGCAACAAGTGTAAGATTTTTTTACCCAAAAAGATTTTATAAGATTTTTATGATGTATGTGATTTTTCCAAATTTGACTAACCAATTTTTTAATTTAGCAAATAATTAATAAATTTTAAAAATTCATTTGCTGCAATAAACTATTAAATTTCATAGTTTTTGAATTAAACAAATAATTTATATTTATAGTTAATAATATTTTTAAGTAAACAAAAAATCCACTTAAATTCATATTAATTAGTCACTTTGCAAAGTGAAAAGAAGTAATATTAACGGATTTCAATTTATTATTATTTTTTGGCCAAAAAAATTGTTACTATTTTTAATTAAAGATTTTGGAAGTAATGAGGCAGCTGAATTTTATATTTGTTAATGTTCAAATTTCTTCATCACTTTCAAATCCAAATTTTAATTTTAAACTATCAAGTAAATCTGACTTGAATCCTTATTAATTTGAAATAAATGAATAAATTAGTTAGTTTAAATTAATTATAAATTATCAGTTAATCATTAAAAAGTTATTTAATTATTTAATAAGATTGTTGCATCTGATTTTTAATTTTCTAACATATAAAATCAAAACAAGTAGAGTCGTCACCAAAACTTTTGAAAAGAGGAATTTTGAAAACCCTTTGAAAAAAAATGGTCCCTAAAATAAGATAGGTTCAAGAGTCAATTGTGTTATGGAGAAGGTATTAGATACCTCATAATACACATTCATAAAAAATGGTTAGCTTAAATTGATTATGTAAAATTAATGTGACCTTAAATTTATTTTAATTAGCTTTATCAAACACATAAAGAAAAAGATAAAATAAATAATTAAATAACAAACATGTTTTTATTTACAAAATCGGACTTTACCTAAAATGAAACTCTAGAGCCTATGTATCTTATGAGGAATCATAGTCCACATAGTTCGATGTGGAAATCTATGTAAGTGGGTTTGTACTTTTTAAGAAAAATTATATTTTTATCAAAATAATTTCTTTTGAATGGGTTTTTTTTAAAAAAATGAATTTATTTATTTAAAAAATTAATTTATTTTTGTTTATTAGTAAATTTGCGGAGATTCCAAAACGCGGTAATTAACCAACCTATATATACAAATAGAGGCTCCAAAAAAACCCTAGATGGCTCAAAAATATACTATCAAATTATTATGTTTTTAAAATTATTTATCAGCTTTTAAATAAAAAATATTTTATTTAAGATTATTTAAGATAGATATGAAGCATTAAACTTAAGTTTTAAGGAAACTTTTATTATTTTATTTTTTAAAATACAAAAACAAATACATCTTAAAAACATGCATAATTTAATTAGCATATTAACGAAGTCTAATCGCAACACGTGGTAAGTCGATTAATCTAAAAAACCATAAAGGTTCTAAGAATCTCACTGAGCAAATTTTAGAGACAAAAGGTAGCATATATACAGAATTAAGTAATAAGATAGCAAAAGGAGACTTACAACTATTCGTGCTTCCCACCAAGGCTTGCAAGATTGCATTCATCAAAATGATTTAGAGATTGGTATCTATATTTTTGCTAGCAAATTGCCATCCTTCTTGAAAAGCAAGTTCATATAGTGATGAAAAGTAAAGTCATATATCCATTGGATTACCTTTTCGAAAGGCATGTAATCAGATATCATCACCTATTAAATACTACAGCAACTATGGACCTATGACCAGGTGACAACTATCAACAATTCCAAAACGAGAACAAGCATTCCATATTACAATATCTCTGGGGCTTGGAAAACTGAGGTGGAAGAAAAGCAATATTAAAGTCCCATTAAACATTATAAGAATAATTAAAAAAAGGAGTCAGAAAAATGATTTTTCAGGCAAAACAAAATAACATACGAAACAAACCAATCAATGTTCAAATGAGTATGCCTCCCACCTCACTTAGAAATGTGTTCCTCACTTAGAAATGTGTCCATAGGTGTGAGTAGTTTGTTCACATATCCTATTTAACCTAAAAGATTTTACCCTTAGAAAACCCAAATTAAGAAGAAAAAGAAAAAGAAGCAACTCTCATAATTATCCCACCTATGCCATTCTCTCCAAAATGCAACGTTCCTTCCTTTCCCCAACTCTTGCTCTTTCTTGATGCCTTTACTCTTCTCTTCATTCCTTTATTTATAATGTCAACGTAAGGAGCCATCATAATCCTTCTTATGAACAATGTAACATCTAAATTTTTATGATTTTGTTTGAATTCTAGTTTAGAGAATTACTACATAATTAGAATTAAAAGAGCTTAAATATCTTATATAAATCAAATTAGAGACTAAATTGCAAAGGATGATCAGGGATCAAATTGCAAAGAAAGTTGGATGGCATAATTGAAAATATTAATTATTAGCAAAAAGACAAAAAAGAGGACATAGATGTCATTTACTCAAACAAATTATCTATCCAGATTTGCTAAGACTGGTTATAGGAGATGATTCAGGAAAATTTTTGTAATAAATTATACTCTAATAAGCAAAACCAGAAAATAGATATATTGGGCAGAAAATTGATCCGAAGTTCCATAATCTGTAAATTAATAAAAATTAGAAAATAAGTCTGGATCAGGAAACTCAGATATATTAGGGCATAAAAAGAGATACTGGATTTTTCTATAAGGTTTAAATAGACATAGAATCAGTCTAATGGATATTGGGCCAAAATCGGAGTCCGGGCCAGTAAGACTACACCGGTTTCTTAATGGGCCAAGAGTACTATTCATAGAGGCCCAATAAAGGTATAGAAAACCCTAATAGGCCCAGGATGATTTTTGGAGCCCCAAAAGTATTATTGACAAGAATAGTTCAAACTAGGTCAAAAAAGGATAAATGGCCCAATAAGCCTAATTCACTCAATTTTCAGATTGATTTAATTATAGGTGACCCAATAGACTATGAAATAATCAAGAATAAGTCTCAAATAATATTAGAAGGTTTATAATAATCCTCTATGCAGAGAGGTTACAAGAAAAACTAATCAGCACTAATTTTATTGGTATTTTCGGTTAGAGCCCAATAAGGTAAAATATCTTCTAAAATAAATTATATGGGCTTAGAAATGGTTAATTAAGGTCATAATGAGTTTAAAATTCATATTTTAAATATATTTATGCATGAAAAATTTTACTAGACAATTTACATAATCAGAGCCCGAAAACCCGGTATATGTTGAAATTGGGCCTAGAATTAAATAGTTTAAGCGCAAATGATTAAAGGCACTATCTTGGGTTGAATTATCACTCAAAATTTTGTGCAAATAAGAAGGAAAAGGAGTGGAGAAGAGTTAACCACCATGTATGACACTATTTCAAAGATTAGGTGTCAAAATTATAAGTTTGGATGAAGTAAGCTTATGTAAGCATAATGATGCAATATTTACCTTATTTGGAGATAAAAGTGGCATCCAAATTAATGACAAGAGAGGGAAAATTAATTAGATAACAATTATGTGAAGAAATTAGGTGTATGGTGGAGAAAAGAAATGATGTAGTTCAATTTTGGCCCTTGGATCAAAAGTTAATCCAATGGATGGAGTTGCTTCTTGTTGTCTATAAATAGGCTCTTCCTCCCCTCCATTATTCACACCAAAAATGAAAATCCACCATATATTAGTGAGAGAGTGAGTTATAGAGAGAAGGAGGAGAAGAGGAAAGGAAAATTTGCAAGTTTAAGGTAACATTTTTTCCCTTTCTTGTATTTTATTTCTAAATGGTTGTTTAGATATTGTATTTCTATGATTGGTAGGTAGAAAACATGTTTATGTTATGAATATGATGATGATGTTGGATCAAAATGGTGAAAGAATGATTAATATGCTATGAATTTTGCATGAACAAGCATGAACATGTGAAGAACATGATGAACATGTTAAAAGATGCCTTTTGATCCTAAATGTTACCATGCCAAAATGAAATCATGTTTGTTGCAATTATTTTTAAATATTATGCTAAGAATGGAATTATGATGTTATTGGGATTTTCTTAAATCTCACCCCACCAAATATCTAACCATGATTAGGTTCAAATCATGTGAAAGGCAAGGAGATAAAGGAGGATCCATGAAGAAATGTTTAGAAATAAGAAAGATATTTTGGATGCTTATGTAATATCAAGTATAATGACATTTTATGTTACAATTATGTAAATTATGTGTGACTCCTAGATAATGAATAAAAGTATGTTTTGGATCAATTTTATATGTGTTATGTGACTACCATTGAAAGTATGATATTATGGAATTTTAGGGAATGAAATTTGAAAAAATTAGGGTAAAATTGCAAGTAAATTCATGAAATTTACTGTAGCAATCGGCCCAATAAAATTCCAAATTAATATTTTTCCATCATAGAGTATTTTAAGAGATGAATTTAACAATTTGAACCATCCTTAAACGATTTTTCTAGAATTAGTTATGATTTTTCAAAGTTCAATCAAATTTTTATATTTACCAAATGAATAGTGACTTTTGGTAAATTTTTGGAATTTTTGAATTTGGCCCAAATTTGCTTCCAAACGCATCTAATTGGTACCTAAACTACTAAGGATGAATAGTAAATGGTTCCTAATGTTAATGTGTGACAAACAGTGCCTCTCCTATTTCTTGGAAACTGTTCAGTTAATTAAAAATTAAAAATCATTAAGTCAATTTCTAATAATTTCCTAAAAACTATTTCTATTAAAAACTAAAAATTGTACAATGTAAATTGTTATTGTTTAAACTGTTTCATTCAAAAATTAAAAATTTAAAGCTCATAATTCTAAATAGTAAATTATTAAAAATCACCCATGATTTTAACTAAATTCCATTATCTTAGCTAGAATTTTTTACCCAGTGCATTGCACAGATGAATATTATATATATAATTCTATTGTATGATTATAATTAGATAATAGGTTATATGTTTAATTATATATAAATATCAATTTAAAATAATATAGAAGATTGACAATACATAAGTACTCAAATGATGATAATTTAACAAGTAAATTGCAACATTATCCAAATAGCTGAACATTAAGATTAAGGGGATTAGGATCCTCTGCACTATCCACCATTCTTAATTGTTCAAGTACAATGTAGAAGTTAAAATATTTATGTCATTTTTATATTTTATTTTATGTATAATAAATTTATCTATCTTCAATACACTGTATTTGAGCAATTGAGGAAGGTGGGTACTGCAGAGGATCCAAATCTAGATTAAGGTTGTTTTGTATTTTCCTGCAAAAGAAAAAAAGCTCAAAGTTAATTGATAAAAATAAGAAATAGAATTTTTACCAATGAGAAATAATAACAATATGCTGTTATATAATATAAATAAAGAAATAAATAACAGTATATAAATACTTTTATTATATGATTATATTTAAATAATATACTATATTATTAATTATATAAATAATAAAAAATTGAGAAAACTTATAATACATTAATAATTAAATGACTGTAATTTAATAGGTAAATTATATTATTGTCCAAACAATCAAAATAATACAACCATTTGCAATGAGTTGAAACGAGAGACCAAATTTACAATATCATGTAAAACCAAAGTTCTGGACATTTGCTAATCTCAAGGAGCTATTGGTATTTATGTTTGAAGTTAGAAGTGCTAAATTAACCAAATGATTTTGATAGCCTGCAAAATGAAATAATAAATATTTTAACAATAAGAAAAAAAGAAAATGACAACATATTGATAGTGAGGATCAATTGAATAATGACATCAATTTATGTATAGAGATAAAAGAATTCAGACATTATATTATAAAATACAATATACTGAACGTTTTGTATAAAGTGAAATGAAGCCAATACCTAGAACAAAAGTGACAAATATTTTTAACAACAAATTGGCTCTTATGCATCACAATATTATCATTTGTCATATAGCAAAGATCCTAACTATATAAATTTATAATTGATTTCAAATACTAGTTTATGCATCAAAATAGATATTTAATAGATTCCCGATATTTCATAAACACAAGTATTAGCATTCACAAAACAGACTTTACCTGTATATATCATAAAAGTTGATTATATATGTTGAATTTAGAATTCATAGTTCTAAATATAGGTGTTGCAAGTATAACTTTACCTGTCACAACTTTCATCTGCAAAGTGCAAAAGGAATTATCCAAGTATAACTTGTTGAAAAGAAAATAATTTGTTGCTTAAATACATTATGAATACAAAATGAATCAGTAAAAGAAAAGGGTTACCTTTTGATGAGTGAAAGAGTAGAAGAGACGGTTCGCCTCCCTCTGGGGACGCAATAAGAGGAAAGAGTAAGTTTTGCTTCCGTCTAGTGTCGAACGCAAAAGAGACTAAAATGAATCTTAAATGGAAGAAAGAAAAAAAAATGAGAAAGTGAAATCACGCGTATTAAAGATAATGGGGGCAGAAATTGAAAATTGAAAACTTAGAGAAAAATGTAAATTTAAAAATTGAAGATTTTTTAAATGTGGGGAGAGAAGTTAAGGAAATAACATATTTGAAATTGAAAAATTAAAGATAAAAATGGGGGCGTTTATAAAGATAATAGGGGTAGAAATTGAAAATTGAAAACTTAGAGAAAAATGTAAATTTAAAAATTGAAGATTTTTTAAATGTGGGAAGAGAAGTTAAGGAAATAACATATTTGAAATTGAAAAATTAAAGATAATAATGGGGGCGGTTATAAAGATAATGGGGGTAAAAGTTGAAAATTGAAAAATTTGAAAACAACGTAAATTTAAAAATTGAAGATTTTTTAAATGTGGGGAGAAAAGTTAAGAAAATAAAATATTAGAAATGGAGAAATTAAAGATAAAAATGGGGGCGTTTATAAAGATAATGGGGGTAGAAATTGAAAATTGGAATTTTTGAAATGTGAAGAGAGAAGTTACGAAAATAAAATATTAGAAATGGAAAAATTAAAGATCATGGGGCGGTTATAAAGATAATGGGGCAGAAATTGTAAATTGAAAAATGTAAATTTAAATTAATTATTATAGATTTTGTAACATGAAGAGAGAAGTTACGGAAAAAACATTGAAAATTGAAAAAATTAAAAATAATGTGGGACGGGTATAAAAAGTTTTAAATGTAAAATTCGAATAATGCATTTTAAAAGAGGAAATAAAAAATTAAGAAAGAGGAAATCCTGGGGAGTTCTAGATAACCGCGGTAGTTATAAAATTAGAAAATGTAAGATTTGAAATTTGTAATCAACCCAACCAGCCATAGAAGATAAGCCAAGTCATAAGAAAAAGGCCGCTAACTAATGTGGAAAAAATTGAAGGCCAGCCACACAAATGAAGCCAAACTGACACTATTTATAAGAATTGGCTTGCTATATGCTTTTAGAATATATATATATATATATATATATAGTTTCTTTGAATTTAGAAAAAATTGTAAATCTCCTTCAATTTAAATTGAGCTTTTTTATTTTTCAAATATCATAAATCATAATATAATAGTAGGAATATTTATATTTTAAATTTGAATTTTAGTAAATAAATCTCCTTCTATTTAAATTGAGTATTTTATTTTTCCAAAAATTGTAAATTATAAATTGTTAAATTTTTTCTTATCTTAACTGCATTTCATTTTTCTTAATTCTTTAAATTTAGAAAAAATGCAAATATCCTTCAATTTGAATTGATTTTTTATTTTTTTAACATTATCATATAATGATAATTACATTTTAAAATTTAATTTTAGTTATTAAATCTTCTTCTATTTAGATTGAGTATTTATTTTCACCTAAATTATAAATTGTTAATTTTTTCCCAAAAATTTTAAATCCAAATTTTAAAAAGTTTTCCAAAAAAATATTTCCATAACTTTCTCATTTTATTTAGCTGCCCATCATTATTTAAAAAGTTATAAGAAATTTTTTTTACCAATTCTCCTTCCATTATCTCTAACAACCTTATTGGAAATTTAAAAAAAAAATTATATTTTTTAACAAATATGAAAATATATTTGTTATCATCAGTTCGTGACTTTTGCTAATGGCTACCACAATTCACGCCATATTATTCTCACTCCGTCCTCTTCACTCCTGTAACTTAATCCATTATTGTTATCTTCTTCTCAGTAACTCCTCAATCCAATAATTGCTTCTCCATCTGTTATCATCTTCTCCTCCAACCTATTTCCTTTTTATTTTAGAGGAATTACATTTTAAGATATAATAATAAATTTATTATAAAATAGAACTTCTTACTATTCATTCTCATAATTTTATTATTCAATATTCCAGATTTTAATATTTTTTATCAGTTAAAGTTCTTGTTTATAATTATTTCATTTTATCGGTCCTTAACTATAATCCGCCCTTTAATTTTTTCGTACCTATCTATAGAGATTATTTCATCTGTTTATTTTATTTTATTTTTAATTCCGTAAGAGACATGTGATGGTTTCATTGCGATTCAGTTATTCTCGAACAAGACCCAGACGATTTCTTACTATTTTTAATTCTCACAATGTTTCATACTAATGTGATACAGTTTTTTATTTTGAATTTTCCTGCTGTGAAATTTTCAGTTCATGCATTCTGTGTCTCGGGCTAAAAGTCCAGTCGGAAGGTTGATAGCATCAGCATATAAAGGCTGTAATAGATTCCATAACATGTCCTGGCTTCTAATCTTTTCAGTGCAAAATTTGTTAAATCTGTTCAAGAGAATATATAATATATATAGAGAGAAACATGAATATGTTTAAGGGTAAATTGGAAAATAGGACCGAAAAATAAATTTAAAAATTCGAGTCTTAGTGACCCTTCAAAAAAAGTGAACTTTGGTATTGTTTTGGGAGAATTGTGAAAAAAATACCAAAATAAAAAAATATTTAGGAAATGAGATCAAAGTTCACCTCATTTCTAAGACTAGAATTTTTTCAAACAAACTTAGAAAATTTCTAAGTGTACTAAGAAAATTTTTCTATTTTCATTTGTTATCAAAAAATTCTATTATGACTTCGAAATTTTCTAATTTTACTTAGAAAAATTCTAATATGCCTTGAAAAACGGAGTGAATTTTGATCCCATTTCCTAAATATTTCTTCATTCTGGTATTTTTTAACAATTCTCCTTTTTATTTTCCGAATAATTTGTTTTTTTGTCTCATTTCCCAACTATTTTATCCAGCTCGCATAAAGATGGACTGTAAAACATCTATTTTGCTATTTTTCTTCATTACAAAATAGCCGAGTAAATCTTGCACATATTGCATGACCAAACATGAAATTGAAGGGACTGCTTCATGGGTTTGTCTTTCTGGTTCCCTTTTGTGACAGTACAAGAATTAAAAAATCATTTAAGATGAGCCTTTCGGAATAATTAAAATAGTTCAAACTTATCATGTTATAAATTTAATTTACAGCTATTCAATTTTACTTGTACGTGTAATTCTTTTTTTAGTGGGTAAAATATTGACACTGCTAAAATAAAGGTATATAGACATGTGGAGCCGCTTGTGAGGATTATTTTCTTTTTTTAATATCTTAATGTCATTGAAATTTTCATTATAAATATTTGAAAAACTAGCTACCAAATATAATAAGAAAGAGTGATTTTAACACTCTACTTTATAAGACCCAAAAAAAAAAGAGTTAAGATAATATAACTAAAAAATATTTTTCTTCAAGTACATGCTTCACTATGCTTTCAGTTTGTAACTTAATTAGGATAGCTAATATATGTGTTCACATCACACATTAATTAATTTTAACTTATTATTAAGTATAATAACTGATGCTTTTCTGTTCACAGCTTCAAATTTTGGATGCTTTTATTCCTAATTTTTTTACCTAATTATTTAAATTTGTGAAAAGAAGTTAAATTTTCTAGTAAAAGGAGACAAATTTCCTTCATGTTAATGTTAGTGTCATGGCTTTTTCAATTATTTTAAATAAATAAAATTATGAATTGAAATATCTATAGAAATTGTCTAAATTAAAGTTAAGAAAGAGTAACTAATTAACAATAGTTGGATTAGGTGGTAAAGAATTTAACATTCCTTAATCAAAGTCTTGCGTTTAAGTCTTATAAATTGAAAAAAAAAATTTGAGATAACTGCCCCCTTTAAACCGGCTCACTTTTAGTGTGTTTGGGCATGCATGACATCTTGGAGCCCACCAACATTTATTTTAGTAGTTAGGTAAGAATATACTTTTTAATCCCTTAACTTTATATTAATTTTTATTTTAGTTTATTAACTTTATTTTATTTATTTTTAATCATTTTATTTTCAACATATAATCAAAATTTTTTCTATTACTAACATTATTAATTATGATAGCAAAAAATACTAACAAAATATTTTTCAATGTTAACATGTCAATCTTTATTGTTGGGTCATCAATATTTCATTAATCTTAGATTTAAAATATTTTTTAATTAAATTAAAAAGTTAAAAATAAATAATTACAAATAATAAATTTCTAAACAAAACCTCAACCTTAAATTTTTTGTTTTCATAAAAAATAAGTTGAATAAATATGTAAGTATTAGAAAATATTTTGCCAGTATTTGAAAATGATTTTTTAGTATTTTCTACTAATATAGTTAACAATGTTAATGCTATGTAAAATGTTGATCGCATTTTGAAATTTAAAGGATAAAAAAAATAAAATAAAATTAGAGGATCAAAATAAAATCTGATATAAAATTAAAGGAATAAAAATATACTTTTCTCTCGTAGTTAAAGAATCTCCTTCATGAAACTACTCTTCTGCATTCACCTTTGATCATAAGTCTCTTTAGTCTTTACAACTATTTGCGGCTTTCTTATTTGAATATCTTTTACTTTTCAACTTCCAACACTAGGAAAATAAAAAAATTGTCATTT
Organism: Adenanthera pavonina; assembly: GCA_026686845.1. Classification (NCBI taxonomy): domain Eukaryota; kingdom Viridiplantae; phylum Streptophyta; class Magnoliopsida; order Fabales; family Fabaceae; genus Adenanthera; species Adenanthera pavonina. The sequence continues at coordinate 10,731,355 of JAIVEN010000019.1, read as the reverse complement.
TTTTACCAATAAAAAAAATTGTCATTCAAAAGTAATTTTTATATCTCGGCCAAACATATTACTAATAAGGTTTCTAAAATAATAAAATTTTTCTAGTTGTAAATTGCTGAATGATTTTCTAATTCAACAACCTAAAAGTTTTAATCATTGATTTTTGGCCAAGAGTTTTAAGCCTAATCATTATCCATCCCAAAAGGATAAAAACGATCCAAACAATAGAAATTCTTTTTAATCATATTTATTGGTGTAACCATATAATTGAAAAGAAAATCAAATATGATGATAAGCATCATGGCTCAAGACAATTAATAGGATATTGTATAAAAAAAAACAATGAAGGTAATTCTTTTTTGGGTTACATCACTGATGCTTGAATCCAAAATTCTTCTAAATCCGATCTCATCCTTACTACCTAAAAATAAAGATAAATTGTGTTATAAGAATGGGTTGACAACCAATATTTGCATCATCTTTTTTTTGTCGCCACTATATTTGCATAATCTAACTTATGATAATAATAAATAAATATTTCCTCCCATACAATGTATGGGAGAAATAATAATTTAAAATTTTATCAAATATTGAAATTATCTTTTTAAAATTTAAACTTTATTGAAATATATGAAAAAATATTAAAGGAATAAAGACAAAGTTACACAAAATTCAATAAAATATGTAGAGAAAATTGAAAGAAAAAAATAGTTGCACAAAGCTCAAAAGATATTGTTTATGACTTGTGAATAATATGGCTCTATAAATTTTATATTTTACATTGTTGATGATGATGATAGTAGAAGTAATATGTTAATAATAATTCCAATTATACTATTTAATAATAATAAACTGCATTTTATTATCGATCTAGTGCTGTGGGACAATTAATCCTTCCTTTAAATATTGAGTAAAAAAATGTTTCATATGAATAAATTGAATTTCTTAGTTACAAAATGACAAAACCTTCTAGGTACATTAAATTTCCATAAATTCAATAATCAATATATGTTATACTTATTCAAGAGTGAGTGAAACTCATCAATGTTAATATAAAATAAAAAATTTATTATAAGTCATACTATTTATAAAGCAGAGTTGATTTTTAAAACCTATATAGTGCATAGAAATCCATCATTACATACATATTGAAAGATTAATAGGCATTAGTTCGAGTGAAAGGGATTATAGTTATTTAAACATGATGTCTCGAGTTTGAGATCGTGTGAATGTAGAAAATATTTTTGGGGGAGCCCCTCAACGGGTTTAACCATTGTTTAATTTGAATTAGTCTGAGTTTAAAGTGACGACCGGATACCGAATGGTTATTAAAAAAAAGCACACACATTGGGAGATTGGGAGATCTTTATCACCTTTGTATTCAACTCAACTTAGATTAGCCTAAGTCTAATATGATTGCTTGATATTCAATGGTTTGATTAAAAAAAAATCCACTCAGTTAAATAAAATAAATTATAACTATACTTGGCGTACACACACTTGATCTCCACACAAGAAAATTTCCATTGAAAATTTTACATCAACTATCTCAAACCTCCTCAAACTCCAATCTTTGTGATTTTAGTTTTCTTGACATTTCCAAAAAAAATTAAGAAAGAAAGAAATAAAAGAAAAGAAAAAGAAATAGCGTCTATCTTCCTAATAAACCATTTTAATCGAGCCCAAGGATCAACATTAGAAACTATTCAACTTTATTTGTGGGTATAATTCTTTCTTTCGTTGTACAAAATATAGACAATCCTAAAATGAAAGGTACATAGACCCTAACATATGGTGTCTATTGTGATGATTATTTTTTTCTTTAATATCTTATTTTCATTGAACTTTGCAATATATATTTTGAAAACTAGCTACCACCATTTATAGAATACTAAAAAAGAGTTATTAAGAGGCTTCTTTTGAATAACAAAAAAAATAAAGGTTAAGAAAAATAACTTGATAAATTTGTCATTAAATACATGTTTGACTATGCTTTTAATTTGTAGTTAATTCTGAAAGCTAATAAATGTGCTCACATGTAATAAGTTCATATTTTTTTCTTTTTTTTAAGTATAAATGATATTTTCCAACCGAGAGCCGAAAACTAGTCCTGTTAGGTGTAGAGATTACTGAAGTGAGTTTTATCTCTCATAACAAAATATTTTCCTTACACACGGCTGTCGATTATCCTAGAACAACATGCTTAAAAAGCTTAATCATCTACTCCCCCGGTCCACATTATAAGACATTTTATATCAATTACGCGCATATTAAGAAAATTATTTTTTTAACTGAAATTAATGCAAAAAATATGCATATTTCTTATTTTATCCTTATTAAATATCTAATTCTATTATCATTATAGGGTTATAAATGATGAGAGAGAAAATATTAAAAATAGGGGTAAAATAAGAGGAAAAATATTCAATGCCCTATATTTTAGATAAAAAACTTGTCATACAAAATGTCTTATAATATAGAGTATCAATTATATTAGAACCTTGTTGGGAGGTTCACATTCATTCTTATTTTGAACTTTTGAATTCTTTTACTTAAAAATTATTATGAAAAAGGTTAAACTTTAGCAAAAAGAGATACATTTCCTTTTCAACAATTACAATGTGATGGCTTATGCACTTGTTTTTCTAATATAAATTAACCTATGGATGGAAATTCTAAAAAATACTTTAAATTAATGCTGGGAGATGGTAATATATGTGGGGCCCACCTCTATTGGGTGGGTCCCTGTTTTTTTTTTTGGTCGTGAAGGCGTTGCCTTTGTGGATCCCATCTTTGCTGTGTGGCTACGACCTCATCACTGTTTACTTCATTACTTTAAGAGATACATTTATGAAACTTATCTACTACTCATTAATATTCTCAAAAGATATTTCATCTTCTATAATCATATAACTTTTTTTTAAAATCAAACCATTCGAAAGATATTGAATGGTTTGATTATAAAAGAAAATCCACTTAGTTAAATAAAATAAATTATAACTATACTTGGTGTACATACACTTGAACTACACACAAGAAAATTTTCCTTGAAAATTTTACATCAACTATCTCACTCCTCCTCAAATTCCAATCTTTGTGATTTCAGTTCTCTTGACATTCCCCCCAAAATAAAAAAGAGAAAGAAAGAAAGAAAGAAAAGAAAAGAAATAGTGTCTATCTTCCTAATAAACCATTTCAATGGAGCCCAAGGATCAACATTAGAAACTATTCAACTTATATTTGTGGGTATAATTCTTTCTTTCATTGTACAAAATATAGATAATCCTAAAATAAAAGGTACATACACCCTAACATATGGTGCCTATTGTGATGATCGTTTTCTTTCTTTAATATCTTATTTTCATTGAACTTTTCAATATAGATATTTGGAAAACTAGCTACAACCATTTATAGAATACTAAGAAAGAGTAATTAACACGTTTCTTTTGAATAACAAAAAAAGTAAAGGTTAAGAAAAATAACTTGATAAATTTGTCACGTACATGTTTGACTATGCTTTTAATTTGTAGTTAATTATGAAAGCTAATAAATGTGCTCACATGTAATAAGTTCATATTCCTTTTTTTTTTAAATACCAAGAATATCTCACAACTGACCGTCAAAAATTAATTCATTTAATGTGTAGAGATTATTAAAGTGACTTTTACCTCTTTCAACAAAGTTTTTTTCATATACATAGTCAAAGATCGAACTCATGATTACATGTTTAAGAAATCTAATAATCTACTAATTATGTTGGAACCTTATTAGTAAGTTCACATTTATTCTTATTTTGAACTTTTGAATTCTTTTACTTAAAAATTATAAAAACAGTTAAACTTTAGAAAAGAGACATACATTTCCTTCACAATAATTGCAATGTGATAGCTTATGGAGTTGATTATTTTTAATATAAATTAAACTATGGATTGAATAGGATTTGTGGGTCCCACTTTTTTGTCGTCAAGGCCTCGCCTTTACCATCTGGATCCCACCTTTGCTGTATAGCTACTATCTCATCACTATTTACTTCATTACTTTAAGAGATCCATTCATGAATCTTCTCTACTACTCATTGATATTCTCAAAAGATATTTCATCTTCTATAATCTTATAATCATCTAACATTTTTCTTTTCTACCTTTCTTTCTGGTAATCATATAACTTTGTTTATAACTTTTTGCAACTTTCTTCATCTTTTCCCATGGCATCTCCCAACTTCATCCCTGGCTATGGTGCTGATCTTATGACCAATATTAGTGGAAGCCAATTCCGTTTGAACCAGAGGGAGACTGAGCTGAGAAGATCACATGTCACATCTCGAAGTGCTGATGTACCATCGGTCACCGTCCCCCCAACTTTCCCCCCAGGTATCATTAATAAGGAACACACCTCTAATCACACACCCTAGACCGTTATTCAAAAATAATAACCAAGAAGAAATAAGAAGAAAAAGGGGTTGAAGATCCCCTTAATTCTTAAGGATAATCCCACTTCATGATATAATTTGAGAATTTTGTCTTCTTTGGTAGGTAAAATTCTGGGAGAACATCTATTCTCAACTACATCGCTGAGAAATCGCCTTTTTGGTACCAACAATACTAGAAGCATCAATCCTAGTCTCCTAGTTAGTCAAGAAAGGGCTAATATCAATAATTCATCAACAAGAGAAGCTATGAATTCACAAGATTTTGATGTGAGACAAGGCACCAATGATAATAATGTTGATGGTAAAGTTGCGAAAGATGGCCGAATACATAGCCGTCGTAGGCAAAAACATGGTCCCTATACTTGCCCTCGCTGCAACCAAAAATTTCAAACATCACAACAGTTCGCAGCTCATGTGCATTCTCATTATAGGCATGAAACAGCAGATCAAAGGCGTAAGCATATCGAGACCAGAATAAGTAAGAAAAGCAAAAACCTTCAGATTTACGACTCAAGGGAAGGGCTAACAATTTTTGCTGATCCTTCAAAGTCAAAAGCAGAAAGTCTTGTTCAACCAAGAGCTGGATCTATCAAGGTTCAAGTACAAGGTGACGTGCAAGGCCATGATCCAGATGTTCCTCCAGGTTTTGAAGGCTATCACTATGGATCATCATCTGGTGTCACAATCAAGGCTGAACATGGCCAAAAGTAAAGCATCAGAGAATTCAGTTTCATTGTACAGTGATTTTATTGTACAGTTTCAAGTGTTTTTTACATTCTCTTGTGAGTTCAAACTTGTGGTCTCAATGTATATATAAGCAGTAATATTAAACTTATGTTGATTTTATTTCTGTGTGTGAATTGCAGTACTACTAACATAATGTTGAAGAAATTGACTATTGCTATCTAATTAAGGATAAATGTGTGGATGTAATATGGCAACATATGAACTAGTACTGCAGACACATATGTGAGATATTCAAAGAAAAAGTAAGATGGGAAATTTGTTATGACGGTTTATTTCATCAAGAAAGGGAAGAAGTAGAATCAATATCTGCATACAGATTGTTCTGATAGCTACCTCATTAGTATATCTGAGTCAGGTTTGGGAGAGTCACTTCTCAGGTCTCTCAAATATCACATACCCTTACTAAACCCTCCTTTACATAATATACCAACCCACAACCCCTGTCCCTCCCTCCCTCCCTCCCTCCCTCTCTCTCATCTCACACACTACATGTGGATCAGCCCTGGCCCATTGGTTATAAGGACTATTAGAAACACAGTACTTATTGATGGAGAATGGATAATTCAGATAATTAGGATTTTAAATAAAATTATTTTATTAAGATACTTTAGATTACATTTTATATTTAATTAGATTTCATAATATCTTTTAGGATTATTAGGATTTAAATTTTTTTTTTTATTTATTTCTAGAATTTAATTATTTGAATTAGGATTTATCTTTTGTTTAAATTTAAAATAGTTTGAAAAAAGAAATCTTATCTTAAGATTCTAGTAGGATTAGGATTTGAGCTCTATAAATAGAATTCTACTGATCATTTGTATTCAGACTTTGATTAATGAATTGAGTTATAGTTTGAGTGAATTCTCTCTTCCCTTCAAGTTCTTCCTTTTCTCTCTCCTTGAGTTCTCCCTTCTTTTCCTTGAGTTCTCCCTTCTTTGTCTCTTTATCTTACCTTCCCCTCTCTAGTCAGCCAACTTGAAACAACAAACTGTGCTCAATTTCAAGTTTTGTATATTCTTTTTTGACCTGAGATTTTGTACATTCATTATAAAATGGCTTCACTTTTTTTTTTTTGGTACAACTGTTCCCTTTGATCAGTGAACAATGAGGCAAAGAATGAACAAGAAAGAAAAGAAAACTCTTGCAAGCCCTGCAAGATTTCAAAGGGTTGCATTATCGCAGCTATATGTGACTACATTTGAATCTTAATTGAACTTTAGATGTATTTTGTTGTCTAAAACTGATACACAAAAATATTTCAAGGTTTCCAAAACAAAATAATAGACTAGTTCAATAGTCATTCTATAGTATGGAAAATATTTCCAACCATATATAAACTTTTGGTAGTGTCAATGACCTAAATCCTTAATTGAACTCTTCTCGACTCTTAATAATAGATTCGACATTGTTGGGCTTAAATGAGAATAACTCTCCTAATGTATTTTTTTTCATTTTCAAGGCTTGAACTCGAAACTTTACTTAAAAGGTGTTGGATCTGTTACTGTTCAATTTAGCCACCATTAGTTAATCATCCCAGCTAAATATAGAGAAACTAAGTAGAAAAATTTACAATTTTTGTAAGAAGCAATAATGTCTTCTGTCATAGTTATCAGAAGGGTTATACATTCTGCAAAATTCAGGTTTATGGTATTAAATTAAACAACAGAATAAAGATTCTGCAAAGATAATGAAACAGGGCATGCATATATGATGTATAAATTAATTTCTAGCATTTATCTACACCATTATGCTCATTTCGGTTTATGATATCACATAAAATGTTTACAATGTAATGAGATCACTAGGAAAAAAGAAAACAATTAAATGGGGAGGGTACAACGTAATTGTTTATGCTAACTGCTGCACTGCATGAAATAACTAGAGAAAATAATAAACAAACTGTTGTAATCGATATATATGTGTGTATATATATATATATATATATTTTTTTTTTTCTTTTGGCCCAAGTTGTAATTGATATATGAAAAGTGTATTTCAAGTGCCAGTCTTTTTATACTAAACCGAAAGTTCTAATAACTAATCTATGCCTTTTGAATATCTATTTCTAAGTTGTATTATGATATTTTATTTGAAATATGAAAGCACTACTATCTGAACTGATTGACTTCTCAGGTTTCAATTAGTTGATTTTTAGTATCTCAATTTAGTAGTTTTCACTGCATATTTTGCAAGCACCTCAAGTCAGATTGGGAACTTGCTTTTGTGCCATTAAAAGTGCATATAGATTAAATAATTTACTGCTCCATAGATTTGACTACCATCAAACTACCAAGCTTGGCTCATCAATGCAGACTATGCATGTGACACTAATATAATAGCTCAACTTCAATACATAATAACTTCAACTTTGTCTATTCTGCATTTTAAGACAATGCTTGTTTATGATAGTTCCAAAAATGGCAAATTTCTAAAAGTGTAAATAAGCAAAGCCAACGAAGATTGGTCCTATTAATAAGGATTAGTTCCATACCCTATGAGGATGCGGATTCGAATTTCACAGCTATTATAAGGACTTTGTTAATGGATAATTTGTAACTACTTCTGTAAACAATTTTTCAGCTGTGACTAAAACCTGTCCTAGCCTTGATGAGTCTTCCGGAATCCAACTCACAATAACTATTTCTATAACCAAAAAGAGAGAGAGTGGGGGGAACCTTGGTAAACGTGATATTTTATTGAAATTAGAGAGGACAAAGAAAGTGTCTTGAGCTGAAGTTCTCTATTTTGCAGGATTCCTGTCATCTGATAGATGATGGCTGAGAATGCAGGCAGGTGTAATGCAGCGTTACCTATTACAGAAAGTGAGGTGGTCAACAATGTAACTGTTGGTAATTACACCTTCATCAAACATATATATCTAGAGGCTAAACATCTTCAAATGTTCATCATCACCAATCAACAAATTTAACATATTCTCAAACCACTCTTCTTCATCCTCCAATGGCATCATTTAAAATATCAGCCAAGTTGAATCACGGGACTTATGGAAGCAAGAAGACTTGAATGAAAGAGTGCAAAGGTGTTCTACATTTAATTCACCACTTCTAGAAGCTGGAGTGCCATTTTGATTTAGTCGTCAAATTGCTTGATGGACTTCAGTTGAGGTAAATATCCAAAAAGATTAAAACATAGATTCCTAGTGAGCATATTTCATATACACAAAAGTACCAAAATTACAGATACTCGAGTGGATCAGATTTTAGCAGTAAACATACACTAGAAGGTTCAAAAATTCAAAGAGACCGAAGAATGAGGATACAGTAATAGTTTGCAGTGAGAGAACTTTCTCCAAGCTCTCTAAAATTGCTCTCCAAGAAGTCTTGTCTTTCTTTTCTCCCTATAAACATTACTCTGCAACAGTTTCCGGGACCTTGTCAACATATAACTTACACATCGAGAGATAGTGAAACAGCATTCACGGCCTTCTTTCTGTATATTTGAAACTTTTGAGATCCCATCTTCTGTGAAAATTTGTCCTAGTCAATAACACCAATTGAACTGAATACTTTAAAGTTTGGAAAGAAGAGATCATGTAAAGAAACCAAGGATATATATTTAGCAATAAATGTTTAGATATGACTTCCCATTTGCGATCTAGAACTGATTTTCTTTCTTTGTCTGGAAAACTCAGTTACTTAATGGTACTGCTTTTGTTCCATATTTGCATTTGCAGGAAACATCACGATCAGCCATATTGCAAATTATACCAACTCAAATTTAACAATCATTAATTGAGGAACAGCTTATTTATATGAATCTGTAATTTATGTCAATTTCATAACGCGTGTTATAAACTATGAAGACAGAATTGCTCACATTATAACTTTTTAGAATAATGTAAACTAATTTTTCCATTTACGAAAATATATAGATCGGTATTTCCTAAGTCGTGTTACAATGAACTATATCTTTAGCATCTGGTCCTAAGAAGTTCACTTCCTGAGAATTGTTTGAAGACTGACATTACTAAAGGGATATTATAGAAAGGAGATCAATAGAGAACTAAGATTGGAGGAAACATTTTGGACCGTCTACACATCTATGTCTAGGCCAAGCCACAAAATATCTTAATTTTTTCTTGGAAGAAATATCATTGGTAAAGAAATAAATTACATGTTAGGTCAGGAAATATAATTTTGATGGTTTTCATTGTGTTGATATACACTTTTTTGTTCTTTTTGGCATTTATGATGATCATATGCATTATCGACATGAATTGTGCTATAGTAATCATGAATAGTAATTTCTTAGCAACTAACTAATTAGGAAGTTAATTACTTTCTCATAACAAACTTTTATGACTCAAAACTTTCTGATATCTAGCTAGTAACTAATTAGAAAAAATGACAGAATGAACATACAAGGGAAAGCAGAAGAAAGTTTTCAATACTATTAAAGCATAACAGTAAATCAAAGTGTAACAAAAGGACAGCATTGTGATAAATACATACAAGAGTAGAACATTCATTGTGATAAATACATCCACAATATTGAAGCCACTTACGAAGGAAATAACATCATTCCTCCTTCCCAAAAAGAAAATGAAATATGTAAAGTACTTGATACGTGAAAAGAACAATATTAGTGATTCTCAGAGCTATAATTTTGCAGGAACTTAAATTAAAGTGCTATATATATCAAGTGCTTGAAGGAATCATCCCTCAACCATTCATCCAACATGACATCACCATAATTTAAAACTGATTATCCTTGGGGCATGGAAAAGAATTACAACTAATTAAAATTTATCTTATAAGAGTTTCGAAAATCATCATGGGACTCTTTCTTAAACAGCTTCAACTTTTAGATTAAGTGGTCCATTTCCATCATATAAAAGTCTAATTGACCAAATTTTGAGCTCAGCTGATAGATGCTGAGTTTACGAAGGAAATTAAAGAGAAGTTCTAATAAAGAAATCTTAAATCATTAATAACTTCAATAAAACAGAGGGAAGTACTAATTTGCTAGGAAGGGTTGAGCACGAATCTCACTCTTTCAAATCTAATAGCCAATGAGAATCTCTAAAATACAATAAATCACAAAATACTTGACTTCCTCCTAACATTTCTAGAGTTATTTATACTAATCAGAAAATAAATATTGAATAATAATTAATAAAATTAAACTACCGAGACTGCTAAGAAATAGGTGAAGTGGATTTTAATGGAGCAGTGCATAGCTGAATCTGTTTCAACTTCTTTCCCACTAACCCCTACATGTGTACAACCACTTTCATCTTATGCTGCTCATAACTTCCTTTTCCTAGTGCCACGTGATACTCTATCATCAACCCTTGCTGCTATATGTGTTATTAATAATTTTCAGCATAAACTATTAATTAATTTTGGTACAAGGAAGTCATATTTGTACTTAGTTTGCATTTCAATTCAACGGATTTGACTTGCGGGACATATTATGGTTAATACATGCTTATGCCATTGCTTAGAACCAGTAATTTAAGCATATAGAACAAATTATTAGTCAGCATATCGATATCCATAAGTCCATCTATGCTAATGCTTCCTTTTCCCAATTTATGTGTCCACCTTTTCTCTTATTCTGAATTGCCCAAAAATTTTCCAGTAAAAATCATTCTAGAGAAGATGAGCTTTCAAAACGCAAACCTAATTTACCCGTAGAAAAAGATGAAACAGAGGCTCTTTACTTGGTATTGTACTTTAAATGAGTAAAAAATTGATTTATAAAGATAACAAAGCTTTTCTTCTGTAAGAGGCTAAAAAATATTGCTTTAAAACATTTAAGGAAAAATACAGGAACATAACTGCAACTTCATTGTAGAACAACACAGATAACGATAGTCCCTTAGAGATAGGGAGGGTGAACAAACAAGTTCGTGAAAAGGGAATATCGGCAAATGAAGCATTAAAACTCTCAAAATTTTTAAGTTGTAAGAAATTAGTTCATAAAAATCTAGCACTATACTACCAATGGGCGTTTGTCTTAGAGAAAGGGCTAAGTTCCACTTAAACATAATGTTTCATGTTTGAGACCGTGCATATATAGAAGATTCCTTTTGGAGAGCTATCCCCTTCTTGGGACCAGACTCGGCTCGATCTGGATCAGTTGATAAAAGTCTAACACTGCATTACCAACTGATGGTTTGCTACGAAAGGAAAAAAAATCTAGCACTGCGTTACTAAATCAAAGACAAAAACTAGGATCTACATTCTTTTTGCTCTTTCATCCTGAACATATGAATAAACCAACAAAGAATAAAAAGGCAACTGACTTCTAGTAACAGTAAGACCACCAGTAATACACCAGCCAAAATTTAAGGACATCTAGAAAACAGTACATTCTTTTCTCAAGCCGCTTATCAATATCAGAAGGAGGACGATAATGATTAGCTGGCACTAAACATGGGAACATTCCCGAATCTTTGAAGAAATTTGAGAAAACAGTACACTCTTTCTCCTTCATTTTACATTTCCTCTTCAAAAGAAACAATGTTTAGAAGGTGACTAAATTTAAAATGTTCTGACTAGTGGATGTGGCTTCATTGTGAGCCCTTGGTAATTGAACCATAATGTTATGGATTCAAATGCTGGAATAAGGATGAAACTTCAAATTGTTCTGACTTCCAATTATTAATCAAACATTTCAAAACAGGGTTGTTTGATGGCATGGCGAGCCATGCTTTAAATGATGCTAATTCGAAGGTTCGACCAGTCTCTAGGATAGATAGTTATCAAATAAAGTTCCTCTCAAATGTCAAATGACAAATGAATTCCTGTGGAACAATAGGAAAATATAGGATCTGTTTGACAGTGTTTTTTATTTCATTGTTATTAATAAAACTATTTTTGAGAATAAATTTTAAAAATAATAAAATAAAAAAAATCTGTTTGAATAATTATTTTCAAAATCATAATTAGTGAGTGATGGATGAGTTATTCAAAATTTATAATTTTACCATTAATGAGATGGGTGTTTTTCATATATTTTTGTGTTTTCCAAAACAAAAACTACAAAAAACCTTAAAGATGTTCTGAGTTTTCTATTCTTTTATTTTTCTATTTTCCAGAACAGTTTATAAAAAACAGGTTTACCAAACAAATTTTTTTATTTTTCTATTTTCGAAAACAGAAAAACTGTTTTCAAAATATCTGCCAAACAGGCCCATAATCTTGAATCAAAATAGTTATGTACTTCATTTAACTATCTTTCCTTAAATCAAGATAGACCACGGCATGCATGTAACTTAATTAGATCAATAAGTGAAAATTTTTTCACCTTAAAGAGAATAGTAGTCATTGGTTGCATTTGAAAGATAACAAGTCAGAGTAGGTAAAAAGAAACACATTAAACAGTGCACTATCAAGCAATAGAAAATAGTCCAGAGTACATTACATCTACAAAAGAATTAGAAACTGATTCCTCACTTGAAAGTGAAACAGTATAAAAAGTGGATTAAAACAGCTTTTCTGTGTCTGACAATTCCAAAACTGGTCCTGTTACCTCTCCAAGTGTGAGTTAGTGAGCACTTTCTAGTGGTAGAGTAGAGCACCTAACTTGTGGTAGAGCATCTAACATGTTCCTTTTAACACTAGTGTACAGTGTAATTGAAGACCTACTTCCATTCCATTCTTTCTTCAGCTGTCATTGAGATTCCTTCCTGCAATAACAATGTTACAAATTTAAAGACTATGTGAGGATAAGTTAGAGATAAAGCAAAAGAACTAAAGAAAATGTTAGATATAAAGCAAAAGAACTAAAGAAACAAATAGGTAAATCTGACTCCAATCATCAAGTTATTACAAAAACAAGCAAAAAAAATGTCATTGATGGAAGAAATTAGAAGATTATTAATTCTACAGAAATGCAAATAATTTATCAATTTTATACATATCCTATTGTAAGGGAACATTCTAATCAAATTGTTACAACAGAAAATATTTTCATCGGATTGTATCTCTTCATGTTGACAAAGAATGCATCATAATCAGAAACATCCAATCATTATATATACAGAAAGAGAATCAAATTTAGCTACTGTTAAGTATAAGGAAATTTTAATTCTCGTCATTAGGGGAAAACTGCTAGCTATAACGAAAATGTAAAGAGATGAAATAATAAATGTAAACATTGGAATTAAAAAGAAAATATTGAGTAATCTGTACCTAGAGTCAATTTCAGAAATAATATTCTCAGCATTCAAGTTAAACTCAATGTACAATTCAATAAAAATTTGTGCATGTCAAAGAAGAAAAGGAGAGAGAGAGAGAAAGACGCACCAGCCCCATGCAAATTCCGTAAGGTTAAAAAATTTTCACTTCAGTAGGAGAGTGCGTAATTTAGAAAGCTTTAAACAAACACTTCATTAAATTCAATGAGAAAAATGGAGACGAACAGAAGAATCTGGCGAAAGAGAAGAAAAGAAGACGAAAAGGATGGAGATTGGGGAAAGTCCAGCAAAAAGATGAAGACTGCGAACATAAACAACAATTGGCGGCAAGGCAGAATGCTCGAATTTCGCTTCATGTGAAATCTTGTAACGCAAGGGAATTCGCAGCCCGTTGCAGTCTTAGGAGAGAGAAAAATCAACATAAATATATATAAGGTTAAATATAATATAAATATTCCTATGAAAAAAATGAAATATATTACCTGTATCCTGATGAAGGCTTAGAAGAGTGATATATATATATATATAAACAAAACGCAAACCTTTATGCAAAAGGGAAGGGAAAAATAAGAGGATAAAATATAAGTATATAGGGGGTTTGGATTTCTTACAGTGGTTACCTCTATTACACATATACTTCAAGATGTACACACTAGTAGGGTTGGGAAAATGTACTCCAACTCTCAGGTTAACTCGTTTTTCCCATTTTTATTAGTGGATTAGATTGGGCCCATTTTGAAGTAGGCCTTCTCCAACCCACCCCACTTAAATTGCAGGCTGATCTATGGGTTGGTTGATTGGCTAGCTTTTTAATTTTTATTTTTTTACAATATTAAAGTTGAATAAACTTATAATTCATTATAATTGAAGGCTAATGAAAACTTTTGTTTGAATTTAGACAATTTTTACGGTTTTAATTGTGAATTGTGATTATATTATTATTTAATATTGTTGTATATGTATTTAGAATTGGATTTCCCTCATAAAATGTATGAGATATATATACATGGTTTATATTTTAGAAAAATTAAACTTGAGAATTGGAACAGTGTGTTACAGTGGTTGTGATGAGTTGATGAATTATTATTCAAATTAATTAGTATCAAATTATGGAAAAAAAATTGAAAAGAAAAATATGGAGAGTTGATGGGTCGCGGTTTGGGTTGGGATTTTCCCAACCTATGGCTTATTTGGGTCGAGTTGGCCCATTTTCCTAGTTCATTGAGTACACCATAATTGAATATTGAATATTTATTTTTATAATGAGTCATATTCTAATAGAATTCAAATTTAATTACGTAAAATATAAGTTAGTGTGTGAATATTAAATATTTATTTTTATGTTTACCTCTTTATTAATTAACTATAGTGAAGAGAGATTAAAAGAAAATAATTAAGATAAGTTATACTTTAATGATGATAATATTAAAAAGTTATGATAAATTTTACAAAATTCAAGAATTTTAACTACTTTTAATTAAAATTTTTTTATATATGTAAAATGATTAAAAATAACTTATAATATAGAATATAAGGAATAGATATGATGCATGTATTGTTCTTGGCAATACATATTATTAGTTTGTCTTTTTCAAAAAGTTTAAAAATGACTTAGGAATTTATAAAAAAACTCAATTTTTGATTTCTTAATTTAGATATCATTATATTGATGATTTTAAAATAGTTGTTTAAAACTCAAATTTTTTATACTTTATTTTTTATGCATTATTTTATTACATATATGTATGTAACTTTACATACATATATACACACACACATATCTGGTCCTTAGATTCTAAAATTTTAAAATTCGTGTATCAAATATATCATATTGTGTTTTACCGAATATTCACTGATACTTGGGTCGTAATTGTGCATCATAGGTGCTCACCTCTCTCTCAATTGCTTAAAATGTATTAGAGAGAGATAAATTTGTTATTCATAAAATAAAAGATATAAAACTAAGTAAAATATTGTGACGTTTCTTGTATTTTGCCTAAATTACATAGCATCCCCTCTATTTCAGAAATCTATACACACCTTCCTCTGAAATCAAAAATTATGCTACACATATCTCCCCTATATTTTTAGGATTCCATTTCCATCTACCCAACCATTTATATACTGTTAACTCACTAAGTTTAACCCTTTTTTACCAAAATATTCTGTTTAACATAAATATTTATTTACAAATATTTTTCAATACATTTTTAAAATTTTTAACTTTCAACTTGAATGAGTTCTATATGCATTTGTATTGAGTTTGAGATGAACTCATTATTCACAAACACAGTAAGTCTTACATTTTTTTATGTTTTATATTGATTGATTTAACGTATTTATATTTTATTAATTTTTAATTTATATTTTCAAATACATTTATTTTAATATTACTATAATTAATTATTTAGAATTGTTTAATAAATATTTTAGATTTTTTATGTCAAATCAATAAGAAATATTATAATAAATTTTTATATAAATATTTTAAATTTATTTTTATTTATATTATAAGAATAAATTAATAATTTTAAGTTATTTTACAATAAATTTTAATTTATAAAAAATGTATGATATTTGTAACGGAATGTTCTATGTATTAAAAATATATTTAAGCGTATGTTTTGAAAATAGATGAGAAGTCTATATAATTTCAACAATATTGTTGGGAGATCAATGTATCTTATCCTAAAAATAGAATCTTTGAAGTAAGAAAGGAGGTTCTTCACATCATAAACAATAAGGTGCAAGTGCCAAGGCAAAGAACCTCCTTGTACAAAAACTTTATAAAGTTGGATAATTAGAAATGATAACAATAGGAAAAGATTGAGGAGCTATAATGAAATGCTGTTTTAAAGTCCAGATAATAGCACCATGAAGGTTCTCCAAGTAACAACATATACCTTTTAGGAAAGTTTTGCCTCCAATGCCAAGAATATTCACCCTATGAATTCTAAAGAAGTAAAGGATACGAAACATTCCATTTTCCAATAAGCACTACTTTTCCTCGGATAAAATTTAAAGGATCAATGTATTGAACGCTCCATCACCAAGTTAGCATCAGAAGATGAAAGTTGATTAGAATGAAACTCTGGCTACTTCAACATACTTGTGAATGCAGCATTATAGTAAGATAATATCTACTAAGCAAAATAGATAACATGTTGGGGACTTGGATATTTTCTTTTATGTACAAACTCATTCCTTTCCTTCCACAAATGATAAAGTAAAATAAGAATTTTAGAGAGAATCAAATTATCTAAAGTATTAATGGAATTTAATTGGGAGATCTAGTCATTAAAAAAGATGTCAATAACATCCGATCGAAATCCCAACTCTAAACCAAACCAAATAGCTCTTACAAAATTACATTTCAAGAATAGATATTTCCTTGTTTCCGCTGAATGACCACAGAAATGACGAGATTAATCAACCAAAAGGTGATTATCTATTAATTTACTTCAAAGGGGCAGGGAAAATAAATGGATACACTATCGTGAATTCATAAAAATTAAGTGAGTTGGACACTACAAAGATCCAAATCCAATATATATAGATCTATTTTTATTTATTTATATACATTTTGATTTGTTTTCTCATCTCTTTCTTATAATGTAATAAACTAGCAAACTACATTGGTGTTATAGAAAACTCATCTTGAAAAATATATTTTATACGAAAATATTTATGGCTGTTATTAATATATAATAAATAAGTAAACCAATGTCTTGCTAAATATTAAAAAAAAATTGGCCAAAGGTAAAAATTATATTTGTTTAAAATTGTAAGACTTATATAAGATAACAATATGAAATAAAATCAATGGCATACAAATTTTTAATCCAGCATTAATTCTTTTTTTTATACATTAAAAAGGAGAAAACTACATAATATTAGCAGGTGTCTTTTAATAATTTTATCTTAGGCCTCGAAACTTGTTGATAAGACCCTGATTATGAATCTGTCATCGTTATATATAAGCGGTTTAAAAATTGAAGGGGATACCTCTTCTAATATAAATTTCATGGCATTATCTTTTGTAATCAAACATAAGATTTTATACCATGGCTGTTAAAAAAAAACAGAAAAAGAAAAGAAAGAAAATAAAAAATATAAAAGACAGATTATAAATAACTCATTTCTAATCACACATAATAAACAAATATATAGCAATTTGAATATTTTATCTTGTATCGTTTTTTTATTCTAATAAGTCTAGACAGTCTATACCCTTATCTACACAATTCAGATCAAATGTGCACTCTTTGTACATACCATATAATAAGAATTCCTAAAGATGTCATTTTTAGAAGGACACGAAGTTAGTGGCTAATAAAACTTGTAGAAGCACAATTCTCTCGATCATCTCTCTATTGTTAATAGATATATAAGGACTCCTATATACTATAAAGAGTACTACACCCATGATTGTGAAAAATCCTCTGAATTACGTGAAAGTAGGATATTCCAAATTCAAAAGTCTATAGAGCAAGTAATGCAAAAAGACCCAATATTTAGTTTATGCAATTTCATTAACTCTTATAAGGAGCTAGTTGGTATATTAAAAATATAATTAATTAGAATAGCCCCTTTTGTTTATACACACACACACACACATTTTAATTTTCCAAGAGCCTTAGAAATAGGTCATAAAGTGTGTAAGGATATTGCAAATGCGTGGAAAGTTTAACATTTGGGAGATGTGTGAATGTATCTTAAATAATTTTTTTAGAAATTTGGGTCCATCCTTGATGATTTGGGTATCCAAATAAGAAGCCCATTTACTAACATATAATTAATGGATATAATTTTATCAAAGGAGGAGGTGGTTAAATAAAGAATAAGACCGCTTGAGACCGTGGATCATAACCACCTCCCACAAACTCACTTACACACAGTATTTTTTGAGATACTGGGAAATAGTCATAATGAGTGTGCAAGCCAATTCTCTCTCGGTTTATTTTTCTCTGGAGGAAAAGTACGGTATTTCTATGGTGAACCAGTGAATAAAGTCCGTATGACTTTATTCCATCCGTTTGATGTACATCTTTCTCATTCTTTTAGTGAAAGAATATCCTCGATCTGTATGTATTTCTTCTTTAACTCCAATATTTCTTCATAATTAATTAATATTATTAGTATGAGGCTTTCTTTTGAAATCATGATGAGATGTTTAGTGCTAATAAAAATATTCAAATGTTTTGATTAATTAGGAGAGGGCAGACCAAAGTGCAGAATCAGCAAAGCTCTCAGCAAGTGCAGCTATAGACAAGACTCAGGATGCTGCTCACTCATCTGGAAGTGAATCTCAGCAAAACAAGGAGGTGGCTGCTGGTTTTATCCGGCTGGTTAATTTATTATGAAAATAATTTTCATTTTTTATTCCCTTACTGGCTTCATGATCTGTTTAGTTCCTCATAATTTTTTTATCTAGTTAAAATTAATTTGAGTATGGTACTCAAATTTTTCTGAGTTTTCTTGAAATTTCACGGATTTCTGTTTTATATTTAAAGCCTATATACATAGACTTCCTCTAAAAATTAAAAAATTAAATTACATGAATTTTCCTCAATTTTTTTAAAAAATTATGTATCCAAATCTTCCATTTGTTTTTAAAACCTTGGTATAAGAATAAATTATATATATACACCTTTCTCTAATTTTGTTAAAATTACACAAACCTTTCTTATATTTTGATCGAGACAGATTTTGTGTATATTCTTAAAAATAGAATAAATATTTCTGTAGTTTTATCAAAATTTTAAGGGAGATTTTATAGATTTTGAAAACAAAGAACAAATCATATAATTAGGTCTAATTTAAACAAAACTCAAGAGGTCAATATGACTTATAATTACTCAATTAATTTTAGTTTTTGAATTTGAAGTCTCTGTAATTAAGATAATAAATTATCTTGGTGATGCAGACTACGGCGCAAGTGAAGAGCATGGCTCAAGGTGCTGTGGACAGTGTGAAGCACACCCTTGGAATGGACAAGCAGAGTTGAACAACCAAAAAAAGGAGCCTTTCTTGTCTCTTTTATGAAACAATGGTCTAGCTAGCTACTTCCTAAATGATGATGGAGTTTAATAATTGAATTTAATATTTTTTTTTTTTGCCTTAGGTTTGAGTTAGCTATAATGAGAGGTCCATACTAATACAATCAAATCTTTTAGAAATCGAGTAGGGAAAGAATTGTACACATGACGCAAGAGACACTGACTATTATTCTAAATAAAAGGCTCCTCGTGATTTCTTTGTCATTTTAAGTGTTTAATATATAATATTCAATTTCATGGAGTGCTAGTACTAAGTCACATTTTTCCTACGTTGATTCATCGAATATTAATAATAAAATTTCATGTATTTATATATGTATATTTTTTTCTACAGTGATTCATCGAAAGTTAAAATCTTCTACGCCTTTAATAATTAAATAGCTCAAATGTTTATTTATGCATAACTTCTCCATGCGAGACTTTTATTTCACTAGACAATTGAACTTTCAGTCCCTCATCATTTTAATTAGTTATATTTTAAAAATATTTGTAGTACTAAATATAAGTTATTTTTCACAAGTTTTTGGAATTTTAATTATTTTATTTTTAAAATATCATTATTTATAAGTAAGAGATAGAGTGAATTATTTGAATTTGTAGTATATTTATTAGGGTTAAGAATGAAAATCATATCAATTTTAAGACAATTTTAATATTTTAATAATTTTTTAATTCTAATGAGTTAGTTAAAGATTACTTACATTAAGAATTGAAGTAATATAAATCAGCACACAATACAATACACATGACAAAACAACTAAAAAAAGACCGTAGGGCCTAGTCAATGTTGAAAATAGGTTTTAAAAAATGTATAATTGGTCCCAATGATGGATCTAGTACCATGAGCACATTTTTTAAAACATGATTTAATTTAATTTACGTAATTAATGCAAAATAATAGCAATATTTTAAAAGTGATGTGATAAATTAAAAATATTGAAAAAAAATATAAACTTTGAAGCATCCAAATTAAATTGAATCTTATGCATTTTATATATTACACAAATTTATAATAAATTGTACTATTTGCAAGTTATAAATAATACTACTTGTTATATGAGATTCATAAAATATATGGGTTCATACTATTGAGTTATTATCAATGTTGTCAGAACCGGACCGGACATTGAACCGGACAAGTCACTGGTTCAAGGTTCAATGGTTCGACCGAGGTCGAACCGGGGTCGGACCGGTAGTGATTAAAATAATATATTTAAAATAAATAATATAAGTTTAAACAAATTTTATACCTTAATTAAAGTCTCAAACTAAATAATATTCAATTATCAATATATTATTCACTACAAACAAATTATTAATGAGTTTCATAACTCAATATTTTAATTTAAATAAACTAATATTCATCTATAATCATATTTTGAGTTTAAAATAATAAATTAATAATTTATTATTTATTATTTATTAAGTAAATATATAATTTTTAATAGTTATATATCATAATAATGCTTATATAATATTATAATATATAAAAAAATATATTTTATACTAAAAATGATGCTATTTTATCTTAAAAATAAAAAAAAATTTTTAAAAAAATTTGAAAAAAAAAATAAATCAGAACCGGTTCAAACCGGTTCTACCGGTTCAAACCGGTTCTACCGGTTCAAACCGGTTCTACCGGTTCAAGGCCGGTTTCATCGGTTTTGGACCTGTTCTCACCGGTTCTGAATAGTGCCGGTTGAGCACTATGACCGGACCGGACCAGGGACCGGTTCCCGGTCCGACCGGTCGAACCGGCCGGTCCGGTCCGGTTTTTACAACAATGGTTATTATTAATGGACATTTTGTCGCTCCTTTCTTGTTGTGGATCAACTTGTGCCTGTAATTCTTAGAACACCAAAATCGAGTGTAGCATGAATGCTCATATCAAATCTCAAATACAAAGTAACTAGATGCGAACTTGTGCAATTCACAGGATTTTAAGAAACAATGGGTCATTATAAAGTTTAACAAAAAATAATAGGTTAAAAAAAGAATAATATGAAAAAAATAGACAAAAAGGGAGCCTAATGCATATTAAAATATGTCAAATCAAATTTAATACTATTTATAAATCATGGTTTCGTGCATATATAATAATATATAATAGTAGTAATAACAATGTCAAGCATAAAAAGTTCATTCTTTTTTTTTTAGTAGTAACCAAGAATATTTCCAGCCAATAATAAATAGGGTATATATGGAAGGCGAGAAGTACAACCCTCTCAATTAAATTTACTTCATATATATAAAGAATGAAAACTTTTAAGCTCATTTTCTCGATTTATTGGTAGGGTTGTTCCCTCTTTTCCCTCCCATGCTCCTTCCCATCACTTTGTACTTGTAACACCTTATTCCCGAACACCTCCAAATTTGATTAAAAATTTCAAAAACCAACCAATCACAACCCAAACATCTCACGAATACTTTCCAATTTCAAAGCAGCAGAAGAAAATTCAAAAAGACACCAGAAACTAGGTTGGGGTTGCTGCTGTTATAGTACCGTTGTGGCTCCGACTCTTCTCAAATTCCCTCTCGTCCACTATCTCTCTAGCGCCACGGCCTGACTTCCTGACACTGCAATGCCCCACTGCTGATGCCACATCAGCAAAAATAAACTTTCAGGGTGAACTTCCGACCCGCATAACTTTATGCTTCGACCTCCGATTGACCTGATTCTAACTCCTACAAGTCAATCTAGTCTCAATCTATCCATAGACATCAATTTCATTTCAATCTATCTCCGTATGAAGATTCTGAACACCTGATACCATTTTGGCCACTTTTTTATCAAAACTCACAACTTTCAACTCTCATTTGCCACTAAAGGCAATTTGACCATTTGGGACCATTCACACAAGTCCTAAACCACTTAAGTAACTTGTCTAAAGAGTTTCACCTTAAAGGAACCACTTCTCCGAGATTTAATCCCCTTAAACCCCAAATTGACAAAGTAGGCTATAGGCCCAAAACACACCAATAGGGCCTAATTTCACCTTTGGGCTCACACATACTACCATACAAACCTCCTGACATCCAAAACTATACATGCTCCACAATACGACACAAAACCACATCCATATTATACCAGCAATAACAACTCCATTACAACAACAATATCAATGTCACCACTTAGTTACAAACCATCTATCCTACTTGGCACAAAGTACATATCCAAATAAACATACACTACATAAACTTAGTATTCCCACATCCGATACTACTCCCTTATCTTCTCAGGACTAGTGCCAGAACCTTCACCTGAAAGGGTTAGTTCATGGGAAAGGGGTGTGAGATAATGTCTCAGTAACCGGAAACAACCACACACACACATATATAATTCATACCATAAGTCTCATGAATGCAATGTGAAATGAATGCATGTCTTCATCGCACACAGTTAGAATCACGAGCTATCGTCATAATAAGACATTTCGCATGGGTGATTCCCTTCCAACAATTGGTGAAGACTGATTCTGAGACATCACCAAGTTCACCTTACTCTAATGCAACCCGGCCAAAGGTTACAATAGAGCTTGGACTCTGGGTCTCCTTCCCCATTTCCACCACGAATTGGTAGCAATTTAAGGAAGGTTTAGTCCACTGCATGCCTTTGCCTCCTCGCCATAAGAGGCGATTTAGCCGCATGGATCCCATCCTTATCCTCCCTAATCATATATCATATCATATCATTGTATATCATATCATTATCACCACCCAATCCATCATATATCACAATCTTACAATGTCATGTGGTGATACTCATATCATATCATCATGTAATCATCATCATTATGTATCACAATGTCATGCATGTATCATGTCATGTCACATCATCATAATCATCTCTAATCATCATCATAGTTATCATAATTATCATACCCTATGCATCTAGCCGTGTGTAAACCATGATATAAAGACAAGCCATACATACACACACATATCCATATCGTGGTATGAACAAAAACATGCATATATATATATATATCTATACATACATATATATATATATCAACATAATATACATATATAATACAAACAACAAAAACACCCAGTTATCTCAGGTTATCAATACTATACACACACACTTCCACAAGCTTTCTTGAACGCCAATCCCATAACTTGCGTTCTCCAATTAGCCAACAACCTTAACAATATCATAATATTTCAATTAATATACCGTACCAAATATCTAAATTCCATAATTCAACCAATTAGGCCTAACCCAAAGTTCCAACCTCACTTTCATGCATCATTAAGCTCCTAGGGATCACTCAAACACTACTCAACCATATACACTTCGGATTCCCAAGAGCCTCAACCAAATATAAACTAGGGTTAAACTTAAATCATGCATAAACCCTTCAAAACTCACACCCAAGCAACAAGAACACCAAATCACACTCCGTTAACCTCATTCCATCCATTTCAATCGGTGAATTTTGGTCAAAACCGAAAATCACAACATTTAATCGAGAAACCCCAACTTAAAATAGAAGAAAATGGAGAGAAAGGAATATGGATCACTTACCAATGCGAATCCAAGCTCTTGGACGCCAGAAAACTCTCCCAATGGCTAAAATCTTTGAACCTTATCATAGCTCTCCATTGCTCCCTTCATTTCTTTCTTTTCTGTTTGTCCGAAATGATCTCGTTTTATACAAAAATCTTGACTCCCGTCGCGGCCTCAGGTAAGCCAGCCGCGGGGCCGCCACGTTAGCTAGAAAAATATCTCTCTGGAGCTCGCTTTCACTGTGGTGGCCCTACTCCTTACTGCGGTGTGGAGCTCTTTTTCCTCCACGTTGCTTCTTCCTCCATCCTGTTTCCTCCGGTGCTGCATACAATGCCAAAAACTCTTGGTTAGCTTGGGACCAAGTTAGGGACAATGTAATAAGGGTTGTTACAGGACCCACCAAACTGAACCTCCTATCCCACCAAATTTTGTGCCTTGGCCCATGTTTTTGGATGAAGAAACATCTTGAATGCATGGAGGCCAGCAATATCAAGCTGTCAAGGGAAGTTATGAACATTAGCTGGTGGTGGACCTAGGATCTAAAGTTAGTGGGCTGATAATTTTTAAAAAATAATAATAGTAATAAATGAGACTATAATTAGGTTAAGTGAATGTATAAATGTTGAAATTACATAAAAATTAATGTATATTCTTATATAATATAATATGTATAACCAAATAAGATATATATTTGTTCTATCACACCCTCATTCTGATTGTTTGCCGCTTATGATAGGAGTTTTCTTTCCTAGGATGAGGTCTATGTAATTGCTAGCTTTCTCACCAATCATTCAAATATACACACACACACACTTTGTAATTGTCTTCTGCATAATTTCATTTGATATAATAGTTGAACAATTGGCTTTTAATAAATAATAATTTTCTCTTCAATTTTTATTTAATTAATATAAAAAAAGTAATTAATTAATTAACATAGACAAAATATCGCACAATTTTTTCATAATTTAAATGAATATATTTAAAAAATAAATGATTTCCTTTAAAAGTATAGAAAATAAATGAAAATTCAATAAATTAAATGAATAATTTTACAAAAAATATAACAAAAATATTCATAATCATAATTTAATATAAAATAAGAAAAATAAAAATATAACAAATAAATGACTTTAGTAAAAATGTAAAAAGTTAAATAGTCATTTCACCATAAAAATAACAAATGCATAATATAAAATAAATAAAACAAACATAAATATAAAAGGTAATTTTTATGTGCGCCCACTATCAAACTAACCTAATCTCAACTTATTCTCACACATTGTTTGCCAATGTCTCCCGCTTTCTTCCTCCCTCTCAGCCTTGGCTTCAGCTTTCTCACTCTAACAATGTGTTTTGTTTTCTTCCTTACTATGAGTTTCTTCATTTCTTTGTCTTCTTTTCTCTTTCCATTCTGCTCATTCAGCCACTTAAATTTATCGAACCCTCTCTATCTCTTAATATCTTTTAGATACATATTACCCTGTATCTCTCGGATCCTAGCTTGCTCTGTGCTTTTAGTGGGGTTAAAAAGTCAATGGCTCAAAATCTATATAGCATCAATATGTATATTAGATACAATATATTACGATACGGAAAATATGATAATTTTTAAAATTTTAGAATACGGATGCGGGCATATTTATACACACACATATATATATGTTATTTATATAATTATTTATATATATAATTAATAAATTTACTCATTAAAAGAAAAATGAATATTAAATATTTAGAAAATTATAATATAAATGCTAAAATAAACCATCAAATATTTATAACTTCAATGGTTTTATTTTATTGTAAAAATTTGAAGAAATATAGATGGGTATAAGGTATTAAGGATGGATACATATGTATAAGTATGATACACGTATCATATCGTGTATTGGATATAGGTGCATTTGCTTTCTTGAAGTATCATTGTTTTATAGCTTAAAATAAAAGGATTGGTTGATGCATGAACCCTTCAAAAATTTAGATGTATTTTTCAAGAAGTTGAGGGGGTCATCTGCACCCCCTCAAGCTACAATTTTCATTCTCTATTGCGCAGCTCACTGCCACCCCCTCCGTTCTCTCTCTCTCTCTGTGCATCACTGCTGCTGTAATGACCTACTCCCAAAGCACCTCGAAGCTATTGGAAACCCGGTACACGCGCAATAGATAACAACACCGAGATTCCTACTGAAGATTCGTCAATGTGGTTTAAATCGAGATATAGAAAAAGAATTTTACCTTTGGTGTATGTCTTTTTAGGTTCTTCTCTTATTGTCAGACCCAGGAACCGATGCGTCTGATCAGCTCCCTCTACTAGTATCCACACAAACAGTGAGTCCAACTTGAATGACGTGCTAGCACCTCTGTTTGCAAATGTCTGTATGCTCTCTTTGTGCGTCCATACCTTCTCTCTGTTCATTCGTATACTTTCTCTCTCTAAGTGTGTGGTCGCTCTATCTCTATGGTGAGTAGAGACTCTTTCTTAATTCTGTATCTAATAACCCTAATCTATATTAATATATAGATAGACTTTATTATATGATTAATTTAAATTAAATATTTAAATTAAATCAAATATTAATTAGATAGATTAGTTTAAATTCAAATTTATCTAATAGGTTAAATCTAAACTAACTATTTAATTTAAATCCAAAATCAAATCTAAATCAAATTCAAATTATTAGTTTAAATTTAAATATATAACATAGAATTAAATTTAAAACTAACTCATTTAAATTGATTTAAATGTTATATATATTTTTTGAAATATTTAATATATCAAATATATATATATATAATATATCAAACATATATATATACATTTATTTATAAAATTCATACATTCTAAATTGAACGTTAAATTCATTAAATTTAGACACATATTAAATTCAATGACTAGCTCGAGTTGGTCTGTTCTTGTGTGCAACCCTGCAGGTTTATATAATGTTGGCAGTGAGCTAATGACACTATTGGATCTATAAGTCACAAGCGGCCTCTTGCAAAACATTATGACTATTCAAATCATATGAGATCGGTGATCCGATGCAACCTATCATATAATCTTATCATATCCCTTTTGTCTTACGATATATAGGTTAAGTATGAGGTACAAAAACATCATCCTCATCTTACTTGACCATCACTTTCTCGATCTCCGAGTAGACTAATAGAACAAATGAAAACTCTTCCATTCGAGCACGGCCATGAATTTCTCAATCTCACTTATTGAAGGGTCCAGATATATCTCTCAATTAATTAAAGGGATAAATTCCATCTTGACCATTCATCTTCCTCTACATGAATTCCACTATGCTCGATTATAACCTTTATAATCTCCCGATTAAAGGTGACTTTTGACTATATCAAAGTATAGTGTTCCCATGCAGGAAGCCATGGTGATCTTAGGTATGAGGGCTCAGTGACACGGTTATGTATATGAGATAAACTTATGACTTGATCCATACAGCTGTCTTATGACGAGTCGATCTAGCGCCTGTTCCCTAATTGATACTTATGATTTTGATTCGTATCTTCATACATAATGAACACACATAATTATCAATCAAAATCATACTAGTCTTAGTTTATCATTATTCCCACAAATATGATTGACTAGAGATGTAATATCCTTAATTTTATGGGATATTATAAAATGAATAAAAGATGAGAAATGAAACGAGATAAAAAGGCTATATATAATCAGGCTTTAAAAGGAATTAATTTCTCATCTAATTTTTTGAAGAAGTTATGTTTGATCCTTAATTGGAATTAATTTTTTATAAGATTTTTAGCATAAATTAATTTCAGAACTTACCCCGGAAAATATGCAATATACCACTTGAATGAAAGTCCATTCCAAGTTGAGCGCAATGGTATAAGTATTGCATACCCGGGAGGTTCAGGTTAAGAGATAGACCAATTTGAAGTTAATGTGCATAGTGAAAAAGAAATAATAAAAAATTGATCTTTGGGCAAAATTACAAGAAAGTGCCCAAAAGAATGAATAATTACTTTTTCACCCGGCTTAAGGGCAAAATGGTCATTCCTCAAATTAGAAGTAAAATGTGAATAATGAATTGAAGGCCCAAAAATAAAAAAGTTGACATTGTAAAATGTGAAAGGAGTTGAGAAAAACGGAGATATACCGTTAAGTGTGAAGAAGGATAAATATGTCATTTTTCCTAGTTAAATAGAAAAATGAGAAAATTATATTTGGACCCTAAGAATCAAGAATATTTATAATTTAGTCCCTTAAGAATGATTTCAACGTGAAAGGGGAAAGAGAAAGAAGTTTGGGGAAAATTATACCTAATGACTCGAAAGTTTCAAAAATTATAAATTTATCCTGGATCAAGGGCATTTTTATAAATATGAAAATTTATAGTCAAAATGAAGCTCTCAATGAGTTAGACCCAATGAAATATAGTATGAAATTTATTAAGGTCAAAATAATATTTATTGGGTGATTATGATTCAATATTAATATTTTACCCGATAAAAATCAATTTGGACTTCAGGAAGAGACAATATTAATTCAAGAGAAATTATTGGACCTTAATAAAATATATTTTGGGTCAAGATAATGATTTTGGACCAAAAGTAATTGTTGGATAATCCTATACCAATTTAATGATAATTTTGGTAAAAGTACTCAATCGGTACGGGTAAATTTAATCGGTAAAGGGTATTTCGGTCCATTAAACTTTATAAAGCAATTCTTGGCAAAAAATGAGGGTATACACGTCTGAATGTGCTGATAGGAAATAAATGGAATTGGTTAAAAAGCTTTATTATATAAAGTAGCTTTGGTTAATATAATTAACCATGATTAATTGGCCATTAGATATCTCTCTTTTAACACCTTGGTTAAGCCATTGTGACCACTTCATCTTCTCCATCTGGGACGTGAGACAGCAGCAAGAAATAGAAAAGAAGAGATCTAGGTATGAAGAAAGAAGGAAGCACTTGAAGGCATGAGATTAAGATATATGTTGCAAGGTAAGCTTTTATGGTGTTCTCAAGTGTTTGTGATAGTTTTCATGGAGTATTTCTCTCTATTTTGCCTCTGAAATTTTCTTCCTAGAGAGAGAGTAGAGAGAGAAAATGAAGCCATGAAGAAATTACTCCATGAAAAGTAATATATAGGCTTCAAGGATTAAGATTATGCCATTAGATTGTAAATTAATCGGGTAGATATTTTTCTACAAATTTCTGAAATTTTCTGCCTATTTAGGGTTCCAAAATAGGTATATACAAGTATGTTGTACGAGAAAAGTTCAAGGGAAAACAAAATGGAATTTTTAGATCAAGTATGCCACTTTATGATTGAGCTTAGTGAATCAGTGGCTCATGGTATTATTTCATGATGCTATAGGGTTTCAAGAAGTGTTTTAAGATCAATGGAAGTGTCCACAAAGTTTGGAGACCATTGGAAAGCAAGAAGGTAGTTATTTTCCCATTTATGCCTAATGTTATCATGCTTGATTTTCATGATTCTATAACTATGCCGTATATTTGTTTGGATACTTTGTGATGAATTTGCATTGTTGGCTGGTTGTTTGAAAGGATTTATGACCCTAGGATGTCCATTTTCTAAGGTGTTACCATGCCAAAATTTTTATGAAATTGTATGGCATAATATGAATTTATGATTTTATGATTACCATTAATGATTTTATGAGATGCTATGATAATATGCTTGCATAATTGGGTGTAATTACTGAGATTCTTTGAATCTCATTCCCTTCCAAATATTAACTATGCTAGGACAAGGACATGGAAGTATTCAAATAAATGCAAGGGAAATGAAGAAGATGATGGAGAATTACTTGATTTTGCAAGTTATAATGTTAAGTTGAGAAAATATGTATCATGTATGTATGAGATGAAATTCTGTAATTATACATGATTATGTTCCTTAAAGTCCTCTTATGATGTTATGTGTGGATTTAGAACGATAAATGTTGATGCATGAGGTTTATGAAGTTTATTATATGAGTTATGACATAATTATGAACAAGATGACCGGTAGATGTTTGGTTAAGGGAACTTTGTCCAAAACAGAGCATTCCTTTTAAGATTTATACATGTTCTGAAAGTAGACTCAATAAGCTTTCCAAAGAGATAAAGATCACTTAAATTGGACAAGTGTATGATTTATAATGAAATTTTGAAGTTAGGATTCAAAACTGGACAATATTGGAAAAACTGGAACTTACATTGTGAACACTGGATTTTTTAAAAGGCACTATAAAATCGTGTATAGCTCCAAAAATTCAGTGATTTGCATTTATGGAAATATCCAAGTCTTAGGAAACGAATGCCACTAGTTTGAAACCATTAGGAGCTATAAAGAAGGAGTTACGTAATTTCTCCTAAAACTGTTCCAGTAGAGGTAGTGTTTTGACCCATAATAGTTAAGTTAATGTCATGCCTTGTATAAGTTAAATAAATACACAAGAAAAATATTTCTAGAAAGTAGACTCACAGGTCTTTCCAATGACATAAGGAATGCACAAATTGACTTAGGGTAGAGTGAGATATGAATTTTTAAGGATAAGGAGAAAATCCTGAGAAAGAGAAAATGACCAAATGTATAGTAAATATTTGAGGAATAAACTGTATAAATTAGTAAATAGAATGATCTGTTTCACATTTTTTCCGTGTATATAAGGTTTTTCTAGAATTAGTTAGAGACTTGAATCACTATAAAATAATTTTTCTAGAATTAGTTATGAATTTTCAAATTTCAGTCAGCAAAGTAAAAACTACCATATGATCAGTAACCAAAAATTTTGGAAATTCTGATTTTCATTCTTATGTGATTCAAGCTTAGAATCAAGTATAATCAGATCTAAAAGGAAGCTAATTTATAGGAAATGAGTTTAAAAGTAAGGTGTTATAAAAAACATTTAGGATAAAATGATTTGTCTAAGGATATTATTATAAAGAAAAAACATGCAAACAATATAATAATATAATAAAAAGAAAAAAACATTTTTTTTTCATAATGAAATACAATGTTCATAATTCAATGATTGGCCTATGGCACAATCTCCAACAGAAGCAACTCCTAAAACCTCAAAAACACATAAAAACTCTAAATATGACTAGAACAAGGCTGAGCCGTGGCGAGCTACAGTGCAGCCACAGCTTGAGGGAAACATAATGGGTTGGCGTCGCGATGCCCATATCAAAATCCTTATCAGCAATTTGCTGATTTTTAGGGCAAAATTATGATGCACATAACTTTAAGCTCCAACTTCCGATTAATCTGATTCCAACTTCTATAGGTCAATCTCATCTCAATCTAACTACAAACACTGGTTTTACTCAAATCCATATCTGTATGGAGATTTTAGACACTCATGACTGATTTGGTCACTTTATGGCAAAAACTCACAACCAACTACCTTCAACTGCCACCAAAGGCAAATTGACACGCAAGAACCATTCACAAAGGTCCTAAATGATACAACTAATCTGTCCAAAGAGGTTTCATTCTGGAGAAACCACTCCTCCGAGATTTGACCTCATTGAACCTCAATTGCACACAATGGGATGCATGCCCAATACACATATATAAGGCCCAAAACCCTCTTTGAGCTCACACATACTGCCAATCCGGCTCATAAACACATGCTCCAACAATAATGACCCACATCGAGGTCCAAACCACAATTACACCCATACCAACCATACGTTAGCATATCCATACCACATCACTATCAATATCATCACATATCATTTATCATCATCCAAATAATATACATAACATCACTCCCAGGATAACAAGACCACACATACATACACGCAACTCTACTTGGCACAACCCATTACATAAATTGAACAGCAAACTACTAGTTATACTTGAAATTCCCAAAAGTGAAGAGGTCTACAACTTTTAAGTCTTCTCTGGACTAGTACCAGAGTCTTTACCTAAAATGTTAGCCATAAAGGGTGTGAGACAAAGTCTCAATAACCGAAAACACAAACACATGCACCCTATATCATTAGTCTACACAAATATGCATATGGTGTAATGCAATACAAAATGTCATGGTATACATGTCTCTCTCATACACAACTGGAATCATGGGCTGATGTCATCAAAAGATATTTCCAATAGGTGATTCCCTTCCAATAGCCCATGAAAACTGATTCTGAGATATCACCAAGCTCACTACACATTAATGTAATCTGGCCCAAGGTTATACTAATGCTTGAATCATGGTTCTTCTCCTCTAGGACCACCTGAATTTGTGGTAATTTAGGGAAGATATAGTTTACTGCCACCTGGCTCTCTGGGCCAGAAGAAAGGGTTTAGTGATAGGGATCTTTTATTATATTATCATATTATATATCATCATATCATAGCTCATCATCATCTCCCAATCTACTATATCTCACAATGTTCATGTGGTAATGATGTTCATGCCATGTCAACATGTATATGCCACTATGTAATCATTATCATACTCATCAATGTCATGCTAGCATGCTATGGAATCACATATAACATCATGTACATCATCATCATATACCAATACCAGGGATCTAGAGTCATACCTCATCTAGTCGTATACATACCACAATATGTAGGAGAAACCATATACACACATATGATGATATTGTGGTTTGAAAGTGAATATACATATATACATATATAAATACAATCAATTATCAACATACAGGCACAAACAAAAATTCCCAATTATCTGAAATTGCCGACAACACACACAAAAGCTAAATCCACTATCTCAACATCGAACGCAAGCCAAGTCATCTTTGATTATCCAATTAAAACACTACAATTACACATACCTTTAGTTAATCCAATGCACAACCGTTCATAAACTCATAATTCCATTGCTCAAACTTGACCCAAAGTTCCAACAACATATTCATGCACCAATGGGCCACATACTACCATTTAACTCATGCATCAATACTTCCAATTCGGATTTCACACTCCCTCAAGCAATTCCAACCTAAGGTTTGGCATAATTCATACGTACTCTCTCTAAAACTTATACGTAAGCATCAATAATACTAAATAACACCTCATTGATCCCTTAACAACCATTTTAACAAGTGGAATTCAATCAAATTGGGGTTCCCATGCATATACCCAAAAATCCACCCAAAAATTGAAGAGAAAAGGGAGGAGGGAAAGCAAAAATCACTTACCAACTAAGATTGAAGCCTCTTGAGTCCAAAAATTATCTCCCCAAGCTAGATTTATGGAGCTCCTTCGTTTCTCCGTCATTCTCTTCAACTTCCATCAATTGAAACCCTTTGGATTTAAACATATCCAACGTTTGGCAACACGGCAGCCATAAGTTCATCGTGGTGTAGAGCCCTTTTATCCAAAAAAATTATACAAGTTTCAGCTTGTTCACTGTGGTGGCCCTGCTTTATAATGTGGCATTGAGCGTTTCTATCTCCTCTTTGCTCTTCCTCCATCCTAGTTCCTCCGATCCTACTCAAAATATAAGACAATTTCTTATTGGCTCGAAACTAAGTTTAGGATAATGTAATTAGGGTTGTTATAGTTGTGTACAGTGATACGTAGTAGAAAATTCGCGTCTCTCAAACTAATTTAGGTTTGCCATTGCATGCAACCATTGAGGCCTTGACCATTTTTCACAGCGTTGAAGGATGCAAATCCTCCTCCCACTCCCCCATCTTGAGACACCTTGAATATCTTGACTTTGAGCTAACTACTTATGAATTCCACATTTTATTGTTTAAGTTTTAATTTATGCATCCCACTCTATGTGGTATTATGGGGAAATGCATTAATGGGTGCTCATCACAATGATGAGCACCCAATTATCATTATTAATCTGAACCATTCAAATTAAAATTAAATGGTCCAAATTCAATTTAACCTTATTATTATATTTTAAAATATTTTTATTATATTAGATGTAGAATTTAAAATGAAGATAATTTTATAACAACAATAATAATATTCTCCTTATCTTATTAAATGAGATATGCCATATAGATATATAGTGCCATATGGCACTTAAAATAAAGATAATTTTGTAATTGTTACTCCCTTCATTCCAGAATATGAGACGTTTTCCAATTTTTTTATTTTAAAATATAAGAGACAAATGAGTGTTGTTTGATTAATTAATGGTTTTTTTTCAATTTTACTTATGATTAAAGTAAAGTTATTTTTACGATGAGAGTTAAGTGAAAGAGAGATTTATTTGTAATTTTGATTTACAAGAAGGATTAAATGAGGCCATTTGTGGAAAAGAATTTCTTTTGTGATATATTCATGATATATAACTGTTTTCTTGATTCTAGTGATATGATTATTTGTTTCTTATATTTTGGAATAGAGGGAATATTTTTAAAAAAATGATGTTATCATCCTAAAAAAATAAAAATTACAAATTTTAAATCTCAATTATTCAAATCTAATTTAGATGGTCCAAATCTCATTATAATGATGAGCACCCAATGGAATTTTGAATTTTAAAACCATCAAACCCCAAGTATCATTAGTGCTTTTGGTGGTAATTTTTGTCATTCCCAAAGTACAGTAATAAATTTATATATATATATATATATAAATCTTCCCTAAAATTGAAAGTTGTGCAATATTTTAAGTTTTTCACTAACCTAAATAAATATAATTTTAGAAAACTAAAATTACCTTCTTACATATGTTTGTGGAAAGAATTTTTGAAAAAAAAAATTAACTGAAATTTATATTTATTTTTCTCTATCATATATATATATATATCAATATATATAAAGAACTAGAAAATGTTCTTGTTCATTGGGATGAGTATTATTTTTTTTTCTAAAAAGGGACACAATTCATTGTGTATAAAAAGTATCACTTGGCCAACAAAACCTTGGGTTTAGTTGGTAAAAACTTGTATCATATTTTATAGGGGCATGAGTTCAAGTCCTTTTGCCTATATGAGTTTCTTTGAGGGTGAATAATTTATAAGTATTTTTGTAAGCATTCTAAGTCATGAGATTTACATTGATTTTGATGAATTTTTACAAAACCCAAATCATTTGAACTCATGCTTACCAAAAATATATATCACTTTAATGAATAATATTTACGTATTTTTTATTTTGTTTGATACATATACTGATACACTGATCATTTGACAAAAAGCGAAGTCATTGTCTGATTTTTTTCTTTTTTGCTAAAAAAAGCCATTTTTTTGCATGTTAGTTTTTGGTTAATTGATGCATTCTCTCGAATGAGAGGCTGATTTCACTTTCTCTCCCAACTAATTGAGTCATTTAAAGCCCTTTTCAAGAGCAGAAATAATCGCCAATAATGGCGTTTTTTCCAACCACATGTTTCAGTTTTAACTCTCAAAGTTTGATGACCAAAACGCTATATGTGTATGTGTGTGTGTATATATATACCTTCTCCAAGAAGATCAACAACACAAATTAATCTCCTTCTCTATTAATTCCTTTTCACTTATTTGTTTCTAATTACTCCAAACCCAGAAAACATGGCGAGTGCACAAAGAAGCTTCGAAGCTGGCCAATCTCAGGTGAATTCATCAATTTTGAACTGTGAAATTCTTGCACCATTTCATTAAGACTGGGGCTCATTTATTTAAACTTAAAAAAAGGGTAATTTTCACATTATTTAGAAAAGTGATTATGGTTTAGAGATTTTTATGAAAAGTAGAAGTTATTTTGTATTTATCTGATTATAATCATAAAAAAACCTTTTATTTAAAAAGTATTTTTAGCTATTTGTAACAGCTTCTTAAAATAATTAGAAATAAGATTTTTTTATCCTGATTACTTTTAAAAGCTTAAACAAAAATTCACTCATGCTTGCTTCCTTTGAAATTTATCAAAATTATATAGATATCTCTTATATTTTCAAAATTAATATTGTCCTTAAGCAAAATTTTGAGATGTTTCTAATTAACAATGTTTGGTTGGTTAATTAATTAGGGGAGGGCAGACCAAAGTGCAGAATCAGCAAAGCAGTCAGGCAGTGCAGCAAAGGCCTCAGCAAGTGCAGCTATGGACAAGGCTAAGGATGCTGCTCACTCATCTGGAAGTGAATCTCAGCAGAACAAGGAGGAAGCTGCTAGCTTTCTCCAACAGGTTAATTAAATCATTATAAAATCATTATCTTTTCTCCTCAATTCCCCAATGGTTAAAACCTGAGCTATAAATGATTGGAATTAGTATAGGTTTCATCATTATATTTTGATACATGGATTATACTGTTTTTATTCTCATAATAGCTTCAAGCTTTTGTTGATTTGTCGTCTTTGTTTTTGGAAAATTATTCCGTCAAATATGGTTTTTGAAAAAAAAATTATTTTTTGTGGGAAGAAATTTCCTTAAATAATCTTACCCAAATAATGAATTTCTTTTTAAGGAAAAATTTTACTTTTAGTCTCTATAATTTCACTTAATTTTCAATTTGATTTTTACAGTTTTAAAATTTATAATTTGAACCTTATAGTTTAAACAAATTTTAATTTATTAATTATTTTTATATTTTTGTCAATACTTTACCACATACTTGAGTTACTTTGACTTGATTATTTATATTCTTTTATTATTCTTGTTGCCATAATCCATACATATTTAGAGTATTAAGATATACATAATTAGTTATATCAACATAATATGGCCAATAATCATAAAATTTTAAGAATAGAGACTAAATTAAACATTTTGTAAATGATAAAAGATTCAATTACAATTACACATTTTTAAATTGTAATGAGTGAATTAAAAATTGAATGAAATTACAGGGAACAAAAAATATAAGTTGACTTAATTACAAATTTTTAAATGATGATAATTCAAATTTGAGTGATACTATAGGGACAAAAACTCTTATTTTTCTCCCATTTCCTATTTTGTAAAATATTTTTTTTAAAAAAAAATTGATGATTTATTTGTTGTTTCTGATTATTATATTATTATTTACAGACTGGGGAGCAAATGATGAACATGGCTCAAGGTGCAATGGATTCTGTGAAGCATACACTGGAATCGACAAGCAGAAATGAAAATAGAGGCCTCTTGCTTCCATTTTGAATAATTTATTATTTCAATTATTATTCTTATTTAGAATCATTGCTCTATCGTATCCTTGTTATTTGGGACTGGCAAATTTAGCCCTTTATGAGATTTCCTTGAAGAAATTTCATGCAAGTTGTAATAAAACAAGTTTTTTCAACTTTATAATCTAAAAAGTTGTAATTGTTGGCAGATGTGATGAAATTTTTTGAATAACACAAAAAAGCAATTGAAATCATCTAACTTCTTGATCATGTATTTGCAATATGGCTACGTTTTTTGCTATTAAAATTTAGGTGAATAGGGTTTTAAATGATTTCCCTTATATATATGATTTCTTTATATATGATAATAAGCTTCCTAGAGGCTAAACAAATGCTATGCATCTGATACACCAAACTAATATATATGATTCCCTATTCATATATATATATATATATAGTACCACCAGAAAATACAATTCTCCATACACCAAACAAATACTAATTATATGCAATAATTGATTTTGCTTTAATTCATTTCTAATGTATTACAAAGTATGTCATACATATACATGACTTAAATATGCAAATTACAATATACGTTTTGCACATTTCAAAGATTGCATCGAGTTTGGATAAAATGAAATTTGTTAGATGATTAACTCAACAGAAGATAATTATTAATTACGCAAAGCTTCCTTCTTCCTGAGGTCATGTATTGAAATTCAATGGCCTTTCACTACACTTCTTATTTGCTTCACCTCCAAAAATTGATGGCTTATATTTAAATTTTTATAAAATAAATTATTTTTCGGCTGACCTGAACTATTTTTATTTGGGAATGGATGACACTTTTTTTTTCCGGTAAAAGAATGGATGACACTTAATTTCACATCTGATTTGGGAATTGATCGAAATATAAATTTGGGCCACTTTTAAAATTCTTATGAATAAGAATTTCTTTTGGACTAAGAAATAAGAATTCACAAGTACTATGAAGTTTTGATGATCTTGTATCGATCTTGACTGTTTTGTGGAACTCCTGGACTTTAGATCAAATTTTTATCGGCCATGAAAGTAATTCCCATGAATAAGGACTTCTTTGGAATATGAACATATAATGAAAAGGTACGTCGCGAACCTTTTTTATAGGAGTATTGGGTTTTAAATCAAATTAACAATAGAAAAAAATAATAATATTTTAATTGGAGTTTGAGGAATATTCTCAAATTATATACACTAGCTTTCACTAGCAAAAACATTGTTAAATATTTTTTATTCAATATATCTTACGAACTTGATTTACTTCTGTGCTTCACGGGAGGGTAATACTAGTTACTAATTTAAGACAATATGCATTAATAGCTAATTTATGTTGTTTATGTCATATAAATATTATTATGGTGATGGCAGAAAAATTTTCACATGGATGGCATGTATAATTTTTATTTTACTCTTGGACAAAATTTTATGGCCGAAAAAGTCATTACTTGCATGGCATGATTTTTGTAATATGTTGATTAATAAGAAATCATTACGTAATATGTTGATTATTAAGAAATTATTACGTTTATCTCATCACACTGTAACTTTTTTGCTTTATAACAACATTCAAGAAATTTTTCAAGTAGTGCATATTCAAGTATTATCTATTGTTATTACATTGTGTAGGTAACGTGGTAAGAATTCCATATTGTGTTACCTATTATTTAATGCAAAAGTTTTTTTGCATCCTATGACAACACTTTTCAAAAACTGTTACCTATACTATAAAATTGTTGCTGATACAATGTGAATAGAAAACAATTATATAATTAATATGTGAAAATAGTTATGAAATATTGTCCAAATTAAGTACAGTTAACAACTATTACCTATTCATTGTCTATTAAATGAATATGCAACAATTTTTATCTTTACGCATAGCTTATAGGTAACAACTAAAAATGTTGCTTAAAAAACTTAATTTAGCTACATGCAATTGACAATTGTTGCATAGAAAGCTAAATGCAACATTTTATAAATGTAATCTTAATTTGATCTCATAGGCGTACACCCACCTATTTCAATTTCAATCTCATCCCAAATATATACCTATAATGAACAAAGAAATAGTTCATAAATTTTATTAAATTGATCAACTGTAGTGTAATATAATATAATATAATTATAGCGAATATGGCATATGAAGGAGCAATACGAGGATAGAAGATGAACAACACCCGCATGATAATAGAGGGAAACGCGAGGAGCACGAAGATGAGGGCTAGGCGTAGAGACGAGAGACGGTTTGAGAGAGCTAGGGTTTTAGGTTGCATAATGGAGGGAGTTTAGTTTTGAGAGGGGGCAAAACATTGTTGCATAAGTAAATAAATTTAAAAAAATTATATATCTCCAAAGAAGAAGGAGTCCATATTATACGCTAGATTTAAATTTTATTGGTACTCAAAAGTTAGCATTTATTTTTCAAAACGCCAATAAAAATTTGAAGCAAAGGATTAGTTAGCGTTTGTTTAAAAAATGCTAACAAAGTATAGATTTTAGTTGGCATTTATTAAACAAATATCATCTAAAGCCTAGATTTTAATTAGTATTTATTAAAAAAATACCAATAAAATTCTAAAGTCAGCGTTTGTTTAAAAAATACCAAGTATATTTTAAATTTTAATTAGCATTTTATAAATAAACGCTACTTAAAGTTTATAATTTAGATGATGTTTATTTTAACAAACGCCATAATGTTCACCGTTAGATTAGAAAAAGATCGACTGATCATATCATTTCATGTTTCATTTTTGCCTTTTCGAACAATGCACTCACGTCCCTCTCTTTTCTTCGGATGGACCGCTTCTTCCTCCCTTGCCTCCCTCTCTTTTCACCAGCTCGATTTCGCCGATCTCTTCTCACCAACGAAGACCTGAGTTGATCCTTTCCTCCATCTCGATTTCGCCACCATTGGCCTCCACCTCGCCTTCCATCTCTAGATTCACCTCCTCTTTCTCCGATCTCCTCCTTGCTGCTCCTTACTTCACTACTTTTTCTCGGTGATGCCAAGTCCTCTTTGCTTCTCAGAGAGAGGGAGGTTCATTCCCATGCTCTACTTCGTTGTGGAGGTTATCTCTAGTTTTGATGAGACTGATCTCTACCGCTTCTAGGTTCGGGTACTACTCTACTACCTTCTCTATCTCATTTCGATCTCCTCAATTGTTTTTCCTTTAACAATTCAATTTATGTTTACGGAATCATTGCTTGGTGTTTTGCTGTGGTAGGCCTTTGCAATGAGGAGTCCCCAGGAGAGGAATACTAGCTTAAAGAATATGTGTTGGAGTATTTGGAACTTGGCTCTGCAAATGATTTGAGCTTGATATATATTGGATATTGTTGATGCTTCTGAATTGTGCAGGTCAGTGAGGGAATCTGGAAGCAGATTGCTTGACAAGAGGATAATGCATCGGTATAAATTTTGATTTTTCCCCAAAGTTATAACTGTTATTATGAGAAGTTTAGAATTTGAATGCTTGTAGTGCTAGACAAAAGTTTGTTGAAATTAGTGTAAGCTGTTGATAAACACCAAATGCATAGCTTTCTAACATTGCAATGCAATGCTTATCATGCCACACAAGTTTTTGATGGAATGGTACTGAAGGTTGTCGATACAAATTTCAGAATTTATTTCATAAAATCTTTTATTGTACTTCCCTTCTCTAATAATCTTTTTATTTTTTTCGTGTGTTTTCTCATTGGCAACATTGGCTTAGCCATCAGGTCTTGAGTTTTTATCTCATCCTAATTTTTTTTCTTGAGGGAGGCGGAATCACCACTTCAAGAGTTTATTTAGGGCCCTAACTTTGTTTCTTCTTCTCCTTACTTTTTTATTTTCTTTTTGGTGCCTCTTGTGTGTCCTGTTTTTTTGTTCACTATCATAATGACTAATGAGATAGGCCTTATCCAGATAAGATGAAAAATCCAATTTCGTAGATACTTGTTAGGTTGCAATCCAAGTGCACTTGATCTTGTTTTATAATCCTTATGAAAGAAAATAAAAGGAAGGGAAGACATACATACCGATCACAGAGTATACTTCCACTTGGAGATGATGAAGAGTTCCAGGCGGTAGAAACAAAACCACTCGGACTTTGTTTACTGCTTCACAGTAGACACACACAGGAAAGAAAATTGAGAGGAAGAGCGAGAGCGGTTTTTTCAGAGAGGAAATCAAAACTGAGAGAGCGAGTCTCTGAGCGTTACTCCCAAAATTGAATCGAGAGAGAGTTTTGAATAACTGATCCTTCTTGTTCTTTTCCACGCACACACACGATCACTTGAATCTCTCGGGGTGTGCGTTGTGTATGGGAACGGTTTTTTATTTAATCGTTCCCTCCCTCTCAAACTTAAAACAATTAAATAAAATATATTTTATTTAATTTGTTTTGGGCCTGGTACCATATGTTTGGGCTCTATACCCATCAAGGGTGTAGCCCAACATCTCCCACTCACACTTGATGGGTTAACCTCTTACAATTCTTCCTTTCCATTTCATACTAGGTGTTCTACCGTGACCACATGGGCATGACATCTATAATTAGGTATTCTTATACTAGAAATCCTTTTCAAGGACCAGTATAGAATTACCTTATATATTTCGCATTTATTTTGTTCATGTATTATGCCTTGAATGTCCTAGATTTATCCATATACACTTCATCCATGGCAAATCTAATCCCTCATAAGTTTTTATATATAAACTTAGATCGCCTTTCTCTTGTATACTTAGTGTCTACGCTTAAGATGTTAATACCATAACTTCTTAACGAACATGTCTTAGACACCAGTATAAGTGTGTAT
Organism: Adenanthera pavonina; assembly: GCA_026686845.1. Taxonomy (NCBI): domain Eukaryota; kingdom Viridiplantae; phylum Streptophyta; class Magnoliopsida; order Fabales; family Fabaceae; genus Adenanthera; species Adenanthera pavonina. The sequence continues at coordinate 10,689,567 of JAIVEN010000019.1, read as the reverse complement.
ATATTAAGATAATCTTCCTTTCGCCCATATTTCATTTCAATATGAAACAATTGCTTTCCTAGCATAAAACCTTTAGATCGAATTTATCATGACCATTGGATATATGCTAAAGTAGCTAACATTGAATCATTTTCCATGAAAAATGTCAAAGTCATAAGGACATTAATGAGAGATTTTATTTCTCTCTGGGACTCACACAGTAATGAAGCAGGGATCTATTCACTTACTTCCCAATTGCGATTTTAAAAAAAACACATGCAGTATAAATTGCATGCTACGATGTTACTCTTATTACATAAGAGCGTATGTCGATTTTGTTTTTGTTGTTAACACCGTACAGATTTAAGTTCAGACACACACAGTGTCTAACCCGAATTCCACCAATCCTTCCACTTATCATAACGTCTTTGTTGGAGAATTCTCATCTGGTTACATGTATTATGGATTGTGGGTATCCATAATTCAATCCAAAATTTATATTTATTGGATCTCATCCTGACCTATTCTCTTCTTTTGTCAGGGCGACTTATTTTGTATTGTTTAATTGCCATATCTGCTCTCTTTCAGATTTGCTAGTAAATACAAAAAAAATGTCTCATCTTTGCCCACTCTTTGCGAGTGTCAAAGGCAGTTGCTCGTGTGAGGAAGCCAACCTTATCAACATGTACGACATACTAGACATTGTATATTTTTCATAAGTATATTTACTCAAATGACTCAATTATAAAAAAATTGCACTTAATTTTATTCATATAATTGATCATTACATAGATTTGTGTTACATCATATCCTACGAACACTAAGTGATTTTACATGATCAACATATATATATATCTCTCGGTATTGGCTTGGTGAAGGGATCAGCAATCATTTGACGTGTAGGAATATGGCGAATTGTAACACTTTTCTGTGCTATGGCATCTCTTACAAAATTATACTTGGTATCTATGTGCTTTGTCTTACTATGATACTTGGGATCTTTAGTATAGGCAATGGTAGCCTCACTATCACAGTTTATCAAAATTGGATCCAATTTATCACCAATGATCCCTAAGTGTTTTATGAATCTTTTCAACCATACTGCTTCTTGTACTGCTGCAGAACATGCAACAAACTCTGCTTCCATGGTAGACAAAGCAATACAAGTCTGTTTCTTGCTACACCAAGATATAGCTCCATTGTTTAGTAGAAAAACATATCCAGAAGTTGATTTGCGCTCATCTAGATCTCCTCCCCAATCTGCATCGGAGTATCCTACCAAGCGTAAATCGCTTCCTTGATAACATAGGGCATAATTTGCTGTGCCTTGCAAATATCTCAGGATTCTCTTCACAGCTTTCCAATGTTTCAGTCCAGGGTTTGACTGGTACCTACTGACCAAACCAACTGCATAACAAATGTCTGGTCTCGTACACATCATGGCATACATTAAACTACCAACTGCACTAGAATAAGGGACTCTTTCCATCATTTTCTTATCAGACTCAGTCTGAGGACACATATCTCGGCTCAGATTTTCTCCTCTTGAAATAGGGGTATCCATAGGTTTACAGTTTTTCATGTTGAATCGCTCAAGAATTTTCTCAATATAATTTTTCTGAGAAAGGGATATTAATTTTCTTGGGCGATCCCTATGGATCTTAACTCCTAGTATATAATCAGCTTCACCCATGTCTTTCATTTCAAAATTCGAAGATAGCCATTCTTTGATAGCTATAATCGATTTTAGATTATTTCCGGCTAATAGTATATCATCCACATAAAGGGATAATATCACAAGATTCTTTTCAAAATTCTTGATGTATACACAGTGGTCCTCGTCGATCATCTGGAAATTGTATGAGGTTATTGCTTGGTGAAACTTCAAATACCACTGTCTGGATGATTGTTTAAGTCCATAAATGGATCTTTTTAACTTGCAGACTTTATTCTCTTTCCCTTTCTCAATAAAACCTAATGACTGTTGCATATAGATTTCTTCATCCAGTTCACCATTTAAAAATGCGGTTTTTACATCCATCTGATGTAATTCTAAATTTAAACTTGCTACTATTGCCAGAATTAGTCTTATGGAGTTAAAACGCACAACAGGTGAAAAGGTATCTTCATAATCTATACCTTCCTGTTGAGTATACCCTTTTGCTACTAATCGAGCCTTGTATCGTTCAATCGATCCATCTGCATTTTTCTTAATTTTGAGAATCCATTTATTTCCAATTGCTTTACGTCCAGATGGAAGATTGACCAAATCCCAGACTTGGTTTATTTTCATTGAGTTCATTTCCTCTTCCATTGCTTTCTTCCATTCATTACTAGCAGGGCATGATAAAGCCTCATGTATTGAATTTGGCTCATCATAATCTTGTGGGGTAACTATAAGTGCAGTCCCTTCTATTGGGAAACGTCTCTTTGGTACACTTTCTCTGTTACTTCTCCGCAGTGGGATCTCTTGTAAGTTATTTTGTTCTTGAACAGAATCTTGTACTTGTCCTTGTGAGCTCCCACTCGAATTAAGATGTTGAGGTATATAAATTTGTTCCTCAGTTTCTTCATGTATCTCATAAAGAAATACTGTACGATCTACCTCACCTCTGCTAGGAAATTCATTTTCTAGAAATGTTGCATCTCTAGACTCTATTTCAGTGACACTCCCATCCTGATTTTCTCCAATGAAAACGTAACCCTAAGATTGTTCAGAGTATCCAATAAAGATACATTTCTTCCCTCTTGGACCTATTTTTCCATATTTGTGGGAAGTATCATGGACATAAGCTGCCGACCCCCAGGGTTTTAAAATATTTAAATCCGGCTTCCGATTTGTCCATAGCTCATAGAGTGTTGATGTGACTGATTTTGAAGGCACACGGTTAAGTATGAAGGCTGCTGTTAAAATTGCATTTCCCCAATACGAAATGGGTAGATTGGCTTGTGCCATCATGGACCTAACCATGTCTAGTAATGTTCTATTTCCTCTTTCGGCTACACCATTTTGTTGTGGGGTGCCAGGAATTGTAAGTTGCCTCACTATTCCCTTTTCTTCACAGAGTTTTTTGAATTGTTCTGATAAATATTCACGTCCGGATCAGTTCTTAATGCTTTGATTTTCTTGTCCATTTGATTTTCAACTAAATTCATGTATCGTCTAAAACATTCTAGTGCTTCAGATTTATGTGACATCAAATAGACATAACCAAATCGCGAGTAATCATCAATGAAAGTGATGAAATAAACAGCTCCATGTTTTGTCCTCACACTCATAGGACCACAAACATCTGAATGGATTAATTGCAATGGAGTTTCTGCCCTAGTTCCAGTTCCAAATGGTTTTCTAGTTGCTTTACCAGCCAGGCAATGCTCACACAAGGACATTTCCATTTTATCAATTTCACCTAGCAGTCCTTCTTTAGCTAGTTTAATCATTCTATTTTGATTAATATGTCCTAGTCTAGCATGCCAAGCATTCATATCAACATTTGAATTGGAACAAGCTGCAAAGCAATCATGCATATAAAATACATCAACAATGTCCATAACAAAGAACTTCTTTGAAAGAAAAGCTGAACCATAAAAGGTTGTCCTTAATGAAATGTCTGCTACTTTATCATGAAAATTTACATTAAACCCATAAATTAATAAGCAGGAAATAGAAACTAAGTTCCGTCGGATGTCAGGTGCATGAAGTACATCATAGAGGATTAAGGTTTTTCCACCTCGCAAAGTTAATTTGCAGGTTCCTATACCTTTCACCTCAATTCTCGCATTGTTACCAACATAAAGCCACTTGCTTTGATTCGACAACCGACGGTACTCTGTAAAGGATCCTCGATCCCTGCTCACGTGGTCTGTGGAGCCTGAGTCAATTATCCAAGAAGAAGAAATAGTTTCTGTTAAAAAAACAGTACTTGAAACATAAGATATATGTGAATTAACATAATTCACTAGTACCTTTTCACGCTCATTTTGCTCAGGGCAATCCCTTGCAAAATGACCCATTTTCAGGCAGGAATAGCACTTAACCTTACTCAGGTCAGTCTTCTTCTTCTTTCCGCCTTTCTTCCCTCTTTTCTTGAAAGGTTTATTCCCCTTTTTAAATTTCGGGTCATTCTTCTTACCCTTTCTTTGATATTTCTTGCCCTTTTTGAAATTGGGCTTAGGGTTTGAAGTTCCTGCTTCTTCAGTCAGATAGGCTTGTCCAGATGCTCTGTAAGCCTCTAGACGTTCATCTTCAAGCTCCAGGTGTTTCGCCACATCACTGAAAGTGTTTATATTCTCATTATGGGTTAAGTTGACTTTCATGTGTTCCCAACTTGAAGGGAGTGACCTTATAACAACTTGGATCTGCTGTTCATCAGACAATTCATGCCCAGCTTCCTTCAGTTCTCTAATCATGCTGGCCATCTCTCGTAGATGCTGTTTCATAGGAGTATTCGGCCTTAACTTATAAGTATCAAACTTAATTGTCAGCCTTCTAAGTTTGGTGGTAGAGGTACCTCCAAACTTATCCTTTAATGCCGTCCACATGGCTTGTGCAGTTGAATATTTTTCATACTCACACATTAGGTCATTGGCCATAGTGCCCAGCATAGTTATACGTGCTATGCTGTTCTTCCTTTTCCAGGCCATGTAAACCTCTTGGTCTCTCCTATGTTGAGCTGTATTGCCGGCTTCTGGTTGTGCCATGACTATAGTCAGTGGCTCTACAACATCTTGTTCTTCCAATATATAGGAAACCTTTCGGTGCCAGATGTCCCAATTGTCCCCATTTAGTTTATCTTCTTTGTTTAGCTCAGCCATTATACTCTTGGTTGCCATCTTCAAATCAGTTACGAAACTATCCCACATAAAGGATTTCTATTATTGAGGTGAACTAAAGAATGTATTAATTAAATATACATGTAGCACAGTACAATATACAATGTCATATACTTGTATTATTTCTTAGTAGAACAATAATAATTTCATTAGTTCCATGATCAGGAGACCATAAGTGTATCTCCCATCACACGGATGCTAATGTTACTATTATTTTTTATTAAGATTTTAATATAAGTACTAGAATAATTAACTCAAAAAAACTTATTTTAAGAGCTCCCACTCAAATAAAGCATATATTAAAAATATTGAATACATACAAGAACATAGTCGTTGAAAAAAAAATAAATAACAAATACATAAATCAAATAGAAAAACAGAAATTAACAATTTTTCTTTTAAAAATGCTATTCGATATTTTCATCGCTCTCTTAATAGCATCGACCCAGGTGTAATCTGAATATTTCTTGTTTTGTGTATTCAGATTTTCTCTTAACTTAATGATGACGTTCGCGAAGAACTCAGCATCTTCCATATTCATCACAAAGTGTGAATACTTTGTAAGAATTGGATACAAGTCTTTTAAATGTTTTATTTTTTTCGCATCTCTATTTGCTATGTCTTGTGCTACAGAGTGGGTAAGGGGTTGATCTACTTCTTGATCTTCAATTTTAGGCTTTTCAAAAATAATTTCATCTTCCTTTGGCCCATTTGGATCTGTATACACTTCTTGAAGTTCCCCAGGATTTTCTTCTCCTTCTAGAAACTCCTCATCAGGATCTTCATCCAAAAATTCATCTTCTGGAATAAGTTCTTCCAAATACTCATAACTTGGAGAACCATATCCAACTATTTCAGTGCTTTCAGAATTCTCTTGCTTCATTATATATTTTTTTCCTTCAATAAAATAGTAGAAATTATTAAAATGATAAAAAAAAATTTTTTATTAAAAAAATATAATGAAATAGCTCTAAACAGATCCAAACTTATCTCAAAACTAGCCAAATAGTATATCAAATTGAAGATCTCGAATTTAGGAATTTTTAGAAGCAAATCGTGGCCAAAAATACCCTTTCACGCGCCCTGTCAGCAATTCCCCTCTTTTTTTTTTTTTGCAAGGGCCCAACATTCAGCCCAAAAATTTAAATTTTTTTTTTTTAAGAACCCAAAGTCTCGGCCCAAAAAATTTTTTTTAATTAAAAAAAATTTTTTTTTTTTACAGGGCCAGCTGCTGCCGGCCCAGAAATTTTTTTTTTTATTAACGCAGCCCCTGTTATTCAGTTTTTTTTTTATGAGTCAAAACGACATGTTGTTTTTCTGTTTCACCAAAACGACGCGTCGCTGAGGTCATCCCTGACCTCCCGCCGGGTCAACCCGACCCGGTACGGACCCGGTGGCGGACCCGCGAACCCGCCACCGTTTTTCGCCATTTTCTCCTCTGTCCGACATCCGTTTGAGGCGTTCTTGGTGTCATTTTTCTCGTCTCGACGTCCTCTACATGATGATGGTCTCCTTTTATCCAAAAAATTGTGATTTTTTTAAACCCAATTTTTCCTTTTCCTACGCATACGGTGACTTTTCCTGGTATTTTCTCTCTAATCCAGTGTTCATTTTAATGCGGTTTTAGTAGGCTTAATCTCATCTCTGTATTCTCTACACAATGATATATTTATTTTCTTGAAAGGGATGATCTTACAGCACCCTAAAACTGTACCGTGTAAAAAATTTTTAAATTTTTAGATCACCTTTACTGAATCCTATTTGCTTATCTCATGAGTATAAACAGTATACTAATTATACAAAAAAAACTCATAAGAAAAATATATACAGTATGCAAATTATGAAACTCAGACAAAAAATTTGCAGTGGAAAACGATTTTTCATGAATCTAAACTCAGGCTCTGATGCCAATGAAAGAAAATAAAAGGAAGGGAAGACATACATACCGATCACAGAGTATACTTCCACTTGGAGATGATGAAGAGTTCCAGGCGGTAGAAACAAAACCACTCGGACTTTGTTTACTGCTTCACCGTAGACACACACAGGAAAGAAAATTGAGAGGAAGAGCGAGAGCGGTTTTTTCAGAGAGGAAATCAAAACTGAGAGAGCGAGTCTCTGAGCGTTACTCCCAAAATTGAATCGAGAGAGAGTTTTGAATAACTGATCCTTCTTGTTCTTTTCCACACACACACACGATCACTTGAATCTCTCGGGGTGTGCGTTATGTATGGGAACGGTTTTTTATTTAACCGTTCCCTCCCTCTCAAACTTAAAACAATTAAATAAAATATATTTTATTTAATTTGTTTTGGGCCTGGTACCATATGTTTGGGCTCTATACCCATCAAGGGTGTAGCCCAACACTTGGTAAAGCAATCAAAATATTATTGTAGTGAGAATCCCCAATGATTGCAAATAATGCATTTTTAAAAGAAATTGACAACATTAATTTGGGAGGTAGAAAGGCACAAGTCATGCCCAGAAAACTTTAGTCGAGATAGGAATATATGGATTTTTTAGAAAGTTGAAACTTTAAATTCTTTTTCTTAGCCCCATCCTTAAAACTCAATTAGTATTTGTCAACTTCAGATAGCTCGAATTACTTTACCGGGCACATTCAAAATTTGAGATGCAATAACATAGCAAGGTTGCTTTGTGCATAGCATTGTATACACATGCAGTCAGCACTGAGTATATCACATAACAGATGTCAAACTTGCAGAAAACACACTTGTCTGTAAAGGCACTTCCGTTTTATTACCATTGTTAAATAATACTTCTCTGATAGGTCCATTAAAACAAGCATGAAAAGCCATTCTATCGAGTTAGGTTAGTTTGTAAAAAGAGATCATATCTTCCCTTATCAATTTAGAGTTGATGATCAAGCACCAGATTTAATTTCTGTATGGACAGTAATACCATAAAAAACCACATCTCATTAATAAAATAATAATTCTATACATGAGACATCCTTAAATTTCTTGGTTCTAAAAGCTTTGTTGTCTCTCTTTCTATCTATGGATTGCCAGATTCAGATATACATTTACTGCAAGCCCTCCTTTCAACTAGAACAATGAATGAAACAAACCCAAAAATCAGGGAAGATCAAGAAGCAGTTAAGCTATATTTTTACTGAATTGAATACTAACTCTAACTAGAGGATGTAGAAAGACAGCCTATGAGTATCAGAGCTAACTTAAGTCTATCTATCTAGCTAATACTAATAACAATTTTATATTTGATCAACCATGGCCTGGAATGCCATTGTGAGCAAAGACCCTCCTTCTGTGTTTCTCTCTTCCTCCCTTGAAGTTATGATCAATGGCCTTGCCTCCAACCCATCAAGGAGAACCGAAAAGCCTGAGGGAAGTATGGCTAGATTGCTAGAGTCACATCCTGTCATCACTGACTGAATCCCAATGATGTCAACTGGAGCATACACCACCATTGATTTGAATGCATTTGTGCAGCTATCTTGCAGTACCCACATGCTGTTCTCTTTTGATTTAATAGTCTGCAAGATAAGAAGACTCCAGTATTTAGATTATGGCTAATTATGAACCAGATTATATTGTATGACTTACTGTTCAACAAAAGGACTTACTTGGATGGTTACTGAATTGCCTCGGTCCTGTCCTTTGGCTAAGTTCGCTATGGACTGCACTGACGCACCACTGGACATGATATCCCACGGGAACTAAGATGTTGAAAAGTTAGGGCCTGTTTGATAGTGTTTTTTGTTTTCTGTTCTTAAAAACAGTTTTGTAAAACTGTTTTCAAGAAACTGTTTTGAAAACAAGAAAACAAAAAAATCTGTTTGAATAATTGTTCTCAAAATCATAACTAGTGAGTAATAGATGAGTTATTCAAAATTTATAACTTTACCATGAATGAGGTGGATGTTTCTCATCTTTCCTTGTGTTTTCCAGAACAAAAATTACAAAACATCTAAAAGGTGTTCTGAGTTTTCTGTACAAAACTGTTTTCTGTTTTCCAAAACAGTTTTTAAAAAACAGGTTTACCAAACAAGTTTTCTGAGTTTTCTGTTTCTGAAAACAAGAAAACTGTTTTGCAGAACTCCACCAAACAGGCCCTTAAACTCTGATGGTTCGTGTGTTGGTGACAGAAAAAGCATTGATTGATTGTTTTTTGCTTTATGGGTTGTAACTTGGTTGTTTATTGTTATTATTTATTTCTCTGATGATAAGGTTGTATTTTATATTTGTTTTTTCAAATTGGTATATGTAACTTTATTTGTTATTAATAAAATTGACTTTTATTGGCCAACAAAATTATATAACAACTAAGAATAGTAAAGAAAATGAAAATTATTATTATTTTTTTAAAAAAAGAAAAGTTGGCGTTTGTATGAAAAACACTAACTAAAGTGTGTACTTTAATTGGCACTTTAATTGGCATTTTTCATACAAATGCCAACTAAATTGGGTTTTAGTTGGTGTTTTTATAAACACCAATTAAAGTTTTATTTTTTATCAGTGCTGGAATAAATGGTGTTTTTAGACGTCAATGAAGACAAAAAACAAACGTCAACTATTCTATTTTTTTATGTAGTGACACTTTACTTTAAGAACCATTATCTACTCATTTTAAATGCCTTAGGTTCAATTGGAAAGCATTTAGAAGTAATAATGAACCAAAATTGCAAAATGAGCAATTTTTTTTATCAAATTACTATTCACATGATAACTCTAAATTTTCAACTCAATTTTTAAAATTCATAATTAATTCTAGAAAAATTATATTAATTCTATTCATATTTCTATTTGAAGCTATTGAAATTCTCTATATATAAAAAAAATATTCAACTAGAAATTCAATGTACTAATTGATGTAGTTTATTATTTGGAAACTAATGTTCACTTAGTCATCAAATTTTCCATATTTTATCCCTTTGAAATTTCATAATTTGTGCTACATTTAATCAATTGAGGTGATATTGATCTCGTTTTAAAGCTTAGGGAATTCTCTTCTTGTTATCATCAATGGCATCCCATTATTCATCATTTATACTAGGTTGTCATCTTCCTAAACATAAGTACATTAATAGAACCTTTTTCTTTCCATAAACTTGAAAATATTGAAAAGTGCACTCGATTTTGTCTTTCTGATAATGTTTTCAGTTGCAGTGCCATATAGCTCTTGATCTATTAGTATTGCTTGAAAATACCCCTGCTTTTGTGCTAATGCATTTGCCCGTTCATTTCTTATATTTTATTTAAAAATATAATATGTCTATACAAATTAAAAATTGTGAACTAATTGAAATATTTAAGTTTTAATTAAAAATTTTAAAATTTTAAGAAGTTTGTAACTAATTGATTTTTATTGCAATAAAAATTTCATTAACTAATTAATTAAAATATTTAAGTGTTAAAAATTAACTAATTGTAAAAAATTTCCATTAACTAATTGATTAAAATATTTAAGTGTTAAAAATTAATTAATTGTAAAAAAATTTCATCAACTAATTAATTAAAAATTTTAAAATTTTAACAAATTTTTTGTAAAAAAAGTTACTAAATTTAATTGTAATTTTATTTAAGGTATAGAATTTAAATCTTTTTAAAAAAAAGGAAGGGTGATTGATAGGATGTTTCTTTGGCTAGCTGGCTAGATTACAATTCCCAAAGCGACTTTTCTTTTCCTCCTTCTCAAATTTCAGCTCTTCCTTCTTCAGCTTTTTCAAGAGTACACTATAAATATAAACCTAAATTATTAAAATGCTATAAATTAAATATTATTTTTTAAAATATTATAAATTTTATTTTTGACGTTAATGTCAGCAAAATTAATTGTTTATTGATACTCATCTCTGTTTAATATAAATCAAGATGTAATGCTATATTTTTTCAAAAAACATGAGGTGAGGCTAGGTGGCAGCCATCCTATACCCCTCCCCCACTATCTCCCCCCCCCCCTCAAAAAAAAAAAACACAACACAACCACCTCCCCCTCCCATCCCATGTAATTATATAATTATAATAATATAATATATATAATATTTATATTTATAATTATAATATGTTTAGTATAATAAAAATGATCATTTGAATTTTTAAAATATAATAAAAAAATTAAAATTTTATTTAATTAAATTAAAGGGATGATTATTTTAAAGAACCTCTATGAAATTATATTTAGTTCAAAAGATATTAAAATTTTTAATTAAACTTATTTATTCTATATGTAAGGTATTTTGCTTTGATCATAAATATAAAATTATTTTTAAAATATAAGGTAGTATTTATTATATATTTTAAAAAAATGTCCTTATATAATTTATTCCAAAAAGAAAGAAAGATATTAAATAAGAATAATTTTGGAATAATGCCTTGATTTTCGAAAAAAAATCAAGGTAACTAACTAATTTTAACTCGTATTCTTAATCCATATAATTCGGTTAAAATGGTTTTATATTAAGGATCGAATGGTTTTATGTTAAAAAAAATAGAAATCTCAATACCAATTGAGATAGATGATGAGATGTAGGAAGAACTTTCTAAATATTTCCTCCAATTCTTAATATAACGATATTTTTTTAAAATATATAATAAATACTATCTTGTATCTTAAAAAAAATCTATATGATTCGGTTAAAAATGGTCTTATATTAAGATTTTTTTATTATAGTACAAAAAAAATCCAACAAGAATGTAGCTTGAGTATTAGTCATTAATAAGTTACTTGTATGCTCTATTTTTGTACATGAGAAAACAGAGTGGAAGATAACCTATAATCTTTTGCAATCAAATGCAAAAGATTAGGGGTTGGGAAAGATGTTGTGGGATGTTTATTAATTTGTGTGCTAAAATATTCGAGTTGCCTACATGTAAAATAGAGTAAAAGAAGACCTATATATAAGGTGTTTTGGTGCTGACAGTATATAGAGTATCTCCTTTAAGCTACCTTAATGGTTGGTAAAGTTGAATCAAATTTTCTAGGGAATAAGAGTCTGGCAAGCAAAAAAAGACTAGTATTTTATTTTTTCTCTACTTCTCAATTATTCTCCTAATTTTGTTTCCTATTTTGGCTAGCAGGTTCTGCTCATGATGAATTCTCACCCAGCTTCTAACATTGGATATGTGTTCCTTTTCATGATTCTTGCTATTATTGTTGCAACTTCAATTTCAAGATGGACGCTACGTGCTAATGTTAAAAAGCAACCCATCTTACCGCTAACCAGGACTGATTTGTGCCCAGAGTTTGGCCTTCTCTCTTCTTGTCAAAAGAGCCACAGTCTCATTTGCCTCAACCACCCCTGTTGTCCACTGCTGCACTCTATGGCAGTGATATGGAGCCACAGTTTCCTTTGCCTCTACAACTAATGACAGCAAAGAGACAGAGGTTATTACAATCATTGCCCCCTAAGCCAAAGAAATACCAAAGAACTCAATATATTGCGTTCATAGATGGACATGCTGTACCTATGTATATATGAAGATGCTAACTTTTGACTTTTGGGGAGTTCCATAGCGAGGAATAAAGCCAGTAAAGTCCTCACATTTTGTATGGCTTTTGATCATCACCCCCTTGTGGTAAGGTTGTGCTTTCGTATCCGACTTGTGATTACGCTATAGATACGACATGTTGTACCTATCTATGAAGAAGCTATCTTTTGACTTTTGACTTTTGGGGAGTTCCCTGTAACTTTCCTTAATGATTTCATTAGATCTTATCAGTGGAAATTGTTGATTAATTTGAGGCTACAATGAAGTCATAAAATTAACCCAAATAGATATAAAAAAATATCAATGATAGAATATCAAAATATCATAGAAGGTTCTTGAAGAACTTATATTTAACTTTAACTTTGTTTGAATTAATAACTAAATGGTTTTGTAAAATCCATACCAACATAAAAGTTCAATAAGACTGTGTAGATAAATGTGTGTGTTTGAGACATAAGTATATGTCACTAATCCACATTATGTGCAGTTATATTATGCATGTGGAAGTGGAAGGAAAAAATTTACTCGAATCTTTAGACCTTTGTTTCGTGTGAAAGAAGAGAAAAGTTAACATATTGGGTTATTTTTTGCTATGAAATGTATTATGTTTCCTCTCCCTTTATGAATTTTTTTAAAAAAAATGTTACTGTTTGTTGCTGGGTCTATCAAGATCATGTTTACCTGTTTTGCCCTTTATTTGGTGGCCAAATTGTTTATAGTGGGTCCCTTCTTGCTGAATAAGAAATTAGATGTTACTATTGAAGACAGCATTCTAGATGCTTCATATATATCCAAGATTAGCATGTAGAATATAGCTTGAGTTAGTTTAAGCATGAGTTTCTTGGTGTCTCATGTATTGTAACCGCTCTTTGATTCTTCATTAATTTGTCTTGTCTTCGATCCATTTGTGCATTACACTATGGGTTAGTTCTAGTTATTTAAAATTATCTTTTATAATTTTGATTGTAATTGTCAGGATTTTAACCTTGATTCAACGTAATGAAATGTAACGACCTTACTTTATAAATCATGACTTCAATTAGGAGAATTTTTTTATACTCCAGGAGTACTAACTCACTTGTACTCACCCCAATGAAAATATACCATATCATGTAATTTTAATCCTACCTGTCATTTATTAATTTATATTATTTTAATTTTAATAATTTCAAGGAAAAGTTGCCCCAGCTTTGTTATCGATCGCTCCTCATCTATCTCGTCCTTATCTTTCTGGACTCTCTCCCCAACTTCATCTTGTATTCCCTTTCTTCCAGATCCAGAACGAGATGCCGACGATTATACGTTGGAGAGTAATGACAACAAGGCTAGAGGACAAAAACGTTGAAGGGTGAAACACTAACGAGAAAAAGTGAAAAGGCAGAGGCTGGTGGGCAAAACGCTGGGAAGAAAGGGAAGAGAGTTCACCGTCGATCAGGCCACTCCAATGATTCACACAACCATCAAGTACGACGATAGTGATGATGAGAACCTATGATAGATAGATGATCCACCGTCTGCCTAGATTATAGCCAATAAATGTACTAATTAAAATACTATTTCTTTTAGGTGATTATTCTTCATTGTGAGGAGCTTGAATGATTCATTGTTATTTGGTTAGCTAAATTGATTCATTGGATTTTTGCTAATATAAGTGTTCATAAGGAAAGCTTTCTTCCTTTGACATGATGTAACAGGTGAGGCAAGAGCTAATACAAAAACAGCTTATAAAGTCTACTTTTCCTGTCAATTTACTTGTGTATTGTAACATCCCATTTTTCTGCATGTATTTTATGACCAAATGGTGATAAAAAATGATATGAAATTCTTCTGGATTAATTTATGATATTTGGGAAAGTTTGGGAGTTTTATTAAATAAATTTAAGGCGCAAAATAGAATAAGAATATCAAAAAGGGGCTTGAAAGGTTAAAATAGTCATTTTGCCAAAAAGTAAGGGTAAAATGGTCATTTTAAAAAATAAGAGAGAGAAAATAATATTATAATATTGTAGTGCAAGCTAAAAGTACAATTAATACTAGTTATATGAGTCTAGAGATGAAAAAGTGCTAGTATATCAGGATAAGAGTCCCGTATGAATAGTAAATGTAGGCTAAGATAAATAGTAAATGTCGATAAAGATGAATAGTAAAAAGTAAGTAAGACAAGTGGACCCTACATGAAAAAATGATGAGGAAAAGTTAGTGGTCCTAGAAAAGATATTGAATATAATAGAAAACCAAATAAAAAAAAGTACACAAACTAGTATCAATTAGATCAGTTAAATGAAAAACTTGTAATATCTCTTCTCTTCCTCATAATGAACAAAATTGAAGGGACCAAATTTCCTTTCCACCACTCTCTCTCATGATAGAAAATATCTAAGGCCATAAGGGTAAAATAGATTAAACAATTGGAGAATAATTGATGGCCTTTGAATCAAAAGCAAATCTAATGGCCAAAACTCACTCAACTTTCCTATAAATACCCATCCCCCCTCCCACATTATTTGCCCATTTGTGAAACTCCAAGAGGGTGTAAGACAGAGAGAGAGGCATGATTTTTTGAGAGAGAAACGGAGGGTACCTGAGAGAGGGAAGAAGAGAGGAAGAGAAAGAGAAAGGGAACGGGAATGAGAAAAGGAAGAGAAGAAGGAAGAGGCTTCAAGAGGTAAGGATTCTTTCCATTTCTCTCCTAGTTTCTCTTCTTCATTCATTGTGCATAAGGTTAGCAAGATTTATTGATCTCAATAGGCCCTAAACAAGTTAAAGAACTAGCCCAAACTAAGAGGGAATCAATGTTGAAAGGTTAAAGCTCCAATGTAGTCTCTTGCTTTTACTTGATGCTATTACTAAATGATGTTCTATATGTTATTATAATATGTAAATGATGTTCTATATGTTATTATAATATGTAAATGATGTTATGTTGTTGTTGTGAATGTTTTCCATGATTGGTGGCTATTTTTATGATGAGGGTTAAGCCCGGGATGTTCTGTTTTTAAGCCGTTATACTGTCAAAATTTTGTTAGACAACATGGATATTTTTTTTAATGTTTCATGAAATTATTTTATATTTTCTATGTTTTCAAATGTATTTGATAATATGATGATATATATTAGTTAGCTACTGAGATTTCTCAAATCTCACCCCATAGATCCCCAATTATAGGGCCAAGTTATGGTAAGGGGAGCAGATGAAGCATGAAGAATGATGGTGGTAGAATCCTGCTGGAAAACTGTTTTGTATTGTCTATTTCAAACTATTGTATAAAATTCAATATGTCCCCAAATATTCTAGTGTCTATATGTATGGATAGAGTCATGTCTCAGAAACAATATGACACTATTTGGCTATATTTGGATTTATACAATGGTAATTATGCATGCTTTGCTAAAACTGTTCTAGTGAAAGTCATTTTTAACCCTTGAAGGTTTAAATCAGTACTCTGGCTAGTAATAGTAAAATAAATGTATGAAACAAATATGACTAGAAAGTAGATAGATAAGACTTTCCAATGATATTAAGTATACATGAAATGACTTTGTAATTTATGATAAATGAATTTTTAAATTAAGACTCAGTTTTCGGATAGAAACTGGAAGTCTAAAATAAATAGTAAAGTTTATACAATAAACTGTGTGAATCAAGCATTTATTTTTCATTTTCTTATTTTTTCCATGAATTTAAGATATGTATGATTTTTAGAGACTTGAACCACTATGAAATTATTTTTCTACATTTAATTATGATTTTTGAAATATCGCTGCGCATGAGACTATAAATCTAAGAAAAACAGTTTCAAACAATTTCAAGTTTTTAATTGGGTCAAGTTCCCAAAGACCCTTTTTATACTCTAAAAATAAGAAGTTTTCATGGGAAAGATATTAAATTACAATACATGACATGTGTCCATAACTCTTAAAACTCAAGCTAATATAAAAGTTCTCTCAGTATCGCAATGGTCATCCAAAAGTTCCTATGAGTTTTATCCAACTTCTTTAAAATAAGGCTAGGGCTCAAAAAACTAAGAGCATGTATGAGGCATTGAGGATCGAAACACTTTCTTTTTCTTTCGAATTAAAGGTGATATATCATTAAAGAACTAAAAAAAATACAGCAAAAGGTCACAAAGAATCAAACAAATTAAACATAATCTAAACAAGAATAAGAAGAAAAAAGAGGAGCAGCCAAAGCTATAGAAAAAAAAAAGGAGGAGCAGCCAAAGCTATAGAAAAATAAAGATGAGCTAGCATTAACACTTGGAGAATTCCACTACCTTTGATGGTATATTCTATGAATAAACCAGTAAACTCATCCTAAGGTTTGAGTCTAAGCCAACAAGTTTGGGCTATTGGGCACTGCTGCAATAGATGATCAATGTCCTCATTCTCATTCCTATAGAACTCGAGACAAGGGTTGTCTATTGTATTCCTTCTATCCTCAATCTCATTCCCACATACAACAACACATTTTGTATGATGAAATTTCAATGAAATCAGTATAGCAGCATTTGGGAAATTAAAAAAAAAAGCTAACAATACTCAACTATATTTAAAAAATAACAACCCATCTCTAAAAGCATTTTCTCAAGCAAGTGGTGGGCATAACAATAACTAAAACTGAAAATGCACAAAGTGACCAACAACCATAGCAACAAAATCTAATAACTAAAAAATAATTCAATTTTGAAATTCAATTAACCTCAAATAAGGTGACAAAACACAAGCAATTTTAACTTCATTACTTTCGATGCACGTAACACTTGCAAGGTTCTATTAAGACTGTAATCCAGGCAAAAGATGGATCATCTACTATCACAAGGTTTCAATGCCACTATCGTCACACTTGATGGCCATGTGCAGTATTGGAGTGGCTTGATTGACAACAAATCTCTCTTCCCTCCTCATCTATCATTTTGCCCTAGCCTCAGCATTTTACTTTTTCCCACAAATGTTTCGGCCTACAGCATTTTCATCCACCAGCCTTGTTGTCATTAGGCTCTAGTGTCCGTTTGGTTTTCAGTTAATTAAAAATAAGTTTTGATAGAATTGGTTTTACATCGTGGTTATGGTAAAAATTAATTTTTGGCTGATGTGTTTATGTTTAGATAATTTATTTGAAAATTAGTTTTGACAAAAAGTGATGATGTTTGGATGATTTTAATCAAAAGCACTTTTAGTACAATAATTTTTTCCAACTTTTAATAAATAAAATTTTTTTCAATATCTATTTAATAAATATATGTGTGTATATATGTTTATCTAAAAAAATAAAAGTTTAAAATTATTTTTTAATATTTTTTCTTTTTTTTTCATTTTAACTTATAATTTTCTTCCAAATTGAGCTTAAACTCTATCCTATAATTAATTTAATTATCTTGGACTAAAATTTAAACTGCATTTATTTAATTAGGAAAATAATCTATCGTAATAACATTTTCTAGCAGGTCATGACTCATGGAGATTAAAATTTTTAAGGGGCATTTTGGATATTAAATAGGAGAAACTTTATGAAAATTTTACTTTCCTAGTTTTCCTATTTTTTCTCATATTTATTGATTTATTTTTATCTGACTTTATTTTTTTGGACAATTTGTTGTCCTCTTCACCAAAATTTGTTGGCAACGGAAAATTAAACTCAAAAGAATGTATGGTATTGCTTCTGCTAGAAACCAATTTTGGGGTGAAAATGAGTTTTGAACGGGATTAAAAAAAGTAGCCAAACAGAAATTTTATTTCTCCAAACTCATTCCTTTGCCAAACTTGGTTTGAAACGGCTTTCCAAACAGGCCACTAATGTATCAATACTAATGTTTGGTTCTGGATGTGGAAGAAAGGGAATGAAGGATGAGATTGGGGAGAGAGAGTTGAAGATGAAAGACAATAGATGAATAGAGATTGAGAATTAACCAATAGCAAACTTTTTTTTTCTTTAAGAAAATTATTAAAATTATTAACGTAATATAAATTAAATCATTGACATATAAGAATTAAAAATTGACACTAGATTAAAATGATATGACATGGTGTATTTTGTTAGATATGCTGGCTTTCTAGGAAGGGGTGAATTGGGAAGATTAAAATTTTCTTCAAAAGTGTAAGAGAGTAGTGAAAGCAATAGTGACATTAAAAGTAGAGTATAAAATATAACCAAGTGAAAAACAAGATAAGGGAAGAAAAGACACAAATATTTATCTTGGTTTAATCTCTTTCTCTTGATCTATGTCCAGTCCTCAAGCTACCACTTGAGATTTTCCACTATCTTATAAGAACCCGGTGGGCTTCTTGCAATGCCTCAGTACAACTTGATGCTCTATTCCAAGAGCTTATAATCTCACTCTCTACAATCTATCTAAGTGCTTCCCAAATCCCTTGTGAAATCTCCTCACAAGAAAATATTTCTTCCAGATGAAGATAAGATTGATTACAGTAAATGAACTCTCTAATTTAGAGTGTATATGAAAGTTGAAATACAAGATATGAAGTATGTGAGAGCAGAAGACTTTTAATCAAGAATTTTGCAGAGTTTCTATATATATAATGTAAAATCATTACCCACATCTTCAAATGAAGTTCTATTTATAGATTTATATCTTAACTATACGTTAGAGATAAGATCTAACCATTAGAGATGTTACCCAATGGTTACTCTGAAAAACTATTCGTTCACCAACCGCATTTAATGCGTCTGACATTCAAAGTTCGAATTTTGGTGTGTCAACAGACGAATTTCGCAGAGACTGTAAGCTAAAGACTTTAAAGTTGAACCTCGAAGTTCGTCTATTCTAAAGTAAAGTTTAAATTTTTATCTTTGGCAAATATTTCTATGTTGGAACATACGAATTTTCAAGTTTAATGTTCTTCTAGCAAGTGGTATAATAGTTCTTCTTTTCAAAATTCAAATTTTCAAATACCAAAGTTCGTCTGTCAGAGATATCTTTTATCAGACCTAATTCAAATTTCGAATTTCTGAATACTAAAATTCGTATGTTAAAAGACTATTATAATAGATTTGCAAACTATCTTTCCAAAGTTCGAATTTTCAAATTCAAAGTTCGTCTGTCAGAGGATTAACTTAGGACTTTTTTTAAACTTTATTTTCAGATGAACTTTGACATATCTTCAGATAAATTTTTTATTTTTCATAATTTGTATTGTACCCAAAATTTGAATTTTCAAAAATGAAATTCATCTGTCAGAGGGACCACTTTTCTGTCTAACATATTTTCACTCCGAAGTTCAAATTTCAGATACCAAAATTTGAATTTTCAAAGTAACAAATCAAGTTTAACACTTTCAAAATTCATTTGATAGTGGGTATTTTTCAAATATTTCATGAGTTATCGTAAAAACACATTTTAAAAACATTCTCTTGCAAGATCAAAATGTTTTACTCATTTAAATTCAATAAGAAATCGTATATCTAATCTTATACTTATTTTTCTTCGATTTCTTTACTTGAGATCTTTTGTACACCTTTGATATCTTCTTTCCAAACGCTAGTTGGTTTGTGTTGGATCAAGAGTTTTGATGATTCCAAACCAACACTCAAGAGCTTGGATTGAAGATATCAAAGGAGATCAAAGCTGTTTCAAGTGAAGATTTTCTGAGTATTTGCTATTAGATCTTTTGTAGGATCTTTAGTTTTTGTTTAGATTGGGTAAAAGATTTTGATTTGAGAACAAGACGTTTTCAAACCTTGATTTGAAGTTAAATCTTTACTTATTTGAAAAATACTCACAAACAGACGAAGTTTGAAAGTATAACTGAACTGTCAAGTTGGAAATTCGAACTTTGCTTTTGGAAATTCGAATTTCGAGCTAAAACTGGATAAGTCTGGAGAGGTGTCCCTCTGTCAGACGAATTTTGGTCATTCAAAATTCGAATTTTCATCAAGTCTGAAAGAAGCCTTTTTGTGACAGACGAACTTCACAGTTTCAAAATTCGAATTTCAGACAAAATGCAATTTGTGAAAACCAAAGAAATTCGTCTGAAACTATGCTAAAGTTCATCTGAAATCAAGAAGAAACTAAGTTTGAAAAATGCTCTCTGACAGACGAACTTTGACTTAGCAACATTCGAATTTTCATCAAGTCTGAAAGAAGCCTTTTTGTGAAAGACGAACTTCACAGTTTCAAAATTCGAATTTCAGACAAAATGCAATTTGTGAAAACCAAAGAAATTCGTCTGAAACTATGCTAAAGTTCATCTGAAATCAAGAAGAAACTAAGTTTGAAAAATACTCTCTGACAGACGAACTTTGACTTAGCAACATTCGAATTTTCATCTGAGTCAAAGGAGCTACTTTGTGACATTCGAATTTCACTCTTTCAAAATTCGAATTTCAGACAAAACAAAACTTGAGAAAATAGAAGAAATTCGTCTGAAAGTTTGATAAAGTTCATCTGAGATCAAGAATGATTTAAGTCTCAAAACTGGTCTCTGACAGACGAATTTCACTCTGCCAAAATTCGAATTTCAAAGAAAGTGAACTACTGTGCCTCTTTGAACGTTCAATGGACAGACGAATTTTGGGCATCCAAAATTCGAATTTCGAGGGTACTGTAGAAAATTGAAAACACTGTTCACGATTTACAGAAAAACTTTCTTCTTGAAAATTCGTATGTCACATTGTGAAAATATTTTATAAGTTTCAAAATTCGAATTTCACTCTATGGACAGATGAACTTCATATTTTAACGTTGGAAGCTTTAACCTTCGGTTCCCTCAAAATTCGTCTGTTGGCCAACCAAAATTCGAATTTCAGTATGTCAGAAACATTAAATGCGGTTGGTAAACGGATAGTTTTTCAGAGTAACCGTTGGATAACTTCCCCAACGGATAGATTTAGTCTCTAACGGATATTTGAGACCTAAATCTATAAATACAACATCATTTGAAGTTGTGGGTAACGAATCAAACTTGTATATATCGAATTTCTGTTGAATCTTCATCTCAAAAGCTTTTACCCTTCCAACTTCATTATTTGCACTTAAACCTTCATATCTACTCTATTCAAGAGAGTTATTCATTTGTAAACAATCTACTCTTCATCTGGAAGATAGATTTACTTGTGAGGGGTATTCACAAGGGGATTGGGAAGCACATAGAGAAAGTGCTTAGAGAGTTTGAGAGAGCTCAGAACAGAGCATACTCGTGTACTGTGGCTTTAGCAAGAAGCCAGTTGAAATTCTTGCTGGATAGTGGATAAATCTCAAGAGGTGTCTTGGGGACTGGATGTAGGTCAAGTGGATAGACCGAACCAGGATAAATCACTGAGTTTTCTTCTCCTTATCTCTACTTTTCAGCTTGCTCTGTTTTACACGTTGTTTTCATTATACTGTGATATCTTCACTTGCTTTACTTTGTGCAGAAAAATTTCAATCTTCCCAATTCACCCCCCTCTTGGGAAGTCAGCCTTGCTAACAGTTTGGAATCATCAAAACACTTGATTCAACATATTTTCATTGGGAAGAGTACAAATAAGCTGGCACTTCAAGAGAACCCAAGAATTTCTCCTTTGCAAAACAAATTTCTCAAAGCTTATGAATTGTTTGTGTTGAGATAGATTATTTGAACTAGAAATTAAATAAATTGAGTAGTGTTGTTCTACCTTCTATTAGCTTTTACACTTTTCTCAATACACATAATGGATAATGTTCTAAGGTATTGTAGAACAATCTTTGAATATATTTTGAATCTTATTGTTGAAAGGTTAATTTTTAGTGAACTGTCATAGTTTAAGCTTCTCATCAATATCTCATGATAGATCATTGATTGTCATATCCTGAGAATAGGGTTTAGTTCATGAACGCACAAAAAACTAAATGTTGTGGATTATAATGATCCATGTGCCACTGTGGACTTGCTTGATGGTTTAAACCATAGGCAGTTTGGAAGTGTCACAAAGGATATAGAGACCATTATAACACAAAAAATGAAAATACTGAGCCCCATATTTGTGAAAGAACCTTCACTTCTACATTTAGTGGAGGTGGGAATGAACCACTATGAAGTGTTAAGTTTAATGTAATATAAATTTTGATGATGACAAATATAGAGAAATAAGGAACACAAGTATCATATGTGTCTAACATATATAATACTCCTTATAGAAGTAAAATGTGCATTAGCATGTATTTAATTATAGCTATAATGCATATATCATGCTATGTGCAAATATATTCACTATATTTTTACAATGAATAACATAAGTTGGATATATAAACTAGATTAACTACTTAATTTGTAAGTGTAATATATTAAATATAAGATGATCCAAGTAAGAAGAGTAAGTATTGGAATACAGAAATGGAAATCAATATCATGCCTCACTTAAGAAAGAAAAAGAGAAAGGATGCTCCAAAAATGGAAGATCAGAAGGGAGCATGCCAAGAAGGAAATGATCAAGTGGAAGTGGAACTCAATATTAGAAGATCTAGTCACTAGGTATATTTTGTTTTCACTTAGGTCTTGAGGTGGGATTAATCTTTGAAAATTACCTAATCTTGTTACCATATGTTTTAAATGAGTTAGATCAAGTAAATCTGATGTTAGCATATGTTAAAGTTGAAAAACACTTTCTGACAGACGAATTTTGAAGTTAATGCTTGAGTATTTTGTTGAAAATTTGAACTTTGCTAACTAAAATTCGAAGTTCCAGAGGTATCACCTCTGACAGATGAAGTTCAGGTTATTGAAATTCGAATTTTGAGTCAAGCATAATTTGTGAAAAATGCAAAATTCATTTGAAGTCATGTCAAAGTTTGTTTAATATTAAAGTGCAAAAAGAGTTCAAAGTTAGTTCCTCTGACAGACAAATTTTGGATTTCAAAATTTGAACTTTAGATTGAAACTCAATGATTTACAATTGCATTTGCTTGATGCAAGAAGTTTTGGTTATCAAAGTAATACATCCTTGCTTTTAAACATAGTGAAATCTGGTTTTCAAGAATCTAGAGTTTGACCTTTGATTAGTGTTTTTAAGACATCTCTCAAAATACATATGGCTTTGATGTAAAACTTATTTCATATGAAACTAGACTTAATAAGATTTTCAAAGAAGACTAATTTCACTCAAAATAAATGTTATATGAAAAAGTTGTGGTCATTTAAAGTTGAGTTGTGATATGGATTTTCAACTTTGACCTCTTATCATTATTTTGTTAATCTCATAGAATACGTTTGTTTTTGAAGTAAAAATTTTTGCATTTAAAAGTAAACATTGAGAGCTTTCCAACCATATGTTATTTTCTTAATTTGAAGTTAAAATGAGAGAGTTATAGCTTCTGGAAAATTGTCTACAATGCAAAGTTTGAAGTTACAGAGGTTCCGCCTCTGATAGACAAATTTTGGGCCTCCAAAATTTGAATTTCGGAGAGCAAAACTGTGCCATGTTGAGCTTGCTACAGATAGACAAATTTTAGGCCTTCAAAATTCAAATTTCGAATGCACTGCAAAAACATGAGACCATTATTCATACTCAACAGATGCACTTTAAATATGAAAATTCCTATGTTTTCACATGGGAAATATTTGCCAAAACCAAAATTTGAATTTCACTTTTAAACAGGCCAATTTTGGAAGTTCAACGTTAAAGTCTTTAGCTTATAGTCTCTGTGAAATTCATCTGTTGACGCCCCAAAATTTGAATTTCAGAGTGTCAGACTCATTAAATGTGGTTGGTGAACGACTAGTTTTACAGAGTAACCGTTGAGTAACATCTCTAATGACTAGATCTTGTGTCTAATGTCTAGTTACACAACAAATCTATAAATAGAACATCATTTGAACTTATGAGTAATAATCTTAAGAGAGTTTATGCAAAAATGCTGTCCATATATACAAAATCTTTCTATGTCAGCATCCTTTGAAAAACTTACCTCAATAGAGTGAGCTTTTAATGTATTATCTACTCTTGAAAAGAGTTTTCATTCTATAAACATTACTTTCTACATATTCTGGGTAGAATCTTAGTGTGGGGAAACACTAAGGAATTTACACATCTTGTAAGGGTGTCGGAAAAGTAGCTTCACAAGTGTCTACTGAAACTTATGGGATGTACTGAGACTTTATAGGTGCCCGGATCAAACCTGTGGGATATAGTGAAAAATTCCAAGTGGTGGCTTGGGGACTGGATGTAGGCCAAGTGGTTAGGCTGAACCAGTATAAATTATTGTGTACTGTTCTTCATCTTTTCTATTCAATTGCTATACTCAACTCTCTTTATTCATCCCTATTTTGCTACACACTTGATGAAATTGGGTTGTGATCCAAAAAGGGTGAAAATCTTGCATCACCCAATTTACCCTCCCTCTTGGGTGACCAGCCAAACCTAACATGAAGAAGCCGCTAAGATGAGAATATTTTGTGTATTCACTTGAGTAGCTTCTATTGAGTACATATGCACACATATATAGTTAGTGAGTTAGATTGGCTGGCTATCACAAACATGGACTAGGGTGAAGACCCAATAAATTAATGCTAACCCATACTTCATACATTGTACTAACAGTTTATGGTTTTGTAGATAAGAAAATCATAGATTTGGATGAGAAGCTCATGACAAGGAATGCTCCAAAAGCATATTTGCCCATTATTGATTCTTATGAGGAAGATGATAGAGATAAAAAATCTTATCTACCATTTCAAGAAATTTTATTACCAACACCCGTGGGCCAATCTACTACAAAGGACATAGTTATAAATTTTTACATATTCTGTTAATCATGAAATGGTGAAAGCATTAAATAATTTTTTGTTATTGTATTTGAGCATTGTTTTTTGAAAACAGTAGTATAACATTTCTTTAATTTTTGGGTTGAGGGTAGGGCACAATTCTTGTGAACATATATTAAGGAGGTGTGCTACATATTGTTATCCTCTATTCTTATATTGAGCTTATTGTCTTGGGCATTAGAGCTTATTATTTTGTGCCACAAGCTTTGATGAATTGCTACTAAACATTAATGAGCATGTGATGATACTAAATTGAAGTTGTCAAGTGTGGCAAAAATCATGAGAAATTCTGATTCCTTATTTTCCTGCCATATGATTTAACTCTTGGTAACAACAATTACTTTATTTCTAGTTCTTTGTCCTCATGTATGAATTTTCTCCTCAAGACTCAGTTAAGTAGACTGTCATCAATTATCTTTCTAAACTTTAATTTTCCATAATAAACACACTCAAACAGTTAAACACATATTTTGGATTGTTGTATGTGGAAGTAGTTTGCTAATTATATGCTATATCACACCCCCCCTTGTTGATTTGGCTTCCTTTGATATTCTATTTGCAATTATTATTACGAGCACCATGGTCCCAATGCACACAAGCCTCTTATTGGGTCTCGGGCTGGAAGTCTAGATGTAAAACCTAAAAATTTTCTTGATGGCAAATACGACATTGGAAAAGATAAAGGTATTTATATTGGTGTTCAAGAGGAAGGTAATCCGTAGGTTGATACAAAAGATGATGGTCTAGAAAATATTTGGAGGGAGATGTCAATGGCAATAGAGTGTTCCAATGTATGATTTTGTTACTTTGTTTTTATTTTCAGGAAAAAAAAGGAGCAAATGTGACTCTGTTTAATTACTTTATGTCCTACTTTCTTTTAATTATTTTGCTCATTTTCCTTGCATTTTATTATTTTCTCAGCTTCCTAAATATTCTATGTTAAGGATTGCTGAGATAAGGCATTTATTTATAAGAGGGAAAAGATGGAGAATAAATAAATGTGAGGAAAACAAATTGGTTAATAAGAAAGAATTCTATGTTTTTTTTTGTAATAATGCAATAACTTTCATTACTCCCAAAAGAAGACTTTACAAAGAGTAACTATACATGAAAAGAAGTATAATTAAGGGCCACCTTCTAGGAAGGGTCACCTTAATTATACCTCTATATATACAAGAGAAAAGACTATGAAGAAACTATTCATAAACATCAATTCTAATCAAGAAGTCCTTCTCATCATATCGTTGGTTTTTTCATGCACAGTTACTACATCTAACTCATAGCTCCCTTTGTATTCTTCTTGAAAAAGTTTGAACAGTGGCATGTTTGTTCCTTTGTATGTGTGCATTCCTTTCCCCCCATACAGGATAAATCACAGCTACAAACCCTGCAATTAACATATTTTTGAAGCATGAGTGCCTTTTAAATTGCATTGCTAGCCGACCTCTCCATCTACTAAATTGCTTGGGGATACACGTGACTCCCACCCATCCATAGACATCCATTAATAAGTCTCTAGCCTATGGACATTGAAAATATAGGTGCTTAACATACTCATTATCATTGCTACATAGGACACATTTCAAGTCCACCACAGGAATATGAAGATCACACAGTCTGGCCTTTGTGATTAGCCTTTTTTGGGAAGTTAGCCACATTATATAAGCATGTTTAGGAATATTGTATATAGACCAAACTACTTTGTCATACCTGAATATTCCATCTCCTTGGAGCCATTGATATCCACAATTTATAGTGTATACCCTTGCATGTGATACAGTCCATTGTCCATTTTTATAACCATGAACAAATTTTTGTTTTACCTTATTAAGATTTTTCCAATACCAACCAGCATCAGAGGAACAACTGTAACTCCAAAAATCTTCTCCCTTTAAATACACCCCATTTATCCACTTCACCCATAAATTATCTCTTTAGATGCAATATCCCAACTCTATTTAGCTATAGATGCCCCATTCCAAACATGGCATTTTTTTATACCTATACCTCTATATTTTTTAGGCAGGCATACTTTTTTCCAATTGACATGTGCCATTGTCATGTTAGATTAGCTGGCTTCCCAAGAGGGGGGTGAATTGGGAAGATTAAAAATTTTCTACAAAATATCAAGAAGGTGAAGAAAGCAATAAATGATGGTAAAGCAGAGTATAAACAAATAGCTGTAAAAAAAGTAGTAAAGGTAAGAAGACTCAGTAATTTATCCTGGTCCAGTCTCTCCACTTGACCTACGTCCAGTCCTCAAGTCACCACTTGAGATTTTCCACTATACTGCAAGAATTTCGTGGCCTTCTTGCAAATGCCATAGTATAAAAATAATGCTATGTTTCTAGAGCTTCTCTCAATCTCTCTATGCACTCTTACTAAGTGCTTCCCAATCCCTTGTGATATCCCCTCACAAGAAAATCTATCTTCCAGATGAATATGAGATAGTTTACAAAGAATAAACTCTCTTAATCAGAGTAAATATGAAAGTTTAAAGTACAATGTTGAAGTGTGAGAGTATAAAGCTTTGAGTAAATGATTTGATAGAGTTTCAGTATATACAAAGTTAAAATCGTTACCCACAACTTCAAATGATATTGTATTTATAGATTTAGGTCTCAAATGTCCGTTAGAGATGAAATCTATCCTTTGGAGAAGTTATCCAATGGTTACTCTGAAAAACTATTCGTTAACCAACCGCATTTAATGCTTCTGACACACTAAAATTTGAATTTTGGTTAGTCAACAGACGAATTTTGAAGATACCAAAGGTTAACAGCTTCAACGTTCAAAGACTGAAGTTCGTCTGTCATGAAGTGAAATTCGAATTTTGATATTTTGAAAATGTTTCTATGTAGTGACATACGAATTTTCATGTGGAGAGTTTTTCTGTTAAGTGTGAACAGTAATTTCAATTTGCTACAGTGTCTTCAAAATTTGAATTTTGGAACCCCAAAATTCGTCTGTCCGTAACTGGTTTACAAGGCTCAGTAGTTCACATAGTTCAAATTTTGAATTTTCAAATATCAAAATTCGTCTGTCAGAAAGACCTCTTTTTAGACTATCTTCAAAATTCGAATTTATAAATACTGTCATTTGTATCTCAACATATCACTTTAACAGACGTACAAACTTAGCTTCTGAAATTCGAATGTTCATATTCAAAGTTCGTCTATCAGTAAGCAATTTTGAAATCCAATTTAAGCTTAGTTTTAGATGAACTTTGACATACTTTCAGACTAATTTCTATAGTTTTCATAGGTTTCATTTTGTCTGAAATTCGAATTTTCAAAACCCAAAGTTCATCTATTTCTTAAAGCTTCTTTTAGGCACTTATTAAACTTCGAATTTCATTAAGTCAAAATTCGTCTGTCAGAGAGGCATCTCTTCAGACTCGATCAGTTTAAGTACGAAATTCGAATTTCCAAAGGCCAAAATTCGAACTTTCACTTAAACAGATTGCTATTAACTTTTTAAACTTCGTATGTTGGTGGGTGTTTTTCAAATATTCCATGATTTAACACAGAATCAAGTTTTTAAAACTTCTTTCCACCAAATCAAAGCCTTTTACTCAAAATAAAACAAATTAAACATCCTACAATAAACTTTGCACAGATTTCTCCAGGATTTCTTCACTTGAACTCTTTGTGCACCTTTGATATCTTTATTCCAAGCTCTTGAGAGTTGATTTGGAATCATCAAAACTTCTTGATTCAACATTCTCCCCCTTTTTGATGATGACAAAACAACTTACAAACTAGATTAGTACTTGGGTTTGCTTTAACAAGCTCCCCCTTAACATATGCATTATATATAGTAAACCATGTGAAGAGATTCAAAGAGCAAATCATTGCAACCAAGAAATTCTTTCATTTAATCAAATGTTGCTTTACAGAGACAAAATCTAAGCAAAGTTCTTCTAAAAACATAAATCAAATACAAAATACAAATAATCAAAACAGACAACAAAGACATAGTACAGCACTACACGAAGACTCAAGCCTAAATTCTAATCACTTCTTCTTCTTTGGCTTGGTCTTCTTGCTGTAAGTCTTTCCAGATGGCTCAGCAGCAGACTTGCCAGTTTGCTTACTCTTCTCCCCCTTTTTGGCATCATCAGGAAGGTGAACAAAGTCAGCCAGAGGAGGGATCTGAGAAACTGGAATAGCTTAGAGGGGCACAGGATAAAAAGGCAGATTAGGCTCAGAAGGCTTAGAATCCTCAGAGACCTCAAGCAATTCTTGCATCTCTTGTCTAGAAAGAGCCAATTGAGCCCTCTGTTCTTCTGAGAGACCATATGCTAAAAGAGATGAAGGAGCAGGGTCATCAGAATGAAACATTTCCTCAAGTCTTCTTCTCTGAGCTTACAAGAGAGCATTGCGAGCAATAGCTTCAAAATCAACAATAGGCATAATGCTTCTCTCTTCATTGCTGGCATCCTCCAACATTGATGAAGTGGAAATGGTTGCCACTAGTCTTTCAACTTGCTCAGATTCTTGAGTGGAAAGAATTGAATCCTGAGCATCTTCTTGAATAGGCTCATGAGGACCTATTTCTTGAGGTCCTTCTTCTTCCAAACCATAGTCCAAGGGTGGACCAGGACTTGGTGTCCTCATTGCACCAATAGGCTCAGCACTATCTTCTTCATCATGCTCAGAAGAGGCTATCTCGAAGGGGCTTGGAGGCTCAAGAGTTGGAAACTAAACAGGCACAGAGAACCCTGGCTGAGGTGGAGCTGATGTGGCAAGAATTGCACTCCGAATATCTTCATAGGCATCAGCAACCACTTTCATGTTCTTTGCCAACTGGTGAATTTGATCTAACAGATGAGCAAATTTGGCATTTTGCTCATCCCTGATGCTAAGAATGAGTGTAGACAGGCTGTCATACAACTCAGTGATCTTGGTTGGCTTGACATGAGAGGAGGGAGTAGATGGAATTTGAGTAGGCTTGGATGGAGATGGGATAGGCAGAGAGGGCTGAGGAGTAGGTCTGGCAGAAGCCTCAGAAGTACCTTCTTGCTGTTAGGAGGCACCTTCAACAAAGAAAAGATCTTCAGATTTTCCTGCTCCCTTCCCAATCCATCTTCCTTCACTTCTTTCAATTCCCATCCTTTGAAGTTCTTCCTCCTTGAAGATCTCAGTGGGTTTCCCTTGCCCCTTCTCAAGATGCTGAATTCTAGCATATTGCAGAATTCTAGAAATAATAGCTGCATAGGGGAGTGTAGAGTCCTTCCTCTGATCCCTTGCCTTGATCATGCGTTGGAGTATGATATGTCCCATGTTAATCAGCTTTCCACGCATGATTGCTGCCATGATATGTGCCTCTGCCCTTGTTATCAAATGGAAGCTGCCTCCTTTATTGAATATGATCCTAAACACTATGTAGTATAGGATCCTCACTTGGGCACTGAGGTCTGTGGGTTTCAACAGGTTTATGGTTGGCCAATTTTTCTTTCTTCTAAACAATGTGCTTAGAATTGTGCTCTCCTTGTAGTTCAGAAAGGGGCCACCTTCTTCATCAGCAGTTTCTGCCTCATCCATGTATCCAGAGGCAGTGATGTCAATCTTGAGGCCATCTTACCCTGGGATTTCCAGCACTTCATTGAGAGTCTCATCTGTGAGCCAGATGGTCCTTGATCTCAGATTAACCTCCCACTTCTTCTTCTTGCTGTTGTACTTCAAGGAGGCATACCACGTCTTTACTACTTCATCATCATATCTCTCCAATATCTCCAACAGATTCTTGTATCTCAACATCCATATACTAGCATCAAAACTATTAGAGACCAAGAAATCCTCCAAGTTCACACAATGTGGCTTGATTACCTTTTTGTTTGCAAACTTGGTCGAATATTCTTCCTGAATTTGTGGAGTGCTCCATAATAGCAGTGTAGTAAGTTGATATTCTCCAGATTCAGTACTTAAGGAGGAAGTGGAAGCAACATTCTCAGCAGCAGCAGGAACAGGGACCGAAGGCTCTACTATCTTCAAGGAAGAGGGTCCAACTTTCTTTGATTCTCCCTTTGGTGTAGTTTTCTAGCGTTTGGAAGGAGTTCCCTTGCTGGATTCGACCTTTCTCTTCGGTTTTTCTCCTTCCTTGGAAGCATATTGTGATTTGACCGTTCTCTTTGGGTGAGACTCTCCTTTA
The DNA here is from genome assembly GCA_026686845.1 of Adenanthera pavonina. NCBI lineage: Eukaryota > Viridiplantae > Streptophyta > Magnoliopsida > Fabales > Fabaceae > Adenanthera > Adenanthera pavonina. Next base: position 10,658,395 of record JAIVEN010000019.1, on the reverse strand, counting down.
CCAGCTTCAGGATTCTTCACTCTTGCCATTTTCGTGGATGAAATATTCAGAATGAGGCAGAGATTGGGTTTATAGGGTGCGAAAATCAGTTTAAACGATGGAAGATAAAGATTTTCGGTCAGAATTTAAGAGCATTGAAGAGAGGATTTGAACAGACCCAGAGAGGAAGAGAGTAGGGTTGCGTCTGTTCAGTGAAAAACTGTCAGTTTTAACGTAAGTAACCGCCTGACAGACGAATTTTGAGGGGTCAAAATTTGAACTTCGGGCAGTTACAAGTTAAACCGTTCAGCAAAGCTTACTGACAGACGAATTTTCTTCTAAAAGTTCGTCTGACAGAGGCTTGGTTCAAGCAACACAAGATAAATAAACGAACTTTGTTCCAACAAAGTTTGAATTTTGAAGAGCAAACATCAAGCAGTAGTCAAATCAGCAAATAACAGACGAATTATGCATATAAAACTTCATCTTTCAAAGATTGAACATTGAGGAGCATGTTTCAACAGATGAATTTTCAGATCAGAAATTCAAATTTCTTTACTTTGTAAAAGTTTTCCAACATTCGTATATTAAGAGATAAACATTAGTATAATCATCATGTTGGACAAACATAACTTTGAAATTTTTGTTCTTGAAAATTCGAATTTTGAAGGTCCAATAGACGAATTTCGAGGCATTACCGAGAACTGTTCCAACTTATAACAGGCTGAAGTTCGTCTGTTGGGTATCCAAATTCGAATGTTGACCATGCTGACTTCCTCAGAAACTCAATTTTTCATAGAAATTCGTCTAACACACAATCAATATACGAATTTCAACTTTAAAAACTTACAGAATGGATCCAGAAACTCAGAATTTTTGCCATTTTCTTCACTTTTTGATTGTTCCATTCTGGTGTGCTCCATTTTTCAGATTTATTGCCAATGAATCTCATGAGGAGCACCTGCAACTTAAATTAAATACTCTTTGATGCTAAAGTTAGAACTAATTTAATATTGAAAAATCTAAAAATAGAATTACACACGGATTTACTTACAGTTCATTGGGATTTACCATACCCAATTATCTTCTTATTTTGCAATGTCTATCTTTTGATAGAGGCTTTGTCAATATATCAGCTACTTGATCTTCAGTTGGGATGTACTCTAGTCTGATTTCTCCTTTCAAAACATGATCCCTTATGAAGTGGTGCCTAACTTCGATATGTTTTGTTCTTGAATGCATGACAGGATTCTTTGTGATGTTAATGGCACTTTGATTGTCACACATGATTAGTATTTCCTTCATCTCAACCTCAAGATCTTCAAGCTGCTATTTCATCCAGATGATTTGGGCACAACAGCTTCCAGCTGCCACATACTCAGCCTCTGCTGTGGATAAGGCCACACTGTTTTGCTTCTTGCTGAACCATGAAACCAAGGATCCTCCAAGAAACTGACATGTTCCACTTGTGCTTTTTCTGTCAGTTTTAGATCCTGCAAAGTCAGCATCAGTGTATCCTTTAAGATCTTCTCCATTGCCTTTAGGATACCAAAGACCCATCTGTGAAGTTCCAATGAGATATCTGAAGATACGCTTCACAGCAGTTGCATGGGTTTCTTTGGGACATGACTGGAATCTTGCACACATACAGACACTAAACATAATGTCAGGTCTGCTAGTAGTTAGGTACAGTAGGGATCCAATCATTCTTCTGTACTGGGTTATGTCAAATAATTTCCCTTTTTCATCCATATCCAGCTTGGTTGCAGTAGCCATAGGTGTCACCATTGGCTTGGCATTTTCCATTCCAAACTTCTTGAGCAATTCCTTCAGATACTTGGATTGGTTGAGGAAGATACCATCATCGCACTACCTAATTTGCAATCCAAGCAAGAAGTTGAGTTCACCCATCATGGACATTTCGAATTCCCCCTGCATTAACTTAGAAAAATTCTTGCAAAGAGATTCATTAGTAGTACCAAATATAATATCATCAACATAGATTTGAACAATAAGTAAATCTTTATTTTCTTTCTTAGTAAATAAAGTTGTATCTACTTTTCCTCTGCTGAACCCCTTTTCAGTTAGAAAAGTACTTAATCTTTCATACCATGCTCTAGGGGCTTACTTCAAACCGTAAAGGGCTTTCTTCAGTTTATACACATGGTTTGGTTTTGTAGAATCCTCAAAACTTGGAGGTTGATCTACATAAACCTCTTCCATGATATATCCATTTAGAAAAGCACTCTTCACATCCTTTTGATATAACAAAATATTTTTCATGCATGTATATGCTAATAGAATTCTAATTGCTTCTAATCTAGCTACTAGAGCAAAAGTTTCCTCAAAATCAATGCCATCTTCTTAATTATATCCTTTAGCAACCAGTCTAGCTTTGTTTCTGATGATTGATCTTGATTCATCAAGTTTATTTCTAAAAACCCATTTGGTACCAATGACAGGATGATTTTTGGGTCTAGGCACTAAATCCCAGACTTGATTTCTTTCAAACTGATTTAATTCATCCTGCATGGCTAGAACCCAGTACTCATCAGTTAAGGCTTCCTCAGTACATTTAGGTTCAATTTGTGAGATGAAAGCACAATTAATCACTTGATCCCTTAACTGTTTTCTGGTTCTAACTCTCTCTTGAACATTCCCTATCACTTGATCAACAGGATGATTCCTTTGATATCTCCAAGCTCTGGGGAGTTCTTGAGACTTTTCTTCATTATTTTCTTCTTCAAAATCTCTCTCCTGAATATCTTCCTCTATATTAATAGATTCAGATATTTTTGGAGGTTCAATTATACCTTCATCAGAGATATCTAACTTTTTAAAGTTTGAAACAAGATCATCCTCATCAGAAACATGTTTAGAAGCAGTTTCATTTTCGATAAACACTACATGCACAGATTCTTCTACCAATTTAGACTTTTTATTGAAAACTCTATATGCCTTACTTCTACTAGAATAGCCCAGAAATATACCTTCATCAGATTTGGCATCAAACTTACCCAGATTCTCCTTTCTATTGTTGTGAATGAAGCATTTGCAGCCGAACACATGGAGATGTGACAGATTTGGCTTTCTTCCCTTGTACAACTCATAAGGAGTCTTCCCAAGGATTCCCGACTAATTAAGCAAACAGAATCTAAGGGAGGAAGTTCATCAAGATTAATAGTATAGCAGTTACCATCCCTTTAAGCTTTGAGGATTACTTTGTGGTCACTTTTTCTGATGACTAGGCAGAATTTTGAGTCAAATAATACCCAATTTCTTTTGTCACATGTTTGGCTCACACTCAGCAGATTGTGGTTGAGGCCTATCACAAACAGCACCTTTTCAATGGATGTTTCAGGATTTTTGCCTACAATGCCAATGCCAACTATTCTGCCATACTGATCACCTCCAAAAGTCACCTTTCCTCCTTTCTTGTCTCTAATGGTGATGAACTTCTCCTTGTCACCAGTCATGTGACTTGAGCAGGCACTACCATTTATTGTTCTTTCTAGCTTTGAGACAGACCTACAAAACAAAGTTCAAGTTTTCTTCTTAGGTACCCAAATCTGCTTGGGTCCTTTTCTGTCAGTAGTCTTTTCCCTAGATACAGATGTACCTTTGGGAACCCATTTAACCGTTCTGTCAAGTCCATTTCTCTTTAAAGTACAAGAGCTAGAAATATGCCCCTTTTTGTTACAGAAGTGACAGGTGGTAAAGGGACTGCTAGATTGAGAGGCAGGAAGAAAACAATGCAGATAGTATTTTTGTTTTGCATGCCTTGGTTGATTATATGATTCAATGTGATGTGACATATGATGTTTCTTTCTATTTCCATCATTATGCACAAAATGTCTCATGTATACATTCTGATTTTTCTTCCTAATCTTTTCTTTTGCTGCACAAGGATCATAGCCAAGTCCAGCTTTTCCCTGTGATATTCTTTGACTTCCCATTAAAGCAAACAACATGTTTTTACCTCTAGTAAGCCTAGACATGCTTTTCACTAGATATTCATTGGTTTGCTTTAGTTCAATGCATGATTTACAGCAAACAGATTCAGTAACAGTTAGAGAAGCAGTTTCAGAAATGTTGTGTTAAGATTCTAGTTTGTTAATCTTTTTCTTAGCCTGCTTCAATTCTTTAGCAATTTTAACAAACTCATCATGCAACTCATGAAATGCATCCAGTAATTCTGAATAGGAAGGTTCAGATTCATATACCTCATCTTCTTGATCATTGCTACATGGGATTTCAGCTTCTTCAAAGGCAAGTGCCATGAGACAGATGTTGGCAATTTCATCTTCATCATCTTCTTCTTCATCTGAGCTGTTGCCCCATATTGATGAGATGTAAGCTCTCTTCTTCTTGCCTTTGTCTGCAGCTTTCTTTTCTTTTTCTTGCTTCTTGAGGAACTATGGACAATCCCATTTGATATGTCCTTGCTTTTTGCACTCATAGCAAGTCACAGGCTCTTTTGGTTCCCTCTTGCTATCTCCAGTAGCTCCTTTCTTGAAGATTTTCTTGTTTCTCTTCTTGATGTAGAATCTTCCAAATTTTCTAACCATCATAGCCAGAGTTTCTTCATCTAGCTCCTCTCCATCGTCTGATTCTTCCTCCTTTTCTTCAACACCTTTGAGAGTAAGACCTTTCTTCTTTCTATCTTGTCCAGCTTCCTTGAGCGCTTTCAGTTTTCCTTCATATTCCTCAAGGCTCCCAAAGAGAGCTGTGACAGAGGCCATTGATTCTCTTTTGACTTCCTCTATTGCTGTTACTTTGGGTTGCCATTTCAGAGGGAGAGCTCTGAGGATCTTTCTAACTTTTTCTGTTTGAGTGTACTCCTTTCCCAGGCTCTTTAGTTGATTCACAATGAGGGTGAATCTCTTCTGTAGCTCTTTTATATTCTCTCCTTTAGCCATTCTGAAGCTTTCATACTCTTCTATGCATGTATTTAGTTTATTTTCCCTGACTCCAGTTGTTCCTTCATGAGCAATTTGCAGGGTGTCCCACATTTCCTTGGCAGTGGAGCATTGGGAGACTCTGTAGAATTCGTCTTGATTCAAAGCACTGATCAAATAGTGTTTTGCCTTGAAATTCAGTAAGACTCTTCTTCTATCTTCCTCATTCCATTCAGCTTCCGGCTTTTCTCTGTATTTTCCATCATCTTCCAGAGCCATTGGGACAAAATCTCCCTTCTGAATGACTGACCAAATGTCCAGATCAATTGACTGGAGATAGATTTGCATCCTCATCTTCCAGTACCCATAATGTTCTCCACTGAAGCCAGGTGGTCTATTTGTGTTGTTGCCTTCTGGTAATATACTTTCTCCAAAGCCAGCCATTGTAATTCCCGGACTGTGAGATCCTTTGATTGGGAATCCGGGCTCTGATACCACTTGTTAGATAAGCAAGCTTCCCAAGAGGGGGTGAATTGGGAAGATTAAAAATTTTCTGCAAAATATCAAGAAGGTGAAGAAAGCAATAAATGATGGTAAAGCAGAGTATAAACAAATAGCTGTAAAACAAGTAGTAAAGGTAGGAAGACTCAGTAATTTATCCTGGTTCGGTCTCTCCACTTGACCTACGTCCAGTCCTCAAGTCACCACTTGAGATTTTCCACTATACTGCAAGAATTTCGTGGCCTTCTTGCAAATGCCATAGTATAAAAATAATGCTATGTTTCTAGAGCTTCTCTCAATCTCTCTATGCACTCTTACTAAGTGCTTCCCAATCCCTTGTGATATCCCCTCACAAGAAAATCTATCTTCCAGATGAATATGAGATAGTTTACAAAGAATAAACTCTCTTAATCAGAGTAAATATGAAAGTTTAAAGTACAATGTTGAAGTGTGAGAGTATAAAGCTTTGAGTAAATGATTTGGTAGAGTTTCAGTATATACAAAGTTAAAATCGTTACCCACAACTTCAAATGATATTGTATTTATAGATTTAGGTCTCAAATGTCCGTTAGAGACGAAATCTATCCTTTGGAGAAGTTATCCAATGGTTACTCTGAAAAACTATTCGTTAACCAACCGCATTTAATGCTTCTGACACACTAAAATTTGAATTTTGGTTAGTCAACAGACGAATTTTGAAGATACCAAAGGTTAACAGCTTCAACGTTCAAAGACTGAAGTTCGTCTGTCATGAAGTGAAATTCGAATTTTGATATTTTGAAAATGTTTCTATGTAGTGACATACGAATTTTCATGTGGAGAGTTTTTCTGTTAAGTGTGAACAGTAATTTCAATTTGCTACAGTGTCTTCGAAATTTGAATTTTGGAACCCCAAAATTCGTCTGTCCGTAACTGGTTTACAAGGCTCAGTAGTTCACATAGTTCAAAATTTGAATTTTCAAATATCAAAATTCGTCTGTCAGAAAGACCTCTTTTCAGACTATCTTCAAAATTTGAATTTATAAATACTGTCATTCATATCTCAACATATCACTTTAACAGACATACAAACTTAGCTTCTGAAATTTGAATGTTCATGTTCAAAGTTCGTCTGTTAGTGAGCAATTTTGAAATCCAATTTAAGCTTAGTTTCAGATGAACTTTGACATACTTTCAGACGAATTTCTATAGTTTTCATAAGTTTCATTTTGTCTGAAATTCGAATTTTCAAAACCCAAAGTTCGTCTGTTTCTTAAAGCTTCTTTTAGGCACTTATTAAAATTCGAATTTCATCAAGTCAAAATTCGTCTGTCAGAGAGGCATCTCTTCAGACTCGTTCAGTTTAAGTACGAAATTCGAATTTCCAAAGGCCAAAGTTTGAACTTTCTCTTTGACAGATTGGTATTAACTTTTTAAACTTCGTCTGTTAGTAGGTGTTTTTCAAATATTCCATGATTTAACACAGAATCAAGGTTTTAAAACTTCTTTCCACCAAATCAAAGCCTTTTACTCAAAATAAAACAAATTAAACATCCTACAACAAACTTTGCATAGATTTCTCCAGGATTTCTTCACTTGAACTCTTTGTGCACCTTTGATATCTTTATTCCAAGCTCTTGAGAGTTGATTTGGAATCAACAAAACTTCTTGATTCAACATGTCACACCCAGAGATGCGACACGGATGGCACGGAAATATTGATGAGAGCCGATTTTAAAGGAATCACCACCAAAATTTTAAGGGAAATTTTGGAAAACTGAAATAAAAAGGAAAAGGATGGTCTGCGAATCAGAATTGGATTCAGGAAGTTTATGTGGTGGTTTTATCACTCACGTTTCGCTAGTTGGTATCTAAATGTCTACGGTGTTTCCACTCGAGACTGATAGGCGTAAAGAATTAAACAAAAAGTTTGAAGGAAAACAAATCATTTTTGTATAAATCATTTTTATTTTCTTTTTATACAAAAATAGAAATAGATAAGATTCTTTTAACACATATTTACTTATTTAAAGAAGAAATATTAAGAAAAATACAAAATGTGATTATTACATATATTTTCGAAGAGAAATAATCAGCATATGTGGTAACTTTATCACTCACAAGTTACTGATCAATACCTAAATATCCACGGTGTTACCACTCGGGGCAGATAAGGAATAAGAGCTTGGGCGAAAATGAATAATTTTTTGTTTCAATCATTTTTATTTTTATTATTATTATTTTTATTTTTTGAAATGAGAAGGCAATTAGAAAAACAAAAACATAAATAATAAAAGATTGAATAAAAATTGAAGGAAAATAAATAATCTTGATATGAATTATTTCTTATAAGATCCTCTAAACACATATTTATTAAAAGGAAAGCATTAAGAAGAATTCAAAATATCATTATTAAATATATTTCCGAAAAGAAATAATCAACGTATGTGACGACTTTATCACTCACTAATTGCTGATTAATATTTAAATATCCACGGTGTTACTACTCGAGGTAGATAAGTAGAAGGAGTCAAAACTTGAAGGGAAATAAATAATCTTTGTTCCAATTGTTTTTATTTCTTTATTTCAAATTATGCAATGAAAAATGCAATTAAAAAATCCCTTTTTTATAAATAATTTTTACTTAAATTATTTTTATTTACTTATTTAAAGAGATGCACTTAGAAAACCTCTTATTATTATTATTATTAGTTAAAAAAAAGTACTCGAAAAAGGGATTTAAGATAAAATTGCTACATTCAATATATATTATTTATCTATTTATTTTAAAAATTATTTATATTACTTTTTATTTATAATTATTTGTATTTCCTTATTTTAAATTGTGAAAAATAAGAAACAAAACAATTAAAAATCCTTCTTTAAAATTTGGAATAGTATTATAAAAAAAAATTAAGGTGAAACATCTACCTATATTTTTATTTTCCAAAATCAATTTCCAAACAAAACCAAACAACATATATGGTGATTTGGTCACTCATAATTTACTGATTGATACCCAAACACTCACGGTATTATTACTCGAAGCATAAAGGTAAAAGAAAATTTGCAATAGAGGTTTTTCTTTATTTCAATTATTTATCATCTATTTTATTTATCCTTTTTTTAATAAAGATAAAGAAATCATTTGAACCCAAAATATTTGAAAGTTAGCCAATGTAAGTATCATGGCAACTCTTTGCTCATGATACCCTTGATTGACACCCTACTTACCCACGGAGACTTAGTCCCTCAGGGTAGACTCTAAAACTCTCTCTCTCCCTCCTTTTTTTTTAATTATATTTACTTCTCTTTTTTTTATTATTATTACCTTTTTATTACTAATATTTCTTATTTATTTTTTATAGCAATGATACTTATCTCGTTACCATTTCAAGTGAAAAACAGTAAACGTCACTTAATGTCTTAAAAGACAAACAAAACATAAAAGCAAATGTTACCATAACAAAATAGTCCAGACAATTCCCAAGAAAATTGAAAATAACAACATTGCATTTGGTAAACGTAACATGGAAAATAGAGTGCATAAATTGAGCTAAGAAGTATTCCATTTAGTTAATCCTCTCAATCTTGGGGCCAACAGCACCATTCCTAACTGACTCTTGGGAACTTATCCCAAACCGTGGTAATTTACCAGTGAAGGTGAAATACTGTAACAACACACTTGAAAGATCCATTTGGAGAACCTTTCATGAATGAAGTAAAGAGACACAAACTCTAACCCTACATACTCGAACGTAAATGCCAATGAGTATTTTAATTTTCCTAATCCTCTTTATAGCAAAGTAATGTAGCCTAGCCTTTTATTACAAAACCCATTACCACCCATATAGACCACGGAAAGGAATTCTAAGCTCATGAAAACTTTGATTTCTCTTTCCAAATATTTCAAGCCTACTGTAACAAATTAGTGAATAAAATGAAGGAACAAAACTCATTGGCCCAAAACCTTCTTTCCCCAGCATTCCACCTTATCAAGATTAGATACCATTAACAAAGTAAAGAACACATGTCCAATACTGAAATGAACACAAAATGAACACCAAGGACACAGATAACCAAGCCTAATCCCCACGATATCAGTAGTGGAAACAAAGCCTCAACAAAAAAGTACCAGAAAAAGATTTTCCGAATACAAAATTTTCTAGTGACAAAGCACCCCTCAGTAGTACCAGAAGCTAAATATCCCATAGCCCTAAATCAAATTTCATGCAATGGAACATTACAAAGCAAAACAAATCTCAGACATAGTGATTAACTAAAGGCCTACCCTATCAACTATCAAAATTGTATCAAGTTCATTCCCAAAACCGTGCATCATTATAGAAACAAACAACAAGCCAACTTCAAAAACTCATGCAATGGACTAAGGAAACACATCAACATCATAATAACAGCACTACCGTGTACCATGTTTCGACCAATCTGGCAAATAAAACAGAGCATGAAATCTGATGGCAACAACAATTAATACCCAGATCATTTCTTGACCCAATATTGAAATTAAAATTTCTCAGCCTACTGTCCGAAGCTAAGCCTAAGAATTACCAGTTGGAACTCTCTTTTTAATCTTCAACTCGTCCTTCCATAGCTCCTCATCTGTCTTCTAGCTCTTCACATTCGGCTTCCCCCTTTTCCTGGCTACTTCCTCCCCTGCTTCTTCTATCTCTCTTCCTATGGCATTTCCTTTTTCTTCGTCTCTCTTTGTGTCCCTGACCTTTTGGCCTCTAGGGTTTCTCAGCGTCTCCTTTTTTTTTTCGGCTTCTCTTAGGGTTTTTTCTTCGCCTTTCTCTCTTTCTTTCTCTGAATCTGTTTCTCAAACTCTAGGGTTCCTCTTAGGATTTTTTGGTGTCCTCCCCTCCCCTTTGATTTCTTTGCTTCCTTCTTTTATAGGGTTGTAGCGAGTGGAGAAGAACCGAACCCTAATCGCGTGGCTCTCCCATTTCTGCATCCTCTCGTTCCCAATTTCGCGCCTCCTTTTTGCCCATTCCTGCCACTTCGTTCCCATACCAGGTACCAAGTGGTGGGGGTGTTCCTTTGTCATTTTGTGGCCTTACTCCTCTTCGTGTTGATCCATCTCTCCTTCATGCTCGTTCGAAGGCTCCCTCATCTCTACTACTCTGCCGTACCTGGTACAGAGTAGTGGAGAAACTTTTTGCCTCTCTCACTCGCGTGGATTGTGGTCCATTCTCGACCTCCCTTGCCTTTGCCCAAGCCTAGTCTCTCCTTCTGCATGTCATACGTGAGCCTCTGGCTCACCATGGCCGTGCACCATTGGTCTCCTTGCCTGACCTCCCTCCGTGCCTTCATACCCGAGCTCCCTCTGATTCTGTTCCAAGCTTTGTCAGGGTCTCCTCTATTTCACATCTGAGCCCTAATTGAGGGCTCAGGTAATTTGGGGTTGAAACTCAGCGTTTCAGCCCCTCCCTTCTTTTTTTTTTAAATTAATTTAATTAATTTTAATTTTATTATTATTATTATTATTATTATTATTATCATTATCATTATTATTATTATATATTTTTATTGATAATTATTCATATTATACTATTTTATTCATTATTCATTATTATTTATTTTTATTATTATTATTTTTTTGCTCTTATTTTATTTATTTATATTATGTATCATTTATTTTTTGCTAATTAAATTTTTTATTTTATTTATTACCATTTTTTATGTATAAGGACTAAACAAAATATGGTGTTCACAGTTGCCCCTCTTTACTAGTTTCTTATGTGAGAACGAGGAAAATGCAGTTTTGGAGTTCTCACATAAGGAACGAGTAAAGATTAGAACACGAATTTTGTCCGTACAAAACACACAGAGACTCACTTGCCCCTGACACAAAAATTTAACCCTGACACAAAGAGATGCAATATGACATAAACTTAGAGCATACACAACTTTATTTTGGGTATGAATGATTTAATGGAGAATGAATATTTTGATGCAAGACATACAAGGCAAATGTGAATTGAGATTCGACTAAATAAATTGAACTGGACTCTAATAGATGCACAAATGAACAATTAACTCGAACTAGAGTCAAACTAATGTAACATGTAATGATGTGACACAAATGAATAACTATGTCAACTAGACTGGGACTGATGCAGTAGGCGAATGAAGTGACTAAAACGAATGCTCACTAAAACAAAATGTGATAGCAAGATCGAAACAAAATACCATGTTGATGAGCTGCCCCTCTTCATTTGTTTTCTAAGGAAGAAGATCATGAAATGATATTCGTACTTTAGAAATAAATGAAAAAGGAAACATGTATTTTATTTGGGGGGCAAGATCCATGAACAATAAAGACATAAATTTAAAGGGTGCATGCCGTAAGTTAGGGCTTTGACATAATTTAAATGATGAAAATTTAAAAGGTTCCGGTTGCAAGCCAGCTTTGACATAATTTAAATGACAGAAATTTAAAGGGTGCCCGCTGCAAGTTAGGGTTTTAACATAATTTAAATGACAGAAATTTTTAAATGACAGAAATTTAAAGGGTGTCTGTCGCAAGCCAGGGCTTTAAATAATTTAAATGATAGAAATTTAAAGGGTGCTTACCGCAAGTCAAGGCTTTGACATAATTAAAATGACAGAAATTTAAAGAGTGTCTGTCGTAAGTCAAGGCCTTGACATAATGTAAATGACAGAAATTTAAAGGGTGTTTGCCGCAAGTCAGAGCTTTGACATAATTTAAATGATAGAAATTTAAAGGGTGCCTGTCGCAAGTTAGGGCTTTGACATAGACAGAAATTTAAAGGGTGTCTGCTGCAAGCCAGGGCTTTGACATAATTTAAATGATAGAAATTTAAAGGGTACCTACCACAAGTCAGGACTTTGACATAATTTAAATCACAGAAATTTAAATGGTGCATGCCGCAAGTCAGGGCTTTGACGTAATTTAAATGACAGAAATTTAAAAGGTGCATGTTGCAAGCCAGGGCTTTGACATAATTTAAATGACAGAAATTTAAAGGGTGCCCGCTGCAAGTTAGGGTTTTGACATAATTGAGATGACAAAAATTTAAAGGGTGTCTGTTGCAAGCTAGTGCTTTAATATAATTTAAATGACAGAAATTTGAAGGGTGCCTGCCACAAGTCAGGGCTTTAACATAATTTAGATAACAGAAATTTAAAGGGTGTCTGCTGCAAGTCAAGGCTTTGACATAATTTGAATGAATGAAATGTAAAGGGCGCCTAGGTGACACCTGTCATGATGCAAGACTTGGGGTGCCTAAGCAATATTTCACTAGACCTATGACCCATTTCTTTGATCAGCCCCACTTTGTGGAGTTTACTCGACACTACCTAGATGCAGTCACAATGCCATTTTTTCTTTTTTCTTTTTTTTTTTCTCTTTCTTTCCCCGAGGTATAATGATCCCCTTTTGTAATGCAGGTAAAATGGAGATTTTCCTTTTCTTTTCTTTTCTTTTTGTCCTTAGAGTTAATTGTGATGATATGCATGCAAAAAAAAATTTTGTGATATGTAAAGCTTTTATGTATTATTATTATTATTATGATTATTTGCCCCAATGAAAAACGCATGTAGAATGCCAATTTTATTGCCCCCGTTTGAAAGAAAATTTACTGTGACTACAATGTTAGAAATGTAATGAAAATTGGGTTTTATCTTTCAATTTCATTATCTTGATGTATTTCTTCATTGTTCCTGATGAAGGAATTCAGCTAACCCCACAACTCTTAAACTTGCCATGATCATAAGTGATGATGAAAACCACCTTGCATGCTTCTTCTATCCTTAGGCATAGTTGTGTCATCTTGGAATAAAGAGCTTTAGAGTAGATTGCTTTCTCATATTCATCAATCAGATTCTTCTCCTTGTACTTAGCACCATTAGCAAGCAATCACAATTATTCCCACGATGTATGCCATTAAGTAAAATCTTTTCTCTCTTTTTTTTTCAGGTAATTCATTTAAGGAATAAATACAAAAACTTATCAAAAGGAAAGCAATAATCAAAGAGGAATACATACAATAACTTGTCAAAAGAAAGCAACAATCCAGGAATAAGAGTATAAAGTTAGTTTATTAGGTGAACAAACCACTTGGATAAGAGATCTTGAAACAACAAGAAACTAAAGATGTCAATCTAGTAAAAATGAGAGAAAATGCTTTCACATTGGTCTCTTAAGCCTCAAGTTGATTAACTAGCATTGCCTTTGGGCACGCCTTACAGTATATCTGGCTAAAGATCATGTTGTGCTTGTCATTTACCCCTGTCCATTAGCAGCTTATAACCCCATTCCATTTTCCCCTTTTCCTTGCTTGGGAGATGATTCGCTCTTCCTTTCGCTTAGGCTGCCTTCTTAAGTTTTCAACCTAGTAAGCTATATTTTATTTTTGTGCTCTAATTTTTGCCTAGGCTGCCATTTCATGTTTTCAACCTAGCGAGCTATTTCTTTTCATCATTTTTTTGTGCTCTAATTTTTGCCTAGGTTGCCTTTTCAAGTTTTCAACCTAGCGAGCTATTTTTTCTTTCTTTCTTTTTTCATCATCATTTTTTTGTGCTCTAATTTTTGCCTAGGTTGCCTTTTCAAGTTTTCAACCTAGCGAGCTATTTTTTCTTTCTTTCTTTTTTCATCATCATTTTTTTGTGCTCTAATTTTTTCCTAGGTTGGCTTTTCAGGTTTTCAATCTAGCGAGCTTCTTTTTCTTTCCTTTCTTTTTTTTTAGGCATAATATTTTTTAACGGAATCCGCATTGATAGGCCTTGCCAACTCTTGTCCATCGATGTCCATCAAAATAAGTGCACCCCCTAAAAAAGCTTGCTTTATCACAGACAGACCTTCATATGATGGGGCCCACTTTCCTCGAATGTCCTCTTGATTTGGAAGAATTTTCTTTAAGAATAAGTCCCCTGGCTCAAATTCCCTAGGGCGAAGCCTTTTGTTAAACGCTTTGGCCATTCTCCGTTGATACAGCTGCCCATGACACATGACAACCAATCTCTTTTCTTCAATCATATTCAGTTGTTCATATCGAGTTTTGATCCAATCATCTTCCCCAATAGTTGATTCTACCACGACTCGTAGTGATGGGATTTCCACCTCAATCGGTGTCACTGCCTCCATTCCGTATACTAGAGAATATGGTGTAGCTCCTGTTGATGTACGAGTTGTGGTATGATACCCATGGAGAGCATACGGGAGCATTTCATGCCAATCCTTGTAGGTAATGGTCATCTTAGCAATGATCTTTTTAACATTCTTGTTTGTAGCATCCACTGCCCCATTCATTTGCCAGTTGATAGGGTGTAGAGTTATGATGCTGGATCTTGAATTGCTCATAAAGCTTTCTTACTTCAGCACCATTCGAATTAGGAGCGTTATCTGTAATGATCTTCTTTGGTAAACCATATCAACAAATGATGCTTGATCGCAAGAAGCGAACAAAAGCCTTCTGGGTAACACTGGCAAGAGAGATGGCTTCGACCCATTTGGTGAAATAGTCAATAGCTACAAGTATGAAGCGATGACCATTTGTGGCTTTGGGATTAATATGACCAATTACGTCAATTTCTCACATGGAGAAAGGCCATGAGGCCACAAGGTTGTGTAAGGGGTGCAGTGGAGCATTGATTCAATCAACGTAAATTTGGCATTTGTGGCATTTTTTCACATATTCGATGCAATCTTTTTCCAGGGTCAGTCAAAAATATCCACACCTTTGTATTTGTCTAGTCATAGTATGACCATTAGCATGAGTTCCACATATTCCATCATGAATTTTAGCCATCACCCTCTTTATCTTAAGCGAATTTATACACCTGAGTAATGTACCATCATGAGCCCGCTCATACAAAACCTCCCCACTAAGGAAGAAGTTCATTGTGAGGCACCGGAGAGTCTTCTTGTCATTATTTGTTGCCCCATCTGGATATTCTCTATCTTTGATGTATGACTTAATATCATGAAACCAAGGTTGCTCATCAAATTCCTCTTCTATACTCAAGCAATGTGTAGGAGTATTCCAAGTTTCAACACAAATTGGCTGAACGTGAATCCTGCAATCTAGTTTAACCATGACAGCGAGCATTGCTAAAGCATCCGCAAACTGATTTTTATCATGAGTCACGTGGGTAAACTTGATTTCTTCGAACTTCTTGATCAATTCAGTCCAATAATTCTGGTAGTGGATTAACTTTGGGTCCTTTGTTTGCCATGCTCCTGTCACTTGATAGATTATGAGTATCGAATCTCCAAAGACTTCGAGATCTTTGACACCTAAAGCTAAGGCAGCTTGGAAACCACTAACACAAGCTTTATATTCTGCTACATTATTTGTGCATTCAAAATTAAGTTTAATGGCAATGGGGAATTGTTTCCCTTTAGGGAATACTATTACTGCTCCTACCCCACATCCATGCATATTGGCAGCGCCATCAATGTACACTGTCCATTGGGCATCCTCTAACTCATCCTCAACTGTCAAGACATCCTTATCTGGAAATTGAAAGTCTAGTGGTGGACTCTCATTTAATGGGTTTCCAGCTAAATGGTCAGCAATGATACTTTCTTTAATTGACTTGCGAGTCACATACATTACATCATATTCAGACAGTATTACCTGCCATTTTGACACCCTACCTGACACGTAAAGGCTTTCAAAAATATATTTAATCGGATCCAATCGAGAGATCAACCAGGTAACATGATATAACATGTATTGTCTTAATCGTCGTGTAACCCATACTAACCCACAACATATCTTTTCAATGACTGGGTATCATGATTCACAACCATTGAACTTCTTGCTCAGATAATAAATGGCATGCTCCTTTTTGCCAGATTTATCTTACTGTCCTAACATTACGCCCATGGAGGATGTCAAGATGGTTAGATAGAGTATTAGTGGCTGACCTGGTGTAGGAGGTGCCAAAATGGAAGGGTTCAACAAATATTCCTTTATCTTCTTGAACGCTCGTTGGCAATCTTCATCCCACTTCCCAGGATTTCCCTTTCTTAATAGTTTAAATATTGGCTCACAAGTGGCAGTCATATTTGCAATAACCGAGCTATCTAATTTAAATGACCCAAGAAGCTTCTCACGTCTTTCTCCGTTTGGGGTGGAGGCATATCATGGATTGCCTTCACTTTATCCGGATCCACTTCTATTCCTCTACTGTTGACAATGAAGCCTAGTAACTTACCAGCCGTAGCCCCAAACATGCACTTATTGGGATTCAATCGAAGCTTGCATTTTCGCAGCCTTTTAAATAATTTTCGAAGAACTACCACGTGACTTTCTTCTTCTGCTGACTTTGCCACCATATCATCGACATAAACCTCAAGCTCTTTATGCATCATATCATGGAGTAATGCTACCATAGCTCGCTGGTAAGTTGTGCATGCATTTTTTAGACCAAATGGCATCACTTTGTAACAAAAGGTTCCCCATAGAATGGTAAATGTGGTTTTCTTCTTATCATCTGGGTACATGGGGATTTGATTGTATCCTGAATACCCATCCATCAACGAGTACCTATAACCCTTTGCCGTGTTGTCAACTAACACATCAATATATGGTAAAGGAAAGTGATCCTTAAGACTGGCTTTATTCAAATCCTGATAGTCTACAGACATCTTAATGCGGCTATCCTTCTTAGGTACCGGAACTATATTTGCAACCCACTGTGGGTATTTAGCAACATCTAAGAAACATGCATCCCATTGTTTCTTTACTTCTTCTTTGATCTAAAGAGATGTCTCGGGGTTCATTCTCCTTAGCTTCTGCTTTTTTTGCTTAATGTAAGGGAACAAGGGAAGTTTGTGAGAAGCAATATTATGGTCAAACCCTGGCATATCTTGGTATGACCAAGCGAACACATCCAGGTATTCTTGAAATAAATCTATCATCTTTTTCTTCTCAGGATTATCAACTATCTTTAACTTTTGTTTATCTTCCTCAGTTCCTATGTTGGTCATCTCTATGACTTCTTCATGTGGGATGAAGCCATATTCAGAGGGTTCAATAAGCTTTGCAAATGTATGGGGTAATTCAGTAAGCGCAACATTTTCTCCAGACTTACCATCAAGGGTATCCATAACAATGCAAATGTCATCCCATTGGGGCTTGAGAGCCTCTGTGTTAGACAAGAGTTTCAAGAATTCTAATTCCCTGGAAGGCAACAAATACAGCAGAAGTAAATGATGAAGTATAAAGTAATACTTAGAATTATTTAGATGAGAGACCAACATAAAAGGATGATAGGAAGTATAAAATATGTGGACATAAAAGAAAAAAGGAACAGAGTGTACGAAATATTGCAATGTATTTAATCCTCAAACATAAAAGTTTCCAAAAGTCATGAGTACAAGGTTTCAAAAAAAAAACATAATAAAAACTCTAAAGTATTACTCTAATGACATGACATCAGGGATTATCTCAGATTCCCAGTTTTCTAGTGCTTTTCCAAGGGTATCATGCTGAATCCAATATCCCTTTCCATAGCTTTCCTCTTTTTCTTCCGTTGTAGTAATAGAGTCATTCATGTTGATTGTCTCAGAAGCTTGTGGGAATGTCTCTCTAATATGAGGAACTTTTGATCTTCCTTGTAATTTCCCTTTGCCCAACTTCATTTGCTCTGCCAGAAAAGTCTCCAATAAGGGATCATACCCCAACCCTTGACGTCCCTGATTCCCGGGGAGTTTGATTGGTTCCTTTACTCCTTATAATTTAGCTCTGAGACCTTGTCCTTCCTTATACCCACCATGCTTCATTATCTTGGCAACTACTTGATGCACATCCTTACTTGGCTTGTCACTTTCCACAATCTCAAAACTGTGATAAAAATGACCACTTGTATGCTCCACATTTTCAACATAAGGTACGACACTTGGCTTGCTAATCATGAGTTCCTCTTCCCCCTTAATGGTAATAAGTTGGTCATCCTTGACAAATTTAATCCTCTAGTGTAGAGTGGATGGTATCGCCCGTGCATCATGAATCCAAGGTCGTCCCAAAAATATAGTATATGTAGCATCGATATTCATGACATGGAACTGTACTGAAAAGATGCTTGGCCCTATCTCAAGTGGAAGATGGACTTCCCTAAATACTTCCTTTATTGCCCTATCAAAATCTCTGGTAATCAAATCACTGCGCTCTATAGCAGACATATCCACTGGAAGCTCTTGTAAAGTCATTAATGGCAAGATGTTAAGAGCAGATCCATTATCGATCAAGACCTTTGCCACTATATACCCATGACACTTTAACGTAATATGAAGAGCTTTAGGTGATAATGATGACTCTACACTTTAACAAATTAGTGAATAAAACGAAGGAACAAAACTCATTGGCCCAAAACCTTCTTTCCCCAGCATTCCACCTTATCAAGATTAGATACCATTAACAAAGTAAAGAACACATGTCCAATACTGAAATGAACACAAAATGAACACCAAGGACACAGATAACCAAGCCTAATCCCCACGATATCAGTAGTGGAAACAAAGCCTCAACAAAAAAGTACCAGAAAAAGATTTTCCGAATACAAAATTTTCCAGTGACAAAGCACCCCTCAGTAGTACCAGAAGCTAAATATCCCATAGCCCTAAATCAAATTTCATGCAATGGAACATTACAAAGCAAAACAAATCTCAGACATAGTGATTAACTAAAGGCCTACCCTATCAACTATCAAAATCGTATCAAGTTCATTCCCAAAACCGTGCATCATTATAGAAACAGACAATAAGCCAACTTCAAAAACTCATGTAATGGACTAAGGAAACACATCAACATCACAATAACAGCACTACCATGTACCATGTTTTGACCAATCTGGCAAATAAAACAGAGCACGAAATCTGATGGCAACAACAATTAATACCCAGATCATTTCTTGACCCAATATTGAAATCAAAATTTCTCAGCCTACTGTCCGAAGCTAAGCCTAAGAATTACCAGTTGGAACTCTCTTTTTAATCTTCAACTCGTCCTTCCATAGCTCCTCGTCCGTCTTCTAGCTCTTCACATTCGGCTTCCCCCTTTTTCCTGGCTACTTCCTCCCCTGCTTCTTCTATCTCTCTTCCTATGGCATTTCCTTTTTCTCCGTCTCTCTTCATATCCCTGAACTTTCGGCCTTTAGGGTTTCTTGGCGTCTCCTTTTTTTTTCGGCTTCTCTTAGGGTTTTTTCTTCGCCTCTCTCTCTCTCTTTCTCTGACTCTGTTTCTCAAACTCTAGGGTTCCTCTTAGGATTTTTTGGCATCCTCCCCTCCCCTTTGATTTCTTTGCTTCCTTCTTTTATAGGGTTGTAGCGAGTGGAGAAGAACCGAACCCTAATCGCGTGGCTCTCCCATTTCTGCATCCTCTCGTTCCCAATTTCGCGCCTCCTTTTTGCCCATTCCTGCCACTTCGTTCCCATACCAGGTACTAAGTGGTGGGGGTGTTCCTTTGTCATTTTATGGCCTTACTCCTCTTCGTGTTGATCCATCTCTCCTTCATGCTCGTTCGAAGGCTCCCTCATCTCTACTACTCTGCCGTACTTGGTACAGAGTAGTGGAGAAACTTTTTGCCTCTCTCACTCGCGTGGATTGTGGTCCATTCTCGACCTCCCTTGCCTTTGCCCGAGCCTGGTCTCTCCTTCTGCACGTCATACGTGAGCCTCTGGCTCACCACGCCCATGTACCATTGGTCTCCTTGCCTGACCTCCCTCCGTGCCTTCATACCCGAGCTCCCTCTGATTCTATCTCGAGCTCTGTCAGGGTCTCCTCTGCTTCGTACTTGAGCCCTCAATTATTTTTTGAAACCCAAAATTCGAAATTCATCTGTTGAAACCCAAAATTCGAATATTGGTATGTCAAACGCATTAAATGCGGTTGGTGAACAACTATTTTTGCAGAGTAACCATTGGTTAACATCTCTAATGGCTAGATCTTATGTCTAACGACTAGTTAAGTCACAAATCTATAAATAGAACTTCATTTGAAGTTGTGGTAATGAATTTAAGTCAGTCTTTACCAAAACTCTGCCAAATTCATTTATCAAAGCTTTTTCACCTTCTCATGATATTGTTGGACCATAACTTTCATATCTACCATATTCAAGAGAGATTTTATTTCTATAAAAATCTTTTCTTCATCTGGAAGAAAGATTCTTTGTGAGGGGAATGACAAAAAGAACTAGGAAATACTTGAAGGAGAGTGTCAAGGGACATTTTCAGTGTTTTTAGAACAAAACACGTGGATTGTATTGAGGCATTGCAAGAAGTCCATTAAATTCTTGCAGATTGTGGAAAATCTCAAGTGGTGACTTGAGAACTGAACATAGGTTAAGAAGATTAGACCGAATCAGGATAAATATATGGGTTCTTCACTTCCCTTATCTCTTCTACATTCATATTTATTATACTTTATTTTTCTGCAAACTTTTGCTTTCACTATTATATTTCATTTTTGTAGAAAAATTTCATAGTTCCCAATTTACCCCCTTGGAAAGCCAGCATTCCTAACAATGTTCAACTCTATCAATTTAGTTGTTATTGCAAGATAAACTTAAATGAAAAAAAAATGTGACCGTGGAGAATTTTAGGTAGAAAAGTATCCGTGCATGCATGTCATTGTAGCATGTGCTCGCATACAATTAGACCATTTGCAATTTGTGGATCTAATGTTCAAGTTAGAAACCATAAACCTTGCTTATAATAATGAGTTCCACTCGATAAGTGACAAGGTTCATTGGCCAGAAATTGATATTCCACGTTTAATCCCTAACCCTGCAATGATTCAAGAAAAAGGTCATTCACGTTCAACTCGTATACGTAATGAAATGGATTGGACTATGACCGGTCAACCTAATAGGTGTGGGTTATGTAGGCAAGTAGGTAATAATCATTCCACTTGTTTACATCTTTAGGCTTCTAGATGTTAATTACTATACTTTCCTATGTATTTAAGATTTTTCAAATATATGTATCTAACATTTTTTAAATATTGCCAAAGGCATGGAAAATTGTTAATGTAATTGTTTGCATGAGCTTTTTAATGTGATTACATTGGATTGTACCTTCTTCTTTTTAGCTCCAAACATTGTAGAGATGGTTCTCCAATGGCACAACCATATCACATCATCAACCTAGGTACAGAGGATAATTCACTATTATATTTTCATCCACGATATATTTCAGAGGCTGTGTGGACTCAAAATTAAGTAATTTTTTTCACATGTAAGTATTAATTGTTCATAATCATTAGAAATTATATTTCTACTTTTTCAGGTCAATCAGATCCTTCAAACTCGACAAGTCATGCATAATGAATGACTAAGCGTTCCACCAATCCAAATTGTGTCTTACTTTATATAGACTGGATTCTATAGTATTGCTAGAATAGGCTAATTTGAGCATAATCAGGCTTTGATTTCTACACTTGTTGAGAGGTGGCATCCTGAGACCCATACTTTTCATACAACCCATGGAGAATGCACAATAACTTTACAGGATGTGGCAAACATTGTGAAGGACTACCTGTAAGTGGTATATAGATTTAGATTGGGTCAATATTTGTCATATGAAACTTGGCATTGTACCACCTGCAGAGTATATATATGGACAGAGGATACAAATTACTTGGCTAATAGAACACTTTCTCAACCTCAGTGATGACGTAGATGAATTACAAATACAAAGATTCACTTGTGCATACATACTCTAATTGATTGGTAGATTTCTAATGTCAGATAGGTCAAGTCATAATGTTTATTTAATGTATCTCCCATTGTTTTGGGATCTCTCAAGTGCTAGCCAATATTCTTGGGGATTTGCAATATTAGTGCACTTATTCAGAGAATTATGCAATGCTACCGAACAAACGGAGAAGGGGATAGGTGGATGTATGACATTACTCCACCTCTAGGCATGAGATCATTTCCCGATGTTAGCACCAAAATGACCTCTACTAGTAAATCCATGTATAGATATTTATCCTCTCATACCACCCCTAGGATTTATGGATGCTTAATTTACACTCTAACTGTTTGATTTTAATTTATTATTTTAATCATACAAATTTTAACAAGTGCTTTCATGTCATTACAGATGGAAGAATATAGAACAATAACCTTGTCTGGCTGATTGGGTGTTATATACTTATAGGAAGTTACTTGATGCAATGAGGGAAGAAGACATAGTTTGGTAGCCTTATGAATCTCCAATAGTTAGTTTGATAGCCTTAGGAATCTTCAACAGTGCAACAATTAATTCCAGGATATTACTTAGTGTCACCACAAATTTGCCGAGCTTCAGTCCCCCTAATATGCTTCCATATAATTGAATGGCATTATCCTGATTGTGTGATTAGGCAATTTAGTTGTTAACAACCAATACCTCTTACCCTAATTTGTTTGGGGAACTACCACACAATCCAACTAAGAGGAAAAATATCAGAAAATTGGATTAAAAAACACATGGAGTATATTCAATTATGGTTTGGGTGGCATAATGCTATTGTTGAATCACTTGTGGCACATGATGCATTAGATTGGACATCTGAGTACATGCGATGGTATTGGAGACACACTCGATGGTAGATTCCCCCAGCTAGTACCGCAACCAGTTTTGTGGTAACTATCTAAAATCATTTTCTTGATTTTATTTTATATGGATAGTGTCATCACCTAATAATGTCTTATTGTTGATTTTAGGTCGATATAGCTGATAAATTGATTCAACTAAGTATTCAAGACCCTTTGCCAATGCCAACTATAGAATATTATCAAAGGATTATATGAGACCAACAAAACATTAGAATGCCATTAAGAGAACAACACTACAACATGATGCCTCAACCTACTCTACCTGCAATTGAGCTATCACGTCCAGTGATTACCCATGGTAGACCAAGTAAGCAATATGGTAGCTATTTGTCAACTCAACTATCAGTTGCGATTGAAGAATAAGAGGAACATAATCAAGATGTGGCGGGAGATGAAGAGAAACAAAATCCTTAAGCTGCTTCTTCTTCAGATATTTTTACTCAATACCATTACATGCCACCGTCATCCATATCCCAATTAAGTTTGTCCAATTTAGACCAATTTGAGTCATTCATGTTTTTGGAGAATTTGACACTTTTTGAGACTGAGGATAACAATTACTCATTTGAAGTAGGTGGGCCTTCAAATGAAGCCCCCCCAGCAATCAATTCATGCAATTAAGTTTCTAGTATTTGATCTAAATATCTCACCGGTTACAACTACTAACGGATCACTTGAATCTTAACATGAAGAGCCCATAAGATAGGGACAATCAAAACGTGCTTGGAGGAGATCAAAATGTGGCATGAAAAGTCATTATGTATAAGGTAAATAATTTTTTTTTCTATGAAGGAAAAATTTTTATTTTTAATTGATGTAAAAAATTGGCTTTATTAATTAAAATTTAATAAGTACTAATTAATTTGTTAAAATAATTTATGTTTAAGAATTAATTTTTTATTGTTTGTAAGTTTTAATTATTATAATACTCCATTATCAATCATTACTTAGCAATTATAATATTATTCTTAACTGTTATTATAATAATTACCTAATAATAATTAATTAATTAATCATTATCTAATAATTATAATTATAATAATTAATATTAAAAATAACGCAAATCATGATTCAACTTCACGATTTGCATCATCGTAATAGAAAATTTAATAGAAATTGTGATTCAACTTCACAATTTGTATTATGTTAAAAAAAGTTAACGCAAATCATGATTCAACTTCACGATTTGCATCATCGTAATAGAAAATTTAATAGAAATTGTGATTCAACTTCATGATTTGTATTATGTTTAAAAAAGTTAATATACATCGTAATTCAACTCTATGATTTGCATTATATTAAAAAATTTAAATGTAAACTGTAAAATGAAAATCGTAACTTGAGGTTTACTATTTGTGTTATTTTGTTTAAAAAAAATAAATATTACAAATTATAATATGATTTTTCAATTTAATTTATAGTATTTTGGTAAAATATTTCATATATGTTGTAATATAAAATAGTATTGTTTCGCTCAATGCGCCCACAATTGAACATCATAGGCCATCACCGGTCTCTCTCCGTTTGTCGTCCCTCTTCCTCTGCCTCTACTTATCTCTTCAGCGCGACGGCCAGATCCAACCACCACTACCACCGTTGACGTCTTCCACTACGGCAGGTTGTCCGTAGGCGTCCTCTTCCTTTGTCTTCCATCCGTGTCTTCAAAGCTTGAATCTTGCTGCTTTGGTCGTTCTTTCAGTCTCTCAGTCGAAGCTCGTTGCTTATAGTGAGGTATTTCATTAAATCACGAAAAAAAAAAAATTCTTCTAGTTGTGATCTATTTTGATATATTTTAGTAAAAAACTTCCAAAGTATTCTGTTGTAAACTGAAGGACTTGTGGGGCATAATAAAAAATGGGATTCTGTGCTTGCATTGTCAAATAATTGTATATAAACGTATAAATAGTAGTTTCATGTTGGTTCTTTGGAATCCTGAGATCATATCAGGGAAAAGGGGGTTTTAGAGAAAGATGAGCTAAGGAGGAGGCAAGTCGTTATTCGTTGGAGGGCCAAATCTAGGTGGGACTTTATAAAGCAAGAAGCATATGTTTAAAAAGGAGGTGGCGTTTGGATTGTGAACTGAACGGTACATAAATATTCATCAATACAATAATAATAAGAAGAAAAGGATTATTAGTAGTTAGGAAGTGAGATGATGGTGCTGAAAATTGAAGGTGGTGATTGCTAATTTAACTCTGACAAGGGAAACTACTTAACTCTGAAAGCTGAAGAAGATGCCATGTGAGCCATTGGCAAGTGTTTGCTAATTTACATAGTAAGTAAGATGTTTGTATTTTGGATTCTTGCTCTGTTTTTTGTTTTTGTGCCTTCCCTGCTTTTTGTTTAGGAGAGTTTGTTGTATTCTTCGATTCATAATAGATATTCCCCCTTTTCACTAAAAAACATAAAAAGATGTTTCTATAAAAATGGTATATTTGAAAAAGACTTAAACATCTGTAATTTTGAAGGAATTCTTTTGCTTTTGAATGAATTTTGTTGTTGCCGGACTTGAGAGGAGATTGTACAATTGGAGAAGCAGAAAGATGAACTTGAAGCCAATCTGAATTTTTTTTTTACATTTTATTTTCCCTTCTTTAATACTGGAATTAGCAACTTCGCTTTAAGATGGGAATTATGATATTCAAAGATAACTGAATTCACTTTTGATGGCAATTATGTTGTTCAAAAATTGATATTTGGATTTTTCGCCGAGAAAAAGGATAATTGATTTCAAGAATTACATATTTATTTCAGATTTTGATTCGTTGCATCAAATTTACTGTATATTGAAAGGAGAGAAATGATTAAAGCTGCATATTGCTTTAAGAAGAAAGGGATTTGAGCATATCTCTATCCTTTATCCTTTAAAGTCTTGGCTAATGTTGTTGGATTGGGCAGTTTAAATGTTTTATTGGTGATTGAAATAAAGTCCTAACGTAGGGCCTTCTACAATTTATTGATTGTTGAATTACCTTCTTATTGCATAGCTTATTACATAGCTTATTGTTCTGTTTTGATGCGTTTTGTTAACCTTTGAAGGAGAGGAAGGATTAAAATTGCTTATTGCTTTTAAATTATATATTTTAATTAATAATTTCTTTTAGAAATTACTGTCATAGTACACTCATTTTCACATTGTTAGTTAAAAACAAGGGAGAGAGGAGTGAATTGGTGGAGAGAGCTATCCTCTTGAAATTTGACCTTGTTTGTTCCTCTTTATCACTTTGTAATTGCTGTGTATCTGTGTTTGTGCCTGGAGTTTTTGTGAATTGTGTGAAGCTTGTGTTGCTATGATTTGGTAATTCTCCATTTCTCTGTACCAATAGCATTTTGTATTTTTTGTTAGATTGTCTGTGTAATTAGCTTTGGCAATTCTCATATTAGGAATTCCTTATATTCCAATAGTAGATCTTCTGCTTCGATGCTATATTCTGCATGTTTGTGTGTGTAATTCGTGTTTTGTTTACATTATCACTTCTATGTAATTAATTTATGTCCCAATATGTGATTATTACATCTTCTTTATTAAATTTAATTTTACCTTTTTTATAGGCTGATTTCATGGAATAAGAAGGTTCGAATTTTTGGTGTTGTATCTCAGGCTCCCTCCATTCATGCCTCTTGTTCTACTAAGATGCCCATGTCCTCTCATACTGGACTTAACCTGATTTTGAGCTTGAGCATAATGAGTGACATATATCTCTTTTACATGATGCCGCTTCTGATTTGTGAGTAGTCTTTCATATTTTTCTAGTTGTTTTCCTGCTATTTTAGGGAATCTGTCATGAGTAATCTCTCTTGGTAACACATGTATGTGGACTTGCAGCTCAAGAACCTGAACTTTTATCGACAAGATCTATGTGATGGTATCGTAATGTTTACTCTCATTGGAATTTCTCTACCTTGCTTTAGCAACACTTCAAATTTTACTTTCTGATGAGGATTGTCCCTGGACTTTGCTTGTTTTGATTTGTTTTGTATTTTTCTGGTCATTTTTTAGTTGCATACCTCTACTCTGGGAACCATATTCACTGTGAAAAGAGTAATTTTGCCTGAACTTATGTTCTGCTTTTAGTTTTGGCATTTGGGGATTTCTCTAAGCATGATGTTTCTGAAGACCCTCTCTGGGGTTTTAAAGAACAAGAGTGTGCTGCTCCCTTCAAACTCAGCCTTCATATCCAACCATGAAATTACTCAGAAGATTGCTTGTACTCTTTGCAATTCAGGTTCTAATTATTTTCTACTAGCTACAGAACTGCATTCTTTGCACACATTTATCAACCCCCATGTTACTCCCCTTGTTCGATCAAACCCTCACCTTCCACCTCAGCCATGCTTAACCTTTTTCAACTTCTTCAAAGCAAACCATTCCCTTGGTGCCTGTAAGCCTAATCTTCAGAATTTTGTATGCCTCATTTCAAGACTCTACCATGCTCAAAAGTTTGCTGAAATGAAGAATATTGTAAATTGTATTGTCACTGATGAGAAGCTTTGTCGCCCTTCATTGGATATCATTGCTTTGTTTGATAAAAGGGATACTGGATTTCTTGCAAAGCTATGTGATATGTTATTTAGGGTGTATTCAGATAATAGATTGTTTGAAGAGGCTTTTGTAGTCTATGATTATTTGGAAGAAAATGGGTTGGTGATAGAGGAGAGGTCTTGCTTTGTGCTTTTACTTGCTTTGAAAAAATGTGGTGAGGTTGATCTATTAACAAAGTTCTTTGAGAAGATGGTCGAGTCAGGTAGGGTTGAAATCAGAGTTCAATCCTTGACACTTGTGATTGATGTGTTATGTCAGAGAAGAAAAGTTGAAAGAGCCAAGGCATTGATGGATAAGATGACAAGTAAAGGCATTGTTGAACCAAATGTAGTCACCTACAATACATTGTTGAAAGCATACATTGCAAGAAAAGATCAAAAGGGTATTAGTGGGATCTTGAACTTGATGGAGAAGAGGCATGTTGTCCATAATTTGATTACCTGTGATCTTTTGATACAGTGGTATGCGAGTTCTGGCAACATTGAAGAAGCTGAAAGCCTATTCAAGAACATGTGCAAAAGAGGGTTAGAACCAGATGTTTATGTGTATACTTCATTGATAAATTGGAGTTGTAAAGTAGGAAATCTTAAAAGGGCATTTGCTTTGTTTGATGAATTGACTGAGAAAGGCATAGTTGCTAATGCTCACACTTATGGTGCATTAATTAGTGGGGTATGCAAGGCAGGCCAAATGGATGTAGCCGAAATCTTGGTGAAAGAGATGCAAAACAAGGGAATTGATGTAAATATAGTAATATTTAATACAATAATAGATGGTTACTGTAAAAGAGGAATGATTGATGAAGCTTTGAGTCTCAAAGCTGTCATGGAAAGCAAAGGATTTGAAGCAGATGTATTTACTCACACCAGTATTGCTAGTGGGCTATGTAAGTTGAATAAGTATGAGGAAGCCAAGAAGCTTCTAATTGCAATGGTTGAAAAAGGAGTGACCCCAAATGTCGTGAGTTTCAATATATTGATTGAGATATATTGTAAGGAGGGGAACCTGGCAGAAGCCGAGAGGTTGTTTAGGGATATGGACAAGCAGGTAGGCAGACCTAATAATGTTTCATATAATACCATTATAGGTGGTTATAGCAAGAAAGGCAAGATGGAGCAAGCTCATAGGCTAAGATTTGAAATGATCCACAAGGGGTTACTCCCAGACGTCTATACATACACATCACTTATACATGGGGAATGTGTTGCTGGCAGGGTAGATGAGGCACTGAAACTTTTCAACGAAATGTCATTAAAGAGTATAAAAGGAAATGCTGTGACATATACTGCAATTATTTCTGGTTTGTCCAAGGTGGGCAGAGTAGAAGAATCTTTCAATTTATATGATGAGATGATGGAGATGGGCTTTAAGCCTGACGATAGAGTTTACACTTCACTTGTAGGTGGCCTTCATGAATCTGAATCTCATGATGCCAAACAACAACAGTAGACCAGTCAAGTATGTCTTCAGCTGGCCACATTATTGTTTGACATTCACACAAGAGGCTATCCATACATTGCTAAATGGAAGTCACATTGATGGCATGCTCTTCTGAAGCCCAAATGAGAAGAACCATAAAGGGCAAATCCAGCTCTCATGGTATCTAACCAGAGTTTGAATTCTCAGAATATGCAGACTTTCTGATGTGAGGTAATATGCAAAAGTTCTGATATTTCTTCTATAATATTTTTCTTTTAAATTATTTTTGCTAACCGGTGATGGATAAGTTTTTATTCTTCATTTTTATAAACCTAAATGACTAAATAGGTGTTAAGAAAATGTGCAGAAGAAAATTCAAGGTGAAAAGTGAATGATAAACCATTATTGTGAGACTTGAAAAAATAAGAAGGATAACCCATCGTAATACGTGCATAATGCATGAATTTTCCAACACTTTGCAGCCCCTAGGTGGTTCCAAACCTCCACCAAAACACTTACTTATAATACCAAACTACAAGCCTTGAAAAATGAACCCACTTGGAATTGTTGTTGATTTCTCCTTATTTTGAAACTATTTTTTTTCAATGGAGTTTCAAAAGAAGCAATGTGAGAGAAACACTTTTGCTATGTTTGGTGGGAAGTAGCCATTTTTAAAGGAAATGAAAAGGAAGAAGGAAATGGAGAAGAGGGTTCCATGGAAAAGCTATTTTTTATGCTTAGAAAGCTTGAATAATGTGTACAAAACATATTTTACAAGGATTTCTCTTTTATTTACCCTTTCATAAAACTCCTTTCATGCATACCAAACCTAGCTTGAGTTTTATGAACTGATTTGATAAATGTTGTTATCAATATGCATTTGGAAAATCTTTAAAATAATGCATTTCCATTGTCAAATTACCAAAAAAAAAAAGCCATGTGCGCATCTAACTTTGCTACATTACCAATGTTGTGGTGGATGGTACCTTGATGGTACCTAGGCTTCGATAGGAAAATATGGCAGGAACACATAAGGGCAAAGGTGTGGGGAAACAAATGTGTTATTTGGTGTGCACATGATACATATCCTTACCTCGAGCATACAAATATTAGAAGTACATAATGACTCTACACTTTATTTTGGGTGCACTACACTTTAAGTAACTAACTGGTATTTACTAAATTTCATAAGACTTTCCCAATACTTAACAGTTGTACTCTTTAAGAAAAAAGTTAACAACAGAAGGTACCTTTTGCCTCCACTTTCCAATTTGATACATGTGAGCATCTGATCATCTACTTCCTGCTTAGCTATCCTGTTAGATAACTCCAAAAAAGGAGATTCAACATTTTTCTCCCTGGATCAGTGTTCTTGCATCAATCTCTCCTCCTTTATCCTCCCCCTCATGCTCTCCTATTACTTTTAGGTTATTTGCATTGCAGCAGTTACATTTTTGTCTCAAAACTGTCTGCCTCCATAAACACTGTGGCTGACTTCTGTGTCCTAAATATATATTGGCACTCCATTGTGGATATGTTCTCATTTCTTTTGGGTGGGTTCAACTATGATTCTGTGTGACACGATTTCCAAATATACACTCTGATTTTCAAAGATAAATTATGTACTTCGATAACACCAATGTTCAAGATTGTCAAACTCACAAGTTTACGCAAAGTTGTTTAGGGAATGTAAACTTGGAAGGTAAACTCGTATCATAATTTCATAAAAGTTTACCATTATTAATTAATAGCTTTTATCATATATAATCATCAATATCTATCTCAGATTTCCATCTACCAAGATAATTTTTCCTCACAGCAATAACTTTTTATCCCATAACCTCACTTGCACTTGAAGGCATATGCAATTCAATTTATGGTTTAGTCAACAAAACTTCTAAAATTTTTTAAAAAGGAAACATATTAAAAATCTACTAATTTTATACAAGAATAAAATATGCTAAACAATATAAATTAACATAAACATATTAGTTTTATTTTTAATTAAAAGTAATAAATTAGAGGTTAGAAATTAGACATACTTGATATAATTTTATCTTATTAAAGTATTTTTTCATGAAATTTTGCAACTAACAAAGATGCATAATAAAATTTATTGAAGAAGGTATTTCTTTCTGTTTTAATGATCCCAACTCCAAGTTGGAACCAGTGTTTTCACATTTTAAAAACCCAGAGATTCCAAGCAAAATGGTATATACAAAAGTTGGGCTTAAACAGATTCTGCGCTCACACTAATTCTCTCAGACCTCGGTCCGTGGTTTGAATCCATGTGAGGTATGTTTTGGAGTTACTTTTCTTTGCTGTCTCAACTCATCCAACTCTTTCAGAACTAGTCGATTCTGTTGAGTTTGACAAAGTGGATTATGAGTTTGACTGAGTTATTATACAGCCCGAGTCAGCATGTGCGTTAACTCAATTTTCAATTGTATGATTGTAGACTTAGTTGACTTTTTGAGTCAACTCATGAGTTTGGCAAAAGTGTCACTACTGGTATTCTGAAGTTACTGCAATTTTATAAATATTCTATGGGAGCACCCACTTGTTTACTTCGAAATTTATAGATACTGGGATGTGATTGGAAATGTACTCTGGAACTCTATCTACGAATGAAATGTTGCGTGGGTTATCCAGACAGCAGAGGAAATTTACTGCTAATTGGGTTGCTAGATTAGGAGATTACTGGGTTTTTGATGGATTTATTTACAAAAATAAAAAGCAATTTTTTCAATGTAGTATGTGATTTCTATTTTCTAGTTTTCTGAACTAACTTTTAAATTTGAAAGAAAATGCTTGTTATGGTTGCTGATTGGAGATGTACAAGTCGAAGATAGTTTCACGAAGTATTGGTGGTTTGTATGTACCTTTGTATCTAACCTCAGATTTCATCTTCCTCCCTAATCAAACGCTTATTTTGTGGCTCTGGGAACATTAAGTTGGAAGTTTTTGGCATATTGATAGATAGATAGATACCCATGGATCAATAGTCGGATTCTGATGACTATTTTAGACTGGCTGCTTGGTTTTATTCATGCTGAAAAATCATTAAAACAAATTTGTTTGACGTTAGTCATACTGTGATCAGAAATGATAGAATTTGCAGAATGAATTCTATGCAATAATGCACAGCTTCTAGTGAGAATGAGGAACATTAAGAGCTCCCAGTATTAAAAGTTGCTTTTTAAAAATGTTAGCCTCAGACTTTAATCTATCTTCATTTTACCGAATAAATTTGTCCCTCAACTAAAGATGATTGTGGAATTTGCTACTTTTGGGGTTTCTAGTCATTTTGTTGTCCAATAATTTCTGTTATTTTATTTGAAAGCTTATAGTATATGATGGCATACTTTACGTTATAGCACATCAAGAGAATTGAAAGAGAAGGATGGTCCCAACTTCCATTCTTCTAAACTAGAATATGTACATTTGGTTAGAGTCTAAGATAAGTTGTACTGTTCACAAGCTGTGAATAGTGGGGCTGACTACATTTTTAAAAAAAATATTTTATATTGATTTACTTGAGCTTGAGTTAACATTTATAACTTGTTCATATCTTTGTTAGTAGGGCTGAACATGGACTGGACTAGACCGGGTTGGTCTTGAACCCGTGGTCTGGTCTGAATAAGGACCAAACCACACAGTCTTGGTCTGGTCTTTTGTCTGGTAGACCAGTGACCTAGACCGGGTTGGACTTGGTCTACTGGACTAGAGACCAGGCTGGACTTGATTTAGATTACTCTCTTCACCATTTTGTAAGCTATACAAGTATAACATTTAAAGGGGAAAAATATATACAATCCTAAATTAAACTAAAAAACAAATTCATAAGGACTAAAAATTCCATCAACTTCATAGAAGCCTAATAGATAAAATTTTTCTATCAAATTCCAAGCATAATAGTATCATTAGTTCATCACAACATTATAAGTTGACATTATGTCATCACCAGTGGCAACGTTTAACATAACAATTTACAAACACGCCATTACAAGCTCAACAACAAGAAGAAAACTCCAACATAACACATAAACACAACATTAGTCTTTAGTTCATCAATAATGACAGAAAAGTGATAAGGGGATTTTTATCATCATCTTTTTAATCTTCTTCTGCATCTTCCATATCTCTCTTCTTCATTTCTGGAACATTAGAAAAAAAAAGGATTTAATATCCTGGTTAAAAGAAATGCCAAGAGTATATAGTATGGAGTATGGACAATGAGGAATAAACATCAACTACAACTATAATAGAATTAAAATGCTTATAAAACAATGATAAGTATGGAGTTGAAAGAAAATATTACAATCACAATCAACAATGATACAATATCAATCTACATCCATGATATTATCCCGTCCAACTTCAGTTACAGTTGAATCATCTAAAAAAGAAAATAAATAATTAAAGTACCAAGACTAGTATGTTGGTAAGTGAATAAACGTTTAGTAAGTAACAAATTTAAAATGAGAATAGAAGTATAGATTTGAAAGATTATCAAGGCCAGTATGTTGAACCACATTTTCGGTCTCCTCAAAGTTGTCAAATTCACGAAGCTTGGAGGCAAATTCTGAAAGAGATTGTCCTGGAAGTATCAAATTTTGGGCACAAATGAGTGCCTCAGTCATTTTTTATGATAATGAACTCTTATAAGAGTCAACTATACGTCCTCCAGTGCTAAATGTATATTTTGAGGTTACTGTAGAAACTGGTATAGCCAATACATCACGAGCCATCTCAGAGAGCACTCTATACTTGCTAGAATTGGCTTTCCACAATAATAATATGTCAAATTCCTCCTCAAGCTTGGTGTCATCAGATGAATCAAATGTAAGATATTTATCTAACTCTGATTGAGGATCTGATGAGGTTTTTGGTTTCAGTGATACTAGCCATCTACAACCTGGATCTTCTTTCTGTTGAACTGGAGTTGAAGTGGATGCTCCTAGAGAACTAGAAGGTGGAGGCATGGAAGAACCACTTGTTTTAGGAGCAACTATGGCAGAATACTCATCAAACATACGGTACAAGGTATCTTTGACCTTATTTTTCATGGCTGTACAAACCTCATGGTTAGGAAAAAGCTGTTCAAACATATGGTTTATGTAGTTAAACTTGTAATGAGGATCCAATATCACAACCACAAACAATAAAGGGTTCATATTCTTTGCCTTCCCCCAATATTTGTCATACTTACTCTTCATACTAAGGGACATTTCTATAAGCAAAGGGTCACCATCCTCACTCTCAATGTTCTCATCCAACAACTCCTGAACCATAGCAATCTGGTGGAAGCAAATATTTGAAGTTACATGAAGTGAGCTTGAGAATTTCAAAGTCACATCATAAAACACCTTCAAGAATCTGAGGAAGGTGCGTGCATTATCCCAAGCATATGTATCAGGAGGGCCTTCACGCCTGGAACCTTGCCTAAAGTGTGCAATATAATCTTCATCTTCATCTTCCATCCTCTCAAATGCTTTTTGGAATTTCAGTGCAGCCTCTAACATCAAATATGTAGAATTCCATCTAGTACTAACATCTAGGCAGACAAAACTAGATGTATCCAATTTTTCTGATTCTGCAAAGCTTTTGAACCTTTGGAAACGAGCTAGGGAGGAACGAACGTATCTCACAGCATTCCTAATTGCTTCAAAATGGTCCTTTAAGTCTTTCAACCCATCATTAACTACCAAATTTAACACATGAGCACAGCATCTAACATGAAGATAATCACCATCACATATCAAATCCTTCCAATTCTTGAGACGCTTTTTCAAATATGCTAAAGTGTCATTAGTTGTTGCATTATCCATAGTCACTGTGAACACTTTATCTATTCCCTAATCTAGCAAGCACTTTTCAATCATCCTGCCAATGGTCTCCCCCCTATGATTTTCAATCATACAGAAACTAAGTATTCTTTTATCCAATGTCCAATCATTATCAATAAAGTGGGCAGTCAAGCATAAGTAATTAAAGTTTTGAACAGAAGTCCAGCAACACTTATTCAACACCTTCCTCAAAATCATTTTCTCTCCCAAGTATAGTTGCCAACAATCTCTCGCCATTGTTATTCTCGAGGGAATTTGAAATCGTGGTTCTAACTCTTTCACAAAAGTTTTAAACCCATGCTTTTCTACTATCCTAAATGGCACCTGATCACATATAATAAACTTTGCAAGAGCTCTTTGACATCTTTTTTGATTGAATAAATGGGGCATTAAGCTTCCCTCTTGCCCACTTGGTGACACATAGTGCAACATTGATTGTTTTGGGATTTCAGTGGACTTGTGTGGGTTTTTTCGACATTTTTTCAGGTGCCTTTTCAAAGAAGTAGTACCATGGATATTTGGGTCACAAACATAATCAGAGTGACAATATTTGCAAGCAGCTCTCTGATTCCCTTGAGTTTTTTCTTTGGGAATTTTATCAAAATGCCTCCAAACCTCTGATTCTTTTCTCTTGTTGCTAGTCTTGTTAGTTTCTTCGGTAGGGAGTTCAACTTCTGTGTTTGTTTTTTGGGGGGGGGGGGGGGGCCGGGCGCGGAGGAGGAGGAACAGGAGGTGTGGGTGTCCGGTAGGAGTAGAAGTGGGAGTTGGTGTTTCATTCTCACCAGTACAAGGATTGGAGATGAGTTGATCAACTTCTGCACTAGAACCTTGATCCCGCATTTGCAATATGTTGCTACTTGCCTGCCAATAACAATTTTGGAAATATAAAGATAGGTTTGTGAGAGAAACGTTACAAAATGATGTAAGTTTATACTAAACATTTCACCATGTGTGCATGATAATCATGTAAGTCCATATTAAGCAATGAATCACCTATCCAACTCCAAGTATCCATAGCATTGCTCTGTTTGGTTTCAAACTTAAAAAAAAAACAGAGAGAAAACTAGTATAACTCTAATTCATGAGGAGAATAAATCACTCAATTTATGAAATGCATTGCAATTCGCAAAAGAATATGATTATGAAAAACAATAACCATGATACTCTAGTGAAAGAAAGAGGGAGAAAAAGAAAGAAAGAAAGAAACATAAATCATGGTACGCTATTCATTCATTCTTCCTCTGTTTGTCATTATTACTACTTTTTATTTTTTTAACTATTAGACACTTTTATTACCTTTCAAATGTGATTTTTCACCCCCAATTATCGTTAGTCATCATCAAAACTCTTGACCAAGACGCTCTTAGAACCCTGTTCCCATTGATTTTTCTGAGTTGTACTGGGGCTTAGATCCTCCCTATGTTAATTAAAAAAAAACAATTGCACCATTGACCAAAAAAGACAAATTGCAAACACCTAGGTTGGTACGTTTAATTTAAAAGAAAGAATGAAAAAAGTTACACCATTGACCAAAAAAGACAAATTGCAAACACCATTGACCAATTAAAAGACAGAAATTTTGATCTGGGAAGCTTCTAGTTCAATTGCTTTTGAGGTGAAATTCTTTTTCAATGTTTTTGACTCCATGATGAATTGGATGTCATTTTCGCCCTACAATTCGTACAACACAGGTGAAAGGACCTCATTTATCTTTCTTTTATATATATATATATATAGTGCCAGAGCACCCCCAATTTTTTGTTCTTCGCCTTTGAACATCAAAATTATGTAATTATTAGAATTAAGGCACTGGATAACTAATTGAATAGGTAGGTATGATGTAAAAGCATAGCAAATTCAGTATGACATTAAATAGATGTTGAGTTTTCAAAACCTTTAAAGATGATGAAACCAAACCAAAAGCAAAAGCAGAACAGATACATAATTTTGAATAGCAGCACTGATTGTTTGATGGAAGCCATTTTTCCTCAAATCTCAACAGCCAAGAACGAGAGCTAGGAGAGAAGGGTGACCTTACCTATATGCAACTTCTCAAACCGTCAAACACTCAGCAAAGTGAACAGATCCGGCAAGCACGCCAAAGAGACCAACACTGGCGAACACAATGGTTGGGATTTAGGGAGACTCGGACTGTCGGACGGAGCACCGAAGGGGAGACGTTGATCCACTTGGAGTCTTGGACTATCGGACAGATCTACGCCAAAGAGATGTGATTGGATTTGGGGCTGTTGGACAGAGACCGAAGGGGAGACGTTGATGGTAGAGTAGAGACTGTAGACAATGCCGGCAGACGGAATGGTGGCTTGAGATTGGGATGAATAGGTTAGGGTTCGAAGATCAATCTCTCTGCCACTGTATGTCGTGCGGCTTCAAACTTAAATCAAAATGGGGGAGTGACTGAGTGACTGAGAGAGTAAGAGAGGCATTTAGGTTGACATATAAAAACGACGTAGTCTGAGGCTTAGACTCTGAGCTAAGGAAACAAAAACAAAATAGCCAGATCGGGCTTGGTCTGATAGACTGAAAGATTAGACCGAAACCTGGTCTAGCCCGATTAGTCAACCTGGTCTAGTATGTTGGTTCCTTTCGTCGGGTTGATTTTTTCAAGTCTGGGTCATACCGGGTTCAATCGGGCTAGACCGGGTAGACTGGGTTCCGGGTTTTTTGGTTCAGCCCTAAATTGTTAGAGAGCAAGGAGATTGGCGTACACCTTTTGGTCTTCAATAGATCGAACAATAGGTCTTCTGGACTAGTGAAAAATATGATTTTATTCATTGCTTTCAGAATGGGATGGTACTAATCAGTCCAAATGGAATTGATAAATTGTTCCTTGGTCTAGTTTAGTTAGCTGAAAAAATTGATCAATTCAAAGAGCCAATCAAGCATAGATCAAAATCAAATTGGTCAACTTAGATTGAACTAATTTTATTGGAACTTTGAATATTCATATTTTTATAATTATTTGTTCATTTTAAATATATGATTACTTTTTTATTGAAATTAAGAAATCTTTTGTAAAAAATTATCATAGTAATGTATTTTTAATATTATATTAGACTTGTATATATTTAACGTCCATTAGTTTGACTGCAATTCTTAAACCTATTTATCTTTTAAAGTATTTCTATAATGATAATTTGGATTTTAAAAAAATTGATTTTATTAAATGACCATTGTAATGATTAATGAAATCGATAATGGTTGGCTTGTGTGTTGTGTCCTGATTTTCTCCATGTAGGCTTCACCCATTGCACCTTCACCGTACATGAAATTACTCGTTAAATTAAGTGTGGTGTAATTTCGTCCAATCTTCTCGATTTATCAATTGGCATTCGTTGCTTATCTCCCTCTTCAGTCCTTTGTCCAGAACAGTTTCAATTCATCATTTCTTGATGAAGCTAAGCTCCAATGAATCATGGCTAAGAGCAGGAGATATGTGGTGTGGATGAATCCAGCGAATTAAAGCGTGTTTGGAAACAAGCATGATTTGTTGTATTGTTGCCTTCCTTGGTAATAGTTTAGGGTTTGAAGAGCTTGAAGGGATTATAGGCAATATACACAGGCGGTTTAAGGAGTTCAGGGTTCTCTCGCCTAGGAGATTTACATTCATTTTTCTTGGGAAGTTTGTGTTTCTTTTACCTTGAATGATTGGAAAGTTGTTATGGTGTGACAAACGGCAAGTCAAATGAGATTTTAGGCAGTGAAGCATGAAAATGGAACTGCTGGATGCTCATCCTTTAGAGTTTTAGCTTGCCTTCAACCTCTGAGAATGCTCAGTGTGTCACTACCAATGGATTCAAAATTCTGGGGAATGTTTGAAATTATTGTTTTCCGTTATTGTATTATTTTGACTGCCCAAGAAAAATATCAATGTATTTTTTGGTGAGCACTAAGGGTATACTTAGTCGACAGCCGAAGACTAAATATGAATGTATCTTAATCTTCTCCTTTTGGGTATTTTTCAGGCTGCTCAAGAAATGCCAATGTATGCATGCTTTTGGTTTAGTCTCTTACTATGCGCAAATGAACTTTGTTTTTGAAACTTTGATTTGAGTTTTGTACATTAATCTTTAATGTTCTGGTTGTTCATCTTCTTTACGTTTTTCTCTGTTCAATTAGATTCCCCACATATCTTGAGCTTCTCTATTGGGTTTGCTTTCTGAGATGTGGATTAATGTTTTCTTGTGCTCAGATTTGTATGTGAGGGCTGACTATATTCCAGTTCAGTATTTGGGAAGTGCATAATTTCTTGGGAGAATAGACAAGCAATCCTGTATTTTACCTGATGTTTGTGATGTTATGTGAAGCATGCCCTGCTTGCTACCAACACCAAGTAAAAGCACCAAGAGGCAAGGATGCTGATCATCGCAATTTGAAACTAAGACACTACAGTAATTTATCCCAAGATTTCAAATTGCAGTATATACTCAGGCCTCGTTTGGTTTGGCAAAGGAAATGAATAACATTCAGAGAAAAATTGTGTGATGTCTATCATACCCATGTAATCATTAATGATCAATTTTTATATGTTAAGTAATATTTTTGGAAAGTAGGGGCACAAGTGTCAATTTTTATCCATAAATTTGCATTTTGTTTCTTTCTATTCCCTTTTCCATTCCATATCACTTTGCATGCCAAATGTACTCATAGTTTAGCTAGAAAACTGTTATAACTTACGCTTTTTTTTTTTTTTGACCATCAACTCGCGCCTTATTCAAATGTATTCAATGTAGAAGTGCACAGCAATTGTTCGCCCTTTTCCAACATGATTAAAATGGTTGGTTTCAATCATCGTTGATTTTTATTTTCCAAAGAACTGTTGGACTAAGAGATGGTTGCAATATGTAATAATAATAAAAAAAAAAAAAGATGGTTGCCATACTCAAGACTTAATTAGTTTCTTCCAGCTAACGGCATCTTGTCCTATTTCATGAGAACTTGCTACCTTAGACTATTTTAATAAGGTAAAACTTGGATATTTTAATTTTACTTTCCTGGGATAATTTGAACCCATTTTTCTCCAGACCTATTGTCATGTCAACAAACACTAATAGGTATATGGACTTGCAGGTAGGGGACACTCTGATTCATGATGTGGATCAAATGCTTCAGGTTTCAACCAAATCTGTTATTAATGATGGTTTACAATCAACCAAATCATGTTATTAATAGCTGATGCATTATGGGGTGTTGCCTTATAAAAGCATTCCCTTTACTTTTTCAAGTTTTGGGTTTGGCTCTTGAATTTGTGAGATCAATCTATTTTCCCTTTTGTGCTTAGGACATTGGCTTTTTTTCATTAATTATTGACTCTTGACTCATAATTTATGGTTGTGTTGTATAAGTGACAGATTATGCTATTCTATACTTACACAATGACAGTACAGATGCAAATCTGCATTGATTTTGAGCTGTGACCGTGGCTGTGTTGCACGTATTGATGTGCACAAATCAACAATGAATCAATAGTATAAATTATTATGACTCAATAGTATAAATCAAATGCTATAATAGCTTGAAATCTTGTTTGGTTCGAGATATTTGGAAGGGAGGGAGGGAGGAGAGAGAAAACTTTCCATCTTATTTTTTTTCCTAATCCAAACAAAGGGAAGGGAGTATTTTCGCTCTCATCCCCTCTTGCCTCTTTTATCTAAAGACGGGAGGAAAAATACTCATTTCTTTTGTTTAGTTAGAGAAAAAAATAGGATTGAAAAATTTTTCTTCCCTCCTCTTTCTTTCTTTCCAAATCCTTTGTACCAAACGAAGAATAAGTGTACATTGTTTTAGGCTGAGACATTGTCGTCTTGTCCTTGAATTGCAGTACAGATTTCAATCAAAAGAATGTTCTGATGGCAACTCAATGGATGCTCCCGACGCTATTGGAGCTATTGTGAATGTGATGATTGTATGGTTTTGGACTGCTTCTGGCTGAATCTAATGTGTTAAATGGAAAAGGATGGTTCAGATCGGTCAAGGAAAGGGACGGCCCAGATCACTTCTTGTCAGCTGCTTGAAACGGCGTCGTTTGGATATAGAGGAGGCACATGCGTATGATACGACAATAATGCAAAAATTATTAGGGTATAAAAAATGTAAAAGCGATAGTCTTTAACTCGGAAGACTGGGAAGGGACGTCATTGAAGGCTTAAAGTTATTTCAAATTAAGCAACGCTAGACAGGTCATATAAAAGTTTCGTAATGTGAATTTTTAGAAAGCCTAATGTATCTTTCTAACAAAATTCAAGTCTCAAGCAATCCCCTACATCAACATCGGTAAGCTTCTAAATCTGCAGCCATGTGTCCTTGAAAGTGTGGATCCATGTTATTATTTTTCTCAAGCATGCACAATCAAAACATGGAATAGTTAAGTACTACTTCTGCGAAATATAAGTTATGTTTCAAAAAATTATCCTAATATAAAATATAAGTCATATTTTAAAAAAAAATAAGTTTTTAATTTGGCAGCATTTACATCAAAAACTCAAAACAGTGATTGTTCCAGAAGCCACCAAAACCTAAGATTAGAGGCCCTAGAAAGCCATTATTGATTTCAGCTTTTTTTTTTTATATAATTATATGATATTTGGTATTATCAAATCAAATTTAAATATTGTTAGATACATGTAAGTAATTATCCAGATATGGTTTTTTAAAAAAACTCAAATTTGAGAGCTTACGTAAATGGTATGGAATTCCTTATTATCTAACTCAATCATCATTGGTAGATTTCTACTTGTTTCTTCAATTGTGATGATAGAACACTGGATGGCGTAAAAGAGATTTAATACCCTTAATTAAGATTGCGGGTTTGAACTTGGAAAGGTTCCCCATTTGACTTCTGAGCATGACAGAGGTTCGAATGGCAATTTTCGTGGAGAGTTCTGGTCTGAAAAATTTTAGATATTTTCTATTTTCAAGTCTTATTACACTATGAAATAGT
Source organism: Adenanthera pavonina (assembly GCA_026686845.1). NCBI lineage: Eukaryota > Viridiplantae > Streptophyta > Magnoliopsida > Fabales > Fabaceae > Adenanthera > Adenanthera pavonina. The sequence continues at coordinate 10,616,675 of JAIVEN010000019.1, read as the reverse complement.
TTCCATTCTGTTTTGAAAAAGGTTAGGCAGATAATATGATTTTGGAAAAGTATTAGATATTTTATATTTTATAATTTTCTTTTTCTTTAAAATTTGTCTGTGGAAGGGGATGGGTCGCTTCCACAAAAATGTGGGCAAATGCACTTCTCTACAAATACTATTCAGTGTGATGTTCATCATTGGATAAGATCTCTGGACCGTTCAAATATATAATGAGTATTCTGCAATGAGTATCAAATGCAAATTCACTTCCTTGGCGGCCGAGTTATGACTTGCAAGGAAAGAGTTAAAAAAAACAAAAACTCATTCTGAAAGAAGGCAAGGTACTACCTCCTTTTATTAGATCAAAAGTCTTATTATATTATATACTACGGGATATTATGATTCTGTTTTGAGAAAAACTAGACATTTTATATTTTCCATATTAGTGTATTTTATTAAAATATGATCAGTGAATGATTTTTATTAATAATACAATAATTATATGATTTAATTGAAACTTGAAATACTGATTGTAATGTAAAGTTACATATTTATCGTATTATTATTCATTTAGGTAACTATATGTTTATCATGATGTCATTAAAATATTTAATATTTATCTATATTATCCGTAAATTTTTTTCTAAACTAAATAATATCATTTGGATTATTTATAAATTATACATGAGTTTCGTACAATGTATAAAATTTAAAAAATAAATTGCATTATTCATATTCATAACTTACATATAACATGTCTTACTATAGACTTTGTATTTTATTGTACTGCCATATTATAATGTATTTAGCTCAAATTCAATCTAATAATTCAAATTCATTTAATATAACGGATGTTCTCCTTACACAATTCATACTCCTTTGAATGGAAAGGTGGTTAACTGCTCGTGGCATTTGAACTATGCCGAAATACTCCCTCCTTCCCATATTCTCCATCCCATATTATAAAATAACAAATAAAATTTCACATATATTAATAAAAGTGTACAACATTTTAAAATTCCTAAAAAAAAAAATCCCATGTTACCTCTATTAAACTTTTTTTTTTTATGAATACTAAGGGCCCGTTTAGTTTAATTACCAGAGAGGTTAGATGATGTAATAAGAAGAGTGTAAAGGGATGTGATGGGAAGATGATTACATGTGAGCTTTAAGTGGGTTTGTTTGGTACCACACTGGGATACAAGAAATAAATTAATTTTTTTATATTTAATTAAACATAAATAAATGTGAAATGACCAAACTACCTCTGAATTAAAAAAAATTCCCCTTCCTTCTTCCTCTTTACCGTCGGCCACCACCTCTATTTTCATCACCAGCCACCACTCCCTCCACCAACATCTTTCCCTCAACAGCAAACAAGCCAGAAAATAAAAATTACAGAAAAGAATAATTTTGGTGAGGATGAATGAGAACTCCAGCATCGAGAACAAGATTTGAAATGGGCTGTGGAGATTGACAATGATCAGTGGTCGGAGTTTGCAATCTTGAAGGTTGAATTCGAGATCTACGCGTCGGCATCAATTTCTCCCCTCCATCGGTGAACGAGAAGAGAGGTGAGAGCTTGGGATATTTCTGATCTGCGATCGAGATCTCCGGCCCATTTGTTTCTGATTCGCAGATTTCGAAGGACGGTGGAGACAAGACAGTGGCTGGAGACGATGGGCGTGGGAGTTGTGCGATGTCGATCTCTACTTCTCCCTCAGTCCATGGTTGCCGATGACTATGGGTAGAGGTGAAGAAAGCTAGATGGGAGGCTGAGGAAGAGAGAGGTCGAGGAAGAGAGAGGGGTATATCAGGATTTTGCTTCTGATTACACGATGGTGAAGGGGATCACATAGTAAAATGCGTGTGATCCCCATTACCTCAGTTAAGGTGATCTTTGTGGGCTCAGGTAATTCTCTTCACTTCACCTTTTATCAACCAAACACAATATTCTGGTGTGATGTGAGATCCATCACTTCACCAAATCTAAAAATGATTGAACCAAATGGGCCCTAAGAGTATCCCCCAACCAATAGCTGAAGACTAATTCCTTCAAAGCGTAAAGATTCCTATTAAATATTATTAATCAACATAATTTATAATATTAGACATTATATTAATAAGGAATAACATTGATAAATAAAACTATGTTCAATTATAATATGAGACAATGGGAGTAATGATGAATGATGATTTGGCGTTTTCCTTTGTCCCACGATAAAGACATCAGTTTCCATGTCAAGCAGATGATCTTCAATAGGTTAGTACTACATACTGAAGACATTTTTTTATTGACCAAACATACTTAAGAGATTGTCAGCTTATCATTCTATTAGTGAGTTTCTCCTATTCTTATATCATCAATATAAAATATAAAATTTATAAAAAAATCATATTATTTACAAGCAATAATATATATATATATATATAGATTTCATGCATTTTTTTAATCTTTAATATTTCTTCATTCATTTTATTGGGCTCTGTATATTTTTATGTTCTTTAAATTTTTCTTCACACATTTTGACAAGATTTAAATATTAAAAAAGGTGAATACAGTCTTCAAGAAATTTTAAATTATCTTTTATGTGCATTACACAAAGGAAAAGATATCTGGTTTTGTCAATATTTTGTGACGGTGTAAGTTTAATCTTGAGATTGAAATTCAAATTCTAAATGAATAATTATTCATAACTTTTATAAAATAAGAGAACATGGATACAGAAAATAGAATAAGAAATTATATACTAAGAATCCTCATACAGAAAATAAAAATATATTAAAGACTTGTGATAGTTTTCGTCATGTTATAAAGAATGGAGACAAGCAACATTAAGCTATTCTGAATTTTCTAGAGTCCCAGAGATTCAAACAATCCAGCTTCCCATTTTTGTAATAACTGTACATACTTTTATAACATTGCACGAGTTTAAAGGTTAAACACACTGTTTATAACTTATAGCTTATGAAAAATGTGATTTGTTCTTATATATATATATATATATATTGCTATATTGATGCATTAATTACTAGGTTACAAATAATGTAGAGAAGGCATAGTGTCTGATGTAGAAGGTTGTGAATTAGAACTTCATTGAAGGCTGAAGCTATTTCAAACTCAATCCGACCTTTCTATAGATCACATGCAAGAGATTGTTTGCAATCAAATTACAAGATTCTATTTCTTTTCCCTTACAAATTTAAAACTAGAATATCATTTTTTCTCTCTTTATGTAAGAAAATAAAAGATAGACATTGACTGATTTGCAGCATTGCAGAGAAGCCAATTTATTTCACGCCTCCGGCTCTGTAATGTGTATTTTTCTGGAAGTTGACCTAAAAAAAAAGTGTACTTTTCAGGAAGCCTCCTATATATTTCTAACAGCTCAAGCTGTTTCAAACTAAGCTTCAATCTATTAGTTCCACTGTGTTTATATTTCCCCACATCGACATTAGTAGATTCCTAGCTTAGCAGTCATGTATCTATGAAATCACCGACCAATGGTATAATTCATTTCTCCAGCATGCAATGTCAAAGTAAAGAAATAGCAAAAGAAAGGATAATTTCTCGTAACAGACACAATTTTGTTATTCATAAAGGTTGCATTGTGCAACTTTAACAGAGCTATCTATGCTATATTATAAGCCTTTTGAAAATATATTAGTTTATTTAGTTGCATTATTTAGTTTAAAGAAAAGAGACATTCTAATTCAGCAGATTCATCTCAAATTAACCTTTGTTTGAAAAGCCACCCAGAAACTAAGACTGGAGGCCCCCTAGTGATCTAAGTCCACAAAAATTTGAGCATTACTGACTCTAGATGAAAATGAAAACAAGAAGCCAAAAAAAAGTGCCATAAACAATGCTATTATATATGCTTAGGAAGGGAATTCATGAAATTAACCATACCTGCACATTTTGGAATACAGTGAAATAAGCAGAAATGACTCCTTGATTTAAAAACATCTGCTCAACTTTACTGAAATTCTATTGCACAGCTTGCAAAGTCTCTATGCATCATTTGCAATTGATGGCTGATCTCAGCTCGCTTCATCAAATCCGCTAATAAGCGTTCTACACAGAATATTTCAATTCTCACCAAAAAGGTCGCATTTTTTAACAAAAAGCCCAACAATTGCATGTCAGCTACACTTCCGTCAAAATTAGAGATGCTAAGTGATTTCAAACTAGACTTGAAACAATGAGGCACTGAGGTCCATGTCCAGACTTCCCCAATCAAGCAAATGTTTGGGTCAAATCCCTAAAATATAACGAACAGCCAAGTTCATGAACAGAAATAATGCTATTTTTCAGCCTTGAAACATATCAAATACTCATAGGGATAAAAGATAGAAGATCTATCTACCTCAGCAATGTCAAGAACTTCCAGATTAGGAGACTTTTCAAGAATGTCCATAAGTGTTTTGTCAGTGAATTCAAACATTCCCCAATTCACACAAATATGGTTCAAATTGTGGAATGTGGGAAGGAGTGAGCGAATATTTTCTGCATAGGAAAGAATCTAGGAAAGAAAATAAAAGCATATTGATATACAGAGGAAACACGTAAAATATCATTGGTTAGCCTATTTAAAACAAAGCAATACACTACAAAAAACAAAAAAGTGAAGCAATCATACAAATATTACAGGTAAATGAAGGGGGATCAGTAAGCATACCTCAAGAGTATCATTTGATAGTATTAGAGACTTGACATGACAAATTCCGCTTAAAAGTTTTATTGCCCGTTCAGCAGCATGTTGTTTCATAGATGGCAAGCTATTTGTGACGTCAATGTATGCATCAACTAAGGAGGTTAGTTTAATCAAGACTAATTCTACTCTCAGATAGCTTGTGCAACTCAAAGATGATAGATTCACAGCATCAATCATGACTCTACAATTGAATAAATCATCTGGACTCAAACAGTCATCATCGATGACTAAGGTTGTTATTGTCGGAATTTCTATAGTGACATTCTCAATACTCTTCCAAAAACAATTATACAAGGTCAACTTTTGGAGGACTGTTGTTGGGTGGATTTCTCATCTGTGAAGGTTACACATGCAAGTGTCAGAGTCTTCAGGCTAGGGAAATGGATGCAACCAGGTATTTTTAAAACACATCCCAACTCTAGATTCAGCATATTCAATGACTCAGAAGCTAAGAAGCTGTTGGTTAACACAAAGGGAGATCTTATATTTAACGACAGATCCAACTGTTCAATCTTATGATTCAATAAAGCAGATATCCAAGAATTAGCTTGGCCTGAGTCAACAGTAATTCGATATGTTGTAAAATGGAACCTTTTTATATATTTAGCCTTTTGAAGTAGTCTGTCCACTTGCTTCAAAAGACAATTCCTCTTCTGCTTTTGAGTTTCCTTGTCATGGGTACTTGACAGTTCAATTTCAAAACTAAAGCCAGATAAGTAGGTCCATAAGAACTTCCACCTTCTTGCTAATATGGAGGTTCGAATGGCATCTTTGGTCGAAATAAAAGAAAGAATGTGAAGAAGAATGCTGTCAGGTAATTTGCTGATCACATCTTTTCTGTCACCCGCATTCTGGAGGTAAAGCTTATGGGAATCAAGTGAGAAGTCTGAATTGTCCATGGTTTGTTCTGTTCAATTTCTATCTCCAAGAAAAAATTAATATATAGTGAAATATGATACTTAAAAGACAAATGAAAATAAGGAGGCTACTGGGCTGATTGTACACGGCATGTATTTCAAATAGATACATTTATGAATTACAATGCATTGGCAATTACATTCACATCAAGCTATTTTATTACAAGCACGCAATCCACAAGTATTTACCATCCATTATACAATTTAACGAGTATAGAAAATTATACTGATCAGATTCTTCACGTTTTTGTCAATGCATGTATCCTTATTGACTTTGGAAATTTAGACAGGCACCTATTGTTAAAATACTTTTGAATACTTATGTGGACTGACATTAATTGATTAATTAAGAGGAATAATTAAAATCAAGCAATTAGTATTTAGTATTAAAATATTAAGTCTGGAACAGATTGAGTCTATGTTAAAGGTGTGCAACCCAATGATAGGTAGGGTTGCATGCTAGCTCATTAGGCAGAGGTCCCAATTGGCACCCCCTTAGTAGCTAGCAGTCCGTATCACAAAGGCGGGTTATATGGAGAAAGAGATATATATATATATATAATTATTATTATTATTATTATTAATATAAAAGAGGTTATTAAGATGAGGTCTAATCAGTTTTTACGCACGATTGGGAAAAACTGAGTGGGGCTGCATCCAGTAACCCAACAATTGAGAAAAATATTTGCTCTCCTCTCTTTCTCCATCTAAGAAAAGTTTCATTTTGGTAACCTAAGGGGAACAGCCAATTGCAATTATCTAATTTTTATGCTCATTAATGGCTCTCATGAACTCAGGTACGCTTTAATTACTCTATTATGAGATGAAGTTGATTGTTTATAGTCTAATTACATATTGATAGCATATGGTATCAAAGCAGATGCTGTCAATAATGTGATCTGATTGATTAATTTTGAAGCATATAGTACAAATTTTGAAATTGAGTAAAATTCCCAATTTCATGCGATAAACCCTAGGAATTAGGGCTTTTAAATTTCTACGATAATTCATCTGCCGTGCAATTCTCTCAGAATCACAAGAATTCAAGCCGCACTAAGCACTTTGATGTAAAATTCATGTTCATCAAAGAGAAAATTACATAATCTCAAATTCGCATAGTTCACATTTCCAATGAGTCTATGCTTGCAGATCCCATGACGAAAGGCTTGCCCGTTGGAGTATTTAAGAATCATGTAAATCATATGGGTCTTGTTACTTTTATAAAGCCTTAGTTTAATGAGAGTTTGAGATATCTTGTCGTTCATCTATGAAAAGTTTTTTTGTTGATACACTTTATATCATAATTTGTTTCCCTAACGGATTCAATGATTCTGTGTGAATGTGCTTTAATATCACTTGTTTCCCTATCAAACTTAGTGATTCTGTGTTGTTTCTTTATTGAGCTTTGGTTGAAAATACCAATTTCGCATTCTGTTTTATTCAGATAATGAAACCTTATGTTTATTGTCATTTGCTTCCCCAACGGATTCAATGATTTAGTGAAGTTTCATTTTCTGACTTTTTTTTGTTGAGGCTTAATATATATACTGAGAGCTTAATTTGTATATTTTGGAATTATGTCACTTCTACTTAATTAATTAATGTCATCCAAGTGGGAGATTGTTAAAATAATTTTAAATAATTATGTGGATTGACATTAATTGATTAATTAAGAGGAATAATTAAAATCAAGCAATTAGTATTTAGTATTAAAATATTAAGTTTAGAACAGATTGGCCTATGTTAAAAGTGTGCAACCCAATGATAGGTAGGGTTGCATGCTGGCCCATTAGACAGAGGTCCTAATTGGCAGCCCCTTAGTAGCCAGCAGTTCCCTATCACAAAGGCTAGTTATATGGAGAAAGAGATATATATATATATATAAATATTATTATTATTAATATAAAAGAGGTTATTAAGATGAGGTCTAATCAGTTTTTACGCACGATTGGGAAAAACTGAGTGGGGCTGCATATAGTAACCCAACAATTGAGAAAAATATTTGCTCTCCTCTCTTTCTCCATCTAAGAAAAGTTTCATTTTGGTAACCTAAGGGGAACAGCCAATTGCAATTATCTGATTTTTATGCTCATCAATGGCTCCCATGAACTCAAGTACACTTTAATTACTCTATTATGAGATGAAATTGATTGTTTATAGTCTGATTACATATTGATAGCACCTATAACTCTACCATAACAAAACATCACTAAGTTCATAACCTAAATGTTAAAATGTTGCAGCTTTCCCAACAAAATTTCATGGACAAAAAGAAACAGATGATCCTAGTATAAATGTTATATTTGGACTCCAATCATAATGAAGAGGGAAAAACTTCATGTTGAGCTAGATATAGCTTAGGCAGGGCAGATTCCCCACTCAAATTCTTCCAGCCTAAATCATATGTTGAAGTCAGAAGCTGCACACACAGCACAGATAATTTATTTAAGCCCCTTTGACCCCTAATCAAGGTCCCTATGAAAACAAAAAACAAAAAAGAAAAAAAGAAAACCACACTACACATCACAATTCACAGATCACAGAAATACACAATCACATGCATAAGCACCACAGATTTTGAAGAGAATATTACCAGGGGAAGGGACGCAAAGAGCTTACCAGCACAACCTAACCGCAGGACCGCAAGTAAGTCCTTTTCTTTACTCTTGTTCTCGGAATCTAATGGAGTCTTTAGAGTTCCAAGAGGGGAGATGACGAGACCGCCACGGAGAGTCGAGAGAATGAGCGTAGATTCAGAGAGAGATAGGCAGCCAGTTGTGCGGGAGAGAGCTTTATCTGCGTAAAGCAGGAGAAGGGAGATGTGTGCGTGAAATCCTCAACGGAGACGAACTGAGCCGCGAACTAACCTTTTGCTACCCTGCGTCTGTGAGACTGCAAGCGAATGAGAGGGTGACTGAGAGACACAGTGAGGGACGTGAGGCCGTGAGGGGAGAGTGACTGACTGAGCCTAATAACATGTATGGGAAGAGTGAGTGTTGAGATATAGAGAAACGGTAGGGATGAGGTTTTTTTTTCTTAATAAATAACTAGGGTGGCACCGTGCATTCGATATTCTTTTTTTTCACATTTATATAATCAGATGTATTCATTTGTTACAATATTACAATAAATAGGTAATTATCCCTCAATACATACTACATCAAATATGGGCTTTAATAATATTTGAAAGTTGGTGTTTTTTTGGAAAATGCCAACTAAAGTAGGGTATGGAGGGGACAGGGAATTCACAAAGAAATGCTTTAGTTTGTAACAATTAATGTAAATTAAAGTGGACCTTAGTTGATGTTTTATAAGTGCCAATTAAAGTCTCTTTTCTACCGAAATTGGAATAGTTAAGATATTTGAAATGGCAAGAAATACCAAAAAAAATGACAACTATTCCTTTTTTTTTTTGGTAGTGATATATGTTAATATATAGTACATACAAGATAGAATAATAAATTACCATCATTGTTCAATCTATTTAATTATAACACATAACATAAAACATTATCATTGTAAATTATTAAAAATGAAAATTTCTCCATACAAGTTTTTTTGATTTTTCATTTAAATATAAAATTAATATTTTCAAAATCCTATATACTTCATATGTTATGAAAAACAAAAATTATTTTATTTTTGGGTTAGATAAGAAGAACACTTTTTAAATTGTTTGATAATCATGGTGAATGATGGAAGATGAAAGAAAAAAGTATGTGAAACATGTATAATATTCTCTTAAAATTAAATCTTGTTATTTTTAGATTCTGATTATTCTTAAAAATTTAAATAATCATTCTAAAAAAAATTATAAACGCTCTTTTCTATATAAAAGTGATTTTTGTCCATAAAAAATATGAAAGAAAAAAGTATATAATGCATATGTAATATTCTCTTAAAGGCAAATCTTGTTATTTTTAAATTCTAATTATTTTTAAACATTTAAATAACCATCCTAAAAAAAATTATAAGTTCTCTTTTCTATATAAAAATTATTTTTTCCATAAAGAATGTGAAACAAATAGACTCTAAGTATATTTAGCATATTTTTTTCATACATATATATATATATTTAATAGATATAATAAATTTATAAAAAAAATAGATGTCAACCAATAATAAGTTCATAACAATTATTTGAATTGGGTACTACATTTAAAAAGAAATAATTCAAAAATCATTTAAAATTAATTTTTCTATCAAATATTTATTTAAACATGTAATTTAAAAGAATTGTTTAATAAATTTTAAATTAATTTAAATATAAAATATTTAATCATTAACTCTGAATTAATTATATATTTCTACATAATTTCACATTAAAAAATTATAAAAATTTACTGGTTTCAATTTATTGTAAATGTTAAGAAAAAATATTATAATAAAAAACTCTATTCCAATCTCTCACCACACCGTTGTAACATTCATTTTGAACCACTTCTTGTTATACAGTTTTCAACCCATTGTAATTTCTCTTGTCGTCATACTATTCATTATTCTAAGACCGATATCTTCAAAGCCTCTCTAATTGAAAAAAAATAACTTCTACAAGTATTTCATATACAAACCCTCCTTTATTTTTATTTTTTTAAATTTATGTAGAACTCTTGTTTTTTTAATATGAACTCATTTATACTCTATTGCCAAATAATATAAAATTATTTTACTTTTGTCGTTGAGAGTGTTGTTTATAGTACTTACTCCCTCCAATCCTTTTAATAAAATACTTTTAACCAACTTTACATATATTAAGAAATTTAGTTAAAAATGGTTAATTTCATTAAATTTGTATAAAATTTCAATTATTTTCCAAAATTTCCCCTATTTGATGAAGTTCATGGATAACACATTTTTCCTTTTTCAAGAGAATGATATTTAATATATCAGTGTAATTATCTACATTAATATCAACTGCTAACTTCAAGCAAATGATATTTTTGGTAAAAAATATTTAATGATTGAGGAAATTCTAAAAGTATCTTATATTACGGACTACAAAAATCTTAAAAAAAGTATATTATAAAAATGACCAAAAGTAGTAATTTAATATTATATATAGATTATATAATCATGAAATAATATTTTTTGATAACAATATTTAGTATTTGTTTATAATTGATATTTCAATGTAATTTTTTCCATAAAAAATTGTATAAAAGAATCATAGAAATTATGACTCTAATTTTATTGAAATTGAATTTTTTTTACAATTGAACATAATAATAAAATCATGTTAATTATATGCAATCATCTTATAATAAAAATTTTCAATAAAAATTATTCAATATTTTTACCTAATTGGTGTTCCAGTAGAGTTTTTTTTATATGAAAATGTATATCAAATATCTTGGAGATTTTCATCTTATAATGATTGTTTTTAATAAAAATTTTCATTATTTTTTTAATTCATGTTTCAATAATATTTTTATAAGAAAACATATATAAAAAAAGTAATGGAGATAATGAATATGATTTTATCAAAATTGATTTTTTTCAACTTTTGAAAGTAATTTGGCAAAAAAAAAATTTTATCAGTAACAATATTATAAATAAAGAAAGATTGATGTTTGAGTATAATTTATATATATGTGTGTGTAAATGTAAAATATATATAGATGTATAAAAATTAAAAAAAGATTTATAAATAGTATAGTTTTTATAAATTTCAAACTTTTTATTCTAATAGTTTTCTTTTTAATGTTTCACAGAATTATTATATTTTGAATTATTGTTAATATGAATTAAATGCATTGTAATGAAGTTATTATATAAATAATCTTAAAATGAGAGAGTGCCACATGTCAAGCTCTTGGGATAACTACTTTTGGCAGCTAATTTAGTATATAAATAGAATACATATATTTGTTTATTCTTATTGTTTTCAAAAGAAATGATTAATTATGAATTTTTTTAATTTTATAATTAAATTATTAATTTATTTTTTATTTTGTTTGTTTGTGAAATTATTTATTTTTAGTTTGTTTGCATCTTTTTCATTTGGAATTTGTAATTATGATTATGAATTTGTGATGTTTTAAAATTTCTAGAAAAACTTAAACAATCATTTTAAGCCTAATGTATGTTACTATTAAAAAATATAAATCACATATAACATAAATTATTATTATTATTATTATTTATTTAAGCTTGATATATGTTTTATATATATATATATATATTATCACATCCTAAAATTTAGATCATGCGCTTGTAGGCAGAAGTGAGTGTGTATTATAGGGCATTTGCCTAAGTAGGATTTGAACATAAGGAATGCTTTAGAAAAATCCAAAATACCTTAGAATGGGTAAAAAGTTGAAAGATAAGAAGAAAGATACTATTAAGAAGAATAAATGTGTAACACCCCCATATTTTGTATATATTTTGATGATTAATTGATGTTGATATGATTTGGAACTGCTCTAGAATAATATGTGATGATTAGGATTGCTTAAAAAAATAATTAAATAGTTTAAAGATGCAAAATAACATTAAAGATAAAAAGAGGGCTTAAAAGGACAAAACAATTATTTTGCTAAAAAAAAGGGTAAAATGGTCATTTTAAAAAAGAAGATGGAGAGAATAATATTATAATACTATGTTATAAGGTAAAAGTATAAGTAATACAAGATATGTGGGTCCAGAGAAAGAAAAGTATAGGTACAATAAAAGGTGGGTTGCACATAAATAGTAAATGCTAACCGAATAAGATAAATAGTAAAAAATAAGAAAGATAAGTGGATTTTATATAAAAATTTAAAGAGAAAAAGATAGTGAGCCCACAAATAAAATATGTAAAAAGAATACAGGATATAGTTTAAAACCCAAATAAAAGTACACAACTTGAGCCAATTGGATCTATAAAAATGCAAGATAATGATTTCTCTCTCCTTTCTTGATTTGACCGAAATTTGGATGATAATTTTACCCTCTCACACCTCTCTCACAATAGCCAAAATATCTAACAGCAACAAGGTAAAGTTACATAAATTAATGGATATTAATCTCAGGCCATTAGATCAAAGTTTGATCCAAGGGCTACAATCCTCCCAAATCTTCTATTAATAGACTTGCATCCCCCTCCCTCTTTGCTCATTTTAAGATCACAAGGTGGGAGGTTAGAGAGAGATAGAGCGGGCATGAGGTAAAGAGAGGGAGGGAGAGGCCGAGAGAGTGAGGAAGAGAAGAGAAAAAGAAGGCAAGGAAGGAAGCTCCAAAAGTATGAGTTCTCTTCTCCATTCTCTTCTAATTTCTTTTTTCTTCCATTTGGCATGAGATAAGTTAGGGTTTTGAAAAGTTTTCCTCCTCCTCCCCCTCCTCCATGGTCCTTTGATATCTCGGCTAAAGTAAGAAAAGAGGGCATAGGGTTGTGTCTCATGAATCTAATGATAGGGATGAGTTTGTGATGTACTATAACATCTAGAATGCATGTTAAAATAGTTAAAGATTGAAGCTTTCCATCATGGGTTTTGAGGGCCTTGTTTCGGCCAAGGTAAGAAGTGCATGAGGGAAAGAGTTATACATGAAACTAATGATTCCAATGAGTTCCTATAATACAAAATAGCCAATAAAGGTTAAGGAATTCATTATAAAAGTTAGTTTGCAAAAGGTCAAAAGTTAGGGTCATCTATGCATACATAGTTTCCCATGATGTTATCAAGTCGTTAAATAAAGTTTATTGGTGTTAATAGACTCCAAACAAGTTAAGGACGACACTCAAAGCAAGTGAAAGCCAAGGTTGAAGTTAAAGATGTTAAAGCACCAAGATAGTCTCTTACTATGTCTTTATGTTATTGCACAAGGATATTCACATGTTTGTATGTTATGAAGATGTTGTCATGTTATTATTATGATTGTTTTTGTGCCTGGTTGGATTTTTTATGATGAAGGCTAAGCTCGAGATGTCCTATTTTTAAATTGTTATGCTGTCAAACTTTCGTTGAACAACATAAATGCTTTTGTATATTTTATGAAATTATGCAATATTTTCCATTTTTTAAATGTTTTGTAATGATGTCTTAGCATGTGCGAGTATATTATTGAGATTTTCCAATTTCACCCCCTTAGTTTCCCAATGCTAGGGCTAAGTCATGGTAAAGGAAAGCATGTTAACAGTGAAGAATGAAGATGTTGGAACTATTATTGGAAACTGTTTATTTCTATAATTTTTGTCTATTTTGGATGGATGTATAAATTCTAATATTGTTCCAAAAATTCTTAAGTCTATATGTATGGTTAGAGCTATGTTTTATGAATAATATGATACTATTTTGGCTCCATTTGGAATTATATAACGAGTTATAATTTATTAATTGTTCTAATTTAAGTTATTTTAGACTAGTGAAGGATGATGATGGTATGCTAACTCATAGGCATGTAAAAGCTATATGCGCCTTACATGTTTAGAAACTAAACACACAGAGCTTTCCAATAATGCTAAGAACGTACAAATTGGTTAAGTATGATATGAGATATGCTTGCTAGAAGTTATGGCTCAGAATCTGCATAGAAACTGGAAGCTAAAAATACACAGTAAAAGTTAATGAATAAATTGTATGAATCTGAGCAATAACTTTTCAATTTCATATCTTTCTCATAAATTTCAAGATGTACACAATTTTTAGAAACTTGAATCACTATGAAATGATTTTTGTACATTTAGTTATGAATTTTGAAAATTCATTGTACAATTTATGATAAAATCTATGAAAATAGTTTTAAGTTTTAAATTAATTCAAGTTCTCAAAGAGCATTTTAATGCTTCTAAATAAATCAGTTTACATGGAAATGTACTAAAATATAAGATATAACAAAATGTAAGAGTAAGAAAGATAAGTACTATTGTAATTGAAGGAAGTGATATCCTTATACTGATTATGGAAAGCAAGGAAATACCAAAATGGTTAAAGGTTCTGATGCCAACAAGCATATTGAGCTACTCAATTAAGTATGCGGACCTTGAAGGAGTGCTATTTTAAGTATTGGGCCTCATACCTCTTAATTCCTGCTACGCCAAAGAGAAAGAAAGATAAAGACTTAGACCTTAGTATCTTGACTTCTCAAGCCCAAAAAGACTAGACTTTGCATTATTACCATTCTTAAGCTTAAAGAAAAGAAACACAAAGTACAAGTTTGAGAGTTCTTAAGTGTGGCAAAATGTTATGGTAAATTCCAAGAAGGAAGTTTATTATAATATAAGTATGAACAGGGAAAGTCAAGAAATAAAGTTTAGATATTGAGCTCTAATAGTTTAATTATATTGAGGTTTAGTTATGAATGATGGGCTTCATAAAAATTTTATCTAAGTTTGGGCTTTGATTTATTGAAAATATTAAGCATAATTGAGCCTTAGAAATGCTTATGGAATTTTATAAGGTTGTTATGCTACAATTGGACAAAGTTTATGTGTATTGGCCTTGACAAGATTTATTGGGGCTTAGTTAAGATTTATTTGGCCTTTATATCCCTAAAAATTCTATTTGTGCCTAAAATATTATAATAAATCATTGCCTTTGATATATGATTAAAAAGGACATAAGCATGAATAAAGTGAATTTTTACGAGATTAAGGAGAATTTAAAATATTGGGATTAATTTCCTAAATTATAATTTGACCTTAAAAATATTTTATAAGAGCAAAAACTCTTCCCTAAGCCTGTGGTTTGGTACTAGTTACCTTTATTGTCTAGTCTTCAGCAAAATGTCTAATTTTAACATATTTGAAGCAAACGTTTGGTCTTGCTAAGCATGGTCTTTCTCCATGGCTTTTCCCACATTGGTTGCAAACTAGAGCCACAATATTCCTTTGTGTACTTGATCCACCCCTTCTTCCTGATTTCTTGAATCTCTTATTGTTATTATAAGACTTCTTTCCCTTTAATAGAAAATTTTTGGGATATTACATATTCGGTGTTTGTTAGGAAATGTACCAAGTCTCTCTAAAGCATAAAAAAGAAATAAATGGTGAGGGAGGTACCATGTGGCATCGTGTGGTGTAAAGAATGCGTGATTTAATAATTACATTAACACAAATGGCACCATTATGATTTAAGAAGGAGTTTCATAAGATGGAAGGCTAGAATTATTTCAAGTGGCATCATTAGAGACCATTGGATGTAGAAAAGAATGAGAGGAACTCCTCTTCCTCTCCCTTCATACCTAAAAGTAGTGCCATACTAGAGAGGAGAAGGAGAGAGGAAATTTTTAGAGTTCTACTCTTGAAGTTTTGAGGAGGTGAAGAGAATGAAGCAAGCAAAGGAATATTGGCAAGGAAGAAAGAAGGCTTAGATTAGAATTGAGGGATTAATACCAAAGTAGAAACTTGTTTTTGTTCTTGCATTTTATTAACATTTGAGTAGTTGATTTGATTTGATTTGATTATTGTAATGTCATATTATGAAAAGCATATTTAAGTTGTAAAATGATGTTTATGTTTGAATCAATGCCATGACTATATTATGAATGGGTATGAACATGATTTGAATCTTGAATGAACATGTTTGATGTTTACATGAACATGTTTTTTATTTTGAAAAGTAATGGCAATACCATGAATTTTGTTAAAATGTTATGAATGTCAATTGCTTAAATTATATAAAGCTTGAATGGAATCAAGTTGCTATTGAGATTTTCCCAAATTTCATTTCCCAAAATTCTAACCATTTTGTTGATAATTTGATGTAATTATGGAATTTAAGTTACGTATACAATGATATGAAGTACTATATGTATGACAAGGTTTCATAAATATAATAGTATGCTTTTGAATGCTTAATGTGGAAATTTTTGACTCAGAGTATGAATTATATTATTCCCAAGTTTATAAATGGAAGAAGGTACTAATAATGCACCTATGTTTAGAAAGATGATAACTTGGGAAAAATAATGTAAAATTGGAAACTTTTTATGATAACATGTAGAGAACCCCCTAAGTTTCAAAACAAGATCAAAACCACCTCAAGTGACTAAGTATGGAAGAAGATAGGAAGTTTCAATGAGAAGGAATCAAAATTTAGACAATTAAGTATCAAATGAACAACAGTTTTTGGTGAATAAGTTGTATTATTTGGTGCGATGAAATTCTAGTTTGATATTTTTTCCCGGTAGAGGACTTTAAGAGCTTCAAATATAAATTTAAACCGACTAAATACGATTTTATCAAAATTAGTTATTCAAGATTTGATCAAAACAAATTACATATACCAAATGAATAGTGATTTGAGAAGCACAAATGGTCAATTAGAATTTTTAGTCCATTCTTGATTCAAATTTCCTCTACAACAACAACAATAACATTAATATTATCCTATTATGTGGGGTCAGCTACATAGATCATACGATACCAATGAGCTCTATCAAGTATCATCTCCTCAAAAACCTAAAACTTCTCTTAATGAATTAATAATGATTCCTAAAGTAAAGTAACATATATGGGTTCTATGATAATATTTATAATTATCTAATAATATAAATTAAAAAATATGAGTAAATTACAATGAAGGTCCTCGCTAGTTCGTTAGAGATATATAATGCTAAGTATCCACAATATAATATATATATATATAATATTCAAGGACCTTGGTCCTTATCTGATTTTAGAAAAAAAGTTGTGTAGATAGAATTGTCCCTAAGATTTAAAATTCAAATTATGAGGTTACAAATGCTAAAGACTTGTAATAAATAAGATGAAACCCACCAATGGGCATTGATTTTAGCAGAAAATGCTAGATTCTATTTAAGCATGATGTATCAAGTTTGACATCATGTGTATAAAAGAAACCATTGGGAGAACCATCCTCTATTTGGGGCCTAACCCGACTGATTCAAATTAGTTAAAATCTAACACAGCTATGAATATCGGGTGGTATATGGACTTCATCATTTTAGCTTGTAACGTGTGCACTCATTTTGAGATTTGAGTTCATCACAACAAAATTTAATTTAAAATAGATTTTCATTTACATTTTAAATTATATATGGATATTTTCTTTTATATTCAAAACTTAGGGGTCACTTGATATGAAGAAAGTAAAATAGAAGTTCAACTCTCTAGAAAGTTAGGCAATTGTTGTTTCTTGATTAAAAAACCAAAAAAACTCGAAAGCTCCCAGAAATTTAGCCTTATCTAGGAAATAAAAATTCTAGAGCAAAATCCAAAGAAATTCCAACTTCTTGAATGTCTTACAATACTTTTCCAAAATGACCTTTAACTCATTAATATATTATCATAATAAAAAGGGTATCTATATATTTAATATGAAAATACATTATATTTGTTTTTAAAAATAATTTGAATTTCCCACAAAATTAAAAATTAAATTAACAAAGTAAATTATACATGCACTTCCTCGAAAGTCAACTTTACATATTGCATACCAACTGACTCTTTAATATTGAAAACTAAACTTAAGAATTAAAATTATATGTAAGTAATTTTGTTAGTCAAATCTTTAGTATATTAATAGGAAAGTGATATTTTGAAAAAAAAATATTTCATTGGTCCTTATAGGTTATCTTAAATATTTTAAAATTTTATAGTTCCTTCATTGTAATATTCATTTTTTTCTAGTCAATCCATTCACTATTCATTTGTAATTAGCTCCATCCATTTAAACTTATAGAGTTATTCATGTAAAATAAATAATTTATGTATGACAAAAATATAATCACACAAATGTCTACAACACTATATATTGCAACAAAATATATTATAAATACTTCTCACTGTACTAAATGATTTAACTGCAAATATTTAATAAAGAAAATTAAATCTTTCCTTACTTAAGTTGCCAAATCCTAATAAAAGATTAGTATAGAAGAGGTTGCCAAAATAAAATTCACTCTATTACTCTGAATCCCAAGTATGAATCTTACTTAGGTCCTCAAGCAACTTTTAAAGCCCAAAAATCACATTTAAATATTTAACTTCATTGAAAAGATGAGAACTAATCCCTAAAAACACTAATATTTATCACCAATAGGAAAAAAGATACTACATTAATTTCGATTTATAAGGTATTTTAATTACTATATACGAACTAAATGTGGTAATTAATAATTGAAAAAAAATTAATATAATTTAATATAGTTGACCTATAAATTAAACTTCCCAGTATTAATTAAATTTCATCATTTCTTAGGGACATTTTGGGTAAAACAAAATTAAATATACTAGATAATCTATAAAATGTCTCATATTGTAAAATATAGATTTTTCAAAAATGTGCTTTATAAATTGAAATGGAGGGAGCCTTGTTTAATAAATTCAGCAGAGTTTTGGCAAAGGCAGATTTAAATTTATTATCCACAACTTCAAATAAAGATCTATTTATAGATTTGTGACTTAACTAGTCATTAAATACAAGATCTAGCAGTTAGAGACGTACGGTTACTCTGCAAAAATAATTATTCACCAACCGTATTTAATACGTTTGACACACCAAAATTCAAATTTTGGGAGGTTCAACAAACGAATTTTGCAAAGACAGAAAATTAAGGACTTCAACGTTGAACTTCAAAATTCATCTGTTCCAATGTGATATTCGAATTTCGAGTTTGTCAGAATTATTCCATTTTAGATCACATGAATTTTTATATTGAAAGTACATCTGTAAAGTTTGAACAATTGTCTCACATTTTCACATTGCACTCGAAATTCAAATTTCAAAAGTTGAAATTTGTCTATCAAAAACATGTTCAATATAGCACAAAAGTTTGTGCTTATTTGATTCTGCTTTTGAAAACAGTTTTTTTATTTTCGGAAACAGAAAACTCAGAAAACTTATTTGGTAAACCAATTTTTTAGAAACTGTTCTGGAAAATAGAAAAATAAAATAACAGAAAACTCAGAACACCTTTAAGGTATTTTGTAGTTTTTATTCTAGAAAACACAAGGGAAAGGTGAGAAACATCCACCTCATTAATGATAAAGTTATAAATTTTGAATAACTCATCTATTACTCACTAGTTATGATTTTGAGAACAATTACTCAAACAGATTTTTTTGTTTTCTTGTTTTCAAAACTTATTCTCGAAAACAGTTTTACAAAACTGTTTTCAGAATAATAAAATAGAAAACACTATCAAACAGACCCTTCTTCTCTGTGAAATTTGAATTTTGAATAATAAAGTTCATCTGTCAAAGGCATGCTCTAACGAGACTTATAAGTTTTCATTTTAAAATTCGCACTTTGAAATTCAAAGTTCGTCTATCAAAAACAGTGATATTGAACTTACTTTGAACTTCACTAACATTCAAATTTTGACTAAGCTTCATTCGAATTTTGCACATTTTTACTAACAATACTTAGCCCGAAATTTAAATTTCAGAACTGAAATTTGTCTATTAGAAATAAAATCTCGGTAATTTCAAATTTTACTAAGTAAAATTCAAATTTTATACAAAATAAGTATAAGTCAATAATAAAATTCTTCTGTTAGCCAATATTTCTCAATTGTAACATAAGCTAACATTTGACATCTTTAAGATAACTCGTTTTAACACTATAGTAACTTAAATAAGTAAAAATCAAAGTTTTTTACTCAATGTACAAAGTGAAAAATCCTAAAAACTACATCTTCACTTGTTCTTCACTGAATTTCTTCATTTTATCCTTTCATTCTCCTTTGATATTCTCCTTTCAGGCTCTAGTTGTTTAGAATAATCAAAACTTCTTATTCAATAAAATTAAGTAATTATATTATGCTATTGAAGGTAGTGTTAGACACACGGTGTTGTAAACTTTAATTTATTCAAATTAAATTAGAAGAAAAATGTAAGTTAAGAATGTGAATTACATACATAAATTATTTTCCCAATTTTGGTTGCATCCAAAAAGTATTTTCACTCATTATCCTAATATGTACAATAATGTGTTAGATTGACTGCTCACCCATGAGGAGGGATGAAGTAGGTGTTACAAATTTATGTATGTGAAGAAAAATCCAACAACACAATACGAAGCATAAAACAGGGATGAATAGAGCAAGATGAAGATATGAAGCTAAAGGTAGAGAAGATGATCAAAACACTAAGATTTATATTCATTCAGTCCAACCATATAGTCTACATCCAGTCCCTAAGTAACCCACTTGAGATTTTTCACTATCTCCCATAAGTTCAATTCGAACACTCGTAAAACCACAATACATCACAAGGGATATTACACCCTGAATCTCTCCTCACACCCTACAAGATGTGATTACAATGTTTCCTTAGAGTTTCCCTACTCTGAGCAATTTACCCAAGTATAAAAGAACTGTTTATAGAAAAATCTCTCTCACAAAGAGTATAATAATACAATGAAGCTTAAAAACTCAAATAATAAATATGCCTCAAGATTTGTATTTCTCTCTTTGAAGGAATCAAATTGATATTTATGAATCACATTCTAGCTCAAATATCTTCAGAACTTCTTAAAAATAAGTTTGGGAGGCCATATTTATAAGAAAAGATGAAATATAACCATTACAAACAAAAACTAGCCATTATGAGCTCATAGTATTGTCTTAAATGAATAAAAAGCTCTTCCTTAAACATTCAAGAGCCATTCCAGAGCCACTAAAACTTCAATGAATGCATAAGACATTTCCCTTAAATGTTTAAGAGGCATTCCAGAGTGTTCTTTGCTTCTGGAACCTCAATAAATGTTCAAGAGGTGATTTTAATTGTTCAACAGCTATTCCAAAGCATCCTCACATCTCTTTAATAAATGTTTAAGAGGCAAGTCTATGAATGTTTAAGAGCTAGTGCAGAAAATTTGTAAATTGCATAACTCCCTCGATTTAAATTCAAATCAAGCAAATTAGCTATCACTGGAAAGCTAAGAATGTCTAGCCTCAAATGCAGTAAATGTCACTTTGAAATTCAACGTATTGTGTGATATATAATCAAAGAGTGATAACATGTAAAAACTGAAAATCCATATCTCACTACTCATTTTCAAACAATCATAACTTTTTCATATGAAATCAATTTTGTGAAATAACCACCTTTGAAAAGTTGTTTGAGTATACTTTCATACAAAATAAGTTTCATATCAAAATCATATACAATTTGAGAGATTCAAAAAACACTAATTAAAGATCAAACTAAGATTTTGAAACATCATATTTTCACTTTCTTTCAAAACCATAGATACGTCTTTTAATATCCAAAACTTTTTAAACCAATAAATACAAATCTAAATCACTAAATTTTACATAAAGAATCTTAGCATCTGATAAATATACCTATTTGAGTCCAAAAGCTATCTTGATGCATTCAAACTTCCAATGTTCAATATCTTCACATACTTCAATTCTTGGAGCATTCTTTTCCATGTCTTTATACTTTATACATCTTTGAGTTGAGCATAATATTGATAATCAATTTCTTCACTTTAATGCTCATTCTTCTTTTCTTAGACAAATCTATATTAAGAATATTACTTATAAACCAAGTTGTTAGTCTAATTTCACTTCAATGATAAGTATGATATAAATGATATAATGAACATTAAATAAACAAATCATGCAAACTTTTTGCTCACATTTGACTTCATCAAAACTAATCATGTTGATTACTAGACTTAATAATCTTCCCCTTTTTGATGATGGTATATCAATTATGAAAAATATGTTTAAGGATAAATGCATCATATAGCAACATATTTTTCATAACCTTCTCTCCCCCTATTTGATATAAGCAAAAACTTTGAAGGATAACATATTATTTAAAAGAATGTATTATCCTTCTCCTTTAATATGATGCAAATTCAAATAGTTGAAGCAAAAACTGGATATGAACAAGTTATACGATCATTGCTTGAGAGATTATTCACATGAGAGTTCATCTCACAAAAGTTTAGAAGCTTAATCATTAACGAAGTCCATCATTAAACTTTCATTGCATTCTAGAGGCAAAGGAAAATTGCACAACCAAAGGAAAACAAATGTTCAAGGCAAACCAACAATATGTTTATCTAGCAGTACAGAAAGCACACATACATAGCATATACATCTACATTAGGGTTGAACATAGGAGCCTGAGGCCCGGTTGGCCCGGTCCGGCCTGACTATTTCGGGCCAATCTGGCCGGGCTAGGGTTAGGGCCAAGCACTCTAACCCTAGCCCGGCCCGACCTATATATATATATATATATTTTAATTTTTTTCTAATTTTTTATATTTCTTAATTGATTTTTGTAGAATTTTTTTTCTTTATGTATCTAATATAATACATTTACTATGTAAATATTATGAAAACTTTTTAAGATTTTAATGTTTCAAATTTTTTTAAATTTTGAATTAATTTTTTAACTTAATATTTATGTAAAAATAATGTATAATGGTTAAATATTCATAAATTTTGAACAATTTTATTTTTTTCTAAGATTATTTTTTAAGAAAATCTATTTTTAAGTATAAATAAATATATTTTTATTATTAAATAAGTTTTTTTAATTTTTTAATTAAAAAAATATATATAGTATCAGGCCAGCCCGGTACTTGGCCCGGAACTGTTTTGGGCCGGGCATCGGGCAGGGGTCAAACCCAGCCCATGATCACCCCTAATCTTCATTTAAGCAATGACTCATTATTAATTCATTGAGCTTATCCTAAGAATACCAGTTCTTGAAGACTCATCTTGCATGTAAAACAGATACCTCTTATATATTTAATATAGACAAGTGTATAATACTCAAAACACTTAAGCAAGAAAAACGATTAAGCATTTAGGGGTTAAAAGTTCAAGTATATATGAAATTAGTTAAAACTCACATATCTCCTTCAATAAGTGTTCAAGTCTATGCTTCTTGTACATTTAACAGCTACTTTGCAACAATTACTCCGAAATTTGAGATCTTTTTTCCATTTTGGCTCATGCAATGACTGCAAAACAAAATCTGAGGACTTTCTAATACTTAAGTCAATAATCATCAAAACTAATCAATAATGCAATCCTCCCCCTCAAGTTATGCATAATAAGCAAAAGACAAATTTAGAGGGTTTTAGATAAATGTTACCAAAAGTCATGTCATTTTGGTCTCAATCTTGAATGTGGTGTAGAGTGATTCATATTCCTTTTTGCATGTGAGATGACATCATTTAAGCTTCTTCTCTTTGTCTTCACAAGGTGTCTGATTTGCTTTCTGTTTGAGTTCCTTCCTTCAGGTGAAGACATATTTCTTCTCTACTACTTGTCTTTGTAAGTAGTAACTTTAACTCTAATTGTTTGAAAAGCTTTCTTTTGTTGTATCATCTTCATTATACTATCATGTTCTTTCTTCTTGAAGGAGTTCTTCATAATTGAAATACAAGAAGTATATTTTGATACCCACTTATATTTGGGTCTAAGAGGGTTAGTGAAATTTTTTTGGAACCCAATTCATATTTTTGCTCAAACTATTTCTTCTTATATTACCCAAATGAGCAATATGCCATTTTTACTACAATAAGTGCAATACAATGAGCTAGACATAGTAGCAGGTGTTAGGTCTGCTGACTTCCCAAGAGTGTGGTGAATTGGGAAATTCAAATTTTTCTTCAAAAGTGTGATATAAAAATGATAGTAGAGGTTTGCAGAAAATAGAGTATAGAAAGAATAAAGCCAATGCAATGTAAAGGAGGAGAGCACACAGAAATTTATCTTGATTCGGTCTGATCCACTTGAGCTACGTCCAATTCTCAAGCAACTACTTAAGATTTTCTACTATCTTGCAAGAATTTAGTGGGCTCTTTGCAATGTCATAGTACAAGCTTGTACTATGTTTTAAGAGCTCTCAAATCTATACTCTGCACTCTTACAAAGTGTTTTCCAAATCTCTTGTGAAAACCCATCATAAGAAAATCTTTCTTCCAGATGAAGAAAAAGATTTTTATGCAAAAAGAAAACTCTCTAACTCAGAGTAAATGTGACAGTTGAGGAGCAGTAAATGAAGTGTGAGAAATAAAAGGCTTTGACTAGTGATTTCAGCAAAATTTCAGTATTTACAACATCTCATGTCTTTGCAATGCACTCAAAATTCGTTTTGAAAGTTAAAATTCATGTGCCAGTGGTTAGTTCAACATGGCACAAAGGTTCTGTTATGTGAAATTCAAATTTTGTATTTCAAAATTCGTATATCAGAGACAATCTCTAACTGGACTTACAAGTTCTTACTTCAAAATTCAAATTTTGAAATCCAAAATTCGTCTGTCAGAGGAACTGACTTTGAACTCTTTTTGCACTTTAACATCATTCGAATTTTGTCAAGACTTTAGACGAATTTTGCATAGTTTGCCAACTATGCTTTACTTGAAATTCAAATTTCAGAACTTGAAATTCATCTGTCAGATATGATAACTCTGGAACTTTGAATTTTAACAAGTAAAGTTCAAATTTTGCATAAAACATATCAGAATTAACATCAAAATTTGTCTATTAGTCAGTGTTTTCAAAATCTAACATATGTTAATATAGGATAACTATGAAAACACTTGTTTAAATGCAATGGTAACATAATTAAATAAGAATCAAAGCCTTTTACCCGTTGTACATTATGAGAAATCCTAACAACTAAATCTTCACACATTTCTCCTTGGATTTCTTCACTTATATGCTCTTACACTCCTTCGATATTCTCCTTCCAAACTCTAGTTGTTTGAAATCATCAAAACACTTAATTCAAAACACTTAATTCAATAGCAAGTACAAAGAAATTCAAATAAAGCTTACTCTTCTCCTCAAACACATTTATGTAGCCAATACAGGACTTGTCAAACACACATTTATGTTTGCCAAGTAGAATATTCAAATTATCCCTTCCTTGAGTGAGTCTAGCTAAAACATTAGTTAAATCCTCTTTCTCTTCATTTAAGTTATCACATAAATCACAAAATGATGTGTGTGTGTGAGTTTCACAGGTACTTTCCAACTCTTTTACTTTCTTTTTGAGTGATTCATTTTCATCATTTCTTTTATTCAATTCTTTTTTGAAAGAAATCACTTTCTTCTTACTCTATACAACTGTTTTTGTTAATGCAATCAATTCATCATTAATTTTAATGTAAGTATCTTGTAACTCATTAAAAGAAAATTCAGAATTAGATTCAGGGTTAGAACATGATACTTTATCATTGAAGTCTGCAATCGAATATGGGTGAGCATGATCTTCTTCTTCTTCATCTCAAAGAGTTGAATTTTCTTTAGGAGATTTGAACCCACAAGGTGGCAATTTTCAATAGTCCCATTTATCAATCTATCAAACAATAAATACATTTTGCTTTTCTTTTAATATTTTTTATTTATATTGTTTTTCTCTGTCATTGTTGCTTTCGGTTTCTCTACATTCATTCTCTCTTCTTTTGAAAGCGTCTCTTTCATTAACAAGTTATTGTCACAAAGTGTTGAATTTGTTGGAAAATTTTATAAATTATTAATGTAAATTAGCATTAATTAATTAATATGGAATAATTATATATATTTAGGCAATTTGTTTGATATTAATTTTTATACTCATAATTGATTGGACCTTTATTTAGTTATGTATTTTGTGATAGGTTAGATAATATATATATATATATATATATAAGAGGATAGGAGTCCCAATTGATACCCTTTTAGTGATCAATAGGTCTTATCACAAGTCTTACCATGCAAATAAAGTGATATGATTAATTAATTTACTGATTATTGGGTTTTAATTGAAGTGTCTACGTGTGAGCTTTTTTTTTTTTCTTGCTAGGGAAAAAAAGTGGGCTCCTTTCAATAATTCTACTGCCTTAAATCAACTATCTAATAGTGCAATGTACAAATTATAAACACCATAATTTGTTCGAGCATTTTAATAAAAATCAGCAGATATAAAATTACGTAAAAAAACAAAAGAGATAATAATAACACTAATGTTCCCTTCTGCTTTCAATTTAGTAAATGTCGTACAAATTTTCTGAAATTAAAAAAAATATCCAAAAAAATCATTCTCCAAATCCAATTCCTTTTTTTAGAATTTTTGAAAGGGAAAAATATAAAATAATCCTCTTTAGAATTTTGAATTTAGTAAATTTTCTTTTCTAAGGTTATAAAATAAAAAAAAATGTTGAATAAAAAAGGAAGAAAAAAAAAGGATTGAAAGGATGTCAAAACGCTGAGCATCTCAGCGTTCACTCTCTCCCATCAGCAGATATAAAATTACGTAAAAAAACAAAAGAGATAATAATAACACTAATGTTCCCTTCTGCTTTCAATTTAGTAAATGCCGTACAAATTTTCTGAACTAAAAAAAATCCAAAAAAATCATTCTCTAAATCCAATTCCTTTTTTTAGGATTTTTAAAAGAGAAAAATATAAAATAATCCTCTTTAGAATTTTGAATTTAGTAAATTTTCTTTTCTAAGGTTATAAAATAAAAAAAAATGTTGAATAAAAAAGGAAGAAAAAAAAAGGATTGAAAGGATGTCAAAACGCTGAGCATCTCAGCGTTCACTCTCTCCCAATATCGGTGAAGCCGAGCGACAGAGAAGGTACAACACCGCTAGAGTGACTGAAGAGAGAATAGGGAAATTGAGGAGCCGGCTCGTCTCCTTTCCCTCTATTGTCACCATCGGTACCCTCTGTTGTCACAATCGGTCCAGGAGCAAGAGTGTGGCAGTCGTGTAGAGGAACGAAGCGAGGCAGAGACACAGAGATACGGAGACATGAAAACGAAGAAGAGGCCAAGAGCTCGAGGTGGAAGCGGTTAATTGGTCGCTGTAAGTAGAATGGTTCGTTCTGATTCTCTGATGACCAAACCTCACGTCAGTCAACAAGATGGGCTAGCAAAGAGATAAGGGACGACGGAGAGAAAAAAAGGAGGGAGAAAGAGGAAGGGGGAGAACGGAAAGAGATAGTGTCAGAGAGATAGAAAGAACATTGTGACGAGGAAGAAATCTAAGCATGGAGCTCGCGAGGAGTAGAACATAATCTGAGAGAAAAGAGATGATGAAGACGGGATTGAAGGAAAGAGCCCAGAGATCAAGAGAATACCCACAAAGGTAACGATTTCCCACTCTCCCTTCTTGACTGTTTGCTGTAATCTTGAGATGAGTGGCTAAGCATGGACTCTTCTTGGATAGCGCTACATGTCTGTATGAAACTTGATAATCTTCTGTCAATGTATGCTTTGCTTGCTGCAACTGTTTATGCATTTGAGTCTTCACAAAAGATGTCTCTCTATTTTAAAGTTTGCATGCCAAATGTTTGACAAACGGAGCATGAGGAGTTCATTTGTCTAGGGAGTTTTAATTTCTAAATATAAATGTTTGGTCATGGTTCTTGCATTTTTTTTTTAGCTTGTCCTGCATTCTTCAAAGTGTGGTCATGTTGCCGAGATCTGGGAGTTAGAGAGCCATTTTCAGTCTACTGTAATTCATTCGGTTTTGGGTGCTAGTGGGTCCTTTCTCTTAGTATCGGTAGTTTGCATTTGGTTTGATTATCCCTTGGCATAATGTTACTAACTAGTGGGTCCCTCTTCCTCTTTGTTTCCATTTGTGAATCCGAATGCTTTTGTGATGATGCTATGCCTCTTGATATATTATAATGGTTTTAGATCTCATGCACGCATATTGGGTTATTTGGGAAAGTTTGGAGATGTTGTGTCACTGATTCTCATGTTATGCTTCAAGCTATGTGTTCCAAATTTTTGACTGGTTAATGTGGTACAAAAAAGAGTCTCATGGAAACTCTCGGTGGATGTTGACTCATGGTTTGGTGGTTGATTCTTTGGTGTTTTAGCAAGACTTGGAACTTACTGATACACCTTTCTTGGGTACTTTTCTCATTGCTTTTATGGAAATTTTTAGGATGTACAGCTATGAGTGCATATACTTACAGGTCGAACTGAAGTTTATTGTTTGAATGATTCTTAGTTCTATCCTCCATGCTTGCGCTTGCATGACTGGGTAGTCTTGATCAGTTTGTCTCTTGCTGATTCATTTAAAGCTTGGAGGGTTTTATTATAAAAATTCAGTCCATAACTCATAGAATGATTCAATGCATAGTTCAGTGGTACACCCATAATAAGCTTTGTTTAATGATGTGGTTGAATAGTTTCCTACACGGGGGTTTTAGTTTGAGGAATTCATGACACATACCTCTCTTATATCATCTATGAAATTATAATATTGGGTAGTGGTAGTCTTTAGTTATGCAAGCATGACGTCATATGTGTGGGGGAAAAGGTGATTCATATATAAGGGTTTCATTTAGCATTAGCCACATTAGTTGGCATTTGCATGAAAATTTGGGTACTGTTACCTATTTTTTGGGTAATCAATTGATCATAATGTGTAGATGCTAATACCTTCTTTATGTATTTTTTTTTTCCTGAGCACTATGAGAGTATATATCATCAGGCCAAGCATGGAAAAGGAGGTCATCATCTTCAAAGCATGGAGGAGCATCTGAGCAAAATAGTTTGACTCTTTTTCTGTCTATCGATTGTAATTTCATTGTGTTTAGATAAATTATTACTTGAGCATACATGAACAAATGTGTATGACTTTATTTATTTTAAATATTATACATTTATATCTATATTCTAAAATGGTTTTCATTGATTTGGAAAAAGCCTATGATAGAGTACCAAGAGATGTATTGTGGAAAGTAATGGAGAAGAAATGTGTCTGTGTGGCTTATATTCGAGCCATAAAGGATATGTAGGAGGGGGCAACAACAAGTGTGAGAACCATTAGAGGTGTGACAAAGGACTTTCCTATAACAATAGGCTTACATCAAGGATCTTCTTTGAATCCATACCTGTTTGATCTGGTTTTGGATGTTCTTACAGAACATATACAAGAAGAAATTCCAAAGTGTATGCTCTTCGCGGATGATATAGTTTTAATTAAGGACTCAAGAGAAGAGGTCAACTCTAAACTTGAATTATGGAGACATACTTTGAAATCAAAAGGTTTCCGTCTGAGTAGAAGTAAGACGAAATATATGCATTGCAAATTTAATAAGAGGCCAATTAGAAATGATTCAAAGGTAAAAATTGGAGAGTAAATCATCCCTGAGGTGTCAAAGTTTAAATATTTGAGGTCGATTTTATAAAATAATAGTGAAATTGATGGGGATGTTATGCATAGGATACAAGCTGGGTGGTTAAAGTGGAGGAAAGCAATAGGAGTTATTTGTGACCGCAAGGTGTCTACTAAGCTTAAAGGAAAATTTTACAGAAAAGCTATAAGGCCAGCAATGCTATATGGTAGTGAATGTTGAGCTTTGAAAGGACAATAAGAGCATAAGATAGAAGTAGCAGAGATGAGAATGTTGAAATGGATGTGTGGTCATACAAAATTGGATAAGATACAAAATGACTGTATATGAAGGAAAGTTGGGGTAGCACCTATCGAGGAGAAAATGGTGAAAAATCGTTTAAGGTGGTTTGGGCATGTGCAAAGAAGAGGGCAAGAGGAGCCAGTGAAAAAAGTTGATCAAATGACTTGGAGCCCGATCAAAAGGCGTAGAGAAAAACCAAAAAGGACATTAAGGGAAGTTATAAGGAATGACCTTTTGAGAAATGATCTATCTGAGAAGATGGCGTTTAATAGAGCTCATTGGCGTCATTTGATCAATGTGGCCGACTCCACATAGTGGGATAAGGTTATTGTTGTTGTTGTGGTTATAGCTATATTCTAGAATTTGTCACGAAAGTTTTTAAACCTTTGTAGGCATTAGGGTGATCACAAGCCGTGTGAGTCAATGGACTTCACGAGTATGTTGATCAATTCATGCTTATAATGGTGAGATCCAACTATATAAACTTTTATATAATTTTTCTTGAAAAAATAAAAAAGTTTTAACCCAATTAGTAAATAACCATGCTATGGATGTGCTTGAACTTTCATAGGTATTTTAGTTAACCACATTGCCATATAAGATGGATAATCCATGAAGGCATGTCAATTAGGTCGTGCAAATTAATTTTATAAAAATAAATAACAATTATTAATAAAATGGCTTTCTTTCAAAATATTTTCAAACAAAGCATAATAATTTTTTCTAATTATTTATTAAAAAAATAATATACATTAACACCTTTATATCCTTAGGGTTTTGAAACTTCCATAAGTACTAAGAATTCAGTCTATCAAGTATGACAATAAGTTTGTAGTAGGTAGATCAATTTTATTTTTATAAAATAAATAAAAAAATAAAAAAGAAGTATATTTTAGGAAGTGAATACAAAAATTAAAATATTTTCTGAAAAATTAACTAAAATAAGAATAATTAAGCAAAATTAAATTATCTTTTACAAATTAAAATACACTAACCTAAACATTATAAAATTGTTTTATTTGTAAAATGATATATTATTTTTTATTAACTTTCTCCTAATGCAAAAATTACAATTAAAAAACAGAAATCAATTGACATGTATTTCTAATCCAAACTATATAGACTTTGATCTCTAACATATGGTACATAAGTTCTAGACTCTAACTCTTAGTTAAATTCACCCTTGTAATTTTTTTTTGGAGTTTTCTTAATTTTATCAATTTTTAATTTCTTTTCTTTTATCTTTATTTTTACATGTGAATAATAAAAAAGATAACCAAAGTAATTTTAAAGTCATATTATTTACACAATCAACTTGAAGTAACATTTCCTACCAATGGGTGTTGTGAGGTGTCTAACACCTTTTTCATGTACAATCAACTCCGGAACTCAACTCTATTGACACAGAGCATCATTACCGTTCTAAAATGGTTTTAAAAAATTTTTCTTAAAATTTAATAATGACTCTTCCTAAATCGGTTTTTATTTTAAAACCCGATTTTCTTTGTTTCCTTTTCTGAAGGCTATCCGCATTGCATTTTCGAATGCAACACAAGGTATAAAAGTATAAAAGTTACGATAGATTGTAAAAAATTTCCTAAAAGAAACAATTTGAATAATGGCAATTTTCATTGTATTGTATGAGTTCAAGTATATCTGACTTACACTGGTTTATTTGGAGATTAATGAATCATAGCTTTCATTGGCACAAGGGGAGTATTCCGTTGTGACAGGTGTAATTCCGGTTTGATATAACCCTTCATGGTGTTCGAACCATTGCTTCTAACCAAGTGCATTGGTTTTTCCTCCAAATCAATGTGAAAAATACTAGTCACTTTCCTTTTGAAAATGGCTGCCTTCTCCGTTTCGAAGAAAAGGGGTGAGAAAAAGGAAGCAACTAGTGTTGGGAGGAAGTGCATGGGTGGACTCATAACGGTTCGATTATGGTACTGCGTCGAACCTCCTCTGGACACGTGTGTGTGTGTGTGTGTGATTGTGTTGGGTGCGCACAATGGGCCCATATATGAGATGGCCGATGGGGTTTCCACAACATCTATCCATGCGTGGCACGGTGGCAGGGAGGGTGACGGGAGAGGCAAAAGAATCCAAAATATGTACTACAACTTAAGAAGATGTAACAAACGAGCAAACATGTCCTTTAATACTTAACATTGCAAATTGTGGTATAAGGAGGCTCACATTTAATTTTCCAACTAATATGAATATAAAATTAAAATGAAGGTTTTAATTTATTTATTTTATTTCCCATTGTATTGTATTTTCAGATGTTGATCTAGTCTAGCTTTATATTCTTTGCTCTGAAATAAGATGTTAGGATACGAGTGGAAAGCAAACTAAATTTTAATTAATGGAAGTCTTGATGATTTAAAAGTGAAATGATTGTAATCAAATTAGAGATGTGCATCTAAATCGGTGGTACTATTAGCCCGATCCAACCCAATTTTGTCGGGCCAACCAGACCGGGCCATATTGCGATCCAAGTCGAGCTTCAGGCTAGCTATGTTTGTCCAACTCGAACCCTAGTATATATATATGTTTTTATAAAAAAAACTTCTATTATTTTATATATATTAATTGATTTTATAAGATGTTTTTCTCTATATATCTTATATTATACATTTATTATATGATTACTATAAAAAGCTTTTTAAGATTTTGATATTTTAATATTATTTAAAATTTTAAATGAATTTTTTAATTTAATATTATGTGAAAATAATGTATAATTGTAAATATTCGTAATTTTTAAAAAAATTAATTTCTTTTCTAACATTACTTTTGGAGGAAATTTATTTTTATATAAATAATTATATTTTTTGTTAATAGATAAAATTAATTTTTTATTTTATTTTTTAATATTTTAAAAATTCTTAGGTACAAGGCCATCCCAACCCCAGGCTCGGTGCGTAACCCAGTTTGTCTTGAGTATTATTAGGCTAGGCAACAGGCAAAGTGAAACCCGACCCAAGCTACCTTGTGCACACTCCTAAATCAAACGTTCGCGCGCGTGTGGATGTGTTTTTTTTTTGGGCGGGGAGGTTATGTAGTGAAGCATTGGAACATTACATTTTTACCATCGTCTCTTACAGCTGTAGGTTTCATGTTTTTTTTAATTTTTTCCAGCCAATGATTTCATGGGTTGACACATGACACGCCACGAGCTCTTCCCACTGTCTTTCGTTTCTTAATTAAATTTTTGTCTTTCCATCAATTATTCAATAATAATAATTCTTAATAATATTCTTTATTTAATACTTACTAAAATTTGTTTACTACTAATTCCTTAAATGTATACTAATCATTATCCTTATAATATAATATTTCACAAAGAAAAGTTACTATTTATAACAATCATTTATAAACAGTACCTTTCTTATATTATAACTGTTTCAAATAAAAATATTTAAAATTTTTGCTATGATCACATCTCCTATCTCAGTATCTTTATTTATTTTTATTAACAGTGCTTTTCTATATTTTAACTATTTCAAATAAAAAATTTTTAACTCTTCAAAATCTTTCCCATGATCTCAACTTCCATTACCATTATCTCTATTTATTTCTATTGTAGATTTTTTTATGCAATTTTAATTTCATATTTCATATTTCCATTATCTTCAAAATCTTTCCCTTCATTATTTCTTTCTTCAAAATAATTTTTAAATCTATATTGGTTAGTTACAAATTGCTTGATTATTTTTATATCTTTTTGTGAATTTAAATTTATTTTCATTTAAATAATATCATATTTCTTTAAATTTTAACATGTCCCATGCAATGAGGGGAAAAAAATCTAGTTTACTTAATTTTTTTTATTATTTCTACCAATCATTACAATATTATACTCCCTCCGGTCTTAAATATAAAACACTTTTAACTACCTCATGCATCTTCAGAAAATGAGTTGAATCATTAAATTTATCAAAAAAATTTAATATTTTTTATTATTTTCCCTTATTAATTATAGTATCTTTTATACTTCCTATAATATTTTTCTCTCACATATTAATTATAGATAAGAAGTATAAAAGGAAAAAAAATAATCAATGCCCTAGACAACATTACAAAATGCCTTATATTTGGAAACAATAATACTTCTAGAAGGTGTTTTATAATTAGGACAGAAGAAAATATGATAAATCATTATTCTCAATGATTAGAAATCATTAGTATATATAATCATTACACATTTGTTATCTTTTTACCTATTTTTAAATAAACTATTGGAATTTAAAGAAATTTAAAAAAGGAAAAGGAGATTAAAGCATCCTTTTAAATATTCCAATATCACAATGTTTTCATAATTGTACCAGTTAAGTTTAATGTAATATAAGTTTTGATAATAACAAATATAGAGAAATAAGGAACAAAAGAATCATATGTGTCTAACATATATAATATTTTTTATAAAAGTAAAATGTATATTAGCATGTATTTAATTATGGTTATAATGCATATTTAATGCTATATATTAATATATCCATTGTGCTCTTATATTGCATAATACAAGATGGATATATAAATTAGACTAACTACATAGCTTGTAAGTTAAATATATTAAATGTAGGATGGTCTAAGTGAGAAGAGTGAGCGTTGGAATGAAGAAAAAAAAATTATCATGACTCACTCAAGAAAGAAGAAGAGAAATGATGCTCCAAGAATGGAAGATCAGAAGCGAGCATACCAAGAAAGAAATAACCAAGTGGAAGTAGAACTCATCATTTGAAGACATAATCACTAGGTATAGTTTGTTTTCACTTAGGTCTTGAGGTGGGATTAATCTTTGAAATTTTACTTAATCTTGTTACGATATGTTTCAAATAAGTTAGATTAAGTAAATATGATGTTAGCATATGTTAAAATTAAGAAATAATGGCTAACAAATGAAATTGGTGTTTGGCTCATGTTTTCAAAACGGTTTTCACAAAAAGTTTTACTTTATGTGCATAACTTATGAGTGTTAGAAGGATAAAGTCTCAATCTCAAAGCTTTTCTAAGTGTTCCCTCTTTATTTTCATTAAAAGGGTTTAGGTTATCAACATAACGTAGGTGTTCACCATATCTTCAACTCTATCCAGGTGATTATCCTAATAAGGTGGCTACCTTATTCGCATAAGGGAGTGAACAGTAGAGGCCATTTGCATCGTGTAGCCCGTTATTCAAATAACATAGAGAGGTTATCCCCATAACGTGTAGGTTATCTGCATAACCTAGGGAGGTTATCCTGATAACCTATGTTTAAGTACACTTGGACTTTTTTCAGCTAAATTCGTTATTAGCATAACCTTGGGAGGTTATCCTGATAACCTATAATTTTCAGAAACTTAGTTTGTGCTAAATTCGTTATCAGCATAACCCTGGAAGGTTATCCTGGTAACCTATGTTTTTCATAAACTTAATTTGTGCTAACAAACTATGTTAAATTCGATTTTAGTATAACCTAGGGAGGTTATCAGCATAACCTATGGTACAGAGCACTTAAACTTTCTTCAGCTAAATTCGTTATCAGCATAACCTTGGGAGGTTATCCTGATAACCAATGTTTTACATAAACTTAGTTTGTGCTGTTTTTTTTTTCAGAAACTTAGTTTGTGCTGATTAAATATTATCCGAACAAAGAATAATATCGTACGAGGTTATTCTAATAATGCTCAAAGGTATCCAAGTTTGTGAGATGATTATTCGAACAACTAAGTAGATTTTCATGAAAATATTTTTAAGCTAAAACTTAATAATTTTGGAATGAACGTTATCTGCATAACCTAGCTAAGTTATCAGCATAATGAAAGTCTAACATTGAAACTAAGAACCAACAGTCACCCGTTATTCTCATAAGCTGAGGAGGTTATCTGCATAACCTCTGTCAGACGCATTTAATGTGGTAGTTGAACGGTTCTTTTTGCAAAATAACAGCTAGACCTTGTCTCTAACGGATAGATCTTGTGTCTAAAGTCTAGTTACACCACAAATCTATAAATAGAACATCATTTGAACTTATGGGTAACAATCTTAAGTGAGTTTGTGTGAAAATGTTGTTCATATACATAAAATTTTTCTGTATCAACATCATATGAAAAACCCACCTCAATAGAATAAGCTTTCAATGTATCATTTACTCTAAGATAAAGTTTTCATTCTGTATTTATTCTTTTCTATAAACTTCTGGGTAGAATCTTATTGTGGGGAAACACTAAGGGTATTACACATCATTGTAAGGGTGTGGGGAGAGTGGCTTTACAAGTGCCTACTAAAACTTGTGGGATGTACTGAGACTTCACAGGTGCTCGGATCAAACCTATGGGATATAGTGGAAAATCCTAAGTGCTGGCTTGGAGACTGGACGTAGGCCAAGTGGCTGGGCTGAACTAGGATAAATACTTGTACCTTGCTCTTCATCTTCTCTATTCAATTGCTACACTTTATTCTCTCTGTTCATCCCTGTTTTGCTGCACATCTGGTAAAGTTAGGGTGTAACCCAAAAAGGATGAAAATCTTGTATCACCCAATCCACCTCTCTCTTAGGTGACCAGCCAACCTAACAATTGGTATCAAAGCCAGGACTCCTTGTAAAGGATCTAGTCATCAAGGAGCAAAATGGCTGGCTTTGAAGAGAACATATTACCACAGAGGAATAATGTCAACAGACCTCCAGGCTTCAATGGTGAACACTATGGATACTAGAAGATGATGATGCATATATTCCTTCAATCCATAAATATAGACATCTGGTTTGTTATACAAAATGGTAACTTTGTGCCAATGAAGATGCAGAAAGATGGCACATACAGAGAGAAGCTGGAAGCAGAATGGGATTATGAAGATAAGCGAATAGTCCTGCTGAATTTCAAGGTAAAGCACTGCATGGTCAATACTCTTTAACAAGATAAATTCTTCAGAGTGTCAGATTGCAATATAGCAAAGGAAATATGGGATGCTCTGGAGATTGCTCATGAAGGAACCAAGGGAGTGAAGGAAAACAGGCTTAGATCTCTCTCAACGGAATATGAAGCCATCAAGATGACTAATGGTGAGTCTATTAAATATTTGCAAATTCTTTTTACTCACATCATTAATCATCTAGCAACTTTGGGAAAGAGCTATACATAGAACGAGCAAGTATGCAAAATACTCAAAGCTCTGCCTAAAGAATTGTTGAATCTAGAGTTTTGATGATTCCAAACTAACATTCAAGAGCTTGGAATGAAGATATCAAAGGAGATCAAAGTGTTTCAAGAGAAGAAGTTCTAAGTAATCTGTGCAAGATTTGTTGTAGGATCATTAGTTATGTTTAAATATGGGTAAAAGACTTTGATTCGATGAAAAGATGTTTTAAAATCTTGATTTCATGTTAAATCATGAAATATTTGAAAAATACCCACCAACAGACGAAGTTTGAAAAGTTTATATTGAACTGACATATTGGAAATTCGAATTTTGAGTTAAACCTGAATAAGTCTGAAGAGATGCCTCTTTGACAGACGAATTTTGATTTTCCAAAATTCAAATTTTCATAAGTGTCTGAAAGAAGCTGTTGAGCAACAGACGAACTTTGGGTTTTGAACATTCAAATTTCAGACAAAATGAAACTTATGAAAACTGAAGAAATTCGTCTAAAACAATGTTAAAGTTCATCTGAAATCAAGATTATATCGAGTTTCAAAATTGCTCACTGACAGACGAACTTT
This sequence comes from Adenanthera pavonina, assembly GCA_026686845.1. Taxonomy (NCBI): domain Eukaryota; kingdom Viridiplantae; phylum Streptophyta; class Magnoliopsida; order Fabales; family Fabaceae; genus Adenanthera; species Adenanthera pavonina. Next base: position 10,579,073 of record JAIVEN010000019.1, on the reverse strand, counting down.
GAACATGGAAATTCGAATTTCAGAAGCTAATGTTGTGAGTCTGTTAAAATGATATGATGACATACGAAGGACAGTGTTTACAAATTCGAATTTCAAAGTAAGTCTGAAAAAAGGTCTCTCTGACAGATGAACTTCACTCTTTGAAAATTCGAATTTCGAAGTAAATGAACTACTGTGCTTCTTGAAGCATACCATGGACAGACGAATTTTGGGGTGAGAAAATTCAAATTTCGAGGGCACTATAGCAAATTGAAAACATTGTTCACACTTAACAGAAAAACTTTCTTCTTGAAAATTCGTATGTCACAACATGAAAACATTTTCTAAGTTTCAAAATTCGAATTTCACTTCATGAACAGACGAACTTCAGTACTTCAACGTAGGAAGCTTTAACCTTCGATTCCTTCGAAATTCGTCTGTTGACCAACCGAAATTCGAATTTCAGTATGCCAGAAGCATTAAATGTGGTTGGTTAACGGATAGTTTTTTAGAGTAACCGTTGGATAACTTCCCCAACGGATAGATTTTGTCTCTAACGAATAGTTGGGACCTAAATCTATAAATACAACATCATTTGAAGTTGTGGGTAACGAATCAAACTTTGTATATACTGAAATTCTCCCAAATTTTCAACTTAAAGACTTTTACCCTCTTACTTCAATACTTGTACATCAACTTTCATATTCACTCTATTCAAGAGAGTTTCATCTTTGTAAACAATATAATCTTTATCTGAAAGATAGATTTACTTGTGAGGAGATATCACAAGGGATTGTAAAGCACTTTGTGAAAGTGCAGAAAGTGATTGAGTGAGCTCTAGAAAACAGAGCACTGACGTTGTACTGTGGCATTTGCAAGAAGCCCGTTGAATTCTTGCTGAATAGTGGAAAATCTCAAGTGGTGTCTTGGGAACTGGACGTAGGTCAAGTGGAGAGACCGAACCAGAATAAATATCAGAGTTTTTCTTCTCTCTATCACTACTCTTTTATCTTACTACTTTATACTCTGTTTTTCTGTCATACCTTGCTTTCTTCATTGTTCTCACTTTGTGCAAAAAATTTTAATCTTCCCAATTTACCCCCCTCTTGGGAAGTCAGCCTAACTAACAAGTGGTATCAGAGCCCGGATTCTCATTCAAAGGATCTCACAGTCTGGGAATTAAAATGGTTGGCTTTGGAGAAAGCATATTACCAGAAGAGAACAATACAAACAGACCACCTGGCTTTAGTGGAGAGCACTACGATTACTGGAAGATGAGAATGTAAATCTATCTTCAGTCAATCGATCCGGACATCTGGTCAGTCATTCAGAAGGGAGACTTTGTCCCAATGGCTTTAGAAGATGATGGAAAGTACAAAGAAAAGCCAGAAGCTGAATGGAATGAGGAAGACAGAAGGGGAGTTTTGTTGAACTTCAAAGCAAAACACTGTCTAGTCAGTGCCTTAAATCAAGACGAATTCTACAGAGTCTCACAATGCTCCACTGCCAAGGAAATATGGGACACCCTGCAGATTGCTCATGAAGGAACAATTGGAGTCAGGGAAAATAAACTGAATACCTGCATTGGAGAATATGAAAGCTTTAGAATGGCTGAAGGAGAATCTGTAAAAGAGTTACAAAAGAGATTCACTCTCATTGTGAATCAACTAAAGAGCCTGGAAAGGAGTACACTCAAACAGAGAAAGTGAGGAAGATTCTCAGAGCTCTCCCTCTGGAATGGCAACCCAAAGTAACAGCAATAGAGGAAGCCAGGGGAGAATCAATGGCCTCTGTCACAGCTCTATTCGGCACCCTTGAGGAATATGAAGGAAAAATGAAAGCTCTCAAGGAAGCTAGACAAGACATAAAGAAGAAAGGTCTTGCTCTCAAAGCTGCTGAAGAAAAGGAAGAAGAATCTGACGATGGAGATGAGCTGGATGAAGAAACTCTGGCTATGATGGTCAGAAAATTCAGAAGATTCTACAGCAAGAAGAGAAACAAGAAAATCTTCAAGAGAGGAGTAGCTAGCTGGAGACAGTAAGAAAGAAGCAAAAGAACCTGTGACTTGCTATGAGTGCAAAAAGCAGGGACACATCAAATGGGATTGTCCACAATTCCTCAAGAAGCAAGAGAAAGAAAAGAAAGCTGCTGACAAAGGGAAGAAGAAAAAAGCCTACATCTCATCAATATGGGGCAACAGCTCAGATGAGGAAGAAGATGAAGAAGATGAAATTGCCAACATATGTCTGATGACACTTGCCTCTGAAGAAGCTGAAATTCCATGTAGCAGTGATCAAGAAGAAGAGGTATATGAATCTGAACCTTCCTATTCTGAATTACTGGATGCATTTCATGAGTTGCATGATGAGTTTGTTAAGGTTTGCTAAAGAACTGAAACTAGCTAAGAAAAATATTAACAAACTAGAATCTCAAAGCAACATCTCTGAAATTGCTCCTCTACCTATTGCTGAATCTGTCTGCTATAAATCATGCACTGATCTAAAGCAAACCAATGAATATTTAGTGAAAAGCATGTCTAGGCTTACTAGAGGAAAAGATATGTTGTTTGCTTTAATGAGGAGCCAAAGAATATCACAAGGAAAAGCTAGACTTGGCTATGATCCATGTGCTGTTAAAGAAAAGATTAGGAAGAAAAATCAAAATGTATACATGAGACATTTTCTGCATGCTGATAGAAATAGAAAGAAACATCATATGTCACATCACATTGAATCATATAATCAACCAAGGCATGCAAAATAAAAATATTATCTGCATTGTTTTCTTCCTGCCTCTCAATCTAGCAGTCCCTTTACCACCTGTCATTTCTGTAACAAAAAGGGACATATTTTCAGTTCTTGTGCTATAAAGAAAAATGGACTTGACAGGCAGGTTAAATGGGTTCCTAAGGGTACATCTATATCTAGGGAAAAGACTACTGACAGAAAAGGACCCAAACAAATTTGGGTACCTAAAAGGAAAATATGAATCTTGTTTTGCAGGTCTGTCTCAAAGCTAAAAGGAGTAACAAATGGTATATGGACAGTGCCTACTCAAGCCACATGACCGGTGACAAGGAGAAGTTCATCACCCTTAGAGATAAGAAAGGAGGAAAGGTGACCTTTGGAGGTGATCAGTATGGCAGAATAGTTGGCATTGGTCTTATGGGCAAGAATCCTGAAACATCCATTGAAGCAGTGCTGTTTGTGATAGGCCTCAACCACAATATGCTGAGTGTGAGCCAAACATGTGACAAAGGAAATTGAGTGCTGTTTGACTCAAAGTTTTGCCTGGTTATCAGAAAAAGTGATCACAAAGTAATCCTCAAAGCTCAAAGGGATGGTAACTGCTATACTATTGATCTTGACGAACTTCCTCCCCTAGATTCTGTTTGCTTAATTAGTCAGGACAATGATAGTTGGCTATGGCATAGAAGATTAGCTCATGTTAACATGAATCAGCTTTCAAAATTGGTTAAAAACGAGCTAGTTACTGGCCTGCCAAAAATTGCTTTTGAAAAAGACAAAGAATGTGATGCATGCTTAAGAGGAAAGCAAAATAAATCTTCTTTTAAATCCAAAAATGTAGTCACCACAACCAGACCACTTGAACTATTGCATATGGTCTTACTTGGACCATCTAGGGTAAAAAGCCTTGGTGGTAATCTGTATGTGCTTGTAATTATGGATGATTACTCTAGATTTACATAGACATTATTTCTTTCCTCTAAAAGTGATACCTTTGATGCATTTGTAACCTTAGCTAAGAAAGTGCAAAATGAGAAAGGTATTTCCATTGTGTCTATCAGGTCAGATCATGGAGGAGAGCTTGAAAACTCATACTTTCTAGAGTACTACAATGAGCATGGAATTGATCACAACTTCTCAACTCCAAGAACTCCTCAACAAAATGGAGTAGTAGAAAGGAAGAACAGAACCATTGGAGAGATGGCTAGAGCTATGCTAAATGAAAAGGAACTATCTCAAGTGTTTTGGGCTGATGCAGTAAATACAGCAAGCTACATCATAAATAGAGCCTACATCAGACCAATCTTTGGGAAGACTCCATACGAGCTGTACAAGGGAATAAAGCCAAATCTGTCACATCTCCATGTGTTCGGGTGCAAATGCTTCATTCACAACAATGGGAAAGAAAATCTGGGTAAGTTTGATCCCAAATCCGATGAAGGTATATTTTTGGGCTATTCTAGTAGAAGTAAAGCATATAGAGTTTTTAATAAAATGTCTAATTTAGTAGAGGAATCTGTGCATGTAGTATTTATTGAAAATGAAACTGCTTCTAAACATGTTACTGATAAGAATGATCTTGTTTCAAACTTTAAAAAGTTAGGTATCTCTAATGAAGGTATAATTGAGCCTCCAAAAATATCTAAATCTATTAATATAGAGGAAGAAATTTAGGAGAAAGATTTTGAAGAAGAAAATGAAGAAATATCTCAAGAACTCCCTAGAGCTTGGAGATATCAAAGGAATCATCCTGTTGATCAAGTGATAGGGAATGTTCAAGAGAAAGTTAGAACCAGAAAATAGTTAAGGGATCAAATGATTAATTGGGCTTTCATATCACAAATTGAACCTAAATGTACTGAGGAAGCCTTAACTGATGAGTACTGGATTCTAGCTATGTAGGATGAATTAAATCAATTTGAAAGAAATCAAGTCTGGGATTTAGTGCTTAGACCCAAAAATCATCCTGTCATAGGTACCAAATGGATTTTTAGAAATAAACTTGATGAATCAGGATCAATCATCAAAAACAAAACTAGACTGGTTGCTAAAGGTTATAATCAAGATGAGGGCATTGATTTTGAGGAAACCTTTGCTCCAGTAGCTAGATTAGAAGCAATTAGAATTCTATTAGCATATGCATGCATGAAAAATATTTTGTTATATCAAATGGATGTGAAGAGTGTTTTTCTAAATGGATATATCATGGAAGAGGTTTATGTAGATCAACCTCCAGGTTTTGAGGATTCTACAAAACCAAACCATGTGTATAAACTAAAGAAAGCTCTTTACGGTTTGAAGTAAGCCCCTAGAGCATGGTATGAAAGAGTGAGTAATTTTCTAACTGAAAAGGGGTTTAACAGAGGAAAAGTAGATACAACTTTATTTACTAAGAAAGAAAATAAAGATTTACTCATTGTTCAAATCTATGTTGATGATATTATATTTGGTGCTACTAATGAGTCTCTTTGCAAGAATTTTTCTAAGTTAATGCAGGGAGAATTTGAAATGTCTATGATAGGTGAACTCAACTTCTTCCTTGGGTTGCAAATCAGACAGTGCAATAATGATATCTTCCTCAATCAATCCAAGTATCTGAAGGAATTGCTAAAGAAGTTTGGAATGGAAAATACCAAGCCAATGGGGACACCTATGGCTACTACAACCAAACTGGACATGGATGAGAAAGGGAAAATGTTTGACATAACTCAGTATAGGAGAATGATTGGATCCCTGCTGTACTTAACTACCAACAGACCTGACATTATGTTTAGTGTCTGTATGTGTGCAAGGTTCCAATCATGTCCCAAAGAAGCCCATGCAACTGCTGTGAAGAGAATCTTCAGATATCTTATTGGAACATCACATATGGGTCTTTGGTATCCAAAGGGCAATAGAGAAGATCTCAAAGGATACACTGATGCTGATTTTACAGGATCCAAAACTGACAGAAAAAACACAAGTGGAACTTGTCAGTTTCTTGGAGGATCCTTGGTTTCATGGTTTAGTAAAAAGCAAAACAGTGTGGCCCTATCCACGGCAAAAGCTGAGTATGTTGCAGCTGGAAGCTGTTGTGCCCAAGTCATCTGGATGAAACAGCAACTTGAAGATCTTGAGGTTGAAATGAAGGAAATACCAATCATGTGTGACAATCAAAGTGCCATAAATATCACAAAGAATCCTGTCATGCATTCAAGGACAAAACATATTGAAGTTAGGCACCACTTCATAAGAGATCATGTTTTGAAAGGAGAAATCAGACTAGAGTACATCCCAACTAAAGATCAAGTTGCAGATATCCTGACAAAGCCTCTGTCAGAAGATAGACATTGCAAAATAAGAAGAGAATTGGGCATGGCAAATCCCAATGAACTGTAAGTAAATCCGTATGTAATTCTATTTTTAGATTTTTCCAACATTGAATAAGTTCTAACTTTAGCATCGGAGTGTGTTTAATTTAAGTTGCAGGTGCTCCTCATGAGGTTCAATGGATATAAATTTGAAAAATGGAGCACACCAGAATGGAATAATCAAAAAGTGAAGAAAAAGGAAAAAATTCTGAGTCTCTGGATCCATTCTGTAAGTTTTTAAAGTTGAAATTCGTATATTGATTATGTGTTAGATGAATTTCTGTGAAAAAATTGAGTTTCTGAGGAAGTCAGCATGGTCAACATTCGAAATTGGCTACTCAACAGACGAACTTCAGCCTGTTATAAGTTGAAACAGTTCTCGGTAATGCCTCGAAATTCGTCTATTGGATCTTCAAAATTCAAATTTTCAAGAACAAAAATTTCAAAGTTATGTTTGTCCAACATGATGATTATACTAATGTTTATCTCTTAACATATGAATGTTGGAAAACTTTCACAAAATAGAGAAATTCGAATTTCTGACTTAAAATTCGTCTGATGAAACATGCTCCTCAATGTTGAATCTCTGAAAGATGAAGTTTTGTATGCTTAATTTGTCTGTTGTTTGGTGGTTTGTTTGCTGCTTGATGTTTGCTCTTGAAAATTCGAACTTTGTTGGAACAAAGTTCATCTGTTCATCTTGTGTTATTTTATCCAAGCCTCTATCAGACGAACTTTCAGAAGAAAATTCGTCTGTCAGTAAGCTTTGCTGAACGGTTCAACTTGTAACTGCCCGAAGTTTGAATTTTGACCCTTCAAAATTCGTCTGTCAGACGGTTACATACGTTAAAACTGACGGTTTTCATTTGAACAGACGCAACCCTATTCCTATTCTCTCTAAGTCTGTTCTAATTCTCCAATCAATGCTCTTCAATTCTGACCAAAAACCGTCATTTTCCACCATTTAAACTTCCTTTCTCATCCTTTAAACCATTCTTTTCTCCATTCTGCAACATTCATCCGCGAAAATGGCAAGGGTTAAGAACCCAGAAGTTGGCAAAGGAGAGGCTCATCCAAAACGTTCGGTTAAATCACAATATGCTTCCAAAGAAGAAAAAAAATCGAAGAGAAAAGCCGAATCCAGCAAGGGAACTCCCTCCAAAAGCCAGAAAACTACACCCAAGGGAGAATCAAAGAAAGGTGGACCCTCTTCCTCAAAAACAGCAGAACCTTCGGTCCCTGTTCCTACTGATGCTGCTTCCACTTCCTCTTTCAGTACTGAATCTGGAGAATACCAACTTACTACACTGCCTTTATGGAGCACTCCTCAGATTCAGGAAGAATATTCGACCAAGTTTGCTAGTAAAAGGGTAATTAAGCCACATTGTGTGAACTTGGAAGAATTTTTAATCTCTAACAACTTTGATGCTGGGATATGGTTGTTGAGATATAAGAATTTGTTGGAGATATTAGAGAGATATGATGATGAGGTAGTGAAGTCTTGGTATGCTTCCCTAAAGTACAATAGCAAGAAGAAGAAGTGGGAAGTCAATCTGAGATCTAGGACCATCTGGCTCACTGATGAGACATTTAATGAGGTATTGGAGATCCCAGGGCAAGATGGACTCAAGATTGACATCACTGCCTCTGGATACATGGATGAGGCAGATATTGCTGATGAAGAAGGTGGCCCCTTTCTGAGCTACAAGGAAAGCACAATACTGAGCACATTAATCAGAAGAAGGGAAAACTGGTCATCCATAAACGTGTTGAAGCCCACAGACCTCAGTGTTCAAGTAAGAATCCTGCACTACATAGTGTCCAGGATCATATTCAACAAAGGAGGCAGCTTCAATTTGATAACAAGGGCAGAGGCACATGTCATGGCAGCAATCATGTGTGGAAAGCTGATTAACATGGGACATATCATACTCTAATGCATGATCAAGGCAAGGGATCAGAGGAAGGACTCCACACTCCCCTATGCAACTATCATTTCCAGAATCCTGCAATATGCTAGGATTCAGCATCTTGAGAAGGGGAAAGGGAAACCCACAGAGATCTTCAAGGAGGAAGAACTGCAAAGAATGGGAATTGAAAAGGATGAAGGAAGATGGGTTGGAAAGGGAGCAGGAAGAACTGAAGATCTATTCTTTGTTACAGATGCCTCCCTACAACAAGAAGGCACCCCTGAGGCCCCTGCCAGACCTACTCCTCAGTCCTCTGTGCTTATCCCATCTCCCTCCAAGCCCACTCACATTCCATCCACTCCCTCCTCTCGCGCCAAGCTAACCAAGATCACTGAGTTGTATGATAGCCTGTCTACACTCATTCTTAGCATCAGGGATGAGCAAAATGTCAAATTTGCTCATCTGCAAGATCAGATTCATCAGTTGGCAAAGAATATGAAAGTGGTTGCTGATGCCTATGAAGAAATTCGAAGTGCAATTCCTACCACATCAGCTCCACCTCAGCCAAGGTTCTCTGTGCCTGTTCAGTCTCCAACCCCTGAGCCTCCAAGTCCCTTCGAGCTTGCCTCCTCTAACCATGATAATGATATAGATGGTGCTGAGCCTGCTGGTGTAATGAGAACACATAGTCTTGGTCCACCTCTGGACTATGGTTTGGACGAAGAAGGACCTCAAGAAACAAGCCCTCATGAACCTATTCAAGAAGATGCTCAGGATTCAATTCTTTGCATTCAAGAATATGAGCAAGTTGAAAGACTGGTGGCAGCCATTTCAACTTCTTCCATGCAGGAGGGTGCCAGCAATGAGGAGAGAAACATTGTGCCTGTTGTTGATTATGAAGCTATTGCTCACAATGCTCTACTGCAAGCTCAGAGAAGAAGGCTTGAAGAAATGTTTCGCTCTGATGAACCAGCTCCTTCTTCTCTCGCTGCTTATGGACTTTCAGAGGAACAGAGAGCTCAATTGGCTCTTTCCAGGCAGGCAATGCAGGAGTTGCTTGAGGTCTCTGATGATGATGGAGAACCAAGTCCTGAGCCTCCTGTGCCAGTTGAACCAGAAATCCCATTTGCTCCTGTGCCTCTCAGAGCTATTCCAGTTTGTCAGATTCCTCCTCCGGTTGATTTTGTTGGGCTTCCTGATGATGCCAAAAAGGGGGAGAAGAGTAAGCAAACTGGAAAGCCTACTGCTGAGCCATCTGGAAAAACTTACAGCAAGAAGACCAAGCCCAAGCCGAAGAAGAAGTGATTAGATTTTAGGCTTGAGTTTTCATGTAGTGCTGTACTGTATTTCTGTTGTTTGTCTGATGATTGTACTTTGTATTTTGAAATTGGTTTTTGAAGTACTTTTTTTTTACTTTAATTGGTTTCTGTAAAGCAACAATTCTTGAAATGAATGAATTCCTTGATTGCAATGATTTGTACTTATCACTTCTTGAATCTCTTCACTGATTTGTTATATATGATATCTTTTGAAATGAAATGCATATGTTGAGGGGAAGCTTGCTAAAGCAAACCCAAGTACTAATCCAGTTTGAAAGTTGTTTTGTCATCATCAAAAAGGGGGAGAATGTTGAATCTAGAGTTTTGATGATTCCAAACCAACATTCAAGAGTTTCGAATGAAGATATCAAAGGAGCTCAAAGTGTTTCAAGTGAAGAAGTTCTGAGTAATCTGTGCAAGATTTGTTGTAGGATCATTAGTTATGTTTAAATATGGATAAAAGACTTTGATTCGATGAAAAGATGTTTTAAAATCTTGATTTCATGTTAAATCATGAAATATTTGAAAAATACCCACCAACAGACGAAGTTTGAAAAGTTTATATTGAACTGACATATTGGAAATTCGAACTTTGGCTTTAGAAATTCGAATTTCGAGCTAAACATGAATAAGTCTGAAGAGATGCCTCTTTGACAGACGAATTTTGATTTTCCAAAATTCGAATTTTCATAAGTGTTTGAAAGAAGCTGTTGAGCAACAGACGAACTTTGGGTTTTGAACATTCGAATTTCAGACAAAATGAAACTTATGAAAACTGAAGAAAATCGTCTAAAACAATGTTAAAGTTCATCTGAAATCAAGATTATATCGAGTTTCAAAATTGCTCACTGACAGACGAACTTTGAACATGGAAATTCGAATTTCAGAAGCTAATATTGTGAGTCTGTTGAAATGATATGATGACATACGAAGGACAGTGTTTACAAATTCAAATTTTAAAGTAAGTCTGAAAAGAGGTCTCTCTGACAGACGAACTTCACACTTTGAAAATTCGAATTTCACTTCATGAACAGACGAACTTCAGTACTTCAACGTAGGAAGCTTTAACCTTCGGTTCCTTCGAAATTCGTCTGTTGACCAACTGAAATTCGAATTTCAGTATGTCAGAAGCATTAAATGCGGTTGGTTAACGGATAGTTTTTCAGAGTAATCATTGGATAACTTCCCCAATGGATAGATTTTGTCTCTAACGAATAGTTGGGACCTAAATCTATAAATACAACATCATTTGAAGTTGTGGGTAACAAATCAAACTTTGTATATACTGAAATTCTGCCAAATTTTCAACTCAAAGACTTTTACCCTCTTACTTCAATACTTGTACATCAACTTTCATATTCACTCTATTCAAGAGAGTTTCATCTTTGTAATATTAGAAGAGAATTGGGAATGGTAAATCCCAATGAGTTATGAGTATTTTCTGAAATCTCTCTTAAACTTATGATTCATTTGGTAATAATATTAATTTAAGCATTAAAGTATCTAGAAATTATTTTGTAGGTACTTCTTGATTTGAAATAGTGAAAATCTGATAAAATGAAGTACACTGCATGTTGAATTAGAGTTATGATAAAAAGAAAAAAACATATGGGAATGACACAGTTGTTTGTAAGTGTTTATAAGTTTTTCTAATATGCTTATACACATAACCCATAGCCTTATGCTGAAAATGAATTGATTTTCTAGTATCTACATTCTCTGTGTTAGAGGTTATTCGAATAAGGTATGAGACTTTTCATGAAAATGAGAGCTTATGTGAAATTCTGGTCTCTATGAAGCTCGATATTAGGATAAGGTCTCTACCTTATGTGCATAAGTTACTTTGCTTGCTTCTTTGTATGTGTATTGTGTAATTCAATTTTAGGATAACCTGCCTACCTTATCCACATAACGTTACTTCCAGAAAAGAAGTTCCCAAAGAACGTCATCTGCATAAGATGATAAGGTTATCCGGATAACATATTGTTTGTTATTTTTCTGTGTGCTTTTTGTTAAACTCTTTTCCACGATAACGAAGGAGTATCTGATGTGCTCAATTGGAATCATACTGAAAAAGGAAGAAATTAGCTATTAACCAAGTTTGGTTTGTAAATGTTTAACAAGTTTTCATTTATACTTGGTTAGTGATGATACATAAGGTTATTAAAATAAAGTATGATCCTTGGTCAAATAATGAACTATCTAAATCTGTTGATACTTATTGTGAAGTTCAATGTTTATGCAAGTCCATTTCTTCATTTGTATAACCAAATAGGTTTGCTTTTCACAATCTCCCTTGCTTACTAATTAATGATATGAAAAACATACATAATTGAGTAGATGCTCATACTTAGGGGGAGCTTATAACTTTACATGTAAATGTTTCATAAAGGAGCCTTATGGTTTAAAAGAATAATTACAATCATTTGCTTTTGTATGAACATGCTTACCTATTGCATTGTGCATTCTTGGTTTTATCATATGAAATGCATAGAATGAGGGGGAGCTTTTTCTAAAATCAAATTATTTATACTTTAGCTCACCCCATTTTGTTGAGAAGAGTTTTGGTTGCTTCATCTCTCAGTGATACTAAAGGAAGAAACCAATAACTCTTCAACTCCTAGATACCTCTTGTAATATGTGCATATCATGATAGTCTTAACAAAAAGTATCATAACAATTGGTATCAGAACAGTTTAAAGCAGCAACTGATATTAATTTTGATATCACAAAAAATTGGTATAAATTTTGAAAATGGTTGGTAACAATTGGTATCAACTTTGATATTAATAAGAATTAGCATAATCTGAACATGAAGTGCATAATAAGTTTTAATGATAATTTGCATTTCAATTTGTACTTTTCTAAGTGCTTGAAACAATCTTAGACATCCGTGCTTACTAGTACAACTTTACAAATAGGGGAAGAAGAGATACTTGTTATTCTTTAAACCTTTTTGTTGATGTCAAATAAGGGGAGAAGATAGGTGAAAGATATGCATGTGCTTAAATCTGGAATCATCTTAATTGAACTGCATTATATGTGTTAATCATTCACCAAGCATATTTTTCACTAGTGATTTGTCATCATCAAAAAGGGAGAGACTGTTAAGCTTAATGTAATATAAGTTTTAACAATGAATAATATAGAGAAATAAGGAACAAAAGAATCATATGTGTCTAGCATATATAATGTTTCTTATAGAAGTAAAATGCACATTAGCATGTATTTAATTATGGTTATAATACATATTTAATGCTATGTACTAATATATCCACTATGCTCTTATATTGCATAATACAAGATGGATATATAAATTAGACTAACTACATAGCTTGTAAGTTAAATATATTAAATGTAGGATGGTCTAAGTGGGAAGAGTGAGCGTTGGAATAAAGAAATAAAAATTATCATGACTCACTCAAGAAAGAAGAAGAGAAATGATGCTCCAAGAATGGAAAATCAGAAGGGAGCATACCAAGAAAGAAATAACCAAGTGGAAGTAGAACTCATCATTTGAAGACATAATCACTAGGTATATTTTGTTTTCACTTAGGTCTTGAGATGAGATTAATCTTTGAAATTTTACTTACTCTTATTACGATATGTTTTAAATGAGTTAGATTAAGTAAATATAATGTTAGCATATGTTAAAATTAAGAAATAATGGCTAACAAATGAATTTGGTATTTGGCTCATGTTTTCAAAACAGTTTTCACAAAAAGTTTTACCTTATGCACATAACTTATGAATATTAGAAGGATAAAGTCTCAATCTCAAAGCTTTTCTAAGTGTTCCCTCTTCGTTTTCATGAAAAGGGTTGAGGTTATCCACATAATGTAGGTGTTCACCATATCTTCAACTCTGTCTAGGTGGTTATCCTAATAAGGTGGCTACCTTATTCACACAAGGGAGTGAACAGTAAAGGCCACTTACACTGTTCAGCCCATTATTCACATAACCTAGGGAGATTATCCCCATAACGTGTAGGTTATCTGTATAACCTAGAAAGGTTATCCTGATAACCTATGTTTAAGTACACTTGGACTTTCTTTAGCTAAATTCGTTATCAGCATAACCTTGGGAGGTTATCCTGATAACCTATATTTTTCAAAAACTTAATTTGTGCTAAATTCATTATCAGCATAACCTTGACAAGTTATCCTGATAACCTATGTTTTTCAGAAACTTAGTTTGTGTTAACAACCTATGTTAAATTTGATTTCAAAATAACCTATGGAGGTTATCAGCATAACCTATGGTACAGAGCACTTGAATTTTCTTCAGCTAAATTCGTTATCAGCATAATCTTGGGAGGTTATCCGGATAACCTATGTTTTACATAAACTTAGTTTGTGTTATTTTTTTTTTCAGAAACTTAATTTGTGCTGATTAAATGTTATCCGAACAAGGAATAACATCCTACGAGGTTATTCTAATAATCCTTAAAGGTATCTAAGTTTGTGAGACGATTATTCAAACAACTAAGTAGGTTTTTATGAAAATGTTTTTGAGCTACAACTTAGTAATTTTGGAATGAATGTTATCCGCATAACCAAGCTAGGTTATCAGCATAACGAAAGTCTAACATTGAAACTAAAAGCCAATGGTCACCCACTATTCGCATAACCTAAGGAGGTTATCCACATAACCTCTATCAGACACATTTAATGCAGTAGTTGAATGGCTCTTTTTGCAAAGTAACGGTTAGACCTTGTCTCTAACGGATAGATCTTGTGTCTAACATCTAGTTACACGATAAATCTATAAATAGAACATCATTTGAACTTATGGGTAACAATCTTAAGTGAGTTTGTGTGAAAATATTGTTCATATACGTAAAATCTTTCTGTATCAACATCATATGAAAAACCCACCTCAATATAATGAGCTTTCAATGTATTATTTACTCTAAAAGAGAGTTTTCATTCTGTATTGATTCTTTTTTATAAACTTCTGAGTAGAATTTTAGTGTGGAGAAATACTAAGGGTATTACATATCATTATAAGGGTGTGGGGAGAGTGGCTTCACAAGTGTCTGCTGAAACTTGTGGGATGTACTGAGATTTCACAGGTGCCCAGATCAAACTTGTAGGATATAGTGAAAAATCTCAAATGGTGGTTTGGGGACTGGACGTAGGCTAAGTGGCTGGGCTGAACCAGGATAAATACTTGTGACCTGCTCTTCATCTTCTCTATTCAATTACTGCACTTTATTCTCTCTGTTCATCCCTGTTTTGCTGCACATCTGGTAAAGTTGGGGTGTGATCCAAAAAGGATGAAAATCTTGCATCACCCAATTCACCTCCCTCTTGGGTGACCAGCCAACCTAACAGTACCAAATATTGAATTGGACAAGACACTAATTTAAAGTTCAATTGTTCAATCGTAATCCAATCGGGGTCAGATCAATAGTGATTAAAATAATATATTTTAAATAATATATATATATATAATAAAAAATTTGGCTACCACATTTAAGGTTTCACTAATTTTTTCATAATTAGGATTCCTGATATGTCTATGAAATGAAATAAAGTTATATATTAAAAATAATGAGCGTAAAATGAAATATATTAGAAATAAGCATATCCACAAGATATTAACAAGAGTTGTTTAAACAAATTGATCAAGTACAATCTCATCAACAGATTAATGACACTAGTTTCAACAAATTTTATGACTTGATTAAAGTTTCAAACTAAATAATATTGAATTATCAATCTATCATTTATCACAATTCACAAACAATTAAATATCATTTAATTCATCTATATTAAATTCTTCATTTGTTATACCATTTTTTAATTTTTTCAAAAGTTTGAAAATCTTTAGCATCAAAGTTAGGACTACTAGTTTATGACTGATTCAACCAATTCGATGGGTTCTCACCTGTTCCGAAAATGGTTGGTCCTTCCCTTCGTCTTTATCAAACTTGACAATAGTTCTTGGTTTGGTTGGTCGAACCATCTGGTCCAATTCAATTTTGACAACAATCAAATTAAAATTACCTTGAAAGCATTTTGTGGAGTGTATGAGTTTTGAGCACCACCCTGTGAGTTAATTTTAGGGAATTTAATTTAATAATAAAAGAAATTATAAATGAATTTTATTTAATTAATAATTAAAGAAAATAATCCTAATAACTAATAAGTATTTATAATCATAACATATTTTTCTAGCATTAAAGTAATTATATGTATTTTAATATAATTATATATTATTTACTTTATTTTCAGTTGTAAATTTTATTTATATAATATTTTCATAAAATGCTTAAAATAATAATAGTAATAATTTTACTTCTATTTGGGGAAAAATTCCAATTAGGTGAATGATATCCTGATGTGTAACACAGGTGTGCCAAAAGTTTGAAGAACCTTAAAGAAAACTATAATCAATAAACTACTAATCAAGTTCTAGAGTTCTTTTACTACAATTTCCTCATATGTAAAGATTGTTAAAAACCATAATGATAACATGATCTATGATTAAAATTTAAACAAGATGGGCCGATTAAGCAAGCCAAAAAAGATAAAACTTAATAGAAAGTGTCTGGTGATGCGACTTGCAAGTGCATAGGGCTAATTGAGTATAGAAAAAGGTCCCGGAGTATCTCACAAGTTGTATCCAAGGGAAGTTGTTATTACTCAATTAATTAATTTTAGTCAAAAGAAAACTATAATATTTAAGAAGAAACAAAAATAAGAATATGAAGAATATTAAGAAGCAAATAAGAAGTTGTTCAATCACTAAGAGCGCTAAAGGATTAGGTTTCACTATTCTGGGATGACTAAAATTTACTCTCTGATTGACTTTTCATAATTATAGTAATAGTTATTTCTAAATTGTCCTAATTACTTCTCAGTCAATTAATCTGTATTCAATTAGAGTTGAATTCACTTTCCGCAATCAAATACTCTAATCAAACCTTAAAGTTATAACCTATGTCACCATAAACACTTAATTCTATCCCTAGAACAGTTGTGTATGTCTATCTCTCTAGATATTGATTTGTCTTTCACCTTTCTATCCATCAAGCTAACCCATATATTAAATTTCATGGTAGTTAGTCATAAAATTGAGATAAAGGCATAAGAGCGATAAATATAATTGAAACTTTAATATATTGAAAGAATTTATTTAGTGACACATGAGTCATGACGATGGGTAACTAAGTGGGATGAGAAACCCTCCCCCAAAAGCTAGCTTTTAAGGTGGAAAAAATAACCCACTTAAATATCTCATTAAGCATCCCATACTATTCAATGTGAAACTTGGGCATCTCATACTATCCAAGTCCTTATCAATTGGCCCCCCTTAAGAGTCGAAGTCCTAACAGCTTCACACTACGATACTTCACCCAACTCCCCTATCAATTAGAACCCTCAATCGATCATAAATCCTCCATAGGTAACCTCTCCAAAATCATTGATGCTCAGGCTCTGATACCATTGATGGGTGCGCAAGTAGAATAAGGAATCCTCCTCCAAAAGTTAGCTATTGAGGTGGAAGAATCAACCCACTTAAATACCTTATTGAGTATCTCATACTACTAATGTGAGACTTAGGCATCCCACACTACCCAAGTCTCCATCACATGAGCAATAAGAAAACTTTAATCAATCCCAGTTAGACTACATTCCTACACATAAAGATGTTTCTCAATATTAAACCAATGCTAAAATCCAAAAATATCAAAGCAACTACAATAGAAAAGAGTTCATAGATGAAAAGAATGAATATGCTTTACTACTCCCTCGGAACTTTCTAATTTGCCATTAGAATTCTTCTTCAAGGCTCCAAAGACTCCAAAACTGGTATTCTAAGGCTTCTAGACGAGTGATTGTATGAATGAGGACATTAGAGGACATCCCTATTTATAATGATTGAAGAAATTTGCCCTCCAAGTCAATTTTATGCATTAAAAACCTTATTTTTAAAACTTCTGACATATGATCGGGTGCCAAGTGACCTAGGGACCATAACAACCAGCACTAGGTGGTTCCTAGAAGTGTAAAATCACTGCATCCAAGTTTCCTTGGCATTGGCTGAGTTTGACTTGGCTCTGGGTGGCTCTTGTTGCACAATTTTGCTTCGATAAACTTTCGACAAGTCACCATCTCGTGCAACCAATTTGGGCTTGATTTTGACCATAATAATGTTGAAATTTGAAAAAATAAAAGCATGAAAGTCATAGCTCTATGTTTTAGCTTTTTAACACATCTTGAATCACTTCAATCGAAGTTTGTATGAAAGAGTTATAATTAAAATACCAATAAGTGTTTGTAACATATTTGCTCAGTTGCCTTCAAATGAGCCCTATAATGACATGAAACATCCAAGCATGTAAAATTGTCCTAAAATAAACTATTATAATCATATTTATATGCAAATTGAAGTTTAAATCTTAGCATATTTTATGTATAAAATAGACACATCACCCGAGTTTCAAGGTTCCAACAATGCAATCTAAATGGTGTGTGCCATAATAAGTCTGGATTACAAGTTGGAAAATATAATGGTGATGATGGTTCAAAGAATCGATTCACATAGATAAATAGTATAAAATAATTGAAACATGAATACAATTCATCACCCATGAATGGAATTTGTCACAGGGTCTTGACTAGAGCTGACAAAGATGTTCTCTTGTCTAAAAGTTGGATTCTAGAGTGTTAATCAGAAAACGTGCGGTTGTCTAGGTGGAGGACGATTATAATGTGATGACTTGGCATCATCAAGAAGTTGGTTGGTTGGTTGAATTTGGACTTAGATCATGTTTGACGTGTTTGGTTTTGTTTGGAGAGATGTTGTCTATATCTAGCATGTATCTATGGGTTCCTTTTATAGTGCATGGGAAATTTGGGGCAATTCCAAAAGAATAGGCCACATGGGAGCTTGGGATCTCCAACCGCTCTCTAGCTCCACAATCTCCTAAACCTCCACTTTGCCTCTACAAATTTTCACCCCAAGTCCCATGTATTTCAGCAATTACTGCCTTCTAATCCATCCACCAATCAAATTTAAATACTGGTACAAGGCTACCAAGTGAGCTTGGCCCAACCTAGCATTTTCATGTTTAATGATACTTATTCTGTCCAATTCGCTGCCCAGAATGGGTTGCTATTCCTTTGGGCCTTCAACCAGCCCAAGGTTTGTTTGCTCATTCGTGAGTTTGACCTAGTCACGAATTTTTTACCAAACAATTACGAATAAACTCCCCCCTCCCTCCCAAGAAAATGTTCTAGTTTCGTGCTAGACTACTTGCTCTTTTTTTTGGCCAAGATACTACTTGCTCTAAATCTTAAGTTTATAACAATTAAAATGTCTAACAAATATAAAATTTATCTGCTGTGAATTTGAAATCAATTTATTGTTAACAATTTATTACCCAAAATATTAAAGAATAAAAAATATTGTGATCAAAATTTGGAAATGATTTATTGGATCAAGTGAATTAACTTTTTTATAGAGAAAAATAATTGAGGTGACATTCTGTTGCACTAGAATTTAATATTAATGGAATCATATGGCATGTGATTCGATCAAACTAAACCGAATCCACGCACTTTTATGTTATATCTACATTGGCCAAAAAAAGGACATATATCTAATATTTGGTTTGATTTATATGGCGACAAGAACTAAAGTTTTGGTACATGTATCCAATATATTTGGTTTGAGTAATCCACTTATATCAACTAGAGTTAGTTTTAACAAGAAATGAGCACATACATTTATTCAAAACCTCAAATAAATTGCATTGTTCACTTTATTCTAATAACCAGTTTCATTTATAGAAAGTTATATTCTGGTTTTTTTTTTATGTGACTCAATGATGTGGACCCACGAGTATAATTTGTGTTAGGAATCCAGAAAATACAAAGGACAATAATACAGAAACTTGACTCAAACGAGTTGATCAAATAATACTAATAAATTTAGCAAATCCTAAAAAGACAACTAATTATCTAAAAGCCTAAGAATAAAAATAAAAATAATAAAAAATAATATTCTAATCATAATACTATTATATATTTATTAAAGATAAGATTTATCTAATAAAATTTAAACTAAACTAATTTAAATCTAAACCTATGATTGGTCCCTTTGAATATAAATAGGAAATCACAAATTATTTATCCTAATCTAAATCAAATAAATTAAAAAAAATAAGATAAATAAAATAATTAAATCTAAAAAATTTAAATAAAATTTAATTTATCTTAAACTAATCCTAAATAGCTTGAGTCATTCTTCTAATTGGACATCTCATGCATCATGGGTTTAGATCAAAATTATAATTCTTTTTTGGACTATGTGTGTAGATGCCTCTTTTTCATGAATCTTGAGCTCTTCATCTTGTAAGCCTTTAATCAAATCTTGTAAAGTTTCCTTCATGGTTCTAGTTTCTGCTCTAGTCATTGGGCTTTCCAAAGTTAAGACCTACATTTGAGATTAATTATATAATGTATTAAAAAAGTCTTCTAGGTTCATATCACTCTATTATTCATAATAGATTATTAGTAGCATGAACTAATTTCTAACCTAACACGAAAGGTAAAAAATAGACTTCTCCAAGTTAAATTTGTTTTATATACAAAGACTTAAAATTGAATTTTCAACTACTTATTTAGGAAATTTTTTTTATTGCCAATCTTACGTAGGGAAAGATAGCTCTTATCATTCTCATTCATCCCTAACTTTTATAAATATACTCCCTTGGTTAAAAATATAAGTGCTATTTTATATTTTTTTATTCAAAATATAAGTTTTATTTAGTAATTTTTAGAATATTAAATATCTTTTCTATTTTGTCTTGTTAGCAATGAAATACAAGAGAGGTAATAAATAATATAAAAATTGTGTAAATTTTGAATACAATGTATTAAATAAGGATAATATTAAAAAATAATATATTTTTTTATAAGTTTAATGAGTAAAATTATATTTTTTAAATTTTATATAATTAATTAAGTTAGATTTATATTTTGAATTGGAAGGAGATTTGTTATTAATAGTGACTTTTAAAATTTTTTTTCAATTGGCTTGAAGAGCTTGTGGGGTCCACATTAAGTGGAGAGGGAAGATAAGAGCAACTGGAGGTGGCAGCCCTCAACAATGTCAATTTGTGTGTTTTCAAAAGCACGTTTCTCCTGTGGTCCCAAAAGAGGGGCGTTCCTCGATGTTCACACCACTTGCAACTTCCAGGGGCATTATTTGATTATTTTTTCATAATTAATTATGAAGATACAATAATTTTTAATAAATAAGTATATAAAAATAATTTATATTTAGATATTTTTAGTTAAAAAATAATTTTAAAAAAATAAAATCTGTTTAAATTTTACTCTTGGATAAATAATGAAAATAAGAAGTAAAATTAGTGATTAAGGAAAGGTGAAAGTAAAAATTTTTTACTTATAAAAATAAATAATTTTAAAAATTTAAGTGATTATTAAGTATTTTTGAAATGTTTAACAAATCACTTAGATAAGTATTTATGAACCAAAAATAATCACTTATACACTTAAAAAGCTGTACCCAAACAAACATTAAATTTAGATTGTCCAGGGTTCAAATTTTAATTTATTTTATTTTATTTGTAAAATTTCGTTATTTTTACTTAATGACCGTAAACCATAAAATATAAATGATATTTTAATTCACCTTTTATGGGTTATCCCTTCACAAAAAATAACATTTTATTTTTTTTTAATTTTTATAAAGAGATGATGATCTTAATTAAAAAAAGTTAAAAATAAAAATTTTAAATTTGAATTTTCTAAATTAAATTCAAACAGTCAAGAATAAAGATCTCATTTCAAGGATAATCATATAAAGTGAAGCATCTGACTCGAGTTAGGTTTTAAAAAATACTTTGAAATCAGTATTATATGTCCGCAACACTACTCTGCCACATCGACAAGAAAACCTGCCGTTACAAAATCTATAAAATATTTAATGAATTGAAATATTGAAAATTCGAACGCCATTTTGAATAATCAAAGTTACCAGATCAAGAGAAATCTTTTCTAAATCTTAACCATTACCGTTAATCAATTCAAATATTTTGGATTAAAAAAAGGACACTGTAACTAACTAAAACGATATAATCTCTTAAATACGGGATCATATTCCTTTTATTCAAAGAATAAAAATATTAAAAAAATAAGCATCAAATTATATCCTCTTCCGCTGATAATAATTATTTTCAAAATTCTTGTCCAAGATTAGGACACATAAAATAAGAAATTATTAATTACTATAAAATTTTACTATACATTAACTAAAATATTATTTAATTAATCGATGTTATAATTGACAGAGAAAAAAAATTAATAATAAATGAGAGTATGTCTGAAAAGAAAATTAACCAAGTTCTAAAATTATAAAACAATAGAAATTTTGAAAAAAAATAAAAATATTAAAACAAGAGTTTTAAAATGGGGAAATAATATAAAATATTTTAATTATATTGATATGTTACTGATTTGCAAAATATGTTCATTAGAGAAACTGAATCCATCACCATCTATTTCCTTTAACAAATCAGCAGCAATACTCAATCAATAATATACATTTAACTAATAGCCACACAAAAAACCATTAATATAAGAAGAAAACGTTACCTCGCAATAGGACAAAATAAAGTACATGCTATTGATAATTAATATTCAACAAAAACCATAAAGTCAAAGATAAAGTAACTTTGGCCAAAAAAAAAAAAAGGATCGACTAACTAGTAGAAAATAAAAAAAAGGAAAAGGTCGAAATTGAAGATTATTCAGTGGGAGTAGAATCATTTGGTTCAATTTTCTTCAGCTGAATCCCCTTGTGTGCTTCTTCTTCATACATGTAAGCGAATCCTCCATGACGGGTCAGATCCATACCCGCCAACTCGTCCTCGGGTGAGATCCGTAACAGATTCAGCTTATGAAGAATGAAGAAGAGGGGACCCATAGTGGCGCTGACCCACCCGATTATCACCAGAATCTGGATCACGTGAGCACCCAATAGCCTCCCTCCACCGCCCATGAACAATCCGTATGGCCGACCCGGTTTACCCGGGTACACCTGATTCACATACTCCTCCTTCGCGAACAAGGAGGTAAAAATTATACCCCACGCGCCACAACCGCCGTGTAGTTGCGCCGCCTCAAGTGGGTCGTCGAATTTGACCTTCTCAGCTAGTTTGTTACAACTGATCAACACCGCCGCCGCCACGACCCCACAAATTATCGCCGCCCATGGCTCCACAACGGAGCATCCGGCGGTGATGGCGGCGAACCCGCCGAGCAACCCGTTGCAGACATCTGTGACATTCCAGTGACCGGAGAGAATACGCTTGCCGAAGAGAGTGGTCAGTGCTGCCGAGCAACCTGCAAGGGTGGTGGTCACGGCAGTTCGGGCCACCGCGCTCCACTGGCCGTAGTAGTTTCCGGAGTCGTAAGGGCTGAGAATCTTTGTGAAGGAACCAGGGTTGAATCCGTACCATCCAAACCAGAGTAAGAAAGTTCCGAGAACGACAAGAGTAGCACTGTGACCACGAAGAGCTGTGGATCGACCAGTATGGTCGAATCTACCGATTCTGGGACCTTCAATGAATGCTCCCCACAGACCAGCGATGCCACCCACGAGATGAACCACACCGGAGCCGGCGAAATCGATGACTCCGGTTCCAAAAAGTAGGTTTGACGTGTTGGCGGCGCTGGCCCAACCGTCACCTGACCAGAACCAGTGAGACACGACGGGGTAGACAAATCCGGTCAAGAAAGATGAGTAGATGAGATATGCCACAAACTGGGTTCTCTCGGCGATGGAGCCGCTCGTGATTCCGGCGGCGGCGATGGCAAAAGCCCATTGATAAAGAAAATAGCTGTAGTCAAAGCTGGAGGAAGGGATGTCCTTGAGGCCGAAAAAATGGCGGCCAATGAAGCCATTGGAGGGGGCTCCAAAGGCGAAAGCAAACCCGAAGAGGTAGTAGAAAATACCACCTGTGGCAGCGTCGAGGACGTTGGTGAGCATGATGTTCATGGTGTTCTTGGCACGGACGGAGCCGGCACAAAGCATGGCGAAGCCAAGCTGCATGGAGAAGACGAGGTAAGCGGAGAAGAGGAGGTAGGTGTTATCGACGGCGAAGGTGGTATCGGAGAACTTGTTGGTGACGGCGGTGAACCGTTCGCAGATGAAGCTGGCGGCGGCGGATGAATCAGTGGTGTTGGCACCGAATAGTTGGGCCAGTTCCGCCGCCGGGCACTCCGGCAAAGACATGGTGTGTGAATCTCAGTCAAATCTACGGGGAAAGACTAATCAAAGTGAAAAATAGAAAGAGTGACTTTGGGAACCAGAGAGGAAGGTGGCTCTTTAGAAGGGGTATATATATATATATAAGGGAATGGGAAGACTGCGGAATCGGGTCTCCCCGGCAGATTTTATATTTTTTTAATTTTTTTAAAATTAAAATTTTATAAATAAAAAATATATTTTCTAGATATAGGTAAATATATATTTTGTACATGCAAATATATATTTTGTATAATTTTAAATTTTTTATTTATCAAAAAATACTATCCAGATCTGGTTTGTGCAATTTTTTAATAATTAAGAAAAAAATTAAAACATTTAAATTTATATAAAATACATATTTGTATTTGTATGATCCCTAAAAAATACATTTTTAATCTAGAAATTTTAATTTACCGGGCGGACCTATTCCTTAGATTATTGCCCCAAAAAAAACAAAATTTGTTCTTAACGCTATATGTACATGAATGATGCATATTAATTGCCTACATTATCTGATATCTTTAATGCCACCCAACTTTTATCCTAAATTTCTATATATTCATTATACACATCACACGTGTTTATTTTGTCATTTTCTATCTCAAAAATTTGGTTTCTTCTTCTTTTATTCATTATATATTTAGCTTTGCTATTTAAAAATATTGTAGTACCAAAAAATAGAAAATTTTCTCAAAAGAAAATCAATATTAAAACAACAATTTTCTCCTTAAACACTTCATAAATGTTGAAACAAAACATTGGATACATCTATAAAGGAAAAAAAGGATTTTTGGAATTTGATTTGGATAAGATTCTTGATAATCCTAGTTTATGACAAAAAATTTTAAATTATGTTACGTTTTTAAAACTACAACATATGTTTGTATGTATGTATGAATGAATGTGCATGTATTATGTGCCCTCATAACCTAAAATTACTAAGTTCACCATTATATTTATAACTAAGAATCGAACCTAAGATAACATATCTAAGAATATTAACTATATGTTAATTATTTTTAGATCTTATTAATAAAACATATATATTTTGAATAATAATAATAATAATATGCTTTGAAATTCACGTAATGTTTTTTTTTTAAATTTCCTTGGAAGTAACCAAATGAATTCTTCCTATATGTTTCAAAGTTTTTTTTAAAAGTGAATGGAATGCAGTGAAATAACTACTATATGAGTAATCTTTTTTTTTTTGGATAAACCTATATGAGTAATCCTTAATCTTCCTAAATCCCCACCTTTTTTTTTTTTTTTTGTGCACTCAAATTGAATGTGTATTTCAATTAGAAAATTACCCTTAATCCAACCAAGACACATATAGCTATCAGCACAAATTTTCCCACAATAGTTGCCGCCAAGTTGTTCCCGCCATGCCGCTCCCTCAGTCTCTTGCGTCTTCTCCATTTCACCCAGTGGGCTTGGTGGCTTCCGGTCACCTCATGTTTAATTGCACATGGGAAATTTTTTTTTATAGAATTATCTTTTTATCATCTAGTGGTTTGTATTTTTCATCAAATTTTCACTGAAAAAGATAATGTTCTCGTAGGAAGGTCAAGACAAAAAGACCGTTTTCGGCATCTTGACTTTTATTTGTTTATATTTTGTTCACATTTTTATTTTATTAAATACATGAAAAAATATTTTTATATTATTACTTAGAAATGTTCTCATTATAAAGTAAAAATAATAAGAATTTATTTACACTTTTTTATTTAAATTTACTCTTTTCATTTAGGTTTCAATAGTGAAAAAAAGGTTCTAATCCATTTCATTTTATCCATTTTATAATAATTCTCAAATAATAATTAAATGTAGGCCGATTCTATACCCGAAAAAATATGTAACTATCAAATAATGAAATGTTTTATTCTCCTCTATTTTGTTTTGTTCCAAGATAATGTTCTATTAATAATGACTATTACATTTCCTTTCTTCCTAATCTTGCAAGCATCTGGATTGGGTGCTCATCATTATAGATAAATATGAACTATTTAATTTTAATTTAGATGGTCCAGATTTATAACTTTTTATTTTTATTTTTTACATAATAATATTATTTTTAAAAAAGTAACAGTTATAAAAATATATATTTTAGATTATATGTTTAATAAAATAAAAATATATTAAAAATATAATAATAAAAAATAATTAAATTTAAATTATTCAAATTAAATCTGGATAGTGGTCATCTAAGTGCTGAGCACCATGTCCATCCCCTTTTTGATGGCATAATGGGATTATTTTTTTGACCACGCATGATAGGAGAATTAGAGTATTATTAGATTGTGGATTTGAAAACTTTCACTCGCCTGTCACCTCCCAAACTCGTGAAAGTAGTTGTAATAATAAGAAACCTAAAAAAATAAATAAAATAAGAAAGCTAAAAATCATAGTTCTTTTAAAAAAATTAAATTTATTCTTTACTTTTTAAAATATTATTCAAATTCTTTAAATTTATAATTATAACGCTATATCTTTAATTTTATAAGATATTCTGAATTCATCTTTTTTTAAGATAAAAAGTGATAATTTTAAAAAAATAATTTTAATTATTTTAAAACAAATTTTCATTATTTTAATAATATTTTTTATTATGTTAGGGTTATAAAGTAGAATTTATCTTTTTCTATATTTTAAAAGCTTGTTCGCTGTTCGTGTGTGAACAATACTTTTGATTGGATATGTGAATGAGGAGACGAAGACTTTTCAACGTTTATCGTTTCATTGCGCACGGAAGAGCAACTGAGATCGTGGGGCCAGAAATCTTGGAAAAAATTTATATAATTGATTTTGACTATAAATTTAAACCATTTTGAAGTATTAAAATTATTAGCATATATGTTATAAATTGTTACTATTAAAGTTATTTAAAATTTTCAAATTTTAAAGTAATTTCCATTACAGAATGAGAATTCATAAATCTTCTTTTTATATCATAATGTATTTTTTTAACTCTTAACATATCTCAACCGATCACCAAAACTAATCTCCTCGAGATAAATACAGTGAACTTTGTCTATATTTTTTATATTCAGCTTTGTACGTCATATATGACATCAGCCATACCCCACTTGGCCCAGTTTTAATTTCTTTAAGATAAAATTTACCACTAAATTCTCAACTTTTTACTTTTGAAACTTCGTAGAAGGCTTGATCACATTTTTTCTTTTTTTCTTAATGAAAAGACCTGCTCGGTGGGGGAAAAAAAATACTTGATCACTTTTTTTTGTCCGTACATACTTGAACACTTTTTTTTTTAAATATCTTCACACTCTACCTCCCTTACTTTTTAGGGCCTGTTTGGTATCCCGTTCAAAGTTAAGTTTGGGGGTCAAAATGAGTTTAAAACATTTTTGGGTATGTTTGGCAAATTTCCACGTTTACCTTTAAAAATCATTTTTCCTCCAAAACGAGGTTTTCCACGAAAGAGATGGAGCTGCTTTTCCATTTGTTTCTTCAATTTTCATTTGTGTTTATTTTAAAGTCAGATAAAAATATACTAATAAAAATGAGAAAAAATAAAAAAATTGAGAAAATAAAATTTCCATAAAATTTTTCCTATCTATTAACCAAAGTTTCCCTTCAAAATTTTAATTTTTATAGATCATGACCTATAAGAAAATATTATATCAGATATATTATATTTTCAATTAAATAAATATAGGTTAAATTTTAGTCCAAGTAAATTAAATTAACCATAAGATAGAGTTTAAGCTAAATTTAGAGAAAAATTATGAGTTTTATTAAAATTAATTTTTAAATAAATTATCCAAACATAAATCCGTTAGTTCAAAACTAATTTTTATCATAACTATGTTACAAAATTAATTTTACTAAAATTTATTTTCAACTAACTGAAATTCAAACGGGCAATGAAGTCTACCTCCTTTTTTTTCTTGAACTGTAGCGACCTTTTATAAAGTCAACCAAAAAGTTTTTGTTCTACTTGTTTGACCGTCCAATAAGATAGTTTTGTCCTGTCTAACTGCACAGCACGCGTTTTAATAAATAAGTAGTACATTTTTAGAATTGCAAAATGTTACAAGAACAAAATAAAAAATTAAAATATTATTATGTCAATAAAAAAAATTGAAAAATATTGTGAGGTGTTTATAAGAAATTAAATACATTTTTGGAATCTAATTAATAAATCCCACTCTTCATGTCCTATAAATAATACTTATTTAGTTTTTATATTTTTTATGGATGACATTGATAATATTAAATTTTTATATCGATTTGGCCAACTTTCATAAATAAAAAATAACTCTTAATTTAAAGGGAATAAGAATGAATATTGTAGACATTATAACGTAAAAAACAAATATCCAAAAAGTGACTTTATATTGCATATATATATTTCAATGGAATTAGCTTGTTATTCTTTCGATTAAATGCATTGCAACTTTCAATATATGTATTGTCCGTTTATACATATATGTCTTTCAATGTGCTTTATTATATAACATCTAACATCATCAATTATTGGATTTATCATTTTGGAGTTGAATAAAACGGTGGATCACATGCCAAGTAAGTAATTAATATCAATATATGACTGTGGGAGCGTTGGTTTTTCTTTAGTCTATGAGCCTCACATGATTTAAAATGTTTTTTCAGTTACCCACAACTCTTCTCTTCTGTCATCAATATATCAATACGTATAATAAATTTTTTACCTGAATAACTCAAAGACTTTGAAACATTATAGCATAAAAAAAATATCTAAAAATAAGAAAACAACTCAGTCCTTTTTTTTTTTTACCTGAATAACTCAAAGACTTTGAAACATTTGAAAATGAAGGATTTTGATGGAAAGGTATTTATTTTTCTTCAATATGGATTATTTTTTGTGCAATATTTATGTATAGATTCTTCTGATGTAATATTTGGTTTAATATGTAACAAAAGAGCATTTGGGTTGCTAATACTACTAGAAAAATTAAATTTAGTAAAGGATCACTCATCCCTCGCTAAATGATTTAAATAGCGAGGGAATTAGTGACGAATTGTAAATTCGTAACTGTTCTTAAATTTAACGAGGGAAATGATATTTCTTGCTAAATTAGAGAGAAATTAGTGAGAAATTTTTTATTCCTCACTGAATTATTATTAATAGCAAGGAATCTAGCGAGGGATTTGTCCCTTGCTAAATTTTTTAAAATTAATTTTAATAGATTAAAATTATTTTATTAAAAATTAGTTAAGTTATAAAATTATTTTTATCAGTTGATTATTTTAAATTAATAAAAATAGTTAGATTAATTTTTATAACTTATTGGCAAAAAATGAAAATAAAAATTCATTTATTACAAAATTCAAAATATAAAGTATTTTATGATATTAATAATTGAAATTGTAATATATTTTTATTTTTTAACAATATATTAATTTATAAATATATATGTGTGTATTAGTGTGTAGATAAATAATATATATTTAATATTTCATATAAAGACTACAAATACATTCCAATTCAACTGATGAAAGTCTGAATATAAAGGCACTAAGAATAAAAGGTCATGGGTTCGAATTTAAGTAAATGCATATTTGAAATCATTATATGACATGACAGTGACGTGTCGCGATCATGGTGATGTAGCATGGGTGGCAGGGTTGTAGCGGTGGTGTGGCAGTGATGTGGTATGGGTGGCGGGTGACATGGCAATGATGTGATGTGGCGTAGTCTTGGTGGTGACATGGCAATGATGTGGCAGTATTGAATTTTTTCTAATTTAACGAGGAAATAATGAGGAATGAGTTCCCAACTAAATTTAGAGAGAGATTAAATCTCTCGCTAAATTAGCGAGGGAATGAATTAGCAAGGGAATCAATTCATTCCTTACTAAATTTAGCAACGCAATTTATAGCGACCAAATCAGTGAGGAATAAAATCCCTTGCTATTTTCAATTTAGCGAGGAAAAAATGGTATATAATGAGGGATTTGTCCCCAGCTAAATTGCTTTCTTCTAGTAGTGTTATGTCATAATGATTTTATATTGCATCTATATATTTCAATAGATTTGGCGCCAGAATTTCTCATGGACTAAGACTGTGAGGAAACGATGAGAAAGTGGTGTGAAAATACTTCTCGCGGATGTAGTCTGTGAGAAAATTTTCATGAGTATGAAATTTGGGAGAAATATTTCTCGCAAATAAAGAAATATGTGAGAAACGTATAATAAGAAATTAGGAGCATTGCACCATGTGTTGGGTGAAATGCTTCTCACGGATGTAGTCTGTGAGAAACTTCTTATAGGTATGATCTCTGTGAGAAATATTTCTCACAAATACAGAAATATGTGAGAAGCATGTAGTGAGAAATTGAGAGAATTGCATGAGTAGAATGCTCCTTGCAGATGTAGGCTATGAGAACCTTCTCACGGGTTTAAAATATATGAGAAATGTTTCTCGCATATACAAAAATATGTGAGAAGTATATAATGAGAACTAGTGAAATCTTTCTCATGACTATAAAGCTGTGAGAAATATTTATTGTAAATTTAGTCTGTGAGAAATAAAATTTTTCTCATGAAAATGATATCTGTGAAAAAATTTCTTACAATATGAAAACCATGAGGAAAGTTAAATAAGGTCCGGCTGAACCAAGGTATCAACTCTGATCAATGGAAACATTATTTAATATATAAATAATATTTTTTTTAAAATGTATTGCAACAAGTTGCTGAGTAAGGATTCGTACCTCACACATATTACAATTAAAAGTGTTCCTTTAACTGGTGAACCAATTAGTTTTTTATCATAGTGATTGACACAATATATTATATAAATAATACTTATGTTTTTTGCATCAAATCTGGAATTGGCGGACAACTCGATTTCAGTTGCCTCCAAAATGTATTTTTGCCCCAAACTTTGCTCCAAAAATCCCTAGGTCGAAAATCACTCACCTTCCCAAGCATTTGCTCCAAAACCCCAACTCTAAAAACCCTCTTATCTCGTCGTGCTTCTTTCTTCAGCTTGTGGTTTTCAAGGTGAAACTTTGTGGTCTACTCGGTGCTTTTGTTGCTGCTTCGTCGTTTAAGCTTAGTGGTAGTCTTCAATCTCATGCAGGTACTTCTCAACTTCTTTAGTCTCATCTCTACTTTCTTATTTCTGGTAGCTAATTATAGTTCATATTTGTAGTTTCTGTAGTCTCTCTTGGCACAAAGCTTCTTGCCCCCATCCCACATATCACAGGCTAGTCAAACTGTGTGTTCAAATCTTGCTGGGTTTGATAAGCGTGATTACATTTGGTTTGGTTGATTTATGCTTTGATCTATGTTTGGATGTGTGTCCCTTTTCGTGGCCTGCAGTAGTATTTATAAACTGATTAAGGAAACAGAGTCATTATTAGGCACAACACAAGATGAGACGAGTTTCATTACTATAATTGATTTGCCAATGTCCAAAAGTTCTTAAGAAATTTCATATTCAACGCTTACATTCCTTTCTAATGATGATTAAGATTTTGTATTAAACTTTTAATTTACTCATAGGTTATTTTCTAAATTACTTTGTCTCTTTCTTCATTTGATTTGCAGATACAAAACTTTACCATTTATTTAAGTATAGCATCTATATATCTTCATCACTATATAATTTAGCTTTAGACATTGATGTTATTGTGAAGCTTGTTCATCTTTAAACTTGAGTGTTTTATTTTTTTAATTATTAAGTTGTATTCTTTTTTTAAAATGCTAAAAGCTCAAGGGCTAATAAGACATCTTTATTATTTTTTGGGGTTCAATTCACTGGATATTTATCGACACTTGAATACTTCCACAATTTATTGAGGGTGGAAAGAAGATAATACTGTTACCCCACTGGTAGAGTAGTTCTGAAGACTGTTCTGCTAGTTTCCACATCTTGTTTACTTCTTATACAATTATTATATGTTTTCTTTGCTATTGTTTATATCTATTTAATACTTATCCCTTTCAGTAATTTTTCCATTACTGAATAAGATCTATATTGAAAAGTTAATCATGAAATAGTATTTCTTGCTTAGTGTGGCTTTTGAGCTTTGGTTTCCATATGTGCATGTTAGTGATCATAAGCATGAGTGTACGGCCATTAAATCAACATGTAGACAGGTAACATATGGTACTACAAGCTGGCCCATCAATATGGTGCACATGTGCTGGTTCTTACCCAACATCACTTTTGGTGAACATTAATTCATGTCAAACACACTGCGAGATTAAAACAAATTATGGGAACAAGATCTTGATATGTAAATATATATATATATATCAAAATGAAGTTAAGAACTGGAAAATGTGGTCCTTGAGTCTACCATTGATAGTTTGATTTTTGAAATTATCTGTGTCAACTATTTTTTTAAGTGAATTTTACTGATCACTGTTGAATTAAGAGTTTTGATGATTCCAAACCAACAATCAAGAGCTTGGATTGAAGATATCAAAGGAGCTCAAAATTATTCAAGTGAAGAGATTTAAAGTAATTGCTGCTAGATCTACTGTAGGATCTTTAGCTTTAGTTATGAATGGGTAAAAGCTTTTGATTTAAAGAAAAGATGTTTTTAAACCTTGATTTTATGACTCATTTGAAAAATACCCACAAACAGACGAAGTTTGAAAAGTTTAAATCAAACTGTCATATGGAAATTCGAACTTTGCCTTTGGAAATTCGAATTTCAAGCTAAAACTGAACAAGTCTGAAGAGATGTCTCTCTGTCAGACGAATTTTGGTTCCCCAACATTCGAATTTTCATATAAGTCTAAAAGAAGCCTTTTATGTCAGAAGAACTTCAAGTTTTCAAAATTCGAATTTAAGATAAAATGCAGTTTGAGAAAACCAAAGAAATTCGTCTGAAATAATGTTAAAGTTCATCTGAAATCAAGATGAAATTGAGTTTCAAAAATACTATCTGACAGACGAACTTTGGGTTCCCAACATTCGAATTTTCATGTAAGCCTGAAAAAAGCCTCTTTGAAACAGACGAACTTTGAGTCTTCAAAATTCGAATTTCAGACAAAACACAACTGGATGAGGAAACTCTGGCTATGATGGTTAGAAAATTCGGAAGATTCTACAGCAAGAAGAAGAACAAGAGATTCTTCAAGAAAGGAGCAGCTAGTGAAAGCAAGAAAAAGGCAAAAGAGCTTGTGACTTGCTATGAATGCAAGAAGTAAGGACACATCAAATGGGATTGTCCTCAATTCCTCAAAAAGCAAGAAAGAGAAAAGAAAGTTGCTGACAAAGGGAAGAAGAAGAAAGCCTACATCTTATCGATATGGGGCAACAGCTCAGATGAGGAAGAAGAAGATGAAGATGAGATTGCCAACATTTGTTTGATGGCACTTGCTTCTGAAGAAGCCGAACCCTCATGCAGCAGTGATCAGGAAGAAGAGGTATATGAATCTGAACCTTCCTATTCTGAATTACTGGATGCATTTCATGAGATTCATGATGAGTTCATTAAAATTGCTAAAGAACTAAAACTAGCAAAGAAAAAGATTAGTAAACTAGAATCTCATAGCAACTTTTCTGAAACCACATCTGTACCTGCTGCTGAATTTGTTTGCTGTACTTCATGCATTAAACTAAAGCAAACTAATGATTACTTAGTAAAAAGCATGTCTAGGCTCACTAGAGGTAAAGATATGTTGTTTGCCTTGATGGGGAGCCAAAGAATATCACAAGGAAAAGCTGGTCTTGGCTATGATCCATGTGCTGTCAAGAAAAAGATTAGGAAAGAAAACCAGAATGCATACATGAGACATTTTGTGCATGCTGAGAGCAACAGAAAGAAAGATCACATGTCATCTCGCATTGAAACATATAATCAACCAAAGCATGCAAGACAAAAGTATTATCTGCATTGTTTTCTTCCTGCTTCTCAATCTAGCGGTCCCTTCATTACCTGTCATTTCTGTAACAAAAAGGGACATATTTCCAGTTCTTGTGTCTTGAAGAAAAATGGACGTGGCAGGAAAGTTGAATGGGTTCCCAAAGTTGCATCTGCATCTAGGGAAAAATCTACTGACAAAAAAGGACCCAAGCAAATTTGGGTACCTAAAAGGAAAACATAAATATTGTTTTGCAGGTTTGTCTCAAAGTTAAGAAAAGCAACAAATGGTACATAGACAATGCCTGCTCAAG
The DNA here is from genome assembly GCA_026686845.1 of Adenanthera pavonina. Lineage (NCBI taxonomy): Eukaryota > Viridiplantae > Streptophyta > Magnoliopsida > Fabales > Fabaceae > Adenanthera > Adenanthera pavonina. The sequence continues at coordinate 10,545,329 of JAIVEN010000019.1, read as the reverse complement.
TCACATGACTGGTGATAAGGAGAAGTTCATCACCCTTAGAGACAAGAAATGAGGAAAGGTGACCTTTGGAGGTGATCAATATGGCAAAATTGTTGGTATTGGCATTGTGAGCAAAAATCCGGAAACATCCATTGAAGAGGTGCTGTTTGTGATTGGCCTCAACCACAATTTGCTGAGCGTGAGTCAGACCTGTGATAAAGGAAATTGGGTGCTGTTTGACTCAAAGTTTTGCCTGGTCATCAGAAAAAGTGATCACAAAGTTATCCTCAAAGCTCAAAGGGATGGTAACTATTATACTATTGATCTTGATGAACTTCCTCCCTTGGATTCTGTATGTTTAATTAGTCAGGATAATGATAGCTGGTTATGGCATAGGAGATTAGCTCATGTTAACATGAATCACTTGTCTAAACTGGTTAAAAATGAGCTAGTAATTGGCCTACCAAAAATATCTTTTGAAAAGGACAAAGAATGTGACGCATCCATAAGAGGAAAACAAACTAAATCATCTTTCAAATCTAAAAATGCAATTACCACAACTAGACCACTTGAATTGCTGCATATGGACTTAATTGGACCATCTAGGGTGAAAAGTCTTGGTGGTAATCTGTATATGCTTGTAATTGTAGATGATTATTCTAGATTCACTTGGACATTATTTCTCTCCTCTAAAAGTGATACATTTGATGCATTTGTAACCTTAGCTAAGAAAGTGCAAAATGAGAAAGGTATTTCTATTGTGTCTATCAGGTCAGACCATGGAGGAGAATTTGAAAATACATACTTCCTGGAGTACTGCAATGAGCATGGAATTGACCATAACTTCTCAGCTCCAAGGACCCCTCAACAGAATGGGGTAGTAGAAAGGAAGAACAGAACGATTGGAGAAATGGCCAGAGCTATGCTAAATGAGAAGGAACTCTCTCAAGTGTTTTGGGCTGATGCAGTGAATACAGCAAGCTACATCATAAACAGAGCCTACATCAGACCAATCCTTGGGAAGACTCCATACGAGCTGTACAAGGGAAGAAAGCCAAATCTGTCTCATCTCCATGTGTTCGGATGTAAATGCTTCGTTCACAACAATGGGAAAGAAAATCTGGGTAAGTTTGATGCCAAATCCGATGAAGGTAATTTTCTGGGCTATTCTAGTAGGAGTAAGACATATAGAGTTTATAATAAAAGATCAAATATGGTAGAAGAATCTGTACATGTGGTTTTCGTTGAAAATGAAACTGTTTCAAAACATGTTACCAATGAGGATAATCTTGCTTTCAACTTTGAAAAACTGGGCATTTCTAATAAAAGTAAAACTGAATCTCCAAAGATATCTGAATCTGTTAACTTAGAGGAAGATATCCAGGAGAAAGAGTTTGATGAAGAAAATAATGAAGACACATCTCAAGAACTCCCTAGAGCTTGGAGATATCAAATGAATCATCCTGTTGATCAAGTGATAGGGGATGTTCAAGAGAAAGTCAAAACCAGAAAACAGTTAAGGGACAAAATGCTAAACTGTGCTTTTATTTCACAAATGGAACCCAAATGTGCTGAAGAAGCCTTAACTGATGATTACTGGATTTTAGCTATGCTAGATGAACTAAATCAGTTTGAAAGAAATCAAGTTTGGGATTTAGTGCCTAGGCCCAAAAATCATCCTGTCATTGGTACCAAATGGGTTTTCAGAAATAAACTTGATGAATCTGCAACAATAATCAGAAATAAAGCTAGATTGGTTGTTAAAGGGTATAATCAGGAAGAAGGTATTGATTTTGAAGAAACCTTTACACCAGTAGCTAGATTAGAAGCCATAAGAATACTGCTAGCATATGCATGCATGAAAAATATTTTATTGTATCAAATGGATGTAAAGAGTGCCTTTCTAAATGGATATATCATGGAAGAGGTTTATGTAGATCAACCTCCAGGCTTTGAGGATTCTACAAAACCAAACCATGTTTATAAACTAAAGAAAGCTCTTTATGGTTTGAAACAAGCCCCTAGAGCATGGTATGAGAGATTAAGCAATTTTCTAACTGAAAAGGGGTTTAATAGAGGCAAAGTAGATACAACTTTATTTACTAAGAAAGATAATGAAGATTTACTCATTGTCCAAATCGATGTTGATGATATCATATTCGGTGCTACTAATGAGTCTCTCTGCAAGAAATTTTCTGAGTTAATGCAAGGAGAATTCGAGATGTCCATGATGGGTGAACTCAACTTCTTCCTTGGACTGCAAATCAGACAGCTTAATAATGGTATCTTTCTCAGTCAATCCAAGTATCTAAAGGAGTTGCTAAAGAAGTTTGGAATGGAGAATGTCAAGCCAATGGGAACACCTATGGTTACTACAACCAAACTGGACATGGATGAGAATGGAAAGATGTTTGACATTACTCAGTACAGAAGAATGATTGGATCCCTGCTGTACTTAACTGCCAGCAGACTTGACATTATGTTCAGTGTCTGTATGTGTGCAAGATTTCAATCATGTCCCAAAGAGACCCATGCAATAGCTGTGAAAAGAATTTGCAGATATCTTATTGGAACATCACAGATGGGTCTTTGGTATCCAAAAGGCAATGGAGAAGATCTCAAAGGATACACTGATGCTGATTTTGTAGGATCCAAAACTGACAGAAAAAACACAAGTGGAACTTGTCAGTTTCTTGGAGGATCCCTGGTTTCATGGTTCAATAAAAAGCAAAACAGTGTGGCCCTATCCACTGCAGAAGCTGAGTATGTTGCAGCTGGAAGCTGTTGTGCCCAAGTCATCTAGATGAAACAGCAACTTGAAGATCTTAAGGTTAAGATGAAAGAGATACCAATCATGTGTGACAATCAAAGTGCCATAAATATCACTAAGAATCCTGTCATGCATTCAAAGACGAAACATATTGAAGTTAGGCACTACTTCATAAGGGATCACGTTCTGAAAGGAGAAGTTAAGCTGGAGTACATCCCAACAGAGGATGAAGTTGCTGACATACTCACAAAACCTCTATCAGAAGACAAACATTGCAAAATCAGGAGAGAATTGGGTATGGTAAATCCCAATGAACTGTAAGTTATTCCTGTACAATCTTGATTTCAGAATTTTCATTCTTAAGACTAATTCTAACTTTTGCATCGGAGTATGTTTAATTTAAGTTGCAGGTGCTCCTCACAAGATTAAATGGCAATAAACTTGAAGATTGGAGCACACCATAATGGAACAACCAGAAAGAAAAGTAAATGATGAAAATCCTAAATTCTGGATCCATTCTGTAAGTTTTTAATGATGATATTCGTATTTTAAATGTTGATTAGACGTATTTTGCTTCATAAACTGTGTTTTTGAACTGGTCAACATGGTCAACCTTCGAATTTTAGTTGACCAACAGATGAACTTCGACCTGTTATGCCTTGAAACAGTTCTCGGTGATGCCTCGAAATTCGTCTATTGAATCCTGGAAGTTCAAATTTTCAAAAACAAAAATTTCAAAGTTATGATTGTCCATCATTATTATACGAATTATCACTTCTTAACATACGAATGTTGGACAATCTTTACAAAAGTTGAAAAATTCAAATTTTCAATTTAAAATTCGTCTGTTGGATCATGTTCTTCATGTTGAATGCTTGAAAGATGAAGTTCTGTGTGCTTAATTCGTCCATAGGTTGGTGTTTTGGTTGATGCCTGATGTTTTCTCCTCAACATTCAAATTTTGTTTGAACAAAATTCGTCTGTTGTGCTTGTATTGCTTGATCCAAGCCTCTGTCAGACGAACTTTCAGAAGAAAATTCATCTATCAGTAAGCTTTGCTGAACGGTTTAACTTGTAACTTTCCGAAGTTCAAATTTTGACCTCTTAAAATTCGTCTGTCAGACGATTACTTACGTTAAAACCAACAGTTTTCCAAGCAACTGACGCAACCCTATTCTTAACTCCTCTAAGTCTGTTCTAATTCTCTCTTCAATTCTCTTAAATCCTGCCCAAAAACCGTCACTTCCCACTGATTAAACTTCCTTTCGCATCATTTAAACCCATTCTAAGCCTCATTCTGCAACATTCATCCGAAGAAATGGCTAGAGTGAAAAATCCTGAGGCTGGGAAAGGAGAGGCCAGACCGAAAAGGAATGTTAAATCACAATATGCCTCGAAGAAAGGAGAGAAATTAAAGAGAAAAGCTGAACCCAGTAAGGTAACACCTTCCAAACGTCAAAAATCATCATCCAAAGCAGATCCACAGAAAGCTGGACCCTCCTCACCGAAATCTGCAGAACCTTCGGTCCCTGTTCCTGCTGATGCTGCTGTTGCTTCCTCTGCTTCCTTCAGTATAGAATCTGGAGAGTACGAGCTTACTACACTGCCACTCTGGAGCACTCCACAGATTCAAGAGGAATACTCCACCAAGTTTGCTAACAAGAAGGTAATCAAACCACATTGTGTAAACTTGGAAGATTTCTTGATCTCAAATAATTTTGATGCTGGTATATGGATGATGAGATACAAGAATCTGTTGGAAGTATTAGAGAGATATGATGATGAGGTAGTAAAGTCTTGGTATGCTTCTTTGAAGTACAATAACAAGAAGAGGAAATGGGCAGTCAATCTAAGGTCTAGGACCATTTGGCTTGCTGATGAGACATTCAATGAGGTGCTGGAGATCCCTGGGCAAGATGGACTCAGGATTGATATTACTGCCTCTGGGTACATGGATGAGGCAGAAACTACTGATGAAGAAGGTGGCCCCTTCCTGAACTACAAGGAGGGCACGATTCTGAGAACATTGTTCAGAAGGAGGAAAAATTGGCCATCAATAAACGTGTTGAAGCCCACAGACCTCAGTGTTCAAGTAAGGATCCTGCACTACATAGTATCCAGGATCATATTCAACAAAGGAGGCAGCTTCAATCTGATAACAAGGGCAGAGGCACATGTCATGGCTGTAATCATGCGTGGGAAACTGATTAACATAGGACACATCATTCTTCAATGCATGATCAAAGCAAGAGATCAGAGGAAGGATTCCACACTCCCCTATGCTGCCATCATTTCCAGAATTCTGCAGTATGCCAGAATTCAGCATCTTGAGAAGGGGAAGGGCAACCCCACTGAGATCTTCAAGGAGGAAGAACTGCAAAGGATGGGCATTGAAAAAGATGAAGGAAGATGGGCTGGAAAGGGAGCAGGAAGAACTGAGGATCTATTCTATGTTGAAGGTGCCTCCCTACAGCAAGAGGGTACTTCTGAGGCTCCTGCCAGACCTACCACTCAGCCCTCTGTGCCTATTCCATCTCCCTCCAAGCTCACTCATATTCCATCCACTCCCTCCTCACGGGCCAAGCCAACCAAGATCACTGAGTTGTATGATAGTTTGTCTACACTCATTCTCAGCATCCGGGATGAGCAAAATGTCAAATTTGCTCATCTACAAGATCAGATCCATCAGTTGGCTGTGAACATGAAGGTGGTGCCTGATGCTTATGAAGATATCAGAAGTGCAATCCTTGCCACATCAGCTCCACCTCAGCCTGGTGTCTCTATGCCTGTCCAATCTCCAACTCCTGAGCCTCCAAGCCCATTTGAGATTGCCTCCTCTGACCATGATGATGATGGTGCTGGTGCAATGAGGACACCAAGTCCTGGTCCACCATTGGACTATGGATTGGAAGACGAAGGTCTTCAAGAAACAAGCCCTCTTGAGCCTATGCAAGAAGATGCTCAAGGTTCAATTCTGTCCACTCAAGAGACTGAGCAAGTTGAGCAGCTGGTAGCAGCCATCTCTGCTTCACCATTTCTGCAGACTGCACTCAATGAGGAAAGGAGCATTGTGCCTGTTGTTGATTATGAAGCTATTGCTCACAATGCCCTGCTGCAAGCCCAGAGGAGAAGGCTTGAAGAAATGTTTCCTCCTGCTGAACCAGCTCCTCCTTCTCTTGCTGCCTATGGACTCTCAGAAGAACAAAGAGCTCAGTTGGCTCTTTCCAGACAGGCAATGCAGGAGTTACTTGAGGTCTCTGATGATGATGAAGAACCTAGTCCTGAGCCTCCTGCACCAGTTGAACCAGAAATTCCTTTTGCTCCTGTCCCACTTCGAGCTATTCCTTTCTCTCAGATCCCTCCTCCTGCTGATTTTGTTGGCCTTTCTGCTGATGCCATAAAGGGGGAGAAGATGAAGCAAACTGGGACTAAGCAAGCTGGAAAATCTGCTGAGCCATCTGGGAAAGGAAAGACGTACAACAAGAAGACCAAGCCCAAGAAGAAGTGATTGAAGACTTGTTTAAATCTTAGGCTTGAGTCCTCTTGTAGTGCTTTGTGTTTCTATTTTGAATGTTTGCATTTTGTATTTTGAATTAGAACTTTGATTAATTTGGTTTCTGTATTGCACATTTGATTAAATGAATGAATTTCTTGGTTGCAATATGGTATGCTTATTACTCATTAAATATCTTCACTTAATCTGCTGTATATGATATCTTTTGAAATATAATGCATATGTTGAGGGGGAGCTTGTGAAAGTAAACCCAAGTACTAATCCAGTTTGCAAGTTGTTTTGTCATCATCAAAAAGGGGGAGAATGTTGAATTAAGAGTTTTGATCATTCCAAACTAACAATCAAGAGCTTGGATTGAAGATATCAAAGGAGCTCAAAATTATTCAAGTGAAGAGATTCAGAGTAATTGCTACTAGATCTACTGTAGGATCTTTAGCTTTAGTTATGAATAGGTAAAAGCTTTTGATTTAAAGAAAAGATGTTTTTAAACCTTGATTTTATGACTCATTTGAAAAATACCCACAAACAGACGAAGTTTGAAAAGTTTAAACCAAACTGTCATATGGAAATTCGAACTTTGCCTTTGAAAATTCGAATTTCGAGCTAAAACTGAACAAGTCTGAAGAGATGTCTCTCTGCCAGACGAATTTTGGTTCCCCAACATTCAAATTTTCATATAAGTCTGAAAGAAGCCTTTTATGTCAGACGAACTTCAAGTTTTCAAAATTCAAATTTCAGATAAAATGCAGTTTGAGAAAATCAAAGAAATTCGTCTGAAATAATGTTAAAGTTCATCTGAAATCAAGATGAAATTGAGTTTCAAAAATACTATCTGACAGACGAACTTTGGGTTCCCAACATTCAAATTTTCATGTAAGCCTGAAAGAAGCCTCTTTGAAACAGACGAACTTTGAGTCTTCAAAATTCGAATTTCAGACAAAACACAACTTATGAAAATAGAAGAAATTCGTCTGAAACAATGTTAAAGTTCATCTGAGATCAAGAATAATTTAAGTTTCAAAACTGCTTTCTGACAGACGAACTTTGAACATTAAAATTCGAATTTCAGAAGCCTAAGGTATGAGTCTGTTGGAATGAAATGTTGACATACGAATGACAGAGTTTTGTAACTTCGAATGTTGAAGTTAGTCTGAAAAGAATCTCTCTGACAGACGAACTTCACTCTCTCAACATTCGAATTTCAAAGAAAGTGAACTACTGTGCCTCCTTGAACGTACTGGGAACAGACGAATTTTGGACTACCAAAATTCGAATTTCAAGGGCACTGTAGAAAATTGAAAACACTGTTCATGCTTAACAGAAAATCTTTCTTCTTGAAAATTCGTATGTCACAACGTGAAAACATTTTACAAGTTTCAACATTCGAATTTCACTTCATGGACAGACGAACTTCGTGCTGTAACGTTGGAAGCTTTAACCTTCGGTTCCTTCGAAATTCGTCTGTTGACCAACCAAAATTCAAATTTCAGTATGTCAGAAGCATTACATGCGGTTGGTTAACGGATAGTTTTTCAGGATAACCGTTGGATAACTTCCCCAACCGATAGATTTTGTTTCTAACGAATAGTTGGGACCTATATCTATAAATACAACAACATTTGAAGTTGTGGGTAATGAATCAAACTTGTACATACTGAATTTCTGCTAAATCATCTTCTCAAAAGCTTTTACCCTCTAACTTCAATATCTGTGCTATAACCTTCATATCTACTCTATTCAAGAGAGTTATATCTTTGTAAACAATCTACTCTTTATCTGAAAGATAGATTTACTTGTGAGGGGAAATCACAAGGGGATTGGGAAGCACATTGTAGAAGTGCTTAAAGAGATTGAGAAAGCTCCAGAAAACAGAGCATACTCGTTGTACTGAGGCATTAGCAAGAAGCCCGTTGAATTCTTGCTGTATAGTGGAAAAATCTCAAGAGGTGTCTTGAGGACTGGACGTAGGTCAAGTGGATAGACCGAACCAGGATAAATTACTGAGTGTTCTTCTCTCTATTATTACTTTTCAGTTTACTCTGTTTGTATATTGCTTTATTACACTCTACTTTCTTCACTCACTTGACTTTGTGCAGAAAAATTTCAATCTTCCCAATTCACCCCCCCTCTTGGGGAGTCAGCCTTGCTAACAATCACAAGATAAAAAAATAAGCTTGTGAAGAACTTGAAGACCATACAAGACTATCTTTGCTTGTTCACATTACAGGTATATCAAATGTACTTTTTTACCATGTGAATGTCTCTCACTAGTACAAAAAAGTATTTCTAGGATAGCAGTTAAAGACACACCTAACTTGGGGAATAGCAATTGTACAATGGTAAAAAAGTAGTTACTGCTATATTATGCATCCTATTTCAATGAGTGTAGTTAGTACCTATTAACTCCCAACAATGATATTACTTTCTTGTCTTCTCCTAGCTGCTTTCTTATTTGGATTATCACTGTGCAGAAGCACGTGTTTAAGGCTAAAAAATACTCACTTTTGTCCCATCTTATCAAGAGTAAGTATCATATACTATTCGTATTCCATTGCAATAAATTTAATGTTATGAGTTTTCAAGTTAGGAAAGTGACAACAACTTCAAGAATTCAGGTTCTACAGCTAACAAGACTTTGGTTTTGAATTTTCAAGTTTGCATGATCACATTATCACAATGACAAAGGCACAAATTATATGCTTTCTCTTGACAATTGTTTTGTTAATTTGTTGGAATATTTGCTGAAAATTATTCTTCTTTGCATCTTTTTTCAAATATTATTCTTGTTTTGAGCAATTTGTGAAATGATTTTCGATTTGAAATCTAAATACTGATTTTGGGTTTGCTTCTTAGTAAAAAATTATAAGTTGATCTTTAGCTTGGATTATATTCAGTACAATTTCTAGCTTTGTTTAAAGAACGATGATATTTTAGTTTAACAAATGGCTCCTTCTGAGCGTCGTCATTGGATGGACAATAGAGTAGTTGGGAAGCCTCTAAAGATCACTAATGAGTTCTTTGCGGGGGTAGATGAGTTTGTTGAGTTTGCAAAGAAATTAGACGCATTTCAAAGGGATGGTAGATGAGTTTGTTGAGTTTGCAAAGAAATTAGATGTCCATGCTTGATATGTAAATGTAAGAAGCATAAAACACTGGAAGAAGTTAAGATGCATTTGTACAAGAAAGGATTTATGCCTAATTACTACTATTGGCATAACCATGGAGAGGAACATCCCAAAATGGCACCAATTGATGTCGACATTCACATGACTAAAAATGATCCTAATTCGTATGAGCAAATGGTTAGAGATGCTGTTGGGCCATCATTTGAGAGAAATGGCATGATCAAAGAGGATCCTAATCCAAATTCTGCAAAGTTTTATGCCATGCTACGTGCCTCACAATCTCCATTATGGGATGGGTGTGAGAATCACACAGTTTTGTCAACAACAATGAGGTTATTGAGTATTAAGACATATTATGACATTCCTGAGGCTTGTATGGATGAAATTATCACCTTAATGAATGAGTTCTTACTAGCTAATTATCTTATGCCTGCAAACTTCTACCAAACCAAGAAATTAGTTTCTCAACTTGATTGTGGCTATCAAAAAATTGATTAGCAGTTAACACTTTTCAATTGTAAATGGTATGATCCTCAGCATAGAGGGACTCGAGTTTGTCCTAAATATGGAATGGTGGAGGTTAACACAAAAAGGACATACAAGGGGAATGATTCTTTTATCTTTGCTCAACAAGTAGAACAAGTATATTTTACATTGTATCTGAACTCATTCACTTCTAAAAAGGATTGGCTTGTTGTCATTAGAACAAAAGCAAGGAATAGGACTGATGCCTTAGAAGATGACAAAGATGTGCCTTTTCAAGATAACATTGATCGACAAGCCCAATTAGTTGAATATGACATTGGTGATATTGATCTGCGAGATAATATGGGTGAAATTGAAGAATTAGATAATGTACATATTACATCAATTGAAAATGACATTGATGATTCAAGAGAATCAAGTAAGGAAAATGTAGATGAAGATTTTCCACATACTAGATCATCAGAGACTAAAGATGATCCTTCTAATGATTTTTATTTAGCTAGTGATTGATATAATATTGGTAAATTAATTTTCATGAATTCATTATATTGATTATTATGTGTGTTAATTTTTTGCTCATTCTTTTAATTCTCTTAATGTTATTATCATTAACTTTTGTTCCTTTTTTTTTTAATTTTAGATGTCATCTTTTAAGCAACGTGTGGCAGGGGGAACTAAAAATAAGAAGAAAGACAAAAAAGGCAAAAAGGTTGTGCAAGCATCACAATCTCGGCCACTAATTGCTGTGCGACCCTTATCTTCTTAGCCATTGAGTATTATACAATCTTCTCCACATTAGCTTCATCCAACACCCACTACACAACAGGGATTTAAGGTAGCATCCTCTTCTGTTCCATCCCCCCTCCTTCAATCCTCTCCTAGAGAGACTATATTTGCTGGTTTAGAGAGATCACCAAATTTGATGAGCACAGATGCAAGATGCTCATCTAATAATTTATATGATGTTGGCTCTAGATTGAATGATGGTCGATTGGTCATTCGACCAAATGGTAACCAGGAGTAAGTAGCTTCTATGTAATTCGAATTTTTATACTTTAATTGTTATTTTATATATGCTAAATATTATTCATTTTATAGATTTTTCCCTTCAGTTGAATCACAAAAAAATATTGTCTAACATCATCCATCACAAGTTTGAGGGTGTATGGCCTAAATTTTCTAAGGTCCCTCGTAAAGTGCAAGGTTTATGGTTTGACAAGTTTAAGGTGAATTAATCTAATAAACATTTAGAAATTAATATGTATGGTTTTTAATTTTATAATTATTAATATTTTGTTGTTTCTTATGCAGGTTAAATGTACATGGGACTCTAAATTAGATATTGTAATCCATAAGATATGGAAAAAGAAATGCAGTGGTGTGATACGGTCATCTTTGAGGGACATTTGCAAAAACAAAACAAAGGGTGAATGGTTACCAGAAGGAGTTTGAAAAGCCTTGGAAGAATATTGGAAAAGTCCTGAATTTTTGGCTGAGTTTACACGTAATAAGGCAAATCATGCAGCTGATAATGAGGGATGTGTTCATAGTGGTGGTATAATTAGTTTTAATGAACATAAGAGAAGAATGGTAAGTGTTATTTGAATGTGACATGCTTATTAATTTACTTAATTTTATTATATTTTATTTTCATTTAATGTAATTTTAGCTTTTTTCCTACATGATGTAGGAAGTTGAATTGGGAAGATTATGTGAATATATTGAAGTTCTAAAAAAATTCAGTATGATGAGAAGAAAGGTGGTTGGATTGGGCAAAAAGCTCAAGCCATTATGTAAGTTACTTATGGTTATGTTATTTTTTAAATCTCATAAATTCAAAGACTAAACTTGAACTTTTTTTTTTAATGTAGAATGAGTTTGAGCAATTGAAAGAAAGTCAAGAGCCTAAGTCAAATATATATGACTTAGATCTATGGTTGAAGATTGTGGGTGGCAAAAATAAAAAAGGCCATGTTTATGAACTTGGATCTCAAGCCGGCCTTATTGCTTCTGATTGCCAAGCATTAGAAACAACTATGAAGAGATTGCACAATTGAAAAAAGAGATGGAAGAGCAAAAGAAGTTCTATAAAGAAAGCTTCCAAAATGTTAGTGCTGAAATGAAGGCTAGAGATAAAGAATATAAAGTTAGAGAGTCTAGGATGGAAGAGCAATTTCGAATGATTATGGCTTATTTATCTAACACAAAGGCTGGTACTTCCAAACGTCCATGAAGTGATGATGGTGATGGTGTCGATAGTGATGGTACTAATGATAATGATGGTGCTGATGGTGCTGATGGAGGGAATGAAGTATAGTTATAAGGCTATGTGTTTGATACTCTTGTTTGTGCTATATTATTGGGACTTGGTACTTTTGATTTTTTCTGTTGAAATATAGTTAAAGGTTTTTTGTGATTTTTATCCTTGTGTTTGTGAAATTCAACATATGTTAAATACAAGTTAGAATTTCAAATTTCTAGCCTTGTGTTTGTCTGGCTACATCTATTGTTTTACAAGTTTAATTGAATAGGGATTGAAAAAAAATTGATTATGACTTAACTTGTTTTACATACTTCTCATAGCTTTCTCATTGTATATATCTATGAGACACATGATTAGTTAGTTATACTTTCTCACGGATTTAATGCGTGAGAATTAAATTTGCGAGAAATTTTCTCACAAACATAAGCCCTGAGAAAATTCTGAAGTTTCCCATATATATAATCTGTGAGAAACTTTCTCGTGAACTTAGGCTCTGTTTGTTTCAGCTTTTTTTAAATGTGAAAATCACTTTTTTTATATAAAAAAGAACTTTTAAAATTTTTTAGAGTGTTTGTTTAAACTTTTAAAAATAATCAGAATCTGAAAAAAAAATAGTTTTCTGCTTATTTTAAAAAGCTACTTCAAGTGGCTTTTGAAAAAAAGCAATCGTGGTAGATGAGAGAGAAAAATGTATAAGAGGCGGGGTACAACAAAGTAATTTTAAAAATTACAAAAAATAATATTTGACCCCATGAGAATATTAAAATATAAATCCATATTTTTTCTTTATTTATTAAACAATTTAAAAAGTGCTTTTCTTTATTTCAACCAAACACAAAATAATTTCTGCTTTTTAAAAAATCTCTAAATAATTAATTATTTTTTTAAATAATTTGAAAATCACTTTTTTGAGACGTTTAAACAAGCCAACCCTTAATTGTGAGAAAATTTCTTATGGATTTTGCTTCCATGAGAATATTTCTTATAAAACAAATATGTGAGAAAAACTTTTTCATGCCTTGAGATTATGAGAAAACATTTTTCTTTGAGTTATTTTCTGACCAATGATTTTGAGTGAGAAAATCCGTGAGAAACAGTTTTCTCACAGATTTTGGGGGAGTTTCTCACATATTTGTATTGTGGGAAAATCTCTGTTTTGGTGTAGTGTTTATTATATAACATCTAACATCATCAATTATTGGATTTATCATTTTGGAGTTGAATAAAACGGTGGATCACATGCCAAGTAAGTAATTAATATCAATATATGATTGTGGGAGCGTTGGTTTTTCTTTAGTTTATGAGCCCCATATGATTTAAAATATTTTTTTAGTTACCCACAGATAAGCATGAAAGTTTCGAGTTGACTAAGGCGAAAGATTCAAAAAGCACTACTTTTACAAGAGTTCATAAGCATGAACAATTGAATTCCATTATTGTATGAGATATAGCCTATTCACTAAAAAAAAACATCAATAATCATGGTTTAGAGTAAATTCAATATATCTTAAAAAATTTATAACAATTCGTAATATTTATAAGTTGTTAACAATATAGCTCATTACTCAAATTCTACCATGCATTAATGTACATGGCCAACATCTAGTTACATCTAAAGGCATTTTTGTATGAAACATCTACTTCCATTGCTAGAGTATTACATTTTCTCATATATCATATGAAATTTAAAGAATAATAAGCTAGCTGCACTGTTAATGAATTTGTGACTTGTGCAATTTGATATAAAATATATACATATATATTGTTCAGTAAGTTTCAGTTCTGTTCATATTATTGTTGAGACAACCTTATTGCTTTACTCTTAAGCCAACTTCAAGAGTTTTGGTGCATATTTGGAAGCATTAATATACTAATTATGTCTTTGTCTAACAGCTGGTAAAAATTAAACATTAATATTTTCAACATTAGAATATTCGGTAGTCGCACGCCAATTATTTTCAATAAATATTATTCCAAATGGGAATCTCAATAACAGACGCATAAACAAGCGTCTAGGACGTGTCGTGCAATATGTATGCAGATCCAAGTGATCGCCCCCACCCCCCCACGCAACCGCCCACCAACCACCAAACCAACCCCACACCCACCACCACCCCCCCTCCCCCCCACCCGAGCCGGGGTCCCTCCTCCCTCTTTTCCCTTGGTGACAGGTCCAAGCGACAGGTTTGAATGATCAGTTCGGTGGACAGAATCAGGAGAGTTTTTTTTTTGGGACTAATAATAACCACAAAATGGGGGCAGATTCAGCAATTTTCTAAAAAATAATAGTACTCCATAATATAAGTCATAGAAGATGTCACATTTTAGAAGGATTCTTTAGTGAAAAATATAAGTCATATTAAAATATGTCTGTAGTACTCCCTCTATTCTAGTTTATAGTGTACTTTTAACTACCACACATGTATCAAAATAATGATTAGTAACCGAAATTTTTGTCTATTATTTCCTAAATTATCCTTATTTAATAATATTTCCTACATTAATAAATTGTAGTTATTCTCTCTTTTATTCTTTTTTCCAAGTTCCTATACGTCATTGGCAATTGTGAAAAGTGAAACTTTTGGGGGAAATTCTCCTTCATTCATTTATGGTTTAACTAAACTATTGAAGAATTTTTATTAAATGCATTGGTAACCGTAAAATATATAAGCTTACTTATTATAGGTAATACTGGAAAGACAATAAAAAAAATAATGTAATCCACGTAATACATTATATTTTTAACATAAATTTCTCAGAATAATGTACTATATAACATACCGAAAGGAGTATTAGTTATTCCCTTCCATTTATGCTCTTGGTGGTTAAGAGGAGTATGTATAGGATAATTAATATGATGTTGGAATTTAATATAGTTAATAAGGCAATGATGGAAAGTATTGGAATATTTTAACAAATTAAATGACTTAATAAACTTTTAATTCATTTTCTTGATATGTGTATAAGGTAATTAAAAGTGATTTATACTTTAGACTAGAGGGAGTATATGAAAAGTCCTAGATCTTTTGAAATTTATACTTCCAAATCTCAAATATAAGTCATTTTTAACTACTTCACATATATATTAAAAAAGTTAAACTTATTAAATTTGTTTCAGATTTCCTTTATTTTCTAGATTTACCCCTTAATTAAAAGATATATATCTTTCCAAACATAATAAGGTGCATTGTTTTTGTTTAATATATTAAATGAGGATATTTAGAAAAAATATTTAATGATTTAGATACAACTTACATTTTGGACCATAAAAAAAATTCATATGCTAAGAATTTAATAGAACAAAGCTTGAAATGGAACTGAAACTATATACAAGCATGAGACACTAAAAATATTAAAGCTACTAACGCTAGACATGGGCAAAGATATTGGAAAATATAAATAACACTTAGAGCTAACCCAAATAAAAATGAGAATACGAACAACATGCTAAAAAGTAAGTATGAGGCCTAAATATTGAGTTAATTAAGTGCTTGTTTCCATATGTGATATATTGTTGATTATTGTGTATATTTTTTGAGTCTCGTTGCTTGCCTTTATATAAAATTTACAAAAAGTCATATTATTTAAAAATCTTTAATGACCTTAGATTTTGTTTAGAGTGAGAGGAAAATAAGATCGAGAATACTAAGAGAGAAAATAAGAAAGAACATAAATAAAAAGGTATTTATATTTTCTCTTATTTTTTCTCAAAGTTTCCTTTTTCTTGTATTTTTCCCCCATCAAAACGGAGGGTTAATCTTAGTGCAAAGTATGTGCTCTCAATCTGGTTTGATATAATAAAATCAAAATTATTTTATTATTTGATTAATCCATTAACATTGAAAATATTGATATTTATGTAAACCTTAGAATGCAAGTTGTTTTAATGAGACATAGAAAGAGACAAATTGTTTGGCCCAAAAAGTAGAAAAACAAAAAAAGAAAGAAAGAGACACATTGCACATAGAATTTATTTACTCAACTGAGGCTGAAAATATTTACACTCAGTTTGGGGACCGAATTTGCACTGTGATTAAAAAAATTAAAAACTACTCTCTCTCTTTCCATATATATATATATAGACAGATATATTATTATCTATACTTCTTTGTGCATTTCATAAAATCTGAGAAATAAGTAACAATGTTTATGATTTGTGAATATAATTTTTTATAGTTTTTCTTTTAAATAAAATCTTCAAATATCCAATCATTATTTTGGGCTCCAACTAATATGGATCTAGTCGCATCGGGTCACATATGGGGAAAACTATCCTAAAGGTGTCTTTTGCATTTACTTGGTCTTGAATCAGAAATATCAGGTTTAAACGGCCTTAACCTATTCCAATAGAACTAATGCCCGTTAGTTTTATAAATTTTATTATACTCCCTTCGGTCTTTTTTATTAGTCACGTTTTAGAAGTTTTTTGTGGTTCTATATGTAAGTCATTTTTTTAAAGTTTCTAAAATATTAATTACTTTATTTAAAAATGCCTTTATTAAATAATGAGGAAGAAAATTAATTGTTCACATTTGTAGTATTTATTAGGAGTAAAGATAGAAATGACATTACTTTTAAAATAATTTTAATGATGTAATAAACTTTTTTTGATTCCATTGAAGTAATTGAAAGTGATTTATATTTAGAATCGGAGGAAGTATACTATAGTAGACCAATGTACATTTTGTATAAAATCTAAGATGAATCATGACTTATAATAATGTAATTTTGTATATGTATTTTATATTAATGTTGATATTGAAGTTATACTTTTTTTAAGGTTTTTGGATACTTAGAAAATGTTTTAAAACTTTATTTTTCATTGACATTAATTTAGTTTATGATTCCTAGCATGCCATTTTCCCTTAAATTTTTTTTCCTGGGAAAAATCATTTCCTTTTGATATCATGTAACTCCTAATAGAAATAGAACACTATAAGTGACGAAATCATGGAGTGGACAGGATTTTAAAAATTAAAGTTAAATAATTAGGGAAAAAATATATCACTACAAACATATGGGACCTTTTTTGTTTTTTGGCCACACGCATAAGGGACTGAAAGTGTGTGTTTTGTTTAAAAAAATTGTTTAAGATTTAAAAAATTACAATGCTTTCAAACAATAATTTTACTTACTATTTTGACCTTAATATGAACAATTAGATCAACTTATCACGGAAAATTATTACTATAAAATAATTAAGTAATAAAAATAAACTACAAAGTATCCCAATCTATGAGAGCATCATAATACTAAACAATTATCAATTTACATTTCTCAATTTATGTAGCACCGATATAGGTACATGTATCGGATATGATACGGCATGATATGAAAAATATGACAATTTTTAAAATTTTAGGATACGGGTGCGAGAGATATTTATACATATATAATATTATTTATATAATTATTTATATGTATAATTAATAAATTTAATTATTAAAATAAAAATGGGTATTAAATATTTTAAAAAATATAGTGTAAATATTAAAATAAACCATAAAATATTTATAACAATTTCAAATAACCCTATTTTAATGTAAAAATTTGAAATGGTACAAATGGGTACAAAGTGGTAAGGATGGATATGTATACACAAGTATAGTACGCATAGTGTATCGTATCATGTATCAGTTATGTATGTGTATATTTTTTGGAAGTATTGGTGCTTCATAGTTCTCGACATAAAATTTTATAAAATAAGTAAGTTACAAAAATACATTAAAAAGGTGTTTTTCCCCCTAAAAACCATCCAACAATTAATATAAAGAAACACTTTGAAATACCTACTCTACTCCTTAATATAAGGGATAATTAAAAGAGTTTTCATATTGTAAAATATAAGGTAAACATGAGGTTTATCTGGTATATTTAATAATTTTTTCCAAAAATACCCTCTAATTAAGATATCATTGTTTCTAGAAACTAATAGTACAATTTATTTGTATTAATTACATAATATAAAAATTATTAATATTAAATTAGGGTATTTATGGAAACTGTTTTATATTTTACATAAATTTATTACTTTCTTTAATATATGTGATTCTGTCTTTTGTCTCTTATATTAAGAAATGGAGGGAGTATAAGAAAATTCAAATATAGAATCAAACTAAACAATTAATGATTTTTTTTGGCCAAACTAAACAATTGTTCCCAGCTTTGAGAATACATAAATCCGATCAATAGCACCAAATATTAAATATTATATAAAAATGAAAAATGGTTTTAGTTATGAAACACCATTAGTTTGTTAATCCTTAATATAATATCATTTTAACCAAACTATGCTAACTAATAATATGAGTTAAAGTTAATTAACTATATCAATTTCTCCAAAAATCTCAATATTTTTCTAAAACTATTGTTATTTATTTTATTTTATTTTAAATACATTAAATATGTGTATTTATTGAAAATATATAATAAATACTATTTTAGTTATTATAAATAGTTTTATATTTTGAATAATAATAAAAGACTCTATATTTAGGAGGGAGTAATTTTTAAATGTAGTAATAATTCTTCCATAAATAACTGTTGGTTGACTTAGCACAATTTTTTTGGGCCCGAAGAAAACCTGGTTGGTTGGTTTCGTATTAAAGTCAACGATTACTTTAATGAGATGCGAATAAGAAAGGCCAAGATATTTATTATAATAAATGACTACATTTCATTTCCCAAATTTCAACGATTAAAAAAATTAGGATTGTCAACAATTGGAAATTTCAACGAACTCGGCTGGAATAAAATAGTCGATATTTATTAGAATAAATTACGTACTTTTTAATTTTTTTTAAAATCATATATATATATATACTTACTCCGTCTAAATATAAATCATTTATAATTCTCTTATGAATCTTATAAAAATGAGTTAAATAATTAAATTTATTGATAAATTTTAATATTTTTTAACATTTTTCTTATTAATTGCATTATCTTTTATACTTTCCATAATATATATCTCTTACTTATTAATTGTAAACTAATGACATGAAAAAAAAATAATTACTACACTAGACAACTCCAAGATGCCCTATATTTTTTTTATTAAATATTACTTCTAAAATATGTCATGTATTTAGGACCCTAAAGAATCTTTTAGTAGTAATAAGAAATATCCCCTGATTGCACATGTGTATATATACTCTATTCTGTTTTAAATAAAAAAATATTTTTAATTATCTTATGCATTTTAAGAGAATAAATTGTATTGTTATGAAATTTCAATATTTTTATCATTTGCTCTTATTAATAAGTACTTCTTTTGGTCTTAAATACATGACATTTTGCTTTAATCTCAAATATATGTCTCTTTTCTGAATAAAAAATATATTATATATTTCTAAATAATGTCCTTGTTTAATTTGTTCCAGAGACAGATAGAGAGAAAATGATTAAATAAGGATAATTTAAAAAAAAGTGATTTTTAAAAAAATTAAGATTATTGATTAACTTTAACTTTTCTTCTTAATTTACGTGATTTGATTAAATAAGTCTTATATTAAGAATTAGAGGAAGTATATTATTTTTTATACTTTTTATAACATTTATCTCTTAGTCACTAATTATAAATTGGGAGTATGAATAAAAAAATAATTACTATACTAAATATTTCTATAAAATATCCTATATTTAATATCAAAATTTCTATGTAAAGGTATTTGACATTTACGACTGGAGGGAGCATATGATATATTGTTATTGGAGTTAATTAAAAGAAATCTGTCTAATTTAATCAAGTGGTTTCAGAAGAACGGACACTGATTACACATTATAGATTGTAGCATAAGGTTATTTCAACTCATTCAATGAGAAAGGGACACGGACCACTACGAATTTAATCAAGTGGACAAATTCTTTTTACAAGATTTTAGCACATCAATTGACAAATATAATTAATATATTAAAATTTATTTTAAATTTTCTAAAATTTTACTTAATAAATAAATACTCATTTCAGTCCTAAATAGAATCTTTTAATTTGATCTAAATATAAAATGTTTTTCAGAATATGAGATAATATTTATTACATATTTTAAAAAATGTGTAATAATATCAAGGTACTTAAAAATTATTAGTATTAATAGTAATTAAGTAAGGATGATTTTAGAAAAATGTCTTAATTTTTGAAAAAATTAAGATAATTAACTTATTTTAACTCATATCCTTAATCCGCATACTTCGATTAAAATAATCTTATATTAAAGATTGAAGGAAATAAATAAGAATAAGTAATTAATGTCATTTTTAACTTTTAAAAATATTGATAAAGATATAATTGAAAAATAATAATTAATATTGTTTTAGAATTTAAAAATAACATATAAATATAAATAAATTTTTTTCAAAAGTAATAGAGGGAATAAGTTTAAAATTATGCTTTGGTTTTTTTCCCCAAAATATTTACGCTCAGATTTAAACAACTACTATATGTTAATTGGGGTTTGTTTTTACCACCGTTTTTCCTTTTTTCTTTCTTTCTTCTTCAGCCAAGTGTGATAATAAGTAGTTACTTTGGTTCTTATTATAAGTTATTTGATACTTTATCTAATCCTTCAAATTTGAAAAAATTTTAATCAAGTGACGTGAATTAATGATAAAAGTTAAAATTAATTAATCATCACCTCAATTTTTCTAAATTTATAATATTTATTTAAAATTACACTTATTTAATTTTTCTCTCTCTTCTATCATTAATTAAATAGTAGTAATTTTTGATAATATATATTAATAAATACTTCTTCATATTTTAGAAAGGGTTATACATTTAAAACTAAGATAAAATATTTTATATTTAAGATTGGAGGAGATACATTTTATAAAATTTTCTTGATCTTAAATATAAGTTAGATTGTAAGATGTAAAATATTAAATTTTTATTTTCACAAATATCCTTGTATAATGTATTGGAAGTGATTTGTTTACTTTGAAGAACATAAACTATTTTCCTTAAATTTTATGAAAAGAAAAACTACTTTCCTTAAATTGTTTTGAGTTTTGACCTGGCTCTGAATATCACTCAAGCCGGCATCTTACATCGAACCGGTCCCCCCAAAACAAGTTGTAGCATCTCCAGCTGCGCCATGTCCTCAATTATATAATGCACTATTTTTTATACGTAGCGAGAGTATTTTGTCATTTTAAATAAAACGACAATTCCCAGGCCCCCCCAACTTGTTTTCCAACGTCGTCACCAGCTGGGCTATGGATTATATATTGTCAACTGATGCAGGGCCGACCCAGGATTTAATGATGAGAGGGACTGAGAAAGGATGCATGATAATTGAAGAAAATATTTGGCACTTAAAGTATAAAATAACTTATGATATATCAATATTTTAATATATTTATAGTCAAATTTTTAAATATATAATCAAAACAAACATGTATTTTTCACACAAAATGTATATTTATTTCTAAAGTTGTGTACGTCAATATTTTATGATAACAAAATTTTCAACTATTATATTTGTGGCAAATTGTTCAGTAATCTCTTTCTCAATATAAAAATCATATAATTAGTAAGAAAATCATTTTCCATCTTATTGTGAAGCCTTATTTTAATAATTTTCATAGTTGAAAAAACTCACCTAGTGGTTGCTATTAATATTAGAAGAGTCAACATAAATCATAGTAATCTATCAATTAAAGGATAAAAATTAGATTTTTTAATCTCGACAAACCTTTGACATAATTTACCAACAGTAGACAAGTTCTGAAAATTTGGATCTTTGAGCACATCAAGCTCGTAATACTGCAATTCATATTCCAGTTGAATATTTTATTGGTCAGAAAAATCTGAAGAGTAAAATTTCTCAACCATATTGCAAATGTCCATGAATTAAATGACTTAAATGCATCTTTAAAATCTAAAGTTGTGTTTAATATAAGAAACTCGTTTCCTTATTCATTGAATCTACTATTCAATTATTTCAACCGATAATCTATAACAGCAACTAGATTGTACTATTCAATCCATTGAATCTACTATTCAATTCTTTTAAATGAAAAATAAAATAAGTTCTTTTGCTGGAATTTCAAGAGAAGATTGCCAAGCGATGGCGGCACACACTATTTGTTACTCTGTTGGGAAGGATGGTGAAGGTGGATTATTTGAGTGCAAAACCGCAGCAGATTTGGGATATCCGCAAAGAAGTGGAGATGCTTGATATTGGGTCAGGGTATTTCTCTATTCAGTTCAACAATAAGGATGATTACAAGCTTGTGTTAACTGGTGGTCCATGGCTAATAATGGATCATTATTTGGCCATTCAACCGTGGATGCCAGACTTCGATCTTGACAAGGAGGATGATGGAGATCATCCAAGCTATATAAGTCCAATAATGGAGGTCTAATATCTCAAAGGATTCATTAAAAGCTATTAGAGGTCCAATGACTCGAGGTTAAACTAAAGCTATGAAGGAAGCATTACAAGGCTTGATTCAAAAATTACATGAGTATAAACCTATATTTGAGGAGCAAGAGGCTTCTAAGCCCATTGTTAAAAAAAAAATAATTTTAATTCAAGCTCAAGTTTCAAGTGAGGCCCAATTTCCGAATCAAGGCCCAATAATAGAAGAGCTTAATTAATGGGATATTTCAATTAATTTTAAGATATCTTTTCAGATTTATTTTATTTTGATTTGATTTGATTTGATTTAAATTAAGATTATGATAATTTTATGGTTTTCTATTTGTATTCAAAGGGACCAATCATAGAGTTAAATTCAATTTAATTTAGTTTAAACTTTATTAGATGAAGTTTATCTTATTTGATATCTTTTAGAGATTCATTAGGATTTAGTTTTCTTTTCCTATTTATAGACTTTTGTTGTGCTACTTTTTAGATAGGTTTTTTCAATTAGTGAGTTTCACTAGTTTTTTGTTTTTTGTGTTCTTCCTAGAATATATATTTCGACTTATCAAGAGAATTGATTTCTCTCTTGTGATTTTCCCTCTAGAGTTCTTAAAATCCATATGTTCTATTAGATTTCAGAGTTTTAGTCATTTTTCCCTTTGGGTTCATACTTCTACTTTACAGACAACTTGATTTTCTAGGTTCTTAGGACATTAATTCTAGAGAGTCCACATCATTTGGCATCAGAGCTTAGATTGAGTTCAGAGGTTACAACTCATCATCCTCAATTTCAATATCCAAACACCTTCTTCACTTTCAACCTTCCATCGTCCCGCGGTAACACTGTTTCTTGTCCCCTTTTCTTGTTCAGCAAAATTCGCATGTGCTACTTTCTTTTTCTTTTTTTTTTCTTTCGGAATCGTCTCTTCCGTCGCGCATCTTCATTCATCTTTTGAAATTGCAAAAATTGTTCTTAAATACCCAAAAACTTGTGAAATTGTGCTTTGCATCATTCTTTCCCAACTTCTATCAATTAAGTCCTATTATATGTTTTATTATCTCATTGATTGAATTAATTTCTTTCTTGGGAATTATTGTTTGCTAAAAATTCTTTGGTGGCTTGTTGAATTAAAAAAAAAAGTGGCAAAAAAAAAAATGGAACAAAAGGAAAAAAAAGAAAAAGAGGCCAAGAATAAGAAAATTTGCATCTTTATTTATCTATACATCATTCTTGACTTGATATTTTTTTCTTGGTGGAAAATTTTCTCTAATCTTACTATCTTTTGTTCTCTTAATCGTCAAGTTAGAGATTTGCTTTAGTTTGATTCTGAGTTTTGTCTTGGTTTCTTATAACTTCAAAATTATATATTGATTTCCACATGCGCAAAATTCTTTTGATTGAGTCTCCTTGATTCTATTAAGAGCACTGCAAGATATTAGTATGAGTGGTAAAAGGTAAGAGAGAGTGTGAGTTCATTATTAGAAAAAGCCAAAAAAGAGTGTAAACACGAGTGAATTTTACACAAGAACTGTGTGAAACACGTGAGAAGAGGGAGTGAGTTTCCTTTCACAAAATATTTTTCTCTTTTCTTAATTTTACAGGTTGGCAAGCATGTCAAAAAATGAAGCAGAACATAATCTAGATTTGAAAGTTACTCTCAAAGCCTTGTGTGATCAATTCCAATATATGAGAGCTGATACGGAAAATATGAGATCTGAAATTAGAGGCAAAAAGTCGAGATCTCGCCTCTTTGAAGATGATGAAGTAAATTCAAAATATGGTTCTGCTTTTAGAAATAAATCCTCATCCAAACAAGATAATGATTTAGGTAATATCAAGCTGAAAATTCCTTCTTTTCAAGAAAGATGTGATCCTGATGCATATCTTGAATGGGAAAGAAAAGTGGAGATGATATTTGAATGTCATGAATATTCAGAAGAAAAGAAGGTGAAACTTGCAGTCGTTGAATTCACTGAATATGCAAGTGTCTGGTGGAATCAATTGCAACGAAATAGAAGAAGATATGATAAAGAGCCCATCAACACATGGTGGGAGATGAAAACTCTTATGCGGAAGAGGTATATCCCTAACTATTATTTTCGTGATATACACATTAAATTACAAGCTCTTGAATAGGGATCGATGTTCGTTGATGAGTATTACAAAGAGATGGAGCTATTCATGATTTGAGCTGATGTGTAAGAAGATATTGAGCAAACCATGGCCCATTTTATTCATGGGTTAAGATATGAAATCAGAGATAGAATTGAGCTTGAAAACTATGTTACCATGGAAGAATTACTCTACAAGCAATCCATATTGAGAGGCAATTAAAGAATAGGAAGTCTAGCTCATCCACCTACTGGAGAAATAATCCTATCTACAAAGCAAAAGAAGCTAGAACAAAGGAAGAGCCTCCAAAGTTCAAATCTGCTATGAAGTCCAGAGATGATTTCAAATCCAAATTTGCTCCTTCAAAGAGCAACACTGACACTTCCACACCTTCTAAACCCTGAGACACTTGCTGCTTTAGGTGCCAAGGATTTGGACACATTGCTGCCCAATGTCCAAACAAGAGGAAAGTCTTACTACTTGATAGTGGAGATATGAAATATGCAAGCTCCAATGATGAAGAAGAAGAAGAAGAAAATGATGGTCTTGAAACTCCTCCTCTATCTGATGTCTCGGAAGATGAATATGATCATCTCATTAGCCGAGACATTTGTGTGACAAGGCGAGCTCTTAGCATTCAACCAAAAGAAGAGCATAATGATGAACAAAGGGAACTACTCTTCCATTCTAGGTGCTCTATCCAAGATAAGGTATGTAGTCTAGTAATTGATGGTGGTAGTTGTACTAATGTGGTTAGTACCTTACTTGTTGAAAAATTGAATTTACCTCTCATTAAGCATCCTAGACCATATAAGTTGCAATGGTTGACTGATTGTGGTGAAATTAAAATTTGTAAGCAAGTTCTTGTTACTTTCACTGTTGGAAAGTATACAGATAAGGTGTTATGTGATGTTGCACCTATGTTTGTCTGGCATTTGTTACTTGGTCGTCCATGGCAATATGATAGATATGTCAATCACGATGGGCGCAAGAACTTCTACTACTTCAAGTTCCATGGAAAGCAAGTCACACTTACTCCTCTACCTCCTTTTGAAGCGTATAAAGACCAATTGAAAATTTAGAATGAGTACAAATCAAAAGATCTAAATAAGAGAGAAAAAGAGAAGAGTGAGATGAAAAATGCAGAAAAATTATAGAAAAATGAAAAACAAAAGAAAAGTGAAAAAGTGTGGAAAAAAAGAGAAGAAAGTGAGAATGAGAGTGAGAAAAATAATAAAGTGAGCTTGTTAGCATAAGAAGGAGAGGTAAAAAGAGCATTGTATGCGAGGCAAGAAATCTTTGTACTTCTGTACAAGGATGTTTGTTTATCCACTAACCAATTTGATTCCTCTATGCCATCTAGTGTTTCTTCTCTATTGCATGAATTTGGAGATCTTTTTCTAGAAGAAATACCTGATGGCCTACCTCCCATAAGAGGTATAGAATATCGCATTGATTTCATGCTTGGAGTTACCATTCCCAATCTTCCAGCATATAGAGCAGATCCAGAGGAAACAAAAGAAATTCAACGCCAAGTTGAAGAACTCATGAGAAAGGGATTTGTCAGAGAAAGTTTGAGTCCTTGTGCAATATCGGTGAATCTAGTACCATAGAAAGATGGTAAGTGGCGAATGTGTGTGGATTGTAGATCCATCAACAAAATAATGGTAAAATATCGCTATCCTATTCCTTGGTTAGATGATATGTTAGATGAATTGCATGGTGCATCATTGTTTTCTAAAATTGATCTTAGGAGTGAATATCACCAAATTAGAATGAAAGAAGGTGATGAATGAAAAATTGCTTTTAAAACTAAGTTTGGACTTTATGAATGGTTAGTTATGCCTTTTGTTTTAACTAATGCTCCTAGCACCTTCATGAGTCTCATTAATCATAGTTTCCATTCATTCATTTGAAAATTTGTTGTAGTTTATTTTGATGATATCTTAATGTATAGTAAGAGTCTAGATGATCATGTCATGTATTTGTGTGAAATTCTCATTGTTCTTAGGAAAAATAGACTCTTTGCAAATCTAAAAAAATGCTCCTTTTGCTTGGATTTGGTTGTCTTCCTTGGGTTTGTTGTAGGAGCTCAAGGAATCCGAGTAGATGAAGACAAGGTGAAGGCAATCCGAGAATGGCCAACCCCGAGGAATGCAAATGAGGTAAGAAGTTTTCATGGCTTAGCTAGCTTTTATCGGAGGTTTGTTAAAGATTTTTCTTCCATAGCAGTATCTCTTAATGATCTAGTTAAGAAGAATGTAACCTTTAGATGGGGTGAGGCACATGAGAAAGCATTCAACACTTTGAAACAGAAACTCACCAATGCACCACTTCTTGTACTTCCAGATTTTAATAAATTGTTTGAAATTGAATATGATGCATCTGGGGTAGGAATAGGGGCTGTTCTTATGTAAGAAAACAGACCCATAGCTTACTTTAGTGAGAAACTTAATGGCCCAACTTTAAACTACTCTACCTATGAGAAAGAGCTCTATGCATTAAAAAAAACCTTAGAGACATGGCAACACTATCTATGGCTAAAGGAGTTCATCATTTACTCAGATCATGAGAGTTTAAAGTACTTGAAGTCATAAGGTAAGTTGAACAAGAAACATGCCCGGTGGATGGAATTCATTGATACATTCCCATACATTCTTAAGCATAAGCAAGGTAAAAATAATATTGTGGCTGATGCACTTTCATGAAGGTATTCTCTTTTAACTTCGTTACATGCTAAATTGATTGGTTTTGAATTGATTTAGGGATTGTATGCTTCTAATTCAGATTTTGCAGAAATTTGGGAATCATGTGAAAGTCATGGGTTCCAAGATTTCTATAGATTTGATGGATTTCTCATTAAGAAAGACAAGTTATGTATTTCTCATTGTTCTTTGCATGAATTACTTGTTAAAGAAACTCATGGTGGTGAGTTAATGGGACATTTTGGAATTCATAAGACTTTAGAAATTTTGCATAAACACTTTTATTGGCCTTCTATGAAACGAGATGTTGCTTTTGTGTGTGATAGTGGTGTTACTTGCAAGCATGCAAAATCTAGAGTTAATGCACATGGATTGTATACCTCTTTACCAGTTCCTGAACAACCTTGGACTGATCTTTCTATAGATTTCATGTTGGGATTACCACGTTCTCCTAGTGGTAAGCATATTATTTTTGTTGTAATTGATGGATTTAGCAAGATGACACACTTTATTGTATGTTCAAAAACTCATGATGCCATACATATTGCTGATTTGTTTTTTAAAGAAGTTGTGAGATTGCATGGTATTCCTAGAATAATTGTGAGTGGTAGAGATATTAAGTTCTTAAGTCATTTTTGGCGCACTTTATGGAGTAAATTAGGAACTAAAATTTTATTTTCTACTACTGTACATCCACAAACTGATGGTCAAACTGAAGTAGTAAATAGGACACTCACCACATTGTTGCGTACCATAATTCAAAAAAATTTGAAGAATTAGGAATTTTGTTTACCTCACATAGAATTTGCATATAATAGAGCTATGCATTCAACTACATCATATTCTCCTTTTGAGATTGTGTATGGTTTCAACCCTATGACTCCTCTTGATATTCTACCTCTACCTTGTAATAAGAAAGTTAACCTTGATGGTAAGAAGAAAGCTGAGTTTGTGAGGATCTTCATGCTAAAGTAAAAGCTAACATTGAAAATAAGAATGCAGAATATGCCAAACAAGCTAACAAGGGTCGTAGAAAAGTTGTATTTGAACCTAGTGATTGGGTTTGGGTACATCTGAGAAAGGAAAGATTTCCTGAACAAAGAAAATCAAAGCTGCAGCAACGTGGAGATGGAGCTTTTCAAGTCTTGGACCGAATCAACGATAATGCTTACAAACTTGATCTGCCAGGCTCTTATGGGAATGTTAGTGCTACCTTCAATGTTGTAGATCTATCTTTATATGATGCTGTAGATTCGAGGGCATATTTTTTCAGGAGGGAGGGAATGATGGAGATCATCCAAGCCATAGTCTACAAGTCCAACAATGGAGATCTAATGTCCCAGAGGATTCATTACAAATTATTGGAGGTCCAATGACTCGAGGTCAAACTAAAGCTCTGAAGGAAGCATTACAAGACTTGATCCAAAAATTACAGGAGGATAAGTCCATATTTGAGGAGCAAGAGACTTTTAAGCCCATGGTTGAAAAAAAAAATAATTTTAATTCAAGCTCAAGTTTCAAGTGAGGCCCAATTCCCGAATCAAGGCCCAATAATAGAAGAGCTTAATTAATGGGATATTTCAATTAATTTTAGGATATCTTTTCAGATTTATTTTATTTTGATTTGATTTAAATTAAGATTATGATAATTTTGTTGTTGCCTATTTATATTCAAAGGGACCAATCATAGAGTTAGATTTAAATTAATTTAGTTTGAACTTTATTAGATGAAGTTTATCTTTATCTAATATCTTTTAGAGATTCATTAGGATTTAGTTTTCTTTTCCTATTTATAGACTTTTGTAGTACTACTTTTTAGACAGATCAATATTATTAAGAGTTTATTCAATTAGTGAGTTTCACTAGTTCTTCGTGTTCTTCCTAGAATACATATTTTGACTTATCAAGAGAATTGATCTCTCTCTTATGGCATCCCCTTTGGAGTTCTTAGAATCCATATGTTCTATTGGGTTTCAAAGTTTTGATCATTCTTCCCTTTGGGTTCGTGTTTCCGCTTTGCAGACAACTTAATTTTATGAGTTCCTAGGGCATTGATTCTAGAGGGTCCACATCAGAGGAGGTCACCAGCATTGCTGCTTGGATACATATTCCAAAGCTTCCACTTGATTAGTATGATAAGGGCATCTTTTATGTTGTGGGTAGTCAAGTAGGGAATGTTTTGAAAGTTGATATGAATATGCTTTCTAGCTTGAAAGGGTGTTTTGCTAGAACTTGTGTCCAATTGGATTTGAAGAAAGCACTTCTACCCTTGGTCTTTGTTAATGGAAAGGAAAAGAAGATTTAGTATGAGGGGATCCATTTGATTTGCTTTTCCTGTGGGAAATATGGTCATGACGCTGAACATTGTTTGAGCGAGCATATGGATCAATCCAACCGGGGGACAGAGAAGATGACTCCAAAAGTTTCAAGTGGCTGGGAGTCGCAAGAGGGACATGGGGTTCATGCTTGCCAAAGCAAGTTCCCAAAACTGCTATGTATAAACACTGTATTTTATCCGAACTTTATACATAAAAAATTAAAGAGAAAAATAAAAATAAAATAAATAAACAATAATAATAAAAAACAAAACAAATAAATAATATTAATAAAAAATAAAAAAAATGATAATACAAATAAAGAATATAAAAAATTTCAAAATAATAAATAAAATAAATAAGAAAGTAAAAATTAATTAATTAAAGTTAATTAATTTAGAAATCTACAAAAAATGGAGAGAAGTTTTGGGATAGGATTACTGGTAGTCCAAGCTCTTTTCCTAAACACAAAACTTTGGGTCAAGATTCCGCCCAAATTACAAAAAATCAAAGAAAAATAATAACAAAAATAACAAAAACAAAAAATTAAACCTTGGGCTTAACCCAAGGTGATCCTGAGCCCCCAAATGGGGTTTAGGCTCAAAATCACCTTGAACCCCAATTAAGGGCTCAGGTATATGAAAACAAAAGGAGTCTAAACTAGGGAGGATGGAAGTGCAGTAAGCCAAGGGAGCTAGAGTCGTATGGTCCCATTCCTCTCCACTGAGACTCTCTCCACTGTGCCTCTGCTGCAAGCAAAACGAAACGTATCACTAATGAATTTCAGTTTCTTTTTTCCCCTTTATGAAAGCCCAATTTTTAGTGCTATGTTATGGCGGGAAAAAATAGGGCAACTTCATGCGGTACAAAAATAAGGGGCATCATAAAAGTCGCGCTCTCTTCTTCTAGGTGGTCTACCGATTGAGAACCATTCTACAATAAAAGGTGTGAGCTTGAAGGATCAGTTTTTGTCTGTGATTTTCTTCAGGTGTTTCTTCCATTGATTGGTTTGTAATAGCATTATCACTGTAAGTTTTCTTTCTAGATGAAGAAGCATGATTGTATTTTCACGGTAATGGAGAGAGATAAGTTTTTTATTGTAATGGGTATTGTGTATTGTTTAGATGAAGGAATTTCTTTGTTTTGGATCTTCAAAGACTGTATATCAATGTAAATATGTTACTTTTTATTTTGTGTTGTGTTTAGATATGAAAGAAAGATGTTAGCCTTTTGTATTTATTTTTTTGAGAAAAGGGATAAGTATATTGATAAAAATAAAATTGTAGATTAGCAGACCCACAAAAACTCGGGTGTGATCAAAGGGATAAATAAAAAGCAATCAAACAAAATTAAGTAGCTACACACTAGAGGACCATTGAAACTGTTGGATTGACACTAAAGCATCATTGATGTGGTCCATTAAGTTTAGGGCAGTTTGAGAATGATTTTAGCTCCTTTCTTTTGATGAAAGATGTTAGCCATTTATTTTGAAAGAAAGATATGGACAATTTTTCATTTCATTATTGTGTATTGTGTAGATAAGTCTTTTACTTTTTGTTTTCATATATGTTCAGCTTTCTTGTTTTGATAAACTTGAGCTACATTACTATATTTGAGTAGTAAGACCATGTTTCTATTTCAATGTTTGTATTTTTTATTATATATTTATAAGCTTTCTTGTTTCAATGAAAAGAAACTTGTATTGATGAAGTTTATTATAATGAAGTTGTACAATATAAATAAAGTTTTATAATATATATATATATTTGTGCAATATATGTTTTTGTAAACTTACTAAATCCTTATTTATTTATTTATTTATTTTTTTGTAGTATTAAATGATGGAGACAATTTGCATGCCTAAACTTGATATTGAATTCGAAAATTTAGAAGAGGCATGGAAATTTTGGGTTAAGTATGGTGGAAGAACTGGATTTGGTGTTAGAAAATAGAAGTTTAACAAGAGTAGGAAAGATGGGTCTATTACATATTATTTATATGTTTGTTGTAAAGAAGGCATATGGAAACTAGATAAAAGAGATGATAAAAACAAGTATCCTAGTCCAGAGACTAGAACTAGTTGTGAAGCTAGAATGAAAGTTTCTCAAATGAATGGAAAATATAGAGTTAGTGAAGTTTTTCTATAACCATGAGCTTCATCCTCCTGAATGTGTCCATGTGCTAGCATCACAGAGGAGATTGACTAAAGTTCAAGCATATGATTTAGAAGTTGCAGAAGACGTTGGGATTACTCACAAGGCATCATTTGATTTGATGAGTAGATATGTTGGAAGGAGAGCTAATTTGGAATATACAAGAGATGATGCAAATAATTATCTCAATGCAAAATGGCAAGGAGCTATAGTGTATGGTGAAGCCAGATGTCTATTTTGATATTTCTAACAACATTTGGCTGATAATCGATCATTTTTTCATGGTTATCAAATGGACATGGATGAGAAAATAACCAATGTGTTTTGGGCTAGTGTAGGTATGTTGATAGACTATGCATGTTTTGGTGATGTTGTCTCATTGGATACTACGTACTCTACAAATAAGGATCACAAACCCCTTGCCATCTTCTTTGGGTGTAACCATTATAAAGGAAGAGTGATATTTGGGGTAGCTTTGATGTATGATGAGACTATTGATTCATTCAAATGGCTTTTTGAGACCTATTTGCAAGCACACAAGCAGAAAAAGCCATTTACATTTTTTGCTAATCAAGATGCTGCAATGGCACTAGCCTTACATGAGATCATGCTAGAAGTTAAGCATGGCTTGTGCACATGGCATATAATGAGAAATGTTATAAAGCATGTAGCGAACTTAAGGAAAGATGGAAAGGATCATTTCTAACGTGATTTCAAGTATTGCATGTATGATTGTAAAGAAGATGAGTTTGAGGAAGCATGGATGACATTGTTATCAAAATATGATGTGGAAGAAAAAATATGGTTGATGTCCCTTTATTGATTAAAGGAAAAATCGGCTGCATGCTATATGAAAGAGGTGAAGACATTTGGTATGAGAAGTACCCAAATTAGTGAAAGTGTGAATGCATATATAAAAAATTGTACAAATCCTGACTTAAGTATAAATCAATTCCTAAAAAGGTTTGATCAAGTTCTCGAGGATAAGCGGTACATTGAATTGAAACGTGATTTTAATAGACGTCAGAATTTGCCAAGATTAATTGTTCAAAGTTCTTCTATGCTTCGTCAACTTTTGCAAGTTTACACTCCACATATCTTTGGGTTGTTTCAATGGGAGTTTGATTTTCATGATGCTACGTGTATTAAAGAGAAAAAAGAAAGAATGATAAAGATAATTGAAGATGAGGAAAAGGAAATGGTTGTATTTGATTATGTGATTACAATGGTTGATGAAAAAGGGGAGTGGAAAGTAACTTTTGAGCCACAAAGGGAAACTATTACTTGCAGTTGTAATAAGTTTGAACAAATAGTGATATTATGTTGTCTTGCATTAAGGATATTGTACAACCATGATGTAAAGTTACTACCAGAAAAATATATATTGAAGCGGTGGACAAGGGAAGCACGGTGTGGTGTAGTCTACGATATAAAGGGCAAGCAAATTAAAGCTGATCCTAAAAGAAAAAGCTCAAATAGGCATATAATTGTTCATATTATTTCTTTGTGTGGTGATATTTTTTTGGGGTAAACTTGTGTGGTGATATTATATTCTCATTCTTTTTTTTTAAATGTAAGGATAGACAAATGCGCCCAATGATGATAAAATTAGTCAGTGATGCATCCAAGCTTCTAGATGAGGCATATGATATAGTTTAACAAGGTGTATTGGAGCTTAACAACAAAGTGACTGAGCTTTGTTTAAAATATATGTCAAACGTTGATGATGATGATGATGTGGTTAATGATAGAGATAAGGATGATGAGGTTCATAATGGTGAGGGTAGGGATGATGTTCATGGCATTGATGTACTTGGTGCAAACATTGGCTTTAAAAAGAGAGATTGTAAAAAGATTAGAAATTGTATAAGGAGTTGGGTTGATGAATTAAGGAGAAAAAAGACAGAAAGTCAAACCAAAACAACCAGTAAATGCTACTACAAATACTGTTGGTCCAGACTTCTAAGAGACATTCACTAAAAACTATATCATAAAAAAAAAAGATCACAAATGGTATATTATACTTATTTATTAGGTTATATAATATTTAGTAACATCATATTCTCATTGCATTTTTTTTTTGTTGGTAACATATGCTAAGTCAGAAATCGCAAGTTCATCAACTCCTACGGAGCATTTTTCTATTGACACAACTGCACATCAACCAAATCAAATGTCTTTTACCACATTGTTGATGGCAAGGATACAACTTATCAAGTTTATCCAAATTATATTTATAACATATTTATTCCATTTTGATTTTCTATTTATGTTTGTAGGTACAACTTGATGCTAACATGAATTCACTTGAAGATCTAGAGTTTAGCTAGGCAATGAAGAATGGTATATCATAATACAGATAATTCACAAAAATGTAGTCATTTTTTATTCAAATGAATGAACCCTTCATTACAACATTGTCTCTATATACATTATTTTGCAATACAACTTTCTCTACATTTATCCTATGTTACAATGTTTCATAGGAACATATTCACAAAGCAATTCAAATCCTTAGCAATGAAGACATTCTCAATTTTTGGTCCTTCATCTAGATTGAAGCAATTGCAGTGGTCTTTTTTTGATCCTTGTTGATATTGATCTATGTATATAGGTTGGCTTCTTTTTGCACACTCCCTACATGAATTGATTTGTTCTCCTTCATTGCTAATTTTGTAATCCTTTTCCATGCATTATTTGGCTGATTTTGGCCTTTAAAGGCTACTGCATGTAGGGCACTGTACTGTATGATTTTGGCCTTGATTGTTGATTTTGTAATCCTTTTCCCTGCAGTAAGAATTAAAGAATATGAGCAGTTTCTTTCCATTAATTGAGCTGTAAAATTGTGTGGTTTCAATATCATATCACTTGGAAGTCATCTAAGTGCTCTTTGTATGTGCATGCAAGAGATGATGAATATGACAAGAGCTATCATTTTCTACTTTATATATATCTTATGAGTTTTTATTTATAGTCCATTGCATCTGATATAAGTATTATTTTTGTTGGATTTGAAAAATACTGTTTTCCTTATGGCTATAGCATCCAAATACATTCTAAAATCCAAAGTGGGAATGAGATGAACAATCCTATCAAAACTATCTTATCGAAGCCATAGCTTATAATTAAACTGATATATTGGTTGTTGTGGCTTATTTAGACAATTACTCTATCACCAAAATTGATCATAGGATTATCTCTCCACCCACAAAATAGGATGAACACCTCATAGTGGTTCAAAATGGTAATTGACAAAACTAATAGAACTCTAAAAACCTAAGTGGGATCATATCATTGGCAAGAGCTAGAGCAAGTTTGAGAGAAAAAAAATTAGTTAAATCTACACTTTAATTGGCTAAAGAAGAAGCCATCATAGTATATAATATATATTGCCACTTGTTCCCAGTATATTACTTGGGATTATTCTTTTTCATATGATTGAACTACTCTTTCACTTTTACGTTAAAAGCAATGTTGTCAGAATCGGACCGGACAAGTCACTGGTTCAAGGTTCAATGGTTAGACCGATGTTGAACTAGGGTCGAACTGGTAGTGATTAAAATAATATATTTAAAATAAATAATATAAGTTTAAACAAATTTTATAACTTAATTAAATTCTCAAACTAAATAATATTGAATTATCAATCTATTATTTACCACAAATAAATTATTAAAAAGTTTCATAACTCAATATTTTAATTTAAATAAGTTAATATTCATCTATAATCATATTTTGAGTTCAAAATAATAAATTAATAATCTATTATTTATTATTTATTAAGTAAATATATAATTTTTAATAGTTATATATCATAATAATACTTATATAATATTATAATATATAAAAAATATTTTGTACTAAAAATGATGTTATTTTATCTTAAAAATTAAAAAGAATTTTTTAAAAAAATTTGAAAAAAAAATAATGCAGAACCGGTTCAGGACTGGTTCAAGGCCGGTTTCACCGGTTCTGAACAGTGCCGGTCGAGTACTATGACCGGACTGAACCAGGCACCGGTTCCTGGTCTGACTGGTTGAACCGGCCGGTCCGGTTCGCTTTTAATAACAATGGTTAAAAGGCAAGTAATGGCTGCAGAACTCAGAAATTGAATTTTTTTTAAATATATTTTACTAAAAGGAAGCCAATCTGTGCGGTTGAGAAGGATGAAAGTTTTCTTATTAGAAAAAGCTTTTTGATTAGCAGATCATATAGTACAGTTGCAATCTGAATAATTTTGGCCATCTCCTCCCTTCAAAAGTCATATAAAAAAAGAGACGAGGAAAATGATGTTGCCATAAAACTTGTAAACATGGAAGTTGAAAAGCAAAGTTATGTTTGGCAAAACTTTAGGGCCTTTCTTAGTTTTTCTCCTCTTTATAATTCATTTATTTTTCTGTAAAAAGATAATAATATTATGAAAAAGAGCTTAACTACATGAAAAACTCCTAAAAATAATGATAAGAAGTGACTAAGATTCTTGGAAAAAAATAGAATTCTAATGTACAATACTACCTCTTAATTTGTAAGAATTATCCTTGAATAATTAGTAAGTTTGTCAACACTCCTCCTTAAGTTAAAGATTATTCAAATTTCAGTTTGTGACAAATAAACTAATTTTAGAAAGTTAAAAACCATAAAATACAATAAACCAAATAACCACAACTCGTAACTTCGGCAGCACCACTGATATAACGAGCTTAAAGAAGACCAGCCACCAACAAACTAATAACTTGAATAACAGCAATGATCTCAACCAATAATTTGCAACCAAAATAAAAGCCACCATATAGCTCAATCAAACAATGATAAACTTAACAAATGAGATCAGGTTTTCAATCCAACAACAATCACAAACTTCATCTAAGAAGGATGTTGCCCTCTATTTTTTAAACTTGAGCAACTAGTCATAAGT
Organism: Adenanthera pavonina; assembly: GCA_026686845.1. Classification (NCBI taxonomy): domain Eukaryota; kingdom Viridiplantae; phylum Streptophyta; class Magnoliopsida; order Fabales; family Fabaceae; genus Adenanthera; species Adenanthera pavonina. The sequence continues at coordinate 10,508,624 of JAIVEN010000019.1, read as the reverse complement.
TCATAACACCACTGAGCAATAAGCTCTAGGGAACAACTCTAGAAGACAAAAACAGAGAAGGAGATAGGGATCGAAGTCACGCAATCTCAAACTAGTGATTTGAGGGTACTTACCAGCAATCATAAATGGCCGATGAAGACCTCATTTAGAGACAGTTTTAGGGATCGAGATAATTGAAGAAAGGAGGTACGAGAGAAACCATCAGCAAACGACCATGAATAGAACACTGAAAATTGGGGTTTCATAAAGGGGAAAGAAAAACTGAGGTTAGTGATATGCGATCTTGGAGTAGTGATTTGAGAGTAGTTACTAGTGATTAGAAATGGCCAATGGAGACCTTAGTCAGAGATGATTTTTGGGATCAAGAGAATTGAAGAAAGGAGGTATGAGAGAAACCAGTAGCAAACGACCATGAACAGAGCACTGAAAATTAGGCTTTCATAAAGGGGAAAAAAGAAACTGAAATTTCTTAGTGATACGCTACGTTTTACTTGTAGCGAAGGCGCAATGGAGAGAGTCTCAGTAGAGAGAAATGGGATGCAAGCCGCACGTACGAGATAGAAATGAGCCATGATTCATGTGAGGGCCAGGAGTGAACCAAGAGAGAGAGACATGTAAGCAGAGGGGGTAAGGGTTCGTGTTTAGAGAACTAGAGAGAGTGGAGGCAGAAGCGACAAACCATTTTCCTCCACTACTCCATACCTAGTACAGTTGAGTAGTGGAGGTGAGGGAGCATTTCGAGGTCCATGAATTAGTTGAGAAAATGACAAAAGGATGCACAAATTGGATTGAGCGCTGCAGAGAATGAAGGGAGTGAGATAGGTAACAAGAGGCTACCAAATAGAGACCATGTGCTCCAGTTTCTCTCTTCCTCTACTAGCTACAACTCTATAAAAGGGAAGGGGAAGAAAAATTTGGGGGGAAGAAAACCCTAGGAGCACGGTGAGCGATTATAGAAAAACCAAGAGCAACAGAGAGAAATTTGGGACGTTGAAAAACCCTAGGAGAGACTGTGAGAGGAAATAGAGAAGAGGACATTGGAAACCCTAGTCGAAAGAGGTGATTTCAAGATGAAAGTTGCAGGTCGAGCTTGAGTTGTTGAGCCCAAAAAGGACTGAAATCTGCGTATCAGAGACATTGGCTTGGTATAAAATTTTTTATTTCGATTATAAAATTTCTCCTGTGAATTGTTGAGTCTAGAGTCTGTTTGGTTGTTGTTCTTTTGTTAAATGATAATTCCTCGGTCCCCTCTTGAGAACAAATGCTTGTTCTTTTTTTTTTTAATTCCTTTTGGTTGTTAAGAGTCTTTGGCATACTCTGTTTTCTAGAAAGTGATGCTGGAAACATATCTGCTTATTTGATTTGCTATTGCAATCTCAGGATTATATTAGCTATTCAATATGGTTGTTGTGCATTTCTCTTGGGTTATCTGAAGGCTTATGTGTAGATAAGCTTGCATTTGATTGAGGAATTATGTTTTTACTTGTCTCGATGCTAATGATCACTAGAGTTGTGTCAGGAGCTCATTTAGTTTTGATGCTAATGGCCAGTGGAAGTAATCTGGGCAGTAAGTTTGGTCTACATAATGGGTTAGTTCATATAAAACACTTTTGCTATCATGGATTTTGAATTGTTATAGAAACTATGATTCAGTGCCTTCATAAGTTGAAGGCATATGAGTTTGATGTGCTGAGATTGTCTAGAATATTACATTCGTGAATACGATTTGCAAAAAAATTTCATCTGGCATGAAATATGATTCAATTCTTGTGTAGATTATGTTGTTGTGAGGAACCTTAGTCGTTTGGGTTATTAATCTTGTAAGTTTCACAATGAGGTTTACTATCTTTGGTCTCGACTTTTGAGAACTGTAATGGCAGTAAGTTTAACTATCCATTGTATTTTTAGTTTTATTTTATCTTTATCTTTGTTTTTGTTTCGTTTTTGTTTAGCAGAAAAAAAGAGAAGAAGAAAAGCATAATGATTTTTAAACAAAAAGTCTTATAATTTGTCGTGAGGGCTTTTGAGGCTTTTGCTTACTCTTAAAAAAATTATACCATAGTAGCTTACGGGGCTGCACAAGTGTATTAGTAAGGCATACTTATAATATGATCCAATGACTTTTCCATTCAAAAATTTATTTTCTCATAAAAATAAATAAAATAAAAATAATAAAATAAATAATTGCTGTATAATTACGTCACGTGAGAGTTTTGGAATCCATGCAAATACTTTAGTCAATCATATTGTCGCGTAAAGTTGCGAGTCCACATGGACATGTGAGTTAGACGCGTTGCTTGTATTCGTTGAGATAAATAACTTTTTATTTTATAAGTTTTCAATTGTCTCTATAATATATGTATAAATATAATAATATTTTCTTAAAAAATTAATCAATCAAATTATTCAAACAATAGAATCTTCATCTTCTACAATAATTTCCCAAATAACCATTATTAATAAAAGGATTTTCAAGTTTATTTCCTACATCTCTAGAAATATAAAAAATATATATACATATATATAAATAAATTGATAATAATAATCATAAAAATAAATAATAATAATAATAATAATAATAATATAATAATAAGTCTTTTTTAAAATTTTACTTTAAGACATATACTAAAATTATTATATTAAAAACAAATAATAATAGTATTTTCTAAAAAATATTTCAAACCTTCATAGTAATTACTCAAATCACCATACTTGGAAGATTTTAGAATTTTCGCAGGTATCTTGATTGACTAATTGTTACATGAGACTGTGAATCCACATAGATATCAGTTGATTGGTTATCTTATTTTTAAAATAAATATCTTTATATGTATAGTTCTACTTTTTAATAAGAGGTATTTTTAATCTCTAGCTAAAAGTAATGATATTATCATAAAGAAGAATTGGCTAAACAATTATTTATAAAATAGTTTCAAGACAAAATATAATAACATGCTATTTCCAAATGCCTAATACGAATAAAAATATTTTTTGTAATTACTTGTTGTAAGAAGAAAGGAATAATAGTATTATTTTAAAAAGTAGTAATTGGCTTAACAACCATACCACATAAGGTTTTGAGAACTCACACAAGTATTCTCATGTAAGATTATGAATCCACGTAGACATATCGGTCCGGTCATGCTTAATTTATTAAAATGCATAATGCTTGTTTAAAAGGTGCTTTTCTTTAATAGAATAATTATATTTCAAAAATAATAATAGTGTAGTAGGTTTTTCTGGATTTTATCTTAAAAAAAAAGAAAAAACAATAAAATCATTATATGGAAAATAAATAATAATAGTATTTCCTAAATTATCACTTTATAAGTATAATAAAATCTTTATACTGCAAGAGTTAGAACTTTTGCTGATACTTAAGAAATCGGTTTATCAGGTATGATTGCGAGTCTGTAACAAATATATTGATTTTCTTTTTCTTTCAAAAGGAAGAAATTTCAAAAGTATAAAAAATATGATGATTTTTTTTTAAAAAGTAAAAAATCAAATAAAAGTATTTTCAAAAAATTAAAAAAATGTTTTGAGGATTAAATAAAAATAAAAATAAATAAGCGAAATTAAATTATCTTTTTTTTATGTAACAAAATTAAATTATATTTTACAAATTAAAACAGACTAATCCAAATTTCAGAAAATCGTTTTGTTCATAAAAAAAGTAAATTATTTTCAATTAATTTTCTCTTATTACAAAATTATACAAAATTACAATTAAAAAATACCAACCCAGTGACATATTTTTAGCCCAAAGTACATAGACTTTGATCCCTATTACAGGGTACATAGGCCTCAGACTCTAATTCTGAGTCAAGTTTGTTCTTGTAAATAAATAAATATTTTTCAATTTATTTTCATAATTCTTTTTCCTTATTTTTTCCAAATCTCCTTAATTTTTAATATAATTTATTTTCTTTATTTTTTTTTCAAATTGCCCAAATTTTCCTAATTGTGTTCCTTTCTACCCTTATTTTCAGATGTAAGCAATTAAAAGATAACCAAAATAATTTTTAAAGTCATATTAATTCACACAATCAACTAAAGGTAACCCTTAGGAATATGTGTCATGAGCTGTTTAACACCTTTCCCATACACAATCAACTCCCAAACCCAACTTTGGTTATATAGACCATCTTTTCCCTTTTTAATTTGGTTTTTTAAGATTTTTTCTCAAATTTTAGTGATGACTCCCTCACAAGTCGGAAACCCAATTTGCCTCTTTCTTTTCTCTTCTTTCTCTATATGCGCACTGTCTGTGTTGCATTTTTTCTAATGCGACACTATGTATAGTACTTGGAGCATGGTTCAGAGGCCGTGGTGGGGTTGGCGATCGGCGGTGTCCGTTGGGCATGGGTGAGAGTGGCGGCATGAGAGAGTAGGAATAATTCGGATATGGTAGTTGGTTCCTGATATGGTGCCCTTGATTTGGACGTTGAGGAGGATTCTTTGGAGGAGATTTCGCAAGTTAAAGAGAGGGTGCTGTTGCATGATCTTAGTAATGGGCAACAGAGGGTAACCAAATTTGATAAACCACATGCGAATAATAATGGGGGGAAGAAAGGGGCTATTACTAAGAGGAAAGTTAAAGAGGGCCCACTTATGCTGATGCAGACGAAAAAAGACCAGGTAAAAAAAAAAAAAAAGAGATTCCAATCCAAATCAAATGTGCCTTGGAAAAAGACCGACCAATTAATGGAGAAAGTAATTGTGGTCAGAGGAGGCTACTTTGAATTGAAATCAAATATGGGTATTGGGACTTATTTTAATTTTTACAATGAAAATTTCTTCAATCGGTCTCCTGGATTATAGTGTAATTTATATAACCTTTTTCCAAATACATAAATAACTTGAGTTTTTACAATGAACATTTCTTCAATTGGTCTCCTGGATTATAGTGTAATTTATATAACCTATTTTATTTTTCAAATAACAAATTACACTATAATCCAGGAGACCGATTGAAGAAATTTTCATTGTAAAAAACTCAAGTTATTTGTGTATTTGGAAAAAGGAAGGAAAACCTTTTTTTGTTAGTACTTCTCTCTATTGTTTTCTCTAATTTGTGAATAACTTGTCGAAAACATACTTTTTTATATTAAAATTTTGAATTTAAAATTCAAAATAAATAGATAATTATAAATAAATATTGAATAATTACTTAATTAATTGATTATCTCCGGACCTCTTTATCCTAGGTTAGCCCATCAAATGGTTGACCAAAAAATTAACAAAATATATCAACAAAACAGAAAAGAAAATCCTCGAAGGCTTATTGAGACAGTGCTAAGTGAGATGAGTCTCAGATCTCCTTTGTTGTGTTTTGAAGGATTTTTATTTATGCTTTTTTTTGGGACAATAATGGGTTGATGAAGAGAATATTTCAAATTGTCTAGAACTTTAACAGCAGTTTGATATAAGTTTTTGGGGCAATTATCATTTAGGGCCAAGATTTTAATTTAATTATAAAATGGGATATCCTGTTCATTTGATCACAAAAAAGGACCAACTTTTTAAAATTGAATATAAAATATGAAATTATCAACATATCTTCATGTGTTATATCTCCCCCTGCTTGTGATAGCCAACGGCTGATGGCCTCTAGTTAATAGTCGCTGGTGATTAGTTAACGGCTACCAGTGACCGGTCAACATTTGTCGGAAAAAATGCTTTACAATTTCTTTTTCTAGATTTTACAACTTACTTATTCTAAATTTGCAACTTAGTTTTCAAATTTTTATTTTACAATTTCTTTTCGACAATTTACAATTTCTTTATTCTAAATTTGCAACTTATTTTTCAAATATTTCCTATGAATTGTTTTAGTACTTTTACAAATTCTTTTTCACATTTGCAACTTACTTACTTTAAATTTGTAACTTGCTTATCAAGTTTTTATTATAAATGATTTTAGTGTTTTGCAACTTCCTTTTTATAATTTATAACTTATTTACTCTAAATTTATAACTTATTTTTAAAATTTTTACTATGAATTGTTTTAATGTTATTGCAACTTGTTTTATATATTTATAACTTGCTTACTCTAAATTTATAATTTGTTTTCCAAATTTTCACTATCAATTGTTTTAGTAAAAATATTTACTAGTTGGAAAATATGTTAAAGAAGTTGCAAAAAAAATTTATATTAAAAAATTTGAAAACAAATTGTGAATTCAGAATAAGTTATAAATTTAAGAAAGAAAATTATAAAACAATGAAATTATTTATAATAAAAACTTGAAAAATAAGTTGAAAATTCAGAGTAGGTAAGTTACAAAATTAGAAAAAAAAAAGTTGCAAAAGTACTGAAACAATTGATAGAAAAAATTTGAAAAAAAGTTATAAATTTAGAATAAAGAATTTGCAAAATTTAGAAAAAGAAGTTGTAAGACATTTTTTTTTTGTAAATGTTGATAGGTCATTGGTAGCCATTGACTGGTCACCGACAACTGTTAACTATCACCAATGGCCACTAACTGACAGTCAATGGTCGTTGACCAATGTTGGGTCAACGATTGGTGACCGCCAACTATCACCGGCTAGGGGAGATATAACACATGAGGATATTTTGATTATTTCATATTTTATATTTAATTTTAAAAAATTGACCTTTTTTTATGATTAAATGAATGGTATGTTTTATGCTGTAATTAAATTGAGACCTTCGTCTTAAATGATAATTTTCCTTAAGTTTTTCTTGTATTATATCTTGTTAGTCTTTTCACTCTTCAACAAAGGAGTGGGCCTAATTTCTTTTTTGGTAAAAAGAGTGGGCCTAATTTTGTTGTTATGGATATAAGAAGTAGAAAGTTATTTACCACCAAAAGTTAATTTAGTTAGTAAGAACTTGGCAGGTATAAAAAATGGGTTGAAATTTTGTTGCCCACAATGGCAGAGGAAGGTTTTTGATCTACCAAAAAAAAATAATTTTTTTTGTCAAAAAGTCTTTGTGAGTAATAGTCAAAAACCAAAAACACGATGGGTTCCCCATCCCCTCCAACAAAAAACAAAAAGAAAAAGAAAAAGAGAGACAGAGTAGATGTCATGATCAAAGCAAGAGAAGAACAACGTGAAAGTCATTCGCACTAAATAACCCCAATGCACTAAACAACCCTAATTGTTCAAAGTTGCATATTTTAATATCTAGTTTCTTTTATTCTAAATATAAGTCACCTTTAATTAACTCACTAAAATTAAGAAAAATTTGTTAAAAAACTAAAATTATCTTAAAATTGATATCACTTCCATTCTTACCCTTAATAAATATATTATAAATTCAAATAGTTCTCTCTCTTTCTTACTTATAAATAGGGATATTTTAAAAATAAAGTAATTAATGCTCTAAAAATTTATGAAAAATGACCTATATTTAGTATCATAAAAAATTTCTAAAATGTGTTTAATAAAAATGATCACAGGAAGTAATTGTAACTTGTTATTATGGTCTTGCTTAAGAGAGAACAACAATAATAAAAGCAAACACCTTCACCTTTGTTGTTCTTCAAAAAGTTATGCATGTTGATTGTGAAATTTCAGAAAAATACTTTAAAAATTATATCAAATACATATTTTGAAAAATTATATACTTAATATTAATACTTAAATATCACATGAAATTTTTATTTTCAATATTATACATTATTTAATATGGATATTTTTAAGTTAATAAATTTGAAATACATTTAAATAATTTATCTTACTAGTTTACCTTTTTATTACAAGTTTGATTAAATTCACGAGTTTGACAATTTTATTAGAATGTCATATATATATATATATTATTTTTCATTTTTAATATTTATCATTCATAATTTCAGCACATAATTACATATAATATTATAATCATTAATAAAAATATTAAAAATAAAAATCATATATAAAAGGTTAAATTTTTAAAACAATTTGCCCGCCACCCCAATTCTTCTAGCTCTGCCTTGGTTGTTGATATGAAAATCTTGGTAGATAATTTATAACTACCTTTGTTCTTGTTATTAATCAATCTAGCATTTGGTGATCTAGGTAACCCCTTGTCATGCCATACCTTAGTGCTAGTACCATCACTAACTCTCAAATAGAGTTGCTCTAGTAATAAGCTTCTACCTTCTAGCATATTGGACCAGCACCATGAAACTCGATAACTCTTTTAAAAAGTTACATTTAGGGAAATATAAACCCTTCAAAATTCTACACCAGAGATCATTAGGGTTTTGCAATAATCTCCAGGCTGTCCTTGCAAGCATGACTCTATTAAAATCTTGAAAATCCCTAAACCGCATACCACCTTCCTTTTTGCTTCTGTAAGATAATCCCATTTTTTCCAATGAACCTTCTTGCCTTCCTTTTCATCAATACCCCACCAAAAATCAGTAATCAAAGCATCAAGCTCTTTACAAGTCTTCTTACGAAACATGAAGCAAGCCATTGGATAAACTAGTATGGCATTCACAAGAGCTTTAATAAGTGTTTCCTTTCCTGCAAAAGTCAATAGCTTCTGCCTCCAGCCCTGAATCTTCAATCCAACCTTATTCCTTACAAATGCCAAAGCTGTTGATTTTGATTAACCCCACAGAACCGGGAGTTAAATACTTGTTAGCATAATCTCCATTAAATTTTCGATTAGCTCAGGAGAAGCATTACCTGAGAAAAAAATGTAAGATTTATCCTTGCCCCGAAGCCAAGCAATAAACCTCCAAAATTCTCTTCAATGTTCTACAATTTTACTCCTTAACTTTAATGAAAAACAAAGCATCATCTACCAAAAAAAAAAAAAACAGTGGGATAGCATAGGACCACCACGAGATAGCCTTATACCCTTCAATTTGCTTTTATCAACAAAGTCCTGAATCATAAGTGACAAAGCATCCGCAACAATGATGAAAAGGTGAGGTGATAAAGGGTCACCTTGCCTCACACCTCTGGTGGATTTGATTCTTGCCACTTTCCTACTAGAAACCTGGAGTTCAAATTCAACAGAAAAAAATGCACAACCAAATCCAATGTACTCACTGAGTCCTAACCCATTTTCAACATAATCTCCTTCAAAAAAATCCCACTCTATGCAGTCGTATGCCTTGCTTATATCAGCTTTAAGAGCCAATTCTACCAAACCTCCCTTCTTATTCTTCAAGTGATGAAATGCTTCATGGGCTACAATTACATTACCATGAATCATTCTACTTGCAACAAAAGCCCTTTATTATTGAGAAATACATGTATTCATCAAGCATCTCATCCTATTGGTCATAATTTTTGCAATGATTTTGTACACCACATTATAAAGACCAATAGGTCTAAAGTGATTAACATTTTTCTGGTTTATCAACTTTTGGCACCAAAGCAATGCTAGTCAAACTAACATCCTTCAAATCCACCCCTTGATTAAAAAATTCTTTAACCATATTGCAAACATCAGTCTTGACATCAGACCAAGAGGCTTGATAGAACAAACCTGGAGAACCATCTGGTTCTAGACCTTTGGTAACACCCATATGAAAAACTACATTCTCAATCTACAGATCATCCACTACCTTCAATAATAGAGCATTATCTTCCTTAGATACCACTTTTTTAACAGAAGATATTGTTTTCTCCATCACTTTAGAACTTGTAGAGGCAAAAAAAGAAAAGAAAAGAATAAAAGCTGGAAAAAACCTCATCAATTTCACTGGTTTTCTCCAGCCAAACATCCTCACCATTCTTCATTCTGAAAACTTTATTCCTCATTCTTCTTTACAAGGTAGTATTATGAAAAAAACCTTGTGTTCTGATCACCATATTTCAACCAATTAACCCTGGATTTTTGCCACCAAAACATCTCTCTATCCCAGGTTTCCTCAATTCTTCCCACAATTCTTTCAGCTTCCAATGCTTTTTCCTCAGTCAAGGTACCTTCTCGACATTCTGCCAACTTAATCATCAATTCGTCAATGAGTTTCCTAAACTCTTTTTTACTCCACTCCAAAAGTTTCTTTCTACAAGAATCAAGCCTGTGAATTATATTCAACAAATTATCATCACTACAATGTCCAGAAATTTGTCAGCCATTCCTCACAATTACGTCATAATCTTTATGTTTAACCGAGATTGCATCAAATTTAAAAGTCTTTTGGAACTTTCTTATCATTATAACAGCAATCTACAAGAAGTAAATGATGATCAAAACCAACTGGTTCAATATGAAATACCACAACTTTAAAATTGACTCCCTAAACTCTACATTCCCCACACCTCTATCGAATCTCTCCTTCACATGAGCTTCTCCAAATCTTCTATTATTCCAAGTAAATCTAGAGCCTTTAAAATCTAAATCCAGAAGATTACAGTCCGAAATTACCTTTTGAAAATTTAAAATCTTCCTCAAGGCTTTTGGTCTTCCCCTTTCTTCTCATGAATGGCTACCAAATCATTAAAATCTCCAACACAAAGCTAGGAGCCCATAACATCACAAGCTAATGATCTCAATCTATTCTAGACCATACCATGTTCCTTCTCTTTTGGGTAACCATATACAAATGTGACAAAATTAGGAACATTCAACGTAGAAGATGAGAGCTTAATGTGAATCAAGTTCCAAGAATTGAATAAGATTTCAACCTCCATCTCCTTCAACCACCACAAAACTAAAACTCCTTCACCATACCACACCTCCTCCTTATCCTACCAATCCTCCCTATCACCATTTTTGATTCCATTAAGAACACCATCATTGGCCTATGCTTTCTACAAACCTCCCTTAGGTTTTTACTTGTCAAGGCCACCCCAAGGCCTTGACAATTCCATGAAATAAGCTTCATGGCGCCTTGGTTGCTGTTAAAGGCAAGCCACCAACACCTTCAACAATAACCAATCCAACGACATCCACTCTACCATCAATAGTTTTCACCAAACATTTCTCAACTTTATTTATTTCACCTTCTTCCTTAATAGCACTTCTCTTCCTTCCTTTCTTCCCCCTAGGCTTGTCATCTTTCACACCCTCCGTAAATCCTAAAACAGAAGCTTTGTAACTAATAAGCAGTTGAAAAATTTTGCTTCTCTTCACAACCTCATTCTCTAAAACAGAGTCAACTTCCCTCTTTAAGTTCACCTTCTCCAATCCTTTAATTAGCTCAACAACAGGAACAGAACAGTGCTGGCAAATGGAACTAGAGCTTTCCTAGAGTCCTTTTCATCTCTAGGTGATACCACGAAAAAGTCAATCATCTCTTGGGACTCATTTTTATTCGTTGACTTATCACAAGCCCACTCAGCCTCATTTTCTAGGTCCATTTTGCTATTAGAACATTCCCCCTTGGCCCAAAATATATTTTGGCTAGATCAACCAACTTCTGCGTACCATTATTCTTTTCAACCACTTTCCCTTTCAATTTCTTGCGCTCTTCCTTTTTACGACCTTCCTTAGTAGCAATCCCTCCTCCTTATCTTCTTCTAACCACACTTTCAGATAAACCAGAATTCCTTGATGGACATCATTTTTTCAGATCGATCATTATGTCTTCCATCAGAGTTCATAAAGTGTGGTTCACCATTTCGAAAGTTATTCGACATTCTTCTACTACCTCCTTCCAAATCCATCCAATCTTGTTCACACTCCACTACAGTCTCCTCCCAATTTCTCCCTGGATTAGTCGAAAGCTAAGCTCTATAATGAGGTTCATTCAGCTGTACTTCAAACATCAATCTCTCAGTATCACAACCTCTAGGTTCATGACTAATATGACCACATTTATAACAGAAATCCTAGAGCTTCTCATACTTTACTGTGATCCATACTCTGCTGCCATTAGGTCTTCTAAGCCAAAAACCAGAACTAAGAGCATTACCAACATGGACAACCACTCTGATTCACATATATCCTCACTTCATCCTTCCATTTAGTTCTTACTTCTCAAACTTCACTACCTTTTCAAATTGAGATCCAAACATCACATCATTCTTATCATTCATCACTTCTAGAGGTATATTATGTAAGTGAATCCATAATGGAGTCTGATTGAACTTCAATTCATCAAACACTGTAAATCGCCCTCGCTCTTGAACAATAAGAAGTTGTCCATGAATAGACCAAGGTCTTCCTTAACCCTATGTTTGGATGAGAAGAAAATATGAGGGAGAGGAAAATTCAGGGAGAAAATAAGAAAGAACTCAGACACCCGTTTGTCTAGATTCATCCTTATTTTCCTTCATAGTATTCTTCTCCCTCTATTTTCCTTCCATTCCAAACAAAGCCTAGAGGATCCGCAGACCTTCATCTCTCGATTTGAACCTAAATAGAAGGATCTTCTTCTCAACATCAATAATGTCCAAATCCTCGTTCATGTTTCGAGCTTTTCAAATAATTGAGATCACCTTATTTCGATTCAGATTGCTCATCAAAATCAACTGCCCTACTAAAACAAAACTTGACGAATCACCAGCATTACCACCGTTCCACACTTAACATTTCCGCCACTACCTCCAATAAAACACCTCCATCATGCCACTGCACACGGTGGCTCGTATCACATAGATATTGTCACATTTTTCTCGCTACAAAGAAAGTCTAGAAGCTCCCATAGATAGAGAGAGTCTTTCATATGATTGACTTGCTTGTTCTATGATCTTATTGAAGATAGAACAACAATAATAAAAGCACATGCCTTCACCATTGCTCTTCTTCAAAAAGTTATGCATGTTGATTGTGAAATTTCAGAAAAAATACTTTAAAAATTATATCACATGCATATTGAATAATTATATACTTAATATTAATACTTAAATATCACATGAAATTTTTATTTTGAATATTATACATTATTAAATATGGATATTTTTAAGTTAATAGATTTGAAATACATTTAAATAATTTATGTTACTAGTTTATCTTTTTATTACAATTAAATTCATGAGTTTGACAATTTTATTAGAATGTCATATATATATATATTATTTTTCATTTTTAACATTTATCATTCATAAATTTTAGCACATAATTACATATAAAATTATAATTATTAATAAAATATTAAAAATAAAAATTATATATAAAATGTTAAATTTTTAAAACAATTTGGCCCCCACCCCAATTCTTCTAGCTCTACCCCTATTTGTTGATATGAAAATCTTGGTAGATAATTTATAACTTCCGTTTTAAGCATTTTGAGTCATAAGGCATGCTTAGGTTGAGTTGTCAAAATCCAACTCACTAAATCTTTCACCCCAAGTTTACACAAAAAAAATATTTATAATCTTACCACTTATTTTATTTTTTAAAGATGAAATTAATTATGATTTATTTTGTTTTGAAATAATATATTTATAAGTATTGCAAAACTATGAGTAATGCTTTGAGTTTGACTTATAGATCCTTGAATGAATTCACATTCACATTCGGTGCTCATCACGCTGATGAGCACCGAATGCTCATCAGGGGAAACAAGATCTGGACCGTCCAGATCAAAATTGGACGGTCCAGATTTAAAATTTTTATTTTAATTTTTTTAATAATAAAAATATTTTTTTAAAAAAATGATAGTTATAAAATTATCTTTATTTTATATTCTACATCTAATAAAATAAAAATATATAAAAAATATAATACTAAAATCAAATTAAATCTGGACCATCCATTTTTGATCTGGATAGTCCAGATCTCCTGATGAGCATTTGGTGCTCATCACACCGAATGTGAATTCTCCTTGAATACACAGTAGACCCAAATGGTTTAATAATCGATTTCCTTTATTTTTTGGGCAACAATAATCGATTAAGTTGTACCAGTCCAAGGGAGAATTAGTAACGCTGAGTCTTGAACCCTAATCTTCTAGATTGAAAAACCATAATTCTTCAGCAATTTCAAGAAATATTTAATATAATTGTCAATTGTCAATATAACAAAACTACAAGCAATATCCAGTCGATGCACCGAACCATCATCAACTCCAGAATACCCTTTGAAATTCTTCTTTTTTTTGGCCAACCCCTTTGAAATTCATTTCTGAAAAATAATTTCAGAATAAAAATTCAATTCCAAATAAATTGTAAATAAATTTCAATGTGATAATTAATTTGCATGCATTGGAAATCCTACGTTTGAATTTGACATTTATTAGGGAGAACACATGTGAGCTGTTTGAGTGGACTGGGCTTAGTATTGGGTTGCTTCAGAAACAAAATTTTCAAGGAAATGCTAATTTTAGGCATTGGCAAATTCTTTTAGGCCAAAAGTTTATTAGCAAGTTTTTTTTTTTAAAGTTGTCACTACTAATCATGGGTACTCCGTCCACCATTGTATATCCACACACAATGATGCAGCATTGGACCTAAAACTTAGGACTCCACCCATCAAAACTTATACTAAAAAAAAAAAAAAGAAAAAAAAATAATCCTTAGCATTGTGTGGAGCTTATCAAAAGTAAGTGATACTCTTTATAAATAAGTCATGAATTATTAAACTTATTTCAGACTTACTTTGTGCAATGCTTGGTAAAATATGCCTTATTGTATTACATGACATGCAAATTTCTAACTATTTGCAACTCATGCCTCTTTTACTGGATGAAGTAGACCAAGTGGACCAAACAGGATACGAAAAAATATTAAATAAATAACGTGAAGATTAGTTTAATTATCGAAAATTAATTCAATAACTACCAACTAATCCTTGTCTTACATGGACCAGTGCATACCTGGAGTGGAGTGATCTAAGCATTTGAAAAACATTTTAGAAAAAAACCTACCTTCAAGGATTATAAGCATTCAAAATTACAAATACAGATTTTGTTACAAGTAAATTTCTAAAGTGGCACAAGATTCTTCGAATTTATTACAACTGAATCTTCAAAGCATATAAGTTTTGCAAACTTCTTGTCCTTAAACATAATTTTCTCAATTTTTTAATAAAGTACGTGTAAATACATCATTTTCATTCCTCGTAAGTATATCATCTAGCCAAATGTAACTTCTAAAGTTCATTTAAAAATTCAACTCCCAACTCCCAAAGCCACACATCCATATCAAAAAGGAATGCACCAATATAAACTCGCCAAGTTAGTAAAAACTTGACTCGTACCTTACAGGTTTAAGTAAGTCCTCATGCCAAAGTGAGGACTTTTTTGGTGGATGATCAACAAATACCTCTATAAGTGTTCATTGGGCCGTGAAACCTATCCTAACCCCAAGCACATGAAACCAATTCACCTAAATTTTATTTCATTAAAAAAATAACGGCAAAGACTCAAGTTATAAATTTTGAAGCAATAATAGCCTGATTATAAACTTTTAACCTATAACTATATTAAAAATTCATTGGAACCACAAGGATTAACTAACTAACATGTAGAGTGAGATAACTTATTTAGATTGCATAGGCATACACTATGTAAAACATGCATTCAGTATCTCATGCACTCATGAATGAAAGATCATTCATCATTTGGAGAACTCAACGCAGGTTGCTCCTCATTCTCAGTTTCATTAGTTGTTTCATATGGAGGGGTAGGCTGGACAGAGGCAACGGTTTCTGTTGCAGAATATGAAGGTCTGGAAGTAGTATAATCCGTGACTTTTGTTTCAGCTGAAGACTTGGAAAGCAGCCCTTGTGCCTCCATGGCTTCTCGGGCTGCTTTCTCCTTCGCTTTTTTGGCTCTTTCCAATACTTCATCCTACACATGTATTTGTTTTCCAAAATTAATAATATATACTATAAAATCTATAGTAAGCAGCATTATTTATAAGTTATGAAAAAATGCAGTACATTTTTCAGACTTATTACAACGCACAGGAATATGTACCTAGTTTACATCTACAAGGACAGACAAGAAGGAGACAATGGCTTAAAAGTACAAGAATCAACATTAAAATTATAAACAGCAGCAACAACAACATTAATCTTATCTCACTAAATGGGATCAATTATATGGATCATATGATACCAATGAGCTTTTTCAAAATTATATACTTTACTCAATATCCCCTATGTTGGTTCTTGATAGATAATGTCATCATTAATTTAATGCTCTTGTTTTGTTTCAAATTCAAACCTCAATTTCTGATCATCAAATGTTGTACAATATAATGTGAGAACTTCCAGAATGATGAGGTTTGAACAATATCATACTTTCAAGTGATGCAAGAATTTAGTGGCCAAAGGAAAATGTGATGCAAAAATTTTAAGAGTACCAAATTGTCAATCACACCCTTTTTGAAGGATCAAAATTGTTTCATCTACTTGTGATTTTTTGGATATCAGACATCATGAAGTGATTTGGTTGAAAAAAAAAAAAAGACATCATGAAGTGATGATTATCCAAGTCATAATTCAGTTGGATTGAAAGAATTTTCAGTTAGAAAAGAATCCATGGTCTGTTCATTCCTTACTTATATATAATATAGGGCACCGGCATATTGAGGCTATTCAACAACAATGAAGTGTGCTGGATCAGCAGTTAACCTTTATCAAGCATTATGCTTACAGCAATCTCACATTACCTAGCTATTTTGCATTACCTAGTTATTCTAAGTCACACCATTCTCTCATATTTTGATAGTGATACTAAATCCTAGTGATGTATAAAAGGAAGGGATAAGGAAAAATCACTAATCACTAATCACTAATCACTAAATTCCAAAATTGAAAATCAATGACATATCAAAAAACTTGGATCCTCTCCACTCATGCATTTGGACAAGAAAATGTGGATGAGCATGGAATCCATGTCTCATAATTACACCCATCCACTTTTTTTCTGTGTCTCTCCAAATGCACCCTCTACATTCACTTTCATGAATGTAGAGGACCCGGACAGGACATATCATCGATCACAAGATCATCTCTCTCAATGATTAGAGGCCCACTTATATAGGTCACAAAACCAAAATAAGAATTCCTAATGAGAATAGGCATCCGAAAGTCATAAAAGTATTAAACATCGTTTCATGCTACATATCCCGCTATTCTAAAACACGCCATTCCCATGCATATCAACTACTCTCTAACTCATCTTCTCTTCTCCTTTTGGTGCCATAGTTCTTAACCATTTGGAACTAATGCAACTTTCAAATTTGGATAGCTGGAATTCTTGCCTTGTGATATAATGTTGATGGGAACTAAAATACTGAGTTCTTACAAATTCCAATAATTAGAATCACCTATTTTACATCTAAGTTCACAGATAGACAGGGACACACCCTTTTCTGCAATGCTCTTTGCAATTCAAGATGTATTTTCAGGGCATACAAACAAATGTATTGTAAAATTGTCAAAAATTAAATTTTATTAAAATCAGCAATCAATAAAATGGGATATGATATTATTTGAATAGCCTGAAGCAAAGGGATATGACACAACAGATTGTTCATCGTAGAATGGTGCTCAATATCAATCATGGATCCAGTAAATTGTAATGCTAGCTTAAACTGGCCTTACTTGGAATTCTTGTACTTGCTTTTGTTGTTCAGCTTGCAGCCTACCAACAGCACTCAAAATCTCACCAACTGTGGACTCAATACGCTCGTTTACAGCTTCAGCTAGTGCTTTTCCCAAGAAAAAAGCATCCAGAATACTCCTGTTATCACCATCACCTGCATGATTCAGTACCTCGTGTTTGAAACAAATACATACAACTCCGTAGCCTAATTCTGCAATTCAGTTCAATCAAACACTGAATGAACTGTCAAGAAAAGAAGGATGTGAAATGGAAGGATCGTGTCATTGCTATGCAGCCTCTTTATGGGTGTTATGTCACACCCTGAGTAACCATTGAGCCTTAAGATGGTATTTTAAAGCCTGGAGGCTCTCTTACCTATCAGGCTAGCCTCCTCTTGGCTCAAGTCATAACAAATGAATCTTTCATTAAGAGCCAGCTGACATTGGAAAGGGTTACTTGGTACCCAAATGGTCCAAAATTTGAAAGGCAGCCAGAGTACCCACCTAGGAAATGGGTACATGGACCACCAGGGTGAAACCCATTCTCTGGAAAAGGGCTACCTGGAATACCAAAGTGGAAGCCACCCAAAGTTGGCTGCCAATGATCCAGATGGTGCTCATACTTAGAGCTGTCACAGACCCATTTACAACTTAAGAGAGCTTGTCCTCTCGACTTAAGTGGCAACATTGCCAATTAATGAGGAAGCCAGTGCAGCAAATTGAATGCAAGGTTCAAGAATGCATACTCTTAAAACATGCCCAAAAACCATAATATCCGAAATTTAACCGGACCCTTCTCTAAAATAGAAAAAGTGAGGCACACTAAACCATCCATTCTCATTTCTCATGCAAATGCAGAAACCGAAACAGCAGTAATGATGAAAATCAAAACACACACACACAAGGGGAACAGTGCTGACTTATTATTCACCCTCTTTACAATATGCAATGCACAGAAAACTTTGGTACTTATCAGGCCAAAACCCATAAATGAAACGTCCCAAAACTTCATTCGAGAAACCCTCTTCATATAATTCAACAAGCACAGGTAAATTAACCAGCAATCGTATAAGAACGTGTTGACCTTATTCAGATGAACGATAGCAGCCCTAAGAGATCAGAGAGACAACCTTAAAAGTACAAAAATAAGAGGGGAAAAAACGTGTTGTACCGGAGCCGGGACCACCAGGCCAGATGCTACTATTGCATCGAACTCCAATGTTCTGAAAACCCCTTCTGCCGGCAAATCTTAAGCCTTTGAGCCTGGGATCTGGAGCACATGATAAATCACGAGGCACAGCTAAATTCCAGGACAAGTGATTGAGAGAAAATGGCGGTTTGGACAAAGAACAAGAAAATGGCGTGGGAGAAGCTGAAGGCGAAACTCCACTCATCATTGAAGGCGAAACCCCACTCATCATTTTGCCCCAAATTCTGTATCTTGCTCAGTTGCTCTTTTGTGTCGTATATTTCCCGTCAGTCACAACCGAAATTCTGCGCCTACGCTTGATTGAGCTTTATAAAATTGGAATTAAGAAAAATCTGTATTTAAAGAAGAAAACAATAAATTATAATGAAAAAAAATAAATTGCAATGAAAATGACATGATTCTTTTGTATTCCAGAATATATCTGCGCAAGGAAAATATAAGACTTGTGCACGTGCAACTTCTATTCCACCCTTATTTTGTCTAATTAGGCTATTTGATTTTGAGAATCACTTGAATCATGCGTTTGATAGTAATCTAACTATATAATTTACTAATGGCTTCATGGTTTAATAACATGAAGTTCACCTAAAGCTAGTTGGTTTGGTCCCACTAATTAACAATTGTTTGGTTTGCCCCTGTGTAATAATATATATATATATATATATATAAAACAATTTTGAGTGCTAAAAATTAAGAAAAAAAACCACTTCTTTTGGACATCTATATATATATATATATTAGAAAAATAGTAAAATTTATCTTTTGATCCTAATACTTTAGGTCAATTTTTAAAGTACTCCCTATAGTTTATCTATTTTTGTAAATTAATCCCTATAAATTAATCCGTTTATAAAGTTAGTCCCTATAATTTCTAAATGTTTGTGATTTTGCCCCCTAAACCCATCCACTGAACAAACACCATGAAATAATGGCTGATACGTATAAACAAAATTATGGTGTACAGACACATTATGCTGAGTTAGCAAAATGGAAAAAGCACAAGCGTAATGCAGAATCATAGACATGCATGATCAAAAAAGTTACCAATCTAAAATCCCACCCATGAGCATTTTGATGGACAATTCCATGGATTTCAAGCTCTTAAAGTTCCCCAGTTCTACAAAAGAAACACATTTCCAGCAACAATTTTTTGCGGTGACAACAATTGTTAAAGTACCCCATATAGAGTTTTCTGGAGGTTGGTCAAGTTTTCAATCTCATATAATAAATTTCCTTAACAAAATGCATTAGCCATTTCAATCGTATACATAAATTCAGAAATGTCAACATCCACTTGTATGGCTTTTTAAGCGTTGATAGGCAAGCAAGATCAGTGTAGAATGTGCCTTGTGGTTTTTGAATCATTCTTGCTGCTAATGCTTACCTCAACAAGCAAGTATGATTGCATTTGCATTTCGTTTAATTAGATGTCTGAATGACTTGTTTAGACCCAACATGAGAAAAAGAACATCAAGTGCCTTCATTAATAAATGATTTACATCTACTCCCTCGGATCCTTAATGTAAGTCATTTCTAACTACCTCATTAAAACTAAAAAAAATTTGTTACATCATTAAAATTATCTTAAAATTAATGAATTTTTCATCTTTACCTTTTAATAAATATTACAAATTCAAATAATTCACTTTCTTTCTCATAATTAAATAATGATATTTTGAAAACAAAGTAATTAATACTCCAAAAATTCATAGGTGACTAATATTTAGGACCATAAAAAATTTTTAGAACGTGACTAATAAAAAGGATCGGAGAAAGTATATATTAACTCTAGAATCCAAAATAATTAAATGATGAGATGAGCGATGGTTTTTGTGCTAATAAATGATGAGACAAGTATTATTTGAGATTCTCAAATAATACTTATCTCAAATAATACTTATTTCTTGATCAGAAGTGATAATTCTTGACTTGTAGTGGTTTGAGCTTCCTTGGGGAAGCTTGAAATTGTTGTTTGGAGCTTCATGGAGCGTTAAGAACTTGGTTTTGGTAAGTGACTCACTTGGTATATATTGAAAATTTTTCTTAACTTGTTAAACTTGAACTAGTGGGTTCTCGAGCAATACACCTGTTTGGCGTGTGTGTGTGTGAGTGTTGGGGAGAGAAGAGGAGGGAGGAGGGAGGGGGGGTTTGAAATTGTAATCCTTGAACACCCTCAAGTGCTTGTGAATTAGTAGCTCTTGGATTTCCACCTCTGAGATTAACAAATTGGTGCTTGCTTATGGTAGTGATTGGTAGTAGCTTAAACTTGAGGTAATTAGGTTAATTTCTTTTCATTAGCATCATGCATAATATGTTAATTTGAATAACTTGATTTTCTCACATGAACATTGATTTGTTAATTATAGGTTGAGTATGTCTAAAGCATAATATAATCCCCATGGTAATAATACTTAACGCTTGGTTAAAGGATGAGGCTAATGGTATGTATGATATCTTGTTTATTAGAAATACATGATAAATGATGATCATGGACTACTTATGATGCATATTTGATGTTGAACATGAACCAGCTATTGGTTATGCATATGTTTGAATTGGAAAATTTTATCTTTTATTACCACGTGGTAGTTGCCAAAAGTCTACTTATCCACACACAAGGTTGTTGGAATGGCCAAGTACCCAAAAGGGGATTAATTGGGTGATTTGAAATATTTTGCTAATTTGAAAGAATTAATGAACTAGTAAAGATAATAGAGAAAATAGAGATAAATAAAATATATCTAATATAATGAACTGAATAATGAAATAGAGAAAGGACACAAGAAATTTATTTGATTCAGCTTATACCACTTGCCTACGTTTAGACCTCAAGTGACCACTTGAGATTTTCACTATCTCTATAAGTTTTGAACGAGCATTTGTGAGTCACAGTACAATACTTTGTCCTTCCACGAACAATTTCTTTCTTTGTAAAAGGAGTAATTTAATAACCCACTCAATATACCCATTATCTTGAGATCACTCAGAAAGATTTGTGAATAAAGTTTAAAGCTTTACAACAATAAATCATCACCTAGAGAGGTAGATATGATACAATGAAGTTCAAAGGAGGTTGAGCGTGTTTATGAGCAAAAGAACAATGAAATTAATGCACAATGCTTTTAGAAGGCTTTCTTGTTCTTTTCTGCATAAATTAACCGCTGTTTATAGGTAAAACTAATTTATTAGTCATTAGGCACAACGAATTTCTCGTTATTTAAAGATTAAGTAACTGTTAGGTGCAATTAATACTCACATACTCATATTAAATGATTGCTTATGGCAAGTAATCAGTTATACAGAGAATGTGTTCTTTGTAATGTGCTTTACCATAAAATAAATAATCATTTAAGTTAGAACAAATTTTTTTTTTAATATAGATGAAGAAATTAAGTCCATTTTTTAGCTTGGTAAAAGATGAAGGAATAACGAGAATAAACACTGAAGAAAATAAGTTCATAACTGATTATATTTAGGCTTGTAATCAATTGTTGAGAAGGTCCAAATTAAAAGACATTTTGGTAACATGTTATGAAAGAGGATATAATTGTTTGAAATTGATTTCAAATAACTTGAAGGACGAGTTGAGAGATAACTGATTATAATTAGGCATA
Source organism: Adenanthera pavonina (assembly GCA_026686845.1). NCBI lineage: Eukaryota > Viridiplantae > Streptophyta > Magnoliopsida > Fabales > Fabaceae > Adenanthera > Adenanthera pavonina. Next base: position 10,486,384 of record JAIVEN010000019.1, on the reverse strand, counting down.
ATAGGTTATGTGTAGCATCGTAACATATTATATAGGTAGTGGTAACCTATTATCGAAGGCTTAGAGAATGGACCATTTTAAGGACCAAGCCATGCTAATCGATTCTGATGGGTATGTAATAGATTATCAAGATAATGCTTTCAAGAAAACAATTAGGTAACCTATCACAATGACATATAACTTGTTATTGAAAACCTAGAGAAGAGAAAGGAACGTGCTAACAGGTTATGAGAGACATATAATAGGTTGTCAAATGGTGAAAGCTTGTACATAACCGATTACATTATAGGATATAATTGATTATCGAAAATTGAAGGCCAAAACAAGAAGAAAATAAGTCATACTAGATTATAGAGCTTCACATAACCTATTGTTGAGAGGGAAATATCAGCAAAGAAGAAAACTGAAGCATTGAGAGGTTGATCTAATAGGTTATATACTTAGGGATAATCAATTGTATCATGATAATTTTCAAAGAAATCGATTTAGACAATTGAAAGGCTTTTCATTAGACTAAAAAATTCCAACATATTAAAATTTAAGTTCAAAAAGACAATTTGGCATATTTCAAATCAGTTTGCTCAAAGATAGCACAATCACTTACATGTAACACTAAGAAAAGAGTATCCTACAAACTTGACTTGATTTGTATCTGTTAGTTCTGCTGGCTTCCCAAGAGGGAGGTGAATTGGGAAGTTCAAAAATTTTCTGCAAAATTATAAGAAAGTAGTGAAAGCAAAAGTTGCAGAAAAATAGAGTGCAAAATGTAATAAGGCAATAAGCAAGGTATAAGAACAAGGACACAAGAATTTATCTTTGTTCGGTCTCTTCCTCTTGACCTACATCCAGTTCTCAAGCTACCACTTGAGATTTTTCACAATCTTGTAAGAATTCAGTGGACTCCTTACAATGCCACAGTATAACTTTTTGCTCTATTCTAAGGGCTTACAGTTTCACTCTCTGCACTCTAGTTAAATGCTTCCCAAATCCCTTGTGAAGTCCCCTCACAAGAAAATCTTTTTTTCAGATGAAGATAAGATTGTTTACAATAAGAGAAACTCTCTAATACAGAGTATGTTTGACAGTTTAAGAGCAATAAATGAGGTGTATGAGAGTACAAGGATTTTACTGAAGAATTTGACAGAGTTTTAGTATATACAACGTAAAAATTGTTTTCACACCTTCAAATGAAGTTCTATTTATAGATTTATGTCTTAACTATACGTTAGAGATAAGATCTAGTCGTTAGAGATGTTATCCAATGGTTACTTTATAAAACTATCAGTTCACCAACTGCATTTAATGCGTCTGACATCTAAAGTTCGAATTTTGGGGTATTAATAGATGAATTTCGCAAAGTCCATAAGTTAAAGACTTTAACGTTGAACTTCAAAGTTTGTCTGTTCAAAGGTAAAATTCGAATTTTCATCTTGACAAATATTTCCTATGTTAGAAAATACGAATTTTCAAGTTTAAAGTTTTTTTAAAAAGTGTGAACAATTATTCCATATTACTACAGTGCATTCGAAATTTGAATTTTGATATCCAAAATTCGTTTATCAGTGAGCAACTCAATATGGCATAAGAGTTTTTCTTTTCTAAATTCGAATTTTGAGCCCTCAAAGTTCATCTATCAGAGAGACTTCTTATTAGACTTATACGTTTTCATTCTAAAATTTGAATTTTCAAAAATCAAAGTTTGTCTGTTAGAGAGACCTCTTTTCAGACTTATACACATTCATTCTAAAGTTTCAAATTTTCAAAACTAAAGTTCGTCTGTCAGAGGGACTGACTTAGAACTCTTTTTGCACTCTAATTTCAGATGAACTTTGTCAAGACTTCAGACGAATTTTTCATTTTTCACAAATTATGCTTGACTCAAAATTCAAATTTTCACAGGTTGAAATTTGTCTGTCAGAGGCAACAACTTTGTAAGTTCGAATTTCAACTATTAAAATTCAAATTTTCAAAGCATCATATGAATTTTAACAGTTCAAAATTCATCTATTAATGAGTATTTTTCAAATATATCGTATGTTAACATAGGATTTGTTGAAAAACACATTTTAAAAATATTGGGTGAAGATCAAAGTCTTTAATTTTTGTGAATACAGTGAGAAATCCTACAATTTAATCTTGTATTCATTTCTTCTTGAATTTCTTCACTTGAGATCTCTTGTACTCCTTCGATATCTTCTTTCCAAGCTCCAGTTGTTTGGAATCATAAAAAAAAAACTTGATTCAACATTCTCCCCTTTTTTGATGATGACAAAATAACTTGCAAACTATATTAGTATTTGGGTTTGCTTCTAAGAGCTCCCCCTCAACATATGCATTAAAATTCGAAGATAAGTGCAGCATAAACAATAGATCAAAAGGAAAATAAAGAATCTCATTGAATTAATTCATTTAAAGTTTCAGTACAAGGATATGACATTGCAAACACAGAATTTTAAGTTAAGATTGTCAAACATTACAAAAGATGCAGCAAGCAATACTGTTAGTTAGGCTGACTTTCCAAGAGGGAGGGTGAATTGGGAAGATTAAAAATTTTTTGCACAAAGTGAAAACAGTGAAGAAAGCAAGGTATGACAGAAAAACAGAGTATAAAGCAGTAAGATAAAAGAGTAGTGATAGAGAGAAGAAGAACTCTGATATTTATCCTGGTTCGGTCTTCCACTTGACCTACATCCAGTCTCCAAGACACCACTTGAGATTTTCCACTATTTAGCAAGAATTCAACGAGCTTCTTGCAAATGCCACAGTATAATGTCAGTGCTCTGTTCTCTAGAGCTCACTCAATCACTTTCTGCACTTTCACAAAGTACTTTACAGTCTCTTGTGATATCTCCTCACAAGTAAATCTATCTCTCAAATGAAGAATAGATAGTTTACACAGATGAAACTCTCTTGAATAGAGTGAATATGAAAGTTGATGTACAAGTATTGAAGTAAGAGGGTAAAAGTCTTTGAGTAGAAAATTTGGCAGAATTTCAGTATATACAAAGTTTGATTCATTACCCACAACTTCAAATGATGTTGTATTTATAGATTTAGGTCCCAACTATTCGTTAGAGACAAAATCTATCCGTTGGGGAAGTTATCCAACGGTTACCCTGAAAAACTATCCGTTAACCAACCGCATTTAATGCTTCTGACATACTGAAATTCGAATTTCGGTTGGTCAACAGACGAATTTCAAAGGAACCGAAGGTTAAAGCTTCCAACGTTGAAGTACTGAGGTTCGTCTGTTCATGAAGTGAAATTCGAATTTTGAAACTTAGAAGATGTTTCCATTTTGTGACATACGAATTTTCAAGAAGAAAGTTTTTCTTTTAAGTGTGAACAGTGTTTTTAATTTGTTACAGTGCCCTCGAAATTCGAATTTTGGAACCCCAAAATTCATCTGCCTGTAGCAGGCTCAAAAGACACAGTAGTTCATTTACTCTGAAATTCGAATTTCCATGCTCAAAGTTTGTCTGTCAGTGAGCAGTTTTGAAACTTAATATAATCTTGATTTTAGATGAACTTTAACATTGTTTCAGACGAATTTCTTCAGTTTTCATAAATTTCATTTTGTCTGAAATTCGAATGTTCAAAACCCAAAGTTCGTCTGTTGCTCAACAACTTCTTTCAGACACTTATGAAAATTCAAATTTTGAAAATCAAAATTCATCTATCAGAGAGGCATCTCTTCAGACTTATTCAGTTTTAACTTGAAATTCGAATTTCCAAAACTAAAGTTCGAATTTCCAACATTACAGTTCAATGTAAACTTTTCAAACTTCGTTTGTTGCTAGGTATTTTTCAAATATTTCATAAAATCAAGTTTTTAAAACATCTTTTCATCAAATCAAAGTCTTTTACCCATAACAAATGATCCTACAACAATCCTAGCAATGATTACTCAGAATTTCTTCACTTGAGACACTTTGAGCTCCTTTGATATCTTCAATCCAAGCTCTTCAATGTTAGTTTGGAATCATCAAAATTCTTGATTCAACATTCTCCCCCTTTTTGATGATGACAAAACAACTTACAAACTTGATTAGTACTTGGGTTTGCTTTAGCAAGCTCCCCCTCAACATATGCATTATATTTTAAAAGATATCATATATAGCACATCAGCGAAGAGATTTAGGAAGTGATAAGTACAAATCATTGCAACCAAGGATTTCATTCATTTCAATACTTGTTGCTTTACAGAGACAAAATTAATCAAAGTTCTTCTGAATACACATGATAAGAACAAAATGCAAACAGTCAAAACAAACAACAGAAACACAAACAAGAGTATTGAACAGCACTACAAGAGGACTCAAGCCTAAAATCTAAACAGTTCTTCAATCACTTCTTCTTTGGCTTGGTCTTCTTACTGTACGTCTTCCCAGATGGCTCAGCAGCAGATTTTCCAGTTTGCTTCTTCTTCTCCCCCTTTTTGGCATCATCAGGAAGGCCAACAAAATCAACCGGAGGAGGGATCTGAGAGACTGGAATAGCTCTGAGAGGCACAGGAGCAAATGGGATTTCTGGTTCAACTGGTGTAGGAGGCTCAGGACTTAGTTCTTCATCATCATTAGAGACCTTAAGCAACTCCTGCATTGCCTGCCTGGAAAGAGCCAAATGTGTTCTTTGTTCCTTTGAGAGTCCATAAGCAGCGAGAGAAGGAGGAGCTGATTTATCAGGATGAAACATTTCTTCAAGCCTTCTCCTCTGAGCTTGCAGCAGAGAATTGTGAGCAATAGCTTCATAATCAACAACAGGCACAATGCTTCTCTTTGTATCTCTGGCACCCTCCTGCATGGAAGAGGTGAAAATGGCTGCCACCAGTCTTTCAACTTGCTCAGATTCTTGAATGGACAGAATTGAATCCTGAGCATCTTCTTGCATAGGCTCATGAGGGCTTATTTCTTGAAGACCTTCTTCCAAACCATAGTCCAAGGGTGGACCAGGACTTGGTGTCCTCATTGTACCAGCAGGCTCATCCCCATCATCATCATGGTCAGAGGAGGCTAGCTCAAAGGGGCTTGAAGGCTCAGGGGTTGGAGATTGGACAGGCACAGAGAACCCTGGCTGAGGTGGAGCTGATGTGGTAGGGATTACACTTTGAATTTCTTCATAAGCATCAGTAACCACTTTCATATTCTTTTCCAACTGATGTATCTGATCTTGCAGATGAGCAAACTTGGCATTTTGCTCATCTCTGATGCTAAGGATGAGTGTAGACAGGCTGTCATACAACTCAGTGATCTTGGTTGGTTTGGCACGAGAGGATGGAGTGGATGGAATGTGAGTGGACATGGAGGGAGATGGAATAGGCACAGAGGGCTGAGGAGTAGGTCTGGCAGGAGCCTCAGAAGTACCCTCTTGCTGTAGGGAGGTACCTTCAACAAAGAATAGATCCTCAGTTCTTCCTGCTCCCTTTCCAACCCATCTTCCTTCATCCTTTTCAATACCCATTCTTTGCAGTTCTTCCTCCTTGAAGATTTCAGTGGGCTTCCCCTTTCCCTTTTCAAGATGCTGAATTCTGGCATACTGCAGAATTCTGGAAATGATAGCAGCATAGGGGAGTGTGGAGTCCTTCCTCTGATATCTTGCTTTGATCATGCGTTGGAGTATGATGTGACCCATGTTGATCAGTTTTCCACGTATGATTGCTGCCATGACATGTGCCTCTACCCTTGTTATCAGATTGAAGCTTCCTCCTTTGTTGAATATGATCCTGGACATTATGTAGTGCAGGATCCTCACTTGAACACTGAGGTCTGTGGGCTTCAACACGTTTATTGATGGCCAATTTTCCTTTCTTCTGAACAAAGTGCTCAGAATTGTGCTCTCCTTGTTGTTCAGAAAGGGGCCACCTTCTTCATTAGCAGTTTCTGTCTTATCCATGTATCCAAAGGCAGTGATGTCAATCTTGAGTCCATCTTGCCCTGGGATCTGCAGTACCTCATTAAATGTCTCATCAGTGAGTCAGATGGTCCTAGACCTTAGATTGATCGCCCATTTCTTCTTCTTGTTATAGTACTTTAGGGAAGCATACCAAGACTTCACTACCTCATCATCATATCTCTCTAATACTTCCAATAGATTCTTGTATCTCATCATCCATATACCAGCATCAAAATTATTGGAGACTAAGAAATCTTCCAAATTTACACAATGTGGCTTGATTACCGTTTTGTTGGCAAACTTGGTGGAGTATTCCTCTTGAATCTGTGGAGTGCTCCATAAAGGTAGTGTGGTAAGCTCATATTCCCCAGATTCAGTACTTGAGGATGAAGTGGAAGCAATAGGTTCCGCAGCAACAGGAACAGGGACCGAAGGTTCTGCTACCTTTGAGGAAGAGGGTCTAGCCTTCTTTGATTCTCCCCGGGGTGTAGATTTCTGGCGTTTGGAAGGAGTTCCCTTGCTGGATTCGGTCTTTCTCTTCGGTTTTTCTCCTTCCTTCGTGGCATATTAGGATTTTACAGAACATTTTGGACGAGCCTCTCCTTTGCCAGCTTCGGGATTCTTGACTCTTGCCATTTTCACGAATGAATGTTGCAGAAATGGGGCAAGAAATAGGTTTAAAGGATGTGAAAGGAAGTTTAATCAGTGGGAAATGACGGTTTTTGATCAGAATTGAAGAGTATTGAATGCAGGATTAGAACAAACTTGGAGAGAATAGGAATAGGGTTGCGTCTATTCCAAAGAAAATCGTCGGTTTTAACGTGTGTAACCGTCTGACAGACAAATTTTGAATGGTCAAAATTCAAACTTCGGGCAGTTACAAGTTAAACCGTTCAGCAAAGTTTACTGACAGATGAATTTTCTTCTGAAAGTTCGTCTGATAGAGGCTTGGAAAAAAAATAACACAAGATGAACAGACGAACTTTGTTCCAACAAAGTTCGAATTTTCAAGAGCAAACATCAAGCAGCAATCAAACCACCAAACAACAGACGAATTAAGCATACAAAACTTCATCTTTCAAAGATTCAACATTGAGAAGCATGTTTCAACAGACGAATTTTAAGTCAGAAATTTGAATTTCTTTACTTTGTGAAAGTTATCCAACATTTGTATGTTAAGAGATAATCATTAGTATAATCATCATGTTGGACAGTCATAACTTTGAAATTTTGTTCTTGAAAATTTGAATTTTGAAGAATCAACAGATGAATTTGAAGGCATCACCGAGAACTGTTCCTTCTAATAACAGGCCGAAGTTCGTCTGCTGGATATCCAAAATTCGAATGTTGACCATGCTGACTTCCTCAGAAACTTAGTTTTTCACAGAAATTCGGCTAACACATAATCAATATATGAATTTCAACTTTAAAAACTTACAGATTGGATCCAGAAACTCAGAATTTTTGCCCTTTACTTCACTCTTTGATTATTCCTTTCTAGCGTGCTCCATTTTTCAGATTTATTGCCAATGAATCTCATGAGGAGCACCTGCAACTTAAATTAAACACTCTTCGATGCTAAAGTTAGAACTAATTCAATGTTTGAAAAATTAAAAACAGAATTACATACGGATTTACTTATAGTTCATTGGGATTTACCATGTCCAATTCTCTTCTTATTTTGCAATGTCTATCTTCTGACAGAGGCTTTGTCAGGATATCTGTAATTTGATCTTCAGTTGGGATGTACTCTAGTCTGATTTCTCCTTTCAAAACATGATCCCTTATGAAGTGGTGCCTAACTTCAATATGTTTTGTCCTTGAGTGCATGACAGGATTCTTTGTGATATTGATGGCACTTTGATTGTCACACATGATTGGTACTTCTTTCAACTCAACCTCAAGATCTTCCAGTTGCTGTTTCATCCAGATGATTTGGGCACAATAGCTTCCAGCTGCAACATACTCAACTTCTGCCGTGGATAGGGCCACACTGTTTTGCTTTTTGCTAAACCATGAAACCAAGGATCCTCCAAGAAACTGACAAGTTCCACTTGTACTTTTTCTATCATTTTTGGATCCTGCAAAATCAGTATCAGTGTATCCTTTGAGATCCTCTCCATTGCCCTTTGGATACCAAAGACCCATCTGTGATGTTCCAATAAGATATTTGAAGATTCTCTTCACAGCAGTAGCATGGGCTTCTTTGGGACATGATTGGAACCTTGCACACATACAGACACTAAACATAATGTCAGGTCTACTGGCAGTTAAGTACAGCAGGGACCCAATCATTCTCCTATACTGAGTTATGTCAAACAATTTCCCTTTCTCATCCATGTCCAGCTTGGTAGCAGTAGCCATAGGTGTCCCCATTGGTTTGGTATTTTTCATTCCAAACTTATTCAGCAATTCCTTCAAATACTTGGATTGATTGAGGAAGATACCATCATTGCTTTGTCTAATTTGCAAGCCAAGAAAGAAGTTGAGTTCACCCATCGTAGACATTTCAAATTTTCCCTGTATTAACTTAGAAAAATTCTTGCAAAGAGATTCATTAGTAGCACCAAATATAATATCATCAACATAGATTTGAACAATGAGTAAATCTTTATTTTCTTTCTTAGTAAATAAGGTTGTATCTACTTTTCCTCTGTTAAACCCCTTTTCAATTAGAAAATTACTCAATCTTTCATACCATGCTCTAGGGGCTTGCTTCAAACTGTAAAGAGCTTTCTTTAGTTTATACATATGGTTTGGTTTTGTAGAATCCTCAAAACCTGGAGGTTGATCTACATAAACTTCTTCCATGATATATCCATTCAGAAAAGCACTCTTTACATCCATTTGATATAACAAAATATTTTTCATGCATGCATATGCTAATAGAATTCTAATTGCTTCTAATCTAGCTACTGGAGAAAAGGTTTCCTCAAAATCAATGCCCTCTTCTTGATTATAACCTTTAGCAACCAGTCTAGCTTTGTTTCTGATGATTGATTCTGATTCATCAAGTTTATTTCTAAAAACCCATTTGGTACCTATGACAGGATGATTTTTGGGTCTAGGCACTAAATCCCAGACTTGATTTCTTTCAAATTGATTTAATTCATCCTGCATAGCTAGAATCCAGTACTCATCAGTTAAGGCTTCCTCAGTACATTTAGGTTCAATTTGTCATATGAAAGCACAATTAACTATTTTCTGGTTCTAACTTTCTCTTGAACATTCCCTATCACTTGATCAACAGGATGATTCCTTTGATATCTCTAAGCTCTAGAGAGTCCTTGAGATATTTCTTCATTTTCTTCTTCAAAATCTTTCTCTTGAATTTCTTCCTCTATATTAATAGATTCAGATATTTTTGGAGATTCAATTATATCTTCATTAGAGATACCTAACTTTTTAAGATTTGAAACATGATCATCCTCATTAGTAACATGTTTAGAAGCAGTTTCATTTTCAATAAATACTACATGCACAGATTCCTTTACTAAGTTAGACTTTTTATTAAAAACTCTATATGCCTTACTTCTACTAGAATAGCCCAGAAATATACCTTCATCGGATTTGGGATCAAACTTACCCAGATTTTCTTTCCCATTGTTGTGAATGAAGCATTTGCACCCGAATACATGGAGATGTGACAGATTTGGCTTTCTTCCCTTGTACAGCTCATGTGGAGTCTTTCCAAGGATTGGTTTGATGTAGGCTCTATTTATGATGTAGCTTGCTGTATTTACTGCATCAGCCCAAAACACTTGAGATAGCTCCTTTTCATTCAGCATAGCTCTAGCCATCTCTCCAATGGTTCTGTTCTTCCTTTCTACTACTCCATTCTGTTGAGGAGTTCTTGGAGCTGAGAAGTTGTGATCAATCCCATGCTTATTGCAGTACTCCAGAAAATATGAGTTTTCAAACTCTCCTCCATGATCTGACCTGATAGACACAATGGAAATACCTTTCTCATTTTGCACTTTCTTAGCTAAGGTTACAAATGCATCAAAGGTATCACTTTTAGAGGAAAGAAATAATGTCCAAGTAAATCTAGATTAATCATTCACAATTACAAGCACATACAGATTACCACCAATGCTTTTTACCCTAGATGGACCAATTAAATCCATAAGTAGTAGTTCTAGTGGTCTAGTTGTGGTGACTACGTTTTTAGGTTTAAAAGAAGATTTAGTTTGCTTTCCTCTTAAGCATGCATCACATTCTTTGTCCTTTTCAAAAGTAATTTTTGGCAGGCCATTGACTAGTTCATTTTTAACCAGTTTTGAAAGTTGATTCATGTTAACATGAGCTAATCTTCTATGCCACAACCAACTATCATTATCTTGACTAATCAGACAAATAGAATCTGAGGGAGGAAGTTCATCAAGATCAATAGTATAGCAGTTACCATCCCTTTGAGCTTTGAGGATTACTTTGTGATCGCTTTTTCTGATAACCAGGCAAAACTTTGAGTCAAACAGCACCCAATTTCCTTTGTCACATGTTTGGCTCACACTTAGCAGATTGTGGTTGAGGCCTATCACAAACAGCACCTCTTCAATGGATGTTTCAGGATTTTTGCCCACAATGCCAATGCCAACTATTCTGCCATACTGATCACCTCCAAATGTCACCTTTCCTCATTTCTTATCTCTAAGGGTGATGAACTTCTCCTTGTCACCAGTCATGTGACTTGAGCAGGCACTGTCCATGTACCATTTGTTGTTCCTTTTAGCTTTGAGACAGACCTGCAAAACAAAGTTCAAGTTTTCTTCTTAGGTACCCAAATCTACTTGGGTCCTTTTATGTCAGTGGTGTTTTCCCTAGATACAGATGTACATTTGGGAACCCATTTAACCTTCCTGTCAAGTCCAATTTTTTTTATAGTACAAGAGCTGGAAATATGTCCCTTTTTGTTACAGAAATGACAGGTGGTAAAGGGACTGCTGGATTGAGAAGCAGGAAGAAAACAATGTAGATAATATTTTTGTTTTTCATGTTTTGGTTGATTATATGATTCAATCTGATGTGACATATGATCTTTCGTTCTACTTCCATCAGCATGCACAAAATGTCTCATGTATACATTCTGATTCTTCTTTCTAATCTTTTCTTTAACAGCACATGGATTATAGCCAAGTCCAGCTTTTCCTTGTGATATTCTTTGGCTCCCCATTAAAGTAAACAACATATCTTTACCCCTAGTAAGCCTAGACATGCTTTTTACTAGATATTCATTAGTTTGCTTTAGTTCAATGCATGTTTTACAGCAAACAGATTCAGCTACAGGTAGAGAAATAGTTTTAGAGATATTATGTTGGGATTCTAGTTTGTTAATCTTTTTCTTTGCTAGCTTCAGTTCTTTAGCAATTTTAACAAACTCATCATGTAGCTCATGAAATGCATCCAGTAATTCAGAATAGGAAGGTTCAGATTCATATACCTCTTCTTCTTGATCACTGCTACATGGAATTTCAGCTTCTTCAGAGGCAAGTGCTATCAGACATATGTTGGCAATTTCATCTTCATCATCTTCTTTTTCGTCTGAGCTGTTGCCCCATATTGATGAGATGTAAGCTTTATTCTTTTTCCTTTGTCTGCAGCTTTCTTTTCTTTCTCCTGCTTCTTCAGGAACTATGGACAATCCCATTTGATATGTCCTTGCTTTTTGCACTCATAGCAAGTAACAGGCTCTTTTTGTTCCCTCTTGCTATCTCCAGCAGCTCCTTTCTTGAAGATTTTCTTGTTCATCTTCTTGCTGTAGAATCTTCCGAATTTTCTGACCATCATAGCCAGAGTTTCTTCATCTAGCTCCTTTCCATCGTCAGATTCTTCTTACTTTTCTTCAGCACCTTTGAGAGCAAGGCCTTTTTTCTTTCTGTCTTGTCCAGTTTCCTTGAGAGCTTTAAGTTTTCCTTCATACTCCTCAAGGCTGCCGAATAGAGCTATGACAGAGGCCATTGATTCTCCTTTGGCTTCCTCTATTGCTGTTACTTTGGGTTGCCATTCCAGAGGGAGAGCTCTGAGAATCTTTTTTACTTTCTCTGTTTGAGTGTACTCCTTTCCCAGACTCTTTAGTTGATTCACAATGAGAGTGAATCTCTTTTGCAGCTCTTTTATAGTTTCTCCTTCATTCATTCTGAAGCTTTCATATTCTCCAATGCAGGTATTCAGTTTATTTTCCCTGACTCCAGTTGTTCCTTCATGAGCAATCTGCAGGGTGTCCCACATTTCCTTTGCAGTGGAGCATTGTGAGATTCTGTAGAATTTGTATTGATTCAAGGCACTGACTAGACAATGTTTAGCCTTGAAGTTAAGAAAGAATCTCATTCTGTCTTCTTCATTCCATTCAGCTTCTGGCTTTTCTCTGTACTTTCCATCATCTTCTAAAGCCATTGGGACAAAGTCTCTTTTCTGAATGATTGACCAAATGTCTAGATCGATTGACTGGAGATAGATTTGCATTCTCATCTTCCAGTAACCATAATGCTCTCCACTGAAGCCAGGTGGTCTGTTTGTATTGTTCCCTTCTGGTAATATGCTTTCTCCAAAACCAGCCATTGTAATTCCCGGACTGTGAGATCCTTTGAATGGGAATCCGGGCTCTGATACCACTTGTTAGTTAGGCTGACTTCCCAAGAGGGGGGGTGAATTAGGAAGATTAAAAATTTTCTGCACAAAGTGAAAATAGTGAAGAAAGCAAGGTATGATAGAAAAACAGAGTATAAAGCAGTAAGATAAAAGAGTGGTGATAGAGAGAAGAAGAACTCTGATATTTATCCTAGTTCGGTCCTTCACTTGACCTACATCCAGTCCCCAAGACACCACTTGAGATTTTCCACTATTCAGCAAGAATTCAACGGGCTTCTTGCAAATGCCACAGTACAACGTCAGTGCTCTGTTCTCTAGAGCTCACTCAATCACTTTCTGCACTTTCACAAAGTACTTTACAGTCTCTTGTGATATCTCCTCACATGTAAATCTATGTCTCAGATGAAGAATAGATAGTTTACACAGATGAAACTCTCTTGAATAGAGTGAATATGAAAGTTGATGTACAAGTATTGAAGTAAGAGGGTAAAAGTCTTTGAGTAGAAAATTTGGCAGAATTTCAGTATATACAAAGTTTGATTCGTTACCCACAACTTCAAATGATGTTGTATTTATAGATTTAGGTCCCAACTATTCGTTAGAGACAAAATCTATCCGTTGGGGAAGTTATCCAACGGTTACCCTAAAAAACTATCCATTAACCAACCGCATTTAATGCTTCTGACATACTGAAATTCGAATTTCGGTTGATCAACAGACGAATTTCGAAGGAACCGAAGGTTAAAGCTTCCAACGTTGAAGTACTGAGGTTCGTCTGTTCATGAAGTGAAATTCGAATTTTGAAACTTAGAAGATGTTTCCATGTTGCGACATACGAATTTTCAAGAAGAAAGTTTTTCTGTTAAGTGTGAACAGTGTTTTTAATTTGCTACAGTGCCCTCGAAATTCGAATTTTGGAACCCCAAAATTCATCTGTCCGTAGCAGGCTCAAAAGACACAGTAGTTCATTTACTCTGAAATTTAAATTTTCAAAGAGTGAAGTTCGTCTGTCAGAGAGACCTCTTTTCAGACTTACTTCAACATTCAGATTTGTAACCACTGTCCTTCGTATGTCATTATGTTATTTCAACAGACTCACAACTTTAGCTTATGAAATTCGAATTTCCATGTTCAAAGTTTGTCTGTCAGTGAGCAGTTTTGAAACTTAATACAGTCTTGATTTCAGATGAACTTTAACATTGTTTCAGACGAGTTTCTTCAGTTTTCATAAATTTCATTTTGTCTGAAATTCGAATGTTCAAAACCCAAAGTTCGTCTGTTGCTCAACAGCTTCTTTCAGACACTTATGAAAATTTGAATTTTGAAAATCAAAATTTGTCTGTCAGAGAGGCATCTCTTCAGACTTATTCAGTTTTAACTCAAAATTCGAATTTCCAAAACTAAAGTTCGAATTTCCAACATTACAGTTCAATGTAAACTTTTTAAAGTTCGTCTGTTGTTGGGTATTTTTCAAATATTTCATAAAATCAAGTTTTTAAAACATCTTTTCATCAAATCAAAGTCTTTTACCCATAACAAATGATCTTACAACAATCCTAGCAATGATTACTCATAATTTCTTCACTTGAGACACTTTGAGCTCCTTTGATATCTTCAATCCAAGCTCTTCAATGTTGGTTTGGAATCATCAAAATTCTTGATTCAACAAATACAAGTGTGACCAAGCAATCCTAAGATCTAATCACTTCTTCTTGGATTTCTTATTATACATCTTGCCAGATGGTTCTGCAGCAGTCTTCCCAGTAGTCTTCCTAGTTTGCTCAGATGTCTTCTACCCCATTTTGGCATCATCAGGGACTTGAACATGAACAACGGGAAGAGGTATCTGGGATACTGGAATAGCACAAAGAGGAATAGGGACAAAAGGTAAATCAGGATTAATAGGAGGAAGTGGTACAAATGATTGTGACTCAGGAAAGGCATCCTTAGCATCTTCAATGATTTCCTGAACTTCCTTCTTAAGGTTGCAAAACCTGGCCCTTTGTTCTATGGTCATGCCATATTGATAAAATGAGGGTTGAGGAGTAGGCGGAGGAAACATCTCTTCAAGCCTTAGTTTTTGATTTTGCACAATGACATCATGTGCAACAACTGCAATATCCATGTAAGGTACGAGGCTTCTCTCCTCATTCAGAGCAACTTGAATAAATGGTACAGTAGTGATGACTACTACAAGTTTCTCCATTTGCTTGGATTCTTGAATTGAAAGAATTGAATCCTGAGCATCTTCCACAATAGGCTTGTGTGAACTTGAGGAGCCTCTTCCTCTATACCATAGTCTAAGGGTGGACCAGGGCTTGTCTTATTACTGGAGGTTTGTGGAGTGGCCAATGTGCTAGCAGCCTCAGTAACAACATGTTCATTATCATCTGGTTTAAGAGAGGCTAGCTCAAATGGGCTTGGAGGTTTAGGAGTAGGAGACTTGATAAGCTTAAAGGGTCCTAGCTGAGGTGGGGTTGATGTAGAGGGAATGACGCTTTCGATGTCCTTACATGCATCAACAACTAATTTCATGTTCTTTGCCAACTGGGAAATCTGATCTTACAAATGAGCAAACTTAGCATTTTGCTAATCTCTGATGCTTAGCATGTGTGTAGACAGGCTGTCATACAACTCAGTGATCTTGGTTAGCTTAGCCCAGGTGGAAGGAGTGGATGACACAGGTGTCTGAGTGGGTTGAGATAGAGGAGAAACAGGCTGAGAAGGCTGAGGTGAGGGCTGTGAGGGTGGAGCAACCTCAGAAGTTCCTGCTTGCTTTTGTGGGCTACTTTCTTCAAAGAACAAATATTTTGACTTTCTAGCTCCTTTTCCAATCCATCTGCCATCTTTCCTTTCAATGGTCATCCTTTGTAATTCTTGCTCTCTAAAAACTTCAGTAGGCTTGCCTTTTCTTTTTTCTAGGTGTTGAATCCTAGCATACTGAAGTATTTTGGAGATAATTGAGGCATAGAGCAATGCAGAGTCTCTCATCTGATCTCTTGCTTTGATCATGCGTTGAAGGATGATATGACCTATATTTAACAGTTTCCCATTCATGAGAGCAATCATCACATGTGCTTTAGCTCTTGTGATCAGATTGAAGCTTCCCCCTTTGTTGAATATGATCCTAGACACAATGTAGTGTAGGATCCTGACTTGAGCACTAAGGTCATAAGGCTTTAGTAAACTTATAGGAGGTCTATTCTTTCGCCTTCTGAATAGAGTATTCAACACTATACTTTCTTTGTAATTCAAGAAAGCACCACCTTCCTCATCTGCAGTTTCATCCTTATCCATGTACCTTGAGGTAGTGCTGTCAATCTTCAAGCCATCTTGCCCAGGGATTTCCAGTACTTCATTGAAGGTCTCATCAGTCAGCCAGATACTTCTAGACCTCAGATTTACCTTCAATTTTTACTTTTTCCTATTGTACCTTAGGGCAGCACACCAAGTTTTAACAACCTTATCATCATATCTCTCCTTAATTTTGAACAAGTTTTTATATCTTATCATCCATAGTTCATCATTAAAATTGTTGGAAATAAGAAACTCTTCTATATTTGTACAGTGAGGCTTAATTATCTTCTTGTTGACAAACTTGGTGGTGTATTCTCCCAGAATATGAGCATTATTCCATAATGGTTGTGTGGCTAATTGGTATTCCCCTAACTTAGTGCTGGAAGAAAAAGAAGCAGGAGGAATAGGGGCAGCAGGTACATGTTTCTTCGAGGGAGTAGGAACAGGTTTCTTTGAATTTGCCTTGGGAGTGGTTTTCCGTTTCTTGGAAGGAGTTCCCTTGCTAGATTCACCTTTCCTCATCTAAGTCTCACCTTCCTTGGAGGGGTATTGAGACTTGACTGCTCTTTTTGGTCTTGACTCCCCTTTCCCAACTTCTAGATTCTTAACTCTTGCCATTCTCGTAGATGAATGTTGCAGAAAGATGCAAAGAATGGGTTTATAAGGTGTGAAATGAAGTTTAAATGGTGGGAAATAAAGATTCATGAATGGAATTGATGGGAATTTAAGAGAGGATGTGAACAGACTTAAGAGAAAGAGATATAGGGTTGTGTATGTTTAGAGTGAGACCCTTGGTTTTAACTTCTGTAACCATTCAACATATGAATTTTGAGGGGCCAAAATTCGAATTTCTAGCATTTACTAGTTAACCAACAAAAGGAGGATTTCTGATAGACGAATTTTCTTCATGAAGTTCATCTGACAGAAGTTAAGTTCAAGGAACAAATATCAACAAATGAACTTTGAATCATCAAAGTTCAAATTTTGAGAATCCACATAACTGTTAGTTAGGCTGACTTCCCAAGAGGGGGGTGAATTGGGAAGATTAAAAATTTTCTGCACAAAGTGAAAATAGTGAAGAAAGCAAGGTATGATAGAAAAACAGAGTACAAAGCAGTAAGATAAAAGAGTGGTGATAGAGAGAAGAAGAACTTTGATATTTATCCTAGTTCGGTCCTCCACTTGACCTACATCCAGTCCCCAAGACACCACTTGAGATTTTCCACTATTCAGCAAGAATTCAACGGGCTTCTTGCAAATGCCATAGTACAACGTCAGTGCTCTGTTCTCTAGAGCTCACTCAATCACTTTCTGCACTTTCACAAAGTGCATTACAGTCTCTTGTGATATCTCCTCACATGTAAATCTATGTCTCAGATGAAGAATAGATAGTTTACACAGATGGAACTCTCTTGAATAGAGTGAATATGAAAGTTGATGTACAAGTATTGAAGTAAGAGGGTAAAAGTCTTTGAGTAGAAAATTTGGCAGAATTTCAGTATATACAAAGTTTGATTCGTTACCCACAACTTCAAATGATGTTGTATTTATAGATTTAGGTCCCAACTATTCGTTAGAGACAAAATCTATCCGTTGGGGAAGTTATCCAACGGTTACCCTAAAAAACTATCCATTAACCAACCGCATTTAATGCTTCTGACATACTGAAATTCGAATTTCGGTTGATCAACAGACGAATTTCGAAGGAACCGAAGGTTAAAGCTTCCAACGTTGAAGTACTGAGGTTCGTCTGTTCATGAAGTGAAATTCGAATTTTGAAACTTAGAAGATGTTTTCATGTTGCGACATACGAATTTTCAAGAAGAAAGTTTTTCTGTTAAGTGTGAACAGTGTTTTTAATTTGCTACAGTGCCCTCGAAATTCGAATTTTGGAACCCCAAAATTCATCTGTCCGTAGCAGGCTCAAAAGACACAGTAGTTCATTTACTCTGAAATTTAAATTTTCAAAGAGTGAAGTTCGTCTGTCAGAGAGACCTCTTTTCAGACTTACTTCAACATTCAGATTTGTAACCACTGTCCTTCGTATGTCATTATGTTATTTCAACAGACTCACAACTTTAGCTTATGAAATTCGAATTTCCATGTTCAAAGTTTGTCTGTCAGTGAGCAGTTTTGAAACTTAATACAGTCTTGATTTCAGATGAACTTTAACATTGTTTCAGACGAGTTTCTTCAGTTTTCATAAATTTCATTTTGTCTGAAATTCGAATGTTCAAAACCCAAAGTTCGTCTGTTGCTCAACAGCTTCTTTCAGACACTTATGAAAATTCAAATTTTGAAAATCAAAATTCGTCTATCAGAGAGGCATCTCTTCAGACTTATTCAGTTTTAACTCGAAATTCGAATTTCCAAAACTAAAGTTCGAATTTCAACATTACAGTTCAATGTAAACTTTTCAAACTTCATTTGTTGCTAGGTATTTTTCAAATATTTCATAAAATCAAGTTTTTAAAACATCTTTTCATCAAATTAAAGTCTTTTACCCATAACAAATGATCCTACAACAATCCTAGCAATGATTACTCAGAATTTCTTCACTTGAGACACTTTGAGCTCCTTTGATATCTTCAATCCAAGCTCTTCAATGTTGGTTTGGAATCATCAAAATTCTTGATTCAACAATAACAAGCAATTAGAGAAGAGAAAAGCAATGGACAAAATTCACTTATGAAAGTTCGTCTTACAGAGACTTAATCATGAATGCAAGTTTCAATAGACAAATTTAGAAATCAAAATTCGAACTTCAAAGTTTTGTAAAGAGTCTTTAAACTTTGTATTTTGAGATATGGAAATTCATACAGAAAGCATTTTGAGCAAAGTCATAATTCACATTATATTTTTGAAATTCGAATTTTCCTCATCCAATAGACAAACTTCGAGGGTTATAAAGTATTGTAACAGTGTGTAAGCTACTGAAATTCGTCTAATGAGCATCTAAGTTTGAATATCGAGCATGCTAAATCATTAAAAAACACAATTCAACATGGAAATTCACCTAATAACTTTTTAAAATGTGAATTTCAAATTCCTGAACTTACAGATATGGCCTGAAAGTTTGAATTTTCAGCTTCCTTTAGCATCTTTTGATTGTGCAGGTCTGATTAACTCGAGTATACAGATTTGTTATCATCTAAACTCATGTGGAGTACCTGCAACCCAATGTTTAAGTTAGCATTAATTTAATGTAAAAAAAATTTAAATAGATTTAGTTAGAGGTTTGCTTATAATTCATTAGGATTTACCATTCCTAATTCTCTTCTGATTTTGCAATGTCTATCTTCTGCAAGTGGCTTAGTCAGAATGTCCACAATCTGATCTTTAGTAGGAATGTATTCTAATTTGATGTCTCCTTTCAAAACATGATCTCTTATGAAGTGATGTCTTACTTCAATGTGCTTGTGCTTGAATACATGACTGGATTCTTTATGATGTTGATGGTACTTTGATTATCACATTTTATTGGTATCTCCTTCATCTCAATCTCAAGATCTTTAAGTTACTGCTTCATTCAAAGCACTTGAGCAACACAGCTACCAGCTGCCAGCTACAACATATTCAGCTTCTGTTGTGGAGAGAGCCACACTGTTCTGCTTCTTGCTAAACCATGAAACTAGAGATCCACTAAGAAATTGACATGTTCCACTTGTACTTTTTTTGTCAGTTTTGGATCCAGCAAAGTTAGCATCAGTATATCTAGTGAGCTCTTCTCCATTGCTTTTTGGATACCAAAGTCCCATATATGATGTTCCAATCAGGTATGTGAAAATTCTTTTCACAACTGTTGCATGAGACTCTTTGGGACATGATTGGAGCCTTGCACACACACTGACACTAAACATAATGTCATGTCTACTAGTTGTTAGATATAACAGGGAGCTAATCATTCTCCTATACTAAGTTATATCATAGGGCTTTCCTCCCTCATCCATGTCAAGTTTTGTTGCAGTAGCCATAAGAGTCCCCATTGATTTGGCATTTTTCATGCTAAACTTTTTCAGCAACTCCTTCAGATATTTTGATTGATTGAGAAAGATACAACCATAACATTTTTTAATTTGCAGTCCAAGGAAGAAGTTAAGCTCACCCATCATTAACATTTCAAATTCACTCTGCATTAGCTTAGAGAAATTCTCGTAAAGAGATTTATTAGTAGCTCCAAATATAATATCATCAACATAAATTTGATCAATAAGTTTTTGTTTTCTTTCTTAGTGAACAGTGTTGTATCTACTTTTCCTCTATTAAACCCTTTTTCAATAAAAAAATTACTTAATCTTTCATTCCATACTTTAGGAGCTTGTTTTAGGCCATAATGAGTTTTCTTTAGTTTATAAACATGGTTTAGCTTTATTGAGTCCTCAAAACTTTGAGGTTGATTAACATAAACTTCTTCCATGATATATCCTTTCAGAAATGCACTTGTTACATCCATTTGATATAGCATTATATCTTTCATGCATGCATAGGCCAAGAGGATTCTTATTGCTTTCAATCTTGCAACTGGAGCAAAAGTTTCCTCATAATCAATACCTTCTTTTTTATTATATCCTTTTACAACTAATCTTGCTTTATTTCTAATGATTGTTCCTGATTCATCAAGCTTATTTCTAAAAACCTATTTAGTTCCAATAATAGGGTGATCTTTGGGTGTAGGCACTAAATCCCAAACCTGATTTCTTTCAAACTGATTTAGTTCATCTTGCATAACTAGTATCCAATATTCATCAGTTAAGACTTCTTCAGCACACTTAGGTTCAATTTGAGAAATAAATACACAATTGTTTATTTGATTCTTAGTTGTCTTCTGGTTTTAACATTCTCTTGAACACCCCCTAATCACTTGATCAATTTGAGATATTTCTTCATTGTTTTCAAATTCAAGATTTTTCTCCTGAATATCTTCCTCTACATTAGTAGATTCATGTACTTTTGGAGGTTCAATTTTATCTTCTCTAGAAAGATTTAAGTTCTTAAAGCTAGAAATGAGATCATCTTCATCAATGACATGTTTGGAAATAGTTTCATTTTCAATAAAAACATGTATAGATTCTTCTATGGTTCTAGTCTTTTTATTGAAAACCCTATATGCTTTACTTCTACTTGAATAACCAAAGAATATACCTTCATCTGATTTGGAGTCAAACTTACCCAGATTCTTTTTACTATTGTTGTGAATGAAGCATTTGCAGCCAAATACATGCAGGTGTGAGAGGTTTGACTTTCTTCCTTTGTATAGCTTATAAGGTGTCTTCCCCAGAATTGGTCTGATGTAGGCTTTATTAATGATGTAACTTGTTGTGTTTACTTTATCAGCCCATAAAACTTGAGGAAGCTCCTTTTTATTCAGCATTACTCTAGCCATTTCTCCAATTGTTCTATTTTTCCTCTCTAATACTCCATTTTGCTAAGAAGTTCTTGGTGCTAAGAAGTTGTGATCAATTTCATACTCTTCATAGTACTCCAGAAAGCTTGAGTTTTCGAATTCTCCTCCATGATTAGACCTGATAGACACAATGGAAATACCTTTCTCATTTTGCACTTTCTTAGCCAAGGTTACAAATGCATCAAATGTTACTCTTCTTGGAAGAAAGGAATAAAGTCCAGATAAATTTAGAGTAATCATCTACAATCACAAGCACATATACGTTTCCACCAATGCTTTTTACTCTAGATGGACCTATCAAATCCATATGCAATAATTGCAGTAGTCTAGATGTAGTGATTACATTTTTAGATTTGAATGATGATTTAGTTTGTTTCCCTTTGAGGCATGCATCACATTCTTTATCCTTTTCAAATAAGATTTTGGGTAAACCAGTGACTGAATCATTTTTAATCAATTTTGTAAGTTGGTTCATGTTAACATGTGCCAGTCTTCTATGCCACAGCTAACTATTATTATCTTTACTAATTAAACCTACAGAATCTAAAGAGGGAAATTCATCAAGATCAATAGTATAGCAGTTACCATCCCTTTGAGCTTTGAGAATTACTTTACGATCAATTTTTCGGATGACTAGGTAGAACTTTGAGTCAAACAGTATCCAATTTCTTTTGTCACATGTATGATTCACTCATCAGGTTGTGGTTGAGTCAATTACAAATAGCACTTCTTCTATAGATGTTTTAGGATTCTTGCCTACAATACCAATGCCAACTATTTTGCCATATTGGTCTCCTCCAAAAGTCACCTTTCCTCCTTTTTTGTCTCTAAAGGTGATGAACTTCTCCTTATCACTAGTCATATGTCTTGAGCAAGCACTATCCATATACCATTTGTTGCTTTTGCTAGCTTTAAGACAAACCTACAAAATAAGGTTTTTCTTTTTAGGTACCTAAATCTGCTTGGGTTCTTTTCTGTCAGTGGCATTTTCCTTAGATACAGATATACCTTTGGGAACCCATTCTACCTTCCTGCCAAGTCTATTTTTCTTTAACAAACATGAACTGGAAACATGTCCCTTCTTGTTACAGAAGTGGCAGGTGATAAAGGGACTGCTAGATTGTGATGCAGGAAGAAAGCACTGCAGATAATACTTTTGTTTCATATATTTTAGTTGGACATAAGATTCAATGCATTTTAAGGTGTGACTTTTCTTTTTATGTCCATCAGCATGCACAAAATGTCTCATATAGAGATTTTGATTTTTCTTTTAATTCTTTTCCTTAATTGTACAAGGATCATAGCCAAGTCTAGCTTTTCCTTGCGCAATTCTTTGACTTCCTAATAAAGCAAACAACATATCTTTACCCTTAGTGAGTTTAGCCATGGTTTTCAAAATATATTCATTGTTCTTCTTCAGTTTAGTGCATGATGTACAACAAACATATTCAATTTCATGCAGAGATGTAGTGTTAGATAATTTGCAATTAGATTCTAACTTGCTAATCTTCTTTTTAGCCAGTTTTAATTCTTTTGTAGTTTTAATGAACTCATCATACAGATCATAAAATGCATGAAGCAATTTAGAATAGGAAGGTTAAGATTCATTTACCTCATCTTCATGATCACTGTTAGATGAGTTTGAAGTTTCTTCAGATGTAAGAGCTATGAAGCAGATGTTGGCAATTTCTTTCTCATCTTTATCTTCTTCATCTGAGCTGTTGCCCTAGATTAATGAGATGTATGCCTTTTTCTTTTTGCCCTTGTCAGTAGCTTTCTTTTCTTTTTCTTACTTTTTTAGGAATAATGGACAATCCCATTTGATGTGCCCTTACTTCTTGCATTCATAGCAGGTGACTAACTCTTTGACTTCTTTCTTGTTATCTGTAGCTGCTCCTTTCTTAAAGAATCTTTTATTTCTCTTCTTGTTGTAGAATCTTTCAAATTTTCTGACCAACATAGCCAGAGTCTTTTCATCTAGTTTTTCTTCATCATCAGACTCTTTTTCTTTTTTTTTTCTATAGCTTTCAATACAAGGCCCTTTTTCTTCTTATCTTGACCAGCTTCCTTAAGAGCCTTTATTTTACCCCCATACTCTTCAAGGCTACCGAAGAGAGCTGTGACAGAAGCCATTGACTCTCCTTTGGCTTCTTCTATCACTGTTACTTTTGGTTGCCATTCTAGAGGAAGAGCTCTAAGGATTTTTCTGACTTTCTCTGGCTGTGTGTACTCCTTGCCAAGACTTTTAAGTTGATTTACAATGAGGGTGAATCTCTTTTGTAATTCCTTGATGCTTTCACCTTCTAATATTCTGAAGCTTTCATACTCACCAATGTAGGAGTTCAATTTGTTCTCCCTTACTCTAGTAGTTCCTTCATGAGTAATTTCTAAAGTGTCCTATATACCTTTGACTGTGGTGTGTTGTGACACCCTATAGAATTCATCCTGATTGAGTGCCTTGACTAGGTAGTGTTTTGCCTTGAAGTTCAGCAGGATTTTTTTCTTATCTTCCTCATTCCACTCCTCTTCTGGCTTCTCTTTGTATTTGCCATCATCCTGCAGTTTCATTTGGACAAAATCCCCTTTTTGGATGACTGACCATATGTCCAGGTACATGGACTGGAGATAGGTTTGTATTCTCATCTTCCAGTATCCATAATTCTTTCTATTGAAGTCAGGAGGTCTATTTGTGTTGTTTCCTTTTGGAAGAATACTTTCTCTAAAGCCAGCTATTGATTTTCCTGGATTGTTAGATCCTTTACTTGGGATTCTGGGCTCTGATACCACTTGTTAGTTCTATTGGCTTCCCAAGGGGTTAATTGGGAAGTTTGAAAATTTTCTGCAAAATTATAAGAAAACAGTGAAAGCAAAAGTTGCAGAAAAACAGAATGCAAAATGTAATAAGGCAATAAGCAAGGTATAAGAAGAAGGATACAAGAATTTATCCTGATTCGGTCTCTTCCTCTTGACCTACATCTAGACCTCAAGCTACCACTTGAGATTTTCCATTATCTTGTAAGAATTCAGTAGGCTCCTTGCAATGCCACAGTATAACTTTATGCTCTATTCCAAGGGCTTACAGTTTCACTCTCTTCACTCTAACTAAGTGCTTTCCAAATCCCTTGTGAAGTTCCCTCACAAAAAAATCTTTCTTCCAGATGAAGATAAGATTATTTACAATAAGAGAAACTCTCTAATATAGAGTATGTTTGATAGTTTAAGAGCAATAAATGAGGTGTGTGAGAGTACAAGGTTTTTACTAAAGAATTTGATAGAGTTTCAGTATATACAACGAAAAAATTGTTTTCACACCTTCAAATGAAGTTCTATTTATAGATTTGTCTTAACTATACGTTAGAGACAAGATTTAGCCACTAGAAACATTACCCAATGGTTACTCTGCAAAACTATCCATTCACCAACCACATTTAATGTGTCTGACATTCAAAGTTCAAATTTTGGGGTGTCAATAGATGAATTTCACAGAGACCATAAGTTAAAGACTTTAACATTGAACTTCAAAGTTTGTCTGTTCAAAGGTAAAATTCAAATTTTCATCTTGACAAATATTTCCCATGTCAGAACATACAAATTTTCAAGTGTAAAGTTCTTCTGAAAAGTGTGAATAGTTGTTCCATATTGTTATAGTGCATTCGAAATTTTTACACTCTAATTTCAGATGAACTTCATCAAGGCTTTAGATGAATTTTTTATTTTTCACAAATTATGCTTGAGTCAAAATTCAAATTTTCATAGGCTAAAATTTGTCTATCAGAGGTGACAACGTTGTAAGTTCGAATTTCAACTATCAAAGTTCAAATTTTCAAGGCATCATATGAATTTTAACAGTTCAAAATTTGTCTGTTAGTGAGTATTTTTCAAATATATCATAAGTTAACATAGGATTTGTTGAAAAACACATTTTAAAAACATTGGGTGAAGATCAAAGCCTTTTACTTTTGTGAATACAGTGAGAAATCTTACAAACTAATCTTGTGGTCATTTCTTCTTGGATTTCTTCATTTGAGATCTCTTATACTTCTTTGATATCTTTCTTCCAAACTCCAGTTGTTTGGAATTATAGAAAAAAAACTTGATTCAACAGTATCTTATGTTAAATATATATATCCTGCAAAACAAATATTCTCTATTTTTGTTACTATCGAAACATAGAGATATCAACAAAGGCCTTGTTAGTTAGGCTGATCACTCAAAGGGATGGATTGGGTGTCTTTGAAATGTTTCTGCAAACATAAGAAAGCAATTGAACAATACAAATACAATAAAATATAGTATCTTGTAAAGTAGATAAGAGAAGGGATAGAGAGAATCAAACATAAAAGTTTTATTTTAGTTTAGTTTAACCACTTGGCCTATGTTTAGTCCTCAAACTTCTTGAGATTTTTCCATTATAAATAGCAAGATTAATCTGGGTTCTTCCAAGACCTCAATACAACTCCAAACTATTTACTTTAGCTTGTTAACTCTTCCTTACTTCCCTTACAAGGAAGATTACAACTCCCTTAGTGTTTCCTAACACTAAAAAATCTACCTAAAAGTATAAAAGAATTTTATAGGTGTTGAACTTTCACACAAGAGTAGATTGAAACAATGAAGCTCACAAAGAAAACACACGAGAGATAGGTGAGGCTTTGAATGCACTTAATCACTAAAAGATAATGAAACAATAGTAATTTTGTAATTACACACTTAATGCACTTACTCACCACCTTAGATGAGGCCCTATTTATAGATTTTTGCTCATTTTATCCATTTGGGATATAAAATAGCCATTACTCTGTGAAATTAGCTATTCACTAACCGCATTCATTGCAATTGTTAGACAAGTTATGGACATAGAGAGTCAATGAATGTTTATCACAGGTAGTTGTTACTCACATTTCTTCATATTGAACCTCAGTGAACAAACATAGTATAGGCTATGAACTTTTATCGAGCATAATAACAAAGTTCTAGTAGCTAGCCCAAACATGAGGTATGTTTAAAGCACATCAAATGGTTGTTCATTCCATTGAATTCACAGACCCAGGTGGTTCAAGGTATGAAACATCATTTATCCACTTAGGAAGTTCATTCATAGGTCCAAAACATTAAATCTTAAGTTTTTTTGAAATACAACAATGAACATTTATAGACACTAGGATGTATGAACATCTAGTCTTGACAGAGAGCACCAAGTTTTCTAGGTAACTCGATGAATGTACTTTGTCACTACAATAATCATTCATCGTGCTTTTTCTAGAAACTTGAGCATTATGTTTTAGGTCAATGTATGTACTTTGGGAATACAATGATCATCCTTTGATATCAAATAGAAAACCATCATTGTGGGACCTAGTTATGAACAAACTTTGGCCATAGCTATGAACATTCATTGTAAACCCAAAAGGTAAATGCACTTTATAACTAGGTTAATGAACGTTTATCACCCTAGCTATGAATGATCATCTAGTTTTGGCAAGAAAAACGAGTTGAAAAATGTGAGCTATAAACCGAAACTAGTGTAAACATGCAAGAATAAGAATGTTGGTAAGAATAAGATTGTATTGAGAAGTTTGAATCACATAATAAGGGACTAAACTAGAAAATTTTTTTTTTCATTGGTATTGTTCATTTGGTAATACCATTTTCCCGACAAAATTTTAAAAAATCATAACTAATTATGAAAAAATCATATGGATGTGATTAGAGTCCTTAAAAATATCTTAAAACCTTATTTATATGGGAAAAATATGAAACAATATCTTCAACGTGCCAATTGATATAGTATTTAGCACGAAAATCAAAATTTATATGGTCATTTTGCGCTTTTTTATATTTTTGGCTTTAAATTTAAAAATTCATAATTTTTCTATACTTAACCAATTTAAGTGATCTTTGACTTCTTGGAATGCCGTTTATATTTACCTTTTAGGAATATATACCTCTTAGATGTTCTTGTTAGGTTGGTTGATCAACTAAGAGGGGTGAATTGGGTGATGTAAGATTTTTGCCCATTTAAAGTATAACCCAATTTCACCAAGTGTTGCAACAAAATAGGGATGAAAAGAGTGTGATGAAGTAGATAGATAAAATAAGGAGATGAAGGATCAAACACAAGAACTTAAACTAATTTGGTCCAAACCACATGGCCTATATCTAGTCCCCAAACTATTACTTGAGATTTTTGACTATATCACACAAGTTTGATCCGAGCACTTGAGAAACCTCAATACATTCTACAAGTTTTAGTAGGCACTTATGAAGTAACTCTCCCCACATCCTTACAAGATGTGTAATTTCCCTTAGTGTTTCCCCATACTAAGATTCTACCCAAAAATTGTAAAAAAGAATGAATACAGAATGAAAACTCTCTCTTAAAGTAGATGATATATTGAAAGTTCACTCTAATGAGGTGGGTTTAACTCTGAATGTTGATACAGAAAGATTTTATAAATTGTAGCAGCATTTGGCACAAACTCACTTATATTCATTACCCAAAATTTCAAATGAGATTCCATTTGTAGATTTGTGGCTTAACTATTCGTTAGACACAAAATCTAGCCGTTAAATACAAGTTCTAGCCATTATTTTGTAAAAAGAGCCGTTAACCAAAAACATTAAATGTGTCTAATATGCCAAAATTTGAATTTTGAGGCTCAATAACAGAGTTAGCAAAGATATGTGTTTAACATTGAACTTTAAAATTCAAATTTCAGCAGGAAAAATTCAAATTTCAAGTTTGCAAAAGATATCCTACATTAGTTTGTGCGAATTTTCATATTGGAAGTGTGTCTAAAGAGTTTGACTCAAGTTTTCACATAGCCTTTCAGAATTAGAATTTCAGAAACAAAAATTAGAATTTTAGAAACCGAAATTGGAATTTCAGAGATTGAAATTAGAATTTCAGAGACTGAAATTTGTCTATCAGAAGCTAAAATTGAAATTTCAGTGATTAAAATTCATCCATCAGAGACATGTTCAAATTTTCACAACGCACTTTGAAATTAGAATTTCATAACCAAAATTCAAATTTTAGAGACTGAAATTCATCTATCAGAGATGAAAGTTTTGTAACTTTGAATTTCACCAAACAAAGTTTGAATTTTGCACAAAATAAATATAAATCATAAGCAAAATTAGTCTGTTAGCCAATATTTCTCAATTCTAAAACATGCTAATATTAGATTTACTTAATCTAACTTATTTAAAATATATGGTAATAAGATTAAGTAATTTTCAAAGATTAAACCACCTCAAAATCTAAGTGAAAATAAAATATACATAATAGCTAAGCCTTCAAAGATTAAGCTCCACTTTCACTTGGTCATTCCATTCTTGGCATGCTCCCTTCTGATCTTTAATTCTCGGAGCATTCTTTCTCTTCTTCTTCTTTAGGTGAGACATGATGTTGATTTTCCTTTCTTTATTCCAATACTCACTTTTTCTTCTTGGACAATCCTATATTTAATATATTAAACTTACAAATCAAGTAGTTAGTCTAATTTATATATCTAACTTATATTATATAATATAAAAGCACAGTGGATATATTAGTGTATAGTATGATATATGCATTATAAAGATAGTTAATCACATGTTAATGTACATTTTATTTCTTTTAGGAACAATGTATATGTTAGACAAATATGATGCATTTTTTTCTTATTACTTTACATTTATCATCATCAAAACTTATATTATATTAGACCCAACAATCTCCTCCTTTTTTATGATGACAAATCACTAGTGAAAAATATGCTTAATGATGCAGTTCATTTCAGATAGTTCCAAATTAAGCATATGCATATTTTTTACACAACTTCTCCCCCTTTTTGACGTCAACAAAAAGGTTTGAAGAAAAATTCTCCTACAATTCTTCTCTCCCCATTTGTGAGGTTGTACTAGGAAGCACAGATGTCTAGGGTTGTTTCAAGCACATACCGAGGCACAAACTGAAATGCAAATCATTGTCAAAACTTATTATGCACTGTATGTTCAGATTATGCCAATTTTTACTAATATCAAAATTGATACCAATTGTTGGTGATTTTAAAAATAATATCAGTTGTTGCTTGATACTATTATGATACCAATTGTTATGATGCTTCTTGTTAAGATGATCATGATATGCATACATCACAAGAGGTATCTAAGAGTTGAAGAGTTATTACTTTCTTCCTTTAGGATCAATGAGAGATCAAGCAATAACACTCTTCACAACAAAATGGGTGAGCTAAAGTATAAGCAATTTAGTTTCAGAAAATGCTCCCCCTCAACTTATGCATTTTATATGATAAAACTAAGAAGCACAATATAACAAATAAGCATGTTCATACCAAAAGTGCATGATTGAGAATTTTCTTTTAAATCAAAAAGAGCTTTTAAAAACATTTACATGTAAAGTTATAAGCTTCCCCTAAGTATAAACATTTATTTAAACATGGATGCTTTTCAATTAGTATGTAAGAAAAATTTTGAAAAGCACACAAGTTTGGTTATACAAATAAAGAAATGGACTTGTATAAATATTGAACTTTATAGTAAGTACCATCATATTCAGATAGTTCATCATTTGGACAAGGACTATACTTTATTTTAATAACTTCAAATAATGGCACCAACCAAGCATATATAAAAACTTGTTAAACACTTATAAACCAGCTTGGTTAATAGCTAATTCCTTCTCTTTTCAATATGATACCAATTGAGCGCATTAGATACTCCATCATTATCAGACTTTCACCATTTAGCTCAAGGAGTATATGCAAAAACAAAAGGAATATCTTTTTCTTTAGTACCCTTTCTTACTAGGGTCCACTAATGGTCAATTTAAAAATTTTAAAGCACATATGGATTAGAGTTCAATCTTACCCAAATATATATAATGCAATAATTGAAAAGGGTAAGGGTCCGAGGTTACCAAAGATCATTTCCTTGTTATTTTTGGCTTGTATGCAGTGTAGCATTGCTTATGTCCCCCTTTTGTATACAGGCCATTGCCTTTTGAGGTTATGCTTTTTCTCTTCTCAAGGTAAATAATTTGGTTTCCATTTGAACTATTTCCTTGAGATAAGTGAGAGGATTGCTTCCAGTGCTTCTCCTTGTAATTTGTAATTGCTGCTTTAGAGTTTTGAGAAGCTTTTCTTTTTTGTGACTTCTTCCTTGCACCAATACGTTCTTTCTTCTTAGAATTATTCTACACACATGAAATACTAGAAGAACATTTTGGTACCCACTTGTTTTCGGGTCTAGGAGGGTTATTGGAATTCTTTGGGACCTATTTTAGGCCTTTACTTAAACCATTTTTCTTAATATTTCATAGACAAGCAATATGTCCATTTTTACTACAATAAGTGCATAACAATAAGCTAGGCATTCAAATAGGTACAATGAATTTCGAACATCATTTATTTTTCTTCTTAGACTCACTCATGTATCCAGCATCCAACTTGTCAAACATATTTTTTTGTTTGTCAAGTGAAATATTTAACTAATTCTTATCTTGGGTGAAATTAGCTATGACTTTAGTTAATTCCTCTTTTTCTTTATTTTATCTATCACATGAATCATAAGAGAAAGTATGTGTGTAGGTTTCACAAATACTTTCTAAATCATCTATTTTCTTTTAAAGTGATTTCTTTTCATTCTTTTCCAATTCTAGTTTATTTTCTAAGGAAATCATTATCTTTTTATTATGTGCAAGTGGTTTTACTAGTCTAATCAGTTCATCATGCATTTCATTATAAGCATCTTGCAACTTATCATCAAAAAATTCTGAATTAGATTCAGAGTCAGAATTTGATACCTCATCATTGGATAGTGCCATCAAGCAGGGATAGGTATCCTCATCATCTTCATTTGAATTGTTGCCCCAGATTACAGAGGTGTATGCCACTTTAACTTTTTTATATTTCTTGTCTACATTTCTTCCTCCTTGCCTCTTTGAATGATACTTTAGCTTATTTGCATGGTAGGAGTACTTTTGTTCCTGAAGCTCCTTCCTTTTAATTTTGAGGAATCTAGCAAATCTGATGGTCAACTCTTTTAGCTCATCCTCCTCATCATCACTGCTGCTATCATCACTTTAATCATTAGTATCATCTTTTTTTGAGCTCTGTGATGTAGTAGCTTTGAGCATTAGTATTTTTCCTCTGTTTTGTTACTCCCATAGAAGATTTAGTCTTCCTTCATGTTTAGTAGGGCTTCCAAATAGTGCAGTGATGGACTGATACGATTCTCCTCTTACTTCTTCAATAGCTGTCACTTTTGGTTGCCATTCTTTAGGTAGAGCTTTGAGTATTTTACATACTTGTTCTCCTTGTGTATAGCTCTTTCCCAA
Source organism: Adenanthera pavonina (assembly GCA_026686845.1). Lineage (NCBI taxonomy): Eukaryota > Viridiplantae > Streptophyta > Magnoliopsida > Fabales > Fabaceae > Adenanthera > Adenanthera pavonina. The sequence goes on along the minus strand of JAIVEN010000019.1, from coordinate 10,454,861 downwards.
AGCTGCTAAATGATTGATGATGTGAGTAAAACAAATTTGCATTTCCTTAATAGGCTCACCATTGTTCATCTTGAAAGCTTCATATTCAACTGCGAAAGAGTTGAGCCTGTTTTCCTTCACTTTCTTGGTTCCTTCATGAGCAATTTCAAGAGCATCCCATATTTTCTTTATCATGTTGCAATCTGACACTCTAAAGAATTCATCTTGTGAAAGAGTGTAACATCCCTTAGAGATAGAATAACTAAATATCTGTAAGAAATTCGCGAAAACGGATAAACACTATTTTGCATGAAAAAGGGCAAAGAGATCATTTTTCCTGATTGGATACAAAAATGAGAAATTATATTTTTACCCTTACAATTTAAGATAATTGCATTTTAACCCATAGGGATGCATGAGAATATATATTTTGGGGGAAAATTACAGCTAATGACCTGAAAGAATTAAAAATTATAATTTGGCCTAGGTCAGGGGTAATTTTGTAAATATGTAAAATTACTGTCAAAATGAAGCTCACGATGAAATGAGTCCAATGATATATAGCATGGAGGTTAGGTGATTAAAAATAAAGTAATAATCAGTGCCGAATATCCAAAAGTAACTATATATCGATAAAGTAGATTATGGGCCCCACAGATGGCAAAGAGGTGACCAGGACAGGATTTGAGCCTCACATAAATACTTTTTGGGATAGGATGATTAAGAGAATACAGAAACAAATATAGATTAATCTTGTGTCTCTTAAGTGATAAAATATCACAAAAAGTAATTTTATTGGTACTAGTAAAAAATCTAGTATAGGATATATCAGGACTGGTAAAATTATATAGTATTTTGACACTCTTCTCATCTCCATTGGTGTTAGATTTGTGCATGTGTTGGATTGCATATTTTTTTTATTATTTTTGGTGGAAACTTCTTGAGGAAGTATTGAAAAGTAAACTAAATTGGTTAATTTAAGTAACCGTAATTAGCCAAGGTAATTAAGCTATTTAATCACTCTCTTTGCTCCCCTTTTTAGATATGATCTGCAGCACATGGGGATAGAGAATTATTTTAATATTTTTTTGGGGTAAAAACTTCCTTAAGAAGTATTTGTTGTTGGCCAAAAATATCAACAGAATTGAAGTCCACGTATATGCTTTTGTTTCTCCCGTTTTGGATGACTTCAAGAGGCAAGGAGAGTGAGAGAGAAGTCTGCAAATTATTAAGAAAGAGGGAGAGTGAGATGTGACAGAAGAGGAAGAAAAAGAAAGAAGGAAGCTTGGAGATTTTAAAGACAAGAGTCAAGTTAAGTTTCTTTATGTCTTCAAGCTAGTTTTCATGTGTTTAGCTTGATTTCTTTAAGTGTTTCTCTCCTCCTTCCTAAGCATAGTTTTTCAGCCAAAGTAAAGGAAAAAGAAGGGGAAAGATTTTCATGTAATAAACTTGGGAAGAAGCATGAACTATATGAGAAAAACATGATTTCACGAATACAAAGTAAGTTTCAAAGAAATTTCCTTTTCTCCCCTTGTGCTATGATTTTTGGTCAGTATGAAAGTCTATGAAGGAGTGAATTTTTTCATAAAATTAATGCCAAAAATGAGTTTCTCATGGTGGAAAACCTTAGGAACAAGTATTGATTTCATGAAAAAGTCAAAGGAGAAGGAAATGAAATTTTAGGGTTTCATGAAGACTTTGTGATGAAAGTCATGGAATTATTGGCTTAAGTAGTTGTTTGATGATGTATTTAGGTTTGAGGACGTCTAAGAAAGCTTGTGGAAGTGTTAGAAAGAGGTGGAACTAAAGGAAAAGGTAAGAGGATTCACAAAGGTAGCAACTTTCCTTTTATTGCATTATGTTATCTTATAATGTTTTTATGAACTTTATGACTTGCCATATTTCTATTGTGATGTTTTGTGAATGTTTTGGCTGACTATATGAAGGGGCTTTGACCTTGGGATGTTTTGTGAAACTCTGCCGAAATTTTGATGAATTAATATCGCATTTTATGTTTTTATGGGAATGATTGATGTTTTCATGAATTTTGTGATAATATGTATACATAAATGGGTGTTGCTACTGAGATTCTTTGAATCTCACTCTTCCAAAATGACTAACATAATAGGCACAAGTTTTGTGCAAGGTTACCAAGAAGGAGCAAGGCAAAGAAGAAGGGATTAATGAAAAGAAATGAAAATCTTGTTTTGGAACATTATGTTAGACATGCTATGTAAATTTATGTATATTGTTGTGATGCTGTACCTTGAGATCATTATATCACTTTAGGTCTCCCATGATGTATGGTACCATTTTGGTACAACATATGGCCATGTATATATGTTAAAGAATTGCTTTTGCAAAGTTAAGGGATAGAAATGGTCATTCTGACCTCTATGGAGTAATATGCCACTATTTAGGTGTTTTGTAGTTGAACATATGAATGTTATATATGCTCTTAAACTAAATAGATATAAATTTAACATGGTCCAAAGATTACCCCATTTGGAGTTGTGTACGAATTACAGTGATTTTTCAAAATTAGGGTTCAGAATAGGGCAAGATTGGGAAAACTGAAAACTAAAAGTTAGGCACTGGAAAATTCAAAAGACAATATAAAATTGTATGGAGCTCCAAAAATTTAGTAGTTTACATGTATAGAAAGGTCATGCCACTTATTTGGAGATAATTGGAGCTATATAATACAAGATATGGAGGTTTTCCCAAAATTATTTCAGTGAAAGTTGAATTCTGACCCTTCATGATTTAAGTTAACACCATGTCCTGTGCAAGTAAAATAAATGTACAAAAAAAATATATCTAGAAAGTAGACATATATATATATTTCAAATGAAATAGAGTATGCATGATTTGGTCTAGAATATAATGAAATATGATTTTTTTCAAATTTATTGTCAAAATCAGAAATTTTCCGAAATGACCAAATCTACAGTATTTTATGAAGGAATAAACCGTATTAACTAGCCCAGTATTTTCTCTGTTTCTTATTTTTTCCATGTATATAATCTTTTTATCTATTTTTAAAGACTTGAATCACTTAAATATGGTTTTTTTAGAATTAGATATGAATTTTCAAACTTCATCGGGAAAACTAGAAATTGCCAAGTTAATAGTACCTAACAAAATTGAAAATTTTGTTTTTGAAATTAAATTGGGTCAAGCTTCTCTTCAAGTATTTTTGGACTCTAAAATGATCTAATACATGATAAATGAGTCTTGATATAAGGTATTACAAAGAGCACTAACTTAGGAGTGTTTTGCTTTGAAGTTCAGTAGGACTCTTTGCTTATCTTCATCATTCAATTCTTCTTCTGACTTCTCTCTATATGTGCCATCATTCTGCATCTTCTTTGGCACAAAGTCCCCTTTCTTAATGACAGACCAGATGTCTAGGTTTATGGATTGAAGAAATATCTGTATCCTTATCTTCCAGTATCCATAGTGTTCACCATTAAAGCTTGGAGGTCAATTGATACTGTTCCTCTGTGGCAGTATGTTCTCTCCAAAACCAGCTATCCTGCTCCTGGATGATTAGATCCTTTATTGGGAGTCTAAGCTTTGATATCAATTGTTAGGTTGGCTGGTCACCCAAGACGAGACGTGAATTATGTGATGCAAGATTTATACTCTTTTGAAGTATAGCCCAATTTCACCAAGTGTTGCAGCAAAACAAAGATGAACAGAGTATGATGAAGTAGATAGATGAAATGAGGAGATGAAGCATCAAACACAAAAATTTATACTGGTTTAACCTAAACCGCTTGACCTACATCCTGTCCCCAAGCCACTTGAGATTTTCACTATATCACATAAGTTTGATTCGAGCACTTGTGAAGACTCAGTATATCTTACAAGTTTCAGTAGGCACTTGTAAAGCCACTCTCCCGATACCCATACAAGATGTGTAATTGCCCTTAGTGTTTCCCCACACTAAGATTCTACCCAGAAATTGTAGAAAAGAGTAAATACAGAATGAAAATTCTCTCTTACATTAGATGATATATTGAAAGTTTACTCTAATAAGGTGAGTTTAATTTTGAATGTTGATACAGAAAAAATTTATAAATTGTAGCAGCATTTCGGCACAAACTCACTTAGATTCGTTACCCATAAGTTCAAATGAGGTTCTATTTATAGATTTGTGGCTTAACTATTTGTTAGACACAGGATCTATCCATTAGACACAAGTTCTAGCCGTTAGTCTGCAAAAAGAGTCATTAACCAACCGTATTAAATACGTCTAACATACCAAAATTTGAATTTTGAGGCTCAATAGATGAATTTCACAGAGTCAGCAAAGATATATGTTTAACTTTGAACTTCAAAATTCAAATTTTAGTAGGTAAAATTTGAATTTCGAGTTTGAAAAAGATATCACATGTTAGTTTGTGCGAATTTTCATATTGGAAGTGTGTCTAAAGAGTTTGACTCAAGTTTTCACATAGCCTTTTAGAATTAGAATTTCAGAGACTAAAATGAGAATTTTAGAGACTGAAATTAGAATTTCAGATATCAAAATTTGAATTTTAGAGACCGAAATTAGTCTATTAGAGCCCAAAATTCAAATTTCAGAGACTAAAATTCATCTATCAGAGGCATGTTCAAGTTTTAAAAAATGCACTTCAAAATTAGAATTTCAGAAACCCAAATTTGAATTTCAGAGATCGAAATTCATCTACCAGAGGACGAAATTTGAATTTCAGAGACTGAAATTCATCTATTAGAGATGAGTACTTTGTAACTTTGAATTTCTCCAAGCAAATTTTGAATTTTGCACAAAATAAACATGAATAATTTGTAAACTTCATTTGTTAGCCAATATTTCTCAATTCTAACACATGCTAACATCATATTTACTAAATTTAATTTGTTTAAAATATATGGTAATAAGATTAAGTAAATTTCAAAGATTAAGTCACCTCAAGAACTAAGTGAAAATAAAATATACCTACTAGTTAGGCCTTCACAGATTAAGCTCCACTTTCACTTGGTCATTCCATTCTTGGCATGCTTCCTTCTGATCTTCAATTCTTGGAGCATCTTTTTGTTGAATCAAGTGTTTTGATGATTCTAAACCAACTTTCTAGAGCTTGGAGAGAAGATATCAAAGGTGCACAAATGATCTCAAGTGGAGAAATTCAAGAAAAACCAGCACAAGAATAGATGTAGAATCTACAGCCATATTTAAATTGAGTAAAAGACTTTGAATTAACAAAAAGATGTTTTAAAACTATGATTCTATGTTAATCCATGGAATATTTGAAAAACACCCACTAACAGACGAAGTTTGAAACATTTATACTGATATGTTGTTTTGAAAATTCAAACTTTGGCTTTGCAAATTCGAATTTCATATTGAAAATGAACAACTCTGAAAAAAGCTTTCTTTGACAGATGAACTTTGACTTGAGAAATTTGAATTTTGAATCTTGTCTGAAAAGAGCTTTCTCTGATAGACGAACTTTGGCTTTTGAAAATTCAAATTTCAGACAAAATACAACTTATGAAAAATGAAAAATTTGTCTAAGGATATGTTAAAGTTCATCTGAAAACTGAGTTTGGAAAGAGCATCAAAATGGCTCACTGACAGACGAACTTTAAACATGAAGATTCAAATTTCAGAAATAAAGCTTATGAGTCTGTTATAATGATATGTTGACATACGAATGATAGTATTCAGAAATTTGAACTTTGTATTAAGTCTGAAAAGAGGCCTCTCTGACAGACGAACTTTGCATTTTGAAAATTCAAATTTTGAATAGATGAACTATTGTGCCTTATTGAACTGCCCATTGATAGACGAATTTTGGGTATCAAAATTTGAATTTTGAAGGCACTATAGTAAAATGGAACTACTGTTCACACTTTTTAGAAGAACTTTTAACTTGAAAATTCATATGTTCTAACACAGAAAAACTTCTCAATGATGAAAATTTGAACTTTGCTTTACAACAGACGAACTTTGAAATGTAACGTTGAAGTTTTTAACCTTTAGTTTCTGTGAAACTCGTCTGTTGGCTAACTAAAATTCAAACTTTGGATGTTAGAAGCATTAAATACAGTTGGTGAATGGATAGTTTTTCAGAGTAACCATTGGGTAACATCTCCAACGGATAGATTTTGTCTCTAACATCTAGTTAAGACCTAAATCTATAAATATAACATCATTTGAAGTTGTGGGTAATGATTTTAACTTTGTATATATTAAAACTCTGCCAAATCATCAACTCAAAGTCTCCTACTCTCGCATACTTCATTCTTTGTACTCCAACTTTTATATACACTCTGATTAAGAGAGTTTATCCATTGTAAATAATCTTATCTTTATCTGAAAGAAAGATTTTCTTGTGAGGGAATATCATAAGGGATTGGGGAAGCACTTAGCTAGAGTGTAAAGAGAGAAAGTGTGAGCTCTAAAATAGAGTATCATAGCTGTACTGTGGCATTTGCAAGAAGCCCATTGAATTCTTGCAAGATAGTGGAAAATCTCAAGTTGTGGCTTGAGGACGGGACGTAGGTCAAGATTGAGAGACCGAACCAGGATAAACATCTATGTCTTCCCTTCTCTATTACTACCTTTACTTGTTATTTATTTATACTCTGTTTTACTGTCACCATTGCTTTCTTCACTTTATTGACATTTTACAGAAAATTGTAATCTTCCCAATTCACCCCCCTCTTGGGAAGCCAGCATATCTAACACCTTTTTCTTCTTCTTCTTTGAGTGAGACATGATATTGATTTTCCTTTCTTTATTCCAATGCTCTTTCTTCCTTCTTGGACAATCCTACATTTAATATATTAAATTTACAAACCAAGTAGGTAGTCTAATTTATATATCTAACTTGTACTATATAATATAAAAGCACAGTCAATATATTAGTACATAGCATGATATATGCATATAAAGATAGTTATCACATACTAATGCATATTTTCCTTAAAGTTCTGTGTTTACTTTCCAAACATATTTTTTTTGTACATTTATTCTAATTATACAGGGCATGGCATTAACTTGAAACGTTAGGGGTAAGAATACTACTTTCACTTGAACAATTTTAAAACTTACATATCTCTCATTATATAACTCCAATCACTACCAAATTAGTGGCATCTTAAACTTGAGACATAGACCTTTGCATGAATACAAATCATTGAATTTTTGGAGCTATGTACGATTTTATAATACTTTTTGAAATTTCCAATATCTATGATTAAAGCTTCCAGTTTTCCAACTTATCCTATTCTGAACTCTAACTTTGAAAATTTATTTTAAATTGTGTACTATGCCAAATTGAGTGATTTTTGACTCTTTGAAAAACTTATTTTGTCCACTCAATGACAAATATAACACTCATACGTCATCCCATGTGTGGTCTAAACAATAACTCATCTACTTATCAAGGGCCATAATAAGCTTTCTCATTCCTATACTTTGCAAATTAAACCCTTAACATACATATATCATCATTCATGTTTCTAAATCCATACTCAACATCAAGAGGGACTTAGAGGTACATAATCATGCATAATGACATATTTCACACCTCATATATAGATTAGTACATAATTTCATGACATAGTATTATAACTTGTAAAAATCAAGTTATCCATCTTTATCTTGTTCACTCCTCTTGCATTCTCCTTGGCTTCTTTCATATCTTAACCCTAGCACATTGGTATTTTGGAGGGAATGAGATTCATGGAATCTCAGTAGTAATTACCCAATTATGCAATCATATTATCATTCAAATCATAGAAAGATCTTGAAATCATACATCAAATATTTTAAACATTCAATGGCATAACATTTCATAAAAATTCGGCAGAGTTTCATTTTGAAAAGTGAACATCCAGGGATTATGAACTTCATCAAACAACTTAGCCAATCAATACAAATCATCACAAAACATCATTATACACATATGGCAGAGCAATAACTTCATGAAAAACCAAATATGATAACATAAGCATAGATAAATATATTACTACCTTATAGCCTTCCTTTGCTTTCCAATGAGCTTCAAACTTTGCACACCTTTCCTTTACTCTTTAGACACTCGTTTGATCCTATAACATCACAAAATAATGCCATGAGCCACTCATTACGCAACCTGCCTCACAAAGTGACAACTTTAACTCTAAAATTCTATATTGTTAATCTTTGGAAATTGCTTGTATAACATGGTTGACTTAACCTATTTTGAACCCAAGGAATCCATTTCTGGGGGTCAAAATCATAAAATTCCCTTCCTATTTTGAAACCCTTTTTGACCGAAATATTCAAAAAATTATAGAAAAATAATAACTTAATAAACTTGCAATCTAATGGCATATTCTTGTGTCTTGAAGGATTTCTATGGCTTTTCATGGTGTAAATTCTTCATAACTCCATTTTCTCTCTCTACACTCTCTCTAGGTTGAAACTTTTAGAGGTAAAATGGAGAGAAATAATCCATAAAATACCACAATAATCAAGTATATACAAGATTGTATCCATAGAAATCTACCTTAGAAGTTTGAGACCTTGAGATTGCTTCTTGGTTTCTCCCTTTGAGCTTCAAGTTTCAAGCCTTCTCTCCTTCTTTCTCCACTGGTTGTGCGTGCTTGGAGTACTGAAGAAGATGAGTTATTGCCTTAATTAAGTAATTAAAGGGATTAAGTAATAAAAGTTAACTTTGGTTACTTAATTGTCAACCTTAGTTACTTTTTGTAAATCAAGCTTTTAACTAATTCCATTGAGGTCCTATAGTTGCTATAGCATGCCACTTGTCCCATTCTTGGCCAAAATTGCTTTAATAACTTTTATGGAACAAAATATCCTTTATTAATTGAGTTCACCTTACTGATTAACTATTTTTGCCAAAATTGTTATTAAATTGATACAGAGTTATCCAATAATTACTTTCAGTCCAAATCATTATCTTGATCCAAAATATATTTTAGTAAGATCAAATCACTGTCCTTGAATCAGTACTGCATTTTTCTGTAATTTGAAATAACCTTTATTGGGTAAAACATTAATATTAAAACTTAATTGCCCAATAAATATTATTTTGATCTTAATAAATTCCTCACTATATTCCATTGAGCTAGGCTCATCAAGAGTTTCATTTTGACTATAATTTTTCATATTTCCCAAAATACAATTTAACTAGACAAACTTATAATTTTTGAAACTTTTGGATCATTAGCTATAATTTACCCAATGCTTATTTGACTTCATTTCTACAAGACTTTTCTTGCTTGAGGGGCCATGTTGCAAAAATATTTTATTTCTTAGGCCAAAATATAAGTTTCTTATTTTTTATTTAACTGTGAAAAATGACCTCTTTACTCTTCTTTATGCTTAACTGTGTCTCTCCATTTTTTCCAATTCCTTATGCATTTTACAATATCAACATTTTTCCTTGGGCTTAAATGCAATATTCATATTTTACTTTTAATATAAGAAATGACTGTCTTGCCCCTGAGCCGAGTCAAAACATAATTATTTATTCTTTTGGGCACTTTCTTATAATTTTATCGAAAAATTAATTTTTATTATTTTTTTTTCACTATTTATATTAACTTCAAAATAGTCTATCACTCAACCTAGATCTCCCAGCTACACAATATTTATACCGTTGTGCTTAGCTCAGGACGAGCTTCCATTTAAGTGGTATATTGTATACCTTTGAGTGTAAGTTTTGGAATTAATTTTTACTAAGAATCTTATGAAAAATTAATTCCAATTAAGGACAAAACATAACTTCTTTTGAAAATTAGATGAGCAATTAATTCCTTCTAAAGTTTGAGTATATAACCTTTTTGTCAAGCTTTGTTTCTCTTCTTTTATTCATTTTATAACATCCTATAAAAATAAGGATATTACAAAAGGGCAAAATGACATTAATTAAAATTAATTCTAAGCCATTGGATAAAAGATAATCTGAGGGCTAATATTCACTTACTTTGCCTATAAATAACCCCATATCCCTCTTTCCCATTTGCTTATTTGCAAGAGGCATTGGCAAGGTTAGAGAGAGAAGGAGAAGGCATGAGAAGAGAGAGAAAGGGAGAGAGAAACCGAGGAAGAGAAGAAGAGGAAGGGAAGAGGAAGGAAAGTGAAGGCAAGGGGGAAGGCTTGACGAGGTAAGGTTCTTCCTCTCATTCTCTTTTAGTATTCTTTCTCATTCATCTAGTTCATGTTTAGCTAGGGTTTTGAGAAATTTTCCTCCTCCTCTCATGATCCTTAAATCTCGGCCAAAGCATGGTTGGTGAGGCTAAGTTTTGTGTTTCATTTAGATGATCATTGTGTTACATCTTATAATTTAATGTCTTTCCCATGAAAACTGCTTAGTTTTGAAGCATTAAAATGCCATTTGAATACTTGAACCAATTAAAATCTTAAAACTGTGAAAAACTGTTTTCATAGACTTTATAGTATAATGTGCAGTAAACTTCCAAAAATCATAATTAAATGTATAAAAATCATTTCACAGTGGTTCAAGTCTCTAAAATTGTGCACATCTTGAAATTTATAGAAAAAATATGAAACTAGAAAATCATCGCTTAGATCGGTACAATTTAATCTTTAAACTTTATTCCATTTTCTAGTTCTAAATTCTATCAGAATCCTTGAGTTGTAACTTTAAAATTTCATATCTCATAAAATATATAGTCAATTCATGCATTCTTAGCATTATTAGAAATCTGTCTACTTTCATACCATATTTATTTCATACATTTTCCATACCCTTACTAGTCAAAGTCTAACATAAACCTTCAGGGGTCAGAATTATCTTAAACTGGAACAGTTTTGGGAAAACCATATATCTTCCATTATATAACTTCAAACTCATCCAAACTAGTAGTAATTTGTTTGTAAGACATAGATCTAATTATACATACTAAAGCTGAATTTTCGGAGCACAGTACAATTTTACACAGCCATCCAAAATAGATAGTATTTACAAATAAACGGTTTCCAGTATCCTCAATCATCCTTGCCAATAAGCTTTCCTTTACCATTGCTTGGCCCTAACATTTGGGAAATCATGGGGGTGAGATCGCAGAATTTCAATGGTCAACTTGCACATGCTAGTACATCATCACAATACGTTTGAAAATATAGAAAGCTTTGTATACTTTGTTAGATATGCTGGCTTCCCAAGAGGGGGTGAATTGGGAAGATTAAAATTTTATGCAAAAGTTAAGAGAGTGATAAAAGCAAGAGTGACAGTAAAAATAGAGTATAAAAGGATAATCAAGTGAAAATAGTATAAGGGAAGAGAAGACACAGATGTTTATTTTAGTTTGGTCTCTTTATCTTGACCTACGTCCAATCCTCAAGCACCACTTGAGATTTTCCACTATCTTGTAAGAATTTAGTGGGCTTCTTGCAATGCCTCAGTACAATTTGATGCTCTGTTCCGAGGGCTTACAATTTCACTCTTTGCACTCTAGCTAAGAACTTCCCAAATCCCTTATGAAATCCCCTCATAAGAAAATCTTTCTTCCAAATGAAGATAAGATTAATTACAGTGATTGAACTCTCTAATTTAGAGTGTATATAAAAGTTAAAGTACAGAATATGAAGTATGTGAGAGTAGAAGACTTTGACTTAAGAATTTAGCAGACTTTCAATATATACAATGTAAAAATTGTTACCCACACCTTCAAATGAAGTTCTATTTATAGATTTATGTCTTAACTATATGTCAGAGACAAGATCTAGCCGTTAGAGATATTACCCAATGGTTACTCTGAAAAAATATCCATTCACTAACCGCATTTAATGCCTCTGACACCCAAAGTTCAAATTTTGGTGTGTCAACAGACGAATTTCGTAGACACCGAAAGCTAAAGACTTTAACGTTAAACCTTGAAGTTCATCTGTTATGAAGCAAAGTTCAAATTTTTATCTTTGAAAAATGTTTCTATGTTGGAACATACGAATTTTCAAGTTTAAAGTACTTCTGGTAAGTGTGAATAGTTGTTTTATATTGCTACAGTGCCTTTGAAGTTTGATTTTTGGTGCCCAAAATTCATCTGTTAGTGGGTAGCTCAATAAGGTACAATAATTCTTCTTTTTGAAATTTGAATTTTCAAAAGCCAAAGTTCATCTGTCAGAGAGAGCTCTTATTAGACTTAATTCAAAGTTTGAATTTCTGAATACTAAAATTCGTATATTAAAAGATTATCATGACAGACTTGCAAGCTGTGTTTCCAAAGTTAGAATTTCCAAGATCAAAGTTCATCTGTCAGAGTACTAACTTAGAACTCTTTATAAACTTTACTTTTAGATATTTTTGACATATCCTCAGATGAATTTTTCATTTTTTATAATGTGTTTTACTCGAAATTCAAATTTTCAAAAGCCAAAGTTCGTTTGTTAAAGAGAACTCTTATCAGATTTAATTCAAAGTTTGAATTTCTGAAATCAAAGTTTGTCTGTTAGAGGAACCTCTTTTCTGACTAACATATTTTCACTCCGAAGTTCGAATTCCAGTTGCCAAAATTCAAATTTCCAAAGCAGCAAATCATTTTTAACACTTCAAAGTTTGTCTGGTAGTGGGTATTTTTCAAATATTTCATGAATTATCGTAAAATCACATTTTTAAAACATTCTTTTGCAAGTTCAAAGTCTTTTACTCAATTTAAACACAGTAAGAAATCCTATATCTAATCTTATACTAGTTTTTCTTGGATTTCTCCACCTGAGATCTTTTATACACCTTTGATATCTTCTTTCCAAGCTCTAGTTGATTGGTTTAGAATCATCAAAACATTTGATTCAACATACTTTCATAAAATATTTAAAACATCGATATTGTCTAACAAAATTTCTACAGTATAATGGCTAAAAAATAGGATATCTCGGACTTAGCTCTCATCATAAAAATAGCCAACTAGTCATAAAAACTGTCATAGCAACAAGATGACAATATTTTCATAACATAGAATCACGTAAAATATCATTAAGCAATAACATAAAGACGAGGGCAAGAGACTACCTTGGAACTTTACTATCTTTGTCTTTAACTTGCCTTTCACTCACTTGGGCTTGTTTCCTCAACTTGTTTAGAGCCTATAAACATCAATAAAATCTTACTAAATCATGTGCTACATGGCTTGAACTTGAGTATGCATGAGTAGCCTTAAGCTTTGACATTTTGCAATCTAACTTTAAGGCTTAATCCTTTGCTCTTCCTTAGCTAATGTGGACCCTAGAAACTCATTGGAACCATTAGAATAATCAAATTCCAATCCTAGGTCCCTCTTTCCTACTTGGCCTAAACATGGCCTTAAGAAACCTAAAGTTGGAAACTTCAATCTTTAACCATTCAATCATGCATTCTAGGCATTATACCACATCATCAACTCATTTCTAACATTGTCTTTTGGAATCACAAACCCTAGCCCCAAATACTCTTGCTTGACCAAGACATCAAAAGATCATGTAAAAGGAAGAAAACTTCAAAGCCCTAGCTTGACTCTTGCTAAATGCATGGAAAGAAAACTAGAAGAAAATGGAAAGAATATACCTTACCTTGGAAATAGTAGAGAAAGTAAGGTTTTGCAAAGGTTTAAGACAAGTTGCATGAAAAATCATTTCTTCCTCCTTTAGGGTTGTTTTTGGCCAGATAAGAAGTCAAGGAAGGAGTGGGAATTTCTTGAAAATGATGCGAAAAATGGATTCCTTATGGTTGATTTAGCTAATGACAAGTATTGGTTCAAAGAAAAAGTTTAAGATAAACTATATAGGATCTTAGGGTCTTAGTGAGGCTTTGTGAAGTAGCCCCTAGAATCAGTGGCTAAAGTAAATATTTAATGATGTATTTAGGTTCAAGAAAGCTTTTGGAAGTCCTTGAAAGAAATGGAACCAAGTGAAAATTCAAAAAGTTTCTTTAATGCATTATGTTGTCTTATAATGTTCTATGATGATATATGACTTACCAAATTTGCTAATTTGATGATTGGTGATTGTTTTGGCTGAGAATATATAAGGGTTTTGACTACGAGATGTCTATTTTCTAAGAGAAAACTCTACTGAAATTTTTACAAAATTATATGGCTCATTATATTTTTCAAGTGTTGACTTGACGATTTTATGAGATATTTGATAACATGCGTGCTTAAATTGAAATTGCTCTTGGAATTTTTTGAATCTCATCATGCCCAAATGATTAAAATGTTTGGAACAAGTCATGGGAAGGCTACCAAAATAACCAAGGGAAGGAAGAAGAAGTTGATGGCTAAATTAGTTATTTTGGCCATGATATTCTATTTCAAGACTTTATGTAAATTTATATGTGTTTTGTTAAATCTGTATCTTGGAGTCATAATGTCCCTATGATTCTCACATGATGCTTGGTACAAATGTGGAACAAGAAATGATCATGTAAATATGTTATGGAATTTATTTTGCAAATTATATAGATGAAAGGTTCATTTTGACACCTTGAGGATAAAGTTAACATTGTTTGACTAAAATAGGGAAACTTAGTTAAGTGTTATATATGCTTTGAAACTAGACAAAATAACATTTTCACATAATCAAAGAGCACTTGAATTATTATGAATTTTCAAAGTTAATGTCAAAAAGCTGAAAAAAAGAAAATGACCAAATAAATAGTAAAATTCATGGAATTTATTGTACAAAATAGTGCGTCCAAAGCTCTGTTTCATATTTTTTCCATGTATATAAGGCTTTAAGCTAATTTTAAACGCTTGAATCATGTTGCTACGATTTTTCTAGAATTAATTATAATTTTTCAAATTTCAGTTGGTAAAAAGGACTTACCAAATGAATAATAATTTAGAAAAATAAAATTTTCACTTTTAGTCCCTTAAGTGAATCAAGCTTCAAAACATGAATGAATGGGCTCAATTGGAGTCTAATACATGGGAAAATGAGGTATGAAGTTAAGATGTTACAAAAGTTGTCTAGGATTTCATCATTTCTGCTCCAAGAATACTTGCCAAACAAATTATAGGGAGTCTTTGATGCTTAAGTCAATAATAAATCATCAAAACCGATCAATCATGTAATTCTCTCCCTTAAGTTATGCATAATAAGCAAAAGTTAAATTCAGAGTGTTTGTGATGGATGTTGCCAAATGTCATGTAATTTTGGTTTCAGGCTTGAATGTGATGTATACTACTACATTAGGCACTTTTTAGATCAGTTAAAATGAACTTTCTAGATAGATTCTAGAGTAGAAGTAGAAGTGGCCGATGTAGAAAGTATCACTTACTAGATCGGTTATTTAATCGATCTAGAATGATCAATTTGGAAAATGCTTTCTAGATCAGCTATTTAAATAACTGATCTAAAAAGTGGTAAAATAAATTTTTTTATGTGTCTAGGAAGGTTTTCTAGATTGGTTAAAACTCACAACTGGTCTAGAAAATCAATTTTCTAGACTGGTTATGAGTTATATCCGATCAAGAAAGCCCAATTTTATTTAAAAAAAGGCCTTTTTTTAGATGATTAAATCTAAAAAGCTATTGTTACATCTTATGTTTAAAGACATTCCCATGAAAATTGCTTGTTTTTTAAATATAAAAATAGTCTTTGAAAACTTGAACCAATTAAA
This sequence comes from Adenanthera pavonina, assembly GCA_026686845.1. Taxonomy (NCBI): domain Eukaryota; kingdom Viridiplantae; phylum Streptophyta; class Magnoliopsida; order Fabales; family Fabaceae; genus Adenanthera; species Adenanthera pavonina. Next base: position 10,439,277 of record JAIVEN010000019.1, on the reverse strand, counting down.
ACTTTAAAACTGTATAAATTATTTTCACTGGTTTACAGCTCATTACACAACAATTTTTTCAAAAATCATAATTAAATGTAGAAAAATAATTTCTCAATGTCCAAATCTCTAAAAATCATGCACATCTTGAACTTTCAGGAAAAAATAAAAAACTAGAAAATAGACGCACATATTTGTATAATCTATTGTGTAAACTTTACTGTTTATTTTTGCATCCATGTTTCTACTCGAAATTTGAGCCTGAAATTTGAAAATTCTTTTCTCATAAAATACAAAGTCATTTAGTGCATATTTAGCATCATTGGAAAGCTTTACATGTTTACTTTCTAACCATATTTATTTTGTACATTTATTCTACTCCTACTAGTCATAAAATCAATATTAACTATTTGAGATTAGTAATAATGTTCACTGGAGCAGTCTTAACAAAATATGCATAACTATCATTGTATAAATCCAAATACAATCAAACCAATGAATTTTTGGAAGTATATTCAAATTTATACAACAAATTGAAATAGATAGCCAAAATAAAAAAAAAACAGTTTTTAATACTTCAATCTTCTTCTTCCATCCTCTTTGCTAAACTATTTTCTTTAGCATTACTTGGCCCTATAATTGGGAAAATTTGGGATCAAATGGGGGACATTTTAGTAGTAATATAGTTCAAGCATATCATATCATCACATTAGCTTAAACATTGTACAAACAATATGCTTTCATAACATATTTTTAGGAAACAATTAAAACACTATGTTGTAGTAAAAATTTCAGAAGCATAACGGCTTAGTCAATTGGTATCCTAGGGCTTAGCTCTTGACATAAAAATAGTCAGGCCAGTCATAAAACACAGCCAAACATCATAGCAACATAGTTTAAAACATAAAATACAATGTATCAATGTAAAAGCTTAGAGCAAGAGTTTCTACCTCAAGACTTTACTTCCTTTACATTAAATCTTGCTTTGAACTAGCTTGGGCTTGCCTCTTGTACTTGTTTGAAGCCTAAGAACATCATTAAACTTCATAAATAACTTGTTTACTTAATGAGAACTTAGTATGCATTAGTCAACCTTAATCTTTGACATTATGCAAACGATGTCTTGTCATGTCTTCCTTAGTTTCTCTTAGCTACTTGGCATACTTGAAACATTTTGAAAGCATTACCATTATCAAAGTCTTACTCCCTTCTTCACCTTCCTTCTAGGTTGAGAATGGCCTTCCAAAACACAACTTGGAAAAACTAACTTTTTGAACTATTCCTTCATGCAATCTAAGCATAATGCATTATCATAAACTCACTCCAACCCTTAGCTATCATGAAACACAAATCCTAGGCCCTTTTCTTGCTTTGGTCATGGGTTTGGTGACCTTGGAGGGAGGGATTAAAGCTTCAAACCCTAACATAAATTATGCTTAATGAAAGAAGAAAAATACTAGAAGAGACTAAGAGAATGTGCTTACCTCTTGAAGACTTCCTCATGCCTTCCCTTCATTCCTCTCCTTCCTTTTCTCTTCCTCTCCTTCCTTCTCTTTATAACATCCCTAGAAAACTAGATTATCTAGAGATGCATAAGGAATTTGCAAAAATGAGCAGGCACTGTTTTGCATGAAAAAAGGCAAAGAGGTTATTTTCTTGGTTGGACAGAAAAATGAGAAATTATGTTTTTACCCCTAAAGAATTATGAAAATGACATTTATGTTCCTTAACTTAAAAAATTACATGGAATGAGAGTAGAAAAGTTCTTGGGCAAAATTGTTAAGTTTGTTGGCTTCCCAAGAGGGGGGTGAATTGAGAAGTTCAAAAATTTTTCTGCAAAGATTAGATAGAAAAGTGGTAGTAGAGGTTTTGCAGAAAACAAAGTACAGAATATAAAAAGCAGTTGCAAGGTAAAAAAGGAAAGGACATAGAAATTTATCCTGATTTGGTCTACTCCACTTAACCTACATCTAGTCCTCAAACCACCACTTGAGAATTTTCGCTATTTTGCAAGAATTCGGTGGGCTCCTTGCAATGCCACAATACAAACTTATGCTCTATTCGAAGAGCTCTTACATATACACTCTGCACTCTTACAAAGTGTTTCCCAAATCCCTTGTGAAAATCCCTTAGAAGAAAATCCTCCTTCTAGATGAAGAAAAGATTTGAAAAACTCTCTAATACAGAGTAAATAAGACAGTTGAGGTGCAATAAATGAAGTGTAAGTAGGTAAAAGACTTTGACTAAAGATTTCAGCAGAATTTCGGTATTTACAGCATAAATTCTTTACCTATAACTTCAAATGAAGTTTTATTTATAGATTTGTGATTTAACTAGACGTTAGATACAAGATTTAGCCGTTAGAGATGTTACCTAATGGTTACTTTGTAAAACTATCTGTTCACCAATCGTATTTAATGCATCTAACACTGAAATTTGAATTTTAGGTGCCAACATACGAATTTCTCAAAGACTATAGGCTAAAGGCTTTAATGTTGAACTTTTGAAATTTGTCTGTTCAAGAGTGAAATTCAAAATTTGATTTTGTCAATTATATCCTATTTTAAAACATACAAATTTTTATATTTGAAGTGCATCTGTGAGTGTGAATAGTTGTTTCATATTGCTATAGTGCATTCAAAATTCAAATTTTAGGGAGCCAAAATTCGTCTGTTAAAGGGTAGCACAGTATGGTACAAAAGTTCTACTTTTTTTCGAAATTCAAATTTTGTACTTTCAAAATTCATCTGTTTGACACAACTTTAACCAAACTTACAAGTCTTCATTCTAAAATTCAAATTTTAAAATTTAAAATTCATCTGTCAGAGGAACTATTTTGGAACTTTTTTTGCACTTTAATTTCAGATGAACTTTATCATGACTTGAGACGAATTTTGCACATTCCATTAACTGTGCTTGACTCAAAATTTGAATTTCAACATTTGAAATTTGTCTGTCAGAGGTGATATCTCTGAAACTTCAAATTTCAGTTAGCAAAGTTTGAATTTTCAACATGTATAAGGTTTAACAGCTCAAAATTCGTCTTTTAGTTAGTGTTCTTCAAATTTAACATATGTTAATATAGGATAACATGAAAAAAACATATTTAAATACAGTGGGAGTTTGAATAAGTAAAATCAAAATCTTTTACACTATTTACAATGTGAGGGATCCTAACAACTAATTCGTCAACCATTTCTTCTTCGATTTCTTCACTTGATTGCTCTTATACTCCTTTGATATTTTCCTTCCAAGCTCTAGTTATTTAGAATCATCAAAACACTTGATTCAACATTCTCTCCCTTTTTGATGATGACAAAACAACTTGCAAACTGGATTAGTACTTGGGTTTGTTTCTAAGAGCTCCCCCTCAACATATGCATTAAAATTTAAAGATAAGTACAACACATATAGGACAATAGAAGAAAAATGTAGAATCATATTGTATTAATTCATTTAAAGTTCAGTATAGTGATTCAACAAGTATATGACATTGCAAGATTAGCACTTCAAAAACATGTAGCCTTAAGGATCCAGTAATCACTTCTTCTTGGGCTTGAACTTCTTGCTGTAGGTCTTGCCAGATTGCCTGGCTTCAGATTTCCTAGTTTGCTCAGTTTTCTTCTCCCCTTTTTGGACATCATCAGGAGCTGGAACATGCATAACGGGAGGAGGAATTTGCGCCACTGGAATAGCATGAAGAGGGCCAGGGATAAATGGTGCTGAGGAGGGGATCTAAGGAGGAGGTACTGATGGCGGTGTTTAAGGGAGATCTTCCTTAGCATTTGACTATCTCCTGAACTTCCTTTTAAAGATTGGCTAATCTGAGTATACTTAGGAGAAGAAGGTTGAGGGGCAGGAGGAGGAAACATTTCATCAAGCCTTTGCTTCTGAGCTTGCATAATTACATTATGTGCAATGGCAGCAACATCTACTTAAGTTACAAGGTTTCTTTCCTCATTTAGTGCAGCCTAAATGATTGGTGCAGAGGTGATGGCTGCTATTAATTTCTCCATTTGCTTAGATTCTTGAGATGATAGAATTGATTCCTGAGCAACATCTTCCATCATAGGCTCATGAGAGCCTTCTACTTGAGGGGACTTTTCCTTCATGGCATAGTTCAAGGGTGGACCAGGGTTTGTCATATTGCTGGAGGTCTGTGGGGTAGCAACAATATCAACAGCCTTAATAGCAATATCTGTGGCAACATGCTCAAGAGATTCCAGTTCAAATGGACTTGGTGGTTCAGGAGTTACAGATTTGATGGGGTCAAAAGGTCCAAGCTGAGGTGGAGCTGATATGGAGGGGATAACACTTTTGATCTCTTCATACACATTAGCAATTACTTTCATGTTCTTGGCCAATTATGTGATATGATCCTGTAGCCTCCCTTGTTTTCTTTCAATGCCCATTCGTTGCAGCTCTTCCTCCTTAAATACTTCAGTAGGCTTTCCTCTTCCCTTCTCCAAGTGCTTGATCTTTGGATACTAAAGCATGTTGGTGATGATAGAGGCATAGGGCAAGGTGGAATCCTTCCTCTGATCTCTTGCCTTGAGCATACAATGGAAGATGACATAGCCTAGATTTAGCAACTTTTCACGCATTAGAGCAGCCATCACATGTGCTTCAACCCTTGTGATCAAATTAAAGCTTCCTCCTTTGTTAAAGATGATCCTGGACACAATATAGTGTAGGACCCTTACTTGAACACTTAAGTTAGAGGGCTTTATCACTCTTAGTGAAGGCCTATTCTCTTGCCTTCTAAATAAGGTGTTCAGGAATGTACTCTCCTTGTAGTTCAAGAATGGACCACCTTCCTCATCTGCTTCTTCATCCTTATCCATGTATCTTGAGGTGGTGATATCAATCTTGAGGTCATCTTGTCTAGAGATTTCCAGGAATTCATTGATTTTCTCATCAGAGAGCCATAGAGTTCTAGACCTGAGGTTGACTACCATTTCCTCTTTCTGCTATTGTATGACAAAGCAGCATACCGCATTTTGATTACTTCATCATCATATCTTTCCTTAATTTCCAACAGATTTTATATCTTACCAACCATAATCTAGCATCAAAATTATTGGAAATCAGAAAATCTTCCAAGTTGGTACAATGGGGATTGATTACTTTTTTACTGACAAACTTTGTGGTGTACTCCTTCAAGATATGGGCAGTGCTACACAGAGGTTCAGTGGTTAGCTAGAGTTCCTCAGACTTAGTACTGGACGAGGCAGAGGCTGCAGCAATAGGGACAACTTTTTGTAAGGTGTTCCCTTGTTGGATTAGCCTTTTTTTTTTGTTTTAGCATCTTTAGAGGCATATTGTGACTTGACAGCCCTTTTTGGTCTGGACTCCTCTCTACAAACATTGGGATTTTTAACCCTTTCCATTTCTGAGATAGATTGAACAGAGATGCTAGGAAGGGGTTTATAAGGTGCAGGTGTGAGTTTAATCATTGGAAAATGAAGATTCATAGACAGAATTATTGAGAAATTAAGAGAGGAGGTGAATAGATTTGGGAGAGAGATGAAGAAGGTTGTATTTGTTCAGAGCGAGACCCTTCAGTTTAGCTTTTGTAACCGTTCAAAAAGCAAATTTTGAGACCCAAAATTCAAGTTTCAGGCGATTTCATAATTCACCAAACAAAGAAGGCTGTCTGACAGACGAATTTTCATCTTTAAAGTTTGTTTGTGAGTGGCTTTGTTAAGAAAACATTTCTCAACAAATGAACTTTGAGTCATGAATGTTCGAATTTTAAAAGATCAATCATTATGCATGCAAAGAAGGAGAAAGTGATGAAATTCGTCTAATAGAAACTTGTCATGTATGCATGTTTCAACAGATCAATGTTGTACCCTTAAAACTCAAATTTTGAGAGTTCATTGTGAGGGTCTCAAGCAAAGAATGTTCAACAAACGAATTTTGAGGGACAAATATTCAAATTTTAAGATTTTACAAAGAGATTTTTGAAACGCGAATTTTGTGCTGCTAAAATTTGTATGTTGAATACTTACACATAGTCAATATTCATATTCACATTCAAACATTCGAATTTTGACCAACTAACAGATGAATTTTGAACAGGTTGAAGGTATTGTAACGGCATGTGAGGCACTAAAATACGTTTGTTTAGGACTTAAGTTTGAATTTTAAGCATGCCAACTTGATTAAAGTCATGATTCAACATGGAAATCCATTTATTATCATCCAAAATACAAATGTTTCACAATTTAACTTATAGAGATGAGCTGAAAGTTTGAATTTCCAAATTTCTACCAGCAGCTATTGACAAAGTAGGTCTGATAACTTCCATTGTCTTGAATTTTTCTATTACTTGAACTTGTGAGGAGTACCTGTAGAACATCTTAAACATGCTCCGATGCTTAAGTTAGTATAAATTTTATCAATTTAACTTTAGAAACTTAAATAGTTTTAGTTAGAGACTTGCTTACAGTTCATTGAGATTTACCATTCCCGATTCTCTTCTTATTTTGCAATATCTATCTTCTGTAAGTGGCTTAGTTAGGATATTTACAATCTGATCTTTAGTAGGGACAAATTCTAATTTGATGTCTCCTTTCAAAATGTGGTTCCGTATGAAGTGATGTCTTACTTCAATGTACTTAGTCCTTGAATGCATTACTAGATTTTTTGTGATATTGATGGTACTTTGATTATCACATTTGATTGGTATTTCCTTCATCTCAATCTCAAGATCTTCAAGTTGCTGCTTCATCCAAGGAACTTGAGCACAGCAACTTGCAACAGCTATATATTCAGCTTCTACTATAGAGAGAGCTACACTATTTTGCTTTTTGCTGAACCATGACACCAGAGATCCTCCTAGAAATTGACACGTTCCACTTGTACTCTTTCTATCAGTTTTGGATCCAGCAAAGTCAGTATTAATATATCCTATGAGCTCTTCTCTATTGCCCTTTGGATACCAAAGTTCCATATGTGATGTTCCAATTAGATATCTAAAAATTCTCTTCATAGCTATTGCATGGGACTCTTTGAGACATGATTGGAACATTGCATACATACAGACACTAAACATAATGTCAAGTCTACTTACTGTTAGAGATAGCAGGGAACCAATCATTCTCTTTTATTGAGTTAAATCAAAAGGCGTTCCTCCTTTAACCATATCAGGCTTTGTTGCAGTAGCCATAGGAGTTCCCATTGACTTGGCGTTTTCCATTCCAAACTTTTTTAGCAATTCTTTCAGATACTTTGATTGATTGAGAAAGATGTCATCATCACATTATTTGATTTGCAGTCCTAGGAAAAAGTTGAGCTTATCCATCATTGACATTTCAAATTCACTTTGCATTAACTTAGAAAAATTCTTGTAAAGAGATTCATTAGTGGCACCAAATATGATATCATCAACATAAATTTGAACAATGAGCAATTTTTTATTTTCCTTTTTAGTGAACAATGTTTGTATCAACTTTCCCTATACTAAATCCTTTTTCAATTAGAAAGTGGCTTAGTTTCTCATACCATGCTCTAAGAGCTTGCTTTAGGCCTTAAAGAGCTTTCTTCAGTTTATATACATAGTTTGATTTTGTTGAGTCCTCAAAACCTGGAGGTTGATTAACATAAACCTCTTCCATGATATAACCATTCAGAAAGGCACTTTTTACATCCATTGGATACAGCATTATGTCTTTCATGCATGCATAGGCTAAGAGAATTCTTATTACTTCCAATCTTGCAATTAGAGCAAAAGTTTCCTCATAATCTATGCCTTCCTCCTAATTATATCATTTGACTACTAATTTAGCTTTATTTCTAATAATTGTTCCTGATTCATCAAGTTTATTTTTAAATACCCATTTAGTTCCAATAATTGGGTGATCCTTGGGTCTAGGCACTAAATCCCAAACATTATTTCTTTCAAACTGATTAAGCTCATCTTGGATGGCTAGTATTCAACATTCATCAGTTAATGCTTCTTCAGTACACTTAGGTTCATTTGAGAAATAAATGCACAATTATTTATTTGATCCCTAAGTTACCTTCTGGTTTTAACATTCTCTTAGACATCCCTAATCGCTTGATCAACTGGATGACTCCTTTGATAATTTCAAGCTCTAAGGAGTTCTTGAGAAATTTCTTCATTGTTCTCAAATTCAACATCCTTCTCCTGAATATCTTCTTTTACATTAGCAGATTCTGATATTTTTGGAGGTTCAATTTTATTTTCTTTAGAAAGGTTCAAGTTCTTAAAGTTAGAGATTAGTTTATCCTCATCTAAGACATGTGTAGAAATATTTTCATTTTCAATGAAAACTACATGCACATATTCTTCTATTATTCTGGACTTTTTTTTAACACACTATATGCTTTACTTTTACTAGAATAGCCAAGGAACCTTCATCTGATTTTGCATCAAACTTACCCAGATTTTCCTTTCCATTGTTGTGGATAAGCACTTGCATCCAAACACATGCAGGTATGAGAGATTTGGCTTCCTTCCTTTGTAGAGTTTGTAAGGTGTCTTTCGTAAAATTCATCTGATGTAGCTCTATTAATAATGTAGCTTGCTGTGTTCACGGTATTAGCCCAGAAGTATTGAGGGAGTTCTTTCTCGTTCAGCATTACTCTTGCCATTTCTCCCAATATCCTGTTCTTTCTCTCTACTACTCCATTTTGCTAAGAAATCCTTGGAGCTGAGAAATTGTGGTCAATTCCATGCTCTTCACAGTACTTTAGAAAACATGAATTTTTGAATTCTCCTCCATGATCAAACCTGATAGACACAATGGAAATACCTTTCTCATTTTTCACTTTCTTGGCTAAGGTTACAAATGCATCAAAAGTCTTATCTTTGGAGGAAAGAAATAAAGTCCAAGTAAATCTAAAATAATCATCTACAACTACAAGCACATACATGTTTCCACCAACGCTTTTTACTCTAGATGGACCTATCAAGTCCATGCAGTAATTGTAGTGGTCTTGATGTGGTGACTACATTTTTAGGTTTGAATGATGATTTAGTTTGTTTCCCCTTGAGGCATGCATCACATTCTTTATCTTTTTCAAAAGAAATTTTTAGTAATCCAGTGACTAATTCATTTTTAATCAATTTGGTTAGTTGGTTCATATTAACATGGGCTAGTCTTTTATGCCACAACCAAGTTTCATTATCTTTGCTAATTAAACATATAGAATCTAAAGAAGGAAGTTCATCTAGATCAATGGTATAGCAATTACCATCCATTTGAGCTCTGAGAACAACTTTTTGATCACTTGTTCTAATGACTAGGCAAAACTTTGAGTCAAACAGTATCCAATTTCCTTTGTCACATGTCTGACTTACACTCAGCAAGTTATGATTGAAGCCAACCACAAACAACACCTCTTCTTGGATGCCTCAGGATTCTTGCCCATGATGCCTATGCCAACTATTTTGCCATATTGGTCACCCCAAAGGTCACTTTTCCTCCTTTCTTATCTCTGAGGGTGATGAACTTCTCCTTATCACCAATTATACGTCTTGAGCATGCACTGTCCATATACCATTTATTGCTCTTGCTAGCTCTAAGACAGACCTATAAAACAAAGTTCAGTCTTTCTTCTTAGGTACCCAAATCTGTTTGGGTCCTTTTCTATCAATGACATTCTCCCTAGATATAGATGTACCTTTGAGAACCCATTCTACCTTCCTACCAAGTTCATTTTTCTTTAACCAACATGAACTGCAAATATGTCCCTTCTTGTTACAAAAGTGGCAGGTGACAAAGGGACTACTAGATTGTGATGCAGGAAGAAAGCAATACAGATAATATTTTTATTTCACAAATTTGGGTTAGGCATAAGATTCAATGGATTTTGAATTGTAACTTTTTTTTATGTCCATCTGCATGTACAAAGTGTCTCATGTTTAAATTTTGACTTTTCTTCTTATTCTTTTCCTTGACTACACAAGGATCATAACTAAGACCAGCTTTTCCTTGTGCAATCATTTGACTTCCTAGCAATGTAAATAACATGTGTTTACCTTTGGTAAGTTTAGCTAGGCTTTTGAAAAGATATTCATTGTTTTTCTTTAGTTCAATGCATGATGTACAATAGGCAGATTCAACTCTATGTTTAGATGCAATGTCAGGCATTTTGCAATCTGATTCTAACTTGCTAATCTTCTTCTTAGCTAGTTTTAGTTTTTTTGCAGTTTTAATGAATTCATCATGCAAATCATGAAAAGCACCAAGTAGTTCAGAATAGGAGGGGTCAGAATCATTTACCTCATCTTCATGATCACTATCAGATGTATTTTGAGTTTCTTCTGCTACACTTGCTATCAGATATATGTTCCTAATTTCTTCTTCATCTTCATCCTTTTTATCTGAGCTGTTGCCCTAGATTGATGAGATGTAGGCCTTTTTCTTTGCAACTTTCTTTTCTTTCTCCTGCTTTTTCAGGAATTGTGGGCTTTTCCATTTAATGTGTCTTTGCTTCTTACATTCATAGCAGGTGATGGGTTCTTTGCTTTCCTTCTTGTTTTATGCAATTGCTCCTTTCTTGAAGAACTTCTTACTTTGCTTCTTACTATAGGATCTTCCAAATTTTCTAACCAACATAGCTAAAGTTTCTTCATCCAATTCTTCTTTATCGTCAGAATCTTCCTCTCTTTCTTCTGTAGCTTTTAATGCATGACCATTTTTCTTCTTGTCTTGTCCAACATCCTTAAGAACTTTCATCTTGCCCTCATATTCTTCAAGGTTGTTGAAGAAAGCTGTAATATAAGCTATTGAGTCTCCTCTGGCTTCTTCTCTGACTGTTACTTTCAGTTACCATTCTAGAGGAAAAGATCTAAGGATTTTTCTGACCTTCTCTGGCTATGTGTATTCCTTACCAAGACTCTTTATCTGATTTACAATGAGGGTGAATCTCTTCTGCAGCTCTTTAATGCTTTCACCTTCCTTCATTTTGAAATTTTTATATTCTCCAATGCAAGAATTTAATTTGTTCTCCTTCACTCCAGTAGTTTCTTTGTGAGCAATTTCCAGAGTATCCCACATTCCTTTAGCTGTGGAACTTTCAGACACTCTATAAAATTCATCCTGGTTAAGAGCACTGACCAGGTAGTGTTTTGCTTTGTAGTTGACTAGGACTCTTCTCTTATCTTCATCATTCCACTCATCCTCTAGCTTTTTTTTGTACTTGCCATCATCTTGCAGTTTCATAGGGACAAAGTCTCCTTTCTAAATGACTAACTAGATATCTAAGTCAATGGACTAGAGATAGATTTGCATCCTCATCTTCTAGTATTCATAGTGTTCTCCACTGAAACCAGGATGTCTGTTTGTGTTGTTTCCTTCAAGAAGAATGTTTTCTTTAAAGCCAGCCATATATTCTCCCGGATTGTTAGATCCTTCAGTTGAGAGTCCGAGCTCTGATATCACTTGTTAAGTTTGCTAGCTTCCCAAGAGGGGAGTGAATTGGAAAGTTTAAAAATTTTTCTACAAAGATTTGATAGAATAGTGATAGTAGAGGTTTTGAAGAAAATAGAGTACAGAATATAAAAGGCGGTTACAAGGTAAAAAAGGAGAAGACACAGAGATTTATTCTGGTTTGGTCTACTCCACTTGACCTACATCCAGTCCTTAAGCCACCATTTGAGATTTTTCACTATCTAGCAAGAATTCAGTCGGCTCTTTGTAATGCCACAGTACAAGCTTATGCTCTGTTTGAAGAGCTCTCTAATATACACTCTGCACTCTTACAAAGTGTTTCCTAAATTTCTTGTGAAAACCCCTCGTAAGAAAATTCTTCCTCTAGATGAAGAAAAGATTTTGTGCATGATGAAAAACTCTCTAATACAGAGTAAATAAGGTAGTTAAGGTGCAATAAATGAAGTGTAAGTGGGTAAAAAAACTTTGACTAAAGATTTCAACAGAATTTCAGTATTTACAAAATAAAATAGTTATCTACAACTTCAAATGAAGTCCTATTTATAGATTTGTGACTGAACTAGATGTTAGACGCAAGATCTAGCCGTTATAGACAGTACCCAATGGTTACTCTGCAAAACTATCCATTCACCAACTACATTTAATGAGTCTGATACACTGAAATTCGAATTTTGGGTGCCAATAGACGAATTTTGTAGAGACCATAAGCTAAAGGCTTTAATGTTGAACTTCTAAAATTCGTCTATTCAAGAGTGAAATTCAAATTTTTATTTTGTCAATTATATCCCATGTTAAAACATGAATTTTCATATTTGAAGTGCATCTGTTGTGTATGAATAGTTATCTCATATTGCTACAGTGCATTTGAAATTCAAATTTTGGGGAGCCAAAATTCATCTGTCAAAGGATAGCACAGTATGGCACAAAATTTCTACTTTTTGTGAAATTCAAATTTTGCACTTTCAAAATTCATCTGTTAGAGACACCTCTAACTAGACTTACAAGCCTTCATTCTAAATTTTGAATTTTGAAATTTAAAATTCGTCTGCCAGAGGAACTGTTTTAGATCATTCATGAGAGTCCAAGCTCTTATACAAATCATTGATATGGCTGACCACACAAGAAGGAGATTAATTGGGTACCAAATGAATAGTATTTTAAAGTTTTGAAATTTTCTCTTTTGATGTTTTTATCATTCAAGCTTCTAAATTAGCACATTTGGCATTATATATGCTATCATACATGGGAAGTAATATATGTAAGGTATGACATTTTTTGGAGCACCCTAAGGAGAAACACTCAGTCTAATAAATTCCTTTTTCAGTAGCTCCTCAATTTGGTTCTTTAACTCCGCCATCTCATTTGATGCCATTCTATACGGTACTTTAGATATTAGAGCTGTTCTTGGCACTAGGTCTATTACAAACTCAACCTCTCGTTCTAGGGATAAACCACTAAATTCCTTTGGAAATACTTCAGGGAATTCTTTTATTACTAGAATTTTCTCAATACCCTCTTTTATCTCCACACTTACAGAAAAGAATACCAAATGGCCCTAACATTCTTTCTCTAGGCATCTTTCAACATGAGTGTTCATTAGAAAACTAAGCCTAGTCTCAGTACATAAGACATTTTAAGGATCAGGCAGGATTAGGGTTCTATTTCTACAATTGAGGAGAACATTATTGGCTAACGACCAGTTCATTCTAATAATAACATCAATATCAGGGATAGGCATACAAATCAAATCAATGGCAAGACAACAATGCTCATACTGGACTACACGATTAAGACATACATATGAGGTGATAGCTTTATTGCATGTAGGGATGGACACACCTAAATCATAAGACAATACGGTAACTACCAAACCCAGCCTCTTAGCATAGTTATAGGATATAAACAAGTAGCTAGCACCTGAATCAAATAAAGGTTTTACAAGATAATCGTTAATCTTAATCATACCTTCAATCAAATCAAGGTGACTCATGAGACTCCTATTGAATGAGAGCAAAGACTCTCCCCTGTGCTTGTGGCCTGGGTTAACTTCCTCCATCGTGCAATCATGAGCATAGTGTTCTACTTTGTTGCACTTCAAACACATATTTTGCCCAACAAAGGATACTCTTCCACCATGATCCCTTCCGCATTGATTACATACTGGTGTCTGAGCAGTTCTTTGCACACTTGGTCCTCCTTTCCTAGCTCTTCTTTTCGACTTTCTATTGTTACCACACTGGGGCTGTTTTCTTTTCTGACTTGTTCCTCTTTTAGTAGTAGCAACCATAGCCTTTCTAATATTGGTTAATGGAGCAGTTGTTAAATATTTATGATTTAAATTGTTCTCTATAATTTTGCTCAATTCAACCAATGTATTAAAAGTTTAGAGTTGCATTGGAGTAACCCTCTCTTGGATAGCAGGCTTAAGTCCTCTCTCCAACTTTTTTGTTTTCCATCTTTCTTCATCATTTGCTGGAGGTAAGTTGAGTATCTAGATAGCTGGATAAACATCACCACATATTCATCTACAGACTGATCTTCTGCTAGCTTTAGAGTGATAAATTCTATCTTTTTCTCATCTTGTACTAAACGTGGAAAATATCTATCACAAAATTGCTCAATAAAATTTTCCCACGTCAAAGGGATATTTCTAATGTGCATGATCAATTTTGTATTTTGCCACCACCTGTCGACTTCTTTCTCAAGCATATATATGGCAAGAAATGCTTTCATCTCTAAGTTGCATTTCATTAGCCTAAAAATTTTTAGTATCCGATCCTCAACAGTCTGCATATTAAATGTACCAACAAATGAAGGTGGTTGATGTTTCCTGAAATTTGCTATGATATTCTGCTCATTTGCCAAATCAATAACATTCCAGCTGCATGTTCTACTCGTCCAATTTTAGACATTTGTTGTTGTAGTTGTTGTATTGGAAGCTGTTGTTGCTGTCTTTCTTTAGCTTCCTAATCCTGTCTTTGTGCCTCAACAATACGTTGCAGTTGTTCTATTGTTTGTTGTTGTTAATCCAACCTTTCCATAATAATTTGTAGTGGATCAACTAGTTGTTGTCCCTTGGTTCTTGTTCAGGGAGTTCTGTCTGAACCTGTCTTCTTGTACGAACCATCTTTTATCTATAATGATAAACAATTTCACAAATATAAAACAACTACTCTTATAATATACAAAACATACTACTTTTATTCATACCACAAACTTTGTATAAAAGTTCTCACATGTTAGTTCACATATATTAATTTATATAGCCTCTAGCATGCTCCATACTATCCTAACATGACTACTTTTATGATACAAACAAAATTTGTAGCCGTCATGATTCCCACACATATTTTTCATTAACTATTACTATAAACAACCACTCAAGGGGAATGGGGACCATATTCTGAATGAATAGGAGCTTCCTCAAGATCTTCTTTCAGATCTTCCTCCAAATCCTATTCTACTAGCCCTGCTCCATTGGCCTCAATTTCACTTACTATTCTTAGGTGTCTTTATGTGCAAGTTCACAAACACACAATTGCATATTTTTTGGCCGATTATTTTGAAGCTCAACTTTAATTGGTCCCCAATAGGCATCTTCATCAAGAAGCACATTAAGGATGGCATCACCCATGCCTGCTTAGAATAGTGACGGCCATGAACTTTCATATGGTATCTTGCATCATTAACAAAATCTAGGAACTCTAACATCTATGTTTCCTTATAGTTCCAGAAACTGTTCTCACATAGCTTAATCACAATCTTATGAGTCTTACAACTATCATCATGAGGCATCACTAATTCAGCATCCACAGGTCACGCCCTAGGCCTTTGATATGTTCCATTCGAGGATCTCGAGCATTATCCTTAACAGTGTAAATTTCTACACACTCCTTGAGATTCAGAAATTCCCTACCTTCCAATCTTGCTCAGATGGGAGTTCACACTTCATCCAAAGGGATTTGACCTACTACTTTGTCTATCTATAAGCTTTTTGGATACTGAAGGCCTTTGTCTACTAGGGACAACTTTGCCTCCACAGCCTTGTTGAGTAAGACTAAGATCTAATCTATATTCCCTGTAGGCTGAGTAAAATTTTATATTTTTAGTAGATGATGTAATAGAAATCTCAAATACCACCTATCACTTTGTGTATGGATGATATATCATGGTGAAGGCTATCACCTAATGGTATTATTTTGTATATGAATTCCTTTTTGCCATCAGTATTAATTAGTGTTTTAGAATTAATAAATATATTGTTTGTTTCCGTTATATGTCCTCCTTGATCAGTTTTAACGCATAAAAAGATTTTTTTTCCTAACTTTGAATATGATATTTCATATATCAACTAGTAATACACCCGTGCGATACACGAAATGCTCTACTAAATCAATTTTGTTAGATATATTTGATATAAAAAAATATTTAATGATACTATTGACATTCATAAGAAATAAGCTAATATTTTGTTTTGATAAATGTTCAAAATTGTATGAGACAATAAGTAAACATTATTTTTAATTTGTGAAAATTTTGTATGTCTTTGGATACGCGGACTCAATAATAATTATGATAGAATTATTAGGAGATCTTGCAGAATAATTACATTAACTTTTCATTATCATGCAAAATTATTTTATCACCTATAGCAATTATTTAATTAGCAAATTTTTCTATGTCTCTAGTAATTTATGATGCATTAATTGGTGGTAGCCACATTTTTTTTCAAAGTCAATAATTACACTTCCATATGTATGTTAGTGGTGACAAAAATTATACCCTCTTGTAACCTCACTGAGATAAAATTTACTTTCCTTTAAAAAGTACTTTCATCTTATATTAAAAGTGATTCATTTTCCAACAACTCATAATTATCTCTCTTATATTGCATATTAAATTTTCATTTATTGCTATGGATATATATAAACCTGAGAAAATGTTCTTCTTCTAAGGAGCGATAATGAAACTATGTCATTAAATGCAATATTTGCCACAATTTAAGGCTAATAAAAGATAATAAATAGTTTAAAATTTATTTATTTATTTATTAAATATAAAATAATAGATTTTACTAAATCACTATTTTATCATGATAAACTAATTCATTTAATTCATGGCTTGTGGTAAATGTTCTTATAATAAAGTAACTCATTAAAATTATGACTCATGGTTGATTGACTCATTTAACTTATGTAATCCATAATTCATAATGTATTACCATTCTATTTGTAATTCATAATAGGTTGACTCATTTAACATATTATGACTACTAAACTATAAACTATTAATCCCTAAGTATGATACAGGGAATATTTTTTCTACAAACAATTTTTAATACTTGATATTTGAATAAAGCCTTTAAGTTATTCAATTTGACTGTTGATGATAACTCAAAATTCAATTCATAATTAAACAAAAAATAAAATGAAAAATGACATTAAATATAGGCCATTTGAAAATTCAGTTTTTTTAATCGAGCAAAATATATATATTTCAACATAACAACTAACATGGAAAATTTTCAATAAATTCACCATTATAATTATAATTGGAGAATTAACTACATATATAATCTATATGAGAATTATAAGGTCATTTGGTATACTTCTAAAGAGTTTATGCATATTTTGCTTGTTTAATTTTTTTACCCTTTAGGAAGTTAAAATTATTTTTAAATAAATGTATTATGTTGACAAAAATTCTTTTTTATTTCTTGTTATTTTAAAGATCGAATTAATGGTCCTTTTGGAAGGAATATTATAAAACACTTATGAATTAGAGTCCTACTTCTCGAGTTAAGCAAAACTTTCTAAGAACTTCTATACAATAAGTTAATCCCACCCATCAATATATCTGACAACCCTTAATAAAACTCTGCTACTCTTTATAATTTCTGATTGTTACACAAAAATACAACTTAGAAAAAAATGATGTATTGTGAATACATACATGAAAAAAAAATTATTGATTGCATTATGAAATAAATATTTAATATAATTTTCAATTGATTATCATAAAAATTAATTTTAATTAATATTAAAATTATTTAATTTATTAATTAAAATTAAAAATTATTTGTTACCCCACTTGTTGATTGGTCATAATTTATTGATGACTATTTAATTAATTGAAAAATCATTTCATTAATGCAAAAATTTATTATGCCATTCAAAAATTAAATTTTATTAAGATTTGAAATCCACGTAAGTAAATTGAATTCGAAATGATAAAATTCAAAATGAATTAAAAAATATTTAAAATAATTAACCTTTAATTGAAAATTCTTAAAATAAATTCAAAATAATTGACCTTGGCAATATAATGTATTAAAAAAGTAGTAATTTAAAAATGATCTGAAATAAATGATGCTATTTTTCTATAAGTATAATATACAATATAAATTGTTAAATCCTATATCATTGATAAGTAGGTTTGTATTTGTATATGTTAGGAGGTTGAGGCTTTGGACTGCCATTCGCATTAGACGATTTTATTCAATCCTACAAGTTTAACTCACAGAAAAGAAAAGGATTTTACATTTTATTCTTAAAAAATAATTGATTTAGTCCGTTTTATTAGTAATATTTAATTGGATGAATTTACTATTATACCAATTAGTAATTACATACTGGAAAACATGGTAACTTAATTACATGCCATTGGATTGGCCGGATATATGCATCAAATTTTGATATAATATGTTTTTGTGACTCAAATATAATAAAATTTGTTCAAATTGTTTGATCTCCGAATTCATTTTGGTTGTTGATAATTTTATTCAATAAATATTTTAGTTTTATGTATATTAAACAAAATATAAATATAAAATAAAATAATTAATAGATAAAAAGATAAAAAAATTGTTTACCAGAAAAAAAATTATTACATACCATTAAGTTGACTTAGAGATAATATGGATCAATTTTGATATAACATACAGATATAACGAAATTTATTTAGATTGTTTCATCTCCCAATTAATTTTAATTAGTCGTTGACAGTTTCATTCAATAATTTTTTTTATATATTAAACCAAATATAAATATGAAATAAAAAGTTAATCGATAAAAAATATTTTGGATGTTATACTATAATTAAAAATTATAAAAATTGCAAAACGTTAGCAATTTAATTAATTTTTGGCACTTTATTTTGTATTTGTGTCACATAGAATTGTTGTCAAAATCTGTTTAAATATTTTAAATTAACATTTTAAATAAAATGGATAAATGAATAATTTAATTGTAACCAAATATGAGTATTTTTAAAAGATCCATGAAAATTGTTTGAACATGTGATTAGAGCCATATTAATGAGTAAAGGTTAAATTTGAATTTAAGATTGTTTGAATATATAATTAAAGTTATATTAATTATTGTCTCACACATAAATAATAAGAGCCATATACAAAGCATGCTAATCCACATGGCTAGAGGAGAGAAATTTATGGTCATTCATGGATGCATAAAATTTGAGCATCCTATGCGGCAGCTTGATATTTCAGCAAGTGTGCTTTGGGATCCTGATTATATATATATATATATATATTCAATATTAGCTCTTTTATTTAGATTTAACTAGCATGGCATCCCTACAATACACAAGATATTCTTTTTGTTCCATACAAATTAAAATTTTAAATCTATACAAATTTATTAGCTTAAGATTATTTTTCAAGCGACATCTAAATATATAATTCTTAATATTATATAAGATAACCATAAAAAATCATTGCAAGTTAATATTTTTAGAGGTGTTGATTGATCGGTTCGATGTAAAAATTGAATAAATCAAAAACTGAAATAAAGATTAAAAAATAACCAAGCTGAACCGAAATGCTAGAGAGAACAGAACCGAAGTGAAATATTTTAGTTAGTTTTGGTTTTTACAATTGAGTTAGGAACTCTAGTTAAAAAAAAAAAACCGTAGACCATGAAGTAAAACTCGTAAGCTTAAAAAATATTCAGAAAAATACAAAGGCCTTCAAAACATGCATTAAAAAAATTAAGAGTTATAAGCATTCCAATATTCCATCAAAATAAGTTTAAAAAATATTCCTATATCAAAATACAAAAAATACATAATAATATTAACGTCCATAACAACATTATTTATAATAATATTTATGACATTAAATTAAAAACTAACATTAAGAAATCCAAATCCATAATAAAAAACACTAACAAAATTAGAAAGAAAATTAAAAATACTATATCTTGATCTTGCATCATAAACCCCAAAAGCATAATATTATAACAAATTAAACACTCAACAACAACAACAACAATAATAATTCAGTTCAATTCAGTTTATTTAGAATTTTCAAAGTTAAGACTGAACCAAACTAAAATAATTGACATTTTTTAAAATAATTAATTGATTTAAACAAAATAACTAAATAAATTGAACCAACACTAGTAGATA
The DNA here is from genome assembly GCA_026686845.1 of Adenanthera pavonina. Lineage (NCBI taxonomy): Eukaryota > Viridiplantae > Streptophyta > Magnoliopsida > Fabales > Fabaceae > Adenanthera > Adenanthera pavonina. The sequence continues at coordinate 10,419,445 of JAIVEN010000019.1, read as the reverse complement.
ATAGCCTTTAAACATCTATATTTAAGATCAGTTAAAAAATATCCGATCTAGAAAATTTGACTGTTGGCATTTTTATAAATAACATGTTGAATACTAGACTTTTCAAATTGAGCACCGATCTCAAAAGTAAGCGAAATTTAAAATAAAAAATATTTATGTTAAACTAAAAAAAAATTTCACTTTCAAGATCGGTGTCCAATCTTAAAAGGTTATTTTAATATTAAAAAATAAAAAAATACACTTTTGAGGTCAATGCCAAATCTAAAAAATTATTTTTAAAAAAATCCACTTTTAAGATTGAGCACTAATCTAAAAAGTTATTTTTAATATTAACAAAAAAAATATTTCATATTAAGAAAATTTCACTTTTAAAGGTTACTTTACTATTAACAAAAAAAGATTTTATATTAATAAAAAATAAAAAAAATTCACTTTTGAGATTGGTGCCATATCTTAGAAATTATTTTTTTTAAAAAATCTACTTTTAAATCGAGCATTGATCTTAAAAGTTCTTTTAATATTAACAAAAAAGATTTCATATTAACAAAAATTAAAAAAAAATTCACTTTTGAGATCAGTGTTAGATCTCAAAAATTATTTTTCAAAAAAAATCCACTTTTAAAGATTATTTTAATATTAACAAAAAAAAGATTTTATATTAATAAAAACTAAAAAAACCACTTTTGAGATCGCTGTTAGATCTTAGAAATTATTTTTTCAAAAAAAATTCACTTTTAAAATCGAGCATTGATCTTAAAAGTTCTTTTAATATTAACAAAAAATATTTCATATTAACAAAAAATAAAAAAAATCCACTTTTGAGATCAGTGCGAGATCTCAAAAATTATTTTTCAAAAAAAGTCCACTTTTAAAGATTATTTTAATATTAACAAAAAAGATTTTATATTAATAAAAACTAAAAAATCCACTTTTGAGATTGGTGCCAGATCTTAGAAATTATTTTTTTAAAAAAATTCACTTTTAAAATTGAGAATTAATCTTAAAAGTTCTTTTAATATTAACAAAAAGATTTCATATTAACAAAAAATAAAAAAAATCCACTTTTGAGATCAGTACTAGATCTCAAAAATTATTTTTTAAAAAAAGTCTACTTCTAAAGATTATTTTAATATTAACAGAAAAAAGATTTTATATTAATAAAAACTAAAAAATCCACTTTTAAGATCGGTGTCAGATCTTAGAAATTATTTTTTTAAAAAAATCCACTTTTAAAATCGAGCATTGATTTTAAAAGTTCTTTTAATATTAATAAAAAATATTTCATATTAACAAAAAATAAAAAAAAATCCACTTTTGAGATCAGTGCTAGATCTCAAAAATTATTTTTCAAAAAAGTCCACTTTTAAAGATTATTTTAATATTAACAAAAAAGGATTTTATATTAATAAAAACTAAAAAAACCACTTTTGAGATTGGTGCCAGATCTTAGAAATTATTTTTTTAAAAAAATTCACTTTTAAAATCGAGAATTAATCTTAAAAGTTCTTTTAATATTAACAAAAAGATTTCATATTAACAAAAAATAAAAAAAGTCCACTTTTGAGATCAATGCTAGATCTCAAAAATTATTTTTCAAAAAAAGTCCACTTCTAAAGATTATTTTAATATTAACAGAAAAAAGATTTTATATTAATAAAAACTAAAAAATCCACTTTTAAGATCGGTGCGAAAGTTATTTAAAAAAAGATTCACTCTTTAGATCGGGCACGGATATTAAAAGTTATTTTAAATAAAAAAAAGAACTCATTTTAGGTTTAAGTTTGAAGACCCCGCTTCTGAAACACAAACCTGCCGCACCTTTGTTCTCTCTGCACACATTCTCTCCTTTTCATGACTCCTTTTCCTCATCATTTTCATTTTCGTCCATGGCCGTCGCAACCCATCGCCCTGTTTGTTCAGCTCACCATCGGCTATAGGTTGCTAGTCATGGGTCATTCTTCACCATCATTTCTTGTTCCTCTCTACATTTCAGCACCCATCGTCTCCTATTCCTCTCTACACTCGTGCTCGCTGCTGCCATTGTTCATCCTTCCTCTACTATAACTCACCGTAACTTCCTTCTTGTTGAGGTTTGTGGTTCGTCTTGGATCTCCTTTTTTTTGTTCTATATTTTGTCTTAGCTAATGATATTTTTGGAATGTATGTAGATGGCTGATTTAGAAATATATATATATATATATATATGAGAACAGGGATCCGAATGCAAAGAAAAGGGATAGAAGAGACATCACTAATTCGATAAACCTTTAATAACATTCTAGGGCTTGTTTTGTATAATGAAATGGAATAAAAAAGAGTGATTTTTTAAGATATGAAACCTCTCATTATATAAAAATCAATAATTAATAATAAAAATACTTATTGATGATTAATTATTACATAATTTTTATGTCATTTTTCTTGCACAAACTTAACAAGCCTGACGTCTTTTGATGTGGACTTTGAGAGAAGATTAGAAAAGTTAGTCCAATGATTAATGAACATAGCCCTCCATTTCCATAGGACTCATGGTCTCTTGCGATTATGCTGAGGTAGGTTTTTTATTAATTTTTTAAAATGAAATTTATAAATAAAAAATATTCTTATGAGGGATCATATATATAATTGTGCAGTTTTATTTTTTTTAATATGTATATATTTCTAAATAAAAATATTCAATTTCTCATCTTAGATTCATTAGGTAGCCATTACTATTGTCTACTGGTTTCTTTCTTTTCACTCATAAAAATTCTACTTAGTTGTAAAATAGCCAAATTTCTTACAAGCCTTATTTATGGTATAGTTGGAGGAATCTATTTGAAAATTTTATTTTGCACAAAATAAATTCAATTTTTTAAATTAAGATTTTGTTATTTTTTTTAATAAAAATTCATTTTTGACTGATTTATGTACATCTATACTGGTCTTTCTTAAGTGAAGCCTGTCAGAGTTAGATTCATGATCCAAAGATTATGGTTGCTACTTGCTTGGTTTTGTAAATCTTCAAGGGAAAATTCTAGTGGGACAATAATTGCTTTAAAAGACTTTGGAAATCTAAATTCATTGGTAGCAATAAAATTATATTGGTACTTTCCAAAGTTACTAGTGGTGCTTTAAAAGACTTTGGAAATCTAAATTTATTGGAAGCAATAAAATTATACTGGTACTTTCCAAAGTTACTAGTGGTGCTTTTCCTTTTCAAAGCTATCACTCATATTCTCAAAGTTACAAATTCAAATATTTCTCATCCACTTATTGGTCCATAGTAATAATATATTTCTAGATTTGACAAGGCATAAGGCTATAGGTTGAATTGAACAAACAAGTTGGTTTGTTCAAGCCAAGATTTTAATGAAGACGTCAATGATGGTTCACGGTTTTTCCTTTGGATACATATTTGAATTTAAACGAAAGTCATGTTAGGTAGAGTTTTCAAGATGGAAGAAAAGAAACAAGAATGTCAATATATTTTACTAATAGTAGTTGTCTTTGTCTCTTCCTTTAAAGGAGGGCATTGAATTTTGTTTCGAAGACTTATTCTACCTAGTTAGTTTACTTAAGGTTTTAAGTTTAAAAACAAGGTATGTTACTAGTTGTGGATAAATTTTTTTCCCCTAATATTGTCAATCACTTCAAAATCACAAGTGAAATGAGATGATGTAGAGGAATAGTCATCAACTATATAAACTAGCATTTTGATGCATCTTTAAAAATGCTTTACCATTAGACTTGATGCTATTATCATTTTCCATCTAATTATCTCTATTATACTTTTTCTTTGTTTGAGGGTTGTGATTGATTTAGATTGTTAGTTCTTCATTTTAAAATTATTGGGATGTCCATCTTTTAGGGGAGACTCTGCTGAAATTTGTATATAACTTATAATTAAAGATAATTTATGAATTCCAATTACCTTCATGTCTAATGTTGAATCGTAAGTTTTTTGTGTGGAAAATTTTGATTTTTAATATTTATTAGCATACAATATGATTTGTTTTTTGCGTGTATTTGATTATAGAGCTCTAGGTAGTGGATAGTACTTGAGGGGTAAATGCCCACGACATCTAAAGAATGTCAACTGGGTTTTCCCACGAGTAAGTTGTTTGAATCCAAGTATTTTCTTCAATAGACATTCCTTCCTTTCTCATCATAGTCATTATTATTTGTTTCACATGTAGATTTGTAAACAATCTTCAGGGAACCTAGAGTGTGTATTATATGTGATGAAACATATGTTTGATATCATCGCTTTAGATACTGTTGAATCATTTAAAAAGGTAATTATATTTACATAAATTAGTTTTATTCTTTTTTGAGTTTAAGTTTTGATGGGCTATGAATTTGCAGACACTGGAAATTCTAGAATGCTTTTCTGATGAGGAAATCAGCAACATTCAAAGCCGTTGGGCAAATTATTTTCTTGAGATCGCTATGCCTTAGAGGTTAGAACTAGCTCATGTTTTATTCTTTGAACTTGTTCTTTTGGGTTTGATAATATCCACTTGCATGAGCTGGAAATATTTGATAATACCCATTTGTTTAGTTTTATTTATGATATTTGATAATATCCTAGACAAGCATAATATGTATTTTGTATATTGCTTTAGATTTATGTAGTTTCTATTTTTTTTCTCTAGTTTGGGACTTTGAATCCTTTATATCATGTATTGGCCACTACATAATATAAACTTGCCAGTTGTAAGTGTATATTTTGTTGGCAACCCAAGTCATTTTGTACTTCATATATTTTCACTTTTTTGGTTTCAAATTTATATAGTTTTGAATATGGTATCTAATTTATAACTTGAATTATCATGTCATGTACAGGGCTCATGTCCATTGATCGGTAAAAAATTATAGCAATGGAGACTATTCAAACATCAACCGACAAACAAAGCAAGGTTAGCTTTTGAGAAGTTAGTAGATGACAAAACTGTGAAGTTAGTATCCCCAATATTTTTGGTGTAGGTTTCAGGTTTAGCTTCAATTTTTTTGGCTCTAGATTCATATATATTAAATTGTCTTAGATTGGAGATTATGGGATGCTAAAAATTGGACAAAAACTGTAAAGTTTGATTTTGGCTATGGTCTTGATGTGCTCTCCTAGTTTTATGTTGTATTAGACAGAGGAGTTGTAGCTAGCTTCCTATGGTTTTGACTTGTAGCCTTATTTGTCTTCAATTTTGTATTTGGGGATTTATTATATAGCACAAGTTCTATTGGTTGTCATTGTTGGTACTGGAAAATGGTTCTGCTTTTGTACATATCAATTTTTGTAACAGGAGGATGGATGTAAATTTCATACTAAATTATTTAAATATATATATATATATATTTCCAAATTGGTGACCGATCTTGAAAGTGAACTTTCCAGATTTGGAAACAGGACTTTCTAGATCGGTCACCATTCTGGAAAATAACTTTCTAAACACATTCTAGATCGGTCACCGATTTGGAAAGTGCACTCTTCAGATCAGTCTTGCCTGATCTTAAAAATTTTTTTTTACATCTGTCACTTCTACATCTACATGGGAACCGATCTTAAAGTCAATTCTAACCAATCTGGAAAGTCATTACTGTACTAGTGCAAATAAATCGAATTTAATTTTGTTTGGTTTAGTTTTGTACATCCCTAAACATACTCATTATATAATGGAAGATTACATCAAGTAACATAAAAAAACTAATATGACAAATACATTAAGTGTAAAACTGAACTTATTCATCACCATAAACTATTGAAGATTTATCTATAAATTACATTGAATGTTGTATTTGTAGGTTTACCATGCTAATCTACAATTAGGTTTTTCAAACCTAGCCTTCTTCGAACACCTGTGACAACAATATATATTTGACCATGAGTGAAAATAGACTTAAGTAAGCATAAGCTAACATGAACTTTAACCTTGACTTTTATTTATGGTTATAGTAGATGATAATATAATATGGAATTACTTCTTATGCATATTAAATGTGAGCCTGAAATCTGATGATGTAATTGTCATTCTGTGATACATACTCTCTACCCTTTATTAGGCCCAGATATCATTCTTGCTTGCAAAATATGCTTACCAGTTTTAGTGACAATGCAACTATGTACTATTATACAAACCTAATTATTTATTAAAAGTTCTTATCAGCATGATGTACACCAACTTTAACTCATATTGCATGATTTGGAAGACAAGACATAGAAATAGAATTAAGGAATTTAGTAGAGTGCACATCATCAATAGAACTCATGTTCTCGTCTTGCCTGAATATATTATCAGAACTTAGCATCATTGTAAACATTCCCAATGTGCTAAGTATGCATGACATGACTCTATATGTTATGAAAAACGAATTTTTAAGGTTGAGGCTCTGATTTCAAACAGAAACAAGAATGCGAAAATGAACGGTAAAGTTCATTCAATAAAATGTATGAATCTATACGTCTATTTTCCAATTTCATATTTTTTCATGAATTTCAAGATGTGCACGATTTTGAAAACTTGAACCACTATAAAATGAGCTGTTAACCAGTGAAAACAGTTTTATATAGTTTTAAGTTTTTAATTGGTTCAAACTTTCAAAGACTATTTTTATGGATTAAAAGTAAGCAGTTATCATGAGAAATGTCTCAAAATGTAAGATGTAACATAAATGGTATGAATGATGAAAAAAAGGGAGCACATTGGGACATTGTGGACATTAAGTATGGGAAAGTTCAACAAAATCAATGAAAAGATTAGGTACCAACGGGTGGGAATATCTGGATTTTGTTATGGATTTTTAAATTAAACTAAAATTTTATTTCAAAATTTAAAATTTATTTTTATTTAATATTGGATATTATAATTTGAAAACTTTAACTGGATTGCTTAAAACCTATAATTGTTAATTGATATGATTGATATTATGTAAATTTGTTATGATTCAAAGTTGATTGATTTTTAAATTTTCAAATTAGTGTTATTTCATTTAAGAGTTATTTGCTTCTTTGAAATTTGATTTCAACCTTGCATTAAAAGCTTTAATAGAATTTGCCATCTTCCTATGCTGATTTGATGTGTAAAAAATTTAAATTATTAATTAAATAATTTTAAATTTGTATTAAAAGTGTCACGTTAATTTACAAAGTAAATTGGCTAATTAATTTGAATTATAATTATGTTTTGAATTAGATTTTATAAAGAAAATATTTATAATTGATAAATTTCAAAATTAATAAATATTATAAAATATATATAAATTAATTATTAAAAGTAGATCAAGACCATATTTTGTAGGAAATTAGGCAATCTCCTAATTGAAAACAGTTTAAAATTAATTTCCTGCAATTTAGTTACATATTCAAATAGTATAATGAAATTATTTAATAAGATTATATCACTCCTATTCTGAAAGTTAATTTCTATGTTAAACCAATATGGACATAGGTATGAAATATGATATAGTATGATATGGAAAATACAATAATTTTTAAATTTTTAGAATACAGGTATGGAGAATATTTATACATATATAATATTATATATGTAATTATTTATATGTATAATTAATAAATTAACTCATTAAGAGAAAAAATAGTATTAAATATTGTGAAAATTATAATGCAAATGCTAAAATAAATCATAAAATGTTTATAATAACTTATAAGTAAACTTTTTATTCTGTCTTTTTGACAAAAAAACATCATTTGGGAAAAAATGCAGAAACATTTTATTTTTCCAAGCATATATGAGACTATATTTTCTTTCTTACCCTAAAAATCTAAAATAGTCATATTTTATTGTCAAAATTTGAAGCGATTTGGATAGGTATAAAGTGGCACAGATAGATGTAAAGGCACAAATATAGTACATATAATATTGTATCTTGTATCAAATATATGTGTGTTTACTTTTTTAAAGTATTAGCACTTTATAAAAATTTCAATGCTTGTAATTTAAAATTTTTTAAATTAAATTAATGGCAATTTATACTTTAATTTTAAATTTAAAATGATTAACTAAATTAAAAGGATTCAACTTTTAATCTACAGAAGTGAAAAATAATTTTTGAATTACTTTTCAAATATTCAATACAATGCAATTAATTAGTAATTATAAAAACACATTAAAATATTTTTAAATAATTAAATAGTAATTAATACATTGCAAATAACAAATAATTATAAATATAATTATCATTCATTCGAAAAATTATAAATGCAACTTAATATTGTATTATATTAAAATAGTAGTTCATTATAAATTTTTAATTTTGTAGTAAATTATAAGTAATCAACATTGAATCTCTTTTCAATTTACAATCTAGGCTCGCTTATAGGCATGTTTTGAGTTGCTTAGGGCAAGTTCAATTATTCTTATGGATAAGCCTACGACTGCTCCCAAGCAAGTTGATATGCTTGGTCAAGATGTTCAACTTTCATCGCCGGCAAGTCTCATTCTCTGCACAAGTAAATCCATGGCTGCACACAAGCAAGTTGAAGGCTACTCAGGCTACCCTTGGACAAGTCCAAAGATGCTTATAAACAACTCTAGGATGCATCTAGGCAACTCTAAGGATACTTATGAGTAAGTCCAAGGTTGCACACAAGTAAGTTTGAGGATGCTTTTGAGCAAGCTTGGGTTTGCGCTTGGGTATATCCAAGGGATGTTCATGGGCAAGTATAAGGCTCCACATATGAAAGTTTGGGGCTGCATTGGATCAATTCTAAGATGTTCAGGGGTAAGTCCAGTGATACACCTAGTATAGAGAGTAGTTAGTTCAAGATATTGGATTTTATTATTTTTAGTATTAAGTTTTGTAGGTTGATGTTTTGATATATTTAGTTAATTTCGTAGAGTTAGTTTATTTTTTTCTTTTAGGCCATATGTATAAGTGGGCATTTGTGTGTAAAGTGTTGAGCCCATTCATTTTAGAAATAGAAATTCAATTACTTCAAGATGGTATCAGAGCTCGGTACCCTGGGTATGATCTATTTTCATATTAGCTTTATCAAAAAATTCAACAGTCTTTTTGAACCCCTAGTTTCTCTTTACACCACTATGTGTTCTTTCTTTCTTTTGAAGCCTAAATCATCTCCTTCATCTCTTTCACATGCAATCATTCCTGTGAATGACAATTCTTGGAGTTTTTCACCATGCAATCTTCTTCTCATTGACCATTCTTGAAGTCTACTCACAATATTTCTTCATTTTCTCCTTCTATAACTTGGATTTTGCATTTCTTGATTGTGTTGGTGAGTTATGATGAAGACAAGCGATTCTAAGATTGGTGATTGTTCCGCAAGTAAAGACCTTGTAGCACCTCTTGATTTTAATCATGTACTATACTTGCATCCATCTAACACCCACCCAAGCAACTATTCTAGTAATGTAAGTTCTTACTAGAGTAGACAATTACGCTGTGTAGAGTAGATCCATGAAGATAGCTCTTCTAGCCAAGAACAAGGTTGGAATTATCAACAGGACTTGTATATGTGCAAATCAAGAACCCGCATATCAAGGTCAATGGGATCGTTGTAATGCAGTTGTCCTTTCTTAGTTGATTAAATCTGTTGACAAAGAATTAGCAAGTTGTATAGGCTTTTCTACAAACACACATATTGCCTGGTTGGATTTAAAGGAGAGATTTGACAAAGCTGATAGGGAAAAGATTTTTAGTATTCACCAAGCAATTTCTTAGGGATTAATGAGTGTCTCGACCTACTATACAAAACTCAAAGATCTTTGGGATGAATATGCAACACTAGTGCCAATCCCAACTTGTTAGTGTCATGCCTCAGTAGCATATGCTCAATTTTAGTAACAAAATCTATTTCAGTTTCTTATGGGCTTAAACAAGCATCTAGGCAATGGAATGCTAAACTAATAGGGGCATTGATTAAGGAAGGTTTTAATCAAAGTGAATGTGATTACTCTTTGTTTGTAGAAAACAGGGAGATGAAATAATTATTGTTTTCACTTATGTGGATGATCTGGTAATAAACAAAGTCAAGAGATATTTGCAAAGTAGGCTTAAAATTAAAGACCTTGGTACATTAAAATATTTTCTTAGGTTAGAAGTGGCTAGATAAAAAAGGGATAGTGTTAAATCAAAGAAAATATGTGCCTGATCTTGTTGTAAATATGGGCTTGGAAAAGACAAGGTTAGTTGCTGTGCCAATGGAACAAATTTTGAGGCTAATTAGTCAATAAATAAATGAGGTGGATTAGCCTCTATAAGAGCCAAGGGTTTATAAAAGATTTATTGGTAGGTTATTATATCTTATTGTGACTCGACCTGATATTATTTTTGCTGTGCAGGTGTTGAATTAGTTTGTGAGTAAGCTAAGAAGATCACACATGGAGGCTACAGTTCAAGTGTTGAGATATATGAAGGACAGTGTAGGGCTTAGTATATTCTTGTCTTCTTCAAGCAAGATGGAGCTTAAGTGCTACTGTGATTCAGATTGGGCTACTTGTCCAGATACAAGGAGATCAATAACTAGCTACTTAGTGAAGTTTGCTAGTTCATTAATTCTTGGAAATCAAAGCAATAGAGCACTATATCAAGGTCTTCAACTGACGCAGAGAGCACTTGGAGCCGCAGTAGCCTAAATAACTTAGGTTGTTAGCTTGTTGAAATAATTAAATATATTTGGATTATAACCAGTTGCAGTCCATTGTGATAGTAAAGCAGAAATACATATTGCTAATAATCATGTTTTTCATGAGAGAACTAAGCATATAGAGATAGATTGTCATTTTGTGAGGGAAGAATTGCAACAGGGACTAATAAGCTCAAAGCATGTAAAGACAACTGAACAACAAGCTAATATATTAACTAAAGCACTTGGGAAAGGAGACCACAAAAGATTTTTGGGCAAGTTAGGAACCGTTAATTTGTTCAGTTCTAACTTGAGGGGGAGTGTAGAGAGTTATTAATTCAAGATATTAGATTTTATTATTTTTAGTATTAAGTTTTGTAGGTTGATAGGTTTTAATGTTTTTAGTTAATTTTGTAGAGTTGATTTATTTATTTTTTGTTAGGCCCTATATATAAATGGGCATTTGTGTGTAAAGTGTTGAGTCCCTTCATTTCAGAAATAAATCAACTCTCATTTCACTATCTTGGACTTAGTCTTGATCTAATGAGAAGTATACTTGTTGATATATGTAGTATTAAAGGAACGAGGATAGAGGAAGAGTAAAAAGGAGGCAGAAACACTCTATGCCATGGCGAGAAGTAAGGTCACCATAGCAAACGAAATTGGGAGCTTTAGTATTTTTTTCAAACAAAAGGGTCTCAGGCCACGGTGCGAGTCCCTAAAATTCTTTAAATTGGACAAGATTCAGTCGAACAGAGCAAAAGAAATGAGGGGAAACTAGAAGAGCACTGCTAGGGCACGAAGAAGTCGACCATGGGAGGCAAGTTTCAGATTTTGAGGGCTTGTATTTTGGTTGATAGGAGATCTTTCCTCTCCTCTCTTTTCTCACCGATTTTTGGGATGAAATTCAGATATATGCATGAAGGTTGGTTTGGCCAGATTCCCACTGATTAAAATGCTTATATTAGTGTTGTTGAATGGTTGTTAGTGTTCTTATGGCATGAGAATGGGTTTTAAGATGATGTGGTGATGTATACACTTAACCCTAGATTGGAAATTTTGAAGGAAAGTGAGAATCTGAATTGTATGTGTTGATGTATGGTTTGAATGGTCATTTGGAGCCCATTAATATGTGTTTATGTTGTTGGAACCCTGGGTAAAGCTTAAATGGTTGAATTATGGATTTTGGCTAAGTTATACAATGTGTTAATTGAAGGTAATATGATATTATAATGGTTGTTGGGTTAATCAGAGGCATTTGGCTCATGATCGGTGTTGAGACAACTTCCTAAGCATGTGTGTGTGGTGTCAGTAATTTGAGGTAATTGGGTGTATATGTAAGAGTATTGGTTGTTTGTTATGTATATATATATGTATGTTTCTTTTCATACCACGATATTGTTGCATGTATGTGACTCTTTTCTATATCATGGTATGCATACAACTAGATGAAGCTTGTGTATTTCGATCCTTGATACTCGTATGTGATGATAATCAATATGATGTTATATATATATATATTTATATATATGTACAATTCTTGAGCATTCCTATATGGTACATACTAGCATGACATTGCTGATGATTACCTAGTAATATCGACATGATGACATGGCATTAAACATCATCGTGCATTGAGCATAGTGAGATATGATGGATTAGGTGATGATGATGAGATGAGATATGATGAAACATTCCTGCCACTAAATCCTCTCCTATAGCTAGGAGAGCCAAGTAGTGGATTGTACCTTCTCTAAATCACCACCAATTCTGGTGGTCTTCGGGAGGGAGAGCCACAGTCCAAGCAATAGTGTGACCTTTAGCCAGGTTGCATTAGTATGACGTAAGCTTGGTGATATCCCAAAATTAGTCATTACCCTGTGTTAGAAGGGAATCACCTATTGAAAATGTCTTGTGATAACATTAGCCCGTGGTTCTAGCCGTGTTTGAGGGACACATGCATACCATGACATCTTGCATAGTATTAAACTATATGTATATAGTCTTGTTGTTATCTGTTGTATATGGTGTATTTTTCTTGGTTATTGAGACTTTGTCTCACACCCTCTATGGCAATACTTCAGGTGAAGACTTTGATACTATTTCAGAGAATACCAAGGAGCTGTAGGCCTCTTTGCTTTCAGGAATTTCAAGTGAAACTAGTTGTTTACTATTCATTTTATGTAATGAGTTGTGCCAAGTAGAGTATTGTTGCATGTATTGCCTTTTGTGTCTTGAGAGTATATTGACATATGTGGTTGTGTATGTTTGGTTGAATGATTATGACCGATGTGGATGTGGCGTGATGTTGATGGATGTGATAATTGTGTGGTATATTTTTATTTAGACCCTAGTATGGGTCATTGCACGTTGGGTGCGTGTGTTGTGAGTCTGGTAGTTTTGGTTTATGAGCTCAAAGGGTTTTAAGTCTTGTGTGGGATTTTGGGGCATATAGCCTATTATATGGAATTGGGGTTCAAGTGGGTTAAAACTCATATGAATGGTTTTTCTGGGGTGAAAGCTTCTTGGAGAAGTCATTTTTGCTAAATAGGACATGTATTAATGGTCCATAGTCGCCAATTGGCCAATGGTGGCTAATTGGAGGTATGAGTTGAGTTTTGGTCAAAAAGTGACCAAATCAATTACAGGCATCCAAAATCTCCATACGAAGATGGATTTGAGTGAAATTGGTGTCTATGAATTGATTCAGATAAGGGTGACTTGGAGGAGTTGGAATCAGGTTATTTAGAGATTGGAGCATGAAGTTATGTGTGTTGGAAGTTCATTGAAAAAATCAGCAAGTTGCTGACTTGGTATCAGTATACAGCACTGTGGCGACAGAGTCAAGGCCATGGGGCCAGTCTTTGCCGTCTGTCTTCCTCTCGAACTCGAGAGCTTCTATGCCGTGGTGATAATATAGCAAGCCATGACACCATTCTCTGTCTCTCTTATTATCACTATTGGTCTCCCCTTTGGGAGGTTTTTAGGTCTTGGTCATAGGGTGTTACATTTTGATATCAGAATAATGGTTCAGGCCATTGTTTCTATTTATGGTAATGCTTGGCACAATTTCATTTGCATAAACTTGTACATTCCCTTTTGCAATACTAGTCCAAGGTCATATGACTAAATATATTGCTACTTATGTAAAGGGAAGATGTCTCACAGGGGAAGGCCGAGTAACAATGATCTGATAAGGCAAATGCATGAGATGTTGGCTGGGCTAAGTGACTGAGTTAATACCCAAGGAGAAACACTGAACAAAATGCAAGAGTAGTTAAATCAACAAGGGTATGGTGACATTAATGAGAAGACTGATATGCATGTGGATCTAAATTTGGAGATGACAATGATGAGGATGAGGTGGAGCCAGAAAGAGCTCTGAGAGCTAGAAGAAGGGGTATCTCCTCTCAACTAAAGGACTTTCAAAAGTTCAATCCCCCGGCTTTCAAAGGTAAGATGGATCTTACTGTGGCTGAAGAATAGGTGGACCAACTTGAGACCATCTTTGATGTGATGGATTGCACCTCTGAGCAAAGAGTGCAACTAGCGGTGTTTAAATTGGAAAAAAGGTCAAGCGGTGGTGGAGTAGTGTCTTACTAAGTGTAGAGGCTATAGAGGCTCCAATGAACTGGAAGCAGTTTAAGGAAAGATTTTTTGCATATTGAACTGTGCCTTTTCCTATCTGGGACCTACCAGAGGTATTAGCAAGGGAAGTGTATCTGGTAGCAGTAGTGGTAGTGGTAGTTCTAGTAAGGGAAAAGGCCAATACGATAGAGGTCGTTTTGGTAGGGGTAGAGATAGATTTGGCCGAGATCAGTCCAACAAAGGTCGGCTTGGTAGAGGGCAATTCAACATAGGAGATTACCGGTTTGCCACCACCATAGAAGCTGGAGTTCTCCATCAATTTGGTGCCTGGAATGAGTTCCATTTCTAAGGCTCCATATCTAATGACACTCTCTGAATTCAATGAACTCAAAAAGTTGATTGAGGAATTGTTGAAGAAGGGTTTTGTTAGAACCTATGTCTCCCCTTGGGGAGCTCCGATGTTGTTTATTAAGAAGAAGGATGGTAGTCTAAGATTATGCATTGATTACAAGCAATTGAATAGGGTGACAATCATAAATAAATATCCTCTCCCCTGAATTGATGACTTGATTGATTAATTGGTTGGTGCCTTGGTTTTCTTCAAAATTAATTTGAGTTTGGGATACCATCAACTTTGGGTGCATATAAAGGATGTGCCCAAAATGGCTTCTAGGACTCGATATAGGCATTATGAGTTCATCATGATGCCTTTCAGGTTGACCAATGCCTTGACCATCTTCATGGATTATATGAATAGGGTATTTCTGCCGTATCTGGATAAGTTTGTGGTGGTCTTCATTAACGACATTAAGATTTATTCCAAGAGTGAGGAAGAACATGCATTTCATTGTTGGATTGTGCTACAAGTGTTACGAGATCACCAATTGTATGTCAAACTTAATAAATGTGAGTTTTGACTACGGGAGGTGAAGTTTCTTGGTCATGTGATTTTTGAAAAGGGTGTAACGGTAGACCCTAATAAAGTAGAAGCGGTGTTAATTTGGAAAAGACCAATATCAGTGATTGAAATTTATAGCTTTCTGGGATTGACAAGTTACTAGCAAAGATTCATTAAAGGATTCTCTCAACTTGTCATGCCGTTGACTATACTAACCTGCAAGGATAGACCTTTCATTTAGGATGACAGGTGTGAGAGAGCATTCCAAGAATTGAAGATTCACCTGACATCCACTCCAGTTCTGATTATTCCTAACCCATTTGTGTCATTCATAGTTTATATAACGCTTCTAAGAAGGGTTTAGGGTGTATGTTGATGTAACAGGGAAAAGTTGTGGCCTACGCATCAAGGCAGTTGAAGTCCCATGAGGAGAACTTTCCTACTCATGACCTTGAACTAGCGGTTGTAGTGTGTTAGAATAGTTGGCTTCCCAAGAGGGGGCTGAATTGGGAAGTTGAAAATTTTTCTACAAAAACATAAGTTTATAATGAAAACAAAAGTTTGCAGAAAAATAGAATGCAATGAAAATGAAAGTAATTGAAAGGTAAGGGAGGAAAGGACCCATAAATTTATCCTGATTCGGTTTAATCCACTTGACCTACATCTAATCCCTAAGTCAAAACTTGAGATTTTCACTATTTGCAAGAATTTAACAAGCTCCTTGCAATGCCTTAGTACAGACTTATGCTATGTTCTTAGAACACACAAATTCTACACTCAACACTCTTACAAGTATTTCCCAGTCCCCTTTGTGACCCTCTCACAAAGAATTCTTTTTCCAGATAAAGAAAACATTTTCACACAGTATAAATACTCTCTAGAATAGAGTGGATTCGAAAGTTGAAGTACCAGAAATATAGCATAAGGGTGAAAAATCTTTGCCTAATAAATTTAGCAAAGTTTTAGTAATACAAACTTAATTTCATTACCCACAACTTCAAATAAAGTTCTATTTATAAATTTGTGTTTAACTAGTCATTAGACACAAGATCTAGCCATTAAAAAACTTTAACTAATAGTTACTCTATGGAAATAGCTATTCACCAACCACATTTAATGCGTCTGACATGCCAAAATTTGAATTTTAGGGTACAACAGACAAATTTTGCAGAGATAAAAGGTTAAGGATTTCAACTTTAAACTTCAACATTCGTCTATTCAAGAGTGAAATTTGAATTTTGAGTTTGTTAAAATTATCTCACATTAGAACATACAAATTTTTATATTGAAAGTACATCTGTTGAGTTTGAACTACTGTCTCATGTTTTTACAATACACTCGAAATTTGAATTTTAGAAGCTAAAATTCGTCTGTCAGTGGCTTGTTCAACATGGCACAAAATTTCTCCTTAGTAAAATTCAAATTTTGAACTGCAAAGTTAGTCTGTCAGATGCATGCCCTAACAAGATTCACAAGTTCCAAATTGAAAATTCGCACTTTGAAGTCCAAAGTTCATTTTTCAAAAAGGGTAACTCTGAACTCTTTTTGAACTTCACCAACATTCAAGTTTTGACTAAGCTTTAGATGAATTTTTCACATATTCATTAACAATGCTTAGCTTGAAATTCAAATTTCAAACATGAAATTCATTTATCAGAGATAAAACCTCTATAGCTTCAAATTTTACTAAGCAAAGTTTGAATTTTGCACAAAATAAGTATGAGTCAACAGCAAAGTTTGTTTGTTGGCTAATATGTCTCAATTCTAACACAAGCTAACATTTGATAACTTTCAAATAACATTGTCAAACATTATGGTAACACAAAAGAAGTCATGATTTTACCCATATTAGAAATAGAGAAATCCTAACAACTATGTGTAAGGTTTAGTATAATATAAGTTTTGATGATGACAAATATCAAGTAATAAGGAATAAATGCATTATATGTATCTGACATATATAATGTTCCTGAAAGAAGTAAAATATATATTAGCATGTATTTAATTATGGTTATAATACATATATCATGCTATGTGTAAATATATCCACTGTACTTTTACAATGAATAATATAAGTTGGATATATAAATTGGACTAACTACTTGGTTTGTAAGTGTAATATATTAAATGTAGGTTGGTCCAAGTAAGAAGAGTGAGCATTGGAATACAGAAATGGAAATCAATATCATGCCTCACTCAAGAAAGAAGAAAAGAAAGGATGCTTCAAAAATGGAAGATCAGAAGGGAGCATGCCAAGAAGGAAATGACCAAGTGGAAGTGGAACTCAACATTTAAAGACCTAGTCACTAGGTATATTTTATTTTCACTTAGGTCTTGAGGTGGGATTAATCTTTGAAATTACTTAATCTTGTTACCATATGTTTTAAATGAGTTAGATTAAACAAATCTGATTTTCAAAAATCTAGAGTTTGACCTTTGATTAGTGTTTTAATACATCTCTCAAAATACATATGAATTTGATGTAAAAGTTTTTTCATATAAAACTAGACTTAATAAGCTTTTCAAATAAGGTTATTTCACTCAAAATAAAGGTCATATGAAAAAGCTAGGTCATTTAAAGTTGAGTAGTGAGATATGAATTTTTAGTTTTGATCTCTTATCATTATTTTGATCATATCTCACAGAATACGTTTGTTTTTGAAGTGAAGCTTATTGAATTTAAAAGTAGACATTGAGAGTTTTCCAACCATAGGTCATTTGCTTAATTTGGAGTTAAAATGAGAGAGTTATAGCTTTTACAAAATTGTCTATAGTGCAAAATTCCAAGTTACGGAGGTTTCCTGTCCGATAGACGAATTTCGGGCCTCCGAAATTCTAATTTCGCAGAGAACCTTTGTGCTAAGTTGAGCTTGCCACAGACAGATGAATTTTGGCTTCCAAAATTCAAAATTCAGGTCTAACAGATGAATTTTGGCCTTCAAAATTTGAATTTCGAAACACCAGAATGTGAAAATACTTCTAGAAAGGCCAACAGACGAATTTTCATATCCAAAATTTGAACTTCAAGTCCAACAGATGAATTTTGGCTTTCAAAATTTGAATTTTGAAACACCAGAATGTGAAAATACTTCTAGAAAAGCTAACAGATAAATTTTCATATCTAAAATTTGAACTTCAAGTATAACAGAAGAATTTTGGCTTTGAAAATTCGAATTTCGAATCTCCAGAAACGCGAAAATACTTCTGGAACAGCCAACAGACGAATTTCCACATTCAAAATTCAAATTTCGAAAGGAAGAGCTTATGCCATATTGAGTTGCTCACTGACAAACGAATTTTGGGCACTAAAATTTGAACTTCGAAGGCACTATAGCATTATGGAATAATTGTTCACACTTACCAGAAGTACTTTAAACTTGAAAATTCGTATGTTCCAACGTAGAAACATTTGTCAAGATGAAAATTCAAATTTCATATTTGAACAGATGAACTTCGAAGTTCAACGCTAAAGACTTTAACTTATGGTCTCTTTGAAATTCGTCTATTGACATCCATAATTCGAATTTCAGAATGTCAGAAACATTAAATGTGGTTGGTAAACGGCTAGTTTTGCAGAGTAACCATTGGGTAACGTCTCTAACGGCTAGATCTTGTATCTAACATCTTGTTACACCACAAAACTATAAATAGAACATCATTTGAACTTATGGGTAACGATCTTAAGAGTGTTTATACGAAAATGCTGCAACAATTTGTAAAATCTTTCTATCACAGCATTGTTTGAAAAACCCACCTCAATAGAGTGAGCTTTCAATGTATTATCTACTCTTCAAGAGAGTTTTTATTCTGTAAGCATTTCTTTCTACATATTCTGGGTAGAATCTTAGTGTGGGAAAACACTAAGGGATTTACACATCTTGTAAGGGTGTGAGGAGAGTGGCTTCACAAGTACCCACTGAAACTTGTGGGAATATACTGAGGCTTCACAGGTGCCTGGATCAAACCTGTGGGATATAGTAGAAAATCCCAAGTGGTGGCTTGGGGACTGGATGTAGGCCAAGTGGTTGGGCTGAACCAATATAAATTGTTGTGTATTATTCTTCATCTTCTCTATTCAGTTGCTACACACAACTCTCTCTTTTTATCCTTGTTTTGCTGCACTCTTAGTGAAATTGGGTTGTGATCCAAAAAGAGTGAAAATCTTGCATCACCCAATTTACCCCCCTCTTAGGTTACTAGCCAATCTAACAATTGGTATCAGAGCTAGGACTCCCAGGAAATGATCTAATCATCCGAGAGCAAAATGGCTGATTTTGGAGAGAACATACTGCCACAGGGGAATAATGTCAACAGACCTCCAGGCTTCAATGGTGAACACTATGGATACTGGAAGATGAGAATGCAGATTTATCTTCAATCCATAGACCTAGATATCTGGTCTGTTATACATGAGGGTGATTTTGTGCCAAAGAAAATGCAAAATGATGGAACATACAGAAAGAAGCCAGAAGCAGAGTGGGATGGTGTGGATAAGTGAAGAGTTCTGCTAAACTTCATGGTAAAGCACTCCTTGGTCAGTGCACTTTCACAAGACGAATTCTTCAGAGTGTCAGATTGCAACACAGTCAAGGAAATATGGGATGCTCTGGAGATTGCTCATGAAGGAACCAAGGGAGTTAAGGAGAACAGGCTCAGCTCTCTCATAGCTGAATATGAAGCCTTCAAGATGAACAATGGTGAGTCCATTAAAGAATTTCAAATTCATTTTACTCACATTGTTAATCATGTGGCAGCTTTGGGAAAAAGCTATACACAGAGAGCAAGTATGTAAAATACTCAGAGCTCTACCCAAAGAATGACAACTGAAAGTGATAGCTATTGAAGAAACAAGAAGAGAATCATATCAATCTGTCATTGCATTGTTTGGAAGTCTTGCTGAACATGAAGGGAGACTAGATCTTCTGTGGGAGCAGCAAAACAAAGGAAAAATGCTTATGTTTAAAGCTACTACATCACAGAGCTCAGAAGATGATGATACTGATGATGAAAGTGATGATAGCAGCAGTGATGATGAGGAGGATGAGCTAAAAGAGTTGACCATAAGATTTGGAAAATTCCTCAAAATCAAAAAGAAGGAGCCTCAGGGACAAAAGCACTCTTGTCATGCAAATAAGCTGAAGTACCAGTCAAAGAGGCAAGGAGGAAGATATGCAAAAAAGAAAAGTGAAAAAGCTAAAGTGGCTTATACCTCTGCAATCTGGGGCAATAGTTCAGATGAAGATGATGGGGATACCTATCCATGCTTGATGGCACTATCCAATGATGAGGTATTGAATTCTGACTCTGAATCTAATTCTGAATTCTCCGTTGATGAGTTGCAAGTTGTTTACAATGAAATGCATGATGAAATGATTAGATTAGCTAAAGAACTTGCACTCAGTAAAAAGAAAGTGATTTCCTTAGAAAATGATTTGCAATTTGAAAAGGCTGAAAATGAATCACTTAAACAGAAAATAAATGATTTAGAAAATATCTGTGAAACCCATACACACACTTCCTCTTGTGTTACATGTGATATATTAAATAAAGAAAAAGAGGAATTGACTAGAGTAATAGCCAATTTCACCCAAGAAAAGGATAAGTTGAATATTTCACTTGGCAAACAGAATTCTAAGTTTGACAAGTTGGGTGCTGGCTATAGGAGTGAGTCCAAAGGGAAAAATAAATCCTGTTCGAAATTCTTTGTGCCTAATGTAATGCCTAGCTCACCATCATGCACATATTGTGGTAAAAATGGTCATATTGCTTATTTGTGTAGCATAAGGAAAAATGGTTTGAGTAAAAGCATGAAATGGATTCCAAATAATATCACTAACCCTCCTGGACCCAAAAACAAGTGGGTGCCAAAATTTTCTTCTAGTGTTTCATGTATACATAACCAATCCAAGAAGAAAGAATACATTGGTGCAAGAAAGAGAATGCTGAAAAGGAAAGCTTCTCAAAACTCCAAAACTACAACCACAAATCACATGGAGAAGCACTGGAAGCAATTCTCTCACTCATCTCAAGGAAGCAACTCAAATGGAAACCATACTACTGACCTTGAGAAGAGAAAGAGCAGAAATTCAAGAGGTATTGTCATGTATGCAAAAAGAAGACATGAGGAATACTACACTACATACAAGCCAAAAATAACAAGGAAATAATCTTTGGTAACCTCTGATCCTTATCCCTTTCAATTATTGCGTTATATATATAATTGGGTAAGATTGAATTTTGGTCCCATATGTAATGAAAATGTTCAAACTGACCTTTAGTGGACCCAAGTCAGAAAGGGTTCCAAAGAAAGAAAAATGATTTTCCCTCTTGCTTTTGCAGGTACTCCCTGAGCTAAATGGTGAAAGCCTCATAAAGATGGAGTATCTGATGCACTCAATTGGAATCATACTGAAAAGGGAAGAAATTAACTAGTAACCAAACTGGTTTGTAAGTGTTTAACAAATTTTCATATATATGCTTGGTTGATGCTATTATTTGAGGTTATTAAAATAAAGTATGATCCTTCTTCAAATTATGAATTATTTGAATATGATGGTGCTTATTGAAAAGTTCAGTATTTGCACAAGTCCATTTCCTTATTTCTAGAACTAAACTTTTGTACTTTTTAAAATTCCCCTTGTATACTGATTTTGATTTAAGCCACTATCTGAAAAGCATGTATATTTAAATAAATGCTCATACTTAGGGGGAGCATGTAAATTTGCACATAAAAGTTTTTAAAAGTTTATTCTGATTTTAAAAGAAAAACTTGAATCATAATACCCACATCATGTACTGATTGACTGAATATGCTTATTTGATGCATTATGCTTTCTTGGCTTTATCATTATGAAATGCATAGGTTGAGGGGGAGCATTTTCTGAAATTAAGTTATTTATGCTTTAACTTACCTCATTTTACTATGAAGAGTTTAGTTGCTTAGCTCTAATATGCTAAAGGGAGCAATGATGTTTTAACATCTCTCCTTGATCATAAAGGAAGAAGGTAACAACTCTTCAAATTTGAGATACCTCTTGTGATGCTTGAATATCATGATCATCTTGATAAGAAGCATAATAATATTTGGTATCATAATATTTTTCAAGCAGCAAGTGATATTAGTTTGAATATCACTATCCATTGGTATCAATTTTGAAAATGATTGGTAACAATTGGTATCAATTTTGATATCAATAAAAATCAGCATAATCTGAACATGCAGTGAATAATAAGTTTTGATGATAATTTACATTTCAATCTGTGTTTTTCTGTGTGCTTGAAACATCCCAGACATCTATACTTACTGGTACAACATTACAAATAAAGGGAGTAGAAATACTTGTTATTCTTCAAACCTTTTTGTTGATATCAAATAGGGGGAGAAGTTGTGTGAAAAATATGCATATGCTTAATCTGGAATTATCTAAATTAAACAGCATTATATGTGTTAATCATTTATTAACCATATTTTTCACTAGTGATTTGTCATCATCAAAAAGGGGGGGATTGTAAGGTTTAGTATAATATAAGTTTTGATAATGACAAATATAGAGTAATAAGGAACAAATGCATTATGTGTATCTGACATATATAATGTTCCTTAAAGAAGTAAAATACATATTAGCATGTATTTAATTATGGTTATAATGCATATATCATGCTATGTGTAAATATTGTTAGCAAGGCTGACTTCCCAAGAGGGGGGGTGAATTGGGAAGATTGAACTTTTTCTGCACAAAGTGAAGTAAGTGAAGATATCACAGTATAATGAAAACAACGTGTAAAACAGAGCAAGCTGAAAAGTAGAGATAAGGAGAAGAAAACTCAGTGATTTATTCTAGTTCGGTCTATCCACTTGACCTACATCCAGTCCCCAAGACACTTCTTGAGATTTGTCCACTATACAGCAAGAATTTCAACAGGCTTCTTGCTAAGGCCACAGTACACGAGTATGCTCTGTTTCTGAGCTCTCTCAAACTCTCCAAGCACTTTCACTATGTGCTTCCCAATCCCCTTGTGAATACCCCTCACAAGTAAATCTATCTCCCAGATGAAGAATAGATTGATTACAATGAAATAACTCTCTTGAAAAGAGTAGATACGAAAGTTTAAGTACTAGTATAGAAGTTGAGAGGGTAAAAGCTTTTTTTGAAGAAGATTCAACAGAAATTCGGTATATATATGTTTGATTCATTACTCACAACTTCAAATGATGTTGTATTTATATATTTAGGTCTCAAATATCCGTTAGAGACTAAATCTATCCGTTGGGGAAGTTATCCAACGGTTACTCTGAAAAACTATCCGTTTACCAACCGCATTTAATGTTTCTGACATACTGAAATTCGAATTTTGGTTGGTCAACAGACGAATTTCGAAGGAACCGAAGGTTGAAGTTTCCAACGTTAAAATACGAAGTTCGTCTGTCCATAGAGTGAAATTCGAATTTTGAAACTTATAGAGTATTTTCTCAATGTGACATACGAATTTTCAAGAAGAAAGTTTTTCTGTAAATCATGAACAGTGTTTTCAATTTTCTACAGTACCCTCGAAATTCGAATTTTGAATGCCCAAAATTCGTCTGTCCATTGAACGTTCAAAGAGGCACAGTAGTTCACTTTCTTCGAAATTCGAATTTTGATGTAGTGAAATTCGTCTGTCAGAGATCAATTTTGAGACTTAATTTCCTTTTGATTTCAGATGAACTCTATCATAGTTTCAGACGAATTTCTTTGGTTTTCACAAGTTGTGTTTTGTCTGAAATTCGAATTTTGAAACTGTAAAGTTCGTCTGTCCAAAAAGGCTTCTTTCAGACTTATATGAAAATTCGAATGTTGCAAAGTCAAAGTTCGTCTGTCAGAGAGCATTTTTCAAACTCAATTTCTTCTTAATTTCAGATGAACTTTAACATAGCTTCAGACGAATTTCTTTGGTTTTCACAAATTGCATTTTGTCTAAAATTCGAATTTTGAAACTGTAAAGTTCGTCTGTCCAAAAAGGCCTCTTTCAGACTAGATGAAAATTCAAATTTTGAAAAACTAAAATTCGTCTGACAGAGAAACATCTGTTCAGACTTGTTCAGTTTAATCTCGAAATTCGAATGTCCTAAGGCAAAGTTCGAATTTCTAACTTGACAGTTTAGTTTGAACTTTCAACCTTCATCTGTTTGTGGGTATTTTCCAAATATTTCAAGATTTAACATGAAATCAAAGTTTGAAAATATCTTTTCTTCAAATCAAAATCTTTTACCCAATCATAGCAAGAATTAAGACTCTACAAAAAATCTACCAGCAAATACTCATAAAATCTTCACTTGAGATAGCTTTGATCTCCTTTGATATCTTCAATCCAAGCTTTTGAGTGTTGGTTTAGAATCATCAAAACTCTTGTTTCAACAAATATATCCACTGTACTTTTACAATGAATAATATAAGTTGGATATATAAACTGGACTAACTACTTGGTTGTAAGTGTAATATATTAAATGTAGGTTGGTCCAAGTAAGAAGAGTGAGCATTGGAATACAGAAATGGAAATCAATATCATGCCTCACTCAAGAAAGAAGAAAAGAAAGGATGCTCCAAAAATGAAAAATCAGAATGGAGCATGCCAAGAAGGAAATAACCAAGTGGAAGTGGAACTCAACATTTAAAGACCTAGTCACTAGGTATATTTTGTTTTTACTTAGGTCTTGAGGTGGGATTAATCTTTGAAATTACTTAATTTTGTTACCATATGTTTTAAATGAGTTAGATTAAACAAATCTGATTTTCAAAAATCTAGAGTTTGACCTTTGATTAGTGTTTTAATACATCTCTCAAAATACATATGAATTTGATGTAAAAGTTTTTTCATATAAAACTAGACTTAATAAGCTTTTCAAATAAGATTATTTCACTCAAAATAAAGGTTATATGAAAAAGCTATGGTCATTTAAAGTTGAGTAATGAGATATGAATTTTTAGTTTTGACCTCTTATCATTATTTCTATCATATCTCATAGAATACGCTTGTTTTTGAAGTGAAGCTTGTTGCATTTGAAAGTAGACATTGAGAGCTTTCCAACCATTGGTCATTTGCTTAATTTTGAATTAAAATGAGAGAGTTATAGCTTTTACAAAATTGTTGACAGTACAAAATTTGAAGTTACAGAGGTTTCACGTCCGATAGACGAATTTTGGGCCTCCGAAATTCGAATTTCGCAGAGAACCTTTGTGCTAAGTTGAGCTTGCCATTGACAGATGAATTTGGGCTTCCAAAATTTGAACTTCAGATCTAACAGAGAAATTTTGGCTTTCAAAATTCGAATTTCGAAACACCAAAATGTGAAAATACTTCTAGAAAAGTCAACAGACGAATTTTCATATCCAAAATTCGAACTTCAGGTCTAACAGATGAATTTTGGCTTTCAAAATTAAAATTTCAAAACACCAGGATGTGAAAATACTTCTAGAAAAGCTAACAGATAAATTTTCATATCTAAAATTCAAACTTCAAGTATAGCAAACGAATTTTGACTTTGAAAATTCGAATTTCAAATCTCCAAAAATACGGAAATACTTCTGGAACAACCAAAAGACAAATTTCCACATCCAAAATTCAAATTTCAAAAGGAAGAACTTGTGTCATATTGAGTTGCTCACTGATAAATGAATTTTGGGCACCAAAATTTGAATTTCGAAGGCACTGTAGCATTATGGAATAATTGTTCACACTTACCAGAAGTACTTTAAACTTGAAAATTCGTATGTTCCAACATAGAAACATTTGTCAAGATCAAAATTCGAATTTCATATTTGAACAGACGAACTTCGAGGTTTAACGCTAAAGACTTTAACTTATGGTCTCTTCGAAATTCGTCTGTTGACATTTAAAATTCGAATTTCAGAATGTCAGAAACATTAAATGTGGTTGGTAAACGGCTAGTTTTGCAGAGTAACCATTAGGTAACGTCTCTAATGGCTAGATCTTGTATCTAACATCTAGTTACACCGCAAAACTATAAATAGAACATCATTTGAACTTATGGGTAACGATCTTAAGAGTGTTTATGCGAAAATGCTGCAACAATTTGTAAAATCTTTCTATCACAACATTGTTTGAAAAACCCACCTCAATAGAGTGAGCTTTCAATGTATTATCTACTTTTCAAGAGAGTTTTCACTCTGTAAACATGTCTTTCTACATATTTTGGGTAGAATCTTAGTGTGGGGAAACACTAAGGGATTTACACATCTTGTAAGTGTGTGGGGAGAGTGACTTCACAAGTGCCTACTGAAACTTGTGGGAATGTACTGAAGCTTCACAGGTGCTCTGATCAAACCTGTGGGATATAGTGGAAAATCCCAAGTGGTGGCTTGGGGACTGGATGTAGGCCAAGTGGTTGGGCTGAACCAGTATAAATTGTTGTGTATTGTTCTTCATCTTCTCTATTTAGTTGCTACACACAACTCTCTCTATTTATCTCTATTTTGCTGTACTCTTAGTGAACTTGGGTTGTGATCCAACCCCTTTTGGGTGACTAGCCAATCTAACACTATGTCTTCTCATGTTCTTCATTGGATTTCTCCAATTGATCTTTTCACATTCTTTTGATATTCTCCTTTCCAAACTCTAGTTGTTTGAAATCATCAAAACTTATGATTCAACATTCTCCCCATTTTTATGATGATAAAAAAACTTGTATACTGGATTAGTACTTGGGTTTGCTTCTAAGAGCTCCCCCTCAACATATGCATTAAAATTCAAATATAAATGTGGCACATATTTCAAAGTTGAGAATGTAAGAGAGTATAAAAGGAAATATGGAAAAACATTGCATTGATTCATAAGTTCAGTACTAAATTTCAATCAAATTCAACCATGTTCAACACAAGTACATATTTTCACAAATTCAAAATTCAACAGAGATGAAATTACAAATCCAAAATCCTAAGATCTAAGCCCTAAGGTTCTATAGCTTCTTGTCACTCCTTCCTAGCCTTGAGCTTAATCTTTTTCTTGCCATATGTTTTTCTTGATTACCTAGTAGCTTCAAATTGTCCAGTCTGGGTTTGTCTCGCTGCAGCTTCTCCGGTTTGCTTTTCTTTCTTCTCCCCCAATTCGGAATCATCAGGAGCTGGAGCTTGTACAAAGGAGGGAGGTATTTCTATCATAGGAATGGCATGAAGAGGGACTAGTATGAATGGCACAGAAGAAGGAATCTGAGGAAGAGAGACAAATTTCTCAGCTTCATCATCAGATCTAGATAGTAGTTCCTGGATTTTCCTTCGAGTGTTGGCCAACCTAGCTCTTTGTTCCACCGAGAGGCTATATTCAGAGAGTGAGGGTTGAGGAGCTAGTGGAGCAAACATTTCATTGAGCCTTTTCCTTTGAACTTGCACAATTACATCATGTGCAATAGTAGCAATGTCCATATAGGGCATGATGCCTCTTTACTCATTGAGGACAATTTGAATAACTGGAGCAGTGGTGAAACCTACAACCAGTTTCTCTATTTTCTCAGCCTCTTATGATGATAGAATTGAGTCTTGAGCAATGTCCTCCATCATTGGCTCATGAGAGCCTTCTTCTTGAGTGGCTTCTTCCTCCATGGCATAGTCTGGAAATGGACTAGGATTGGTTTCATTGTTGGAGACTTGAGGGGTAGCAGCAGCAGCAGCATTAGTAGCAACAACAGTAGCAGTGGCAGCAACATCAAGAGAGTCTATCTCAAAAGGACTTTGGGCTTTAGGATAGATAGATTTGGTTGGTTCTGAGGGACCAGTTTGAGGATGTGCTAATGTGTTTGGAATTGAGTTTCTAATATCTTTATAAGCATCAGCAATTACCTTGAGATTCTTGACCAGTTGAGTTATTTGATTTTACAAATGTGCATACTAGGCATTTTGTTCTTCCCTTATACTGATAATCATCTTTGATAAGCAATCAAAGAGTTCAGGTATGGTATTATGAGTAGTTATAGTGGTGGAAGGTTTAGGTTGCTGGGTAGGTTGAGGTTGGGGTTCAAGTGGTATGGTTAGGGTAGCCTTAGATGTGGCATCTTGCTATTGTGGCTCTCCCCCTTCATAGAATAAGTCATCGAATTTTTTAGCTCCCTTCCCAATCCATCTGCCTTCTTTCCTTTCAATCCTCATTCTCATCAGCTCTTTCTCTTTAAACACCTAAATTGATTTCCCTTTGCCTTTCTCCAGAAGCTGTATTTTGGTAAATTTAAGCATCTTGGTAGTGATAGAGGCATAGGGCAAGGTAGAGTTTTTTCTTAGGTCTGTCATCTTGATCATCCTCTAAAATATTATGTGATCCAGGTTGAGCTCTTTTCTGTGAATCAAGGTTGTCATTACATGAGCCTCAGCCCTGGTGATCAGATTGAAGCTTCCTCCTTTGTTGAAAATAATCCTTGACACTATATAGTGCAGGACTCTCACTTATACACTAAGGTCAGAGGGCTTCACAAGTTTCAGAGGAGGCTTATTCTCACACCTTCTAACTCACACCTTTTAAAGAGAGAATCCAAGATTGTGCTTTCCTTATAATTAAGAAATTTTCCACTTTCCTCATCTACATCATCATCCTCATCCATGTATTTAGAGGTAGTGATATCAATCTTGAATCCCTCTTATTCAGTCTCTAAAACTTCATTGATATTTTCATCTGATTACCACAGATTCCTAGACCTAAGAGTTATTTGCCACTTCCTATTTTTGTAATTATATTGCAATATAGCATACCAAGTCTTAATAACCTTATCATCATATCTTTCTTTAATTTTCAATAGATTTTTGTATTTGCTCAACCAAAATCCAGCATAAAAGTTATTAGAAAGTGAAAATTCCTTCAAATTGGTATAGTAAGGGGTTATTACCTTCTTTGCAGCAAACTTTGTGGTATATTCCTCCAAGATTTGATCAGAGCTGCAAAAAGGCTTAGTAGTCAATTGCAACTCTTCTAACTCAGTACTGGATGCAGAGGCAGCAGAGATTGGCTTCTTTGATTCAGCCTTTGGAGTTATTTTTTGCCTTTTTTATGGAGTTTCCTTACTACATTCGGCCTTACTTTTCTGGGTTTCTCCTTCCTTTGAGGTATACTAATATTTGGTAGAACGTTTAGGTTTGGCTTGCTCTTTCCTATCTTTGGCATGTTTCACTCTAACTATTTTTGTGAGAGATTTAGGTTGAAAGATGCTCTGAAGGTGATTATGAGGCTCGAGTTGAAGTTTAATCAGTGAAAAATGATCTTAAACTCAAGGAATTTAAGAATGGTTAAGAGAGGAGATGAATAACTTTGGTTGAAAGACAAATAGGGTTGCATTTGTTCAGAGAGTGACCCTTCAGATTTCTTTTGTAATTGTTGGACAAATGAATTTTGGTAGTCAAAATTCGAATTTCAGTTAGTTATGTTGCTTAAAAACATAAAGAAACTATCTTGACAGATGAATTTTCAACCTTGAAATTCGTCTGTCAGAGACTTAACATCTGAAGGATATCTTCAATAGGCAAATTAAAGTCTTGAAATTCAGCTTTCAGAGATGTATCATCAACAGATGTTTTAACAAATAAATTTTGTGCTCTTAAAATTTGAATCTTGAGGTCTTTCACTAAAGGCAACCACTCGAAAGAGTTTCAACAGAAGAATGTTGGGATTCAAAATTCATATTTTGAGACTTTATGAAGAATTGTGTAAAAAGCGAATGTTGAACCATCAAAATTTGAATGTTGCTTACACAGACAAGGCAATCACATATAATAACATTCAAAATTTGAATTTTAGTTTATCAACAGACAAATTTTAAGAGGACTGAAACACTAGTACAGTATGTGAATCACTAAAATACGACTATTTAAGCTTAAAGTTCAAATTTTAACTATGCAAAATCATTCAATAAGCTAGATAGAGTATGGAAATTCATCTATTAGCATTCAAAATGTGAATTTTACAGGATTGAACTTACAGATAGATGCTGAACATTCAAATTTCCATATTTTTTCAACAGATGTTGATTGAGTAAGTGTGAGCTACTCCATTATATTGATTTCTCTATCATATAAGCTCATGAGGAGTACCTACAAAACACTTTAAACATACTCTGAAGCTTAAGTTAGAGTAAGTCTTAACAAATTAACTTTAGAAAGTAAATGGATTTGGTTAGAAGCTTGCTTATAGTTCATTGGGATTTACTATTCCCAAATCTCTTTTGATTTTATATATCTATCCTCTGGAAGTGGCTTAGTCAAGATGCCTACAAGCTGATCTTTTATAGGGATAAATTACAACATAATGTCTCTTTTCATAACGTGGTCCCTTATGAAATGATGTCTGACCTCAATGTGCTTTGTTCTTGAATGCATCACTGGATTCATGATGTTGATGACACTTTGATTATCGCATCTTACTAATATTTCCTTCATTTTAATTTCAAGATCTTCAAGCTATTGCTTCATCCAAAGAATTTGAGTACAGCAGCTTCCTGTAGTTATATATTCAGCTTATGCTATGGAGAGAGCCATACTATTTTGCTTCTTGCTGAAACATGAGACTAGAGATCCTCCAAGAAATTGACATATTCCACTTGTGCTTTTTCTGTCAGTTTTGGATCCAGCAAAGTCAGTATCAATGTACCCAACAAGCTTTTCTCAACTGCCCTTTGGATACCATAGTCTTATCTGTGATGTTCCAATTAAATATCTGAATATTTTTTTATAGTTGTTGCATGGGACAATTTGAGACATGATTTGAACCTAGAACACATGTAGACACTAAACATGATGTCAAGTCTACTAGCTATTAGGTACAGTAAGGAACCAATCATTCTTCTATATTGAGTTATATCAAATGGTTTTCTTTCTTCATCCATATCAAGTTTTGTAGCAGTGGACATTGGAGTTCCCATTGATTTAGCATTTTCCTTTCCAAATTTCTTCAGTATCTCTTTTAGATATTTTGATTGATTCAAGAAGATGTCATCATCACATTGTTTGATTTGAAGTCCAAGGAAAAAGTTAAGTTCTCCCATCATGGACATCTCAAATTCATTCTGCATTAGCTTAGAGAAATTCTTACACAAAGATTTATTAGTGACACCAAATATAATGTTATCAACATATATTTGAACAATAAGTAAATCTTTGTTTTCTTCTTTAGTAAACAAAGTTGCATCAAATTTTTCTCTATTAAATCCTTTTTCAATTAGATAGTTATTTAATCTTTCATACTATGCCCTAGGTACTTGTTTTAAGCCATAGAGAGCTTTCTTTAGTTTATATACATGATTTGATTTTGTTAAGTCCTTAAAGCCTGGAGGTTAGTCAACATAAACTTCTTCCATGATATAACCATTCAGAAAGGTACTTTTTACATCCATTTGATAAACATGATGTCTTTTATACATGTGTATGCTAGGAAGATCCTTATTGCTTCCATCTTGCAATTGGAGCAAAAATTTCCTCATAATCTATACATTCTTCTTAATTATATCTCTTAGCTACCAACCAAGCTTTGTTTCTAATTATTGTTCCAGATTCATCAAATTTGTTTCTAAATAACCATTTTGTTCTAATAATAGGATGACCATTGGGCCTAAACACTAAATCCTACACTTGATTTCTCTCAAACTAATTTAGTTCTTTTTGCATAGCTACTATCTAGTATTCATCTTTTAATGCTTCTTCAGTACACTTTGGTTCAATTTGAGAAATAAATACATAGTTATTTATTTGATCCCTAAGTTGTCTTCTAATTTTAACATTCTCTTGAACATCCCTAATCACTTGATCAATAGGATGACTCCTTTGATATCTTCAAGGTCTAGGTAGTTCGTGAGAAATTTCTTCATTATCTCCCAATTCCAAATCTTTCTCTTGAATATCTTTCTCTACAATAGTAGATTCTGATATTTTTAGAGGTTCAGTTTTATTTTCCTTAAAGAGGTTCATATTTTTTAAACTAGAAATCAGTTCATCCTCATCTAAGTCAGGTTTATAAATAGTTTCATTTTTAATAAAAACTACATGCACAAATTCTTCTATGGTTCTAAACTTTTTATTTAATATTCAATATGCTTTGCTCCTACTAGAATAGCTAAGGAATATACCTTCTTCTAATTTTTTGTCAAACTTACCCAGATTTTCTTTTCCATTGTTGTGAATGAAACTCTTGCATCTAAGCACATGTAGCTGTGAGAGATTTGACTTCTTTCCTTTGTAGAGCTTATATGGTGTCTTCCCCAAGATTAGTCTGATGCATGGTCTATTGATGATGTAGCTTGCTGTGTTTATTACTTTAGCCCAAAAGTATTGAGGAAGTTCTTTCTCACTCAGCATTGCTCTTGTCATTTCTCCCAAGGTTTGTTCTTACTACGCCATTTTGCTGAGGTGTTCTTGGAATTGAGAAATTGTGATCAATTCCATGTTCTTCATGGTACTCTCTTTGAGTTTTCGAATTCTCCTCCATGGTCAGACCTAACAGATACAATAGAAATACCTTTCTCATTTTACACTTTCTTTGCTACGGTTACAAATGCATCAAATGTATTATCTTTAAAGGAAGGAAATAAAGTCCAAGTGAATCTAGAATAATCATCCACGATTACTAATACATACAGATTTCCACTAATACTTTTTACTCTAGATGGACCTATCAAATCCATATGTAGTAGCTGTAGTGGTCTAGATATAGAGATGATATTTTTAGATTTGAAAGAGGACTTAATTTGTTTCCCTTTAAGACAAACATCACATTCTCTGTCCCTTTTAAAAGAAATATTAGGCAAACCAATTACTAACTCATTTTTAATTAACTTGGTTAGTTACTTCATGTTAACATATGCTAGCCTTCTATACCATAACCAACCTTCATTATCTTTACTAATCAAATATATGGAATCTAGGTTAGGAAGTTCATCCAAATCAATAATGTAGCAATTATCATCACTTTGAACTTTGAGGATAACTTTGCTATCACTTTTTCTGATGACCAAGTAGAATTCTGAGTTAAACAACACCCAATTTCCTTTGTCACAAGTCTGACTCTCACTCAACAGGTTGTGATTGAGACTAATCACAAATAACACCTTTTCTATAGTTGTTTATGGGTTTTTGCCTATGATGCCAATTCCAACCACCTTGCCATATTGGTCACTTCCAAATGTCACTTTTCCTTCTTTCTTGTCTCTGAGGTGATGAACTTCTCCTTATCACCAGTCATATGTCTTGAGCATGCACTGTCCATGTACTATTTGTTGCTCTTACTAGCTCTAAGACATACCTGTAAAATAAAATTTAGTCTTTCTTCTTAGGTACCCAAATCTGTTTGGATCCTTTTTTGTTAACACCATTCTCCCTAAGCACAGATGTACCTTTGGGAACTTATTCTACCTTCCTGCCAAGTCCATTTTTCCTTAAAGAGCATTAATTGGAAATGTGTCATTTCTTATTACAGAAGTGGCAGATGATAAACGGATTGCTCGATTGAGATATAAGAAGAAAACAATGCAAGTAATATTTTTATTTCAACTGTTTAGATAGGGTATGAGTCTCAATAGTTTTCAAGGAGTCACATTTCTTGCGATACCCATCAATACGTACAATATGCCTTATATACAGATTCTAGTTTTTCTTCTTAATCTTTTCTTTGACTACACAAAGGTCATAACTGAGACCAGGTTTGCCTTGTGCAATCCTCTAACTACCTAGTAATGTATACAACATGTCTTTACCTTTTGTAAGATTAGTCAGACTCTTGAGATGATAATCATTATTCTTTCTAAGCTCAATGCATGATTTGCAGTAGGCATGTCTATGTTGTGATGCAATGTCAAGCAGTTTACATTCTAATTCAGGTTGTTTACATTTTGATTCTAGTTTGTTAATTTTCTTCTTAGCCAATTTCAATTCTTTTGTAGTTTTGATGAACTTATCATGCAAGTTATGAAATGCATCAGCTAATTCAGAATAAGAAGGGTCAGAATGATTTACCTCATCTTGATTTTCACTATCAGATTGATTATGTGCTCCTTCAGCAAGTGCTATCAAGCATATGTTAGCAATCTCTTCCTCATCTTCATCTATGTTGTTGCCCTAGCTTGAGGAGATGTATGTCTTTTTCTTTTTACCTTTATTAGCAATTTTCTTTTCATTTTCTTGCCTTTTTAGGAACTGTGGACATTCTCATTTGATGTGCTCTTACTTCTCGCAATCAAACAAGTTATGGGTTCTTTGTTTTCCTTTTTATTGTTTGTTCCTGCTCCTTTCTTGAAGAACTTCTTACTTTTCTTTTTGCCATAGAATTTTCCAAATCTTTTGACAAGCATTGCAAGAGTTTCTTCATCCAGCTCTTCTTCATCATCAAAGATTTCCTCATCTTCTTTAGCAACTTTCAGTGCCAACTCTTCTTCTTTTTTTCTTGGCTTATATCTCTGAAAGCCTTCATCTTGCCCTCATATTCTTCAAGGCTGCTAAAGAGAGCTGTGACAAAAGCTATTGATTCTCCTCTGGCTTCTTCTATGGCTATCACCTTTGATTGCCATTCTATGGGTAAGGCTATGAGAATTTTCTTGACTTTTTCAGGTTGGCTATATTCCTTCATAAGACTTTTTAGCTCGTTCACAATGAGAATGAGCCTTTTTTGTAGATCCTTGATACTTTCTCCTTCCTTCATTCTAAAACTTTCATACTTACCAATGCAAGAGTTTAACTTGTTCTCTTTTACTCCAGTGGTTCCTTCATGTGCAATCTTCAGAGTGTCCCACATTCCTTTAGTAGTGGAATATTTGGAAACTCTATAGAATTTGTCTTAGTTGAGAGCACTGACTAGGCAGTGTTTTGCTTTGATGTTAAGCAAAACTCTTCTCTTGTCTTCATCATTCCACTCCTCATCAGGCTTCTCTTTATAGGTACCATAATCTCGTAACTTTATTGGCACAAAATCACCTTCCTGGATAATTAACCAGATATCCAGGTCTATGGACTGAAGATATATTTGCATCCTCATTTTCCAATATCCATAATGCTCTCCATTAAAGCCCGGATGTCTATTGGTGTTGTTGCCCTCTGGTAATATGCTTTCTCCAAACTCAGCCATTTGTTCTCCTAGATGGTGAAATCCTTCAGCTGGGAGTCTAGGCTCAAATACCACTTATTAGAATAGTTGGCTTCCCAAAGGGGGTGAATTAGGAAGTTGAAAATTGTCTGCAAACAAGTAAGTTTACAATGAAAGCAAAAGTTTGAAGAAAAATAGAGTGTAATGAAAATGAAAGCAATTACAAGGTAAGAGAGGAAAGGACTCAGAAATTTATCCTAGTTCGGTATGATCCACTTGACCTACATCTAGTCCCTAAGCCACCACTTGAGATTTTCACTATCTGTAAGAATTCAACGGGCTCCTTGCAATGCCTTAATACAGACTTATGCTATATTCTTAGAACACTCAAATTCTACACTCAATACTCTTACTAGTGTTCGCCAATTCACTTTGTGACTCCCCTCACAAAGAATTTTTCTTCTAGATGAAGAAAAGATTTTACATAATAAATACTCTCTAGAATAGAGTGGATATGAAAGTTAAAGTACAATAAATATAGTATAAGGGTGAAAAAGCTTTATTTAATAAATTCAGCAGAGTTTTAGTAATACGAACTTAATTTTGCTATTCACAACTCTAAATGGAGTTCTATTTATAGATTTGTGGCTTAACTAGTTGTTAGCTACAAGATCTAGCCATTAGAAACTTTAACCAATGGTTACTTTGTAAAAATAGCCATTCACCAACTGCATTTAATACGTCTAACATGCCAAAATTCAAATTTTAGGGTATAAGGTACAACTAATGAATTTTGTAGAGACAGAAGGTTAAGGATTTCAACATTGAACTTCAACATTCGTTTGTTCAAGAGTAAAATTCAAATTTTGAGTTTGTGAAAATTATCTTATGTTAGAACATACGAATTTTCATATTGAAAGTATATTTGTTGAGTTTGAACAGTTGTCATATGTTTTCACATTGCACCCAAAATTTGAATTTCAGAAGCTGAAATTTGTCTATTAGTGGCTTGTTCAATATGGTACAAAAGTTCTCCTTACTAAAATTTAAATTTTGAACTGTAAAGTTCATCTGTCTGATGTTTGCTATACCGAGACTCATAAGTTCCAAATTGAAAATTCGTACATTGAAGTCCAAAGTTCATTTATCACAGAGGGTGACTATGAACTCTTTTTGAACTTCACCAATATTCACATCTTGACTAAGCTTCAGACAAATTTCGCACACATTCATTAACAATGTTTAGCTTGAAATTCAAATTTCAAACCTGAAATTCATCTATTGAGTTAAAACCTCTATTAACTTCAAATTTCACTAAGTAAAGTTCAAATTTTGCGCAAAATAAGTATGAGTCAATAGCAAAGTTGGTCTGTTAGCCAATATGTCTCAATTCTAACATAAGCTAACATTTGATAACTTTCAAATAACATTGTTAAACATTGTGGTAACTCAAAAGAAGTAAAGATCAAAGTTTTTCACCCATATTTCAAATGGAGAAATCTTAACAACTATGTCTTCTCATGCTCTTCATTGGATTTCTTCACTTGATCTTTTAACATTCCTTTGATATTCTCCTTTCTAAGCTCTAGTTGTTTGGAATCATCAAGACTTCTGATTCAACATAGTGTTTACCTTAAAGTTATAAAGGCATCATCTCTTTAGTGCTTAATTCAAGGTATTCAGCGACTATATAAGTTTGAAGTACCTTTTTTATTAGAAAGAATTGAATGTGAGACAGAGGCGATGGGTAAAGTATCTAAAGGATTATAAGTTTGCCTTCAAGTATCATCTTAGGAAGGCCAATGTATTGAAGGATGCACTGGGCATGAAGTCAATCCATATAGCAACCATGATGATGAGAGAACAACAATTACTAGAAAGCCTAAGAGATTTGAAGTTGTCCATCAATGTGCGCCTTGGAGTTCTAGTAGTGAGGTCTATCAATGTATCAAGTGATTTGTTAAGGAACATTTGCTTTGCCCAGTTGGAGGATAACTATCTCCTAGGCATTCAGGAATGAATTGAAATGGCTAAGACCCAAGACTTTGATATATTAGAGGATGGTATCATTTGGTACTACAGTTGGATTTGTGTACTAAACATTGCGGGGTTACGAGAAACTATTCTTGAAGAAGCTCATAAGAGCAAGTACATGACTCATCCGGGAACTACTAAGATGTACCAAGATTTGAAGCAAGGGTACTGGTGGCTAGGAATGACGAAGGATATTACAAAGTATGTAGTAAGATGTTTAGTTTGTCAGAAAGTGAAGATTGAGCATCAACTACAAGTAGGTTCGTTGCAACCTATAAAGATTTTGGAGTAGAAATGGGATAACATCTCTATGGATTTTGTGATAGGATTACCAAGAACCTCTTCAGCGCATAATGTAATATGGTTGATTGTGGGTAGATTAACAAAGTCAGCCCATTTTCTTCCGATTTGAGAGATCATGACCATGGAAAAGTTGGCCCAATTGTATGTAAATGAAATCGTGAGACTGAATAGGGTTCCAATGAGTATTGTGTTAGACAAAGACCCTAGGTTTACATCAAGGTTCTGGAAGTCCCTTCAGAAGGCCATGAGAATGAGGTTGAATTTCAGTATAACTTATCATCCTCAATCTAATGGGTCAACTAAAAGAACATTGCAAACTCTCGAAGATATGTAGAGAGCTTGTGTTCTGGAGAATAAAGCAAATTGGGATCAATATCTGCCAGTGGTTGAGTTTGCCTATCATTCAAGTTTGCAATTGGCCCCTTACGAAGCTTTATATGGCAAAAAGTGTAGATCACTATTGTGTTGGGTTAAACTTGGTAAGGGAATCTATTGGGCCCAGATATCATGGATCAAACCTCTCAACAAATAGAGAGTATTCGATAAAATCTTCTAACCACCCAGAGTTTGTAAAAGAGCTATGCAGTTCGGAGGAGGAGACCCTTGGAATGTGATGCCAGAGATCATGTACTTTTGAAGGTTACTTCTACCATAAGTGTTGGAAGATCAATTCAAGCAAAGAACCTTAGTCCTCGATATATGGGTCTATACCAAATCCTGGAGCGAATTGGGCCTGTGGTGTATTTGGTGGCGCTATTGCCCTATCTTGCAAGATTACATTATGTTTTTCACATGTCTCAACTTAAGAAGTACCATCTTGATCCGTCTCACATAATTGATGATGAGAAAGTTTAATTGCGAGAGGATCTAACTTTTGAGGATATGTCACTACAAATTATCGATATAAACATAAAGTAGCTGAGAAATAAGACTATCAAATTGGTGAAGGTATTATGGAGTAGCCTAGCATCAAATGACATCACGTGGGAGACTGAGTAATCCATGCAAAGGAGATATCTTGAGATTTTTGCTTGAGGCAAGAGTTGAAATTTCAAGGACGAGGGGAGAATGTCACAACCCTCATTACACTATCCTGGACTTAGTCACGAGCTAATGAGAGGTATACTTGTTAATATATGTAGTACCGAAGAAACCAAGAAAGTGAAAGAGAAAAAAGGAGGTAGAAACACTTTACATCACGGCAAGAAGCAAGATTGTTGCGACAAACAAAATTGGAAGCTTCAATATTTTTTCAAATAGAAGAGCCTCATGTTGCGGTAAGCTTATCGTTTATCGTGGCGTAAGTCCCCGAAATTCTTTAAATTAGACAAGATTTAGTCAAACTGAGCTAAAGAAATTGAGGGAGACTGAAGAAGCTCTACTAGGGCACAAAAAAGTCAACCTTGGGAGCTTGTATTTTTCTTTGTAAGTGATCTTTCCTTCCCTCTCCTTTCTTTTCTCTCCTATTTTTGGGATGGAATTTGGATATATGCATGACAGGTTGGTTTGGTTAGATTCCAACTAATTAAAATGCTTGTATTGGTGTTATTGAATGGTTGTTAGTGTTACTAGGGCATTAGAATAGGTTTTAAGATGATGTGGTGATGTATGCTTAACCCTATGTTGGAA
Source organism: Adenanthera pavonina (assembly GCA_026686845.1). Taxonomy (NCBI): domain Eukaryota; kingdom Viridiplantae; phylum Streptophyta; class Magnoliopsida; order Fabales; family Fabaceae; genus Adenanthera; species Adenanthera pavonina. Next base: position 10,380,377 of record JAIVEN010000019.1, on the reverse strand, counting down.
ATTTTGAAGGAAAGTGGGAATCTAAATTGTATATGTTGATGTACAGTTTGAATGGTCATTTGGAGCCCATTGATATGTGTTTATGTCATTGGAACCCTGGGTAAAGCTTAAATGGTTGAATTATGGATTTTGGCTAAGTTATGCAATGTGTTAATTGAAGGTATTATGATATTGTAGTGGTTATTGGGTTGATTGAAGGCATTTGTCTCATGATCGATACTGAGACAACTTCCTAAACCCTTGTGTGTGGTGTTGGCAATTTGAGGTAACCTGGTGTATATGTAGGAGTATTGGTTGTTTGTTATGTATTTATATATATATGTGCATGTTTCTTTTCATACCACAGTATTATTGCGTGTATATGGCTCTTTTCCATATCGTGGTATGTACACAGCTAGATGAGGTATGTGTATTTTGATCCTTGATACTCGTATGTGATGATAATCAATATGATGTTATATATATTTATATATATGTACGATTCTTGAGCATTCCTACATAAGCATGACATTGATGAAGATTACATAGTAATATAGACATGATGACATGGCATTGAACATCATCACGCATAGAGCATAATGAGATATGGTAGATTGGGTGGTGATGATGAGATGAGATATGATGATGATTTGATGAAATATCCCTACCACTAAATCATCTCCTATAGCCAAGAGAGTCAGGTGGCAGTTGATTACACATTCCCTAAATCACTACCAATTCGGGTGGTCTAGGGGAAGGAGAGCCACAATTCAAGCAGTAGTGTGGCCTTTGGCCAGGTTGCATTAGTGTGTGGTAAGCTTGGTGATATCTCGGAATCAATCTTTACCGGTTGTTGGAAGAGAGTCACCTATTGGAAATATCGTGTAATGACATTAGCTTGTAGTTCTAGCTTTGTTTGAGGGAGACATGCATACCATAACATCTTGCATAGCATTGCACTATATGTATATATGTATAGACTTGTTGTTGTCTGTTGCATGTGGTGTGTTTTTCCCAATTTTTGAGATTTTGTCTCACACCTTTTGTGGTTAACATTTCAAGTGTAGACTTTGGTACTAGTCTGAAGAAGATCAATGAGTCATAGGCCTCTCTACTTTCAGGAATTTCAAGTGTAACTGGTAGTTTGCTATTCATCTTATGTAATGAGTTATGCCAAGTAGAGTATTGTTGTATGTATTGTCTTTTGTATCTTGAGAGTATATTATGTATGTGGTTGTGTATGTTTGGTTTAATGATGATGACCATTGTGGATGTGGCATGATGTCGATGGATGTGATAATTGTGTGGTATATGTTTATTTGGACTCCAATATAGGTTATTGCATGTTAGGTGCATGTGTTGTGACTTTGGTAGTTCTGGTTTATAAGCCCAAAGCAGTTTTGGGCCTTGTGTGGGAGTTTGGGGTATATAGCCTATTATGTGGAATTAGGGTTCAAGGGGGTCAAAACTCGGACGAATGGTTTCTCCGGGGTGAAAGCTCTTTGGATAAGTCATTTTTGCCAAATAGGATCTATGTGGATGGTCCATAGTTGCCAATTGGCTAATGGTGGCTAATTTGAGGTATGAGTTGTGAGTTTTGGTCAAAAAATGACCAAATTGGTCATGAGCATTCAAAATCTTCGTAGGGAGATAGATTCAAGTGGAATTGGTTTCTATGGATAGATTGGGATAAGGTTGACCTGTAAGAGTTGGAATCAGGTCATTTGGAGATCGGAGCGCGAAGTTATACGCTTTGGAAGTTCATGAAAAAAAATCAGCAAGTTGCTAACTTGGTATTAGCATCCGGTGCCGCGGTACCAACCTTCACTATCTATCTTCCTTTCAAACCTGAGAGTTTCTATACCATGCTGTGGCACTATAGCAAGCCATGGTGCCACCCTCTATCTCTCATATTGTTACTATTGGTCTCCTTTTTGGTAGGTTTTTGGGTCTTAGTCATAGGATGTTGCATTGTTCAAACTTCAAGACATAGGCAAGTCCAATAATGTTCCTAGGCAACTCCTTGGTTGTACACGGGCAATTCTAGGGATGCGTATTAGGTGTCAATTTCAGTTATATGATTTTGTTAAAGATTCCAAATTTTCAAATGTGATTCACCAACATTAGTACCTAATGTGCTAATAACTAAGAATAAATATTCATTAAATCTAATTTTTATGTAAGAGGGTGAGATTTTAGATTTTTTACATTAAGTTAGTTAGCTTGGGATTAACTTAGTTACCTAGGGTTAACTGAAATAGTAAGGGCAGTGCGAGGTGTAGATGGTGTTAAAAAGTTCAAACTCTATTGATATTATAAAAAATATTGGCATCTTCTTTCACCAGAAAGAACATAGTGGTATCTTTTGTTAGCTGACACGAGTAATATATTGTGCTATTAGTTAGTAATAAGTAATTAGTAATCAATTGTGGATCTAGAACAAAGTATGTTTGGGGTTGAAGTGAAAATTACATGAGAAATAGGGGGCTAAAATTCATTTTTGAACATTTTTCTGAATAAAAATATACATATTTTATGAAAATAAATTGCTGTATATCCCCACCAAACTCTTAGTTCAACTGGTAGGGGATTGTACAAGCTTAACTAAATGTCTCAAGTTCAAGCCTTGGGATCGCAACTGTGTTAAATACTTGGTGGTAAAGTTTTGTTGCCTAGCTAAATCTGGATTAGTCTGGAGACCAGATCGCTCACAAGTAAATTTCTAGTTGCTTATGGGTAAGTTCGAGTACACTCACATGCAAGACTTCATAGGAACAAGTTTGAGGGTGCTCCTAAGCAAGTTTGGGGTTGCACCAATGGAAGTCTAGGGTGTTTACTAGCAAGTCTAGGGCTACATCCAAGCAAGATTGGAACTACTTGCAGACAAGTCTAGGATTGCTTGTGGGCAAGTTTGAGGATGCTCACAAGCAAGTTTGAGGTTGCTCCAAGGTAAGTCCATTGATACACTCAGTTAAAGTTTGAGACTGTGAGCGAGCAATCCTACTCTCTACTATTTCATTAGCCTTTATCTATGCTTTTTTTATTGACTTTAATTTCTATTATAGTTAATTAGTTAATTACTCTATTAAACATTGTCATATGAAATATATTCATTTACATAGAACATCGGGGACTAGAATGAAGTTCCTAAGTGTTTTGATTAGTTTTTTGCAAGCAATTTATATTTAAGATTATAATTTCAATAGATAATTATTTTATAGCAATTTTATAGGATTCAATTGAAAATCTTCATTCCATGGAGTACTTCATTACAATCTCAATGTCAAGCCACCCAAATTATTTAGTTTGCCTTAAAGTTGGCACAACTTAGTATGGCTTTGCTCGGCTCAATCAAGCACTGGGTCATCCCGAGTTAGTTAAAGCCGCGAGTAAAAAATTATCCCAATGGTGTTTCTTGGGTGCTAGGTTAAGGTGATATTCGGTCCATGAACAACTATACTTCTAATATAATAAGTTTTCAATTACTTTGTATAATGAGATTTCCAATGTCCACATTATATCAAACATTAAAAATTGTTTATATCTTATTAAGGAATTAATAATAGAGATTTCAAAATTAGTTGAATTGGGCAACCTTATAAGTCAATTTATCATGGATTATTATGAGTTAAATGAGTCAATCCATCACAAGTCACAAGTTTGAGGGGTCAACTTATTATAAGAAAATTCACCATAAGTTACAAGTTAAATATGTCAACTTAATATGAGTAAATAGAGATTTAATAAAATCTATTATGTGATATATAAAGAAAAAATTTTAAACTATTTTTTTTATCTTTTATTAATCTTTTATTGTCATTTTGTAACTAGCCATTAGGCGTCAACATTTTTTTTAAAAAGATTAATCCTTATTAATTTTGTGTGCATCGTATGAGTGCCTATCTAGTTCAATATAAATGCACTACCGTGATTGTACAATAGAGCAAGCTAGCTCCCACATGTTATATATTATATATTATAATATTTAGGTTATTCGTGAATTATAATTAATCATTATATATATTATCAGTAATCAATTTTCTTTAATAATGGAAATGTAATTGAGATTTAAAATTTTCTTTTCCTTTCAGAAAAAATTAATCAATGATTTAATATTTGTGAACTTAAATTTTTTTTAAGTGGAATAGCGATAAATACAACTTTTTCTTGGCCAGGATCAATCATATAATTTTTATTATCTAGACTTCTTCATGATACAGACCAATCGCAATTCACACATTTTTAATGTCATTTTGGGATCAAAATATTCCAAAATGATAGAAAGAGATTATAGTTTCAAACAGATCAAAATTTTAAATAGGAAATGACCTAAATGCCTTTATTAAATAGTTTAATATTCAACTTTCATGATTTACTACCCATGTTCCATAATTTGATATTAAACTTTTCTGGTTTTACACTTGGCACATTATAATTGCAAAAAATTTTATCTGAGGAAGTTTAATGTAAAACCAAGAAAGCTCAGTGTCAAATTGTGGAACCTGAGTAGTAAATCATGGGACCTGAGTATCAAACTCTGAGACTGATCAATTAAATTCTTTGATGGTTATAATATGTTCAATATAAAACTGGGGAAGTTCAATGTCAAATCATGGAATCTAATTAGTAAATCGCAAGAGCTGAGTATTAAACTTAAAGACTGATTAATTGAATTTTTTGGCGATCAGAATGTGTCTAGTGTAAAATCAGGAAAACTCAGTGTCAAATACTATAACTTAAGTAGTAAATCGCCAGAGCTTAGTGTCAAACTTTATAATAAGATTATTTAGGTTATTTCTTATTTAAAATTTTGATCAGTTTGAGGGCATGATCTCTTTTTATCATTTTAAAATGTTTTGATCGTAAAATGATATTAATTAAATATTTTAATCTTAGAGCATCATTTTTCCCTTTTCCTTTCATTTCCTTTTAGGTGGAGAAGATAATTACAAACAGTAGCTTTATGTTTATGTTATATATATTGGCTTGTTTTACATATTTCAAGTGGACACTACAACATTTTTTAGTTGTGGCAATATTATTTACTTATGATGGAAAAATGTTACTTAAAACAACAAGTATTGCCAGAAGTGTTACCTGTAATTTTAGGTAATAGTTTTCATATATATATATATAGCAATATTAATTTTTTAAGGGTTCCTATAGGACAAATATGTTGTGGTGGGAGAAGATGACAATAATTCAAGGTTGAATCATTGATTTTAATTTAATTCAGTTTAGTTGGAACTAGTTTAATTCATGTTAATTATTTTAAACTTAATAATTACAATTTTTAGTAACTAAAATTTAAATCTTTGTAACTTTTTAAAATTAAACTTGCAATATATGAAATCATCAAATTTTACAAGAAAAATTAAAATTTTATTCTGAAAAAAAATAAATTAAATAAACGAAGGTATTCGTTAGAATTTGGTGATAAAAGTTCGATTGAATTTTTAATATATTTTCTCTACATATACATTTTATATTTATAGTTTTTGTTGTATTTGTAATTAAAATTAAAGAAAAATAACTTACCTATCATTTTTTAAGATAAAGGAAAAGTCATGTGGGGGAGAATTATCCTAATTTAAGCCTAACAATACTCAAATATAATTTATAATAGTATTAGATACCAAATAATTCTAATAAAAAAACATGATTTTTAATTTTAATAAACATGAATGATAATTTATTTAGAAAATATTTTTGAAAAGTTTCAATTTTTAAATCTTTAACTATTATTAATGCATGTAATGTATCATTTACTATTATTTTTTAGAACTCTTTCAACTGTCAAACAAGTATTGAATTAGCAAGTCAATTCCAAATGTCATATTGGCAGGCTAAGCACTAATTCCGACTTATATAAACACAACACTTTACTACACCGCTCAAACAGCTGCTCATCCTGGTTTAAGCTAGAGATAACTTCTGCATACAATTCAGCAAATCACATGGGGAGAGCACCGCACTGGATTTGGTCTTTATGCTTTTGTTTCGCCTTCATCCAACTTTCCCTTAACGTTGGCAATGCAATGGCAGAATCAAGGAAACTCATCATCAGCGACGCTCACCCAGGTAAGCTCCCAAAGTTTCTGCGAAAATGTTTTATGTTTCAGCTCAAGCTTATGACGTGCCTTCGTCCAAACTTATGTTTCTCTAGTTAACAAGCTTTGCTTCAATTTAAAACTAACCATATTTTGCTGAACTATGATAAACTTTGTATCAACCTTTGCATACACAGATTTCATAAGCATTGACTGTGGAGAAACCAGTGAATACACTGATCCAATTACCAATATCACCTATCAGACAGATACAAGTTTTGTAGAAACAGGAATAAATTATAGGGTTGCATCTGCATCAAGGTCCAACGTGGATTATTATTATTTTGGAAGACAACTACAGACACTGAGATATTTCCCAGAAGGAAGACGGAACTGCTACACCCTGAAACCAAAACAGGGTAAAAACAACAATTACCTCATCAGAGCTTTTTTCTCATATGGAAATTACGATGGCAAAAATCAAACTCCAGCTTTTGACCTGTACCTTGGTGTTAATCCGACAAGCTATTATCAATTTGCGGAGATTATCCATACTCCCACAACTGACACCATACACGTTTGCCTTGTCAAGACGTCTGGCGGAGGAATACCTTTCATTTCTACATTGGAGCTACGACCCCTCACAAATTCTATTTATGTAACTTCCTCCCCTTCTCAGTCACTCTTAGTCTTCAAATCAGGAATTGATGTTGGCTCCACTACTTCTGCCACGCACAGCACTTCTTGTGTTTGTATGTTTTCATCATCTAGCTCTTCTTACGAATTTGATGTCAAGGAAAAGAAGCGAAAGACTTTAAGAATGTCACATTTCATGCTTCCCTTATTCAAGGAAGTGATCCCAATGTCATTCATCTAACAATACAAGCATATAGGTACACGGATGACATCTATGATCGATTGTGGCGCACAACCAATGATATGCTAAAAGATTGGTACCCTTTGGAAGGATCTATAGATATTGATCCTCGAAGCACAGATGATTCTTATAAATTACCAGCACAAGTTCTGGAATCTGCAGCACAACCATTCAATAACTCCTATGCTTTATACTTTGACCATGACTCTGTCCTTTCGCCTCCTTTTGCAAAGTCTTTCAAATATTATGTCTATTTTCACTTCGCTGAAATTGAGAAGCTTTTCCCTGGGCAGAAACGAGTAATTGATATTTCTGTTAATGATGAAACCATCCTCCATGAGCCTTTGACTCTTGAATACTTGAAGCCACTAACAATTACTGTTGTAACGAAAGAAGATGGTGTTCGTTTCAACATAAGTGCAACATCAGAATCTGATGCTCCTCCAATCCTCAATGCCCTTGAGGTTTATAAATTAGTATCACAGCTAACTTCCCCAACGGACCAAAGCGATGGTATGCTTCTCTAGTACTCATTCAATTTGTTTCCTGCTACTCAATCATTTCTCTTTGTTGTGTTTGGCTTTGACTCCTGAGACCCTATTTATTGTTGATAACAATAGTGGATTCCATTCTGGACATCAAAAACACATACAAAATCTCCAAAGTCAATTGGCAAGGTGCCCATGTGTTCCGAAAGAATATGCATGGGAGGGACTTATTTGCAGTCTTGTCATCAACAATTCCAATGCAAGGATCACCTTGTTAGATAAGCTGGCTTTCCAAGAGGGAGGGTGAATTGGGAAGCTTGAAAATTTTCTGCAAAATATCAAGAAAGTGAAGAAAGCAAAGTATAGATAGTAAAACAGAGTATAGGAGAATAAACTGTAAAAGTTGCAGTAAAGAGAAGAAAACACAGATATTTATCCTGGTTCGGTCTCTCCACTTGACCTATGTCCAGTCCTCAAGTCACCCCTTGAGATTTTCCACTATTCTGCAAGAATTCAGTGGGCATCTTGCAAATGCCTCAGTACAAAGATGATGCTCTATTTCTAGAGCTCACTCAATCACTCTATGCACTCTCACAAAGTGCTTCCCAATCCCTTGTGATATCCCCTCACAAGAAAATCTATCTTCCAGATAAAGATAAGATTGTTTACAAAGATTAAACTCTCTTAAACAGAGTGAATATGAAAGTTTGAGTACAAATATTGAAGTGAGAGAGTAAGAAACTTTGAGTCGATGATTTGACAGAGTTTCAGTATATACAATGTTAAAATCATTACCCACAACTTCAAATGATGTTATATTTATAGATTTAGGTCTCAACTATTCATTAGAGATAGAATCTATCCGTTGGAGAAGTTATCCAAAGGTTACTCTGAAAAACTATCCGTTAACCAACCGCATTTAATGCTTCTGACATACTGAAATTCGAATTTCAGTTGGTCAACAGACGAATTTCGCAGAAACCGAAGGTTAACAGCTTCAACGTTGAAAGCCCGAAGTTCATCTGTCATGAAGTGAAATTCGAATTTTGATATTTCGAAAATGTTTCTTCCTTGTGACATACGAATTTTCAAGTAGAAAGTTTTTCTGTTAAGTGTGAACAGTATTTTCAATTTGCTACAGTGCCTTCGAAATTCGAATTTTGGAACCCCAAAATTCGTCTGTCCATAGCTGGTTTATAAGGCACAGTAGTTCATATGATTCAAAATTCGAATTTTCAAAGGGCAAAGTCCGTCTGTCAGAGAGACCTCTTTTCAGACTTACTTCAAAATCCGAATTTATAAATACTGTCATTCGTTTGTCAACATATCATTGCAACAGACTCATAAGCTTAGTTTCTGAAATTCAAATTTTCATATTCAAAATTCGTCTGTCAGTGAGCAATTTTGAAATCCAATCCAAACTTTGTTTCAGATGAACTTTGATATAATTTCAGACGAATTTCTTTAGTTTTCATAAGTTACATTTTGTCTGAAATTCGAATTTCCACGACTCAAAGTTCGTCTGTTACTGAAAGCTCCTTTCAGACACTTATTAAAATTCAAATTTTTTCAAGCAAAATTCGTATGTTAGAGAGACTTCTCTTCAGACTTGTTCTGTTTCAGTACGAAATTCGAATTTCCAAAGGCAAAGTTCGAATTTCCAAGATGACAGATTAGTATTAACCTTTCAAACTTCGTCTGTTGGTGGGTGGTTTTCAAATATTCTATGATTTAACATAGAATCAAGGTTTTAAAACATCTTTTCACCAAATCAAAGTCTTTTACTCAAATCAAAACATTTCTAAACGTCCTACATGAATCTTTGCACTGACTTCTCCAGGATTTCTTCACTTGAACCTTTTGTGCACCTTTGACATCTTTATTCCAAGCTCTTGAAGGTTGGTTTAGAATCATCAAAACACTTGATTCAACAATCTCCCCCTTTTTGATGATGACAAAGCAACTTGCAAACTGGATTAGTTCTTGGGTTTGCTTTAACAAGCTCCCCCTCAACATATTCATTATATTTCAAAAGATATCATATATAGTAAATCATGTGAAGAGATTCAAAGAATAATAAGAATAGATCATTGCAATCAAGGAATTCTTTTCATTTTATCAAATGTTGCTTTACAGAAACCAATTTATGCAAAGTACTTCAAAATACACGGATTAAACACAAAACACAAACAAAACATCTTAAACTCAATACAGCACTACAAGAGGACTCAAGCCTAAGTTCTAATCACTTCTTCTTTGACTTGGTCTTCTTGTTGTGTGTCTTTCCAGATGGCTCAGCAGCAGACTTGCCAGTTTGCTTACTCTTCTCCCCCTTTTTGGCATCATCAGGAAGGTGAACAAAATCAGCCGGAGGAGGGATTTGAGAAACTGGAATGGCTTTGAGGGGCATAGGATCTAAAGGAAGATGAGGCTCAGAAGGCTCAAGGCTTGGATCCTCATCATCAGAGACTGCAAGCAGTTCTTGCACCTTTTGTCTGGAAAGAGCCAATTGAGCCCTTTATTCTTCTGAAAGACCATGTGTAGTGAGAGATGAGGGAGCAGGGTCATTAGAATGAAACTTTTCTTCAAGCCTCCTGCTCTGAGCTTGTAAGAGAGCATTGTAAGCAATAGCTTCCAAATCAACAAAAGGCACAATGCTTCTCTCTTCACTTTTGGCAACCTCAATGATTGATGAAGTAGAAATGGCTGCCACCAGTCTTTCCACTTGCTCAGATTCTTGCTGTGACAGGATTGACTCTTGAGCATCTATAGTAATGGGATCATGAGAACTTGAATCCCGAGGTCCTTCTTCTTCCAAACCATAGTCCAAGGGAGGACCAGGACTTGGTGTGCTCAGTGTACCAGCAGGCTCAGTACCATCTACATCATCATCATGCTCAGAAGAGGCTAGCTCAAAGGGGCTTAGAGGCTTAGGAGTTGGAGTCTGAACAGGCACAAAAAACCCTGGCTGAGGTGGAGCTGATCTTGCAGATGAGCAAATTTGGCATTTTGCTCATCCCTGATGTTAAGTATGAGTGTAGACAGGTTGTCATACAACTCAGTGATCTTGGTTGGCTTGGCACTAGAGGAGGGAGTAGATGGAATGTGAGTAGGCTTGGATGGAGATGGGACAGGCAGAGAAGGCTGAGGTGTAGGTCTAGCAGGAGCCTCAGAGGTACCTTCTTGCTGTTGAGAGGTACCTTCAACAAAGAAGAGATCTTCAGATTTTCCTGCTCCCTTCCCAATCCATCTTCCTTCATTTCTCTCAATCCCCATTCTTTGAAGTTCCTATTCCTTGAAAATCTGAGTGGGTTTCCCTTTCCCCTTCTCAAGGTGCTGAATTCTAGCATATTGTAGAATTTTGGAAATGATTGCTGCATAGGGGAGTGTGGAGTCTTTCCTTTGATCCCTTGCCTTGATCATACGTTGAAGTACGATATGTCCCATGTTGATGAGCTTTCCATGCATGATTGCTGCCATCACATGTGCCTCTTCCCTTGTGATTAGATTGAAGCTGCCTCCTTTGTTGAATATGATCCTAGATACTATGTAGTGTAGGATCCTCACTTGAGCACTGAGGTCTGTGGGCTTCAGCAGGTTTATGGTTGGCCTGTTTTCCTTTCTTCTGAATAAAGTGTTCAGAATTGTTCCCTCCTTGTAGTTCAAAAAGGGGCCACCTTCTTCATCAGCAGTATCTGCCTCATCCATGTATCCAGAGGCAGTGATATCAATCTTGAGGCCATCTTGCCCTGAGATTTCCAACACTTCATTAAGAGTCTCATATGTGAGCCAGATGGTCCTTGATCTCAGATTAACCTCCCATTTCTTCTTCTTGCTGTTGTACTTTAGGGAGGCATACCATGTCTTTACCACTTCATCATCATACCTCTCCAATATCTCTAACAGATTCTTATATCTCAACATCCATATTCCAGCATCAAAATTGTTTAAGACTAAGAAATCTTCCAAGTTCACACAATGAGGCTTGATTACCTTTTTATTGGCAAACTTGGTCGAGTATTCCTCCTGAATCTGTGGAGTGCTCTATAATGGCAATGTAGTGAGTTGATATTCTCCAGATTCAGTGCTGAAGGAGGAAGTGGAATCAACAGTATCAGCAGCAGCAGGAACAGGGACCGCAGCCTTAGCTTTCTTCGAAGAAGAGGGTCCAGTTTTCTTTGATTCTGCCTTTGGGGTTGTCTTTTGACGTTTGGAGGGAGTTGCCTTGCTTGTTTCGGCTTTTCTCTTTGGGTTTTCACCCTCATTTGAGGCATATTATGATTTGACCGTACTCTTTGGTCGTGCCTCTCCTTTTCCAGCTTTAGGATTCTTTACTCTTGCCATTTCCGTGGATGAATGTTTCAGAAAGAAGCTGAGATTGGGTTTATAGGGTGCGAAAAGATGTTTAAACGGTAGGAAATAAAGATTTACGGTCAGAATTGAAGAGCATTGATGAGAGAATTTGAACAGACTCAGAGAAGAAAAGAGTAGGGTTACGTCTGTTCAGTGGAAAATCATCAGTTTTAACGTAAGTAACCGCCTGACAGACGAATTTTGAGGGGTCAAAATTCAAACTTCGGGCAGTCAAAAGTTAAACTGTTCAGCAAAACTTATTGACAGATGGATTTTCTTCTGAAAGTTTGTCTGACAGAGGCTTGGTTCAAGCAACACAAGATGAATAGACGAACTTTGTTCCAACAAAGTTTGAATTTTGAAGAGTAAACATCAAGCAGCAATAAAATCAGCAAACAACAAACGAATTATGCATATGAAACTTCATCTTTCAAAGATTCAATATGAAGAGTATGCTTCAACAGACGAATTTTAAATCATAAATTCGAATTTCTTTACTTTGTAATGGTTTTCCAACAATCGTATGTTAAGAAATAATCATTTGTATAATCATCATGTTGGACAAAAATAACTTTGAAACTTTTGCTCTTGAAAATTTGAACTTTCAAGGTCCAACAGATGAATTTCGAGGCATCACCGAGAACTGTTCCAATGTATAACAAGCTGAAGTTCGTCTGTTGGACATCCAAATTTGAATGTTGACCTTGCTGACTTGTTCAGAAACACAGTTTATCAAGGAAATTCGTCTAACACAACTAAGATACGAATTTCAACTTTAAAAACTTACAGAATGGATCCAGAAACCCAGAATTTTTGTCATTTTCTTCACTTTTTGATTGTTCCATTCTGGTGTGCTCCATTTTTCAGATTTATTGCCATTGAATCTCATGAGGAGCACCTGCAACTTAAATTAAATTCTCTCCGATGCTAAAGTTAGAATTAATTTAATGTTGGAAAATCTAAAAACAGAATTGCACACGGATTTACTTACAGTTCATGGGAATTTACCATACCCAATTCTCTCCTGATTTTGCAATGTCTATCTTTTGATAGAGGCTTTGTTAAGATATCAGCAACTTGATCCTCAGTTGGGATATATTCTAGTCTGATTTCTCCTTTCAAAACATGATCCATTATGAAGTGGTGCCTAACTTTAATATGTTTTATCCTTGAATGCATGATAGGATTCTTTGTGATATTAATGGCACTTTGATTGTCACATATGATTGGTATTTCCTTCATCTCAACCTCAAGATCTTCAAGCTGCTGTTTCATCTAGATGATTTGGGCACAACAGCTTCCAGCTACAACATACTCAGCCTCTGCTGTGAATAAGGCTATACTATTTTGCTTCTTGCTAAACCATGAAACCAAGGATCCTCCTAAAAACTGACAAGTTCCACTTGTACTTTTTCTGTCAGTTTTGGATCCTGCAAAGTCAGCATCAGTGTATCCTTTGAGATCTTCTCCATTGCCCTTTGGATACCAAAGTCCCGTCTGTGATGTTCCAATGAGATATCTGAAGATATGTTTCACAACAGTTGCATGGGTTTCCTTAGGACATGATTGGAATCTTGCACATATACAAACACTAAACGTGATGTCAGGTTTGCTGGCAGTTAGGTACAGTAGGGATCCAATCATTCTTCTATATTGGGTTATGTCAAACATTTTCCCTTTTTCATCCATATCCAGTTTGGTTGTACTGGCTGTAGTAGCTATAGGTGTTCCCATTGGCTTGACATTTTCCATTCCAAACTTCTTTAGCAATTCTTTCAGATACTTGGATTGATTAAGAAAAATACCATCATCGCACTGCTTGATTTGCAATCCAAGGAAGAAGTTGAGTTCACCCATCATGGACATTTCGAATTCTCCCTGCATTAACTTAGAAAAATTCTTGCAAAGAGATTCATTAGTAGCACCAAATATAATATCATCAACATAGATTTGAACAATAGGTAAATCTTTATTTTCTTTCTTAGTGAATAAGGTTGTATCTACTTTTCCTCTGTTCAACCCCTTTTCAGTTAGAAAATTACTTAATCTTTTATACCATGATTTAGGGGCTTGTTTTAAACCGTAAAGAGCTTTCTTCAGTTTATAAACATGGTTTTGTTTTGCAGAGTCCTCAAAACCTGGAGGTTGATCTACATAGACCTCTTCCATGATATATCCATTTAGAAAAGCACTCTTCACATCCATTTGATATAACAAAATATTTTTCATGCATGCATATGCTAATAGAATTCTGATTGCTTCTAATCTAGCCACTGGAGCAAAGGTTTCTTCAAAATCAATACCTTCTTCTTGATTATATCCTTTAGCAACCAGTCTAGCTTTATTTCTGATTATTGATCCTGATTCATCAAGTTTATTTCTAAAAACCCATTTGGTCCAATGACAAGATGATTTTTGGGTCTAGGCACTAAATCCCAGACTTGATTTCTTTCAAACTGATTTAATTCATCTTGCATAGTCAAAATCCAGTATTCATCAGTTAAGGCTTCCTCAGTGCATTTAGGTTCAATTTGTGAGATGAAAGCACAATTAATCATTTGATCCCTTAGCTGTTTTCTGGTTTTAAGTCTCTCTTGAACATTCCCTATCACCTGATCAACAGGATGATTCCTTTGATATCTCCAAGCTCTAGGGTGTTCTTGATACATTTCTTCATTATTTTCTTCTTCAAAATCTTTCTCCTGAATATCTTCCTCTATGTTAATAGATTCAGATATCTTTGGAGGTTCAATTTTACCTTCACTAGAGATATCTATCTTTTAAAAGTTTGAGACAAGATCATTCTCATCAGTAGCATGTTTGGAAGCAGTTTCATTTTCAATAAATACTACATGCACAGATTCTTCTACCAATTTAGACTTTTTATTAAAAACTCTATATGCCTTATTTCTACTAGAATAGCCTAGAAATATACCTTCATCAGATTTGGCATCAAACTTACCCAGATTTTCCTTTCCATTGTTATGAATGAAATACTTGCAGCCGAATACATGGAGATGTGAGAGATTTGGCTTTCTTCCTTTGTACAGCTCATAAGGAGTCTTCCCAAGGATTGGTGTGATGTAGGCTCTATTTATGATGTAGCTTGCTGTATTTACTGCATCAGCCCAAAACACTTGAGAGAGTTCCTTTTCATTCAACATAGCTCTAGCCATCTCTCCAATTGTTCTGTTCTTCCTTTCTACAACTCCATTCTGTTAAGGAGTTCTTGGAGCTGAGAAGTTATGGTCAATTCCATGCTCATTACAATACTCCAGAAAGTATGAGTTCTCAAACTCTCCTCCATGATCTTGTTAGCAAGGCTGACTTCCCAAGAGGGGGGGTGAATTGGGAAGATTGAAATTTTTCTGCACAAAGTAAAGCAAGTGAAAATATCACAGTATAATGAAAACAACGTGTAAAACAGAGTAAGCTGAAAAGTAGAGATAAGGAGAAGAGAACTCAGTGATTTATCCTGGTTCGGTCTATCCACTTGACCTACATCCAGTCCCCAAGACACCTCTTGAGATTTATCCACTTTCCAGCAAGAATTTCAACGGGCTTCTTGCTAAAGCCACAGTACACGAGTATGCTCTGTTCTGAGCTCTCTCAAACTCTCTAAGCACTTTCTCTATGTGCTTCCCAATCCCCTTGTGAATACCCCTCACAAGTAAATCTATCTTTCAGATAAAGAGTAGATTGTTTACAAATGAATAACTCTCTAGAATAGAGTAGATATGAAAGTTTAAGTACAAATAATGAAGTTGGAAGGGTAAAAGCTTTTGAGATGAAGATTCAGCAGAAATTCGGTATATACAAGTTTGATTCGTTACCCACAACTTCAAATAATGTTATATTTATAGATTTAGATCTCAAATATCCGTTAGAGACTAAATCTATCCGTTGGGGAAGTTATCCAACGGTTACTCTGAAAAACTATCCGTTCACCAACCGCATTTAATGTTTCTGACATACTGAAATTCGAATTTCGGTTGGCCAACAGACGAATTTCGAGGGAACCGAAGGTTAAAGCCTCCAACGTAAAAATGCGAAGTTCGTCTGTCCATAGAGTGAAATTCGAATTTTGAAACTCATAAAATATTTTCACAATGTGACATACGAATTTTTAAGAAGCAAGATTTTCTGTTAAGTGTGAACAGTGTTTTCAATTTGCTACAGTGCCCTCGAAATTCGAATTTTGGATGCCCAAAATTCGTCTGTCCATTGGACGTCCAAATAGACACAGTAGTTCACTTTCTTTGAAATTTGAATTTTGACAGAGTGAAATTCGTCTGTCAGAGACCAGTTTTGAGACTTAAATCATTCTTGATCTCAGATGAACTTTATCAAACATTCAGACGAATTTCCTCTATTTTCTCAAGTTTTGTTTTGTCTGAAATTCGAATTTTGAAAGAGTGAAATTCGAATGTCACAAATTAGCTTTTTTTGACTCAGATGAAAATTTGAATTTTTCTAAGTAAAAGTTCGTCTGTCAGAGAGCATTTTTCAAACTTAGTTTCTTCTTAATTTCAGATGAACTTTAGCAAAGCTTCAGATGAATTTCTTTGGTTTTCATAAATGGCATTTTGTCTGAAATTCGAATTTTGAAACTGTGAAGTTCGTCTGTCACAAAAAGGCTTCTTTCAGTCTTGATTGAAATTCGAATTTTGAAAGACCAAAATTTGTCTGACAGAGGGACACCTCTCCAGACTTATTCAGTTTTAGCTCGAAATTCGAATTTCCAAAAGCAAAGTTCGAATTTCCAACTTGACAGTTCAGTTATACTTTCAAACTTCGTCTGTTTGTGAGTATTTTCCAAATAAGTAAAGATTTAACTTCAAATCAAGGTTTGAAAACGGCTTTTTCTCAAATCAAAATCTTTTACCCAATCTAAACAAAAACTAAAGATCCTACAAAAGATCTAATAGCCAATTCACAGAAGACCTTCACTTGAAACAGCTTTAATCTCCTTTGATATCTTCAATCCAAGCTCTTGAGTGTTGGTTTGGAATCATCAAAATTCTTGATCCAACAGATCTGACCTGATAGACACAATGGAAATACCCTTCTCATTTTGCACTTTCTTGGCTAAGGTTACAAATGCATCAAAGGTATCACTTTTAGAGGAAAGACACAATGTCCATGTAAATCTAGAGTAATCATCCACTATTACAAGCACATACAGATTTCCACTAATACTTTTTACCCTAGATGGACCAATTAAATCCATATGCATAGTTCTAGTGGTCTAGTTGTGGTGACTACGTTTTTGGGTTTAAAAGAAGATTTAGTTTGTTTTCCTCTTAGGCATGCATCACATTCTTTGTCTTTTCGAAAGTGATTTTTGGTAAGCCGGTGACTAACTCATTTTTAACCAGTTTTGAAAGTTGATTCATGTTAACATGAGCTAATCTTCTATGCCACAACCAACTATCATTATCCTGACTAATCAAGCAAACAGAATCTAAGGGAGTAAGTTCATCAAGATCAATAGTATAGCAGTTACCATCCCTTTGAGCTTTGAGGATTACTTTGTGATCACTTTTTCTGATGACCAGGCAGAATTTTGAGTCAAACAGTACAAAGTTTCCTTTGTCACATGTCTAGCTCACACTTAATAGATTGTGGTTGAGGCCAATCACAAACAGCACCTCTTCAATGGATGTCTCAGGATTCTTCCCCACAATGCCAATGCCAACTATTCTACCATATTGATCACTTCCAAATGTCACCTTTCCTCTTTTCTTATCTCTAAGGATTATGAACTTCTCCTTGTCACCAGTCATGTGACTTGAGCAGGCACTGTCCATATACCATTTGTTGCTCTTCTTAGCTTTGAGACAAACCTGCAAAACAATATTTATGTTTTCCTTTTAGGTACCCAAATTTGCTTGGGTCCTTTTCTGTCAGTAGTCTTTTCCCTAGATACAGATGTACCTTTGGGAATCCATTTAGCCTTCCTGTCAAGTCCCTTTTTCTTTAAAGCACATGAACTGGAAATATGTCCCTTCTTGTTACAGAAGTGACAGGTGGTAAAGGGACTGCTGGATTAGGAAACAGGAAGAAAACAATGCAGATAATACTTTTGTTTTGCATGCCTTGGTCGATTATATGATTCAATGTGATCTGACATATGATCTTTCTTTCTATTGCTATTAGCATGCACAAAATGTCTAATGTACACATTCTGATTTTTCTTCCTAATCTTTTCTTTTACAGCACAAGGATCATAGCCAAGTCCAGCCTTTCCTTGTGATATTCTTTGGCTTCCCATTAAAGCAAACAAGATATCTTTACCTCTAGTAAGCCTAGACATGCTTTTCACTAGATATTCATTGGTTTGCTTTAGTTTAATGCATGATTTACAGCAAACAGGTTCAGTAATAGGTAGAGAAGCAGTTTTAGAAATGTTGCATTGAGATTCTAGTTTGTTAATATTTTTCTTAGCTTGCTTCAATTCTTTAGCAACCTTAACAAACTCATCATGCAGCTCATGAAATGCATCCAGTAATTCAGAATAGGAAGGTTCAGATTCATATACCCCATCTTCTTGATCACTGCTGCATGGGATTTCAGCTTCTTCAGAGGCAAGTGCCATGAGACAGATGTTGGCAATTTCATCTTCATCATCTTCTTCTTCATCTGAGCTGTTGTCTCATATTGATAAGATTTAAGCTCTTTTCTTCTTACCTTTGTTTGCAGCTTTCTTTTCTTTTTCTTACTTCTTGAGAAATTGTGGACAATCCCATTTGATATGTCCCTGCTTTTTGCATTCATAGCAAGTGATAGGCTCTTTTGTTTCCCTTTTGCTATCTCTAGCTACTCCTTCCTTGAAGATTTTCTTGTTTCTCTTTTTGCTGTAGAATCTTCCAAATTTTCTGACCATCATAGCCAGAGTTTCTTCATCTAGCTCATCTCCATCGTCAGATTCTTCTTCTTTTTCCTCAGCAGCTTTGAGAGCAAGACCTTTCTTCTTTTTGTCTTGTCCAGCCTCCTTGAGAGCCTTCATTTTTCCTTCATACTCCTCGAGGCTGCCAAAAAGAGCTGTGACAAAGGCCATTGATTCTCCTTTGTCTTCCTTTATTGCTGTTACTTTGGGTTGCCATTCCAGAGGGAGAGCTCTGAGGATCTTTCTTACTTTTTCTGTTTGAGTGTACTCCTTTCTCAGGCTCTTTAGTTGATTCACAATGAGGGTGAATCTCTTCTGTAGATCTTTTACATTCTCTCCTTCAGCCATTCTGAAGCTTTCATATTCACCTATACATGTATTCAGTTTATTTTCCCTGACTCCAGTTGTTCCTTCATGAGCAATTTGTAGGGTGTCCCACATTTCCTTGGCAGTGGAGCATTGAGAGACTCTGTAGAATTCGTCTTGATTCAAAGCACTGACCAAACAGTGTTTTGCCTCGAAGTTCAGCAAGACTCTTCTTCTATCTTCCTCATTCCATTCAGCTTCTGGCTTCTCTCTGTACTTTCCATCATCTTCCAAAGCCATTGGGACAAAATCTCCCTTCTGAATGACTGACCAGATATCCAGATCAATTGACTGGATATAGATTTGCATTCTCATTGTCCAGTAACCATAGTGTGCTCCACTGAAGCCAGGTGGTCTATTTGTGTTGTTTCCTTCTGGTAATATGCTTTCTCCAAAGCTAGCCATTTTAATTCCCGGACTGTGAAATCCTTTGATTGGGAATCCAGGCTCTGATACCACTTGTTAGATAAGCTGGCTTCCCAAGAGGGGGGTGAATTGGGAAGCTTGAAAATTTTCTGCAAAATATCAAGAAAGTGAAGAAAGCAAAGTACAGATAGTAAAATAGAGTATAGGAGAATAAACTGTAAAAGTTGCAGTATAGAGAAGAAAATGCAGATATTATCCTGTTTTGGTCTCTCCACTTGACCTACGTCTGGTCCTCAAGTCACCCCTTGAGATTTTCCACTATTATACAAGAATTCAGTGGGTTTCTTGCAAATGCTTCAGTACAAAGATGATGCTCTGTTTCTAGAGCTCACTCAATCACTCTATGCACTCTCACAAAGTGCTTCCCAATCCCTTGTGATATCCCCTCACAAGAAAATCTATCTTCTAGATGAAGTTAAGATTATTTATAAAGATTAAACTCTCTTAAACAGAGTGAATATGAAAGTTTGAGTACATATATTGAAGTGAGAGAGTAAGAAACTTTGAGTAGATGATTTGGCAGAGTTTCAGTATATACAATGTTAAAATCGTTACCCACAACTTCAAATGATGTTATATTTATAGATTTAGGTCTCAACTATTTGTTAGAGACAGAATCTATCCGTTGGAGAAGTTATCCAATGGTTACTCTGAAAAACTATCCGTTAACCAACTGCATTTAATGCTTCTGACATACTGAAATTCGAATTTCAGTTGATCAACAGACAAATTTCACAGAAACTGAAGGTTAACAGTTTCAACGTTGAAAGCCCGAAGTTCGTCTGTCATGAAGTGAAATTCGAATTTTGATATTTCAAAAATGTTTCTTCCTTGTGACATACGAATTTTCAAGTAGAAAGTTTTTCTGTTAAGTGTGAACAGTATTTTCAATTTGCTACAGTGCCTTCGAAATTCGAATTTTGGAACCCCAAAATTCGTCTGTCCATAGCTGGTTTATAAGGCACAGTAGTTCATATGATTCAAAATTCGAATTTTCAAAGGGCAAAGTCCGTCTGTCAGAGAGACCTCTTTTCAGACTTACTTCAAAATCCGAATTTATAAATACTGTCATTCGTATGTCAACATATCATTGCAACAGACTCATAAGCTTAGTTTCTGAAATTCGAATTTTCATATTCAAAGTTCATCTGTTAGTGAGCAATTTTGAAATCCAATCCAAACTTGGTTTCAGATGAACTTTGACATAATTTCAAACGAATTTCTTTAGTTTTCATAAGTTACATTTTGTTTGAAATTCAAATTTCCACAACCCAAAGTTCGTCTGTTACTGAAAGCTCCTTTCAGACACTAATCAAAATTTGAATTTTATCAAGTCAAATTTCATCTGTCAGAGAGGCTTCTCTTCAGACTTGTTCTGTTTCAGTATGAAATTCGAATTTCCAAAGTCAAAGTTCGAATTTCCAAGATGACAGATCAGTATTAACCTTTCAAACTTCGTCTGTTGGTGGGTGTTTTTCAAATATTCCATGATTTACCATAGAATCAAGGTTTTAAAACATCTTTTCACCAAATCAAAGTTTTTTACTCAAATCAAAACATTTCTAAACATCCTACATGAATCTTTGTACTGATTTCTCCAGGATTTCTTCATTTGAATCTTTTGTGTACCTTTGACATCTTTATTCCAAGTTCTTGAAGGTTGGTTTGGAATTATCAAAATACTTGATTCAACACACCTCACTGTGAGTGTTTGGCTCCTTGAATATAAGTAGATAAAAGGGTTGGATCTAAAAGTATTCTCATAGTTATTCATTATAAACATTCCTGATCCTGAATGCAGTATGAACCATATGGTCAGTTCCACTCCTCGTTTCAAATGTTTGATGAATGTAGCTTCGACTTGACTGGGGTCAATTTGACGTGATTAATGTATTAACTATTAATTAAGTTACACTTCAGATAATTTCATAATCACGTGCTTTAGTATCTGATGATCATTAACGCAAGCAGAAACTTGACTGCAAGCAAGTTAGCAGGACCCATAGCCACTTCATTCTCACAACTTACAGAGTTAGAATCCCTGTAAGTATGAAGTGATTTAATTATGAAAAAATCTTTTAGGCAGAAAAAATTAGGACAAAATCTTGTGTGTAAGAATTTTGTCATCTAAAATATTGTTCTATTTTAGGGATCTATCAAGTAATGACTTGTCAGGATCAATACCAGAAGTTCTAGCCGAATTGCCACATTTGAGAGTACTGTAAGTTTTGACATACTTTGTGTAGGATTCACTATTATAAATTATATACCTTAATAACATTGTTTTTTTTAACTGACATCACTGAATAACCTGATGCTCACCTAATAAATGAATTATGTCAAAACTTTTGCAGTAATTTGAATCACAACAAGTTGAAGGGTCCAATCCCCAAGGCCCTTAAGGGAAAGTCAAATTTGGAAATGAGGTTTCTCATCTTGATCTCTCCTAGTTGCTCCCTCAGCTATGACTGCCATTTTCTTTTAAACTATATATAAAATCAATTAACTAATATTAATTTAATGTGATTAAACTAGATGCGTTTCAATAGGTGTATTTCGATTTGTTTGTGATTAATAATATTGATTTGCATTGTCTGTTGGCTAAAAAAAAAACGGCAACTGGAAAAGATTTTTATTTATATTAATTATTTAATAAAACTTTATGCAGTTACTAAGTCATTTGTAATACTAACTTATTATTTGACTTACAGTGTGGATGATAATCCTGGCCATTGTTGGACGGATCCATGCAACAAGCATAAATTCGTTACACCACTAATAATTGGATCTCTCTCAGCTTTGGCAGTTGTAATCTTGATTTCTCAAGGAATATGGATCTTCAAAATTAAAAAACTGAAAGGTACGCTCAAGTTGTTCCGTATTTGTATTACTATATGTTGATATCACTTCTTACTAACTGGTTTTGGACGCAACATATAATAAAATAAAAAATAAAAAAATTGTGGATAAAAATATTTTTATGTAATTATATAAAAAGAAAAGGCTACACTACAGTCATAATTAAATAGCACCTTAAACTACACATGGGCACTACAATCTATTTACGTTTAAATAATAATAAAAATGTATAAATATTACATGTCTTGTTCTTCATACAAAAGAAAAAGAATAATTCTTTTTCAAGAGATATATAACCCAAACATGCCCTAATTTTTTGTGAACTTTATATTAATAATTGTTTGAAATTAAAGATGATCAACTCCTACCATGGAAACCATTATATACCTCTTATATTCTCATTTGTAGTAAAACAGTAACTGCTTCTAAAATAATTATCTCAGTTTATTATTCATATCCCTTTGAATGGTAAAGAAAACATCCGAGTGCTGATGTCCACATATTTCGGCACACTGCAGTCACTGCTGACATATCTTTTTGTAATCTTTATTTGCCGAATTAATTATACACACATGACGGGTAGTTCTGAATATCCTTATTCATATTTGCAGTGGTTTGCACTAGGCAAGAATCATCGAAAGCATTTTCTTACTCCAAGGTTCTTGAGATCACTAATAACTTCCAAAACTTGATTGGAGAAGGAGGATTTGGACAGGTTTTTTTAGGCACTCTAAAGGATAGTACCCAAGTTGCAGTAAAGTTACTTTCTCAATCATCAGTGCAAGGTCAAAAAGAATTTCGATCGGAGGTCAAGTCCAAAATCCAAGCGTTAAATTAATTTTGTTTACTGATACATGCCTTGTTTTATGAGGCATTTAATTAGAAATAATTTGTTCCATATTAATAAAGTTTAATCTCTGGTAAAAAAAAAAAGAAATAAAGTTAAATCTCAATTGCAGGTACAACTTTTGATGGTTGTTCATCATAGACACTTGGTTTCTCTAATTGGATATTGTGAAGAAAGTGGTGCCAGGGCATTAATTTATGAGTATATGGCTAATGGCGACCTCTGTCAACATTTATCAGGTATAAAATCTAGATTAAAGAGAGTTATATTAAGCATATTCATTCTATTTTATAATAAACATAGTAATATTAATTTTTAAATATTAATATATTCATGTATTAATTTTAAAATTGACTTAAAGTTTTAAGCTGATAAAATTGTTTTAAAAAACATTATTAATGGGAAAAAACGATAGAAATGTTGAACTGGGCTTGTTCTACATGCTTAGCCCAATTTAATTATAAAAATAGTGGGCTGGAGAATGTAAGGAGTAGATATCACTGGCCCAAAAAAATGAAATAAGGACTTTGGACTTAATTCATTCTAGCTGAACCAAAAAGATTAGTTATTTCTTTCTATGTTTCATAGATTGTGTTGAAAGTACCAAATTCATACAAACCAGACAAATATGAAAATCTATGTTGGACTCTTTTTTTGGGTATATATGATCAGACCAATTTGGATAAATACAGGAAACGAGCATATATGCATCTTCTAGCCAGTATAATAGGAATCGATTAATTGTCTAAAAAAAAAAAAGGAATCCATTAATTCATTGGGCAACTTTTGAAGGTATATCTGTAAGAGAAATCTAATGATACTAGTTCTATAGGTAGGTGTGGGGTTGCTTTGAAATGGAAGGACAGGCTTCAAATTGCATTGGACGCAGCTAATGGTAAGCGAAATTATGGCTGGTTTTGTAAAATTTGGAGAAACGATTTTCAGATTATTTATTTAAAATAGTGATATATTATTTAGATATTTTTATGAGAAATTGAAGTTATTTTGCATTTGGTTACAATAAAAAAAAAAGAAGAAGAAAAAGCAAACAATGCTTTTTAGTTACTAAATTAGAATAATAGAAATCATTCGACCTGAATTAATCAAAATTTAATATGACTATCGAATATTAGGTAATTTAATAAAAAATAATAGGAATTTTTTTTTCATGCTCTTACTATTTTTCAAAGTTTAAGCAAACATACTAAAATTTCTTAAAAACACTATCTCTAAAAAATGATTTTCTAACATTTTGCATTTCTTCAAATTTGTGCCAACAAATGACTTTTTTTAATAAATTATGATTTTCCTAGATTATAAGTAAAATAGAGAATGTACATTTAGATAAATTAATAATTTTTTCAAAATGACTAAAAAATAAGTAAATCTTATTCCAAATAATATTCCTTTTTATGCAAATTGAGATTATATATATTTTTGGAGCTCGGATTCATTCATCTCTGACTTAAATCTTGACAACAACAATACATAATTTATTTGGTTATATAATTAATGGAGTTGCAGGGTTGGATTATTTGCATAATGGTTGTAAGTCGGCAATACTACATAGAGATTTAAAAACCTCCAATATTTTGTTAGACAAAAATATGGAAGCTAAGATTGCTGACTTTGGATTATCTAGAGCTTTTACAAATGATATTGATAGTCATGTCTCTACTCGTCCTGCTGAAACATTAGGTTACCTTGATCCTGAGTAAGTAGTTTATTTATGTTGTATATATATATTTCCTTTCAATGACGAAGGCCCACCAAATTAATATAAGTTACATATATAAAAAAGTCAATATAATTCAAAGAGCATTTAGAATGAGCACAAGCATATTTGAATTGGAAGATAAATTAAGCTCATTTTATAGTTTATAATTTGGTGCATCAAGTTTTAATGACATTAAAGATATTATTAGACGTCCTCAAACTAAAGTTTTATTTTGGATGGAATCTAATGGCCTATTTGCTACAAAATGAGAATTAGAATGAGAAAGCTTTTTCGTATAAACATGGAAGGCTCTTTTTTTTTTTTAAGAAAATTACTTTGCCATCTATCAAAGATATTTTTTATACTTTCTCTCACATTTTCTCTTTTCTCAAATCCCTTTTCCATGTACCAAATACACCCTATTGATTTGATATACAAATCAAATTTAAATTGAGAAGAAAATTCTATGCGAACTAAACTAATTCCTTTAAAATCTTGTGTTTCAATTTGGATACATAAGCATATGGAATAGAAATATACTAATGGAAAGATATTTTTTGTGATCTAATCATAATACTTATCTTTTTACAGATTTCAAAATTCTGGAAACCTTACAAAAAGGAGTGATATTTTATAGTTTTGGAATAATTCTACTAGAGCTAATCACTGGAAGACCAGCAGCAGTAAGACAACTAGACAATACCTTCAGTCTCCTACTTCATTGGATTACCCCTAAACTTGAAAGCAAGGATATCCAGTCAATCGTTGATCCAAGTTTACAAGGAAAATTCAATGCTGATTCCGCTTGGAAATTTCTAGACATAGCCATGTCATGCACTGCATCAGTTGCAATTCGAAGACCTGATATAAGTCAAGTAATATTTGATCTAAGGGAATGTTTGGCAATGGAGATAAGCATGGAAAAGACCAATGACAACCCAAATTGAAGCAATTCCATGGACATGAGCACTGTGCAATTTGATTCGGACCTTAGTATTCCATCTGCTAGATAAAATTTAATCTCTCCAAAGGGACAAATCTGTCCACCACTATCATAAATTGGCTTGAATACACTATTTTTTCCCTGCATATAGGTGTTTGTATGTTGAACAATATAAGTATACTGGTACTTGCATTGCATGTTTATGGAGATGGAAAGTATAAGGTTGTTGTTTGTAAGAGTGATGGGTATATGACTTGTGTCATTTAAGTTGAGAACTAGTAAGGGGATATGCAAAATTTTTGCAAAAAAACCTTTAATGAGTTAGTAGATTAATTCATTAAAAAATACTTTCATGAATTATGTACACACACACATACACTGTATTCTTTTTCTTATTATTTTCAATATCCAACTTTTACCAGTTATTATTCTTTTAAAAATTTTACAGTAATAATTATGTTATTCCAAAATTATATAACTCTTACTCTTTCTGTTTAGGTTTTTGGAGTATAGCATGAAAAGATGACAAGTAATTAGACTGGTAAGAAAATCCTAAAACCTGGCCAGGGTTACAATTTTTGTTGTGCCTATTTTACAAAATGGTTGAAAGTTTGAAATTGTAATTATTTGTGTTATTATCATATGAACCAATAGTTTTCTACTGGCTAGTCATTCAAAACAATTACCATTACCCGTGTCACGATCAGATTCAAAATTTTTTGCTAAGAATTCCAAGCATCGTATTTGGAATTTGAATGTATGAATAAGGATTTTCAAGTTCTCACTAGTGAGATTGATGCACTCTTAGATTAAGCATGAATCTTTTTTCAGGGAACGAGTATAGGGTCAATCCTCTTTTTGTGTGTAGGTGTGTGAGAGCTGGCAAGCCAAACAACTGCTATTGGCCTAAAAACCTGTTCTAAAATCATATCAGTATCCTACTAAATTATCAAAACATTTAATTTATCTAAGGATTGATAACATTGTCTATTAATATGATAGCTATCAATATATCTTCAGACACCAGAACGTTGCCCTAGTGTAGAATAGTATTTGCATAACATAATCTATGTATACGTGACAGCAATAATTATATGGTGCAAATAAAACATCCATTTTAGCAGAAAAAAAAAGATGTGGATTTAATGATCCTTGAATAAGTATGATGAACGTTGATTTATTACCACAATAGACTATTGTATAGTGACTACCTAGTAGAGAGGGTAGTCATGGAATCAACCTGCCCTGTATAATTGTGTTGATATCTTGGTGTTCTCCTATTTGATTTGGCACGATCCGTTTCTATAACTAAACATTCCTTTAGTTCATTCAAAACAAAACTGATGTCTGGCCTTTGGGTCAACTTTGGTAAAATGCATCACATTGCTGTCTCAACTAATTTCCATGCACAAGTAACATGGAATTCACCATGCAACCTTGGATCAACAATGCCTTGGATATCCCCCCATTCAATTTTGGAACGAACCCCATCAAGAATAAAGTACATGCATGTCCTCTAGTTCTTTTCTTATTAGAGGTATTGTCCAATGATTAGTTGAAGGAGAATCATCCCAAAGCTATAAATGTCACTTTTTTTGTTTTAGATTTTCATACTTTTGAAATCTGTAATGAACACAATCAATTGGTCTAAAGTAATTCTGTATGTTTCTAGGTTTAAGATGCTTATGTTTTTCACAAATTTTATAGCAGCAACTTTATAAATTGAGTTTCAAAACTACAATGAAACACAATGGGATAATGACTTCTAACAATCAGTAACGAATAATTCTTCATTGACAAAATGCAATAACTTGTTTAGGACCAATGTAACCAAGTGTAACAACTCGTTTAGTTGATATATGAGAATTTCTTTCATTCGCAAATGCCCTAGACAGACCAAAATCAACAATTTTGGCTACTATGAATTTATTTAATAAAATGTTGGATGGGTTCAAGGCTCTATGGATTAATTATAGGAGTCTTACAACCATTATGTATAGCATCCCCAATCTCATGAGGGTGTTATTTTGATATATTAAGAATAATTATGAGAAAAGCATGGTTGGAGAAGGTATTGTATGTAATGTATTGTTTGAATGGTAGAAGGGGTAAAACAGTAATTTCACATGCTTAATCCTTACTTGGAATTATGTTCTTCTAAGGTCCTTAAAAGAAATTATGTTTGGTCTTTAATTAGAATAAATTGCAAAATTGACCCTTAATTGTAATTATTTTAAAAAAATTTAGAAAATTATATATATATGGAAATAAATCTTCTGACATACTGGACTCTATTAGAAGAGTGTATTGAGCTCAAAAGACATAGTCTAGGAATGACATAAACGGTAAAATGCAGAAGAACAAATAGATATATGAGCCCCACATAATAGTAAAAAGAAAAAGAAAATGTGGGCCCCACAATGAAGAAAAAGAAAAAGAAAAGCATGTAGGTCTCGCATAAATATTGTTTGGCGCTGTTAGTAAGATAAATATAGATCCAAAGCTAATATATTTTCTATATACATTAATAAACAAATGGTATTAGCAGATGCCAAAAAATATCGGGAGAATGTCCAAACTTAAAGTAAATAATAATATAGGATTGATCTGAACTAAGTAAAATATATTGGATAGGAGAAGAATTATCTCTCTCCACTACGCCAAAATACGCCTTTCTTGGCGGTTATTTTGGCTTTTATTGGCGATTAAAAACAGCCAAGTATGTTAGCGCCGAAAAAAACTGTACCTTTCATTGGCGGTTTAGAACTGCCAAAAAAGGTTATATTCATTTGCAGTTATATCTTATAACCGCCAACAAAAGTCATATTCCTTTACGGTTATATGTATTAACCGCAAAGAAATTTTGACTTAAGTTGGCGGTTATATATATATATAACCGCCAACTAGATTGAGAAATATTAATTTTTAATTAATTTTAATTTTACTTTTAGTTGGCGGTTTTGTAACTAACCGCCAACTAAAATTTTTTATTTAAATTTGAATATTCGAATTTTAAAATGAGTTGGCGGTCCTAATTTAGAACCGCCAACCAAAATATTTATGTTGGCGGTTGTATTAATAACCGCCAACGAAAGTACTTATTTTTTTTTCCTACATTTTATTATTTTTGCAATCACATAAACCTACTTCAGTGTCAATGATAAGTGAACCCTTATGGAATCAATCCAAAGAACCCACTTTAATATGTAAGACACTCGGATCGTTGCAATTACAAGGAACACAAAAACTGAAAAATAGAAACAGCAAGAAGGAAACAGAACAGATATGTTGGTCTAGGTGAATTAGAACCCAAGAGAACCGGTCTCTTGAACCCTAGTTCCGGTGACGCCACAAGGATTGACCAATTCCTTGATAAGTCATAGTATTCTCTCTAGCACTCAAAGAATCGCAAGAGGAACTCACAAAAGTATGAAACTTTTATCATTCAAAATCTTTCAAAACGTACATAATAGTTAGCCTTAAATAGGCAAGGTTAAATCTAACATAATAAGCTTAGAAACCCTAATTAATTTGGGCTTAAGTGATCCTAATAGGATTAGGAGACTTTAGACCCAAACAACACTCCTATTGGACCTAGGAAACTAGTAAAATAAAATCCTAAAATAAAATAACGAAAATTCATAAGAAAATAATAAAAATAATGTTTAAGCCCTTATAAACATGCCAACACATTAATGAAATCACATGTTTGGCACATGGCATGTTTATTTACAAGTTGGGCCATCAAAAAGACTACTAATTAACTAATTGGGCTTTATTAATTAACAAAGTTCAACCCATAATTAATAAAAACGAAATTAATACTAATTAAGCCCAATAATACTTAAGTCACATGCTATTTTAGTGAAGCACATGATCTTTTAAGTAATCTCTTCCAATGGGCTTCTCTTGGGCTTGAATCTTTCCAAGTGGTAAGGCCTCCTCCCATGTTCTTGAATTTGTCCAATCCATCCTCTATCATTCTCTCCCTCTTCGAAAAGATTCGTCCTCGAATCTCCATAATCTACATGGAAGGAAAGGGAACAATTAAACGCATCAAATAAATTATATGGAGTATACTTACCTTTCAAGCTTGATTGATGCATCTTTTCTTTAATCCTTCCATAAACTTGAAGGACACCATTCTCCCTTGGCTGCAAATTTGTTTTAAATATTCCTCTACGCTTTTGCAACCAATCGCCAGGGTCAAAAATCTTCCAACCATTGTGTCGAACAAGGGACTTATTTTCCAGCATTGGTGCACAAAATTTGAAATCTTTCTTCATATCTTGCCATAAAGAACTAGACACATACTCTACATAGCTAGACTCAAATGGAACTAAAGGGTTAGGAAAAATATGAAGGATGAAATTAGGACAAAACATGACACAAAAAGACTCAAAAGGGACTAAGGTGATGCAATGATCATATGGAAAAAAATTTGGACAGATTTGGATGTAATTCATTAAATTCAAAATATGGACAGATTTGACACATGTAGATGATGCATAATGATGGAACAAAGGTGGAGAAGAAATAACTAAAGGGACACATACTAACACAGAACAAGAAGAAAAGAATGAGTTGAATAGAAAATGGAACACAAAAGACTCATGAAGGTGAAATGGGATAAACCAACAAACAACCAAAAAGACACATGACTTATGAGACACACAATAAACATAAAACATAAAATGAATAGGAACTACTTCACAAATACATAGGAAATACAAAATACTATGATGATGAGATGGAATGACATAGAAGGATAAACTAGAGAAAGAATGCACTAAAGTAACTAATGGACTCATTATTGACTCATGCAATTTGGACTCAAAAGAAATTGCGGACTCATGCAATAATGATGGATGACATAATTTAAAGAAATTAGAAACATAATGAGAAGGAAGAAGAAAACACAATGAAGACACATAAGAAAGATGAGATGCAGAAGGAAGGAGCTTTGTATAAACTACTTTAAACTCACCTTCACTCTCATTCTTCCTCAAACTCTCTTTTTCTTTTCTCTTTTTCCTCTTTTTCTTCCTCTTTTTCACTTTTTTCTCACTTCTCTTCTCTCGTACTCTTTTTGCATTCTTTTCATTTTTCTGGACAATTTCTCTCTTACATCTCTCTTTTCTTCTCTCATTTCTACCACTCTCATTTTTCCACTCTAGCTCACTCTTCAAGTTCTCATAATTTTCACACAAATGAATACATGGTAATGGTTTATAGGCTTTATCGGAAACACAAGAACAGTTTTTAACATGTCCATTTAAATCAACGCAATAAAAATCTCCAATCACCATGTCAACATGCTCAATCTCATCAGTGTAATCATAAGAACCAACTTTCAATGAAATCACATCATTAGGACTACTAGGAATTAGCATGCTACTATCCAAAGAATTTTTAATCAAATCATTAGCAACATGTAAATCATGATTCTCATATAAAAGTTGCTCATAATCAGGGTTAATCTCAACATCATGAAAATCACTTTCTAATTGTACTACATTTGCAGAACAACTAGACTCAACAAAGCTATCATTGGTAATAACATCTAGCACACTTTTCTCTTCAAGATCTAGCAAGACATCATGTTCAATCAATTCAATGGAATTCTTATGATCAACACATTCAGATTTCATTTCCAATTCAATTGATCCAACATAAGAAATATCATCAACATGATTCAACTTACTAGGACTAATACATCCTAAATCATCTACTTCAATACAAGAGGTATCATCACAAAAGATTTGAGAATTAGACATACCTTTAAGCGTAGTTAACTCTCTTATCACAACATTTGTCAATGTAGCAACTTGTTCATCCACTTGATTGACTTTCTCTAAGTAGGAATCACATGAATCTTGGACCACAGGCATTTGCATCTCCTTGGAATGTTCAACCACACTTTTAGCTTTGGATGGCATGTATTTTTGCCTCAAGACTGCTCTCATTTCATTCCATGTTATAATGGAAGGTTCACCATTCGTAGCTCGTCTATTTTCCATTCGTTTCCACCAAGCAGCAACCTTTTTATCCAATCGAAGGTAAGCACATTGTGCCTTCTCTATTTCAGAGTAGTTGCAACTTGCGAAGACTTGTTCAAGTTTTCTTTCCCAATCCAAGTAAACATCGGGATTTTTCTCACCATGAAATAGTGGAATCTTCGGTTTGATCTTGCTAAGAACATTTGTGTGAGCAGGAACCTTTAGATTACACCTTGCTTTAGTTTTAGAAGGAAACTCCAGGCGATCTAATTTTGCATTTACTTCCTTAATTTGATCATTGAAAGTCCTTAATAAGGCCTTAAGATCAACTTCTCCCATAGCCATGTTTATAATCTGAAATTGTTACTGTAAAACAAAGAGAAAGAAATAGGGACCTCACACACTCTCTCATGTGTTTCACTCAAAAATGCAAATGCACTCGTGTTTCACACTAAGTCAAGGCTTTTTCAAATATGATGCAATTCCTCTCTTACCTTTTTCCACTTAAAGCTTGCTTTCTTATGAGAGTGCTAAATTAAAACCACAACTTCAATTAAAAGGAAATCAGTTTTAAAGAAGTGGCAATCACAGAAAACAAAAGTTCAAAATTAAAGTTCTCAAAGATCTAATTTAATTAAACAATAACCAACATAAAATGAGAACAAAGGAACTGGAATTTCCAACAAGAGAAATATGAAGGAAATAGAACAAAGAAGGATGACAATTTGTAGGAAACTGATAAGGAAAGAAATCTGAAGGAAAGACAAATTATAGATATTTTAATGAGACTTGCCACCAAAGTTGACAAATTAAGTCAATCAAGTCTCAAATCAAATCCAATCAAATAATTTATTTTTTTTTAACTATTTTTGTTGCTGCTGCTATATATATATATATATATATTTTTTGCAGCAGTAAATCTCACCTTTTTTTTTTGCTACTTTTTTTTTGCTGCTATATTCCTTTTTTTTTTTCAGCAATCAATCTATCTTTTTTTTTTGAACAGTAACCCGAAACAGTACCCCGTGAACAGTACTCAAAAAATAGTGACGCTGAATAGTAATCCGAACAGTACGAACAGTGACCCGAACAGTGGAACAGTGACTGAAACAGTATGATGAACAGTGCGAAACAGTGATGGTAAACAGTGACGCGTACGGGTGAACAGTGACGCAAAAAATTTCTAGAAGCAACAAAGATGTGAAACAAGGGAAATAAGGAAAAACAAAGAACACACCTTGATTTGCAAACCTAAGCTCTGATGCCAAATGATACGTAAACCCTTATGGAATCAATCCAAAGAACCCACTTTAATATGTAAGACACTCGGATCGTTGCAATTACAAGGAACACGAAAACTGAAAAATAGAAACAGCAAGAAGGAAACAGAACAGATATGTTGGTCTAGGTGAATTAGAACCCAAGAGAACCAGTCTCTTGAACCCTAGTTCCGGTGACGCCACAAGGATTGACCAATTCCTTGATAAGTCATAGTATTCTCTCTAGCACTCAAAGAATCGCAAGAGGAACTCACAAAAGTATGAAACTTTTATCATTCAAAATCTTTCAAAACGTACATTATAGTTAGCCTTAAATAGGCAAGGTTAAATCTAACATAATAAGCTTAGAAACCTTAATTAATTTGGGCTTAAGTGATCCTAATAGGATTAGGAGACTTTAGGCCCAAACAACACTCCTATTGGACCTAGGAAACTAGTAAAATAAAATCCTAAAATAAAATAACGAAAATTCATAAGAAAATAATAAAAATAATGTTTAAGCCCTTATAAACATGCCAACACATTAATGAAATCACATGTTTGGCACATGGCATGTTTATTTACAAGTTGAGCCATCAAAAAGACTACTAATTAACTAATTGGGCTTTATTAATTAACAAAGTTCAGCCCATAATTAATAAAAACGAAATTAATACTAATTAAGCCCAATAATACTTAAGTCACATGCTATTTTAGTGAAGCACATGATCTTTTAAGTAATCTCTTCCAATGGGCTTCTCTTGGGCTTGAATCTTTCCAAGTGATAAGGCCTCCTCCCATGTTCTTGAATTTGTCCAATCCATCCTCTATCAGTTAATATGCAGAACCGAATACCCATAACTAAAAGACATCTATCTAAAGCAAAAGTTATATTATATTCAAAATATCTCAATAAAAAGTTATAGACAATATTTATATCCAATTGACAAGAGCAAAAAAATGATATAACAGACCTAATTAACATTATCCAGTAATTAGATTTCCAAAAGTATCATATATATCAGGCCAATCGATAGCTTCTACACTAACAACTAATATATATACACATGACCAAAAGTTACATATCAAACTATCTGCCATATATGATGACCAAGAGAACAAAAAAAGCATGCATCTTCTAGCCTTTAGAAGTGATCAGTTTATGCTTCTTCCCTTGTACTGCCTGCAACATGATCAATTTTAAATTCATAAGCTATCCAAAATAGATTAGAACCACCAATTGATTGTAACTATATGATAGAACCAAAACCAAACAGCTACAAAGTACAACCAAACAACTACAAATAACACTATAGAATGTGTTCACTTATACCCACCTCCTAAGTCAAACCACATATTGGCTCCACTCCTCTATGAGTTCTTTTATTTGAGCTTCAGAGTATCCCTCAGAGTATGTATCCAAAAAATATTGAAAATAAAAATATTACATATTACAGAAGCAGTTTATATTATTAAAATTTTATATAAATATCATAAAAATGAATTATGCACATACCTTGGAGGGGATCGAGATTTGTCGATGTAAGATGATATCTTTCATGTATTTCAGCACATAGTATCCACAATTATTATCATTAGATTGTTTCAGACACTGAATAAAATTATATGAATATCAGATTAATTATAATAAATGTTAATCTCAAGAGTTGATTGAGTATTAAATTATAAATACCTGAATACGTGTCCATTTATACAATAAGGCCGGATCTGGTGAAGTCTTTTGGTTGTTAGGCTTACTATTATTGCTTAGCCCACGTGCTGCTCGAAACATACTCACACCTTTGTTAAGCATTACAAAAGAAAATTAATATAGAAAAAATTGAGGTTAATAAATAGAAAAATACAAAAACACATAATATAATTGTATATTCTTACTAATTTATCATCTCTAGCATCTATAGGCAATAGTCTGGCGGATTTCCTTTGGGATCAAAAAATATATTTTTGGTTTGATTAGTTCAATACAAATCAACATCCAATGATTCCTAGGAGAAAAATTTACTAGTTTTAGTAAAGAAACTTAAAATAAAGCAGTCCAACATGAAATAAGACATTATTTAAAAGTTTAGTGATAAGTGACTTACCCCTGCATAAATGGTGCCAAAAATAACACCCCTTTACCCCTCTTTGCAGTCAATGCATTCGCCACATCTTGTGACTGTTCTGTGATCTTTCTCTGTGGCATCAAACCCAATGTATAAGCTGAAATATCTTGTGGGTGGATGAAGGCAAATCTGTCGGTCAGCTGAGAAGGGACTAGAATTTTTTTATACAAAAATATAAAATGGAAAAAGTAATAGATTAGTATCACATAGTCAAATGAAAGATCAATTCATTTATATTAATTTCAATACCTGATGTATATGTTAATATTCTGTACCCCAAGCCATCCATGATCAATGATGTAGGAGATCATATCTTTAGTTATCACTTCAGATAATTCCTTACCATAAACCCCTGCATCATAAGGAATGTGTATCAATTGCCACAACCCCATGGTTAATATACCATTAAGCAATTCACAATTTTGTGAGTTTGATGGCTGAGGCTGTCCCTTCGCTGGTGCAATGATTGACTCCCTCGATTGTCCCGACACAACTTTCTTCCCTTGACTCTTTCCTGTGGACTATGCAACACAAGTAGTCAATTGATTAACATAAAAACAAATTGTAATTAATTGGCTTGTCAACTAACATATACCTTTTTCGGTGGAGCTATAGTAATGAGATTCACAGGCCATGCTACAAATCCACCCATGACCTGTTCTATTGTTTCTGCTCCCTCGATAGGCACAGGCAACCTCGCTGTCTCTTCTTCGGGAAGTGCAATTGATACTCTGACATGTTCTGTAGGCAAGGGTGCATTGTGAAGCATGTCCCCTGGGATGTTATGCACCTGCCCTTTTGTAACCACACGCCGGGGGTCATCCAGCCATAGTAGACAATGTCCTATACCCTACACCAATCATAACATTAGAAATTATTAATATATAACAACAACTAACTATAAATTTAGTTAATAAGAGAAGCAACTACCAGAGGGAGATACTCAGATGGAGGAGTACAACTATCTTTCACACTAGGACTGACTGCAACCCCTTGGCTCCTTTGCAACGCAGCTTGTTTGACCAACAACTCAAGCTGGGCTAATCGTTTATTCATGTTAGATTGTGTTTCATGTTGTTGTTGGATGATTGCCTCCAATTCAAGAACCCTAGCTGTAGCGTCAAAGTGGCGGCGTTTGGTCCCAAAATAAGCCTTGTTGGTGACACCAAATCCATCACTTCTAACATGTCCAGGGTGTTCAAGGAGCTCCAGTGCTTGACTAAGTACATCCAACCCTGAGCCTTGCTCTCCTTCAGAAGTCTAATTTGAAATCTGGATCTGTGAAAATAAAACAAGAAATAATTTTTTGTCCTTCTAAAAAATGAGAGTTCAAATCATTGTTGTAAGGTAGCACTTACTATTTTTTCAACAACTTTCTGAACATTCTCGTTCTCAATAATCCTTTCTTTGTTTTTCCTAGATTCTGACCATAGCTCATGATGGGGTACTTTTGTCCGCGTGGATCCCTCCTTCAATACCTGTGCATTCACGGAAATAATAATTGTGCATTCGAATAAATTTAAGTATTGACAAACATAAGATATACATGCACTTACCAACTTCCTCTCTACTCCAGAGTATCCCAGATGGCTGGCTCGGTAAGGGTACTGTTGACTCTTTGCCCTTTGACTATTTGCTTCACTCAATTTCTGAAAAAATTTCAATACTAAAATCAAATAATTATAAACAAAGAGGATTAGAATATTTAAATATGAACTGGAAAAATTGTTCACCTTAAACTTCTCTTGACGCCACAGATCGATAAAGCCATCCTAGTGTTCTTATTTTATGTAGATTCTAAATTCCTCAGGTGGATGCTCAATGATGTTGCCAGCTTCATCTTTCATAAAGTGCCTCGTCAAGATATATCGAAAATTATGCATTGAAATCCCTGCCTTTCGATATATATACACTCTATGGCTTTCATCAACATCAAAAGCAGACTACAAAACAAAATACTCAAATTAATTATAACAAGTTTGCATGCATAAAAAATTGTAGCTAAGTACTGAAATTAATGATAATTACCACTATGTCTTGGAAAACTAAATCCTTCACAGTAAAGGGAACTTTCCTCCAATCATCCCATTTAGGATGGCTGATGGGCACTTTCAACTTTGCAGCCACTCCGATATAGCTACTTAACTTCTTCCCACCTTCATTGACTGGATGATTTTTGTAATGCCATTCCACATGGATCTTGTTTCCAGTATCTCTTGGGTGGCAAACCTCTTTCATTATTGTCAAACCACATCGGTGCTTCGCCATCTCTCATTGTAATGTGACACACTTTGCCATATTTACCTGTAATAATATCAAAATGATTAATTAAATAATGAAAAATAAATTACATAACAAAATAAGAAGATCATTATATTAAATAATGAAAATAAATTGAAGGCAATATATATATGTTTAAAAAAAACCTTTTCCTCTTTCTTGTTCTACCAT
The DNA here is from genome assembly GCA_026686845.1 of Adenanthera pavonina. Lineage (NCBI taxonomy): Eukaryota > Viridiplantae > Streptophyta > Magnoliopsida > Fabales > Fabaceae > Adenanthera > Adenanthera pavonina. The sequence goes on along the minus strand of JAIVEN010000019.1, from coordinate 10,342,748 downwards.
GAATGATTCCTCCCCTCCTTTTCATGATCCAAATCCCTTTTCCATGATCATCTCTCGTATAGAGGGCATCATCTCCAGTGGAACCAACATCAAATGATGCCCCAGAAAATGGATCATCCTTAATATCTTCATCCTGTTAGTCACCACCTTGATTGTGATGATCGATTATTTTGTTGGTTAACATAACAATCGACCACCTCTTACTAGCAGGATCAGGGACATAAAACATTTGTTGAGCTTGAGATGCTAAAATAAAAGGCTTATCTTTGTACCCTATCTTATTAAGATCAACCACAACGAACCCTGACTCATCAACTCGAAGGCTATTCTTGTTGTCAACCCACTTACAACCGAAAACCAGTGCTTGAAATAAGATGTAATCCAACTCCCATATGTGCTCAGCTACCCCGAAGTATGACATATTTGCAAAAATAGGGTTTCTATCTTTGGCACTAGAAATATGCATTGGTTGAACTATAAGGGTTACCCCACTATTTTGCATTATGCTCTGATCATCCTGCTTTTTGGTATAGAATATGTAGCCATTTATGAGGTAACCGGTGTAAGAGAAGACATACATAGATGGACCATTAGATAACCATCTCAACTTGTTTGAAATTGAAACAGAATTCCTTTCCTACTTTGAAATAATATGATCTCTCAGCCAATCTATAAAATATCGATTGTGTTCTTTCGATATCCAACTCTCATTCTTATTGGGGTTTAAGCTTCTAAGTTTCTCCTTGTGCATTTCCACATATGGAAGAACCTCATCAGAGTTATGCAAAACATACAAATGAGCTTGCTCCCACTGTGTCCTGGATATTCTAAAATTTCCTTTCCCATAATCCCTTCCCCAGATGTTCTTTCCATGTGACGATATTTAGGAAGGCCAATGTTATCAACATTGGATAAGTATTCGGTGCAAAATTCAATAGCTTCTTCGGCTATATACCGTTCGACAATACAACCTCCGGTCTACTTCGGTTTTTCACATAACCTTTTAATATCTTCATGTAATTCTCAATTGCATACATCCACCTCATATAAGATGGACCGCATAACTATGTCTCCCTAACCAGGTGAACCATTAGATGAACCATCATATCAAAGAACGAAGGTGGGAAATACATCTCAAGCTCGCACAAAGTGACAACAATGTCTCTTTGCAATGCTGGTAACTTCACAGGGTCAATCACTTTGCTGCAAATATACTTGAAGAAGAAACATAGTTTAGTGATTGTCCCTTGAACCTTTTTGGGCAAAATGGATCGCATAGCCACCGGCACGAAATTCTCCATCAAAACATGGTAATCATGAGACTTCATACCCTTTAACTTCCTGTCTTTCATATAAACAAGGTTCCTAATGTTTGAGGAGCACCCCTCTGGAACTTTAACCCCATCAAGAGACTTACAAAAAGTGATTTCTCTTTTCTAGATAGTGTATATGCCGCCGGAGGTGGATAAGTATGACATTTCTCTTTCACTGGTGCCAACTCTCCTCTTATTCCCATGGGCAACTAAGTCCAGCCTTGCCTTCATGCAATCTTTAGTCTTTCCTAGCACATTAAGTAATGTACCAATAATGCTTTCACATACATTTTTTTCTAGATGCATGACACCAAGGAAGTGCCTCACATACAAAGACTTCCAATATTCTAATTCAAAGAAAATTGACCTTTTCTTCCACCCACTAGTCCCAAGGTATCACGCAAAAGGCTTCCCAAAGTTGTTATTCAAATCCTTTACCTTGTCAAACAATTGCTCACCACTTAATGGAAAAGGTCCTTTTCCTTCTTCTGTATTCCCATTAAACGCTTGTCTCCACCACCTGTAATGATGTCCCTCAGGTAAAAATCTACGATGTCCGAGGAAGACAAATTTTGAACCATGCTCCAACTGTATCGAATGTGTGCCTTCTTCACATATAGGGCATCCAAACTCTCCTTTGATACTATAGCCTGACAAATTACCATATGCAAGAAAATCATTGATTGTACCAAACAACATAGCTCTCAATTTGAATGTCTCTTCCCTATATCCGTCATACACCTCCACACACCTCTCCCACAGTAGCTTCAAATCATCAATTAATGGAGCCAAATATATGTCTATATCATTTCCAAGTTGTTTGGGTCTAGTGATTAACATAGACAATATCATAAACTTTCACTTCATACATAGCCAAGGTGGTAGGTTATAAATAACCAAAATCACGGGCCACGTACTGTGAGTACTACTTTGTATACCATGCAGGTTCATTCCATCGGTAGGTAATGCAAGGCATAGGTTTCTATCTTCTACCCCGAACTCTTCATATTAACTATCAATTTTTTTCCATTACGGAGAATCTGCAGGATGTCAATACTTTCCATCTTCAATTCTTTCATCCGCATGCCATGTCAAGTGCTTCATAATTTCAAGACTTTTGTATAAGCATCTAAATCTAGGTATGATAGGAAAATACCATACAACCTTCGTTGGACTCGATTCTTTCTTCTTATATCGTGGGGCATTATATTTAGGACATCTATCTAATGATGCATGTTCTTTCCGAAATAACAGACAATCATTAGGATAGGCATGTATCCTCTCATAACTCATCCCAATAGAGCATAGCATCCGTTTAGCCTCATATGTTCGGCTAGGAAAGTCATTACCCTCTGGCAGCATATCCTTCAAAAGTGCAAGCAATTCTATGAAGCTCTTATCACTCCATCCATTACCCGCTTTCAAGTTGTACAACTTTAACACAATTGACAATATTGTGAATTTAGTACAACTATAGTATAATGGCTTTTCTGCATCACTTTTAAACCTATCAAACATCTCAGGACAGTCTTGAAGCTCATTCTCAATCACATTCGCCATCTCTTCAAGACGGTTAGCCTCAAATGTGGTTGTGTCAAAATCATTCAATCCACTATAACCTGAGCTATTGTACCTATCATTAATTTCACCATGCTTTGTTCAACGTCTGTAACCTCGATCAATTCCATGACACACTAAATGATCTTCCAAGTCCTCTACACTAACTAGCTTCCCATAAAAACACTTTAAGCAAGGGCATAAAATGTTATTAGGGTCATCTGCATGCTCAACTGTGAAACTAATGAACTCCTTCACTCCATCCTTATACTCTTGAGTCAAACAATTCATAGACATCCATGATCGATCCATACTCCTGAGATGTGTATCAATTTTGGCAGAGCCTCCTCTACAAGTTGAGGGTGCAATAATTCTACAACAACATCTCACAAGAAAGTTAGACTTCCCAATTATAAGTACGACCATTTTTCAGCCAATTCCAAACAACCTAAGCTATATAATCATAACCAGAATAATATAGAAATAAAAAAAAAGCTACAAATAAAGGAAGTAAATGCATAGAGAAAATATAAATTCATCCAGAATTACAGATTTCCATAACCAATACGACAAGATATATGTTATAAATGAAGTTCCAAAGAAAACTATAAAAACAAAAAGGCTAGGAGAAGATTACTTTGATCCACCAAACAAACACATTACAACCAAAGAGCTATTCATTGAATATTGAAATGTTTCTGTGGTTATGCTTCCTCTATTATTAACTTGCCATCCATCATTCACAAAATTTTATAGCACTACTTAGTCATAAACACATTACAAGCAAAGAGCTAACATGTTTGATAAATAAACTAAGCTATAGGCTAGTTTCATGTAACTATGGTTAGGTGGGAGTAATTGGATTTGTTTATAGTATATCTAACATGTACACCACTAGTTATAAATTCAAAAAGAGCTCACCATGGTAACATGTATAGAACCTATTGTGGATTTATGGATTGACATGTTTAAGGCATGTTTAAAGAAAAAAAACTACGAAATTCTTGAAATGAGAAGCTGCATAATTCTCCCCATGATTAAAAAAAGCCCAAGATGATAGGTTACCTACTCACTGATCTCTGGATCTCAATCAGCACCACTTTCTAGCTAGGAGAGACACTAGAGAATCAACAATTCTAGCCAACAACCTAGTAAAATCAACATGCACAATGATTAAGTAAACAATATGAGAATATTAATTAAAAGAAGTGCACAAGAAACCACAGTAAATCATAATCTTCAAATTATTCAAAAAAAGAGATGCAGAACCAATATTACAGCCTCCTATCAATAAAAGAATCCATACTTTATGTAATGTGTAAAAAATCTTATCTTATTCATCTGGATGAGATTTAGTTTGGTAGTCTCTCAATTCTCTCTTACTAATTGGGTTTTAGAAAAATTAAATAATATTTTTTTATCAAAATCACTTGAGAAACCTTTATTATCATAGCATGTAACTAACGTATAGCAATAATTTAACTTATGGTCTGAACCCAAATTCAATCATTCGAAGAGTAATGATAATGTCATCAAGGAAAGATCAATCAATTTTTTCATTAATAGCTAGAATAAAACATAAAAAGAACAAAGCCAGAGGCAATCACAGGAAAATATCTAAGACTTTACTTTCAAGTATAAGCTTTTTCAAAGGACATGAAAGGAAAGAAATAAGAACTCTGGGGAGAAAGTAATGCAGCATATTTATGAAACCTTTGTAAATTTAGCAGTATCCTCCAGAAGGCCAAGGTTTTTCTTTCTTCGCAAAATTCGAGCTGGACTACTGACACAACTTTGTATACCTTTGTAGCTTCTTAAACTACTAAAAGGTCTTGGATGTTGGGACTGAGAAATTACAGCTTTCAAGCCCAAAAACCAAGAAGTGGCCTGTGCTTTGTCCTTGCATATCTAGTCAAAAAGCGATAAATTTGACAAGAATTGAAACTAGAATTAGAATTTTTAAAAAGCATGAAATGTGTATGAAAAAAGCAAAAACACATATTACCAGATCAAGTGAGCATTCACCATTTGCATAAATTAGAGAAAATGAATGGCACTCCTTCCCAATTTGACTTAGCTTTTGTGACTTTATCTAAAAATGGGGAGCAATTTATTAGACTAAAACAAGTTAGTTCTTTTTCATAGACTCATGTGGACAGTGAAATGAATGAGAAGGCATTAATGTTTGTTTCATACATTTCCTTGTCCTTGAATAATTTTTGTGACCGCACTCAACCGCAAGTGTTTTTCCTGCTGTCCTGAATACCAAATCAAATTTTTCTCATCCTGAAATCAGGGGAAAGAGGGACATAATTTAGTAACCTTATCATAAAAGCCAGGGGAAAATAACAGGAATAAATAGAATTATACAGGGGATATATTTGTGCTTGTGAAAATTTTTGTGAAGAGACAATGCACCATGGAAGTAACAATTGACAGCAAAAAAGCACAACAATTAGAGACCAAAAATCTAATTTCTTATTAACAGTGATTTTCTAAAAGGCAGGATTTAAATTTCAATGAAAAGTCATCATGGAATTATATATAAGGTGCTTTTGTTGACAAGTCTACAAGTCCAGTGTTAACATATTTTTAAATACCCTTTTTTCTTATGCAACTTTATTACCTCATACTTTCATCAAATTTTAAAACTCGTATACAATCTTTAAGGCAACCCTTATTTCAAGTTCTATATCATCAAGCTACTACACATAATATACTAAATATATATATATATATATATAAAGTATCAAAATAAAGAAGAACATACCTATACACATTCATGGTTCCCTCCCGTTTAGTACCAAAGGCTCATTGTCCTTCTGCCACAAAGCTTCTCGTGTCTTCTCACCCAGATAACTCAGTAAATTACGACTGCAATTAATTTCATTGTCACTGAACTTATCAGATCTGAATAACAATAAGACAACAAAGTAATTAACTATACCTGCCTCTAGTGTGGGTACAAGAGCAAAATGTAGTCCAAATCTAGGTGTCTTTGAATCTGATTGAAGAAGGAATGTTTGCTTGAGGAGTGAGATGACACTGGATTGGGGAGGAACGAAGCTTACTGGTTTCCAACGGAGACGTTGCAGAGGTGAAGAGAGACTAGACCGATGAAGTGTGAGCTAGAGAGAAGCTAGATGTGGAGACTGGTGGGAAGAACAACCAGCTAGCGTGGAGGTGGAGATTGGACGGGAGCCAAAGACCTGTGGAGTGACAGTTGTCGTGCAAGTGAGAAAATTTGTTTCTGAAGTACGCGGTCGAAAGTTTATTTCTGAAGTACGCAGCTGCACTCAAGAAAAAGAAGTTTGGTTAACACAAACGTAGGCAATTTTTTTAAATAACCTCCTTCGTTATTTACTCCATATATTTTTATTTTTTATTTTTTAAATTATTGATAGATTTGTAGACGGTTATTTAAACAACCGCCTACAAAAACCTCCTTTCTGACATTTCTTTGCGGTTATTTAGTAGTAGTGCTCCTAATTTTCTTTTTAGCCGAAAATTATATATTAATTTTGGAAAAATATTATGCAAATTATGATGTCATGAATGATGCAATAAGAAGAAAACCCTAGCAAGGAAGCAATTTCGGCCTTTGGATCTTGAAGCAAATGGATGGTTGAGATGTGTTCTTGAGGTCTATAAATAAGCAAACACCCCCTTATGCTCATTTTCGAGTGAGATCGATAAGGAGGTGCTGAAATTTAGTGAGAGAAAGAGAGAAGGAAGAAGGAAGAAGGAGGAGGAAAGGCTTGAAGTAAGTCAAGGAAGCAAGGTAGAGGTAAGTATGTTCTTTAATTCTGAGCTAGTTCTGCATGAGTTGAGGATAGGTTTAAGTGAGGTTTTCCTTCTCCAATGGCCTTGGTTAAGTTTTGGCGAAGAGAGGTTAACATGCAAGGGCAGATGTTCTCACGAAAATAAATCTACAGGAAGCATGCACTAGGGGAACGAAAGTATGATTGCATGAGTTTAAGCAAGTATGCAATGAAAATTCTTCTCTTCCTTTTAATGGAGAAGTTCCAACCAAGTGAAAAGAGAAGATAAGAGTTGAAATTTCATGAACCAATGATAGAAATGGATTTCTCATGCATGATTAGTAAAGGAAATGTTAGGTTTTCAAGATTAAACTAAAAATGTGAAATATTGAATTTTTGGGTTAGTAATGCATAGATGGCTCATGGAATTAGCCAATTTACCAACTGTATTATGATGCATTTAGGTTTGAGAAAGTCCAAGGAGATAATTGGACAAGTTGAAACTAAGTGGAAAAGGCAAAGAAAGCCCATAAGGTAGCAATTTACATTCCTTGTTATATTATCTTGAATTGTTTTACAATGATTCTTAAATTGTCATATTGTTGTTGTTGTATTTGGTGACTAGTACTGGTTGTTTCTAACTTGAGGGTTATGCTCGAGATGTCCATTTTCTAAGGGGAAACTTTATCAAAATTTTTATTTGACAATATAGTATTTTATCCTACATTATGTTTCAAGATGTTTTAAATGATATTTTAAAGTTTGTATGATGACATGAATGCTTAAAATGTTATTGCTACTGAGATTCTTAAATCTCACCCTTCCAAGCCTACTAACCATATCAGGGCCAAGTTAAGCCAAGGAACAAGGAAAGGCAAAGAAGAATGAAGAAGAAAATGATCAATGAGTTGTTCATGAAAGTTATGATGTGTTATCTTGAAATTATATATAAATTCATGTATGAAGTTTTAAATATGTATCTTCATATAGCTATATTCCTTTGAACCCTATATGATTGTTGGAATGGATTATGAACATGTTTTGATAATGTAGTAAAGTTACGAAGTTAATTACTCTATGTATTGCATAAATGATCCTATTAGATATGCTAAAAGTTAGCAAGGATAATGTCATCCAAAACAGGGAGTAATGACCAAGTGGCTAGTATGTCATAAAAGTAGACATAACAAGCTTTCTAGAGAGACTAATATTACTTAAAATGATTAAGTATAGAAAGAGATGAAATTTCAAAGTTATGGTTCAAAATTTGGAAAGTTTTGGAAGGTGCCAAATGAACAGTAAACTTCTTGAAAAATACTGCATGAATTGGCTTGATTAATGTCCTATTTCATATTTTTCCTATGTAGAGCATGATTTGAGATATTTTTAGAAACTTGAATCACTGTCATGCAATTTTTCTACGTACAATTAGTTATGATTTTTCAAAGCCAGAAAATGGATTGACCAAATGAACAATCTCTGAATTTGCAATTTTTTTTTGTTTTGAGAAATTTAATGATTCAAGCCTCTAAACCTATTTAAATGGATTCCAAAGGGTGTCTAATACATGGGAAAAGAGATATAAAGGTAAGGTGTGACATTATGCAAATAGTCTTGCCCTGTAACTTCAAATTTTATTAGGGACAGCTAAAATCTAAAAGGTGATTGCTAAGGAGAGGAAAAATCACTTGTTTATACCTTTTGCTGCATCCATGGCAACTTGAAGTCTCTTATTCCACTTCAAAACATTTGAGGTTTTTTTTTTCCCTGTAAACATCAATTTGTCTCTCATCAAAGTGTGTTAGGAGCCAAAACATATAGATGATGTAGTTATTCAATTAAGTCTGAAATATGGAGCTGTTAATGGAATTTAGGTTGTAACATCCCAAATTACATAAAGAATGCCACTGTATGAATAAAGATATGAGAATGTAGCATGGGATGCTTGAAAAGATGAACAAAGAAGTAAGATGGCAATTTTATTTTCTTAATCCTCAATTGGAATTAATTTCCCATATAGTTCTTAGAACGAATTATTTTTAATCCTTAATTGAAATAAAATGCAAATAAGGCCCTTAGTAAAAATTAATTCTAAAACAGAACTGAAAATTATGCAATATACTTGTTGAATCGAAACTCATGACAAGCTAAGCACAATAATGTAAGTCTTGGGTAGCCTAGAGGTTACGACTGAAAGATAGATCAATTTGAAAGTACGGTATGTGATATATAAAAAGGAATTATTGAAGGTTTGGTCCCTCGAGAAAATTATGAGAAAGTATCCGAAAGTACCCCGCTTAGTGGCAATTTTGTAATTTTATAAAATTACTGTCAAAATGAAGCTTGCAACATGTTGGATCTAATGGTATATTGCATAGATTTTAACTGATTAAATGTGAAGAAAATTTAGTGTCGAGCACTATAAAGTAACTGTATACAGAAAAAGGAGGTACTATGGGCCTCACAAAAAGCAAAAAGTAAGATAACAAGTATGTGGGCCCCACATAGATACCTTTTGAAACAGTTTAGTTAAGAAAATATAGATAAAAATTTAGAATAATCCTGTATGCGTAAAATAATAAAATACTACAACAATAACTTTACCGGTTCGAGTAAAAAGTAACCGACATAGGATATATCTGGACTGAGAAAAATATGCAGTATTTTTGGAGATATTTCCTTGAGAATGGCGTGGCAGTAGCTACCATGTGATGAAATTGGAATATTAAGTTGGTTTTTGGAAATACTTCTTAAAGAAGTAATTGGCAAAAGTAACTAAAGTCAGCAAAATAACCATGATTAATTTTGGCTATTAGATCTCTTTCTTCCTAGCCTTTGTTTACTGCACAAAGTGAGTTATGAAGCTCTAAATTTGTAGAGAAAAGAGAGTGAGTGGCAAAAGGAAGAGAAGGAAAAGAGAAGTGAAAGTGAAAGCAAGGGTGAAAAGCTTGAGAACTCAAGTTGCAAGGTAAGATTTTCATCCTTTCAAACTAGTTTCTTGAGTAATTTTAAGTGGTATCATGAAGTCTGCCTCTTCCTTCTCCTTAGTGGATTCCAGCCAAATCCTTGAGTTTATAAGAGATGAGTTTTCATGCAATAAACTTAGGAGGAACCATGAACTAGTCACTTAAAGCATGATTTCATGTGTTATTGGTTGTATTTCAAAGCAAAACATTTTTCCTCCTTTCTCTCATGATTTTTGACAAGAAAAGAGTTCCCTTTTAAGTTGAAATTTCATCATTTTAATGCCAAAAATGGAATCCTTATGTCCGATTAGCTAAGAACAAGCGTTGGTTTCAAGAAAAGCCAAAAGGATAGTTAAATGGAAAATTTAGGGTTTTGTGAGACTTTCTGAAGGTAGCCATAGAATCAATGGTTTATGAGCTTGTTTGATGTTGTGTTTAGGATTAAGAAAGTCTAAGGAAGCTCTTGTAAGGGGTAGAATCAACTGTTAAAGCAAGAGAAATCTCTAAAGTAGCATTTTGTTTTTTCTTGCATTATATTATCCTATGTTATTTCTTTGGACTTGATGACTTGCTATATGATTGTTTGGATATTTTGTAATTGTTGGTTGAGTTAAATGAAGGGGCATTTTGTAACACCCCTCATGACTTTGTTTTGGCATGGTGAGCAGGATTGGAGGAAAATAGGACAGAGGAAAGTTCAAGTAGAGTCTGAAAGAGCTCCACGACGTGTCGAGAAGTAGGGCCACCGCAATGAGAGCGTGTCCAGTGGCTCTTTCCGGTTGAAAACTAGTGGAGTCACGACGAGGTGTGTTGAGGCCACGGCGAGAATCGAGAATCTTGTTTAAATCGGAATCATTTCAGATGAACAGAAAAGAAAGAAACGAAGGGAGCGACGGAGGAGAAACGAGGGGCTCTACTAGGGTTCACCATTTTCAGCCATTGGGAGTCGTTTTCCGCCTCTGGAAGCTTGGATTCAAGTTGGTAAGTGATTTCTACTCCTCCCTCTCCATTTTCTTCGGTTGGAATTTGGGGTTTCTCGGGTATAAGTTTGGATCTTCGGTTCTGGTCAAAATCCACCTATTGAAATGGATGAAATGGGGTTAAGGAAGTGTGTTTTAGTGTTCTTGTTGCTTGGATGTGAGTTTTGAAGGGTTTATGCATGATTAGAGCTTAACCCTAGGGCTCTTAGGAATCCTAAGTGTATGAGATTATTTGGTGTTTGAATGGTTCATAGGAGCTTAATGATACATGAAATGGGTGTTGAAACCTTGGGCTAGGCTAAAGTGGTGGAATTGTGATGTTTGGTTATTGGTATATTGTATTAATTGAGGAATTGTGGTATTGTGAAGGTTGTTTGGTAGCCTGAGAGGGGTTCAAGCATGTTGGACAACTCGAGAAGTTCGTGGAATCCGTGTGTGGTATTGACACTTGAGGTAACCGGATGTTTGTTTGTATTGTATTGTATGATAGTACGTATATTTGTGTATATATGCATGTTTCTTTCATACCACGATATTGATGTGTTTGTGTGTACTGTTTTCTATGTATCGTGGTATGCACACAGCTAGATGATGATTATGATTATGATGATGAGGATTACATATGTGATGATGATATTGATATGATATGGCATGATGCATACATGACATTGTGATATGATGATGATGATTATATGCTGATACATGGGCATCACCACATGGCATTGTGAGATTGAGATATATGGCGGATTGGGTGCTGATGATGTGATGACGATATGATGTATGAAAATATATATGTGTGTGTGTGTGTTAGGGAGGATAAGGATAGATCATATATGTTAGGGAGGATAAGGATTGATCATATATGTTAGGGAGAATAAGGATGGAATATATATATATGTTAGGTAGGATAAGGATGGGATCCTTGCGAGGGAGACATGCATTCCATTCATTTCACATTGCATTCATGAATTGTATGAGATATATGTGTATATATATATGTATGTGTTGTTGTTCCCGGTTACTGAGATATTGTCTCACACCCCTCTCCCATGAACTAACCTTTTAGGTGATGGTTCTGGCACTAGTCTTGAGAAGCCGAGGGGGTAGCAGTGGACGTGTGAATACTAGGTCTATGTAGTCTGTGTGTAATTCAGATAATGTATCTTGTACCAAGTAGGATAGAAGGTTTTGTAATAAATATAAGACATGGTAAGGATTGTTATGGATGGATGTATGTATGGTTATATGTGGAAAAGGTGTTGTTTGTGGTATGTATGTGTTATATATGATGAAAGGTGTTTTTGGGCCTGGTTGGTGTGTTTAGGGCCTGTAGCCCATTTTGTCGAGTTAGGGTTCAAAGGGGTCAAATCTTAGAGGAGTGGTTCCTTTGAGGTGAAATCTCTTTTGACAAGTTGGTTTGGGGGTTTTGGACCTATATGAATGGTCTTTGAGTGACCATTTACCTTTGGTGGTAACTGGAGGTGGTTAGTGGTGAGTTTGGTCAATAAGTGGCCAAAACGGTGTCAGGGGTCCAGAATCTCCATACGGAGTTGGATTGAGGTGAAGTGGTGTCTATGGATAGGTTGGTACTAGATTGACTTGTAGGAGTTGGAATCAAGTCAATCAGAGGTCGGAGCATACAGTTATGCGCACCCGCAGTTCACCCTGGTGTTGAGTTTTTGCTGGTGTGGAAACCAGAAGGTGGCGTCACGACGCCAGGGTCCAGTCTATAGCGCCAGTGGAGGCAGAAGCATATTCAAACAGGGGAGGACGGAGCGGCAGTAGTGCTGTAGCGGCCACGGCCCCAACCCAGTTTTTGGTGTTGTTTGGTTCATTTTCGCTATTTTGAAGTTTTGAGAAGTGGTTTTGAGATATTTGGATTGTGTTTGGTTGGATTTCGAAGTTTTTGGTCAAGTCTGGAAGTGTCAAGAGGAAAGGCTGTTACACATTTGAACCTAGGATGTCCAATTTACAAAAGGAAATTTTGCCAAAATTTTTATGAGATTATGTGGCATAATATGTTTTAAAGTGCTTCATGATATTTTCATGATGTTTCTATAATAAATGTAATGATATATATATAAGCTTGATGGGTAATGCTATGCAGATTCTTTAAATCTCACTATTCCAAAATGACAATTATGTTAGGCCAAGCAATAAAAGGAGTTAAAGGAAGGTAAAGGGAAAAGATGAAGATGGTGATGGATAACCAAATTTTACAACTTATCATGCTTTGTTTTGATAAATTGTATAAATACATGTATGAAGGTTAAATCATGTATGATGATGCAGTTATGTTCCTTTAGTTCTCTTATGATGTTATTTGTGGACTTGGAACAAATGAATGATGATGTATTGTTAGCAAGGCTGACTTCCCAAGAGGGGGGTGAATTGGGAAGATTGAAAATTTTCTGCACAAGGTGAGGTAAGTGGAGATATCACAGTATAATGAAAATAATGCGTAAAACAGAGCAAGCTGAAAAGTGAAGATAGGGAGAAGAAAACTCAGTAATTTATCCTGGTTCGGTCTTTCCACTTGACCTACATCCAGTCCCCAAGACACCTCTTGAGATTTATCCACTATACAGCAAGAATTTCAATGGGCTTCTTGCTAAGGCCACAGTACAACGAGTATGCTCTGTTTCTGAGCTCTCTCAAACTCTCCAAGCACTTTCACTATGTGCTTCTCAATCCCCTTGTGAATACCCCTCACAAGTAAATCTATCTTCCAGATGAAGAGTAGATTGATTACAATGAAATAACTCTCTTGAAAAGAGTAGATATGAAAGTTTAAGTGTATATATAGAAGTTGAGAGGGTAAGAGCTTTTTAGAAGAAGATTTAGCTTAAATTCAGTGTATACAAATTTGATTCGATACCCACAACTTCAAATGATGTTGTATTTATAGATTTAGGTCTCAAATATCCGTTAGAGACTAAATCTATCCGTTGGGGAAGTTATCCAACGGTTACTCTGAAAAACTATCCGTTTACCAACCGCATTTAATGTTTCTGACATACTGAAATTCGAATTTTGGTTGGTCAACAGACGAATTTCGAAGGAACCGAAGGTTAAAGCTTTCAACGTTACAACACGAAGTTCGTCTGTTCATGAAGTGAAATTCGAATTTTGAAACTTATAAAACATTTTCACAATGTGACATACGAATTTTCAAGAAGAAAGATTTTTGGTTAAGTGTGAACAGTGTTTTCAATTTGCTACAGTATCTTCGAAATTCGAATTTTGGTATCCAAAATTCGTCTGTCCATTGAACGTATAAAGAGACACAGTAGTTTACTTTCTTCGAAATTCAAATTTTGAAAGGGTGACATTCGTCTGTCAGAGAGCAATTTTGAGACTTAACTCATTCTTGATCTCAGATGAACTTTAACATAGTTTCAGATGAATTTCTTCTATTTTCTCAAGTTTTGTTTTGTCTGAAATTCGAATTTTGAAGACTCAAAGTTCGTCTGTTGTAAAGAAGCTTCTTTCAGACTTATATGAAAATTTGAGTGTTGGAATCTCGAAATTCGTCTGTCAGAGAGCATTTTTCAAGCTGAATATCTTTTGATTTCAGATGCACTTTGTCATGGTTTCAGACGAATTTCTTTGGTTTTCACAAACTTCATTTTACTTGAAATTCGAATTTTGGAAGTGTGAAGTTCGTCTGTCACCAGAAAGGCTTCTTTCAGACTAGATGAAAATTCGAATTTTGAACCACCAAAATTCGTCTGACAGAGAGCCATCTCTTCAGACTTAATCAGTTTTAGCTCGAAATTCGAATTTCAAAAGGCAAAGTTCGAATTTCTAACTTGACAGTTTAGTTTAAACTTTTAACCTTCGTCTGTTTGTGGGTGTTTTTCAAATATTCAAGGATTTAACATAAAATCAAAGTTTGAAAACATCTTTTCTTCAAATCAAAACCTTTTACCCAATCATAACAAAAACTAAAGATCCTACAAGAGATCTAACAGCAAATACTCAGAAAATCTTCACTTGGAACAGCTTTGATCTCCTTTGATATCTTCAATCCAAGATCTTGAGTGTTGGTTTAAAATCATCAAAACTCTTTCATCAACATTCTCCCCCTTTTTGATGATGACAAAACAACTCACAAACTGGATTAGTACTTGGGTTTGCTTTCATAAGCTCCCCCTCAACATATGCATAAGATATCAAAATAACAGATTAAGTGAAGAGATTTAACGCCCAAAATATTGCAATCAAGAACAAACTATATATCACCAAACTATTGTAATACAAATTCCAATTAAAGAGTAGTTCTTAAAATCACACAACCAAATACAAAACACCCAAATAAAACAAGATACAACAAGAATAATCAGCCTAAGATCTAAGTCATCACTTCTTCTTTGGCTTCTTGCTGTAAGTCTTTCCTTTTCCAGATGGCTCAGCAGATTTTCCAGCTTGCTTGGTCCCAGTTTGCTTCCCAGTTTGCTTTATCTTCTCCCCCTTTTTGGCATCATCAGGAAGTCCAACAAAGTCCATTGGAGGAGGTATCTGAGTGATAGGAACAGCACGAAGGGGGACAGGAGCAAAAGGAATCTCTGGCTGAACTGGTGCAGGGGGCTCAGCAGGTTCTTCATCATCATCAGAGACCTCAAGCAGTACTTGCATTTCCTGCCTAGAAAGAGCTAGTTGAGCTCTTTGGTGCTCTGAAAGCCCATAAGCAGCAATAGATTGAGAAGGTGGTTCAGCAGGAGGAAACATTTCTTCCAGCCTTCTCCTTTGAGCTAGCAGCAGAGCATTGTGAGCAATGGCAAGATAATCTACAACAGGCACAATGCTCCTTTCCACATTGCTTGCTCCTTCTGGCACAGAAGAGGTTGAAATGGCTTCAACCAGTCTTTCAACTTGCTCTGATTCTTGAATGAACAGAATTGAATCCAGAGCATCTTCTTGCATTGGCTCAAGAGGGCTTGATTCTTGAAGACCTTCTCCTTCTAATCCATAGTCCAAGGGTGGACCAGGACTTGGTGTTTTCATAGCACCATCACCATCCATATCAGTATCATGGTCAGAGGAGGCAATCTCAAAGGGACTTGGAGGCACAGGGGATGGAGACAGAGTAGGCTCAGGGACACCAGGCTGAGGTGGAGCTGAAGTGGTAGGAATTGCATTTCTTATCTCTTCATATGCATCAGCCACCACCTTCATATTCACTGCCAACTGATGGATCTGATCTTGTAGATGAGCAAATTTGGCATTTTGCTCATCTTTAATGCTGAGAATGAGTGTTGACAGACTGTCAAACAACTCAGTGATCTTAGTTGGCTTGGCTCGTGAGGAGGGAGTGGAAGGAGGGTGAGTAGGCCTGGAGGGAGATGGAATTGTCTGGGAAGGCTGAGGTAAGGATCTTTCAGGGGCCTCAGAAGTGCCTTCTTGTTGGAGGGATGCATCAGGGACAAAGAACAGGTCTTCAGTTTTTCCTGCTCCCTTTCCAACCCATCGTCCTTCATCTTTCTCAATGCCCATTCTTTGCAGTTCCTCCTCCTTGAATGCCTCAGTGAGTTTCCCTTTCCCTTTCTCAATGTGCTGAATCCTAGCATGCTGCAGGATTCTTGAAACAATTGCAGCATAGGGGAGTGTGGAATCCTTCCTCTGATCCCTTGCCTTTATCATTCGCTGAAGGATGATATGACCCATATTGATCAGCTTCCCACGAATGATAGCAGTCATCACATGAGCCTCTGCCCTTGTTATCAGATTGAAGCTACCACCCTTGTTGAAAATGATCCTTGACACTATGTAGTGCAGGATTCTGACTTGTACACTTAGGTCTGTGGGCTTCAACAGATTTATTGTTGGCCTGTTCTCCCTTCTCCTGAATAAGGTGTCCAAAATGGTGCTCTCCTTGTAGTACAGAAAGGATCCACCTTCTTCATCTGCTGTGCTTGCCTCATCCATATACCCAGAGGCTGTTAAGTCAACTTTTAGCCCATCTTGTCCTGGGATTTCTAACACCTCATTGAATGTTTCATCAGCAAGCCAAATGGTCCTTGATCTCAAGGTGACCTCCCATTTCATCTTCTTGCTGTTATACTTAAGAGACGCATACCAAGTCTTCACTACTTCATCATCATATCTTTCAGCAATTTCCAACAAATTTTTATATCTTAACAACCATATAGCAGCATCAAAATTGTTGGAAATCAGAAATTGTTCCACATTCACACAATGAGGCTTGATTACCTTTTTGTTGGAAAACTTGGTAGTGTACTCTTCTTGAATCTCAGGAGTGCTCCATAGTGGTAGTGTAGTCAATTCAAACTCTCCAGATTCAGTACTGGAAGAGGCAGAAGAGGCAGCAGCAGGAGCAGACGGTTCTGCACTTTTTGAAGAGGAGGGGCCAGATTTCTGGGATTCTGCTTTGGATGAAGATTTCTGGCGTTTAGAGGGAGTAGCTTTACTGGGTTCGGCTTTTCTCTTTGATTTCTCTCCTTCTTTGGTAGCATATTGTGATTTAACATTCCTTTTCGGACGGGCCACAGCTTTTCCTGTTCCAGGAATTTTAACTCTTGCCATTTCTCGGTTGAATGAAGCAGAATGTGGCTGAGAATGGGTTTATATGATGCGAAAGGAAGTTTAATCGGTGGAAAAAGACGGTTTTTGGACAGAAGTTAAGAGGATTGAAGAGAGAATCAGAACAGACTTAGAGAGGTTACAAATAGGGTTGCGTCTGTTCTGTGGAAAACTGACGCATTTAACGTGTGTAACCGTCTGACAGACGAATTTTGAGAGGTCAAAATTCGAACTTCGGGCAGTTACAAGTTAAACCGTTCAGCACAGCTTACTGACAGACGAATTTTCATCTTGAAAGTTCGTCTGACAGTGGCTTGAAACAAACAATACAAGCACATCAGACGAATTTTGTTCCAACAAAATTCGAATGTTGAAAAGAAAAAGGCAGACAATAATCAAATCAACAGTCAATAGATGAATTAAGCGTTCAGAACTTCATCTTTCAGTGATACAATCAACAAGAACATGGTTCAACAGACGAATTTTGAGCTTGACAATTCGAATTTTTCAACTTTTGTCAAGATTGTTCAACATTCGTATGTTAAGAAGTAATGCTTCATATAGCAATGATGAACAACTATGACGTTGAAAATATATATATATATATATTTTTTTTGTCTTTGAAAATTCGAACTTTCAAGCATCAACAGACGAATTTCGAGGCATAACCGAGAATTGTTCCAAGACATAACAGGCCAAAGTTCGTCTGTTAGTCAACCAAAATTCGAATGTTGACCACGTTGACTAGTTCAAAAACATAGATTATCAAAGAGATTTTTCTAGTATTCAAACAACATACAAATTTCAACTTTAAAAACTTACAGAATGGATCCAGAACTCAGAATAATTATCATTCTCTTTATTTTCTGGTTGTTCCAATCTGGAGTGCTCCAATCTTTCAAACTTTTAGCCATTGATTTTCACAAGGAGCACCTGAAACTATACTAAAACATACTCCGATGCTCAAGTTAGAATTTATTCTAATATTAAAAGTTCTAAAGACAGACTTGCACAGAAATGACTTACAATTCATTGGGATTTACCATTCCCAATTCTCTCCTTATTTTGCAGTGTCTGTCTTCTGATAGAGGCTTTGTGAGTATATCAGCAACTTGATCCTCTGTTGGGATGTACTCCAATCTAACTTCTCCTTTCAGAACGTGATCTCTTATGAAGTGGTGCCTAACTTCAATATGTTTAGTCCTCGAATGCATGACAGGATTCTTGGTGATATTTATAGCACTTTGGTTGTCACACATGATTGGTGTCTCTTTCATTTTAACCTCAAGATCTTCAAGCTGCTGTTTCATCCAGATGACTTGGGCACAACAGCTTCCAGCTGCAACATACTCAGCTTCTGCAGTGGATAAGGCCACACTGTTTTGCTTTTTGCTGAACCATGAGACCAGGGATCCTCCAAGAAACTGACAGGCTCCACTTGTGCTTTTTCTGTCAGTTTTGGATCCTGCAAAATCAGCATCAGTGTATCCTTTGAGATCTTCTCCATTGCCTTTTGGATACCAAAGACCCATCTGTGATGTTCCAATAAGATATCTAAAAATTCTTTTCACAGCTGTTGCATGGGTTTCTTTGGGGCATGATTGGAACCTTGCACACATGCAGACACTGAACATAATGTCAGGTCTGCTGGCAGTTAGGTACAGCAGAGATCCGATCATTCTTCTGTACTGAGTAATGTCAAACATCTTCCCATTCTCATCCATGTCCAGTTTGGTTGCAGTAGCCATAGGTGTTCCCATTGGCTTGGCATTCTCCATACCAAACTTCTTTAACAGCTCCTTTAGATACTTGGATTGACTGAGGAAGATACCATCATTTAGCTGTCTGATTTGCAATCCAAGGAAGAAATTGAGTTCACCCATCATAGACATCTCGAATTCTCCCTGCATTAACTTAGAAAATTCCTTGCAAAGAACCTCATTAGTAGCACCAAAAATAATATCATCAACATAGATTTGAACAATTAGTAAATCTTTATTTTCTTTCTTAGTAAATAAGGTTGTGTCAACTTTGCCTCTGTTAAACCCCTTTTCAGTTAGAAAATTGCTCAGTCTCTCATACCATGCTCTAGGGGCCTGTTTTAAACCATAGAGAGCTTTCTTCAGTTTATAAACATGGTTTGGTTTTGTAGAGTCCTCAAAACCTGGAGGTTGATCAACATAAACCTCTTCCATGATATATCCATTCAGAAAAGCACTTTTTACATCCATTTGATATAATAAAATATTTTTCATGCATGCATATGCCAGTAGTATTCTTATAGCTTCTAATCTAGCTACTGGTGCAAAAGTTTCTTCAAAATCAATACCTTCTTCTTGATTATACCCTTTAGCAACTAGTCTAGCTTTATTTCTGATTATTGTTCCAGATTCATCAAGTTTATTTCTGAAAACCCATTTGGTACCAATAACAGGATGATTTTTGGGTCTAGACACTAAATCCCAAACTTGATTTCTTTCAAATTGATTTAATTCATCTTGCATAGCCAAAATCCAGTAATCATCAGTTAAGGCCTCTTCAGTACATTTGGGTTCTATTTGAGAAATGAAAGCAC
Source organism: Adenanthera pavonina (assembly GCA_026686845.1). Taxonomy (NCBI): domain Eukaryota; kingdom Viridiplantae; phylum Streptophyta; class Magnoliopsida; order Fabales; family Fabaceae; genus Adenanthera; species Adenanthera pavonina. The sequence goes on along the minus strand of JAIVEN010000019.1, from coordinate 10,323,053 downwards.
AGTTGAGCATCTGTTCTCTTAACTGTTTTCTGGTTTTGACTCTCTCTAGAACATTCCCTATTACTTGATCAACAGGATGATTCCTTTGATATCTCCAAGCTCTAGGAAGTTCTTGAGATGTTTCCTCATTGTTTTCTTCATCAAACTCTTGCTCCTGGATATCTTCCTCTATATTAACAGATTCAGATATCTTTGGAGGTTCAGTTTTACTCTTATCAGAAATTCCTAGTTTTTCAAAATTGAAAGTAAGATCATCCTCATTGATAGTATGTTTTGAAACAGTTTCATTTTCAATGAAAACCACATGTACAGAATCTTCTATTACATTTGATCTTTTATTATAAATTCTATATGCCTTACTCCTACTTGAATAACCCAGAAATATACCTTCATCGGATTTGGCATCAAATTTACCTAGATTTTCTTTACCATTGTTGTGAATGAAGCATTTGCACCCGAACACATGGAGGTGTGACAGATTTGGCTTTCTTCCCTTGTACAGCTCATATGGAGTCTTCCCAAGGATTGGTCTGATGTAAGCTCTGTTTATGATGTAACTTGCTGTATTTACTGCATCAGCCCAGAATACTTGGGAGAGTTCCTTCTCATTTAGCATAGCTCTGGCCATCTCTCCAATAGTTCTATTCTTCCTTTCTACTACTCCATTTTGTTGAGGAGTTCTTGGTGCTGTATTCTTTTGAGTACTTTCTCATAATTATCCCTAAGTACCAAACTTTAAATAATCCCTTTTTATATATATTCCATACTATACTTTTAAATTAATCTATTTTTCAATCTTAACTTCTCGGCAACCCAATGCTTACATTATTGTGCTTTGCTCGTCATGAGTTTTTATTTAATAGGTATATTGCATAACTTTTATTTCAGTTTTGGAATTAATTTCTGCTAAGTACCTTATTTGCATTCTATTCCAATTAATAACCAAATATAATTATTTATAAAGACCACGTAGGAATTTAATTCTAATTAAAGACTAAGCATGTAAAATTACCATCTTACTTCTTTTTCCATCTTATATCACATGCCACGTTCCCATATCTTCATATATACAATGGCATTCTTCATGCAATTTTGGATGTTATATTGAGTGTGTTTGGTTGAGGGAAATAAGGTGTAAGGTAGTTGAGGTGAATCTATTAAAATAAAGCTAAATACAAATTATAATATCTTAACTTTAGACCACATTACCCATGTATTAGACCTTATTATATTCCATAGAACATGTTTGGAAGCTTCAATTATGTGATAGATTAAGATAGAAATTTTTTTCCCCAGGTTACTATTCATTTGGTAAACCCTTTTTCCCGGGTGAAATTTGAAAATTCATAATTCTTTCTAGAAAGATCGTATCAAGGTGATTAAAAGGTCACTTTTTACTAGCTTAAAATATCATCTACATAAAAAAAATATAAAACAACATTTTAGTCATGCCAATTAGTACAGTTTATTATACGAAATCTACTGTTCAAATGGTCACTTTTTACTTCTCCAGGATTTTGGCCATAAATTTAAAAATTCATATCTCCATTTATAGTAAGCCAAATTTGTATACTTTATACCATTGAGAAGCTCTATATGTCTACTTTGTAGCCATATTTTTCTTATACAATTATTTAACTAGAACAGGGCATATTATCATTTTGAAATGTTAAGGGTCTGAACATAACTTTTACTAGAACGGTTTTGGAAAAATAGGCATAACTCTTATTATATGGCTCCAATTCTATTCAAACTAGTGACATATTGAACTTAACACATAAATCTTTCCATGCTTACATACCACTTATTTTTTGGAGTTCTGTACAAATTTCTACTATCTTTTAAATTAAACAGTATAGATGGTAAAAATCAAAGCTTTCTTAGCACTGCCCAGTTTTAACCCTTATCTTCCAAAATTCACTATAAATTGTACACATATCCAATTTTGGTGTTCTTTGGCTTGATAAAAAGCTTACTCTATCTAATTTTAGAGAAAATATGATAATCATACTGGATGCTCTATTTCTAATAATTTGCCCTAGTTTCTTTTGTGGTTGGTCATCTTGGATAGTAATAAGCATCTCTTAGCAAAACTAATTGCACATTCCTACTATATCATCAAAACTGTTAGGTCTGGCTGGTCATCCAAGAGTGGGGGATAAATTAGGTGATGTAAGATTTTCGCCCTTTTTGAATCACAACCTAATTTCACCAAGAGATGCAGTAAAATAAGGATGAATAGAGGGTGATGAAGTAGATTGAAGACTTGAGAAGATAAAGAATAAGACACCAGAATTTATACTGGTTCGGCCTAAACCACTTGGCCTACATCCAGTTCCTAAGTTACCACTTGAGATTTTCACTATATCTCACATGTTTGATCCCAGCATCTGTGAAGCCTTAGTATATCCCACAAGTTTCAGTAGGCACTTATGAAGCCACTCTCTCCACACCCTTACAAGATGTGTAAAAATCCTTGGTGTTTCCCAATACTAAGATTCTACCCAGAAGTTTATAGAAAAGAATGATTACAGAAATGAGACTCTCTTTAAGAGTAGAGAATACATTGAAAGCTTACTCTATTGAGGTGGGTTTATCTAAGAATGCTCACATAAAAAGATTTTATGTATTAGAATAGTATTTTGGTATAGATTCTCTTAAGATTATTACCCATAAGTTTAAATGAGGTTCTATGTATAGATTTGTGGCTTAATTAGATGTTAAACACTAGATCTATCTATTAGACACAAGTTCTAGCCATTACTCTGCAAAAAGAGCCATTTGCCAACTGCATTAAATGCATCAGTCTTTCCAAAATTTGTATTTTAGGGCTCAATAGACAAATTTTGTAGAGATAGCATAGTTATGTGTTTAACGTTGAACTACAGAAATTCATTTGTCACAGAGTGAAATTTAAATTTCAAGTTTGCTAAAGCTAACCCATGTTAGTTTATGGAAATTTTCATACTCAAAGTGAGTCTGTTGAAGTTTGAGCAGTTGTCTCAAGTTTTCACAGTGCACTTCGAAATTCAAATTTCAGAATCTGAAATTCATCTGTCAGTGACACATTCAAAATGATACAAAAGTTCTCTCTTTAAAATTTGATTGTTGAAATTCAAAGTTAGTCTGTTAGAGACATGCTCTGACGAGACTCACAAGTTTTCATTTTGAAATTTACACTTTGACATCCAAAATTCGTCTGTCAAAGGTAGTGACAATGAACTTATTTTAAACTTCACTGACATTCAAATTTTGACAAAGTTTCATGCGAATTTTGCACACTTTCATTAACAATCCTTAGTTCCAAATTCAAATTTTAGAATTGAAATTCATCTATCAGAGATAAAACCTCTGTAACTTCAAATTTCACTAAGTAAAATTCGAATTTTGCACAAAATAAACATGAGTCAAACACAAAATTTGTCTTTTAGCCAATATTTCTCAATTCCAACATAAGTTAACATTAGATTTATTTAATCTAACTCATTTAAAAACATATAACAAGATTAAGTAAATTTCAAAGGTTAAACTACCTCAAGAACTAAGTGATATACTTAATAGCTAGGACTTCAAATGTTGAGCTCCACTTTCACTTGGTCTTTTCCTTACTGGCATGCTCCCTTCTGATCTTTCAATTCTTGGAGCATCCTTTTTCTTCTTCTTCCTTGAGTGAGGCATGATGTTGATTCTCAATTCTTTATTCCAATGTTCACTCTTCTTATTTGGATAATCCTACACTTAATGTATTACACTTACAAACCAAGTAGTTAGTCCAATTTATATATCCAACTTGTATTATCAACCATATGAGCACAGTGGATATATCAGTACATAGCATGATATATATATTATAAATATAGTTAACTATATGCTAATGCATATTTTACTTCTTTAAGGAACAATATATATACTATACAAATATGATACATTTGTTTGTTATTACTTTACATTTGTCATCATCAAAACTTATATTATATTAAACCTAACAATCTCCCTCTTTTTATGATGACAAATCACTAGTGAAAAATATGTTGAATATTAACACATAATATAGTTCAATTCAGATGATTCCAGATTAAGCATATGCATATTTTTCACACAATTACTTCCCCTATTTGACATCAACAAAAAGGTTTGAAGAAAAAAACAAATTCTCCCACAATTCTTCTCTCCTTATTTGTGAGGTTGTACCAGTGAGCACAGATATTTGGGGTTGTTTCAAGCACACACTAAAGTATAGATTGAAATGCAAATCATCATCAAAACTTATTATGTACTGCATGTTCGGATTATGCCAATTTTTACTGATATCAAAATTGGTACTAATTGTTAGTGATATTATAATTAATATCAGTTGTTGCTTGAATCTATTATGATACCAATTGTTATGATGCTTCTTGTTAAGATGATCATGATATGCACACATCACAAGAGGTATCTCAAAGTTGAAGAGTTGTTATCTTTTTCCTTTATGATCAGGGAGAGATGTTGAAACATCATTGCTCCCTTTGGCAGATTAGAACTAAGCAACAAAACTCTTCATAATAAATGAGGTGAGCTAAAGTATAAGCAATTTTAATTTTAGAAAATGCTCCCCCTCAACCTATGCATTTCAGATGATAAAACTAAGAAAGTATAATGCAACAAATAAACATGTTCATACAGAAGTGCATGATTGAGATTTTTCTTTTAAATCAAAATGAGCTTTTAAAACCATTTACATACAAAGCTATAAGCTCCCCCTAAGTATGAACATTTATTCAAACATTTATGCTTTTTAATCAGTATGCAAGAAAAATTTTGAAAAGTATACAAGTTTGGTTATACAACTAAAGAAATGGACTTGTGCAGACATTGAATTTCACAGTAAGTATCAATAGATTTAGATAGTTCAATATTTGAACAAGGACCATACTTTATTTTAATAACCTCAGATAACAACACCAATGAAGTATATATGAAAACTTGTAAAACACTCACAAACCACCTTGGTTAATATCTAATTCCTTCCCTTTTCAATATGATACCAATTGAGCATATCGGATACCCCATCGTTATTAGACTTTCACCATTCAGCTTAAGGAGTATCTGCAAAAACAAAGGAAATATCTTTTCCTTTCTTTGGTACCCTTTCTAACTTGGATCCACTAATGGTCAATTTGAACATTTTAAAGTACATATGGGACCAGAGTTCAATCTTACCCAAATATATATATAATGCAATAATCAAATAGGGTAAGGGTTAGAGGTTATCAAAGATAATTTCCTTATTATTTTTTGCTTGTATGGAGTGTAGTATTGTTCATGTCTTCCTTTTGCATACATGTCATTGCCTTTGGAGCTTCTGCTCTTTCTCTTCTCAAGGTAAGTGATTTGATATCCATTTGATTTGCTTCCTTGAGATGAGTGGGAGGATTGCTTCATATGCTTCTTATTATGATTAGCACTTGTAGTTTTGGAGTTTCTAAAAGCTTTCCTTTTCAGCATCATCTTTCTTGCACCAATATGTTCTCCCTTCTTGGATTTATTTTGCATACATGAAACACTAGAGGAACATTTTGATACCACTTGTTTTTGGGTCCAGGAGAGTTAGTGGTATTCTTTGGAACCCATTTCATGCCTTTACTTAAACCACTTCTCCTAATATTGCATTGTAACACCTCTTACCTTGACCAAAAACTTCAAAAACCAATCAAACACAGCCCAAACATCTCAAAAACACCCTTCAAAACAACCAAGAAGCAAAAAACGCCACAAAACATCTTGAGGAACACCAGAACAGTGAAATAGTACGCAGGGCTGCGGCCGCTACAATACCACTATGGCTTGGCTTCCTGGCACAGCGGCACCCCTATGTTGATGCAACATTAGTAAAATTTGAACTTCGAGGTGAACTTCTGGTGCACATAACTTTATGCTTCAATCTTCAATTGACCTGATTCCAACTCTTACAAGTCAATCTTATCCCAATCTATCCATAGACACCAATTTCAACTCAACCCATCTCCGTATGGAGATTTTGGACACTCAACACCGTTTTAGCCACTTTTTGATCAAAACTACAACTTACAACTCCCAATTGCCACCAAGGACAAATTGACCATCCGGGACCATTCACACAGGTCCAAAACCACCAAACCAGCTTGTCTAAAGAGGTTTCACCTCAAAGGAACCACTCCTATGAGATTTGACCCCCTTGAACCCCAATTGACAAAATGGGCTACAGGCCCTAAAACATGCCAACAAGGCCCAATTCCACCTTTTTGGGCTCACATATACCACAACTTAACATACACAGCACATACAACACAATTCCACATCAATATAATACCAACATAATCATTACAACATCAAGATCCTCATATCCATTATAATCATACTATCCTACTTGGCACAAAGTATATATCCAAATAAACATATACTACATTGACCTAGTATTCCCACGTCCGATGCTACTCCCTTGTCTTCTCAGGACTAGTGCCAGAACCTTCACCTGAAAGGGTTAGTTCAGGGGAAAGGGGTATGAGACAATGTCTCAGTAACCAAGGACAACCACACATATATATACATATAACTCATACAATCTCATGAATGCAATATGAAATGGAATGCATGTCTCCCTTATACACAACTAGAACCACGAGCTGTCATTATAACAGGACATTTCATATAGGTAATTCCCTTCCAACAGTCAGTGAAGACTGATTCTAGGACATCACCAAGCTCACCTTACACTAATACAACCCTGTCAAAGGTTACACTAGTGCTCGAACCATGGCTTTCCTTCCCCTTTCCTACTACAAATTAGCAGCAATTTAGGGAAGGTACAGTCTACTGCGCGCCTTTCCCTTCTGGCCATAGGAGGTGATTTAGCCGTAGGGATCCTATCCTTATCCTCCTTGATCATATATTGTATCATATTATCATATATCATGTCATCATCACTACCCAATCCACCATATATCACAATCTTACAATGTCATGTGGTGATGCTCATATCATATCATCATATAAACATCATCATCATGTGTCACAATGTCGTGCATGCATCATGTCATGTCACATCAACATCATCATCTCTAATCATCATAGCCATCATATCCTAGGTGTTTAGCCATGAGCATACCACGATATAAAAACAAACCATATACACACACATATCCATATCATGGTATGAATGGAAACATGCATATATACCAACATAATATACATATACAATACAAACAATATAAACACTTGGTTACCTCTGGTTGTCAATACTACACACGCGGTTCCACAAGCTTTCTTGAACCCTAATCTTATGACTTGCCTTCTCCAAATAGCCAAACAACCTTAACAACATCACAATTCCTCAATTAACATACAATCCAAATATCAAAATTCCACAATTCAACCATTTAGACCTAGCCCAAGGTCCCAACCCCACTTTCATGCATCATTAAGCTCCTAGGGACTATTTAAACACCAATCAATCCCATATATTTCAGATTCCCAAGAGTCTCAACCGAATATAACCTAGGGTTAAGTTTAAATCATGCATACTCCCTTCAAAACTCACACCTAAGCAACATACACACCAAATCACACAAAATTAACCCTATTTCATCCACTTTAATTGGTGGTATTTGGCCAAAACCGAAAATCCCAACATTTACCCAAGAAAACCCAAATTAAAACCAAAGAAAATTGAGAGAAGGAGTAGGGATCATTTACCAACCAAGATCCAAGCTTCAAGAGGCCGAAAATCACTCCCAATGGCCAGAAATTGCAAACCCTAACGCTGCTCTTCCATCACTCTCTTCGTTTCTTTCTTTTCCTTCATGCTTAGCCGATTGAAATGATTCGGATTTAAGCAAAATTCTTGACTCCCGCTATAACCCCAGGTAAGCCCGTCGTGGCGCCATTACTTTTAGTAAAAAAATATCCCTCTAGAGCTCTCTCTCACCATGGCGTAGAGCTCTTTTTCCTCCACGTTGATTCTTCCTCCATCCTGTTTTCTCTAGTGCTACATACAATGCCAAAGACACTTAGTGAGCTCAGGACTAAGCTAGGGACAATGTAATGAGGGTTGTTACAACACAAATAAGCCATATGCCCCTTTTTACCACAGTATGTGCATAATGGTAGGCTAGGCATTACCATAGATACAAAGAATTTTGAACAACATTTATTTTTCTCTATAAACTCACTCCTATAGCTAGCACCTAACTTGTCAAACACATATTCTGTTTTCAAAGTAAAATATTAATTTATCTTTGCCTTAGATGAAATTGATTATTAACTCCTCTTTTTCTTTAGCTAATCTATCACATGAATCACAAGAGAAAGTGTGTGTGTGGGTTTCATAGATATTTTCTAAATCAATTATTTTCTGTTTGAGTGATTCCTTTTCATTCTTTTCAAATTCTAATTTATTTTCTAAGGAAATCACTTTCTTTTTATTGTGTGCAAGTACTTTTGCTAATCTAATTAGTTTATCATGCATTTCATTATAAGCATCTTGCAATTCATCAAAAAAATTATCAGAATCAGACTCAAAGTCAGAATTTGATACCTCATCATTGATCTTAGTCATTAAGCATGGATAGGTATCCTCATCATCTTTATCTGAATTGTTGCCCCATATTGCAGAGGTGTATGCTACTTTAGCTTTCTTATTTTTCTTTTCTACATATCTTCCTCCTTGCTTCTTTGAATGGCACTTCAGCTTATTTACATGGTAGGAGTGCTTTTGTTTCTGGAGCTCCTTCTTTTTGATATTGAGGAATCTGCCAAATTTGATGGTCACCTGTTTCAACTCATCCTCCTGATCATCACTACTACTATCATCACTTTCATCATCAGTGTCATCATCTTCTGAGCTTTGTGATGTAGTAGCTTTGAACATCATCATTTTTCTTTTATTTTTCTGCTCGCACAGAAGGTCAAGTTTTCCTTCAAGTTTAGTAAGGCTTACAAACAATGCAATGATAGACTGATATGGTGCTCCTCATGTCTCTTCAATAGCTGTTACTTTTAGTTGTCATTCTTTAGGTAGAGCTCTAAGTATTTTTTATACTTCTCTCATTGTGTGTAGCTCTTTTCTAAAGCTTTCAGATTATTAACAATATGAGTAAAATAAATTTGCATTTCTTTAATAGGCTCACCATTGTTCATCTTGAAGGCTTCATATTTAGTTGTGAGAGAGCTGAGCCTATTTTCTTTTACTCCCTTAGTTCCTTTATCATCAATCTCTAGAGCATCCCATATTTTGTTAGTTAGGATGACTTCCCAAGAGGGGGGCTGAATTGGAAAGATTAAAAATTTTCTGCACAAGGTGAAAACAATGAAGAAAGCAAGGTATGACAGAAAAACAGAATATAAAGCAGTAAGATGAAAGAGTAGAGATAGGGAGAAGAAAAACTCTGATATTTATCCTGGTTCGGTCTCTCCACTTGACCTACATCCAGTCCCCAAGTCACCACTTGAGATTTTCCACTATACTGCATCAATTCAATGGGCTTCTTGCTAATGCCACAGTACACAACTTGTGCTCTATTTTCTACAGCTCACTTAATCATTTTCTGCACTTTCACAAAGTGCTTTACAATCCCTTGTGATATCTCATCACAAGAAAATCTATCTTCCAGATGAAGATTAGATTGTTTACAAAGATGAAACTCTCTTGAATAGAGTGAATATGAAAGTTAAAGTACAAGTATTGAAGTAAGAGGGTAAAAGTCTTTGAGCAGAAGATTTGGTAGAATTTCAGTATATACAAAGTTTGATTTGTTACCCACAACTTCAAATGATGTTGTATTTATAGATTTAGGTCACAACTATTCGTTAGAGACAAAATCTATCCATTGGGGAAGTTATCCAACAGTTAATCAGAAAAACTATCCGTTAACCAACCGCATTTAATGCTTCTGTCCGCAGCATACTCAAGAAGCACAGTAGTTCATTTTCTTTCAAAATTTGAATTTTAAAAGAGTGAAGTTCGTCTGTCAGAGAGACCTCTTTTAAAATTTACTTCAACATTCGAATTTGTAAACACTGTCCTTCGTATGTCATCATATCATTTCAACAGACTCACAACTTTAGCTTCTGAAATTCGACTTTCCATGTTCAAAGTTCATCTGTCAGAGAGCAATTTTTGAAACTCAATATAATCTTGATTTCAGATGAACTTTAACATTGTTTCAGACGAATTTCTTTAGTTTTTATAAGTTTCATTTTGTCTGAAATTTGAATGTTCAAAACCCAAAGTTCGTCTGTTGCTCAACAGCTTCTTTGACACTTATGAAAATTCGAATTTTGGAAAATCAAAATTCGTCTGTCAGAGAGGCATCTCTTCAGACTTATTCAGTTTTAGCTCGAAATTCGAATTTCCAAACCAAAAGTTCGAATTTCCAATATGATAGTTCAATATAAACTTTTCAAACTTCGTCTGTTAGTTGGTATTTTTCAAATATTTCATGATTAAACATAAAATCAAGGTTTTAAAACATCTTTTCATCAAATCAAAGTCTTTTACCCATATTTAAACATAACTAATGGTCCTACAGCAAATCTTGCACAGATTACTTAGAACTTCTTCACTTGAAACATTTTGAGCTCCTTTGATATCTTCATTCCAAGCTCTTGAATGTTGGTTTGGAATCATCAAAACTCTAGATTCAACATTCTCCCCCTTTTTGATGATGACAAAACAACTTTCAAACTGGATTAGTACTTGGGTTTGCTTTAGCAAGCTCCCCCTCAACATATGCATTATATTTCAAAAGATATCATATATAGCAAGTCAGTGAAGAGATTCAAGAAGTGATAAGTACAAATCATTGCAACCAAGGAATTCATTCATTTCATTAATTGTTGCTTTACAGAAACCAATTAAAGTAAAATGTACTTCAAAAACCAATTTCAAAACACAAAGTACAATCATCAAACAAACAGCATCTGAAACAAAATATAGCATAACAAGAGGATTCAAGCCTAAGTTCTAAGCAGTCCTTCCATCACTTCTTCTTTGGCTTGGTCTTCTTGCTGCACATCTTCCCAGATGGCTCAGCAGCAGATTTTCCAGTTTGCTTCCTCTTCTCCCCCTTTTTGGCATCATCAGGAAGCCCAACAAAATCAATCAGAGGAGGGATCTGAGAGACTGGAATAGCTCTAAGAGGCACAGGAGCAAACAGGATTTCTGGTTCAACTAGTGCAGGAGGCTCAGAAGGCTCAGGACTTGGCTCTTCATCATCATCAGAGACCTCAAGCAACTCCTGCATTTCCTGCCTGGAAAGAGCCAATTGAGCTCTCTGTTCCTCTGAAAGTCCATAAGCAGCAAGAGAAGGAGGAGCTAGTTCATCAGAACAAAACATTTCCTCAAGCCTTCTTCTCTGAGGTTGCAAGAGAGCATTGTGAGCAATAGCTTCATAATCAACAACAGGCACAATGCTTCTCTCTTCATTGTTGGCACCTTCCTGCATTGAAGAAGTGGAAATGGCTGCCACCAGTTTTTCAACTTGCTCAGATTCTTGAATGGAAAGAATTGAATCCTGAGCATCTTCTGGTACGGGCTCATGAGGGCCTGTTTCCTGAGGTCCTTCTTCTTCCAAACCATAGTCCAAGGGTGGACCAGGACTAGGTGTCCTCATTGCACTAGCAGGCTCAGCACCATCTACATCTTCATGCTCAGAAGAGGCTATCTCAAAGGGGCTTGGAGGCTTAGGGGTTGGAGACTGAACAGGCACAGAGAACCCTGTCTGAGGTGGAGTTGATGTGGCAGGAATTGCACTTCGAATTTCTTCATAGGTATCAGCAACCACTTTCATGTTCTTTGGCAACTGATGAATCTGATCTTGCATATGAGCAAATTTGGCATTTTGCTCATCCCTAATGCTAAGAATGAGTATAGAGAGGCTGTCATACAACTCAGTGATCTTGGTTGGCTTGGCACGAGAGGAGGGAGTGGATGGAATGTGAGTAGGCTTGGATGGAGATGGAACTGGCTGAGAAGGCTGAGGTACAGATCTTGCAGGGGCCTAAGAGGTGCCTTCTTGCTGTTGGGAGGCATCTGTAACAAAGAATAGATCTTCAATTCTTCCTGCTCCCTTTCCAACCCATCTTCCTTCATCCTTTTCAATTCCCATTCTTTGCAGTTCTTTCTCCTTGAAGATCTCAGTGGGCTTCCCCTTCCCCTTCTCAAGATGCTGAATTCTAGCATATTGCAGAATTCTAGAGATGATAGCTGCATAGGGGAGTGTGGAGTCTTTCCTCTGATCCCTTGCCTTGATCATGTGTTGGAGTATGATATGTCCCATGTTGATCAGCTTTCCACGCATGATTGCTACCATGACATGTGCCTCTGCCTTTGTTATCAGATTGAAGCTGCCTCCTTTGTTGAATATGATCCTGGACACTATGTAGTGCAGGATTCTCACTTGAACACTGAGGTCTGTGGGCTTCAGTAAATTTATGGTTGGCCTATTTTCTCTTCTTCTGAACAAAGTGTTCAGGATTGTGCTTTCCTTGTAGCTCAGTAAGGGGCAACCTTCTTCATCAGCAGTATCTGCCTCATCCATGTATCCAAAGGCAGTGATGTCAATCTTGAGCCCATCTTGCCCTGGGATCTCTAATACCTCATTAAATGTCTCATTAGTGAGCCAGATGGTCCTAGATCTCATATTGACTTCCCACTTCTTCTTCTTGCTATTGTACTTTAGGGAGACATACCAAGACTTCACTACCTCATCATCATATCTCTCTAATATCTCCAACAAATTCTTATATCTTAACAACCATATCCCAGCATCAAAGTTGTTAGAGATTAAAAATTCTTCCAAGTTCACACAATGTGGCTTATTTACCTTTTTACTAGCAAACTTGGTCGAATATTCTTCCTGAATCTGAGGAGTACTCCATAAAGGCAGGGTAGTAAATTGGTATTCTCCAGATTCAGTACTGAAAGAGGAAGTGGAAGCAACAGCAGCAGCATCAGTAGGAACAGGGACCGAAGGTTCTGCTTTCTTTGGTGAGGAAGGTCCAGCTTTCTTAGAATCAGCCTTGGGTGTAGATTTTTGACGTTTGGAGGGAGTTGCTTTGCTGGATTCGACTTTTCTCTTTGATTTTTCTCCTTCCTTCGTGGCATATTGGGATTTTACACTCCTCTTTGGTCGGGCCTCTCCTTTCCCAGCTTCAGGATTCTTCACTCTTGCCATTTCGAGGATGAATGTTGCAGAATGCAGCAAAGAATAGGTTTATAGGATACAAAAGGAAGTTTAATCAATGGTAAATGACGGTTTTTGGTCAGAATTAAAGAGCATTGAAGAAGGAATTAGAACAGACTTAGAGTGGATGAGAATAGGGTTGCGTCTGTTCTCTGGAAAACTGTCGGTTTTAACGCGAGTAACCACCTGACAGACGAATTTTGATGGGTCAAAATTCGAACTTTGGGCAGTTACAAGTTAAACCGTCCAGCAAAGCTATCTGACAGACGAATTTTCTTACGAAAGTTCGTCTGACAGTGGCTTGGATCAAGCAGCACAAGCATAACAGACGAACTTTGTTCCAACAAAGTTCAAATTTTGAAGAATAAACTTCAGGCAATAATCAAATCATCAATCAATGGACGAATTAAACATGTGAAACTACATCTTTCAAGCATTCAATATTGATGAGCATGTTTCAACAGACGAATTTTAAGTCAGAAATTCGAATTTCTCTATTTTGTGAAAGTTTTCCAACATTCGTATGTTAAGAGATAAACATTAGTATAATTATCATGTTGGACAAACATAACTTTGAAATTTTTGTTCTTGAAAATTCGAATTTGAAGGTCTAACAAACAAATTTCGAGGGACCACTGAGAACTGTTCCAACTTATAAAAGGCTGAAGTTTGTCTGTTGGGTATCCAAATTCGAATGTTGACCATGCTGACCTTCTCAGAAACTCAATTTTTCACATAAGTTCGTCTAACACACGATCAATATACGAATTTCAACTTTAAAAACTTACAGAATGGATTCTGAAACTCATAATTTTTGCCATTTTCTTCACTCTTTGATTGTTCCATTATGGTAAGCTCCATTTTCTAGATTTATCAGCATTGAATCTCATCAGGAGCACTTGCAACTTAAATCAAACGCACTCCAATGCTAAAGTTAGAACTAATTCAATGTTGGAAAATCTAAAAACAGAATCACACACGGATTTACTTACAGCTCATTGGGATTTACCATATCCAATTCTCTTCTTATTTTGCAATGTCTATCTTCTGATAGAGGCTTTGTCAATATATCAGCTACTTGATCTTCAGTTGGGATGTACTCTAGTCTAATTTCTCCTTTCAAAACATGATCCCTTATGAAGTGGTGCCTAACTTCAATATGTTTTGTCCTTGAACGCATGACAGGATTCTTTGTGATGTTAATGGCACTTTGATTGTCACACATGATTGGTATTTCATTCATCTCAACCTCAAGATCTTCAAGTTGCTGTTTCATCCAGATGACTTGGGCACAACAGCTTCCAGCTGCAACATATTCAGCCTCTGCTGTGGATAAGGCCACACTGTTTTGCTTCTTGCTGAACCATGAAACCAAGGATCCTCCAAGAAACTGACAAGTTCCACTTGTGCTTTTTCTGTCAGTTTTGGATCCTACAAAGTCAGCATCAATGTATCCTTTGAGATCTTCTCCATTGCCCTTTGGATACCAAAGACCCATCTGTGATGTTCCAATAAGATATTTGAAGATTCACTTCACAGCAGTTGCATGGGTCTCCTTGGGACAGGATTGGAATCTTGCACACATACAGACACTAAACATAATGTCAGGTCTGCTGGCAGTTAGGTACAGTAGGGATCCAATCATTCTTCTGTACTGAGTTATGTCAAACAATTTCCCTTTTTTATCCATATCCAGTTTGGTTGCAGTAGCCATAGGTGTCCCCATTGGCTTGGCATTTTCCATTCCAAACTTCTTCAGCAATTCCTTCAGATACTTGGATTGATTGAGGAAGATACCATCATTGCACTGTCTGATTTGCAATCCAAGGAAGAAGTTGAGTTCACCCATCATAGACATTTCGAATTCCCCCTGCATTAACTTAGAAAAATTCTTGCAAAGAGACTCATTAGTAGCACCAAATATAATATAATTAACATAGATTTGAACAATAAGTAAATCTTTATTTTCTTTCTTAGTAAATAAAGTTGTATCTACTTTTCCTCTGTTAAATCCCTTTTCAGTTAGAAAATTACTCAATCTTTCATACCATGCTCTAGGGGCTTGTTTTAAACCATAAAGAGCTTTCTTCAGTTTATAAACATGGTTTGATTTTGTAGAGTCCTCAAAACCTAGAGGTTGATCTACATAGACCTCTTCCATGATATATCCATTTAGAAAAGCACTCTTCACATCCATTTGATATAACAAAATATTTTTCATGCATGCATATGCTAATAAAATTCTAATTGCTTCCAATCTAGCTACTGGAGCAAAGGTTTCCTCAAAATCAATGCCCTCTTCTTGATTATAACCTTTAGCAACCAGCCTAGCTTTGTTTATGATGATTGATCCTGATTCATCAAGTTTATTTCTAAAAACCCATTTGGTACCTATGACAGGATGATTTTTGGGTCTAGACACTAAATCCCAGACTTGATTTCTTTCAAACTGATTTAATTCTTCCTGCATAGCTAGAATCCAGTACTCATCAGTTAAGGCTTCCTCAGTACATTTGGGTTCAATTTGTGAAATGAAAGCACAGTTTATCATTTGGTCCCTTAACTGTTTTCTGGTTTTGACTTTCTCTTGAACATCACCTATCACTTGATCAACAGAATGATTCCCTTGATATCTCCAAGCTCTAGGGAGTTCTTGAGATATCTCTTCATCATTTTCTTCAAACTCTTTCTCCTGAATATCTTCCTCTATGTTAATAGATTCAGATATCTTTGAAGGTTCAATTTTATCTTCATGAGAAATATCTAATTTTTCAAAGTTCAAAACAAGATCATCCTTATTGGTAACATGCTTGGAAACAGTTTCATTTTCAATAAATACTACATGCACAGATTCCTCTACTGAATTAGACCTTTTATTAAAAACTCTATATGCCTTACTTCTACTAGAATAGCCCAGAAATATACTTTCATCGGATTTGGGATCAAACTTACCCAGATTTTCTTTCCCATTGTTGTGAATGAAGCATTTGCACCCGAACACATGGAGATGTGACAGATTTGGCTTTCTTCCCTTGTACAGCTCGTATGGAGTCTTTCCAAGGATTGGTCTGATGTTGGCTCTATTTATGATGTGGCTTGCTGTATTTACTGCATCAGCCCATAACACTTGAGATAGTTCCTTTTCATTCAGCATAGCTCTAGTCATCTCTCCAATAGTTCTGTTCTTCCTTTCTACTACTCCATTCTGTTGAGGAGTTCTTGGAGCTAAGAAGTTGTGATCAATTCCATGCTCATTGCAGTACTCCAAGAAGTATGAGTTTTCAAACTCTCCTCTATGATCTGACCTGATAGACACAATGGAAATACCTTTCTCATTTTGTACTTTCTTAGCTAAGGTTACAAATGCATCAAAGGTATCACTTTTAGAGGAAAGAAATAATGTCCATGTAAATCTAGAGTAGTCATCCACAATTACAAGCACATACAGATTACCACCAAGGCTTTTTACCCTAGATGGTCCAATTAAGTCCATATACAGTAGTTCAAGTGGTCTAGTTGTGGTGACTATGTTTTTGGATTTAAAAGAAGATTTAGTTTGTTTTCCTTTTAAGCATGCATCACATTCTTTGTCTTTTTCAAAAGAGATTTTAGGTAGGCCAGTGACTAACTCATTTTTAACCAGTTTAGAAAGTAGATTCATGTTAACATAAGCTAATCTTCTATGCCACAACCAACTATCATTATCCTGACTAATCAAACAAACAGAATCTAAGGGAGGAAGTTCATCAAGATCAATAGTATAGCAGTTACCATCCCTTTGAGCTTTGAGGATTACTTTGTGATCACTTTTTTTGATGACCAGGCAAAACTTTGAGTCAAACAGCACCCAGTTTCCTCTATCATATGTCTGACTCACACTTAACAGATTATGGTTGAGGCCAATCACAAACAGCACCTCTTCAATGGATGTTTCAGGATTTTTGCCCATAATGCCAATGCCGACTATTTTGCCATATTGATCACCTCCAAAGGTCACCTTTCCTCCTTTCTTGTCTCTAAGGGTGATGAACTTCTCCTTGTCACCGGTCATGTGGCTTGAGCAGGAACTGTCAATATACCATTTGTTGCTTCGTTTAGCTTTGAGACAGACCTGCAAAACAAGGTTCATATTTTCCTTTTAGGTACCCAAATTTGTTTGGGTCCTTTTCTGTCAGTAGTCTTTTCCCTAGATACAGATGTACCCTAGGGAACCTATTTAACCTTTCTGTCAAGTCCATTTTTCTTTATAGCATAAGAACTGGAAATATGTCCCTTTTTGTTACAGAAATGACAGGTGGTAAAGGGACTGCTGGATTGAGAAGCAGGAAGAAAACAATGCAGATAATACTTTTGTTTTGCATGCCTTGGTTGATTATATGATTCAATGTGATGTGACATATAATTTTTCTTTCTATCATTCTTAGCATGCACAAAATATCTCATGTATATATTCTGATTTTTCTTCCTAACTTTTTCTTTTACAGCACAAGGATCATAGCCAAGTCCAGCTTTCCCTTGTGATATTCTTTGGCTCCCCATTAAAGCAAACAACATATCTTTACCTCTAGTAAGCCTAGACATGCTTTTCACTAAATATTCATTGGTTTGCTTTAGATCAGTGCGTGATTTACAGCAAACAGATTCAGCAATAGGTAGAGGAGCAATTTCAGAGATGTTGCTTTGAGATTCTAGTTTGTTAATCTTTTTCTTAGCTAGTTTCAGTTCTTTAGCAACCTTAACAAACTCATCATGCAGCTCATGAAATGCATCCAGTAATTCAAAATAGGAAGGTTCAGATTCATATACCTCTTCTTCTTGATCACTACTACATGGAATTTCAGCTTCTTCAGAGGCAAGTGCCATCAGACATATGTTGGCAATTTCATCTTCTTCCTCATCTGAGCTGTTACCCCATATTGATGAGATGTAGGCTTTCTTCTTCTTGCCTTTGTCAGTAGCTTTCTTTTCTTTCTCTTGCTTCTTAAGGAATTGTGGACAATCCCATTTGATGTGTCCCTGCTTTTTTCACTCATAGCAAGTCACAGGCTCTTTTGCTTCTTTCTTACTGTCTCCAGCTACTCCTTTCTTGAAGATTTTCTTGTTTTCTTCTTGCTGTAGAATCTTCCAAATTTTCTGACCATCATAGCCAGAGTTTCTTCATCCAGCTCATCTCCATCGTCAGATTCTTCTTCCTTTTGTTCAGCAACTTTGAGAGCGAGCCCTTTCTTCTTTCTGTCTTGTCCAGCTTCCTTGAGAGCTTTCATTTTTCCTTCATACTCCTCGAGGCTGCTGAATAGAGCTATGACAGAGGCCATTGATTCTCCTCTGGCTTCCTCTATTGCTATTACTTTGGGTTGCCATTCCAGAGGAAGAGCTTTGAGAATCTTCCTTACTTTCTCTGTTTGAGTGCACTCCTTTCCCAGGCTCTTTAGTTGATTCACAATAAGAGTGAATCTCTTTTGTAGCTCTTTTACAGTTTCTCCTTCAGCCATTCTGAAGCTTTCATATTCTCCAATGCAGTAATTCAGTTTATTTTCCCTGACTCCAGTTATTCCTTCATGAGCAATCTGCAGGGTGTCCCACATTTCCTTGGCAGTGGAGCATTGTGAGACTCTGTAGAATTCGTCTTGATTCAAGGCACTGACTAAACAGTGTTTTGCCTTGAAGTTCAACAAGACTCTCCTTCTGTCTTCCTCATTCCATTCAGCTTCTGGCTTTTCTCTGTACTTTCCATCATCTTCTAAAGCCATTGGGACAAAGTCTCCCTTCTGAATGACTTACCATATGTCCAGATCGATTGACTGGAGATAGATTTGCATTCTCATCTTCCAGTAACCATAGTGCTCTCTACTGAACCCAGGTGGTCTATTTGTATTGTTTCCTTCTGGTAATATGCTTTCTCCAAAGCCAGCCATTTTAATTCCCGGACTGTGAGATCCTTTGAATGGGAATCTGGGCTCTGATACCACTTGTTAGTTAGGCTGACTTCCCAAGAGGGGGGTGAATTGGAAAGATTAAAAATTTTCTGCATAAGGTGAAAACAATGAAGAAAGCAAGGTATGACAAAAAAACAGAGTATAAAGCAGTAAGATGAAAGAGTAGAGATAGGGAGAAGAAAAACTCTGATATTTATCCTGGTTCAGTCTCTCCACTTGACCTACGTCCAGTCCCCAAGTCACAACTTGAGATTTTCCACTATACTGCAAGAATTCAATGGGCTTCTTGCTAATGCCACAGTACACAGCTTGTGCTCTATTTTCTAGAGCTCACTCAATCACTTTCTGCACTTTCACAAAGTGCTTTACAATCCCTTGTGATATCTCCTCACAAGAAAATCTATCTTCCAGATGAAGATTAGATTGTTTACAAAGATGAAACTCTCTTGAATAGAGTGAATATGAAAGTTGAAGTACAAGTATTAAAGTAAGAGGGTAAAAGTCTTTGAGTAGAAGATTTGGTAGAATTTCAGTATATACAAAGTTTGATTTGTTACCCACAACTTCAAATGATGTTGTATTTATAGATTTAGGTCCCAACTATTCGTTAGAGACAAAATCTATCGTTTGGGGAAGTTATCCAACGGTTACTCAGAAAAACTATCCGTTAACCAACCACATTTAATGCTTCTGACATACTAAAATTTGAATTTTGGTTGATCAACAGACGAATTTCGAAGGAACCGAAGGTTAAAGATTCCAATGTTGAAATACTAAAGTTCGTCTGTTCATGAAGTGAAATTCGAATGTTGAAACTTAGAAAATGTTTCTATGTTGTGACATACGAATTTTCAAGAAGAAAGTTTTTCTGTTAAGTGTGAACAGTATTTTCAATTTGCTACAGTGCCCTCAAAATTCAAATTTGGGAACCCCAAAATTCGTCTGTCCGCAGAATACTCAAGAAGCACAGTAGTTCATTTTCTTTCGAAATTTGAATTTTAAAAGAGTGAAGTTCGTCTGTCAGAGAGACCTCTTTTAAGATTTACTTCAACATTCGAATTTGTAAACACTATCCTTCGTATGTCATCATATCATTTCAACAGACTCACAACTTTAGTTTCTAAAATTCGAATTTCCATGTTCAAAGTTCGTCTGTCAGAGAGCAATTTTTGAAACTCAATATAATCTTGATTTCAGATGAAATTTAACATTGTTTCAGACGAATTTCTTTAGTTTTCATAAGTTTCATTTTGTCTAATATTCGAATGTTCAAAACCCAAAGTTCGTCTGTTGCTCAACAGCTTCTTTGACACTTATGAAAATTCAAATTTTGGAAAATCAAAATTCGTCTGTCAGAGAGGCATCTCTTCAGACTTATTCAGTTTTAGTTCGAAATTCGAATTTCCAAACCCAAAGTTCGAATTTCCAATATGATAGTTCAATATAAACTTTTCAAACTTCGTCTGTTAGTTGGTATTTTTCAAATATTTCATGATTAAACATAAAATCAAGGTTTTAAAACATCTTTTCATCAAATCAAAGTCTTTTACCCATATTTAAACATAACTAATGGTCCTACAGCAAATCTTGCACAGATTACTCAGAACTTCTTCACTTAAAACATTTTGAGCTCCTTTGATATCTTCATTCCAAGCTCTTGAATGTTGGTTTGGAATCATCAAAACTCTAGATTCAACATATTTCCTTTGCTGTATCGTAATTTGACACTCTGAAGAATTCAACTTGTGAAATAGCATTGACCAAGGAGTGTTTTGCCTTGAAGTTTAGTATAACTCTTTGGTTATCTTCATCATCCCATTTTTCTTTTGACTTCTCTTTGTATGTGCCATCATTCTGCATCTTCTTTGACACAAAATCTTCTTTCTTGATGACAGACCAGATTTCTAGGTCCATGGATTGAAGAAATATTTGCATCCTTATCTTTCAGTATCTATAGTGTTCACCATTAAAGCCTGAAGGTCTATTGACATTATTCCCCTATAGCAATATATTCTCTCCAAAGCCAGCCATCTTGCTCCTAGATGATTAAATTTTTTGCTGGGAGTCTAAGGTCTGATACCAATTGTTAGGTTTGGTTGGTCACCCAAGAGGAGGATGAATTGAGTGATGCAAGATTTTTGTCCTTTTTGAATCACAACCTAATTTCAACAAGAGATACAGTAGAACATGGATAAATAAAGGGTGATAAAATAGATTGAGGACTTGATAAGATGGAGAATAAGACATTAGAATTTATACTGGTTTGGCCCAAACCACTTGGCTTATGTCCAATCCCCAAGTGACAACTTGAGATTTTCACTATATCCCACACGTATGATCTGGGCACTTGTGAAGCCTCAATACATCCCACAGGTTTCAGTATGCACTTGTGAAGCCACTCTCCTCATACCCTTACAAGATGTGTAAAATCTCTTAGTGTTTCCCTATACTATGATTCTACTTAGAAATTTATAGAAAAGAATGATTATAGAAATAAGACTCTCTTTAAGAGTAGATAATACATTAAAAGCTCACTTTATTGAGGTGGGTTTATCTAAGAATACTGACACAGAAATATTTTATGTATTGGAACAACATTCTGGCACAAACTCTCTGAAGATTGTTGCCCATAAGTTCAAATGAGGTTCTATTTATAGATTTGTGGTTTAACTAGACGTTACACGCAAGATCTATCTGTTAGACACAAGTTCTAGCCATTACTCTACAAAAGGAACCATTCATCAACCATATTAAATGCATATGTCATTCCAAATTTTGAATTTCAGGGCTTAATAGATGAATTTCACAGAGACAACATAGTTTTGTGTTTAACGTTGAACTTCAGAAATTCATCTGTCACAGAGTGAAATTTGAATTTCTAGTTTGCCAAAGTTAACCCATGTTAGTTTGTGTGAATTTTCATATTGGAAGTGCATATGTTGAAGTTTGAATAGTTGCCTCAAGTTTTCATAGTGCATTTCAAAATTCAAATTTTGGAAGCAAAAATTATCTTGCCAATGGCACGTTCAACATGATATAAAAGTTCTTTCTTCAAAATTTGACTGTTGAAATTCAAAGTTCATTTGTTAGAGACATGTTCTAACGAGACTCACAAGTTCTCATTTTGAAATTTGCACCTTGACATCCAAAATTTGTCTGTCAGAGGCAGTGACAATAAACTCATTTTGAACTTCACCAACGTTTGAATTTTGACTAAGCTTTGTGAGAATTTTGCACACTTTCATTAATAGTTCTTAGTCTGAAATTTAAATTTTAGAACAGAAATTCGTATGTCAAAGATAAAACCTCGTTAACTTCGAATTTCACTAAGCAAAGTTCGAATTTTGCACAAAATAAACATGAGTCAAACACAATTCATCTATTAGCTAATATTTCTCAATTCCAACATAAACTAACATTAGATTTACTTAATCTAACTCATTTAAAATATATAGTAACAAGATTAATTAAATTTCAAAGGTTAAACCACCTCAAGAGCTAAGTGAAGATAAAATATATCTAATAGCTAGGTCTTTGAACGTTGAGCTCTACTTTCACTTGGTTATTTTCATCTTGACATGCTCCCTTTTGATCTTTTAATTCTTGGAGCATCCTTTGTCTTCTTCTTCCTTGAGTGAGGCATGATGTTAATTCTCAGTTCTTTATCCCAATGCTCCATCTTCTTATTTGGACAATTCTACACTTAATGTATTACACTTACAAACCAAGTAGTTAGTCTAATATATATATCCAACTTATATTATAAACCATAGAAGTAAAGTGGATATATCAGTATATAGCATGATATATGCATTATAAATATAAAATATATGCTAATGTACATTTTACTTCTTTAAGGAACAATATATATACTATACAAATATGATGCATTTGTTCCTTATTACTCTACATTTGTTATCATCAAAACTTATATTATATTGAACATAACAAAAACATGTTTCCATTCCATACTAAACATTATGTAAGGCATAAGGAAACATAACCATGCTAGATTACAGAGTCATAACATTTTACATGATTTAATAAAAATTGCGAAAGGACACTTCACAATTGTCACAAATTGTACAATCACCATGTTTCACTTCCATCCTCTCAGATTCCTGATATTTTTGCCATTGCTTGGGCCTAGCATGTTGATGCTTGAGGGGGTGAGATTATAATAATCTCAGTAGCAAGCCACATTCCACACATTACATTATCAATCAAGTTATAAAAACATCATAAACAGTGTGCTTAAAACATTTAATACCATATTGTTCACAGAAAATTTGGCAGCATAACAGCTTGGAAAATGGACAACCTAAGGAACGAAACCCTTAATTTAAATAGCCAAATCAACTAATCAAACAAGAGGGAAACAATATGGCACATATCAAAGCAATAACATAGCAAGATAACAATAAAGTGCAATAATGGAAATCAGCTACTTTTGGAGATATCACTTGGCTTTCCTCTTTAAACCAATTTCAATTGTAAAACCTCACATTTCTTGCTCCAATTTTCAGAAACCAAACATGGCCCTCACTTTTCTTTTCTTTCTTTAGTAACGCAACCCTTGTTTTTTTCTTCTTCTTCATCTCACAGGGACCGTCACACATTAGAGAAGCCGCCTGTAACACCTTGCTTTCATATACAATTTCCCAAGTACTATGGCATTTCTAATGTCCAAATAAGCCATTTTAGAAGCTTGAATCATTAAAGAGATTAAATCTGAAAAATAAAATTTTTGAAATTTACTGTTCATCTATTGTCCATTTTGTGGTTGAACTTTGAAAAATCATAACTAATTCCAAAAAAATGGTATTAATGTGATTCAAGTCTCTAAATAAATCTAGAAATATTCTATATAAGGGAAAAATATGAAACTTGTATTTGACTGAACCAATTGATACAGTTCAATACTTAAACTGCCATTGTCTGAATGGTCAAAATATTAAGTTCCAGATTTTCTGGCTTAAGATTGAAAATTCATTTCTCATTCTAACCTAAGATAATTTATGCTTTCTTTACACCCTTAGAAATCTCTATATGTCTATTGTACATATATTCCATACGTACAGGGCATGGCATCAACTTGAAGAAAGAAGGGTCAGAACATCAATCTTACTAGAATAGTTATAAGAAAATATACGTAACTCTTATTGTATAGCTCCAATTTCCTTCAAATCAGTGGCATATTAAACCTAAGATGTTGATATTTTCATACATAAAACCAATGGGTTTTTTGAGCTATATACTATTTTATATTACTTTCCAAAATAAGTAATACATGCAGTAAAATCCGTGGGTTTCACTTAACTTTCCAGTTTTAACCCTTAACTTTAAAATTACACTATAAATAGTACATATATCCAAATTAAGTGTTCTTTAACTCATTGAAAAGAGTGTTCTCTCTAATTTTAGAGCATGTATAAAATTTAACTTACTTTCCCTGTTTCAGTTAAACAATGTTGACTTTACTTTCATTGCTACAAAATGAGCTGTTTGCAAGGCAATCATGGAAAATAGGCTTTATAACATGCTCACATGATCAATCCATGTTTCAAATCCATACCAAACATTTCATAATGCTCATAAGGACATAATAGCACAATGTCACAGATCTAAAAGCATATACATGGTTTTATACATAATTTCAAAATATACAATCATAACTTGAAGACATCATTAACCATCTTTCTCTTCTTCATTCTCCTTAGCTTTTTGGACTCCTTTGCCATAGCTTGTCCCAAGTCATTTGGGATACTTGAAGGGGTAAGATTAGGAGAAATCTTAGTAGCAAGTTATATTTCATGCAATTATATCAATCCTGTCAAATAACTTACATTGAATCACATCAATCACATTTAAACAATAAATTGTCACACTGGTCATAAAAATTTTAGCAGCATAACGGCTTAGAAAATAAATATCTCAGGGAATAAAACCCCTTATATTGCAGCCAAAACTAGTCAAGAAGACACAATTCACAATATGGCAACCAATTTGCATCAAAGCAAAGGAATGAAATAACATAAGCAAGAATATGTAAACTTAGCTATCTTTGATGACTTCCCTTGGCTCTTCCTCTTGAATCCAATGCTTCCATCAGCTTCCTTAGGTTTCCTCAAGACCTATATCAACATTAGACACTAGCTCAAGCCATTGATTTTATGATATAATGCATATGGTTCCCATGAAACCCTGGAAACCCTTAAAATTCCAACTTGTCCATCTTAAGCTCTATCTTGAAGCATATACTTGTCTTTAAGGTTTTTGGCCATGAGGAATCCATTTTTAGCATCAAATTAATGATATTACCACTCTAAGATTCACTTTTGATCTGGCCAAAATACTGCTCCCAAAGAAAAAGATTGGGTTTTCTTAAAACTTGCTCAAAACATACCTAACTTGCTTTGTCTTGCTGAATCTCATGCTTAATCACCATTTTATTGTTTTAAAACAACATTCCTCTCTTAATCAAGCTTAACCCAAAACTGTACAGAGGTTGGGAGAAGGGAAAATTGCAGGGAATCTCTCTTAAACTACTCAATAATCATGCTAGAATATTTAGATATCACAAGAAGATGGCTTACTGATTTTCTTGGAATTTTCTTGATATTTTCCTTCTTCTTTTTTTTTTCTCCACCCATACATTATTGCCTTCTTCTCTCTCAATTTGTAGCACTCTCTCTACTTTCTCTTGAGCTTATGGTCGTGCAAGGCAAGAGCAGGTATTTATAAAGGTGGCTAATCATGGTTTAAATACCTACTTGGCCAATTAACTACCTTTAGTCAAGTTTACCTTTGGGAAACTTTTAGCTTGGCCTCCAAGACTTTAATTTGTGGACATGAAAACTGCCAAGTGGCACCAACTTGAGAGGAGCTTATCTCTAAAATACTGCATATTTTTCCCAGTCCAGTAATACTATATATTGATTACTTTATACTTGGACCGGTAAAATAACGTTTTGCAGTATAATTTCACTTTATTGGAACAGGAATAAAGCAAACTTGTGTCTCACATTACTTTATTATCCTGTCTCTAAAAAGATCCTATTGCAGTGTCCAATAGTTTTTCTTTTTGACATTTTAGCTTTTACAGATTAAAAAATAGTTTTATCGGTATAAAGTTACTTTTCAATTTTCGGCACTGGTTACTTCTTTATCCTTATTCATTAACCCTCAGTGCCATATACCATTAGACTCATCTTGTCGAGAGCTTCATTTTGACAGTAATTTTGCATATTTACAAAATTATCCCTAACCCAGGGCAAAATTATAATTTTTATTTCTTTCAGGTCATTAGCTGTAATTTTCCTCAAAATATTTAATTTCATGCCACCTTCATGTGACTTTTATGCTTAGGGACATAAATGTAATTTTCATAATTTTTAGGGGTAAAAATGTAATTTCTCATTTTTCCGTCCAACATGAAAAATGATTTCTTTGCCCTATTTTATGCAAAACGGTGTCCATCCGCTTTTGTAAATTTCCTATACATTTTTAATTATTTAACTTTTTAGGGATATTACACCGCCTCCTTTTTTTATTTTCTTCTTTTCCTTTCGATTTTAATTTTTGTCCTCTTCTTGCTTCCACCATTATCATCCATTCCAAACTTATCGTCTTCAACACCTCCTCTCTCATTAGACATCGACACTATCATCATCAACTCCCTCCATCATTTTTTTTCTCTCTCTACACCTTCACTCACAAACCATCACCCACCTCATTTTCATTCCATTCCCTCCAAACCATTGACCTAAAACCTTCACCCATCACCTCCCCTCTTTGATATCAGCTTTCCCTCACCATTTGAAGCTAAACAATGCTAACATGGAAACTGATTTCCCATGGAAATGGCTTTAATGGAGGAGTAAGGATCTTGGATGGAGCTTGGAGGAGTCTACAAATTATGTAAGGATTAATGGCTTGGAATTAGGATAATCTCTTTCCCTTTCTCACTTTCTTAATTTCAAATTTTGTGGCTGATTTGTATGGTTTGAATTGTTAAATTTAGCTTGAATTGTTAAATTTAGCTTCAATTTTCTGAGATTATGTTGGTTTAATTACTGGAAATATATGGATTGAATTGTATGACCATGGATAGTGGAATTGGAAATTGTATTAGGTTGGAATTGTTTAGGAATGTATATACATGTTTTTGGCCTAGACTCTTTGTAATTATCCTCTTAATAATTTAATGGTTGATTACTTGATTTAGCTTTGTTATAAGGTTAATTAACTAGTTAATTTCTTAATTAATGAGTAGATTGAAATTATGGTCTAAAATTGTGGTGGTTGGTCAAAGATGTGTGATTTAATAATCCATGACTTTCTATGTCAATGTGTGAAATTAAAATGCCTACAAGATATTTAAGGGATTTATTTAGAGATAGGGTCCTATGCTAAGTAAATTTCTCATGCAACTTGAAATTAGGATAATTAATGGTTCAATTGGATTAATTGAGCACTTGACATAATTAGGTTATCCTAGTTCTTAATTATTTGAAAGAAATTTTTAACTCCTCCAAGTGATTGCCAAGCTCTATCCTCCATTTTTGCATTTTCACAACCTTCAATATTTTAATTTGTGCATATTAGTTTATAATTTTAATACTTGTCAATTTTACGTTATTGAAATTTAAATTACAAACTTTTGCATTTAATATTTTGACAAAACCTCCCCCCAAAATTAGTATATAGTTTTAGGTTCTTGCATATTTACTTGTTCATAGTTAGTTTGCATCTAACTTGCATTAGTTTGACATTAGTGTAGCTCTGGAATTAGGTGAAATTTTGCATACATACCCACACTCTCACACTTACACTTTCCATACCTCTTCCATTCTCATACACACTTGTATATATTCTCATACATTTATCTACATACTTATTTATTTTTTTTCTTGTTTTTATAAAAAAATTATTTTCTAAAATTTTCTCCTTTAGTTTTCATTTGCTTAATTACTTATTTACCACCTAAACAAATTTTATACTAGTTGCTCCAGAATGAAACAACCTTGGTTGCACATTTTACTACATAATTTCTATTTTGCAATCAAGTATTAAATTGCAACCTCACGACAAGGTTTGTCAACGTTACAAGAAAAATCTTGATTTTCGAATTACTTGCTTCAATCATACCTAGCTTGTTTTACTTTGCAAAAACTCATGCTTTCTCATCATTTTATGGTTCAAAAACGCCATCCCTCTCTTAAACAATGTTAAACCAAAACTGGACAGTGGGTGAAGGAGAAAAAATTTCATGGAAACCATCCCAAATAACCAAGAAACTATGATAGAACACTTGAAAATTGCCAGGAACCAATTACCAATTTTCATGTATTTTCTTCCTTCTTTTTCTTCTCTCTTCTTCTCACCTCATGTAGCCCCTCTTATTCTCCACTATGCAGCAGCTTCTCTCTCCTTTTTCTAAGTGAATATTCGGCCAAATGGCGAGGGAATATAAAAGGACCACTTAATCATGCTTACTTTTTACTAATCTTGGTTAACTAATTTAGCCATTAAGTTTGGTTAATTGAAAACTTAACCATGAAGTTTCCAATCTTAACACATGTGGGCTGACATGTGGCACCATTGAGGGAGGAAATGTCTCCAGAATACTGTATATTTTTCCTGGTCCAATAATACCCTGTATCAATCTGGATAATTAAAGTTACTTTAGTAGTATTTTTATTACTTTGGAGATACCAATTATAACTATATTGGAATTTATATTTATCTTAATAGCATGTCCCAAATAGTCTAAATGTGGGACCCACATATTTTCTTTTTACTTTATCTTCCTTTTTGTGGGGCCCATCGTGTCTTTTTTAGCATAATGTGCACTTTTTGACACTCGACACTAAATTTTTCTTTATCCTTAAGTATTAACCCTTAATGCCATATGCCATTGGACTCATCTCATTGAGAGCTTTGATTTGACTATAATTTTACATATTTACAAAATTACCCTTGACCAAAGGTAAATTTATAATTTATAAAACTTTTAGGTCATTAGGTGTAATTTTCCTCTAGACAATTATGTTTCTTTTTATACTAAGGAAAACAAGAAAAGAAAAAATGCTAACTAAGTGATGTCAGCATCCATGAGCATCTTCTAAGCCTCATCTCTAGGATATACTATAAGCCCCACTCTAGTAGAGAGAAAACATTTAGCAAAGGAGTTAGATGAAGAATTTGCTTCTCTCCCGATCAGACTAAGCTGGACCCCCAGTCTCTAGCGGTCATGCTCCGGATTTCCTCAATAATCCTATGTTCCACATGCCTATCAATAATTGAAGATCGAATTCCTTGAATTATAGAAAGAGAGTCACTCATCAACTTGATCTTCCTTCAACCACCATCCGAAGCTCTTTTTAATCCCATGAGACACCCCTAAAACTTGGTTGTGAGTTCATCTCCTTCTTCCATTCTAAAGCAAAAAGCTTCTTCAACTTTACCACTATGAGTCTGCAACAAACTGCCACATCCCCCCGCCTTATTATGTTTCAAAAAAGCTCTACCTACATGAACAATGGCCCATTCCCTATCAAGACCTGTTGTCACATGATCACAATCTGGGTTCAACATGCCAATGAAAGTTCTGTTCAAAGCCCTGCCATTAGTTATCGTGCAATCCAGAGTAACTCGAGCCTCATTAATACATACTCTGCTATCATAATTCACAGCATCATGCACTTATTTATTTCTTCTCTTCTAGAGAACCCAGCAAAGCATGTTGAAGAAGTCATCCCATTTGTCTATTCTCCTTTTTCATCCCATCTTCAAATTACGGGTGATTCAATCATGAAGATTCATGCCAAAAAATCGACTCGTGTCACCTGGTTCAATAATAGGAGTCCACACAACTCGAGCCAGTTTTCAATCTCGGAGAACATGCAATATATCCTCCTTCACATTTGGGCATTGATCACAATACCCAGTCTAGTGAAGCCCCTGATGTCTCTTTTCTTCATTAGTCATTAGTCGATCATGCAACACTACCCACATGTGTGTTTTGCATCTTTACGGCACAAGAAGTTTTCAAACTCTACCCACAAAGTTTCCAAGACTATTATCCTTACTTCCCGGGTAAATTTTTTATTCTTAGGGACATAGATGTAATTTTTATAATTCCTGGGGGCAAAAACGTAACTTCTCATTTTTTTGTTCGATCGGGAAAAATGACATTTTTGCCCTATTTCACGCAAAATGGTGTTTGTCTATTTTTGCAAATTCCCTATGTATTTTTATATATTTAGCCTTTTAGGAATGTTACATTTCCCTCCTCCTTAAAATAAATTTCATCCTCAAAATATAGATACATACCTCATAAAAATAGCTCTAGATATTTTTTCTTCATGTCAGACTCCATTTCCTAGGTTCCCTCTTCTTGAGTCAAGCTTTTCTAGACTACCTTCATTGGAGGTATATCTTTACCTATCAGATTTTTGACTTGATAGTCAATGATTTTCTCAAGCTTTACCTCATAAGATAGATTATCTCGTAAAGCAATATGCTCATATTTTATGACATGTGAAGGGTCAAGCTAGTATCCTTTAAGCTAGGAAACATGGAAAACATTATGGATTGACTCAAATTAGGAGATAAAGCTATTTTATAGTCTACAAGTTTAGCTTTAGATAGAATTTCAAATGGTCATATATACTAGGGACTAACCTTCTTGGTTTTAATTGACCGACCAATCCCAGCTGTCGGATATACTTTGAGAAAGACGTGATCTCCATTCTCAAATTCCAACGGCTTCCTTTTCTTGTTAACATGATACTTCTTTTTGCTATGAGTCATTAGCAACTTGTTCTTTATCATTTCCACTTGTCTGGTGGTCTGATCAATCAATTTAGGACCTAACACTTTCTTTTTACTAAGTTCTGTCTAGCCTAGTGGAGACCTACACCTTCTTCCGTACATCCTTATTCTTACTTCCACAACTCTCATATTTTATTCATACTATAGTCCCTCAATTGGCACCTAACATTATTCCTTTCTATACTTTCATAACTTTAGGCATTTACATGAATAATCTTTCTATCTAGGCACAAGCTTATCATATTAGCTTTGCCTAGATGACACTTACAAAGTCATCTCATCTTTATTTTTCACTTCTTTTCTTTACCTCAAGTTTATATTTTCCTTTAGCTTGTAATCACTTGAGGGTATTGTGATCTCAAATACTTCTATAGTAGTACCATAGTTATAATAAGTCATATTTACTTGTAACAACTCCATATCTATAGAGCATTTTTTTATTGCTATCATTTGTGGGAATAGGCTTTTTCATAAAAATTTATCGTATAAAACTTTGACTATTATCTACCACTCAACCCCATTACATTACTCATACCCTGATCCATTGTTACTTTCATTGTCATAAACCGCCAGGATCATAATTGGATCAAGACTAATCATCTCAAAGGGATGAGGTTTTGCCTCTTTGGTTTATAAAAACTTATTTCATAATCTCTTTCCCACAAAACTTTCTTCTTTAATCAAGTGGTAAGACAACCTGAGAGAAATTTTTCATAACGTCTTGCTGAACTTAGAGACCTCTAGTCTCAATTACATTATTTGATCTCTCCCATTTCATAACTTTATTTGCTTTACTAAGATCTATTACAATCCTTATGGGAGATTCTGTAACATACTAATCGTACTTCTTGGAGTCAAGCTCCTATCTACTAAGTTCAGCAAGCTTTTACTTTTACTCAAAAAAAAAATTCTCGGTTATCTTTCATGCTCCTCCAAAGATTCATAGTACTTTTAGCATATAATCAGAGATCACGATAAACTATTCATCTTTTATTCATGTGGCCTAACAGGTGCTTTTAGTAAGACTATAATAAATTCTCTATGCCCACATTTAACTATTAGCACATCTTTCTAGGCCACTCATCATAAAATTTCCCTCACCTATGCATGCTTAACTGTAAAGTGCTATGGGGTTCTACTATACTCTTGCCATTCTTGGACTTAGAGAATGTGGCATTGGCCTTCCTTTTAAGCCATAACTCATTTGTATGACCTTTGGATAACTTACTACTTTTAACTCTGGGGCATTCATTCTCTAACTTATATTGCTTCCTTTTTACTCTAGCCTTTACCAGCTTAGAGATTTACCTTACCACTATGCCTTTATGTATAAACATATCCCCAAACCTTGTTCTTTGCTCATCTTATCATAGCCTTTAAGATCTTTTGGCTCTTTGTGAGTCAGGGTCTAAATAATATTAAGACAATGATTACTAACTTTTAACTCTTACAGCATATCTGCTTTGTCTATTCTCATACATAACTTTTTAGTTATTTAGCCAAGGTCAATTAGCGGTTTGGTAATTTAAGGGAAACTTCTTAACCCTTCAAAAGTCTCTTGCTAGCTCAATTAGAATCCAGCCCTTAGCCTCTCACCATTACTCATTCTTGCTCTATTGGGCATCACCCTAAGAGCCACCTCCCTTTGCTTGCCTTGGCGACTTTTATCTTATATAGGATTTCATCTCTTTGCTTAATTGGGCTTCTTCCTAAGAGCTGCTCAATTGGGCTCCTTTCTAAAAGCTGCCTCCTCCTATCTTGCTTTGGCAACCTTTAGAGGATTTCATTCATTGTGAGATCTTTCGACCAAGAACTTTCTCATAGCTAGATCTCATACTAAGCTCAACAATCAACTATCTCCAGGTTTTGCAATTCCTTAATTGCCTTCTACTACTTTAATACCTTAGGCTCGTACTTTGTAACTTGAACCTCATAAATACACTAACTTTTCTTATATAGGCATTACATCTTTTTCATTCATCGGCTTTACTGTTCATCCTTAACATCTATCTTCAAGCATTTCTCAGCTTGAGCTGTCAATATAACATTTAACTTAATCTCAACACATTGAACACCTTCAGGGGGTATGCAAAATCATCATCTTGCTCTAATAATCTAGGAGGAGATTTTTTGTAAAATGCTAGTTCATGCCAATGCTCTCATCATTGCCAGGGAAAGGCATGCTAATCATTCTCATGCTATGGTGCCTATGTAGACAGACAATGGAGATTATGGCCCTTTTTCTTTTATAAAGATGTTCTCATATAACTATACAACAATAATCTCCAAACCTAGCTTCTTATACAATTATAAAACATAAAATATTAGCTTGCACTTGAATTGTACCTTTACTAGGGTTAGGCGATACAGGCCTCATACTGAGATTAGTACAAAAACTTTTCCCTATGCTTATAGTATAAAGTTTGCCACCTCTATTGTGCAGTCACGACATAATATCCTGACTTTCTGCACTTAAAGCACATATTCTTCTTTGCTAAACACTATGAGCCTTTCCATATTCTTATAAACAAGAGCTATCTTACTAAATTGTCTCCTCTACCCTTTTTGACTTACTTTTGAATCCCCTGACATTCCAAGGCTTCTTACTCTTACCTAGCACTCCTTCCATTGCAATTTTCTTATTATATTAGCCGGAGATGCTAGGGTAGTATGCTTGTGATTCAAACTATTCTTAGTGATACTACTCACCTAAAAGTCTGAAATTGCATCACGTAAGTCTTTTCTTACTGCTAACTTTAAGCCCCTTCCAGCTTTTATCTTTGCTCATTCATTATTATACTGTTAGAGGTGAGCATCGAGCCAGTTGATTATACCTTACTACAAATTTATCAATTGATTCATTCTCATATTAGCGGATCATTATAAATTCTGCTTCCTTTTTATCTCTTATAGACTAGGGAAAATACCTCTTGTAGAACTACTCTAGGAATATTTCCCAAGTCAATGAAGCATTCTTTATCTAAATAATTTGCTCTATGTTATGCCATCATTATTCTTCCCCTTTTCCAACATATCAGATATCATTAAGCTTCCATTTCTGATGTGGAGCCTATTATCTTGAAAATCTTTTCAAGGCTCATAATTCACTCTTTGGCAACTTGCATATCAAATTTCCATCAAAGGATGGAAGCTAATACTTTCTAATTGGGCAATCGTATGATAGTGGTTGGTGAACACATCTAGTTGCCTTGCAGCTTATCCTGTAGAACCTACTAGCTTGCCTAAGGTCACTGTGGTATAAGTGGAACCTTAAGGGCTCTAACTTTTTCTTTATTGTCCTTGAGCATTAACTAACTCTTGTAATTGCTCAATGTTGACAATCCAGACTTTTTGGGATCAATTGCAAGGGTTTTAGACTGGGAATACATTTATTTACTACTACCGGAGTCCTTTGAGAGGTTTATGCTTGTACTATCAACTTTTGTTGAGCACCTCTTCGTATCTTAATAACTCTTATCTCGCAATTAACAATTGCGATTAACAACAATTTGAACTCCACAATTTCCTCAGTTACTACTTTAATCACTAGTCATGATATATCATCATGCCTCAATCCGTAATCCCTTTCTTTACTAACCTTAAGTCAGCATCTTGTTGCATATACTACAATACTTCATTCATGCTTATTGTCATGACATTGGCTTATGAGGCTCAAGTACTAGCTTAATCCATTCACTGATAGGAAGCTTATAATCATAATGTCTTTCTAAGAATCTCTTCGCTTTTAATGTGGCATTTAGAAAAACTTAAACATATACTCTAAATCTAGTATGACATTTATCATAGATAGCTTTAACAATCATTTGGATTTGGAGTCCTTGGTTTAGTTGGAGAAAGCTGCCTGCTTAATCCAAATAATATAGCTAGCCCAAACTTGCTTATCATAACTCATGGTCTAATCTACCTCTTCACCTGGAGGTGCACTTGTTGACTCTAGAAGACCTACACCTGGAAGAGACCACCACTATAGGGTCACTTTCTAAGTATAGGTAATCTTTTAAACTAGTGATCACTATATGATCGTTATCATTAACTCCTTTCTTAACTACTCTTCTTCATTATTATCATGTATTCCTTACTGGCCTCTTTCATTCATTACTTGAAATGTTTTGCCACTAATAATATTTCATTTCATATGTGGGTTACTTGCCTTTCTACTCATCATCACCTACCATTATCTTTCTTAGCTACTTTTTGGTCAGTGGCTTGGCATTCGAAGAAAGCCTTAGGCTAACATTCATACTAGCTGCTGATTAATAAGGATTCAGAACTTTTTAGAATCATCCTAGGTCATCCTTTTTTAGAGAATTATCAGTGCTATAGGGCTCATCATCTCATTCTCTTTAGAGGTTTATTGTAACCCCATTATTGGTCTACTGTGACCATGAGATCTACTACGATCTCTAAACCCTACTAGGATCCTTTGTGATCCTATCTCATCTCTTTATTGATAGGATCTAACTACGCTCTAACTCTGAAAAGATTCAAGACCTAAGGAAATCACACCATGCAAAACATCCTCACCTAATCTAGCAACTATTATAAGC
This sequence comes from Adenanthera pavonina, assembly GCA_026686845.1. Lineage (NCBI taxonomy): Eukaryota > Viridiplantae > Streptophyta > Magnoliopsida > Fabales > Fabaceae > Adenanthera > Adenanthera pavonina. The sequence continues at coordinate 10,287,509 of JAIVEN010000019.1, read as the reverse complement.
TATCTTTAAGACTAATCTCTTAATGCCACTAAAACAGTCTTACGCCAGATTTCTCAAAATGAATATATCTTATATTCAAAGGGAAAACTCCAACTAAGTGGATTACATTCCTCTCTTGTTGCAAAGATTGCCCAAATCCTTGTTTTGATACAAAAAATATAACATATTTACTATAGACCACATTACCTATGTATTAGACCTTATTATGCTCCATAGAACATGTTTAAAAGCTTGAATCACATGATAAATTAAGATAGAAAATTTTTTTTCCCGGATCACTATTCATTTGGTAAACCTTTTCTCCCAGGAAAACTTTGAAAATCCATCATTAATTCTAAAAAAATTGTATCAAGGTGATTAAAGTCTTTAAAGATAGCTTAAAATATCATATATATGGGAAAAAAATATGAAATAGCATTTTAGTCATTCCAATTAGTATAGTTTATTGCACGAAATTTACTATTCAAATGGTCACTTTTCACTTCTCCAGGATTTTAGCCATAAATTTAAAAATTCATATCTCATTCTATACTGAATCAAATTGGGCATACTTTATGTCATTAGGAAGATCTATATGTCTAATTTATAGCCATATTTTTTATACATTTATTTAACTAAAACAGGGTATAGTATCCTCTTAAATTGTTAAGGGTCTGAACATAACTTTTACTGAAACAGTTCTGGGAAAATAGGCATAACTTTTATTATATGGCTCCAATTGTATTTAAACTAGTGGCGTATTGAACTTAAGACATAAATATTTCCATGCATACATACCACTTATTTTTTGGAGTTCTGTACAAATTTATACTGCCTTTTAAAATAAATAGTATAGATGGTAAAAATCATAGTTTTCTCAGCACTGTCCAGTTTTAACCCTTATATTCAAAAATTCACTATAAATTGTACACATGCCCAATTTAGGTATTCTTTGGCTTGATAAAAAGCTTACTCTATCTAATTTTATACATATATAACAATCATATTGGATGCTCTGTTTCTAAAAGTTTACCCCTATTTATTTCATAGTTGGTCATCTTGGACAGTAATAAGCATCTCTTAACAAAAACTAATTGCACATGCCTACTATATCATCAAAACATGTTTCCATTCCATACTAAACATCATGCAAGGAACAAAGAAACATAACCATGCTAAATTACAGAGTCAAAAAATTTTACATGATTTAATACAAATTGCCGAAATGACAGTTCACAATTGTCACAAATTGCATAATCTCCATGTTTCTCTTCCATCCTCTTAGCTTCCTGATATCTTTGTCATTACTTAGGCCTAGCATGTTGATACTTGAGGGGGAGAGACTATAATAATCTCAGTAGCAATTCACATTCCACACATTACATTATCAAGCAAGTTACAAGAACATCATAAAAATCATGCTTAAAACATTTAACACCACATTGTTCACAGAAAATTTGGTAGCATAACAGCTTGGAAAATAGATATACTAGGGAAGAAAACCCCTCATTTAAACATCCAAATCAACTAATCAAATAAGAGGGAAACAATATGGCACAAATCAAAGCAATAACATAGCAAGATATCAATAAAGTGCAAGAATGGAACTTAGCTACCTTTGGTGATATCACTTGGTTTTCCTCTTCCTACCAAAGCTTCCTCTAGCTTTCCCAAACTTCCTCAAACCTCTAAATATCATCAAACACTTGCTCAAGCCACTGATTTCATAGTAAAACTCAATAAGTGCCAATAAAACCCTAAAAGCTCAAGTTCTTTATCTTAAGTCTTATTTTTGAGCCAATGCTTGTCTTTAAGGTCTTTCAGCATAGGGAATTCATTTTTAGGGTCAAATTAATGAAAATCCAACTCTAAGATACTCTATAGAGCTGGCTAAAATCTGCCCTTATAAGAAAAACCTTGATTTTCCAACTACTTGCTTTAATCATACCTAGCTTGCTTTAGTTTGTAAAAACTCGTGCTTTCTCATCATTTTATTGTTCAAAAACACCATCCATCTCTCAAAGAAGCTTAAACCAAAACTGGACAGTGGGTGAAGGAGAAGAAATTTCATGGAAACCATCCCAAATAACCAAGAAACTATGATAGAGCACTTGAAAATTGCCAAGAAACCACTTACCAATTTTCATGTATTTTCTTCCTTCGTTTTCTTCTCTTTTCTTCTCACCTCACGTAGCCTCTCTTATTCTCCACTATGCAGCAGCTTCTCGCTCCTTTTTCTAAGTGAACATTCGGCCAAATGGTGAGGGAGTATAAAAGAACCACTTAATCATGCTTACTTTTTACTAAGCTTGGTTAATTAAGCAAGCTTAACCATTAAGTTTGGTTAATTGAAAACTTAACCATTAAGTTAGCAACCTTAACACAAGTGGGTTGACATGTGGCACCATTGTGGGAGGAAATATCTCCAGAATACTGTATATTTTTCCTGGTCCAATAATACCCTGTATCGATCTAGATAATTAAAGTTACTCTAACAGTATTTTTATTACTTTGGAGATACCGGTTATAACTATATTGAGATTAGCATTCATCTTAATATCATGTTCCAAATAGTCTAAATGTGAGACCCACATATTTTTTTTTTTTACTTTATTTTCCTTTTTGTGGTGCCCACAGTGCCTTTTTCAGCATACTGTGTACTTTTTGACACTCAATACTAAATTTTTCTTTATCCTTAATTATTAACCCTTAGTGCCATATACTATTGGACTCATCTCATTGAGAGCTTCGATTTGATTGTAATTTTGTATATTTACAAAATTACCCTTGATGCAGGACAAATTATAATTTATAAAACTTTTAAGTAATTAGGTGTAATTTTCCCTAAGACTATTATCCTTCACTCCCATGTAAATTTTTTAATGCTTAGGGACATAGATGTAATTTTTATAATTCTTAGGGACAAAAAACGTAATTTGTTATTTTTCTGTTCGATCGGAAAAAATGGCTTCTTTGCCCCATTTCATGCAAAACGATGTCTGTTATTTTTATAAATTTTCTATGCATTTTTAGATATTTAGCTTTTTAGGGATGTTACACAAATAGAAAACTAAAAATGAGGAAAACTGTGAAAATTGGAAAAATAAAATTTTTCATCAAATTCCTCTAATTTAATAATTAAAATGCCTCATCAAAATTTCAATCTCCATGGACCATGATATACAAGTAAAATATTATATCAAATAGACTATGTTACCAATAAAATAAATGCAACATATGTTAGATTAAATTTTGATCTAAAGAAATTAAATTAATTATGAAATTAAGTTTAAGATCAATTTGGAGAAAAATTATAAATCAACATGATAAAAATAAAGAAAAATAAAAACCTAAGAAATAAATTTCTAAAACTCTTTGATAATTTTGCTCCTAGATGAATCAATTCTTAATCATTTCTTTAATCATAATTAAACCACAAATGAGTTATAATCACCTTGAGAATTATTAAATAAAATAAAATAGGAAAAATTAAATTTTTGGAATAATTTGAAAGTTAAAGTAATCATAATTAAAATTTAATTTTTAAAAATTATTCTAAAATTCTCATTTATTCAAAATTAAGGCTAATTATATAAATTTATTTAAAACACACAAAATTAACCAAAATTTCATGTTAAAATTGCTTAAATAAGAGAAATAAAAATAGTAAAAATTCATGATTATCAATAGTACTCAAGCAAAAAATTACCACAAATGATCTAGGTTCTTAATAAAAACAAACAATTGTGAAATGGCCAAAAAGATCCTTCCTTTCTTTCATCCTTCATTCCTTCTCCTGCCATGTGGGTTGGGTCGCTCCACATTTCTAATTATTCATACCAAAGCTGGCCTTATTACTTACATATACTCGTTTCTCACATGTCATTCCATCATTCCTTTTTTATTCTTTTCCTTTTAATTCTATTTTTTTTCTTTACTATCAAATGGATCATTGTTTGATGTTGCAATTTAAAAATGCAATATTGGAATTTATTTTCAATGGTGAATTTGTATCGAAATAATATTATATTAAAGTTGATAGCTAGGTTTTTTTTTTTCAATTGCAAGAGATTACTTACAAACTTTTGAATTAACTGAAAGATTTAATATGACATTGTTGTAGATTGTCGTTCCTATAATGTCACACCAAGCAACAATGCTTTTAAATATTCTTATAATTTTTCTATTTTAACGTATATCATCAATTTTTTTTTAAGTTTAAATAATTAATGCAAAGCCAAGTTATATTTTCGGTTTAGAAAAATAACCAGGAAAGACCATGTAAATTAAATGAAAGGTGGTATAGAATAGTGTTAGATAAATAGAAGATTTTGATGATTTTCAAAACTCCTAAAGCTGAAAAAGACTAATTCAGAGGAAGTCATAACAATGGAAGAAGGTTGACCAAGTGAAGGATGGAAATTGAGCCATGAAACTTGTGAAGAATTCTTTGTCTTTACACCTTTGCTTAAGTATTGAGGTAATAAAGCTTTAAACTTACTTAATCTTATTATCATCAATCTTAAATGGGCATGTATTTAAAGTTTTGGTAACAAGTTCATTGTCTTTAAACTTATTTTTGTACCAAAACCACATTGTTCTATCAAATTTACGAGGATATCTTGATAATCACTTGGTTTTAGACTTTTTTTTACCTCTTCTAGAGAGCTTATTCGACCAAGTATAATATCCTTATTTATTGGATATCATAAAATGCACAAAGAAATAGAGAAAACTGAGATATATAGTTAAATGTGAAAAATGGCAATAAGGTCATTTTTCTAGATTATAAAGGAAAATGAGAAAATTATATTTTTACTCATGAAAATAAGAATTTTATGCAAGTTAGTCCCTAAAAAAAGAAGAATTTTATACAAGTTATGTTGAATTAGAAGTTTTGATGATTCTAAACAATTAGAGTTTGAAAAGGAGAATATCAAAGGAGTATTAAATGACAAAGTGAATAAATCAAATGAAGAACGAGATAAGACTTAGTTGTTAGAATTTCTCACCATGTACATTGGGTAAAAAACTTTGATTTTCACTTATTTATATTGCTACAACACTTAAATAAGCAATTTCACAGTTATTCTATTGACTTGTGTATTTTTATGCAAAATTCAAACTTTACTTAGAGAAATTTAAATATATAGATGTTTCATTTTTTATAGATGAATTTTAGTTATAAAATTTGAATTTTGGGCTAAACATTGTTAATGAATGTATAGAAAATTTGTAATATCCTGAAAATTTGAATAAATGTTTAAGGTTCAATATTTTAAAATTTATAAGGAATTTGTAAAAATGGATATACATTATTTTGTATAATATAAGGTAAAGAGGGTAATTATCTCGGTCAAAAGGAAAAATGAGAAAATGATTATTTTGCTCCTGGAAAAAAAAAAGAAAAAAAAGGGAGGATGAGAAGAACGAGGAAGGGAGGCGGTGGACTCTACGCGAGCAATGAAGGATATTTTACAAATTTTGGGGAAAATTACACCTAATGACCCGAAAGTTTTATAAATTATAGATTTATCCCGGGTCAAGGGCATTTTTATAAATATAAAAAATTATAGTCAAAATGAAGCTCTCAATGAGCTTAGATCATTGGAATATAGTATGAAATTTATTAAGATCAAAATAATATTTATTGGATAATTATGATTTAATATTAATGTCTTACCCGATAAATGTTAGTCTGGACTGTAGGAAGAAGCAGTATTCATTCAAGAAAAATATGTGGATCTTATATTTGGACCAATTGGGATAAGTATATTATGGTAATTTTATATCCCAATGTAATTATAATTAGTATCCCAATAATAGTAAAATATACTGCTAAAGTAGCTTTAATTGTCCAGACCGGTCCAAGATATATCTGGATAAGTAAATAACTAAAATTTTTGGACCAAAATACCCTCCATTTCGTGCTGACCAAGCTGCACATGATAGAATTATATTATTTAATTAATTATGACATTTTCAAGAAAAATCAAGAAGCTTAGGTGGCATAAATTGATTGGTTGACAAAGTTTATAAATACTCCCTCCTTGGCTCATGTGTGCGTCATATTTGGGCAAGAAAAGAAGGGGAGAAGCTGCAGCAAAGTGATGAAGAAAGGAAGCCACGTGATGAAGGAAAAAAAAAGAGGAGAAAAAGGAAAGGAAAATCCCAAATAAATTGGTAAGCAAGTTCCTTTCAATTTGTAAGTGTTCTAGCCTAGTTTCTAAGTAATTTGAGCTGGTTTTCTTGGATTTTCTCCTTCTCCCTTTGCTGTTCTAATCTTTTCCTAAGTATGATAATAAGAGAGAAGGAGTTTTTAAGCCATAAATTTACAAGAAAGCATGAGATTTTTCAAGAAAAGTAAACTAGGTGTGTTTTAAAGCAAGTTTTTGAGAAAAACCAATTTCTTCTTCTTAAGAGCAGATTTTGGTCAGACTAATAAGGTGGGAAGGAGCTGGATTTTCATGTATTTGATAGCAAAAATGAGTTCCCCATGATGAAAAACCTTAAAGACAAGCATTGGCTCAATGATTAGGCTTTAGATAAAGAAATTGAGTCTTTAGGGTTTCAAATGAGACTTTATGAAGTAGCCACTTATTCTAGTTGATTGAACAAGTGTTTAATGATGTTAAGGGACTTGAGGAAGCCTAAGGAGGCTAGTGGAAGCATTAGATTCAAGAGGAAGAGCCAAAGGAATGCTTCAAGGTAGCTAAGTTTCATATTCTTGCTTTATGTTCTTTCATTGTCTTTCTATGATTAAATTGTGTTGCCATATTGAAATTGTGATTTCTTTGATTGGTCTTGGCTGTTAAATGAGGGGTTTTATTCCCCGGGATGTCCATTTTCTAAGCCGTTATGCTGCCGAATTTTTTATGACTAATATGGTAATTTATTGTTTAAAGGTGATTGATGTGATTAAATGTGATCAAATGTGAGTTTATTTGACATGATTGACATAATTGCATGGAATGTAACTTGCTATTGAGATTGCCCCCAATATCATCCCCTCAAGTATCCCAAATGATAGGCACAAGCAATGTCAAGGAGATCAAGGAGCCAAAGAGAACGAATGAGAGGATGATGCTTGATGATAATTTCAAGCTATGATTCCATATTTTGAAATAATGTATAAAAATTATGTATATGCATATGGATCTGTATCCTTGTGCTATTATGTCCTTATGAGCATTATGAAATGTTTGGCATGGATTTGAAAAATGGAATGATCATGTGAGCTTGTTATGAAGTCTACTTTGCCATGTTATATTGTTAGAAGTTCATTTTGTAGCAATGAAAGTAAAGTTAACACTATTTGACTGAGACAGGGCAAGTAAGTCAAGTGTTATATATTATCTAAAACTAGAGAGAACAAGATTTCCAATGAGCTAAAGAACTCTCAATTTGTATATGTGTACAATTTATAGTATATTTTTGAATTTAAGGGTCAAAACTGGACAGTAAAGTAAAAGTTGCAAATTTCACTGTAAGTACCACTTACTTTGAAAGGAGATATAAAATTGTACAGAGCTCCAAAAATTCATTGATTTGCATTTTTGAAACTATCTATGTTTTGAGTTCAATATGACACTGTTTTGCATTCAATTGGAGCTGTACAATGAGAGATATTCAAGTTTTCCCAAGACTATTCCAGTAAAAGTGATGTTTTGATCCCTAGTGATTCAAATTGATGTTGTACCCTATCTAGACTAAATAAATCTATAAGAAAAATATGAAGGCAAGTAGACATATATATCTTCCCAATGGTATATAGAATAAATGATTTGGCTCAATATAGAGTTAGATATGAATTTTGAAGTTATGGCCAAAATTCTGAAAAAGAGAGAAATGACCATTTGTACAGTATAAGTTTGAGTAATAAACTGTACTAATTGGTCAGGTTAAAGGAATTTTTCATATTTTAATCTTGTATATCAGGTTTCTATCTTCATTTAGAGACTTCTCTTAATATGAGCTATTTGGACATTGTACATACTATAATATAAGGAAAAATATAGATAAAAGTAAGGTATTACAAAATTCATATGAAATTCAGTCAAAATTTTAATGTTGATGAAGTTTAAAGTGAGTTCAAAGTCACCTCCTTTGATAGATGAACTTTGGACTTCAAAATACAAATTTCGAAATGAGAACTTGTGAGTCTCATTAGAGCATGCCTTTGATGGATGAACTTTGTAGCTCAACATTTGAATTTCATAGTGGAAAACTTTTGTAACATGTTGAACAAACCTCTGACATACGAATTTCAGCTTATGAAATTCAAATTTCGAGTGCACTGTGAAAACATGAGATAACTGTTTAAACTCAACAAATGCACTTCTGATATGAAAATTCGTATATTCTAACATTGGATATCTTTGATAAACTCAAAATTCGAATGTCACATTTGAACAAACAATTGTTGAAGTTGAATGTTGAAATCCTTCACCTTCTATCTCTATGAAATTCATCTATTGAGCCCCAAAATTCAAATTTTGGCATGTCAGATCCATTAAATGCGGTTGGTGAACAGCTATTTCTACAGAGTAACCGTTGGTTAAAGTTTCTAATAGCTAGATCTTGTGTCCAAAGACTAGTTAAGTCACAAATCTATAAATAGGACTTCATTTAAAGTTGTAAACAATGAATTTGATCATATCTTTGTAATTACTCTGCTAAATTTCTATGTCAAAGTTTTTTCACCCACATACAGCATTTATTGTACTTTAACTTTCATATCTACTCTATTCTAGAGAGTATTTAGTCTATATTAAATTTTTTCTTCATATGAAAGAAAGATTCTTTGTGAGGGGAATCACAAAGGGAATTGGAAAACACTTATAAGGGTGTTGAGTGTAAATTTTGAGTATTCTAAGAATAGAGCACGAGTCTATACTGAGGCATTGCAAGAAACCCATTAAATTATTGCTGATATTGAAAATTTCAAGTGGTGGCTTGAGGACTAGACATAGGTCAAGTGGATCTGATTAAACTAGGATAAATTTCTGAGTCCTTTTTTCCCTTATCTTGCATTCACATTTATCTTTATTGCACTCTATTTTCCTGCAAACTTTTACTTTCACTGTGAACTTATATTTTTGCAGAAAAATTTTGAACTTCCTAATTCACCCTACTCTTGGGAATTCAACAATTCTAACAAGTAGTATCAGAGCTTGGACTCCCAGTTGAAGGATTTTACCATCCAAGAGAACAAAAAGCTGGCATTCGAAAAAGCATATTACCATAGGGCAACAATACTAATAGACCTTCAGGCTTTAGTGGAGAATATTATGGATATTGAAAAATGAGGATACAAATATATCTTCAGTCCATAGACCTGGAGATTCGGTCAGTTATCACAAAAGGTGACTTCATGCCCATGAAGCTATATGATGATTGCTCATACAAAGAAAAGTCTGAAGAGGAATGGAATGATGAAGATAAGAGAAGAGTTTTGCTAAACTTCAAAGCAAAACACTAGTTGGTCAGTGCTCTCAACCAGGATGAATTTTATAAAGCCTCCCATTGTTCTACAGCCAAAGGAATATGGGACACTCTGGAGATTGCACATGAAGGAACCGCTGGAATGAGAGAAAACAAGTTAAACTCTTACATTGGTGAGTACAGAAGCTTTAGAATGAAGGAAGGAGAGAGTATTAAGGATCTACAGAAGAAGTTCACTCTCATTGTGAACCAATTGAAAAGTCTTGGGAAGGAATACTCTCAACTTAAAAAGGTTAAAAAAATCCTCAGAGCTCTACCCATTAAATAGCAATCAAAGGTAACAGCTATAGAAGAAGTCAAAAGAGAATCAATGACTTCTGTCATAACTCTCTTTGGCAGCCTTGAAGAATATGAGGGCAAAATGAAGGCTCTCAAAGATACAGTCAAAGAAAAGATTAAAAAGAAAAACTAAAATTTGTACATGAGGCATTTTATGCATGCAGACAAGTATAAGAAGAAACGTGACTTCTTAAAAACTATTGAGACTTATACCCAATCTAAACATGTGAGACAAAAATATTATCTGCATTTTTTTCTTCCTGTATCTCAATCAAGTAGTCCTTTTATCACCTGCCACTTTTGTAACAAGAAGGGACACATTTCCACTTCATGCTCTTTAAGGAAAAATGGACTTGGCAAGAAGGTAGAATGGGTTCCCAAATGTACATCTGTACCTAGGGAGAATGCTACTAATAGAAAAGGACCAAAACTGATTTGGGTACTTAAGAAGAAAGACTAAATTTTGTTTTACAGATATATCTTAGAGCTAGCAAGAGCAACAAATGGTACATAGACAGTGCATGCTCAAGACATATGACTGGTGATAAGGAGAAATTCATCACCCTTAAAGACAAGAAAGGAGGAAAAGTGACCTTTGGAGGTGACCAATATAGCACGATGTTTGGCATTGGCATCGTGGGCAAAAATCCAGAAACTTCCATAGAAGAGGTGCTATTTGTAATTGGTCTCAACTACAACTTGCTGAGTATGAGTCAGACTAGCCACAAAGGAAATTAGGTATTGTTTGACTTAGAGTTCTGCTTGGTCATCAGAAAAAGTGATTGCAAGATTATCCTCAAAGCTCAAAGAGATAGTAACTGCTATATTATTGATTTAGATGAACTCTCTAATCTAGATTCCATATGCTTAATTAGTAAAGACAATGAAACTTGGTTGTGGCATAGAAGACTAGTCCATGTTAACATGAACTAACTAAATAAGTTAATTAAAAATGAGTTAGTTACAGGTTTGCCTAAAATTTATTTTGAAAAGGATAGAGAATGTGATTCTTATCTGAAAGGGAAACAAACTCTCTCTTTCAGATATAAAAATGTCATCTCTACATTCAGACCACTATAGCTACTACATATGGATTTGATAGGTCCATTTAGAGTAAAAAGTATTGGTGGAATTCTATGTATGTTAGCAATTGTGGATGATTATTCTAGATTCACTTGGACTTTATTTCTTTCCTCCAAAGATGAGACGTTTGATGCATTTGTAACCTTAGCTAAGAAAGTGTAAAATGAGAAGGGTATTTTTATTGTATCTATCAGGTCTGATCATGGAGGGGAATTCGAAAACTCAAGCTTCTTGGAGTGTTGTGAAGAACATGGAATTGATCATAATTTCTCAGCTCCAAGAACACCTCAGCAAAATGGTGTGGTTGAGAGGAAGAATAAAACCTCGGGAGAAATGGCAAAAGCAATGCTGAATGAGAAAGTGATTCCTTAATACTTTTGGGCTGATATAGTAAACACGGCCAGCTATATCATCAAAAGAGCATACATCAGACCAATCTTGGGGAAGACACCTTATGAGCTTTACAAAGGAAAGAAGTCAAATCTCTCACACCTACATGTATTTGGATGCAAGTGCTTCATTCACAATAATGGAAAAGAAAATATGGGTAACTTTGATACCAAATCAGATGAAGGTATATTTCTTGGCTATTCAAGTAGGAGTAAAGCATATAGAGTATTTAATAAAAAGTTTAAGATCATAGAAGAATCTATGCATGTAGTATTCATTGAAAACGAAACTGTTTCTAAGCCTAACTTAGATGAGGACAAACTGATTTCTACTTTCAAAAACATGAACATCTCTAAGGAAAATAAAACTGAACCTCCAAAGATATTAGAATATATTGCTATAGAGGAAGATATTTAGGAGAAAAATATAGAATTTGAAGATAATGAAGTAATTTCTCAAGAACTACCTAGAGCTTGGAGATATCAAAGGAGTCATCCTACTGATCAAGTGATTGGGGATGTTCAAGAGAATGTTAAGACCAAAAAACAACTTAGGGAGCAAATAAATAACTGTGCATTTATTTCTCAAATTGAACCTAAGTGTACTGAAGAAGTATTAACATATGAGTATTAGATATTACCTATGCAAGAAGAACTAAATCAGTTTGAGAGGAATCAAGTTTGGGACTTAGTACCTAGACTCAATGATCACCCAATTATTGGAACCGAATGGGTGTTTAGAAACAAACTTGATTTGTCTGGAACAATAATTAGAAACAAAGTCAGGTTGGTAGCTAAAGGAAATAATCAAGAAAAAATGTATAGATTATGAGGAAACTTTCGCTTCAGTTGCAAGATTGTAAGCAATAAGGATCCTTCTAGCCTATGCTTGTATAAAGGACATTATGTTGTATCAAATGGATGTAAAAAGTGCCTTTTTGAATGGTTATATCATGGAAGAGGTTTATGTTGACTAACATCAAGGATTTGAGGACTCAACAAAACAAAATCGTGTATATAAACTAACGAAAGCTCTTTATGGATTAAAGCAATCATTGAGAGCATGGTATAAAAGATTAAGTAATTTCCTAATTGAAAAGGGATTCAATAGAGCTAAAGTTGATACAACTCTGTTTACTAAAAAGGAAAACAAAGATTTACTTATTGTTCAAATTTACGTTGATGATATTATATTTGGTGCCATTAATGAATTTTTGTGCAAGAATTTCTCCAAGCTAATGTAGAGTGAATTTGAGATGTCAATGATAGGAGAACTCAACTTTCTCCTTGGACAAATCAAACAATGTGATCATAGAATCTTCCTAAATCAATCAAAATATCTAAAAGAGTTGCTGAAAAAATTTGTGATGGAAAATGCTAAATCAATGGGAACTCCAATGGCCATTGCCATAAAGTTTGATATGGATAAAGGAGGAAAACCATTTGATATTACTCAATACAGAATAATTATTGGATCCTTATTATACCTAACGGCTAGTAGACCTGACATCATGTTCAGTGTCTGCATGTGTGCAAGGTTTCATTCATATCCCAAAGAGTCCCATGCAACAATTGTAAAAAGGATATTCAGATATCTAATTAGAACATCATAGATGGAACTCTGGTATCCAAAGGGCAATGGAGAAGAGCTTGTTCAGTACTGATGTAGACTTTGCTGGATCCAAGACCGACAGAAAAAGCACAAGTGGTACATGCCAATTTCTTAGAAAATTTCTAGTCACATAATTTAATAAGAAGCAGAATAGTGTGGCTCTCTCCACAGCAGAAGCTGAATACATAGCTGCTGGAAGTTGCTGTGCTCAAATCCTTTGGATGAAGTAGCAACTGGAAGATCTTAAAATTGAGATGAAAGAAATACCTGTGAGATGTGATAATCAAAGTACCATCAATATCACAAAAAATCCAATGATGCATTAAAGGACAAAGCATATTGAGGTCAGACACCATTTCATAAGGGATTATGTTCTGAAAAGAGACATTATATTGGAATTGTTAGCAAGGTTGACTTCCCAAGAGGGGGGGTGAATTGGGAAGATTGAAATTTTTTTGCACAACGTCAAGTGGGTGAAGAAAGTAGAGTGTAATAAAGCAATGTACAAACAGAGTAAACTGAAAAGTAATAATAGAGAGAAGAACACTCAGTAATTTATCCTGGTTCGGTCTATCCACTTGACCTACGTCCAGTCCCCAAGACACCTCTTGAGATTTTTCCACTATACAGCAAGAATTCAACGGGCTTCTTGCTAATGCCTCAATACAACGAGTATGCTCTGTTTTCTGGAGCTTTCTCAATCTCTCTAAGCACTTCTACAATGTACTTTCCCATCCCCTTGTGATTTCCCCTCACAAGTAAATCTATCTTCCAGATAAAGAGTAGATTATTTACAAAGATATAACTCTCTTGAATAGAGTAGATATGAAGGTTACAGTACAGATATTGAAGTTAGAGGGTAAAAGCTTTTGAGAAAATGATTTAGCAGAAATTCAGTATATACAAGTTTGATTTTTATATCCCACAACTTCAAATGTTGTTGTATTTATAGATTTAGGTCCCAACTATTCGTTAGAAACAAAATCTATCTGTTGGGGAAGTTATCCAATGGTTATCCTGAAAAACTATCCGTTAACCAACCGCATTTAATGCTTCTGACATACTGAAATTCGAATTTTGGTTGGTCAACAGACGAATTTCGAAGGAACCGAAGGTTAAAGCTTCCAACGTTATAGCACGAAGTTTGTCTGTCCATGAAGTGAAATTTGAATGTTGAAACTTGTAAAATGTTTTCACATTGTGACATACGAATTTTCAAGAAGAAAGATTTTCTGTTAAGTATGAACAGTGTTTTCAATTTTCTACAGTGCCCTCAAAATTTGAATTTTGGAAGTCCAAAATTCGTCTGTTCCCAGTACGTTCAAGGAGGCACAGTAGTTCACTTTCTTCGAAATTCGAATGTTGAAAGAGTGAAGTTCGTCTGTCAGAGAGATTCTTTTCAGACTAACTTCAACATTCGAAGTTACAAAACTCTGTCATTCGTATGTCAACATTTCATTCCAATAGAGTCACACCTTTGGCTTCTGAAATTCAAATTTTAATGTTCAAAGTTCGTCTATCAGAAAGCAGTTTTGAAACTTAAATTATTCTTGATCTTAGATGAACTTTAACATTGTTTCAGACGAATTTCTTCTATTTTCATAAGTTGTGTTTTGTCTGAAATTCGAATTTTGAAGACTCAAAGTTCGTCTGTTTGAAAGAGGCTTCTTTCAGGCTTACATGAAAATTCGAATGTTGGGAAGCCAAAGTTCGTCTGTCAGATAGTATTTTTGAAACTCAATTTCATCTTGATTTTAGATGAACTTTAACATTATTTCAGACGAATTTCTTTGGTTTTCTCAAACTGCATTTTATCTGAAATTCGAATTTTGAAAACTTGAAGTTCGTCTGACACAAAAGGCTTCTTTCAGACTTATATGAAAATTTGAATTTTAGGGAACCAAAATTCGTCTGACAGAGAGACATCTCTTCAAACTAGTTCAGTTTTAGCTCGAAATTCAAATTTTCAAAGGCAAAGTTCGAATTTCCATATGACAGTTTAGTTTAAACTTTTCAAACTTCGTCTGTTTGTGGGTATTTTTCAAATGAGTCATAAAATCAAGGTTTAAAACCATCTTTTCTTTAAATCAAAAGCTTTTACCCATTCATAACTAAAGCTAAAGATCCTACAGTAGATCTAGCAGCAATTACTCTGAATCTCTTCACTTGAATAATTTTGAGCTCCTTTGATATCTTCAATCCAAGCTCTTGATTGTTGGTTTGGAATCATCAAAACTCTTAATTCAACAGGAATGTCCTTACAGAAGATCAGCTTGCAAACATCTTGACCAAGCCACTTCTAGAAGATAGATATTGTAAAATCAGAAGAGAATTAGAAATGGTAAATCCCAATGAACTGTAAGCAAGCTTCTATTTAAATCTGTTTACTTTCTAAGGTTAATCTATTAAGTCATACTCTAACTTAAGTATCGGAGTATGTTTAAAGTGTTTTCCAGGTACTCCTTATAAGTTTATGTAATAGAGAAATCAATATAATGGAGTATCTCATATTTAATCAACATCTACTGAAGAAATATGGAAATTCGAATGTTCAGCGCCTATCTGTAAGTTTAATCCTACAAAATTCGCATTTTGAATGCTAATAGACAAATTTTCATGCTTTATCTAGCTTATTAAATGATTTTGCATAGTTAAAATTCAAACTTCAAGTTTTAACAGTCATATTTCAGTGATTCACATGCTATACCAGAGTTTTAGTCTACTCAAAATTCATCTATTGATTAATTGAAATTCAAATTTTGAATATTGGTATATGTGTTTGCTTTATCTAAGTGGACAATATTCAAATTTTGAGGATTCAATAGTCACATTTTAGACATTTCTTCATAAAGTCTCAAAATATGAACTTTGAATCCTAACATTTGTCTGTTAGATCTCTTATGTTTCCATATCTTCGGTAGAAGGCTCCAAAATACAAACTTTGAGGATGCAAAGTTTATCTATTGAAACATCTGTTGATAATACGTCTCTGACAGTTGAATTTCAAGGAAGGAGATACCTAGAAAAGGAAGGCCGAATCCAGCAAAGGAACTCCATCAAAGAAATAGAAAACAACTCCAAAGGTAGAATCGAAGAAACCAATCCTTGCTATTCCTACGTCCAGTACTGAGTCAGAAGAGTTGTAGATGACTACAAAGCCTCTCTGTAGCTCTAAACAATTCTTGAAGGAGTTTACCACGAAGTTTGCTACAAAGAAGGTAATAACTCCTCACTGTACTAATTTGGAGGAATTTTTGGTTTTAAACAACTTTGATGTTGGAATATGGATGGGCAAGTATAAAAATGTTTTGGAAATTAGAGAAAGATATGATGATGAAGTAATCAAAACTTAGTATGCGACATTAAAATATAATGACAATAAGAGGAAGTACCAAGTAACTCTTAGGTCTAGGAATCTGTGGCTATTAGATGAGAATATCAATGATGATTTAGAGATTCTTGGAGAAGATGGATTTAAGATTGATATTTCCACCACTAAATACATGGATGAGGATGATGATGTAGATAAGGAAGGTGGGGAATTTATTAACTATAAAGAAAGCACAATCCTGGATGCACTCTATAGAAGATATGCCTCCTCTAAAAATTGTGAAGCCTTCTGACTTAAGTGTACAAGGAGAGTCCTGCACTACATAGTATCAAGGATTATTTTCAACAAGGGAGGAAGCTTCAATCTGATCACCAGGGCTGAGGCTCATGTAATGACAGCCTTAGTTCATAGAAAGGAGCTCAACCTGGGTCACATAATCTTTCAAAGAATGATCAAGGCAAGAGACCAAAGAAAAGACTCCACTCTACTTTATGCCTCTATCATCACCAAGATCCTCTAACTTACTTTATGGAGAAAGGGAAAGGGAAGCCAACTAAAGAGTTTAAAGAAGAAGAGCTAATGAGAATGGGGATTGAAAGAAAAGAGGGAAAATGGATTGGGAAGGGGGTTAGTAAATCCGAGGATTTATTCTATGATAGAAGAGAGTCACAACAGCAAGAGGCTACATCTAAGGCTGTCCCAACCATCCAACCTGAACCATAGCCAACCTAACCTTAACCTACCTTGCAACTTGAACCTTCCATTCCAACTACTATGACCACTCCTAATACCATACCTGAACTCTTTGATTGCCTAGCAGATAAGTTGCTCAGTATTAGTGAGAAAAAGAATGCTAAGTTTGCACATTTGCAATCTCAAATAACTGACCTAGCCAAGAATCTCAAAGTAATTGCTAATGTCTATGAAGATATCTGAAACTCTCTTCCAACCACATCAGCAACCCCTTAGACTGGCACCTTAGAACCTCTCAAATCTATCTCTCCTCGAATTCCAAGTCCATTTGAAATAGGCCCTCTTGATGCCACTGCCACTGCTACTACTACTACTCCTCAAGCCTCCAGTAATGAAACTAGTCTTGATCCACCTTTGGACTATGCTATGGAGGAAGAAGCCATTCAAGCAGAAAGTTCTCATGAGCCAATGGTGGAGGATGAAGCTCAAGACTCAATTCTGTCATCACAAGAGATTGAGCAAAATGGAGAAGCTTGTTGTAGATCTTACCATTGCACCAATTATTCAAGCTACTCTCAGTGAGGAAAGGGGTATCGTGCCTTATATTGACTTTGCTACTATTGCACATGATGCTGTAATGCAAGCACAAAAGCAAAGGCTCGATGAAATGTTTCCTCCACTTGCTCCTCAACCTCCATCCTCTAGATATGGCCTCTCAATGGAACAATGGCCTAGGCTAGCCAACATTCGAAGGGAAGTTCAGGAATTAACATCAGATGCTGATGATAATCTTCCTCAAATAACTCCCTCTGTGCCATTTATACCAATTTTGCTTCAAGCCATTCCCATGACTCAAATACCTCCTCCCTATGTACATGCTCCTATGTTTAATAATGTCAAAAAGGGCGAGAAGAAGGATGGGCAAACTGGAGAAGCTGTAGCTGGACAATCTGAAGCTGCTAGACAATCAGGAAAGACTTATGGCAAGACGGAGATGAAGCTTAAGGCCAGGAAGGAATAATGTAATATCCTATAATTTTTACTGGATGTTTAAGGCTTAATATTTTAAAATCTATAAGAAATTTGCAAAAATGGGTATACATCATTTTGCATGAAATAGGGCAAAGAGGTCAATTATCTCGGTTGAGAGGAAAAAGGAGAAATTGACAATTTTATCCCTAAAAAAAAAGGTAAAATTTATGAATTTATGAAGGAAAAAAAGTGGTGGACGTGTCACGAGGGTGAAGGAAAAATTTATGAATTTTGGAAAAATTACATATAATAACTCGAAAGTTTTAAAAATTATAAATTTATCCTTGGTCAAGGGTATTTTTGTAAATATGAAAAATTATAGTCAAAGTGAAACTCTCAATGAGTTAAGTCTAATGGAATATATCATGGAATTTATTAAGATTAAAATAATATTTATTGGGTAATTAGGGTTTAATATTAATATTTTACCCAATAAAAGTCAGTCTAGACTGCAGGAAAATGTAGTATTAATTCAAGAAAAATTAGTCGATCTTGATAAAATATATTTTGGGTTAAGATAATGATTTTGAGCCAAAATAAATTTTTGGATAATCCTGTATAATGATAATTTTGGCAAAAATATTTAATTGGCAATGGTAAATTTAATCGGTAAAGGATATTTTAGTCAATTAAAATTTGTGAAGCAATTTGTGACCAAAACAGAAGCTAAGTGGTGTGCTGCACAGCCTTAGGACACCAAAGGAATTTTCACAAAAGCTTTATGAATAAAGTAACTAAAGGTTGGGAAAAAAGTTAACATGATTAATTCTTATTACTAATCTCTTCTCTAAGTAATGAGTTAAGCCTTGGTTTAGTCATCCCCTTCACTTCATACGTACCAGGCCAGCAACTTGAGGAGAGGGAGAGCTTGTGAAAATAAGAGAGAAAGGAGAAAAGGCAAGAAGCAAAGTTTGGCTCTCAAATTACCAAGGATTCTAAGAAGTGTTAGGAGATTAAAGGAAGAGTGTTCAAAGCTTGGAAAGGTTTGGAAAGCCCAAAGGTAGTTAACTTACCTATGTATGCCTATGTATTGTCATTAATGTTGCTTGGTTTGAATGATGTGTTTAATGTTTAAAATGTTTTCTTGTGATGATTTAGCATTGTTGGTTAGGTTATTTGATGGGTAATGTGACCCTAGATATGTCCAAATACAAGGGGAAGTGCTGCCCAAATTTTTGAAAAATATTTGTGCTAAAATAATTTGAATGCGTACTTGATGTGTTTTTGGATGAATACTTGCAATATATATGATAATATGTGTGATTGACGGTAGTTGCTACTGAGATTATTTGAATCTCACCCCTTTCCAAATGTCTAACATTATATATCAAAGTTATGGGAAGGCTTCCCAAGAGGCAAAAGGAAAGGAGAAGGAGGTTGCTCATTAAAATGAATTTGCTTTCCTTGGTGTTTTATTTTGAGTATCTTGCAAAAATGATGTGTTTGATTTTGGGACTCTTCTTGAATGTAATTATGTCTATCTAGACCTAACATAATGTAATGTGCAAAGTGCAGACATGAAATGGCCATGTATGTATATATTATGGTGTATTTTGCAAAGTTGGATGATGTAAGTGGTCATTCTGAACACTATTGGAAAATACATGTACTATATAGAACTTCTGATGTGTAATATATGAATGCTTTATATGTTGTAAAATAGACATAAATATCTTCCCATAGACACCAAGATCACCCAATTTGGAGTTGTGTATGATTTATGGTGATTTTTCAAATTTATGGACAGAATCAGGGTTTTCAGAAATTGACCATTTCAATAGTACTTTTTAGAAAAATAAACTGCATGAATTGGCTAAGTAGATACCCAGTTTCATTATTTTTCCATGTAGAAAATATTTTAATCTATGTTTAGAGACTTGAACCATATCAATATGATTTTTCTTGATTTAGTTATGAATTTTCAAAATTCTTGGGGTAAAATGTGATTAACTAAAGGAATAGTACCAAAAAATGAAAAACATTGGTTTAAGTTATTTCATGCATTAATGGATTTGAATGGAGTCTAATACATGGGAAATGGGTCTAAGTACGAGGTGTGACAATTGACAAGCTATAGAACCATAGAGCTACGATCATTTTAGGAGCTTAGATCTTTAGGACCTTTGTAGGATTTTTTTCCTCATTGTGATGTATTTCTTTTATATGGTCAATGTATTTGTTGATATAATTGGTTGGTTGAATATATGTATAGAATTTATAAGCATCAATGAATCAATGTAACTTGCTTCCACATGACCTTTTCTATTCTCCTACAGTTTCAACTCTGATACATGTGTTATACTTATATTTGAATTTTAATACATATGTTGAGAGGAAGCTCTTAGAAGTAAACCAAAGTACTAATCCAGTTTGCAAGTTACTTTGTTATCATAAAAAATGGGGAGAATGTTGAATTAGAAGTTTTGATTATTCCAAACAACTAGAGCTTGGAAAGGAGAATATCAAAGGAGTATTAAATGACAAAGTGAAGAAATCAAATGAAGAATGAGTGAAGACTTAGTTGTTAGGATTTCTCACTATGTTCATTGGGTATAAAGATTTTATTTTCACTTTTATGCTGCCATAACACTTAAACAAGTAATTTCATAGTTATCCTATTTTAGTATATATTAAATTTGAAAAATACTGACTAACAGACGAATTTTACTATTGATTCATGTGTATTTTTTTGCAAAATTAGAACTTTGCCTTGTGAAATTTGAATATACAAAGGTTTCATCTCTGACAGATGAATTTCAGTTATGAAATTCGAACTTCTGGTTATACATTCTTAGTGAATGTGTGCAACATTCATATGAAGCATAGTCAAAATTCGAATGTTGCTAAAGTTCAAAGTGAGTTCAGAGTCACCTTCTTTGATAGATGAACTTTGGACTTCAAAATACAAATTTTGAAATGAGAATTTGTGAGTCTCATTAGAACATGCCTTTGATAGACGAACTTTGTAGCTCAACATTTGAATTTCATAGTGGAAAACTTTTGTGCCATGTTGAACAAGCCGTTAGCAGATGAATTTTAGCTTCTAAAATTTAAATTTTGAGTGAACTATGAAAACATGAGACAACTGTTCAAACTCAACAGAAGCATTTCTGATATGAAAATTTGTATATTATAACATGAGATATCTTTGAAAAACTCAAAATTCGAATGTCACATATGAACAGATAAATGTTGAAGTTCAATGTTGAAATCCTTAACCTTCTGTCTCTACAAAATTCATCTATTGAACCCCAAAATTTGAATTTTGGCATGTCAGACGCATTAAATACGGTTGGTGAATGATTATTTCTACAGAGTAACTGTAGGTTAAAGTTTCTAATAGCTACATCTCGTGTTTAACGATTAGTTAAGTCACAAATCTCTAAACATGACTTCATTTAAAGTTGTGAACAATGAATTTGAGCTTATCTTTACAATTACTCTACTAAATTTCTGTGTCAAATCTTTTTCACCCACAAACAACATTTATTATACTTTAACTTTCATATCTACTCTATTCTAGAGAATATTTAGTCTGTATAAAATCTTTTCTTCATCTGGAAGAAAATTTTTTTGTGAGGGGAATCACAAAGAGAATTAGAAAATACCTGTAAATGTGTTGAGTGTAATTTTGAGTGTTCTAAGAATAGAGCATGAGTCTGTACTAAGGCTTTGCAAGGAGCCTGTTAAATTCTTGCTGATAGTGAAAATCTCAAGTTGTGGCTTGGGGACTAGATGTATGTCAAGCGGATAAAATCGAATCAGGATAAATCTTTGAGTCTTTTTTTCCCTTATCTTGCATTCACATTCATCTTTACTACACCCTATTTTTCTGCAAACTTTTACTTTCACTGTGAATTTACATTTTTGCAGAAAAATTTTGAACTTCCCAACTCACCCCCTCTTGGGAAGCCAACAATTCTAACAAGTTAGTCCTTGGAAAAAATTCCCAGAAATGACCAGAGAGAATGAAAAATTATAATTTTATCCCCGGTCATGGGCAATTTTGTTAGTACTAAAAATTTCTATCAGAACAAAGCTCGCAATGAACCAGACCCAATGGTATATTGTATCAAGATTAATTGATTAGAAATAAAGAAAAAGTTATTTTATCCTATAAAAGGAGTTTATGGGCCCACAAACTGCAAAAAGATAAAAGGAACAATATGTGGGCCCTACATAGATAATGTGTGGGGTAGGATAAATAATTTTACACAGTTATAGATTTAAAATAATCATGTATCCCAAAAGAATTAAAATATCTCAAAAAGTAACGTTGTTAGTACAATTAAAAATTTACTGGTAAAGGACATATCAAGGTTAAGAAAAATATGTAGTATTTGGATACTTTAACGCTTCTCATTGGCATCACTTTTATCCTTGTGAAGCATGTGATTTTTGTCCACAACTTCTCAAGGAGGACAAGTCATTTTTGGCCAAAAAGTAACTGTGGTTAGTTAACCTAGGTAGATTAAAGTAAACATGGTTAAGTGAAGTGATTAAGTGAACAAACTTCCTTCTCTCCTCTCAACTTCTTCGACATTTTCAGCAGCCAAGAGAGAGAGAAAGCTCCAAGAAAACCTAAGAGAAATGGGAGAAAAAGAGAAGAGAAAAGAGAAGACCAAGGTGAAAGCTCAAGGATTCAAGTTGCAAGGTAATTCTCTATGCTTTCTAGCTTGTTATTTCAAGTGGTTTCATGGAGATTTTCTCTTCCTCAATGAATTTTGGCCAAACCCTAGAGAGGGAGAGATGGTTTTTCATGCACTAAAGTGAGGGAAAAGCCTAAACTAGGCACTAGAAGCAAGATTTCACAAGTTGTTTGCAGTATTTCAAGCACATTAATCATTTTTTCTCTTTCTCTTCATGAATTTTGGCCAGACTATGGTTTCCTCTAGAGATGGAATTTCATCATTTTGATGTCAAAAATGGAATCCTTAGGTCCAAATTAGTTAGGAACAAGTGTTGGTTTCAAGAAAAATAAAAAGGAAAGCAAAATGAAATTTTAAGGGTTTAGTGAGAACTTTGTGAAGCAAATTATGAAACCAGTGGCTTATGAGCTCATATTATTTTATATTTAGGTTCAAGGAAGTTGAGGAAGGCTTAGGAATGGTTTTACCAAGTGTGGAAAGCAAAGGAATTCTCTAAGGTAGTATTTTATCTTTTATGCATTATATTATCCAATATTGATTTAATGAACACTATGACTTGTTTGATGTTTTTTAAATGTTGGTGGAGTTTTTTGGAGGGAATTGTGATCTCAGGATATCCAATTTACAAAACTAATCTTTGCTGAAATCTTTATGAAATGTTATGGCATAATATGATTAAATGAGAATGTTTGATGTTTCTACAAATTATATGATAATATGCACGCATGGAATGGTAATACTACTGAGATTCTTTGAATTTCACCCTTTCAAATGTCAACCATGTTTAGGATCCAACTATGGAAAGCCTGCCAAAGAGGAAAGGGAAGGAGAAAGAGGTTGATGATTAAGATGACTTTTCTTGCCATGATATTATACTTTAAGCTTTTATGTAAATTCACATGTGTAGTATTAAATATGTACCTTGAGATGATCCTGTCCCTTTAGGTCATGTGTAATGTATGGTATGATATGAGAACAAGTTATGGCAATGTAATTAAGTTATGGCTTTAATTTTCTAATGTATATGGATGAAAATGGTTATTTTGATGTCTTTGCAGTAATCTAGGCATTGTTTGGATGTTTTGTTGTAGAATGTAACACCTTACTTTTAGCTTTATTTTCCATGTATTCGACTTTGTTAGAGTCCAATTATACTTGATTAGAAGTTTGAATTGTTAAATCAAATGTTTTGATGATTCTAAACAACTAGAGCTCAGAAGGAAAATATCAAAGGAGTGTAAGAGCATACAAGTGAAGAAATACAAAATGAAATGGATGAAGAATTAGTTGTTAGGATTTCTCACAATGCACACAGGGTCAAAGGCTTTGATTTTTACTTACTTAAACTCCCACAGAGTTTAAACAAGTGTTTTTCACGTTATCCTATGTTAACATATGTTAGATTTGAAAAACACTGACTAACAGATGAATTTTAAATTGTTAAACTTTATATATTTCATTGTAAGTTCGAACTTTGCTAACTGAAATTTGAAGTTCTTGAGGTATCACCTCTAATAGATGAATTTCAAGTGTTGAAATTCAAATTTCGAGTCAACGATAGTTAAGCAAATGTGCAAAATTCGTCTAAAGTCATGTCAAAGTTCGTTTGATATTAAAATGCAAACTGAGTTCGAGACAGTTCCTCTGATAGACAAATTTTGGATTTCAAAATTAGAATTTTGGAATAAAGACTTGTAAGTCTGATTATAAGTATCTCTAATAGATAAATTTTGAAAGTGTAAAATTTGAATTTCTCAAAGTAGAACTTTTGTGCCCTGTTGAGCTTGTCACTACTAGGCGAAGTTTGACCTCCTAAAATTCAAAATTTGAGTACAGTGCAGAAACATGAGACAATTGTTCATATTCAACATATACACTTTGAATATGAAAATTCGTATGTTTTAACATGAGATATATTTGGTAAAATAAAAATTTGAATTTCACTCTTGAACAGACAAATTTCAGAAGTTCAACGTTAAAGTCTTTAGCTTATGGTCTCTGTGAAATTTGTCTGTTGGCACCCAAAATTAGAAATTTCAGTGTGTCAGACGCATTAAATGCGGTTGGTGAACAGCTAGTTTTACAGAGTAACCATTGGGTAACATTTCTAACAGCTAGATCTTGTGTCTAACATCTAGTTAAGTCACAAATCTATAAATAGAACTTCATTTGAAGTTGTAGGTAATAAATTTATGTTGTAAATACTGAGAGTCTGCTGAAATCTTTAGTCAAAACCTTTTATCTACTCACACTTCATTTACTGCACTTCAACTATCTTATTTACTCCATATTAAAGAGTTTTTCATTATGTACAAAATCTTTTCTTCATTTGGAAGAAGGATTTTCTTGTGAAGGGCTTTTACAAGGGATTTGGGAAACACTTTGTAAGAGTGTAGAGTGTATATTTGAGAGCTCTTAGAACAGAGCATTAGCTTGTACTGTGACATTGCAAGGAGCCTACTAAATTCTTGCAAGATAGTGGAAATCTCAAGTGGTGGCTTGAGGATTGGACGTAGTTCAAGTGATTAGACTGAACTAGGATAAATTTTTGTGTCCTCTCCTCTCTTATCTTGCATTTGTTGTATTTCCCCGTACTCTGTTTTCTGCAAAACTTCTACTATCACTATTCTATCATATTTTTGCAAAACAATTTTTAACTTCACAATTCACCCCCCTCTTGGGAAGCCAGCAAACGTAACATGAATCACTTACAAATGAAAATCAGAATTTTCATAAATTTTGGTACTGTTCACTGGCATTTTTCATTTTTCATGACGAATTTTGAAAATTCAAAATTAATTCTAGAAAACAAATCTCAAAGTGATTCAAGTCTGTAAAAATAAATAGAAATATTTTCTACATGGGAAAAATATGAATTAGGACATTCACTAGCCCAATTTGTACAGTTTATTTTTTAAATTTTATTGTACATTTGGTCACTTTGTATCTTCCCAAGATTTTGGCCTTAAATTTAAAAATTTGTATCTCCTTCTAATCTAAGCCAAATCATGCATACTTTATGTCATTTAAAAGTTCTATCTACTTTTTATGCATAGATTTTTTGTACATTTATTCTTTTTATATATGGCATAGCATCAACTTAAACCTCTAAGGATCAGAACTCAACTCTAACTAGACCAGTTTTAGAAAAACCTGCATATCTTTTAATATATAACTCCAATTACTTCCAAACCAATGACATTTTAAACCTAAGTCATAGAACTTTCCATGTATATAAACTACTGAACCCTGTATCTATGATTAAAGCTTCCAGTTTTCCAGTCTTGCCCTATTATAAACTCTGACTATGAAAATTTATTATAAATTGTGTACTATGTCAAATTAAGTGATCTTTGGCTCTTTGAAAATTTTATTCTATCTTCTTTTAGGACATATAAATTACATGTACTAATGGAACTATTTAGTATAGAGCACCTTTGTTCAAACTGCTACCGGTCAATCTTGAGTATAATGATACCATATCTCGTATAATAAGCTTCATAAACATAATTCATTGATATTCATTGTTCTAATTTCACATATTACATGATAGGAGAGCTTAAGGAAACATAAACATGCATAATTACAAAATCTACACCTCATACATTAATTAGTACATAATCTCATATCATGACATTATAACTTGAAAAATCAAGCTAATTATCACTTCTTTGTTCCTTTCCTTTAGCTTTTCTTGGACTATTGGCATGGCTTGACCCTAACATGTTAGTCATTTAGGAAGGGTGGGATTCAAAGAATCTCAGTAGTTATATTCCATCATGCATTCACATTATCATAATATTTCATAAAATCATCAATAGAAATCATGAAATCATATTATGCCATACAATTTCATAAAAATTTTGGCATGATAACACATTAGAAATTAGACATCCTGGCATAATCATAGCATCATAAAAACAAAGTATGACAATATTAGGCATAATAGGAAAAATAACTACCTTGTAGCTTTCCAATGTTCACCAAACTTTGAACACACTTTCTTTGATTCTCTAACACTTCTTGGGGCCCTATAGCATCATACAGTAAGGCCATTAGCCAATGATTACATAATCCCCTTCACAAAGTGACAAACTTGGCTTAAAATTTCACTCTGTGATTCTTAAGGAAATTTTTGTACAACACACCCATTCCTACCTATTTTGGACCCAAGGAATCTATTTTTGGGGTCAAAAACTTGAAATTTCTTTCCTATATTAAACCCCAAATAGGCAGAAAGTTTCCATAAATTGTAGAAAAATAATAACTCATCAAACTTTGAAACCAATGTCATAATCTTGTATCTTGAGACCTATACTTCAATTTTCATAGATTAGTTTCTTCATGGCTCAACTTTTTCTCTCTTCTCTCTCTTTTGGTCAAAAATTTCAGAGGCAAAGAGAAGGAAATAATCCATAAAAACTTCCACAAACACTTGGAAACACAATAATATAGCTTTAAGATGTTACCTTAGTAGTTTGAAACCTTAACTTTGCCTCTTATGTCTTCTTCCTCTTCAATGTTTTCACAAGCTCTCTCACTCTCCACCCTCTAGTTCAGACATGTTGAAGGCAAGAAAATGAAGACCCAATAGCTTAACCAAGGTGGTTTAGGAAAGACATCAAATGGCAAGACAAATGGTTATTTTCATTAACGTTGGGTTACTTTTCTATTAAATCTTTTCACATAATTCCCTTGGTGTTCTATGGCCTAATTCAAACATGTTTCTCTTCTTTTTTGGCCAAAAATTGCTTTAATAAATTTTATGGACCAATATATTTTTTACCGATTAAATTTACATATACCAATAAAACATTTTGCCAAAATTATCATTAAATTAATACAGGATTATCAAAAAATAAATTTTGGAATAAAATCATTATCTTGGCCCAAAATATGTTTTAACAAGGTCTAATCACTATTCTTGAATTGGTACTACCTTTTCTATGGTCTAAAATAACCTTTATTGGGTAAAATATTAATAATTAAAATTTAATGTCCAATAAATATTATATTGATCTTACTAGATTCCAAAAATTATTCCATTGGGCTAGACTCATCAAGAGCTTCATTGTTATTATAATTTTTCATATTTCCAAAAATACCCTTAACCTAGGGTAAATTTATTATTTTTTAAACTTTTAAGTTATTAACTGTAATTTTTCCCAAGGCTTATTTGACTTCACTCCACGTAACTTGAGGGACCAACTTGTAAAAATATTTTATTTCTTAGGAAAAAATGTAATTTTTTCATTTCTTTGTTTATCCAGGAAAAATACATCTTTGCCCTTCTTCACGCTTAATGGTGTCTCTTTGTTTTTCTCAATGTGCATTTTATGATATCAACATTTTTTTCTTGGAGCTTAAATGCAATATTCATATTTTACTTCTATTCAGGAAATGACCATTTTGCCCTTAAGCCGGGTAAAAAATTAATTATCCATTCTTCCAGGCACTTTCTTGTAATTTTTTTTCAAAGACTAACTTTTTATTATTTCTTTTTCACTATTCACGTTAACTTTTAAGTTGGTCTATCTCTTAACCTAGATTTCCTAACTACGCAATACTTATACCGTTGCACTCAACTCGAGACGAGCTTCCATTTAAGTGGTATATTGTATACCTTCTGGGGTAAGTTCTGAAATTAATTTCTAGTAAGGACCTTATGGAAAATTAATTCCAATTAAGGATCAAACATAACTTTTTGCTAAAAATTAGATGAGAAATTAATTCATTCTAAAGCCCAAGTATATAACCTTTTCGTCTTGCTTCGTTTCTCATCTTTTATTCATTTTATAATATCTCATAAAAATAGAAATATTATATAAAGCATATGAGTGTTATATATAGCTATAAACTAGATAGGAAGAGATTTAAAATGGTTTAATGGGTACTCAATTTGGATGTATATATGATTTGTTATGATTTTTCAAATTTAGTGCCAGAAAATTGGGTAAAAATAAAATAACCAAATGAACAGTAAATTTTATGGATTTTACTTTACTGATTGGCATAATCAGTGTTTTGTTTCTTTTTTTCCCATCTAGATAATGTTTAATGCTACTTTTAGAGACTTGAATCACTTCCATTCAATTTTTGTAGAATTAATTATGAATTTTCAAAATTCGGTCGGTAAAATTGAAATTACCAAATGAACAGTAATCAAATAATTGAAAATTCTGCTTTTAGTTTTTATGTGATTCAAGCTTTTAATCATGCATAAATGGACTATATTAAGGTCTAATTCATAGAAAATAAGACTAAAGGTAAAGTATTACAAATAATAGTTTCATTACAATATTCAGATGGCTCCTTACGAAGCACTATATGGTAGGAAGTGCAGGTCTCCTATGTTAGATAGAGTTAAGTGAAAGGTAGTTGATAGGTCTTGAAATAGTATACCAGACTTCCAAACAGATTGAGATGATAGAGAAGAAACTACTAACGGCTCAAAGTAGGCAAAAGAGTTATGCAGATCAGAGTAGGAAGCCGTTAGAGTTCAAAATAGGAAATCATGTTTTTCTCAAGGTATCTCTTACAACTAGAGTTGGTCAATCACTTAAAATGAAAAAGCTTAGTGCTTAGTATATTGGACCTTTTGAAATCCTTTCCAAAGCTAGAATTGCAGCTTACAAATCAGCCCTACCACTAAACCTGAGCCAAATACATAATGTCTTCTATGTATCTAGGGGTGGACCTACTTGGAAGGCTATAGGGATACATAATGTCTTCTATGTATCTAGGGGTGGACCTACTTGGAAGGCTATAGGGGCAACTGCCCCCACTGGTTCAGAGACCAAAGAGAAAAAAGTTCTCCCAACTTAGAGAAAGTGAATTTTCTATTTGTATTATTGCTGCTCATACAAAGGTACCTACATCCTTTTTATACTCATTCTTGAGGGGGCAAAGCTTTTAAACTCAAATGGGAGTTATGGGGAAATTATGGGGGAGTTACAAGGTGTTCATTATTTTCATTATTAGCATATGGGAGTTACAAGCCTTTATTGGAGCATTATTGTTGTAACGTTTGGCTATTTAATGCAGAATTCCGTTTCATCTTTCTAGGGTTGGACAAGACTCAACCTTGAGTCAAGTTTAGCATCATCCTCAAAATAGGGTGACAGATCAGCAATGTTGAAGGTAGCCGAAATGCCATAGGTATCAGGTAATTCCACTTTGTAAGCGTTGTTGTTGATTTTCTGCACAATCTTGAATGGACCATTAGCTTTAGGGGACAACTTGGCATTTGGTTGTTTAGGAAAACATTCTTTCCTCAGATGTATCCAAACTAAATCTCCCATATTAAAGTTCTACTACCTCCGATGCTTGTCCCGCTGGGTCTTGCATTTCAAATTTTGTTTCTGAATTCTTTCTAGGACTTGCTCATGTAGTTTCTTTATTTGTTTAGCCCTTTGATCTGCATCTGCACTGTAGTACTGCTTATTAGATGAAGGAGTCAAATCTAAAGGACTAAGAGGATGGGTGACATAAACAACTTCGAATGGACACCTTCCAATACCTTGATTGATTGAATTATTATAAGCAAATTCAACTTGAGAAATAATAAGGTCCTATTGCTTCAAATTCTTCCTAACAAAGCTTCAAAGAAGATTTCCCAAAATCTTGTTTATAGCTTTAGTTTGTCCGTCTGTTTGAGGATGGCTAGCACTTTTGAATTGCAACTTTGTTCCCATCTTTTTTCATAATGTTCTCCAAAAGTGACTAAGGAACTTGACATCATGATCAGAGGTGATAGTCTTAGGAATTCGATAGAGATGAACAATCTCTTTAAAGTATAAGTCTACAACTTGAACAGTGTCATTTGTCTTCTAGCAAGGAATAAAATGGGCCAATTTTGAGAATCGATCCACAACCACCATTACAGAATCTTTCTGTCTTTGAGTCTGAGGTAAACCTAAGACAAAATCCATGCTCACATCTACCCAAGGTGCTTCAGGAACTGGAAGAGGCATGTATAATCCAGTGTTTAAGCCCTGAGACTTGCCAAATGACAGACTCTGCATCTCTGTATGTGTCTGTTGACATCCATTTCAAGTCTTGGCCAATAGAAATTTTCTTTGACGAAGGCCACTGCTTTATCTCGGCCAAAATTACCTGCCAAACCACCATGATGGGCCTCCCAAATTACAGCCTCTCGCAGTAAGCATTGAGGAATGCATAAAACATTTCCCTTGAATAAAAATCCTTCATGCCTGTAGTATTGTTGACAAGGTTGAGCTTCAGTGGCACTCTATGCTTGATGGAAATCAAGATCATCTTTGTATAACTCCTTGAGGGTCTCAAAGCTAATAACTTTTTCTTGAATGGTAGCTAACAAAGCATGTCGGCGACTAAGGGCATCAGCTACTAAGTTCAAAGTTTCAACTTTATGCTTAAGTAGAAATGGATAAGCTTGCAAAGTCTTACTCCAAGCAGCATGTATGCGATTAATCTTCTTTTGAGAATTCAAATGCTTGAGGGCCTCATGGTTAGAGTATAGAATGAATTCCTTATTCAAGAGATAATAACTCCAATGTTGCAAAGCTCGAAGATAGCATAGAACTCCTTATCATAAGTAGAATATTTGAGCTTGGTGTCATTGAGTTTCTCACTGAAAAAGGCAATAAGATGTCCTTCTTGGCTTAGGACAGTGCCAATTCCAGTGTTAGAGGCATCACAGCTGACTTTGAACACTTGGTCAAAATTAGGAAGGGCTAATACAGGCACTTCAATTAAATGTTTCTTCAACTCTTTAAAGCTTTTTTGGGCTTGTTCTGTCCACTGAAATTTATCTCCTTTGATGCAATCTGTGAGTGGTGTAGCAATGGAGCTAAAATTTCAAATGAACCTCCTGTAGAAAGAAGCTAATATGTGGAAACTTTGGACTTCTTGGATAGATCTCGGGATTGACTGACTATTAATGGCCTCAGCTTTATTGGGGTCAACTAGAACACCTTATATAGTGATGGTATAGCCCAAGAAAACAACTTCATTGGTCAAGAAAGTGAACTTCTTTATACTGGCATAAAGATTTTGTTCTCATAAAGTTTGCAAGATTTTTCGTAGGTGCTATAAGTGCTCCTCTTGATTCTTACTGTAAATAAGAATATCATCAAAGTAAACAACAACAAACTTGCCAATGAAAGATTGAAGTACCTGATTCATTAATCGCATGAATGTGCTGGGAGCATTGGACAAACCGAAAGGCATCACAATCCACTCATAAAGTCCATCTCTTATTTTGAAGGCAGTCTTCCACTTATCTCCCGATCGAATTTGATGGTATTTGATACAAAGGTCAATCTTAGAAATGACAGCATCACCATGTACCTGCTCTAACATGTCATCGAGCCAGGGTATCAAGAACTAATGCTTGATGGTGATCTTGTTCACTGCTCAACAATCAACGCACATTCTCCAACTCCCATCCTTCTTAGGTACTAGAAGAATAGGTACAACACATGGACTGACACTCTCACGAATCAATTCTTTCTTCAGTAACTCTTCAACTTGCCGCTAAACCTCAGCATGTTCCTGTGGACTCATTCTGTAAGCAGGCTTGTTAAGAATCACTACTCCTAGAACAAAGTCCATTACACGTTGGATGTCTCACATATATGGAAATCCTGGAGGAATCTCATCTGAGATCACATATGCAAACTCAGCTAGCAATTGTTCAACTCCAGAAGGAAGAATGGATCCATCATTTGCTTCAAACAATAAAATGAATCCCATGGTATGGACTTCTGCTTTTGTCACTTTGAGCTGTTGTTTGGAAACTAAGGACATCGGGGACTTAGACTCCTTTTTGCTGTATTCACTAGGTGGCAGTAGGGCTAACTTGATCTTCACCCCATCCTTCACAAAAGAATAAGTATTTGCATTTCCATCTTACATAGCATAATGATCATATTGCCATGATCTTCCAAGAAGTAGATGACAAGCATCCATGGGTACAACATCACACCAGGCTTCATCTTGATATTTCCTACCAATTGAAAAAGAAACAAGGCAATGCTGAGTAACTTTTACCTCACTTCCCTTGTTGAGCCACTGTAGCTTGTATGGATGTGGGTGATCCTAAGTGGACAGCTTCAGTTTCTCTACCATGAAGTTTGAAACTACATTCTCACAGCTTCTATTGTCAATGATGACGTCACAAACTTTCCCTTGAGTCATGCAATAGGTATGGAAGATGTTGTGATGTAGCCAGGGCTCCTCTTTTGTGGGAACTGTGTACAAACTCTGTCTAATTGCTAGTGTTTCTCCTTAATTTGCAGTAATGAACTCTTTATCATATACTGGTTCACCAAACACGGGCTCTTCCTTCTGTACTTCTTCAAACACTTCATAAGCTTGCTCTTCGATAATAGTGATAACCCTATGGTTGGGACAGTCTACCGCGATGTGCCCAAACCCTTGGTGTTTAAAGTATTTGGGTGCTTTAGAGCCAGACTCTTTGGTGACTTTTGGTGGAGGCTTGCTTGAGGAATTGTGCTGTTGGAATTATGTATTGTAGGCATTATAAAAGCTTCTGGAGGAAGAGCGTTGAAATGAGGTCCTTCAAGGAATCTGCTTCTTAACATGTATGCCTAGACGGATTACGTCATCTAAAGTCTAATACTGTTGAAGTTGGACTGGATGGGTGACGTTAGTGTTCAACCCTCCAAGATATCGGGCTATCGTCTACTCTTCCTTTTCTTGAATATCATACTTCATCATGAGCTTCTCAAATTTCCTGGTATATTTTTCCACAGACAAAGACTTTTGGTGTAGATTTTGCAATTGAATAAAACTATTTTGATAATAATGTTCAAGTAAGAACTTACGTGAGAGCTTTCGTCGCATCTTGTCCCACCTTTGGATCTTACTTTTCCCTTCTCATTCACGCCTCTTCTTAAAGTTTTCCCCTCCAAATGGAGGCATGTTTTTTGAGTTTGATAGTGACAATCTTCACCTTCTAGTCGTTTGTTACTTCTTTATACTCAAATACCCATTCAACAGTTTATAGCCAATCAACGAACTTATCTGGCTACAACTTTCCTTCAAATTCAGGGATTTCCATTTTGATATCATTGTAGCGAACTATTGGTCTCCGAGGATGATGGTTGCCAGCTAATAGTTTGCCACTACTATCCAAGTCTTCTTCTCTTTGCCCT
Source organism: Adenanthera pavonina (assembly GCA_026686845.1). NCBI lineage: Eukaryota > Viridiplantae > Streptophyta > Magnoliopsida > Fabales > Fabaceae > Adenanthera > Adenanthera pavonina. Next base: position 10,253,799 of record JAIVEN010000019.1, on the reverse strand, counting down.
CTTTGTTCCTCCAACTAGATTCGTTGAACAATCACAAGCTCCTGTAGCAGCTGAACTTATTTTCTCAACTCTTCAATCTCAACTTTATACACAAATCTGCGTCTTGGAGGTATTTTGAGAAGTTATAGGCCTAACTGCAACTTTCAGAAAGCTGAGGGGTAAAGTAAAATTTTCAAAAATATAGGGGTGAAATTGTAATTTCAAAAAGTTGAGGGGCAAAATTGTAATTTAGGAAGTTTGAGGGTCAAAATGTAATTTTGGATAGTTCATGGGCAAAAATGTAAATTATGGAAAGCATAGGGGTGAAAATGTAAATACGAAAGAGTTTAGGGGTCAAACTGTAAATATGAAATGTTTGGATAACTAGGCCTTGGTGGCATGGCAGTAGAGACACATGGCAAATGATGGTTGGGCTAAGCTGTCACTGACTGGATAGACTTGTACTTGCGTGGCAGATGACGCAAACAATTGCATGGTATCGCTGACGTGGTAACCTTGGAACACATGGCAGACTCTGAGTGGTGCTAACTAGGCAACTCAAGCTGATGTGGCAGATGACTAGTTATCTTCAACCTCTAAATGGTGTGTGTCAGTGAATGGATAGTGCGTGGTCCTCTGATGGTGGCGCATGTAGGCACATGTTGCTAATTCCGGCAGTGAAAAACTCTAGTCCAAGGTTTTTGGATCTCCTAAGCTTAAAGGTGACGTTGGTTTGGTCGAAAAGTGATAAGAAATAGTGGTTTTTGAATAGGTAAAAACTCTCTCTCTTTCTTTCTCACTCTCTCCCCTCAAAATCTCAAACTCTCTAGCCAATTCCATGCTCAACCTTACCTCCCTCGACTCTGGACACTCTCTAACCAAACCTAGAACCCCGCTCTAATACCAAATTGGTTTAGAGACCAAAGAGAAAAAAATTCTCCCAATTTCGAGAAAGTGAATTTTCTATTTGTATTATTGCTGCCCATACAAAGGTACTTGCATCTCATTTATACTCGTTCTTAAGGAGGCAAAGTTTTTAAACTCAAATGGGAGCTATGGGGAAATTATGGGGGAGTTACAAGGTGTTCATTATTTTCATTATTAGCATATGGGAGTTACAAGCCTTCATTGGAGCATTATTGTTGTAATGGTTGGCTATTCAATGAAGAATTCCGTTTCACCCACTAGGGAGAAAATTTTAATTGAAGCCCCTCAATATTTCACTTCTTCCTCCAAAATAACTCCACTTGTGTTAGGAATGCTAGTTTCCCAAGAGGGGGTGAATTGGGAAAAATGAAACTTTTCTGCAAAAATACAATACATCAGTAAAAAGAAAAGTCTGCAGAAAGACAGAGTATAATGAAATTTGAATATAAGAGATAAGGGAAGAGAAAGACTTAGTGATTTATCCTGGTTCGGTCTAATCCACTTGAACTATGTCCAGTTCTCAAACCACTATTTGAAATTTTCCACTATCAGTAAGAATTCAATGGGCTCCTTGCAATACAATACTTGTGCTTTGTTCTAAGAACATAGAAAGTATCTCAATCACTCTTACTAGTAATTCCCCTTATCCCTTTGTGAATCCCCTCACAAAGAATCTTTCTTCCAAATGAAAAAAATATTTGTTACAGAAATGAAACTCTCTTAAGTATAGGAGAAAAGCTTTAACACAAATTTTCATTAGAGTTTTTGCAATAGCAGACTTAAATTCGTTACCCACAACTTCAAATGGAGTTCTATTTATAGATTTATGGTTTAACTAGTCATTAGACACAAGATCTAATTATTAGAGAGATTTACCAATGGTTACTCTACAAAAATAGTCATTCACCAACGGCATTAAATGCGTCTGACACACCAAAGTTCAAATTTTGGGGCTCAGCAAACAAATTTTGCAAAGACAAAAGGTTAAGTACTTTAATGTTGAACTTCAAAATTCGTCTATTACTAAGTGACATTCAAATTTTGAGTCTGCAAATGATATCCAATGTTAGTTTATGCAAATTTTCATATTGAAAGTGTATCTGAAGATATTGAACAACTTCCTTAAGTTTTCACATAGTATTTTGAAATTTGAATTTCAAAAGAAGAAATTCATATGTTAGAGGCATGTTCAACATGATACAAAAATTCTTCACTACAAAGTTTGAACTTTGAACTGCAAAGTTAGTTTATTAGAGGCATGCTCCAACAAGACATATAAGTTCTCACTTCGAAGTTCATACTTTAAAGCTCAAAGTTCATCTGTCAGATATTATGACTTTAAACTCACTTTGAACTTCACCAATAGTCGAATTTTAACCAAACTTCATGCTAATTTTGCATACTTTCACTAACTATACTTACCCCAAAATTTGAATTTCACAATCGAAATTTATCTATTAGAGATTAAACCTTTGTAAATTCAAACTTCAACATACAAAGTGCGAATTTTGCATAAAATAAGCATGAGTCAAATAGCAAAATTTTTCTGTTAGCTAATATTCTTTAATTGTAACACATGCTAACATCAGATGACCTTAAAATAACTTGTTTGAACGTTGTGGTAACATAAATAAGTAAAATTTAAAGCTTTTTACCTAGTATACATAGTGGAAAATCCTAAAAATTAATTATTCACTTGATCCTCACTGGATTTCTTCACATTATGCTTTCATGATCATTTGATATTCTCCTTCCAAGATCTAGTTGTTTGGAATTATCAACACTTCTGATTCAACATTCTCCCCCTTTTTGATGATGTCAAAACAATTCACAAACTGGATTAATACTTATGTTTGCTTCCATGAGCTCTCCCTCAACATATACATTAAAATTCGAATTGTAACACATTATCGCAACACATTTATCAAAGTAAAATTTTAGGAGAATAGAAAAGGACTATTGAGATAAAGAAATATACTTCATTGATATAAGCACATTTAGTATAAAGATTCAAGCTAGCTCAATTAAGTACATTGAGACATAAAAGAAACACAACAAAATACAAATACACTAAGCACATAAAAAACACGATGTTCTAAGACCTAAGCTTTGTTGTTTTGCCACTATCATTCCTTTCTGGCCTTGAGCTTGATCATTTCTCTGTATGTTTTGCTTGATTGCCCAGCAGCTCCAGCTTGCTTCTTCCCTTTTTTGACATAATCAAGAGTAGGTGCAGAGGGAGGAGGCAACTAAGAAGTGGTTATAACCTAAAGTGTAACTGGTATGAAAGGCACTGAAGGAGGCACTTGAGGAAGTTCTTCATCAAACCCCGAAGATAGCTCCTGAGCTTCCTTTAGGATGTTGTCCAGCTGAGCCCATTGTTCCAATGTGAGTCCAGGTCGAGAAGATGAGGTTGAGGAGCTAGTGGTGGAAACATCTCATCCAGCCTTTACTTCTGAGCTTGTACTTGTGTAGCATTTGCAGTATCAATAATGTCAACATAAGGCATAATCCCCATTTCCTCATTGATAGAGGATTAGACAATGGGTGCTGTTATGATATCTGCTACAATCTTTTCCATCTGCTCTACTTCTTGAGTTGAAAGAATTAATTCTTGAGCAATTTCCTCCATAATGGGCTTATAGGAGCTCTCCACTTGAGCAGCTTTGGCTTCCTCTATACCATAGTCTAGAGATAGACTGGGGTTAGCACCATTGCCAGAAACATAAGGACTAATAGCAACAACAGAAGGTCCTTCTTCTAAAGGACTCAAGACAAGTAGGAGTTAGATTTGTGAGGATTAGAGGGACCAGGCTGTAGTGGTGCCGATGTAGATGGGATAAAGGTTCATAGGTCATTATAGGCATAAGCAACCACTTTGAGGTTTATGGCCAGATCAATAATTTGGACTTGCAGGCTTGCCAGCTAGGTGTTCTATTTATCCCTAACACTCATGATCATTTCAAATAAACAATCATGTAGCTCCAGTGTGGTGTTGGGTTTAGCCCAATTATAGTGAGATAGGATTGATGGTTTAGGTGGATGGGTGCTTTGAGATTGGGTAGGCTATGGTTCAGGTTGGGTAGGTGGAGCAACCTCAGAAGTAACTTCCTGTTGTTGTTATGGAGCTGTCTCTTCTCCTTCATAAAAGAAATCTTAAGTTCTACTAGCTGCCTTTCCAACCCATTTGCCCTCCTTTTTCTCTATGCCCATCCTTATTAGTTCTTTCTCTTTGAATTCCTCTGTGGGCTTTCCTTTGCCTTTCTCTAAGTGTTGGATTTTGGTAAACTTGAGAAGTTTGGTGATGATTGAGGCATATGGCAGTGTAGAATCCTTCCTCTGATATATGGCCTTTACAATTCTCTAAAGAATGATATTTCCAATGCTAATCTATTTTCCTTGAATTAGGGTTGTTGTGACATCTGGGCATTGATGAGGGCAGGGAGTGATCGCCCATGCAAGAAAATAGGTGTAGATAAAAAGTGATAAGGCATGTAACACCTTACTTTTATCTATATTTTCTCATATATTATAGTATGTACAATATCCAATTAGCTCATATTAAGAGCTTGAACTATTAATAGAACCAAAATATTTAAATAAAAAAAACGTGGTACTATTCATTTGGTTCTCAAGTTTTCTGGACGAATTTTGAAAAGTCATAACTTAATCCAGAGAAATTGTATTAATGTGGTACAAGTCTCTAAATGAAGCTAGAAACTTGTGTTAGGAATGCTAGTTTCCCAAGAGGGGGTGAATTAGGAAAAATGAAACTTTTCTGCAAAAATACAATATATCAGTAAAAAGAAAAGTCTGCAAAAAGACAGAGTATAATGAAATTTGAATATAAGAGATAAGGGAAGAGAAAGACTTAGTGATTTATCCTGGTTTGGTCTAGTCCACTTGAACTATGTCCAATTCTCAAGTCACTATTTGAAATTTTCCACTAACAGTAAGAATTCAGTGGGCTCCTTGCAATATAATACTTGTGCTTTGTTCTAAGAACATAGAAAGTATCTCAATCACTCTTACTAGTGATTCCCCTTATCCCTTTGTGAATCCCCTCACAAAGAATCTTTCTTCCAAATGAAAAAAATATTTGTTACAGAAATGAAACTCTCTTAAGTATAGGTGAAAAGCTTCAAATGGAGTTTTATTTATAGATTTATGGTTTAACTAGTCATTAGACACAAGATCTAATTGTTAGAGACATTTACCAATGGTTACTCACAAAAATAGTCATTCTCCAATCGCATTAAGTCTAATGACTAGTAAGAGAAGTATCTTCATAAATGTAAGCCACTGAATTTTTGGAGGTCTGTAAGATTTTATATCACTTTTCAAAGAGAAGTAATATATTCAGTAAAATTCGTAGCCTTCACATCACTCTCCAGTTTTGATCTTGAACTTTAAAATTACACTATAAATCATACATATATCCAAATTATGTGTTCCATAGCTCATTGGAAACCTTGTTCTCTCTATTTTTAGGGAATATATAACACTTGACTTAATTTCCCTGTTTCAGTCAAACAGTGTTGACTAAACTTTCATTGCTACAAAATGAACTTCTAGCAATATTACATGGCAAAGTAGACTTCATAACAAGCTCACATGATCATTCCATGTTTCAAATCTATGCCAAACATTTCATAATGCTCATAAGGACATAATAGTACAATGGCATAGATCTAAAAGCATATACATGGTTTTATACATAATTTTAAAATATACACTCATAGCTTGAAAACACCATCAAGCATCATTCTCTTCTTCATTCTCCTTGCCTTTTCTTTGGACTCCTTTGCCATAGCCTGTGCCTATCATTTAGGAAACTTGAGGGGGTCAGATTGGGGGACAATATCAGTAGCAAGTTACGTTCCATGCAATTATGTCAATCATGCCAAACAAACTCACATTTGATCATATTTAATCACATCAATCACATTTAAACAATAAATTGCCACATTGGTCATAAAAAATTTGCCAGCATAACGGCTTAGAAAATGGACATCCTGGGGAACAAAACCCCTCATTTTACAGCCAAGACCAATTAAAGAAATCACAATTGCAATGTGGCAACACAATTTAATCATAGAAAGACAATGAAAGAACATAAAGCAAGAATATGAAACTTAGCTACCTTTGGTGCTTGTACTTGGCTTTCCTCTTTAAACCAAGGCTTCCTCTTGTTTTCCCAAACTCATTACACCAAAAATGGGATTTTTTTGCGGTTATTTTGGTCTTTATTGGCGGTTTAAAACCGCCAACTATTTGAGCGCCGATATAAGGGGTAACTTTTGTTGGCGGTAATTAACCGCCAACAAAAATAGACTTTTGTTGGCGGTTATTTGAAATAACCGCCAACAAAAGGTATATTTTTTAATAAAATATTTACCTTTTGTTGGCGGTTGTTTGAAATAACCGCCAACAAAAATAGACTTTTATTGGCGGTTATTTCAAATAACCGCCAATAAAGGGTCAATTTTTTATTAAAAATAACATTTCTTGGCGGTTATTTGAAATAACCGCCAACAAAGGGTAATTTATTTTTTTTTAAAAAAAGTAATAACAACTACAATCATCCTTAATAAGTAATCCAGAATTATCCAAAAGTCAAAAAAATATACAACATAAATTATAGATAGATCAAATTGAAATTTTACATAATCACATCGTAACAAAAAAATCAAAATCAAAAAGAAGAAGAAAAAATTTTGCCACAGAATCAATATTTATACCTTAAGTCATAAAAAATTACAAGCTTTAAAATTTCTTCCATCTTCAAGATTCATTTTCTTGCTTCAAAGCCAAGATGAGATGAGAGAGGATGAAGCCGTCGGTGGAGGTAGACACAGACATTGTAGTCAGCGAAGAAGGCAGTGGACAAAGTCACCGATGAAGAAGAAGCTTGTAATCTGTTGGTGTCAAGATGAGATGTGGACCATGCTTCGAGATTTGTACAAAATCTTGACCAAGCTTTGAAAATCTTGACTGAGGGAGAAGAGAATAAAAGAAAATAGAAAAGGAGAGAATGATAAAATTTGATTAAAAGAGTAAGAACGACGATCTGAATCTGATGAAAGAGGAAGAAGACATGTAAGGGAGAGAGAGCTTACAGATCAAAGAAGAAAGAGATTGGGTGTGGAGAGAGAAAGAGAGGGAACGAAAGTGATTAGGTGTGGAGAGAGAAAAAATTCAAATATATGAAAGTGATGGAGTTTGATGCGTGACATGAAAATGTATGAGTAGATGTAGAAAGAGATGTGTTAAGGAAAGAGATGAAAAGAAAGAAAGGCCGTCAGATCTTTTTTATCAATGGTTATAAATATTGATCCGTGGCTTACTTACTGATCCGTGCCTTATGTTTTTTTTTTTTAAAAAGTTGTAAAAACTTTTCTTGGCGGTTCTTCAAATAACCGCAAAGAAAAGTCTGACTTTTCTTTGCGGTTATTTATAGAACTGCAAAGAAAAGCCCCCGCGTCGTTTTTGTTGGCGGTTCTCCAAATAACCGCCAAGAAAAGGTGAGAATTTTATTGGCGGTTATTTCTAGAACCGCCAACAAAAACTATGCGAGGCTTTTCTTTGCGGTTCTCTAAATAACCGCAAAGAAAAGTCTGACTTTTCTTTGCGGTTATTTGAAGAACCGTCAAGAAAAGCTTCCGCATCATTTTTATTGACGTTTTCTCCTATAACCGCCAACTATTAAGTGCTAAGAAAGGTTATTTTTGGCGTAGTGACTTCCTCAAGTACCTAAACATCATTAAACACATGCTCAAGCCACTGATTTCATGGCTAATCACAAAAAGTTCTCATAAAACTCTTAAAACCCTTAAATTCCCAAACTCTTTATCTTAAGCTCTATCTTTGAGCCAACCCTTGTCTTTATGGTTTTTCATCATGGGGAATTCATTTTTGCCATTAAATTAATGAAATTCCAACCTTAAGACATTCAAAAGATCTGGCTGAAAATCTGCTCCAAAGGAAAAAGAATGGTTCTTTCACAAACTTGCTTAAAACATACCATACTTGTTTCTTTTAGAAAAATCTCATGCTTTCTCTTGATTTTGTGGTTTAAAAACAACTTTTGTTCCCATTAATCATGCTTGGCTAGATTGGAATAGTGGATGAAGGAGAGAAAATTTCAAGGGAACTAACTCATAGAGCTTAGGAACTATGCTAGAACACTTAAAGAACACAAGAAGTTTGCTTACCAATTTTCCTTGCTTTTCTTCCTTATTTTTTTTCTCTTTCACCTTTGCTGCAGCTTCTCTTCCCTCTTTCTAAGTGTCCAAAACGTCTTGAGGGAGTATAAATAAAAGAAGCCAACCAATGAAATTATGCTACCAAAGCTTCTTGATTTTTCTTGCAAATTCATGAAAATAATAAATTAATGCTATTTTTCCATGTGCAGCTTGTGGAGTACGAAATATGGAGTATTTTGCTTCAAAAATATTGTACTTTTATTGATCTAGATATATCTTGAACTGATCTGGACAAATAAAGCTACTTTAACAGTATATTTTACTATTATTGAGATACTAATTATAATTATATTGGGATATAAAATTATCATAATATACTTATCCCAATTGGTCCAAATATAAGACTCACACATTTTTCTTGAATGAATACTGCCTCTTCCTACAGTTCAAACTGACCTTTATCCGGTAAGGCATTAATATTAAATCATAATTACCCAATAATTATTATTTTGATCTTAATAAATTCTATATTATATTCCATTGGTCTTAGCTCATTCAGAGCTTCATTTTGGCTATAATTTTTTATATTTACAAAAATGCCCTTGACCCGGGACAAATTTATAATTTTTAAAACTTTCAGGTTATTAGGTGTAATTTTTGCCAAAATATTTGACTCCCCCCCCCCCCCCCAAAATGAATTCTTATCTGCTTGGGGATAAATTTGTCATTTCCATAATTCTTAGGGGTAAAAATATAATTTCTCATTTTTCCGTCCAATCGGGAAAAATAACCTTTTTGCCCTATTTCACGCAAAATGGTATCCACCGATTTTTGCAAATTTCCTAAGCATTTTTAGTTTTCTAACATTTTAGGGATGCTACAATTTCCTCCCCCTTAAAATAAATTTCATCATCAAAATTTAGATACATACTAGTACCTCTTATTTCCTTTGTCTTTATTTCCCAATTTTTTAGACCATTTTTACCAGAGAAATACTCCTATTTCTCACTTACTTGACTTTTCAGTCAACATTTTACCTTAGTATCATTTAGTCATTTATAATATTTGAAAAGTCTGATTCATACTCTTTGAACTAGGAATTGTGAGGACATTATAAACTAGTTTTACTTTAGGGGTATTGAGAATTTTCATATAATATACTCAATCTTAATTCTCATCCTTACTTTCATAACTTTTCCTTATCTTGTTCATACCATACTTCCATTATTGACACATGATATTATCTCTTTCTCTTCTTTCATTACTTTAGGCTATTCACATGAATAATCTTTCTACCAAGACATAACCTCATCAGATTAGCTTTGCTTAGATGACATTTACAAGACATCTCCTATTTGCTTTTCACTTCTTTTATTTTCTTTATCTCAAGTCTAACTCTTCTTTTATCTCATAATCCCTTGAGGTTATTGTGATCTCAAACACTTTTATAGTAATACCATAGATATAGCAACTCATAGCAGCTATAACAACTCTTAGTAACCCTTCTTGAGAGCATTATTTACCACTACTATAAGTGGGAACATGTTTTTCGTAAAATTATTATATAAAACATTGGCTAATACCTACCACTCAACCCTGTTACATTACTCGTATCCTGATCCATGCTTACTTTAATAATTATAGACCCCTATGGTCATTATTGGATTAGGATTAATCATCTCAAGGAAGGTGGTTTAGCCTTTTTAGCTTATAAAAACTTATTTCTTAATCTCTTTCCCACGTTAGTTTCTCTTCTAACTAAGTGGTAAGACAACTTGAGAGAAATTTTTTATAACATCTTGCTAAACTTGGAGACCTCTTGTCTCTATTACAGTGTTCAGTCTCTCCCATTTCATAACTTTACTTAATTTACTAGGATCTACTGCGATCCATATGGGAGATTCTGTAACCTACTAACCGTACTTCTTGGAGACCAGCTCCCATCTACTAAGTTCAGCAAGCTTTTTCTTTAATTACATTTCAAAAATTCTCAATTGCCTTTCATGCTCCTCTAAATGTTTGAGGTCACAATAAACTATTCATCTTTTATTCATGTAGCCTAACAGCTGCTTTTAGTAAGACTATAATGAATTCTCGGTGCCCAAATTTAATTATTGGCACATTTTTCTTACCTTTTACATCTTTTTCATATTTCCCAGTAGGTCACTCATCATGAAATTTTCCTCACTTGAGCATGTTTAATTGTAAAGTACTGAGGGGTTCTACTGCACTCTTGTCATTCTTTGGACTTAGAGAATGCATCATTGGGCTTCATTTTAAACTATAACTCATCTGTGTGACCTCTGGATCACTTATTGCTTTTAATTTTAGGGAATTCATCCCCTATACTCATACTGCTTCTTTTTACTCTAACCTTTACTAGCTTGGAGATTCATCTTACCACTATACCTTTACGTATAAACATACCCACGAACCTTGTACTCTGCTTATCTTATCATACCTTTAAGATCTTTTGGCTCTTAGTGATTCAGGGTCTAAATAATATTAAGGCAGTGGTCTCTAACTTTTTACTCTTACGACATACCGGCTTTATCTGTTCTTATACATAACTTCTTAGTTATTAAGCCACGGTCGATTAGTGGTTTAGCAATTTAAGGGAAACTTCTTAACCCTTCAAAAGTCTCTTGCTAGCTCAATTAGAATCTGGCCCTCGGCCTCTCACCATTACTCATTCTTGCTCTATCAGGCATCACCCCAAGAGCCACTTTCCATTACTTTGCCTTGGCGACTCATCTGATGGAGGATTTCATCTCTTTGCTCAATTGGGCTTCTCCCTAAGAGCTACCTTCCATTTGCCTTACCTCGGCTACTTTTATCATATGGGGGATTTCATCTCTTTGCTCAATTGGGCTTCTTCCCAAGAGCTACCTCCCTTTTTCATCACCTTGGCAATTAATGGAAGATTGTATTCATTATGAGATCTTTTGGCCAAGAACTTTCTTTTAGCTAGATTTTATACAAAACTCAGCAATCGACTATCTCAAGGTTTCTTAGTTCCCTAACTGCTTTCCACTAATCAAATACCTTAGGCTCATACTTTGTACCTTATACCTCAAATATACTAACTTTTCTTATAGAGGCATTGCATCTTATCAAACTTTCTCGTTTGAATCTTACATCAACTTTCTTGTCTATTCTTAACATCATTTTTCAAGCATTTCTTAGCTTAAGCTATCAACATAACATTTAACTTAAGCTCAATACATGGAACACCTTCAGGGGGCAGGCAAAATCATCATCTTGCTCATACAATCTAGAAGAAGATTATTTGTAAAAGTTGATTCATGCCAATGCTCACATCACTACTAGGGAAAGGCATACAAATCTTTGTATTGCTATAGTGCTTATTTAGACAAATAATGGAGATCATAGCCCAATTTCTCATCAAGACATTCTCATATAACTTGTATAATAGTAACTTCCAAACTTAACTTCTTAGCAAAGCTACAGGATTCGGCTTGCACCTGAATCATACCTTTACTAAGGTCAGGTGACTTACAGGCCTTAGACTGAGATTAGCACAAAGACTTTTTCCTGCGCTTATGGTTTGGGGCTGGCCATCTCCATAGTACTATCATGAGTAGAGTGTCCCGACTCTTTATACTTAAAGTACACATTCTGCATTGCTAAGCATAACCTTCTACTATGAGCCTTTTTGCATTCTTAAAAATAGGAGTTGGCTTACTCAACTATCTCCTCTGTACTTATTTCCTTACTTCTTGAATCTCCTGGTATTCCAAGGTTACTTACCATTACTTATCAACAAATTGTTGAAGGAAGATTAGGTACCGAGTCAGTTGATTATACCTTGTGACATATTTAATGACCGACTCATTCACATCTTAGCTGATCCTTATAATTCCACTTTCTTTTCATCTCTTACAGACTAGGGAAAATAACTTTCATAAAACTATTCTTATAATACTTCCCAAGTCAATACAGTGCCCTTTACCTAATTAGTTCATTCCATGTTCTGCCACCATTAGTCAGCCTCCTTTACTATCAAGCTTCCATTTCTGACGTGCATCCTATCATCTTTGAAATTTTCTTTTTAGGCTCACAATCTACTTTTCGACAACTTGCACATCAAATTTATTATCAAAGAATGGAAGCTAATACTTTCTCATCAGGCAATCATATATCAGTTGTTGGTGAACACATCTAGTTGCCTTGGGGAAAATTCTACAGAACCTATTAATTTACCTGAGGCTGCTGCGGTATAGCCGGAAACCTTAAGGGCTCTAGCTTTTCCCTTGTTGTCCTTGAGCATTAACTATCTCTTACAGTTGCTCAATAGTTTTCTGCTATTGATCCAGAAGATTAAGGATTACTTGCAAGGGATCTAAACTGGGAGTACATTCATTTACTGTTACTAGAGTCATTTGAGAGCCGTCTGCTTATACTATTAGCCTTCGTTGAGCACCTCTTCGTATCTTAATGACTCGTAATAACAACTTGAACTCCACAATTACATTAACTACTACTTCATCATACCATCACTGGTAAGAACTTATCATCATATCTCAACCCCTGGTCTTTTACTTTACTAATCTTTAATCAACATCTGGTTGCATATATATATTTAGTTAAAGATTGCAGCTATATATCTTATTTCTATATACATGTTCCCTATATACACACATTACCTTGAGCTTGTGGGGCTTCCATACTAACATCAGGCTTACTATTATCATCTAGCTTCTCAATTGGATCTTTTTCTGGATCCTTATTTGAGAATTCTATTGCCTCAGCTTTCCTTCCTGATAGCACTTTACCTGGAGCTTTCAGGCAATGACATAGCCTTTCAAAGTGTTAAACACTCAACCTTGAGGGAACTCCTTAATACAGCTCCAGAGTTCATGATCTTGTTATGACATCTAGTACTTACTCAACCCATTCTCTTATAGGAAGCTTAAAATCATAATGCCCTTCTAAGAACCTCTTTCGCTTCTAGTATTGTACCAAGGAAATCTAAAATTGAGCATATCCTCACAAATCCATCATGATATTTATTGTACATATCTTTAATAGCATTTGGATTTGGAGTTCTTGGTTTAGTTAGAATGAAAATCTTGTTGGATCCTATGTCTTCCCTTCTAGGATCTTGATTGGGCTCAGGCCAAATTCTTGTATCTGGGTTATTAACCATCTTTCTTTTCTAACTTACCTTTCTTTAATCTTACAGTAATTTTTCCCCATTGATTTTTTTTCATAACTATCATTTATTCCTTACTGGCCTCTTTCATTCATTACTAAAAACATCTTGCCACTGAACTTATTTTGTAGATAGGATACTTGCTTTCTACTCATTAATAACCTACCATCACATCTCATAGCTACTTTCTAGTTAGTGGCTTGGCATTAGAGAAAAGCCTTAGGTCAACATTCATACTAGCTGCTGATTAATGAGGTTTCATATCTTTCTAAAATCATCCTAGGCCATCTTCTTTCAGAGAACTATCAGAACTATAAGGCTCATCAATCTTTCTCATCATCTCATACTCTTTAGAGGTATACTACAACCTCAAAATTGGTCTACCGCGACCATGAGATCTACTGCAATCTCTAAGCCTGACTAGGATCCTTTATGATCCTACATCTTTTTACTGATAGGATCTAACTACGATCTCATTCTGAAAGGATTCACGACCCAAGGAAAACATCATCTATAAAACATTTTCAACTAATCCAGCAACTATCGTAAGCTATCCTTAAGACTAATCTCTTATGCAACTAAAACATTCTTAGGCCAATTTCTCAAAAGGAATATTTCTTATATTCAAGGGGCAAATTCTAACTAAGAGGATTACCTTCTTCTCTTGTTGCAAAGATTTGGCCAGATCTTTGCTCTGATACCAAAAATGTAACACCTTACTTTTATCTATATTTTCGCATATATTATAGTATGTACAATGTCCAATTAGCTCATATTAAGAGCTTGAACCATTAATAGGACCAAAATATTTAAATAAAAAAATGTGGTACTATTCATTTGGTTCTCAAGTTTTTTGGACGAATTTTGAAAAATCATAACTTAATCCAAAAAAAATCGTATCAATATGGTTCAACTCTCTAAATGAAGTTAGAAACATGATATACAAGATAAAAATATGAAATTTCCTTTAACTTGAAAAATTCATACAGTTTATTGCTCAAACTTACACTATCCAAATGGTCATTTCTCTCTTTTTCAGGATTTTGGCCGTAATTTTAAAAATTCATATCTAACTCTATACTGAGCCAAATCATGTATTCTATATGCCATTGGAAACATATTATGTATAATTACCTTCATATTTTTATTATACATTTATTTAGTCTAGAAAGGGCACATCATCAATTTGAATCACTAGGGATTAGAACATCACTTTTTCTAGAACAGTCTTGGGAAAACTTGTATATCTCTCATTGTACAGCTCCAATTAAACTCAAACTAGTGGTATATTAACCTCAAAAGACAAATATCTTCATAATTGTAAGCCACTGAATTTTTGGAGCTCTGTACGATTTTATATCACTTTTCAAAGAGAAGTAATATATTCAGTAAAATTCACATCACTGTCCAGTTTTGATCCTGAAATTTAAAATTACACTATAAATCGTACATATATCCAAATTAAGTGTTATTTAGCTCATTGGAAAGCTTGTTATCTATATTTTTAGGGAATATATAACACTTGACTTACTTTCCCTGTTTCAATAAAAACAGTGTTAACTTTATTTTCATTCCTACAAAATGAACTTCTAGCAATATTACATGGCAAAGTAGACTTCATAACAAGCTCATATGATCATTCCATGTTTCAAATCTATGCCGAACATTTCATAATGCTCATAAGTACATAATAGTACAATGGCATAGATCTAAAAGCATATACATGGTTTTATACATAATTTTAAAATATACACTCATAGCTTGAAAACACCATCAAGCATCATTCTCTTCTTCATTCTCCTTACCTTTTCTTTGGACTCCTTTGCCATAGCCTGTGCCTATGATTTGGGATACTTGAGGGGGTGAGATTGGGGGACAATCTGAGTAGCAAGTTACGTTCTATGCAATTATGTCAATCATGTCAAATAAACTCACATTTGATCATATTTAATCACATCAATCATATTTAAACAATAAATTACCACATTGGTCATAAAAAATTTGGCAGCATAATGGCTTAGAAAATGGATATCCCAGGGAATAAACCCCTCATTTTACAGCCAAGGCCAATCAAAGAAATCACAATTGCAATGTGGCAACACAATTTAATCATAGAAAGATAATGAAAGAACATTAAGCAAGAATATGAAACTTAGCTACCTTTGGTGCTTGTACTTGGCTTTCCTCTATAAACCAAAGCTTCCTCTAGTTTTCCCAAGCTTCCTCAAGTCCCTAAACATCATTAAACACATGCTCAAGCCACTGATTTCATGGCTAATCACAAAAAGTTCTCATAAAACTCTTAAAACCCTTAAATTCCCAAACTCTTTATCTTAAGCTCTATCTTTGAGCCAACCCTTGTCTTTATGGTTTTTCATCATGGGGAATTCATTTTTGCCATTAAATTAATGAAATTCCAACCTTAAGACATTCAAAAGATCTGGCTGAAAATCTGCTCCAAAGGAAAAAGAATGGTTCTTTCACAAACTTGCTTAAAACATACCATACTTGTTTCTTTTAGAAAAATCTCATGCTTTCTCTTGATTTTGTGTTTTAAAAACAACTTTTGTTCCCATTAATCATGCTTGGCCAGATTGGAACAGTGGATGAAGGAGAGAAAATTTCAATGGAACTAACTCATAGAGCTTAGGAACTATGCTAGAACACTTAAAGAACACAAGAAGTTTGCTTACCAATTTTCCTTGCTTTTCTTCCTTATTTTTATTCTCTTTTTCTTTCCTCCTTCACCCCATGTAGCCTCCCTTTCTTTCACCTTTGCTGCAACTTCTCTTCCCTCTTTCTAAGTGTCCAAAACATCCAACTTGAGGGAGTATAAATAAAAGAAGCCAACCAATGAAATTATGCCAACAAAGCTTCTTGATTTTTCTTGCAAATTCATGAAAATAATAAATTAATGCTATTTTTCCATGTACAGCTTGGGGAGCACGAAATATGGAGTATTTTGCTTCAAAAATATTGTACTTTTATTGATCTAGATATATCTTGAACTGATCTGGACAAATAAAGCTACTTTAACAGTATATTTTACTATTATTGAGATACTAATTATAATTATATTGGGATATAAAATTATCATAATATACTTATCCCAATTGGTCCAAATATAAGACCCACATATTTTTCTTGAATGAATACTGCATCTTCCTGCAGTTCAGATTGACCTTTATCGGGTAAGAATTAATATTAAATCATAATTACCCAATAAATATTATTTTCATCTTAATAAATTCCATATTATATTCCATTAGTCTTAGCTCATTGAGAGCTTCATTTTGGCTATATTTTTTTTATATTTACAAAAATTCCCTTGACCCGGGATAAATTTATAATTTTTAAAACTTTTAGATCATTAGGTGTAATTTTTGTCAAAATATTTGACTTCCTTCCCCACACGTGAATTCTTATTTGCTTTGGGACAAATTATTTATTTCCATAATTCTTAGGGGTAAAAATATAATTTCTCATTTTTTCGTCCAATCGGAAAAAATGATCTCTTTGCCCTATTTCACATAAAACGATGTCTGTCCATTTTTGCAAATTACCTATGCATTTTTAGTTTTCTAATATTTTAGAGATGTTACAAGGCACGGACAAGGAGCAGCTCCTGGCATGATTCTAAGCAGGAGGGGCATATGAATGAATCAAATGCATACTGGAACGAGAGGGATAGCTTAAAGGAATGGGACTATACGGTATGGGACTATACGGTTAAAGGATAGCTTAAAGAAATTGATAGGTACTACCTATACCAATAATGTGCACCTACCTTTTCGGTAGTCTATCCCTTAAGAACTCCTCAGTTAAGCATACTTGACTTGGAGCAATCCTAAGATGGGTGACCTCCTGGGAAGGAGGTGTGTGAGTGAGGACAGTCGCCAATCCCAAAGAAATAGCCGGATGTTACAGTTGTCATTAGATTAAAGTTGCCTCCCTTGTTGAAGATGATTTTGGACAATATGTAGTGTAGGACCCTTATCTATACACTAAGATATAAAGGCTTTACATTTTTTATAAGAGGCCTATTTTCTTTTCTCTTGAAATTATGTTTAGAATCATGCTCTTATTGTAGTTCAAATATTCTCCACACTCTCTATTGTTTTGTTATTCTCATCCATGTACTTGGTGGCAAAAATATTGATCTTGAACCCATTTTGTCCAGGAATCTCCAGAATATCATTGATGTTTTCATTAGTCAACCAGAAGTTCCTAAACCTAAGAGTCACTTGATACTTTTTCTTCTTGCTATTGAACTTTAAAAAAGGCATGCCAAGTCTTGATTACTTCTTCATCATACCTTTCCATAATCTCTAAAAAGTTTTTTGTACTTCCCCAACCAGATTCTAACATCAAAGTCATTTGGAATAAGAAATTATTTCAGACTAGTCCAGTAAGGAGTAATTACCTTCTTTACAGTAAAATTCGTTGAGAACTTCTTCAGGATATGGTCAGAGCTGCATAAAGTGTAATATCTCAAAATTTCACTAGATACTAAGTGATAAAAGAGGACATAATTGATGATAACATAAAAGATACAAGAAATTCGCAAAAACGAACAGACACCATTTTGTGTGAAATAAGGCAAAGAGATTATTTTTTCCAGTTGGATGAAAAAATGTAAAAATTATATTTTTGCCCCTGTAAAAATATAAAAATGATATCCATGTCCCAAAAGTATTAAAGTTCACGATGAGGACGAAATAGAAAAGCCTTGGAGAAAATTACATCTAATGACCTGAAAGTTTTAGAAATTATAATCTTATCCTAGGTCAAGGGCAATTTTGTAAATATACAAAATTACTGTCAAAACGAAGCCTTCGACGAGAGAAGTCCGATGGTATATGGCATTGGGGGTTAATGTTCAAGAATAAAGAAATAATCAGTGCCGAGTGTCCAAAAGTAATAGTAAACTGATAAAGTAAACTGTGGGTCCTACCGATGGTTAAAATGAAATCGGGACAAGATATGGGTCATACACAGATGCCATTTGGGACAGGATAATTATGGAAATATAAAAATAAAATTAGAATAGTCCTGTATCCCAAAAATGCTAAATTACTATAAAGACAATTTTATCTGTACAATTAAAAAGTACCTGGATTGAGGTATATCTGGATTAGGAAAATTGGGCAATTTTTGGACACACTTCCCTCTCTCTCATGCTTGATTTGCTGTAGCCCAAAAGTCCCAAATATTTAATGATTTTTGGAGGAAAACTTCTTAAAGAAGGAATCAAAATGTAACTTTAGTTAATTAAGTGATTAAACCACATAATTAAATCACTTAACCACTTAAAACCTTCTCTTTCCTCACCATTCATGCGTGACTTCTGCAGCCACAGACTAGAAAAGAAAACACAAGAAAAAGGAAGGGAAAAGGAGGAAGAAAGGGAAGAGGAATCAAAGAGAAATTCAAGAATCAAGTTGGTAAGATTATTTCCTACCACTCTAAGTTTGCTATTATGGTTTTCAAAACATGTTTTAGGGTTTAGTTTGCTTCCTTTCCATCTTAGGGTTTCAGCCAAAATGTCATTTAGCAATAGGAATGAGTTTTGGACCATTAAACTTAGGGAAAAGCTTAGATTAACCACTAGAAGCATGAATCCATTGATGGTTTGAAGTGATTTGAAGGAAAATTTTTTTAATCACTTAGGTCAGATTTTGGTCTGAATAGGGGGGAGTATATAGATTTGGAATTTCATGATTTTGACCTCAAAAATGGATTCCCTATGCTCCAAAACCTTAAGAACAAGTGTGTTGTACAAAGAAAGATTAAACGAAAGCTAAGTGAAAATTTTGGATTTTAGTGTTATGGTATTGTATAATTCCAAAAAACCAATGGCTAAATTGGTTTAATGATGATATGATTAGGTTCAAGGATATTTTAAGAGGCTCAAGAAGTGGCATACCAAGTTTGGAGAGCAAGGGAGCATCATAAGATAGTTAATTTCCCATACTAGCATTATATTATCATGTTTGTTTTCAATGTGCTTTATGCCTTGTCATATGATTGCAATGATATTTTGAGATGATTTATGTGTATTGGCTGAGTTGATTGAGGGGTATTAAGACCCCGGGATGTCCATTTTTCAAAACGAAACTTTGCCAAAAATTTTATGAATTCATATTACGTAAATGTTTTAATGTATTCAAAATGTGTTATCTTGATGTTTTCATGCTTAATGTGATGATGTGATGGAATGTTGGGTGTTAACTACTGAGATTCTTTGAATCTCACCCTCCCAAATATAAACCATGAATAGGTAGCAACAATGGCAAGACCACCAAGGAAGAGAAAGGAAAGAAGAAAGAATTTGGCTATTAACTTGATAATTCTAGCAATGGCCATGAGTTTTGACCTTTTGTGTAAATTTGTAAATATGATGTTAAGCATGTTTCTTCAAGGTTTTATAATGCCTTTGGTCTTAACTAAAGTATGGTATGGTATGAAAATGATGCATGGCCATGTAAATATTTTATGGCTTTTGTTTGGCAAAGTAGTAAGAGGTAAAAGGTTATCTTGACCTATGCAGAGTAAACATGCCACTATTTGGACTTTTGATGTATAAAGTATGAATGATGTATATGGTTTAAAAGTAGACAGGAAGAGCTCTCCAATGGTCTAAATAACACTCATACTGGATGTGTGTTCAAGATTTGGCGGATTTTTATATTTAATCCTAATTAAAATGATTATTTTGTTGTTTTCATATAAAATATGAAAATTCACAGAGTTTGCTGTACAGATCAATACTATCATTGCCCTGAATTATATTTTTTCCATGTAGACAAAGTTATAAGCTATACCTAGAGACTTGAATCACATGCATATGATTTTTATTGATTTAGTTATGATTTTCCAAAGTTTATCAGAATAAATAAATCCGATTAAATGAATAGTGGCCAAAGTTGAAAAAATTTTATTATGACATTTATTGTGATTCAAGATCCTACTATGATATAAATGGATTTTAGAATAATTAAATACATGGGAAATGGGCACATAAGAGAGGTGTTACATAAAGGATCAATAGCTATTTCTAATTCTTCAAACTTTGTACTTGATGATGGAGCAGTAGGAATGGGTTTCTTTGTTTCTGCCTTAGATTCAACTGTTATCTTATTCTTCAAACTTTGTACTTGATGATGGAGCAGTAGGAATGGGTTTCTTTGTTTCTGCCTTAGATTCAACTGTTATCTTCTTCTTTGAAGATGCTCCTTTGCTCGATTCAGCCTTTTGTTTCTGAGCAGCACCTTTTTTCGTGGCAAATTGAGACTTTGTCGTTCTTTTGGGCCTTCCCTATTTTGTGCTAACATTTGTATTCTTTACTCTCACTATTTCTTAAAGAAATAAACTTCAAGGGATGCTCTGATGGTGTTTGAATGGTTCAATTTTGAGTTTAATTGGTGGAAAATGGTGTTTGGTTGAAGGAATTTAAGAATGGTTGAGGGAAAATGAGAGTTCTAATGGTTGAAGTATGAATAGGGTTATGTCTGTTTAGCATCTGGCCCTCTAAATCCTCTTTTGTAATTGTTCAATAGATGAATTTTGGAGGCTAAAATGTGAAATTTGAGTGGTTACATTCTCCACTTAACACAAAAATTGCCTTGATAGATAAACTTTCCACTTTGAAGTTCGACTGTCAGAGAGTTACCACACAGAAAATATCTCAACAGCCGAATTTCAGCCTTGAAATACAACTGTCAAGGACTTAACATGGATAGAAGCTTCAATAGATAAACTTTGTGTCAATAAAGTTCGAATTTCAAAGTCTCAACAGAAAGCATGTAAAGACATGAGGTCTAACAGATGAATGTTGGGATTCAAAGTTCAAATTTTGAGGCTTTTGTGAAGAAATGTTTAAAGTACGAATATTGAATCATCAAAGTTTGAATGTTGTACATAAGCAGGCATAGCACATACACATGCAAACAGTCAAAATTCATACTTTAAGAAGTCAACCGATGAATTTTGAGCATATAGTAATATAAATATAGCATATAAATCATTGAAATTCGACTGTTAAGAGGTTAAAGTTCAAATTTCAAGCAAGCAAAGTCACTCAATATGGTAGATAAGGCATGGAAATTTGTTTATTTGTAATTGAAATGTGAATTATGAAGAAAAAAACTTATAAGCATATGTTGAAAATTCGCAATTTCTTATTTCTTCAGTAGAAGCTGTTCATCTAAGTGTGAGATACTCCATTATTTTGATCTCTCATCACATAACCTCATGAGAAGAAACTGGAAACTATTTTATACACACTCTGATGCTTAAGTTAGTATGTGATTTATCACATTAACTCAAAAAATAAAGAGATTAAGATAGAATCTTGCTTACAGCTCATTGGGATTAACCATTCCCAATTCCCTTCTGATTTTTTATATATCTATCTTTTGGAAGTAGTTTAGTTAGGATATCTGCCACCTGATCTTCTATTGGGACAAACTCAAAAATAATATCTCCTTTTTTAGCATGATCCTTCATGAAATGGTGTCTTATCTCAATATGCTTTGTCCTTGAATGCATTATTATATTCTTTATGATGTTAATGTCACTAAGATTGTCATATTTGATAGGCGCTTCCTTTAGCATAATTCCAAGATCTTTCAAATGCTGTTTCATCCAAAGAATCTAAGCATAACAGCTTCCAGCTGGCATGTATTCAGCTTTTGCAGTAGAAAGCTACACTATTTTGCTTCTTGTTGAACCATGAGACTAAAGACCCTCCAAGATTTTGGCATATGCCACTTGTGCTCTTTTTGTCAGTTTTGGATCCAGTGAAGTCTGCATTAGTATAACCAATAAGCTCTTGTCCATTGCCCATTAGACACCAAAGCCTCATATGAGGTGTTCCAAGTAAATATCTGAATATTTTCTTTACAACTATTGCATGGGACTCCTTGGGACATGATTGGAATCTTGCACACATGCAGACACTGAATATGATGTCAGGTCCACTAGCAATTAGATATAGTAAGGAACCAATCATTCCTCTGTATTGAGTGATGCCAAATAGTTTTCCTCCTTTATCCGTATCGAGCTTTGTACCAGTGGCTATAGTAGTTCCCATTGACTTAGCATTCTCCATTCCAAATTTCTCAGCAATTCTTTCAGATATTTTGATTGGCTCAGAAAGATGCCATCATCACATTATTTTATTTTCAGTCCAAGAAAAAAGTTGAGTTCTCTTTGTTAGCAAGGCTGACTTCCCAAGAGGGGGGGTGAATTGGGAAGATTGAAGTTTTTCTGCACAAAGTGAAGTAAGTGAAGATATCACAGTATAGTGAAAAGAACGTGTAAAACAGAGCAAGCTGAAAAGTAGAGATAAGGAGAAGAAAACTCAATGATTTATTCTGGTTCGGTCTATCCACTTGACCTACATCCAGTCCCCAAGACACCTCTTGAGATTTGTCTACTATACAGCAAGAATTTCAACGGGCTTCTTGCTAAGGCCACAGTACACGAGTATGCTCTGTTTCTGAGCTCTCTCAAACTCTCCAAGCACTTACACTATGTGCTTCCCAATCCCCTTGTGAATACCCCTCACAAGTAAATCTATCTCCCAGATGAAGAGTAGATTGATTACAATGAAATAACTCTCTTGAAAAGAGTAGATATGAAAGTTTAAGTACAAATAATGAAGTTGAGAGGGTAAAACTTTTTGAGAAGAAGATTCAGCAGAAATTCGGTATTAATAAGTTTGATTTGTTACCCACAACTTCAAATGATGTTGTATTTATAGATTTAGGTCTCAAATATCCATTAGAGACTAAATCTATCCGTTGGGGAAGTTATCCAACGGTTATTCTGAAAAACTATCCGTTTACCAACCGCATTTAATGTTTCTGACATACTGAAATTCGAATTTTGGTTGGTCAATAGACGAATTTCGAAGGAACCGAAGGTTAAAGCTTCCAACGTTAAAATACGAAGTTCATCTGTCCATAGAGTGAAATTCGAATTTTGAAGCTTATGAAGTATTTTTTCAATGTGACATACAAATTTTCAAGAAGAAAGTTTTTCTGTAAATCGTGAACAGTGTTTTCAATTTTCTAAGTACCCTCGAAATTCGAATTTTGGATGCCCAAAATTCATCTGTCCATTGAACGTTCAAAGAGGCACAGTAGTTCACTTTCTTCGAAATTCGAATTTTGACGTAGTGAAATTTGTCTGTCAGAGATCAATTTTGAGACTTAATTTCCTTTTGATTTCAGATGAACTCTATCATAGTTTCAGACGAATTTCTTTGGTTTTCTCAAATTGCATTTTGTCTGAAATTCGAATTTTGAAACTGTAAAGTTCGTCTGTTCAAAAAGGCTTCTTTCAGAATAGATGAAAATTTGAATTTTGAAAACCAAAATTCGTCTGACAGAGAGACATCTCTTCAGACTTGTTCAGTTTAATCTTGAAATTCGAATGTCCTAAGGCAAAGTTCGAATTTCCAACTTGACAGTTTAGTTTGAACTTTCAACCTTCGTCTGTTTGTGGGTGTTTTCCAAATATTTCAAGATTTAACATAAAATCAAAGTTTAAAAATATCTTTTCTTCAAATCAAAATCTTTTACCCAATCATATCAAGAACTGAGACTCTACAAAAAATCTACCAGTAAGTACTCATAAAATCTTCACTTGAGATAGCTTTGATCTCCTTTGATATCTTCAATCCAAGCTTTTGAGTGTTGGTTTAGAATCATCAAAACTCTTGTTTCAACATTCTCCCCCTTTTTGATGATGACAGAACAACTCACAAACTGGATTAGTACTTGGGTTTGCTTTCACAAGCTCCCCCTCAACATATGCATAAGATATTAAATCAACAGATTAAGTGAAGAGATTTAAGGCAAAAAATATTGCAACAAAGAGATCCATTCATTTAATCAAGAGTTGCTTGTACAGAAACATATTAATCAAGGTTCAAACACAAAATACAAAACAACACAAAATGCAACAAGAGGACTCAAGCCTAATTGCTAAGCAATTCTACAATTATTTCTTCTTGGACTTGGTCTTCTTGTAGTATTTCCCTTTCCCTTTCCCAGATTGCTCAGTAGAAGGCTTTCCAGTTTGCCCAGACTTCTCCCCCTTTTTGGCATCATCAGGAAGGCCAACAAAATCAGCTGGAGGAGGAATCTAAGAGACAGGAATAGCACGAAGTGGCACAGGAGCAAAGGGAATATCAGGCTGAACTGGTGCAGGAGGCTCAGCAGTCTCAGGACTAGAATCTTCATCATCATCAGAGACCACAAGCAGCTCTTGCATTTCCTGTCTGGATAGAGCTAGCCGAGCTCTCTGTTCTTCTGACAGCCCATAAGCAGCAAGAGAAGGAGAGACTGGTTCAGGAGGAGGAAACATTTCTTCAAGCCTTCTCCTTTGAGCTAGCAGAAGGGCATTGTGAGCAATAGCAGCAAAGTCAATAACAGGCACAATGCTCCTTTCCTCATTGAGTGCAGCTTGCAGAAATGGTGAAGCAGAAATGGATGCTACTAGCTGCTCAACTTGCTCAGACTCTTGGGTGGAAAGGATAAAGTCCTGAGCAACTGCTTCACTCTGCTCAATTGGGCTTGTTTCCTGTAGACCCTCTTCCTCCATGCCATAGTCCAAGGGTAGACCAAGACTTACCTCATTGCTGGAGGCCTTTGGCGTGCCAGTTGGTTCAGTCTCTTGCATACCAACACCAGGGATAGGAGAATCCAGCTCAAAAGGACTTGGAGGCACAGGAGATAGAGACAGAGTAGGCTCAGGGATACCAGGCTGAGGTGGAGCTGAAGTGGTAGGAATTGCATTTCTAATCTCTTCATAGGCATCAGCCACCACCTTCATATTCACAGCCAACTGATGGATCTGATCTTGTAGATGAGCAAATTTGGTGTTTTGCTCATCCCTAATGCTGAGAATGAGTGTTGACAGACTGTCAAACAACTCAGTGATCTTTGTTGGCTTGACCCGTGAGGAGGGAGTGGAAGGAGGGTGAGTAGGCCTGGAGGGAGATGGAATAGGCTGAGAAGGCTGAGGTACAGATCTGCTAGGGGCCTCAGAAGTGCCTTCTTGTTGGAGGGAAGCATCAGCAATAAAGAACAAGTCTTCAGATTTTCCTGCTCCCTTTCCAACCCATCATCCTTCATCCTTTTCAATCCCCATTCTTTGCAGTTCTTCCTCTTTGAATGCCTCAGTGAGTTTTCCTTTCCCCTTTTCAATGTGCTAAATCCTAGCATGCTGCAGGATTCTTGAAATAATTGCTGCATAGGGGAGTGTGGAATCCTTCCTCTGATCTCTTGCTTTTATCATTCGCTGGAGAATGATATGACCCATATTGATCAGCTTCCCACGTATGATGGCAGTCATTACATGAGCCTCTGCCCTTGTTATCAAATTGAAGCTTCCACCTTTATTGAAAATGATCCTAGACACAATGTAGTGCAGAATCCTTACTTGTACACTTAGACCTGTGGGCTTCAACAGATTTATTGTGGGCCTATTCTCCCTTCTTCTGAACAAGGTGTCCAAGATAGTGCTCTCCTTGTAATATAGGAAGGGCTCACCTTCTTCGTCAGCTGTGCTAGCCTCATCCATATAACCAGAGGCTGTGATGTCAACTTTCAGCCCATCTTGACCTGGAATTTCCAACACCTCATTGAAGGTTTCATCAGCAAGCCAAATGGTCCTTGATCTCAAGGTGACCTCCCATTTCCTTTTCTTGCTGTTATATTTAAGAGAGGCATACCAAGTCTTCACTACCTCATCATCATATTTCTCAGTAATTTCCAACATATTTCTATATTTTATCAACCATATTGTAGCATCAAAGTTGTTGGATATCAGAAATTGTTCCATGTTTACACAGTGAGGCTTGATTACCTTTTTGTTGGAAAACTTGGTAGTGTACTCTTCTTGAATCTCAGGAGTGCTCCACAGTGGAAGTGTAGTCAATTCGAACTCTCCAGATTCAGTACTAGAAGATGCAGAAGAGGCAGCAGCAGGGATAGAAGGTTCAACACTTTTTGAAGAGGAGGGTCCAGTTTTCTGAGATTCTGCTTTGGATGAAGATTTCTGGTGTTTAGACGGAGTAGCTTTACTGGGTTCGGCCTTTCTCTTAGATTTCTCTCCTTCCTTTGTAGCATATTGAGATTTGACATTCCTCTTTGGACGAGTCACAGCTTTTCCTGTTCCAGGAATTTTGACTCTTGCCATTTCTCGGTTGAATGATGCAGAATGTGGTTAAGGATAGGTTTATGGGATGCGATTGGAAGTTTAAACGGTGAAGAATGATGGTTTTTGGATAGGAGTTAAGAGGATTGAAGAGAGAATCAGAACAGACTTAGAGAGGTTACAAATAGGGTTGCGTCTGTTCTCTGGAGAACCGTCGGATTTAACGTATGTAACCGTCTGACAGACGAATTTTGAGGGGTCAAAATTCGAACTTCGGGCAGTTACAAGTTAAATCGTTCAGCAAGGCTTACTGACAGACGAATTTTCATCTGAAAGTTCGTCTGACAGTGACTTGAAACAAGCAGTACTCGCACAACAGACAAATTTTGTTTCAACAAAGTTTGAATGTTGAAGTGAGAACAGCATCAACAATCAAAACCACAACCAATAGACGAATTAAGCATGCAGAGCATCATCTTTCAAGCATTCATCATGAAGAACATGATTCAACAGATGAATTTTAAACTGTAAATTCAAATTTTTCATCTTTTGTAAAGGTTGTCCAACATTCGTATGTCAAGAAGTGATAATTCGTATAACAGTGATGGACAACCATATCTTTGAAAATTTTGTTCTTGAAAATTCGAACTTCCATATTCAACAGACAAATTTCGAGGCATCAGTGAGAACTGTTCCAAAGTGTAACAGGTCGAAGTTCGTCTGTTGGTCACTTAAAATTCGAATGTTGACCACGTTGACCAGTATAAAAACACAGTTTTATGAAACAACATACATTTAACAGCATTTCAAATATAAGCATCATCATTAAGAACTTACAGAATGGATCCAGAACATAGGTTTTTCGTTGTTTACTTCACTTTCTGGTTGTTCCATTTTGATATGCTCAAATCTTCAAGAGTATAGCAGTTCAGTCTTGTGATGAGCACCTGCAACTTAAATTAAACACTCTCCGATGCTGAAGTTAGAATTGATTTGTAAGATTTAAAACTCTAAAAAGAGAATTTCATAAGTATAACTTACAATTCATTGGGATTTACCATTCCCAATTCTCTCCTTATTTTGCAATGCCTGTCTTCTGATAGAGGTTTTGTGAGTATATCAGCAAGTTGATCCTCTGTTGGGATGTATTCCAGCTTAACTTCTCCTTTTAGAACGTGATCCCTTATGAAGTGATGCCTAACCTCAATATGTTTCATCCTTGAGTGCATGACAGGATTCTTGGTAATGTTTATGGCACTTTGATTATCACACATGATTGGTATCTCTTTTATTTTAACCTTTAGATCTTCAAGCTGCTGTTTCATCCAGATGACTTGGGCACAACAGCTTCCAGCTGCAACATACTCAGCTTCTGCAGTGGATAAGGCCACACTATTTTGCTTTTTGCTGAACCATGAAACCAGGGATCCTCCAAGAAACTGACAAGTTCCACTTGTGCTTCTTCTGTCAGTTTTGGATCCTGCAAAGTCAGCATCAGTGTATCCTTTGAGATCTTCTCCATTGCCTTTTGGATACCAAAGACCCATCTGTGATGTTCCAGTAAGATATCTAAAAATTCTTTTCACAGCTGTTGCATGGGTTTCTTTGGGGCATGATTGAAACCTTGCACACATGCAGACACTGAACATAATGTCAGGTCTGCTGGCAGTTAGGTACAGTAGGGATCCAATCATTCTTCTGTACTGAGTAATGTCAAACATCTTCCCATTTTCATCCATGTCCAGTTTGGTTGCAGTAGCCATAGGTGTTCCCATTGGCTTAGCATTCTCCATTCCAAACTTCTTTAATAGCTCTTTTAGATACTTGGATTGACTGAGAAAGATACCATCATTAAGCTGTCTGATTTGCAATCCAAGGAAGAAATTGAGTTCACCCATCATAGACATCTCGAATTCTCCCTGCATTAACTTAGAAAATTCCTTGCAAAGAGTTTCATTAGTAGCACCGAAAATAATATCATCAACATAGATTTGGACAATTAGTAAATCTTTATTCTCTTTCTTAGTAAATAAAGTTGTGTCAACTTTGCCTCTGTTAAACCCTTTCTCAGTCAGAAAATTGCTCAATCTTTCATACCATGCTCTGGGAGCTTGTTTTAATCCATAAAGAGCTTTCTTCAGTTTATAGACATGGTTTGGTTTTGTAGAATCCTCAAAACCTGGAGGTTGATCTACATAAACCTCTTTCATGATATATCCATTCAGAAAAGCACTCTTTACATCCATTTGATATAGCAAAATATTTTTCATGCATGCATAAGCTAGTAGAATTCTTATAGCTTCTAATCTGGCTACTGGTGCAAAGGTTTCTTCAAAATCAATACCTTCTTCTTGATTATACCCTTTAGCAACTAATCTAGCTTTATTTCTAATTATAGTTCCAAATTCATCAAGTTTGTTTCTGAAAACCCATTTGGTACCAATAACAGGATGATTTTTGGGTCTTGGAACTAAATCCCAAACTTGATTTCTTTCAAATTGATTTAATTCATCTTGCATGGCCAAAATCCAGTAATCATCAGTTAAGGCTTCTTCAGTACATTTGGGTTCAATTTGAGAAATGAAAGCACAGTTGAGCATCTGTTCCCTTAACTGTTTTCTGGTTTTGACTTTCTCTTGAACATTCCCTATTACTTGATCAACAGGATGATTCCTTTGATATCTCCAAGCTCTAGGGAGTTCTTGAGATGTTTCTTCATTATTTTCATCAAACTCTTGCTCCTGAATATCTTCCTCTATGTTAACAGATTCAGATATCTTTGGAGGTTCATTTTTACTTTCATCAGAGAGGCCTAGTTTTTCAAAATTGAAATCAAGATCATCCTCATTGGTAACATGTTTTGAAACAGTTTCATTTTCAATGAAAACCACATGCACGGATTCTTCTATTGCATTTGATCCTTTATTAAAAACTCTATAAGCCTTACTCCTACTTGAATAGCCTAGAAATATACCTTCATCGGATTTGGCATCAAATTTACCTAGGTTTTCTTTGCCATTGTTGTGAATGAAGCATTTGCACCCGAACACATGGAGGTGTAACAGATTTGGCTTTCTTCCCTTGTATAGCTCATATGGAGTCTTCCCAAGGATAGGTCTGATGTAAGCTCGGTTAATGATGTAACTTGCTGTATTTACAGCATCAGCCCAAAACACTTGAGAGAGCTCCTTCTCATTCAGCATAGCTCTAGCCATCTCTCCAATAGTTCTGTTCTTCCTTTCTACCACTCCATTTTGTTGAGGAGTTCTTGGTGCTGAGAAGTTGTGGTCAATCACATGCTCATTGCAGTACTCCAGGAAGTATGCATTTTCAAATTCTCCTCCATGGTCTGACCTGATAGATACAATAGAGATACCTTTCTCATTTTGCACTTTCTTGGCTAAGGTTACAAATGCATCAAAGGTATCACTTTTAGAAGAAAGAAATAATGTCCAAGTAAATCTAGAATAATCATCAACAATTACGAGCACATACAGATTACCACCTAGACTCTTTACCCTAGAAGGTCCAATTAAGTCCATATGCAGCAATTCAAGTGGTCTCGTTGTGGTAACTATGTTTTTGGATTTGAAGGATGATTTAGTTTGTTTTCCTCTTAGGCACGCATCACATTCTTTATCCTTTTCAAAAGATATTTTTGGTAAACCAGTTACTAGCTCATTTTTAATCAGTTTAGACAGTTGATTCATGTTCACATGAGCTAATCTTCTATGCCATAGCCAACTATCATTATTCTGACTGATTAAGCATACAGAATCTAAAGGAGGAAGTTCATCAAGGTCAATAGTGTAGCAGTTACCATCCCTTTGAGCTTTGAGGATTACTCTGTGATCACTTTTTCTGATGACCAGGCAAAACTTTGAGTCAAACAGCACCCAGTTTCCTTTATCACAAGTCTGACTCACGCTTAGTAAGTTGTGGTTGAGGCCAATCACAAACAGCACCTCTTCAATGGATGTTTCAGGATTTTTGCCCACAATGCCAATACCAACAATTTTACCATATTGATCACCTCCAAAGGTCACCTTTCCTCCTTTCTTGTCTCTAAGGGTGATGAACTTCTCCTTGTCACCAGTCATGTGACTTGAGCAGGCACTGTCCATATACCATTTGTTGCTTTTCTTAGCTTTGAGACAGATCTGCAAAACAATGTTTATGATTTCCTTTTAGGTACCCAAATTTGCTTGGGTCCTTTTTGGTCAGTATATTTTTCCCTAGATTCAGATGCAACTTTGGAAACCCATCCAACCTTCCTGCCAAGTCCATTTTTCCTTAAATCACAAGAACTGGAAATATGTCCCTTTTTGTTACAGAAATGACAGGTAGTGAAGGGACTGCTAGATTGAGATGCAGGAAGAAAACAGTGCAGGTAATACTTTTGTCTAGCATGCCTTGGTTGATCATATGTTTCAATGTAAGGTGATGCATTAACTTTCTTTTTATTGTTCTTAGCATGCACAAAATGTCTCATATATGCATTTTGATTTTTCTTCCTAATCTTTTCCTTGACAGCACATGGGTCATAGCCAAGACCAGCTTTTCCTTGTGATATTCTTTGGCTCCCCATCAAGGCAAACAGCATATCTTTACCTCTAGTGAGTCTAGACATGCTTTTGACTAAGTAATCATTAGTTTGTTTAAGTTCAGTGCATGAAGTACAACAAACAGATTCAGCAGTAGGTAAAGAAGTAATTTCAGAGATTGTGTTTTGAGATTCCAGCATATTTATTTTCTTCTTTGCCAGTTTTAGTTCTTTAGCAACTTTAATGAAATCATCATGAAGCTCATGAAAAGCATCCAGCAATTCAGAATAGGAAGGTTCAGATTCATATACCTCTTCATCCTGATCACTGCTGTATGAGGGTGCAGCTTCTTCAGAGGCAAGTGCCATTAGACAAATGTTGGCAATCTCATCTTCATCTTCTTCTTCCTCATCTGAGCTGTTGCCCCATATAGATGAGATGTAGGCTTTCTTCTTTTTCACTTTGTCAGCACCTTTCTTTTCTTTTTCTTGCTTCTTGAGGAATTGGGGGCAGTCCCATTTTATGTGTCCCTGCTTCTTGCACTCATAGCAAGTCACAGGTTCTTTTGCCTCTTTCTTGCTTTCCCCAGCAGCTACCTTGAAGAATCTCTTGTTCTTCTTCTTGCTATAGAATTTTCTAACCATCATAGCCAGAGTTTCCTCATCCAGCCCATCCTCTTCGTCAGATTCTTCTTCCTTTTCATCAGCAGCTTTGAGGGCAAGGCCTTTCTTCTTTCTGTCCATCCCAGCTTCCGTGAGAGCTTTGATTTTTCCTTCATACTCTTCAAGGCTGCCAAAGAGAGCTGTGACAGAGGCCATTGATTCTCCTCTGGCTTCTTCTATTGCTGTCACTTTGGGCTGCCATTCCAGAGGGAGTGCTCTGAGGATTTTTCTTACTTTCTCTGATTGAGAGTATTCCTTTCCTAGACTCTTTAGTTGATTCACAATGAGAATGAATCTCTTTTGGAGCTCTTTTATAGTTTCTCCTTCAGCCATCTTGAAGCTCTCATACTCTCCAATGCATGTGTTGAGTCTATTCTCCCTGACCCCAGATGACCCTTCATGTACAATCTGCAGAGTGTCCCACATTCCTTTTGCAGTGGTGCATTGTGAGACCCTGTAGAATTCGTCCTGGTTCAGGGCACTGACTAAACAATGCTTTGCTTTAAAATTCAGCAGAACTCTCCTCCGGTCTTCATCACTCCATTCTACTTCCAGCTTCTCTTTGTATCTTCCATCTTCAGTTAGAGCCATTAGGATGAAATCTCCTTTATCAATGACTGACCAGATGTCAAGATCAATTGATTGGAGGTAGATCTGCATCCTCATCTTCCAGTACCCATAATGCTCTCCACTGAAGTCTGGTGGTCTGTTAGTGTTGTTCCCTTCAGGAAGTATACTCTCTCCAAAGCCAGCCATCTTTGTTCTCGGACTGTAAAATCCTTTGAATGGGAATCCGGGCTCTGATACCACTTGTTAGCAAGGCTGACTTCCCAAGAGGGGGGGTGAATTGGGAAGATTGAAGTTTTTCTGCACAAAGTGAAGTAAGTGAAGATATCACAGTATAGTGAAAAGAACGTGTAAAACAGAGCAAGCTGAAAAGTAGAGATAAGGAGAAGAAAACTCAATGATTTATTCTGGTTCGGTCTATCCACTTGACCTACATCCAGTCCCCAAGACACCTCTTGAGATTTGTCCACTATACAGCAAGAATTTCAACGGGCTTCTTGCTAAGGCCACAGAACACGAGTATGCTCTGTTCCTGAGCTCTCTCAAACTCTCCAAGCACTTACACTATGTGCTTCCCAATCCCCTTGTGAATACCCCTCACAAGTAAATCTATCTCCCAGATGAAGAGTAGATTGATTACAATGAAATAACTCTCTTGAAAAGAGTAGATATGAAAGTTTAAGTACAAATAATGAAGTTGAGAGGGTAAAACTTTTTGAGAAGAAGATTCAGCAGAAATTCGGTATTAATAAGTTTGATTCGTTACCCTCAACTTCAAATGATGTTGTATTTATAGATTTAGGTCTCAAATATCCATTAGAGACTAAATCTATCCGTTGGGGAAGTTATCCAACGGTTATTCTGAAAAACTATCCGTTTACCAACCGCATTTAATGTTTCTGACATACTGAAATTCAAATTTTGGTTGGTCAACAGACGAATTTCAAAGGAACCGAAGGTTAAAGCTTCCAACGTTAAAATACGAAGTTCGTCTGTCCATAGAGTGAAATTCGAATTTTGAAGCTTATGAAGTATTTTTTCAATGTGACATACGAATTTTCAAGAAGAAAGTTTTTCTGTAAATCGTGAACAGTGTTTTCAATTTTCTACAGTACCCTCGAAATTCGAATTTTGAATGCCCAAAATTCGTCTGTCCATTGAACGTTCAAAGAGGCACAGTAGTTCACTTTCTTCGAAATTCGAATTTTGACGTAGTGAAATTCGTCTGTCAAAGATCAATTTTGAGACTTAATTTCCTTTTGATTTCAGATGAACTCTATCATAGTTTCAGACGAATTTCTTTGGTTTTCTCAAATTGCATTTTGTCTGAAATTCGAATTTTGAAACTGTAAAGTTCGTTTGTCCAAAAAGCTTCTTTCAGACTTATATGAAAATTTGAATGTTGCAAAGTCAAAGTTCGTCTGTCAGAGAGCATTTTTCAAACTCAATTTCTTCTTAATTTCAGATGAACTTTAATATAGCTTCAGACGAATTTCTTTGGTTTTCACAAATTGCATTTTGTCTGAAATTCAAATTTTGAAACTGTAAAGTTCATCTGTCCAAAAAGGCTTCTTTTAGACTAGATGAAAATTCAAATTTTGAAAAATCAAAATTCGTCTGACAGAGAGACATCTCTTCAGACTTGTTCAGTTTAATCTCGAAATTCGAATGTCCTAAGGCAAAGTTCGAATTTCCAACTTGACAGTTTAGTTTAAACTTTCAACCTTCGTCTGTTTGTGGGTGTTTTCCAAATATTTCAAGATTTAACATAAAATCAAAGTTTAAAAATATCTTTTCTTCAAATCAAAATCTTTTACCCAATCATATCAAGAACTAAGACTCTACAAAAAATCTACTAGCAAGTACTCATAAAATCTTCACTTGAGATAGCTTTGATCTCCTTTGATATCTTCAATCCAAGCTTTTGAGTGTTGGTTTAGAATCATCAAAACTCTTGTTTCAACACTCTCATCGTGGACATCTCGAACTCATTCTGCACTAACTTAAAAAATCCTTGCACATAGATTCGTTAGTAGCACCAAATATAATATCATCAACATAAATTTGAACAACAAGTAAATCTTTATTTTTCTTCTTAGTAAAAAGTGTTGTGTCAACCTTACCTCTTTTGAACCATTTTTCAATTAAAAATTACTTAACCTCTCATGCCATGCTTTTAATGCTTGTTTTAGACTGTAAAGAGCTTCCTTTAGTTTATATATATGATTAGGCTTAGTTGAGTTCTCAAAACCTGGAGGTTGATCAACATAAGCTTCTTCCATGATATAACTATTCAGAAAAGCACTCTTTATATCCATTTGATATAACTTCATAACTTTTATACAGGTATGAGCTAAAAGAATTCTTATTGCTTCTAATCTTGCAACTAGAGAAAAAGTTTCCTCATAATCTATACCTTCTTCTATACCATAACTAACTCTCATTATCTTTACTAATTAAACATATAGAATCTAAGTTAGGAAGTTTATCTAAATTAATAGTATGATAGTTACCATCCCTTTGAGCTTTAAGGATAATCTTGTGATCACTTTTTCTGATGACCATGCAGAACTTTGAGTTAAACAACACCCAGTTGCCTTTTCCACAGGTTTGAATCACACTTAATAGGTTGTGGTTGAGGTTAATCACAAATAATACTTCTTCTATGGATATTTTTGGATTCTTACCCATGATGTCAATGCCAACCACTTTCCTATCTTGGTCACCTCTAAAGGTCACTTTTCCTTCTTTCTTATCTCTAAGGATGATGAAATTTTCCTTATCACCCGTTATATGTCTTGAGCATGCACTGTCTATATACCATTTGTTGCTCTTCCTAGCTCTAAGACACACATGTAAGATAGATTTTAGTTCTTTTCCTTAGGTACCCATATTTGCTTAGGTCCTTTCTTGTTAATTCCTCCCTTGGGCACTGAAGTACCTTTGGAAACCCACTTTATTCCATTATCATTTCCTTCCTTCTTATATACAAAAGAGGAGGATATATAACCCTTCTTGTTATAGAAGTAGCAAGTGGAGAAGGGACTAGAAGAAAAAGATGCATATCTGAAACAATGTAAAGTTTTTATTTCTGGGAGTTGGAAATAATCCTATGCTTTTGGTTGACTCATTATAATTTGAATTCCCTTCAGCAAGAAAAAAAATTCTTAGATAAAGATTTTGCTTCTTTTACAGCATAGGGGTCATATCTGTGACTCATCTTGCCTTGACTCACTATTTGCTTACCAAGTAACACTTTCAACATATCTTGGTCTCTAGTGAATTTAGTTAGACTCTTGCAGAGATAAACATTCTTATCTCTTAGCTCAATGCATGAGGTGCAGATAGAAGGAGTAGGAGAAGAAGTTTGTGATGCAATGCAAGATGCATGAGATTCATTTTCAAGTTTGTTTATTTTCTTTTTAGCTTGCAACAGCTGCTTGGAAGTTTTAACCAACTCAGTAAGTAAGTCATTAAATGCATCATGTAGTTCATTATATGAAGGTTTTGAATGATTTACCTCAGAGTTGCTTTCACTGTTTGGGTTATGATTCTCTTCTTCTTTTGCAATCTCTTGAGCCATCAAGCAAAGATTTAGAATTTCTTCTTCTTCTGTTGTATCCTCTTCATATGAGCTATCTCCCCAAATGGATTATATGAAAGCTTTCTTCTTTTTCTCTTTGTTTGCCTTCTTGTCTCTTCCTTGCTTCTTGGGAAGTTGAGGATAATCCCATTAGATGTGTTCAGGTTTCTTACACTCATAGCATATGATGGAGTCTTTGTTTTCTTTCTTACTACTGATGGATCCATCCTTCTTCATGAATTTTATGAATTTCTTCTTCCTGTACATCTTTCCAAATCTTCACACCAGTGTGACCAATGTCTCTTCATCCAACTCAACATCTGCTTCAGAATCAGCATCATCTTTTGATTCTACCTTGAGAACCAGACTCTTCTTTTTCTAGTAAAATAAATTCTTTTAGAGCTTTCAGTTTTTCTCCTTATTCTTCTAGGCTTTCGAAGAGAGCCACTACTATACAAAACCCCAATTTACATCGGTTATTTTAGCCTTTCTAAATTGGTTTTGAAAGTGATGTAAAAGCTGGCGATGTAGAAAATTTACTATTTACATCGATTAAAAAACAATGTAGAAAAGTTGCATTTACATCGGTTTATTACATAAAAACTGATGTAAAACAATTGCATTTAGATCGGTTTTTTGCATAAAAAACCGATATAGAAAATTTGCTTTTATATCGATTCTAACAAAAAACCAATGTAAAACATTAGCAAATCACATTGGTTTTCCTAAAAAATTGATGTAACTTTGAAATATTTTTTAATACCAAACTAAATATAATCCATATCCAAACCTGTATTTACAACAAATTTCTGAAAAAGCTAAACAATTTTGGCAACCACAGTAGAAACAACAATTTTACAGCACATTAGTTTTGTACATCAATTAATATATACTCCAAAAGTTAAGTAACCAATCTAAGTTTGACTAAAATATATGTTTAGAAATATCGTCAAATGAATTGTAAAAAAAATTGTGACCACATGTTCCGAATTTTGTCAATTTCTGGCTCAGTGTAGGGGCAATCGTCTATATCCAAGTGCTGCAAATTTAAAACTAATATCAACACCCATATATGGTAAGAAGTCATGATGAAAAATAAATTATAACCATTTAAAACCAATATCAACACCACATGTACCTATTCTAATGAGTCAACAACATTAAGAGTAATTATCTCAAACATTTCTCTCATGACATAATAACCACACTCTGTGTTCCCAGGTTGTTAGCGATACTACAAAACAAACAAGAATAACCAAAACAAAAATAGTTGGACTAAGATATCCTTTAAGTTTGGGTTCAAACTATTTACCTTTGGGTAAATCCATTTTGTACTATTATGACAATATATGTGTTTCCCACCCCTATATTGATATGTCTTCAAAGATCTGTCATCATATACATGGAAAATTCATATTATAGACTAATGAAGTCACATGTTATGACAATTCAAAGTTTTACATAAATATGCTTACAAATCAATTAGTTGACAAAACTCTTTAAGTGTTGTTTTATCCTTTTTCCAAAGGGAGTCAAACCAATAAATGGTGGTTTGCTCAGGGCATACCACACACAATGTCCAATGATTGCTGCATAATATAAGTTATTGATAATATCATCTCAATTATATAAAGCCTAATTACAGCTACTTATTTGTACATGAATTTCAAACTTATTACCCTTTATGGATTGGTGCAAACCAACATGGCTTACAATTTTGTTCAATAGTATTTCCTACATAGCTCATTCTATCTTCTTCTGAGTTCCCCATGCCTTGAAGGGCATATGGACAAAGGAATCCAAACCTATCATTGCATCCCAATTGGGTGCAATATTGGTGGAAAAACCTATTAGAGAACCGAAATAAAAATAAATGTAGATAAAACACCAAATGTTTAGAAACCCAATTGATTGAAAAGATGCTTAGCAATGAAAATAAACTTACATGATACCAAGTAGGAAAATGGATATGTCCAACTCCTTCATAGCTATGAAATCTTGGACATCATCTTTATTAAGATAAAAGGAATATGATTGAGATCCTACAATCCTAGGAGTCATGGTAACTTCAACAGAATTTTTTAATTGTGAAACTGCAATCTTTAGGCGTGACAAAAATCTCATGCCCATAATAGCTTGTGAGTCTAGGGATTTAGACTTGCATTGAGTCCATTGAATCCTTTCCTTAATCAAGTAAATAACAATGTATTATAACAACAAACGAAATCAATGAGAAATCAAAAGGATTATGAAGTTTTTGATACCTGAGGCATAGCCAATGTGACGAGCCTTATCGGCCACAAAATATAATATCCTCGAGCTTGAGCTACCATCTCAACCTCATCATTTGGGAATGGCACATGTGCATGAGGCTCAATGGCATTGTCAACCGACACCTTTACTTGATCTTGTAGTATTTGTTAGTGGTGGAGGGTTGATGCCATCTTATAAACTTAGCCATGAGCTACAATGCGCCTCGTGGGAACACCTAAATATAGATCACATGCCACTCCCACATCTTGTTCATTGTTAATGTCAAGTGGAGATGCACAACTAGCTTTCATGCTTTGAAGCATAGGAGAAAGGGTTATCTTGGCAAGTTGCATATGAATTTGCTTGGAAGAGAGCATAGACATAAACTCTTATCGTATAGCTTCCATCTTAGCATCCATCTCAGCTCGAAACATCTATTGCATTCGAGCTTCTATTTCCTCCTTAACCTTATCCAACATTTGTTGCATATTATGCTCGGACACATTCCCCTATGGCGGCGTGAACATGATCCAAAATATTGTTTGATTCCCAGTCCTCCTCTTACACTCCTAACACGGCCTGGGTGTTCATCCTTACCTAAAGTAGTAGCTAAGATATCTTGCCTCTCGCATGGAGTGAATAATCCTTGAGAGGCTTCCTCCTCAAGAGAATCCTATAACATTCAAGTAACAAATACATATAATTAGCAATTGCACTATTGAAGTCACATAATCACTATGATTCATTATAATTTACTTACAATCTTTCTGCCAACCACTCTAGCTTCAGGGGTGATATACTGTCCATGCTTATTCAACCTTGCCCTCTTCCAATTTTGAGCACGATTTGGGGGTGATGGAGGACAAACAACAATGGGTCTGACTTTGCAGCTTCTTTTCTTTCCAGCAACTTCTCCTTGATCATCGTATGCTCCAACAACTCATATCCTCCATGAGACAAGTTGTGAGGATACATATTTTGTTTTTGTCTTTCTTTATTTTCTTCTCTTAATTTCTATTAGATATAAATCCAATAAGCTTTTTAAGTAAGCACTCATAATTATTAATTAAATAATGAAAATGATAAATTTAATTACCTAACATTCAGGAGATAATCAAACTTGAACAAACTTCTGTCATGTCTCTTCATCTAAGTATGGATACTTGATGCATGGATTTTGCCCTTCAATTTACGATAAATGTATCTACTAGTAAGACTTGTTTTAAATCCCCTCCATCGCTCCACTACAATTGTCAAACATTGTTTCCTCATTGCAATAGTAGGAGGAATGTCATAAGTAATCTATAATTTAACACATACATATAATTAACTTAGTAATGAGTAATATTATATTAAAATATATAGAAAAATATATCAATACAAAGGTTTATACCAAGATATCTTGCTAAATCTGGTCTTTGATAGAATATGGAACTTCTTTCCATATAAGGAGCAAGATGTTGATTTTCCTGCAAGCCAAATCTCCTAAATAACTCTTAAACTGAGTCCTTTCATGGCATCTTTCATAATCTAGCTCACTGAGATCAACATGTAATCTCTGTTGACTACCTCGAGATTTGGTTAATGAACTCATAGTCATGGTACATCTACCAATGGTACTTCTACTCATAGTACTCTTGCTAGCTATCATGGTAGGTTGCTCAGAATCACTAAAATTGCTAGAGGAATCCATATTCATGTTTAGACAGTAAGATAAGAAATGTAAGTACATTGAAATAAAATTAAATTATGGTAACAAATTAAATTGAAATAATAAATGAAATTAATCCTATGTGTATGCAAAATTAAACTTGAAATGTGTGTGTCTGTGTGTGAAATGGAAATATTACCTCAGGAGAAATTATCCTATATAAGGATATTCTCCCAAACCCCTTCATGATGATCATGTCTTGTGGCATGTACATCATCTATTTCATCTTCTTCATTTAGCTGAGGTAGCCTTGAAGAAAAAGGCGGGGTTTCATCAATATCAAAAGTAGATTCTGTCTCTTCCCATGGAGAACAATGGACCACTTTTTATCAGCCAGATCAATGACATAAAAGATTTGTTTCGCCTGGTTTGTCATGATAAAGGGCTCCTCCATGTATCCTACCCTACTAAGATCTACCAAGGTAAATCCTAGCTCATCTATTCGAATACCATTGTTACTATCAACCCACTTGCATTTGAAAACAAGAATTCTAAATGCTTTGTAGTCAACCTCTCATATCTCTTCAATAAACCCAAAATATGATGTGGCTGCCAAAATAGGGTTTCTACCTTTTGAACTAGAAAAATACATCGCTTTAGCAACTACCATAACCCTACTGTTTTGCATGGTGCTCTTGTTA
This sequence comes from Adenanthera pavonina, assembly GCA_026686845.1. Classification (NCBI taxonomy): domain Eukaryota; kingdom Viridiplantae; phylum Streptophyta; class Magnoliopsida; order Fabales; family Fabaceae; genus Adenanthera; species Adenanthera pavonina. Next base: position 10,213,381 of record JAIVEN010000019.1, on the reverse strand, counting down.
TCCTGGGCTTTTGTATAGAATGAATACCCATTGATGTCATATCCACTCAAACATATGACATCAAAGCGAGGCCCACTGGCTAACCATCTTAGTGTAGTAGATACATTATCATCATTCATAACCCGTTCATTGAACCAGCATCTAAAAGTCTTGTTATGCTCATTCACCAACCATTTATCATTCTTTCGAGGATTCTTTTCCTTGACAATTTTTTATGCATGGTCAAATAAGGCTGAACTTCATCAGTGTTATTCAAGATATATAAATGTGCTTGTAACACTTCTTCACGACTCATGCTTTTCACTTTGCCCCCCCGTGTACCCTTACCTTCACCTCTTCCCTCATGGTGAGACTTTGGAAGTCCAATAGCTTCTACTGTTGATAAGTATTCAGTACAAAACTCAATAGCCTCTTCGACAACATATCTTTCAACAATAGATGCTTCAGGCCGGTGTGGATTCTTGACATACCCTTTTAGGACTTTCATGTATCGCTCAAATGGGTACATCCATCTCAAATAAATTGGACCACAAAGCCTTATCTCTCTAACCAAATGAATAATTAAATGAATCATGATGTCAAAAAAAGATGGTGGAAAGTACATCTCAAGTTGGCACAAAATAACAACTACATCATTCTCCAATTCATCCAACTTCTGAGGGTCTATCACTTTGCTACATATAGCATTGAAGAAGAAACATAGTCTAGTTATAGTGTGTCTCACATTTTTTGGCAATATGTCACGAATAGCCACTAGTAACAGTTGTTGCATCAAGACATGACAATCATGAGACTTCAAGCTTACTAATTTCAAATCTTTCATTGACATAAGCCTCTTGATGTTTGAAGAATACCCTTGTGGCACTTTGATGCCATGTAAACACTCACAAAAACTTCTTCTTTCCATTTTGGACAATGTATAACAAGCTGGGGGCAAATAAGTCCTCTTTCCTACTGGTTGTGGAGTCAAGTATGCTTGTATTCCCATTTCAACCAAGTCCAGTCTCACATTCACACCATCCTTACTCTTCCCCTTTATGTCCAAAAGTATTCCAATAAGACTATCACACACATTTTTCTCCACGTGAATCACATCATGACTATGCCTCACCTCAAGACTATGCCAATATGGAAGATCAAAGAAGATAGACCTTTGTTTCCATAAATTATTCTCAGTTGCAAGCTTTTGGGTCTTACTAATGAGAACATTAATGTTTTTCGCCCGTTGATAAACTTCTTTTACAGTTATTGGCTCTGGAGCATTTTCATACTCTTACAAGCCATTGAAAGCTTTTTTTAATCTACGATAAGGGTGGTGCTTTTCAGAAATTTTTGGTGACCAAGGTACATAGTCTTCTTTCCATGTTGAAGTTGATGATAACATGTCCCTTCTTCATAGATGGGGCATGCTTTGTGGCCCTTAACACTATATCCGGACAAGTTTCCATATGCAGGGAAGTCATTGATCGTGCAGAAGATCATGGCACGTAACATAAAAGACTCTTTGTGATTCGCATCAAACATATCCACATCTTTATCCCACAACATCTTTAATTCCTCAATCAAAGGTCCCAAATATATATCAATGTCATTTCCTGACTGTTTTGGGCCTGAGATCATCATAGACAACATGATATACTTGCGTTTCATACACAGTTGAGGAGGGAGGTTGTAAACCACCAGGAGAATAGGCCATGAACTGTGTTTAACGCTAAGGTTGCCATAAGGGTTCATTCCATCGTGACCAAGTGTTAAGATTGCCTCATAGTTACGATTTGAAAGTTCATTACCATAGGGAAGCATATCTTTCAACAACTCAAGCACATCTGTGAAACTATTATCATTCCACCCATTTCTCACTTTCAAATTGATCAATCTCAACACTGCTAACAATCGTGTGTATATAGTATACCCTGGGTACAAAGGTTTCTCTGTATCACTACATAACATATCATATATACATGTGATCACTCAAAAAACTCTACTCCAACATCACGGATCATGTCCTCCAATCGATCATTCACATCCACATCAACTTCCTCCCTTTCAAACACACTTGGCATTTCTACTTCACCATGCCATATCCATTGTGTATAGTTCTTATTGAACCCATTACAAAATAAATGATCTCTCATTTGTGCAATACTCAATCGCCCGCCATTCAAACATTGCATACATGGACAATAAAACCTCCCATTATTATCAAGAACATTTCTTTTAGCAAATTCTAGAAATTGCTCAACTCCATTGTCATATTCGTCACTTGTCCGTTTAGTATTTATCCAACTATGATCTATGATTACCTAAAGGAAATTGGAGTCCACAAGTTATCTTTAATTATAAAGAGCTATATTATAATTTCCATATTAAAGGAAAGTCAAGGTCCAAAGTTTAATCAATGAAAATAGATCACTTGCATGGTTCCATAAAATACGTTAGTATCCTATGAGTTATGTAAAAATTTCAGTAAAGTCTCCCCTAAATATTGAGCCTCCCAAAATTTTATAACAGTCAATATTAAAACACCAAATGCATAAAATAATCAATAAATAATATGGCAATGTAAAGCTACCATCAATCCATTAGTAAAGAAACTTTAAAGGTCAAATTTTCTATTTTTCAATAGTGAGCTTATTTGTAGAATTTGAACTAGGACATCCAAATTTCACTATGACCCAACTATTTTCAATAGTAACATACTAGGCACCCCCCATACAAAATTTGGAAAACAATTCATTAATGTTTCATTAAATTTGCAAAGTACCTTATATACACACTAAAATAAAAATGAATGCTCAAATGCAAGCTTGTTTGTTTCAAGTGGCAATGGCATCAATATATCACTATCAACTAGCCAAATAGCCATCTCCTTAATTGACCTCTACATTTATTATAATAATTACCAGCAATTCAATTGTTGAGAGAATAGACCTGCAAGATAAGGCATGAAGGTTTCATTTATTTATGAAATTATTTTTTAGTCTTAGATTTTTTTTTAAAAAATTTTTTTTACATCAACTATTTTCTTAAAAAAAATCACAAACATACATTTTAACTTCTTAAGATAATATAACCGAAAAAAATAATTTGTTCCAAAAAAAGCTTCACAAAAAAGTGCAAAATAAAATCCATCAAAAAGTTCATTTTTCTAAAAAAAATTGATAGTGGAGGACAACATACACAAATTGGCTGCAAATTGCATTAGCATTCACTAGTGCATCATCTTAAAACGTGTATATATAATCTAACGATATTTTTTATATTATAGTTATTTTTAAGCTTTTCTCTTCATTTAATTATTATTTGTTTTATTTGAAAACGATATTTTTTAAGAGAAAGTTATATTATAAGTTTTTTAATACTTAAATAATAAATAATCTGCTCACAAAAGGGGATTCTCTAAATTTAAAAATATAAATATTTTTTCTAATTTTATATGATTTTGAAAATCCTAACAGAAAGGGATTGATTTTGGTTTTTTTTTTGTCAATCTAAAAATCTAAAGATATTGATTTAAATTGATACATGGATATTGACTTAACGTTATAATATTTTGATTGAAATTTATAAGTTTAAAAAGATTTGCATTAGGAATCCTAACAAAATAATAAATAATTTGTTAGGATTTCCTGCTCTTGGAATTGATATGTATATAAAAAATCAAATAATCTATCGATATTTTTGACCAATCTCATCATTTTCTTTTCCATTGATTCGGTCCATCCAATCAAGTGTTATTAAAACTGTGTATATTAATATCAATTAATTTATTAATATATAATAAAATTTATAATAAATTATACTATTTATAATTTATAATTGATGAAAATATGTCTATATTTTTATACTTCATAAAACAAATCACATACGTAAAATTTAGAGAAAGAAAAATTAATATAACAGATGCATTGCTTGGAAAACAAGTTTTTTTCTAAATAAACAAAAAAAAGTTTTGATAAATTGTGTTATCAAAGTTTTTTATCAACACCAAATAAAAAAAAATTACCTAAGATGGATAATAACCTATAAGGTGAAGCTTAGAGTCTTGGAAAAACCAAGTTTTATTGTTGCAACAAGTATCTTCTAGTAATAATAATACTGGACGATGAATTTTTATATGTGTAATTAAGAAATAGTTGCTAGCCACAACTCTGTGAATTGTCATGTGTTCAGTTCCTTGAAACTACTAAGCAAATAGTTGTCAGACCCGACTTACATTATGTACGAAAGTTTTGGACCTCATTTGCATTGAACTTCTCTTCATGTGATACTAAAATTTTATTTTGCATATTAACAGTGTTGAGTTTCATCCCAAACAAAAGTTGATTAGAATAGATGACTCATTGATAATAGAAAAACTAATATGTTGAGCTAGATTTTTTCAACCTATGAAGACAATAAAGTATAATGAAAAAGAATTTTATAGAGCCAACACTAGGAATAGATTTTACCATTTTGCAATTTTTCTCCCTTTTTTTTCTTCAAAATTGTTGAATCAGGAAATCCAGATGATTCACGTAGTTCCTGAAATAAAAATATATATTAAAATTTTTGCCAAATTTAAATTAGTTGCTTTTAGCTTCATCAAATCCACATTGGTGGATAGAGCTCTATCCAGACCCTGTAGTAGTGCATAGGCCAATATGGTTCAACACTTTTATGTAGTGAATTATTAATCTTATCCAAAATGTATTGATGGTGTTGAAGTCAATGTAGCTAATCCAAAATCACATAATTGTAATATGACAAAACAAGCCATCAGAATTCCTTGTCAGATCTAACCACAACTTAAGAGATAAGTTCCAAGATTACTGAGAAAGATGAAACTCTGTAGTCTAAAATCCTGAATATTAAACTAAATTTGATGTACAAGAAAGCATCTTACCTTGGGAATCTTTCTAGAGGAAAGGACTTTCACCTGGGCCCAATAAGTCTGTGCATTCACAATTGCAATTTTCCTCTTGAATTTTCAAAAACTAATCATTGGTCAACACTATTGTAGAAACCACGGGATGAAAGTGATCGTGGACCTTCATGCAGCTCTAGGTTCACAGAATGGGAATGATGACAATGGATCGTGGACCTTCATGATAGTGAACTACCCTTACACCCTTCTTCCTCTATGAAATATATACACGAGTAAGTGGAAACTCGTCAATTTCAAATGAAATTCAAAGCCGCATGAAATAAGAGTCGAAGATAACTAAGTACCATGCAAGTGGTGCTCTAAGCTGTCTCCTGGGACAAATCTGTACACCAAAAACAACCCTCCTCTGGATCAGCACAAAACCCCACAAGAGGAAAAACGTGTGGGTTGTGAAGAGAACTAGCAATCATTAGTTCTCTACAAAATGAAAGTTTCATATCAAAGATCACCCCCTTTAAATTTATTCAAATCCTTAAAAAAATAGTCAGAATCTGGGTAAATCTCAAACCAGAATTTATAGAAAAAAAAAGAAAAAAAAACCACGCACCTGTAATGAAGATAGAGTTTCAGTGAAGGGAACAAAGGGCCGTGTTTTAGTCTCTAGGCTTAAAGACAAAGACAGAGGGACCATAGGATGCGATTTTCATTGACAGAGAGAGGGATGATGAAAACAAAGGCATCATTACAGAGCACGTACAGCTTAAAGGCACAGCACAATGAAGACAAAGGGAGGGAGAAACTGATGATCGATGATTACTGTTATGGATTTTGGAGTGGAGGGAGAAAGAAAAGAAGCAACTTTCAGAGAGAGAGAGAGGGACGATAGAACTTTCAGAGAGAGATGAACGATGAAGGACGTGTGGGAGAGAGGAAGAAAAAGGCCAGTTTTTTGAGTGAGCAGGAGAGCAAATTTCTTGGATTGGAGAGCGCGCCTTCAGCTAATTTGCTGAGGGAGTTAAGAAAATTATAATTAAGTTACATAAAAAAAAACCTATATAAAAATAAAGAAATCAACTTTACATCGATTATTTGTATAAAACTGATATAACTACATAATTATTAAAATAAATATCATATTTTTATGTTATAATTATATAATTTAATTTACATATTTTTATTTAGTTGTATTAATTATAGAATTTAGTTATATTAATAATATATTTTTATATTACTTACATATTTTTATTTAATTATATTAGTTAAAGAATTAATATATTGTAACATAACAATGTAATTGTAGATAGCCTTTGTGTGAGAGGCGGGAATTCAAGTTTACATTAGTTTTTTATAAAAACCGATCTAAATACATTAAAATATATTAAACTATACATATTTATAAATAATATAACATAAAAATCTAATTATAATCATAACATGTGGGAGGAAGGAAGAAAAAGGCAAGCTTTTGAGTGAGCGGGAGAGTAAATTTCTTGAACTGGAGAGCCCGTGCTGAGGGAATAAAAAAAATTTTTTAGAATTAAGTTACATCGGTTTTTAGTAAAAAAACCTATATAAAAATAAATATAGGAACCAACTATACATAAGTTATTCGTATGAAACCAATATAACTACATAATTCAATAAAAAAAATATCATATTTTTATACTATAATTATGTAATTTTATTTACATATTTTTATGTATTTGTATTTGTTAGCAAGGCTGACTTCCCAAGAGGGGGGTGAATTGGGAAAATTGAAATTTTTCTGCACAAAGTGAAGTGGGTGAAGATATCACAGTGTAATGAAAATAACGAGTAAAATAGAGCAAGTTGATAAGTAAGGATAAGGAGAGGAAGACTCAGTGATTTATCCTGGTTCGGTCTGTCCACTTGACCTACGTCCAGTCCCCAAGACAACTCTTGAGATTTATCCACTATCCAGCAAGAATTTCAACGGGCTTCTTGCTAATGCCACAGTACACAAGTATGCTCTGTTCCTGAGCTCTCTCAAACTCTCTAAGCACTTTCTCTATTTGCTTCCCAATTCCCTTGTGAATTCCCCTCACAAGTAAATCTTTCTTCCAGATGAAGAGTAGATTGTTTACAAATGTATAACTCTCTTGAATAGAGTAAATATGAAGGTTGAAGTACAGATAATGAAGTTGAAAGGGTAAAAGCTTTTGAGAAGAAGATTCAGCAGAAATTCGGTATATACAAGTTTGATTTGTTACCCATAACTTCAAATGATGTTATATTTATAGTTTTAGTTCTCAAATATCCGTTAGAGACTAAATCTATCCGTTGGGGGAGTCATCCAACGGTTACTCTGAAAAACTATCCGTTTACCAACCGTATTTAATGTTTCTGACACACTGACATTCAAATTTTGGTTGGTCAACAGACGAATTTCGAAGGAACCGAAGGTTAAAGCTTCCAATGTTAAAATATGAAGTTCGTTTGTCCATAGAGTGAAATTCAAATTTTGAAACTTATAAAACATTTTCACAATGTGACATACGAATTTTCAAGAAGAAAGTTTTTCTGTAAATCGTGAACAGTGTTTTCAATTCTCTACAGTACCCTCGAAATTCGAATTTTGGATGCCCAAAATTTGTCTGTCCATTTGAACGTTCAAAGAGGCACAGTAGTTCACTTTCTTCGAAATTCGAATTTTGACAGAGTGAAATTTGTCTGTCAGAAACCAATTTTGAAACTTAATTTATTCTTGATCTCAGTTGAACTTTAACATTGTTTCAGACGAATTTCTTCTGTTTTCTCAAGTTGTGTTTTGTCTGAAATTCGAATTTTGAAAGAGTGAAATTCGAATGTCACAAAGAAGCTCCTTTCAGACTTATATGAAAATTCGAATGTTGCAAAGTCAAAGTTTGTCTGTCAGAGAGCATTTTTCAAACTCAATTTCTTCTTGATTTCAGATGAACTTTAACATAGTTTCAGACGAATTTCTTTGGTTTTCACAAATTGCATTTTGTCTGAAATTCAAATTTTTACTTTGTGAAGTTCGTCTGTCACTAAAAAGGCTTCTTTCAGACTTGATGAAAATTCAAATTTTGAATGACCAAAATTCGTCTGACAGAGAGACATCTCTTCAGACTTATACAGTTTTAGCTCGAAATTCGAATTTCCAAAGACAAAGTTCGAATTTCCAACTTTACAGTTCAGTTTAAACTTTCAAACTTCGTCTGTTTGTGAGTATTTTTCAAATAAGTAAAGATTTAATTTCAAATCAAGGTTTGAAAACATCTTTTTCTCAAATCAAAAACTTTTATCCAATCAAAACAAAAACTAAAGATCCTACAAAAGATCTAACAGCAAATATTCAGAAAATCTTCACTTGAAATAACTTTGATCTCCTTTGATATCTTCAATCCAAGCTCTTGAGTGTTGGTTTGGAATCATCAAAACTCTTGATTCAACATTCTCCCCCTTTTTGATGATGACAAAAAAACTCACAAACTGGATTAGTACTTGGGTTTGCTTACACAAGCTCCCCCTCAACATATGCATTACAGTTCATAAGATATCATTTCCAACAGATTAAGTGAAGAGATTCAAAGCCCAAAACATTGCAACCAAGAACATAATTTACTTAATCAAATTGTTGCAATACATATTTCAATTTAAGATCAGTTCTTAAGACATCAAACAGGCAAATACAATTTAAACAACTAACACGAGATACAACAGGAAGATTCAGCCTAAGATCTAAAACAATCACTTCTTCTTTGGCTTAGACTTCTTGCTGTATGTCTTTCCTTTCCTAGATGACTCAGCAAATTTTCCAGCTTGCTTGGTCCCAGTTTGCTTTATCTTCTTCCCCTTTTTGGCATCATAAGAAAGCCCAACAAAGTCCATTGGAGGAGGAATCTGAGAAATAGGAACAACACGAAGAGGGACAGGAGCAAAAGGAATCTCTGGCTGAATTGGTGCAGGAGGCTCAGTAGGCTCAGGGCTAGGTTCTTCATCATCATCATCAGAGACCTCGAGCAGCTCTTGCATTTCCTGCCTGGAAAGAGCTAGTCGAGCTCTCTGTTCCTCTATGCGATAGTCCAAGGGTGGACCAGGACTTGCCTCATTGCTGGAGGCCTTTGGAGTGCCAGCCGGTTCAGTCTCTTGCACACCAACACCAGGGATAGGAGAATCCAACTCAAATGGACTTGGAGGTACAGGAGATGGAGACAGAGTTGGCTCAGGAACAGCAGGCTGAGGTGGAGCTGAAGTGGTAGGAATTGCATTTCTGATTTCTTCATAAGCATCAGCTACCACCTTCATATTTATAGCCAACTGATGGATCTGATCTTGTAGATGAGCAAATTTGGCATTTTGCTCATCCCTAATGCTGAGAATGAGTGTTGACAGACTGTCAAACAACTCAGTGATCTTTGTTGGCTTGACCCATGAGGAGGGAGTGGAAGGAGGGTGTGTAGGCCTGGATGGAGATGGAATAGGCTGAGAAGGCTGAGGTACAGATCTGCCAGGAGTCTCAGAAGTGCCTTCTTGTTGGAGGGAAGCATCAGCAACAAAGAACAAGTCTTCAGATTTCCCTGCTCCCTTTCCCACCCAATGTCCTTTATCTCTTTCAATGCCCATCCTTTGCAATTCCTCTTCTTTGAAGGCCTCAGTGAGTTTCCCTTTCCCCTTTTCAATGTGTTGAATCCTAGCATGCTGCAGGATTCTTGAAATAATTGCTGCATAGGGGAGTGTGGAATCCTTCCTCTGATCCCTTGCTTTTATCATTCGCTGGAGGATGATATGGCCCATGTTAATTAGCTTCCCACGAATGATAGCAGTCATCACATGAGCCTCTACCCTTGTTATCAAATTGAAGCTTCCACCTTTATTGAAAATGATCCTGGATACAATGTAGTGCAGGATCCTTACTTGTACACTTAGGTCTGTGGGCTTCAACAGATTTATTGTGGGCCTATTCTCCCTTCTTCTGAATAAGGTGTCCAAGATGGTGCTCTCTTTGTAATTCAGAAAAGGGCCACCTTCCTCATCAGCTGTGCTAGCCTCGTCCATATATTCAGAGGCTGTAATGTCAACTTTCAGCCCATCTTGACCTGGGATCTCCAACACCTCATTGAAGATTTCATCAGCAAGCCAAATGGTCCTTGATCTCAAGGTGACCTCCCATTTCCTTTTCTTGCTGTTATATTGAAGAGAGGCATACCAAGTTTTCACTACCTCATCGTCATATTTTTCAGCAATTTCCAACAGATTCTTATATCTTAACAACCATATTCCAGCATCAAAGTTGTTAGATATTAAGAATTGTTCCATATTCACACAGTGAGGCTTTATTACCTTCTTGCTGAAAAACTTGGTAGAATACTCTTCTTGAATCTCAGGAGTGCTCCAAAGTGGCAGAGTAGTAAGCTCATATTCTCCAGATTGAGTAGAAGAAGAGGAAGCCACAGCAGCAGTATCAGCCGAAGGAACTGCAGATTTTGATGATGAGGGCCCAGCTTTTTGAGATTCTGACTTGGATGATGATTTTTGGCGTTTGGAAGGAGTAGCTTTACTGGGTTCGGCCTTTCTCTTGGATTTTTCTCCTTCCTTTGTAGCATATTGAGATTTGACCGTTCTTTTTGGCCGAGTTCTAGCTTGTCCTGCTCCAGGATTTTTCACTCTCGCCATTTTTCGGTTGAATGATTCAGAATGTGGTTTAGAAAAGATTTAAGGGATGCGAAAGGAAGTTTAAACGGTGAAGAATGACGGTTTTTGGACAGGAGTTAAGAGGATTGAAGAGAGAATCAAAACAGACTTGGAGAAGTTACAAATAGGGTTGCATCTGTTCTTCTGGAAAACCGTCGGTTTTAACGTATGTAACCGTCTGACAGACGAATTTTGAGGGGTCAAAATTCGAACTTCGGGCAGTTACAAGTTAAACCGTTCAGCAAAGCATACTGACAGATGAATTTTCATCTGAAAGTTCGTCTGACAGAGGCTTGGAACAAGCAGAACACGCACAACAGACGAATTTTGTTTCAACAAAGTTTGAATGTTGAAGAGAAAATAGTATCAACAGTTAAAACTTCAAACAATAGACGAATTTATCATGCAGAAATTCATCTTTCAAGCATTCATCATGAAAAACATGATTCAACAGACGAATTTTGAACTGAAAATTTGAATTTTTAAGCTTTTGTAAAGGTTGTTCAACAGTCGTATGTTAAGAAGTGATAATTCGTACAACAGTGAAGGACAAACATAATTTTGAAAATTTTTGTTCTTGAAAATTTGAACTTCCATTATTCAACAGACGAATTTCGAGGCATTAGTGAGAACTGTTCCAACGTATAACAGGTCGAAGTTCATCTGTTGGTCACTTAAAATTCGAATGTTGACCATGTTGACCAGTACAAAAACACAGTTTATGAAGCAAAATACGTTTAACAACATTTAAAGTACAAGTATCATCATTAATAACTTAAAGAATGGATCCAGACCTTAGGATTTTTGTCATTTACTTCACTTTCTGGTTGTTCCACTCTGTAGTGCTCCAATCTTTCAAACTTTCAGCCATTGATTCTCACAAGGAGCACTTGCAACTAAAATTAAACATACTCCGATGCTCAAGTTAGAATTAATTTTAGTATTGAACATTCTAAAATTGGAATTACACAAGAATAACTTACAATTCATTGGGATTTACCATTCCTAATTCTCTCCTTATTTTGCAATGCCTGTCTTCTGATAGAGGTTTTGTGAGTATATCAGCAATTTAATCCTCTGTTGGGATGTACTCTAGCTTAACTTCTCCTTTTAGAACGTGATCCCTGATGAAATGGTGTCTAACTTCAATATGTTTTGTCCTTGAATGCATGACAAGATTCTTGGTGATATTTATGGCACTTTGGTTGTCACACATGATTGGTATCTCTTTCATTTTAACCTCAAGATCCTCAAGCTGCTGCTTCATCCAGATGACTTGGGCACAACAGCTTCCAGCTGCAACATACTCAGCTTCTGCAGTGGATAGAGCCACACTGTTTTGCTTTTTGCTGAACCATGAAACCAGGGATCCTCCAAGAAACTGACAAGTTCCACTTGTGCTTTTTCTGTCAGTTTTGGATCCTGCAAAATCAACATCAGTGTATCCTTTGAGATCTTCTCCATTGCCTTTTGGATACCAAAGACCCATCTGTGATGTTCCAATGATATATCTGAAAATTCTTTTCACAGCTGTTGCATGGGTCTCTTTGGGGCATGATTGAAACCTTGCACACATACAGACACTAAACATAATGTCAAGCCTGCTGGCAGTTAAGTACAGCAGGGATCCAATCATTCTTCTGTACTGAGTAATGTCAAACATCTTCCCATTCTCATCCATGTCCAGTTTGGTTGCAGTAGCCATAGGTGTTCCCATTGGATTGACATTCTCCATTCCAAACTTCTTTAGCAGCTCTTTCAGATACTTCGATTGGCTGAGGAAGATACCATCACCAAGCTGTCTGATTTGCAATCCAAGGAAGAAATTGAGTTCATCCATCATAGACATCTCGAATTCTCCCTGCGTTAACTCAGAAAATTTCTTGCAAAGAGCCTCATTAGTAGCACCGAAAATAATATCATCAACATAAATTTGAACAATTAGTAAATCTTTATTTTCTTTCTTAGTAAATAAGGTTTTGTCAACTTTGCCTCTATTGAATCCTTTTTCACTTAGAAAATTGCTTAGTCTCTCATACCATGCTCTAGGGGCTTCTTTTAAACCATAAAGAGCTTTCTTCAGTTTATAAACATGGTTCAGTTTTGTAGAATCCTCAAAACCTGGAGGTTGATCTACATAGACCTCTTCCATGATATATCCATTCAGAAAAGCACTCTTTACATCCATTTGATATAATAAAATGTTTTTCATGCATGCATATGCTAGCAATATTCTTATAGCTTCTAATCTAGCTACTGGTGCCAAGGTTTCTTCAAAATCAATACCTTCTTCCTGATTATACCCTTTAGCAACCAATCTAGCTTTCTTTCTGATTATTGTTCCAGATTCATCAAGTTTATTTCTGAAAACCCATTTGGTACCAGTAACAGGATGGTTTTTGGGCCTTGGTACTAAATCCCAAACTTGATTTCTTTCAAACTGATTTAGTTTATCTTGCATAGCCAAAATCCAGTAATCATTCGTTAAGGCTTCCTCAATACATTTAGGTTCAATTTGATCCCTTAACTGTTTCCTAGTTTTGACTCTCTCTTGAACATCTCCTATCACTTGATCAACAGGATGATTCCTTTGATATCTCCAAGCTCTAGGGAGTTCTTGAAATGTTTCGTCATTGTTTTCTTCATCAAACTCTTGCTGCTGGATATCTTCCTCTATGTTAACAGATTCAGATATCTTTGGAGGTTCAGTTCTACTTTTTTCAGAAATGCCTAGTTTTTCAAAGTTGAAAGCAAGATCATCCTCATTGGTAACATGTTTTGAAACAGTTTCATTTTCAATGAAAACCACATGCACAGATTCTTCTACCACATTTGATCTTTTATTATAAACTCTATATGCCTTACTCCTACTAGAATAGCCTAGAAATATACCTTCATTGGATTTGGCATCAAACTTACCAAGATTTTCTTTCCCATTTTTGTGAATGAAGCATTTGCATCCGAACACATGGAGATTGGATAGATTTGGCTTTCTTCCCTTGTACAGCTCGTATGGAGTCTTCCCAAGGATTGGTCTGATGTAGGCTCTATTTATAATGTAGCTTGCTGTGTTTACTGCATCAGCCCAAAATAGTTCTGTTCAGCATAGCTCTAGCCATCTCTCCAATAGTTCTGTTCTTCCTTTCTACCACTCCATTTTGTTAAGGAGTCCTTGGTGCTGAGAAGTTGTGGTCAATCCCATGCTCATTGCAGTATTCCAGGAAGTATACATCTTCAAACTCTCCTCCATGATCTGACCTGATAGACATAATAGAAATACCTTTCTCATTTTGCACTTTCTTAGCTAAGGTCATAAATGCATCAAAGGTATCACTTTTAGAGGAAAGAAATAATGTCCAAGTGAATCTAGAATAATCATCTACAATTACAAGCACATACAGATTACCACCAAGACTTTTCACCCTAGATGGTCCAATTAAGTCCATATGCAGCAATTCAAGTGGTCTTGTTGTGGTAACTATGTTTTTAGATTTGAAGGATGATTTAATTTGTTTTCCTTTTAAGTATGCATCACATTCTTTATCCTTTTCAAAAGATATTTTTGGCAAACCAGTAACTAGCTCATTTTTAACCAGTTTAGACAATTGATTCATATTAACATAAGTTAATCTCCTATGCCATAACCAACTATCGTTATTTTGACTAATTAAGCACACATAATCCAAGGGAGGAAGTTCATCAAGATCAATAGTATAACAGTTACCATCCCTTTGAGCTTCTAGGATTACTTTGTGATAACTTTTTCTGATGACCAGGCAAAACTTTGAGTCAAACAGCACCCAGTTTCCTCTATCACAGGTTTGACTCACGCTCAGCAAATTGTGGTTGAGGCCAATTACAAACAGCACCTCTTCAATGGATGTTTCTGGATTTTTCTCCACAATGCCAATGCCAACGATTTTGCCATATTGATCACCTCCAAAGGTCACCTTTCCTCCTTTCTTGTCTCTAAGGGTGATGAACTTCTCATTATCACCAGTCATGTGGCTTGAGCAGGCACTGTCCATATACCATTTGTTGCTTTTCTTAGCTTTAAGACAGACCTGCAAGTCAATATTCATGTTTTCTTTTTAGGTACCCAAATTTGCTTGGGTCCTTTTTTGTTAGTAGATCTTTCCCTAGATGCAGATGCAACTCTGGGAACCCATTCAACTTTCTTGCTAAGTCCATTTTTCTTTAAAATACAGGAACTGGAAATGTGTCCCTTTTTGTTGCAGAAATGACAGGTAGTGAAGGGACTACTAGATTGAGAGGCAGGAAGAAAATAATGTAGATAATACTTCTGTCTAGCATGCCTTGGTTGATTATATGTCTCAATGTGAGGTGATGCATTATTTTTCTTTTTATTGCTCTCAGCATGCATAAAATGTCTCCTATATGCATTTTGGTTTTTCTTCCTAATCTTTTCCTTGACAGCACATAGATCATAGCCAAGACCAGCTTTTCCTTGTGAAATTCTTTGGCTCCCCATCAAGGCAAACAACATATCTTTACCTTTAGTGAGCCTAGACATGCTTTTAACTAAGTAATCATTAGTTTGCTTAAGTTCAGTGCATGAAGTACAGCAAACAGATTCAGTAGTAGGTAAAGAGGTAATTTCAGAGATTGTGTTTTGAGATTCTAGTTTATTTATCTTCTTCTTTGCCAGTTTTAGTTCTTTAGCAACTTTAATGAAATCATCATGAAGCTCATGAAATGCATTTAGTATTTCAGAATAGGAAGGTTCAGATTCATATACCTCTTCTTCCTGATCACTGCTGCATGAGGGTGTGGCTTCTTCAGAAGCAAGTGCCATTAGACAGATGTTGGCAATCTCATCTTTATCTTCTTCTTCCTCATCTAAGCTGTTGCCCCATATAGATGAGATATAGGCTTTCTTCTTCTTCCCTTTGTCAGTGACCTTCTTTTCTTTTTCTTGTTTCTTGAGGAATTGGGGGCAGTCCCACTTTATGTGTCCCTGCTTCTTGCACTCATAGCAAGTTACAAGTTTTTTTGCCTCTTTCTTGCTTTCTCCAGCAGCTCCCTTCTCGAAGAATCTCTTGTTCTTCTTCTTGCTGTAGAATCTTCCGAATTTTCTGACTATCATAGTCAGAGTTTCCTCATACAGCTCATCTCCTTCGTCCGATTCTTCTTCCTTTTCATCAGCAGCTTTGAGGGCAAGGCCTTTCTTCTTTCTGTCCAGCCCAGCTTCCTTGAGAGCTTTGATTTTTCCTTCATACTCCTCAAGGCTACCGAAGAGAGCTGTGACAGAGGCCATTGATTCTCCTCTGGCTTCTTCTATTGCTGTCACCTTGGGCTGCCATTCCAGAGGGAGAGCTCTGAGTATTTTTCTCACTTTCTCAGACTGAGTGTATTCCTTTCCCAGGCTCTTCAATTGATTCACAATAAGAGTGAATCTCTTTTGGAGCTCCTTTACAGTTTCTCCTTCAGTCATTCTGAAGCTCTCATACTCCCCAATGCATGTACTGAGTCTGTTCTCCCTGATCCCAGATGTTACTTCATGTGCAATCTGCAGAGTGTCCCACATCCCTTTTGCAGTGGTGCATTGTGAGACTCTATAGAATTCGTTCTGGTTCAGGGCACTGACTAAGCAATGCTTTGCTTTAAAATTCAGCAAAACTCTCCTTCTGTCTTCTTCAATCCATTCTGCTTCTAGCATCTCTCTGTGTCTTCCATCTTCAGTTAGAGCCATTGGGACGAAATCTCCTTTATCAATGACTGACCAGATGTCAAGATCAATTGATTGGAGGTAGATCTGCATCCTCATCTTCCAATACCCATAATGCTCTCCACTGAAGCCTGGTGGTCTATTAGTGTTGTTTCCTTCAGGAAGTATACTCTCTCCAAAGCCAGCCATCTTTGTTCCCAGACTGTAAAATCCTTTGAATGGGAATCCAGGCTCTGATACCACTTGTTAGCAAGGCTGACTTCCTAAGAGGGGGGGTGAATTGGGAAGATTGAAATTTTTCTGCACAAAGTGAAGTGGGTGAAGATATCACAGTGTAATGAAAATAACGAGTAAAATAGAGCAAGCTGATAAGTAAGGATAAGGAAAGGAAGACTTAGTGATTTATCCTGGTTCGGTCTGTCCACTTGACCTACGTCCAGTCCCCAAGACAACTCTTGAGATTTATCCACTATCCAGCAAGAATTTCAACAGGCTTCTTGCTAATGCCACAGTACACGAGTATGCTCTGTTCCTGAGCTCTCTCAAACTCTCTAAGCACTTTCTCTATGTGCTTCCCAATCCCCTTGTGAATTCCCCTCACAAGTAAATCTTTCTTCCAGATGAAGAGTAGATTGTTTACAAATGTATAACTCTCTTGAATAGAGTAGATATGAAGGTTGAAGTACAGATAATGAAGTTGAAAGGGTAAAAGCTTTTGAGAAGAAGATTCAGCAGAAATTCGGTATATACAAGTTTGATTCATTACCCATAACTTCAAATGATGTTATATTTATAGTTTTAGTTCTCAAATATCCGTTAGAGACTAAATCTATCTGTTGGGGAAGTTATCCAACGGTTACTCTGAAAAACTATCCGTTTACCAACCGTATTTAATGTTTCTGACACACTGACATTCGAATTTTGGTTCGTCAATAGACGAATTTCGAAGGAACCGAAGGTTAAAGCTTCCAATGTTAAAATACGAAGTTCGTCTGTCCATAGAGTGAAATTCGAATTTTGAAACTTATAAAACATTTTCGCAATGTGACATACGAATTTTCAAGAAGAAAGTTTTTCTGTAAATCGTGAACAGTATTTTCAATTTTCTACAGTACCCTCGAAATTCGAATTTTGGATGCCCAAAATTCGTCTGTCCATTTAAACGTTCAAAGAGGCATAGTAGTTCACTTTCTTCGAAATTCGAATTTTGACAGAGTGAAATTCGTCTGTCAGAGACCAATTTTGAAACTTAATTTATTCTTGATCTCAGTTTAACTTCAACATTGTTTCAGACGAATTTCTTCTGTTTTCTCAAGTTGTGTTTTGTCTGAAATTCGAATCTTGAAAGAGTGAAATTCGAATGTCACAAAGAAGCTCCTTTCAGACTTATATGAAAATTCGAATGTTGCAAAGTCAAAGTTCGTCTGTCAGAGAGCATTTTTCAAACTCAATTTCTTCTTGATTTCAGATGAACTTTAACATAGTTTCAGACTAATTTTTTTGGTTTTCACAAATTGCATTTTGTTTGAAATTCGAATTTTGAAACTGTGAAGTTCGTCTGTCACTAAAAAGGCTTCTTTCAGACTTGATGAAAATTTGAATTTTGAATGACCAAAATTCGTCTGACAGAGAGACATCTCTTCAGACTTATTCAGTTTTAGCTCGAAATTCGAATTTCCAAAGGCAAAGTTCGAATTTCCAACTTTACAGTTCAGTTTAAACTTTCAAACTTCATCTGTTTGTGAGTATTTTTCAAATAAGTAAAGATTTAATTTCAAATCAAGGTTTGAAAACATCTTTTTCTCAAATAAAAAACTTTTACCCAATCAAAACAAAAACTAAAGATCCTACAAAAGATCTAACAGCAAATACTCAAAAAATCTTCACTTGAAACAACTTTGATCTCCTTTGATATCTTCAATCCAAGCTCTTGAGTGTTGGTTTGGAATCATCAAAACTCTTGATTCAACAGTATTAATTATAGAATTTAGTTATATAAATAATATATTTTTATATCACTTACATATTTTTATTTAATTATATTAATTAAAGAATTAATATATTGTATCATAAAAATGTAATTGTAGTCAGACAGTCTGTGGGGGAGGGAATTCAAGTTTATATCGATCTTTTTATAAAAACTGATATAAATGCATTAAAAATATATTAAATTATACATATTTACAAATAATATAATATAAAATCTAATTATAATCATAGTTATATAATGCTATATTTCTATCCACATGCAAGTTCGTCTTGTGCTAAAAATTATGATGGCATAATTCTATCAACATGCAAGATATATTGTAATTGATTAATTTATATAATTATATTTTTATTTAGTTCCATTAATATGAGTTTTAACATAATAAAAAAATTACATCGATTTTTTTAAAAAACTGATGTAGAAAGATATAAATTGAAAATTTTTTTTACAAAATTGCCACCGGTCATCATCTAGTATCGGTTTTTTTTTAACCAATGTAAATAACCAATATATAATGCAACTTTTGTAGTAGTGAGCTATGACAAATGTCATTGATTCTTCTCAAACTTCTTCTAAGGTGACAAGGTAAAACTCTGAGAATCTTTTTGACTTTCTCAAGTTGAGAATACTCCTTCCCAAGGCTTTTCAGTTGATTCATGATAAGAGTAAACCTCTTTTGTAGATCTTTGATGCTTTCTCCTTCTTTCATTTTGAAACTTTCATATTCAGCAATGCAAGTGTTCAGTTTGTTCTCCTTCACTCCTTTAGTTACTTCATGAGCAATCTTTAGGGTATCCCACATTGCCTTGGCTGTGGAATAATGGGAAACTCTGTATAATTCATCTTGATTTAGAGCATAGACCAAGGAGTGTTTTTCCTTAAAGTTCAGCAGAACTCTTCATTTATCTTCATCATTCCACTCTTCTTCTAGCTTCTCTTTGTATGTGTCATCATCTTCTATCTTCATTGGAACAAAATTTCCCTTCTTTATGATAGATTAGATCTCCAGGTCTATGGATTGAAGATATATTTGCATTTAGATCTGCCAGTATTGATAGTGTTCTCAACTTAAACTTGGAGGTCCGTTGATATTGTTCCCTACTAGTGGTATATTTTCTCTAAAGCTAGCCATGATCTCTCTCAGATAGTGAAATCCTTTATCTAATAGTCTAAACTCTGATACTACTTGTTAGGAATGTTAGCTTTCCAAGAGAGGAAGTGAATTGGGAAGTATGAAATGTTTCTGCAAAAATACAATATTACAATGAAAGTAAAAGTCTGCAGAAAAAACAAAGTATAATGAAATTTGAATATAAGAGATAAGGGAAGAGAAAGACTTGGTGATTTATTCTGGTTCAGTCCAATCCAGTTGAACTATGTCTAGTCCTCATGCCACTATTTGAGATTTTCCACTATCAACAATAATTCAATGGGTTCATTGTAATGCCACAACACAATACTTGTGCTCTATTATAAGAACACAGAAAGTCTCTTAATCACTCTCACTAGTGATTCCCTTTATCCCTTTGAGAATCCCCTCACAAAGAATCTTTCTTTCATCTAAAGAAAAAAATTTGTTATAGAAATGGAAACTCTATTAAATAGAGTAGATATGAAAGTTAAAGAGCAATAAATGAAGTGTATAGTTGAAAAAACTTTAATACAAAATTTCAGCAGAGTTTTTGCAAAGTAGACTTAAATTCATTACCCACAACTTCAAATGAAGTTCTATTTATAGATGTGTGATTTAACTATTCATTAGACACAAGATCTAGTTGTTTGAGACGTTTACCAATGGTTACTCTACAAAAATAGACGTTCACCAACCACATTAAATATGTCTGATGTAATATCCTGAAATTTTTACTAGATGTTCAAGGTTCAATAATTTAAAATCTATAAGAAATTTGCAAAAATGAGCATACACCATTTTGCATGAAATAGGGCAATGAGGTCAATTATCTCAATTGGAAGGAAAAAGGAGAAAATAACTATTTTACCCCTTAAAAAAGAAAAAAAAAAGAGAAAGGCAGTGAAAGTGCTGAGCAGGTGAAGAAGGATTAATGAATTTTGACAAAAATTATACTTAATGACCTGGAAGATCCAAAAATTATAAATTGTTGAATCAAGTATTTTGATGATTCCAAACAACTAGAGCTTAGAAGAAAAATATCAAAGGAGTATAAGAGCACTCAAGTGAAGAAATTTAGGAAAAAATGAGTAAAGAATTAATTTGTAGGATTTCTTACAGTGTTCATAGAGTAAAAGGCTTTGATTTTACACCCACTAATTTTAAATAAGTGTTTTTCAACTATCTTATGGTAACTTATGTTAAATTTGAAAAATACTAACTAACAAACGAATTTTGAACTATTAAACTCCATATATGTAGTTAAAAATTTGAACTTTGGTAACTGAAATTTGAAGTTACAGAGATACTACCTCTGACAGACAAATTTTAGGTTATTGAAATTCGAATTTCGAGACAAGTATAATTTGTGAAAACTGGAAAATTCGTCTGAAACTATATCAAAGTATGTCTCATGTTAGAATATAAAAAGAGTTCAAAGTTAGTCCCACTAACAGACGAACTTTAGTTTTGAAAATTTGAACTTTGGAATGGAAATATATAAGTCTAATTAGAGGTCTCTCTGACAGACAAATTCGACTTTGAAAATTTGAACTTTGGAATGAAAACGTATAAGTTTGATTAGAGATCTCTCTGACAGATGAATTTTGAAAGCTCAAAATTCAAATTTCGAAAAGTAGAATTTTTGTGTCATATTAAGTTGCTCACTGACAGATGAATATTGGATCCCCAAAATTCGAACTTCAAGTGCATTGTAGCAATATGAGATAATTGGTCACACTTAACAGATGCACTTTAAACAAGAAAATTCGTATGTTCTAACATGAGAAATATTTGTCAAACCAAGATTCAAATTTCACTTTTAAAATAGATGAACTTTGGAAGTTCAATGTTAAAGTCTTTAACTTATGGTCTCTGTGAAATTCATCTATTGACACCCCAAAATTTAAATTTTGAGTGTCAGACACATTAAATGTTATTGAGGAATGGCTAGTTTTGCAGAGTAACCATTGGGTAAAGTCTCTAATGGCTAGATCTTGTGTCTAACGTATAGTTAAGACACAAATCTATAAATAGAACTTCATTTGAAGCTGTGGAAAATGATTTTATGATGTATATATTGAAACTCTGTCAAAATCATTAGATAAAGCTTTCTACTCACTCGCACCTTATTTATTGTACTGCAACTACCATATTTACTCTATATTAGAGATTTTTTTATTGTTGTAAATAATCTTCTCTTCATCTGGAAGAAAGATTTTCTTGTGAGGGAAATTCCCAAGGAATTTAGGAAACACTTTGCTGTGGCATTACAAGGAGCCCACTGAATCCTTGCAAGATAGTGAAAAATCTCAAGTGATGGCTTGAGGACTAGACGTAAACCAAGAGAAGCTAACTAAACCAGGATAAATCATTGTGTTCTCTCTTGCTCTACATTGCCAACTCCCTCTTATATTCTGCATTTTGTTTTCTGTAACTTTTATTTTCACAACACTTTTACTATTTTGCAGAAAATTTTTAAATTTTTCAATTCACCCCCCTCTTGGAAAGCCAGCAAACCTAACACAAATTTGCCTCAAGTCAACGGTATTTTTGTAAATATGAAAAATCATAGTGAAAATAAAACTCTGAATGAGATTAGTCTAATGGAATATAGTATGAAATTTATTAAGGTAAAAATTATATTTATTGGGTAATTATGATTTAATATTAATATTTTACCCAAAAAAAGTCAGTTTGGATTGCAAGAAGAGGTAGTATTAATTCAAGAAAAATTAGTGAGCCTTGATAAAATATATTTTGTGTCAAAATAATGATTTTGGACAAAAAATAATTATTGGATAATCCTGTACCAATTTAATGATAATTTTGGTAAAAATACTCAATCGGTACGGATAAATTTAATCGGTAAAGGGTATTATTATCCATTAAATTTGATGAAGAAATTTTTGCCCAAAATTGAGGACATGGGGCATGGAAGAGGCTGCTTGGGACATAAAAGGAATTAACTTAAAAGTTTTTGCAAAAAGAAAGCAAAAAAGTCAAAGGAAAAAACTACTTTACGACATAATATCCCTTAATCACCTTAATTAACTTCACACTTCATCTTCTTCAACCACAAGCACGTCTGGACCAGAGGAGAAAGTGTGAGAGAAAAAAAAATTCCAAGAGCAAAATGGAGAAGAGAAAGCCAAAGTTTGGCCACCAAATTCTCAAGATATCTTTGGTTGCTATCTTGCATCTATTTGAATATTGTAGTGTTTCATGGAGTATTTTTCTCTAAATCACCTCTGAAAGTTTCTTCCTAGAGATATATTAGACAGAGAAAATGGAGTTACAAAGAAACCAAACCATAAAAAGGGATTTATAGGCCATAAAATGCAAGAATATGTCATTAGATTACAAATTGATTGGGTAGTTATTTTTCTATATTTTTATTAAATTTTACGCCTATTTAGGGTTTGAAAAATAAAGGGACTTTTATGATTTTAACCCCAAAATGGATTCCTTGAATCCAAAATATGTTAGAATAAGTATGATGTACAAGAAATTTCTAAAGGATAGTTAAATGAAATTTTAGGGTTTTCTATGTACACTTTGTAGATGTGATCATAGAATCAGTGGCTAATGTCATTATTTCATGATACAATAGGATTCAAAGGAGTTTTAGAAGACTAAATGAAGTGCCCACAAAGTCTTGGGTTCATTAGAAAGCACAAAGGCAGTTAACTTACCTATGTATACCTATATAATGTCATTGATGTTGCTTGGTGTAAATTATGTGTTTAATGGTTAAAATGTTGTCTTGTGATGATTTGGCATTGTTGTTTGAATTGTTTGAAGGGTAATGTGACCCTGGATATGTCCAAATACAAGAGGAAGTGCTGCCCAAATTTTTATAAAATATTTGTGCCAAAATAATTTGATTAAATGCTTGATGTATTTTTGGATGAATACTTGCAATATATATGATAATATGTAAGCATGATGGTGGTTGCTACTGAAATTCTTTGAATCTCATTCCCTTCCAATTTTCTAACAAATTTTAAATTCAAGTTATGGCTTGCCCAAGAAAGCAAAGGGAATGAGAAGTAGGTTGCTAATTAAGATGAACTTGCTATCTTTAGAGTTTTGTTTGGAGTATCTTGCAAAAATGATGTGTATGATTTTGGGACTCTACTTGAATGTAATTTTATCTATCTAGATCTAACATAATGTAATGTGCAAAGTGGAGACATGAAATGACCATGTATATATATATTAAGGTGTATTTTGCAAAGTTGAATGATGTAAGTGGCCATTCTCAGCACTGTTGGAAAATATGTGTACTGTATGCACCTTGTTATGCATAATACATGAATACTTTATATGCTGTAAAATAGACATGAATATATTTCCATGGACACCAAGATCACTCAAATTGGAGTTGTGTGTCAATTATGATGAATTTCCAAAGTTGTGTTAGAATCAGGGATTTTCAGAAATTGACCATTGCTATAGTATTTTTTAGAAAAATAAATTGTATGAATTGGCCAAATAGATACTCTATTACATATTTTTTTCATGTAGAGAATATTTTAAGCTATGTTTAAAAACTTGAACCACATCAATATGATTTTTCTATATTTAGTTATGAATTTTCAAATCTCATCAGGAAAATGAGATTTACCAAATGTATAGTACCCAAAAATTAAAAAAATTGGCTTAAGTTATTTTATGTAATCAAGTCTCTAATCAAGCACTAATGGACTTAAATGTAGTCTAATACATGGAAAATGTCTAAATATGAGATATGACATTTGACACACCAAAGCTCAAATTTTGAGGCTCAATAGACGAATTTCACAAAGACAAAAGATTAAGTACTTTAACGTTGAACTTCAAAATTCATCTATTAATAAGTGGCATTCAAATTTCGAGTTTGCAAAAGGTATCCAATGTCAGTTCATGCGAATTTTCAAATTGAAAGTGTGTTTGAAGAGATTGAATAGCTTCCTCAAGTTTTCACATAGTATTTTGAAATTTAAATTTCATAAGATGAAATTTGTCTATTAAAGACATGTTCAACGTGACACAAAAGTTATTCATTATGAAGTTCAAACTTTGAACTGTAAAGTTCATCTATTAGAGGCATACTCCAACAAGACATATAAGTTCTCACTTCGAAGTTCGTACTTTGAAGCTCAAAATTGGTTTGTCAGAGACTGTGATTTTGAACTCACTTTGAACTTTATCAATAGTAGAATTTTAACTAAGTTTCACATAGATTTTGCATACTTTCACGGACTATGCTTAGCCCAAAATTTGAATTTCACAACGAAAATTTGTTTATCAAAGATTCACCCCTTGTAAGTTCGAACTTCAACAAGTAAAGTGCAAATTTTGCATAAAATAAGCATGAGTTAAATAGTAAAATTCATCTATTAGCTAATATTCTTCAATTGTAACACATGTTAATATCAGATAATCTTAAAATAACTCGTTTGAATACTGTGGTAACGCAAATAAGTAAGATTTAAAACTTTTTACTTCACTTGATCTTCACTGGATTTCTTCACTTTATGCTTTTATACTTCTTTGATATTCTCCTTCCAAACTCTAGTTGTTTGGAATCATCAAAACTTGTGTTTCGACAATTTGTAACACTATGAATTGTCCATATTTAACCTTTTGAATAACAATATTAAGTGAAAGTGTCAAACTTTTGTGTCATTCTCCAAATTCTAACACCAATTTTAACTTGTGTCAACTCTTTACAATTTTTTGTTTCTTATTGTTTAATAATAATTCTTATTTTTCTGCTCGTTTAATAAATATTTAAAATTATGTTTTTCTAAAAGATATTAATATTTATATTAGGCACAAATTTTGCTCCCACTATCTGATTTTTCTGGGTCTGCCACTGCATGTATCACAACTTATGAAATATTAGCCAAACTTTTCACATATTATAGAATATGAAAGCATTGACTTACAAGATAATCAGTGTTTTAATGTAATGCCTGAAATGATAATTTATTATCGTGTCAAGCAGTTGAAGAACAAAGACATTCCTTTAGTGAAGGTCGTTTGGAAAAGCTTATTTTCAGAAGAAGCAACTTGGGAGATGGAAGCAAACATGAGATAGAAATAACCAAAGCTATTTTAATAAGATATGTTTTAAATTCCGAGGATGAAATTAATTTTAAAGGGGAGAGAAATATAATATCCATATTTTACTAGATATCATATAATGTACAAAGAAAACGAGAAAACCAAGATACATAGTTAAAGATGAAAGAAGTAATAAGGTCATTTTTCCAGGCTAGAAAAAAAATTAGCAAATTATTTTTTTCCTTGGAAAGAAAAATTCTATGCAATATAGTCCCTAAAAAAAGAATTTTATGCAATTTAGTTGTTAGGAGAAATTATAAGACATGACCCGAAAAAATTAAAAATAGTAATTTTATCCCGAGTTAATTGCAATTTTGTCAGTATCAAAAATTATTTTCAAAATGAAGTTTGCGTGTGCCAGACCCAATGGTATATAGCATGGGGGTTAATTGATCAAATGTGAAGAGATAATCGATGCCGAGTATCAAAAAAGTAACTTTATATTGTTTGGGATAGGATAATTAATTTTACATATTTACAAATTTAGAATAATCTTGTATCCCTAAAGTGTTAAAATACCCCAAGAAGTAACTTTATTGATACAGTTAAAAATTTACTGGTATAAGATATCTGGGTTGAGAAAAATATGTAGTATTTGGACACCCACTCCTTCGCCATTGACATCAATTTTAGATTTGTGCAGCATGTGATTTTTGTCCACAAATACTTCCCCAAGAAGGCATACTTTTTTGGCCAAAAGTAACTATGGTTAGTTAACTAAGGTTAGGCTAAAGTAACCATGGTTTGTTTAAGTAATTAATTGAGTTAACCTTCCTCTTTTCTCTCATTTTAGGTGACATATTCAGCTGAAATTAGAGAGAGATAGCTTCAAAGAAAACACAAGAGAGAAGAGAGAAAAAGAGAAGAGAAAAGAAAAGACCAAGGAGAAAGCTTGAGGATTCAAGCTGCAAGGCAAGATTTCATGCTTCTAGCTAGTAGTTTCAAGTAGTTTGAAGTAGTTTAAAGGAGTATTCTTCTTTCTCTTTTCATCCATGGAGTTTGGCCAGGCCCTAGATTGAGAGAAAAATGGACTTCCAAATAATAAACCTAGGAAAAAGCTTATACTAGCAACCTAAAGCATGATTTCAAGAGTTGTTGGTTGTATTTAAAGCAAATCATTTTTCCTTCTTTCCCTTAATTTTTGGCCAAACTAGGGTTCCATTTAGAGTTGGAATTTCATAATTTTGATGCCAAAAATGGAATCCATGGATCCAAATTAGCTAAGTACAAGTGATGGTTTCAAGAAAAATCAAAAGGAAAACAATATGAAAATTTAAGGTTTTAGTGAGTATTTTGTGATGGAGCTCTATGAAGCATTGGCTTATATGCTTGTATGATGTTATATTTAGGTTCAAGAAAGTTGTAGAAGGCTTAGGAAGTGGTGTACCAAAAGTGAAAAGCAATGGAAGTCATAAAGCTAGCATTTAGCCTTTTCTTGCATTATGTTATTCTATATTATTTCTATGAACTTGATGCTTTAAAATGCATGATGATGTTTTCATGATAAATGCCAAAATATTATGATATGTCCAATTTTTGTGGGGTAAAACTATGCCAAAATATTTATGAGAAAATATGGCATAATTTGCTTTAAAATGCATGATGATGTTTTCATGATAAATGTGACGATATACATGCTTGATGGGTAATGCTATTTAGATTTTTTGAATCTTACTCTTCGAAATATCTAGTATGCTTACGGTTAAGCTATGGCAAGGCTTCCAAAGAGGAGAAAGGCAAGGAGAAAGAGATTAATGATTAAAATGACCATAATTGAAATGGTCTTCTATTTTGAGCTCTTGTGTAAATTCATGTGTGTGATGTTAAATCTGTATCTTGAAGTAATTATGTCCCTTTAGGTTTTATACAAAGTATAGTATGATATATGAACAAGTGATAATCACCATATGACCTTTATTCTGACAATGTATAGGATGTAAATGGTCATTTTGACCTCTTAATGCTAATACCACCATTGATTGAACAATTTGTTATAAAACATATAAGTGCTATATATAGTTGCAAAGTAGATAGATTGAGCTTTAAAATGGTCCAAGAGCACTCAAATTAGATGTATGTATAATTTATTATGATTTTTCAAAGTTAGTGCTAGAAAACTAGGTTTTAAGAAAATGACCAAATGAACAGCAAATTTTGTGGATTTTACTGTACTGATTGGCATGATTTGTAACATCTCAATTTTCGGGGTTATGCAAAATGAGATTATGTCATGAGAACGTAAAGGGCCTTATAAAGATGATTATGATATGTCCAAAGAATGATTATGAAGTATTTAAATAGATAAGGATGATGTGCTTTGCATAAACTAGAAAAAAGCACAAATAAAAAGACATAGTATAAAAATATAATGCTATAATATGATAAATAGCCTGAAATATATGTTTTGGATGAAAAAAAGGTTAAAAAGGTAATTTTTTAGGCTAAGGGCATAAGAAGTATGAAATTGCAAAATGATCCTTGGAAGAATTTCTTTTCATTTTAGTCCCTAGGTACAATTACAGTTAAGTTCCCGAAAGTTTCAAAAACTATGTTATTGCCCCAAATTAAGGTTATTTTGAAATTTTGCAAATTTAACGTCAAACGAAGCTCATGACGAGCTGAATCCAATGGTATAATGTATTGGGATCAATGCAATTTATGTGTAGAAAAATTTTGTACCAAGCATTAAAAAGCACATAGTACCCGGAAACATGCATTACAAGCCCCACAAAAATGGCAGATAAAGTAAGAAAAAAGCATGTGGGCCCCACATTTGGACCAATTAGGATAAGATATTATGGTAATTTCATATCACAATATAGTTATAACTAATATCCCAATAATATAAAATATACTGCTAAAGTAGCTTTATTTGTACAGACCGATTTGAGATATATCTGAATAAATAAATATATAGTATTTTTGGAGTAAAATACCCTCAAATTCATGCTCAACAAGCATCACATGATGAAATTGCATTAATTTAATGTTTTCCATGAAATATCAAGAATCTTCAAGAACTTTAGTAGGCAAAATTTCATTGGTTGCAAAATTTTATATATACTCACTATTGGCCTTGTTTTGGATGCGTGAGACATAAGGGAAAGAAAGAGAGCAGTAGCACAAGCACAAGAAGGAGGGAGCACATGAGGAAAGAAGGGAAAAAGAAAGCGGAAGAAGAAAAATCTAGGAAAAAGGTATGAATTCTTCCTTTCAATTCTAAGTGATTTCCCTTCAAGTTTTGTATAGTTTAAAGATAGTTAGCTATTAGAATTGCTGGCTTCCCAAGGGGCAGGGAGAATTGAGAAGTTTAAAATTTTTCTGTAAAAGTGTAAGTTTATAATGATAGTAGAAGTATGTAGAAAAATAGAGTACAGAGAGAGTGAAAGTAAAAGTAAGGTAAGGAAAGAAAGAACTCAAAAATTTATCCTGGTTCAATCTGATCTGCTTGACCTACGTCCACTTCCCAAGCTACCACTTGAGATTTTCACTATTGGCAAGAATTCAACGGGCTCCCTGCAATGCCTCAGTACAAACTAGTGCTCTGTTCTTAGAACACTCAGAATCTACAATCAATACTCTTATAAAGTGTTTCCCAATTTCCTTTGTGACTCCCCTCACAAACAATCTTTCTTCCAAATGAAGAAAATATTTTATACAGAAAGAAAACTCCATAGAATAGAGTAGATATGAAAGTTGAAGTACAATAAATGCATTATAAGGGTGAAAAAGCTTTGCCTAATAGATTTAGCAAAATTTTAGTAATACAAACTTAAAATTCGTTATCCACAACTTCAAATAAGGTTCTATTTATAGATTTGTGGCTTAACTAGTTATTACACACAAGATTTAAGCATTAGAAACTTTAACCAACAGTTACTCTACAGAAATATCCATTCACCAACCACATTTAATGTGTTTAACATGCTAAAATTTGAATTTTTGGGTGTAACAAATGAATTTTGCAGAGACAAAAGGTTAAGAATTTTAACATTGAACTACAACATTCTTCTGTTTAAGAGTAAAATTCAAATTTTGAGTTTGTTGAAGATATCCCATGTTAGAACATATGTGTTAACAAGGCTGACTTCCCAAGAGGGGGAAGATTGAAATTGGGAAGATTGAAATTTTTCTGCACAAAGTGAAGTGGGTGAAGATATCACAGTATAATGAAAACAATGAGTAAAACAGAGTAAGCTGATAAGTAAGGATAAGGAGAAGAAAACTCAGTGATTTATCCTGGTTCGATCTATCCACTTGACCTACGTCCAGTCCCCAAGACAACTCTTGAGATTTATCCACTATACAGCAAGAATTTCAATGGGCTTCTTGCTAATGCCACAGTACATGAGTATGCTCTGTTTCTGAGCTCTCTCAAACTCTCCAAGCACTTTCTCTATGTGCTTCCCAATCCCCTTGTGAATTCCCCTCACAAGTAAATCTTTCTTCCAGATGAAGAGTAGATTGTTTACAAAGATACAACTCTCTTGAATAGAGTAGATATGAAGGTTAAAGTACAGATAATGAAGTTGAGAGGGTAAAAGCTTTTGAGAAGAAGATTCAGCAGAAATTCGGTATATACAAGTTTAATTCGTTACCCACAACTTCAAATGATGTTACTTTTATAGTTTTAGGTCTCAAGTATCCGTTAGAGACTTAAATCTATCCGTTGGGGAAGTTATCCAACGGTTACTCTGAAAAACTATCCGTTTACCAACCGTATTTAATGTTTCTGACACACTGAAATTTGAATTTTGGTTGGTCAACAGACGAATTTCAAAGGAACCGAAGGTAAAAGCTTCCAATGTTAAAATACGAAGTTCGTCTGTCCATAGAGTGAAATTCGAATTTTGAAACATATAAAATATTTTCACAGTGTGACATACGAATTTTCAAGAAGAAAGTTTTTCTGTAAATCGTGAACAGTGTTTTTAATTTGCTACAGTACCCTCGAAATTCGAATTTTGGATGCCCAAAATTCGTCTGACCATTGAACGTTCAAAGAGGCATAGTAGTTCACTTTCTTCGAAATTCGAATTTTGACAGAGTGAAATTCGTCTGTCAGAGACCATTTTTGAAACTTAATTTCTTCTTGATTTCAGATGAACTTTAACATAGTTTCAGACGAATTTCTTCTGTTTTCTCAAGTTGTGTTTTGTCTGAAATTTGAATTTTGAAAGAGTGAAATTCGAATGTCACAAAGAAGCTCCTTTCAGACTTATATGAAAATTCGAATGTTGCAAAGTCAAAGTTCGTCTGTCAGAGAGCATTTTTCAAACTCAATTTCTTCTTGATTTCAGATGCACTTTATCGTAGTTTCAGGCAAATTTCTTTGGTTTTCACAAACTTCATTATACTTGAAATTCGAATTTTGAAAGTGTGAAGTTCGTCTGTTACCAAAGAGGCTTCTCTTAGTTTTGTATGAAAATTCAAATTTTGAACAACCAAAATTCATCAGACAGAGAGCTATCTCTTCAGACTTATTTAGTTTTAGCTTGAAATTCGAATTTTCAAAGGCAAAGTTCGAATTTCCAACTTGACAGTTCAGTTTAAACTTTCAAACTTCGTCTGTTTGTGAGTATTTTTCAAATAAGTAAAGCTTTAATTTTCAAATCAAGGTTTGAAAACAACTTTTTCTCAAATCAAAATCTTTTACCCAATCACAACTAAAACTAAAGATCTTACAAGAGATCTAACAGCAAATACTTAGAAAATCTTTACTTGAAACAACTTTGATCTCCTTTGATATCTTCAATCCAAGCTCTTGAGTGTTGGTTGGGAATCATCAAAACTCTTGATTCAACAATATGAATTTTCATACTGAAAGTGCATCTGTTGAGTTTAAACAGTTGTCTCATGTTTTCACAGTGCACCTGAAATTCAAATTTCAAAAGCTAAAATTCGTCTATCAGACGCTTGTTCAACATGACACAATTGTTCTCCTCTGTGAAATTCAAATTTTGAATTACAACATTCGTCTATCAGAGGCATGCTCCAACGAGACTTACAAGTTTCTTATTTTGAAACTCAAATTTTGAAGTCTAAAGTTCGTCTGTTAGTGAGAGTGACTTTGAAGTCTCTTCGAACTTTACTAATATTTAAATTTTGACTAAGCTTCATATGAATTTTACACATATTCACTAATAATGCTTAGCCCAAAATTCAAATTTCATAATTGAAATTCGTCTGTCAGACATAAAACCTCTGCATATTCAAATTTCTTCAAGTTCAAATTTTGCACAAAATGTACATGAGTCAATAGTAAAATTCATTTATTAGTCAGTATTTTTCAAAACTAACACATGCTAACATAGGAACTTTCAAATAACATATTCAGACATTGTGATAACTTAAAAGAAGTAAAATGCAAGCTTTTTACCCATATTACAAGAGTAAAAATCCTAAAAACTAAGTCTTCTCATGTTCTTCTTTGGATTTCTTCACTTGATACTTTCACATTCCTTTGATATTCTCTTTTCCAAGCTCTAGTGGTTTGGAATTATCAAAACTTTTGATTCAACATTAGTAAAGTTCTCCTCCTCTTTTCTTCAAGTCTAGATTTCAGCCTTAACATAGGGTTGAGGAAAGAAAAAGTTTTCTTACATGAAAATGTAGAGAAGTGTGAGAAAATGCAAGAAAAACAAGTTTTAGTATGTATGGAAACAAGTTTTTGAAAAATCATTTTCTTTCTTTTTTCCCTGATTTTGGCCAGCCTAGAAGTGTAAAAAAGAGTGAGATTTTCATGGATTTGCTGTTAGAAATGTATTCCTTAAGGTTGAAAACCTTAAGAATAAGTGTTGGAATCTTGAGAAAGGCAAAAATGAGAAATATGGATTTTTAGGGTTCAAGAATGAACTTTAAGAGAACCATGAAAAATTAGATGATTTAGTATGGTTATATGGCTATTTCTAGACTTGGGAAGATGCAAGGAAGTTATTGAGAAATGATCCAAGCAAGTAAATTCAAGTTTAAAGAGAAAAGGGTAATGCTCCAAGGTAGTATTCTTGCCTTACTTTTATGTTCTGCATAATTTTATGCATGTTTTATGAAATGATTGTGTTACCATGTTACTTTGATTGTTTATTGGATTGGTTGGCTGTTTATGTAGTGAAGACTCTGCCTGGAATGTCCTATTTTTAAGCTGTTATGCTGCCAAAATTTTTATAGCCAACATGATATTTTCATGTATTTTTAATGAATTGTGCAATGCTATAAATGTTTTTATGAAATGTAATAATGTTTAAGTATGTGCAAGTTTACTACTAATTAAGATCCCCAATCTTATTCTCCCAAGTACTAACCATTCTAGGTACAATGCAAAGCAATGAATGGAAGTTGAGGAAAGGAGAAGTTGATAAGAACAAGCTAATGTTTATGTTTGTTAATGATGTTTGTTCATTTAGCATGTCATGTAAAGTATTGATGTAAAGTTAAATTAGCATGTATAACATTTCAAGTCTGATGTTATATGTTGTATAGAAAGACATGCTAAATGATGATTGAATTAAGAAATGAGATTGAAAATAAGAAAAGTATGTATGACCTTTCTGTTGTCAAGTTATGGCATGCAATTATTTAGAAATGTTATGGCATGTCATGACAAAGAGAATAAGCCAAATGATTCCTCAAGTTAGAGGATATGATGAGTTTTATGATGAAATAGATTATGTATGTTTTGGTTAATGGAATATGTTAAATGGCTCAAAGAAGTTAATAATTTAAAAATAGTTTGCTGAAGAATGTCTAGAACTATGATTGATTCTAGAATAGTACATAAAATATTATAAGGCTCCAAAAATTCAGTGGTTGGCTTGTAGAGAAATAGCTATGTCTTGACTTTAATATACCACTAGTTTGAATGCTTTTGGAGTTATATAAATGAAGTTATGTATATTTTTCTAAAACTATGCCAATAATGAATAATTCTGACCCTGGAGGATTTAAAATGATGCTATGTTTCGTATGTGTTGAATAAATGTATAAAGACTAGAAAGTAGACATGTAGAGATTTCAAATGAAAAAGAAATCATGAAACAACCCAGTAAATTATGAGAAATAAATTTTTAAATTTAGGGGACAAAACAGGGTGGAAACTGAAAATAGGGAATGACCAATAACATTCAAGGAGTAAATTGTATAAATTGGCTTGATGAAATTCTAGTTTCTTATTTTTTCCCTTAAAATTTAGGATGTGGATGATATTTTGAGACTTGAATCATAGTAAAATGATTTTTGTGCATTTAGTTATGAATTTCTGAAGTTCAATGCGAAATATGATAAATAGTGCACAAAAAGAAAATTTTAAAATTTTGAGTTTTTCACTGGTTGAAGATCTCCAATGTCTCTTTTCTGTATACAAATGAGGCATTATTCATGGAAAAGATATCTAGAGATGAGGTGTGACATGATCAATGCTCTATTTCTCATTTTTTCCATGTAGACTATGTTTTAAGCTATTTTGGAGACTTGAATTACCTATATTCAATTTTTGTAGAATTAGTTATGATTTTTCAAAATTCGGTTGGTAAAATGAAAATTACCAAATGAACAATACTCAAAAATTTGAAAATTTTGTTTTAAGTTTTTATGTGATTAAAGTTTCTAATTGTGCATAAATGGACTCTACTAAAGTCTAATACATGGAAAATGAAACTAAAGATAAGGTATTACAATACTGTTCATTCCACTTTTTCTACTGCTATATCTGATTGTTCAGATGCTAATACTATTATTGGACTAGTTGATTCTATTTTCCCTGGATAAGATTATGCTATTTGTAGTTTGCCTATACCGATTCATGGTTTGGATGGTTTGGATGACATTGTTCTACAACCGCTAGTTCTTTCGATTGAGCAAGCTCCTACACTGGAGCTTAAACCACTTCCAAACAACCTCAAAGTATGTGTATTTGGAGGAAGGGAACATGTCATAAGTGATAGTCATAACATTCCTAATTTCCTGGATATCATAAAATGTATAAGCATGTAATAAAATCTGAGATACATAAATGATGTGATAAGGGTAAAAATATCATTTTTCAAGTCAGAAAAATAAAATATCAATGTACATGTTAGTCCCTAGAAAAGAATTATTTGCAGTTTGGTCTCTAAAGAAAATTACAAAAAAGGGCCCAAAAGAAAAGATAATTATAATTTATTCCTCCTAGGAGCAATTTTATAAATATGCAAAATTATAGTCAAAACGAATCTTATAACATGTTGGACCCAATGGAATAGTGAGTTGAGGTTAAAGAGATCAATATGATGAAAAATTGATTGCCAAGTGTAGTAAAGTGTACAGTACAATGAAAAATGTACTATGGACTCTACAAAAGCTGATAAAATAAAAAGAAATGTATGTGGGCCCACATAAGACATTGTTTGGGATAGGAATTGAGTTATATACAGATCACATTCTTCTTTATTTCTTGTATGGAATAAAATACAAATAGTATCAAAATACTACAAAAAAAGTACCTTTAACAGTTTAAGTAAAAATAATAGGTACATGATATATCTGGATTTAGAAAAATATGTAGTATTTTGAATACATAACCCCCTAGGTGGCGTGATATGGTGTAGCACATGGAGAAATGAATATTTAATTATCTTATGCAAGAAAAATCAAGGAATTTGTGGCCAAAAATTGTAACACATGTAAAGTTACTTTACATAAGTAATTATGCAAAATTGGATATTTATTTATACTCCCTCCTAAGCCAACCTAGTGTGTTGCATAAGGGGAAGAGAAAGCTCAAAAATTTGCAGAAGAAAGAAAAGAGTTTATGTGAGTAAGAGAGAGGAAAAAAGAGAGAGAGAGACAACAAAGCTTGAAGTTTCAAAGCTCAAGGTTGAAGTAAGTTCTCTACCACTTCATGTTAGTTTCTAAAGTAATTTAAGATAGTTTCATGAAGTTCTCCTCTTTCAAGCATAAGTTTCGGCCAAACCTAGTTGTAATACCTTAACTTTAAATCTCAGTTCCCATGTATTAGACTTTATTTAAATCCATTTAATCATATTTAGAAGCTTGGATCACAAGAGGGAGCAAAACAGAAAATTTTAAATCTTTTGGTTACTATTCATTGGGTCACCCTATTTTCCATACAAAACTTTGAAAATTCATAACTAATTTTAAAAAAATTATATGGAAGTGATTCAAGTCTTTAAAATAGCCAAAAACGTTATCTACATGGGAAAAATATGAAAGAGGACTTTAATTTTGCCAATTGATATAATATTTAGCATGAACTTTACTGTTCAAATGGTCATTTTACACTTCTCTAGGATTTTAGCCTTAAATTTAAAAACTCATTTCTCATTCTATTCTGACTCAAATTGTGTGTTCTTTATATTTTGTGAAATCCCTACATGTCTAATTTCTAGGCATATTTATCTTGTACATTTAATTAACTTGAACAGGGCATAACATCAACTTAAACCACTAAGGGTCAAAATATAACTTTTATTCGAACAGTTTTAAGAAAGCATGCATAACTCTCATTATATAGCTCTAATTGTATTCAAACTAGTGGAATATTAAACTTAAAACATAAATATTTCAACATTTATAAACCATTGAATTTTTAGAGCTTTACACAATTTTATACTACCTTTCAAAATAAGTAGTACACATGGTAAGAATTTATAGTTTCCCAACTCTGTCTAGTTTTTAAACCCTAAATTAAAAAAATCACTTTAAATCATACATTTATTCAAATTAAGTGTTCTCTAGCTTTTTGAAAAGCTTATTCTTTCTAGTTCTAGAAAATATACAAAACTTATCCTAATTACCCTGTTTCAGTCAAACAATGTTGACTTGACTTCCAATGCTAAAGAATGAACTCTTTGCAACATAACATGGCAAAATAAACGTCATAACAGGTCTACATGATCATTTCATGTTCCAAATCCATACCATACATTTCATAATGCTCAGACATAATAGCACAGAGGTACGGATCTAAAAACATGTACATAATTTTACATAAAATTCTTCAAAATATAAATTTGTTGCTTGAATCGTAAAATCAAGCATCAATTCCTTCATCTTCCTCCTTGGCTCACCTGACTCCCTTACCATAGTTTGTGCCTAATCATGTTGATACTTGGGATGGTGAGATTATGACAATCACAATAGCAACACACATTTTACACATCATATTATCAAGCATAATATAAAAATATCACAGAATCACATTAAACCATAAAATACCAAATTCTTCATAAAAATTTCAACAGTATAATCACTTAGAAAATGGATATCCCAGGCACATAGCCCTCATATTTAAGCAGCAAAAATAGTCATCAATCATCAAATACACAATATGGCACATCATAAAGCATTTTAAAGCATGACAAGATAATAGAGTACAATAATGTAGACTTTGCTACCTTTAATCATTTCTTTGGCTTTTCCACTTGAATCCAATGCTTCCACTTGTATTTTAGGCTTCTCCAAGACCTATAACAACATTAGAAATCCACTTAAGCTATTGGTTCTATGGCTTCCTTCATAAAGTTTCATTGGAGCCCTAAAGACTCATATAACTTATCTGAAGTCCTAACTTGAAACAAATACTTGTTCCTAAGGTTTTTCACCATGAGGAATCCATTTTTGACATCAAAATCATGAAAATCCAACTCCTACTCTCCCTATTGGTCTAGCCAAAAAATGTCACAAGGAGGGAAAAGTTGATTTTTCAAATATTTGCTTCAAAATACACTAAAACTTGTTTCCTTTGAATTATCTCATGCTTTCTCTTAAACTTATGGCGTGAAAACACTACTTCCTCCATTCTAATGCTTAGGCTGAAAATGAAACTTAGAGGAAAGGAGAGGAAAACATTAAAAAAAACCTAACCCAAACCACTTGGAAACTAAGCTGGAAGGCATAAAGATCACAAGTTGGGAAACTCACCAATTTTCCGTCACTTTTCTTCTTCCTCTTTCTCGTTGCTTCTCTATGTGCTTTCTTTTTCCTCTTATTGTCTAGACCTTTCTCTCTCTCTTTTCCAAATGTGTGTGTCATCCAAATGGAGGAGAATTATATAAGCATGCTTAACCATGGTCATTTAACTAATTTTAGTTAGTTAAGGCATAAATTTAACCATTAGGTTTTGAGAGAAATAATATTAAATTCCATTTCCTCCACATGCTTGATCAGGTGGCGCCAGAAATGGAGGAACTATTTCCAAAATACTGCATATCTTTTTTAGTCCAAATACTATATATGTTAGTTAATTTATAACTGAACTGATAAAATTACTTTTGCAGTATTTTGTCACCTTATGAGTACAGGATTAAAGTTAGCTTGAATCTATGTTTACTTCATTATCATGTCCCAAAAAGTACTTATATGGGGTCCACATACTTTTCTTCCTTATTTTCTTGCCTTTTGTGGGGCCCACAGCCTCTTTTTCTTTGTACTGTTACTTTTACAAACATCCAGTGATTATAATGGACAGACTTGCATACTAACTTCCAAAACTAATTGTATAGCATATTTACATGGCCCAAACTTCTTCAAACCGAGTTCTTAACATTACAAGACACTTAAAATAACATGATGGCAACGAATCATAGCTTCATAAAAGCATATAATACTTTATACATAAATGTAAGAAAATAGGAGACAATTGAACCTATCATGTTAGTGGTTGGGGAGTGAGATTATAAAATATTAGTAGTTAGCTCATTTTATACAATTATATCATTTAAATTTCACTAAACTTCACATAAAATAATCAAAACGACATATTGTCAAATAAAAATTTCGGCAAATTTCTCCTTCAAAAATAAACATCGCGGGGAACAAACTCCTTCATTTTACAATCAAAACCAGTCACAAAATAACACAAGAACAATATGGCTAAAAGATATAGTCATAGAAATATTTTAGAGAAACATAAAGTAATAAAATGAACATGGCTATCTCTTGGAGTACTTTTGGCTTTTCCCCTTTGAACCAAAGCTTTCACAAGCTTTCTTGAACTCCTACAAGTCCTAAAACATTATCCAATATCCATTTAACCCACTGATGGTTACTCCATCAAGAACTTAAAACACCTAAAAATTTCATATAATTTATCTTAAGAATTTCTTAAATCCAACACTTGTTCTTTACTAATTTGAACCCAATGAATCCATTTTCAACATCAAAACTTTGGCACTCTATGGCTTGGCTAAAAAGTAGGGGTTTAGGAGACAAAATGGGTTTTTCAAAAACTTGCTACCAAAACTCACCAAAACTTTATTCCTTTGGTATTTCCTCATGCTTTCTCTAAGTTTCATAGCACGGAAACACCTTCTTTCCCAAGCCCATGCCATGGCCAAAATTAGAATAGCACGAGGAGAGAAGGAAGACTCAAGAAAGCAATCCCAAACTTCTTGAAATTTGAAGCAAAATCATTAAAAGTTTAGAGAAGATTTTCTTACATTTTTCTTCTCTTTGTCTTCTTCCTCTTTTTCCTCATTGTTCTTCACGTTTTCTTCCTCCTTTTGCTGTGTTCAGCAGCTGCTTCATGTCTTTTTCATGTGTCTAAGACATCCAAGGGTGAGGGAGTATATATAAAGAAGCAAAACCAATAAAAAATTGACAACTTGACTTCTTGATTCTTCTTGAAAATTCATGGAATTTCCCTCTTGTGCAGCACACGTCATGAAATTCAGGGGTATTTTGGTCCAAAAACACTAGATATTTTCCTTTATCAGCTTTTTGTGGGACCCACAATGCCTTTTTCTGCACATTGTATACTTTTAACACTCAACATTAATCTTTTTTTCATATTGACCCTTTCAATCTCTATGAATCATACCATTGGATTCGGCTCATCGCGAGCTTCATTTTGCCATAGAATTTGTGTAACACCTTAAATTAGGGCCCATTTCCCATATATTAGATCATTTTAAATACCTTTCATCATAGTTCAGAGACTAAAATCACAATATAATAAAAATAGAATTTTTAAAAATACGGGGTACTGTTCATTTGGAAATTTCCATTTTACCCGATGAATTTTGAAAATTCATACCTAAATCTAGAAAAATTATCTTGGAGTGATTCAAGTCTCTAAAATTATATTAAATTCAGATACACATGGAAAAAATATGAAACAATAACTTCATTGGCCCAATTTATATAGTAAATTTCGTGGACATTTACTATTTATTTGGTCATTTTTCTATCTTCCAGTTTCCTGTCTTTAACTTTGAAAAATCATATTTCATTTTATTCTGTTCCAAAATATGCATACTCTATGTCATTTGAAAGCTATATATGTCTACTTATAGACATATTATATATTTATTTCACTGACATAAGGCATAACTTTAACTTAAGTCACGAAGGGTCAGAATTTGAATTTTATTGGAACAGTTTTGGGAAAAACTCCATATCTTCTATTATATATAGCTCCATTTACCTCCAAATCAGTGGAATATGAAACTTAAAACATATACCTTTATATACATTAAACCACTGAATTTTTGGAGCTATGTATGATTTTATATTATTTTTTAAATTTTCCAGTACCTAACTTTCAGTTTTCAGTTTTCCCATTCCTGCCCTATTCTGAACCTTAATTTTGAAAAATCACCGTTAATTGTATACAACTCCAAATGGGGTGAATTAGGTGTCATTTTAAAGCATGAGATGTCCTCTATCTGGTATGAAAATCCCATAAATTTAGCCTCACAATAAGTATATAACAAGGGTGAACTAAATAGACACATCTAGAAAATGCCCTATTTCAATCTATATTGCAATTTACTTGCCAAAACCCTTGCAAATGAACTCATTTTGGCATGAAACTTGGTAGAACATAACTTAATATCACAATATCAAGAAATGGAAATTCTCATACATTTTCTACAACATTAACATAATATTCACTATTTTAAAATTTCATACAAAAGCAAGACACCAATAACCATTCACATTATAACATAATGGCTTGCAACATCATCCACTCATCATTAGCTTCTCCATGATATTAGCTCCTTCCTCATCACTTTTTCCATCGCTTCCCTAGCATGGTTAGTCATTAAGGGGAATGAGATTCAAAGAATCTCAGTAGTAACAACCCATTCATACAATTATGTTATCACACAATTCATGTAAACATCAAGAAAACATCAAATTATCACTTGAAACTTTTAATGCCATACATTTCGTAAAAATTTCGGCAAAGTTTCATTTTAAGATTTAGACATCCAGGGGTCATAAACCTCATCAATCAACTCAGCCATTCATCACAATTGATCACAAAGCATCATTATATACATATGGCATAGCAACAAGTTCATGAAATTCAAGTTTAACAACAATAAGTATAAATAGGTAAATTACTACCTTAATGCATTTGCTTCCTTTCCAAACTTTGTGCACCTATTCTTTGGCTTGCTTAAGCTTCCTTGAACCTATACATATCATCATTCAAGCCTTTTAGCCACTGGTTTCAAGAATTACACAACACCATACACACTAAACCCTAACTTTTCCATGTAGTTTTCCTTTGAGTTTTTCTTGAGTCCATCACTTATACTTGACCAATTTGGACCCAAGGGATCCATTTTTGGGGTAAAAAACATGAAATTCTAACTCGAAAAACAACCCCTTTCTGACCAAAATTCATGGAAAATTTTACAAAAATATTTGCTTCCCAAAACTTGCTTCAATCTATGGTTTCATGCTACTTGGTACCTAGTCTTGCCTTTTCCTTTGATTATTTCATGAAAGCTTCACTTTATCTCTCCACCCTCTCTTATGGACGAAATTTTCAGAGGCTAAAGAGGAAAGAAAACTCCATAAAACTCTTCCTATATGCTTGAAAACACAAGATGGGGATGGTAGAATTTTACCTTGATGCTTTAGCCTCCAAGCCTTGCAACTTTGCCTTCTCTTTTCTCTTCCTCTTTCTCTCTTTCTTTCTTGTGTTTTCTTTCTTGTTTTGCTACTGAATGTGTCTTTTAGAATAGATAGGAAAGAGAGGGACTAAATGGCCTAATCATTCACTAATTACTTACTTAATATTAATTACCTTTATTAGCCAAAAGTCAAGCCTTCTTCAACAAGTAGTTTGGCCAAAAAAATCCAAGCCTTCTTTGAGAAGTTTTGGCCAAAAAAGTGAGCTGTCCAGACACCTAGAGAGAGTGTTTTAAGTGTCCAAAATTGTTTAATTTTTCCTGATCCAGATATATACTGAACCGAGTAATTTTTAACTGTACCGATAAAACTGCTTTTTATAGTAAATTAGCATTTTTGGGCTACAGGACTATTCCTGTTTTATTCTTATATTTTCTTAATTATCCTGTTTCAAATGGTATCTATGTATGACCCATATCCTATCCTGGATACCTATTAATTATCAGTGGGGCCCACAATTTACTTTATCAGTTTACTGTTACTTTTAGACACTCGGCACTGATTATTTCTTGATTCATCAATATTAACCCTCAGTGCCATATACCATTGGACTTCTTTCGTCGAGGGCTTCGTTTTGACAGTAATTTTGTATATTTACAAAATTACCCCTGACCCGAGGTTAAATTACAATTTTTGAAACTTCCAAGTCATCAGGTGTAATTTTCCCCAAGGCATTTATATTATTCCTCCATGTAATATTTAATAATTTTAGGACATGAATGTCATTTTTATAATTCTTTAGGAGAAAAAATATAATTTTCTCATTTTTCCATTCAACTGGGAAAAATGACCTCTTTACCCTTTTTTACGCAAAACGATATCTACCCATTTTTGCAAATTCTCTATGCATCTCTAGATATTTTAACTTTCTTGAGATGTTACAATTTGTATAATTTCAAAATTACTCTTGATTTGGGAAAATGTAATTTTTGGGGTACTTTTCTATAATTTTCCTAGGGACTGAAGAGTAAATAATTCTTTTTCTATAGATCAAAATGTAATTTTTCATATTTTATTTCCTTGACCCGAAAATTGACCTTTTTCCCCCTTTTTCACATCTATTCTTATATTTCAGATTTTCCCATTTCCATACATATCTTATATTATCCAAAAATTTGGGATATTACATTTCATACATCATATTATCAAGCAAGGTATAAAAATATCATAGAATCATATTAAGGCATAAAATACCATATTGCTTATAAAAATTTTGGCAATATAACACCTTCAAAAATAAACATCCCAGGCATAAAGTCCTCATATTTAAGCAACCAAAATAGTCATCAATCATCAAATACACAATATGGCACATCATAGAGAACAAGAATACACAATATGCTTTATGGTATAATCATCAATCCAATGCATGGCAAGATAATAGAGTATAAGAATGTAAACTTTGCTACCTTTAATCATTTCTTTGGCTTTTCTACTTGAATCCAATGCTTCCACTAGCTTTCATAGGCTTTCCTAAGACCTATAACAACATTAGAAATCCACTTAAGCTACTGTTTCTATGGCTTCCTTTATAAAGTTTCATTGGAGCCCTAAAAACTCATATAACTTATCCTATGACCTAACTTGAAACTAATACTTGTTCCTAAGATTTTTCATCATAAGGAACCCATTTTTGAAATCAAACTCATGAAAATCGAACTCTTACTCTCCCTATTGGTCTAGCCAAAAAATGTCACAAGGAGTGAAAAGTTGATTTTTCAAATATTTGCTTCAAAATACACGAAAACTTGTTTCCTTTGCATTATCTCATGCTTGCTCTTAAACTTATGGCATGAAAATACTTCTTCCTCCATTCCCATGCTTAGGCTAAAAATGAAACTTAGAGGAAAGGAGAGGAAGACTTAAAAAAAAAAAGCTAGAAGGCATAAAGATCACAAGTTGGGAAACTTACCAATTTTCCTTCACTTTTCTTCTTCCTCTTTCTCCTTCCTTCTCTACGTGCTCTCTTCTTCCTATTACTGTCTAGACCTTTCTCTCTCTCTCTTTTCCAAATGTGTGTGTTATCCAAATGTAGGAGAATTATATAAGCATGCTTAACCATGGTCAATTAACTAACTTTTGTTGAGTTAAGGCATAAACTTAACCTTTAGGTTTTGTGAGAAATAATATTAAATTCCATTTCCTCCACATGCTTGATTAGGTGGCACCATAAAGGGAGGAAATATCTCCAAAATATTGCA
This sequence comes from Adenanthera pavonina, assembly GCA_026686845.1. NCBI lineage: Eukaryota > Viridiplantae > Streptophyta > Magnoliopsida > Fabales > Fabaceae > Adenanthera > Adenanthera pavonina. The sequence goes on along the minus strand of JAIVEN010000019.1, from coordinate 10,169,794 downwards.
TATCTTTTTTAGTCTAGATACAACCTGTGTTAGTTACTTTATACCTAAACCGATAAAGTTACTTTGACAGTATTTTGTCACTTTAGGAGTGCTGGATTAATGTTAGCTTGGATCTATGTTTACTTTTTTACCATGTCCCAAAAAGCACTTATGTTGGGGTCTACATACTTTTCTTTCTTCTTTTCTTCCTTTTTGTGGGGCCTACCACCTCTTTTTCTTTGTACTGTTACTTTTACAACACTCAGCCACTAATTTTTCTTAACATAGACTCCATTGAGGCCAATGCACTATACCATTGGGTTTAGCATGTCATAAGTTTCAATCTGATATATATTTTTAATATTTATGAAATTACCCTTGAGCCAGGTCAAGAAGACAAATATTTGTTGTTTTAGGTCCTTTTTGGTAATTTTTCCCAGGGATAAAGTACAAATAATTGTTCTTCCTGGGACTAAAATACAATTTTCACATTTTATTTCCTTGACCCAGTAAATGACCATCTTACCCATTTTAATATATATTGCTCTATCTCCAATTTTGTCATATACTTATACATTTTATGATACTAAGCAAATTAGGGATGTTACACTAGTAATTTGAGATAGCTTAAAAAACTTCCTAGAAACCATGATCTAGTTGAGAAAGTAAGGCTTTGTAAAGGTTTGAGATAAGTTGCATGAAAATTCATTTCTTCCATCTTTGAAGTGGATTTCGGCCAGAGTAGTTGGTCATGTTAAAGAGGGAACTTCATGAAAATAATGCCAAAAATGGATTCCTCTTAGTTGATTTAGCTAAACACAAGTGTTGGTCTAAGGAAAAAACTTAAGATAAACTATATAAAATCTTAGGGTTTTAATGAGACTTTATGAAGGAAACCCTAAAATAAGTGGCTTAAGCGAATACTTAATGATGTATTTAGGTTCAAGAAAGCTTGTGGAAGTCCTTGAAAGGAGTGGAACTAAGTGAAAGTATAAAAAGTTTTATTAAGTTACACTATGTTATCTTATATTATCTTATGATTTTATATGACTTGCCATATTGCTATTGTGATAATTGATGACTATTTTGGCTGAAAATATGTAAAGGTTTTGACCTTGGGATGTCCATTTTCAAAGAGAAAACTCTGTCAAAATTTTTAGAAAATTATATGGCTCATTATGTCTTGATATGAACCTTTGATTATTTGTGACATATTTGATAACAAGTATGCTTAATTTGTTACTATTAAGATTATTTGAATCTCACCATTCGTAAATGACTAACACGTTAGGTACAAGTCATGATAAGGCTTCCAAGAAAGAGAAAGGAAAGGAAGAAGACGTTGATAACTAAGATGTTAATCTTGGCCATGGTCTTTTATTTGGAATTATTATGTAAATACATGTGTTATTTAAATTTGTATCTTGAGACCCAAATGTCCCTTTATGTTTAACATGACATTTGGTACAGTTTTGGAACAAGAAATATTGATGTAAATATGTTATGGGAGATATTTTATAAAGTTCATGGATGAAAACACTCATTTTGACCCCCAGTTATCAAAGTAGGTGCTGTTTGGATGAAATAGGAGATAATATATGAGTGTTATCTATGCTATGAAATTAGACAAAATAAGCTTAAATAGGGGACTGACCATATGAACAGTAAAAATAAAAATACTTGGAGAGTTTGTATAGATTATAAGTGACTTACTTAGTGATTAGCAAAGACTATTTCCCCTCCCTTTCATTAATCAGATGCTTAAGAGCCTTATGGGAAAATCTCAGTATTGTTTCTTAGATGAGTTTTTAGGTTATTTTGATATTTCTATTGGCCCTTAGGATTAGCATAAGACTACATTTCCTTATCCTTTAGGTACTTTTGCTTATAGACAAATGCCTTTTGGACTATGTAATGCCCCTAGTACATTTTAGCATTGCATGGTGTCTATTTGCTCTAATTTTCTTGAAAATTGCATGAAAGTCTTTGTGAATGAATTTACTATTTATGGTGATTCTTTTGATGCTTGTCTAGTCTAGATAAAGTGTTGGAAAGATGCAATAATTGTAACCTAGTTTTGAACTTTGAAAATTTTCATTGTATGGTTAAGAAAGGGATTGTACTAGGTCATGTAGTGTTTGCATATGGCATTCACTAAGGCCAAGATAGATATCATTGCATCTTTATCATATCTATCATCTATTAGACAAGTCGAGTCATCTTTAGGGCATGCTAAATTCTATAAACATCTTATCAAGGGTTTTAGTCAAATTGCTCTGCCCTTATCTCATCTTTTGCAAAAAAATACTAGGCCCTGATTTGTGATCTTCCATTTGAGCTTACATGTGATGCCTAGGATTATACACTTGGACTAGTGTTAGCTTAGACAGCAGAGAAGAAACATCATATGATCACCTACGCATCGAAGACCTTAGATTCAACTCAAGCCAACTATGCCACAATGGAGAAAGAGTTTTATGCTATCGCATTTGGCTTAGAAAATTTTAGGGCTTGTATTTGCATGCCAAGGTGATTATTTTTACCGACCATGTACTGATTAAGTATCTTTTCAAGAAATCAGTGGTATTGAGATAAAGGATAAGAGCATAGTAGAGAATCTTGTAGTGGATCACTAGAGTATGATTCAAGCTCTGATGGTAAACTCTTACCTTTTGAATGATTCTTTTCTTAATTGGTTGGCATAGAATTAGTGTATGAGCCATGGTTCGCTATCATTGTCAATCACTTAGCTGCTTCTACTATGCTCACTAATCTTAATAAGCATCAATTAGCTAAGTTCAAGAATGAGTCTAAGTATTACATTTGGGATGATCTATATTTGTGGTGATTGTGTTCTAATCAAATTATTTGGCATTGTGTCCCTAATGATGAGTTTAGGCTACAAAGAACTGTTAGGAAAGTCTTAGATGCTAGATTATAATGGCCTTCTCCTTTTAAGGAAGCATGAATGTTACAAACATTGTATTAGGTGTCAGCATGTGGGTGGTATCACTTGAAGGCATGAAATATCTCAACAGCCTATTTTGTTTTATGAGGATTTTAATGTGTATGGCATACATTTTATGGGTTATTTTCTAGTTTTTTATCGATTTTAGTACATTTTACTTCTTGTTGATTATGTGTTGAAATGGATTGAGGTAATCCCCACTGGGATTGAAGATTCTACTGTAGTGGTTGCCTTTGCCAGGTCTCATGTTTTGTACAAGTTTCGTATCCCTTGTTGATATAACTAGATGCCGAAGAGGGGCTAAATCAGGCAACTCAAAATTTTGCTGCAAACACAACAAAGTGATAGAACAGTATAAGCGCACAAAACATAGCAACTTAAACTTAAAAGAGAGAGTAGGGATTCAAATACAAGGATTTATCTTAGTTTAACTTAACCATTTGGCCTACTTCCAGTCCCCAAACTTCTACTAGAGATTTTTTTATTATATCAACATGATTGTTTCGGGTTCTTGTAAGACCACAGTATGCACACTAAGCTCTTCTCCTGAGTTGGAAAACTCTCTCACACCCTTTACAAACATGTGATATAGCAACTCCCTTACTGTATACCCACACTAAGATTTCTACCTAGAAGTAGAAAGAAATATTACAAGTGTTTATCTCTCACAAAAGAGTAGATTGTAACAATGAAGCTCACTTATGACTACTAAGAGAGGTTTGATAAGGCTTTGATTGCACAAAGACAAGAAAATTAATGATTCAGTGGAAGTTTGGCACTATATCACTTAATACTCTTACCAACCTGTTTAAATGAGGTCATATTTATAGATTTGAGCCAAATCTAACAATTAGAGATGAGTTCTAATTGTTTATGAAAGTAGCTGTTCATGTACTGCATTAAATGCAATTGTTAGACAATGTATGACTAACACAGGTAAGATATATGATTATTGCATATGATCATTAAAAATTTTCTCTATCGTTGGATATTGATATACGACCATTGTAAGATGTAACATCCCAATATTTATACATGAATTGCATGAGTAGATAATGTTAAGAAATGATATGGAATTGCTCTAGAATGATATATAATATTTTGGGATGCAAGAAAGTGTAATTAAGTAAGTTAAGGACTTAAAATAGCGTTAAAAAAATCAAGAAGGGGCTCAAAAGGGCAAAATAGTCATTTTGCTAAAAAGATAAAGGCAAAATGGTCATTTTAGAAAAGTAAAGAGAGAAAATAATATTATAAACTGGATATGTGGGCTTGAAGAGGAAAGAGTACAAGTATAATAGTATGCAAGTTCCATTGACTGAGTATGATGAATAGTAATAAGTGTAACACCTTAAACTTATATCCATTTCCCATGTATTAGACTCCAATTATATCCATTATTACATGATTAGAGACTTGATTGTATAAAAATATTAAAAAAAAATTTTCTTTATTTTGGATACTGTTCATTGTGCATTTTCCATTTTACCTGACAAACTTCAAAAAATCTTAACTAATTATAGAAAAATTATCTCAAAGTGATTAAGGTCTTTGAAAATAGCTAAACATATTTTATAAATGGAAAAAATAAGAAATAGAGCATTCTCTTGATCAATTCATACAATTTATTTCTCACATATTTACTATATATTTGGTCATTTTGAAACTTCCTAGATTTTGGCATTATGTTTAAAAATTCATATCTGCTGATATTCTAAGCCAAATCTTACATTCCCTATGTTGTTGGAAAGCCATATATCTCTACTTCCTAGACATATTTTTATTGTACATTTATTCTACTTAAATAGGATAGGGCATAAACTTAAATCATTATGAATAAAAACTTTACTTTTACTGAAGCAGTTTTAGAAATACATGCATATCTCTTATTGTACAGCTCCAATTACTTCTAAATTAGTGGTATATTAATCTTAGGACATAAATATTTCCACAAATGTAAACCACTAAATTTTTGGAGATCTACACGATTTTATATTGCCCTTGAAAGCATCAGTACTTACAATAAAATTCGCAGCATTCTTGCTTACTGTCCAGATTTCAACCCTAAATTCAAAATTTCACTATAAACCATACACTTGTCCAATTTAAGTAATATTTATCTCTTTGGAAAGATCATTGAGTCTAATTTCAAAGCAAGTATAACCCTTAAAAGGAATGCTCTTTCTGACAGAGTTCCCTTATCCAAACTTCTACTAGTCATCTTGTTCATAATTACGCCATAACTCATATAATAAACTTCATAAACCTCATACATCAACATTTATTGTTCCAAATCCACACATTACATCATAAGGGGACTGGAAGGAATATGAATATACATCATTACATAATCTAGCTTCCATACATATATTGATACTCATTTTCATAATAAAGCATATTAACTTGCATGATCAAATTATTAATCACAATCTTCTTCATTCCTCTTGCTTCCTCCTTGCCTCCTCCAATGCATGACTCCTAACATATTAATTATTTGGAAGGAATGAGATTCAAAGAATCTCAGTAGTTATGCCCAATTATGCATTCACATTATTATTTTATAAAATCATCAATGAAAATCATAACTTCATATTATGTCATACAATTCCATAAAAATTTTGTCATGGTAACATTTTGTAAAATGGACATCCTATGGTCATAAAACCCTTCAAAAAACTAGCCAATAATGTAAATACATCGCAAAGCATTCAAACAACTATATGGCATAGTCATATTATCATGAAAAAATAATATAACAACATTAAGCATAATAGGGAAAATAACTACCTTCTTAACTTTCTTTAATTTTTTTCCTTTGTACACTCTTCCTTTGATCTTCAAACACTTTCTTGAACCCTAAAATAACACAATTTAAAGTCATTAGCTACTGATTTGATGACCCCCTTCATAAAGTGTACATACCTCGACTAAAAATTCCATTTTGCTTTCCTTAAGGTATTTTTTGTACAACACACTTGTATTTACATAATTTGGACTCAAGGAATCTATTTTTGGGGTCAAAATCATGAAATTCTCTTCCAATCTCAAACCCTAAATAGGGAGAAAATTAGCATAAATTGTAGAAAAATAATAACTCAACAAACTTTCAATCCAATGACATATTCTTATATCTTGTGACTTTTACTTTACTTTTCATGGTTTAATTTCTCAATGGCTTCATTTTCACTCTCTACTTTCTCTCTAGAAAGAAATTCTCAGTGAAAAAATGGAGAGAAATACTTCATAAAACACCATAATACTTAAATATGTACAAGAGAGTAACCATAGAAATCTACCTTGAGAGTTTTAGGTCCAAGCAAGTCCTCTTGCTTAGTCTTCTTTTCCCTTCTTTTTCTACGCCTTCTCCTCTCTTTTCTTCACTGGTTCAAACGTGATGAAGGCTGAAGATGATGAGTTATATGGCTAACTAAGGTGATTAAGGGATTTAAGTCATAAAAATCAACTCTAGTTACTTTAATTTTTAACTTGAGTTACTTTATTTTAATAAGGATTTTGTAAAAATTTCCTTTAAGTCCTAATAAGCTGTAGCATGCCACTTGTCTCATTCTTGGCCACAAATTGTTTCAATAATTTTTATGGATTAAAATACCCTTTACCGATTAAATTTACCAGTACTGATTAATTATTTTTGCCAAAATTGCCACTAAATTGGTATAAGATCATCCAAAAATAAATTTTAGACTAAGATCATTATCTTAATCCAATATATATTTTAGCAAGGTCTACTAATTTTTTCTGAATTAATACTATTTTTTCGTACAGTTCAAACTGATTTTTATCGGATAAAATATTAATATTAAATCCTAATTACCCAATAAATAGTATTTTAATCTTAATAAATTTCATACTGTATTTCATTGGGCTTAATTCATTGAAATATTTATTTTGACTATAATTTTTCATAATTCCAAAAATATCCTTGACTCGGGGTAAATTTATAATTTTTAAAACTTTCAGGTCACTAGGTGTAATTTTTCCAAATTTCTTTCTCTTTCACTTCTCCATGTTGAACTCACTCTTAAGGGACTAGAATGCAAAAATTCTTAATTCTTGAAGCCAAAATAAAATTTTCTCATTTTTTCATTTAACTGGAAAAAATTATCTCTTTGTCATTCTTCACGCTTAATGATATCTCTCCGTTTTTTCCAGTTCCTTATGCATTTTATGATATCAAAATTTTTTGGGATTAAATGCAATATTACATTTTACCTCTAATCTAGGAAATGACTGTTTTGCCCATGAGCTGAGTCAAAAATGTAATTATCCATTCTTTTGGTCACTTTCATGTAATTTTACCCAATGACCAATTTTTTATTATTTCTTTTTTACTATTCACATTGACTTTCAAATTGGTCTATCTCTCAACTTAGACCTCCTAGCTATGCAATACTTATACAGTTGCACTCAGCTTGGAACAAACTTCCATTCAAGTGATATATTGTATACTTTACGGGGTAAGTTCTGGAATTAATTTCTGCTAAGGGCCTTATGGAAAATTTATTTCAATTAAAGGCCAAATATAACTTCTTCTAAAAATTAGATGAGAAATTAATTTATTCTAAAGCCCGAGTATATATATAGCATTTTCGTCTTACTTTGTTTCTTATCTTTTATTCATTTTATAACATCTCATAAAAATAAGGATATTACAATAAATACAGACAAGTGGACCCCACATGCAAAAGTAAAGAGAAAAATGTAGTGGACCCTATAGTTAAAGTACATAGAAAAAATATAAGATATAATATAAAATCCATATCAAAGTACATAAACCAGAGCCAAATTGATCTGTAAAATTGCAGTTTGTAAAATCTCTATCCTCCTTCATTGAAAACCAAAAAAGGAGGGGCAAAGAAGAGCAAAATTGCCCTCTCATCTCTCTCTCACAATGGCCTAAATATCCAAGGGTAAAGAAGGAAAATGACATAAATAAATTAAGAATAATTGAGGACCATTAGATCAAAGTTAAATCCAAAGGTCAAAATCCTCCACCCCTCCCTTCCTTGCTTATTGTCACAACACCAAGAGGGGTGTTAGAGAGAGAGAGAGAAGGCGTGAGAGTAGCGGGAGAAAGAAGGAGGGTGAAATGAAGAGAGAAAGAAGGAGAGGAGAGAAAGAGGAAAGAAAAAGAAGCCAAGGAAGGAATATCTCAAGGAAAAAAATCTCCTTTCCTTTCTCTTCTAGTTTTCTTTCCATGCATTTAGCAAGAGTCAAGCTAGGGTTTTGAAAGTTTTCTTCCTCCCTCAAGCTTCCTTATTGTCTCAACCAAAGCAAGAAATATGGGCTAGGGTTTTTGTTTCCTAAAAACAATGTTGGGAATGAGTTTTTAATAGGGTATAATGCTTAGAATACATGTTTGAATGGTTAAAGATTGAAGTTTCCAATTTTGGGTTTCTCAGGCTTCCTCATTATCTTGATTGTTTTTATGACTGGCGGGCTATTTTATTGATGAGGGCTAAGCCTGGGATGTCATATTTTAAAGCCTTTGTGCTAATGGATTTTCGTTAGAGAATATGGGTATTTATATATATTTTATGAAATTGTGCAATGTTTTCAATATTTTGAATGTGTTGTGATGATATAATGGCATGTGCAAGTGTACTACTAAGATTCCCCAATCTCACACCCATAGTTTCCTAATGATAGGACCAAGTCAAAACAAATGAAAGAACATTAGCAATGAAGAATGATGTTATTGGAAACTGGTACAGGAAATTGCTTTGTTTGTAAATTCTGTATATTTTGAAAGGCTATATAAAATCTTACACTACTCCAAAAATTCAGATGTTTGTATATGATTAGAGTTATATTCTATTAACATTCTGGCATTGTTTGGCTCCATTTGGAGTTATATTATAGAAGTTATGAATGTTTTCCCAAAATTGTTCTAATAGAAGTTATTTAAGACAAATGAAGGATTATATTAGTATTTTTCCCAATAGGTACATAATAAATGACAATGTTAGTATGGTTAGAAAGTAGACAAACGGAGCTTCCTAATGATACTAATAATGCATAAATTGGCTCTGTATACTATGAGATATGAGTGTTCAAATTTTTGTCTCAGAATCTTGACAAAAACTGGAAGTTAAAATTGAACAGTAAAGTTTAATGAATGAATTGTACAAATATGAGTGATAACTTTATAGTTTCATATTTTTTTCATGAAATTCAAGATGTGAACGATTGTTGCAGACTAAACCACTAAGAAATGATTTTTTAACATTTAGTTATAATTTTCCAAATTTGTTGCGCAAATGAATACATAATGCAAAAAATAGTTTTTAACAGTTGAGTTTTAAACTAGTTCAAGTTCTTAAAGAGCTTTTTAATGCTTCCAAATGAAGCAGTTTACATGGTAAGAAGTAACACAAGGCAATGTACATACATCGAGCACTTTCCATAGTTCATAGTATTTAGCTCAGCTTGATGTTCGAATAAAACATCTCTGATAGATGATTAATGCCTTGTTCATGGAAACCCACAAATTCTGGCATATGAAAATATGTCTAGCCTCATGGGATGTTACTCCAATGGATGACTAACACTAGGACATCCAAAACTGAGTTTGTAACAATCATCATTATACATATATCACTCTTGGAATACATGATTAACACTCTTAGACAGAGGCTATAACATCTTAACTTATGACCACATTATCCATGTATTAGATTTTATTATGGCCCATTGGTCATATTTAGAAGCTTAAATCATATGATAGATTAAGATAGAAAAGTTTCTTTCCCCCAGTACTATTCATAGGTAAACCCTTTTTTCTAGGAAAACTTTGAAAATATATAACTAATTCTAGAAAAACTATATCAAGGCAATTCAAGTCTCTGAAAATAGTTTAAAATCTTATCTACATGGAAAAATATAAAATAGGACTTTAATCTTGCCAATTAATACAATATTTAGTACAAAAATTACTATTTATATGGTTATTTTTCACCTCTTCAGGATTTTGGCCTTAAATTAAAGAATTTATTTCACATTCTATCCCGAGCCAATTCATGGATTCTTTATATAATTTGAAATCCTTACATGTCTACTTTCTAGATATTTGTTTTGTACATTTATTTAACTTGAACAGGGTAATGGATTATCATAAACTATTAAGGGTCAGAACATAGCTTTTACTAGAACAATTTTAGGAAACTTACATATCTCTTCTTTTATAGCTCCAATTGCATTCAAGCCAGTGGCATTTTATTCTTAAGACATAGAGATTTCCATACATATAAACCATTAAATTTTTGGAGCTCTTCATTATTTTATACGGCCTTTTAAAATAACCAATATTTATAGTAACATTTACAATTTTCCCATACTGTCTAGTTTTAACTCCTATATTTAAAAATTTACTACAAATCACATATATAGCTAAATTAAGTTCTCTTTAGCTCATTGGAAAGCTTGTTCTGTATACTTTCAAAGCATATACAACACTTATATAGAATGCCTTATTTCAAATAGAGTGCTCCTATTCCAATCACCACTAGTCATCTTGGGTAAAATTATGCCATAACTTACATAATATACTTTATAATCATCATACATCATCCAACCTCATTCATAATCCATTCTATTCAAGATATGTGATTCATTAGAACATACTCAAGGCATCAAATAGAACTCAGCCTTCACATACAAACTTGTATGTATTATCAAAGCATAATATCAAAACTTGCACAACCATATTGTTCATCACTTTCTTGCTCCTTTCCTTTAGCTCTTCTTGGACGTCTTGCGTGGCTTGGCCCTTGGTGTATTCCTTTGTTTCACCACTTCATTCCACCCCTTTCAAGAGCTTGCTTAGGCTTCCTCAAACCTAAATACATCAATAAATAACCACTTAAACTACTAATTCAAGTGGTTCCTTCATAAAGTCTCCGTGAAATGCTAAAATTCAATATAGTTATCCTTTGAGTTTTTCTTAAATCCAACACTTATTTTTTACTAATTTGGACCCAAAGATTCCTTTTTGGCATCAAAATCATGAAATTCCAACTTTAAATCCATCCTTTATTCTGGCTGAAATATATAAGAGAAAGGAAGAAAATGATTTTCTTTGAAATTCTTCCAATAACTCTTAAAATCATGCTTTATGTTACTTGTTCGTGCTTTAGCTTAACTTTGATGCATGAAAAACCATTTCTTTTGACATTCCTAACCTAGGCCAGAATTGAACTTGAGAAGGGGAAGGAGAGAACTTCATCAAACTCACGCTAAACCACTTAGAAAGCTAGCTCTGAAGAATAGAATACTCACCTTGAGCTTGTAGTTGTATACTTCAAGCTTTGGCCTATCCTTTTGCTTTCTCTTTCTCCTATGTCTTCTTCCTTCTTATTGAGAGAAATTTTCAACTCTCTCTCTCTTTTCCTTATGCACCACATAGTCAGCCCAAGGGAGAGAGGAAATAAGGCTTAACTTTGCTCAATTAACCTTCGCTTAATTGCTTTTCATCCTTGGTTAATTTCCAATACTTGTTGATTAGGTTTTGTGGAATAATAATATAAAATTCACTTTCCCCTTATGCTATAGCTGGTTGTTACGCCACTTTTTGTTAGGTTTAATATAATGTAAGTTTTGATGATGACAAATGTAGAGTAACAAAGAACAAATGTATCATATTTATCTAACATATATATTGTTCCTAAAAGAAGTAAAATGTGTATTAGCATGTATTTAATTATATTTATAATGCATATACCATGCTGTGTACTAATATTTTCACTGTGATTTTATATTTCATAATACAAGTTGGATATATAAATTGGACTAACAAAAGGATACTCCAATAATGGAAGATCAGAAGGGAGCATACCAAGAATGGGAATGACCAAGTGAAAGTGAAGTTTAACTTTTGAATACTTAACTATTAGGTATATTTTGTTTTCACTTAAATCTTGAGGTGGTTTAATATTTGAAATTTACTTAATCTTGTTACCATATGTCTTAAATGAGTTAGATTAAGTAAATCTGAATGTTAGTATGAGTTTAAGCTTGTTAGATTTGAATATTCTAGCCTAACAGATGAATTCTGCTTATGATTCATATTTATTTTACGCAAAATTCACACTTTGCTTAGTAAAATTCAAAGTTACAGAAATTTTATCTCCGATAGACAAATTTTTCTTCTGAAATTCGAATTCCGGGCTAAGCATTGTTTGTGAAAGTGTGCAAAATTAGCATGAAACTTAGTTGAAATTTGACTATTGGTGAAATTTAAAGTGAATTCAAAGTCACAGCCTCTAACAGATGAACTTTAAGCTTCAAAGTGTGAACTTCGAAGTGAGAACTTTTGTATCATGTTAAACATGCCTCCGATAAACGAATTTCGGTCTATAAAATTTGAATTTTGGTCTTTGAAATTCTAATTTTGATGTGCATTGTGAAAACTTGAAGCAACTATTTAAACCCAATAGATGCCTTTCCAATATGAAAATTCACACTAACCAACATGGGATATATTTAGCAAACTCGAAATTCAAACGTCATATTGTAATAAACAAATTTTGAAGTTCAACATTAAACACATAACTATGCTGACTCTATGAAATTTGTCTATTAAGCCTCAAAATTCAAATGTTAGTATGTCAGACGCATTTAATACTATTGTTGAATAGCTATTTTTGCAGAGCAATAGCTAGAACTTGTCTCTAATAGATAGATCTTGTGTCTAATGACTAGTTAAGCCACAAATCTATAAATAGAACTTCATTTAAACTTTGGGTAACAATGTTAAGCACTTATATGCCAAAATGTTCCTACAATGGATAAAATCTTTCTGTGTTAGCATTCAAGGTTAAACCCACCTCATTAGAGTGGGCTTCATTGTATTATCTATTCTTAAAGAGAGTTTCTATTATGTGATCATTCCTTCTACAATTTCAGGGTACAATCTTAGTGTGGGGAAACACTAAGGAAATTACATATCTTATAAAGGTATGGGGAGAATGGTTTCACAAGTGCCTACTGAAACTTGTGGGATGTACCAAGGCTTCACAAGTGCCCAGATCAAACTTGTGGGATATAGTGAAAATCTCAAGTGGTAGCTTGAGGACTGGATGTAAGCCAAGTGGTTTGGATCGAACCAGTATAAATTCTTGTGTATGATGTTGAATCAAGAGTTTTGATGATTCCAAACCAACACTCAAGAGCTTGGATTGAAGATATCAAAGGAGATCAAAGTTGTTTCAAGTGAAGATTTTCTGAGTATTTGCTGTTAGATCTCTTTAGTTTAAGTTGTGATTGGGTAAAAGATTTTGATTTAAGAAAAAGATGTTTTCAAACCTTGATTTGAAATTAAATCTTTACTTATTTGAAAAACACTCTCAAACAGACGAAGTTTGAAAGTTTAACTAAACTGTCAAGTTGGAAATTCGAATTTTGTCTTTGGACATTCGAATTTCGAGCTAAAACTGAATAAGTCTGAAGAGGTGTCTCTCTGTCAGACGAATTTTGGCCATTCAAAATTTGAATTTTCATCAAGTCTGAAAGAAGCCTTTTAGTGACAGATGAACTTTACAGTTTCAAAATTCGAATTTCAGACAAAATACAATTTGTGAAAACCAAAGAAATTCGTCTGAAACTACGTTAAAGTTCATCTGAAATCAAGAAGAAATTGAGTTTGAAAAATGCTCTCTGACAGACGAACTTTGACTTAGCAACATTCAAATTTTCATGTAAGTCTGAAAATAGCTTCTTTGTGACATTCGAATTTCACTCTTTCAAAATTTGAATTTCAGACAAAACAAAACTTGAGAAAATAGAAGAAATTTGTCTGAAACTATGTTAAAGTTCATCTGACATCAAGAATGATTTAAGTCTCAAAACTGCTTTCTGACAGACGAACTTTGAACATTAAAATTCGAATTTCAGAAGCTAAGTTATTGAGTCTGTTAAAGTAAAATATTGACATACGAATGATGAGAACTTGCAACATTCGAATGATGAAATTAGTCTGAAAAGAGTCTCTCTGATAGACGAATTTCACCCTTTCAAAAATCGAATTTCAAAGAAAGTAATCTACTGTGCCTCTTTAAACGTTCAAGGGACAGACGAATTTTGGGGTTCCAAAATTCGAATTTCGAAGGCACTGTAGAAAATTAAAAACACTGTTCACACTTAACCGAAAAACTTTCTTCTTGAAAATTCGTATGTCACATTGTGAAAATGTTTTGTAAGCTTCAAAATTCGAATTTCACTTCATGGACAGACGAACTTCGTGCTGTAACGTTGGAAGCTTTAATCTTCGGTTCCTTCGAAATTCGTCTGTTGACCAACCAAAATTCAAATTTCAGTATGTCAGAAACATTAAATGCGGTTGGTAAACGGATAGTTTTTCAGAGTAACCGTTGGATAACTTCCCCAACGAATAGATTTAGTCTCTAACAGATATTTGAGACCTAAATCTATAAATACAACATCATTTGAAGTTGTGAGTAACGAATCAAACTAGTTAATACCGAATTTCTGCTGAATCTTTTTCTCAAAAGCTTTTACCCTCTCAACTTCATTATCTGTACTTTAACCTTCATATCTACTCTATTCAAGAGAGTTATATCTTTGTAAACAATCTACTCTTCATTTGGAAGATAGGTTTACTTGTGAGGGGAATTCACAAGGGGACTGGGAAGCACATAGAGAAAGTGCTTGGAGAGTTTAAGAGAGCTCAGAAACAGAGCATACTCGTGTACTGTGGCATTACCAAGAAGCCCGTTGAAATTCTTGCTGTATAGTGGATAAATCTCAAGAGGTGTCTTGGGGACTGGACGTAGGTCAAGAGGATAGACCGAACCAGGATAAATCACTGAGTCTTTCTCTCCTTATCCTTACTTATCAACTTGCTCTGTTTTACTCATTGCTTTCATTATACTGTGATATCTTCACCCACTTCACTTTGTGCAGAAAAATTTCAATCTTCCCAATTCACCCCCCCTCTTGGGAAGTCAGCCTTGCTAACACTCTTCAACATTCGAACTTTGTTGAAACAAAATTCGTCTGTTGTGCGTATACTACTTGTTCCAAGCCTCTATCAGACAAACTTTCAGATGAAAATTCATCTGTCAGTATGCTTTGCTGAACGGTTTAACTTGTAACTGCCCGAAGTTCGAATTTTGACCCCTCAAAATTCGTCTGTCAGACGGTTACATACGTTAAAACCGACGGTTTTCCAGAAGAACAGATGCAACCCTATTTGTAACTTCTCCAAGTCTGTTCTGATTCTCTCTTCAATCCTCTTAACTCCTGTCCAAAAACCGTCATTCTTCACCGTTTAAACTTCCTTTCGCATCCCTTAAATCTTTTCTAAACCACATTCTGAATCATTCAACCGAAAAATGGCGAGAGTGAAAAATCCTGGAGCAGGACAAGCTAGAACTCGGCCAAAAAGAACGGTCAAATCTCAATATGATACAAAGGAAGGAGAAAAATCCAAGAGAAAGGCCGAACCCAGTAAAGCTACTCCTTCCAAACGCCAAAAATCATCATCCAAGTCAGAATCTCAAAAAGCTGGGCCCTTATCATCAAAATCTGCAGTTCCTTCGGCTGATACTGCTGCTGTGGCTTCCTCTTCTTCTACTCAATCTGGAGAATATGAGCTTACTACTCTGCCACTTTGGAGCACTCCTGAGATTCAAGAAGAGTATTCTACCAAGTTTTTCAGCAAGAAGGTAATAAAGCCTCACTGTGTGAATATGGAACAATTCTTAATATCTAACAACTTTGATGCTGGAATATGGTTGTTAAGATATAAGAATCTGTTGGAAATTGCTGAAAAATATGACGATGAGGTAGTGAAAACTTGGTATGCCTCTCTTCAATATAACAGCAAGAAAAGGAAATGGGAGGTCACCTTGAGATCAAGGACCATTTGGCTTGCTGATGAAATCTTCAATGAGGTGTTGGAGATCCCAGGTCAAGATGGGCTGAAAGTTGACATTACAGCCTCTGGATATATGGAGGAGGCTAGCACAGCTGATGAAGAAGGTGGCTCCTTTCTGAATTACAAAGAAAGCACCATCTTGGACACCTTATTCAGAAGAAGGGAGAATAGGCCCACAATAAATCTGTTGAAGCCCACAGACCTAAGTGTACAAGTAAGGATCCTGCACTACATTGTATCCAGGATCATTTTCAATAAAGGTGGAAGCTTCAATTTGATAACAAGGGTAGAGGCTCATGTGATGACTGCTATCATTCGTGGGAAGCTAATTAACATGGGCCATATCATCCTCCAGCGAATGATAAAAGCAAGGGATCAGAGGAAGGATTCCACACTCCCCTATGCAGCAATTATTTCAAGAATCCTGCAGCATGCTAGGATTCAACACATTGAAAAGGGGAAAGGGAAACTCACTGAGGCCTTCAAAGAAGAGGAATTGCAAAGGATGGGCATTGAAAGAGATAAAGGACATTGGGTGGGAAAGGGAGCAAGGAAATCTGAAGACTTGTTCTTTGTTACTGATGCTTCCCTCCAACAAGAAGGCACTTCTGAGACTCCTGGCAGATCTGTACCTCAGCCTTCTCAGCCTATTCCATCTCCATCCAGGCCTACACACCCTCCTTCCACTTCCTCCTCATGGGTCAAGCCAACAAAGATCACTGAGTTATTTGACAGTCTGTCAACACTCATTCTCAGCATTAGGGATGAGCAAAATGCCAAATTTGCTCATCTACAAGATCAGATCCATCAGTTGGCTATAAATATGAAGGTGGTAGCTGATGCTTATGAAGAAATCAGAAATGCAATTCCTACCACTTCAGCTCCACCTCAGCCTGCTGTTCCTGAGCCAACTCTGTCTCCATCTCCTGTGCCTCCAAGTCCATTTGAGTTGGATTCTCCTATCCCTGGTGTTGGTGTGCAAGAGACTGAACCGGCTGGCACTCCAAAGGCCTCCAGCAATGAGGCAAGTCCTGGTCCACCCTTGGACTATGGCATAGAGGAAGAGGGTCTGCAGGAATCTAGCCCTATTGAGCCTAGTGAAGCAGTTGCTCAAGACTCTATCCTTTCCACCCAAGAGTCTGAGCAAGTTGAGCAGCTAGTAGCATCCATTTCTGCTTCACCATTTCTGCAAGCTGCCCTCAATGAGGAAAGGAGCATTGTGCCTGTTATTGATTTTGAAGCTATTGCTCACAATGCTCTCCTACAAGCTCAAAGGCGAAGGCTTGAAGAAATGTTTCCTCCTGCTCAACCAGCCTCTCCTTCTCTTGCTGCTTATGGGCTTTCAGAGGAACAGAGAGCTCGACTGGCTCTTTCCAGGCAGGAAATGCAAGAGCTGCTTGAGGTCTCTGATGATGAAGAAGAACCTAGCCCTGAGCCTCCTGCACCAATTCAGCCAGAGATTCCTTTTGCTCCTGTCCCTCTTCGTGCTGTTCCTATTTCTCACATTCCTCCTCCAATGGATTTTGTTGGGCTTTCTGATGATGCCAAAAAGGGGGAGAAGATAAAGCAAACTGGGACTAAGCAAGCTGGAAAATCTGCTGAGTCTTCTGGGAAAGGAAAGACATACAGCAAGAAGTCTAAGCCAAAGAAGAAGTGATTGTTTTAAATCTTAGGCTGAATCTTCCTGTTGTATCTTGTTTTAGTTGTTTGATTGTATCTTGTTTAATGATTATTCCTTATATTTTGAGAACTGATCTTAAATTGAAATATGTATTGAAACAATTTGATTCAATGAATTATGTTCTTGGTTGCAATGTTTTGGGCTTTGAATCTCTTCACTTAATCTATTGGAAATGATATCTTATGAACTGTAATGTATATGTTGAGGGGGAGCTTGTGTAAGCAAACCCAAGTACTAATCCAGTTTATGAGTTGTTTTGTCTTCATCAAAAAGGAGGAGAATGTTGAATCAAGAGTTTTGATGATTCCAAACCAACACTCAAGAGCTTGGATTGAAGATATCAAAGGAGATCAAAGTTGTTTCAAGTGAAGATTTTCTGAGTATTTGCTGTTAGATCTCTTTAGTTTAAGTTGTGATTGGGTAAAAGATTTTGATTTAAGAAAAAGATGTTTTCAAACCTTGATTTGAAATTAAATCTTTACTTATTTGAAAAGCACTCTCAAACAGACGAAGTTTGAAAGTTTAACTGAACTGTCAAGTTGGAAATTCGAATTTTGTCTTTGGACATTCGAATTTCGAGCTAAAACTGAATAAGTCTGAAGAGGTGTCTCTCTGTCAGATGAATTTTGGCCATTCAAAATTTGAATTTTCATCAAGTCTGAAAGAAGCCTTTTAGTGACAGACGAACTTTACATTTTCAAAATTCGAATTTCAGACAAAATGCAATTTGTGAAAACCAAAGAAATTCGTCTGAAACTACATTAAAGTTCATCTGAAATCAAGAAGAAATTGAGTTTGAAAAATGCTCTCTGACAGACGAACTTTGACTTAGCAACATTCGAATTTTCATGTAAGTCTGAAAGGAGCTTCTTTGTGACATTCGAATTTCACTCTTTCAAAATTCGAATTTCAGACAAAACACAACTTGAGAAAACAGAAGAAATTCGTCTGAAACTATGTTAAAGTTCATCTGAAATCAAGAAGAAATTAAGTTTCAAAATTAGTCTCTGACAGACGAATTTCGCTTTGTCAAAATTCAAATTTCGAAGAAAGTAAACTACTATGCCTCTTTGAACGTTCAATGGACAGACGAATTTTGGGCATCCAAAATTCGAATTTCGAGGGTACTGTAGCAAATTGAAAACACTGTTCACGATTTACAGAAAAACTTTCTTCTTGAAAATTCGTATGTCACATTGTGAAAATATTTTATAAATTTCAAAATTCGAATTTCACTCTATGGACAGACGAACTTCGTATTTTAACATTGGAAGCTTTAACCTTCGGTTCCTTCGAAATTCGTCTGTTGACCAACCAAAATTCGAATTTCAGTGTATCAGAAACATTAAATACGGTTGGTAAATGGATAGTTTTTTCAGAGTAACCATTGGATAACTTCCCCAACGGATAGATTTAGTCTCTAACGGATATTTGAGAACTAAAACTATAAAGATAACATCATTTGAAGTTATGGGTAACGAATTAAACTTGTATATACCGAATTTCTGCTGAATCTTCATCTCAAAAACCCTTAGTACCATACATCATTGGATTCGTTTCGTCAAGAGCTTCGTTATGATAGTAATTATGCATATTTGCAAAATTACCCCTAACATTAGTAAATTTATAATTTTTAAAACTTTTTGGGTTTTAGATGTAATTTTCCTTAAGTTCTTGGCAAAACTCTTCTCCACGTATTTTTTACTCTTTGGGGGGAAAATGTAATTATCTTAATTTCTTGGGGTAAAAATATAATTTTTCATTTTTTGGTTTGACCCGAAAAAAAGACTTCTTTGCCCTATTTAAAGCAAAATGGTGTTTATTCGTTTTCATGAATTGCTTATGTAACTTTAGTTATCTAACTTCTTAGCAATGTTACAAAAAGGGACTTAGAAGTACATGATAATAAATAGTAGCAGCCTCATACATTCTTATACAATTTTTATACAAATTACCTAACATTGTAGAGAGAGATAATATAATGAACTTTATTCTTCACAAACCATTTCCTTGCTCTTAGTCTCCCTTGTATCATTGACACATCTTATCCCTAGTATATTAGTCATTTAGAAGGGTGAGATTCAAAGAATCTCAATAGCATTAACAATCATGCACATATATCATCACATTTCTCATAAAAACATAAAATAATCATATTCAGTCATATTATGCCATAACATTTCATAGAAATTTTGGCAGAGTATCACTTTGTAAAATGGACATCCTGGTGTCAAAATCCCTACATTCAACTCAGTCAAACACTCACAAAATATCAAAACAATCATATGGCAAGTCATCAAGTTCACAAAAATGGCATGAGATAATAAAATGCAATAAGTGGCAAAATGCTAACTTGGTGATTCCTCTTACTTCACAACTTGATTCTGCCCCCTCCAAGAGCTTGCTTAGGCTTTCTTAATCCTAAATACAAAATCAAATACTCACTTAAGCCACTGGTTCAATAACCTTCTCTATAAAGGTCTCATTAAACCCTAACAATCAATATAGTTTTCCTTTTGGTTTCTCTTGAAACCAACACTTGTTCTTAGCTAATTTGGACCTAAAGATTCTATTTTTGGTATCAAAAAAATGAAATTTCAACTCTAAATGGAACCCTCGTATTGGCCGACAGTTACCGTAGGAAAGGAAGAAAAAATTTTCATGCAATATTGCTTTAATCTCTTGGAAATCATACTTTCTTGACTAGTTTAAGTTTTCTACTATATTTCTTGCATGAAAACTCAATTCATTTCACATTCCTAGCTTAGGTTAGAACTAAACTTGAGAAGAGGAAGAAGATTACTCGATTGAACTAGCTCCAACTACTTGAACTTACACTAGAAACTTAAGAGAATCAAGATGGAAACATACCTTGCTTCTCTCTTCTTTCTTTTCTTCTTCTCCTACGTCTCCTCTCTTCTTTCTTGAGAGAGTTTTCAACTACTTCTCTCTCATTTGTACAGCTACTTGGACATCCAAATGAGGAAGAAAAGTAATGATATTATCTTGCCAATTAACCATGGTAAAATTGACTTGACTTTGGTTAGTTTTGCAAATACTTCTTCAAGAAGTAATTTTAAGAATAAATAAAATATTTGTATTTCCTCACATGGTAGCTGATGGTGACGCCAATTAAGTGAGGGAATTGTCCAAAACACTGCATATTTTTCTTGGTCCAGATATATCCTGTACCGATAAATTTTACCTGGACTGGTAAAGTTACTTTTGCAGTATTTTGTCACTTTATATATAGAAAATTAAAGTAGGTTTGTATCTGTCTTTATCCTATCCCAAAAAATATCTGTGTGGGGCCCACATACTTTTCCTCTTGCTTTTCTACTTTTTATGGGGCCCACAATACCTCCTTTTTCTATATATAATTACTTTGTGGCCCGACACTAATTTTTTTCACATTTAATTAGTTAACCTCTATGCAATATACCATTAGATCCAGCAAATCGTGAGCTTCATTTTAACAATAATTTCATAAAATTATGAAATTGCCCCTAAACCAAACCAAAACCACAAATATTTATTCTTTCGGTACTTTCTAGTAATTTTCCCCAAAGACCTAACTTTAAATAAACTTTTTATGTATATCCTATACTATACTTTCAAATTGGTCTATTTTTTAGTCTCAACATACCGACTATCCAATACTTACATCATTATGCTCATCTCATTAAGAGCTTCTATTCAACTAGTATATTGCATAATTTTTCTTTCAGTTCTAAAATTAATTTCTACTAAGGATCTTATTTGTATTCTATTCCAATTAAGGACCAAACATAATCCCTTCTAAGGACCATATAGAAAATTAATTCTAATTAAGGATCAAGCATATGAAATTGCCTTCTTACTTCTTTTTCCATCTTTTCATACATTTCATACCACTTTCCTGCGTCTTTATTCATACATAGTATCCAGCATTATTTTCATGAGATGTGTTTTTAAAATTTCGAGGACAAAATTTATTTTAAGGGATAGAAATGTAACTTCTTGAAGTTTTACTAGATATTAAATAATGTAGAAGGTAAAAATAGAGAATATTTTAAAATGTGTATAGAATTACTGAAAACGAAGACACATAAAAAAAAGGCATAGACGGGCAAAAAGGTCATTTTTCTAGGTTATAACAGAAAATGAGAAAATTATAGTTTTAGCCCAAGAAATAATAATTTTATGCAAGATAGTCCTAAAGTAAAGAAATTTATTCAATTTAGTTTTTAGGGCTATTAAGAAAAAAGGACCTGAAAGAATTACAAATTATATTTTTACGCTAAGTCAAGGGCAATTTTGAAATTTTTGGAAATCTTGTCAAAACGAAACTCACAACGAACCCAACTCAATGGAATATAGTTTAGAAACTAATTGAGTTTGTATGAATTTATAATTCCAATTTAAGTTCAAAAGCAATTTTTAATCTGAAAAAGAGGTTTGTGAGCTCCATAAAAGCATGTTGGTGTAGAGAACAGGATGTGAATCCTTATAGATAAATTCGGGAAACAAAATAATGAATTTAGTCCAAAAGTAAATTTAGAATAATTTTATACCAATTAAGTGATAATTACAGCAAAAGTATTTAATCGGTACTGATAAAATTAATTGGTAAAGTTTATTTTGAACTAATAAAATGTATGAAGCAATTTTTGGCCAAAAACTCCTTTAAGTGGTGTGATTTGCAGCAGCTAGACATGGAGGGAATTAGTTTATTTTATTTAAGTGAATTATGGCAAAAATGTTAACCAAGTTGGTTAATTAAACTCAAGTTACTATTCATGCATTTGATATCTCTCCTCTCCACGTTGAGTTGAGCCACTTAAAGCCTTAATCTTCCTTCATTTTGTGCATGAGAAACAGACCAGAAAAGAGAGGGAGAGAGAGCATGAAACTTGACAAGAAAAGGAAGAGAAAAATAGAAGCTTCAAGGCAAAGTTTGAAGATCATTTTGCAAACGTATGATTCTAAGGCCTCTAGCTTGTATATCTAGGTGTTCAAAGGTGTTTTGTTGTTTTATTTCCCTTTCTCACCCTTGAATTTTTGGCCATGACATGCTATAGTGAAGCTACCATGAAATAAACCAAGGAAAAGGCTAGAATAGGTAACTAGAAGTATGAAAACACAAGTTAAAGTAAGTTTTACGGAGAAAATATTTTTCTGCAACTTTCTCTTAATTTGGGCCAGCTTTGGGTTTCTAATAGAGAATCAATTTCATGATTTTGACTCAAAAAAAAGGATTTCTTGGGTCCAAAATAGATAGAAACAAGTGTATTGTACAAGAAAATGCTAAAAAAAATCAATTTGAAAATTTAAGGTTCAAAAGAGCACCTTGTGAACAAGGTCATGTAATTGGTGACTTATGACTTTATTTTATGATGCAATAGAGTTCAAGGAAGTGAAAGAAGACCAAAGGAAAGGTGTATAAAGTTTGACAAGCAAAGTAAATCAATAAGGTAGTTAATTACCCTTTCAATACTTTATGTCATCATAATTGTATTCTACAAATCAATGAGCATGCCATATGTTTGTTTGAATGTTTTATGATGTTATTGTATTGTTGGCTGGTTGATTGACGGGTCTTCTGACCCTAGAATGTCCATTTTATAAGGTGTTACCATGCCAAATTTTTTATGAAAATATTATGGCATAATATACTTTCATGACTTTTAATGATGTTTTCATGAAATGTTGATGATAATGTGAATGCATGATTGGGTGTAAATACTAAGATTCTTTGAATCCCATCCTTTCCAAATGCTCATTGTGTTTAGGTCCAAGTCATGACAAGATTGCCCAAGAGAAGAAAGGAAATGAAAAGCAAACTGTTGATTAAAATGAATTTACTTTCCTTAATCATGTGTTTGGAATCTTTATGTAAATTAATGCATATGGTACTAGATCTATACCTTTAAGTAATTATATCACTTTAGATCCAATGTAATGGATAACAAAGTATGAGGCCAAGTTATGACTATATAAAGGATTTATGGTTTTTATTTTGCAAAGTTGAAGGATGTAAATTGACCTTATGATCTCTAATCAGTAAGCCCAATACTATCTAGGCATTTTTGTATTGAATATATGAGTGCTATTTAGAAACTAGACAGAAAGAGCTTTAATTTGGATAACTGTGCGATTTTATATGATTTTTCAAAGTTGGCCTAGAAATCAAAATTTTCAAAAAATGACCAAATGAATAGTAATTATTTTTTAAATTTATTGTACTAATTGTACAAGTCAATGCTCTAATTCATAATTTTCCCATGTAAAGAATATTTTTAGCTATTTTTAGAGACTTACATATGATTTTTATAGAATTAGTTATGATTTTCCAAAGTTTACCAACTAAAATGGAAACATACCAAATTTTGGAAAAATTTATTATGACATTTTCATGTGATTCAAGCAATCAAATGGACTTTAATGGACATAATTATGATAGAATGCATGGGAAATTAGCCTAAAGGTCTAGGTAATATACTTTCTACTAAGGCATAAGCTCATCACATTAGTTTTACATAGATGACACTTATAAAGTCATCTTAACCTTTCTTTCGTTTTACTTCATGTATCTCAAGTCTAACTTTTCTCTTATTTTATGATCACTTGAGGTTACTATGATTTTAGCACCTCTATGTTGGTATTATAAATATAGTAGCTCATATTAATTCCTTATCTTGAAAGCATTAATTACCGCTACTATAAATGGGAATACATTTTCATAAAATTTATCATTTAAAACATAGGCTACTACCTCAACTCATCCTACTACACTACTCATACCCTAATCCACACTTACTTTTCATTGTAATAGACCCCCTGAGCCATTATTAGATTAGGAACATCAACATATGGGAGGAGGTTTAGCCTCATTAGTTCCTAAAAAATTCATTTTATAATTCATTTCCCTTGAAAACTTTTTCTCTAACTAAGTAGTAAAACAAATTGAGAAAAATTTTTCATAACATCTTGCTAAACTCTTAAAAATTTTCATTTCACTTCGAGGTTCGATCTCTCCATCATCATAACTTTACTTGCTTTATTAGGATCTACTACGACCCTATGAAAGGCTCTGTAACTTACTAATCGTACTTTTGTGAGTCCAACTTACCCTTTCTGGGTTTAGCAATTAATTTCTTTCTTTCACAATGTTTTAAAAATTCTAAATTGTCCTTCATACTCTTCTAAAGATTTGGAGCACTTTAAAACATCATTATCAAAGACTACCAAGAACTATTCATGCTTTTATTCATGTAGTCTAACAAGTGCCTTGATAAGACTTATAGTGCCCACTTTTAACTTTTAGCATATCTTACCTTTTATACTTCTTACATCTCTATTACTTCCCAGTAGATCATCCATCTTGACTACTTGACCATGCTTGACTATAAAATGCTGATGTGTTCTACTGCAGTCATGGCATTACTAGACTTAGAGAATGTAGTAATAGACTTTTTTCTAAGTCATAACTCGTCAGTATGACTTCTAGATAACTTATTGCTTTATTTCTATGGCATTCAATCCCTATTCTCTTCTTCTTTTAACATCTGGCATAACGTCCCATAATGACGTTTCATTATCATTCTCATTTTCATTCATTGCTCATATTTGGAATGCTTCTTTGATCTTTACTGAAGCTTTTGCTAGCTTAAAGGTTTAATTTACCACTATGCCTTTACATATAAACATACTTTAGAACCTTGTACTTTGCTTATCTTATTATAGCCTTCAAAATCCCTTAGCTCTATATGGGTCAAAGTCTAAATGATATTAAAGCAGTGATTACTAACTCTTTACTCTTTAACATTTTGTTTTATCTATTCTCATACATAACCTTCTTAACTTCTTAGCCAAGGCTAACTAGTGATTTAGCAATTAAAGGGAAATTTCTTAACTCTTCAAAAGTCTCTTACTAGCTTGGGTAGAATTTGGCCCTCGGCCTCTCACCATCATTCATTCTTGCTTAATTAGGTTTTTCCCCAAGAGCCACCTCTTTTGTATCTTTGCTCAATTGTGCTTCTCCCAAAAGCTACCACCCATCTGCCTTGCCTCAGGGCTAATGGAGGATTTTGTTTATTGTGAAATCTTCCAGCTAAGTACTTTCTTTCTTAGCTAGATTTTATACTAAACTCAACAATCAACTATTTTAAAGTTTTGTAGTTCCCTAATTGCCTACAACTATTCAAATACCTTGGACTCATACTTTATACCTTAACATCATAAGTACATTAACTAACCTTCCTTACAGAGGTATTGAACTTTTATCTAACTTTCTTCTGTAGATCATATGTCAAGTTTCCTATTTCTTCTTAACATCTTTCTTCAAACATTTCTCAAATTGAGCAGTTTATATAATACTTAACTTAATCTTAGCACATGGAACACTTTCAGAGGTAGGCAAAAACAAAATATTATTCATACAATCTGGGAGGAGATTATTTATAGAAAGTTAGTTCATGCTACTATGGTTCTTCAATGTTTACTTAGACTAGCAATGTAGATTATGGCCCTACTTCTAGCGAAAAAATTCACAGGTAAATCATATAATAGTAACCTCCAGACCTAACCTCTTAGCACCATTATAAAAGAATGGCTTGCACCTACATCATACCTTTAATAAGATTAAGTGACTTACTGTCTCATTTTGGGATAGTACAAAGACTTCCCCTGTGCTTGTGTTTGGTGTTGGCAATCTCCATAATATCATCACGGCCATAACGTTCTGGCTTTCTATACTTGGAGCACACATTCTGTCATGCTAAACATGACCTTCCACCATGAGCCTTTCTGCATTCCTCACAACCTGGAGCTCAGCTAATCCTTTCCAATCAGTGACCATCATGTAATTATCATTACTAGAAATCATACTAGATCCTACCTTTTCCTCCATAGGATTCTGATTAGGCTCAGGTCAATTTCTTGCATCTGAGAGTTAGTCATTTCTCTATTTTAACTTACTTTCCTTTAAATCTTACATTAGTTTCCTCGATTGATTCTCTTCATAACTACCTTTTATCATTACTATAATTTATTTCTTTCTGGTCTCTTACATTCATTACTAGAAATATTCCGCTATTGGTTCAATGCTATTTCATAGGTATGATATCTATCTTTCATAATCATTATCATTCACATAGCTTTTCCTTCCTTCGATTACTTTCATGATCCCGCAATCAAGCTCATTGGCTGCTTATCAGTGGCTTGGCTTTAGAGAAAAGTCTTAGGTAAACATTCATATTAGCTGCTGATTAATAAGGTTTCGTATCTTTCTAAAAATCATCCTAGGTCATCATCTTTCAGAGAACTATCAGAACTGTAGGGTTCAATAATCTTTCTCATAATCTCATTCTCTTTAGATGTCTACTACAACCTCACAATTGATCCACTGCAATCTCTAAGCCCTACTAGGATCCTTTGTGATCTAACATCTTTTCTTTACTAATAAGATCTAACTCTGAAAGGATCTCAAGACCTAAGGAAAATAGATTCTGTAAAACATCCTCAACTAAACTAGCAACTACCTCAAACAATCCTTAAGACTAACCCTTACGCAAGTATAACATTCTTAGGCTAGGGTCTTACAAGGAATAACACTTAACATTAAAAGGAGAAAAAACCTTAACTCAAAAGGTACCTTTTCTTGCAAAGATTTGCCCAAATCTTTTCTCTAAAAGCCTAAACATTCAGCTCTGATACAAAAAATGTAACATCTTAACTTACAACTACGTATCCATATATTAGACCTTATTATGGTCTATTGATGATGTTTGGAAGCTTGAATCATGTAACACCTTATCTTTAGCCTCATTTCCCATGTATTTAGACTATAATAGAGTTCATTTATGCATAATTAAAAACTTCAATCACTTAAAAAGGCAAAACAGAATTTTGACAAATTTGGTATTGTTCATTTGGTAATTTCCCTTTTACTGACTAAACTTTAAAAGTTCATAACTAATTCTAAACAAATAGAATGCAAGTGATTCAACTTTTTAAAAGTATCTTAAAACATTGTCTACGTGGAAAAAATAAGGAATACGGATTTGGTCATGCCAATCAGTACAATAAAATCCATGAAATTTACTGTTCATTTAGTCATTTTATTTAAACTCAATTTTTTGGCATTGAATTTGAAAAATCATAATAAATCGTACATACATCCAAATTGAGTAATCTTTAGTTCTATGAAAAGTTTATCCTACCTAGTTTCTAACCATATATAAACTCATATTTTCTACAACAATTGGTTTAAATGGTGGCTATATTATTGACTGAAGGTCAAAAAGACCATTTACATCTAAGTACTTTGCAAAATATAGGTCATCACACATTTGCATGACCATAACTTGTTCTAATATCATACCATACATTGTATAAGATCTAAAGGGATATGATTACTTCAAGATACAAGTTAAGTACCACACATGTGAATTTACATAAAAGCTTAAAATAAAATATCATTACAAGCACAATTATCTTAATCATCAACTTCTTTCTTCTTGTCTTTCTCCTCTTTAGTAGTCTTGCCATAGCTTGGTCCTAGACATGTTACTCATTTGGAAGAGTGAAATTCAAATAATCTCCATAGCATTACCATTCATACAATCATATTATCATATAAATAATGAAAAACAGCATTCATTCTTATAAAAGCATAAATTGCCATCATAATTCATAGAAATTTTGGCAGATTTTCTATTTATAAATTGAACATCCTAGGGTTACAAACCCCTTCAATTAACTCAGCCAATAATCGCAAAACATCAAAACAATCATATGGCAAAGCATCAAGTTCATAGAAAAATCATAAGACAATATAATGCAATAATTGGTAAAATACTACATTAATGACTTCCTTTGCTTTCCAACCTTGGTACACCTTTTCCTAAGCTTTCCACAGTTTTTTTGAACCTAAATATAATATCAAACAAGCTCATAAGCCACTGATTCAATGGTCTCAATCACAAAATTCTCACTAAACCCTTAAATTTTCATATAGTTTTCCTTTTTTTTTTTAAACTAACACTTGTTCTTAGCTAATTTGAACCCAAGGATTTTATTTGTCGCATCAAAATCACAAAATTTCATCTCTAAATAGAACCTTGTTTGGCCGAAAGTCATGAGAAGAAGAGGGAAAATGATTTGCTTTGAAATACTTCAAACAACCCTTAAAATCATACTTTAAGTTGCTAGTTCATGGTTTCCCGTAAGTTTATTGCATGAAAATTCATCTCTTTCTTCCTCTAGGTTTAGGCCAAAATTCAAACTTAGTAAGAGGAAGAAGAAGACTCCATGAAACCACTTCAAATCACTTGAAATAACAAGCTTGGAAACATGAAAACTTACCTTAGATTTTGATTCTCCAAATTTCCAAACCTAGCCTCCACTTTCTCCTCTTTTCTCTCTTCTCTCTTGTATTTTCCCTGAAGCTTTCTCTTTCTATTTGCTGCTAAAAGTTTCGACCAAAATGAGAGGAGAGAAGGGAGTTAACTCACTTAATTACTTAAACTAACTATGGTTACTTTAACTTAACTTTGGTTAACTAACTATGGTTACTTTTTTGAACAAAAAACTTGCCTTCTTGGAGAAGTATTTGGCCAAAAATCACATGCTTCATATGCCCAAAATTGTCACCATTAGGGAGGGAGTTAGTGTCCAAATACTGCCTATTTTTCTCAGTTCAAATATATCATATACCAATTAACTTTTAACTGGATAGATAAACTTACTTTTTGAGGTAATTTAACACTTTAGGGATACATGATTGTTCTAAATTTGTAACTGTGTTAAATTAATTATCCTATTCTAAATAGTATCTGTGTGGGGTCCACATACTGTTCCCTTCACCTTTTTGCTGTTTGTGGGATCCACAAACTCTTTTTTCAATATACAGTTATTTTTTAATACTCAACACTAATTATTTCTGTTAGCAAGGCTGACTTCCCAAGATGGGGGTGAATTGGAAAGATTGAAATTTCTCTGCACAAAGTCAAATGGGTGAAGGAAGTAAAGTGTAATAAAGCAATGTAAAAACAGAGTAAATTGAAAAGTATTAATAGAGAGAAGAACACTCAATGATTTATCCTGGTTCGGTCTATCCACTTGACCTACGTCCAGTCCCCAAGACACCTCTTGAGATTTTTCCACTATACAGCAAGAATTCGACGGGCTTCTTGCTAATGTCTCAGTACAACGAGTATGTTCTGTTTTCTGGAGCTTTCTCAATCTCTCTAAGCACATCTACAATGTGCTTCCCAATCCCCTTGTGATTTCCCCTCACAGGTAAATCTATCTTCCAGATGAAGTGTAGATTGTTTACAAAGATATAACTCTCTTGAATAGAGTAGATATGAAGGTTAAAGTACAAATAATGAAGTTAGAGGGTAAAAGCTTTTTGAGAAGATGATTTAGCAGAAATTCAGTATATACAAGTTTGATTCATTATCCATAACTTCAAATGATGTTGTATTTATAGATTTCAGTCCCAACTATTCGTTAGAGACAAAATCTATCCATTGGGGAAGTTATCCAACGGTTACTCTGAAAAACTATCCGTTAACCAACAGCATTTAATGCTTCTGACATACTGAAATTCGAATTTTGGTTGGTCAACAGACGAATTTTGAAGGAACTGAAGATTAAGGCTTCCAACGTTACAGCACGAAGTTCGTCTGTTCATGAAGTGAAATTCGAATTTTGAAACTTGTAAAATGTTTTCACGTTGTGACATACGAATTTTCAAGAAGAAAGTTTTTCTGTTAAGTATGAACAGTGTTTTCAATTTTCTACAGTGCCCTCGAAATTCGAATTTTAGAACCCCAAAGTTCGTCTGTCCGTAGCACGTTCAAAAGACACAGTAGTTTACTTTCTTTGAAATTCGAATGTTGAAAGAGTGAAGTTCGTCTGTCAGAGAGATTCTTTCAGACTAACTTCAACATTCGAAGTTACAAAACTCTGTCATTCGTATGTCAACATTTCATTCCAACAGACTCTCAACCTTAGCTTCTGAAATTCGAATTTTAATGTTCAAAGTTCGTCTGACAGAAAGCAGTTTTGAAACTTAGATTATTCTTAACCTCAGATGAACTTTAACATTGTTTCAGACGAATTTCTTCCATTTTCGTAAGTTGTGTTTTGTCTGAAATTCGAATTTTGAAGACTCAAAGTTCGTCTGTTTCAAAGAAGCTTCTTTCAGGCTTACATGAAAATTCGAATGTTGCCAAGCCAAAGTTCTTCTGTCTGAGAGTATTTTTCAAACTCAATTTCTTCTTGATTTCAGATGAACTTCAACATTATTTCAGACGAATTTCTTTAGTTTTCACAAATTATATTTTGTCTGAAATTCGAATTTTGAAGATGCGAAGTTCGTCTGTTTCAAAAAGACTTCTTTCAGACTTAGATGAAAATTCAAATTTTGGAGAATCAAAATTCGTCTGTCAGAGAGACATCTCTTCAGACTTATTCAGTTTTAGCTCGAAATTCAAATTTCCAAATGCAAAGTTCGATTTTCCATATGACAGTTCAGTTTAAACTTCTCAAACTTCGTCTATTTGTGGGTGTTTTTCAAATAAGTTAAGATTTAACATAAAATCAAGATTTGAAAATATTTTTTCTTCAAATCAAAATCTTTTACCCTCATTAAAACATAACAAAAGATCCTACAGAAGATCTAACAGCTATTACTCAAAGATTCTTCACTTGAAACACTTTGATCTCCTTTGATATCTTTAATCCAAGCTCTTGATTGTTACTTTGGAATCATCAAAACTCTTAATTCAACAATTTCTTCATATTTAATCAGTTAACCCCCATGCAATATACCATTAGGTCCAGCTCATCACGAGTTTCAGTTTGAACAATAATTTTTAGTATTGACAAAATTACCCTTGACCATGGGTTAAATTATAATTTCTAATTCTTTTATGTCTTTTCTTATAATTTTTTCTAAGAACTAAATTGCATAAAATTCTTTCTTTTTTAAGGGACTAAATTGCATAGAATTTTTCTTTCCAGGGGGCAAATATAATTTTCTCATTTTTGTTCTTAACTTGGAAAAATGACCTTAATGCCATTTTTAATCTCTAATCTTGTATTTCAGTTTTCTTTATTTCTTTATACATTTTATGATATTCGGTGAAATGATATTGTAAATCATATGATAAATTAATTTTCCTAGGTTACTATTTATATGGTAATTTTTTTTCTTGTGTGAATTTGAAAATATATAATTAATTCTAGAAAAATCGTATCAAGGTGATTCAAGTCTCTAAAAATAGCCTAAAATATTATCTACATGGATAAAATATGAAATAAGACTTTAATGTGTCAATTTATAAAGCATTTGGCACAAAATTCATTGTTCACATGGTCATTTTTTTACTTCTCCAGGATTTTTGCTTTCAGTTTAAAAATTCATTTCTCATTCTATCCAAAGTGAATTCATGCATTCTTTATGTTATTAGAAAGCCCTACATATCTACATTTTAGACATATTTTTCTTCTACATTTATTTAACTTGAATAAAGCATGACATTAACTTAAACCATCAAAGATCATAACATAACTTTTACTAAAATAGTTTTAGGAAAACTTACATATCTTTTATTATACACCCCCAATTTCTTCTAAACTAGTGACATATCATTCTTAAGATGTATAGCTTTCCAAGCATATGCACCACTTAATTTTTGAAGCTATATATAATTTTGTGCTACCTTTTAAATTAAGCAGCACCTATAGTAAAAATTTACAGTTTTCCAACTATATCCAATTTTGACGCCTAAATTTAAAAATTCACTATAAATCATACATTTGTTCAATCTAGGTGTTCTTTAATTCTTTACAAAGCTTGTTCTATCTACTTTTAAAACATATATGAACTTATATTAATTGTTTAACACCTTGCTCTCATATATAATTTCCCATGTGTTATAGCAATTCTAATGTTCAATTAAGCCATTTTAGAAGTCTGAATTATCATAGGTTCAAAAATAGAGAGAAAAAAAATGTGGTGCTATTCATTTGGTACCCAATTTTTCTGGCTGAGCTTTGAAAAAGCATACTAAATCTAGAAACAATCATATTAATGTAATTCAAGTTTCTTAAAATGGCTAAAAACATGCTCTACATGGAAAAATATGAAAATTGTATTTGACCGAACCAATTGATATAGTTTAATACTCAAACTTTCATTGTTCAAATGGTCAAAAATATTGTTCCAGATTTTCTGGCGTTAATTTTGAAAATTTATTTCACATTCTATCCTAAGCCAAATCATACATACTATATATCAATGGAAAGCTATGTAAGTCTCCTTTACAATCATATTTTTCATAACATACATGGTTCACATTTGTCTAAAACATATTCTTAACATTATGAGAGGCCTAGAAGAACATATTAATAGTGATACATAGCCTCACAACTTCTCATACAATTTTTCCATAAAATAGCAAAGAGACATAGATTTATAAAAATCTAGGCCCTGTTTGATTGCAATTTTTGAAAATAGTTTTTTGTTCTTTAGAACAAGAAAATAGAAAAACTCATTGATGAGTTGTTTTTTTAGCAAAATATTCTTAAAACAAAAAAACATATTAGTGTTTTAGGAAACAAAAAATGGGAAACACCTTTTAGGTGTTTTGTGATATTTTTGTTCCTAGAAATGCAAAAACACACGAAACACCATTTTCATTAATGGCATCT
The DNA here is from genome assembly GCA_026686845.1 of Adenanthera pavonina. NCBI lineage: Eukaryota > Viridiplantae > Streptophyta > Magnoliopsida > Fabales > Fabaceae > Adenanthera > Adenanthera pavonina. Next base: position 10,136,548 of record JAIVEN010000019.1, on the reverse strand, counting down.
TTTGTAATTATGAACTATGTAAAAGAGTTCAAATCCCATTGTCACCTTCACCCATTGTCCCCACCCACATTCGGCCGTCTTCTCCTCCATTTCAGCTCTTTCATTTTTCTCTTCCATCTAGGCTACTAGTCATTGAATCCAATCTCAAATGCAATCTAACGAAAAAACAAGAGTGATTGCTTCTGTTTTGTTGGAAAGAAAGTAAAAATAATAAAAGATATATGGTGATAGTAAAACCCCACCAACAATACATACGGACTGGGGAGATCAACCAGATGTATGGAATCCACTTTTGAAAGGGATGTTAGAAATTAGTGAAGGAAGTAAGAAAAATGGTGGAGGATGGAAGGCATGAGAGCTTGAAAAGTTTGTCAATGGTGGAAGGATGAGAATGAAAGAGAGAATAGAGAAAGAAGGGAAAGGGGAAGCTATCACTACTCAAGGAATGGGTATCCGAAAAGAAGGTAAAAAAAAAAGAACCTAGGGCGCGTTTGGTTGAAGGAAATTGAAGCAAGGAAGGTATGGTGGACCAAAAGAAATAAAGGCAAATACAAATAAATAAATTAAGATGAGGAAAAATTAGAAAGCCGATAAAAATAAAATTTTCATAAAATTCCACCATTTATTCTAATTACCAAAATACCCCTTCAAAATTTCAAACTCCATGGACCTTAGTTTACAAGAAAATGTTATATTAGATAAATTATATTCCCAATTAAATAAAATGTAACGTCTATTATATTATATTTCAGTTTAAGGAAATTAAATTAATTATGAGATAAAGTTTAAACTCAATCTGAAGGAAAATTATGAGCCAAGATAAAAATAAGGGAAATAAAATACTAAAAATAAATTTGTAAAATTCTTTGACAATTTTGCCCATAGATAGGTCAATTATTAATCATTTTTTTAATCATAATTAAACCATAAATGACTGATAATCATAAATAAAATAAAATAGAAAGAATTAAATCATTGGAATAATTTGAAAAATAAATATAATCAAATTTAAAACTTAATTTTCAAAAATTATCTCAAAATTCTTATTTATTCCAAATTAAAATTGATTACATAAATATTATCTAAATCACAAAAATTTCAGTATTACCTATATGATTTATGTTAGTAAAATATGTTTATTTATCATTTATTCTATTAAAATTTTATTATTAAATTAGTCTAGTAATACCATATGCATATTAAATTATAATAAAAACAATGTGCCAATTGTTGTAAGATTTTTTCATAAAATAAGCTAATCAAACAAATTTTATGATTTTTTATTCTCAAAACATGTTCTCAAACAATTTTTTTTGTTTTTCTATTCTTTGAAACAGTTTTCAAAACATTAATTCCAACAGGTTTTTTTTGTTGGTTTCCACATCTTGTTTTCGAAAACATTTCTATAAAATTGTTTTGAAAACATAAAAATAGATAATACAATTAAACAGGCCCCTAATCATCAAAATCTTTCTCCTTGCTCCTTGTCTCCATTGGACACTTGGCATCGTTTAGCCTTGCCATCTTTTAAACCTAGTATTTGGTTACTTGAGGAGAAGAGATTATGACAATCTCAGTAGTAAGTCATGTCTTATGCAATTATGTCAATTATTTCACATAAAAACTCTCATTTAATCATATTAAAGTATTAACGCACCATATTGGCCATAAAAATTGATTATTTAAATTCATGTATTTGGTGATGTAATCAGTGCATTTTGCTTGAATCCGAATCTGGATAGATTTTTAGGGTTCTTTAATTGGGGATTTTCCAATGGTAACTTGGGAAAGGGAAATTGGAATAGGACAAATGATTAAATCAAGTGAGTTTGCTTAATTCTTGACAGAGAATTGCGTAATTTACTAATTGAGATAGGAATATACTTAATTAGCCACTTAGCCATGATTAGAACATGAGCAATTTAATGAACTAATTAGTTAATTGCATAAGAAATTATGAATTAATTGATTAGTATGCTTAATAGACACTCGAAAGATGCTAATTAGTGGATTAGTACTCTAGGCTAATAAATACATGTAATTAACAGCAAAGAAAGAGTCATTACTTAGCTAAACCATGTGCAAAATGAACAAATATCCTAGGTAATCTTCTCTTGCATCCAGAGTCAAGTTCTCATTTTTTATGTTTATATTTGCTAACTTTGTTTTAGTGTTGCTTTTGTTTGTTCACTTTGATCAAATGAAAATGCAAAGTTTAGTGCTTGATAACGTTTGGCAGCAATTCTCATGGGCTGATATCTTTTTTTTTTATACTACTTGAGTTGACCTGTGCACTAGCGATAGATGTTGTTTAGGCTTCCATCAGGTTTTTGATAACTAAATCATAACCATCCAATATTCATCACAAACAACTTCAACATTATGTATAATATAACCTCAAAAATAGGGACTTCTATACCTAATCCCTTCTCTTCTCTCCACTATCTTAGGTCCTACATAATTTCAGAATCAATGGGATTTTTTGGCTTGTAAAGTGGCTCAGGTTATGGCTAATGAAATGAACAGATGAAAGGGAATGCAAACATCCTAAGATGAATGAATATATACACAAATAGCCCACCTCCCTCTTATTTTTTTTTACCACGTCAAATTGTGTCTCCAAACTTACAACTTATTATTCTAAGCTACATTTTTATTGCACAATTTTTTTTTTATTTTCCCTTAGTCATCTCGCATAGACTTTTTTAATCGAAAGTCAAACATTAGTGATGCCGAGCCTCAATTACTCAGCCCATGAGACATACTCATGGTGCAACAAGCATATTCATAGTCTCCACTATCATTTTATGTGAAAATCAAACATTTGTAATACAGATTCCCGGTTACTAAGTAGAATTATTACACTTTTCTTTTCTTTTTTTTATACAGCTCAGAAGATCAACAGCCCACCATCACCCTCACTTTCTTTTCTCACTCACACCATTCACCGTAGCCCAAAATCAACAATTTAGCTTCACAACTTTTTCAACTACTAATGATATTCATCACAAGAAAAAAGGAAAATCATGGTTTTTTAGGTTAATTCAGGTGGGAATAATGCAAGTAATCAAAGAAATCAATCAATGTTTTTTTTATTAAGTTCAAACAAGATTCAAATGAAAAATATTTACACTAAGGTAAGCTTAAAAGACGCAAACGATCCAAATGAATGCCCAAATCATCTCCCAAAATTATGCATTTCCCATCTATTCATCTCAAGAAAACATGGGACAAGTTCTAAAGCCCTATTGTTAAGATTATTTATACATATCAAAATGTTTACAATTATCCCAAATCCTATTTTCAAAATTTTTAGAAAAACTAAACGTTATTCACTTGACTAAGCTCTATAGTGCATTAAATTATCTTCCTACTATATTATGCTTTTATGCATCTCCCTATCATCGGATTAAGAAAAAAATCAAAATAATTATTCAGCAGCCAATCAAACCTAGCTCAAAAAGAATAAATTGGACTAGTAAATATTCAAATTTCACATTTAAATTGCATGCTATTCACCAGTACTCAAGTATCCCTTACCCCCACACTTAAATCAACATTGTCCTCAATGTTGTCAAAATTAAGCACAAACAAAATAGAGAGAAAACTCCCCTAACATGACATGAAGACTGGACTGACTCAATTGGACTTTCCTGTGCTGCCAAAGAAAAAGACACAAACACACTAAGAAATTAAAACAATAAACAAAATATATACAAAAACCCAAACTAACAAAGGAAAGAAAAACTAAACCAACATTGCTAATAACCAAAATATAATGAATAACAAAACAAGAAAATACACTACTCCAAACAAAATAACAAAACAAAAGACAACAGACTAATCAAGTCTCTCAAAAGTAACATCTATAGCATCAAAATAAGTGGTCAATGCTCTGTTGTGTGGTCCTGCTTTGTTGGTGGAGTCAATGAGGAGGAAGGAAGTAAGCCACTAGGTTGCTGAGCTGGAGTAGAGATCATCTGCTCAATATTTCTCACCCTAACTGATATATCTTTGAATTCTACAGACATCTCTCACATCAAAGTTAATAACTCTATAAGCTCCTCCCGTCTAATGAAATCAGAGGTCACAGATGTAGAAGTAGATGAAAGTGGAGGTTGTGGTGGTGATACCGCCCTCCTCTGCCTTTGTCTTCGTCGCCCTGCTACTCTATCATTATGGTGTCTGTTACCCTCTTCTGACTCGAATACATTACCCAAAAGATGCACATAAAAGGGGGTCTTAGGGGGTAATTTTGTGTCTTCTACATTCTGTACACACCCCACTCTAATACAGATCTCAGATATAATATGGGGAAAACCAAACCTTGCACTAGCATTTAAAATTAAATCTCTCAGTCAGTTAGCCGTGATTCTCGCAGCATCTATAGGTTGCTCAGTCATGAGAAGGTAGACCAATACAGCTCTATCAGTGTTCAGCTTAATCAGATTCTTAGTGGGTATAAAGATTGCAAGCTACAAAATGTGCCCAGAATCTCACCTCAGTGGTCATAACCTTTCTAGGTAGGTAAGTAGGAACCCTATTAGCTCGCTCCCAATAATCCCCCTCTCTATTGGTAAGTGTTTTACAAACAACTCCATAATCAAAAGATTCTTTGGCAGCTTCATATCAGCACATGCACAATGATTTTCAGAGGGTAATTCAAACTCAGCTCTAAAAGCTACAGCATCAAACTTAAAGTCCTTCCCTCTCACCAGTGCCTCGCCATTGATATGAAAGGGAGCATTCACATAATACTCTTGTACCATGGGCATGTTAGCTTCATTTCTTTTTCTTCCAATGTCTCCCCACTCCCTCAGAAGCAATTGTCTCTCAAATGGCTCTCCTGCTTTTGGAATCTCCCTATCTTGCACCCATTTTTGAGATTGTATTTTGTCAAAGTTTTGATGGGCCACAGAATTTGCAAACTTTTCACAATCAAAGGTACCGATATCCTGAGATGTGGATGTACTAGCTGTAGTTTTCTGCTTCTTTTTAGGGGTCATCTGCAATAGAACCAAATATGTACAATAATTAAAACCAAGCAGCCATTAAATATACCATGCAAAAAGTTCAGTGAGTGTCCAACTAAACTTGCAGCAAAATATAAATCATTTCCAAAAAAATGCAGCAAATTTTACAAGCCAATAAGTTAATACTCAATGTTAATATCAAATGAAATAGAGCTTGAAGTCTTAAATAACCATCTGGGAGCATATTAAGGCTGTAATTTGCCTTTAAAGCAGTTCAAACTCTAAGTCATTTGTACACTAAGCATGCAAAAGTTTCATTCGGTTAAAGATCAAACATATTCAATACTATGCAACCTTTAGCATCTAAACAAGGTCATGAAAGATCTTCAAAAATAGAATGCAGCTCAATGTAACAGTGATAGAACATCAAAACGAGCAATTAAGTTCTCGTGGCAACAAAAGAAAAAAAAATTCACACATTTTAGAACTATTCTAAAACTAGAAAACAGTGAAAAACAGCCCCAAGATCTCCATTGAATTTATGCAAATTCCATTTTTTTTCTCTAGACAATAAAAAATAGTCCAAAATGAACTTAGTAGGAACTATCATTATATTGACCATTACAGCTTTAGATATTTGCATAAGACCACGAAACATGAGCCATTTATTAAGATCACTATCTTACAATTTAAATACCAACAACAGCAAAGTATGCTAATAACATCCTGAAACGTGTACTCCAAGCATGCAAAGCAACATTAGATAGTGAATGAATGAATGGAAATAAACTTCCTAACTTCATGCAGGCATCTGAAAATTTGTATCAAAATTCAAGTTCTAGAAGTTAAAAGGGAAGTTTGAACTTAAAAAAAATTGGACTAGAACTCAAAAATAAAGCAAATCAAGCCAAATTCCCAATCCTTTTCTGTCTACAATTGCTTAAATGCAGCAACTCAAAAACAGAACTCAAAATGCAATAACTTTGAATCAAACAAATTTCAGAGTTCATGCACTACAGACTAGCTAAACTTCTCATAATGTTGAAATGAAGCCCAAAGTGCCATGAAAATTCGGTACAATTGGCTCATCAATGATTCCATAAGTCTATGGTGAAAGCAAAGCCAAAAAAAAAAAAAGATTTTAGTGCAAAACAGAATAGAAGCATCTCAGAAAATATCCATTCTTGCTTTAAATGCAAAACTATGAGACCAACCCAGAAAACTTTCATTCATACTTGAAGAATCCCTATTTGTCACAAATGCATGTTTATAAAACATATTATTAATTATTGCTGAGGGCATGTATCAACTCATGACAATATCATTCCCAAGTCAACAGAAAAATCTATCTACTGGTTTATAAATGAAGTCCAGAAAAATGCCAATTTTTTTTAATTGATTCTCCAATCAAAATTTTAACCCACTCAAACAAAGAATTTAAATGAACCAATCCAGCAACTCAGACAAACAGGAAATAGTATGTAGTTTCAATCAAATCAACCATAGGAGAACTATAAAGAATAGAGCACAGATTAAGATCAAGCAAAGACCACTCAGTCAAGCTGAAAAATTAACTGTTGGGTATGTCAAAATGAATTTACAAACATTAGAACCATGCCTGCCCAGTGTTGTCAATGGCGAGCGCCCTAGCGCCTAAGGCGCAAAGGTGAGGCGCAAAATAGACCTATTGCCTTGCGTGCGCCTTTTGGCGCCTAGAAGAACAGAGAAGCATGCCTTTAGCATGCTCTGACTTTACTATGCTTTGTTTTTGTTGTCATGGAGTTTGCTCATTATGCCACCACATTGCTTTTGCTTCTGTTTGTACTTGTCGATTTTGTTTCTTTCACCGACTTAAGAATTAAGATATTATCTTAATAAGAATTAAGATATTATCTTAATAAGAATTAAGATTTAAGATAGTTAAATGTTATAAAATTTAATGCAAGATAGAAAAGTTTTATATTTAAGAAATTATGTAGGCTAATGATAGGAAATTTTATATTATACTCTACATATCATCCGTTTTTATTGTTGCGCCTCGCCTCATTCGGGCGTGCGCCTTTCTAGCGCCTCTTGCCTCAGGTGTTTTATGGGCCTTGCGCCTTGAATGTGCCTTTCGCCTTTAACTACTTTGTGCCTGCCCAATTAATCACAATCAAATGCATGAAGTTCACAAAATTATATAATCAGACTTGCATTTTCCATGAGCAGAATTTTAAGAAATGGAGGTTAGAGCATAAAAGGAATTAATGAACATTTCATTATCATGCAGTAGCTGAATGTGTAAGCCAAGATTAACAGTCTTTGTGCACTAAATTGCAAGAGAATTGCCCAAACAACAACCCTGATGCACAATGCAGATTTCACCAAAATAGATGTTAAAGTTCAAAATGAGCCAAAATTCAACTCGTTACAACAATAAAACCCAGTGAAAACTTCAGAGCTTCCAGACAAGGCAAACAAGTTCAAATGCTCTCAAGATTGCCCAAACGAAATTCATGGAACCATTAAAACTCAACAAAACTAGTTTATCCATGATTTCACATGTCTGAAATAATATAACTGAAAAACAGGACATGAGACTCCAGACAACAATACTGAAATTTCAAAGCAAGAGCAACTCGAAGAATTTCCATTATGCACCATTATCTTAAGCCTTCAACCCATACTAGAGGATCACCAAAATTTTCAGCGGAAATTAACTATGAACACGTTAGGGTTCATAGTCGCATAAGCTACCAAATTGCAGCAAAAAAAAAAAAAACCATAAAAATTTTCGTAGCAATATGAGAGACAAGTTCAAACTGTACTGCAACTTAAACTGAACCCACAGAACCATATAATCTCAGCAAGATTGTATTATTACTCCCTCCCCTCAGTTGACGACTTACAACGAAAATATCCAACCAACTTAACAAATAATAAAGAGGATGATAAGCAACACTAACCTTGAAGCGATGCAATGGGTTTGAAATTCACACAAATTGCAGCAATGTCACATGCGCATGCTCAGAGTTACAGGGGGTGAGAATCACGATTTCAGAGAGATGCGGTGAAGCAGAGGCGAGGGAAAAAGAATACTGAAAATAAAACTTCAAAATTTTCATCTAACCTACCGATTTTGCAACTTGATTTGATTTGAGTTAATTTGAGTTATAGACTCACTCTCCCTCAATTTTTTTTTTATTTCCTCCCTTTTTTATTCTTCCTATCTCTCTCTTCCCTAACCCCTCTCTTTAAAGCCATTAAAATGGGTCAAGCCCGACGGACCGGCCCGAAAAGCTCAAAAAAATGAGTGGACTCGGACCTTAATTTCGGGAGTAAATACATAATCCGGGCTTTTTGAGCTCGGCCCACAGGCCGGCCCGAAAGCTCAAGACTTTTTTCTTTTTCTTTTGTTTTTAGTTTAAAATATTAAAAAATACATATTAATTTATTAATTAGTGATATATAAATTATAAAATTTAAATATTATGTTAGTTTTTGATAAATTATGATGATAATTAGTTGTATTAATTTAAATAATTATATAAAAAATTTATTAAAAAATATTAAAAAATTAAAAAAAGCCTGCGGGCCGGCCCATAGGCTCGATCCCGCGGGCTCGAGTTTGGAAAATCAAGCCCGTTTTTAATTCGAGCTTTTTGGCCCGGCCCGAATTAGGCCCAGCCCGAGGCGGGCCGGTCCGAATTGACAGTTCTACCTCTCCCCTCCCCTGTTCACATCACCACTTCTCTGTATGCTTGAATCAACCTTAGCTTAATAATTAACAACATTTGCTTGATAAACTTTGATGTGAACAATTTAGGGTTGCATTGCTATTCTACATATCTTTGAGTAATCCTAGTTAATTGAGGCCAAGCTGCTTAGGCTATATTAGTGACGCTACTAACTAATATATTAAATTAAAACAATACCTGATGTCAAGTCATTTGAGCCTCAGGTCTCTTTTGTTTTTCCTTTTAAAATATTACGCAATCAAATTTAAATGGATAATAAACTATCATATTTAATATATATATATATATGTGTGTGTGTGTATTTATGTATGTATGTAATAAATAAATAGGAAGTTGTACTATTAAAAAACAATGGATACTATGGCTTCCTCTATGGGGCCACTATCTAGTTAATTTGTATTATTTTAATATTTTTATATATTATTATTTTTATTTGTATTCCTTTATTTTTCAAAAAAGAAAATTTAAATGCTTGTGCAATGGATAAGGTATTGCTAGTTTAGATTAATTTTAGATTTACCAATTACGATTGGTAGATTGGTATAACTCATTCAACCCGGCTAACTCAACTTAGCCCGGGCACAAAATAACCTAGCCAATCCAAGTTAGAGGTGAAAACAATGGATTCAATTACCCCATACTTTGGCTCATTTCTTATCAATGTTTTGAGAATCGTATTAGATCGGACAGTCGGACCGGTTGGACCGTCACCTGGTGTAAAGAATGACTCGATTTTCAGCTTTGAATCGTTTTAGGGGTTGAACCGGATTGGACCGCTTTTAATCGGCTTTTGAGCCAAAAACTGGAGTTGAGCTGGGAACCGGAACGGTTTTTAGAGAACCGGACGGTTTTTTAAATTAGGTAAAATTTAACTTAAATTTAATTTTTTTTACCAAAATTATTAATTATAAAAATTATTAGAGAGTAAAACACTATTTTTCATTTTATTTTAAAATTACTAATTATAAAAATGAAAAATTTCATTGTATTATACTCTCTCCATCCCAAATTATAAGAAAATTTTGAGACTCTTTATTTATCCCAAAATATAAGAGATATGGATAAAATTTGTGGAGTAATTAATATCATTTTTCTTTTATATCTTTGATTAATTAAGATTGTATTAATAATTACTATATTTAAAAAAATTCAATCAATTATATTTTCTCTAAACCTATCATCCACTGATATTTGCGTCCGGATTCGGTGCTCATCACCTTGATGAGCACCGAGTGATGAGCACCGAATTTTTTGGACCGTTCAGATTAAAATTGAACGGTCCAAATTTAATTTAGTTTAATTATTATATTTTAAATATATTTTTATTTTATTAGATGTATGATGAAAAATGAAGATAATTTTATAACTATCATTTTTTAAAAAAATAATTTTATTATTAATAAAAGTTAAAATAAAAAACTTAAATCTGAATCGTTGAAAATAAATCTGGACGGTCCAGATTTCACGATGAGCACGGTGCCTGATATTTTTGGTCCTTTCTCAATAACACGCTGGCATGCCTCTCTCCTCCCTCACCTCAAAACCATTCCTCTCGCCTCTCTCTCCCTCTCTCATGCATCTTATATTTCCGGTGGCTTCTCAACTCTCTCTCCCTCTTCCACTATATGCGAAGCTTAGATCTAACTTGGAGACCTTAGACAAGTTCACCACACTCAAACTCGATCTAGTTCACCAGCCATTTGTTGTTGTTCTCATACTTGATCTAGTTTGCCGTTTGTCACTGTTCTTAGACTCTAGTTCGTTGTTCATCGTTGTTTGTTGCCATGTTCCTTAGATCTGGACCTCAAACCTTATATCTCACTTTGCTTTACCACTGTCGCTGTCAAACCTCGAATGTTGTTCACCATATGCTCGTATTTGGTTGCTCTGTTTCTTTGTTCTTTTAGTTTTTCTTTTAATTTCCAGATCTAATTGTCTCCTGAGATCTCATTGTGGCTCTGTATTTGAATGTTTGTTTGGTTTTCTCTCCATAGATCAAGTTTGTTGTCTCCTCTCCTTTGCTGTGGCATGTGTTTGCTATTTTTTATTATCATCAATGGGCTTGGTAGGAAACCTGGTCTTACTCAGCTATGACATGGTCATTGGCTAGTCTAGGCTCAAAGGTAGGGCAAACTCGGACATGGTCCAACCCATGCACATCTAATGACTAGATCAAATTGAAGGAACTCGATGTTTCTTATGTAATGTTTTAGGCTCAAATATTATATATGAAAGATTAATTTTAGTTTTAACATTAATTGAAGAGAAGTTAGTGTAATTTCAACAAATTTCAAAAGAATTGTATAATTTAAATTAATTATATAAAAAAGGAAGTGCATATAAGTGGAGAATGTGAGAATGAGTGATAATATTATTAATAAGCGTAGAGCACAATCATTTTGTGGAAAGATTACTAGAAAAAATGAAAACGAATCAAGAGAGATTTAAGAATCCAATTCTGTCCCAGTTGAAGCCAACATAAAAAATAATTAACTAAAGAGAAAATAATAAAATAAGAGAGCATTTGTATTATGTGTAGCCTGTGCAAAAGAGAAGAATATGATGAGTGAGTATGTTGATTTGTACTACACTACTAACCCCAAAAGTGTCCCATACAATCTATGATGAGCTTGGAGGGATTTCTTTATGCACTAATGGCATGATTTGATTTAAGTACATGTCTTTTCCATCCTATTGTACTTAATTCGTTCCTTTAGAATCTTCATGAAATTTTACAATGAATTTTAGCATAATTTTTCTTGAATTTCTTTTTGATTATGCAAATCTCTTCTCTATTTCATGATAGGGAAAAATTATATAAAAAGTAAATTACATGGATTTTTCTTAAAATTTTTTAAAATACATAAATCTGTTTCTTTTTTTTTTTCAAAACCTATAAAACCTCTTCTTTGAATAAAGAATAAACTGCACAGACCTCTCCTAAATTTTTGTAAAATAAATGCACATCCCTTTTACTTTTAAGGGACAGTTGTGTAGATTTTAAAATATGGGAAGCATATGTAATTTCAACAAAATTTAAGGATGTTTATGTAATTTAATCCATATTTTAGAAGAGGTTTGTCTAAGTTTTGAAAAAGGAAGGGAGGATTGTACAATTTAAAAAAAGTTAGAAAATTTCTCTCTCTCTCTCTCTCTCTCTCTCTCTCTCACACACACACATATTAATGATTAAAAAGTATTTGTAGTTTAAACAAAATTTAGAGAAATATTTTAATTTATTCTAATAATGTTTAAGCAATATTCCTTCACTTGGTTTTTGACAATTGCAAGAGGAGAAAGCCAAAAGCAGAGAATCATTTTTAAGACTAAGTATGGGAAGTGCATGTAGTATAGCATTTTCCATTTGGTTCCACTTTTTCTCTTATATACTTTCCCGGAAGTTGCAAAGTTGTCATACTTATTATAAAAAGAAAAAAAAATCAGAAATGTAAAGTTCATTTAAGTTTTAAATGCAAAATTGAGACACTTTATTGACATGATTCACAATAGCAAAATATAAGAATATATAAAGGAAATCTAGTTTGGCATCTTCCTTTTGCTTCCGTTTTCTTCTTATTTTACTTTTTTAAATTGTAAAGTTGTCTCCCAAATACAAATAGTAAAGGAACAAAGCAAAGTTCATTTTGATTTTAAAATTAAAACTAGAGATCCTTTGTGAGTCACGGGGGAGACGAAAAATAAAAATTTGAATATAAAATAATATTTTACTGTTATGGATAACACAGATATTGTTTTTATAGAAGATAGCGAAATTGAAATTGAATAAACATAGTCTAATGAAAAATGTCAAATTGAAAATGAGTGCGCACACAATATAATGCATAAACTGTTGGGAAATTTTTAATAAAATTTTTATTGAGGATTAGTATTAATTAATTATTAGATATTCATAGGCTTAATTAATCAGATAATCAATTTTACTTGAGTACTAAGCCTAGAACAAATTGGATCTGGCTATTTGTGTATATTTTGTGATTGGTTAATTTATACACAAATCCATTAAGCAAATGGCCCAACTTGCATCCCTTCTAGTGGTAAGGGGATTTACTATCCCGATACTAACGAAGTAGGAAACAAGAGATTTAGTGTTATTAATTGATTACTTAATTAATTATTGGAGGTATATATATAGTGGCAATGTCACTATACAATATGACCTAATTGAGAGTGCACAGTAGCTTCTTTCTCTCCTTCTCATATCTTTCAGGCACTATTCATCAAGGTATGTGTGAATTTTATAAACATCCAAATTTAATTCATACATAAATTGTATTGTTCTTGACTTGTGAGTCTGGCTTTCAATGAATTTTTAAAATATATGATGTTAATAAGTGAGAAAAAAAATTTTATTGACAAGTCACCTAGATGTTTTTCTCCAAAATGGCATTCACTGCCTGAGTCCAAAATTGATAAGACTAGTGCAATAATTGATCCAAAGTCCAAAATTGTTTGATTTTTGGAGTTGTGTGATTCCGATAACTAAGTTCGGAACTAACAAAACAAAATTTAGAATAAGCTCCGAAAAATTAATGAATGCACAAGTGAGTCGACAAACTAGTCCTTTAATTAGCTTTGGAAAATAACGAGTTAGCCATTTTTTAAAACTAACTTATACATCCATTAATTTCAGACACTAAAACTAACTAGACCTAGCTAACAGTTCAGGTAACAACCAAATTGTGGAGATTGGGTTTTCTTTTTGTATTAGCAGCACTGAAATTTCCATGAAGATCATCCAAGTTCCAAAGGCCATCCCAGAAACTCCCTTCATTTGAGGCATCTGAAACAGAGCTATTGTTGTTATTGATCATAGAGTAGAAGAAGCCTTGTTCTTCTGAGGTGTTTGGAATATTGATGTTGGCCATTGAGCATAGAGAAGAAGGTACTCTGTAGTCATTATTATTGTCTTCAAGTAAGGCCATGATACCTTTCATGTCCAAATTGATCTGTAATTGTTGTTGCTGTTGTTGTTGTAGTTGTTGCTGAAATTGCTGCCTTCTCGAGAGGCGATTTTTTGCCTTTTCAGCAGCATCGGCAGGACTCTTTACCTTCTTCTTCTTAAAATGAGTCCTCCAGTAATTCTTTATCTCATTGTCTGTTCTACCTGGCAAGCTTCTTGCAATTGTTGACCACCTGGAAATTTTGATTCACTAGTAAAACAGTTTTGCCATGATTTATTAATTCAAATCCTTCAGTATTGAAGATGATTCCAACAGCACTAAGCAAAAGATTACCAATAAATGAAAGTACATCTATTAGATGCGATAAGAAACATAAATTTGATAATTTGTAAAATTATGATAAACAAAGATCCAGGAAATGTGTTATTATTGTAAAGCACAATATACATAACATACCAGATGCATACCCAGAATGGATATGTCTTCCTTTTTGAAGTATTAGTACAACATATAATTAGTAAAACTTGCTATGAATTAAAGTACAAAAAAGAGCATGATTGAATCTCTTTACCTGTTTCCCCATCTAGCATGAAGCTCTAGAATTATGCTCTCTTCTTGGGGTGTTATGTGACCTCTCTTGAGGTCTGGTCTCAGATAATTGACCCACCTCAATCTGCAGCTTTTTCCATTTCTTTTCAATCCTATGAAAGGCCAAACAAAACCAATTAATCACTTTGCCATGTAGAAGAGGAAGCAGGAAAGAAAAGAACCAGAGAAGAGACTGAAACATGAAGAGTACTAGTTCATGGAGAAGGGGTTGTGAATTTACCTGCAAGTTTTGAGACAGAATTCCACCTTCCATCACCATGCATTCTGACATAATCAATCAGAAGTCTGTCCTCTTCAGCAGTCCAAGGTCCCTTCCTCCATCCTTCTTCCTCTATTATGCTCCAACCCATATGGCTTCCCATGAAGAAGATGAAGAAGAAGAAGAAGAAGACTAAGTTGATGGATGATGCTTTGGTTAAAAGTTTTTCTTCCAATTCTGTGGCACTGATTTGGGGATAATGTTTTGCTGCATATACATATTTATACCCGCTGTTAAGTCTTTTTAACCCATTTTGATTAATTATAGAAAAATTAAACTTACCGACCCATAGGAGGTATAATAATATCTATAGGGGGGTCTAAGGTAAGTCTGACTCTATTTATTGTTAATGAATAATACAACTTTCAATAAATTTGATATATTGATTAAGAATTTCAAAACTCAATTTTTGTGAATGATCAAAGTTATTATTTGTGCTTTTCAAACTTATTATTGTCAAACTTATTACTAATACATCATAAAGATATAAATCTAAAGCATCAATATTAATATAAAATATAAAATTTATAGCAAATTGTATTGATAAGAAATGATAAATAGTATTTTTTTTTTTGGAGCATATGAATAGCATAATTTATTTCTGAATCTCCATGCAATATGCAATACCCAACTAATTTTTTATTATATTAAGTTATAAAATTATAATTTTAGAAATAATTAATTAATAGTATAAGCAAGGTATTAAAAATCGGATCAATTATTGAACCGGTCAAAGCAATAGTTCAAGATTCAACGGTTCAACCATAGTTGAACTGTAATTAAACCGATGGTAATGAAACTAATAATTTTTTTTAATTTTATATACTATATATTATTAAAAAAATATCATTAATAAGTTTGATAACATAATATTAGAATATAAATAAATAAATTAATATTCATCTATAATCATATCTTGAATATAAAATAGTCAATTGAGATTTTATTTTCATAGTATTTGTTAAGTAAATTTATCATTATTAATAATTATGTATCATATTAATACTTATACAATATTATAATGTTAAAAGAAAAATTTTATATAAAAATAATGTTATATTATCTTAAAAATTAAAAAAATTTGAAAAAAAAACAATTATAACCGGTTCTAGACCAGTTCACAACCGATTTTAACCGGTTCAAGCCTGATTCGACTAGTTCTTGACTGATTCTCACTAGTTTTGTGATCTATCGATTTTGCTTTTCTTCCAGACCTGACCTGGCACTTGTTCCTAGTCGAACCGGTCGAATCAGGTGGTCCGATCCGATTTTTCACACATGAAGTATAAGTGTGAACATATTTAGTGATAAATTTGGTATTAATAACTTGTTTTTTTATTTTTAATGTGGTTTATTTGTTTTATGGGTCTCTAAATGCCATTTTGCCTGTATTTGATTCTATCAGTCAATCAACAGTCCTTTTCATGTAATCGCTTTCCACCACTTCACTTATTGAAGTACAGGTAGCATTATTTAGAATAAAAATAAAAAAAATAGATCGAAGAAAATATTCAAAAGTGAGAATTAAAAAAACAAATCCGTGTTGTCCCGATACATACGTGATTCATGTCTAGTTGGTGATCAATATGCATATATATGTGTGTGTATATATATAATGGACTTTTTAATAAACTGACAATAAACAATCATAGCATGAATTGTTAAGGTTTGGATAAGTTCAAACATGACCAAGAATTAGCAAATTTGCTTCGTCATTTCTCTGGGACCCAAAAAAAAATCTTTGTTACAATGAATTGTTTGTGTCTGAACGTATTTTCTTGGCTTAGCCTGATGAATTTAGGATCTTATTCTTAATAACTTTGAGCTAATTAGATTATTACAGAGCGAGGTATAATCAATTTTTTATTAAATAAATTAGTTCTTTAGGTGATGTTGGTTTGATGTTTTTGGATCGCATATTATCTTTTATCCCCTGTTCAATATAGCATTTAGTTTCTCAAGTAATTAGTTTTTCATGAAACCAAAAAGAAAAATGGAGTGAATGGTAAATTGACTGAATTGCCCTCTTTCTCTTTCATTTACTTCCTAGTGCTTGTTGATATTGGCCCTACCCTTGTCACTAACTTCACCGTCATGGCAAATGGATTGGATAAAGTCAATTCGGGAGAAGTAACGACAGAGAAGGAAAAAAGAAATATGATCGATTTTTGTGAGACTCATAAGGCAAAAGTCAGTCTTGTATGTTTGTCTTTTATTCTCTTCAATTCAAGTGAAGCTTAATTCAGAAGATTGATTTTGTGGCAAAACAGAACTATCTACAATAAATATAACTGAATAGAAGAAAGAATTAAAATTAAAGAAATAGAGAGGTGAGTCTCATTTTTATTATTGAATTCACAAATGCAATTCATGATCTTCTCTTTTTCTCTCCAATTTTAGTTGAATACTACATCACATGATCTAAATTACTTTGTTAAATAATATTTTCTCAAATTTAAAATATAAGTTCTCTTTTAGAATATTTTTCAGTTTCAAAATATAAGTTCTATTTAGATAAAGTTATGAATATTAATTATTTTTTTTAATTTATTTTTATTTTTAATTAACTTATGAAAAAGAAAATTATCTTAAAAATTATTTTTACTGTCCTCTTAAAAATGTAGGGATTTAATGGCGCTTGATAAATTAAGTGCGTAATATGTGTTACTCTATTCTCTTTCAAAATGGTAATTCCATGGGCCATTTTAAAAAAAAAATGTTGCGACCAGTCACGTATAGATTGACATGGCCAAATTCAAGATTTAAGGGTATATTAGGAAATTCAAGGGCCTGCTAAGCTATTGGGTGACAAGTTTAACCAATGGTCCAAAAGCAAAAGCAAACATATCAAACAAATTAATGGTAAAGTGAGACAAAGCGGAAACCCAAATTTCCCAAAGGGAGGACACGTGTGACCTAAGGCACATGCATCTGGACAAAAACTTAGAGTCCCAAAAGCACATTTCAAAAACTAATAATGAGCACATAATAAAAAATTAATAATGCTTTAGTGACATTTTATTAACGCTGAAAAGTACTACTGGGCCAATAAAATTTAAGCAAGTGTGGGATTTGCTTAATTCTTAATAAGATTACTCCCTGGTATTTAGGTTATTTTATTCTGATTCTAAAGATAAAATACTTTATAATATATGAGGTAGTATTTATTATATATTTTTTAAAAATATTTTTATTTATATATAAAAAAAAGAGAAAGATTAATAAAAATAGTTTTAGAAAAATATTAAAATTTTTAAAAAAATTAAAATAATTAATTAGTTTTAATTTTAATTCTTAATTTATATAATTTAATTAAAAGGGATATTAAGAATCACGTAATTTGGTTAAAAGAAAATTATATTAAGGATAAGGAAAATGAAACTTCATTTGAATCTCTTTGAAATTTGGATTAAAATATGATTTGTTGATACCATTTTGGGTATTGGGTGTATTAAATATTAGGGTTAATCCATGGTCTATACGTCATATAGGGGACAGGTGGTGTCTTGTAATTATATTTTTGGTAAGTTGGAGCTTCTTGACGTTAAATTTTTTTTTTTTACACTCAAAAAGGCTTTAATTTTTTTCAATAATAAATACACCATAGATATCCCACAGATTTATGCCGTCACCACTTTTTTGAATTATATTATAATTCTATAATATCAATATTTTAAAATTAGATTCGTTACTAAACAAATAGAGTTTTAACTTTATGGCTTATTCATTTTATTATGGTTAAATCATAAACGAGGAAAAATCAATATATTATATAAAATTTAAATTATCTATTATATAAAATAATATATTATTAATTAAGTAATAATAATTTTTGCCAAATACTTTGATAAGAGATGTTAAAAGGAGATATAACATTATGAAAATTATAAAATGCCTAAAATGGCAATGCCTCTTGTATTTTTCTTTAAATTTATCTTTGTTGTTTCTTTAGATTTGTTTAATTGAAAAATTGGAAATGATGTGATTCAAGCTCTTTATTCTTCATTTACCGTAAACGTGGCTCTTTATTCTCTATTCTATAATATATCATGCTCTAGCTATATTCTTTTCTTTTCTATATTTTAATACCAAAAGATAATTCCTCGAATATAGTATTTTAATGAACAAGAGTTTCAAAACTAAAATCTCACTATAAAAAAACCTTCGTCTTAAAATTATTAATTCACGGTTTCTTATTTTTTAAGGAGAAAATAATAATCATTTGATTATTTAATAAGAATAATTCTTTAATAAAAAAGCAATTCAATTCATTTAAATAAATTATACGATCAAAATATGTTAAAATTAAGTTAATATTTATATAAAAAAGAGAATTTAAATTCTTATAATCATATTAGTGCTGTCGTCTCAAGAGTTAAGCGTCCAAATTTTAAAAATGGTCGCCTTAATAAAGTTTCCAATTCCTTTATTCTTCCATTGTTTCTTTTGGGACACCAATTCTATTCTATTTGTATAATTAAATATTTATATTAGTTAACAACGTAATCTTCTAGAAACCACTATTAAATGATAACCCGTGTTTAGTACGGATTGATCACCACAATAAAGCAAGAAATCCAAATTTATTTTTATTTGTACTATTAATTAAAACACCTTTTTTAAGGATTCAGAATGCTGTGCTTTGTCTGGTACCCTTTATTGGCCTTGTATATTATGGTTAAAATAACTAGGTTCTATGTTTTTTTAAATTTTTATAAAAGTATGATTTGTTTTAGTATTAGAGAAGGAGCACGAAAAATCGCAATAGAGACTCCAGATCCCTTTTTTAATAGTTAAGCATGCCTGTGCACTTAATAAAAAAAATAATTAAAAAGAAAAACGAAAAAGTGAGTGAAAGAGAGGATAACTCGTGATTCCTTGTCCTATTAATAATTTTATTGCGGAAAAGGATGTGAAATTTGTAGGATAAATTACTACAACATTTAAGGATCTTAAAAATTAAACTACAGTAATTAATAAAGCATTTTAAAGTTTTTATCATTTCTTCTTAAAATTATAATTTGATCTTTTAGATATTATAAAAACTAGGTGCTGATCAGACCTGTGCAATTCTTGTAGTTTAAAATTGTGTTCTTCTTTTTATATATTATGAGAGTTTAAACCTTTAACTTCTACTTACATCTCACCTACCATCGTGTAGTTTAAAATTGTGTTCTTCTTTTTATATATTATGAGAGTTCAAACCTTTAACTTTTACTCACATCTCATCTACCACCTGAGTTAAAATTATGTGTTTTATATTAATAAATTTAATAAAAAAACAATAGTATACTAAAAAACAATATAATAAAAGGATAAAAAACGAGAAATTGACCTAAATGCTACAAAAAAAATAACAATTTCCCAATATACTACAATTTCAAAAATAATTACTAAGATACTATAAAAATAATATCTCGGTGTCTTAGACACCGAAATACACTATTTTATATATATTTTTTCATTTACTGGGGAGAATCTCAGTGCCCATGGCACCGAGTTCCTCCCCCCTCAATTTTGCAGGGTCAGGTACGTACCTAACCCTTCCCCTCCCCCTCTCCCTTATTTTTTTTTTCTTTTCTTAAATTTTAATAAATAAATATATATAAATTCTATAAATGATATATATTAAATCATATAAATTAATTATTCAGTAAAGTATATTTTTTTAATATTTCTAAAATTATATAATTTTTTATATTTTTAAAATGTAAATTTTAGTCAAAATTGTAACATAGAAAATATATTTTTTATTAATTAAAATTTATATTAATATACTAAACAACTATAACAGTAGAAAATGTTATCCTTCCTTCAATATTGCTAAAATTATATAAATTTTTTTTATTTTCAAAACTTATATTGTAGTCAAATTTCTAATTTCATTAATGATGTAAATAGCAAGAATAAGAGAGAAAGATAAAAAATAAAGAGGGAGAAAATAAGACCAATATTTTAAATTTAAGAAAATAAAATATCTTATTTTGACTACAATATAAGTTTTGAAAATAAAAAAAAATTTATATAATTTTAGCAATATTGAAAGAAGGATAACGTTTTCTACTGTTATAGTTGTTTAGTATATTAATATAAATTTTAATTAATAAAAAATATATTTTCTATGTTACAATTTTGACTAAAATTTACATTTTAAAAATATAAAAAAAATTTATATAATTTTAAAAATATTAAAAAATATACTTTACTGAATAATTAATTTATATGATTTAGCATATATCATTTATAGAATTTATATATATTTATTTATTAAAATTTAAGAAAAAAAAAAAATAAGGGAGAGAGAGGGGGGGGGGGGAGGGGAGGGGAGGGGAGGGGAGGGGGAGGGTCAGGTACGTACCTGACCCTGCAAAATTGAGGGGGGAGGAACTCGGTGCCATGGGCACCGAGATCCTCCCCAATAAATGAAAAAAACATATAAAATAGTGTATCTTGGTGTCTAAGACACTGAGATACTATTTTTATAATATTTTGATAATTATTTTTGAAGTTGTAGTATATTGGGAAATTGTTATTTTTTTTGTAGCATTTAGGTCAAAAAGCCATAAAAAACAAAGCCTAATGTGAGCTAGCTCATATCAAAATAAAATATTATTTATAAGCTGTGGCCTGATAAAGTACTTGATGTGGTTTGTGTACTGCACGGAGGTTATAACTCGATAGCAATATATTTGTAAAATGAGTCACATTATTATGAATATAAATGCTTCCTAATAATTGTAATATATTTACATATATTATTAGATATAGAAAATAGATGTTTGTGGTTTTTATTTTCTTATTAACAAAATGAGAAGGATTGAAATAGCTCCAAATTCTTGGCAAAGGCTCAAAATTTTAGTAGTTGAAGGTTTGTTTTATACCTTAACTGCTATTAAAGATCCCGACATTATGAATTTTGGAAGTGAGTAAGCTATTAGACCACTAATAAATATTAGCTAAATCAAATTTGTGACCTACTAGGAGTGGGGATGATCTAAGTTTGGTCGTATATATATAAATGTTTGTGGTTTATAATTCTAGAGGTTGAAATAGAGGGGAATAAAGATTGGAATGAATATTATATTGTGTGAGATCCATGTGCATGCGGGTAGAGATATGACGCAGGTATTAAATGACGTTTTTTCTTATTTTCTTTATTCTATTTTCTCTTTATATGTCTTTTCAGCATAGATTGGGGATCAAGAGATGGGGATTGTTGTAGGGACACAGTGAGTATTTAATCTTAACTGTTTGTCTTTCGGCTTCAATTTTTTATAGGAAAAAATTCACTTAAATACTGAGAAAAGAAAGGAGATATTTAAAAAAAAATGTGCCAATTCACCTAATTAAAAAAAAGATATTTTTTTATGTGAAATTGATTTATTTGTAAATTTTTTTATTTACTTATAAATATATTATTATCACTTATAAATATATTATTTTCACTTACAAACAAGATTTTTTTTTAAATTACGTGAATTGGGACACTTTTTTAGAAATATCTTCTTTCCTTAATATATAAGTGAAATTTTTCCTTTTTCATATGCACTTTAAGGTATTTTAGAAATCCATTTGTTTGTAATTTACATCTCCAATATTCTTCAATTTAACCTTGAAATTTGTTTACTCTAAATTAATAAATAAAATTTATAATTAAGATTTGTATCATTAAAATTATACTTATTCTGAACAGAATTGCTTTCTCGTTGTCGTCTCAAGTCTAATTTCTCAAACGATTTAACTCCACGACGGAACCCACTTAAACATTAACTCCATTCTTGTGCATTTGAGCTGGATTGTCACTAAGTGCATGGAACTTATAATTAATTTGATACATACATACATACACATATATATGTAACTTTTAGTTTAATTAATGTGGAAGATCTCATTTATATGATTCTTGATACATACTTTAGAAGATATGGCTGAATAGAAAATAATATAATTAACATTGATCAATTGGATAGTGTAGTTGCAATTGAAGAGATATATATATATATATATATATAAATAGATGAATTGATCCATTTAAAATGTAGAACCTATATATCACTATATATATCTGTCTCTCTCTAATTACATAAGCAGCAAGACTAGTCACACTACGTCAAAAAAAGGTTTTATTAGCATTTATTTCCCACCTTAGCGATTCCAAACCAATAAAACCACCAACTATGTAAGTGCTAACATAGGGTTTACAAAACATTATCGGTTTATATAAAAATGCTAACAAAGGGTAACCTTTTTGGTGGTTATTATAAAATACCGTAACCCAATTAAGTAATCTTTTGTTAGTAGTTTTTTCTAAAACAAAAAAAAAAAAAACTGCTCAGAAAGCCCGATATCCATCTCCGAATCAGTTTTATTAGTGCATCTTTTAAAATTGCAAACTTTGTGTGCTAACAAAACCTATTTCTAGCGTAATGTGAATTAGAGAAATACTAACTTACTTATTATGATTATCATAACTTGATCTTTATCGAAAGTGTGGGATATGAAATTTGTAAAAGTTGGTAGGGACATCATTTCTTTTGATATTTTTTTGTCAATTATCAATATAGTTTATAGCAGATTTAATTCAGTTTACAATAGAGATGTGGGTATTGATTTATTTAAATGCATATTTCTTGAAACTTTTGAAATTCAAATATCAAGTATATATGTAATATACTAGACAAGAACAATAGCTTTTAGAATAAATTTAATAACAAACATATAGTTTATATGATATATGCGATATGTACATTAATCTATTATTATAAAAATTAGATACATTTTTTCATGCATGTGAAGAGTTTAAAAAAAATGAACCATATTATTCATGAGTTGCATGAATAACTAAGATTTTATATTTTATATTAAGATGATATAACAAACTATATGTAACATCTATAAATTTCCATCTATGATTAAAATGGTTTCAATAAGTTACATTAAATTATGATGAGCACACACTGAATGAAGGTATACAATGAATTATGATTTCAATAAGTTACATTAAATGAAGGTATACAATGAATTGTGGTTTCAATAAGTTACATTGAATGAAGGTATACAATGAATTATAGTTTAAATAAGTTATATTGAATGAAGTATACAATGAATTATGATTTAAATAAGTTATATTGAATTATGATGAATATACATTGAATGAAAATATATAATGAATTACATTGAATTATGATGAACATACACTGAATGAAGCTATCCAATGGATTGATGTCACTTGCTGGCAAAGACATCAACACTATAAATACCCCTCTCATTTCTTCATTTCAGCACACCACAGAGAAAGAAAGAGAGAGCCAAGGGAGAGAAAGAGAGTGTGAGTAAAAGAGAAGAAAAAGAAAGGAAAGCTAGCTTCAAGTAAGGTATGGAAATATTTTTCTAGAGTTTATTTTTAGAGTATAATTTTTATTCCTATATAGATTATCGATTAAGTTAGGAATATATAATGAGAATTTGAGATTAGAAATGAGAAAAATAAGATACCAGTGGTTAGAAATTAAGTTTAAATATTTTAGATTTATGCTAATGAGATAATTCCATTAGTACTTATGTGAATATTAGGTACTTCAAAAAATTCAAGAAGGAAGGCAAGCTATTTAGCTCAGAATACTTTTCGGTGGAGGTAGTATATTATTTATTTCATACATTTTCTGTGAATTAATTATGGATGTTATGTGATATTATTGGATGAGTTGTTTCAATATAAATGTTTTGAAATGCTATGGATGTCTAGTATTAAGAGGAAACTCTATTGAGATTTTTATAGATACATGAAATATGAGTTATTTCGTTTTTTGCATAACTACCTGATTATGAGCATAATTTGTATGAATGAATATATATACTACTGAGATTTCCCCAAATCTCACACCCAATTACTAACAATGTTAGGGCCAAGCACAAGTAAAAGCAAAGGTAAGAAGGTGGTTAACTAAGAGGAAACAGACTGGAAGATATTATTTTATATTAGAATAAATGTAATTAAATTATGGTGATATGTTTTAGTTATGATTTCTACTTGCTGGCTTTACTTTAGATGTTCTGAAACAATAGTCAGATAATTACGGTATGGTTGGCTTGATTATTATTAATTAAAATAAACTTTTAGTTAAGTTATTGTCTTTTGAGCAACTTAATTTTGAAAAGTTTAAAAGTTTAATTGTTATAGATTTTTAATTCTTTCTACTAGATATATAATATATGATTAAAAATCTAGTAAACTAAGGTGTTACACTATAGATTTTATATTCTATATTAAGATGATGCAATATCAATACTTGTTAATCCTAATAACGAGGAAGTTTGATTTCTCTTGAGTAAGTTCTTTTAAGTTTGACACTTGTATGAATGATCGGTATTATGATATGCTTTTTCTTTTAGCGATTCCCTGACTCCAGTTAATCAAAGTTCACTGCTAAGTTCTAGAGAAAGATAGACAATTGAAAAAAAACAAAAAGAGTCAACCAAAGTATGAAGCATGTGACACACGATGGAAAGTTTTCGTATCATAATTTAAGTAGATATATAGTTGCAGAGCCAAAAGGTTAGTGCAAATAATTTTTTACACTTTTTTAAAAATAGTTTTTTTTATTATATTGCTATAGTGTTTTTCTGTACAACAAACAATACCCGTGCAATTGCACGCGGCACTTAAATTTGCCTTTTGGAAAGAAAGCAGGTGTAAATAAAAAATCATAATAATATTTATTGGTAAAAAATATCAATTTTATTTTTTTATAAAATAATATGTTATTCATATAATGCACAGAGTTTATACTTGACTGTACAATATATATTTTGAAAGAGGAAAAAGGAAAATTGACCACCATACAACAAAAAGCAAAGTTTGTACCTATATACGACAACCTTACAAGAATTTCCCAAAAGGCTATAAGTGCTCTTGGCTTGTCAGAAACCGATTTGTATTACTTTTTTTTTAATAAAATAAGTAAAAATCGGTTTTGCTCATATGTGTACAGAGTTCTCATATCTTGACCCACTTTTGGTTGGTAAAAAATTTAAATAATAATTATTACAATAATTATGTAATAATTAATAATGATTAAGTAATAGATATAATAATTAAGTAATAATTAATCAATTTTCATAATTGTGGAATAATGCTAAAAAGAGATGATTAAGTAATGATTAAAAAAATATTGTTTAGTAAAAAAATGAACAAATATTATTGGAAATAATAATTATTAATTAAATACTAAAAATAAGTTGATGAAACTTTTTTATTAATTAATAATTAACTATATTAATTGATAACAAACTGACAAATAATAATTATTAGTAAGCAATTAAGATTATAATTGTTTATAATAATAAAAGATAAAATTTTCTTCATAGGAAAAAATTGTTCACACTATGCATAATGACTTCCTGTGTCACATCTTAGTCTTCTTCTAACACGTTATTGTCGATTTTGTCTTATTAGCTCCTCATGTTGAGATTCAGGTGACTCAGTGGTATGTGCAGTTGATGTAGTATTTAAATCAAATATCGAAGACTCAATAAGAGGAATTGATTGCCGAGGAGTCATGAATGCTTCATTCAATGGCCTGCCAACATCAAATGTGTAATTATTGTACTCAGTCACTAAAATTGCTGAATTCTCAATTAAAGACATAAATGATGACTCAAGTTTGGATGAGCTAAATTGAAGTAAGGATGATGGTGCCATGTAATAAGATTGACTAAAAATGTCAGAAGAAGAAGTGGCTTCTTGATCTTGTTCCTCTTCATTTTTTGTCGCAACTCCTTGATCTTTTTCCTCCTCATCTTCAGCCACAACTGGTGATTGAGTTGATAAATAGCCACCACGTCGCTTACTTGATCTCCCTTAAGAAATCAATAGATGTGGTAGCTCAATTATAGGTGGGGCAGGCTAAAGAACCATATTGTAATGTTGTTCTTTTAATACTATTCTGATGTTATATTGGTCCTATATAACTCTTTATGGATATTCCATAGTCGACATTGGTAAAGGGTCATTCATATCTAGTCTAATCAATTCATTTGCTATATTAACCTGAAATTAATAATAACCCATTAGGTAATGATACTATCCATATAAACAAAACAAAGACAATAATGTTCGATACTTATTGCAAAACTGGTTGTAGCACTAGCTTAATGGATCCACAGTTGAGTATGTCTCTAATACCATCGCATATACTCATATATGCTCCATGTGCTATAGGTGACTCGGTGATAGTATTATGCCATCTACTTCATGCCTTAATGAATTTGTTGTGCTCTCAAACCCAATTGCTATATGTTCTTCCTCTTAGTTGTATCATGTGGTAATTCCCCAAATAAACTGGGGCCTTATGAATCGGTTGTTGATAACCAAATTGCCTGAGCACATGATCAGAATGATGCCATTTAATTATATGGAAGCATATAAGGTGGATTGAAGATAGCCAAATCCATGGTGTTTCTAAGAAATATGCCAAAATTAATTGTTGCACTTGTGGAGATCCATACGGTTGCCAAACTATATCATCCTCACCTATTTCATCAAACAACTTCCTATAATGTTGCAACATCATCTCACTCTGATGGGGTGGTTGTCCTACATTTTTTTCATCTATGAAGACATGGAGGAACTTGTTAAACTTTGTATGATTAAGTTAATAAGCTAAAATCAAATAGTTTGAATGTAAATTAAGCATACCTAAATCCTAGGGGTAGTGTGAGAAGATAGACATCAGTATGTGGATTTGCTGGTGGAGGTTGTTGTGGTGCTAACATAAGGAAGCAATCCCATGCCCAAAGGGGGATTAATGTCATGCATCCACCAATCCCTTGATTTGTATGGTTTGTAGCATTACATAATTCTCTATCTAAATTGGCTAATATTGCAAATCCCCAAGAATCTAGGCCTGCTCTTCTTAATCCATGAGTAGTGGAATGTACATTAAATAAACCTTCGGACTAGATCTACCTGGAATCAGATATCCACCAATCAACCTAAGTAAAAATGTACAAGTGAATTGTTGTATCTATTGTTCATTTATATAACATCCCCATTTTTCTGTATGTACTATATGACAAGATGATGATATGAAACTATATGAAATTGTTTTGGATTGATATATGATGATTAAGGAAATTTGAAAATCTAATTAAATAGGTTAAAGGCCTAAAATAGCATAAAAATGTCAAAAAGATGCTTAAATGGGCAAAACAATCATTTTACTAAAAGGTAAGGGTAAAATAGCCATCTTACAAAAGAAGAGAGAGAAAATAACATCATAATACTCCAGTGCAAGTTAAAAGTACAAATGATATTGGTTATGTGAGCCCAAAGACGGAAAAGCACAGGTACAATAAAAGTGGGTCCCACATGAATAGTAAGAGCTGACCAAGAGCAAGACAAGAAAACCTCACATGAAAAAGTAAAGAGAAAAATATAGTATATCTCATAGATAAAGTAAATAAAAAAGATACAAAATATAATAGAAAACTCATCAAAGTACACAAATCAGAGCCAAATTGATAAGTAAAAATTCAAGAAAGTACAAACACGCACACACACACACACACACTCTCTCTCTCTCTCTCTCGCCTCTTTAGGAACTGAAATTTGAGGGAAAAAGTTGACAATTTTACTCTCCAAACCTCTCTCTCATGAGCCAAAATATCTTGGGGTAAAATGGTGCATTGACATAAACAATCAAAGAA
Organism: Adenanthera pavonina; assembly: GCA_026686845.1. Classification (NCBI taxonomy): domain Eukaryota; kingdom Viridiplantae; phylum Streptophyta; class Magnoliopsida; order Fabales; family Fabaceae; genus Adenanthera; species Adenanthera pavonina. Next base: position 10,108,338 of record JAIVEN010000019.1, on the reverse strand, counting down.
TAATTTTGAGCCATTAGATTAAGACCGAATCCAAAGGCCAAGAAGCACTTATTTCTCCTATAAATACCCCCAAGACCCCTTCCATTTTATTTGCTCATTTGACAACACCAAGAGGGTGTGGGGGAGGCTTTGTTGGCCTGAAGAGAGAAGGGAGAGAAAGAGAGGGAGCCGAGGAGAGGAAGAGAGAAAGAGAAAGAGAGGAAGAGGAAGGAAATAAAGACAAGTTCAAGGTCTCCAAGGGTAAGTTTCCTCTTTCCAATCTCTCTAGTGTTTCTTTCCCTCTTGTTTAGCATATTTTAGGTTAGGGTTTGAAACCATTTTCTTCCTTCTTCATGGTTTCCTATGCCACAACCCAAGCAAGAAAGAAAGGTTAGGATTTGTGTTCATAATGGCTAATAATTGCAATGAGTTTGTAAGGTTGCTTATAGTCTAGAATGCATGAAAGATTGGCCAAAGGAATGAATTTTTCTATTTGAGTTTCATGAGGTCATGTTTCGGCCTAAGCAAGAAGAAAGTCCTAGGCTTGGATTTTCATGTAACTAATGCTTCCAATGCATTCCTAATATGCAAAATAGTTAAGAAAGACCAAGAGATTCATTATAGAACCTAGTTTGTATAATGCCAAAGTTTAGGGTTCATTATGCATAAAGGAATTCAAATGATGTTAACAAGTTATTTAGTAAGGCTTAATGATATTGTTAGGCTCTAAACAAGTTGGGAAAGCAAGCTCAAATAAATAAAGGTCAAGTTAAGCATAAAGGAAGTAAAGTTTCAAGGTAATCTCTTGCCTTTGTCTTTATATTATTGCTTAATGATGCTTTATTTTATATGATAATATGTTATGAAAATGTTTCCATGACTATTTGTGAATGGATGGCTATTTTTATGATGAAAGTTAAGCCCAAGATATCCTGTTTTAAGTCATTACGATGCCGAAATTTTATTAGACAACAAGGATTGTGTTAAATGTTTAATGAAAGTATGCAATTTTTTCTATGTTTTCAAATGTATTGTGATGAAATGTTGGTAAATGCAAGTTGACTACTAAGATTCCCAAATCTCACCCCATAGTTTCCCAAATGTTAGGCCCAAGCAATGTTAAAGGAAAGCATATTGGCCATGAAGAATGATGTTGTAAAAACTATTACTAGAAACTATTTATGTTCAGTAATTACTGCCTATTTTGTACAATTGTATAAATTTCAATATGCCTCCAAAAATTCATTGGTTTGTATGTATGGATAGAGGTTGTGAATAAAATGGCACTAGTTTGGATGTATTTGGAATTATACAATAGAAGTTATGCATATTTTCTCAAAATTGTTCTAGTGAAAAATAATTTTGACCCTTGAAGGTTTATGTTAGTAGTTTGACAAGTGAGGGTATAGAAAATGTACGAAATAATATTCTTAGAAAGTAGGCAAATAAAGCTTTTCTAATAATGTTAAGAATGCATGAATTGGCTCCGTATTTTATGAGATACAAATTTTCAAATTTATAGCTCAAGATTTGGATAGAAACTAGAACAAAAAAAGGAACAGTAAAGTTTAAAAAATAAATTCTACAAATCTGAGCAATGATTTTATAGTTTTATATTTTTTTCCCATGAAGTTCAAGATGTTCACAATTCTTAGAAACTTGAAACATTATGAAAGGATTTTTGGACATTTAATTATAATTTTTGAAAGTTCGCTACGTCTAATACTGTAAAGTCTGCAAAGAGAGTTTTTCATAGTGTTAAGTTTTAATTGGTTCAAGTTCTCTCAAGGAGTTTTTAAATGCTTTAAAAGTAAACAGTTTTTCATGCGAAAGGTACTAGAATATAAGATGTAGCACAATCCAGAGTATGGATATCATAAAAGTAAGACTCATATTTTGGCTTTTGTTGCATGTGCAACAGTTTTAAATAATTGATTCATTTTCATATTTCGATAAAACTATTGTGCAGTCAATTAGCAAAAGGAACACTTGAAGTAAAGCTAAACAAAAGTAGAGGCATCGAATGGGCATAAGAAATTTTGCAATAGTTCGTGAAAAATTGGTATTCCTAATATCTTTTTTCACTTTTTCTTGTTAAGTTTATAGTTAATTAGCAAGGTTGTTAAAAAGTAGTGTTATATTTTAAAAGTTTTATTTCACACGTTAGTAATCATTTTGTAGAGAGCAAAAGAGAATAAAGAACCTAGGCAAGCAGAATTTTTTCTTGAAACTCGGAAAGGCAATAAGGGAAAATAATTGGATGCAAAAACTAATAACGTCATTATAAGTTAAAAATTATCCTTAAATTAATGTATTCAAGAGACATTATTTATGTTACTATATAACATCTAATGTAATTTTTTACCAGTCCCAACTTCAAGGTATGATTGAGGACAATGAAGAAAACAATAAAAAGGCTTTTCAAGTTGTGTTTGGGAAGGAACATCTCATATTAGTGCACTGTAATGGGAGAAAGGTCACATAAACTACCTTGAAGAGGAACGCAGAGATTAATGCTATCATGAAAGCACATGCATTAGATGTGACTTCATCAAATGAAAAAGTGCAAGGTATGCATGATATGATAGGTCACTTAAAAAAATGCTTTTAAAGCCTTTTTGCAACATTGCAACCCCAAGATCATTATGGAATCATTGGAAGATTTATTAAGATCATCTATTGGAGATGCCAACAGTGCACGAGAGGTGATTAGACAACAATGTGCACATTCTTATACATCAACACATGTTCCAATTCATGGAAAGATAACTCCACATTTATAGCCATAACTTTGTTGGTTTTATGAAATATCCATCTTAGGAGTTGCATATGTATTGGTACTGTTTGGGATTGAAGTTAAGCATTTACTCAAATTTTCATTTTCTCCATATCTATAGCCTTATTTTTAAACAAAACATGTCCTAAGTACTGTCTCTATTTTGATTGCCTCATAATCTTAAGGGAAAAGCTCCAATTTGGTTGTGTGATCTTGTCCAAGGTTATGTTCACTTGAGCTTTTATAGCAATGCATTATCTATTGATATAAATGGATCAAGTTTCATCTCTCATTTTTTCAACGATTGTCTATTGATTTATTGATGATTGACGAGTCCTTCTTGTCTGCCACTAAAGCTTTCATTTCTTTTAACTTTTAATATGTCATTTCCAAAAATTTAGTAATATGTGACTTCTAGTTGTATCTATTTCCCTTCACCTTCTTTATTAATGAGAGGGCAAAAGAAAGTATATATGCTTTGCCACATCTTTCATTTTCCATTATTTCGTCATCATTGCATTATTATGAAGAATCTGGGTTTGAATTATTTTTGGTTGTTGTGGTCCTTGACGTTTGCCATTGAAAGTATATATATATATATATATATATGCTTGGCCACTTCATTTATTTTCAATTATTTTAATAGTCCTTGTTCCATCATTCTCTCCACATGGAAATTTGAGATGAAGTTTCAAATTGAAAGGAATTATACCTATTGTTTTTATACAATTTTGTAATTTCTTATTTAGGAAAGAAAATTTAATGGAGAAGATACAAATGAGGAGTTGTAACATGATGGGCCCAAATCTTAAAGATGTTGTGTCCACCATTAACTTTGATCTATATAAACTCGTTTTATTATAAACAAAGTTGAGATTATGATGTTTCATCAAACCAAGTAGTTTTTTTGTTGGAAACTCAATCAATGTATAGACTACAATTATAAAGCATATATATTATGGTTGATGTTTTTTATTTTTCCCACAATACTATGGTTGATTATTTTAGTATAATTTATGAATTGTTAGTTATGTGTATTTTTCTATGATGATATTAAAATTGAAAGACGCAAGATAATTGTATATAGAAATGAATTAATGTAGTTTTTTTTCCAAAAAAAAAAAGATTACGCTCACAATTAAAAAAATGTTGCCTATACATGTTATATAAACAACTTAAAATTGTAGCCTATTAAATGTTTAGGAAACATTTCTAAATGCTTATAGTTTAGAAATGTTGTTCATATATGATAGGCATATAATTCAAAATTGTTGCTTATTTAAAGTTTAGGCAACATTTTCATACTGTACTTAATCCAAGCAACATTTTAAAAATGTTGCAACAGGTTCACTGTATAAATGTTGCCTATTCTCATATTATAGGCATCCATTTCGTAAATAGGCAACAGTTTCCAAAAAGTGTTGCTAAATGGTACAAAAAAACTGTTGTCTAAAGCAATAAGTAACATTGGAATAGGCATTACTTGAAAAATGTTGCCTATTCATTTTGGCAACACTTTTCATGGCTATAGCAACATTTTACAATTGTTCCTATAAAGCAAAAATGTTGTAGTGAATAATGGTGGGACCAACAAATCAAAATAAAGCTTTCTTTGGCTCATAGTTGTTATTTTGTTTCCTGCAATCTATCAAGTAAATGGAGCAATAACAAATTATAAATTTAGTTTACATGTATCTAGTTAGATCACAAATCAAGTGTCTTAGGCCAAATGTGTGTGTGTGTGTGTGTGTGAGAGAGAGAGAGAGAGAGAGAGAGAGAGAGAGAGATTTTTGTAAGCTACATGCATGAAGAAAGAAAATTGAATCAATTTAGAGTTATTGCAACTAGTTCAATTATAATTTTACCCAAATTAGTTATATTTTCATTATTTAAATGGTATCCCCATTTTGCCAATTTTAATAAACTGGAGGCAAACAGTAATTGCTACCAATTTCACACACTGTAACACTTGCATGCAATAATTTCTAAAACAAGCAACAAGATTTCTTTTACTTCAAAGTCTAGATTTTTCTCTCTCTTTTTTTTTTAATTTGGATCAAGCATCTCTTGGAAGAAGAATAACAAGAACTAAAGAAAATCCTAATTATATAATCTTCTAGAACAATTTATTTTCATACCAATTTTGCTTAGCCAACTAATGAACTCACTAGTTTAGATAGTGACTATGGAATAATAAAATTCTTGGAATTCAACACAAAGCGTTAGAAAGAAATTCATGCGTTGAGGGATTTAGCCAATTAAGGATCAATTGAAGGGTGGGTGGAGGGTATCTTGTCTTTTACTAGCACATCCGATTTAGTTCAAATTTAGAAGACAATAGAGATTCCAAAAATTAGGACTATTCAAATTTTTGTGAAAACTCACTAGTCACCAAAAAGAGGAAAATAGCAAACCTAATATGAAAAGAGGTGTAAACAACAAAGAACTCAAGAAGAAGAAAAGGTGTGAATAGAGTACAAAGTCAAGGAAGATCTAGCAAACACGGCAAGCAGAGTGGAGGTCAAACAAAATGAGCAACCTACGAGCAAAGTTAGTGATGGAGGGGGCATTGACATGAAGAGAGCACAGTAGAAGGATGATGAGCATGGTAGAGCTCGATGCTTGTTCAAGAGTGAGAACAAGCGGTACAAGTTGACAGTAAGCTAGGGCACAAAAGGGGATGAGGATGAAATGCTCTGTCTTTAGGTAGACTCTATGTCTTGAATATGAGTAGGACAACAAAGTTTATTATAGTAAGAAAAAAAATAGAGAAAATATCAACAAATGCCAACAAAACCTAATGCTTTGTTGGTATTTGTTGATATTAACTCCAATAAAACTTTAAGACTTTATTGGTGTTTATTGATATAAATGCCAATAAATACCTCTATTGGTGTTTATTGATATAAATGCCAATAAATACCTCTATTGGTGTTTATTTATTTAAACACCAACAAAGTCCTTTTCTTCTTTTGCGCTTAACTTTTATTAGAGTTTTCTTAAATAAATGACAACTATTTGATACAAATAAAACCCAAATCTAGTATAATGTGTATCCCTTAACTCTTTAATAATTAAACCAAATGTCAAATGTGATCTATAATGAGATAGTCCTTAGCATAGTGTATGTGCATGTTATGAAAGGGTTTAACACATTGGAATTATGATAAAGTTCCTATGCCTTATGCAATAATCTTCTAGTTACATCCATTAGCCATACATGTTGCAATCATCTTCCGAGCACTATTGACCTTATATTTGTATGCAAATTTGTGAGCCAAATTGAACTTATACAATGCCAATTTGAAGGCCTTACCATTCTTAAAGAACTAGCATACGACTAGCAGCACATTCTTTTACTTTTTGGTTGTCAACTCAAGCATGGGTGTAAGAACACTTTGGTTCACGCAAGGTAAGGCCTTAATCTCCTCTCATCCTATAGAGTCATTGATTAAATTTCTTAGTAAAGGCTTTCCCTAAGCATTAAATTGCCAAAAAAATATTTATTTCATGTCAACAGCACAACAAAACAACATATTAATCATATGTGTATATTGGTAGGCATGTGAACAACATTGAAGTTTTCATTGCCACCTACTTACCCTTTTAAACAAATTACTGGCTTCCTTCTCCAATGTTTTTTACATGCCCACCAATATACACATGTGCACAATCATCATTAAACTTTGATAAGTTGGCCAACCACATCATTATCTAACGACATACACACTTAGGTCAAATTTCACTATGTAGTACAACACAACTCCTTTAATTTCACATCCAAGATATAATGATATTATTTATATCAATTGTTCCGTCAAAATCCCCTCTCCTATCATTCTTCCAATTACCCTTCCCCCTCATATTGATTCCTCCCTTCTACGTTCTTCACAAATTTTCCCCTAATATGAATGAAACAAAAATGTCTTTTTGATGTCTCCTCAACATTCCTTATGTACACCTACACCAAACATAAACAGAGATTCAAAAATGCTATAAACAATTTATCACCTACACCATGTACATCAACATTATACTAATTTACATCTCTCAATATATATTAACAAGCAAGAGCTTCTAGTTTTCTTTCTCAATCATTATTCAACTATTTATAGTCAACTTCTCAACCTATATGTCAAATTTTATTATGTTACCCTCACTTATATTTTCACCTATCATGACCCAAATCTAAGTTGTGATTGGCACATAAACTTAGTCAATTCAAACCTACTTAGCTTAGTAAGCCTAAAAGAGCCACTCCAAAACATTAAACAATTTTAAATAAAACAAAAAGGAAATGCAAAGCTAGTTCTAAAAGTTCATCACAATGCACAACCCATTCAATCCTCATTTCAAACAAATAAACAAGAAGAAAAGAAAATCAACAATAAGACAAAGGCTATTTTAAAGTTGACATGACTCTTCAACATCCACACTGCTATGGTAATCATGACACCACGAGATGTTGCATAACCATTTGATTAGCAATATCCTACCTAATACTTCCAAGAAGTCCAACTCTCTTAGAGTGCCCTATTCAGCTATTGATCTGGAAAATGTAGAAAAAAAGGGGTGAGTCTACCATTGACTCAATGAGGGCATAAATAACAAAGCACATGGAAGGGAAGCAAAGAACGCATAAGAGTTTTTCACAACAAATTTTATTAAAGTGACTACTTCCAGTTACAACAATCATCCACATGCTATACATTTCCATACAGGGAGTAATTAAACAAACACACAATATAGCATCAGTCAACAAATAACCATATATTAATAAGTATCAAATATTATTATATCAAATGGCTCACACTCTCCATTTGTCCACAAACCATAATTAATGGTGCGGAATAGCCATCCCACCTAGTATTATCATATCATATAGCCATCCCACCCGATAATATATATATATATATATATCGTACAGATCTTATATAACACATGGTGAGGAATAATCTTCTCACCTCATAATGATATTATATAGTACCTCATAAATACTAATACTACAAATCAATTAAGTGAATGCATAAGTAGAGAAAGTAGATTTTATTTTGATAAAAATATGAATTTGAAATGGAGATAGTTTGAAATTAAAATGCAAGGAAAAAATAAATGAATAAACTATATATATTTTTAGAACATACTTGAAAGAAAAAAATGAAGATATAACTAAAAATATAGTAGCAACAGTATACAAATATAGAAGTAGTTGTAGCAATAATAATAATTATAATAGCACCAACCATAGTAATAACAATATTAGTAATAGTAGTAGTCACTGTCACCAACACCATAATCACAATCTTCATATGTCCTTTAAATTTGAGGAATTATAAGTGAATCATACTTAATATGGTTAAGAATTATACTCGACGAATCTAAGTATTTAGAAATTTAAAGAGGGAAGGAAGGGAAAAGAGTTTGTGTGGGATAGAGATTGCAAAAAGAGTTTTCATGAACTAAAACTTAAGCTAACTTCTTCACCTATGCCGATCCTACCTGATCCCTAGAAAAAATATGTGGTTTACATAGATGCTAGCAAGCATGAATTGGTTTGCATGTTGATGTAGAAAGAAAGAGTGGTAGCCTATGCTTCTTGTCAATTGAAAACACATGAAGAAAACTATCCCACACATAATTCAAAACTCACGGCTGTTATACATGCCCTAAAGATATGGAGGTATCATCTCTATGGTACTACCACTGAGATATTTTGTGATCACAAAAGCCTCAAATATTTAGAAGATCAAAATGAATTGAATGCGAGGCAATGATGATGGATGGAACTACTAAAAGATTATGAATATTCTATTAAGTATCATCTAAGAAAGGCAAATGTTGTGGTGATACTTTGAGTAGAAAAACCATTCATGTAGCCCCCATGATGATACATGAAATGAAGCTAATTGAAGATTATAGAGACTTAGATTTGTCTCTCAGGTTACATGAGACTCGAGTTGGTAATGAGTTTCAAAATGAAATGATCAAGGCCTAACAAGAGGATGTGTTTGTGAAGGGAGTTAAGGAAAGACTAAGACATGGAGCAGTGAAATATTTTAATGTGTCTAGTGATAAACTGTTGAGGTTTAGAAAGAGAGTATATGTTCCTCCAGTAACTAAGCTAAGATAGAAGGTTTTAACAGAAGCCCATCAAAGTAAATACACTATTCATCCAGGTGTTATGAAAATGTACCATTTGGAAAAGTTATTTTGGTGGCTTGGGATGAAGAGTGGCATTACTCAATATGTGTCCAACTACTTATTATGCTAGAGAGTAAAGATTGAACATCAGAAGCCAGCAGGAATGATCCAACCTCTTGAAATCCCTGAATGGAAACAAGATAGTATGTTAATGGATTTTATAATGGGATTGCCAAGGACCTCTATAGGACATGATGCAGTATAGGTAGTAGTTGACAGATTAACAAAATCTGCACATTTTATAGCGATAAAGTCAACATACACCCTAGATAAGTTTGCATAGGTGTACTTAAAAGAAATTGTAAGACTTCACGGTGTGCCAAGTATCACTATGTCAGACAAAGACCCAAGGTTTGCATCAAATTTCTGGACGATACTATAGCAGGCCTTGGGCACTAAATTAAGATTCAACATAGTATATCATCCTCAAATGGATGGATAAATAGAAAGGATGACACAAACATTAAAGAATATGCTGAGAGCCTATGTACTAGAGCTAAAAGAAAACTAGGATGCATACTTGCTATTGGCAAAATTCACATATAACAATAGTTATTATTCCAGTATACATATGGCTCCTTATGAAGCCCTTTATGGAATGAAATGTAGGTCCCCTTTATCATGGATAGAGCTAAGTGAAAGGAAGCTTTTGGGTCCTGAGTTGGTGGACCAGACCACCAAGTAGATTGAAATGATTCGAAAGAAGCTACTATTGGCCCAAAGTAGGAAAAAGAGATATGCCAATAAAAGGAGAAAGCCGTTAGAGTTTGAAGTAGGAGATCGTGTCTTTTTTAAGGTATTTCCCACGACTAGAGTTGGTCAATCAATGAAGACTAAAAAGCTTAGTCCAAAGTATGTCAGACCATTTAAAATCCTTTCCAAAGTTGGACTTGTAGCTTATGAACTAGCCCTTCCCTAAAACCTGAGCCAAATTCATAATATTTTTCATGTCTTCTAATTAAAAAAGTATTAACCAGACCCATCATATATTGTAGAATATGAAAGTATTGAGCTACAAGATAATCTATGTTACGAGGTCAAGCCTGAAAAGGATTATTGACCATCTGGTTAAGCTAAGGAATAAGAGGATTCCTCTTGTGAAAGTAGTCTAAAAAGGTTTATCCTCAGAGGAGACAACATGTGAGTTAGAATCCAATATGAAACAAAAGTATCCAAAGCTATTTAACTAAGATACATTTTAAAATTTTGAGGACAAAATTTTATTCAGAGGGAGAGAAATGTAGCATCCACATATTTTTGCATGTATTTAAATGAGTAGATAATGATATGATATGATATGGAATTGCTTTGGAATGATATATGATGATTATAGATGTTTAGAAATTTAATTGGATAGGTTAAAAGCCCAAAATAGCATAAAAAGATTAAAAAAAAAGTGCTTAAAAGGGCAAAAAGGTCATTTTGTTCAAAGGTGGGGGCAAAATGGTCATTTTATAAGAAGAGAGAGAAAATAATATTATAATACTTTAGTACAAATTAACAGTATAAATAATACTGGGTACATGAACCCAAAGAGAAAAAAGTACTAGTATAGTAAAAGGCAGGTCCCATGTAAATAATAAATGTCAACTGAGTAAGATAAATAGTAAAAAGTAAGTAAGATAAGTGGATTCCATATGAAAAAGTAAAGAGAAAAAGGTAGTGAGTCACATAGATAAAGTACATAGAAAAAATACAGGATATAATAGAAAAAGCAGATAAAAGTACACAAATCGAAACCAAATGAATTTGTAAAATGGCAATATGGTAATTTCTCTCTCCTCACATGATGTGACCAAAATTAGTGGACAAAAATATCCTTCCTTACCTCTATCACAATGGACAAATATCTAATGGCAAAGTGGTAATGTTACATAAAATAATGCAAGATAATTTAAAACCATTGGATTAAAAACAAGATCAATGGCCAATATTGATTCCAATTGCCTATAAATAGGCATCCACCCCTCCTCCCAAAATTGCTCATTTGTCTTAAGAGGTGGGAAGGTTAGAGAAAGAGAGAGAAGGTATGAGAGTTAGAGAAAGGAAGAGAGGAGGCCGAAGAAGGAAAAGAAGAACGAAGGAAGAGTTAGAGAAGGAAGGAAGGAGGAGCAAGGAGCAAGGGTATAAGGTAAGAGTTCTTCTCTTAATCTCTTCTAGTTTCCTTTCCTTATCATCTAGTATAGATTGAGCTAGGGTTTAAGAGTTTTCTTCCTCTTTCCATGGTCCTCTATATTTTAGCCAAACATGGCAAGGGTTTGTGCTTCATAAAGGCAATTGTAAGAATGAGTTTATGATGTTGAGTAAAGCCTATATTGCATGAAAGAATGGCCAAAAGTTTGAGTTTTCCATTTTGGTTCCCAAGAGGCCATGTTTCGACCAAGGTGAAAAGTCAATGAGGGAAGACGTTTTTCATGAAAACAATTATTCCAATGAGTTCCTAGCATGCAAAATAGCCAAGAAATATCAAGGAATTCATTATAGAAATTAGTTTGCAAAAGGTCAAAGTTTAAGGCCACCTATGCATACATAATTTCCCATGATGTTATTAAGATGTTAAATGAAGTTTATTAATGCTCATTGGCCCTAAACAAGTTAACAAAGCAAGTCAAGTAAGTGGAAAGACAAGATTGAAGTTAAAGGGTTTAAAGCATCAAGGTAGTCTTTTGCCCTTGTCTTTATGTTATTACTTAATGATGTTTTGTTTGATAATATGTTATGAAATTGTTGTCATGACTATTTTGTGATTGGGTGACTATTTTTATGATGAGAGCTAAATTCAATATGTCATGTTTTTAAGCTATTATGCTGCTGAAATTTCATTAGACAACATTGATGTTTAAATATTTTATAAAAGTATGCAATATTTTCTATGTTTTCAAATGTACTGTGATGATATATTGGCATGTGCAAGTTGGCAACAGAAATTCCCCAATCTCATCCTCTAGTTTCCCATATGTTAGGCTCAAGCAATGTGAAAGGAAAGTATGGTGGCCATGAAGAATGATGATGTTGGAACTATTACTAGAAACTCTTTATGTTTTGTAATTGCTATTTATTTTAATATGTTGTATAAATTCAAACAGCACTCCAAAAATTCTGGTTGGAATTATTAAATAGGAGGTATGCATGTTTTCTTAAAACTATTCCAATGAAAGATAATTTTGACCACTAAAGATTTTATGTTGGTACTCTAACCAATGAGAATATGGAAAATGTACAAAATAAATATGATTAGAAAGAAGACAAATAAGTCTTTCTAATAATGCCAAGAATGCACAAATGGGCTATGTATTTTGTGAGATATGAATTTTCAAAGTGATGACTCAGAATTTAGACAGAAACTAGGAGTAGAAAATAAACAGTAAAGTTTGTGAATAAATTGTACTAATCTTAGCATTAACTTTCCATTTTCATATTTTTATCATAAAGTTCAAGATATGCAAAAATTTTAGAGACTAAACCATTGTGAAAATATTTTTGTACATTTAATTATGATTTTTGAAATTTGCTATATAATATGCTGTAAAGTTTGCAAAAGTAGTTTTTCACAGTTTTATGTTTTAATTGGTTCAAGTTTTCTCAAGAAGCTTTTAAACACTTTAAAAGTAAACAGTTTTCATAGAAAAAGTATTGGAATATAAGATGTAACACAATTCAGAGTAGGAGGAGAATTTAAATTCTTTGAAACTTTTCCCTTATCTACACTAAATTCTTCTCTTGAAATTGTTTGGTTTCAAAGAGTAAGATCTTCATAAATAATGCATATGCAAAATGATAGGGTAACTAGATGCAACCTAATAACTCATTCTAACCATGGGATAGCCCAACATCTTCCACAACTCTCACAATTACAATTGAGTGAAAGGCCCAATTTACACTACACCTTCTAGAGCCTAAAGGACCATAATTAAGTGAGTATACCATGGCTTGAACACCCTCTTCTACAACTTCCCCAAGCTATAGTTGAGTGCAAATACTCTAGTCCCTTTCATCTTCTATCTCCCAAACAAAGGATAGTAGTTGAGTGATTGAGAATACATAATGTTTAACTACCTTCCACACAAGGCCCTATGTTTAGTTGAGTGAGATATTGGCAAAACCACATTGTATTAAAGAATAACACTACCCCTAATCATATTAAGCATGCTTAACCATGCATCACTATTTATGACATAACCACGCATGCTCATATTAAGCATAGATAGTTTCTAATATCAAAGCTATTGTACATAAATCAAGAGTGGGTTCATTCATAAAGCATTAACATTGTTAACTAATTAGCATCATTATTTAAGCTCGTGAATCAAATTATGCTAGAATATATTTACGCATTATGTTAAGACAAGAAATAAATGCCGATTACCCCCACTCCTTAATTATTAAAAGTATAAACTATCATAAGTATGCCAATCAACTTAATTCTCAAGCTAGAGTTTCCGAAAACCACAACTACACCAAGTCTTGAGAGTACCAAGATGTCACAAATAACCCAAAAATTTGTGTTCTAGGGTTCCAAGGAGTGTCAAATAACTTCACCATTCCTCCCAACACAAGAGTGAGGCATTTAAAAATTTGAACATGGAACCAACAGATTTGAGCCACATCACACTCACAATGTAATATCCTACCTCCTGACATGTCCAGACTTGATCAAAAACTTCAAAATCCAACTAAACGCAACCCAAATATCTTAAAACAACATCCCAAAACTTCAGAGCAGCGGAAACAAGTCAAACAACATCAAAATATGCGTTGGGGCTGCGGCCACTACAGTACCATCATAGCTCCAGACCTCCCCTATTTCACATATGCTACTGGACTCTCTGGCGCCGCGGCCTGTTTCCTGGCACCGTGGCACTCCCTGCTGGTTTTACACACCAGTGAAATTCCAACACCGGGGCAAACTTCCTACGCGCATATCTTTATGTTCCGACCTCCGATTGGCCTGATTCCAACTCCTATAAGTCAATCTAGTCTCAATCTATCCACAGACACCACTTTCACCTCAATCTAACTCCTTATGGAGATTTTGGACACCTAATACTGTTTTGGCCACTTTTTGACCAAAACTCACAACTCACCACTCCCATTTGCCACCAAAGGCAATTCAACCACTCAGGACCATTCACACAAGTCCAAAACCACTCAAACAACTTATCCAAAGAGGTTTCACCTCAAAAGAACTATTCTTCTGAGATTTGACCCCCCTTGAACCCCATTTGACAAATTGAGCTACTTGCCCCAAAACATACCACAAAGGTCCAATTCCACCTTTGGGCTTACAAATACTACCACACTGATTCCTCAACACCCCGAATCACATATATACCACCATCCCACATACATAGCACATACAACACAATTCCACATACATAACATTCCTTACAATGTCATACATCCATTATAAAATATCCTATCATACTTGGCACAAGATACATATCCAAAACACATATATACTAAATAGACCTAATATCCCCACGTCTGGTGCTACTCACGCGTCTTCTCCGGACTAGTGCCAGAACCGTCACCTGAAAGGTTAGTTAATGGGAGAGGGGTGTGAGACAATGTCTCAGTAACCGGGAACAACTACACACATATATATACATATATCTCATAGAATCCATGAATGCAATGTGAAATGAATGGAATACATGTCTCACTCATATAATCCATGAATACAATGTGAAATGAATGGAATGCATGTCTCACTCATACAATCCATGAATGTAATATGAAATGAAGGTGTAGTCCACTGCGCGTCTTTTCCCTCCTAGCCATAGGAGGAGTTTTAGCCGCAGGGATCCCATCCTTATCCTCCTTAACATATATATATATATCATGATATATCATATCGTCATCACATCATCACCACCCAATCAGCCAAATATCACTATCTCATAATGCTATGTGGTAATGTTCATATATCATCATATAATAATCATCATGATCTCAATGTCATGCTATGCATCATGTCCTTATCATATCAAGATCATCATCACATATGTAATCATCATCATAATCATAATCATCATCTAGTTGTGCACATACCATGATATGTAGAAAACAATACACACAAACACATCAATATCATGGTGTAAAAGAAACATGCATATACACAAATATACGTACTATCATACAATATAAACAATACAATACAAACAAACACCCGATTACCTCAGTTGCATTACCACATACACACAAGTTCCACAAGCTTTATGGAATGCCAATCCCACGACTAGTCTTCTCCGAGTAGCCAAACAACCTTAACAACACCATAATACCTCAATTAACCACATATACCAATAAATCAAACATCACAATTTAACTACTTTAGCCTACCCCAAGGTTCCAACACCCCTTTCATACATCATTAAACTCCTAGGAACCATTCAAACATCAAACAATCTCATACACTTTGGATTCCTAAGAGCCCTAACCAAAACAACATAGGGTTAAGCTTAAATCATACATACACCCTTCAAAACTCACACCCAAGCATCAAGAACAACAAAACACACTTCCTTAATCCCATTTCATCCATTTTGATTGATGGATTTCGGCCAAAACTGAAGGTCCCAACTTATAACCAAAAATCTCAAGTTTAAACTGAAGAAAATGGAGAGGAAGGAGTAGGGATCACTTACCAACCTGAATCCAAGCTTTCAAGGTCCGAAAATCACTCCCAATGGCTAGAAAACTCGAACCCTAGCACAGCTCCTCTGTTCTTCTTCGTCACTTCCCTTTGTTTCTTTCTTTCTATTAGTCTGAAATATTTCTAATTTAACCCAGAAACCCGACTCTCGCCCAGCCTCAGATAAATCTGCCACGGAGCCACCATGTTTCAACTGAACAAGGCTACTGGACTTGCTCTCACTGTGGAGGCCCTACTTCTTGCCGCAACATGGAGCTCAATTTTTCTCCACTTGAGCCTTCCTTCGTCCTATTTCCTCTGGTTCTGCACATACTGCCAAAACTAAATCATGAGGGGTGTTACACACAACATCGTTACACATTGCCTTTCATCAAAACCCTACCCTTGCACTTCAAAATTTTGGTGGCAAACTGCTATTTACCTGTGGGACATAACACAACAATCAACTGCTACTCTAGATTGGGACAATCAACTAACCAATAGAGGATGCTCAACTACCCAACACTTCAATTGCAAGATTCACTCAAAAAACACATGTTTTGAGGATAATAATTGACTAAGAGACTTGAAGTGTTACATGAGTTGTGCAAGAAAAAATTCAACTCTTATTAAGTAAGATCTAATTGACTAAAAGATAATTAAAGCACTTTAAGAATTATACTTTCACTATAATTGTAAAGAGTTAATCAAAAAGTGAAATTTAGTCATCCCATTAAGTGACCTTGACCCTTTGACACTCATATTGATTGGATCAACCTTAATTCTTTTACTTTCTAGTCTTTATTTTTATAAAGAGCTCTATTCAAACAATTTAAATTGTGCTCGGACTTAAATTTATAGATTTGGTGAATTAATGGAGAGATTTTATGAACATCACTTTCACGTCAACCTCAGGAACTTTAAGACACAAATGGGACATAATGCAAACCAATCTAATTGTCCAGAGTGATATAATCTTCAATGTGTTATTGGTTGTTTAGACTACTGACCAAATTGCTATAATGCTTCATTTTGTTTGGACAATAATGATATCACTTATAAAGTAGCATATTAATTTATTAGAAACTCTATCTTGTAATAATTACATTCCCACAATGTTATGTGTTAATTAGTATATAATTTACTCATCAACAAATAAGTTTTTGTTTTGTGAGTACGAAGGGTATCTCCCAACTAACAATCAAAGACATTAGCCTTCGAGGTATAAAAATTATCGAAGTGGATTTTGCCTCTCAACAAGGTCTTTTCCACACACATTGCCATATCGACAAATAAAATTTAATTTGAATATAAAAATTAATTGACATCAAATACTAATTCCAATCATCATTGAACTCTCAACATATAACACTTGATATAATTGTGAAATCTTGGAGCACTCAATAAATTATTTTTTATCAAATTAGTATTCTTTCTTGCTTGTATAATTTTACATCAAATTTTAAATTAATCACATAAATTTGAAGTGTGTTAACGTGATCATTTCTTTTATTTATTTCATCAATATTATAAATTGTTAATTCAATTATCCAATATTGCTTAAATGACATCCACATAGTTATTGAATGTAATCATCTAAAGTTAATTCTAAAAGAAAATTAGCTTACAGCTACTCCAACAATCTATCAATTCAATTTTCTATATAACAATATCTAAATTTTATTACTCAATTCATTGAACATGAAATCAATTTTAGATTTTTAAATCGAATGGAAGTTGACAATGCTCTCTTTGAACTGCTAGCAATATGAATTAAAATGCTAGATAATAAATTTTCAATCAAGATGAGTAATTGTGTGTTCCATAAAATGATTTTAGGATAATCATGATGGTGTCTAGGATAAATATGAGAGCAAATATATATCCCACATCGCCCCTTAACATCCATAATAGAGGAGAATAGGAATTACTGTGTAGCACTCTCAACATTAGGTGATATTGTGTCGCGTCAATGCCAATATATATAACCTCCAATAATTAATTAAATAATTAATTAATAACACTAAATCTCTTATTCTCTACTAAGTCAGTATCGTGATAAGAAACCCACTGACCATTAAAAGGGCTACAAGTTGGGCCTCTACCCAATGGATACGTGTATAAACTAACCTATCATATAATATGCACAAATAACTAGGAATCAATCCGTTATAGGCGTAGTACTCAAACAAAACTGATTATCCAATTAAGCCTATGAATATTGTAATAATTAATTAACATTAATTCACAATAAAAATTGAATTAAAATTTTCCAACATGAACCTTATTCAAATAATTTAAAACTTTCTTTTCTTCATTCCTCCGAGCACTTTTTGACTGAATAAGAAGGATTTGATTACACACTTCATCAATGTTTTGAGTACGGATTCTCTATATTTAAAGTGAAAAGATAACTAATTTTGAATAAAATCTTATCATCCAATCGATTTAGAGATAACTAATTATTATTAGCAAAATTAGATTATCCAAATCAACAAAACATTCAAATTTTATTAGAAATTACTTTTTTGCTAACCAAGTAAAAAAAATCCTTTGCAGTAAAGTTAGCTAGTCAACCTTTTCTTTGGCAATTTCTTTGTCACTGTTCATCACATAAGTTTGTAGGTGGAAAAGTCATTTTCTCAATTTGGTTCTGTTACATAACAACATGTATATCTATCATTAAGGACTCACAATAATGGTGGCTTAGATAAGCGCAATTTTTTTGTTATTGTATTTTCATTATCTTCTTTGCGTCTTCTCTAAGCCAAGCCAAATTTCCTAGTCGTCTGCCTCGTCCTAATTGTGTTGATTGTTATGATATTAATCATTAACCATTTATTTGGATGAGGGAAAAACAGAGGAGAGGAGAATAATTCAGAAAAAAAACAAAAAAGAATCTAAACATTTTCTTATCTAGATTTCTCTTTATTTTTTTTCTTAATATTTCCCCTTCCTATTTTCTTCTCATTCGAAACAAAACTTTAAGGTCTTCGGTTATTTGTATATGAAGTATTGTGTGGTGGGTCTTTATTTGGTTCTTTAGGGTTCTGGTTAAATGACGTTGTCTAATTTATCCAAAAAAAAAAAACTAGTCAACCTTTTCTAATTGTGCTGTCTTTTTTCATTCTAAAAAAAGTTAGGCTGATTGAGAAAAAGGTCACTGTTTTAATTAATTTCGAAATTACAATGTGGGATATAGATTAATAGAATTCAACTTGATTGAGTGACGTTCTCTTCATAATAATCTGTTGCTGATTGCTTTCATTTTTGGGTGCATAGGGTGATTTTTTTACTGTATGAATGTTTTTGGAACAAAATCAACCATTGGGAAAAAAAAAATCTGTGTCCTTGATAACGCCTTCTCGCTCATCCCAAGACTTTTTCCCAATAACTATTCTGGCCCGTTTAGTTAATATTATCTCCTAAGGCGAATAAAATATAATTTTTTATAATATCTAATTAAAATCACTATTACTTGAAATAATAATACATTTATACATAATTTTTATATCTTCCTACCAGTTTTTAGTATTGTATTTCGTCACTTTGTTATTATTATATGAATCTACTTAAGTTTTGTCAAAATTACATGAATATTCTTTTTATTTAGAAAAATTCATAGACTTTTCCTAAAGAATAAAATTAAATTATATGGCCCTCTCTCTTACAGTTTTATTACATTGCACAATCTCCTTTCACTTTCAAAATTTAAACAAGAATTTTTATAAATAAAAAACAAATTACACAGACCTCCATTGACTTATTTGTAAAATTATATAGACTTTTTTTATTTTTATATAATTCGAATATAGAAGAAAACATTGTGTAGTTTAAGAAAAAATTATAAAAGGTTGTGCAATGAATTTATATTTGAAGGAAGATTTATGGGAAAATAAAGGAAAATTCTGTGATGTACCAAAAAAAAGGGGGAATTCCGTACAAGTTTAATGGAGTTCGTGGAACTTTTGTATTAATTTAAAAATAAAAAAGGTTTCTTAATAATGTCATCAAAACTCCAAAAAAAAACTATATAATTTAAACACTTGGAACAAGGCCCAAAGTAACTTCAGTACAGTCGTATTTATGGGCCCAAAGATTCTTTGTAAGACGTTTTACCTTTTAGGTACATACCGAAACATTTTAGCCCAATAACAATTATGATGGCCTATTTATTTAGTATCATCCTAGATGTGTTGTCGGCCCAGATAATATAATTTTTTTATAATATACAATTTGACACAACTAAAACTATTTCCGAAATTTCACTTCAGGAATTTTCGTATCTACATTATTGTTCCTCTCTTATCAGAAGCATATAAGAAAGCTATTATTATCCTTTGTATGATAGTAAAATTTCTTTTTAGGAATTTTCCTCTCGTCTACAATAAATTTTCCAGGCTCTCCTTACGTAAATTAGTTCCGTAATTGCACTCTGCGCTTCTCCACCTATCCTCTAATATAAAATAATCATATTATTGAACGGTCAATTGTCGTTTCAACCTTTAATTTTAATTTGCTCATTGGAATCACCCACTAATTTTAACAAATTAGGCATGTTGTTGCAATACACAAATAATATGATTTGTAAATATGTTATATTTTATTAAACTATGTGTATTGATTTTGAAAAAAAAAACCAGAACATAGATTTATTAATTCATAAAAAAACATACAACAAGTAAAGACAGACCCAAGCAAGACCCGATTCAATAATAAAGCGCCAAGAAAACAAACACATTACAAATCCAAAGAAAATCAAGTTTCGAACAATTCAATTATTTTGTTGTTTTACCACAGCAGATAATCTAGTTTCGAACAATTCAATTCAAATTTGAACAATTCATATTTAATATTATTAAAATATTAATAAAAATAAGTACATCTGTGGCCTAATTGAATAGTCCAATTAATTTAACCCCTAAAAAACCCAATCAATCCCTCCTTTAGAAGGACGAGGAAAAGGAACCCAAATGTAATCCCTCCACCTCACCTCTGTGGCCTTTGCTTCAACTAGTTTTTCTCCTAATTATGTTGAAACTCAAAAGTAGCCAAGTGATCATTAAGAACGAGCTTTTTTTTAATTGTATGAGAAATATTCAAAAATTAGAAAAGTTCCGTACATTTATATGATAACCCTTTTTTTCTACACTTTTTATATCAAATTTTTTTTAAATGACAATGTTTTTGTTTTTTACCTAACAAATGAATAAAAGGGGATTTATTTGAATCCCAGTGGGTAAGTTTTTCTAATGAATAAATCTCTTCAAGCATTAATTTTCTTTTTCACAAGTTTAATCATGGAATTATCACAGAAATAAAGTCAACGTCCTGGATACTTTCAATCAAATATCTTTTATACTACAACAGACCTAATTAAAAAATGTAACTAATATTAAATAATTGCAATGAAAATAATTTTGATATTATAAGGAATTCAATCATCAAATTACAACAAAACGATAAACGAGATATCAAGAAAAATATCATACCTAAAAATAAAAAACATATAACGACATGAAAATTATAATTTGGGAGAAATGTTTTATGGCTTTTCTGTTAAAAAATTATGAAAATATATATAAAATTAGTCCCTCAATATTTATTTGAAGAATTGAATCATGTTAACTATTTATGTTAGTTTTATTTATTTATTTATTTTGCTTTTAGAGTTAACTAGGTCCAAGAGAAAACGAAAGAAATAAAAAATACAAACCAATTGTACCCATTACCCATTACATATACAAGATATGGATGCCATGCTACAAAGTGATACAATAAAACCCATCAAAGGCATCAAACCAAACCCTAAACCAAACCAAAAGCAAAAACAAACCAAGAAAAAACAGTCCCACCAACAAACAAACTGAAACTTTGATTCATAACATGTTATTATAAGGAAGACAGAACTGCATCAGACACGATTCCCAGAAACTGGGACATTTGAAGTCTTATGCATTTGGTCTCCGCCGCCAACGCCGTAGTTGTTGTCGGTGTCGCAGTAGCCGGGACCGTACTTGCTGCTGTAGAGGCCGGCATGGATGAGGATCAGGTAGAGAAGCTGTGTGAAAGTGAGGATGATGATGAAGGCCTCCACTATCCTTAGTCTCCACCCTCTGTGCCCTCCTATGTTTATCTGCTTGCATGCCAACCTGCAGTTTCATCACACATTTTTTACCAACTAATTAAGCATATTACATGCATTAATAAAAATACATCTTTTTAAATTCAATTTTTCTATAGAAGTAACTCTTAAATTTTAAATCATGTACATATAAATAAATAATGTATAGTACAGATAAATCTAACATTAATATATTAATTTAATAATAATTTATTTATTCTTATTGAGATAGAAAATAAGTAGGGTAAGAATTTAAATTCTGAAATTCATAAAAGAGAATATTTACAAGATATTTTTTTTTTTAAAATGTGTCTAATTTATTGAAAAATAAAGAAGAAGAGAATGATGTGCTATTTTGGTTTTTCTTTTTCTTTTGTATTACCCAAAGGCTAAGAGGGTGACAGCCCAAGCAACAATGGAAGTAGCTCCTGCTGCTGCTAAACTATCATTCCTCCACGTCCTGATATGATTCCCTCCTATGAATTTCGATACAATCCCCAACACAGCAGCCAGCATCGCGAAGATCAAGAAGAAAATAGTCGCACCATTCCCTCCAAAACCTAAAAAATGGCATAAAATCATCATTTTCTGTATAAAATATAACTAAAACATGCAGTGTCAGGTCAAACTAGACCCTATATATGTACTAGAAGAACAAATGAGAATAACGCTGATACACACACATATATATTAATGCTGATATAATTAGCTTGAACATTCACTATTCTTACTTTAATGTCAGAAAGAGAGAGAGAGAGAGATAAGACTTACTAGGGTGGTAGGTTTGGCCATTGATGAACCTGTTGAGGCACCAACTAGCGAAGCCAAGCACAATGAAGTACATGATCAAGTTCAGAAACAGTAGTGGAGCTGCTATGTTTCTTCCCACTGTAGCCATTTTCTCTTGCCTTCTTCAAGCTTCAACCTTCAAGCCCACTTCAATATTGGAATCTGGGCACAGACTTAATATTACTTCAGTGTAGTTATTGCACCGATTTACACCACGAGCTTCACAGCTATTCCAACTTGTCCTTCTTCTTCTTTCCTCTTCCGCGAGACTGCTCTTAAGTGCCACTCTTTCCTTTGAGGTACAGAAGAGGAATATGCAGAAGCGATTATATATAGAGAGGTGCTGAAGGTGGTTTGAAGATACGCGTCGAGTGAAGATGGTTTGCATGTGTTCTCTCTTGTACAGGTGTTAGGACACTTGTCGAGTACTTTTGTGTGTGTTTCTCCATAGAATTTGATAAATTGTCTCTAGATCTGTCGTGGAACCTCGAAGTTCGATTAAAACGGTGCGTTATCCAGAAAAAAGGCGAAAGGGTTTTGCTTTCACAGAACTTCCTCATCCGTTGAGAATCCAAAGTCTGGTTGGTCGGTAGCTAGCTACTGGCTAGGCAATCGAATGAGATTGAGATGAATATAAAATAAAATAATATTTTTAAAAAAATAAAACACGATAATTAAATTTTTTAGTATTAAATAAAATAAAAAATAATGGTATAAATATCATAAACTTATTTATTTTTTCCAAAATTGTAAAGTATTGAATATTACAGATTTACCAAGTCAGCATAGTGTAAATGGTGAGGTTTTTGTCCCTTAAGGAGTTGATTGGGGTTCAATTTTTAGTTCTTGTGCATGGAATAAAACTAATTGAAAATGGTTTATTTTTTATTCTTAATATCCCAAGGGAGATCAATTCGTGCGCCGAGTCAATATACTCCTTGAATCATAAAAAAAGGAATACTACCAATTTAAATTCATGTAGTACCATGATTTAACGTGAATATTTTCCTATTCCTAAAATTTTATAATGGGTTAGGGTTATTTAAGCATGATATCTCAAGTTTAAGACTGTGTGAATTCAAAAGACGCATTTAGGAGATACTTCTAATCAAACTTATAAGTCTTCATTCCAAAATTCAAATTTTGAAATCCAAAATTTATCTGTTAGAGAGACTATTTTGAACTTAATTTTAAATTTTAATATCAAACGAATTTTGACATGAGTTCAAACAAATTTTACACATTTACTTAACTATATGTAACTCGAAATTCGAATTTCAACACTTGAAATTCATCTATCATAGGTGATACCTCTGGAATTCAGAATTTCAGGCAGCAAAGTTCAAACTTCCAACAAAATATATAAAGTCTAACAACTCAAAATTTGTCTGTTAGTCAGTGTTTTTCAAATATAACATATGTTAATATAGGATAACGTAAAAAACACATATTTAAATGCTGTGGGAAGTTAAGTGAAAATCAAAGTCTTTTACTAATTTGTGCATATGATGAGAAATCCTAACAACTAATTTTTTACCCATTTCTTTTTATATTTTTTCACTTGTTTGCTCTTACACTTCTTTGATATTTTTCTTCCCAACTCTAAATTAATGCATAATTATTATTTAGAATCATCAAAACATTTGATTTAACATGAACAATAACTCAGAAATTATGCATTGCATTTGCACAGGGAAAAGAATGAGATATTCAACACAACAATCAAAACTTAACAGTTAATTTCAAGAACAATTTTCAAGGGAGAAAATAATAGGTGATAAAAAGGGGATTTTCTGTTGGCATTTTTTGTATTTAACAATAATTAGGAAGGAAGCATGGAGCACAACAAAGTACATACTAATATGCAAACCAACAACAAAATTTACAAACTTTTAGCTGATGAGGCAAACAAGAAAGTCAAAATCATAATGGCAAAGCACTCACTGGTCATGAACATCAAAAAGTTCCAGTAGGAAGTATTACTACAAGACATGCATAAAAAGTATGTAAAAAGGCTTTTTTGTACTGGTGATCATATCATTAGAATTTGTTCATAAGAAATATTTTCACAAGTGTATTCCATGACAACAGCTCACATTTTCTCACAAACTTTGTCCACGAGAAATTGAGAGAAAATTTGCTCATTTCTCATGGAATTTGTCCACCAAAACCTTTCTCGCTGACAAACTGTGAAAAACAATGAGAATTCTGAAAGAAGAGTGATCAAATAAACAGTATCATAAGTAATCTTTTTTTCCTGTTTTTTCACAAAATAATTCCATGAGAAGCCTAGACAAATTTGCCATCTTACATTCTGATTTCATGCAAACCCTAATCAATTCAACTTGTTTAAAATGAACAATTATAGCCAAACAACCAATATAGTACCAAATAAATAATTCAAAATTACATTAATTATAAGTAGTATCACAATAGTTAGAATTGCATGTATTGGTGCATTCAAATCTCTATAGTCCTATGAATACAAAGAATCTGGATAGTTGACTTTATTTTGATATTATTATTATTTTTTATGATTGTCAAAGAAACTTTAGGTTTTATGCCTCAAAAAATCAGGCACTTCAACAGTTAAACATGGATAAAGTTTAAATAGTACGCATATTGTTACTCATTTTCAACGTATTAAAAATTAAACCGGTCATTAAATTGGTCAAGACAGTAGTAGTTCAAGGTTTGATGGTTTAACCATAATTCGGCCGATAATAATAAAATTAAATAAATTTATCATTATTAATAATCCAAATAAGTTAATATTTATCCATAATCATATTTTGAACTAAAAATAGTCAATTAATATTTTATTTTCATATTATTTATTAAGTAAATTTATCATTAATAATAATTACATATCATAATAACATTTATATAATATTATAATATGGAAAGAAAAAATATTTATACAAAAATAGCGCTATTTAGTACTAAAATAACATTATTTTATTTTAAGAACTTAAAAAAAAATCTTAATTGATTCAACCAATTTTGAGTCAGTTCATTACCAGTTTAACTGATTTTTGAGCAATTTCCTCTGGTTTTGGAATTCTCTAGTTTCCTTCTTCATCCAAACTAGACCTGGCACCAATTCTCGATCCAACCTGTTGGTTTGATCCCATTTTTCATACACTAGTTACTTTAGATCACTTAACAACAAAGATGGTCCTTCTATAGTGATGATGAGAAAGAAATAACCTATTGCATATGGTTAAAAATTAAGAGTATCCCTTATCAACAGTAATAAAGACTAATCTTTCTTAAAGTACTGAAAGTAAAGAGTAGGCAACTCTTCCTAACCAAGTTTGCTTCATACATAAAGGTTGAAAATCGAACCCCAACCACTTACTTAAGTGACAAGAGCCTCTATCATTGAGAATGATGTATTGCCTGTGTGTTATAAGCAAGGTATTAAAAATCGAATCGTAAATCCGTAATTAAACTGGTAGTAATAAAATTAAGTAAATTAATCATTATTAATAATATAAATAAGTTGATATCCATTATTAATCATATTTTAAACTCAAAATAGTCAATTAATATACTAATTTTATAATATTTGTTAAGTAAATTTCTCATTATTAATAATTATTATCATAATAATGTTTATATAATATTATAATATGGAAAAAATATTTATATAAAAATAGTGTTATTTAGTATTAAAACTAATGTTATTTTATTTTAAAAGCTAAAAAAATCTGACTAGTTAAACTGATTCTCAACCAACTCATTACCAGTTTGACTAGGTCGAAGCTGGTTTTGACTGGTTTTGGCATCTTTCAATTCTATTTTTTATCTAGATCGGACTTAACACCAGTTCCCAATCCAACCGGCCGGTCAAATCCTATTTTTATTATAAATTTTGGAGTGTGATGTATATATGTATCATAAGTATTATAAGTTTTGATGCATGTATTATATAACAAACAACCTACACTGAGCTGATCTGTCTAACTCATTTTCCATTCGGATGGTCCTAGGATTTTATTGTGATGCCTCCTTAATAACGGACCGTATACTTTAAAGGGGAAAAAACGTTACCTTTTAAAGTGGCATACAGGCATGTGATACATAAAGTTTAAATAATTAAGCTTTCTTAACTTTTCTTACGAAACATCTATATGCCTGTTTGATTACCTTTTTGTAAAAGATTTATTAGAATAACTATAATTTACAAAAATAAAATTTGAATAAAAATAAAAAAGTTTACCACAAACCTGTTTAAATAAAAAATAATAATTAGAAATCATGATTTGGGATCCTATGCAGTTCATAGAGAGGGAGAGGAAATTTGGTCCATTTAGTTATAATGATCTTGATTCAAAAGTCATTTGTAATTCAATCTTTACGAAATCACTTATAAATTCCGCATTAAAAATTAATTTAATATTATTTTTCAGAGAATATATTTATGTTCAAGAAAGTATGTAGAAAAATATCTAATTTTCGTAAGATATTTAAAAAAATAAACTTACATCAGATTGTGTAAGTGAATTGAGAACCATTTGGCAATTTTGTTTTGGTGCCACCTCTTAAATATTCGAATATTTATTTCACCATCTTTAGTATTAAAACAAACAAACAAACACACACACACACATATTAATGATACGTGAAACAGTGGCCAAAGAAAATGATACGTCAAACAAATATCCCCTCACATACGCTGGAACCCTTAAATTTTATTCCTGTGAAAGATCACTGTCATCCAATGCGACAAAAATGATGAGATCAGTTCATAGATAGTTGTAATACAGAGAATATAATTCATATAAATCAGAAAAAGCCCCACCATGCGTCAAGAATGAATCACTTCCATTCTTAGTCGACTCTATTCTGAAACAGTTTTTTTTTTTGGGGCAATAAAACAAATTCAAATATTCAAATAAAGGCAACCTCCTCCGTTTATCCATGTCTGAAGAATCTGAGCCATTGGTACAACACACGAAAAAGACTATGTTCAACCTGTAATCTTCTTTCCTTTCTTTCATGCATCTCATGCCTTCTCTCCTCACTGCCATTCAAAATCTTTCTCTTCTTCAATCCTATTTTATACTCTTTTCTCTCTACCATCAACAATGGCCTCTTCAACTCTTTCCTTTTTCATCGTCGCTGCCGCCATCTTTGCCATCTTTGCTTTGGTTGGAGGCCCCCTCCAATGGCTTCATCCACGAGAGGACTTCTTTGACCTCATTAATTGAGTAATAAGTTAAAGTCAAAAGGTTGGAGAAAGGATTTGTTCAAGATGAGGTGAAGAAATGAATGGCCTATGAAACCATTGGAAGGGAACCCAAGAAAAAGCCAAAGAGTTAGTACGTAGAAGATGCTACACCTACCGGGCATGGCAGATGAAGCCGTTGGAGGGGCCTTCTACCTAAACAAAACCAAAGAGGAAGAAGAAGATGCCCCACCTGCAGGAAATCAATCATATTGGTCAACATGATGGTGATGGTGTCCAAGAAAAGACGTGGACTAAAGTGATGCTTCAGTCGACGATGTTGGCAAACGGTAAAAGAAACAGAACTGGTGTAATATGATTATATCGGTGAGGATTTATTTTGGTATAAATGAATATTAATTAATATCAATATTATTCATTAGAAAATTTATAATAATTCAAATATTTTACAAGTCATGAATAATAATATAGATATATTTTTAAATTTCTTATGAATCAAAAAATTATGTTGAAAATTTATCATCATTTGGACTAGACAATATTTAAGTATGAATTACTTAGTAATAACAAACACCAAATAATTATTTAAAAAAACACAGAGACACACAGAGAGACAGGGGGGGAGGAGAGATGGGGGGTCTGAAATGGATATTCCGGCTTGTATCTAATAAGTGTTTGGATATGATATGCTCCGAAGAATTTGGTCACAGGTAAAGAAGCTTTCAAATAAATTAGGGCCCGTTTGGTTTTCCGTTTTATAAAATTAAGTTAAGATAAATGAAGTTTGTAAAAATGAAATTTAGATAAAGTAAGTTTGTTGGAAGTTGTTATGTTTGGATATTCTTTTTATAAAAGTAAGTTTGACAAAAAATCTGTTTGGATGATAGGGGTTAAAAGTACTTTTAGATGTATAATATAGAGTAAATTTATTTCTCCTTTTTCAAAACCCACGTTTTGTTAAAGGAAAAGTAACTTTTCCCCTCCTTTTCCAAAACCACAGTTTAACCCACTTTTCATTTTTCAAAAAGTCAATTTACATTTCATCTGTGTTTGGCCAAACACATCTTTTACAAAACCATGGTTGAAAACCATGGTTACGTTTTGTAAAAGGAGAACCAAACACACACTTAATGGTATGTTTGGTTTAAAGGAGGGAAAGGGAGGGAAGGGATTTTAATGGAGAGAAAGGAAGGGGAGGGAAAAGAAGGGATTTTAATTTTACCTCGTTTGGAAGGAAAATGAGGGATTTTATTGGAAGGATTTTAATTTTACCTCATTTGGGTTAGGAGGAGAAATGAGGGAAAATAATTATAATTTGACTATTATACCCTTAATTTATTTAAGTTAATATAAGGACAAGACTGACTAGTACATTGTGTGACAGAGTAATGAAAAAAATGAAGGGTATTTTGATCATTTTGAACACAATAACACATTTCCCCCCAAATTACCCCAATTTGGGGGGAAAATATATAAGGGGAGGGGAGGGAAAATTTTAATAACATTTTCCCTCCCCTCCTGATTGCCAAACAAAGGGAGGGAAAATTTTAATAACATTTTCCCTCCTCTTCCCACCATTTCCCTCCAACCAAACAAATCATAAAAGAACAGACTAAAAAAATTTTGAGGAAAAGAAAATGATAAAAAATTTGGCCCTGCCCATAGGTCTTGGGAGTGAGTGGTGTTGGAATGTTGAGTGGTGGTCCTTTATTTGTTTGTATTGTTTGCCCAAAAAGGTTGTGGTCCATCTCTTTATTTTTGGACTGAAAAATTCTGGTCCATCTTTTACTCAAAATAAGCTGTCTTTCTTTTTTACTGGCATGAAGGCTTGGCAATCAAACAAGTCCATGAATGAGAGAATATATCAAAGTAATGCACCAATATTTTTTCCCAAAAAAGAAAGGTAATGCACCAATAATACTTCTTTCAATTTCTGGCCAAAAATATACTTTTTTCAATTGTGGTCATTTACCCTTCATTTGATTCAAGGAATCTGGATAAAAGGAGATTGGAGAGGAATAATTTTCAATTTTATTTTTCTCTCTAATCAAATAAGGAAGGGAAATAATTTTTTTTCCCGTCTTTAGATGAGAGGGAAAGGAGAGAGAGAAAATGCTCTCCTCCCTTTGTTTGGCTTAAAAAAAAATAATGGTGGAAAATTTTCTCTTTCTCCCTTTTTCTCCCTTTCAAATCTCTCAAACTAAATAAAGGGATAGTGAGCCTCATTTTTAGGGAAATTCATTTTCAAGGGCTAGTCAAGATCTAAATGTTTGCCACTCAAACTTGTGCAGTAATTCTCTAGATGGAAATCTAAGACTTGTTTGATTATATTCTCTATTTTAATATTCTCAAAACAGTTTTATAGAATTATTTTCTAGAACAAGATTTGAAAATAAGAAAATAAAAAAATCTATTTAAATAGTTGTTACCAAAATCATAACTAGCAACTGTTAAATGAGTTATTTAAAATTTATAACTTTACCATAAATAAGGTGGGTCTTTTCTATCTTTTTTTTGTATTTTTCAGAATAAAAAATGTAAAACACCTTAAAAATACTGTGAGTTTTCTATTTTTTTTATTTTTCTATTTTTTAAAATATTTTATAAAAAGTAAGATTATCAAATAATTTTTTTATTTTTCTATTTAAAAAAAATTATTTTAAGAACATGAATCAAATAGATCCTAATATCTCCCAAATAGACCCTTGCCGCCTATCTAGTAGGAGCGAGGGTACCAAGTAGCTGTAACACCTTAGCTTACTAGGCTTTTAATGATATCTTATATATCTAGCGGAAATAATTAAAAACTTAGAACAATTAAACTTTTAAACTTTTCAAAATTAGGTTGCTCAAAAGACAATAACTTAACTAAAAGTTTACTTTAATTAATAAAAATTAAGTCAATTATACTGTAATTATCTGACTATTGTTCCAGAACATATAAGCATAATTCAATATATTTATTCTAATATAAAATAATATCTTCCAGCCTACTTCCTCTTACTTAACCACCTCATTGCCTTTGCCTTTGCTTGTGCTTGTGCTTGGCTCTAACATTGTTAGTCATTTGGTGTGAGATTTGGGGAAATCTCAGTAGTATATATATTCATTCATACAAATCATGCTCATAATCAGGTAGTTATGCAAACAACCAAATAACTTATATTTCATGCATTTATAAAAATCTCAACAGAATTTTCTCTTAATACTAGACATCCATAGTATTTCAAAACATTTATATTGAAACAACTCATCCAATAATATCACATAACATCCATAATTAATTCACAGAAAATGCATGAAATAAACAATATAATACCTCCACCGAAAAGTATCCTGAGCTCAGCAGCTTGTCTTCCTTCTTGAATTTTTTTTTAAGTACCTTACTTGAAGCTAACATTCATTCAGTGTATACTCATCAGAATTCAATGTAACTCATTGAAACCACTATTTATTGTATACCTTCATTCAATGTATACTTATCAGAATTCAATATAACTCATTGAAACCACTATTTATTATATACCTCAATTCATTATATGCTCATCAGAATTCAATGTAACTTATTGAAATCATAATTTATTGTATATCTTCATTCAGTGTATACTCATTAGAATTCAATGTAACTTATTGAAATCATAATTCATTATATATTTTTATTCAGTGTATATCTTCATTCATCATATTCTAAACATAAACCATAGTAAAAATCATATATGAAAATTTACGGATGTTACATTTCTATCCCCCTTAAACAAAATTTCGTCCTCGAAATTTAAAACATACCTTAGTACCTCTTATGTCCCAATTTTCCATACCAATTTTTTTTTTACCAGAGAAATACTTTTACTTGTTACTTGTTTGACTTATTAGTCAATACTATACTCTAGTATCGTACTTATTTATGGCATTTGAAAGGTCTGATTCATACTTTTTGAATTGGGAATTATAAGGATATCATAAACTATCTTTACTTTAGGGGTATAGGAAATTTCTATTTATAACATCCTCATTCTTACTTCCATAACTTTATCTTATCTTGTTCATACTATACTCTCTTCATTGGCACCAGATATTATTCATTTCTCTTCTTTCATAATTTTAGGCTATCTACATGAATAATCTTTCTACTAAGGCATAAGCTCATCTCATCAGCTTTGTCTAGATGATACTTACAAAGTCATCGCATCTTTCTTTTTATTCTACTTTTTGTGTCTCAAGTTCAACTTTTCTCTTATCTCATAATTACTTGAGGATATTGTGATCTCACACAATTCTATAGTAATACCATAGATATCGTAACTCATACTAACTATAACAATTTTTAGTAACTCTACTTTTTAATAGCATTACTTACCGCTGCTATAAGTGGAAACAGGCTTTTCATAAAAATTATCATATAAAACTTTGGCTATTACCTACTACTCAACTCTGTTACATTACCCGTACCCTGATCCAACACTTACTTTCATCATTATAGACCCTTAGGGTCATTATTGGATCATGATTAATTATCTCAGGGTAGGAGATTTAACTTCTTTAGCTTGTAAAAACTCATTTCATAATCCATTTCCCACAAAAGCTTTCTCTTCTAACTAAGCGGCAAGGCAACTTGTGAGAAATTTTTTAGAACTTCTTGCTAAACTGAGAGACTTCTCATTTCTACTACAGTGTTTGGTCTCTCCCATTTTCTCACTTTACTTACTTTACTAGGATCTACTGCGATCCATATGAGACATTCTGTAACCTACTAACCGTACTTCTTGGAGCACAGCTCATGTTTACTAAGTTCAACAAGCATTTTCTTTAATTACATTTCAAAAATTCTCAGTTGCCTTTCATGGTCCTCTAAAGATTTATAGTACTTTTAATATATCATCCCAGAGAATCACAATAAATTGCTCATACTTTTATTCATGTAGCCTAACAGGTGCCTTAGTATGACTAATTAGTATTATCCTGATTCATAGTGCCTAATTTTTAACTTTCAGCACATCTTTCTTACTTTTACATCTTTCACATGCTTCCCAATAGGTCACTCATCATAAAATTTCCCTCACCAGTGAACATTTAACTGTAAAGTGTTGAGGGATTCTGCTGCACTCTTGCCATTCTTGGACATAGAGAATGTGGCATTTGGGCTTCCTTTAAGCCATAACTCATCTATGTGACATCTGGGTAACTTATTGCTTTTAACTCTAGGACATTCAATCCCAATACTCATACTATTTCTTTTTACTTTAGCCTTTGTTAGCTTAGAGATTCATTTTACCACTATGCCTTTACGTATAAACATACCCCTGAACCTTGTACTCTACCCATCCTATCATAGCCTTTAAGATTGTTTGGTTCTTTGTGAGTCGGGGTCTAAATAATATTAAGGAAGTGGTTATTCACTCTTTGCTCTTCAACATTACTACTATGCCTGTTCTCATACATAACTTTTCTTAGCTATTCAGCCAAGGTCAATCAATAGTCTAGCAGTTTAAGGAAAACTTTTCTACCTTTCGAAAGTCTCTTGCTAGCCTAGTTATGATCTAGTCTCGACCTCTCACCGTTACTCATTCTTGCTCAATTGGGCATCACCCTAGGAGCCACTTTCCATTACTTTGCCTTAGCGACTCATCTGATGGAGGATTTCATCTTTTTACTCAATTGGGCTTCTCCCCAAGAGCTACCTCCCATCTGCCTTGCCTCGGCTGCTTTTATCACATGGAGGATTTCATCTCTTTGCTCAATTGGGTTTCTTCCCAAGAGCTACCTCCCTTTTTCATCTCCTTGGCAACTAATGGAAGATTTCATTTATTGTGAGATCTTTCGGCCAAGAACTTTCTTTTTGCTAGATTTCAAACTAAGCTCAGCAATCCACTATCTCAAGGTTTCATAGTTCTCTAACTGCTTGCTACTATTTTCACCTTGGGCTAATACTTTATACCTTAGATTTATACCTCATGTCTTAAACATCAAAAATCCATTACTAACTTTTCGTTTTAGAGGTATTGAATCCTTATCAAACTTTCATGTCTGTTCTTTACATCCTTTTTCAAGTATTTCTGAACTTGAGCTATCCAAAATAACATTTAACTTAATCTCAACACATGGAACATTTTCAAGGGGTAGGTAACATCATCATCTTGTTCTTACAATCTGGAAGGAGATTATCTGTAAAAACCTAATTCATGCCAATGCTCACATTACTACTAGGAAAAGGCATACAATTTTCTTTTATTGCTACAGTGCTTAGTTAGACAGACAATGGAGATTATAGCCTTGTTTCTCATCAAGACATGCTCGTATAACTTATATAATAGTAGCTTCCAGACCCAACTTCTTAGCATACCTATAGGATTCAGCTTGCACCTAAATCATACCTGTACTAAGGTCAAGTGACTTACAGGCCTTATACTGAGATTACCACAAAGACTTTTTCCTGTACGTATGGTCTGGAGTTGGCCACCTCCATAGTACTGTCACGGGTATAATATCCCGACTCTTTACACTTGAAGCACACATTGTTCATTGCTAAGTGTAGCCTTCTGCTATGAGCCTTTCCGCATTCTTAAAAACAAGAGATGGCTTACTCAATTGTCTCCTCTACGCTTATTGCCTTGCTTCTTGAATCCCCTGTTATTCCATGGCTTCTTATCATATTGACCAGAGGTGTTAAAGTACATACTTATGACTAAAACTCTTTTTAGTATTTCGGTTCACTTCAATTACTGAACTAAAAGTCTAAAGTTACATCAGGACAACTATTTTCTTATGGCTAGCTTCAAGCCCTTTTCCAGCTTCTCTATCCTCCGTCACTTATCAACATACTGTTGAAGGAAGATTGGGTATCCAACCAATTGATTGTACCTTCAATGACTGCCTTATTCACATCTTAGTGGATTCTTATAATTCTGCTTTCTCTTACAGACTAGGGAAAATACTTTTCATAAAACTATTCTTATAATACTTCCCAAGTCAATAAAGTTCCCTTTACCTGATTAGCTTATTTCATATTTTGCCACCATTGGTCAGCCTCCTTTACCATTAAGCTTCCATTTTTGATGTGCAGTCCATTATTTTGAAAATCTTTTTTAGGGCTCACAATCTATTTTTTGGCAACTTGCACATCAAATTTACTATCAAAGGATGAAAGCTAACACTTGCACAATAGTATATTGGTGGCTGGTACTCTCAACCAATTACCTTACAGCTTGTCCTGAAGGAACTTACTAACTTGCTTAAAGCTGTCGCGGTATAGCGGAACCTTAAGGGCTCTAACTTTCGCCCAGTTGTCTCTGAGCATTAACTACCTGTTATAGCTACTCAATGGTTTACTACTACAGATCCCTGATAATTAAGAATCACTTGTAAGGGATCTAAACCGGGAGTATATTCATTTACTGCTACTATAGTCATTTGAGAGTTGTACCTTCAGCATTTGTTGAACACCTCTTCGTATCTTAATAACTCTTACCTCGCAATTAATAATTGCAATTGATAACAACTTGAACTTCACAATTATATTTACTACTACTTTCATTATATCCTTACTGGTCATGATACATCATCATGCCTCAACCCATAGTCTCTTTCCTTTACTATCCTTAAGTCAGCATCTTACTATATGCTTATTGTCATGACACTGGCTTATAGGGATCAAGTACTATTGTCAGATCTAGCATTGCCATTTGTTATCTCTATTAGATCTTCCTCTAGATCCTTATCAGAGACTTCTACTATCTAGATGCTCATCAGAGACTTCTACTATCTCAACCTTTTTTTTCATGATAGCATTCTACTTGGCGTGTTTAGGCAATGACACAGTCTTTCAGAGTGTGAAACACTCAACCTTGAGGGAAACTTCTTGATACGGTTCCAGAACTCTTGACCCGATATGGCATCAAGTACTAGCTCAACCCATTCACTTGCAGTGAGCTTATAATCCTAATGGCCTTCTAAGAATCTCTTTGACTTCTAGTACCATACCAAGGAAATCTAGAATTGAACATATCTTCCCAAATCCATCATGATATTTATTGTATATAGCTTTAACAATCCTTTGGATTTGGAGTCCTTGGTTTAGTTCAAGAAAGCTACCTGCTTAATCCAAATAATATAGTTAGCCCAAACTTGCTTATTATAACTCATGAGCTAACCCACCTCTTCCCTAGAGGTGTGCTTTCTTACTTTTAGTAGGACTATACGTGAAGGGATCAATACTATGGGTCGCTCCTTGGATTCAGGCAATCTTTTCATTTAATGACTACTATATGGCTGTTATTACTGGAAAATTTTGTTGGATCCTATATCATCCCTTATAGGATCTTGATTAGGGTCAAGTTAAATTCCTGCACTTTGGGTAATACTCATTTTTTTTTAACTTATCTTCTTTTATACATTAGTTTCCCCCATTGATTCTTTTTATAACTATCATTTATTCCTTATTGGCCTCTTACATTCATTACTAAAAATATCTTGCCACTTATCTCATTTTCTAGGTAGGATACTTGCTTTTATACTCATCAGCAACCTACCATCACATCTCTAAGCTATATTCTAGCCAGTGGCTTGGCATTAGAGAACAGCCTTAGGTAAACATTCATACTAGCTATGGATTAATGAGGTTTTATATCTTTCTAAAATTATCCTAGGCCATCCTTTTTCAGAGAACTATTAGAACTGTAGGGCTCATCAATCTTTCTCATCATCTCATACTCTTTAGAGGTCTATTATAACCTCACAATTGGTCTACTGTGACCATAAAATCTGCTGTAATTTCTGAGCACTACTAGGATCCTCTGTGATCCTACATCATCTCTTTACTAATAGGATCTAACTACAATCAAACTCTGAAAAGATTCAAAACATAAGGATAATGCACTTTACAAAATATCCTCAACTAATCCAGCAACTATCATAAGCTATCCTTAAGACTAATCTCATATGCCATTGAAACAATCTTAGGCCAGATTTCTTAAAGGAAATATATCTTATATTCAAGGGAAAACTCTTACTAAGAGGATTATTATCCTCTCTCATTGCAAAGATTTGCTCAGATCTTTGCTCTGATACAAAAAATGTAACACCTTAGCTTACTAGGCTTTTAATGATATCTTATATATCTAGCGGAAATAATTAAAAACTTAGAACAATTAAACTTTTAAACTTTTCAAAATTAGGTTGCTTAAAAGATAATAACTTAACTAAAAGTTTATTTTAATTAATAAAAATTAAGCCAATCATACTGTAATTATCTGACTATTGTTCCAGAACATATAAGCATAATTCAATATATTTATTCTAATATAAAATAATATCTTCCAGCCTGTTTCCTCTTACTTAACCACCTCCTTGCCTTTACTTGTGCTTGACCCTAACATTGTTAGTCATTTGGTGTGAGATTTGGGAAAATCTCAGTAGTATATATATTCATTCATACAAATCATGCTCATAATCAGGTAGTTATGCAAACAACCAAATAACTTATATTTCATGCATTTATAAAAATCTCAACAGAATTTTCTCTTAATACTAGACATCCATATCATTTCAAAATATTTATATTGAAACAACTCATCCAATAATATCACATAACATCCATAATTAATTCACAGAAAATGCATGAAATAAATAATATACTACCTCCACCGAAAAGTATCCTGAGCTCAGCAGCTTGTCTTCCTTCTTGAATTTTTTTTAAGTACCTTACTTGAAGCTAACATTCATTCAGTGTATACTCATCAGAATTCAATGTAACTCATTGAAACCACTATTTATTGTATACCTTCATTCAATGTATACTCATCAGAATTCAATGTAACTCATTGAAACCACTATTTATTGTATATCTTCATTCAGTGTATACTCATTAGAATTCAATGTAACTTATTGAAATCATAATTCATTGTATATTTTTATTCAGTGTATATCTTCATTCCTCATATTCTAAACATAAACCATAGTAAAAATCATATATGAAAATTTACGGATGTTACAGTAACTACCCTTCCTACAAATTATTCTATTGAAAAAAAAGGATAATTTTGAATTAACAAACCAAAAGACCAACATTTAAGCAACGCAACAAGCAGCTTACACTCGCGTACCCATCATAGCAATAAAAACTTTCCAGTGTTGATTATGAATTGATCTACATCCACAAGTTTTGTATATTTATTTTAAATGACATTTCTTTTTAAAATAAAGAAAAAATAATATAAGAAAAACATTACAAGCTTTCCTCGGTCTAATATAATGCATTATTCAAATGCCATGCAATATACAATGAAACACATAAAGACAAATTATTTGCCAATCGGACAGAATGACAATGACTCTAGATGCCAAGTTTTTTGGGCCAAAATTCTAGATGCCAAATGATTTAATCTTAAACCCAAAAGAAATTAATGGCATTAGGGCTTGGATTCTCTTTGCACCTTTTTTTTCGGTGAAAGTTCGCTTTGCACTTTTATTCTGTTATCATCAACAGGTTATTAACCGTTATTATAATTATTATATTAATTATGAAATATTGATAAAAGTGAGGAATAGAAATTAGAAATATGTTTCAATGATTATTTAGCATGTAATATATTTCATCAC
This sequence comes from Adenanthera pavonina, assembly GCA_026686845.1. Taxonomy (NCBI): domain Eukaryota; kingdom Viridiplantae; phylum Streptophyta; class Magnoliopsida; order Fabales; family Fabaceae; genus Adenanthera; species Adenanthera pavonina. The sequence goes on along the minus strand of JAIVEN010000019.1, from coordinate 10,070,048 downwards.
TAGCGGTTCATATAACTCTCACATTAATACTCTTTTGTTTTATATAATTCTAATATACTTACTCCCTTTCAAAACAACTATTTCTTTTGGCTTTTTTATATTTTAAAATAATTACTTTATAATTTTTAAGATTATATTAATAATTTTTTACAAATTTACTCTTTAATAATAATGAAAAAAGAGAGAAGTATTAAATAGTACTATATACTTTCTCCGGTTTATATTATAAGGAATCTTCTAAAATTTTTAGTTGATCAAAATATAAGGTCTTGTTTTAATTTTAGTAGTAATTTACTTTTTTATTCCTATTAATTTATTACTTATCTCATAACTTGAAAAGAGATAGGAATAAAAGTTAGTAATTAATAAGAGTAAAAGTAGAATGTTATGGTTTTTTTAAAAAGTTTGAGGTTTGTAATTAGGGAACAAGAATATTTTAGGACCTCATAAGAAATATATCAACAAAAAAGGACATCCATTTTTTTAAATTTCCTAATTTTTTTAAATATATTGACAAAAATAATAGTAAAATTAGTTCAATTCACTTGGAAATTTAGTCAAATCTAGTTAGAAATTTAGACTAGTCCACTTGAAAAATTAGTTTAGTCTATTTAAAAATTTAGTTTATTATACTTGAAAATAATTATATAGACAATTTTGTCTACTCATTCTTATTATTTTTCCCACTAACAACCTATGTTCTTTTGGAGGATTTAAAAAATTGAAGGTCCTTTTATATCAATATTTTTCTTATAGAGTCCTAAAATATCTTTTTTTTTGTAACTAATTTTTTTTTATATGCGTGAATTAGTTAAAAATCTCATATAATATGAACTAATGGAAGTAATTAATTAGAGTATGCTATTTATTACTTTTCTGAATCTGACTGTAAAATTTCAAAGTGATAATTATTTAAAATGGAGGTATACTTTGCACTTTTATTCTATATTTGCACTTTTATTTAACAAAGAGTGAGTAGCTTTTGCTTTCAACGGGAACAAACAGCTGCAAACAGAATTAGGAGGCCTCGTGAGACTGGGACTTGTTGGACACCTCCCCGCAATAACAGAACTGGCTTGTGAATTTTTCATGTGTCCAGATGTTGCTCGTTGGTTTAGCTTATTTAGGTATGGAATGAGATTGAGGATATACTACCTCTTTCACATTTTATCTGTTATTTTAAATTTTTTTTAATATTTCCTTTTATTTATTATTTTAGAAAACCTGTTGTTTTAGAGAACCAATGAAATATTTATTGTTTTTTTTCCAATTATGCCCATATCCATTTCCTGGATTGAATTCAGTACTACTTAAGTGGATGATTAATAAAAAAGTAATTATTAAGACTAATACAGTAAACTTACATAATTTATCCAGTTATTTATTATCCTCCTTAATTCTCATGTCAAAACCTTAAATATCATATAAAATGGGACGAAGGGAGTATCTTACTCTCTTTTTAAAAAAAATAATTGTCATTTTAGAGTTATGCACATATATTAAAAAAAGATAATAAATAGTCTAAAACTTAATAAAATTTTATTATATTTTATTATAATACTCTTATTAATTATATAGTATCATTTAATGCTTCTCTCTTCCATTATCATTATTGAAAGATAAATTTGTCAAAAATTATTAATATTATTTTAAAAATTATAAAAGAATAATTATTTTGAAACAGAGTAGGTTCCTGCTTGTATAGGAGAGCTTGTGCTGTCTGATGTTAATAGGGCTGATGCCCCACTCTTAATTGTTTCCTTGATTTATGAATGGGTGATAACCCTCCTTTTTTACCCAAAAAAAAATAATAATCAGACACTTTTTACGGATACATCAAAGATAGAAAGTAAACGAAAGAACCGTGAACTAAAACTAGGTTGAATATTGCATAAAATTAAATAAATAAGTCATATTGTTCATAGTTTATAAATAATATTATTCCTTATAAATTTTGTAATTTATATTAATACTTGAGGATGCATCAACTGCATCATGAATAAAATCACGCAAAGTCAATAAATATTAGGTACATGCACAAATTTGAATTTAAATATGGAAAAAGGTAAGCTTGTTATACTTTTGTTTTTAAATTCTACCGATCTAAACATTTAATAGCAACATATATAGTTATTACTCTTTCCATTTCAGTTTATAGTGTACTTTTAACTACCACACACTTACTAAAATTTTTTTTCCATTATTTCCTAAATTACTTTTATTTAATAATACTTCCTACATTAATAAATTACAGTTATTCTCTTCTTCATTCTTTTTTTTGACTTCCCATGGGTCATTGATAATTGTGAAGAGTTAAGCTTTTGGGAAAAATTCTCTTTTATTCATTTATGGTTTGACCAAACTATTAAAAAATTTTCATTAAATGCATTGGTAATCGTAGAATATATAAGTTTACTTATTAGGGGCAATACTGGAAAGACAATAAAAAAAACACAATGTAATCCGTGCAATACACTATATTTTAAAACATAAATTTCTCACAATAGTGCACTATATAGCGTAGCGGAGAGAGTAGTATTTTACACAAATATAAATATTTTTCAAATGACATCCCATGACTTATACTAAAAATAATAGACAAAGATTAGCAAATAAATCCTATACCTAAGAACACTGAGAGTAAATCTTTGAGATTAGCTAGATATACTAAGGAAAATCATATTGTTTTTTTTTGTACTTTTGATCAACCCCCACCTTGTATTCAAAGAGGTGGCGGGTGATGAGAGGATTATGTATTTTGTTTTACTTGTTTTCTTCTTTCTGATTTTTTAATGTTACGTCTTTTTATCCAAAACAATATACACATTAAAATCATCGATCTATATTATAAAACAAGAAGCCATTTCACTGTTATTTCATTGTTCCTTCACTTTCTCTAAGAAGAAAGACAATTAAAATATGAGAACATAATATAAATGATAGTTGGGTGAAGTGGAAGGATTCAATTCCCTTTAAGCAGAGTCTCAAATTCAAGTCTCATAGATGGAAGAAATCACTCTAGGAGAGCTACTCTCTATTATTTAAAACAATATTCGAATTCAAACCAATTAGTAGTACCAAATATAGAATAATTGTTACCAAAAAAATTGTGAACATAACGAAAGAACCATACCTTTTCTTTGTCCCTTGGGGTGTCTAACTGTGACGAAGCAACTAATGGCGGGACAGCATGCTTGAATATGTATATTGTGTGAGTAAAGAAGTACAAGAGCTGCTGCTGCATTTCTGCTTTCCTCTTGCAGAATCGGACTCAATAATAACCTCAACTAGAACATGGATCCTACCTGCCTGGCCAATGGCATTCCTTCCCTCTGGAATTAAGGCAAGGTTTGCCAAAATAAGATTGCTTCACAGCTTCAGCATAACATATTCTCAGAAGCTAACATGCAGCACATGGAGTGACAGTGTTTAAGGCTGTCCACGAAGCCGCTGGTCCGTAGAAATTACTCCTTTTTTGGGCAAGATGCTTCTGCTGCCTATGATGTCTTCTCTGTTATCTCTTCTGATCTTTCTTTAAATCAACACAGAACACAAGAGTCACTTCAACAATAATCGCAGAAAAAATCTGAGTCTCTAGAGACAAATTATTACCATGTTCGATTGGCATCTGAAAAAAATTCAAAATGTATGGTTTTTCAGCTCATGGGTTAGCTTAGTTCTCTCCTAAAAAGGAAATTAGAAAGAAAAAAAATCTTTATTTGGCAATATTTACCTGCTTCTGGACATCCAAGCATGCCTCTTATTGTCTTGATCTGAGTGGTGAGGCTGTGGGAGGAAGGACTTTCCTTGAGGGACAAACACAAACAGGTGTGGAAGCATGCATTTCTCAGAACAGGGAAACAAGTGCTTAAAAGGCAAGTTAATTAGGAATAGTTGGTCAATATTGATATATTATGAGATTTAATCAAAGAAAACACTGGGGGGGAAAAAGATGAGGTCACATAAGTAACCCTCCACAATTTCATAACATTAAATCAAACCTCCATACCATTTCCTAACTTGTTACAACCCATATACAAAAAAAAGGTACCAATCACTAGTCATTATCACAGCTAACCCAAAATTATTATAACCTTAAATTCTGCAAAGTTAGAACTTGGATGACCTAGCATAGCATATTATATTCAACAATCTTGAATTCGCACCATTCAACACAAGGCCTTGATCATTGCATGTATAACACTAACCTGTCTAATCATGTTCAACCATAATCCATTGGTAAACTATTATATACACTTAACAAGTTATCTGACATCATGACAATTAACACTTAAATTTACAACCTTGGTTCTATTAGATGCACAAAACCATTTACATGCAAATCCATAGATACTTGCACTAACTACACAACCAATCCATGTGACACTTGAAAGACAATTTCATTTTCATATGAGAACATTTAAGAAATGAAGTCTAGAATGCCATGCCAAAGGTTGGGGGTTCATATAACCCCACTTCAATTTACTAAGTTCCACAAACTACCAAGTATCAAAGTGGTACAACTCATTCTCACTCAAACTAGCATGAACATCAAGTAGGACTCATCTCATTCATTTCCTTTAACCAACCATGATAACTCGGCATAACCAACAATCCACACATTCATCACAAATACATATCATTATGTTAGCTCATACATGTTTACAAATATAAAAGAGACTTGAGTAGCCTAGACATCCATATCACACATTTGGATGTTATTGCATCATATTAACTGCTTTGCCACAGCTGCTCAAGGCTCAAACTACCTCTATCAAATTCGCTTTCATGTAAAAATGAGTCCCATTACAGGTGAGACATAAAATCACAATAACAAATAATCTTTGCCAATTAATAAAAAGCAAAACATGTGACAGGTATCATCTGTAAAGACATCATCTACAGACATCCACGTGGAAGAAAATCTCCTTGCTCATGAGCTTTCATCATACATATTGCATCCATAGAAAGGGGAATCTTCTCACCCAGGAGTCATGGAAAAAGTATACAAAGGAAATAACAGCCTACAAAGAAAAAACCACTATCAATAAATTTGTTCACACTATTTGGACCAATACTTTATTCTATTTGCCAGCAGATAAAAGGACCACTTTTCCATCCACTATATCTAGTGCCTCAATTCTCTTTTTTTCATTGTTTACTCTGTTATTGTTCAAGTAAATGCCTCCTTGCCTTAACAAACGGGGTGCAGCAGATTTGCTGTCAAACAAACCAGCAGATACTGATAGATCAACCGAAGTCATATTTAAAACCTCATCATAAGCTAAAGAACAAGACGGGACATCCTTAGCAATCCCCTCAATAGTTTTCCAGTCCAACTTTGTCTCAGATTCAGGACTCAATGCTTCAGTTGCCTTGAGAGCCTCACTTAAGCCATCTTCCCCATGAACGAAACGGGTAACTTCTTCAGCAAGCCTCCGTTGAATAGTATTAGGCAAATACCCATGTTTTGCCATCTCTCCCTCCAATTTGTCTATCTCTTCAATATCCAAAAAGGTAAGAATTTTCATAAACCTGATCACATCCGCATCTGGAACAGAGAAAAAATACTGGTAAAACTTGTAAGGAGATAGCAAGGAAGGAGATAACCAAATAGCGCCATCCTCTGATTTACCAAATTTGGTACCATCGCTTTTCAAGAGAAGAGGAAATGTCAAACCATAAGCACCCTCAGCCTGTAATATTTTTCGAATTAACTCAGTCCCAGCAGTTATATTACCCCACTGATCACTGCCCCCAATTTGAACACTAACACCCTCATCCTGGAACAAATATAAGAAATCATAGCCCTGCAACAACTGTTAAGTAAACTCGGTATAGCTCATTCCTTGTTCCCACTCCAATCTCTTCCTCACACTTTCTTTAGCCATCATTGAACCCACCCTGGCATATCGACCCACCCGTTTCAGAAAATCCAGTAAACTAAACTCCTTCCACCAATCGTAGTTATTCAAAATTACAAGCGAAGAATCCACATTCAAGTTATCCAAGTGATTATTTAGAATTTTTCTAATGGTGTTGCTAATACTTACAGTGTTCTTCTCCAGAGTATCGACATCAAGTTCAGGTCTCTCGAGACTCTTCCCAGATGGGTCGCCGATGCGAGCGGTGGCGCCACCAATCAGAGTAACGGCTTGGTAGCCGCACCGGCGGAACCACGTGAGCACGATGAGCCCAAGAAGGTTACCCAAGTGTAAGCTCTCGGCCGTTGGGTCAAAACCACAATAGACCTTGAGGGGCCCAGAAGTAGGGTCCGAACAAGCGCTTCTGAGAGCATCACTGGTGACGGACTCGACCAGCCCTCTTTCTTCGAGGATTTCAATGACATTACGGCGAGGCACTCGATGCTGCTGCTGGGGTTCAGATGGAGAATGTGAGATTTGAAGACTGCAGAACGGCCTGGTGAATTGGAGATGGAGGTAACTAGGTAAATTGGAAGAAAATGAAGAGGAAGTTTTGAAGGGAAAGAGAGAGAGAGCTTAGTGGGATGAGAGAACAGGAGGGACCTTGAAGCAGAAATGGTCGCCATTCCCATTCGCTAAAATTCCTTCGCTTTCGCTGCCAGTGATGTTGGTGATATGTACGCTCGGTTTCTCTCCCTTCTCAGTTTCCCTCCATATTGCAAGCTAACGACGTCGTCTATTAAAACTGAGCCTCGAGTGGACAAAACTCGCGCTCAGAAAAACTGAGCCTTGAGTCTGACATAAGGAAAATCATTTTGAGTTTTGTTGATATTTTTTCCACTTAGCAGGATCAAAAATCTATATCATTGCTGCAAATGCATTCAGGAATCGAATGTTCACTATCAGCAAATCTGTTTTCCTGATTTGTGAAGTAAAATCACATGAAGTGAAGCAAACATCAAGAATGGGTTATGTACTATTATCATATCTGTTTTTGTGGCAACTGGAGCAAAATCAAACTAAGTGAAGCAAAAATCAACTAGCTGCTCGTTTGGTTTATTGACATGGAGTGTGAGGAGATGTAAATAAGTCTACATTACAGGGCTATATATGTTTAGTTCGTCAATTACCATGTAATCAAAATTACATGTATAAACTTATTTACAATCTTATATGTAAATAACTTTACATTTAAAAATCTATGTAATTTAGATTACAAGATTGTAAATGAGATAAAAAGACTTTCTGTTTTAATGAAGAACATGTCATTACTTTTTAATTTATTTATATTTATTTAAATATAAAAAATAAATTTATTTTTCATATATTCAATATTTTATCAAACAAACTTACATGCATTTTATTTACATCCCTTCTCATTACATTATTTCTCATTATATTTCCTAACCCCATGTAAATGAATCAAACGGGGTGTAGTTGTGCTGATACAAGACGAGAAAAACTTGTATATCAATTTTATTGTAAAAACTTAGAATTTGGAATGTGTGTAGAATAGTAGATAGAGTTGTAGAAATATGATATATATATATATATATATATATGAGATACGATCTGCACCATTTTTGGTATATATAGTGGTTTTGAATAAAAGAATTTTCATACTGCTCTTTCTCTATTGTTGTATGCAGTTTTTTTTTTTTTTATAAACAAACTCATCACAGCTCTGCATCAAGTACATTCTAGCTGGTTATTACTTCTACATCTAGTATTAGATCTAACCAATTCCTTCAGCAATGGAGACAAAATATGCAGACACGGAGGAACTGATAAGATTCTTAGCTAATATATCAGCTTCCTTATTAGCCTCACTAGGGATGTGCACCACCGCCACTTTGCATTGTCTCTTCTTCATCATCTATGAATTTCAGATAATAATTCACCATCTTGATAAGTGTGACTCACATCCTCCTCAATCATTTCAATAACGTTCAATTAATCATTTTCAAGCACAATATGTCCGTAATCCCATTGCCAAGCACGCTTCAGGCCAATGAGACAACCAGTGGATGATCATTAGATTTTTAGATCGCAAACAAAGCCTTCTATCACATTACCTTTTTTATCACGTAAAATCACTCCACAACTAGCCTTGTGATTTCTATATGAGTATGCAATTATATTTTAAGCACAATACTTAAATTCATCTCAATGCAAAAGAATAAGCAACATTTGTTTAACATATTGGTTGTGTAATATTTAACCCATTTAATTTCCAGAAATAAAAATGTCTTAAAATTAGAAATACAAAAAATAATTGTTTTGCTTACTCAATTTGAGTTGCTTGAGCAGCAAAAATCTTATTTTGAGATGACAATTTGTGCTTTCTCTTAGAAGTAGCAAAAGGATGATTATGTTGCTTCTCAAAGGATGTAACTAGATATTTTCCATTTTCTTATCTATTGATTGTCATCCCAACCAAACAACCAATTCTCAAATCTCTTCAAACATTTTTTGCTTCATAACCACTTGTTTTCTAGAACCCTTTTTTGAAACATACAAATTTTCAAGATAACACTAGATTTGATACACATAAAAGAGATTTTATGAAAGAGAGAATGAGAGAGAAATTTCTATGAAATTTGTTTGGTATATGTCATTCAGAATTTCTGTAAGCATAAAATAATCATTTTATGGAACTTATCTCTCCTTTTCCTTCTCCCTTTCTATTTCCCTCAAAATAATTCCTTCCTACCAAACATAATTGATTTATCTTACTTTTGTTAAACCAATCATTTCTAACACTGAGACCAATAAAGGCAACATATACATTATATAAAATCTACATGCATGTTCTTCACTTCACTTTCAAATTTCATACCGACATATGGAGTTAAATCTTGTTCCGTATCTTCATGTTCTAAAGGAAGTTCATTAGAGTGGGAACTTGAGGTATTTATGTAATCCATCCAATTTGCTACAGAGTTAAAAACAAAACAAAAAAATCAAGAAGACAATTTAGAAATAGTTACATTATTAAATAAAGCAGAAAGCCTAGAGACAAGTATTTAAGAAGAAATAATTAAACCAAACAACTTTCTAGTATCCTTTACTAAAGACAAAACTAAAGAAGCAGGAGTAATCTTATACATACGTTTGCAACTGCTAAGGATAATTTCTCCAAGATATTTCCATTCACAAACCTTACAATTTTGACAATCCAAACACATGAACTAAGATTTTTATCCCTCTATCTTGTTAACAACTTTCTTGCAACTAATAACCCAACCACATGAACTAAGCTGATTTTGCAATTAATAATTTCTGGAATTGATTTTAAGAGGACGCTGAATCAAACATATCAACAAAAGTACAATCAAACATATGCATCAATAGTTCCAAACAATCAAATAACAACATAACTGCCCCCACACCGCCCCCCCCCCCCACCAAAAAAAAAAAAAGAACGGAAGGTTACCCTCTTAATAAACACTGTTCAAGAATGGGAGAAAGTCAATTTTTTTTCAGTTAATCAAGTACAGAATAAGAAGGCTGTGTCAAAAAAGTTTGATTAAGGCAAATAAAATTGGAGTAAGGGTAGGAAATAATTAGGGTTTTCTTTTTTAAATTACTTGAAGTTTATTAATAAGTTAACATTGTTAAGTATATAGTTAATTACTAGGTGTATGATGTATTTAAAAGAATTTACATGTCAAATTATAATGGGAAAAGTACAAAAAAATGTAAGGAAAAGCACGTAAGACATTTTCTTTTTTCTCTTTTAACAAGCATAAGGAAATAGGATTTACCACACAGAAAGCCATTGAAAAAAATAGATGCTATTTTTAAAGGTGTGAAGAATAAATTTAAGGATGAAAACGGAATTTAATTTTTTTAATTGGATAAATGATCAATTTCTTTTTCAGAAATGAAAAAATAAAAAAGAAATAGGTAAAAAATAATAAAAATTAATAATATAAAGTTTCATTCTTTATTATATTACTAACCACATAATCAAGAAAGTTTACTTATATTACTTATATTATAAAGTGTCATAGCCACATTCTAAGTTATCTTTCTATCATTTCACACAATTCCACTACTGCCCACCCTTCCTTCTGAACCTTTGTTGCACCATTAGTATTACTTAGTTGCTGATCACTTGAGTTGCATCAAGGCTCAATTGGTAACATCTTCCTTTACCTTAGATAGTTTCCCTGATGATGGATTGTATGTTGTTATTGGTTATGATCCTTGGTATGCTGATTTGGTTAACTACTTAGTTGCTTCTGAGTTACCTGCACACTTAAAGAAACATCAATTAGATAAATTTAGGAGTGAAGCTAAGTACTATATTTGGGATGATCCATACTTGTGGCGCATGTGAAATGACCAAATTCTTAGGAGATTTGTGCTTAACCATGAGTTTATCTCTGTTTTACATTTTTGTCACACTCTAGCATGTGATGGTCACTTTGGTTCACAGCGCACTACTAGGAAGGTCTTAGACTCTAGTTTGTATTGGTCTAGTCTATTTAGGGATGCATATGAATTTTGTGAGTCTTGTGCACGTTATCAGCATACATGAAACATTTCTTGCAGGAAGGGGCAAACGTAGCCCTAAAGTATAAGGGGGGCCAACAATTTGTTTAATTTTATATTTTAATATTATCATAAATATTTTAAAGCAATTTTACAACTTAAAAGAAATTATTAAATGAGAAATCATGTATAATGATAATTTTTTTAAAAAAAATAAAGTGAAATCATATACTATATATTAATTCTAAAAATTATATAATATATATATATATACATATTTATAATTCATATTTTTCATACTAATATAAATAATAAATGGTGAATGCTTAAAATATATAAAAACTAAATCCCTAAAACTAGGATACGGGAAGCATGACTGTAACAAAGCCTATCATCTATTAAACTTAATTATGGACTTGGTTAAACCCCTTCATAGACACCAACAATAACTATTTAAAATAGCTGTTTCAACAGATGGATGAGGACTGGAGAAGAAAACGCATTGGTGAGCATGACTGTGTTAAGATAGCTTGGACTGAAGGCGAGTGGACATATTTACTTTTAGTTCAGTTTGATTCTAATTAAAAATTCTTTTTTAAAAAAAATCTGGGGAGTAGGGGGGGCGCTTAGGCCCTCCCAAAGCACAACCTGTGTCCACCACTGCTCGCAGGAATGAGATGCCTCAGCAACCATTGTTGTTTTGGAAGATTTTTTATGTTTGGGGTATTGATTTCATGGGACCATTTTCTGTTTCATTTGGTTTTTCTTACATTAACCATTGTTCTTTTGTAAGATTTTTTATGTCTAGGGTATTGATTGCATGGGACCATTTTCTGTTTCATTTGGTTTTTCTGACATTATTCTAGTTGTTGATTATGTTTCAAAGTGGGTGAAAGCTAAAGCCACTAGGACTGATGACTCTGTTGTTGTTGTGGATTTTGTTAGATCACATATCTTTTGCAAGTTTGGTATTCCTAAGGCCATCATCAGTGATCAAGGCACCCACTTCTGTAATAGAAACATGCAAGCTTTACTGCGCAAATATGACGTAATGCATAAAGTGGCGACTCCTTACCATTCCCAAAATAATGGACAATCTGAAGTTTCAAATAGGGAGATCAAGTAGATTTTAGAGAAAACAGTGTAGCCTAATCCTAATAGGAAAGATTGGAGCAAGAGATTAGATGATGCACTATAGGCATACCGTACTGCATATAAGACTCTTATAAGCATGTCACCTTACAGACTAGTCTTTGGAAAAGCTTGCCACTTGCTTGTTGAGATTGAGCACAAGGCATACTGGGCTGTGAAGAAATGCAATATGGATTTGATGAAGCAGGATCTCAAATTAAACTTCAACTACAAGAGCTTGAAGAGATTCGCTTGGAGGCTTATGAAAATTCAAGGATCTATAAAGAGAAAACTAAGTCTGCACATGATAAGTTAATCACAAGGAAGGAGTTCCATGTTGAAGAGAAAGTGTTGTAAAGTTTAGTATAATATAAGTTTTGATAATAACAAATATAGAGTAATAAGGAACAAATGTATCATATTGAGGAAAACAGAAGAGAAACGGAGGAAGGAAAATTAACTGGGAATCTGAACTGCATTATACTGAACCCGTGTATACAATATATACAGAGTAAAAGGGAATCACCTAATAAAAGCTAATAAATACAAATGAATACAGAATAAAATCAATATCATAATTACAAAATCATTAATATTAATTAACACCCCCCTCAAACTCAAGATGGCTTAAGATCAAACATCTTGATTTTGCTAACTAAAAGGTGAAACCGGCCTGGATTGTGAGACTTGGTAAACAAGTCAGCAGGTTGATCAGTAGTCCAGATGGGAAGCAATTTGAGGGTGCCACATAGAACATGCTATCGAGTGAAGTGATAGTCGATTTCAATATGTTCGGTCCGCTCATGAAACACATCATTATGAGCAATCTGTCTGGCACTCTGACTATCACAATAGAACTCAGTGGAGGAATCTTGAGCCACACCCATATCGGTGAGAAGCCAACGAAGCCAAAGTATCTCAGATGTAGTGTCAGCCAAAGCTCGATACTCAGACTTAGTACTAGATCGAGAGGCCAAAGTCTGTTTCTTGCTTCGCCATGAGATTAGAGAATCACCAAGAAAAATACAGAATCCAGTGGTAGATCTACGATCAGAGTGATCACCACCCCAATCTGCATCAGAATAAGCTGGTAGAACGAGTGAAGAACTAGCAGAAAAATGGAGGCCATGAGATAGAGTGCCCTTAACATATCTAATGATACGAAGGACCGCGGCATAGTGAGTGGTGCGAGGAGACTGCATAAACTGACTAACAATGTGCACTGCATATGCAATGTCAGGTCTAGTCACAGTGAGATAAATAAGACTCCCAACTAATTGACGGTAGGCCGTGGGATTTTTCAATAAAGTTCTATCAGTAGAGGTAAATTTAGCATTAGGTTCAATGGGAGTAGTCTTTATCATATCATTAGTGAGTTGAGCTCGAGAAATCAAGTCAGAAGCATATTTAACCTGAGAAAGAGAAATACCATTTTCCCCTTGAAGTACCTCTAGCCCAAGAAAATAACTCAGGTTACCAAGATCCTTCATCTCAAAATGATTCCCAAGATATGACTTGAGTTCCTGTACCTCTAGGAAGTCACTACCAGTGATAATCATGTCATCAACATACAACAAAAGTAAAACAATACCATGCTCACTAGAACGAACAAATAAGGCAGAGTCATAAGGACTATGAGAAAATCCAAGATGACTAATAGGAGAGCTAAATTTAGCAAACCAAGCACGAGGAGCCTGTTTAAGACCATAGAGTGCTCACCGGAGTCGACAAACCTTGATTGTCGGATGCAAATATCCAGGAGGAGGTTTCATATACACTTCTTCCTCAAGATCCCCATTCAAAAAAGCATTTTTGACATCCATCTGGTGAAGGGTCCAACCCTTAGCTGCAGCAATGGCAAGAAGACTCCGTACAGAGGTGATCCGAGCAACAGGAGCAAAAGTCTCCTCGTAATCGATGCCATACTCCTGAGTAAAACCTTGAGCTACCAAGCGGGCCTTGCGCCACTCGAAAGAGCCATCAGAATGAGTTTTGAGTTTATAAACCCATCTACATCCAACTAGAGTCTTATCAGAAGGAAGGTTAACAAGATCCCAAGTGTGCATTTTCTCCAAAGCCTGTAATTCTTCTTGCATAGCCTGCTGCCAGTCAGGGTCACGAGAGGCTTCCAAATAGGATTGAGTTTCCTGTAACTGAAGTATGGTAGAAAGACAATGGTAATCACGAAGATAGGAGGGAGGATGTCTTACACGGATAGGCCAAGAAGACTCTGAGCACAGAGGCTCAGATGACGTGTCGTGTGCAGGAGAATCAAGAACGACAGGAGCATCTGGGAGAGACATAACATCAGACGTAACAGTGAGCTCATCAACAGAATTTGTACCTGGATCACTAGGAAAAAGATCAACTGCTGGATCGGTGAAAACTAGATTAGAAGCAGAAGAAATGCTAGAGAAATTAGTCAGAAAAGAAAAATGGATATGTTCCCAAAAGACCACATGACGAGAAACACGGATGCGATGAGAAAGAGGATCCCAACAACGATATCCCTTGTGTTCAGAATCATAACCAAGAAAACAACAGACACGTGCTCGGGCTTGTAATTTGATGGACTCATGAGAGGGAAGAAGAACAAAGCAAGCACATCCAAAAACTTTCAACATTTGGTAATTAGGAGAAGTACCATAAAGTCGTTCAAAAGGAGAAATATTACCAATGACAGAGGAAGGAACTCGATTAATGCAAAAAATAGCAGTCATGGCTGCTTCACCCCAAAACCGCTCAGGACAACCCAAAGAAATTAATAGAGCTCGGACAGAATCAAGAATATGACGATGTTTACGCTTAGCACGACCATTTTGTTGAGAGGTGTAAGGATAAGAATATTGAGAAATAGTGCCTTGCTCATCAAGAAAGTGAAGTATTTTGGAATCACGATACTCAAGAGCATTGTCTCTTCGAAAAACTTTGATTATTTTTTAAAATTGAGTACGAATCATGGTAGCAAATTTGATATAGATTTGAGATAGCTCTGAACGATTTTTCATCATATAAATCCAAGTAAAACGCAAAAAATCATCAATAAAAATCACAAAATATTGAGATCCCCCCATTGAGGAAGTAGGAGCAGGTCCCCAAATATCATAATGAATCAAGTCAAAAGAAGAATCAGAAATAGAATCATTTTTATTAAAAGACAAAGCAGATTGTTTTGCAGTTTGACAAGAAATACAATCCAAAGTCTTATCACTAACTGGACCTAGGAAACTATGAGAAATCAAAAGCTTCAATTTATTCATGGAAGGATGAGCAAGACGGAGATGCCACAAATCAAGAGAGGATGAAGCAGAAGAAGCAGCACATAATCTAGAAGAAGTGACATTAGGTAGATGCATGGAGGCGAGCTCAAACATACATTCGACCTTACGCCCAGTCCCGATGACCTGTCCTGTCTGAGAATCCATAACAACACAGCCACGTTTGTTAAATAAAACATCATAGCCCATATCAACAAGTTGTCCAATGGAGATAAGGTTAAAACTGATAGCAGGTACGAAATAAGTATCACTAAGAGATAAAGAAGATGAAGAAACAGTTCCAACATGACTAACAGGCATTTGTGAGTTGTCGGCAGTGTGAATAGGGGGTGCAGAGGTATTTGGCATTAAAGAAGAGAAAAGATTGGGTTGGCTAGTCATGTGATTATAACAGGCAGAATCAAAGTACCAAGAAGATATACCTGAGGGAGTAGCTAGGGCAGCAGGTGGACTGGAGGAACCAGATAGCAATTTGCGAAGTAAAGCCTCAATATCAGTAGTGGAGGACCCTGAAGTGGAAGCAGTAGATGCTTCATTATTGATAACATCAGTTACAGATAATGCAGGCTTGGATAAATGTCCTTGTCGTGTTGACTTCCTTTGATCAGTTTTAGGTGGACGAGTAGGGCATTGTTCTATAAGATGACCTGGTTTCTTGCAGTATCTACAGAACAAAGTAGGGCAATTGACAGCTATGTGCCCTTTTTTCTGGCATGTACGACACTCAATAAAAGGACATTCAGCAAATGAGTGATTAGACTGAGGACAGCGGCGACATAGTTTAGGATTCCTATCAGGTATAGCAAAAGCCATCTCAGGAGTACACTGCAGAAGACCTAAACGAGTTTCCTCCGATCGAAGTCGAGCAAGAGCATCTTCAAGAGTGGGAAGAGGACTCTGATGTAGAAGAGAAGCTCGAACAGGCTCATAATCATCTGTGAGTGCCATAAGAAACTGAATAAGGCGGAGTTGATCACGATACTTTAGAAAAGCCTGTGTATCAGCTTCACACTTGAAAACAGGTTCTGAGTAAGCTAATTGATCCCAGATAGACTCAATCTTGGCTAGAAATTCATAGAGAGGTTGACCCCGTTCTTGCTTGAGAGTACTGAGTTCCTTTGGCAATTGAAACTGATTAGATAGATCGGAAGAAGTGTATCGATTAGCAAGATGATCCCATACCTCTTTTGCAGTCTCAAAGCGTCCAAATTGTTGATGGATACTAACTGTGGAAGTATTTCTGAACCATGTAATAATTTGATTATTTTTACTGTCCCAGTTTTCTAGTCGAACATAAAATTTAACATCAGTCTCATCAGGATCACGAGAAGGAAATTATTAATCTCCAGTGACATATCTCCACAACTTCCTTCCTTTAAGAAAACCTCGCATGCTTTCCAACAGTTGGATCAAGAGTTTTGATGATTCCAAACCAACACTCAAGAGCTTGGATTGAAGATATCAAAGGAGATCAAAGCTGTTTCAAGTGAAGATTTGCTGAGTATTTGCTATTAGATCTTTGGTAGGATCTTTGGTTTTTGTTTAGATTGGGTAAAAGATTTTGATTTGAGAAAAAGACGTTTTCAAACCTTGATTTGAAGTTAAATCTTTACTTATTTGAAAAATACTCACAAACAGACGAAGTTTGAAAGTTTAACTGAACTGTCAAGTTGGAAATTCGAATTTGGCCCTTAGACATTCGAATTTCGAGCTAAAACTGAATAAGTCTGAAGAGGTGTCTCTCTGTCAGACAAATTTTGGTCTTTCAAAATTCGAATTTCAATCAAGTCTGAAAGAAGCCTTTTTGTGACAGACGAACTTCACAGTCTCAAAATTCGAATTTCAGACAAAATGTCATTTATGAAAACTAAGGAAATTCGTCTGAAGCTTTGCTAAAGTTCATCTGAAATTAAGAAGAAACTAAGTTTGAAAATGCTCTCTGACAGACGAACTTTAACTTAGCAAAATTCGAATTTTCACCTGAGTCAAAAAAGGGGTTACTTTGTGACATTCGAATTTCACTCTTTCAAAATTTGAATTTCAGACAAAACAAAACTTGAGAAAATATAGGAAATTCGTCTGAATGCTTGATAAAGTTCATCTGAGATCAAGAGTGATTTCAGTCTCAAAACTGTTATCTGACAGACGAATTTCACTCTGTCAAAATTCGAATTTCGAAGAAAGTGAACTACTGTGCCTCTTTAAACGTTCAGTGAACAGACGAATTTTGGGCATCCAAAATTCGAATTTCGAGGGCACTGTAGCAAATTGAAAACACTGTTCACACTTAACAGAAAATCTTTCTTCTTGAAAATTCGTATGTCACATTGTGGAAAGATTTTATGAGTTTCGAAATTCGAATTTCACTCTATGGACAGACGAACTTCGCATTTTTACGTTGGAAGCTTTAACCTTCGGTTCCCTCGAAATTCGTCTGTTGGCCAACCGAAATTCGAATTTCAGTATGTCAGAAACATTAAATGCGGTTGGTAAACGGATAGTTTTTTCAGAGTAACCGTTGGATAACTTCCCCAACGGATAGATTTAGTTTCTAACGGATATTTGAGATCAAAATCTATAAATATAACATTATTTGAAGTTGTGGGTAACGAAATCAAACTTGTATATACTGAATTTCTGCTGAATCTTCATCTCAAAAGCTTTTACCCTTCCAACCTCATTATTTGTACTTAAACCTTCATATCCACTCTATTCAAGAGAGTTATTCATTTGTAAACAATCTACTCTTCATCTGGAAGATAGAATTACTTGTGAGGGGTATTCACAAGGGGATTGGGAAGCACATAGAGAAAGTGCTTAGAGAGTTTGAGAGAGCTCAGAACAGAGCATACTCGTGTACTGTGGCTTTAGCAAGAAGCCCGTTGAAATTCTTGCTGGATAGTGGATAAATCTCAAGAGGTGTCTTGAGGACTGGATGTAGGTCAAGTGGATAGACCGAACCAGGATAAATCACTGAGTTTTCTTCTTCTTATCTCTACTTTTCAGCTTGCTCTGTTTCACACGTTATTTTCATTATACTGTGATATCTTCACTTGCTTCACTTTGTGCAGAAAAATTTCAATCTTCCCAATTCACCCCCCCTCTTGGGAAGTCAGCCTTGCTAACAAGTGGTATCAGAGCCCGGATTCCCATTCAAAGGATTTCACAGTCCGGGAACAAAGATGGCTGGCTTTGGAGAGAATATACTTCCTGAAGGGAACAACACTAACAGACCACCAGGCTTCAGTGGAGAGCATTATGGGTACTGGAAGATGAGGATGCAGATCTACCTCCAATCAATTGATCTTGACATCTGGTCAGTCATTGATAAAGGAGATTTCGTCCCAATGGCTCCAACTGAAGATGGAAGATACAAAGAGAAGCTGGAAGCAGAATGGAATGATGAAGACAGAAGGAGAATCCTACTAAATTTCAAAGCAAAGCATTGTTTAGTCAGTGCCCTGAACCAGGATGAATTCTACAGAGTCTCGCAATGCACCACTGCAAAAGGAATGTGGGATACTCTGCAGATTGCACATGAAGGAACATCTGGAGTTAGGGAGAACAGACTAAACACGTGCATTGGAGAGTATGAAAGCTTCAGAATGGCTGAAGGAGAAACTGTAAAGGAGCTCCAAAAGAAATTCACTCTCATTGTAAATCAACTAAAGAGCTTAGGAAAGGAATACACTCAATCAGAGAAAGTAAGAAAAATTCTCAGAGCTCTCCCTCTGGAATGGCAGCCCAAGGTGACAGCAATAGAAGAAGCCAGAGGAGAATCAATGGCCTCTGTCACAGCTCTCTTCGGGAGCCTTGAGGAGTATGAAGGAAAAATCAAAGCTCTCAAGGAAGCCGGGCTGGACAGAAAGAAGAAAGGCATTGCTCTTAAAACTGCTGATGAAAAGGAAGAAAAATCTAACGAAGAGGATGAACTTGATGATGAAACTCTGGCTATGATGGTCAGAAAATTCGAACGATTCTACAGCAAGAAGAAGAACAAAAGATTCTTCAAGAAGGTAACTGCTGGGGAAAACAAGAAAGAGACAAAAGAACCTGTGACTTGCTATGAGTGCAAGAAGCAGGGACACATAAAATGGGACTGTCCCCAATTCCTCAGAAAGCAAGAAAAAGAAAAGAAAGGTGCTGACAAAGGGAAAAAGAAGAAAGCCTACATCTCATCCATATGGGGTAACAGCTCAGATGAGGAAGAAGAAGATGAAGAAGAGATTGCCAACATTTGTCTGATGGCACTTGCTTCTGAAGAAGCTACACCCTCATACAGCAGTGATCAGGATGAAGAGCAAATTTGGGTACCTAAAAGGAAAACATAAACATTATTTTGCAGGTCTGTCTCAAAGCTAAGAAAAGCAACAAATGGTATATGGACAGTGCCTGCTCAAGCCACATGACTGGTGATAAGGAGAAGTTCATCACCCTTAGAGACAAGAAAGGAGGAAAAGTGACATTTGGAGGTGATCAATATGGCAAAATCATTGGAATTGGCATTGTGGGGAAAAATCCAGAAACATCCATTGAAGAGGTGCTGTTTGTAATTGGCCTCAACCACAATTTGCTAAGCGTGAGTCAAACCTGTGATAGAGGAAACTGGGTGCTGTTTGACTCAAAGTTTTGCCTGGTCATCAGAAAAAGTGATCACAAAGTAATCTTAAAAGCTCAAAGGGATGGTAACTGCTACACTATTGACCTTGATGAACTTCCCCCTTTAGATTCTGTATGCTTAATCAGTCAAAATAATGATAGTTGGTTATGGCATAGGAGATTAGCTCATGTTAATATGAATCAGGTGTCTAAACTGGTTAAAAATGAGCTAGTTACTGGTTTGCCAAAAATATCTTTTGAAAAGGATAAAGAATGTGATGCATGCTTAAAAGGAAAACAAATTAAATCATCCTTCAAATCTAAAAACATAGTTTCCACAACAAGACCACTTGAATTGCTGCATATGGACTTAATTGGACCTTCTAGGGTAAAGAGTCTTGGTGGTAATCTGTATGTGCTTGTAATTGTTGATGATTATTCTAGATTTACTTGGACATTATTCCTTTCTTCTAAGAGTGATACCTTTGATGCATTTGTAACCTTAGCTAAGAAAGTGCAAAATGAGAAAGGTATCTCTATTGTGTCTATCAGGCCAGATCATGGAGGAGAATTTGAAAATGCATACTTCCTGAAGTACTGCAGTGAGCATGGAATTGACCACAACTTCTCAGCTCCTAGGACTCCTCAACAGAATGGAGTAGTAGAAAGGAAAAACAGAACTATTGGGGAGATGGCCAGAGCTATGCTGAATGAGAAGGAACTTTCTCAAGTGTTTTGGGCTGATGCAGTAAACACAGCTAGTTACATCATCAACAGAGCATACATCAGACCCATCCTGGGAAAGACTCCATACGAGCTGTACAAGGGGAGAAAGCCAAATCTGTCCCATCTCCATGTGTTCGGATGCAAATGCTTCATTCACAACAATGGCAAAGAAAACCTAGGTAAATTTGATGCCAAATCAGATGAAGGTATATTTCTTGGCTACTCTAGTAGGAGTAAGGCATATAGAGTTTATAATAAAAGATCAAATGTGGTAGAGGAATCTGTGCATGTGGTTTTCATTGAAAATGAAACTATTTCAAAACATGTTACCAATGAGGATGATCTTGCTTTCAATTTTGAAAAACTGGGCATTTCTGATAAAAGTAAAACTGAACCTCCAAAGATATCTGAACCTGTTAACATAGAGGAAGATATCCAGGAGCAAGAGTTTGATGAAGAAAATAATGAAGAAACATCTCAAGAACTCCCTAGAGCTTGGAGATATCAAAGGAATCATCCTGTTGATCAAGTGATAGGAGATGTTCAAGAGAGAGTCAAAACCAGAAAACAATTAAGGGATCAAATGCTAAATTGTGCTTTCATTTCTCAAATTGAACCCAAATGTGCTGAAGAAGCCTTAACTGATGATTACTGGATTTTGGCAATGCAAGATGAACTAAATCAGTTTGAAAGAAATCAAGTTTGGGATTTAGTTCCAAGACCCAAAAATCATCCTGTTATTGGTACCAAATGGGTTTTCAGAAACAAACTTGATGAATCTGGAATAATAATCAGAAATAAAGCCAGATTGGTTGCTAAAGGATATAATCAGGAAGAAGGTATTGATTTTGAAGAAACCTTTGCACCAGTAGCTAGATTAGAAGCTATAAGAATATTGCTGGCTTATGCATGCATGAAGAATATTTTGCTATATCAAATGGATGTAAAGAGTGCTTTTCTGAATGGATATATCATGGAAGAGGTTTATGTAGATCAACCTCCAGGTTTTGAGGATTCTACAAAACCAAACCATGTCTATAAACTGAAGAAAGCTCTTTATGGATTAAAACAAGCCCCTAGAGCATGGTATGAAAGATTAAGCAACTTTCTGACTGAAAAAGGATTTAACAGAGGCAAAGTTGACACTACTTTATTCACTAAGAAAGAGAATAAAGATTTACTAATTGTCCAAATCTATGTTGATGATATCATTTTCGGTGCTACTAATGAAACTCTTTGCAAGGAATTTTCTAAGTTAATGCAGGGAGAATTTGAGATGTCTATGATGGGTGAACTCAATTTCTTCCTTGGATTGCAAATCAGACAGCTTAATGATGGTATCTTTCTCAGTCAATCCAAGTATCTAAAGGAGCTGTTAAAGAAGTTTGGAATGGAGAATGTCAAGCCAACGGGAACACCTATGGCTACTGCAACCAAACTGGACATGGATGAAAATGGGAAAATGTTTGACATTACTCAATACAGAAGAATGATTGGATCCCTGCTGTACCTAACCGCCAGCAGACCTGACATTATGTTCAGTGTCTGCATGTGTGCAAGGTTCCAATCATGCCCCAAAGAAACCCATGCAACAGCTGTGAAAAGAATTTTCAGATATCTAATTGGAACATCACAGATGGGTCTTTGGTATCCAAAAGGCAATAGAGAAGATCTCAAAGGATACACAGATGCTGATTTTGCAGGATCCAAAACTGACAGAAAAAGCACAAGTGGAACTTGTCAGTTTCTTGGAGGGTCCTTGGTTTCATGGTTCAGCAAAAAGCAAAACAGTGTAGCTCTATCCACTGCAGAAGCTGAGTATGTTGCAGCTGGAAGCTGTTGTGCCCAAGTCATCTGGATGAAGCAGCAACTTGAAGATCTTGAGGTTAAAATGAAAGAGATACCCATCATGTGTGATAATCAAAGTGCCATAAACATCACTAAGAATCCTGTCATGCACTCAAGGACGAAACATATTGAGGTTAGGCACCACTTCATAAGGGATCACGTTCTGAAAGGAGAAGTTAAGCTGGAATACATCCCAACAGAGGATCAAGTAGCTGATGTACTCACCAAACCTCTACCAGAAGACAGGCATTGCAAAATAAGAAGAGAATTGGGAATGGTAAATCCCAATGAATTGTAAGTTATTCTTATAAAATTCTCTTCTTTTTAATTTTAAATCTTAAAGTCAATTCTAACTTCAGCATCGGAGAGTGTTTAATTTAAGTTGCAGGTGCTCTTCACAAGTCTAAATGGCTATACTTTTGAAGATTGGAGCACTTCAGATTAAAACAACCAGAAAATGAAGTGAATAATAATTGTTCTAAGTTCTGGATCCATTCTGTAAGTTTTTTTTGAAATTTGTATGTTGTTTGATTGCTAGATGAATTTCATTGATAATCTGTGTTTTTGAACTGGTCAACGTGGTCAACATTCGAATTTTGATTGACCAACAGACGAACTTTGGCCTGTTATGCCTTGGAACAGTTCTCGGTAATGCCTCGAAATTCGTCTGTTAAAACTTGAAAGTTCGAATTTTCGAAAACTGAAATTTCAAACTTATTATTGTTCATCATTGTTATACGAATTGTTACTTCCTAACATACGAATGTTGGACAATATTTACAAAAGTTGAAAAATTCAAAGATTCAGTTCAAAATTCGTCTGTTGAATTATGCTCCTGATAATTGAATGCTTGAAAGACGATGTTCTGCATGCTTAATTCGTCTATTGTTTGAAGTTTTGTTTGTTGATGCTGCTTTTCTTTTCAACATTCGAATTTTGTTGGAACAAAATTCGTCTGTTGTGTATGTATTGTTTGTTTCAAGCCTCTATCAGACGAACTTTCAAGATGAAAGTTCATTTGTCAGCAAGCTGTGCTGAACGGTTTAACTTGTAACTGCCCGAAGTTCGAATTTTGACCCCTCAAAATTCGTCTGTCAGACGGTTACATGCGTTAAAACCAACAGTTTTCCACAGAACAGACGCAACCCTATTTGTAACTCCTTCAAGTCTGTTCTGATTCTCTCTTCATTCCTCTTAACTCCTGCCCAAAAACTGTCTTTTTCTCACCGATTAAACTTCATTTCGCATCCCTTAAATCTATTCTAAGCCACATTCTGCATCATTCAACCAAGAAATGGCGAGAGTGAAAATTCCTGGAACAGGACAAGCTGGGTCTAGGCCTAAGAGGACGGTCAAATCTCAATATGCTACAAAGGAAGGAGAGAAATCCAAGAGAAAAGCCGAACCCAGTAAAGCTACTCCTTCCAAACGTCAAAAATCCTCGTCCAAGTCAGAATCTCAGAAAGCTGGGGCCTCTTCTTCAAAATCTGCAGTTCCTTCGGCTGGTACTGCTGCTGTAGCTTCCTCTTCTTCTACTGAATCCGGAGAGTTTGAAATGACTACACTGCCACTATGGAGTACTCCTGAGATTCAAGAAGAGTACACTACCAAGTTTTCCAACAAAAAGGTAATCAAGCCTCACTGTGTAAATATGGAACAATTTCTGATATCCAACAACTTTGATGCTGCAATATGGTTGATAAAGTATAAAAATCTGTTGGAAATTGCTGAAAAATATGATGATGAGGTAGTAAAGACTTGGTATGCCTCTCTTAAGTATAACAGCAAGAAAAGAAAATGGGAGGTCACCTTGAGATCAAGGACCATTTGGCTTGATGATGAAACATTCAATGAGGTGTTGGAAATCCCAGGTCAAGATGGGCTAAAAGTTGACATTACATCCTCTGGGTATATGGATGAGGCTAGCACAGCTGATGAAGAAGGTGAGCCCTTCCTATTTTACAAGGAAAGCACTATCTTGGACACCTTGTTCAGAAGAAGGGAGAATAGGCCCACAATAAATCTGTTGAAACCCACAGACCTCAGCGTACAAGTAAGGATCTTGCACTACATAGTGTCCAGGATCATATTCAACAAGGGTGACAGCTTCAATTTGATAACAAGGGCGGAGGCTCATGTGATGACTGCCATCATACGTGGAAAGCTGATCAATATGGGGCATATCATTCTCCAGCGTATGATAAAGGCAAGGGATCAGAGGAAAGATTCCACCCTTCCCTATGCAGCAATTATCTCAAGAATCCTGCAGCATGCTAGGATTCAGCACATTGAAAAGGGGAAAGGGAAACTCACTGAGGCCTTCAAAGAAGAGGAATTGCAAAGGATGGGCATTGAAAGAGATGAAGGACATTGGGTTGGAAAGGGAACAGGAAAAACTGAAGATTTGTTCTTTATTGCTGATGCTTCCCTCCAACAAGAAGGCACCTCTGAGGCTCCTGGCAGATCTGTACCTCAGCCTTCTCAGCCTATTCCATCTCCATCCAGGACCACTCACCCTCCTTCCACTCCCTCCTCTCGAACCAAGCCAACTAAGATCACTGAGATGTTTGACAATCTGTCAACACTCATTCTCAGCATTAAGGATGAGCAAAATGCCAAATTTGCTCACCTACAAGATTAGATACATCAGTTGGCAGTAAATATGAAGGTGGTAGCTGATGCCTATGAAGAGATTAGAAATGCAATTCCTACCACTTCAGTTCCACCTCAACCTGGTATCCCTGAGCCCTCTCTGTCTCCATCCCCTGTGCCTCCAAGTCCCTTCGAGATTGCTTCCTCTGACCATGATGTTAATGGTGCTGGTGCAATGAGAACACCAAGTCCTGGTCCACCCTTGGACTATGGATTAGAAGAAGAAGGTCTTCAAGAATCAAGCCCTCTTGAACTTATGCAAGAAGATGCGCCGGGTTCAATTCTGTCTATACAAGAATCTGAGCAAGTTGAAAGACTGGTTGCAGCCATGAGCAATGAGGAAAGAAGCATTGTTCCTGTTATTGATTATTTTGCCATTGCTCACAATGCCCTTCTACTAGCTCAAAGAAGAAGGCTTGAAGAAATGTTTCCTCCTCCTGCACCAGTCTCTCCTTCTCTTGCTGATTATGGACTGTCAGAGGAACAGAGAGCTCAGCTAGCTCTTTCCAGGCAGGAAATGCAAGAGCTGCTTGTGGTCTCTGATGATTCTGATGAAGAGCCTTCAACTACACCAGCTCAGCCAGAAATTCCTTTTGCTCCTGTCCCTCTTTGTGCTGTTCCTCTCACTCAGATACCTCCTCCAATGGACTTTGCTGGGCTTTCTGATGATGCCAAAAAGGGGGAGAAGATAAAGCAAACTGGGACTAAGCAAGCTGGAAAATCTACTGAGTCATCTGGAAAAGGAAAGACATACAGCAAGAAGTCTAAGCCAAAGAAGAAGTGATTATTTTTAGATCTTAGGCTGAATCTTCTTGTTGTATCTAGTTTTAAATTGTTTTATTGTTTGATGAACTGATTGAAATATGTATTGCAACAATTTGTATTAAGTAAATTATGTTATTGGTTGCAATGATTTGGGCTTTGAATCTCTTCACTTAATCTGTTGAAAATGATATCTTATGAACTGTAATGCATATGTTGAGGGGGAGCTTGTGTAAGCAAACCCAAGTACTAATCCAGTTTGTGAGTTGTTTTGTCATCATCAAAAAGGGGGAGAATGTTGGATCAAGAGTTTTGATGATTCCAAACCAACACTCAAGAGCTTGGATTGAAGATATCAAAGGAGATCAAAGCTGTTTCAAGTGAAGATTTGCTGAGTATTTGCTATTAGATCTTTGGTAGGATCTTTGGTTTTTGTTTAGATTGGGTAAAAGATTTTGATTTGAGAAAAAAGATGTTTTCAAACCTTGATTTGAAGTTAAATCTTTACTTATTTGAAAAATACTCACAAACAGACGAAGTTTGAAAGTTTAACTGAACTGTCAAGTTGGAAATTCGAATTTGGCCCTTAGACATTCGAATTTCGAGCTAAAACTGAATAAGTCTGAAGAGGTGTCTCTCTGTCAGACGAATTTTGGTCTTTCAAAATTTGAATTTCAATCAAGTCTGAAAGAAGCCTTTTTGTGACAGACGAACTTCACAGTCTCAAAATTCGAATTTCAGACAAAATGTCATTTATGAAAACTAAGGAAATTCGTCTGAAGCTTTGCTAAAGTTCATCTGAAATTAAGAAGAAACTAAGTTTGAAAATGCTCTCTGACAGACGAACTTTAACTTAGCAAAATTCGAATTTTCACCTGAGTCAAAAAAGGGGTTACTTTGTGACATTCGAATTTCACTCTTTCAAAATTCGAATTTCAGACAAAACAAAACTTGAGAAAATATAGGAAATTCGTCTGAATGCTTGATAAAGTTCATCTGAGATCAAGAGTGATTTCAGTCTCAAAACTGTTATCTGACAGACGAATTTCACTCTGTCAAAATTCGAATTTCGAAGAAAGTGAACTACTGTGCCTCTTTAAACGTTCAGTGGACAGACGAATTTTGGGCATCCAAAATTCGAATTTCGAGGGCACTGTAGCAAATTAAAAACACTGTTCACACTTAACAGAAAATCTTTCTTCTTGAAAATTCGTATGTCACATTGTGGAAAGATTTTATGAGTTTCGAAATTCGAATTTCACTCTATGGACAGACGAACTTCGCATTTTTACGTTGGAAGCTTTAACCTTCGGTTCCCTCGAAATTCGTCTGTTGGCCAACCGAAATTCGAATTTCAGTATGTCAGAAACATTAAATGCGGTTGGTAAACGGATAGTTTTTTCAGAGTAACCGTTGGATAACTTCCCTAACGGATAGATTTAGTTTCTAACGGATATTTGAGATCAAAATCTATAAATATAACATTATTTGAAGTTGTGGGTAACAAAATCAAACTTGTATATACTGAATTTCTGCTGAATCTTCATCTCAAAAGCTTTTACCCTTCCAACCTCATTATTTGTACTTAAACCTTCATATCCACTCTATTCAAGAGAGTTATTCATTTGTAAATAATCTACTCTTCATCTGGAAGATAGAATTACTTGTGAGGGGTATTCACAAGGGGATTGGGAAGCACATAGAGAAAGTGCTTAGAGAGTTTGAGAGAGCTCAGAACAGAGCATACTCGTGTACTGTGGCTTTAGCAAGAAGCCCGTTGAAATTCTTGCTGGATAGTGGATAAATCTCAAGAGGTGTCTTGAGGACTGGATGTAGGTCAAGTGGATAGACCGAACCAGGATAAATCACTGAGTTTTCTTCTTCTTATCTCTACTTTTCAGCTTGCTCTGTTTCACACGTTATTTTCATTATACTGTGATATCTTCACTTGCTTCACTTTGTACAGAAAAATTTCAATCTTCCCAATTCACCCCCCCTCTTGGGAAGTCAGCCTTGCTAACACCAACCACAAACGATAATTAGTACCATTTAAAATCACTGAAATAGGTTGAGCAGTATCCAACTTCTCCATACTAAGCAAAAGGATCAGAAAACCAAAACCAAACTATAGAAAGAAACTGAGCGATCTTGATAAAACAAAACGACCTTGAATCAAAAAACAAACCACAGGAGGATGATCAGAGAGAAGAGAAGATCACGACGCAGTAAACGGCAATCGGAGAGGAGATCTCACGCGCCTTCACGCGCCGGTGAAAGAGCGTTGCTTACGGTGGCACGTGGTGCGCGTGTGGGCATGTGGAAGGGTGGATAGCGGTTTGACTTGGTGGACTGATCGGTAGGAGGCTTCTGGACACGGTGGTGGGGCGCGTGTAGGCTACAGGACTGGCTACAAGTGCAGATCTGAAAACGAAGCTACAAGGACTATTTTGAAAACTGAAAAACACGGGAAGAACCTAGGCAGCACGGTGTTTACTCTGAGAAAAAAGAGCCCTATTCTCTGATACCATGAGGAAAACAGAAGAGAAACGGAGGAAGGAAAATTAACTGGGAATCTGAACTGCATTATACTGAACTCGTGTATACAATATATACAGAGTAAAAGGGAATCACCTAATAAAAGCTAATAAATACAAATGAATACAGAATAAAATCAATATCATAATTATAAAATCATTAATATTAATTAACACATATGTATCTAACATATATATTGCTCCTTAAAGAAATAAAATGTGCATTAGTATGTATTTAATTATGGTCATAATGTATATATCATGTTATGTGCAAATATATCCACTGTACTTTTACAATGAATAATATAAATTGGATGTATAAATTGGACTAACTACTTAGTTTGTAAGTGTAATATATTAAATGTAGGTTGGTCAAAGTAAGAAGAGTAAGTATTGGAATATGAAAATGGAAATCAATATCATGCCTCACTTAAGAAAGAAGAAGAGAAATGATGCTCCAAAAATAGAAGATCAGAAGGGAGCATGCCAAGAAGGAAATGACCAAGTGGAAGTGGAACTCAACATTTGAAGACCTAGTCACTAGGTATATTTTGTTTTCACTTAGGTCCTGAGGTGTGATTAATCTTTCAAAATTACTTAATCTTGGTACCATATGTTTTAAATGAATTAGATTAAGTAAATATGATGTTAGCATATATTAAAGTTGAAAAATACTGACTAACAGACGAATTTTGAATTAATGCTTGAGTATTTTGTTGAAAATTCGAACTTTGGTAATTGAAATTCAAAGTTACAGAAATATTACATCTGACAGACAAATTTCAGGTGGTTGAAATTTGAATTTCGACTCAAGCATAATTTGTGAAAAATGAAAAATTCGTCTGAAGTCATATCAAAGTTCGTTTAATATTAAAATGCAAAAAGAGTTCAAAATTGGTCCCTCTGATAGACAAATTTTGATTTCAAAATTTACACTTTAGAATGAAACTCAATAATTTACAATTGCATTTGACTAGCTCAAGAAGTTTTGGTTATCGAAGTTATATATCCTTGCTTTTAAACATAGTAAAATCTGATTTTCAAGAATCTAGAGTTTGACCTTTAATTAGTATTTTTAAGATATCTCTCAAAATATATATTGTTTTGATGTAAAACTTATTTTATATGAAACTAGGCTTAATAAGATTTTCAAAGAAAGTTATTTCACTCAAAATAAAAGTCATATGAAAAAGTTATAGTCATTTCAAATTGAGTAGTGAGATATGAATTTTCAATTTTGACCTCTTATCATTATTTTGATCATATCTCACAAAATATGTTTATTTTTGAAGTGAAACTTATTTCATTTGAAAGTAGACATTGAGAACTTTCCAACCATAGGTCATTTTCTTAATTTGGAGTTAAAATGAGAGTTATAGTTTCTGCAAAATTGTCCATGGTGCAAAGTTTGAAGTTACGGAGGTTCTGCCACTGATAGATGAATTTTAAGCCTCTAAAATTCAAATTTTGAAGAGAACCTTTGTGTGATGTTGAGCTTGCCACTGATAAATGAATTTTGGCTTTTGAAATTCAAATTTCAAGTCTAACAGATGAATTTTGACTTTCAAAATTCAAATTTTGAAATCTCCAAAATATGAAAATGCTTCTGGAACAGTCAACAGACAAATTTTCACAACCAAAATTAGAATTTTGAAAGAAAGAACTTGTGCCATATTGAGCTGAGCTTTGATGGACGAATTTTGGGTCTCCAAAATTCAAATTTTGAATGCATTGTAGCAATATGGAATAACTGTTCACACTTTTCAGAAGAATTTTAAACTTGAAAATTCGTATGTTCCAAAATGAAAATATTTGTCAAAGATGAAAATTCAGATTTTGTCTTAGAACAGTCGTACTTCGAAGTTCAACATTAAAGTCTTTAATTTATGATCTCTATGTAATTCGTTTGTTGACATCCCAAAATTCAAACTTTGAGTATCAGACACATTAAATGCGATTGGTAAACAAATAGTTTTGCAGAGTAACCATTAGATAACGTCTCTAATGGCTAGATCTTATGTCTAACGTCTAGTTACACCACAAATCTATAAATAGAATATCATTTGAACTTATGGATAACAATCTTAAGAGAGTTTATGCAAAAATGCTGTAACAATTTGTAAAATCTTTTTATCTCAGCATTATGTGAAAAACCTACCTCAATAGAGTGAGCTTTCAATGTATTATCTACTCTTCAAGAGAGTTTTCATTCTGTAAACATTTCTTTCTACATTTTTTGGGTAGAATCTTAGTATGGGAAAACATTAATAGATTTACACATCTTGTAAGAGTGTGGGGAAAGTGGCTTCACAAGTGCCTACTAAAACTTGTGGGATGTACTGAGACTTTACAGGTGCTCGGATGAAACTTGTGAAATATAGTGGAAAATCCCAAGTGGTGGTTTGGGGATTGAATGTAGGCCAAATGATTGGGCTGAAACAGTATAAACTGTTATATATTGTTCTTCATTTTCTCTATTCAATTGCTGCATTCAACTCTTTCTGTTCTTCTCTGCTTTACTGCACACTTAGTGAAATTGAGTTGTAATCCAAAAAGGGCGAAAATCTTGTATTATCCAATTCACCCCTCCTCTTGGGTGACTAGCTAACCTAACAAGTGTTGCTTTACAATTCTCACCTTAAGCTTATGCCTGGAAAGCTTCGTTCTTGATGGACTGGTCCTTATGTAGTCACTCATGTATTTCCTTTCTATGCCATTGAGATCATGGAGAATTCTACAAGCAATCGATTCATGGTGAATGGGCAGAGACTGAAGTACTTTTATGAGGGATTCCAGTAGCACACTGTGGAGGAGCTCCATGTCAGTAATATCACTTGAATTATATTAGGCTGTTTCATTTTTCCTTACTCTTATATTTTCATGTCTTATACTTATTGGATGTTTGGTTCACATTGAGGACAATGTGAAATTTAAGTGTAGGGGAGGGAAAAATAAGTTTTCTTGATTTTGATGTTTTCTCTTTGTTTTTGTCTAGTTGTTTTTTTGCATTTTTTTTTGTTGGTTCTATTTTGTGTGGTATGAAAATTGTGAGGTAGACGCAATTTAGGTTTGAAGGATTCTGGCATGATTGGTAATCGGTCTTGTTTTCCTTAAATTCAAGTAAATTAGCAATGAGTTTGGTTGAGATAGATTGATTTAAATAATCTATTAGCCTAGAGAGGATTTTAAGCCTTATATTGTCATTCTTTGATGTGTGAATTCGCCTATCTTGATTGTTACTCTAGAATTTGTCTTGATTCTTGATTAAGACTATGATTGCACATGCATGCATGAAGATGATTTAGGCATTTTGTTACCCACTTAACCAAATAGTCAATCCATACATTTTATCCATTGTTTAACCCCTTTGAGCCTAGATCTTTTCTTTCAAATTTCACCCAAATTAAAAAAAAAAAAATTCTTTCCTTTCCCACCTTACCTTAAGAATAAAAGAGCATGATATTATATTTGTTGGGATGAATGAATGTATACATAATGGATAGTTTGGGTTATGGAAAAAGTAGTGAAAAAAAATAAATGAAAAAAAGAGAAAATAACAATATATAAAAAAAGTGAGAAGTAGAAAAAGAAAAAAAAATTGAAAATAGAAAAAAAGGAATAAAAAAAATCCAAACTAAGTTATTTTATTCTTTCATATAAAAAAAATCTAAACTAAGTTATTTTATTCTTTCATTCCACATTATTGCTTATTTAATACTTTTTATATTCTTAAGATTTTTATCCTATTTTTCCCATATTTTTCTACTATACCTTTACCCAAGCTCTATTACAACTTTGAATAAAGTTCTTTTGATTTGTGCATCGCATGTAGCATAGTTAATGGAGATTGAGAAGATAAACAAGCTTATGGTAGTAAGGTTTTGATAGGTTGAAATTGAGTGAAACACTGACCTTATACACTTTTTTAAGCTGAGAGTATACACTTATCTTGTGAGAGGCTACTTGTCTTTGATTTATCTTTATCAAATAAAATTGGCATGCTACTTGTGTTTCTGGAATTCAAGAAATATTATTTTTTATTGTTGGGATTTGTAGAGTTTAAGTTGTTTCTAAATTTGCAATATTCATGTACTTGTTTTGTTTTTGTCTTCATTGAGTGTTCGAATCTTTGTTCATATTTTTATTCTGAGTTGAGTTTTTGCCCAGATGTGCAAAAAAAACTAAGTGTGGAGAATTAATAAATCATATTTTTATCCTCATTATTTAGTCTTTTTATTAATGAATTTTAGCTAATTAAATGTATTTAGACTACATTTTATTTTATTAGTCAATTTTGGATTAATGACATTTATTTGATTAATTCTTCAATTTTATATTTTAAATTCTCATTTAATCCTTTTGCACATTGTGGATATTGTCTATTATTTTATTTTATATAAATTATTTGAGCTTAATTGAATATAATTTATGTTAATTTTCAATAAATTGGAATTAATTGAATTTATCTTATTTATGAACTTAATCTTGGGTTTAAATTCATATTCTATATTTTTACACCATGTGTCTTTTGAATTTTATTTTATTTTTTTTTATACAGATTATATAGAGATTCTTTTTGGAGACAAATTGTAATTAGAACTGGACAATTTTAAATATAAATAAATATATCTTTTAAAATTTATTTATTTTAACTTTTATTTTTATTTTTAAGAATAAATTTATAAATTTTTATAAATAATTTTAATCTAGCGATATTTAGTGTTAGTTTAACCCCTTAAATAAAGAAAGAAGGAAGGAAGGAAGGGTTTCGTGGTCAGCGTGCCCGCACGGAAGGAGCGCCGAAAAGGAAAGAAAAGAAAAGGAAAGGAAAAGAAGAGAGGAGCGTGCACAGGGAGTAGTACGTGACAGAACAGAACGAAGAGGAAAAAAAAAAATGGTGGCACAGCAATAAAAATTTGAAGCTTCTTTCTACGGTATTTTCTGCTTGTATCCATGATGGATAATATCTATTCTTTTAGATTCTTCATCTTAAAGCTATGAATAACTAAATTTATCTAGTAATTAGTCATAAATTATAAACCTAACACTTTGATTGGAGTTTAAGTTTAATATAATTTTCTGATTTAGTTTATTTTAGTTTATCCATATTTTCTTCTTTTATTTTCATATTACTTTATTTGCTATTGATTAGAGTTAATCAAATTGTATGAATTTGAATTTAATGTTTACTTTGATGAGTTTGGTTACTATAATTGATTAATTTCAATAATAATGAGATTGGAAGATTTTACATCAGGAAATTGATTTGTGACGGATTACACTCATTTAATCTTATCATTACTTCATTAATTAATTTTATTTTAGTTAATGGATTGAATTTAATTTCTAAACCCCTAATTTTTAAATGTTTCTTTTAATTAATTTTATTTTGCTTTATTCTTAATTTAATTGAATAATTCAATTGATTCCTTAAAATATGATCTGGTTCGCGCTATATTGCAAATCAGTTTTAAATTTAATTTTGGACGATTTGACCGCGGTGTTTCCTGCCAATAAAGTTCTGATATAGTTGGTAAATAACTTGATCCCTTAAACATATTATCTAAACACCGCCAATAAAGTTTTGATATAGTTGGTAAATAACTGGATCCCTTAAACATATTATCTATATCTTGGTGCTCACGAAAAAAATAAAAAATAAAGTTTTGTCCATCCTATAGTTGGCTCTCTCCAACCCACCTTCATCTTGATTGAGGAATGTAAGTTTGCTTCAAGGTCTTTTTAAAGGCATGTATAAGTTTTGCAGCATGTGAAGCACGTTTAAAACCTTCTTTCATGATGACACTATACCTAAAATTTGTCCATTGTTACTCCATTTTTAGGGAGGGGAAACAATACACATGCCAAATATCCTATTAGCATAGGTCACAAATATCAAGTTAAAAATACGTCAAAAAAAAAAGGTATGGTCATCATCTTACCAACTTCAGAATAATGCATGAAAAAACTTAAAAGCTCAAAGTTTCAATTATTTAGGATTCTCACTAATTATGCAGTTCGTGCAATTAAAGAAACATAGATATAATAGTGGATTCAATTTGTCAAATGGAATCTAACATTGTATTTATCTCTCTTCAATTGCATAGATTACACGGTTAAAGAGAGCATTTAGCGTCTCTATAAGAGAGAGATAGATATAGTGGTGGATTCCATCTGTTAAATGGAATTTTACATTTTGTCTATTTCCCTCTAATTACATAGATTGAACAATTGGAGAGGGCATTCGGCTTCTCTACATATTTCACTCTATAGATCCTTTGTGAGGCCACCTAAAGTGACATAATCTCACTTAAACAAAATGACATTATATTTATATCAAGCCCCTTGAGGCAGTTTAGGTGGTAAGAGTTAGGTGGATTACTGGTAAATATCTAGGGTTCAAACCTCCTAATGCAACCAAAAAAAAAAAAGAAGAAAAGAAAAAAGACATATCTTAATTGGAGATTTGGGTCGTTCTTTTGCTTGTTCAATTCAGGCTTTTTATTGCACCTTCATTCAAAGCTTATGCACGGGGACTCATTCAGAGGAATAAGATGATTTTTTTTTCTTTTTTCAATGTTATCTTCAACCTTTCAATACCTTGTAGATGCCATCGCTGTCCCATTCCAATTATTGCATCTGGATGCCTCAGGGAAACTTTGAAAGCGGTTCAGATTGTTTTGTCAAGAAGAAGTTGGAGAATAGAGACACAGGATTGTGAAAATTGCGTTTTGCCAGAAAAGGGTTCGGCTTTGCATTTGGTTGGAGAAGTGG
Source organism: Adenanthera pavonina (assembly GCA_026686845.1). NCBI lineage: Eukaryota > Viridiplantae > Streptophyta > Magnoliopsida > Fabales > Fabaceae > Adenanthera > Adenanthera pavonina. The sequence goes on along the minus strand of JAIVEN010000019.1, from coordinate 10,035,320 downwards.
GTGTAGCTTCGTCTTGATGATCGTGTATATAGTTCCTTTCGTTGCTGGCGCCAAGCAAAATCTGGAGATGCTTAAGTTTGAAAATATTAATCATATCATGTATTATTTGTGTTAATTATATGTGACAATCAGATAAGATGTTTCTATTTCGCATCCAACCAATACATCAGTACATTTTGATTGTTATACTTAGCATTCTGGAGATGCTTTTAGCAACTATTGTATCACCAAGTAATGAAGAAAGCCAAATGTCCAATGTGTACCAGAGAGAAAAATTAACTCATAAATCTTGCGCAAGTATGAGCAATTTCTATTAAAATGACTGAACTATTCATTACATCAACTGTACATTATAATAAAATGGCTTATACATATGCACATTTAGCAATAACAGAGAAGCTATACATTTCATGACACTCTTGGATCACGTTTAGTATGCATCAATGGTATTTTAAGAAAGGGAGAAGGAGAGAGTAATATTTAACTTAATGTGTTTGGCATTATTTATACTTATGAGGAATAAGTGCTTCCATCAAACAAAGGAAGTGGATTTCCTCCACTTAGACCATGAAAAGGAGTTTTTTTTGGCATGGAACCACTTTGGTTCCTTCCTTTTCATTCTTGATAGCTTCATACCAAATTTTCAATTAAAAAAAGAATGTCCATCATTTCTTCCATCATCTTTGGCCCTAAAATAACTTTATAGAAGCTTCTCTCTCTCTCCTCTCCCCCCCCCCTTCCATTTCCCTAAAAAATACCCCATCCTACCAAACACAACCTCAGTGATTTGCAGCCTAGTTTCACATCTAAAACAATTTGTTATGCAGCCCATTTTCACACTAATATAGCTCACATTAAGTGCTTGCCAAACCATGGTTTCTAATAATCATTTTTCCTTTTTTTTATCCAAACATATTTATAATAAACTTCTCTACTTTTATCTAAACTTCATTTTTGTAAACTGTAGTTATTTTAAAAGGCTTTTTACAAAAAGGTAATCCAAACGGGCACCAAGTGTCTTGCATGACAGCAAATTGAACCAAGCAATGTAACAATTGGACCAACTTGAGCATCATAAGCAATGATTTAGTGAAATTGTTTGTCATTTCCAACGGCAGATTCTGTGCCTTCTCCAACTTGAGTATTTGCCAATCTCTACACATCACGAGGCTTACAGACATCACATCATAGGCAATACCTACCACTTTTACATGAGGTAGCTTTCTCAGAGATGAGCCAACTGCAGTGGCAATGCCCTCCTTCAGGTTTTCCTCAAGCTCTTTTATAGTTGCTTGCACAGACTCAAGGCTACCCTCACCAAATTTGATAGACTTGGGGCTGCATTCACCAGGAAGAAGAAATGCAATATAGGAATAGTTTGTGTAATGTCATATATCATACGAGTTCCAAATGGTTTGAAGTTTGATTCCCAACTTTGTGTATGGAACAAACCTAATTAAAAGAGATTTACCCTATACCCTCACTATTTTGAGAGAGAATAGTTTTTACTGCCAGCAAAGAATATTCCCGTTCCACAACCAAAAAGTTAAAATGATATATTACGTCCACTGACATGCCTAGATCATATGTTCTCACATAAATAATGCAAATAAATAGGAACCATTTTAACTCTGATTGGAAAATTTTTATTTTCTTGAAAATTAATACAATTTTGGCCTACAGAGACAGCCAAAGAAAGACTGAAAAGGAAGAACTTGACAACTAAAATCATGATTCCAAGAGCGAGACCATACAATAACAAATAACCTAGAGAAAGCATATCATCACCCAAAAAAAGAGAACCAAAAAGAACCAACTGCTTTAAGAAACTGACAAGATCATAAATCTCCTATGACTCAACTAAAAATTTGTCAAGGAATAAGGGAATGCCCTCACCAAACTTGATGCCAAATTTGTCACCCAAAAAACTCCAATCAGAAAAACCTATAATTACTATCATTTCATTTCTTAGTTTCTTCAATCATTCAATGGACATAAAAGATTCATCAAAAGTACAACTGTCAAATGCAGGAACAGTGGAGAGGCCAACCCAACATTCAGAAAAGATAATTTTCCTCCCTGCAAATTGTGTATAGATCTTGAAAACATAGAAAGCAAGAATGGGGAAAGACATATCAGTTCAATCACTACAGAAAATATTCAATTCTAAGCCCTTCCATATTATAGATTACCATCAAGAAAATAGACACATCTAACATTTTGAACATTTTCTCTTAATCACAATAATGCTAATACCTTGGAAGTGTCGGTAGATATCAGAAATTCTGTAAGGACAATAAAAAGAATTTCACAACTCACAAGAATGAAATCAAGTTACACAATGCATACTGAATATGAGGCCCCAATGTAAACTTGCTATATTGGCAGGTCCAGTATTTACCTCCAAACACAACACTTGCACTAGAGAAACTAGCACTAGAGGAAGCTGTGGTAAAAAAGAGACAAGACTAGTACGCTAAAATATATGAACAAAGTTCTAAATCACAAGTTACCCAACAAAGTGTTGAAAAACTTGAAGACAACAATGAATTCTGTGATAGATCCAATAAACTAAAACTATTGACTAACGAAAGAACCTCAAGCATTCATCTTACCAAGCATTTGAGCTTCTTTAGGGCCATGGACCTCTGCAGGTTGCCTAAAATGACAACCCTAGTTAGATGATCAGATTATCCGTTATGATGGATTGCCTAAAACATTCATGTAACATGCTGCCTGTCCAGCTCTATCAAACTATATCCTGGAGTTTTCTTCATTCCTTTATCCTTTGTCATGGCTCTTATGTGGGCTACTTCATCCCATTTCCCCTTCTCAGCAGATATGCTTGACACCAAAAAGCATAAATTCGAGTTATCCGGCTCCAATTTCAACATTTTCTTTGTAATAAGCTCACCTATCTCTGTATCACCATATAGTCTGCAAGCAGAAAGCAAAGCACACAGTGCAGAAGAGTTTTGGGTCAAAGGCATGGTTTTAACCAGATTGTATGCCTCTTTAAGCTGTCCAGATCGGCTTAATAAATCTACTATACATGAATAATGAACTTCACATGGAACTATGGAGTATTCCTGCACCATGGTCTTGTAAACTTGTAGACCATCTTCTACCAAACCTGAGTGACTGCAGGCAGTGAGTATTGATGTAAACGTTACTTCATCAGGTCTAACTTTGGCTGATTTCATTTGTTCGAAGAGTTTTAAAACCTCCTTGCAGTTTCCGTGAATCCCATATGCAGCTATCATTGCATTCCATGATGTGAGACAGCGATCAGCCATTTGATCAAACAGACATCTAGCCATATCTATTCTGCCACACTTAGCATAAGCAGTAATAAGAGAATTGATTACAGATAACTCTCTGCCAGCCAAACCTCTGCAAATGAGGCAGTGAACTTCCTTGACAGAACTCAAACATCCAAGAAAAGAAAGTGCTTGAAGGAGACTAATTAGAGTAACAGAGTCAAGGTTTAAATTTTCCTTTTGCATCAAACGGAACAAAACAATGGCTTCATAGGGGTGGCCATGGCAAACATAACCTTTCATCATTGAAGTCCATGAAATCAAGTCCCTATATCTTGCCCAGTTAAAGACTCTCCTAGCATAAAGCATATGCCCACATTTAGCATAAGTGTTAATTATTTGATTTGCAATTTCCACATTCACAAGAAATTCATGCCTCAATAAATACCCATGGATGGACCTGACTTTCCTGAAGTCTCTCAAGTTCAGTACAGCAGAAAGTACATTTAGATATGAACCAACATTTGGCCTAACACTCATTTTGAACATTTCATTAAAAACATTTATAACCTCCAAAGATAACTCATTTTGGAGAAAACCAGCCATCATAACATTATATAGAACAGCATCCTTATTCCCCAAGCTTTCAAACATTTTTGTGGCTTTGGTTACATCTAATTTAGAGTACAGATCAACCAAAGCAGTGCTAGCAACCAAATCAGGTTGTGCCCACATGCGTATCATGTAACCATGGATACTCTTCCCTCGACGCAAATAATTCAAGTTAGCACAAGACAAAATTGCATTGGCTAATGTCAACAAATCAGGCAAAATATTTTCACGCATCATTTGACGGAAAAGATCAAATGCTTTTAAATCCTGTCCCATCTGAAGATAAGCCACAATCATAGTATTCCACGAACCAACCCTTCTCACTTCCATCTGACCAAATATCGAAGCAGCCATTTGTGGGTGCCCACATTTGTGATACATATCCATAAGGCTTGTTTTAAAAATCTCATCTGATATGCCAATTCCTTGTCTAATGGCATACCCATGGATTGCACGACCTAGTTCTAGTGCTTCCAATTGAACAGCTGCCTGAAGCAGGCTCACTAATGTCACTCGATTTGGATGTAGCTGTTGCTTCTGCATTCTGTGAACAATCAGGAAGGCCTTATATGCACTAAGGTCGCATTGAGCATAAGCAGTGATGATTGATGTATATGCCACAAGATCTTTGTTAGTAATTTCATCAAACACTTTAGAGGCACTTTCCAATTCATCAGCTTTAGAATACAAATTAATAAGAGAACTACCAACAAAACAGTCCGCATTTAGATTAAACTTGAAGGCATCTACATGAATTTCTCTTCCAAATTCGAACCTCCCAAGATGAATACAACTTTTCAGACTCACAGTAATGGCTGAACCACCTAAACCGATATTCCGACACTTTAAATCCAAATACCGAGTATGAACTTCTTCATAGTGGCCAGCCCTATAACACCCAACAATTACGGAATTCCAAAGAGAAAGGTCACCATTAATAATTCCATGAAGAACAGATCGAGATTCAACTAAGAGGTTAAGTTTATCATAGCAATGCAAAAGCTTAGAGGCCAACAAGTTGCAATTTTCAAACCCGCAAACAAAAAATCTAGCATGTAGTTTCCTCAAGGAAACAACTTCTGAGCAATTATCCAGGAAAGATGCAAAAAGATCCTCAGAAATATCCAAAGAACCAGAAGTTGAGAATTTGCTCTTACTTGTACAGAAAATCCCAGTCTGAATCCTGGATAACCAAAAATTGTTTCCCCAAAGTAACATGGAGAAAACATATGCTATTACATACATACAGATTCATGAGAGAACCGATAAGCGACCGGAGTTTCACAGGAATCCTTGCGCAAAGAGGATGGCATTCTCAAGTTGCCACTTTCAGAGATGGGTCGCTAGCTTGACACTCCCTAACCCGAGAAATATTGCGTCTCCAGCAGAAAAACGAGATGGTCACGATTCATACTTCAGGTTCCATAGTTGATGTTCTGTAGTTTGGGATTATTGCGTCGTGTTCTGTCCATTCTTGTGGTGACTATTGAAAAGGATTGAAGGAAATTGAAATAAGGAGAAGAACATACAACAACATCAATGAACATCCCTGGTAGCATGGTTTTACAAGATCCAGAATTTTACTAATTGCAAAATACACATTCGAACCCAAACCTCGACTTCTCCTGCACAGATTGCGATGGAGAACACTTGTTCTGCGTCAATGACCCACGGCAGCTGGCCACACATATAAATAATGAAATGGTAAAGTGCTGTAATTTGGAATTAAAATAAAGTTATGGGTATAATTATTAAGGAAGTAATGTGTTGATACTATAATATTTATAATTTGATGAGGGGTTAAATTAAAAATATCATAAATTAAGTTTATATAAACAATGGTCATGTAGATATTATGAACTTAATTCTCTTCTCCTTAAAAAAAACTATTAAGAAAGTTTTAACATCTTTAATTTAGAAGATGACACCTACTAGTGAATTTAAAGATTGATCTCAGTGAAATTTTTCAATCTTGTTTAGTCTTTGATTCAAATATGCTTCCGCATCTAATCTTTTATTCTTAAGAATTGATATGAGATAATATGTAGTTTATAGATTTGATTTATGGAATAAAATATTTATGGATTAGTTTTGAAATCTTCAAATCCTACAAGTGGCATCAAAGACATTCCATCATCAATTCTTTAGGAAATTTTGGAATTTAAAGTTAAAATTTAAGGTTTCAAAATTCATGAGAATTTTGACTTTTATATGCATCATTGGATGAATTTTTTATTTTGGTCATCAATATGCTTAGGAATTTTGCAATCTCCAGGCAAATTTTGAATGTTTGGCTTTGGTTTTTTGAATTCAATATGGTCATTCAAATTTGGAATTGGTCTCTTGTTTTTGGGATGAATCCTTGAATTCATTTATTGTGTAGATTCTTTGATTCATCATTTGATTGTCACAATGAAAATTTGGATTTCACATTTCGATACATTTCCAATTAGTCGTTTCGTGCTTATGATTTCAAAATGTTAAAAAGAAAATGTAATACTATATATTTCGTAACGCCCCACATTCTTATGAAAGAAGCACGGGGGGTTATGATGAATATGCATAGTGGATTTCCAAACACTTGCCACTTAAGTATGAAATTTCAAGAAATTAGATTTTACGTTAAAAAATAATAATCCAAACGGTGCTGCTCGGTAATGGCCTTCTTCAATGACTTTGGTTGAACTTAATTTACGTAGTTAATGCTATCTATGGTAGAAACAAAGTCAGTTTATCAAAGGGAAAATGAGATAACTATTTTAATGTATTTGTTTTCCAATGAAAAATTATTATTAACTATAAAAAATATTAAAATTTTTAAATGAAAAAATTATAATTAGCTACTAAACATAAATTTTTTGCCTTATTTTTCTTTTTTGAAATCAATTTTCTTTCTAACAAACATAGTATTATGATATCTTATGGATTCTCTTGTAGGCAGCAACTAGAGGACCTTTCGCCGGTAGCACCATGCCTAGCACCTTCCATTTCGCCTGAAATAATGAATCGCCACCATTGGTTCATTTTTGGACAGTTATAGTTTGGCAAAAGTTGTGTGTTTTCGATCTGGTTTGGCAACCTTTCAGAAAATTTTTTTTCTTTTTTTAAATGATAAGCCATATGCCACGATTCTCAATGAAAACTTTGAGCCCGTTTGGTTAGTAGAATTATTGGAAATAGATTGAAATGGAATGGTTGGAAATGGAATGGAACGAAATCTTGTAAGACAAAATTTTGTTTGGTTCACCATAGGAAAAACATAAGTAACAACTTAAATTTGTTTGGTTGGACATAAAAAAATGATGGAATGAGATGTAAATAATGTGTCAAAAGTCAGAATTGCACCTAAGTAAAAATTTAGCCCAAGATCAATTGCTCCAATATTGTGTTCATAACATAACTTTTTTCTATATATTTTTTAGTTACAAACGGGTGACATCTTTTTTTTTCAGACAATAACCTCATATTTTAGACTTTTATATATTTTTATTTTTATTAAATAAAAAATATCAAAGTATAAATTGCAATATAAAAAATAAAAGGGAAACTTACGTATATTTCAATTCTTATTATTTTTTATTTTAAATTTTTTAAATTAAATATTTTTATAGAAAAAAAATCATATAGAAAAATTACACTAAATAACTTGTATGAATTAATAAAAAAAATTTAAGAGAAAATGGGATATATAATCTGTGAATGGTATTTTAAGAATAATATTTCACAATTAAGGTCATTTCTGTCATTTGGTCTTCATTCCTAGTGGTAGGAATAAATAAAGTCAGGGTCTAAGGTAGGAAAGTTAACTCCCAAATTTTTGGTAATCTTCATTCCCATGGGAGTCCAGATTCCTATTCCCATGTCCAACCAAATAGTCCAAGTATGAGAATAGAATCTGGATTCCTACTCTATGAGCACCTAGAAAATGAACCAAACGGGACCTTTGGTTGTTTGGAATTTGAATCTGGAACGTTGCCAATGTCTTCCTGCTATTTCACTTTCGGACATAATGATTCAGTCAAGACTTTCGTCGGTCATGATGTTTCATTTTGGGGTCATGTCCTAGTGTTATATATTATATAAGGGGGTTAAAGGTTATTTTGCCATTGACAATGGGAGCTGGGAACATAATAAAAATATATGATGATGACCCCGTAGGGCATGGCTTGGCAGCGTACATGATATAGATATATTACAATGGTGTTATATATTATGTTTTTGTTGTTTATATTTTTCATTTTTTGGAAATTTTCAGTATTTTTTTTCAGCAATTAAATTCAAATAATTATATGAAGTTATATACTATACAGTTTTGTCTATTATTCTAAGCAAATTAATTGAAACATGAATGTCACCAAAGTGCCCTCTCTTGTGAATATTTTTTCATAAAGAGAATAATAGATGTTTTGTGCATATATAATATCATACAAATATTTTAACTGACCCAAATGAAAGTTGATATATAGTCGAACTATACATGCATCTATGATGATAAACATGTGGCAATTACCAAGTTTTTCGTGCAAATAGTAATTTTGAACAAAGATAGTTTATTATTTGGCAGAAATTTATTGTCATGTTTGATCATTACAATACGATTACCACTTACAAATTAATATTATTGTCCAAAGACTTAATATTAATGTTGTACACTATCTTGTCATAGGTCATATTGTTTGAATTTATTGCTACTAGTTAGGGTCTGTTTGGTTCTTCGTTTTATAAAATTAAGTTATGATAAATGAAGTTTATAAAAATGAAGTTTAAATAAAGTAAGTTTGTTGTAAGTTGTTATGTTTAGATATTCTTTTTGTAAAAGTAAGTTTGACAAAAATCTGCTTGGATGATAAGGGTTAAAAGTACTTTTAGATGTATAATATAGAGTAAATTTATTTCTTCTTTTCCAAAACCCACGTTTTGTTAAAGAAAAAATAACTTTTCCCATTTTTTTCTAAAACCACAATTTAACCCATTTTTCATTTTTCAAAAAGTTAGTTTGTGTTTCACCTGCGTTTGGCCAAACACATCTTTTAGAAAACCATGATTAAAAACCATGGTTTCTTTTTACAAAAGGAGAACCAAACAGGCACTTAAATATTTGCTTGTGGGTATGATTGTGCTACATTTTGTTCTTTTAGTTATTATTTTTCTATATATGCCAATTTAAGTTTTATTCCCATTTTGAATGGGATCAATTTCAAGGATTAGAAAGAAAATATTCAAATTATTTAGGCTGCATGGATCTACACTTTGCACTAAGTACTAAGTGGCTAACTTCTCTTATGGCTACAAGTTCCTCTTATGACATAAGGTACTTCAAGAAGTGGGATTGCTCAAATTGTATAAGTCTAATAATCATTAAGTGCAGCATTTCGAAAGCCTTCAGGGGTGCATTGTCTGAAAGGATTACCAATGCTGAGGATTTCCTTGCCGAATTCAAGAAACGCTTTGGAAAAAGCAATATGGTAGAAATAAGTATACTTTTGCAACGCTTGATTTCCATTAAGTATAAAGGCAAAGGAAATACAAGGGAGTACATCTTAGAGATGTGTCGTATAATTGCAAAACTTCAATACGGTTATTTTAAGGTCAATTATGTGGTGCACAAGAAAGGGAGATTGTGGCATGATAGCATTAAAAGTGCTAATGTGACAAGCATCTCTAAGGGCAAAGACAAAGAAATTTCATGGTTTTTTTAGGATGTTGAGTTTGGGGAGAGAAATAAGCATAGAAACTTCCATTCAAGATGTGGTAATTGTTCATATGGAGTAAACTCAACAACCTCAACAACAAGTGTTATTGCATTGGTCCACTAAAGAAAAGGGAAATACAAAAGATTGCCTATGCATCTATTGTTGGAAATCTAATGTATGTTCTAGTTTATACACATTCACATATTGTGTTCCTTATTGATGATATGCTTGACAGATATTGAAGTAATCCTTAAATAGATATTTGGAAGGCAGCCTTATGGGTTATATGCTATTTGAAAAGAATGAAGGATTGCATGCTCACATATCATACTTCAAATCAATTGGAGATCATAAGGTATTATGATTCTAACTACATAAGATGCTAATATAGTAGAAAATCCACTTTGGGCTACATGTTTCTGTTGGTTGGTGGAGCTATTTTCTGGACAAGTGTCAAATGGACACTTCTAGCTTTCTCTACCATGAAAGCAGAGTTTGTAGCATGTTATAAGGCATCCACCTCTGGAAAATGGCTATGGAACTTTGTCACTAGGCTACATATTTTGGAAAATATATAAAGTGTTACATCTTACATTTAAAGACTTTTTCCATCAAAATTGCTTACTATTATTGCATAAAAAAGGGTATTTGAAAAACTTGAATCACTTAAAACTTTAAAACTGTTTTTACAGGATTTATTGCATAACAAATTTCCAAAAAATCATAATTAAATGTGAAAAAATCATTTCTTAGTTGTTTAAGTCTCTAAAAATCGTGCACATCTTAAATTTCATTGAAAAAAAATAAGAAACTAGAAAATCATCACTATGATTTATACAGTTTATTATATAAATTTTATTGTTCATTTTCGCATTCCAATTTTTGTCTGAAAACTGAGCCTTAAATTTGAAAATTTGTTTCTCATAAAATAAAAAATCATTTTGTGCATACTTAGAATCATTGAAAATATGTACATATCTATTTTCTAACCATATTTATTTTGTATACTTAGAAAAGACTTTCGTTGGAGCAATTTTAGCAAAACATGCATATCAATAATTGTATAAATCCAAATACAACCAAACCAGTGTCTTGCTGTTCCTAAGATAGCTCTATATATCCATACAAACCACTAAATTTTTGGAGACATATTTGAATTTATATAATATATTGAAATAGACAGCCAAAAATAGAACAAAATAGTTTCTAATACATCAATCTGCTTCTTCAATTCTCTTTGTTACATTCTTCCCTTTAGCATTACTTGGCCCTATAATTGGGGAAATTTGGGGTGAGATGGTGATATCTCACTAGTAACAAAGCTCAAGCAAATCACATTAGCTTAGACATTGTAAAAAATTGTACAATCATCATGCTTTCAAAAAACAATCAAAACACTATGTTGATGTAAAAATTTCGGTAGCATAACGGCTTAGTAAATGGGTATCTTGGGACTTACCTTTTATCATGAAAATAACCAAACTAGTCATAAAACATAGTCAAACATAATAGCAACATAGTTTGGAACATAAAGCACAGTGTATCAATGTAAAAGCTTGGAGCAAAAGTTACTACCTCAAGACTTTACTTTCTTAGCTTTCAAGTTCGGTTATGACTTCTTTGGATTACTTTCTTGACTTCATTAGAGTCTATTAGCATCATTAAATCTTATTGAACAACTTGGTAACATCATAAGAAACTATGTATGCTTAGTGGCCCTAAAACTTGACGTTATGCAAACTAAGTTCTATAATGAATCCTTTAAACTTTCTTGGCTATTTTAGATGCTTGGAACACAATGGAAGCATTAATTTAATGAAAAACCTCTTCCCTCCTTTACTTCTCCCTTCGGCCGAAACATGGCCTTCAATTTTTGAAAAATCCAATCTTTAACCATTTCTTCATGTATTTAGATCATCATTCAACTCCATAAACTCATGGCAACCATTAGCAAAATGAAACTCAAACTCTTCCCTCACTTTCATGCCTTGGCCGAGACTAGGGAGGGACTAGAGGGAGGAAGAAAATTGCTTCAAACCCTAACTTAACTTGAGCTAAATGAATGAGGAAAGAAAGTAGAAGTGATTGGGAGGAGAGACATACATTTGAAGACCTTGACCTTGCTTCCCTTTTCTTCCTCCTTCCTTTCCTTCCTTCTCTCTTCTTCTTCCCCTCTTCCTTTCCCTCACTCTCAGCCTCCCTCTCTTTTCCTTCTCTCTCATGCCTTCTCTCATTCTCTCTTTAAAGCCCCCCAAGTGATTTCCAAATAAGCAAAGAGGGGAGGGGGCTTGGGTCAATTTATAGATAATTTGGTTGGTTTGTGACCATTAGATTATAATTTGATAAAAGGGCCATTAATTACTCTTGATTAGTTTAAACCATTTTACCTTTTTGTCCCAAGATATTTTGGCTTATGAGAGAGAGTGGTGGAGGGCATTTTTGTCCAACTTTTTCCTCCCATTTTCAGTTCCTAAGGATAAAAAGAGAGAGCGTGTACTTTTGACTTTTACAAATAAATCTGAAACTGGTTTAAGTACTTTTTGATCTGGGTTTTCTATTATACTATATATCTTTTTTATTTACTTTATATGTGAGACCCATTATCTTTTTCTCTTTACTTTTTCATGTGGGGTCCATCTGTCTTGCTTACTTTTTACTATTTATCTTACTCGGTAGGTATTTACTATTCATGCGGGACTCGCTTTTTACTGGACTTGTATTTTTTTCTTTCCGGTCCCATATAACCAGTATCACTTGTATTTTTAGTCTGCATTGGATTATTATAATATTATTTTCTCTCTCTTCTATTATAAAATGACTATTTTGCCCTTACCTTTTGGCAAAATGACCATTTTATCATTTTTAAGTCCATTTTTTTTAATATTTTTATGATATTTTGGATCTTAATCCTATTTAATTAAATTTTCAGACTTCCTCAAATATCATAATTTAATCCATAACAATTTAATACCATTCATAATATTATTTAGTCATGAAATACATGAAAAATGGGAATATTACCGAAAGACCATTAAAGTTATGTTGTGACAATAAGTTAGCAGTTCCATATTCCAATAAAAATACGAAATTCCTGGTTGTGAAGGAAAGAGGGTAGAGTGTATAGATATCCATTGAACACATTGGGATAAACTCCATGATTGCGCTTGTGGAATATTACCACTAATGGTCTTTCATAAGGATATTTCAGTGTAGCGGGAGTTTTGTGTTCAATGCAAGATACAAATGCATTAAAGTATTTATCTGATTAGTTATAAAGTTATTTAGTTGTTTGTGTTTCACTTGTTACATTATGTTAAAGTAATGATCTCACTAAAGTAAGGAGGAAGAGTTGGAAAATAAACATGTGAAAACCATATTGCATGTAACTTTTCATGCTACACATCTATGCTTCTAATTAATTTTGATGAACTCTTGCTCTACTTCCTAGGGCTATGATCTACTAACTAGGGCTCTACGGCTACATTTTGAGACTTATGCCTAATTGTCTTGGTTTAGTTATTTTGTAATTGTTGGTTTCTTTTTTAGTTTGTAAACATAAGTTAAAATAAAATGAAATTTACCAAAATGAAATTTGGATAAAAGTAAGTTTATTGTATCTTAATTTATAATTGGATTTTTTTATTGTATAAGTAAGTTGGACAAAATAATTATGAGATGAAAGTATATTTGCAAACCCAAAAGTAACTTTTTCAATTCGTTGGCTAAACGCTGGTTTAGAGGCTAAAGTAAGTTTACATAACAACTTTTTAAAATGAGTCAAACAAAAGGTTAGCTCAAAGTATACTTGCAAATGTAAGTTTACCCAACTAAATGATAAACCAAATGGGTCGCAAAAAAAAGAAAAGAGAATCGGGTTACCAAATAGGGTCAGATCTAGGGCTTTATCATTAGGGGGCTAAACTAAAAGAAAAATATGAAGTGGGGGGTTGAAATCTATTTTAAATTTTTTTACTAGAAAAAATGGTAATATTAGCAAAGATGACTTGAGGTATCGGGGATTTGTCCCTGTTACCAAATGAAAACTGATTTAAAAATAGTTACCACCAAAATTTTAAGAAAAATCTTAGAAAACCAATTTAAAATGAAGAGGATGGACTATGTAAATAGAGTTAAGTTCAAAAGTCGATTTTGTGTAGAAAAAGTGCTAGACACCCAATAATACCCATTCTTAAGAATGAATACCTTACATTAATTATGTAAAAATAATATGACTTCAAAAATATTTTGGTTATCCTTTTATCATTTAGATGCAAAAAAATAAAGGTAAATAGAAAAAAGATTAAAAATAAAAATTTAGAAAAAAATTATATATTTACAAGGGTGGATTTGACCTAAGATGAGAGTTTAGGGACTGTGTACCCTACAGTAAAGATCAAAATCCACATAGTTTAGGATAGAAATGCATGTCAATTGGTTAATTTTTTTTAATTATAACTTTTGGAATAAGACAAAACTAAGTGAAAGTAATTTATCATTTTGCAAACAAAATGATTTTATGAAACTTGGGTTGGTATGTTTTAATTTGTAAAAGACAATTTAATTTCACTTGCTTACTCTTATTTTATTTTATTTTTTGGAATTATTTGGATTTTTGCATTCACTTTCTAAAAATATATTTCTTTTGAATTTTGACATTTTGTTTATTTATTTTATAAAAAATAAAATCAATATGCTTGTTATAGTCTTTATTAGATTGGCTGGTTGTCCAAGAGGAGATGAATTGAGTGTTGCAAAATTGTGCTTTTGTGAAAAATAGCAAAGTAGGGATGAATAGAGCAAGATGAAGATATGAAGCTTGAGTTAGAGAAAAAGATTGAGAACACAAGATTTATTCTGATTTGACCTAACAACTTGACTTATGTCCAGTCCCCAAGCAGCCCCCTTGTGATTTTTCACTATATCCTACAAGTTCAATCCAAATACTTATAAAGTCTCAGTACATCCCAGACTCCTTCACCAAGTCTGTACCCTCCCACACATTCCATAGTGTGAATTCATGTTCCCTAAAGATAACCCAACATTGAGTAATGCCTCTAGAATACCTCACTTAGAGAATCTCTTATGATTGCGAATAATAAACTTTCACTTACAAAGAGCAGATGAAAATATTGTAGCTCAAAGAGTTATTTAAATATGGTAGGAAGGGTTTCAAATCAATGTAACAGTATTTTGGCTTTAAAATACTTAATGTTATTACCCAACACCTTAAATTCGATCATATATAAAGATTTCAGTTTAATCTGATCATTAGAGATGAAAACTAGCCATTACTATGTAAGATATAATGCTAACCTGCTGTATTAAATGTGTGTTAAAGGTTTGTCCATAAACCAGGTAGGTTAGTGCACTACTCTAGCTAGCTATTTGAAACATCTCAATGTTGGACTAGGTTTGTCGACAAACCTATCACCTTTGTCAACAATCAACTTGTGATGTTAATTTTGGAAGCTTTGCTCAACCACGATTTCATGAAAACCTCCAAGGTTAATAGACAAAGTTGCTAGGATAGAAGACAAATCTATCACCTTAGTCCACAAAGCTTCAAGTCCATTATTCTTAGTTTTCTGGAAAATAAGGTTAGTAAGCAAATATCAAAGCTTAGTTGACAAACCTATCAATCCAAAAAATACGTTGCTCTCGGTTTCACCACGATAGTAGATAAACTTCATAGGTTAGTTGATAAATGTGCCTTGACAGAGAGATAACCTTTTTCGCATAGTAGATTTTCCTTCTAACATATCACCCTTTGTTCACAAAACTCTTTGCCAGAAGCAAGAACTTCTTTGAACAAGGAGGTTAGTCAACAAACCACCCATGCTTAGTCCACTAAGCTAACTTTGACAAAAAAAAACTTTTAAAAAATACTGAACTAGCCACCAAAACTATAACACCTTACTTTTAGACTTATTTCCCATGAATTAGACTCCTTTCAAGTCTGATTATACTTGATTCTAAGCTTGAATCACATGAGAATGAAAATAAGAATTTTCAAAATTTTCAGTTACTGTTCATATGGTAGTTTTCATTTTACCGACTGAACTTTGAAAATTCATAACTAATTCTAGAAAAATTATTTCATAGTGATTCAAGTCTCTAACAATAGATTAAAAATCTTATATACATGGAAAAAATATTAAATAGAGCATTCACTTGACCAATTTATACAGTTTATTTCTCGAATATTTACTATACATTTGGTCATTTTCTCTTTCCCAGGATTTTGGCCTTATATTTAAAAATTCATATCTCACTCTACCATGAGCCAAATCAAACATTCTTTATGTCATTGGAATTCCCTATGAGTCTAATTTCTAGAAATATTTTTATTGTACATTTATTCAACTTTTTTAGGGAATAATATTAACTTAAATCATAAAGGGTCAGAATTTCACTTTTGTTGGAACAGTTTTGGGAAAACCTCCATATCTCCTATCATATAGCTCCATTTACTTCCAAATTAGTGGCATATGAAACTTAAAACATATAAATTTCCATAAATACAAATAATTGAATTTTTGGAGCTCTGCACGATTTATATCATCATTTTAATTTTTCGGTACTTAACTTTCAGTTTCTAGTTTTCCCAATCTTTCTCTGTTCTGAACCCTAACTTAGAAAATTCACCATTAATTGTACATAACTCCAAATGGGGTGAATTAGGTGTCATATTAAAGGTTGAGATGCCCTATATCTGGTATAAAAATACCATAAACCTAATCTCACATTAAGTACAGAACAAGGGCGAATGAAGCAGACATGTCTGGAAAATGTCCTGTTTTAGTCTATATTGCCATTTGCTTACCAAAACCCTTGTAAATGAACTTATTTTGGCATGAAACTTGGTAGAACATAACTTAACATCACAATATCCAGAACTGGAAATTCTCATGCATTTTCGAAAACATTAACATAATAATCACTATTTTACAATTTCATATAAAACAAGACACAAATAACCATTCACATTATAACACAATGGCTTGCAACATCATTTCCTTCTTCATGCCTTTTGCTCATTCCTTAGCTCTTTTGCATGGATTCTTCCTAGCATGGTTAGTCATGGAAGGAGGGGGGGTGAGATTCAAAGAATCTCAGTAGCAATCACCATTCATGCAATCAAATTATCACATTAAGCATATAATCATCATAAAACATCAAGTAAATGCTTTTAAACATTTATGCCATAATATTTTACAAAAATTTCGGCAGAGTTCCGTTTTGTATTTTGGACATCTCGGGGTCTCAAAACCCTCAATTAACTCAGCCAACATTCTCAAACCATCACAATTGATCATAGCAAACAATAGGCAAGTCATCAAACTCATTGAAAATCACATGACAATATAAGGCAAGAATAGGTAAATTGCTACCTTCATGCTTTCTCTTACTCTTCAACTTGATACCAATGCTCCCACTAGCTTCCTTGGGATTCTTCAAGTCCTAATGCACCATCAAATAACTATTCAAGCTAATGGTTCCATGACTTTCTTCAAAAAGTGTTCATAAAACCCTAATTCTTCAAAAATTCACCAAAAATTCATTCCTAACTCAAAAATGATGAATTATACCTCTATTCCATGTAATTTTTCATGAGGAATCCAAATATGGCCTCAGAATTACCAAATTCCATTTGTAAATCGGTTACTGTTCATTCCGAATTAACTTCATAAACCTAATAATTTCACTTTCTTAATCTCAAGCTTTTTCTTGTACAACATACTTATATCTACCTATTTTGGACCAAGGAATCCATTTTTATGGTCAAAATCATGAAATTCCCTTTCCTTTTCAAACCCTAAATAGGCAGAAAATTTGAGAAATTTGTGGAAAAATAACTACCTGATTAATTTGCAATATAATGCCATATCCTTAATCCTTGAAGCCAACATATCACTTTTTATGGTTTAATTTCTTCATGGCTTCATTTTCTCTCTCTTCTCTCTCTCTAGGCTGAAACTTTCAGTGAGAAAATGGAAAGAAATACCTCATGAAACATCATAATACTCAAGTATATACAAGAGGATAACCATAGAAATCTACCTTGAGAGTTTGAGGACCAAACTTGGCTTTTTCTTCTTCCTTTTCTCCCTAGGTGTTCCACGGCTTCTTTGTTCATTCTCCACTGGTTCAGCGTGCTTTTTACGTGAGGGAGATGAAGTGTTATGCTTAAAATGATGATTATGTCATATAATTAACCACTTAGCTTTTCTATACACTTTTATTTACTTTATCTTTTAAAAAGCTTTTCACATAATTCCATTTGTATCCCATCTGATCATTCATACGTGGATCACCTCCTTTTTTTTGGCCAAAAATTATATAATAAACTTTAATGGATCAAAATACTCTTCACCGATTAAATTTACCCGTACCGATTAAGTATTTTTGCTAAAATTGTCCTTAACTTGGTACAAGATTATCCAACAATTATTTTTGTTCCAAAATCATTATCTAGACCCAAAATATATTTTATTAAGATCCAATCACTGTCCTTGAATCAGTACTACCTTTTCCTGCAGTCTAAATGACCTTTATCGGGTAAAATATTAATATTAAACCCTAATTACCCAATAAATATTATTTTGACCTTAATAAATTTCATACTATATTTCATTGGGTCTAACTCATTAAAAGCTTCATTTTGACTATAATTTCTCATATTTACAAAATGCCCTTGATTCGGCGCTAATTTATAATTCTCAAAACTTTCGGGTCCTTTTTCGTAATTTTCTCCAAACTTCATTCTCCTTTCTCGTACACGTAGAGTCATTCTTAAGGGACCCAATTGCAAATATTCTTGATTCTTGGGGCCCAAATATAATTTTTTTATTTTTCCATTTAACTAGAAAAATGACATCTTTTCCCTTCTTTATGCTTAACGGTGTCTCACCGTTTTTTCCAATTTCTTTTGCATTTTACGGTGTCAGCTTTTTTATTTTTGGGCCTTCAATTCATCATTCACATTTTACTTCTAATGTGGGAAATAACCGTTTTACCCTTGAATCGGGTCAAAAATGTAATTATTCATTCTTTTGAGCACTTTCTTGTAATTTTACCCAAAGACCAATTTTTTTGTTTTATTATTTCTTTTTCACTATTCACATTAACTTCAAATTGGTCTATCTCTTAACATAGACCTCCCAGGCATGCAATACTTATACCATTACGCTCAACTTGGAGCGGCCTTTCATTCAAGTGGTATATTGCATATTTTCCGGGGTAGGTTTTGGAATTCATTTTTGCTAAGAACCTTATAGAAAATTAATTCCAATTAAGGACCGAACATAACTTCTTCATAAAATTAGATAAGAAATTAATTCCTTCTAAAGTCCAATTTCATATAACATTTTCATCTCGCTTCATTTCTCATCCTTTATTCATTTTATAATATCCCATAAAAATAGGGATATTACAAAAACTCAATCTAAAACTCATCTATGATTGGTGATAAGAAGATTAAGTAAGTTCAAAGCTAAACCACCATACATCTTAAGAGAAAAAAATAAATACAACATTTGAGCTTAATCTTCTCTTGGATTCAGTTGCTTTCTTCAAATCATCTTGCTCCCTTGATATCATTATATTCTTTTAGTTCTTGGACCAACATTTCTTTGTCTTTATCTTTAAGTTGAGCATGTTATTGATATTCCATGTCTCCACTTCAATGCTCACTCTTCCTTTTTCTTTAGACAACTTACATTGAATATAACTCTCTTCAAGCAAAGTAGTTAGTCCAATTCACATTGTAACATCCCCATATTTTGCATGTATTTGAATGATTAATTGATATTTCAAAATGATTTGGTATTGCTCTAGAATGATATGTGATGTAATGCGTCTATTTTATGATTATTAAATACCCACATTTAAACTTTAAATTGTATAAAAGTATGAGTTTAATTGACTATTCTAGTTAGATTTTACATATATTTGTATTTTGATGTGTTTTATGATCAATTTGGAGCATATCAGATTAAAAAAAGGTCATAAATATGGAGTTTTTTTAGCTCAATAGGTCATAAGGAGCCAAATTACCTAACCAAACGTGAGAGGACAAGGAAATTCAAAAGCATGGAAGGACTCGACACTAGTTAGGGGAAACTAAAATAGATCTAGTGTCAGGTGGTCTCATTATGCAAGAAGAGAGATACATCTAGCTGGAGCCAAATGGAGAAGTAATTATTGGACCTGGCACTGGCTCACCTCCAAATAAGTAACGTGTTTTTTATGGGGTTTCGTGATTTCTGCATGACTTTTCGATCTTTTATGGGCTTCTAGACCTTCTCTATATAAAGGGACACATGGGAAACATTAAAGAGACATTCAATCGAGCATCTAGAGGCTAGAGAACACCATTGTGAAGTTTTTGGAGCAATTAGAAGTGATCATGAGATAGAGAAAGTAAGAGATTGAAGGAATTTTGAAGCAACTTTTGAGTTTCTTCCTTTTTAACTTTCTTTTTTGTAGTTTTTGTTTAATGATTTGGGATTATTACCGTGTTGAGATAATTATTTCTATGGATTGCTAAAATCTCAGACAAGGTAGGGATGTAGGCTGACTATGATTAACTCAATTTTATATATTTTTTATTTTAACTCTAAGTTTGAATTCAAAATCATGAAATTCCAACTCTAAATACTCCCCTTGTTCAGACCCAAAATGACGTAAAATGGAAGAAAAATTACTTTAATGGTAGATTAACCTATTTCCTTGCTTAATCATGCCATGGCTAAAACCCTAAGAGGATGGAGAAGAAATTCTACTTCATGAATCATTCTTTAAAAACTATAGATAGCAAGCTTAGGGTGGTAGGAGACAAACTTACCATCTTGAGCTTTGAATTTCCTTGGATTTTCCCTCTTTTTTTTCTCTCCTTCTTTCCTCCTTTTCTTGCGTTTTCTTTCTAGTCTTTTGCTGCTGGAAACCGTGTAGAATGGTGAAGACAAGTGAGTGATTAAGTGGCTTAATTGATGGTTAATCATGGTTAGCAAACTAAGCTAACTATGGTTACATTTTTGTAACCTTCTTCAAGAAGTATTTCAAGAAATAATAGAATATGTAATTGTGTCACATGGCTACAGGAATTTCACGCATGAGAGAGCTCTAAGTATCTTTCAATTGCTCATTTTTTTCTGATCCAGATATATCTCAATCCAAGTACTTTTTAGTAGTACCAATAAAACCACTTTTTACAGTAAATTAGCATTTTTGGGCTACAGGACTGTTCCAATTTTATTTTTATATTTATTTAATTATCCTATCCCAAATGATATTCATGTATGACCCATATTGTGTTCCAGTTATCTTTTAACAATCGGTAGGACCCACAGTTTACTTTATCAGTTTATTGTTACTTTTGGATACTTGGCACTGATTATTTTTTTTATTATTAAATATTAGCCCTTAGTGTCATATATCATTGGATTTCTCACGTTGAGAGCTTCGTTTTGACAGTATTTTTACATATTTACAAAATTACCCTTGATCTAGAATTTTGAATTATAATTTTTAAAACTTTCGGGTCATTAGGTGTAATTTTCCCCAAGAGATTTTCTACTTCTTCTTCACGTATTTTTTATATTTTTTGGACCTGAATATCATTTTTGAACTTCTTTAAAGGTAAAAATATAATTTCTCATTTTTCTGTCTATCCGGATAAAATGACATATTTACTCTTTTTCACGTAAAATGATGTACGTCCATTTTCACGAATTCTTTATACATTTTATGTTATCATTTATTTCTTTCTTTTTCTTTGCTTTATATCCAATAAAATTTGAGATATTACAAATATTATTTCAAAAATTATAATTGACGTAATAATCACACCACACGAGATTTTGGAACCCATATATGTATTCTGGTGAACCATGTTATTACGTAAGATCACAAACCCACGTAGATGTGTTGGTCAGGTTACATCTTGTATTTCAAAAACATGATATTTATTTGAAAAATGGTTTTCTTTTCAAAATAAATATAAAAAATAAATAAATGATAATAATAATAATAAATAACTGTGTTTTAAAGTAATAATATAATAAGTTTTTATATACAATAAAATTCTTATACCGTGGGGGTTTTTAAAGCTTCCATAGGTAATTAAGGAATCGGTTTATCAGGCATAACTACGAGTTTGCAAAAGGTATATTGATTTTCTTTATAAAATAAAAAAATTTCCATAAACACAAAAAATATATACACATATATTTTCAAAAGCCCAAAAAATAAAAAAATATAATAAATAAAAAATCAAAATATTTTTAAAATTAAATAAAACAAGAATAAGTAAGTGAAATTAAATTATATTTTGCAAATTAAAACACACCAACTCAAATTTTAGAAAATCGTTTTGTTTGCCAAATGGTGAATTATTTTCTATTAGCTTTTTCTTAAAACAAAAATTTTATAATTAAAAAAATCAACTAATTGACACGCATTTTTAGCTCAAGTTACATGGACTTTAATCCCTATCGCAGGGTCTGTAGGCCCCAAACTTTGATTTTGAGTCAAATCCACCCTTATAAATAAATAAATATTTTTCAAATTGATTTTCTTAATTCCTTTTTCTCATTTTTTTGTCCAAATCTCCTTAATTTTTAATTTAATTTATTTTATTTATTTTGTTTTTCAAATTTTCCAAATTTCTTTCCTTTCCACTCTTATTTTTGTATGTGAACAATTAAAGGATAACAAAAATAATTTTTAAAGCTATATTAATTTTCACAATCACCTTAAGGTAACTGTTCTTTAGAATGGGTGTCGTGTGGTTCCTAACACTTTCCCCACATATAATCAACTTTCGAACCTAACTCTGACTACGCAAACCATCCATTTCCTTCTTAATTCAGTTTTCCAAAATTTTGCCTTAAAATTTTGGTGGCAACTCCCTACAAGTCAATTTTTTATTGGAAACCCGATTTGTCTCTCTTTCGTTTTTCCTTATCTGCACACCGTCCACATCGCATTTTTGGGTGTGACATTGATAGATGAATCCTGATCCCTTGATACTTCTAGTGACTAAATTAAACTTAGGCATTATGTTTGTTTGCTAATTCTTTCCTTTTTAATTTAATTTTCTCAACTTTATTGTTATTTGCTTTTGAAATTAAAAATTTGTGGACTGGTAAATTTTATAGCCTCCTTTAGGTATGCCTTTGGAATACTCTGGACTTTTTACTATAATGATTGACCTTGTATACTTACAGGACCCGATCATGATGGTTAGGAATGCTTAGAAATATAATTAAATAGGTTAAAGGCCTAAAATAGCATAAAAAGATTAAAAATGGGTTTAAAAGGGAAAAATCGTT
The DNA here is from genome assembly GCA_026686845.1 of Adenanthera pavonina. Lineage (NCBI taxonomy): Eukaryota > Viridiplantae > Streptophyta > Magnoliopsida > Fabales > Fabaceae > Adenanthera > Adenanthera pavonina. Next base: position 10,012,421 of record JAIVEN010000019.1, on the reverse strand, counting down.
ATTTTGCTAAAAGATAAGGATCATTTTAGAAAAGTAGAGAAATAGTGAAACCGAGGAAAGAAAGAGAGGAAGACGAAGACGAAGAAGAAAGGATGAGGGAGTAAGAAGCAAGGTCTCACGGTAAGATCCTTTCCAATCTCTTCTAGCATTTCTTTCCTTTCATCTAGTTCAAATTTAGCTGGGTTTTGACAAGTTTTTCCTCCTCCTCCAAGAGCCCTAGGTGTCTCGGCCTAAGCAAGAAAGATGAGATAAGGTTTGTGTCTCATGAAGCTAATGATAGTAATAAGTTTATGATGTGGGATAATGTCCAAAATGCAAGCTTGAGTAACAAAAGAATGAAGTTTGCAATTTAGGTCCCCTAGGTGCTTGTCTTAGCCAAGAAGGGTTGATGGCCTTAGGGTTGGATTTTGATGAAACTAATGATGCCAATGCGTTCCTAGGGTCCAAAATAGTAAAGGAAGGTTAAGGGATTGATGGTGAAAGTTGGTTTGCAAAATGTCAAAGTTTAGAACCATTCATTCATACTTGAGTTCAAGTCATGGAGCATGTCGTTTAGTGAGCTTTTATTGATGTTTATAGGCTCCAAGCAAGTCAACAAAGCCTACCAAAGTAAGTGAAAGACAAGGTTGAAGTTGAAAAGTTAAAGCTACAACATAATTTCTTGTTATGTCTTTATGTTATTGCACAATGATGTTTTATATGACTATATGATATGAAAATATTGACATGTTGTTATAACTATTTTTGTGACTAGTTGGCTATTTATTTCATGAGGCTAAGCTTGAGATGTCCTGTTTTTAAGCCATTATGCTGTCGAATATTCGTTAAACATGTACTTTTATATGTTTTATGAAATCATGCAATGTTTTCAGTGTTTTCAATGTGTTGCAATAATGTATTGGCATGTACAAGTGTACTACTGAGATTCCTCAATCTCATCCCCATAGTTTCCCAATGTTAAGACCAAGAAATGGCAAGGGAAAGCATGTTGGCAATGAGGATTGATGATGCTGGAAATTGTTATTGGAAATTGTTTTGTCTACAAATACTATCTGTTATGAAAAACTGTACAGTGGGTATATAATAAATGTACATGTTATGATTAGAAAGTAGACACATAGAGCTTTCTAATAATGCTAAGAATGCATGAATTGGCTCTGTATGCTATGAGATATGCTTGCTCAAATTTATGACTTAGATTCTGGACAAAAACTGGAAGTAGAAAATGAATAATAAAGTTTAAAGATTAAACTGTATGAATATAAGTGATAACTTTCCAGTTTCATATTTTTTCCATGAAATTCAATATGTGAATATTTTTAGAGACTTGAACCGCTAAGAAAAGATTTTTGTGCACTTAATGATGATTTTTCAAAGTTCACTGCACAATTTATTGTATAGTATACGAAAATAGTTTTTAACAGTTTTCAATTTTAAACTAGTTCAAGTTCTTAACAAGCTTTTTAATACTTTCAATTGAAGCAGTTTTTATGGGAAAGGTACTGAAATATAAGATGCAACACACAGCACATGATAAGCATGATATACAAGATATAATAAACACTAAGTACATATATCATGAAAATTTTTTACTCTACCATTTGATATGATCAAAATTAATCATGTTGGTTATCAGACCTAACAGACTCATTGTCATGCCTGATAAATCAATTCTTTATGTACCTATGAAAATTTTAAAACCTCCACGGTATAAAGGTTTCATTATTATTATTTTACAAATGATTAGAAAATATTATTATGCTAGTTTAAAATATTTTGAAATATATGTTTAAAAAAACTATTTTATTAATAATTGTTATTTATTTTATAAAACTAAGTTACAGGACCTGACCGATATCCTTACATGGACTCGTCATCTTATGTGATGATGTGTTTAACCTGGATGCCTGTATATGTTCAAAAACCTCATGTAGCATAATTGTCTACTAATTGGCTTAAACACATTTTTTATATAAAAAAACTACATGGAATTTTAAATAGATAGGCCGTTGTAGCATACCATTTTGAGCATGAATTGATCAACATACTCATGGAGTCTTGTCAACTCACACAGCATGTAATCACACTAGGTGTTTGCAAAGGCTCAAAAACCTTAGTGACAAACTCCAAAAAGGCAAGTAAAAAGAATGTATATTATGATAAATATTTACAACCATGTAGCATTTTGTGATGGTGTGTATTAGTGTGTAGGCTCAAGTACATTAATCCACATACAATGCAAAAGAAGAAGAAAGAAGGCCAAACTCTTTTGCTCTCCTTCTCACTCATGCTTTGATGCCTCTCTCTTACCTTGATGAAGATGGTTCACTCTTGCCAAGCTTGATCTCATACTCCCATGGTGCTCAAAAAAAGATACACATGCATTAGTATCTACCCATCAAGATAATGCAACAACTCATGATGATCACCTCACCATTACTAACTCATTCACTAAAAAATGCCAGTTCAAAGTGCATATACATCTAGCCAATCATAACGACCCCAACTCCCTATTCATGTAAATAATATCTAGTAGTATCACCATCTATAGCATGGGTTATGTCTTTTGAGCACATACTGATTCACACCATAACATATTGAAAATACTTGGAGCTACTACCATCCATCAATAACAATGGAAAGATTATGCAAGTTTGACAATTCAATCATTTGAGACATATTGGAATTGACCCAACCCAAATGAGACTTGTACTCCTAATTAACCTCTCACATATGGACAAACGAAGTTGTAGCTTAGATTTAACAACCATGGAGATGGCACACAAATCTTGACTCGTGTTGAGTGTCATTTCATGTTAAAATCTCATTTCAACACTTGAGACAGCAAACAAAATTATTTTATCCAACAGCTGAACTAGAGTTTTTTACATATTCAAATGGTAACTTTTCATGGCCAAATTACACCATACACTTCCAGCAACTAGATTGAGGGTTTTTTATGGAAGATCATGGGCATAAGACCACTTTTCAATGTCAAAATGTTATATGCATGTGCAATAGATAAACTGTGGTTTTTGAAATGGAAAATCATGGTCAAATGACCCATTTAGAAGCTTGAAAACAAGACTAATACATGCAATAGCTAAATCAGGGCCTTTTTATGGAAAATCATGTTCATATAATAACCTGTTAAACTCATAATGCTAATTATATGTGCAACAACCCACATTTAGTTTTGGCAAAGAAAATCATATACATATGACCCCCCCCCAATTCATGACCAAAACATTGTATACATGTGCAGTAACCAAATCATAGATTTGGCAAAGAAAATCACGATCAAATGCTTATATCCAAATTGAACTGCCACCAAAACAAAAAGAATTCTCACAAGCATTTCGTCAAGCATATATAAAGCATGAAATACTAACACCATGCCAGAAATGACTTTCCTTGGAGCATAAAAGTTGGAAGTTATACAAACAAATGCTAAGAAAAGTGAAGCAGAGAAGTGGCAATGTATCATTGAACTGCAAAGGAAACTTTAATATTTTATTTTATACAAAACACAACACATGGATTAACATTTTCCACCTTTGATAATAAAAAATCAATGATCCTAATTGAAAGTATAGTTGGAATACCCAAAAAGGGGGTTGTTACATCTTATCATTTAACGTCTTTCCCATGAAAATTGCTTACTTTTAAAGCATAAAAAGAAACTAGAAAAAATTAAATATAATTGGTTAGTGAATTGATTACAAAGGTGGAAAATTGTACAAATCCAAATACAGCCAAACTGGAAAAATATAGTTACATCTTATGAAATTTACAGCTCATTGCTCAGTGAAATTTCAAAAATATTAATTAAATATAAAAAAAATCATTTCTCAATAGTTCAAGTCTCTAAAAATGATTCACATCTTCAGTTTTATTGAAAAAAAATAAGAAACTGGAAAATCATTGCTCAGATTCATACAGTTTATTGCAAAAACTTTATTGTTCATTCTCTTATTCTAGTTTTTGTTCGAAATTTGAGCCTTAGATTTGAAAATTCATTTCTCAAAAAATACAAAGTCATTTCATGTATACTTAACATCATTGGAAAGCTTTATCTATTTACTTTCTAATCATATTTATCTTGTAAATTTATTTTACTTCTACTAACCAGATTATTGATTTAAACCTTAAAGGGTTAGATACGACTTTCAGTTGATCAGTTTGGGCAAAACATGCATAACTATAATTGTACAAATCCAAATATAGCCAAACTAATGCCACATTATTCTTGAGACATAGCTCTATTCATGCATATAAATCATTGAATTTTTCAAGACATATTCAAATTTATACAATTATTCAAAATAGACTGTACAAAATAGAACATTAGTAGTTTTCCAGCAAGGTTTTATCATCATCATTCTTCATACTCTACATGCTTCCCCTTACCATGACTTGGTCTTATAATTGGTTAACTATGGAGGCGAGATTGAGAAATCTCAATAGCTAACTTGCACATGTTACCACATTATCATAATACATTTAAAAGCATATAAAACATAGCATACTTTCATTAAAACATGAAAATATCCATGTTGTCTAACAAAATTTTGGTAGCATAATGGTTTAAAAACAGGATATCCTAAGCTTAGCCCTCATCATAAAAATAGCCACCGATAATGGAAAACATCCATAATAATAACATGGCATCATTTACATATCACAATAACATATAAAATATTATTTAGCAATAACATTAAATAAGATCAAGAGACTACCTTCGATTAACATTTCAACCTTGCTTATCTCTTGGTTTGGGTTAGTTCCTTAACTTGTTTAGGGCCTATTGACATCAATATACCTTGCCAATTTTAGGCACAATGAATGAGGAAAAGAAACTAGATCTAGTATCTTTTCTATTTACTTTATCTGTGAGACCTACTAGCTTTTCCTCTTTACCTTTTCATGTTAGGTCTTCTTATTTTACTTACTTTTTACTATTTATCTTCCCCAGGATTTACTATTCATGTGAGACCTACCTTACCAAACTTGTACTTTTTTCCTTTTTGGGCCCATATATCTAGTATAACTTGTATTTTTAGTCTGCATCTGAGTATTATAACATTATTTTCTCTCTCCTCTTTTGTAAAATGACCATTTTGCCCTTACCTTTTGGTAAAATGACCATTTTTTCCCTTTTAAGCCCCTTTTTGATATTTTTATGATATTTTGGACTTTAAACCAATTTAATTAAATATACAGGCTTTCCCAAAGATCATAAATTAACCCAGGACAATGTAATAACATTATCTGGTCATCGAATATATACTTGAAAAATAAGGATGTTATAGGGGTGAATTGAGCTTTTAAAAACTTTTTGGCACGAAGAGATAAACCAATGCAATAGTACAAGAACACCAAAATAAAGTAATATACTAAAATTGAAAAGAGTTAGGGAAGAGAGAGTCAAATACAAGTATTTATCTTAGTTCAGCTTATCCACTTGGCTTATGTCCAATCTCCAAGCTTTCACTTGAGAATCAAACACAAATATGTTCTTGCAAAAAGCATAATACAACTTCCAACTCAAACTAGACTACTCAATCTCTCTTCTTACACCCAACAAGTGTGTTTACAAACTCTCCTTGGTGTTTCCCACACTAAGACACTTTTATCCAATGTAGAAATAATGATTACAACTATTAATAGCTCTCTTACAAAAGTTGAAAAAACAATTATGAGCAATAAAGACTCTCTAAGAGATTGATAGGGCTTTAGCATAGATTTGCTCTTTTTGTGCTTAAGAAACCACATGAGTGTGTTAGATGCCACCCATGGTGAGATAGTATGGAATATGTGTGATACATGTATATTACTTTATAACTTGAGTAGATTATATGCGTATGTCTATATATCTATAAGATTGAATGACGGATCTGCTATTGGGATTCTTTGAAATCCCACTATTATATCCTAAAACCAATCATGGCTAAGTAAATGCTGAAGTAAGAGGACCTAAGCAAATGATTGAGTTTTGGAAGGAAAGTGTTACTTGTATAAACAGTCTCATATGAATTTTCAACTTAATGTTTGTATGTTATAAGTATGAAGGATCATGCAATGATATAAATGAGATGTTTATTCATGGTAGATATAATTTTAAATGTTGTGTAAAGATTTGGAGTGCAACTCTGCAAAATTCATCTATTGAGCCTCAAAATTAGAATTTTGATATGTCAGAGGCATTTAATGCAGTTGGTGAATGACTCTTTTTGCAGAGTAACGAGTTGAACTTGTGTTTAATGGACAAATTTTGTGTCTAACGTCTAATTAAGTCACAAATCTATTAATAGAACCTTATTTGAACTTATGGGTAAGAAAATTAAGAGAGTTTGTGCTAAACTGCTGCTTTAATTCATAAAATCTTTCTGTGTCAGCATTCTTAGTCAAACCCACCTCAATAGAATGAGCTTTCAATGTATCATCTGCATTAAAAGAAAGTTTCAATTCTGTACTCATTCCTTTCTACTATTTTCTGAGTAGAATCTTAGTGTGGGGAAACACTAAGAGATTTACACATCTTGTAAAGGTTTAGGGAGAGTGGCTTCACAAGTGCTTATTGAAACTTGTAGTATATACAGAGACTTCACAAGTACCCAAATCAAACTTGTGGGATATAGTAAAAATTTTAAGTGATGGTTTGAGGACTAGACATAGGCCAAGTGGTGTGGACTAAATCAGGATAAATTCTTGTGTTTGATTCTTCATTTTAATATTTCATCTATATCCTTCATCACCATTTGTTCACCTCTATTTTACTATTTCTCTTGGTGAAATTGGATTGTGTTTCAAAAAGATCAAAAATCTTGCATCACCCAATTCACCCCCTCTTGGATGACTAGTCAAACCTTACATAATTAAATACACATTAACTACTATTTTATAGACAAAAATAGCATTTCAAATTAATTGGCCTTATGGTAAGGTGATCCTTTCATTTTTTTTTCGTTAAGATAAGGGTTCGAATCCAAGCTTGGTAGCAATTTTAATTAATTTTTAGCTGTGAAAGAAACTTCTCACGGCCTCCACCCATGAGAACTTCTCATGGACACCATGAGAGTTTCTCACACTATGATATCCATGAGAAATACAATATGCAGAAAATGGAAGAACTAATAGATAATTTACTTAGCTTTTATTCTATGAGAAATTCCCATGCCCACTATCTGTGAGAAACATAATGTTAAACAAAATAAAAGACAAAGCTATAAATGTCTCATGGAATGGCAAGCTGTGAGAAATTTTCATGACTTTACTTGCATGAGAGGACTTTTTAATTATTTTTTTGCTTTATTTTTTGCTTTTTCAAGCTTTCTTGCTTTCGTGAGGGCATCACATTCCCCCCATGACTTGCAAAACATCTTACGGATTTTCTCATAGATTCTTCTCTCTACCACATTTCAACGAGAAAATCCATAAGAAATACCATTTAAGTGATCTTCCATGAAAAATTCCATGAGAAGTTCTCTCAAATATTATAGTCATGAGAAAATTCTTTAAGAAAACAATTGTTTTCTTGTAGTGACCAGTTTAGAGCTAGTTCCTCTAGTTCAACGCTAGTTCAATTCACCTATGGTTCTCCTATGTATCCAAACTGGACATGAGGTCGGTTCGCTGTTGAACTGGCCGGTCCAATCTTGTTTTTGTAATGCTAAAAATAACTATTTTGCCCTTATCAGCCCCCTTTTGATCTTTTTATGCTAATTTGGGGCTTTAACTTATTTAATTATATTTTTACACAAGGAACAAAAAATCGGACCGTACCAGCCGATCCGGTCCGGTTATAGATCTCGATCAACTCTACTCAGAACTGGTAAAAAACATGTCGAACTGTTCACAAACCGGTATTCAACCGGTCAACTCCTTTTTTTTAATTTTTAATTTTTTTAGTTTTAAGATAAAATAATATTATTTTTAGTACTAAGTAGTATTATTTTTGTATAAATGTTTTCTTTCTATATTATAATATTATATAAGTATTATTATGATGCATAATTATTAATAATGATAAATTTACTTAACAAATAATATGAAAATAGAATATTAATTGACTATTTTGAATTCAAAATACAATTATAAACAAATATTAATTTTTTTAGATTTTAATATTAGATTGTGAAACCTATTAATAATATTTTTAATTTTCTATATAATATATAAAATTAAAAAATTATTAAATTTATTATTACTAGTTTATTTCCAGTTGAACTACGGTTAAACCATTGAGTTTTGAACTATTGCCTTGACCGGCTCAATATTTGGTCCAGTTTTTTTAGCCTTATTTTTATGTATCCTTAGCCATCATATATCAATCCAGAACAATTTCATATCATTTCATATCATCATATAATCATTCAAATACATATAGAAATATAGAGATGCTACACAATTTTGTACGTGTAAATAAACAAGTGGAAATGTCATTTTGAGATTTACAACAATTTTGTTTATATGGGACATCTAAACTAGTCATGTGTATGGCATGGAATTTTTCTATAGTAGGAAGTTGCATATTGAGACTCAATCTTGCAATTTGGAATGGGAAAATAACCAAGTTGGAGTACAAAAATATATATTTTCACTTGATACCCTAATGATCAAATTTGAGCCTCAAATTTAGCAAGCATTTAGAGAAAAAACTATAGGTTTATTTGAAGTGAAAAACCATAATTTTTTAAATTCTACAAAATATTTTACAAATTTTTTAAGTTTGCCCTAGTAAGCATTTAGAGAAGAAACTAGAGGTTTATTTAAAGTGAAAAACCACAATTTTTAAAATTCTATAAAATATTTTACAAATTTTTTAAGTTTGCCCGTAACTTTTTGGTCAGATCTAGTTTTTTGGCATTTTTGAGAATCAAATAAACTCCAATGGCTTTGAAATTTTGATAGCATGTAGTTCATAAATAAATCTTTTCAACAAATATTAATTTTTCTAAATTTGGAGTTTCCTCTCGAAAGTTATGCAATTTAAAAGTTGTGGATAGATTTGGTTCTCAATTTGCAAATTTCTGAAGTCCAACGGTAAAGTATTAGTTTTCATCTAGTATAGTTGTAATATCTCTAAAAGCTTAAATATCTAAAAATGCATAAAGAATTTATGAAAATGCACATACACTGCTTTGCGTGAAATAGGGCAAAGATGTTATTTTTCCCGATCAGACGAAAAAATGAGAAATTACAATTCACCCTTAGAAATTATAATAATTATATTTTAGCCCCTAAGGGACAAAAAAGTAAGGGGAGAGAAAGTTAAAAATTTTTACAAAAAATTACAGCTAATAACTTGGAAGAATTAAAAATTATAATTTTACCTCGAGTTGGAGTAATTTTGTAAATATGTAAAATTATTGTCAAAACGAAGCTCTCGATGAAACAAGTCCAATTATATATGGTACTAAGGGTTAATATTTAACGATAAAGAAATAATCAGTACCGAAGGTTAAAAAATAAATTTTTACTGATAAAGCTACTTTTTGATCTGCAAAAGCTAAAAAGGTAAAAAGAAAAGCTATTGGACACTGCAAAAGAAACTTTTTAGAGATAGAATAATAAAGTAATGTGAGATACAAGTTTTCTTTTTTCCTGTCCCAATGAAGTGAAATTATATTGTAAAAGTAACTTTACCGATTCAAGTATAAAGTAACTAACATAGGGTATTATTGGATTGACTGCAATATTTTGGATATAATACCCCCTTATTAGGACGCCACCTCAGCTGCAACATGTGGCTAAATGAAGACTTAATGGTTAAGACAAGGAAACTTAGTGGCTAAGCTTACTTAATTAACCAAGATTAGTAAAAAAGTAAGCATAGTTAAGTGGCCTTAAGTGTACTCCCTCTCACTTGTAGGACTTGTTCACTTAGAAAGGAAGGGGAAGTAGTCTGAAACACAAGGAAAGGAAGGAAGCAATGTGAGGAAAGAGAGGGAGAAATAGGAAGAAGAAAAAGGAAGGCCAACCTTGAGGATTTGAAGTACAAGTACAAGGTAAGATGCTTCAACACTTTAAGCTGGTTTTTAAGTAGCTTGGGTTAGTTTCTTTGAGTTCTCCTCCTCTCCTCTTGCTGCTTTAATTTTGACCTAGGTCTATAAAGGAAAGGAAAGTTGTTTTTATACCATAAATCCAAGAGAAAGCATGAGTTTTTGTGAAAGAAAGTAAACTAGATATGTTTTGAAGTAAGTGGTTGAAAAATCAATGCTTTCCCTAAGGAGACAAACTTTGAAAAGTCCAAATGAATGTCTTAGAGTGGGAATTTCATTAATTTGATGCCAAAAAATGGATTTCCCATGGTAAAAAATCTTGAAGACAAGTGTTATAATCAAGTGAAAACTTAAGATAGACAATAAGAGTTTCTAGGGTTTCATGGAAGTATTTTGAGTTATACCATGAAATCAGTGGCTTGATTAAATGTTTAATAATTCCTAGAGACTTGAGGAAGCCTAAGGAGGCTAATGGAAGCATTGGATTCAAGAGGAAGAGCCCAATGAATGCTTCAAGGTAGCTAAGTATACATATTCTTGCTTATGTTATTTCATTATTTTGTAATGATGCCTATTGGTTACCATATTGTAAATTGTGTTTTCTTGACTGGTTTTGGCTATATTAAGAGGGGTTTTACTCCCTGGAATATCCATTTTCTAAGCCTTTATACTACTGAAATTTTTATGAATTTTATGGCAATGTATTGATTCATATGACAATTTGTTGTTTAAATGTGATATAATGTTATTATTATATGAAATGATTAACATGATTCAAAGAATGTGACTTGCTGCTAAGATTATCCCAATCTCATCCCCTCAAGTATCCCAAATGATTAGGCACAAACTATGGCAATGGTGTCCAAAGAGCTAAAAAGAATGATGCTTCATGATATCTTTAAGTTGTGATTGTGTATTTTGAAATTATGTATAAAATCATGTATATATTTTTAAATCTATGCCACTATGCTATTATATCTTTATGAGCACTATGAAATGTATCATATGGATTTAGAATATGGGATGAACATGTCAACATGATCCAAAGTTTAATATCAATGCTATCTTGCTAGAAGTTCATTTTGTAGCAATAAAAGAAAAGTCAACACTTTTTGATTGAAACAGGGTAAGTAGCTTAAGTTTATATAAGCTCTGAAAGTAGAGAGAACAAGCTTTCCAATGAGTTAAGAAACACTTAATTTGGATATATTTATGATTTATAGTGTAATTTTAAATTTGAGGGTCAAAACTAGACAGTGAAGTGAAAGCTGTGAATTTTACTATAAGTATTATTTTAAAAAAAAAGTGATTTAAAATCGTACAAAAATCCAAAAATTCATTGATTTATATTTTGAAAATATCTATGTTTTAAGTTTAATATGCCACTAGTTTGAGTTCAATTAGAGCTGTGTCATAAGAGATATGCATATTTTCCTAAAACTGTTCTTGTAAAAGAAAGATTCTGACCCTTAGTGATCTAAGTTAGAGCCATGTCTTGCACAAGTTAAATAAATGTATAAGAAAAATATGGCTGCATGCAAATCTTTCCAACGATGTAAAGAAAGAAGGAATTGGCTCAAGCTAGAATAAGAAATGGATTTTTGAATTTAGGCCAGAAAACCGGGAATATTAATATTGACCATTTGTACATTACAAGTTGGAGCAATAAACTGTGCAAATTGACCCAATAAAATTTAAATTTCTTATTTTCCCCTTGTAAAGCATGTTTTTAGCTATTTTTAAAGACTTGAATCATATTGATATGATTTTTCTAGAATTAGTTATGACTTTTCAAATTTTAGCTAGAAAAATTGGATACCAAATGAACAGTACCACATTTTATTTAATTTTTCTATTTTAGGTTCTATGATGACTCAAGCTTCTGAAATGGCCTAATTAGATATTAGAAATACTATAGTACATGAGGAAATATATATGAGAGTAAGATATTACAATAGTAGCATTACATAGCATATATATAAGTGAGACAAAATTGTTGCAATGTTATATTAAAATATAGAGTGGAAGTGATACATGCTTACAGTCATTTAACCTTGTCTCCTAATTGGACTTTATACTAATATTACTTCAAAATTTTAAAAAGATGAAGTTGAAGTTTATCTTGGGGGAAGAAAGTTGGATGATCAAAGTTTCAATTAAGAAAAAAAAGAAAACGTATGAAGAGAGCTTTAAAACAAGGTAAGTCACTAAGCTTGAAATCAAGAATTTGTGAATATCTGCTTTCTCCTTATTTTCGTCGAGAGAGAGAGAGAGAGAGAGACCTCTGTCTCTCATCTTCTTTGATGTTCTAAGATGCATATGAGAGTATAAAAGATGGGTATAACATGATACTAGCACGAAGTAGGGTCAAAATTAGAGAAAATTCCATGTATCCTTATTTGTTGTAAGTTGTGGCTAGGAAGGAAATTGAAGGTCTCTGATGTGTGGTTCATTAATCTAATGAATTTAATGTCTAGATGAGTTATAGAAATTGTTAGGATTGTTGGCTTCCAAGAGAGGGGATGAATTGGGAAATTTAAAATTTTTCTGTGAAAAAACGCAAGTTCACAATGAAAGCAAAAGTTTGCAGAAAAACAGAGTGCAGTAAAAATAAATATAAATGCAAGATAAAAGAAGAGAGGACTCAGACATTTATCATGATTTAATCCAATTCACTTGACATATGTCCAATCCTCAAACCACCACTTGAGATTTTCATTATTAGTAAGAATTCAACGAGCTCCTTACAATATTTCAGTACAGACTCATACTCTATTCTAAGAACACTCAAATTTTTCACTCAACACTCATACAAGTGTTTCCCAATACCCTTTGTGATTCATCTCACAAAGAATTTTTTTTCCAAATGAAGAATCTTAGGTTAACTGGTTTCCCAAGAAGGGGTAAATTAGGAAGTTTGAAATTTTTTGTAAAAACTGAAATACAGTAATGATAATAAAAGTTGCTGAAAAATAGAGTTTAGGATACAAAGACTGAAAAGTAAATGAAAGGAGGACACAGAGATTTATTCTGGTTCAGTCTACTCCACTTGACCTACGTCCAGTCCTTAAGCCACCACTTAAGATTTCTCTACTATATCGTGCAAGATTTGAATAGGTTCTTGCAAAAACCGCAGTACAATTACAGCTCAAACTTTGAGCTGAATAGAACACTCTCACTCTTCTCACTCAAGAGTAAGAACAAATCTCTTAGTGTCTTCTCACACTAAGTGCTATCTAAAGGCGTGTAGAAGTATACAAGTCAAGATATGAAAACTCTCTTTCAAACGAGTGGATATGAAAATTTAAGAATAATGAATGAGTTAAACAGAGGGTAGGTAAGCACTAAATGAATCTATAATCAATTTTGCGGAGTTTTGGCCTTTTTATGTTTTTCCTCATTCCCAACAAATTAAATGAGGTCCTATTTATCGTTTTAGAGTAAAACTATCCGTTGAAAGCAAGAATTAGCCATTACTCTCAGAAAAATAGCCGTTTGCCTATCGCATTAAATGCGTCTGATAGAGGTTATACGAATAATGGGTGACCATTGACTCTTGGTTTCAACGTTATGCATTCGTTATGCGGATAACCTAACTAGGTTATATGGATAACATTCATTCGAGAATGACTAGGTTTTAACTCAAAAACATTTTCATGAAAATCTACTTAGTTGTTAGGATAACGTTAAATCTTTTCAAACTGAGTTTTTTTTTTTTAAAATATAGGTTATTAGAATAACCTCCTCAGGTTATGCGGATAACATATTTAATAGATGAAGATCCAAGAGTATTGTAACTGAAGTTATGCGGATAACCTATTTACCGGATGAAGGTCCAAGTGCTCTGTAACACATGTTATTAGGATAATCTCCCTAGGTTATGTGAATAATGGGCTGCACAATACAAGTGGCCTTTACTGTTCACTCCCTTATGCGAATAAGGTAGGCATTATTAGGATAACATCCTAGACAGGGCTGAGGACATGGTGCATACCTTGGTTATACTAATAACCTCATCTCTTTTCATGAGAATGAATAGAAAACACTTAGAAACAACATTGAGATTGAGACTTTATCCTCACAACCACCAAGTGTTATGCATAAAAGGTAAAACATTTCATGAAAACCATTTTGAAAACATGAGCTAATCATTAATCATTCAAATAGATGCCTCATTTAATGTTGGAAAAATTAAAGTGAGTCACATTTAAAGCTTAACTACCTTCTCTTACAACTGGATTCCTAAAATGTGTGTAAAAAACTCTTCAACATTCAGGAATCTCTAACATTGATCTTCATATGACTTGTACTTCTTTGATATTAGATTTCCAAGCTCATTATTGTTTAGAATCATCAAAACTATCTAAATTAACAGAAACGATTTTATACAGAATAAATACTCTCTTGAATAGAGTAGAAATGAAAGTTAAGGTACAATAAATGCTATGTATGGATGAAAAAGCTTTGACACAGAAATTTGGCAGAGTTATTACAAAGACAAGATTAAATTTGTTACTTACAACTTCAAATAAAGTTCTATTTATAGATTTGTGACTTGTCATTAGACACAAGATTTACCTATTAGAAACTTTAACCAACGGTTACTCTGTAGAAATATCTATTCACCAACTGCATTTAATGCGTCTGACATGCCAAAATTCAAATTTTGGGGTTCAACAAACAAATTTCACAGATACAAAAGGTTAAGAATTTCAATGTTGAACCACAATATTTGTCGTTCAAATGTGATATTCAAATTTTGAGTTTGTTAATGATATCCTATGTTAAAACATACGAATTTTCATATCAAAAGTGCATTTGTTGAGTTTGAATAGTTGTCTCACATTTTCACAGTGCACTTGAAATTTAAATTTCATAAGCTGAAATTTGTCTGTTAGAAGCTTATTTAACATGGCACAAAAGTTCCCTTCTGTAAAATTCAAATGTTGAACTACAAAGTTCGACTATCAAAAGCATGCTCTAACGAGACTCAGAAGTTTTCATTTCGAAATTCGCACTTTGAAGTCCAAAGTTCATCCATTAAAGGAGGTGACTCTGAACTCTCTTTGAACTTCACCAACATTCAAATTTTGACTAAGTTTTATACAAATTTTGCGCACATTCACCAAAAATGCTTAGCCCGAAATCCAAATTTCGGAGCTAAAATTTATTTATCAGAGATAAAACCTCTATATCTTCAAATTTCACAAAACAAAATTTGAATTTTGCACAAAATACACAAGTCAATAACAAAATTTTTCTATTACTTAGTATTTTTCAAATTTAACGTATGCTAACATAGGATAACTATGAAATTACTCATTTAAGTGCTATGGTAACATGAATAAGTAAGAATCAAAGCTTTTTATCCAGTGTACATGGTAAGAAATCCTAATAACTAAATCTTCACATGTTCTTCATTGAATTTCTTCACTTTGTCATTTCATACCCCTTTGATATTCTTCTTTCCAAACTCTAATTATTTGAAATCATCAAAACTTCTAATTCAACAACAATGTATTGAGCCATTGGTTTGATGAAAAACATATGATTTTGATAAATTAAATTTTAGGCCAAGAATAAAGCATAATGAGCAAAGTGTTGAAAAATTAGATTCTTAGCTTGTGTTGATGGCTTAAAAGAGTCTCTTGGAAGTTAAGTAGATTATGCATAATGAGAAAATAAAGATTTGGAACCAAGAGAAGAGAAACTTGAATTATGGCCTAAAGTGGCACATAGGAGATAATGTAAGTTAAGGGTTCATTTTGAGCTATAAGTCAAATTTTGAATAATGAACCAAGTTTACTTGCCATATGAATGCTATGAAATATGTCCATGATGAGAAATTCTAAAGAGAAGCAAGTTTGTGAATTCATGTGTGTAAAATGGAATAAAAATAAATAATAAAATGTATGTCAACACTTGAAGGACTTAGAGATTGAATTTAAGGTTGAAATTTGACATAGATTTAGAGAACATATAGAAATTTCATTTGAGATAAGAATGGTAATTTTCAAAGCTCTAAGGAATATCTTATGAATTTTTTAATCTAGTCCAGAAAAGTTGTCATAAACCAGTTTTTGCACTCTCTGGCAGATCTTATCTTTGAATGTTTTCCCAGACCAAAAGGATTTCATTGACCTTGAAACTTTTAAAACTGTAAGTTCATGAGGAGAGCTTTCCAAGGAGTCCTAATTTGCCTAATTTGGAAATTTCTAACTTAAGTTATGCATATCCAAAATGAGGTTCTAATTATGGAAATCAAAAAAGAGGGAAAAGTACTTTGAGTTTTAATTTTGATTGAGCTGAATTTTCTAATGAAATGAGATGATTTATAATAATATGCTACCTCACCTTCTTGGATTCAGGTCCTCTACTGCTATTTTTTGAGCAGCAAATCTGAACAGTCCAAATTTATTATACAAATTTTTTTAAGAATTTAATATTTTTTAATTTTAAAATAAGAAAAACACAAAATAAAAATAGTTTCTCAGATGTAAGAATCTTAAAAAACAATTTCTAACAATAAAAATAAAGTAAAAACATAATATAAAATCTATACAGTCTATATTCAGTATGGACGGTCCATATCTGTTGCTTGAAGACAGCAGCACCAAAAGTAGAGGACCTAAATCCCACCTTGTTATGTATGTAAATTGGAAGAGATAAAGGGAAAGCTCAAGAGGTTAGACATTTAAAGCATTTTGTCCATGTTACATATTTTATTTACTTTATGAAGATGTTACATATCTTCTAAATGGAAGTTGGAGTTGCTTGGTGGGTTACAACATGGTTTTGATTAGATAGAACTTATTGTGAATTAGTGTGTTATTTTTTTATGAAAATGTCAAGGTTTAAGATAGGATTATTACAATGATGGATGATCATATTGATGTAAACTTGTGTGCATAAATGGTAAAGCATTTTACATGTTTGTACTAAAAGATAGTGTAAACATAGTGAATATTGTTGCATTAAAAAGCTCATTGAGAATTAATGGATTTACCACTCACACAAACCTGAGTTTGATAATGATAGAATTAGAATTAATGGATTTTTATTACTTTTGCATTTAATTTTGGATTAAAGACCTTTAGTCCTTTGCTAAAATTTCTAAATGTTTTGGTTTTTAAATGTTATTAAATTAATACTTTGGTCTTTAAATGTGATTTCCCCTGAGTTTTATATAAACCCTAAGTTGGAAAAAAGGTATGTCCAAAACTGATGTATACAGGCCATAAAATTTTTATCATTAGGTCCACCAAGTGTTGAGAAGTGAGTATACAAAGTTTCACATGAATTGGAGTTGATTTGCTATATAAAAAGTTAACTCGAAATATTACTTCTTATGATTTTCATATATGGGACTTGATTTATTTGTGTAGATGGTTTGGCTTGCTTGGATGAGTCTAAAAGGACCCTAATGATCCTTTGAAACTGTTTGGTACATTTTTGGGAGTGTTGGATTGGATTACAAGCATGCTAGATGATTTGATCTTTGATTAGAATGGAATGTCTAACATTTAATCAAATGAAAATGTGAGTCCTTAGGGTCCTTTGTTACAATTTCTCCAATTGCAAGTATAAAATGGAGATGATAAATGGGATATGTGTGTGTGTATAGAATGAGACATCACAAGTACAATTTGTTTTTGGCCAATGAATCACAAGTACAATGGGAAATCATATTCTAAACAAGATTGAAAGACAAATAACAAGAATACTACAAAAAACATAAACAGATATTGGGGTTGGCATCATGAAGACCTTGTCAAACATGATGCTAATGCAAAACACTTGATGCTTAAGAAAGCAGTAGATTGCTTAGATGTAATGGTTGAATGCTTGATTGGAAGTTGGATTTTAGAAAAGGATATAGATTTGTGTGAGGGGATTCCTTGGATTGTTGTCTAATTAAGGAATGTTTGGATATTTCTTTTTGAAGAGTTTTTGAAGGGTTTGAAGCCTTAGATTTGTTGTACAATGTTGGAGAGGTTTGAAGCCTTAAATGTTGTAGTGTTTGGATTCAGTTGATAAGGTGTTGACTCAAATTGTTGTAGTGTTTGGATTTGGTTGGAGAGGTGTTGCATGTCTAATTTTGGGTGAGATGTCTCTTTATATAGTGCAAGGAAATTTCAAATTTGAATGATGGAGAGAAACTTTAATTTAGTTGAAGGGAAGGGATGGTGGAAGGAAACTTTAGAGGGAAACTTTAAATTAGTGGAGGGAAGAATGGCAAAAGGAAATTTTACATTAGTGGAAGATGGAAACATTGAATTATTAATGGGAAATTTGAATGGTGAAGGAAGAATTTGAATTAGAGGAGGGGAAGTTAAATGGGCTCTATGAGTTGGTGGACCTAGCCCACTATAAATTTTTTTGCTAAACAGAAACCTATTGGAAGCATTGGGTAAGTGTTCTTCTAAGTTTATGAAACTTGATACTTGAAAGTTGGGATTATATCAGTTATGCAGTTTAATTATCCTTTGCTTGATGTTTTAGTGTTGTGCACTGTGAAACTCTTATTTTGTGGCTTCAATTATGTTGGTAACCATTGTTATAGTTAAGAGGTAAGTAGGGAGTATTTCTATTCTTTATATTATACACAACACTTTTCATATCATGTTATGATCCTTTGTCATAGCATTGGATCATGTTGTGGTCATTCCATTAAATCAAGCCAAAAATAGTCCAAACTTGGTTATTCAAATTAAGTCAGTATAGGTTAGCCACATTTCATTATGTCTCATTCACAGAAAATCAATCTTGCCCTTGTTTACTCCTAAAGTCTTGCTTAATTGAGATGTTTTCACAATTTTGAATGCACATTTTCAAAATAATTGGGGCAACATATGGCTATCTCTTTAACTAGGTAGCATATGTTTATCAACCCTAGATTTGAAGGACTTAAGATAGAAATTGTTTGAGTAAGGTTGCCAAGATGAGAATAGTTAGCCAAGTGAATAATATAGTATTTCTTGAGGGAAACACAATTAGTTATTATATGGACACAATGAGATGTGATTTAGGAGGAGTTGAAGCTGAAAATGGAAGACAAATACATATATATATTATGTTAGTTTAAACTATTTCGTAATTGGGGGTCTTCACCACCAACATTGACCTTCATGTCAAACAATGATTACAACTATGAATATGAGTAACTTCCAAAGTGGCTATCTTATAGGTTTAAACTACTTAGTAGTTGGGGCTCTTCATCACCAATATCGATCTTCCAGTCAAGCGGTGGTTAATGCTATGAGTAGATATGGTATTTTAAGTATTTATTCCACTTGTTTGGACTACTTAGTAACTAGGGGTCCTCATCACCATTGCCAACCTTCATCAAATGGTGGCTAAAACTTTGGAAAGGAATACCATTTTGAGCTTATTACTTGTTGACTAAGTAGGAGCCTTTATCACCAATTTCAACTTTTGCGTCAAAAGACTCGTAATTGCTGAAAAAAGAAGCCAAAAGGAAAAAGAAATAAAGAAAAAATGAAAAATAAAAGGATAATGTATCCCCCAAAAATATAAAGAAATAAACCAACACGAGGGGGATTAATCATGAATAGTTAATAAGACAACTCTTGATGATCTCAAATGTTTACTAAAGTATACATAGCTAATAAGACAACTCCTAATGATCTCAAATGATTAGTTATTTCTATTAAATATTAAGGCATTCACACACACACAATTCAATCAATGAATATGTATGATGAATGATGGGATGCTTGATCTTGAATGATTCTATTATAGCCCTCTGTTTATAGTGGTAATTTTAACACCCTCACCCATCAATTCTACTTGTTTTGGAGTATTGATGATATTTTTTTCACTTGGTAAGTATGCATTTTACTATGTTGAGAATTTGAGCCTAAAATGTGATGAAGTGTCCTTTGGAGCCTAGTTGGCCTAATGAGTTGCTCATAGCTCTTGGGCATGAATTGGACATTTGGATTATGTTTGGAGTTATCTATGAATTTAATTCATTACTTACTAGTTAACCTTCCTATGTATAGCTTGGCTTTTTTCAAATGACTTGCCATAGAACTTTGTGACTTTGGATGACTTGAGGTAGTTAGGGAGTAACTTTTATGTTGTCATACGTCTAAAAACTTTTCATAACATGTTATGTTCCTTAATTATGGTTTGAAAGTATATTCACATTTGAAAATGATAATTTTGAGAATTATAGCCCATTACTAATTATTATGGCCTATGAATAATGGTAATCATGCATTTTGATCATGGCATTAGATTGTTGTGCAACCCTTTATATATATATGTCCATTTATGTTAATGATGATGTTTTGGTTGTTGAGCACTTGAACCATGGCATTTGAAGCATTGTCACTCTTAACATATTGATATAGATGAACATGATCATATTGAGTGATGATATTATGAAATATCACGTGGTATAATAATCCACTAAATTGCATAGGGACCTTCTGCACAAGTTGTGAGACTCGTAGTAATCCTGTCACTAAATAGTCATCTTATGATCGGGAAACTTGAGTGGCTGTAGATTAGGGATGCACCTCTCATAAATTGCAACCAATTCAATGTTGCACAAAGGGAGAAGAACCATGGTCCAACCACTTGTATGGTAGCCTCTAGCCAGGTCATGACTAATAAAAGGAGAACTTAGTGATTTTCCTAGAATATGGCCTTCATCGGTTGTTAGAACAGAGTCACTTATCAGGTTGTCCATCTAGGAGGCTAACCCATGGTTCCAATTATGATGTGGGACTTCACATGCACATTACATGAGCATTTTACATTGTATTATAGTGGTATACTTTGTTTATTTACTTGATAGCATATTTATCTCATTTGGTTGCAAGGATTATATAATTCACCCCCTTGTGGTTAACATTTTCAAATGAAGGCTCTAGTTTGGACAAGGAGAAGTTTAAGTAAATTAGTTCCACCTTAGCCTATTGGGGGTTTGACAACCGTTTTGAAGGCTGTACATTTTAGAAGCTAGGTGTAAAAGATTTGTAATGTAATGGGCAAGCCAGGTCATGTTCTCAAAGAAGCAACAATCAATGTGCAAAACAAGAGTATGTGAATGACCTAAATAAATGCAAATGACCTAATTAAATAACTAACAAAATACCACCTAAAAATGCAAACTAATTACTATATAATGTATGAATGTTAATGTAGACTACTTACATACTAAACAAGATGCAATCAAAGCTAATTTCTATATGCAAATGTCAACTACAAACTATGATTTTGGGGGTTTTTGCAAACAAAATAAAATAGATATCAAAGGAAAGGAATTTAAATCAATCAAGAAAGGAAAAGGAAATGGAAAGGTAACTTAACCAAATACTAAAAACCTAAGAGAATGGAAAGGAAAAGTGAATGGAATAGTGATTCAACTATGGGTTTGGCAAAGGGAATTTGACTTATCCTAGCCTAACCCAATTAATTAATCATGATTAGGATGTGATTAATCAAGTTAATCAATTAGTTTAGACACTTACTAGCTAAGTTCAATTTAAGTGTTCTATTAACCATAGTTAACCCCAATGTTAATTAATCACTTAAACCTATCTAAACCAATTAATTAACTTAATTAGGATGTTGATTAGGATTCTAAGTAAATCTGGAAAATTAGGAATTAACATTCAATTAAGCCTAATTTAACAAATTAAACCCAATTAAGGTAAACCATAATTGTATCACCTAGATTACATCAAATAACCTTGAATTAATTTGAATAACATCATATATGCATGAAATTCAAAATTCTCAAGTCTTGACAACCAAGAACATGAGCTCAAATCAAAAATTATTAATCCAAAATCATCTTTACATATCCAATCCAAGAGATTCCAACAATCCAACATTAAATCCATTACATATCCATCAAATTCAACACAAAAACCATAGATCAAACTTAATTGAAATTGAAAGAAATAGATGAGGAGAGTATAGAAAAACATCCAATACTACTAGAAAATAGCCAATGGCATTTTTCCCTTGTTAAATTCAATTTAGCGAGAGATATTATTCCTCACTAATTCAGATGCTAAAGGTCACATTGCTAAATTTAGCGAGGGAGATCATTTCCTCATTAAATTAGTGAGGGATTAGTGAGGAATATAATCCCTCTCTAAATTCAGTTAGGGACAAATTTCTCACCTAACCCCAGCTAATACATTTAGAAAATAATCCCATTAGAGAGGAATTAGTGAGGGATATTAACCTTGCTAAATTAGCGAGGGAATATCCCTCGCTATTTCCTTACTAATGCATTAGTAGATTACATTGTTTAGTGAGGTTTTTATTCCTTGCCAATTAGTGAGATTTAATATCCCTTGCTAATCCATCGCTGAAATAAAATAAATCCATCATTAATCCCTTGCTAAATTTTTAATTAAATTTAATAAATCCCTTGCCTAATTACAAAATTCAACATTTTAATTCAAAATGATTCCTGCCTACCTGTATGGTCATACAACTGAACCAACAATTCGCGTGTCAATTTAGAAATTATAATCACACAAATATGACAAAAGTAGTTCAACATTCCATTAGTTATAATCATCAAATTAAATTGATCCATAAATATAAAAATAAAGAGTAACTAAAAGTATGAAACATCAAGTTACTTCCTACAAAATAAAGAGTAACATTGATCCATAAATACATTCAATCTAGCTGCCTAGAGGAATGAGAACTACTAACATGTTGTGGAGCTAAGATCCTCTTGCCTAAAGCTCGAATAGCCCCAAGTATGCCTGATATCTTTTCATCTACCACATGTTCTATCCTTTCCTCCACTACACATTCTACCCTTTCCTCCACTACATGGTTGACAACTTCTTCAAAGGTAGGTGTCTGAAAAAATTCATCTACAGTTGATGTAAGATGAGAAGGAGGAACAGTAGATTGAGCAGCATTAATGTTGAATGTTAACTTGCCATTATTGCCACACACCACAGCAGCATGTGACCTAAGCCCATAAACTATACCATTCTTCTTCATTCCACCAGTTGCATTCAACCATGCTTGAGCCACCTGTTCTGAAGGGAGAGATGCTTGAATTTGTATGAAGTCCTCATCATCTGCATCTACTTGTTCATTTACATCTCTATTTTCAAGCTCCACAACATTATCAATATCTCTTTATTGCTCACCATCCATAAATGGTTTGTTAGGTTGGCTAGTTACCCAAGAGGGGGGGTGAATTGATTGATGCAAGATTTTCACCCTTTTGAAATACAGCCCAATTTCACCAAGTGTGTAGCAAAACAGAAATGAACAAAGAGAGTTGAGTGCAGCAATTGAGGAGAGAAGATAAAGAGCAAATCACAAGAATTATACTAGTTCGGCTCAAACCACTTGACTTACATCTAGTTCCTAAATCTCCACTTGAGATTTTTCACTATATCCTACAGGTTTGATCCAAGCACCTGTGAAGCCTCAATACATCCCACAAGTTTTAATAGGCACTTGTGAAACCACTCTCTCCACACGCTTATAATAATGTGTAATTTCCTTTGTGTTTCTCCACACTAAGATTTTACTCAAAAATTGTAGAAAAGAATGAATACAGAATAAAACTCTCTCTTAGAGTAAATGATACATTGAAAGTTCACTCTATTGAGGTGAATTTTTTAAAGAATGCTAACACAGAAAGATTTTATATATATGAACAGTATTTTCACATAAACTCTTTTAAGATTATTACCTATAAGTTCAAATGAAGTTTTATTTATAGATTTGTGGTGTAACTAAATGTTAGACACAATATCTATCCATTAGAGACATTAAACAATGGTTATTCTGTAAAACTAGCTATTCACCAACT
This sequence comes from Adenanthera pavonina, assembly GCA_026686845.1. Taxonomy (NCBI): domain Eukaryota; kingdom Viridiplantae; phylum Streptophyta; class Magnoliopsida; order Fabales; family Fabaceae; genus Adenanthera; species Adenanthera pavonina. The sequence continues at coordinate 9,988,580 of JAIVEN010000019.1, read as the reverse complement.
ATATTTAATACATCTGACATACTGAAATTCGAATTTTAGGTGTCAACAGATAAATTTCGCAGAGACCATAAGTTAAAAACTTTAACATCGAACTTTCAAAATTTGTTTATTCAAGAGTGAAATTCAAATTTTAAATTTGTCAAATATATCCCATGTTGAAACATATAAATTTTCATATTATAAGTGCATCTGTTAAGTGCGAATAGTTGTTTCATGTTTCTGTGGTGCACTTGAAATTCGAATTTTAGAAGTCAAAATTCATTTATCAGAGACTTCCTTAAAATGGTACAAAAGTTCTATTATATGAAATTTGAATTTTGTATTTCAAAAGTTGTCTGTCAAAGATATATTCTAATGAAACTCACAAGTTCTTATTTCAAAATTTGAATTTTAAAATCCAAAATTCGTGTGTCAAAGGGATTGACTTTGGACTCTTTATGCACTTTAATATCATTCGAATTTTGACAAAACCTTAGACGGATTTTACACATTTTGTTAACTATGCTTAATTTGAAATTCAAATTTCAGAACTGGAAATTCGTCTATAAAAAATGATAACTCTGGAACTTCGAATTTTAGTAAGTAAAGTTCAAATTTTGCATAAAATATATGAAAATAAACAGCAAAATTCGTCTGTTAGTCAGTATTTTCCAAATCTAACATATGGTAACAAGATTAAGTAATTTTCAAAGATTGAAAACACCTCAAGAACTAAGTGAAAACAAAATATACCTAGTAACTAGGTCTTCAATACTTGAGTTCCACTTTCACTTAGTTATTTCCTTCTTAGCATGCTCCCTTCTGATCTTCCATTCTTGAAGCATCCTTTCTCTTCTCCTTTTTTGAGTGAGACATGATGTTGATTTCTATTTCTGTATTCCAATGCTCACTCTTTCTACTTGGATGATCCTACATTTAATATATTTCACTTACAAACCAAGTAGTTAATCCAATTTATATATCCAGCTTGTATTATACATTGTAAAAGCACAGTGGATATATTAGTGTATATTATGATATATGCATTATAAACTTAATTAAATATATGCTAACGCACATTTTATTTCGTTAAGGAACATTATATATGTTAGACATATATGATACATTTGCTCCTTATTACTCTACATTTGTCATCATCAAAACTTATATTATATTAAACCTAACATGGTTGTCCATCCTCAACCATCTCTCTTAAATTTCTAACCACATGCATTTGAATGTTTCTTTTATACTTTACCTAAAAAGTTCAAATTAATTTGTAAGTAAACAAAATTGAGGTAATGCTTCATTACTAAACCATATGCTATATAATCCACAATATCCCAAAAACTTAAAACAAGTGACATAAGTCTAGAAAAAATGCAAAACTAAGAAGTTGAGCAAATAGGTTTGACAAATGTAAAATCACTACAACTAGCAAACTCAATATCATAAGGTGTATGCTTCTATCAAATTTGCTTTCATGCTATAGCACTACAACCACATTTGGCATTGAAGCAATAGTTAACTTTTGAAAATGATATCTAAGATAAATTATATATATTATTTTCTCATACCAATCACAAAGATGCCAAAATGCTCATATATTCCTCAAAATATTTGTAATATCCTAAGATCAAGTTCTAGATCTAAGTTCTACTTAGGTAAGTTGAATATTGGACCAAATTTAGGGAAGGAGTGAGAATCTAGACTTGGCTAGGGTTTTAGCTCATGATTTCTTTAGAGTGATATACTACATATGTAACTTTTATGTGTTGTCACACAAGATTGAGTAGGAGGCAACTTTGTCCCTACTCACACACACACTTGCAAACTCTCACTGACAAGGAATCACAATTCCAAGTCTAGCAAAGTACACAATGTAAAGTAATTTACACTTTTAGAGAGTCATGATAGTATGAATAAATGATGCCTTTTCTAGCCCATTATGACCATACAAATTGTCAAAATATGTGCACTTCTTTGCTGTAAGTAGTTTAACAAGATAGATTGTATTTTCTCGAATTCTTTATTACTCATGCAACACCAAAGCCAAATGGTCTTTTCTTTAAGATTAACATAGTATCCATTTACAATAGCAAGACAGCTTTCTCATGTAAAACCAAAGCCAAATAATCATTGATTTGAGCCAAAACAGAATTTATGCCACAAAAGCAATTTTCCACAACAAAACCAAGGCCAAGTGAATAGGTTTTTGAGGTCAAACCAGTTCTTATGCAATTACTGATCAATAGAGAAGAAATTCACATGCAAAATTAATCATGGCAAAAGCCCAACACTTCCAATTGTTTTTTTTTTTTCAGTTGTTCATTAAAATTGTGATCCCATAGGTTCAGAATTGCAAGTTAGAAGAAACCCAACACAAATCATGGCAATAAACCCAACACTTCCAAGAGTAACCAATTACAGCTTTAAACTCATTGACTTCACAATTTTGTTTCTTTTATGTCATACTACCAAAGCATTTCCCAAAACTATAACAAATACCAGAAAAGATATAGAAAAATCAACCCAACACAATTCTTAGGTTAAAATAATGAAATGAGACAGCTATACAACTCCTAAAAAGCAAGGCTTATGCACAATTAGTAGGAATTACAATTTTCATGAGGAACATCCAAAAAACTAGAATTTAACTAAATCAAGGCATGTTATGGCTCTAATTTAGCAACAGCTCAACCAAAATATAGCAGCAACTTACATATCAATCTATGGTTTTTTCATCAACCCATTGCATGTCTTTCTTTCTCTTGTGTGTTGTCAAATACACCTGCGATAGGATAGGTTTCTTTCCGGTCTCCTTTTCCTGAAAAAATAGTAATCATTGATATGAATTTAGCATCAAGACATTAATGATACAAATAAGATATACGTTTTACAACTTAATAACTTGAGACTTACCAATTTGGCAGCATGTTCATAGACGGGGATTAATCCTCCTCTATGTAAAGAATGATTTGATAATCTATTTCTAGAATTGGTTTCTAAAATGTCTTCAAACTTCGGGCTTTTCCAACGTGTTACAAGTTGTGTCCAATGGACTACACTGATCCAATCAGGAACATAATCTTCTTTTAGTTTCAAATTCCCTCTTTCTTTACAAAGCATGTCACTTAGTTGTCTAGGGCCAATCTTCTCAAAGGCATATCTAATAGTCTCTCTTTCATTTTCTTCCCAATGGTATAATTTCTACAATAAAACAGTTAAAAGTGAACACATTTAGTTGTTATTATCAGTGTTTCAAGTGAAAAATAAGAACAAAAAAGTTTTTCTTAACATACATTTAATTGTTCAAACCATAAGTCTCTAACTTGGCCTAGAAGTTATGTATGTAAATGACTTTTTTCCAAGAGGGCCATGCGCTTGTAAATAACTTCTTGAATATTTTAGTGATATGGCTAATTGCATAATGTGGGATAAACATGCAAGATAAATGTTTTAGTTAAAAATTTAAACAACAAATCTAAACCAAAGTTTGACATTTATATAAACATATGAATCCCCCTTTCCAGCTACTTATAGGTGTGGTCAAACACTTGCAACATATATGTTGGGAACTTCATCTAAAGTATCTGGATATTGTGACAGGCTAGAAGTTATGTCACCTCTTCTACTATTGCTACTCCCTCTATCCCCCTATGTTCCTCTTCAACCTCTTCCTCTAAGCATAGCTAAGATAAGAGTTTAAATTTTATTTTAGCAACATCCAAACATAATTAGAAGTTATCATGTTAATATTAATATAATATGTGGGACAACATAATAGTATAAAAATGATATCAAAATAAATGTTGGTGAAATAAAAATAATACTAATAAGCTTACTAAATCTTATTAAGAAATATACTTCGTCAATCTAATTCTCCATCTTCATCATTATCATCATACTGGATACTTTCATCATTCTTCTCTTCACTATCTTCCTCTTGTGACTTAAATTCAAATTCTTCGGTGTCTTCACCATCCATATTTTCTTGTTCATATTGATCATCAATTATTTCACAATTGAGGTCTTGTTAATCTACTACACGTTCTCTTCATTTTGTTCACCTTGTGCACTCAAATTATGAATTCCATAATTTACATTTGGTCCGGAAATGCTAGAGACTTCATCATCTTGATAAGCCAAATTTGGTGAATCAATCACACTTCTAGCTTTTATTTTATACACAACCCACCAATCAGCTCTCTCATTTCTTCTACTAGCATATTCAACAAAATGGACTTGTTAAGATTGTTCAGCTAATATGAAAGGTTCATGCTTCAAAAACCTTCTTTTGTGATTAATATCAACTAAATCATATCAATTATGAACCTTCCATCCCCTATTAATAGTAGGATCAAACCAATCACACTTTAACAACACAAAAGCTATTCTTTTTAGACTTGGGTTATGATATTCTAATTCTATTATATCATTTAACTTCCCATAGTAGTCATTCTCAGAATCACCATAATACTTTCCTTTAATGCAAACACCACTATTCATGGTTGTTTTATTTGAACCATATGCAATTGTATGAAACCTATAACCATTGACATTATATTGAGGCCATGTTTGCACTTCTCGAAGAGGACCAAAAGCTAAGTATTTCACTCCACTATCAAGCACACCATTTTTTGAATCAAATACCTATTAAAAGTTAGTGAGATTAAAAGTGTTAAATAATTCATATCTGATATAAGAAATAAAAGCTTAGTGTTATCAATAGGGAGAATTTGAAACTAACATATTCTTTTAACCAAGCTGCAAACTCATTGTTTGTCTTGCACTCAATCTCTTCCTCAGTTATATTAGGGTTCATTACCACCAACTCATCCTCAAAAATCTTACATTTTTAGAGAAATACCTTCTATCAATTAAATATACCAAAACATTTTTATAAGACAAGTCATTTTTGTACTTACTCCACAAATGGCTCAATCTCAGCATATTCTCTTTACTTGTGAATTTTATTTTTCTTAACACAACTTTAAATCTCCTTGTTAGCAATTTATACTCTTACAATACCATACCTCATTCTCTCTACAAGAGTGCTTCCAAACTCTGCAAAGTCACAATTCTTTTACTTTCCCTATATCAAGGTGGCAGATTCAATAATGGAAATAAATAACATAAATGTGGTTAAAGGCCTTATTCTTATCTTAGTATTTCCACAATCAAATATCTATGCATAGAATAAGCACAGCAATCAACTAGGCATAGTCTAACAAAAATCAGCCCACAAACGTTATTAACCTTAAATGTTAGAATCCCTTTAATAAACTACAAGGTGTGTTTTCCCCTGTGCTCCTGTTCAAACAACAAAAAGACTAACAAAAATCAAAACTCAAGTAAATATGAGTCTAGTCACAATAGTAAAATAAAAAGATTGAAGATGTATCCCCAAAAAAAAATAGATTGAAGATGTATCCATTGTGCTGACCCAAAATTTTTTGTATCAAAAGCCTATGTGATTTTTTTTTGGCCAAAAAAACCTATGTGATTTGAAGTTCACAAAAATTGGAAATAGAACATCTTCCTTCCCCCTACAAAATCTGTCCAACTTGAAACTAAAAATGAGTAGCTATTCTTAAAAAGTATCAAGCATTACTTGGTCCTTTAAAAAGAAAACTAAAGACAAATTCTGCCAAACATTAAAGCCAAACAAAAAAATAAAGAAAAACACTAAAGACAAAATCTGTCAAATATTAGAGCAAGAGACCACCCAAATCTTTCTCACTCATTACGAACAACAAGGACAATCAAGTTGAAAAACATGATAACTGAAAGTCAGAAACAATTACCCATATTTCTAAGTAATAAATCAATATTTTCAGTCTTTGAAAAATAACTTTATTTTTTCACTTGGTCCTTCAAAATGCAAGTCTTCAGATATAATCCTTTGATTTTTTTTAAAATAATTTTCAATCAATGTCCATGGAATTCATGAGACTACTCATTTTGAAGCAAGCACTTTTTTTTTAATGAACAAAGCAAATTAAAAGGAGCAAAGCACAACAAAGGGGAACTAAGTTCCCAACAAGTCATCATGGACCAAGAGCACCACGTGAGAAGGAGCTTCCCCAAGAATACACAGATCCCTCATCATAGAAAAAATGAAGTCCATAATCTTGTTGCATGATATGTTACACAAATTTAATTGGATTCTCCAAAACCTGAATATCTCAATTTTATCCTCTAATAATTTTAAATTAAACTGAATTTAATCAATTTGATAATCTTTGTTAAAATAATGATTAGTTCAATGGCCAGATACATAATTCAGTTAAATTCAATTCATTTTAGCAAAAAAATGACAAAAAGATGAAATTGTAAGATTCATACTTTTAAAAAAATATAGAAGTTTTACATCACCAAAATAAATAATTCAGTACTTACTTTAATCAACATTTTTTCCAGATATAGAATAATGTTGTCATAGTCATAAAACTAGACAATTTAAAATTTTAGTTTAGCTATATAGATGTGTAATAATTGGCAGGCAAAGAGGTGTGGAGTGCTTATTTGTCAGAATCAAAGATATTGAAGCGGGACCCAAGGCCAAAATTGGCCTATGTCACAGTACTTTAATCCTCATTCAATTGCTTTAACCCAAAGCATTCTTCAAACCCTACAAAGCCTCATTCAATTCTACAACTACACACGAGACCTCATCTTTGGACATAAAATCCTAAATATCTACTTATCATTAAGTGCTCTAACAACATTCAAAGCATCAGACTCAATAATAATCCTATTGAAATAAGTTTCACCCAACCAATATTGAGTGGAATTCATCTAGTATTCGGATCTCGTGACTAATGTCACAATAATGCATTAGCAGAAGGGAGCCTTACAAACAAATGATGTCTTGTAAGAATAAAATTGAACAAAACCACAGGCTTATGCTATTAGGATTTGGGGAACAGGAATAAATATAGAACTTCACATCAAGCGCATAAGGGAGGGAAAGAAGTAAGCAAGAAGGAAAATTTTCCCAATTTGAGTGGTGATCCATGAAAAGGCAAACCTTAACTTTAGTATATCATTCATCACTCAAATCATTTTCGCATGGATAAGCTTATACACTTGTGTGCTTGATGGCGCTTGAGAATGTCTTAGATCTCACCAATGTCATCAACGACACTAGGGTAAGGGTTAGCTTGAGAGAACTACTGGAACGAAGAGGAGCAATGTTGAGTAGGTGAAGTGAGAATGAAGGTGTAGTGAGAGCAGAATAGATGGCGAAAATGAATTGGTTAGGGTACCAAGTCTGTCTGAAGTGCAAAGGATGAAAAAGAGTGATGAGTTTGGCAGGTTTGGGAAAAGTTTGGGAAATTTGGCCAATATTTTATTTAAAATTTTAATTCAAAAATTTATATAAAATTATATTTAGCAAGCAATATATCCCTCTCTAAATTATTCCCTTGCTAATATTTCGATGCACAGTAACTTCCCTCAATATGTTCCTTGCTATTTACTTTAATTTAGCAAGGAAAAAACTATACCTCGCTAATTTCCTCGCTAACTTTAAATTTTGTGACCAAATTTGCTAAACCTCACTAATTTCCTCGTTAAGTGTGTATTTTAGAGAGGAATGGATTATTTCTCGCTATAGTCTCTTGCTAAATAGCATTTGTATAGTAGTGCAAATATAATAATAGTCTCCATTAGGCTCCAAGCCTTGCTCCCTTGGACCTACATCATAGATGATTCACCAAGCTCCTAGCCTTACATGACTTGAATGAAAATGGCACCAAGAGAAATCAAGAAAGATTCGTCCATGGCAAGATAATTAAGAGGACATTGACTTGTTGATGGTGATGATGGAGGAAGGGACCCATGGCTGCAACTTCTTCAATCTCCCATGATGAAGCTTCGACCAAGATGAAAGTAGGAGAGGGATGGAAGAAAATGATGAAAGGAAAGTAAGGGAAGGTAGAAATGATGTTAGGATAAAAGGAAAATGTGTGGAATGGAGGTATTTGTAGACTTATATGGTGGAAGTGCTGCAACTTGAAGAAAACGAAGAGAAAGATGAGAGGAAATGAGAGAATGTGAAAGCAAAGAGAGAGAGAAGTGTGCTTGAAGAGAAGTGACCAAATGGTAAGGAAAACCTAGGTTTAGGTGGGTTAGTGAGGGGCATTTTGGGAAGAGCAATGGAGAAATATGATGTGGACATGATGAGCCAAAATAGGGCTGAAATGGATCCTAGGTGGAGGGATGAATAGGATTAGAAATATGATGTGGCAACTACGTGGAAGGAAAGAGAGTACTTAAGACTTAAGTTAAATGATTTGGTACAAATTTGTTTGGTTTAGTGAGGATTTAGGAGGTAAATGTTATTGTTAAGTTAAAAGGAAAAACTGGCCATTTCGGTCTTAGGTGCCCAAAACTCATATGGTTGAGTTTTAATTTGAGATTGAATTCTCAGAAGTTTTAAAGTAACGAGTGAGCTTTGGAATCATTAAAATCAGAGATTTGTAGTGGGAGATATTGGCATCAGAAGTTGGGTCCTGCATAAGTTTTGGTGCATGATTTTTTTTGCTATGAAGTGTGTTACGGCACGCCCTTTCCTTGCCGCAGCACAGAACCATATCTAGTGCATGTTTCTTGCAAAAGGGGCCCTGCCGTAGCAAACTCTACTCCAGTCGCGGTAAGCACCCTATTTCTTGTGGAGATCATATATTTCAAGGCCAGGAGTGATGCTAATTTGTCTTGGAACATAGGGATGAATAATTTGAGTCCAAAATGTTGAGATAAAAAATAAAGATACTTTCTTTGTTGTCTAATCTAATCTATTCTTTTTGTATCCAAAGTTTTGTGTTAAAGTTCCATTAGTATTGATAAAACAGAAGAATGTTACAGTTATTCTATCAAATGAACTTATGAATTTACAATTATTCTTTCTTTCCATTAAAGTATGCCACCAAACAATATCTGGTATACCGTTTTTAATTGACAAGAAAATGTCCTGTATATATCATGGTGTGTGTAATGGTACTATTTATATGATTACTTTTTAATCTGGTGCATTAGCACGGATAAAGATTCTAGTTTTCAGAAAGAGGACATTTTTGTCATTGCATAAACATGTGTGATGAAATGGAATTCCACTGGAAACTTTCCACAAACAAAAAATGAAGCTAATCAAGTATGTATATCTTTGATTTTTTAGAATTTGAATTTTCAAAACTGTTAGATTTTCATTTTTTTTTTTATCATAGTCTTATTGTTGACAAAGTTTTATTTATGTTTATGTCAAGATGGGATCAGAGGCAGAGTCAATATCTTGGGTCATTATAGGACAATTTAATTTTTTCAAAAATAAAAGTAGGGCTTAGTATTAAAATATATATATATATATTAATAAATATATATATATATATATATTAATACAAGAATAAGCTCATACCTCTAAATTGTCCTCTACCTAATTTCATATTTTAAAATTGTTACATCCTTTTCGGTACTACTATATAAGTGATTAAACATTTAACATGTTTAATTGATATGCCATATATTTTCAATTGCAACTAGCCTTTCTACAAGAATACTTTTTTTTTTCAAAGTTGCGAATTCAACATCTTATCTCAATCATTATGATGATATCTTAAAATCCTAATAAGTTTTCTTGGGTCTGATTTGCAAATCATACAAATTAATTTCAAATTATCATTATGATGATAATTAGGATATATCTAAAGGCCTTGATAAAGATTGTTTCCCATTAGATGGTAATTACCTCTTTAAAATTTTTTTCATTATTTATTTGAAATTTAGAGAATTTACAATTGCTTAATTGAAAATATCTACGGAAAAACTATACAGTTACCTATGTCAAAAGATGTAATTTTATAAAAGCCAGTATATAATTAGAAATATCTAAGAAAAGACTATATAATTAACGATATAGTATGAAGGATAGTTTACTTGTGAGTTTGATTTGAATTTATAAAAGTAAAAATAAAAACATAATATTTTTTATTAAAAGTAACTTAAACATTGGGTATAATAGGTAAAAAGTCTTAAATTCCAAAAAAGATTCAAATTAAAATATATTTGAGTCTACATTTAGTGAGATCAAAATCTCAAAGTTAGTAGGATAAAAATATCAAAATTCGCAATATGTATATGTGATTTTTTTCCAAAAATAAGGGGCATGCCCCCACTCACATGTGGGTGGCTCCATTTGTTGGTATTTTCTAGGATAAGTGGATAACACAAACACGGGCATGTATTCTCTGCGTAAATATTGAAGAACAAAAATTGCATTGTTTCTATCTCCACAAGGTCCAAAATCCACATATGAGTTGGTTCTTTTGATTTGTCTGGTTTTTACTTCATAGCTTTTCCTTGTACTATTTACCTATATTACCTTTTGTTCCTAAATTTATTGATAGAAAAATATTTTTCAAATTTATTTTAAATGAAAATAAATTTCAAGCGGTAAAGTGTTACAGCTCTAATTTTTTTAATTATCAAGTTTTTTCTTTTTATTCTTTTTTTTTAACTTTGTTCATTTCATTGTCCATATTTTTATCCTACATGGTCCACCCCATGAGCTAAATGTTTGCCACATCAACACTTTTTTTTTCGGCCAAACACATCAGCACTAATCTAACAGAATTTGTACGGTTAGCAAATGCAATTAGAATCTAAATTAATATGTGCTTTCAATTATTATTCATTATGTTAAAATAAAAAGGTACATGTGAATGGGAAAAAAATCATATTATGAGATCTTATCCATTAGAGGTTGACTCAATTTGAATTTAGATCAATCGGTATAACGATGTAAAGATAGATAAATTAATACCGAATGGTTTGTTACTTTAAAGAAAAAAGATAGATATTAAAATCAATATAACTTACAGGGAAAATGACGTACAAGGACCGCGAAAGGTTAATAAATATGCAGAGGGACCCAAAACTTATGGACATATGCAGAAAGACCCAAGTCTTTTAATGTTCTGACAAAAAAATTCAAGGGAACGAAATACACCTCTTACTATCACTATCTATTTTTTTTTTTTTTTAGAAAAGAAGATATGGACTATCCCTAAGCAGAGAGGGCAATATGACAAGGAGAACAATTCTCCTCCCCTCTATCGAAATCTAAGAACCACCTACAATCAACTAGCAGATGCCAAAATAGCACAAACTTACTATCAGTACCATGTGCAGCACGTACAAGACAATTGGCACATTTGTTAGCTTCTCTGAACATATGGTCAATCCTGGTAGTCCAACCTCTCATGATAAGCTCCCTTATATTGGTAATAATATCCCTCCAAGGATGATTATCAGAGGCACCCCAGTTAATAAGATTAACTGCTTCTATAGAATAACTACAAATTAAAATTTTTTTAAGCAGTTATCCTAGCAAAGTTTGATACCCTTAAGAATCAACCAAAGCTCCACAACAATGCTAGGCATAACTCCAAGCTTCCCATTGAAACCCATCATCCAATTCCCATTGTAGTCCCTAACCACACCTCCTATCGTTGCTTAGCATTGGCTGTCCACAGAACCATTAGTATCCATTCTGACCCATGATCTCTCAAGCGGTCTCCATTTGGAATACATCTCTCTGATGTTGGCTCCCATAATAGTTTTCAAGGACTCCAACTTCATAACTTCAAGGGGTTTTTGGGTACTCAGAGAGATGATGTCCCACTTCTCTTGATTATCACCAGCATATAATCTACTGCATCGCCTTTTCCATAAAAGCTAGCAGGCGTGACCAAAGACTCTTTTCCAAGGAGCTTTTCTCATGTAAGTACTACCAATCTCCTTGTTCGCATTCCATATAATTCATTCTTTCATAAGCAAAGAGAAAAAATAGTTAATCATATTGGATGAAACTAATTTATCCCAAACCTTTCTGGCTTCACAACAATCCCACACAATATGGATGGCCAACTCAAGAGAGTTACATCCGAACGGACACATTTTGGGGATAAGGACATTTTCCTCATTAGTGGAGAATCTCGTTTGGAGTCTGTCATGAGCCATCTTCCACAAAAAATACTTGAGCTTCTCATACATAGGCCATCTCTATATCCTTGTCCATAACTGATCATGCTTATCTTTATCAGTGTTCCTTTCAGTATCATAATAGGCAGCCTTCACCGAAAAAGCCCCATCAGAAGCAGATCTCCAGACAATAGAATCTTCACTCCTATTTGTTCTAGGAGGGGCTACCCGTTTGATGAGATCCATAGTTTCTAGTGGCAAAATATAGTTGAGCTTATTCATATTCCAGATCCCACTGGTACTCACAAAGTCACAAACCCTTTCATGAAGAGGAAGGTTAGGCCTTTTACAAAAAAGAATAAGTGGAAGAGGAGTCCACCTATCAAACCAAAAAGAAATCTTGTCTCCCTTTCCTACCCTCCAACCAATGCTATCTAAGAATTTATCCCAGACCTTACAAATGCTTCTCTAAGTGAGAGAGCAATTTTTCTCCTTCACCATCATAGGGATAATCAAATTACCACACTTATACTTGTCTCTAAGAATTTTCACACAAAGACAGTCTCTTTAGTGACCAAATCCTAGCAAAGCTTCATGATAAAAGCAATATTTTGGCGTCTAGTCTTCTTGATTCCCAATCCACCTGCTTTTTTGTCTCTAGTAACAAGGTCCTAAGGAATCAAATGAGATTTTCTCTCACCTTCCGAAGCATTCCAAAGAAAACCCTTGCACTTTTTATCAATGTCATCAGTTATTTTCCTCGAAAGAAGCATGGTTTGCATAAAATAACTAGGCAACGAGGTAAAAATAGATTTAATGAGAACAGTTCTCCTAGCCATATTAAGAAATTTTCCTTTCCATCCCGACAAATGCTTAGCCACTTTTCTCAAAATCTTGAAAAAAGTTCTAGCAGTAGCTCTACTGTGGGGTAGAGGTATGCCAAGATATTTGCCCAAATCATTGATTAGAGAAATATCCATAACTCTGCTAAGTTCCAGGGCACTATTGATATGCACATTTTTAGAGCAGCATAGTTTAGTCTTGGAAATACTGATTTTTTGCCCAAAAACCCTGCAAAACATTTCCATGCAATTCTTCATGACTTGAGCTTGATCCAAAGAAGCCTCTACAAACACAATAAGATCATCAGCAAAGAATAGATGAGTGATTGGTGGCCTGTTGTTTGATAATTTAATAGGCCGCCAATCTCCTCTATTCACGCTATCCATGATACAATGATTTAAATGTTCCATACTAGAACAAAAAGGTAAGGGGATAAGGGATCTCCCTGTCTTAAACCACATGATGGCCTAAATTCCTAGGTAAGTTCTCTATTCGAGAGGATCTTCATGTGAGCAGAAGAGAAAGAAGTCATGATCACCTTAATAAGACTCTCCTAAATCCTAACTCTTTCTAAAGGATGCTGGATGAAGTTCTAGGAAAGCCTATTGTAAGCCTTCTCAAGATCAACTTTCACAACAATAAAACCTTTTTTTCCTTTCTTAGTTCTCATGGAATGAATGACTTCTTGAGCAATAATGATATTGTCAATGCTCTGCCTCCTCGGGATGAAACTATATTGGTTGTCCTCCACCAGTTTACTAATACATTCTCTGAATCAATTCGCAATTAATTTCGTAACAACATTGTAGCTCACATTGCAAAGAGATATCGGACAGAAATCCTTCATAGACTCAAGCTTTTCAATCTTAGGAATGAGAGTGATATACATATCATTTATTTTCTTTACAACGTCTGGGTTGGTAAAGACATCTTTAACTAAGTTACATAAGCTTTTCCCCACCACTGACCAATGGTGTTATATGAATCAGGCTTGAAGACCATCAGGACCTGAAGGCTTGAAAGCACCCATATCAAAGACAACATGTTTTATCTTTTCTTCAGTTATTTCACGGTGACGCATGTTGATATCACTCTCAAAAAGCTTACAAAATTCAGCATCAGTGCATAGAGTGGCAGAATTCTGGTTTTCCTTCGAGAAAAGATTAATGAAATAGGAATTGGCCATGCCTTTGAGAGTATCTTGATCATCAATCCAATTACCCCCTTCATCCTTCAATCTTTCAATACGATTCTTGTTTCTCTTAACAATAGACATTGCATGAAAGAATTGAGTATTTTTATCTCCCTAATTGAGCCATTTGCATCTAGATTTTTGAAAACATATAAGCTCTTCTTGGAGAAGAATTTTGTTATATTCCTCCCAAAGAGACTTTTCCAAATTTCTGAGAAAGTGGCAATCTTTGTCCCTTCTTTTCCTGTCAATTCCTTCAATTCTTCTGATAATTTTATTTTTTCTAAATTTAATATTACCAAAATGATTGTTTCTCCAATCCATAACTTTGGAAACTAAATTAGACGAGCCATCATTCCAGTTACCTTGATGCCAAGATTCTTCAACTACCATGCTGAACGAATTTTCTAAAGACCAAGCAGCTTGTCATCTGAAGAGGTGATAATTCCGCATTCATTCCTCCTCGGACCCTCCCATATTGACTTTGATGGGTCTATGATCTGATCCAAATTTGAGCAAATGATGCAATGACGCCTGAGGGAACTTTAATCTCCAATTAATGTTACAGATTGCCCAATCAATTCTTTCTGTTAAATGACCTCTGCTCCAAGTGTACCTGTCCCCAGAATAATCAAACTCCATGAGGTTGGCATCTTCAATACAATTATTAAACATCTTCATGGATTTCCAATTATACCCAATGCCACATTGTTTATCCATAGGATTTCTATAAGCATTGAAATCACCTATGATAAGCCAAGGTTCATTAATATTGGTAGCTAAATTAGAGATGGACTCCCAGAGAAGATCTCTATTCCCTGGTTGGGGATCACTATAAACACCTGATAATTGATAGGAAATATTATACTTTTTATGGAGAACCCGGCAGTTGAGAATCTGAGCATTCGAGTAAAGATAATCGAGAGAGACATCTTTTTCATTCCATAGAATCCAAATGCCCCCACATAACCAGTGGCTTCCACACTAATCCAATTGCACAAACCCAACTTTTTAACAATATTATATATTTTCTCTTTTCCCACTAACTCTAGTTACAATAAGGATAAGAATGTGGGTATTAAACTTGCTAGTCATCTCTTTAACTCTAGAGGGAAAGCTTTTGGCACATGAGCCTCTACAGTTCCAACTGACAACTTCCATAAAGAAGGATAGTAAGAAGAAAAAGAGAACCAAACTTCAACATTGAGGCTGGTTGTTTACTTCTCCCATCTGGCACTCCTCCTCCATGCGAGGATATTCTTATTCAATGTGTGAAATGTCCCTTTGATGGATGATAACATCATTGTTCTCGGTTTGTGCATGATTCTCCACCAAATTATTTTGTGATTGTTCCATTTCAATTTGCCCATTTAAAACTTCAACCACTCTGTCCATATCCGGTGGCTTCTCTCCGTCACTATCTTTCTTTTTCCATTCAGCTTTAGGCCCATCCTTTTTGAAGTTTTTCGCAGGCCCATTTTGTATCATTGACCGTTGACTCTCATTCTTCTCGGCTGCAGAATTTCTTGTCAAGGTATTATCCTGGGCTTTGGTGTTCTTTTTAACATGTTGGCCCAACTCTCTTGCGATGCCTTTCACCACTTGGTGAACTCTCCATTAGTGTTCTTATTTTTATTTTCCTCAGCCCAGTCCATCATATCCACTTTTTCATGATTAAACTCAAGTGGGCCTTCAATAATGAGGCCCAAATCCTTACTACATCCCTCCTTCACGTGTTCATCTATCTTCCCTGTTCCTGTGACGTCAAGATTTTACTCCACCCACATACGCGTTCGCTTCGTACCGAATCTGTCACTCCTTTCAGTTCGCACGTCTCCTCGCTCAGATTTCCTAGGCCCGATAGGCATACCGTTCTGAGCATGATCAATTTCCTTCTTTCCTCTCGCATTATTTATTGTTTCATAATCCTCTCTTCATCCACTTTATGATCGTGGGTTCCACTCGTACTATGCCTATCCGTTCATGATTCCCACCGTTGCCTCACCCTTTTTTTTTTATACAAAAACAAAATAAAATTATCTATGAATATATATAATAAAATTAATAATAAACAGAAATGTTCACAAATTAATATATATTCAAATTTGTGTACCTATGTTTTTACCATTAAAATTATTTAATTAGAATTAAAAATGATATTATATTTTGATTAATTAAAGTGACTTGTAAATAATATATTTATTTATTTAAAAGTGACTTTAGGGGAAAAAATGGCTATCTTAGGAATCTACACATATATTTTAAGAATTTACAAGTAGTTTTTAGGCATCTTACAACATTCTTAGCATTTGCAAGTGATGTAAGGAATTTATAACTACATCTTAAAAATTTACAACTACCTTGTAGGAATTTACAACTCCCTCCTATAAATTTACTAGTTCTTAGATATTTACAAATTTTTTAAATAAACAAGTATGTTATTTATAACTTGATTTAATAAATTTACAGATACATCTTAGAAATTTACAATTACTTCTTAGGAATTTACACATATCTCTGAGGAACTTTGAACAAGTTCTTAGACATTTTACAAGTCATTTTTAAGCATTTACAAGTTAATCTAAGAAATTTAAAACTTAATCTAAGAAATTTACAGTTTAATCTTAAGAATTTACAACTACTCTGAAATTTATAATCCATTCCAAGAAATTTACTAATTCTTAGACACTTACAAATTATTCTTAAATAAAGGAGTATGTTATTCACAACATAAGTTAATGAATTTGCAACTATATTTTAACAATTTATGCCTATCCCCTAGGAATTTACAACTAATTTTTTAGGCATTTTACAAGTCATTCTTAAACACTTACATATTGATGTAAGATATTTATAATTACATCTTTGAAATTTGCAATACCTTTTAGGAATTTACAACCCTCCCTAAAAATTTTCTTATTTTTAGGCATTTACAAATTATTATTAAATAAATATGTTCTGGCAAAAAAAAATAGAATGAGTAAGTTATTCAAAATTAAATTTAATAAATTTACAATTTCAACTTAAAAATTTACAACTATTTCAAAGACATTTTTTTTATTTCATTTTTAAGCCATTACAATTCTCATTTAGAAAATTTATAACTCTTTGCCTTCAAGACTTGTGTTCTCACTTAATTGCAACATCCAAAGTTCAAATACATAGAAAGAATGAAATTTACAACTCCCTTATGAAATTAGAAATGAATGGAAAAGAAGGATATTTTGGTGTTTACAACTACATCTTAAAAATTTATAACTACCTCTTAGACATTTACAATTAATTTAACAAAAGTTATTTTCAACTTGATTCAAAGAATTTATGACTACAACTTCCTTCTAGACTAGGCAAATAGAAATGATTAAAAAAATCTTATCTACAACTAGATTTAAGAAATTTACAACTACATTTTAGTAATTTACAACTAGTTTTTAGGTATTTATAAGTTATTCTTAAATAAATGGATATATTTTTTTACAACTTGACTTAATTCATCAAAATATAATTTTATTTTACTTTTAATTAAATCATTTTAATGATAAAGATATAAAAGTAAACATATTTTAATGTATATTAATTTGTTAATATTTCTGTTTATTATTAATTTTATTTTATATATCAATAGATAATGATTTTATTTTATTTTTGTAAAAAAAACAAGGGAGAAACATCGGCTAAAAAGATAAGTGAGAACTTAAAAGAAAAAATATTTTCCAATTAAAATCTCTATAAAAATTCAGTTTACCTCGTTTAAAAATTTAATTCATGATACTCGAGGATTTTGAAGTGGATTGTTATTGAAAAATATTTTTTTTCCCACGTCTAACTTGTCTTTTTCCAGGACGGTATGAGAACTGGGGAGTTAAGGGTTGTAGTATGAGTGCGACCCACCGCCATAAAATGGAGGGAGACACGAATCTGGAACAATAGTTACTTAGTGAGAGGAGTATTTGGGTGCATTGGAATTTACTTTTGGAACATTAAAAAATATGGGTATTTCTGCGTACTCGGTACTTCTAGGTTCCTTGTATGTTATTTTCCCCAACTTATAAGCACGAACAGCCGCACTAGCCACTCGACACCACCTATGAAGCTAATTGTTTAGAAAAAAAAAAAGACCTATATTTGATATAATACTATGCTTATATCATATTTATGTATATATATTTATTTGTATTATTTTATATTTATTTATATTATTTTAAATTTTTATATTAAAATAGGATTATTTAAAATTATTATAAATATTTTATAATTTATTTTAATATTTATATTATACTTTTTAAAATATTTAATATATATTTTTATTTTAGTAGGTAAATTTATTAATAATATATAAATAATATTATATATGTATAAATATTTTATGTACCTATATCTTAAAATTTTAAAAATTATTATATTTTTTATATCATGTTATATTAAAATTATTATATTTTTTATATCATGTTATATTATATCCAATAGGTTGTACATGGTCCACGACTTATTAACAATGCCAAATAACTCGCCAAAAAATAATAATAATGCTAAATATCTTAGGTTCTGTGCACATGCTTGGGGCCCA
Organism: Adenanthera pavonina; assembly: GCA_026686845.1. NCBI lineage: Eukaryota > Viridiplantae > Streptophyta > Magnoliopsida > Fabales > Fabaceae > Adenanthera > Adenanthera pavonina. The sequence continues at coordinate 9,970,017 of JAIVEN010000019.1, read as the reverse complement.
CCTACTTGCATATTATATCCGGCTTCAAATGTAGAGAACAAAAAATTAATTCATATTTATATATTGTTGATTAAAACAGATAATTCTCTTGAGTACATTTTGAATTGAAAATTTTTTTCAAAATACCTCTAAATCTATGTATATATCACTAGATTTTTTAAAAAAATATTAACCCACATTTAATTAGGGTTATAATTATATTTTGGATAAAAAAAGAGACTCATATTTATCCCATATATTTGAGATAGGAGGGAGTAAGTATTTTTAATCAACTTAAACTAAAGTTTATTGATTATTGTAATTTAAAATTAAAATTATTAAAAGTATTTAACTCTTATAATCTGATCTCCATAGGACATGGATGTGTTGCTGCTCTATTGAAAATTTGAATCCACTGCATAAGAGTATGTGTACTATTTATTTATATATTTATTTATTTATTAGTCGATAAGGTATCATTTTTATTGAATATGAGTGATCTAAATTTTATTTTTTATTTTTAATAGCTTATCATTTAAACAATTCAAAGTTAGAAGATTATTTTTATTTTATATAATATTTCATATAAAAATAAAAAATATTAAAAATATCGACCATCTAGATTGATATAATCTATCTAGATGGTACAAATTTTGCTGTGTTGATTCTACAAAGTAGTAGAATTTGGATCCAATCTCCATAATAGACTGGCCCTATCATTTTTTTCTATTGGATCTTTTTACAGTTTCATAAATTAAAATTGCGTAGTAATAAATTTTGAAACTTATTGGAACCGTTTTTTATCAATAAAAAAACTTCTCTGAACCTGACCCGAACAAAATCTATGAAAATTTTGAAGAGAAATTCCTGAAGACAACGATGAAAAAGCTCAATTTTCATGTTGAATATAGGTGAAATTTATTATGACAGAATTTGTCATGCAGAATCAGTATATAAAGTTGAAGTTGTTCTAATTTTATTAGTTGTCATTTTATTGTTCATATAAGTGGGCTTTTTTTGTTATTTTCTTCTCTCTCTTTTTTCCAAAAATATCAGGAGCTTTCCAAATAATGCGTAAATCGTTAAAGATTCTCGAAATTGCACAGGAGCCATTTTTACTTAAGACGAAAAATCAAACAACAAAATGCTGAATGAAAGTAAGATTAAATTTATGATATATATATTTATTTAATCTGACTTTTTGTTCAGTTGATCTGAAAAGTTGAAGCACCATTACTTATTTTTATCCTCAATTAATATGTAACCCACCTCATGCCCTCACCTAATGTTGTTGAAAACAAGAGCTAAATTGTGTGACATTAACTGACTTACGGAACATATCTTCAAAAAATCTCGTTAAGGTGAAGAACAAAAAAAAAAAAACAAGTAAAGAGGATGATACAGCCTTGCATAATGGCTTTCCAAGATTTGGTCAGCGACCAAAATTAATAATTGGATCCTCATACTTTACGTTATTAATTTTAGCTAATAATTTAATGAGATACAAAGATTTGGTGAAATTATTAATTTTTCTTAAACCTCCACCATTTCCAACTTAGGTACCTTTCCCACTAAATGATGGCATTTTTCATTCGCACACGTTTTTTCCCCCACTTTTAAGTAAGGGATCTGAGTTCTTTTTGTAAATTTCACAAATTTGAAGTCTTTAATTATAATTAATTTTTTTCATTGGTTCTCAAGAAGCAATTTTCCCTAAAGAAAAATGCATTAGTCCTTGTCATCGGAGACTTTTTGCCCCTTAAGCACAAGTTTCCAAATAGAGAATAGTGATGCACATGCATTATTGGTATGTGTAATACTCCCTCCACCTCCTTTTATTTATCACATTTCAAAAAAAATTTATTTTTATTTATTATTTTAAAATTTTAAGAATTAATTATTATTTTTTACTTATATTTTCATCTATCATCTTAAAAGTAAAAAATAATATAAATTATTTTTATCTATTTATTTTTATAAAAAATTATAACATATTATTTATATTACTTAATTCATGTGATAAAATCTAAAACGATTCTTCAAAAAAAAACGGAGCTAACAAATAATAAAGGATAGTGGTGCACCTGCATTATTGGTTCGTGTCTTTTTCAATTTTCACATAGTGATGTGAGTAATTGATGGCAATCTTTTCGGCCTCTCACCGTCCCTGTGTTTCCACCAAGTCGGAGCATTTATAGCGTAGGTCGGGGGCAACTAATGGAGGCATGTGTTTTGTTAAAAAAAAGGTTTTTTATAGTATTCCCTCTCTCTCTCTCTCTCTCTCTAATGGAGGCATGTGTTTTGTTAAAAAGAAGGTTTTTTATAGTATTCCCTCTCTCTCTCTCTCTCTCTCTCTCTCTCTTAATATAAAAAATAATTAAAAGAATTTTAATAATTCGAAATATAAAGAATAAAAAGTTTAATTAGCGTATTTAATAATTTTTTTCAAATTATCTCTAATTAAAATATTTTTTAATATAATTTATTTGTATTCATCATCTAAAGGTTATTAAAATTAAAGAAGGGTACTTTTTAAAATTATTTTATATTTCAGACAAATTTATTACTTTTATTAATCTGTGTAATTTATCTTTAACCTCTTATATTAAGAAAGAAAGAGAGTATTATTTTTATTAAATTTTTAGATGATTAAATAAAAACATAATAATTTATTCATCACAATTACTCCCTCTCAGTAGTATTTTCTCAATTCAAAATATATGGCATCTTTTTGTAATATTAATTTTTAAAATATAAATTATTTTATAAAAGTTATGGAGTATTTATTTTTTTTTCATTTTTTCCTTATTTAATAATAATACTCAATTATGAGGGAGAATGAACAAAAAATTATGTTGAAAAGGAAATAATTTATTTTTGTCCTATTTAATAAGGATAAGTTTAGAAAGTTATAAAATTTTGGAAAAAAAAAATTTGCAACTAATTTAAACTACCCTGTTTGATTTGTGTAAGATCAATGTTTTGAGAATCGGATCGGATCGGATTGGATAGTCGGACCGGTTTAACCATCACCCGAAGTGAAGTACGGCTCGATTTTTAGCTTTGAAACATTTTAAGGGTTGGACCGAATTGAACTGCTTTGAACCGGCTTTTGAGCTAAAAATCGGAATTGAGCCAAGAACCAGACAGTTTTTTATATTGGGTAAAATTTAACTTAAATTTAATTTTTTTACCAAAATTATTAATTATAAAAATTATTAGAGAATAAAATACTATTTTTCTTTTTATTTTAAAATTACTAATTATAAAAATGAACAATTTCATTGTATTATATTTCCTCTGTTCTAAATTATAAGAGAATTTTGAGACTCTTCATTTATCCCAAAATATAAGAGACATGAATAAAATTTGTGAAATGTTTAATATTATTTTTTTAATATCCTTGAGTAATTAAGGTTGTATTGATAATTATTAATAATTAATTAGTCTTGCTCCAGACTTTTAATGTGGGCAATTCTGGATAAAAATTAAAATTGTAGCACAATTAATGAATTTAACTACTAAAATTGTTTTTTCCTTGATATAGATGAAATAATTATTTGATTCTTATAATTATGGACGGAGGAAGTATAGTCATTTTATAATATTATGATCATATAGTATTATTATATTAAAATATTTTAATATTACTTTCAATGATTTAATATATATTATTACTATGTGAGCTTATTAAATTATTATGAACTTAAACTACTTAAATTTAATTTCTTAACAATTTGATATTTTATTTTTATGCACATATTATTATATATAATATTATTTTTACTTAATTATTACATCACCGGTTCTATCATAGGTTTAATCGATTGAATCATAAAAACGGTGACCCGGTGATATTTCTAGTTCAACATCTAGTTCAGTTTTTAAAATATTGTGTAAGATAGGCAAATATGATTTATATAATTTAAAATGAGGTTAATATAAGTCATTATTTGAAAGTTAATGAATATTTAATATTTTTTCTCAATTTTACCCTTATTTATGATAGTACTCAATTATAAAAGATATTAAAGTATTTAATGAGGATAATTTTAAAAAGTTATAAAATTTTTTTAAAAAATAAGATCTTTTTTATTTATATGAGGTAGGTAAATACTCCATTCATTCCAAGATTTTTATTTTTTATTGTTATGACTCACAAATGAAGAAATCATGAATTAATGTATACATTAACCAAAAATATCCTCATTTAATTAATATGAGAGAGAGAAGAAGAAAAGAATATTAAAAGTAATAAATAAGGGTTAATAAGTCTTAAAATTTTAAAATAGCAACAGTTTTGGAACAAAATTAAAAGTCTAAAAAAACAATAGTTTTAGAATAGAGGGAGTAGGACTTATAATTCAAAACACAAGGAGTATTAAATACTTTTTAAGATGAACCACGTAGTTTATAAATAAAGCAAATTTCTACACTTATTATATATGTTATATTAAGATTGATTTTAAGAAAATTTTGGGTGTAAACATTTTAGTAATAATTTTTTAAAGCATAATTATAACTTCGGTATTAATATCAATATAAAATATAAAATATTCATAAAAAATAACATTTATAGAGAGCCACATTATTAATTTAATAAATTATAAATAATGCAGCTCCTGACAAATTTCGGTACAACCTTTTTAGTTCTTTCAATATTTGTCTACACGTTTCAACATAATTTAAATATTCAAAAAATGAGTAGAATTTGTAAAAAAGTTTATGTTATTATCTGCCTTGATATTGAAAAAAAATCCAGTTCTTACAATAAGTACAAAATGTTATGAAAATGAAGAACTTCTAAAAAGTTGTCGAACTCAAAATGAAGGTTGTTTTTTAAGAAAATTTTATTTTTTATTCATAAGATTTAAATTTAAGATTTTATTTAAAAGGTGTTGACTTCACGGGTGAACCAATCGTCATTAATTATAAATCATATTATTAATAGCATGTGAAAATAATGCAATTATGTACCTATTTTATATATTATTCTCCCTCAATTCCCATATATGAGATATAAATGAGGTATTTTTTTTCATAAATATAAAATGTACAAATGGGTTATTTAATGCATTTATTTTATTTTTTAAATTTACCGTTAATTAAATAAGTGGATATAATTAATTTTTATTAATTATAAGATAGAAATATTGAACATTAAATAGGAATATTTTAGGAAACTATCTTAAATTTCTAATAAATTTAATACTCATAATTGCTTTTAAGTGTACTTTCTCCATTTCTTACTATAAGAAAAAATTGGAAAAATTTTCATGTCTCAAAATATAAGAAACACATAAAGTTTATCATATTTATTAAATAATTTTTTTCAATAATATTTCTAATTATAATAACATTTTTTCCAAAAACTAATAGTGCAATTTATTGTATTAATTATATGATGTAAAAGTTATTAACATTAAATAAGAATTTTTTTAAATTATTTTATATTTTAAATAAATTTATTATTTTTCATATGTTATATAATTTTATCTTTTACCCCTTATATTAAGAAATAGATAAAATATTTTTTATAAATTATTTATTTATATTTTATATATAGATGGGTGAAATGTTAAATTTATTAAATATGGATGAGGCCTTTGAAATTTAAAACCTACTTGTTATCTACAGCTAAGCTAGCTACAAGGTGAGAGGTCGGTAGAATTGCAGGAAAAAGCAAGTAAAGCTTTCAGCATAAATCCCGAAAGTAGCTACAAAGCGACCGTGACAAAAGTTATATTTAAGGACCTTTTTTTTTTTTTTATCAAATTTGAGGACACATATTTTTTATTTTAAAATAATTATTACTTTGAATGTATATAAAATAAGTAAGCTAATAAAAAATTTAAAAATTTAATTATATTTTATTATGATATTTTTATTAATTATATAATCATTTTAATATTTTTTTATTATTAAAAAGTAAATTTGTAAAAAATTATTAATATTATTTTAAAAATTCTAAAATAATAATTATTTTGAAACATAGAAAAAAGGTCAAAAATAATAATTATTTTAAAATAGAAAAAGTATTAAAAATTTTCAAAATTCTAATTGGAGTCTTCATTTTAATCATGTGTACGGGGAAAGTAACATATGTGGAGATCTTCTGGCCAATATTAGTCTAACTCAACATTTGAGATTTCATGCTCTTCAAAGTCATCCCGAAGATCTTGTTCAAATTGCAAAGGAAAATGTTGGGAGTAGAAGGATACCACGCGTTGTTGCTGTGTAGTTCTTTTTTGGTTGTTATTTTGTAGTCTGGGTTTATTTCCATCTTTTACCAATTTTTTTTCAAAATTATAATAATTATTTTAAAAATAAAAATTATTATTCAATTTTAGAGACTTTATTATTTAATTAATTTACTACTTGTACGACATTGCATGGGTTTGAAAAAGTAAAAAAAATTATACATCTATTAAATTATGTAACAAAATAACACAACACATAATACAGGTTGTTCCGTCAAAAAGCCGAGATAGACTATTCCTCTTTTTACAGTGTGCAGTGCTCTCTCCTTTACACTTCTTCTTGCCCCATTTTATTGACCTTCTCCTGACCGTTAAAGTGTAACCGTCTTCTCCCTCTCACCCCTTGTTTATCGGGATTTTTCATAAATGATCATCATGGAGTATCGCACTCTTTTCGCTTGATCCCTGATTTTTCGTCCTTCAGTTATGATTCTGTAATGGTTATTGTTCTCATAACCGTTACTCCTAGTCGGATATTTTTGGAGCAACACAATTTTTGTAGAGAAACCCGTAGTTGGCCCTATGGCCGAGATGTTATTTAATTGTACGATCATTTAGCCGTATAATTACTCGGGCTTACCACTTGATAACCGATGTAATACTCGGATCGTTGCGCTTAAGCTCGGTGTATATGAGCCCAGAAAGTGGTACATTAAATGGGCGTTTTTCTACTTCGGACTTGTAAGCTCGGCCTTCTCATCCCGGCCAGTACACAGGTCAAATATGTTAATTCATAATATTGTTCACAATCCAAATTAGTCAAATCGAGCTCTTACAAAAATTATCTACTAGTATATTAAAGTGAATTTATATATTGGATGAAATTTAAGATGAGTCACATGGTTAATAACTTGAGAATAATACAATCATCTATATGTGTGTATATATTATGTTATGTGATACTTTTTTTTTCTTTTCTTTTTTTTTATGAATATTCAGTATCCTGAATATACTTCACTTTAATTGAATAGTATATTTGAAGTTCAAATTAATTTAGATCAAGTTAAGTAAAATCATAAAAAGCGTCAAGTTTTACAATCAAGTATTTTTCTCTATTTCTTTTTGTTTTTTTTAAGTACATAGATTAAAAAAACAATTAATATGTTATAATTTGTTTTAATCTTCCAAATATGCTTTTTAAAGAAATTAATAAATAAAAAGAGCAATTAATACTATTTTTAACTTTTAAAATGATAAATAAATAAAAATATTTTTTAAAAAAAATAGATAGTTAAATTAATGCTTATGAAAGTTTAGAACATAATATTTCGTCCCTTATTATAAGATAGTACGAGGGATTACAATATTAATAATGTAATAAATATGAGATAAAAATAATAAATTATTATATATCTATATGTTAACTTAAAAAAAAAAAAAGGTCATCTGCTGGTAGTGAGTATTTTTAGCATCCAGCTAGCTGCTGACAAGCAAGAAAGTGAGAGCTTTAGAAATCCAGAAAAAGCAAGTCAACTTTTAGCATAAATGGGGAAACTAGTTGATAGCTGCAACCCTGCAAATTAAGTAGTTAACAATAGTTATATTTAAGGATTCATGTATAAAATAAATTTATTAATATTTTCAAAATTATAATTATTTTTTAAAATACAAATTTCCATTAATCAATTTAAGAGAAATTATTATTTAATTTATTAGAGTGAATATAATGTATTTATACAATATCATGTGAATAGTGCAATTCCCATAAATATATGTGTGTGTTATATTGATATTAATTTTAAGAAAATTATAGTTTTAAATATTTCATTAAACTTAATTGTATCTTCAATATCAATTTCAATATCAATATAAAACATAAAATCTATAATAAGTAATACTATTCATATGTTATGAATATGAGTAATAAAATTCCTTATGACTCCATATAATTTTTTTTTTAATTTTCCTCCATTAGATTTTTTGTAATTTTTTATTCGGTCAATATTATTTTACATATTCCAACATGATTTAAATGTTAAGAAATATCAGGCCAGGAAAAAAAAAGTTAAGAAATAAGTTCAATTTTATAATTTTTAAGTTAAAGATATCTAATTCTTACAAGTGTGAAACGTTATAATAATAGTAAACATAGAAAAGTTTGCTTTAAATTTACCATTTTAAAAATTTTTAAACAAAATTTGTTACTATTTAAGTTCTTAAATATAATTTTCTTATATAATTAGTTGAAACAACCATTCTAGTATACATAACAAAAAGGTAAATTACATTTAAGGACACATTTTTAAAAAAAAAATTGTTAACAAATTATAAAAATCATAATTAAAGATTTTTTATTGCAACTAGGTTTTATGAGATTTAATATCATATTCAAAAAAAGTAATAATCAAATTTTACAAATAGTGGTTGGATTGACTTCAATTCCCTTAAATAATGTTAAGGGTTCAAATATTATATATGAAAAAAATAAGATTGAGAGAATTACTCAATAATATTTAAATTTGATTGAATAATATTGGATACCAGATATAGTTGTATAGAAAAGTAATAATAAAATTTTAAAAAATAGTTATAATCTCAAATACATTGGAAGTAATTTCCTTCAACCTGACTAATATTTTTAATTAAAATACGTAATTTTTCCATATTATTATCACTGTTGATACGTTGAAGCAAGGAACACCACAAAAAAGCAGTTTCCTTTGTATTCAAATATATATATTGATCAGAGGCATGACCACATTTAGCATGAGAGGGATTGTCTTCTTCAGTGAGTGGAAGCCATTGACAAGGAAGCAGAGATGGCAAGTGGGAACGCTTCAAACAAGTCTGAATCTCGCAGAGTGAAAGCCATTGCGACCATTCAACAAACAGCTGGTGGACTTCTCTCCAGTGTGGTAACTGCAGGCCTCGACTTGGTTGGAAAATCTCTTCTCTTGGAGCTCATTAGCCTCCAGCTTGATCCTGGTAAGTTTATTTTCATGTAGCCGCACAGATCTTTCGAAGAGAAATTCCGTCAAAGTTTTTTAAAATTCCATAATGAAGAAAGGAACAGGAGAATTCTCACCAAAACAAAAAAATCAGATTAAGCATACCTTTTCACGAACTCTCTGACCTGTGCTCACGATCAGATCTTTTGTTAATGAATACTTTGAAGAAACTTCAACAATGCTCGAATCGGTGTTCATTATCAGATTTTTGGTTCACGAACACTTTGAATTTGAACTAATTGTTCTGGATGATTCGAGAGACGAAGTGAGAAGAGAGAAAGTTACTTGAAGAAACTTCATGAATGCTCGGATCGGTGCTGATTCTGTGATCTTGTGCTGATGGATACTTTGAATCTGAATAATTTGTTGTGTTTGATGATTGAAGAGACGAAGTCGGAGAAGAGGATCAGAGGAAATGCGGAGAAGAAAGGGACGAAGGAGAAGGAGGTGGAGTACGAGGCGACGTTTGAGGTAGCTGGAGATTTTGGGGAAGTGGGAGCTGTTGCTGTGGAGAATGAGCATAACAGTGAGATGTTTCTGAAGGATATAGTGATTCATGGCTTCCCTGAAGATCATGGCACTGTTCACTTCACCTGTAATTCATGGATTCACACCAAACGTGATAGCTCTCTTCAGAGAATCTTCTTCACCAATAAGGTAATTAGCACTTGTTAATTATAACAATGAGTAATTTAAATAAAAAGACTCATATCTTAGAAATCCTAGGATCTGATTGGTTGTTTTATTTGGTTTTGGGAGGGGTTGGAGTCATTATACTTTTTATTTTTTTCAAAAAAATCCTAATTTGGGATAATTAAAATTGGGGTGGGTGAGGTAACCCTCTAAATTTTTTGAGCCAAACAGCGTGGTCAATTCTTTTCCAGTTCTCTCTCATTCCCTAAAAAAATTTTGAAAAACCTGAATCAAACGGGACTGTTAGTAGATGTTAAAAGTTAAGTTTTTGAAAAAAAGATTAGAGATTACCACAGTTTTATATTAAATTTTAGGATGATTACAGTCAAAATACTTTAAACTTAACTCTAAGCCAAATCTATTTTAATATTTTATAATTTTATGATTAACATAATTTTAATATTTATGTTTGCGTTTTAAATATATTAAATAAAAGATTAAATTTTTTTTATATGATATAAGAACATTGATTTTTAAACAAACATAAAAACACACATTATGTTCAAATAATTTATAATTAAAAGTTTAAATGTTGGCAAAAAAAAGTTTCGAATTAAAGGTTTAAATATTTAGTAAACTACAATAAATCTGGATATACCAAATAAATAGAGGACAACTTTCTAAAAAAAATATTTGTAATGATGTATAATATATTTTTTACGTTGTTATTTAGTTATCATTATATAATTGTGATTGAGTAAACTAAAATGTAAAAACTACTTACATGAGAGATTAAGTGAGAAGCAATTCTGTAAGAAAATAAATTAAAAAAAGATTTCATCCATGAAAAAAAAATTTATAAGCAATTTTATAAGATATTAAAATAAAACACTTGTCTTTGGCAAAAAAAAAAAAACACTTGCCATGAGAAAATTAGGTACATTTTTTCATATATTATGTAAAATTTGAGGTGAGTTAATATTAGGAGGGAAGAAAATATATGTGAACGTACGAGTATGTCCAAATTTTTTATTTTTTTGTCATGAAAACAATACATCCAAACTTAACATGTGGTCCATTTCTCTCAACCCGTACAAGTGTTTCGCAGCTTGCAGTCATAGTGGAAATTGCACATTTAACCCACCATTCTTTATTTAACAAGATCAGATCTGTCTTTTTCTTTTAACGTTTTTTCTCAATGGATAATTACTTTTTCACGTTTCTCTTTTCTATTGTGTTTTTAGATTTTTCTTTTTATTTATGCCAGCGGGTATATGTTTGGATTGGAATTCCCTTTTAGCATAATGTATTCAATAATCAATATTGTTCCGTATTGTCAGTCAGAGCATTTTTCAAGGAGCAGTTTAAATAGGGATTTCTTTTATTTTTTTTAATTTGATATATTATATATAATATAAAAATTTCATAAATTTTATAAAAAATAAATAATTTATTATTTTATTGAGAACATTTAAAATTATTAAAAACTTTAATTTTTATGCATTTTTATTATTAAAAATATATTAGTTAAATATTTTTTTATAATTTTATGTTAAATATTTTTTTTATAATTTTAGGTTTTTGAATTATTTTGAAATTTCATGTTACTATGCATAGTCTTATATTATAAAATTATTTTAATTCATTATTAATAATAAATAGAAAAAGTAAAAATTTAAAATACTAAAAATTAGTTATAACTATATTTATTAAAGAAATTTGGGCCCTACCATATTTAGTCTGCCTCTGCCAAAGTTGCATTATCTCTCTCTATTTTTTGTTGTTGCTAAAGTTGCATTATCATGACCCATGAATAATGCAATTCGTTATATATTTTATACTGGTAATGAGCAGCAACTTTTTCCTGTGATCCTATGATCAATTAATAACAAAAATGATTGTGGAAAAAAAAACTCAGGCAAAACAACTTTTTTTCATTAACTATCATGAAAATTATACACATTTTTTTTCAAAGAATATTTTGATGAATAGTAACATTATTTATAATTTATAAATAGTATGATATTAGTTATAAATATTGTTATATAGAAGGTAATAATTTCATAAATCCATGCATTTTGCATTACTTCATAAATCATAAATAATGCAACTTGTTTATATAACCTTTATAAGCCACATGGCCATTTACAACTTCCATTGAGTTTCGTACTTTTCTTTATTATTATTATTATTTTTTTTTTCTCACTTTTTTCAAATTGCTGCCTCCCGACCTTAATGATGAATAAATTCCCTATAGTTATTATGCCGTAAAATAACCAAGCAAAAAGAGTTTGGATTCTGGCAAAACAAAAAAAAGAGTTTGGATTTTATTATCTTTAAAGTAAAAATCAATAATTATAAAATAAAATACAATAATATTTAAATAATCTAATTTTAATGTGTATGATCTACTAGATTAAAAATGAATATTCTCTACACATGTTAAAAATAAATACAGGATCCAATCGAAGGAAAAACAAGTGAGTGGTAGCTGCTCCCTCGTCCTCATTCTCATCTACTGCTGCACCTTTGGACTTTGCAATAATTTTTTTGGATCTCCAATTTCTTGACCCTATATTAACCAACTTAGTTCGAATATATAGCACTCAAATAATTTCTTCATTTTTTAAATAAATAATTTTTTATCTACCCCAAAAAACATTGTTAGGCCAATCGGATGGGCAGCTAATCCTACTTAAACAATAGCTTTAATTGTTATTATTTCTTAAATTCTAAGCTTCCCCAATTCAGTCCTATGACTAGTAATAAGATGTAAAAACCTTGTTTAAAAAATAATTCGGTTGTCATTTTACAATTTTATTATTCATGGGATTGGGAGGGTAAGTTGACAAACTTTTCAAAAGAGACTTGACTTTGAATAAAAATATAAGGAATTCTAAGGTGAAGGCATGCATTATTATTTTTAATAATTTTAATTTTAATTTAATTAACATCTATATATATGTGCATGTACATGGAGCAGTCATACTTGCCACAAAAGACACCAAGTGGATTGAGAAGGCTAAGAGATGAGGAGCTTGTGGTTCTGAGAGGAAATGGGGAAGGAGAACGCAAGAGGTTTGAGAGAATATATGATTATGATGTCTACAATGATCTTGGTGATCCTGATACTAATATTAACCTCGAAAGACCTGTTCTTGGTGGGAAACAACATCCTTATCCTAGACGGTGTCGTACTGGTCGAAAGCACTCCACTGCAGGTATCAAAATATCCAATTTAGTTTCTCTTCTCCTTCCTCTCTCTCTCTCTCTCTCTGTTTTTTTTGGTCGTATCTAATTTTCAATCACCCAGATCAAATTTTAACGATATAATTTATTTATTTATTTTTTAAAATTTAACATCTCAACTAAAACATCAAATTTCAATAGTTAACATTTAATCAAAGTGGAGTAAAGTGGCAAAGGGGAGAGATAACTAATAATGGTTGTGTTGAGTGGTAGGATTTTAATATTCCTTAAATGTTATATTGAATTTTCGTCTTGTAGATAGAAAAAAAAATTACTAGTATATTTGGAGATTTGGGATTTGACCCTAACTTGAATATCCAAATTAATTGGTTCTATTGAATATCAAATGATTGGACAAACCATTTTGGACATATCATATCTACATGATATTTTATTTTATTTTTATGAGAAACAACAAGCCCACTTATAGAATCTTTCGTTCCATGAAAGATCTATATTTCAATTTGTTGACATTATGAAGATTACTTGACTAATTGAAAATCATCAGTTAATTATTTATTTCATAATTAAAAGTGGTTGTTTTTCATTTCATTTGTTTCTTTCCCCCCCTCATATAGTGTTTGGAAGAGTTACTCTTGTGAGTTCATAAGTTTCTTAAGCATTTATGCTTTCCTAGAATATATATTTATTTATTTAAACCATCATTAAAATATGCGGAGGATAATAAAATGCTTTGATATCACTAGTGATGAATTTGGATATTCTCAATTTGTCATTTTTTTTTAAAATTTGCCTCAATTTTAATTTTTGACCATTAAATTGACATTTAACAGTCAAAATCAATTACAGCTTCATCGAATAAAACTATGAATTTTGAATAATGTTATTTTTAGTGATTTATCTAGACCGTTAAAATATTAATCTAATGGTTAAAAGTTAAAATTAAGACAAATTAAGATAAAAGCAAATTGAGAGAATTCGAAAACTTAATTTGTTTGGCTATACAGATCCATTGTCAGAGAAGAAGAGTGGAAGTGTGTATGTTCCAAGGGATGAAGCATTTGCAGAGATAAAGCAGACGCAATTCAATGCAACAACAGCTTCCTCAGGGTTACGTGCAATCATACAATCCTTGAACTCATTGGTGGCCAATCAAAGTCTTGTATTTCCAAGCTTCGATGGCATAGATATGCTTTATAAAGAAGGCTTCACTATGCCACAGCTTAAGGACAATGGATTGCTCCAGAGAATCATTCCTACCCTCATCAAGGTAGCTTCTGATAGCCAGCAAGTCCTGCGCTTTGACATGCCTGAATCTGTTAAAAGTAAGTACATATACAAGACTAATTACTCAAAGTAAACTTACTTAGATTAAGGGTGTGTTTGGTTTGGAGTTGGTGTAATACCTTACCTTTTTCCTTCATTTCTCATGTATTAGAGTTTATTTAATGTCCATTTGATATGGTTTAAAAGCTTGACTCACTCGAGGGTTCAAAATAGAAAAGTTTAAATTTTTGCGGTATTGTTTAGTCACCCCATTTATCTAACTGAATTTGGAAAAATTATAACTAATTCTAGAAAGATCGTATAAATGTGATTTAAGTTACCAAAAATATTTTAAAATATTCTTTACATAAAAAAAAATGAAATAGAGCTTTTATCATGCAAATTCTTACAATATTCTACTAGAATTTTACTGTTTATTTGGCAATTTTATAACTTTTCAGATTTCTGACTTTAACTTTGAAAATTCATAACTCTTTCTACACTTGACCAATTTGAGTGCTTTTTGACTTTCTAGAAAGCTCATTATGTATACTTTCAAAACATATATGTCACTTATATATTGTGCCTTGTTCTAGATAGAATTGCCATTGCCAATCTTTTAGCATACCAAATGAACAATTTAAGGCAATACATGGCATATCTAATTTTATAACTTAATTATATCAACATAACTTGTTCATAATCCATGCCTGACATCATAAGATATTCAAAGAAGCATAATTACACAAAGGTACGGATTTAAAAGTTCATTTATAATTTTGCATAATAATTTAAAACAATGTATCATAACTTCAAATAACCATTTAAGCATCATCTTCTCCGTCACTCTTCTTAGCTCTTCCTTGCTTTTTGAGATACCTTGGCCGTAGCATGGTTAGTGATTTGGGGATAGTGAGATTCAAGAATTTCATTAGCAAATACATTTTAAGTATTTATATCATCCAACATGCTTAAAATCATCATTTATAACGTCATGAAACATTTAAATTCATAAAATACTATATTGTTAAGTAAAAATTTCGGCTGAGTTTTTCCTTAAAAAATAGACATTCTAGGTATTGTCTTCACATCATAAACAGCCAAAACCAATAACAAAACATCAAGACAACAATATGACAATCATATATTATAATAAAACATATCAAAGATAACATAAAAGCAAGAATTGTAAGTTTGCTACCTCTTTGAATCCTTTTTTCTTTACCACTTGTATTCAATCCTTCCATTTGCCTTTTTGTGCTATCCCAAACCTAAATACATCATCATACACTTACTAAATCAAGTAATTTCTTGGGCCAATTCACAAAAAACCATCAAACCATAAAACACCATATTTCTCATCTTTGCCTTTCTAACAACTTTTTCATGCTTTCTTTTAGTTTATTTGTATGAAAACACTTCCCTTTTATATTTCTACCCTAGGCCAAAATTGAATCCTTAAGAGGAGGAGGAGAAAAACTCAACTAACCTATCCCAAACAACTTAAACTTGAACTATAAAAATTAACAAGTTAGAAGAAAGAAACTTACTTTTGGAACCTTAAGTTTTCTTTTTCCTCCTTCCTCCTTCGCATGCCTTCTTCCTCTCTTCCTTGTGCAAATTTTCAGCTCACACTCTTTCTTTTTCCTCCTCACAAAGTTGGCCAAGAGGAAGTATACAGAGACAAGCCAAATTCTCACAATTTGTCTCAGTGTCCTCCAAAAATACATCATATATGACATCGTGTTTAATAAAATATTCCTTTTTAACACATGCCAAATTTTCGGCCAATAGGAGGAGATTATGTGTCCTTTATACAATATATTTTTCCTAATCTAAATATATTATGTATTAGTTACTTTTTGTCTGGACAATTTATTAGTATTTTACAGTATATACTAATATTGTTTATTCTTTAATGTGTATAGGAATTTACTAGTTTGAAATCTGTATTTATCTTAATAACGGCCCTAAATTGTATTTTATATAGGACCTACATACTTGCTTTTTCCTTTTTCTTTATTTGTGGGGTCCAAATTTCTTTTTCTTTTTACTATTTAATTATACTACATTTAGCAGTTTGTATCCTTTCAAATTGTACATTTTAGGCTTAATACATTATTCTAATATGTCCAACATGTCATAAAGTTAATTTTGATATATATATCATTTTTCTACAATTTTTGGAATTAATTTTAACTAAGGACCAAATTTGGAATTTATTTTAGTTAAGGATTACACTTAATTCCTTAGAGAAAATTAATTTCAATTAAGGACCAAATATATAAAATTACCATTTTGCCCTTTATATCATTCAAACAATGTGTCTCATGCCATATCTCTTCCAATCATGCTTTTATTATGACATTTTTATACACATAATAATATTCAGAAAATTAGGGGTGTTATAATTGGTCTTAGTTTTGATTAAAGTAATGTGAGAGTAGCTTTGCCTTGAAAGTTCTAAAATTCCATTTGTAACGGAAACCAAATAGGCGCTTATTGTTAGATTCTCTAGCAAAAATGCAACAAACATGTAAATTAATTTTCAAAAGATTCAGGGCCTATTAAATAATGTTTTCTATTTTATTATTTTTAAAATAATTTTGTAAAACTGTTTCTGAGAATAAAGGCTTATTTGATGCAGTTCTTAAAAATAGTTTTTCTGTTTTTGAAAACAGAAAAATAAAAAAACTTGTTTGGTACATATTTTTTGTAAACTGTTCTGAAAAATAGAAAAATAAAAGAACAGAAAACTCAGAATACCTTTAAGGTGTTTTATAGTTTTTATTTTGGAAAACAAAAGAAAAGATGAAAAACACCTACCTCATTAATGGTAAAATTATACATTTTAAATAACTTATCTATCACTCACTAATTATGATTTTGAGAATAACTATTCAAACAGATTTTTTTTTGTTTTCTAGTTTTCAAAACTTATTCTCCAAAGAGAACAAGAAAACAGAAAATACTGTCAAACATGCCCTAAGTTTTGAAAACAAGAGAATAAAAAAAATTGTTTGAATAATTATTCTCAAAATTATAACTAGTAAGTGATAGATAAGTTATTTAAAATTTGTAATTTTACCATTAATGAGGTGGGTACTTTTCACATTTTCTTGTATTTTTCAGAACAAAAATTATAAAACACCTTAAAGATGTTCTCATTTTTTTTATTCTTTTATTTTTCTATTTTTTAAAATACTTTATAAAAAATAGGTTTACCAAATAAATTTTTTTATTTTTTTATATGAGGCCTTAATCACACATGCCAATCAGCCCATGGCATTTTGGTTCCCGTGCACATCCTAAGGTTTGGAAGAGATTGCTTCAACTATATAGTTTCTACAACTAAAGAGAGATAGACATAATGGCACCCCCATTTATTAGATGGGACCCACCACCATGTCCATCTCTTTTCAGTAGTGCAGTCTTGATGATTGTAACAAAATCAAGTTGAAGTAGAATACAAAATAATATAAATCTTCTACCTTTCAAGTTATGAAAAATTAATGATTTAAATTAAAAAATACAAAGAAGAAAAGATAAAATCCTAGATTGTTCATATCAAATCTTGACAATCTAGATGAGATGTGAACGAAATACTTTTTCATTTTAACATCATTTGTTTGAAATGAGGCCATTGAGCACAAATTTTGATATGATTGTGATCTGAGTTTTGGAAATGCAGGGGATAAGTTCTTTTGGCTTTCAGATGAGGAATTTGCTAGGCAGACTCTGGCTGGTGTCAATCCGTATAGCATACAATTGGTGAAGGTATACAATGTAGTTCAAATATTAGGCTCATTATTGCTTCTACACATCATTATACTATGTATGCTTAACTAAACATGGATCCCATGTATTACGTTGAGTATACAAAGTCTACAAAATGAGTCGTACTACCTATGACATAAAAAAATATTATGGCTTATTATAGATTTTATATAATTTAGTCTAAATTTAAATTGGTATTTGGGTCTATAAATTCATTTTATAGGAATGGCCATTGAGAAGTAAACTAGACCCAAAAATCTACGGTTCTCCAGAATCAGCAATCACCAGAGAAGTGATTGAGCAACAAATTAATGGCTACAACACAGTTGCAGAGGTACCAAGCCAAACAAGATCCAAAGCATTATTGTCTTTGCAAAACGTAGAACATGATATCATAAAATTTTTATTTAACTAATAAAAACTTGCAGGTCATTGCAGAGAAGAAGTTGTTTATCTTAGACTACCATGATTTATTGCTCCCATATGTGGGCAAAGTGAGAGAGATTGAGGGCACAACACTGTATGGATCAAGGACACTTTTCTTTCTCACCACACAAGGCACACTAAAGCCACTAGCTATTGAGCTGACTAGACCACCTCTGAATGGGAAGCCACAGTGGAAGCAAGTCTTCACACCTGCTAGTCATTCTACCCATCTTTGGCTTTGGAGGTTGGCCAAAGCTCATGTTCTTGCTCATGATTCTGGTTATCATGAACTTGTAAGCCACTGGTATGCTCCATCATCATCCATCCTCTTACTAGTGTTACGAGAATTAGACTGAACTTACTGATTTAATTGGAAAATCGAAGAAATAATGCATGAATCAGTCCAAAAGCCCAACAAAATCAGTAAAAAAAAAATACTAAAAAAGAAAGAGAAAAAAAACCTGAAAGATCAGTTTGGATTATCTGTTCAACCGGTTCAAGGTTTTTTTTTTCTCATTTTTTTTTCTGTTGTTGATACAAAATGGCATAATTTTTTATTTAATTCTTTTTCTATATTCTAGCTAATTCTAATGTCATATATATATATATATAACATGATTGAACATAATTATTAATGATTAATAGATTGAATGAAAACTCTTATGATTGACTATTAGTTGCTAATTTTGAGTTCAATTTGTGATGATAATTTATGGATAAATATTAACTTGTTTATATTTAAATATTAAGTTATGAACTTTATCAGTACTAGTTTTTTTTCCCATTTCATATATAATATTTTAAAATATAAAATTAAAAATGTATAGTGCATAAAATGGTTGATTCACTGATATTTATTGATGGAGTCGGAGAGGGCATTCAAATCCTAACAAGTTTATAGTACATAAAATGGTTGATTCTTCACAGGGATTAACATGTTTCATATAATGTGTCTTTTTAGGTTAAGAACTCACTGTGCTGTAGAACCATTTATAATTGCAACACACAGGCAGTTGAGTGCCATGCACCCAATCTACAGATTACTGCATCCTCATTTGAGATACACAATGGAAATCAATGCCCTTGCCCGTGAAGTGCTTATCAGTGCAAGTGGAGTCATTGAGATCTCTTTCTCTCCCAAAAAATATTCCATGGAGCTTAGCTCTGTGGCTTATGACCAGCTTTGGCGCTTTGATTTGCAAGCTCTCCCCAGTGATCTTATTCACAGGTATAGAGTTCATGATCTTTTTTCTTTTTTACTACCGAATATGAATATCTTAAAATGAGAATATTCTTGAGTTAGTTAAAGAGATAGATATATAACAATGAGTTTTACTTTTGATATGTGGGTCTTACAAAAGTGAGACAGACTATTATATGTCTATCTTTTTTCTCACTTTAGGTAAAGCACTTCAGGGATCCAGTTTAATATAAAACCAATACAATCCTTATTTCAAAAGTTTAGCTCCATTGATGTTAGATTATAAGATTACATTATTCATCTGTCCTCCGTGTAAGATATAAAAAAATAAACAGGATAATGCTTGCTATCTTAAAAAAAGAAGAAGAAAGTAGAAAAATTAATTTCCTTCACACTTTGAGCCATGTGGAAATATTTCTAGAAGCTTTCAAGACTAGAAAACAATGTGTCCATCAACTTATGCTTTATGAAAATTAGATATTTCTCCCTATTTTTTTTTCCAAAATGATTTTAACTCAATTGTCTTGCTATGTTATATTTATTTATGATTAATGTAATTTTTTTTTACCAACTTATTTTGATTAATTGATGAAATGAACTTTTATTTACCTCTAAAAGCTATCATGTTCGCTAAAAAAAGAATATCATTAAATATTATCTAGAAAAAAATGTCCTATTGCTCAAAATATACAAGTTCAGAAAACTATTTTTAATTTTAAAAAAAAAAAGAAACTAGTTGCAACGTGATGAGACTTTATACGCTTTCTCAAATAAAATAGTATACCCAAGAACTTGAAATTCAGGATTTGAATAACATATGTTGATTCACTTGTGGATTTATAATCATGTTATACCAATACTTGAAAAGAGTATATATATTAGATATATATTTAATAAGATATGCATGTTATATCTTATATTACATGCAACATATTCAAAGACCTATACCGTTGATTTCTTTTTTGTTTGAAATGCCCCCAAATGATTCAAGAAGTTGTAGAAATCTTAATGATATGAATATATAAAGATGAATATTGACATTTAAATTTGAATTGAAAATTCCAAATTTAACTTATTTTATGCGCGCTTTCATCAAAAGCTTATCATGAATATCTTTATATTATGTTTAAAATATTTGTTTAAAACTCAATTTTCTTATTAAAATTCCCATTTATCATGTGTTAATTTATTATACATCCTTTGTGTGTACATATAATTCATATGTATCTCCTAAAATTTTAGAATCTGTCACCATTCATAGTACATCTAATATGCATACACTTGTGCAACAGTGTAGTTAATCAATCACTCGGTGTACTAACAGGGGAATGGCAATGGAAGATCCTAGTGCACCACATGGCCTAAAGCTGACAATTGAAGACTACCCTTTTGCCAATGATGGTCTTCTCATTTGGGATGCCCTAAAATCATGGGTCACAGATTATGTCACCCACTACTACCCAAACCCTAGCTTCATACATTCAGATCACGAGCTCCAATCATGGTGGACTGAAATCCGAACAGTCGGCCATGGAGACAAAAAAGATGAGCCATGGTGGCCAGTTCTCAAAACCCCTGAAGACCTAATTGAGGTCATCACCACCATAGCCTGGGTCGCCTCCGCTCATCACGCCGCTGTCAACTTTGCTCAATACACCTACGGAGGTTACTTCCCTAACAGACCCTCAATTTCTAGAATCAAAATGCCAACAGAGGATCCTACAATGGAAGAATGGGAGAAATTTGTGAACAAACCTGAGGATACACTTATGGAATGTTTTCCGTCGCAAATTCAGGCGACTCTGGTGATGACGGTTTTGAAGTTGTTATCGGAGCACTCGCCTGATGAGCAGTATATTGGGGAGTTCATGGAGGATTCATGGTGTGAAGATGAGAATGTGAAGGCTGCTTTTGAGAGGTTTCAAGGGAGGTTGAAGGACATTGAAGGGATTATTGATTCAAGGAATGGGGACGCTAGTTTGAGGAATAGGAATGGAGTTGGGATGGTGCCTTATGAATTGATGAAGCCATTTTCTGGGGCTGGAATCACTGGAAAGGGGATTCCATATAGCGTTTCAATATGAAGTTTGGGATTTAATTTAATCAACTTTCATTTATAGGAGTTCATATTGTTACTAATGTTTTAAAAGCATGTCGAACTGAAAATGCTACCAGGTTATGGTTTTCATGATTTAACCGAATAGATCGGTAGTTGAACCAGTGATGTAATAATTACATAAAAATGATATTATCTATAATAATATATGTATAAGAAATATATATATCAACAGTATTTATATTAGTGGCAAGAGATTCAATACCCCTTAAGTAAAATCTCAAGTTTGAGCTTTGTAAATAAAGAAAAGCACAATAGGAAAGCTATCCTTATTTGAGTCCAACAATGCTTGAATCTGTATGGGTGATACTGGATACCAGATAATTATATATGCAAAAAGAAATATACATAATAAAATATATAATTATAATAATATATATAATAATACATTAATACTTTATATATATAATAATACATATTAACTTTTTATTTAAATATAATATCTTTTTTAATTCAAAATCAATTTTTAATTTTTAAATAACACTGTCTTCATTTTTTTAAATAAAATCACATCTTAAAATAGCCATTGTTTTTTTTTTTGGTTAGAACTGTGCAATGTGTAATTAAAATTAATTTATTAACCAAGTAAAATATTTTTTGGCCAAAAAAAGTAATAAAATATTTTTTATCATTCATTAATAATGCTTCCTGAAGCAAGTAGGAGAGATAAAAGCCAGTTTTTCAATTTTCACACTCTGCATTAACACCTCCCAAAGCAACTTCATATCCTCACAAGAGAGAGAAAAGCAAACATTTGAATTTCTTCTTATCGCTCGATTTAAAATTGCCTTCTACAGATCTACTATAGTTTTGTATATGTCTGCCATAGAAGAAGAAAGTTTGCTTTATTCTGTCATTGTACTATCGTAACCCTTCCTCTCATTGTTAAGTGAAACTCCAAAGGACAAAAAGAGAGACGAAAGAAAGTCTGGATCTAAGCATTTGAGTTGATCTTTTTCTTCATTGGTAACCTACTTCTTCCTTCTTCTGCTTGGTTTTTTCTTTTTTGATATTCTAATTATATATAATTCAGAAAACTGGACGGTTATTAAAAAAACACTCTAGTTTCCAGTTTAAAAGTCGGTTTAATTTAGTCCAATTCGGTCTAACAACTAAAACAGCTCAAAACTTCAAAATGAGCTGCTTATCTCTCCAAGTGACGGTTGGACTGCTTTAACCGTCTGGTCCGATTGAAAAATACACTGATTGTTACTTTTGTACTTTGACAATGAATTATATGTCTCTTTGGAAACACTCCCAATGGTTATATGATATTACTTGGTCTAACATCCCTATTTTCATGCGCATTGGCTGATTAGGAAATGCTAAGGAATGCTCTGAGATTATTTTGAAATGATTTGCATTCCTTAGCGATGTACAAAAGCCTAAATAAATAGGATGAAAGGCCTAAAGCAACATAAAAGGATAAAAAGGGTAAAATAGTAATTTTACTAAGAGTAATAACAAAATAGTAATTTTGAAAGTAAGAGAGAAAAAATAATATTATATTACTTCAGTTTAGGATATAAAGTACATTGGATATAGGTTATATTGGGCCTGAAAAGGAAAAAGTATAAGTATAGCAGTATGCAAGTCCCATATGAATAGTAAATTACGACTGAATAAGATGAATAGTAAAAAGCAAAGGCAAGTGGACTCCACGTGAAAAAGTAAAGAAAAAAAGGTAGTAGGTCTCACAAATAAAGTACATAGAAAATAATACAGGATATAATAGACAACCCAAATTAAAGTACACAAATTAGAGCCAGATAGATATGTAAAAATGTCACATAATAATTTCTCTTTCATTTCTCCTCTTGACTGAAAATTTAGGGACAATTTTACCCTCTCATACCTCTTTCACAATGGCCAAAATATCTAAGGGCAAAGAGATAAAGTTACATAAAATAATGAAGGAAAATTCAAGGCCATAGGATCAAAACTTAATCTAAGGGCTAATGTTCACTCTTTGTGCCTATAGATAGAGCCCAATCCCCTCCTTCCACTTTGCTCATTCGCACAACACCAAAAGGGTGTAGGATAGAGAGTGAGGCATGAGAATTAGAGAGAGGAGGGAGTGACCAAGATAGAGGGAGAAAGAAAGAGTGAAAGAGGAGAGAAGAAGAGAAGGAAGGAAGGAAAGGAAGCAAGGATCCAAGCTTCAAAGGTAAGGTTCCTTTTCTCATCTCTTTAGCATTCTCTCCTCTTTCCATTTGGCATGAGCTTATTAGGGTTTTAAGTATTTTCTTCCTCCTCCCATGGCCTTGTGAGTCTCGGTTATGAGCAAGTCTTGAGAGCCAAAGGTTTTGTTCATGAAGCCAAGTAGAAGAATAGGTTTGTGATGTTGCATATAGCCTAGAATGCATGAAAGAATAGCCAAAGGATTGAGTTTTCCACGATGGGTTTTTGAAGGCCATGTCTAGGCAAAGATGAAAAGTACAATAGGGAAGGAGTTTTTTATGAAACCAATGATTCCAACAAGTTCTTAGGGTTCAAAATAGTCAAGAAAAGTCAATGAATTCATTATAAAAGTTAGTTTACCACTTGTGTACGTATAATAAGTTCCCATTGTGATAGTAAGCTATTTAGCAGATGTTATTGATGTTTATAGGCCCCAAACTAGCAAAGGAAGTAAGCTAAAACAAGTGGAAGACAAATTGAAAGTAAATAATAGTAAAACTTCAAGGTAGTCTCTTACTATATCTTTATGCTATTGTACAATAATATTTTATATGTTTATATGTTATGAAAATGTAGCCATATTGTTGTTATGACTATTTCTGTGACTAGTTGGCTATTTATTTAATGAGGGCTAAGGCTAAGATGTTGTGTTTTTAAACCGTTATGCTGCTGGATTTTCATTAGATAACATGGATGTTTCATATGTTTTATAAAATTATGCAATGCCTTCTATGATTTAAATGTGTTGTAATGATGTATTGGCATATGCAATGTACTATTGAGATTTCCTAATCTCACCTCCATAGTTTTCCAATGATAAGCCCAAGTCATAACACGGGAAAAAATAATTGCAATGAAGCTTGATGGTGTTGGACTGTTTTGCTGGAAACTATTTCGTCTGTAAATTCTATCTATTTTGAAAGACTATATAAAATCATATATTGATCCAAAAATTAGGGCCACTTATGTATGTATACTAAGTTTCCATTGTGCTAGCAAGCTATTTAGCAAATGTTATTGATGTTTATAGGCTCCAAACAAGCTAAGGAAGTGAGCTAAAGCAAGTGGAAGACAAGTTGAAAGTAGATGATAGTAAAACTCTAAGATAATCTCTTACTATGTCTTTATGTTATTATACAATGATGTTATATATGTTTATATGTTATGAAAATGTAGCCATATTGTTGTTATGATAGTTTTTGTGACTCGTTGGCTATTTATTTAATGAGGGCTAAGCCCAAGATGCTGTGTTTTTAAACCATTATGCTGTTGGATTTTAGTTAGATAACATTGATGTTTTATATGTTTTATAAAATTACGCAATGTCTTCTATGATTTAATGTGTTTTAATGATGTATTGGCATATGCAATATATTATTGAGATTTCCTAATTTCACCTCCATAGTTTTCCAATGATAAGGCCAATTCATAACAAGGGAAAAAACAATGGCAATGAAGCTTGATGGTGTTGGACAGTTTTGCTAGAAACTATTTTGTCTGTAAATTCTATCTAATTTGAAAAACTACATAAAATTGTATACTAATCCAGAAATTTAAATGTTGGTATGTATGTTTAGAGCTGAACAATCTCGTATTGATTTGAATTCAATTGGAGCTATATGATAGAAGTTATAAGTTTTTTTTTTCCAAAACTGTTCTAGTAAAAGTTATTTTTTGACACCTAAAGGTTTATGTTAGCATTCTATCTAGTAGATAAACAATAAATATGCAATTTTATATGCTTAGAACACATACACATAATCTAATGATACTAAGGATACATGAATTGGCTCTGTATACTATGAGATATGCTTGCTCAAAATTATGACTCAGAATCTGGACAGAAACTGGAAGTAGAAAATGTATAGTAAATTTTATTGAATAAACTGTATGAATATGAGTGATAACTTTCTAGTTTCATATTTTTCCATGAAATTCAAGATATGAACAATTTTTAGAAACTTAAATCATTAAGAAGGGATTTTTGTCCATTTAGTTGTGAATTTTTAAATTTTGCCACGTAATTTATTGTGAAGTATATGAAAATGGTTTTTAATAGTTTTAAGTTTTAAATTGGTTTAAATTCCCAAAGTGCTTTTAAATGAAGTAGTTTACATGAAAAATGTACTAAAATATAAAATGTAACGCTTGGCATTGATGATACTAGAAGTATTTCATAGGGATAAAGAGAGAAACATGATGAGAGAAGGGAGTAAATTTCCACCCATAGCGATGAGACTTGCATTATTTCATCTTAAAAGTATTTTAGAAAATAGTTTTCCCACTTATTTGCACTTCAACTCAGAAAAATAGCCGAATGAATTTTTTTTTCTTGTATTGCAATTATAAAATACTGTTGTGAAAAAATAGAATGAACATTTCAAAAGACCTAGCCCGAATAGCTTTTTTGTTTGGATTAATTTTAATTCCTAAAATTAATTCACTTATCTATCTTATTTATTGGCCTAGTTTAATGTTATGAGACAGTTTCAAATGGGAAATAACTCAATTATTTTAAAGGTCAAGTAGCTTGCAATGTTTAATAGCTCACCAAAATCTAGATATAACATTTTTGCAAACCAAATTATGATTTCTAATAATTATTATTTTTTATTTAATCAGATTTATAGTAAACTTTTCTACTAAAATAATTATTTCTACTTTTATTCAAATAATCATTTCATCTCAGGCACTTTTTATTTTCCAATGCTATTGTACTTATGTAATCCTAGATTGATTAGTCACTCTTGAGTTAGAAAAAAAAGAAACTATAAAATCTTATAGAGTTATATCTGATTCCAACGTAGGTCACATGTCTCAAGCTAAATATTTTTTACATTTTTACAACGAATAATACATCAACACAAGTTTGACCATGTTCATTATATATATATATAAGATCAATAAAATAAATTACATTACTATTCAGTTGAATCTTTAATGATCCCCATCAGATTTTTCTATTAAAGTTATACAATTATGTGTAATTAACTAAATATTGATCTTGTAATTCGTAAACTTAATTTGTTTTTCACACTGTTCCATTATATTTATATATAGGACATGATCACCGAATTACGTAGTTCGTTCAGATCAGATTCTTACTTCAAACATGCTTTGATATTTGTAGAACTTCGTTCACAAACTTTATAAAATTGGGTTTAACATACACTTTTTCGTTCAAAATAAAAATTTCTCACTTTCCTTCATTTTATTTTCTTTATATATAAATATAATTGGGTAATTACAACCGTGCAGATGAATGAACTGATCTTATGATTGAGGAGCTACATTTGAAATCAAATAATTTAAATTTTGTATTTTACTTTATAAGGAATAATTTATTAAAACAACAATATATACATCATATGACTGGAGAATTTGAACTTGAAGAATTTAATCTTGAAATCTGAGTCGATTAAAAAATATTGTGGGAGAAAAAATGATGGGATATTTAGAATAGTAAAATTTAATGTTAAAGAAAACTAGATCAAATTGGCTAGTTCAATCAGTTAAACCAGAAATTAATATCTAATAGGTATGGAACAAACTAAAAACTATTTCTAGGAAATGGTCAAATACCAGAAAAAGTGGTCAAACACCAGTTGATCGGCTGAAAACAAGACGTTTCTGGTTTACATTAAAAAAAAAAACTAAATACCCACAAAACCCCAAATGAAAGTCAATCTTATCAGAACCGAACCGGATATTAAATCGGATAAGACACTGGTTCAAAGTTTAATGGTTCAACTGGTAGTAATTAAAATAATATATTTAAAACAAATAATATAAGTTTAAATAAATTTTATAACTTAATTAAAGTCTTAAACTAAATAATATTAAATTATCAATCTATTATTCACCACAAACAAATTACTAATAAGTTTCATAACTCAATATTTAAATCTAAATAAGTTTATATTCATCTATAATCAGTTCAAAATAATAAATTAATAATCTATTATTATATTATTTATTAAGTAAATATATAATTTTTAATGGTTATATATCATAATATATAATATTATAATATATAAAAAAATATTTTGTATTGAAAATGATGTTATTTTATCCCAAAAACTAAAAAAATATTTTTAAAAAAATTAAAAAAGTAATAAAGGATCGATTCAAATCGATTCAGGACTAGTTCAAGGTCGATTTTATCAATTTTTAACTAGTTCAGAATAGTAATGATCATTTCCTTTAATTCAACCAGATCAGGCATTGGTTCTCGATTCAGCCGGTCAAATTGACTGGTCCAGTTCTAACAATAATGGAAAAAATTGCAATTATGGGCCATGAGCTTCACATGTAATTTGTGCGCCTAACCCATGTGACTTAAAATTGGAAAAGCTCCCTCGTTCTTTATATAGACAATTAACTCAAGGCCATCGCTAGATTTTCACCATGTGGGACTTTGTTCCCACATTTACAATACTTGCTCTATTTTTTATTTTGCTTTAAGTTTTACAGTTATTTTTTTTTAAATCTCTTAACTTATTTTCCTATATATGGATAATTTTTTTATCTTTGTACTTTAAATTATTTTTCTATATTATTTCCAAGAAAAATATTTTAAATTTAATTTTAATTTGCCTCCAAAAATGTTTAGTAACATCATCTTCAATAAGAGTATCAATTTGTGTTTTCTCTCTATCTATGCTCATTTTTTCATTCATTTTGTAAATCTTTTTTTATATGATAATATCAATTTAAACTTTATGATAGCTATTATTTATCTATATTTTAATTTCAAATTTAGTCATTTTAATTTGACTTTAATATAGCTCTTAAAAGTGCTTGACAACATTATGCCAGAAAAGGGTTTTGTAGGCGGTTATTTTTAGCTATTATTGACGGTTATGAACCGCTTACTATGCGAGTGCCAACGTAAGTGGATACTTTTGTAGGCGGTTAAAACCGCGAACAAAGGTCCACTTTCGTAGGCGGTTATCTAGATAACCGCCTACAAAAGTCTATCTTTGTATGCGGTTATACAAATAACCGCATACAAAAGTCCATTTTTGTAGGCGGTTATTTTAATAACCGCCTACTAAATTTATATATTTTTTAAAAAAAAATTTTGAAAGTAGTTCAGTCCCGTATCAAAATATATGCAACCTGTTAAATCCATTAACAAAAAATAAAATGTATTACATTAAAAAGTATTTACAAATTAATATCAATTTACATATCATACATAAACAATACATTGACACTACAAAATGATAAAATAAGAAAAAACATCTAAACAATGCTTCAAACACCATAAATAAAATGTCATATTGCAATACATGAAAATTATCTAGATAGAAGGTTAGGCTGTTGAGCTTATACAATCCCAAATCTGCTATCCTAGAGCCTCCACCAAAGTCATCCTTCCAAATTTACTCTTAGACGAGCTCCAATCAACTCCCATGAAGAAATTTAAGCTCTTAATATTGGCAATGGCCCTTCCCTCTAACTAACCAAATACCTGCAACACAAAAACGATTCACATTTATGTTTTAACCAATGTAATGGCATGGGAATAAATATATATAGTTAAGAAAGAATAAGATGTTGAACCAAGATATGCAAATTACCAATTATTTTCTAAATTGAGAATTTTCATTTCAATGAAAATATCAATTAGTACATTGCACTTATTTTCTCAAAGGAACCTTGCTATATGTTGCTAGCATAATACTAATAACACTGCACTAATGTGGGAACAGAAAATAGACTCCTTAGACAAGAGGTTACATCAAATATAATCACAACAATATCTCACATTAGTGCCAATAAGACTCACTCAAAAGTTAACAAACAAACTTCATAGTAATACACCCACTGTGACACAAGAATGACTCACCAAAATTTATTGGCAACAACACTCTGATTGAGATGAGTTTGATACTAAAGTTCTATGTATTGATCAAAGAAGAGAGAGAGAGAAAGAGAGATACCAAGAACAAAAACTGCAACTCTCATTCCGCCATGCTTCTGAGGGTTTAAAGGTATGCCTCTCCAACAACAGTGATATATCTTCATTTCTTTCGGATACTCCTTTCTTCCCTCCATTCTCTTTCTCTTTCTCTCAATATAATCCTGGGCCTCTTATTAAGAAGAAAGAGACAGATCACACAAGTGAGACTTTGGCTATAAAGAAGGCTTCTTGTCTTACTCTAACGCTTAATTGTCAGGGAAAGATGATGTTTGTTTTTGAATTTATAGTGCTAACCCAAGCACTAATCTCCCCTTAGACTCTAACAGAGAAAATAATAATAATAATAATAATAATAATAACAACAACAACAGAAGGAAAGAAAGAAAGAAAGAACGGGCCATGTGAATATAGTCCATCACCAATAGTTATCCACTTCTGTGTGGAGAAACCTAGCAACTCCATGAACAATGATACAACAACAACCCATACAGCAGTACATACATAGCTTTCCCAGCAAAATCAAAGCCCATCCATCATTTGAAGTACAATTTGTTCTTAAATTATACTTTATATTACACTTTAACAATGCTCTTAAGAGGCCCAAATGGAAATTAAGAACATTGGGAGTTAGGACTTCCTCACCAAATGATCCAAAACAGAAAAAGTATGATATAATCTTATAACATATTATAAAACTATATACTTTAAAAGTTTAAAAAGAAATCATAAAATACCAGATTTTTCCCAACGGACTCTAGCAACAACAAACTAATCAATTACTCCGATCCCTCCTCATCCTCCTCTCTAGTTAGGTAGATTTCAGCCACATAATCACTCCACTCTGCGATGACTTCATTGATTTGATTTTTGGAGTACTCATCACAGTAGGTATCCGGGAAGTACTATACAAGTTAAAATATCATGAAGAAATTAATAAAATGACATTACTAAAAAATGGTCAAAAGTTATAAGCATTAATGTAATTGCATGAAATGGAATTACATACCGTGACCGGGATAGAGCTTTGGCCGTGCATTACGATATCTTTCATGAATTTCAGTACATAATATGCACAATCGATACCATTAGCTTGCTTCGGACACTAAACAAAAATATATACATACATATTATATATGAAGATTAATGTCAATTACAATAAATAATTGCTTAAATATTATTCTATAAATACCTTTATTGATGTCCATTTATATGATTGTTGCTTCTTGTCATTAAGCCCTCGATCTGCTCGAAACATCTTCACAGCACTGTTAACCATGAGAAAAGAACATTCATATAAGCATAACTTTGAATTACCATGGAGACATATACAAAAGTTAAAAAACAAACTTATTCTTACTTGTTGAACATTTCCATCATTTGGATGCGGTTCTCTGGCCCTGTTTGTTTTCTGGAGTCTAAATAATATATTTTTGGCTTTACTGGGTTGATGACAATCAACATCCAATGTTCTCTGACGAAAAAATAATTAACATCAACAAATTATAACTGGGCAGTTCACAACAACTAAAGTCATCATTTAATATTTTAGCAACAAGTTACTCACCCTTGATGAAAAGGTGTCAAAAATAATACTTCCTTATCGGCTCTTGCCTTGAACACATCCGCAATTTCTTGAGATTGTTCTGTGATCTTCTTCTGGGGCATCAAACCTCTACAAAAAGATGATATATCTTGGGGGTGGAGGAACATAAATTTGCTAGTAAGATTGGCAGG
Organism: Adenanthera pavonina; assembly: GCA_026686845.1. NCBI lineage: Eukaryota > Viridiplantae > Streptophyta > Magnoliopsida > Fabales > Fabaceae > Adenanthera > Adenanthera pavonina. Next base: position 9,938,357 of record JAIVEN010000019.1, on the reverse strand, counting down.
GACCAAAAATTTTTCATACAAGTACCTAAAATGAAAAAAAAATTGTGTATTAATATCACACTCAAATGAAAGGTTAGTTGGAAAATAGTTCATTTATTTTAGTTTGAGTACCTGATGTATATGTTAATATTCGCAGCCCCAAGCCATTGATGATCCACCATGAATAGGATAACTTCTTCAGTGATCATTTCAGTTATCCTTTTATTATAGATCCCTATATCATACTCAATTTCTATAATCTCCCATTGCCCTATGCTCACTAATCCTTTCAAGTACTTGCGGCTTTTCCTTAAATTAACATTAGGTCCGGGTAGTCTCTTCATCGGTGCAATGATTGACTCTTTGGATTGCCCGGACCCTAGAACACGCTTTCCTTTTGCCTATGCAACAAAGTTGGTCAATTTGGGATGAACTAGTGATTACACAGTAGCAAATTATAATAAAGTGTCAATTGACATACTTGTACAGATGGAGCAAGGGTAATGAGGTTCATTGGCCATGCTACATAACTACCCACTGCTTGTCCTACCTTATCCGCATCTTGGGTAGGAATTGGCAATACAGCATTCTCCTCTTTGGGGACATCAATCGATACTCTCACATGGCCTTCAGGTAGGGCTTGATTGTGAATGACGCCTCCTGTGTTTTCCACATGCCCCTCTGCAACCACACGTCTAGTAGGGCGATCCAACCATAATTGACAGTATGATACGCCCTATACCAATAGCAAAAATAAGTTAAACATGTCGAAAAAAACTATGAACTTGATTGGAAAAGCAATTACCTCAGGGAGATGCTCAAATGGAAGAGGGCAGCTATCCTTAACACTAGGGCTTGTTGATGTGACCTGTGACGACTGTATTTGCTTCAGTACTGCAGCTTGTGTTTGCACCAAATCTGTCAACATGGCTAATTTTCTCTCCATCTCAAATTGAGTTGCCTCTAATTGAGCAACCTTAGCTGCAGAGTATGACGATGAGCGGCGTTGAGTCCCAAAATATGCTTTCTTAGAAACGCCAAACCCGGCACCCCTAACACGACCAGGGTGCTCAGGGAGCCCTAATGCCTTGCCTAGCACATCAAGCCCTGTGTCTTCCTCAATGCTTTCAGGCATGGACTCTACAAGGGTAGCCTGTGAAAGCAAAAAAATAATAAGAAATATATTATTTTATAGAAATATATTATAAATGATTGAAAATGCAAATAATAATGTAAGACTTACAATTTTATCACAAACTTGTTTGACGTTTTCATTGTCAATAATCCCTTCCTTGTTCTTTCTTGATTCTGCCCATAGCACATGACGCTTGGTTAAAGGGCCACCTTCAGATCCCTCTTGAGAATGCTGTGTAATAACATAAATAACTTATTTGTAAGTATTTATAAGGAAAATATATTCATATAAATAAGATCTATAGACACATACCATCTTATCCTCTATACCCGAGTATCCAAGACGGCCAGCTCTATAAGGGTATTGTTGACACTTGGCCCTTTCACTATTTTGCTGACTTAATATCTGTAAAAAACAAAAATCTGAAATGAAATAGCTAGACACATATAGCATTAGAATAGAATTAACAACTAACATGTAAAAAAAGGATTACTTTGAAAGATTGCTCACGGCGGATACCCGTAAAAACATCCCAGTCTTCTTGCTTTATGTAGACTTCCAATAATGGAGGTGGATGCTCAAGGATGTTACCATCTGGATCTCTCAAAAATCTTTTTGTAAGGATATATCGAAAAGCTCGCATCGATACTCCAGCCTTCTTATATATGAAATCTCTATGGCACTCATCGATGTCAAATCCCAACTGCAAAACAAAGTACCGAGATTAATTATAATAAGTATAACCACATAGGAAAAAAACATTATAAGATAATTATAATAAGCTGTTTACCGCTATATCCTTGAAAATCAAGTCTTTCATAGCCTCAGGGACTTTCCTCCAGTCCTTCCATTGGCTACTTGCTATAGGCACATTCATCTTTACAGCTATGCCAATATAGCTACTTAATTTTTTTCCACCATCTTTTATTGGGTGGCCTCTACGATTCCACACCACATGGATCTTCTGACCACTATCTCTTGCCCGTGAGACCTCTTTCAAGACGGTCAACCCACGATGATGCTTCTCTAACTCTTTCTCAACCCGTTTGTTAACATTACTGGGATCCACATTCATCGGATCACTATCATAATCAGAAGAGGAAGACATTTACCTGTAATATCAATCAAACAAACAAGACATTAATACATAGAAAGGAAAATAACAAGATTTAGGCAAAAGTTCGCACAAATAAGATGAATAACACAACTAGTAAAAAATTCAAACACACAAAATTCAAACTCAAACCTTTTCCTCTTTCTGGTTTGTCTTCTCTTTATGATCCAAATACCCTCTTGATGATCATCTCTCACATACAAGGCATCATCTCTAGTATAATCAGTATCAATTGATGTCCCTACAAAAGGATCATCCTCAATATCTGCATCTTGATGACTTTCAATATCTTTTTGGTTGTCAATTATTTTATTTGTTAACATAACAATAGACAACTTCTTATTAGCAGGATCGGAGACGAAAAACACCTGTTGAGCTTGGGATGCTAAAATAAAAGGTTCATCTCTATACCCCATCTTGTTAAGATCCACTTGAATGAACCCTGATTGATCAACTCGAAGACCATTTTTGTTGTCAACCCACTTACAACTAAAGACTGGTACCCGAAACAAGATATAATCCAATTCCCATATGCGATCAATTACCCCAAAGTATGTCATATTTGCAAAAATAGGATTTTTGTCTTTGACACTAGAAATATGCATTGATTGAGCTATAAGAGTTACCCCACTATTTTGCATTGTGCTCCGATCATCCTGCTCTTTCGTATAAAATGTGTAGCCGTTAATAAGATAACCGTTGTAAGATATGACACGCATGCTTGGACCGTTAGCTAACCATCGTAACCTTTCTGAAACTGAACCAGGATTTCTCTCCACCTCCAAAATAATGTGATGTCTCAACCAATTTATAAAAACCCGATTGTGTTCCTTTGATATCAAACTCTCATTCTTGTAGGGGTTTAAACTTCTAAGTTTCAACTTGTGCATTTCCACATATAGCTCAACCTCATCGGAGTTATGCAGAACATACAAATGAGCTTGCTCCCACTGTGTCCTGGAGATGCTAACTATATCATTTCCAAGAATCCCTTCCCCATCTGTTCTCCCAATGTGATGAGACTTTGGAAGCCCAATATGATCAACATAGGATAAGTATTCAGTACAGAATTCAACAGCTTCTTCAGCTATGTACCGTTCAACAATACAACCCTCTGGTCTACTTCGGTTTTTCACATATCCTTTTAATACCTTCATGTAACGCTCAATAGGCTACATCCATCTCATATAAGCTGGGCCACACAATTGTGTCTCTCTAACCAAGTGAACTGTTAGGTGAATCATCATGTCAAAAAACGAAGGCGGGAAATACATCTCAAGTTCGCACAAAGTCACAACAATTTGTCTTTGCAACCTTGGCAACTTAACGGGGTCAATCACTTTGCTACAAATGGATTTGAAGAATAAACATAATTTTGTGATTGTGCCTCGAACCTTTTTGGGCAAAATAGATCGGATAGCGACAGGCATCAAATTCTCCAATAGAACATGGCAATCATGAGACTTTAAGCCCTTCAACTTCAAGTCTTTCATAGATACAAGGTTCCTAATGTTTGAGGAGTATCCCTCTGGGACCTTAACTCCATTAAGAAACTCACAAAAAGTGATTTTCTCCTTTCTAGAGAGAGTATATGCTGCAGGAGGTAGATAAGTACGGCATTTCCCCTTCACCGGTGCCAATTCTCCTCTTATTCCCATTGCAACCAAGTCCAACCTTGCCTTAACGCCATCTTTGGTCTTTCCCGGTACATTAAGCAACGTACCAATGATGCTATCACATACATTTTTCTCTATATGCATGACATCAAGGAAGTGTCTCACATATAAAGACTTCCAATATGACAATTCAAAGAAAATTGACTTTTTCTTCCACCCACTAGTCCCAAGGTGTTTTGCAAAAGGCTTCCCGAAATTGTTATTCAAATCCTTCACCTTGTCAAACATATCCTCACCACTTAATGGCAAAGGTTCACTCCCTTCTTCCGTATTCCCATTAAAGGCTTTTTTCCACCACCTGTAACGATGTCCCAGAGGCAAAAATCTGCGATGTCCTAGGAAGACAAATTTTCCACCATGTTCCAACCGTATGGTATGTGTGCCTTCTTCGCATATAGGACATCCAAACACTCCTTTGATACTGTAACCTGATAAATTACCATATGCCAGAAAATCATTAATTGTACCAAACAGCATAGCTCTCAACTTAAATGTTTCTTCCCTATATTTGCCATACATCTCCACACCTTTCTCCCACAATAGTTTCAAATCTTCAATTAATGGAGCCAAATATACGTCTATATCATTTCCAGGTTGTTTGGGTCTGGAAATTAACATAGACAACATCATAAACTTCCGCTTCATGCATAGCCATGGTGGGAGGTTATAAATCAACAAAATAACGGGCCATGTACTGTGGGTACTACTTTGCATGCCATGCGGATTCATTCCATCAGTAGATAAAGCAAGGCGCAAGTTTCTATCTTCTTCCCCGAAATCTTCATACTCACGATCAATTTTTTTCCATTGTGGAGAATCTGCAGGATGTCGAAGTTTTCCATCTTGAATTCTTTCATCTGCGTGCCATGTCAAGAGCTTTGCAATTTCTGCGCTACTGTACATGCGTCTAAATCTAGGTATGATGGGAAAATACCATACCACCTTCGTTGGACTCGATTCTTTTTTTTTGTATCGTGGGGCATTGCATTTAGGACACTTGTTTAATGATGCATATTCTTTTCGGAATAAAACACAGTCATTAGGACAAGCATGTATCCTCTCATAGCTCATTCCAATAGAACATAACATTCGTTTAGCCTCATATGTTCGGCTTGGAAGCTCATTATGTTGTGGCAGCATATCTTTCAAAAATGCAAGTAATTCTGTGAAGCTCTTATCACTCCATCCATTCCCTGCTTTCAAGTTGTATAACTTTAACACAGCTGATAATATCGTGAATTTAGTACAACCAGGATATAATGGTTTTTCTGCATCGGCTTTCAACCTCTCAAACATCTCAGGACAATCCTGAAGCTCATCTTCAATCGCATTTGTCATCTCTTGAAGATGGTCTTCATCAAATGTACTTGTATCAAAATCATTAGATCCAAAGCTCCTACTTGTCCCCAAATCACTATACCCATCATTTGTCTCACCATGTTTTGTCCAATGGGTATAACTTCGATCGATTCCATTACACACTAAATGTTCTTCCAACTTATCTGAACTAACTAGCCTTCCAAAACAACACTTTAAGCAGGGGCATATAATTTTGTCGGGGTTATTAGCATGCTCAACTGCAAACCTAACAAACTCTTTCACTCCATCCCAATATTCCTTACTCAAACGATTTGCATGCATCCAATTCTGATCCATACTGTGTACAAATTTCGGCAGAGCCTCCCCTAGAAGTTGATGGTTCCAATAATTCTACAGCAACAACTCACAAAAAGTTAGACTCATCAATTATAAGCACTAGCATCTTCCAACCAATCCCAGATAAACTAAGCTATCTTCAAACATAAGGACTGTCTTTATTCTAGGAGATTAAAGTAATACATGATTCAACCATTGACTATTTCTGGCAACCATAAACTAATTTTTAAAGAAAATTCAGTAGCATAACAACATAGAAATGCGAGTTTCCCAAGCCTTAAGCCCTTTATTCATACAAAAAGTAGTAAATTTCAACCAATCATAGCAGCAACCATGTTCCTAATCATTTCCAATCATCAAATTACTTCTAATTAATAAAGTAATTATATTTCATGCTATTAGATATTAATACATGACATTATAATGATATAGTTCAAAAGGAAATCGGCAACATAACGACTTGGAAAAGAAAGTTTCCTGGGCTTGTTGAAATTTGATCAAACTATGACTATCAAATTTCATTCAATCATTTCCAATCAAAACTTCACCATATGACTTCCTTTGAAGATATTAACATGCAAATCAAACATCGGTCAATTAGTATAACAATCATTCAACACCACCATTTTCAACAACTTTGAAAGCAAGAATAACATACCTTATAACCTTGTATTATACTATCCCCTTTAGTTTAGCCCCTTATTTTGCTGCCTCAAAGCTTCTAAATTAAAAAGCTAATTGAAATAGCTAATATGTAATAACCATAATGACATGTTCAACCTGCATTACATAAGAGTATAAAGTTAAGAAAAATTTCTAAACTAGTTTAATATATGAAAGTGTTAAAATTTGACTCAACAAAGATTTAGGGGCCTAAGGGAAGTTTAGATCATGACATGAATATGATGAATTCAATGAGTTAATAATGGTTCTATATGCTTGATGACGTCTTAGAAATGACATTAAGATGATGAGAATGTAAGAACACAAGTTATATAGTAAAGTAGTAAATTGAAACCTAAAATGGCCAAGGCCCACACATGTCGATTTAAATAAGTCGAGAAGTCAATTTAAGATTTAAACCATATTATATTTGTTAAACTAGGTGTATATGCTATATGAATAAGAAGAAATATATTTTTGTATGTGGTTGTTCTTAAAACCGCCTACAAATCTCTCCGCGTAACTTTTTTTCGCGTTTTTTTATATAACCGCCTACAATTAGGCGCCAAAAAAACTCATTTTTGTAGTAGTGCTCCTAACATCATTTTAAGTTGATTTTAAATTATCATAATTTATTAAACACAAGATGGGCTTTTTGTGGATCAAATTGATGATAATTATCTAGTATTTAGTATTTATAGACTAATTTAAATTTAAATATTATTAGATTTCTCCCAATATGATTTTTTTTTTCAATTCACAATATTCTCAATCTTACTTAAGGATATGGAGTTTTTTTTTCTTCACTCTATCCCATTGGCATTAATAAAAAAAATCAAAAGATATAAAGGCAAAATAAATAAATAAATAAATAAAGGTCACTTGTGCAAGATTATGAAATAGAAATAGGCCTGTTTCAACTTTGACAATAAAAGTAGTAAGTCTCCTCGTATCTCGTTACTAGATAGATCCCTGATAACATCAAACTATCACAAAATGCTCAAATCATAAATATTCAATTTTTCTAGACACAAAAAGTTTACAGGATTTAGAGAAAAACAATCACCAATTTCATCTGGTATCTGGCTTGAGAAAGGGTTTCCTCTGAGGTCGCTATCAAAGTGTCAAACAAGACATGCAAACAAACTTTATTATATGTTAACTGAAACTTTATTATATTCATTTATCTCCTCCTGTTCTTAAAACCAAGAAGCTTCCTCTCTTTCTCTCATCTACAAAAATGTGGATATAAAAATTTGTTCTAATTTTAAGTGGCAAGACCAAGCAGTAGTGGTATAATATAATTAACATAGAAATAAGCCAACTCAATGACTGCAAATGTGGCACAAATGCTGCATGGAACACAAAACTGGAAAACCTCACTAGAAATAAATAATCAGAGCAGTCTGAAAAGACTACTATGTTTGAAAAGGAATATGATCAACTTTACTTAAGCAACTCCAAGCAAAGTAGATATTCGTAGATTAATTCTATATGTAACAAATTTATGGAAACAATATTAGAACTCTTTTATTATTGAACAGGGTAGCTAGCAAAATAGACATTACTGATACAGTGCACAATATTGAACATCAGGGAAGGATCGATGAAGATGAATTCAAGTCATACAAGTACAAATCATCTGTTCATTCTAAGATGTTCAATTTTTAGTCCAAAAAATTTGGCATCCACATTCTATGCATCAATCTCACAATTAATCCTTCATATCCCACGGGAATAATGAAGCACAAGAAAATCAAAGAACAGGAATCATGATAACTCATCCGTGGAAGATAAGCATTTCATGAATACAACATCGATCTCAACAATAGTAAAAAAAAAAAAAGACAAACACATACATTTCATACTAAAGAAAATTTTCTTCCCATAATATACTTCTTGCAGCTTTTCTAGAAGAGAACAAAGAAATATACTCAAGATTAAAAGAGTCAATAAAAGTACGGTCATGCAAAGCTAATAGGAGAAAGAAAACAACGTTCACAAATACAAGTAAAAAGTCAACTGATTTCTATACTATATTTATGAATCTGAATGAAAATAATACTACATATGTGAATCTTGGTAATTTATAACAGTTGATAATAATACGTATAAATTAATTGGTAATCACTTTGACCAAATATACAATTAACAAGTTACATCAATTGACCTAGGTGACCCAACATATAATACGTGGTTGTATGTGTATGACACAAAAAAGGAAGTGAAGAATCTCATCACAGCTGGAAGGTATTATTTTAATTTAAGAAACATGTTACTAATCTGAAATAATTAAATCTATTAGGACTCAATGTGGGATATTTGACTACTCTTGCACTGAATAGCAAGATGACAGCCATCTTGATGAATCTATTGTTAAGAAAATAATCCAAAAACTCAGAAGATATGTATTTTGGGTAGATCAACTACATAAACGTTAGGCTAATCATGTTTAGCCAGTTCAAAGTTTTTGGATTAACCACCTATATATTATGATCTCCCTACTTAATTATGACTACCTATTGTACATAGTTAATCTTTTGGTATTATAAAACCATAAAACTAATGACACAAGATCTGTTATAAAAAGAAGGACCATTTGGCACAGAACTTTGAAACTTTATTACCATGTCATGTCGGTCTTAACATCTGGGTGTTGTGTGTTATTAGATCAAACAAACGCAACTCGATTCTCCATGGAAGCAACATTTAAAGAAGGAAGGCAACCTGCAGCTGGTGGGATCTATAACTATAAAATATCAGTAAATACACACACTCAGTAAATGATAATTAATTTTATTCTTTTCCCTCTCACAGTAACGTCCCAAAAGTTAACTTCTCTTGGAAGCAAGAAATGCTGATTTTCTGAAGAGTGTGTTTCTCTTACTCTCTCTCTCGCTCTGCCAGTCTTCAAATTTAATTTGAATCAGATCAAAAGGCTCCATTAGCAAAAACCCATCATTATCACAAAATATGATGCCCTCCATTTTTATATGTACTATTCCCCTCTAAGAAACTCAAACACCCAGCATTAGTAATGACCGTTAAGCTTGACAAACATCATTAATTCTCCTTCTTGGGACCTTTCTTTCCTTAGCAAGACCGCAAGTTTATTTCTTTCACGTGCTTCCTCGTGCTGTTTAATTAGTAGTAATTGGGAGGGTAATCCAACATTATAACGTTACATCTCCATTCAGTCTAAATGCTTAATTACCTTTCTTTCAAGCTTTTTTATTTGACTCAATATATGGGATTTTGTAATCAATAGCAGATGTGAATATAGCTATAACTCAAGAAGCTACAGTTCTACATTCCTACTCACTTGGCCAATTATTCCATGACTTGAGCTATTTTTCATATATCTTCAAAAAGAAAAAAAAACATCTTTAAAATAAAGAAAATCAAATGGAGAATTTAAAATAAAAAAAAGTTAATGACAATAACCAAGACCAATCTCTTACATTTAAATTCCAGTACGAAATTTAATGAGAATAACTATTGCCAGGAAAAGTATAGAATCAGAGCAAGAAATCATGTTAATATTAAACGCTATATATATATATATATAACATTTTTCAATCCAATCAGTTTTTCTTTCAATACTTCAACCTCTACTCAAATAAGTTGGTGGTGTTAAAATTAAACACTATACAATCTTTTAACAAAGGTTTTGTTTCAATATAATAAGAAGAGTGATACAGAGCGATCTTAGCATCAGGACTACTTTTCCTTAGTAATTCTTTGAGTTGGTCAAAAGTTAAAGATGACTTGTACCGTTGCAAAGCTTGAGTTACTATTTAATCAAGTATTATTAATTTATCTGAAGCCTTACCATAACATGAGATTAAAAAAATTAAAATGGAGAAAGATGAAGCCTTACTATTTAATCAGGCACTTCACTGGAAATAAATAATCAGGCATAGACACGAACACGAAGATGGAGGCTAAAGACTCTAAGCATGAACACGAACTTGGACGAGCCGCCAACGCAGCGAGCAAGCAAACCACAGAGCCTGAAGATGGAGGTTGAAGGAGAGAACGAATATGGAGACAAAATTAGAGAACTCGAACATGAACAGCCGCAGAATGCCAAAGGGAGAGAGCTTGGAAGGAGTCTGTGAGGAGCCGCAGAACGCGAAGGCGATGGGAATTGCTCAAAAGCGATGTATTAGGTTAAAATTAAAATCAAAGTAGGCGGTTACTAAAATAACCGCATACTTTTAGTTTTATTTATTTAATTTTTATTATGAAATTAAAACAAAGTAGGCGGTTATTTTAATAACCGCCTACTATTTATGTTATTATTTAATTTTTTTATTAAATAATATATTAGTAGGCGGTTATTAAATAACCGCCTACTATTTGATTTAATTTATTTTTTATTAAATAATACATTAGTATGCGGTTATTAAAATAACCGCCTACTAATTTAATTTAATTTTTTATTTTTTATTAAATAATACATTAGTATGCGGTTCTTTAATAAACCGCCTACAAATTTTAACTTTTGTATGCGCTTATTTATATAACCGCCTACAAATCTTATCCTTCTTATTTTTGTTACCGTTTTTCTATATAACCGCCTACTATTACGTGTCTATTATTCTCAAATCTGGCGTAGTGCAATAAATGTTTATGCTATTCCTCTCCTCTAACTTGTTTTATTTTTTCTTTAATCTTTACTCATTTTTTTTGTTTATTTCATTAATCATTTTGTCTTTATAAGATAACATTATTTTAATCTTTATGATACATATGATTGGTTCAACCTCAGTCAAATTATTGAACCTTAAACTGGTGCCTTGACTAGTTTAGTGGCTGGTTCAATTTTCTTTAACATTGGTAAAAATATCTTTTTTATAATATATAATATTTAAATTTGATTTTATAAAGAAAATTTTAAAACAAATTAAAAAAATATTGTGGGAAAAAAAGGACGAAAATAACAAAGAAACAAGCAATAAAATATCATGCAATGACACTGCTTATTAATTAATTTGACATATAGAACGGTGACCTTAGATTTTACTTTTAATAGTGTGTGTATATGGATATGATTACTAAATATTTGCATAGCTTCTTAATTATGGAAGAAATACACTGTCTGTTACAATGATTATTAATTTTCATTGCAATTTACTTATATGTCTTAATTTAGAATTTAAGACAATAATTTCAAGTCTGACCTCACTTTGTGTTATATGTTTTCCACCCAATATTGAGTGTTTCATATCTCATATCTTCCGTTCTATATTTATGTTATTACATCTTTTTTTGGGTGGGCTAACTTATGTTAGTATGCACATCTGATTGTTAATTTATTGCTTCTCTTGTGCATGGAGCATGGAAAAAATAATTCCTTTGAAAATTGTGAAGTATATTGCATTTTTCATTTATTTTAGTTTGCTATATTGTAATTATAACCTTTGGAGTCATAATGAACAACTAATGCACTATAATCTTTAATATGAATTTGAATACCCAAGAGTTGGTATGTTTAACTTTTAGTAATTTTGCTTGCTTTATTCAAAATAACAACTCTTATTAATTAAATAGTCATTGTAATCATTCAAGTGATGTTTGAAAGAATTCTTTATGTATTTCAATCTTATATAAGTAAATTCTACGTCAAATATTAAGTGTGTGTGTGTGTGTGTGTGATGTGTATCTTGTAACTCCATTTATGTAGTGCCATAGTCGATCCCACGCTCAGATAAAAGAGGAGGGTTGTGTTAGGTCCTCGATAGTGAACATAAAATTTTGTTGAATCTTTATAACATGGATCAATGACCTTTTTGTGTAAAGACTAGGTCATTACCTAGAAGTAATGTGCTATATGCTCGAATGCAGTGTTAAATGAGATAGAACAGCTACATCGGTGCCCAGATGTAGTGTTTAATGAGCAAGAGTTCCCACATCATTCTGGATGGATGTGGGTAAAGAAGTTAACCTAAGAGAGCAAGATTCGGTTCGGTTATTAGAATATTGGTATTTTAACAAGTAAATCTATGGATGTAATGAACGCTATGATTTAAAGGAGAATTAACATATTATATTTTCAATAAACTAAATGGGTGGGAGAAATAGCTAAAGAGCTAGACACTACTGGTTTTAAATTTTAGAATGTAGGGAAAGTTAGAGCAAGTAATGGAGTTGGTATTATTGTAGACAAAGTTTGAAAAAGAATGTGGTGGGAGTCAGAAGGATTGGAGATAAAATTTTATCCTTAAAATTGACTATTGAATACGATGTTTTCAATGTTATTAGTACTTACGCACCTCAAGTAAGATTATAAACACATATTAAGGATAAATTTTGAGAAGATTGGGAGGGTTTGGTTTGAGAAATTTACTAGAGGAAAAGATTCTCACTGGAAGGGACCTTAATGGTCACGTGGGGAAAGAGACAAAACAATATGTGGGAACTTCTGGCAATTTTTGTTTTGGAGAATTAAACGAGAATGGACATTCCATTCTTGATTTCTCAATAACTTATAACCTCACGATTATGAACACTTGTTTCAAGAAACGGGAGGAGCATTTAGTCACATATAAGAGTGGAGTCCAAAGGTAACAAATTGACTTCTGTTTGGTAAGGAATTCAGATAAAAGATATTGTAAAGATTGCAAAGTTATCCCTAGTGAGAGCTTAACTTCACAACATAGGGTCTTGGTCCTTGATGTGTTGGTTAAGAGCCATACACTGAAAAATCAAAAAGCTTTAAATCCTAGGATTAAGTGGTGGCAACTAAAAGGTGAGCAACAATTGACCTTTATGAGAAAAGTATCGGAGGAAGGTAAATGGAACTCACAAGGAAGTGTTAACATCTTGTGGGATGAGATGACAAAAAGGATTAGAGATACTGTTGAAGCAATCTTAGGTGAATCTAACGATTTTGGACCTAAAGATGAAGAGTCTTGGTGGTGAAATGAGTGTGCAAGAGAAGGTTAAACATAAAAAATAGTGTTTTAAAACCTTACACTTGTGTAATAACAGGGAAAATTGGAAGAGTTATCGCTTTGGTAGAAAGGAGATTAAGAAAGTAGACTCGATCTAAAGCTTTTAAGGAATTCTACCAATATTTAGGAATGAAGAATGATGAATGCAAGATTTATAAAATTACCAAGAATAGGAAAAGAAAGTCAACAGATTTGGATCAAGTAAGATGCATTAAGGATGAGAAAAGAAAAGTTTTTTTTACTAATAATGATATCAAAGAAATATGGGAGAATACTTTTATAAGCTTTTTAACGATGGATTGAGTATGACTAGTGATACAGAAGGTTTAACAACTCATGAAAATGAATTGTGTTTGAGTTTTTATCATAAGATTCGGGTTGGAGAGATAAAAGAAGTTCTTAAGAAAATAGATAATGGTAAAACTATTGGCTCCAATGGTATTCCTATCGAAGTTTGGAAGTGCTTAGGAGAGAAGGGGACTTTGTGGCTAACTAAGCTTTTTAATGAGATTTTAAGGTCAAAGAAAATGCCACAGGAATGAAGAAAGAGCACTTTGGTGCCTATATATAAGAATAAGGGAGATATTTAGAATTGTACTAATTATCGGAGGATAAAACTCATGAGTCATACCATGAAAATTTGGGAAAGAGTGATTGAGCATAGACTAAAAATAGTCTTATATTTCAAAAAACCAATTTAGATTCATACCAGGATGGTCTATAATAGAAGCTATTTATTTATTAAGGGGTTTGATTGGAAGATACTGTTAGATATGCTGGCTTTCTAAGAGGGGGGTAAATTGGGAAGATTAAAATTTTCTGCAAAAGTCAAGAGAGTGATAAAAGCAAAAGAGACAGTAAAAGTAGAGTATAAAGGAATAACAAGGTAAATGCAGTATATGAGAAGAGAAGACACAGATGTTTATCCTAGTTTGGTCTCTTTATCTTGACCTACGTCCAGTCCTCAAGCCACCACTTGAGATTTTCCACTATCTTGCAATAATTCAGTGAGCTTCTTGCAATTGTCTTAGTACAACTTGATGTTCTGTTCTTAGAGCTTACAATCTCACTCTTTGCACTCTAGTTAAGTGCTTCCCAAATCCCTTGTAATATCTCCTCACAAGAAAATCTTTCTTCCAGATGAAGATAAGATTGATTACAGTGATTGAACTCTCTAATTTAGAGTGTATATGAAAGTTGAAGTACAAAAAATGAAGTATGTGAGAGTAGAAGATTTTGACTTAAGAATTTAGTAGAGTTTCTGTATATACAATGTAAAATCGTTACCCACATCTTTAAAGGAAGTTCTATTTATAGATTTATGTCTTAACTATACGTTAGAAACAAGATCTAGCCGTTAGAGATGTTACCCAATGGTTACTCTGAAAAACTATCTATTCACTAACTATATTTAATGTGTCTGACACTCAATGTTCAAATTTTGGTGTGTCAACAGACGAATTTTGCAGAGATCGAAAGCTAAAGACTTTAACGTTAAACTTCGAAGTTCATCTATTCTAAAGCAAAATTCAAATTTTCATCTTTGACAAATGTTTCTATATTGGAACATATGAATTTTCAAGTTTAAAGTTCTTCTAGTAAGTGTGAACAGTTGTTCCATATTGCTACAGTACCTTTGAAGTTCGAACTTTGGTGCCCAAAATTTGTCTGTCAGTGGGCAGCTCAATAAGGCACAATAATTTTTCCTTTCAAAATTCAAATTTTCAGTCAAAGTTCATCTGTCAAAGAGAGCTCTTATCAAATTTAATTCAAAGTTCAAATTTCTGAATACTAAAATTTGTATGTCAAAAGTTATCATAATAGATTTGCAAACTATGTTTCTAAAGTTTGAATTTCCAAAATCAAAGTTCGTCTGTCAGAGAACTAACTTAGAACTCTTTTTAAACTTTACTTTCAGATGAACTTTGACATATCCTCAAACAAATTTTTCATTTTTCATGATTTTTGTTTTACCAGAAATTCAAATTTTCAAAAGCCAAAATTCGTCTGTCAGAGAGAACTCTTATCAGACTTTATTCAAAGTTCGAGTTTCTGCAATTAAAGTTCATCTATCAGAGGAATCTCTTTTCTGACTAACTTATTGTCAATCCGAAATTCAAATTTCAGAAGCCAAAGTTCTAATTTTCAAAGTAACAAATCAATTTTAACACTTTAAAGTTTGTCTGTTAGTGAGTTTTTTTCAAATATTCAATGAATTATCATAGAATTATATTTTTAAAACATTCTTTTGTAAGTTCAAAGTCTTTTACTCAATTTAAACACAGTAAGAAATTCTATATCTAATGTTATGCTAGTTTTTCTTGGATTTCTCCACCTAAGATCTTTTGTACACCTTTGATATCTTCTATCGAAGCTCTAGATGGTTGGTTTGAAATCATCAAAACACTTGATTCAACAAATACCGAAGTAAAGAGAGAGACTTGCATATGATTTTTATTAATTTGGAAAAAGCCTATGATATAGTATCAAAAGATATGTTGTGGAAAGCAATGGAGAAGAAAGATGTTCATGTGGCTTATATTCAAGCCATAATAGATATATGTGAGGGGACAATAACAAGTATAAAAATTTCTGGAGGTGAGACAAATGACTTTTCTATAAGAATAGGTTTACATCAAGGATCTTCCTTGAGTCTATACTTGTTTAGTTTGGATTTGGATGTTTTAACATAATATATATATAGGAGGAAATTTTAAAGTATATGCTTTTCGTGGATGATATAGTTTTGATTGAGGGCTCTATTGAATCAGGTGTTTTGATAATTCCAAACTAACTTTCTAGAGCTTGGAAAAAAGATATTAAAGGTGCATGAAAGATCTCAAATGGAGAAATCCAAGTAAAATTAGCACAAGATTAGATATAGGATCTCTTACTATGTTTAATTTGAGTAAAAGACTTTGAACTGATAAAAGAATGTTTTTAGAAATATAATTCCATGATAATTCATGAAATATTTGAAAAACACCCACTAACAGACAAACTTTAAAGTAATAAAATTGATCTATTGCTTTGAAAATTTGAACTTTGGCTTCTGAAATTCGAATTTTGAATTGAAAATAAGTTAGTTAGAAAAGAGATTCCTCTGACAAATGAATTTTGAGTGTAGAAATTCAAACTTTGACATAAGTCTGATAAGAGCCTTCTCTGACAGATGAACTTTGAGTTTTGAAAATTCGAAATTTCTGATAAAACACAATTCATAAAAATGAAAAATTCGTCTGAGGATATGTCAAAGTTTATCTGAAAGTAAAGTTTAAAAAGAGTCCAAAATTAGCTCACTGATAGATGAACTTTGATTATGAAAATTCAAATTTTAGAAACAAAGTTTGCAAGTATGTTATGATAATCTGTTGACATACGAATGTTGGTTTTCAGAAATTTGAACTTTGAACTAAGTTTGATAAGAGCTCCCTTTGATAGACGAACTTTGAATCTTGAAAATTCGAATTTCGAAAAGATGAACTATTGTACTTTATTGAGTTACCCACTGACAGACGAATTTTGAGCACCAAAATTCGAACTTCGAAGGCACTGTAGCAATATGGGACAACTGTTCACACTTACCAGAAGAACTTTAACTTGAAAATTCGTATGTTCCAACTTAGAAACATTCTTCAAAGATGAAAATTCAAACTTTGCTTCATAACAGACGAACTTTGAAGTTCAACATTGAAGTCTTTAGCTTTCGGTATTTGCAAAATACATCTGTTGACTAACCAAAATTTGAACTTTGAGTGTCAGACACATTAAATGCGGTTGGTGAACGGATAGTTTTTTAGAATAACCTTTGGGTAACGTCTCCAATGGCTAGATATTGTCTCTAACGTATAGTTAAGACATAAATTTATAAATAGAACGTCATTTGAAGTTGTGGGTAACTATTTCACATTTTATATACTGAAACTCTGTCAAATTCTTAAGTCAAAGTCTCTTACTCTCACATACTTCATTTTTCTACACTTCAACTTTTATGTACACTCTAAATTAGAGAGTTCATTCATTGTAATCAATCTTATCTTCATCTGGAAGAAAGATTTTCTTGTGAGGGGATATCATAAGGGATTTGGGAAGCACTTAGCTAGAGTGCAAAGAGTGAGGTTGTAAGCTCTAAGAATAGAGCATCAAAATTGTCCTGAGACAATTGCAAGAAGCCCACTGAATTCTTACAAGATAGTGAAAAATCTCAAGTAGTTGCTTAGGGACCGGACGTAGGTTAAGATAGAGAGACCGAACTAGGATAAACATCTGTGTTTTCCCTTCTCTTTTATTGCTTTTACCTTACTTTTTCTTTATACTTTATTTAACTATCACTTTTGCATTCATTACTCTCTTGATTTTTGTAGATAATTTTAAAATCCCAATTTACCCCCCTATTGGGAAGCCAGCATGTATAACATACTCAAGAGAAGATGTCAACTCTAAATTTGAATTATGGAGGCATACTTTCAAATCAACATGTTTCTGCTTGAATAGAAATAAAATGAAATATATGCATTACAAATTTAACAAGAGGTTAGTTAGAAATAATTTAGAGGTAAAAATTGGAGAACAAATCATTCAAGAAGTGTCAAAGTTTAAGTATTTGGGGTCAATTTTATAGAGTAATGGTGAAATTAATGGGGATGCTAGGCATAGAATACAAGTTGTGTGGTTAAAGTTGTTAGATTAGCTAACTTCCCAAGAGGGGGGGTGAATTAGGAATATTAAAAATTTTTTGCAAAATATCAAGAAGGTGAAGAAAGCAATATATGATAGTAAAACAGAGTATAACCAAATAACTGTAAAGATGGCAGTAAGGAGAAGAAAACTCAGTAATTTATCCTGGTTTGGTCTCTCCACTTGACCTACGTCCAGTCCCTAAGTCACCACTTGAGATTTTCCACTATTCTGCAAGAATTCCGTGGGCTTCTTGCAAATGCCACAGTGCAAGGTTTGTGCTCTGTTTTCTAGAGCTCACTCATTCACTCTCTGTACTTTCACAAAGTGCTTCCCAATCCCTTGTGATATCCCCTCACAAGAAAATCTATCTTCCAGATGAAGATTAGATTGTTTACAAAGATTAAACTCTCTTAATCAGAGTGAATATGAAAGTTTAAAGTACAAATATTGAAGTGTGAGAGTATGAAGCTTTGAGTAAATGATTTGGCAGAGTTTCAGTATATACAAAGTTAAAATCGTTACTCACGACTTTAAATGATGTTATATTTATAGATTTAGGTCTCAAATATCCATTAGAGACAAAATCTATCTGTTGGAGAAGTTATCCAACGGTTACTCTAAAAAACTATCCGTTAACCAACCGCATTTAATGCTTCTGACATACTGAAATTCGAATTTTGGTTGGTCAACAGACGAATTTTGCAGAAACCGAAGGTTAATAGTTTCAATGTTGAAAGCCCGAAGTTCGTCTGTCATGAAGTGAAATTCGAATTTTGATACTTAAAAAATGTTTCTTTGTTGTAACATACGAATTTTCATATTGAAAGTTTTTCTGTTAAGTGTGAACAGTATTTTCAATTTGCTACAGTTCCTTTGAATTTTGAATTTTGGAACCCCAAAATTTGTCTGTCCGTAGCTGGTTTATAAGTCACAGTAGCTCATATAATTCAAAGTTCGAATTTTCAAATGTCAAAGTTCGTCTGTCAGAGAGACCTCTTTTCAGACTAACTTCAAAATTCGAATTTATAAATACTGTCATTCATAGGTCAACATGTCATTCTAGCAGACTCACAAGCTTAGTTTCTGAAATTCGAATTTTCATGTTCAAAGTTCGTCTGTCAGTGAGCAATTTTGAAATCCAATCTAAACTTGGTTTCAGAAGAACTTTGACATAATTTCATACGAATTTCTTTAGTTTTCATAAGGTTCATTTTGTCTGTAATTCGAATGTTCAAAACCTAAAGTTCGTCTGTTGCTCAAAGCTCCTTTCCGACACTTATCGAAATTCAAATTTCATTAAGTCAAAATTCTTCTGTCAGAGAGGCATCTCTTCAGACTTGTGCAATTTCAGTATGAAATTCGAATTTCCAAAGGCCAAGTTTGAACTTTCACTATGACAGATTGGTATTAACCTCTTAAACTTCATCTGTTGGTGGGTGTTTTCAAATATTCCATGATTTAACACAGAATCGAGGTTTTAAAACTTCTTTTCACCAAATCAAAGTTTTTTACTCAAATTAAAACATAACTAAATATTCTACATCAAACTTTGCACAGATTTCTCCAGGATTTCTTCACTTGAATCCTTTGTGCACCTTTGATATCTTTATTCCAAGCTCTTGAAGGTTGGTTTGGGATTATCAAAACTTCTTGATTCAACAAAAGTAGAGAAAGTTTCAGGAGTTATTTATGACCGTAAGACACCTACTAAGTTTAAAGAGAAATTTTATTAAATTGTTATAAGGCTAGCAATGCTATATAGTAGTGAATATTCGGCTTTAAAAGAACAACAAGAGCATAAGATAAGAGTAACAGAGATGAGAATATTGAGATAGATGTGTGGTCATATAAGAATGGATGAGATACAAAATAATTATATACAAGGGAAAATCATAGTAGCACCTATCAAGGAGAAAATGGTGGAAAATTATTTAAGGTGGTTTATGCATATACAAAGAAGAAGATAAGGGGAGCCAGTAAGGAGAGTTGATTAAATGGTTTGGAGGCATATTAAAAGGCGTAGAGGAAGGCCAAAAAGAACACTAAGAGAAATTATAAGGCTTAACCTCTTGATAAATGATTTTTTTGAAGAGATGATATTTGATAGAGTCCATTAGTATCGTATGATCTTTGTGATTGGACCACACCAAGGGGTTTCTCAAATTTCTATATTTTTGAGCATAAATCCTTGTTAGCAAGGCTGACTTCCCAAGAGGGGGGTGAATTGGGAAGATTGAAATTTTTCTGCACAAAGTAAAGTAAGTGAAGATATCACAGTATAATGAAAACAACGTGTAAAACAGAGCAAGCTAAAAAGTAGAGATAAGGAGAAGAAAACTCAGTGATTTATCCTGGTTCGGTCTATCCACTTGACCTACATCCAGTCCCCAAGACACCTCTTGAGATTTATCCACTATCCAGCAAGAATTTCAACGGGCTTCTTGCTAAAGTCACAGTACACGAGTATGCTCTGTTCTGAGCTCTCTCAAACTCTCTAAGCACTTTCTCTATGTGCTTTCCCAATCCCCTTGTGAATACCCCTCACAAGTAAATCTATCTTCCAGATAAAGAGTAGATTGTTTACAAATGAATAACTCTCTTGAATAGAGTAGATGTGAAGGTTTAAGTACAAATAATGAAGTTGGAAGGGTAAAAGCTTTTGAGATGAAAATTCAGCAGAAATTCGGTATATACAAGTTTGATTCGTTACCTACAACTTCAAATGATGTTGTATTTATAGATTTAGGTCTCAAATATCCGTTAGAGACTAAATCTATCCGTTGGGGAAGTTATCCAACGGTTACTCTGAAAAACTATCCGTTTACCAACCGCATTTAATGTTTCTGACATATTGAAATTCGAATTTTGGTTGGCCAACAGACGAATTTCGAGGGAACCGAAGGTTAAAGCTTCCAAAGTTAAAATACGAAGTTCGTCTGTCCATAGAGTGAAATTCGAATTTTGAAACTTATAAAGTATTTTCACAATGTGACATACGAATTTTCAAGAAGAAAGTTTTTCTGTAAATCGTGAATAGTGTTTTCAATTTTCTACAGTACCCTCAAAATTCGAATTTTGGATGCCCAAAATTCGTCTGTCCATTGAACGTTCAAATAGGCACCGTAGTTCACTTTCTTTGAAATTCGAATTTTGGCAGAGTGAAATTCGTCTGTCAGAGACCAGTTTTGAGACTTAAATCTTTCTTGATCTCAGATGAACTTTATCAAACTTTCAGACGAATTTCTTCTATTTTCTCAAGTTTTGTTTTGTCTGAAATTCGAATTTTGAAAGAGTGAAATTCGAATGTCACAAAGTAGCTCCTTTGACTCAGATGAAAATTCGAATGTTGCTAAGTCAAAGTGCGTCTGTCAGAGAGCATTTTTCAACCTTAGTTTCCTCTTGATTTCAGATGAACTTTAGCATAGTTTCAGACGAATTTCTTTGGTTTTCACAAATTGCATTTTGTCTGAAATTCGAATTTTGAAAGAGTGAAGTTCGTCTGTCACAAAAAGGCTTCTTTCAGACTTGATGAAAATTCGAATTTTGAATGACCAAAATTCGTCTGACAGAGGGACACCTCTCCAGACTTATTCAGTTTTAGCTCGAAATTCGAATTTCCAAAAGCAAAGTTCGAATTTCCAACTTGACAGTTCAGTTATACTTTCAAACTTCGTCTGTTTGTGAGTATTTTTCAAATAAGTAAAGATTTAACTTTAAATCAAAGTTTGAAAATGTCTTTTTCTCAAATCAAAATCTTTTACCCAATCTAAACAAAAACTAAAGATCCTACAAAAGATCTAATAGCAAATACTTAGAAAATCTTCACTTGAAACAGCTTTGATCTCCTTTGATATCTTCAATCCAAGCTCTTGAGTGTTGATTTGGAATCATCAAAACTCTTGATCCAACAATCCTAACTTTTAACTTGTGACTCATTACAGTGGCCCAAAAAAAAAAATAACTAGTGATTCATTACGCAAATTTTTGCTCATCACGGCCTCATTAGTTACCCCTACAATATATTATACATTTGTAAGAGGTGGCGACACAAAAGTGTAGGAGATTCTCTTATCAATCCACGTCTAATTTTCTCTCCGTCTTTTGTTTTATAAAATATACACCATATTTTTTTTTTGGTTACAAACAATCTACAATTTGGTAATATTCTTGAAAGTATGATTTAAGACAATGTATGCATACTAGATGTGGACCGTGGAGTGGCCATGAATAAACATGTTGACTAGGCTTTCACAGGAATGGCAGAAGATGTGAGTGAGAGCAGCTCATTATTAGGGTTTTATTGAAGTGAGGTTGTGCGTTAAAAATGAGGTTGTGCGTTAAAAATAATTTAGCACTTCAATAAAACCCTTTAATTACAAAATTAATTATATATAAAATAAATATTATAAAACCTATTCTCATTTTGTCCATATCATCAAATTTGTGATAGGGCCTACTAACCATTAAAGGGTTGTCAGTTACGCCTCCACCCAAACGGACTTTTATATATATATATATATGATTTAACTTATTACAAAACACACCGTGAAAGAAGGATCCAAATCCATTATAAGTTTAATAATTAATACAAAATTGTTATAAAAAAATAATTAATACAAAACTAATTGCCCAAATTTATAGCTATTCCATAATAATTAATGCTAATCCACACCAATAATTTATAAATTTTCCAATAATTTCCCACTTTAAATTTTCCAAAAATTTCCCACTTAGATAACATTAATTAATTATTTGGAACATACTTACAAAATCAAGCAATTAGCATATATTAACCCACAATCATTGTAATATTTTAATATTTTTTCTGGATATTCAAGGTTTAATATTTTAAAATTAAGGAATTTTTAAAAATAGGTATACACTGTTTAGCATGAAATAGAACAAAGAGGTCAATTATCTCAATTAGAAGGAAAAAGAAAAAAATACCAATTTTGCCCATGGAAAGAAAAAGAAAAAGAAAGGGTTGACGCGTGACATTAAAGAAAAAATTATGAATTTTGGGAAAAATTACACTTAATAACTTGAAAGTTTTAAAAATTATATATTAGTCTTGAGCCAAGAACATTTTTATAAATATGAAAAATTATAGTCAAAATGAAACTTTCAATGAGCAAAGTCTAATGGAATATGCTTTGAAATTTATTAAGGTTAAAATAATATTTATTGGGTAATTAGAAGTTAATATTAATACTTTACCCAATAAAAGTTAGTTTGGACTGTAGGAAGAGGCAATATTAATTCAAGAAAAATTAGAGGGTCTTGATAAAATATATTTTTGGTTAATATAATGATTTTGCACTAAAAGTAATTGTTGGATAATTCTATACCAATTTAATGATAATTTTATCCAAAATACTCAATTGATACGAGTAAATTCAATTGGTAAAAGGTATTTTGGTCCATTAAAGTTTATGAAGCAATTTTTGGCAAAAAATGAAGGTGAAGCACGTTGGAATTCAGATTTGGGGACACCAAGGGAATTATGTTAATTGCTTTAATAAAATAAGGCATAAAAGTTAACTGAAATGGTTAGTTAACCTACTTACACTATTCCTTCATTTCATATCTCTCCTCTTGGCCTTGAGTTAAGTATTCTTCTCCATTTTGTGCGTCTGAGCAGCTCTAAGTGTGAGAGAGAGCAAATAATTCCAAGGAAAGAAGAAAGAGCAAGGGGTAAAATTTGGTTTTCAAACTTGCAAGGTAACATCTTGTGTCTATTCTCTTGTATATTCTAGTATTTGTGAAGAGTTTTATAGATTATTTTCTCTCATTTTCACCTCTGAAAGTTTTATTCTAGAGAGAGAGTAGAGAGAGAAAATGAAGCTATAAGGAAACTAAACCATGAAAAGTGTGGTATATGCTTCAAGATACAAGAGTGTGCTATTAGATTTCAAGTTTGTTGAATTATGATTTTTCTATTATTTTTGCTGATTTTCAGTTTATTTAGGTTCATGATAGGAAGAGAATTTCATAATTTTGACCCCAAAAATAGATTCCTTGGATCCAAAATAGGTTAGAATAAGTGTGTTGTATAAGAAATTTCCAAAGAACAACTATATAGATTTTTAGGGTTAAAGTGGCACCTTGCGAAGCAAGTGGTGCAATTCTTGGATTGAGACTTGTTTTGATGATGCCATAGGGTTCCAAGAGGCAATAGAAGAACAAGGGAAAGGTGTGCAAAGTTTGGTGGAACTTGAAAAGTCTAAAGGTAGTTATTTTACCAATTATATCAAAGTTGTTAAAACTATTTGCAATGATGTTTTGAACATGCCATGCTATGACAATGATATTTTTGTGTTGTATTTGATGTGTTGGTTGTTTGAATGAGAGTATTTATGACTCTTGGATGTCCAATTTTTAGAATGTCATCATGCCGAAATTTCTATGAAAATGTATGGCATAAATCAGTTGATTGTTTTCAAAAGACATTTATATGAATTGTATAATTAAATGTGCACATATTTGGTTATAACTACTGAGATTCTTTAAATCTCATTATCTTTCCAAATGTTTCACTTCATAGGTCCAAGTCATGGCAAGATTGCCCATGAAGAAAAAGGGAAGGAAAAGCAAGCTCTTAGTTAAAATGAATTTGCTTGCATTAGTGTTTTGCTTGGAATACCTTGCAAAAATGATGTGTATAATTTTAGGACTTTATATGAATGTAATTATGTTTATCTAGGTTTAACATGATATAATGTGCTAAGTGAAAACAAGAGATGACCATGTATGTAATTATTGAGATGTATTTTGTCAAGTTGTAAGATGAAAATGGCCATGGTGACACTGCTAAGAATTTTGCGTATTGTTTAGAATTTTTTAGTTTAATGTATAATTACTTTATATGGTTGTCAACTAGACATAAAGGCTTTTCATAGACACCAAAATTACTCAATTTGGAATTGCGTGTGGATTATGGTGAATTTCCAAAATTATGGTCAGAATCAGAAATTTTAAAAAATAACCATTGCTACAGTAAAGTTTATATGAATTTACTATATAATTTGGTCAAGCATTTACCCTGTTCAATAATTTTTCCATGTAGAGAATCTTTTAAGCTATTTTTGGGGACTTGAATCACCTCAATATATTTTTTCTTGATTTAGTTATGAGTTTAAAAATTTGTCGGGTGAAATGAGATTAACCAAAGGAATAGTACCCAAAATTAGAATAAATTGGTTTAAGTTATTTTATGTAATCAAGTCTCTAATCAAGCATTAATGGACTTAAATGTAGTCTAATACATGAAAAATGGGTCTAAGTATGAGATGTGACAACCATAATTTAGAAAATGAAACTACATAAAATCACTGAACCCAGGAAAACAAATGATAGTAAATATAAGGTTTCATAGTCTAAATAGAATGGAATAAGAAGGTTAATCTTTTGCTCAAAACTCAAAAGGAAAACAACACAAAAATTGTTGAGTCCATTATGAAAATGTAACACCTTAGCCTTAGACCATATTTTCCATGAATTAGACCTTATAAGAGTCCATTTATATAATTTTACAACCTTGAATCACCTAAGAGACTAAAACAGAAAAAAAATTAAAACTTGATGTTATTGTTCATTTGGTAAGTCCCTTTTCCCCAACGAACTTTGAAAAATTATAACTAATCTAAAAAAATTGTATAGGGGTGATTCAACTCTCTAAGAATAGCTTAAAACTAGAACAAAATATGAATTTTATTGTTCAAATGATTATTTTCTATCTTCCCAGGAATTTGGCTTTAACTTTAAAAATTCATGTCTCCCTCTATCATGAGCTAAATCATGCATTCTTTATGTTACTAGAAAGCTCTACTTGTTTATTTTCTAGATATAATTTTCTTGTACATTTATTCTATTGGAACAGGACATGGCATTATCTTAAAGAAATAATGGTTAGAATTTATTTTTTACTAGAACAGTCTTAGGAAAACTTATATATATATATATATATTATATAGCTCTAATTGTTAAGTTGGCTAGTCACCTAAGAGAGTGGTGAATTGGGTGATGCAAGATCTCACCTCTTTTAAAGTGTAACCCAATTTCACAAAATATTGCAGTAGAACAAGGATGAATATAGTATAATGAAGGATATAGATAAAATAAGAAGATGAAGAATAAGACACAATAATTTATACTGGTTCAGCCAAACCACTTGACTTATATCCAGTTCTCAAGCCACCACTTGAGATTTTCACTTTATCCCACACATTTGTTCCAGGCACTTGTGAAACCTTAATACATCCTACAAGTTTCACTAGGCACTTGTGAAACCACTTTCCTTATATCCTTATAAAATGTGTAATTTCCTTAATATTTTCCTATACTAAAATTCTACCCTAAAAATTGTAGAAAGAAAGATTATAGAATTGGAACTCTCTTTAAGAATGAATAATATATTAAAACTCTCTCTAATGAGATGAGTTTAACTTTGAATGCTCATATAAAATAATTTTATCCATTGCAACAACATTTTGGCATATAACTGACTTAAATTTGTTACCTATAAATTCAAATGAAGTTCTATTTATAGATTTATGACTTAACTAGTCCTTAGACATAAGATCTATCCGTTAGACACAAGTTCTAGCCGTTACTCTACAGAAAGAGTCGTTTAATTAAACGCATTTGATAACCAAAGTTCAAATTTTGGGGCTCAACAAATTTATCATAGAGTTAACATTGTTATGTATTTAATGTTGAACTTCAAAATTTATTTGTTACAAAGTGACATTTGAATTTGAAGTTTACAAAGGATACCCTGTTAGTTTGTGCAAATTTTCATAATGGAAATATGTCTGTTGGGCTTAAATAGTTGCTTCAAGTTTTCAATACGCTTCGAAATTCGAATTTCAGAAACTGAAATTTGTTTATTAGAGGCTTGTTCTAACAAGACACAACAGTTCTAACCTCAAAGTTTGCACTTGAAGTTCAAAATTCGTCTATCAGAGACTGTGACTTTGAATTTCACCAACAATCAAATTTCAATTGAATTTCATGCGAATTTTGCACACTTTCACTAACTATACTTAGCCCAAAATTTGAATTTTAGATTCAGAATTCATCTATCAGAGATTAAACCTTTGTGACTTTGAACCTTAATAAGAAAAATACGAATTTTGTACAAAATAAACATAAATCAAATAGTAAAATTTGTCTGTTACCTAACATACTTCAACTTCAAAGTATGTTAGCATCATATTTATTTAATCTAACTCATTTAAGACATATGATAATAAGATTAAATAAATTTTAAAGATTAAACCACCTCAAGACTTAAGTGAAAACAAAATATACCTAATAGCTAGGTTTTCGAAAGTTAAGTTACACTTTTATTGAATCAAGAGTTTTGATGATTCCCAGCTAACACTCAAGAGCTTGGATTGAAGATATCAAAGGAGATCAAAGTTGTTTCAAGTGAAGATTTTCTGAGTATTTGCTGTTAGATCTCTTGTAACATCTTTAGTTTTAGTTGTGATTGGGTAAAAGATTTTGATTTAAGAAAAAGATGTTTTTAAACCTTGATTTGAAATTAAATCTTTACTTATTTGAAAAATACTCACAAACAGACGAAGTTTGAAAGTTTAAACTGAACTGTCAAGTTGGAAATTCGAACTTTGCCTTTGGAAATTCGAATTTCGAGCTAAAACTGAACAAGTCTGAAGAGATATCTCTCTATCAGACGAATTTTGGTCATTCAAAATTTGAATTTTCATCAAGTCTGAAAGAAGCCTCTTTGAGACAGACGAACTTTACAGTTTCAAAGTTCGAATTTCAGACAAAATGCAATTTGTGAAAACCAAAGAAATTCGTCTGAAACTATGTTAAAGTTCATCTGAAATCAAGAAGAAATTGAGTTTGAAAAATGCTCTCTGACAAACGAACTTTGACTTTGCAACATTCGAATTTTCATATAAGTCTGAAAATAGCTTTTTTGTGACATTCGAATTTCAATCTTTTAAAGTTCGAATTTCAGACAAAACACAACTTGTGAAAACCAAAGAAATTCGTTTGAAACTATGTTAAAGTTCATCTGAAATCAAGAAGAAATTGAGTTTGAAAAATGCTCTCTGACAGACGAACTTTGACTTTGCAACATTCGAATTTTCATATAAGTCTAAAAATAGCTTCTTTGTGACATTCGAATTTCAATCTTTTAAAATTTGAATTTCAGACAAAACACAACTTGGGAAAACCAAAGAAATTCGTCTGAAACTATGTTAAAGTTCATCTGAAATCAAGAAGAAATTAAGTTTCAAAATTGATCTCTGACAGACGAATTTCACTCTGTCAAAATTCGAATTTCGAAGAAAGTGAACTACTGTGCCTCTTTGAACGTTCAATTGACAGACGAATTTTGGGCATCCAAAATTCGAATATCGAGGGTACTGTAGCAAATTGAAAACACTGTTCACGATTTACAGAAAAACTTTCTTCTTGAAAATTCGTATGTCACATTGTGAAAATATTTTATAAATTTCAAAATTCGAATTTCACTCTTGGACAGACGAACTTCGTATTTTAACATTGGAAGCTTTAACCTTCGGTTCCTTCGAAATTCGTCTGTTGACTAACCAAAATTCGAATTTCAGTGTGTTAGAAATATTAAATACGGTTGGTAAACGGATAGTTTTTCAGAGTAACCGTTGGATAACTTCCCCAACGGATAGATTAAGTCTCGAACGGATACTTGAGACTTAAAACTATAAAAGTAACATCATTTGAAGTTGTGGGTAACGAATCAAACTTGTATATACCAAATTTCTGCTGAATCTTCATCTTAAAAGCTTTTACCCTCTCAACTTCATTATCTGTACTTTAACCTTCATATCTACTCTATTCAAGAGAGTTGTATCTTTATAAACAATCTAATCTTCATCTGGAAGATAGATTTACTTGTGAGGGGAATTCACAAGGGGATTGAGAAGCACATAGAGAAAGTGCTTGGAGAGTTTGAGAGAGCTCAGAAACAGAGCATACTCATGTACTGTGGCATTAGCAAGAAGCCCGTTGAAATTCTTGCTGTATAGTGGATAAATCTCAAGAGTTGTCTTGGGGACTAGACGTAGGTCAAGTGGATAGACCGAACCAGGATAAATCA
Source organism: Adenanthera pavonina (assembly GCA_026686845.1). Lineage (NCBI taxonomy): Eukaryota > Viridiplantae > Streptophyta > Magnoliopsida > Fabales > Fabaceae > Adenanthera > Adenanthera pavonina. The sequence continues at coordinate 9,909,379 of JAIVEN010000019.1, read as the reverse complement.
CTGAGTTTTCTTCTCCTTATCCTTACTTATGAGCTTACTCTGTTTTACTCATTGCTTTCATTATACTGTGATATCTTCACCCACTTCACTTTGTGCAGAAAAATTTCAATCTTCCCAATTCACCCCCCCTTGGGAAGTCAGCCTTGTTAACAAATGGTATCAGAGCCCGGATTCCCATTCAAAGGATTTACAGTCCAGGAACAAAGATGGCTGGCTTTGGAGAGAGTATACTTCCTGAAGGAAACAACACTAATAGACCACCAGGCTTCAGTGGAGAGCATTATGGGTACTGGAAGATGAGGATGCAGATCTACCTCCAATCAATTGATCTTGACATCTGGTCAGTCATTGATAAAGGAGATTTCGTCCCAATGGCTCTAACTGAAGATGGAAGATACAAAGAGAAGCTGGAAGCAGAGTGGAATGATGAAGACAGAAGGAGAGTCCTACTGAATTTTAAAGCAAAGCATTGTTTAGTCAGTGCCCTGAACTAGGACAAATTCTACAGGGTCTCACAATGCACCACTGCAAAAGGGATGTGGGACACTCTGCAGTTTGCACATGAAGGGACATCTGGGGTCAGGGAGAACAGACTCAATACATACATTGGAGAGTATGAGAGCTTCAAGATGGCTGAAGGAGAAACTATAAAAGAGCTCCAAAAGAGATTCACTCTCATTGTGAATCAACTAAAGAGTCTAGGAAAGGAATACACTCAATCAGAGAAAGTGAGAAAAATTCTCAGAGCACTCCCTCTGGAATGGCAGCCCAAGGTGACAGCAATAGATGAAGCCAGAGGAGAATCAATGGCCTCTGTCATAGCTCTCTTTTGCAGCCTTGAAGAGTATGAAGGAAAAATCAAAGCTCTCAAGGAAGCCGGGATGGACAGAAAGAAGAAAGGCCTTGCCCTCAAAGCTGCTGAAGAAAAGGAAGAAGAATCTGACGAAGAGGATGGGCTGGATGAGGAAACTCTGGCTATGATGGTCAGAAAATTCAGAAGATTCTACAGCAAGAAGAAGAACAAGAGATTCTTCAAGAAGGTAGCTGCTGGGGAAAGCAAGAAAGAGGCAAAAGAACTTGTGACTTGCTATAAGTGCAAGAAGCAGGGACATATAAAATGGGACTGCCCCCAATTCCTCAAGAAGCAAGAAAAAGAAAAGAAAGGTGCTGACAAAGGGAAAAAGAAGAAAGCCCACATCTCATCCATATGGGGCAACAGCTCAGATGAGGAAGAAGAAGATGAAGATGAAATTGTCAACATTTGTTTAATGGCACTTGCCTCTGAAGAAGCTACACCCTCATACAGCAGTGATCAGGAGGAAGAGGTATATGAATCTGAACCTTCCTATTCTGAATTGCTGGATGCATTTCATGAGCTTCATGATGATTTCATTAAAGTTGCTAAAGAACTAAAACTGGCAAAGAAGAAGATAAACAAGCTAGAATCACAAAGCACAATCTCTGAAATTACTTCTTTACCTACTGCTGAATCTGTTTGCTGTACTTCATGCACTGAACTTAAGCAAACTAATGATTACTTAGTTAAAAGCATGTCTAGGCTCACTAGAGGTAAAGATATGTTGTTTGCCTTGATGGGGAGCCAAAGAATTTCACAAGGAAAAGCTGGTCTTGGCTATGATCCATGTGTTGTCAAAGAAAAAATTAGGAAGAAAAACCAAAATGCATATAGAAGATATTTTATGCATGCTGAGAGCAATAAGAAGAAAAATAGTGCATCACCTGATATTGAGACATATAACCAACCAAGGCATGCTAAACAGAAGTATTATCTGCATTGTTTTCTTCCTGCCTCTCAATCTAGCAGTCCCTTCACTACCTGCCATTTCTGCAACAAAAAGGGACACATTTCGAGTTCCTGTATTCTAAAGAAAAATGGACTTAGCAGGAAAGTTGAATGGGTTCCCAGAGTTGCATCTGCATCTAGGGAAAGATCTACTAACCAAAAAGGACCCAAGCAAATTTGGGTACCTAAAAGGAAAACATGAATATTGACTTGCAGGTCTGTCTTAAAGCTAAGAAGAGCAACAAATGGTATATGGACAGTGCCTACTCAAGCCACATGACTGGTGATAAGGAGAAGTTCATCACCCTTAGAGACAAGAAAGGAGGAAAGGTGACCTTTGGAGGTGATCAATATGGTAAAATCATTGGCATTGGCATTGTGGGGAAAAATTCGGAAACATCCATTGAAGAGGTGCTGTTTGTAATTGGCCTCAACCACAATCTGCTGAGCGTGAGTCAGACCTGTGATAGAGGAAACTGGGTGCTGTTTGACTCAAAGTTTTTCCTGGTCATCAGAAAAAGTGATCACAAAGTAATCTTAAAAGCTCAAAGGGATGGTAACTGTTATACTATTGATCTTGATGAACTTCCTCCCTTAGATTCTGTGTGCTTAATCAGTCAAAATAACAATAGTTGGTTATGGCATAGGAGATTAGCTCATGTTAATATGAATCAATTGTCTAAACTGGTTAAAAATGAGCTAGTTACTGGTTTGCCAAAAATATCTTTTGAAAAGGATAAAGAATGTGATGCATGCTTAAAAGGAAAACAAATTAAATCATCCTTCAAATCTAAGAACATAGTTACCACAACTAGACCACTTGAGTTGCTGCATATGGACTTAATTGGACCTTATAGGGTAAAAAGTCTTGGTGGTAATCTGTGTGTGCTTGTAATTGTAGATGATTATTCTAGATTTACTTGGACATTATTTCTTTCCTCTAAAAGTGATACCTTTGATGCATTTGTAACCTTAGCTAAGAAAGTGCAAAATGAGAAAGGTATTTCTATTGTGTCTATCAGGTCAGATCATGGAGGAGAATTTGAAAATGCATACTTCCTGGAGTACTGCAATGAGCATGGAATTGACCACAACTTCTCAGCTCCTAGGACTCCTCAACAGAATGGAGTAGTAGAAAGGAAGAACAGAACTATTGGGGAGATGGCCAGAGCTATGCCAAATGAGAAGGAACTTTCTCAAGTGTTTTGGGCTGATGCAGTGAACACAGTAAGTTACATCATCAACAGAGCATACATCAGACCCATCCTTGGAAAGACTCCATACGAGCTGTACAAGGGGAGAAAGCCAAATCTGTCCCATCTCCATGTGTTCGGATGCAAATGCTTCATCCATAACAATGGAAAAGAAAATCTGGGTAAGTTTGATGCCAAATCCGATGAATGTATATTTCTGGGCTATTCTAGTAGGAGTAAGGCATATAGAGTTTATAACAAAAGATCAAATGTGATAGAAGAATCTGTGCATATGGTTTTCATTGAAAATGAACTTGTTTCAAAACATATTGCCAATGAGGATGATCTTGCTTTCAACTTTGAAAAACTGGGGAATTCTGATAAAAATAAAACAAAATCTCCAAAGATACCTGAATCTGTTAACACAGAGAAAGATATCCAGGAGCAAGAGTTTGATGAAAATGAAGAAACATCTCAAGAACTCCCTAGAGCTTGGAGATATCAAAGGAATCACCCTGTTGATCAAGTGATAGGGGATGTTCAAGAGAGAGTTAAAACCAGAAAACAGTTAAGGGATCAAATGCTAAACTGTGCTTTCATTTCTCAAATTGAACCCAAATGTGCTGAAGAAGCCTTAACTGATGATTACTGGATTTTGGCTATGCAAGATGAACTAAATTAGTTTGAAAGAAATCAAGTTTGGGATTTAGTACCAAGGCCCAGAAATCATCCTGTTATTGGTACCAAATGGGTTTTCAGAAATAAACTTGATGAATCTGGAACAATAATTAGAAATAAAGCTAGACTGGTTGCTAAAGGGTATAATCAAGAAGAAGGCATTGATTTTGAAGAAACCTTTGCACCAGTAGCTAGACTAGAGGCTATAAGAATACTGCTAGCATATGCATGCATGAAAAATATTTTACTATATCAAATGGATATAAAGAGTGCCTTTCTAAATGGATATATCATGGAAGAGGTCTATGTAGATCAACCTCCAGGCTTTGAGGATTCTACAAAACTAAACCATGTCTATAAACTGAAGAAAGCTCTTTATGATTTAAAACAAGCCCCTAGAGCATGGTATGAGAGACTGAGCAATTTTCTAAGTGAAAAAGGATTCAATAGAGGCAAAGTTGACACAACCTTATTTACTAAGAAAGAAAATAAAGATTTACTCATTGTTCAAATCTATGTTGATGATATTATTTTCGGTGCTACTAATGAAGCTCTTTGCAAGAAATTTTCTAAGTTAATGCAGGGAGAATTCGAAATGTCTATGATGGGTGAACTCAACTTCTTCCTTGGACTGCAAATCAGACAGCAAAATGATGGTATTTGTCTCAGTCAATCCAAGTATCTAAAGGAGCTACTAAAGAAGTTTGGAATGGAGAATGCCAAGCCAATGGGAACACCAAATGGCTACTGCAACCAAACTGGACATGGAAGAGAACGGGAAGATGTTTGATATTACTCAGTACAGAAGAATGATTGGATCCCTGCTGTACTTGACTGCCAGCAGGCCTGACATTATGTTCAGTGTCTATATGTGTGCCAGGTTCCAATCATGCCTCAACGAAATCCATGCAACGGCTGTGAAAAGAATATTCAGATATCTTATTAGAACATCACAGATGGGTCTTTGGTATCCAAAGGGCAATGGAGAAGATCTCAAAGGATACACTGATGCTAATTTTGCAGGATCCAAAACTGACAGAAAAAGCACAAGTGGAACTTGTCAGTTTCTTGGAGGATCCCTGGTTTCATGGTTCAGCAAAAAACAAAACAGTGTGGCTCTATCCACTGCAGAAGCTGAGTATGTTGCAGCTGGAAGCTGTTGTGCCCAAGTCATCTGGATGAAGCAGCAGCTAGAGGATCTTGAGATTAAAGTGAAGAAGATACCCATCATGTGTGATAATCAAAGTGCCATAAATATCACTAAGAATCCTGTCATGCACTCAAGGACGAAACATATTGAGGTTAGGCACCACTTCATAAGGGATCACATTCTGAAAGAAGAAGTTAAGCTGGAATACATCCCAACAGAGGATCAAGTAGCTGATATACTCACCAAACCTTTACCAGAAGACAGGCATTGCAAAATAAGAAGAGAATTGGGAATGGTAAATCCCAATGAATTGTAAGTTATTCTTATAAAATTCTCTTTTTAGAGTTTTAAATCTTCAAATCAATTCTAACATCAGCATTGGAGAGTGTTTAATTTAAGTTGCAGGTGCTCCTCACAAGACTAAATGGCTATACTCTTGAAGATTGGAGCATATCAGAATGGAACAAGCAGAAAGTGAAGTAAATAACGAAAATCCTATGTTCTGGATCCATTCTGTAAGTTCTTAATGATGATGCTTATATTTGAAATGGTGTTAAACGTATGTTTCTTCATAAACTGTGTTTTTATACTGGTCAACGTGGTCAACATTCGAATTTTAAGTGACTAACAGACGAACTTCGACCTGTTATACTTGGGAACAGTTCTCACTGATGCCTCGAAATTCGTCTGTTGAATATGGAAGTTCGAATTTTCAAGAACAAATTTTCAAAGATATGTTTGTCCATCACTGCTATATGAATTATCACTTCTTGACATACGACTGTTGGACAACCTTTACAAAAGATGAAAAATTTGAATTTACAGTTCAAAATTCGTCTGTTGAATCATGTTCTTTATGCTAAATGCTTGAAAGATGGTGCTCTGCATGCTTAATTCATCTATTGGTTGTAGTTTTGATTGTTGATGCTGTTTTCTCTTCAACATTTGAACTTTGTTCAAATAAAATTCGTCTGTTGTGAGTGTACTACTTGTTCCAAGCCTCTGTCAGATGAACTTTCAGATGAAAATTCGTCTGTCACTAAGTTTTGCTGAACGGTTTAACTTGTAACTGCCCGAAGTTCAAATTTTGACCCCTCAAAATTCGTCTGTCAGACGGTTACATACGTTAAAACCGACAATTTTCCAGAGAACAGACGCAACCCTATTTGTAACTTCTCCAAGTCTGTTCTGATTCTCTCTTCAATCCTCTTAACTCCTGACCAAAAATCGTCATTCTTCACCGTTTAAACTTCCTTTCGCATCCCTTAAATCTTTTCTCAGCCACATTCTGCATCATTCAACCGAAAAATGGCGAGAGTGAAGAATCCTGGAGCAGGACAAGCTGGAACTCGGCCAAAAAGAACGGTCAAATCTCAATATGCTACAAAGGAAGGAGAGAAATCCAAGAGAAAGGCCAAACCCAGTAAAGCTACTCCTTCCAAACGCCAAAAATCATCATCCAAGGCAGATTCTCAGAAAACAGGTCCCTCATCATCAAAATCTGCAGTTCCTTCGGTTGATACTGCTGTTGTGGCTTCCTCTTCTTCTACTCAATCTGGAGAATATGAGCTTACTACACTGCTACTTTGGAGCACTCCGGAGATTCAAGAAGAGTATTCTACCAAGTTTTCCAGCAAGAAGGTAATAAAGCCTCACTGTGTGAATATGGAACAATTCTTAATATCTAACAACTTTGATGCTGGAATATGGTTGTTAAGATATAAGAATCTGTTGCAAATTGCTGAAAAATATGACGATGAGGTAGTGAAAACTTGGTATGCCTCTCTTCAATATAACAGCAAGAAAAGGAAATGGGAGGTCACCTTGAGATCAAGGACCATTTGGCTTGCTGATGAAACCTTCAATGAGGTGTTGGAGATCCCAGGTCAAGATGGGCTGAAAGTTGACATCACAGCCTCTGGATATATGGATGAGGCTAGCACAGCTGATGAAGAAGGTGAACCCTTCCTGTATTACAAAGAAAGCACCATCTTGGACACCTTATTCAGAAGAAGGGAGAATAGGCCCACAATAAATCTGTTGAAGCCCACAGACCTAAGTGTACAAGTAAGGATCCTGCACTACATTGTGTGCAGGATCATTTTCAATAAAGGTGGAAGCTTCAATTTGATAACAAGGGCAAAGGCTCATGTGATGACTGCTATCATTCGTGGGAAGCTAATTAACATGGGTCATATCATCCTCCAGCGAATGATGAAGGCAAGGGATCAGAGGAAGGATTCCACACTCCCCTATGCAGCAATCATTTCAAGAATCCTGCAGCATGCTAGGATTCAACACATTGAAAAGGGGAAAGGGAAACTCACTGAGGCCTTCAAAGAAGAGGAATTGCAAAGGATGGGCATTGAAAGAGATGAAGGACATTGGGTTGGAAAGGGAGCAGGGAAATCTGAAGACTTGTTCTTTGTTGCTGATGCTTCCCTTCAACAAGAAGGCACTTCTGAGGCTCCTGGCAGATCTGTACCTCAGCCTTCTCAGCCTATTCCATCTCCATCCAGGCCTACACACCCTCCTTCCACTCCCTCATCACGGGTCAAGCCAACAAAGATCACTGAGTTGTTTGACAGTCTGTCAACACTCATTCTCAGCATTAGGGATGAGCAAAATGCCAAATTTGCTCATCTACAAGATCAGATCCATCAGTTGGCTGTAAATATGAAGGTGGTAGCTGATGCTTATGAAGAAATCAGAAATGCAATTCCTACCACTTCAGCTCCACCTCAGCCAGGTGTTCCTGAGCCTACTCTGTCTCCATCTCCTGTGCCTCCAAGTCCGTTTGAGTTGGATTCTCCTATCCCTGGTGTTGGTGTGCAAGAGACTAAACCGGCTGGCACTCCAAAGGCCTCCAGCAATGAGGCAAGTCCTGATCCACCCTTGGACTATGGCATAGAGGAAGAGGGTCTGCAGGAATCAAGCCCTCTTGAGCCTAGTGAAGCAGTTGCTCAAGACTCTATCCTTTCCACCCAAGAGTCTGAGCAAGTTGAGCAGCTAGTAGCATCCATATCTGCTTCACTATTTCTGCAAGCTGCACTCAACGAGGAAAGGAACATTGTGCCTGTTATTGATTTTGAAGCTATTGCTCACAATGCTCTCTTGCAAGCTCAAAGGCGAAGACTTGAAGAAATGTTTCCTCCTGCTCAATTAGCCTCTCCTCCTCTTGTTGCTTATGGGCTTTCAGAGGAACAGAGAGCTCGACTGGCTCTTTCCAGGCAGGAAATGCAAGAGCTGCTTGAGGTCTCTGATGATGATGAAGAACCTAGCCCTGAGCCTCCTGCACCAGTTCAGCTAGAGATTCCTTTTGCTCTTGTCCCTCTTCGTGCTGTTCCTATTTCTGAGATTCCTCCTCCAATGGATTTTGTTGGGCTTTCTGATGATGCCAAAAAGGGGGAGAAGATAAAGCAAATTGGGACCAAGCAAGCTGGAAAATCTGCTGAGTCTTCTGGGAAAGGAAAGACATACAGCAAGAAGTCTAAGCCAAAGAAGAAGTGATTGTTTTAGATCTTAGGCTGAATCTTCCTGTTGTATCTTATTTTAGTTGTTTGATTGTATCTTGATTGATGATTATTCCTTATATTTTGAGAACTGATCTTAAATTGAAATATGTATTGAAACAATTTGATTCAATGAATTATGTTCTTGGTTGCAATGTTTTGGGCTTTGAATCTCTTCACTTAATCTGTTGGAAATGATATCTTATGAACTGTAATGCATATGTTGAGGGGGAGCTTGTGTAAGCAAACCCAGGTATTAATCCAGTTTGTGAGTTGTTTTGTCATCATCAAAAAGGGGGAGAATGTTGAATCAAGAGTTTTGATGATTCCCAGGTAACACTCAAGAGCTTGAATTGAAGATATCAAAGGAGATCAAAGTTGTTTCAAGTGAAGATTTTCTGAGTATTTGCTGTTAGATCTCTTGTAACATCTTTAGTTTTAGTTGTGATTGGGTAAAAGATTTTGATTTAAGAAAAAGATATTTTCAAACCTTGATTTGAAATTAAATCTTTACTTATTTGAAAAATACTTACAAACAGACGAAGTTTGAAAGCTTAAACTAAACTGTCAAGTTGGAAATTCGAACTTCGAGCTAAAACTGAACAAGTCTGAAGAGATGTCTCTCTGTCAGACGAATTTTGGTCATTCAAAATTCAAATTTTCATCAAGTCTGAAAGAAGCCTCTTTGTGACAGACGAACTTTACAGTTTCAAAGTTCGAATTTCAGACAAAATGCAATTTGTGAAAACCAAAGAAATTCGTTTGAAACTATGTTAAAGTTCATCTGAAATCAAGAAGAAATTGAGTTTGAAAAATGCTCTCTGACAGACGAACTTTGACTTTGCAACATTCGAATTTTCATATAAGTATGAAAATAGCTTCTTTGTGACATTCGAATTTCAATCTTTTAAAGTTCGAATTTCAGACAAAACACAACTTGTGAAAACCAAAGAAATTCGTCTGAAACTATGTTAAAGTTCATCTGAAATCAAGAAGAAATTAAGTTTCAAAATTGATCTCTGACAGACGAATTTCACTCTGTCAAAATTTGAATTTCGAAGAAAGTGAACTACTGTGCCTCTTTGAACGTTCAAATCCAAAATTCGAATTTCGGGCATCCAAAATTCGAATTTCGAGGGTACTGTAGTAAATTGAAAATACTGTTCACGAGTTACAGAAAAACTTTCTTCTTGAAAATTCGTATGTCACATTGTGAAAATATTTTATAAATTTCAAAATTTGAATTTCACTCTATGGACAGACAAACTTTGTATTTTAACATTGGAAGCTTTAACCTTCGGTTCCTTCGAAATTCGTCTGTTGACCAACCAAAATTCGAATTTCTGTGTGTCAGAAACATTAAATATGGTTGGTAAACGGATAGTTTTTTAGAGTAACCGTTGGATAACTTCCCCAACGGATAGATTAAGTCTCTAACGGATACTTGAGACTTAAAACTATAAAAGTAACATCATTTGAAGTTGTGGGTAACGAATCAAACTTGTATATACCGAATTTCTGCTGAATCTTCATCTCAAAAGCTTTTACCCTCTCAACTTCATTATCTGTACTTTAACCTTAATCTCTACTATATTCAAGAGAGTTGTATCTTTGTAAACAATCTACTCTTCATCTGGAAGATAGATTTACTTGTGAGGGGAATTCACAAGGGGATTGGGAAGCACATAGAGAAAGTGCTTGGAGAGTTTGAGAGAGCTCAGAAACAGAGCATACTCATGTACTGTGGCATTAGCAAGAAGCCCGTTGAAATTCTTGCTGTATAGTGGATAAATCTCAAGAGTTGTCTTGGGGACTAGACGTAGGTCAAGTGGATAGACCGAACCAGGATAAATCACTGAGTTTTCTTCTCCTTATCCTTACTTATGAGCTTACTCTGTTTTACTCATTGCTTTCATTATACTGTGATATCTTCACCCACTTCACTTTGTGCAGAAAAATTTCAATCTTCCCAATTCACCCCCCCTTGGGAAGTCAGCCTTGTTAACAAATGGTATCAGAGCCCGGATTCCCATTCAAAGGATTTACAGTCCAGGAACAAAGATGGCTGGCTTTGGAGAGAGTATACTTCCTGAAGGAAACAACACTAATAGACCACCAGGCTTCAGTGGAGAGCATTATGGGTACTGGAAGATGAGGATGCAGATCTACCTCCAATCAATTGATCTTGATATCTGGTCAGTCATTGAGAAAGGAGATTTCGTCCCAATGAATCTAACTGAAGATGGAAGACACAAAGAGAAGCTAGAAGCAGAGTGGAATGAGGAAGACTGAAGATGGAAGACACAAAGAGAAGCTACAAGCCATTGGATCATAATTAAATCCAAGGGCCAAGGTTCATCCACTTTTGCTATAAATACCCCAAGACCCCTCCCATTTTCCTTGCTCATTTGTAAACACCAAAAGGATATCGGGGAGATAATGTTGGCATAAAGAGAGATGAAGAGAGAGAGAGAGCAAGGAAGAGGGAAAGCTGAGAGGGAGAAAGGAAGAGAGGAAGAGGAAGAGAGAAAGAAGGAGAAGGAAGAGGAAAAGGAAGCCAAGGTTCTAGGTCTCCAAGATGTAAGCATTCTTCTCCAATCTCTTTTAGTTTCTTTCCTCATTCATTTAACCTAAGATTGTTTAGGGTTCAAACATTTCTTTCCTCCCTCTAGTCCTTGCCTAGTGTTGGTCAAGGCGTGAATAAGAGGGGAGAGTTTAAGTTTGTTGTCAATAATGGTTGCTAGGAGATTGTATTGTCCATTGATGATTTAAATGCCTAAAGTAATGGTTAAAGATTGAAATTTTTTTTTGGGGTTTTTAAAGACCTAGTCTTGGCCAAGAAGCGATGTGAGGCCTAGGGTTGGATTTTTGTGAAACCAATGCCTCCAATGCATTCCTAGCATGCAAATTAGCTAAAAGAGGTCAAGAGATTCAAGGTTAAAGATGATTTGTAAAATGTCCAAAGTTTCGGGTCATTTATGCATACTAAGTCCTCATTGAGATAACAAGTTGATTTGTAAGGTTCATTGATGATAATAAGCCCTCAACAAGCTAAGTAACATATGTCAAGAAGAAAGTAAGGTTGAAATGTTACAAGCTCCAAGACAGTCTCTTACCTTTACTTAATGTTATTGCTTGTAAATGTTCTATATGTTATTATAATTTATAAATGATGTTATTTTATTGATATGAATGTTTTCTATGATTGATGGTTGTTTTATGTTAAGGGCCAAGCCTCGAGATACTCATTTATGAAGCCATTATGCTATTGAATTTTTGTAAGACAACATGGAAATTTTGATGTTTTAATAAAATTATGTTAGGTTTTATATGCTTTCAAATGTTTTTGTGATAACAAATGGTATGCACAACTTGACTACTAAGATTTTCCAATCTCACCCAATAATTAACCAATGATAGTGCCAAGTCAAGGCAAAGGGAAGCATGTGGAGCATAAGAAATAATGATGATAGAACCTTGCTGAAAGTTATTAATGTTTTGTTTTATACTATCTAATTCAAACTATCATATAAAATCAAATATGTCTCCAAAAATTCTGGTATCTTTATATATGGACAGATCTATGTCTTAGGAACAAAATGATACTGGTTTGGCTGTATTTGGATTTATACAATGATAGTTATTCATATTTTTCCAAAACTGCTCTAGTCAAAGTCATCTCTAACCCTTAAAGGTTTAAATTAGTATATTGGTTAGTAGAAGTAAAATAAATGTACGAAGTAAATATAGTTAGAAAGTAAACATGTATAGATTTCCAAACATGCTAATATGCATGAAATGAATCTTTATTTTTTGAGAAACAAATTTTCAAAACTAAGGCTCGGATTTCAGACAAAATTAGTAATGTAAAAAAGGAACAGTAAAGCTCATACAACAAACTATATGAATCTATACGTCTATTTTCCAGTTTCTTATTTTTTTCCATGAAATTAAAGTGTGCACAATTTTTAGAGACTTGGACACTGAGGAATAATTTTTTTACAATTAGTTATGATTTTTGAAAGATTTTTTCTAAGACTGTTTTCATATATCAAAACCAAGCAACTTTCATGGGAAAAACTTTAAAATGTAAGATGTAACATCATATTCCTATTAAACCATGGCTATATTAAAGGATTTAACTATTCCCATATGTGTTACATATTTATGAAAAACTCTTACATTAAGCCTTTAGTCAACGGATCTGCTAGCATATGTTCATTAGAGATGTGAACAATACAAGTTTGAGACTTAACAATCTTCTCTATAACAAACAAGAACTCAAAACATAGTGGATGAATATTGCAAAAAATCACTATGCTAGAAATGGCTTTTCTTGACGCATATTTTTTTGCGATTAGAAAGGCAAATGCTAAGAAAAGTGGGGTGAAGATACAAGCAAGATTTCCTTTCCGGTTATTAAGATAAATGAAAAGGAAAGTAGAGATTTTCCTTTGTGGTTATTTATGGAACCATAAAGGAAACTCATTGCTTTATCTGGCACGGCATTTGTTTGCATTTTGAGTTCAAAATGCACACAAAAATCTACTTTCACAAAACAAAAAATTTTTGTTTATGGTTATTTTTATAACCACAAAGGAATATTGTAACCTAATTCAAAATCAAAGTCCCTTTTGTCTCTTGCTCGTGCCCCAATTTGGCTCCATGTCTTGAAATTCACTTAGAACTTTCATCTCGTCTGAGCTCTCTCCAAAACTCTATAACTCTTGTCTGAGCTCTCCTCTCCGGCTACTATGTTTGTTATTGTTGTCTATATTGTAGTTAGCCTGTTTTCCTTGTTCGTTGACCGTAAGAAATCCTCCCTCTGTTATGTTCGAAGCCCACTAAAACCATAGTTGCCTATTTCTCTCCTCCTTTGGCAATGCAAGCTCTCTCCCTTTAGCTTGATATTTGCAAAGTCGAGGTACCCATTTATTTTTTTTTTGGGGATTCTGGGCATTTCGTGAAGCTCTATTAGCTACCCATTCACTTCTCTCATTTCCTTGTTGCCACAAACTGTCAAAGGAAGATTTTCTGGGTTGATTTTGAAGGATTTTCTTGTAGCCACAACTTGCAAAGTCAAGGAATGTATGTTCCCCACGAGTTTTGAAATTTTACTTTCCTATCTTGTTTAAAATAACTGATATATCTTGTTTGCTCCTGTCATATTGTGGCATTTGTTGTGCTTTTGCTGTCTTATAGCTTGTTTGGTCCTGTCATATTCTTTTGCTATCTTGTAGCTTGTTTGGTCCTGTCATACTGTGGCAAACTTAGGTTTAGAAACTTCATTTTGGCTAAGTCTTGGTGTATCATAATCTTGGCATTGATGGTAATATTAGGCTATACTATGTACTAAGTGCGTGTTTGGGTAGTAGTGTGTGATTTGCTATAGATTACATGTTGGTTAGGTAGTGATTTGTTATAGATTGCAATGCTTGAAAATGGTTAATCTTAGTTGCTAAGTGGTTAGTGTCAGTGATTAGTGTTAGTTGGACTATTGAAAATAGATTAAATTGAAATGCTTATAAATGGATTTTGGTTGTTGAACTGCTTGTATTATATGCAACGCTTGGATTTTTGTTGTTTATGAAAGTGGATAAATTGAAAATGAACTATTGGCTATTTAAATTAGGTTTATTATTTTTCTACTATAGTTTGAACTCAAAATCATGAAATTTGGCTGAAATGGTCCTATTTTTCATGTGAAGAGAAGACTTAAGGCTGGGAAAACCCTCATTTTTAAACTGTTATGCTATCAAATTGATAATCATAAATTTCCATTATTTTTGTTCCCCTTATTGAAGCATTTTAAATATTAAATTTTGGCTAATTTTGTGTAATTCAGACGATATTTAGGCAAGTAGATTTAATTTGTAATAAATGAGAATTTTGGGATAATTTTTAGAAATTAAAGTTTAATTTTGATTATTTTTTACTTTCCAAATTATTTCAAGAATTTAATTTTTCTATTTTATTTTATTTAATAATTCTCAATGTGATTATGGGTCATTTGTAGTTTAATTGTGATTAAGAAAATGATTCAAAATTGACCCATTTATGAGCAAAATTGTTAAAGAGCTTTGAAAATTTCTTGTTAATATTTTATTGCTTTTAATTTTTATCTTTTTGACTTATAATTTTCCTCCAAATTGAATTTAAACTTTATCCCATTATTAATTTAATTTCGTTGGATTAAAATTTAGTCTGCATTTATTTAATTTGGAACATAATTTATCTAATGTAACATATTTTTTACAAATTATGGTCCATGAGGATTAAAATTTTGAAGGGGAATTTCTGTCGTTAGAATGGAGGAATTTTATAGAAAATTTATTTTCCAAGCTTTCTCATTTTTTCTTGGAAAAATGCTTATATGCTTTTTCTTATATGCTTTTTGTGTTATTTTCTAATTAAAAGTTAACATGTGGATTGTTTTTTAATACATTATAGATTTAGTCATTAGTTATATATTAAAAGTATTAACTTAAATTTTAAAAAAATTTAAAAGATCTACATGTTAAATTTTAATTGAAGAATAGTATGAAATGTATATTAGAAAAAATATATAAGTTTAATCCTTTTTCTTATCTCTAATTGTCCATTTTTATCTATCTTTATTCTAATTAACTTTTATAGCACTTTCTTGCTTCATTTCCATGCATCCAAACAAGGCCCTTGCAATTTTTACTCTTTCAATTGGAAACCCTTTGTCCTCTCTCTTTCATAAGCCGCCGCTCATTTTTTTTCTTTTTCTTTCTTTGGTTCGTTCTTTCACGGTTTGTCTACAACATCAGCTTTACCCAACTTCCATCAAATTCACACTATTTTGCTGAATTTTCCATCAATTCGTCCCATTCCCTTCATCTTCTCCACTTTCCATTCATTTAATTCTCCATCCACTCACCCGTTCTAAGTCAAAACCATGAAGCAAAGTTGAACGTGTTGCTGGAAATTTCTAATCATAGAAGAACAAGCTTGTTTCATCTTATCCAAGTGCTTGAAAGTGTGCTATTTCTTTTCTCTTGGCATGGATAAAATCTGGATAGCACATCCTCTTCTTGTTCTTCACGTGATAGCCATGAAAGAGTAGAGTAGCTTGCGGTTCTTAGCTTGGTGACGGAAGAGACTTGAAGACTCAAGGAGTTATATGGCTAGGGAGGCTTTGATTTCTAACTCTTTCTTCCTACTTTTATTGTCAATTTCGTTGGTTTCTTAGTGCTGTACATATCTGGAAAATTGATAATAATTGATATATTTAGGTTGTTAATTAGTTGGATTATGATAAAGATTGTTACAACTTATATTGGAGGATGAGTTTGTATTGAATTGGGATTGAGTTTCAATCAATTTCATTGTTTAGTCAAATTTTCTAGTGGCTAAACCTTTCATTTTTCAAATGTTTGGTTGTTTGTTTTGATGAATCATGTGACTCATTACCTTGCATTTGATGATTGGAATGTTGTTTAGTTGGGAAATCATGTTAATTATCTTGCTATGACTTGGGAAAATTGATTGGCAATGCTATATTAATTTAATTGTTCTTGACTAGTTGCATTTTTGTTATGCCTTTTATATGTTTGATAAAATGCCTAGACCATTCATACATGGTTTATTGTAATATTGTCATGCATATTAGTTAAAGGTTGAGCTATGTACTTGAATTGAACAAGCATGCATACTAGTCTCATTCATTGTCTCCCTAGAAAATTTTTTGTTGGGTCTTATGATTGTTATTTTCCAAACCAAGTTAGGAACCCAACTTATTCATATATTTCTACATTTTAAATGTAGTATTCTCATTCAAAGTTCCTAGTTGTTAGTTCATTTTGTGTTGTTTAGTTTTAAGTTTGTCTAATTTATTTGCATTACATTTGATCTTAAAACCCCCTTCAAGTAAATCTTAGGGTCATTGCATCCAATTCAACAATCACTCAAGTTCTAGTACCATTACTCCCTTCGATGAGAAACAACATAGTTAGACACCACTACATTGCATTAATCATTATTACACATCCTAGGAGTGTAGATCAGTCATAGATGTCTACGAATTGTTTGACTAAGGAATGTAAGGATGGAGTAAAAGAGTTCATTATGTTTGTAGTTAAGCATGTGGATAACCCTAATAATATTTTATGCCCTTGCTTAAAGTATTGCTATGGGAGATTAATTATGACTTGGAAGATCATTTAGTGTGTCATGGAATTGACTAAGGTTACAAATGTTAGACAAAGCATGGCGAGACAAATGATGAGTATATAATTGGGGGTATAATGGGAGTTATGGATTGACTTTTGACACAAGTATATTTGAGGCTAACAATCTTGAAGATATGACAAATATGATTGAGGATGAACTTCAGGACTGTCCTAAGATATTTGAGAGGTTGAAAAGCGATAGTTAAAAGCCATTATACTTAGGGTGTACCAAATTCATGATATTATCGGTTGTGTTAAAGTTGCACAACTTAAAAGTAGACAATGGGTGGAGTGACAAGAGTTTTACAAAATTACTTGAACTTTTGAAGGATATGCTACCAGAGGATCATGAGCATCCTAGCCAAACATATGAGGCTTAAAAAATTCTATGCTCTATCGGGTTGAGCTATGAGAGGATACATACATATCCTAATGATTGTGTTTTATTTTGTAAAGAATATACATCATTAGACAAGTGTCCTAAATGCGATACCCGACAATATAAGAAGAATGAATTGAGTCCGGCAAAGGTGGTATGGTATTTTCCTATCATACTTAGATTTAGAAGCTTGTATAGTAGTGTTGAAGATGAGAAGCACTTGACATGGCATGTAAATGAAAGAATTGAAGATGGAAAGCTTCAACATCTTGCAAATTCTCTACAATGGGAAATAATTGATAGTGAATATGAAGACTTCAATGGAGAAGATATAAACCTATGCCTTGCATTATCCGCCGATGGAATGAACCTGCATGGTATGCAAAGTAGTACCCACAGTACGTGGCCCATGATTTTGTTGATTTATAACCTACCACCATGGCTATGCATGAAATGGAAATTTATGATGTTGTCTATGTTAATCTTTGGACTCAAATAGCTTGGAAATGATACAGATATATATTTATCTATGCTAATTGAAGATTTGAAGCTATTATAGGAGATGGGTGTGGAGGTGTAAGACAAGTATAGAAAAGAAACATTCACTTTGAGAGTTATGTTTTTTGGTATAATTAACAATTTTCTAGCTTATGGTAGTTTGTTAGGATACATTATCAAATGAGAGTTTGGGTGTCAAATATGCAAAGAAGGCACACATTCCATTTGGCTGGAACATGGTGGGAAGATTGCCTTTTTCTTACGCATCACAAATTTTTTCCTTAGGGATATCAGTACAAAGGGTGGAGAAAAGCCTTTGATCAGAATACAAAAGAAGGAATAGAATCATTGCTATTAAGTGGTGAGGACCTATTTCATAAGGTAAAGGATTTGAATAACAACTTTGGGAAACCCTTTGTGAGATACTTTGGACGAGTAGGAGAAAGAAAGGGTCAATTTTCTTTGAATTGCCATATTGAAAGTCCTTGTATATGAGTCACTTCCTTGATATCATGCATATAAAAAAATGTATATGATAGCATTATTGGTACGTTAATGTGCCAAGAAAGACCAAAGATGGCAAGAAGGCCAAGTTGGATTTGATTGTTTTAGGAATTAGAGGAGAACTGGCACTGGTGAGGAAGAAATCACATACTTATCTACCTCCGGTAGCATAGACCTTATGTAGAAAAGAGAAAATTATTAGTTTCTTCATGAGTTAAAGTTCCAAAGATGTACTCCTCAAATATTAGTTTTTTCATGAGTTAAAGTTCCAAAGATGTACTCCTTAAATATTAAGAACCTTGTTTCTTTGAAAGACTTGAAGTTAAAGGGTCTAAAGACTCGTGACTGCCAAGTTCTGATAGAGCATTTGATGCTAATGGCTATACGATCCATTTTACCGAAAAAGGTGCAAGGGACAATCACCAAACTATATTTTTGCCTCAAGTCTCTTTGCAGCAAAGTGATTGACCCCGCGAAGTTACCCACATTTCAAAACCAAAATTGTTGTCACTTTATAGAAGCTTGCTTCCAGTAATGTGGGATCAAGCTCACCTTTATGTTTAGCACAACACCAATGAGGTTGTGCCATATGTGGAAATACACAGGGAGAAGTTTAGAAGCTTAAACCCAAATAAGAATGAGAGTTGGATATGAAGAGAACACAATCGGTTTTTTATAGATTTGTTGAGAGATCACATAATTTTGGAGTTAGAGATGAGTAATGATTCAATTTTTGAAAGGTTGAGATGGTTAACTAATAGTTAAAATATATGTGTCCTCTCTTATACAGGTTAATTCATCAATGACTACACCTTCTATATAAAAGAGCAAGATGAACGGAGTACAATGTAGAACAAATGGATGACTATTAAGACAAGTAATTATTGTGATTAAGATTTCTTCTAATTAACATGTATAAATTTTTTTCAGTGTCTAATACAACCAAATGATAATGATTGTGGATATTATATGCTTAACTCTATGAAAGATATCACCTTACATGAACGGAGCTTGATCTATGTGAAGGTATATTTAATTTGGTTTAATGCTATTTACATTGAAAATTAATAATCTAGCTTGATTTTTTATATTATTTTCTTTTGCAGTGCTTCCTCGACCATAACAAGTACTTCAACGCTCAAGTAACTAGAGTCATCGAGGAGTAGTTACGATACATGGTTGAACTAAAGAAGTGGTGAGTATAAGTGATTCCTAGATAATTAAGTTGTAAATTATGTTTGGTTTTGGTCTATTCAGTTATTTTCATTTTGGTTCTATATATCAATTGGTTTGAATTTGTGGTTCTTTTCTATTTTAGATTGGCTTTGGTTCTAAAATTGGTCATCTGAATTTTGTTGCAAGAACATAAGGTCAAGAGCATGTAGTGGCTACAAGCTAGAAGCTAGTTTTATTTTCTTGGTCATTGATCATCAAGTGGTATTAGTTGTCTATGGTAAGTTTTGATTTACTTAGCTAGATTTACTTGTAGATATATATATTTATGTACAAACTATAGAAAATTAATTTAATTTAGTATGTACAATACTGTTGGGTTGTTTTATAACTAGCTAGCTAGTTTAGATTTGCCTGGTTGATGGTTTTAGGAGCTAGAATTTGGTTGTAAATATAGATGATTATGAATGCTAGCTATTCTGAATTTTGAATACTGTTTTAGGAGCTTAATTTGGTCAATTTGTTATGTATAATACAAGGTAGATAGAATAAAATGACTAGTATAATTTAAAAAAAAATAGAGACTTTCCTTTGTGGTTGTTGCCAATAAATGCAAAGGAAAGTTTGACATAAATGAATTATTTATAAAAAAATGATGACTTTCCTTTGCATTTCTAAAGTAAAACCGAAAAGGAAACTTCACTTTCATTTGTAGTTGTAGCACACAACCACCAACAAAAGTATTGCTTAAATGAATTTGTCATGACCTAAAAAACCAGCCATGATCGGCGCATAGGCTAAGCCAATTCAATCCTACTTTGCCTAGTAAGCCTAGGTAGTCACAACACTTAACCTAATAGAAAATGAAGAAAAAACTAAACTTATTGAAGAAAATAGATGAATAAATAAATAAACATCTATCACCATTCACAATCTCACTAATTTCTTATTCCAAAAGTTAGGCAATAATAAAAGAATAACAATCAAAATAGTCAAAGTCTACTTCAACTATACGATACTTCAATGTAATCCCCACATAGTAGTCACGAATCATGAGATGCTATATTGCCATCAATCTAAATAAATCCTACCTACACATCCAGGAAGATTAACTCACCCAAAGCGCTTTAATTAGATGCTAGCTACTCTGAAAAAGGATGCAAGGAGGCGGTGAGTCAAGCACTGACTCAGGAAGCATAGATAATAAAGTGTGCGGAAGAGAAACAAGACTTGCTTAAAAGTTTTTCACAAACAACAATGCGAAGATGACTTTAGAGGGAAAAAAGCCAAACAAACAACCATAGTTTGATAGCCATCATACCTCAAAAGCATCCAAACTCAAGAAAATAATGTAAATGAAACATGATCAAAGAATTTAATTAATTGACTTCACAGTTCTGTAAGTCATGCAAATTTAATTAGTTCGTGGGGATGAATTAAACCTGCCACATATCATAATATACAGGGACCAAACTCAACTCATATTAAATATCACAATTCATGGGGATCAAACTCAACCCATATCAAATATTGCAGTTGATGGGGACTAACTCAATCCATATCTAATATTACAGTTTATGGGGACCAAACTCAACTCATATCAAATATCATAAGTCATGGGGGCTAAATTCATGAGAATCAAACTCAACCTGTCGCACCTCATAGCATAAATGGATCAAACTCAACCCATATATAAAGAAGAAAAAACAGCACATTCATTCATTCCATTGAATAACATAGGTAATACTTATAAAATTTAATTAATTAAATAAGTAATTTATGAAAGTAGATAAATATCAAGTTACTATTATTTTTTTTATAAATATTTAAAGTAAATCACAAAATCATAATAACTAAAATTATTTTTACATTCAGAAAAATATAGAATAATATGCAATGTTGATGTGAAAATACTAACAAAAGAAATAAAAGCTACCATCTTCAAATCAGGATTTGAAATCAAGATTCTTTAAATAACTATAAAAGGAGA
Organism: Adenanthera pavonina; assembly: GCA_026686845.1. Lineage (NCBI taxonomy): Eukaryota > Viridiplantae > Streptophyta > Magnoliopsida > Fabales > Fabaceae > Adenanthera > Adenanthera pavonina. The sequence goes on along the minus strand of JAIVEN010000019.1, from coordinate 9,888,303 downwards.
ATTTTTAGTCACCAAATGTTTAAACTCAATCCTCCCTAACATATCGAAAAGTCCAAGCAAAAGGAGAAGGAAGGAAATCCTTGGACTTGTTTCTCAAGATAGAATAAGAAATTAAAAGAAAAACATTAAACACACTAAAAGCTAGAAGGTATAGTCAAGGTGAAAATGAATGGTGACACCTTGCTACTTAAACACTCACTAGTTGGGATCGGTAGTATAGATCCATCTTTGCTTCTATTTAAGATTTAATGCCCTCTATGAAAATTTTACCAGGATCGCCTAAATTATTCCCAACATAAAATCATTAATAGATTTACACAAACTTGACATCTATTGTTGATCAAATATACTCGAAGATATCAAAATCCTAACTCACTTTACTTTAAATTCATATTTTTATCACTACTATAAAACCTATAAAATTCTTGATTCATAAACAAGTGTAAACTTTATGTTATGGAGTCAGGGAATAAAAATAAGGAAGGAATTTCAAGATTTACCAAACCTTTCTTTTCAAAAAATAATAAATAAATATTTAATTTGTATGATGCTCTTTTTGGATTAAAGTTGGAGGAGAATAAGAATTTTAATATAATATATAACTTTAAAGGAGAGCAACATGCTTACGTCGATTGGAAACAAGAAGAAGGCGAATATTGTTTGAAAACTTGTACAAGAAAGATGTGATCATTTTTCGGTGTTAAGTGTACAACAATACAAGCTGAAAAGCTACACAAAAGGCTAAGAAAAGCCAAACTGCACCACTTACTCATGGAAGTAGTCATTTAGTAAAACATATATATATATATCTATGCATATATGAGAGTGAGGAACAATAAAGAAAGGGAAAAAAATGAAGATATTGCCTTACCAATTATGTGGAGGGTAAGTGATATTGATGGTGACATGAATGAATGATTAGTTTCAATGAAGTGGAGAGAAGATTTATATTACATATAGGAGATTAAGGGGGAAAGTATCTTGGGAGAGATATATGAGGGTACTACTTTTGGTGAAATATGAAAAGAAGAATGAAGAAAGGATGTACGAGAACTATGAGACTTGAGAGGATTATTTGATGAATATGAGTAGAGAGTTGTGGCTGATGAGAGAGGGAGAGTGAAACAATGATTTTACAGTTTCTTGATATTGGATTTAAGATATAAATTTTGGATGATTATTTGGATATTTTAAAATTTTAAAATTCATCAAAGATTTAAACTCAAATAATAATAATAATAATAATAATAATAATAATAATAATATTTATTATTATTATTATTATTAAACTATTAGATATCAAGATTTTTAAAATAATTTTCCAACTAGATATCAAAACGACTCCATAGAATAATTTTCAAGATTTCAAGTTTAATAAAAATTGTTTATTATATATTTATTTATAACTAAACCTTCTATTAAATCTCTCTCTCACACACACACACACACTCTATCTTTGTCTCTAGGTTATCACAAAACTATTTAAGAATAATTAATTACTTTCCCTTGCAGCTATTTGCTACAATCACAAAGGAAAACACACTTTCCTTTACCGTTAATAGCCGCAAAGGAATTTTCCTTGGTGTTCAAATCCTTTTTGATTAAGAATCACACTAGAGCACCAATTTTAACTTCCAAGGAAGCGCTTTTTTTAGCATAGTGAATGGTTAGAGATCATGATATCAAATCAACCAATCACATGTCGGGTATCAGTTTCCTTAACCATATAGCCTGACAAGTAGCCTCACAACAAGCAATATGAAATGATTATCTAGAAGTTGAAGTACTTGTGAGTTTTTGTTTGATACTCCTGCATGAAACATCTCATTTTCACATCTCAAAAATGTATCCAAAAGTTGATTTGCAATCATCTATACAAGATGCAAAATTAAAATCTAAGTAGCCAACAATCTTAAATGAATCAAATTTTCCATAGGTTAACATGTAGTATTCATATCCTCACGATATCTAATGACACCTTTTTAATAGTTGTCAAGTGATCCATAGCAGGATTGCTCAAGTATCAAGCTAGTACACCAATAGCAAATACTATGCCTAAACAAGTGCATATCTAGGCATACATAATACTACAAATAGCGGAAGCGTAAGGTTTTTTATCCTTTTATGTCCTCTCAATATCATTTTGAGGATATTTACGATCAAGTCAATTTATCATCATTCTAAGTAGTGTAGGACCAAAGGCACAAGTGTCCATCCCAAAGTTCTTGAGCACTCATTCTATATAAGTTTCCTAATGGAAACCTAGAATTTCACGAGCTCTTCCACAATGAATCTAAACTGCAAGGGCAAAGGATGCCTTACTAAGATCCTTCATATTGAAGTGGCATGACAACATATGTTTTGTCTCATACAAAAATTTCATCGAGTTGCTGGCTAATAGGATGTCATCCATATAAAGCACTAACATGACAAAGTTGCTCCCATCAAATTTCTAGTAAAAGACTGATATGAAGTATTTGTTAACAAACTCCAAAGTGGTGATAACCTCTTCAAACATCAAATACCATTGCCTAGAGTTTTGTTTCAGTCCATAGATGGATCTTCTTTTTTTTTTCACACTAAGTGATTTTTACTAGGTTGAACAAAAGAATTCAGCTGAGTCATGTTGACTTCTTTGTGCAAATGTCCATTCAAAGTAGTCTTGACATCAATATGGTGAAATCAAGTTAAACAACTAGAGCCATAACTGTTCTAAAGACATCCTTTGTAGGCACTGGAGAAAATGTTTCTGTATAATCAATGCCTTCTTTCTAATTTTAGCCTTTAGCTATAAGTATAGTTTTATATCTTTAAACTTCACCTATAGCCTCACATTTAGCTTTAAAGACCCATTTACAACCAACTAGTTTGTAGTGATTGTCTATTAATTCAATAAGTTTCCACATATGCTTACAATGCATAAAGGCCATTTCTTCATTCATAGTGTTAGGTATGATGACCAACATGATTAGTTTGAATGATGTCAAATAGTAGAGTAAAAATTTTGAATGATATGTGCATTTAATAATCATTTTATCGGTTATATCATCCTAGTCATGTGATGTGAATTGGATTAATTACATTGTTTGAAAGAGAATTATATTCAATGTAAGTTGTCTAAGAAAAGAATTGTGAGGATTAAAGAGGGGAAATGAATTATCAATGTTACATTTTATAATTCAACATATTTTTCATGATAACTGCTTATTTTTAAAGTATAAAAAGACTCTTTAAAAGCTTGAACTAATTTAAAAACTTGAAACTGTGAAAAAATTGTTTCTTGCAGTTTTACAGTGTAATACGTAGCAAAATTTAAAAAATTATAACTAAATGTACAAAAATAATTTCATAGTGGTTCAATCTCTTAAAATTGTACACATCTTAAACTTCATGGAAAAAAATATGAAACTAGAAAATATCACTCAGATTTGTACAGTTTATTATTTAAATTATATTGTTCATTTTCTGGTTCTTGTTTCTATCCAAATATTGAGCCATAAATTTGAAAATTTGTGTCTCATAAAATACAAAGTCATTTCATGCAGTTTTAGTTTTTTTTAGAAAGTTTTATCTGTCTAATTTCCAATATATTTATTTCATACATTCATTTTACTCCTATTGGTCAAAGTGATAACATAAACCTTTAGGGTTAGAATTAACTTAAACTGGAACAGTTTTAGGAAAACATGCATATTTTTCATTATATAGCTCCAAATTCATCCATACTAGTGCCATTTTGTTTATAAGACATCCATACATAAAGACCATTGAATTTTTTGAGGCATATTTGTTAGATATGCTGGCTTCCCAAGAGAGAGAGGTAAATTTGGAAGATTGAAATTCTCTGTAAAATATCAATAAAGTGAAGAAAGCAAAAGTGACAGTAAAACAGAGTATAAATAAATAACAAGTAAAAGCAATAATAGAAAAAGGAAGACACAGATGTTTATCCTGGTTCGGTCTCTCAATCTTGACCCCGTCCAATCCTCAAGCAACCACTTGAAATTTTCAACTATCTTGCAAGAATTCAGTGGGCTTCTTGCAAATGCCACAGTACAGCTATGATGCTCTATTTTAGAGCTCACACTTTCTCTCTTTGCACTGTAGCTAAGTGCTTCCCCAATCCCTTGTGATATCCCCTCACAAGAAAATCTTTCTTCCAGATGAAGATAAGATTGTTTACAATGGATAAACTCTCTTGATCAGAGTGTATATGAAAGTTGGAGTACAAAGAATGAAGTATGTGAGAATAAGAGACTTTGAGTTGATGATTTGGCAGAGTTTCAGTATATACAAAGTTAAATCGTTACCCACAACTTCAAATGATATTATATTTATAGATTTAGGTCTCAACTATACGTTAGAGACAAAATCTATCTGTTGGAGAAGTTACCTAACGGTTACTCTGAAAAACTATCCGTTCATTAACCGCATTTAATGCTTCTGACATCTAAAGTTTGAATTTTGGTTAGTCAACAGACGAATTTCGCAAAAATTGAAAGCTAAAGACTTTAACGTTGAACATTCAAAGTTCGTCTATCATGAAGCAGAGTTCAAATTTTGATCTTTGAAAAATATTTTTATGTTGAAACATGAATTTTTAAGTTTAAAGTTCTTCTGGAAAGTATGAATAGTTGTTTTATTTTGCTGCAGTGCCTTCGAAATTCAAATTTTGATACCCAAAATTCGTCTGTCAGTGGGCAATTCAATAAGGCACAATAGTTCATCTATTCAAAATTTGAATTTTCAAAATGCAAAGTTCGTCTGTCAGAGATGCCTCTTTTTAGACTTACTTCAAAGTTTAAATTTTTGAATACTATCATCCATATGTCAACATATCATCATAACAGACTCACACGCTTTGTTTCTGAAATTCAAATTTTCATGTTCAATGTTCGTCTGTCAGTGAGCCATTTTTGATGCTCTTTCCAAACTCAGATTTCAGATGAACATTGACATATTCTCAGACGAATTTTTCATTTTTCATAAGTTATATTTTGTTTGAAATTCAAATTTTCAAAAACCAAAGTTCATTTGTCAGAGAAGGCTCTTTTCAGACAATATTCAAAATTCGAACTTTGATTAGTAATGTTTTGATTTGAGTAAAAGACTTTGATTTGGTGAAAAGATGTTTTAAAACTTTGATTCTATGTTAAATCATGGAATATTTGAAAAACACCCACCAACAGACGAAATTTTGAAAGGCTTATATTGATCTGTCATCTTGGAAATTCGAACTTTGGCTTTGAAAATTCGAATTTCGTATTGAAAATGAACAAGTCTGAAAAGAGGCTTCTCTGACAGACGAATTTTGACTTGAGAATATTTGAATTTTGATAAGTATCTGAAAGGAGCTTTTAGTAACAGACAAACTTTGGGTTTGAAAAATTCAAATTTAAGACAAAATGTAACTTATGAAAACTAAAGAAATTCGTCTGAAATTATGTTAAAGTTCATATGAAACCAAGTTTAAATTGGGCTTCAAAATTGCTCATTGACAAACAAACTTTGAACATAAAAATTTGAATTTCAGAAACAAAGCTTTTGAGTCTGATATAATGATATGTTGACATACGAATGACAGTATTTATAAATTCGAATTTTGAAGTAAGTCTGAAAAGAGGTCTCTTTGACAGATGAACTTTCCCCTTTGAAAATTCAAATTTCGAATTGGATGAACTACTGTGCCTTATAAACCAGCTACGGACAGACAAATTTTGGGGTTCCAAAATTTGAATTTCGAAAGCACTGTAGCAAATTGAAAATACTATTCATACTTAACAGAACGTCTTCAAACATGAAAATTCGTATGTCACAATATAGAAACATTTTCCTAAGATCAAAATTTGAACTTTGCTTCATGACAGACAAATTTCGGATATTCAACATTGAAGTCTTTAGCCTTCGATTTCTGTGAAATTCGTCTGTTGACCAACTAAAATTCAAATTTTAGAATGTCAGAAGCATTAAATGCAGTTGGTTAACGGATAGTTTTTCAGAGTAACCGTTGGATAACTTCTCCAACGGATAGATTTTGTCTCTAATGTATAATTGAGACCTAAATCTATAAATACAACATCATTTGATGTTGTGGGTAACGATTTTAACTTTGTATATACTGAAACTCTACCAAATCATCTACTCAAAGTCTCTTACTCTCACACTTCAATATTTGTACTCTAACTTTCATATTCACTCTATTTAAGAGAGTTTATTCATTGTAAACAATCTTATCTTTATCTGGAAGAAAGATTTTCTTGTGAGGGGATATCACAAGGGATTGGGAAGCACTTAGCAAGAGTGCATAAAGTGAAAGAGTGAGCTCTAGAAACAGTGCATCAACTTTGTACTGAGACATTTGCAAGAAGCCCACTGAATTCTTGCAGAATAGTAGAAAATCTCAAGTGGTGACTTGAGGACTGGATGTAGGTCAAGTGGAGAGACCGAACCAGGATAAATATCTGAGTCTTCTCTTCCCTACTGCTACTTTTATAGTTTATTCATTTATACTCTGTTTCACCATCATACTTTGCTTTCTTTACTTTCTTGACATTTTGCAGAAAATTTTCAATCTTCCCAATTCACCCCCCCTTAGGAAGCCAGCTTATCTAACACTATTGACATTTTGCAAACTAAATCCTCTAATGATCCTTTGACCTCACTTAGCTATTTTGCATGCTAGGAGTGCATTGGAAGCATTAGTTTCATAAAAAACTTCCTCCCTCCTTCACTTCTCATCTTGGTTGAAGCCTGACCTTCCAAAACCCATCAAGAAAAAGCTCAACTTTTTAAACCAATCTTTCATGCATTTTGGTCATTATTCAATCATACAACCACAATGCAACCATTGTTTAAATGAAACACAAACTCTTGCCTTCTTTCCTTATCTTGGTTGTGGCTTAGTGCTATGGAAGGAGAAGTGAATACTTTCAAAACCCTAAGCAATGAATGGAGAAAAAGGAACTCGGAGAAAATGGATGAGCATCTTACCTTGGTGCTTTGCTTCTTTCTTCTCCTACTTTCTCTTCCTCTCTTTCTCTCCCTCTCCTTTGCTCAACCTTTCTTTCTCTCTCTCTTATTATCATGCGTCCCTCCATCTCTCTCTACCTTTCCAACTCTTCTTGAAAATGAGCAAATGACAAGAGGGGAAAATGTCTATTTATAGAAAAAGTGGTGAATATTGACCCTTAGATTGCATCTCCATCCAATGGTCCAAGATTAATCACCAATTATTAATGTGTTTTTTCCTTTATGCCCTTAGATATTTTGTCTCATGAGAGAGAGGTGTGGAGGGCATTTTTATCCATCTTTTTCCTCCAAATTTTTTGTCATATCAAGGGGAGAGAGTGTATGTGTACTTTCTTGAATTTTTGCAAATCAATTTGTTTTTGGTTTGCGTACTTTTGATCTAGGCTTTTTATTATACCTTGTATTTTTTCTATTTATTTTATCTATGGAACCCATCACCTTTTTCTCTTTACTTTTTCATGTGAGATTTACTTATCTTACTTACTTTTTACTATTCATCTTGTCTAGTATTTACTATAAACGTGAGAACCACCTTTACTGTACTTTCACTTTTTTCTCCCTGGGCCCATGTATATAGTATTACTTGTATTTTTAGCTTGAATTGGAGTGGTAGAATATTATTTTCCCTCTTCTTTTGTAAAATGATTATTTTGCTCTTACCTTTAAGCAAAGTGAATGTTTTGCCCTTTTAAGCCCCTTTGACCTTTTTATGTTATTTTGGGCATTTAACCTATTTAATTAAATTTCTAAACATATCTAAACATCATAAATCAATCCAAAGCATTTCCATATTATTTCATATCATCATCTATATAAAAAAATGAGGATGTTACAATCAACATCATGCTCAATTCAAAGATAAAAACCAAAAAATGGTTCTCCAAGAATTCAAGCATATGAAGAATTAAAGATTGGACGAGTTGGATGCATTAAGATAGCCTTTGGATTTAAATAGGTATATTTATCATAGGCTAATAGTATTTATATAAAACTTAATAGTTTAGATTTTCATTTATTGGCTCAAAAAGATTTTGGATAATAAAATGCATATCTCAATTTCAAAAGAAAGTGAAAATCTTAAATTTCAAAATCTTAGTTTGACCTTTATTTGGTATTTTTTATATATCTCTCAAACTATATTTGTTTTTTATGTGATATTTAATATGAAAATAAACTCAAAAGAAGGTTATTTTACTCAACTTGGAGTTCATATGAAAAATTTATGATTATTCGAATTTGAGTATTGAGATATGGAGCATAAATCTTGCTTTTAACTTGTTATCACTATTTTGATCATATTTCACAAAATAAATTGAATTTAAAGTTGTTGCATTTGAAACTAGACATACAGAGCTTTCTAATGATAGTTATTTACGTGATTTGGACTTAAAATAAGGAAGTTATGCCATCTAGAATTTTTTCTACACTTGCTTAGTCAACCATCCTATAAGTCTTAGTCGACTATCAAACCTCTAGAACCTGAGGACACTCATTTGATACCTCTTAGTTGACCAAGGGGGTCCCTTAGTCAACCAACGTTGTCCAGAACTCAAGAATACCCTTTGGAATGCCTCTTAATCCACCGAGCTACCCTAGTTAGTTGACTAACACAATGTTGGAGTGTTTATAACAGCTAGTAATAGCGAGTTTTTGTATTTAACGGCTGTATTTCACTCTCATCTATAAATATGACCTTACAAACTCATTTCTACTTGGATCTAAACATATTTGAGCTAGAATGTGAATCATAAACATGAGTTTGATTCTTTGAAAGAGAGAAACACAATCATTAAGCCATCTCTTGCAATATATCTATTGTTGGAGTTCTTAGAGCTTCATTGTAATATTCTATTCTTGATGAGAGATTCTATCATCTGTAAATCATTCTTTTCTACTTGGGTAGATTGCTTAGTGTGGAGAACTCTAAGGGAACTTTGTAATCACATCTTGTAGTGGTGTGTAAGAAGAGATTCAAGGGTGTGTTATCCCTTGTGTTGTATTGTGGCTTCATAAGTGCCTGGATTGAACTAGTGAAAAATCACAAACGAGTTGTTTGGGGACTAGGGGACACCCCAAATTTTCAATTTTTCTTCCCTATTATATAGAGATTATGGTGTAGTTTTACATAATAGATTTTTGTTTTTAAAAACAAAATAAAAAATTGTTCAGTGGGCCATTCTTGAGAAAAATAAGCTTTTGGTCCATGAGGTTTAAATTTTTTTGAATCCATCCTCAAAGTTACCTCTGTCCAATCCCTTAGTCCCTGGGCTTTCAAAAAGTGGTGCAAGGATGTCCACATAGCATTAACGACATCAAAAATGCTGAGATGGAATATAGAGACACATGTGGAGCTTGACATGTCAAAAATACTGATAGCGTGGAAAAAAATACACCTAGCAACTGAATAAGATTAAAATGCATAGCTCAAGCACAAAAGATGGAAAAAACAAACACATAGCTCAGCCTCAAAAGAAAAAAATTTTAGATGAAAGCTTGGGTAAGAGAAGAGAACTTCATCTATTACATTAAACAAAAACTTGATTGCTAGGTTTACAAATTATCATCTCTTGAAATCTCTCTTGAATGGAGACAACTTAAAGAGCAAAGATGATTCCATAACTAGAGGAGCAAAGTGAGTTGAAGAAATCAAAGCTTTACAAAGCAATAAGTTTGAACAATAAAGGCTAACGTGATCAGTGGGTTTTCTAATTTTTTTTCTTGAGAGTTGTATGCATTTTCCTATAGCAATAATGTGAAAAGGTGCTGACTAGTGTGGTTTTTATTATGTCTTACAATTCAATACTTTTCCCATGCGATCTGCTTAGTTTGAAACATTAAAAAACCTTTTAAGAACTTGAACAAATAAAAACTTAAATATGTGAAAAACCATTTTCGTAGACCTTATAGTGTATTGTGTAGCAAAATTTCAAAAATTATAATTAAATATAAAATAATTATTTTATAGTTGTTCAAATCTCTAAAAATCATGAATATCTTGAACTTTATGAGAAAAATATGAAACTGGAAGATCATCGCTCATATTCATATAGTTTATTCTTTGAACTTTACTATGCATTTTTTGGTTCCATTTTCTATCCAAATCTTGAGCTATAATTTTGAAAATTCATATCTCATAAAATTTAGAACCAATTCATGCATTCTTAGTATTATTAGAAATCCTTGTTTGTGTACTTTCTAATGATATTTATTTTGTACAATTTCTATACTCATATTGGCCAAAATACTAACATAAACCTTCAGAGGTTAGAATTATTTTAAATTGGAATAGTTTTGGAAAAACATGTATATCATTCATTATATAACTTCTAATTCATCCAAATCGGTGGAAATTCATTGATCTAATCATACATATAAATATCTGAATTTTTGGAGTACTATATGATTTTACACAACCATTCAAAAAAGACAATATTTATAGATGAATAGTTTCCAATATCCTCAATCTTCCTTGCCAATAAGTTTTCCTTTACCATTGCTTGGCCCTAATAATTAAGAAATCATAGAGGTGAGATTAGGGAATCCCAATAATCAACTTGCATATGCCAATATGTCATCACAATATATTTGAAAACATAGAAAATATTGCATACTTTCATTAAATGTCTAAAACAATACATGTTATCTAACAAAATTTCAGCAGCATGACAGCTGAAAAATAGGACATCTAGGGCTTAGTCCTCATCATAAAAACAACCACCCAATCAAAAAACAATTATGGTAACAACATGACAAGTTTTCATGTCATAATAACATGTAAAACATCATAAAGTAATTGTTAGACTAGCTGGCATCCTAAGAGTGGGTGAATTGGGAAGTTTAAATTTTTTTGCAAAAGTATGATATTACAGTAATAGTAGAAGTTTGCAGAAAAATAGAGTACATAGATAATGAAGGTAAATTCAAGGTAAAGGAAGAAAGGACAAGAAAATTTATCCTAGTTCGGTCTGATCCACTTGAGCTATGTCTAGTTCCCAAGCCACCACTTGAGATTTTTCCAATATTTGCAAGAATTCAATGGGCTCCTTGCCATGCCTTAGTATAAACTTGTGCTCCACTATAAGAACACCCAAAATTTTCACACTACACTTTTACAAAGTGTTTCCCTAATTCCCTTGTGAATCCCCTCACAAGAAATCCTACTTCCAGATGAAGAAAAGTTTTTACATAGAAAGAACACTCTCTAAATCAGAGTAAATATGACAATTGAAGTGCAATAAATAAAGTGTGAGAGTGAGAAAGGCTTTGATTAATAAATTCAGCAAAGTTTTAGTATATACAACATAAGATTGTTGCCCACAATTTCAAATAAAGTTCTGTTTATAGATTTGTGACTAAACTAGTCATTAGATAGAAGATCTAGTTGTTAGAGACATTAACTAATGGTTACTTTGCAAAACTAGCCGTTCACCAACCGTATTTAATGCCTCTAACACACTGAAATTCAAATTTTGGGTGTCAACAGATAAATTTCACAGAGACCATAAGCTAAAGACTTCAACGTTGAACCTCCAAAACTTGTCTGTTCAAGAGTGAAATTCGAATTTTGAATTTTTCAAATACATCCTATGTTAAAACATATGAATTTTCATAATCAAAGTACATCTATTGAGTATGAATAGTTGTATCATATTTTTGCAATGCACTGAAAATTTAAATTTTAGAAGTCAAAATTCATCTATCGATGGCTAGCTCAACATGGCACAAAAGTTCTACATTTGTGAAATTCAAATTTTACACTTCAAAGTTCATCTATTAGAGATATGCCCGAACAAGACTCACAAGTTCTTATTTCAAAATTTAAATTTTGAAGTCCAAAATTCATTTGCTAAGGGGACTGACTTTAAACATTTTTGGCACTTTAATATCATTCAAATTTTGACAAGACTTCAGACAAATTTTGCACATTTTTACAACTATGCTTAGCTCAAAATTTGAATTTTAGAAGTTGAAATTCATTTGTCAGATATGATAAATCTAGAACTTCAAATTTCAACAAGCAAAGTTCAAATTTTACATAGAATATATAAGTTCAAATCACTCACTTGTAATTCAAAAGGGCTTAGGGGTTTAGGAAAGACAGACTTAGTGGGTTCAGAAGGCCTAGGTTGAGGTGGAGTTAATGCAGTAGGGATGGCATGTTTTATGTCTTCATGGGCATCAGCAATCATCTTCAAATTCTTGGCCAAGTGAGTGATTTGATCTTGCAAGTGAGCAAGCATGGCATTCTGTTCCTCTTTAGTGCTTAGCATTAGTGAGGACAAGCTATCATACAACTCAGTGATTGCAGTGGGTCTGGCCCAAGTAGATGGAGTATAGGGTTGAGGTGGTTGAGTTGGCTGAGGTGGAAGAGAAATAGGTTGAGTTGGTTGTGGTGAGGGCTGGATGTTTGGAAAAGTTTCAGAAGTGCCCTCTTGCTACTATGACTGTCTTTCTTCATAGAACAGATCTTTGGATTGGCCTGCTCCTTTTCTTGTCCACCTTCCTTCCTTTCTATTCCTATCCTCATCAAATCTTCTTCTATGAAAACTTCATTGGGCTTCCCTTTTCCTTTTTCTAAGTGCTAAATCTTGGCATATTGGAGCATTCTGGTATTGATGTAGGCATAGGGCAAGATGGAGTCTTTTCTTTGATCCCTTGCTTTGATCGTTCTTTGAAAGATGATGTGACCCAAGTTCAGCAGTTTCCTCTGTATCAAGGTAGTCATCATGTAAGCCTTAGCCCTTATAATCAAATTAAAGCTCTTTCCTTTGTTAAAGATAATCCTTGACATTATATAGTGTAAGACCCTAGCTTGGACACTTAAATCAGAGGGCTTCTCAAGCTTTAGGTGAGGCCTATTCTCACGTCTTCTGAATAGTGTTCAGAACTGTGCTTTTTTTGTAGTTTAGGAACTCTCCACCTTCCTCATCTACTTCTTCATCCTTATCCATGTATCTAGAGGTGGTGATGTCAATTTTGTATCCCTTTTAGCCAAGGATCTCTAGAACTTCATTAATGGTCTCATCAGATAACCATAGAGTCCTAGACCTAAGTGTAACTTGGAACTTCCTCTTCTTGTTGTTGTATGTTAAAGCATCATACCATGTTTTAATTAACTTATCATCATACCATTTTTTAATTTCCAACAAATTTTTATATTTACTCATCCAGAACCTAGCATCAAAATTATTGAAAACAAGAAAGTCTTCCAAATTGGTACAATGAGGGGTTTTTAACTTCTTGGCCATAAATTTTGTGGTGTATTCCTTTAAGATTTGAGTAGTGCTGTATAGAGGTTTAGTTGTCAGTTGTAGTTCCTCTGAATCTATAGAGGACAAAGTAACAGTAGTAGGGAATGACTTTTTGAATTATGCTTTTAAAGTTGGTCTTTGCTTCTTAGACAGAGTTCCCTTGTTGGATTCGGTCTTTCTTTTCTTGGATTCTCCTTCTTTGGAAGCATATTAAGACTTGGTTGCTTGTTTGGGTCTGAACTCTTCTTTCCCAAATGTTGGCATTCTTAACCTTGCCATTTTCATTATAGATTGGAGATAAGAGACACTCAAAAGGGGTTTATAAGGTTCAGGTAGGAGTTTAATCACTGGGAAATGAAGTTTAAATGAAGGAATTGATGAGAAATTAAGAGCAATGATGACAGCTTTGAGAAAGAGACAAATTGGGTTGCATTTGTTTAGAGCCTGGCCCTTTGGTTTAGCTTAAGTAACCGCTCAACAGACAAATTTTGAGGACCAAATTCGAATTTTGGGCAGTTACAACATTTGTTCAACTTACAGAAACTGTCTGACAAACGAATTTTCATCCTTGAAGTTTGCCTGACAGAGACTTAACATCAATAGATGCTTCAACAGATAAATGTTATGTTCCTAATGTTTGAATGTTAAGTTCTTTATCTAAAGGCAAACAAGTAAGAGACATCCAACAGACGAATTTTTGGATTCAAAATTTGAATTTTGAAACTTTGTGATGAAATTATTGAAATGTGAATTTTGAACTGTGAAATTTTGTATGTTAAACACTTGGACATAGTCTATTCTCACACCAACATTCAAAGTTTGAATTTTCATTAGGCAACAGGCAAATTTCGAATGAATTAGAAATACCGGAATAGCATGTGAGGCACTGAAATACATCTGTTAAGCACTTAAGTTTGAATTTTAAGCATGCCAACTCATTTAAAATCACAATGTAGCATGGAAATTCATCTAGTAGCGTCCAAAATGCGAATTTTACATAATTGAACTTACAGATAAAAGCTGAGAATTTGAATTTCCATCTTCCTTTGACTGAGTAAGTGTAAGATACTCGATTATATTGATTCTTCTTTCATATAAACTCGTAAGGAGTACCTGTAAAACACTTTAAACATACGTTGAAGCCTAAGTCAGTATAGATCTTAATATCTTAACTTCATAAAGTAAATAGATTCGGTTAGAGGCTTGTTTACAGTTTATTGGGATTAACCATTCTAAATTCTTTTCTGATTTTGCAATATCTATCCTTTGGAAGTGGTTTGGTCAATATATCTGCAATCTGATCCTCAGTAGGGACAACTCTAACATGATATCTCTTTTCAAAACATGATCCTGTATGAAGTGATGTCTAACTTCAATATGTTTTGTCCTTGAATGTATAATTGGATTCTTTGTGATGTTAATGACACTTTGATTATCACATCTTATTGGTATTTTCTTCATCTCAATGTCAAGATCTTCAAGTTGTTGCTTCATCCAAGAAACTTGAGTACAGCAGCTACCAGCAACTATATATTTAGCTTTTGCTGTGGAGAGAGCTACACTGTTTTGTTTCTTGTTGAACCATGAAACTAGAGATCCTCCCAGAACTTGGCACATCCCACTAGTGCTCTTTCTGTCATTTTTGGATCCAACAAAGTTAGCATCAGTGTATCCTACAAGCTCTTTTCCATTGCCCTTTAGATACCAGAGTCCAATTTATGATGTTCCAATTAGATATTTGAATATTCTCTTTATAACTGTTATATGGGACTCTTTATGACATGATTGGAACCTACCACACATGTAGACACTGAAAATGATTTCAGGTCTACTGGCTGTTGGGTATAGTAGGGAACCAATCATTCTCCTATATTGAGTTTTATCAAATGACTTTCCTCATTAATCTATATCAAGCTTTATTGCAATAGCCATAGGAGTTCCCATTAATTTGAGGTTTTCCATTCCAAATTTCTTCAGTAGCTCTTTTAGATATTTTGATTGATTGAGGAAGATGTCATCATCACATTCTTTAATTTGCAATCTAAGGAAAAAGTTGAGCTCTCCTATCATTAACATTTCAAATTCGCTTTGCATTAACTTAGAAAAATTCTTGCATAAAGATTTATTAGTAGCACCAAATATAATATCATCAACATAAATTTGAACTATAAGCAAATCTTTGTTTTCCATTTTAGTCAACAAGGTTGTATGAACTTTCCCTCTATTAAATGCTTTTTCAATAAACAAGTTTCTTAGTCTTTCATACCATACTCTAGGTACTTATTTTAAACCATAAAGAGCTTTCTTCAGTTTATATACATGGTTTGGCTTTGTTGTGTCCTCAAAGCCTGGAGGTTGATCAACATAAACTTCTTCCATTATATAACCATTCAAAAAAGCAGTCTTTGCATCCATTTGATATAACATTATGTCTTTTATCCGTGCATAGGCTAAGAGAATTCTTATTACTTCTAATCTTATAATTGGAGCAAAAGTTTCCTCATAATCTATGCCTTCCTCCTGATTATATTCTTTAGCTTCCAACCTAGCTTTATTTCTAACTATTGTTCTTGACTCATGAAGTTTATTTCTAAATACCCATTTAGTTCCAATAATTGGGTGATCCTTGGGCCTACGCACTAAATCCCAAACTTGATTTCTTGCAAATTGATTCTGTTCTTCTTGCATAATTAATGTCCAGTATTCATCTGTTAAAGCTTCTTCAGTGCACTTAGATTCAATTTGAGAGATAAATGCATAGTTATTCATTTGATCCCTAAGTTGTCTTCTGGTTTTAACATTTTCTTGAACATCTCCAATCACTTGATCAACAGGATGACTCCTTTAATATCTCTAAACATTAGGGAGTTCTAGAGAATTTTCCTCATTATCTTCAAGTTTCATATCATTCTCCTAAATATCTGTTTTTACATCAGTAGATTCTGTTATTTTTAAAGGTTCAGTTTTATTTTCTTGGGAAAGATTCAAGTTCTTGAATCTAGAAATTAGTTCATCCTCATATGATACATGTTTGGAAACAATTTCATTTTTAATGAAAACTACATGCACAGATTCTTCTATGGTCCTAGACTTTTTGTTAAACACCTTATATGCTTTACTTCTACTAGAATAGCCAATGCATATACCTTTGTTTGATTTGGCATCAAACTTACCTAGATTCTCTTTTCTATTGTTGTGGATGAAGCATTTGCAGCCAAACACATGCAAGTGTGAGAGATCTGACTTTCTTCCTTTGTAGAGTTCGTAAGGTGTCTTTCCTAGAATTTTGTCTGATGTAAGCTTTATTGATGATATAGCTTACTGTGTTCATTGCATCAGCCTAGAAGTATTAAGGAAGCTCTTTCTTATTTAGCATTGCTCTTGCCATTTCTCCCAAAGTCCTATTCTTCCTTTCCACCACTCCATGTTGCTAAGGTGTTCTTGGAGCTGAGAAGTTGTGATTAATTCCATGTTCTTCATAGTATTCTAAGAAGCTTGAATTTTTTAATTGTTCTCTATGATTAGACTTGATAGACACAATAAAAATACCTTTCTCATTGTGTACTTTCTTGGTTAAGATTACAAATGCATCAAATGTCACATCTTTGGAGGAAAGAAACAAAGTCCAAGTGAATCTAGAGTAGTCATCTACAATTATTAACATATACAAATTTTCACCAATGCTTTTCACTATAAATAGACCTATTAAATCCATATGCAACAACTGTAGTGGCCTAGATGTAGTGATAACATTTTTAGGCTTGAAAGATGACTTAGTTTGTTTCCCTTTGACACATGCACCACATTCTTTGTCCTTTTCAAAAGAAATTTTTGGTAGTCTAGTAACTAACTCATTTTTAATTAGCTTGTTGAGTTGGTTCATGTTAACATGTGACAGTCTTCTATGCCATAACTAACTTTCATTATCTTTACTAATTAAACATACTGAATATAAAGTAGGAAGTTTATCTAGATCAATGGTATAGCAATTACCATCCCTTTGAGCTTTAAGGATAAGTTTGCTATCACTTTTGCGGATGACTAGGAATATTGAGTCAAATAGTACCCAATTTCCTTTATCACTAGTTTGACTCACACTCAGTAAGTTGTGGTTGAGACCAACTACAAACAGTACCTCTTCTATGGATATTTCAGGATTTTTGTCCATGATGCCAAGGCCAACCACTTTGTCATATTGATCACCTCCAAAGGTCACTTTTCCTCCTTTCTTGTCTCTGGGGGTGATGAACTTCTCCTTATCACCTGTCATATGCCTTGAGCAAGCACTGTCTATATATCATTTGTTGCTCTTGCTAGCTCTAAGAGGAACTTGCAAAATAAAGTTCAATTTTGCTTCTTAGGCACCCAAATCTATTTGGGTCCTCTTCCGTCAGTGACATTCTCTTCAAATACAGATGTACCTTTGGTAACTCACTCTACCTTCCTGTCAAATTTATTTTTCCTTAAAGAACATGAACTGGAAATGTGCCCCTTCTTGTTACAAAAATAGCAGGTGATAAAGGGGTTGCTGGATTGAGATATAGGCAAAAACAATGCAGATAATATTTTTGTTTCATATATTTGGATTGGGTATAAGTTTCAATAGTTTTTGAAGAGTTACATTTCTTCTTATGCCCTTCTGCATGTACAAAACATCTCATATATAGATTTTGATTTTTCTTCTTATTCTTTTCCTTGACTACATAAGGGTCATAGACAAGACCAACTTTGTCTTATGCAATCCTTTGACTACCTAGCGATGCATACAACACGTCTTTACCTTTTGTCAAACTTCCTAGACTTTTGAGAAGGTATTCATTGTTTTTCTTTAGCTCAATGCATGTTGCATAGTAGGCAGATTTAACTTTATGTTGAGATTCAATGTCAAGTACTTTACAATCGATTCTAGCTTACTAATCTTCTTCTTTGCTAGTTTTAGTTCTTTTGCAGTTTTAATGAATTGATCATGAAAATCATGAAATGATCAAGTAGTTCAGAATATGAAGGGTCAGAATCATTTACCTCATCTTCATGCTCACTATCAGATGGATTCTGATCTTCTTCTGCTGCACATGTCATCAAACATATGTTGGCAATTTCTTCATCTTCATCCTCTTTATCTGAGCTGTTGCCCTGGATTAAGGAGATGTATACCTTTTTCTTTTTGTTTTTCTCAGCGGCTTTCTTTTCTTTTTCTTGCTTCATCAAGAATTATGGGTACTCCCATTTGACGTGCCCTTACTTTTTATATTCATAGTAGGTTATAGGCTCTTTGGTTTACCTTTTATTGTCTACTACTGCTCCCTTCTTGAAGAACTTCTTATTTCTCTTTTTACCATATAATCTTCCAAATTTTCTGATTAGCATAACCAGAGTCTCTTCATCTAGTTCTTTATCATCATCTCAATTTTCTTCTTCTTCTTTTTCTGCAGTTTTTAACACCGAACTTTTCTTCTTCTTTTCTTATCTAACATCTTTGAGAGCTTTCATCTTGCCCTCATATTCTTCAAGGCTACCAAAAATAGCTGTGACAAAGGCTATTGATTCTCCTCTGGCTTCTTCTATAGCAGTTATTTTCAGTTGCCATTCAATTGATTGAGGTCTAATAATTTTTCTAACTTTTTCTGGCTGAGTATATTCCTTGCCCAGACTCTTTAGTTGATTCACAATGAGGATGAATCTTTTATAAAAATCTTTGATGCTTTCTCCTTCCTTCATCCTGAAGCTTTTGTACTCGCCAATGTAGGAATTTAGTTTGTTTTCTCTTACTTTAGTTGTTCCTTTATGGGCAATTTCCAGAGTCTCCCACATTCCTTTGGCTGTGGAACATTGAGATACTCTTTAAAATTTGTCTTGGTTGAGAACATTAACCAGACAGTGTTTTACTTTATAATTGAGCAAAACTCTTCTCATATCTTTAT
The DNA here is from genome assembly GCA_026686845.1 of Adenanthera pavonina. NCBI lineage: Eukaryota > Viridiplantae > Streptophyta > Magnoliopsida > Fabales > Fabaceae > Adenanthera > Adenanthera pavonina. The sequence continues at coordinate 9,869,102 of JAIVEN010000019.1, read as the reverse complement.
CATTCCACTCCTCCTCAAGCTTTTCTTTATACTTACCATCATCTTACAACTTCATCGAGACAAAGTCACTTTTCTAGATGATTGACCAGATATGTATATCTATAGCTGCAGATATATCTGCAACCTCATTTTCCAGTGTCCATAGTGCTCTCTACTGAAGCCTGGAGGTCTATTGGTGTTGTTTCCTTCAGGTAAGATGTTCTCTCCAAAGCTGGCCATATATTCTCCCAGAAGCTTAGATCCTTCAGTTGAGAGCCTGGGCTCTGATACCACTTATTAGACTAGCTTGCTTCCTAAGAGGGGGTGAATTGGGAAGTTTAAAATTTATGCAAAAATGTGATGTTATAGTGATAGTAGAAGTTTGCCAAAAAAAACAAAGTATAAAGATAATGAAGGTAAATGCAAGATAAAGGAAGAAAGGACAAGGAAATTTATCTTGGTCCGGTCAGACCCACTTGACCTATGTTCAGTCTCTAAGCCACCACTTGAGATTTTTCCACTATTTGCAAGAATTCAATAGGCTCTTTGCAATGCCTCAGTACAACCTTGTGCTCTGCTCTAAGAATACTCAGAATTTATACCCTGCACTCTTACAAAGTGTTTCTCCAATTTTCTCACAAGAAACCCTTCTTACAGATGAAGAAAAGATTTGACACAAAAAGAACACTCTCTAAATTAGAGTAAATATGATAGTTGATGTGCAATAAATGAAGTGTGAGAGTGAGAAAGTTTTGACTAGTGAATTCAGCAAAGTTTCAGTATATACATCATAAGTTTATTACTCACGACTTCAAATGAAGTTCTATTTATAGATTTGTGACTAAACTAGTCATTAGATAGAAGATCTAGCCATTAGAGAAGTTAACTAATGGTTACTCTACAAAATTGGTCATTCACCAACCGCATTTAATGCATCTGATACATTAAAATTTGAATTTTGGATGTCAACCGACAAATTTCTCGAAGACCCTAAGTTAAAGACTTCAACATTGAACTTCCAAAATTCTTCTGTTCAAGAGTAAAATTCAAATTTTGAATTTGTTAAATACATTACATGTTAAAACATACGAATTTTCATATTCTAAGTGTATATGTTGAGTATGAATAGTTGTCTCATGTTTTTATAATGTACCCAAAATTTGAATTTTAGAAGTCAAAATTCTTCTATTAGTGGCCAGCTCAACATGGCACAAAAGTTCTGCTCTTGTGAAATTCAAATTTTGCACTTCAAAGTTTATCTACCAGAGACATGCTCTAACAAGACTCATAAGTTCGTATTTCAAAATTTGAATTTTTAAGTCCAAAATTTATCTGTCAGCTAGACTAACTTTGAACTCTTTTTGTACTTTAATATTATTCTAATTTTGACAAAACCTTAGGTGAATTTTGCACATTTTACCAACTATGCTTAACTCGAAATTCAAATTTCAGAAGTTGAAATTCGTCTGTTAGAGATGATAACCCTGGAACTTTGAATTTCAGCAAGTAAAGTTTGAATTTTGTATAAAAAATATAAGAATTAACAGCAAAGTTTGTCTGTTAGTCAGTGTTTTCAAAATCTAGCATATGTTAACATAGGATAACTATGAAAACACTTGTTTAAATGATGTGGGAACATAAATGAGTAAAAAATCAAAGCCTTTTACCCTATGTACATTGTGAGAAATCCTAGCAAGTAAATCTTCACACGTATTTTATTGAATTTCTTCAGTTCTATGCTCTTACACTCCTTTGATATTCTCCTTCCAAGCTCTAGTTGTTTGGAATCATTAAAATACTTAATTCAATAGCAATAACATAAAGACAATGGCAAGAGACTACCTTGGAGCTTTACTTCCTTTACCCTTAACTTGACTTTCACTTACTTACGCTTGTTCCCCAACTTGTTTAGGGCCTAACAAAATTGTTAAACCTTACCTTGTTAATATCATTTGAATTCCTTTATGCATAATGAACCCTAAACTTTGACATCACGCAATTCAAGTTCTATAATGAATCCTTTGGTCTTTCTTAACTATTTTGCATGCTAAAAATGTACTAGAAGCATTAGTTTCATAAAAAACCAAGCCTAGGACTTTCTTCTTGCTTAGGCCAAAACCATGGCCTCATGAAACCCAAATGGAAAAACTCATTCCTTTGGCCAATCTTTCATGTATTCTAGGTACTTCTTGACATCGTAAATTCATTCTTAACATTATCTTTATGAAACACAAACCTTAGCCTTGGAAACTTGCTTCAGCTGAAAATATAAAATCATGGAAAGGAGGAAGAAAACTCTCTAAAAACCTAACCAACCATGCTTGATGAATGGCAAAGAAACTTGAAGAGATTAGGAAGATAGCCTCACCTCTTGAAGCTTCCTTCCTTGGCTTTTCTTCCTTCTCTTCTTCTTCCTTCTCCTTCTTATTTCTTTCCGGCTTACTCTCTCTCTCTAACTCTCACACTTTCTCTCTCTCTCTAACCTTACTATCATTCCAATCAAATAAGTAGAGAGACATGGATGGACCTTATGAGAGAGTGTGGAAGAGCATTTTTGTTCAACTTTTCCCTCTAATTTTGGGTCCCAAAGAGGAGAGAGATGTTAGGTCTAGTGACCAACATGATTAGTTTGATGATATCAAATAGTGGAGTAAAAAATATGCATGATATGGTTATTAATCTTTTATTTCACGCTTATTATTTGAGAAGGAAGTGAACTAACTACTGGACCTAATATGAATTTCTTATGTAGTTAAGTCAAGAAGAAGAACACAATTATGGAGTCAAATTAGTGGAGCTAAGGCTTTTAAAGAAGAAAAAGAGTGTTTTGGAGAAGAACTTGGGGGCTCAAAATTGGAAAGATCAAGATTCAAGTTTTTAGTCTTTGAGTTTGGATGTAAGTAGTTGAGGATTCTTGGTTTTAAAAGATTTTTCAAACAATTTTATAATATCTCTTTCAAGATCATTGAAGATTTTTAGTCCAAAAATCAAATTGAGCATTGATTCCTTCATTCTTGTGAGTTTTCAAAGTGTCAAAAAAAAGTAATCTATTGCCCCATCTTATTCAACCTGTTATACAAGCAAATCTTCTTAGTTTCATTGTTCTTCACTATTATAATTGATTACCTCTCCAGACATAATTGATTATCAGGTATGGTTCCTCTCTTAGCGTACTTTAGTTTCACGTCTTAATCGATTATTCTTACCTTCTAATCAATTATATAGCTTCATATAATCTCTTATATCCTTATATAATCAATTATCTTCCTTGCTCTTCAATATAACCTATTATGAGTTTGAAAGCTTCATTTGTTCCCTGATAACCTGTAACAACTAATATCTTAACCTATTAGCATGAAATTTCTTATTGGACTCCTCTTTCCAAACTCTTGATGATAGGCTACCATGGCAAATATAATCTATTACCTCATAACTTGCTTCTGAAATTTTTTTCGATTAGCATCCTAACCTGTGACATCCTTAAATATAATTGGTTATCTTGCTTCTTTAGTCCATATCATTATTTGATAACCTTTTGCATTTCTGAATATAATTGGTTGTGTTTCCTAGGCTTCCAAATTCCTTATTAACTGATTATTCTTAACTCAATTGATTGATAAGCTTAATTTCTTCTTTGTTATTAAACTCAATCAATTGACTCAAACTGAGCTCAATTTATTATTGTGGATACGTTACTGGGAATAGCCTTAAATCACATCATAATCGATTATGCTTTTATAGTTTAATTGATTAACTCAGTAAAATGTTTGTAATGACTAGTTTAACAGCTAGTTCTTTAAAGTAACAATAAGTTAATTTGGCCTAATGGCTAACTAACTACTTCTACCAATAAATAAAGCTTCATTTAAGTTAAAAAAAGAGAGAATGATGTTTTGAAACTGTTTTATTATTCTAATAGATTTTTTTCTCAATCAAACACTCTTAACTAGACTCTAGCTTTGATGTATTTATCTACTCCTTGGGAGAGCATTTCTTTGTATTGATTTTCTCTTTATGAGAAAATTATTGCTTTAAGACTTTTGTAGGCCAAGTAGTTGCACTGAACCAGGATAAATTGCTTGTCTTGATATTCCTTTATCTCTTCATTATTCCCTCTATTCACCCATGTTCTTTATCCTTCTCTGAAACAATGGGTTATACTTCAAAAAGACAAAAAATTTACAACACCCTATTCACCCCCTTTTGGGTGACCAACCAAATCAACAATTGGTATCAAAGTTTAGGCTCTCATTGAAGGATTTAACCATCTGAGAGTTACTATGGCTGGATTTGATGGCTATGTTCTACCAGAAGGAAGCAACATGAGCAAACCACCATGATTTGGTGGTGAAAATTTCACCTATTGAAAGATGAAGATAAAAATATTCTTAGAGGCCCTTGATTTTGATGTGTGGGATATTATAACTAATGGAGATTTCAATCCCACAAGGATCATTAGAAGGAGGAGAAGAGTTGATAAGCCCAAATCAGAATGGGATAAGGAAGAATGATGCTGAATTGAAAGATAAAGCATGTTATCATTTTTACACTTAGTGAAGATGAGTTTTTCAGAGTTTCTAACTACAACATGGCAAAAGAAATGTGGGAGACTCTTGAAGTTGCTCATGAAGGCACTGATGGAGTGAAAGAGAATCGCATTGACACCTTCATTACGGAATATGAGAATTTCAAAATGAATGAAGGTGAACCTATTAGAGATATGCAGAAAAGATTCTCACACATCATCAACCATCTCAAGACACTTAGGAAGGAGTATTCTCAAAGAAAACAAGAAAGATTATGTGAGCTCTACCTAGAGAATGGGAACCAAAAGTGATAGTTATTGAAGAGACAAGAGGAGAATCATCACAATCTGTAGCTACAGTTTTTAGGAGTTTGGCTAAACATGAAGAAACTCTTTAACAATTAAATGTAGAACAAAACAAGATGAAGCTATTCTTATTCAAAGCCATCTCATCTTATCATGAATTTGAAGATAATGAAGATAGTTGTGATGACGATGATGAGAGCAGCAGTTTAGATGAAGAAGAAGAGCATACACATCCATGCTTGGTGGCAAACTTCAATAATGAGGTATCAAGTTCTGACTTTAAGTATGATTTTAATTTTTCATTTAATGAGTTGCAAGATGCTTACAATAAAATGCGTGATGATCTGATTGCATTAGCAAAAGAACTTACACAAAGTAAAAAGAAAGTGAGTTCCTTATAAAAAGAATTAGAGAAAAGAAGTGGTGAAAAGGAATCACTTAAAAAGAAAGTACAAAAGTTAGAAAGAATATGTGAACTCACACACACATATCCTCATGTGATTCATGTGATAATTTAATGAAAAAGAAAGAGAATTTAGCTAAAGTTCTTGCCAATTTCACCCAAGGTAAGGATAAATTGAATATTCTACTTGGCAAATAGAAATGTGTGTTTGACTATACAAATGAGTCTAAGGAGAATACTAAGCCTTATTTGAATTTCTTTGTACCTGCTACTATATGCAGCTCACCATTATGCACATACTGTGGCAAAAATGGGTATATTGCTCATTTGTGCAATATAAGGAGAAATGATTTGAGCAAAAACATAAAGTGGGCTCCAAAGAATGTCATTAACCCTCCTAGACCAAAATATAAGTGGACGCTAAAATGTTCTTCTAGTATTCATTTATGCATAACTTATCTAAGAAGAAAGGACATACTAATACAAGAAAAAGGATACAACAAAAGAAAACTTCTCAAGCAATTAATGCTAAAGTTACAATTCATAAAGAGCAACAATGGAGATCAAAGTTCTATTCTTAAAGAAATATGTCTTTATATCAGGGGAGAAGCTCAAACAAAAGCTAAACCAGACACCTTGACAAGACAAAGAAAGAAGGCTTGACTAATGGCATCTCACATGCAAAAAGGAAATATGAACCACTATACACTACATTCATGCCCAAGACAAAAATGATATGATATTTGGTAATATCTCTTCCTTGTCTTTTTGAATTTTTGTACTTTGAAATATCTGAGTAAGATTATATTTTCATTCTTTTTAGTGTGATCTCTATGCTAATCATATAAGATTATGAAAGTATTTGATTTACGACTAGTGGACCCAAGTAAAGTTAGGTACCAAAAAACAAGAATTGAGTTTGTCCTGCAGATCAAGTTGGAGGTTTTCAAAGTTGGGACACAAAAAAGGAGAGCTAATTGATCTTTGGTGCTTTCTAATCTATTAAAAGGCTTCAAAATGAAGAAAGATGGTGCCCCAGGCTTCGATAACTAATTAGACAGAGATTATAATCAATTATAATTGGTCCAGAATGAAGAAAAGTAGCAATTGGCTTCAATAATCAATTATATTTGGCTATATAATCAGTTAGAAATATGGAAATTTTCAGGATCACCACAGTTGAGTATTATGATCATAAATTTCACATACAGAGCCCAATTGAGGTTATTCTAAATGCGTTGGAAAGATGAGACAAAAAACTACAACTTTCATGTTCTAACTTTCTAAAAATTCAAACACTACAATGGTCGAAAATGAGCTCAAAATTGACAAGATAAGCTGTTAGGGGCAAGATATCTATGAAGGAAGTTGGCAACTCTCAAAGGATCAATATCTTTGCCAACAACAACATTAAATGAGCATTTCTAAATCCTCTCAAAATTTATCTTTAGCTTATCATGCATATCTTCAAGGGAAGCATTGCATGATTGATTAGTTTTGATGATAAAACTTTTCTTTCCTTGCATTGTTTCTTGTTTGTTCCCTTCCATGTATTTAATAAAGGGATAATACATTCTTTTTCATAAGGGGAGAAATGTTATCCTTCAAATTTTTTGCTAATGTCAAATAGGGGGAGAGAAGGTTATGAAAAATATATTGTTTTATCTTATGCATGTATCTTTTAGCATATTTTCGTAAGTGATTTGTCATCATAGAAAAGGGAGAGATTATTAGATCTGGTGACCAATATGATTAGTTTTGATGATGTCAAATAGTAGAGCTAAAAGTTTATATAATATGGTTATTAAACATTATTTATATCTTTTATATCATGCTTATTATTTAAGAAAGAATTAAATTAACTAGTGGACTTAATATGATTTCTTATGTAGTAGAAGAACACAATTATGGAGCCAAATTAGTGGAGCAAAGGTTTTTCAAGAAGAAGAAGAGTGTTTTGGGGAAGAAGAACTTGGGAGTTTAAATTGGAAAGATCAATGTTCAAGTTCTTAGTTTTTGAGTTTAGTTGTAAGTAGTTGAGGAAGTTTGGTTTAAAAGGTTTCTCTTACAATATTAGAATATCTCTTTTAATATCAGTAAAGATTTTAAGTCTAAAAATCAAATTAAGTTTTGATTCCTTTATTCCTATGAGTTTTCAAAATTTCAGAAAAAGTAATCGATTACCCCATCGGATATAACCTATTATACCAGCAAATCTTCTCAGTTTTATTCTTCTTCACTAGTATAACTGATTACCTCTCCAGACATAAATGATTATCATGTCTTGTTCATCTCTTAGTGTGCTTCAGTTTTGCGTTTTAATCAATTATTCTTACTTTCTAATCAATTATATAGCTTCATATAATCTCTTATATCCTTATATAATTGATTACCTTCCTTGCTCCTTAATATAACCTGTTATGAGTTTAAAAGCTTCATTTGTTCCTTGATAACTTGTTATGAGTAACATCGTAACCTGGTAGCATGGAATTTCTTATTGGACTCCTCTTCCTAAACTCTTGATAATAGGTTACCATGGCCAATATTCCAAAATTTTCTAGTTAACATCCTAACCTGTTACATCTTTAAATATAATTGGTTATCTTGCTTCTTAGGTCCATATCATCATTCGATAACCTTTTGAATTTCTAAATATAATTGGTTGTGTTTCCTAGCCTTTCAAATTTCTTATTAATTGATTATTCTTGACTCAATTGATTGATGAACTTACTTTCTTCTTTGTTATTAAACTTAATCAATTAATGAAAATTGAGCTCAATTTATTATTGTGGACACATTACTAGGAATAGCCTTGAATCATACCATAATTGATTAGACTTTCATAGTATAATCGATTAACTCAGTAAAATTAATACTTGCAACGGCTAGTTCAACAATTAGTTCTTCAAAGTAACGACAAGTTAATTTTGCCTAATGACTAACTAAATACTTCTTCCTATAAACAAAACTTCATTTAAGTTGAGAAAAGAGATAATGATATTTTGAAACTGTTTAATTATTCTAATAGATTTTTTTGTCAATTAAATACTCTCAACTACACTCTATGAGCTCGATGTATTTATCTACTCTTTGAGAGAACATTTCTTTGTATCGATCTTTTCTCTATGAGAGAATTCTCTGAGTGATCTTAACGAGTTACTCAATGAAGGATTTTCTTTAGGTGAATTTGTAATCATACCAAGGAAGATGTGGGAGAGAGACAGACATAGAGAAGGAGCCTAGATTGTACTGTGACTTCTCAAGTGCTTGGATCGAAGTTGTGGAATATAGTGAAAAATCTTAAATGTGTTGTTTGGGGACTTTTGTAGGCCAAGTGGTTGGACCTAATCAGGATAAATTGCTTGTGTATTGATCTTTCTTCATGTTTTCATTATCTCATTTGTTCACCCCTATTCTTCATGCTTCTTTGAGACTACGAGTTGTGCTTCAAAAGGACAAAAAAATTATATCACCCAATTCGCCGCCTTCTTGGGTGACCTACCATATTAATGAGAGTGTACATTTTCAACTTTTGCATATCAATTTGGCTCTAGGTTGAGTACTTTTACTTGAGTTTTCCATTATATCTTGTATTTTTTCTATTTACTTTATCTCCAGGGCCTACTACATTTTGCTTTTTACTTTTTTATGTGAGGTTCATTTATCTTGCTTACATTTTACTATTCATCTTAATCGATTGTCATTTACTATTCACGTGGGACTTGACTTTTACTATACCAATACTTTTTCCTCTTTGGGCTCATGTACCCAGTATCACTTGTACTTTTGCCTTGTACCGGAGTATTATAATATTATTCTCTCTTTACTTTGTAAAATGATCATTATGCCCTAATTTTTTTTTAACAAAATGACTGTTTTGCCTTTTTAAGCCCTTTTTGAACTTGTTATGCTATTTTGGGCATTTAACCTATTTAATTATATTTCTAAACATTCCTAATCATCACATATCATTCCAGAGAAATTCCATATCATATCATTTCATCATATGATAATTCAAATACTTGCATAAATATAAGGATGCTACCATTTTTCCTATAATTTTTATTATATCTTGCAAAGAAGGTTGGTTTGGTGGTGCTTTAGGACTATTTGTACCAAAAAGAAGGTCATTTTATGGGATTTAGAAGTTGTGACATTGTTGAACCTTGTTATTGCTGTCTTTTGGTCTTTTATTATCTCCTATTTTTCTTTAGTTTGCTATATCCTTATCGTTTAATGAGATAGAACTTGTTACTATCTTCTGCTGTTTTGTTTAAGAAAGCCACCAACTTTCATGCGAAAAAATGTTTCTTTATGGGTTATTTTATTGTCTAATGTTGTGTAGTTTTATGGGTATACAATTTGAACAATAAAAAAGCTAGCTTCATGTGTAGCACTCCCTATACTGTTATATAACTTGTCTCCCTATTACTTGTTACTGTCTTTGCTCTTTCTTTTTTTTTTGAAAAAAGGTTGGCATTTTCTTTGTTATATTTTTTATTCTATCATATGGCTCTATTGTTAATGATTTTTTTATGCAATACTTCACCCCAAAAAAAAAAGCTAATTGTTGTCCAATTTTGTGAAATTTAAAAGCTTATAGATTCATTAAGTAGGTTTACTTTTATATTTTGAGGCTCTAGTTCAAAACTCCAGTTATGTGAATGCATATTAGCTCATTGTGTAGACCTTAATTTGTTTATATCTTTTGCAATATTGAAATCCTAAACAACACATGTTTTGTTCATTCATAACAAATAAATACAACTTGGAGGCTTTAGTTTTTCCCCACGCCTCCTACCCACAACTCCCTATATTTTTTTCCATTTTTTATATAAAAAAAATTCTTATTTGATACTCTTTATTTGTAGTAAAAAAGATAATATAATATTAATATTTTATTTGATTTTATAGGCATATTCTACCTCACTTGGAACCTGACAAAGATATAGTTTTAGACAATAAAGATGATGAAAGTCCATAAGATAATGACTCTGATGGACACGCTGAGGATAGTGATGAATCCAATATTGATGATGACTACTTTCATCAATATGTTGACAAAGATGTAAGTGTGTTTATTGATGAAGATAACAATAATTGTGTTGGTGGGACACAAAATCTAGCTACATCTTCTATAATTCCAGATCTAGTTTCAACGTCTGTTACATATAATGAAGGGGATCTAATTATGCAATCTAATGAAGAAAATAAGGAGCTATATTCTATTGATGGATTTGACAAGGATGAGGTTACAAACACCAACTATTGCTAATACAACCCTGTAGAAGTAGGTAAAGACTTCCAATTTCAGTTGGGGATGGAGTTCACTTCAATTAGCCAATTTAAGGATGGAGTAAGAGAGTATGCATTAATTAATGATTATGATGTTCGTTTTATGAAGAGTAATAAGGTGAGATGCATAGTTGTGTGCAACCATAGGTATCCTTGGTTAATGTTTGTGAGCAAAGTAGGTGACTTATTAACATATCAATTGAAGGCTTTTAAATTTAAGCATGATTGTAGCATAACATTTAGTGGCAAGATAGCAACTTCAAAATAGATTGCAGGGAAGGTAGTAGGACCTATAAGCTCAAATAAAAAAATGAAGTTAGTTGATGTCATTTCATATGCGTAAGATAACTATATGGCTACTATTTCAGTTAATAAGGCATTATGGATTAGGAGAATGGAAAAGAGTATCCTCAATGGTGATTTCACAGCAGAGTTTCACAAGTTGCTAACTATTGCTATGAACTATCAACTTGAAATCTAGGCATTAGTTTCTAGTTACAGATTGAAAGGGTACAGATGGAGCAGCCACCTAGATTCAAGAGAATTTATGAGTGTTTGGAGCCTATGAAGAGGGGTTTCTTAACAGCATGTCGGCCGGTAATTGGATTGGATGGATGCTTTTAAAAGGATCATATGGCTACTTGTGGCTGTAGCACGAGACCTAAACAATTAGTACTTCCTGTTAGCTTGGGCTGTGGTTGAAAGTGAAAATAGGGATTCTTAGACTTAGTTCTTGAAAAATGTCTTTGATGACATTGGTCATGTGTCTGTATATAGATGGGTCTTCATTTCCAACCAAAAAAAGGTTTGAGATATGATTATTGAGAAATCTAATTGGTTAACTTTTTTTGTCGTAGTTGCTTGGTCACATGGTTTGTCCTTCATTTGACTTGTAGGGGTTAGTACCAACATTTAGAGGGTTGCTTTGGGGGTATGAGCATTGATTTTGTGTGTGACACTTACATGCTAATATCAAGTCAAGGTATGGAGGAGGTATCATGATTAGAGACTTAGTGGTTCATGCGGCAAAAGCCACTTATATACAAGATTGAGTGGAAAAGATGAATGAGTTGAAAGCTGTGCTGAAGGAGACTATGATCATTTAATGACTTTTCCTCCATCATGTTGAAACAAGTTGTACTTCAGAGAATATTCAAGATGTGATATGATCATGAATATCATATTAGAGTTATCCAACTGCTTAAATAGATCCAGACATATCTAATGACAAGATTTGCAGAGAATCAAATTAGTGTTTCCAACTATAAGGGAAAGGTATAGCCAAGGCCTCAGAGAAGGTTGGACAAAGAGGTATATGAAGCTCGTAACTAGGTGGCTAGGTAGGTAGGTAGAAATAGATTTGATGTATCATATGTTGGACAATTGACACACAAGTTTGTTGTTGATCTTGACCACAAAACTTCTTCATGTCGATTATGGCAATGAGTGGCATACCATACAAGTAATTTCTCTTTAATATAGTATTAAGTTATTTTGTACAATGATACTAGAACTTAACAATTAATTTTCATTTTGCAGGCATGCAGTTAGTTGCATGGTGAATAAGTAAGAGGATCCACATAATTATGTGTATTTCTATTTGACCAGAGTTGCATATGTGGATTGCTATTCCCTAGTTATTGAACTGATAAATGGTCAAAACATGTAGATTCAAATATGATTGAACCCTATGGAGCCCCTAAATTATGAAGAAGGGAAGTGAATGAGCCATCAAAGTGAGAAGAATCATCGGACATGGTCAGTGTGCTACATGTGATAATTATGTACACAATAACAAAACTTGCAAGAAGTAGGGAAGTCCTTTTGGCACACAACAAAGTGTTAACAAAAAGAGAACTTTCAAGAAGCAAGTAAGCTCTACTAGCACACAACAAAATGTCTATTTTACACCTCCTCCATCTAGTCAATAGTAGTTAAATATCATGATTATGATGTGCTCATGGGACCTTTTCATTGTAATGACTTTATTATGGTTATAGCTTTTGGTAGAGGGCAGGTTAGATGTTAGTTATTTTGGATTAGCTTTTTGGTGGATTTTAGGATGATTGGATGTTAGTTATCATGGATCCTTTTTGTGGATGTTACCATAGATGTTAGGTGGTCCCTTTTATGCAACTTATGTTATGCTATTAAATATTTAAATTATTGTTGTTTGATATTATCATGTAATTTATGTTGGTTTTCTTCTTGTCTTTTATGTTAGTGTTAATACACTTGGGATGTTTGCTAAATGTGGTCTGATTACACATTGTTGGACAAATCCTACTTATCAGCTTTGTGGTCACACTTGGGATGTGTGAATGCACTTATGACATACAAAAATTTGTGTCCCTATAAGAATCCACTTATTAGATTTTTGGTCACACTTAGGATGTGTTGGACAAATCTCAATTGCTCTAATTTCATTAACCTTTTCATGTGGTCCCTGTAAGAATGCACTTGTCAATTTATTGTTGCTAAAAAATTGATAGCACAATAATACATGGAACAGAACAACTTTATTTAAATATTCCATTGTAGATAACATTAATGATTTGTGGTCCATAGCCACAATTACAAATGAAACACCAATACAAAAGTCAAACCACTTGTGGTCCATAACCAACATATAGACATCCCTCCAAACAAGCACTAATCCTATAGTTAAACACACTAAAGTAACAACATAGAAAATATTTCATGGCGCAAAGCCAATATTCAGACATCCCACAGTTACAACTCAGACAACACAATTAATAGTTCACTACAACTCCTATAATTAATCAACATTTCTTCACGAAGACTCCAACTAGAATTGCATTCATAGCCACCATAAACATTAGTGCCTGAACAAGTAACTTCATCTTTCCCTTGCCTTTTGCAATTACTTCATCCTGCTGCTTGATCTTTACTTGTGTTTGCAGAGGAACTGGACCATCAAGCCACTAAAAGATTTGCAGCATCATGTCTCTTGCAATATATATTTTTTTTCGTTAGAAAACTATACTAACAAGATCATTTGACCTTGTTTAATCATACAAAAGCATAACCTCAACTCATTTTTCTCTTACAGCCAGTATAAGATTTTAAAAGATGAACTTAATCAAACAAAACTATAACCTCAAATAAGAAAAAGTATGACCTAAATCAGGCAAAATGATACAACTTCCTTACATTAAAATTCGGGCTTCTTAGGAACCTTCTACCTTGGTTTTTCTCTGTCCATGCAGTGAGAACTAGCACAGAATCACCACATCTACATTGTTCATCAACAATTCTTCCAATTAAGCTTTTTGGAAGCCCACATCTAACTTGGATAGAAACTAGAAGCTGAAAATGAACAACAAAGTTTAATGAATAAATTGTACAAATTTGAGCGATAACTTTCTAGCTTCATTTTTTTTCCATAAAATACAAGATATAGAATATTTTTAAAGACTTGAAACACTGTAAAAGGATATTTGTGCATTTAATTATTATTTTTCAAAATTTGCTATGTATTTTAATGAACAATGCATGAAAATAGTTTTTAACAGTTTTAAGATTTAAACTGGTTCAAGTTCTTAGAAAGCTTTTTAATACTTCCAAATGTAACAATCTACATGGTAAAGGTACTAAAATGTAAGCTGTAACAAAGTTCGAGTTCATGAAGCACCTAAGATAGAGCGACGAGAGAGCAAGTACGAGCAAGCAACAAACTCCACTAATGAACTCTAAGAGCAAGTGGCAAACTTTGAGTCCAAGAAGATCAAAGAAGGATGGAACCCTAGGACATCAACTTTTGCTATGCATTTTCCACTCCCAAATTCATTTTTCTTTTGTTATGCATTTTTTTGGGCCTAAGCTATGCGTTTTGTTTTGTTTTTCTCATTTTTTGGGCCTAAGTTGTGCATTTTGATCTCATTCAATTGCCAAGTGTATTTTTTTCATGCTGTCAGTATCTTTGACATGTCAAGCTCCATGTATGTCTCCGTCTTCCATCTCAGCATTTTTTACATCATTAATGCCATGTGGACATCCTTGCACCACTTTCTAAAAACTCAAGGACTAACAAATTGGACTAATGTAATTTTACGAATGGATTTAAAAAAAATTGATCCTTAAGGACCGATTTCAAAACTAGTCAAAACATCAAGGACTAAAAGCTTATTTTTTTATTTTCTCGTAACTCTTTATCGACTGTTCACACATAAAAACAAACACGTTCTCCAAAGCAAAATAATTAGAACACATATTAAATGTTTAGACCTTTTATTTTGGAGAATAAGAAGAAAGGCGGATAACACCTATCACACCCGAAAATGCGACATAGATGGCGTGAAAAATAAAGAAAAAGAGGACAAATTGGCTTTGACGACTGAAGTCAATTTTGGAGGAGTCGTCACCAAAATTTTAAGGAAAATTTTGGAAAACCAAATAAAAATAAAATTCTGGAAATCAGAGTTAGGTTCAGGAGTATGATTGTGAGTAGAGAAGGTGTTAAGCATCCCCATAACACATGTTCCTAAGAATGGTTATCTCGAGTTGATTATGCAATTTTTATGGCTTTTAAAAATTATTTTGATTGCCCTTTAATTATTCACATGCAAAAATAAATATAAAAATAAGAGAAAATGCAAAAATGAAAATAAAGAATAAAATAAAAATAAGAGAAAAGGGGAAAAATAAAATAAGAGAAAAATAGTATTTGTTTACAAGAACGGACTTGACCTAGAATCAGAGTTTGGGACTTACGTACCCTGCAAAAGGAATCAAAATCAATGTAGTTCGGACTAAAAGTGTGTGTCATTGGATTGGTTTTTATTATAAATATCCTTTTTTGAAAAGAGAAGTTTATGAAAAATGAATTATCATTCCATAAATAAAACAATTATTAGAATTGGTAGTTGTGTTTCAATTTGTAAAAGATAGTTTAATTTCCGTCCCTTACTCCTATCATTCATTTTTTTAATCAATTTCTAAAATGGAGAAAATATAAAAATATATGTTTTTCTTTAATTCAGAAGATATGATTAAAAACGCACGTTATCTTGAATATTTTATTTTTAACTTGAAAAAGAAAAATTTGAAAACAATTTTATTTTTTTATTTTTGTAAAATAAAATCAGTTAGCTCCTATGGTGACTTTATTACTCACAGTCTTGTTTATTGATACCTAAATGCCCACAGTGATGGTACTCAAGACAAAAGGCTTAAAGAATAAAAAGTTTGAAGGAAAACAAATAATTTTGTACAAATTAATTTTTATTTTCTTTTTTATTATAACAATGAAAATAAATAGGACCATCTTAACATACATATATATTTATTTACTTAAAAAAATCATTAAAAAATTTAAAATATGATTATTACATATATTTTCAAAGAGAAATAATCAGCATATGTGGTGATTTTATCACTTACAACTTGTTGATCGGTACCTAAATACTCACATTGTTACCATTCAAAGCACAAAGGCCAAGAAAAATTGAGGGGTCTTACCTATATTTTCATCATTTATTTTACTTTAAATGAAAAGAAGATTAATATTTATATTTATTTTACTTTTAATAAGCAAGAAAATTAATATCATTATACTCTTAATAAAAAAAGTTTATACACTCATTATAACCCACAAATATTTGAAAATTAAAATATACCCAATATAAGTACCATGATAATTCCTCACTCATGGTACAATTGAATAACACCGTATGTGCACACGAAGACTTAGTCACTCGCGGTAAACACTAAAGGTGAAAAGCAGAGAAACCAATGATCAAATAAAAATCAAAACCATAAATAAAAACAAAATCAAATACAATTTATTAACGTGTGTGTGCGCATATGTAAGCATGTATATGTATGAGACTACTCAAACTCAACATCATCATATCATGGGTTAAATTATATAACAAATAGAAAGAAATGAGCTCTCCCCTTGTCTTCCTTTGGCACTAGTTCCATTAGACTTTGTAGCTTGCCTCCTCCATTAATGGTCTCGTACCCAATCAACTTGTCTTCCAATCCTTGCTCCATTTAGTTAGTCCTCATTTCATGTGCAAAACAAAGGGGGCGTGACCTTGATTTCTACCAAATTTGGGTCATGCTCTCATAGTGCTTACAAGGAAATAAAAGGGAGTAATACTCATCTTAAAAATTTGGAACAAAACCAAAATAATTCTTTATAAAGAACAAAGACCACACTCTACAGGTGCCAAAAACCATCAAAACAACATGTCTAAACGAACATGTTGTATCTAACATACGCTCAAGTAAGGCAAGTTTTTTTATGGGAATTAGAGCCCATTTTTTTAGATACGCCTAAAAAGGAAATTTAAGTTTCCAAAATCCTTATACAGTCACATGACCACAGGGAAAACCTTCAATCTCAAAACAATGAGCAAATCATACAATAAGTGGGATCAAGCTTTCAAGTGAAAAATCATGAATATGTAGCATTCTTTCAGAGGCACAGTGACACCCAAACCAAGCGCTGGAGTCAGATTTGTCAAGCCTAAACTCAATGTGAATTCAAGCCAAAATATGCCCAGTTGTACAATAATTCCTTCACACTTCAAGGGTTGTAACCACTCCATTTGAGCTTTACATATGAACGTACTAGGAGTTTAGAACAAATCAAAATGTAAATAGTGTTAGATTAGCTGGCTTCCCAAGAGGGAGGGTGAATTGGGAAGCTTGAAGTTTTCTGCAAAATATCAAGAAAGTGAAGAGAGCAAAGTATAGAAGGTAAAACAGAGTATAAGAGAATGAAATTTAAAAGTTACAGTAAAGAGAAGAAAACTTAGATATTTATCCTGATTCGGTCTCTCCACTTGACCTACGTCCAGTCCCCAAGTCACCACTTGAGATTTTTTACTATTCTGCAAGAATTCAATGGGCTTCTTCCAAATGCCTCAGTACAAAGATGATGCTCTGTTTCTAGAGCTTCACTCAATCACTCTATACACTCTTACAAAGTGCTTCCCAATCCCTTGGGATATCCCCTCACAAGAAAATCTATCTTCCAGATGAAGAATAGATTATTTACAAAGATTAAACTCTCTTAAATAGAGTGAATATGAAAGTTGAAGTACAAAATATTGAAGTGAGAGAGTAAGAAACTTTGAGTAGATGATTTGGCAGAGTTTCAGTATATACAATGTTAAAATCGTTACCCACAACTTCAAATGATGCTATATTTATAGATTTAGGTCTCAAATATCCGTTAGAGACAAAATCTATTCGTTGGAGAAGTTATCCAACGGTTACTCTGAAAAACTATCCGTTAACCAACCGTATTTAATGCTTCTGACATACTGAAATTTGAATTTCGATTGGTCAACAGACGAATTTTGCAGAAATCGAAGGTTAACAGCTTCAACGTTGAATGCCCGAAGTTCGTCTGTCATGAAGTGAAATTCAAATTTTGATATTTTGAAAATGTTTCTATGTTGTGACATACGAATTTTCAAGTAGAAAGTTTTTCTGTTAAGTGTGCACAATATTTTCAATTTGCTACAGTGCCTTCGAAATTCGAATTTTGGAACCTCAAAATTTGTCTGTCCGTAGCTAGTTTGTAAGGCATAGTAGTTCATGTGATTCAAAGTTTGAATTTTCAAATGTCAAAGTTCGTCTGTCAGAAAGACCTCTTTTCAGACTAACTTCAAAATTCGAATTTATAAATACTGTCATTCGTATGTCAACATATCACTGCAACAGACTCACAAGCTTAGTTTCTGAAATTCGAATTTTCATGTTCAAAGTTCGTTTGTCAGTGAGCAATTTTGAAATTCAATCCAAACTTAGTTTCAAATGAACTTTGACATAATTTCAGATGAATTTCTTTAGTTTTCATAAGTTTCATTTTATCTGAAATTTGAATTTTCAAAACCCAAAGTTCGTCTGTTAGTGAAAGCTCCTTTCAGACACTTATCAAAATTCAAATTTCATCAAGTCAAAATTCGTCTATCAGAGAGGCATCTTTTCAGACTTGTTTAGTTTTAGTACGAAATTTGAATTTCCAAAGGCAAAGTTCAAACTTTCACTATGACAGATTGGTATTAACCTTTCAAACTTCATCTGTTGATGGGTGTTTTTCAAATATTCCATGATTTAACATAGAATCAAGGTTTTTAAAACATCTTTTCACCAAATCAAAGTCTTTTACTCAAATGAAACACTACTAAACAACCTACATCTATCTTTGCACAGACTTATTCAGAATTTCTTCACTTGAAACCTTTTGCGCACCTTTGATATCTTTATTCCAAGCTCTTGAAGGTTGATTTGGAATCATCAAAACTTCTTGATTCAACATTCTCCCCCTTTTTGATGATGACAAAACAACTTGCAAACTGGATTAGTACTTGGGTTTACTTTAACAAGCTCCCCCTCAACATATACATTATATATAGAAAAAGATATCATATATAGTAGATCATGTGAAGAGAGTCAGAGAATAATAAGAGCAGATCATTGCAACCAAGGAATTCTTTCATTTTATCAAATGTTGCTTTACATATACCAATTTTTGCAAAGAACTTTGAAATACATAAATCAAATACCAAACACAAACAATCATAACAAACAACTGAGACTCAATACAGCACTACAAGAGGACTCAAGCCTAAGTTCTAATCACTTCTTCTTTGGATTGGTCTTCTTGCTGTAAGTCTTTCCAGATGGCTCAGCAGTAGACTTGCCAGTTTGCTTACTCTTCTCCCCCTTTTTGGCATCATCAGGAAGGTGAACAAAATCAGTCGGAGGAGGGATCTGAGAAACTGGAACAGCTTTGAGGGGCACAGGATCAAAAGGCAAATGAGGCTCAGAAGGCTCAGGGCTTGGATCCTCATCATCAGAGACCTCAAGCAGCTCTTGCATCTCTTGTCTGGAAAGAGCCAATTAAGCCCTTTGTTCTTCTGAGAGACCATATGCAGTGAGAGATGAAGGAGCAGGGTCATCAGAACAGAACATTTCTTCAAGCCTTCTTCGCTGAGCTTGTAAGAGAGCATTGTGAGCAACAACTTCAAAATCAACAACAGGCACAATGCTTCTTTCTTCATTGCTGGTAACTTCCATCATTGATGAAGTAGAAATGGCTGCCACTAGTCTTTCTACTTGCTCAGATTCATTCTGGGACAAGATTGACTCTTGAGGATCTGCAGTAATGGGATCATGAGAGCTTGAATCCCGAGGTCCTTGTTCTTCCAAACCATAGTCCAAGGGAGGACCAGGACTTGGTGTCCTCATTGTACCAGCAGGCTCAGTACCATCTTGATCATCATCGTGATCAGAAGAGGCTAGCTCAAATGGGCTTAGAGGCTCAGGAGTTGGAGACTGAACAGGCACAGAGAACCCTGGCTGAGGTGGAGCTGATGTGGTAGGAATTGCACTCCGAATTTCTTCATAGGCATCAGCAACCACTTTCATGTTCTTGGCCAACTGGTGAATCTGATCTTGTAGATGAGCAAATTTAGCATTTTGCTCATCCCTGATGCTAAGTATGAGTATAGACAGGCTGTCATACAACTCAATGATCTTGGTTGGCTTGCCACGAGATGAGGGAGTGGAAGGAATGTGAGTAGGCTTGGATGGAGATGGGATAGGCAGAGAAGGCTGAGGTATAGGTCTAGCAGGAGCCTCAGAGGTACCTTCTTGCTATTGGGAGGCACCTTCAACAAAGAAAAGATCTTCAGATTTTCCTGCTCCCTTCCCAATCCATCTTCCTTCATTTCTTTCAATTCCCATCCTTTGAAGTTCCTCCTCCGTGAAGATCTCAGTGGGTTTCCCTTTCCCCTTCTCAAGATGCTGAATTCTAGCATATTGCAGAATTCTGGAAATGATAGCTGCATAGGGAAGTGTGGAGTCTTTCCTCTGATCCCTTGCCTTGATCATGCGTTGGAGTATGGTATGTCCCATGTTAATGAGCTTTCCACGCATGATTGCTGCCATGACATGTGCCTCTGCCCTTGTGATCAGGTTGAAGCTGCCTCCTTTGTTGAATATGATCCTAGACACTATGTAGTGTAGGATCCTCACTTGAGCATTGAGGTCTTTGGGCTTCAGCAAGTTTATGGTTGGCCTATTCTCCTTTCTTCTGAGTAAAGTGTTCAGGATTGTGCTCTCTTTATAGTTCAGAAAGGGGCCACCTTCTTCATCAGCAGTATCTGCCTCATCCATGTATCTAGAGGCAGTGATGTCAATCTTGAGGCCATCTTGCCCTATGATTTCCAGCACTTCATTAAAGGTCTCATCTGTGAGCCAGATGGTCCTTGATCTCAGATTGACCTCCCACTTCTTCTTCTTGCTGTTGTACTTCAGGGAGGCATACCATGTCTTTACTACTTCATCATCATATCTCTCCAATATCTCTAACAGATTCTTATATCTTAGTATCCATATTCCAGCATCAAAACTGTTAGAGACCAAGAAATCCTCCAAGTTCACACAATGAGGCTTGATTACCTTTTTATTTGCAAACTTGGTCGAGTATTCCTCCTGAATCTGTGGAGTGCTCCATAATGGCAGTGTAGTGAGTTGGTATTCTCCGGATTTAGTACTTGAGGAGGAAATGGAAGCAACAGTATCAGCAGCAGCAGGAACAGGGACCGAAGGTTCTGCTTTCTTCGAGGAAGAAGGTCCAGCTTTCTTTGATTCACCCTTTGGTGTAGTTTTCTTACGTTTGGAAGGAGTTCCCTTACTTGATTCGACCTTTCTTTTCTGTTTTTCGCCCTCCTTTGAAGCATATTGTGATTTGACCGATCTCTTTAGACGAGACTCTCCTTTTCCAACTTCAGGATTCTTTACTCTTTCCATTTCCGTGGATGAATGATTCAGAATGAAGCAGAGATTGGGTTTATAGGGTGTGAAAATTAGTTTAAACAGTGGGAGATGAAGATTTACGGTCAGAATTGAAGAGCATTGATGAGAGGATTTGAACAGACTCAGAGAGAAAGAGAGTAGGATTGCGTCTGTTCAGTGGAAAATGTCAGTTTTAACGTAAGTAACCGCCTGATAGACGAATTTTGAGGGATCAAAATTCGAACTTCGGGTAGTCAAAAGTTAAACTGTTCAGCAAAGCTTACTGATAGATGAATTTTCTTCTAAAAGTTTGTCTGACAGAGGCTTGGTACAAGCAACACAAGATAAACAGACGAACTTTGTTTCAACAAAGTTTGAATTTTGAAGAACAAATATTAAGCAGCAATCAAATCATCAATTAACAGATGAATTATGCATATGAAACTTCATCTTTCAAAGATTCAATATGAAAAGCATGCTTCAACAGATGAATTTTTTAAATCAGAAATTTGAATTTCTTTACTTTGTAAAAGTTTTCCAACATTCGTATGTTAAGAAATAAACATTAGTATAATCATCATGTTGGACAATTATAACTTTGAAACTTTTGTGATTGAAATTCGAACTTTCAAGCTCCAACAGACAAATTTTGAGGCATCACAGAGAACTGTTCCCTCGTATGACAGGCTGAAGTTCGTCTGTTGGGCATCCAAATTCGAATGTTGACCATGCTGACTTGTTCAAGACCTTAGTTTTTCAAGGAAATTCATCTAACATACAATTAATATACGAATTTCAACTTTAAAAACTTACAGAATGGATCCAGAAACTCAGAATTTTTGTCATTTTCTTCACTTTTTGATTGTTCCATTCTGGTGTGCTCTATTTTTCAGATTTATTGCTATTGAATCTCATGATGAGCACCTACAACTTAAATTAAATTCACTCCGATGCTAAAGTTAGAATTAATTTAATGTTGGAAAATCTAAAAACTGAATTGCACATGGATTTACTTACAGTTCATTGGGATTTACCATACCAAATTCTCTTCTGATTTTGATGTCTTTCTTCTGATAGAGGCTTTGTCAGGATATTTGCAACTTGGTCTTCTGTTGGGATGTACTCTAGTCTGATTTCTCCTTTCAAAACATGATCCCTTATGAAGTGGTGCCTAACTTCAATATGTTTTGTCCTTGAATGCATGACATGATTCTTTGTGATGTTTATGGCACTTTGGTTGTCACACATGATTGGTATTTCCTTTATCTCAACCTCAAGATCTTCAAGCTGCTATTTCATCAAGATGATTTGGACACAATAGCTTCCAGTAGCAACATACTTAGCCTCTGCTGTGGATAGGGCCACACTGTTTTGCTTCTTGCTAAACCATGACACCAAGGATCCTCCAAGAAACTGACATGTCCCACTTGTGCTTTTTCTGTCAGTTTTGGATCCTGCAAAGTTAGCATCAGTGTATCCTTTGAGATCTTCTCGAATGCCCTTTGGATACCAAAGACCCATCAGTGAAGTTCCAATAAGATATCTGAAGATACGTTTCACAGTAGTTGCATGGGTTTCCTTGGGACATGATTGGAATCTTGCACACATACAGACACTAAACATAATGTCAGGTCTATTGGCAGTTAAGTACAGTAGGGATCCAATCATTCTTCTGTACTGGGTTATGTCAAATATTTTCCCTTTTTCGTCCATATCCAGTTTGGTTGTAGTAGCCATAGGTGTTCCCATTGGCTTGGCATTTTCCATTCCAAACTTCTTAAGCAGTTCTTTCATATACTTGGATTGATTAAGAAAAATACCATCATCGGACTGCCTGATTTGCAATCCAAGGAAGAAGTTGAGTTCACCCATCATGGACATTTCGAATTCTCCCTGCATTATCTTAGAAAAATTCTTGCAAGAAGAGTCATTAGTAGCACTAAATATAATATCATTAACATAGATTTGAACAATAAGTAAATCTTTATTTTCTTTCTTAGTAAATAAAGTTATATCTACTTTTCCTCTGTTGAAGCCCTTTTTAGTTAGAAAATTATTCAACTTTCATACCATGCTCTAGGGGCCTGTTTTAAACCGTAAAGAGCTTTCTTTTGTTTATAAACATGGTTTAGTTTTGTAAAGTCCTCAAAACCTGGATGTTGGTCTACATAAACCTCTTCCATGATATATCCATTTAGAAAAGCACTCTTCACATCCATTTGATACAACAAAATATTTTTCATGCATGCATATGCTAACAGAATTCTAATTGCTTCTAATATTGCTACTAGAGCAAAGGTTTCCTCAAAATCAATGCCTTCTTCTTGATTATATCCTTTAGCAACCAGTCTAGCTTTATTTTTTATTATGGATCCTGATTCATCAAGTTTATTTCTAAAAACCCATTTGGTACCAATGACAGGATGATTTTTGGGTCTAGGCACTAAATCCCAAACTTGATTTCTTTCAAACTAATTTAATTCATCTTGCATAGCCAAAATCCAGTATTCATCAGTTAAGGCTTCCTCAGTACATTTAGGTTCAATTTATGAGATGAAAGCACAATTAATCATTTGATCCCTTAACTATTTTCTGGTTCTAACTCTCTCTTGAACATTCCCTATCACTTGATCAACAAGATAATTCCTTTGATATCTCCAAGCTCTAGGGAGTTCTTGAGACATTTCTTCATTATTTTCTTCTTCAAAATCTCTCCCATGAATATCTTCCTCTATGGTAATAGATTCAAATATTTTTGGAAGTTCAATTTTACCTTCATCAGAGATATCTAACTTTTCAAAGTTTGAGACAAGATTATCCTCATCAGTAGCATGTTTAGAAGCAGTTTCATTTTCAATAAATACTACATGCACAAATTTTTCTACCAATTTAGACTTTTTATTAAAAACTCTATATGCCTTACTTCTACTAGAATAGCCCATAAATATACCTTCATCAGATTTGGCATCAAACTTACCAAGAGTTCTTGGAGCCGAGAAGTTGTGGTCAATTCCATGCTCATTACAATACTCCAGAAAGTATAAGTTCTCAAATTCTCTCCATGATCTAACCTAATAGACACAATGGAAATATCCTTCTCATTTTGCACTTTCTTGGCTAAGGTTACAAATGCATCAAAGGTATCACTTTTAGAGGAAAGAAATAATGTCCATGTAAATCTAGAGTAATCATCCACAATTACAAGCATATATAGATTTCCACCAATGCTTTTTACCCTAAATAGGCCAATTAAATCCATACGCAGTAGTTCTAGTGGTCTAGTTGTGGTGACTACGTTTTTGGGTTTAAAGGAAGATTTAGTTTGTTTTCCTCTTAGGCATGCATCACATTCTTTGTCCTTTTCAAAAATAATTTTTGGCAGACCAGTGACTAACTCATTTTTAACTAGTTTTGAAAGTTGATTCATATTAACATGAGCTAATCTTCTATGCCACAACCAACTATCATTGTCCTGACTAATCAAGCAAACTGAATCTAAGGAAGGAAGTTCATCAAGATCAATAGTATAGCAGTTACCATCCCTTTGAGCTTTGGGAATTACTTTGTGATCACTTTTTCTGATGACGAGGTAGAATTTTGAGTCAAACAGTACCCAGTTTCCTGTGTCACATGTTTGACTCACACTCAGCAGATTGTGGTTGAGGCCAATCACAAACAGCACCTCTTCAATGGATGTTTCAAGATTCTTGCCCACAATGTCAATGACAACTATTCTGCCATATTGATCACCTCCAAAGATCACATTTCCTCCTTTCTTGTCTCTAAGGGTGATGAACTTCTCCTTATCACCGGTCATATGGCTTGAGTAGGTACTGTCCATATACCATTTATTGTTCTCTCCAGCTTTGAGACAGACCTGCAAAATAAAGTTCAAGTTTTCTTCTTAGGTACCCAAATCTGCTTGGGTCCTTTTCTGTCAGTAGTCTTTTCCCTAGATACAGATGTACCTTTGGGAACCCATTTAGCCTTCCTGTCAAGTCCATTTTTCTTTAAAGCACATGAGCTCGAAATATGCCCCTTTTTATTACAGAAGTGACAGGTGGTAAAGGGACTGTTGGATTGAGAAGCAGGAAGAAAACAATACAGATAATATTTTTGTTTAGCATGCCTTGGTTGATTATATGATTCAATGTGATGTGACATATGATCTTTCTTTCTATTTCCATCCGCATGCACAAAATGTCTCATGTACACATTCTGATTTTTCTTCCTAATCTTTTCTTTTACAACACAAGGATTATAGCCATGTCCAACTTTTTCCTGTGATATTCTTTGGCTTCCCATTAAAGCAAACAACATATCCTTACCTTTAGTAAGTCTAGACATGCTTTTCACTAGATATTCATTGGTTTGCTTTAGTTTAATGCATGATTTACAGCAAGCAGATTCAGTAATAGGTAGAGAAGCAATTTTAGAATTGTTGCGTTGAGATTCTAGTTTGTTAATCTTTTTCTTAGCTTGCTTCAATTCTTTAGCAACCTTAACAAACTCATCATGCAGCTCATGAAATGCATCCAGTAATTCAGAATAGGAAGGTTCAGATTCATATACCTCGTTTTCTTGATCACTGCTGCATGGGATTTCAGCTTCTTCAGAGGCAAGTGCCATGAGACAGATGTTGGCAATTTCATCTTCATCATCTTCTTCTTCATCTGAGATGTTGCCCCATATGGATGAGATGTATGCTCTTTTCTTCTTGCCTTTGTCTGCAGCTTTCTTTTCTTTTTCTTGTTTCTTGAGAAATTGAGGACAGTCCCATTTGATATGTCCTTGCTTTTTACACTCATAGCAAGTGATAGGCTCTTATGCTTCCCTCTTGCTATCTCCAGCTACTCCTTTCTTGAAGATTTTCTTGTTTCTCTTTTTGCTGTAAAATCTTCCAAATTTTCTGACCATCATAGCTAGAGTTTCTTCATCGAGTTCCTCTCCATCGTCAGATTCTTCTTCCTTTTCTTCAGCAACTTTGAGAGCAAGACCTTTCTTCTTTCTATCTTGTCCAGCTTCCTTGAGTGCCTTCATTTTTCCTTCATACTCCTCGAGGCTACCAAAGAGAGCTGTGACAGAGGCCATTGATTCTCCTATGACTTCCTCTATTGCTGTTACTTTGGGTTGCCATTCCAGAGGGAGAACTCTTAGGATCTTTCTTACTTTTTCAGTTTAAGTGTACTCCTTTCCTAGGCTCTTTAGTTGATTCACAATGAGGGTGAATCTCTTCTGTAAATCTTTTACATTCTCTCCTTCAGCCATCCTGAAGCTTTCATATTCACTTATGCATGTATTCAGTTTATTTTCCCTGACTCCAGTTGTTCCTTCATGAGCAATTTACAGGGTGTCCACATTTCCTTGGCTGTGGAGCATTGGGAGACTCTGTAGAATTCGTCTTGATTCAAAGCACTGACTAAACAGTGTTTTGTTGGATCAAGAGTTTTGATGATTCCAAACCAACACTCAAGAGCTTGGATTGAAGATATCAAAGGAGATCAAAGCTGTTTCAAGTGAAGATTTTCTGAGTGTTTGCTATTAGATCTTTTGTAGGATCTTTAGTTTTTGTTTAGATTGGGTAAAAGATTTTGATTTGAGAAAAAGACGTTTTCAAACCTTGATTTGAAGTTAAATCTTTATTTATTTGAAAAATACTCACAAACAGACGAAGTTTGAAAGTTTAACTGAACTGTCAAGTTGGAAATTCGAACTTTTCCTTTTGACATTCGAATTTCGAGCTAAAACTGAATAAGTCTGAAGAGGTGTCTCTCTGTCAGACGAATTTTGGTCATTCAAAATTCGAATTTTCATCAAATCTGAAAGAAGCCTTTTTGTGACAGACGAACTTCACAGTTTCAAAATTCGAATTTCAGACAAAATGCAATTTGTGAAAACCAAAGAAATTCGTTTGAAACTATGCTAAAGTTCATCTGAAATCAAGAAGAAACTAAGTTTGAAAAATGCTTTCTGACAGACGAACTTTGACTTAGTAACATTCGAATTTTCATCTAAGTCTGAAAGGAGCTTCTTTGTGACATTCGAATTTCACTCTTTCAAAATTCGAATTTCAGACAAAACAAAACTTGAGAAAATAGAAGAAATTCGTCTGAAAGTTTGATAAAGTTCATCTGAGATCAAGAATGATTTAAGTCTCAAAACTGGTCTCTGACAGACGAATTTCAATCTGTCAAAATTCGAATTTCAGAGAAAGTGAACTACTGTGCCTCTTTGAACGTTCAATGGACAGACGAATTTTGGGCATCCAAAATTCGAATTTCGAGGGTACTGTAGAAAATTGAAAACACTGTTCACGATTTACAGAAAAACTTTCTTCTTGAAAATTCGTATGTCACATTGTGAAAATATTTTATAAGTTTCAAAATTCGAATTTCACTCTATGGACAGACGAACTTCGTATTTTAACGTTGGAAGCTTTAACCTTCGGTTCCTTCGAAATTCGTCTGTTGACCAACCAAAATTCGAATTTCAGTATGTCAGAAACATTAAATGCGGTTGGTTAACGGATAGTTTTTCAGAGTAACCGTTGGATAACTTCCCCAACGGATAGATTTGGTCTCTAACGGATATTTGAGAACTAAAACTATAAATATAACATCATTTGAAGTTGTGGGTAACGAATCAAACTTGTATATACCGAATTTCTGCTGAATCTTCATCTCAAAAGCTTTTACCCTTCCAACTTCATTATTTGTACTTAAACCTTCATATCTACTCTATTCAAGAGAGTTATTCATTTGTAAACAATCTACTCTTCATCTGGAAGATAGAATTACTTGTGAGGGGTATTCACAAGGGGATTGGGAAGCACATAGAGAAAGTGCTTAGAGAGTTTGAGAGAGCTCAGAACAGAGCATACTCGTGTACTGTGGCTTTAGCAAGAAGCCCGTTGAAATTCTTGCTGGATAGTGGATAAATCTCAAGAGGTGTCTTGGGGACTGGATGTAGGTCAAGTAGATAGACCGAACCAGGATAAATCACTGAGTTTTCTTCTCCTTATCTCTACTTTTCAGCTTGCTCTGTTTTACACGTTGTTTTCATTATACTTTGATATCTTCACTTGCTTCACTTTGTGCAGAAAAATTTCAATCTTCCCAATTCACCCCCCCTCTTGGGAAGTCAGCCTTGCTAACAAGTGGTATCAGAGCCCGGATTCCCATTCAAAGGATTTCACAGTCCGGGAACAAAGATGGCTGGCTTTGGAGAGAGTATACTTCCTGAAGGGAACAACACTAACAGACCACCAGGCTTCAGTGGAGAGCATTATGGGTACTGGAAGATGAGGATGCAGATCTACCTCCAATCAATTGATCTTGACATCTGGTCAGTCATTGATAAAGGAGATTTCGTCCCAATGGCTCTAATTGAAGATGGAAGATACAAAGAGAAGCTGGAAGCAGAATGGAATGATGAAGACAGAAGGAGAGTCCTACTGAATTTTAAAGCAAAGCATTGTTTAGTCAATGCCCTGAACCAGGATGAATTCTACAGAGTCTCGCAATGCACCACTGCAAAAGGAATGTGGGGTACTCTGCAGATTGCACATGAAGGAACATCTGGAGTCAGGGAGAACAGACTAAACACGTGCATTGGAGAGTATGAAAGCTTCAGAATGGCTGAAGGAGAAACTGTAAAGGAGCTTCAAAAGAGATTCACTCTCATTGTGAATCAACTAAAGAGCCTAGGAAAGGAATACACTCAGTCTGAGAAAGTAAGAAAGATACTCAGAGCTCTCCCTCTGGAATGGCAGCCCAAGGTGACAGCAATTGAAGAAGCCAGAGGAGAATCAATG
Organism: Adenanthera pavonina; assembly: GCA_026686845.1. Lineage (NCBI taxonomy): Eukaryota > Viridiplantae > Streptophyta > Magnoliopsida > Fabales > Fabaceae > Adenanthera > Adenanthera pavonina. Next base: position 9,839,999 of record JAIVEN010000019.1, on the reverse strand, counting down.
GCCTCTGTCACAGCTCTCTTCGGCAGCCTTGAAGAATATGAAGGAAAAATCAAAGCACTCAAGGAAGCCGGGCTGGACAGGAAGAAGAAAGGCCTTGCTCTCAAAGCTGCTGATGAAAAGGAAGAAGAATCTGACGAAGAGGATGAACTTGATGAGGAAACTCTGGCTATGATGGTCAGAAAATTCGGAAGATTCTACAGCAAGAAGAAGAACAAGAGATTCTTCAAGAAGGTAGTTGCTGGGGAAAGCAAGAAAGAGGCAAAAGAACCTGTGACCTGCTATGAGTGCAAGAAGCAGGGACACATAAAGTGGGACTGCCCCCAATTCCTCAAAAAGCAAGAAAAGGAAAAGAAAGGTGCTGACAAAGGGAAAAAGAAGAAAGCCTACATCTCATCCATATGGGGCAACAGCTCAGATGAGGAAGAAGAAGATGAAGATGAGATTGCCAACATTTGTCTGATGGCACTTGCTTCTGAAGAAGCTACACCCTCATACAGCAGTGATCAGGATGAAGAGGTATATGAATATGAACCTTCCTATTCTGAATTACTGGATGCGTTTCATGAGCTTCATGATGATTTCATCAAAGTTGCTAAAGAACTAAAGCTGGCAAAGAAGAAAATAAATAAGCTGGAGTCTCAAAGCATAGTTTCTGAAACTGCTTCTTTACCTACTTCTGAATCTGTTTGCTACACTTCATGCACTGAACTTAAACAAACTAATGATTATCTAGTCAAAAGCATGTCTAGGCTCACTAGAGGTAAAGATATGTTGTTTGCATTGATGGGGAGCCAAAGAATTTCACAAGGAAAAGTTGGTCTTGGCTATGATCCATGTGCCGTCAAGGAAAAGATTAGGAAGAAAAATCAGAATGCATATATGAGACATTTTGTGCATGCTAAGAACAATAAAAAGAAAGTTAATGCATCACCTCACATTGAAACATATGATCAACCAAGGCATGCTAGACAAAAGTATTATCTGCACTGTTTTCTCCCTGCATCTCAATCTAGCAGCCCTTTCACTACCTGTCATTTCTGCAACAAAAAGGGACACATTTCCAGTTCTTGTGCTTTGAGGAAAAATGGACTTGGCAGGAAAGTTGAATGGGTTCCCAAAGTTGCATCTACATCTAGGGAAAAATATACTGACCAAAAAGGACCCAAGCAAATTTGGGTACCTAAAAGGAAAACATAAACATTGTTTTGCAGGTCAGTCTCAAAGCTAAGAAAAGCAACAAATGGTATATAGACAGTGCCTGCTCAAGCCACATGACTGGTGATAAGGAGAAGTTCATCACCCTAAGAGATAAGAAAGGAGGAAAGGTGACCTTTGGAGGTGATCAATATGGCAAAATCGTTGGAATTGGCATTGTGGGGAAAAATCCAGAAACATCCATTGAAGAGGTGCTGTTTGTGATTGGCCTCAACCACAACTTGCTAAGCGTGAGTCAGACTTGTGACAAAGGAAACTGGGTGCTGTTTGACTCAAAGTTTTGCCTGGTCATCAGAAAAAGTGATCACAGAGTAATCCTCAGGGCTCAAAGGGATGGTAACTGCTATACTATTGACCTCGATGAACTTCCTCCCTTAGATTCTGTATGCTTAATCAGTCAGAATAATGATAGTTGGTTATGGCATAGGAGATTAGCTCATGTTAATATGGATCAACTGTCTAAACTGGTTAAAAATGAGCTAGTTACTGGTTTGCCAAAAATGTCTTTTGAAAAGGATAAAGAATGTGATGCATGCTTAAAAGGAAAACAAATTAAATCATCCTTCAAATCTAAAAACATAGTTACCACAACAAGACCACTTGAATTGCTGCATATGGACTTAATTGGACCTTCTAGGGTGAAAAGTCTTGGTGGTAATCTGTATGTGCTTGTAATTGTTGATGATTATTCTAGATTTACTTGGACATTATTCCTTTCCTCTAAGAGTGATACCTTTGATGCATTTGTAACCTTAGTTAAGAAAGTGCAAAATGAGAAAGGTATCTCTATTGTGTCTATCAGGTCAGATCATGGAGGAGAATTTGAAAATGCATACTTCCTGGAGTACTGCAGTGAGCATGGAATTGACCACAACTTCTCAGCTCCTAGGACTCCTCAACAGAATGGAGTAGTAGAAAGGAAGAACAGAACTATTAGGGAGATGGCCAGAGCTATGCTGAATGAAAAGGAACTTTCTCAAGTGTTTTGGGCTGATGCAGTAAACACAGCAAGTTACATCATCAACAGAGCATACATCAGACCCATCCTGGGAAAGACTCCATACGAGCTGTACAAGGGGAGAAAGCCAAATCTGTCCCATCTCCATGTGTTCGGGTGCAAATGCTTCATTCACAACAATGGCAAAGAAAACCTAGGTAAATTTGATGCCAAATCAGATGAAGATATATTTCTAGGCTACTCTAGTAGGAGTAAGGCATATAGAGTTTACAATAAAAAATCAAATGTGGTAGAAGAATATGTGAATGTGGTTTTCATTGAAAATGAAACTGTTTCAAAACATATTACCAATGAGGATGATCTTGCTTTCAATTTTGAAAAACTGGGCATTTCTGATAAAAGTAGAACTGAACCTCCAAAGATATCTGAATCTGTTAACATAGAGGAAGATATCCAGGAGCAAGAGTTTGATGAAGAAAATAATGAAGAAACATCTCAAGAACTCCCTAGAGCATGGAGATATCAAAGGAATCATCCTGTTGATCAAGTGATAGGAGATGTTCAAGAGAGAGTCAAAACCAGAAAACAGTTAAGGGATCAAATGCTAAATTGTGCTTTCATTTCTCAAATTGAACCCAAATGTGCTGAAGAAGCCTTAACTGATGATTACTGGATTTTGGCTATGCAAGATGAATTAAATCAATTTGAAAGAAATCAAGTTTGGGATCTAGTACCAAGGCCCAAAAATCATCCTGTTATTGGTACCAAATGGGTTTTCAGAAATAAACTTGATGAATCTGGAATAATAATCAGAAATAAAGCTAGATTGGTTGCTAAAGGGTATAATCAGGAAGAAGGTATTGATTTTGAAGAAACCTTTGCACCAGTAGCTAGATTAGAAGCTATAAGAATATTGCTAGCTTATGCATGCATGAAAAATATTTTGCTTTATCAAATGGATGTAAAAAGTGCTTTTCTGAATGGATATATCATGGAAGAGGTTTATGTAGATCAACCTCCTGGTTTTGAGGATTCTACAAAACCAAACCATGTCTATAAACTGAAGAAAGCTCTTTATGGATTAAAACAAGCCCCTAGAGCATGGTATGAAAGATTGAGCAGTTTTTTGACTGAAAAAGGGTTTAACAGAGGCAAAGTTGACACAACTTTATTTACTAAGAAAGAGAATAAAGGTTTACTAATTGTCCAAATCTATGTTGATGATATTATTTTCGGTGCTACTAATGAAACTCTTTGCAAGGAATTTTCTAAGTTAATGCAGGGAGAATTCGAAATGTCCATGATGGGTGAACTCAATTTCTTCCTTGGATTGCAAATCAGACAGTTTAATGATGGTATCTTTCTCAGTCAATCCAAGTATCTAAAGGAGCTGTTAAAGAAGTTTGGAATGGAGAATGCCAAGCCAATGGGAACACCTATGGCTACTGCAACCAAACTGGACATGGATGAAAATGGGAAGATGTTTGACATCACTCAGTGCAGAAGAATGATTGGATCCCTGCTATACTTAACTGCCAGCAGACCTAACATTATGTTCAGTGTCTGTATGTGTGCAAGGTTCCAATCATGCCCCAAAGAGACCCATGCAACAGCTGTGAAAAGAATTTTCAGATATCTCATTGGAACATCACAGATGGGTCTTTGGTATCCAAAAGGCAATGGAGAAGATCTCAAAGGATACACTGATGCTGATTTTGCAGGATCCAAAACTGACAGAAAAAGCACAAGTGGAACTTGTCAGTTTCTTGGAGGATCCCTGGTTTCATGGTTCAGCAAAAAGCAAAACAGTGTGGCTCTATCCACTGCAGAAGCTGAGTATGTGGTAGCTGGAAGCTGTTGTGCCCAAGTCATCTGGATGAAGCAGCAGCTTGAGGATCTTGAGGTTAAAATGAAGGAGATACCCATCATGTGTGATAATCAAAGTGCCATAAACATCACTAAGAATCTTGTCATGCACTCAAGGACGAAACATATTGAGGTTAGGCACCACTTCATAAGGGATCACGTTCTGAAAGGAGAAGTTAAGCTGGAATACATCCCAACAGAGGATCAAGTAGCTGATATACTCACCAAACCTCTACCAGAAGACAGGCATTGCAAAATAAGAAGAGAATTGGGAATGGTAAATCCCAATGAATTGTAAGTTATTCTTATAAAATTCTCTTTTTTTTTCTTTCTTAAAGTCAATTCTAACTTCAGCATTGGAGAGTGTTTAATTTAAGTTGCAGGTGCTCCTCACAAGACTAAATGGCTATACTTTTGAAGATTGGAGCATATCAGATTGGAACAACCAGAAAATGAAGTGAATGATAATTATTCTAAATTCTGGATCCATTCTGTAAGTTTTTAAAGTTGAAATTTGTATATTGTTTTATTGCTAGATGAATTTCATTGATAATCTGTGTTTTTGAACTGGTCAACGTGGTCAACATTCGAATTTTGGTTGACCAACAGACGAACTTTGGCCTGTTATGCCTTAGAACAGTTCTCGGTAATGCCTCGAAATTCGTCTGTTAAAGCTTGAAAGTTCGAATTTTCAAAAACTGAAATTTCAAAGTTATGATTGTTCATCATTGTTATACGAATTGTTGCTTTTTAACATACAAATGTTGGACAATATTTATAAAAGTTGAAAAATTCAAAGTTTCAGTTCAAAATTCGTCTGTTGAATTATGCTCTTGATGATTGAATGCTTGAAAGATGATGCTCTGCATGCTTAATTTGTCCATTGGTTGGAGTTTTGTTTGTTGATGCTGTTTTTCTTTTCAACATTCGAATTTTGTTAAAACAAAATTTGTCTGTTGTGTATGTATTAATTGTTTCAAGCCTCTGTCAGACGAACTTTAAAGATGAAAATTCGTCTATCAGTAAGCTGTGCTGAACGGTTTAACTTGTAACTGCCCGAAGTTCGAATTTTGACTCCTCAAAATTCGTCTGTCAGACGGTTACATGCGTTAAAACCGACGGTTTCCCGCAGAACAGACGCAACCCTATTTGTAACTCCTCCAAGTCTGTTCTGATTCTCTCTTCAATCCTCTTAACTCCTGTCCAAAAACCGTCATTCTTCACCATTTAAACTTCCTTTCGCATCCCTTAAATCCATTCTCTGCCACATTCTGCATCATTCAACCAAGAAATGGCGAGAGTGAAGATTCCTGGAACAAGACCAGCTGGAACTCAGCCAAAAAGGACGGTCAAATCTCAATATGCTACAAAGGAAGGAGAGAAATCCAAGAGAAAGGCCGAACCCAGTAAAGCTACTCCTTCCAAACGCCAAAAATCTTCATCCAAGTCAGAATCTCAGAAAGCTGGGCCCTCATCTTCAAAATCTGCAGTTCCTTCGGCTAGTACTGCTGCTGTGGCTTCCTCTTCCTCTACTGAATCTGGAAAGTTTGAATTGACTACACTGCCACTGTGGAGCACTCCAGAGATCCAAGAAGAGTATTCTACCAAGTTTTCCACCAAGAAGGTAATAAAACCTCACTGTGTAAATATGGAACAATTTCTGATATCCAACAACTTTGATGCTGCAATATGGTTGATAAGATATAGAAATTTGTTGGAAATTGCTGAGAAATATGATGATGAGGTGGTGAAGACTTGGTATGCATCTCTTCAATATAACAGCAAGAAAAGGAAATGGGAGGTCACCTTGAGATCAAGGACCATTTGGCTTGCTGATGAAACTATCAATGAAGTACTGGAACTCCCAGGACAAGATGGGCTAAAAATTGACATCACAGCCTCTGGATATATGGATGAGGCTAGTACAACTGATGAGGAAGGTGGCTCCTTTCTGAATTACAAAGAAAGCACCATCTTGGATACCCTATTCAGAAGAAGGGAGAACAGGCCTACTTTAAACCAGTTGAAGCCCACAGACCTCAGTGTACAAGTAAGGATCTTGCACTACATAGTGTCCAGGATCATATTCAACAACGGTGGCAGCTTCAACTTGATAACAAGGGCAGAGGCTCATGTGATGACTGCCATCATACGTGGGAAGCTAATCAATATGGGTCATATCATTCTCCAGCGTATGATAAAGGCAAGGGATCAAAGGAAGGATTCCACACTCCCCTATGCTGCAATTATTTCAAGAATCCTGCAGCATGCTAGGATTCAACACATTGAAAAGGGGAAAGGGAAACTCACTGAGGCCTTCAAAGAAGAAGAATTGCAAAGGATGGGCATTGAAAGAGATAAAGGACATTGGGTTGGAAAGGGAGCAGGGAAATCTGAAGACTTGTTCTTTGTTGCTGATGCATCCCTCCAACAAGAAGGCACCTCTGAGGCTCCTGGCAGATCTGTACCTCAGCCTTCTCAGCCTATTCCATCTCCATCTAGGCCTACTCACCCTCCTTCCACTCCCTCCTCACGAGCCAAGCCAACCAAGATCACTGAGCTGTTTGACAGTCTGTCAACACTCATTCTCAGCATTAGGGATGAGCAAAATGCCAAATTTGCTCATCTACAAGACCAGATCCATCAGTTGGCTGTGAATATGAAAGTGGTAGCTGATGCCTATGAAGAGATTAGAAATGCAATTCCTACCACTTCAGCTCCACCTCAGCCTGGTGTGCCTGAGCCTACTCTGTCTCCATCCCCTGTGCCTCCAAGTCCCTTCGAGATTGCCTCCTCTGACCATGATAATGATGGGGCTGGTGCAATGAGAACACCTAGTCCTGGTCCTCCCTTGGACTATGGATTGGAAGAAGACAGTTTCCAAGCAACAAGCCCTCATGAGCCTATGCAAGAGGATGCTCAGGGTTCAATTCTGTCAATACAAGAATCTGAGCAAGTTGAAAGACTGGTTGCAGCCATTTCAACCTCCTCTATGCAAGAAGATGTGAGCAATGAGGAAAGGAGCATTGTACCTGTTATTGAATATCTTGCCATTGCTCACAATGCTCTGCTCAACCAGCCTCTCCTCCTCTTGCTGCTTATGGGCTTTCAGAGGAACAAAGAGCTCGACTGGCTCTTTCCAGGCAGGAAATGCAAGAGCTGCTTGAGGTCTCTGATGATGATGATGAAGAGCCTGCTGAGCCCCCTGCACCAGTTTAGCCAGAAATTCCTTTTGCTCCTGTCCCTCTTCGTGTTGTTCCTCTCACTCAGATACCTCCTCCAATGGACTTTGCTGGGCTTTCTGATGATGCCAAAAAGGGGGAGAAGATAAAGCAAACTGGGACTAAGCAAGCTGGAAAATCTGCTGAGTCATCTGGGAAAGGAAAGACATACAGCAAGAAGACTAAGCCAAAGAAGAAGTGATTGTTTTAGATCTTGTGATTGTTTTAGATCTTAGGCTGAATCTTCCTGTTGTATCTTGTGTTAATTATTTAATTGTATTTGCTTGTTTGTTGTTTTTGAGAACTGATTGACATATGTATTGCAACAATTTGATTAAGTAAATTATGTTCTTGGTTGCAATGATTTGGGATTTGAATCTCTTCACTTAATTTGTTGAAAATGATATCTTATGAACTGTAATGCATATGTTGAGGGGGAGCTTGTGTAAGCAAACCCAAGTACTAATCCAGTTTGTGAGTTGTTTTGTCATCATCAAAAAGGGGGAGAATGTTGGATCAAGAGTTTTGATGATTCCAAACCAACACTCAAGAGCTTGGATTGAAGATATCAAAGGAGATCAAAGCTGTTTCAAGTGAAGATTTTCTGAGTGTTTGCTATTAGATCTTTTGTAGGATCTTTAGTTTTTGTTTAGATTGGGTAAAAGATTTTGATTTGAGAAAAAGACGTTTTCAAACCTTGATTTGAAGTTAAATCTTTATTTATTTGAAAAATACTCACAAACAGACGAAGTTTGAAAGTTTAACTGAACTGTCAAGTTGGAAATTCGAACTTTTCCTTTTGACATTCGAATTTCGAGCTAAAACTGAATAAGTCTGAAGAGGTGTCTCTCTGTCAGACGAATTTTGGTCATTCAAAATTCAAATTTTCATCAAATCTGAAAGAAGCCTTTTTGTGACAGACGAACTTCACAGTTTCAAATTTCGAATTTCAGACAAAATGCAATTTGTGAAAACCAAAGAAATTCGTCTGAAACTATGCTAAAGTTCATCTGAAATCAAGAAGAAACTAAGTTTGAAAAATGCTTTCTGACAGACGAACTTTGACTTAGTAACATTCGAATTTTCATCTAAGTCTGAAAGGAGCTTCTTTGTGACATTCGAATTTCACTCTTTCAAAATTCGAATTTCAGACAAAACAAAACTTGAGAAAATAGAAGAAATTCGTCTGAAAGTTTGATAAAGTTCATCTGAGATCAAGAATGATTTAAGTCTCAAAACTGGTCTCTGACAGACGAATTTCAATCTGTCAAAATTCGAATTTCAGAGAAAGTGAACTACTGTGCCTCTTTGAACGTTCAATGGACAGACGAATTTTGGGCATCCAAAATTCGAATTTCGAGGGTACTGTAGAAAATTGAAAACACTGTTCACGATTTACAGAAAAACTTTCTTCTTGAAAATTCGTATGTCACATTGTGAAAATATTTTATAAGTTTCAAAATTCGAATTTCACTCTATGGACAGACGAACTTCGTATTTTAACGTTGGAAGCTTTAACCTTCGGTTCCTTCGAAATTCGTCTGTTGACCAACCAAAATTCGAATTTCAGTATGTCAGAAACATTAAATGCGGTTGGTTAACGGATAGTTTTTCAGAGTAACCGTTGGATAACTTCCCCAATGGATAGATTTGGTCTCTAACGGATATTTGAGAACTAAAACTATAAATATAACATCATTTGAAGTTGTGGGTAACGAATCAAACTTGTATATACCGAATTTCTGCTGAATCTTCATCTCAAAAGCTTTTACCCTTCCAACTTCATTATTTGTACTTAAACCTTCATATCTACTCTATTCAAGAGAGTTATTCATTTGTAAACAATCTACTCTTCATCTGGAAGATAGAATTACTTGTGAGGGGTATTCACAAGGGGATTGGGAAGCACATAGAGAAAGTGCTTAGAGAGTTTGAGAGAGCTCAGAACAGAGCATACTCGTGTACTGTGGCTTTAGCAAGAAGCCCGTTGAAATTCTTGCTGGATAGTGGATAAATCTCAAGAGGTGTCTTGGGGACTGGATGTAGGTCAAGTGGATAGACCGAACCAGGATAAATCACTGAGTTTTCTTCTCCTTATCTCTACTTTTCAGCTTGCTCTGTTTTACATGTTGTTTTCATTATACTGTGATATCTTCACTTGCTTCACTTTGTGCAGAAAAATTTCAATCTTCCCAATTCACCCCCCTCTTGGGAAGTCAGCCTTGCTAACATATTTTGCCTTGAAATTCAGTAAGACTCTTCTTCTATCTTCCTCATTCCATTCAACTTATGGCTTCTCTCGGTATTTTCCATCATCTTCCAAAGCCATTGGGACAAAATCTCCCTTCTGAATGACTGACCAAATGTCCAGATCAATTGACTGGAGATAGATTTGCATTCTCATCTTCCAGTACCCATAGTATTCTCCACTGAAGCCAGGTGGTCTATTTGTGTTGTTGCCTTCTGGTAATATGCTTTCTCCAAAGCCAGCCATTTTAATTCCTGGACTATGAAATCCTTTGATTGGGAATTCGGGCTCTGATACCACTTATTAGATTAGTTGGCATCCCAAGAGGGGGGTGAATTGGGAAGCTTGAAATTTTCTGCAAAATATCAAGAAAGTGAAGAGAGCAAAGTATAGAAGGTAAAACAGAGTATAAGAGAATGAAATTTAAAAGTTACAGTAAAGAGAAGAAAACTTAGATATTTATCCTGATTCGGTCTCTCCACTTGACCTACGTCCAGTCCCCAAGTCACCACTTGAGATTTTTCACTATTCTGCAAGAATTCAATGGGCTTCTTGCAAATGCCTCAGTACAAAAATGATGCTCTGTTTCTAGAGCTTCACTCAATCACTCTATGCACTCTTACAAAGTGCTTCCCAATCCCTTGTGATATCCCCTCATAAGAAAATCTATCTTCTAGATGAAGAATAGATTGTTTACAAAGATTAAACTCTCTTAAATAGAGTGAATATGAAAGTTGAAGTACAAAATATTGAAGTGAGAGAGTAAGAAACTTTGAGTAGATGATTTGGCAGAGTTTCAGTATATACAATGTTAAAATCGTTACCCACAACTTCAAATGATGTTATATTTATAGATTTAGGTCTCAAATATCCATTAGAGACAAAATCTATCCGTTGGAGAAGTTATCCAACGATTACTCTGAAAAACTATCCGTTAACCAACAACATTTAATGCTTCTGACATACTGAAATTCGAATTTCGGTTGGTCAATAGACGAATTTTGCAGAAACCGAAGGTTAACAGCTTCAATGTTGAATGCTCGAAGTTCGTCTGTCATGAAGTGAAATTCGAATTTTGATATTTTGAAAATGTTTCTATGTTGTGACATACGAATTTTCAAGTAGAAAGTTTTTCTGTTAAGTGTGAACAGTATTTTCAATTTGCTACAGTGCCTTCAAAATTCGAATTTTGGAACCTCAAAATTCATCTGTCCGTAGCTGGTTTGTAAGGCATAGTAGTTCATGTGATTCAAAGTTCGAATTTTCAAATGTCAAAGTTCATCTGTCAGAGAGACCTCTTTTCATACTAACTTCAAAATTCGAATTTATAAATACTGTCATTCGTATGTCAACATATCACTACAACAGACTCATAAGCTTAGTTTCTGAAATTCAAATTTTCATGTTCAAAGTTCGTTTGTCAGTGAGCAATTTTGAAATTCAATCCAAACTTAGTTTCAGATGAACTGTGACATAATTTCAGACGAATTTCTTTAGTTTCCATAAGTTTCATTTTGTCTGAAATTTAAATTTTCAACACCCAAAGTTCGTCTGTTAGTGAAAGCTCCTTTCAAACACTTATCAAAATTCGAATTTCATCAAGTCAAAATTCGTCTGTCAGAGAGGTATCTCTGCAGACTTGTTCAGTTTTAGTACGAAATTTGAATTTCCAAAGCCAAAGTTCAAACTTTCACTATGACAGATTGGTATTAACCTTTCAAACTTCATCTGTTGGTGGGTGTTTTTCAAATATTCCATGATTTAACATAGAATCAAGGTTTTTAAAACATCTTTTCACCAAATCAAAGTCTTTTACTCAAATGGAACACTACTAAACAGCCTACATCTATCTTTGCACAAACTTATTCAGAATTTCTTCACTTGAAACCTTTTGCGCACCTTTGATATCTTTATTCCAAGCTCTTGAAGGTTGATTTGGAATCATCAAAACTTCTTGATTCAACAAACAGCACCAAAGGCAAACTCCTATGAAAAAAATATTTGCTATGGGTAAGAGGGGCAAAAGTACAAATGTTCTTGATGTTATTAAGCATGCTTGATATAACTAGTAAATGATTTCCATCTACATTTGGAGGGACAAGGAAAAGGTTCCAATTACATGCACGAATCTCATCTAGGCATTACATCAAACACTTGATAGGCACACACTGTAGCATATGACAAGTCTACTCTTCCACTTTAAAACCCTGCAACCAAAAACACTTTAATGTGGAATCCAGCAGACAAAGCCTCTGACCCACTCAGAAGTACAGAGAATCAAACATAAATTGAAATACCAAAGGCATGGCAAACACAAAAAAACATGGGATTCCACTTGAAAGAAACATGGGATCTAGTTGTCCTATAATAGTTTTAAGTAGTTCAAATAGACTCCACTTGAAACAAATTAATGTATCTGCATGTTTAAACAAAAATAAAAGAAAAAGGATACATAAAGAAGCTCAAAGTTATTCATAAACTTTAAAGCTTTAAAAAAATTTATATGAACTTTGAAAAAGATACATAAAAGCACTGCAGTTATCTTATTCTTAGGATTCTCATAAGATCTTAATCCTCCAACTGCTGTTGAGTAGAAACACCCTTGAGGGAAAGAAGCACGTGACTTGCCGCAAGCACCTTTTAGCAATTCAACATCATCAGTAAATGTTAAGTATCCATCAACTATTATTCCCCCAATACAAAGGAACCTTTTTTTCTTTTTTGTCAACAAAAAGCATAGAGAATATATTAAGGAAACTCCACACAGTACAACAAAGGGAATACAAAGGAACCTTACCAAATCGATCTTATCAAAAATTATTATAACCAGCCACAGATTATTCTAAGTAACCACCTAAAGCTATATATACAGTAGGGATGGAGCAACGAAATTAATAGGTGAAATGAATGGAACTACTTACAAAAGCCACAAAGAGGGTGGAAATGGACTTTTCATAAACAATGAAAGTGAACCTCCCATTAAGATGGCCTACGACGTGATTGGCAAGGTAGGGTACTCAATCACGCAACACTTTGTAGGCCTCGATCATCAAAAGCACCTCATTAGCAGACTTGGCTAGTCCATATTGATGTCTTAAGCTTCCAAATTGTCAAGAGCTCCATCAAATAAGCAGAAGATCTCATCCTTCATAGCAAATGACTTATAGTTATCGATCGAGAAAGCAACACCGACGAGAATGAGGGACTGAGAGTGATAAAGCAGCAAGAGAGTACGACAACGAGCTTTAAGAATGTTGCTAGGGTTTTTAGCCTCCAAATTCCTCCCGCTTCCTCTAGGGTTCTCCCAGCCTCTTTCCTCATGATTCCCCTCTTAAAGCAAATTTCCTCTTTTTTTCTCAGCTCCAGTTTGCCCACTTGATCTCACTCACTCCCTCTGTCTTTTTCTCTGAGCCTCTTCTGTAACATCCCAAAAAAAACTAAAATACCTAGAAATACATAGGAAATTTGTAAAAATGAACAAACACCATTTTACGTAAAAAAAAGGCAAAGAGGTCATTTTTCCCAATTGGATGAAAAAATAAGAAATTATATTTTTGCCCCTAAAGAATTATGAAAATGACATCTATGTCCCAAAGCCTAAAAAATTCTCCAAGAATAAGGATGCAAAACTTCTTAGGAAAATTACACCTAATGACCTGAAAGTTTCAAAAATTATAATTTAACACCAGATTAGGAGTAAATATGCAAAATTACTGTCAAAACGAAGCCCTTGATGAGAAAAGTCCAATGGTATATGGCACTGAGGGTTAATATTCAAGGATAAAGAAGTAATCAATGCTGAGTATCCAAAAGTAACAGTAAACCAATAAAGTAAATTGTGAGCCCAACCGATGATTAAAAGGTAACTGAGACAGGATATGAGACATACATAGATATCATTTGGAACAAGATAATTAAGGAAATATAAATATAAATATGGAATAATCCTGTAACCCAAAAATACTAATTTACTATAAAAAGTGATTTTATCGGTACAGTTAAAAAATACTTGATTCAAGATATATCTAGACTAAGAAAAATTGAACAGTATTTGGACAATTTCTTCTCTCTCTTAGGCATATGAGTAGCACAAATTTTTGGCCCAAAACTTCTCAAGGAAGTCATGAATTTTTTGCCAAAAACTTGTTAAAAAAGGCTTGACTTTTTGCACCAAAAAGTGATTAAGACTAAGTAAGTAATTAGTGAGTTAATTAGGCCAAATAAGCACTCACTTTCCTCCTCATTCAGATGTGAATTTCTGCAACAAAGAGTGAGAGAGAGAGCTCCAAAAACACAAGGGAAAGAAGAGGAAAAAGAAGGAACAAGAAGGCAAGACTCAAAGCTCAATCACTTGATAAGAGTTTTTACTAACTCTAGCTTGTGTTCTCAAGAGTTTATGATAGTTTGAAGAAGTATTTTTCCTCTCCTCTCTTACTTAAAGTTTCAGCCATGAAAGGTTTTAGAGAGAGAAAGTATGCACAAGTCAAATAAGCTTAGGTAAAGGCTTAGAATAGATGGATAAAGTAAGAATATACAAGTGGTTGTAAGTATTGTGAAGGAAATTATTTTCTTCAAATTTCCCTTTGTAATATCCTTATTTTTATGAGATGTTATAAAATGAATAAAAGATGAAAAATGAAGTAAGATGAAAAGGCTATATATATAATCGGGCTTTAAAAGAAATTAATTTCTCATCTAATTTTTTGAAGAAGTTATGTTTGATCCTTAATTGGAATTAACTTCTTATAAGGTTCTTAATAGAAATTAACTCCAGAACTTATCCCAAAAAATATGTCATATACCATTTGAATGAAAGTCTACTCCAAACTGAGCGCAACGGTATAAATATTACGTTTCTGGGAGGTCTAGGTTAAGAGATAGACCAATTTAAAGTTATTGTGAATAGTGCAAAAAAGAAATAATAAAAAAATTGGTCTTTAGGTAAAATTACAAGAAAATATCCAAAAGAATGAATAATTACATTTTTACCCAATTCAGGGGCAAAATAGTCATTTTCCATATTAGAAGAAAAATGTGAATATTGCATTTAAATCCCGAGAAAAAAATGTTGATATAATAAAATGCATGAATAACTGGAAAAAATTGAGAGACACCGTTAAGCATGAACTCGGGTAATGATCATTTTTTCAGGTTAAACGAAAAAAATGAGAAAAATATATTTTGGCCCCAAGAACTAAGAAGGCTTTCAATTTAGTCCCTGAATGAAGAAATTTTCGTGAAGAGGAAATGAAAACAAGTTTGGGAAAAATTATAGTTAATGACCCGAAAGTTTCAAAAATTATAAATTTACCCCTAGTTAAGGGTATTTTTGGAAATATGAATATGAGCTAAGCCCAATGGAATATAGCAAGGAATCTATTAAGATCAAAATAATATTTATTAGGTAATTATGATCTAATATTAATATTTTACCCGATAAATGTCAGTTTAGACTACAGGAAAAGGCAGTATTGATTCAAGGACAATGATTGAGCCTTAATAAAATATATTTTAGGTCTAGATAATGATTTTGGACTAAAAGTAATTGTTGGATAATCCTGTACCAATTTAATGATAATTTTGGTAAAAATACTTAATCGATACAGGTAAATCTAATTAGTAAAAGGTATTTTGATCCATAAAAATTATTTAAGCATTTTTTTTAGCTAAAGAATAATGTGAGCCATGTATGAATCAGTTTATGGACACATGTGAAATTTTTCAAAAAGCTTTTTAAAAGAAAAAGCAAATAAAAGTAGATAGAAAAGTTAATTGAATAATTGTATTACATAAATATCTTAGCAAGTCATTAACCATCATCATCTTCAGCCTTCATCATGTCTGAAACTGCAGCAAGAAGAGGAGAGAAGCACGAAAAGAAGTTGAATCCAAGAAACAAGAGCAATAAGAAAAGTTTGGTCCTCAAACTTCTAAGGTAGATTTCTATGGTCACCACCTTTTTCATACTTGAGTATTGTGGTGTTTTATGGAGTATTTTCTCCTCTTTCACCTCTGAAATTTTTGACCTAGAGAGAGAGTAGAGAGAGAGAATTTTGCCATGAAGAAACCAATCCATAAAAAGTAAAACATATGTCACAAGATACAAGATTATGGCATTGGTTTCAAAGATTGATGAGTTATTATTTTTCTATAATTTTTTCTATTTTTATGCTATTTAGGGTTTGTTAAAGGAAAGGGAATTTCAAGTTTTTGACCCCAAAAATGGATTCCTTGGGTCCAAAATAGGTTAGAACAATTATGTTGTACAAGAAAATGCAAAAGGAAAGCAAAATGAAAAATTAGAGTTAAAGTGAGCTCTTTATGAAGGATGTAATGCAATCAATGACTTAAGACCTTGTTTTATGATGTAATAGGGTTCCAATAAGTGTTTAAGATCAATGAAAGTGTCCACAAAGTTTGGAGATCATTGGAAAGCAAGAAGATAGTTATTTTCCCTATTATGCTTAATGTTGTCATACTTTGTTTCCATGATAATATGACTATGCCATCTAGTTGTTTGAATACTTTATGATGTATTTTCATTGTTGGCTGAATGTTTGAAGGGTTTTATGACCCTAGGATGTCCATTTTACAAAGTGTTATCATGCCAAAATTTTTATGGAATTGTATGGCATAATATGAAGTTATGATTTTCATTGATAATTTTATAAAATGATGTGATTATGTGAATGCATAATTGGGTGTAACAACTGAGATTCTTTGAATCTCATTCCTTTCCAATATTAACTATGTTAGGGCAAGGACATGGAAGTATTCAAACAAATGCAAGGGAAATGAAGAAGACGATGGAGAATTACTTGTTTTTGCAAGTTATAATGTTAAGTTGAGAAAATATGTATCATGTATGTATGAGATGAAATTCATTATACATGATTATGTTCCTTAAAGTCCTCTTATGATGTTATGTGTGGATTTGGAACAATAAATGTTGATGCATGAGGTTTATGAAGTTTATTATATGAGTTATGGCATAATTATGAATAAGATGACCAGTATGGATTTGAGCAAGGGAACTCTATTCGAAAAAGAGCATCCTACATAAGTTTTATACATGCTCTTAAAGTAGACAGAATAAGCTTTTCATAGAGATAAAGAACACCAAAATTGGATAAATGTATGAATTATAATGAATTTTTTAAATTAGGATTCAAAATTGAACACTATTGGAAAAACTAGAACTTACACTGTGAACACTGAATTTTTCAAATGGCACTATAAAATCGTGTATAGTTCCAAAAATTTAGTGATTTACACTTATGGAAAGCTCCAAGTCTTACGAAATGAATGCCACTAGTTTAAAACCATTTGGAGCTATAAAGAAGGAGTTATATAATTTCTCCTAAAACTGTTCCAGTAGAAATAGTGTTCTGACCCATAATAGTTATGTTAATATTATGCCCTATACAAGTTGAATAAATGTACAAGAAAAATATCCCTAGAATTAGTCTCACAGGGCTTTCCAATGACATACGGAATGAATAAATTGGCTCAGGGTAGAGTGAGATATGAATTTTTAAATATAAGGCCAAGATCCTGAGAAAGAGAAAATGACCAAATGTATAGTAAATGTTTGAGAAATAAACTGTATAAATTGATCAAGAGAATGCTCTGTTTCATATTTTTTCCATATATAAAATTTTTTTATCTATTTTTATAGACTTGAATCACTATGAAATAATTTTTCTAGAATTAGTTATAAATTTTTAAATTTCAGTTAGCAAAGTAGAAACTACCATATGAACAGTAACTGAAAATTTTGGAAATTCTGATTTTCATTCTTATGTAATTCAAGCTTAGGATCAAGTATAATCTGATTTAAAAAAAAAAGTCTAATTCATGATAAATGAGTCTAAAAGTATGGTGTTACACCCTTAATTTTGGTTAGTTAGGGTTTTGTTCTTAGAGTTAGAATTTCATGTTTTTTATGCCAAAAATGAGTTCCTCATGGTGGAAAACCTTAGGAACAAGTGTTGATTTCATGAAGAAACTTAAGATTAAGAAAGTGAAATTTTTAGGGTTTTGAAGCTTAATTTGGAATGAACAGTAACCATAGCTAGAGATGGAATTTGGTAAGTCTGAGGCCATATTTGGATTCTTCATGAAAAATTACATAAAATAGAGGTATAATTCATCATTTTTGAGCTAGGAATGAATTTTTGAAAAATTAGAGTTTCATGAACACTTTTTGAATAAAGTCATGAAACCATTAACTTGAGTAGTTGTTTGATGATGTATTTAGGTTTGAAAAAGCCTAATAAAGATTGTGGAAGTGTTAAAAAGAGGTGGAACCAAAGGAAAAGGCAAGAGGATTCACAAAGGTAGCATTATTTTCCTACTTGCATTATGTTATCATACTTGCTTTGAATATATTTGATGCTTTGTCATATGATTTTGTTGTTGCCTTGTGATGTTTTTATGATATTGGCTGAGTTGAATGAGGGGCTTTGAAACCCCAGGATGTCCATTTTTCAAAACAAAACTCTACCGAAATTTTTGTGAAATCATATGACTTAATCAATGATTCTTCAATGTTGTTATATAAATATGATAATATGATTGCATGTATGGGTAATCGCTATTGAGATTCTTTGAATCTCACCCCGCCCCCTTCAATGACTAACCATGCTAGGGAAAAAAATGGAAAAAGGGCTAACAAAGGAGCTAGTTTCATGAAGAAGCTAATGATGAGTGGATGATGTTGCAAGCCATTATGTTATAATGTGAATGGTTATCGGTGCCTTACTTTTGTATGAAATTGTAAAATAGTGAATATTATGTTAATGTTGTAAAAAAATGTATGAGAATTTTCAGTTCTGGATCTTGTGATATGAAGTTATGTTCTACCAAGTTTCATGCCAAAATGAGTTCATTTGCATGGGTTTTGACAACCAAATTGCAATATAGATTGAAACAAGACATATTTGTCTGTTTTGTTCATCCTTGTTCTATACTTAATGTGAGGATAGATTACTGGGATTTTTATAGCAGATAGACGACATCTCAAGCTTTAAAATGACACCAATTCACCCCATTTGGACTTGTGTACAATTAATGGTGAATTTTCAAAGTTAGGGTTAAGAATAGGGCAATATTAGCAAAATTGGAAACTGGAAGTTAAGTATTGGAAATTTCAAAAGATAACATAAAATCGTATAGAGCTCCAAAAATCCAGTGTTTTATATGTATAAAAGGGTTTGTGTCTTAAGATTTGTATGCCACTGATTAGGAAGTGATTGGAGCTATAGAATAAGAAATATGTAAGTTTTCCCAAAACTGCTTCAATAACAGTAGTATTCTGACCCTTCACAATTTAAGTTAATGTTATGTCCTGTGTAAGTGAAATAAATGTATAATAAAAATATTTCTATAAGTAGACATATTAGCTTTCAAATAACATAGAGTATACATGATTTGGTTATAAATAGAATGAAATATGATTTTTCAAAGTTGAGATTAGAAAACTAGAAGATAGAAAAATGACCAAATAAACAGTAAAAGCCCACAAAATTTACTATATGAATTGGTTCAATGAAGTTATTGTTTAATATTTTTTCCATGTAGAAAATCTTTTAAAATATTTTTAGAGACTTAAATTATCTCAAGATGATTTTTTTTAGATTTAGTTATAAATTTTCAAAATTCGCCGAGTAAAATGGAAATTTCCAAATGAATAGTACCTGGAAAAATTGAAAATTTTGTTTTTGAAATTAAATTGATTCAAGCTTCTCTTCAAACATATTTGGCATCTAAAATAATCTAATACATAGGAAATGAGCTCTAATTTAAGATGTTACATCTTCTGCGTTATCCCCTACTTTCTGGATTGGGTTCGTGCCTGAGTTTCAACCCTTTTTTTATATTATTTCTTTCTTTCTTTCTCTCTTCTTTTTTTTTTTACTTTTTTATTATATATTTTTTATTATTATTATCATTTATTATTATTTTTACTTTTCTCTCATTTTAATATTTTTTATTTATTTTTATTATTTGTTATATATATTTTAATCATTATCTTATTTTATTTTTCCATTTATCTTGTTCATTATTATTTTTCTCTATTTTTATTTTTTCCTACTTCTTTCGTCTCTTTTTTCCTTATATATATTTTTATTATTATTGTTATTCTTTTTAATTTTATGTATAAAACTTGGACAAAATACAATATTCACAGCACCAATTTTCATTAATGGCAATTCTCTACTTTGGTGCGTTCCTCTTTCTCTTTTATGGTAAACTAGTTATATACCTATGCGATGCATGGGTCCTTCACAAATTACTGCATGGGTCCTTCAAAAATTATAATTGATGTCTTCTTCAAATAAATGAAAATTATATGTACAAAAAAGTAAAAGAAAATTATATAAGAACCCAAAATATATATTTTTTATTACAACTCAATATTCATACTTTATCAAAAAAAATGGTGCCTGCTTTCAATAAAGTAATATCATATTTTTACGTCAAACCTAGAAAGTAATATAATATTAATTAATCAATCAGTAAATAAAATTTGACAGTCTACGTAAATAATGAAAATTATTAGTTCTCTCCACGACAATTGATTGACACTGACATTGTATGAACTTTAAAAAATAATACCACCTACATATCATATCGTCAAAAAATAATATTGTGGCATCCATATATTTTTTTAAGACATATTTTTATAATATGTATCAGATAAATAATACCATTTTATTATATTTTTCCTCAAGCAACGTGTTTAGCCCACCAGATCATCAAAGAAACACCTTTTGAATGGCCACAGTTTCACCGACTAATGGAATATGAACCGATATCATGATCCAGCATTAACCTCTAATCAGAATTTAACCATTGTTCTACTCAAATACTTTATTATAGAGGAGGCTTCAAGCTTGATTCAAAAGGAGAGCTTGACAAATTAGAAGAGTTTGGTAAGGAGATTGGAAAGGTTGCTGAACATGGAGACCAAACTTGGGAGACTAGATATCCATGGCAAGGCATATGTGGCCCAATAATTAAGGTAAGAATGATCCAAAAGCAATATGATCTGGAGCCCATACATTTGAGTAAGTTTGCAGCTCAAAAGAACTCAAGTAGCTTGATGGTTCTCTTCTTGTTACAAGTTCTATATCCAAGCCTAAGAATAGTTCAATTGGAAGATTTACCACTAAAAAAGCATGTGACTTAGGTATTAGTGGGTTTAATTTACTTTGATTTCATTTTTATTTATTATAGGCTAAACTTTATTGATTAATAAAACTCAATTGGTTAATTAGCAATCTTTTTTATAGTCTACCATGTAAATAGATATATTATATATCAAACATGTGATTTCATTAATGTGTTAATAAATTTATAAGAGTTTAAGTATTATTTTTATTAGTTTCCTTGGTACATTAGAAATGTTATTTAATTTGAGCCCAAAATCTCCTAATTTCATTAGAATTACTTAAACCCAAATTAATTAGGTTTCTTAGGCTCATTAGGTCAGTTTTCACATTACTTATTTAAAAGCCATCTTTTGTGAACATTTTATTACCAGGAATAATAAGAATGAATTTTCATGCTTTGTGAGTTTTCTCTTGAATTCCCTTGTGTATTCTTGAGTAACTACCTTCACTTATCAACGGAAGTGGTTTCCCCTTTGTGACATCTCGTGGTTAAAGTTCTAAGAGACAAATTCTCTTAAGATCCTATCTTTTGACCAATATATCTCTTTCTTATTTTCCTGTTATTTTGTGTATTATTTTCTTCATATTTTTCGGATTCATGTACTCCTTCTTTCATGTTCTTCCTGCTGTCTAGTTCGTGTGCGGTTGATTCTAGCACATTACTGGGAAATTTTCAAATTGAAGAAAGTTCCTTGGAAGTGTTTCAAGTGGGTCTTTCATCACTTTATAGGTTACGCTGCACTGTTTCTGCATCATTTATCTATACCAGCAATAAAAACAACTTCAGATCAATCATGAGGAAGGTAAAGGAGACCAAACAGAATCATGGAATCAAAAAAAACACAAGAAGTCATGCCACTTTGAGAACTTTCCATGCGAACACCTGGAAACCACTTCACTCACATCATATATACAACCCAAGTAAAAAAAAAATGATTATTAATGCAACTTGTGGTTATCAATTAAAAAGTCACAAATTCCTTAATCTGAAACCATTAACCTCCTTAATCTTTCCCCACTGAAGAATAACAGTACTTTGCAAAGAAGGAGGGTTACTAACAAAATTCATAATCTCATCACTCATTATTAGTGTGCAATAGAGCTAATTATTCCTGCAAAATAAATAACCTATATTCAAATGGCATTATAAATGTAATATAATAATAGTAATAATGACTTAACCAATTATAGCAACCTTTTACAACTAATGATGCAGTAAATGAAAATATAATATAAATATTATAAATATACCACAGAATGGATATTGAAAACGAAATATGCTGCAAAGAAATTTACTCCAAACAAATCCCAAATGAAAAGGAATTCGTTTAAATTTAAATTTAGGAATCCATTCAAACCCTCACCAAATTGAAAGGGAAAAAAAATACCATAAACACTAGCTAATTTAAAAGCTATTCATTTAAACCACATAATTGCCCGGCATAGATCATAATATAAAATCAGGAACAATAAATAACATAAAATCATATACATAGTACCGAAATTGGACTGTTAATAATTAATTTATTTGTGTCCACAGATTTTATAGGCATCAATGATTTTGATTTGGATCAATTAGCATATTATAACCATACATATAATAACTCAAAATCAATTGCCTATTTTCATGGGAGATGGTTTTCTCAAAAAAAAAAATGAGATAAGTCAGATTTGAATGTCATTAAAAGTCTGGATATTAATACATAGGTTTCGAAAAAATCCATACATGCAACATCTTCTACACATCATATTTCACATAATCATTCTAGCATTACATTTACTATTGATAATCTTTGTTGAGGTGGCACTCCAGAATTTCTTGCTGACATGGCACTCCAGATTTCCCCCAAATCCACCACTTTTTGTATATATAATAGATGTGTAGCAATATAAGATAGTTTATTTGTAATGTACAATTTTGCCTATTATTAAATTACTTCAATAATGTCATATGAATATTAAATTATAGTAAAAAAATATACCAATTATTGTAAATAATATTACATAAAACAAGTGAATCAAATAATTTTTTTCATTCTCAAAACAATTTTTTCAAATAAGTTTTTTTAATTTTTTATTCTTAGATACAGTTTTTAAAATAATGATTCAAATATTTATTCCAAAAAAGTGGCCCCAAGCTTTTTTTCTCACTTTCCATACCCATTCCATCTTCACTTCATTAATACCAATGGGGCTTTTGGTTTGTACACATCCGAGCCCAATCAGTCATAACCCATCTTTTAACCCAGCCTACTTCTTAGCAACAACCATATTATTTACTTCACAGGTCAGCCTGTTTCCAAAATACCCAGGGCAGATCCTTCCACAACTGGAATCTGAATGTCCAATGCTCTTTATCTGATGCAACTTAGAGTGCACCGTTTCAATTATTTGGGGACAGATCTGATCCATTGAAATTAAAAATAAATCCTCACCGTTGATTAATTTTTAGTTTTTAATGGTCTTCTTCCTTGTACAAAAGACAGCCATTTCCACAGAGCAACCTCGATCAAGCGCGGGAAACTTCTCCAAGATTGGTGGGACATTGCAGGTATGATTATAATGAATTTTATGACATAAATGGGTGTGAAAATTATAAAAAGTTAGTTGTAATATGATAAAAAGGGTATCTTTTTAAGTTTTTATAACCCATTTTGAAGAGAGCAAATTGTTAATCATCTTTGGCTACTGTTGTATTGATTTTTATGTCTCTTGGTTTCTATCTTTCTTCTATAAATGTATTTTGAGCTATCTGAGTTTATTGCGTATATTTATATCAGCGTTTATAATGTAAAAGATTCAGTGATTCACCATCTCGTCTTCTCGGAAGCATGTTCCAATCATACATAGAAAGAGACTATAATAAGTTCGTTTACTTTATGCCTTCTATACATTAAGCTACATTGATTGGTTTTCTCCGTTTATGCATTCTATAAGTTTATTTAACCTTCTATATGTATTTTTGAAAAAACAATAATCATGGTGTTGCTGAAGCCGTGAGTGTGATGTGAGACAAATTCAATTTTAATATAAATTTCATATATTGAATTTTTTCACAATTTATACTAGCAACGAAAGACTTTATAAATACCTCTCGTCATGCTAGATGATCTAATACAGATATATTTGAAGTTATTCGATTTAAATATTAATTCTGAAATCACATATAAAATTAGTTAAAAGGAAATATAAGAAAATAATCTACGCAGACAGTTCTTCCAACTAGTTATGAGACTCAGTGATGGAGTATGAGATTTAGTCTCAACTAGCCAGGGAACCAGAGTATATGTCAAACTCAACTCAGTCTACCTCTATTTAATAACATTGGTCATCATCAGTTATTAAATTTAAATTTGAATTTGAATTCAAATAAAGATAAAGATAAAATTATGACTGATCCCTTATTCACTAAAATCGCTCAACAAATAATATATTCTCTTGAAGATAAGGACCATACTCAGTTAAAATATATTTAATTAAACAAACAATATAAATATGTAATTTAAATAAATTCAAATAAAATATTATCAAATTAAATATATCTAACATTCTTCCACTTGGTCCAATCTTGATTTGTCAGTTGATATATCAAGGAATATTTAAGCAATATTACAAGAATCATGGTGGTAGGTCATCTAATTATATGAGTATTACCTTCCATGTAACACAAGTAATATCCTTACTTTATGGAAAATTATCTTTATAAATAAACCTTAAATGTTTATTCGTTTCCTACTTTAATGTTCATCAATCTCACAAGAATTGTATACAATATATATATTAAGTTGACAACTACAACACGAATTTCATCACTTAAACACACCTCATCTAGATCACCACAATGCGACATGTCTCATATAAGGTGTATGATCATTTATACTCTTTAATCGCATGCTTTTATTTCAGGATCTTCTCTTTGTGTATTATATAACCATTTAACCTTATATGGTCAACACACTTTTTTATGGCCTCAAACGAATCCTCAATTTGAAACCCAAGATGAAATTCAACATTTATGTAAACTTGCCTCTATTTAAAGATTAAATCCAGCATTTATGGTGGAAGTTAGCAATTAATAATTATTTAGCAGTCTTGCACTCCTCCATAACATAATTTGTTCATCTAGCATTACGATGTTTCATAATGTTAACCTTTTAAAGGTAACTTATCCTACTAAATTCAACAAATACTGTCTTTTCATAATTATTGATCTTTTTATGTAAACATGAATTTTTAATACTCTTTACAGCTTATCATTTATTATCTAAACATACATTACTTTGGAATTTTTACAATATTTCTTTCACAAAGGTTATGTCAATTTATGTGCACATTTAAACATACATTATGCCTTTGACTACTAATAGGAAGAAAATATTCTTCTCATCTCTTTCCAAATCTCAGTAGGGACATATGGCAAATATAGGTGTCACATATGACAAATAGACCTTATTCATGAATGTTCAAGTGCTTATAAATATAGGTTCTTTATAATAATTCCAAAAATTTTAAAAATTATCTCTTATGTATCTCTAAAGACACTTCACCCATATCTTTTACATCATAGTTCTTGAACAAAATTATTATGCCTTTGTGACATCTCAAGTCACTCGTTATAAGCAATATGTCATCTACAAGTAAAATTAAATAGATGACTTAAGTCCCACTAATTCAGTGGTATAACTAAGGACCTATGATGTTATCAACATTATCTTAAATGTGATCACATCATGAATCTTCAACTACTACTACTATGGGAAGACTTTCCTAACTAAATTCTCCTTAGTACTAACTGAACCCCCTACATTGTTTCACATATATTTCTCATTTATAATCATAATGAGAATGATAGTTTTCATAATATTCTAATTAGTATATAGATTCATGATAATAATGAAGGACTTATTCATTAATATAGGAGAAAATCTCACTACCATCAATCCCTTTATAAAGAAAACCTTTAGCAAAAAACCTTTAATTTGTAATACATAATATTAACTAGTGAATTCCTTCTAATCTTAAAGATCCATTTATGGCTAATTTTCTTAGCCTCACTAGCAATTATATAAATTCTCAAATATTATTTATCTTAAGATCTCTTATATTTATCATAAGACCATACCTTAATTTGGAATTTACTTCATTATATGTGAGAACATATGGGATTATTCTTAATGTTCATGTTCTAATCAAGTTTCTTAATGTACATCATGCAATTGCTAATGGTTGCCAAATTCTCAATCATAATTGGTCATAATTCAATCTATTGTTAAGATTGAAGTTGCATAATAAGAGTTTCATCCTTAACTATTTTTTAGATATCTCTTGTTCTTTATGAGATTTCTCTTCAGTAGTTGATAGGATCTATGATATTGATATTTTTAATTTCCAGCATGACCAATTAGATTTTAGAACTTCATTATGTTTTACATTCATCTCATAAAAATAAGTTTCATGTAAAACTATGTTCCATCATAATTAGTGATTTCATTCATCTTTATGTGATCATTTTTTATGAGTTTGTCATATATTTAACACTCCCATTAATTATGACATCCCTAAATGAACTTGACATTCCTAATTTCTACATATCCTTTATGTGATATATATTATAGTTTTTATCCTTTAAACTTTTTTGCATTTCCATCCAAATATGCAATGAGACATTCAAGAGCAATCTCCATTCACTCTTACATTTACAAGATAAGTCAATGAGAGCGAGTCATTTAGAATAAGATTCCAACCTTATGGGTTTTAAAAGATGTATTTAACTACAAAAATGTTGGAATCTTATTTTAAATGTATATTATTGTCTTGAGTGAATTTTTCTATCACTAGTATACTTATAATAATATTCATTGCCTTAATTAACCTCACCATATTAACCTGTTTATTGGATTAACTCTCTACTTTTACTTTACATCCTTATTGAGGCATCATATGCCTTATCTTAATTATAAAGTAAGTAATATTCATAAATTGTGAGAAATTAATAATAATAGGGAAAGATTATTTTAAACAATTAGAACATAAATACAAAACTAGACACTAGTGTTTATAATCTCTAGCAATTAAATTCTTCATGGCACATATATATCTGCTTAATTTTTAATGTAGTTCATAAATGAATTAGAGTTAATGAAGTTTTGAGATTAAATAATCTCATTCTTTATAAATCTTGTTAACTCTCTATAATGGGGACATTAATATTTTCCTCTATCACATAATAGGAAGAATTTTTTTATCCTTGATATGTTTTAACTAAATGAGATTTAAAAATATATTAAAGATAAGAGTATAACTATTATTCTTCAATAAGACCTTTTGTGAGGAAATTACTTTTTATATGCCTCTTTCTTCATGATCTATCTTTGGAATTAAATAATCCCTTTTAGAATCTCACTTTAATCCAAATTTGAGCCCAATTTTTGTTCCACACATATATCCAATAAATATTTATTGTATATATCTCCTTATGTATGTTGTGAGAAATTTATAATAGCTCATATTGATGAGATATCTAATTAAGAATTGTGTGCACAAGATTAATAGAGATTCTCTTATCTTGAGAGCTATGTCTCTTATCTGTATGGTATGTCATTTACATACCTTTAGTGTTTATTTACTTTATGAAGAATTACTTTATAGTTAGAAACACTAAATAGTGACTTATACCATAATTTCAACAATTGCCTATAAATGGATCTTGACATCCTCAAATCAATTATATACTCAAATATTTAACTCTGCATTGAGATTTCATTATTATTGTATTGAAACAATTATATTAGTCCCATCATTTATACAATACTATCTCATGCTAACATTAATGGATAAGAAACTTTAGGTCATGATCTCCCAAACTTAAGCATTTTCTCCTCTAGACTATAATTGTCCCTAACTAAACAAAACTCGAGATGAGAACAATATTGCAATTTCAAGATTCAACTTAAAACATGCTTACATCAATTCTGTATGAGGCAATCATCCATCACATTTAAAAAATGCATGCTTACCAATGTAATACATACTAAACATAAATTCTGTATCACCAAAATCTACCTATGGGCAAAGATTTTAGTATAGCATAAATTTATGTATCATTTATGATGAAACTAGAAGGCATTCATACTTCCTAATACATGTGGGCTACTTAGAAAGTACAAGACAACTTCTATTTCATCTTAATTAAGTATATTTATAACTATCTACCTGTGGGCAAAGATATGTTATATTTATACACTTAATTAGAATTGATGTCTTTAAGTCATTATGTGATATCTTTGTTTGTTAAAACAAATCAAGAATGCATATATTCAGTAATGTAAGGATGCTGTGGCTACTCCTTAACAATACACGCCAATCACAAGACATCTAGAATCATTATGATTACAATGACATACATATGCACTCATATAGGCATCACGTAATGAGAATTATTTAATTAATCAATCAACTAGATTAGATATATCACTAATTAATTAAAAAATTCTCTCCATATGATTAAATCATAAATGTGCAATATTTTATCATATTAACTTAATGAAACTAGAATGCATTCATATTCCCTAATACCTGTTGATTACTTAGGAAATATAAGGTCATCCTATTTCATCCTAATTAAATGTGTAACTATAATTACCTCCCTATCGGTAAAGATAAATTACAATTACACATATAATTATAATTGATATTTTAAATCCATATGTGATTTTATTGAAACAACAATGCATGTAACAATTATAAATGATTCTTTGATTACTTAATTAAATGCATGCTAATCACAAATATCATAGATTATGTGCAATTAAATCATATACATGCACAATTATTATGAGAATTTAAATAATTAATTTAATCAACTAAACAAATATGTGATTAAATAATTAAACAAATTCTCCCACTATTTTTATTTATTTAATGTACCCAGCAATTGTTTAAAATATTAATTTTTGGGCTAATAAATAACTCAATTATTTTGAAAAAAAATCAAAAACAGTGTTATAATTGTCTAAATAAAAATTTTCAAATTCTAGATAATTAAATAACACAAAAATAATATTTTTCAAAATATTTTAATAACCCAAAATTAATTATCCAAAATTTTAAACAAATAAAATGGCACCAAAAATAAATAAATATATAAACATCATCCAATTTATGTTTATGGTTTAAAAAACAACCAATTGGACCAAATATAAAATTCTGGAAATTAAATAACATAAAAATTCTAGCTCAAATAGAATTTAACCACAAATATGCACTAAAATTATTTCCAGAATTATAATAAGAGATTAGGCCCAAATTAAACCATTATTTTTTATACTAGCCCAAAAAATAATAGCCATAATAACAAAAAATAATATAAAAAATCCATAATAGGCCTAAATCCTAAACCCTAAAGCCAACACGCAATGCGGGTCCAGCTTGCTTGTCATTAGTGAGAGGCAATGTTTCACTAAGCTATCCCAATGACGTCACATGCAAGGAGGATGATGCCTTTCTAGATTAAAAAAAAAAACAACACATAGTTTACAAGATAAAAATAAACACGGTGTTGTTTTTAGTCATCCTCCTCCCCTACTGGATTCTAGACCCGACCTATACGACTTCACAACCCAATGTCGGACTTGCCATGCTACTTGATGATTCCCTATGTTTTGGACCTCCATTCTCAATGGACTCGTGGCAAAACAATCAGAAAGACAGCAAGACAAACACATATCAATTTCGCCAAATCGTCTACATATTAACAAAAACGAAGTCCTAGAGCGAATTGGACTTGGTGAACTATTATACCCAAGTGTTTTTGCATTTTTTCCAACGACTTTAAGAGTGATATAACCAGAAAATCAAGGCAAGCATATTATACAATTTCATAATGAAATCTTAAATTTCAGTATGTAGCAATTGAAAAACTATTTTCTTAATCACAGGCATTAAACATAAGGATTAGGATGCAAAAGGAAAGGTTACAAAACCATTGTCTCTGATACCATATGTGAGACAAATTCAATTTTAATATAAATTTCATATATTGAATTTTCCCACAATTTAGAATAGCAGCAAAAGACTTTATAAATACCTCTCGCCATGTTAGATGATCTAATACAGATATTTTTGGAGTTATTCGATCTAAATATTAAATCTGAAATCACATATGAAATTAGTTAAAAGTAAATATAAGAAATAATCTATGCAGACAGTTTTTTCAACTAATTATGAGACTTAGTGATGGAGCCTGGAATTTAGTCTCAACTAGTCAGGGAACCAGAGCATGTATCAAGATCAACTCAGTCTACTTCTATTTAATAACCTTAGCCATCATCGGTTATTAAATTTGAATTTGAATTCAAATAAAGATAAAGATAAAATTATGACTAAGTTTATCCCTTATTCCCTAAAATCGCTCAACTAACAATATCTCCTCTTAAAGATAAGGACCACACTCTGTTAAGATATATTTAATTAAACAAACAATATAAATATATAATTTGAATAAATTCAAATTAAATATATTTAACATGTGACTGATCTTTCCTAGGGTATTCTTTGATGTCAAACTTTACATCTTACATTTCAGTACATTTCCTATACAAACTGCTTAGTTTTTAAGTCGTTATACTACAAAATTTTTGTTAGACAATATGGATGTTTTATATGTTTTATAAAAGTACGTAGTGCTTTCTATATTTTCAAATGTCATATGATGATGTAGTGGTATGTGCAAATTAACTATTGAAATTTTCTAATCTCATCCCCTTAGTTTCCCAATGTGAGGACCAAGCAATGGCAAAGGAAAACAAATTGGCATGGAGGATTGAGGATGCATTACTATTTACTGAAAACTGTTTTTGGGCTCTGCTATTATCTATATTTTGATTACTGTATAAATTCGAATATTGCTCCAAAAATTCCAATGTTTGTATGTATGATTAGAGCTATCTCTTATGAACAATATGGCACTAGTTTTAATGCAATTGGAGTTATATAATGAGAGTTATACATGTTTGCCCAAAACTATTTCAGTGAAGGTTAATTTAAACCCCTGAAGGTTTATGTTAGTACTTTGTCCAATAGGTATATAATAAATATACAATATTTATACGTTTAAAAAGCAGATATACAAAGTTTTCTAATGATACTTAGAAAGTATGAATTGGCTTTCTATACAATGAGACATGATTGCCCAAATTTATGTCTCAGAATTCGGACTGAAATTCAAAGTAGAAAATGAACAATAAAGTTTGATGAATAAACTTTATGATGCTAAGCAATAACTTTTTAGTTTCATATTTTTCTCATGAAGTTTGAGATATGCACAATTTTTAGAGATTGAACTATTATGAAATGATTTTTATATATTTAATTATGATTTTTGAAGTTTTACTATGCTAGTGACAGTAATAGTGCAAAAAATAGTTTTAAACAATTTTAAGATTTTAATTGGTTCAAGTTCTTAAGAGGCTTTTAAATGCTTAAAAACTAAACAGTTTACATGGGAAATGTACTAAAATGTAAGATGTAACATTTTTTTTATATCAAAGAAAAGATTCAAGTAAATCTTTGCACTTAGGAAGTAATGTATATCCTTAAGGTATTAGTTACCCTTTAAGCTAGCTAGTTACCATGACATTTTAGTGATTAGTTGTCATAGTTTGTAGATGGATGGATGAAAGGATAGTAGTAAGTCAAACTACCAATGTGGATGGTTGAGTCCAGAACTAAAACTAGAGGAAAGTGTAGATTTCAATGACCTGATGAACATTGGCAGGCATCCTCCAGAACTTATCGCAACAGTGCCCATTACCAAAGTGTACACTTAGCCTAGAAGGAGGATTGTAAATAGAGGTTTTAATCCTTTCCTCTAATACCCCTATGCAGGCAAGGTGTTAGATTAGCTGGCTTCCCAAGAGGGGGGTGAATTGGGAAAATTAAAAATTTTCTGCAAAATATTAAGAAGGTGAAGAAAGCAATATATGATGCTAAAATAGAGTATAAACAAATAACTGTAAAGGTGGCAGAAAAGAGAAGAAGACTCAGAAATTTATCCTGGTTCGGTCTCTCCACTTGACCTACGTCCAATCCCCAGGTCACCACTTGAGATTTTCCACTATTCTGTAAGAATTTCGTGGGCTTCTTGCAAATGCCACAATACAAGATTTGTGCTCTGTTTTCTAGAGCTCACTCATTTACTCTCTGTACTTTCACAAAGTGCTTCCCAATCCCTTGTGATATCCTCTCACAAGAAAATCTATCTTCCAGATGAAGATTAGATTATTTACAAAGATTAAACTCTCTTAATCAGAGTGAATATGAAATTTTAGAATACAAATATTGAAGTGTGAGAGTATGAAGCTTTGAGTAAATGATTTGGCAGAGTTTTAGTATATATAATGTTAAAATCATTACCCACAACTTTAAATAATGTTATATTTATAGATTTAGGTCTCAAATATCCGTTAGAGACAAAATCTATCCGTTGGAGAAGTTATCCAACGGTTACTCTGAAAAACTATCCGTTAACCAACCGCATTTAATACTTCTGACATACTGAAATTCGAATTTCGGTTGGTCAACAGACGAATTTCACAGAAACCGAAGGTTAACAACTTCAATGTTGAAAGCCCGAAGTTCGTCTGTCATAAAGTGAAATTTGAATTTTGATACTTGAAAAATGTTTCTTCGTTGTAACATACGAATTTTCATGTTGAAAGTTTTTCTGTTAAGTGTGAACAGTATTTTCAATTTGCTACAGTGCCTTCAAAATTCAAATTTTGGAACCCCAAAATTCGTCTGTTCGTAGCTCATTTATAAGTCACAGTAGCTCGTATAATTCAAAGTTTGAATTTTCAAATGTCAAAGTTCGTCTGTCAGATAGACCTCTTTTCAGACTAATTTCAAAATTCGAATTTATAAATACTGTCATTCGTATGTCAACATGTCATTCCAACAGACTCACAAGCTTAGTTTCTGAAATTCGAATTTTCATGTTCAAAGTTCGTCTGTCAGTGAGCAATTTTGAAATCCAATCTAAACTTGGTTTCAGATGAACTTTGACATAATTTCAGATGAATTTCTTTAGTTTTCATAAGTTTCATTTTGTCTGAAATTCAAATGTTCAAAACTCAAAGTTTGTCTGTTGCTTAAAGCTCCTTTCAGACACTTATCGAAATTCGAATTTCATCAAGTCAAAATTCGTCTGTCAGAGAGGCATCTCTTCAGACTTGTTCAGTTTCAGTACGAAATTCGAATTTCCAAAGGCCAAAGTTCGAACTTTCACTATGACAGATTGGTATTAACCTCTTAAACTTCATCTGTTGGTGGGTGTTTTTCAAATATTCCATGATTTAACACAGAATCAAGGTTTTAAAACTTCTTTTCACCAAATCAAAGTCTTTTACTCAAATTAAAACATAACTAAACATCCTACATTAAACTTTGCATAGATTTCTCCAGGATTTCTTCACTTGAACCCTTTGTGCACCTTTGATATCTTTATTCCAAGCTCTTGAAGGTTGGTTTGGAATCATCAAAACTTCTTGATTCAACACAAGGTTGAGGCCATAGTCTGCCAGATTTACTATGAACTTGACCATACCAAGAGGAAGATCCCATACATGCTATTAATTACCTATTGGAAGCCAGAGATGGTAAGAAGATTCTAGAGATGTGTGGGCATTTCTATCATGAGTTGCTATGGATTAATGAAGTCATGGATGCTCTCCCGAACAATGAGTTTTGGGATAGGGTTAGGTATGCACTCAAGAGGAAGTCTTTTATGCCCTGTCATGTTGTGTAAACATGTATGTTCGCTAGGCATTGCTCTTTTACCAAAAGGATCAAGAAAAGGCAAAGGAAGCCTTAGAGTTTGAACCAGACGAGGATCTAGTGAAAGATCTAGAGGAAGATCCCCAAGAGGCAAATAATGATATAGCACCCATGGACATTTCTAACAATGACCCTAAGAAGGGTGATGAGTAGCCTATGTGGACCTCAGATACCTCTAACACTGATAGTGACACCAACTACCCCTAGCATGCCTGGAAACCTAGTATAGCCTATATGTATGATAAGATGCCTAGTATGGACTAATGATGACTATATGACCGCAATTTGTGGTGTGTATAGTTGCAGTCTATTTTGATTGATGTAGAAGTTGATGAATGTCTATGAAAAGTGATATTACGCAATATGTGGCCAAATGTTTAGTGTGTCAGAGTGTAAAGATAGAACATCAAAAGCCAATAAGAATGATCCAGCCTCTCGAAATCCTTGAATAGAAATAGGATAGTTTTTCAATGAATTTCGTAACGAGATTACCAAGGACCTTTGCAAGACATGATACAGTATGGGTAATAGTTAACAAGTTGACAAAGTTCGCACACTTTATAGTAATAAAGTTAACATACACCTTAGACAAACTGGTATAGGTGTACTTAAAAGAAATTGTAAGATTCCATAGTGTGCCATGTAGCATTGTGTTTAACTGAGACCCGAGGTTTACATCAAACTTTTGGATAGCGCTACAACAAGCCTTAGGCTATGTTTGAGAGTTTAGGACGGAATGGAATGGAATGGAATGGAATGGTCATTAATGGAATATAATGGAATGGAACGGAATGGAATGAAATGGAATAAAATATTCCATTGTTGGGGAGTTTTATAGGGGGAAGGAACAACCTCATTTGACAATTGTTTAGAAGTTATTATAAAATGGATTGAATGAAATGGATTATAAGTATTTTTTCCAATATTACCCTTATTCATAAATTTAGATAAGAAAGTGTATGAATAAATGCTTGTTCTTTTCACATAAAAAAAAATTTTTATTGCTTTTGTTTTCTAATAAGAACCTCTTCCAAGAGCAACAATAATAATATGTTCTTCCAATAATAATATTAGTAAGGAAGTAAAAATTTTATCAAACAATAAAAATAATTAAATAATAATCTTAAATTAATGTTGCAGTCCTCATCACAATAACTACTATTAAGTTATTATAAT
This sequence comes from Adenanthera pavonina, assembly GCA_026686845.1. NCBI lineage: Eukaryota > Viridiplantae > Streptophyta > Magnoliopsida > Fabales > Fabaceae > Adenanthera > Adenanthera pavonina. The sequence goes on along the minus strand of JAIVEN010000019.1, from coordinate 9,805,307 downwards.
GTTGCTATTACGAAACCTATTAATGACTACCAAAAAGAACACACACCAACTAATATGGACAATATCAGCAAAGGCATGGTAAAGAACTTTGAAGAAATTATACCTGGATGTATCTAGGGTCTGCGATAACTATTATGCAATAAAAACAACCAAAGCAAGCTCAGTAAGACACTCTATGGTGGGATTATCTTTAATAGTATGGTGGGAAGCGTGAAAAAATATCGTGGGATATGCATTTATTTTTTATAGGTTTAAAGGGTAATTTTGTAATTGAAATAATTATCCTTGGCCACTTCATCCTTGACCCCCCAATTTGGGGGGACAAGAAAAATTGGGTTTAGAATGGCCAATGATGCCTTGAGAGGCCATCCTTTGCCATCTCACTCCTTCTTAAAAATATCTTCCAAACAATGGCTCAACCCATAAAATCATTCCATTCCATCCCCTTCCACCTTAAAAAAAAACTCTCAAAACACACTGTTAGGTACTAAGTTAAGATTTAGCACATCATATCATTCTCAAACAAATGGATAAATAGAAAGAACCATATAGACATTCGAGGATATGTTGAGAGTATGTGTACTTAAGCTGAAAGGAAATTGGGATGTATACTTGCCATTGGCAGAATTTGCATATAATAATAGTTAACATCCCAGCATACAGATGGCTCCCTATTAGGGCTTTATGAACGGAAGTACAGGTCCCCTTTGTGATTGGACGGAATTGAGCAAAAGGAAACTATTGGGTCCTACATTGGTAGACTAAACCTCCAGGCATATTGAGATGATCCAAAAGAAACTACTAGCAACCCAAAGTAGGCAAAAGAGTTATACTAATAAAAGAAGAAGGTCATTAGAGTTTGAAGTAAGAGATCATGTATTTTTTAAATTATCTCCCACAACTGGAGTAGATCGGTCAATGAAGACCAAAAAGCTTAGTCTAAAGTATGCTGGACTATTTGAAATCTTTTCCAAAGCCAGACCTGTAGTTACAAACTAGCCTTTCCCCCTAATCTATTCTAGATTCATAATGTTTTCCATATCTCTTAGTTGAAAAAGTATCAATTAGACCATTCACATGTTATAAGATATGAAAGTATTGAGCTATGAGATAATATATGTTAGGAGGTTAAACATGAGAAGATTATTGACCAACGGGTCAAGCAGCTAAGAAATAAGAGCATTCCTCTAGTGAAGGTAGTTTGAAAAGGCTTATCCTTGGAGGAAGTAACATGGAATTAACCTTCACTAGAATAGTTTTGAACAAACATGCATAACTCTCATTATATAACTCCAATTGCATTCAAACTAGTGTCATATTATTCATAAGACATAGCTCTAATTATACATACAAACATTGAAATTTTTGGAACAATGTTCAAATTTATACGGTAATATAAAAAACAAATAGTAACATAGCCGAAAAACAATTTCCAGTAAATAGTTTTGCATCCTCTATCCTCCATGAAAATTTACTTTCCTTTACCATTGCTTGGTCCTAACATTGGGAAACTAGGGGGATGAGAATGGGGAATCTCAGTAGTCAACTTGCACACACCAATATATTATCACAATACATTTGAAAACATAGAAAATGCATATTTTCATAAAACATATGAAACATACATGTTGTCTAACAAAAATTTGACAACATAACAGCTTAAAAATAGGACATTCTGGGTTGGCCCTCATAAAAAAAATAGCCAACCAGTTACAAAAATAGTCATAACAACAATATGGCAACCTTTTCATAACATATAAACATGTAAAACAACATTGTGCAATAACATAAAGGTATGGCAAGAGACTACCTTGGAACTTTACAATTCTTTGCTTTAACTTTGTCTTTCACTTACTTGGCTTGCTTCTTTGACTTGTTTAGAGCCTATAAATATCAATAACCTTTGCTAAATAGCTTGCTATCTCAATGAGAACTAAGTATGCATAAGTGGCCCTAAACTTTGACATTTTGCAAACTAACTTCTATACCGAATTCTTTAACCTTTCTTGACTATCTTGCATGCTAGGAACCCATTGAAACCATTACTTTCATCAAAATACAACCCTAAGGTCATCAATCCTTCTTGGCCAAAACATGCACCTAGGGGAACTAAGGTTGCAAACTTCAATAATTTGCTCATGTCTTCATGCATTCTAGGCATTTTACAACATCACAAATTCATCCCAATCATTAGCTTCATGAGACACAAACCCTAGCCCTTTTTTCTTACTTTGGCCAAGACCTCAAGCGACCATGGAGGAGGAATAATACTTCTTGAAACCCAGCTAACTCATACTAAATGGAAGAGAAAAGAAACTAGAAGAGAATGGAAATACATTTACCTTCGGAGCCTTGCCTCTTGCTCCCTCTTTGGTCCTCTTCCTCTCCCTCTCTTTCTCTCCTCGATTTCCCTCTCATTCTCCTTCTCTCTTCATGCCAACATTCTCTCCCCTACACCCTCTTGGTGTTGTGAAATGAGTAAAGAAAATGGGAGGGGTCTTGGGGTATTTATGGATGGAATGATGTAATTTGGACCCTTAGATTAAACTTTGATCCAATGACTTGTGTTTATCATTCATTATTTTATGTAACATTACCTCTTTACTCTTAGATATTTTATCCATTGTGAGAGAGGTATAGGAGGGTATTTTGGTCCTTCAAATTTTAGTCAAATCAAGAAAGGAGAGAGAAATTACTATCTTGCATTTTTGCATATCAATTTGGCTCTAGTTTGTATAATTTTATCCGGATTTTCTATTATATCATGTATTATTTTTATGCACTTTAACTGTGAGATCCACTACCTTTTTCTCTTTACTTTTTTACGTGGGTTCACTTGTCTTTACTTTTTACTATTCATCTTACTCAGTCGGTATTTACTATTCATGTGAGACTCTTATACTGTTGTACTTATACTTTTTCTTCTCCAGGCCCACATAACTTGTGTAACGCCTCTACTTAGGACCATTTCCCATGTATTAGTTTTTATTAGAGACCAACTATACTTAAATAGAAGCTTGAATCATAATAAAAGATTATAATAAATTTAATCAATTTAAAGGGTACTATTCATTTAATCTCATTTTTTGGCAAACTTCTGAAAATTGTAACTAATTCAATAAAAACTATATGAGAGTGATTCAAGTCTCTATGGATAGCTTAAAATATTATCTACATGAGAAAAATATCAATCAGAGAAATTACCTGGCAAATTTGCACAAAAAATTTCGTGAATTTCTACTATTCATATGGTAAATTCCTGAAATTTTAGTTTTCTAGGCTAACTTTGAAAAATCACCATAATTCGTATACATATCCCAAATGCAGTGATATTTGGATCATTTTAAATCCCTGTTTGTATAGTTTTCAAATATATATAATTTTTATACTTTATACATCAAAAAGTCCAAATAGTAGTACATTAATTTGGTAGTGGTTAGAATGACCATTTGTATCATCATACTTACAATACAAAAATTGTAAGATATTCACATGACCATATTTCATCTTCATATCATGCCGCACATTAACTAGGACTTAAAGGAATATAAAAACTTGAAGAAACATACTTAATCTCATCTTTACAAATTTACATAAGAGGTCATATCATATGGCCAATACAATCTCCATCAAATTAAATACCAAATTCTTTCTCATTTCCCTTCTCTTCCTTGGAGATCTTGCCATTGTTGCTACCTAATTATGGTTAATTTGTAGAAGGGTGAGATTCAAAGAATCTCAGTAGATAAATCTCATACATGCTATCATATCATCACATTTTTTAGAAAAACATCACATAAACCTTAATTCATCACATAGGCACATTTGAACATATAAATTTTATAAAGATTTCGATAGAGTTTCATTTTGTAAAATGGACATCCCGGGGCTAAGAAAACCCCTCATACAACTCAGCAAAGAACATAGAAATATTACAAATCAACATTTTATATATATGCCATGATATCAAATATCAAAGAAACAATAATGATAATGTGATGTTAGTAAAGAGAATTATTTACCTTATAGTACTTCCTTGTTTCCCACACTTTGTCCAATACTTCTTGGACCTTCCAATACTTCTCTAAGCTTTCTTAGGCTTCCTCAAACCTATACATATCATCAAACAATTACTCAAGCTAATGGGTCCATGACTTTCTTCAAAAAGTGTTCATGAAACCCTAATTCCTCAAAAATTCACCAAAAATTCATTCCTAGCTCAAAAATGATGAATTATAACTCTATTCCATGTAATTTTTTATGAAGAATCCAAATATGGCCTCAGAATTATCAAATTCCATCTCTAGCTATGGCTACGGTTCATCCAAATTAAACTTCAAACCCTAATTTTTCACTTTCTTAATCTTAAGCTTTTTCATGAAGTCAACACTTGTTCCTAAAGTTTTGGACCATGGGGAACCCATTTTTGAGGTCCAATTTATGAAATTCCAACCCTAAGTATGAATAGTAGCTCATAAAAAATTAGGGGAATTCAAGAAAAATTATTACACTTTGTTATACAACAAACTACTTGCATATTCAAGCTTTAAATGAACATTCTATCATTTGCCCTATGATTTATGGTTGGAAAACTTCATCTCTTGCTAAATCATGCCATGGACGAAACCCTAAGAGGATGGAGAAGAATTTCTAATCCATGAACCAAGCTTCTAATACCATAGATTTACCAACTTAGCTTCCAATTTTTGCCTTGAACCTTCTCTTCTCTTTCTCTCTTCTTTCTTTGCGTTTTTCTTCCTTTGTTTTGGCCATTGGTTCTCTCGTGAAAGTGTAGAAGAAAGAGGGTGATTAAGTGATTAATTACATGCTTAATTACTTAGCTTTATCATGGGTAATTACTTAACCAACTAAAGTTACTTTTTGGCAAAAAATTTGACTACTTCTTAAGGAAGTTTTACCAAACAATTATGCTGCCCAATCTGCCCCAAATGTCACACCCAATGAGTGATATAAGGTGTCCCAAAAATGCTCAATTTTTCATGGTCTAGATATATCTTAATCTGGGTAATTTTTAACCGTACCGATAAAACTGCTTTTTATAGTAATTTAGTATTTTTAGATTACATGACTATTCTAATTTTATTTTTATATTTCCATAACTATCCTGCCCCAAATGGTATCTGTGTATGGCCCATATCCTGTCCTAGTTTCTTTTTGACTGTCCGTGGAGCCCATAGTTTACTTTATCGGTTTACTGTTACTTTTGGACACTCGACACTAATTATTTCTTTATCCTTGAATATTAGCCCTTAGTGTCATATACCATTGGACTTCTCTCATCGAGGGCTTCATTCTAATAGCAATTTTGTATATTTACAAAATTACCCCTGACTCGGGGTTAAATTATAATTTATGAAATTTTCAGGTTATTAGCTGTAATTTTTCCCAAGGGCTTTTGCACTTTGACTCCCGTGAATTTATTGACTTTAAGGACGTAAATATCATTTTGATAATTCTTTAGGAGTAAAAGTATAATTTTCTCATTTTTCTTCCCAAACGGAAAAAATAACTTCTTTGCCCTTATTCATGCAAAACAGTGTCCATCCATTTTCACAAATTTCTTATATATTTCATATTATCATTTATTTCTTCCCCTTTCATTACTTTATATCCAATAGAATTTTGGAATATTATAACTTGTATCTAGTGTACTTTCTATCCAAGACCAGAGTAATATAATATTATTTACTCTCTCTTACTTTCAAAATTACTATGTTGCCTTATTTTTAGCAAAATTACTATTTTGCCCTTTTTATCCTTTATGCTGCATTGAGCCTTCAACTTTGTTAATTATATTTCTAAGCATGTCTAATCATCACAAATCAATCATGAACAATTTCATATCATTTCATATTATCATCTAATTATGCAATTACTTACAGAAAATGGGGATGTTACATCAAATTCCTTTTCATCTCCTTTTGTAATTTTTGTGTACATATTTGATTGCCTTGCACATTTTTCCTCGATGCCTAGACTTCATTTTTTTAGTAACAAGGCTTGACCCCTAATGTATTTTGTCTATTTTGGAATATGGATAAAAGAAAAAAAAAGATTCATGGTATCTTGTGTCTTGTAAGATTTGTCTTCACTAATATTTAATTTTTTAATATGCTACCTTTTTTTGTTCGAGATGGATTTGATTTAGTCTTCAAAGTGGATAATTATGATGAACATTTGTTTATAATTTCTTTTGTTTGCAATATTTTCTTTTTCAAAGATTTATATTTTGATATGTGGATTTTGTGCATATTTAATTTGATGGATATAGATTGCACTCCTAAATTGAGTCTTGAGTTTGAAAGTTTAGAGGAAGCATGGCAATATTGGATTTCTTACGGGGGAAGCATTGGATTTGGTGTCACGAAGCATAATTTCATTAGGAGTAAGAGGGATGGGGCTATTAGTTGCTATATATATGTTTGTCACAAGCAAGTAGTACGGAGACCAGACAAAAGAGATTTTAAAACTAAATATCCTTGACTAGAGGTAAGAATGGGGTGCCAAGCAAAGATGATTGTTACTCATGTGAATGGAAAGTATAGAATCAATGAGTTTGTTGGTGAGCGCAATCACGAATTGTATCTCCTAGAAGCAGTGTATCTTTTAGCATCACAACAGAAAATAACTAAAGTTCAAATCTATGAGCTTGAGGTGGCAGAAGATGCTTGTTTACAACCAAAGGCATCATCTAATCTAATGAGCAGACATGCAAGGGGTAAAGCCAATTTAGGATTTACTAGATATGATGCAAGGAACAATTCAACCATTGGGAGGCAAAGAGAGATGGTGTGTAGAGAAGCTGGATGTTTGTTGCAATATTTTCAACAACAGTTAGTATAAAATTCATCATTTTATCATGCATATTAGATGGACTCAAAAGAGAAGATGACAATTGTATTTTGGGCTGATACACATATGCTAATTGACTATGCTTATTTTGGGGATATGGTTTCACTTGGCACAACATATTGTAAAAACCATGAAAATAGACCCCTTGCAATATTTTTTAGTTTCAACCACTATAGAGAAACTTTTATTTTTGGTACTTCATTGATATATGATGAGACCATAGAGTCATTTAAGTGGCTCTTTGAGATGTGAATATGATAAAACTGGTGCTTGTCATATAAAAGAGAGAGATGAGACCAAATCTATGTAACAATATGTGATAAGAATGGTTGCCAAAAGAGGAGAATTGAGTGTTAATTATGATACTTGTGATGGCTCTATCAATTGTAGTTGTAGGAAGTTTGAACAAAGTGGATTATGTTGTTGTCATATATTAAGGATATATATACCCCCAAGATGTTGATGAAGTGCCTGAAAAATATATCCTTAAGAGGTGGACAAGGGAAGCAAGAGAAGGGATCATGCGTGATATTCAAGGTAATAAGATTCAAGTAGATGAGAGGATGGAAATTTCAATATGCTATAAGCGATTATGTCCTATGCTTTTAAGGTTGGCCAATGAGGCATCAAAATGTAAGGAGGCATTTTCTGTACTACATCAAGGAATCAAGGAACTTGAAAAGAAAATTAGTGAAATTCTTAGTATGTATGTTCCTACAAAGGGTGAGACATCTACTAAAACACCACTAAAGTACTCTAAAAAAGGCATTGGTTTTAAGAAGAAAGAAGGAAAAGAAACAAGGAAGTGACTAAAGAGCTTGATAAGCTAAGAAAGAAAAGAAGAAATGTGAAATCCTCACAACCTTCTAAAGAAAATTCCAACTTAGCATCTCAACAGAAGAAAAAGAAAAGAAAAGTAAATTCTCCTCAAATATCTAAAGTCATAGTAAATTTTGAGCCATTTGTCGTTTTTTTTTTTACCTTTCAAAAGTCATTTCTAAATATTTTCCATGTAGGAATCACCAAAACCAGAAGAAAATTTAAACTCAACACCTCAACTTGTAAAAAAGAGACAAAGAAAAGTTAAATCTTCTCAAATATCTAAGGTCATGGTAAATTTTGTGTCATTTGCCAATATTTACACTATTATCTCACAATAGTCAATCTTGATTTATTTTCATTGTAAGCCACATCTTTAGTGCCTCCTGCAACTTCTACACTTGAAGAATTATATGCATGTCATTCCATTAATGAAAGTCATATAACTTTTACTTTACTATTAATGGTAACTATATTTCATTATATTTTGTATCTGTCATTATTTATATAGTTATTCTTATTGAGCATATTTTATTCATAATGTAGGCATCACTTGACAGCAACGTGGAATCTCTTGAAGCACTAAATTTCACCCAAGCAATATCCACTGGTATAAATAGTACAACATTTCGTGTAATGTGGAGACCATTTTACACTTGAGCTTAATATATATAGGTAAAGTTTAGGCATATATTTTGTATACACACGTGAGCTTCAGCCTCATACTATCTAGTAGTATGATATAGTGCAGTAGCCTTATATTGTATCTCAATATTTTGTGCAACAAATTTTTGCTTTAGTATGTCCAACTTTCCAATGGTGTCCACCTCTTCCCATATTGCCCTTCACATATATTGTATTAATCAATTATTATAATTCAATGACAACATTTGTAATCATGGAAAGCTAATTGTTTTATGATACTATCCTATAGATAAGCAAATCAAGAGTAATTGAGGATGAACTAGTCAAACAGATTGGTCAAAATAAAATCTAGTAAAAAGCAAAGATCAAAATAAGAACAATCCAAATTTATATTCCCATATCACCAAATTCTTGCATACATGTAAACAAATCAAAAGCACAAATATTGCAAGTCCACAGAAAGAATAAACATAATAGCAAATTCTCACAAACATGTAAACACATAAAATAGATTTTTTCCCCTTCAAAATCAATATAAGTTAATATTTTGTTTAATTAGATCAAGAGCACAAAGTCATAAAAGAAGAAGGAATAAGCATAGGGCAATTAGAGAATCAAGGTAGTACATGCCAAAATACCCTTTTTGGGATATGAGAATAGGTTGATGGAGGAAGATCTTGAGAAAAATAGCACAATTGAAGAAAGGAGAAAAAGAAGAAAGTGAATGGAGATTTTTAATTGGAAGAATTCAAATGTATCTTAAAGGGAATGATTCACCACCATGCTCATCCTCCCCTACTCCAAATGGTTGAAGGACTTTTCATTGCCACCATACCTTCATCAACCATGTTTGCTATGTCTCCACCACCATGCCTCTGTCAATTGCGTCCTCCTCATAGCCCCAAATCATTGAAGCATTCAAATCTTTTAGGGAATTGAGTCAGGAAAACCAGCTAGGAAAAACAACTCCTAGCCTTCATCGTCTTTTCCTAGTTTGGAACACTTAACATGTGGGTTAAGTGGGCTGACCCGCAAATTAGCCCATTTAACCCACTTTTTTTTTATATATATTTTCTTCCTTCAGATTAACCTTTTTTTAATTTCTTCATGTGTATTTTATTTAATATTGGAACTCAAAATTGGAATTGTCTTATAGTTGGAGTTGGAATTACCCCATGCTTCATATTTAGAGTTATTGAATTGTGATACTTACATGAATGATGATTAGTATGTGTTAATGTATTTTGGTGAATTAGTAGTTTATGTGGTTTTTATTTCTAATTTAATTATAAATGAATCATTTTTTGTTATTATTTAAGTTGGTGATTTAGGTTATTATTCAAATGCAAAACAAAATTGGAATATATATACATATATATGATGGGTTAGCAAGTTAGCCCACCAACCCACCTTGGCAGTCATGAGCTGAGTAAATCCTAGCATGGCAGAAAATGGGTTGGCCCGCGTCTAGCCTGTTTTTTGCTAACCTATAACAGACTAGCCCGTTTTGGGGTAAGCTGGCCCGTTTTCCAACTCTACTGAAGAAGAGGTGGGTTTGGGGCTAAAAAGAAGCAACAACAAGGATTTGTTTTTAATTTCAATGGCTTAAATTTGTCCCCAAATATTTGAAATGGTGCCCTCCATGTTGCATTAGAGATGCATCAAATAACGTGTTGTGTAGCCAAAAAAGTCCCCTCAATAAAAGAGCTAAGTCATTCCCTACACTTAATAATTTAAAAAAATTACTTTCTCTAATCCAAAATATAAGTCATTTTTAACTTTTTTTTTTATCAAATAAGCCATTTTTAACCACTTCATATATTTTAAGAAAAGAAGTTAAATCATAAATTACATTTCCATATACCATTTATCTCTCTCTTCTTAATTGTAGATTAGGAGCATAAATGGAAGAAATTATTAATATACCAGATAATCTTCTAAAGTAACTTATATTTTGGACTAAGACATTAGCACATCACCCCTCTCTTCCCAAAAATGGCTTATATTTTGAATTAAAGGGAGTATATAATTAATTATACATGATTTCCTATCGTACTTCCTTTATATGATATTATAAAATTATTTTAAAAAATATTAATAATAAATATTAAATAAATATATATATACATATATTAATGTTAAGAAAAAAAAATTCTACCTTCCCCACCCATGTTTATCCTGGCTTCACCCCTAATGAAGTTACAAAGAGAGAATTACATTGGAGTACAAAAAGAGACAATATTTATTATAAAAATTGATACAAATGTAATTATGCTAAAGTACCCAATGAAAAAGAAATTCACATAGCAATTGACACAGGCATATTTCATTTATAAAACCCATTTCGCCACTAGATTGTGCATTTTTTCCCTACATAAATTGCCTTGTTTGGTTAACATGAATTTCTACTGTGAAAATTGGAAAGGAATGGGTATTCTTACTCTTGTATGTTTGGTTGGCTGATTGAATCATTATTATAGTCCTTTGGGATGCTCATTCTGACACATTTGAGAATGGGATTTTCAAAGCATTTTCATGGAATGATACTTTAACGGTAGGAATTGTGTGTTAAATTACTATTTTGTCCTTATGTTTGCATATATAGTAGTTATGATTTTCAAACTAAAAAAGTTAAAAGTATTTTGATATTTTAAATTAAACCAAAATTTTTTTTGAATTAGAAAGTTATTTTTAATATTATTAGTAATTAAAATTTTATTTTAATTATGAAAGACATTATTATTTTTTTATTACCAACTTTAAAAATATTTTAAAAATTAAATCAATATTTAAATTTTGGGATAACGGACCTTTTGGTCCTCAAAGTTTTCAAAAATTTTCAAAATGGTTCCTATAGTTTCATTTTGAGCAAACAAGTCCTCAAAGTTTTATATCATTAAAAAAATTATCCCTAATAATTCAATTATTAAATCCCTTTGGTGTCCAGCATGGCATTAACACCATTAAGTTGGGATGATGTGCTTGTTTAAATGGAATGATTGGACAATTTTTAATGCTAACTAGACTATTTCTTTTTCAAAAATCCCCAAAACTCACTAATTACGAAACGCATAGCACTCTTACTTGGTTAGGACATGAATTTCTTCTCGCCTCCTCTATAGGTGAAGGCTCAGTAGTGTGCATTACTGGTCCTTGGTGAAGGCTTGGTCACGTCTCTCGGTGAAGATGGCATTAGATCAACCATATTATTAAGTATATATATGCGCTATCATAGATTAATTAAAAGTATAAACAAAAAAATATATTATTATTATTCATCCCATCGATTGTTTCTTTCTTCATGTCATCGATTACAACAGTCAAAGTTATTCTGTCTTAAAATTCTTCTACTATCATTGATGAATGTGTTCACTGTCTCAACAATGAATTTGCTTAACCCTGTTCTAATCCTTTCATTGATGACACATCACTTTTTCTGATCACAAATCCTTGGAAGATGGTTCATTCTTATTTTGTCTACAGCTTGCTCTCATTTCATCATTAGTTCATGAAATCTCTCATCTATGAGTTCATGATATCTCTCATCCATGAATCTGCTCAAAGCTTCATTTCTTATATCTTACTATCTCAATCAAGGATAAATCTATGTTGTTCTCATCCATGAATCATGATGAACTTTGTGTTCTTCCAAGATTCCTACATCTATTCAATATTTCAGTTTGACAATTAATCAATGGATTCTAAACTTGCATTATATTAAGTTTTCTTTTGATTAACTTCATTTATCAAAACAGGTAGGCATAATGAGAAATATATATGCACCGTCACATCTATTCAATATTTCAGTTTGCCAATTAATGTTCATAGTGACATAGACTTTGAAAGTAATAGGGAAATAACATTTATAACCTTTTTTAGTGGAAGCATTACCCAAAAACATACACTTAATGTCTCTAGATCAAGTTTCCCTCCTTTTTCATTATAGGCAAAGACTGTGCATCCACACACCCTTATTGGAATAGAGCTAGTGAGAGGTGAATTAAGATAGGATTCAAGGAATTTTTGAAGAGTTTGAAATTTTAGCAATTTAGAAGGCATATGGTTAATCAAATATGCTGAAGTAAGAACAACATCCCCCAAAAAAGTATTTGGAACATTCCCACCTAATATAATGGCCCTTGCCACTTCTAATAAGTGTCTATTTTTCCTCTCCGACTATGTTTTGTTGAGGACTATTGACACATGATGTTTGATGATGTATTCCATTTTCATCAAGGAATTGCTTGAAATTTAAATTTAAATACTCCTTTCCATTGCCACTCTTAAGCATTTTTACGGATGTTTGGAATTGAATTTTGACATAGGCAAAGAAATTCCTGAAAATAAAGAATACCTCATATTTCTTTCTCATTAGGAAAACCCATGTTATCCGAGTGTGATTATCAATAAAAGTTACAAATCATTAACACACCTATCATGGCCACACTCAATTTAAATCTTTATTGCAAAAGAAATATAGTAAAGCAGTACAACCAAGGTCGTATTCACAAAGGAGCAACTAATATTTAATCTTACTTAGGAGAGTAAATGAAGAAAATAAGAATGCAACATGCAACCTAATTAAATCTAAAATGCAATTTTCTTTTTATTTTATGCAAGAAAGAGTATGCAAGTGATATGAATTATGCAATTTGACTTTTATATATATGTGTGTGCGTGCGCAAAAGCTAATCTAAAAGTATGCTAATTCAACTAATAAATAAAATAAACTTACACACTAACTAACTAAGAAAGACCAAAACTAGTATGATATAAAGTGGATGAAAATGAATGTAAATGAAAAAACTAGTCTAAGCTAAAACTCTAAATGCACACTTAAAATGAACTAAAATGCAAGCTAAAATGGTAGTGGATGAATGTAAACTAATTACTAGATGGATGAGAATGCAATGCAACGACTCTAATCTATATGAAACCTAAGCTAATTACTAGATCTGTTTTTGGGGAGGGGGTTCGTTGATTTGAAAAGTAAATGGGAACTTATAGAACTAAAACTAAATTTAACTAAATTAAAAACTAACAACTAAAGAAAGCTAATTTATGCAAGGAAGTGATGAATGAAGTGAGAAAATGCAATGATATAGGAGGTGGCAACCTAGCAGAACTTGGAGAGGGAGAATTTAGGGGCTCCAATGTTTAATCAGGCTTGGGTAATTGTCATGACCAAAATTGACATATGGTACATTTTAAGACATTTTCTATGAAAACTACTTATTTTCAAGCATGAAGATAGTCTTTAAAGGCTTGAACCAATTAAAATTTTAAAATTGTATAAAACCATTTTTGCTATTTTATAGCTCATTGCGCAGCAATTTTTCAAAAATCATATCTAATTGTAGAAAAATCATTTCTTAGTAGTATAAGTCTCTAAAAATCTTGTGCATCTTGAACTTTGAAGGAAAAATAAGATATTAGAAAATAGAAGTACAGATTTGTATAGTTTATTGTGGAAATTTTACTATTTATTTTCACATCTATGTTTCTATCTGAAATTTGAGCCTCAAATTTAAAAATTCGTTTGTCATAAAATACAAAGTCATTTCATGCATACTTAGTATCTTTGGAAATATCTACATGTCTACTTTTTAACCATATTTTTTTGTATATTTGTTCTACTTTTACTAGTTATAGCATCGACATGAACTATTAAGGGTCAGAAATAACTTTCACTGAAGCAATCACAACAAAACATGCATAACTTTAATTGTATAAACTCAAATACAACCAAATTAGTATAGCTTTATCCAAAAATATAAACCAATAAATTTTTGGAGAAACATTGAAATTTATACAATAGATTGAATTATATAGACAAAAATAGAGTAAAACAATTTCTGATACTTCAATCTTCTTCTTCCATCCTCTTTGTTAAATTCTTTCCTTTAACATTACTTGGTCCTATAATCCGGGAAACTTGGGGTAAGGTCGAAGACATATTAGTAGTAACATAGCTCAAGTATCTCACATCATCACATTAGCTTAAACATTATAAAAACATTGTATAACCATTATGCTTTCATAACACACTTTTAGAAAACAATTAAGACACTATGTTGCAGTAAAAATTTTGACAATATAATAGCTTAGTAAATGGGTATCCTAGGGCTTAGCCCTTAACATGAAAATAGCCAAACCAATCATAAAACATAGCCAAACAACATAGCAACATAGTTTGGAAACATAAAGTACAATGTATCAATGTAAAAGCTTAGAAAAAGAGTTACTACCTCAAGACTTTACTTCCTTTGCTTTCAAGTTTGGTTCTTGTTTTTTTGGCTCACTTCCTTGACTTGATTAGAGTCTATTAGTATCATCAAACCTAGTTTAATAAATTGATAACATTATATAAATCATCCATGCTTTGAGGGACCCTAAACTTTGACATTTTGGAAACCAAGTTTTATAATGAATCTCTTGACCTTTTTTAGCTATTTGGCATGATAGGAGTCCATTGGAAGCATTGGTTTCATTAAAAACTCACTCCCTCCAACACTTCCCATCTTGGATGAGAACAAACTCATAAAACCCAAGTGAGAAAAATCACTCCTTTGACTAATTTCTCATGCATTTTAGCCATTATTCAAGCACACAAACACATTGCAACTATGATTTAAGTGAGGCACAAACCCTTTCTTTTTTAGACTTTGGCTGAAACCTTTAGGGTCATGGAGGGGAGAAATAGCATTTCAAACCCTAACCGAAGACATGCTAAATGAATGAGGAAAGATACTAAAAGAAATTGGAGGGAGAGACTTACCCTTGAAAACCTTGGCTTTGGCTTCATCCTTCCTCTCCTTCTTTTTCTTTTCCTTGCTCTCATCTTCTCTTTATCTTTAGCCTCTCTCTCTTCCCTTACACTCTCATGCCAACTCTCCCTCTCTTTAACTCTCTTGGAGTCACACAAATGAGCAAGGAAAAAGTGAGAGAGTTGGGGTTTATTTATAGATAGTTTAGGAGGATTTGGACCATTAAATTATAATTTGATCCAAGGGCTTGTGTTTATTCTTGATTTGTTTAATTAACTTTGCATTTTTGCCCTTGGATACTTTCCCACTTGTGAAAGAAGTGTGAAGGGCATTTTTGTCCACTAATTCCCTCCAAAATTTCGGTCAAAGAGAGGTAAGGAGAGAGGCTATACTTTTTAACTTTTGCAGACATATTTGGCTTTGGTTTAAGTACTTTTTTATCTAATTTTTTTATTATACTCTATATCATTTCTATTTACTTTATCTATAAGACCAATTACCTTTTTCTCTTTATTTTTTCATGTGAAGTCTATCTATCTTGCTTGTTTTTTACTATTCATCTAACTCGACCGGTATTTACTATTAATGTGAAACTCACTTTTACCAAACTTGTATTTTTTCCTCTCTGGGCCCACATATTTAGTATCACTTATATTTTTAGCGTACGCCATTCTACCCTTCCAAGTAGTATAGCCCATTCCACTTCTTAGATTGCCAATCATCTTCCCCAATGCCAAGTATCACAATGAAAAACAAAGTTTTGCTTATCAAGAATTTCTAGAAACAAAAATTTCATAGCCAAAATGTGCCATAGCATTATTTCTTCAGTAGACATAATAGAAAAACTAGTAGAAAAACCAGCAATGCAGCTGTCTTTTTTTTCTTCGAAGTCCCTTCCAAGTAGTATAGCCCATTCCACTCCTTAGATTGCTAATCATCTTCCCTAATGCCAAGTCTTGGAAATCACAACCAATTTGGTCAAAAATAACTTGGCAGGTTAATTAACTAACAATGCAACTCATAGTAAGCTACATTTAATTTCATGCATATATAATACATTTTTCAAAACAATAGTTTCAAAAATAACAATTGTTTCTTATCCCATGGCCCTTGCATATGTTCCATTAGCAACTTGTACAGTAGTATGTTCAAAGTATGTATAAAATTTACTAAATAGCTCTCTAAAGCATATGATATGATATGTCACTCCAGAATCCACATCCCATAGATTTCTAGTCTGAACTATACTACTAAGGGTTGTAGTAAGAATAGTACCTGCTTGGGCTAAAGTTATAGAAGGAGTAGATTTCTTGTTAACAAGGCTGACTTCCCAAGAGGGGGGGTGAATTGGGAAGATTGAAATTTTTCTGCACAAAGTGAAGTGGGTGAAGATATCACAGTATAATGAAAGTAATGAGTAAAACAGAGTAAGCTGATAAGTAAGGATAAGGAGAAGAAAACTCAGTGATTTATCCTGGTTCGGTCTATCCACTTGACCTACGTCCAATCCCCAAGACAACTCTTGAGATTTATCCACTATACAGCAAGAATTTCAACGAGCTTCTTGCTAATGCCACAGAACATGAGTATGCTCTGTTTCTGAGCTCTCTCAAACTCTCCAAGCACTTTCTCTATGTGCTTCCCAATCCCCTTGTGAATTCCCCTCACAAGTAAATCTATCTTCCAGATGAAGAGTAGATTGTTTACAAAGATACAATTCTCTTGAATAGAGTAGATATGAAGGTTAAAGTACAAATAATGAAGTTGAGAGGGTAAAAGCTTTTGAGATGAAGATTCAGCAGAAATTCGGTATATACAAGTTTGATTCGTTACCCACAACTTCAAATGATGTTACTTTTATAGTTTTAAGTCTCAAGTATCCGTTAGAGACTTAATCTATCCATTGGGGAAGTTATCCAACGGTTACTCTGAAAAACTATCCGTTTACCAACCGTATTTAATGTTTCTGACACACTGAAATTCGAATTTTGGTTGGTCAACAGACGAATTTCAAAGGAACCGAAGGTTAAAGCTTCCAACGTTAAAATACGAAGTTCGTCTATCCATAGAGTGAAATTTGAATTTTGAAATTTATAAAATATTTTCACAATGTGACATACGAATTTTCAAGAAGAAAGTTTTTCTGTAAATCGTGAACAGTGTTTTCAATTTGCTACAGTACCCTTGAAATTCGAATTTTGGATGCCCAAAATTCGTCTGTCCATTGAACGTTCAAAGAGGCACAGTAGTTCACTTTCTTCGAAATTCGAATTTTGACAGAGTGAAATTCGTCTGTCAGAGATCAATTTTGAAACTTAATTTCTTCTTGATTTTAGATGAACTTTAACATAGTTTCAGACGAATTTCTTTGGTTTTCACAAGTTGTGTTTTGTCTGAAATTTGAACTTTAAAAGATTGAAATTCGAATGTCACAAAGAAGCTCATTTCAGACTTATATGAAAATTTGAATGTTGCAAAGTCAAAGTTCGTCTGTCAGAGAGCATTTTTCAAACTCAATTTCTTCTTGATTTCAGATGAACTTTAACATAGTTTCAGACGAATTTCTTTGGTTTTCACAAATTGCATTTTGTCTGAAATTCGAATTTTGAAACTGTAAAGTTCGTCTGTCATAAAGAGGCTTCTTTCATACTTGATGAAAATTCGAATTTTGAAAGACCAAAATTCGTCTGACAGAGAGACATCTCTTTAGACTTGTTCAATTTTAGCTCGAAATTCGAATTTCCAAAGGCAAAGTTCGAATTTCCAACTTGACAGTTCAGTTTAAACTTTCAAACTTCATCTGTTTGTGAGTATTTTTCAAATAAGTAAAGATTTAATTTCAAATCAAGGTTTGAAAACATCTTTTTCTTAAATCAAAATCTTTTACCCAATCACAACTAAAACTAAAGATGTTACAAGAGATCTAACAGCAAATACTCAGAAAATCTTCACTTGAAACAACTTTGATTTCCTTTGATATCTTCAATCCAAGCTCTTGAGTGTTAGCTGGGAATCATCAAAACTCTTGATTCAACATTTCTCACATTGTTTTTCAGAATAGGAATTGGATTGAACATGCTTGTCAAAAAATTTCTTTAGGACTGTGAGTTCTTCCATACTAATGATTGTACTATCACCTTCTGAACCTCCAACCATAAGATCCTTGCTTTCACCCTTTGATTTTTTCTTTGTATTTGGGGCTTCCCATGCAGCTTTTAGTAAGTCTTTTTTGTGTGACCACTCTTGTTACAATGGTCACATAACCGAGTAGATTTCTTCTTCTAGTCTCCTCCTTGCTTGCTTCGAGCAACCATAGCTAAAGCTTCAACAGAGGATGTAGATGAAGTAGTAGAAGAACCTTGTATAAGAGCTTTCCTACTCTCTTCACATTTAACCATGTTGAATAAATCCTCCAAAGTTGGAAGAGACTTCATCCCTATGATTCGTCGTTTGACTTCTTCATAAATGTCATTCAAACCATGTAGGAAATCATAGCATCTTTCTCGATTAATAGCCTGTCCATAGTATGCTTCATCTATGTGACAAGACTAATGACGAATTTCATATAGATCAATTTGTTGCCAAAGCTTCATTAATGAACTATAGTACTAAGTCAGTGATTTCTCCCCCATTGTGAGATTCCTTAGCAATCGTTTTATTTGAAAGATTGTTGCAATATTTTCTTTGACTGAGTAGGTCCTCTAAGCTAAATCCCAAATCTATTTGGTAGTTGTGGTTAGCAAGTAGTTTTCCCTAATATCAATTGTCATGAAGTTTACAAGCCACGTTATCACCATATTGTTCTCAATACACTAGTTCTCATACTAAGGATCCTCTAGTTGTGGATGCTTAGGGTTCCAAGCAAGATAATGTTCCTTGTTTCTTCCTCACACAAACATAAGAACATTTCTAGACCATTATAGGTAGTTATTTCCATTCAAACAATAAGTAAATATGGTTTGTGAGAAAGATTTCGGTGCCAAATTGCCTAATACATGTTCAGTATAGCCATTCACACCACTCCCTCCACCTTGCAACAGTGTCTTAGTCTTCTGGAGGCCCTCACCAAACAATGGTGGTGTCTGGTCATCTCCACCAATGAAGGCACATGACCCTCTTGTAAAAGCTGCCTTGAACAACATCGAGTCAATTGGAGAGGCTGTTGCAACACCCCCCATGACTTTGTTTTAGTATTGTGTGCAGAATCGAAGGAAAACAGGATGGAGGAATGTTCAAGTTGAGGCAAAAGGAGCTCCACGACGCGGTAAGAAGTAGGGCCATCACGGTGAGAAGAGCTCCAGAATGAAGTTTTCGGCTGGAAGCACTGGCGTCGCAATGAACTTCCTCAGAACCGCAGCGAGAATCGAGATTTTTGTTTAAATCCGGATCATTTCAGTCGAACGGAAGAAGGAGAAACAAGGGACCTCTGCTAGGGTTTGAAGATTTCAGCCATTGGGAGTGTTTTCTGGCGTTCAAGAGATTGGATTCAAGTTGGTAAGTAATTTCTACTCCTCCCTCTCCATTTTCTTTGGTTTAAATTTGGGGTTTTTCAATTGTATGTTGAGATTTCCAGTTTGGGATGGAATCCACTGATTGAAATGGATGATATGACATTAAGGAAGTGTGTTTTAGTGTTCTTGTTGCTTGGATGTGAGTTTTAAAGGGTTTATGCATAATTTGAGCTTAACCCTGGGTTGTTTTCTGTTAGGGATCTTGGGAATCCAAAGTGTATGTGGTTGAGTAGTGTTTGAATGGTTCTCAAGAGCTTATTGATGCATGAAAGGGGTGTTGGAACCTTGGACTAGGCTAAATTGGTTGAAATGTGATGTTTGGTTTAATGGTATATTGTGTTAATTGAAGAATTATGATATTATAAAGATTATTTGGTAGCCTGAGAGGGGTTCAAGCTTGTTAGACAACTCGAGAAGTTCATGGAATCCACGTGTGTGGTATTGACACTTGAGGTAACCGGGTGTTTATTTGTATTGTATTGTTATATTTTATGATGTTACGTATATTTGTATATATATGCATGTTTCTTCCATACCACGATATAGATGTGTTTGTGTATACTATTTTCTATATATTGTGGTATGCACACAGCTAGATGATGATTATGAATGATTAGAGATGATAATATTGACATGACATGACATGACATGATGAATACATAACATTGTGACATATGATGATGATGATTATATGATGATATGAGCATCACCACATGGCATTGTGAGATTGTGATATATGGTAGATTGGGTGGTGATGACGATACGATATGATATATGATGATATGAGATATGATTATGGAGGATAACAATGGGATCCCTATCGCTAAATTCTCTCCTATGGCCAAGGGAGCTATGGAGTAGTGGATTGCACCTTCCCTAAATCATCACCAATTCAAGGTGGTCCAGGGGAAGGAAAGTCACGGTCCAAGCACTAGTGTAACCTTTGGTCGGGTTACATTAGTGTAAGGTGAGTTTGGTGATATCCCGGAATTAGTCTTCACAGAATGTTGGAAGGAAATTACCTATATGAAATGTCCTATTATGACGATAGCCTGTGGTTCTAGCTGTATGCGAGGGAGACATGCATTCCATTCATTTCACTTTGCATTTATGAGTTGTAAGAGATATATGTATATATATGTGTGTGTGTGTGTGTGTGTGTGTGTGTGTGTGGTTGTCCCCGATTAATGAGACATTGTCTCACACCTCTCTCCCATGAACTAATCTTTCATGTGACGATTTTGGCACTAGTCCTGAGAAGCCGAGGGAGTAGCATCGGACGTCGAAATACTAGGTCTATGTAGTATATATGTGTTTTGAATATGTATCTTGTGCTAAGTAGAATAGAAAGTTTTGTAATGAATATACGACATGGATAAGGATTATTATGGATGGATTTACATATGGTTATATATGTGGAATTGTGTTCTATGTGATGTGTATGTTGTATTATGGTGGTTACATGGTTTTAGATGTTGGGAAGACCGTATGGTGGTATTTGTGAGCCCAGAGTGGATTTGGGTCTCGTTGGTGTGTTTTAGGGCCTGTAGCCTGTTTTGTCAAGTTGGGGTTCAAAGGGGTCAAACCTCAGAGGAGTGGTTCCTGTGAGGTGAAACCTCTTTGGATAAGTTGGTTTGGGGGTTTTGAACCTGTATAAATGGTCTTTGAGTGACCATTTGCCTTTGGTGGTAATTGGAGGTGATTAGTGGTGAGTTTTGGTCAATAAGTGGTTAAAACGGTTTCAAGAGTCCAGAATCTCCATACGGAGTTGGATTGAGGTGAAGTTGGTATCTATGGATAGATTGGGACTAGACTGACTTGTAAGAGTTGGAATCAAGTTAATCGGAGGTCGGAACATAAAGTTATACACGTCGAAAGTTCACCTTGGTGGTTAACATTTGCTGATATAGAAAACCAGCAAGGGGCGTCGCAGCAAGGGGCGTCGCGGCGCCAGGTAGCACGCCGCGGCGCCACGAAGTCCAGTGGTGTGGTGAGACAGGGGAGGTTTGGAGCCACAGTGGTACTGTAGTGGCTGCTGCTCCAGCCCAATTTTTGGTGTTATTTGGTTCGTTTCTGCTGTTCTAAAGTTTTGGGAAGTTGTTTTGAGATGTTTGGATTGTGTTTGGTTGGTATTGTGAAGGTTTTGGTCAAGTATGGAGGTAATTTGGAGTAGGTTGTTACAGTTGTGATACCACAAAATCAATAATAAGGCAAAAAATAGCTTACTTTTATTCAATGATTGAATATGGGTACATATAGGTAAGAGAAGAGTTATCCAATTACTCAAACAACTTGATTCTCTCCTAAAATTGAGAAATAAAATCTAATATAATAAAATCCTAAGATATTAAAAAAAAGAAAAATAGTAATCTATAAAAATAACAATAATAATAAAAGAAATAAATAAAAATAAAACTAGAGCTATAAATCGTAGAAAAGACTCGAGAACCTGGTGAACCTTATCCAACCCGATAAGACTCAATCTAACCCGGTCCCAAAAAATGTAGCCCAAAGCAAAGAAAAAACCAACCAGACCAAGCTGAAGTCATCAAGCTGGACTAGACTCCAGTTTTAGTTTGCAGTCCACTAGACTAAACTCGGTCTGGCATTATAGGTTTTAATTTTTTTTTTTTTATAGAATTATAGGTTTTACTTTTAAGTTATATTCCCTGAAAAATATTAAACGACACCGTTTCTTTCCCCTCTATAATATTGTCTCGTCTTCTATCTGCCTTCAGCCTTCGTGTTCTGCTGCTTCCTTCTTTGAATCTTTCAATTGAACCCCGGCTGAGCTAAGAGCCTTGACCCTTGAGATTGAAAGTGACCGAGTGAGAGAGTAGAGTAGTGTCGGCGACCTTCTCAGCCTTGTATAGCCGTCGGCGCCCTCCACTGACCCATCACGACGACGTTTAGTCCGTCTTCATCGTTGTAGTCGTCTAGCCTTTGGTCAGCCTCTGAGTCCTCATCTTTGCCGTTTTCTGCTGCTTGGCCACCGTTCATCTCCATTGACGACCCCTCTGCTGCTTGGCCGCGGTCCATCTCAGCTGACCTCGAGAGAGGACACCGAGAGAGGTAATATTCGAGCGTCGTTATCTTCTTGATCTTCTTTTCTGAGTCTTTATTGCACATATGATTGCAATCAAATAGCAATTCGAATGATGATTTCTATAACTTAGCAACTGTTGGATTGTAAAAGGGAATTGGCAGCAAAAATTGCACATTGTGCACTTTGCTTGGAAACTTATTTTCAATAGTTGTTCTTTTTTCGCTGCCTGCAAAATTTATCAAGTGTCCTTGTTCTATGTTAGGAATTTAGGATATGTTAGTGAATTTGGCGGGGAGGGAAGGGAATGGAGGGCTGAATGACCATTTCCTTAGCTGAACAAAAGTTAACATTATTGGAGACTCTTTTTTGTTTTTTTGTTTTTTTGTTTTTTTGTTTTTTTGCTGGAAAAATGACACAATGTTTAAGAAGTGTCTTGTTTAAGTGTAAATGTCTTGTCTATTTAATTTGAGTCTTTAGCATAAATTTGTTTATGATTGTTAAAACTTGGAGAGATTCATACTACATTTTATTGTCTCAGCTGTGTGGTCATTCTCTTTGTTCCTATTGTATTTTGCATTGCACTGATTGAATAACTGAAAGAATTTTTGGGTCATCTTTGTTTGTCACACTTCCAATAGTAGGGTGGTTTGGATATCTTCTCAACTTATTGTGCTTTTTGCCTATACTCATTGTGACGCTGTCCTATGAAACTTTGAGAAATTGAAATCTGTTTGGAAATATGGCAGCTATTTATTTAAGTCACTTTCCCCATATGGATATAATTCCTGTCCACTCCAAAATTAAGGACTGATGCCAGCATGGTTGTGATTTCTTTGCCACATTTCAGGTCTGGCATTTTCATTCACTGTGACATAGTCTATTTCCATGAATGTACTTGTTTCTTTTACAAACTCCCCGTAGTTAAATATGTGTCTAAGTCCCCTTTGGCTATGAACATCTGCATGATTTCCATATGCTAGGAGGCATAGTGGAGAAATATAGATGTTGCAGACTACGGTCGAGGTGTGAGAAAATTTAACATGAGAGCAGAGGACAAGCAGAAAATCAATAATGGAGGCTATGATTCTTTCAACTAATAATGAATAATATGAATTTTCTGGGAGAATATAGTCTTACGTGTATGTTTTTGTTTGTCATGGTGTCCATATGTCTATTTGCCCCCTTGCATGCAATTGTGAGTTTGCTTATTTTGGATTTTTTTTTTTTAATTCTGCATGACATATAATTCTAATGCATTCACTAAAGGAACAATATGTTTGCTCATAAATACTCCACCCTGCCCTGATATATTGAAAACCCAGTCAAAGTGTCAAACTGGTCCCAAACAAACTGATTACTAGATGATTCAAAATTTTGTGAAGAGTGAATACTTCAATTGTCAATGGAGATTCAATGCAAATTGGAGTTTTTCCTTGTATTGCTGTTGGCCTTGTGTTGGCTTGAATTGTACTTCAAGTTGGTTGGGTTCTGTTGGTAAAGCTTTGGTCTTTGGATGGTGTTTATGCTTGACTTATCTTATCATGAAATATGAAATATCAAATTAATCTGCTCTCCTTGTTTATTCTTCAGGAGGAAGTAGTACTGCTATTTGGTTGTGGGAAATTTAGGTGGCTTTTGGATTTTTTTGGATAAATTTACTGGAATATATTTACCTATGTTTCTTTATTAACTGTTGAACACTTTCTTTATGTGTTATGTTGGAGTTTTCTTATTGTTGTTGAACTTGTGATAGTGTGCTTGTTAATTGTTATGTTGCATGTTGCTACTGTTGGTGTCAACTTGGGATGTTGTGATGAACTGATGATATTATTATGTTTGGAATTTGATGGAAAAATATTATCTATTATGCTTCTATGAAGTTGATGGAATTTTTAGTCTTTATGATTTTGTTTTTTAGTTTAATTTAGGATTGGATAGTCTGTTTTTTTCCTTAAATGTTGTAAATTGTACAGCTTGAAAAATGGTAGAGAGATTGACCTAGACCAAGTCCAGCCCAGTCTCTAGTCCACTAGACCAAGTCCAGCCCGGTCCTTATTCAGACCAAACCGCGGGCTCAAGACCAACCCGGTCTAATTCAGTCTATGTTTAGCCCTAGTTATGATGTAATGGGCCTATTAAGAATTAAGCCCACTTCAAACAAGCTGTAAGTAGGATATTCCCAAAATAATTTATTTCGCCAGGAAGAATTTAAACTGGAGTTGTAAATTTCTTGTGCATCTGCTTCTAGTGCTACACCATTTGTGCAGAATATTAGCTTCTGACTGAAAGTTGCAACCTAGTCTGCGCAATATTCTGTGATCTTCACCCAAGCCCGGTTGCATCTTTCATGAGGTTCACTCCAGTACACTCATCCCTTTCATAATTTATACTCTCTGTTTGTGGGGATACTGTACGATTTGCCTTTGGAGTTCAATAATATGCTCAGGTAACCATTACTATTGGGAGTTTTCATAAATTCTGCGAAAAGTCAATTTTCTTCTTTTTACAAAAAGGGCTAATGGGCATACGATGATTATGGTAGAAAATTAAGGACATTCATGAAAGTATCAAACTTTATTGGACAATAAGCACTCCATGTTGTAGGACATTGGACAAGGTTCATTGTAATTTAAAACTGATGATTGAAAAGGTTCATGCGATCGCAATTTAATGGTTCCTTAGATCGAAATAACGAACAAGGTGTGTTTTCCATCTAATTTTATGAATTTTTTTGTTGGGGCTGTTCGTGAAGTGAATAGCATGTTAGAGAGGGTAACTAATAATTAGAGAGATTTTAATGAATATTAGAATCCTCTTTCCTCCTTTTATATGCGTATAATTGATTAGAAACTAGTCTTTTGACTAAGAGATCAAGGCAATGTTCATATATGCTGAAGCTTTTGGAGCTTACTGTTGGATTTAAAACTTTATACCTAGACCTGTAATATTTGAAATTACGTTCTATTGTTTTGTGTTTACATTTTTCCCTGTCGGTTTTTGGCTATATAAAAATCATGACAGGATAGATGATTTCTTGTTGGCCAGGTTAATAATTGAGAATAGAAGAAGACAATCAAGACGTTGATGGAAAACCATTGTCAGTTCTTCATAAGAGTTGGCTATTGTACTGCCATGATCCTGCTCTGCTCTGATTAAATCTGTAGAGCTGGCAAAGTTCTGTAGAAAGCTTGTTCTTGCGCCACACTCTATACAGTTGCGTGCTTATACTTGCCATATACAGTTTAAGCCACCATCTAATATTAACTCATGCATAAAAAAGCCCTTGAGCTATGGTGCCTATTGGTCCCCTTCAAACCACCCTAGCCCCCAAATTTCAAGTTTTCTTCAAAAGGGTTTCTCGGAAATTACTGAAGGAATTGCTGGTAAAGCACTACATGCATTCTGTATAAAAGGTGTTGTTCAGCTCAGTACATTCTATGAAAATACCTTGATTAACATGTACTCAAAGTTTGGTGACATAAAGTATGCACAGTATGTGTTTGATAGAATGTCGGAGCGGAATGAAGCTTCTTGGAATACCATGATGTCAGGGTTAGTTCGAGTTGGTTGGTACTTAGAAGCAATGCAGTTTTTCCATCATATGCGTGAAAACAATGTCAAGCCTAGCAGTTGTCTAATTGCTAGTTTAGTAACTGCATGTGATAGGTCAGGCTGTTTGATTGTAGAGGCACTTCAAATTCATGGTTATGTTGTCAAATATGGTTTATTCTCTGACGTGTTTGTTGGTACTTGTCTTCTGCACTTTTATGGTTCATATGGTGAGGTTTGTGAGGCCAGCAAGATCTTTGAGGAGATTATTGAACCAAATATAGTGTCTTGGACTTCTTTGATGATAGCTTATGCAGACAGTGGAGATAAGAAGGAGGTTATAAATATTTATCAGCTTTTGAGACGCAACGGATTTTGTTGTAATCAAAATACAATTACTACAGTCATTAGTTCTTGTGGGATGCTTGGGGATAAACTTTTGGGTTATCAAGTATTGGGAAATGTGATTAAAGATGGATTAGACGGTAATGTCTCAGTGGCAAATTCCCTTATATCGATGTTTGGTAGCTGTAGTAGCATGGACGAGGCATTTTATGTGTTTGGTAACATGAAAGAACGTGACACAATCTCTTGGAATTCAATCATCACTGCAGCTGCACATAATGGTCATTGTGAAGAATCTCTACGAAACTTTTCTTTGATGCGTCGTACTGATACAGAAACAAACCATATTACACTGTCAGCTCTATTATCAGTGTGTGGTTCTGCTCAAAATTTGAGTTGGGGAAGAGGGCTTCATGGTCTTCTTGTGAAATTTGGACTGGAATCAAATGTTTGTGTTTGTAATAGCCTTTTAACTATGTATTCTGAAGCTGGAAAATCTGAGGATGCAGAGTTTGCATTTCATACAATGCCAGACAGGGATTTAATCTCTTGGAATTCCATGATGTCATGTTATGTTGAGGATGGATTGTACCAACGAGCCATACAACTTTTCATTGACATGCTCCAGACTAGAAGGGCAATGAACTATGTTACTTTCACTAGTGCATTGGCCGCCTGTTCTAACCAAGCAAACATAATTGATGGAAAGATTCTTCATGCCCTTGTAATTCTTTTTGGTCTACATCGCAATTTGATCATAGGTAATGCATTGGTTACCATGTATGGGAAGTCCAATTTGATATCTGAAGCACAATTGGTGTGCAAAACCATGCCCAAAAGAGATGAAGTAACATGGAATGCGCTCATTGGTGGCCTTGCTGATAATGAGCAACCGAATGAAGCATTGAAAGCTTTTAATTTAATGAGAGAAGAAAGTATACCTGCAAACTACATTACAATTGTTAATCTTCTTCGGTCATGCTTGTCTCCTGATGATCTTTTAAAACATGGATTGCCCATCCATGCACATGCAATTGTGACAGGCTTTGAATTAGACACATATGTTCAAAGTTCCCTGATTACAATGTATGCAAATTGTGGTGATCTTAATACAAGTAATTACATTTTTAATGAATTAGCTAGTAAGACTTATAGTACTTGGAATGCTATTGTTGCTGCAAATGCTCATTATGGGCCTGGTGAAGAGGCCCTCAAACTTATTGTAAAGATGATGAGTGCTGGGGTTTGTTTAGATCAGTTTAGTTTCTCTATATCTCTTGCTACTGCAGGTAACCTGGCTGTACTGGATGAGGGCCAGCAGCTCCATGCCTTGGTTATTAAACTTGGGTTTGAATCAGATCATTATGTGTTAAATGCTACTATGGATATGTATGGAAAATGTGGGGAAATTGATGATGTCTTAAAAATTCTTCCCCAACCAAGTATCAGGCTGCAAAGGTCTTGGAACATATTGATGTCAGCATTAGCTAGACATGGGCTTTTCCAAGAGGCTAGGGAAGCTTTTCATGACATGCTTAGACTGGGACTGAGACCTGACCATGTCACCTTTGTCTCACTTTTATCTGCTTGCAATCATGGCGGTTTGGTGGATGAGGGTCTTGCATACTATTCAATGATTAGTGAATTTGGTGTCGCTGTGGGAATAGAGCATTGCGTTTGCATAATTGATCTTCTTGGGCGATCTGGAAGGCTTGCTGAGGCTGAAGCTTTTGTTGACACAATGCCAGTTCCGCCAAATGACCTCGTGTGGCGTAGCTTGTTGGCTTCTTGTAAAATACACGGTGATATGGAACTTGGAAGGAATGCTGCTGAGCATCTTTTGAGGATGGACTCATCAGATGATTCAGCCTATGTTCTTTATTCAAATGTATGTGCATCAACCAGAAGGTGGGACCATGTAGAGAATGTAAGAAAGGAAATGATTACTCATAACATAAAGAAGAAGCCTGCCTGCAGTTGGATCAAGTTGAGGAACAAGGTGACTTCTTTTGGAATGGGAGACCAGAGTCATCCACAGACTGAACAAATCATTGTGAAGTTGGAAGAGCTTATGAGGATGATAAAAGAGACAGGTTATGTGCCTGACACAAGCTATGCATTACAAGATATAGATGAAGAACAAAAGGAGCATAATCTTTGGAACCACAGTGAGAGAATTGCCCTTGCATTTGGATTGATCAATTGTCCAGAAGGTTCATCAATTAGAATATTCAAGAATCTTCGTGTCTGTGGTGATTGCCACTCTGTTTTCAAGCATGTCAGCAAAATAGTTGGTAGGAAAATTATACTTAGGGATGCATACCGGTTTCACCATTTTAGTGGTGGAAAGTGTTCTTGTTCAGACTACTGGTAGTGGATTGGATTTTGTCGAAAATATGTAACTGAAAAATTGGGTGGAGAAATTAAGACCTTATTTGGGCTTATATGATCAATTGGTTGCAGCTTCTGAAAAATTGGATTATATCCATTGAAAGATACAGGCTAAAGTTATTCCTCTTGCACAATGGAAGGTTAGTTGTCTTCCATCCATTTTTTATTACATGATCTAGTATTTTATCTATTTCAAATTAGTTCTAAGGGAAGATTTATGATTTTCTTCTCTGTTTTTGAATCTTATAGTCGAATCTGAGAGAGAACAGAGAACCATAAGATTTGTATGCTTCTCTCTGTTTGCATTGTCATTCTTGTGATTTGATTTTTTCTTTTCATTGACTCTGGGAAAAAATCTAGGGCTAACGCTATCTAATAAGGATTTTGTTGTTTATTTTATGCTGGGTGGTTCTTATATTTCAATTTTATTAATTTGTTGTTTCTTCCTTATTTGAATTACTTTGTGTGCACTCTACTTTGTTCAAGTTTGACTATCCTTGCATTATAAATGTTCATCTGTGTCAAGTGTTGTTGGTTTTTTGTTTTTTTTGGTGAGAGGTTGTGGGTTAATAAAATAAGATTGATAGTTTTCTTAGTCTAATAGTTATGTGTGCTCTATTTGGTTCCCTTTTTAATTAAAGTCCAAGACTTGTCTTGAGTTAGCTATTGATCATTTTTTTTTCTTTTCACTTTCTTTATAGTTGAAGTTTCAAAATTCAGTAAATGTCGCATGACAATCACTTTAATAATTGTCTATTAATCACTCTACTCCACCACAACCCCCCACCCCCCCGGGCCCCCTTTTTTCTCTTTGTTTCTAGGTAGTGCAGAGTGCTATGATTACAATGATGTTTAGATCCATTGTTGGTTTTGCTTTGTGAGATGTGATTCACAGTGAAAGACAAGATCACACTTGCACTAATGAGTACTATTAAATTAGCTTGAGTGTGTGACAACTGGGGTAAAACTATATATGTTAATGAATAAGGCTTGGGCTTGGTATACATATACTGGCCCTTGTTTTTTACCTAATTGACAACTATAAATAGATACATTGGGTGCCTACTAAGGAAGAAGTATGTAAACGCCCTTTTGGTACTATTCCTTGTTTCTCTACAGCTACTTATAAGACAGGAGACTTCACTCTTCCCATATTGCTTGGCCTTTCAAAATCACAATGACCATTCTTGGTGTTTCTGCTGTCTCCCAAGGTTTGATACCTGATCTCTGATTGAGAATGGAATTTTCATACAATTATTAAAATGACATTGTTTTTGCTGATAGGAACTTTATTACATTTACTGTCTTTTTTATCTCGTTCTTCACCTAGCGCAGTTGCTTTTTTAAAGTTTTGGAATTGGGGTTCTTTAAACTTATGGTTAAAACAGAGTCAGAGACATGGCGAACTGAAAGGCTTGCCCTCTCCTCATTATGCAAACAGTACATCCCAATCCTCTCTTATAATTATATTAAACTGGATAAATCTGTATACAAAGGATAACCTCCTTGAGTATGACAGCCACTAAAGATAATGATAAAAGGGAATTAAAAGGGAGTCCTTAAACATGATCTTTCTTTTCTCTTGAGAGGATTGATGAGATATGAGAACAAAAGAAAAACAGAGAAGGGATCCTTTCCAATTTAAGAGAGGGAAAAATAAAAAAGATACAAGACTCTTTTAGTTCTGATTTTTTTTAGATCCACAAGGGCAATCATCTACAAAAGAACTATTAGCCTCAGCTCATGAGGTGGCCATAAATGTAATCCTTTTCAAAGAAGATAGGATATGGTTATTCTATACTTTCACATAGATTAGGGACTAAATTGCAAGATTTTTGTGCAATCTATATATCCATACCGCAAGAATCCCAAATCACTGTTCACTAAGCAATTTCCATTGTTACTTTCCTTGTCCATTTCACTGTGGAATCTACAGTATTCATAGTTGATATGGCCCTCTTGGAAAGAAGCTTCAAGTAAACCAAAAAATACAGTGGAAGTCTTGACTCGTGTGAAGCAAGGTTGATGATCCTTGCTAGGACCCAAGAACACGTTCCTAAGTCTTAACAAGATGACACCCACACAAATGATCATTTTGAGTGGTAGGTCACAAGGTTCCCTAGAGAATACACGAATTTAGGCCATTCCTCACAAAAGAATTGAAAGAAAATAATTTTTATTCAACTTGCTGAATGAAAGGCATAAAAAGTGGGTATTTAAAGACTCAAGAAAACCTCCTAGAACAACAAGGAAAAGGAAATAAAATCTAGATCTAATCTGAACATGTGCTTAAGCTTAAAAACTAATTTGGAAACTAATTATTCTTCAAGAATAAAAAGGAGATTGTAGAACCTTCTAGCTTGTTGTTTAAGAAAAAGACACACTAAATAGGAAACTAATATGCTAAAAACACATAGAATAATTCACACACTAAAAACACGCCTAAATTATGAGCTACTTAGGATTTAAGTAGTTATAATGGATCTAGGACTCAAGACAATATTTTAGGCTCCTAGAAATACAATTAGGAATCCAACAAATAGGCACTTAAGACACCTAAATATTGGGCTTAATTATATGAACAAAAATCAAACCCAAAAATCTAAAGACTCAAAAATGGGCTTATTAAAATTAAACCAAAGTCTGCCCAAATTAACAAAACACAAAGACAATTAAAACACTTAAGGAGACACCTAAAACACATGGTAACGGACCAAGCTCAAACTTGGGCTTCAAGTAATGTCTTCAATCCATATCTTGTAACATGTAGGATGCCTAAACTTCATCCATTTGGGCTTGAAGGACGTGCTCCCACTTCTTGGATGATAATGGAACGCAAAACTTGATCCAAATGAGGACTTCATGCTTGATCTCAAACTTGAACACTTGATCTTGCATCTTGGACAATAGAAGGACGTCACACTTGGACCTATTGAAGACTCCTTGCTTAATCTTGGACTTAGTTTTTGGGACGCCAAACTTGGATCAGGGAAAAATGCCATGTTCGCTCATCGGTTAGGCCTTGGAGTCTCCATTATCTCTTCAAGGTAAAAGGGGTCTTCCCATGTATAGCTAGGGATACTTTCAAAGCCTCTTGAATCTCCATCAACATTGCCCACGTGGGCCCGTGCAAAACTTGGGGATCACTCCTTCCGGGGCTTCTTGGACAGTCTTCTTGTCTCGTTCATCTGCCCGTCTCTAACATTTTCACCTTTCTTTTGGGTGGAGGCTTTGCAAGCATGCTTCTTGCAGGCTTCCTTCGAACGCCTCTTGCGTCTTCCAACTTATTCTTTTTTGGGTTATTCCTTGGTGTGTCATTTTACTCCTCCACTTGCTTGCTTCCTCCTCCTCTTGGTATTGATTTTCCTCCAAAAGAACAATGGACGGCAGCAGCAATTTTTCCTTCTCTCGGTATTTATTTTCTTTTGATTGCTTTTATGTAGCTTTATCCATTGTACTCCTCATTCTCTTCTCTATTCATATCCCTATTTTCTCTCTATCCTCAACCCTGTCCTTCTTCACTGCCCTGCATTTACAGGAACTCTCATTTGAACAGTACACCATTTGAGCAACAAAGAAAGGAAAACAACGGTTGCAAGTCTAACATGAGAAGAAGGAGAAGAAAAGGAAAACGGTACACATTCCAGGGCATACCAGAATAAAGCATAAAAAAACTGATCATCTGCTCTCATCTCTCGTCTCGTCATCGCTCTCTAACTCTATATCCAAAGTCACTTCATTTTTAGATTTCATATTGTTACTGTCAGTGATCGTGATGCAGGAGGCAAGGGAAAATCCCTGGCTCAGACAAGTATTTGGGCAATAGTGACACAAGTAAATTATTCCCTTCCATTTGGTCACCTTCTGATATAGAGACTCTCTTCTTCAACATTAAACAACCATGTACAGTGGGCCCTTTGATCCATCTGTAGAAGAAGAAAGAAAAACAAAAAAGGAAGAGAAAAATGTAGGATATAAATATTTTCTGTTCATTTGTTTCCTCCTTAAGGAGTTTCCTGCTCTTCCCGGGTCAGAATTTTTTTTTTTTTCTCAATTTCACCCTATTTGTTTGATTCTCAATTTCAGTAATTTTTAATTTTTTCTCTATGTTTGGAGAATTGGAGAGTCCTAGTTTTGCTGTTAATTTTTCTTCTATGATTTTCAAAGATGCATGTGATAATAGAATTTTAATGGAGTTTATATGAACTGAGATTATGAATTAGGAGAGGTTCCACCTTTCAATTTGGAAGTTTGTTGGCAGTATAATTCAGGGTTAGTATCTGGTTTCTAAAGATTGGGGTTTCGTAATAATAACAATTTCCATCTTTGTAAAAGACGTTTCTTCACATATATAATTGTTAGACAAAGTTCTTGATAGATTGCTGGGCTTCCAAGTCTTGCCAGAGTAATATTTTGATCAAGGATTGCTACTGCCTTCTAAGTAGAATATGACAAAACAAAAAGAAAGTGATGAGAGTCTTTGATATTACGCTGTTTCTTTCTTAGTTTTCTGGCAAACTATAAAATTACATTATAATTTCTTAATTCCACAGATTTTAATCTTAATCTTGTGAATCTTTTATTAATATCCATCAATAGCTAAGTAAGACAAAAAAAAATTTTGTTATTACTGAGTAGGAGAGACTTGACTAATTTAATAATATCTTAGTGGAGATTCAGTCATATGCTAAAGGTATTATGTCCATAAGGTTCTAGCTGGTTTCTAACGTAACTCTGTTGAGAACCTTTTATTCTTTTGACTGTTATGTTCTAGATACCACATGCTTTCTTTGCATCATGTGCTTGAAGTTATGCTGTTCACTTCTGTTTGTTTAGTTTTCTGAATAAGTTACTTTATAATTCTGCTATTCTTGCCTCTTTTTCCTAAAAGAATACTGCTACTCGTTATTTTTTTCTGCAGCATGCTTCTTATATGTCGCTTATTCCTGATAATGAAGCGGAGAAATGTTTTGATTCTAGGAAAAGCTTTTGTAACAAGGGTTCTCAATTTCCTGTTTTCATGTTAGCTTGGGTACTGGAAGGGAGACAAAAGAAACTAATTTGCTCCAGCAGTTGTCCGATCCCTGTTTAGTGCTTGATGCATCGGAGCCCTCTGTTAGCAAGCAGGTGGTAAATAATTTCTACAGTCAGGAGCTTACCTCATATGAACAAATTTTTTAGGGAGCTGGTGTGTTTCATTACTGCTAACATGTTTTTTTTTGTGTATTTATTGTTAATAATCTTAAGTTTATTATATCTTCATATAATTAACATAGTTGGATAAAATGGAATGAAGATATGCATGGATCAAGTGCCGAATGAGGTCAAATGAAGACATCTGGAAAATCTTTCCCTCTCCATGGCATGCTTCTTATCATCTCTGTATCCTTTTCTGCAAGAAGACAAGGTATGCCATCTATTTCTTTATAGCGGCTACTTAATATAACAAATCAATATAAGAGGGGAAAAAGGAATAAGAAAAAGCTAACCCATTGGACAAATAGGTAGGCTGAATTTTGAAATTCATGGAAAAGACTAAACACTGTTATTTATGCCCCATTTCTGTCGTTAAATTTTCCTCCAAGAATACAGGTAATGCTCCCATGAAAAGCCCACACCGAGCTGATCTAATTACTTTTTAGTGTACTTTTTTTAAGTTTAATGAATTCTTTCCCTGTATTGATTGAAATGGTTTGTGCCTGATGATGCATTGGTGTATAATTGGCTGATATAGTGAAGTGCAATTATGTTTGCGTCTTCATGAACATATCTTGTGGGAAGGACTTGGGTGGGTCTGTTATATCCAAATGTTTGACTTGAAGTAGGCACTCATTCTCTGAATCAAGAAACTTGGGTTTTCCTTTTATTGGTTGTTGAGGTGTAGCAGAAAAGGGAATTGTATGGTGAGAAGAAAAATTTAGTCATTTTAGGGTTCAGACATCCAACTTGGAATGGCAATTGATAATGCCAAAGCCACTCTTGCAGTGAAGCATAGACTTGCATGTGAGATGGTCAAGTGTTGGCAATAGGTACAAATGCTGGGGTGCACTCTCATCTTTCCCCTACTATAGTTTACTATAAAGCCAGTGTGTTTCATTATGTTGTATTGAACAGCTTTTTACTGGAATTTTATTGCTTAGGTCTGCTCTGCTGATGCATGTTTTCCTACTCCAAAGTAATCCATCCTTACTTTTAGGTCTCCAGTATTCTTTGCTATTCCTCGAATAGGTGTATTTAGACTTTGGCTGTGTTTACTGTATTGTATGTTTGGGGAATGGTCCTTTATTGTTTTAATATATTATAATAATACAAGAAACGATATTACAAGAATTAAAAAAGATGTGAACAAAATGGCATTTAGGAATGTGGGATGAGTTAACATTAATTATATATGGGCTCACAACTTTTGTCTTTTCCCCACCATTTTGAGTCATTATAGTTTAGGTTTTTTTATTATCTAAAAGTTTTGATTGCTAAAGTTCTATGAACTGCATTTCTGCATACAGTGAACCCTTTAGTGTAGGTATTTATATTTCCTTATTTTTATACTGACTCTATATAAAAGCCCTGCTAACAATTATTTTTCTGATACTGTGAAGCTTATTAGCCTCGGTATTTTTTTTTTTTATTTTCTTTTACCCTTTTCCTTTGTAAGCTCCAAATCCCTGTTCTCCCTTTGCTAATTATTTCTGCAATTGATGTCTCACTCTCTTTTTTTGTGTTCATATTACATAGCACTATTTGAACTTGAAGACCAAAAATATGGCAGAGAGAAAAAATAACTTTAACATAAAAAGAGGCCCTTCTTGTATAGATAGCATGTGATTTTTTTCCCCTGGTAAAGAATAATTATAGCCAGTGACAACATAAACCTTCTATTGTTCTGTTATTCATATATTGAAAATAAGAATGAAAAAATTGAAAGTCTTTGCGGTAAGGACTATGTTGTGATGAAATCTCGTAGCCGCATGCATTTTACCTATTTTAATGATTCAAGTTTATAATTGTTTTTCTCCTTGAACTTTTCCAGTTTTCTGTCCAGCAAAGTAAATAAGAAATCAAAGCTCATGATACGAGAGGTTGAGGGAGTAAATATCATTGTAATTAAAATAATGTAGAGGAAAAGAGCATTAACTGAGAGAAAT
The DNA here is from genome assembly GCA_026686845.1 of Adenanthera pavonina. Taxonomy (NCBI): domain Eukaryota; kingdom Viridiplantae; phylum Streptophyta; class Magnoliopsida; order Fabales; family Fabaceae; genus Adenanthera; species Adenanthera pavonina. Next base: position 9,769,216 of record JAIVEN010000019.1, on the reverse strand, counting down.
TTTGGGAGTAAAAAAATTATATTTAATCACTAATTAAATGAATCTAATTAACTTCATTGGTATATACAAAGTTTTTTTCCTTTTACATTTAAGACTGAAGAGAGTATTTCATGACTAATGTGATATAGAGAGAAAGGACCATTCAAAATTTGCTTTCTAATAAAACTTTGCAAGCATTGTTGTAAAAATTGGATTGGACTAGTTCAATTAGTTGGACAAGAATTGCCACCATGTCCTGGGTAAAGAGAATGATTGGAGGTTTTAAGAATAAAAATGTACTAGTGAAACAAGTCTTGAATCAGTAAAACCAGCGGTTTGGACAATTTAGCCGGTTGAAGAAAACAAAGTCAAGTAAATCGAGAGAAGAAGGGAACAGAGCAACATAAGTAAAAACACCAAATACTGTATACAAAAAATCACTACAAATACATACAAATCATAACGTTTTGCCCTTTAATAAACAATAAAATCAACTAAAACCAATACATGAAGCAATTTGTAGAAAATAATGTCAAGATCCATGTGGGCTTGCTTCCATCCATGGCAAAGAACACTTATTAATGACAGCTTCAAATCATCATTGGTGTCGCCTAGTAACCTCCGTTCTTTAGAGCATCTCCAAGAGATAAAACAGAAAAAAGATGGAGATTTGAGGAAGCTTGGCTGTGGAGAGAAGAGGCTTGATAGCAAAGTTCATGTAGAGATGAAGAATGAAGAAAGAAGTGGCGGTGATGATGCAAAGTAGGGTTGGATGTAGAGATGAAGAATGAAGAAAGAAGTGGCGGTGATGATGCAAAGTAGGGTTGGGTGAATTCAATGTTGTTAGAATTGGAGTGAATGTTGAACCAAATGGAACACTAGTTCAAGATTCAATAATTCAACCATTTTGCTCTAATCGGATAGAATCAATTATGATTAAAATAATATATTTAAATAATATATATGAAAAATAAATGAATTTTAGACTACCTACATTGAACATAAGACTTTTATAATAAAAATAATTATTATATATAAAAATAAAATAAGTATAAAAAAAGATAAAAATAAATTTTAAATTAATCACCCAAAGCAATTAAAGAACATTATATTTATTAAAACAATATTAATAATGAAAAATTGGAACAAGTGCATTTCATGTATAGAATTTGTGTAATATTGTTAATTTTTCATAATAAATTATGATGAGAAGGAGAAGAGAGGGAGATAATTTTCAAATTCGTGCACTACTTTTTAAATTTTATTATGCATTGGAAAAAGGTAAAGTCATATCACGTTGCACGAGATGCCAGAAATACAATGCACAAGGAAGCTAAAAGCCACTTTTTACTCACTTTTATGATATTTATGTTGTCCGATGGTTCTTTCATTTCTTTCCCTTCCGCGTTTTGCTTTAGGGTCTGTAGTTTGGGTTGGGGAAATCCAGTCTCTAGTTTGGGTTGGGGGAATTTACAAAAAATTAAGGATATAATGGCAGAAAATTATTAATTATATTATTTTCCTTTAAAAAAATCTTAAATTGAAAGGAAGATAAAATTATTACAGAAAGGGGAGGAGGGGAATTTGGAGTCCCCTCCCCTTCAAATTTGTGAACCAAACAAGGGGAGGGAATTTCCTTTCCCTTCAATAAACCTCATCCAAACATACTATTAGTCTCTCTTCATTCAAAATCCAATCATAATATCACCTTGTTGTTTACTCTAGTAACTAGCAAAGCTTTGGTTTAGTTCAGGCATAACCTCCTCTTCTTGATCTATTTTTTTTTCCTTCGAATACAATGGTTATGGCATCCTGTCATTATGGACAAAATCTTCACAGAGACATTTTCTTCAGGAATTGGCTGGTGGTTGCTATTTTCATCTTTTTCTTCCTTTTTCTCCTCCTCCTCCTACTTCATATTCTTCGTCAGATTCTTCTATGCTATTTGAATCTTGTTAATTTGCATATGGTCTCAGTCTCTTTTTCTCCAATCGTCTGAACTGTTCAAACCACTGATTCTACCGGTTCATGACCAGTTTGGCCGATTCATCACCCGTTCTCACCAATTTTAGAAATCTCTGGTCCTCCCCTCCTACCAGACTGGATATGGCTTTGGTTCTTGGTCTGACCAATTGAGCCGGCCGATCCAGTCCAGTTTTAATAATATTGGGTGAATTAATGCATAGTTGGGTTAGCCCTTTATATTGTTTTTTTTTATACATAGAAACCCCTCACGTCCTTTTTTTTCCCAACTTTTGTTTGAAAACAAAAACTTCATTTTTCCTTATTTGGAAGTTGAAGTATGAAAGTCCCAATTCTAATATTTTACCATTCCTTTCTCATTTTTTAAAAGTTCCAATGTATTCAAATTTTTCTCCGTTGCCTTTTTCAATGTTCGAAAGTCGCAGAGTAGGGTAATAGTGATCTGATGCTGTTAACTATTAGTAATGGGGTGGGTTAGATTCCCCTTTTTACTTGTTTTTTAAAAATAATTTTTACATTTTTTTTAATTTTTAAAATAAAATAGTATCATTTTTAGCATAAAATATATTTTTATATTATAATAGTGTTTAAGTATTATTATAATATATAATTATTAAATATTATAAATTTATTACACAAATAATATCATAATAAATTATTAACTGACTATTTTAAATTCAAAATATGATTGTAAATAAATAGAAATTTATTTAGATTTAAATATTAAGTTATGAAATTTATTAATAATCTATCCATAGTAAATAATAAATTGATAGTTTAGTATTATTTAATTTGAAGTTTTAATTAAGTTATAAAATTAGTTATTTATGTAAAATATATTATTTTAATCACTATCTATCCAATCCTAGTTAGATCACAGTTGAACAATTAAATCTTGAACTAGTGTCTTGTTTGCTTTAATATTCGGTTTGATTTTGATAATATTGTTTGCAAGACGCTCGATGACACTTCCCAACGACATGTGAAACAAGGTGGAAATTCAAACATTTCAATTCTTTACAATCGGAATAATGATTTGGCCGAAGGAGCCATTCTTTTCAAGCGCGAATGAATTGTCTGTATGTTGCACCATTGTATTTATTGGTTGTCATCTGACAAGTCTTTGGTTCCAATCCGTCTTTTGGAACTACACACATGGCGTCTGGCTTATTATAATCATGCATCTTATAATTTCAAAAACTAAATGCTTTAAATGTTTGTGATAAGATCCTAGCTCAGAAGATTAACATAAATTATTTATTACCTCGACTATTAAATTAATCTTTGAAATTATAAGATGCATGATTATAATATATCATGATGTGTATAATCGTGCTGTTGTAGATCCTGTGCTGACGCACCGGTTAGCCTCCTAGCTGGATTATACTTGTAAATCTGCAAATTTTGTAGCTAATTTGTAAACAATAAAAACCATACTATTATTTGTAATTAGGATTTGGTTGTTTGAATTGTACTTTGTTTAGTAGTATAGATTTCATTTAGTTGTTTCTTCTTTGTATTGTAACACATTTTGAGAAGCTTTTAGTCATTTTTCAATTGTAGGATAAATTTTGAGATTTTAGAACTTTTTAGCGAGACAAAGCTCTATGATTCTTAACAGGGAAGGAGATCCTTAGAATTGTGGAGAAGTAATGAAAATCTAAGGTTAGTTAGGGCCATGTCAACATGTATTGGGGCTAAAGTAAACTTATTAGAGACATAGTTGATATAGCTATATAAACTCATATACATTTCAATAGTACTATAATATATCAATTTTATATTATTTTTTAATTTTCTGAGTTGCAAAATAGTTATCAAAATTTCATAATAAGTCAATTTAACAGCTCATTCTCAATGAATAGTTGATATAGCTATATAAACTCATATACATTTCAAGAATACAACGTTTTTTTAATTTATCCATATTTAAAGTTTTAAAATTTTGGGATTCAAATAAAAACAAAAAAAATGACTTTATATTCTAAAAATGGTTCAAATCAGTTCTCAAGGGAGAAATTATTGATCTAATATGTATAGAAAATATTCAATATAAAAAAATCTTCAGCTGCATAAGTAATTTCATTACTAATATTTTGATCTAAATGTCTTTTTCTATAATTATATGATGTGGACCATGATAATTAATTTTCAATACACAAGAGTATAAAGGAATTTCTAGAGTTGCGTAAGGCAACCACCTCAGTTGCCAAGAAGTATACAGTATACACAGCCCTGAGGTTAGGATGGTTTTATTGTTTATGTTTCCATGAATTCATCTCCATTTCTTTTTTATGTGCATCTTACAATTCTTTTAACTTATTTTCATATTATTTTTAGTTTGCAGAGCCTTATATCTCAATTCTTTTTTTTTTTTGGTAAAACAAGATAGGATAAACCTAAAAAAAAAAAAACCAACAATTACATCACAAAGGGGACAAACCCCAAGAGATCATTCTAAACAAGAGCATGCACAAAGTCAGGTGGCATCTCCAAGAAAGTATTGCTAGTTTGAGAGACCCGAGCGTATCTAGCAAGTTTATCACAGCACCATTAATACTTCTACTTATGTACTTCCTCCGTTCCAGTTTATAGTGCACTTTTAACTACCGCACACAGACCAAGACAATAATTAATAACTAACAAAATTTTTCATCTTTTCTCAAATTACCCTCATTAAATACTTTGGGAATGAAATATTTTAATAATAAATAAATATTTGGGTTTATTAATTAGGGGCAATTTTGGAAAGAGAAAAAAATTATACTACGTAATCCGTAAAGTGCACTATATTATGAAACATTAATTTCTCAAAAAAGTGCACTATATAGCGAAACGGAGGGAGTATCTTACTTTCACCTCCCATTATTTATCTAAGAGCTCGCGAATCCTCAAAACCGTGGTACTTAAAGCAGAAGGCAAAATTGATTCCCTTAGAACATCATTAACCAACAAAAGGGAATCATTATATCTCAATTCTTGATTATGATGCATTGTGTTGATGATGTTTTAATGTAGCTTTTGGTTGTGGTGAAATTTTGTATTGCAATTTAATTGGAAGGTTCTTAAGATTTTGATTCCTAGGCACTATCTATATGTTGTTAGGATGACTATACAAATGAATTGAAAGGATTAAAAGTGATTGACTGAGTAGATAAATTCATTTAGATCGATAGGTTAGATGGATTAGTGAATGTATATTCTTGTAGATGTTTCACAAATAGGCTTGCCCATAAATATGGTCTAGGGAAGCAGGAGGAGATGCTTTGGGGATAGGTTAACCCAATGAAGCAACTTGGTGCACAAAGAACATTACAACCAACCCAAGATAATCGTACGAGGTGTTGTTCTACTTAGAAGAAGATAACCTTTAGAAGTCCTATGGTCGAACTCATCTTCATTTACGGAGGCAGTAAGGTTGTTCACAGGAAGGTCGATGAGTTAGAGAGAAGTATTTACACTAGAGGCTGCCAACTAAACGTAAGTCAACACTAATAAGGAGTACAGAAGATTAGCAAACTGGGATATTCTGTTTTGAGTCTAGGTCTGGTTTGGTTTAGCTTTCTGCTATTAGGTTTTCCTTCCCCAAGTTAGGTTAGAGACTCAATCTCTACCATTCTGGTATCTAGTGACAGAATTAGCTGAGCCACTGGACTTTAGTAACATCCATCATTAGGGTAGACTTTTCATTCTATGGTATACTGTGAAACACCTATACTTAAAAAATGGGTAGACGTTTCTGTGATGACAGACGCTCCTGGGGCTTTGGCTCCTGCTTGTTTTCCGGCGTAATTTGAGGTTTTGTCTTTCCATTGTTTAAAAAAGAAAAAAAAAAGATTCAATACATAATACAATATACGTGTTATATTTGCAAATACATATCCATCTATATCTTTTTGTATTCATTCATATCACTTCAAATTTTAATAATAAGATAAGATCATTCTAAAATCAATATATAATAAAAAGTAGGGTGGAGCTAGTACTGTGTATTAGGGGCGGCTCCACCCTACTTTGGGTTCCTAGCCCTTTTTTTTTCTTTTTTCTTTTTGTTTTCTTCTTTTACACTACGCCAGATTTAGGATTTATTGGCGCTGAATAGTTGGCATTTATTTATAAAAACGCCAATAAAAATCAAACCAAGTGTATTAGTTCGCGTTTACAAAATAAATGCCAACTAAAGTCCAATAAACGCCATCTAAATTGGACACTTTAGATTGCGTTTAAAAATAAACGCCATCTAAAGTCATAATGTAATACTAAAGTTGGCGTTTTATGGTAAACACTAACTAAGTTCAGACTTTATATGGCATTTGTATTAAAAACGTCATCTAAAATAATAAAATAATATAAACTTTAGATTGCGTTTGTTTAATAAACGCCAACTAAGGTCCACCGAAATTTTTTTTTTATTTTTTTTTTAAATTTTAGTTGGCGTTTAATATTTAAACGCCATCTAAGTTAAAAATATTAGATGGCTTTTATCATGTAAACACCATCTATGTTATATTTAGTTAGCGTTTAATATTTAAACGCTAACTAAGCTATTTAAAATCACTTATCAGAACCCTAAATCGCGTGTTCTCAGAATTGTGCCGTCTTCATTCCTACCGTGCTCTGAATCTGTTCCTCTGCCATAGCTCTGTTCTGGCATAGCTCTTCGGCCACCACACGTCGAAAGTTTACACACTTTCCTCCTCCGCCACCGCTTTGCTCCTCCGAAATCCCCTTCAACCTAAAATCGCTTGATCTCATAGCGTCTCTCCATGTCAACAGTCACGGTGAATGGAGTGAAAGAGGCCCAGTTCCATTCTCTCAGAGGAACTCGAAATCCCTCCCAGACCTAATGGCGAACGGCGGCCAGCTTTGAGGTAACCCCATATTGTCCCACTAACACTCTCATATTCGTGGCTGTTTCTGTCAAATTCATATATGAGTCATTGCCCATATTGTAATTTGTTTTAGTCATCCATGTGTCCTTTCTCCCCCAGAAATATTTATATATATATATATGGATCTATTATTGAGTGACATTCCACCTGAATCTGATCAACATTCATTCATATATATATATACCAATATATTTGCGTCTGTATATGGATAGAAGGGATCAAAATCAAAGTCTCTGTACGTGTGTCCATAACAGCATATTGCTCCACTGATTGCCTTGTGATTGGTAGCTGTCAATTGATTTTATTTTGTGATGTGATATGTAATTTGGTCCCTACCTTCGCATTTGGGAAAAAGACAAGTTAGGACCTTGTAAGAAAAATATTTTCCAACCATTACCCCATTTGGAGATTCCTAAGTGAAATGAACTAAATTTCCAAATTCCAAATGAGATAAACTGAATTTCCAAGTGAGAATCTTGGTTGGGATGTAACTTATCTTTTCACCCTTCCCAGTTCCCCTCTTCTAAAGTGGTTTAGTAGTTGACTCAGTTGATTAGTGGTTGAGCTCTATTTTTTTTAGTGTGTTTCTTGGAGGTTTAATTGCTCAGACTGTCATCCCCCTTATTTAACCAAATACAATAATGTCAAATGGATACTTCTAGATTTTTTATTGATTTCCATTTGTGTTTCTAGGTGTTTAATACTTTAATTATTCTTTGCATCCCTATCATGTCGAAAGGGATTACCTTTCCATATGCTAACTATATTCTGTGGACATTAATTATATTTTTCTTGCATGTTGTGTTTGCTTGCAAGTCTTTCCCATTGGCACGTTGCTTCTCTTTAGGCAATTTATATGATTCTCTTACTTTGTTTTTTTTTCCTATTCAGTCCAAATACAAGGTGGTCTCTCACAGTTATTTGTTGGATTCAGAATTCAGATACTGTTGAACCTCGAGGTTGGTGAGTTTTTCTATGTAACAAAATTTGAACTCTTGCACCATAATTTAAACTCTTGTTTTAATCATAATTGGCTGTGGCTTGTTCTTTCTGTATGAGTCAATTCTGTGTCGGCATCTTAGAAGTGGTCTCCTAGTGAGGGTCTGGGGATCTGAAGATGCATCAAAATAAACTTGGTAAGTCAAATGCAACATTTTTATAGTGCTGCCATACTATGTATTATCTTCTTGATTCTGTTGTCATCACTCACCATTGGTTATTTAATTTTAATTAGCTTTATCTAGTAATTATGGCTATCGAGTGTATTTTTTTTTTTTAATCATACCTGTTGTTATAGCCTTTCTTTTCTACAAATTAAACTTGTCCCATTTTGTACTATTGTCCAATCATGTTATTAATTAAACAGTTCAACTCATTGATTTCCCATGCTTCAAATATGTAGGTGATATGATAATATTCCAGAGATAGTGCTAGCGATACAGGTATGGCTTAGCTTTCAATGTTATTGATTTTTTGTAATATGACGAAGAAGCATAACCACGCATATACATGACTGTGTATACTTGAAACTACTGTTGTTGAAGCTACCTTAGTTCCTCAATCAATAATTAATTAAATTATATATATATATATCTTTCCTTACTCATAGATGCATATGTGGACGCACCACCAAACTACTTTGTGGTTGACCTTCATTTAACTTGTTGCTTCACTTGTATGAAGGTGTCATTGGTGCGCTTGTTTCATATTGACAGAATTTGCAGTGCTAGCCCTTCAGATTATCTACTTTGTATGAGGTATGCTTCCTCATTATGTTTATGTAAAATTTTTGTGTTAGTTAGCTAAGTTAGGTGATTTTTGCTAAGTGGTTAATGCTATGGTTCTTTAGTTGTTATGCTGCCGGTTTGTCTTTGAAAGTTATAATTTAGTAAATGAAAAGCTATGGATAGTTGATTTGGATGGTTGGCAACATATAATTGAAACTCCTTTTTTGTCTATGTTGTTGAATATTTTTGCTAGTTAAGGACTTGAAAAGTAATATATGCTTTAATAAATCAGAAAGTAAAGCTAGGAAAAATAAAGAATTGTAGTACAATTAATGAATCTAGTTTTTTTTATGTAGCAAGAATATTAAGGTATTAATCATGGGGTTATGGTATTTAATCCATATGAAATAACTTGGCTTGTAAGTTGGTGTTGTAGAATTATTGGGAGGCTCAACTTGGGAAGAACACTGCCAAAATTTATACAGAAGTTATAAAACGTTACACAACTTAATAAAAGTATGGATCGGAAATGGATGTCTGCGAATCGTTTGACTCAAGAATATTGGGATGGAGTGAAAGAGTTTGTTAGGTTTGCAGTTGAGCATGATGATAACCCTGAAAAAATTATATGCCCTTGCTTGAAGTGTTGCTATGGGAGGCTAGTTAGTGCAACTGACTTGGAATCACATTTAATTTGTAATGGAATTGATCAAAGTTACACACGATGGACAAGGCATGGTGAGACGAATAATGATTATAGCAGTAATAGGTATAGTAGGAGCTGTAGATCGAATGATTTCGACACAAGCACACTTGAGGCCAATCGTCTTGAAGAGATGACCAATGTGATTGAGGATGAACTTAAGGATTGTTCGGAGATGTTTGATAGGTTGAAGAGGGATGTAGAAAAACCATTGTACTCTGGATGCATTAAGTTCACGATATTGTCAGCTGTGTTGAAGCTATACAACTTGAAAACAGGCAATGGATGGAGTGATAAGAGCTTCACAGAATTGCTTGCACTTTTGAAGGATATGCTGCCAGAGGATAATGAGCTTCCTAGCCGAACATATGAGGCTAAACGAATGTTAAGCTCTATTCGGATGAGCTATGAGAGGATACATGCTTTTCCTAATGATTGCATTTTATTTCGGAAGGAATTTGCATTATTAGACAAGTGTCCTAAATGCAATGCCCCACGTTATAAGAAGAAAGAATCGAGTCCAGTGAAGGTAGTTTGGTATTTTCCCATCATACCTAGATTTAGACGCATGTACAACAGTGTGGAGAATGCGAAGCTCTTGACATGGCATGCAGATGATAGAATTAAAGATGGGAAGCTTAGACATCCTGCAGATTCTCCGCAATGGAAATTAATTGATCGTGACTATGAAGATTTCGAGGCAAAAGATAGAAACCTACGTCTTGCATTATCTACTAATGGAATGAACCCGCATGGTATGCAAAGTAGTACACACAGTACATGGCCCATGATTTTGGTGGTTTATAACTTGCCTCCGTGGCTATGCATGAAGCAAAAATTCATGATGTTGTCTTTGTTAATTTCTGGACCTAAACAACTCGGAAATGATATAGATGTATACTTTGCTCCACTAATTGATGACTTGAAGCTATTATGGGAGTGGTGTAGAGGTGTATGATGGGTATAGGAAGGAACCATTCAATTTGAGAGCTATGCTGTTTGGTACAATTAATGATTTTCCAGCGTATGGGAATTTGGCTGGATATAGTATCAAAGGAGAATTTGGTTGCCCTATATGTGAAGAAGGCACACAATCGATTCGGTTGGAACATTGTGAGAAATTTGTCTTTCTCGGGCATCGGAGATTTTTGCATCAGGGACATCATTATAGAGGGTGGAGAAAAGCATTTGATGGGAATATAGAAGACGGAAGAGAACCTGTGCTGTTAAGCGGTGAGGACCTGTTTGGAAAGGTACAACATTTGACTAACAACTTTGAGAAACCTTTTGCCAAACACCTTGGGACAAGTGGGTGGAAGAAAAGGTCAATTTTCTTTGATTTGCCATATTGGAAGTCCTTGTATGTGAGGCACTTCCTTGATATGATGCACATAGAAAAAAATGTATGTGATAGCATTATTGGTACATTACTCAATGTGAAGGTACTTGGATTTGGAAGAGGGGACGGATTAGTGAACATCTGAAAAGAAAGAGGAAAAGGTTTGAATTATCGAATGTTTTTTATTGTTTGCTTAGTTTGAATTTTATTTCCTTCAACATGTATAATTTTGTGATGTTTTATTATTTTTTTTTATGTGTTGTATTTGCTTTAAATTTTTTTTCCTTCTTTGATATCTTACATGTTTGTTGGAATGTTATTGTAGGTAAATGGCATCCCCTTCTTCTCATGATCATGATCGTGGTGGTGGTGATGGTCAAGAAGAGCTACAGAAATATATCAAACAACACCAGCGTGGCTTGACTGTGTTGAAAGAGGTGATACGCGCTCGAGACACTCACCAAAAGATTCATGTTGAATGGAATCGCAAAGGCAATCCAATACAAAAAGGTGGACAAAAATTGAGCAGTTATATTGGGGTCGCTGCGAAGTTGAAGGTTCCAATCTCCCATCCTCACAGGGATTGGAGGAAAGTCCCTGATCCTGTGAAGAATAGTATATTCGAAGATATAGAGGTAATAATATAGTATGTCATTTGATTATAATGTGTGTACATATATACAGATAATAATTCTTTTAGGTGATGCATGTTGCAGTCTGCTTTTGACATCAATAATAGTCACAGGCGTCACATATATATGAAGGCTGGTGTGGCACTCCGAAATTTTCGGTCCATTCTCACTAGATTCTTCTTGAGAGATGAAGCTGGCAACTTTGCTGTTCATCCGCCTCGGTTGTTTGAGTTGTGCATTACACAGGAACACTGGGATGCTTTTGTTGCTAGGCGTCGTGAAGAATCTTTTCAGGTAAACCATTTCTCTCATTGTTGTTCTTAAATTAATTTTAATACATATATTTAGTCATTGAATAAAAATCTGCTTTGGTGTGTGCATTATTAATTTTAATACATATATTTAGTCATTGCAAAGGTTGCCCGATTAGAGGCTATTGTTCAGGAACAACATCAGACTCAATCTCAGATGCAGCTCCGATTAGCTGAATTGACGAACATGGTGCTTCAACTACAGGGAACGCAAGGGACACCACCAATGTCGGCTAGTGCCAAAGATAGTTGCACTGTTACCCCTCACGATCTCCCTCAGGTAATTGCTATCATTAACAAGTTAAAAGATAACTTTTTTTACCCCTAATAAATGGTTGATTTCTAATGCATTGATTGGAACAGGGTCAATCATATTGCCAGTTATGGTTAGAAACAACTAATCGACGTGTGGTGCGGAGGGGCATGTGCATAATAGCCCTGAAGAGATGCTTCACAATGCACCCGTACCTGCAAATCATCTAAAAGTGTTGATTGAGGTAGTTAGGGAGGAGGGTACTAGGTTGCCTGTTCCTGCGGGGGATATGGAAACAATAGGAATGGCATTGGGCAGCTTCGTAGCATGGCCCGCACACCTTATCACTGCTGCTCCATTAGTAAAGGTATGTTAGTTGACAGTATACTAACTTGATACTAGATGTCTTGAATGAGCCACTACATTCAGAGGTTCAGTTTAGAGGACCTATAGACATATACTATTGTTATGTGTATATTAAGGTGGTTAATCTCAAAATTTCCCACTTTGTTGCTTAGTTGAAGGGGAAGAGTAAGGTCCGAGAGTCAGGACATTCGAAGGAATCAGTAGCTCCACCACTCATGCAGCTGCCCAGGCATCCAGTTCCAGACACCTTTCGAAGGATGATTGTCAAGTTTCTACCACATTCGCTTAAGGGCAAAGTCGAAAAACGTGTTAAATTTGCCAAGAACATTTATAATAAGGTAGTATTTGAAAATATCAACACTGAAATTGTTGATTACATCATCCATCGGAAGTGGATCGGGGTTGTGAATGTTAACTTGTACATAAGGTACTTGAATTTAATCTATTTGTTTTAATTTTTTTCAATTTAGGCCTTCATATTAACCTATGTTGCTTTTTATTTTGTTTCTATTCAAGATACCTCTATGAGACATTTTTGGTGCCTTGCAATCTTACAAACAAATTTATATTCATCCATCCTGAAGAGGTTGCTGCTTATGTTTCAAAATTGCCGGACAGTAAGATTACTGAACAGCAGCAGTTAATTGCGGATGCATTCACTGCAAGGGCTGACAAAGATGTCTTATTCTTGGTTCCGTATCATAATGTGTAAGTAAATTCTCAAGATTTAATGTATTTGACTTCATCTACTGAATTATAGTTTCCTAATGACACTGGTTATTTTTTCATAGTGGACACTGGATGTTAATTGCAATCAATCCATTAGAGCCAACTATCTATTTTTTGGATCCTTTGAATTATGATCCGAAACTTCGTGAACAAATGATGGGGATCATTAATAAGTAAGAAACCTAGATTTATTTTTCATGTATTTAATGATTCACACTTATATGTAATAATTCAAATTAGGTTTTGCTCATTCTAACATTTTTTATATTTTATGGTTAAACAGTACTGTGTCAATATTTCGAGCGGGCCGGGGTTGTAGAGATAATCATAAGGGCAAAATGGTAAAACCCTTAGCTTCCTCGTTATATAAGTGGCAGAAGATACGGGTATGTATAAATTTATATTTAATCAACAATTGTTGAGATTAATATTTTTGTATTGTATAATTAATATAATTTTCCTCTTTAGTGTCCAAAACAACTAAATGATAATGACTGTAGATATTATGTGATGTTATTCATGAAGGATATCATTACACATGGTCATAGCATAATCCCAGACACGGTATGTCATTTTATATTTACATTAAGGCTTATAAAATTTTGCCATTTTCACTTATGTATAATTTTTTAATTTACAGTACTTCCCTGACACCTCTTATTCAGAGTACTCCAATACGCAAATAGAGGAACTCATCGAAGAGTGGTGCAACTTCATCCTTGATAAGTGCCTATGAATAGAGAGGTAAATTTAACCATGCTGCAATTTAAACTTCTTGATTCATTCTGTGTGATTATGTTTATATATTTGACCGAACTTGGTCTTCTTAAGGTGGAGGAGTGCTGAGAAGTTTCATGGAATGGTGTCGGGCTGGAAACTGTGGTCTTTTTGTATTGATATAAATATATATATATATAGCATGTATCATACTTTTGTTTGTCTGTATAACATTGTAACTTGTGCTCATTTATTCTTTTATTGGATTGCTGATTGATGGAGTTGTGGACTGCAGGAAAGGCCCTATACTTAAAATTGTACTTGTTGCCGTAATCTCCTTTTTGACCTCTTGTTGTTCATATGGCTTTCCTTGGCTATCAAAGTGCAATCCTTGTCCTCCTAACTTTGGGGACCAGTGCCCGACTGTTGGTCGTTCTGGCCACTACAAGAATTATCAGTGTTTGAATTGTCTACTGTTCGTTTCCAAAGTTGGAGGAAGCGGATAAACGAATTGGCAACGAGAATGAGGTTTCCTGGAGTTGATGATGAATTGTAGAAGATTCTAGATGCTAACATGGAGGAAGTTCCATCCAAAAGGCCCGCTCGTGACGCCTTCAAGCATTTTCAGCTTGGGATTGACCATGTACTGTTTAAGGTTTGGTGTTAGGTCAGTTGATAGTAACTTGTTCTGGATTGAAGGATACAATATCTCTCACCTAAAGGATTAATAATATTTTGTTTTTTCTATGTGAAATTGATGCATCACATCATCAGTTTTGTTATTTCTCCTTGTGATTTTGTGTGTGTGTTGGATTTTCAAATTTGTTTTCATTTTCCTTGCTACATTCTATCAATTTATGGGTAGACTGGATCTAGTTGACAATGAATCATTGTTCTTGACTGTAGGTTGTGTAACGTAATCAGAGAAGTAGTAAAATATAAAAAATATTAATGATAAAAAATGTTGGCGTTTAATCGTAAATGCCAACTAAGATCATAAAAGACATTGGCATTTTACATATAAACACCAACTGAAGTCTGAAAAAACGTTGGCGTTTAATGGTAAAATGCTAACTAATATCAAAAAACGTTGACGTTTCCAAGTTAATCGCCAACTAAAGTCTGACTTTAGTTGGCGTTTTTTAAACGCCATTATTTTTAACGATTTTCATCAGCGCATTATTAAATTGTGTTTTTAAAACGCCAATAAAGGTGAAAAACAAACGCCAACTATTCCCAAATTTAGTGTAGTGTTATTTAAGTGGTTCGATTTTCTTATTCATCTTTTTTTCTTTTGTAAGTAGTATTCATCTTTACTCAAATTTATTAGGTGGGTCTCACTTTGTTTAAATTTAATATTTTTTATTTCTAAAGTCTATATTAATTTTAATTAATATTATTTGATATCATTTTTCTTAGGATAAGGAAAGTTAGTGATAGAAAAAAAATTTTAATCAATATATTTTAGAATTAAATAAAATGTCCCTAATTTGCCCCGCACATCCAAGTCCGCCGTGCAAGCATGGGAGGAAAATCTAGTTTTAAAATAAGGCAGAAAAATAGTCTCATAAATGTTTTTAAAAATGTAATGTTTTTGCTTTTTTTTTCCCTCAAAAGATGTTTCTTTGTTAAGAAGAAACAATAAAGATTTTATGTATAAGTTGTTATAAATATTTTATGATTTATTTTAACATTTATATTGTATTTTTTAAAATATTATTTAATACTCATTTTTTATTTTAATTAATTGATTTATTAATTATATATAAAAATAATATTATATATAGAAATATATCTCGTACTCATATTCTAAAATTTTAAAAGTTAACATATCTTCTATACTGAATTATATTCAATACACGTACTAGTATTCATATTACATATATAGTATATATATAAAAACACTTTCCTTGTGGGATTCGGTTTTGAATACTTGATTGTACTACTTGGAATGATTATTACTGCACTTGATTGGGTGATTATGAGAATTAATCATACAAGTACTGAATGAGACTTGTGACACCTTTAGGTAATGGATGGCCAACACTTGATATTCACACTAGTTAATGTTAGCGGCAGTATATGAAAATTGACCGTTGCTCCTATAGACGTCTAAGGATCATGTTATCTTTAAGATGTTATTCGTTCCCATTATAGTTACTGTGGAGATCCAACAAACCACCCATAAGAGTTATTCCAAGCACCTAAGATAGCAGACAGCAACTTCTGATGTCTCAACGAAACACAGAAATGAAAACCAAAAAGAATATAAGAAGGAGAAAATAGAGTGTGTTTTTTTTATTCATCCTAGGTTTAATCTCCAGCCTTTTATAGCCAAATATAATAACTGAATATTAAAACTTAATCAAAGCCATAAATCAACTATTTCTGAACGTTGCCAAGATATCAAAACATTAATAATAAATTTCTAAACGTTGGTAATAAATATAAAATGTTTTGGAAAAATTGAACAATTAAAACTTGGTTTGATGGATTATTCAAATTTTAAATTCAGATCAGACATAAACTGTCAAATTAATCTACCGGTTATGACACGCCATGTGCCATATACTAAGAGCTTAAATATTAAATTATTAATATTTAAACCCACCTAATCTTTCCTCCAAAATACTCTTTGACAAGTGCCATGATTTCCTTCTTTTATACCCTTAAAGAACCTTGTGCCTAATCAACGTGGGATGTTGAATTTTCAAACTACTTCTTACAGTTATCAAACAGATCTATGCCTGGCTCATGATCTGCACGTAAGTAACAAGCCCCAAACCACCCCCTTCCCCACCCTTGTTGAGGATGGATTTATTTTCCTAGGAAATGAGAAATTCGGAGGCAAAATTGAATTTTAATGAATGAATGTAGTTGACAAGGTTGAGCTGCTAATATAGAATTAGTTTAGAGAGAGTCTTCGTGTTTTGCAAGTGTTGCAAAGTAATTGTTGTGACTTGTTAAATTTGCTATCAATTGGTGGGGTTGAATTAATTGACGAATGTTGGGCAATATGTATTGCTATGTTACTTCTTTTATGTACATTTTTACCATGATTTTTGTGAATGGCTCAGATTGTCTTACTGAGCTAAAATTATGCTGTGCACTTAACCTTATGAATTTACTGATAACAGAATACTTCTCCATAAATTATGAAAATTTTCCACTGCTAAAAAAAAAAATTTAGGTTCATTTCTCCATGATTTTTAAAGTTCATTTATGTCACTGACTGATTTTATCTGACATAACTGTGTTGTTGTTCTACTTTTTGTCAATTGCCAGTTAATGGCCATTTTTGTGATTTTCTAGGGAACAGGGCAAACATAATTAAATTCTAATCTTATCAGTATTGTTTATATGCATGTTTAGTATGTGTGGCACCATATTTTGTCTACATTATAGAAAAACACGCAAAGCTATGAAAATAAAGATAAGTCACGTTTACCCCGTTACGTGATTTTGTTCCATCTCGTAAGTCCATTCGACCCCAAAAAATTTAAGTCTCTTTTAATTTCGTTTAATTGAAGGATTCTACTTCTTCCGATTTTTTTATAAGATACAATTTTTATAAGATACAAACGGGATGCCTTTTTATGTTCTTAAATATAAAATGCATTCTCCTTCCAATCCTTATTATATGACATCTTATATCAAAAGTTTTTGTCCAAAATATAGGGTATTAGATATTTTTCTTTCTATTTTATTCCTATCTTTAATTCTTTCATACCCCTCATTTATAACCCTACAATAATAATAAAATAGAGTATTTAATAAGGGTAAAATAGAGAATATTGATACTTTTTGCATTGATTTCCGATGAAAAAATAATTTCCTTAATACGTATATAATTTATATAAAATATCTTATAATATAGATTGGAGAAAGTATTTGGATTGTATGCTGCATTTATTTTTTCTTACCCATTTTCCCCATGATATTAAACCCTTCATGTCTTCATGTTATGAGACATCATTAATTAAATGATCATTTTTTTTGTCCAAATTACGTGATAAAATTTTCAAACTTTAAATAGGGGCATTTTAGAAAATTATTTTAAAATTATGACAAATTTAATACTCTCAACAATATTTCTTCACCTGTATAATTTGGTTACTTGTATCTTATAAAAAGAAATGAAGATAGTATTGCCAAAAGGGGTTTGTATCATTTTGAATCATAAATGAAACATTTAATCTCTAATTCCAAGTGAGGGAGACTAATTAAAAAAAAAAAAGGATATTTTGAAGCAAGACAAACTTCTGTGCATACTATTGTTTGTCTATTGAACAAAAACATTTTTCCTTCTGCTTGGATATTGTTGCATAGTTGAAAGAGAAGCAATTGTCAAGTTTCTCGACTCTAGCAGCGTAAGGTGAAGAATAAAATAGTGTATCCCTAGCAATATTTGTTACTCCCTTCAGTAAAAATCAATTTAAGGTTTTTATGTAGATTAATAAAATCATTAAATGATCTAAATTATTATAAAATTTAATAGTATTTTATTAAAATGTTCTTGATTTAAATTTGTTTCACACATATTAAAAGATAATTAAAAATATTGATAAGGGATAAAATAATAAAAAGTATAATTAATATTTTGTTGATATTTTAAAATAATAAATATAATAAAAAAACCTTAAAATCTTTAAAATGACAATTTTTGTGAACCAATGGAGTAACGAGCTATAGCCATCCATTTGGAATTATGGAGAGTTTGTCTATATTCATCCGTTTTTCTCTTCTCTTATTTTCCCCTCATTTCAAATAAAGTGTAAAACGGTTTGGTCCAAAAAATGCTCACAGAAACATATTGGGTGCTCATCTAAGGGTATTCACAGATATGGTTTAGTTCGATTTTAGACAAAAATCAAATCGAATTAAACTAATCAATTTGGCTTTTCCTTAGACTTTTTTGATTCAAAATGTCATCGATTTGATTCGATTCAATAATCAGTTTGGTTCATATTTTTTTATTTTTTTAAAAAAAATAGCATCATTCTTAAAAAATTAAATTAAATAAGTTACATATAAATACTTTATGAACACAAATTATATCTAAATAATTTATTAACTAATATACTTTATGAATATTAGAAAAGTAAAACAAAACAGGTATAGGTCTGGGTAATTGGGTATATTTATATATTATAACTTATTATATTTTTATTTTATCATATATAAAATCTAAAGCAAAGATAATTTTATAACTATCTCTTTTGTTTTAAATGTTGTTATCAGTTTAAAATATTGAAGTAAAATTTTTAAATTTAGATAATCTAAATTAAAATTGAATAGTGGAAATAAATTGATAAGCACGGGTGCTCACGATGGTAATGAGCACAATATCCCACACTCACACACTCTCATAAATACATAGGGTCTGTTTGACAGTGTTTTTTATTTTATTGTTTTGAGAACAGTTTTGTAAAATTGTTTTCGAGAATAAGTTTTAAAAACAAGAAAACAAAAAAAATCTGTTTAAGTAATTGTTTTCAAAATCATAACTAGTGAGTGATAGATGAGCTATTCAAAATTTATAACTTTACCATTAATGAGGTGGATGTTTCTCACATTTTCTTGTATTTTTCAGAACAAAAACTACAAAATACCTTAAAGGTGTTCTGAGTTTTCTATTCTTTTGTTTTTCTATTTTCCAGAACAATTCTAAAAAACAAATTTACCAAACAAGTTTTCTGAATTTTTTGTTTCCAAAAACAGAAAAACTATTTTAAAAAATAGAATCAAACAGGGCCGATAGTCTCACTCCCTTCAAAAGTTGCCTCACATCATCAAAGAAAGTTTACTGACATGCTTTTTCTTAGAAAGGCACCAAGGATCCAAAGGACAAAGATCTTGCTTTATGCAATGGTCATAGAGTCAAACTGATGAGCAATATTTTAATCCTTAATGTAAGGAACTTAATTGGGTTAAGATATTAAGGATGATATATGTTCGTCAGTCAGTCTCGTCTCCTTGTGTTATTTTGCATATCAGTGAGTGAACCAATTTATCAATCCATTTATTTTCAATAATTGGCATTTTATACAATAAATAAATGATTTTTTACGTGCATGACGTAGACATCGCAATTTTAATTTTACCACTATGGTGATAACACATATATCATTTCCATTAATATTTAATATTATTGGTGATCAAAGAACAATTCTCACATCCTAAATTCTGAAACACAATTCTGAAAACATAGTGGAAAGGCCCCTCCAACTCATCACCTGATAACCCAATGAGCCCATAGTCACAGGCCTAATAAGGTTACTTTTTTTCTTAACAGGATCGGGCCTATCGTAAAGCCCAATACTGCAAAAAACAAACATAAGAAGCATGAAAGCCCAAACATTCAGCCTGAAATGTCAGAGGCCGAAAAAGTAACCAGCCCAACATTGAGGTCCATAATCAATGTTTGATTGGATAAATAATAAATATTATAAAAGCAACTGCCAATACGACACATAAAAATAAAAGGCAATACAATGTCATTTAAAAATGCCACTTGTAGTGTCGAAAAAAAAAAACATATTTCTAATGATCACGTCCAGTCTTACATAATTTGCGAGATATGATCAAAGGTGAAAATAAAATTTTGTTTAAAACAACATATCTCATAACTCAACTTTAAATAATCATAATTTTTCATTTTAAGTGAATAAACCATCTTTGAAAATATACTTATTAGAGTCCATTGACTATTATGATGAGACTAAAGTTTTCAAATCTTCAAATCCTTAAGTTCTTCTATTATGATGTTTAAAACTCATTTATAATATACATTTGTTCCACATTTATCATACTGGTAATGATTATTGTTGGCATGCAATTCAATAAGGAAGGACGAGCCATACTTGGAGTGAAAAGTATGGAATCCTTCTTTTTCTTTTTTAAATGGCTCTTGAGACACTTGGCATATTTCTGTAATTTGTTTAGAAAGTATACTTAATGGGAATTGACGTTTTAGAATGTTCTTATATAATACTCCCTCCGTATCGATATATAGTGCATTTTTTTGAAAAATTAATATTTCATAATATAGTGCACTTTACGGATTATGTAGTATAATTTTGTTCTCTTTCCAATATTGCCCCTAATTAATAAACTCAAATATGTGTTTATTATTAAAATATTTCATTATCAAAGCATTTAATGAGGGTAATTTGAGAAAAAGTGAGAAATTTTGTTAGTTATTAATTATTGTCTTGGTCTGTGTGCGGTAGTTAAAAGTGCACTATAAACTGAAATAGAGGGAGTATTTGTTTTCATTCTTTTGTTTTTTTGGAAGTTTAAATTAATTTTTAAATAAATATATTATATTTTACTATTAAAGATATAAATATTTTTATCAAAATAAAGAGATTAAAGAATGGGTATTATTTTAAAAATATTATAAAATACTTGAGAAGTTCTGGTATTATTTTAAAAATATTATAAAATACTTGAGAAGTAGAACTTCTCAAGTTAGACCTAACTTTCTTAAACAATAATAATCGATCTACTTATTAAAACATGTTTGACTTTACTTTCTTATTTTTTCAATTCCAAATGACGCTTTAGTTTGTTTCTTTTATTTGTCATTTTTGCCTCTTTTTTATTTTTTGGAAACTAAGATGATTCATTTGCAATTTTTGGTAATTTCCAATCATTTCATGATTTTGAATTTTTTTTCCTAATTCACAGTTTCTTGAATTAGTTTATATTTTTATTAACTAATTACTTTATTCAAATCACTAAATATCAATTGCAATTTATAGGTTTAGGTTGCCAATGCAATTTTTTTTATTGAAGGGATTCGAAATTGATCAATTACATTTGATTACCATTTCAAAATTAATTTAAAAAAAATTGAAGGTCAACCTAAACTTTTATCTTAAAACTAGAATTCCAAACCGTGTGTTCGAAATCCCGTGCAATTTATTGGGAACTCCATATATATTTAATTAAATTATATAAATGAATATGATAGAATAATATGAATATGATAGAATAATATGAATATGATATGCTTTTGACATTTTAAAATTATATGATTATTATAAAAAAAATATTATCATTCTAGAGCTAATTCTCCCAACATGATATAAAAGAATAACAAATTGCTAATATGTATAATACACTAACGCGTGTGTGTATATATATATATATATGATATATAATAGAAATAAATTGTAAGGATAACTTAACTTTACGAACCTTTAAATCTAAAAGGAAAAGCTTATTGTTTTGAAAGATTTGGTCAAATTTGTATCTCTATTAACATAAATAGGGAAAATAAGTAGAACTGTAATATAAAAAAATATGAACATAATTAAATAATAAAAAGCATACGAGGAAATGGAAGAAGAAGATGACTATAGAATGAGAGAATAAATGGTTATCCTCATATTTTATCCGGAGAACATAAAAATACAAGAGAAAAGTATGAAAATTGTCATTAGAAAATTATAAAAAATAATGTCATGAAATTTTACTTTGGAAGGTGTTTTTGGAGCCAAAAACGATCTTACAATTGTGCAAAAGGAGTTGCATAATATAGATTTATATAGATCTTACTGATGTAAATCTAGACAATCAAATCATAATTTTTTTCATAAATATATATTTGATTTTCATGTCCATAGTTATCATCAAATTAAATTTAAAAAATTAAAACATATATAATTTAGAAATAAATATTATTTTAAGCAATCAAATTTGATTTTCATTTCCATATTTATCATCATATCAAATTTAGAAAAAATAAAAATATATATAATTAGGAAATAAATATTTTTTAGACAATTGTAATTTAAACAATCAAATGTGGGGTCATTTCTTTTATAATTGGTATGATAATTTGAAAGCATGAAATTATGATATGTCGTACTTTTAATCTCTATTTTAGAATATTTCCTCCGTTTCATATTATAAGGCACTATGAGAGATTTCATGTATATTAAGAAATATTTATTACATCCTTAAATTTTTTTACAAAAATCAAAATTTTCAATTTTATCCCTATTAATTCTACTCCTTTAATTGAATATAGTACAACTTACAATACTAATAATATAATAAATAAAAGATAAAAATAACAAATTACTATATGTTATCTCATATTATGAGATGAAAAAAATCTTCATATTATATTATAATATGAGATAAAGATATTATAGATTAAATAGGCAAGTTCTTCATGGTAAAGTTTCAAAGTTGATTGTTTGCAATTTATAAATGATCCAAATATCCCTAAGAATAAAGAAGAAAAATAGTTGGTAAAAAAAAAGAAAAATATTGTGATTTTAGAATATTCTTGATTTGGGGGCGAGTATGAAAAATAAAGTTATAATTTGATGTAAAAAATTCCTAAAATTCATAAACACTAATTCTTAATAAAATAATAATTATTTATTTTTATAGATTTTTATAATACCCTTTTCAAATAAAAATAGACTTGATGCCAATTGAAAAAAAAATCCTTTTTTTCATTGAATAAATTCAACCATAATTTTATTCAACTTGAAATGAATAAAGTATTCCTTTTGGATTTGGTTTAAAGTATTCTTTTTGGACAGGATAAAGTACGGGATAGGCTATAGTGTGAGTTTAATGACATATCCAACTCTTCCTTGAAGAGGTGGGAGTGTCACCTCCTCTTGCCTCAATCATCCTTAGAATAAAGTTCAAAATCCAACCAAACTAATAAAATTGAACCAAACTAAAAAAATTAATTTAAATTAAATTGAAATGAATTTATTTTGATTTTTTTTACTGAAATTGACTCGATTTGGTTTGGTTTTAGTATAGTAACACCTAAACTAAATTGAACTATACCAAATAGTTATATTATAATAAATTATAATGTATAAATATACTTAATTACTCATAACCACATGATATGGACCCCTTAGAGATCTGCCCTAAGAAACTCAGAAAATACAGAGTAGTAGAAGAACTTGACTCAAATGATTTAGTAGATGATTAGTTATAACCATAGATGAATTCGTCTTTAGATCCCTAACTATAATGACACCCATAAGATTAATCACTCTTCACGATAGGATAAAGGTCAGATAAGAAAAAAAGGAGAGAAAGATAGAAACTAAGAGAGAGAAAAGAAATAACTCAGTAAATTTTTACTGAAAAACTCACAATAATATTATTTCACTCTTCACTGAAGAAAATACATTACATAGAGACTTTTATATAGACAAAATATGAAAAACCTAATTTTAAAATAATTAGGCCCAAATAATTCTAATAGTTCTAGAAAATCTAAAAGATATATCTAATTATAAAAATGAAAATTCAAAAAAAAAATAAGATTGATATTATGATACTAATACTATTAGATTATCTCTTTAATTTAAATTTAGAAAATCTCTTAAAAAATATCTAATAGATTTTATCTTTTTCTAATTTAAATCTAATAAATGATTTTGGATCAAACAAATATAAATTGGAAACCAACAAAAATAAATAAATAAAATTATCTAATAAAAAAGATCTAAAAATTTATTATAAGGAATTATATAAATATCACCTAAGAATATTTTGGATGCCTTTTTGATCTCCATCATCACACCTATTTTGTTTCACTTTTCTAATATTCATAAAATATATTGGTTAATAAATTATTTAGATATGATTTGTGTTAATAAAGTATCTATATATAATCTATTTAATTTAATTTTTTAAGAATGATGCTATTTTTTAAAATAAATTTGAAAAGCATGAACCAAACCGACAAGGTTCCAAGAAAAGACAAACTAATTGATTTGATTTGGTTTGATTTTTGCTTAAAATCGAACCAAATCCTACACTGAACACCCTTACTTACCATCTCTTTCCTTCTTTTTTATTTTTTTTATTTTTACAGAGAAAAATTTATAGATGGAAAAATATATTCACTAGGATCATGAAGTCATGTAATTGTGGATTTTTTTTTATTTTTATAATAAAATATTACAAGATAGAAACTGAATTTTTGTATTTATACAATTTATGAAGTATTGATACTTTAAAAGAGTAAATGTCCATGTATCCAATATATCATATGATACAATAATCGTACTATATTTATGTATATATATCCATTTGTATTAAGTTGTACTCATTAATATTGCTTCAAATTTAAACAATAAAATGGGATCATTTTTTAATTTTAAGGTAAAATAGAAAAGATAGTCTCATGGATATTTACAAAATGTAATATTTCTGCATTTTTTTTAAAAATGATATTTCTTTGTTAAAAAGAAAGAATGAATATTTTATTAATAAGTTGTTATAAATATTTTGTGGTTTATTTTAAAATTTATATTTTAATTTTTAAAATATTTAATACTCATTTTTAATGAGTTAATTTATTAATTGTATATATAAATACTTACATAAATAATATTATATATGTATAAAAATTTCCATACCACTATTCTAAAATTTTTTAAAATTATGGTATTTTTTCATAGGGCATCAGGGGAGGGACATGGGCATCAAATTGCCCTCAGTCGACATTAATTAAAAGAATAAAATTAAAATTAATTAATTAATAATAATGATAAAAAAGAATTAATATATCATTAAAAGTAGAGTAGAGTCACGTCTAATGCATAGTAATATTCCACTCTACTTGGTTCTGTGCCATTCTTTTATATATATATATATATATATATTTCTCTTTAAATGGATCCCATTTTTTTTATTTATTTATTCTTTTTTATAAGAAGGATTCATTTTTTTCTCTTTTTTACGTGGGCCATGTGTTCTTTTCTTGTTTTTTTCCAAATTTAATATTTTTTGAAATTCAATCTTTTTTTCCTTTTAATATTAAAAAAGATTAAATTTGAAAAAAAAAAGTAGAGCCCACTTTAAAAGAAAGGAAATAGATAAACCCTATCTTCTGCAAAAAAAAAAAAAAGAGAATAAACAAAGAAAAAATAAAACCTATTTAAATAGAAAAAGAAAACAGAAAAAAAGGGCCACAAAACCTTAGGATAGAGTCGTACATTGACTTTGGCTTCCACCATACTTTTAATGATATATTGATTTGATGGGAAAAGATGAGTTTTTTTTTGTGCCTAAGGCATTTGTGAATTTTAGAATTTTTTAACAATAAATTAACACTCTTACTCAGAAATTAATGACGGGATAAATAAGTATGCAAGTATATAAGTTTTCTTCATGTAATAACAAGTTACATAATCATTTTCAAAATTAGGGTTTACAAAAAATCAAATTAAGTAATTTTAAATTAAATAGTGAATCTAAAATAAATTGCAATTCCACATCATATTTTTTCAAACAACAAATTAAATTATTAATTTAAATTAATATGGTTATTTTTAGTAAATGTTTAGGGAATTAAAATTTGGATTTGAATGTAATTAATAATATCTCAAGTAATAAATATTTGGATATGTAATAAATAAATTTTTTATTCTTTCGTGAATGCTTAACAAATGGCAATCAATCAATAAATTGACTAACTAATCTGAACTATTATTGATTTAGTCATATCGCAATAAATAATTCTTTTTTTAGTTTACAGTAAATTAAACAATTAATGCGAAAATTTTGTTTTAGACAAAATCTTATTAATTTTTACTTAAATTTTGAACCTGTAAATCACAATAAAAATTATTCTATGCAAAAAAGTTTTAATACCTTGGTGTAACGATGTTTATATCTCTGTCATATTTTTTTCTTTTTGTTTTTTTAACATTATACTCAATGGGTTGATATGTCGTACTAAAAACGATGGAGTGATAAGGATATTTATTTAATATTGGGATTATATATTAGTTCCAAGTTTATTATATAATATTTTGCATTTATTAGAATATCATAGCTGATCTTCATATCTATTTAAATTTATTTGTGTAAGATTATAAAAATTTTCAATAATAATATGGAAAACATAGAGTGATAATTTCTTTAAAAAAGAAAAAACTTTATGAGTAAGACACTGTTTCATTTTAAATTAATTAATACTGAAAATAAATTTAAATTTTTTAATAAATATTCAAAGCAAAACTTTTAATACATAACAAGTTGTTCATTATTCATGCAAAATACCGTTCGATCCGAATTACTTGTAACATAAAGTTGTGATTCTTGGGTTGTTTTATAATAAAAAATTAAATTATTTAAATTTTATTTTGTGTTTTTAATAATTTTATTTTAAAATGTGTAATACTTTAAATAAAAAATATATTTTTTAATGATAAAATTAAAAAAATGGGAAAAAAAAATTCTGAGGTAACCTTTAGAGGGTTACGTAGAAAGCCCAGCTCAGCTGCCATAAAAATGAAAATGAATTTCTAACAGCAGCATACAGATTCCTAAAAGCTCACCATATTTTGGTCTTCGCTGTTTCGGAGTACTCAATGTCTGCTTCCCTCTTTCTTTTCATTCTCAAATTCTCTTCATCAGCTTCAATGCTCCCAAGATAGCCATCCTTCTTAATCCTCCCTGTACTCTCCACTATTTATCTATGGCTTCTCTTCTACCATTTCAGGACCTCAATTGTTTCCCTAACCCTCACACTGCTATCGGTAACGCCTCTGATCCCATCAATGTCGGACCTACTTCCCCCACCAAAACGTGCATTCCAACGTTGGTGCCCAAGCGGGAGCCTTTCGACGATTTGTTCGAACCCCAAGAGCAGAAGGAACCCCACGAAGCCATCTTAGCAACTCCTAACCCTGACGATGCATCCACTGATTTCAAGCCTGCTTGTGTTGAAATCCCACCAGGCGTGTCGATGGAAGACAACGTGTATTCGGAGTTCAATCGAATTTCTGAGATGTTTTGGGCAGCATTTCCCGACAATGTGCAGCAACCCGGAGATGTCAACGTCTTGAACCCAGATTCGGGGGCGATTGTTCCTGTACCACAGGAGAACACCCAGGTTTCTTCGGTGGTGGTTGCTACTCGGAAGCGGGTCAGCCGGCGCGTGAAGGAGTTGGTAAGGGTCGGCGATATTAGGATTGAGGACCGAAGGCATTGTCGCGATGTAGTTCGAAGGACCAGGATGATATACGATTCGTTGCGCGTTGTGTCATCAATGGAGGAGAAGAAAAGTAGTGATTCAGCTAAACCTAGGCGTGCTCGAGGTGATACGAGGGCTGCCGCCTTGTTGAGATACCGTGGGATGTGGCTTAATCGAGATAAGCGTATAGTGGGTGCTATTCCAGGCATTAATGTTGGTGATTTGTTCCTTTATAGGATGGAACTGTTAGTAGTTGGGTTGCACTGTCAAACCCAAGCCGGAATTGATTATCTTCCTGCAACCATGAGTCCAAATAGGGAGCCAATAGCAACTAGTGTTATTGTATCTGGTGGATACGAAGATGATATTGATGATGGTGACGTTATAATCTATACAGGACATGGAGGGCAGGATAAGCATTCAAAGCAAGTGGCTCACCAGAAGTTGGAAGGAGGAAACCTTGCGTTGGAAAGAAGCATGCGGTATGGGGTTGAAGTGCGGGTTATTCGAGGGATTAAATATGGGGGAAGTGCTTCAGCTTCAAACAAGGTTTATGTATATGATGGCTTGTACCGAATTGCTGCTTGCTGGTTTGAATTGGGTAAGTCTGGTTTTGGAGTTTACAAGTATAAGCTTCTGAGAATTGAGGGGCAAGAAAAATTGGGTAGTGCAACGCTTAAACGTGCCCAGCTTCTTAAGGTTGATCCACTTTCATCATCTAATTCCATGTTTTGTTTGAGTCTTGATATTTCGCTCAATAAGGAGAATCTTCCTGTCCGTCTCTTCAATGACATGGATGCTGATGATGGTCCTCTTCGTTATGAGTATCTTGCCAGGACTAGTTTTCCTCATTTTGTGTTTCATCAGAGTGGAAGTGCTACTGGTTGTGAGTGTGTGGAAAGTTGTGCTGATGACTGTTTTTGTGCTATGAAAAATGGAGGTGAACACCCTTATAATAGAAATGGGATTCTATCTAGAGGGAAGCCGGTAATTTTTGAATGTGGCCCATTCTGCCGTTGTCCTCCACATTGTCGGAATCGTGTTACACAAAAGGGGTTGAAAGTTAGATTGGAAGTATTTAGGTCTGGGGATACAGGTTGGGGCGTTAGGTCCCTGGACCTTATTCAAGCTGGTGCTTTCATCTGTGAATTTACTGGGGTTGTAGTGACAACAGCGCAAGCACAAGTTTTAACAATGAATGGCGATGCAGCAATGGTATATCCAAATCGTTTTTCTGATAGGTGGGCAGAATGGGGGGATTTATCTCAGATATACTCTAATTATGTGCGTCCATCGTATCCATCAATTCCTCCGTTAGATTTTGCCTTGGATGTGTCAACAATGAGGAATGTTGCTTGTTATATCACCCACAGTTCAGTTCCAAATGTGTTTGTTCAGTTTGTTCTCTATGATCACAACAACTTGATGTTTCCTCACGTTATGCTTTTTGCAATGGAGAACATCCCTCCTCTGAGGGACCTCAGTCTTGATTATGGAGTGGCTGATGATTGCACAGCCAAGCTCTCTATATGTAACTGAATCGTTTTGAAAGGGGCATACAGCATACAATATGCTGAAGCTGAGTTTTGGGTATGATGCAATTAGGTAAATCCAAATGCCATCTTTTAACTTAATGTTATTCTCTATTTTTCTACACTATAATATATTAACATCATCCTCTTCTGTTGCACTTGGCCTATGTAAACCCTGCTAACTCTGGTTATAAAACATATTATTCCCTGAAAGCCATCACAACCTTTAGTCATTCTAAAATCCAGGTGTACTTCCAATAACTGAAGGTTTATAATTCAACATAGATGCTTTAACCAAGCATGTTTTGGTATCTTAATATAGTCTTTGCAGACTGATTAATTTGATTACCGATGTGAAATATAAATCTCTTGTGTAGTTTGTACTGGTTCAAAGGGGTGGAGGGGGGAAGTTGCTTTGTACAAAAGTGTTGATACTGAATCCCATTGCTTCCATGCTTTTGGCCTTATAAGCAAAAGTTATGCTTAAAGTCCGAGGACCACAAGTGTGATTATGGAAGTAATGCAGTATCGTGAGAGGAATTAGGAAAAAAAATCAATACACTCTTTAATTTTGATTCAAATATCATACTGAAGAAGAAGTTTTACTAAGTTGATA
Source organism: Adenanthera pavonina (assembly GCA_026686845.1). Lineage (NCBI taxonomy): Eukaryota > Viridiplantae > Streptophyta > Magnoliopsida > Fabales > Fabaceae > Adenanthera > Adenanthera pavonina. The sequence continues at coordinate 9,739,456 of JAIVEN010000019.1, read as the reverse complement.
AAGAAAAAAAAAAACCTCAATTGAACTGTAATTTAAGAAATCCCTTTATAACAGTTGGAGGAATTCTAGTATAGCTCTATTGTTGTGTTGTGAGATAGGATATCTCTAGGAGTTACAGTTAAATTCTATATTATTGACAATAAATCATAAATGATTACTGACAATAAATCATAAACGATTCCCAATTCCTAAGTGCAACCAAGTTCAATTACAGTTACATCTGAAATTAATACAATAAACATAAAATCATTCTCATTTTTGTTTTTAGATTCATTGAGGGTCATTGGGGTGGGGGTATCTTCATTCTTGACCTCCCTCTCCTTTGCTTCTCTTTATCTGACTTGTACACTTTACAAATATCCTTCCTGGAATTTGCATTTTTTGAGGAGTCTAAATGAAAGAGTTATTGGTTAGCTTTTGTTATTTGACGTACTTGGTTCTTTTGCTGTTTCTACCCTGCTAGGTAGAACAATTTGGTCTTTGGGATTCCTATGATTTTCAGACTCAAATCTTTCTTCCCTACTTTTGATTCATAAATCCAAATGTGCAATCCTTTTTCTTATCCAAGTCAGTTTGGAAGGCTAATGTTCCCCTTTTGGTGAAGGCTTCCATACCAAAGTTATAATTAATGCATGCAGCACTTGTAGTTTAAAAAATGTAATTGATGATGGACTAATATATGTTGAAAACCAAACTCATTAAAAAAAATCTCATAACAACAAAATAATCGTCCATAAATCACAGCATTGAGTGCTATCATAAAACATCAATGTCTAGCGAAGTTTTCAAGTGTGAGCTTTACCTTGAGATATCTAAACCTATCTATTCCTTTTCTTCATCATATGCAATATCTCATAATGATGATTATTAGACAATGATGAAACTCTGCTAGATATCACTTAAATAACAATAATTCTGCCAGTATCAAGGAGAATGCCGTTGCCCTCTTTGTCATTTGAGTGGATGTGGGTGATGATTGAACGCATTGGGCTGGCTCCTCAACTCCAGTATCTAAAGATACAACATTGCTAGTCAAATCAGCACCATCAAATACATTATCATTTTAATATTTATTTAGCTCTTCATCCACAATTCCAATCATCCACTCATTTTGATTGTTCAAGGATGGGTTAAATGAAGCTTCAAAGGGAGGTTTTGCAGAATCGAATAAATTAGGGGTGCCATTGCCTTGTTTATATGTAGCGCCTGTTGTGTAAGCTACTACACAAAATCTTAGCTCCTGTAGCCCAGCTATAGCAGAGCAGAGCTACACGGAAGTGGCAATGCCACACGTGACATAGAGCATTGATCTACAAGCTACAGAGCAATCTGTAGCTTGCTATTAATAACTATGTGCTGTAGTCAATATAATCCATACTGATGAATTGCTTTAGAATGCAGACTTGTGTAAAAATATTATAGGCTGCTCCATTATCTACAGGTAATTATTGCAGTAACTGTTAATTTTGTGCTTTTAAGATGTCAATTCTTAGTCATTGAATTTCTTTATCCTGTTCCACTCTCAGATCTGTCATCCTGCTGAATTTTCTTGATCTGGGTTTTTAGTTAGGTCCTTCTAAGTTGGGTCAATGCTTTACATATTGAGCACTAATTCATTTTGAATAAATTTTATTAATTGCAAATATGGTTGTGGAGTCCTATAGGTCCAACGTAGGGATTTTATTATTAGTTAATTTTCTGTTTACTTTTATATTTTTCTGAACAGATAGAATTATGCTCTAGTTTTCACCAAAAAAGAAAAGAATTATTCTCTAGCTCATAGAAAATGTTGCTATGTCATCATGCATAGAGGGCAGATTCTCTGTTTACTGATGGTCTAGTGCTTTGTGCTTTTATTTTAACTATTTTAATTTTTGTTTTAAAAAATTTAAAATTCATTACAAGAAGCAAATGGAGGAAATACAATAATAATAAAATTAGTCTTATCTCACTAAGTGAGGTCGGTTATATAGATCATATAATGTCACTGAGTTTAGAGGAAATAAAAATTAAAAATTAAAACTAATTATAAAAACTTGAGACGGCTTCCTTTGAAACTCCAGGATTCAATTGAACCTTTGTAGAATGTATATGGATGTGTTCTCTTTTACGCCAATTATGTCTTAATCCTTGAGGAAACATGTTGGGAACAAAATCTTATCCTATATTTGGTAGAAAGAAAACAAATTTTAAGAAAGAGAAAAGGAGAAAGAAAATCCATCTTAATATATTTTGTAACCAATCATAGCTCTTTTATTGGAAACTTCAATGTATATAATAATAGCTCTTTCATAGAAAACTAAACACATTAAAATGGATTTTCTCTCTTTTTCTTCCTCTCTTAAAACTCATTTTCCTTCTACCAAACGTAGCATTATATCTACTAGACTTATATGAGGAATGTTCTTAAAGATTGCCTTTTGCCGAGACTAAGTTTGAGTACTTGACTAACTTATTTGACCTTTGAATACCAGCTTTTTTTTTTTTTTACCTGTTAAGTTTTCAGTTTAATTAATGATGATATTCAGACATGCATAGTAGTATCAATTTTGAATTTTTCATTTGCAGAATCCTATAGTGATGCAGAATGACTTCCAGAAGGTTCCAGACTCACCAAACTAACTAGAAGTGTAAATATCTATTTTGCTGGTTTTGTTCTACCTGACTTTTTTTGGTGAACAGCAGTATATAGAGTTCCAGGTTCAGATCCCCTGAAGTCCTAGATCTATAAAGTTGCCTAAAATGAAGGATTATGGACCATCAGATTGCTGGAAAGGTCAGGATGAGATCACGTGGCAGATACCAACCGAAACACTAGGTGATATTCAAAGATCACCCTATATCATGTGACTTCATCTTGACTCTTACAATGATCTGACGCTTATAATCCTTGACTCCATGCAACTTCACAGATCCCTGGCTTCTGGTGTTCCGAACGCATGCAGTTCCATATCTGCTTACAGAAACTTTTAGGAAACTTTAGAATGTAGCTCGGCTGTATTTACCCTTTACCTTAGTATTTTGTATTGTATCTAATGTAAGTCTCCAAATTGGATCCCTCCATTTAGTTATTAAATTAAATGCAAGAGATCCAATGTGCTTAGTCCTAGCTTGTACAGGACTAACATATGTAGTAGTTGTCAATGATCAATGGTAAAATCTAGGATTGTGATGCATTGAGAAGCAAGGTTTCTATTGCATTATTGTATGGATTTAAATATGAGATATGGGAAGTGGTTAAGGGTTTAAACCGTAACCTGAAAAAATGAAAGTATCTGATAATTTTGACAAAAGAGGGGAGATATAGAAGAAATAAAAGAAGAGAGGAAAGGAGCGAGAGTTTTATTAATAATCAAATTAAATATGCTATTCTAACCCCAATTGCTATTTTAAATTAAGTGTCAATTTTCATCTCCATCCATATCACAATTTCTTTGTAAGTTGTTGTGTCATTTTGTTGTATTTCAAAAAAAAAAAAAAGCAGCACAGATGTTAGAATATGATATGCATATCTCAAATTTATCCTCATTTACATCTTCCTCTTAGCACTATCAGTGAACCAGACCTTCAGTGCACTATCCTCAAGGTTATCATTTGACCAGGACATTATTGACTCCTTGAAGCTGATTCAGCTTTTCTATTGCGATCAAAAGATGCCTGATTGATTTCGCAAGAGGGGGATTCTCTCTCTCTTTTTTTTCTTTTCCTTCTTATTTTTAAAATTTGGAATATGATTTTTCTTACTACACAGATTTGAAATCCCTGCAGTACCAAATTTCATGGAGTGCATGCATAGTTACAGAGAGTTAAAATATTTTTATATCACTTTCATATTTTTATTTTCTCCATAATAGATTTTTTCCTGAGGATACTGGATTTGAGGACTTGACAAATTTTGGCACTATAGGGGATGAAAATATTATGTGTCCATCCTCCTCCTCATCCCCTATGCATATGTTTAGATTGAGAACCATTAGCATGAACATCACCTTCTGTAAGACTTGCAATCAGCAATGGAATAATATTAGAATACTCTGCCTCTTCCAAGGAGTAAAGCGTAATTTAGTCCCTTGTACTTTGTTCCGCATGACCAAACATTCACAAGAACCCTATTTTCCACGGTCTTCAGAGTTGATACCCGAAAACTAATCATTTTTAAAGCATTAAGATTATCAAAGTGGGTTTATTTTTTCCAGTAAAAAATTTTCATACATATAATCAGGAATTAAATTTTAAATAATATGCTTAAAAGACTTGACAATCTCTCATCAGTTGGGCTTTTTATGACATGGTGAATGGGAATGTCTATAAGATTTTCTTTTTCAATTTTTACGTTCTTTTTCTTTTGGCCTTTCCCTCCCCATTTAAAAGTACATGCTTCTCACTTGGAAGGGTTGGAATTCATCTGACAACATGATGAACTTCAACAATGAAATACTCCATTTAGTATGTAAAATAGGACCTAACACTATATCTTAAAAAAAAACCTGGAGTACAATAAAGAGAATACATACTGCAAGACTTGCTTATACAACATCAATCAATATCTACTTTAAAAACTCTAAACGATATTCACAAGTTATAAGCAGTGTAGTTCCTTTCATAATTTCTTTTCTTAAACTGTGCGTCTGATTATATTTTTTTGCTCTAATTCTATACAAAAGACCCACATCTAGTTGTAATAGAATAGGAAATATATGTTTTACCCTAAAAAAAAAATGGGGAATATATGCATTATACATTATGCATCGTGATCAATTTGGTCATAAGAAAACGAAAATAATTGACACACCAACTCTTTATTTCTTATTGAACTTATTCAATAAAGTCACCTCTACAACAATTTATATAATATTTATTGTATTTTTTATTATTGAATAATGTCTACTATTTATTATTATTGTTCATATAACAATGTAAGTACGATCATATTCGTATTACTTCTCTTTTTTCCCTTCCCTTTCTATTTCCCTTCAATCAATGAGGCAGAGTCAGAGTCTTGTAAAACTGGCGAAGTTTGCAAGAAATGACCAACAGTATTAGAGAAAACAACTGATTGAGTTTTTTATTTTCTTTTCTTAGTGATGAAGAGTATTCTTTGTCCGCAGCAAAAACTAATCTCCTTTAAATTACGGAAAATAAAGATAGATTTTTGTCAACTATTCTTGCTTTATATATAAATGCTAAGAATCAAACTCTCAACCACTTATTTAAGAAAAAATAAATAAAAAATTTCTACCAATCACGACAAGCTGAGTTGATAACTTTTGCTTTAGTTAATCAATAAAAAAAATTCAAGAATGTTAAGCTGGTAAAAAGTACTTTTAGGAGGATATAATTATAATTTTTAAGGAACTCTTATTATAACTTTGAGAAAATTTAAACATAACAAGATCCTTCACCCAAAACAAAAATCATACTTAAAATCCTTAATCCTTTTTTTTCCCCAAAAATAATTATCATTATTTGACTTCAAAACAAAATAGTTATCTTGCCACAAACTCTATTTATCAGTATTGTAAGAACCGGACGGTTAGTGACACCTTGCTTTTATACTGTTTTTCCCATGCATAATACTTCATAATGTTTAATTGAATTATTTAAAAGCTTGAATCATTATAGAGACCAAAACAGAAAATAAAAATTTTTGAAGTTACTATTCATTTGGTTACTTATTTTTCTAGTTAAAATTTGAAAATTTATAACTAATTCTAAAAAAATCTTATAAATGTAATTTAAGTTTCTAAAAATAGCTGAAAATATTTTCTACATGAAAAAAAATGCAATTGAACTTTTATTATGCCAATTAGCACGAATTTTATTATTCAAATAGTCATTTTATTATTTTTCAAATTTTCTGGCCCAAATCCAAAAATTCATAACTCGTAGCATACTAAACACGAAATTAAATGATCTTTAACTTCCTGAAAAGCACATTATCTCTACTTTTCATACACACACACACACACATATATATATATATATATATTATCATTACGTCCCCTTTTTCCCGTTGTCCTAAAGAGGGGAAACAGAATTTCCATTCTTTTGCATGAGAATCGAGATATATAATATTTAATATACATATATTATCATTACTCAATATTAACTATCTCTTTCTATTACTTGTTTTATTAGGAGACAAAAGGAATATTTCTTATCCATAAAATTATTTTTGGATCCCAAATTTTTATTCATTTTGATTTCATTCTTTTTTTTTTCTTAATTTGATACCGAAGATATTATTTCATTCTACATGCGATCCCAAATTCGCAATTAACTTTAAGCCCACTAACTTCTCACTTGGACAGGACACGATAGACTTCCACTCCCACTGTCTTCCCATTGCACTTTAGTCTCGTATCAGCTCATTTTCCATGAAAATGACTTGAAAATGGGATAGTGTTACGGCTTTTTTTAATTATAAATTCGAAGACAGAGAAAAAAAAACGGTACCAAATGATAGAATGCAGAAAATTAGTCTTCCCATCATAGGTCTTGAATCATGTCACCAAAACGTTCAGCCTCAAACCAATTTTTTTATTTAATTTATTTTCAAAGTATTCTCCAAAAATCTAATCATTTTCAACTTATTTTAGCACCACATAGTAATGACTAGCAAGATAAATTATACCCTTCTTCGAGAGAAGTTCAAATCTCAAAATTCATTCTATTTCTGAAAAATTATACTTCCTTCTATGAAATAAAAAGAAATTTAATATTGACTTCCAATTAGATTTATTGACCAGAATATTATTACATTTTTTATTTATATAATATAATATATATAATTATCAATATGAATTAATCACTTTATAAATTTAGTAAAAAAAATCAATATTCTAGCGGTCTTTTAACCAGATTTGGGCAAATGAAAGATTGAGTAATATAAATATCCTTGAAAAACAATTTTTTGTCCTAACTAATAAAATTATTAGGTTGTTTAACGTAAATCCATGACAATATATCTGTCGGAGTATAATTAGTACAAATAGAGGGATTAAAGTTCAGCATAAACATAAAGAAGCTATTACGTGTGCGAATTATCTAACTACTCTAAAATTATCTCATGATCTTGGTCTTGTTATTTAGGTTAAAGCTCCCGTTAAAATAGATTCTCACATATTCGCTGATACAACGAAGACTAAGCCCCAAGGCCTTCACAGTTAATGTGTGCGTGTGTGTAGGTGTGTGGGTGAGAGAACTGCACAACTAACTTACATCAACACCAGATATAATACACCCGAAGTGAACCATATGTTCTATCACCAAGTCAAGCCTGGGAGGAGGCTGTTCCATTTTTCTCCAGTTGTCTTTGTCTGGCTCTCTCCATCTTCCGTTTCCGCCATTCCTCCAGAGCTGAGAACATAAAAAGTAAAACAAAAATCAAAACCTAATCTAGTAAACAAGTTCTGTATAGCTTCAGGTATCTCTGCAACATTCAGTTGGACCAGCATATATACTATGCTAAAAGTTCTAGGAGACCAAATTGTATATTGTAAAATAAAATTTTGATTGTTCTTTTCTTCCTTTCTTTTATATAAGCACCATTAAATTGTGGTGATTAAGGTTATTAGTTTTATTATTGTCACACTTCAATTAGTGGAAGTACACCAAAGGACCAAAATGGCTAAATGCAAATGTGACCATAAACATCAACATTATGGAAAGTTCAGGGTGCTTTGTAAGAAAATTTTCAGTTTGTATCCCCTCAGTGACTGCATGGAACAGTGAAGAGATAGAAAGAGAGGAGGTGGGATCCACACTGATAGGTGCGCCCTACCCCTCTCTCTTGCGCTCTCCTGGCTGCCTCTTCCAATCACTGGAGGACATCCGTTGAAGGTTCTAAAGCAAGAAAGGACCAAGGAGGAGCCTAGGTACAGAGCTAGGGCTCCTAAGAATGGAAGAAGTGTTAAACAGCATAAATGAACTCAGATTTCTTAATTAGACCGTGAAGAATCAAAATAGGATTAAACACAGGCTTGAGTACGACTCCTGTCCCGCAGAAGGGCAAATATAAAATAACCCCGGAAAGACGATTTTGAAATTGAATTAACAAATTATTGAGCTTCATAAGCAATTATCCCACAGTATCAATATTCAAGGATCCAATGATGAATTTTTTCGTCACCAGATCATATATTAAATGATTGAGTATTGTAATTGGCCTCCACAATTATATCTAAGCTTTCAAAATCTATTTGTATCATCATCAGTTTGTTAACTACAACTAAATAGTTGTCTCATGCTCCAAACACACTATGAAATGCAGACTAAGTAGAAGCCAAAGTCAAATGGACTTTAGACATAGTGGGCGTGCTTTTTTTCCATTTGCTTTATTTGCTGATTTATTATTTTTTTTTATCCTGTTATTTAGAAGTTTGCTACTGATTTATAGGGATTTAAAGCGAGCATTAGTATAACCTCTGATTATTTCTCTATTTATGTATTTCTTATTAAGTAAATAAAACCCTAATCTTAAGTAGACCTGACTTGGTTTCGTTAGCTGTATTTTATGTCTCTCGCCTTTTTCTATGCCTAAACTTTTCACACATCATGACCAGACACTTTAGGACCTGAATACCATAGGAACTTTTTGTTGATACGAGTAAAAATAGCAAGACTAAACAAATCAAGAGGTCAGCACGTCCATTTCCCAAACAACAGTAGGCATGGCAGCATTCAACATTAATGTTACTTGACTATGTTCAGTGACATTTCATGAATAGGGTGTGCAGTTTGCTATATCATGTGATCTTATGTACTGTCTTTGAGCTGGCCTGGATAACATATTGGTTAGCTCAGAAAGAGATACAGGAGGTGGGGACTTTCTTTTTCTTTTGGGAGAAATCAATATGAAAAAAAAAAAACTTGGATATTTAACCTTATACACTTTAGATAGTGCTTTCCAATCAAAATGGAACAGGTGGATTTTAAATCTAAAAATAAGTGTCAATAAAGAGTTAGTGATGAGGTAATTAAAATCCACTGGTTCTAATTTAATTGGAAAAAAAGTACCTCAAGCATATAAACTTAAGTACCTAAGTTTTCTCCCTTCAATAAGTGGAAACAAAAAAAATAACAGTGTTGTTAGTAGATGATCACAAACATAATAAATATCAAAAGACAGAATCCTCATATGCACAGTGATAAACCATTTCTTGAAATATGGCTACTGTTATAATTATATTATAGCATTCCATGAACTACTTTTTTATGATCTGAGCGTAATCAAATAGGTAATCCATGACAGAACTACCAGAATACGTTATGGGACCATGGTGAAGTGAGCAATGTGCACATTTTCTGTGTTTGTTGTTCGTGTGTGCGCACAAAAGAGGGCGCGAGAGTAACAATTGAATTAGTTAGTTCCATAGGGTGAAAAGACAGTCACCTTTCAAGCTGGCAGCATCATTGAGGGAACGAAAATCCTTCAGCCTTTTAGACAGATCAACTGCAGCAGTCTTCTTAGTGTCTTGCTGCCGGACTTTTTCTGGTCCTGTGTATGATTCCTGCTCAATCTCCTTCACCTACAATGAAAATGATTTAGATACATAGAAAAAAATTTTCCAAGTCACAAATCTTAGAAGTTTCCAAAACCTTTTGTCATTACAGATATCAGTCCCCAACCTACCCCTTCAACAAAAAGACAAACATGAGAGAAACAAATGCCAGAGCAATTACACAATTTGCCATGATCCACCCAAGAGTTTAATAAGTTTCTTTGCAGTTAAAATAAATTAAACGTTCCAGATGTATATGCCTGAAACTCACACACAATAAATAATGAACCAATTGACAATAGGCTATGCATACTAACTTTGCTAACTTAATCAGCTACTAGTACTGCTGACTTTTCAAGACAAATTAGGAAATATCTGGGACTTGAAAGAATTTATGATGGGAGTACAACTGATTGAGATAACTCTTAGCCATATTGAAAAAAAAAAAGAAGCTAACTTGTACAAAATTTTTGGTTGCAGTACTTCATCGCTATAGTCGAATTGTCTTTGCGATGTTTATCTTTTAAATGGAAACAAACATTAGCTAGGTGATATTAGGGAAGTGTGAGATTGAGATACTCCACATGTTTTTGTGTGAATGAAGATGCAACACATCAGTGATCACAGTACATGTTCATTTCACAACAGCTATATAATAAAGTTCTATGTCTTTTTCCGCTCTAATCAGATTATACCAGGCAAAAAAAAAAAAAAAAAGGTTTTGAGCAATTTAAGTTGATGTATTGGCAGTACCACAAGATATTTTCATTGTATGCCACCTTACAACATTCGCTTTTCTAATTTTACATCTATTTGCCATCAATTAACATCCTAATCAAATCCTAACCTCCAGTACTTCTTTGAAACAAATGAAATCCAGCAGTGTACTAGAAAAAAAAACAATTTTAAGAAAGTTCATCTTAAATCATATTCAGATAAAGATTGTGTCCGAGAGACAGAAAACTAGTTGGAAAGTAATCATCACAAGACCATTATTACAATGATAAAGCTTTCTAACTAGCTTGAAAATTGACATTTGTAAGGTCAGTAGTCTTCCAAGTTCCAACTAGAATAAAAACACATCAAATTCATTGTTTCATGTCAAAATCTTGGAATTAAACCATTATTTTCTAGAAAATGGGAAAAATATCTCCTCAAAATCATTTGGTCATTTCTCTGCTATACACATGTCATCGTACTAGAAGCAAAAAGAATATAATGAATGACGACCACAATTTCAAACTCACTCGTTTTATCAGCTCCAATGGTAGCATGGCAAGACGAATCTCTTCAGATTGCTTGATATAACTTACTTGATCTGCAATTGAACATATCATGCCATCAAATTAGGCAACCACTTTGGTAAGAGAACATCAATCTGACATAGACATGGCACAAATAGAACCAGTTTGCATATATATGCCATGTATTTCTGTACAGTGTTCAAAACTATAATTTTAACCATTTTTCTCATCTCAATGTAGTTACTGAGTCCAATATCAGAACTCCCATCCAATGTGACATAGATTTATAAGTCAGATAGAAAGCTGGACAATCTCTCAAGCTCTATACAGTGTACAGATTAGATCCTCAGTTGCCTTCCAATCCAAGGGTCTGTCTGAATGGATTAAAAAACAAAATATGGAATTAGAAGCTGACCAGATTTTCTGTTTTTCTAAATTCAGAAGGCAAGTATAATAGTTTATACGATCAGAGATGTGTGTTTGATTTATGTAGAATATCCAAATCAATTAACCACTTGTCTTGACATTTTAGGACAGCTAAGAGTTTTGGAATAATTTTTACTTCAATACTCATAGTGAGCCGTGAATATTCCCATAAAACATTGAAGAGGTCCTGATTATTCATTTGAAGATTTGGGTAAACATTTGGAGATGCTATGTGAATAAGGTGGTCTGGTGTATTTGTTTGTAGCAACGGGAAAAGAATGAACTCGCAGACTTTATAAATCGTACCTCATAACATAAGATTGTTTACTAGCATCCTTATGGTCATATAGCAACTTTAACTAACTGAAATCGATTTCACTAATGGATTGATCTCCACGAACAAACAAACTATAGTTTGCTATATTATAAAATATAAACAACCCCTGTTGTGTTATTCCGACACCAGCAGCAAGTTTAACTTTCATCTCTAAAAAGAAGACCCACAAAATTGAACTCAAAAAGTATTGAGCAACAGTAACAACTTATTGTGAATCATACGCAATCACAAAACTTGCCCGAAATTTTTAGATTCTGATCACACCATAAGCAAATTTATTAGCCAGGCCAGCCCAAACTCAAGGATCTAGCTAAAAAATACAAAAGCATCTCACAATGAAGTCAAAGTACTGGCAGGCACCCTAGAAGAAAAGAAATGAGAGGAACACCATAATCACCAGATAGATTGTCTAAAATTATAGGGAAAAATTATTCAAAAATATAAATCCTTTTCAATGCAAAGCTAAACTTGCTCCGAAATTTGACAGCCAAGGAATGATCAGCCAAAAACAAAACCGAATAATTCGATAGATAAAAATAGAGAAGAGGACCAGCCTGAATTGGAGTGTGAACTGGAGAGTTTATTTCGGGTGTAGGTGGAAGCGAGGAAGCCTTGAATGAAGAAAATGGCCATCACTACGTTGAAGAAACACACGAGGATTGTTGCGTTCCTGAAGGAGAACCTCAGTCTCCACCATTGCTGAACCTCCATTTTCTCTTCGCGTCAATTTAGGTGGATGGAAAGGATTGTTATCAAGAATTTCCTATATTCACGCCGCATAGTGTGTGGGACCCAGGAGGCGACTTCAGGTCTGCCTTTCTCAGAAAATGCAATAAAAATTCTGTAAATCACGTTGGTATGATGAAGTTTTTAGTGCGGCTATAGGGCTTTTTGATTCAAATACTATAAAAAAAAATTAAATTATCAAAATATTACAAAATTAAAAATATTTACTAGTATATTATAATTTTGGGGGACGTTTGGAAAGAAAGGCGGACTGCAACACCCCGATTTCTGCAAATCGGACTGACAGAGGCCGATTTTTATTTTTTATTTTTTTAAAAGTTTGACACTGACATCTACAATGTGATAGATATATAGACGCCACTGCAGTTTTACTTTAAGAATATTTAGACAAAAAATATTTAGAGACGCAACTGCAATTTTACTTTAAGAATATTTAGACAAAAAATATTTAATAAAACTACGTGTAGTTTTATCAATGATATGACAAATAGATAATGATAATAGAGTATTTAATAAAGATAAAATATAAAATTTTGATATATTTTTCATGAATTTTATATAAAAAAATAATTTTTTTAATATGTTTGTATTTAATATAAAATATCTTATAATATAATTCAGAAGGACTAGTTTATTTAACTTTAACTTTATTATATTAAATTGAATTACTTTTCTTATTTTATATTAAAAATTCTTAAGTTTTTTTATTAAATGTGCCTATAATAAATACTCTTTCCATTTCAAAACAATTGTTACTTTAGGTTTTTTTCAGTGTTTTAAAACATTTGTGAATTTATAATTTTTAAAATGATATTAATAATTTTTAACAAACTTACCCTTCAATAACAAATGAAGGAAGAGAAGAACATCAAAGAGTACTTTTTCTAATCTCATATATATATATATATATATAAAAAAGGAAACTTTTTTTAATAATATCCTCAAGTAGCTTTTCCAACGCAATTTTTATCATTTACAAGACTCAAATTTGAAACCTTACTTAATAGATGTTGAGTTTCTTACTACCTAACCCAACCACTATTAGTTATTTAAATTATTTTTTAAATAAATATATTACTTCTTCAATTCTTAATATAAGGCTTTTTCAATTAAAATATGTAGATTAACAATGAGAGTTAAAATTAAGTAACTATATTTTTTTTCAAAAATCACAATATTTATCCTAAAATTATCCTTATTTAGTTTTTTTCTTTTTTTCACCTTCTCAAATTAAATTAGAAAATTTTTGATAATGTATAATAAATAATGATAATTTTAGGACGTGGCTGCATATTGGTACCCCACGATTTGTGTTTTTATAGCATATAGGTATATAATTTTAGAAGTGTAGCAATATAAATATATAATTTTTTATATGTAATTTTATAATTATAATAATCATATATGTAATTATAAATTATAAATATATATTTTTATACTTTATACATGTTATTTTTATAATCATATATTTAAGGGTCATTTGATAGTAGAATAGTTAGTTTTCTAAGAAGTAAGACCTAAATATATTTCCTCTAGTTTTGAATGTAGTGTCATTTTTAAAATATGAGATAATATTTATAATACATTATAAAAATTTTTTTTATTTAATTTGAGAGGGTGAAAAATAGAAAGAGGTTAAATAATGATGATTTAAAAAAATATTGTGATTTTTTAAAGAAAAAAATACAGTTAATTTATTTTAACTAGCGTTGTTAATCTACGTATTTTAATTAAAAATATCATATATTAAGAATTAAAGAAGTAATATATTTATTTAAAAAATAATTTATCAACCAATGGCGGGTGGGTTGGGTTTAGTAGTAAGAAACTCAACACCCATTAAATAAGGTCTCAAATTTAAGTTTTATGAACGATAAAAATCATGTTAGGAAAATTACCTTATATTATTTTAAAAAAATTTTCCTTATATATATATGAGATTAGAGAGAGTACTCTTTGATGTTTTTCTCTTCTTTCATTTATTATTGAAGGATAAGTTTGTTAAAAATTATTAATATCATTTTAAAAATTATAAATTCACAAATGTTTTAAAACACGGAAAAAAACCCAAAGTAACAATTGTTTTGAAATGGAAAGAGTATTTATTATGGGCACACTTAATAAAAAAACTTAAGAATTTTTAATATAAAATAAGAAAAGTAATTCAATTTAATATAATGAAGTTAAAGCTAAATAACCTAGTCCTTCTGAATTATATTATAAGATATTTTATATTAAATACACACATATTAAAAAAATTATTTTTTTATATAAAATTCATGAAAAATATATCTAAATTTTATATTTTATCCTTATTAAATACTTTGTTATCATTATCTATTTATCATATCATTGATAAAACTGCACGTAGCTGTATTAAATATTTTTTGTCTAAATATTCTTAAAGTAAAACTGCAGTGGCGTCTGTACATCTATCACACTGCAGATGCCAGTGTCAATTTTTTAAAAAAATAAAAAATAGAAATCGGCCTCTGTCAATCCGATTTGCAGAAATCGGAGTACCGCAGTCCGCCTTTCTTTCCAAACGTAGATGTCAGAATTTATGGCCCCAAAATTGTAGTATACAAGTAAATATTTTTGATTTTGTAGTATTTTGGTAATTTAATTTTTTCTTTATAGTATTTGAATCAAAAAGCCCGGCTATAGAGAAATAAAATAAAAATAAAAATAAAATATTTGGGAAATAAAATCAAAGTACACATTATTATTTTGGGGTTAGGATAGAATTTTTTAAAGAACTAAACTTATATTATTTTTCTTACATGATTTTTATATTATTTTTTAATTAAAATTTAATATATAGAGTTTTTAAATTTTTTAAATTTAAGAAGTTATTACTTTTAATATATAATTAATGATTAAATTTACAATATATTAAAAAAAATCTAATTTGTCTTTTAAATAATTTAAAATTGTAATTCCAATTTATTAATTTTAATTTTCACTACAAATTTCAAATCATACCCATGTATTTGATATTTGAATTTTATTGGAATTTCAGTAAATGAAATCTACCTCTATTTAAATTGAATTAAGATATTAAATATTTTGAATTTCAAATGTCAAATTATAATAATTAATTATCATACTTATATCTTATTATATCTAATTTTATTTTTTTAAAATTTATATCTATTTTATTTTTTAAAATTCCCAAATGTTATAGTATAATTCATACTTATAATTACAATTATAAACCCATAATTATAATATATGGTATAGTAAATATATTAATCAAATTTATATTTAAAAAATGTTTTGTAAGTGTCACAATTTATCTTTAATTTTTCTCTTAATAATTAAAAAATCTTCAAAAGTTTAATTTACATTATTTTAATTTCCCAAATGCCAATTTCAAATTATTTTAATTTCACAATCATCACATATTCCAGTGACAATATCTTGGCAACCAAGAACTGGATCACAATTTCACAAATATCATAATTCAAAGTTATATGATCTCAACTTTAATGGTTTTCTTTAACCTTTATCCTATTCTGGTTATTAACTTTCTTATAACCATAATTATTGGTATGTCTAGGTTGCTACATGTGTTATTCTAGCCATTGTTTGTAATGTTCAGACCAATTTTGGTTGGTGTTACGAAGGGTGAGGTGAATGCAGCACAAAAATCAAGCAAAAGGGTAATAAGCCATTCTATTCTGGGTGCCGCAAGACTAATCTAAAATCTTTATTGCGGTATTGATATGACAAGATTTTGCTATTTAGTTACCCAGTTCTTTTAGCAATCATGATAATGTTCGTCTCCATAAATGTAGATTAAAAGTTCAGTTTGTTGTCTGTGATGATACTAACACTATTTCAATCATTCTGTTTGATGCTGCTACTAAAAAGGTGTTCAGAAAGTTTGCACAAAAATTCAAATCTCATTTAGACAAGGTTTACTTTCTTTATACCGTTTGTAAACTGATATTTTTTTTGTGAAATTATTTGGTGTTACATTCTCACATAGTTTTCATGTCTATAAAATAGGAAGACCTTTTTCTTTCCCACTTGAGTTTGACCAATTAGTAGGAAAGAAATATCTCTTCAAACTTAGTATTACATACTTCAATTTGAGTAGAACTTCTCCAAGTTATATTGTCATCAAATTGAGTGACAATAAAGACACAATTTCCCTATTTACCTTGACAGAAGAAAATGTTTTCTTTCTCAGTAATTTCTCCCTCCTAAATTTTTTTTCCAACCTGGCATTTGGAAATTGTTATGTGTCTTTTGAGCTATATAATTGATCCTTTTCATTTTTCCAGTCAAGGTTGAACTTTCCTCAAATAATGATAATCCTCATCTGCCATTAAATGCTTTATCAAGTGTAGCTAAACAAGTGAGACCACATTCCATTACTCTTTCATATACACTAATTTTTTTTCTCAAAAAAATTACTTATACACTAATTGATTATTCATATGTCAATTTAATTCAAGAAACTTTTTCCCAAATTTCCAACAATGATACTCACTTGTCTACTCGGGTTACTTCTGTATCAACAAAGTGCAATTCTAATAATCCATGTCTTGTGTGTTAGGTTTAATATAATATAAGTTTTGATGATGATAAATATAGAGTAATAAGGAACTAATGCATTATACTTGTCTAACATATATTTTGTTTCTAAAAGAAGTAAAATATGCATTAGTATGTGTTTAATTGTATTTATAATATATATATCATGTTATATATTAATATATCCACTATGCATTTATATTTTATAATACAAGTTGGATATATAAATTGGGTTAACTACTTAGTTTATAAGTGTAATACATTAAATATATTATTGTCCAAGAATGAAGAGTGAGTATTGGAATAAGGAAAGGAAAATCAATATTATGTCTCACTTAAAGAAGAAGAAAAGAAATGATACTCTAAGAATTGAAGATCAGAAAGAAGTATGTCCCTTTTTGTTACATAAATGACAGGTGGTAAAGGGACTGCTGGATTGAGAAGCAGGAAGAAAACAATGCAGATAATACTTTTGTTTTGCATGCCTTGGTTGATTATATGATTCAATGTGAGGTGACATATAATTTTTCTTTCTATCGTTCTCAGCATGCACAAAATATCTCATGTATATATTCTGATTTTTCTTCCTAATCTTTTCTTTTACAGCACAAGGATCATAGCCAAGTGCAGCTTTCCCTTGTGATATTCTCTGGCTCCCCATTAAAGTAAACAACATATCTTTATCTCTAGTAAGCATAGACATGCTTTTTACTAAATATTCATTGGTTTTCTTTATATCAGTGCATGATTTACAGCAAACAGATTCAGCAATAGGTAGAGGAGTAATTTCAGATATCTTGCTTTGAGATTCTTGTTTGTTAATCTTTTTCCTAGCTAGTTTCAGTTCTTTAGCAACCTTAACAAACTCATCATGCAGCTCATGAAATGCATCCAGTAATTCAGAATAGGAAGGTTCAGATTCATATACCTCTTCTTCTTGATCACTGCTACATGGAATTTCAGCTTCTTCAGAGGCAAGTGCCATCAGACATATGTTGGCAATTTCATCTTCTTCATCGTCTTCCTCATCTGAGCTGTTACCCCATATTGATGAGATGTAGGCTTTCTTCTTCTTGCCTTTGTCAGCAACTTTCTTTTCTTTCTCTTGCTTCTTGAGGAATTGTGGACAATCCCATTTGATGTGTCCCTGCTTTTTGCACTCATAGCAAGTCACAGGCTCTTTTGCTTCTTTCTTGTTGTCTCCAGCTACTCCTTTCTTGAAGATTTTCTTATTTCTCTTCTTGCTGTAGAATCTTTCAAATTTTCTGACCATCATAGCCAAAGTTTCTTCATCTAGCTCATCTCCATCATCAAATTCTTCTTCCTTTTCTTCAGCAACTTTGAGAGCGAGCCCTTTCTTCTTTCTGTCTTGTCCAGCTTCCTTGAGAGCTTTCATTTTTTCTTCATACTCCTCGAGGCTGCCAAAAAGAGCTGTGATAGAGGCCATTGATTCTCCTCTGGCTTCCTCTATTACTGTTACTTTGGGTTGCCATTCCAGAGGGAGAGCTTTGAGGATCTTCCTTACCTTTTCTGATTAGGTGTACTCCTTTCCTAGGCTCTTTAGTTGATTCACAATGAGGGTGAATCTCTTTTGTAGCTCTTTTACAGTTTCTCCTTCAACTATTCTGAAGCTTTCATATTCTCCAATGCAGGTATTCAGTTTATTTTCCCTGACTCCAGTTGTTCCTTTATGAGCAATTTGCAGGGTGTCCCACATTTCCTTGGCAGTGGAGTATTGTGAGACTCTGTGGAATTCGTCTTGATTTAAGGCATTGACTAAACAGTGTTTTGCCTTGAAGTTCAACAAGACTCTCCTTCTGTCTTCCTCATTCCATTTAGCTTCTGGCTTTTCTCTGTACTTTCCATCATCTTCTAAAGCCATTGGGACAAAGTCTCCCTTTTGAATGACTGACCAGATGTCCAGATCGATTGATTGGAGATAGATTTGCATCCTCATCTTCCAGTAACTATAGTGCTCTCCACTGAAGCCAGGTGGTTTATTTGTATTGTTCCCTTCTGGTAGTATGCTTTCTCCAAAGCCAGCTATCTTAATTCCCGGACTGTGAGATCCTTTGAATGGGAATCCGGGCTATGATACCACTTGTTAGTTAGGCTGACTTCCCAAGAGGGGGGGTGAATTGGGAAGTTAGAAAATTTTCTGCACAAGGCGAAAATAATGGAGAAAGCAAGGTATGACAGAAAAATAGAGTATAAAGCAGTAAGATGAAAGAGTAGAGATAGGGAGAAGAAAAACTCTGATATTTATCTTGATTCGGTCTCTCCACTTGACCTACGTCCAGTCCCCAAGTCACCACTTGAGATTTTCCACTATATTGCAAGAATTCAACGGGCTTCTTGCTAATGCCACAGTACACAGCTTGTGCTCTATTTTCTAGAGCTCACTCAATCACTCTTTGCACTTTCACAAAGTGCTTCCCAATCCCTTGTGATATCCCCTCACAAGAAAATCTACCTTCCAGATGAAGATTAGATTGTTTACAAAGATAAAATTCTTTAGAATAGAGTGAATATGAAAGTTGAAGTACAAGTATTGAAGTAAGAGGGTAAAAGTCTTTGAGTAGAAGATTTGGCAGAATTTCAGTATATACAAAGTTTGATTCGTTACCCACAACTTCAAATGATGTTGTATTTATAGATTTAGGTCCCAACTATTCGTTAGAGACAAAATCTATCCGTTGGGGAAGTTATCCAACGGTTACTCTGAAAAACTATCCGTTAACAAACCGCATTTAATGCTACTGACATACTAAAATTTGAATTTTGATTGGTCAACAGACGAATTTCAAAGGAACCCAAGGTTAAAGCTTCCAACGTTGAAATACTGAAGTTCGTCTGTTCATGAAGTGAAATTCAAATTTTGAAACTCAGAAAATGTTTCCATGTTGTGACATACGAATTTTCAAGAAGAAAGTTTTTTTGTTAAGTGTGAACAGTATTTTCAATTTGCTACAGTGCCCTCGAAATTCGAATTTTGGAACCCCAAAATTCATCTGTCCGTAGCATGATCAAGAAGCACAATAGTTCATTTTCTTTCGAAATTCGAATTTTAAAAGAGTGAAGTTCGTCTGTCAGAGAGACCTCTTTTCAGATTTACTTCAATATTCGAATTTGTAAACACTGTCCTTTGTATGTCATCATATCATTTTAACAGACTCACAACTTTAGCTTCTGAAATTCGAATTTCCATGTTCAAATTTCGTCTGTCAGTGAGCAATTTTGAAACTCAATATATTCTTGATTTCAGATGAACTTTGACATTATTTCAGACGAATTTCATTAGTTTTCATAAGTTGCATTTTGTCTAAAATTCGAATGTTCAAAACCCAAAGTTCATCTGTTGCTCAAAAGCTTCTTTCAGACACTTATGAAAATTCGAATTTTGGAAAATCAAAATTCGTCTGTCAGAGAGGCATCTCTTCAGACTTATTTAGTTTTAACTCAAAATTCGAATTTCCAAAACCAAAGTTCGAATTTCCAATATGACAGTTCAATATAAACTTTTTAAACTTCGTCTGTTGGTGGGTATTTTTCAAATATTTCATGATTTAACATAAAATCAAGGTTTTAAAACATCTTTTCATTAAATCAAAGTCTTTTACCCATATTTAAACATAACTAATGGTCCTACAACAAATCTTGTATAGATTACTCAGAACTTCTTCACTTGAAACATTTTGAGCTCCTTTGATATCTTTATTCCAAGCTCTTGAATGTTGGTTTGGAATCATCAAAACTCTCGATTCAACATCATGTACCAAAATGCTGCTGCAGTGGATTAAATCATTTTGTGTGAGTATTCAAAGCTAAACCCACCTCATTAGAGTGAGATTCAATGTATTATCGGGACTAAAGAGAGTTTCAATTTTGTAATATTTTTTTCTACAACTTTTGAGTAAAATCTTGGTATGGGAAAATACTAAGGGAATTACATATTTTGTAAGGGTGTGGAGAGAGTGGTTTTACAAATATCTAGTGAAACTTGTGGGATATACTAAGATTTCACAAGTGCCCAAATCAAACTTATGGGATATAGTAGAAAATCTCAAGAGGTAGCTTGAGGATTGGACGTAAGTCAAGTGGTTTGGGCTGAACTAGTATAAATCTTTGTATTTTGCTCTTCATCTTCTCATTTCATCTATCTACTTCATCATACTCTATTCACCTCTGTTCTATTGCATCTTTTAATGAAATTGAGTTATTTATAAAAAATGGCAAAAATTTTGTATCATCCAATTCACCCCTCTCTTGAATGACCAACTAATCTAATATTGTGGATCTTGTGGATGTGCCTATTGTTGAAGTTGAAACTTTGGTTGGTTTTGCTTCCAAAAAAAAAATGCAAAGGAATTATGGACAAAGAATCAACTAGTCTTCTTGATATATCAACGGCTCAACTTCCTACCATGAAACTTCTCAAAGCAGTCAAGCAAGAGAAATTTGATTAATTGTTTATGTTGTTGTATTTAGGATATGTGCTGCTATTTTACTTTCTTTTATTTCAACTCTTGGTATTTACATGGTTTTAAATCATTGTTTGTTTATAAATCAAAAGTTTAGGTTTGATTCCTTCTATTTTATATCTTCTATTTTATATGAATGCTTTGCCGTCAGGCCAGTGATCAAATTATATAATATATATTTCTTTACAAAAATAATTTGTTCTGAGTAAATTTATTTTTTCAATTAAATTATAGTTTACTTAATTTTTTATTAGTCCAAATCAGAAGTCTTTACCAATTTAGAATTGCTAACAAGATAAGTTGGACTGTACAATTAATTCATCTTTTATTATTTTTGGGCAGATTGATTGATTTCAAATGAAAAGTTTTACACTATTTTTTTACTTTATTTTATGTTCACATCTAAAATGACAAATATATACGTAATTAGATATTAAAAATGACAATTTTTGGTTTGATTATGCACACAAATAATCTAACAATAAATAATAGAGTTAATTAATTTTGTCTAATCCTATTTCATATCACAAAAAAATAAAAAAAAGTCATAATATTATAGAAGATTACTAAATAGATGAAAAGTTCAAATATTAAAATTTTCAAAAATTATGGTGATTATTTATTCTTCTCAATTTCAGTGTATTTGTTTCTTTTTTTTAATTATAATGGTTGAATAAATGAAATACTAAATTTGAGACCGTATGTTCAAAATTGAAGGAGATTTTCCAAAATAATGTTTCAATAAAAATTACAAATTATAAGCTGTAAATTATTTTTAAATTTTCCTACTAATTTTTCTTTCATTTTTATCTTAAATTTGTTATCTCAATTTCCTCATCCCATTATCTTTGCATAACCGTCTTCATTGATTTCTTCAATTTTTTTCCTACTGTACTCCACTTTCTCCATTTCAATAATAATAATACGGTTATTATTTATTATCCTCAATTTAATTGTATTTTTTATAAATATAATGGTCAAATAAATTAAATACTTACTTTGACATCGTGTGCTTAAAATTGAATGAGATTTTTCACAAATTGTTTCAATTAAAAATTAAAAAATTTTAAGATGTAAATTATTTTTCAATTATTTACTTTTAATTTTTACTCCGTTTTTATCTTAAATTCCAAATCCCATTATCTTCTCATAACTGTTTTCACTTATTTTCTCAAATTGTTCTTTTACCTCAATTACACTTTCTTTCCTTCTCTCATTTTCTCTCTCTTCGTTTGGCCTAAATTTATAGTGGAGTAAGTCCAAATATTTTTTTAAGCCCTAAAAAGTAAGATCAAATTAAGTAAACGAGAAATAAAAAATGAGGCAATACAGCAAAAAGATCATAGAATATGGAGCATGATCAACATGTAGATAATGAGGCTGGAGAATTACTATTAAGTAGCTTATAAATAGATACCCAGACAACCAAGAGAGGACCAGTAACTATCGCTAACACATACCAATATCAATTTTATTCTACATTAAGCTTTCTAATTTTCTTACGCGTTTTTTTAATTTCATCATTACTCTTTAGAACTTATTTTGAATTTTCTAGTATCGTTGTTTTTCAATTCTAGATATCATCATTGTCATTCTTTTTAGTAATTGAAACATTTTACATTTATATTCCTTAAAAGCTTGAAAAGTTTCCTTTTATCTCTATTTCTGCTATATGCATATGGGAAAATTGTGGTAAAGAGTCCTAGGGATTCACATCATTCTTGATTAAAAGTCAGGATTCAAATGTACTTTGAGGTCCATACCTTTGGCATGCCTGGAGCACATGTTTTCATAAATTTTATTGTCAACACTCCTTAACAGCTTTTTTACTTTATTTTTAAAATTTTAATATTACTTTTATAATTTCAAAGTTCATTTTATTTTAACATTCTTTCTTCTATATTTTTTTTACTTTATTTCATGTTCACATCTAAAATGACAAATATATACATAATTAGATATTAAAAATGATGAATTTTTTTTTATTATGAACACAAATAATCTAACAATCAATAATAGAGAGTTAATTAATTTTGTCTAACCTTATTTCATATCATAAAAAAGAAAAAAGAAAAAAAGTCATAACATTATAAAAGATTACTAAATAGATGAACTAATAATGAAGTTCAAATATTAAAATTTTCAAAAATTGTGGTGATCATTTATTCTTCTCAATTTCAATGTATTTGTTTCTTTTTTTTTTTAATTATAATGGTTGAATAAATGAAATACTAAATTTGAGACTATGTGTTCAAAATTGAAGGAGATTTTTCAAAATATTGTTTCAATGAAAAATTAAAAATTGTAAGCTGTAAATTATTTTTAAATTTTCCTACTTCCAACTTTTCTTTCATTTTTTTTTCCTAAATTTGTATCTCAATTTCCTCATCCCATTATCTTCTCATAATCGTCTTCATTGATTTCCTCAAATTTTTTTCCACTCTATTCCACTTTCTCCGTTTCAATAATACGGTTATTATTTATTATCCTCAATTTATTTGTATTTTCTTTTTTAAAAATATAACGGTCAAATAAAACAAATACTTACTTTGACATTGTGTGTTTAAAATTGAAGGAGATTTCCCACAAATTATTTTAATAAAAAATTGAAAAATTTTAAGTTGTAAATTATTTTTTAATTTTTTACTTTTAATTTTTACTCCGTTTTTATCTTAAATTCTTATTCCCATTATCTTCCCATAACTGTTTTCAATTATTTTCTCAAATAGTTCTTTTGCCTCAATTCTACTTTCTTCCAATCTCTCATGTTCTCTCTCTTTAATTTCGTGTTTTACTTTATTTTTAAAATTTTAATATTACTTTTATAATTTTAAAGTTCATTTTATTTTAACATCCTTTCTTCTATATTTTTATTATTTATTTCACCCATTATCTTCACTTCACCCTATTATCCACTCTATCTTTTTAGAGTATTTATTATAACTTATTTAGTTAAAGAGGTAAATAAAAAATGTATATTGTAAACTTATATATATATATATATATTTAAATTTAAATTATTTACAATGGTTCAAATATTAAAAAATACTTATTATTATTAACAAATGACTTCACACTATAATCTATGAATTAAATAGGTGTTATAAAATTGTATAAATTATGTGGATGTCCATAACCTTCAAAGCTAACCTCCATGTCTATTGAAATTTCTCACTTAAAACTCTAAAGCCTCCAAATCAATGACTTATTAAGGGTTTTATATGATTAATACATATAACCCCCAAATGTTATATATTGCACAATTATGCAAATTAATTATTCCATTTATATAATTATAACTCTAGGAGTTAGTTTCTAGAGTTGAAGACCTATAAATAGAGGTCTAATACAAAGCATTGTACACACATGAAATCTATATGAATAAGAAATATATTCCTCCCATTTCTTTTCTCTAAAATTCTCCATGGTTCTTATTGAGTTTTTTTTATATTTCTAATAGTTTTATAACACGTTATCAGTACAAGTCTCTACCAACTTTTATATAAAAGGTAAAATTGCTATGGTTTTCCATCTCTTGAAGGAGAGATGGTTTGATCCAAATTCTCTAAAATGAAGTATTCTCCAAATCATTCGGTTAATTGTAAGGGAAATTAGAATTTTGCAATATCCATAGAGGTAAGAATTTTATTTTGATCTTTACTATCTATTATTATACTATATACTTTATACAAAAGTTCATATGATCTATTTATAATATGCCAATGATGAATTTGACATTTTAAATTCATATAATTAGATGGCCAGTAACCATAATACTTTTGATCTTATGATTAGTTGGTGAGAAGCCACCTCATCTTTGATTTTGATTAAAAAAATATCTTATGATCTTTATGAATTTATAATTCATATATAGTCTATATGAATTTATAATTCATAGAAGAATTTGTGGCAATTTGATAATTTGATGATTATTGAATACCATAGCCCATAAGATTAATGATTTAAATATATCATGGTAAGAAGAAAGTCGATAACTTTTAAAGATAATTTTGCAAAAACCCTAAAAGGATAATAGTATGCGGATTTTATGCCACCAAAAGTATTGAAACTTCTCCAAATTTAATATGGTGAAGAGCAAACTCTTGACTACATATGAGCATTCTATAAATTAGTCATTAAAAGTCAACAATGATTTGTTATGACTATTGAAAAAAAATTATGAGCATTATATAAATTAGCCATTAAAATTCAATAATGATTTGTCATGGCTATTGAAAAAAATCTTGCCATGGTTATAAAAGTGTTGAAGTTTTCGGCTATGACCATTAAAATAAAATTATGAGTAATGATTATAATATAGTTAGAAGCCATACAGATATGGATAAATAGTTTATTGTAAGTGAGACATACCGAATGTAGTTATGAAGACAAAATGATCATAAGATATTGAAAAAAATGGTTATGAAATAATTAAATTAAAAAATTTTGGTTATTGATCATATTGTGATATCACACATATTTTGTTCATACACACACATATTTTGTCATTTATATTTTATTCATATATTTATGTGACACTTGAATTAAAAAAATAAAAACTAAAATGCACACAAGTAAAATTCAAACTTTCTGATTCTATTTTGGTTTCATATATGGTGGATTTCTTAGGAATGAAAATTGTTATCTTGGTGAAGTTTTTTTGGGTATACTTTTCAATAAAAGCATTTAGATAATGCTAAGATAATCTTATTATGAAGAATTGAGCGTAAAATATTTTATGAATAAATTTGTATCCTTTGGAAAAATTGAGAAAAAAAAATTGAAATGTCATATTTACCCAAAATTTTATATTTAGGGGTATTTTGGATCTTAATCTTTTTTTGAAATAATGAATTACTTTTGCTATTTCCATTAACTTTATTTAATTTCAATTAAGTCACAAAACATCAAAATTTCTTTGTCCAATACTTTAATACTTTCATCTATGCAGATTTTTTCTGATCTCTTCTAAATTTTCTCAATAATTTATTGGATGAATAGTGGAATGTTACAAAATATATGTATAGGAAGTAATGATTTTTCCCAAATAAAGATATGTCAAGAAAAAAAGTAAAAGAAATGTTTAATTCCACGCTATATGTCTCATTTTTTGAATGTGTTCTAGAAATAGCAATATTAAAGTATTTTGTTAATAAAATATAAAGTGATGATCTATGTAAATATAAATTGTGTTAGTTTTGATGTTTTGATGAATTTCATATAGTAAAATTGATTAATTGGCTCTTGAAGAACTATTATGCACATGATAATTTATGGTTAAAAAATATGCTATAGATTATATTTGATACAAATAATATTTCTCTCATTAGAAAATAAGTTATCATAATATTGGTATTATATTGAATAGTATAGAAATTAAAAGTTTTGGATGAACTATATTACATTATGTTACTCTTATGAAGCAAAGTTAATTGTTGATGAAATATTTTTCTTCAAATATATTTGTTTAGTTTGAAAGATTTTGTTATATTGGATGTCATATTGAGATTGTAAGTAAAAATTATATGATAGTAAACTCGAAGCTTACTAGTAATTGAAAAAAAAAAATATTACAGTAAACCTGAAGTTTACTAATCTAAATTTTTATTGCTTGGCATGATTGGTTTGATCATCCCAAATCATTATAATACGAAAGTTATATTTGTTGAGAATTCATATAAATATCCGTTGAAGAACTTGAAGATTTTACATAATAGTCAAAATATTATATAATTTAAGAATTATCTTATGCAACTTGTTCTCAAAGCATATTAATTTTTAAATCATCACTAGCTATAATTGGAATTAGATCCCTATATTTTTGGAATGTATCAAGTCGACATATACATATATGGGCCCATTCAGATTGTCATCGTGTGAACTACATAAATATTAAAATAGTCACATGTGTGTTGATTATCATTTTGCAACCTGAAGTTTGCAATATTATTGATATAAGTAATTATATTTTCCAGAATATACGATCAAGATGATTTTTCTTGAAAATGCTAGTGAGTTACATCTCAGGCTTTCAATGATTGTGATATGCTTATTAGAAGAATAATTGAAAAGCCTATTTTAATAAAATGGTCTAGCAAAGTTATATATCAAATGGCTCTAATAAATAGCTAGACTATATTTATGAGAACAAGATTTTTCATACTGAAATATATAACTTTACATGTTGCAATACTTTAATGCATTAAGCCAAAAGTTATTATAGATTATCCCCGTCATAATTATTTTTTTGGTTAGAAGCTAGAAATTTTTTGTCTTAAATATAATATGCAATGTATTTGCTTATTTCACGACCACAATGTATACATGGATATTTAAAGAAAGTTGGGAATAAATGTTGGTTAAAATTTTTTTTTGTTTGTTTCTAAATGAAACAAAAGGATGCTTCTAAAAAAAACAAATGGATATAGGAGACTTATACTGCATTCTTGAGGGGGAGATAATAAGTAGTTGGAATAGCAAAGATATGAAATACATTATCACAATCTTATTATGATCCTCATACAAATATAGTATGAACCAGAAGTTCATCAAATAATGAGCCAAATGCATTCACTGCTCTAGATGAAAATTAACAAATTTTATATTCTAGCTGAGAATGCTCTAATTAATGTCTGAGTAGGACAAAAAAGAATGAGTCATATATGACGTGTGTAAGATCAATCAGTTCCAAAGATAAACATTTAAAAAAAAAAGAGGAGCAAATAATCAAGATGATTATATTTAGGAAACATATTGTGATAGTTTCGAGGGACAAATGTATGGGGGCGTTTTATTTAGCTGAACTTAGATCGCAATTGATTGAATATATAGAAGTAAGATACTTGTTTGATATCAAAGAGGTTTGTAAACACTGTATTTTATCCGGATCTCTTTAAAAAAATAAATAATTTTTTTAATAAATATGAAAAAGAAAAAAAGTTTACATAAAATAAAATGGTAAAAAATAATAATATCTCTCAAAGATTGCCATATCTTGAGGAGTTATGCTTTTCTTCTTTTTGAGATTTTCATAAAAATAAAATAGTAATTAAAATAAGAAAAGAAAAAAAAGGATTGAGATTTGATATTAGAGTAATAATGAAAAAAAAAGAAAGCAAATTAATCAATCTTAATGTAAATATTATAGAGAAATAATAAAAGAGATTTTTGTGATTTTGGAGCATTAATTGAATGATTTGCTTTTTGATATTATAAATAAAGGTAAGATGGGAAGAGAGGCATCGACAAGGATAAAAAAAAAAGAAGAAATTGAGAGAAAGATAGAAGATACGTGATGGTGGTTTAAGAGAGAAGAAAAAATTGAGATTGAGTATTGATTTTTTAGGTAAAGCTTAAGGTAGGAAATTTTTTCTCTTCTTCTTCATTCCATCTTATTGCATAGTTGGGATTTTCTTATGGGTAGAACCTTTTAAGAATATGATCTTATATCTTCTCTTCTTGAATATTTTCATAGATCCCAAATTTGATGTTTTGATAGGTCCATGGAATAACTTATTCACATCGATGAACACCTCATAATATGTAGTTATGCTTGTGATGTGTATGTTTTATTTTGTTTTCTTTTTTTCAATTTGTTTCTATAAATTCAAAAGTATGATATTCTGATGAGGTTTTAGAGACAAATTACTCATATCCATAAATATTTTTGATATGGATGGAAGCTTATTCTCGTTGCTGATAAATAAATTTATTCTATTTTATCATGATTTGTGTTCCATAAACTAAGGTGTATAACTACATGATTATGGCTTTACTTGCCAAACATATTAGTTAAATTAGTGGGATGACACTTCGTGATATTCTTTCTGACTTAACCATTGTGATGAGTATTTTTTTTTAATTTCTTTTTCTCATTTTTTTCTTTCTTTTTTTAATTTTGTTTTCTTCCTTCTTGTTTCTTTTTTTTCCCTTTTTTTATTTTTTTCTTTTCGTATTCTTTCTTTTTCTTTTTTTTTTCCGTTAGTTTTATTTTCTTTCTTTCTTTTTCTTTTTCTTTTTTCTTTCTAAAAATTATGATATTAGATAATTACATCTTTTCTTTCAAAACCATGGAATTCAGTTGAAGCATCTGTCCTACAACGTTGTGATAGAAGACACATATAGTTTTAAAGGAGGTAACTTTTATGTGCTTTATAATGATGATAGTTAGGTGATTGATTACATTATTCTTATTCCTCGTGTGATTATGATAATATAATAATTTCTTATTATATATATATTTTTAAATTTTAGCTTGGTGAGGTTTTTGGAACCTCAATGGATATTTGGATTAATAAATTTATCGCATGTTGCAATGTGCCTCCGCTGATATAATAATCAAATTATGCATTTTTTTATGGAAAATATTTTTTAAAGATTTTCTCAAATTTGATAAAGTTTTGAATAAAAATATTTCTTTAAATATAATTTTATAATATATTTTCAGGTTATGTTATGTAAGGTTTTTAGAAGTTTCCATAGGTATATAAATCAGTAAGTTAGCACATGGGATTTCAGGAATCTCCGTGGATTTATTAACAAGTAATAAATAAATAGCTAAATAATTTTTATATATCATATGTATAATTCAATTTTTAAAAATAATAAATATATATAATTTTTCTTAAAAAGCACAAACCTATTGAGATGAGTCTTTATATTTGAACTACATGGACTTTGATTCCTATAATAGGATACGTAGGCTGTAAACTCTCATTTTATGTTAAGTCTGTATTTGAAAATAAATCCATTTTTTTATTTAATTATTTTCTTATGTATGTTTTATAAAGGTAATTAAAATAATTTTAAGGTCACATTGATTTTGTATAATTAAGTTAAGGTAACCATTCTTATGAACAGGTGTTATAGGATGACTAACACCTTCCTCATGACGTAATCGACTCCCGAACATTTTATGTTTCGTAGACCACTTTTTTTTTTAGAAAAAGGTTTTCCAAAATTTTTCTTTTAAAAATTTTGATGGCGACTCTACTTTCTTTTAATTTTTCATTTTTGGGAGATTAAAACCGAGTGCTATAGTTTGGCGACTCCATTGGGGATAATTTGAAAATCAAGCCTATATAAGTTGGTTCTACAAAATTTTGTGGCCTTAACTTTATTTTAATTACCTTTCCTTTTATTTCTTTTCAATGTTGTTTGTCTTATATGATTAGGGTATATAATATTATTTTATCAATTTTTTTCTTTTAATATATCAATAATGTGCTTGCTGTATATTATTTTATATATTTCTCTTATTATTATTTGCTTAGCAGATGAGGGTTGGGTAATTTGTAGGTCCCAAGTATGTATGCTCTGTTGAATCAAGAGTTTTGATGATTCTAAACTAACACTCAAGAGCTTGGATTGAAGATATCAAAGGAGATCAAAACTGTTTCAAGTGAAGATTTTATGAGTATTTGCTGTTAGATCTTTTGTAGAGTCTTAGTTTTTGCTATGATTGGGTAAAAGATTTTGATTTGAAGAAAAGATGTTTTCAAACTTTGATTTTATGTTAAATCTTGAAACATTTGGAAAACACCCACAAACAGACGAAGGTTGAAAGTTTAAACTGAACTATCAAGTTTGAAATTCAAACTTTGCCTTTGGACATTCGAATTTCGAGCTAAAACTGAATAAGTCTGAAGAGATGACTCTCTGTCAGACGAATTTTGGTTGTTCAAAATTCGAATTTTCATCTAGTCTGAAAGAAGCCTTTTTGGTAACAGACGAACTTCACACTCTCAAAATTCGAATTTCAAGTAAAATGAAGTTTGTGAAAACCAAAGAAATTCGTCTGAAACTATGATAAAATGCATCTGAAATCAAAATCAAATTGAGTTTGATAAATGCTCTCTGACAGACGAATTTTGAACTTCCAACATTCGAATTTTCATATAAGTATGAAAGAAGCTTCTTTGCAACAGACGAACTTTGAGTCTTCAAAATTCGAATTTCAGACAAAACAAAATTTGAGAAAATAGAAGAAATTCGTCTGAAAGGTTGATAAAGTTCATCTGAGATCAAGAATGATTTAAGTCTCAAAATTGCTTTCTGACAGACAAACTTTGAACATTAAAATTTGAATTTCAGAAGCTAAGTTCTTGAGTCTGTTAAAGTGAAACATTGACATACGAATAATGAGAACTTGCAACATTTGAATGATGAAATTAGTCTGAAAAGAGTCTCTCTGACAGACGAATTTCACCCATTCAAAATTCGAATTTCGAAGAAAGTAATCTACTGTGCCTCTTTAAACGTTCAATGGACAGACGAATTTTGGGGTTCTAAAATTCAAATTCCGAAGGCACTGTAGAAAATTAAAAATACTGTTCACACTTAACCGAAAAACTTTCTTCTTGAAAATTCGTATGTCACACTGTGAAAATGTTTTGTAAGCTTGAAAATTCGAATTTCACTTCATGGACAGACGAACTTTGTGCTGTAACGTTGGAAGCTTTAATCTTCGGTTCCTTCGAAATTCGTCTGTTGACCAACCAAAATTCGAATTTCAGTATGTCAGAAACATTAAATGCGGTTGGTAAACGGATAGTTTTTCAGAGTAACCGTTGGATAACTTCCCCAACGGATAGATTTAGTCTCTAACGGATATTTGAGACCTAAATCTATAAATACAACATCATTTGAAGTTGTGGGTAACGAATCAAACTAGTTAATACCGAATTTCTGCTGAATCTTTTTCTCAAAAGCTTTTACCCTCTCAACTTCATTATCTGTACTTTAACCTTCATATCTACTCTATTCAAGAGAGTTATATCTTTGTAAACAATCTACTCTTCATCTGGAAGATAGGTTTACTTGTGAGAGGAATTCACAAGGGGACTGGGAAGCACATAGAGAAAGTGCTTGGAGAGTTTGAGAGAGCTCAGAAACAGAGCATACTCGTGTACTGTGGCTTTAGCAAGAAGCCCATTGAAATTCTTGCTGTATAGTGGATAAATCTCAAGAGGTGTCTTGGGGACTGGATGTAGGTCAAGTGGATAGACCGAACCAGGATAAATCACTGAGTTTTCTTCTCCTTATCTCTACTTTTCAGCTTGCTCTATTTTACACGTTGTTTTCATTATACTGTGATATCTTCACTTACTTCACTTTGTGCAGAAAAAGTTCAATCTTCCCAATTCACCCCCTCTCTTGGGAAGTCAGCCTTGCTAACAAGTGGTATCAGAGCCCGGATTCCCATTCAAAGGAACTCACAGTCCGGGAATTATGATGGCTGGCTTTGGAGAGAGTATACTTCCTGAAGGGAACAACACTAACAGACCACCAGGCTTCAGTGGAGAGCATTATGGGTACTGGAAGATGAGAATGTAGATCTACCTCCAATCAATTAATCTTGACATCTGGTCAGTCATTGAAAAAGGAGATTTCGTCCCAATGGCTCTAACTGAAGATGGAAGACACAAAGAAAAGCAGGAAGCAGAATGGAATGACGAAGACAGAAGGAGAGTCCTACTGAATTTCAAAGCAAAGCATTGTTTAGTCAGTGCCCTGAACCAGGATGAATTCTACAGAGTCTCGCAATGTACCACTGCAAAAGGAATGTGGGATACTCTGCAGATTGCACATGAAGGAACATCTGGAGTCAGGGAGAACAGACTAAACACGTGCATTGGAGAGTATGAAAGCTTCAGAATGGCTGAAGTAGAAACTGTAAAGGAGCTCCAAAAGAGATTCACTCTTATTGTAAATCAACTGAAGAGCCTGGGAAAGGAATACACTCAGTCTGAGAAAGTAAGAAAGATACTCAGAGCTCTCCCTATAGAATGGCAGCCCAAGGTGACAGCAATAGAAGAAGCCAGAGGAGAATCAATGGCTTTTGTCACAGCTCTCTTCGGCAGCCTTGAAGAATATGAAGGAAAAATCAAAGCACTCAAGGAAGCTGGGCTGGACAGAAAGAAGAAAGGCCTTGCCCTCAAAGCTGCTGATGAAAAGGAAGAAGAATCTGATGAAGGAGATGAGCTGGATGAGGAAACTCTGGCTATGATGGTCAGAAAATTCGGCAGATTCTACAGCAAGAAGAAAAACAAGAGATTCTTCAAAAAGGGAGCTGCTGGATAAAGCAAGAAGGAGGCAAAAGAACCTGTAACTTGCTATGAGTGCAAGAAGCAGGGACACATAAAATGGGACTGCCCCCAATTCCTCAAGAAGCAAGAAAAAGAAAAGAAAGCTGCTGACAAAGGGAAAAAGAAGAAAGCCTACATCTCTTCTATATGGGGCAACAGCTCAGATGAAGAAGAAGAAGATGAGGAAGAGATTGCCAATATTTGTCTGATGGCACTTGCTTCTGAAGAAGCCATACCTTCATGCAGCAGTGATCAGGAAGAAGAGGTATATGAATCTGAACCTTTCTATTCTGAATTACTGAATGCATTTCATGAGCTTCATGATGAATTCATTAAAGTTGCTAAAGAACTAAAACTAGCAAAGAAGAAGATAAATAAGTTGGAATCTCAAAACACAGTTTTTGAAATTACTTCCTTACCTACTGGTGAATCTGTTTGCTGTTCTTTATGCACTGAACTTAAGCAAACTAATGATTATTTAGTTAAAAGCATGTCTAGGCTCACCAGAGGTAAAGACATGTTGTTTGCCTTGATGGGGAGCCAAAGAATATCACAAGGAAAAGCTGGTCTTGGCTATGACCCATGTGCTGTCAAGGAAAAGATTAGGAAGAAAAATCAAAATGCATATATGAGACATTTTGTGCATGCTAAGAACAATAAAAAGAAAGTTAATGCATCACCTCACATTGAAACATATGATCAACCAAGGCATGCTAGACAAAAGTATTATCTGCACTGTTTTCTTCCTGCATCTCAATCTAGCAGTCCTTTCACTACCTGTCATTTCTGTAACAAAAAGGGACATATTTCTAGTTCTTGTAATTTGAGGAAAAATGGACTTGGCAGGAAAGTTAGATGGGTTCCCAAAGTTGCATCTGCATCTAGGGAAAAATATACTGACCAAAAAGGACCCAAGCAAATTTGGGTACCTAAAAGGAAATCATAAACATTGTTTTGCAGGTCTGTCTCAAAGCTAAGAAAAGCAACAAATGGTATATGGACAGTGCCTGCTCAAGTCACATGACTGGTGACAAAGAGAAGTTCATCACCCTTAGAGACAAGAAAGGAGGAAAGGTGACCTTTGGAGGTGATCAATATGGTAAAATTGTTGGTATTGGCATTGTGGGTAAAAATCCTGAAACATCCATTGAAGAGGTGCTGTTTGTGATTGGCTTCAACCACAACTTGCTAAGCGTGAGTCAGACTTGTGACAAAGGAAACTGGGTGCTGTTTGACTTAAAGTTTTGCCTGGTCATCAGAAAAAGTGATCACAGAGTAATCCTCAAGGCTCAAAGGGATGGTAACTGCTATACTATTGACCTTGATGAACTTCCTCCTTTAGATTCTGTATGCTTAATCAGTCAGAATAATGATAGTTGGCTATGGCATAGAAGATTAGCTCATGTGAACATGAATCAACTGTCTAAACTGATTAAAAATGAGCTAGTAACTGGTCTACCAAAAATATCTTTTGAAAAGGATAAAGAATGTGATGCGTGCCTAAGAGGAAAACAAACTAAATCATCCTTCAAATCCAAAAACATAGTTACCACAACGAGACCACTTGAATTGCTGCATATGGACTTAATTGGACCTTCTAGGGTAAAGAGTCTAGGTGGTAATCTGTATGTGCTTGTAATTGTTGATGATTATTCTAGATTTACTTGGACATTATTTCTTTCTTCTAAAAGTGATACCTTTGATGCATTTGTAACCTTAGCTAAGAAAGTGCAAAATGAGAAAGGTATTTCTATTGTATCTATCAGGTCAGACCATGGAGGAAAATTTGAAAATGCATACTTCCTGGAGTACTGCAATAAGCATGGGATTGACCACAACTTCTCAGCACCAAGAACTCCTCAACAAAATAGAGTGGTAGAAAGGAAAAACAGAACCATTGGAGAGATGGCTAGAGCTATGCTGAATGAGAAGGAGCTCTCTCAAGTGTTCTGGGCTGATGCTGTAAATACAGCAAGTTACATCATTAACCAAGCCTACATCAGACCAATCCTTGGGAAGACTCCATATGAGCTGTATAAGGGAAGAAAGCCAAATCTGTCACACCTCCATGTGTTCGGGTGCAAATGCTTCATTCACAACAATGGCAAAGAAAACCTAGGTAAATTTGATGCCAAATCCGATGAAGGTATATTTCTGGGCTATTCTAGTAGGAGTAAGGCTTATAAAGTTTTTAATAAAGGATCAAATTAATAGAAGAATCCGTGCATGTGGTTTTCATTGAAAATGAAACTGTTTCAAAACATGTTACCAATGAGGATGATCTTGGTTTCAATTTTGAAAAACTGGGCATTTCTGATAAAAGTAAAACTGAATCTCCAAAGATATCTGAATCTGTTAACATTGAGGAAGATATCCAGGAGCAAGAGTTTGATGAAGAAAATAATGAAGAAACATCTCAAGAACTCCCTAGAGCTTGGAGATATCAAAGAAATCATCCTGTTGATCAAGTAATAGGGAATGTTCAAGAGAAAGTCAAAACCAGAAAACAGTTAAGGGAACAGATGCTCAACTGTGCTTTCATTTCTCAAATTGAACCCAAATGTACTGAAGAAGCCTTAACTGATGATTACTGGATTTTGGCTATGCAAGATGAATTAAATCAATTTGAAAGAAATCAAGTTTGGGATTTAGTACCTAGACCTACAAATCATCCTGTTATTGGTACCAAATGGGTTTTCAGAAACAAACTTGATGAATCTGGAACTATAATCAGAAATAAAGCTAGATTAGTTGCTAAAGGGTATAATCAAGAAGAAGGTATTGATTTTGAAGAAACCTTTGCACCAGTAGCCAGATTAGAAGCTATAAGAATTCTACTAGCTTATGCATGCATGAAAAATATTTTGCTATATCAAATGGATATAAAGAGTGCTTTTCTGAATGGATATATCATGGAAGAGGTTTATGTAGATCAACCTCCAGGTTTTGAGGATTCTACAAAACCAAACCATGTCTATAAACTGAAGAAAGCTCTTTATGGATTAAAACAAGCTCCCAGAGCATGGTATGAAAGATTGAGCAATTTTCTGACTGAAAAAGGGTTTAACAGAGGCAAAGTTGACACAACTTTATTTACTAAGAAAGAGAATAAAGATTTACTAATTGTCCAAATCTATGTTGATGATATTATTTTCGGTGCTACTAATGAAACTCTTTGCAAGGAATTTTCTAAGTTAATGCAGGGAGAATTCGAGATGTCTATGATAGGTGAACTCAATTTCTTCCTTGGATTGCAAATCAGACAGCTTAATGATGATATCTTTCTCAGTCAATCCAAGTATCTAAAAGAGCTGTTAAAGAAGTTTGGAATGGAGAATGCTAAGCCAATGGGAACACCTATGGCTACTGCAACCAAACTGGACATGGATGAAAATGGGAAGATGTTTGACATTACTCAGTATAGAAGAATGATTGGATCCCTGTTGTACCTAACTACCAGCAGAGCTGACATTATGTTCAGTGTCTGCATGTGTGCAAGGTTCCAATCATGCCCCAAAGAAACCCATGCAACAGCTGTGAAAAGAATTTTTAGATATCTTACTAGAACATCACAGATGGGTCTTTGGTATCCGAAAGGCAATGGAGAAGATCTCAAAGGGTACACTGATGCTGATTTTGCAGGATCCAAAACTGACAGAAAAAGCACAAGTAGAACTTATCAGTTTCTTGGAGGATCCCTGGTTTCATGGTTCAGCAAAAAGCAAAACAGTGTGGCCTTATCCACTGTAGAAGCTGAGTATGTTGCAGCTGGAAGCTGTTGTGCCCAAGTCATCTGGATGAAACAGTAGCTTGAAGATCTAAAGGTTAAAATAAAAGAGATACCAATCATGTGTGATAACCAAAGTGCCATAAACATTACCAAGAATCCTGTCATGCACTCAAGGACGAAACACATTGAGGTTAGGCATCACTTCATAAGGGATCACGTTCTAAAAGGAGAAGTTAAGCTGGAATACATCCCAACAGAGGATCAACTTGCTGATATACTCACAAAACCTCTATCAGAAGATAGGCATTGCAAAATAAGGAGAGAATTGGGAATGGTAAATCCCAATGAATTGTAAGTCATTTTTGTGCAATTCTGTCTTTAGAATTTTCAATATTAGAATTAATTCTAACTTGAGCATCGGAGTATGTTTTATTGTAGCTGCAGGTGCTCCTTGTGAAAAACAAAGGCTAAAAGTTTGAAAGATTGGAGCACTCCAGATTGGAACAACCAGAGAGTGAAGTGAATGACGATTATTCTAAGTTCTGGATCCATTCTGTAAGCTTTTAAAGTTGAAACTTGTATGTTGTTTGATTGATAGATGAATTTCATTGATAATCTGTGTTTTTGAACTGGTCAACGTGGTCAACATTCAAATTTTGGATGACCAACAGACGAACTTTGGCCTGTTATGCCTTGGAACAGTTCTTGTTAATGCCTCGAAATTCGTCTGTTGAAGCTTGAAAGTTCAAATTTTCAAAAACAAAAATTTCATAGTTATGATTGTCCATCACTGTCATACAAATGTTAACTCCTAATCATACGAATGTTGGACAATATTTACAAAAGTTGAAAAATTCGAAGTTTCAGTTCAAAATTCGTCTGTTGAATTATGTTCTTGATGATTGAATGCTTGAAAGATGAATGTCTGCATGCTTAATTCGTCTGTTGATTGATGGTTTGTTTAATGCCTGCCTTTTTCTTTTCAAAATTCGAATTTTGGTGGAACAAAATTCGTCTATTGTGTATGTATTGCTTGTTTCAAGCCACTGTCAGACGAACTTTCAAGATGAAAATTCGTCTATCAGTAAGCTGTGCTGAACGGTTTAACTTGTAACTGCCCGAAATTTGAATTTTGACCCCTCAAAATTCGTCTATCAGACGGTTACATACGTTAAATGCGACAGTTCTCCAAAGAACAGACGTAACCCTATTTGTAACCTCTCTAAGTCTGTTCTGATTCTTTCTTCAATCCTCTTAACTCCTGTCCAAAAACTGTCATTCTTCACCGTTTAAACTTCCAATCGCATCCCATAAACCTATCCTTAACCACATTCTGCATCATTCAACCGAGAAATGGCAAGAGTCAAAATTCCTGGAACAGGAAAAGCTGTGGCCCGTCCAAAGAGGAATGTAAAATCCCAATATGCTACCAAAGAAGGAGAGAAATCAAAAAGAAAGGCCGAACCCAGTAAAGCTACTCCTTCTAAATGCCAGAAATCTTCATCCAAAGCAGAATCTCAGAAAACTGGACCCTCCTCTTCAAAAAGTGTTGAACCTTCTATCCCTACTGCTGCCTCTTCTGCTTCTTCTAGTATTGAATCTGGAGAGTTCGAATTGACTACACTGCCACTGTGGAGCACTCCTGAGATTCAAGAAGAGTACACTACCAAGTTTTCCAACAAAAAGGTAATCAAGCCTCACTGTGTAAATATGGAACAATTTCTGATATCCAACAACTTTGATGCTGCAATATGGTTGATAAAATATAGAAATCTGTTGGAAATTGCTGAAAAATATGATGATGAGGTAGTGAAGACTTGGTATGCCTCTCTTCAATATAACAGCAAGAAAAGGACATGGGAGGTCACCTTGAGATCAATGACCATTTGGCTTGCTGATGAAACAATCAATGAGGTGCTGGAAATCCCAAGACAAGATGGGCTGAAAATTGACATCACAGCCTCTGGATATATGGATGAGGCAAGTATAGCTGATGAAGAAGGTGGATCTTTTCTGAACTACAAAGAGAGCACCATCTTGGATACCCTATTCAGAAGAAGGGAGAATAGGCCTACGATAAACCAGTTGAAGCCCACAGACCTCAGTGTACAAGTAAGGATCTTGCACTACATAGTGTCTAGGATCATATTCAACAAGGGTGGCAGCTTCAACTTGATAACAAGGGCAGAGGCTCATGTGATGACTGCCATCATACGTGGGAAGCTGATCAATATGGGTCATATCATTCTCCAGCGTATGATAAAGGCAAGGGATCAGAGGAAAGATTTCACACTCCCCTATGCAGCAATTATTTCAAGAATCCTGTAGCATGCTAGGATTCAGCACATTGAAAAGGGGAAAGGGAAACTCACTGAGACATTCAAAGAGGAAGAACTGCAAAGAATGGGGATTGACAAAGATGAAGGACGATGGGTTGGAAAGGGAGCAGGAAAATCTGAAGACTTGTTCTTTGTTGCAGATACATCCCTCCAACAAGAAGGCACTTCTGAGGCCCCTGACAGATCTGTACCTTAGCCTTCTCAGCCTATTCCATCTCCCTCCAGACCTACTCACCCTCCTTACACTCCCTTCTCACGGGCCAAGCCAACAAAGATCAATGAGTTGTTTGACAGTCTGTCATCACTCATTCTCAGCATTAGAGATGAGCAAAATGCCAAATTTGCTCATCTACAAGATCAGATCCATCAGTTGGCTGTGAATATGAAGGTGGTGGCTGATGCCTATGAAGAGATTAGAAATGCAATTCCTACCACTTCAGCTCTACCTCAGCCTAGTATCCCTGAGCCTACTCTGTCTCCATCCCCTGTGCCTCCAAGTCCCTTCAAGATTGCCTCCTCTGACCATGATAATGATGATGCTGGTACAATGAGAACACCTAGTCCTGGTCCACCCTTGGACTATGGATTGGAAGAAGTCAGTCTCCAAGCAACAAGCCCTCATAAGCCTATGCAAGAGGATGCTCAGGGTTCAATTCTGTCAATACAAGAATCTGAGCAAGTTGAAAGACTGGTTGCAGCCATTTCAACCTCCTCTATGCAAGAAGATATGAGCAATAAAGAAAGGAGCCTTGTACTCGTTGTTGACTATGTTACCATTGCTCACAATGCTCTACTGGAAGCTTAGAGGAAAAGGCTGGAAGAAATGTTTCCTCCTCCTGAACCAGCCTCTCCTTCTCTTGCGGCTTATGGGCTCTCAGAGGAACAGAGAGCTTGGCTAGCTCTATCCAGACAGGAAATGCAAGAGCTGCTTGTGGTCTCTGATGATGATGAAGATGAAGAACCTAGTTCTGAGATTGCTGAGCCTCCTGCACCAGTTCAGCCTGATATTCCCTTTGCTCCTGTGCCACTTCGTGCTATTCCTGTCTCTCAGATTCCTCCTCCAGCTGATTTTGTTGGCCTTCCTGATGATGCCAAAAAGGGGGAGAAGTCTGGGCAAACTGAAAAGCCTACTGCTGAGCAATCTGGAAAAGGGAAAGGGAAATCCTACAGCAAGAAGACCAAGTCCAAGAAGAAATGATTGTAGAATTGCTTAGAAATTAGGCTTGAGTCCTCTTGTTGTATTTTGTGTTTTTGTTTTGAAATTGATGTTTGAACTTTGATTAATTTGTTTCTGTACAAGCAACTCTTGATTAAATGAATGGATCTCTTTGTTGCAATATTTTGTGCCTTAAATCTCTTCACTTAATCTGTTGATATCTTATGCATATGTTGAGGGGGAGCTTGTGAAAGCAAACCCAAGTACTAATCCAGTTTGTGAGTTGTTTTGTCATCATCAAAAAGGGGGAGAATGTTGAATCAAGAGTTTTGATGATTCTAAACCAACACTCAAGAGCTTGGATTGAAGATATCAAAGGAGATCAAAGCTGTTTTAAGTGAAGATTTTATGAGTATTTGTTGTTAGATCTTTTGTAGAGTCTTAGTTTTTGCTATGATTGGGTAAAAGATTTTGATTTGAAGAAAAGATGTTTTCAAACTTTGATTTTATGTTAAATCTTGAAAC
The DNA here is from genome assembly GCA_026686845.1 of Adenanthera pavonina. Lineage (NCBI taxonomy): Eukaryota > Viridiplantae > Streptophyta > Magnoliopsida > Fabales > Fabaceae > Adenanthera > Adenanthera pavonina. The sequence goes on along the minus strand of JAIVEN010000019.1, from coordinate 9,698,337 downwards.
ATTTGGAAAACACCCACAAACAGACGAAGGTTGAAAGTTTAAACTGAACTGTCAAGTTTGAAATTTGAACTTTGCCTTTGGACATTCGAATTTCGAGCTAAAACTGAATAAGTCTGAAGAGATGACTCTCTGTCAGACGAATTTTGGTTGTTCAAAATTCAAATTTTCATCTAGTCTGAAAGAAGCCTTTTTGGTAACAGATGAACTTCACACTCTCAAAATTCGAATTTCAAGTAAAATGAAGTTTGTGAAAACCAAAGAAATTCGTCTGAAACTATGATAAAATGCATCTGAAATCAAAATCAAATTGAGTTTGATAAATGCTCTCTGACAGACGAATTTTGAACTTCCAACATTCGAATTTTCATATAAGTATGAAAGAAGCTTCTTTGCAACAGACGAACTTTGAGTCTTCAAAATTCGAATTTCAGACAAAACAAAATTTGAGAAAATAGAAGAAATTCGTCTGAAAGGTTGATAAAGTTCATCTGAGATCAAGAATGATTTAAGTCTCAAAATTGCTTTCTGACAGACGAACTTTGAACATTAAAATTCGAATTTCAGAAGCTAAGTTCTTGAGTCTGTTAAAGTGAAACATTGACATACGAATAATGAGAACTTGTAACATTCGAATGGTGAAATTAGTCTGAAAAGAGTCTCTCTGACAGACGAATTTCACCCTTTCAAAATTCAAATTTCGAAGAAAGTAATCTACTGTGCCTCTTTAAACGTTCAATGGACAGACGAATTTTGGGGTTCCAAAATTCAAATTTCGAAGGCACTGTAGAAAATTAAAAACACTGTTCACACTTAACCGAAAAACTTTCTTCTTGAAAATTCGTATGTCACACTGTGAAAATGTTTTGTAAGCTTGAAAATTCGAATTTCACTTCATGGACAGACGAACTTCGTGCTGTAACGTTGGAAGCTTTAATCTTCGGTTCCTTCGAAATTCGTCTGTTGACCAACCAAAATTCGAATTTCAGTATGTCAGAAACATTAAATGCGGTTGGTAAACGGATAGTTTTTCAGAGTAACCGTTGGATAACTTTCCCAACGGATAGATTTAGTCTCTAACGGATATTTGAGACCTAAATCTATAAATACAACATCATTTGAAGTTGTGGGTAACGAATCAAACTAGTTAATACCGAATTTCTGCTGAATCTTTTTCTCAAAAGCTTTTACCCTCTCAACTTCATTATCTGTACTTTAACCTTCATATCTACTCTATTCAAGAGAGTTATATCTTTGTAAACAATCTACTCTTCATCTAGAAGATAGGTTTACTTGTGAGGGGAATTCACAAGGGGACTGGGAAGCACATAGAGAAAGTGCTTGGAGAGTTTGAGAGAGCTCAGAAACAGAGCATACTTGTGTACTGTGGCTTTAGCAAGAAGCCCATTGAAATTCTTGCTGTATAGTGGATAAATCTCAAGAGGTGTCTTGGGGACTGGATGTAGGTCAAGTGGATAGACCGAACCAGGATAAATCACTGAGTTTTCTTCTCCTTATCTCTACTTTTCAGCTTGCTCTGTTTTACACGTTGTTTTCATTATACTGTGATATCTTCACTTACTTCACTTTGTGCGGAAAAAGTTCAATCTTCCCAATTCACCCCACCTCTTGGGAAGTCAGCCTTGCTAACATGCTCTTCTCACACATTAAGCACTTACACATTCTCCTCACACACATTTTGGGCCTTATACCCAGATCCGTGAGTATCCTAGGTTAGTGAAGTTTGTAATGGTTTCCCCGTAGGATTTCTGGAGTCTTAGGAGGTTACTGTGGAGTCCTAGGAGGTTACTGTGAAGACTTCATCTAAGCAGTTACCCATTTTTTAAAGTTGGTCCCTGTGGAACTTTTGAGTTTTCAGTGAATCAAGTTTGCTAATGGGGTCTTCACCTTTATGGTGGGGTAGCTTGAAGACCTTATTAGAACAATAGACCAACCTTGAAAACTGGTACATTAATAGATAAACCCTAGTAACCAATCAGTTAGCTAATACTCAATTTTCTTAGGCCTAGATATCCCTATACCATAGAGTCTAACCCACGTAGGACAAAAAGGAGAGCATATTCTTCTCTGTCATAGCATATTATCATTAAAAAATAGGAAAGGGTGACACACTGTTGCCTTACCCGCAGAGTGTGTATCAAATTTTTGTATAACATGGTACAACACAATAATGGTGTATGCATTAGCAACTTAATGTTTGTCTATAGGTTCCCGACCTTAATAGACCATGAGCCCCTTACATTCCTTATGTTAAAAAATCTCGCAAAGGAATAACTTTATAAGGATTAGAAATTCTTTTTTCAATTAGTATGCTTATAAGCCAAAGTGATTTATTTTGATATGAGAGATATAATTAACAATTTCACAAATTTAGTAGTGTTGACTTTTTGCAAGCTAATTGTTTCCCTTTTGCTCATCAAGGTGGGAATTTCTGCCTAATGGTTAAATTAGTTTCATTAGTCAACTATAAAAGAAAAACAATGATAAATAATAACTAAAACAAACTAAATTATCTTGGTAATATTCTATCAAATTTTAAGGATAAAGATTCTAAAACATTAATCACGTTTGGATGTTAATCCTCTGTTGACTAATTATTATTAATAAATAATAACTAAAAAAGTAAATTAAATCACCTTGTAATCTTCCATCAAATTTTGTCAATAAAGATCTTAAGATATTAATCACATTTGGATATTGATCCTCTATTAGTTAATTGTCATTATTAAATAACAACAAAAAAAAAGTTAAATTACCTTGGCAATTTTCTATCAAATTTTAAGGAATAAGATCTTAAGACATTAATCACATTTGGATATTGATCCTCTGTTAGTTAAGTGTCATTAATAAATGATAACTAAAAAAAAACTAAATCACCTTGGCAATCTTCTATCAAATTTTAGGGAAAAGATCTTAAAACATTAATCACATTTAGATGTTGATCCTCCGTTGGTTAATTGTTATTAATAAATAATAACTAAAAGAGAAAAATAAATCTCCTTGGCAATCTTGTATCAAATTTTAGGGATAAAGATCTTAAAGCATTAATCGTGTTTGGATGTTGATCCTTTGTTGATTAATTGTCATTAAGAAATAATAAATAAATGTAAACTAAATCACCATTAGTAATCTTCTATTTAATTTTAGGGATAAGATCTTAATACATTAATCACATTTGATCCTTCACATGTTTATTGTCATTTCTATTTCCTTATGATGCAATAAGCACCTAGACGAGGTTAGAAATTCCTTTCCAATTTTTCCAAAGGAAATCTTGTATGGCAAGTAAATTGACATGTCATAGGCTAAAATCTTGTTGACATTAATAGTATAGGGATTTTATCCTTCACTAATTATTTGTTTCCCCACCATAAGACAAATAAAAATCTAGAAGAAAGTGAATTTTTGCTCTTTTCACAAAGAAATAAATTAGCTTGATATCATGCTAAAAGAACATACTCTTAAATGTATATGGCATGAGCATCATTAATGATATTAGGCACTTAATTTTCAAAAAGTATGAATAAAATAAAATCATAATTCCCCTTCTTAAGAATAATAAATACCAAGAAGAAGTGATCTTACACCTAAACCTAGTTTCAAAATTAATAAAAATAAATAAATAAAAACAAAAGCAAAGAAAAACAAAACCAAAAGTCAAAATCTGATTGGCTAAAATATTAGTAGGTTTACAAAAGTCATGACTTGATTCTGAAGAGATTTGGTCTTCCATGAATTAATTAAGTGTAAGAAGGATCCAAAGGTAACCTACTAATATTTTAACTAATCAAGCTTGTAACTAAAACAACCAAAGCTTCATATCTAATTATCTATTGTCATGAGAAGCAACAAGAGTTTGAATGAAAACAAAAGTTCATATACTCCTAGACCTATCTAGTAAACATATCACCTTACCACCTATCATTTCAAAAGTCCAGTCCTGAAATACACCTAAACAATGGCTCAAGATTCTCACAAGTTCTTTATGATAATGGACCATTGCAACAGAATTAATGTACTATTTAATTCATCAGTTGTATAACATAATGAGCATGCATTCACATGCATAATCATTTTGCACATCATGATAAATATTGTGAAATTTGTAGACAATAAGATTATTGGTTCCTTGAGATGGGAAGTCAACATGAACCTTTGGTTCAAAAGGTTGTATCTAAGCTTCTCCATGACCATAAGAAAATTATTTATCTCTCATATGAGTATAAAAAGAACTAGTTTCTTTGAGGATTTGGGGACTTGTTCTTTTTAGACACTCACAAAAGATTACCCCAAAAATAATATTTCTAATTCCAACCATAGTTTTCACCCATAAGACCATTATTCAAAAGAAGTGAGTCTCTAATGTGTCATATCTTCATCAAACAATTTGAAGATCTAGTATTGAGATTGACTTTATCGATGTTATGGTTATCTTTTCTCCTGTTAGTCCATTCATCTTGTCAATTTCTTGGCAAGCATTCATCCCTTGTAATATTTTGTTCTTCAATTGATGGATATGCTGCCTAGATTGAAAAAAAGAAAAAAAAAGAGATGCAATTGGATGTCCTACAAACAAATTGAGTCAATGATATGAGGTTTTTTTTTCCAATATGGAAGATACCCTAACCACCTCAATTGGGCTAGAAGTAGTGATTATTTTAATTAACATATGATTAAATAATTACCTTGAGATGGAAAGTATCTAACATACTTTTATGCTAAAAAATTCAAATGTCAAGAAAGGATCAATTTTTTCCTTTTTACCTACCCTAAACATTACCTAACCATTCGCAGCCACTTTTTGCTTTTGAAAACCTCTTTCTATCCCTTAATCTTGATAAATCCAAAAAAAAAAAATTACAAAATAGCTATCTTGATGTTATAATGGGTAAAAGCAATAATAAAAGCTAGGTAGAAGGTATTGGAAAAATAAGCAAGAGAGAGAATGGCAAAGTAAAATTTTCCCAAAAAAAAGAAACTACTATGAAAAAAAAAGAAAGAAAAACAATTCTTAAGCAAGTGACTTTCATTGAATGAGAAGTGAAGGTAGAATAAAAGATTTTTGCTGAAAAGAAGTTCTCCCAACTGAAACTTTAAGGCATCAAGTTTTGCAAGATTGTAGGTTTCCCAAAGTAAATTTCTCATCATTGTCCCACATGAATAGTCAAGCCTTTGTAACTATTTTCATGGTACTGCCACCTTAATTATAGTCCCACATGAATATTAGAGCCTTTGTAATCCTTCTCATTGTAGTCCCACCTTAATATTTGAGCCTTTGGAATCCTTATGTTTTTAACCTACAATTCTCTTCTTAGTAGCTGCAACCTAAAATACCCTCTCTTGGTAAGTGAGTTTCAGCATAAAATCTTGTTAGGGAAGAATATGAAGGTGATTAGTGAAAGGATTGATAAGGGTGGGGGTGTTTTTCAACCTAATATCCTTTTATTTTCAAAAATGCATTCACCTACACCAAGTTACCAACCCCAAAAGTCTTCATTGAGATTTAACTTGTTTAAAAATAATTGGGACAATTTTCTTGTGAAAGATGGTTTCAAGTCCAAGGTAACTTAAACTGGTGTAAAAGATAGTTTAGAGTAAAAATCTTTTACTCACATCAATTGTACTACTCTGAAAGGGAATATTCTAGTCAAGAAATATGCTTCTCCCCATTTTCCCAATGTTAAAAAAAAAACATTTTGATTGCAGAATTTAGGGCATATCCCCAATTCCATCACTTCATCTCCATTTCACATTTCTGTCATTCTAATAAAATGCTCCAAATATAGGATTAGGGCATCTTTTCAGTTGCATTTCTTTGCATATCACTTGTCTATTTTCAGAAAAGTAGACATCAGCATAGAATATAAACATTTTCCAATTCTATCACTTCATTTCCCATTCTTTTTTTTTTTCTGAAGAAATCTTCATAGTAGAATTTGGGCATTTTCCAATTCTATTGCTCATATCTATTCATCCAAAATCTCCTTCATGCAAATGGTAATATGTTTCATCATTCTTCACATTCCATTAAATTCAACTTTGTTAGATGTGCTGGCTTCCCAAGAGGGGGGGTGAATTGGAAAGATTAAAATTTTCTACAAAAGTTTAAGAAAGTGAGGAAAGCAAAGGTGACAGTAAAACAGAGTATAAATGAATATTCAACAAGAGTAGTAATAGATAAGGGAAGACACAGATGTTTATCCTAGTTCAGTCTCTCAATCTTGACCTACATCCAGTCCCCAAGCCACCACTCGAGATTTTCCAATATCTTGCAAGAATTCAGTGGGCTTCTTGCAAATGCCACAGTACAGCATTGATATTATGTTTTAGAGCTCACACTTTCTCTCTCTTTGCAATGTAGCTAAGTGCTTCCCCAATCCCTTGTGATATCCCCTCACAAGAAAATCTTTCTTCTAGATGAAGATAAGATTGTTTACAATGAATAAACTCTCTTAATCAGAGTGTATATTAAAGTTAGAGTACAAATATTAAAGTATGTGAGAGTAAGGGACTTTGAGTAGATGATTTGGCAGAGTTTCAGTATTTACAAAGTTAAAATCGTTACCCACAACTTCAAATGATGTTATATTTATAGATTTAGGTCTCAACTATACGTTAGAGACAAAATCTATCTGTTGGAGAAGTTACCCAATGGTTACTCTGAAAAACTATCTGTTCACTAACCGCATTTAATGCTTCTGACACTCAAAGTTTGAATTTTGGTTAGCCAACAGACGAATTTCACAGAGACCGAAAGCTAAAGACTTCAGCATTGAATATTCGAAGTTCATCTGTCATGAAGCAAATTTCAAATTTTGGTCTTTGGAAAATGTTTCCATGTTGGAACATACGGATTTTCAAGTAAAAAGTTCTTCTTAAATGTGTGAACAGTAGTTCCATTTTGCTACAGTGCCTTCGAAGTTTGAATTTTGATACTCAAAATTCGTCTGTCAGAGGGCAGTTCAATAAGGCACAATAGTTCAACTATTCAAAATTTGAATTTTCAAACTACAAAGTTCGTCTGTCAGAGAGGCCTCTTTTCAGACTAAATACAAAGTTTGAATTTCTGAATACTATCATTCGTATGTCAACATATCATTATAACAGACTTACAAGCTTTGTTTCTAAAATTCGAATTTTTATGTTCAAAGTTCGTCTGTCAGTGAACCATCTTGATGTTCTTTCCAAACTTAGTTTTCAGATGAACTTTGACATATCCTCAGATGAATTTCTCATTTTTCATAAGTTGTATCTTGTCTGAAATTCAAATTTTCAAAAGCCAAAGTTCGAATTTTCAACACACCATATCAGTATAAGTGTTTCAAACTTCGTCTATTAGTGGGTGTTTTTCAAATATTCCATAGAATCATAGTTTTAAAACCTTTTTTTTTATCAAATCAAAGTCTTTTACTCAATTTAAATACGGCTGTAGATTCTACATTTATTCTTGTGCTGGTTTTTCTTGAATTTCTCCACTTGAGATCATTTGTGCACCTTTGATATCTTCTCTCCAAGCTCTAGAAAGTTAGTTTAGAATAATCAAAACACTTGATTCAACATTCTCCCCCTTTTTGATGATGACAAAACAACTTACAAACTGGATTAGTACTTGGGTTTGCTTTAACAGGCTCCCCCTCAACATATACATTATAATTCAAAAGATATCATGTACAATAGATCAAGTAAAGAGATTCATTAATTCATTCAAAGTTCAATACAAGGATGTAATCATAGAATTCAGAACAGAGCAATTTCCATTTCATCAAACAGCCACTTATACAAGATATAACACTAACATAATACAGAAGAACAACAAAACATTATTACAAAATACTACAAGAAGAACCAAGCATCAATAAGTTCTAAACACTATTTTTTAGACTTGGACTTCTTGCTGTAGCTCTTGCCAGAAGACTTTCCAGTTTGCTCGGATTTCTTCTCCTCCTTTTTGGCATCATCAGAAAGGTGAACAAAATCAGCAGGAGGAGGGATCTGAGACACTGGAATAGCCTGGAGAGGCACAGGGACAATTGGCATTTCTGGATTAAGCTTTGGTAAGGATCCAGAGACTTCAGAACTCATGTCCTCCTCCTCATCAGAGATTTCAAGCAGTTCCAAAATTTCTTGCCTTGTAACTGCCAATTGGGACCTTCGTGCCTCCGAGAGACCATAGGATGTAACAGGTGAGGGAGCAGCAGGAGGAAACATTTCTTCAAGCCTTCTTCTCTGAGCTTGCAAGAGAGCATTGTGTGCAATGGCTTCCAAATCAACAAAAGGCACAATGATCATTTCTTCATTCAGGGCAGCTTGCATGAATGGTGAAGTAGAGATTGCTACCACTAGTCTCTCAACTTACTCAGATTCTTGAGTGGAAAGAATTGAATCTTGAGCATCTGTTGGAATGGGCTCATGAAAGCCTGTTTCTTGAGGACCTTCTTCCTCCATGCCATAGTCCAAGGGAGGACCAGGACTTACCTCATTACTGAAGGCTTGTGGTGTGCTCAATGTGCCAACAGTCTCAATGTCACGTGCAGCAACATCAGGAACAGGAGAGGCTAGCTCAAATGGGCTTGGAGGCTCAGGAGTTGGAGACATAACAGGCTAAGAGAATCCTGGCTGAGGTGGAGCTGATGTGGTAGGAATGGCATGCCAAATGTCTTTATATGCATAAGCAACCACCTTCATGTTCTTGGCCAACTGGTGGATCTGATCTTGTAGATGAGCAAACTTGGCATTTTGCTCATCCTTGATGCTTAGTATGAGTGTAGATAGGCTGTCATATAACTCAGTGATCTTGGTTGGCTTGGCATGAGAGGAGGGAGTAGATGGAATGTGAGCAGGCAGAGATGGAGATGGGACAGGCTGAGAAGGCTGAGGTGTAGGTTTTGTGGGAGCCTCAGAGGTACCTTCTTACTGCAGGGAGGCATTATCATCAAAGAAGCAATCTTCAATTTTCCAGCTCCCTTTCCAATCCATCTCTCATCTTTCTTCTCTATCCCCATCCTTTGCAGCTCTTCTTCCTCGAAGATCTCAGTAGGCTTTCCTTTCCTTTCTCAAGATGCTGAATTCTGGCATACTGAAGGATCATCGAGATGATTACTGCATAAGGAAGTGTAGAGTCTTTCCTCTGATCCCTAGCCTTGATCATGCATTGGAGAATGATATGTCCCATGTTGATGAGCTTCCCATGCATGATTACTGCCATTACATGTGCCTCTGCCCTTGTGATCAGATTGAAGCTATCTCCTTTGTTGAATATAATCCTAGATATTATGTAGTGTAGGATCCTCACTTGAGCACTGAGGTCAGTGGGCTTGAGCAAACTTATGGGTGGCCTATTCTCCTTTCTTTTGAGCAAAGTGTTCAGGATTGTGCTCTTCTTGTAGTTTATGAAGGGTCCACCTTCTTCATCAGCAGTCTCTGCCTCATCCATATACCCAAAAGTAGTGATGTCAATCTTCAAGCCATCTTGCCCTGGTATCTCTAAAACCTCATTAAAGGTTTCATCGGTTAGCCAGATGGTCCTTGATCTCAGACTGACTTCCCACTTCTTCTTCTTGCTGTTGTATTTCAGAGAGGCATACCAAGTCTTTACCACCTTATCATCGTATCTTTCCAATATCTCTAACAAATTCTTGTATTTGATCATCCACAGCCCGGCATAAAAGTTGTTAGAGATTAAGAATTCCTCCATATTGACACAGTGAGGCTTGATTACCTTCTTCCCCACAAACTTGGTCATGTACTCCTCCTGGATATGAGCATTGCTCCATAATGGCAATGTGGTTAGCTTGTATTCTCCAGATTCAGTACTAGAGGAGGTAGAAGCAACAACAGTAGCAACAGCAGGAGTAGTAGGAACCGAGGGCTCTATTTTCTTTGAAGAAGACGGTCCAGGTTTCTTTGAATCAGGCTTTGGTGTTGTTTTCTGTCTTTTGGAGGGGGTTGCTTTGCTAGATTCACCTTTTGTTTTCGGTTTCTCACTCTCCTTTGAGGCATATTGAGATTTCACGGTTCTCTTTGACCGAGATTCTTCCTTTCCAGCTTCGGGATTTTTCACTCTTGCCATTTTTGTGGTTGAATGATTCAGAATGAAGCAGGAAATGTGTTTATAGGGTGCAAAGAGAAGTTTAATCGGTGGAAGATGAAGATTTACAGTTAGAATTAAAGGAAATTGATAAGAGAATTTGAACAGACCCATGAGAGAGATGAATAGGGTTGCGTCTGTTCAGAGGATAACCGTTGGTTTTAACGTGTGTAATAGTAGGACAGACAAATTTTGAGGGGTCAAAATTCAAACTTCGAGCAGTTACAGATTAACCCATTCAGCAAAGCTTACTGACAGACGAATTTTCTTCTGAAAGTTCATCTGATTGAGGCTTGGTTCAAACATCAAAAGATGAACAGACGAACTTTGTTTCAACAAAGTTCGAATTTTGAAAAATAGGTAACAAGCAATTATCAATACAACAAGCAACAGATGAATTATATTTATGAAAATTCATCTTTCGGAGATTCAATAAAGTGAGCATGTTTCAACAGATGAATTTTAACACAGAAATTCGAATTTCAACATTTTGTAAAGAGTTTCCAACATGCGTATTTTGAGAAATGGAAATTCGTATAATTTTCAAGTTGGACAAAGATAATATTGGAACTTTATTTTTGAAAATTCAAATTTGCATAGACCAACAGACGAATTTCAAAGGATCACCGAGAACTGTTACAAAGTAAAGTTCGTCTGATGGGCATCAAAATTCGAATGTCAAACATGCTGACTTGTTCTAAAACACAATTTATCAATGAAATTCGTCTAATACACATCTAGAATGCGAATTTTAACTTTATAAACTTACAGAATGGATCATGAAACTCAGATTTCTAGCTTTCTTTTTCACTTTTTGATTGTTCCATTCTGGAGTGCTCTATTTTTCAGATTTATTGTCATTGAAACTTATGAGGAGCACCTGCAACTTAAATTAAACTCACTCCGATGCTAAAGTTAGAATTAAGTCAATGTCAGAAATTCTAAAAATAGATTTACATAAGGATTTACTTACAGTTCATTGGGATTTACCATACCCAATTCTCTTCTAATTTTGCAATGCCTATCTTCTAAAAGAGGCTTTGTCAAGATGTCAGCAACTTGATCTTCTGTTGGGATGTATTCTAATCTGATTTCTCCTTCAAGATCATGATCCCTTATGAAGTGGTGCCTAACTTTAATATGCTTTGTCCTTGAATGCATGACAGAATTCTTTGTGATGTTGATGGCACTTTGGTTGTCACACATTATTGGTATTCCCTTCATCTCAATCTCAAGATCTTCAAGTTGCTGTTTCATCTAGATGATTTGGGCACAACAACTTCCAGCAGCAACATATTCAGCTTCTACCATAGATAAGGTCACACTGTTTTTCTTCTTGCTAAACCATAAGACCAAGGATCCTCAAAGAAACTGACATGTTCCACTTGTGCTTTTTCTGTCAGTTTTGGATCCTACAAAGTCAGCATCAGTGTATCCTTTGAGATCTTCTCCATTGACCTTTGGATACCAAAGACCCATCTGTGAAGTTCCAATAAGATATCTGAAGATACGCTTCATAGCAGTTGCATGGGTTTCCTTGGGACATGACTGGAACCTTGCACACATACAGACATTAAACATGATGTCAGGTTTGCTAACAGTTAGGTATATCAGAGATCCAATCATTCTTCTATACTGGATTATGTCAAACATTTTTCCCCCTTCATCCATATCCAGTTTGGTTGCAGTAGCCATAGGTGTTCCCATTGGCTTGGCATTCTCCATCCCAAACTTTTTCAGCAATTCTTTCAGATACTTGGATTGATTGAGAAAGATACCATCATCACATTGCTTAATTTGCAATCCAAGGAAGAAGTTGAGCTCACCCATCATGGACATTTCAAATTCTCCCTGCATTAGCTTAGGAAAATTCTTGCAAAGAGAGTCATTAGTAGCACCGAATATAATATCATCAACATAGATTTGAACAATAAGTAAACTTTTATTTTCTTTCTTAGTGAATAAAGTTGTATCTACTTTTCCTCTGTTGAACCCCTTTTCAATTAGAAAATAGCTTAATCTTTCATACCATGCTCTAGAGGCTTGCTTTAAACCGTAAAGAGCTTTCTTTAGTTTATAAACATGGTTTGGTTTTGTAGAGTCCTCAAAGCCTGGAGGTTGGTCTATATAAACTTCTTCCATTATATATCCATTAATAAAAGTACTCTTTACAGCCATTTGATATAACATTATATTTTTCATGCATGCATATGCTAATAAAATTCTAATTGCTTCTAATCTAGCCACTGGAGTAAAGGTCTCTTCAAAATCAATACCTTCTTCTTGATTATATCCTTTAGCAACCAGTCTAGCTTTATTTCTGATTATTATTCCAGATTCATCAAGTTTGTTTCTAAAAACACATTTAGTGCCAATGATAGGATGATTTTTGGGTCTAGGCACTAAATCCCAAACCTGATTTATTTCAAATTGATTCAACTCATCTTGCATAGTTAAAATCCAGTATTCATTAGTTAAGGCTTTTTCAGTACATTTAGGTTCAATTTGAGAGATGAAAAAACAATTTATCATCTGATCTCTTAACTATTTTATGGTTTTAACTTTCTCTTGAACATCCCCAATTATTTGATCAACAGGATGGTTCCTTTGATATTTCTTCATTATTCTCATCCTCAAAATCTTTCTCTTGAATATCTTCCTCTACGTTAATAGATTTAGATATTTTTGGAGATTCAATTTTATTTTCTTCAGAAAGTTCTAAGTTCTTAAAATTTGAAATAAGATCATCTTCATCACTAACATGCTTTGAAACAGTTTCATTTTCAATAAACACTGCATGCACAGATTCATCTACTAATTTAAACTTTTTGTTAATTCTATATGTTTTACTCCTACTAGAGAACCCCAAAAATATACCTTCATCAGATTTGGCATCAAACTTACCCAAATTCTCCTTTCCATTGTTGTGGATGAAGCACTTACAGCCAAATACATGTAGATGTGAGAGGTTTGGCTTCCTTCCTTTGTATAGCTCATAAGGAGTCTTCCCAAGAATTGGTCTGATGTAGGTTCTGTTTATGATGTAACTTGCTGTGTTTACTGCATCAGCCTAGAATACTTGAGAGAGTTCCTTTTCATTTAGCATTGCTTTTGCCATCTCTCCAATTGTTCTGTTCTTTCTTTCCACCACTCCATTTTGTTGAGGAGTTTTTGGAGCTGAGAAGTTGTGATCAATTCCATGCTCATCACAATATTCCAAGAAGTATGAATTTTCAAACTTTCCTCCATGATCAGACCTGATAGATACAATAGAAGTACCTTTCTCATTTTGCACTTTCTTAGCGAAGGTTACAAATGCATCAAACGTATCACTTTTAGAAGAAAGAAACAATGTCCAGGTAAATATAGAGTAATCATCCACAATTACAAGCACATACAGATTTCCACAAATGCTTTTTACCCTAGATGGACCAATCAGATCCATATGTAATAGTTCTAGTGGTCTAGTTGTGGTGACTATGTTTTTGGATTTAAAAGAAGATTTAGTTTGTTTTCCTTTTAGGCATGCATCACATTCTTTGTCTTTTCCAAAAGAAATTTTTGGTAGGCCAATGACTAACTCATTTTTGACCAGTTTTAATAGTTGATTCATATTAACATGTGCTAACCTTTTAGGCGACAACCAACTATCATTATCCTGACAAATCAAACAGACAGAATCTAAGGGAGGAAGTTTATTAAGATCAATAGTATAACAAGTACCATCCCTTTGAGCCTTGAGGATTATTTTGTGATCACTTTTTCGGATGACCAGGCAGAACTTTGAGTCAAACAATACCCAGTTTCCTTTGTCACATGTCTGGCTCTCACTTAGCAGATTATGGTTGAGGCCAATTACAAACAACACCTCTTCAATGGATGTTTCAGGATTCTTGCCCACAATGCCAATGCCAACTATTTTGCCATATTGATCACCTCCAAAGGTCACATTTGCTCCTTTCTTGTCTCTAAGGGTGATGAACTTCTCCTTATCACCAGTCATATGACTTGAGCAGGTACTGTTCATATACCATTTATTGCTCTTTCTAGCTTTAAGACAAACCTGCAAGACAAAGTTCATATTTTCTTTTTAGGTACCCAAATTTGCTTAGGTCCTTTTCTGTCAGTAGTATTTTCCCTAGATACAGATGTACCTTTGGGAACCCCTTTAACCTTCCTGTCAAGTCCATTTTTCTTTAAAGCACATGAACTGGAAATATGTCCCTTCTTGTTGCAGAAGTGACAGGTGGTAAAAGGACTGCTGGATTGCGATGTAGGAAGAAAGTAATGCGGATAATATTTTTGTTTTCCATACTTTGGTTGATCATAGGATTCAATATGTCATGAAATATGATCTTTCTTTTTACTGCCACTATCATGCACAAAATGTCTCATATATACATTTTGATTTTTCTTCCTAATCTTTTCTTTTACTGCACAGGGGTCATAGCCAAGTCTAGCCTTTCCCTATGTTATTCTTTGACTCCCCATTAAAGTAAATAACATATCTTTTCCTTTAGTGAGTCTAGACATGCTTTTCACTAGATAGTCATCGGTTTGTTTTAATTCAATGCATGATTTACAGCAAGCAGATTCAGTAAAATGCAGATGAGCAATTTTAGAGATGTTATGCTGAGATTCTAACTTGTCAATCTTTCTCTTAGCTTATTTGAGTTCTTTAGCAGTTTTAATGAACTCATCATGCAATTCATGAAATGCATCCAGTAATTCAGAATAGGAAGGTTCAGATTCATATACCTCATCTTCCTGATCACCGTTGGATGGGATTTCAGCTTCTTCAGATGCAAGTGCCATCAGACATATGTTGGCAATTTCATCTTCATCATCTTCTTTTTCATCTGAGCTGTTGCCCCAGATTGATGAGATGTACGCTCTTTTCTTCTTGCCTTTATCTGCAGCTTTCTTTTCTTTTTCTTGCTTCTTGAGGAATTGTGGACAATCCCATTTGATATGTCCCTGCTTCTTACTCTCATAGCAAGTGACAGGTTCTTTTCCTTCTTTCTTGCTATCTCCAGCTGCTCCTTTCTTGAAGAATTTCTTGTTTCTTTTCTTGTTGTAGAATCTTCCAAATTTTCTGATCATCATAGCCAGAGTTTCTTCATCCAGCTTATCTCCATCGTTAGATTCTTCTTCTTTCTCCTCAACAGCTTTTAGAGCAAGACCCTTCTTCTTTCTATCTTATCCTGCCTCCTTGAGAGCCTTCATTTTTCCTTTATATTCTTTGAGGCTACAGAAGAGGGCTGTGACAGATGCCATGGATTCTTCTCTGACTTCCTCAATTGCTGTTACTTTGGGTTGCCATTCCAGAGGAAGAGCTCTGAGGATCTTTCTGACCTTTTCTGTCTGAGTGTACTCCTTGCCATTACTTTTCAATTTATTCACAATAAGGGTGAATCTCTTTTGCAGTTCTTTGATACTCTCACCTTCAACCATTCTGAAACTCTCATATTCTCCTATGCAGGAGTTCAATTTGTTTTCTCTAGCTCCAGATATTCCTTTGTGAGCAATTTCCAAGGTGTCCCACATATCCTTGGCTGTGGAGCATTGTGAGACCCTGTAGAATTCGTCTTGATTTAATACATTGACCAAGCAGTGTTTTGCCTTGAAGTTTAGCAAGATTCTCCTTCTACCTTCCTCGTTCCATTCAGCTTCTGGCTTTTCTTTGTATTGTCCATCATCCTGCAATACTATTGGGACAAAATCTCCCTTCTGGATGACGGAACAGATGTGCAGATCAATGGACTGGAAATAGATTTGCATTCTCATCTTCCAGTATCCATAGTGTTCTCCACTGAAGCCAGGTGGTCTATTTGTGTTGTTTTCTTCTGGTAGTATACTTTCTCCAAAGCCAGCCATTGTAATTCCCGGACTATTAAATTCTTTGATTGGGAAACCGGGCTCTGATACCACTTGTTAGATGTATTGGCTTCCTAAGAGGGGGGTGAATTGGGAAGATTAAAATTTTTTGTAAAAGTTTAAGAAAGTGAGGAAAGCAAAGGTGACAGTAAAACAAAGTATAAATGAATATTCAACAAGAGTAGTAATAGATAAGGGAAGACACAGATGTTTATCCTAGTTCAGTCTCTCAATCTTGACCTACGTCCAGTCTCCAAGCCACCACTTGAGATTTTCCAATATCTTGCAAGAATTCAGTGGGCTTCTTGCAAATGCCACAATACAGCATTGATACTATGTTTTAGAGCTCACACTTTCTCTCTCTTTGCACTGTAGCTAAGTGCTTCCCCAATCCCTTGTGATATCCCCTCACAAGAAAATCTTTCTTCCAGATGAAGATAAGATTGTTTACAATGAATAAACTCTCTTAATCAGAGTGTATATTAAAGTTAGAGTACAAATATTGAAGTATGTGATAGTAAGGGGCTTTGAGTAGATGATTTGGCAGAGTTTCAGTATTTACAAAGTTAAAATCGTTACCCACAACTTCAAATGATGTTATATTTATAGATTAAGGTCTCAACTATACATTAGAGATAAAATCTATCTGTTGGAGAAGTTACCCAATGGTTACTCTGAAAAACTATCTATTCACCAACCGCATTTAATGCTTCTGACACTTAAAGTTCGAATTTTGGTTAGCCAACAGATGAATTTCGCAGAGACCGAAAGCTAAAGACTTCAACATTGAATATTTGAAGTTCGTCTGTCATGAAGCAAAGTTCAAATTTTAGTATTTGGAAAATGCTTCTATGTTGGAACATACGAATTTTTAAGTAAAAAGTTCTTCTTAAATGTGTGAACAGTAGTTCTATTTTGCTACAGTGCCTTCGAAGTTCAAATTTTGATACTCAAAATTCGTTTGTCAGAGGGCAGTTCAATAAAGCACAATAGTTCAACTATTCAAAATTCAAATTTCCAAACTGTAAAGTTCATCTGTCAGAGAGACCTCTTTTCAGACTAACTACAAAGTTTGAATTTCTGAATACTATCATTCGTATTTCAACATATCATTATAACAGACTCGCAAGCTTTGTTTCTAAAATTTGAATTTTCATGTTCAAAGTTCGTCTGTCAATGAGCCATGTTGATGTTCTTTCCAAACTTAGTTTTCAGATGAACTTTGACATATCCTCAGACGAATTTCTCATTTTTCATAAGTTGTATTTTGTCTGAAATTCAAATTTTCAAAAGCCAAAGTTTGAATTTTCAACTCACCATATGAGTATAAGTGTTTCAAACTTCGTCTGTTAGTGAGTGTTTTTCAAATATTCCATAGAATTATAGTTTTAAAACTTCTTTTTGCCAAATCAAAGTCTTTTACTCAATTTAAACATGGCTGTAGATTCTACATCTATTCTTGTGCTGGTTTTTCTTGAATTTCTCCACTTGAGATCATTTGTGCACCTTTGATATCTTCTCTCCAAGCTCTAGAAAGTTGGTTTGGAATCATCAAAATACTTGATTGAACAAACTTCATGCATGACTACATTGATATTTTTTAATAAAGTAAGAGTAGGTCTTAGTCATTAATTTCTCAAGAATTAAAGATAAAAATTGACCAAAATGAATGGTCATATCAAGCACATGGTATGAAATTAGGGCAAGGAAATTGTATTGAAAAAATGACTAAATGAGTTCCTATCGGTTATGCAAATTAAAACTATGGCCCTTTGATGTTGGTAATATCCATTTAGCCATTGCATCAAACATGACATGTATAAGCAAACACATTTTCCTTCTCCCCTTTATATGCTTTGAACGACCCATGTGTGTGTACTTTGCACAAAATGATGAAAGTTTTTTATTGAATCAAGTGTTTTGCTGATTTCAAACTAACCAACTAGAGCTTGGAAAGAAGATATTAAAAGGGTATGAAAGATCTTAGGTGGAGAAATCCAAGAAAAACCAGCATAAGATTAGATGTAGGATTTCTAATTGTGTTTAAATTGAGTAAAAGACTTTGAACTTGCAAAAGAATGTTTTAAAAATATGATTTTATGTTAATTCATGAAATATTTAAAAAGAACCCACTAGATGAATTTTGAAGTGTTAAAATTGATTTGCTGCTTTGGAAATTTGAACTTTGACATCTGAAATTCGAACTTCGAATTGAAAATATGTTAGTAAAAAAGAGGTTCCTCTGACAGCTGAACTTTGATTTTAGAAATTCAAACTTTGAATTAAATCTGATAAGAACTCTCTCTGACAGACGAACTTTGACTTTTGAAAATTTGAATTTCAGGTAAAACACAAATTATGAAAAATGAATAATTTGTCTGAAGATATGACAAAGTTTATCTGAAAGTAAAGTTTAAAAAGAGTTCTAAGTTAGTCCTTGGACAGACGAACGTTGAATTTGTAAATTCAAACTTTAGAAACACAGCTTGCAAGTCTGTTGTGATAATCTTTTAACATATGAATTTTAGTTCTCAGAAATTTGAACTTTGAATTAAGTCTGATAAGAGCTCTCTCTGACAGATGAACTTTGACTTTTGAAAATTCGAATTTTGAAAAGAAGAACTATTATACCTTATTGAGCTGCCCACTAATAGATGAATTTTGGGCACCAAAATTTGAACTTTGAAGGTACTGTAGCAATATGGAACAATTGTTCACACTTACCAGAACTACTTTAAACTTGAAAATTCATATATTCCAACATAGAAATATTTCCAAAGATAAAAATTTGAACTTTGCTTTACAACAGACGAACTTCAAGGTTCAATGTTAACGCCTTTAGCTTTCGATCTCTGTGAAATTTTTCTGTTGACTCACCAAAATTCAAATTGTGTGTCAGACGCATTAAATGCGATTAGTGAATGGATAGTTTTTCAGAGTAACCGTTGGGTAATATCTCTAACGGCTAGATCTTGTCTCTAACGTATGGTTAAGACATAAATCTATAAATAGAACTTTATTTGAAGATGTGGGTAATGATTTTACATTGTATATACAGAAACTCTACTAAATTCTTTAGTCAAAGTCTTCTACTCTCACATACTTCATATTTTGTACTTCAACTTTCATATACACTCTAAATTAGAGAGTTTAATCACTGTAATCAATCTTATTTTTATTTGGAAGAAATATTTTCTTGTGAGGGGATTTCATAAGGGATTTGGGAAGCACTTAGCTAGAGTGCAAAGAGTAAAATTGTAAGCTCTTAGAACAGAGCAGCAAATTGTACTGAGGCAATTGCAAGAAGCCCACTGAATTCTTGCAAGATAGTGGAAAATCTCAAGTGGTAGCTTGAGAACTGGATGTAGGTTAAGATAAAGAGATCAAACCAGGATAAACATCTATGTCTTCCCTTCCCTTATACTGTTTTCACTTTGTTATTCTTTTATACTCTATTTTTACTGTCACCTTTACTTTTATCACTCTTTTAACTTTTACAGAAAATTTTAATCTTCCTAATTCACCCCTTCTTGGGAAGACAACATGTCTAACATTTTTTACTAAAAGTTGAATGTTTGCATCTTGCATTGCATCAGAATAAACTCTTACCCATAATGGGGCAGATAGAGAATCGAATTTGCACTACTCATACATCTTCCATTGCATCAAAATAAGCCTCTATCTAGATTGGGATAAAAAAAATCTTGCATCTTCCACTAATCATTCAATCAGCCTTTATTGGAGAAAACAAAAGCAAATCTTGCATCATGCATTTATCATTCACTGCATACATTGCATCAAAATAGGCCTCTATCTAGATTGGGGAAAACAAAAATCAAAAGATAAATCTTGCATCTTTTACTACTCATTTAAGGAGTCTTTATTTTTAGATTGGGGTAAATCATACATTTTTTTTTCTTTCTTCATCCAATAATGTTGAATCAAGTGTTTTGATGATTCCAAACCAACCTTCAAGAGCTTGGAATAAAGATATCAAAGGTGCACAAAAGGTTTCAAGTGAAGGAATTCTGGAGAAATTAGTGCAATGATAGATGTAGAATGTTTAGTAATGTTTTAATTTGAGTAAAAGACTTTGATTTGGTGAAAAGATGTTTTAAAACCTTGATTCTATGTTAATTCATGGAATATTTGAAAAACACCCACCAACAGACGAAGTTTGAAAGGTTTATACTGATCTGTCGTTTTGAAAATTCGAACTTTGGCTTTGGAAATTCGAATTTTGTGTTGAAAATGAACAAGTCTGAAAAGAGACTTCTCTGACAGATGAATTTTGACTTGAGAAAATTCGAATTTTGATACATGTCTGAAAATAGCTTTTTCTGACAGACAAATTTTGGCCTTTGAAAATTCGAATTTTAGATAAAATGCAACTTATGAAAATTGAAAAATTCGTCTGAGAATATGTCAAAGTTCATCTGAAATCAAGTTTAGATTGGGTTTCAAAATTGCTCACTGACAGATGAACTTTGAACATGAAAATTTGAATTTCAGAAACAAAGCTTGTGAGTCTGTTATAATGATATGTTGACATACGAATGAGACAGTATTCATAAATTCGAATTCTAAAGCAAGTCTGAAAGAGGTCTCTCTGATAGACGAACTTTACCCTTTCAAAATTTGAATTTTGAATTGATGAACTATTGTGTCTCAGTGAACCAGCTTCTGACAGACAAATTTTGGGTTCCAAAATTTGAATTTCGAAGGCACTATAGCAAATTAAAATTACTGTTCACATTTAACAGAACAACTTTAAACATGGAAATTCATATGTTCCAATATAGAATCATTTTCTAAAGATGAAAATTTGAATTTTGCCTCATGACAGACGAACTTTGAGAGTTCAACGTTAAAGGCTGTAACTTTTTTGGTTTCTACGAAATTCGTTTGTTGACCAACTGAAATTTGAACTTTGAGTGTTAGAAGCATTAAATGCGGTTGGTGAATGGATAGTTTCTCTGTATAACTATTGGGTAACGTCTCTAACGGCTAGATCTTGTCTCTAACATATAGTTGAGGCAGAAATCTATAAATAGAACTTCATTTGAAGATGTGGGTAACAAAATTAGTTTGTATATACTGAAACTCTGCCAAATCATCTACTCAAGTCTCTTACTCTTACATACTTCATTCTTTGTACCTTAACTTTCATATTCACTATGATTAAGAGAGTTTGTTCGTTGTAAACAATCTTATCTTCATCTGGAAGAAAGATTTTCTTGTGAGGGGATATCACAAGGGATTGGGAAAGCACTTAGTGAGAGTGCAAAGAGAGAAAGTGTGAGCTCTAGGAAAAGAGCATCAACTTTGTACTGAGGCATTTGCAAGAAGCCTATTGAATTCTTGCAGAATAGTGGAAAATCTCAAGTGATGACTTGGGGACTGGACGTAGGTCAAGTTGAGAGACCGAACCAGGATAAATATCTAAGTTTTCTCTTCCCTACTATTATTGTTACTATTTATCCATTTATACTCTGTTTTACCATCACCCTTTGCTTTCTTCACTTTCTTGACATTTTGCAGAAAATTTTAATCTTCTCAATTCACCCCCTTTCTTGGGAAGCCAGCTTATCTAACAAATAAGTCTTCATTTGGATTGGGGCAAATAAAAAAAAAAGGAAAAATCTTGCCATACACGTAAGGTTCCATGTAGATTGGGGCAAAAGAACTAAATCTATAAAAGCATTTCATGAGAATTATGCACATACATGCATGGCACAAGATCAGGGCAAATGAAATCTCAAACTCTAGCCCCTTTCATTTATCATTCATAACATGCATTGCATTCATCTCCATGTGAATTAGAGGCTTATCCAAAACCTTTCTCCAAATCAAAAGAAGAAATTTTAGATCCTTTGCTGATTGTTCACAATTGAGGCAAATAAAGAAAAAATATATTTAACATGGCAAGCCAAACATCATTTCTTACAGTTCACATGACTGGTATAATATAATTGAATTCAACATGCTAGACCCCTCTTTTTCAAAGCACTGTAATAGTAGGCTCTATGAAGCTTTGTTCTGGCTGGCCCATCTTTTTCAAAGCCCTGTAATGGTAGGCCCCTCAAAGCTCAGTTCTAGTTAACCTCTCTTTTTCAAAGCCTTGTAACGGCAGGCCCCTTAAAGCTCAGTTTCGGCTGGTCTCTCTTTTTCAAAACCCTGTAACGGAAGGCCCCTAAGCCTAATTTCGTCCGACCCCTCTTTTTCAAAGCCCTGTAACGACAGGCCCTTCAAAACCCAATTTTGGCTGACCCCTCTTTTTCAAAGCCCAATAATGGCAAGCCCCTTTTTTTCAAAGCCCTGTAACGGCAGGCCTCTTAAAGCCCAGTTCTGGTTGGCCCCTACTTTTTCAAAGCCCTGTAATGGTAGGCCCCTTAAAGCCTAGTTTTGACTGGCCCCTATTTTTTCAAAGCCCTATAACAACAGACCCCTCAAAGCCTAGTTCTGGCTAGCCCTTCTTTTCCAAAGCCTTGTAACGGCAGACATTCACCAAAGTCTTATGAAAATAGGCACTTCGCTATCGTCAAAGTCTAGTCTTGGGTGGCACCCAAAGTCCTGTAATGGCAGGCATTCACCAAAGCCCTATGAAAATAGGCACTTCACTATCATCAAAGTCCAGTCTTGGCTGGCACCTAAAGCCCTGTAATAGTAGGCATCCACCAAAGTCATATGAAAATAGGCACTTCACTATCACCAAAGTCCAGTCTTGGTTAGCACCTAAAGCCCTGTAATGGCAGGTATCCACCAAAGTCCTATGAAAATAGGCACTTCACTACCATCAAAGTCTAGTTTTGGCTAGCACCCAAAGCCCTGTAATGGTAGGCATTCACCAAAGTCCTATGAAAATAGGCACCTTACTTCCATCTAACATTGTACTTTATTTTTTTATGCCCAAACATAATACATGTTTTCATCTTCACTTACTCCTAAGTTGTGAATATCATATGACTTATTCTTTCGATATTCTCTCTTAGTCACTAAGTAAAGCGGGCCATCTCATTAACTTGACATTTTGTTTGGTCACTCCATTAGATTGAGTCAAATAGTCCTTATTTGATTGTCCATCTTAGGTCTATGTAGTTTTGTTATAGTAAGAGTCTGGTGTTCATTGCATCACATGCATAGATGTCCATCCTTATCCTTGTTATGTTTGGTCTGCAGTTTTAAATGCACATTTTTTTAAAACCACTATGGCTTTGCTTTGGTTATCTCTTTAATATCGGGACAATGAAGTAAGTTAGAAGTCATATACAAAACCTTTTTGAATCCCATGACCCAATTTGTGGGAAATGGGAACAGTTGGCCAAGTGAACAAAACAGTATTTCAGGAGAAAACTCCATTGGTTATCGTATAAACTCGATGAGACGTGAGTCAGGAGGATTTGGAAATAAAATATAAAGAAAATAACAACTAAGAAAGGACTTAGAGAATATACTGTCACTACTAGTAAAATAAAGTGGAGATCCTTTATATGGTTGAAAATTCTAATTGATTTTAGTATGTCAAAATAAGTCAAGAATTCCTAAACATAATTGAGCATAATCAAATCCATAGGGGTTAACCAACGAGGTACGTCACAGCTGACAGATAGTTGGGTCCCTTAAACATGCTATCTAAGACTCGATTCCTAATTGTGTGTATAGAAAAGATCTTATCAGGAGAGCCAAAGCCTATTTCAGTTATCTTAACACCTCAGAAAACCTACAAAGAGTTAGAGAAAAGTGAGTGAAATTTTATATACCCATATTAGAGCTAAAGTGGAATTCCCTGTCTGGACCATAGAAATCTACCTTGAGGGAAATGAATCAAGTTGGAAAAATCCAAGAGGAAAGTAAAATAAGTGTAAAAAATATATATCTACTCCACTGACTCAAGCTGTGCTTAGTAATCGGGGGATTTCACCAAAAAGTGTTGTCTTTCATGTCAAATGGTGCACACTCATAGCATTTTGGTGCAGTGGGTTATGTAAGCTTGAGTAACCAGGGGTTTGCATTACCAATGTTTGATCTTCGCATCAAAAGAGCACATAATGGCCCAAGAAAGAAAATGTCCCCTATAAAAGTGAAGCATAAAATGTGCGGGGAAACTAAGAGAATCTCTGATGATTCCATTGTACTAAAGTATTAGTCCATATAAGGTGAAATTTACTTGTTTCTCTCGGTGGGTATGCATTATTCTATTCTTACTACCTAATTCTAAAACAATTAAAGACATATAAATAAGAAGTTGAGTTCCTAATTTATTTAGGCACACTAGAGATATTAGAAAATATTCAATAATGTTAAGGACCCACGGGCTTAGGTAAAGTGATGGGAAATTCTGAATTCATGTCTAATTTGATAACCCAGAGGGTTAATATTAAATAGAGAGAAAGAGAAGACTTCTGATGACCGCAAATGATTCATGCATGACCAATGGTAATGCCTTTTAATATTAAAATTTTTAAATCGCTTGACTAGCTATTTTCATTCACCATGTATTGGGTACTCACACATGCCACAGTTTATGACAAAATGGCTAGATACCAAATCTCGAATGATCTTACGACTCTTCGCTTTAGTGGCAAACACCCATATGGTGAAATGGGAACAAAGTGAGGTCTCAAGTGACTCTTTTGCTTAAAAAAAATTGAATTGAATGGACCAAACTAGCAGGCATATAGGTTGATCGTTAGTCAAGTCAGGGGGCAATCTAGTCACCTCATTATATTGCATGCATGGTAGCTTTAAATTCAAATTAAGGTTAAGTCTAGTGGAGTCTAGTGTTATCTTTGCATTGTATGAATCGACAAAATACGTGTTCTTATCTTTATTTGTTCCTTATGCGAGAACATCAAAACCCACACATTTTCTCTTTCTCACCTAAGAAACAAGTAAATAGGGGCAGATGTGAACACCGTATTTTGTCCGGATCCCTTATAAAAAATAAATAATTTTTTTAATAAATATGAAAATGAAAAAAATTTACATAAAATAAAATAATAAATAATAATAATATCTCCCAAAGATTTTCATATCTTGGGGAGTTATGATTTTCTTCTTTTTGAGATTTTCATAAAACTAAAATAGTAATTAAAATAAGAAAAGAAAAAAAAAAGGATTGAAATTTGATATCAGAATAATAATGAAAAAAAAGAAAGAAAATTAATCAATCTTAATGTAAATATGAAAGAAAAATAATAAAAGAGATTTTTATGATTTTGGAGCATTAATTGAATGATTTGCCTTTTGGCATTATAAATAGAGGTAAGAAGAGAATAGTGGCATCAACAAAGATCAAAGAAAAAGAAGAAATTGAGAGAAAGAGAGAAGATATTTGAGGGTGGTTTGAGAGCGAAGAAAAAGTTGAGGGCGAGTGTTGATTTTTTGGGTAAAGCTTAAGGTAGGAAATTTCTTCTCTACTTCTTTATTCTATCTCATTGCATAGTTGGGGTTTTCTTATGGGTAGAATCTTTTTAGAATATGATCTTATATCTTCTTCTCTTCTTGAATATTTCCATAGATCCCAAATTTGATGTTTTAATAGGTCCATGGAATAACTTATTCACACTGATGAACACCTCGTAATATGTAGAGTTATTCTTGTGATGTGTACGTTTTATTTTGTTTTCTTTTCTTCAATTTGTTTCTATGAATTTCAAAGTATGATATTTTGATGAGATCTTAGAGACAAATTACTCATATCCATGAATATTCTTAGTAAGG
Source organism: Adenanthera pavonina (assembly GCA_026686845.1). Lineage (NCBI taxonomy): Eukaryota > Viridiplantae > Streptophyta > Magnoliopsida > Fabales > Fabaceae > Adenanthera > Adenanthera pavonina. The sequence goes on along the minus strand of JAIVEN010000019.1, from coordinate 9,672,632 downwards.
ATAGAAGCTTATTCTCGTTGCTGATGTATAGATTTATTCTATTTTATCATAATTTGTGTTCCATAAGCCAAGATGTATATTCTTTCTGGCTTAGTGGAATGACACTTTGTGATATTCTTTCTTACTTAACCATTGTTATGAGTATTTTTTAATTTCTTTTTTCTCATTTTTTCTTTCTTTTTTTTTATTTTGTTTTCTTCCTTCTTGTTTCTTTTTTTTTTTTCCTTTTTTTCATTTTCTTTCTTGTTCTTTTCTTGTTTGTTTGTTTGTTTTATTTTCTTTCTTCTTGTTTTATTTTCTTTTTTTTATTTCTTTCTTTTTTTTTTCTTTTTTTCTCTAAATATTATGATATTAGATAATTACATTTTCTATTTCAAAGCCATGGAATTTAGTTGAAGTATTTGTCCTTCAAAGTTGTGATAGAAGACACATATAGCTTTAAAGGAGGTAACTTTTATGTACTTTATAATAATGATAGTTAGGTGATTGATTACATTATTCTTATTCCTTGTGCGATTATGATAATATGATATTTTCTTATTATATATATTTTTAAATTTTGGCCTTGTGGGGTTTTTGGAACCTCCGTGGATATTTGGATTAATAAATTTACTACGTGTTGGGATGTGTTTCCACTGGTATAATAATCAAATTATGCATTTTTTTATGGAAAATATTTTTTAAAGATTTTCTCAAATTTGATAAAGTTTTGAATAAAAATATTTCTTTAAATATAATTTTATAACATATTTTCAAGTTAGTTTATGTAGGTTTTAGAAGCTTCTATAGGTATATAAACTAATTAGTTAGCACGTGGGATTTTGGGAATCTCCATAGATTTATTAACAAGTAATAAATAAATAGCTAAATAATTTTTATATATAATATGTATAATTCAATTTTCGAAAATAGCAAATATATATAATTTTTCTTAAAAAAACACAAACCCATTGAGATGAGTTTTTACATTCAAACTACGTGGACTTTGATCCCTATAATAGGGTATGTAGGCCTTATGCTCTTTGTAACGTCCGGCCATTTCTTTGGGATTGACGACTATCCCCACAAACCAATACAAGCCCTTTCAGTGTGCTTTGTCCTCACTCACACACTTCCTTCCAAGAAGGTCACCTATCCCAGAATTACTCCAAGTTAAGCACACTTAACTGAGGAATTCTTAAAGGATAGACTACCGAAAAGGTAGGTGCACCTTGTTGGTATAGGTAGTACCTATCAATTTCTTTAAGTTATCCTTAACCGTATAGTCCTATACCTATACAGTCTCTGGATCCATCTTGTTCTGGTATGCATTCGATTTATTTATATGCCCCTCTCGCTTAGAAGTCTGTTAAGAGCCGCTCCTTATCCGTGCCTCATTACTTTTATCTTACAGCCCCTTTCTTGCACCGGCGTGCCCTCATTAGCGCCCAGATGTCACACTTTCATTCTAGGTCAAGTTCGCATTTGTAAATAAATCCATTTTTTATTTAATTATTTTCTTATGTATGTTTTATAAATGTAATTAAAATAATTTTAAGGCCACATTGATTTTATATAATCTACTTAAGGCAACTGTTCTAATGAACATGTGTTATGGAGTGCCTAACACCTTCCTTATGATGCAATCGACTTCCAAACCTTTTATATTACGCAGACCACATTTTTTTTAAGAAAAAGGTTTTGCAAAATTTTCATTTTAAAGATTTTGATGGCGACTCTACTTTCTTTTAATTTTTCTTTTTTGGAAGATTAAAAACCGGGTGCTATAAGGTTATTTATATGTGAAAATATAGTTAGATCATGATTTGACATATCTAGAAGATATGTATAGAGCAATTTTTTTTAAAACAAGGTATCATGCATAGTTTAGCTAAAAGGAAAATGTAATCCCAATGACATTAATGACTACGATTTTATTTGACAAGGTGATGTACAATATCAAGATACAAAGACTCAAGAATAATAAATGATGTTTTTTCATCAGGGGAAGTAAAGATTATGTTGTACTCTTTTTTTCTTTAGCAAGGTTTTGTCCCACTAGGTTTTCTTGGTAAGGTTTTTAATAAGGTAGCTTTAATAGTTATTTAAATGTTATGTACTCTTTTTCTTTAACTAGATTTTTATCCCATTGAATTTTTTCTAGTAAGGTTTTAATGAGGTATAATATTTGTTGTGGACATCCAAGAGGGAGTGTTATACAATTGTATAAATTATGTAGATGTCCATAACCTTCAAAGCTCCATAACTTCCATGTCTATTGGAATTTCTCTCTTAAAGCTCTAAAGCCTCCAAATCAATGACTTATTGGAGGTTTTATATGATTAATACATATAACCTCCAAATGTTATATATTGCACAATTATGTAAATTAATTCTTACATTTATATAATTATAACTCTTAGGGTTAGTTTCTAGAGTTGGAGGCCTATAAATAGAAGTCTAACACAAAGCATTGTACACACATGAAATCTATATGAATAAGAAATATACTCCCCCCATTTCTTTTCTCTAAAGTTCTCCGTGGTTCTTATTGAGTTATTTATATTTCTAATAGTTTTATAACAATAGACAAGTTATTATGTAATAAACTATAAAGTAATTAAATGGTTTTCCACTTTATAAATAATAAATATAAAATATAAATAGCTCAAAAATAAAAAAATAGCCTATTACAATTATATATATAATATATTTAATTCTTTTATAACTATTATCTTCTAACCACATATTCACACCACTTAAATTCTCATGAACAATATCGTGGAATCAATTGTTGCAAAGAAAAGCTTAAGCACATAATTCAATGTGCTATAAAAAAAATAAATCCTTGATTTGGATTCTGTATCTGGTGCCCGCCTCTCGACACATCTTCAAAACCCAGAAATATTCGTTTGAGAACAACTGCTTTGCCATCGCATATGTACACATAGTTGCTGTAGATTTCAATGCTTGAGCTTGCACTAAAGAGGTACATTTAATCAAATTCCTTCCATTCCACCATCTCTAAAGTTCTTCTACCTTGAACCATAGATATCGGTTTTAGATTTTAATTCCTTATCAGTATCACATTAAATTAATTTTTTGGGACATTATCTCTGAAATGCCTTCATAGTGTTTGATATAGCTACACAAACAAAAATGGCTTCTCATCTTAACTTTCTTCTTCAACCTCTTTGCTTTGTCAGCTGTACATAACTGCACCCTCTCTTCAAATTTCAATATGTTCTTTTTAATTGTGTTGTTATACATTGAGTCACATTTTTTTCTCCATTAATTTATCATGTGTTATCATCTTCTTCTCTTGCTTTATAGTTACGTCCTCCAAACTCTTTCCTTTCCCTGATTCTTTATGGCAATGAAATCTTATGCTCTGTTTTAATGATTATATTTTCTTCTCTGCTCAATTCTCCATATTCTCTCCTTCCTTTCAAAATAGGTAGATCCATCTATTCCAATTCTCTGTTGAATTGCCATGAACATAGATAAGCAATTTTTGTTTCATTTCCTAACATAACCATGATTTTTTTAACCATTACGTTATTTTTTCCTATTTATGATTTTCCATATCTAACTTGTCAGTTTCAATTCATTTAATTCTAAGTGGGTGGTTAAATTCCAATTACTCATATATGGAATTTTGTTATTTGCTAAAGAAAGAAGTGAAGTAAAATGTATAATTGATATATCAATATGTAGAAACTCTTTAATTCTTCCTTTTTCTTTTCATCTTCTTTAGAAAATATTATTGACATATTGATACGATTTTGGACCCCTTTATAGGCTTCACCTTAGTAAGTTAATTACTCTATATGCCATGGTTATTCAAAGTCATAACCTATAAAAAAATTTCATTGGTATATTGCTATATTCATGACTTTGATAATTAAGGGATGTGGGTTTCCATATTTTTTTTCTTACTTACACAGGGTTGCATATAATGCCATGGTATTGGGTATTAGTGGACTTTTAGTGAATTTCAATTTTGTGACATGAGTGATGATGCTTATCATTATGTGCAATAAACTTAAATCTTTGCTTATTGCTGTTATGTTGTTTTTGGTTGTATGGTTATGTCGACATATATTATATATGTTTAGTGAGCTGGACTAAACTTTGATTTCCATAGTATAGAAGGCATCAAATTTTATTCTATTAGGCCACTATGACCTATTACTCTACACTTTACATACTATAAAAGGCATCAAACTTGTATGTCCAATGGCAAGAAGAATTCATAGAAGAATCCCATCACATGATCAATCCCTGCACCCTTTTTAGCTGCTATCATAGTTTAGTGCAAATACATCAAATTTGTTTTATGTTTAATCTCACACCAGTTCATATCACCATTATTGCCTATTTTAGTGCAATAAGTTATAATAAATAATTTAAAAAGATAAAGAGGATAATGGGATGAAGTGAAGATAATGGGTGAAATAAATAATAAAAATATAGAAGAAATAAAGTTAAAACAAAAAAAAACATTCAAATCACAAAAGAAATATTAGAAATACTAAAATTTTAAAAATAATGTAAAATAGGAAATTAATGAGGGAAAATGCGAGAATGGAAGAAAGTGGAATAGACTTTGATTTACATAGTATAAAAGTTATCATATTTTATTCTATTAGGTCACTGTGAACTATTAAACTTCAATTAAATTACATAATATACAAGGCATAAAACTTGTATGTCCAAACTTATAGCGCAAGAAGAATGAAGAGAAGGATCCCATCATATGATCAATCCCTACACCCTTTTTGGTTGCTACTATAGTTCAATGCAAGTGCATATAATTTGTTGCATTCATATGACGGAATTCATGATTAGTTCAATCTTACACATACTCATATCGCCATGGAAAATAAAATCATAATTTTGATGTATTTCTTTTACACATTTCATCTATCATTTGAAGGTATTATTTAAAAGATATTAAGATTTTTCTTCATCAATTATCATGTTCAAAAGAAAAAAAAAGTAACATCTCAAGAAAGTTAAAATATCTAGAGATGTATAGAAAATTTGTAAAAATAAACAAATACTGTTTTGCGTGAAAAAGGACAAAAAGGTTATTTTTTCCGGTTGAACGGAAAAATGAGAAAATTATATTTTTTCCCCTAAAGAATTATAAAAAAAAATTCATGTCCCAAAATTATTAAATATTACGTGGAGAAATAGAAATGTCCCTGGGGAAAATTGCACCTAATGACCTGAAAATGTCATAAATTATAATTTAACCTGAGGTCAAGGATAATTTTGTAAATATATAAAATTACTGTCAAAATGAAGCTCTCAATGAGAGAAGTCCAATGGTATATGGTACTGAGAGTTAACGTTCAAGGATAAAGAAATAATCAGTGCCGAGTGTCTAAAAGTAACAGTAAACCGATAAAGTAAACTGTGGACCCCACGGATAATTAAAAAGAAACCAGGACAGAATATGGGCCATACACAGATATCATTTGGGACAAGATAATTAAGAAAATATAAAAATAAAATTGCAATAGTCCTGTAGCCCAAAAATGCTAATTTACTATAAAAAACATTTTTATTGGTATAGTTAAACATTACCCGATTTAAGATATGTCTAGACTAGGAAAAAATTAACAATTTTGGGACACTCAAAGCTCTCTTGTGCGTGACATTTTAGCTCACTTTTTTGTCCAAGACTTCTCATGGAAGGCATGCCAAAAACTTGTAAAGGAAGTTGTTGACTTTTGGTTAAAAAAGTGATTAAAGTTAATTATGCAATTAGTGAGCTAATTAAGCAATTAACCCCTCCTTTCTCTTCATTTCAGATGTGAGGTCTGAAACAGAAAAGCAAAGCAAGAAAACACAAGAAAGAAAGAGAGAAAAGAGAGGAAGAAGAAGGAGGAACTCCAAGAAATCCAAAGCTCAAATTGTTGGTAAGTGATTCCTTCTATCCTAGCTTGTGATTTCAAGTAGATGGTGATATCCTTCTCAAGATGAATTTCGGCCAAACCCTAAATCATGAAAGGAATGAGTTTTGGTTTGCCAAACTTAGGAGAAACCATCAATTAGTCAATAGAACATGATTTCATGGAGTAGTTTGTTATATTTCAAAGTAAATCATTTTTCCTTCATTCTCCATGAATTTCGGTCAGACTAGGGTTCCATTTACAGTTGGAATTTCATAAATTGGACCTCAAAAATGGGTTCTCCATGGTCCAAAACCTTAAGAACAAGTAATGATTTCAAGTTAAAGCTTAAGGATAGTTAATTGGAAAATCAAGGGTTATATGAGACTTTGTGAGTGAGCCCTATGAATCAGTGGCTTAAGTAGCTAATTGATGATGTATTTAGGTTTGAGAAAGCCTAAGAAAAACTTATGGAAGTGGTAGAAAGAGGTGGAACCAAAGGAAAAGCCAAGAGGATTCACAAAGGTAGCAATTTACCTATTATTGCCTTATATTGTCATGTGATTTTCAATGAATTTGATGACTTGTCTATTGTTTGATATGATCATTTGTGATGCTTTGAGAATATTGGCTGAGTTAATTAAGGGGTTTTGAGACCTCGGGAAGTCCAAAATACAAAATGAAACTCTGTCAAAATTTTTGTAAAATATTATGGCATAAATGTTTAAAAATATTCACTTGATGTTTTATGATGATTATATGCTTAATGTGATAATATGATTGCATGAATGATGATTGCTACTGAGATTTTTTGAATCTCATCCCCCCCCCTTCAATAACTAACCATGCTAGGGAGAACCAATGAAAAATAGCTAAGGAAGGAGCAAAAGGCATGAAGAAGAAAATGATGAGTTGTTGATGTGCAAGTTGTCATGTTATGATATGAATTTTTATTTGTGCCTTGTTTTATATGAAGTTGTAAAATAGTGAATATTATGTTAATGTTGTATAAAATGTATGATAATTTCCAGTTTTGGATGTTGGAATATGAAGTTATATTCTACCAAGTTACATGCCAAAATGAGTTCATTTGCATGGGTTTTGGCAAGTAATTTGCAATATAGGTTGAAACAGGGCATTTTCCAGATGGGTCTATTTAGCTCATCCTTGTTCTGTATTTAATATGAGGTTAGGTTTCTGGAATTTTTAAACTAGATAGAGGACATGTAAAGCTTTAAAATGACACCTAATTCACATCATTTGTAGTTGTATACAATTAATGGTGATTTTTCAAATTTAAGGTTCAGAACAGGGTAGGAATGGGAAAACTAAAACTGAAAGTTAGGTACTGGAAAATTCAAAAGATAATATAAAATCATGTATAGCTCCAAAAATTCAATGGTTTAAATGTATAGAAAGATATATGTTTTAAGTTTCATATGCCACTTGGGAGGTAAATGGAGCTATATAATAAAAGATATGGAGTTTTTTCCAAAACTATTCCAGTAAGAGTTGGATTCTGACTCTTCACAATTTAAGTTAATGTTATGTCCTGTGTAAGTGAAATAAATGTATAAGAAAAACATTTCTATAAGTAGACATATAGATATTTTAAATGACATAGAGTATGCATAATTTAGTCATGTATATAATGAAATATGATTTTTTAAAATTGAGGTCAGAAAACTGGAAGATAGAAAAATGACCAAATGAGCAGTAAAGTCCATAAAATTTACTGTACAAATTGGCCCAATGAAGTTACTTTTTTATATTTTTTCCATGTAGATCAAAATTTTAAAAAATTTTAGAGACTTGAATCACCTCAAGATGATTTTTCTAGATTTAGTTATGGATTTTCAAAGTTTATCAGGTAAAATGAAAATTGCCAAAGGAACAGTACCCTGAATTTTGAAAAATTATAATTTTATTATATTATGATTTTAGTCTTTAAACCATGATGGAAGACATCTAAAATGATATAATACATGAGAAATGAGCCCTAATATAAGGTGTTACAGAAAAAGTGCAAGAGTATGTGCAATTGAGGAAATGCTGCAACAAGCAAGCACTCAATACTCTCATGTTATATCACAAAGTGGGACTGGTACTACTAGAAAAAGTAAAAGAGCTCATAAGATTGACCAATTGTCATAATAGTGTCCTTCTTCGTCTCCTTCTTCTGAAGGTACTTTTACATTTCACTACAATTTCTCTGCTGCAAAGATTTATCAATTATGAAATTGTTCATATTTTTTCCCTATGTTTGCTTATAATACCTACTCACTCAATTCAGTAAAATATTTTTTCCAAGTTTAGTTCAAATAAATCTTGAAAATATGGTCAATCATGATAATGAAATATACACTCACCCCTCTTATGTTATACCACAAATTGGTTCTAGAACTAGCACATGTCCACTTTGGATGCCAACTTTGGGAGACATCACTAACTTAATTGTTAAATTGAATTCAAAGTTTGATTCCTCTCAATCTATTGGTATGTGCTCTTTTTTTTTATTTTGTTTTTATCATGGGCAATGTTTTATAATATTTATTTAATTACAAGCATATTGATGATAATATATAATGGACTATGTGATATTTGTGTCCATTAGAAAGCAAGTATCAATGCAGAAGCCAGCACACAAACTTTAATATAGTTCATGAAAATGATAAATTTTACAACATTTATGAAAACCATAATGCTTCAGATGATGATACAGACAATTTTGAGACAAATGGCAATTTTCTTTATCACAGTTAGCAAATTATACCTTTCATAGTGTTAGCAAGGCTGACTTCCCAAGAGGGGGGGTGAATTGGGAAGATTGAAATTTTTCTGCACAAAGTCAAATGAGTGAAGAAAGTAAAGTGTAATAAATCAATGTATAAATAGAGTAAACTGAAAAGTAGTAATAGAGAGAAGAACACTCAGTGATTTATCCTGGTTCGGTCTATCCACTTGACCTACGTTCAGTCCCCAAGACACCTCTTGAGATTTTTCCACTATACAGCAAGAATTCAACGGGCTTCTTGCTAATGCCTCAGTACAATGAGTATGCTCTGTTTTCTGGAGCTTTCTCAATCTCTCTAAGCACTTCTACAATGTGCTTTCCAATCCCCTTGTGCTTTCCCTCACAAGTAAATCTAACTTCCAGATGAAGGGTAGATTGTTTACAAAGATATAACCCTTTTGAATAGAGTAGATATGAAGGTTAAAGTACAGATATTGAAGTTAGAGGGTAAAAGCTTTTGAGAAGATGATTTAGCAGAAATTCAGTATATACACGTTTGATTCCTTACCCACAACTTCAAATGATGTTATATTTATAGATTTAGGTCTCAAATGTCCGTTAGAGACTTAATCTATCTGTTAGGGAAGTTATCCAACGGTTACTCTGAAAAACTATCCGTCAACCAACCGCATTTAATGCTTCTGACATACTGAAATTCGAATTTTGGTTGGTCAACAGATGAATTTCGAAGGAACCGAAGGTTAAGGCTTCCAACTTACAGCACGAAGTTCGTCTGTTCATGAAGTGAAATTCGAATTTGGGAACTTGTAAACTGTTTTCACGTTGTGACATACGAATTTTCAAGAAGAAAGTTTTTCTGTTAAGTATGAACAGTGTTTTCAATTTTCTACAGTGCCCTCAAAATTCGAATTTTGGAAGCCCAAAATTCGTCTATTCCTAGTACGTTCAAGGAGGCACAGTAGTTTACTTTCTTCGAAATTCGAATGTTGAAAGAGTGAAGTTGTCTGTCAGAGAGAATCTTTTCAGACTAACTTCAAGATTCGAAGTTACAAAACTCTGTCATTTGTATGTCAACATTTCATTCCAACAGACTCACAACCTTAGCTTCTGAAATTCAAATTTTAATGTTCAAAGTTCGTCTGTCAGAAAGCAGTTTTGAAACTTAAATTATTCTTGATCTCAGATGAACTTCAACATTGTTTCAGACGAATTTCTTCCATTTTCATAAGTTGTGTTTTGTCTGAAATTCGAATTTTGAAGACTCAAAGTTCGTCTGTTTCAAAGAGGCTTATTTCAGGCTTACATGAAAATTTGAATGTTGCAAAGCCAAAGTTCGTCTGTCTGAGAGTATTTTTCAAACTCAATTTCTTCTTGATTTCAGATGAACTTCAGCATTATTTCAGACGAATTTCTTTAGTTTTCACAAATTATATTTTGTCTGAAATTCGAATTTTGAAGATACGACGTTCGTCTGTTTCAAAAAGGCTTCTTTCAGACTTAGATGAAAATTCAAATTTTGGATAATCAAAATTCATCTGTCAGAGAGTCATCTCTTCAGATTTATTCAATTTTAGCTTGAAATTTGAATTTCCAAAGGCAAAGTTTGAATTTCCATATGACAGTTCAGTTTAAACTTCTCAAACTTCGTCTGTTTGTGGGTGTTTTTCAAATAAGTCAAGATTTATCATAAAATCAAGGTTTGAAAACATTTTTCCTTAAAATCAAAATCTTTTATCCTCATTAAAACATAACAAAAGATCTTACAGAAGATCTAACAGCTATTACTCAAAATTCTTCACTTGAAACACTTTGATCTCCTTTAATATCTTCAATCCAAGCTCTTGATTGTTGCTTTGGAATCATCAAAACTCTTAATTCAACACATAGCATTGCATTTAAATTCATATATATTTTCAACAATATGTGAAGTTTATTCACAACAAATTTAACAAAATTTTCACAATGCAGAAATTTGTGGGACTTCATCAACTACAACAAATATTGATGTGCCTTTATTTGCTTCTCACCATTAGATTAATACATGAACTACACATGAACCTAATACAAAACATTTTGAAATATTTTTAATGGTAAATTTTAAGATATCTTTTATTTTAGATCATGTTAATACTTCATTTATTCATTTTTAAGCTTACCTTGAAGGAGATCTAGATTACCACTATAACTTCTATGGTGCTTGTATGTGGTTTAATGAAAGGCTTAAATAACAATCTAATTCATCAATGGAATTTGGATTGTGTTGCGGTAGAGGCAAAGTCGTAATTCCTCTAATGCCTAACCCACCTCTGTATATTCATAGTCTTTTTATTTATATTGAATTGGAGGAACCTAAGAACTTTCTGGGTAACATTAGAGTTTACAACAATATGTTTTTTTTTCATATCTATGGGAGGTAAAATTCAACATGCAGTAAATTTAGGTGCTGCCCCACATGCATTTGTTTTTAGTGGTCAAAATAATCACTGAATAGGTAGTCTTCTTCCTTCAGAAGGTTTACGGCCTATATACTCACAACTATATATTTATGACACTGAAAATGAAGTCAGTAATATCATATGTATTGTCAGGTAACATTGAAAAGTGTTATTTGTTTTTGTTTTCTTACATGTCTAGAATATCTAATTAAACAAGTTTTTATCATTGCTGCAATTCTAAAGATAAAAGCTCAACCCTTGATCCTATAATTGTGTTGATACTAATGATAGAGTTAGATCACGTAAACCCTTTTGTCAAGAATTTTTGTGCAGCGTCATCTGTATTGCAAAATAAAACAACAGCTAATGTCAAGTTGTGTTTGTTGCACAAGAGAGACAATGATGGATGTTTATATAATTGGCCTTTAGTCTCTAAGGTCGCAGCATTAGTGGTAGGGTACTTTGATAGCAATTATACTGAAAGAGATATTATACTTCAAATACACTCTGGTAAGTTGCAATGGATATTTGAACTTGACCTCGAATAATCACCTTTACATTATCCACTTTTAATTCCATTTGGTGTTAATGGTTACAGAGACAATGTTGAGCATCATCAATAATCTTTTGAAAGAACGACGAGGAACAAAAAATGCAGAATTCGTGAGTTCCTTACTTTTAGACTAATGCATCATGACCATGAAGTTTCAATTTTATTATATGCATGTCGGTTGTTGTAGCAATTCATAGTGGATGGATATACCGTGATGGAATCCCGAAGATCCAATAAATAAGAACTCATAAAAAAGACTTGTGTGTTGATCTATATAAAGGATTGTCTAATGCAGTGCTTTGAGGAGATACTGATGCATCATCTATTGGTAGGCGTATAGTTCTACCATTAACATTTATTGATGGAGCAAGATACCATATAGCACTAAGGCTATATGGTATTTTGGCCCCAGGAAATGAAAAATTTTTCATTTTTGTCCCTAAAAGGAAAAGTAACGTAATTTGTATAGATTTTGGGGAAAATTATAGCTAATAACTTGAAGGAATTAAAAATTATAACTTTCCCCGAGTCGGGGGGTAATGTTCTAAGTGTTTAATGTTGCCTGGGGACTTCAGGAAGTCTAAGAAAGCTTGTGAAATCATTGAAAGTTAAGGGTATAGTCAAGAGGATTCAACAAAGGTAGTTAAGTTATAAATTCTTGCTTATGTCCTTTCATTGTTTTCTTATGATCAATTTTTGTTGCCATATTGTAATTGTAACTTCTTTGATTTATTTTGGCTGTAACATGAGGGTTTTCAATTTCCTAGGATGTCCATTGTCTAAGCCGTTATTCTGCCGAAGTTTTTACGACTTACATGGAAATTTGATGATTGATGTGATTTAATATGATTAAAGTATTTATTATGTGAAATGATTGACATAAATGCATGGATTATAACTTGCTACTGAGATTGTCTCAATCTCATCCCCTCAAGTATCCTAAATTCTAGGTAGAAGAAATGCCAAGATTAATAAGGCAAGGCTATGAAAATTGAAGAGAAGGATGTTGATAGAGCCATTTATGAGCATTTCAATGTACTATCATGGCAGTTTGTATAAAATTCTCTAAGAATTAATAAGGCTTTATATTTCTATAATTATGTCATTTTAGGTCTCCTATGATGATATAAACATGCTTTGGGTAAGTTTGAATTTTGTATGCATTATATGATAAAGATTTTGAAATTTGAGATTCAAATTTGTCCAAGATGACCATGAAAGAAACATGGTTACTCTATTTGAAACAAAGCATTTGGTATGAGTATTATATATGCTCAAAAAGTAAACAAGATGAACTTTTCAACAAGCAAAATTGAACTTAAATTTGACATGCATACAATTTATAGTGTACTTTTGAAATTAAGGTAAACCCTGGACATAGTTGGAAAACTGCATATTTTATTCATAAGTACTATTTATTTTGAAAAGTAGAATAAAATCATGCAGAGTGCTATAAATTCAATGGTTTACATATATTAAAAGATTAATGTCTTAAGTTTAATATGTCACTAGTTTGAGTACATTTGGAGCTATATAATTGGGTGTTATGCATGTTTTTCCAAAACTATTCTAGTAAAAGTAATATACTGACCCCTAATAGTTTAAGATAGTGCCATGCTCTATTCTAGTTAAATAAATGTACAAAAAAAATATGGCTGAAAAATAGACTTACATAGATTTCCAATGATGTAAAGTAGACATTATTTGGCTTAGGATAGGATATGAAATAAATTTTCAAACTTAAGGCCAGAAAGTCTGGAATAATATTTTTGACCATTTGAACAATGAAATTTTGAGTATTAAACTATATTAATTGGTTCGATCAATTACAAGTTTCATATTTTCCCTGTACGGCATATTTTTTTCTATTTTTAGAAATATGAATCACATTAATATGAATTTTCTTGATTTAATTATGATTTTCCAAATTTTAGCTAGAAAAATTGGGTTCCAAATGAATAGTGCCTTTTTTTTTAATCATCTCTATTTTGGACCCTATGATGATTCAATCTTTTAAAATGGCTTAATTGGATATTAGAAATGCTATAATACATGGGAAATTATATATAAAATTAATGAGTTGCATTTTTTGTATCAAAGTAAAGATTTGGACATTTTTTATATCAGAGCAAATATTTGGGCAAATCTTTGCAACCAGGAAGAAATGTACCTTCTGGAATATAGTTTCCCTCTTAATGTGAAGTATTATTCCTTATAAAAATCTAACCTAAGAATGTTATAATAGCATAAGAGATTAGTCTTGAGGATAGCTTATGATAGTTGCTATATTAGTTGAGAATGTTTTACACAATTTGTTTTTCTTAGTTTTTGAATCCTTTCAAAGTTGGAACGTAAGTAGATCCTATTAGTAAAAAGATAATGTTGGATCACTGAGGATCTTAGTAGGGCTCAGAGATCACAATAGATCTTATGGTCACAGTAGACCAAGTATAAAGTTGCAGTAGACCTCTAAAGAGAATGAGATGATGAGAGAGATTGATGAGGCCTATAATTCTGATAGTTCTCTGAAGAAAGATGACCTAGGATGATTTTTTGAAAGATATGAAACATCATTAATCAGCAGCTAATGTAAATGTTTGCCTAAGACTTCTCTCCAGTGCCCAGCCATTGACTAGAAAGTTGGTCAGGGATGTGATGGTAGGTGGTGTTAATAAGTATGAGAAGCAAGGTCCCACCTATAAAATGTGATCAGTGGCAAAATGTTTCCATAATGAATGAAAGGGGTCAGTAAGGAATAAATGATAGTTATGAAAGAATCAATAAGGAAAACTAATATAAAATTTAAAGGAAGGTAAGTTAGAAAAGATAGCAACCCAAAAGTAGGAAATTGGCCTGAGCCTAATAAGAGTCCTATGAAGGAGAACATAGGATCTAGCAAAATTTTTAATGATAATAGTCTTATAGTGATTACTAGTTGAAAGGATTGCCTGAATCTAGAAAGCAACCCTATAGCATTGATCCATTTCAGGAGTAGTCCTTATAGAGCAAGCAAGTGCACCTCTAAGTGAAGAGGTAGATCAGCCCATGAGTTATGATAAACAAGTTTGGGCTAGCTGTATTATTTGGATTAAGTAGGTAGCTTTCTCCAATTAAACTAAGGACTCCAAATCCAAAGGATTAGTAGAACTGTGTTGAGTAATGTTAAGCTAGATCTAAAGGAAAAGTCCAAGTTCTAGACTTCCTTAGTAATGTGGTAAGAGTGAAGAAATTCATAGAAAGGCATTATGATTATAAGTTCCCTATAAGTGTATGGGTTGAGCAAGTGCTTGATGCTATACTGGATCAAGAGTTCTAGAATTGTATCATGGAGCTCCCTCAAGGTCGAGTATTCCATGCTCTAGAAGACTGTGTCATTGCCTATATGCCCCGGGTAGAGCACTAGTACAAAAAAGAAGCTGAGGCGATAAAAGTCTCAAAAGAGGAGTTAGAGGGGGATCTAGAGGAAGATCCAGTGTAGATATCAGATGGTAATGATAAGTCTGATGCTAGTACAGAAGCCCTATAAACTTGATGTAATGTAAGTATAGAGGGAGTATGTATATGCAATTATGATGTATAGGCAACAAGGTGCCAATTTATTAGTAGTAAAATTGAAAGACTAAGGGTTGAGATACGATGAAGGGTTCCAATCGGTTATGGTATAATGAAGTAGTATTTAATGTAATTGCGGAGTTCAATTTGTTATTATTTGCAATTAGTAATTCCAAGATAAGAATGATTAAGATACAAAAAAGTGCTCAACAAAGATTGATAATACAACCACAAACCTCTCAAATGACTCCAGTAGCAGTAAATGAATATACTTCAAGTCTAGATCCCCTGCATGTGATCCTGAATTGTCTGGATCAATAACAGAGGACTACTCCCTCCGGTCCTATATATAGGACCTTTTGTCTTGGTCCTAAATATAAAATCCTTTATAATATACGACGTGGTATTTATTATGTATTTCCAAAAAAAGCCCCTATTTAATGTATTCAAAGAGAAAAAGAGAGAGATTAAATAAGGGTAGTTTTGGAAAAAGGTTAAAATTTTTGGAGAAATCGAGGTAGTTAATTAGTTTTAATTCCCTTTCTTAATTCGCGTGATTCGGTTAAAATGATCTTATATATAGGACCAGAGGGAGTATTAAGTAACTACAAGAGATAGTTAATGCTCAGAGGCAACATGGAAAAAGTTAGAGCCCTCGATGTTTCGTGTAATATCCCTACTTTTATAGAATATTATAAAATGAATAAAATATGAGAAACGAAGCAGAACGAAAAGACTATATATAATCGAGTTTTAGAAGGAATTAATTTCTCATCTAATTTTCTGAAGAAGTTATGTTTGGTCCTTAATTGGAATTAATTTTTCATAAGGTCCTTAGTAGAAATTAATTCTAGAACTTACTCTGGAAAATATGCAATATACCACTTGAATGAAAGCCCATTCCAAACTGAGCGCAACAGTATAAGTATTGTGTTCCTGGGAGGTCCATGTTAAGAGATAGATCAGTTTGAAGTTATTATGAATAATGAAAAAAGAAATAATAAAAAATTAGTCTTTGAGTAAAATTACAAGAAAGTGGCCACAAGAATAAATAATTACATTTTTACCTGGTTCAGGGGCAAAACGGTCATTTCTCATATTAGAAGAAAAATGTGAATATTACATTTAAATCCCAAGAAAAAAATGTTGATATCATAAAATGCATGAGTAATTGGGAAAAATGAGAGGCATCGTTAAATGTGAATAAGGGCAAAGGGATCATTTTTCCTGGTTAAATGGAAAAATGAGAAAATTATATTTTGGCCCCAAAAAAAAATAATTCTTGCAATTTAGTCCATGAAGGAAGAAATGGGAAAGGGAATGAAAATAAGTTTAGGAAAAATTACAGTTAAGACCCAAAAGTTTCAAAAAGTATAAATTTATCCTAGGTCAAGGATATTTTTAGAAATATGAAAAATTATAGTCAAAATGAAGCCCTCAAGGAGCTAAACCCAATGGAATATAGCAAGAAATTTATTCAGATCAAAATAATATTTATTGGGTAATTAAGATTTAATATTAATATTTTGCCCAATAAAGGTCATTTGGACTGCAAAAAGAGACAGTATTAATTCAAGAAAAGTGAAAGGGTCTTACTAAAATATATTTTGGACCAAAAGTAATTGTTGGATATTTCAGCCAATTTAGTGACAATTTTGGCAAAAATATTTAATCGGTACGGGTAAATTTAATCGGTAAAGGGTATTTTAGTCCATAAAAAGTTATTGAAGCAATTTTTGGCTAAACAATAAGGTGAGCCACATTTGGACACAGCTTATGGACACAAGTGGAAATTTTAGAAAAGCTTTTTAAAGAACAAATGAATAAAGTCAAAAAGAAAAGTTAATTAAATGATTTAATTAGATAAATATCTTAGTAAGTCATTAACCATCATCGTCTTTAGCCTTCATCACGTCTGAACCAGTGAAGAAAGAAGAGAGAAGCCGTTGAACACCTAGGGAGAAAAGGAAGAAGAAAAAGCCAAGTTTTGGTCCTCAAATTCTCAAGGTAACATCTTATACCTATTCTCTAGTGTTCCCTTGAGTTTGGAAGAGTTTTGTGGCTTATTTTCTTCTATTTTCACCACTGAAATTTTTGACCTAGAGAGAGAGTAGAGAGAAAAAATTGTGCCATGAAGAAACCAATCCCTAAAAAGTGAAGCATATGTCACAAGATGCAAAATTATGGCATTGGTTTCAAAGAATGATGAGTTATTATTTTTCTACAATTTTCTCTATTTTTCTGCTATTTAGGGTTTGTGAAAGGAAAGGGAATTTCAAGTTTTTGACCCCAAAAATGGATTCCTCGGGTCCAAAATAGGTTAGAACAACTATGTTGTACAAGAAAATACAAAAGGAAAGCAAAAGTGAAAAATTAGAGTTAAAGTGAGCTCTTTATGAGGGAAGTCATGCAATCAATGACTTAAGACCTTGTTTTATGATGTAATAGGGTTCAAGGAAATGTTAGAGGATCAAAGAAATGGTCTACAAAGTTTGGAAAGTGTTGGAAAGCCACAAGGTAGTTCACCAACCTAATCTTGCATTGTATTATCATATAGTTTGCAATGATTTTGATGAGTTGACTATTGTTTGCCATGTTGATTTGTGATGATTTGATGTTATTTTCTGAGTTGTTTGAGGGGTTTTGAGACCCCGGAATGTCCAAAACCCAAGGGGAAACTCTGCCCAATTTTCTATAAAATGTTTGAATGATGATTTGATGATATGTGTTTGCAATATGTGATGATATGTTTGCTTGATTGGTGGTAACTATTGAGATTCTATGAATCTCATCCCTCCCAAATGCTAACCACACTACTACAGAAATTGGCTTTTGGTATGCTTTTTTTCAGTGTTTTGGTACGCTTTTGAAGCGTACCCTATGTGACCGCTCCAAAAGTCTTTTCGTGCGCTTCAATAAGCGTACCTAAACACAATCATTGGGCCAACTAAGAGGTGCTATTTCAGTACGCTATAATTCAAAAACATACCCAATATTTAGTCTTTGGGTACTCTTCTAAATAAAAGTGTACCAAGGGATAAGCCTTCAAACACGCTTTTTGTTGATGAGCGTACCCAAAGCTCCTTCAATTTTTTTTTTGAAATATACGTTTTTGTAATCTTTCCTTTTCAACCTGGTACATATAAATTTATAATATATCATTTTCATCCATTCAGCAATTTCCACAATACAGGATCAATCACAAAAATATTGTTGGCTAAAAATTAGTACAAATTAAACATCACAACATTTTTAACACATACAAAACAAGCCAAAAGATCTCCTGGTAATGTCTAAAACAACCCAAAGTCCTAGCTTTGTATCTCCATAACAAGCCAAAAAATCTTTCAACAATGTCTCAAGATTATAAATACCAGCAACCTACATAATATGTTCTAACACATATCTTGACCACTCTTCTTGAAGTTCTTTTATCTCATCTTTGGTGTAGAAATCATAATACGAATCCGAGAAATACTATAAAATGAAACATCACAACAAAATTAGTGAAATGAATATGATAAAATTTAATTAATTAAAAACTTACATAATATATACAAGATCTGAAGAACATACTTTCTCTGGAATGGTAGATTGGTCATGTAATATGATATCCTTCATAAACTTTAACACATAATATCCACAATCAATAGTATTTTGCTGCTGAGGGCACTATAAAAATAACAAAAGATCATATATCAATTTATGCATGTGATGTATTTATTCATAATAACTTCTTCACTTTAATTCTATCAATGCTAGTACCTGTATTGAAGTCCATTTGTATTGTGTGGGTTTTGATTTTGTTGGGAACCATAAGCCACGGCTCCCACGAAAAGTAGTCAAGGAGCTAACAAGATTAAAAAAAATTAATGTAAGTTACTATTTAGAATATTACACAAATATATAGATGTATGAAGAAAATAAACATATATGCTTACTGATTAAAGAGCTTCATTATCATATCAGGAGCTGGGTTCAGGTTAGCATTCATGGAATCCAAATAATATATTTCTGGAGTTAAAGGATTAATGACGATCAACACCCAATGTTCCCTAAAAATTTGAAATGAAGTGTAAACAAATTGTAAGTATTTCACATTGAAAGAATTCAAAATTAGAAATTCTTTAATAATTGAGTCACCCCAAATTATAAGGTGCCAGAAACAACATATCCTCCACTGCTCTTGCTCCAAAGAAATCAGACAAAGATCGTGATTTCTCATATATCTTGCTTCCTCCATGTGATGATATTGTATGGGGGTTGATGAAAGAGAATTTACTCGTCAACCCATTAGGGACCAAAAAACTATGGTATAGGTACCTTAAATAAAGTACACAAATTGATTAATATTGTTCACATCAAATGACAAATGAAAAGCCAAAATTGATTTCAACCATGAGCTATCATACAAGTACCTGAGATATACATTGATGACTGTGGCACCTATCCATTCATGATCAAGCATTTCATTTATTTGCTCAATAGCAAGATGATCAACTACTTGCATGTTGTAAATGCCATAATGAAAATTTATTTCATGTGTTTTACCATTTGCTAAATCCCTTTTGTTAGGATCCTTAGAGCAATACCATTTGGCCCACATGTGTTATGAGTAACTTCAGGGATGGGCTTTTTCATCACCAGTTTGGCAATCGATTCCTTTGATTGTTGAAGTGTACCTTTGATTTGTTTCTTCACTGGTGTAGCAATAGATTCCTTTGACTTTTGGCTTGTCCCTTTGATTTGTTTTTTGCTCTTTTTGGGCTGTGCAATTTGAACAAAACAAGAAATCAATTCAGTTAGTTAGGGATCAACAATGAATACAAGTGCAATGCATTGTAAGGATATGCCAATTTCCTTACCATTTGTACTACCTCAATGAGGTTGCTTGGCCATGCTACAAAATAACCTATTGCATCACCAACTTTTGTCACTCCATCATCAGTAGGTATTGGCAAATTAGCTCCTTCCTCATCTACTTTGTCAATTAGAACTTTCAAGAAGCCATCGGGTAGTGGTACATTATGTAGAATTGCACTAGGAGTGTTAAACACGCTACCCTTTGCAACCACACGACGTGTTGGGGTCTCCATCCATAATTGGCACTTTGATTCACCCTATACCAATCATAAAGTAATAAATGACGAATTAATGAAAAAAAAACTATAATGTACTTAGTAGGGAAGAAATACCTCAGGAAGTTGAAATACAAGTGTGCAACTATCTTTCATGCTGGGGTTACCTTCTGCCGCCAACTTCCCTGCCCCTAGCATGAGTTTCATATTTTTAAACATCTCACCATATTCATTAAAGCGCATGGATTGTTGGTATAATTGATGCTCTAGGGTGGACACTTTTTCTTCCAAATGTGCAGCTTTCTTTTCAGCTTGAGAGTTTAAATGCTTTCGAGTCCCGAAGTAGCTTGTTTGAGTGACCCCAAATCCAACACCTCTAACACGACCAGGGACTTCAGGGACTTGTAACACCCTAGCGAGTATATCGTTACGACCAAAGTTTTCAATCTCATCTTCTCTTGATTGGGATAGAAACTCCTATCATACAAATTATTAAGTAAATGTTAAGACTTATATTTAATAGAATAATGATAGATGCATATATTTAATACTTACACATTCATCCCAAACCCTCTGAACACGTTCATCATCAATATTACCCTCCTTGTTTTCTCTTCCTTTCTTCCATAGCACATGACGAGAAATTGTGGATGCTTCTGATCCTGTCTCTTGGATCTAATTATTAAAAACATAAAAATGCAATCATTAGGACAAGCATGTATTCTCTCATAGCTCATGCCGATAGAGCATAAAATTTGTTTAGCATCATATGTTCAGCTAGGAAGCTCATTGTCCTCCGGTAGCATCTCTTTCACAACTGTAAGTAATTCTGTGAAACTCTTGTCACTCCATCCATTGCTCGCCTTCAAGTTGTACAATTTTAAAACCACAGACAACTTTGTGAATTTAGTACAACCAGTATATAATGGTTTCTCCGCATCACTTTTCAACCTTTCAAACATTTTTGGACAATTTTGAAGATCCTCCTCAACCAAATTTACAATCTCTTCAAGACGGTCGGCCTCATATGTCCTTGTAGCAGAATCATTTGATGCACAACTCGCACTATAACCCCAAACATTAGACGCATCCTTGGTCTCACCATGTTTAGTCCAGTATTTGTAGCTTTGATTAATTCCATAATGCACTAAATGACCTTCCAACTCAGCTGCACTAATTCGCCTTTCATAGCAACAGTCCAAACAAGGGCATATAATTCTATAAGGATTTTCTGCATGCTCAACTACAAAATTGATGAACTCTCTTACTCCATCTATATATTCCTTTGACAATCGATTGGCAGACATCCATTTCCTATCCATACCCATAAGTTGTGAAAAAATTTCGGCAGAGTCTCCCCTATAACTTGGACCTCCAGATAATTCTACAATACCAAGAGATAAATTGTTTTCAGACATTGAAAGATATTATACAACAACCAGAATCACAATAGCATTTAGTCCAATCCAATTTACTATTCTAAAAAAAATTCAACCCTTAATAGAAAGTCTTAACTCAGCAACCCAACTATGTCATAAGCAACTAAATATAATATATGTGAATGTAAGATTAACATACCTAGGGAGAGATTGTTGTACCCAATGTCACTTGCAATTCTCTTCTAAGTCAATGACTTTATTTTCTGCCTCAAATCTTCTCAAATCTATACATAGATATTAACTCCAACCTCACAAAAATATTAGAAAGCCAATGAAAACAATATCAATGCATCTAAAGAAATAGATTTTATTCAATTTAAGCAACATTTTATCATATCATGTGCCCTTGAAACATCATCATCATCATCCAACCAACAACAATATTAGAAAGCCAATGAGAACAATATAAATGCATCTAAAGAAATAGATGGAATTCAATTTAAGCAACGTTTTATCATTTCATGTGCAATTATTATTATTATTATTATTATTTGACTTTATTATTATTATTTGACATTATCTTTTGTCTCTTTTTTTCCAATCCTTCCCTGCAAAAAAAAAACAAACAAACAAACTAGTACTGGTCAAAGAGTTGGAGATTAATTTAATGCAATCTAAATTAAACAAAAATGGAACAAAGCAGTAAGGAGAGAGAAAATAAATTAAAAAAGGAGTAGATATTATTTTGAGAATATATTTACTATTTTTTTGGGGCATGAAGTGTTGTTATCATATTTATTAACACTATTATAGAACCGGAGGGAAGCTTGCAAGAAATTGTATATTTTCTTTCTAAATAAAATTATTGAATTAAATTCATATGGCTTAAATTGAATAATTTATAACATTAATTATTATCAAAGTATTAAATTATAAAAATAGATGAATAAATCTAAACAGTTCAAAACTACACTTTATGCATGCGTTTCACTTTTATAAAACATTTGTATGTACTTTCATTCATGTTTTTAATAAAAAATTATTTAAATTAAATAAATTAATGAACTCTTATTCTTTTTTATCTATATACATTTTCTATTCATTAAAATATTTCTTTTTTGGATGACCTTTTCTTTTCCTTTTGAAAAGCAAAAGCAAATGGATTGAGCGTGAAGCATACAAAAGCAAGCTAAGTGTAGACATTGAATGTTGATTTACCTTTCTAAAGAACACTACGAATAGAAATATAATTACTACCACAATTTGTTGTTTTGCCCAATGATATGCAAGCATTAGATTACCCTATGGCTTTTATATATTGATTGCTATATAAAATGTTAATTGGTCCAAGTAACTTCATATTCCATCACGTTTTTCTTGGGCTTGCTAAAAATAGAAAAGTGATACAAATAAATTAGTGGTGATTTGGAGTTATGAAAGTAACCTACTTTCATTTAACCAAGTCAGTTTGAACATAAATCTTCTTAACAATCTTTTGCCACCAAATAATGTTGGATTAATATATTATACAACAAAAAGGTATACATGCATGCTGAAAGTTCTGATTAAACCAGAAAAGACAAATACGGCTTCATTGCGCGCTTAAGTCTATTGCTTTTGGTAGAATTTAATACACACACACACAAAGAAGACACATCAGCAAAACTTTATATATTGGGTTTCAAACCTTTTCTTTTCACATTCATGTTCAACTTCAACCCTCACCTACATATATTCAACCTCCAGATTCACAAATTTTCCAAAACTCTTCCTCATGGTGCTAGAAAGACAGATTATAGAAGATAAGTGCAAACAGAGGGAAGAAAGCTATAACATGACAGCAGTGGTATGTTAAATTTACTAAGTGATTCAGCAAGTGTAAGAAAGAAATAACTCAGGGGGTGCAATAAGAGTCAACTTTCAAAAACTATTAGATATCATATATCATAGTATACTCATTGCATTCAGCACCAGGGAACTTGAAACTTTTCATAAGAGTTATTTCAGCAATAATAATTTTTAATTGGCATGTTTTAGTTGTAGTTACATGGCTTCTAGACATTATTGAACAATATACATATATATATATGTATCTTGAGAGAAACTATAATAAAGCAACATGACAAATGGAAATGGGGAGCAGAATTCGAAAGTTTCTTCACAAAAATCTTAAGTTGCTAACAAACCAAGCTATAGGTTTTCTAAATATATAAAGGGGGAAAATACTATCAACTATTACTAATCAACAAACTTGTACTTGTCCATAGCTTCAAATATATTTGATGTCGATTCTTTCCTGAGACACCCTTACTCAATCTGTCCTGTAATGAATGTCATAAAGCACCTGTAGCAATTAAACAAAGCAGTATGACTTCAGCAGAAAAAGTAACGTGCAGATTGTGGTATATAAAGAAACAAAAACATGTCAATTTGCAGTTATATTATTTAACACGACCAACAAGACAGCAACATATTTTCTTTTCAATAACAAACTTTGTCTTGCATATGCCCCAGAACTCTAATATATCATCACACATTAATTCCTTAGGATATATATGGAACTCTGTATTTTCAAGTTAATACCAAGCTTATGCAACTTAATAGCATATTCAGAGTCAAAACAATATGAGGGAAAAAAAAGCTAGGAGATGAAAATTAAAAAACTCAATATAGTTAATGAACCCATGCCAAATTTTTGCAATCAAAAGTTAAAACATACGTAAAAATGGGCAACTAAGTCAGAGCATCAAATAGATTCATAGATTGCATTAGGCAAAATCTGATGAGCACATAATTTTAGAATAGAAAACAGTCAAAGTTGATACCTATAACCCCAAAAACTCATGTCTTTACTGGGCTATATCAGTGCAAAATATCCGTTTTTCACTTCACCATGCTCCACTGAAATTTACGTTAAAATTTTTTCTTACAGTATGTTCTTAAGAGCATCAAACGGATGAAGAAGAAACAAACTCACGAACCTTCGATGTGCAAGGATCCATTTGTAGAAACCCACAAGGCACCAGTTTCGCAATCTTAGGGTGCTGAAGCTACAGTGTGTAGAAACCCAGAGAAGACTCACAAGGACCAGCGAATCTTTAGAAACCAGAGAAGACTGGTGAAGCTACAGTGTGCAGAAACCCAGAACCACGAGTTTCACACTTGCCACCGTGACCCATTTGCAGAAACCCATGACAGCCCACGAAGCTCCGAAGACCGGTGAAGATAAGCGAAGCTCTGCTAATCCAATGGAGGCAAGACACAGTTTAATGAAGAGCAATGGAGCTCTAAAAACCCACGAGGAGCGATGCAGTAGCAAATCTAATGAGAGGATAGCTTCGATTGTCGAACGAAGCTCTAGAAACCCACGTGAGAGAAGAACCTTCGCATTTGAGAACAGAGCACGCGACCCACGAAGAGCGATGGAGGGCTGAATTTGTGAGAGGAGGAGCTTCACATGAGGCAACAAAAATGTACAGGAAGGACTGGGCAAATGGCAGAAATGGTGAGTTTGGCGCCAGAACATAGAAGAGGGCGGGAGTGGTTTTAGGCAACATGAAATAATTAAGCAGAGAGTATTTCTGGAGTTTAAGTTTCGAAGGGAGTAAATGTACTGTTGCTTTTTTTAATTGAGTTTTGGTATGCTTCTGTATAAAATGCACCTATATCTTCTTGAGTGTACATATTTTGGTATGCTTTTTAAAGGAAGCATGCTAAAAAATAACTGTTTGGGTATACTTTTTTATATAAGCATACCCAAAGGTAATTTTTGGTATGCTTTTTCAAAAGCGTACCCACAGGTGCGTACCAAAATAACAAATCTGTAGTAGTTCCATGTTTAGGCTAAGGCAATCCAAGGAGTTCAAGAGGAGCTAAAAGAGCTGAGGAAGAAATTGGTGGAAATTATGTTCTTGCAAGTATTGATGTTAATTTTGATAGTATGTATAAATTTCTATGCAAAGGATAAATCATATATATATATATACACTGATGCAAGCATGTTCCTTGAGATATGTTTTGGTGTTACATATGAAGTTGGAACAATGAATGATGGTGTAAGTATATTATGAAATTTATTATGTTAAAGTATGGATGAAAGGGTTCAATCTGGATACCCAGATAGAATGTAGGTACTGTTTATTCAAAACAGGACAATTAATTCTATTGATTTATATGATATAAAAGTATATGGAATAAGCTTTCCATAGAGTCAAAGAACACCTCAATTGGTTAAGTATATTATTTATGGTGAATTTGTAAAGTTAGGGTTCAAAAAACAGGGCAAGGTTGGAAAACTGGAATGTTACTCAAGGTACTGGAAATTTCTAAAGGCATTATAAAATTTCACAGAGGTTCAAAAATTCAATGGTTTACATGTATAAAATTTCTATATCTTAAATTTAATATACCACTAATTTGGAAGTGATTGGAGTTATATAATGAGAGATATGTAAGTTTTCCTAAGGCTGTTCCAGTAAAAGTTAAGTTTTGACCCTTGATAGTTCAAATTAATGTCACGCCCTATTCTAGTAGAATAAGTGTACAAGAAACTATGGATAGAAAGTAATCATATAGGGCTTTCCAATGACATATAGAATGCATGATTTGACTCAGGATATCATGAGATATGAATTTTTAAATATAAGGCCAAAATCCTAGGAAAAATAAAATGACCAAACATACAATGAAAGTTTGGGAAATAAACTATACAAATTGGTTTAGGGAATGCTCTATTTCATATTTTTCCCATGAAGATAAAATCTTTTTACCTATTTTTAGAGACTAGAATTACTATGATATAATTTTTCTATAATTAGTTATGAATTTTTTAAGTTCATCAGGTAAAACGGAAATAACACAATGAACAGTACATGAAATTTTAGAAAAATCTGTTTTCATATTTTAATGCAATCAAGTCTCTAATCATGCAATAATGGACATAATTGGAGTCTAATACATGGAAAATAGACTTAAGTATAAGGTGTTACATTTCGCATATACTGCAGCAGCCTCATGCAAGTTAATAAGATCCTATGGGACAAACTATAAGGTGACAAGATGAGTTCGTCAACCACCAATATATAATTGTACAATCTAGAGAGTATCAGCTTCTATCTTTTGATGATAAATTTGACGTGCAAGAGGCTGAGAATTGGATTATAAGCCTAAAAAATATTTCCAGGATAATGAGATGCACATCGGAAATGAAGGCTTTGAATGACAACTTCTATGTTGGAAAAGAGGCTAACCAATGATAGCGGAACACAAAGTAAATTAATCAAGCAAGGGATATTCCATTGACTTGGGAAATATTCTTAGAATAGTTCTATGAGAAGTATGTTTACCAGTCAATAAGAGATGAAAAGGAAGCAGAGTTTATAATAATCCGCCAATATGAAAATAAGTCAGATGGTAAATAGGTAGCAAGATATAATCAACTGGTTCAATACCCAACTTACCTCCAACAGTATGATGTTGAGTAACGGAGGATAGAGAAGCTGGAAGTGGCCTAAAGTAGCAATAAGAGAAGAGTTGCCCCAATGCAGTTTCAGACTTTTAGTTCAGTGATTGAAGTGAACAGGATCACTAATGATAGTCTGAATCCCAAGCATATTGCATAAGCATCTCTAGCTAATACTAATAATAAGAAATTATAGAGGAATATCTGAAAGAATTGCTGAAAAAGTTTGGGATGGAGAATGCCAAGCCAATGAGAACACCTATGGCTACTGCAACCAAACTGGATATGGATGAAGGGGGAAAAATGTTTGACATAACCCAGTATAGAAGAATGATTGGCTCTCTGCTATACCTAACTGCCAGCAGACCTGACATCATGTTTAGTGTCTGTATGTGTGCAGGTTCTAATCATGTCCCAAAGAAACCCATGCAACTGCTGTAAAGCGTATCTTCAGATATCTTATTGGAACATCACAGATGGGTCTTTGGTATCCAAAGGGCAATGGAGAAGATCTGAAAGGATACACTGATGCTAACTTTGCAGGATCCAAAACTGACAGAAAAAGCACAAGTGGAACGTGTCAGCTTTTTGGAGGATCCTTGGTTTCATGGTTTAGCAAAAAGCAAAACAGTGTGGCCTTATCCATGGCAGAAGCTGAATATGTTGCAGCTGGAAGCTGTTGCGCCCAAATCATCTGGATGAAACAGTAACTTGAAGATCTTGAGATTGAGATGAAGGAAATACCAATAATGTGTGACAACCAAAGTGCCATTAACATCATAAGAATCCTGTCATGCATTTAAGGACAAAACATATTGAAGTTAGGCACCACTTCATAAGGGATCATGTTCTGAAAGGATAAATCAGATTATAATACATCCCAACAGAAGATTAAGTTGCTAACATCTTGATAAAGCCTCTGTCAGAAGATAGACATTATAAAATCAGGAGAGAATTGGGTATGGTAAATCCCAATGAACCGTGAGTAAATCCTTGTGCAAATCTATTTTTAAAATTTCTAACATTAATTTAATTCTAACTTTAGCATAGGAGTGAGTTTAATTTAAGTTGCAGGTGCTCCTCATAAGATTTAATGGCAATAAATCTAAAAAATGGAGCACTCCAGAATGGAACAAGTCAAAAAGTGAGAAAGAAAGCTAGAAATCAGAGTTTCTAAATCCATTCTGTAAGTTTATAAATTAAAATTCACATTTTAGATATGTAATAGATGAATTTCATTGATAAATTGTGTTTTAGAACAAGTCAGCATGTTTCACATTCGAATTTTGATGCCCATCAGACGAACCTTAGCTTGGTTTACATTGTAACTGTTCTCGGTGGTCCCTCGAAATTCGTCTGTTCACCTATGAAAATTCGAATTTTCAAAAATAAAAGTTTCAATGTTATCTTTGTCTAACATGATGATTATACAAATTTCTATTTCTTAACATACGCATGTTGGAAAACCTTTACAGAGTGTAGAAATTCGAATTTCTGATTCAAAATTTGTCTATTGAAACATGCTCACAATGTTGAATCTCTTAAAGACAAATTTCCATAAGCATAATTCGTCTGTTGTTTGATTATTGCTTGATGCCTGTTCTTCAAAATTTGAACTTTGTTGAAACAAAGTTCATCTGTTCATCTTGTGCTGCTTGGACCAAGCCTCTGTTAGACAAACTTTCAGAAGAAAATTTGTCTGTCAGTAAGCTTTGCTGAATGGTTTAACTTTTAACTGCTCGAAGTTCGAATTTTGACCCCTCAAAATTCGTCTGTCAGGCAGTTACTTATGTTAAAACCGACGGTTTTTCACTGAACAGGCACAACCCTATTCATCTCTTCTCTGAGTCTGTTCAAATTCTTGTTAAATCAAGAAGTTTTGATGATTCCAAATCAACTCTCAAGAGCTTGGAATAAAGATATCAAAGGTGCTCAAAGAGTTCAAGTGAAGAAATCCTGGAGAAATCTGTGCAAAGTTTGTTGTAGGATGTTTAGTTTATTTTAATTTGAGTAAAAGACTTTGATTTGGTGGAAAGAAGTTTTAAAATCTTGATTCTATGTTAAATCATGGAATATTTGAAAAATACCCACCAACAGACGAAGTTTGAAAGGTTTAAATTGAACTGTCATGGTGGAAGTTCGAACTTTGGCTTTGGACATTCGAATTTTGAGTTAAAACTGATTAAGTCTCAAGAGATGCTTCTCTGATAGACGAATTTTGGTTTGGCAAAATTCGAATTTTCATAAGTGTCTGAAAGAAGCTTTTAGCAACAAACGAACTTTAGGTTTTGAAAATTTGAATTTCAGACAAAATGAAACTTATGAAAACTAAAGAAATTCGTCTGAAATAATGTCAAAGTTCATCTAAAACTAAGCTTAAATTGGATTTCAAAATTGCTCACTGACAGACGAACTTTGAACATGAACATTCGAATTTCAGAAGCTAAGTTTGTAAGTCTATTAAAGTGATATGTTGACATACGAATGACAGTATTGATAAATTCGAATTTTGAAGTTAGTCTGAAAAGAGGTCTCTCTGACAAACGAATTTTGATATTTGAATTTTGAACTATATGAACTACTGAGCCTTGTAAACGAGCTACAGACAAACGAATTTTGAGGTTCCAAAATTTGAATTTTGAAGGCACTGTAGCAAATTGAAAGTACTGTTCACACATAATAGAGAAACTTTCCACTTGAAAATTCGTATGTCACTACATAGAAATATTTTCAAAATATCAAAATTCAAATTTCACTTCATGACAGACGAACTTCGGTCTTTCAACGTTGAAGCTGTTAACCTTCGGTATCTGTGAAATTCGTCTGTTGACCAACCGAAATTCAAATTTCAGTATGTCAGAAACATTAAATGCGGTTGGTTAACGGATAGTTTTTCAGAGTAACCGTTGGATAACTTCTCCAACGGATAGATTTCATCTCTAACGGACATTTAAGGCCTAAATCTATAAATACAACATCATTTGAAGTTGTGGGTAACAATTTTAACTTTGTATATACTGAAACTCTGCCAAATTATTTACTCAAAGCTTCATACTCTCACACTTCAATATTTGTACTTTAAACTTTTATATTCACTCTAATTAAGAGAGTTTATTCTTTGTAAACAATCTAATCTTCATCTGGAAGATAGATTTTCTTGTGAGGGGATATCACAAGGGATTGGGAAGCACTTAGTAAGAGTGCATAGAGAGATTGAGAGAAGCTCTAGAAACAGAGCATTATCTTTGTACTGTGGCATTTGTAAGAAGCCCACGGAATTCTTACAGTATAGTGGAAAATCTCAAGTGGTGACTTGAGGACTGGACATAGGTCAAGTGGAGAGACCGAACCAGGATAAATTACTGAGTCTTCTTCCCTTTACTACTTCTTCTACAGCTATTTGTTTATACTCTGTTTTACCATCATATATTGCTTTCTTCACCTTCTTGATATTTTGTAGAAAATTTTTTAATCTTCCCAATTCACTCCCCCTCTTGGTAAGCCAGCTAATCTAACAAGTTGTATCAGAGCCCGGATTCCCATTCAAAGGATCTCACAATCCGGGAATTAAGATGGCCGGCTTTGGAGAAAGCATACTACCAGAAGGGAACAATACAAATAGACAACCTGGCTTCAGTAGAGAGCACTATGGTTACTGAAAGATGAGGATGCAAATCTATCTCCAATCAATCAATCTGGACATCTGGTCAGTCATTCAAAAGGGAGATTTTGTCCCAATGGCTTTGGAAGATGATGGAAAATACAGAGAGAAGCCAGAAGCTGAATGAAATGAGGAAGACAGAAAAAGAGTCCTGCTGAATTTCAAGGCAAAACACTGTTTGTTCAGTGATTTGAATCAGGACGAATTCTATAGAGTCTCCCAATGCTCCACTGCCAAGGAAATGTGGGACACCCTGCAAATTGCTCATGAAGGAACAATTGGAGTCAGGGAAAACAAACTCAATACATGCATAAGAGAATATGAAAGCTTCAGAATGGCTGAAGGAGAAAGTGTAAAAGAGCTACAGAAAAGATTCACCCTCATTGTGAATCAACTAAAGAGCCTGGAAAAGGAATACACTCAAACAGAGAAAGTCAGAAAGATCCTCAGAGCTCTCCCTCTGGAATGGCAACCCAAAGAAACAGCAATAGAGGAAGCCAGAGGAGAATCAATGGCCTCTGTCACAGCTCTCTTTGGCAGCCTTGAGGAGTATGAAGGAAAACTGAAAGCTCTCAAGGAAGCTGGACAAGACAGAAAGAAGAAAGGCTTTGCTCTCAAAGTTGCTGAAGAAAAGGAAGAAGAATCTGACGATGGAGATGAGCTAGATGAAGAAACTCTGGCTATGATGGTTAGAAAATTTGGAAGATTCTACAGTAAGAAAAGAAACAAGAAATTCTTCAAGAAAGGAGCTGCTGGAGATAGCAAGAGAGAAGCAAAAGAGCCTGTGACTTGCTATGAGTGCAAAAAGCAAGGACATATTAAATGGGATTGTCCACAATTCCTCAAAAAACAAGAGAAAGAAAAAGCTGCAGACAAAGGCAAGAAGAAGAGAGCTTACATCTTATCAATATGGGGCAACAACTCAGATGAGGAAGAAGATGATGAAGATGAAATTGCCAACATCTGTCTGATGGCACTTGCCTCTGAAGAAGCTGAAATCCCATGCAGCAGTGATCAAAAAAATGAGGTATATGAATCTGAACCTTCCTATTCTGAATTACTGGATGCATTTCATGAGTTGCATGATGAGTTTGTTAAAATTTCTAAAGAATTGAAGCAGGCTAAGAAAAAGATTAACAAACTAGAATCTCAACACAACATTTCTAAAACTGCTTCTCTACCTATTACTGAATCTGTTTGCTGTAAATCATGCATTGAACTAAAGCAAACCAATGATTATTTAGTGAAAAGTATGTCTAGGCTAACTAAAGGTAAAGATATGTTGTTTGCTTTAATGGGAAGTCAAAGAATTTCACAGGGAAAAGCTGGACTTGGCTATGATCCTTGTGCTGTAAAAGAAAAGATTAGGAAGAAAAATCAGAATGTGTACATGAGACATTTTGTGCATACTGACAGCAATAGAAAGAAAGATCACACGTTACATCACATCGAATCATATAATCAACCAAGGCATGCAAAACAAAAATATTATCTGCATTGTTTTCTTCTTGCCTCTCAATCTAGCAGTCCATTTACCACTTGTCACTTCTGCAACAGAAAGGGGCATATTTCTAGCTCTTGTGCTTAAAAGAGAAATGGACTTGACAGAACGGTTAAATGGGTTCCCAAAGGTACATCTATATCTAGGGAAAAGACTACTACAGAAAAGGACCCAAGCAGATTTGGGTACCTAAGAAATAAACTTGAACTTTGTTTTGCAGGTCTGTCTCAAAGCTAGAAAGAACAATAAATGGTACATGAACAGTGCCTGCTCAAGTCACATGACCAGTGACAAGGAGAAGTTCATCACCCTTAGAGACAAGAAAGGAGGAAAAGTAACCTTTGGAGGTGATCAGTATGGCAGAATAGTTGGCATTGGCATTAAGGGCAAGAATCCTGAAACATCCATTAAAGAGGTGCTGCTTGTGATAGGCCTCAACCACAATCTGCTAAGTATGAGCCAAACATGTGACAAAGGAAATTGGGTACTATTTGACTCAAAATTCTGCCTAGTCATCAGAAAAAGTGATCACAAAGCAATCCTCAAAGCTTAAATGGATGGTAACTCCTATACTATTGACCTTGATGAACTTCCTCCCTTAGATTCTGTTTGCTTAATTTAATTAGTCAGGACAATGATAGTTGGCTATGGCATAGAAGATTAGCTCATGTTAACATGAATCAGCTTTCAAAACTGGTTAAAAACGAGCTAGTCACTGGCCTGCCAAAAATCACTTTTGAAAAGGACAAAGAATGTGATGCATGCCTAAGAGGAAAACAAACTAAGTCTTCTTTTAAACCCAAAAACGTAGTCACCACAACTAGACCACTAGAACTACTGCATATGGACTTAATTGGTCCATCTAGGGTAAAAAGCATTGGTGGAAATCTGTATGTGCTTGGCATTGTAGATGATTATTCTAGATTTACATGGACATTGTTTCTTTCCTCTAAAAGTGATACCTTTGATGCATTTGTAACCTTAGCCAAGAAAGTGCAAAATGAGAAAGGTATTTCCATTGTGGCTATCATGTCAGATCATGGAGGAGAATTTGAAAACTCATATTTTCTAGAGTACTGCAAGGAGCATGGGATTGATCACAACTTCTCAGCTCCAAGAACTCCTCAACAGAATGGAGTAGTAGAAAGGAAGAACAGAATAATTGGGGAGATGGCTAGAGCTATGCTAAATGAAAAGGAACTTTCTCAAGTATTTTGGGCTGATGCAGTGAATACAGCTAGCCACATCATAAATAGAGCCTACATCAGACCAATCCTTGGGAAGACTCCTTATGAGCTGTACAAGGGAAGAAAGCCAAATCTTTCACATCTCCATGTGTTCGGCTGCAAATGCTTCATTCACAATAATGGAAAGGAGAATCTGGGTAAGTTTGATGCCAAATCTGATGAAGGTATATTTCTGGGCTATTCTAGTAGAAGTAAGGCATACAAAGTTTTTAATAAAAAGTCTACATTAGTAGAAGAATCTGTGCATGTAGTATTTATTGAAAATGAAACTGCTTCTAAACATGTTACTGATGAGGATGATCTTGTTTCAAACTTTAAAAAGTTAGAAATCTCTGATGAATGTATAATTGAACCTCCAAAAATATCTGAATCTATTAATATAGAGGAAGATATTCAGGAGAGAAATTTTGAAGAAGAAAATAATAAAGAAATATCTCAAGAACTCCCTAGAGCTTGGAGATATCAAAGGAATCATCCTGTTGATCAAGTGATAGGGAATGTTCAAGAGAGAGTTAGAACCAGAAAACAGTTAAGGGATCAAATGATTAATTGTGCTTTCATCTCACAAATTGAACCTAAATGTACTAAGGAAGCCTTAACTGATGAGTACAGGATTCTAGCTATGCAGGATGAATTAGATCAGTTTGAAAGAAATCAAGTCTGGGATTTAGTGCCTAGACCCAAAAATCATCCTGTCATAGGTACCAAATGGGTTTTTAGAAATAAACTTGATGAATCAGGATCAATCATCAGAAACAAAGCTAGACTGGTTGCTAAAGGATATAATCAAGAAGATGGCATTGATTTTGAGGAAACCTTTGCTCCGGTAGCTAGATTAGAAGCAATTAGAATTCTATTAGCATATGCATGCTTAAAAAATATTTTGTTATATCAAATGGATGTGAAGAGTGCTTTTCTAAATGGATATATCATGGAAGAGGTTTATGTAGATCAACCTCCAGGTTTTGAGGATTCTACAAAACCAAACCATGTGTATAAATTGAAGAAAGCCCTTTACCGTTTGAAGCAAGCCCCTAGAGCATGGTATGAAAGATTAAGTAATTTTCTAACTGAAAAGGGGTTCAATAGAAGAAAAGTGGATACAACTTTGTTTACTAAGAAAGAAAATGAAGATTTACTTATTGTCCAAATCTATATAGATGATATTATATTTGGTGCTACTAATGAATCTCTTTGCAAGAATTTTTCTAAGTTAATGAAGGGGAAGTTTGAGATGTCCATGATAGGTGAACTCAACTTCTTCCTTGGATTGCAAATTAGACAGTGTGATGATGGTATCTTCCTCAACCAATCCAAGTATCTGAAGGAACTGCTGAAGAAGTTTGGAATAGAAAATGCCAAGCCAATGGGAACACCTATGGCTACTACAACCAAACTGGATATGGATGACGAAGGGAAATTATTCGACATAACCCAATACAGAAGAATGATTGGATCCCTACTGTACCTAACTGCCAGCAGACCTGACATTATGTTTAGTGTCTGTATGTGTGCAAGGTTCCAGTCTTGTCCCAAGGAAACCCATGCAACTGTTGTGAAGCGTATCTTCAGATATCTTATTGGAACTTCACAGATGGGTCTTTGGTATCCAAAGGGCAATGGAGAAGATCTTAAAGGATACACTAATGCTGACATTACAGGATCCAAAACTGACAGAAAAAGCACAAGTGGAACATGTCAGTTTCTTGGAGGATCCTTGGTTTCATGGTTTAGTAAGAAGCAAAACAGTGTGGCGTTATCCACAGCAGAGGCTGAGTATGTTGCAGCTGGAAGCTGTTATGCCCAAATTATCTGGATGAAACAGCAGCTTGAAGATCTTGAGGTTGAAATAAAGGAAATACCAATCATGTGTGACAATCAAAGTGCCATTAACATCACAAAGAATCCTGTCATGCATTCAAGGACAAAACATATTGAAGTCAGGCACCACTTCATAAGGGATCATGTTTTGAAAGGAGAAATCAAACTAGAGTACATCCCAACTGAAGATCAAGTAGCTGATATACTGACAAAGCCTCTATCAGAAGATAGACATTGCAAAATAAGAAGAGAATTGGGTATGGTAAATCCCAATGAACTGTAAGTAAATCCGTGTGTAATTCTGTGTTTAGATTTTCCAACATTGAATTAATTCTAACTTTAGCATCGGAGTGTATTTAATTCAAGTTGCAGGTGCTCCTCATAAGATTCAATGGCAACAAATCTGAAAAATGGAGCACACCAGAATGGAACAATCAAAAAGTGAAGAAAATGGCAGCAATTCTGAGTTTCTGAATCCATTCTGTAAGTTTTTAAAGTTGAAATTCATATATTAGTTGTATGTCAGACGAATTTCCTTGAAAAATTAAGTTTCTGAGGAAGTCAGCATGGTCAACATTCGAATTTGGATGACCAACAGACGAACTTCAGCCTGTTATAAGTTGGAACAGTTCTCGGTGATGCCTCAAAATTCGTCTGTTGGATCTTCAAAGTTCGAATTTTCAAGAACAAAAATTTCAAAGTTGTGTTTGTCCAACATGATGATTATACTAATGTTTATCTCTTAACATACGAATGTTGGAAAACTTTTACAAAGTAGAGAAATTCGAATTTCTGACTTAAAATTCGTCTGTTGAAACATGCTCCTCAATGTTGAATCCTTGAAAGATGAAGTTTCATATGCATAATTCGTCTGTTGTTTGGAAATTTGATTACTGTTTGATGTTTACACTTCAACATTCGAACTTTGTTGGAACAAAATTCGTTTGTTCATCTTGTGTTACTTGAACCAAGCCTCTATCAGATGAACTTTTAGAAGAAAATTCATCTGTCAGTAAGCTTTGCTGAACGGTTTAACTCTTAATTGCTCGAAGTTCGAATTTTGACCCCTCAAAATTTGTCTGTCAGGCGGTTACTTACGTTAAAACCGACGAATCCTGAAGCTGGCAAAGGAGAGTCTCGCCCAAAGAGATCGGTCAAATCACAATATGCTTCCAAGGAAGGAGAAAAACTGAAGAGAAAGGCCGAATCCAGCAAGGGAACTCCTTCCAAATGCCAGAAAACTGCACCAAAGGGAGAATCAAAGAAAGCTGGACCCTCTTCCTCAAAGATAGCAGAACCTTCAGTCCCTGTTCCTGCTGCTGCTGAGAATGTTGCTTCTACTTGCTCCTCAAGTACTGAATCTGGAGAATATCAACTTACTACATTGCCATTATGGAGCACTCCACAAATTCAGGAAGAATATTCAACCAAGTTTGCAAACAAAAAGGTAATCAAGCAACATTGTGTGAACTTGGAGGATTTCTTGGTCTCTAATAGTTTTGATGCTGGGATATGGCTACTTAGATATAAGAATCTGTTAGAGATACTGGAGAGGTATGATGATGAAGTGATAAAGACATGGTATGCCTCCTTGAAATACAACAACAAGAAGAAGAAGTGGGAGGTGAATCTGAGATCAAGGACCTTCTGGCTCTTAGATGAGACTTTTAATGAAGTGTTGGAGATCCCAGGGCAAGATGGCCTCAAGATTGACATCACTGCCTCTGGTTATATGGATGAGGCAGATACTGCTGATGAAGAAGGTGGCCCCTTTATGAACTACAAGGAGAGCACAATTCTGAGCACATTGTTCAGAAGAAAGGAAAATTGGCCAACCATAAACTTGTTAAAGCCCACAGACCTCAGTGCCCAAGTGAGGATCCTACACTACATAGTGTCTAGGATCATATTCAACAAAGGAGGTAGCTTCAATCTGATAACAAGGGCAGAGGCACATGTCATGGCAGCAATCATGCGTGGAAAGCTGATTAACTTGGGACATATCATACTCCAACGCATGATCAAGGCAAGGGATCAGAGGAAGGACTCCACACTCCCCTATGCTGCTATCATTTCCAGAATTCTACAATATGCTAGAATCAGCATCTTGAGAAGAGGAAAGGGAAACCCACTGAGATCTTCAAGGAGGAAGAACTTCAAAGAATGGGAATTGAAAGAAGTGAAGGAAGATGAATTGGGAAGGGAGCAGGAAAATCTGAAAATCTTTTCTTTGTTGAAGGTGCCTCCCAACAGCAAGAAGGTACTTCTGAGGCTCCTGCCAGACCTACTCCTCAGCCCTCTATGCCTATCCCATCTCCATCTAAGCCTACTCACATTCCATCCACTCCCTCCTCTCGTGCCAAGCCAACCAAGATCACTGAGTTGTATGACAGCCTGTCTACACTCATTCTTAGCATCAGGGATGAGTAAAATGCCAAATTTGCTCATCTGCAAGATCAAATTCATCAATTGGCAGAGAACATGAAAGTGGTTGCTGATGCCTATGAAGAAATTCATAGTGCAATTCCTACCACATCAGCTCCACCTCAGCCAGGGTTCTCTGTGCCTGTTCAGTCTCCAACTCCTGAGCCTCCAAGCCCCTTCGAGATAGCTTCTTCTGAGCATAATGATGTAGATGGTGCTGAGCCTACTAGTGCAATGAGGACACCTAGGCCTGGTCCACCCTTGGACTATGGATTAGAAGAAGAAGGACCTCAGGAAACAGGCCCTCATGAGCCTATTCAAGAAGACGCTCAGGATTCAATTCTTTCCACTCAAGAATCTAAGCAAGTTGAAAGACTGGTGGCAGCCATTTCCACTTCATCAATGCTAGAGGGTGCCAGCAATGAAGAGAGAAGAATTGTGCCTGTTGTTGATTTTGAAGCTATTGCTCGCAATGCTCTCTTGCAAGCTCAGAGAAGAAGGCTTGAGGAAATGTTTCGTTCTGATGACCCTGCTCCTTCATCTCTCTCTGCATATGGTCTCTCAGAAGAACAACGGGCTCAATTGGCTCTTTCCAGACAAGAGATGCAAGAATTGGTTGAGGTATCTGATGATGAGGATTCTGAGCCTTCTAAGCAGCCTCCCTCAGTTGCACCGGATCTGCCTTGTAATCCTATGCCCCTCCAAGCTATTACAGTTTCTCATATCCCTCCTCCGGCTGATTTTGTTCACCTTCCTGATGATGCCAAAAAGGGGAAGAAAAGCAAGCAAACTGGAAAATCTGCTGCTAAGCCATCTGGAAAGACTTACAAGAAGAAGACCAAGCCAAAGAAATAGTGATTAGATTTTAGGCGTGAGTTCTCTTGTTATGTCTTAGATGTTTGTTTTGATTGTTTGTGTTTTGTATTTGATTTGTGTATTTAGAAGAACTTTGCTTAAAATTTGTCTCTGTAAAGCAACATTTGATTAAATGAAAGAATCTCTTGGTTGCAATGATTTGTTCTTTGAATCTCTTCACATGGTTTACTATATATGATATCTTTTGATATATAATGCATATGTTGAGGGGGAGCTTGTTAAAGCAAACCCAAGTACTAATCCAGTTTGTAAGTTGTTTTGTCATCATCAAAAAGGGGGAGAATGTTGAATCAAGAAGTTTTAATGATTCTAAATCAACTCTCAAGAGCTTGGAATAAAGATATCAAAGGTGTTCAAAGAATTCTAGTGAAGAAATCCTGGAGAAATCTGTGCAAAGTTTGTTGTAGGATGTTTAGTTTGTTTTAATTTGAGTAAAAGACATTGATTTGGTGGAAAGAAGTTTTAAAACCTTGATTCTATGTTAAATCATGGAATATTTGAAAAATACCCACCAACAGACAAAGTTTGAAAGGCTTATATTGAATTGTCATGGTGGAAATTCGAACTTTGGCTTTGGACATTCGAATTTCGAGTTAAAACTAAATAAGTCTCAAGAGATGCTTCTCTGATAGACGAATTTTGGTTTGGCGAAATTTGAATTTTCATAAGTGTCTGAAAGAAGCTTTTAGCAACAGACGAACTTTAGGTTTTGAAAATTCGAATTTCAGACAAAATGAAACTTATGAAAACTAAAGAAATTCGTCTGAAATAATGTCAAAGTTCATCTGAAACTAAGCTTAAATTGGATTTCAAAATTGCTCACTAACAGACGAACTTTGAACATGAACATTCGAATTTCAGAAGCTAAGTTTGTAAGTCTGTTAAAGTGATATGTTGACATACGAATGACAGTATTGATAAATTCGAATTTTAAAGTTAGTCTGAAAAGAGGTCTCTCTGACAGACGAATTTTGATATTTGAAAATTCGAATTTTGAACTATGTGAACTACTGAGCCTTGTAAACTAGCTACGGACAGACGAATTTTGGGGTTTCAAAATTCGAATTTCGAAGGCACTGTAGCAAATTGAAAGTACTGTTCACACTTAACAGAGAAACTTTCCACTTGAAAATTCGTATGTCACTACATAGAAATATTTTCAAAATATAAAAATTCGAATTTCACTTCATAACAGATGAACTTCGGTCATTCAACGTTGAAGCTGTTAACCTTCGGTATCTGCAAAATTTGTCTGTTGACCAACCAAAATTCAAATTTCAGTATGTCATAAGCATTAAATGCGGTTGATTAACGGATAGTTTTTCAGAGTAACTGTTGGATAACTTCTCCAACAGATAGATTTCGTCTCTAACGGACATTTGAGACCTAAATCTATAAATACAACATCATTTGAAGTTGTGGATAACGATTTTAACTTTGTATATACTGAAACTCTGCCAAATTATTTACTCAAAGCTTCATACTCTCACACTTCAATATTTGTACTTTACACTTTCATATTCACTCTTATTAAGAGAGTTTATTCTTTGTAAACAATCTAATCTTCATCTGGAAGATAGATTTTCTTGTGAGGGGATATCACAAGGGATTGGGAAGCACTTAGTAAGAGTGCATAGAGAGATTGAGAGAAGCTCTAGAAATAGAGCATTGTTTTTGTACTGTGGCATTTGCAAGAAGCCCACGGAATTCTTGCAGTATAGTGGAAAATCTCAAGTGGTGACTTGAAGACTCGACGTAGGTCAAGTGGAGAGACCGAACCAGGATAAATTACTGAGTCTTCTTCCCTTTACTACTTCTTCTACAGCTATTTGTTTATACTCTGTTTTACCATCATATATTGCTTTCTTCACCTTCTTGATATTTTGCAGAAAATTTTTTAATCTTCCCAATTCACCCCCCCTCTTGGGAAGCCAGCTAATCTAACAATTTTCTTTTCAATACTCTTCAATTCTGATCATAAATCTTCATTTCCCACCGTTTAAACTCCTTTTCGCATCCTATAAACACATTCTCAGCTTCATTCTGAATCATTCATTCAAGGAAATGGCTCGAGTGAAAAATCCAGAAGTTTGAAAGGGAGAGTCTTGGCAAAAGAGAACTGTGAAATCCCAATATGCTTCAAAGGAAAGCGAGAAAGCGAAAAGAAAAGGCGAATCAAGCAAAGCCACTCCCTCCAAATGACAGAAAACAACTCCAAAGGCTGGGCCTTCTTCTCCGAAGAAAACAGAGCCCTCAGTCCCTGTTCCTGCTGCTGCTGTTGCTTCCACCTCCTCCAGTACTGAGTCAGGAGAATATGAGCTAACCACATTGCCATTGTGGAGCAATGCTCACATTCAGGAGGAATACATGATCAAGT
Organism: Adenanthera pavonina; assembly: GCA_026686845.1. Lineage (NCBI taxonomy): Eukaryota > Viridiplantae > Streptophyta > Magnoliopsida > Fabales > Fabaceae > Adenanthera > Adenanthera pavonina. The sequence goes on along the minus strand of JAIVEN010000019.1, from coordinate 9,631,630 downwards.
TTGTGAGCAAGAAGGTAATCAAGCATCACTGTGTCAATATGGAGGAATTTTTAATCTCTAACAACTTTGATGCTGGGCTTTGGATGATAAGATACAAGAATTTGTTAGAGATATTGGAGAGGTACGATGATGAGATAGTCAAGACGTGGTATGCCTCTCTGAAATACAACAGCAAGAAAAGGAAGTGGGAAATCAATCTGAGATCAAGGACCATCTGGCTAACAGATGAAACCCTTAACGAGGTGTTAGAGATTCCAGGGCAAGATGGCTTTAAGTTTGACATCACTGCCTCTGGGTATATGGATGAGGCAGAGACTGCTGATGAAGAAAGTAGCCCCTTTTTTAACTACAAGGAGAGCATAATCCTGAACACTTTGTTCAGAAGAAAGGAGAATAGGCCACCCATAAGCTTGCTAAAGCCCACTGACCTCAGTGCTCAAGTGAGAATCCTACACTACATAGTGTCTAGGATTATCTTCAATAAAGGAGGTATCTTCAATCTGATCACAAGGTCAGACGCACATGTAATGGCTGCAATCATGCGTGGGAAGCTTATCAACATGGGACATATCATTCTCCAACGCATGATCAAGGCTACGGATCAAAGGAAAGACTCTACACTTTTGTATGCAGCAATCATCTCTAGGATCCTTCAATATGCTAGAATTCAACATCTTGAGAAAGGGAAAAAAAAGCCTACTGAGATCTTCAAGGAAGAAGAGCTGCAAAGGATGGGGATAGAGAAGAAAGATGGAAGATGGATTGGAAAAGAAGCTGGAAAATCTGAAGATTGCTTCTTTGATGATAATGCCTCCCTGTAGCAAGAAGGTACCTCTAAGGCTCCTGCAAGACCTACACCTCAGCCTTCTCAGCCTATCCCATCTCCATCTCTTCCTGCTCACATTCCATCTACTCCCTCCTCTCGTGCCAAGCCAACCAAGATCATTGAGTTGTATGACAGTTTGTCTACGCTCATACTAAGTATCAGGGATGAGCAAAATGCCAAGTTTGCTCATCTGCAAGATCAGATCCACCAGTTGGCCAAGAACATGAAAGTGGTTGCTGATGCATATGAAGACATTTGGAATGTTATTCCTACCACATCAGCTCCACCTCAACCAGGATTCTCTGAGCCTATTATGTCTCCAACTCCTGAGCCTCCAAGCCCATTTGAGCTGGCCTCTCCTGTTCCTGTTGTTGCTGCACGTGACACTGAGACTGCTGGCACATTAAGCACACCACAGGCCTCCAGCAATGAGGCAAGTCCTGATCCTCCCTTGGACTATGGCATGGAGGAAGAAAGTCGTCAGGATTCAAGCTTTCATGACCCCATTCCAGCAGATGCTCAAGAGTTAATCCTGTCCCAGCAGAATCTGAGCAAGTAGAAAGATTAGTGGCAGCCATCTCCACTTCACCATTTATGCAGGCTGCTCTGAATGAAGAAAGGAGCATTGTGTCATATGCTGATTTGCAAGCCATTGCACATAATGCTCTTATAAAAGCTCAGAGGAGAAGGCTTGAAGAAATGTTTCCTCCTCCTGCTGCCTCACCTGTTACATATTATGGTTTCTCGGAGGAAAGAAGGGCACAATTGGCAGTTACAAGGCAAGAAATTTCTGAACTTCTTAAGATTTTTGATAATGAAGATGAGGACACAAGTTCTGAAGTTTCTGGGTCCTTGCCAAAGCTCAATCCAAAAATGTCATTTATCCCTGTGCCTCTTCAAGCTATTCCAGTGTCTCAGATCCCTCCTCATGTTGATTTTGTCCACCTTCCCGATGATGCCAAAAAGGGGGAGAAGAGTGAGCAAACTGGAAAGTCTGCTACAGAGCCTTCTGGACAAAATTACAGCAAGAAGACTAAGTTAAAGAAAAAGTGATTAGAACTTATGCTTGGGTCCTCTTGTAGTGCTATATTATGTTTCTGTTGTTTGTGTATTGTGTTTCTGTATTCTGTAATGTTTTGCATTGTTGTTTCTTGTAAAGTGACATTTGATGAAATGAAAGAATTCCTTGGTTGCAATGAACTATTCTTGTTGGACTTTGAATGAGTTAATAAATCTCTTTACTTGATCTACTATACATGATATCTTTTGGATTATAATGCATATGTTGAGGGGGAGCCTGTTAAAGCAAACCTAAGTACTAATCTAGTTTGTAAGTTGTTTTGTCATCATCAAAAAGGGGGAGAATGTTGAATCAAGTGTTTTGATGATTCCAAACCAATCTTCAAGAACTTAGAATAAAGATATCAAGGTGCACAAAAGGTTTCAAGTGAAGGAATTCTGGATAAATCAGTGCAAGAATAGATGTAGAATATTTAGTAATGTTTTAATTTGAGTAAAAGACTTTGATTTGGTGAAAAGATGTTTTAAAACCTTGATTCTATGTTAATTCATGGAATATTTGAAAAACACCCACCAACAGACGAAGTTTGAAAGGTTTATACTGATCTGCTGTTTTGAAAATTCAAACTTTGCCATTGGAAATTCGAATTTTGTATTGAAAATGGACAAGTCTCAAAAGAGGCTTCTCTGACAGACGAATTTTGACTTGAGAAATTTGACTTTTGATACGTGTCTAAAAGAGCTTTCTCTGACAGACGAACTTTGGCTTTTGAAAATTCGAATTTCAGATAAAATGCAACTTATGAAAATTGAAAAATTCGTCTGAGAATATGTCGAAGTTCATCTAAAACCAAGTTTAGAAAGGGCTTCAAAATTGCTCACTGACAGATGAACTTTGAACATGAAAATTCGAATTTCAGAAACAAAACTTGAGAGTCTGTTATAATGATATGTTGACATACGAATGACAGTATTCATAGATTCGAACTTTAAAGTAAGTCTGAAAAGAGGTTTCTCTGACAGACAAACTTTGCCCTTTGAAAATTTGAATTTCAAATAAGATGAACTACTATGCCTTATTAAACCAGCTACTGACAGACAAATTTTGGGCTCCAAAATTCTAATTTTGAAGGTACTGTAGCAAAATGAAATTACTGTTCACACTTAACAGAAAGACTTTTAACTTGAAAATTCGTATGTTTCAACATAAAAACATTTTCCAAAGATCAAAATTCGAACTTTGCTTCATGACAGACGAACTTTAAATATTCAACGTTAAAGTCTTTAGCCTTCGGTCTCTGCGAAATTCGTCTGTTGGCTAACCAAAATTTGAACTTTGAGTGTCAGAAGCATTAAATGCGGTTGGTGAACGGATAGTTTTTCAGAGTAACCGTTGGGTAACTTCTCCAACTAATAGATTTTGTCTCTAACATATAGTTGAGACCAAAATCTATAAATATAACATCATTTGAAGTTGTGGTTAACAATTTTTACTTTGTATATACTAAAACTCTGCCAAATCATCTACTCAAAGTCTCTTACTCTCACATACTTCATCCTTTGTACTTTAACTTTCATATACACTCTGATTAAGAGAGTATATTCATTGTAAACAATCTTATCTTCATTTGGAAGAAAGATTTTCTTGTGAGGGGATATCACAAGGGATTGGGGAAGCACTTGTGAGAGTGCAAAGAGAGAAAGTGTGAGCTCTAGAAACAGAGCATCAACGTTGTACTGTGGCATTTGCAAGAAGCCCACTGAATTCTTGCAGAATAGTGGAAAATCTCAAGTAGTGACTTGGAGACTGGACGTAGGTCAAATTGAGAGACCGAACTAGGATCAATATCTGAGTCTTCTCTTTCCTACTACTACTTTTACTGTTTATTCATTTATACTCTGTTTTACCATCACCCTTTGCTTTCTTCGCCTTCTTGACGTTTTGCAGAAAAAATTTTAATCTTCCCAATTCACCCCCCTCTTGGGAAGCCAGCTTATCTAACATGTTTAACTTATTATCACAAACTGGTAATTCCCAGAATGTTGAGCTGCTCAAAGAGTTTCATAGTTTTCCATTATTGGAATAGCTGGCTTCTCATGAGAGGGTGAAATGAGAAATTTAAAAATTTTCTGCAAAAACGTAATTACACAGTGAAAGAAAAAGGTTGCAAAAAATAGAGTACAATGAATTTTGAAAGTAAATGCAAGAACAAGGAAGAAGGGACTCAGAAATTTATCCTGGTTCGGTCTAATCCTCTTGACTTACGTCCAGTCTTTAAGTCATTACTTGAGATTTCTACTATTTGCTAGAATTGAACAGGCTCCTTGCAATGCCTTAGTACAACTTTATGCTCTATTCTAAGAGCTCTCAACTTCTACACTCTGCACTCTTACAAAGTATATCCCCAATTTCCTTGTGAATGCCCTCATAAGAAATCCTTTTTTCAAGATGAAGAGAAGATTTTACACAGAAAGAAAATTCTGTAAATTAGAGTAGATATGACAATTGAAATACAATAAATAAAATGTGAGAGTGAAAAGGCTTTGACTAGTGAATTCAGCAAAGTTTCAGTGCATTTAGCATTAAAATTGCTACCCACAACTTCAAATGAAGTTCCATTTATAGATTTATGTCTTAACTAGTCGTTAGACACAAGATCTAGCAATTATAGACATTAACCAACGGTTACTCTGCAAAACTAGTCGTTCACCAACCGCATTTAATGCGTTTGACACACCAAAATTTGAATTTTGGGTGCCAAAAGACAAATTTCATAGAGACCTAAGCTAAGGACTTCAATGTTGAACTTCCAAAATTCATCTGTTCAAGAGTGAAATTCAAATTTTGAATTTGTCAAATATATCCCATGTTAGAACATACAAATTTTCATAGTAAAAATGCATCTATTGAGTTTGAACAGTTGTCTCATGTTTTCATGATGCACTCCAAATTCAAATTTCAGAATCTGAAATTCATCTGTCAGAGGCTTCCTCAACATGGTACAAAAGTTTTCCTCTGTGAAATTCAAAGTTTGCACTTCAAAGTTCATCTGTTAGAGACATGCTCAAATTAGTCTCACAATTTGTTTGTCAGAGGGAATAACTCTGAACTCTTTATGCACTTTAATAACATTTGAATTTTGACTAGTCCTCAAATGAATTTTGCACATTTTACTAACTATACTTAACTCAAAATTTGAAGTTCAGAACTTGAAATTCATTTATCAGAAATAATAACTTTGGAACTTATAATTTCAATAAGTAAAGTTTAAATTTTGCATAAAATACATAAGAATCAACAGCAAAATTCATCTGTTAGTCAGTGTTTTCCAAATCTAACATAGGATAACATAAATAAGTAACAATCATAACCTTTTACCTAGTGTACATCGTAAGAAATCCTAACAACTAAATCTTCACACGTTTTCCATTGGATTTCTTCACTATTATGCTTTTACACTCCTTTGATATTCTTCTTTCAAGCTTTAGTTGTTTGGAATCATCAAAACTTCTGATTCAACATTCTCCCCCTTTTTTATGATGACAAAATAACTTGCAAACTTGATTAGTAGTTGGGTTTGCTTCTAAGAGCTCCCCCTCAACATATGTATTAAGATCCCAATATAAATATAGTATGTGTTTTAGAGTTGAGAGTGTAGGAGAATAAAAGGGAAATGTGAAAAACACATTGCATTGATTCATATAAAATTTAGTACAGATAGTTAATCAAAGCATAAAACAAGTACACAGAGTTACAAGATTAAAATATGCAAGGTACAAACAATGCAGAATCACACAGCCCTAAGATCTAAGCCCTAAGGTTCTCTATCTTGTTATTCTTTTCTACCCTTAAGCTTGATCTTCTTCTTGCCATATGTCTTGCCTGACTGCCCAGCTTCAGCTTTAGATTGTTCAACTGCAACTTCACCAATTTACCCATCCTACTTATCTTTCTTTTCCCCCTTTTTGGCATTATCAGACAGAGGGGCTTATACAGAGGGAGGAGGTATTTGAGACATGGGAATAGTTTGAAGAGGAACTGTGATAAATGGCACAGATAGAGGTATGGTAGGAAGATCATCTAAGATTATTTCTTGATCTTCCTTTTGAAAGTTGGCTAATCTAGCTCTTTTCTCCACTGACAAACCATATCCTGAGAGTGATGATTGAGGATCTGGTGGAGTAAACATTTCATCAAGCCTTTTCCTCTAAGCTTGTACTATTACATCATGGGAAATAACAGCAATATCCATATAGGGCACGATGCCTCTTTCCTCATTGAAGGCAGCTTGAATTATTGTTGCAATAGTAAGACCTGTAATCAGCTTCTCTACGTGCTCACATTCTTGTAAAGATAGAACTAAATCATGATCTTCCTCCACTGTTGCCTCGTGAGAGCCTCCTCCTTGAATGGCTTCTTCCTCCATGGCATAGTCCAAAGATGGACTAGGACTTGTTTCATTGCTCGAAGCCTATGGATTAGCTATAGTACTAACAGCAACAGTGGCAGCATCAGTAGTAGTAACCTAAAGGGATTCTATCTCAAAATGACTAGGAGCTTCAGGAGAGACAGATTTTGTAGGATCAGAGGGTCCAAGTTGAGGTGGTGCTGATGTGGTAAGGATAGAGTTTCTAATGTCTTTATAGGCATCAGCAATCACCTTAAGATTCTTGGCCAAGTGAGTGATTTGATCTTGCAAGTGTGCAAACTTGACATTCTGTTCCTCTCTGATGCTCAAAATTACTGAGGACAGGCTTTCATATAATTCAGTTATAGTGTTTGGTTTGGCCCAAGTGGATGAAATGGAGGGTTAAGATGGTTGAGCGGGCTGTGGTTGAGGAAAAATAGGTTAGGTTGGTAGTGGTGAAGGCTAAATGTTTGGAATAGCCTCAAAAGTAACCTCTTGCTATTGTGATTCTCCTCCTTTATAGAATAGATCTTCTGATTTTCTTGCGCCTTTCCCAATCCACCTTCCTTCATTCCTTTTTATTCCCATCCTCATCAATTCTTCCTCTTTAAACACTTCAATTGGCTTATCTTTACCTTTCTCTAGGTGCTGAATCTTGGCATATCTAAGAAGCTTGGTGATGATAGAGGCATAGGGCTACGTGGAGTCTCTCCTTTGATCTCTTGCCTTAATCATCCTTTGAAGGATTATGTGTCTCACATTTATCAATTTTCCTCTTATCAAGGCAGACATAACGTGAGCTTCAGCCCGTATAATCAAATTAAAGCTTCCTCCCTTGTTAAAGACGATCATAAATACAATATAGTGTAGGATTCTCACTTGAACACTTAAATCTGAGGGCTCCACAATTTTCAAAGGGGGCCTATTCACATGCCTTTTGAAGAGAGCATCCAAGATTGTGCTTTCCTTGTAGTTTAGAAACTCTCCATCTTCCTCATCCATGTATTTCGTGGTAGTGATATCAATCTTATATCCCTCTTGTCCAGGAATTTCTAAAACATCATTGATATTTTCATATAAAAACCACAGATTCCTAGACCTAAGAGTTACTTGGTGTTTCTTCTTCTTGTCATTATATTTTAATGTAACATACCAAGTTTTAATCACCTCATCATCATATTTTTCTTTAATTTCCAATAGATTTTGTATTTTCTCATCCATATTCCAGCATTAAAGTTGTTAAAAACTAAAAAAATCTTCCAAATTAGTGCAATAAGGGGTTATTACCTTCTTGGCCACAAATTTCATGATGTACTCATTTAGAATTTAATCAGAACTGCAAAGAGGCTTAGTTGTTAACAGCAATTCCTCTGACTCGAGGAAGGACGAAGAAACAGCAGAAGGGATTGGCTTTTTGGATTTTGCTTTTGGAGTTGATTTTTGCTTCTTAGATGGAGTTCCTTTGCTAGATTCGACCTTCCTTTTCTTAATTTCTCCTTCCTTTGAAGTATATTGAGACTTAGTTGCACGTTTTGGCCTGGCTTGCTCTTTCTTGACATTGGCATTTTTAATTCTTCCCATTTTCGTGATGGATTAGAGTTGAAAGATGCTCAGAACAGGTTTATAAGGTTCGAGTAGAGTTTAATCGGTGGGAAAAGAAGTTTAACTGAAGGAATTTATGAGAAATTAAGAGAGAAGATGAACGGCTTTGGATGAGAGATGACTATGGTTGCATCTGTTCAGAGCGTGACCCTTGGGATTAGCTTATGTAACCATTCAACAGACAAATTTTGGTTGTCAAAATTCAAATTTTGGCTTCTCACGTTGCCTATTTGTTCAGAGATATTGTCTTGATAGATGAATTTTCAACCTTAAAGTTCATTTGTCGTAGACTTACATACAAGAGATGACTTCAACAGACGAATTTTAGTCCTGAAATTCATCTAATAGAGACTTAACATCAATAGATGATTGCAACAGACAAATATTATGCTCCTAAAGTTTGAATATTAAGGTCTTTATCTGAAGGCAAATAAGTAAGAGACATTCATTAAACGAGTTTTAGGATTCAAAATTCGAATTTTGAGACTTCGTGAAGAAATTTTGAAATGTGAATTTTGAATCATTAAAATTCGAATGTTGAACACATGGATATTGTCAACACTTATATCAACATTCAAAATTCAAATTTCACTCAAGCAACAGACGAATTTCGAATGAACTAAAAATACCAGAACAACATGTGAAACACTGAAATACATCTGTTAAGCACTTAAGGTCAAACTTTAAGCATGCCAACTCATTTAAAACATAATAAAGCATAGAAATTCGTCTAATAGTATCCAAAATGTGAATTTTATAAGATTGAACTTACAAATAAGAGCTGAAAATTCAAATTTCCATCTTCCTTTAGTAGATGTTGACGAGTACGTGCGAGATATTCCATTATATTGATTTTTCTTTCAGATAAGTTATGAGGAGTACCTGCAAAACACTTTAAACATACTTCAAAGCTTAAGTTAGTGTAAATCTTAGTATCTAAACTTCAAAGAGTAAATAGATTCAATTAGAAGTTTGCCATTCATTAGGATTTACCATTCCTAATTCTCTTCTGATTTTACAATATCTATCCTCTAGAAGTGGCTTAGTTAGAATGTCTACAAGTTGATCTTCTGTAGGGACGAACTCTAATGTGATATCTCTTTTCAAAACATGGTCTCATATGAAATGATGTCTGACCTCAATGTGCTTTATCCTTGAATATATTACTAGATTCTTTGTGATATTGATGGCACTTTGATTGTCACATCTTATAGGTATTTCCTTCATTTCAATTTCAAGATCTTCAAGTTGTTGCTTAATCCAAAGGACTTGAGAATAGCAGCTTCCAGCAGTGATATATTCAGTCTCTGCTATGGAGAGAACCACACTATTCTGTTTCTTGCTGAACCAAGAGACTAGAGATCCTCCAAGAAATTGGCATGTGCCACTTGTGCTTTTTCTGTCAGTTTTGAATCTAGCAAAGTCAGCATCAGTATATCCTACGAGTTCTTCTCTATTACCCTTTGGATACCAGAGTCCCATCTGTAATGTCCCAATTAGATATTTGAATATTCTTTTCACAACTGTTGCATTAGACTCTTTAGGACATGATTGGAACCTAGCACATATGCAAACACTAAACATGATGTCAAGTCTACTAGCTGTTAAGTACAGTAAGGAACCAATCATTCTCCTATATTAAGTTATATTAAATGGTTTTCCTCCATCATCCATGTCAACCTTTATGGCAGTGGCCATTGGAGTTCCCATTGATTTAGTATTTTCCATTCCAAACTCTTTCAGTAACTCTTTTAAGTACTTGGATTGATTGAGAAAGATGTCATCATCACATTATTTGATTTGCAATCCAAGAAAAAAGTTTAGTTCTCTCATCATTGACATCTCAAACTCACTTTGCATTAACTTAGAAAACTTCTTGCACAGAGATTCATTAATAGCATCAAATATGATCTCATCAACATAAATTTGAACAATAAGCATATCTTTATTTTCCTTTTTAGTGAACAAAGTTGTATCAACTTTGCCCCTATCAAATCCCTTTTCAATTAAGAAGTTACTTAGTCTGTCGTACCGTGCCCTAAGTATCTGTTTTAAACCATAGAGAGCTTTCTTTAGTTTATATACATGATTTGGTTTAACTGAGTCCTCAAAACCTGAAGGTTGGTCAACATAAACTACCTCCATGATATAACCATTCAAAAAGGCATTCTTTACATTCATGTGATACAACATTATATCCTTTATACACGCATAAGCTAGTAGAATTCTTATTACTTCCAATCTTGCAACTAGAGCAAAAGCTCCTCATAATCTATGTCTTCTTCCTGATTGTATTCTTTAACTACCAACCTAGCTTTGTTTCTAATTATTGTTCCTAACTCATCAAGTTTATTTTTAACTACCCATTTGGTTCCAATAATTGGATGATCATTAGGTCTAGGCACTAAATCTCAAACTTGATTTCTTTCAAATTGATTCAATTCTTCTTGCATGGCTAACATCCAGTATTCATCTGTTAAAACTTCTTTAGTACACTTAGGTTCAATCTGAGAAATAAATGCACAGTTATTCATTTGATCCCTAAGTTGTTTTCTAGTTTTAACATTCTCTTGAACATTCTCAATCACTTAATCAACATGATGACTCCTTTGATGTCTCCAAGCTTTAGAGAGTTCTTGAGAAATTTCTTCATTATGTTCAAATTTCATATCTTTCTGTAGAATATCTTCTTCTACAGTAGTAGATTCTGATATTTTTGGAGGTTCAGTTTTATTATTTTTAGATAGGTTCATTTTTTTGAAATTAGAAATTAATTCTTCCTCATCTAAAGCAGGTTAAGAAACAGTTTCATTTTCAATGAAAACTATATGCACAGATTCTTCTCTGGTCTTAGACTTTTTGTTAAATATCCTATATGCTTTACTTCTACTAGAATAGTCAAGGAATATATCTTCATCTGATTTGACATCAAACTTACCCAAATTCTCTTTTTCATTATAGTTGATGAAGCATTTGCATCCAAACACGTGCAGCTGTAAGAGATTTGGTTTTCTTCCTTTGTAGAGCTCATAAGGTGTCTTCCCCAAGATTGGTCTGATGTAAGCTCTATTGATGATGTAACTTGTTGTGTTCACTGTATTAGCCCAAAAGTATTGAGGAAGCTCTTTCTCATTCAACATTGCTCTTGCTATTTCTCCCAAAGTTCTGTTCTTCCTTTCCACCGCCCTATTTTCGTAGGGGGTTCTTGGAGGTGAGAAGTTGTATTCAATTCCATGTTCTTCACAGTACTATATGAAACTTGAATTTTCGAATTCTCCTCCATGATCAGACCTAATAGATATAATAGAAATACCTTTCTCATTTTGCATTTTCTTAACTAAGGTTACAAATGCATCAAATGTTTCATCTTTAGAGGATAGAAATAAAGTCCAAGTGAATCTAGAATAATCATCTATAATTACTTATACATACAAATTTTCACTAATTTTTTTCACTCTAGATGGACCAATTAAATGCATATGCAGCAACTGTAGTGGTCTAAATATAGAGATGACATTTTTAGGTTTAAAAGAGAACTTAGTTTGCTTTCCTTTAAGATTTAGAAGTTGAGGAAGTAAATTTTCAACTGAAAGTAAGGAGTGTTGTTTTAGATTACCCAAAGCAACATTTAGAGAAATCACAACAGTACATGAAGGTTTCAACTGGCAAGAAAAGGCAAGATATACACTATGAGGTGGGAGACTCGGTCTTTGTTCATATATGGCCCTACAAACTCAAGGGACTTGGAAAAAAGGTCCATGAAAAATTAGCTCCAAGGTACCATGGCCCATATAAAATATTGAAGATTGGAGGGGTAGCTTATAAGCTGGACTTACCCTCAACCACAAGAGTTCACTAAGTTTTCCATGTGTCATAGCTTAAAAAGGCACTTGATGAATAGATCATTCCTATACCCATTCCGGAAATGCTCACTAACAGTTTGGAGATGAAAGTTGAACCTGAGAAGCTGTTGAAAACTCATAGAATGACTAACAAATCACTAGAAGTACTAATACAGTGGAAGAACCTACCCATAACTGAAAGCACCTGGGAAGATTATAGGATGATTGATAACCAATTCCCAGACTTCCACCTTTGAGATAAGGTGCAACTTTTTTTTGGTTTTGGGGGGGGGGGGGAGAGGAGAGTAATGATGGGCCTACTATTACAAACCTAGCCCAAGTTTATAGTAGGAAGAGAAAAAGAGAAAAGAAAGGTGTTGAGCTGGTAAAGGGGAGGGGTGTAAAAATTTCTGACAATATTAATGGGAGAAGGGAGGAGAGTGGGGGTATGGAATAGGACAATAGTGAATGGAGGGTGCTAGCCTCTTGAATCCTAGTTGGTGAGGTTTTTTTTTTCTTCCCTGTATGAGTGCATATATGATTTATCTAGCTTGGTTCATTGTTCTCCGATTGAGAATGGTGGCTAACTAGAAGTTTTGACTCTTGTAAATATTATTCACAGAAATTCCACAGTAATAGAGGAAGAGCGAAAAAACAACAATGTGATTCCATCATCCAAAGTCATATAGATGATAATTAAATCAGTTTACTTTTTGCGAAATTGAGCTATTAAGAATGTTTAGCTTAAATATTTAGTAATTGCAACAAACAGAATGACAAAATGTGAATGATTGCGTTATTAATTTACAAGAGTAGAAGAGGTGAGTGAACATGTTCATTATTAATTAGTTCGTGCCACTCAAAGTATAAAAGATGTTTGAGGTGGGCATTTTTTTTATTCCTTACTTTTTTTACATTAGAAAAAAAAAATCGCTATCAAAATTGGGAAAGGGGGGTAAGGTGTTCTTTTGATTAATCTCAGCCCAAAAAGCCAGGTTTAATCCCAGAAACAACTGACTGCAGAGTTCAGAACTCCACATTTCCCCAAATATGAAGTCTACGTTCAGAATATCACTATGATCATAAGGTAGAAAATAATTAAAGTAAAAATGAAAGTTAAAATCACACTATGAAGCATAATAGAAAAAGTTAAAAACACATGGGGATAGTATGTACATGACATTGTAGAAGATATCCTTAACTTAAAGTTTATTAGATGTTGCAGGTCAGTTTATAAATTTTAGTTGTATGTCAGAGCGCTTACATGGCATAATGATTCTGGTTTAAACTTTTATCTATTCTTGAAAGCACAACAAAAAAATATCATTAATGTCATTAATATGTACCATTATCTGCCAAAATAAGTAATGGAAAGAACAGGACAAGGAATAGATCAACATTCAGATGATAGCTACTTCCCTTAACCAATCCTTCAAAGCTATTTGGTACCGGTCAATATACCAATCACATGGATAAAGTTAGAGAGAGATTGATACCAAAAAAGTAAAGCAACACATAAGGAGAATCAAAGGGCCAGTTTGATTATTAATAGTACACATTCCCCCTTTCTCAAAAAAAAAAAAAAAAGCATGTTTGATTCCAGTTTCATAACAGTTTTTTTATTTTTAAAAACAGAAAAGTAAAAAAATTTGTTTGATAAGCCTACATTTTATAAAATGTTCTGAAAAATAAAAAAATAAAAAAATAAAATTTAGAATATTTTTAAGATGTTTTACATTTTTTATTCTGAAAAACATAAGAAAAAGAGAAAATACCCACCCCATTAATGGTAAAGTTATAAATTTTAAATAACTTATTTAACATTTGCTAATTGTGATTTTTGTAATAACTATTCAAACAGATTTTTTTTATTTTCTTGTACAAAACTTGTTCTATAAAATAATTTTACAGAGAATGTATTTAAATAAGCCCAAAGTTGCTTTGACACTATGCTTGATACTCTGGAGAAGCAATGCTTTGAAAAAGAGCTTACTTAACCATGAGGCTATTCAATCCGTCACCACATTTCATTTGTTGTGGTAGATATAACCAATATGTATAGACCCTATTTTAAACTCCTGAAACAAGATCAGAGAGGACAAGAGGAAGAAAAAATCAAAAGAAAGAAACATCAGAAGAACTAAGATCAACATATTTTACTGAAAATGTGAGAGAAAGTCAGAAAGTGAACAAAAATGTGCAAAAAAAGGGTCAGAAGAATAGAAATGAAAGAAGAAATGTCACGTGAATGAATAGTGAAAAAAGAATAAAAAAATGGAGTAGAGATCTTCATTCAATACAAGATTTTTCTCCTCCCGGTATCCGCATAGAGGATGTAAGGGACTTTTATTTAGTTTTAAAAGGTATTAAATAAAAAAAAATTTTATCACTAACTCTCTTATCTCCTAAAAAAATTAATATCAAATAATATTAATTAAAATTAATATAGATTTGGAAAATAAAATCAAAGTTAATTAATTAGTGAAAAATGATAAAAAAAGTTAGAATTAAAAAACATTATATCAATATATAATTAAAAATAAAATGGAACTGCACTATGCATTAGCCAAACAATGCATCTCCACCTCTTTGGCTCCGTGTCCTCCGTTTTTTCTATTTTTTTTTTTCTTTTCTATTTATGTAGGTCCCATTTTTCCTCATTTATATATTCTTTTTCTGTAGGTGGGTCCATCTTTTTCCTTTTTTTTAAGGTAGACCCCACATTCTTTCCATATTATTATCCTTGATGATGAAATGATAGATGCATTTTCCGCACTGAAGTATTCATACAATTCAAACTCGAGATTATAGCTATAAAAATATGGAGCACCTGCCTTTTCATAAGATCCTCCGAATAGAAAATACTCACACTAAGAAGTTCCTGCCACTAAATCAAGAATATAACTCTAACAGAAAACTGAACAGAATAGAAGTCTGTAAAGGCATCACCTGATCAAGGCGGCAAAGAACCTCTTCTCTCTTTGCAGCTTCTTCTTTGCTTTCATAAGGCCTGGCATCAACCAAAAACTGATATGGAAGGGAAAAAAACATAAATTTTTTTTTTGGGTAATAAAAATAATATCTATCCAATGATACTTGGGAAATACCCTCTCTAATTGGATGTTACGATGAATACCTTGGAGGGACTGGCAAGAGTTCATTATTCCATACTGCTTTGCTTGTTGAGTTGGCGACATTAAAGAAACGTTCTGACCCTGGGAACTCACCAATTCCGTACCCACTGACACAAGGAAGAGCTTGGGGCACTCAAGACCTAGATTTGAACAAACCCCATACCTACTCTTACTCATAAGAATAAACAATTTCCATATCTATAAACTTGGCATGATCACTGAAAATTGTTGAGGGCATCGTGCCCTGTTCTAAAGAGAAATATCAAGTGCCAATAAAATTTACACGCATCTGCCAAGAATCAAATCAAAGCAAGGGAAGAGGGGGAGGGGGAGGCAGCATAAAAAGATGGAACAGAAAAGCAAAGAAAGCCAGAGACTAAGAACCACCAGGAAAGGACGAACTAGAAGAAAAGGAATGTGGAAACCACCAAAAAGCATTCACACTCTAATCTATTATCTTCTGTAAGGATGATTTTTGGAATTTCATATCTACACCAGCAAAATAAAGAAGATATTGGTGGATCAATATGAAGATGGATCTTAGATTCACTTGCACCTCCCATATGAGAGATTAGTTCCATTACTAATAAACCTTCTGCCGTCTCCAATAAACATCCCCTGTGGCCAATGAACCTCCCTCCATCGCCAACGAAATGGATATGCACCTCCTATATAGTAAGAGAGAGATTACTTCCGTTGCCCATAAACCTCTCTCTATTGCCAGTGAACCTCCCTCCATCGCCGATAACACCACCATCTTCCCTGCCCATCCAATGAAAGTTATTGACCTAAAAAAGAGGAGTTGAGGGATATAAAAAAAATAAAAATTGTACAGGCAGTTCAAGATTCAAATTTTGAACAGAAAAGATTGCCGCTGAAAATTATAAGCAGAAAAACTTGAGGTCCAAAAGAAAAAAATAAAAAAAAGATAACTGGACAGATCACGTGGGTCCTAAAAAGAATTAATTGCTGGCACAGATCGGACCACCTGAGAGACACAAAAAAAGCTGGGTTCCACAGGTGAAAGGAGGAAAAAAAAAAAAATAAACAGTGGATAGGTGGCAAAAATGAGAAGCAACAGAAAGACACTTGCCATAACGAGAATTCATCTGCACAAAGCCCAACAGATGAGCTGGCTTAAACGTGGCTGGTGAACAGTGCACAATGATCCTTCTTTATATTGATATTGGGGTATATTGATTTCACATAAGCACAAGTTAGTCAAATGAAGACCAAAAGAAAATGAAGGAATAAAATAGATATTCCTATTACAATTGATCAATCTTTTGCAAATCATTTTAAAGCAACTGTCAGTCTCAACTTTGGGTCCTGGATTGCATATGCTCCCCTTCACATACGTCAAATTCACTTACAACTTTTGATATTAACCTCCCTTAATAGATAATCAAGTAACCAAACCTCTGCCTACCAATAGTCACCACAAGAGCATTCACCATCTCTAAAATGGTGAAACCTCTTCCCATCTCTCACAACTATCTCACGGTCCACCACTTTGGAAATGAACTTGAATGCATTATGGCAGTCCCCACAAATCCTCAGGTTTTTAAAAACTCTTATTGTAGCTCCTATAGGAAGTTTCATAATTCCAAAAACAACAGCAAGCTTTTCGCTGTGAGTGGACAAGGCATATTCCTTATGCTCAGATTCCATATCATGTAACACAAACTTTGTATCGGGGATGTACCCCAATTTCCTCATTTCAAATACCAATTCCTCAAGATATTTGTACACTGCTTGAACCTCAGGGTGTACAGTATCATCAACTAAGAAGACATGGACCTTGTTTTCAACTTCAATCCAACTACAACCAGGTTCCTTCTTAACCCCTCGTTCCCTCATTAGTTTTCTCACTTTGGCTACGTCTTCCCATTGACCTAAAGTAGCATACATATTGGAAAGGAGTATATAGGTTCCATCATGCTGAGGCATTAGCTCAAAGAGTCGTTCAGCAGCTTCAATGCCTAGATCTATGTTCCCATGAATGCGACAACCAGCAAGAATAGCTTCCCAGATTGGTGCACCTGGCTTAAAAGGCATTGATTCAATTATATTCTTTGCTTCAGAGAACAGACCAGCACGGCATAACAAATCAACCATGCGAGCATAATGATCTTCTTCTGGCGTTATACCATAACCACCCATTGTGTCAAAATAATGGCGTCCTTCTTTGACCAAGCCTGCATGACTACAAGCAGAAAGAACTGTGAGAAAAGTTATTCTATCAGGTAATATATCTTCCATTAGCATCTGCTCATAAAGTCGAATGGCTTGCACACCATGTCCATGTTGAGCAAGAGCTGCAATCATGGCATTCCAGGACACTGAATCCACATAAGGCATTGTAAGGAACATAGAATAAGCAGATTCAACAACACCACATCTTGCATACATAGTAATTAATGCATTGCCAACTGAGAGGCTTGAATGATGGCCCAATTGGATAATCTGAGAATGAAGCTGTCGTCCATTCTCTAATGATCCTAGAACAGCACAAGATTTAATTGCTCCAGCATATGCATAATCACATGGCTCTAGTCCCTCCAGTTTCATCTGGTTGAAAAGCTTCAATCCTTCTTCTCCAAAACCATATTGTGCTAAGCCTGATATCATCACAGTCCATGTTAGGAGGTTTTTCTCTAGCATATCTCTGAAAATGGATTTAGCTTCCTCAATGCACCCAACATTGATGTACCCTGACAGAACTGAATTCCATGAAACAATATCTTTAAGGGACATCTTATTAAAAATATCTCTTGCCTCAGTCAGTTTACCAAATTTACTGTATAATGTAACTAAAGCGTTATTCACAGACAATAAAAAGTCCTCTGAAGGTTGCACCTCTGTTCTCAGAATATAAGCATGCAACTGCCTTCCGTATTTGAACAAACCAGCATTAGAAGAAGCACTGATCAAACTTGTGTAGGTATATGCATCCTTTAAAATTCCCCTAGAATGCATTTTTCTGAACATGTCAAATGCTGCTTCATAAAACCCATGATGCACATACCCAGATATCATTGCATTCCAGGCAACCTCTATATTTTCAGTCATCCCATCAAGTAGTTCACGAGCTGCACCAAGATCATCATTCCTTACATACCCAGTAATCATTATCGTCCATGATGTCTCATCCCTTTGAGGCACCTCATCAAACAACTTTCTAGCAGAAGCCATCAACAATTGGGAAGATACTTGTGGTGCAGATGCACAATGAACATAAGCACATATTAAAGCATTTAGTACTGATGTCACCAGCCCCATTCCCAACTTTATTACTTCACAATGCAGTTGCTGGCACTGCTTTTCATCATCAGCTATGAGTGCCAAGGCACTGAGCACACTGGAGAAGGTATAATTGTCAGGACTAAACCCTTCTCGCTTCATTTCTCGAAAGAGCTCAATAGCAGCATGACCATCATCATGATGAGAGTAGGCTGTAATCATGGCATTATAACTAACAGTGTCTCGCATAACCAATGGAGTTCTATTAAATATTTCCTCAGCTAGCTTTAGATTTCCCATAGCAGAATATGTGGCAATGAATGTTGTTCTTGCAACAATATCCGGCTGGGGAATTCTGTCAAACAGTTGGCGGGCATTGTCAATCTTGGATGATTTACAATATATATCTATCAGGCGGTTGAGGATGTGACCCCATGGCCTGAACCCAGAAGTTATCATATGGGCATGGATGACTCGAGTCAGGGTACAGTTGATGGGACTGACGGAGCAGCATAGACTGAGTTGGGCCGCATAATGATTGGCCAGCGCACGGACATTCATGGTAACGCTTATGCAAATAACATTCAGCAACAATTTGATACAGAATCTGAAGCTCAACTGGCTTTGGCATAATTCTGCTCAATAGAGATTTTCGTGGCAATCGCTTTCTGACTTGAACATTAATATTGGGATCCTCTGCACTAACAAATGAAGACTAAAATAGACGGTTGGCAAGAAATTCATGTAACTCTAAAGTATTGCGGCTCCATGTTTCTTCTCGGATACGTACCCTAAAGGTTCCAGCCTTCCACATGCCGCTCAACTTCTGAATGCAAATAATATATAACACTCTACCACAAAATCATTTGAAAATAACTTCATCAGAGGAAATGGCAATGGCGAAGACAAAGTAAAGAGACACGGGGAAACCCAACAACTCAAAAGTCAGGAGAGAGATAGAATCTTATAAAAACCATCACAACTTACCAAGTAAATAAGCACAGCATAGCATCGTTCAGAGCTTCAGACCAAGTAATAGGCCAGGCAGATGGAGATGGAGAATAGAATAGAGATTCTCTCCTTCCACAGTGTCAAGGCCTCTCAATTCGGCTCGGTCAACTTGGCCCTTCACAACTGGCTCAGCTCGTCAATGGAGAACCGAAGCACAAAACAGCTCGGCGGCGAGTGCGAGGGAGAGTGGAGAGAAAGTTGAAAAAAAGTAAATTTGGCATATATACTATAAAAGCGAGATTGAAATATAATGTCTCATAGTTTCAGGTATCCATACCTTCAAATGAAAAGATTTGGCCTCATATATCTATTAGATATTTATTTTCCAATATTATAATATTTTAAATAATATTTATTTCTATATATATATATATATTTGTTTTTAATGTTATCATATTATAAATCAAATCCCACAATTATTGGTTGATTAATAGATTGGGTTAATTTGTCTTATAAATACATCTCCATTTTCTTCTCCCATTTCATCCTTCATGTGTAGAACCATTACGATCTAGTTGTGGATTACGCGCGTTGAATCAGGTATTAATGTCTCTTTCATCATAATGTACGAATTCCATTACCAATTCTACATGGATGTTTATGTGATGAATGGTTCGTCTTTGTACTGAACTAGCATGGAAGCCGGCGCATTGCACGGGCTTGTTGTGATAGTTAAATTAATAGTGCTTTTTTATTAATTTACATATAATATATGGTATAAAAGAAAATATCAATAAGAATTGGACAAAGAAATTAAATACCAATGTCAATTAGGTTATTTTTATTATTTTTCTCAAGTTAAAAATAGTTATTTGGATCTCTTATAAATACTCTGACCTAAATCTTTAAAAAAATCTATTACACAATCTGATGATTAAATTATTATTAATATATTATATAACTTTCTTATTGGGATAGTTAGAGTAATTAACTTATATGATTTATTTTTTTCACTATTCGAATCTGTTCGACTTTCAACTATTAATATTTATACATATAATTACAAGAACCACACTTTAACTTCTTAGTAAAGTAAAGAGCTAAAATTATTCTGGTGTCCTTTTTTTCATTTACTCATAAAAGAGCACATTGACCCAGCGTAATAACTTTCTTATTCATAAGCCAAGTCACCGATCTTGACCCAAAGCAAAAAGACTACCTTTCCAGGTCAGGATCAAGCATCTTCACCAGATCTTTCACATTATCAGAAACTCTCGGGCATGGGTCCCTTTTAAAATTAATAACAGAACCTATAATTACTTGCGCGCAACTCTTGTTCACTTTCTACATTTGAAGTGATAAAATTTAGAAATATCTATATTAGATGAACTCCAAGTTTTTATGCACAATTGTCTCTAAGTCTCTCGCAGGCAAAAAAATTTCACATGCATAAAACTAAGACACGTAAAAAATATGGTCCACCTCATTTAATGGAGCTTAGTTTAATCTCTCTAGTCTTGAACTCTAAAATGGGCATAAATAACAAAATTGCCTACAAAAAAAAGTAGATTCATTGGCTTTTGAGTAGAATTATCAATTTCTTCAAGTGTTCACAATTGTGTGAGTTCCTCCATTTCTTTATAGCATCACAAGCAAAAAGGCATATCAGTGAAATGGATAGAAAAATAAATATAAACATTTACAGTGTTGTGACATTCAATATCATCTTGAACATGTAGCATGATATGTCTTTCCAAGTTACTCTACAAACAGGGTTCTATTTTTTCTTTAGAAGCAGTACTCTAGGTTTTTAAACGAAAATAAATAAAAATTGGGGTAGAAGAATATCTCCTGAGGAGAAACATAAAAATGTTAAAAAAAATCAATAATAATAAATTTGTAGTTAACAAACACACTTTCTTTTTAGTCATATTAATTTACGACCATGTAACATATTAGTAACCATTTTGGATGAATTTCAAATAGAGTTTAATAGGCCCAATCAGTGAAAATGGAATATAGGTAGAACTGAGAAAATAGAGATAGCCTCCTTGATGTATGTTTCTGAAGTTATGCATTCCATTGAAACAAAAAAGAAAAACTCAGTCCGCAGAACCTAGTTTAGGGAACTAATAAAAACTATTATTCTCTGTTTCTTTTCCTTCTAACAAAAAAAAAGATGATGTTTGAGAAAATATATGCACAACAGCAACTGATGTAGTAAATATTTAGCACACCCCAAGCCCGCAACGGTTTCAGGTAATGATTCTTGAGAAAGCACATATGCAATAATTATCTACTAATTTTTAAATCAATGATCTAAATAGGTTAGCATCTAGAGGGCATCACTTGGTCATTACAAAGAAATTGAAGATATCTACACCCAAGAAATATCAGGTTAGCGAGAGTCTCACCTTAGAAGCTAGAAGATCTAAAGATTCATTCCGTCACTAAAAAAACACTCTTGCTCTAAGAAAACTGTAAGCCAAGGTAGTCTACAAGAACAAAAGGGAGGGATTCAAATTTTGAAAACAAAACCACGAATTCAAAACTTTAATAAGAAAATGTCAATAGAATTTGGGTTATACTTCCTTGGGATAGGATAAAAACACTATGATTAATAAGGCTCCTTCTTCTGCCCATAGTGAGCTTGGTTATGTCCAAGTCAATGATTGTAGAAGTACTAATACTAATTACAAACGTATAAATTGAAAATTAGAAGACAAATTGGGCAGGGGCAATAAGAGAAGGAAGGAAAAAAATTATTGAGTGAAGAAAATAATAAATGGAGAAACAAATGAAATGAATGGGAAAAAAAGACACAACAAATGTGCAAAATCAATGGGTTTAATTTTGCAAAATTTAGTGGGTTTGATTAATCATCACACACACACACATACTCTCCACCTATTTTGGTGGAAAATGAAATTCTTCCAAAATTCCATGACTAAATTATTTCAGTGATTTAATCATTCATTCTCTCCTAATACAACCAAAAAAATTTCTAATAAAGTAATTCAAATACCTAAAAAATTAGTTTTCCGCCTTAAAATACTCCATCCACGGACAAACAGACACCCAATGATTATGTTGTCTCTCTTAATGAGGAAATTGGATCTTTACACATTTCCTGTGTGCTCATAACTAAAGTTCTACACAAAAATCCTGTTTCACACTTATCTAGTATGGTTAAGATATTGCAGCCTTTGAAGATCAATGTCATATATCATTTCAGCCTTCAATAAACCCAAGAAGGGCTAAATGGCATAACAACCGAACCAGTAGTTAAAACTAAGAGCATAAGAACTAAATAATGTGTTTGTTCATAAATCAACAAATTAGTGAATGTATATCATGATAAAAACATAAAACCATGGAAGGTGACCAAAGGCAAATAAAAGAACTATGCACACCAAAGTATTGCAGTTAACATTCATACTGTACATGTTTTCTTCTCTATGACCTCAATATAATTGAAGAAAAGGTTACTTCTTTATTCTCCCTACAGTCAGACACAGCTATGCTTCTAATGATTTCTATCTAAGGGGGAAAAAAATTGAACAACCTCAAAGAAGATTAAAATGATTAAGGTGACAAACAAAACATCCCCCCAAATTTAAGATAACAATGAATAAAAATTAGTTTGCGAAAGCAATGTTATGACCTTAGAATTAGCAATATTATGACTTGACTCTGTCAAAATGATTCATCCAACCACCTTATTGTCCAATTTTTTTAATATTAAAGTGGAATCAGGAAAACTACATGGGTGCCATGTCAAATAAATCAATGCTCCAAAAGCTAATCTACTAAAATGTCCATCAAGAAATAGCTAAAAGTTCTCGTTTTATAATCAAATTGTAAATTAAAAATTAAAAAACTCTGGGGAGAACTGAGATAGACAAATAATTGAAAAATTGAATTCCAATCATAGGTTAAAGCTGAATCAACCATAAATGGACATGCCCAAAGCAGTTACAGTAGAGTAAGTCAATGAAAAAAATTAAGGTCGAACAAACCTAAACATCAGCACCTGACGAAAGGAAGATGTTAAGGTTAGTTGAAACAGCTAAACCAATATCACAATTCTGGTGACCCTTCAATTTAGATTTGACCTACAAGCAAAGCAAGTTGCATCACTAACTGATTGATAAAACAATGAAAATCAGAGCTGCTTAAACTACTTACCTTGTCCACCCTGACATTGTATATATGAATAATTGAATCTTCCATTCCAATTTTGAGGATGTTATAGATATATGTCATACTAGTGCTGTTATTGAATGGTTAGTTTTAATAATATTACATCAATAGAGGAACCTAAAAAATAGCAATGCGATGTATTGACTAATATGAATTTTAAAATTAAAACTTTTAATGTTATTATAGATATATGTCATACACTAACTACATGAAATCTTGGCTTTAAATTTAAAGAAACAGAAGAAAGCATACAAGAACGCTTGTGAAAAATTTACACAAGTTCATGAGGAGACTTCTTGTCCATTCAGTGTAGTTTGAATTCTAGAGATCCAAATCCATCTTTCTCTTAACACAGGTTGATCAATTATACCAAGGATCTAATGAAAGGAAACCGCACTTAACAAAAAGTTCACGTTTTAAATAACTGAGGATGATGCAAAAATATAACTACAAAAATTCATGATACCACCTATATATACATTAATTATGACATTCACCTTCATTCTCTTTTTCCTTCATTTTCGCATCACAATTAATAAAGTGAAAAGCTCAAATACATTTCCAAAGGCAGAGAAATGATGGTGGTGCTAGTGAAATATGTAAATTGCCTTCATTTATTAGAAAGAAAATATCAAGAAATGTGCAGTACAATAGCACAACGAAAAATATGCAACTCTATATAATTTTGACCAAGTAGCAAGAGATCCTTGCAAGTTTACCATTTAGTAGAAGAGCAATAAGGGTACCAAATAAGGGTTTTCCTGAAATGCACGCAAAATAAAATAAGATGATGAAAATTTAGAACTCCATAACAAAAATAATAATTTAGTTACCATTAAAGAAAATTACCAGTAGTGAAGCTTTTTGTCCCATCAATAGAATCCAAAACCCAAACATAGTCAGCACTATTTTCTTTCCACCTCCACCCTTTTTTCCTCTCCATAACTGCAATTTTGTGAAAAATTCAGGCTTGCACTTTAATTACAGAATTTAGCATCTCATTCACAATTGTGTTATTTCATCAAGTTGAAAATAAATATTAGCAAGATTAAAAAACAACCATGCAGGATTATGGTCATTACCTTTTTTTCTCATTGAATCTAGTTATTACTCCTTAACATATGATAATGTAACAAATGCTTGTACAATTCTTCAAGTGATAAGAACATAAGACGATTTCAGTCAATTTGGCATTTATATAGTGTAATAAGAAAAAATAAGGTCAAAGATATATTTAATCAGTTACATTCCATGAGAAGGAAAATGCTCAAAAATGATGGGAACCATTGCCTCTAGCAACTCAGCCACACATCTTTCCCCATCAGTTTCCCACATGAGCATCTTGCTCCTTCAAAAATACTATAAACACAATATTTCAAAGTTTTTAAATATAAATAATTCACAAATCACTCATTTTTATCAGAATAAATATGTGCTCCCTAAGAAGAAAGATAACCAACTTCACTTTTTTCTTTTTAGTAGATACATACATGTTATAATAACCACAAAATATAACGCTCCCCCTCACAAATTGCATTCCAGATCTGAAAGGAATCTAAGCTACGAGTCCACTTATACCATCTTAAACTCTTCTATGAAGGCTTGAATCAAATCCTAGAAAATAAACATACATTAAAAACCCAGATCAAAGGAAGTAACTAATTGTCCACATGGTTGGCTATGCACCCAAATAAAAAAAGTTTAAGAGCCATTACTGATAAGAAACCAAGGAAAAATGTTTTTTTCTCCCTTCATTGCTTCAAATTCATTAAACTTCACAGTATACCTAGGAAACAAAAAGAAAAGAGGAAATTATACATGCAACTTGACTCTTTTTTTATTATTAAATACCTAACAACAAAACAATTCAATTTTAAAGCCTTCAAAACTCTAGAATGTTGAAGGTATTAACAGAGAAGCTCCAGGAAAGTACAGTATTACCCACTAAAGAAAAATGGCACAGCAATGAAACTCAAGCTAAGAAGAAAGGACTGAAGAAGCTGACTTACATGATTGATTAAGATGGGAACGAATGGGAGAAGGCAGGGGATCCATTTCCTCTTTTTGTTCTGTCCTTCAATTTCAATTTCACTCTTCTGTTCAATGTCTCTGACACTTCAATTTCAATTTCAATGATGGAACAACCACAAATCAAACATTCCAATCTTTTTGATTTTGTAGATGTCTTCAACAAAATTAAAAAGACTTGATGGATAAATCAATCCAAAAAAGGAATAGAGGATTTTTACAAGGCTTACTAAGGTTTAAATTGATCGGTGGTCATTGGAGTGCAGAGTGTGAAGCGTGTGAAGCTAATTGCAACGAAGTTTGGCCGACACGTGAAGACGCATGATGAGGGAGCCGAGATGAGCTTCGGTGAACAAGCCGATCTTGGGATGGCAAGCTCAACGATGGTGGTGGGGGGGCAAACAGATGACAACAAATAGGGCTTCTAGTTCAGACAACGAACTGAAACCTCTCTTTGTTGCCGGTGGACGTCCGCCGAACTCGCTTTCAAGCAAAAGGCCAAGGACCTTCATCTGGTATCGACAACCTCCTAGATTTCATGTAGAATGAATTCATCGGAGCAGTTCCCAATATCCAACAACCTTTGCATGTGTGTTAAATGGAAAAGGGAACAAAAAAAAAAGAGAAGACAAAGAGCACCAAAGACACCTACTTGAAGAGAAGGAAAAAAAAGGAAGGACGAAGAGGAAAGAAGAATCCAAAAGCATGCGGAAAAAACACAAGCCGATACTTGGTTAGCCAACATGGATGATCAACCTATCTCTCCCCATGCATGCTCCAATTTCCCATCGCATTAGTCTCCAAATATACAATTTTCAATAATCAATTGACCTCCCTATAAATCTGCAACACAAATCGATCCCATCCATCAAAATCAATGTCAAGTAAAACTCATCTCATAATCTCAAATCTACAAAATTTTAAACAATCAACAGAAATGGAGAAAAGGAAGAGGCTCACCTAAACTGAAGTGGCACACCTGAAGAGGATAGAAGAACCGGAGAAAATAGCATAGCGAAAAGAAAAAAAATGAAAGAACAAAGAAAAAAGAGAGAAGAATCGAGAACGTGGAATGATAAAAAAAGAGAAAACTAAAAACAACATGCAAAAAAGAAAGAAAATCACCTTCGCATAGATCGGCGCTGCTCATATCTATAGAATGCTTAGACATCTGACCACCAAAAGTTAACCATAGTTGATGAAGAAAATAAGCAAAAAACAGAGCGGAAATTTAACACCAACAATGCCACGCTTAATGGAGGGAGATCTGAGCAAACAGGAAAATAGAGGAAGGAGAAAATGCAGGCACAGATGGAAAAGCAGGAAAATGAAGGTAGGAGAAATAAAGGAAAAAGCCAGCACGAAGTAGATAGAGAATAGGCGTACAGGGGCAATGAAATGGACACCTGAGAAAATAAGCGAAAAACAGAGCGCCGAGCTTGATGGAGGGAGATCCGAGCAAACAGAAACACAAAGGAGGGAGAAAACGCAGGCACTATAGAAAAGGGGAAAAAATGAAGGCACTAAGGTGAAGGCTACATTTACGTTTCGAGGAGAGTAGATTAGAGGAATTTTAACGGCGGATTGAAGGGGAAGTAATTGGGAGGATTTTAAAATTTTCTTGTTTGGTGGGATTGGAAGGGAGGGAACTGGAAGAATTTTAATAAAATTTTATTTGGTTTAGAATGGGATTAGAGAGGATTGAGTAATAAATACTCTTTCACTTCTAAAAAATCTCAATTTAGAGGGAATTTATAAAGGAGGGGGGGAAGGGATTAAATTCCCTCCAATCCCCTTCAATTTTTTGAGCCAAACAAGGAAAAGGGATTTAATCCCTCCAATTCAATCCCCTTTCCTTAAAAAATCTTCAATTAAGAGATACAAAGGAAAAAGCTAAAAAAGCCAGTACGAAGTAGATAGGGAACGGGTGGATAGGGGAATGGACCGGACACTTGAACTGCATGACATCCGACCCGGGACTTGTGAACAATGCTATAAACACTGAAAAACCTACCTGCCATTAGGGTATTAGATAGATAAGCCCGAAATTGCTTCTCTTTCCTTTCTTCTTTTCTCTATTTGATTGTTTTTTGTTGGATTTATCCATCCGAAGGCATAAATTCTAAATTCAAATGAAAAATTATAAATTTAGATTTAAAATTATTATAATTAATTTCTTTCAATAATTAATATTATCTCAACTAGATGAAATTATATTTTGAATCAATTTTTCCTTCCTATTCTAACTTCCATAGAGAGATAGATTAGTTTGACATACTCGGTTTTAGTTGGGTGTAAAAGCCAGCAGCACAAAGCCTTAAAAATGGGAAAGAAAATTGAATAGGATGTGGAAACTGTTGATAGAAGGAGACTGGAATGAAGAGAAGACTTGCTTGGTGCATGGTGACATAAGGCCTGTGCTGATCCCATTGTCCAAGCGTTTTCATGTTTCTCCAGCCATTTCCACTTTTCTCTATCTGCTATCTTCAACCCTATCTTATTTTTTAAATGTCCATGCAAAATCATGTCACATCAGTCCTATGTCATTTCAAAAACTCATGCTTATACTTGCCAGAAATAATTATTATTCATAAAATTAGACACACTGTTTAATGTGAATCTATTATAATAAAAATATTATAGGAAGTTAATGACTTAGAATGGTGTTTCAATATGATGCATTTGGTTTATCTCAAAAATTTTATTCATTGTCTTATTGATGGAATAATTAGTTTGAATTTGAATTTAAATTGAATGTACATTGAAATCTGTAATTAAATTGTAAATAATGTTTTATGCAAAATTGAGCCATGCATTGTATAGGTAAAGAATCTAGTTATACAAATTTAAGATATGCGGTGAATTATAACTAGTATAAATTGAAATAGGTTTTATATTTTATATTGATTATTATTGATTCATAACCTTTATCATTAATGACTAGTGGTGGAGCTAGAATCTTTGGTCATTGGAGGAAATTTTTTACTAATTTTTATGATATATTATTTAAATAAAATATTCTTAAGCTTTTATCTTAAGTTAAATAAAATTGACTAATTTACAATATTTTTCCTTTTTCTAAAATCTAAAAATACATTCAAATCTATTGAGGGCATACTTTTGCTAAAAAAATTAACCATGAAGAAATAAAATAAGAGGGGAAGAACCAATAAAGTCCTAATATGGTTAGTAGACAGTTGGGTCCATTAAACATACTGTTTTGGATTTGATCCTTAACCATATATACTAAAAATGTTTTGTTAGAAGTAGCAAAACTTATTTTTGTGATCTTTACGTTTTGAGGGGATTAGTCTTTAACTATTAGCTATAGATACTTTTTGTGCTTTCAAAAATAAGAAGGACAGAATATGACAATGAAGAAGTTGAAAAAAAAAATTGGCCAAGGGGTGAAAGGGAAAAATAAGCATTAAGTAAAATTTAACGAATTTGAGAGGAATTTGAAAATAGAAAGAAATATTGGGGGGGGGGGGGAAATGGAAGAAGAAAATTATAAAAAATAATGAAGAAAATAACGTAAAGATATATGTATGAGTTTAATGAGTTCAAATTAAAAAATAAAATAATAAAACAAATGTGTGTGTGAATTTAATAAATTTGTCAAGAGACTATGGAGCATAATATATATCGAAATCTTATATGCATACAAGTTTTGGAAAGTTAAGGGTTGGCGCATTAATTTGCTTGCCCTCAAGTCATCTTGACACATTTTCTTATATGTTGCATAGAGTTTTAATTAAGCAGTCTTATATATAATTAAAAATATTATAATTTACTATAAATTTTATATTTTATATTAATTAATTATTTTAAAGTTAAATTAAAAAATTAATAATTATAAAAATAAGTGCTTTTTTGGTGAGCAAGTTATATATCTTTAATACTTTCAGCACTCATACATGATATTTGAAATGTCATACCAACTTTTTTGTCACACTAATATTTCAGATCAATTATTATCTCCACATAACAAACACATGTTTATGACATTTGAAAACCTGGATTATAACTAAAAAAATATGAACTAATTTTTTTTATGAAGTGCTGATAATTTATTTTTATGGCTCGTAAGTACATATAAAATGTTTATTTTAAATATAAATCCCAAGCGAATTTTTTGGGTCTTGGAACAGGAGTATTCTTTGTCAATAAACAACAAGGAAATCTCAGACCTAAAATATTTTCACATATTTAAAAATTATTAAACACCATTTATGGGTTTTATACATTATATTTTAAATATAAAATAATTTTGACTTTGCATATAACTCTGAATATTTTACTTGAGTACACACCAAATCAAGATCAATAATATATCTAAGACAAGTATAAGAGAAAAGAAATTTTGATCGTACATTTGATGAAAGCTATAATAGTATCTCATCTAAGAGGGACTTTGCTTCTGATCACGGAGATACAAAAAGGTTACATGCACATAAAAATTAGATAATATTTGTGTCCCCATTTGAGACAATTTTATACTAAGTGCATATCACTGGACTGTGAATTGTGATGTTATAAATGTGTGGAACCACTTTGACAAAATATGTGGTGTGAATTATTCATTATCCAAGTATTCAATTCATTGGGACGATAATAATAATTTAACATTATAATATATATATATATATATATATTATTTAAAATATGATACATACATAAAAAAATATAAATATATAATGGATATATGAGGCCAAATCTTTTCACTTGAAGGTATGGAGACATGAAATTACGAAAATTTCAATCTCGATTTTATACTATATATTCCAATACATCCTCTCCCATACCTAACGGCCTGCCCCTCTAGCAATGTTTTGCCACCTAACAACGAGAATCATGCCTCCTCCTTTGACAACCACCTATGACAAGAATGGCAACCATTTGCTTCAGAATTGTGCCTCTCCTTCTCCTCCATGAAATTCTGTCTCTTCTCATCTTCACATGACGATGTTAGTTGGATTGGATATCCAAGAGTGAGTAAATTGGGTGTTGTAAAATTTTCATCCTTTCCTACAATAAGTCAATGAACAGTAAAATTACCAAAAAATAGAGGCAAATGGAATAATACAATAAGAACAACAAAATTCAATGAGTAAAGGAAAGAAATACTGGGCACAATGAATTTATTCGGATTATCTTTAACTACCTGGTCTACGTCTTGTCTCCAAGTCATAACTTGAGACTTTTTTCACTATTTTCACAAGTTTGCAACAACACTTGTGAGCCGCAATACAATCACTTTACTTTAGTAAGCAATACTCTCTCCTTGTTAAGGATTTGCAATGCCCATTCAAGATTCACACAATCTTGAGTTTACTCAACATAGATTATTTGGAAAGCTTCAAGATTTTTCCTCTCTCATAGAGTAAATGAGATACAGTGAAGCACAAGGATATTTGTGAGCGCTTAATGCATAAGAAATATATGAATTGAATGCAAAATATTTTTGAACAATTTCTCTCTTACTCTCACCTTGAATGAAACTTCTATTTATAGGTAAAGCAATTGATTTAGCCATTAGATTGAATTAATTCAGAAAAACTTGCCATTGAACTACAATATTTAATGCTTCTGATACAAATTAATCCATTAGAGCATAAGAGCAGTAATTAATCAATGTGGTTCTTAGGCTATAACATAGTAACTTCTTCACTCGAATAGATTGAGCTACATACATGAAAATTGAAGAAAAGATTAATATAGAGGAAGAAGTATATTTATTAATTAACTGAGTGAATGATTTATCAATTAGAATTGAAGAACAGTTGAAGTTCGGGCTAAATTATGATTAAGATAGATTGATCAATCAAAATAGAAGAGCATCAAATGATCATTGAAGAAAACTAAAATTGGAATTGAATGAAGCACTGTGTTGATCGATCAGAATAATGGGTGAAATATTGATTAGAATGCTTAACAAAGAGCTACCACATGATGCACGATTATAGCAAAGAATTTTGTAACGAATTAAGTTCTAGTGATTTTTTATTAGACTAGAAGAATATTGATTGATTGATAGAATTAATCGACTAGAACAAGAAGCTCTTGATTGAAAAAAAGAGCAAACAGAGAGTTGTCATTTTCGGGTAAAATTGATTGATCAAACTAAGAAGCGTAGATGATAAATGAATGTAGTAAAACTAAAAAAAATGAACGAAATTGTTGGTATGATTGATTGACATAGAAAGGGACTGATCAATCAAAACTTGAGCAATCAATCAAAGAATGATTCTAGATGAAATTTGAGGCTTTTAGGTGTGGAATTGATAATCAGAGTTGAATCGATGAATGTTAAATCTTCTAAAATATTAATGATCAACTCTAAAACAATTTTGAAAGAGATTTCATGATTAAACGCCCCTTAAACTTACAATCAATGAAGCCTAAACTAGAATAGATCTTGAACTGCCTGAGGATTCACAATTTCCTTTAAGTTCAATGTTACAACCTACAAAATAAATCTCCTCTAGTTTTGTTATCATCAAAACATAGGAAATCTAAAAAATGATTTATCATTATGTCTTTGACAGTCCAGAGGTGGTTGAAGTTTGCTCGCAATTCACTACAAGAAAACAAAGATTTTCTCATGGATAAAATTCCTGAGAAGACTCAAAAAATCCCTGAGAAAATTGTTTGTCATGGGCATTTCTTAGGAAAAATGTATTGTGAAAATATTGTTCGCGAGAAAGTAAAATTTCTCAGGGAAATGTTCCCTGAGAACCATTTCTGAGGGAAAATTTCCTTGAGAAATATTTTCTCATGGACATGTCTCAATAAAACTTCCTAAAGAAATTTTCTCATGTGAAGTTCCTTAAAAAAAATTTCTTGTAGAACTATCCTTGACAAACTTTTCTTAGGGAACATTCCTTGAGAATTTTTCTCATGAAACTTTCCATGAGAAAATTTCTCATGGAAATTTCCATGAGAAAATGCTAAACTACAAACAACCTTGGTTTATGTTCATACACACTTCACCCACCTATGTTGATTTTATTGTCATCCTTAATACATACATACATACATACATACATACATACATACATACATACATACATACATACATACATACATATATATATAAAGAAAAGATAATTAAAAAAAAAATACTCAGTTGATCAATTGTAGCATATCATAATAAGTTTTGCATTTGTAGCCCATAAGTACATTGTACTCGATTGAAAATGAATCCATGGCCTTATAATGTAATAGCCTACAGAAAAAACAACTCATGATTATATCTAGATTTGAGTTTGAACATGAAGTCATAGCATATAGATCAAAGTGAACGAAAGCATGACACTAATCATTTACAATTTGACCCTCATTTGTATCTCCACCATTAGCACCACCTTCCTGTATAAGAAGGAAAGATCGAATAATGTATCAAATCAAAGCTTGTTACATAGTAAACTTATAGGCCTCATTTGGTACGTAGAATGATTTTTTGTGGAATGGGAGTAGGAATGAGAATGGGAATGGGAGTGAGAATGTGTTTTAAAAGTACAATTGGTATGAAAAGAATTATAAATTGAATAAAAATGTTTGTTATGTAGGTTTTGAGTATGGAAAGAATACAAATATTTATGAAAAGTCTATAGTATCCTTATTTTAAAAAGACTTAATTAAAATAAAACACCCTTTATAGAAAAACCGAAATCATTCATCATTCAGTAGATCTCACAGTGGACTCTCCCATACAGTCGACGTCAATGACGGACATCACAGGCACCATCGTCAGAGATCAAATTACCAAATCCAGTGATCTCTTGTGTTCTGTGTTGGATTTCGTTGCTTTGCTCGAGTGGAAGAAGGTTTGAACCCTAGATCTGTTTTTGTCATATTGAAAAATCGGTAACTTCTTAGCCAATCCTTGTCAAGCCTTGCTTCTGCTACTTTCTTTCATGTAATTGTTGACTTGGACTAAATCTAGAATTGATATGGCTTCTTTTCTTCTTCTCAGTTGTCAATGGGTAAATGAGAGAAATAGATCGACTTGTAGCCTATTTTGTTTTTTTAAGTCATATGAATTTTGGAGATGTATTAAGCTTTGGTTCATCATGCTTGCCAAAAAAATTTTCATTCCTTGTTTTGTTCTCAACCTCTACGTACTGTTTAGATTTGAATGGGTAATCAAAGAAAATTGAGTTTTGGAATTCTTGTTTAAAGTAATATGAATTTTGGAGATGTACTAAGATTTGGTTAATTGTTTGTCATGGTAATTTTGTCTGAATGAAGTCCCATTGATTGATAAATAGTATATTTTCTAAGTTCTATATATTGGTTGCTTGAATGTCTAAGTTACATGGTAAGTTTTGTAGAATAATACATATCACCATGGAGACCAGTTGTGATGAGATAAAAAAAATTTGAAGAATGGAAAACCAAAATAAGTGGCTATGTACATTGTGAAGATTGAATAATTTTTTCTATAATTCACTTTTGATTATTGAATTTACAGCAATGAATATAGGTGATACTGATATACAAGTTAGAAAACATATGTGGACCCCTAAGGAAGATAATGTCCTTGTTGAGTGCCTTGTTCATATGTGCAATGAAGGAATTTTTATAGTGGACAAGAACTTTAGGCCTGGTTTCTTATGTTATTTGGAAAACATGGTTCATCAAATGCTCACAGGTTGTCAATTAACGGGTGTGCATATATAGTCTCACTTAAAGGACCTTAAATCAGCTTGTCACTATGTGTTTGACATGATATATGGACCTAATGCGCATGGTTTCGGATGGGATCCTATTAGCAAGCTTGTTGTGGCAACAGAAGAGGTATGGGATCAGTATCTGTTGGTAAGGTTACTCACTTATGTTTATTGCATAAAATTTTTATTACTCAAAATGTGACATTTGGTTGTATTTATTGACAGGTTAATAGGAGGGCTGTCATGTTCAGAAACAACCCATTTCCCCACTTTGAACAATTATGCACTGTCTTTGGAATAAATTGATATATGTGTGGCACTTGTAATGGGAGGAATGAGAGGATTGGTAGTACTATATGTATTGGGATGTTTAATGGGAAGATAATTAGTAATCATGTGTTAGGATGTTTAATGAGTTGTGTGACAAGTAATGATGTGTGTGACAACATGCTTTGGTGTAGCAAAACCATTCTATCTCATGTATTTGAATATTTTTAACTTGTTATGGTGTGGCGATATATTTATGTTTTGTGGGATAAATTTCCTAGCTTGTTTCAAATTCTAGTTTACAAATCATAAAATTTTCTTACCATTTTTTGACACAGATGACAAGCAAATCTAGCATTAGAGAAAATAGTTGTTCAAAAGGTGTAAAGGCATGAAAAGCGTATTGTAAATGTGGTCGAGTGCCACCAATAAAGATTTCTGGCTCTGAAGACAATCCGAGCCTATTATATTACAAATGTGACCAACCTAACTGCAAATTTTGGAAATGGTTGAAACCAGTGAATGTTGATGAGAGTGATTGTCTAGTTGAGAATGATGTGGGAACAAGGATTGAAGAAAAGGACTTAAGGAAGAAGGTTGAGCAATGTGCATCAAACGTTATGGACATGAAGGCAATGCTAATGGGGTACAGGGCTGAAGTTGTTGGAATTAAGACTTTGGCTCAAGGATGTTTTGTGATGTTTGGGATTATGAGCTTAATTATGGTTGTGTGTATGTTGAAGGTGTAGTGTATTATAATGTTAAATAGAGAAATTAATGATTCTATTTTGGTTCAATGAAGTATTAGAATCCCCCTAACTTGTAGGTAATGTTTAATCAAGAAGTTACTAATCATATTGAGGTTGAATGATGTATTAGAATCCCCCAATCTTTTGTCCTTGTAATAGGTTCTTGGTCTTTTAGCATGTTAGTTATGGATTGTTAAATTTGGTATCTCGATGGTAATCTCTGTCTCTGCTGCACATGTGAATACCGTGGGGTGTATAAAAAAAATTTACTGACCATATTGTGATGCCTGGCAAGAAATCAAAAGGCCAAAATCACACACCCTCCGTTGAAGTTTTTATTTCTATTTTATTTTATAATAAAAAATTCGACAACTGTAGTACTTTGTTGCAGGAGCAAAATATGGGTCCAACATCTTCTATATGGGTGGAATATTTAACATCACATCTTAATCCAAAAGAAGATATTTCTCTGGGCATTTTCTAATTATATACCTCTTGTTTAATTCAATTTTATTTACTGTGAAACTATTTGTTCACGACATTATATACCTATCAACCAGACATAGACATAAGAGCATTAAGATGTAAGAAAAAATATACTTGCCCATCCAAAAAATGACAATGTGCATATGAAATTAAAAGAGGGAGATTAACATGGGATGACGTTAGATGGAAATTGCATGAATAAATATAAATGGATAAAGTGGGGTACTTAACTATCTGCTTTGAAAAAAAGACACTGGATTGGGAGAGTGCCATCATCATTAAGATATTTTTGGGACTTCTAAGAACTTCCCTCAATCACTGGTACGACATATTCATTCACTTTTTCCTACAATCAGTACTAAACCTGATATATATATATATATCAACCTGATCAACAATAGAATTTGCACCAGTAGCAACATCATATAATATTGGGGACAACATTGATTACATTGAGTCATACGATCATCTCATTGAGATAAACACGTTGATTACATATCTTTCAGCAAAATACAGCTGGCATATATATGATATCATCTGAGTAAGATATTACATATGTTACACCAAAAAACAGCGTCATACTATTATCAGTTGCGGACCTCAAAAAAGAAAGTTATAAACCAAAATCCTACATATGGTAGTCTTTCCTTCATCTGGCATTGCATCAAACCTGATGAGCATACTTTCATTGGAAATCATCTTCACATATGCTGCAAGCTTCTCATGATGGGCAACGCCTTCAACCTTCATAATTTTTTCATACAATGACTCCTTCAGCTGATCAATAAGCTTTTCACGCTTAACCCTATCAACATGCATGCCCAAATTCTCAGTTGCCTCTTTGAAATTTTGCGCTAATGTATTTACTGTCTTCTCCATTCCTTGCAAGTATATTTCATCACGATCAGTGCTGCTCCTTCGATGCTTTCTAGACCCAGATGTTGCCTCAGATGGGTTGGAACCTGAAAGTGAAGAGCTTCCAAGTGACATATTGTCCATATCAAGGCCTAGGTTAGTCTCATCAATAACATCATCGGCAGCTTTCCCTATGGTTTGATCTTGCATCTCTTCCACCACATCCTAATATGATTGAGCATTGTTGCCGGTGGCTCAATCCTTCCCAAATATAGTCCCCAACACATCATAATATGGGAAAGGCTTGTGCCTAAATCCAGCAGCTTTCTTGTTTCATTGTTTGAGTCAAAAATAAACCATTGTGAATGCCAGGATCACATATAAATCCAAAAACCAATCAAGTAGAATTGCATACAGTGATGTAATTGCCACCAATTCTACAAATAAAAGAAGCTATGCAATTATGTCAACCGTCACTCACAAAGGCAAACCAGAAAAAGAAAAGCAATTGGTGTTAGAGACCCAAAAAAAATAATATGAAGGGATTCAAAAGATTTAAGGAGGCCCTTCATATTATGTCCCCAATGGATGTCTCTGTCATCTGGTCCAGCAAGCATGATCTGCATTATGTGGTTTATTATAAATTTTATGTTATATGTTGATAAATTGATATATTGATAGTGATACAGTATTCAAGTAAACAAATCATAAGAAAATACATGGCATCAATATTTCTCATGGTGGCAATTTGTTCAATATTCAAATAATCACTTTTATTATTGTCCACAGATCGAGAACATAGAGCATTTCTTTCACATTTAAGCAAGCCAAATCACAAGAAAATTAGTTTTGCTGAAGACTCGTTGTAGTGAGAATTTATTCAAGCAAGCCACAAATTGTGGACAATAGAGAAATAAAGCAAATAAAAATTTTTCACTTATCAGAAGCAATTTATTTTTACTTTGTCAAAATCTTATGTCGTATTATTAACTCTCCCTTCTCTAAACTGATGGGTTTAGCTGTGTGTGTGTGTGTGTGTGTGTGTGTGTGTGGAGACTCAAGAGATGGATGAGACCGTACAGAGTATACCCCTTGCTGTCATTTTGCCCAAATCAGTTTGCACCAACATTCTATACCATTGTTGACAGGTTTTGGACTCTATCTAGGTCAGGGGGTTTCAGTTTAGTCCTATTAAAGATTCCAACCGTCCATTGTATATATACTCGAGAGTGAAGTGACACTCGTATGGAATGCACCACCAAGAATCTATAGACAAAACAAGACTAAAATCTATTGGACTGTATGAAATTTGAACTCCCTTTATAGTGTCCTTATTTATCATTTAACCATCTAGTGGTATTTCCAATTAAAAAAAATAATCATGAACTAGTGAGATTAGTCAGTTAATTACCCAAATCAGTTCAGTACTATTTCTACATCAGTTTATATTCTAAATCAATCCAACTCAACTGAAAAGCAAAAATACCTTTGTGTCAAGCAATTGAAGCCCTTAGATTACCATTTACAAAAAAAAAAAACTACAACACAAATGGCAAAAGAGAGATTGTATTCCATTTAAAAGAAATTAAATATGGAATTACTTAGTATTAAATATGTGTGTGTGTGTGTTAGACAGAGAAGAAGAGGGGGGGGGGGGCCCTTAAACGCTTAAAAAAAGGTCACCTTATTAAAGCAAGTAACAATTAACTAAGAATAGCCCACCAGAGCTTTAGTCAAAGAGTTAACATTATCAAATAGCAAATAACAATTAAAAAGATCAACTTAGCTAACATCCCAACCTAAGCTGTTAATTCAAATGCATGTAAAATCTTATCCTAATAAAATCCCTTCAACTAACTCAGAAAACTAAAGTACAAATCACTAGCGAGAATGACCAGAACAAGTTGAAGAACACAGATAAAAGCACATGACTACAATTCACCTACACCGTACACTATAAAACAAGAACAAGAACAAGTTGAAGAAGACAGATAGCAAATGTCCAACAGCTCCCATCACGCAAAGTAAAATAGATATTGTGCATATTATGAGCAACTGAAATTTCTTTAGCAAAACATATTCAGCAGATAATAGTTATGTACATAATGTAAAGTTGTCCTATTCCATGTAGTGGACAGGTAAGAAAACAATAGCTATGCCACCACACATTACGGGCCTACAAGGCATGGGACTCAATAATCCATATGGACTCAGTATAAAGATTTTGCAATAAAATAGACACTGACATAGATTATCACCAATAAACATTAGTAAACATTTATATACATAAAACCATACTTATTGTTATTCCAAATAACAAGCATAACAAACAAAGAAAAAATAATCCAAAATTGTGTATGTTATGGTTCGTTGGAGCCAGTTAATATAATGGATCAGAACTTATCTCTATTTTCTTGACACAAATGAAATTACTCAGTACAAAGAAGACTAGTAAATTGACCAAGGAATGATATCGGTTCTTTCAAAATTGACTTTTCCTTATTTATTTTTCTTTCAACTGGTTCAGAATACTTTGCGATATCAGGACAATGAACAATTAGACTTAAAAATCAAGCATGAAACAATGAACAAATCACATCAACTTAACAAATAACTCCAACAAAGACACACCAGAATTTTTTGTCCAAACTTGACATCCAGTGGTTGGGAAAAAAAACTAAAATAACCAATCCGAAAAGATATGGCAAAGAAGATGATTATATGTTAGAATAATCATATTCTTTGAAAGAACTGAAAGCTTTTGGTATACATAAACTAATACCCAACACAAATAGAACCGAAATCTGAAAAATGAAAGAAGAAAGCAAACATGGATTCTCATTCCAGCTACTCAAGCTCCGTTGGGGAAAAAAGCAAAAGGAGATGAGATTACGATATTAACTGGCAACGATCGTCAAGCTCCGGTGGCGATCTCGACTCTATTAGCACGAGTGACCTTCGATTGAGTCAGAGTGTTCGGCGTCGAATATGGAAAGCTGAAGGTAGACTAATAAAATGCTAGGGCAACGATGTTTAGGTCATTTTGTGTTTAAGTGAGGGCCAATTTTGTCCCAAAAAAATTTATTCCCACTGCCAGCTAACCATTCCTAACCTCTCACGTGGGTATCCTTATTCCCCATAAATGATGGAATCCACCATTCCCATTGCTTTTGCTTCCAGCGTACCAAACACACATCACCACGGCTTTCCTCTCCCATTCCCATTCTAGAATCCTGATTCCCGCGTACCAAACATGGCCATAGAAGCAAGTGAACAATTTCCAGCATTTCAATGTAGCCTAGTGAACACAAAATTAGTTGATCCAGAAAAACATAGCCAAGTAAAGCTTTTCCTTTACTTGTAGCTGTAGAAACTCTAGCCTAAAATTATAAGGGGCAAACTTATTCTTGCACAAATTTATGGGGCACACCTCATGTATCAGAAACTCTAGCCTAAAATTATAAAGCTTTTCCTTCACTTGTTCCATTTTTCTCTGCACTCAGAAAAATTCATACTGGCACTTGCAAGAACAAATTCTAATCACCAACATATCCATAAGAAGATACTGTGAAATACTTTGATGATTTAGTTTATGAGTTTCAAAAATAGATAAAGTATATATATTTCTTCCACTTTCTCTCTTCCTCTCATATTCCCTTCATCTCTGCTTTCTTCTACCCCACTTCCTTCCTCTTTCTTTATTGCCCTATTGTTCTCCCTCTGCCTTTTTTCTCTTCATGTACAACCCTCCCATTCACACCACCTTGATTGCCTTTCTTGTCATAAAAAGTTTATAAAACCAACAAAACACTAGGTGAGAAGAGGCACAACGTGGCTTTTCCTTATTTTTATTCAAACCCACAACAGATTTGATAAGCAAGAATCAAATCCAAATTCTCCAGATATTAGTCCACAATTTTCTATTCTTTTATTTTTTTTAAAGAAATGGGCACCTATATATGAAAAAAGAACTTCCAAATGCATTTTATTGTGTGATAAGCAACATGTGTATTGAAATAGTATGCCTAATAAATTTTGACAAAGATGATAGGAAAATATAGAAATGTAACTGAAGATAAGCTCGCATTTTTGGTTGTAAGCATAATTTGGATAGATAGAATTCTTAACATATATTTATATATTATATAGCTGTCCCTTATGCCATCTCCCTATGCATGCAAACAACATTTTGTGACTTTATATCTTAAGATGAGAATAAAAATTTACTAATTTAAAATCAAGCAAGATCACCTTTGTCACAGACATGATATTGGTGATCAAAGTTCCAGTTTTGTGACTACAAATTACAGTAGTGCAGCCCAATGTCTCCACAGATGGCAAGGACCAAACAATAGCATTCAACCTAGCCATCTGCTTTGTTCCAAGAGCCAAACACCTAGTATAACATACACAATTCTTAAATCAAGAAAAAGACGGAGAGAATTTCCAGCAAATAAACCCAAAAGCTAAACACTAAGACAAGTCAACCTTTTTTGGGATTAATGAACTGGAATATCCAATCTTTGAAGGGCCTGTTAACAAAATCAGCAAAGTAATGTCTCTTTAAAGGACAAGGACCAGTATTATCATCAGTTTAAGCATTAGGATTAGGTAACACATCCATACTCTTAAAGGACAAGCAAATCAAGTCAAGACTTTTTAATGTCAGCAAGTCACGAAAATAAAAACCAGCCTTAAACTCATCCAACACTGATGCTAAGTTAATAACAAACTCATCTAACAATTTTAATTTCAGCATACATGCATAATTTTACATCAATCATCGAACTTAAAACCAAAATAATTTTAGATCAGTCAATTTTCATCATTCTTAAAAAGATCCAAAATACAAAATTGCAGAGTTAATTTTCATCAGTCATTAAGCAAGAAAAAAAAAGAAGGAACAGAATGGCAGACTTGCAACGAGAAAGAAAAGAATTTAGAAGCAGAGTCACAGCCAAAATAACTTCACAAGTCATAGCCAAAAGAACAAAGTTGCAGTGACAATAAAATTAAAAAAAAGGAACAGACTTTCAGACTTGCAATGATAAAGAAGAGAATTTAGAAGTAAGAGGTGGCGATACAGAATAAGTAAGAGGCAGCGATACAAAACAAGTAAGAGGCAGAGTCACAAACAAACTATCTTTACAAGTGAAGTCACAGACACGAAGAGAACATAGTCCCAGCATAAATGACTTTAAGTCACAGCCAAAAGATGAGAACAGAGTTGCAAGTTGCAACAATAAAAAAAATGAGCACCAGCAAGCTAGAAACGGAGACGAGGAGAACTCACCTAAGGACCATGGTGTGGCTTCAGTGATGGTGGATTAGGGGGATCTGGAGAGTTGCCGCGAGCTACCGAGAAACAGAGAGGAGCCATGAAACCTCAGTGACAAGGACAAGAACGATGAAATAGAAGAAGGAAGAAAAGAGAAACGACGAAGGACAACTCACCAGGTCGATTAGGACGGAGGATGACGCCGATGGAGCCCTGCTTGCAACAAAGAAAGGCCGAAGAGGATGGGGAAGACGCACTTGTAAATGCCGGCAATCTGAAAAATCTGGGAATAAGTTAGGGATTTCATTTCTTGCGCCCGCGGGAAGCCAAAATTTGAAAAAGGGAATTAATAAAAAACAAAATATTACCAACAAAGGAAAAAACTGGTGTTAAGTCATATATCTACATAGTATAAACAACAGTCATTAAATGTCGCATTCCGATAACATTTATAGGCAACATTTTTTTTTATCTATTTTAAAGTTATAATGCAACACACAAAAAATGTTGCCTACATACAATAGGGGACTTTTCTATATATATTAATAATATATATTTTTTCAATATAAATTATATCACAAATATTATATTATAATTCTTCATAAGTTATATTATTCTCACTTATAGTGGTTAAATTTTTGTATTTGTATTTGATACTTTCATTAAAATTTATTTCATTTTCCTTTAAAAAAATTAAGCTAATGTATCATAAATCTTATGATCCTATATCTAAATTACTTAATTATATCTAAGTGATAAAAGATTATCTACTAAGAAAATAATAAAGAATAAGATTTAATAAAAAAGATAATAATTTTTATTAATTAACTTATATAAATAAAATACTAAAAACAATACATATTTTTAAAACATTACATATTAAATGGATTTAAAAATTTAATTTTAATTTTTTAAGTATGTGCAATACTTTGGAGGGATATAGTTCATGAGAAAGAATATTAGTTCTCATGGAACTATCTTTCAGAAAAAATTTTCACGGACATTTCCACGAGAAATTAGCTACCTTTCTGATGGATAATATTGTAAAAAATGTGCTCACAATTCTTTTCATCATTTTCGCAACACTTCTCATGAAATTATTTATGAAAAATTATTCTCAAAGACTTGTTCCTGAAAAATTGTAAAATTTTCTCATGGGGATATCCATAAGAAAGCTTGGCACCACTTTCATGCTTGTCTATGCTAAAAAATTACCATTTCTCACTGACGGGTTCACGAGAAAGGATAAAATTTCTCGTGGAAAGAGTTGTAAGAAATTTTGGCACCACATTCCTACCATAAAAGTAGACATGTTTCTCACGGATATTTCTCATAAATTTTCTCTCGATTTATTTTTTTCATAAGAAATTTCCTTGAGAAATATTTTTTTTGACAATTTTCATAAGAAATATTTTAAGCAATTATTGTCCCTGAGAAATTTTTCTGAAAAAAGTTCTGTTTTCTTGTAGTGATTTCTCGGTTAGAGTGGTGTGCTGAGCAACAACAATGAGTAGAAGTGATAAGCAACAATATTCGCATTGGTTGTGCGATCTGGATCCAACAGTCAAAAACCAATGCAAATTGATTTTCGACCAACATTCAAAGAA
The DNA here is from genome assembly GCA_026686845.1 of Adenanthera pavonina. Taxonomy (NCBI): domain Eukaryota; kingdom Viridiplantae; phylum Streptophyta; class Magnoliopsida; order Fabales; family Fabaceae; genus Adenanthera; species Adenanthera pavonina. The sequence goes on along the minus strand of JAIVEN010000019.1, from coordinate 9,588,455 downwards.
CAGATTGATGGGTTCTGTTTACTTTTGATTTGTGGACCAGTTTCTTGTTGCTTATGGGTTTTGTTACCTGTTTCGTTCATCGACCAGATCAATTTTTTTTTTATTTGTTGGATTGTTGTGATCTAGAATTTTAGATCTAGGGATTTTTAATGCAAGTCTTTGAAAGTTTTCTGTGACCAGACGAAGTTTTTGGGTGGCCAAAGGTGTGGGTATTAGTTGCTCGAGGTGTGGAAGAAGCTGTTAAACACGAAAATTTGAGTCTGGGTGGAGTGGCCAAAGGAGGTGTGGGTGGCTGGAGGTTTGCAAAGAAGATCAAACAGGGTAGTGAATATTCTTTTTTTTTTTTAATTTTGATGGGGACATTTTGGTTACTTGATATTATAAATACAAATATCAAATAAAAATTATACGATAATTTTATTTTTATATAAAACTTATTTTTTAAACCTATTTCACTTCATTTTTCATTTCCATTTCCATTTCTGTGTTTTTTTATTTTACTTTCTTAGACACTGTTTGGTCACGTGTTACAAACCAAGTTTAGGCTTAAAACTTGGTTGGATGCTTTTTTGAATGTGTTTACACTCTTTACAAAATCCTAATGGTTACACTCTTTACAAAATCCTAGTGAAAAATCAGTTTGTTCATGTTTTCCCATAAGCAATCCCATTACTTTTGTCAAAACATATAGATTTGAGCATTAATTATATATCTAAATTATTTTTGATTAAAATTATTTAAATATAATTATTTTTATTAAAAACCAATTTTTATGTAAAATATCCAAAAACAAAACATGTTAATTTAAAATTAATTTTTATCACAACCACATTATAAAACCGATACTGCTTAAATTTTATTTCGAGAAACTGTAAACCTAAATCGTACTTAAAAAACTCTTCCATCATACCAAATTACGGGGCATTAATGATTTGAGATGCCGTGACAAAAGGGCAAAATTCTATAGTTTTTCATGAAATTATATATATAATTTCATGAAAAACTCAAACTTTTGAGCTTGATCTGGGCCTTCAAAATTAATCAACGGTCAGGATTTAAATTGAAAATAAATGGGGAGACATTCCAAATAATGGAATGGTTCCGAATTCGGATCGAGATTATTGAAGTCGGAAAGAGAATTTATATTTCATTGTCAAGTCGCACGTAAGGTTATTGTAAACAAGTCGGGATATACTAAGTTTATTAAGCTATAGCTGTATTCTTAATCAGCTCCCTGAACTTTATTTTTTTTAGTATTTTGTTAATTTTATATTCCCTCTCTTCCTTTTTACAAGATTCTTTCTAGAATATTTTGATGCTAAATAATATAAGACCCCTTACCAAAAAGACAAAAATAATGAAACATTTAAGAGCTTTTTTCAAAAATACTTTCCATAAATTCATTTTATAAATATTTTTTTGTAATGTTGTGATTTATGTGGGTAGTTTTGAAATGCTCAGTAATTTTTTTTTAAAAAAAAACAACACTCTTATGTCTTAACTAATTTTAATCAAATTTTTAATCAGATTTCTTAATCTATATAATTTTGGTTAAAATGGCCTTATAAAAAGAGAGGGAGGGAGTATATGAAATTCACTTTCCATTAGCCAATAAAAAAAGTTACACGTAATTGTTGTAACTAGTTATTTGCCACGTAAAATTGCATGTTTCGCCGAAGTTCATGTTTGTATTTTTAGGTTATGTTTAAGCCTTTGTTTTTAAATGAAAATATCATTTTAAAAAAATTTAAAAAATTTTGAGATGTTTGTTTAAGTTTTTAAAAATAGTTAAAATCTAAAAAAAGGCGGATGTTTTTTTTTAATTAAGAAGCTAGTCTGAATAGGTTTCGAATAGGTAAAAATCATTTTTCAAGTAAAAAATATTTTTAATGATTATAACTAAACTCAAAATAACCTCTAGTTTTCATAAAATATTTAAATAATAAATCATTTTTTAGATGATCTAAAACTCACTTTATATGCGCGTGTGGATATATATATATATATAAACAAAACATGCCCTTAGAGAAATCGCACGAATGATGAGAAATCTGCCAAGCCGCCATGGAATCAAAAGCTTAATATATGGTGAGTCTACAATCCCTTCATGAATTTATTGAAGCATGTAAATTTTATGGATTTATTCGGCCTCATGAATTTATTTAAGCATTTTGGCAATATTATTCAATAACTAAAAATTTTTTCCTGCATTACAACGAAGATGAGGCAAGTCTTAATATTCGAATAATATAGTTTGTTAATACTTTAATATTTATGATCTTACATGTTAAAAGTTCTAAACATCGTTAACTCTCTTTGCTTAAAATTATAGAGATAATTATTTTTTTTGTACAACAAGAGTCTCATTTTAAGAATAGAAAGTGTCACTTCTTTCAATACTCCATCTAGTATAAAATATATTTCCTCCATCCTAAATTATAAGGCAACATAATAAATTTTTTTTTTGTCCTATAATATAAGATATCATATAGTAATTTATCATTTTTACCCCTCATTTACTTTATTATTAGTATTATAATTAATGTTATATTTAATGAAAGGAGTAAAATTAATATAGGTAAAATTGAAAATTTTGGTTTTAGTTTAGAAATTTAATGATATAATAAAAGTTTCTTAATATGTATGAAATATTTTCCATTATCTTATAATATAGGACAAAGGGAGTAAGATGTTTCCAGTTGCCTCATGCATCTAAAAAAAAATTGGTTACTTTTTTAAATTTCTCAAAATAAGTCTAACATCTCATTTTTACCCTTATTAACTACCAATAAATAAAGTTGTTTCCACTCATTTTCATTACAAGTTAATTATGAAACTGATAAAAATAAATAGGGGTTAAAAAGATAAACTGTTACTAAAAATTACATATCACTTTATATTATGAATTAAAGAAATATTCTAAAAAATACTTTATATTTTAGACCAAATAGAGTGTGTAAAAATTTAGAGAGAAACTATGGGATATAAACTGAGAAAGGCTGAGTTACACAAGCACATACTATTATACAATGACCTGATAAAAAATCACGAGTCCAAGTATTCGGAAAGAAGGGAACTAAAATTATAAGCCACTGAGTTCATTGCTTGCAAATTTGGGGCTTTTTCTATTTAGCCAAACTAATTTGTATTTAATTGGGTATAAATATTTTTCTCACCCAAAAAGAGAAAAAAAAATCGCAAACCATTGTAGCTATATACAGCTGTAACAGTCTAAATAATGTTTTAAAAATCGGATCGAATGTCGAGCAAAAAATGTCATCGGGTAACTGGCGGTTGAACCGATGACATAATAATTAAGTAAAAATAATATTATATATAATAATATATATAAAAATAAAATATTAAATTGTTAAAAGAATGAATTTAAGTAATTTAAATTCATAATAAGTTAATAAGCTCACATAGTAATAATATATGTTAAATTATTGAAAGTAATGTTAAAACATTTTAATATGAGATAACACTACGTAACCATAATATTATAAAATGACCATACTCCTTCTGTTCGCAATTATAAAAAATAAATAATTACTTCATCAATATCAAGGAAAAAATAGTTTTGATAGTTAAACTCATTATTGTACTGCAATTTTAACTTTTTTTTCAAAATTGCTCATATTAAAAGCCTGAAATAAGACTAATTAATTATTAATAATTATCAATACAACCTTAATTACTCAAGGGTATAAAAGAAAAATGATATTAATTACTCCACAAATTTTATCCATGTCTCTTATATTTTGAATAAAAAGTTTTAAAATTCTCTTATAATTTGGGACAAAGAGAGTATAATACAATAAAAATTTTCATTTTTATAATTAGTAATTTTAAAATAAAAAGGAAAATAGCATTTTATTCTCTAATAATTTTTATAATTAATAATTTTGGTAAAAAAAAATTAAATTTAAGTTAAATTTTATCCAATTTAAAAAACCGTCCAATTCTCTAAAACTTGCTCCGATTCCTGGTTCAATTCTGGTTTCCGGCTCAAAAGCCAATTCAAAGCAGTCCAATTCCTAAAACAATCTAAAGCTAAAAATCGAGTCGTTCTTCACTCCGAGTGACGGTCCAACCGGTCTGATTCTTAAATCATTGAGTCTAACATAAGAACACCAACTCAGTTCTTGGAACAAGTTGCTGAAGCTAGTTGCTGCATTTGCTTATACATAGCAGCCATCCTACTTTATGCATCCATGGTCATGGGCTGCAATCAATTAATCATGTATTAATTGATTTCCATTGCATATTAATCTCCAAAAATAATAATTAAATAATGATAACAATACCAGAAAATTATACCAATAAAATATTGTCTACATATTTTCCTTAGATAAAACTATTTGATTTTCAGTTTTGTAAAAGTAAGTTAGAATAAATAAAATTTGTAAAAATAAAGTTTATGTAAAGTAAATTTATTGTTAGTTGTTATGTTAGGATATTCTTTTTGAAAAAGTAAATTTGACTTTGAAACTTATTTGAATGATAAGAGTTAAAAGTATTTTTAGATGTATAATATAAAGTCAGTATCCGTTCCTTTTCTAAAACCACGATTTTACTAACAAAAAAGTAACTTTTTCTCTATATTCTAAAATCATAGTTTAACTCACTTTTTATTTTTCAAAAAGATAGTTTATAAATTGCCAAGTACCCTTACCGTAAAAAATGAAATTGGAAACCATGATTTGATTTATAAAAAAATAAATCAAACATGCCCTTAATTTTCAATATACTGATTAATTCCAATTCAAGCACAAATATAGATATCAAAACTCATGAATACAACATTAGAGTCATTCACTTAATCAGAACGTAAAATATTAGAAAAACGAGCAATATCATCTTCCCACCTGTGTCTGGCATGCTAGTAATGAGGACATGAAGTCAGGCATGGCCCCCTGCATCTGGTTGCCACTGTAGGAAGCATCCCACGAGGGCACCGGCATGAAGGCGGCCGCCGTGGTAGGGTTGAGAATGGGAGGGACGGTGGGGATGTTAGCGTGAGGCATTGTGCTCATGTCCATCCCTAATCCCATACCCATTGAAGCCATCATGGACATGAGTTGAAGTTGTTGCTGTTGCAGGGTCATTGGCAGCATCATGGAAGATAGGCTCATTCTATTCATCATTTGTACTTGTGCTTGAAGTTGCTTCACATAGTATGTTATCTCATCCAGCATTGAAGCTTTATCAGTCTGAAAATAAACACATAGTGAATAAATAAAAATTGTAAGTATAAAAATTAATCTCCGCTTGGTCTTTTGCTTTATCTTTCATTTTTTTTCTTTTGTTTTTGTTTTTTCAATCACAATATTGCATTGTGATCCTGTTTAAGCAAATATCCACCCTCTTTCCCTCAAACTCAATGGCATAGAAACTAAAAAGAAACACTGAACTGAAAAATACAGAAATGATATTCTTCTCTTCTTCGATGCCTACAATGAGGAAAACACACCTATTTATACTGTAAAGCTGTAAACTGAAATGGGAAGGGGTTACACGCATGATAAATGGGTTTTATTACTTATTATGGGTTGAGAAACGTTATTGTAGCAATAGATGTTTTATTTCTGACGGTTATGGAGTTGAGCGGATTAATGGTAGCTGTTGTGATCTTTTTTTGACTGTTATTCTATTTCATCCTTCCCGGGTTAGGCAGAACTTGCCCTCGAGTCAAATTCGACATCATCGTCGACATATGGAGATAGATCAGCAACGTTGAAGGTGGCAGACACTCCATAAGCACCAGGCAACTCCACCTTGTAAGCATTGTTGTTGATCTTTTGAACAATCTTGAACGAGCCATCAACTCTTGGAGACAACTTGGCATTGGGTTGTTTAGGAAAACGCTCTTTCTGAGATGTATCCAAACTAAGTCTCCCACATTAAAGATCTGTTGTTTCTTATGCTTGTCTCACTGTGTCTTGAGTTTGAAATTCTGCTTCTGAATTCTTTCACGAACTTGTTCATGCAACTTCTTGATTTCCTTAGCCCTTTGATCTGCATCAGAACTATACTGCTGCTTTTCAAGTGAAGGGGTCAAGTCTAGTGGACTAAGGGGACGAGTGCCGTAAACAACTTCAAACGGACACTTCCCAGTTGTTTGATTAACAGAATTATTGTAGGCAAATTCAACTAGAGCAAGAATGAGGTCCCACTGCTTCAAATTCTTCCCCACGAAACTTCAAAGAAGATTTCCCAAAACTCTGTTAATAGCTTCAGTTTGACCGTCCATCTGTGGATGGCTAGTGCTGCTAAATTGGAGCTTAGTTCCTATTTTCTTCCATAACATCCGCCAAAAGTGGCTGAGAAACTTGACATCACGATCAGAGGTGATAGTCTTAGGAATGCCATGGATATGGACAATCTCTTTGAAATACAAATCTGCAATTGAACTGCATCATTAGTTTTCTGGCATGGAATGAAATGGGCCATCTTTGAAAATTGATCCACAACAACCATGATGGAATCTTTTTACCTCTGTGTTCGGGGTAAACCAAGAACAAAATCCATGCTCATATCTTCCCACGGTGCTTCTGGAACTGGCAGTGGCATGTATAATCCTGTATTTTGCCTCTTGGTTTTAGCCAAATGACATATTCAGCATCGCTGTATATGCCGGTTGACAGCTCGTTCAAGCCTTGGCCAATAGAAATTCTCTTTGACCAAATCAACTATCTTGTCTCTACCAAAATGACCAGCTAATCCTCCATCGTGGGCTTCCCAAATTATTGCCTCCCTCAAAGAAACCTGAGGAATGCATAGGGTTTTACCTCGGAATAGAAACCCATCATGTCGGTAATACTGGTGGAATGATTGATTGGTAGTAGCTTCCCATACTCCACGGAAATCAGGGTCATCCTGGTACAACTCCTTGGCAAGGTCAAAACCAATAACTTTGGCCTGCATTGTTGTTAGCAAAACATGTCGATGGCTAAGAGCATCAGCTACAAAGTTTAAAATTCCAGCCTTATGCTTAATGAGGAAAGGATAAGACTACAAGATTTCACTCCAACAAGCATGTTTACGGCTGATCTTTTGTTGAGAGTTCAAAAACTTTAGGGCTTCATGATCCCAAAAAAGTATGAACTATTTGTTTAGGAGATAGTGACTCCAATGTTGCAGAGCTCGGACAATGGCATAGAATTCTTTATCATAAGTAGAATACCTAAGTTTGGCATCATTGAGTTTCTCATTGAAAAAGGCAATGGGATGGCCTTCCTGGCTTAAGATAGCCCCAATTCCAGTGTTGGAGGCATCACAGCTAACCTCGAACACCTGGTCAAAATTTGGAAGAGCTAGGACTGGAGCTTCAGTCAACCACTTCTTTAGTTCCTCAAAACTCCTTTGAGCTTGCTCTGTCCACTGAAATTTATCTCTCTTAGTGCAATCTATGAGGGGTGCAGCGATAGAGCTAAAATTGCGGATGAACCTCCTGTAGAAAGAAGCTAATCCATGGAAGCTTTGAACTTCCTGAAAGGATCTTGGAATTGGCCAGCTATTAATGGATTCAACTTTACTCAGATCAACTCAAACACCTTCTATGGTGATGATGTACCCCAAGAAAACAACTTCATTGGCGAGAAAGGTGCACTTCTATAGATTGGCAAAAAGCTTTTGGTCTCGCAGGACTTGCAAGACTTGCCGTAAGTGATCAAAGTGTTCTTCCTGACTCTTGCTGTAAATAAGAATGTCGTCAAAGTAAACAATAACAAATTTGCCAGTGAAGGGTCGTAATACCTAATTCATCAGGCGCATGAATGTGATAGGGGCATTGGTTAGTCCAAAAGGCATCACATTCCACTCATATAAGCCATCTCTTGTCTTGAAGGTGGTCTTCCATTCGTCTCCTGGCTGAATCCGAATTTGGTGATACCCACTACGAAGGTCAATCTTGGAAAAGGTAGTGGCACCATGCAGCTGGTCTAACATGTCATCGAGCCGAGGTATCAGAAACTGATACTTGATAGTAATTTTGTTAACAGCTCGGCAATCGATGCACATTCTCCAACTCCCATCTTTCTTGGGTACTAGCAGAATAGGTACAGCACAAGGGCTAACACTTTCCCGAACTAGCCCTTCCTTCAGCAGCTCTTTAACTTGTTACTGGACTTCGGCATGTTCCTGAGGACTCATCCTATAAGCAGGCTTGATAGGAATGACTGCTCCTGGAACAAAATCAATGGTGTGCTGTATGTCTTGCATGGGTGGTAACCCGGGTGGTATCTCATCAGCTATCACGTCTAGAAACTCAGATAATAAGGGCATAACTCCTGGCGAGATGGTGGACTCACCGTTTGCCTCGGGTACCAATATGAAACTCATCATCTGGGCTTCAGATTTCATCACTTTGAACTCTTCCTTGGTCATCAAAGTCACCAATAGTTTAGCTTCTGTCAAGGCTTTGCTAAACTCACTAGGCGGTAGGAGAGCTAGCTTGATCTTGACACCGTCTTTAGTGAAAGAGTAGGTGTTTGTATGTCCATCATGCAAAGCATATCGATCATATTACCACGGTCTCCCCAAAAGAAGATGGCATGCATCCATGGGAACAACATCACACAAAACATCGTCACAATACCTGTTCCCAATAGAGAATGTAACAAGGCATTGTTTAGAAACTTTTACCTCGCTTCCAGTATCAAGCCAGTGAAGCTTGTAAGGATGTGGATGGTCGTGCGTTGGTAGCTTCAATTTCTGCACCATGTAGTCAGACACTACATTTTTACAGCTCCCATTATCAATAATGACATTACAAACTTTGCCCTGAGCAGTGCAACGGGTGTGAAAAATATTGCGTCGTCACCAGGATTCTTCCTTAACTACAGCTGCATGCAGACTTCGTCTAATAACCAAAGCCTCTCCCTGATCTGCAGGTGTAATCTTCTCATCATATACCGGTTCAATTTCATAAAATGTAGTCTCCTCTTCATCTTCCTCAGGTGCTTCATAAACTTGCCCTTCCCTAATGATGACAATCCTTCGAGTAGGACAGTCTGAGGCAATGTGGCTGAATCCTTGGCATTTAAAGCATCTGGGTGCTTTAGAGCCAGACTCCTTAGCAGTATTCGGTGGAGGATTACGTGTAATGCTAGGCTGTGGCTTGCCTAATGAATTGGGCTGCTGAAATTTTGCCTTATGGCCATCAAAATAACCCCTAGAGGAAGAAGGTTGAAAAGAAACCTCTTGGGTGTTTGCTTCTCAATACGGATGGCTAGGCGAATCACATCATCCAAAGTCCAATACTGCTGAAGCTGGACTGGATGACTGATGTCAGCGTTTAACCCTGCAAGATAATGAGCTATCATTTGCTCCTCCTTCTCTTGTATGTCACACTTCATCATAAGCTTTTCAAACTCTCTGGTGTATTCTTCTATAGACAAGGACCTCTGTCAAAGATTCTGTAATTGGATAAAATTATCCTGGTGGTAATGCTCCGGTAGGAACTTCCTGGTGAGCTGTCGTCTCATTTTCTCCCAAGTCTTAATCTTGCTCTTTCCCTCACGTACTCTCTTCCGTTTGAGGTTTTCCCACCATATAGAAGCATGCTTCTTGAGTTTAAGGGCAACAATCTTGACTTTCTATCCGTCTGGAATCTCCTTGTATTCAAATATTCGCTCAACAGTTAGAAGCCAATCTACAAACTCGTCTGGCTGGAGTCTTCCCTCAAATCCAGGAATGTCTACTTTGATGTCACTAGAGCGGAATGGTTGTTGTTGAGGACGGCGGTAGTTGTCAGTGGATGACGAGCTGTTGCTACTTGAATCACCTTCTAGGTTTTCTCTATGAGTTTCTAGCAAAGCTCGCTGCATTTCTACAGTAGCTTCCAATTCTCATATTCGACGTCTCATCTCGTCCATCGCAACGTCCTGTACATTCCTGCGTCTTGGAGGCATTTTTTTTTCTGGCCTTTTCTGTAAAGTTAGGACTTAGGCAAAAACAATTAAAAAGTATAGGGGTAAAAAGATAATTTTATGGGGTATAGGGGTGGAAGAGGAATTTTAAGAAAGTTTGAGGTAGAACTGTAATTTTGAAAAATATGGGGTGAAATTGCAATTTCAAAAAGTTTAGGAGCAAAATTGCAATTTTTGAAAGTTAAGGGTCAAAATGTGATTTCCAAAAGTTTAGGGGCTAAAATGTAAATATGGAAAGTATATGGGAAAACTATAAATATGGAAGAGTTTAGGGGTCAAACTATAAATATGAGAAGTTTGGCTGACTGGGCAGGGTGACGTGGCAGAAATGACACGTGGCAGACACTGGGTGGCTGATCTGTCACTGACTGGACATGTTAGGATGACGTGGCAGATGACGTCATCATCTTCAACCTCCAAAGCATGTGGACGGCGCGTGGGGAGTCTTGTCGGCACGTGGTCTTCTGGTGGAGGCTCGTGAGGGCGTGTAAGGTGTTAGACGGCGGTGAAAATCTCCAGTCCGAGGTTTTCTGGCCTTCTGAGTTCTATGGTGATGTTCGTTTTCCTGAACAGTGACCAGAAATGGATTTTGACGGTGGCGGTGGCGGCTATTCACTTTCAGGTGACTCTCTGACGGCTCTCTTACTCTACTCGGCTTTTGGACATTCTCTAACCTCACTTTAATACCAAAATGGCACAGAAACCGAAAAGAAACACTGAACTGAAAAAAAACAGAAATGATATTCTTCTCTTCTTCGATGCTTATAATGAGGAAAACATGCCTATTTATAATGTAAAGCTGTAAACTGAAGTGGGAAGGGGTTACACGCATGATAAATGGGTTTTATTGCTTATTATGGGTTGAGAAACGTTATTGTAGCAACTGATGTTTTATTTCCGGCGGTTATGGAGTTGAGCGGATCAATGGCGGCTGCTGTGACATTTTTTTGACTGTTATTCTATTTCACTCAACCACTAGTTGTTTTCAATTTTAATTTTTGAAGTTGTTAGCTATGTTGATATCATGAATTGTGGGTCGATAAATGTCATTTTTCTTTCGTTTTATTTATTTATTTATTTTTTCTTTTTTTGAGGTAACTTGATGAATAATGACTAATGAGAGTGGTTGAAACAAGGGCCTACCACAAGAAAGGGTTGTCTGCCTTCCTTCGGTCAGAGCGACTCATGTCATAATAAGTATCCTTTGTATGGACTGAGATTTACACAATTCTAAAATACCTTTTTATATATATTATTGCAATTTGATTGGAAATACACTATGGACCGCATTATCCCTCCGCCACTAGAATCCCTTTTATTTGATTATCAATTTATTCCTCACTATAATCAATATACAATGATTTTTTGGGGCCAATATATCATGATTAAAACAAAGAGATACTCAATAGATTTTATCAAGAAAAGAGTTAGAGCAAGTAATCTAATCTTCAAATACATATTTTGCAAATCTCAGCTAGTATGTCTGGATTATGAAGCATTCAATTTTATTTTAGTCAATTTGATGATTATATCAAGAATAGTATGTATATGCATGGATGTATGTATGCGTGTATTAGTAACAACTTTATTAATCAATTAATTTAAATAATTAATGAGAAAAGGTAACTGAATCTGTGTTGAAAATTACAATTTTTGGGTGAGATCTATATGGTGAGTTAAAGAAATGTAGTTCAAAAGGCTTTCGAAAAGAAAAGAAAAGAAAGAAATTATATTTGTATAGAATTATATATTTTGGAGGTTAATTAATTGGGAAAAAAGAAAGCTAATAACGATGCATTACCTTACTGGAATTTGGAACCAGCTTCTGCAATGTCTTCGTCCTTTGGTTTATCTTATCTCTCCTTTTCTGTAACAACGAGCAAATGAATCAATAATCAAAGAACAATCAATAAAGCCTCAATTTTGTTAACTAATGATGATGATTATAAACTTGAAGCCAGATTAGATTCATTAAACGATATCTCACTCTTTCAGATTGATTGTGTACATCAGCAGCTCTGCGTCATTTATTGGACGATGAAGATTTTTCCGTTCTCTCTTTCTTGTGCTCCTCCTCCTCATCTTCTTTCCTCTATAATAAAGATTAGATTTGAATAGTAGAAGAGGTTTCCTTTTTTGTTGAAATATCAAACACTCGGATTTGGGCTTCATTATCAAAAAAAACAATTATTGACTTTGTTGTGGGGTTCATGAGTAAGTGCAATTTATTGGGAAGGTCAAAACTAGTAGAGTTGCTCTATAATTTTAAAAGTGAACGTAGAAAGAGAAAATGGTGAATGAGTATTTTTAAAATTGAACGTAGAAAGAGAATATTGTGAATTAGTATAATTAAAAGAGATGTACCAGTAAGTCTTGCATATGCTATATATCATACATATATATATATATATATACTTAAGTCCTGCATATGCTATATATCATACATATATATATATATATATACTCATGCCTATTTTTCAAACACGTCTCCATGATTAGAAGCGATTTAATTTATTGGCCAGAAAAAAAATGATTTAATTTAAACCAGATATTTTTCGCACAAAAGAGATGATAAGTTAAAAATTAAATAATACAACACAAAGTGTTTAGTTCAATTGGTACCAGTTGTAGTATAAAATATGCTTTTTATATCTACAATTTAGATCAATTATTTAAAGAACCGGTCTAAAAAAATAGCCGGTGGTATTTTTGTAAATAAAAGCTTCAATTTTGACTCTCTATAATGGTTAAAAGTTACAGCCGGTCTAGAATATTTGACCATAACCCAATCCTCCGAAAGTTACTCCTGTCATTTTTGAATCCCTTCTATCACAAAACCTAGCTTCCTCTCTAACGCATTCCTCCGTCAATGCTAAACATCTCATTCCTCGTCTCTATGTTGGGTCATCGGATTGTGACATCGACCTCTCCCAAACATTGCAAGCCCGTATTCTGCCTCCTCCTTTGATGTTGCAATTTGTTTCTCATGCCGCAAATTAGTGCTCCTTCAACCTTCGTCGGTGAATTAGAGTTGCTCCCAAAAATCGTGAGCTTGTATTTTGCTTCTTTGTCTTAAGTTGTCATTGTTGTTCTCTTTGTTGCCATGAGCTCTGTTTATGAAATCTCAATTTGTCAACATAGTTTCGGCCAAACCCTTACTCTCAAGCATCTTCAATGCATTTTCAGTACTTCGTGGCCCTGTAGTTCGAGTTTGGTTGCCAATTGTATATCTTGAATCATTTTGGAAGCTTTGATGGGTATCTCCAAATTCCTTTTAACAGTTCTGAATTTATTTGGAAATTTTGGGAAATTTCTAGGAATTTTGGTTGCTGATTTTATATCTTTGTTGCCATCATTCTTGCACCATCTATTTGTGGGAATTTTCTAGTTATAGTTAAGTATGTTATGATTCCAATTCTCGCATGAAAACTGATAAACTATGCAAAACTAATATATACTACTCTCACCAGCAAGGATGCGAAAATGATAAAGGATGCAAAATTGATATACATGACTTTTCTGGTCTAGTGAAGCATGTTTATGAAAATTACTCATGGCTTGATTTTGTTTTTCTTTTTTTTTTCAGCAACTAGAAAACATGTTTTGCTTAAGTTTGATTATTAACTTTTAGTATGCAACTTTTTGGACTACTTTCATTTCATCATGTTTTAACCCTCCAAAAGATTATAAATATATCTATCTTCTTTTATTTTTAAATGCACAATGTGTGGAAGCTTGAACTTGGATTTCGTAAGTAAATTTTTTAGATGAACTATGTGATGGGTGCATGATAACTAGCTAGCTTAAAATAAACCTGCAAATGACTATTGATTTTCTTATATGAAAAATAAACATGCATTTGATAATAGATTTGATATATAAAATATAAATAAATAGATTAATATGTCAAGAATACACTTTTGTACATACTTGTTAATTTAGAATCAGTTTAATCTATGTAAACTAGTAGACTTATCTAAGAATATATGTTGTTCAAGAAAGAAAGAAAGCACACACACAAATAAAGTAGATTCCTATGTAATTTCCTTCATTTGTTATGCATTAAAAAGAGCCAAAAGAACTTTGATATGGTCTGTGTTATAAGTTTATAACAAAGGAGTGCTTCTACTGAATGCATTTGGAAAGAGCATTCAAATTGTAAAGCTTCAAAGTTCCGAGGGGAATGATTGAGCAAATTGTAAAGCTTCAGTTCTTTTGGGATTTTTTGAGACTTTGTTTTCTTGTCTTTTACTGTGAAAGTATTGATGTCATCCTTGCACTAGTTTTGAGCTGATCAACATCTACTGATAATCTATTTCATAAGTTCACAAAAAAAAAATCTCAAAAGGACACACTTATCAAGGTTATTATTTGATATTGGAATCGAGTGCTCTAGCTGAATGGAAAAAGGAAGGAGCTAGATTGGAGAGGAATAGTTATGTTTTCTGAATTTCATCATGTGACCAAGTAGGAAACAAAAGCCACAATTATGAATGCATCATAATGATATGTGATCAAGTAGGGCACCCTTAATGTTTATTCTTTGAACACTCTTTTCCCCCACCTTTATCTTGTTCTTATAAGTTTTTTTTTTAAGAAAAAGAAGTTAGACCCACAATTATGAGTTGGCATAGTAGGGTGAGAAATTCTTTCGTATATGATAATTAAAATAAAGGGGCATCTCTTTACTTCTTGAGATTTAGAAGGGTAGAGAATTTAAAAGTAATAGTCTACATAGACCAAAATGATAATAAATAGTTGTATAAACATGTATATGTAAACCATATACTATTATACTTACATATAAGGAAATGATAATTTTGTTTTCTTTTATTAAATAATTAGACTAGGTTTCTATAGAAATTTCTCAATGTTCAATTTTGGACTCCAAATGCAATGTCAAAATTGCTGATTTTGGTTTGAGCAATATCATACGTGATGATCACTTTCTTAAGACAAGTTGTGGAAGCCAAAACTATGCTGCTCCAGAGGTTTGGAGTTCTTTGTATGGCAATGCATTGAGTTAGTAGTACTATATCGTGGAGAACTTTAGAATGTATATTTTATCTTTTGTGATTCAGTCTTTTTTTTTTCTTGGCCACACTGCTATGTTTCTTACTCGAATAACTCTTCTCTTGTTGCACATTCACTTCCATAGGTACTGTACCACTCCTTCTAGCTCTTATTTTCTTACTTTTTTTAAGTTCTTGGAAGTGTTCTCTTACTGATCTGATCTGATAATTGCAATTCTATCTTTCTTCTATTACTGCTTTTTTATAACTCTAACTTGCTATTTAGAACTAATCAAGTTTTACAAAGATTTGTACTTGTTCTTGATTTGAATGCAGAACTCAAGGAGGAAGAGTTAAAGACATCAAGATCATATTTGGTGGGTCATAATTACAAATCTTTTTTAGCATCTTTAAAAGCTGAAAAAAAAAGAGGAAGAGTTAAAGGCATCAAACTGTTACTTTGTCTAACTTGAATAAACTTGATTATGATCATGGCTGTAGCATTGTTTCTGTATCTTTTTCCCCCTTTTATAATCTCTGCTGGAGAAAAAATTAATTGAAACAAATACAACTCTGGTATAATTACTTTTTCTTGTTATGATATAAATCTAATTTTATTGTCTTGATTGTTTATACATAAGTGTATGATGCACTTGATCCAAATGGAAACATAACAATCAAATGGGATGTCATAAGTTGGACTCTGGATGGCTATGTTGTAAGTATTACGAGATATGGATGTCAAACTTGATCATAATAGCTTAGGGACTGCCAAAGAACACATACCCTTGTACCTTCCTTTATTTATAATTTCTGAAAAAAGAGTTTAAAGAAAGATAAACTCCTGGAAATTACGATGAAATGCAAATCAATCTGAAGATAAATAGCAATCCTATTCCTATTGTCAGAATGAAACTAGGGAATAATCCTAAAATGAATCTAGAGAATAATACTAAGAGATAACTACAAGACTCCTAAATCTGCAAGTGTTTAGTTTTTAACTTAGTAGTTTCTTCATTATAGTTTTATGATGTTATAATATTGTAAAATTATGATAGACATAGAAATCTACAAAGAGATGAAGTCAAATAACTTGTGTGCTATTATACTCTTCTATTACTTTTGATTATAAATGTCTTGGATTTTGCTTCTTATAATAACCTTGATCTGATTCGTTTCTCTGTCTTTATTTTCAAAGTTTTGATGATTCTTTTGGACATACATGTCATTTATGTAGGTGAATGATATGGTGGATCCAGAGTCAGTTCACATGGAATATCTTGCCAATTCATTGCACATGTAAGTTTAAATTTATGCCTTGTTTAATGATTTACATGACAATTAATAGAACAATATTGGGCAATTATATAACAATAATTACTTAGGATCATTAACTTCATCATGAATTTTTCTCTATGCCTCATAAATTTTCTCTTAATAAGCATATTTTGGTAAGTTCAGTTCTTGGCAGTTATCAAGCACTAGTAGTTAACTAGCTTAGTTTTAGAAGTTAGGCTAAACTGGCTGGTTCAACTAGTGAAAAGGTAACTGAAACAGTCCATCTGTTGTCTTTTTCATAAATGAGTGAACTGGCATATGAACTAGTGGTTTGGATTGGTCAACTCAGGACATGATTTTTTGTTAAGTAATTATAACTTTTTTCTAAATTAATAAAAGTATTCCTGGTAACTGGAGTATTTACATTTTTTAATTTTAAAACAACATATATATGCTAATATTTCATCCTTAGCTTTGTTATATTTTATTTAAAAACAGAACAATATTTATAAAAAAGAATAGCATTTATGTTGACTTCTATACAATCATTTATATTTTACAAACCAAATTATATAATTTTTAAATTTTGTTAATGTGTTGATGTGCAATTTTTATATCATTTTAAATTTTGTTAATGTGTTGATATGCCAAAAAAAAAAAAGAAGAGTTTCATATAAACAAAAGAGGTGTTAGTGATGATTAGATAAGTGGCAATTCAAAACAGAATTTAATTCTTTTCCTTCAAAAATGGGAACTATTGAGAAAGATGATGATTTTTTTCATTGAAAAGAAGATATAACATTGAGATTAAAACTTTGACTGATATAGATATTTCTTTATGATCTTTGTGTAGGATGGACGTTGAAATGAAAGTTATTTTGTTGGCCAACTATGTTCGAAAGAAAGCACAAGATTGGTCATGATAAGTTTTTGTTGTCTTAATGATTTTATGCTGTAATATTTTTAGGCTAATTTAAGGCATTAAAGTCCTTTAAATTTGAAAGACATTGGGCTATTTAGTACAATTTTTTTGTTTGTGTAGTGATGTTGTTTAATAGATTGTAACTTATGCAAGGAAAGTACATATGGTTCAAATTATAATGTGTTATTAGTATTAGCTAGTTGCATCTAAATTGGTTTACATTTTAAGTATAAATAAGGATGATAAGTATAAGATTTAGTGAGTATTATTAAAAAAAAATTGACACTTTCTAGATCGGTTATAAGTTATTACTGATCTAGAAAATATAATTATCTAGATCAGTCATGGCTTCAAACCGATCTAGAAAGTGCTCATTATTTTTTTTAATGATTTTCTAGACCGGGTGTTTAAAACAACCGATCTAGAAAATACTTTCTAGATCGGTTAAATAACCGATGTAGAAAAACAAAATTTTCTACATCGGTCACTTCTACATCTGCACCAAAATCGATCTAGAAAGCCTATTTCATCCGATCTAAAAAGTGTTCAGTGTAAATTTCAGGCCAAAAATTTGGTAGGGAGTTGGACCGTTTTAAGTAGAAGTCTTGAGTTCAGGATCCTCAAGTGAAAGTGGAATAGATTTAAGATATTGAGTGTACATAAAAAAAATATAATAATACAATATTAAATTAATAGTTTTTTAAAAGATTGTATTTATTTTTTAAAATTTAAATTTAAATTTTATTGAAAAGTGTGGAAAAAGATGGAAGGAATATGAAAAGAAAAAGGGTAATAAGTTCATAAAAACAATTTTGGAAGAGTAGTTGTACTGTATAATTTGTAAGAAGTGGAGCTTCGTATAAATTTTATATATTATATTGATATATTGAATGAAGTAACTATTTTATTTCGATATATTGAGTAAAACAAATTTATTTCTTCAAACACCACAATTTTTAAATTATAAAGTATAAATTAGGAAATGGGTCTTGCATTTCAAGACTCATACAACTATCAAATTTTAAATTAAAAAAAAATTTACACAATTTTTTTTAAAAAAGAGTTGACTTATGAGTAAAAAATTGCGACATTTTAATTACAAATTTAATACCTAGGATTTGACACCCGACATCTTTTTTGTTAAAAAGTAAAACAAACCTGGTGTCAAAAGAAACAGAAAAAGAAAAAGTAAAACAAAATTGTGGTTAATTTTCCTTTTACAGCTCCCGCTATGGAGTTTTTCACTTCCACTCAGTAGTGTAGGTAAAGGGTGGGGAAGTCTTGAAGGATTCTCTCCCTGACTGCAATTCTTCTCCTCTGATTATATCCTTTACTTCTATTATTGTTTCTGTTATTTCTTTTGTTATGTTGTTATTTGTCACTGCATTTATATATGCTTTTACAGAGACTATCATATGATGATTTGTGATTTAAATAATAACTCTGTTGAGTTCATTCGTTGCATTTCAAAATTATCTGCTAGATTAGTCTGACAAGTCACAACTAATTAACTCTAGTTCTTTCTTTTAATTTGAGCTTTTAATTAGAAAAATTTGAATCCTTATCCTATAAGGAGGTTCCATATATATATATGCATGAGTGTGAGAATCTTGATGATATGCTACTTTCACTTGGCATGACCATGAGTTTCTTCAAAGCTACAAGCATTCTACAACCATGAGTTAACACTAAAGCTCTGTTTAGTTTAATGGAAAGGGAGGGGAGGGAGGGGAGGGGTGGTATTTTATTTTTCCCTTATTTGAATTTGTTGGAAGAGAGAGGAGGAGAAGGATTTGTTTATTTTTTCCCTTTCTACTTATTAAACCAAACTAGGAAAAATTTCAATTTTTGCTCCATTCTTTTCTTACGTATTAAACTAAATGAAGGAAAATTTTAATTTGTCCCCTCCCTCTCCCTTCATTACTAAATCCCTCCAACCAATCAGAGGGTAGAGCCAAGCTGCATTATTAATCTACATCTAGAAACGGAGTCTCGAGAAGTGGGGGATAGCATATTTTCCATTAGTTACACAAGCTAGTCAGTGATGAAGCTTTTGATGATCTTTCAAGCCTTGCATTGATTTAGTTCGCCAAAGGTAGAAGTTTCAAAGGTTCATAGCTATGGCTTTTTGTATTATAAATGTCTGGGGATATAAGTAAAAGTAAGAACAGTTGGCCAATATACATCAAACTGTTTGTTTTCAGAAGTTGCCAATATGGGTTCTTTAATCCAGATATAGCAGTTACCTTGACAATGCAAGGACTTTTGATTTAGTTCAGCACATCATCGGCAGAAAGAGTAATATCCCATTCCCATTCTTTTCCAAAATACCCTCATTAACATGGGCACTTGGATTTTCATTTATTAATCCTTGGAATTTAATTAATTGGATTAATTAAGTTCTAAGTAATTAATTAACAACTAGAGGTTTTCTTGGATTGATTAATTACTTGAGCTGTGCTTAAGGTAATTGAGTGTTTAATCTAATTAATTGACTTAATCATATACATACCTATTCCTCATTTAATTGAACTAGTGCTAGGATAGACCCAAGTGATTTGTCAACTCATGAGTGATCCACTATCCACATGTTTGCATTTGTTAGTTTTCTAGTGTCTTGTATCATTTCCTAGTTGATTTCCTTGCTTTAATTTGGTTTTCTTTTTAATTTTCAAAATTAACCACCCAAATTTTATCATTTATAGCGTATGCATTCACACCTAGATTAGTTGATTAGGATTGATTTGAGTT
Organism: Adenanthera pavonina; assembly: GCA_026686845.1. NCBI lineage: Eukaryota > Viridiplantae > Streptophyta > Magnoliopsida > Fabales > Fabaceae > Adenanthera > Adenanthera pavonina. Next base: position 9,568,560 of record JAIVEN010000019.1, on the reverse strand, counting down.
GCTCCTTTACAAATATGACCTAGGTTTGCACCATTAGCTACATTTTAATTGAAACATATACGACTAAGGCTCTTTTAGTGGAATGCATAATATCTATAAATCCCTCATGTATGCATGGGATGCATAGGATCTATAAATCCCTTGAGCTGAGTATAAATGTTTTCTTTGAGGTAACCATTCAAGAAAGCATTATTTATATCTTCTTGTTTCATTATCCACTTGAGTGAGGCTGCTATATCATTAGGACAAGACTAATTGTAGTGATTTTAGCAAGAGGACTAAACATAGCCCCATAGTCAATTCCTGCATCTTGTTGAAATCCCATTGCAACAAACCTTACTTTGTGCCGTTCAAATATCCATCTATATTATACACTTTACCAAAAATGGACTACTTGGAAGCTTCTTCTTCTTTTCCCTTTTTTTCGGCTTTTGTTGGTGGTTTTGAAACACCATTTGAGCAACAATATATAGGCTCACTTTTATTGGTAGTTATTCAAAATAACTGCTAATAAAAGTATATCTTTGTTATTGGCAGTTCAATTGCCAACTTTGCTTTTTTTTTTCTTTAATGGCACCCAAGCAAAGTTAGGTCCTAAGAAGTGAAATGTTATTCATAAAGATCATATTAAGAAGATAGCATAGGGAAGAAGAAAGCAAAAAAGAAATTCAAATTAACCCATATTTGTGGTCATTTATATTTAATACAAAATTATATACATTCTCAATTATGGAAGACTCTTCACCACCAAAGCTCTCGATGAAAAAAGCTTCATGTTTCTTGCAAGCTTCTTGTCCAATAGCCATATACAAACCTTGCTCATTTTTGACTTTTCTTTTCTTTTTCTTTTTTTCCATCTTTGCAACTTTCCGACCAAAATCACTCTTCACATGCAGTGCTCTTCATATTTACCTTCCTGCTTATACCACAAGAGCTAGAAATTGCAGTTAATCGAGACATGCCATTGGTAAATGATGATAAGGGGCGTCGGATAATCATGTGGCTTTGATTCAAAAGGAAAATAGCACCAGGTTGAATCACAGATCCAGATCCAAATCAACTTCATACAACGTTAGTGGTCTTGCTCATATCCCAAAATTTTCCATTTATTACCAATAAGGGCCCAACTCGTATAGTAGTATCATATTAACATTTCGAAGGACTGAAAGTCAAACATTATCACATATATTTATCATTCATGCCCTATTTCAATTAGTAATTTAAGAATAATAATTTATCATGTAAGCAATAAAAATTTAGGGACATAACAAAAGTTGATGCATGGTGAGTTGAGTCACATGGAGGAACCCTTTGAAAATGGAAAATCATTTTTGTTAAAACCCACATGGCAAGAAATGGATATTCTTCCAAAGTTGTTTAGATATTAAGGCTTTGTTTGGAATGAGAGGAAAATAAGGGGAGAAGAATATTAGGAAGGAAAATAAGGATGAACCTTGACAATGAGATGTTTAGGTTCTTTTTTGTTTTCTTCTCGAATTTTCCTCTCCCTTCTATTTTCCTCTCATCCAAACGGAGGGTAAAATCCCTTATGTTAATTGTTGTACCCAAAAAAGACACTTTGGAAGTATGAAAATGTAGCTTATGTTGATTATAATGTAAGGTTTAGTATAATATAAGTTTTGATGATGACAAATATAGAGTAATAAGGAACAAATGCATTATATGTATCTAACATATATAATGTTCCTTAAAGAAGTAAAATACATATTAGCATGTATCTAATTATGGTTATAATACATATATCATGCTATGTGTAAATATATCCACTATACTTTTACAATGAATAATATAAGTTGGATATATAAACTGGACTAACTACTTGGTTTGTAAGTGTAATATATTAAATGTAGGTTGGTCCAAGTAAGAAGAGTGAGTATTGGAATACAGAAATGGAAATCAATGTCATGTCTCACTCAAGAAAGAAGAAAAGAAAGGATACTCCAAAAATAGAAGATCAGAAGGGAGCATGCCAAGAAGGAAATGACCAAGTGGAAGTAGAACTCAACATTTGAAGACCTAGTCACTAGGTATATTTTATTTTCACTTAGGTCTTGAGGTGGGATTAATCTTTGAAAATTACTTAATCTTGTTACCATATGTTTTAAATGAGTTAAATTAAGTATGTCTGATGTTAGCATAAGTTAGATTTGAAAAACTCTGATGACAGACGAATTTTGAGAAGTTAAACTTCATATACTTTGTGAAAATACAAACTTTGCTGACTGAAATTTGATGTTCCAGAGATATTACCTCTGACAGATGAATTTCAAGTGTTGAAATTCGAATTTCGAGTCAAGCATAGTTAGTGAAATCTGGTTTTCAAGAATCTAGAGTTTGACATTTGATTAGTGTTTTTAATATATCTCTCAAAATACATATGGCTTTGATGTAAAACTTATTTCATATGAAACTAGACTTAATAAGATTTTCAAAGAAGGTTATTTCACTTAAAATGAAGGTCATATGAAAAAGCTATGGTTATTTAAAGTTGAGTAGTGAGATATGAATTTTCAGTTTTTACCTCTTATTAATATTTTGATCATATCTCACAAAATATGTTTGTTTTTGAAATAAAACTTCTTTCATTTGAAATTAGACATTGAGATCTTTCCAACCATAGGTCATTTGCTTAATTTGGAGTTTAAATGAGAGAGTTATGGCTTCTGCAAAATTGTCTACAGTGCAAAATTTGAAGTTATGTAGGTTCCGTTGCGATAGACGAATTTCGGGCCTCCGAAATTCGAATTTCGAAGAGAACCTTCATGCAAAGTTGAGCTTGCCACTGACAGACGAATTTTAGCTTCCAAAATTTGAACTTCAAGTCCAACAGACGAATTTTAGCTTCCAAAATTCGAATTTCGAAACACCAGAATGTGAAAATACTTCCAGAAAAGCCAACAGACGAATTTTGATATCTAAAATTCGAACTTCAAGTATAACAGACGAATTTTGGGTTTGAAAATTCAAATTTTGAATATCCAAAAATACAGAAATACTTCTGAAACAGCCAACAGACAAATTTTCACATCCAAAATTTGAATTTCGAAAGGAAAAACTTGTGCCATATTGAGTTGCTCACTGACAGACGAATTTTGGGGTTCCAAAATTTGAATTTCGAAGGCACTGTAGCAAATTAAATTTACTGTTCACACTTGACAGAATTACTTTAAACTTGAAAATTCGTATGTTCCAACATACAAACATTTGTCAAGATGAAAATTTGAATTTCAGCTTTGAACAGACGAACTTCGAAGTTCAACGCTAAAAACTTTAACTTACAGTCTCTTCGAAATTCTTCTGTTAACATCCAAAATTCGAATTTCAGAGTGTCAGATACATTAAATGAGGTTGGTAAACGGCTAGTTTTGCAGAGTAACTGTTGAGTAACGTCTCTAACGGCTAGATCTTGTATCTAACATCTAATTACACCACAAAACTATAAATAGAACATCATTTGAACTTATGGGTAACAATCTTAAGAGAGCTTATGCGAAAATGCTGCTGCAACTTGTAAAATCTTTTTATCTTAGCATTGTTTGAAAAACCCACCTCAATAGAGTGAACTTTCAATGTATTATCTACTCTTCAAGAGAGTTTTCATTCTGCAAATATTTCTTTCTACATATTCTGGGTAGAATCTTAGTGTGAGGAAACACTAAGGGATTTACACATCTTATAAGGGTGTGAGGAGAGTGGCTTCACAAGTGCCTACTGAAACTTGTGAGAATGTACTGAGGCTTCACAGGTACCGGGATCAAACCTGTGGGATATAGTGGAAAATCTCAAGTGGTGGCTTGGGGACTGGATGTAGGCCAAGTGGTTAGGCTAAATCAGTATAAATCATTGTGTATTGTTCTTCATCTTCTCTACTCAGCTGCTGCACACAACCATCTCTGTTTATTCCTATTTTGCTGCACTCTTAGTGAAATTGAGTTGTGAATCAAAAAGAGCAAAAATCTTGCATCACCCAATTTACCCCTCCTCTTGGGTGACCAGCCAACCTAACATATAAGGCTTTAAGCATGGATAGCATGCACAACTTCTAACATCCCACGTTATGAAAAGATTGATCAAAAGAAATAATTAAGTGCTAATACAGATTAAAAATTAACTTGATGTTCTAAAAAGTTTTGAAAAACTATTTTAAGCATGCGTCCCATTTCTCTCCATTGAGGTTTCCATCCACTACGTCTCCACTGCAACAAAACAACATCGCTTAAATAAGTAAAATGGCCAAATGAATGATACCTATGCCACATTGGTACTATGGGTTTCTTCAAGTGTACACGTGGATCTCTTCTAAAGTGAGCATGGCTTCAAGGAGTTGTCTTATTTTTTTTTCAGTAGGAGTTGTCTTTATTAACTCTTAGCTAATGTCAAAAACCTCTTTAACTAATGATCTGTCACATGGGACCACTCCTTTTTTGCCACCTCATTCATCTCCCTACGTTTGCACTCTTCTTTGCTCCATGTGCATGTTGCTCTCATAAAAAATAATATATATATATATATTATTAATTAAAATAAATATTTACGACTACTCGCTAGCATCACTTGATAAAAATATATACAAATAACAAAACTAATATTTTACTCTCAATTAGTGCATAAATATTTAGTTATATATAAATTATGTTTATAATATATATTAGGATAAATAGTATGTGATTTTGTTTTTAAAAAAAATATCGGATTATTGTGACATTCCAAAAAAGATTATTCTGATATATCAGCTGAAGTGCAGGCTATGTGAAAGCAAACAAGAGCCAGCTTTAACAAAAGATAAGGGGTTTAGTCTCTCCACTCTCTCTTCATCTTCGCTCCATCCCAAAGCTTTTTTTCAACCTCTTTCTTGAGTTGGTTGTAAAGTATCGATACTTCAAAAAAGTAGATGTATTTATATCTAATAGATGATATGATACATACACCATATTTATATATTTATGTATCCATTTGTACCACACAATATTCATCTATATCACTTAAAATTTTGACAGTAAAATACAACCATTTTGGTTTTTTAAGGTGACACATAATAGTCTCATAAATGTTTATAAAAATGCAATCTTTCTACAATTTTTTTAATGATATATACTCGTTAAGAAGAAATAGTAAATATTTTGTTTATAAGTTATTATAATTATTTTATGGTTTATTTTAACATTTATATAATAATTTTTAGAATATCTAATACTTATTTTTTCTTTTAATGAGTTGATTTATTAATTATACATATAAATAATTACATAAATATTATTATATAAGTATAAATTTTTTATACCAATATTCTAAACTTTTAAAGTTATTGTATTTTCTGTATCGTACTGTATTATATCCGATACACATACTTGTGATAGGGTTCCTTGTAAGAAATTTGTTTAATCTCCCAACATCGCAAGTATACGGGCTCTAACAAGTAATAAAGTGTGAGTATTGATCATTCCCTCAATGATTTGTACACACTAGTAACTAAGTACCAAGCAGTTATTTTCTCTCAACTCAAGCAAACAAATTACTGATTGCAAAAAATTAAACTAATTATCAAATTAATTAAACATGCACACTAACATAAAGTACCAAACAGTTCAAGAGGCAGCTTAGATTTATTAATCCATTATTTGCATCCGTGAAGTTCACTCTAGCTTAGGCGATTGGTACATATTACTCTTTCATCAATATGGAGTCCTCTATTATGTATAAGCATCTTCCGAACTAGTGATAAACCTACAAAAAATAAACTTTATAATTCCTTATAATAATTAGCTTTAGATGGTAGTTATCACTTTGTTCCGTTGTGACTACGTAGGGTTTCTAAGTATATTCCTATCCTAGACACAAATTAAATTATTTAATTCAAATCTATGTTACTCATTTCAAGGTCTATTTTAGAGTTTCTTTTCCAAGTTCATCTAGAACACCTAAATCATATTCTATAAGTTGGCTAGACAAAAAGAATAATGAAGAAAACTAAATTGAGTAAACAAAAGAGTTGATCCAATCAACCGTCAAGTGTACAGCAAAAGTCACATAGCAAAAAACTTCATAATAAACCTAAGCCCTAAGAGGGTTCATACAACTAGTAAAACACAAATCTAAATTAAAATCCATGAGAGAAGGGAGAAAGGAAGAGTTTGAACGGAGTATAGAGTCGAAATCCCTTCTAAACCGCATACTTAGAGCCAAGCACCACTTCTCTCTTGCCTTTAGCCTATCTTTGAGCCTCCAGTCTATTCAGCCCACCTCCCCAAGGATGTCTAGCATTGAAATTTATAGAGAACTAGTGATGAAAGGGCTCAAAACATAGTGATTTCAGTCATTAGACTGTGAAAATAATACCTTCAGTGAGTTAAGCCGGTGCCAAATGCCCTAAGGACCTTAATACTCGGAGCTGGGTGCTTCTGAAAGTTACCGTCTATGACTTGACCATTAACCTTTGGAAATTCATGTCATTTTTTGTTTGTTTTCATGGGTTAAATGTGCACTTTTGAATGATAAGGCTTTATACTTGCATTTTATTGTCTATTTGCCCATATTTAGCCTTGTTTTTGTTATTTGGTTGCTTTTATTATTTCAATTTCTTGTAGTGATCTTTTGGTGGAGAATTCTAGCCACTCAAGCCTTGTAAAAGAGTCAAAGAAGCACAAGAAGTTGGGAGACAAACATAAAGACAAGACCACAAACAAATAATACAAGAGAAATAGGACTCTTAGAGAAAATAGAGTTGTGTCAAGGCAAGGTATTGTTGTGACATGGAAAAAGCAAAAAAACTATACAGAGTAGTGCTAGAATTAAGTTTTGCTGCGGCAAGGAACACTTTTGTGGCACACGTCTAACAGTAGTAAAATGCAGCATTCTATTTCACGATTTTTGTGAGGGTTTCATTTATAAAATACTTCTATCCTCATTTTTGCGGCATTCTGGTGGAGACCCTTGGAGATTTTTGGAGGCTAGACAAGCTTGGAGGAAGGATTGGGAGGGCTTGAGTTGAAGATATGAAGCTCCATTCCTAAGTTTTTCTTACTTTCTTCTCTCTCTTTTGGTTTTGCTGCCATAGTTTAATGTTGTAGTGTTTTATATTGATTGATTTAACTGCAAATCAAGTTGTGTGGCTAGGTTTCCATTCTCCTAGGATTATTTATAACTTAAACATGGATAGTGGTTGTTTCCTCTTTCTATTTGTGATTAATGCTATGTATGTGTATTTATTTGTGGTTTATTATGCTATTAGTTGATTGGCCATCAATTACAGATAATTGGGATTCTATAATCAAGCTAGCAATAGGAAAATTAGAGTAAACCATGCAATAAATATTGTGGGATTGTGAAACTCATATGATGGATTAAACAATTTGCTTATAGGATAAAGATATACATGTGGGCCTCATAAAGTTACATTAGGTTTATACTTAGTGAAGCTAATTAACTAATTTGGAAAGAGATTATGGAATAAATTGATTAAAAAGATTCTTTTGACATTGAGAGATGCTTAGAAGTGTAATTAAACCCTATACTCTCATATAATTGCATTAAGAAACAAAGATGGTAGAGGTAATTAATGACTATGAATTGATTGAGTCAGAAATAATCCTAGGTGGTCTCCATTGTCTAGAATCACCACTAACATCTAATCTTAGTATAGTTAGTTTTATTTTTATTTTTGCTCTCTGGTTATTTGTGTTGCTCAATTAGGTGAAAGTGTGATAATTGATTTTTAACCGGATTTTGGAACCAAATCCTCATGGGAACAATACTTTACTCACCTTGTATTACTTGACACGACCCATACGCTTACAATAGGTTGAGTGGCAAACAAGTTATTGGCGCCATTGCCATGGATTTGAGTGCCAAAATTATCTTTGGTTGATCTTGATTGAAGCATTATTAACTTAAGCTTATGCATGGTACATATTTGTGTTTCTTTGTTGTTTGTTGTCTTTTGTGTTTTTGTGTAGTATTTGTTAGTTGTTTGTCTTTTTGTTGTTATTAGTATTTTTGTTTCAATCTTTTTTTATGGCTTATAATCCTTGGTGGACAAATGGGACATGTGGTGGATTCAAGCATGAAAATTATATGTAAACACTAGCTATGCCACTCATGTTTGTGAATCTCAAAATGGTTTATTGTGTTGTAATTATTATGGAGAAAGCCACTATATTGAACATTGCCTCTATGATCCAACCTCGAATTATATAGAGGATGATTTCACTAGGGTTCAAACTAATTTGCATGATGATACTTTTACCCCTAGATGGAATCATGAGTAAACCATGTCTTGGGATCATGATCATTTTATGCCCTCAAATGCATTACATCCTTATCCTCCTTTTGGATCCTTATGAAGGGAAACCATCCCCATTGATGAATAGAAGCCGACTTTAGAGGATATGCTCCAACATGTTCTAGATAATGAAAATGAAATAAGAGCTTATAATGAAAAGAAATTTAATGAATACACATTAGCCTTTCAAAATTTAGCCTCTCAATTAGATGAAATGGCTTCCACCCTCGAGTTATTGAAGCAATAGGGATTTTCCACAAATATAGCAACCCATACTCCTAAAAAAGATGAAGAACTTTGTGAGCAATTGATCATGAGGAGTAAAAAAAAGTTGCTTGTGGCCTTTGATAAATTTGGGGAAACTTATGAATTTGAAAGTAGTGGAGGGAAGCGTATTGAATTAGTAGAGGCTTCAGTTGAGGAGCCTAAACCATCTTGCATTGAGGAAGAGAGTATTGAAGTGATTCCAAGTGAACATTTACAAAATCCTTGAATTGAAATCTTTGCTCTTATTGAAGGGAGTCAAGTAGACTTTGTTGGGTGCTCAAAGTAGTTAGAGGCTCCAAATTTTATTTGTGACAAATTACATTTAGAGTCTCCATTTCATGTGTTCAATTCATCTAATTCAATGATACTGTTAGTGGAGGATCCATGTGTTCTTAGTTTGAATGAGTTTCCATTAATTTTGAAGTTGTCATACATCAGGAAAAAGGGAAGTATGACTATTATAGTGTTTGATACCTATGACTAGGTATCCACATGAAGAGTTTGGCTGAAGACTATAAACTTAGTGCTTCTTGAGAAGCAACCCAAGTGTGGTAATCTAATTTTTTTTATTCTCTTATAGCTTGGTAGTTTTAAATTTCTTGTATTTTGTGTTTGCACTTCTTCTATTGGTTGCTGAATTGGTATGAATTTTCAAATTTTGAAACTTGGACTATTGCTTGTTCTATATGTTTGAACTTAATATAGTTGGATTGTTTAGTTATCCACTAAACTAAATGCATGAATCTAAGAATTGAAAGTTGCTTAAATGATATATCTTATAGGAAATTGTAGTAATGTTTGTGAGTGCAAGATTTATCTTTTAATGCCTTATTTTTCAATGATTTTAAAGTAGAATTTTTCTTGAGCACATGAGTTGGGAACTAGTTTGAATATTTTGTTGGGAGAAATTGCAGCAAATTAATATGTATATTTTGCTTTAACAGTAATACTCTAAAATATACCTTGGACTCTTTTGAGGTGATTTACTAGCTTCAATCAATTTTGTAAAATGATTTGGGCATTCTTTAAAAAAGTATTTGAACCTTTCAAGCCTACCTTTATAAATATTTATCTGCTTGAACACCTTTTGAGCCTTATATTGAAAAACCGTATGAATTTTCTTTTTGAAATCTACATTTGACCCTAACCTATATAGCCTGAAAAACCATGAATTACTCCTAGCCTTGAGATAAATAGTAAATCATTTGTGCTAGGAAGTAATGGTGTTAGAAGTATATATTGTAATGTATTGTTGAATTTGGGTATGAGCAATGTAAAGTGAGTATTGTGTGACTTATTTTCACTCTTGAAAAAAATAAAAAATAAAAAAAGATGAATAAATAAGTGCAAATATGACATTATGAGATAAGTTTTTTTTTGGGCGGGGGGTATAACTTGGCTTTATAGAATGAGCATCAAAGTTAAAGGTGAGGAAGAGTGGTAGTTTGTAATATACCATTTATCTCAGGATATTTGAATTTCCTATTTCCTTTTCTTTCAATTGGCCACAAACCCTGGCCATACTACAAGCCTATAAAGTCCTATTGATTTTGGAATTGCTCGAGGTCTAACTATTAATGGAGAGAGAGGAAGGGGTTTGGCATATGAAGTGCTTGGTTAAGGTTGTTTTACACATGTTGGAGTGTTGTCTATGATCTTGACTTTGCAGGATGACTGTTTTCTAACTCCACACACACACACACTTTGAAGTTGTTGGAAAGTCAGATGTTGATTCATGAACCTTGCACTTACATACATGTTCCTTCTTTCCTGTTTGATATATCATCGGTAGCAATTAATGAGGAACACATCATGCACATATCATTGGTGGACAATTGGACAATCTAGCAAATGTTGTTGATCTGTTTTACTCAAGGATGAATAATTGTCTAAGTTTGGGGGTGTGTTAACCTGTAGAAATTCATGTCATTTTTTGCATATTTTCTAGGGTTAGATGTGCATTTTTGGATGATAAGGCTTTATACTTGCACTTTTTTTATTTATTTGCCTATATTGACCTTTGTTTTTGTTATTTGGTTGCTTTTATTATTTTGATTTATTGTAGTGATCCTTTGGAGAATTCTAGCCACTCAAGCCATTTGAAAGAGCCAAAGAAGCACTAAAAGTTGGGACACAAACATAAAGGTGCAACACCTTAGACTTAGCCTCATTTCCCATGTTTTTGACCTTATTAGAACCCATTTATACATGGTTAGAAGCTTGAATCATGTTAATGGCCGTAATAGAATTTTCAAAATTTTTGGGTACTATTCATTTAGTAATTTCCACTTTACCAATCGAATTTTAAAAATTCATAACTAAATTTAAAAAAATTAGATGAAGGTGATTCAAGTTTCTAAAAATAATAAAAACTATTCTTTACATGGACAAAATATGAATCAAGTCATTCACTTGGCCAATTTATATAGTTTATTCCTTAAAATTTGCTGTACATTTGGTAATTTTTTACCTTTACAGGATTTTGGCCTTAATTTCAAAACTTCATATCTCATTATTCCCTGATCCAAATCATGCATTCTTTATGTATTGGAAATCTCTAAATGTTTACTTTCTAGAGATATTTTTTATGTACATTTACTCTACTTGTATAGGGCATAGCATCAACTGAAACCTCTAAGTGTCAAAACTCAACTCTAACTGGACCAGATTTAGGAAAATTCATATTTCTTTTATTTTATAGCTCCAATTACTTCCAAACTAATGTCATCTTAAACCTAAGTCATAGACCTTTCCTTTCCATACATGTAAACCATTGAGTTTTTAGAGCTTTGTATGATTTTGTATGACCTTTTGAAGTTACCAATATGCACAGTAAATGTTTCAATTTTTCCTACTATGTCCAATTTAGACCCTTAAGTTCTAAAATACACAATAAATTGTACACTTAACCAATTTAGGTATTATTTTGATATTTGGAAAGCTTATTTCATTTAATTTTAGAACATATAAGTCACTTAAACTAATGCCTTATTTCACATAAATAGTACATACGTTTTTATCAGGATGTTCAAATTGAGCATTTCCATTCTTGTCTTGGCAAATTGAGCTTCATAACAAAGGTCATAACATAGTTACATATCATTCAATAAAGATCAAAGGAACATAGTTACAGAAATATAAAGTCTCATGAATTCTCACACAATTTTATACATAATGCCAAAAGAATACATCAAAATACCCACAATGCACATAATCATTATGCTTTTTCATTCTTCTTGCCTTCTTCCTTGATTTCTTGCATGTCCTTGCCCTATCATGGTTAGTGTTTAGAATGGTGAGATTATGATATCTCAGTAGCAAGTCATATTTCATACAATTACATCATCATATATGCATAAAATCTTAAATCATAACAATTTACCCCTTCAAGCACATAATGAGTCATATTGGTTCATAAAAATTTTGGCATGGTCTCTCTTTATAAAATGGATATCCAAGGGTTAGGGCCCTTTCATAAAAACAGCCAAAACCAATCTCATAACATTATTACAACAATATGGCAATGGGATTACATCATAGAAATATGATGCAATAACATAAAGCAAGAAATAGACTATGCTACCTTTGTTGCTTTCCTTTGCCTTCCAACTTGATTTCAATGCTTTCACTTTCTTTTCCTTTGAGTTGTACTTCTTCCAAGAGCTTCCTTAAGCTTTCTTGGACCTAAACATAAAATTAATGAACCATATAAGCCACTAGTTCTTTGTCCAACTTCACTTAGTACTCACTAAATCCCTGAATTGTCATTTAGGTTTTCCTCTTGGTTTTTCTTTATATCAATATATGTTCTTAAGGATTTGGACCAACGGGAATTTATTTATGGAGTAAAAATTATGAAATTATATCTCTATAATGGCCTTGTTCTAACCAAAATTTAAGGGAAAATGGAAGAAAATGATCTAGATTTCTATACTTCAAGCTAGTTATATATTCATGCTTCTAGCAACTAATGTAAACCTTCCCCCATGTTTATTGATTGAAAACTCATCTTCTTCACTAATCTAAGCTTGGCCAAAATTCATGGTGGACAAGAGTAAAAGGATGACTCCATTAAAACATCTTAAACCATGAGAGAACATAAGCTAGAAGTCATGGAATCTTACCTAGTTGCTTGAGTCTTCCACCTTGCCTTCTTGCTCTCACCTTTCTCTCTTCTTTTCTTTGAAATTTTTTAGCTTTTTCCCTCTTTACAACAGCTGGTGTGGGTGTTTAGAATGAAGGAGGAAGTGTGTTTAGGATGACTTAACTCAAGGTGGAGAGGAGATAGATCTAATGAGTGAATAGTGATATAAGGTTAATTAATCATCTTGGTTGATTTTAACACCATAATTCACTTAAATAAACTAATTAAATTCCTCCTTGTCCCTAGGCTACAGTTGCCACAACATGAAGAGGGCAATATTGTCCAAAAATTGCTCTATAAATTTTAATAGTCTAAAATAACTCTTATCAATAAACTTTACCCATTTCGATTAAATACTTTTGCCATATTTGTATTTTAATTGGTACATGATTATTCTAGATTTAATTTTAGAATAATTTCATTATTTTGATCTCCAAACTTATCTATGAGGATTCATATATTATTCTCTTTACCTGTGCATCTTTATAGAGCTCATAAATCTTTTTAATGGATTAAAAATCACTTTAAACTTGAATTATAAATTCATATGAACTCAATTAGCCTCTAAGTAGTATTCCATTGAGTTCAGTTGGTCGAGAGCTCTGTTTTGACAGGATTTCTGAAAATTTTAAAATTGCTCTTGTCGTGAGGCAAAATTAAAATTTTTTTCTTTTGGGCCCTTTGTTATAATTTTTCCCAAGCACCAAATTACACCAAATTCTTATTTTCAAGGACTACCTTGCATATAATTCTTTTCCTTTGAAGTTGAAATCTAATTTTCACATTTTATTTTCTAACATGGAAAATGACCATTGGCAAGTGTGTCGTATCACTCCAATTAGACTTGGTAATAATTATTAATGCAATGAAGTGGTGTCTACCTAGGTTGTTTCTCACCGAAGGAAGTTATGATGCTAGAATTTAAGTGATTGATTGATTAAATACAAAGAACCTAAGCTAAGATGCAAACATGATTATGGGAACTAAAAAATTTAGCTTAATCTAGTTAAAGGCTAATTTAAAACTATGAGTAGAATGAACGGAGTTTAAGTGAAAAACTGAATGATTAAACAAATATGAAATGATAGTTGATATATTTGATATATGGAAAGTAATTCAATTGGATGAACTTAGCCTAAGTAGAATTAAAACTAAATGTTCTTAAATGCAAGCTAGGTGTTTGATGAAATGTTTAAGTACTAATGCAAGATATTAGAGAACTAATTTATGCAATACAATGCCTAATATGTTAATACAAAATGCAATGACCTAATATTCACTTGAGGGCTTTTAAGATCAAATGTAATGCAAACAAAATAGACAAACTTAAAACCAATGCAAAATGAACTAACAACTAGAAACTATGATGAACACGCTACTAGAAACTACGATGAACACACTATGCCTGGGAACAATGAATGAGAAAACTACAGTCAAAATATAGAAATATATGAATAAGTGTGGTTCCTAACATGAATATGGAAGATAACAATCATAAGACTCAAATATGATTTATCGAGAGATAATGATTGAAAGTAATATACATAACCATTCAATTCAAGAACCTTAAACAACCTTTGTTACAATGTGAATGACAAAATTGACTTTAATCATATACCAATGATTTAAGCATTTTGGCAAACACATAAAAGGCATGAAAATTATGCAAACTAGTTTGAAGAATTGGATCATGTAGCCATGCCCAATCAATTTTGTCATTTGCCAACAATTAAAACCACTTGATTTCTCAATTCATAAACCCATTAACCATCAAAAGCAAGTCTATTAAGCTCATAATTCATCAAATTAGGTTACTAAACCAATGATAATCAAAGGGTACAATAGCTGAAAAATCAATCGAACAAAATAATTTCATTGAATAACAAACCAATTCCAACAATACCTCATTGTCTTGCATAGGTTTCAACATTTCAATGCATAATTCATATTAAAATCAACCTGAATACATCAATTCTATCAATTTTCCAAATCTGAACCTAATCTAAATATCAACAGAATTGACATAAAAAAAAGTAGGAGAAAAAGGTGAGAATTAGCTCCCCTAGATGCTTGCAAAACTCCAAATCTTCATGCTATCATCCATATCAAGCAAGGACCCACAAGCTACTTTAAGCTTCCATGGCTAAACCATGGAGAATAAGAAGAGGATAGCATGTCCAGAACCTGGCCATATCAATGAGAACACCAGAAACACGAGCTAGCACTTGGAACAAAATGATCAAGCTTATGCACCTATGGTCTAAAATTTCCAACAACTAGTGTTCAAGAATGCCCCCGCAATTGAGTTTGGTTGAAGTGAATGGTTGAAAGGAACAATGAAATTGATAAGAAAGGCGTGTGAAGGATGAAGAGAAGTGGACGAAATTATGGTAGAATGCAGAAAGTGGCATGATTATGGTGGAAATTTGATAAAGCTTATGGTGAAAACAAGAATGATGAAAAAATGAATGAGAGAAAGAAAGAAAAAAAAAAAGAGTGGCAGCTATTCTCAATTTGAAGGAAGGGCTACAAGACATAAGAAAGAAAAAAAGGCAAGGGGCGTGCTTGGATGCATAGAAATGAAGCAAGAAAATGCTATAAAAATTAATTAAAATAAAGACAGATATAAATGGATAATTAGATATGAGGAGAAATAGATAAACTGGGAAAATAAATATTTCATAAAATTTCTTCATTCTAATGACCAAAATGCCTCTTCAAAATTTTAATCTCTATAGATCATGACCTGCAAGAAAATATTATATCAAATAGATTATGTTTCCAATTAAATAAATACAAATTAAATTTTGATCCAAAGAAATTAAATTAATCATGAGATAAAGTTTAAACTTAATTTGGAGAAAAATTATGAGTTAAAATGATAAAAATAAAAGAAATAAAATACTAAAAAGATATTTCTAAAGCTCGTTAATAATTTTGAGCTTAAATGAGTCAATTCTGAATCATTTCTTAATCACAAGCAAAACACAAATGACTCATAATCATATTGAGAATTATTAAATAAAATAAAATGGAAGAATTAAATTCTTGGAATAATTTGTATAGTAAAAATAACTAAAATTAAAGATTATTTTCCAAAATTATCCCAAAATTCTCATTTATTACAAATTAAGGCTAATTATCTAAATATCATCTAAATTACACAAAATTTGGATAAAATTCAATATTTAAAATGCTTAAATAAGGAGAATAAAAATAATGAAAATTCATGATTATCAACTGTTTTGCCTTTGAACTGGGTTAAAACGTAAATATTAATTTTTCTGGGTACTTTCCCATAATCTTCCCCAAAGAGTAAATTTTTTAATAATTCTTTTAATTATACTTTCAAATTAGTCTATTTTTCAACCTAAACCTCTCAGCTATGTAATATTTATACTGTTGTTCTCAGTTTAGGATGGGCTTCCAAACCATTGGTATCTTGCATACCTTTTGATTTAGTTCTGGAATTAATTCACGCTAAAAACCTTATAAAAATTAATTTCAAGTAAGGACCAAACATAATCCATTTTAAGGACCGTATGAGAAATTATTTGCTTTTTAAGGGCTGAGAATGTACATCACCATTGCACTTGTTCATGCATTTTAAGGTATCTTGTAAAAATAGGAATATCACAAAAGATAAGACCACAATTAAATGATACAAGAAAAATGGGACTCTTAGAGAAAATAGAGTTGTATCAAGGCAAGGTATTGTTGTGCCATGGCAAAAGAAAAAAAACTATACAGAGTAGCTTTAGTGTGCCATGACACATGTTTGATAGCAATAAAACACAACATTCTATTTCATCTTTTAATAAGGGTTTCATTTATAAAAAGCCTCCATCCACATTTCTTCGACATTCTGGACTTGTTGGAGACCCTTGGAGACTCTTAGAGGCCAGAGAAGCTTGGAGGAAGGCTTGGGAGGGCTTGGATTAAAGAATTGAAGCTCCATTCCTAAGTTTTTTCTTACTTTCTTCTCTCTTTTCTAGTTTTATTCTCATAGTTTGATGTTTTGGTGTTTTGTATTGATTGATTTGGCTACAAATCAAGTTATACATGGCTAGGTTTCCATTCTTCTAGAATTATTTGTAACTTAAACATGGATTAGTGGTTGTTTCCTCTTCCTATTTGTGATTAATGCTATGTATGTGTGTTTATTTGTGATTTATTGTGCTTTTAGTTGATTTGCCATCAATTATGGGTAATAGGGTTCTTTAATCAAGATAGCGATAAGAAGATTGGAGTAGACCATGCATTAAATATTATGGGATTGTGAAACTCACATGATGGATTGAACAATTTGCTTATAGGATAAAGATATACATGTGGGCCTCACAAAGTCACATTAGGTTTGTGCTTAATGAAGCTAATTAAGTAATTTCACAAGAGATTATGGAATAAGTTGATTAAGAAGCTTCTTTTGACATTGAGAGATGCTTATAAGTGTAATTAAATCCTAGATTTTCATATAATTGCATTAAGAAACAAAGATGGTACAGGTAATTAATGACTATGAATTAATTTAGTTAGAAATAATCCTAGGTGACCTCCCCTGTCTAGAATCACCACTGACATTTAATATTAGTGTAGTTAGTTTTATTTGTATTTTTACTCTCTGGTTATTTGTGTTGCTCAATTAGGAAAAAGTATGATAATTGATACTTAACTAAGTTTTGGAGCCAAATCCTCATGGGCACGATACTCTACTCACCATGTATTACTTGACATGACTTGTATGGTTGTGGTATGCTAGGTGGTGAACATTGACCTAACACAGGTTGGTTCCCTGCTTCAGTTCCTTGCTTTGTTTATGCCTTAGCCAATGACCCATTCACGTATGTGCAGTTTGAGCCCCATGTTTACCTTGATAACGTTGGATTTTTGGAGAGTATAGAACATAAAAGTTGTAGATCTCTTTCTTAGCTTTCCAACACATCTTAAATCATCTCAATTGGACTTCATGTGAGAGAGATATGGGCAAAATACCAACATATATTGCAATTTCTTAGCATGTGCTATTTTAGCTCCAAATGTTACTTTTTTGTGCAACCTCTCTCCATATGAGTCCTATAATACAAAATGAATTATAATGGGTGAAAATAGGGATGAAAGGTGATCAAACACATCAAATAAAACCCCGATATAACTGACAAAAATCATGCTCATCAATTACATAGCTGGTTGATCTCTCCAACTACAGCTAGCTGGACGCATCATACTTCTCTTTCATATATAAATAATTATACACCCCCGACTTCATGCCTCAAAACTATGTTTTTTTCCTTATTACAAAACAATTTCAATGTTTGGGGCATTGATAAGGTGGCTTGTACTTGTGTTGTAGGTTTATTATGATCATTCTAACTTTTTTTATTGCTTTCACTTTTTTTCTTTGGATACTTCGATGGGCACTTTGGCTCATAGGGTATTTTACCAAAAATTGATTCATTTTTATGTATTTTCAATCTAAAGGAGATTCATATTAAGTATGACAACTCTAGTGCCATAAATTTCCCAAAAAATCCTATGATGCATTAGAAGACCAGGTACATTAGTTAGACATCATTTCTTGAGGGACCATGTACAAAATAGAGACATTGTTCTTGAATTTTTCCCTAATCAACAATAATTAGTAAGTATCTTCACTAAGCCACAACCAGAAGATTAATTTTCATTCATCAGAAGAGAATTCAGAATGGTAACTCCCAATGAATTGTAAGAATCTCTAGCTTTACTTTTCGCTCTTTAATTTCTATATTTTGATGATGATTCAATCTAAATAGGTTACTAACTTAAGCATTGGATTCTTTTTAGAATTTGTTTTGCTCGTATTTTAATGAAAATAATGAGAAGAAAATGCAAGAATTGAGATATTATAAGTTTGCATTTGCATGATAAAAGTTGATCAATCAATCAATGAATTAATGAATTAGTCAACATGTCAAGGCGTATTTTCTTAATTGGATAATCAGGGAATGGAGCCCTTAGTTGAATTAATTGAGCAAGCAATTTTGCAAACGCTTGGTTGTGAGTTGATAATAAACAAACATGTGACCATTTAGTCGATGCATCAATTAAAATCATAAAATATCTAAATGGTTCACATGGTGGGTGGATTAGCTCACAAATATCGCCTTGTATATGCTCTAAAAAGCTTACTGATTCAATCCCAATTTTAGTTGGTGATGATCAAATAATCAGTTTTCCTTGGAAACAAGCAGGACATGAGAAACTATTAGATTGGAGAATCTACTGGCTTTTCAAGTTATTTCGATGTGTATTTTCTATTATCCTTCGCATCATAATTGAACCGGGATAGCCCAACCGGTCATGCCAAACAAGAAACATAGGATTTGTAAACTTCTGATTTATAATGGCATATGATTCAATTGAACTAATATATGTGTAGTGCAAACCAGAGGAAAGTGCAGGTAATTTTTTCAATACACATATTTCATTTGAGATAGTTCTCATAATATGAAGATATTCGACATCCTTTTCATTAGTAGTCTGCGGATATCTTTAAAGCTCAAAAAATTTCTATGAGACTTAGAGGAATATAGTGCATCATCAATTTATAATCTCATTCCTCTTTATAATATTATATTGGCTCTTCAGGAGCCTTCGATTAGTTTTATACTCCCAAATATGGTACTAACATAGGCTTCTTGCATTACTAAATTTGAAAAATATTTCATATCTTTAAAAATTGTATGCATTGTAACGGTATCTACGAGGCATATATCCTTGTAGTTAATGTTGGTGCCGACCGATGGAATAGCCATTCTTCAAAGATATTAAAAGAAATAAATAAATAAATAAATATAAGAAAATACGTAAATCATAAATTCATAAACATTCAATATTCTAACAATGCTTGAAACATAAATTCCAATGAAAAGAAAAAAATTAAATGTTCTAGAAAAGACAATGAATAAAATAAAACATGCCAACGTAATTTATTTTTTAGATAATTCCATCACCAATTAGGTAGTCAATAGGAGACATCCATATTTCCATAATTAGAATCACTGTTATAAAACGTAAAGTTTGTCTCTATTTTATTTTCCCTTTTAAGGGATTCTTGATAAAAATCAACAAGGTGCTTTAGGGTACGATAGATATGAGACCAATGACCAATTCTACCACAGCTGTAGCATTTGTTTTCAACATTTTTGTTGTTTCGCCCACCCTTTCTCTTATTATTTTTCTCAATTTGTCTCTTTGGGTGGAAATTTGTATTATGCATATTGCCACTTGGACCTTGACCCCATCCACAAATAACCACGACCATGTCCACAACTGTGGTTAGGACCACAATCACGACCTGCCCAAAAGTGTGGTTGTCATAAGTTGCTACATTCACTTCAGGGAATGGAGCAGTGCAAGTGGGGCGTGACTCATGTTTTTTCATCAAAAGTTTATTGTTTTGCTCAGCAACCAAAAGATATGATATCAGTTTAGAATATTTCTTAAAGTTCTTTTCATGATACTACTGTTGCAGGAGCATATTGGATGCATGAAAGGTGGAGAATATTTTTTTTCTAGCATGTCAGCATCAATGACTTTTCTCCACATAGTTTGAGTTTAGAATTGATTCTAAACATAGCTGAATTATAATTACTTACAGTTTTAAAATCCTATAAGCGCAGGTACATCCATTCATAATGGGCTTTAGGAAGAATGACAGTTGTTAAGTGGTCAAACCTTTCTTTTAGGCTTTTCCAAAGGACAAGGGGGTCTTTTATTGTAAGGTACTTAGCCTTTAACCCTTCATGGAGGTGGTGATGTAGGAAAATCATTACCTTTGTCTTTTCTTGTTCAAATGTGGTATTCTTTTCTTTAATAGTCTTGCCAAGATCATTTACATCCAAGTGAATTTCAATATCCAAAACCTAGGATAAGTAATTCTTTCTAGTAAAATGTAGTGTTACAAATTCAAATTTTGCTAGGTTTGATATATTTGTGCTATAAAAAATAATAAATAAGTTAGGACTCATTTACTAAGAATAATTTTGTGATTTATGAAAAATCAAACTTATTTACATTCAATAAATAAATGAGAATAACTAATAAAGCAAACAATAAAATTTATGTGTGAACACACAATAATCTTTGCTATGGGAGAAAAGAAAATAGGACATATAGAAGGAGGTAATTAAGTATCTTCAATAATAAGAAAATCACTTAATAAGAAGTATATTTTATTTTATTTTACCCCATTTTTTAAATTTCCAATGGTTTAGAACAAAAATAACAAACATATAATTTTAAGTAAGCAATAAATGAATAAATAAATTTAAATGTAGATATCTTCAGAATCTACTCTATATTCTTTGTGAATAGCTTCAAGATTTACTTTATATCCTATGCGGATATCTTCAAGATCCACTCTATAAATTTGAATGTAAATATCTTCTAGATTTATAATGTGTTTGTGCGAATATCTACAAGGTTCACTTTATGTTTTTATGTGAATAATTTTAGGATCTACTTTATATTTTATTTATGTGAATAACTTCAAGATCCACTTTATATTCTATGTATCCATTTATTTTAGGAATTTAATTGTGCCCCATATTTCTGGATGTGGCATATATTTTTCTATTCTGAATAGATAAAAGGAATTTTTTTTATTATTAAGAGAGATGGAGAAGAAAAAGAATGAGAAAGTAATTGTACAAATAATTAATTTGACAAATAAATAGTGGACAAATGTAAAGAACTTTAGCAATAAATCTAATAACATGCATTAAATAAAAGTACCCAGATGATGAAGATTGTCTCGTTATATAGGTAAGTGTGCCTCCATCTTTCTTAGAGATGTTCATTGGCATAAGCATTAATCTCTAATCTCATGATGATAGATGTATGTACATTTGAGAATAAAATCACACGCCTTATGATAAAAGGTGGTTGTTGTACTGATAACATGTTATAAAATAATGAAAAAGAGAAGAGAGAAAACTAGAAGAAGAGTGTGAGAGAAGAGATGGAGCTTTCTAATTGATGTGTGTTAGGTTGGCTGGTCATCTAAGAGGGGGGTGAATTGGGTGATACAAGATTTTCGCTCTTTTTGGATCATAACTCAAATTCACTAGATGTGCAGCAAAATAGGGATGAACCAAGAGAGTTAAGTGCAGCAATTGAATAGAGAAGATGAAAAGCAAAACACAAGTATTTATCCTGGTCCAGCTTAACCACTTGGCCTACATCCAGTCCCTAAGTCACCACTTGAGATTTTCCATTATATCCCATAGGTTTGATCCGGGTACCTGTGAAGTTTCAGTACATCCCATTAATTTCAGTAGGCACTTGTGAAGCCATCCTCCCCACACTCTTAAAAAGATGTGTAATTCTCCCTTAGTGAGACCCCATACTAAGTATCTACCCAAAAATTATAGAAAGAATGAATACATAATGAAAACTCTCTCTTAGAGTAAATGATACATTGAAAGCCCACTCTAATGAAGTGGGTTTTTCAAAGAATGCTGACACAGAAAGATTTTATGTATATGAATAGCATTTTCGCATAAACTCTCTTAAGATTGTTACCCATAAGTTCAAATGATGTCCTATTTATAGATTTGTAGTGTAACTAGATGATAAACACAAGATCTATCTGTTAGACACAAGTTCTAGCCGTTACTCTGCAAAAGGAGCCGTTCAACTACCGCATTAAATGCATTTGACAGAGGTTATGCAGATAACCTCCTCAGGTTATGTGAATAACGGGTGACCGTTGGCTCTTAGTTTCAATGTTATACTTTCATTATGCGAATAACCTAGTTAGGTTATAGAGATAACATTCATTCCAGAATGACTAAGTTTTACCTCAAGAACATTTTCATGAAAACCTACTTTGTTGTTCGAATAACATCTCACAAACTTGGATACCTTTGAGGATTATTAGAATAACCTCTTAGGATATTATTCCTTATTTGGATAACGTTTAATCAGTATAAACTAAGTTTTTAAAAACATAGGTTATTAGGATAATCTCCCAAGGTTATGTTGATAACGAATTTAATAGAGGAAGGTCCAAGAGTACTGTAAAATAGGTTATGCAAATAACCTAGGGAGGTTATACGGATAACCTACATGTTATGAGGATAGCCTCCCTAAGTTATGTGAATAACGGGCTGCACAGTACAAGTGGCCTTTACTGTTCACTCCCTTATGCGAATAAGGTTGGCACCTTATAAGGATAACGACCTAGATAGAGCCGAAGATGTGGTGCATACCTACGTTATGCGGATAACTTCAACCCTTTTCATGAAATCGAAGAGAGAATACTCAGAAAGGCACTGAGATTGAGATTTTGTCCCCATAACTTCTAAATATTATGCACATAAGGTAAACCTTTTTCATGAAAATGAAGCGAGAACACTTAGAAACAACTTTGAGATTGAGACTTTATCCTCATAACCTTTAAGCGTTCTGTGCATAAGGTAAACCTTTTCATGAAAACCATTTTCGAAACATGAGCCAAACACCAAATTCATTTGTTAGCCATGATTTCTCAATTCTAACATATACTAATATCATATTTACTTAATCTAACTCATTTAAAATATATGGTAATAAGATTAAGTAAATTTCTCAAAGATTGATAACACCTCAAGATCTAAGTGAAAACAAAATATACCTAGTAACTAGGTCATCAAATGTTGAGTTCCACTTCCACTTGGTCATTTTCTTCTTGGTATGCTCCCTTCTGATCTTCTATTCTTGGAGCATCCTTTCTCTTCTTCTTTATTGAGTGAGTCATGATGTTGATTTCCATTTTTTTATTCCAATGCTCACTCTTCCCACTTAGACCATCCTACATTTAATATATTTTACTTACAAACCAAGAAGTTAATCCAATTTATATATCCAAAATATATTATTCTTCTACAAATATCGGAGACCAAGAGAAACTCATCTACCTACTTTCCCACCTCTGTTTGAGATATCTTGCTCAACTACTACACCTCAATTCTAGGTCTGTTTCAATATTCTCATTTTAATTTTTTTTGGATTCTTCTTTTTTGGAACTGTGATTTCGATTTCAGATCACAGATCTTGCGTGTCTAATTATTGTGTTAGGATTTTGGGATCGAAGATATATATCACTAATTCCTTCTGTTTGATTGAGTTTTACTTCATTGTAAATCTGTTATGTTGATTTATTTCATGCTTTTTTTAGATTTGCTTGAATCTTTATGTTGCCGGGATTTGGTTTTACAAAATTTCACGATTAGTTTGTGTTACATCGTCAGAGTGCCATTTGCTTTTACTAGATTTTGTTGTGCCCCTAGAATTTTGTTAGATCCAATTAGATGCTCCAGTATGCTTAAATATTTATAAAGTTCAACTTGTGGATCCAATTTTTATTTCCTTGTATAGTATTCTTTGGTGCGTGTTCCTCATTGTTACGAATTCTCTGTATTTTTAATGGTTCAGTAGAATTGTATAGGAGAAAACACAGTATCATAAGAGTTTCAATAACAGATAATTCTATAATGTATGGAGGTCATTGAGATTCACTGAGATGAAAATCTCATATTAGAGGCTCCAGTATGCTTAAATATTTATTAAGTTCAACATGTGGATCCAATTTTTATTTCCTTGTATAGTATTTTTTGGTGCATGTTTCTCATTGTTATGAATTCTCTATGTTTGTAATGGTTTTGTAGACTTGTATAGGAGAAAATACAGTATCATAAGAGTTTCAATAATAGATAATTCTATAATGTATGGAGGGCATTGAGATTCACTGAGATGAGGATCTAATGTATGGAGAAAATACACTATTATAAGAGTTTCAATAACAGATAATTCTATAATGTATGGAAGGCTATGAGATTCACTGAGATGAGAATCTCAAAATATCTAATGGTGAAAATGGCTTAAGATCGTGGTAGATAGAGCTCTACCAGAAAAAAAATTACGTGTTTGTTTATTAGGAATTCTGGTTCAAGGGAGCGTAAGATATCTGCAGATGTCGTCTTTTGTTTGTGATTATCTAGTTTTTCTTGTATTTTCCTTGCTTACTAATATTTAATTTGAAACAAAGTCATGTTCCTTAGTAACCCCACTGTATGGGAGTTTCATTTGTTCACCAATCCAAGATACTTGAAAGAGAGGAAATATATTGATGTAGTTTATAATTAAAAGCATTTCAAATCTACGTCTCTATTGCTTCATTAGAAGTTCTAGTTATTGTTTGCACTTAGATTGCAAAAGTTTCTCAATTTGTTTCATGAGGAAAAGAGGAAGTAGATTAATGGAGCATATTGTGATTTATATTTGCATATTTTGATAGTTATGTGCGTATTTATGGTTTGATGTGCTAAATCTCTGCATGTCTGTCTCAAAAAATGGGTTTAGGTGGAACAGCTCCCCCTAGAGGAAGTGCAGCAACCACTGCAAGCATGCGTAGGAGGAGAACTGCAGGTGGAGGAGCTTCAGGAGGGGCAGCAAGAGATCTCCCCAAATATGGTACTTGTAATGAGCATTTGCTTCATAGCATTTGTTGCCATCCTTCATGTGATGGGTAAGCTATATTTTGTGCGTAGAGAGGCTTAGAGGATTAACAAGGCAAATGATTGAATTTATGTTAATGTGATTTTAATTTTTAACTTTAGGTACAAAAAATGTTATTTTACATGGTAAAAGTTGGATTTTGAAGTTTGGATCTATCCTTTCTTTTCCAAATCCATTTTTATGATATTTATTGATGAGCAATGGATTTATTTTCTTGTTTTCTTTGTTTTTAATCTTTATATTTTAGGATTTGGTTGATAGAGAATTCGCTGCCAGTGGAAAATCATATTTTAGTGAAATGTTCTGTTTCTACACTCAGAGGCTGGCATTTAGCTTAAGCTGCGTCAATATATTGCTACTCATATAGATGTTAGTGGTAGATCAAGCTAGTTGAAAAGAGTTGGTGGAAATCTTTTTTCGATTTAGGACCTGTCATCCTACATTTAATATATTTTACTTACAAACCAAGTAGTTAGTCTAATTTGTATATCCAAAATATATTATTCATTGTAAAAGCACAGTGGATATACTTGCACATAGCATGATATATGCATTATAGCTGCAATTAAATTCATACTAATACACATTTTACTTCTTTAAGGAACACTATTTATGTTAGACACATATGATACTTTTGTTCCTTATTTCTCTATATTTGTCATCATCAAAATTTATATTACATTAAACCTAACAATGTGTAGAATATAACTGAGGTGACTTCTATTCATAGGCACATGTTTACAACTAAAAATCCACAAAATAATAATAATAAAGATAATATGAGATATTTTTGGATAACTAAAGATATAGTGGGATAATAACCACCGTAATCTATTATTCATTCCAATATTATTATTTTCTGAAAAATTAGAGAGCAACCATAAGTTGACTATGATTATGTATTTATGACATGTCAGAGCATGATTGGCTATTTTCACATGGACACACTCTTCATTTCTATATAGACGAAGTGTGGAATAAATGAAGTTGTTTATACTCCAGTCTACAAATATCAGAGGCAAAGAGAAACTCGTCTACGTACTTTCCCATCTCCTTCTGAGATATCTCGCTCAACTACTACACCTCGCTCAACATAAAGAGTCAAGCAACGTAGGAGGTGAATTGCAGGTAGAGGAGCTTTAGGAGGGGTAGCAAGAACTATGCTTCAATTTTACACAGATGATGATCAGAGTTGAAACTATAGGAGAATAGAAAAGGAAGTATGAAAACAAGTTGCATTGATTCATAAGTATAGTACAAATATTCAATCAAATTCCAAACAAGTACATAGATTTCAAAGTTCAATAGAGACAAAATTACAATTACATAATCTTAAGATCTAAGTTCTAAGGTTTTCTAGCTTGTTACTCCTTCCTTGCCTTTAACTTAATCTTCTTCTTGCCAGATGTGTTTCCTGATTGCCCAACAGCTTCAGATTATCCAGTTTAGGTTTGTCTAGCTACACTTTCTCTAGTTTGCTGATCCTTCTTCTCCCTCTTTTTGACATCATTAGAAGCTGGAGCAGATACAAAGGGAGGAGCTATTTAGGTCCTAGGTATGACTTGAAGAGAGGCTGGAATGAATGGCATGGAGGAGGATATCTAAGGAAGGGGGACTGATTATCAAACTCAGTGATTAACTGCTAAATTTCCCTTTGAGTTTTAATCAGCCTAGCCCTTTGTTCCAATGAGAGGCCATATTCAGAGTGTAAGGGTTGAAGAGCTGGTGGAGCAAACATTTCATCGAGCCTTTACTTTTGAGCTTACACTATGACATCATGTGCAGTAGCAACAACATCAATATAGGGCATGAGGCTTCTTTCCTCATTGAGGGCAGCTTGAATAACTGGTACAATTATGAGACCTGCAACAAGCTTCTCTATTTGCTAAGTCTTTTGTGATGACAAAATTGAGATGGGCCAGGACTCAATTTTGTGAAGCCATTCATTATTGGCTCATGAGAGTCTTCTACTTGAATGGCTTCTTCCTTCATAGCATAAACTAGAGATGGGCTAGGACTGGTTTCATTGCTGGAGGCTCAAGGGGTAGTAATAGCAATAGCACTTGCAGTAGCATCAAGAGAGCCTATTTCAAAAGGGCTTGGGATTTGAGGAGAGGAAGATTTAAGGGGTTTTGAGGTACCAGTCTGAGGGGTGTTGATATGGTTGGAAGTGAATTTCTAATATCTTCATATGCATCAGCTATCACTTTGAGATTCTTGGCCAGGTCAGTTATTTGAGTTTGTAGATGTGCAAACTTAGTATTTTGTTCCTCCCTTATACCAAGCATCATCTCTTATAGGCAATCAAAGAGTTCAGGTATGGTATTAGGAGTGGCCATAGTGGTTGGAATGGAAGGTTCAGGTTGTTGGGTAGGTTGAGGTTGGGTTGGCTATAGTTCAAGTTGAATGGTTAGGACAACCTCAGATGTAGCCTCTTTCTGTTGTAACTCTCCCCTATCATGGAATAAATCTTCAGATTTACCAGCCCCCCTTTTAATCCATATGCCCTCTTTCCTTTCAATCCCCATTCTTATTAGCTCTTCTTCTTTAAACTCCTCAGTTAGCTTCCCTTTGCCTTTCTCTAGATGCTGTATCTTGGCAAATTTAAGAAGCTAAGTAATGATGGAAGCATAGGGTAGAGTAGAATCTCTTCTTTGTTCATTTTCCTTGATCATTCTCTGAAAGATTATGTATCCCAGGTTGAGCTCCATTCTGCATATTAATGCTACCATTACATGAGCCTCAACCTTAGTAATCAGATTGAAGCTTCATCCCTTGTTGAAGATAATCCTTAACACTATATAGTGTAGGACTCTTACTTGTACACTTAGGTCAAAGGGCTTCCAAGTTTCAGATGAGGCCTATTTACACATCTTTTGAAGAGTGCATCTAGAATGTGCTCTTTATAGTTAAGAAGTTCCCTACCTTTCTCATATGCATCTTCGTTCTCATCAATGTATTTGGAAGTGGAAATATCAATCTTAAATCTTTTTTGTCCAGGAATCTCTAAAACCTCATTGATATTTTCATCTGTTAGCCACAGATTCCTAGACCTAAGAGTTACTTACCACTTCATATTCTTGTCATTATATTTTAATGCAGCATACCAAGTTTTTATCACTTTATTGTCATATTATTCTCTAATTTCCAAAAGATTTTTATATTTGCCCATCTAAATTCTAGCATCAAAGTTGTTTGAAATATTAAATTCCTCCAAATTAGTGCAATGAGGGGTTATTACCTTATAACAAATTTCATGGTATATTCCTTCATGATGCTTTTAGAGTATAAAGAGGTTCCGTAGTCATTTGCAACTCTTTTGACTCAGTGCCAAATACAGGAGCAACAAGGATTGATTTCTTTGAATCTTCTTTTGAAGTTGTCTTCTGTTTCTTTGATGGAGTCTCTTTGCTGGATTCAGTCTTCCTTTTCTAGGTATCTCCTTCCTTTGAGGCATACTAAGATTTGGTGGATCGTTTAGGTTTGGTTTTCTTTTTCCCAACATTGGCATTTTTCACTCTAACCATTTTCATAAGAGATTTGTGTTGGAAGATGCTTTGAAGAAGTTTATGAGATTCAGTTTGAAGTTTAATCAATGGAAAATGAGGTTGAACTGAAGGAATTTAATAATGATTGAGAGAGAAGAGGAATAGCTTCGGTTGAAAGATATATAGGGCTGCGTCTATTCAGAGCATGATCCTTTGGATTTCCTTATGTAACCACTTGATAGACGAATTTTGGTGGCCAAAATTCAAATTTCAGTCAGTTACATTGCCTTTATAGCACACAAAAACTATCTTGAAAGACGAATTTTCAACCTTGAAGTTCATCTATTAGAGACTTAATATCAACAGAGGTTTCAACAGACGCACTTTGAGTCCTCAAAGTTTGAATTTTGAAGCATTTTATCGAAGATATGCAAACATAAGAAATTCAATAGATGAATGTTGGGATTCAAAGTTCGTATTTTGATACTTTATGAAGAAATGTCTAAAATGTGAATTTGAATAATCAAAATTTGAATGTTGTCCACATAACCAAAGCAGACACATATATCAGTATTCAAAATTCAAATTTCAGTCAATCAACAGACGAATTTCGAGCAAGCTGAGATACAAGCATACAATATAAGACACTGAAATTCAAATTTTAACCTTTAACATTACAAGAAAATAACCATTTAGCGAGGGACAAATTCCTGGCTAAATAGATGTATTTCCTCACTAAATATAAATTAGCGAGGGATAATTTCCCTTGCTAATTTCATAGCTAAAGCTTGCGTTGCTGGCTAGAGTGAGGGATGGTCATTTCCTGGCTATGTTAGCAAGGGACATAATTCCCTCTCTATATTCAGTGAGGGACTTATCCCTCACTAATCCCTCACTAATACTGATTGAAAATAATTGATTTAGCGAGGAATTGGTGAGGCCTTTTCTCCTAGCTAAATTAGTGAGGGTTAATTTCCTCACTAATGTATTAGTAATTAATCCTGTTTAGTATAGCTTTAGTGAGGTTTATATTCCTCACTATGTGTTAGCGAGGTTTGTATCCCTCACTAATCCCTCATTAAGTTTGAAACAAATTCATTAAATCCCTCAGTAAATTGTTAACTAATTTCAATTAATCCATCACTAAATAACCAAATTCAACATTTAGTCTGTAACTATTCCTATATGAATGCATAATCAAATTAACAATTCATATGTCAATTGACAAGCTATAATCACACAAATCTAATAAAGGTAATTTGATATTCCATTAGTTATAAGCCAACATTGATCCATAAGTACAAAATAAAGAGTAGCATTGATCCATGAATACAAAATAAAGAGTAACTGAAAGTATGGAACATGCATCAAGTTACTACCTATAATCATTTCACTTTGGCTGCTTAGAGGAATTTGAGCTACTTACATGTTTAGTGTTGAATCAAGTGTTTTGATGATTCCAAACCAACTTTCTAGAGCTTGGAGAGAAGATATTAAAGGTGCACAAATGATCCCAAGTGGAGAAATTCAAGAAAAACTAGCACAAGAATAGATGTAAAATCTACAGTCTTGTTTAAATTGAGTAAAAGACTTTGATTTGGCAAAAAGATGTTTTAAAACTATAATTCTATGGAATATTTGAAAAACACCCACTAACAGACGAAGTTTGAAATACTTATACTGATATGCTGTTTTGAAAATTCGAACTTTATCTTTGGAAATTTGAATTTCGTATTGAAAATGAACAAGTCTGAAAAGAAGCTTCTCTAACAGATGAATTTTGACTTGAGAAATTCCAATTTTGATACGTGTCTGAAAAGAGCTTTCTCTGACAAATGAACTTTGGGATTTGAAAATTTGAATTTTAGAAGAAAATACAACTTATGAAAAATGAAAAATTCGTCTGAGAATATGTCAAAGTTCATCTGAAAACTAAGTTTGGAAAGAACATGAAGATGGCTCATTGACAGACGAACTTTGAACATGAAAATTTGAATTTCAGAAACAAAGCTTTTGAGTCTATTATAATGATATTTTGACATATGAATAATAGTATTCAGAAATTCGAACTTTGTATTTAGTCTGAAAAGAGGCCTCTCTGACAGACGAACTTTGCAGTTTGAAAATTCAAATTTCGAATAGAAGAACTATTGTGCCTTAGTGAACTGCCCTCTGACAGACGAATTTTAGGTATCAAAATTTGAATTTTGAAGGCACTGTAGCAAAATGGAACTACTGTTCACACATTTAAGAAGAATATTTTACTTGAAAATTCGTATGTTCCAATATAGAAACATTTTCCAAAGACCAAAATTTGAACTTTGCTTCATGACAGATGAACTTCGAATATTCAACGTTGAAGTGTTTAGCTTTCAGTTTCTGCGAAATTCATCTGTTGGCCAACCTAAATTCGAACTTTGTATGTCAGAAGCATTAAATGCGGTTGGTGAACGGATAATTTTTCAGAGTAACCGTTAGGTAACTTCTCCAACAGATAGATTTTGTCTCTAACGTATAGTTGAGACCTAAATCTATAAATATAACATCATTTGAAGTTGTGGGTAATGATTTTAACTTTGTAAATACTGAAACTCTGCCAAATCATCTACTCAAAGTCTCTTACTCTCATATACTTCAATATTTGTACTCCAACTTTCATATACACTCTGATTAAGAGAGTTTATCTATTGTAAAGAATCTTATTTTATCTAGAAGAAAGATTTTCTTGTGAGGGGATATCACAAGGGATTGGGGGAGCACGTAGCTAGAGTGCAAAGAGAGAAAGTGTGAGCTCTAAAACAGAGCATCAACGTTGTACTGTGGCATTTGCAAGAAGCCCACTGAATTCTTGCAAGATAGTGGAAAATCTCAAGTGGTGTCTTGGGGACTGGACGTAGGTCAAGATTGAGAGACCGAACCAGGATAAACATCTGTGTCTTCCCTTCTCTTTTACTGCCATTACTAATTCTACGTTTATACTCTATTTTACTGTAAGCTTTGCTTTCCTCACTTTCTTAAAGTTTTGCTGAAAATTTTTAATCTTCCCAATTCAACCCCCCTCTTGGGAAGCAAGCACATCTAACATTCAGGAGCTGAGATCCTCTCTCCCAAAGCTCGGATAGCCCCAAATATGCCTAATATCTTTTCCATCACTACACGTCCAACCTTTTCCTCAACTGTACGTTCTATCCTTTCCTTTATTGCATGGTTGACAGCTTCTTTAAATGCAGGCATTTGAACAAAATCATCTACAATTGGTGTAGGAGGAGGAGGAGCAGGAGTAGATTGAGCGGTATTAATGTTAAATATTAACTTGCCATCATTGCCACACACCACAGTAGCATGTGATCCAAGCCCATAAACTCTACCATTCTTCGTCATTCCACCAACTGCATTCAGCCATGCTTGAGCCACCTGTTCTAAAGGGAGAGATGCTTGAGTTTGAATGAAGTCCTCATCATCTGCATCAAATTGCTCCACAGCATCATCAACATCTCTTTATTGCTCACCTTCCACAGATGGTTGTCCTTCCTCATCCATCTCTCCTAAAGTTGTAGCCACATGCATTTGAATATTTCTTTTGTACTTTACCTAAAAAGTTCAAATTGATTTATAAGTAAACAACATTGAGGTAATGCTTTATTACTAAACACCACTATAGTGTAACATACACTTTGTTCTTAATTTGATTATAAAAAAATAATACATGAATAAATACAATAAAATCTGTATCAAAGACACAAAATAGTAACAAATCAACTTTGGCTCAATGACATTGCAGATATCTCCAAAGTTAAAATATTTGAATGAAGATCCTAGTCAAAGCGACACTAATTGAAAGAAAAGAGAAAAACAGTAACATTTATTTATATCCAAAAACCTCCAAGACAATTTTTTTAGGAGTAAGCCAAGAAATTATTGATGACAAGAGAAAACAATACAACAATGAATGACAATGCGCAAAGATACTAAACCAAAAGTTATAGCAATGAAATTTTGAGAGTTACATGGAACACAATGCTTAATTTGTCATCAGTGTAACTGTAAATATGAAATAGCAACCAACACAATTTTATCCTAATCAGTATTTGGTCAAAGCAATCAACTAATGTACACTCCAACCATTTATCCATCAATCAATGCAAACTTGACATTTCAAAGGTAGCATCTATAAAGGGCAAGCAAAATTAGTATATAGTAGCATCACCAAAATGAAAAACACTGCATATTATCTACTTGACTAATTTTACACTAATGTCAAAGCATAGTTGATCATCTAGCTAGAAAAAAAAAATCATAATTGATCTAGCAAAAACTGAAAACTACAGCAAAATAGAATGATTTGCTTCATATAACACTTGGGATAAAACTAAAGGCAAAAAAATGGTAAATTTCGCAACAGCTCATTCAAACATGTAATAGCTCATTTAGTTAGACTCAATTGTCATAAGTGACATCCAAAAAATCGGAATTTAACTAAATCAAGGCATGTTATGGCTCAAATTTCACAACAACTCAACCGAAATGCAACAATTTACATTTCTATCTTTGGATTTTTTATCAACTCATTGCATGTCTTTCTTTCTCTTGTGTGTTGCCAAATACACATGCGACAACATATGTTTCTTTCCAGTCTTCTTTTCCTAGAAAAATAATAATCACTAATATAAATTTAGTATCAAGAGATTAATGATACAAATAAGTCCTACATTTTACAACTTAATAACTTTAAACTTACCAATTTGGTAGCATGTTCGTGGAGAAGGATTGATTCTCCTGTATCCAAAGAAGGATTTGCTAATCAATTTCTTGAATTAATTTCTAAAATGTCTTTGGACTTTGGGCTCTTCCAAAGTTTCACAAGTTCATTCCAATGGACTGCACTGATCCAATCGAGAACATAGTCTTCTTTCAGTTTCAAATTTGCTCTTTCTTTATTAAGCATGTCACTTAGTTGTCTAGAGCCAATCTTTTCAAAGGCTTCTCTTATAATATCCCTTTCATTTTCTTCCCAATGGTATAATCTCTACAATAAAACAATTGAAAGAGAACACATTTAGTTATTATCAATGACACATTTAGTTATTATCAATGTTTCAATTGAAAAATAAGAATAACAAGTAGTTTATCTTAACTTACATTTAGTTGTTCAAACCATGAGTCTCTAATGTTATTTGGTACTTTTGTCCAAGAGGGCCATGGGCTAGTAAATGACTTCTTGAATATCTTGGTGACATGGCCAATTGAACAATGTCGGATGAATCTACAAGACAAATGTTTTAGGTAAAAATTTAAACAACAAATTTAAACCAACGTTTGACATTTATATAAACATATGAATCCCCCTTTCCAACTAAGCATAAGTGTGGATGAACACTTCCAACATATGTGTTGGGAACTTCTTTTGAAGGCTCTGAACATTGTGATCGGCTTGAAGTTATGCAACATCTTCCTCTATTGCTACCACCTCTACTCTGTTGTGTTCCTCTTCGACCTCTTCCTCTAGGCATAGCTATAGAAAAGAATTTGAAAGTTATTTTAGCAATATGCAAGCATAATTAGAAGTTATCACATTAATATTAATATACCATGTGGAACAACATTACAGTATAAAAATGATATCAAGATAAACATTGGTGAAATAGAAATAACACTAATAAGCTTACTAAGTTTTATCAAGAAATATACTTCATCAATCTGATTCTTCATCTTCATCATTATCATCATATTGGATATTTTCATCATTCTCCTCCTTACTATCTTCCTCTTATGACTCAAATTCAGATTCCTCAGTGTCTTGACCATCTATATTTTTTTGATCATTTTCCTCATCAACTATTTCACAATTGAGGTCATCTTGATCTACTACAAGTTCCTCTTCATCTTGTTCACCTTCTACACCCAAATGATGGGTTCCATCATTTAAATCTAGTTCGGTCATACTAGACACTTCATCATCTTGATAAGTCAAATCCGGTGAATCGATCACACTTCTAGCTTTTATTTTATACACAACCCACCAATCAACTCTCTCCTTTCTTCTACTAGCATATTCAACAAAATAGACTTGTTGAGATTGTTCAGCCAATATGAAAGGTTCATACTTTGAAAACCTTCTTTTATGATTAATATCAACTAGACCATATTGATTATGCACCTTCTAACCTTTATTAATAGTGGGATCAAACTAGTCACACTTAAACAGTACAAGTGTTGTTCTTTTCATACTTGGGTTATGATATTCTAATTCTATTATATCATTTAACAACCCATAATAGTCATTCTTAGAATCACCATAATACTTCCCTTTAATGCAAACACCACTATTCATGGTTGTTTTATTTGAGCCATATGCAATTGTATGAAATCTATAACCATTGACATTATATTGAGGCCATGTATGCACTTTTCGAAGAGGACCAAAAACTAAGTACTTCACTTGACTATCAGGTACAACAATTTTTGGATCACATACCTATTAAAAGTGAGATACAAAAATGTTTAATAATTCATATATGATATAAGAAGAAAAAAACTTAGTGTTCCTAATAGGGAGAGTTTGAAACTAACATATTCTTTTAACTAAGCCGCAAACGCATTATTTGTCTTTTTCTCAATCTCTTCCTCAGTTATATTGGGATTCACTGCCACTAACCCACCTTCAAAAATCCTACAATTTTAGAAAAATACCTTTTGTCAATTAAGTATACCAAAACATTTTTATAAATATAAGACAAGTCATTTTTATTCTTACTCCACAAATGACTCAATCTTAGCACAATTTAGAAGCACATAAATGGTAGCTACATGAAACTCCCCATCACTTAAAAATCTCATACGCATCTTCCCACTACCACGATCCGGATGAGTAAATATTGAGAGGCATCCATCTGGTGCATCTATCTCACCACTATCATCGTTTTTACCCACTTTGTTTAATTTGGTTTATGTGTGAGAAAGAAAATAGTATGAACTAAAGTTTGAAATTTCTTGCATCAGGTATGCTTCATAAATTGATCCCTCCACATGAGCTTTATTCTCAACCATCTTTTTCAAGTCATGTAAAATCCTACATAAATACATTTTAAAAATTATTTATAACAGATTGTGACCTAATTATTTATTTATATATTTTTAAAATAAATAATTTAAACATCTTACCTCTCAAATAGATACATCCACTGATATTATAATGGACCACCAACCTTTGCTTCATATGGAAGATGGATTGGTAAATGTTCCATAGAATCAAAGAATCCATGGGGAAATATTTTCTCCAACTTGCAAAGTGTTATAACAATATTCTTTGTTAGTCTTTGCATTTGCTCTACTCACAGCACAGTTGAACATATGCATATCCATCTAGAAAAATATGCTAACTTCAGTTATGGCATTCTAAATTGGGTCAGGTATTAGGTCCCACAATGCAATTGGTAACAGCTTCTCCATGAACACATGACAATCATGACTTTTCATCCTAGATATTTGAAGAGCTAGAATATCAACACACTTGGAAAGATTTGATGCATATCCATCTAGAAGCCTTAAATTTGTTACCCATTCACATAACAACTTCTTTTGCTTCTTTCATAAGGTATAAGCTGCCTTCGGCTTGGGTTTCTTGACATCATTACTTTTTCTTAATTCAAGCTTCGAATGGTCGTAATATAAAGACAGATCTTTCCTTGCATTATCAGTGTCCTTTGTCTTAACCTTGTTATCCATAACAGTGTTGAATATGTTGTTAAACATATTTTTCTCAATGTGCATCACATCAAGATTATGTCGAATGAGATTTGTGCTCCAATAAGGTAACTCCCAAAATATACTACGTTTGGTCCAATTGTGTTTTTTTACCAAAACCAGGTAGATTGTTTGTCCCAAATTTTTCCCTAACAGATGGTAAGTAACACTTTTCATCCCATACTTCTTCACCAAATAACCTTTTTAGAGGAAAAGACTTCTTAACTTGGCCTTTTTGAAGGACTTCCTATCCTTACGGAAAGAATGATCAATTGGTAAAAATCTTTGGTGACAATCAAGAAAGGATGTCTTTTTCCCTTTTTCTAAGTGAAAAGCTTTGCTTTGGTCCATACATATAGGGCAAGATAAAGTGCCATAAGTGCTCCATCCAGATAACATGCTATAAGTAGGAAAGTCATTTATAGTCCACATAAGAGCAGCCCGCATTTGGAAGTTTTGTTTTCTAAAAGAATCATATGTTTCTACACCAACTTCCCACAATGTTTTCAACTCATCTATAAGAGGTTGCAAGAACAAGTCTATATTTTGGCCAGGACTCTCTGGACTAGTAATCACGAGAGTTAGGAACATATAAGGGGTGCTCATGCACATTCTTGGTGGAAGGTTGTATGGTGTGACAATTACTAGCCAACAAGAATAACTATGTGACATTTGCCCATAAAGACTAAAATCATCAGATGCAAGAGCTAATCGAACATTGCGAGATTCTGTTGTGAAAGTAGGATGACAATAGTCAAAATGTTTCCATGCCTCTCTATCACATGGAAGGTATATTAGGCTTTTGTCCATCGCCTTCCTTCCTAGGTTTATAATGGGGATGATTGCATACTGGACAAGTGATTCTATCTTTGTGTTCCTTGTAATAAAGAATACAACCATGTACACATACATGTATTCTCTCATACCCTAACCCAAGCTTACTAACGATCTGTTTTGTCTTATACAAGTCACTAGGCAACTTTTTATCATATGGTAAAAGTTCTTTGATTAATTGTAAAATACGATTAAAACAACTCTCACTTAATGTTAAATATAGATTTAATATTTAATAACCTTGTCACCACAGACAATGTAGAGGGAGTTTTACACCCATCAAAAAGTGGCTCCTCTGTATCCTTCAACATTTCATAAAACTTCTCAGCTTCGTAATTAGGAAGCTCTCCCTCATCTCCAAACATTTCATCCCCACCTAAGATCCTATCCCTATCAAATACATTTGGATCAAAGTAAGGACCAGCAGCTTCCAAAACCATTTCACAATAAGGATTTATAGTTGGTACACTATCAACCCTCAATTGAGAACTTAAATTGACATTACATTCTGTTCTAGCCATAGCTACATAGGGTTCTCCATGAGAGATCCATTGATAGTACTTAGGTACAAAACCATACTTATAGAGGTGAGTTTTGACAACATCTATATCAACAAATTTTCCATTATCATACCTTGAGTAAGGACATCTTATCTTGCCATTAGACACAAAGTCTTTTTGATGTATTGCAAATTCTATAAACTCATCTATGCCCCTTATGAATTCTTCAGTTATCCCCTTGTTATTTGGATCCAACCTATTGTACATCCAAGTTCTATCAACCCTCATTTTATCTACATTTTGAAAAGAAAGATTAGAAACTACAGTAGAAAAAAGGGACAATACCAATTAAAAAATGACAAAGTCATACTTCACAAAAGAAGATTTTTATATCTTAATGCAAACCATGCCTTAGCTTCCATTTAAGAATGATAAGCAGATAAAAATTCCAATCAAAAGACCAACATGACAGCAACAATAAGACATATATCCATATGGGAGTTAAAAAGTAAACAAAGAAGCAGAATAATAATCTTGTATATTAATTTAAGGGCATTTTTATCA
This sequence comes from Adenanthera pavonina, assembly GCA_026686845.1. Lineage (NCBI taxonomy): Eukaryota > Viridiplantae > Streptophyta > Magnoliopsida > Fabales > Fabaceae > Adenanthera > Adenanthera pavonina. The sequence continues at coordinate 9,530,184 of JAIVEN010000019.1, read as the reverse complement.
CAACAAATCATCAAAAAAACTTAATAATTTCATAAACCATATATTATCCTATTATTCTTTCATTAAAAGCAAAAGGGCTAACAATATCCTTAATTATCTCACATTATACTAAAAAAATAATTCACCTAAAGAAAATAAATTCAAGGAAAATTTAAAGAAGAATATTTAGTGATACATCTTTCCTTGCGTTTTATAGGACCTCTTGCATCCAATATAATGTTAGATGATAGATGCTTTCATTTGCTAAAACTGATCACCTACAAAAGAAGAATTAAGTTGGGGTGCAGAATGAAATCACCTACTATAATGTTAAAAAATTGGCATATATTTTATATTTTTAGACCTGTATTTATAACCAAAATGTATAAAATAGCCAATGCATTTATAAAGAAAATACTTGGGATCAAAATTTTGTTTGGATATGTTTATAAAGAAAAGTTTTCTGGCAAAAATGGTAGTATTCACTAATTTTAGAATAAAATCAAAAGGTTACTGGGGACTTCCTATATGTATACGCTTTACAATCAATGTTGTAATGCATGATTTAAACTTTAATTAATCAACTAGAAATTATCAAACCCAACTACAATTAGTTTTTGTTTTATTTCTCTAACTAGAACAATTTTTTGGTTTCAGATGATTCAAAATGGATTCTGAGTATTTGTTGACATGGCTAGTACATTAGTCAACAGAGTGGTATCAACTTTGCCTCTATTGAATCCCTTTTCAATTAGAAAATTACTTAATCTTTCATACCATGCTCTAGGTGCTTGTTTTAAAGCATAGAGAGCTTTCTTCAGTTTATATGCATTATTTGGTTTAGTTGAGTCCTCAAAGCCTGGAGTTTGGTCAACATAAACTTCTTCCATGATATAACCATTTAGAAAGGCACTTTTTACATCCATTTGATACAACATTATATCTTTTATACAAGTATAGGTTAGGAGAATCCTTATTGCTTCTAATCTTACAACTGGAGCAAAAGTTTCCTTATAATCTATATCTTCTTCTTGATTATATCCTTTGGCTACCAACCTAACTTTGTTTCTAGTTATTGTTCCAGATTCATCAAGTTTGTTTTTAAATATTCATTTGGTTCGAATAATTGGGCGATCATTAGGCCTAGGCACTAAGTCCTAAACTTGATTCCTCTCAAATTGATTTAGTTCTTCTTGCATAACTAATGTCCAGTACTTATCTGTTAATGTTTCTTTAGTACACTTAGATTCAATTTAAGAAATAAATGCACAGTTATTTATTTTATCCCTAAGTTGTTTTCTGATTTTAACATTTTCCTAAACAACCCCAATCACTTGATCAGCAGGATGTCTCCTGTGATATCTCCAAGCTCTAGGTAGTTCTTGGGACATTACCTCCGTATTTTCAAATTCCAAATCTTTCTCCTGAATATTTTCCTCTACAACAGTAAATTCTGATATTTTTGGAGGTTTAGTTTCATTTTCCTTAGAATGGTTCATATTTTGAAACTAGAAATTATTAGGTTAGTTGACTTCCCAAGAGGGGGGTGAATTGGGAAGTTCAAATTTTTTTTTGCAAAAATGTGATGTAATAGCGATAGTAGAAATTTACAGAAAATAGAGCACAGAAAGAATGAAGCAAATGCAAGATAAAAGAGGAGAGGACATAGAAATTTATCCTCGTTCAGTTTGACCTACTTGACCTATGTCCAGTCCTCAAGCCACCACTTGAGATTTTTCACTATCTTGCAATGTCTGAGTACAAACTTGTGCTTTGTTCTAAGATCTTTCAAATTTACACTCTGCACTTTTACAAAGTATTTTCCAAGTCTCTTGTGAAAGCCCCTCACAAGAAAATATTTTTTCCAAATGAAGAAAAATATTTTATACAGAAAGAAAACTCTCTAACTCAAAGTAAATATAATTGTTGAAGTACTGTAAATCAAGTGGGAGAGATAAAAGGCTTTGACTAGTGATTTCAGCAAAGTTTCAATATTTACAGCACAAAATCGTTACCTTCAACTTCTTATAAAGTTTTATTTATAGAATTGTGACTAAACTAGTCGTTAGACATAAGATCTAGCCATTAGAGATGTTAACCAATGGTTATTGTGCAAAACTAGCCGTTGACCAGTAGCATTTAATGTGTCTGACACACTGAAATTTAAATTTTGGGTGCTAATAGATGAATTTCACGGAGACCATAAGCTAAAGACTTTAACGTTGAACTTCCAAAATTCGTCTGTTCAAAAGTGAAATTCGAGTTTTGAATTTATCAAATATATCCCACATTAAGACATACAAATTTTCATATTCAAAGTATATTTGTTTAGTATGAACAATTGCCTCATATTTTTGCAATGCACTTGAAATTCAAATTTTACAAGTCAAAATTTGTCTGTCAGTGGCTAGCTCAACATGGTACAAAAGTTTTGCTATGTGAAATTCAAATTTTGCATTTTTAACATTTGTCTGTTAGAGATATGCTCTAATAAGACTTACAAGTTCTTATTTCAAAATTCGAATTTTGAAATCCAAAATTTGTTTGTCAGAGGGACTGACTTTGAACTCTTTTTGTACTTTAATATCATTCAAATTTTGACAAGACTTCAGATGAATTTTGCACATTTTACCAACTATGCTTTACTCAAAATTCAAACTTCAGAACTTGAAATTCTTCTGTTAGAGTTAATTACTCTGAAACTTTGAATTTCAGCAAGCCAAGTTTGAAATTTGCACAAAACATATTAGAATCAAAAGCAAAGTTCGTCTGTTAGTCAGTGTTTTCAAAATCTAACATATGTTAATATAGGATAGCTATGAAAACACTTGTTTAAATGCAGTGAGAACATAATTAAATAAAATTCAAAGACTTTTATCCTTTGTACATTGTAAGAAATCCTAACAACTAAATCTTCATACATTTCTCCTTGAATTTCTTTTCTTGTATGCTCTTATACTCCTTTGATATTTTTCTTCCAAGATCTAGTTGTTTGGAATCATCAAAACACTTAATTCAACATTCTCCCCTTTTTTGATGATGACAAAACAACTTGCAAACTGAATTAGTACTTGGATTTGCTTCTGAGAGCTCCACCTCAACATATACATTAAAGTTCAAAGGTAAATATAGCACATATTTTAGAGTTGAGAATATAGGAAATTAAAAAAGGAAAAATGGAGAACGTATTGCATTGATTCAGTTGAAATTTAGTACAGAGATTCAGTTAAAACACAAAGCAAGTACACAACATTACAAAAGAAGCTATAGAAGATGTAAAATTACATAGCCCTAAGATCTAAGCTCTAAGTATTTCTAGCTTATCACTCCTTCCTGGTCTTGAGCTTGATCTTCCTCTTGCCATATATTTTTCCTGATTGCCTTGTTTGCCCTTTCTCAGATATCCCAGTTTGCTTGTCTTTCTTCTCCCCCTTTTTGGCATCATCAGGGACTGAAGCATACATAGAGGGAGGAGGAATATGTGACATAGGAATTCTTTGAAAAGGGACAAGAATGAATGACATAGATGGAGGGATCTTTGGAAGCTCATCTTCAGCATCCGAGACTATTTCCTAAACTTCCCTGTGAAGGTTGGCTAATCTGGCTCTTTATTCTATTGACAGACCGTATTTAGGGGATGGAGGTTGAGGAGAAAGTGAAGGAAACATCTCATCAAGTCTTCTCTTCTGAGCTTGCATAATTACATCATGAGCGATGACAGCAATATCCACATAGGGCACGATGCTTCTCTCCTCATTTAAGGCATCCTGAATGATGGGTGCAAAGGTGAAACTTGCAATGAGTTTCTCTATTTGCTCAGAATCTTGAGATGACAAAATTGATTTCTGAGCAATATCCTTTATCACAGGCTTGTGAGATCCTTTTTCCTGAAGAGCCTCTTTCTGCATGGCATAGTCCAAAGGTAGACCAGGGCTTGTCTCATTACTGGAGGCCTATGGGGTAGCAATAATATCAGCAGCTCTAGTAACAATATCTGTTGCAATAGGTAGAGGAGATTTCAATTTAAATGGACTTAGAGGTTCGGGAGAGATAGATTTAGTTGGCTTAGAGGATCCAGGTAGAGGTGGTGCTGATATGGTGGGGATAACATCTCTGATGTCTTCATAAGTATTAGCAATCACCTTCAGATTCTTGGCTAGTTGAGTGATTTGATCTTGTTAGTGAGCAAACTTGGCATTTTGTTCCTCTTTGATGCTTAACATGTAACATCCTAAGAAAGCTAAAATATCTAGAAATGTATAGGGATTTTACAAAAACGAGCAGACACGCGTGAGAAAGGGCAAAGAGGTTATTTTTCCTGATCGGACGGAAAAATGAGAAATTATGTTTTTGCCCCTAGCAAATTATATAAATGACATATATGTCCCTAATTTTATTAAAATCACGTGGGATGAGATGAGAAAAGCCCTTGGGGAAATTACACTTAATGACTCGAAAGTTTCAAAAATTATAATTTAGCCCCGGTTAGGGGTAATGTTGTAAATATGCAAAATTACTGTCAAAATGAAGCCCTCGACGAGAGAAGTCCAATGGTATATGGCACTGAGGGTTAATATTCAAGAATAAAGAAATAATCAGTGCCGAGTGTCCAAAAGTAACAGCAAACCGATAAAGGAAACTGTGGGCCCCATCGATGATTAAAAGAAATCGGGATAGGATATGGGCTATACACAGATACCATTTGGGATAGGATAATTATGGAAATATAAAAATAAAATTAGAATAGTCCTGTATCCCAAAAATACTAAATTAGTAGAAAGACGATTTTATCGGTACGGTTAAAAATTACCCGGTTCAAGATATATTTGGACCAGGAAAAATTGAACAATCTTGGACACTTAAAGTACTCATTCTCTACGTGCTTGGGGCAGCTTTGGCCAGCATGTTTTGTTTGAAAACTTCATCAAGAAGTTGTCACTTTTTGATCAAAAAGTAATGTAACTTTAATTAAGGGTTAATTATGATTAAGCTACATAATTAACCACTTAATCACTCACTTTTCCACTTCACTTTCATGAGCAAGCAGCATAAAAACAGAGGCTCAAAAACACAAGGGAGAAGAGAGAAAAGAGAGGAAGAGGAAGAGGGAGCTCAAGGCGAATGGAAAGCTTCACTTGTGGTAAGTTGCTCTTCCATCTTCAAGCTTGCTATTTAAGGTCTTTAGGGCTTGAACCATGGATTAGATTTCCCTCTCCACTCCCTTAGGTTTTTGGCCATGGTATGATTTAGCAAGAAATGGAGTTTTCCAACCATAAATCATAGGGGAAATGCTAAACTACACATTTAAAGCTTGAATATGCAAGTAGTTTGTTGTATAACAAAGTGTAGAAATTTTTCTTGAATTCCCCTGATTTTGGATGAGTTACTGTTCACACTTAGAGTTGGAATTTCATGTTTTTTATGCCAAAAATGAGTTCCTCATGGTGGAAAACCTTAGGAACAAGTGATGGTTTCATGAAAAAGCTTAAGATTAAGAAAGTGAAATTTTTAGGTTTTTGAAGTTTAATTTGGAATGAACAGTAATTGAGTTAGAAATGGAATTTGGTAATTCTGAGGCCATATTTGGATTCCTCATGAAAAATTACATAGAATAGAGGTATAATTCATCATTTTTGAGTTAGAAATGAATTTTTGGTGAATTTTTGAAGAATTAGGGTTTCATGAACACTTTTTGAAGAAAGTCATGGAACCATTAGTTTGAGTAGTTGTTTGATGATGCATTAGGACTTGAAGAAGCCCAAGGAAGCTAGTGGGAGCATTGGTATCAAGTGGAGGAGTAAGAGAAAGCATGAAGGTAACAATTTACCTATTCTTGCTTTATATTGTCATATGATTTTCAATGAGTTTGATGACTTGTCTATTGTTTGATATGATCAATTGTGATGCTTTGAGAATGTTGGCTGAGTTAATTGAGGGGTTTTGAGATCCCGACATATCTAAAATACAAAATGAAACTCTGCCGAAATTTTTGTAAAATATTATGGCATGAATGTTTAAAAGTATCCACTTGATGTTTTATGATGATTATATGCTTAATGTGTAATATGATTGCATGAATGGTGATTGCTATTGAGATTCTTTGAATCTTACCCCCCTCCAATGACTAACCATGCTGGGGAAAACCAATGCAAAAGAGCTAAGGAAGGAGTAAAAGGCATGAAGAAGAAAATGATAAGTTGTTAATGTGCAAGTTATGATGTTATAATATGAATTATTATTTGTGCCTTGTTTTATATGAAGTTGTAAAATAGTGAATAATACGTTAATGTTGTAGAAATGTATGAAAATTTCCAGTTCTGGATGTTAGGATATGAAGTTATATTCTACCAAGTTTCATGCCAAAATGAGTTCATTTGCATGGGTTTTGGCAAGAAATTGCAATATAAACTGAAACAGGGAATTTTCCAGATGTGTCTATTTCATTCACCCTTGTTCTATACCTAATGTGAGGTTAGGTTTATGATATTTTTATACCAGATAAAGGGAATCTCAAGCTTTAATAGGACACCTAATTCACCCCATTTGGAGTTGTGTACAATAAATGGTGAATTTTCAAAGTTAGGGTTCAGAATAAAATGGGAAACTGAAAGTTAAGCACTAGAAATTTCAAAAGATAACATAAAATCATACAGAGCTCCAAAAATTTAGTGGTTTATATGTATAAAAAGATCTATGTCCATATGCCACTGATTTGGAAGTGATTGGAGTTATAGAACAAGAGATATGTAAGTTTTCCCATAACTGTTCCAGTAAGAGTTGGATTCTAACCCTTTATGATTTAAATTAAAGTTATGCCCTGTGTAAGTGAAATAAACGTATAAAAAAATATTTCTATAAGTAGACATGTAGATTTTTCCAAAAACATAGAGGATGCATAATTTGGAATAGAGTAGAATGAAATGTGATTTTTCAAAGTTGAGGCCAGAAAATGGGAAGATAGAAACATGACCAAATGAACAGTAAATGTCCATGAAATTAATGTACGCATTGGCCCGATGAAGTTACTGTTTTATATTTTTTTTTCGTGTAGATCTGAACTTACGAAAATTTTAGAGACTTGAATCACCTTAAGATGATTTTTCCAGATTTAGTTATGAATTTTCAAAGTTCATCGGGAAAAAGGGAAAATGCCAAATGAACAGTACCTCAAATTTTGAAAAATTCTGTTTTATTTATATTATGATTTTAGTCTCTAAACTATGATGAAAGACATCTAAAATGATCTAATATATGGAAAATGAGCCCTAATTAAAGGTGTTACATAACATTAATAAGGAGAGGCTATCATACAACTCACTGACTGTGGTTGGCTTAGACCACATGGATGGAGTTGAAGATTGAGGTGGCTGAGAGGGCTGTGGTTGAGGAGAAACAGGCTGGGATGGCTATGTTGAAAACTGCATGTGTGGAATAGCCTCTGATGTCCCTTCTTGCTGTTGTGATTGGCCTTCCTCATATAACAAATCTTCTGACTTTCTTGCACCCTTGCCAATCCATCTTCCTTCCTTCCTTTCTATACCTATTTGCATCAACTCTTCCTCCATGAATACCTCAGTGGTCTTTCCTTTTCCCTTCTCCAAGTGCTATATCTTGGCATACTGAAGCATCTTGGTGATGATGGAGGCATAAGGTAAGGTGGGATCTTTTCTCTGATCCCTTGACTTGATCATTTGTTGGAAGATGATATGACCTAGATTTAGTAGCTTTACACATATCAGGGTAGTCATCACATGAGTCTCAGCCCTTTTAATAAAATTAAAGCTTCCTCCTTTATTAAAGATAATCCTTGACACTATGTAGTTCAGGACCTTGGCTTGGACACTTAGGTCAAAGGGCTTTACCAGTCTCAGAAGGGGTATGTTCTCACATCTTTTGAATAGAGTATTAAATCTCCTTGTAGTTCAGGAACTGTGCACCTTCTTCATCTATTTCTTCATCCTCATCCATGTATCTGTAGCTGGTGATGTCAATCTTTAATCCCTCTTGTCTAGGGATCTCCAGAACTTCATTGATGGTCTCATCATAGAGCCATAGAGTCCTAGACCTGAGGTTAACCTGTCATCTCTTCTTTTTGTTATTGAATGATAGGGCAGCATACCATGTCTTAATTACCTCATCATCATACCTTTCTTTAATTTCCAGTAAATTCTTATATTTAACTAGCCAGATCCCAGCATCAAAATTTTTGGATACTAGAAAATCTTCCAAGTTGGTACAATGAGGGGTTATTACCTTTTCGCTCACAAACTTCGTGGTGTATTCCTCTAACATTTGGGCAGTGCTGCACAGAGGTTCTGTAGTTAACTGCAGTTTCTTTGACTCAGTGCTGGAAGTGGAGACAGTAGGGGCTGGTTTCTTCGATTCAGCCTTGGGTGTTGTTTTTTGCTTTTTAAAAGGAGTTCCCTTGCTAGATTCACCCTTTCTCTTCTTTGTTTCTCCTTCTTTAGACATATATTATGACTTGACCGCTTATTTGGGTCTAGACTCCTCTTTTCCAACATTAGGATTCTTAATCCTTGCCATTTTCATGATAGATTGAAGACAAGAAGTGCTCAAAGGGGTTTATAAGGATCGGGTAAGAGTTTAATCAGTGGGAAATGAAGATTCACCAAAGGAATTAATGAGAAATTAAGAGAGGAGGCGATCAACTTTGAGAGAGAGATGAATATGGTTGTGTTTGTTTAGAGCATGACCCTTTGATTCAGCTTAAGAAACCATTCAACAGATAAATTTTGGGGGCCAAAATTCGAATTTTGAGCAGTTATATTGCCTATTCATCTTGGAGAAACTGTTTGATAGACAAATTTTCTCCTTGAAGTTCGTCTGTTAGGGACTGGTCATAAAAGAGATGACTATAATAGACAAATTTTCAGTTCTGAAATTCATCTAATAGAGACTTAACATTAATAGATACTTCAACAGATGAATGTTATGTTCCTAAAGTTTAAATGTTAATTTCTTTATTTGAATGCAAACAATGTGTTTTGTCCTTGAATGCATGATTGGATTCTTTATGATATTGATGGCACTTTGATTATCACATCTTATTTGTAGTTTCCTCATCTCAATCTCAAGATCTTCAAGTTACTGCGAACTTGAGCATAGCAGCTCCCAATAGCTATATATTTAGCTTTTGCTATAGAGAGAACCATATTATTCTGTTTCTTGTTGAACTAGGACACTAAAGAGCCTCCCAAAAATTGGCACGTCCTACTTGTGCTCTTTCTGTCAGTTTTAGATCTAGCAAAGTCAGCATCAGTATATCTTATGAGCTCTTCTCCATTACCCTTTGGATACCAAAGTCCCATCTATGATATTCTAATTAGGTATCTGAAAATTCTCTTCACAACTATTGCGTGGGATTCTTTGGGACATGATTGGAACCTTGCACACATGCAGACACTGAACATAATGACAAGTCTACTTGCTGTTAGGTATAGCAGGGAACCAATCATTCTGCCATATTGAGTTTTGTCAAATGACTTTCTTCCTTCATCCATATCAAGCTTTGTTACAGTGGCCATAGGAGTTCCCATTGGTTTGGTGTTTTCCATTCCAAATTTCTTTAGTAGCTCTTTTAGTTACTTTGATTGATTGAGGAAGATGTCATCATCATGTTCTTTAATTTGCAATCCAAGGAAGAAGTTGAGCTCTCCCAACATTGATATCTCAAATTTGTTCTGCATTTACTTAGAGAAATTCTTGTAAAGAGATTTATTAGTAGTACCAAATATGATATCATCAACATAAATTTGAACAATAAGCAAATCTTTATTTTCCTTTTTAGTGAACAATGTTGTACCAACTTTCCCTCTATTAAATCCTTTTTTAGTCAGAAAGTTGCTCAGTCTTATATACCATGCTCTGGGTGCCTGTTTTAAGCCATAAAGAGCTTTCTTTAGTTTATATACATGGTTTGGCTTTGTTAAGTTCTCAAAACCTGGAGATTGTTCAACATAAACCTCTTCCATGATATAACCATTCAGAAAAGCACTATTAACATCCATTTGATATAACATTATGTCTTTTATATATGCATAGGCTAAGAGAATTCTTATTGCTTCCAATCTTGCAACTTGAGCAAAAGTTTCCTCATAATCTATGCCTTCTTCTTGATTGTATCCTTTAGCTACTAACCTAGCTTTGTTTCTAATTATTGTTCCTGACTCATCAAGTTTATTTCTAAATACCCATTTTGGTTCTAATAATTGGATGATCCTTGGGTCTTGGCACTAAATCCCAAACTTTATTTCTTTCAAATTGATTTAGTTTTTCTTGCATAACCGAAATCCAGTATTCATCTATTAAACCTTCTTCAGTACACTTAAATTTAATCTGAGAAATAAATGCATAGTTATTCATTTGATCCCTAAGTTGTCTTCTAGTTTTAACATTCTCTTGAACATCCCCAATTACTTGATCAACAAGATGATTCCTTTGATATCTCCAAGCTTTAGGGAGTTTTTGAGAAATTTCTTCATTGTTATCAAATTCTACATCTTTCTCCTGAATATCTTCCTCTACATTAGTAGATTCTGATATTTTTAGAGGTTCAGTTTTATTTGTTTCAGAGAAACTTAAGTTTTTAAGACTTGAAATTAGCTTATCCTCTTCTAAAACAGGTTTAGCAATAGTCTTATTTTCTATGAACACTACTTGCATAGACTCTTCTACTGTCTTAGACCTTTTGTTGAATACTCTATATGCTTTACTCCTATTTGAGTAGCCAAGAAATATACCTTCATTTGACTTTGCATCAAACTTACCTACATTGTCCTTCTTGTTGTTGTTGTGTATATAGCAGTTGCAACCAAAAACATGTTGATGAGAGAGGTTGTACGTCTTTCCCTTGTACAGCTCATATGAGGTTTTGCCTAGAATGGGTTTGATGTAGGCTCTATTTATTAGATAGCATGTTGTGCTCACTACATCAGCCCAGAAGTACTTTGGCTGTCCTTTTTCATTTAGCATTGCATAAGCCATTTCTTCCAGCACTCTATTTTTCCTCTCTATAACTCCATTCTGTTAAGGTGTTCTTGGGGTAGAGAAGTTGTGCTCTATTTCATTCTCTTCACAGTAGTAAGCAAATTGAGCATTTTCAAATTCTTAACCATGATTTGTTCTAATACACAAAATAGAGCAACCTTTCTTATTTTGGACTTTCTTAGCTAAGATCAGGAATGCTTCAAATGTTTCATCTTTAGAGGAAAGAAATAAGGTCCAGGTAAATTTGGAATAATCATTTACTGCAACAAGTACATACAAGTTACCACCAATACTCTTAACATGACTAGGACCTATCAAATCCGCGTGAAGTAATTGTAGTGGCTTAGTTGTAGAGACAACATTTTTTGATTTAAATGAGGTCTTAGTTTGTTTCCCTTTAAGGCAGGCATTACATTCTTTGTCTTTTTCAAAAGTTATGTTGGGTATTCCAAGAACAAGTTCATTTTTAATAAGTTTGTTTAATTGATGCATGCTAACATGAGCTAGTTTCCTATGTCATAGTCAACTATCATCATTTTCACTGATTAAGCATAATAAGTCTAGAGTAGGTAATTCATCTAAATCACTGTATAGCAATTACCATCTCTTTGTGCCTTAAGAATGACTTTGTGGTCACTTTTTTTGATGACCTTGCAGTAGTTGGAATCAAACAGGACTCAGTTACCTTTATCACAAGTTTGGTTCACACTTAGCAGGTTGTGATTAAGTCCTATTACAAACAGAACTTCTTCTATTGATGTTTCTGGGTTTTTTCCCACAATTCCAATGCCAACTATCTTACCAGACTGGTCACCAACAAAAGTAACTTTTCCTCCTTTCTCATCTCTTAGCATAATGAACTTTTCTTTATCTTCGATCATGTGTTTCGAGCAGGCACTATCCATATCCCATTTGTTGATTCTCTTGGCCTTGAGACATACTTGCAAAACAAAGTTCATACTTTCTTCTTAGGTACCCAATTCTGTTTGGGTCTTTTTTTATTAGTGGCATTCTCCCTAGATACAGATGTACTTTTAGGAGCCCATTCTACCTTCCTGCCAAGTCCATTTTTCTTTAACCAATGTGAACTGGAAATGTATCCCTTCTTGTTATTGAAGTGGCAGGTGATAGAGGGACTGCTAGATTATGATGCAGGAAGAAAGTAATGCAAATAATATTTTTGTTTCACATATTTGGATTGGGCATAAGATTCAATAGTTTTCAAATTATTACTCTTCTTATATCCATCAACATGTATAAAGTGTCACATATATAAATTTTGATTTTTCTTTTTATTCTTTTCTTTGATTACACAAGGCTCATAACCAAGACCAGCTTTTCCTTGTGCAATCCTCTGACTACCTAGCAATGCAAACAACATGTCTTTACCTTCGGTAAATTTAGTCGGGTTTTTGAGAAGATATTCATTATTTTTCTTTAGTTCAATGCATGATGCACAACAGGCAGATTCAACTTTATGTTAGGATGTAATGTTAGGCATTTTGCAATCTAATTCTAGCTTACTAATCTTCTTCTTAGCTAGTTTTAGTTCATCTGCAGTTTTAATGAATTCATCATGCAGATCATGAAATGCATAAAGTAGTTCAGAATAGGAGCGGACAAAGTCATTTACCTCATCTTCATGCTCACTATTAGATGAATTCTAAGTTTCTTCTGCTGCATGTTCCATCTGACATATGTTGGCAATTTCTTCTTTATCTTCATCCTCTTCATCTAAGCTATTGCCCCAGATTGATGAGATATATGCCTTTTTCTTTTTGCCTTTGTCAGTAGCTTTCTTTTCCTTCTCCTGCTTTTTCAAGAATTGTGGGCATTCACATTTGATGTGCCCTTGCTTCTTGTATTCTTTCTTGTTGTCTATTGCTACTCCCTTCTTGAGGAACTTCTTCTTTTGCTTTTTACTATAGAATCTTCCAAATTTTCTGACCAGCATAGCTAGAGTTTCTTCATCCAGTTCTTCTTCATCATCAGAATGCTCTTCTCCTTCTTCTTTCACTTTTAATGCTAGAACATTTTTCTTCTTTTCTTGTCCAGCATCCTTGAGAACTTTCATCTTGCCCTCATATTCTTCAAGGCTGCCAAAGAGAGCTATGACAAAAGTAATTGATTCTCCTCTGACTTCTTCTATGGATGTTACTTTCGATTGCCATTTAAGAGGAAGAGCTCTAAGGATTTTTCTAACCTTTTCAGCTAATTCACAATGAGTGTGAACCTTTTCTGCATACCTTTGATGCTTTCTCCCTTCTTCATCTTGAAGCTTTCATATTCTCCAATGCAAGAATTTAATTTGTTTTCTCTCTCTAGTTGTTCCTTCGTGAGTGATTTCCAGAGTGTTCGACATCCCTTTAGCTGTGGTACATTGAGACACTCTGTAAAATTTGTCCTGGTTGAGAGTATTGACCAGGCATTGTTTTGCTTTGTAGTTAAGCAAAACTCTTCTTTTATCTTTATTATTCCATTCCTCCTCAGACTTCTCTCTATATTTGCCATCATCATAGAGTTGCATCGGGACAAAGTCAGCTTTCTGAATGACTACCAGATATGTAGATCAATGGATTGGAGAGATATCTATATCCTTATCTTCCAGTATTCATAGTGCTCTCCACTAAAGCTTGGAGGTTTGTTGGTGTTGTTTCCTTTAGGTAAGATGTTCTCTCCAAAGCCATCCATATATTCTCCCAGTTGGTTAGATCCTTCAGTTGGGAGTCTGGGCTCTAATACCACTTGTTAGTTTAGCTGGCTTCCTAAGAGGGAGTGAATTGAGAAGTTCAAAATTTTTCTACAAAAGTGTGATGTAACAGTGATAGTAGAAATTTGCAGAAAACATAATACAAAAAGAATGAAGTAAATGCAAGGTAAAAGAAGGGAGCACAAAGAAATTTATCCTGATTCAATCTGATCTACTTGACCTAGATCTAGTCCTCAAGTTACCACTTGAAATTTTTCACTATCGTGAAAGAATTCAATGGGCTCCTTGCAATGCCTCAGTATAAGCTTGTACTCTATTCTAAGAGCTCTCAAATCTACACTCTGCACTTTTACAAAGTATTTCCCAAATCTCTTGTGAAAACCCCTCACAAGAAAATCCTTCTTCCAGATGAAGAAAATATTTTATATAGAAAGAAAACTCTCTAACTTAGAGTAAATGTGACAGTTGAGGTACAGTAAATCAAGTGTAAGAGATAAAAGGCTTTGACTAGTGATTTCAGCAAAGTTTCAATATTTACAGTACAAAATCGTTACTCACAACTTCAAATAAAGTTCTATTTATAGATTTGTGACTCAACTAGTCGTTAGACACAAGATATAGCCATTAGAGACGTTAAGCAACGGTTACTCTGTAAAACTAGTTGTTCACCAACCACATTTGTTGCATCTAACATACTGAAATTCAAATTTTGGGTGTCAACAGACGAATTTTGCAGTGACCATAAGCTAAAGACTTTAACATTAAACTTGAAAAATTCATCTATTCAAGAGTGAAATTTAAATTTTGAATTTGTCAAATATATCCCATGTTAAGACATATGAATTTTCGTATTCAAAGTGCATTAGTTATGTATGAATAGTTTGTCTCATGTTTTTGCAATGCACTCAAAATTTGAATTTTATAAGTCAAAATTTGTCTGTTAGTGGGTAGTTCAACATGGTACAAAAGTTCTGCTTTGTGAAATTCAAATTTTTCATTTTAACATTCGTCTGTCAGTGATATGATCTAACAAGACTTACAAGTTCTAATTTTAAAATTTGAATATTGAAATCCTAAATTCGTCTGTCTGAGGGACTAACTTTGAACTCTTTTTGAACTTTAATATCATTTGAATTTTGACAAGACTTCAAATGAATTTTCCACATTTTGCCAACTATACTTTACTCGAAATTCGAATTTTAGAACTTGAAATTTGTCTGTCATAGATGATAAACTTATTAGAATCAAAAGCAAAGTTCATATGTTAGTCAGTGCTTTCAAAATCTAACATAAGTTAACATAGGATAATTATGAAAACACTCGTTTAAATGTAGTGGGAATATAATTAAGTAAAAATCAAGGCCTTTTGCCCCTTGTACATTGTGAGAAATCCTAACAACTAAATCTTCACACATTTCTCCTTGGATTTCTTCACTTGTATGCTCTTGCACTCCTTTCATATTCTTCTTCCAAGCTTTAGTTGTTTGGAATAATCAAAACACTTGATTCAATAGAAATTAGTTCATCTTCATCTAGGTTAGTTTTTGAAACAAATTCATTTTCAATGAATACTACATGCATAGATTTTTCTATAGTCTTAGATTTTTTATTAAATACTCTATATGCTTTACTCCTACTTGAATAGCTAAGAAATATATCTTTATCTGATTTGGCATCAAACTTACCCAGATTTTCTTTTCCATTGTTGTGTATAAAGAACTTACATCTAAATACATACAAGTGTGAGAGATTTTGCTTCTTTCCTTTGCAGAGTTTATAAGGTGTCTTCCCCATGTTTGGTCTGTTGAATTGTGTTTTTGAATGAATTAGCATGCTCAATATTCGAACTCAGATGCTCATCAGATGAATTTTAGTAACTTACACACTGTAATAGTACCTTCATAACCCTCGAAATTCATCTCTTGGATGATGGAAATTCGAATTTCCAAAATTTAATGTGAATGATGACCTTGCTCAAAATGCTTTTTATACGAATTTCCATATCTCAAAATACGAATTTGAGAAACACTTCGCAAAAATTTGAAATTCAAATTTTTGATCTTAAAATTCATATATTGAAATATGATTTCATATTAAGTCTCTGTAAGACGAACTTTCATAAGTGAAATTCATCTGTTGTTTGTCTTGTTCCTGTTTGCTTATTGTTTGAAACTTGTGAAATTTGAACTTTCATAAATCAAAGTTCATCTGTTGTTTCTTGTTCTCTAAACTTTACCTCTGTTAGATAAACTTTAAGATGAAAATTCGTCTGTTAGTAAGCCTCTCCATGTGGGATAACTTACAATTACTCAAAATTCGAATTTTGACCCCTCAAAATTCGTCTGTTGAATGGTTACAGACATTGAAACGAAAGGTCTCCCTCTAAATAGACTCAACCCTATTCGTTTCTCTCTTAAGTTTGTTCAAATTCTTTCTTAAATTCCATTAACTTTGTTCACGAATCCTCTTTTCTCACTGATTAAACTTCTTTTCGCACCTTATAAACTCAATCCCTGCATCTTTCTACAACATTCATCTACGAGAATGGCAAGACTTAAGAATCCAAAAGTTGGGAAAGGGGAGTCAAGGCCAAAGAGAGCAGTCAAATCTCAATACGCCTCAAAGGAAGGTGAAACTCCAAAAAAGAATGGTGAATCTAGCAAGGGAACTCATTCCAAGAAATAGAAAATAACTCCCAATGCATATTTGAAGAAAACTGCTCCTACTCCCTTGAAGAAACTTGAGCCTGCTGTACCTGCTACTCCTGTTCCTCCCGCTTCTTCTTCCTCCTCTAGCACTGAAGCTGGAGAATACCAGTTGACCATGCAACCATTGTGGAGCAATGCTTATATTCTGGGAGAATATACTACCAAGTTTGTCAGTAAAAGGGTAATTGAGCCTTACTGTGTAAATATGAAAGAATTCCTTATTTTTAACAATTTTGATGCCGGGCTATGGATGATAAGATATAGAAACTTGTTAGAAATTATGGAAATATATGATGATGAAGTTGTTAAGACTTGGTATGCTGCCCTGAGGTACAATGGGAAGAAGGAAAAATGGTAAGTAAATTTAAGGTCTAGAACTATCTGGCTGACTGATGAGACTTTTAATGAAGTGCTGGAAATCCTCGGGCAAGATGGGCTGAAGATTAACATTACCACCTCAAAGTACATGAATGAGGATGAAGCTACAGATGAGGAAGGTGGTGCTTTCTTGAACTACAAAGAAAGTACAATGTTGAATACCCTATTTAGAAAGAGTGAAAATAGACCTCCTCTGAGTTTGCTGAAGCCCATTGATCTCAGTACCCAAGTCAAAATCCTACACAAAATTGTGTCTAGGATTATATTCAACAAAGGGGAAAGTTTCAATCTAATCACAAGGGATGAAGCACATGTGATGACTGCTATCTTATGGCATGGAGGAAGAGGCTCCTCAAGAGGTAAGCTCCTGTAAGCCTATTATTGAAGATGCTTAGGATTTAATTCTTTCTACTAAAAAATTTGAGCAAATGGAGAAACTTGTAGCAGCTATAATTACTGTACCAATTATTCAAGCTACTCTGAATGAGGAGAAAAGCCTTGTGCCATATATGGATCTTGCAGTTATTGCACATGATACTATTGTTTAAGCTCAAAAATAAAGGCTTGATGAGATGTTCCCTTCTCTTGCTCCTCAACTCTCATCTCCTCAATATGGCATGACCTTAGCACAAAGGGTCAGATTTGCCAATCTTCATAAGGAAGTTCAGGATATAATTGAAGATGCTAAGGATGATCAACCTGAGGATGACTTGCCTGCAAGATCACCTCCTGTACCTCTTCTTAAATTTAATCCTGATCTGCCTTTTATCCTTGTACCTTTTCATGCCATACCAGTATCCCAGATACCTCCTCCTGCCATACATGTTCAAGTTTCTGATGATGTTAGAAAGGGGGAGAAGACATCTAAGCAAACTAGGAAGTCAACTAGAAAGATTGCTATAGAACCGTTTACCAAGACTTACAGTAAGAAATCCAAGCCCAAGGAGAAGTGATTAGATCTTAGGGTTGCTGGATTTTCTTATACTGCTTGCTGTATCTCTTGTAATGATGTATCTATCTTGTTTTGAAATTTTGTGTTTGCAATGTCATATCTCCGTGCTGAAACTTTGAATGAATTAATGAAATTCTCTATTTTCCTATTGATCTGTTGTATATGCTGTACTTATCTTCGAACTTTAATGCATATGTTGAGGGAGAGCTCTTAGAAGCAAACCCAAGTACTAATCCAATTTGCAAGTTGTTTTGTCATCATAAAAAATGGGGAGAATGTTGAATCAAGTGTTTTTGATGATTCCAAACAATTGGAGCTTGGAAGGAAGATATCAAAGGTGTAAAAAAAATCTCAAGTGAAGAAATCCAAGAAAAATGAGCACAAGGGTAGTCTGTAGGATTTCTCACTATATTCACATGAGTAAAAGACTTTGATATTTCACCCAAATATTTTTAAACTGTGTTTTTCAAAAATCCTATATTAACCTATAATATATTTGAAAAATATTCACTAATAGACGAATTTTGAACTATTAAACTTCATATGTTACCTTGAAAATTCAAACTTAGAAGGCTGAAATTCGAGCTTGTAAAGTTGTTACCTTTGACAGACAAATTTCAAACTATGAAAATTCGAATTTCAGGTAAAACACAAGTTATGAAAAATGAAAAATTCATCTGAAGATGTGTCAAAGTTCATCTAAAAGTGAAGTTTAAAAAGAGTTCCAAGTCATCCCTCTAACAGACGAACTTTAGTTTTGAAAATTTGAATTTTGGAAAGACAATGTGTAACTCTATTCAGGTATCCCTCTGACAAACAAACTTTGGTCTTTAGAAATTCGAGCTTTGGAATAAGTCTGATAAGAGGTCTCTCTAACCGACGAATTTTGTTGTTTGAAAATTTGAATTTCGAAAAGAAGAACTTTTGTACCATATTGAGTTACTTACTGACAAACAAATTTTGGGCACCAAAATTTGAACTTTGAGGGCACTGTAGTAATATGGAACAACTGTTCACACTTATCAAAAGAACTTTAAACTTGAAAATTCATATGTTCCAACATGGAAATATTTGTCAAAGATAAAAATTTGAATTTTGCGTTAATACAGATGAACTTCGAAGTTCAACATTAAAGTCTTTAACTCATGGTCTCTGCGAAATTCATTTGTTGATACCCCAAAATTCAAACTTTGGATGTCAGACACATTAAATACAGTTGGTGAACATATAGTTTTGTAGAATAATCATTGGGTAATGTCTTTAATGGCTAGATCTTGTCTCTAACATATAGTTAAGACATAGATCTATAAATAGAACTTCATTTGAAGGTATGGGTAACAAGATTACATTGTATATATTGAAACTCTACCAAATTCTTTAGAAAAAGCCTTCTACTCTCACACACTCCATACATTGTACTTTAACTGTCATACACATTCTAGATTAGAGAGTTTATATTGCTGTAAACAATCTTATCTTCATCTGGAAGAAAGATTTTCTTGTGAGGGAACTTCACAAGGGATTTGGGAAGCACTTAGCTAGAGTGTAAAGAATGAGATTGTAAGCTCTTGGAACAGAGCATTAAGCTGTACTGAGGCATTGCAAGAAGCCCACCGAATTCTTGCAAGATAGTGAAAAATCTCAAGTGGTAGGTTGAGGACTGGACGTAGGTCAAGCGATAGAGATCAAACCAGGATAAATTCTTGTGTCTTTTTTCTTATACTTTGTTTATTACCTTACTACTTTTTTCACTCTATTTTTCTGCATATTTTGCTGTCACTACTTTGTTGGAATTTTGCAGAAATTTTTCAAACTTCCCAATTCACCCCCTCTTGGGAAGCCAGTAGAAATAACATGGTCTAATGTATGCTTTATTGAAGATGTAGCTAGCTGTGTTCACTATATCATCCCAGAAGTATTGAGGAAGTTCTTTCTCATTCAGCATTGCTCTTGCCATTTCTACCAAGGTTCTATTCTTCCTCTCCACTATGCCATTTTACTGAGGTGTTCTTGGAGATAAGAAATTGTGACCAATTCCATGTTCTTCACAGTACTTTAAGAAGCTTGAGTTTTTGAACTCTCCTCCATGGTCAGACTTCATAGACAAAATAGAAATATCTTTCTCATTTTGCACTTTCTTAGCTAAGGTTACAAATGCATCAAATGTCTCATCTTTGGATGAAAGTAATAAAGTCTAAGTGAATTTAGAATAGTCATCTACAACTACTAACACATACAAATTTTCACTAATACTTTTTACTCTAGATGGACTTATCAAATCCATATGTAGCAGCTGCAGTGGTCCAGATGTAGAGATGACATTTTTAGATTTGAAAGAGGACTTAGTTTGTATCATTTTAAGACAAGCATCACATTCTCTATCCTTTTCAAAAGCAATCTCAAGCAAATCAGTGACTAACTCATTTTTAATTAACTTATTTAGTTGGTTCATGTTGACATGTGCTACTCTTCTATACCTTAACCAACTTTCATTATCTTTACTTATTAAACATATGGAATCTAGGTTAAGAAGTTCATCTAAATCAGTAGTATAGTAGTTACCAACACTTTAAGCTTTGAGGATAATCTTGTGATCATTTTTTCTGATGACAAAGCAGAATCCTCAGACAAATAGTAACCAATTTCCTCTATCACAGGTCTGACTCACACTCAGCAAGTTATGGTTGAGACTAATTACAAATAGTACCTCTTTTATGGATATTTCTGGATTTCTACCCACGATGCCAATACCAACCACCTTGCCATAATAGTCACCTCCAGAGGTCACTTTTCCTCCTTTCTTATCTCTAAGGGTGATGAACTTCTGCTTATCACCAGTCATATGCCTTGAGCATGCACTGTCCATGTATCACTTGTTGCTATTGCTAACTCTAAGACATACCTGCAAAACAAAATTTAGTCTTTCTTCTTAGGTACCCAAATCTGTTTGGGTCCTTTTCTATTAGTAGCATTCTCTCTGGGTACAGATGTACCGTTAGGAATCCATTATACCTTTCTACCAAGTCCATTTTTCCTTAAAGAGCATGAACTTGAAATGTGTCCCTTCTTGTTATAGAAGTGGAAGTTGATAAAGGGACTACTTGATTAAGATGCAGGAAGGAAGCAAAGCAAATAATATTTTTATTTTACATGTTTAGATTAGGCATGACTCTCAATAGTTTTCAAGGAGCCATATTTCTTGTCATGCCTATTTGCACGTACAAAATGCCTCATATACAGATTTTGGATTTTCTTCTTAATCTTTTCTTTGACTACATAAGGGTCATAACCAAGACCAGCCTTACCTTGTGCAATCCTTTGGTTACCTAGTAAAGCATACAACATATATTTGCCTTTTGTAAAATTAACTAAGCTCTTCAGAAGATATTCATCTTTCTTTTCAAGTTAAATGCATGATGTTCAGTAGACAGATTCATCTTTATGCTGTGATACAATGTGTAACAGCCCTCATTGCATTATCTTGAACTTAGTCTCTAGCTAACAGAGTATAATTCATGATGTATGTAGGACCGAAGGAAACTAGACGGGAAAAGATTAAAGTAAAGGAAGATGAGCTCTACATCACAGCAAGACACACGGCCGCCATGGCGAACATGCTTCAACTATGTGAAATTAATCAAACAAAAAGGGCTCTATGCCATGGCAAACACACCTGCGACCACGGTGCCAAACTTCATAATCATTTAAATTAGAAACATTTAAGTTCGGCTGAGTGAGAAAGAACGAGAGAGAAACAGAGGGAGAATGGAAGAGCTACGTTAGGGTTGAGAAATCCAACTAAGGGAGATCATTTTCAGACACTAGGAATTGATAAATTGTTGGTAAATGGTTCTTGATCCTCCCTCTCCATTTTTCTTCAGTTTTGAGTTTGAATTTTCTAATATATAGTTGGGTTTTCGATTTTGGCCGAAATCCACTAACTAAAATGGATGAAATGGGATTTATAAGGTGTGATTTAGTGTTTATGATGCTTGGGTATGAGTTTTAGAAGGAGTATGCATGGTTTAAGCCTAACCCTAGGTTACTTTTTGTTAAGGAAATTGGGAATCCAAAATATGTGCGGTTGGTTAGAGTTTGAATAATCTTTAGGAGCTCAATGATACATGAAAATGTGGTTGGAACCTTGGGTTAAGCATAATTGGTTGAATTATAGATTTTGGTCAAGTTGTATATATGTTAACTAATGGTATTATGATATTACGAGTCGTGTTGGATAATCTGAGAAGCTCGTGGAACTTGTGTGTGATATTGACAACTTGACATAACCAAGGGTTTATATTATGTGTATTATATGTTAATATATGCATGTGTATATAGGTATGTTTTTATTTATATCACGATATTGATATGTGTATGTGTGGTTTTTCTATATATCGTGGTATGCATATGACTAGACACTACAGTAGATGATGATGATTTTGATGATGATTATATATATGATGATGATATGACATTACATAAGTTCATAGCATGGCATTGAGAAACATGACGATGATGATGATTACATGATGATATGACATGAATATTACCACATGACATTGTAAGGAAAGGTGGATTAGGTGGTGATAATGATATATGATATGATATAATGATATACAATATGGGTGAAATAAGGAAGGGATCCCTATTGCTAAATACTCTCCTATGGTTAGGAGAGCCAGGCAGTAGTAGACTGCACCTTCCTTAAATCACCACTAATTCGCGGTGGTCCAAGGGAAGGAGAGCCACGGTTTAGACATTAGTGTTACCTTTGGCTAGGTGTACTAGTGTGAGGTGAACTTGATGATGTCTCAAAATTAGTCTTCACAAACTGTTGGAAGGGAGTCACCTATATGAAATGTAATGTGATGACGCCAACTTGTGGTTCTAGCTATATGCGAAGGAGACATGCATTCCATTTTATCTTGCATTCATAGCACCATGTGCATTTTTGTATGAGATATGTATATATGTTGCTTTTGGTTGTCCCCAATTACTGAGACGTTGTCTCATACCCCTCTCCCATGATTAATATTTCGTGTGAAAGCTTTGGCACTAGTTTGGAGAAGACAAAGGAGCCCTAGTTTGTGTTGTGCCAAGTAGGATAGTATGTTTGTAAATTATATGAGAATGATGACAATGATTTTTTGTAATGATGTGGATGAATGTTAATGATAATGAATGACATGTAATGTTAATCATTAGATGGTATGGTTGAATGCATGTGTGGGCATGTATGTGTGATGATGATTTGGACCTCGGTGTGTCATGATTGATGGAACAAGTGTCTTGTGTCGGGATGGTTGCATGTGAGCCCAAGAGGGGATTTTTGGTCCTAGATCGTGTGATTTGCACATATAGCTCATTATGTGAATTTGGGGTTCAATGGGGTCAAATCTTGGAGGAGTGATTTCTTCGACGTGAAACCTTCTTAGACAAGTTAATTGAGCTATTTAGGACCTGTGTGAATGGTCCTTAAGTGTCAAATTGCCTTTGGTGACAATTGGAGATTGTAAGCTGTGAGCTTTGGTCAAAAAGTGGCCAAAAAGGTGTCAGGCATAAAAAATATCTGATGAAATTGGTGTCTATGGATAGATTGGGACAAGATTGACATGTAAGAGTTGGAATAAAGTCAATTGGAGGTTTTAGCATAAAGTTATGTGAGTCCGAACTTTGCCCTAGAAAAGTTGAAATTATTGATATGGTATCAGCATAGGGCGCCACGGCGCCAGAAGTTAGGCTGCGACATGAAGTGATTCTATTTGATTGAGCCCATGGTGCCACTGTTGCTGTTGTGGTGCCACCCCTTTCTATTTCTCCTAGGCCATGGTTGCACTATAGCTCAGCACGACTTTGTCCTGTTCTGGTCCCACTTGAAGTTTTGTGTAGCAGTGTTGAATTGGTGGTTAAAGTTGGGGTGTTTTGGCCTAGTTTGGTTAGTTTTAGGAGTGATTGGTCAAGATTAGAGGTGTGTTGGAGTAGGGTGTTACACAATGTCAGGCATTTTACATTTTGACTCTAGTTTGTTAATTTTCTTCTTAGCCATTTTTAGTTTATTGTAGTCTTGATGAACTTATCATGCAAGTCATGAAATGTGTTGAATCAAGTGTTTTGATGATTCCACACCAACCAACTAGAGCTTGGAAATAAGATATCAAAGGTGTACAAATGATCTCAGGTAGAGAAATCCAAGAAAAACTAGCATAAGATTCGATTAGAATTTCTTACTGTGTTTAAATTGAGTAAAAGACTTTGAACTTGCAAAAGAATGTTTTAAAAATGTGATTTTACAATAATTCATGAAATATTTGAAAAATACGCACTAACAGATGAACTTTGAAATGTTAAAATTGATTTGCTGCTTTGGAAATTCGAACTTTAGCATCTGAAATTTGAACTTCGGAGTGAAAATATGTTAGTCAGAAAAGAGGTTCCTCTAATAGATGAACTTTGAATTAAGTCTGATAAGAGCTCTCTCTGACAGACGAACTTTGGCTTTTGAAAATTTGAATTTTGGGTAAAACAAAAATTATGAAAAATGAAAAATTCGTCAGAGGATATGTCAAAGTTCACCTAAAAGTAAAGTTTAAAAAGAGTTCTAAGTTAGTCCTCTGACAGACGAACTTTGATTTTGGAAATTCAAACTTTAGAAACACAGCATGCAAGTCTGTTATGATAATCTTTTAATATAAGAATTTAAGTATTCAGAAATTTGAACTTTAAATTAAGTCTGACAAGAGCTCTCTCTAACAGACGAACTTTGGCTTTTGAAAATTCGAATTTTGAAAAGAAGAACTATTGTACCTTATTGAGCTGCCCACTAACGGACAAATTTTGGGCACCAAAATTCGAACTTCGAAGGCACTGTAACAATATGGAATAACTGTTCACACTTACCAGAAGTACTTTAAACTTGAAAATTCGTATGTTCCAACATAGAAATATTTTTCAAGGATGAAAATTCAAACTTTGCTTCATAATAGACGAACTTCGAGGTTCAACATTAAAGTTGTTAGCTTTCGATCTCTGCAAAATTCGTCTGTTAACACACCAAAATTCAAACTTTGAGTGTCAGATGCATTAAATGTGGTTGGTGAACAGATAGTTTTTCAGAGTAACTATTGGATAACATCTCTAATGGCTAGATCTTATCTCTAACATGTAGTTAAGACATAAATCTAGAAATAGAACTTCATTTGAAGGTGTGGGTAACGAATTTACATTGATATATAGAAACTCTGCTAAATTCTTGAGTCAAAGTCTTCTACTCTCATACTTCATATTATGTACTTCAACTTTCATATACACTCTAAATTAGAGAGTTTAATCATTGTAATCAATCTTATCTTCATGTGGAAGAAAGATTTTCTTGTGAGGGGATTTCACAAGGGATTTGGGAAGCACTTATCTAGAGTGCAAAGAGTGAAATTGTAAGCTCTTGGAACAGAGCATCAAATTGTACTGAGGCATTGCAAGAAGTCCATTGAATTCTTGCAAGATAGTAGAAAATATCAAGTGGTAGCTTGAGGACTGGACGTAGGTCAAGATAAAGAGACCGAACCAGGATAAACATCTGTGTCTTCTTTTCCCTTATACTGTTTTCACTTGGCTATCCTTTTATACTCTGTTTTTACTGTCAGTCTTGCTTCTATCACTCTCTTGACTTTTTCAGAAAATTTTAATCTTTCCAATTCACCCCCCTCTTGGGAAACCAGCATATCTAACAAGTAGTATCAGAGCCCAGACTCCCAAACAAAGGATCTAACAATTTGGGAAATTCAATGGCTGGCTTTGGAGAAAGTATTCTACCTTAGGGAAACAACACAAACAGACCACCTAGCTTCAGTAGACAATACTATAGATACTGGAAGATGAGAATGCAAATCTATCTCCTGTCCATTGATCTGGACATTTGATCTGTCATCCAGAAGGGAGATTTTATCCCAATGAAGTTGCAAGATGATGGGAAATACAAGGAGAAGCCAGAAGACCAGTGGAATGAGGAAGATAAGAAAAGAGTCCTGCTGAACTTTAAGGCAAAACACTACCTGGTCAGTGCTTTAAACCAAGACAAATTCTACAGAGTATCACAATGTTCCACAGTCAAGCATATGTGGGACACTTTAGAAATCGCTCATGAAGGAACCACTAGAGTAAGAGAGAACAAATTGAACTCCTACATTGGCGAGTATGAAAGCTTCAGAATGGTGGAAGGTGAAAGTATCAAAGAGCTACAAAAGAGATTCACCCTCATTGTGAATCAATTGAAGAGTCTTGGCAAGGAGTACAGTTAACCAGAAAAAGTCAGAAAAATCCTTAGAGCTCTTCCTCTAGATTGGCAACCAAAAGTAACAGCAATAGAGGAAGCCAGATGAGAGTCAATGGCCTTTGTCACAGCACTCTTCGGTAACCTTGAAGAATATGAGGGAAAGATAAAGGTTCTTAAGGAAGCAGGTCAAGACAGGAAAAAGAAGGGTCTTGCTTTAAAAGCTACTGAAGAGAAAGGAGAATAATTTGATGATGGAGATGAATTGGATGAAGAAACTTTAGCTATGATGGTCAGAAAATTTGAAAGGTTTTACAACAAGAAAAGAAATAAAAGACTCTTCAAGAAAGGAGCAGTTGGAGACAACAAGAAAGAAAGAAAAGAGCCTGTCACATGCTACGAATGCAAAAAGCAAGGGCACATCAAATGGGATTGTCCACAATTCCTAAAGAAGCAAGAGAAAGAAAAGAAAGCTACTGAAAAGGGCAAGAAGAAGAGGGCATACATCTCATCAATCTGAGGTAATAACTCAGATGAAGAAGATGATGATGAAGATGAAATTGCCAATATCTGCTTGATGGCTCTTGCATCTGAAGAAACTCCAATCTCATCCAACAGTGATCATGAAGATGAGGTATATGAATCTGAACCTTCCTATTCTGAATTACTTGATGCATTTCATGAACTGCGTGATGAGTTCATTAAGACTACTAAAGAACTAAAATAGGCTAAAAAAAAGATTAACAAGTTAGAATCTAAGTACAACATTTCTGACACTGTATCTCTGCATAGAGCTAAATCTGCTTGCTGTACATCATGTATTGAATTAAAGAAAGTTAATGATTATCTGTTGGAAAGCATGGGTAGACTTACTAAGGGCAAAGATATATTGTTTACTTTAATGGGAAGTCAAAAAATCACACAAGGAAAAACTGGACTTGGCTATGATCCTTGTGCAATCAAAGAAAAGATTAAAAAGAAAAATCAAAATCTGTATATGAGGCATTTTGTGCATGTTAATGGACATAAAAGGAAAGATCACATTTCAAATCACATTGAATCCTATGACCAACCAAAATATGTGAAACAAAAGTATTATCTACCTTGCTTTCTTCCTGCATCACAATCCAGCAGTCCCTTTACCACCTATCACTTCTGTAACAAGAAGGGACACATTTCCAGTTCATGTTTATTGAAGAAAAATGGACTTGACAGGAAGGTAGAATATGTTCCTAAAGGTATATTTGTATCTAGGGAAAATGTCACTATCAGAAAAGGTCCCAAGCAAATTTGGGTACCTAAAAAGAAATTATGAACCTTGTTTTACAGATTTGTCTTAAAACAAGAAAGAGCAACAAATGGTATGGATAGTGCTTGCTCAAGCCATATGACTGGTGATAAGGAGAAGTTCATCATTCTTAGAGACAAGAAAGAAGGAAAGGTGACCTTTGGAGGCGACCAATACAGCAAAATAGTTGGCATTGGCGTTGTGGGCAAGAACCCTGAAACATCTATAAAAGACGTGCTGTTTGTAATTGGCCTCAACCACAATCTACTAAGTGTGAGTCAGACATATGACAAAGGGAACTGGGTATTATTTGACTCAAAGTTCTGCCTGGTCATCCGAAAAAGTGATCATAAAGTAATCCTCAAGGCTCAAAGGGATGGTAACTGCTATACTATTAGTCTTGATCAATTTCCTTCTTTAGATTTTGTCTATTTAATTAATCAAAATAATGATAGTTGGTTGTGGCATAGAAGACTGGCACATGTTAACATGAACCAGCTGTCAAAACTAATTAAGAATGAGTTATTCACTAGCTTACCAAAAATATCTTTTGAAAAAGACAAAGAATGTGAAGCATGTCTCAAAGGAAAACAAACTAAATCATCTTTCAAATATAAAAATGTAGTCACCACATCTAGACCACTGCAACTATTGCATATGGATCTGATAGGCCCATCTAAAGTAAAAAGCATTGGTGGAAATCTGTATGTTCTTGTGATTGTGGATGATTACTCTAGATTTACCTGGACTTTTTTTCTTTCTTCCAAAAGTGAAACATTTGATGCATTTGTAACCTTAACTAAGAAAGTGCAAAATGAGAAAGGTATTTCTATTGTGTCTATCAGGTCTGATCATGGAGGAGAATTTGAAAATTCATGTTTTCTAGAGTACTGTGATGAACATGAAATTGATCACAATTTCTCAGCACCAAGGACTCCTCAACAAAATGGAAAGGTAGAGAGGAAGAATAGAACAATTGGAGAAATGGCAAGAGCAATGTTGAATGAAAAGTAACTCTCTCAAGTATTCTAGGCTGATGTAGTAAACACAGCAAGTTATATCATTAACAGAGCTTACATCAAACCAATTCTGGGGAAGACTCCTTATGAGCTGTACAAAGGGAGGAAGTCAAACCTTTCACATCTATATGTATTTGGTTGTAAATGTTTCATCCACAACAATGGAATGAAAAATTTGGGTAAGTTTGATGCCAAATCTGATGAAGGTATATTTCTTGGCTATTCTAGTAAGAGTAAAACATATAGAGTTTTTAATAAAAAGACTAGATCGGTAGAAGAATTTGTGCATGTTGTGTTTATTGAAACTGAGACAGTTTTCAAGCATGTCATTGATGAAGATGATCTTATCTCTAACTTTAAGAACTTAGATCTTTCTGAATAAGGTAAAATTGAATCTTCAAAAATATTTGAATCTATTAACATAGAGGAAGATATTCAGGAGAAAGATCTTGACTATGAAAACAATGAGGAAATGTCTCAAGAACTCCCTGGAGCTTGGAGATATCAAAGGAATCATCCTGTTGATCAAATGCTTGGGGATGTTTAGGAGAAATTTAAAACCAGAAAATAACTCAGGGATCAAATGATTAATTTTGCCTTTATTTCCCAAATTGAACCTAAGTGTGCTGAAGAAGGCATAACTGATGAGAACTGGATTCTAGCTATGCAAGAAGAGTTAAGTCAGTTTGAAAGAAATCAAGTTTGGGATTTAGTGCCTAGACCTAAAAATCACCCTATCATTGGCATTAAATGGGTCTTTATTAAAAAACTTGATGAATTAGGAACAATCATTAGAAATAAAGCAAGATTAGTTGCCAAAGGATATAATCAAGAAGAAGGTATTGATTTTGAGGAAACTTTTGCTCCAGTTGCAAGATTGGAAGCAATTAGAATCCTATTGGCCTATGCATGCATGAAAAACATAATGTTATATCAAATGGATGTAAAAAGTGTTTTTCTGAATGGATATATCATAGAGGAGGTTTATGTGGATCAACCTCTAGGCTTTGAGAATTTAACAAAACCAAACCATGTCTATAAATTGAAGAAAACTTTATATGGCTTAAAACAAGCTTCTGGAGCATGGTATGAAAGACTAAGCAATTTTCTAACTGAAAAGGGATTCAATAGAGGAAAAGTAGATACTACTCTATTCACCAAGAAAGAAAACAAAGACTTACTTATTGTTCAAATTTATATTGATGATATTATATTTGGTACTATTAATGAATCTCTTTGCAAAAATTTCTCTAAACTAATGTAGGGTGAATTCGAAATGTCAATGATGGGTGAGCTCAACTTCTTCCTTGGATTGCAAATTAAGCAATGTGATGATGGTATCTTCCTCAATCAATCAAAATATCTGAAAGAGTTGCTGAAAAAGCTTAGCATGGAAAAAGCCAAGTCAATGGGAACTCCTATGGCTACTGCAACAAAGCTTGATATGGATGAAGGAGGAAAAACCTTTGACATAACTCAATATAGGAGAATGATTGGATCCTTGTTATACCTAATAGCTAGTAGACCTGACATCATGTTCAGTGTCTGTATGTGTTCAAGGTTCCAATCATATCCCAAAGAATCCCATGCAACTGCTGTGAAACATATCTTCAAATATCTAATTGGAACATCACATATGGGACTTTGGTACCCAAAGGGCAACGGAGAAGAACTCATAGGATACACTGATGTTGACTTTGCTGGATCCAAAACTAACAAAAAAAGCACAAGTGGAACATGTCAGTTCCTTGGTGGTTCCTTGGTGGATCCTTGGTTTCATGGTTCAGCAAGAAGCAAAACAGTGTGGCTCTCTCCACTGCAGCAGCTGAATATGTTGCTGCTGGCAACTGTGTTGCTCAAGTTATTTGGATGAAACAACAGCTTGAAGATCTTGAGATTCAGATTAAGGAAATACCAATAATGTGTGACAATCAAAGTGCTATCAACATCACAAAGAATCTTGTCATGCATTCAATGACTAAGCACATTGAAGTTAGGCATCATTTTATAAGGGATCATATTCTGAATGGAGAAATTAGATTGGAATACATCCCTATCGAGGATCAAGTTGCTGACATTCTGACCAAGCCTCTTCCAGAAGATAGACATTGTAAAATCAGAAGAGAATTCGATATGATAAATCCTAATGAACTGTGAGTAAGTCCTTATATACATCTATTTTAAAATTTCTGACATTGAGTCAATCCTATTTTTAGCATCAGAGTGAGTTTGATATGAGATACAGGTGCTCCTTATAAGTTCAAATGACAACAGATCTGTGCAATGGAGCTAATCAGAAATGCACAATCAAAAGATGAAAAAGGAAGCCAAAAATTTGAACTTTTGGATCTGTTCTGTAAGTTCAAAAATTTAAAATTCACATTTTAGATGATTATTAGATGAATTTCCATGTTGAATTGTGTTTTTGGAAGAGTCAGCATGCTCAACATTCGAACTTAGATGCCCATCAGATGAATTTCAGTTGGCTACACACTGTAACAATTCTCTTTTGACCTTCAAAATTCGTCTGTTGAATAGCAGAAATTTGAATTTCAAAAATAAAATGTCAATATTGTCTTTGTTCAAAATGACTGTTGTACAAATCTCCATTTCTCAAAATACGCATTTTAGAAATCCTTTACAAATTGTTGAAATTTGAATTTTTGAATCAAAATTCATCTATTAAAACATGCTCTCATAATTGGGTCTCTGAAAGACGAATTCTCATAAGTAAAATTTGTCTGTTTCCTGTTTTGTTCATGTTTGCTTATTGCCTGGATCTTTCAAAGTTCGAACTTTGTTAAAACAAAGTTCGTCTATTTACTTATTGTTTTCAGAACTAAGCCTCTGTCAGACGAACTTCCAGATGAAAATTCATCTGTCAGTAAGCCTGGCTA
Source organism: Adenanthera pavonina (assembly GCA_026686845.1). NCBI lineage: Eukaryota > Viridiplantae > Streptophyta > Magnoliopsida > Fabales > Fabaceae > Adenanthera > Adenanthera pavonina. The sequence goes on along the minus strand of JAIVEN010000019.1, from coordinate 9,498,980 downwards.
TATGAATTAACTTGTAACTACTCAAAATTCAAATTTTAACCTTTCAAAATTTATCTGTTTAACTGTTACATATGTTAAAATCGAAGATCTTCCTCTGAACAGACGTAACCCTATTCGTCTCTCTCTCTAGTCTATTCAAATTCTCTCTTTAATTCCCATTAACTCCGTTCGTGAATCTTCATTTATCATCGATTAAAATCCTTTTCGCACCTTATAAACCCATTCTTAGCATCTTTCTAAATCATTCATCTTTGAGAATGGCAAGAGCTAAAAATCCAGAAGTTGGGAAAGGAGAGTCACCACCAAAGAGGATTGTGAAATCCCAATATGCCTCCAAGAAGAGTGAAACTCAGAAAAGGAAGGGCGAATCTAGCAAGGCAACTCCTTCCAAGAGGCAGAAAACAACTCCTAAAGTAGACTCAAAGAAATCTACACCTTTTCCCTCGAAGAAATCTAAGCCTGCTATTCCTGTTGCTCCTATCTCTCCTGCCTCTTCTTCCTCCTCTAGCACTGAATCTGGAGAATATCAATTAACCATGCTGCCATTGTGGAGCAATGCTCATAATCTGGGAGAATATACTACCAAATTTGTCAGTAAAAAGGTAATCAAGCCTCACTGCTTAAATTTGGAAGATTTCTTGATTTCTAACAACTTTGATGCTGGGCTTTGGATGATAAAATATAAGAATTTGTTAGAAATATTAGAAAGATATGATGATGAGGTGGTTAAGACCTGGTATGCCTCCCTGTAATACAATAGCAAGAAGAAGTGGGAAGTAAATCTAAGATCAAGGACCATCTGGCTGACAGATGCGACCTTCAATGAGGTACTAGAGATTCCAGGGCAAGATGGATTGAAAATTCACATTACTGCCTCAAGGTACATGGATGAAGCTAAAACTGCAGAGGAAGAAAGAGGGTCTTTCCTGAATTACAAAGAAAGCACAATTCTGAACACTTTGTTCAGAAGAAAAGAGAACAGACCACCTCTGAGTTTGCTGAAACCTACTAAGCTCAGTGCCCAAGTCAGAATCCTACACTATATTGTGTCTAGGATTATTTTTAACAAAGGAGGCAGTTTCAATTTGATCACAATGGTTGAAGCACATGTGATGGTAGCAATCATGCATAGCAAGTTAATCAACATGGGCCACATCATCCTCCAACACATGATCAAGGCAAGAGATCAGAGGAAAGATTCCACCCTACCATATGCATCAATCATCTCCAAGATACTTCAGTATGCTCAGATCCAACATCTGGAAAAAGGAAAAAGGAAGCCTACTGATATCTTCAAAGAAGAAGAACTACAAAGGATGTGAATAGAAAAGAAGGATGGAAGATGGATTGGAAAGGGAGCTGGAAAGACAGAAGACCTATTCTTTGATGAAGATGTCTCCCAGCATCAAGTGGGAACCTCTGAGGCTGGTCCAAAATCCATACCTCAGCCTTCTCAGCCTATCCCATCTCCATCTCAGCCCACTCAAACTCAAATATCATTCACTCCCTCTAATCAGGCAAAGCCAACCAAGATCACTGAGCTGTATGACAGTCTGTCTGCACTCATGCTGAACATCAGGGATGAGTAAAATGCCAAGTTTGCTCATCTATAAGACCAGATTCATCAGTTGGAAAAGAATATAAAAGTGATTGCTAATGCATATGAAGACATTAGGAGTGTCATTCCTTCCACATCAGCTCCACCTCAGCCAGGATTCTCTAAGCCTGTCATGTCTCCCACTCCCGAGCCTCCAAGTCCTTTCGTGCTAGCCTCCCCTGAACCAGATGATGTTGTACATGATACTAAGGCTGTTGGCACCTTGACCACACTATTGGCCTCCAGTAATGAGGCATGTCCTGGTCCTCCCTTGGACTATGGCATGGAGGAAGAGGCTCCTTAAGAACCAATCTCCAATGAGCCTATTGCTGAAGAAGCTCAGGATTCAATTCTTTCTATTCAAGAATCTGAGCAAGTGGAGAAACTGGTGGCAACCATCACTACTACATCATTCATACAAGCAGCCCTAAATGAAGAGAAAAGCATTGTGCCTTATGTAGATCTAGAAGCTATTGCTCATGATGCTATTTTGCAAGCCCAAAGATTAAGGCTTGAAGAAATGTTTCGTCCTCCTGCTCTTGCTTCCTCACCTCTTTCTGTTTTTAGTCTCTCGAAGGCATGAAGGGCTCAATTGGCTATTACTAGGCAAGAAATACAAGAACTTCTTGAAGTCTTTGACGATGAGGACTCTAGCCCTGAAGTTTCTGGACCTCTGCCAAAGCTTAATCATGATCTGCCCTTTATTCCTATGCCTCTTCAAGCAATTTTAGTATCTCAGATCCCTCCTCCTGCTATTCATGTACACACTCCTGATGATGCCAAAAAGGGGGAGAAGTCATCAGAGCAAACTGGAAAATCTGCTGCAGATTGTTCTGGTAAAACCTATAGCAAGAAGTCCAAGTCCAAAAAAAAGTAATTAGAACTTAGGATTGCTTGGTCCTTCTTGTAGTGTTTTTTTTCAAAGATAAATCTTGCTTTGGAATTCTATGTTTGCCATGTCATATCTTTGTACTGAAACTATGAATGAGTTAATGAGTTTCTCTATTTGATCTGCTGCACATGATGCCTTATCTTTTGAATTTTAATGCACATGTTGAAGGGGAGCTCGTTGAAGCAAACCCAAGTACTAATTTAGTTTGCAAGTTGTTTTGTCATCATCAAAAAGGGGTAGAATGTTGAATCAAGTGTTTTGATGATTCCAAACCAACCAACTAGAGCTTGAAAAGAAGATATCAAAGGTGTACAAAAGATCTCAGGTGGAGAAATCCAAGAAAAACTAGTATAAGAATAGATATAGGATTTCTTACTGTGTTTAAATTGAGTAAAAGACTTTAAACTTGCAAAAGAATATTTTAAAAATGTGATTTTACGATAATTCATGAAATATTTGAAAAATACCCACTAACAGACGAACTTTGAAGTGTTAAAATTGATTTGCTACTTTGGAAATTCGAACTTTGGCATCTGATATTCAAACTTTGGATTCAAAATATGTTAGTCAAAAAAAAGGTTCCTCTGACAGATGAACTTTGATTTCAGAAATTTAAACTTTGAATTAAGTCTGATAAGAGCTCTCTCTGACAGATGAACTTTGGCTTTTGAAAATTCGAATTTCTGGTAAAACACAAATTAGGAAAAATGAAAAATTCGTTTGAGGATATGTCAAAGTTGATCTGAAAATGAAGTTTAAAAAGAGTTCTAAGTTAGCCCTCTAACAGACGAACTTTGATTTTGGAAATTTAAACTTTGGAAACACAGCTTGCAAGTCTATTATGATAATCTTTTAACATGCGAATTTTAGTATTCAGAAATTCAAACTTTGCATTAAGTCTGAAAAGAGCTCTCTCTGACAGACGAACTTTGGCTTTTAAAAATTCGAATTTCAAAAAGAAGAACTATTGCACCTTATTGAGCTGCCCACTGACGGACAAATTTTGGGCACCAAAATTCAAACTTCGAAGGAACTATAGCAATATGGAACAACTATTCACACTTACCAAAAGTACTTTAAACTTGAAAATTCATATGTTCCAACATAGAAATATTTTTTAAGGATGAAAATTCGAACTTTACTTCATCATAGATGAACTTCGAGGTTCAACATTAAAGTCTTTAGCTTTCAGTCTCTGTGAAATTCATCTGTTGATACACCAAAATTCAAACTTTGAGTATCAGACACATTAAATGCGGTTGGTGAACAGATAGTTTTTCAAAGTAATCGGTGGGTAATATCTCTAACGGCTAGATCTTGTCTCTAACGTATAGTTAAGACATAAGTCTATAAATAAAACTTTATTTGAAGATGTGGGTAACGTTTTTACATTGTATATACAGAAACTCTACTAAATTCTTAAGTCAAAGTCTCAGACTCGCACATACTTCATTTTTTATACTTCAACTTTCATATACACTCTAAATTAGAGTTCAATCACTGTAATCAATCTTATCTTCATCTGGAAGAAAGACTTTTTTGTAAGGGGATTTCATAAGGGATTTGGGAAGCACTTAGCTAGAGTGCAAAGAGTAAAATTGTAAGCTCTTGGAACAGAGCATCAAATTGTACTGAGGCATTGCAAGAAGCCCACTGAATTCTTGCAAGATAGTGAAAAATCTCAAGTGGTAGCTTGAGGACTGGATGTAGGTCAAGACAAAGAGACCGAACCAGGATAAACATCTGTGTCTTCTCTTCCCTTATACTATTTTCACTTGGTTATCCTTTTATACTCTATTTTTACTATCACTTTTGCTTTTATCTCTCTCTTAACGTTTGCAGAAATTTTTAATCTTCCCAATTCACCCCCTCTTGGGAACCCAGCATATCTAACAAAATGCATAAAGTAACTCCCAATTAGAAAGGTCAGAATTATTTGCTTTATCTTCATTTTCATTATTAGATTGATTTTGTGCTCCTTCTTCAACATGTGCCATCAAATATATGTTGGCAATCTCTTCCTCATCTTCATCTTCTTGATCTGAGCTTCCCCAGATTGGGGAGATATATGTTTTTTTCTTTTTGCTCTTATTAGCAGCTTTCTTTTCATTTTCTTGCCTTTTCAAGAACTGTGGACATTCCTATTTGATATGCCCTTGCTTCTTGCACTCAATGCAAGTTATGTGTTCTTTGTTTTCCTTTTTACTGCTTGTTCGTACTCCTTTCTTGAAGAACCTCCTACTTTTCTTTTTGCCATAGAATTTTCCAAATTTTCTTAGTAGCATTGCAAGAGTTTCTTTATCCACCTCTTCTTCCTCATAAGAGACTTCTTCTTCGTCTTCTTTTGCAGCTTTCAGTGATAGACTCTTTTTCTTCTTTTCTTAGCCTACATCTTTGAGAGCCTTCATTTTGCCCTCATAGTCTTCAAGGCTGCCAAAGAGAGCTGTGACAGAGTCATTGATTCTCCTCTAGCTTTTTCTATGGCTGTCACCTTATGTTGCTATTCTGTGGGTAGAGCTTTGAGGATTTTCTTGACCTTTTCAGGTTGAGAGTATTCCTTCCCAAGACTTTTTAGTTAATTCACAATGAGAGTAAACCTCTTTTATAGAACCTTGATGCATTCTCTTTCCTTCATTCTGAAACTTTCATAGTCACCAATGCAAGAATTTAACTTGTTTTCTCTCACTCCAGCAATTCCTTTATGTGCAATCTCTTGAGTGTCCCACATTCCTTTGGCTACGGAACAATAGGAAACTCTATAGAATTTATCCTAGTTGAGAGCACTGACCAGATAGTGTTTTGTTTTGAAGTTTAGCAAAACTCTTCTCTTCTCTTCATTGTTCTATTCCTCTTTAGGCTTCTTCTTCTATGTGCCATCATCATGTAGCTTCATAGGCATAAAATCGCCTTCCTCGATAACTGACCAGATCTCCAAGTCTATAGATTAAAGATATATTTGCATCCTCATTTTTCAATGTTTGTAATGTTCTCCATTGAAGCCTAAAGGTCTGTTAGTATTGTTGCCTTCTAGTAATATATTTTCTCTAAAGCCAGCCATTTGTTCTCCCGGATGGTGAAGTCCTTCAGCTGGAAGTCTAAGCTCTAATACTACTTGTTAGATTAGCTGGCTTCCCAAGAGGAGGGTGAATTGGGAAGTTCAAAATTTTTTTTGCAAAAACTTAAGTACACAGTGAAAGCAAAGATTTGAAAAAAAAACAGAGTATAGAAAAGATGAATGTAAATGTAAGGTAAGGGAATAAAAGACTTAGAAGTTTATCCTGATTTGGTCTGATCCACTTGTCCTATGTCCAGTCCCTAAGCCATCACTTAAGATTTTTACTATCAGCAAGAATTCAACAGCTCTTTGCAATGCCTCAGTATAAACTTGTCCTCTGTTCTTAGAGCACTCAAAATTTACACACAATACTTTTACAAGTGTTTCCCAATTTCCTTTATAACTTCCCTCACAAAGAATCCTTCTTCCAGATGAAGAAAAGATTTTTATACAGAGTAAAAACTCTCTAGAAAAGAGTGGATATGAAAGTTAAAGTGCAATAAAAGCTGTGTGTGGGTGAAAAAGCTTTAACACAGAAATTTTGTATAGTTGTGGCATAGAAACTTTTCAGAGTTTTAACACAGACAAGATTAAATTTCTTTTTCACAATTTCAAATGAAGTATCATTTTTTAATTTATGGCTTAACTAGTCATTAGATGCAAGATCTAGCTGTTAGAAACTTTAACTAATGGTTACTTTGCAGAAATAACCATTCACCAACCGCATTTAATGCATCTGGCATACCAAAATTCGAATTTTGGAGTTCAACAAATGAATTTCGCAAAGACAGAAGGTTAAGGATTTTAACATTGAGCTTCAACATTCGTTTGTTCAAATGTGACATTTGAATTTTGATTTTGTCAAAAACATTCCATGTTATAACATATGAATTTTCATATCAAAAGTACATTTGTTGAGTTTGAATAGTTATCTCACGTTTTTCACAATGCACTCGAAATTCAAATTTTAGAAGCTAAAATTCATCAGTCAGAGGCTTGTTTAACTTGGCACAAATGTTCTCTGCTCTAAAATTCAAATTTGGGATTATGAAATTTGTTTATCAGAGATACCATCTAACTAGACTCAAAAGTTCATAACGCGAAATTTGAATTTTAAGGTTCAAAATTCGTCTATCAGAGGAGGTGTCTTTGAACTCTCTTTGAAGTTTACCAACCTTCGAATGTTGACTAAGCTTCATACGAATTTTGTACATATTCACTAATAATGCTTAGTCTGAAATTCAAATTTCACAACTAAAATTTGTTTGTTAAAAATAAAACCTCTGTATATTCAAATTTCATAAAGCAAAGTTCGAATTTTGCACAAAATACACATGAGTCAACAACAAAATTCGTCTGTTAATTAATATTTTCAAAAGTTAACATATGCTAACATAGGATAACTATGAAATTACTTGTTTAAATGATGTGGTAATAGAAATAAGTCATAGTCAAAGCTTTTTAACCAAATTACGGAAGGAGAAATCCTAAAGGCTAAGTCTTCAGATTTGCTTCAATGGATTTCTTCACTTTATCTTCTCACATCCCTTTGATATTCTCCTTCCAAGCTCTGGTTGTTTGGGATTATCATAACACTTGATTCAACAAAAAGATGTGGGAAAAGACAGGTATGGGGCTAGTTGGTCCACAAAAGCTGCATGTTAGACCTGGACGTCCAAAGAATTTAAGAAGAAGAGCAGCTAGTGAATGACCAAGGCCTAACAAAGCTAGGAAAACTAAAAGATTTGATGTTCTACTTGTGGAGCTTATAGGCATAATAAGAGAACATACATGGGATCAACTTCTTAGCCTTCACAAGGATCCATTGATGTTACTCATCCTTAGACATATATATTATTATAATATATTTTGGTTGAAGTTATATTTTGAAGTGCCATTATGTAATTTGGTTGGAGTATGAACTGTCATGGTTGAAGTGAATGCTATGTTAGGTTTTGGAGGTGCTTTTTGTGTAAGTATTTTGGTTCTAAAATGAACATGTTGTATGAACTGTCTAGTATGAACATGTAGTTGATGTTTAAGCAGACCATGTTAAATTGATGTAAGAACAGCCTACATTGTTCAATGATGACCTCTTATTCCATGCCTTTCTATTATTTATTATTTATAGTAAGGCTGTATGTTCACAATTCAAAGGATCTTATGTCGAAACTTCTTCAAACTAGTGCACTTGGCTAGTTCATTGGTAATTGGTTTATTAGAAAACTAGCTAGTCTTGTCTAATTCTCATAAGTATGCATGTGGATGGCATTTTCATGTTCACTATTCTTTTTACATCTTCCAATTAGTTATCTATCCTCTGTAAGCCAAGATTTTGCACAATAATTTGTTGGCTTTGTTATGTTTTCTTTTATGGAATTGATATTGTTAGTTTGTTTTCTCTTGTTCATAATGTCTTCATTGAGGGATCTAACAATTATGGATAAGACATAGAAGACAAAGCTAGGACAAAGTAGGTAAGTAGGAGTGGCTAACTATATGGTTGTTCTTTACATGAGTGTAGTGCCAGAAGGGGAGGAGGGTGATGTGATAATATTGAATGTGGAATAAAAGGTTCATTCATTAGTATTCTTGGATTTTAGACTTTGGTTTTGTCTTTTGGTTGCTTCTCAAATGTTCTATTCTTTTTATAGACTTGGAGCTCTATATACTTTTCCATTTCATTTATATAGTTTTTTAGAGTTGAAGCTTTCTATAGAATTTGGTTTTTGACCCTACTTGTTACTTAGTGGGTGACTTAGTTACATGCCACTACATGATTATTTCTAGTTTGTTGCCCACAAAGAGTATGTGAGATTATTTTCAGTGTAGTTATATGTGACTACTATTTTATACATTGTACTATGATGGGTTTAATTGCAGGTTCAAAAGAAAATATATGGCAAATCCAAAAATTTAATACATTTAAGAAAACGAAAAGAAGGGAAGAAGAGCCTATGTTTCCCTTGACAACCCATCTTTTGTAGGGGTTATCTGCATAACCACCTACAAAAGTCCTTTTTTCGTATGTGGTTATGCAATTAAACTGCTGCCTACAATTGTGGGACTTTTGTAGGCAATTGTACTGATAACAACCTACAAAAGGTGACCCTTTTATTCTTAAAGGAGGCCTTTATAACTACCTAAAAAAGGCCACTTTTGTAAGTGACTAATAACCGTTTACAAAAGTTACTCCCTTTTTCCTTGGCAGTCTGATAGAAGACAGTTCATAACCACCTAGATATCCTATTTTCATAGCAGTGCCTCCATAATTGACGTGGTACAACTAACTTTTGATACAACAAAGTCAAATTTTAGCTTTATAGAAAGGACTACCCAAAAGCTAAACCCCAAAAAATTCTACCTAGAATGACAAGTCAATTTTTGAAAATCATTTTCATGCCATTGACAATTTACTCCAGATTAGCACCTCTTTCCTTGAGGTCATCATTTTCATGTGCTCCCTCTAGCTTTGACACCCTTTGCATGAGATTGAGTTTAGGTTGGGTAGTTCGCTCACTATTAAAATTGTCTCCTTTCTCATTTTCTAGATAAACCCAATCAAAGTATTTGCACCTCTTTGTTTCACCTGTTGCATACAGTTTCCTTGGATTCTTATCAGAGTCGGAAGTTCCAATACGTGCTCATCGTCTACAGTGATAATTCTTATTTTGGCATCTCAAATGTTTCATCGCTCTGCTTTGATCCATGCTTGAAGAGGCCATTAAATCTAAGACATGAAATTGTATATAAATAGTTATTGATGAAGATAATAAATCAAGCAGCTATTGATGAGGATAATATAATTTCAAGTATACTATAAACTTGAATTGATGACATATAATTAGAACTTGACACTCTTTTCCACATTCTTGCATTTCAAGTTCAATGAATATTACTAAATTTATAGTATTAATAAAATCAGATAAAGTACACTCTCATTGTTCATCAAAGTATATATGAAACCAATCATGAATATCATAGATTCATAAGTCTTATGATGTTCTTTCTACCAATAAAAGGGCCCACTCTGACCTTTTCAGTACTGGAAGTTTGAAATTGCCACAAGAAAGCTTACTTTTACCTAATTAAACATCAACATCTCAAGAATGGTACAACCTCAAGTATTCTTGGTTTCACACCAATAATAACCCACATATATCCATGTCTTTCTCTACTGCTAACTAACATGCACACACTCTTGCTTAATTATATGTAGTGTGAAAACAAGATACTATTGCTTAATCAAATTATAATGAAATTCACTTAATTATATATATTGATATAATCTTTATATATATATATGATATAATTCCATTGATTCAATTCGTGGAAAATTGAATTAGTGGAATTATATTGATAGATGGTATGCTAAACATTCATGGAGAAGCCAAGTCTATGCCCATCCACAAAAATTTTTGTTATCTTAAACATACAATATACTTCTAAGAATTGCAAAGACTAGACTTCAATCCAAAACCAATTTCTATCTTGATAATTTCCAATTGAATTCCACACGTTTAAACATACAATGTACTTCTAAGAATCACAGATACTAGACTTAAACAAATCAAATGGTTTACATATATTGGGAATGAAACTAGACTTAATTTAACTCCTAGGTAAACTATCCACTATACAGAACAAGGGACTTTAATATCCCAGATAGCATTAAGATTAGCTAGAACATCCACTAGATGGATTAGCTCCTACATGAGGGAAGGGAAGCACTTGCGATTGAGATATGAGAACTGAACGAACAAGGAGTAGGGCTGTTGAAGATAAGTATTGAGTAGGGAACCTCCAATGGCAAATTTGCCAAATAACAAAGAAGGAGAAGGGAAAATAAGCAAGGAGAAGGGAACTTGTGATGGAGAAAAGGAATCAAACAATAGAGTGAAACCTGAGATGAGGATAGATGTGACGGAGACAACTTGCTTCGATCTCTTCTGCCTCTTCCGCGATTATCCTCTCCTATAGCACCAGTGCCAACTTCATCCTCTACAGCAAATGCTTTATCTTTCACTTTTGGTCACTTCTCTCTTCTTCCAGCATTTGCAACTTTGACTTCTCTCCTTTGCAATTCTGAGCTTGGGCAAATATTTGACACACAGTAACGGGAAATATGAAGGCTTTTTTTTTTAGTTTTCTTTTGTTATATAACCATTTTTTTTCTACATAATCAAACATTAATCCATGTGGCACTCATGTCATCACCACTGTCAGTACTGTCACCTTCCATCTGGTCATGTGACACCCTCAGGGATCTTTTTTTTTTTTTATGGTTTTAAAGTTTAGGGATTAACATAAAAAATGTTAAATAGATTAAGAATCTAAAAAATAAAGTTCAGGGACTAATTTCAAAACTAATGCAAAGTTTAAGGATGGAAAGCTTAATTTTCCAAAAAAGAGAGAGAAAATCTACTTAATTGTGGTTTTCATTATTGATGTATTATTGCATGCAGATGTTCGACAAGAATCGTGCGGACTACTACATATATGTGTATGATCATGTGCTCAAGATAACCCCCCGGGGCACAATATCGAAAGAAATAGGGAAAATCACTAAAAAATCCCAAAATATAAAAATATTTATTTTAAGGTCCCAACACTAAAAAATATTGCACCCAAGTCCCATGTCTCAAAAAATGAATATAAAAAACTTTATTATTGAGTATAAAATTATGGAATATGAGTATAAAATATTAGAGTATGATTTTATACTTAATTATGAAGTTTTTTATACTCATTTTTCATAATTTTATACTTATTTTCTTGAATTTCACACTGATTTTGACCATAGGACTTGTGTGTAATATTTTGTAGTGTTGAAACTTTTTAATAAATATTTTCATGTTTTGGGATTTAATAGTGATTTTCCTAAAGAAATATCATACATTCAACGATGCTAAATACTTTTCAAATTTTCACACAAATATCACACATGCACACAGAGTCTTCAAAAACAAAATAATATTTAATAACTATTTTTATTTCTACATTTTACAAGATATCTTATAAAACTATGACTAAATTTTAGACAAATTATTAAAAAATTACTAGAAACAGTGAGTTTTTTTAATTTAAAATTAACTTTTCTAAAATTTTGTACAATTGAATAATAAATTTAGTTTTTAAAAATAATCACGATTTTAAAATTGTTTATTCCAAATATTTTGAATCTTCATATGTAAATTTTTTTCAACGAAACAGACTTGCAGTAATTGAGTTCGTGCCAATAATATTCCTTCCATAGCATGCTTATTTATTTATTTATTTTTTGGATATTATATGGTTCAAATTTTTGACAATTTCTTTTTTAATTTTAAGAAAGGGTTAATTTTTGGTCAAAATAGGGAAAAAAAAAGGAATTGGCTGGATCTAAACTCATATATTTTTGAGTTTGTGACATTGTATCGTTCGTGATATGTCTTGAGAAACTATCATATACTCCCTCCGGTCCCTATTTTAAGATATTTTTAATTACCGCACGTGAATTAAGAAAAGTTGGTTACAGTCTAAAATTGATTGAAAAAAATTCTGACATTCCCATTTTGCTCTTAAGGAGAGAATAAAAATACATTAAATTAATAATGATGGGAGGAGGAGAGAGAAGTTAATTGAGACTTGTAATGAAAGCATTCAATAGGGGCAAAATTGAGTCTAAAATTAAATTTATTACTTCACATCTTATATTTTGGACCAAATAAATTTTCTAAATAACACCCTATAATAGGGACCGGAGGGAGTAGTGAATGAAGGTTATAGTTAAGAAGTGTTTATTCTGTTTTATAATAAATGACACTTCGGATTTTTTCCTTGTTTCAAGACAATTGTCAATTTACAATTTTCAAGGTAATATTAATTATCTTTTGATAAATTTATCCTCTATAATAACATTATTAGCGAGTAGTTTAGGTGTTTATAAATAAGGGTATTATGGTAAAATACACTCATATTTTACTAACTACTAAGTTATTTACTAGCTTTTCTAATCTATATATATGCACAACTTCAAAATGGCAATTGTTTTGAAAGATTATATTTTGTGTAAGATATGTTAATCATTAATGTCAACATATAGGCATTAAATTTGGAAATTTCCTCCAACTACGCGCCATGCATATTGAGCTATAGAAATTCCAGGGTGCTTCAATCTTCATCTAGCATATATTCACTAATTAATCAGTGAACGAATAATGAAAAGTACAAGAACGGAATTGAATCACAATAAACTTTTAAGAAAACAATTAAAAAGTAATTATAAACCACGATGCAAAATTAGGTTTGATGTTTCCATTCTTTTATTCTAACATTATTAGAATGTACTAATGTACTGAATAATAAAAATTGCACCTCTTGCATGAATTTTTCACAATCATGTGCCAAAATCCTATTCTTTCAGCAATATATATAATAGAATTTATATAAAGTCATATTGTTCATTACCTATAAATATCATGACTTATCTCATAATACTTTGTGGAGAATTATAAATTAGGATCAATTTCCGAAATTAATATCAAATAAAGACTTTTTACTCATCAAAAGTTATAAAACTGAGAAGTGAGTATTAAAAACTTAAAAACTAAGTAGTAATAAGATTGTATTATTATTAATTTCGGTTTCAAACCGTAATTCCTCCTACTCTATAAAATACACAGGACCCACTTAGTTTAGCTATATATCTATATTTGCAACAATACTTTCAGAAAGAACTTTGTTAATGATTGGTTGACGTGCTTTACACATGCCTTCTAAAGGAATAACTTTTGGCATGGTAATTCCCACTCCTTCTGTCATATCAATTTCTTCCTCATATACCCGTTTCCATTCAAAGCATTGAATCAACAAGCCCAAAGTCAAGCTCGCTGTGCGTTCAGCTAAGCCTGACCCGGGGCAAGCCCGTCTTCCTAACCCAAATTGAATCAACTTGTTCTCTAACTCTTCTTTCTCAAATCTCTCGGGTCGGAAACTAGTGGGCTCACTCCATAGTTGGGGGTCCCTGTGGATGGCCCAAGCATTAACCAATACCATGGTGTCACGTGGAATGTTATACCCTCCTATGGTGCAATCATTTGATGACACGTGGGGTACCAACAACGGCGCTGCAGGATGTAATCGGAACGTCTCAGAGATAATACTTTGAAGATAAGGTAGTTTTAAAACTTCATGTTCATCTACCAAGCGTTCTTGTCCTATGTGTGTGTCTATTTCTTGCCTTGCCTTTCTTATTATCTCTGGATGGTTCAATAAACTAGACATTGTCCACTCTAAAGTCACAGCAGAAGTGTCTGTGCCAGTAAGAAGCATGACCTGCAAAGTCAAGCCCAGTCCCAAAAAAGTGAGAATTGATTGAAGAAAAGAATAATTATTATAAAGTTTTTTTTGTAAACAGATGAGTTATTTCAAACAATAAACTTTTTTTAATTTTAAAAGTGAAGAAAAACCTAGAAGTTAATTTTTTTTCAGTATAATATAGAACAAAAGTGAAAAACATATAATTAAAAATTAGCAAATATCTTTATTTAAATTTTTAATTATTATTCAATCACATTATTTAAGAAGAAGAAAGTAATTAACACACATCACAGTGCTTACCAAAATAAGACCTTTGATAATTTCGTCTGTATAGTACACAGGCTGTGATTTCTGCAGAGCCAAGAGGTGATTGATCATGGTATTTGCACCTGTGTTCCCATGTCGATGCTCGTCAACGAGTCCTTGCAAGAACCCATCGAATCTTTTGCTGAGACTCTTGAGCCTCGTCTCCGAATGATCAAAATCAAACCATGTAAGTATGGGCAAGAAATCTGCTGGATTATTTGCCCCTCCTAGGCTCACCAACTCCTTTATCATCTCTCGAAACTTCCTTGCCTCTTCCACATCTCCTACTTCGCTGTCTTCTCCCCAATACCTCTTCCCAGATATCATCCTCATCATAGAGTTAAACGTCATCTCTGAAAGCTTGGATCTCAGCTCCACCCTCGCAAAGCCCTTACAGGAATCACGAGCCAGCTTTTGTACAAGCCGCATAATCTCGTCCCTTCGCATGGCCGCGAAGTGGTTGAGGCGGTGCGTTGAGAGGACGTCGAGCACGACGATGCGGCGGAGGTTGCGCCAGTGGTCGCCGTACGGGGAAAATGGTAGGGTGCTGTAGTTGTAGCCGACGTGCTTGCCGGTGCGTAGCCGGGGGCGGTTTGCCAGAACGATGTCGTTTTTGGTGAAGCATTCTTGAACTGCAGAGAGAGAGGAAACAACCACAACCAAACGAGAGCCGAACCAGAGAGAGAAAATTTGACCATAACGTTGGGAAATACGATGAAAGTGTTGATGGAGTGGCTTCTTGAGTTGGTGGAGATTGCCGAGTATAGGAAGAGAAGTAGGACCTGGTGGGATGTTTCTGAATCTCCTTGTTTGGAGAAAGAGCTTGAGAGTGAGGAGGAGACCAAGCCAAAGGATAGAATAATAGATAATGGCATTTGAGGTCATGTTTGCTTGTCTGATACAAGATTCATGAGGTTCTAGCTCTTTAAAGAGATAAGTGGGGCAAAATGGTTTGACTTTTTCGTCTCTTTAAAATTATCTTTTTTAATTTATTTTATTTATCAAAGTACCCAAAGTTCCCAATGTTAGTCTTGATGAGGGACGGGACGTGGTCCATAGTTTTTAATGTTGGGCCATCCTATGGTCCCTATAAATTGTCCCTAGAGTGATACATTAATTGGGATATAGTTGCAACTTGGACTAGACGCCAGACGTTTGAAAATGGTGAATAGTAGAATTGACTATACGTTGGTGGATTCAATGTTTGGATTGAAGAGGAGATACTGAGAAAGGAATTGACATATAGCTGTGGCAAGTGGGAAAAATATGGGCATTTCAATATTAAAGAGTAGGAAAAAAGAAGCATATGGCATCTTGTTAATTTAGATTGTTTTGATGATTTTAAATAATATTAAACTTAAAATTTAATATCAAAGGAGCACAAGCCATATGAAGAATAAAGTTGGATATTTCTGATGGTTAAAGAGTTGTTACATATATTTTAGGAGTTCATTTGTAAAAAAAGGTGGTTAAACTTTGAATTCTGCTTATCCCAATATTAAATGAGGCATCTATTCTCATGATAAATGATTAACTCATATTTTCAAAATGGTTTTTAAGAAAAGAATTACCTTATGCACATAACATTTAAAGGTTATGAGGATAAAGTGTCAATTTCAAAGTTGTCTCTAAGTGTTCTCACTTTATTTTCATGAAAAGGATTACCTTATGCGCATAACTAATAACCACTAATGAAGGTTATGAGGATAAATTCTCATTCTCAAGACTTTTCTAAGTGTTCTCTCTTTGATTTCATGAAAAGGGTTGAGGTTATCCGCATAGTATAGATGTACACCATGTCTTCAGGTCTGTCTAGGTGGTTATCCTGATAAGGTGGTTACCTTATTCGCATAAGGGAGTGAACAATGAAGGCTACTTGTACTATTCAGCCCGTTATTCGCATAACCTAAGGAGGTTTTCTACACAACGTGTGTTATAGAGCACTTGAACTCTCCTCTATTAAATAGGTTATCCGCATAACTAGAAAGGTTATTCACATAACCTATATTTCAGTACCCTTGGACTTTCCTCGGTTAAGTAGGTTATTCGTATAACCTAGGGAGGTTATCCGCATAACCTATGTTACAAAACTCATGGTCCTTCTTTAGCTAAATTAGTTATCCGCATAACCTGAGGAGGTTATTCTGAAAACCTATGTTTTCTAAAAACTCAATTTGAGAAAATTTAATGTTATCCCAACAACTGAGTAGGTTTTCATGAAAATGTTCTTGAGCTAAAATTTAGTCATTCTAGAATGATCATTATCCTCATAACTTAGTTAGGTTATCCGCATAACGAAAGTTCTACATTGAAACCAAGAGCCAAAGGTCACCCGTTATTCGCATAACCTGAGGAGGTTATCTGTATAACCTTTGTCAGATGCATTTAATATGGTAGGTGAATTGTTATTTTTCTGAGAGTAATGGCTAATCCTTGTTTCCAACAGATAGTTTTGCTCTAAAACTATAAATAGGACCTCATTTAATTTGTTGGGTAATGAAGAAAAACATATAAACACCAAAACTCTACAGAATTGATTACTGATTTATTCAAAGCTTACCTACCCTCTGTTTAGCTCATTCATTGTACTTAAATGTTTATATCCACTCTTTTGAGAGAGAGTTTTCATAGTGTGATATGTATATTCCTACACAATTGTAGATAGTACTTAGTGTGAGAATACACTAAGAGAGTTGTTCTTACTCTTGAGTGAGAAGAGTGAGAGAATGTTGTTCAGCTCAAAGTATGAGCTAGGTTTGTACTGCAATTTTTGCAAGAACCTATTCAAATCTTGCAAAAGATAATGGAGAAATTTCAAGTGGTGGCTTGAGGACGGGACGTAGGTCAAGGGGAGTAGACCGAACCAGGATAAATCAATGTGTTCTCTTCTCAGTTACTTTGCAATTGCTCTTTATTTCTTATACTCTATTTTTCAGTGACTTTTTATTATCACTACTATATTTCATTTTCGTAGAAACATCAAAACTTCCCAATTCCGTTCGGTCTCAGCATGTATTAACTTGTTATGCGGACAACCTAAGGACCTTATCCGCATAACTTAGCAAACAGTGCCCCTACATATACTCTCTGAAGCTTGTTATTTGCATAACCTCCATACATTATGCACATATCGTCAAGACTATATATAGGAACCTCTGATTTTTAGCTTTCACTTGTGCAGAAAACCTAGCCATATCCTGAAAACCTCCATTCGTACTCCTCAAGTCTTCCAAAATCTTCCAAGTTCCTTCTAATTCCTTGAGTTCAAATCACATGCCGGCCTACTCTAAACTCCAATCACCTTACCATATCATCTGGAATCACTGTTGTGGCTAAAACTAACGGAGGAAACCAAGGTGAACAACCCCAGCATAACATGAAGTCCAAATATGCAACGAAATCACCAAGCCATGGGAAAAGGAAAGCTGAATCTGGTCCGAGTGTTCCAACAAAGAAGCCCAGAACACAAAAATTAAAAGAGATTCCAGAATCCAAGCGTCAAGCTGATACTTATGTAAGTTCATCTGCCTCAGAATCTGAGCAAATACTAATTACAGATGAGTTGATTAGTATAAGGATATTGAAGGAATCATATGAGGCTAATTTTAAGAAGCGTAAAGTAGTCAAACCCTATTTTTTTAAACTAGAATAGTTTCTCGTGAGGAATAAGTTTGAAACTATTGGGCAACTTGAGAACTATAGAGGATTGATAGAGTTGAAGGAAGAATATGATGAGGAGGTTGTGTGTGCAGGGTACAACTCTTTAAAGTAAACAATGAAACAAAAGTGCTTGAAGTTAGACTGAGGAAAAGGTGGATAACACTACATCCTGATCTGTTTTCTGAGATTCTGAATTTGCCCACTGGAGGAATCAGAGTGAACATTGCTATCACCAAGTATCCCCTTGAAGATCAAGATGTTGATGAAGACAATGGTGAAGAGGCAAACTACAAGTGGAGCACAATTGTATCTAAGCTGCTTAGGCGAAGGAAAAATATGCCTTTTGAAGGGAAAATTACTCCAAGTCATCTGAGTGTTGAGAATAGGGTCCTCCATTATATTATTTCACTAATGTTCTTCAACGAAAGTGGAGGCTACAACTATCTGTCCAAAGGAGAATTTCAAGTTATGGTGCTGCTGGTGAAGGGAAAGGTAGTAAACTTGATTGACATCATCCTGCAGAGAATGACGAAGGCAAGAACTTATAGGCATGATTCACAATTGGCATATAAGCATCTCATCACTAGAACTCTGAAGCATCACAACATTCTACATATTGAGAGAGCACCAGCACTACTCCCAGAGGAATTCTATGAGAAGGCATTGCAGCAAATGGGGATGACTCTGATAAATGGTAGATAGGTTGACAAGAAAATGGATACTGAAAAAGGTGAAGCAGGTTCTGAATCAGCAGATGTTGCAGAGAGTCATAAAGATAGTGATTCTAGTTCCTCTTCCTCCTCACCTAATGAACCACAATAACCTTTGTACCCTGAACCTCATACTCATACTCCTACATCAAACAAACCTAATGAATTCCCAGCCCTTGATCTGCCTACACCTTTTGACAGACCAACCTTGTACCAGAATCTATTTCAGATAGCAATGGCCACTAGGAAAGAACACAATGAAGATATAATCAATCTTAGGTACCTCATTGCTGAGATGCAATAGAAATTTGAAGCTAAAATAGAAAACCTTACCCAAGAAGTAAAACGGTTACGCGAACAAATAGCCTTTAGTGTATCTCAGCCTTTCTCATCACCTCTCCAACCATATCCTCATACATATACTGGTACTACTACTTTTCCTGAGACTTTTATGAAGTCTCCACTTGCTGATGTAGGCATTCCCTCTACCTCTAAGTCTCCTGCTTTATCAAAAGATCTGGGTCCTAATTTGGACTATGGACTTGAGGATAAGGAATTTGCTCAAATGGTGGAAATTGACCAAACTCATGATAGAGGTTTAGTCCCTATACTTGAAGGAGACTTTCTTCACCAAATCTTTCTCCAACACCACAGACAATAACTTAATGCTCAACCTAATCCAATTTCATTTGAGGGCATTATCTATCTAACCGAGGTAGTTGTGCAAGAAGTGATAACCATTCCCTCAAATGCTGATCTTTCTCCTACCCTCCATCCTACTATTTCACCTCCTCTAGTGATGCCAGATATCCCTTTCATCCCTGTGTTTCCCTCTGCTCCTCTTGTCCATGCTGATGTGCCACTCTAGCCTATCACAGTGTCCTCAATTCCAACTCCTTCTCCACATTCCCTCTTTCTCTAGATGAAAGACTTCAGAAGGTCAGGGAAGGGAAGGCTAAAATTGACCAGGACATTGCTCGAATAGATGTTGAAGCAGCTCAATTCCCTCCAATTGCTGATGACAAAAAAGGGAGAAAGAAGATAAAGAGGAAAAAGAAGATAAAGAAGGGAAAGAAAGAGAAGAGAAGCTTAAGAAAAGGAAACATAAGAAAAAGAAGAAATTTGCAAAGAAGAAAAAGGATTAATTGAATTAGGCTGAACTGTCATTGTTGTTTTTGTTGCTTTTCTATGTGTTTTCATCAGTTATTATCTTTGTCCTTTTGTTGCTGTCATGAAAATTCTCTATATTGTAATGACTGTTCATAATACTATGAATCCTTTTTTGTGGTCATTGTCCATTCTTGATTTACTGTGCTTTTTATTTCTTCTGAAAATTATATGCATTGCAATATCTGACTTTCTTTACACTATGCATATATTGAGGGGGAGCTTTATGCAAATCCAATCACTAATGAATCTTTTAAGTTGTTTTGTTATCATCAAAAAAGGGGAGAATGTTAATTTAGTTGATTTTGATGATTCTAAACAACATTGAGCTTGAAATCCAATATCAAAGGAGCACAAGTCATATGAAGAATAAAGTTGGATATTTCTAAAGGTTAAAAAGTTACATATATTTTAGTAGTCCATTTATAAAAGAAGGTAGTTAAGCTTTGAATTCTACTTATCCCAATATTAAATGAGGCATCTATTCGCATGATTAATGATTAGCTCATATTTTCAAAATGGTTTTCATGAAAAGAGTTACCTTATGCGTATAACTAATGAAGGTTATAAGGATAAAGTCTCAATCTCAAGACTTTTCTAAGTGTTCTCTCTTTGATTTCAAGAAAAGGGTTATAGTTATCCGCATAACATAGATGTGCACCATGTCCTCAGGTCTGCCCAGGTGGTTGTCCAGATAAGGTGGTTACCTTATTCGAATAAGAGAGTGAACAATGAAGGCCACTTGTACTGTGCAACCTGTTATTCGCATAATTTGAAAAGGTTATCCACATAACGTGTGTTACAGAGCACTTGGACTTTCCTTTATTAAATAGGTTATCCGCATAACCTAAGGAGGATATCCGCATAACTTATGTTTCAGTACCCTTAGACTTTTCTCAGTTAAATAAGTTATCCGCATAACCTATGTTATAGAACTCATGGTTCTTCTTCAGCTAAATTGGTTATCCACACAACCTGAGGAGGGTATCTTGATAACCTATGTTTTTCGAAAACTCAGTTTGAGAAAATTTAATATTATCCGAACAAATGAGTAGGTTTTCATGAAAATGTTCTTGAGCTAAAATTTAGTTATTCTAGAATGAACGTTATCCACATAACTTAACTAGGTTATCCGCATAACGAAAGTTTTATATTGAAACCAAGAGCCAACGGTCACCCGTTATTCACATAACTTGAGGAGGTTATCTGTATAACCTCTATCAAATATATTTAATGCGGTAGGTGAATAGCTATTTTTCTAAAAGTAATGGCTAATTTTTATTTCCAACAAATAGTTTTGCTCTACAACTATAAATAAGACCTCATTTAATTTGTTGGGTAATGAAGAAAAACATATAAAAGCCAAAACTCTGCAAAATTGATTACTGATTCATTCAAGGCTTACCTACCCTCTGTTTAGCTCATTTATTGTACTTAAATTTTCATATCCACTCTTTTGAGAGAGAGTTTTTATAGTATGATCTGTATATTTCTACACACTTGTAGATAGTACTTAATGTGAGAATACACTAAGAGAGTTGTTCTTACTCTTGAGTGGAAAAAGTGAGAGAGTCTTATTCAGCTCAAAGTCTGAGCTCGGGTTTTACTGGGATTTTTGCAAAAACCCATTCAAATCTTGCAAAAGATAGTGGAGAAATCTCAAGTGGTGGTTTGAAAACTGGACATAGGTCAAGTAAAGTAGACCGAACCAGGATAAATCATCGTGTCCTCTTCTCATTTAGTTTGCAATTGCTCTTGATTTCTTATACTCCATTTTTAGTAACTTTTTATTATCACTACTTCATTTCATTTTTGTAAAAAAATCCAAACTTCCCAATTCACCTCCCGTCTTCGGAAGCCAGCTGAACAAACACATATCTATCCCTAAGAATTTAAAAAGGAAACAAAAAAAGAGAAAAATTTAACAATAGTAGATTTTTTACATACATTTGAAATTATTTAAAAGAGCTTACTGGCAACGACGTCTGACACATACTAAAACTATTCATCAAGATTTGTTTGCAATATAAGTTTGTTTGTTATTACTCCCTCTATTCCTATTCAAAAGTCATTTTTAACTAGTTTACATATTTTAATAAAATTAGTTAAAGTTAGTCGGGATTCATAAACATTTTAAAAAAATTACTATAATTAATTAAATTGTAACCCTATCGTAATTATATTCCTTTTAATCCTTCTATCCATCATAAATGTAACTAGAAGTAAACATGCCACTGATTATGTATAGGAAGGTAAAGAGGCCAAGAAATTATCATATTTGAATATCATGATTCCAGCTTTTACAACTCTACAAGGTTGAAATTTAGTGATATACTCAATAATCTTAATCAAATGCTAAATACTAAATGGTGATCATTAATCTTTAATTTACTTAATTAAAAAGTAGGAAGTTACAGGTTGTGCCTAAACCATTATTTTAATACCAAAATATAACACAGACACATGCTTAATCACAATTAATCACCAATTTCTTTATCAATAAAGTCTGGCACAATTAGCATATAGCTATGTCCCTTAAGAATGTTGTTTGAAGTTTGATTCTTAGCCATATGTATGGAAAAGACTATGTTAGAAAGCCAAAGTCTACTTTTGGCGAAACAAGACTATATTACACTAAAACAGATATCAAAATTTGAAAACAAAGGAGAGGGTAGTTGTAAACCTTCATAGTTTAGCTAATTTTTTAATTAATTTATTTCAAAATATTACTTATGTATATCTCTACTCATCCACTAGTTGTTACAAAATAACACATAAAAGAAAGGAAAAAAGCATATAAAACCCATCTTTTTATATATTTTCAAGTCTATGGCCATACAAAAAGATCAACCATAACACTTGCTATAACACATGTTCCATAGCAGTCAAATCATTGTTTATATACATTATTTTTCTCATTTCTTCTTCCAAAAGTCAGTGGTGTGTTTTTGTTTCTAGGTCGAGGAGTAAGGAAATCATAAAACAGAGGGTTGGCATTCTCTAGAGGTGGGTTTGGTGATGGAACATTTGTAGACACTATGCTAGATTTGACTTTTGTTGGTGCCTAAAAGTTGACACTTATTTAGAAAAATGCCAACAAAAATGAGGCTGAGTGTCACAACTTATTTTAGGCCTATATTCTCATATTTTAGACCCTATTTAAGTTCATTTAAGCATGATTGGAAGCTTGAATCAAATAAAAACTAAAAACATAATTTTCAATAATTCGAGTACTATTCACTTGGTAAATTCCATTTTACCGACCGAATTTTGAAAATTTAAAACTAATTTTACAAAAAATCTTATTAGAGTGATTCAGTCTCTAAAAATAGCTAAAAACATTTTCTACATGGAAAAAATATGCAACAAAACAATTACTAGGAAAATTTGTATAGTTTATTCTTCCAAAAATAATTGTAGATTTGGTCTATTTCACTTTCCTAGGATTTTAGTCTTAAATTAAAAAATTCATATCTTACTCTACCCTAAGCCAATTCATGAATTATTTATGTCCTTAGAAAGCTCTGTATGTCTATTTTCTAGACTTTTCTTGTACATTTATTCAACGTTTATAGGGTATAACATTAACTTAAACTATTAAGGGTCAGAACACTACTTTTATTGGAATAGTTTTAGGAGAAATTACATAACTCCTTTTTAGTCCCAAAAACTTTCAAACTAATGGAATTCATTTCCTAAGACTTGAAGCTTTCCATAAATGCAGATTATTGAATTTTTGGAGATATACATGATTTTATAATACCTTTTGAAAAATCCAGTATCTTCAGTGAAAATTGTTAGGTCAGCTGGCTTCCCAAGAGGGGGTGAATTGAGAAGTTTGAAATTTTTTTGTAAAATTATAAAGAGCAGTGAAAGTGAAAGTTACAGAAAAATAGAGTGCAAAATGTAATAAAGTAGTAAGTAAGGTAGTGGAAAAAAAGACATAAAGATTTATCCTGGTTCGGTTTCTTTTTCTTAACCTACGTCCAGTCCTGAAGCTACCACTTAAGATTTTTCACTATCTTGCAAGAATTCAGTAGGCTCCTTGCAATGCCACAGTACAACCTTGTATTATGTTCTAAGAGCTTATATATTCTCACTTTGCAATCTAGCTAAGTGCTTCCCAAATCTCTTGTGAAATCCCCTCACAAGAAAATCTTTCTTTCAAATGAAGATAAGATTGTTTACAACAAAATCAACTCTAATTTAGAGTATGTATGAAAGTTGAAGAGCAATAAATGAAGTGTGAGAAAGTTGAACACTTTGTCTAAAGATTTTGGTAGAGTTTCAGTATATACAACGTAAAATTATTTTCCACACCTTCAAATGAAGTTCTATTTATAGATTTATGTCTTACCTATATGTTAAAGACAAGATCTAGCTGTTAAAGATAATACCTAATGGTTACTCTACAAAACTAGCCATTCACTAACCGCATTTAATGCATTTGATATCCAAAGTTTGAATTTTGGGGTGTCAACAGACGAATTTCGTAGAGACAATAAGTTAAAAACTTTAATGTTGAACTTCAAAGTTCATATGTTCAAAGTTGAAATTCGAATTTTCATCTTGACAAATATTTCCTATGTAAAAACATACGAATTTTCAAGTTTAAAGTACTTCTAATAAGTGTGAATAGTTATTCCATATTGCTACAGTGCACTCAAAATTCTAATTTTGGGGAACCAAAATTCGTCTTTCAGTGAGCAATTTAATATGAGACAAAAGTTCTTTTTTTCAAAATTCAAATTTTGAGCCTTCAAAGTTTATCTGTCAAAGAGACCTCTTATTAGATGTACATGTTTTCATTTCAAAGTTTGAATTTACAAAGTAGAAGTTCATCTATCAGAGGGACACTTAATCAGACTTATACATTTTCATTCTAAAGTTTGAATTTTCAATAAGTTTATCTATCAATGAGACTAACTTTGAATTCTTTTTCCACTTTAACTTCAAATGAACTTTGACATAGTTTTAGATGAATTTTTCATTTTTCACAAATTATGCTGGACTCCAAATTCAAATTTTAATAGGCTGAAGTTCGTCTGTCAGAAATAACATTTCTGTAACTTCAAATTTCAGTCATCAAAGTTTGAATTTTCAAAGACACATATGAAATTTAATAGTTCAAAATTCGTCTGTTAGTGAGTATTTTTCAAATATATCATTAGTTTACATAGAATTGATGAAAACACATTTAAAAATATTGGGTGTAAGATCAAAAGCCTTTTTCTCTGTGAACATTATGAGAAATCCTACAAATTAATCTTGTGCTCATTTCTTTCTAGATTTCTTCATTTGAGATCTCTTGTACTCCTTTGATATCTTCCTTCCAAGCTTCGGTTGTTTGAAATCATCAAAACACTTGATTGAACAAAAATTCCAGTTTTCCTAATACTGTCCAGTTTTGAACCCTAAATTAAAAAAATCACTATAAATTACACACTTATCTAATTTAAGTGTTCTTTATCTTCTTTTAAAGCTTGTTTTGACTACTTTCAAAGAATGTATAACATTCTTACCAGTTGCTCTATCTCAAACAAGGTATCTCTATCCCCACTACTATAGGTCATCTTGGACAATACTAAGCATCCTTTGGCAAGATTAATTGCATATGCCTACTATATTATCAAAACATATTTCAAATCCATACATAACATTATAAGGGAGCTTTAATGAACAGAAACATGTATAATTACATAATTTCATATCACATAACATGAAACATATTTTCCGAACTTAACATTTTAACTTGCAAAGTCAATTAAGTCTCCATCATCTTCTTCATTTCCCTTGTATTTGCTTGAACATTTCCATGTCCTTGCTCTAGCATAGTTAACATTTGGAAAGAAATAAGATTCAAAGAATCTTAGTAGTGACACCCAATGATAATCATAAAATTATATTATGCCATACAATGTCATGAAAATTTTGGCATGGTAACACCTTAGGAAATGGACATCCTAGGGTCATAAAACCTTTCAAACAACCAACCAAAAATGCAAATTCATCACAAAACATCCAACAAATATATGGCATAGTTAAATCATGAAAATCAAGCATGATAAGATTAGACATAAATGAGAAAATAACTACCTTTGAACTTTCCAATCCTGTTCAAATTTTGTGCACACTTCCATTGATCTCGTAACACTTCCTGGAGCCCAATAACATCATAAAATAGTGCCATGAGCCAATGATTTCTAGACTTCATTGACAAAGTATGAACACTTGACCTAAAAATTCATTTTGCTATCCTTTGATCTTTTTTTCTACAACACACTTGCTTTTAAGGTTTTGGACCATGGGAAATCTATTTTTGGAGCCAAAATTGTGAAATTCCATCTCTGAAATGTTCCTTGTTCTGACCAAAAAATGAAACCCTAAGGGAGGAAAATTGATTCCTTATGCTAATGCTTCTAAACCTTTGTGAAGCTTATTTTCTTGACTTAATTAAGGTTTCTTGCATGTTTATGGCATGAAAACTCAATTCCTTCACTAACCCATACTTGACCAAAACCATAAAGTGAGAGGGGAGAGGAGAGGACTTCTTGAAACCATGGCAGTTCTAATGGAAGAACAAGCTTGAGTACTTAGAAAATTTACCTTACATCTTGCTCATCAAACTCAAGTTTTTTGCTTCCTTTTTCTCTTCCTCTTCCTCTCTTCTTTCTTGTACACCTCCCCCTTTTTTTCTTTCTTGCCCAATTGCTTCTTTCTAACAGCAGCTTATGGTTGTGCATAATGAGAGAGAAGGGATAAAAAAAATGCCAACTCACTTAATCACTTGAGTTACCTTTTTCTTCAATACTTATTGAAGAAGTTGTTTGTAAAATAATCAAATAATACAATTCCTCACATGGTCAATAGCTGCCCATGTCTGAAATGGGAGTGAAGAGAGTAATTAAATAGCTTAATTAACTTGCTAATCACTCACTTAATTATAATTACCTTTTAAGCACAAAAAGTAAGCCTTCTTAGAAAAGTTATCTTGGACAAAAATCAATTAAACAAATTTCTTCTTTGTCCCCAGGCTATGTAGCACGTCATTTACTAGATTTTTTGGCCAAAAATTACTTCATAAATTTTAATTGACTAAAATGCCCTTCACCAATTAAATTCACTCGTACTAGTTAAATACTTTTATCATAATTGTCATTAAATTAGTACAGGATTATCCAAAAATTACTTTTGGACTTATATCATTATGTTGGCTCAAAATATATTTAGGTAAGGTTTATTAACTGTTCTTGACTCCGCACTACTTTTTCTAAAATAACTTTTATTAGATAAAATATTAATTATAAAAATTTAATGCCCAATAAAAATTATATTGATCTAATTAGCTTCCAAATAGCTTCTATTGAGCTTAGCTCATCAAGAGCTTCATTTTAACTATAATTTTTTATATTTACAAAAATGTCTTTGACTCGGGACAAAATTATAATTTTCAATTCTTTCGGGTCATTTTTTCATAATTTTTCCTAGAGACTAAATTGAAAGAAAATTCCTTCTTTTGGAGACTAAATTGCATAGAATTTCTATTTCTTGGGGTAAAATTACTATTTCTCATTTTCTAGTCTAATATAGATAAATAATCATTTTGCCCATTTTCATTTATTTCTATGTTTCTCTATTTTCACTGTTTCTTTGTACATTTTATGATATAAGTATTTTTCCCCTAGGGCTTAGTTGCAATTTTACACATTTGACTTCTAATTTGGGAAATTATCTTTTTTTCCCTTAAGCAAGGTCAAAAATGTAATTACTAATTCTTCTTGGCACTTTCTTGTAAATTTTCCCAAAGACCAATTTTTTATTTTTCTTTTGCACTATTTGCATTAACATTCAAATTGGTCTATCTCTCAGCCTAGACATCCTGGAGATGCAATACTTATATTAATGTGCATAGCTTGAGATAAGCTTCTATTCAAGTATATATTGCATATTTTCCGGGGGTAAGTTCTTGAATTAATTTTTACTTAGGATATTATGGAAAATTAATTCCAATTAATAACCAAATATAACTTCTTCTGAAAACAATATGAAAAATTAATTTCATCTAAGGACTGAGCATGTAACTTCTCCGTCTTACTTTCTTTCCCATCTTTTCATGCATTTTATAATATCCCATAAAAATAGGGATATCACATGAAGGAATTTATAGGTGGTTATTAAAATAACTATTTACGAAAATCAACCTTTGTAGGCGGTTATTATCTTTATTAAAAAAGACAAAATATAGGAGGTATTAACCTTTATATGCAGTTATTTGAATAACCACCTACAAAGGTTTGATATGTATAGGCGGTTATTAAAATAACCACCTATAAAGGTATTATCTGGAAAAAAAAACTAATATTTTATTTTACAAGAAACACACTACATGGATCACCATTCTACACCATTGATAAAAAAGATTTAATGGCTCCTTTTACTTACTTTTTCTTCATCCTTCATCCTCTCTCTCTCATATATTTTTCTGATTCTCAAAACTTTATTCTCTGTCTTTCTCATTATTCCCAATCCCAACACTTCTCTCATCTTTTCTTTCTCATCTTCAGTCATCTCTCATCTCCACACCTAATGCATGGGCTTCCTTTTTCTCATATCTCCATCAACTGCCCACTAATTAATCCAATCAATTTTGCCTATGCGCAAGTCATCTTCCTTGCCATTCATCATCTTCTCCATACCTCCACCTCCTTGTCGATTTCATCTATATCCACCCACAAGCCTGCTTTCACTACTAAAGAATGGGAGAGGGAATGAAGAACGAAGCCAAGCTATACTTCATTCATCACATCCCCTGTTTGTTTTAATTTTCTTTTTTCTAGATCTAAAATTTTTAATTGTTGAGTAAAGATTGAAAATTTTTCCCTACGTATTTGTTTTCTTGGATGTGTTTTTGAGAGAGGGCTTAGGGTTAAAGATTGCTCATGGTGGATGGTAATCAGGAATGGAAAGAGGAGCTCTACAACCTGTAACAACCTACTCCAATACACCTTTATACTTCACTAAAAATTTCAAAAACTGGATAAACTAGACTAGGACACCCTAAATTCAACTCCCAAGAAAATCAGATAAGAGGAAAACCTCAGGTAGGACTAGAATTGTATGGAGCCGTGATGTGCTACAGTATCACCATGGCCTTAACTGGGTAGTATCACTTAGCGCTGTTGCAGCTATAGTGATGCTGCAACATGAATTGCTTAGAAGAGTATGGTGCCAAGGCCAAGATTTTGGGGCCGCGGTGCCCCTTTATTGATACCATATCAGTAAATTTCAATTTTCGATGTGAACTTCGGATGCGCATAATTTTATGTTCTGACCTCTGATTGTCCTGATTCCAACTCCTACAAGTTAATCTTGTCCCAATCTATTCATAGACACTAATTTCACCTAAATCCTGCTCTTTATGGAGATTTTGGACATCCAACACCATTTTTGCTACTTTTTGACCAAAACTCACCACAAATCACATCCAATTGGCACCAAAGGCCATTTGACCATTATGGGCCATTCACACAGGTCATAATCAACTCAATTAACTTGTCCAAGGATGTTTCACCTTAGAGAAAGCCCCCCATGAGATTTGACCCCCTTGAACTCTAAATTTACATGATGGACTATATACCCAAAATTCACATACAAGACCCAAAAACTCTTTTTGGGGCTTACACACAACCATCTCGACACAAGACACCTGTTTCATCTACTATGACCCACACCGAGGTCCAAACCATCATCACACATACACATAACCTCCACCTTGGCCCATGCCATAATCAAACATGCCATTCACCAACATTAACATTACAATCATCCATGTCATCATACAACATTCATTACCTCAATATCATTATCTTCATATAACTTACAAACATACTATCATACTTGGCATAACATATAACATAGACAATACACACACACTATTATGACTTGAATATTCCCATGTTCGAGATACTACTATTCCCTTGTCTTCTCCGGACTAGTGCCAAAACCTTCACCTGAAATATTAGTTTGTAGAAACTAGGTGTGAGACAAAGTCTTAGTAACCGGGGATAACTGCAAGCAACATATATATATATATATCTCATACAATAATGTACATGGTGCCATGAATGCATCATGTAATGGAATGCATGTTGTTAGGATTGCTGGCTTCCTAAAAGGGGGTGAATTGAGAAGTTTAGAATTTTTCTGCAAAAAGATAAGTTCACAGTGGCAGCAAAAGTTTGCAGAAAAATAGAGTGTAGTGAAACTAAGTATAAATGCAAGATAAGAGAAGAAAGAACTTAGTAGTTTATCTTGGTTCAGTTTGATCTACTTGACCTACGTTCAGTCCCCAAGTTACCACTTGAGATTTACACTATTAGCAAGAATTCAATAGGTTCCTTGTAATGCCTCAGAATAAGCTTGTGCTCTATTGTAAGAACACTCAATTTCTACACTTAAACACTCTCACATATGTTTCCCAGTTCATTTTTGTGAATCCCCTTACAAAGAATCCTTCTTCTAGATGAAGAAAAGATTTTTACACAGAATAAATACTCTCTAGATTAGAGTGGAAGTGAAAGTTGAAGTACAATTAATGAAGAGTGAGAGTAAAAAGCTTTGACTCAAAAATTTGATAGAGTTTTTGCACAAAATGGATTAAAATTGTTACCCATAACTTCGAATGAAGTTCTATTTATAGATTTGTCACTTAACTAGTCATTAGACACAAGATCTATCCATTAGAGACGTTAACCAATGGTGACTTTGCAAAACTAACCATTCACTAACCACATTTAATATGTCTGACACACCAAAATTCAAATTTTGGGTGTCAACAGATGAATTTTGCAGAAACCAAATGTTAAAGACTTCAACGTTAAACTTCCAAAATTCATCGATTCAAGAGTGAAATTCAAATTTTGAGTTTGTCAAAATTATCCTATGTTAGAACATATGAATTTTTATATTCAAAGTGCATCTGTTGAGTTTAAACAGCTATCTCATGTTTCCAAAGTGCACTCAAAAGTTGAATTTCAAAAGCTGAATTTCATCTATCAGAGGCTTGTTTAACTTGACACAAAAGTTCTTCTCTTTAAAATTCAAAATTTTGAGTTCTAAAATTCGTCTGTTAGAGCCATGCTCTTATTGGACTCATAAGTTCTAGTTTTGAAATTCGCATTTTGAAGTTCAAAGTTTGTCTATCAAAAACAGTGATATTGAATTTATTTTGAACTTTACCAATAATCGAATTTTGATGAGCTTCTGACAAATTTTGCACACTTTCATCGATAGTGCTTAATCCGATATTCGAATTTTAGAACTTGTGAATTTTAGAACTTGAAATTCGTCTGTTAGAGATAAAACCTCTCTAACCAAGCAAAGTTAAATTTTGCACAAAATAAGTATGATTCAACAACAAAAGTTTGTCTGTTAGCCAATGTTTTTCAGTTCTAGCACAAGCTAACCTTTGATAACATATTTAAATATTATGGTAACTTAAATGTTGTGGTAATTTTCATTCTTGAAGTTCATCTGTCAGAGACTTAGCAAACAACTACTGAAATATAAGGCAAACTTTGAGCCATCAAAGTTTGAATTTTCATATTTCAATATAAGGCAAACAAGTAAATGACATTCAATAGACAAATTTTGGGATTCAAAATTCAAATTTTGAGACTTTGGGAATAAAATTCTGAAATGTAAATTTTGAATCATTAAAATTCGAATGTTGAACACATAGACAAAGCTAACACACATACCATCATTCAAAATTCGAATTTCAATCAAGCAACAGACAAATTTTGGATGAACTAAAAACACTAGTACAACATGTGAAGCATTGAAATATATCTGTTAAGGACTAAAGCTCGAATTTTAAGCATGAAAATTCATTTAAAAACATGGTAGAGCATGGAAATTCATCTATTAGCATTCAAAATGTGAATCTGACAGGATTGAACTTACAAATAAATGTTGAAAAGTTGAATTTTGATATTCCTTTAGCAGATGTTGACTAAGTAAGTGTGAGATACTCCATTATATTGATTTTTCTTTCATATAAGCTCATGAGGAGTACCTGCAAAACACTTTAGATATACTTCGAAGCTTAAGTCAGTATAAATCTAAACAATTTCACTTCAGAAAGTATTAGAAGCTTGCTTACTGTTTATTGGGATTTACCATTCCTAATTCTCTTTTGATTTTACAATATCTGTCATCTGGAAGTAGCTTGGTCAAGATGTTCACAAGCTGATCTTCTATAAGGACAAATTCCAATATAATGTCTCTTTTCAAAATGTGGTCCCTTATGAAATGATGTCTGACCTCAATGTGCTTTGTCCTTAAATGCATAATTGGATTCTTTGTGATGTTGATGGTACTTTGAATATCACATCTCACCAGTATTTCCTTTATCTCAATCTTAAGATCTTCAAGTTGCAGCTTCATCCAAAGAATTTTAGCGTAGCAGCTATGTATTCTGCTTCTACTGTAGAGAGAGCTGCATTATTTTGTTTCTTGCTGAACTGAGAGACTAAAGATCCTTTAAGAAACTGGCATGTGCCACTTGTATTTTTTTTATCAGTCTTGGGTCCAACAAAGTTAGTATCAGTATACCTAACAAGCTCTTCTCCATTGCCCTTTGGATACCAAGATTGGTCTAATGTAGGCTTTATTGATGATATAGCTAGCAGTGTTCACTACATCAGCCCATAAGTATTAAGGAAGCTCTTTCTCATTTAGCATTGCTCTTGCCATTTCTCCCAAGGTTTTGTTCTTCCTCTCCACTACTCTATTTTGCTTAGGGGTTCTTGGAGTTGAGAAATTGTGATCAATTCTATGTTCTGCACAGTATTCCAAAAAGTTTGAGTTTTCAAATTCTCCTCCATGATCAGACCTGATATAAACACAATAGAAATATCTTTCTTATTTTGTACTTTCTTGGCTAAGGTTACAAATGCATCAAATGTCTCATCTTTAGAGGAAAGAAATAAAGTCCAGGTGAATCAAGAATAATCATCTACAATTACTAACACATACAAATTTCCACCAATGCCTTTTAATCTAGATGGTCCTATCAAATCCATGTAAAGCAACTGTAGTAGTCTAGATGTAGAGATAATATTTTTAGATTTGAAAGAGGACTTAGTTTGTTTTCCTTTAAGATAAGCATCACACTCGCTATCCTTTTCAAAAGAAATCTTAGGTAAACCAGTAACTAACTCATTTTTAATTAACTTGTTTAGTTGGTTCATGTTAACATATGCTAATCTTCTATACCATAACCACTTTCATTATCTTTACAGATTAAACATATGGAATATAGACTAGGAAGTTCATCTAGGTCAATAGTATAGCAGTTACCATCCCTTTAAACTTTGAGGATAACCTTGCGATCACTTTTTCTTATGAACAAGCAGAATTCTGAGTCAAACAGCACCCAATTTCCTTTATCATAGGTTTGACTTACACTTAGTAGGTTGTCGTTGAAACCAATTACAAATAGCACCTCTTCTATGGATGTTCCTGGATTTCTGCCCACAATGCCAATGTCAACCACCTTGCCATATTGGTCACCTCCAGAGGCCACTTTTCCTCCTTTCTTTTCTCGAAGGGTGATGAACTTTACTCTATCACCAGTCATGTGTCTTGAGCATGCACTGTCCCTATACCATTTGTTGCTCTTGCTAGCTCTAAGACATACCTACAAAATAGAATTTAGTTTTTCTTCTTAGGTACTCAAATCTATTTGGGTCCTTTTTTTTTAGTGTCATTCTTCTTAGGTACAGATGTTCCTTTGGGAACCCATTCTACCTTCTTGCCAAGTCCATTTTTCCTTAAAGAGCATGAATTGGAAATGTGTCCTTTCTTGTTACAGAAGTAGCAGATGATAAAGGGACTGCTAGATTGAGATGCTGGAAGAAAGCAATGCAGATAATATTTTTGTTTGACATGTTTGGATTGGGTATAAGTCTCAATAGTTTTTAAATAATCACATTTCTTTTATACCCATCTGCATACACGAAATTCCTTTTGCATTTCTTCTTATTCTTTTCTTTGACTGCAAGGATCATAACCAAGACCAATCTTACCTTGTGCAATCCTCTGACTCCCTAGTGGAGCATACAACATATCTTTTCCTTTTGTGAAATTAGTTAAGCTCATAAGCAAATATTCATTTTTCTTTGTAAGCTCTATGCATGATGTGTAGCAAGCAGGTTCATCTTTATATTGTGGTGGAATGTTAGACATTTTACATTATGATTCTAATTTGTTATTTTTCTACTTAGCTGATCAGTTCTTTAGCAATTTTAATAAACTTATCATGCAAGTCCTCAAAGGCATCAAGTAATTCAGAATAAGAAGGGTCAAAATCATTTACCTCATCTTCATTTTCACTTTTAGGCTGATTCTATGCTCCTTTTTCAGTAAGTGCCATCAAGCATATATTGGCGATTTCTTCCTAATCTTCATCTTCTTCATTTGAGCAGTTGTCCCAGATTGAGGAGATATATACCTTCTTCTTTTTGCTCGTGTCAACAGCTTTCTTTTCATTTCCTTGCTTTTTAGGAATTGTGGGCATTCCCATTTGATATGCCATTGCTTCTTGCACTTAAAACAGGCTATGAGTTTTTTTTTCCCTTTTGCTACTTATTCCTACTCCTTTCTTGAAGAACTTCTTGTTTCTCTTTTTGCCATAGAATTTTCCATATTTTTTGACTAGTATTGCAAGAGTTTCTTCATCTAGCTCTTCTTCCTGATCAGAGTTTTCTTCAGCTTCTTCTGCTGCTTTTAGTGCTAGACTTTTCTTCTTCTTATCTTGGTCTGCTTCTTTGAGAGCCTTCATCTTGCCCTCATATTCTTCAAGGCTGTCGAAGAGTGCTGTGATAATAGTCATTGATTCTCCTCTGGCTTCTTCTATTGCTATCACCTTAGGTTGTCATTCTATGAGTAGAGCTCTGAGGATTTTTCTGACCTTTTTAGGTTAAGAGTATTTAATCCTAATACTTTTCGGTTGGTTCACAATGAGAATGAACCTCTTCTGTAGATCCTTGATACTCTCTCCTTCCTTCAATCTGAAGCTTTCATACTCTCTAATGCAAGTGTTCAACTTGTTCTCTCCTACTCCAGTGGTTTCTTCATGTGCCATCTCTAAAGTATCCCACATTTCTTTAGCTGTGGAGCATTAGGAAACTCTGTAGAATTCGTTTTGGTTGAGAGTGTCTCACCAAGCAGTGTTTTGCTTTGAAGTTAAGCAAAACTCTTCTTTTGTCTTTATCATTCCATTCCTCTTTAGGCTTCTTCTTGTATGTGCCATTATTATGCAGCTTTATAGGCACAAAGTCACCTTCCTCAATAACTGACCAAATTCCCAAGTTTATAGACTGAAGATAGATTTACATTCTCATTTTCCAGTATCCATAATGTTCACCACTGAAACCTGGAAGTCTGTTGGTGTTGTTACCCTCTAGTAGTATGTGTTCTCCAAAGCCAACCATTTGTTCTCTTGAATGGTGAAATCCTTTAGCTGGGAATCCAAGCTCTGATACCAATTGTTAGAATTGCTAGTTTCCTAAGAGGGGGTTAATTGGGAAGTTCAAAATTGTTCTACAAAAAGATAAATTCACAGTTATAGCAAAAGTTTGTAGAAAAATAGTGTAGTGAAACAAAGTATAAATGCAAATAAGAGAAGAACGAACTTAGTAGTTTATCTGGTTTAATTTGATCCACTTAACCCACATCCAGTCCCCAAGCCTATCTTGAGATTTGCACTATTAGTAAGAATTCAACGAGCTCCTTGCAATGCCTTAGTACAAACTCGTGCTCTGTTCTAAGAACACTCAATTTCTACACTTAAACACTCTCACAGGTGTTTCCCAGTTCCCTTTGTGAATCCCATTACAAAGAATCCTTCTTCCAGATGAAGAAAAGATTTTTACACAGAATAAGTACTCTCTAAATTAGTGTGGATGTAAAAGTTGAAGTACAATAAATTAAGTGTGAGATTAAAAGGCTTTGACTCAGAAATTTGATAGAGTTTTTACACAAAATAGATTAAAATTGTTACCTATAACTTCAAATGAAGTTATATTTATAGATTTGTGATTTAACTAGTCATTAGAAACAAGATCTATCCATTACAGATGTTAACCAATGGTTACTCAGCAAAACTAACTGTTCACCAATTGCATTTAATGCATTTGAGACACCAAAATTTGAATTTTGGGTGTCAATAGATTAATTTTGTAGAGACTAAATGTTAAAGACTTCAACGTTGAACTTCTAAAATTCATCTATTCAAGAGTAAAATTCAAATTTTAAGTTTGTCAAAAATATTCTATATTAGAACATATGAATTTTCATATTCAAAGTATATCTATTTAGTTTGAACAATTATCTCATGTTTCCACTGTGCACTCAAAATTCAAATTTTAGAAGTTAAAATTCCTCTATCACATGCTTGTTTAACTTGACTCAAAAGTTCTTATCTTCGAATTTTGAATTTTGAGTTCTAAAATTTGTCTATGAGAGCCATGCTCTTATTGGACTCATAAGTTCTATTTTTGAAATTCGCACTTTGAAGTCCAAAATTTGTCTGTCAGAGATAGTGATATTAAACTGACTTTGAACTTTACCAACACTTGAATTTTAGCTGAGCTTCAGACGAATTTTAAATACTTTCATTGATAGTGCTTAATTTGAAATTCGAATTTTAGAACTTAAAATTCGTTTGTCAGGGATAAAACCTCTGTAACTTCAAATTTCACCAAGAAAAGTTTGATTTTTGCACAAAATAAGCATGATTCAATAGCAAAAGTTTGTTTGTTAGCCAATGTTTTTCAATTCTAACACAAGTTAACTTTTGATAACATATTTAAACATTATGGTAACTTAAATAAATAAAGATCAAAGCTTTTTATCCATAGTACAAATAGAGAAATCCTAATAACTAAGTCTTCTCATATCCTTCATTGGATTTCTTCACTTGAGTCTTTCAGATTCCTTTGATATTTTCCTTCCCAAGCTCTAATTATTTGGAATCATCAAAACTTCTTATTCAACATATGTCTCCCTCGCACACAACTATAACCAAGAGTTGGCATCATCATAGGACATTTCATATAGGTGACTCCTTTCCAACAGTCGATAAAGACTAATTCCAGGATATCACCAAGCTCACCTCACACTAACACACCTGGCCAAAGTTAACCCTAATGCTTGGACTGTGGCTCTAAAGTGAGGAGCAAGGATCACTTACTAACAATTTATCAAGCATCCAGAGGCTAGAAATTACCTCCAAGGGTTGAGAATCACGAACCCTAACACTGCTCTTTATCTCTCCCTTTGTTTTCCCTTCCCTCGGTCGACTGAAATGTTTCTAATTTTAACAAATCCTAAAACTGGCGCCACCACTGTGATAAGTTTGTTGAGGCGTGGAGCCTTTTTTGTCATAAAATTTCTCAAAGTTGAAGCTCGCTCAGCACATTTTAATTTTTTCTCCACCCTGGTTCCTCCAGTCTTGCATATATTTTCATATAAAATTCTTATTAGCTTGAGTCTAAGTTTGAGATAATGTAATGATGGTTGTTACATTCTCCTCTCCTTATAAAAATTTCAAACTCTTATCTTAGGCAAAAATCTCTGGATACCTCCTTCACATGGATTCTTGTAACACCTTGATTTAGGACCATTTTCCCACATATTAGACTTTATTAAAGTCTAATTATACTTATTAGAAGCTCAAATCACATAAAATTCAAAAACAAAAATTTTCATTTTCGGGGTACTATTCATGTGGGAAATCCCACTTTTCTCAATGAATTTAGAAACAACATAACTAATTCTACAAAAATCATATGCAAGTGATTCAAATCTCTAAAAGTAGCTTAAAAGATTATATACATGCAAAAAAAAATATAAAACAGAGCAATTACTTGGCCAATTTGTACAGTAAATTTCATGGAATTTCACTGTTCACATGGTCAATTTTGGGAAATCAAGTTTTCTGGGCTTAATTTGAAATTTCACTATAATTCATACACACATCCAAATTGAGTTCTCTTTTGACCATATGGAAGCCCTTTTTGTCTACTTTTTGACCATATAACATTCACACTTTACATCACAAAACGTCCAAACAGTGGTAGGTTCACTCTGTAGTGGTCAGAATGACCCTTTACATCCTAATACTTTACCAAGCAAAAGTTGTAAAATATTTACATGGCCATAATTCATTCTCATATCATGCCACACATTCACTAAGACCTAAAGGAACATAAAATCTTGGAGAAATAGATTTAACATTATATTTACAAATTTACACAAAACTCTAATTTCATGGCCATTGTAAGCAATATCAAGTTAATGATCAAATTCTTTCTCCTTTCCTTTGTCTTCCTTGGTGGTCTTGCCA
This sequence comes from Adenanthera pavonina, assembly GCA_026686845.1. Lineage (NCBI taxonomy): Eukaryota > Viridiplantae > Streptophyta > Magnoliopsida > Fabales > Fabaceae > Adenanthera > Adenanthera pavonina. Next base: position 9,460,880 of record JAIVEN010000019.1, on the reverse strand, counting down.
TGATTACTTCCTAAATATGGTTAGTAAGTAGCAGGGTGAGATTCCAAGAATCTCAGTAGATAGATCCCATACATGCAACCATGTAATCACAATTTGCATAGAAACATCATGTAAGCTTCGATACATCACATAGGCACATTAAGACATATACATTTTACAAAAATTTTTGTAGAGTTTTATTTTGAAAAATGGACATCCTAGGGCTAAAAACCCCTCATACAACTCATCCAATCACATAGCAATATCACAAAACAATATTTCATTCATATGTCATAGTGTCAAATGCAAAGAAAGCAAGTATGACTATGTAATGCATGTTAGGAGATTTAACTACCTTTATGTGTTCCCTTGATTCCCACACTTGGTCCACCACTTTTTAAGCTTTCCACAACTTCCTTGAATCTAGCTATATCATCATTGAAGCACTTTAGTTATTGGTTTCAAGGATTACATAATACTATACACATTAAACCCTAACTTTTTCACTTAGCATTCCTTTGAGTTTTTCTTGAATCCAACACTTGTACTTGACTAATTTGGACCCAAGGAATCCATTTTTGGGGTCAAAAACATGAAATTCCAATCCTAGGAATAACCCCTTTCTGACCAAAATTAAGAGAAAATAGGAAGAAATTGGTACACTTCATGATACATCAAACAACTTGCATATTCATGCTTTAAATGAGTTTTCTAGCATTTCCCCTATGTTTTATGGTTGGAAAACTCATTTCCTTACTAAATCCTTGTTTGGAAGAAACCCTAAGAGGGAGAGGAAGAAAATATACTCCATGAACCATGCTTTTAACTACCATGAACTACAAGCTTGAAGTAGTAGAAGACAACTTACCAACTTGAGCTCTTGAATTTCCTCTTGAGTTTCCTCTGCTTCCTTCTCTCTTTTCTCTCTTCCTTCTTGCTTTTTTCTCCTCTGGTTTTAGCTACTGAATACTCATGAAAATGAAGTGGAAAGAGAGTAATTAAGTGGCTAATTACATGCTTAACTATGTAGCTAATCATGGTTAATGACCATGGTTAATTTTTGCCAAAAATGTCAACAACTTCTTCAGGAAGTTTTTCAAAAAATTTGTGCTGCCCAGCTGCCCCAAATGGCACACCAATAATTGAGTTTTAAGTGTCCAAAATTGTTCAATTTTTCCTGGTCTAGATGTATCTTGAACTAGGTAATTTTTAACTCTATCGATAAAACTACTTTTTATAGTAATTTAGCATTTTTGGGCTATAGGATTTTTCTAAATTTATTTTTATATTTCCTTAATTATTTTGTCCAAATGGTATCTATGTGTGGCCCATATCATGTCCCGATTACCTTTTAGTTATCGATAGGGCCCATAATTTACTTTATCGGTATTAAGTTACTTTTGTACACTTGGCACTGATTATTTCTTTACCCTTGATCATTAACCCTCAGTGCCATGAACCATTGGACTTCTCTCATCGAGAGCTTCGTTCTGACAGTAATTTTGCATATTTACAAAATTACCCCTGACCTCAGGTTAAAATATAATTTCTAAAAGTTTCGAGTCATTAGGTGTAATTTTTCCTAAAGGCTTTTAACTTCTTTTTCACGTGATTTTCATGTATTTAGGGACATGGATATTATTTTTATAATTTTTTTAGGGGAAAAATATAATTTTCTCATTTTTCCATTCAACCGGGAGAAATGACCTCATTGCCTTATTTAACGCAAAACGGTGTCTGTTCATTTTCTTGAATTCCTTATACATTTTACATTATCATTCATTATTTCCTTTTTCATTAATTAGTATCTGGTGAAATTTTGGGATATTACAATTCTTCTATCTCCTACGTGATATTATTGGATGTCAGGCCACTCTACAACACTTTCACTAATTTAGTAGTTTTGTTCCTCAGCTACTTCATCTTTACATCAATAATTTGAAGTGGCATGACCTGAAAAGTCAGATTCTCTCGTACTTGGGCTTCCTTATCATCAATAATGTGAGATGGATTCGGATGATACTTCTTGAGTTGAGATTTGTGAAACACATCGTGTAATCATATGATTAGGAGGTAGCGCCATTTGATAGGCTACTGGCCCTATTCGCTCTAGAATTGGATATAGACCCATATACCGGGGGTGTGAGTTTCTTCGCTTGAATTGATCTCCCAACACCATTAGTAGGAGTAACCTTCATAAATACATGATCTCCAGCATTAAACTCCAATGGTCTCCTCCTTCTATCTGCATAACTCTTTTGTCGACTCTGGGTGGTCAAAAGCTTTTGATGAATATTCTCTATTTGCTGAGACGTTTGATCGATGATATTCGAGTCTAATAGATTCTACTTACCAAGTTCGACCCAACACAATGGTTATATGCATTTTTTACCGTACAAAACTTTATAGGGAGCCATTTGCAAACTCAAGTGATAACTGTTATTGTAGGCAAATTCGACCAACAGCAGATATTGATCTCAAGTGCTTTTATTCTACAAAACACAAGCTCACAACATGTCTTCCAGAGTTTGCATTATTCTTTTAGTCTGCCCATCAGATTGAGGATGATAAGCAGTACTGAAATTCAACTTCATCCCTATGGCCTTCTGAAGGGACTTTCAAAACCTAGATGTAAACCAAGGATCTCTATTTGACACAATATTCATTAAGACTCCATGCAGTCTTACAATTTCATTTATATATAATTGGACCAATTTATCCATAGTAATGGTCTCTTGAATTGGAAGAAAATAGGCTGACTTTGTCAGTCTATCCACAACTACCTATATTGCATTGTGCCTTATAGAGGTCCTTGATAATCCCATCACAAAATCTATGTAGATGCTATCCCATTTCTACTCGGGAATCTCTAGAGGTTGTAATGAACCTGCTAGCAATTGATGTTCAATCTTCACCTTTTGACAAACTAGACATCTTGCTACATATTCTGTGATATCCTTTTTCATACCTGGCCACTAGTATCCTTACTTCAAATCTTGGTACATGTTAGTCATACCTGGGTGAATAGTATACTTGCTCTTATGAGCTTGCTGTAGAATAATTTCTCACAATCTCGCAACATTTGGCACACAAATCCAATTACGATTTCAGATGATACCATCCTTCAATATGTCAAAGTCCTGGGTTTCTGCCATTTTAATCCATTCCTGAATGTCCAAAAGATAGTAATCCTCCAACTATGCAAAACAAATGTTTCTCAACAAATCGATTGACATATTGATAAACCCCACAACTAGAACTTCAGGTTGTACATTGATGGATAACTTCATATCTCTCAAGCTCTTCGGCAACCGCTATTCTCTCATCATTATGGTGGCTATATGGATTGACTTTTTACTCAACGCATCTGCCACTACATTGGCCTTCCTAGTATGATACTTTAAAGCAAATTCATAATCTTTCAAAAATTCTATCCATCTCCTTTGTCTCATGTACAACTCCTTTTGATCAAAAAAGTACTTCAAACTTTTGTGATTACTGAATACCTCAAATTAAGCACCATAAAGATTATGCTTCCATAACTTCACGGCAAACATTATAACCACTAACTCAAGGTCATGAGTAGGATTGTTCTTTTCATGAGGTTTCAACTACCTTGAATCATATGCCTCAACTCCACTTTGTTGCATCAACACATACCCTAGACCCTTCTTAGAGGCATTCACATAAACTGTGAATGGCTTAAGAAGGTTAGGGATATTCAACACTGGGGTAGATGTGAAATGAACCTTCAGTTCTTAGAATGCTCTCTCACACTTGTCATCCCAAATGAAAAATCGATCCTTGCAGGTGAGTCTAGTGAATGACATAACAAGTTGAGAGAATCCCTTGATGAACCTTTGATAATAGCCAGCCAATCCCAGAAAGCTATGAATCTCAGTCATTGACTGCGGTCTTTCCCAATTCATCACTACTTCTACTTTACTAGGGTCTACTGCCACACCTTCTTCAGAAATCACATGTCCCAGAAATTTCACATCTCATAGTCAAAACTCACATTTAATAAGTTTGAAATACAATTGGTGATCCCACAATACTTGTAGCATAATCCAAAGATGAAGTGCATTCTCTTCCTCACTCTTTGAGTATATCAGAGTGTCATCAATGAAGACCACTATAAATTTATCAAGATACGAGCAAAACACCCTATTCACATAATCCATGAAGACTCCTGGGGCATTGCTCAACCCGAATGAGATCACAAGAGAATTATAATGCCCATATCGAGTTCAAAAAGCTATTTTCGACACATCCTCAGTATGCACCCGTGTTTGATGGCATCCCGACCTCAAATCAATTTTAGAGAAAACTGAGGCACCAACTGATTGATCAATCAAATCTTCAATCTATGGCAAAGGATATTTATTCTTAATTGTCACTTGGTTTAGCTGCCTGTAATCAATGCATAATCTGAGACTACCATCATTCTTCTTAACAAACAACACTAGACCTCCCCAAGGTAAAACACTTGGTCTGATGAAACCCTTTTTTAACAAATCTTTAATATGCCTTTTGAGTTTTTTTAATTAAGATGGTACCATTTGATATGGATAGAAATAAGACTTGTCTAGGGCACCAAATCGATGGAAAACTTCAGTTCTTGTGCTAGTGGCAAGCTAGTAATATCCTCTGGAAACACATCAGGATATTCACATACAATCAGATATCTTTCCATTCCTTCTTCCTCATTCACGTTAACAGAGAAGAAAACTAGAAACCTTTGACACTCTTTCTGCAAGTATCTATTGGCTTGGCCAAAGGGCTAACAAACATTTTTATCCCCTTCAATACCAGGGATATTCATGGGCAATGACATAATCTTCTGAGCAAAGTCAAAAATAGTATTATTCTCCTCCAACCAATCCATCCCAAAAAAAATCAATCTCTTGCAATGGTAGATAGATTAGATCCAAAGTAGTGCTTCGATATTCAAAATGAACCACACAATTTGGACAAGCCTGAGCAGTTCTTAGTGAATTTCCCATGGCTGTGGAAACCAACAATTCAAAAGGTAACTCCATTGCCACAATACCCAATCTTTGAGCACAATCATAAGATATAAAGGAATACAATGCACTAGAATCAGACAACATGAATAGATATACAATTGAGTTTAAGTTAACCTCTAATCAAGTTGGGCGCTACATTCGCTTCTTGTCAAGTTATTGTAAAGACTCGTTCACACATCATTGGCCTTCTCATTGCCTCATCATGCCTTGGCTCAAGGCAATTTTGTGGCATGTGTCCCGGCTTCCCACAGTTATAACAAATCAAAGATAGATAATCGTTGTGGTTCATTCCACAATTTGTGCACGGATTTGAGGCATTACCAGAACTGTTTTGAGATGGGGTTGAGTCCCTTCCTGCGAATTCACTCTGACTAGAGCTCCCTTGGTCAAAGCCTCCTCTATAAATTGTCTTCTGCCAAATCAGCCTCTATTAGACTAATCTCCACCAAACCTGCCTCTTCCTCGGCCAAATGGCCTCTGTTATAATGATCTCTTCTTCCACTAGAACCACCACTGCCACTGTTACTACTAGATCTACTTCCTTTACTAACACCTCTAGTAGGTCCGAGATGAGAAAAGGCACAAATCATTGAATTTCTCTTATCCACCTTAATCTCCTACATTCGCCTGGATAGGACACATATCTTTGCACATAAATCCTCAAAGGACACAAATTCTGTTAATTCAGATGTTTTGAAGATTCTAAAACAAATGAGCTTGGAGATCTAATATCAAAGGAACACAAAAGAAATAAATAACAAAGATAGAGTTTCTAGAAGATTGAAGAGTTGTTTCACATGTTTTAGGAAACTATTTGTAAAAAAAGGTAGTTAAGCTTTGAATTTCAATTCACCTAACATTAAATGAGATAACCAACTAAATGATTAATGATTAGCTCATGACTTCAAAATGGTTTTCAAGAAAAGAGCTATCTTATGAGGATAAAGCTTCAATTTCAAACTGATTCTAAGTGTTCAATTAGTTTTCATGAAAATGTTTTAGCTTATGGGGATAAGATCTCAATTTCAAATATGTTTCTAAGTGTTTACCCGATTTTCAAGATAATGTCTTACCTCATACGCATAATTATTTAGGGTTATGGGGATAAAGACTTAATCTCAAAGCTTTTCCAAAGTCCATTCTTCAATTTCTTGAAAAGGGATTGACGTTATCCACATAACACAGCTTGGGGATCAAGTTCTCAAGTCTATCTAGGTGGTTATCCTGATAAGGTTGGCATCTTATCCGTAGCCTGTTATTCGTATAACCTAGGGAGGTTGTCCGCATAATGTGTGTTATAGAGCACTTGGACTTTCTCTGTTTAAAGGTTATCCGCATAACCTAGGGAGGTTATCCGCATAACCTATATTTCAGAATACTTGAACTTCCCTCAGGTTAGTAGGTTATCTGCATAACCTATGTTACAGAACTAATAGCTTCTCTTCAGCAAAGCAAGTTATCCGCATAACCTTGGGAGGTTATCCTGATAACCTAAGTTTCACTAAAGCTTAGCTTGAGAAAAACTTAACGTTATCCTAATAACTGAGTTGGTTTTCATGAAAATGATTTTGAGCTAAAACCAAGTCATTCTAGGTAGTACATTATCCATATAACCTAGCTAGGTTATCCACATGACAAAAGCTCTATATTGAAAATAAAGGCAAACGGTTACCCGTTATTCGCATAACCTGAGGAGGTTATCTGTATAACCTCTGTCAGATGCATTTAATGCGGTAGGTAAACAACTATTTTACTGAGAGTAATGACTAATCTTTGTTTCCAATGGATAGTTCTACCCTAAAACTATAAATAGAACCTCATTTAAGTTGTTGGGTAATGAGAAAAATAATATACACGCCAAAACTCTGCTAATTCATTTATTGATTCATTCAAAGCTTACCTACCCTATGTTTTGCTCATTCTTTATATCTCAACTTTCATATCTACTTTTTTGAGAGAGTTTTCATTCTATAAAATATCTACACACTTGTAGAGAGTACTTAGTGTGAGATTACACTAAGGGAGATAGTCTTACTCTTAAGTAAGAAGAGTGAGAGAACTTGTTTCAGTCTAAAGTTCAGGCTGGTATTATACTGTGATCATTACAAGAACCTATTCAAATCTTATAAGAGATAGTGGAAAAATCCCAAGTGGTAGCTTGGGGACTGGACGTAAGTCAAGTAGAATAGATCGAACCAGGATAAACTACTGAATTCTCTTCCCTTTTCTCTTTATTTCTTATACTCTATTTTCAGTTACCTTTTAGTATCACTATTGTATTTTGTCTTTGCAGAAAAATTTCAATCTTCCCAATTCACCCTCCTCTTGGGAAGCCAGCTGAGCTAAGAAGTAGTATTAGAGCCCGGACTCCTGGGTAAAGGGTCTAACAATCCAGGAGAAGACATGGCTGGCTTTGGTGAAGGCTTCCTTCCGGAAGGAAACAACACCAACAGACCCTGGTTTCAGTGGAGAACATTATGGGTATTGGAAGATAAGGATGCATATTTACCTTCAATCCATTGATTTGGATGTTTGATCAGTTATTGAGGAGGGAGATTTTGTTCCGATGAAAGTATAAGACAATGGAAAATACAGAGAAAAACCTGAAGAGGAATGGAACGTGGAGGATAGGAGAAAGGTCCTTCTCAACTTTAAAGCTAAGTATTGTCTAGTCAGTGCTCTTAATCAAGATGAGTTCTACAGAGTGTCTCAATGTACAACAGCCAAAGGCATGTGGGACACTTTGGAGATCGCTCATGAAGGGGCAACTGGCATGAGAGAAAATAAGCTGAATACGTGCATTAGAGAATATAAAAGCTTCAAGATGAAAGAGGGTGAGAATATCAAGGATCTGTAGAAGAGATTCACCCTTATTGTGAATCAGTTGAAGAGCCTAGGAAATGAATACTCCCAGTTTGAGAAAGTCAGAAAGATTCTTAAAGCTTTGCCCAATGAGTAGCAACTGAAGGTGACCGCAATAAAGAAAGCTAGAGGGAATCTATGACATCTGTGATAGCCCTCTTTGGTAGTCCTGAAGAATATGAAGGGAAGTTGAAGGCTCTGAAGAAATCTACTTCATCTGACAAGAAGAAAAAGAGTTTGGCTCTCAAAGTATAATTAGATGATGATGATGATGGTTCAGAGGAGAATGCTAAGCTAGATGAAGAAATGATGGCCATGCTGATGAGGAAATTTGGAAAAAATGTATGGAAAGAAGAAATAGGGAAGATTTGCAAAGAAAAATGGAGCCACCAGTAGTATGAAAGAAAACAAAGACTCCATCGTATGCTATGAATGCAAGAAACCTGGGCATATCAAATGAGAATGTCCTATGCTGAGCAAGAAACAAGGGAAGGACAAAAAGGCTAACAAAGGGAAAAAGAAGAAAGCTTTCGTATCTGTTGGATCAAGAGTTTTGATGATTCCAAACCAACACTCAAGAGCTTGGATTGAAGATATCAAAGGAGATCAAAGCTGTTTCAAGTGAAGATTTTCTGAGTATTTGCTATTAAATCTTTTGTAGGATCTTTAGTTTTTGTTTAGATTGGGTAAAAGATTTTGATTTGAGAAAAAGACGTTTTCAAACCTTGATTTAAAGTTAAATCTTTACTTATTTGAAAAATACTCACAAACAGACGAAGTTTGAAAGTATAACTGAACTGTCAAGTTTGAAATTCGAACTTTGCTTTTGGAAATTCGAATTTTGAGCTAAAACTGAATAAGTCTGGAGAGGTGTCCCTCTGTCAGACAAATTTTGGTCATTCAAAATTCGAATTTTCATCAAGTCTGAAAGAAGCCTTTTTGTGACAGACGAACTTCACAGTTTCAAAATTCGAATTTCAGACAAAATACAATTTGTGAAAACCAAATAAATTCGTCTGAAACTTTGCTAAAATTCATCTGAAATCAAGAAGAAACTAAGTTTGAAAAATGGTCTCTGACAGACGAACTTTGACTTAGCAACATTCGAATTTTCATTTGAATCAAGGGAGCTACTTTGTGACATTCGAATTTCACTCTTTCAAAATTCGAATTTCAGACAAAACAAAACTTGAGAAAATAGAAGAAATTCGTCTGAAAGTTTGATAAAGTTCATCTAAGATCAAGAAAGATTTAAGTCTCAAAACTGGTCTCTGACAGACGAATTTCACTCTGCAAAAATTCGAATTTCAAAGAAAGTGAACTACGGTGCCTATTTGAACGTTCAATGGACAGACGAATTTTGGGCATCCAAAATTCGAATTTCGAGGGTACTGTAGAAAATTGAAAACACTGTTCACGATTTACAGAAAAACTTTCTTCTTGAAAATTCGTATGTCACATTATGAAAATACTTTATAAGTTTCAAAATTCGAATTTCACTCTATGGACAGACGAACTTCGTATTTTAACGTTGGAAGCTTTAACCTTCGATTCCCTAGAAATTCGTCTGTTGGCCAACCAAAATTTGAATTTCAGTATGTCAGAAACATTAAATGCGGTTGGTAAACGGATAGTTTTTCAGAGTAACCGTTGGATAACTTCCCCAACGGATAGATTTAGTCTCTAACGGATATTTGAGACCTAAATCTATAAATACAACATCATTTGAAGTTGTGGGTAACGAATCAAACTTGTATATACCGAATTTCTGCTGAATTTTCATCTCAAAAGCTTTTACCCTTCCAACTTCATTATTTGTACTTAAACCTTCATATCTACTCTATTCAAGAGAGTTATTCATTTGTAAACAATCTACTCTTCATCTGAAAGATAGATTTACTTGTGAGAGGTATTCACAAGGGGATTGGGAAGCACATAGAGAAAGTGCTTAGAGAGTTTGAGAGAGCTCAGAACAGAGCATACTCGTGTACTGTGGCTTTAGCAAGAAGCCCGTTGAAATTCTTGCTGGATAGTGGATAAATCTCAAGAGGTGTCTTGGGGACTGGATGTAGGTCAAGTGGATAGACCGAACCATGATAAATCACTGAGTTTTCTCCTCCTTATCTCTACTTTTCAGCTTGCTCTGTTTTACACGTTGTTTTCATTATACTGTGATATCTTCACTTGCTTTGCTTTGTGCAGAAAAATTTCAATCTTCCCAATTCACCCCCCCTCTTGGGAAGTCAGCCTTGCTAACAGTATCTTCCATCTGGGGAGATAGTTCAGATGAAGAGGAAGTAGTAGGAGATGATGAAATTGCTAACTTATGTTTGATGGCACAAGAGGTTACAGAGAAGGAGAAGAATCACAACCGAGATAGTAATAGTGATTCTGAGGTAAATGACTCTAAACCTTCTTACAAAGAACTACATGGTGCATTTAATGAACTGATGACTGAATTTGTCCAAGTGTCCAAACAACTAAGTCAAGCTAAAAGGAAAATGCACAAGCTTGAAAGTGAGTCTCACACATCTTGCACTGCTTCACAATTTTCTTCTTCCCCCATCTCTGTTTGTGTCTCATGCATTGAGTTGAGAGATAAGAGTAATTATCTCTACAAGACTCTAACTAAACTCACTAGAGGTGAGGATATGCTGAAAGTATTATTGGGAAACCAAATTGTGAATCAGAACAAAACTAGTTTGGGATATGACCCATATACAGTCAAGGAGAAATTCAAAATCAAGAAACAGAATCTTTACCTGAGAAACTGTGTGCGTTCTAATAACCTTAAAATAACTCAGAACATAGAATCATTCCCAGCTCCTAGAAATCAAAAGAATAAATATTATAGACATTATCTCTAACATGCATCTCTTTCCTCTAGTCCTTTCTCCACTTGCCACTTCTGTAACAAGAAGGGTCATATGTCCTTCAACTATATATTCAGGAAAGAAGGAAATGGCAATGGGATGAAATGGGTTCCCAAGGATTCCTCCACTAACAAGAAAGGACCCAAACAAATATAAGTACCTAAAAGAAGGAACTGGAACTTGTTTTACATGTGTGTCTCAAAGCCAAGAAAAGCAACAAATGGTGTATGGACAGTGCTTGTTCGAGACACATGACTAGAGACAAAGAAAAGTTCATTGTGCTGAGAGATAAGAAAGGAGGAAAGGTTACTTTCAGTGGTGATCAGTCTGGAAAGATAGTTGGGAATGGAATTGTTGGAAGAAACTTAGAAACATCAATTGAGGAAGTCCTGTACATGATAGGACTCAATCACAACTTGTTGAGTGTAAGCCAAACCTATGATAAAGGTAACTGGATTTTGTTTGATTCCAACTACTGCCTAGTCATTAGAAAAAGTGACCATAAAGTGATTCTCAAGGTAGAAAGAGATGGTAACTATTATACTATTGATTTAGATTAATTACTTTCTCTAGACTCTATATGCTTAATAAGTGAAAATTATGATAGTTGGCTGTGGCATAGGAGATTAGCACATGTTAGCATGCATCAATTGAATAAACTCATTAAAAATGAACTTGTGCTTGGTCTATCCAACATTAAGTTTGAAAAGGATATAGAATGTGATGCTTGCCTTAAAGGGAAACAAACAAAGTCCTCATTCAATACCAAAAACATTATTTCTACAACAAGACCTCTACAATTACTTCACATGGATTTGATAGGTCCTAATCGTACTAAAAGTATTGGTGGAAATTTATATATACTTATTGTGGTAGATGATGATTCTAGATTCACCTGGACTTTATTTCTTCTCTCTAAAGATGAAACATATGATGCTTTTCTGATCTTAGCTAAGAAAATCCAAAGTGAGAAAGGTTGCTCCACAGAACATATCACTGAGGAGAATTTGAAAATCCAAAATTTGCTGACTACTGTGATGAAAATGGAGTGGAGCACAACTTCTTAGCCCCAAGAATACCTCAACAGAATGGAGTTGTAGAAAGAAAGAATAGAGTTTTGGAGGAGGTGGCACGTGCAATGCTAAATGAAAAAGGAATGCTCAGGCAATTCTGAGCTGATGCAGTAAGCACAACATGTTACTTGATGAATAGAGCATACATCAGACCCATGCTAGGGAAGACTCCATATGAGCTGTACAAAGGAAGGAAGCCCAACCTCTCTCATCTTCATGTCTTTGGATGTGCACTTGCTATGTCCACAACAACAACAAAGACAATATACATAAGTTTGATGCCAAATCAGATGAAGGTATATTTTTTGGCTACTCAAATAGAAGTAAAGCATATAAAGTGTTCAACAAGAAGTTTGGAACTATTGAAGAGTCTGTGCATGTTGTCTTTCTTGAAAATGAAACTATGTCTAAGCATGCTAGAGATGAGGATGATCTAATTTCCAGCTTCAAGAATTTGAATGTATCAATAGAAACCTCTTAAAGTATCTGAATCTGCTGATGTAGAGGAAGATATCTAGGAGAAAGATAATGAATGTAAAATAAATGAGAAAGTATCTCAAGAACTCCCTAGAGCTTGGAGATATCAAAGGAATCATCTGGTTGATCAAGTTATTGAGGATGTTTAAGAGAAAGTTAAAACCAAAAGACAATTTAGGGATCAAATGAATAATTTTGCATTTATTTCTCAAATTGAACGTAAGTGTACTGAAGAGGCTTTAACTGATGAATACTATGTTTTACGTATGCAAGAAGAACTTAATCAGTTTGAAAGAAGTCAAGTCTGGGATCTAGCGCCTAAGCCTAAAAACCATCCTATTATTGGAACCAAATGGGTGTTTAAGTACAAACTTGATGAATCAGGAACAATAATAAGGAATAAAGCTAGATTAATGGATAAAGGATATAATCAAGAAGAAGGTATTGATTATGAGAAAACTTTACTCCAGTTGCAAGATTGGAAGTAATAAGGATTCTCTTAGCTTATACTTGCATGAAAGATATTATGTTGTGTCAAATGGATGTAAAAAGTGCTTTTCTGAATGGGTATATCATGGAAGAGGTTTATGTTGATCAACCTCTAGGTTTTGAGGACTCAACTAAACCAAATCATGTGTATAAACTAAAGAAAGCCCTATATGGGTTAAAACAAGCTCCTAGAGCATGGTATAAGGGACTGAGTAATTTTCTAATTGAAAAAGGTTTTAAAAGAGAAAAATTTGATACAACCTTGTTTACTAAGAGAGAAAATAAAGATCTACTTATTGTACAAATTTATATTGATGACATTATATTTGGTGTTACTAATGAGTCTTTGTGCAATAACCTTTCCTAGTTAATGCAGAGTGAGTTTGAGATGTCGATGATTGGTGAGTTGAACTTCTTCCTTAGATTGCAAATAAAATAATGTGATGATGCCATTTTTCTCTATCAGTCAAAATATCTCAAGGAGCTGCTGAAGAAGTATGGATTGGAGAATGCTAAGCCTATGGGAACTCCTATGGCCTCTGCAACTAAGCTAGACATGAATGAAGAAGGAAAACTCTTTGATATAAATCAATATAGGAGGATGATTGGTTCCTTGTTGTATTTAACTGCTAGTAGGCCTGACATCATATTTAGTGTTTGTATGTGTGCTAGGTTCCAATCATGTCCCAAAGAGTCCCATGCAACAGCTGTAAAGAGGATTTTCATGTACTTGCTAGGTACATCTCAAATGAGACTCTAATATCCAAAAGGCATTGGAGAAGAACTCGTAAGTTATACAAATGTAGATTTTGCTGGATCAAAGACTGATAGAAAGAGCACAAGTGATACATGCCAATTTTCGGGAGGCTCTCTAGTGTCATGGTTCAGTAAAAAGCAAAACAATGTAGTACTCTCCACAACTGAAGCTGAGTATGTAGCAGTAAGGAGTTGCTGTGCACAAGTCCTTTGGATGAAGCACTAACTTGAAGACCTTAAGATAAAGATGAAGGAAATCCCAATAAGATGTGATAATCAAAGTGCTATCAACATCTCAAAGAATCCTGTTATGTATTCAAAGATAAAACACATTGAAGTAAGATATTACTTCATAAGAGATAATATTTTAAAAGGTGATGTAAAGCTAGAATTTGTTCCTACTGAAGATTTGCTTGCTGACATCCTGACAAAGCCACTTGTAAAAGACAGACATGGAAAAATTAGGAGAGAATTGGGATGGTGAATCCCAATGAGTTGTAAGTTTTTCACTGAAATCCTTCTTAAAACTACAATTCAATCAATAACAATGCTACCTTAAGCATCGAAGTATCTAGAAGTTTGTTTTGCAGGTATTTTTTTGTAATTTGAAACATTCAAAATCTAATGAAAAGAAGTATCCTACACATTAGAATAAAGTTATGATGAAAAGAAGAGGCTTATGGGGATAACAAGACTATCAGTAAGTGTTTATGGGCTTTTCAAATATGGTTATCCGCATAATCCCATAGCCTTATGCTGATAATGTGTTGATTTTCTAGTGTGGATAGTCTCTGCGTTTGAGGTTATTCACATAAGGTATGAAGTTTTTCATGAAAATGAGACATTTTGTGAACTTCAAAGCCTCTGGGGAACTCGATATTCGGATAAGGTCTCTACCTTATGCGCATAAGCTACTTGTTTGCATTCTTACTTGTAAGTTGTGTAATTCGATTTCAAGATAACTTGCCTACCTTATCCGTATAACATTTCATTCAGAGAAGAAGTTCCCAAAGTATGAACGTTATCCACATAAGATGGCAAGGTTATCTAGATAACCTGCTATGTGTAATACTTTTTGTGTGTCTTTTGTGAAACCTCTTTTCATGATAACGTGGTATGCTTGTCTGGATAACTTCTCTCTTCTCCCTTCTGTCTCAAGTTAGTTATGCAGACAATCTAAGAACCTTATCCACATAACCTAGCAATCTGTGGCTTCTCTTACATTTCGTAAAGCTCATTATCCGCATAATCTCCATACGTTATACGCATAACCTCGAGACTATATATAGGATTCTCTGATTTTCAATAGAATCTTGTGCAGAAAACCTAACCCTATCCTGAAAACCTCCAATCGTACTCCTCAAGCTTTCCAAAATCTCCAAAATCCCATCCATTTTCCTGCTCTCAAAACCATTTCGAGCAAATCTAAACTACTTTTATCTTCCCAAATCATTTGTAATCACTAATATGGCAAAGATTAAGGGTGGCAATCAAAGCAAACCACCACAGCGCAACGTGAAGTCCAAATATGCTTCGAAATCACCAAGTCAAGGGAAGAGAAAAACTAAATCTGAGCCAAGTAATCCGACAAAGAAGCCTAGAAAACCAAAACCAAAGGGAATTCCAGAATCTGAACCTCAGGATGACACTCACGTAAGTTCTTCTTCTAGTGAGTCTGAAGAAGCTTTAATTACAGATGAACTTATTAGCATAAGGATTTTGAAGGAGTCATATGAGGCTGATTTTAATGAACGTAAGGTAATCAAACCTCACTTTGTTAGAATAGAAGAATTCCTCATGAGAAATAAGTTTGATTCTAATGGGCTGTTAGAGAAATACAGAGGATTGATAGAGTTGAAAGAAGACTATGATGAAGAAGTTGTGCATGCTTAGTACAATTCTTTGAGAATTAACCATGACACAAAAGTATTTGAAGTGAGATTAAGGAAGAGATGGATTGCCCTACACCCTGACTTGCTATGTGAAATTCTAAGTTTGTCTTCTGGAGGAATAAGAGTGAACATTGAGAATTCAAAATATCCCCCTGAAAATGAAGCTATAAATGAAGACAATGGGGATGAAGCCAATTACAAATGGAGCATAATAGTCTCAAGGCTGCTTAGGCAAAGACAAAATGTGCCTTCTGAAGGGAAAATTGCCCCAACTCTTCTGACTATTGAGAACAAGATTCTCTACTACATTGTCTCTCACTTGTTCTTCAACAAGAGTGGAGGCTTCAACTATTTGTTTAGAGAAGAATTGTAAGTCATGCTACTGTTAATAAAGGTTAAACTAGTGAATGTGGTGGATATCATTCTATAGAGGATGTGGAAGGCAAGGACCTACAAACAGGACTTACAGTTGCTATTTGGGCATATTATCACCAAGGTTCTGAAATTTCACAACATTATGCATCTTGAGAGAGGGCTTGCACTACTTCTAGAAGAATTAAGTGAGAAAGTCTTGCAACCTGGAGAATGATAGATGGGTTGACAAGAAGAGGGATACTGAAGAAGGGTCTGAGTCCACAGCTGCCTCAAAGAGTCTTACAGTTGGTGATTCCAGTTCTTCTCCATCCACACCCTCTGAACCACCTCAATCTATGAAACCTGAACCTCCTACCCCTACTTCAAACAAACTAGATGAAATCCTAGCCACTGACTTGCCTACACCTATAGACATTCCTTCACTGTACCAAAACCTGTTCCAGATTGCCATGGCTACCAGGAAAGAGCATAGAGAAGATATAATTAATCTTGGGTATCTTATTACTAAGATGCAGGAGAGATTTGAGACTAAATTTGAAAGTCTCACCCAAGAAGTAAAAATCTTGCATGAGCATCTTACTTCTAGTGTTCCTCAGCCTTCCTCTTCCCCAATCCAACCACCACCTCCCACATACACTGAACCAATTGCTTCCGCACAATCACCTGCTCTATCAGAGAGCCTACGTCCTAACCTGGACTATGGTCTTCAGGAAGAAGCTATTCCTAATCCAATCAGAGCTTTATTTCTCTTGGCTAAAGGTGATTTCATTAACCAAATCTATCTTAATCATTGAAGACAAGAGATTAATGCTCTCTTTCCTCCTCTCCCTGATCCTGTCTCCTTTGAAGGCATCAGTTATCTTGCTAAGGCTACTGTGTAGGAAATCATCACCCTTGCCTCTGATTTTGAACCTTCTCCTGCACCCCTTTCCACTATCTCACCTCCAACTATGATGCCTGATATTCAGTACATTCCTGTGTTTCCTTCTGTTCCTCCTATTACTACAAGTGTGCCACTTTGGCCTGTCCCAGTGTCCACTATTCCAGCCCAACCCTCCACCCTTCCTCTTTCTTTGAATGAAAGACTTCAAAGAATTATGGAATGGAAGGCAAAGCTTGATCAGGACATTGCCAGGATGGATGCTGGTGTTGCTCAAATCACCTCTGTTGCTGATGACAAAAAGGGGGAGAAAGAAGAGACAAAAAAGGATAAGGAAAAAGAAGAGAAGACAGAAAAGGATAAGGGAAAAGAAGAGAAGGAAGAGAAAGAAGCAAAGAAAAAGAAGAAGAAATCTAAGAAAAAGAAAGAAACATAACTGAATTTGTTGATCTATGCTTGCTTGTTCTATTTTGCTGCTTTTCAGTAGTTATGGTTCTGTATCTTTTGTTTCTATACTTGTAATGGATATTTATAATACAATGAATTTCCTTCTATGAACGTGTTCATTTCTGTGTTCCTTGTTCTGAGATATGTCCTTTACATTATTTGACTTTATTTAAACCATACACATGTTGAGAGGGGGCTTCATGCAAACCCAAGTACTAATAATAAGTTTAAGTTGTTTTGTCATCATAAAAAATGGGGAGAATGTTAATTCAAATGTTTTGATTATTCTAAAACAAATGAGCTTGGAGATCTAACATCAAAAGAACACGAGAAATAAAGAACAAAGTTGGAGTTTCCTGAAGATTGAAGAGTTGTTTCACATGTTTTAGGAAACTATTTGTAAAAGAAGGTAGTTAAGTTTTCACCTAACATTAAATGAGACAACCAACTGAATGATTAATGATTAGCTCATGATTTCAAAATGGTTTTCAAGAAAAGAGCTATCTTATGAGGATAAAGCTTCAATTTCAAACTAATTCAAAGTGTTCAATTGGTTTTCATGAAAATGTTATAGCTTATGGGGATAAGATCTCAATTTCAAAGATGTTTCTAAGTATTTACCCTATTTTCAAGATAATGTATTACCTTATATGCATAACCATTTAAGGTTATGGGGATAAAGACTCAATCTTAAAGCTTTTCCAAAGTCCATTCTTCAATTTCTTGAAAAGGGATTGACGTTATCCGCATACACAGCTTGGGGATCAAGTTCTCAAATCTGTCCAGGTGGTCATCCTGATAACGTTGACATCTTATCTGCATAAGGAAGTGAATAGTGAAGGTAAGTGATATTGTACAGCCCGTTATTTGCATAACCTAGGGAGGTTGTCCGCATAACGTATGTTACAGAGCACTTGGACTGTTGTTTGTTAAAAGGTTATCCACATAACCTAGGGAGGTTATCCGTATAACCTATATTTCAGAATACTTGAACTTCCCTCAGGTTAGTAGGTTATCCATATAACTTATGTTACAAAACTAATAGCTTTTTTTTTTCCACCAAAATAGGTTATCCGCATAACCTTGGGAGGTTATTCAGATAACCTAAGTTTCACAAAAGCTCAGTTTGAGAAAAACTTAACGTTATCCTAATAACTGAATGGTTTTCATGAAAATGATTTTGAGCCAAAATTTAGTCATTCTGGGTAGTACATTATCCACACAACCTAGCTATGTTATCTGCATAACAAAAGCTTTACGTTGAAAATAAAGACAAATAGTTACCCATTATTCGCATAACTTGAGGAGGTTATCTACATAACCTTTGTCAGATGCATTTCATGTGGTAGGTGAATGGCTATTTTACTGAGAGTAACGACTAATCTTTGTTTCCAATGGATAGCTCTGCCCTAAGACTATAAATAGGACCTCATTTATGTATTGGGTAATGAGAAAAACAATATACACTATCTACTCTTTTGAGAGAGTTTTCATTCTGTAAAACATCTACACACTTGTAGAGAGTACTTAGTGTGAGATTACACTAAGAGAGATAGTCTTACTCTTAAGTGAGAAGAGTGAGTTCGGGATGGTGTTATACTGCAGTCATTGCAAGAACCCATTCAAATCTTGCAAGAGATAGTGGAAAAATACCAAGTGGTGGCTTAGGGACTGGACATAGGTCAAGTGGAATAAATCGAACGAGGATAAACTACTGAGTTCTCTTTACTTTTCTTTTTATTTCTTATGCTATATTTTTAGTTACCTTTTAGTATCACTATTGTATTTTGTCTTTGTAGAAAAATTTCAATCTTCCCAATTTACCCTATTTCTTGGGAAGCTAGCTAATCTAACAAATTTAACCACTGATAGCCGCTCCTTAATTTCTAGATGGGCTCCCTTAAACAAGCGTTAAGCCTTCCACCTGTCATCAGGATAATTTTTCAAGTTGGTAGAATACTTTGCTAAATCTTGGAATTGATGAATATAATCATTCACTGACAAATTCCCCTATGAAAAGCTAGAAACTTGGCCTCCTTTTGCATCATTAGGGCTGGAGGGAAGTAGTGTGCAAAGAATTGTTCTTTAAACTATTCCCATGTCATCAAAGCATTCATGGATTCAACACTTGGGAGAACATTGCTCCATCAATGCTTAGCCTTCTTTTCAAGTTTAAACACTGTTAGTTGCAACTTTTGTTTAAAGGTGCAATCCATCACACCGAATATGTTCTCAAGTTGATCTATCCATTCCTCAACTGATGCAAGATCTATTTTACCTTCGAAAGTTGAGGAATTGAACTTTCGAAAGTCTTTCAGTTGAGAGGAGATACCCCTTCTTTCAACTTTGAGGCTTTTTCAGGCTCCACCTCATTCTCATTCTCATTCTCGTCATTGTCCTCTCCTATATTTAGATCAACATACATGCCAGTCTCTTCATTCACATCACCATACACTTGCCAGTTCAATTACTCTTGCATCTTATTCAATGTTCCCCCTGAGTATTTACTCAGTCACTTAGGCTCGCTAACATCTCATGCATCTGCCTCATCAAATCACTGTTACTCACAGACATTTTCTCCTACACACAATAACAACATATTCAGTCATATAGCTCTGGACTAGTATTGCAATAGGAATATACAAGTCCATGCAATTGAAATTGTGCCAAGTATTACCGTAACTAGAAACAATGGCCAAAACCATTGTTTTGATACCAAAATGTAACAACCTACTCCAACATACCTTCATACATTACTAAAAGTTTTGAAAACTGGCTAAACCAAACTAAGACACCTCCAAAAAGGTCAAATCAGTGGAAAACCTCAAGTGGGACCAAAATTGTATGAAGTTGTGGCGTGCTATAGTACCGCCGAGGCCTTAGCTGGGAAGTAGCTTTTGGCATCACAGTAGCTACTGTGATATTGCAGCATGAATATCTTAGAGGAGTGTGGCACTGTAGCCTAGCTTTTAGCGCTGCCACACCCCTTTGCTGATACCATATAAGCAAATTTCAACTTCTGTTGTTAACTTTTGATGTGCATAATTTTATGTTCCGACCTCCAATTGACTTGATTCCAACTCTTACAAGTCAATCTTAACTCAATCTATCCATAAACACCAATTTCACCTCAATCCATCTTCATATGGAGATTTTGGACACCTAATA
This sequence comes from Adenanthera pavonina, assembly GCA_026686845.1. Classification (NCBI taxonomy): domain Eukaryota; kingdom Viridiplantae; phylum Streptophyta; class Magnoliopsida; order Fabales; family Fabaceae; genus Adenanthera; species Adenanthera pavonina. The sequence goes on along the minus strand of JAIVEN010000019.1, from coordinate 9,440,579 downwards.
CTATTTTAGCCACTTTTTGACCAAAACTCACCACAAACCACTTCCAATTGTCACCAAAGGCAATTTGACCATTATGGACCATTCATACAGGTCCTAATCAACTTAACTAACTCATCCAAGGAGGTTTCACCTTTGAGAAACCCCTCCTTCGAGATTGGACCCCCTTAAACCCTAAATTCATATAATGGGCTATATGCCTAAAACTCACATACAAGACCCAAAAACTCTCTTTGGGGTTCACACACAACCATCTCGACACAAGACACCTGTTTCTTCCTTCATGACCCACATTGGGGTCCAAACCATCATCACACCTACACATAACCTCCACCTTGGCCCATGCCACAATCAAACATGCCATTTACCAACATTAACATTACAATCATCCATGTAATCATACAACATTCATCATCTCAATATCATTATTTTCATATAACTTACAAACATGTTATCTTACTTGGCATAGCATATAACAAAAACAATATGCAGACACTACCATGACTTGAGTATTTCCACGTCTAAGATACTACTTGTAACACCTTATATTAGGGCCCATTTACCATGTATAGATCATTTTAGAGTTCAAATATGCTTGAAGAGAAACTTGAATCAATTTAATTTCAAAAACAGAATTTTCATAAATCTCGAGTATTGTTCATATTGTCATTTCTATTTTACTTGATGAATTTTGGAAATTCATAACTAAATCTATAAAAATCATAGAGGTGATTCAAGTTTCTAAAAATAGAATAAAAGATTCTATACATGGAAAAATAGGCAATAGTACAAATACTAGGCCAAATTATACAGTTTATTCCTTCAAAAAGTACTGTAGATTTGGTCATTTCTAAAAATTCCTGATTTTGGCAATAACTTTGAAAAATCATATTTTCTTCTATTCTGGACCAAATCATGCATACTCTATGTCATTTGAACTATTTTCTATGCATATTTTTTTTGTACATTTATTTCATTTGAACAGGACATGGCATTAATTTAAATCATGAAGGGTCATAATTCAACCTTTACTGGAACAGTTTTGGGAAAACCTCCATATCTTTTATTATATAGCTCTAATTACCTCCAAGTCAGTGTGATATGAAACTTAAAACATAGACCTTTCTATAATACAAAACATTGAATTTTTGGAGTTATATACAATTTTATATTGCCTTTTTAATTTTCCAGTACTTACAGTAAAATTTGTAGCTTTCCATTCACTATCTAGGTTTCAATCCTAACTTCAAAAATTCACTATAAATCACTCATTGATCCAATTTAAGTGTTGTATAGCCGTATTGAAAGCTTATTCCATCTATTTTTAGCACATGTAAACTACTTATACCAATTGCCTTATTTCACATGAATAGTACATATGTTCTCTTAGACTACTTAAGATGAGCTTTTCCATATATAATTTATCAAACTAAGTTCATAATCTTTTTACATCATCATTCATTGCACCAATTCCATACATAACATATCATAATACATTAAGAATCATAATAGCATAGAGATACAGACTACATGGCATATACATGATTTTTTCATATTATCTCAAAATGTAAGTTCATGACTTGAACTTTTACATTAAGTATCTTTTTCTTCTCCTTCCTCCATAGTTCACATGTCTCCCATGCATGGCTTGACCTTAAACGTGTTAGTCATTAGGAAGAATGAGATTCAAAGAATCACAGTAGCATTAACCATTCATGCATTCATATTATCATATCTTCCATAGAAATATCAATCAATTTCATTAAAACATAACATGCTATGATACGTTTATAAAAATTTCAGTAGAGTTTCTCTTTATATTTTAGGCATCCCGCAGTCACAAAACCTCTCATTCAACTCAGCAAACATTCATAAACATCATAAAACATCTAAACAAACAAGTGGCAAGTCATGGATTTTAATGCAAAACCATTAGACAATATAAAGCTAGAATTGGTAATATTGTCTCTTCCTTTTTGTTTTTCTTTAAATTTTGTCTCTTCCAAACACTTCTCCAAACTTTCTTAGGCTTCCTTAAACCTAAACATATCATCAAACAACTACTCAAGCTAATGGTTCCATGTCTTTCTTTAGAAAGTGTTCATGAAACCCTAATTCTTAAAAAATTCACTAAAAATTCATTCCTAGCTCAAATGTAACACCCAACCGCCAAACACCTCCAGACTTGACCACAAACATCAAAATCCAACTAAACACAACCCAAACACCTCAAAACAACTTCCCCCATCTTTCAAAGAACGGAAACAAACCAAACGACACCAAAAACTAGGCTGGGTCGTGGCCGCTACAATATCGCCGTGGCTCCAGCCTCCTTTGTTTTGAATACGCTTCTGCCTCCACTGGCGTGGCAGCCTGGACACTGGAGCTGTGGCGCCTCATACTGGTTTCCATACTAGCAAAATCTCAACAACGGGGCGAACTTCCGACACACATAACTTTATGTTCCGACCTCTAATTGACTTGATTCCAACTCCTACAAGTCAACCTAGTCCCAATCTATCCATGGATACTACTTTCACCTCAATCCAACTTCGTATGGAGATTCTGGACCCCTGACACTATTTTGGCCACTTATTGACCAAAATTCACCACTAACCACCTCCAATTGCCACCAAAGGCAAATGATCACTCAAAGACCATTCATACAGGTCCAAAATCCCCAAACCAACTTGTCCAAAGATGTTTCACCTAAAAGGAACCCTTTCTCCGAGATTTGACCCCCTTGAACCCCAACTTGACAAAATGGGCTACAGGCCCTAAACCACACCAACCAAGCCCAAATCCACTATGGGTTCCCAAATATTAGCATGTTGACTTCTCAACATCCAAAACTATGTAAACACCATAATACAATATACACATCACATACATAACCATACATACAACCATCCATAACAATCCTTATCCATGTCATCCATTCATTACAAACCTTCTATCCTACTTGGCACAAGATACATATCCAAAATACACACAAACTACATAGACCTAGCATTCCCACATCTAATGCTACTTCCTCGGCTTCTTAGGATTAGTGCCAGTCACCTTAAAGGTTATTCATGGGAGAGGGGTGTGAGACAATGTATCAGTAACTGGAAATAACCACATACAAGATATATATATATATACTGACCCATACAGTCGTGCAATGCAATGCGATGCTAATAAATGGTATGCATGTTCTCCCGTATATACAGCTAGAACCAGGAGCTGTCATCATCATAAGACATTTCAATAGATGATTCCCATCCAACAGTCGGTGAAGACTGATTCTGGGACATCACCAAGCTCACCTTACCCTAATGTAACCAGGCCAATGGTTACACTAGAGTTTAGACCGTGGCTCTCTTTACCCTGGACCATCACGAATAAATGGTGATTTAGGGAAGGTGCATCCCCAAATCCACTACCACCTGGCTCTCCTAAGGAGAGGATTTAGTGACAGGGATATTTCATCATATCATATTATCCTCTGTCGCCTGGCTCTTCCATGGAGAAGATTTAGCGACAGGGATCTTTATCATATCATCATCTCATATCATATCATAATCACCTCATCATCAATCTTTCACTATGCAATCATATGGTCATGATGCCAATGTCATGCTAACATGCCTCTATACACACACATATATATACATCATTATCATCACAAGCATCATATAGACATGCTAGCATGCAATGGTATAGGGATGGTACACATCACAACATATGCAATCATCATACATCAACTAGCCATGCATATCACGATATATAGAAAAACCATACACATACACAATCAATATCGTGGTATGAGAAGGAACATGCATATAGATATACATATATCAACATATAATCACATAAAACAAACACCTGGTTACCTTAAGTTGTCAATGCCATGCTCACACGAGTTCCATAACCTTTCTTGAATGCCAATCCCATGACTAGCCTTCTCCGAGTAGTCAAACAACCTTACAATACCATAATACCTTAATTAACTTCACATACCAAATATTCAAACATCACAATTCAACCACTGTAGCCTAGCCTAAGGTTTTAACTCCCCTTTCATGCATTATTAAGCTCCTAGGAACCATACCAACACCAAACAATCCCATACACTTCGCATTCCCAAGAGCTCTAACCGAAAACAACCTAGGGTTAAGCTCAAATCATGCATAAATCCTTCAAAACTTACATCCAAGCAACAAGAATACCAAAACACACTTCCTTAACCCCATTTCATCCATTTCAATCTGTGGATTTTGGCCGAAACCGAAGATCCCAACTTATAACTGAAAAACCCTAAATCCAATCAAAGAAAATGGAGAGGGAGGAGTAGAAATCACTTACCAACTTGAATCCAAGCTTCCAGGGTCTGAAAATTCACTCCAAATGGCCGAAAACTCCAAACCCTAACAGAGCTCGTCGTCACTCCCTCCATTTTCTTTCTTTCCTTTGCGTTTGACTGACCAAAATGTTTCTAATTTAAATCAGAAACTGAACTCTCGTCGCAGCCTCAGCATACCTCACCACAGCTCCACTAGTTTTCAGCTGGAAAGAGCCACTGAACACACTCTCACCATGGTGGCCCTGCTTCTCACTATGGTGTGGAGCTCTTTCAAACTCTACTTGAACCTTCCTCTGTCCTGATTTCATCCAGTCCTGTACACCATGCCAAAACAAAGTCATGATGGGTATTACATCAAAAATTATGAATAATACCTCCATTCCATGTAATTTTTTGTTAAGAATCCAAATATGGGCTTAGAATTACCAAATTCCATCTCTCACTATGGTTACTGTTCATTCTAAAATAAGCTTCAAAGGACAGAGAATTGGTTTTTCATGTAACTTACTTCAATCCTTTTCAAAAACTTACTTTCTTACTTGTACATGGTTTCTACTATGATTATTGCATGAAAACTCCTTTCTCTTCTACTCCTAAATCTGGCAAAAAATTAACATGAAAAGGGGAAGAGGAAGACTCCAATAAACTAAGCTTAACTACTTAAGATCACAAGCTCAAGGTAGTAGAAATCTTACCAACAACTTGAGTCTTCAACTTGCCTTCTTGCTTCCTCTTTTTCTCTCTTCTCTCTTGGGAATTTGGGAGCTCTCTTACTTTCTCTTTGCTGCAGCAAAATGTCAACCAAAGTGTGAGAGGAAAGAGGAGGATTAGCTTAATTAAATTTGGCTTAATCATGGTTGACTAATTTGGTTACTTTTCCAAAACTTCCTGAAAAAGTTTACTCCAAAAACATTGCCTTCTATAAGAAGTATTGGGACAAAAAAAGTGAGTTGAATGGACATCCAAGAGAAAGAAGAAATTGTCCAAATGCTGCTCAATTTTTCCTGGTCTAGATATATCCTGAATCGGTTAATTTTTAACTGTACCGGTAAAGTCAATTTTTACAGTAAATTAGTATTTTAGGGATACAAGACTATTCCAAATTTATATCTATGTTTGCATAATTAACCTGTCCCAAACCATATCATGTCCTAGTCATCTTTTAACAGTTTGTGGGGCTCATAAACTACTTTATCGGTATTAAGTTACTTTTGGACACTCGGTATTGATTATTTCTTTATCCTTAAACATTAATCCTCAGTGCCATATACTATTAGGCTCGTCTCGTCGAGAGCTTCATTTTGACAGAAATTTTTTATATTTACAAACTTACCCCTGACCCAGGATTAAATTATAATTTCTAAAACTTTCGAGTAATTAGGTGTAAATTTCCTAAAGGCATTTTTTAACTTCTTCTCCCTGTGATTTTTATTGTCTTGGGACATGAATGTCATTTTCATAATTCTTTAAGGGAAAAAATATAATTTCTCATTTTTCCATCTAATTGGAAAAAATGACCTCTTTGTCTTATTTCATGCAAAACAATGTTTACCCATTTTTGCAAATTTTATATATATTTCTAGGTATTTTAACTTTCTTGGGATGTTACACTACTACTCATTTGTCTTCTCTGTACTAGTATAAAAACCTTCACCTGAAATGTTAGTTCATGGAAAAGGGGTGTGAGACAGTCTCAATAACTAGGGACAACCATAAGCAGCATATATATCTCATATAATAATGTACATGGTACCATAAATGCAACATGTAATGGAATGCATGTCTCCTTTACATGCAGCTAGAACCACGTGTTGGTGTTATTATAGGACATTTCATATAAGTAAATCCCTTCCAACAATTAGTAAAGACTGATTCTAGGACATTACCAAGCTCACCTCACACTAGTACACCCAGCCAAAGGTAACACTAATACTTAGACCGTGGCTCTCCTTCCCCTTAACCATTGCGAATTGGTGTTGATTTTAGGGAAGGTGTAGTGCACTGTCATTTTTATCTCCTGGCCATAGGAGAAGATTTAATAACAGGGATCCCTTCCTTATTTCACCTGTATCATATCTCATCATATCATATCATATATCATCATCACCACCCGATCCTTCTTTCCTCACAATGTTAATGTAGTGGTGATGTTCATACCATATCACTATATAATCATCATCATCATCATGTTTCTTAATGTCTTGCTATGAAATCATGTAATATCATATCATCATCATCATAATAATCATCATCAGCTACTATAATGTTTAGCTTTGTGCATACCACGATATATAGAAAAATTGTACACACACATATCTATATTGTGATATGAACTGAAACATACATATATACACATATATACACTAACATATAATACACACAATACAAACACCTGATTACCTCACATTGTCAATACCACACACGCGAATTCCGCAAGCTCCTTGGATTGTCTACCATAACTTGTACTCTTCCGGTCAACTAAACAACCTTTACAATGTCATAATGTCCATAATCAACATATAGTATAATTATCCAAAATTCATAATTCAACTATTTAGGCTTAACTTAAGGTTTCAACCATATTTTCATACATCAATAAGTTCCTAATGATCATTCAAATCCTAATCAATCCCATTTATTTCATATTTCATGCCCCCTCAACAAAATCATCCTAGGGTTTAACTCAAACTCATCAGTATCCATCCAAAGCTCAAATCAAAGTCTTTTTAATACTAAATAACACTTCATTGATCCCATTTCATCCATTATAATTGGTGAAATTCAGCCAAAACCAAAAACCTAACTATATATTCAAAAATCTAACTCAAAAACTGAAGAAAAATGGAGAGAGAGGAGCAAGGATCACTTACCAACAATTTAACAAGCTTCTAGAGGCTAGAAATTACCTCCAAGGGCTGAGAATCATGAACCCTAACACTACTCTTTGTCTTTCCCTTTGTTTCCTCTTCTCTCAGCCGATTGAAATCTTTCTAATCTAAACAAATCCGAAGTTTGGCATTGCCATATCAATAAGTTCACCATGGCGTGGAGCCTTTTCTGTCCGAAAATTTCCCAAAGTTGAAGCTCGCTCATCGTAGTGGCCCTATGTCTCGCCTACGACATGGAGCTTCTCTGTCACCACTTTAATATTTTCTCTGCCCTAGTTCCTCTGGTCTTGCACATATCATTTCATAGAATTCCTATTAGCTTGAGACTGCACATATCATTACATAGAATTCCTATTAGCTTGAGACTATGTTCGGGATAATGTAATGAGGGTTGTTACTCAACCAAAGCTGCACCATCAATGACATCCCTAAAGGCTTCAATTATGATCTCTAAAACTAGATATGAACTTATAATTCTTGAAGCATGACCTCAATTTTTGCTATTTTTCATTTGCATCCTATAATTTTCTTTTTCAATTGCTGTCTGAACTCTTGATGTACAATTTGTTTAGCTTGAGTATACCATTCTTTTTGGTGATTTTTCCAGATATGATTTTTATCTTCTTTTCTCATAATGAAAGAAAAAAGTTGTATGAAAATGGATCTATTTTTTTTTCAAAAAGGACATGTGTTAGAGATCTGCATCTATGATGCAGATTTTATGTTTTTCGATGGAAAAGAAGAGAAAAATAGGTAGCTATGCATAAAAAAGAAGACTTTTGTAGGTGGTAATACAGATAACTGCCTACAAAAGGGGACTTTCGCATGTGATTAATAACCACCTACAAAAGTCACTCCCTTTTCTTGGCGGTCAAATAGTAGGTGGTTTTGAAACGCTAAGAAAAGCAGAAAATAACTATCTAGAAAGCCCATTTTTGTAGTATTGAGAACTATGGGTGGTAACATTCAATATGACCTAAATATTGTCATAACCAAGATAATAATCAGTGGCCCCATTCAATGTCAACCAAAACCACTATTCCAAAATTGAGTTTTATTGGCATCAAATAGTTTATGTTTCTTTTAAAATGCCAATTAAAATCTAGAGCAGAGGCTTTAGTTGGCGTTTGTTAAACAAATGCTGAGGAAAATCCTAGGATTAGTTGGCATTTGTAAGATAAAGTCCAACTAAAGCTTTATTAATAGTTAGCATTTGCTTAACAAATTCTAATTATTCATTTATATAAAAAAAAAGCCACAGATCATTAATACTAACTGATGATCAGAAAAATTAAACGATCCAGATTAATCCCTTCTTTCCCCAATTTCCATTTACTCATTTTACCAATTACAGAACTCTTCTCTCATCGGTATCTTCTCCCCTCTTCTCTCTAAATTAATCACCTTCCTCACATCTCCTTAGATCCAATCAGAAGGCTACTAATCAATGTGGATGATGAGGACTATGCAAGAAGTATCGCGACATTGTGTGAGGACATGACATCGTGCTAGGGGAATGTCTTATATCTTCGTGATGACCTCCGATATTGACTCTGATCTCACCGAATCACCATCATTCTTCTAGTAAGTTTATCATTGTTGCTCTTTTTTATTTTTCGTTAGGTTATAGGACGTGGTCGATTTTGACTATGATCTGGCCAAATCACCATTATTTCCTTACTCACAAAGAATTGGAAAAATGTTGTTGAGGTTCTTTGATGCCACAATTTCAAGCTTCGATGGAATCATTGAGAAGTTTCAATCGGAGGGATCTAAGAACAAGGCATAGGTATTCCTCTATTTCTTGAATTGTTTTCAAAATCTCTATAGATCATACTTGTTTCTCTGTGTTGTTGTTTCCCATTTTTCAGTTTTTCCCATGTATAAGCTTACCTAGAATTCTTAGTTATGGTGAATTGTTGGGGATGATCTGGAATCCTATTGAATTGTATTGATTATTTACCTGTTACTCTAGAGCATTAGAGGATAATTAATGAAAAAATTTGGCAACATAGCAAAAAAACTTTTTAGGGATAATTTTATAAGCTCTGAGATTTTCCTATTACTATAAAGAACTGAAGTGAGAATTGTAAAACATATTTGAATGAGAAAGCTCTACTTTGAGAGGTAAAATGCTTCATTAAATTACCCTCCTTTCAATACTAGACAACTGAAAAATGGGAAAGAGATTTGTTTTTCTTGGTAGGGGAGGGAAGAGAAGAGCTTATTGCAAAATTAAGGTCTGCATCTTTTTTTCTCTATTGATGTTAAAGGAGAGGGAAGCAAGATTTGTTGTGATAATACTTTGTTTTAGACTTTTGGACAACATACTTGGCCAATTCATAATTTTCTTGTTAAGGTAGAGAATAGATGACCAATGAAAATATCAAAGGACGTAATAATTTGCCTCTTATTGTTGGGATGTGTAGCAATTAGCAAACACTGAATAGGTCATGTAACATTCTGACGCCATTATAGAATATACCTCCATTTTAATTCGTCTCTTCCAAGTTGGCTTTTGTATCTAATGCTTAATACACTAATGACATGCCATTGGAGTCTAATTGTTCTCTAAATCTCATTTTTATTTCATCTTTTTCCATTTTTAATTTACTTGTCTCTTGTAGCATATAATAAAAAGAAAAAAAATATCAAAATGAGCTCGTGAATAGCCTAGACATTTGGATGTTGAATGGATTAAAAGCTTTGGGTTTGTTATTTTTCTGTTGCTAGAACTTATATAACTTTTGAGGGGTTATGTTGAATGAATTAAAAGCTTTGGGTTTGCTATTTATGTTTCTTGTTTTGTGGGAATTATGAAATCATGAAATCAAGACCTTGGAACATATAGTGACTTGATTAGTTAGGGAGAAAGATCAAATTGGTTCTTTACTTAGGAATGCTTTGTTAAAGAGGATGACATCTTGGAGACGAAAGGGATACATAGATGACAAAAAAAGAGGAGGATGAGATATACGATTTGGTAATTTTTTATTAGCATAAGCATTGTTTTATTTCACTGTAATTTTTTCTTATATACTTCACTTTTTTTTGTTTCCAAATTTTCTCTATTAAATGAGAGCTTTGTTTGGGAACATGAATCATCTATCATGAAGGAGGTTCCAGAGGCGATCATGCCATTTGACAATGTGCCAACTCGAATTAACAAGTAGTAATTCCCAGCATTAATATTATATGAAGTATGCCTTATACATCATATATAGATATTAATTTCTCATAATTTGTATTAGTTTTTCTCATTCATTAATCATTAGGTACTTACAGTGAAATAGGTGTTTGGAGGAAGGAGCGCAAATGTTCATCCTAAAGCCCCTTAAACAAACTGATGTGTCAATTAATGAACTGAAAGTCTAAGACTCCTTCACTTCAATTGATTAGTTTTTTTATAGCTACTTCAAACTAGCTTGTTGAAGTGTGGTGTAACTAATTCTACATGTTTTGGCATCAAAAAAAGTCCTTTTAGGATGTTTTAATGTCTACCTATATAAGCTGGTTTCAGGTTTCTTTTACTGTAACATAATTACAGTGTGTTCTTTTTCCCTTTTTAGGTTTTGCTTGTGTTTGAGCAGGGTTAGGTTGATGTAATTAGGATGTTATGGAAAAAGTACCTCAACTTACTTGCTTATGCTAAAAAAAAATCTTGATTATATAGGTGCATTTTCTTCTTAAAATGTTGTAGTGAATTTTATCAATTTTTGAATTTTATATTTATAATTTTTTAATATTTGAATTTATAAATAAAACTCTTAAACTTTTAAATTTATATAAATTTACAGCACATAGAAGCGCAAGCCAAAATGCTCAACCATAGAATGCAACATATAAATGAAGAACTTAAAGAGAAGCGAAAAGTTGCAAATGAAAGTGTGAGACTCATCTTTTCTTAGTTGTTAATTTGATCTAGTTTCTATTTCCTAAACATTGGTTAAATTTACCTATTACTTGTGTTATGTATTGTCAATGTTGAATATGTTGTAGATCATATGACAGGAACATTTGACTATTAGCACTGCTTTGATACTAAGTATGAACTTAACCTATTTATGATGTAGGTTGAGGGGCAAATGCTAGACATTATTACTGCTAAAGAAGAAATTAATAGATGTAAAGTAGCAGTAAAACAAGAAGCTGATGCAAGCAGAGTAGTTGAACAAGAATATGTGGCATAAGTATGCTTGCTGTCTTTGTCGGGATTAATAGAATATGTATTTTAGTTAGCACTAAAAGAGTAACTCTTTTTTATTTTTGCACATCTCAGTATTCTTAGAATTCAAAGCTTTGCTAAATTTACAAATGGTTTAATGGCATTGTTCCTACTTTAGTTTAGCAATAATGAAATGTGAATTTCAAAATTACTGATACCCATATTATTCGTTGCTTGTCAGAATGAGTTATTGTTGATACCATCTTTTGAGTAATCATATTCTGATGCTTCCTTCAAGTATTATATCAAGTTGATATTTGTAGTGATAACAACTACCTGTTGGATATCTTCATTCCTCTTGGTCATTAGCATTATCAGTCCTCTTTGAAGATGCAATATTCCTAATTATTAGTTGCAAATCTGCAGCTATCAGCACTTAAGCAAGAAGAGGCAAAGCAATCTATGTTGGAATCAGAGAACAAACTAAAATTCAAAGAAGAGATGACAATATCTGCCATGGCAGCAAGGGATGCAAAAGAGAAATCTCTTAAGTTTGAAGACTTGAGGGCATCTCGGCTAAAGAACAGAGTGGAGTAGCTTACTTGTTAGCTTAAAGAGTTTGAGAATATGAAAGACTCAAGGAGCCAAAATAGGCCTAGATGTGTGTGCTAGCCATGGCACAGTGGCTTGGCCTGGACTTTGTAGGATCTCATCAGCCTGATACACAACAATTACAAACTTCTAACGAGATGGAGTTCTCTGAACCTTTTCTATAATTGTACCATAACTACTCTATCTCTTCTTTTTTTTTCTTTTATTTCTTGATTTTTTATGTCACGAAATTGTATTGCTAGAATATATAACTTTTAATGTAATATATATTTTTTTGTCAATGAGTTCAATAGAGTTATATACATGTATATTTTTTTGGGAAAAAATTAGCTTTGGTTAGCATTTATGCAAATAAATGTCAACAAAACCTATTTTTTTAGCAAAAAAAAAAAAAGAAGAAAAGTTGGCATTTATGGCACAAACGTCAACTAAAAGGGAGACTTTAGTTGGTGTTTGTGGCACAAAAGCCAACTAAAGTCCCTTGTTTTCATTGGCATTGAAATAGTTGGCGCTTTTAAAATACCAATAAAGACAAAAAATAAATGCCAACTATTTTCTTTTTTGGTGTAGTGAACCTGAGCAATTGGTAATTTGACACATTACACAAAGAAAACTATTATAAAAATTTAAAGTTGAACTAATAATAATCTACTTGTAAGTTGAGTAGAAAACATTTTTTTAGTTATCTTCCCTAAATTGAAAAATTTCTATATAGACATGCATAGCACAACAAGAGCACCTTTAGCACATACATTATATACATAAGCATATCAATTCATGTATTCAGCGTATCCCCTAGACTTAAGCATCAGAGAGTCCTTAGAATTTGTTTTACAAGTACTCTTTGAGATGAAAGTTGATGAAATCTGCAAAACTTGGAGTATCTGATGAAAGGAAGGCCTTGGCTATATAAGAGCAAGCCAAAATATGACTATCAAGCTAAGTATGTAAGCTTTAAATTACTATCATATATCGATGTTTGACTAACCCATGATCGTTGTATGAATTTTGAGCTGTTTGCAAAGTTGTATATACATTGTTCACATTTCATATACACACAAAGATAGTAGGATATTTGTACAACACACAATTCCAGAGAGTGATATTCTCAGTATGTCCTCGATGTACAAATAATGTCTAGACAATGCACGACTACTGACCCCTAACAATTTTATATGCTCTTCTCCTATTGCTCTTATTCTTATCTTGATTGACTTGTGCTTTGCATGATCAAAACATGTTATATGTAAAATGAAAGCACATTGTATGAATAATGACTCTAAGTGTGCTATGTCTGTTACTTGCTAGAACTAATATATGACTATTGGTCTATGAATGGACATATATCTAGTTCATCTAAGATCTAGCTAGTTACTATTTAGACCATGATGTACGAATATTGCTCACCAATGGATGTACATTTCTGAAACTATATGAGGAGTTCTTTGAACTGGAGCTAATTTTCCATCTAAAACCTAACCGTTATTTGTATTTTATCTTAGTCATTGCCTTGGAAACCTTCTCAAATTCAAATTCTAACCACCCAAAATCCAAATTCATGCCAATTAATTGTACTCTCTAAACACTTTCTAAACCTATCATTTATGGGAATTGAGACCTAAGATGGTGAAAGGAAAAAGAAGTTCAAGAATGATGACTAAAGAAGAATGTTAGATCATAATACGCCATAAAACGTGCTCAATAACCATCTAAGAAGGGTCACTCTAGTAGAGTTACACCATCTAAGAGACCGCATTCTCAAAGACAACAACCTACAAGTGAGAAAGCCTTTAAGTCATCTAATTCTACACAATCTGAACTAGATTGGCAACAAAAACTTTCTGTGGAACAATGCTGAGATCAAAGATGCATACAATAAGGATTACAACAAAAGGAAAGTAGTGCAACCTCATTATGTAAGCTTTGAAAATTTTCCTTTTTGCTCATAAATTTGAATCAGTTGATCTAGTGGAAAATTTTAAGCCATTACTCAAACTATATGGGAATATATGAGGATGTAGTTAGAACATGGTACACTAGGAATAGAATTCATATCTCTGTAAATATGAAGGATGAAGTTTGTGTTGAGATTCACTAACGAAGATCTTGCTGATACTTTGGGTATTTCTAGATGTGATGGAATTAAAATTAACTTGGAAAATGTGGACTACTTGATGTGACCATATTTTAATATATTTTTATTTCCTAAACCTAGCATTTTTATCATATTATTTTAGCTACTTTGAGGGTTTTAAAGCATTTTCATCTTATAGTAGGCTTTGAGTATTTTGTGGAAAAGTGTGTTAAATTCTTGGTTTTCTTCTTATTTTATGATAATTGATTATATTTCATGAATTTGGTTTCTAATTCTTCCTATAGGTGCATTTTCCACTAAATTTAGTTAATTAAATGCTTAATTAGGTTTTTTTGGGTGATTAAATTAGAGTTTTCTATGTATTTTGGGTGTAGTTTTTTGGAAAATTTCATTTTCATCATCCATTTAATGTCATAAATCATTCCATGTCATTAGATTTTTGTTCATCTTATAACCATTTTCATGTACTAATTCATCCATTTTTACTTTCCCAAATTACCTCTAATCAAAGTCCCACTTGAAATTAATTTTAATTTTCCTTAATGATTTAGGATTTAATTACCTAATCATTATTTAAAGCACTTAAATAGACTTAATTAGAGTGACTAAACTTCATGAAAGTCATTAGGGTTTGCAAATTATAACTAATTAAAATTTGGTCAACAAAGGACATTTTTGTTTATTTTCCAAGGAACCATGTTCTTCCTAGATTATTAGGATTTCTTTTCCCTTTCTTTTCCATCCATTTTGGAGTGATTTTTCCTCATTTTTCTAGGCTTAATTTCATCCAAACAAGTCTTGCTAAGTGGAGAAATTGAATTATTCTCATTTACCATGGTTTTATGTCACATTATGTGCATTATTTTTATGACCAAAATTTTATACATGCGATATTCTTAGTGTAGTTCATCCTACCATGGGAGGACATGCAAGACACTGGAAATATTTGAAGAGGACAATTTTGAAAGCTTGGATGGGTTTTTATTTTCTTTTTTCATTATTTTGCATTTATGTTGAATCCTATGTCATCTATGATTGAATCAAGGGCTAGGATCACTTTTAACATCTCATACCCTTATCCTAACTTATGAATGGGATCAAGCGGCCTCCCATTCAGATCAAAACATCATCATTTTCATTCTCCTCAAGCTTCCTTTCATTCTCCTCAAGCTTCCTCTCATTCTCTCATCATCAAATACATTCCTTCCCAAAATCGTGGTGATGATTCTTGCAAATTCCACTGATTAAATGGCTTGATTCCTTCATTCCTCCACCAATTCATCCATCTCCTCTATAAATATCATTCAAAATCATCTTCTTCTCATCCTTCTTGATCTGGACATGAGCTCAATTTAAGGAAGAAGACGGAATTTGCAAAACTGTGATGAAGAGCAAGTGCAACGTATCTGTAATGCCCCTCACGATATCTTTATTGGTTTTGGTGTTCAGGACTGGAGGAAACAGGACAGAGATAGGTTCAAGAGGAACTAGAAAGGGCCCCACGCCGCGGCTAGGAGCAGATCCGCCGCGGCTAGAGACCTTCCAGTGGCATTGTTCCGGATTAGTTGGTGGAGCCGCGGTGAGGTATGCTGAGGCCGCGGCGAGAGTCGAGATTTTTACTTAAATCCGGATCAGTCGGACGCGAAAGAAAGAAAGAAAATGAAGGGAACGACGCAGAGAGATGAGGAGCAGTGCTAGGGCTCGGCATTTTCAGTGTCCCAGAGTGATTCTCATCCATCGGGAGCTTGGATTCAAGTTGGTTGTTAGCTAATCGAGAGGGGTTCACGTGTATTGGACAGTTCAAGGAAGCTTGTGGAACTCGTGTGTGTGTGGTAGCGACAATTGAGGTAACCGGGTGTTTGTTTATGTGGTATTGTGTATTGTTGTGTATATATGTATGTCTCTTTCATACCATGATATTGATGTGTTTGTGTGTACTGTATATATGTATATATATATATATATCGTGGTATGTATACGGTTAGATGATGATGATGATTGTGATGATGATACATATGATGTTGACATTGATATGATATGAAATGGTGCATACATGATGATATGACATGATGATGATTATATGATGATACATTAGCATCACCACATGTTATCATGATACTGTGATGTATGGCGGATGGAGTGGTGATGATGATGATATAATGTATGATGATATACATATTTGTTAGGGAGGATAAGGATGGGATATGTGTAAATATATATGTGTTAGGGAGAATAAGGATGGATGATATATGCGTTAAGGAGGATAAGGATGGATTATATATATATGTTAGGGAGGATAAGGATGGATGATATATGTGTTAGGGAGGATAAGGATGGGGTCCCTGTGAGGGCGACATGCATCTTACTCATTTCATATTGCATTTATGAGTTGCATGAGATATGTGTATATGTATATATATTTTTGTGTGTGTGTGATTGTTTCTGGTTACTGAGACATTGTCTCACCCCTCCCTCTCCCATAAACTAACCTTTCAGGTGACGATTCTGGCACTGGTCTAGAGAAGACGCAAGAGTAGCTGTGTACGTGGGAATAGTCTATGTAGTGTATGTATTTTGGATAATGTATCTTGTGCTAAGTAGGATAGTATGTTTGTAATGGATAGCTTAAAGGAATTGATAAAGGATTGGTATGGATAGATGTATGTATGTTGTATGTATGGTTGCATGGTCTGGATGTTGAGGAGTCTGTTTGTTAATGTTGGTGAGCTTGAATGGTTTTGGGGTCTTGTTGTGTTGTCTTAGGGCTAGTAGCCCGTTTGTCAAGCTGGGTTCCGAGGGGTCAAATCTTAGAGGAGTGGTTCCTTTGAGGTGAAACCTCTTTGGACAAGTTGGTTTGGGGGTTTTGGACCTGTATGAATGGTCTTTGAGCGACTAGTTGCCTTTGGTGACGATTGGAGGTTGTTAGTGGTGAGTTTTGGTCAATAAGTGGCCAAAACGGTGTTATGGGTCCAGAATCTCCATACGGAGTTGGATTAAGATAAAAGTGGTGTCTGTGGATAGATGGGGACTAGATTGACTTGTAGAAGTTGGAATTGAGTCAATCGGAGGTCGGAGCATAAAGTTATGTGCGTCAGAAGTTCGCCCCAGAATGTTGAATTTGCTGATATGGTATATCAACAGGGGGAGGCGCGGCGCGGGAAGGCAGGTCGTGGCGCCAAAGGAGACAAAAGCGATGGAGAAGCAGGGGAGGCCGGAGTCGCAGCGTTATTGTAGCGGCCGCGGCCCCAACCCAGTTTTTGGTGTTTTGTGGGTCTTTTCCATTGTGTTGAGGCATTGGAGAGTTGTTTGTGTTGTCAGGGTTGTGTTTGGTTGAATTTTGAAGTTTTTGGTTAATTTTGGAGGTGTCAGGAGGTAGGATGTTACAGTATCAAAGTAGCTCAAATCAATTTTCATCTTGTTCTTCCATATGGCTGAGCTTCTCTTCTTCATTGGTGCTAAATTTATGTCCAAGATGTTGCTAGGGTGAGCTTGAAGTGGTGTCTTCAATGGAGTTAGGATAGGTGCTTTGAAGACACATTGGTTTGGCAAGGCTACAAGGGAACTATCTCTCTAACTCTTCAATACTTTTCTTCCTAGTGTTTAGACTTAATTTTTCCTGTGATTCTAGCTTAGAAATGTAGTTTAGGATTGGATATTTGCTGGTGTAATGACCCTAATTATGTCATTCTAGTTGTGTTAACAAGTTAACGGGAAAAATATTATTGGAATAGCACAAGACTAGAGGGGTTGGGATCAGAGAAAGGATCATAAAGTGAGCAAGTTGGAAAAAAGAGATAGAATCCACTCACACTGCAATAAGATCTAGCGGTGCCACAGTGAGAGATGCTACGTTTGGACTTGGGCTGGGTCAAAATGGGCCCGTGTTGTGGCAAGCTCATCTTGCACCGTAGCGCCAATCATAGATTTTGTATAAATCAAAACATATCATAATCACTAAAATAGTGGAAAATGAAAAAGAATATGTGGCCCTACTAGGGTTTCGTTGTTGTAAGGCCATGGGACATGAATTTGACCTTAGGAAAGCCAAAACCTTATGGGTAAGTAGATTTTCCTCTTTTCCTCTTCGTTTTCTTCAAGTTTTATAGTGGTTTTCCATGGTAGTAGATTAGGGTTTCAAATTGTAAGAGTTTCTACTAATTAAATTATGTTTAAATGCTTCAATGATGTGTTATTGAGTGTTTTTAAGTGTTGGGTGTTGGTTTTTCAATGATTAAGTGGCATTTTCATCAAATTCTAGCCTTCAACTCCATGTTCTACTTAAAATCCAAAATTGTATGGACTCATACTAGTTTTATGAGTTGTCTTGGGTGTTTTGGTGCTTAGGTTTGAGGTTCAGTGCTTTGCTTCAACTGGTTTTGTGATAGGTTGTCAAGTTATATTACTTGAGGGTTGGAAATCTATGTTGATATTAGGTATTTTGTAGTGTGTAGGTTGGAAGCTTGCTTATTTGAGATTTCTCGACATGGTGGAGCTTTTGGGAAGTGTAAGAATTGTTGATAAGTGGTTATCTTAACGTATGAAATATGGCTCCTTGGAATATTGAATAAATTGGTTGAATTGAAATGGATTGATTTATGTATCAGTTCGAAACAATATGTAACTTGATTCTGCATCCTTTTAATATGTTGTATTGGTCTTCATTGACCTGCCGGGGTATCATGTGGGTTCAGATGATTAAGGTAACTGGGGTGTATTCCTTTTGTTCTTTAATTGGTCATATATGTTTAATTCTTTTCATATCATGATATGCACTTGTTATAAAATGTGTTTTGTTCTTTTATATCATGATATGCATTTTGCATAGATTATTGTTGCCTATTTCCATATCATGATATGTACGGTCACATGGTTAGTAAGTTCCTTAACTCTACTCCAAATTACAGTGAAAACAATATTGAATATAGTCATTATGAAAATTGTACAAATTTGATGAATATTGTTATGCCGATAAATATTATGCACCTCATGATTTATTATATATGATCATATGATATGCTAGCATGATAAAGTATGACATGAGTTGACAAGTTAGTATGCATTAGGTATTGTCACTAGTTGTATATTATTGAGGCATATGGTTATTGGGTGATAATGCTCTAAACACCATGTGGTATGCCAATCTACTAAATAACACACAAGGCCTTGTATTCAGGCAGTGCGACTTAAGTTATCCCAGTTACTAAATAGTCATCCTATGGCCAAGAGACTCAAGTGGCTATGGATTGGAATACACCTTGTAACACCTTAACTTTAGACATTATTTCTCATGTAATACACCTCCTTTAATGTCCAATAAATGGGTTTAGAGACTTGAAACTTTTGAGGGACCAAAATAGAAAAATTTAATATTTTTTGTTATTGTTCATTTGGTCACCCCATTTTCCAAGCTAAACTTTGAAAAATCATAACTAATTCTTGAAAAATCATATGGAGGTGATCAAGTCTTTAAAATTAGCTTAAAACATTCTATACATGGAAAAAATATGAAATAGTATCTTTAATGTGGCAATTCATGCAGTATTTAGTACAAAAATTACTGTTTATATGGTCAATTTGCAACTTTCTCGGTTTTCTACCTTAATTTCAAAAATTCATAACTTTTTCTATACTTAGCCAATTCAGGTCTTCTTTGGCTTCCTAGAAAGCTTATTATGTTCTACTTTTTAGACATAAATAACATTCATACATCATGCTCTATTTCAAACAAATTACTTCTGTCTAGCTTCTCAGTGTTCCAATTGGACAATTTTTGCATCTATTGAGCTAAAAAAATTCATAACTCTATTGCATCATCAAAATCTGTCTATATACTATTCCAAACATTGTATAAGGTTCATGGAAACATTATCATTCAAAGTTACAGAATTTACCCCTTATACATAAATTTATACATATTTTCAAAACATAGCATCAAAACTTGCATAAACAAATTATTATCACTTTTTTCTTCTTTTTCTTTTGCTTTTCTTTGATTTCTTGCATTGTTTGGCCCTTGCAAGGTTAGTATTTTGGATAATGAGATTATGAAATCCCAGTAGCAATTACATTTATGCAATTATATCATCACATAAACATGAAAACATCATTCAAATCACTTTGATACATTTAATAACATAATATACCATATTGTCAATAGAAATTTCAGCATAGTTTCCCCTTAAAAAATGGACATCCTGAGCAAAGGCCTTACATTAGAAATAGCTAAAACCAGTCATAAAACATCAAAATAATAATATGGCAAACATATATCATCATAGAATCAACTTAAGATAACAAAAAAGCAATAAATGTAAATACTACCTCAATGACTATCCTTGACTTTAACACTTTGTTCCAACCTTTTCTCTTGCTTCCTTGAGCTATGTCAAACCTAGATACATCTTCAAAGACTTACTTAATCAACTAGTCCTAGGGCCAATTCTTAAAGAACCAAACAACCCTAAAATTTCGTGTTCTTTGTTTTAAGTTTTTTTTTTTAAAACTTCACTTGTCTTTAGGTAATTCGACCATGAGGGATTCATTTTACCATAATTTTCATGAAATTCTCACTCCTTCCTCATCTTTTAGTCTTGTTGAAACATCCCTTAAGAAAAGAGAAAGAGAAATTTCTTTACAACTTTGCTTAAACTTACAAAATCATGCTTTCTTGCATTTTCTCATGTTCTCTTTTGGTTTCTTTCATGAAAATACTTCCCATTCTCTTGCTTATGCTTGAATGATTATTAAACTGAAGGAGAAGGAGGAGAAAACTTAACCAAACTACCTTAAACTTATGGAAACAATGCTTGAAGTTGAAAGAGAATTTACCTTGAACTAGTTCTTGAATCCTTCAAGTTTCCTTCTTCCTTTTCTTCTTCCTTTCCTTACACCACTTTCTCTTCCTGTTGGAGTAATTTTTATGCACACTTCCTTGTCTCTTTCCTCTCCTAATTTTCATCCAAGGTGGGAGTACATAAAGAGGAAACAATTTCAAAAATTGTTGCTATGTGTCTCTTGATATTTTGGCCAAAATATGATAACTTCTTAAGGAAGGTGCCAAAATTAAAATAATCCTTTATGACACATGCATAAAAATTTTGCAAATGAGAGTAGAGAGAGTGTCCTTCATATTGCGTATTTTTCCTAATCCAGATATATTCTATACTACTTATTTTATGCCGGACAGTTAAAGGTACTTTTGCAGTATTTTATTCTTTTATGTATATAGGAATAAACTATGTTGGGATCTATATTTAATTTAATATCATGTCCTAAACAATATTTATGTTGGGCCCACATACTTTTATTTTTAGTTTTTCTATATTTGCGGGCCCACATTACTTTTGTTTTTTTTTATATAATTTCACTACATTCTGCTGGTTGTTTCTCTTCAAATTGCTCCATTTGAACTCAATACACTATCCCATTGGGTTTAACATGTCATGAGCTTTGTTTTGACATAAACTTCACAAAATTTTGACATTGGCCCTAGAGGGACTAAACTACAAATAATTTTTTCTTTAAGGACAAATGTGCAAATATTTTTCAGGGGACCAAATACAAATATGTTCTCTTCAAGGACCAAACTGTGAATTCTTTATTTAAGGCCCTAGCATGTGAAACCATCATTTTATCCCTTTCTTTCATTCAAATGATACATCACATGCTATCAACCATATTCTCATGCACATTGTAATATCAAAAAATTGGGGATGTTGCACACCTTCTCTAAATAGCCACCAATTTAAATGATTCAGGAGAAGAAGAGTCATGGTCCAACTTTTAGTGCAGTGGTCTTTGGCCAGATCATGATTATTGGGGGGAGAGCTTGGTGATGATCTCATAATCAGCCGTCATTGGTCATTAGAAGGGGGCCATTGGTTGAAGTTATCTTGTCATGTTGACTAGCCCATGGTTCTAGCCATGTATCAGTGGGAATTTGTATCTGCATATCATGTTACTGCATACATCATAAACATTTACATTTAAATATTGTTCTAGAAGCATGTTTTGAATATGTTATATTACCCTTGGTTACTAGGATGTATGTCTCACCCCATGGTTAACAATTCCATGTGAAGGATCCAATACTAGCAAGGAAAAGGCCAAGGAGGCTTAGCTCTTTAGAGGATTGAGAGTATACCTGTGGGTTTTGGGGTTATGACCTATCTCTTGTTGTTTTCTAATATTTCCTTTAGTAAAGTGCCAATTTTAGTAATTGTCCGATGCTATGTGTTACATGATGTGTGCTTATATGTTCTATAAGGTGAAATGGCAGGTAATTCATCTAAACTCTCTGATACTTCATGGATTATTGTTTGTGCAGATTTGGGCTTATAACAGTTTATGTAGCTTAATGTGGTTGGTACCTTGTTTAGGTCTAAAAGTGACCTTTTTGGTTTTGCATGTCCCAAATTCCCATACAAAGGTATTTTGAGTTATTGTTTGAACCTGTAGTTAGTTAAGGAGTAGAGTGACTTGTAGGCTTTAGAATAAGGTAAATTGGAGGTCAAAGTGAGGAGTTATGCATGTCAGAAGTTAGTCGAAATCATCAGCAAAAAGCTCATGCTTCTGCTGTCTAAGGTGCAATGGTGCCAGATCCTTGGCCACATCACCGTTCTATTTTGTATCTGCTTATTTCTAGTCCTAGATTCGTGTCACGTCATAGCTCCAAATGGCCTCTTTGCGATACTGCCTTGTCTTTGTGTCTTGTTTCATTGTGTTTTGCTTCATAGAGCTAAGTTGGGTCATCATCTTTGTAGGATGTTACTGCTGGACATTGGTTTGTATTTGTTCAATTCTATTGGAGAGCACTTGGATTGATGTCATTGAATTGGAAATTTTATGTTAATGTCATGTTGATTTTTCAGCCAGCTTATGATTTTGTCTCTAGCCTTGATTTGGTTTCTTCAATTGCTTGGCAAATGGATTAGAGTAGCTAAATTTTGGTTATAGGTGGATTGAATTGTTGGTTGTTAATGAATATGGGCTAGATTTGCTATGCCATGACAATGGAATCACTTAAAATTCAATTGCTCAATCTCTAGCTTATTAATGTGTGACATCTTCTAAGTGTTTAACAAATTGCTTGAGCGAAAGTGTGACACTAATTTGACAATTTCTTGCATTTAATTTGAAGGAATAAAATTGGTTTAATGGTTGGCACATTCTTAAGCTATTCCTGCATTGTTCCCATGTAGAATCATTAAAGTCTTGTGATTAATATCTCTTTTTAGTGAAATTGAAGATTTCAACACTCATTTCATTGCATTAAACACTTCCATTCATGGTTTCTTAGTTTATTTCTAGGTTAAAGATTATTGATTTTCTTGGTCCTTTAGGAATTATTTGTTTTCTTGGTCATTTAGGCTTAGTTCTTAGATCACTTGCTTAGCTTTTATCCTTAGTATGTTGCATTGCACTCATTTTAGTGAGCATCCCATCATCCTAAAGAACTTCCCTAATCATGGCCTCCACCTCTTTTCCATAAACCATTCCCTTGTTCCTTAGTTCATAATATTTGCATTTAGATAGCTTACAAGTTTTAGTAGTTGAATTCTTAGTTTAGATTATTTAGGCTAGTTGCATTCTTGCATTTAGGCATTCATTATCTCAGTCTCATTCATATTTGCATCAATTCATTTTAGGTAATCATTACATTCATATGAAAATAGAATAAAATATTAATTAAAAATATTCACTATTTTCTTTTTTAGCATTTTAGATTAGACTTAGTTTAGTGTAACATTACTTGAACTCAATTGATCATAGTCATTTGTAACCTCAGGTGTGAGAATGACCTAGGTTCGTGCCCTATACTATATTATTCTTTTGAACCTAGTTTTTAATTAAAATTATATAACATTCTCATTTTTTGTGTATATATTTTATCACCAACTTACGTTACGAATGATATTAAATTGTTTAAAATTGAGTTATGATGATGGGGAAAGCTTGGATATTTAATTAAATAGGTTTAAGGTCCAAAATATCATAAAAATATTAAAAAGGGGCTTAAAAGGGCAAAATGGTCATTTAGCTTAAAGTTAAGGGCAAAATGGTCATTTTATAAAAGAAGGGAGAGAAAATAATATTATAACACTCTAGTATAGCTAAAGTACAAGTGATATTAGATATGTGGACTTGGAGAAGAAAAAGTACAAATCAGTTAAAGGTAGGTCTCACGTGAATAGTAAATACTGACCAAGTAAGATAAATAGTAATAAGTAAGTAAGACAAGTGGATTCTATATGAAAAAGTAAAAAGAAAAAGGTAATGGATTCCACATATAAAGTAAATAGGAAGGATATAGAGTAAAATAGAAAACCTAAATCAAAAAGTACTCAACCCAGAGTCAAATGATCTGTAAAAGTAAAAAGTGCAATTTCCCTTTCTTGGCCTTGAAATATGAAATTTAGGAGGTAAAAATTGGATAATTTTGCCCTTGGCACTCCTCTCATATTTCAAAAAGTAACCAAGGGCATAAGAAAGGGAAATACATAAACAATGCAAGAATATTTGTTGGCCTTTGGATCAAATTATCATCTAATGGTCACAAAAAACCCAAACTATCTATAAATAGACCCAAGCCCTCCCACTTCTCCTTGCTCATTTCCAAACACCCACCATGGAGAGAGAGAGAGAGAGAGAAGTTGGCATTAGGAGAGAGAAAGGGAGAAGGAGCCGAGAGTTTGAGGGAGAGAAAGAGGAAGAGAAGAAGATAAAAAGAAAGGGAAGGAAGGCTTGAGGAAGTCTCCAAGAGGTAAGCATTCTTCTCCTATCTCTTCTAATGTTTTCCCTCATTCATTTAGTTCCATTTTGGTTAGGTTTTAAGCATTTCTTTCCTCCCTCTAGTCCCTTCCTATGTTTTCAGCCAGGGCATAAAAGAGGGGTGAGTTTGTGTTTCTAGTTAGCTAATGGTTGCTATGAGTTTGTATGCTTGAACGATGACCAAAATGCATGAGAGATTAACCAAATGAGTGAGCTTTCTCATTTGGGGGTTTTATAAGGCCATTTTTGGCCAAAGAGAGAAGTTAAGGAGGGAATGAGTTTTTGCTGAAACTCATGCTTCCAATGGAATCCTAGCATACCAAATAGCTAATAACGGCCAAGAGATCTACTATCAATACTACAAAAATGGGCTTTCTGGGTGGTTATTTTTTATAGGCGGTTATATAGATAACGGCCTACAAAAGTGGACTTTTGAAGGTGGTTATCTGTATAATCACCTACAAAGGGTAAATATTTTTTTTTTAAAAATATTTTGATACTGGATTAACCTAGTATCATAATATATACAACCTACTAAATCCATTGAGAAAAGAAAAAAGAAATATTATATTAATAAATATTTACAAAATCAATATCAACTTTATTAATAAACCAAAGAAATTACATACACTAATCCACAAAAGCCATAAACGGAAAAAGAAGAGTTTAGGATACAGCTTGAACAATCTAGGAAAAACACACAATATACAACCTAACAAAAACCATAACAAGTAGCTTGTCTTTTACACATATTGGCATGCTTATAACAGAAAGAATAAGTACAAAAACTGAGAAAGAGAGATACTTAGATCCAAAAGTAGTACTCATATATACTCTCATCCACAGATCATCCAATATTAGGAGAATATTCTTCTCTTGCTCCAACCTCTTAGATAGATGAGAAGTTTTGCACTTTCATTTTTCTAATTGAGTTTCATTCCAAGCATCTCAGCAATTAGACCTTGAATGTTCCCAATGTCTGGGAGATCAGAAAAAAGGAAGATTCCAACATCATTAAAGATACCAAAGTTAATGAACAATCAACAAACTTATCAATCAAAAAAAGTTTAAGAGGTAAGTAGAAGAAAGCTGGTTGAGATGCTAAAATCTAACAAGCAATTAATTTTATTAATCACTCCAATTTCTTATTTCGTCTAATTTTATTGATCACACCACCAATATGACTGATTACTCTACCAAAGGTTCACTTCCCCTAAAACATAAGTACCAAATATTTTATTCATTTCTTAAAAGACTATGTCCTCTGCTTCAAAGTCTCCTCTACCAATAGATAGCCAAACATCAGACTCAGATGTATGAAAAGGAATTGTTTTGAAAATGGGGAGGATTACTTAGAAGAGTTTTTTTTTTGTTAAGTGGTTTGAATAGAAAGTTTTGACAATTACAGACCCTTTCTCCCAAGCAGCTAAAGTAGAAACAATAATTGTGATTAAAAAATATTTAGAAAATTACCTTGGAGAAAATATTGTACTAATCTCAACATCATGAATCATTTCAATGCCATATTTACGAGCTGCTTCTAAAGCCTTACCAGACATTGTATCATGGTCTATCAGAGCAAGAACTTTCACCTATTATAAACAAGTAATATTGATTAAAAATGGAGCTTGTATTAAAAAAAAAACTCTGTGAAAACCAAAAGTTTAATCCAATCATATTTTACTATCATAGGTAACAAGGCTTTGAAGTTAACTTGGACAAAATCCATGATTCCGTACCAATGACCATTTTAAGAGCAGGATTTTCTTTTGAAAAGTCAATTCAGATTTTCAGGATAAAAGTACGTATTCCAAGCTTAAGGAGGAAAGAGGTCTTAAAGCAATGTCCAAAAGATATAAACATTTGTCCCTAAGATAATAAGGTGCCATATATTCTACTAAAGGATGTCTTACATATGCTACCAAAAGAAAAAAGGTTGGTTATGTACAATCATTAAAAATAATATTTAAACTAAAACTTATCACTAAACCTATACAGGAAAGGAAAAAAAAGGGACCTAAAATTGCAGATATCTCATCAATTGTTTCTAAATCAATTTATTAAATTTTCTTCTAACAAAGAAAGGTAGAGAAACACGAGAAGCAGGATGAGGTTATAATCAATGTAAACTCACACTTCATAGCCCCTCTTCTTAGTTTAGATCCGAAATGGGAAATGAGTTTCTAAGACCCACAAGTAATTACTTTGAACAAAGTTAAAATTAAACAAGGTCTTTCATAAGAAATTATTTAAAATTAATATATTGGTGTGAACAAAGTTAACAAATTAGAATAACCAACAACCTATACAGGACAACACAATAGACAGAGCATTATTTGCTGGTTAAATCAAACATTAAATGAATAAACTTAAACCATCAAAATTTCCGGTTAACTGTATCCATAAATTTTTTTAATGCTACATTACTGTTCTATACCCATTTCTTTGAGACACTATGAAAACACCAGCACAAAGGATTATGCATTCAAGTTTGTTAGCATCACTGATTGAACCTATCTACCCAACTACCATTACAATCATCACAGATCAAGGTAGCAAAATTTTTCTTTTGTATTTGGCAATCTAATAGAAGAGGGAATAACTTGATTAGTCTTCATTTATTAGCTAATAGGTAGCAATTAGTATCACCAGAGCCTCATTCTTATTTTTTCTCTAAAGAACTTGAAAAGTTTCTGCATTCAATATATATATGCTTCAACATTGTTAAAAGACTAGATGCTAAAAGCTCACTTAAGTCCCAATGGCAGCCTAAATAATCAAACTAGCAATAGATTCTAATACTAAAAAGACAGATATTGTTTTGGGTAACTTACCTTTCCAAAATGTCATTTGTGCTACCATTAAAAGAATCATTGCTCATTAATGTCTTCTAAATTTTGATGATTTGAGGTTCATCAGTCATTGGTTTAAGAAGAGAACTCCTAGTTTTCCTACATCCAGAAATCAAACCAATAAGAAGAAACAAAAGAGAAGTTTAAAAATATGTATATATATGCCAATTCAAACACAAATCAAATCTCAGTAGACCATCCATCATTATTTTCTTTGGAAAAAATATAAAGAACCTATCCTTGCAAGCAAGCTTAACTCAAGTATGAATAGAATTCAAATTCAAATAAAACTAATATTATAAACAACTCAGGCAGAGTCTAACCCTTTCTATATATCACAACTTATACCAAAACTGCATTTAAAAAAATAATGATTGTTGTATAAATAGATAAGACCAATAACAATTAGTTATGCATAAACTACATATGAAACTCCATTTGAGCATATGAATACAAATCATGAATAACAAGGTAATGAAATATGACCCACTTGTTTTTGTTTGAGAAATGCCTTCACTTCCAGTAACATCCACAAGATTCTATAGTCATTAGGAATTCTAATCAGTATTACTTGTTTGTTAAGAAAAATTTCAGGTCAGAAAAAAGTAGATATAGCATACCAACTGGCTATATAAGACTTCACACGGCTTGAAATTTCCCTTGACTTACTATAAATATTAAGTCAAAGGTTAAATTAAAAATTTTAACTTTTGATTTAATAAGTAAAAAAGAAATGAGAAGCTACTTTTGTAATACATAAAGGAAAGTAATACCTTCAATGCATCAACTGTAGCCCCAAACCTTGCAACCTTTGCTCCATAAGGTGATCCAAAAACAATTTAAATCATGACATGTAATTTAAATGTCAAGAATAATTGTCGTACACATCTCTCCTATTTCTTTCCCTAATATCTTGTTAAAATCAGGTGGAACTCTACATTTTGCACAATTAAATTTCAAAGTATTGTGCTCCTGAGTCATGGGTAAAGAACAAGTGTACCATCAAAAAAATTTGTGAATTATTAGCACTTTGTGATAAATTGCTAGAAGTGCTTCCAATTTCTATTGGCCCATTTAGGTCCCTATCATCGATAGAATAATTTTTTACACCATCTGTAGAGAGTAATTCACTGGACAAATGGGTACAATTATTGAAGAATAAGATTGTTAATAGAATTGCAAAGCATTCAAATCAGAAATTTTAAACCCTTTTGAACATTTGATATTTGTTAGTGCTAATGCTAGCGAAGTGGTCCACTAAGTTAAGCAATGCAATTTTCAAGATTGCTAATTAGGGTATTGACAAAACAATCAAAAGTGAACATGAAATAGGAAAAAAATTAGGGCATTGACAGATCTACCCCAAAGCAGTAGCAAAGGATCACTAAGATTGCGATTCCAAAATCCCAAAATCAATCCAAATTCCAAAAATTGATAAAAGAAGAGAGGAAAATAGAGGGAAGAAGAACATACTCACAAGGGTTGATGAAGACCACGGTAGGGACTGATGGTGAAGGACTCAAAGATGCTAATGGTGAAGGACTCAAAGATGCTGACTGTCAGGGACTTGAAGACTTGAAGCTTGATGTTTAGCAAAGCCTAAGTTATTGGATTTGGGTATGGGTCACCAATAGTTCCAGGTCAAAGATGAGTAGTGTAACACCTTAGTTTTAGACTCATTTCCCATGAATTGGACTCCTTTTAAGGCTGATTATACTTAATCCTAAGCTTGAATCACATAAGAATGAAAATCAGAATTTCCAAAATTTTTTATTACTATTCATATAGTAGTTTCTACTTTACCGACTGAACTTTGAAAATTCATAACTAATTCTAGAAAAATCATTTCACAGTGATTCAAGTCTGTAAATATAGATAAAAACTTTATATACATGGAAAAATATGAAATAGATTATTCTATTGACCAATCCATAAAGTTTATTTCTCAAACTTTTGCTGTATATTTGGTCATTTTCTCCTCACCTGGATTTTGGCCTTATATTTAAAAATTCATATCTCACTTGACCCTAAGCCAATTTATACATTCCTTATGTCATTGGAAATACCTGTGAGTCTACTTTCTAGAAATATTTTTGTTGCACATTTATTCAACTTGTACAGGGCATAACATTAACTTAACTATTATGGGTTAAAATACTACCTCTACTGGAACAGTTTTAGGAGAAATTACATAACTCCTT
The DNA here is from genome assembly GCA_026686845.1 of Adenanthera pavonina. Taxonomy (NCBI): domain Eukaryota; kingdom Viridiplantae; phylum Streptophyta; class Magnoliopsida; order Fabales; family Fabaceae; genus Adenanthera; species Adenanthera pavonina. Next base: position 9,410,651 of record JAIVEN010000019.1, on the reverse strand, counting down.
CTTTATAGCTCCAAATGGTTTCAAACTAGTGGCATTCATTTCCTAAGACTTGGAGCTTTCCATAAATGCAAATCACTAAATTTTTGGAGCTATACACGATTTTATAGTGCCTTTTGAAAAATCCAATGTTCATGGTGTAAGCTCCAGTTTTTCCAGTACTGTCCAGTTTTGAATCCTAACTTCAAAAATTCACCATAAAATGTACACTTATCCAATTTAGGTGTTATTTAGATTTATAAAAATCTCATTCTATCTACTTTTTATGAATATATAACACTTATACATCATACCCTTTTTCATATGAACAGTACCTTCATGATTCTTAGAGTAATCCTAATTGAGCATTTCCATTCTTATCTTGGCAAAATGAGCTTCATAACATGACTACATCATCATTCCTTGTACCAAATCCATACATATCACTCAATAATAAAAAAATGGATATAGTTACAGAAATACAAGACTCATGAATTCTCATGCAATTTTATACATGGTGCCATAACAATACCATAAAATACCCACAATTCACATAATTATCATGCTTCTTCAATCTTCTTGCCTTCTTCCTTGGTTACTTCCATGTCCTTTCCCTAGCATGGTTAGTGTTTGGAATGGTGAGTTTATGGAATCTCAATAGCAAGTCATATGTCATGCAATTACATTATCATATATGCATAAAAACTTAAATCATAACAATTCACCCATTCAAGCATATAATAAGTCATAATGGTTCATAAAAATTTTGGCATGGTCTCTCTTTATTAAATGTACATCCAAGGGTTAGGACCCTTTCATAAAAACAGCCAAACCAATCTCACAATATCATAACAACAATATGGCAATGGAATTATAACATAGAAACCATATACAATAACATAAAGCAAGAAATAGACTATGCTACTATTATTGCTTTCCTTTGCCTTCCAACTTAATTCCAATGCTCCCACTCTCTTTTTCTTTGAGTTGTACTTCTTCCAAACACTTCCTTAAGCTTCCTTGGACCTAAACATAACACCAATGAAGCATATAAGCCAGTATTTCTTGGTCCAACTTCACACAATGCTCACTAAACCCTTAAATTTTCTCTTTGCTTTCTTCTTGGTTTTTCTTTGAACCAATGGTTGTTCTTAAGGTTTTAGGCCATGGGGAACTCATTTTTGGGGTTAAAAGTTTGAAATTACATCTCTATTTATAACCCTAGTCTGACCAAAATCAAGCATAAAATGGAGGAAAATATTTAGCTTCCTATACTTCAAACCACTTGCATAATCATGCTTCTAGTCTCTTATTTATGCCTTTTCCTAGGTTTATTTTACCATAGCTCAACTTTCTCTCTCAAAACTCATCCATGGCTGAAACTTAAGGTGAGAGAGGAAAAGAAAAGACTCCATGAAACACTCACTAAAAGCATGAGAAGGCAAGATAAGGATAGTAGAAACTTACCTTTTAATTCTAGTCTTCATGCTTGCTCCTTTGCTATCTCTTTTCTCTCTTCTTTTCTCCTCTCTTCTTGCACGTTCTTGGTTGCCTTGCTTTCTCATTTTCAAACCACTCTGTCCCTCTTTCTCAAGTGTAAGTGTCAGTCATGAGAGAAGGCAAGGAGGAGACAATGATAAAAGTATGATCCAATCATCTTATGCCATCCTTTCTTTTTTTTTTTCCAAATACTTCTTAAAGAAGTATTCATAAAGTCAATAAATTAATGGCATTTTCCTCAAGTGGTCAACAGCTGAACGTCTGAAATAGGAGTGAAAAGAGTGATTAAATGGCTTAATTAACTTGTTAATTACTCACTTAATTACAATTACTTTTTGGGACAAAAAGCAAGCCTTCTTTGAAAAGTTATCTTGTTCAAAAATCAATTAAACAAATTTCATCCATGTCCCCAAGCTGCTGCACGCCTTGTGCCTCATTCTTGACCAAAAATTGCTTGAATAGTTTTTATGGACCAAAATACCTTTTACCGATTAAATTTACCCATACCGATTGAGTATTTTTACTAAAATTGTCATTAAATTGGTACAGAATTATTCAACAATTACTTTTGGTCCAAAATCATTATCTAGACCCAAAATATATTTTATTAAGGTCCAATGATTTCTCTTGAATTAATACTACCTCTTCCTGCAGTCCAAATTGACTTCTATCGGGTAAAATATTAATATTAAATCCTAATCGCCCAATAAATATTATTTTGACCTTAATAAATTCCATACCATATTTCATTGGGCATAACTCATTGAGAGCTTCATTTTGACTATAATTTTTTATATTTACAAAAATGCCCTTGATCCGGGGCTAATTTAAAATTTTTAGAACTTTCAGGTCATTAACTGTAATTTTTCCCAAACTTATTTTCTCTTTTCCCGTGCACGTTGAGTCATTCTTAAGGAACCCAATTACAAATATTCTTAATTATTGGGGTCAAAATATAATTTTTTTTATTTTTCCATTTAACCAGGAAAAATGACCTCTTTGCCATTCTTCACGCTTAACGGTATCTCTCCATTTTTCTCAATTCTTTTTACATTTTTTATGTCAACTTTTTTCTTTTTTGGGCCTTAAATGCATTATTCACATTTTGCTTTTAATTTAGGAAATGACTGTTTTTCCCCTAAATCAGGTCAAAATATAATTATCCATTCTTTCGGGCACTTTATTATTATTTCACCCAAAGATCAATTTTTTATTATTTCTTTTTCACTATTCACACTAACTTCAAATTGGTCTATCTCTTAACCTGGACCTCCTAGGAACGCAATACTTATACAGTTGCGCTTAGCTTGGAGCGGACTTTTATTCAAGTGGTATATTACATATTTTCTAAGGTAAGTTCTAGAATTATATTACATATTTTCCTGAATAAGTTTTGGAATTAATTTCTGTTAAGGATCTTATGAAAAATTAATTCCAATTAAGACTGAAATATAGCTTCTTTTGAAAATTAGATGAGAAATTAATTCCTTCTAAAACCTAATTATATATAGCCTTTTCATCTCGCTTCGTTCCTCATCTTTTATTTATTTTATAACATCCCATAAAAATAGGGATATTACAAGTAGGAGGGAGGAAGAGAGTAGAGATGCTGATATAGCATGATGAAGACGAGATGATGTGCGATGGCATGAGTAGGAGGTCAAAGACACAAAGGCAAATAAAGAGAGCAAGTTGAAGGGAAGGAGAGAGTCAGTCACCGAGGGAGGGCTTTACTTGGTTCATGTTCAAGAGCAAGCACTAGAGGAAGAGTTTGATGGGGGTAGTCTTATCCTAAATTGAAAACTTTAGTATACGGTTTTGGATGGAACCGCCTAGTTAATTAAATTAAAGTATTTTAGTAGGTGGTTGTAACTAGAACCGTCTACTAAGATATTTCCCAATAACACTTTTGTAGGTGCTTATTAAAATAACCACCTACAAATCCTTGCTATCTTATTTTTATAGGCTTTTTTTAAATAATCGTCTCCTTTTAGCTGTCTATAAAACCCAAATATGGTCCAATGTATAAAACTTGGTTTCCAAAATGTTCAAGTTTAGGGTTCCAAAAGTTTATATGATGTTATCAAGTTGTTAAGTAAGGTTTAATGATACTAATAGACTCCAATCAAGCCAACAGAGTGATCCAAAGAAGTAAGAACCCAATTTGAAGGCAAAGGAAATAAAGCCTTGAGGTAACTCTTACTCTAAGCTTTTACATTGATACATTGTGCTTAGATTTTAAACTGTGTTGTTATGATATTTGGCTATTTTTATGATAAGGGTTAAGCCCCAAGATACCTATTTACTAAGCCGCTATGCTATCAAAATTTTTACTGTAATATAGTATTTTGATTGTTTTCTAAAAGTATGTTATGAAGTATGATGGTTGTAGAATATTTTTGCAATGTTTAAGCTAATGTGATGATGTGATATGCTTGAGCTATGTTACTATTGAGATGTCCCCCATCTCACCCTATGTTTCTCCAATTATAGGGCCAAGTAATGCTAAGGGAAAGAATTTAGCAAAAAGGATGGGTTCAAATTTGGACTATGGACTTGATGGTTATTCTAAAGCTGCAACCATGGACAAGGAAGTTGTTGCTAAAGCAGCTGAAGAAGAAAATCAGAAGGAACTTACCCCTGCTAATATGGCCACTAATGCTGGAAAACAAGAGGAACAAGTTAAGACTCCCATGCTGCGAGAGCCTATAATGCCTATATAGTCTCCCAAAATTGTACCTCTTCAATCTACTAATGTTGCCACTAGAAATAAAGTTGTTCTTGACACCCCACAACTAAAATTAGATGAAACAAATATAGACATGCCTGATGTGGATGTTGTGGTCCATGACATACTTACTAGTGCTGGTATAAAGGAGATGAAACTGAAGCTACAAGGGAAACCAAACAACAAATCGAGGCTTCTTTATTTGCACCTTCTTGAGTGTACAACTGGGGAAGTATCTCACTCATTTGCACTAGTTCCTTTAATGAAGTTCCAGTAGCGGACCTATGACATCGAATTAGTAGGGGTAGGCAAGATATATACTTTTTTATAAAAAATAACAACTATAATTATGTAAAACTAAACATATAAATGTTAAAATTATATAATATATAGTATAATATTATATATATATATATATTCACAAACACACACACTCACATATACAAGTTAATAGGAAAAGAAAAAGAATTTTTATGAATGAATGGAATTTTTGGATACCTAAAAATTGAAATGTGGATATAAATTTTGTTAGATATATATGTGTTTGAATAATAAAAATAATATCTTAAATATTAAAAAATAAATATATCATTGAAAAAAATTACATCAAATAAGAAAAGAAAAAACTTCCCTCATTCTTTTCTCTTTTCCTTCTTCTCAGTTTTCTCATGATTCTAAAACAAATGTCAAACACAATTTTTTCTTAGTTTTCACTCTCATACCATTCTTATTCTCTTTCTCATTCTCACTATTTTTTCTCCTCTTTCTCTTTTGCTTATCTCAAACTACTTTTCTTCCTCAAAAACTATAATTTGAAATGAGCCCACTATTGAAACTGAAATGGAAAACTCAGTATTGAAACACAATGTTTTCAAAATAATCTCCTATGATTTTACTAAAGAAACCCACTTTGGAAGAAAACTTACATGTGTGCTTTTTCACTTTCTTTCTCTCTCATTGTTGGCATCTCTCTATTTGCTTCATCATTTTCTTTCATCAATATGTGCAAAGAAAGAAGAGGAATGGGGGCATTAACTAAATATAACATATATTTACATGCTGTTTCAAAAAATGAGTAGTGGCATCTGCCCCCCACTCAATTATACATAGGTCCACCCCTATAGAGTTCCCCCAGCCTATCTCTTACATTCCTACTATACCAAATGAAACTATTGAAGAAATGATCAAGAAGGAAGAAGACTTGATAAGACAATCAAGGGAAATGCAAGCTAAGGCAAAAGAACTCATGGTCTCACTTATTATAGACCTTGCTTATATGCCTACTGATAACACCAGTGACCAAGCCCCTTGAAGCCCTTTTGTTGCTGATGACAAAAAAGGGGAGTAGGATAGGAGTTTAGAATTTAGGGGAGATTAAGTTTGTGTTGTGTTTGAACTTGTGTTTTGTTCTTGTTTTGATTCTTACACTTTATTGTACAATCTTTTGTGAATCAATAATATTGTGTGCTTATTACTTTCAATCCATTATTTATTTCCATTATGTTGTCATAAGTTAACTATTGCATATGTTGAGGAGGAGCTTGTAAAGCAATCCCTAGTACTAATCTCTTTTCAAGTGTTTTGTGATCATCAAAAAGGTGGAAAATGCTGAAGCAAAATGTGAATTTTGATGGTTCCAAAACCACTAGAGCTTGGATTGGATGATATCAAGGAAGTAGAAGCTCAAAGTTATCATATGACCAAGTGAAACATGGAGCTACATGAATGAAGACCTGGTCATTAGGTTATTTTATTGTTTTACTTAGGTTGAGTGATTGGTAGACCTTTAATATTACCTAATTTTCTTACCACTAAACTTAAAAGTGCGTATTTGTGAAGTTTTGGTACTTGGCTTATAGTTTTCAACCTTATTTTCATTCCAAAACCTCATTAGTCATACATCATATGGTGTTATATGTACATTGACTCATCTTTATCTTTTGTTTTTCTTTAAAATCATGTGTTAGTCATACAAAGCTATGCGCATATTCATAAATCACAAGGTTGCATAATAGTTTGCTCTCGGTCCTATTGCATTAGTCACACATTGTGCCCCAATATATATACAACATCTTGAAAATAGAAAGGCCATATTGTTGAGTCTCTTCAATGTAAATACTTTTTGGATGTGTTAGTCTTATATCAAAAGAACTGGACTTCATGGATAGCCTCTATCTAAGAGTGTTAGACATAAATTCCTAGAGAGATGGAGGTACCATGATGATCTTCAAAAGCTCAATCTTGGATTAGTCATCTACTGGAGTAACATCCCATGAAGAATAGATGTGTTTTTATGCTCTAAGTTTTCTACGTTTCAATGAATGAGACATTAATTGTCCATTTGACATGCTTTGTTTGTATTTCGAGTTTGAGCTAAAACTAGTGCTTTTGGAAAATACTTGATGTATATACATTGCCTTATAATGGTCACATATCAAGGTCCAACAATAAGGTGGTTTTCTAATGATCATATGTGATAGACATATATCCCACCTCCATTAGACATCCATCGTCTGACAATTGCATTTAATATAGTAGATGAATGTAACATTCCTAAAATTCCTAGATATCATGAAATATATAAGTATGTAGTAAAATCTATGATACATGAATATATATATATATATATGAAAATAGGTAAAAGGGTCATTTTCTAGGTCAGGGAAATAAAATATAAAAATTACATTTTAATCCCTGAAAAGGAAAATTTTTGGCACTTTAGTCCCTGGAGAAGATTATAGAAAAGGACCCAAAAGAAATGAAATTTATAAATCAATCCCTCCTAAGGGAAATTTTGTAAATATGTAAAATTATAGTTAAAACCAGGCTTATGACATGCCGAACTCAATGGAACCATGCATTGAGGTTAACAGAATCAATTTAAAGAAAAATTTATGACCGGGCATTGTAAAATGCACAATACAAAAAAGAAGGTACTGTGGGCCCACAAAAGCAAATAAAGTAGGAAAAAAATATGTGGGCCCCACATTTATACTATTTGGAATAGGATATTAAGATAAACACAGATCCAAATATAGTTATATCCTGTATCCCTAAAGTAATAAAATGCTGCCAAAGTAACTTTAATTATCTAAGAATAAAACAAACCAATACAGGATATATCTGGATAAAGAAAAATATGTAGTATTTTGGACAATTTCCTCCCTAAAGTGGCGTGAAGTAGTAGCTCATGTGAGGAATTGGATTATTTAATTATTTTTGAGACAACTTAATGAGGAAGTTTATAACTAAGGTTAAAGTTACCAAACCATGGTAAATTGAGTAAGTTAAGATATTTAATTTTTCCTCTTGTCTTGGCTGACCATATTGCTGCTACAAATAGAAATAGAGAGTTCCAAATTTAACACAAGAAGGAAGAAAGAAGGTGTGAGAAAAGAGAATAGAAAGAAGAAGGCAAAGCTTGAAGTTCAAAGCTCAAGGTAAAGGTAAGCTTCTTTATGTTTTCAAGCAAGTATTTCAAGTACTTTGAAGCGGTTTCATGGAGTTCTCTTCTTCTTCCTCTCTAGTGTAAGTTTCAGCTAAGGTAAAGGTATGAAAGGGAAAGTGTTTTCTTGCATCAAAGCCAAGTAAAAGCATAAACAAGTCACTTAAAGTAAGATTTCATGGGTTTTTGGAAGTTTTACAAAGAAAATAATTTCTTCCCTTCTTCTTGTAATTTTTGGCCAGAAAAGTTGAGTGTCTTAGAGTGAGAATTTCATGATTTTGATGCCAAAAATGGGTTCTTCATGGTAGAGAATTTTAGGAACAAGTTTTGGTTTTATGAAAAAGGCAAAGGATAATTATATGAATTTCTAGGGTTAGTATGAGACTTTATGATGGAACCACTTGAATTAGTAGATTAAGTGGCTATTTGATGTTGTCTTTAGATTTAAGAAAGCTTGTGGAAGCCCTAGGAAGAAGTGAATCCAAGAGGAAAAGCGAAAAGTTCATCAAGGCAGCAACTTTCTTTTTAAAGCATTATGTTATCCCATATTATCTTGAAATGATTCATGACTTGCCATATTGTGTTTTTGATATTTTGTGATTGTTTTGGCTAAGAATATATAAGGGTTTAACCCTAGGATGTTCATTTTTTAAAGGAAAACTTTGCCAAAATTTTTATGAATTAATATGGCAAATTATATTTTAATATGTTTACTTGATGATTTCATGATATATATGATGACATACATGCTTAAAATGATGTTCCTATTGGGATTCTTTGAATCTCATTATTCCAAAATAACTAAATTACTAGGAATAAGTTATGGCAAGGTTACCAAGAAAGACCAAAGCAAGGAAGAGGAAGTTAATGATTAAAATGTTAATCTTATCTTTGATCTTTTAGTTGGAAACATTATGTAAATTAATGTATGTGGTTATGAAGCTGTATCTGAGACCCTTATGGCTCTTTAGGTATCACATGATGTTAGGTACACTTTTGGAACAAGAAATGTTTATGTGTGCATGTTAAGGAATTTATTTTGTAAATTTGATGGATGAAAATGGTCATTCTAACACTTTAGTAGTAATATGATTACTATTTGGATGAAATGGTGAAGAATGTATGGGTGTTACTTATACTCCAATAGTAGATAGAATAAGATTTCCAATGGTCTAAAGAACATCTCAATTGCATATATGTACGATTTACTATGAATTTTCAATATCGGTACTAGGAAACTGAAAAACAGAAATATGAGCAAATAAATAGTGATTTTTGTGTCAAATGTCGTACAAATTGACAAGTTAAAGCTATTGCTTCATATTTTTCACATGTAGATATGAATTTAAGATATTTTTAGAGATTTAAATCACATTAATTTGATTTTTCTACATTTAATTATGATTTTTCAAAATTCAGACAGTAAAATGAATTTACCAAATGAACAATATCACCAAAGTTTTGAAATTTTCATTTTAGTTCTTTACATGATTCAAGCTTCTAGACATGCTTGATTGGACTTATTGAAGGTCTAAAATATGGGAAATGTGGTCATAAAGTAAGATGTTACAATGAACAGCTATTTTTATAAGGTGACACCTAGAACTTATCTCTAATAGTTAAATTTGGCTTAAATCTATAAATAAGACGTTATTTAATGTGGTTGGCAAAAGTATAAAGTGACATAATGACAAATTTCCACTATTTCATTAATTATGTTGCATTGTGCACATCAAAGTCTTGCCAAACCTCTCATAGCTGTGATAAGTGTACTTCATTGTTTCATTCTACTCTAGTGTAAGAGATAATCACTTGTATTCTTCATTTCTACCTCTAGGTCAAAATCTTAGTGTAGGGATACATTAAGGGGGAATATTGTAACACATCATTGTAAGGGTGTGTGAGAGAGTTTTCTAGTATCGCACCTGATTTTTAATTTTTCAAAAATAAAAAATTAAAATATTGTGGAGTCGCTAGCAAAATTTTTAAAAGAGGAATTTTGGAAAATCTTTTAAGAAATAAAAAATGGTCTACGAAAAATAAAAGGTTCAAGAGGTGATTGCATCATGGGGAAGGTGTTAGACACCCTATAAAACCTATTCATAAGAACAGTTACCGTAAGTTGATTATACAAAATCAATGTAGACTTAAAATTATTTTAATTACCTTTATAAAACTCATATAAAGAAAAGAAAAAAAAAATAAAATGGATTTATTTACAAAAATGGACTTAACTTAGAATAATAGTCTAGAACCTAGTACCCTAATATAGGGATCAAAGTTCACGTAGTTTGAAGGTAAAAACTCATGACAATGGGTTTGTGTTTTTTTAAAAAAATTATATATATTTTATTTTCAAATATTGAATTATACATATTATATATATATAAATAATTTAGTTATTTATTTACTACTTGTGAATAAATTCATGGAGATTCCCAAAATCCCATGTGCTCACTAATTGGTTAATATACAAATGGAAGCTTTGAAAAACCTCACATAAAATAACTTGAAAATATATTATAAAATTATATTTAAAGAAATATTTTTATTCAAAATTTTATCAAATTTAAGAAAATCTTTAAAAAAATATTTTCCATAAAAAAACACATAATTTGATTAGTATACCAGCGGAGGCACATCGCGACACGCGGTAAATTTATTAATCCAAACATCAATGGAGATTCTAAATACCCCACCAGGAAAAAATTTAAAAATATATATATTTCATGAGAAAATATCATATTATCATTGCAAGAGGGAATAACCATAATGTAATTAATCACCAAACTATCATTATTACAACGTACATAAAAGTTACCTCCTTTAAAGCTATATGTGCCTTCTACCACAACTTTGAAGGTTAGGTATTTCAACTGAATTCTATGGTCTTGAAAGAAAAGATGTAATTATCTAATATCATAACTTTTAGAGAAAGAAGAAGAAAAAAAAAGAAAAAATAAAACAAAACAATGAAAGAAAAGAAAAGAAAGAAAACGAGTTTGAGAAAAAAAAAAGAAAAGAAGAAAGACAAAAACAAGAAGGAAGAAAGAAAAAAATAATAATAATACAACAAAAGAAAAGAAAAAAGAAAGAAACGAAAGAAAAGAAGGAAAGACAAAAAAAAATGAAAAGAAAGAAAAATAACAAAGAACTCATTACAATGTTTAAGTCCAAAAGAATATCATGAATTGTCATTTCACTAATTTAGCCAACGTGTTTAGTAAGTATAGCCATAATTATGTAGTTATACACTTTGGCTTATGGAATACAAATCATAATATTGTAAAAATAAGACAAATCTATCTATCACCAATGAGAATGTGCTTCCATTTTTATTAAGAATATTTATGCATATGACTAACTTATCTATAGGACCTCACCAAAATATCATACTATGGGGTCCTTAGATACAAATTGAAGAAAAGAAATAAAATAAAACATACACATCACAAGTATACCTCCACCTATTGTGAGGTATTGATTGGTGTGAATGAGTTATTCCATGGACCTCTCAAAACATCAAATTTAGGATCCATAGAAATATTCAAGAAGAGAATAAGATATAAGATCATATTCTAAAAAAGTTCTATCTATAAGAAACCCCAACAATGCAATGAGATGGAATGAAGAAGAAGAAAAGAAACTTCCTATCTTAACCTTTATCTAAAAAAACAAACACTCACTCTCAACTTTTTTTCACTCTCAAGCCACCCTCACGTACCCTCTCTCTTTCACTCAATTTCTTCTTCTTTTTTCCCACATCTCTTCTCACCTTGCCTCTATTTATAGTGTCAAAAAGCAAATCATTCAATTAATGCTTTAAAATCACAAAAATCTCTTTTATTATTTTTCTTTGATATTCACATTGAGATTGATTGATTTACTTTATTTTTTTCCTTATTAATTTGATATCAAATCTCAACCCTTGATTTTTCTTTTTAATTTTCTTATTTTTATTACTTTTTTAGTTTTATGAAAATCTAAAAAATGAGAAAATCATAACTCCTCAAGATATGGCAATCTTTGGGAGATATTATTATTTTTTATTATTTTATTTTATGTAAAACATTTTTCTTTTTCATATTTATTAAAAAAATTATTTATTATTATTATTATATTTAAGGGATCTGGACGAAATATGGTGTTCATAGTTGCCTCTTTTTATTTGTTTCTTTGGTGAGAAAGAGAAAAGGTATGGATTTTGAAGTTCAAAATCCATGGAATAACTCATTTTGTTCATCCATGCAATGCAAAGATGACACTAGACTCCACTAGATTTAGCCTTAATATGAATTTAAAGCTACCATGCATGCAATACAATGAGACAACTAGATTGTCCCCTGACCTAACTAATGATCAAACTATATGCCTACCAGTTTGGTCCATTCACTTCAAAAAAATTTTTTTAAAGAACAAGAGTCACTTGAGGCCTTACTTTATTCCTTTTTCACTATATGAATGTTTGCCACTAAAGTGAAGAGCCGTAGGATCATTCAAGATTTGGCATCAAGCCATTTTGTTGTAAACTGTGGCATATGGGAGTACCCAGTACATGGTGAACAAAAATAGGTAGTCAAGTGAATTGAACATTTTAATGTTAAAAAACATTTCCATTGGTCATGCATGAACCATTTGCAGTCATCAGGAGTCTTCTCTTTCTCTCTATATTTAAGATTAACCCTCTTGATTATCAAATTAGATCTGAATCCAGAATTTCCCATCACTTTACCTAAGCCCGTCGGTCTTTAATTGTTTTAGAATTAGGTAGTAAGAATAGAACAATGCATACCCACCCAAAGTAACAAGTAAATTCCACCTTATCTAGACTCATATTCTAGTGCAATGGAATCATCAGGGATTCTCTTAGTTTTCTTGTACATTTTGTCCCTCACTTTTATAGAGGACATTTTCTTTCTTGGGCCATTAAGCACTCTTCTAATGCGAGAATCAAACGTTGGTGATGCAGAACTCTGGTTACTCAAGCTTACATAACCCACTGCACTAAGATACTATTAGTACACTCATAGCTCATACTGCACCATTTGATGCCAAAAGACAATACTTTTTGGTGAAATCCCCCGGTTACTAAGCACAACTTGAGTCAGCGGAGTGGATATATATATTGCATTTATTTTCCTTTTGGGTTTTTCGAACCTGATTCATTTTCCTTAAGGTGGATTTTTATGGGGCCATACAGGGAATTATAGCTCTAACATGAGTATATAAAATTCCACTCTCTTTTCTCTAACTCTTGTAGGTTTTCCAAGGCATTGAGATCACCAAAGTGTGCCCCGATAAGGTATTTTCCATACACACGGCCAAGAATCCAATTCTGGATAGCATGCTTAGGGGACCCAGCTATCTGTCAATTGTGCCGAACCTTGTTGGTTAACCCCTATGGATTTGATTATGCTCAATTATGTTTAAGAGTTATTGACTTATTTTGGCACACTAAAATCAACTAGAATTTTCAACCATATAAAGAATCTCCACTTTATTTGACTAGTACCGACGGTATATTCTATAAGTCCTTTATGGGTTGTTATTTTCTTTATATTTAATTTTCTAATCCTCCTGACTCATGTCTCATTGTGTCCATACAATAACCAATGGAGTTTTCTTTAGAAATATTATTTTGTTTGCTTGGCCAACTATTCCCATTTCTCACAAACTAGATTATGGAGCTAAAAAAAAAAAAGTTTTGCATATGACTTCTGACTTACTTCATTGTCCCGATATTAAAGAGATAACCATAGCAATGCCTTAGTGGTTTTGAAAATGTGCATTTAAAACTATGGACCAAACACAACAAGGACAAGGATGAACATCTATGCATGTGATGCAATGAAGAACATACTCTTACTATAACTAAACTATATGGGCCCATAGTGAACAATCAAATGAAGACTATTTGGCTCAATCTAATGAAGTGACCAAACAAAATGTCAAGTTAATGAGAAGCCTCTCTTTATTTAGTGACTTGGGGAGAATATCGAAAGATTAATTCGTACGACATTCACCATTTAGGACTAAGGGAAGATGAAACATTGTATTATGTTTGGACATAAAAAAATAAATAAAAAAAATAAAGTGCAATGTTAGATAGAAGTAAGGTGCCTATTTTCATGAGACTTTGGTGAATACCTGCCATTACAGGGCTTTGGGTGCTAGCCAAAACTAGACTTTGGTGGTAGTGAAGTGCCTATTTCCATAGGACTTTGATGGATGCCTACCAATACAAGGCTTTTGGTGCCAGCCAAGATTGGACTTTGGTGACAATGAAGTACCTATTTTCATAGGACTTTGGTAGATGCCTACCTTTATAGGGCTTTTGGTTCCAGCAAAGATTGGACTTTGGCGATAGTGAAGTTCTTGTTTTCATAAGAATTTGGTGGATACCTGCCATTACAGGGCTTTGGGTGTCAACTAAAACTGGACTTTGGTGGTAGTAAAGTGCCTACTTTTATAGAACTTTAGTGGAGGCCTACCATTACAGGGCTTTGGGTGCCAGCCAAAACTGGACTTTGGCAGTAGTAAAGTACCGATTTTTATAGGACTTTGATGGAGACCTGCCATTACAGGGCTTTGGGTGCCAACCAAAACTGAACTTTGGTGGTAGTGAAGTGCCTATTGTTATAGGACTTTGGTGGAGGCCTACCGTTACAAGGCTATTAGTGCTAGCCAAGACTGGACTTTGGCAATAGTGAAGTGCCTATTTTCATAGGACTTTGGTGGATGTCTACCATTACATGGCTTTGAAAAAGAGGGACCAACCGGAACTAGGCTTTAAGGGGCCTGCCGTTACAAGGCTTTGAAAAGAAAAAGGGTCAACCAGAACTAGGCTTTGAGGGGCTTGCTGTTACAGGGCTTTAAAGGGGCCAGCCAGAACTGGGCTTTGATGGGCCTGCCATTACAAGGCTTTAAAAAAGATAGACCAGCTAGAATTGGGCTTTGAGGGGCCTGCTATTATAGGGTTTTGAAAAAGAGGGGTCAGTCGGAACTAGGCTTTAAAGGGGCCTGCCGTTACAAGGTTTTAAAAAAGAGGTACCTAGCATGATAAATTCCATTATATTATGCAAGGCATGTGAAATGAGAAATGATGCTAGGCTGGCAATGCCAAATATATCTTTTCTTATTTGTCTCAAAAAATGAGTGAAGAATGTAAAATTTCTCTTTTGATTTAGAAGCATGTTCTTTGCCTGCCCCAATTTAAGAGGGAATGAATGTAATGCATACAATGAAAGGAGCAAGATTTTTTTTTCACTTTGTTAAATGAGTACATGAGTAGAGATTATGCTTTGTTTTTCTAATTGTGCATGAGGATTTCTTAATTTTACCAATTTTTGGAGAAGGACGAAAATCCAAAGGAAGTATTGTTATGCCCTTTTTAGAAAGCATCTAACCA
Organism: Adenanthera pavonina; assembly: GCA_026686845.1. Lineage (NCBI taxonomy): Eukaryota > Viridiplantae > Streptophyta > Magnoliopsida > Fabales > Fabaceae > Adenanthera > Adenanthera pavonina. The sequence goes on along the minus strand of JAIVEN010000019.1, from coordinate 9,395,594 downwards.
GGAACCCCCCTTGCAATGCGCATTTTGATGATAGTAGTAGAGAGAGCATTTGATATATGAGGGAGATGTTACTTTTGATTCTACATGATCCATCCTTGAAATTTGCCATCAAAATGAATCATCAATAGTATTGAAATCGTGAAAGTTAATTTGGAGTAGACCACATCAAATATATCACTTTAAGCAATTGTTTTAATAAATGTTGTCCCTTTATGAATGCATTGATAAATGTGCTATTTGGAAAGGGAGATTTCTAAAGAGATGAATAAGAAAAGGAAAAGAAGGAAGGAAAAACCTATAAAATGCATTTTTATTGAAAAGATGAAGTACAATGGCAATAGTCAAGATATCATGTGAGTATAAAAAGATATAATATGAATAGTCTTCCTCTGGAATGTCCTTTGTAGATGGTTCTATGCATGCCCTCTAAGGATGTTGCCAAAGATATGCATTTCATGAGTATTAAGTAAGTCTTTTCCAAATGGAGCTTCTAGCCTCTTTTAGGCATAATATTTCTTAACAACATCTGCGTTAATAGGTCCCTGTAATTCTTGACCATCCATGTTAATCAGAATTAATGCACCTCCAGAGAATGCATTCTTGACAACATAAAGACCTTCATAAGTTGGGGCCCACTTGCCCCTGCTATCTTCTTGATTTGGCAAGATCCTTTTCAAAACCAGATTGGCAACTCTAAATTCTCTCAGTCGGAATTTCTTATTGAAGGCTCTTGCCATCCTTTTCTGGTATAATTGTCCATGGCATATTGTCGTTAGTCTTCTTTCTTCAATCATATTTAGTTGTTCAAACTGAGTTCATATCCACTCATTTTCTTCTAAATCAGCTTCAACCAATATTCTTAAAGATGGGATTTCCACTTCAATAATTGTGATGGCTTTCATCCCATATACTTGGGAATAAGGGGTTGCCCTTGTTGAGGTACGTACAGTGATACGATAACCATGTAAGGCATATAGGAGCATTTCATGCCAATCTTTGTAAGCTATAATCATTTTACTAATGATCTTCTTAATGTTCTTATTTGCTGCATCAACTGCTCCATTCATTTATGGCCTATATGGTGCTAAATTGTGATGTTTGATCTTGAATTGTTCACAGAAGCCCTTAACTACTACTCCTTTTAAATTTGATGCATTACCCATGATGATTCTTTCAGGTAGTCCATAACGACAAATGATATTTGTTTTTAAGAACTTGATGAATGCTTTTTAGTTAATCCTAGAGAAAGAATTAGTCTCAATCTATTTGGTGAAATAATCAATGGCAACAAGGATGAAATGATGCCCATTGTGTTAGCAAGGCTGACTTCCCAAGAGGGGGGGTGAATTGGGAAGATTGAAATTTTTCTGCACAAAGTGAAGCAAGTGAAGATATCACAGTATAATGAAAATAACGTGTGAAACAGAGCAAGCTGAAAAGTAGAGATAAGAAGAAGAAAACTCAGTGATTTATCCTGGTTCGGTCTATCCACTTGACCTACATCCAGTCCTCAAGACACCTCTTGAGATTTATCCACTATCCAGCAAGAATTTCAACGGGCTTCTTGCTAAAGCCACAGTACACGAGTATGCTCTGTTCTGAGCTCTCTCAAACTCTCTAAGCACTTTCTCTATGTGCTTCCCAATCCCCTTGTGAATACCCCTCACAAGTAATTCTATCTTCCAGATGAAGAGTAGATTGTTTACAAATGAATAACTCTCTTGAATAGAGTGGATATGAAGGTTTAAGTACAAATAATGAGGTTGGAAGGGTAAAAGCTTTTGAGATGAAGATTCAGCAGAAATTCAGTATATACAAGTTTTTTTTGTTACCCACAACTTCAAATAATGTTATATTTATAGATTTTGATCTCAAATATCCGTTAGAAACTAAATCTATCCGTTGGGGAAGTTATCCAACGGTTACTCTGAAAAAACTATCCATTTACCAACCGCATTTAATGTTTCTGACATACTGAAATTCGAATTTCGGTTGGCCAACAGACGAATTTTGAGGGAACCGAAGGTTAAAGCTTCCAACGTAAAAATGCGAAGTTCGTCTGTCCATAGAGTGAAATTCGAATTTCGAAACTCATAAAATCTTTTCCACAATGTGACGTACGAATTTTCAAGAAGAAAGATTTTCTGTTAAGTGTGAACAGTGTTTTCAATTTGCTACAGTGCCCTCGAAATTCAAATTTTGGATGCCCAAAATTCGTCTGTCCACTGAACGTTTAAAGAGGCACAGTAGTTCACTTTCTTCGAAATTCAAATTTTGACAGAGTGAAATTCGTCTGTCAGAGAACAGTTTTGAGACTGAAATCACTCTTGATCTCAGATGAACTTTATCAAGCATTCAGACGAATTTCCTATATTTTCTCAAGTTTTGTTTTGTCTGAAATTCGAATTTTGAAAGAGTGAAATTCGAATGTCACAAAGTAACCCCTTTTTTGACTCAGGTGAAAATTCGAATTTTGCTAAGTTAAAGTTCGTCTGTCAGAGAGCATTTTCAAACTTAGTTTCTTCTTAATTTCAGATGAACTTTAGCAAAGCTTCAGACGAATTTCCTTAGTTTTCATAAATGACATTTTGTCTGAAATTCGAATTTTGAGACTGTGAAGTTCGTCTGTCACAAAAAGGCTTCTTTCAGACTTGATTGAAATTCGAATTTTGAAAGATCAAAATTCGTCTGACAGAGAGACACCTCTTCAGACTTATTCAGTTTTAGCTCGAAATTCGAATGTCTAAGGGCCAAATTCGAATTTCCAACTTGACAGTTCAGTTAAACTTTCAAACTTCGTCTGTTTGTGAGTATTTTTCAAATAAGTAAAGATTTAACTTCAAATCAAGGTTTGAAAACGTCTTTTTCTCAAATCAAAATCTTTTACCCAATCTAAACAAAAACCAAAGATCCTACCAAAGATCTAATAGCAAATACTCAGCAAATCTTCACTTGAAACAGCTTTGATCTCCTTTGATATCTTCAATCCAAGCTCTTGAGTGTTGGTTTGGAATCATCAAAACTCTTGATCCAACACATTGGAAGCTTTAGGACCGATTGGTCTAATAACATCAATGCCCCACATGGAGAATGGCTAAGGGGAAACCATATTATGTAATAGGAATGGATGAACATTTATCTTGTCTGAGTATATTTGACACTTGTGGCATTTCTTAACATAGTTAATGCAGTCCTTCTCCATTGTTAGCCAAAAATAGCCATATCTTTGGATTTGCTTAGCCATTGTACGATCATTTGCATGTGTGCCACATATGCCTTCATGAATTTCTGTCATGATCTTTTGCACTTCTTTTGTATCCACGCAATGTAGTAAAGTACCATTGTAACTTCTCTTATATAAAATACCATTGCCGATAAAGAAGCTCATAGCCAAACAGCGAATGGTCTTTTTATCATTTTCAGTGGCGTCCATTGGGTATGTCCTATTTGCTATATAGGCCTTAATATCATAGAACCATGGCTTACCATCATTTTCCTCTTCAATATTTGAACAATACGTTGGACAACTTCTGGTTTCAATTTAGATTACCTGAACATGGACACCAGTGTCAAGTTGAATCATTGCTGCTAATGTAGCTAAAGTATCAACAAAACAATTCTTATGTCGAGTTATATGATGAAAGTTAATAACCTCGAATTGCTTGGTCAACTTAGTTAAAAGCTCTTAGTAAAGAATCAATTTCAAATCCTTGGTCCTCCATTCCCCCTTAACTTGATAAATTATAAGAGCTGAATCCCCAAAGACTTCTATACTTCTTACTCCAAGGTCAATGGCTGCTTGAAGTCCACTAACACAAGCTTCATATTCCGCTATGTTGTTAGTACAATCAAATTCCAACTTGACAACTACTGGAAATTATTTCCCTTCTGGAGACACAATTACTACTCCAACCCTATTTCCAAATATGTTAGCAGTGCCATCAAAATACATCTCCCATTTATCATCTTCTTTACTTTCTTCTATGTCACATATGTCTTCATCAAGGAATTGAAAGTCTAACAGATGGTAGTCATCTAAAGGATTTTCTGCTAAATAGTCAGCAAGCACGCTTCCTTTTATAGAATTTCAAGTCATAAATTTTATGTCATACTTAAACAATATTACTTGTCATTTAGAGACTCTACCAGCTTCATGTAGTATAATATCCCAAAATTTTACTGGATATCAAGTGATAAAAGAAGACATAATTGATAATAACATAAAATGTACAAGGAATTCGAGAAAATGGATAGACACCACTTTGCGTGAAAAAGGGTAAAGAGATCATTTTTCTTGGTCGGACGGAAAAATGAGAAAATTATGTTTTTATCCCTAAAGAATTTTGAAAATGACATCCATGTCCCAAAAGTATTAAAAAGTAAGTGGAGAAAGAAATAGAAAAGCCTTAGGGAAAATTATACCTAATGACTCGAAAGTTTTAAAAATTATAATTGAACCCTGGGTCAAGGGAAATTGTGTAAATATGCAAAATTACTATCAAAATAAAGCCCTCGACGAGATAAGTCCAATGATACATGGCACTAAGGGTTAATATTCAAGAATAAGAAAATAATCAGTGTCAAGTGTCCAAAAGTAATAGCAAACCGACAAAGTAAATTGTGGGCCCTACCAATGGTTAAAAAGAAACTAGGACAGGATATAGGCCATACACAGATACCATTTGGGATAGGATAATTATGGAAATATAAAAATAAAATTAGAATAGTCCTGTAGCCCAAAAATGCTAAGTTACTGTAAAAGGAAATTTATCAGTACGGTTAAAAAGTACCCGGATTGAGATATATCTAGATCAAAAAAAATTTAGCAATTTTGGGACACCTCAAGCTCTCTTAGGCGTGACTTTTCTACAGCATATGAGGCCAAAGAATATTTTAATATTTCTTGAGAAAACTTCTTAAAGAGGTGGCAAACAGTAATCAAGGATTAGCAACAAGTAACCATAATTAGTTACTTAATTAAGCACATAATTAGCCACTTAAACCCTTCTATTTCTTCATCATTTCACACGTGAACCAGCAGCTAAAATAGAGCAAGAAAATGCAAGAAAAGGAAGGGGGAAAAGGAGGAAGAAAAGGAAGGGAAAACCAAAGGAAAATTGAAGCACAAGTTGGTAAGACTATTTCCTACCACCCTAAGCTTACTATTATGGTTTTCAAAGCATGTTTTATGGTTTAGCTTGCTTCCTTGCCATCTTAGGGTTTCGGCCAAAATGAGATTTAGCAATAGGAATGAGTTTTGAACCATTAAACTTAGCAAAAAGCTTAGATTAACCACTAGAAGCATGAATCCATGGATCATTTGAAGTGATTTGAAGGAAATTTTTTTTCAATCACTTTAAGGAAATTTCAGTCAGAATAAGGCGAGTATTTAGAGTTGGAATTTCATGATTTTGACCTCAAAAATGGATTCCCCATGGTCCAAAATCTTAAGAATGTAACACCTTATATTATGACCCATTTCTCATGTATTAGGTCATTTTAGATGCCTTTCATCATGGTTTAGAGACTAGAATCCATGGATCAATTCTTGTCTCCACTACTTAGTTTATGAGCACAGCCTATAGTACCTACTACTGATATTGCCTCAAAGATGAAATTTCAACTCTGATTTCCTGAGGCTGTCTCTGAGTGTCTAAGGTTCACTGTAACTTTTCAATAATCCTTTGCTATTGATCTCATCTATTCATAATAACTTGCAAAGGATCACCCTTTGGTGTCTTTTCTTGTTCAGGAGTCTTCACTCTTATTTGTCTCATAATGCGAACCACTTTAAATTCATTATAATCTATTCATAAATATTTAATAACTATACTCAAAGAACACACATATATATAAACATAATACTTTTTCATAAACAAAATTTATACATAAGGTCTTATAGTCTCATTACGTTATCATTTCTTTCTACTTTCTACTCATGACTACTTATAATACACTCAAAATTTGCAGTCATCATTGTTCTTCACCTTTATACATCTATATATGTTTACATATAATTTCTTTTATCATTCTATTCTAGAGGGACCAGAGCTATATTCACCTCCAATAAAAGCTTTACTGAAATTCTCTTCCAAGTTCTCCTCGGAATCCTTTTCTTCTAAGTCTATAACAAGATCCTCTTGTTCTAGTCGGATCACCTCCAAATATGCCAACTCATTAGTACTAGCTTTAAAATTTTCTGGCATTTCTTCTTTATGGAGTTTAACTTTGTGCGGCATTAGCAGATGGGGGTATAGGGCTTCAATCTTTTGGAGTAAGCACTTGATCATTAGCTCTTATTGGCCGATGATTTAACCTAATATCCCTTTGTATGCAATAGGCTACAACATATTCTTCTAGACTACCGAACTATGTACTATCCAGCTTAGCTTTAATACAAGTCCAGAAGAAATCATTAGGGATTTCATTGACTAGTGTATTGATACATAACAACTTTGGGTAATGTACCCCTTTACCTACTAGAAAGCTCTTGACCTTAGCAACTTCATATAGGAAATCTAACACATGCATAGGCCTTCCAAGATATGCCTCACTTTTCTTTAAATACTTATGAACAATTCGGTATACCTTATCTTTCGTATTAATCGGATTGTCATTACCAGAGTTATCTGGATCTAGTAAAAGCCCAGCCTCATAGTCCCTACCTTCTACAGCTTCAATTCCTGGTTTCTAAACTTGAGCAGGAAGAGCTAAAACAACTTACAATAGGACTTCTTTATCAGGTTCAGATCTAGTTGAATGAGGTCCTACATTAATTTTGGACTTGTCCGAACTTCCTATTGGTAACTTGTTTGAGCCAATATTTTCATCATTTTCTTCCATCTTTGGCTCAGGGATCACCCATCTCTTATAATTAGGATCTCGGCTATTGTTTGAGAAAAACATCTTATCTATCTCAATACACAATAGCAATCCTTGTCAATAAGTTAATCCAAAGGAATATTAATAATTAATATATTCCTTTCTCTAAACATACCTATTTTGGCCCAAATATAATGTTCTAAGAGCCTAAACCTTCGGCTCTGATACCAAAAAGTGTAGCATCATATATTAGGACACATTTCTCATGTATTAGATCATTTTATATGCTTTTCATCATAGTTTAGAGACTAGAATCATAATATAATAAAATAGATTTTTTCAAAATTCGGGGTACTGTTCACTTGGCAATTTCCATTTTATCCGATGAATTTTGAAAATTCATAACTAAATCTAGAAAATTCATCTTGAGATGATTCAAGTCTCTAAAATTTTATTAAATTCAGATATACGTGGAAAAAATATAGAACAGTAACTTCATTAAGCCAATTTATACAGTAATTTCGTGAATATTTACTGTTCATTTGGTCATTTTTTTATCTTCCAGTTTTCTGACCTCAACTTTGAAAAATCATATTCCGTTCTATTCTATTCCAAATTATTCAAAGTCTATGTTATTCAAAATCTATACATGTTTACTTATAGTAATATTTTTCTTATATATTTATTTCACTTACACAGGGCATAACTTTAATTTAAATCATGAAAAGTCAGAATCCAACTCTTACTGGAACAGTTTTGGAAAAACTTACATATTTCTTGTTCTATAACTCCAATCACTTTCAAGTCAGTGGCATATGGATCTTAAGAGATATCTTTTTATACATACAAAACACTGAATTTTTTGAGCTCTATATGATTTTATGTTATCTTTTGAAATTTCCAGTACTTAACTTTCAGTTTCCAGTTTTTCCCTATATTGTCCTATTCTGAACCCTAACTTTGAAAATTCACCATTTATTGTACACAACTCCAAATGGGGTGAATTAGTTGTCTTGTTAAAGCTTGAGATGCCCTGTATCTGGTATAAAAATATCACAAATCTAACCTCACATTAAATATAGAACAAGGGTGAATGAGACAGACACATTTGGAAAATGCCCTGTTTCAGTCTACATTGCAATTTGCATGCCAAAACCCTTGTAAATGAACTCATTTTCACATGAAACTTGGTAGAACATAACTTAATATCACAATATCCAGAACTGGAAATTTTGATACGTTTTCTAAAACATTGACATAATATTCACTATTTTACAATTTCATATAAAAGCAAAACACCAATAATCATTCACATTATAACATAATGACTTGCAACATCATGCACTCATCACTCGCTTCTCCTTGCTCTTTGCCTCCCTTGGATTTCTTCCATAACTTGGACCTATCATATTATTATTTGGGTGATGAGATTTTGAAAATCCCAATAGCTAGTCACATCTCAAACATTTACATTATCATGCATGCTATAAAACCTCAAAAACATCATAACAATCATTTCAAGGCATAAATCACCATATTGCTTATAAAAATTTTGACATTATAACGGCATACAAAATGGACATCCCGGGCACTATCCCTTTCATAAAATAAGCCAAAACCAGTCTCAAGCATCATAAAAACAATATGGCAAGTCATCATACACAATAGAATATAGCAAGACAATATAATGCAAGAAAATGTAACTATGCTACCTCATCAAACTTTATGACTTTCCTCTTTGATTCAACCTTTCCAAGGACTTCCTTAAGCTTTCTCAAACCCTAATGCATCACTATATATCAAATAAATGAACTTGAACCAAGGGTTACTTCATAAAAACTTCAAACCCTAAAAATTTCTACTTGCTTCATCTTAAGCTTTCTCTTGAATCTATCACTTGTCTTTAAGGAATTCCACCATGGGGAATCCATTTTTGTCATTAAAAAAATGAAATTCCAACTCTAAATTGATGCTCTATTCTGACCAAAAATCTTGGAGAAAGAAGGAAAAATTATTTACTTTGCAATACAACAAAATACTCCATGAAATCATGTTCTCTTGACTAGTTGATGATTTCTCCTAAGTTTATTGCATCAAAATCCATTCCTTGCTTCCTCTAGGTTTTGGATGAAATATTAACATGGAAAAGGAAAGAGAAAGACCCCAAGAACTAAGCTTAACTACTTAAAATTATAAGCTCAAGGTAGTAGGAAATCACTTACCAATTCCTTGAGTTCTTGGTCCATCAACTTGGTCTTCTCTTTCTCTTCTTCTTTCTCTCTTTTCTTTCTTTCTTTCTTGCGTTTTCTCTCTTTCCTTTTTCAGCTAGAAGTGTCAGTCAGAATGAGGAAGAAAGAGAGGGATTATGTGGCCTAATTAACTTACTAATTGCACCATTAACCTTAACCACTCTTTGACTAATCTCACTTACTTTATTGAATTGAAGAAGTATTCTCAAAAATAATAAAATATTGGTTTTCATCACATGGGCTGCTGAATGTCATGTATAAGAGAGATATTTGAGTGTCCCTATACTGCTCAATTTTTCCTTGTCCAGATATACTTGAACCGGGTAATTTTTAACTGTACCAATAAATTGCTTTTTATAGTAAATTAGCATTTTTAGGCTATAGGACTATTCCAATTTTATTCTTATATTTTCTTAATTATTCTATCACAAATGAAATCTGTGTATGGCCCATATCCTGTTCCAGTTTCTTGTTAACTATTCATGGGGCCCACAGTTTACTTTATCGGTTTACTATTACTTTTGGACACTCGGCACTAACTATTTCTTTATTCTCGAATATTAACCCTCAGTGCCACATACCATTAGACTTCTCTCGTTGAGGACTTCATTCTGACAGTAATTTTACATATTTACAAAATTACCCTTGACCCGGGGTTAAATTATAATTTCTGAAACTTTCAGGTCATTAGGTGTAATTTTCCCCAAGACATTTCTAATACTCATTCCACGTAATTTTTATGACCTTAGGGACATGGATATCCTTTTCATAATTTTTTTGGGGGAAAAATATAATTTTCTCATTTTTCCGTCCAACTCGGAAAAATGACCTCTTTGCCCTTTTTCACATAAAATGGTGTTTGTCCATTTTTTTCAAATTCTCTATATATTTCTAGATATTTTAGCTTTCTTGGGATGTTACAAAGAACAAGTGTATTGTACAAAGAAAGATCAAAGGAAAACTAAGTGAAAATTTTGGGTTTTAGTGTGTATGGTATTGTATAATTCCAAAATATCAATGGTTAAATTTGTTTAATGATGATGTGGATAGGTTCAAGGAAGTGTTAGAAGGCTCAAGAAGTGGCATACCAAGTTTGGAGAGTAAGGAAGCATCATAAGATAGTTAATTTCCCATACTTGCATTATATTATCATGTTTGTTTTCAATATGCTTTATGCCTTATCATATGATTGCAATGATATTTTTAGATAATTTATGTGTATTGGCTGAGTTGATTGAAGGGCATTGAGACCCCAGGATGTCCATTTTTTAAAATGAAACTCTGCTGAAAATCTTATGAATTCATATGACGCAAATGTGTTAATGTTTTCAAAATGTGTTATATTAATGTTTTCATCCTTAATGTGATGATGTGATGGTATGTTGGGTGTTAACTACTAAGATTATTTGAATCTCATCCTCCCAAATATTAACCATGAATAGGTAGTAACAATGGCAAGACCACCAAGGAAGAGAAAGGAAAGGAGAAAGAATTTGGCCATTAACTTGATAATTCTAGCATTGGCCATGAGCTTTGACCTTTTGTGTAAATTTGTAAATGTGGTTAAGTATGTTTCTTCAAGTTCTTATGATGCCTTATGTTTTAGCTAAAGTATGGTATAGTATGAAAATGATGTACATCCATATAAATATTTTATGGCTTTTGCTTGGCAAAGTGGTAAGATATATATGGTCATCTTGACCTATGTAGAGTAAATATGCCACTCTTTGGACTTTTTGATATATAAAGTAAGAATGATGTATATGGTTGAAAAGTAGACAAACAGAGCTTTAATATGATCCAAAGATCACTCTAATTGGATGTGTGAGCAATATTTGATGGATTTTTATATTTAATTCCAATTAAAATGATTATTTTGCAGTTTTCATATAAATTGTGAAATTTCGGAGTTGCTATACAGATTAGTACTATCATTGCTCTGACTTATATTTTTCCCTTGTAGAAAAAGTTATAAGCTATCCCTAGAGACTTGAATCACATGCATACAATTTTTATTGATTTAGTTATGATTTTTCAAAATTTAATCAGAATAAATAAATTTGATTAAATAAATAGTAACAAAAGTTGGAAAAAAAATTTATTATGGCTTTTATTGTGATTTAAGATCCTAATACAATACAAATGAACCTTAGAAAGATTAAATACATGGGAAATGGGCTCATAAGAGAGGTGTTACATGTGGGCTCTCGAATATATACTTTAATGGATCCATTCTAGAGATTAATCAGATGGTGTAATAGAGCATATATAGCCTTAATCTCCTTGTAGTCCATACTAGCCCACAACAAGCTCACTCAATTGTTTGGTAACGTGATTTACAATCATTAAACTTCTTGCTCAAATAATAGATTGCTTGTTCCTCTCACCTAGAGTCATCATGTTATGCTAGTACAACTCCTATTGATCCAGAGCGTATTGTCAAGTAAAGGATCAAAGGTCGTCCTGGTTTAGAAGGAACCAGAATTGGGGGATTTAGCAGATAATCCTTAATTTTGTCAAATGCTTGTTGACAATTATCATCCCATCTCTCTATGTTGTTTTTCTTCAACAGTTTGAAAATTGGCTCACAAGTTGTAGTCAGGTTTGCAATAATTTAGCCGTCCTAGGTAATTTTAAACTTCTTTTTCCATCTGAGGAGGCCGTATTTCTTGAATTGCTTTTACTTTATCAGGATCAACTTCTATCCCTTTTTGGCTTACAATAAATCCCAATAATTTTCCAAAAAGAGCTCCAAATATGCATTTATTAGGATTCAATTTTAGCTTATATTTGCGCAACCTTTCAAATAATTTTCTAAGAACTGCGACATGACTTTCCCCTTCAGTTGACTTAGCTACCATATCATCAACATATACCTCAATCTCCTTTTGCATCATATCATTAAATAATGCCACCATAGCTCGTTGATATGTTGCCCAAACATTTTTCAAACCAAAGGGCATCACTCGATAATAATAGGTTCCCCACTGTGTAGTGAAAGTGATTTTCTCTTTATCATCTTCATGCATGGGAATTTGGTTGTACTTGGAATACCCATCCATGAACGAGTATCAGTGGTTTCATTTCATACTATCAACTAAGACATCAATGTGAGGCAATGGAAAATCATCCTTAGGGCTAGCCTTGTTTAAATCTCGATAATCAACACACATTCATATTTTTCCATCTTTCTTTGGGATAAGAATTATGTTTGCTATCCATTGAGGGTACTTAGCTCTTTCTAAGAAACCCACCTCTAATTGCTTCATCACCTCTTCTCAAATTATTAGAGACATTTCTGTAGTCACCCTTCTTAATTTTTGCTTTTTTGGCTTGATATCGAGGAACAAAGTGATCCTATGAGCTGCGATCCCTGGATCAAGTCTAGGCATGTCTTTATAAGACCATGCAAACATGTCCATATACTCCTTTAAAAGTTCAATCATTTGCTTCCTTTCTGGATTATCAACTATTTTAAGCTCCTTTTTGTCTTCTTCAGTTCCCATATTTATCATCTCAATCACTTCTTTGTGTGGGCACATTCTTTTTTCTTCTAAATCTAGGAGTTTTGTATATATTTGAATTAGTTCTCCCTCATTGGATTCACAACTATGCATATCAGAGGCAACACATATAACATTGTTTAGGGGCTCAGAAACCTCTGTGTTGTACAGGAGTTCTGAGGAAGTCAAATTCCTGAAGGACGAAAATGAATAATAAATAAAAAAATGGCAGAGAAAATTGAATTTTATTCGCATAATCATAAGAGTTTGCCCTAAAATCTAACTCTTAGGGGCATTAGATGAAGTGACAAGATAAAAAGAGGGACAACATAATCAAAACATGTTACTCTAAAGTAATAATATCCGAAGCATTCTCAAATTCCCAATTTGCCAATTCGTCTCCTGAGCTTTCGATTGAGATCTAGGTACCAGTTTTGTCAATACTAAGAGAAACCATTGCAACTGTTGACTGGTTGATAACCTTAGTAGAAGATGGGAATGTTTTTGTGATGTGAGGGATTTCTTGCTCTTCAACTCCTTTTTCCTTAGTTAACCTAGTTTGCTCTTTCATCTATACTTCTACAGAAGGCTCATACCTTATCCCTTGTCACTTATGGTTCTACGGTATATTAATTGGGCATTTGATACCTTATAGTTGTGCACCTAACCCTTTGCCTTGTTCAAACCTATTTTTCTCCATTATCTTGGCTATAATGAAGTTAATTTTCTTAGTATTACACTCAGGCATTTCCATTTCTAGGCTCTGAAATGCTATTCCTTTGTCCTGCTCAGCAACTTCTATGTATGGAAGAGAGCTTGGCTTGCTCACCAGACTCTCCCCTTCCCCTCTTACTATGACAATTCTCCCATCATGGACGAACTTAACTTTTTGATGCAAGGTAGAAGGCATGGCCCCAACAGAATGTATCCATAGTCTCCCAAGTAGCATTGTGTAAGATGAGTCTATGTCCATGAGTTGAAAATCTACCATAAACTGGCTTGGTCCAATCTTCAAAGGTAGCTGAACAATGCCTAATACCTCCTTACGGGATCCATCAAATGCTCTAGCCACCATATCACTACTTTTAATGTCCGAAGCTTCTAGTGATAGATGCTCGAACATGGTCAATGGCAAAACATTCAAAGCAAATCCTCCATTGGTCAATACCCTAGCCACTACAAACCCCTTGCACTTGAAGGTGACATGTAAGGCCTTGGATTAGTGGGCGGCAGATTTTACAATCCCTTTCTCTGAGAATGAGATAGTGGATGTAACACTCATGACACTGGCTACCTTTTTAGGAGTTATGCTAGGCTGCACATATGCCTCATTTAAGGCTTTTTGAGAAGCTTGACGATGTGGTTCAGAAGATAAAATCAAAGAAAGAAGTGAGATTTGTGCTGGCATCTTTTTTAGCTGATCAATTACATTATACTCACTTTGCTTCATGATTTGCAAGAATTCCTCATCTTTCTTTTCTGTCTCTTTATGGTTAGCCTCTTTCAATCCTTTACCACTCACTTCTTTTTGTTTGTCCACCTTTTTGATATCTTGTGGGAGATAAACCCTTTCCACTTCGAGTAACTCTAGATAAGATTGTTATATTGGCAGCTATATCTTTACTTGTTTCTGCTATAATTTTTTTATTTGAAGGTCCTTCAATGATTGCATCATATCTCCACAACACGACCTTATTACATTCATATGGAAAAGGGGTTGGCATGCTTATAGTCAATGATAATTGCCTCAAATTAGTCACTGGAGGGGTACTAGACTGATGTGGTGACTTATTAATGGTAAAAGATACAACATTGGTATTTCCCCTTGTAGCGAGATTTTGGACAACAAGTTCAACATGCCTTTTTTCTACCATGCACATCTCTTTGTTAGTTCTTCTTACTACCATAACCCAAAGTCCCATCATTCTTCTAATTATTTTCTTGAATTGAGGGCAACCTTCAATATCATGATTTGTCATTTTCTCATGGTATTCATAGAACAACAACCCATAGTGCTGTCTTTTTTGGTCATCCCTCAAGATTTTGGGACAAATAACCTAACATCTTTAAATGAGCATAAAGCTCCTTCATAGGGACCTTGATATCTATAGGATCCTTAGAGAATCCAATTCTTCTTTCAATAGCATTGATACACCTTTCATGGTTAGGGAGTGGTTTAGTGTTGATAGTGGAGTTTTCAATCCCTTTATGCTGTATATGATTGGAGTCAATTAGGTCTAATCTTGAACATGACACAATCCTCTATTGAGTGTCCTTGAGCTCCCATATGATATTTGTGTTGATGAAAGAGTTTTGATGATTTTAAACCAACACTCAAGATCTTGGATTGAAGATATCAAAGGAGATCAAAGCTGTTCCAAGTGAAGATTTTCTGAGTATTTGCTGTTAGATCTCTTGTAGGATCTTTAGTTTTTGTTATGATTGGGTAAAAGGTTTTGATTTGAAGAAAAGATGTTTTCAAACTTTGATTTTATGTTAAATCCTTGAATATTTGAAAAACACCCACAAACAGACGAAGGTTAAAAGTTTAAACTAAACTGTCAAGTTAGAAATTCGAACTTTGCCTTTGGAAATTCGAATTTCGAGCTAAAACTGATTAAGTCTGAAGAGATGGCTCTCTGTCAGATGAATTTTGGTGGTTCAAAATTCGAATTTTCATCTAGTCTGAAAGAAGCCTTTCTGGTGACAGACGAACTTCACACTTCCAAAATTCGAATTTCAAGTAAAATGAAGTTTGTGAAAACCAAAGAAATTCGTCTGAAACCATGACAAAGTGCATCTGAAATCAAAAGATATTCAGCTTGAAAAATGCTCTCTGACAAACGAATTTCGAGATTCCAACACTCGAATTTTCATATAAGTCTGAAAGAAGCTTCTTTACAACAGACGAACTTTGAGTCTTCAAAATTCGAATTTCAGACAAAACAAAACTTGAGAAAATAGAAGAAATTCGTCTGAAACTATGTTAAAGTTCATCTGAGATCAAGAATGAGTTAAGTCTCAAAATTGCTCTCTGACAGACGAATGTCACCCTTTCAAAATTCGAATTTCGAAGACACTGTAGCAAATTGAAAACACTGTTCACACTTAACCAAAAATCTTTCTTCTTGAAAATTCGTATGTCACATTGTGAAAATGTTTTATAAGTTTCAAAATTCGAATTTCACTTCATGAACAGACGAACTTCGTGTTGTAACGTTAAAAGCTTTAACCTTCGGTTCCTTCGAAATTCGTCTGTTGACCAACCAAAATTCGAATTTCAGTATGTCAGAAACATTAAATGCGGTTGGTAAACCGATAGTTTTTCAGAGTAACCGTTGGATAACTTCCCCAACGGATAGATTTAGTCTCTAACGGATATTTGAGACCTAAATCTATAAATACAACATCATTTGAAGTTGTGGGCATCGAATCAAATTTGTATACACTGAATTTAAGCTAAATCTTCTTCTAAAAAGCTCTTACCCTCTCAACTTCTATATATACACTTAAACTTTCATATCTACTCTTTTCAAGAGAGTTATTTCATTGTAATCAATCTACTCTTCATCTGGAAGATAGATTTACTTGTGAGGGGTATTCACAAGGGGATTGAGAAGCACATAGTGAAAGTGCTTGGAGAGTTTGAGAGAGCTCAGAAACAGAGCATACTCGTTGTACTGTGGCCTTAGCAAGAAGCCCATTGAAATTCTTGCTGTATAGTGGATAAATCTCAAGAGGTGTCTTGGGGACTGGATGTAGGTCAAGTGGAAAGACCGAACCAGGATAAATTACTGAGTTTTCTTCTCCCTATCTTCACTTTTCAGCTTGCTCTGTTTTACGCATTATTTTCATTATACTGTGATATCTCCACTTACCTCACCTTGTGCAGAAAATTTTCAATCTTCCCAATTCACCCCCCCTCTTGGTAAGTCAGCCTTGCTAACAAGTGGTATCAGAGCCCGGATTCCCATTCAAAGGAACTCACAGTCCGGGAATTAAAATGGCTGGCTTTGGAGAGAGTATACTTCCTGAAGGAAACAACACTGACAGACCACCAGGCTTCAGTGGAGAGCATTATGGATATTGGAAGATGAGGATGCAGATCTACCTTCAATCAATTGACCTTGACATCTGGTCAGTGATTGAAAAAGGAGATTTCGTTCCAATGGCTCAAACAGAAGATGGAAGACACAAAGAGAAGCTGGAAGCAGAGTGGAATGATGAAGACAGAAGGAGAGTTCTACTGAACTTCAAAGCAAAGCATTGTTTGGTCAGTGCCCTTAACCAGGATGAATTCTACAGAGTCTCACAATGCTCCACTGCAAAAGAAATGTGGGATACTCTACAGATTGCACATGAAGGAACTTCTGGAGTCAGGGAAAACAAACTGAACACGTGCATTGGGGAGTATGAAAGCTTCAGAATGGCTGAAGGAGAAACTGTAAAGGAGCTCCAAAAGAGATTCACTCTTATTGTGAATCAACTGAAGAGCCTGGGAAAAGAATACACACAGTCTGAGAAAGTGAGAAAAATACTCAGAGCTCTACCTCTGGAATGGCAGCCCAAGGTGACAGCTATAGAAGAGGCCAGAGGAGAATCAATGGCTTCTGTCACAGCTCTCTTCGGCAGCCTTGAGGAATATGAAGGAAAGATCAAAGCACTCAAGGAAGCTGGGCTGGACAGAAAGAAGAAAGGCCTTGCCCTCAAAGCTGCTGATGAAAAGGAAGAAGAATCTGATGAAGGAGATGAGCTGAATGAGGAAACTCTGGCTATGATGGTCAGAAAATTGGGAAGATTCTACAGCAAGAAGAAGAGCAAGAGATTCTTCAAGAAAGGAGTAATTGGAGAAAGCAAGAAAGAGGCAAAAGAACCTGTAACTTGCTATGAGTGCAAGAAGCAGGGACACATTAAGTGGGACTGTCCCCAATTCATTAAGAAGCAGGAAAAAGAAAAGAAAGCTGCAGACAAAGGGAAGAAGAAGAAAGCCTATATCTCATCCATATGGGGCAACAGCTCAGATGAGGAAGAAGAAGATGAGGATGAGGTTGCCAACATTTGTTTAATGGCACTTGCCTCAGAAGAAGTCTTACCCTCATGCAGCAGTGATCAGGAAGAAGAGGTATATGAATCTGAACCTTCCTATTCTGAATTACAAGATGCATTTCATGAGCTTCATGATGAATTCATTAAAGTTGCTAAAGAACTGAAATTGGCAAAGAAAAGGATAAATAAGCTGGAATCCCAAAGCATAGTTTCTGAAATTGCCTCTTTGCCCACTACTGAATCTGTTTGTTGCACTTCATGCATTGAACTCAAGCAAACTAATGACTATTTAGTTAAAAGCATGTCTAGGCTCACTAGAGGCAAAGACATGTTGTTTGCATTAATGGGGAGCCAAAGAATATCACAAGGCAAAGCTGGTCTTGGCTATGATCCATGTGTTGTCAAGGAAAAGATTAGGAAGAAAAATCAGAATGCTTATATGAGACATTTTGTGCATGCTGAGAACAATAAAAAGAAAACTAATGCATTACATCACATTGAAACATATGATCAACCAAGGCATGCTAGACAAAAGTATTATCTGCACTGTTTTCTTCCTGCATCTCAATCTAGCAGTCCTTTCACTACCTGTCATTTCTGCAACAAAAAGGGACATATTTCCAGTTCTTGTGCCTTGAAGAAAAATGGGCTTGGCAGGAAAGTTGAATGGGTTCCCAAAGTTGCATCTGCATCTAGGGAAAAATATACTGACCTAAAAGGACCCAAGCAAATTTGGGTACCTAAAAGGAAAACGTAAACATTGTTTTGCAGGTCTGTCTCAAAGCTAAGAAAAGCAACAAATGGTATATGGACAGTGCCTGCTCAAGTCACATGACAGGTGATAAGGAGAAGTTCATCACCCTGAGAGACAAGAAAGGAGGAAAGGTGACCTTTGGAGGTGACCAATATGGCAAAATCATTGGTATTGGAATTGTGGGTAAAAATCCAGAAACATCCATTGAAGAGGTGCTGTTTGTGATTGGACTCAACCACAACCTGCTAAGCGTGAGTCAGACCTGTGACAAAGGAAACAGGGTGCTGTTTGACTCAAAGTTTTGCCTGGTCATCAGAAAAAGTGATCACAAAGTTATCCTCAAAGCTCAAAGGGATGGTAACTGCTATACTATTGATCTTGATGAACTTCCTCCCTTAGATTCTGTATGCTTAATTAGTCAGAATAATGATAGTTGGCTATGGCATAGAAGATTAGCTCATGTGAACATGAATCAACTGTCTAAACTAATTAAAAATGAGCTAGTAACTGGTCTACCAAAAATATCTTTTGAAAAGGATAAAGAATGTGATGCATGCTTAAGAGGAAAGCAAACCAAATCATCATTTAAATCTAAAAATGTAGTTACCACAACTAGACCACTTGAATTGTTGCATATGGACTTAATTGGACCATCTAGGGTGAAAAGTCTTGGTGGTAATCTGTATGTGCTTGTAATTGTTGATGATTATTCTAGATTTACTTGGACATTATTTCTTTCCTCCAAAAGTGATACCTTTGATGCATTTGCAACCTTAGCCAAGAAAGTGCAAAATGAGAAAGGTATTTCTATTGTGTCTATCAGGTCAGACCATGGAGGAGAATTTGAAAATGCATACTTCCTGGAGTACTGCAATGAGCATGGGATTGATCACAACTTCTCAGCACCAAGAACTCCTCAACAAAATGGAGTAGTAGAAAGGAAGAATAGAACTATTGGAGAGATGGCCAGAGCTATGCTAAATAAGAAGGAACTCTCCCAAGTATTCTGGGCTGATGCAGTAAATACAGCAAGTTACATCATAAATAGAGCTTACATCAGACCAATCCTTGGGAAGACTCCATATGAGCTGTACAAGGGAAGAAAGCCAAATCTGTCACACCTCCATGTGTTCGGGTGCAAATGCTTCATTCACAACAATGGTAAAGAAAATCTAGGTAAATTTGATGCCAAATCCGATGAAGGTATATTTCTGGGTTATTCAAGTAGGAGTAAGGCATATAGAATTTATAATAAAAGATCAAATGTAATAGAAGAATCTGTACATGTGGTTTTCATTGAAAATGAAACTGTTTCAAAACATACTATCAATGAGGATGATCTTACTTTCAATTTTGAAAAACTAGGAATTTCTGATAAGAGTAAAACTGAACCTCCAAAGATATCTGAATCTGTTAATATAGAGGAAGATATCCAGGAGCAAGAGTTTGATGAAGAAAACAATGAGGAAACATCTCAAGAACTTCCTAGAGCTTGGAGATATCAAAGGAATCATCCTGTTGATCAAGTAATAGGGAATGTTCTAGAGAGAGTCAAAACCAGAAAATAGTTAAGAGAACAGATGCTCAACTGTGCTTTCATTTCTCAAATAGAACCCAAATGTACTGAAGAGGCCTTAACTGATGATTACTGGATTTTGGCTATGCAAGATGAATTAAATCAATTTGAAAGAAATCAAGTTTGGGATTTAGTGTCTAGACCCAAAAATCATCCTGTTATTGGTACCAAATGGGTTTTCAGAAATAAACTTGATGAATCTGGAACAATAATCAGAAATAAAGCTAGACTAGTTGCTAAAGGGTATAATCAAGAAGAAGGTATTGATTTTGAAGAAACTTTTGCACCAGTAGCTAGATTAGAAGCTATAAGAATACTACTGGCATATGCATGCATGAAAAATATTTTATTATATCAAATGGATGTAAAAAGTGCTTTTCTGAATGGATATATCATGGAAGAGGTTTATGTTGATCAACCTCCAGGTTTTGAGGACTCTACAAAACCAAACCATGTTTATAAACTGAAGAAAGCTCTCTATGGTTTAAAACAGGCCCCTAGAGCATGGTATGAGAGACTGAGCAATTTTCTAACTAAAAAGGGGTTTAACAGAGGCAAAGTTGACACAACCTTATTTACTAAGAAAGAAAATAAAGATTTACTAATTGTTCAAATCTATGTTGATGATATTATTTTTGGTGCTACTAATGAGGTTCTTTGCAAGGAATTTTCTAAGTTAATGCAGGGAGAATTCGAGATGTCTATGATGGGTGAACTCAATTTCTTCCTTGGATTGCAAATCAGACAGCTAAATGATGATATCTTCCTCAGTCAATCCAAGTATCTAAAGGAGCTGTTAAAGAAGTTTGGTATGGAGAATGCCAAGCCAGTGGGAACACCTATGGCTACTGCAACCAAACTGGACATGGATGAGAATGGGAAGATGTTTGACATTACTCAGTACAGAAGAATGATCGGATCTCTGCTGTACCTAACTGCCAGCAGACCTGACATTATGTTCAGTGTCTGCATGTGTGCAAGGTTCCAATCATGCCCCAAAGAAACCCATGCAACAGCTGTGAAAAGAATTTTTAGATATCCTATTGGAACATCACAGATGGGTCTTTGGTATCCAAAAGGCAATGGAGAAGATCTCAAAGGATACACTGATGCTGATTTTGCAGGATCCAAAACTGACAGAAAAAGCACAAGTGGAGCCTGTCAGTTTCTTGGAGGATCCCTGGTCTCATGGTTCAGCAAAAAGCAAAACAGTGTGGCCTTATCCACTGCAGAAGCTGAGTATGTTGCAGCTGGAAGCTGTTGTGCCCAAGTCATCTGGATGAAACAGCAGCTTGAAGATCTTGAGGTTAAAATGAAAGAGACACCAATCATGTGTGACAACCAAAGTGCTATAAATATCACCAAGAATCCTGTCATGCATTCGAGGACTAAACATATTGAAGTTAGGCACCACTTCATAAGAGATCACGTTCTGAAAGGAGAAGTTAGATTGGAGTACATCCCAACAGAGGATCAAGTTGCTGATATACTCACAAAGCCTCTATCAGAAGACAGACACTGCAAAATAAGGAGAGAATTGGGAATGGTAAATCCCAATGAATTGTAAGTCATTTCTGTGCAAGTCTGTCTTTAGAACTTTTAATATTAGAATAAATTCTAACTTGAGCATCGGAGTATGTTTTAGTATAGTTTCAGGTGCTCCTTGTGAAAATCAATGGCTAAAAGTTTGAAAGATTGGAGCACTCCAGATTGGAACAACCAGAAAATGAAGAGAATGATAATTATTCTGAGTTCTGGATCCATTCTGTAAGTTTTTAAAGTTGAAATTTGTATGTTGTTTGAATACTAGAAAAATCTCTTTGATAATCTATGTTTTTGAACTAGTCAACGTGGTCAACATTCGAATTTTGGTTGACTAACAGACGAACTTTGGCCTGTTATGTCTTGGAACAGTTCTCGGTTATGCCTCGAAATTCGTCTGTTGATGCTTGAAAGTTCGAATTTTCAAAGACAAAAAAATATATATATATATATTTTCAACGTCATAGTTGTTCATCATTGCTATATGAAGCATTACTTCTTAACATACGAATGTTGAACAATCTTGACAAAAGTTGAAAAATTCGAATTGTCAAGCTCAAAATTCGTCTGTTGAACCATGTTCTTGTTGATTGTATCACTGAAAGATGAAGTTCTGAATGCTTAATTCGTCTATTGACTGTTGATTTGATTATTGTCTGCCTTTTTCTTTTCAACATTCGAATTTTGTTGGAACAAAATTCGTCTGATGTGCTTGTATTGTTTGTTTCAAGCCACTGTCAGACGAACTTTCAAGATGAAAATTCGTCTGTCAGTAAGCTGTGCTGAACGGTTTAACTTGTAACTGCCCGAAGTTCGAATTTTGACCTCTCAAAATTCGTCTGTCAGACGGTTACACACGTTAAATGCGTCAGTTTTCCACAGAACAGACGCAACCCTATTTGTAACCTCTCTAAGTCTGTTCTGATTCTCTCTTCAATCTTCTTAACTTCTGTCCAAAAACCGTCCTTTTCCACCGATTAAACTTTCTTTCGCATCATATAAACCCATTCTCAGCCACATTCTGCTTCATTCAACCGAGAAATGGCAAGAGTTAAAATTCCTGGAACAGGAAAAGCTGTGGCCCGTCCGAAAAGGAATGTTAAATCACAATATGCTACCAAAGAAGGAGAGAAATCAAAGAGAAAAGCCGAACCCAGTAAAGCTACTCCCTCTAAACGCCAGAAATCTTCATCCAAAGCAGAATCCCAGAAATCTGGCCCCTCCTCTTCAAAAAGTGCAGAACCGTCTGCTCCTGCTGCTGCCTCTTCTGCCTCTTCCAGTACTGAATCTGGAGAGTTTGAATTGACTACACTACCACTATGAAGCACTCCTGAGATTCAAGAAGAGTACACTACCAAGTTTTCCAACAAAAAGGTAATCAAGCCTCATTGTGTGAATGTGGAACAATTTCTGATTTCCAACAATTTTGATGCTGCTATATGGTTGTTAAGATATAAAAATTTGTTGGAAATTGCTGAAAGATATGATGATGAAGTAGTGAAGACTTGGTATGCGTCTCTTAAGTATAACAGCAAGAAGATGAAATGGGAGGTCACCTTGAGATCAAGGACCATTTGGCTTGCTGATGAAACATTCAATGAGGTGTTAGAAATCCCAGGACAAGATGGGCTAAAAGTTGACTTAACAGCCTCTGGGTATATGGATGAGGCAAGCACAGCAGATGAAGAAGGTGGATCCTTTCTGTACTACAAGGAGAGCACCATTTTGGACACCTTATTCAGGAGAAGGGAGAACAGGCCAACAATAAATCTGTTGAAGCCCACAGACCTAAGTGTACAAGTCAGAATCCTGCACTACATAGTGTCAAGGATCATTTTCAACAAGGGTGGTAGCTTCAATCTGATAACAAGGGCAGAGGCTCATGTGATGACTGCTATCATTCGTGGGAAGCTGATCAATATGGGTCATATCATCCTTCAGCGAATGATAAAGGCAAGGGATCAGAGGAAGGATTCCACACTCCCCTATGCTGCAATTGTTTCAAGAATCCTGCAGCATGCTAGGATTCAGCACATTGAGAAAGGGAAAGGGAAACTCACTGAGGCATTCAAGGAGGAGGAACTGCAAAGAATGGGCATTGAGAAAGATGAAGGACGATGGGTTGGAAAGGGAGCAGGAAAAACTGAAGACCTGTTCTTTGTCCCTGATGCATCCCTCCAACAAGAAGGCACTTCTGAGGCCCCTGAAAGATCCTTACCTCAGCCTTCCCAGACAATTCCATCTCCCTCCAGGCCTACTCACCCTCCTTCCACTCCCTCCTCACGAGCCAAGCCAACTAAGATCACTGAGTTGTTTGACAGTCTGTCAACACTCATTCTCAGCATTAAAGATGAGCAAAATGCCAAATTTGCTCATCTACAAGATCAGATCCATCAGTTGGCAGTGAATATGAAGGTGGTGGCTGATGCATATGAAGAGATAAGAAATGCAATTCCTACCACTTCAGCTCCACCTCAGCCTGGTGTCCCTGAGCCTACTCTGTCTCCATCCCCTGTGCCTCCAAGTCCCTTTGAGATTGCCTCCTCTGACCATGATACTGATATGGATGGTGATGGTGCTATGAAAACACCAAGTCCTGGTCCACCCTTGGACTATGGATTAGAAGGAGAAGGTCTTCAAGAATCAAGCCCTCTTGAGCCAATGCAAGAAGATGCTCTGGATTCAATTCTGTCCATTCAAGAATCAGAGCAAGTTGAAAGACTGGTTGAAGCCATTTCAACCTCTTCTGTGCCAGAAGGAGCAAGCAATGTGGAAAGGAGCATTGTGCCTGTTGTAGATTATCTTGCCATTGCTCACAATGCTCTGCTGCTAGCTCAAAGGAGAAGGCTGGAAGAAATGTTTCCTCCTGCTGAACCACCTTCTCAATCTATTGCTGCTTATGGGCTTTCAGAGCACCAAAGAGCTCAACTAGCTCTTTCTAGGCAGGAAATGCAAGTACTGCTTGAGGTCTCTGATGATGATGAAGAACCTGCTGAGCCCCCTGCACCAGTTCAGCCAGAGATTCCTTTTGCTCCTGTCCCCCTTCGTGCTGTTCCTATCACTCAGATACCTCCTCCAATGGACTTTGTTGGACTTCCTGATGATGCCAAAAAGGGGGAGAAGATAAAGCAAACTGGGAAGCAAACTGGGACCAAGCAAGCTGGAAAATCTGCTGAGCCATCTGGAAAAGGAAAGACTTACAGCAAGAAGCCAAAGAAGAAGTGATGACTTAGATCTTAGGCTGATTATTCTTGTTGTATCTTGTTTTATTTGGGTGTTTTGTATTTGGTTGTTTGATTTTAAGAACTACTCTTTAATTGGAATTTGTATTACAATAGTTTGGTGATATATAGTATGTTCTTGATTGCAATATTTTGGGCGTTAAATCTCTTCACTTAATCTGTTATTTTGATATCTTATGCATATGTTGAGGGGGAGCTTATGAAAGCAAACCCAAGTACTAATCCAGTTTGTGAGTTGTTTTGTCATCATCAAAAAGGGGGAGAATGTTGATGAAAGAGTTTTGATGATTTTAAACCAACACTCAAGATCTTGGATTGAAGATATTAAAGGAGATCAAAGCTGTTCCAAGTGAAGATTTTCTGAGTATTTGCTGTTAGATCTCTTGTAGGATCTTTAGTTTTTGTTATGATTGGGTAAAAGGTTTTGATTTGAAGAAAAGATGTTTTCAAACTTTGATTTTATGTTAAATCCTTGAATATTTGAAAAACACCCACAAACAGACGAAGGTTAAAAGTTTAAACTAAACTGTCAAGTTAGAAATTCGAACTTTGCCTTTGGAAATTCGAATTTCGAGCTAAAACTGATTAAGTCTGAAGAGATGGCTCTCTGTCAGACGAATTTTGGTGGTTCAAAATTCGAATTTTCATCTAGTCTGAAAGAAGCCTTTCTGGTGACAGACGAACTTCACACTTCCAAAATTCGAATTTCAAGTAAAATGAAGTTTGTGAAAACCAAAGAAATTCGTCTGAAACCATGACAAAGTGCATCTGAAATCAAAAGATATTCAGCTTGAAAAATGCTCTCTGACAGACGAATTTCGAGATTCCAACACTCGAATTTTCATATAAGTCTGAAAGAAGCTTCTTTACAACAGACGAACTTTGAGTCTTCAAAATTCGAATTTCAGACAAAACAAAACTTGAGAAAATAGAAGAAATTCGTCTGAAACTATGTTAAAGTTCATCTGAGATCAAGAATGAGTTAAGTCTCAAAATTGCTCTCTGACAGACGAATGTCACCCTTTCAAAATTCGAATTTCGAAGACACTGTAGCAAATTGAAAACACTGTTCACACTTAACCAAAAATCTTTCTTCTTGAAAATTCGTATGTCACATTGTGAAAATGTTTTATAAGTTTCAAAATTCGAATTTCACTTCATGAACAGACGAACTTCGTGTTGTAACGTTGAAAGCTTTAACCTTCGGTTCCTTCGAAATTCGTCTGTTGACCAACCAAAATTCGAATTTCAGTATGTCAGAAACATTAAATGCGGTTGGTAAACCGATAGTTTTTCAGAGTAACCGTTGGATAACTTCCCCAACGGATAGATTTAGTCTCTAACGGATATTTGAGACCTAAATCTATAAATACAACATCATTTGAAGTTGTGGGCATCGAATCAAATTTGTATACACTGAATTTAAGCTAAATCTTCTTCTAAAAAGCTCTTACCCTCTCAACTTCTATATATACACTTAAACTTTCATATCTACTCTTTTCAAGAGAGTTATTTCATTGTAATCAATCTACTCTTCATCTGGAAGATAGATTTACTTGTGAGGGGTATTCACAAGGGGATTGAGAAGCACATAGTGAAAGTGCTTGGAGAGTTTGAGAGAGCTCAGAAACAGAGCATACTCGTTGTACTGTGGCCTTAGCAAGAAGCCCATTGAAATTCTTGCTGTATAGTGGATAAATCTCAAGAGGTGTCTTGGGGACTGGATGTAGGTCAAGTGGAAAGACCGAACCAGGATAAATTACTGAGTTTTCTTCTCCCTATCTTCACTTTTCAGCTTGCTCTGTTTTACGCATTATTTTCATTATACTGTGATATCTCCACTTACCTCACCTTGTGCAGAAAATTTTCAATCTTCCCAATTCACCCCCCCTCTTGGGAAGTCAGCCTTGCTAACAATTTGCAAGTTGCATTGGAATTGTACCAAGCAGGATATGGAGGAAGAGGTTGTTAGTAAGACCATGGGCCTAACAATCGAGCCTCTAAGAGCTCATGATAAAGTTCAGCATGCGTCATGCCGAAATTGGGCCATGGACAATGATCTATTTGCTACATATTTCTCTGCCTTCTAACTTGTCCTTGTCTACTAGGCATTGTCGTAATCTAAGCTTGTCTTGGATTCTCTCCACTTGTTTGATGGGGTGTATATTGTTTTGCAGAAAATGGTTTTGTAGATTGGATGTAATTCACACCGTCTTCTTTCTTCTTAGGATTTTGATTTTTTCTTGTATTATTTTCAGCTCAGGAAACAGCAATCTTTCCATCACATACTTCAAAGTTAATTCTTTCCCCAATTTTAATCAAATTAGTGAATTCTGTGACATGTGTACCTACCATATTCTGGTAGAAAGGTTCTTGCAATGTACGTATAAAATATGAGCAAAGCTCATCTTGTGTTAGAGTAGGTCAGACTTGTGATGCAACCATACTCCATCTTTGGGCATATTCCTTGAATGACTCTATAGTTTTTTTACTCATTGCCTTTAACTCCCCCCCAGTTGGAGTAGTGTCAATGTTGAATTTGTACTATTTTATAAAGGCATCAATAAGATCCCTACACCTACGGATCTTGGCAATGTCCAACTGCATGTACCACTCCAAGGCAGGTCCAATTAAGCTCTTGTGGAAGAACATCAAAAAAAACTTTTCATCTTGTGACCAAATTGACATTTTTGTACAATAAGCCTTCAAGTGATAAATTGGGTTACTGCTACCATTATACTTGTCAAAGTTTGAGACTTTGAACTTCTTGGGTATGGTGACTGAAGGAATCAAGAAAAGTTCCTTCAAGTCCAACGGTTCCCATGCGTCTGTTCCCTATAAAGCTTTCAGTTGGTCCTTCATCTCTCCTAATTCTTCCTTCCATTCATCATTTTTAGCTACTATTGAAGGAATTTGGAAGGCATATGTAAGGTCATTACCAGGGGATTCTATTTCAAAAGCTCCTTGATCTTGAGAATCTTTCAACTTATTCTACATTGAATCTAGTTTTGGAATTGATTAAGCTTCCTTCTCGATAGCCTTTGATGAACTTGTCTTTTCTATTTGAGGAGTATCATCGCTACTTTTTGCTTTCTGAGCAGTGGTGAAAAATTTCATCATTTCACTTATTTCTACTATTTGAGCCTCCATAGCAATTACTCGTTCATCTAAGGCAGTAGGTTCATTCTCATTAGTCGAACCCATTTGGCGATTTCAAAAACGCATGTTGTAGGAATGCGTTAGGGGTGCCTAGTTAGATTGTTTTTGCTTTGGATGCACAATGTTGTTTTACCTATTCAAAATAATGAATAGTTAGGTTTCATTTATTTATTTTATTTTTTCTTTACTTAGTGAATTATCCAGCATCATGTTGGCATAAGGGTCTTTAGGCACGAACACCCTCTATTCCGTATAAGAACCTTATTATTCTACTAAGGGACATAGAGTTGACAATTGAAATGGAAGGATATTGGATCCCATCCTTGTTCAAAGTCTAAAAAAAGTTTCCTTTATAAATAAAAATCACAGATCTCCATAATTTGAATGACGTTACAATATCAAAACTTAGCTATACGCCTAAGTTCTTCTATAACTTAATTGCATAAATGAAAAAATTCAATGATCTCTGTTGGAGTACTTGAAGGTAAAGCCATGGCTTCAGCACACCTAAATGCATCAACAAATTCTAGAATTATGGAGTTGGCAAGCATGATCAACTTTCTACATTGCTCTATCCATTCTTTCGCTTCCTCTGTCTGTTCTAAGTAAAGTGACCTTCAACTCTCCATGGCTTCTGTCTGGTGGTTGAGTTTCTTGATAAAGTTTTGGGTGTCTCAGCAGCACTTTGTCTTACTAAAGCGAGCTCATCCATCTTCTCCTCTAATTGTTGTGTAAGCATGTGGATCTCTTGCTGTAATTCTTCATGTGGCCCACTTTCTCGAGTTCTTTCCTCAGTGCATCATTCTCTCTGACCAACTTGACTAGTCTGGCTTGGGTATTCTACATTTTTACATCAGTGTCTTGCATCTCTCTTGTCAATCTTGTATTTTCCCTTTTTAATTTTTTAACTTCAGAATCTTCTTCAGGATCCTTTCTTCTTTTCTTCTCTTCTAATCTCTCTTGTAAATGGATGCATTATTTTCGCAAGCGGCTCAACTCCTCTTGACTTTTGGAATCTGCATCTACTAGCTCTTGTAATTTATTCTCTCTTTCTTCCAAGCGCTTTGTCAAGTGTTCATTAATTTCCCACATATTATTCCCTAACAGAGGATTTCTAGGAGAATAAGTAGGATTTGACCCATTTATCATATCCTTCAACCAGATTGTATATCCTAGAGTTGGATTCACCACTCACCGTCCAAATTCAACTTTCCCTTTGTACACAACCCTTGCCATGCTTCTCTAATATTCTGGCTTAAAGGTTTCATTTTAGGTTGTCCATGTCAAAAGTATATCTCTTGCACTTCTTCCTTCAATGGCATGTGTTGCTCGAATGGTAGTTATCTTAATGCAAGTGATGGATTATAGTTAACACATCCCTTAGGTCCCATGAGAGGTATGTTTGGAAAGTCACCACAATAGTACATAACTCTTTCATCCCACCACCAATCTAACTTCCATAGGATGGCATCTTCTTTTAGCTCAATAAAAATCTCCATCCAATCATCACAAGTTAGTTCATCAATTGATGGTCGACACTTAAATGAGTCAAATGGATTTTCTGACAATTCATTCCTTCTTTGGAAGTGACGTTCTTTACCAAAGAGGTGACCTAACATCCATATGTCAAACATTACTAGGCAACACAGGATTTTACCATTCCCTTTCATATGATAGTGAGTCAAAGTCAAATATGTCTCCAGTAATATTGCAGATGTTGGATTAATCTGATGATTCTCCACTTCCTGAAATACACTAATGGCACCTAAATCAATTATTCCTGGTGTTGATGGAAAAAGAATTACCCCATAAATAGCCAATACAAAAACCCTACAGAAAGTGACCCAATCTTTGTTTTCTGCCAACTTCTTCAAATGATTTTCTAAGTAAGTTCTTGAAATTCCTTCAGTTTGTCCTAGGCACATCCATACCTCTTTTGGGCATATGCCTAGAATTTTTGCTATAGCTTCTCGAGCTGGTAATTGCCTAGGATAGTGATATACTATAGTATTTTCATTCATGAGAATTGTAAGGATCGCACCATATTCCTCTAAGGTTGGCATAATTTGAAAATCCGGGAATGTAAAGCATTTTAGCAAAGCATCCTGATATTGACCTAATTCCACTAAAGCATGGCTGTGTATCTCCACATGCAATAATTCCAATATGTTACCATACTTGGTTTTAAAGTCATCCTTAACTCGTCCTTTAATTGAATGACTTAAATGAATTAAGCTTTCAATTAGCTATAGTTCTGCAATGAACTTTATTCCCTTTCCTCTGTACACTTTACCGGTGTGGCCTTAATTCATGTTTCCGTTATGTGCCATTACCCTTATGCCAAGTTTTTTCCAAAAATACTGGACAATTCAATAAATTGTAAACAAGTTAAACATTAAATAATTTTTAGGTCAAAATTTCTTTTTCCTTCAAATGCATGAAGAAATTGTATTTTTTATTGTGTTGTACCAAGTTATACCATCATTGTGTTGTATAATTTCTTCATAGGAAACATAGTTGTTTACAATTTTTAGGTAAAACAATGCATCGCCCTTTCCAAAAAAAACATAGGAAAGGATGGCGCATTGTTGGCTTGCCACCAAAGTACGTATCAACATCTTTGCATAACTTGGTACAACACAATGATGGTGTATGCACTAGTAGCCTAACCTTTGTCCTATCATGGGTTAAACCTTAGGTTACAGGGATGTCTAGGCCTATAAAAATTGAGTATTAGCTAAAAGGTCGGTTACTAGAGTTTATCTATCAATGTGTCAGTTTTCAAGGTTAGTCTATTGTCCTAATAAGGTCTCCAAGCTACCCCTACCATAAAGGCAAAAACCTCATTAGTAAACTTGATCCACTGAAAACTCAAAAGTTCTACGGGGACCAACTTTACAAAATGGGTAATTGCTTGGATAAAGTCTTCATAGTAACCTCTTAGGGTTCCAAAAACCCTATAGGGGAATCATTACAAAGTTCACTAGCTTAAGGTACTCACGGACCAAGGTATGAGGCCCAAAATGTGTGTGAAGAGAATATATAAGTGCTTAGTCTGTCAGGAGAGCATACATACCTGAGACCTACAAATTACCCAACCCTCATCTGCTAGGCAGATTACAATAAGAGAAATATATAAAACAATATACAATAAGCACATTATAGTAACAAAAAAAATTAATAAAATAAAATTATATATCCTAATCATATGAGACAAACAATATTGAAAATAAATAAAAGGAAAGGTAATTAAGATAATGTTAAGGCCACAAAATTTTGTAGAACCAACTTATCTAGGCTTGACTCTCAAATAGTCCCCAGTGGAGTTGCCAAACTGTTGCACCCGATTTTTAATTTTACAAAAATGAAAAATTAAAATATTGTAGAGTCGCCACCAAAACTTTTAAAAAAATAAAAAATGGTCTATGAAACATAAAGGGTTCGAGAGGCGATTGCATCATAGGGAAGGTGTTAGGCACCCCATAACATCCGTTCATAAGAACGGTTACCTTAAGTTAATTATACAAAATCAATGTGGCCTTAAAATTATTTTAATTACCTTTATAAAACTCGTATAAAGAAAAGAAAAAAATAAAAAATAAATAAATAAATAAATAAAATGGATTTATTTACAAAGACAGACTTGACGTAGAATAAGAGTCTAAGGCCTACGTATCCTACTATAGGGATCAAACTCCACATAGTTCGGAGGTAAAAACTCATGATAATGGGTTTGTGTTATATGTATTTTATTTTCAAAAATTGAATTATAAATATTATATATAAAAATAATGTAGTTATTTATTTACTACTTGTGAATAAATTCACGGAAATTCCAAAAATCCCACGTGCTCACTAATTGGTTTATATACCTATGGATGTTAGTTCTGCTGGCTTCCCAAGAGGGGGGTTGAATTGGGAAGTTTGAAAATTTTCTGTAAAATTACAAGAAAGCAGTGAAAGCAAAATGTGCAAAAAATAGAGTGCAAAAAGTAATAAGGTAATAAGTAAAGAATAAGAAAGAGGACACAAGAATTTATTCTCGTTCGGTCTCTATCACTTGACATACGCCCAGTCTTTAAGCTACCACTTGAGATTTTCCACTATCTTGCAAGACTTCGGTGGGGTTCTTACAATGCCTTAGTACAGCTTAATGATTTGTTACAAAAGCTTACAATCTTATTCTCTGTACTCTAGCTAAGTGCTTCCCAAATCCCTTGTGAAGTCCCTTCACAAGAAAATCTTTTTTCCAAATGAGGATAAGATTGATTATAGCAAATGAACTCTCTAATTTAGAGTGTATATGATAATTGAAGTGTAGTTTATGAAGTATGGGAGAGTAGAAGGCTTTGTCTAAAGAATTTTGCAAAGTTTCAGTATATACAATGTAAAATCATTACCCACTTCTTCAAATGAAGTTCTATTTATAGATTTTCGTCTTAACTATATATGTTAGAGACAAAATCTAGCTGTTAGAGATGTTACCCAATGGTTACTCTGTAAAACTATTTGTTCACCAACTGCATTTACTGCATATGACATCCAAAGTTCAAATTTTGGGGTGTCAACAGATGAATTTCGCAGAGACCATGAGTTAAAGACTTTAATGTTGAACTTTAAAGTTCGTCTATTCTAAAGCAAAAGTTGAATTTTTATCTTTGACAAATATTTTTATGTTGGAACATATGAATTTTCAAGTTTAAAGTTCTTTTGATAAGTGTGAACAGTTGTTCCATATTACTACAATGCCTTCGAAGTTCGAATTTTGATACCCAAAATTCATCTGTCAGTGAGCAAATCAATATGGCACAAAAAGTTCTTTTCAAAATTCAAATTTTCAAACACCAAAGTTCATCTGTCAGAGAGACCTCTTATCAGACATATTCCAAAGTTCAAATTTCTGAAGACCGAAGTCCATCTGTCAGATGGACACTTGAACAGACTAACACATTGTCTTTCCAAAGTTCGAATTTTCAAAACTAAAGTTCATCTATCAAAGGGCTGACTCGAAACTCTTTTTAAACTTCACTTTCAAATGAACTTTGACATATCTTCAGATAAATTTTTCATTTCTCACAACTTGTGTTTTACCAAAAATTTGAATTTTCATAGTTTGAAATTCGTCTGTCAAAGCTAACAACTTTGTAAGTTCAAATTTCAGCATTCAAAGTTTAAATTTTCAAGGTAACACATGATGTTTAACAGTTAAAAATTTGCCTCTTAGTGAATATTTTTCGAATATATCGTAGGATAACATAGGATTTTTTAAAAACACACTTTAAGAACATTTAGGTGAAAGATCAAAGCCTCTTACTCATGTGAATATAGTGAGAAGTCCTACAGATTACTCTTGTACTCATTTTTCTTGGATTTCTTCACTTGTGATTTTTTTTGTACACCTTTGATCTCTGTACTGAAAGTTTGAATGAATTAATGAGATTTCCTATTTTCCTTTTGATCTATTGTACATGTTGCACTTATCTTTGAATATTAATGCATATGTTGAGGGGGAGCTCCTAGAAGCAAACCCTAGTACTAATCCAGTTTGCAAGTTGTTTTGTCATCATAAAAAAGGGGAGAATGTTGAATCAAGTGTTTTTAATGATTCCAAACAATTAGAGCTTGGAAGGAAGAGATATGACATTGCAAACATAGAATTTTAAAACAAGATAGATATATCATTACAGAAAGCAAGAATAGGAAGTACAAGTAAAATCAAGTAATCCTAAGATCTAATCAATTCTCCTTGGGCTTGGATTTCTTGCTGTAGGTCTTGCCAGACGGGTTCCCAGTTTGCTTAGATGTCTTCTCCCCCTTTTTGGCATCATCAAGAACTTGAACATGTATAACAGGAGGAGCTATCTGGGATACTAGAATAGCTCAAAGAGGTACAGGGACAAAAGGCAGTTCAAGATTAAGCTGAGGAAGAGGTGCAGAAGCTTCAGAGCTTGATTTCTTATCATCAGAGACCTCAAGATGCTCTTGCATCTCTTGTCTAGAAAGAGCCAATTGAGCCCTTCTTTCCACTGTGAGACCATAGGTAGAAAGTGGTGAAGGTTCAGGAATAGGAAGGTGAAACATCTCTGCAAGTCCTAGTCTTTAGGCTTGCAAAATAGCATCATGTGCAATAGCCACTAGATCCACGTATGGAACAATGCTTTTCTCTTTATTCAGAGCAGCTTAAATACTTGGTGCAATAGTTATGGCTGCTACAAGTTTCTCCATTTGCTCAGATTCTTGAGTAGAAAGAATTAAATCTTAAGCTTCTTCAGCAATAGGCTCATGGGAGCTTGTTCTTGAGGAGCCTCATCCTCCACGCCATAGTCCAAAGGTGGACCAAGGCTTGCCTCATTACTAGAGGCCTCTGGAATGGCCAAAGTGCCAGCAGCCTTAGTAGCATGTATATCATCATCAGGTTCAGGGGAGGCTAGCTCAAAAGGGCTTAAAGGTTCAGGAGTAGGAGACCTAACAAGCTCA
This sequence comes from Adenanthera pavonina, assembly GCA_026686845.1. NCBI lineage: Eukaryota > Viridiplantae > Streptophyta > Magnoliopsida > Fabales > Fabaceae > Adenanthera > Adenanthera pavonina. The sequence continues at coordinate 9,361,224 of JAIVEN010000019.1, read as the reverse complement.
GAGGATCCTGGCTGAGGTGAAGCTGTTGTAGATAGAAAAGCACTTCTGATGTCCTCGTATGCATCAGCAACCACTTTCATATTCTTTGCCAACTGGAAAATCTGATCTTGCAGATGAGCAAACTTAGTATTTTGCTCATCTCTGATGCTCAGCATGAGTGCAGACAGGCTGTCATACAGCTCAGTGATCTTTGTTGGCGTAGCCCAGGTGGAAGGAGTGGATGGCACAAGTGTCTAAGTGGGCTGAGATAGAGAGGAAATAGGCTGAGAAAGCTGAGGTGTGGACTATAATGATGGAATAGCCTTAAAGGTTCCTGCTTGTTGGTGGGAGCCACCTTTCTTAAAGAATAAGTTTTCAAACTTTCCAGCTCCTTTTCTAATCCATCTGCCATCTTTGTTTTCAATGGCCATTCTCTACAGTTCTTCGTCTTTAAACACCTTAGTGGGCTTTCCTTTTCCTTTCTCTAAATGTAGAATTCTGGCATACTAAAGTATCTTGGAGATGATTGAGGTATAGGGTAGAGTGGAATCTCTCCTATGATCTCTAGCTTTGATCATGCATTGAAGGATGATATGTCCCATGTTTAACAGCTTCCCACACATGATGGCAGTCATCACATGTGCTTTAGCCCTTGTGGTTAGATTGAAACTTTCCCCTTTGTTGAATATAATCCTAGACATAATGTAATATAGGATTCTGACTTCGGCACTAAGATCAGTGGGCTTCAACAAACTTAGAGGAAGTCTATTTTCACTCTTTCTGAACAGGGTATTCAGTATTGTACTTTCTTTGTAGTTCAAGAAAGTACCACCTTCCTTATCTGCAGCTTCATCCTCATCCGTGTACTTTGAGGTTGTGATGTCAATCTTCAGCCCATCTTGCCCGGGGATCTCCAGCACTTCATTGAACGTCTCATCAGTTAGCCAGATAGTTCTAGACCTTAAATTTACTTCCCATTTTTCCTTCTTCCAATTGTACCTAAAGGCAGTATACCAAGTCTTAACAACTTCATCATCATATCTTTTCATAATTTCTAACAAGTTTTTGTATCTCAACATCCATAGCCCAGCATCAAAATTGTTAGAAATAAGGAATTCTTCCATATTTACACAGTGAGACTTAATTACCTTTTTGTTAACAAACTTGGTGATATTTTCTCCCAGAATATAAGCATTGCTCCACAATGGCTACGTGGTCTACTGGTATTCTCCAAACTCAGTGCTGGAGGAGGAGGAAGAAGCAGGAGGAACAAAAGCAGTAGGTACAGCAGGCTCAGGTTTCTTTAAGGGAGTAGAAGCAGTTTTTTTTTAATCTACCTTGGTAGTTATTTTCTATTTCTTGGAAGGAGTTCCCTTGTTAGATTTGCCCTTCCTTTTCTGAGTTTCACCTTCCTTAGAGGAGTATTGACATTTGACTACTCTCTTTGGCCTTGACTCCCCTTTCCCAACTTCTGGATTCTTAACTCTTGCCATTCTCATAGATGAATGTTGCAGAAAGATGCAGGGAATGGGTTTATAAGGTTCAAAAAGAAGTTTAATCGGTGGGAAAAGAGGATTCATAAACAGAGTTAATGGGAATTTAAGAAAGGATGCAAACAGACTTGAGAGAAAGACGAATAGGGTTGCATCTATTCAGAGAGAGACCTTTAGTTTTAATGTCTGTAATCGTTCAACAAACAAATTTTGAGAGGTCAAAATTCGAATTTTGAGCAGTTACGAGTTATCCCACAAAGAGAGGCTTGCTAACAGACAAATTTTCATCTTGAAATTCATCTGACAGAAGCTGAGTTTAATGAATACGAAGCAACAGATGAACTTTGAATCATCGTTCGAATTTCACAATTTCACACAACAAACAAACATGAACAAAATAACCAATAGACGAATTTTACCTACGAAACTTCATCTTATAGAGACTTAATATGAAAGTATATTTCAACAGACGAACTTTGATTCAAAAATTTGAATTCCAAAATTCTATCAAGAGTTTCTAAAATATGAATTTTGAGATATAGAAATTCGTATAGTAAGCATTTTGAACAGAAACAATATTCACATTTTATTTCTGAAATTCGAATTCCCATTGTCCAACAGACAAACTTAGAGGGTTATGAAAGTATTGTTACAGTGTGTAAGTTACTGAAATTTGTCTGATGAGTATCTAAGTTCAAATATTGAGCATGTTAATTCATTCAAAAACACAATTCAACATGGAAATTCATCTAATGACCTTTTAAAATGTGAATTTCAAAATTCTGAACTTACAAATTTGTCCTGAAAGTTCAAATTTTCACCTTCCTTCAGCATCTTTTGATTGTGCATGTCTAATTAGCTCCAGTATACAAATTTTTTATCATCTAAACTTATATGGAGCACCTGCAACACATCTCAAACACACTCCGATGCTAAAGTTAGTATTAATTCAATGTCAAAAACTTTAAATAGATGTATATAAGGGCTTACTTACAACTCATTGGGATTTACCATTCCCAATTCTCTTCTAATTTTGCAATGTCTGTCTTCTACAAGAGGCTTATTTAGAATATCTATAATTTGATCTTCAGTAGGGATGTATTCCAATTTGATGTCTCCTTTCAAAACATGATCCCTTATGAAGTGATGCCTTACTTCAATGTGCTTTGTCCTTGAATGCATGACAAGATTCTTTGTGATGTTGATAGCACTTTGATTATCACACTTTATTGATATTTCCTTTATCTCAATCTCAAGATCTTCAAGTTGTTGTTTCATCCAAAGGACTTGAGCACAACAACTGTCAACTGCAACATATTCAGCTTCTGCTATGGAGAGAGCCACACTGTTTTTCTTCTTGCTAAACCATGAAACCAAGGATCCTCCAAGAAACTGATACGTTTCACTTGTGTTTTTTCTGTCAGTTTTGGATTCAACAAAGTCAGCATCAGTATATCCCGTGAGTTCCTCTGCATTGCCTTTTGGATACCAAAGTCTCATCTGTGATGTTCCAATTAGATATCTAAAAATTCTTTTCACAGCTGTTGCATGAGATTCCTTAGGACATGATTGGAACCTTGCACATATACAGACACTGAACATAATGCCAAGTCTATTAACTATTAGATATAGCAAGGGGCCAATCATTCTCCTACATTGAGTTATGTCAAAGGTCTTTCCTCCTTCATTCATATCAAGCTTTGTTGCAGTAGCCATAGGAGTCCCCATTGACTTGGCGTTTTCCATGCCAAACTTTTTAAGCAACTCTTTCAGATATTTTGATTGATTAAGGAAGATATCATCATCACATTGCTTAATTTGTAGTCCAAGGAAGAAGTTGAGCTCACCCATCATTGACATTTTGAATTCACCCAGGATTAGCTTAGAGAAGTTCTTGCAAAGGGATTCATTAGTAGCACCAAATATAATATCATCAACATAAATTTGAAAAATAAGTAAATCTTTATTTTCTTTCTTGGTGAACAGATTTGTATTTACTTTTCCTCTATTAAATCCTTTTTCAGTTAGAAAGTTACTTAGTCTTTCATACCATGCTTTAGGAGCTTGTTTTAAGCCATAAAGAGCTTTCTTTAGTTTATAAACATGGTTTGGTTTTGTTGAGTCCTCAAAATCTAGAGGTTGATAAACATAAACCTCTTCCATGATATATCCATTCAGAAAAGCACTTTTTACATCCATTTGATATAACATTATGTTTTTCATGCATGCTTAGGCAAAGAGGATTCTTATTGCTTTCAATCTTGCAACTGGAGCAAAAGTTTTCTCATAATCAATACCTTCTTTTTGATTATATCTTTTGGCAACTAATCTTGCTTTATTTCTAATGATTGTTCCTGATTCATCAAGTTTATTTCTAAAAACCCATTTAGTGCCAATAATAGTGTGATCTTTAGGTCTGGGCACTAAATCCCAAACTTGATTTCTTTCAAATTGATTTAATTTATCTTGCATAGCTAGTATCTAATATTCATCAGTTAAAGCTTCTTCTACACATAAATGTTCAATTTGAAAAATGAATGCACAGTTGTTTATTTGATCTCTAAGTTGTCTTCTAGTTTTAACATTCTCTTGAGCATCCCCAATTACTTGATCAACTGGATGATTCATTTAATATCTCCAATCTCTAGGGAGTTCTTGATGCATTTCATCATTATTTTCAAATTTAGTATCTTTCTCCCAAATATCTTCCTCTACATTAGTAGGTTCATTTATTTTTGGAGGTTCAATTTTATCTTCTCTAGAAAGATTCAAGTCCTTAAAGTTGGAAATAAGATCATTTTCATTAATAACATGCTTCAAAATAGTTTCATTTTCAATAAACACAGCATACACAGATTCTTCTATAGTTCTAGTCTTTTTATTGAAAATCTACTTGAATAGCCAAGAAATATACCTTCATCTGATTTGGTATCAAACTTACCCAAATTCTCTTTTCCATTGTTGTGGATAAAGCATTTGCAACCGAATACATATAAGTGTGAGAGATTTGGCTTCCTTCCTTTGTACAGCTCATAAGGTGTCTTCCCCAGAATTGGTTTGATGTAGGCTCAGTTATTGATATAGCTTGCTGTGTTTACTGCATCAACTTAGAAAACTTGAGGAAGCTCCTTTTCATTTGACATTTCCCTAGCCATTTCTCCAATAGTTCTATTTTTCCTCTCCACCACTCCATTCTGCTGAGGAGTCCTTGGTGCTAAGAAATTGTGATCAACTCCATGCTTTTCACAGTATTCCAGAAAGCTTGAGTTTTCAAATTCTTCTCCATGATCAGATCTGATAGACACAATGGAAATACCTTTCTCATTTTGCACTTTCTTAGCCAAGGTTACAAATGCAACAAATGTTTCACTCTTGGAAGAAAGGAACAAAATCTAAGTACATCTAGAGTAATCACCTACAATTACAAGTACATACATGTTTCCACCAATTCTTTTTACTCTAGATGGACCTATCAAATCCATATGCAACAATTGCAGTGATCTAGATGCGGTGATTACATTTTTAGATTTGAATGATGATTTAATTTGTTTCCCTTTGAGACATGCATCATATTCTTTATCCTTTTCAAAAGAGATTTTTTATAAACCAGTGACCCAATCATACTTGATTAATTTTGTTAATTGGTTTATGTTAACATGTGTCAGTCTTCTATGCCACAACCTACTATCCTTATCTTTAGTAATTAAACATACAGAATCTAAGAAGAAAAGTTCATCAAGATCAATGGTATAGCAGTTACTATCCCTTTGAACTTTGAAGATTACTTTACGATCACTTTTTCGGATAACTAAGCAGAACTTTGAGTCAAATAGTACCCAGTTCCCTTTGTCACATGTCTAACTCACACTCAGCAAGTTGTGGTTGAGTCCAACTACAAACAGCACATCTTCTATAGATGTTTCAGGATTCTTGCTCATAATACCAATGCCAACTATTCTACCATATTAGTCACCTCTAAAGGTCACCTTTCCTCCTTTCTTGTCTTTAAGGGTGATGAACTTCTCCTTATCACCAGTCATATGACTTGAATAAGCATTGTCCATATACCATTTGTTACTTTTTCTTGCCCTAAGACAAACCTGCAAAACAAGGTTTAGTTTTTCTTTTTAGGTACCCAAATCTGCTTAGGTCCTTTTCTATCAGTGACATTTTTTTTAGATACAGATGTACCTTTGGGAACCCATTCTACCTTCCTATCAAGTCCATTTTTCTTCAAGAAACATGAACTGGAAACATGTCCCTTCTTGTTACAGAACTGACAGGTGAAAAAGGGACTGCTAGATTGTGATGCAGGAAGAAAGCAATGCAAATAATACTTTTATTTCACATATTTTGGTTGGACATAGGATTCAATACGTTTTGAAGTGTGACTTTTCTTTTTATGTGCTTTAGCATGTACAAAATGTCTCATATACAGATTTTGATTTTTCTTTTTATTCTTTTTATTCTTTTCCTTAACTACACACGGATCATAGCCAAGTCTAGCTTTTTCTTGTGCAATTCTTTGACTTTCTAATATGGCAAACAACATATCTTTACCCTTAGTAAGTTTATCCATGGTTTTCAAAAGATATTCATTGTTTTTCTTTAGTTCAGTACATGATGTGCAACAAACAGATTCAGTTTCATGCAGAGATGTAGTATTAGATAATTTGCAATCAAATTCTAACTTGCTAATCTTTTTCTTGGCCAGTTTTATTTCTTTTACAGTCTTAATAAACTCATCATACAGATCACGGAATGCATCAAGCAATTCAGAATAAAAAGGTTCAGATTCATATACCTCATCTTCATGATCACTGCTGGATGAGCTTAGAGTCTCTTCAGATGTGAGTGCCATCAAGCAGATGTTGGCAATTTCTTCCTCATCTTCATCTTCTTCATCTGAGCCATTGCCCCAAATTGATGAGATGTATGCCTTTTTCTTTTTGCCCTTGTCAGCAGCTTTCTTTTCTTTTTCTTGGTTTTTTAGGGATTGAGGACAATCACATTTGATATGCACTTGCTTTTTACATTCATAGTAGGTGATAGGCTCTTTTTCTTCTTTCTTATTGTCTACAACTACTCCTTTCTTAAAGGATCTTTTATTTTGTTTCTTGTTGTAGAACCTTTTGAATTTTCTAACCAACATAGCCAGAGTCTCTTCATCCAGGTCTTCTTCATCATCAGACTCTTCTTCTTTTTCTTTTGTAGCTTCCAATACAAGGCCCTTTTTCTTCTTGTCTTGACCAGCTTCCTTAAGAGCCTTCATTTTACCCTCATACTCCTCATGACTACCAAAGAATGCTGTGACAAAAGTCATTAACTCACCTCTGGCTTCTTCAATCGCTATCACTTTTGGTTGTCATTCCAGAGGAAGAGCTCTAAGGTTTTTTCTGACTTTTTCTGGTTATATGTACTTCTTGCCAAGACTCTTCAGTTGATTCACAATGAGAGTGAATCTCTTTTGCATTTCTTTGATACTTTCACCTTCCACCATTCTGAAGCTCTCATACTCACTAATGCAAGAGTTCAACTTGTTATCCCTTACTCCAATAGTTTCTTTGTGAGCAATTTCTAGAGTGTCCCACATACCCTTAGCTATGGTACATTATGACACTCTATAGAATTCATCCTGGTTGAGTGCACTGACCACGCAGTGTTTTACCTTAATGTTCAGCAGGACTCTTCTCTTATATTCCTCATTCCACTCATCTTCTGGCTTTTCTTTTGTATTTGCCATCATCCTACAACTTCATTGGGACAAAATCCCCCTTTCGAATAACTGACTAGATGTCCACATCAATGGACTTGAGATAGATCTGCATTCTCATCTTCCAGTATCCATAATACTCTCCACTAAAGCTAGGAGGCCTATTTGTATTGTTTCCCTCTGGTAGGATACTCTCTCCAAAGCCAGCCATTGATATTCTTGGATTGTTAGATCTTTTGCTAGAGAAACCGGGCTCTGATACCATTTATTAGTTCTGCTGGCTTTCCAAGAGGGGGGTGAATTGGAAAGTTTGAAAATTTTCTGCAAACTTACAAGAAAGCAGTGCAACCAAAATATGCAAAAAACATAGTGCAAAAAGTAATAAGGTAATAAGTAAAGAATAAGAAGGAGGACACAAGAATTTATCCTGGTTCGGTCTCAATCTCTTGACCTACATCCACTCCTCAAGCTACCACTTGAGATTTTCCACTATCTTGCGAGAATTCGGTGGGCTTCTTGCAATGCCTCAGTACAGCTTAATGCTCTGTTACAAGAGCTTATAATCTCACTCTCTGCACTCTAGCTAAGTGCGTCCCAAATCCTTTGTGAAATCTCCTCACAAGAAAATCTTTCTTCCAGATAAAGATTGATTACAACAAATGAAGTCTCTAATTTAGAGTGTATATAAAAGTTGAAGTGCAATTTATGAAGTGTGGAAGAGTAGAAGGCTTTGTCTAAAGAATTTGCAGAGTTGCAGTATATACAATGTAAAATCATTACCCATACCTTCAAATAAAGTTCTATTTATAGATTTTTGTCTTAACTATACGTTAGAGACAAGATCTAGCTGTTAGAGATGTTACCCAATGGTTACTCTATAAAACTATCCATTCACTAACCGTATTTAATGCGTCTGACATCTAAAGTTTGAATTTTGGGGTGTCAACAAACAAATTTCGCAGAGACCATAAGTTAAAGACTTTAATGTTAAACTTTGAAGTTCTTCTGTTCTAAAGCAAAATTTGAATTTTCATCTTTGACAAATATTTTCATGTTGGAATATATGAATTTTCAAGTTTAAAGTTCTTCAGATAAGTGTGAACAGTTGTTCCATATTGCTACAGTGTCTTCGAAGTTCGAATTTTGATGCCTAAAATTCGTCTGTCAGTGAGAAAATTAATATGGGAAAAAAGTTCTTCTTTTCAAAATTTGAATTTTCAAGCACCAAAGTTCGTTTGTCAGAGAGACCTCTTATCAAACTAATTCCAAAGTTTGAATTTCTGAAGACCAAAGTTCGTTTGTCAGAGGAACACCTGAACAGACTAACACATTGTCTTTCTAAAGTTTGAATTTTCAAAACTAAAGTTCGTCTATCAAAGGGCTAACTCGAAGCTCTTTTCAAACTTCACTTTCAGATGAATTTTAACATATCTTCAAATGAATTTTTTATTTCTCACAACTTGTGTTTTACCCAAAATTCGAATTTTCACAGTCTGAAATTTGTATGTTCAAATTTGTAAGTTCAACTTTCATCATTCAAAGTTCGAATTTTTAAGGTAACATATGAAGTGTAACAATTCAAAATTCATCTGTTAGTGAATATTTTTCAAATATATAGTAGGTTAATATAGGATTTTTGAAAAACACACTTTAAAAATATTTAAGTGAAAGATCAAAGCATTTTACTCATATGAATATAGTGAGAAATCCTACAAACTACTCTTGTACTCATTTTTCTTGGATTTCTTCACTTGGGATCTTTTCGTACACCTTTGATATCTTCCTTCCAAGTTCTAATTGTTTGGAATTATCAAAAACACTTGATTCAACAATGGAAGCTTTGAAAAACCTTACATAAAATAACTTGAAAATATATTATAAAATTATATTTAAAGAAATATTTCAATTCAAAATTTTATCAAATTTAAGAAAATCTTTAAAAAAATATTTTCCATAATAAAAATGCATAATTTGATTAGTATACCAATGGAGGCACATCATGACACGCGGTAAATTTATTAATCCAAACATCCATGGAGGTTCCAAAAACCCCGCCAAGCAAAAATTTAAAAATATATATATCTATTTCGTGAGAAAATATTATATTATCATAATTGCACGAGGGAATAAGAATAATGTAACTAATCACCAAACTATATTATTATAATGCACATAAAAGTTACCTCCTTTAAAACTATATGTGCTTTCTCCTACAACTTTAAAGGATAGGTATTTCAACTGAATTCCATAGTCTTGAAAGAGAAGATGTAAGTATCTAATATCATAACTTTTAGATAAAGAAGAAGAAAAAAGAAAAAACAAAACAAAACAATGAAAGAAAAGAAAAGAAAAAAAAACAAAGAAAGAAAGAAAGAAAACGAGTTGGAGGAAAAAAAAAGGAAAGAAAAAAGGAAAAAATGAGAAGGAAGAAAGAAAAAAATAATAATAATAATAAAAAAGAAAAGAAAATAAAAATGAAGGAAATGAAAGAAAAGAAGGAAAGACAAAAAAATGAGAAGAAAGAAAAAATAACAAAGAACTCGTTACAATGTTTAAGTCCGAAAGAATATCACAAGGTGTCATTCCACTAATTTAGTCAACGTATTTGGCAAGTATAGTCATAATCATGTAGTTATAAACCTTGACTTATAGAATACAAATCATGATATTGTAAAAATAGGACAAATCCATCTATCACCAACGGGAATGTGCTTCTATCTTTATTAAGAATGTTCATGGATATGAGTAATTTATCTATAGGACCTCATCAAAATATCATACTTTGGAGTCCTTAGAAACAAATTGAAGAAAAGAAAACAAAATAAAACATACACATCACAACCATACCTCCACCTATTATGAGGTATTCATCGATGTGAATGAGTTATTCCATGGACCTCTCAAAACATCAAATTTAGGATCCATGGAAATATTCAAGAAGAGAAGAAGATATAAGATCATATTTTAAAAAGGTTCTACCCATAAGAAACCCCAACAATGGAATGAGATAAAATTAAGAAGAAGAAAAACTTCTACCTTAACTTTTATCGAAAAAAAACTAATACTCATTCTCAACTTTTTTTCACTCTCAAGCCACCCTCACATACCCTCTCTCTTTCACTCAATTTCTTCTTTTTCTTTGCCCCATCTCTTCTCACCTTGCCTCTATTTATAGTGCCAAAAAGCAAATCATTCAATTAATGCTCTAAAATCACAAAAATCTCTTTTATTATTTTTCTTTAATATTCACATTGAGAATGATTGATTTGCTTTATTTTTTCCTTTATTAATTTGATATCAAATCTCAATCCTTGATTTTTCTTTTTCTTTTTCTTATTTTTATTACTTTTGTAGTTTTATGAAAATCTAAAAAATAAGAAAATCATAACTCCTCAAGATATGGCAATCTTTGGGAGATATTATTATTTTTTATTATTTTATTTTATGTAAAAAAAATTTCTTTTTCATATTTATTAAAAAAATTATTTATTATTATTATTATTTTAAGGGATCCGGACGAAATATAGTGTTCACACCTAGCTCAAGTGAAGAGTTTGGAATTTGCACTGTGGTCTTGCAAGAACTCAGATCAATCTTATTGAGATAGTAGAAAAATCTTAATTGGAAGTTTGAAAACTAGACGTAAGCCAAATGATTGAGCTGAATCAGGAAAATTGCTTGTGTTTAATCTTCTCTATCACTATCCTCTTCTTCATTTCTTAAGTTGCTCTGTTTTGAGCTTGTATACTATTATATTGTTTTTCCTGTGTTTGCAAAAAAATTATGAAGTCCAATTCGACCTCCACTACGCCAAAATACGCCTTTCTTGGTGGTTATTTTGGCTTTTATTGGTGGCTAAAAATAGCCAAGTATGCTAGCGCCAAAAAAACCTGTACCTTTCGTTGGCGGTTTAGAACCACTAAAAAAAGTTATTTTTTTAATTATTAATAGATTTGTAGACTGTTATTTAAAAAACTACTTACAAAAACCTCTCTTCTAACTTTTCGTTGTGTTTTTGCAAATAACCGCCTATATAAATGCACCAAGAATTTCCATTTTTGTAGTAGTGCCCTCTCAAGAATCCAGCTAAACTAATAAACAATTTCATTCTATTACTATCATTAAGCTTCCTTCCTATTCTAAAGTATTCCAAATTTTTTTCAAACATCCTAGGTTCAAATTTGACAAGGCAGTATAGCCTGCATCACATGTACTTACTTCCGCTTACAAGCACGAAGTCTAAATTTTGGGATGAGGCAAATAAAATATTTCATTTATGCATAGAAAGTTTATTTGTACATGCATCTAGTATTTTGGACTAACGTCATTTCAACTAGAAGACTTATCAGGGTTCATACTAATCTGAATTGAATCAAGTATGCCCCAAAGGGTGGTAAGCTTGACTACCAAGTTTTAATGAAGCTATATTTCCAAATCTTAAACTCGAGATATCTAGCCAAGCTGGTATAATTCCCTACTAGTTGAACTAAATGTTTGGTGGCATGTGTAAAACATTTCTATTGGAAAACAAGAAGATAGAATAACAAGATATTTACATGAATTTAGAAAAACACAAAGAAGGATAGTAATCAGTAAGATAAGAGGTCTTACTTTTTCAGCATTTTTCTTTTCTTGGTGTAAATAAGTCTTTCTTCGTTTTTCCTTCTTTTTGTTTATGGTGTCCCCAAAATGGGAAATAGCATAATAAGAAGGATAGACTAGTTGGAACACTATCCCAACTTTTCCTTTACTGTACATGTATTTGTTGACTCACTAAATTCAGGAACATGATTTGGCCATCTTATCACTCTTTTCTTATCCAAACCTTATGAAATCGATGACATCATCTAATTTTATGGGCTCCAACAAATCAATTTCTAATGTAGCCCATAAAGATGCAATTAATTACAAGCCCATGAAAATATTTTTGGGCCTATCATAAGTAGGCTTTGTTGATACTCATGCTTATCAATTTATTTGTTCAGTATTTATATATATTTTATTTATTTTTTTCATTTTTATATTAAACTAAACTTTATTTTACGAATCCAACTAATCCATTCCAAATTTGATTCTTATCCCAAAAATTATTTTGATTATTTGCCCTCACTAAGTTTTTAATATAGCATATTTTCAAAGTAACTTTATTAAATAAAATATTATAGTTACCCCCAAAACTTCACTACTTATAATAATGCATATTTATCATTATTTTAAGGATATTACAATAGTAGTCTTCCTCATGCATGGTGGAGGACTTCCCCAATTACTTGTAGCAGCAATCGACTTACAGAGCTTCAAGAGCAAGACCAATCCACCAAACATGGGTGGTAATTGACTTCCCTCTCAAGGTAGCCGATTGCTACCTCTAGAATTGAGCTTCAAGAGCAAGACCAATCCATCAAACATGGGTGGTAATTGACTTCCCTCTCAAGGTAGCCGATTGCTACCTCTAGAATTCAAACTTAAAAACAATTTTTAAAATTTTCCCCAAATACTATGATTCTAGCTCCTTCACAAAGCTTGGGACACCCTCTAATCAAACACCAATTCCATTCTAAGCTCTCAACATTTGATCAATTTGGGATGCCAAAAAACAGAGGTGTCCACTTCAAACCAAAGGTGAGGGACTAAGTGTCTCACAACATCCAAACCACGGCAATCCACAATCAAACCAATTCATGCAAGTAACAATGATTGCCCGTTTGGTTCAATTACAAAGAGATAAGTAATGTAATGTAATGCAGTGCAATGTAATAATTATTACATGTTAGTTTGTTTGGTTTGATATTGAGGTTTGGAAAATAAATTTATTTTTATATTTAATTAAACAAAGATAATGTTAGTTAGGCTGGCTTCCCAAGAGAGGGGTGAATTGGGAAGATTAAAAATTTTCTACAAAATATCAAAGAGGTGAAGAATGCAATATATGATGGTAAAATAGAGTATAAATAAATAATGGTGAAAGTAGCAGAAAAGAGAAGAAGACTTAGAAATCTATCCTGGTTCGGTCTCTCCACTTGACCTACGTCCAGTCCCCAAGTCACCACTTAAGATTTTCTACTATTCTGCAAGAATTTCGTGGGCTTCTTGCAAATGCCACAGTACAACGTTTGTGCTCTGTTTTCTAGAGCCTCTCTCAATCCTTTTCTGCACTTTCACAAAGTGCTTCCTAATCCCTTGTGATATCCCCTCACAAGAAAATCTATCTTCCAGATGAAGATTAGATTAATTACAAAGATTAAACTCTCTTAATCAGAGTAAATATGAAAGTTGAAGTACAGACTATTGAAGTGTGAGAGTATGAAGCTTTGAGTAAATGATTTGGCAGAGTTTTAGTATATACAAAGTTAAAATCGTTACCCACAACTTCAAATGATGTTATATTTATAGATTTAGGTCTCAAATGTCCGTTAGAGACAAAATCTATCCTTTGGAGAAGTTATCCAACGGTTACTCTGAAAAACTATCCATTAACCAACCGCATTTACTGCTTCTGACATACTGAAATTCGAAATTTCGGTTGGTCAACAGACGAATTTCGCAGAGTCCGAAGGTTAACAGCTTCAACGTTGAAAGACCGAAGTTCGTCTGTCATGAAGTGAAATTCGAATTTTAATATTTTGAAAGTGTTTCTATGTAGTGACATATGAATTTTCAAGTGGAAAGTTTTTCTGTTAAGTGTGAACAGTACTTTCAATTTGCTATAGTGCCTTCGAAATTCAAATTTTGGAACCCCAAAATTCGTCTATCCGTAGCAGGCTCAAAAAGCACAGTAGTTCATTTACTTCGAAATTCGAATTTTCAAAGAGTGAAGTTCGTCTGTCAGAGAGACCTCTTTTCAGGCTTACTTTAACATTCAAATTTATAAGCACTGTCATTCGTATGTCAACATATCATTGTAACAGTCTAACAACCTTAGCTTCTGAAATTCAAATTTTCATGTTCAAAGTTTGTCTATCAGTGAGCAATTTTGAAACTCAATATAATCTTGATTTCAGATGAACTTTAACATTATTTCAGACGGATTTCTTTAATTTTCATAAGTTGCATTTTGTCTGAAATTCGAATTTTCAAAACCCAAAGTTCGTCTGTTGCTTAAAGCTTCTTTCAGATGCTTATGAAAATTCGAATTTTGGAAAATCAAAATTCGTCTGTCAGAGAAGCATCTCTTCAGACTTGTTCAGTTTTAACTCGAAATTTGAATTTCCAAAGCCAAAGTTCGAATTTCCAACATGACAGTTCATTATAAACCTTTCAAACTTCGTCTGTTGGTGGGTGTTTTTCAAATATTTCATGATTTAACATAAAATCAAGCTTTTAAAACTTCTTTCCACCAAATCAAAGCCTTGTACTCAAAGCAAAACAAAACTAAACATCCTACAACAAGCTTTGCACAGATTTCTCCAGGATTTCTTCACTTGAACTCTTTGTGCACCTTTGATATCTTTTATTCCAAGCTCTTGAGAGTTGATTTGGAATCATCAAAACTTCTTGATTCAACATTCTCCCCCTTTTTGATGATGACAAAACAACTTACAAACTAGATTAGTACTTGGGTTTTCTTTAACAAGCTCCCCCTCAACATATGCATTATATATCAAAAGATATCATATATAGTAAACCATGTGAAGAGAGTCAAAGAGCAAATCATTGCAACCAAGAAATTCTTTCATTTAATCAAATGTTGCTTTACAGAGACAGGATTTAAGCAAAGTTCATTTAAATACACAAATCAAATACAAAATATAAACAATCAAAACAGACAACAGAAACACAGTACAACACTACACGAAGACTCAAGCCTAAAATCTA
Source organism: Adenanthera pavonina (assembly GCA_026686845.1). Classification (NCBI taxonomy): domain Eukaryota; kingdom Viridiplantae; phylum Streptophyta; class Magnoliopsida; order Fabales; family Fabaceae; genus Adenanthera; species Adenanthera pavonina. Next base: position 9,346,224 of record JAIVEN010000019.1, on the reverse strand, counting down.
ATCACTTCTTCTTTGGCTTGGTCTTCTTACTGTAAGTTTTCCCAGATGGCTTAGCAGCAGACTTGCCAGTTTGCTTACTCTTCTCCCCCTTTTTGGCATCATCAGGAAGCCCAACAAAATCAACCGGAGGAGGGATCTGAGAGACTGGAATAGCTCAGAGAGGCACAGGAGCAAACGGGATTTCTGGTTCAACTGGTGCAGGAGGCTCAGAAGGCTCAGGACTTGGTTCTTCATCATCATCAGAGACCTCAAGTAACTCTTGCATTTCCTGCCTGGAAAGAGCCAATTGAGCTCTCTATTCCTCTGAAAGCCCATAAGCAACGAGAGAAGTAGGAGCTGGTTCATCAGAACGAAACATTTCCTCAAGCCTTCTTCTTTGAGCTTGCAAGAGAGCATTGCGAGCAATAGCTTCAAAATCAACAACAGGTACAATGCTTCTCTCTTCATTGCTGGCACCCTCCTGCATTGAAGAAGTGGAAATGGCTGCCACTAGTCTTTCAACTTGCTCAAATTCTTGAGTGGAAAGAATTGAATCCTGAGCATCTTCTTGAATGGGCTCATGAGGGCCTGTTTCCTGAGGTCCTTCTTCTTCCAAACCATAGTCCAAGGGTGGACCTGGACTTGGTGTCCTCATTATACCAGTAGGCTCAGCACCATCTACATCATCATCATGGTCAGAAGAGGCTAGCTCGAAGGGGCTTGGAGGCTCAGGAGTTGGAGACTGAACAGGCACAGAGAACCCTGGCTGAGGTGGAGCTGATGTGGTAGGAATTGCACTTCGAATTTCTTCATAGGCATCAGCAACCACTTTCATGTTCTTTGCCAACTGATGAATTTGATCTTGCAAATGAGCAAATTTGGCATTTTGCTCATCCCTGATGCTAAGAATGAGTGTAGACAGGCTGTCATACAACTCAGTGATCTTGGTTGGCTTGGCACGAGAGGAGGGAGTGGATGGAATGTGAGTAGGCTTAGATGGAGATGGGATAGGCAGAGAGGGCTGAGGAGTAGGTCTGGCAAGAGCCTCAGAAGTACCCTCTTGCTGTTGGGAGGCACCTTCAATAAAGAAAAGATCTTCAGATTTTCTTGCTCCCTTCCCAATCCATCTTCCTTCACTTCTTTCAATTCCCATTCTCTGAAGTTCTTCCTCCTTGAAGATCTTAGTGGGTTTCCCTTTCCCCTTCTCAAGATGCTGAATCCTAGCATATTGCAGGATTCTAGAAATGATAGCTGCATAGGGGAGTGTGGAGTCCTTCCTCTGATCTCTTGCTTTGATCATGCGTTGAAGTATGATATGACCCATGTTGATCAGCTTTCCACGCATGATTGCTGCCACGACATGTGCCTCTGCCATTGTTATCAGATTGAAGCTGCCTCCTTTGTTGAATATGATCCTAGACACTATGTAGTGTAGGATCCTCACTTGAGCACTGAGGTCTGTGGGCTTCAACAAGTTTATGGATGGCCAGTTTTCCTTTCTTCTGAACAATATGCTCAGAATTGTGCTCTCCTTGTAGTTCAGAAAGGGCCACCTTCTTCATCAGCAGTTTCTGCCTCATCCATGTATCTAGAGGTAGTGATGTCAATCTTGAGGGCATCTTGCCCTGGGATTTCCAGCACTTCATTGAGAGTCTCATCTGTGAGCCAGATGGTCCTTGATCTCAGATTGACCTCCTACTTCTTCTTCTTGCTGTTGTACTTCAAGGAGGCATACCATGTCTTTATCACTTCATCATCATATCTCTCCAATACTTCCAACAGATTCTTGTATCTCAACATCTATATACCAGCATCAAAATTATTAGAGACCAAGAAATCCTCCAAGTTCACACAATGTGGCTTGATTACCTTTTTGTTTGCAAACTTGGATGAATATTCTTCTTGAATATGTGGAGTGCCCCATAATGGCAATGTAGTGAGTTCATATTCTCCTGATTCAGTACTTGAGGAGGAAGTGGAAGCAACAGTTTTAGCAGCAGCAGGAACAGGGACTGAAGGTTCTGCTTTCTTCGTGGAAGAGGGTCCAGATTTCTTTGATTCTACCTTTGGTGTAGTTTTCTGGCATTTGGAAGGAGTTCTCTTGCTGGATTCGGCCTTTCTCTTCGGTTTTTCTCCTTCCTTGGAAGCATATTGTGATTTGACCGATCTTTTTGGATGAGCCTCTCCTTTGCCAGCTTCAGGATTCTTTACTCTTGCCATTTTCGTGGATGAATGATTCAGAATGAAGCCGAGATTGGGTTTATAGGGTGCGAAAATCAGTTTAAAAGGTGGGAGATGAAGATTTTTGGTCAGAATTTAAGAGCATTGAAGAGAGGATTTGAACAGACCCAGAGAGGAAGAGAGTAGGGTTACGTCTGTTCAGCGGAAAACCGTCGGTTTTAACGTGAGTAACCGCCTGACAGACAAATTTTGAGGGGTCAAAATTTGAACTTTGAGCAGTTATCAGTTAAACCGTTCAGTAAAGCTTACTGACAGACGGATTTTCTTCTGAAAGTTCGTCTGCAGAGGCTTGGCTCAAGCAACACAAGATGAACAGACGAACTCTGTTCCAACAAAGTTCAAATTTTCAAGAGCAAACATCAAGTAGCAAACAAATCACCAAACAACAGATGAATTAAGCATACAAAACTTCATCTTTCAAAGATTCAACATTGAGGAGCATGTTTCAACAGACGAATTTTAAGTCAGAAATTTGAATTTCTCTATTTTGTGAAAGTTTTCCAACATTCGTATGTTAAGAGATAAACATTAGTATAATCATCATGTTGGACAAACATAACTTTGAAATTTTTGTTCTTGAAAATTTGAATTTTGAAGGTCCAACAGATGAATTTCGAGGCATTACCGAGAACTGTTCCAACTTATAACAGGCTAAAGTTTGTCTGTTGGGTATCCAAATTCGAATGTTGACCATGCTGACTTCCTCAGAAACTTAGTTTTTCAAGGGAATTCGTCTAACACACAATCAATATACGAATTTCAACTTTAAAAACTCACAGAACGGATCCAGAAACTCAGAATTTCTGCCATTTTCTTCACTTTTTGATTGTTCCATTCTAGTGTGCTCCATTTTTCAGATTTATTGCTAATGAATCTCATGAGGAGCACCTGCAACTTAAATTAAATACACTCCAATGCTAAAGTTAGAATTATTTTAAAGTTGGAAAATCTAAAAACAGAATTACACACGGATTTACTTACAGTTCATTGGGATTAACCATACCCAATTCTCTTCTTATTTTGCAATGTCTATCTTCTGATAGAGGCTTTGTCAAGATATCTGCAACTTGATCTTCAGTTGGGATGTACTCTAGTCTGATTTCTCCTTTCAAAACATGATCCCTTATGAAGTGGTGCCTAACTTCATTATGTTTTGTCCTTGAATGCATGACAGGATTCTTTGTGATGTTAATGGCACTTTGATTGTCACACATGATTGGTATTTCCTTCATCTCAACCTCAAGATCTTTAAGCTGCTGTTTCATATAGATGATTTGGGCACAACAGCTTCCAGCTGCAACATACTCAGCCTCTGTTGTGGATAAGGCTACACTGTTTTGCTTCTTGCTAAACCATGAAACCAAGGATCCTCCAAGAAATTGACATGTTTCATTTGTGCTTTTTTTGTCAGTTTTGGATCCTACAAAGTCAGCATCAGTGTATCCTTTGAGATCTTCTCCATTGCCCTTAGGATACCAAAGACCCATCTGTGAAGTTCCAATGAGATATCTGAAGATACGCTTCATAGCAGTTGCATGGGTCTCTTTGGGACATGACTGGAATCTTGCACACATACAGACACTAAACATAATGTCAGGTCTGCTAGCAGTTAGGTACAGTAGGGATCCAATCATTATTCTGTACTGGGTTATGTCAAATAATTTCCCTTTTTCATCCATATCCAGTTTGGTTGCAGTAGCCATAGGTGTCCCTATTGGCTTGGCATTTTCCATTCCAAACATCTTTAGCAATTCCTTCAGATACTTGGATTGGTTGAGGAAGATACTATCATCACACTATCTAATTTGCAATCCAAGGAAGAAGTTGAGTTCACCCATCATGGACATTTTGAATTCCCCCTGCATTAACTTAGAAAAATTCTTGCAAAGAGATTCATTAGTAGCACCAAATATAATATCATCAATATAGATTTGAACAATAAGTAAATCTTTATTTTCTTTCTTAGTAAATAAAGTTGTATATACTTTTCCTCTGTTAAACCCCTTTTCAGTTAGAAAATTACTCAATCTTTCATACCATGCTCTAGGGGCTTGCTTCAAACCATAAAGGGCTTTCTTCAGTTTATACACATGGTTTGGTTTTGTAGAATCCTCAAAACCTGGAGGTTGATCTACATAAACCTCTTCCATGATATATCCATTTAGAAAAGTACTCTTCACATCCATTTGATATAACAAAATATTTTTCATGCATGCATATGCTAATAGAATTCTAATTGCTTCTAATCTAGCTACTGGAGCAAAGGTTTCCTCAAAATCAATGCCCTCTTCTTGATTATATCCTTTAGCAACCAGTCTAGCTTTGTTTCTGATGATTGATCCTGATTCATCAAGTTTATTTCTAAAAACCCATTTGGTACCTATGACAGGATGATTTTTGGGTCTAGGCACTAAATCCCAGACTTGATTTCTTTCAAATTGATTTAATTCATCCTGCATAGCTAGAATCTAGTACTCATCAGTTAAGGCTTCCTCAGTACATTTAGGTTCAATTTGTGATATGAAAGCACAATTAATCATTTGATCCCTTAACTATTTTTTGGTTCTAACTCTCTCTTGAACATTCCCTATCACTTGATCAACAGGATGATTCTTTTGATATCTCCAAGCTCTAGGGAGTTCTTGAGATATTTCTTCATTATTTTCTTCTTCAAAATCTCTCTCCTGAATATCTTCCTCTATATTAATAGATTCATATATTTTTGGAGGTTCAATTATACCTTCATTAGAGATATCTAACTTTTTAAAGTTTGAAACAAGATCATCCTCATCAGTAACATGTTTAGAAGTAGTTTTATTTTCAATAAATACTACATGCACGGATTCTTCTACCAATTTAGACTTTTTATTGAAAACTCTATATGCCTTACTTCTACTAGAATAGCCCAGAAATATACCTTCATCAGATTTGGCATCAAGCTTACCCACATTCTCCTTTCCATTGTTGTGAATGAAACATTTGCAGCCAAACACATGGAGATGTGACAGATTTGGCTTTCTTCCCTTGTACAGCTCATAAGGAGTCTTCCCAAGGATTGGTCTGATGTAGGCTCTATTTATGATGTAGCTAGCTGTATTCACTGCATCAGCCCAAAATACTTGTGAAAGTTCCTTTTCATTCAGCATAGCTCTAGCCATCTCCCCAATTGTTCTGTTTTTCCTTTCTACTACTCCATTCTGTTGTGGAGTTCTTGGGGCTGAGAAGTTGTGGTTGTTAGCAAGGCTGACTTCCCAAGAGGGGGGGTGAATTGGGAAGATTGAAATTTTTCTGCACAAAGTAAAGCAAGTGAAAATATCACAGTATAATGAAAACAACGTGTAAAACAGAGCAAGTTGATAAGTAGAGATAAGGAGAAGAAAACTCAGTGATTTATCCTGGTTCGGTCTATCCACTTGACCTACATCCAGTCCCCAAGACACCTCTTGAGATTTATCCACTATCCAGCAAGAATTTCAACGGGCTTCTTACTAAGGCCACAGTACACAAGTCTGCTCTGTTCTGAGCTCTCTCAAACTCTCTAAGCACTTTCTCTATGTGCTTCCCAATCCCCTTGTGAATACCCCTCACAAGTAAATCTATCTTTCAGATAAAGAGTAGATTGTTTACAAATGAATAACTCTCTAGAATAGAGTAGATATGAAGGTTGAAGTACAAATAATGAAGTTGGAAGAGTAAAAGCTTTTGAGATGAAAATTCAGCAGAAATTCGGTATATACAAGTTTGATTCGTTACCCACAACTTCAAATAATGTTATATTTATAGATTTAGGTCTCAAATATCCGTTAGAGACTAAATCTATCCGTTGGGGAAGTTATCCAACGGTTACTCTGAAAAACTATCCGTTTACTAACCGCATTTAATGTTTCTGACATACTGAAATTCGAATTTCGGTTGGCCAACAGACGAATTTCGAGGGAACCGAAGGTTAAAGCCTCCAACGTTAAAATGCGAAGTTCTTTGTCCATAGAGTGAAATTCGAATTTCGAAACTCATAAAATATTTTCACAATGTGACATACGAATTTTTAAGAAGTAAGATTTTCTGTTAAGTGTGAACAGTGTTTTCAATTTGCTACAGTGCCCTCGAAATTTGAATTTTGGATGCCCAAAATTCGTCTGTCCATTGAACGTCCAAATAGGCACAGTAGTTCACTTTCTTTAAAATTCGAATTTTGACCGAGTGAAATTCGTCTGTCAGAGACCAGTTTTGAGACTTAAATCATTCTTGATCACAGATGAACTTTATCAAGCTTTCAGACGAATTTCCTCTATTTTCTCAAGTTTTGTTTTGTCTGAAATTCGAATTTTGAAAGAGTGAAATTCGAATGTCACAAAGTAGCCTTTTTTGACTCAGATGAAAATTCGAATTTTGCTAAGTAAAAGTTCGTCTGTCAGAGAGCATTTTTCAAACTTAGTTTCTTCTTAATTTTAGATGAACTTTAGCAAACCTTCAGACGAATTTCTTTGGTTTTCATAAATGGCATTTTGTCTGAAATTCGAATTTTGAGACTGTGAAGTTCGTCTGTCACAAAAAGGCTTCTTTCAGACTTGATTGAAGTTTAAATTTTGAATGACCAAAATTTGTCTGACAGAGGGACACCTTTCCAGACTTAATCAGTTTTAGCTCGAAATTCGAATTTCCAAAAGCAAAGTTCGAATTTCCAACTTGACAGTTCAGTTATACTTTCAAACTTCGTCTGTTTGTGAGTATTTTCCAAATAGGTAAAGATTTAATTTCAAATCAAGGTTTGAAAATGTCTTTTTCTCAAATCAAAATCTTTTACCCAATCTAAACAAAAAACTAAAGATCCTACAAAAGATCTAATAGCCAATTCACAGAAGACCTTCACTTGAAACAGCTTTGATCTCCTTTGATATCTTCAATCCAAGCTCTTGAGTGTTGGTTTGGAATCATCAAAACTCTTGATCCAACATTCTCCCCCTTTTTGATGATGACAAAACAACTCACAAACTGGATTAGTACTTGGGTTTGCTTACACAAGCTCCCCCTCAATATATGCATTACAGTTCGTAAGATATCATTTTCAGCAAATTAAGTGAAGAGATTCAAAGCCCAAATCATTGCAACCAAAAATATAATTTACTTAAACAAATTGTTGCAATACATATTTCAATCAGTTCAGATATACTTTCAAACAAACAATAAAACAATAACTAGATACAACAAGAAGATTCAGCCTAAGATCTAAAAACATCACTTCTTCTTTGGCTTAGACTTCTTGCTGTAAGTCTTTCCTTTTCCAGATGACTCAGTAGATCTTCCAGTGTGCTTAGTCCCAGTTTGCTTTATCTTCTCCCCCTTTTTGGCATCATCAGAAAGCCCAGCAAAGTCCATTGGAGGAGGTATCTGAGTGAGAGGAACAGCACGAAGAGGGACAGGAGCAAAAGGAATTTCTGGCTGAGCTGGTGCAGGGGGCTCAGAAGGCTCTTCATCAGAATCATCAGAGACCTCAAGCAGCTCTTGCATTTCCTGCCTGGAAAGAGCTAGCCGAGCTCTCTGTTCCTCTGACAGTCCATAATCAGCAAGAGAAGGAGAGACTGGTGCAGGAGGAGGAAACATTTCTTCAAGCCTTCTCCTTTGAGCTAGTAGAAGGGCATTGTGAGCAATGGCAAAATAATCAATAACAGGAACAATGCTTCTTTCCTCATTGCTCATGGCTGCAACCAATCTTTCAACTTGCTCAGATTCTTGTATAGACAGAATTGAACCCTGAGCATCCTCTTGCATAGGCTCATGAGGGCTGTTTTCTTCCAATCCATAGTCCAAGGGTGGACCAGGACTAGGTGATCTCATGGCATCAGCACTATCATTATCATGGTCAGTGGAAGCAATCTCGAAGGGACTTAGAGGCACAGGGGATGGAGACAGAGAAGGCTCAGGGATACCAGGCTGAGGTGGAACTGAAGTGGTAGGAATTGCATTTCTAATCTCTTCATAGGCATCAGCCACCACCTTCATATTCACTGCCAACTGATGGATCTGATCTTACAGGTGAGCAAATTTGGCATTTTGCTCATCCTTAATGCTGAGAATGAGTGTTGACAGATTGTCAAACATCTCAGTGATCTTAGTTGGCTTGGTTCGAGAGGAGGGAGTGGAAGGAGGGTGAGTGGGCCTGGATGGAGATGGAATAGGCTGAGAAGGCTGAGGTACAGATCTGCCAGGAGCCTCAGAGGTGCCTTCTTGTTGGAGGGATGCATCAGCAATAAAGAACAAATCTTCAGATTTTCCTATTCCCTTTCCAACCCAATGTCCTTCATCTCTTTCAATGCCCATCCTTTGCAATTCCTCTTCTTTGAAGGCCTCAGTGAGCTTCCCTTTCCCCTTTTCAATGTGCTGAATCCTAGCATGCTGCAGGATTCTTGAGATAATTGCTGCATAGGGGAGTGTGGAATCTTTCCTCTGATCCCTTGCCTTTATCATACGCTGGAGAATGATATGCCCCATATTAATCAGCTTCCCACGTATGATGGCAGTCATCACATGAGCCTCTGCCCTTGTTATCAAATTGAAGCTGCCACCCTTGTTGAATATGATCCTGGACACTATATAGTGCAAGATCCTTACTTGTACGCTGAGGTCTGTGGGCTTCAACAGATTTATTGTGGGCCTATTCTCCCTTCTTCTGAACAAGGTGTCCAAGATAGTGCTTTCCTTGTAATATAGGAAGGGCTCACCTTCTTCATCAGCTGTGCTAGCCTCATCCATATACCCAGAGGATGTAATGTCAATTTTTAGCCCATCTTGTCATGGGATTTCCAACACCTCATTGAAGGTTTCATCATCAAGCCAAATGGTCCTTGATCTCAAGGTGACCTCCCATTTCCTTTTCTTGCTGTTATACTTAAGAGAGGCGTACCAAGTCTTCACTACCTCATCATCATATTTTTCAGCAATTTCCAGCAGATTTTTATATTTTATTAACCAAATAGCAGCATCAAAGTTGTTGGATATCAGAAATTGTTCCATATTTACACAGTGAGGCTTGATTACCTTTTTGTTTGTAAACTTGGTAGTGTACTCTTCTTGAATTTCAGGAGTGCTCCATAGTGGTAGTGTAGTCAATTCAAATTCTCCAGATTCAGTAGAAGAAGAGGAAGCTACAGCAGCAGTAACAGCTGAAGGAACTGCAGATTTTGAAGAAGAGGGCCCAGCTTTCTGAGATTCTGACTTGGAGGAGGATTTTTGACGTTTGGAAGGAGTAGCTTTACCGGGTTCGGCCTTTCTCTTGGATTTCTCTCCTTCCTTTGTAGCATATTGAGATTTGACTGTCCTCTTAGGCCGAGACCCAGCTTGTCCTGTTCCAGGAATCTTCACTCTTGCCATCTCTTGGTTGAATGATGCAGAATGTGGCTGAGAATAGATTTAAGGGATGCGAAAGGAAGTTTAATCGGTGAGAAAAGACGGTTTTTGGGCTGGAGTTAAGAGGATTGAAGAGAGAATCAGAACAAACTTGGAGGAGTTACAAATAGGGTTGCGTCTGTTCTGCGGGAAACCGTCGGTTTTAACGTATGTAACCGTCTGACAGACGAATTTTGAGGGGTCAAAATTCGAACTTCGGGCAGTTACAAGTTAAACCGTTCAGCTTGTCTTACTAACAGATGAATTTTCGTCTGAAAGTTCGTCTGACAGTGACTTGAAACAATCAATACATACATAATCAGACGAATTTTGCTCTGACAAAATTCGAATGTTGAAAAGAAAAAAAACAGCTTCAATAGACAAAACTTCAACCAATAGACGAATTAAGCATACAGAGCATCATCTTTCAAGCATTCAATCATCAAGAGCATAAGTTAACAGACGAATTTTGAACTGAGACTTCGAATTTTCAACTTTTATAAATATTGTCCAACATTTGTATGTTAAGAAGTAATAATTCGTATAACAGTGATGGACAATTATAATCTTGAAATTTCTATTTTTGAAAATTCGAACTTTTAAGCTTCAACAGACGAATTTCGAGGTATTACCGAGAACTGTTCAAGGCATAACAGGCCAAAGTTCGTCTGTTGATCAACCAAAATTCGAATGTTGACCATGTTGACCAGTTCAAAAACACAGATTATCAACGAAATTCATCCAGCAATCAAACATCATACAAATTTCAGCTTTAAAAACTTACAGAATGGATCCAGACCTTAGAATAATTATCATTCACTTTACTTTCTGGTTGTTCCAATCTGGAGTGCTCCAATCTTTCAAACTTTTAGCCATTGATTTTCACAAGGAGCACCTGCAACTATATTGAAACATACTCCGATGCTCAAGTTAGAATAAATTCTAATATTAAAAGTTCTGAAGACATAATTGCACAGAAATGACTTACAATTCATTTGGATTTACCATTCCCAACTCTCTCCTTATTTTGCAATGCCTGTCTTCTGGTAGAGGTTTGGTTAGTATGTCAGCTAGTTGCTCCTCTGTTGGGATGTATTCCAGCTTAACTTCTTCTTTCAGAACATGATCCCTTATGAAGTGGTGTCTAACCTCAATATGTTTCGTCCTTGAGTGCATGACAGGATTCTTAGTGATGTTAATGGCACTTTGATTGTCACACATGATTGGTATTTCCTTCATCTCAACCTCAAGATCTTTAAGCTGCTGTTTCATATAGATGATTTGGGCACAACAGCTTCCAGCTGCAACATACTCAGCCTCTGTTGTGGATAAGGCTACACTGTTTTGCTTCTTGCTAAACCATGAAACCAAGGATCCTCCAAGAAATTGACATGTTTCATTTGTGCTTTTTTTGTCAGTTTTGGATCCTACAAAGTCAGCATCAGTGTATCCTTTGAGATCTTCTCCATTGCCCTTAGGATACCAAAGACCCATCTGTGAAGTTCCAATGAGATATCTGAAGATACGCTTCATAGCAGTTGCATGGGTCTCTTTGGGACATGACTGGAATCTTGCACACATACAGACACTAAACATAATGTCAGGTCTGCTAGCAGTTAGGTACAGTAGGGATCCAATCATTATTCTGTACTGGGTTATGTCAAATAATTTCCCTTTTTCATCCATATCCAGTTTGGTTGCAGTAGCCATAGGTGTCCCCATTGGCTTGGCATTCTCCATTCCAAACTTCTTTAATAGCTCTTTTAGATACTTGGATTGACTGAGAAAGATACCATCATTAAGCTGTCTGATTTGCAATCCAAGGAAAAAATTGAGTTCACCCATCATAGACATCTCGAATTCTCCCTGCATTAACTTAGAAAATTCCTTGCAAAGAGTTTCATTAGTAGCACCGAAAATAATATCATCAACATAGATTTGGACAATTAGTAAATCTTTATTCTCTTTCTTAGTAAATAGAGTTGTGTCAACTTTGCCTCTGTTAAACCCCTTTTTAGTCAGAAAGTTGCTCAATCTTTCATACCATGCTCTAGGGGCTTGTTTTAATCCATAAAGAGCTTTCTTCAGTTTATAGACATGGTTTGGTTTTGTAGAATCCTCAAAGCCTGGAGGTTGATCTACATAAACCTCTTCCATGATATATCCATTCAGAAAGGCACTTTTTACATCCATTTGATATAGCAAAATATTTTTCATGCATGCATAAGCTAGTAGAATCCTTATAGCTTCTAATCTGGCTACTGGTGCAAAGGTTTCTTCAAAATCAATACCTTCTTCTTGATTATACCCTTTAGCAACTAATCTAGCTTTATTTCTGATTATAGTTCCAGATTCATCAAGTTTGTTTCTGAAAACCCATTTGGTACCAATAACAGGATGATTTTTGGGTCTTGGAACTAAATCCCAAACTTGATTTCTTTCAAACTGATTTAGTTCATCTTGCATTGCCAAAATCCAGTAATCATCAGTTAAGGCTTCTTCAGCACATTTGGGTTCAATTTGAGAAATGAAAGCACAATTTAGCATTTGATCCCTTAACTGTTTTCTGGTTTTGACTCTCTCTTGAACATCTCCTATCACTTGATCAACAGGATGATTCCTTTGATATCTCCAAGCTCTAGGGAGTTCTTGAGATGTTTCTTCATTATTTTCTTCATCAAACTCTTGCTCCTGGATATCTTCCTCTATGTTAACAGATTCAGATATCTTTGGAGGTTCAGTTCTACTTTTATCAGATATGCCTAGTTTTTCAAAATTGAAAGCAAGATCATCCTCATTGGTAACATGTTTTGAAACAGTTTCATTTTCAATGAAAACTACATGTACAGATTCCTCTACCACATTTGATCTTTTATTATAAACTCTATATGCCTTACTCCTACTAGAGTAGCCAAGAAATATACCTTCATCTGATTTGGCATCAAATTTACCTAGGTTTTCTTTGCCATTGTTGTGAATGAAGCATTTGCATCCGAACACATGGAGATGGGACAGATTTGGCTTTCTCCCCTTGTACAGCTCGTATGGAGTCTTTCCTAGGATGGGTCTGATGTATGCTCTGTTGATGATGTAACTAGCTATGTTCACTGCATCAGCCCAGAATACTTGAGAAAGTTCCTTCTCATTCAGCATAGCTCTGGCCATCTCCCCAATAGTTCTGTTCTTCCTTTCTACTACTCCATTTTGTTGAGGAGTCCTAGGAGCAGAGAAGTTGTGGTCAATTCCATGCTCACTGCAGTACTCCAGGAAGTATGCATTTTCGAATTCTCGTCCATGATCTGATCTGATGGACACAATAGAAATACCTTTCTCATTTTGCACTTTCTTGGCTAAGGTTACAAATGCATCAAAGGTATCACTTTTAGAAGAAAGAAATAATGTCCAAGTAAATCTAGAATAATCATCAACAATAACAAGCACATACAGATTGCCACCTAGACTCTTTACCCTTGATGGTCCAATTAAGTCCATATGCAACAATTCAAGTGGTCTTGTTGTGGTAACTGTGTTTTTGGATTTGAAGGATGATTTAGTTTGTTTTCCTTTTAAGCATGCATCACATTCTTTATCCTTTTCAAAAGATAATTTTGGCAAACCAGTAACTAGTTCATTTTTAACTAGTTTAGACAATTGATTCATATTGACATGAGCCAATCTCCTATGCCATAGCCAACTATCATTATCTTTACTGATTAAGCATACAGAATCTAGAGGAGGAAGTTTATCAAGGTCAACAGTATAGCAGTTACCATCCCTTTGAGCCTTGAGGATTACTCTGTGATCACTTTTTCTGATGACCAGGAAAAACTTTGAGTCAAACAGCACCCAGTTTCCTTTGTCACAAGTCTGACTCACACTTAGTAAGTTGTGGTTGAGGCCAATCACAAACAGCACTTCTTCAATGGATGTTTCAGGATTTTTGCCCACAATACCAATGCCAACAATTTTACCATATTGATCACCTCCAAAGGTCACCTTTCCTCCTTTCTTGTCTCTAAGGGTGATAAACTTCTCCTTGTCACCAGTCATGTGACTTGAGCAGGCACTGTCCATATACCACTTGTTGCTTTTCTTAGCTTTGAGACAGACCTGCAAAACAATGTTTATGATTTCCTTTTAGGTACCCAAATTTGCTTGGGTCCTTTTTGGTCAGTATATTTTTCCCTAGATGCAGATGCAACTTTGGGAACCCATCCAACTTTCCTGCCAGGTCCATTTTTCCTCAAATGACAAGAACTGGAAATATGTCCCTTTTTGTTACAGAAATGACATGTAGTGAAAGGACTGCTAGATTGAGATGCAGGAAGAAAACAGTGCAGGTAATACTTTTGTCTAGCATGCCTTGGCTGATCATACGTTTCAATGTGAGGTGATGCATTAACTTTCTTTTTATTGTTCTTAGCATGCACAAAATGTCTCATATATGCATTTTGATTTTTCTTCCTAATCTTTTCCTTGACAGCACATGGGTCATAGCCAAGACCAGCTTTTCCTTGTGATATTCTTTGGCTCCCCATCAGGGCAAACAACATGTCTTTACCTCTAGTGAGCCTAGACATGCTTTTAACTAGATAATCATTCGTTTGTTTAAGTTCAGTGCATGAAATGCAGCAAACAGATTCAGAAGTAGATGGAGAAGAAGTTTCAGAAACTGTGCTTTGAGACTCCAGCTTGCTTATCTTTTTCTTTGCCAATTTTAGTTCTTTAGCAACTTTAATAAATTCATCATGAAGCTCATGAAATGCATCCAGTAATTCAGAATAGGAAGGTTCAGATTCATATACCTCTTTATCCTTATCGCTGCTGTATGAAGGTGTAGCTTCTTCAGAAGCAAGTGCCATTAGACAAATGTTGGCAATCTCATCTTCATCTTCTTCTTCCTCATCTGAGCTGTTGCCCCATATGGATGAGATGTACGCCTTCTTCTTTTTCCCTTTGTCAGCACCTTTCTTTTCTTTTTCTTGCTTCCTGAGGAATTGGGGGCAGTCCCATTTTATGTGTCCCTGCTTCTTGCACTCATAACAAGTCACAGATTCTTTTGCCTCTTTCTTGCTTTCCCCAGCAGCTACTTTCTTGAAGAATCTCTTGTTCTTCCTCTTGCTATAGAATCTTCCGAATTTTCTGACCATCATAGCCAAGGTTTCCTCATCAAGTTCATCCTCTTCGTTAGATTCTTCTTCCTTTTCATCAGCAGCTTTGAGAGCAAGGCCTTTCTTCTTTCTGTCCAGCCCGGCTTCCTTGAGAGCTTTGATTTTTCCTTCATACTCCTCAAGGCTCCCGAAGAGAGCTGTGACAGAGGCCATTGATTCTCCTCTGGCTTCTTCTATTGCTGTCACCTTGGGCTGCCATTCCAGAGGGAGAGCTCTGAGAATTTTTCTCACTTTCTCTGATTGAGTGTATTCCTTTCCTAGGCTCTTTAGTTGATTCACAATGAGAGTGAATCTTTTTTGGAGCTCCTTTACAGTTTCTCCTTCAGACATCCTGAAGCTCTCATACTCTCCAATACACGTATTGAGTCTGTTCTCCCTGACCCCAGATGTCCCTTCATGTGCAATTTGCAGAGTGTCCCACATCCCTTTTGCAGTGGTGCATTGTGAGACCCTGTAGAATTCGTCCTGGTTCAGGGCACTGACTAAACAATGCTTTGCTTTAAAATTCAGTAGGACTCTCCTTCTGTCTTCATCATTCCACTCTGCTTCCAGCTTCTCTTTGTATCTTCCATCTTCAGTTAGAGCCATTGGGATGAAATCTCCTTTATCAATGACTGACCAGATGTCAAGATCAATTGATTGGAGGTAGATCTGCATCCTCATCTTCCAGTACCCATAATGCTCTCCACTGAAGCCTGGTGGTCTGTTAGTGTTGTTCCCTTCAGGAAGTATACTCTCTCCAAAGCCAGCCATCTTTGTTCCCGGACTGTAAAATCCTTTGAATGGGAATCCGGGCTCTGATACCACTTGTTAGCAAGGCTGACTTCCCAAGAGGGGGGGTGAATTGGGAAGATTAAAATTTTTCTGCACAAAGTAAAGCAAGTGAAAATATCACAGTATAATGAAAACAACGTGTAAAATAGAGCAAGTTGATAAGTAGAGATAAGGAGAAGAAAACTCAGTGATTTATCCTGGTTCGGTCTATCCACTTGACCTACATCCAGTCCCCAAGACACCTCTTGAGATTTATCCACTATCCAGCAAGAATTTCAATGGGCTTCTTACTAAGGCCACAGTACACAAGTCTGCTCTGTTCTGAGCTCTCTCAAACTCTCTAAGCACTTTCTCTATGTGCTTCCCAATCCCCTTGTGAATACCCCTCACAAGTAAATCTATCTTTCAGATAAAGAGTAGATTGTTTACAAATGAATAACTCTCTAGAATAGAGTAGATATGAAGGTTGAAGTACAAATAATGAAGTTGGAAGAGTAAAAGCTTTTGAGATGAAAATTCAGCAGAAATTCGGTATATACAAGTTTGATTCGTTACCCACAACTTCAAATAATGTTATATTTATAGATTTAGGTCTCAAATATCCGTTAGAGACTAAATCTATCCGTTGGGGAAGTTATCCAACGGTTACTCTGAAAAACTATCCGTTTACCAACCGCATTTAATGTTTCTGACATACTGAAATTCGAATTTTGGTTGGCCAACAGACGAATTTCGAGGGAACCGAAGGTTAAAGCCTCCAACGTTAAAATGCGAAGTTCGTCTGTCCATAGAGTGAAATTCAAATTTCGAAACTCATAAAATATTTTCACAATGTGACATACGAATTTTTAAGAAGTAAGATTTTCTGTTAAGTGTGAACAGTGTTTTCAATTTGCTACAGTGCCCTCGAAATTCGAATTTTGGACGCCCAAAATTCGTCTGTCCATTGAACGTCCAAATAGGCACAGTAGTTCACTTTCTTTAAAATTCAAATTTTGACCGAGTGAAATTCGTCTGTCAGAGACCAGTTTTGAGACTTAAATCATTCTTGATCACAGATGAACTTTATCAAGCTTTCAGACGAATTTCCTCTATTTTCTCAAGTTTTGTTTTGTCTGAAATTCGAATTTTGAAAGAGTGAAATTCGAATGTCACAAAGTAGCCTTTTTTGACTCAGATGAAAATTCGAATTTTGCTAAGTAAAAGTTCGTCTGTCAGAGAGCATTTTTCAAACTTAGTTTCTTCTTAATTTTAGATGAACTTTAGCAAACCTTCAGACGAATTTCTTTGGTTTTCATAAATGGCATTTTGTCTGAAATTCGAATTTTGAGACTGTGAAGTTCGTCTGTCACAAAAAGGCTTCTTTCAGACTTGATTGAAGTTCGAATTTTGAATGACCAAAATTCGTCTGACAGAGGGACACCTTTCCAGACTTAATCAGTTTTAGCTCGAAATTCGAATTTCCAAAAGCAAAGTTCGAATTTCCAACTTGACAGTTCAGTTATACTTTCAAACTTCGTCTGTTTGTGAGTATTTTCCAAATAGGTAAAGATTTAATTTCAAATCAAGGTTTGAAAATGTCTTTTTCTCAAATCAAAATCTTTTACCCAATCTAAACAAAAAAACTAAAGATCCTACAAAAGATCTAATAGCCAATTCACAGAAGACCTTCACTTGAAACAGCTTTGATCTCCTTTGATATCTTCAATCCAAGCTCTTGAGTGTTGGTTTGGAATCATCAAAACTCTTGATCCAACAGTGGTCAATTCCATGCTCATTGCAATACCCCAGAAAGTATGAGTTCTCAAATTCTCCTCCATGATCTGACCTGATAGACACAATGGAAATACCTTTCTCATTTTCCATTTTCTTGGCTGAGGTTACAAATGCATCAAAGGTATCACTTTTAGAGGAAAGAAACAATGTCCATGTAAATCTAGAATAATTATCTACAATGACAAGCACATACAGATTTCCACCAATGCTTTTTACCCTAGATGGACCAATTAAATCCATATGCAGTAGTTCTAGTGGTCTAGTTATGGTAACTACGTTTTTGGGTTTAAAAGAAGACTTAGTTTGTTTTCCTCTTAGGCATGCATCACATTCTTTGTCCTTTTCAAAAGTGATTTTTGGCAGGCCAGTGACTAGCTCGTTTTTAACTAGTTTTGAAAGTTGATTCATGTTAACATGAGCTAGTCTTCTATGCCATAGCCAACTATCATTGTCCTGACTAATCAAGCAAACAGAATCTAAGAGAGGAAGTTCATCAAGATCAATAGTATAGCAGTTACCATCCCTTTGAGCTTTGAGGATTACTTTGTGATCGCTTTTTCTGATGACTAGGCAGAATTTTGAGTCAAACAGTACCCAGTTTCCTTTGTCACATGTTTAGCTCACACTCAGCAGATTGTGGTTAAGACCTATCACAAACAGCACCTCTTCAATGGATGTTTTAGGATTCTTGCCCACTATACCAATGCCAACTATTCTATCATACTAATCACCTCCAAAGGTCACCTTTCCTCCTTTCTTGTCTCTAAGGGTGATGAACTTCTCCTTATCACCTGTCATGTGACTTGAGCAAGCACTGTTCATGTACCATTTATTGTTCGTTCTAGCTTTGAGACAGACCTGCAAAACAAAGTTCATGTTTTCTTTTTAGGTTCCCAAATTTGCTTGGGTCCTCTTCTATCAGTGGTCTTTTCCCTAGATACGGATGTATCTTTGGGAACCCATTTAACCTTCCTGTCAAGTCCATTTTTCTTTAAAGTACATGAGCTAGAAATATGCCCCTTTTTGTTACAGAAGTGACAGGTGGTAAAGGGACTGCTAGATTGAGAAGCAGGAAGAAAACAATGCAAATAATATTTTTTTTTTGCATGCCTCGGTTGATTATATGATTCAATCTGATATGACATATGATCTTTCTTTCTATTTCCATCAGCATGCACAAAATGTCTTATGTATACATTCTGATTTTTCTTCCTAATCTTTTCTTTAACAGCACATGGATCATAGCCAAGTCCAGCTTTTCCTTGTGATATTCTTTGGCTTCCCATTAAAGCAAACAACATGTCTTTACCTCTAGTAAGCCTAGACATGCTTTTCACTAGATATTCATTGGTTTGCTTTAGTTCAATGCATGTTTTACAGCACACAGATTCAGCAATAGGTAGAGAAGCAGTTTCAAAAATATTGTGTTGAGATTCTAGTTTGTTAATCTTTTTCTTAGCTTGCTTCAGTTCTTTAGCAACTTTAACAAACTCATCATGCAGCTCATGAAATGCATCTAGTAATTCGGAATAGGAAGGTTCAGATTCATATACCTCATCCTCTTAGTCACTGCTGCATGGGATTTCAGCTTCTTCAAAGGCAAGTGCCATGAGACAGATGTTGGCAATTTCATCTTCATCATCTTCTTCTTCATCCGAGCTATTGCCCCATATTGATGAGATGTAAGCTCTCTTCTTCTTGCCTTTATCTGCAGCTTTCTTTTCTTTCTCTTGCTTCTTGAGGAACTGTGGACAATCCCATTTGATATGTCCTTGCTTTTTGCACTCATAGCAAGTCACAGGCTCTTTTGGTTCCCTCTTGCTATCTCCAGCAGCTCCTTTCTTGAAAATTTTCTTATTTCTCTTCTTGCTGTAGAATCTTCCAAATTTTCTGACCATCATAGCCAGAGTTTCTTCATCTAGCTCCTCTCCATCGTCAGATTCTTCCTCCTTTTCTTCAACACCTTTGAGAGCAAGGCCTTTCTTCTTTCTGTCTTGTCCAGCTTCCTTGAGAGCTTTGAGTTTTTCTTCATACTCCTCAAGGCTGCCAAAGAGAGCTGTGACAGAGGCCATTGATTCTTCTCTGGCTTCCTCTATTACTATTACTTTGGGTTGTTATTCCAGAGGGAGAGCTCTGAGGATCTTTCTGACTTTCTCTATTTGAGTGTACTCCTTTCCCAGGCTCTTTAGTTGATTCATAATGTGGGTGAATCTTTTCTATATCTCTTTAACACTCTCTCCTTCTGCCATTCTGAAACTTTCATATTCTCTTATGCATGTATTTAATTTGTTTTCCCTGACTCCAGTTGTTCCTTCATGAGCAATTTGCAGGGTGTCCCACATTTCCTTGGCAGTGGAGCATTGGGAGACTCTGTAGAATTCGTCCTGAATCAAAGCACTGACCAGACAGTGCTTTGCCTTGAAATTTAGCAGGACTCTTCTTCTATCTTCCTCATTCCATTCAGCTTCTGGCTTCTCTCTGTACTTTCCATCATCTTCCAGAGTCATTGGGACAAAATCTCCCTTCTGAATGACTGACCAAATGTCCAGATCAATTGACTGGAGATAGATTTGCATTCTCATCTTCCAGTACCCATAATGTTCTCCACTGAAGCCAGGTGGTCTATTTGTGTTGTTACCTTCTGGTAATATACTTTCTCCAAAGCCAGCCATTTTAATTCCCGGACTGTGAGATCCTTTAATTGGGAATCCGGGCTCTAATACCACTTGTTAGTTAGGCTGACTTCCCAAGAGGGGGGTGAATTGAGAAGATTAAAAATTTTCTGCAATATATCAAAGAGGTGAAGAATGCAATATATGATGGTAAAACAGAGTACAAATAAATAATGGTGAAAGTAGAAGAAAAGAGAAGAAGACTCAGAAATTTATCCTAGTTCGGTCTCTCTACTTGACCTACGTCCAGTCCCCAAGTCACCACTTGAGATTTTTCACTATTCTGCAAGAATTTCGCGGGCTTCTTGCAAATGCCACAGTACAACGTTTGTGCTCTGTTTTCTAGAGCTTCTCTCAATCCCTTTCTGCACTTTCACAAAGTGCTTCCTAATCCCTTGTGATATCCCCTCACAAGAAAATCTATCTTCCAGATAAAGATTAGATTGATTATAAAGATTAAACTCTCTTAATCAGATTAAATATGAAAGTTGAAGTACAGACTATCGAAGTGTGAGAGTATGAAGCTTTGAGTAAATGATTTGGCAAAGTTTTAGTATATACAAAGTTAAAATCGTTACCCACAACTTCAAATGATGTTATATTTATAGATTTAGGTCTCAAATGTTCGTTAGAGACAAAATCTATCCTTTGGAGAAGTTATCCAACGGTTACTCTGAAAAACTATCCATTAACCAACCGCATTTAATGTTTCTAACATACTGAAATTCGAATTTCGGTTGGTCAACAGACGAATTTCGCAGAGTCCGAAGGTTAACAGCTTCAACGTTAAAAGACCGAAGTTCATCTTTCATGAAGTGAAATTCGAATTTTGATATTTTGAAAGTGTTTCTATGTAGTGACATACGAATTTTCAAGTGGAAAATTTTTCTGTTAAGTGTGAACAGTACTTTCAATTTGCTATAGTGCCTTCGAAATTCAAATTTTGGAACCCCAAAATTCATCTATCCGTAGCAGGCTCAAAAAGCACAATAGTTTATTTACTTCGAAATTCGAATTTTCAAAGAGTGAAGTTCGTCTGTCAGAGAGACCTCTTTTCAGACTTACTTTAACATTCGAATTTATAAGCATTGTCATTCGTATGTCAATATATCATTGTAACAGACTCACAACCTTAGCTTCTGAAATTCGAATTTTCATGTTCAAAGTTCTTCTGTCAGTGAGCAATTTTGAAACTCAATATAATCTTGATTTCAGATGAACTTTGACATTAATTCAGACAGATTTCTTTAGTTTTCATAAGTTGCATTTCGTCTGAAATTCGAATTTTCAAAACCCAAAGTTCGTCTGTTGCTTAAAGATTCTTTCAGATGCTTATGAAAATTCAAATTTTGGAAAATCAAAATTCGTCTGTCAGAGAAGCATCTCTTCAGACTTATTCAGTTTTAAGCCAAAGTTCGAATTTCCAACATGACAGTTCAATAAAAACCTTTCAAACTTCGTCTGTTGGTGGGTGTTTTTCAAATATTTCATGATTTAACATAAAATCAAGCTTTTAAAACTTCTTTCCACCAAATCAAATCCTTGTACTCAAAATAAAACAAAACTAAACATCCTACAACAAGCTTTGCACAGATTTCTCCAGGATTTCTTCACTTGAACTCTTTGTGCACCTTTGATATCTTTTATTCCAAGCTCTTGAGAGTTGATTTGGAATCATCAAAACTTCTTGATTCAACAGATAATTAGGAAAAGTCTAAATTGCCCCAAAAGTGGTAGGCCTCGGTGATGGTGGAGACGCCGACAGTAGTGGTGATGATAGCGGCTGGAAACTAGCAGTGGCGGCGATGTCTGGCGACCGGCACCCAATAGTGGTGATAATAGCCAGTGATTGGTTGTGGTGGTGGTAATCATCGACCAGCGACTGACAGTAATAGGGATAGGTGTTTTTAGTTGTGTGAAGGAGAGTTTGGTATTTTTACAATCGATTATAACCATATGTATTTTTTAGAGTAAAGGGAATTACCTAATTTGAGATAATAATATAATCCTCATTACCTGAGTTTTGTGCAACTAAATATGCCCAATCATATAATGTAATGTAATGAGGATTACATCATATACCCTTTCCATAACCAAACCAAATGCGCCCTAAAGTTTTAGGGTAAGAAAATGTCTCTTCATACTTACAAGCAACACTACAATATAATTTGACCCTCCAAGACTCAAATAACATAATATGGTAACCAAGAACATTCACACCACTAACTATCCCAACCATTATCCACATTATCCATAATATGGTAACCAAGAACATTCACCACATAATAACTACAATATAATTTGAACCTCCAAGACTATTAGACTAAAATAACATAATGTAATTGAACCACATTATCCATGCATGGTCAAATCAGCACATAACTCATAACAATTATTGGACATCAACAAGTTATTAATCCATATTATGGTGTACATTTTCTCCAAACAAAATAGTTATCATTCTATACTTGGCATATATCCAATTACATGCAAGCCACAATTTATAGGATAAACCATGGTTTTGCATTCCAGCTTCTATGACTTTTGCAGGCCACAATTTAGGGAATGCTAAAGTTCTTTTCATTTCTATCTCCCAACCAAGGGATTGTAGTTTAGGGAATTAGGATATTTAATGCCTCATCACCTTTGACACAAGGCAATATATGTAGTTTATGGACTTTTGGCAATTACCACATGGCAATAAATTAAAGGACAACACTACCCATTCCAAATCATGCATAATCATTCATGTCAGCATAAGTATCATCATGTGAATTATTGGGAACTCTCAAATGTCAAGCCAACACGCATTTTCAATAAGGGGTTCATAATTCCACATCGTTTTCAAACTAATATCATCATAATTCAAATATATTTTTAATTAATGGTGCAATTGACAAGGATTTATGCAAACTTAGGAAGAAGCCCTTTTTCTCTGCAGGTATCGACAGCTGCGGACAACATGTCCTCTAAGCTATATTTAAATTGGAAACCCAAGTCTTTTATCTTCTTGGAAGAAAAATGCACAATCTCCAACTCATCTGGTATACCTTTAAACCTACAAAATCAATATTCAAGTTTACAATTAGTCCAACATTGATTCATCTGAATTAATTACTACTAATCATGAAGCAAAGGGAAATAAGCTGGGAAAGGTTATACTTAGGGGGGACATAGTACTCTGGGTATTTTTTATTTAGTAGTCTCGCAATGTCATGAATATTGGCGTCATGGGAGGAGCATATGTATCTTCCTTCTGCTTGAGGATGCTCCAACAAGAATATGTGACCAAGGCAAAGGTCATCTAAGTGAACAAAATGGCCTTGCTTTATGATTGAATAATGGGCTTCATTTCCTACAATTAGAGTACATTAAGTACATTTAAAACTTCTCTCATTTTCAAAAAAAAGAACAATTAAGTAATAACAAATGTGTACGTGTGTGTGTGTGTGTGTGTGAGAGAGAGAGATAGTAGCAATAATAACATACCGGTGATGGGAGAAAGAGCAAAAATTAAGCTGGGAGGCATTGAATTCATAAGAAAGGGGCCAACCACGAAAGGAGGAATTACAGTGATGAAATTCTTGTTAAGCTGTTTGGCAAATTTCCATGCCTCTTGCTCTGCCACCGTCTTTGCAACAAAATACATCTGTGAAATATTCGGTTTTATAAATCTATAGGATTAATATATATATATCATATGACAATTAGAGAGGCATTTATAATTTGAAAGAAAATGTAGAGCAAAGAAAGAGCTGAAAGCACTAACCCAACCAGTCATCTTTTCTCTGTGACAGAACTCAACATCACTCCAGCAAGATTCGCCAACCACAAGTTTCCGGTGCTCTTTAACGTTGAGAGTTACAGCGGAGGATGTGAATATCAATCGTTTCACAGTTTTGACCTTCAAGCATGCTTTCATGATGTCCAATAAACCATTGATCGTTGGTTTTATCATTTCATTCTGCAATGTCCCAATCAAATTCAAATTATTTAAGCATATGATATGGAGATGATTTTGATCAAATAGGACAATTGAATTTATTACTAATTGCTACAAAAATGCCAGCTAACCAACTAGTTGGTGCTAATTATTTAACCGAACGTTGTTTTGGTGAACAAGTTAAATTAAACTACATAATGTGAACATGAAAATATCCCTTCATATCTTCGACAAAAGAAGAAATCATTCCATTTTAATTTACCCACTTTTGCTTCAAAAATGTGGCACAACACTGCTTCCCTTCAAATAACTACAATTAATACTCCCTCTGGCCTTTTATGTGAGTCACCTTGTAGGGAAATTTTATGATCCAAAATATAAATCATTTTACAAAAACTTGTAGAGTATTAATTACTTTATTCCAAAAAATACCCTTCTTGTCAATTGCTTTATGAAACATTAATTATTTTAGAGACTAATATATATTTTTTAAATTTGTAGTATTTATTAGGGATAAAAATAAAAGGTAAAGCAATTTTTAAACAATTTTGTTGATGCAACTAACTTTTTATGATTCTGATGGAGTAATTAAAATTGACTTAAGGAGCAAAGGAAATATATATGTTGAGCTGGTACTTATTATATTTCATACAATTTGTAATGGCTCATTTCTGGAACTTTGCAATCCCTCCCCTAGGAAGGCTCATTTCTCAAACTTTGCAATGCCTCACCTAGTACGAATCAATATTATATATACTCCCTCTAATTCAATACTATTGACCTTTTAGATTATTTGTTTTTTATCTCAATTTTGTCATTTTTGAAATCCAAGGCCTAGTTAATTTTCTTTTTTTCTAGCTATATCCTCATTTAATAATTATATGGATAATTTGAGAATTATATATCTCAACCAAGTACAATTATTTCTGTCTCATATAACCTCTTCTTTTCACCTATCATCTTTTTTTTTTTTCGCCTGAATCACCTATCATATTTCTGTTATAGTAATCTAATTTCTTCTTCTCTCTCTATATTAAATGAAATAAGAGGGGATTAAATGAGGTACTTAATAATATTTGTCTCTATATTTCAAGGTATAATAATATTTTACATTAATTAAAGATTTCTTAATCTATAGATGTACATTAACTTTAAAAGTCAATAATTTTGGAAATGGAGGAACTAATAAATTTATAGTAAAGTTGCACTATTTATAAATCTTTAACACTGTATCTCATTTGTTAAATAGTGTAATGCATAAGGAAATATATTTAGTTTGATGAAAATATTTTTCAGTAAAAAAGTATTAGAATATATATTTCTTAAATAAAAATAAAAAGGGGGAAAATCATATTAAAAATATTTTTTGACCCATTATACCTAGATTTAAAAGTTATCAATTTTTTTGGATAAAAAAAATAGATGACTTGAATATTGTTGGTAAATCAAACCTCATCTATCAATTCCTCACATCCATAATAGGACATAAATCCACACCAATGTTAGGTATGAGCCAAATTCTTACCAACTAGAGCTAACCTTTTGTTGGCAAAGTTATCAATTGAATGATGTGATATTTAAACCATTATATTAATGTCCCGTTTGGATACCTTGATAGTTACTATTGATATAGGATTGGAATGAAGATTCCTACGCATGCAAGGATATTTGGCCGTAGGAATGAGTCCCCCAATATTTTATTCCTTTAGGAATGCTCATTCTCATAAATTAAATTTTTGAATGTGGATTTCGTTAGAACTTTGATGGAATGTTTTTTTTTAAATATTTGTAGGTATTTTTATCATATAAATTTTAAATTAAAAATTAATGTTGAATCAATGATAATATTTGTATGACAAATTTATTATTATTGGTACTTAAAATTAAAAATTTATTATTTTAATTATTAAAAATTTAAAATTTTGTTATTGATATAAGATATTTATTACAAATTAAAATATTAAAACAAATATTTTAAGTTTTCAAATATAATATGTCTATAATTATTTTAATTTAAAATTCAAAAATGAATATTTTAGTATAATAAATCTATGTTAAGGGCATTATAGTCATTTGATCACTATTCCATTAAACTATTATATTATTTTCATCCAAACAAATATAATTATTCGACTATGTCAAAATTTATTTCCTTTCTAATTTCCCTTCCCCTAAAAATATATTCTAGCAAGCAAATTGGGCACAATATCTTATAGTACTATTGTTTGACCCATATAGTGGGCCAAGCCCAAGTAGTCCATCAAGCCCATTTATGAATATTTTACCCAAGGATCATTAAAATAATTAAATCAATTAAGTTTCTTGAATAGTCTAGCTTATTCAATTTTTTTTTTGGTTAAAAATTCTAATATATACTAATAAAACCGTAGAAATATATAAGAGTCAATTTTTTTAATTGATGAAGTCCTTCAAATAATAGGATCCAGAGAGTTTTTGAGTATGAGATGGGGACAAGTACATGGGGTGGAACGTGAATATAATTATGGGCAAGAACAAGCCAACAAGAGTCATCTTTCAACACACATCTCAAACCACAAATCAACCCAAAACACACAAATCTCTCAAAGCCTCAAATGTCATATATTTGA
This sequence comes from Adenanthera pavonina, assembly GCA_026686845.1. Classification (NCBI taxonomy): domain Eukaryota; kingdom Viridiplantae; phylum Streptophyta; class Magnoliopsida; order Fabales; family Fabaceae; genus Adenanthera; species Adenanthera pavonina. Next base: position 9,319,676 of record JAIVEN010000019.1, on the reverse strand, counting down.
TGATTCAGCATTCTGTTCATAATTTCGTTTTCAATTAGGCTAGCTCTAAGTCTTTTTTATATTTTCTAATACATTTGTTCATATCTAATGTTGGTACCTTTAATGTTTTTAGTGACTCAACCTTGTATATAGTTTCATTTTCCATTTCAAGATTTGTTCTATCAAATTCTCAGCCTATTTTTTTCTTTAGTTCATATATTAATATTTATATTTGGGGAAATTATGTGAAAGGATCCAAATAACTCACGTATTTGATTGTATAGTCAAGTTTCCCATATTAATTGAGGATTAAATCCTCAAGCAAACCTGCTAATAACCCGCATTTACCAAAAAATAATGCAGTGATTTTATCTTTTTTTTTTCAAAATAAGTATGCTATAATTTGAGAAAAAGTGAGGTTTGTATCGTGGTCTGTTATTATTAAAATTTCTTTCAATTTATTTAAAAAAATAATGGTGCGTGTGTGGATTATGTTGGCCAACCCACCAAGGTGGAATCGATTGTAAAGATCCCAACCCATAAAAAAGGGATGGTTCCAAACTCATCAAAAATGGACTGGTCCAACCTATCATCCTTTCTTTTTTCTCAAGTCATTAATGGCCAACCAATGTGTATGGCTCTACTATTGACTTTCTATATAAGATGCATTAAAGTCAATCCTAATATAAAATATAATAATCACAAAGTCATACTATTCACATTTCGTGCATTTTAAGCTCCATGCAAATCCAAAATGAAAATAAGTTAGAAGTTGAGGAAAAGTTTACCTCAGGATCCTTGGATTCGAAATCCAAAGGAGTGGCCACATGGAAAACTCCCGTGCACCCGTTGATGGCATCATCGAAGCTTCCCTCATGGGTGAGGTCTGCCTTCCACAGAGTCAAGTGTGTCTCGGCACCTGCCAATTCTAACAAGTGCTTCACCTTCTCCATGTTGCCTGCAAAATGAAATATCAAATAAATAAATGAATAAAGCTCCGCCGGAATAATAACTAACAAATAATAATAATAATAATAGGTAAAGAGAGTGATATGTGAAAGTGGTGATGCACGGAACCAGGGTCGCGCACGTTGCAACCCACGAACCGATAAAGCTAGCGGCTCCTATGATGTATATGGTCTTCAACGGTACGGAATCCATGGTTTTCTTTGTGTTTGTCCCTGTCTCTTGTTTGTGGCGAGAAAAGTAATGCATGTGCTAATTATGTTTATTATTTGTATGTTAGAGGATGAGCTTGAAGATAAGTACTCCCAAGGGAGCTTTACTCCCATTAGAAGGAAAGACATCTTGGCCACAGCTTTAGGGAAAGAGAAGCATGGAGGTCATGTTAGGGAAGTTGGAGGAGAAGTTGGCATTAGGGAGTATTTTGGAGCACCTTCATGCCATCAATTAGGACTAGTGACAAGGGAGAAGATGGTGATAAAGCTTACAACTATTAACGAGCATACAAAAGTGGAAGTGGAAGCAAGGCTTGCCCTGATGGAAGCAAAGATGGAAGCTTGGAAAGAGCAAGTGATGTCCATGTTTGGCACAATGGGGGATGTGTTCACAAATTAACACATCTGTTGAGACAACCACCTCTACCATACTTCATAGTACAAAAGGGAGTTGTACACCAAAGCTAGCATTGGAGGATCCTCACACAAAAGATACTAGAAAAGCATGTGAGTTATATTTGGAGGATCCTCACAGGCGCTTATTAGCATATGGGAAAATCTATTGTTTGGGGCACTTAATCCACCACCAACAAATGAAAGAAGATCAATTAAGGGTGGTAGTTGAACAGGTTGTAGTTGCATATGCACCCCTCTCATTCCCTATTGATGAGGTTATAATAGTGGGGCAAGCCCCTAATAATTTTATTTTATGGCCAATGAAACTGGTCCAAGTGGTTTCTAAGGTATGAAAATTATTATCTTGCAATTTCTTCATACATCATGTTTGATATAGTATGTATTTTTTTTTTCAATCATTACTTAATTATTTAGGTTATTGCCCCATCAATGCCCTAGTCCCAACCCCAACTAGATCCACTAAAATATCTATGTCTAGGGGGAATGGACATCAGGTGGCCTATAGAAGTTCATATGGATCGAGGGATTGTGGCTGATTTGAAGGACTATAACTTTTATATTTTCCAAAGGGATATGATGGAGTTATTTATGAATGAAAAGCTAAACATATCAATTCTTCAATTTTTTGTGATGTAAATATATTTTAATTTTTACAAGATATCCAAGCATTCAATACTTAAAACTCCCATTTGTAATACGCAGGTACTTGTATCGCTTTTGCAACTTTTCAAGAAAAAGTGAAAAGTTTGGATTTATTTGCCCTCACCATATCCAATATGTAGGGAACAAGAAAAGTGAAAGAAAATCCTACATCACATCTAGGCTCTAGGAAGGCAGTAAGTAATGTTTCCTTGCACCATATCATCATGAGTAAGAAAAAGTTTTTAATTGTAATGATATTGTGACTTTGAGTAATCCATTCCCTATTTTGTAGGGACCATTGATAGTTGGTAGTTATTTTCCCTTCGTAAAATGTCATCGCTTGATTCTACTCCGAATGGAAAGAGCTAGAAGAGGAAATCAAAGAGATGATTGAGATGTAAGTTGTGAATGAGTAAAATTTTGATTTGTGATATTGATTTTTGGTAAACTAATTTGTGATATTGATTAATCTATAATATAATTCATTGCATATTTTTTATCTTTAGTGGTGTGGAAACTTACCATGTCATGAAAGGTAAGCACCAACATTAGGCAAAGAAGGTCACATGGATGTCTCTAAAGGTAAACAGTTTGAACTTTACCTCTTTATGGAACAATCATTCCCCTTTTTTTTATTTTGGTAATTATTTGTTAATTATAGTGTCTTAAACAAAAGGGGAGCACTGAGTGTAGACACTATGTCATGAAACATATGCTTGATATCATCACTTCAGGGGTTGTTAATTCATTCAAAGAGGTAATTATATTTTTTTATTATTTAGTTTTATTCCTTTGTAACTTGTTTATGTTTTGATGGGTATTGAACTTGTAGAGATTTGATAATACGGATCCTTTTTTCTGAAGAGCAAATTAAAGATGTTCGGAGCCGTTGGGCAAACTATTTTCTAGAGGTAACATTGCATTAAAGGTAAGGTTATATATATATGCTTAATAACATATTATTAGTTACTTTGTGTATTATTTTGTATTATCCTAGTTGTATTATCATGTATTGTAGATATTGGCTGTCTATATTATCCTGTGCTGTTGATATTGGTTGACTGTATTATCCTATGTTGTTCATATTGACTGTTTGTAATCTGTTCTATCCCCCTCGGGTATATTGTCATGGTGATCTCTTTACTTCTAACTTCCTGTTAAGCTGTATTGTTTTTTCAAAAATGGTTTTCTTTCATTTAGTATCATTTGTTTTCTGCCTAAGAATAGTCTATCTTGAAAATTTTGTTGTTGCTTGAAGTCTTGGTTGCTACTTATTGTTGTTGTAAAAGCTAATCATTTGCCATCCTTTTGTTGATACCTCTTGGATACTATATAAAGTCCTTAGTGATTAGGTTAGGTTAGTTTTGATTAAAGAAATAAAATCTCATATATTCTCTCACATTTTATCTTTTCTCCTCCCTTCTTCTCTAGTACTCCCTCCTCCTCTTTCTCCCTTCCTTTCTCTTTTGTTTTTGTTACTGGTTCTACATCAACTTTCTATTTGTTAAGCTCACAACTCCCAACTTCCAAGTGACAAAATTTTAGGCTTACTATTACTACATGGGACATTTTCTAATCTTTTATGGTAGAATTTGTTACTTTGTGATTTTGAGACTTCAAGATCTTATAGTAATTTTGATCCTATGTTACCAATTAATATTTTTTTTACTTGCATATTATGTGCCATTGTTTATTCTTTTATCCATTCTTTATTTTTTGTAGTTAAATCCATTTATTATCCGGCAATATAGGTGCTATGGCCAATGTTGTAATGTTTCATACTACATTTTTTTATGAGATACTTTCCTAGTCTATATAGGTGCTATGGCCAATGTTGTAATGTTTCACACTACATTTTTTTATGAGATACTTTCCTAGTCTGAAACTTATAATAAAAAAAACTTATAATGTTTTTATCATGTATTTACCTTTAAATTTAAATATCTGACACTATTATGCATCCAATGCTAATCATTTTTTAAGGCCTACTTGATTTTGTGCAGTTAAATCCATTGTTTTTATAATTTCAACATTATCTAACACTATTAGTATTTGATAGATTTTGCTTTATTAGATACCATTGAGTTATATTACTAAATTTGACTAAAATCATTTTCTACATGATAATGCATTGATGACATAAGTTGTGAAGTTGGTCTCTTCAATATGCTCAAACAGTATTTTTGTTTCTTCCTCCTCAAGGTTAATCATTAGATGTGTATATATATATATATATGATAAGTTAAGTGATGAATATATGACAAGTATGTGACTATTTTGGAAATCTCCAGCTTTGATAAGACTATAAATTGGGATATCTAAAAAGCTATGAATATATGCCTATAGAGCATAGTGTATACTCCTTTTAAAAAAGCCTAGTAGAATTGCTTTATAACTTAACATAGTGTATGTTTCCCTTTCTAGTTTAACCTCTTTGATGTCTAGATCAATTATTTTTGCCTTGTCTCTTCAAAGTGGATGATGCCCCTCAATTTGTTACCTTTTTTGTTCATGAAAAAGTTGATTGTAAAATTTGGTGTGACTGTAAAATCTAATAATAGGACATTTTGATTTCCTAGGTAACTAAATCCAAATTTTTTTAAAAAAAATCTAGGATGGTGGTAATTATAATAGTCCTAGAAAATCAATTGTCTAAAACTATTATAAATACCACTATCCTAGAAAATACACTTTTCATATGATCAATACCAATATTAAAAACTTATGTTTTATAGGTTGGTCATAAAATATGACTTTCTAGGATTGTTCGTCACCAATCCTAGAAAGTATGGCTTTTTATATCTCTCAATTCTACCACTCTACAAAAATCATCATAGAAAGTCTTTTTCAACCATTTTAAAATGCATTTTTTTACTAGTGGTGGAGAGATCAAGGGAGAGCAATTAAAACTTAAAGGGTTAAAATAAGAATAATTTTCAAAAATTATGATTTTTAAACAAATTTAAGACTATTAGCTAATTTTAATAAATTTTCGGTATAAATTAGTTGGAAAAGACTTATATTCAACCTGATTTTCTTTGAAAATACAGCCAAGGGGCATGGGCATCGTCCAGTTCTTGCACTGTTTTTTACTATTACTAATTTGACGGTAAGAATAATTTTGAATCTCATCCCCATTTCCTATGGCCTCCATATATCGCGCTACGCGCGGCCCTCATTTTACACAAATGACATACACAGACGCAAACACACAAGTAACAGTCAATAAAATATAGCTTTGGATAATCATATATATAGCGATGAATGAAATTGAACCTTCTACCCACATCGTCAAATCCAGACCTCTCTTTCTGTCTTTTCTTCCTCCTTCCTCGCCAAATTTGTGTGTTCTTTCTCTTTCACATTCAGATTCAGATTCGGAGCTTCATTCTGCTACTCAATCCTTTCAGTGTCCGCGAAGCCGATCACAATGAGTTCGTCCTCAAAGACTGTGAGGAAGCTGAAGGTGGTGTCCCCTGTTCCGGCGGACATAGACATAGCTAACTCAGTTGAACCTGTACACATTTCTGAGATTGCCAAGGATCTTAATCTTAGTCCCAATCACTATGACCTGTACGGGAAATATAAGGCTATGGTAAATGCATGTACTTGTTTAATGGTTGACGAAAAGAGAATTTAGGGATTTTTTGTTTGATTCTTCATTTCTATGAACATATCTAGTTGGGATGTGTCGGTTTTTTATACGGATAGCTCTGCATTTGGTTTATTGGATAGATACCAATATCGTATTCCTTTTTTCCGCCTTTTGACTTAGTTCAACATTAATTTGGGGCTCAGGTTTTGTTGTCCGTACTTGATGAACTACAAACATCACAAGATGGATATTATGTTGTGGTTGGAGGGATTACTCCAACTCCTCTCGGAGAAGGCAAGTCTACTACTACAGTTGGCCTCTGTCAAGCTTTGGGTGCTTTTCTTGACAAAAAGGTAATGTTCTGTATTTCTTTTTCCTTCCACATTTATGGTATCATGGCACCTCTTTACCACATTATGAATTTTAAGGTAATGCGAATGATGGAAAAACAAAATGAATAAAATGATTTTGTGAATGTAAATTGATATTTGTGTTCGTAAATTAAAATATTAAGTGAGAAATAATTTTAAAATTCAACAGATATTACATAGTTCATTTGTATGTAATAAAAAGATCCCTATATGCATTTTTTGCCTTGTACTTCCTAGCTTTAGAGAAATGGCTAATATTTTTTTTTTGACAAAGACTGATTCTAATTAATGATGTCTGCAACCTCTGGGCTGCATTAATGATGGCTTTATAAATTAGTAATTTGTACTTATGTAGGTATTGGGTGCTGGTCCTCTTTGGATACCCCAAAATGTGTACCAAGTATATGTCCCTTTCTCTTTTTGTTTCTTTTCTGAAATTTTGGTTTACATGAATATTAGGTAAAGTATGGGTACAGTCATTAGCCATCTCCAAATAAAGTTCTGGCTCTGGATTTTGGATATTCGAAATTAAAACTTGCTCAACAAATAAATAAGGAAATAAGGCAATTATATGGAATCGTATGAACAACTCTAATATCATATATTATCCTTTGCTTATTTTTAATGAAGTTATAAAAATTGAGATCATATTAAGGAATTTGGATCACTATTTTGGTTCATTATGAGATTATAAAATGTCCATTAACCTTTTTTATTGCTGTAAAAGTTGTTACATAGTGTCCATGCATGTGATGTTTCATGTGTTGGTAATATCACCTCCTGGAATCAAAGGTTTTTTTTTTTTTGATAACTTGGAGTCAAAGGTTTGATCCCATAATAAACTAGTTAAAATTACCATGTAATAGATGTGTCAGACGCCTGATACATATCAACATACAGTCCTAATTTGGTTATGACTGATTGTTATTCTTAGTTTTAATTTTATACTTTGGAAAGGTGATCTGCAGAAAGTGTGTAGAATCCCCATGTAATTAATCTTCAACGAGTTGTTTTGTGTGGAAGTTTTCTCAGAAGTTCTTTTAATTTTTCAATGATAGTAGATTATTATTCTAGATATTGCAGGAGGAAGAATTGCATATGCAGTGATGACATTTAAATATCATAATCCTCTTAAGATGTACCTTGGATAAGCTGAAGTTTTTTCCATGGTTTTTTGGCCCTATCATGGGATACTCTGGGCTTGAGAGTAATTTTTGTAGTAGTATTCCTTGTACATTATCCATAGGAAAATAATATTTTTCTCTCTGTTCTAGAAGTATTTTCCTACATTTTCTTCGTCTTTCTCATACTAATAAGTTATTGGATGTTGGAGTTGTTTTTCGATCATTATTTTGTTTTATCAGCCAGATGATTTTTTTTCCCCTGATCTCAGCAAGTCATATATTTCATGGCATGCATCATTTTGGTTATTGGCCATCTGTTAGCTTTTCTCTATGATATCTCAACATTATGCTTGGGTGATGCATATTGAATCCATCTTCTTTTCGTTGTCGAGTTAGGTTGTCACTTGCCTTCGTCAACCATCACAAGGACCTACTTTTGGGATCAAAGGAGGTGCAGCTGGTGGTGGCTACAGCCAAGTAATTCCTATGGATGAGTTCAATCTTCATCTGACTGGAGATATTCATGCCATAACAGCGGCAAACAATCTACTAGCTGCTGCAATTGATACCCGGATTTTCCATGAGGCAACACAGTCAGACAAGGCTCTTTTCAACAGATTATGCCCTCCAAATAAAGAAGGGAAAAGGAAGTTTAGTGATATCATGTTCAGGCGTCTTAAAAAGCTTGGTATTTCCAAGACCCAGCCAGAGGATCTCACATCAGAAGAAGTAACTAAATTCGTTAGGCTTGATATTGATCCAAATTCTATTACATGGAGGAGAGTTATGGATATTAATGACCGGTTTTTGAGAAAAATTAGTATTGGCCAGGGACCTGATGAGAAAGGAATGGTAAGAGAAACAGGATTTGATATATCAGTTGCTAGTGAGATAATGGCTGTTTTGGCCCTCACAACTTCCTTAGCTGACATGCGAGAGAGGCTTGGAAAAATGGTGGTTGCAAATAGCAAGAATGGTGACCCAGTAACAGCTGATGATCTAGGTGTTGGAGGTGCTTTAACAGTGTTAATGAAAGATGCCATTAACCCAACTCTTATGCAGACTTTGGAAGGAACCCCTGTTCTTGTTCACGCTGGACCTTTTGCAAATATTGCTCATGGGAATTCTTCTATTGTGGCCGATAAGATTGCACTAAAGCTGGTTGGTCCTGGTGGATTTGTAGTTACAGAAGCTGGTTTTGGTGCAGATATTGGAACTGAAAAGTTTATGAACATTAAGTGTCGATACAGTGGTTTGACACCTCAATGTGCTATTATTGTGGCAACAATAAGGGCTCTAAAAATGCACGGTGGAGGGCCTGCAGTTGTTGCTGGAAAGCCTCTTGACCATGCATATTTGGCTGAAAATGTTGATCTGGTGGAGGCTGGATGTGTGAATCTGGCAAGGCATATATCAAATACAAAAGCTTATGGTGTGAATGTCGTTGTTGCTATTAACAAGTTTGCAGCTGACACTGAAGCTGAATTAAATGCAGTTAGAAATGCTGCTTTAACTGCTGGGGCTTTTGATGCTGTAATTTGTACTCATCATGCTCATGGCGGTAAAGGAGCGGTAAGATTTTGCTTTGGAAGCCTTATATTATAGCTAAAGAATAAAGCTATGCTTATCATTTTACCTAAGACATAATATTCTGAAATTTAATAATCAATAATGCCAATAAAGACAAAATGAATATGGTACTGTTAATTATCTTGTGGTTTAACAAACCAAATTTAACTGACGAGCTTCCCTGATTATATTATCCAGTAGGTGACTTAGTTCTTAAATTGCCTGCGTAGCCCAATAACCCAATAACGACTCAACTTGTCACTTACTGTACTGACCATAATATTTTGCCGCTTTGTGTTCAGCTCAAATGTCCATGTTAACAAAAAATGATCTGTCATATTTAAGAGTTGACATTTTAAGTAGACAGCTTTTTAGGGCCATAAGTTGGGGAATACAGTTTTCTTTACTAAAAGCATGTAACAAGATATAGTATCATTCTACTAGTTGTGGATTATATTGCTTACTGAAATTACTTTGACATGATTCAGGTTGACTTGGGTATTGCCGTTCAACGAGCCTGTGAAAATGCAGCAAACCCATTGAAGTTCTTATATCCTCTAGACGTAAGTATCAAAGAGAAAATAGAGGCAATAGCAAAGTCATATGGTGCCAGTGGTGTTGAGTACTTAGAGCAGGTAGACTCATCTCTTACTTTGATCTGACAGCTAGCTCCTCTATATTTTACAACTCAGTTATCTAATGTTTTGTTCTGATTTAATACTCTTGGTATTGACCAAAGTAGATTATGAATTTGCTTTTTCTGCTAAGTCACGCTATTTCAAAACGGTATTCTTTTTCTTTTTACAGAAGAATTAAGATATGTATAATACAAGACAAGGATTACGAATCTACCTTAAAGAAAACTCGAGAAAAAGAAGTAGAAAACATTTCCTCAAAAAATGAACATATTTTTCCAATATTAAGAATTTTTTTTTTTAACTCAATAGTCAATACACAGCATGAAAAGCGTTTAGTATTTCCATGCCTTCAGAATAGCTGGCCCGAAATTGTCAAGTCAGTGACTTTTAGGTGAACCATCCAAAACATCTAAACTGCCACTTATTATTCTGTGGATTTCATTCTATTCTATCTGTTTTTTTATCTAATATATGGTGTTGGGTGGGAAGTCTTTTATATCTCCTTGAGTTTCCATAATAGCATACACGTTATATCAATTCTCAGCATGGGACTTTCAACTTGCTGACAAGATTTTGTACTATCATCTTTATATCTACATTTTTTTATTCAATCCAAACAGAAAGTCTCTCTTCCTTTCAACTTTTTGATCATCTAATTGATGCCTTTCACAGAGAAAAAAAAGTTAAATTAATCTATTGGTCCTTAAAACTTTACCCAATCATCTAGTTTCTATAGTTTGAAAGATTGTAATTAGGTCCTCACTGTTTTAACAATTCATATGTTGATTTTTTTTTATTAAACTTAAGTTAATCTGTCACTAAATTTTGCTAGCCTGACAATCACGTGCTATCTCCATATTTTAAGTATGTATGATTCATGCCAACAAAGGGATTTATCCCATGCTTGGATGGGGGAGAAAAGAGGAATTGAGAGAAAAGTAGGGGAAAAATAGGAAAGAAAATACATTTTTCCTTGCTTAGATATGGAGAAAAAAGTGAGAGGGAGAGAAAATTGGGGGAGAAAATGATACAAGGGTCTCATGTGTTTTTTCTCTCAACTTTTCTCTCCAAAACTGGAGAGATTTTGGAGAAAAAACTCTCTTTCCAAAACTGTCCAATTATTTTTTTAACATTTTGAATTTTAGAATTATTTTATAATTTCTAAAATAAAAATTAAAATTGGACAAAATAATTATAAATTAAAATTATATTTTAATTCCATTGATGATATATTATGAAAATTATATAAATAATATGGTAGAATAATAAGTTTTATTATATGCAAATATTTTTCTAAAAGTAGTAGTAAGGGTATTATTGTCATTGTTAAATTAGTCATTTTTCCCTCTGCTTTGTCTTCTTTCATTCATCCAAGTATAAGGAGAGAGAGTATCTCTCCCCCACTTTTCTCTTCTCCTATTTTCTCTTTTCATTCAAGCGGCGGGTTAAAGCAGATGGTGGAGTGAAATCTATTCACAGCTGGAGCATGTGATGCACCGTCGTATAACACTAATTTTGTTAGCATGGACTATACATATTCAAATTGCAAGATGGTATATAGTTGGCTACAGCAGCAAAATTTAACAGTATGTTGAGTGAACTTTTACAATAGTTGGGATGTCAAATCTACAGGAATCCACTTGAAAACTTCAAAACTATCTGGGCGAGATTGAAAAAATTGCCTAATAATTTAGGGATGAACAAAATATCTTAGTTGTGATTGACATTGTGGTTGTCTGACCAGGCTGAGAAGCAGATTCAGATGTACACCAATCAAGGGTTTTCAAACTTGCCAATTTGTATGGCTAAGACTCAGTATTCTTTCTCACATAATGCTGCGGAGAAGGGAGCACCAAGTGGATTTATCTTACCCATAAGGGATGTGAGAGCCAGCATTGGAGCTGGATTCATATATCCATTAGTAGGAACAATAAGCACAATGCCGGGGCTTCCAACAAGACCTTGCTTCTATGACATTGATGTTGATACAACAACAGGAAAAGTTATTGGCTTATCATAAATCTCTAGTGGTTCTCCTCAATAATAAAAAGGGGTCATGTAGGCTTGCTAATCACAATCCGTCTCAAAGTTCATGAATGCAGTGTCAGTGTTTATAACCTCTGATATTTTGTTGTTGTATTTTGCCTTCCTGGACCCTGTAAGGCCCAAATATGAACATCACAATCATACTTTTTTTGTCTCTATGACACGTGATGTGTGAAGTGTATTAGCATTGCATGTTTTGATCTAATGCCTGGCCTACATCTGGATGGTGACAGCCTAGACGTCCATTAATTTTTTGGGTCTGACGGTTGCTTTCACCAATGTTTGCCACATACAAATGAGGGGTTAGGTGCTATATTCATGACATGTTACGGGTAAACTCAAATCTCAAGGCACGTGAACAATATTGTATATTTTTTTTAAGACTTGATTAGGAGTATTCCAGTCGATAATAAGGACTAATCTCTGTTAGGATACGGAGGGTAAAGGATAAATCCCTTCTATTTAGATTTGTTTCATATATAAAGGTTAGAAATCAAATCCTTAACCACTTGCTTAAGAGATAAAAGTCTACAACTTATACCAATTTGAATTGGTAACTATGTTCATGTGTAATATAATCCATTGCTAATTTTGTATATCATTGATGGGAAATTTTCTGTAGAGGGGACACTAGGAACTAATTTTTTTTGGTGATATATATCTCAATTTGAATTGGGCCAACTTCATGTGAATTATAGAATCATTGGCCATGTATGGATTTCTTGTACTTGCATGTTGCAATCTCCTCTGTGTCATCGAAAATACAGTGGAAAGGTTACGGTATATATGACTCGCAATATTATTTATGACAAGAAAAATGAAAATTGTTAAAATTAAGCTAAGACTCAAGACCAAGAATAATTTTGAAAGCAATGAAGTTACAAAAATCAAATAAGAAAATAATTTTGAACGCTTTCAAAAATGTGTAATCCACATTGTCCATAAAGCAATATTTGTTAATGCACAGTCACATAATTAACAATATGTATGAGGAAGATAAATATAAAAGAAAGTCTCAATATATAAAATATGAAGAAAACCCAAGATGGAATCAATCATTGTTCCATTACACCACATAGACGTTGCTAATTCAAGCTTCCTCTTGTACAATCGACGCTAGTTGGTTGTACTACTACAGAAAATATTATTTTATGTGTTATTTTGAATACTTTATGGTTGTTCTTAAAAGTAACATGGAAGCTACTAGAAAGTATAACATTTTATGTTTGTTACAGAATAATCATAAAAAGTATGCCATATACAGCTGTTATTTCGCAAACAGCCATAGAAATGATCACTTTTTATAGTTATTTTTTTAAAACCAGCAGTAAAAAGGGCCATTTTTTATAACTGTTTTTTTTTTAAACCAAACATAGAAAGGGCCACTTTCTATGTCTATTTTCAAAGAAATACCCATAAATTTGAATTCTTATTTTTTTTATGATAATGTCATGTAATCAATGATATCCAGACTTGTATTTGCAACTAAAATGTACAAAACAACAATGCAATTTTTATAGCTAGAAAAGTAACTAGCTTATTACAATATATTAGTTTTATACAACATCTAACATCTAACGGCTAAGCAAAATTTTCTAAAGGGGGATATATATATATATATATATTAATTGACTCCTGAAGCAAAAAATTGTCGTTATCCACAAAAAATCTTGTTCTTGTGCATGCTATTTGCCAACGAGCTTACAGTAGGCATATAGAATAGAGCCAAAGACAAGAAAATTTGATGCTTTATGAACAAGAATGGAGAAATTTTTATTTTTTGGGTTTTGAACAGCCAAGAAATGGAAATATATATATATATATTATTCGATGACAAGAGTCCCTCCTACTTGACTTTCCAAGAATGAATTATTTATTTTTATTTTTTGACCGACAACAAAGGATGAAGGAGAACAGCATCCGCTAGCAGTCATAACATGCCACAAAACCTGGAGATAAGATGAGGAAAATTGATTGTCATCATCAAGTCACCCTGAATTATTATCCAAATCAGCAAAACTGGTCCACATACGACACCTATAATACAGTAGAAAAAGGATTTCAAATCAAAGTAAATAAGAAATGAATATCATGTTCGATAATGTAAAAAGAGCATAAGATAGTTTAAAAGTAACATAATAGCTTTTTACAACATATTAGTTTTAATTATACATAACCATAAATTTGGGTTCGGTGTGCTGATGTGTCATTTATGTGATAAATTTGTGTAAAGCTGTGCAGGTGCATTAGAGTGTCGTTTCTGGTCCTCAACTTAGTGTCCATAAATATATATATTTATTTTGGGTAAAAGTCCATATATATATCTTTGATCTCTTTACTTGAACTTAGTGCTATTGCATAATATTCAGTGCTTTCCAGATTCCTCTTGAGCTAAAGTTTACAAGAGATAATATATAATACTTGCCTGTCGTTCATTTTGCTTCTTCTACGCTGCTCTGTAGCTGAATGTTTTGATCGTGGTGTGTTTGGTCTTTGATCAGTGCTCTTACCATCATGTTTCACTCTCAATTCTCCTTATATATAATAAAATAATCCACTTTAGGCTATGTCAGGACATTTTAAACAAGAACCAAAATAATTAATGATTAATAACTAATGTAAGAACAAAAAAAAGTGTGCCATGGCAAGAAAGGCATATTCACAAAAATGAATAGGAAAAAGTTAATGAGTAATTAAAAGATTGAACCATCTTCAGCCGTGATAAAATTCTCCACAAAAGAGGCAGAGTCTTGCTGTATGCTTTGTCGGGAATGAAATATTATGGAGCATAATAAGAAGGGCTAAATTACCCATTTGGGTAATGGTGCATTCTTTCTTAAGGTTGAACTAGATTTTTCTCCCTGTGTAATGCACAAGAAAGTTTTTTGTGTTGAATATAGTGCGAATTATTCTAATATGGATTGTTTAATATTAATTTTGAAAAAAAATGTCCTAAATTACTTAGGTTGAGAAGTTTTGTTTAATACTAACAAAGTAATGAGTTGTAGAAGTATAATAGAAAAAAATTTTTATCATGTGTATCTACTTGCTATTTAATCTTATAAGATATATTTGCATAAACCAAATTTTTTTATCCGCATATTTTTTTTCCACTTTGTTTTATGGACTAGATAGACACTAATTAGTGTGTTAATAATTCAAATTAGTTGTTTAAAAAAATAAAATATTCAAGTTAAAATATTCAAAATATGCAATATCTTTATTATATGTTAATGTTGAGATTAATGATGTCTGGAGAGAATTATGTATTAAGGTGAAGTTAAGATATTTTTCACATTAAGTGGAGAGGATAATTTGTTACGTGAAGTTGATGAAAAGAGAAGATTACTAAAGTTTACATACAAGGCAGCATGGATCATTCTAGCATTCCATGGCTTTGATTTGTAACACCGGCGGACCCCGTTAAGGATCATTATAGCCTCGTGTAAGAGAACTCATTTTGATTCCCCCCAAAACACAACACAAGTTTGGACAAAATCTCATTCCACCCACCACTGCAATTTACAATTAGGTACTCGGTTTGGAGTTTTGACCCGACTTAACTTTTCTTCTTATTTTACCTATAGAATAAAACTTATATGCCTTTTCTTATATTATTTTTATACTTTTCTCTAACTATAATTTAATTTGTAGACTCTTTGCAATATGTCATGTACCTTACGATTAACTACGTTAATTTTAACTTGTTAAACTCCAAAAAATTATAAAAACCTAATTTTATTTCACCTCACGTAAATTCCTTTTCGAATTCCCAATTTTCATCAATTTTCTCCTTTCTTTCATCTTTCCCTCTCCTCCTCGTCTCCCCTAACTTATCATTCTACAACTTTCATTTTGTATAGAATCTCCTCCACTCTCCATTTCCTCTTTTTGGTTCTTCTTTTCTCTTCCCTTTGCTTCACTTTTTGTGCTCAACCTTCTCAATTATCTTCAACTCAACTCCTCCCTCTTGCATTTTGGGTGAATTAATCAACCCCATTTATTTGGGGTGACCATATATATGAGTGCGCAAGATCTGCCATCAAAATGCTGAATTGGAATTCAGGTACATATGAGTGCTTAGAAGATGAAGTGTTTTCTTCAAAGAGAAATCTAAGACTAGGAAAGAATCAAGAGCCGCCCCCAAATTGCAAAATGTTAGGAAGAACAACCCGGCATTGAATCAGATATCCAGTCGACGGGTTACTATTCAAGAATTGGAGTCAAATCTTTAGAAGGCTAGGTCAAAAAGTTAAAAAGTTCAATTAAGGCAAGTAAAATTGGAGTTAGGGTAGGAAATTATGATTTTCTTTTTTAAATTATTTGAAATTTATTAATAACTTAACACCATTAAGTATATGGTTATTAACCAAGTGCATGACGTATTAAAAAGAATCTACATACCATATTATAATTGGAAAAAAGCATGAAAAGAATACAAGGGAAAGCATTTAAGTTTTGTCCTTACCTATATATGAAACTACATGACATCAAGAGACAATAGCAAAGGGGCCGGGTTAAGTATTCCAGGACAACCAAGTCCATAGCTGTATGAATTTTTGGAATGTCAGGAATATGTGAAAGTAATTTCAGTATAGCATAGCCACAAAGGCTCAATGAACTATAATAATGTTCATTTGTACAGAACAAAGAACAAAGTTATCCTAATTATGAAAGTGTGGTATGTGTTTATTCCTTAACTGCACAATACCAACATAATGCTAGCAATGCTGCTAACTGCACAGAAGGAATTATTAATAAGACATCCTTTTATTCCTTTTCTTTATGATATCTAAGTGGGGCAAGATTAGACAGGGTAGCAAATCACAACATATAAAGAAAAAGGTATTTTACAAGGTACTGGGTCAAACTCCAAAGGCTACAAGGGAGAAAAATGACGAATCTGGAAAAGAAGAAGAAAAAATTGCTTGTCAGGAAACAGCTTCACTGAATTACTAACAAACAAATCACTTGTTCAAAGGAATAGTGTATTTATAGTTTATACACCAGCAAATTACGAAAGACAGATGTCCCAAGGCAGTCATTTCGAGCACATAATTTCAGTTAAAAAACACACTATTTATGTATACAGATTAAGAAATGGATACATATAACAGAGCTTCTATTAGCCTCACCCACCAAAGCTACATTGACAAGCATTTCTCTAACATCATTCCCTTAAAGCAAGAAACATTCTAATATTGACTGCAAAGAACAAAAGTATAAACACATCAAATTTCAAATTTAGGATCATTACTTGATGGGCAACCAGAAGCTTAATTGAAAAAATTATCTTTTCATTGTATTCAAGTAAAACTCAAGAAATAAATACACAAATAATGACCCCATGTTAATAAATTAATTAATAGAGCTTAAGAGTAGCATTATAGTATTTTGACTAACTTATTTCATTAGTCACGTCAATCCTTCATTACCTCTTTTAATGTTGACTTCCTTCATTAAATCATTTTGTTGTAAGAACACCAGCAGCATTCAACAAACATAAAATCATTTATGTTCTTCTCCTATAATATTGCTGTTGCATATATAAATAACACTCAAAAGGAGTAAATCAAAAGTTCCAGGAATAGTGAATATGCTTACCAAGTCCATTTGCCCTAAACATCATCATGATTTTAGGCATCCTAAGAGATAACTTCATCTGAAATTACAACCATCCGAATCTAAATCCCTAGCATCCATACAGCTTTTAACTTCAACTTGGGAGGGAAGGGAACATAAATTCACCAAAGCTTCTGGAGATATCTAGTACTATAATGTCTCCACAGCACGATAAATAAAAGAAAGGGAAGAGAGAGATGAGGGATTGAAATGCTGATAATTTAGCTGCGTCTGAATTTTCAAAATGACACAGCTAATTCTTTCATTTCCTCAGAAAACACTGTATAAGCATTGTTTTCTTTTCTCAGATAATTTATTTATCAATTCAACGTGCAAGAGACCCTATGCAATTAGTATGACACAACGATATGAGGAAAAGAACCATGCAAAGCAGACCATTGGAAGAAGAGGGGGGCAAGGAAATTAGTTCTTTTTTCTTTTGGACTGCATATATCATCAAAAGTATCACAATGGCACATACACCAATAATTTATGCACCCAAAACACCCATGAAGTCCGAAGACTTATATTCCCACTGAACAAAGACACAACCCGGGCACTTGTTGTCACAATCCTTGGTTTCATTAAGATATTAATTTTATAGCCTTTAGGTAAAAAAGGCGGTCGGATTATACTTTGAGAATGCTTCTGAGAGGTTTAATCACAATCAAGAGGCTATCTGTGCATCAAACAATTCAACTGGTCATGACTTGAGAACAAAGAACAAACTTAAGTGCACCTTCCAACCAATGATACATGCTGAATATAAATGACCAATGATAAGAAAATATGCTTTCATAATTAATTCATAGATATCATCAGCTATCAGAGGAGCCTTCAAATCAGATTTCTCATTGAAATAAAAGTATGTGATTTTGACCCTAGAATAATTACATTTTCACCATGGTAAACAACAGATATGCTAGCCTTGATAAAGTACACAAGTATACCATTTCCAGAGATACATAAGTCTTAGAAAATGACTTGTTGGTGTTCATGTGTAGATTAGAAACAACAATCCTAGCAATCAACTGCATCAAACATAATCACGGGAGCAAACATTAAGAATAAACAGGCTGATCAATATTCCATCAGAAAGTTCTCTCGTTAATTAGCTATTGTTTAACAATTATAAGTGATGCAGAAAAATCACATCATCAAATCATATACTAGGTGATATCCAATTGAAAGCAAATCTAGTAATTAAGCAGCTAGTAATTCACCTTGTTAAATCTTTGGGATTGTTTGATAAGAATGTTATTACGGCAGTGAAATACTATGCTGTCACTACTATCAAAATATGTGCAAATAAGTTGGTAATGGATTCTTACCTTTTGCACAATGTCTGCTCCTAGCCTCTAATCTGCATCTTCAAGCCTGTCCCTGATTGATGGGACAAGTGCAGAGAGATGAACCAATGCACTGCCTCCACCAGGAACAATAAGTTCTTCAATGGCAGCGAAGTTGCATTCTCAGCATCCTCAATACGAAGCTTAAGGTCCTCAAGTTCAGTCTCTGTAGCAATACAACATATAATTTAGCTATCCTCTCAGCCAATTTCTCAGTCATAAACTGAGTTTGTCTCTGCCAAGTCCTTCTTTAATTGTGCAACCCTAGCTTGCAACTCATCTTTTGATTAAAACCTAGCGAAGGAAATTTTGTTCCATTTCAAAATTATTGGGCAAGATACCACAAAAAGCTAATTACAACTATCCCACCTAAATATAGGGTGATTTAGAGGACTCAAACGTACGACCAATGGAAGAAAGTACCCTATCAGTGACCCTTCACACGTGCCAATTCAAATGATCCCAGGACCATTAAGCTTCAGAATAAATTGGCAGATTAAACCTACATTTAACAAATCTATACAGTCATATGAATACTTTTTTCATTTGATTTTCACCAAAAATGGCATTCATGCTCCGCATATTCAGTATCCAACCGAGCACTTGCTGAAAAAAATGGAAATTTCACAAACCTGTTAATATAGCAAGGTCCTGAAGGAGAGCCTTTCTCCGCTTACCAAACCCAGGAGCTGTAGGTCAATCTGAAAGTCACAATGAAAAAAGCAAGATGTTCTTCAATTGAGAGCAATTCTTGTTGCTCTCTGAAAGGGAAAAATTCACAAGCCTGTGAAATTCAAATGAAAAAAATAAGTAATAAAAAAATTATATAGTCACTATCGAAATTCCGCATAAGAGAATTTTTTATTTTCACTCTAGTCATTAGCGTACTATCTTCCCAGGGGTCTAGACCGACATCGGATGATTAAATTACAATTTCTAATTTCAGAAACTGGTAGTATACAAGGTTGCTTTTGGCACCAGAATCAATTTATATAGTTCACCAGAGACAATTGCAATATCAATTTATAAGCAAATATTTAAATAAAACTCAGCCGCAGACGAGAATATTAATGGAACCATATAGAATAAGAGAATATTTTTTTTTTTTGGAAAACCCAACTTACATTCTCATCGAGAGCGACCTTCAATCTGCATTGAACTTCCTGCCACAGAGAACTTCTACTCGGGGCAAAGAGGCTCGGTTTCTGGACGCCGTTCGGATGCTTAGGGCGTTTCACTCTAGGCTAAGAGGAGGATAGGAGGCGAACCGGTGGGGTGATTTCGGTGGAGAAGCTGGCGGCTGAGTAGTTGTGGATCAAACAAAAAAAAATCGAATATAATGAAGAAAAAGTAAGAAAAAAGGAATCGAAAAATGAAGAAGAAAATGAAAGAAGAAGAAATAAGAGATGGATCTACAGTTATGAAGCCTCTGTGTAAGAGAATCTAGAAGAAAATTGATGACAAGAAGAGAAGAATGATGAGAAGAACACGCACACAAAGGAGCTTTTTTTTTGCAACGAGAAGTCTAGAAGAAGGGGAAGGGAAGAAAGTGACAATTGTGGAAGGAGAAAGGAAGGAGAAGAAGGATCTGAAGAAAGAAGAGAAAAAGAGGAGCGTTGGGGGGAATATCTGAACCAAAAGTCATGGAAGAAAAAAGTGCTGGACATCGTTTAAGATTAACCCCTGAAGCAAGGCCAGTGGGTGGAAAAAAAAAAAAGGAATCAGAGCGTTTAAGATTAACCCGTTTTTTTTTTTTAATGAAACCTCGATTTTGAATTTGAATTAATAGATAGGTAATAAATAAGAAAAAAAGCCACGTAGGAATAAAAAAAAGAGAGAAAAAATAATAAATAGAAAATGCGAGGACGTGGAACCCACACTTTAAACAGTACACAACCATCTTAAATTAAATAGATATAAATAGATGGCATAGACATCAAACAAAATGGCATTACACGCAGCCTCATGCAAACCGTGAGGAAAGAGCTGATTAGTTGGCTCTTTGCACAGTGCTATACTCCATCGGGTCTATGATATATAGAATGTGTGATTGATTTTTATACTGATTAATAAAATTGAAAAATATTTTTAAATATATTAAAAATGTTATATTTATCATTATTTATTGAAAAAATATTAAAATAATTAAAGTAAATAATTTTCTATTAACTTTATTTTTTTTCTAGATTTTTATATAAGTGGTTACATGTGTAAGAGAGAGAAAAGCAATCAACTTATCACAATTAAATATAGTAAAGATAAAATTATCCATTTGGGCAGGGGTGGACACATAGAAGGGGTTATGGCCCCGTCAGCCTCTTGTCCCATCCCTTATATATGTATATATATTATACATTACACACACACAAAATAATATAAGACACAGCACACACTCGGCCCCTCCCCTACCCCTCAAATAGAGGTGCACAAAGATTGGATAAGATCAGGTTGATAATCAACCCGATATCCGATCTTTGTGAGATAGAGTGAGACCGGGTCAGCCCAACATATGAGACTGGAGTTGGCCTGATCTTAAAAGTATTTAAAAATAAAAAATAAATTAATTTTATTTATTAACAAAATATAATTATATTCATTCAAAATATATTTTCTTAAAAAATAATATCATTATCAAAAGTAATATTTATTAAAATTATAAATACTTAATAATCATGGATTACTTTTACACAATATTAAGAAATTAATTTAAAGTTTTAAATAAAATTAAAAGATTAGATTTTTAAAAATATTCATAATAATGATATAGCTAATTTATTATATATATGATGTATAAAAAATACCATATAAAATTAATATTTATAAATTTTTTAAAATATATATATATATATGAGTATATATGTACCGGGACCGAGCGAGACCAGGTTTGACATCAACCTGGTGTCCAACCC
This sequence comes from Adenanthera pavonina, assembly GCA_026686845.1. NCBI lineage: Eukaryota > Viridiplantae > Streptophyta > Magnoliopsida > Fabales > Fabaceae > Adenanthera > Adenanthera pavonina. Next base: position 9,298,237 of record JAIVEN010000019.1, on the reverse strand, counting down.
AGCTTGGTCTCCAGACCAACTTGGTATATCGGGTAGGATCGGATCTATCGAACTACCAGGTTAATTGAACACCCCTACTCTCACATATGTATTCACACACACATTATATACCCATTCACATACATACATACATATATATATATATAATATAATATAAATTGCACACACACAATTAATAAATAAATATAATATATATGCACACTATATATACTATTGATATATTTAAAATGAAATAAAATGTATATTTTATTAGTTTATTAAAATATGTTTGTTATTTATTGACTAATATTAACTTTTGATAACAAAGAATGATGCTCAATATTTTTATCAGTTAATCTATTTTTTTATAAAAATGTGTGGATTTAATTATCATAAAAATATATTTGCATAAATATAGATTTAATTTGTTATTTAATTTACATATAATATTAATTAATAGTTCTTTAGTATGTTAAACATATAATTTCTAAAGTATCTATATATTGATTTATTTTTATGAAGTTTGATGATCATTCCTAGTTTTTTGTTGAAATCATCAATATACAAGCAATATGAAAATGTATTGCAAATATAAGCTTTTAATATGTTTTTTATAATTTTTTTCATAAAATTAATATATTACATATATGGTTTCACTTTTTATATATATATATATAATTTTTAAAAAAATATTATATTATTATACATAATTTATCTTTTCATGACTTTTTTAAATTATACAATTGTTCTAAAAAATTAATTATGATAAATATTAAAAATTAAATTAATAATACAAAATATATATTATTTTAAAAAATCCCCCCCCCCACAATCTTAATCCTGCATCCGCCCCTACATTTGGGTCACTACATATTTTATTGTGGATAAAAAAAATGGGTCACACATCCTATATTATGGAACGAAGGGAGTAAACAGTAGTAGGCAGAATTTAGATTAAAAAGAAAGGTTAGATAGATGCTTCATTGTCAAGATCCTCACCTTGCATAGGATTGCCTTTGGTGGATTTTATCATTTCAATAAAACCCTAGTTCTTATGCCCAATTATTATGTTCAATTCCCACAAATTCTAGTGCAAACTCGTAAATAACCCACCTAGCTAGCGAGAAACACATACGCATGCATATAAACATTGATCAAATTAGTGGAAAAGAGTTTTACTGACTAAGAGGAGTTGCGAGAGTTGAAGCTGTTAAGGTGAGTGTCAAAACATGACTATGATGTTCTCTCCACCAAAGCCCACTACCCTAGCTTTGCCAAGGAGTGGCTGCATGACAAAAGATTATTACTCAATATTACCGTTGAGCTTGTACGAGACTTTAATTTCAATGGGGAAACATGGAAGGGGTTGTGTTTCACTGGGGGGTAGAGTGAAGACGAGTTGTGATTTTGGGTTGGAGGTGGGAGTGATGTGGTCATATTGGTGAATGACCAAGCAAACCAAGAACTACAGCAGAAATGAACACTCATGAACAAAGACAAGATAATCATGTGCTAGAACCAAGGAAACTCATCCCCAAGCTTTAACAATGATGCCCACTTGGTTGATTACTCCAGTTGATAGGTCATAAATTCTCAAGAGAATACAAAATTCAAAATATACTGAATAAATTAGAAATTTCATTCAATTGGTGTAGAAAGGTGTTACAAATAAAGTTTTTATATAGATGCCTAGTGACTTAATCTCCAAGTTAGGGCTTTTGATAAAATAATATTGAGTAATATTGAGTAAGATTCTAAGAGAACTCTAGAAAGAGGATGCCGCATGTGGTAAAGGTGACTCCTTTTATTTCCTAAAATACTAAATCCTAAGAGATCTTAATAAATTAGGAAACTAATGGAAAATGAATGAAAGGCGGCGCCTTTATCTTTGTGGAAGATACTAGAGGAGGCACTACTTATTGAGACTTAACCTAATAGACTCTAATTATAGGCCTATGGAAATACAAACCAAAACCCATCAAAGACTCAATAAAAAGAGTCAATAATTGGGTTTTATTTAATTAAAATTATGCCCAAAAACTCAAATAAATAACTAAGACAAAATAACTAGAAGTGAAGAATTAATCATTAAAGATTTAGTTTTACTAGTAGCGTTATGGATTCTTCAATTGTGATGCTATTAGAAGCTTGGTTCTCTTAGGCTTGAACTTGTAAACAAATCACCATGCTTCTTACTCCATATAAGGACGCCATTTTTGAGGAATTATTGGGCTTGGAAGACACCTCTATCTCATCAAGATAGAAAACTTTTTTATCTTGCAATTCTTGGATAAGCCTATTCAATGCTTGCTTCATGATTTTGACTCTTCCTTTTGTAATTGGTCCACCAATGTGTTTCGTCTTGTGGGATATTACTCCTCCAAGCTTGAAGTTGGGCTTGCTTCCTTGATGGTCTCTATCATTCCCTCTCTTGGAAAGGATTCGCTCTCGAATCTCCACTTACATAATAAAGACCCAAGTCACTAATATTAAATGTAGCACTTACATTATACTTACTAGGGAGAACAATCTTGTATGCATTATCATTAATCCTCTCTAGGGCTTGGAAGGGACCATCTCCATGTGGTGCTAATTTGGATTTCCTTTGATTAAGAAACCTTTCCTTACGCATATGCACCCAAACCCAATCACTGAGTTCAAAGATCACACATATTCGTCCTTTGTTGGCTTCCTTAGTGTATTGGGCATTCATTGTTTCAATGTTTGCATGAACTTTAAGATATAATTCCTACACCATCTTAACTTTTCTTTTTCCCATCTAGATTAGCTTTATAACATCCTCAAATTTTCTAGGAACATTACAATATGCATAGAAATACATATAGCATGAGATGCATAATTTGATAGAAAAAGGATTGAAATAGCAATTTTATATGTTAGGGCGTTAAGAAAAGTGAATTTGTAATATAGTCCCTGTAAGAAAAATTATTTGCACTTTGATCCCTACAAAAAATTTAATTACAATTTGGTCCTTCCAAGGGCAATTTCATAATTATGTAAAATTTATCTCAGAATGAACCCAATGGAATAGTATATTAAGTCTAAAGGGATCAATTTGAAAAGAAATAGGCTGTAGAATGTAATAAAAGTATGTAAAAAAATATAAAATATTGACTCCACAAATAAAGAAAAAATAAAAAAAAATATGTGGACCCCACATAAATACAGTTTAGAATATGATATTAAATTAAATGCAATTCTTAAACTAGAGTAATCCCGTATATTTTAAGGAATAAATGGTATTATAAAATACTGTAAAAGTACCTTTAATTATCTAGATAAAAAGTAATTAGTACATGATGTATTTGAACTAGAAAAATATGCAATATGAAGGGCACTTTCTTCTCTCTCATTAGCTGAAGTTAGCACATGATTTTGGTGGGATTATTTTAATATTTTTGCTAAACTACCTTTGGAAGGCTTCAATTTTAGCCACAAAATTCTTGGACACTTGGATTAATTTTGTGAAGCTTAATTTTCTAAAAATACTCCCCATTTGGCTGACTTCAAGAACAAAGAAGAGAGAGAGAGGAAGCTGAAAAATTTGCATAAGGAAGAGAGAAGCAACGTGAGGAAGAAGGAAAAAAAAAGGAAAAAGGAAGAAACCAAGGCACTAAGGTAAGCTTCTCTTCCAAGTTCTCTAGGTTTTCTATGCTTCTAAATAGATTATATAAGATAGTTGAGTTAGCTTTCAAAGGGTTAGTTTCAGCCAAAGCTTGTGGGAAATAAAAGGGAGGTGCTTTCATGAAAATAAACCAAGGAAAAGTGTGATCTAGTGTCCAAAATCAAGATTTCATGTGTTTAAGTTGTAAAAGAAATTTCTTCTTTCCTCCCTCAAGCATAATTTTGACTAGATCAAGGGTTTAAAAAGAGTGGAAATTTCATGAAAATGATGTCAAAAATAGATTCCTCATGATTGATTTAGCTAAAGACAAGTGTTAGACTCAAGAAAAAGCAAAAGATAAAGAAAATGTAATTTTTAGGGCTTTATGGGTCTTTATGAAGTAACTCAAAATCAGAGGATTAAATAAGTGTTTGGTGATGAAATAGGGTTTGGAGAAGCCTAAACAAGCTAGCGGAAAGATTAAATCCAAGAGGAAAAGCCAAAAGATTAATCAAAAGTGGCAAAGTTTATATTTGTGCATTATATTATCTTGTTATGCTTTAAAATGTTTTATCATGTGCGATATTGTTTACTTGATGATTGGTGACTGTTTTGGCTATTTAATTGTGAGGCTTTGTGCCCGAGATGTCCATTTACTAAAAGGAAGTTCTGCCAAAATTTTTATTAGATAATATGGTGTATTATGTGATTAATGTTTGAAAATGTTATAAATGATGCATTCAAGCATATATGATAATATATTTGCATAAATATAACTTGTTACTAAGATTTCTATAATCTCATCATCCCAATACTAACCATGATAGGGCTAAGTTATGCCAAAGATAAAAGCAAGGCTAAGCATATTGAAGCGAAGCATGATAATTGAGCAAATTGTGAAAATTATAATGTGTTACTTTGTCATTTTATATAAAATGACGTAATATGTAATAAATCTATAACTTAGTATGGTTATGTTTCTATGAACTTTATATGATTTTTAGTGTGGAATATGAACATGTTTTGATGATGTAACAAGCATAGAAAATTAGTTTTGCTAAGTGATGCTTAAAATTGTCCAATTTGACCAACTAAGGTTGAGATAGAGCAACTCTATTTGAAACAAGGCATAATATATGAGTAATTTGTATGATGGAAAGTAGATATCTCAAGCTTTCTACAAACACAAAAGACACCTCAAATGGTTAAGTATAGAATTAATTATGAATTTTTATTGTAAGCACTATTTATTTTGAAAGGTAGTATAAATTCATACAGTTCTCCAAAAATTCAGTCATTTGCATATATGGAAATAGTTATGTTTATGAGTAACATGGAACTATTTGAATTCAATTGAAATTGTATAATGAAAGATATACATGTTTTTCTAAAACTGTTTCAATAAAGAATTATTTTGACCCATGATGATTTATGATGATGTTCTGTCCTATACAAGTAGAATAAATATACAAGATAAATATGATAGAAATTAGACATGCAGAGCTTTTCAATGATATTAAGAATACATAAATTGACTCATAATAGAATAAGAAATAAATTTCCAAATTTACAACCTAGAAGCTGGACAGAAATTTAAGTTGGAAATAAACAGTAAATATCATGCTAAATATTGTACAAATTGACATGACTAAAATCATATTTCATATTTTTTCCAAGTATAGAATTTGTAATGCTATTTTTAGATATTTGAATCATCTCTATATGATTTTTTTAAAATTAATTATGATTTTTCAAAATTCAGTCTTGAAAATGGGGTGACCAAATGAACAGTAACAAAAAATTTTAAATTTTTCTATTTTAGTCCCTTATATGATTCAAGCCTCTTAAGTGATTTAAATGGATTTTATGTAAGATATAATACATGGGAAATAAGATCTAAAGTTAAGGTGTTACAAGCTTTTTCAAAAGAAGGTAATGTCAATATATCAATGGGAAACAATAGATTAAAACCATATACAATTTCAAAAGTAGAATGAGAAGTAGTATAGTGCACAAATCTATTGTAAGTAAACTCAATATAAGGTAAGCAACTCTCCCAATTCTTCAAATTCTTTTGAATAATAACCCTTAACAAAGTTATAAGTGTCCTATTAACCACCTCAGTATGACCATTAGTTTGTGGAAGTACAGTGGTAGAAAATAACAATTTAGAGCCCAATTTACTCCATAAAGTATGCCAAAAATGTGACAAGAATTTCACACTATGATCATTGACAATTGTCTTAGGCAAACCCTGCAATCCCACAATCTATTATATATATAAAGATGGGTGGATTTGAGGGGAACCTAAAGTGTCACGTCAGTAAGGAAATTTGTAGTGCCATATCGTCAAGGATTTCTACACATGAATTGTAATTGTGGACATTCTAGGTGGAAACTAATATATTTAATGTCCTTGAATCCTATTAAAGATTTGACTCATATCTCTTTTCAGATAAACTATATCCCATAGAAATAGTCATATATCTTTGTCATTACTTGCTGAATGTTTTCATGTTTTAAGTATGTTTATATGCTCATTGAATTAATACATAATGACAATTAAATAATGGTTTCATCTTTTTTTGTCAAAACCTCACTATTTTCTGTTTTAAATATATTTATATGCTAATTGTGTCAATGCAAATTAAATGTCACTTTTGACCATAAACTAAATCATAGTTATAGTTATAATGTTATAATTCTAATTTATTTAAAAATATTGCAAATCAATATCGTTTATCCCCAACAAATTCTCATGCATCTGTATTTAATTTTGGGTCCAAATTAATACATATTTCAAAGTCACATATCTTTATTTGCCTATATAAGTTCTATGTTGCTGTGTATTTGTTGCAGTTGAAATCTATTTTCCTAGGATATTTAAAAAGTATTTTCTCATACCTTCAAAAGAAAGGATTCTATATTCTCATACTTCAAGCATCGTTATACAAATATTGCTAGATATCTTCTTCCTTTCTAGGCAACTGTGGTATCTTCTTCAAGTAAGCATTTATGTATATTGTCAGATTGACGAAGAAAAATTGTTCTTTTGATTTGTATGACGTGAGCTGAATATATATTTTTTTTGGGTGTTCGCCAAGGGTTGAGCTTAATATATTTAAATATACATACATTTTGTTGATATATTTTCATGCTTATTTAGATTTTTGGTGGATATGACATGTAATTTTTTCTAAACAAAACATGTATTTTCAATATTACTAATATGAAATCATTTAAAATGTTATTTATGTTCCAGTTTAAAATTTAAATACATGTATGTATGAAAGTTTATTTAATGATGTTATGGATTCCGTGATTATAGCTCACTGTATCATATCTATAGTAAAAAATTTTAAATTCTAACACATGTTAAAGCACGGATTATATATTAATGCAAATCATTCTTTTAGATGGAGCACAAATTATTCTTTTTGAAAATTGATTCAAATAATTTTGGAAAAGATATTATTACAGATGGAGATTAAATTTTAGGGATTTAATAAAAATATTTTATTTATAAATATTTATGTACTGGTGGTGGCGACGGTGGCCAATGGCAAGTAAGAGGAAGGGTATTTTTTGTTCTATAAAGGGTAGTTTATGTTTTTTTAATGATCGATTATAGCCATATAATCCCTATCATATAATTTTTTAGAGTAAAAGGATTAACTAATTTGAGACAATGATGTAATTCTTATTACTTGAGTTTTGCACAACCAAATGTGCCCAATCATATAATATAATCAGGATTATATCTTATACCTCTCTTGTAATTGAATCAAACATGATGTTAAAACTTATATTTTGAAATAGAAAAGCATTAAATGTAGGAATATCTGCAAGCTATCCATAGGTCAAAATATATATGGGCACTTACTAGTGGCTTGCTATTCTCTTAGCTCACATCAAATATGGTGTATATAAAAGTATTTGACAATATAAGCTAATAGTTTTTTTGGTGACTATTTTTCTTTCCATATAAAACATTTCTTATTAATACATCTTTAAAAATTCTTATTTACATGTTTATTTTGTTGCATCTTCTATTATATATTTTTATTTTTATTTATAAATATATAATTTTTTGAATTCATTGTATTATAATTATAAGTGTTCATATTAAAATTTTTTATTTTTGAAGGATCCGTGCATCGCACGGGTGCATACATAGTTTCTTTAAAGAACAAGTTAGTATTATGCATGGCATCATGAGTCTTACTACATGCAATAAAATGCGTCATCTTAGAAAGCTTGTCAACCACAACAAAAATGCTATCATTTTCACTAAAAGACCTAGGCAAACCAAGCACAAAATCCATGGAAATATCAATTCAAGGATGTTCAGGGACGGGTAAAGAAGAATATAAACCATGGAGTTACACCTTAGATTTAGCATGTCTATATGTAGCACATCTATCACAACAAGCTATCACATCCTTTCTCATATTAGGCCAATAAAAGTGTTTATGCAACATGTCAAGGCCCTTATCAACACCAAAATGACCCATCAAACCACTACCATGTGTTTCATTCACAAGCGACTCCCTAATAGAACATCTAAGCACACACAATCTGTTTCCTTTGGAAAGGAAACCATCAAGATGATAGAAATCTTTATATCCACGCAAAGTATACAAAGTTCAAATCTTTCCAAAACCGTCATCAGTCTCATACAAAGATTTCAACATCTCAAATCCTAGCAATCTAGCATGTAAAGAAGTTAAGAGAGTATACCTACTAGAAAGTGGATCAACAACCACATTCTCTTCACCTTTCTTAAGCTTGATCACATATGGAAATTGCTCAATAAATTCCAGCCACCTTACATGTCTTTTGTTAAGCTTATGTTGGGATTTAAGCCGTTTCAAGCTCTCAGGGTCACTATGGATGATGAACTCCTTTAGAAGGAGATAGTGTTATCATGTTTTAAGAGCTCTCTTTAATGCATAAAACTCTCTATCATAGGTAGAATAGTTCAACTCAACCCCACTCAATTTCTCACTAAAGTAAACAATTGACTAGTTTTCTTGTATAAGAACAACACCTATTCCTATTTCACTAGCATCACATTCAATTTTAAACACTTTACAAAAGTCAAGCAATGCTAAGACAATTGCATAAGTCAATTTATTCTTCAATGCATCAAATGCATGCTCTTGTGAATCACCACATTTAAACACAACATTTTATTAACCAATTCATTCAAGGGTGTAGCTAAGGTAGAAAAATCCTTCACAAACCTCCTAGAAACTAGCAAGTCCATGAAAAAATCTCACCTCATTAGCATTCCTGGGTGTAGGCCATTCCTTGATAGCTTTGATCTTCTCTTCATCTACGCTTATCCCATTGACACCAACAACAAAACCCAAAAACACCACAAAATTCATACAAAATGTGCACTTCTCTAAGTTAGAATAAAGCCTATGTTCTTTTAAAGTCACAAAAATACTCCTCTAATGCTCAACAAGCTCATCAAGGCTTTTGCTATAAACAAGGATATCATTAAAGTACACAACTACAAACTTCCCTATAAAAGCACAAAAACATGGTTCATTGAGTTCATAAAAGTGATAGGGGCATTTGTCAATCCTAAAGGCACCAAAAGCCATTCATACAAAACAAATTTTGTTTTGAAGGCAATTTTCCATTCATCCTCAAATCAATTTTAGAAAACAAACAAGCTCCATTCAATTATTCAAACATGTCATCAAGTCTAAGAATTTGGTAATGATATTTTACTGTAATCCTATTGATGGCTCAGCAATCCATGCACATTCTCTATTTGCTATCCTTTTTGGGGACAAGAATCACAGGCACTATATAATGGCTAAAGCTCTCATGCATAAAGCCCTTCTTTATGAGTTCCTCCACTTGATGTTGTATCTCCTTTGCTTCCTCCAAATTTGTCCAATAAGCCAACCTATTGGGAAGAGTAGCTCCTAGAATGAAATCAATCTAGTGTTCAATTCCCCTAAGTAGTGGCAGACTATCAGGGATCTCCTCTAGAAACAACTTTCCAAACTCCTATGACAAAAACCTAACATTAGAAGGCAAACTAGGGTCAAGTGAGTTAATCTTTTAAGAGAAGTACAAAAATTTTAGATTTGGCCTCAAAGGCTTTTTCTAACTCTTCTTTCTCAATAAGTAAACTTCCTTTGATTTTTCCACTCAATCACTTTCTTTTCTCTTCTCTCATTTTTCTCACTCTTTTCTTTCTTTTTCACTCCACTCATTTTCTTTTTTTGTTCCTCTTGCTCTGTCTCTTCTTTTTCTTTCTCCCTACACTCTCTTTGAATTTTCAATTGATCCATACTCTCTTTTTCATATGCTTGAATAAGCTTCAAAGGCTTGAGCTCGAAGTTGTTTCCTTGATGCTGTGCAAAATAATGATTCTTGTAACCATCATGCATCAATCTTCGGTCATGTTGCCATGGACATACCAACAAAATATGCCTCACATTCATTTGAGCAACATCACAAAATACTTGATCATGGTAGTTTACAATTGAAAAAGAAATCAAGACTTGTTTAGTAACTCGGGACTCATTACTTCCATTAAACCACTTTAGCCTATAGGGAGTAGGGTGCTTAGTAGTTGGTAGACTCAATTTATAAACTAGTAAAGTAATTGCTATATTGGTACAACTACCTCCATCAATTATCAAACTACATACCTTTTTATTAATGATGCACCTGGTATGAAACAATTGCTCCCTTTGATCTAAATCTTCCTCCAATTTTGGATGAATGTTAAGAGCTCTTCTAGTCACCATAATTCCCCTCAAAGTTGGACTAACACACTCCACATCAAAATCATCACTACTCCTCATGGCCTTAACATCATGATTCTCAGTCTCTACTTCATCTTCAGACTCGCTCTCCAAATCTTGAATGTTATCATTCCATAAGACTTTTCTAACATTAGGACATTAAGATTGGACATGTCCTTTGCCTTGGCACTTGAAACAAGTCACATCTCAAACTCTAGAAGAGGAATTAGAAGAAGGATTAGATGTAGAAGAATTAAACTTCTTAGGTTCAAATTTACCTCTCTCCTTAGCATCCTTAGGCTTGAAATCTTCTTTTGGCCTTATGCTAGGTTTGTAACCCTTTGAATACTCCTTAGGCCTTGAGTTACTCCACTTTTTAGAATCCTTCCATGTGGATAATGGCTAGATTTCTTGGAATTTAGTTGCATTTCCACTTGGATAGCTCTATGGACAACATCCTCCATACTAAAGTAATGCTTTGATTCCATCTTGTCTTTGCTTTCAGTCCTCAATCCACTCACAAATATAGCTATGGTCTGTTCAGGATCTTCATTAATGTTGGCTTTAATTAAAGACATCTCTATATCTTTGAAATATTCATCCACACTTCGATTTCCTTGCTCCAAACATTGCAACTTAGTGTGCAAGTCACAATAGTAGTGACTTGGAACATACCTTTTTCACATCACACTTTTCATCTTTGCCCAAGTGCTTATTGGTTGTTCACCATTTCTCTTATAAGAAGTTTGCAATTCATCCTATAGCATCTCATCTTTGAACATCTTTCCCATGAATATGCCTTATTCTAATGTAGAAAGAGGCTCGTGATAACTTCAACCAACTAGAAACTTCAATCTTGTAAAAACTGATTTCATGCACTTTTCCTGCATCCACAAAGCAAACTTTTTAGTTTTTGTACTATTCTTGGACTTTTTCATTTTTGTACAAAAAAAATGTCTACATGCTTCGGGATTCATTAATAATTTCTCTAACATATCTGGGCTCATGAATAGTGGTCTAGTCCAATAAAAATGGAATATTATACTTATTAGGCCTAAACATTCCAACTTAGCCCAATAATTATAACATCTACATTTTCAGGACTATGAAATACTGATCAAGGCAATGTTAAGACTAAAGATTCAATGCCATGTAAAGGAAAAGTATGGTTAATGTATAAGGCATGAAGCATGAGCCAAGGAATTTGAGGATTGTGGTAGGCAATTAGGGAGCTATGAAACCCTAAGAAGGTTGATTGTTGAGCTTAGTATGAAATCTAGCTTTAGAATGAAAGTTTTTGACCAGAAGATCTCACAAAAAAGCATGAAAGAAATCCTCCGAAAGTTGCCAAGGCAAGATAAAAGGGAAATAGCTCTTGAGATGATGAGACCCAATTGAGTAAAGAGATGAAATCCTCCATAAGATAAAAGTTACCAAGGCAAAGAAAAGGGAGGTGGCTCTTAGGGATAAGCCCAATTAAACAAAGAATGAATGATGGTGAGAGGCCAAAGGCTAGGTTCTAACTGGACTAGTAAAAGACTATTGACGGATTAAGAAGTTTTTCTCAAGTTGTTAGACTACTGAATGACCTTGGCAAAGTAGTTAAAAATAAAAGTGAAATGGAATATCAATGTGATGGGCAAGGAAAATGAGGAAGGAAACAAATGTATGACCAAAAGAAAGAAAGTTAAAGAAATATTGCGATGTGCTAAAGAAAGAAATGGAAAAGATATAGCATAAGATACATTATTTGAATGTTATGAAGGGCTAATGGTAATTTTTCATGTTGGGTCCTTAAGTGGAATTAATTTTCAATTTGGGTCCATAAGTGTAATAAAGTAAAAATTTGGGTCCTTTCCTGATAATTTCCAAAAACTTTGAAAATTTAGTATAGATGTCAAAATGGACCTTATGATATGTTGGACCTAATGAAATAATGTATTAAATCTAAAGGAATCAATTTAAAAAGAAATAGACTGTAGAATGTAGTAGAAATTTAATAGAGAAATAAAAAGTATTGTGGGCTCCACAATACTATAAAGTAAAAAAGAAAAGCATATGGGCCCCCACATAAAATTTTGTTTAAGATAGGATATTAAGTTAAATGTATATTTCAAATCAATGTATTCTTGTATGTATATAGGAATAAATAGTATTAGAAAATACTGTAAAAGTACCTTTAACTGTCTAGATAAAAAGTAACTAGTACAGAATATATCTCGACTAGGAAAAATATGCAATATGAAAAACACTCCCTCTCCTCTCATTGGTCAAATTTTATGCATATGTTGAAAAGGAATATTTTAATATTTTTGGGTAACCTTCCTCAAGAAAGTATTATTTCTTGCCAAGAAAAGCAAGGACACTTGGAAGGAAATTATGGAAGCTTATAGTTTATATCTTAGTATGCATACTCCTTAAGTTGGATGAAATATGCAAGGAAGAGAGAGAGAAAAGTATTCAGACAATTTAAGAGAGAAAGAGAAGAGGAAGAAGGAAGAAGAAGGAGAAAAAGGAAGAAGCAAGCTTAAGGTAAGAATCTTCTTCCATTCTAAGGTAGTTTTCTATGAGTTTAAGTTAGGTTAGATCAAGTTTTCCTCTCCTCCATCCTTGTATGAGTTTCAGCCAAGTATACGGTTGGGTAAAGAGAAGTGTTTTCATGCAACTAAATATTGATAAAACATGAACTTACTACAAGAAAGTAAGTTTGCATGAGTTTTATAAAAGAATGATAAAATTTCTTCCCTTGCTCTTCAAAGGGTATGTTTTAGCCTATGTAAAAGGTAAGGAAAGAGTTGGAATTTCATGAATCTAATGGTAAAAATGAATTCCTTGGGTCCAAATAAGTAAAAGAGAGGTTATTGTTTCCAGAATAAATCAAATATATGAAAAATGAATTTTTAGGGCTCAAAGTGAGTCCTAAGTGAGTTCATGAAGAATTAGATATACTAGCATAGTTTTCTTGGTGTCTCTAAGCTTGGAAAGTGGCAAGGAAGTGATTGGAAAAGGTTTCGAGCAAGAGGAAGTCAAGTTTAAAGAGGAAAAGTTAAAGCTCCAAGGTAGTATTACTTGCCTTACTTTTATATTATTGTACAATTATGTTTCATGCATGTTTTATGATATGATTATGTTACCATGTTATTGCTATGAATGTTTTCTTGACTAACTGGCTATTTATTTGATAAGGGCTTTGCATGAAATGTCCTGTTTTTAAGTCATTATACTGCCAAAATTTTTCTAGTTAACATGCTATTTTCATGCATTTTTTAATGAATTGTGCAATGTTACGCATATTTTTAACGTAATGTGATGATGTATTAGCATGTAAAAATTTATTACTGGGATGCTCAATCTAATCCTCCTAAGTACTAACCATGCTAGGTAAAGCAAGGTAATGGAGAAAAAGCTCAAGGAAGAACATGTGATGAAGAGACAAGTTAAAGTTTATAGTTATTAATAATGTTTATGATGATGTTGAATATTATGAAGCATGCTTATAAATCATGATATGATTCATGTAATGGATGTATAATGATCATATATGATGTATAGGAAAGCATGCTAGACAATGTTAAATGATGAAACGAAGATGAAGAATGAAAAAACTATATACATTCCTTTTATTAGGAATTTAAGATGTGTTAATGATTATGAATGTTTAAGTATGTTATGATGAAAAGGAATGAGCCAAAATATGATTTCTCTAGTTAGAGGATATGATGAGCTTTATGATGAAATGGATTATGTATGTTATGGCTAATGTGGAATCTATTATGTGGCTCAAAGAAGTTAATGATGTAAAAACAGTTTACTGGAAAATGTTTGAAACTGTTGTTGAATTTGGAACAGTGTATAAAATTGCACAGTGCTGCAAGAATTTAGTGATTTGTATATTTGGAAAGAGCTATGTCATATGAATATTGCACCACTAGTTTGAATGTATTTGGAGTTATATAATGAAAGTTATACATGTTTTCCTAGAATTGTTTCAACTAAGGATTATTCTAACCTTTGATGGTTTATGGTGATGCTCTATCCTATGAGTAAAATACATGTACAAGGTAAATGTTTTTAGAAAATAGACAAATAAAGTTTTATAATGATTTAAAGCATGAATGAAAAAGCTCTGTGATTTAGGAGAAATGAATTTTTGAATTTATGAGATAGAATCTAGACAGAAACTGAATAAACAGTAAATTTGCACGAATAAACTGTATGAATTGACGTATCCAAATTCCAGTTTCATATTATTTTTCCATGAAATTTAAAATCTATATGATTTTTAGAGACTTGAACCACAAAGAAATGATTTTTGTGCATTTAGTTATGAATTTTCAAAGTTCGCTACGCAATATGATGAACAGTACACGAAAACAGAATTTTACAGTTTTGAGTTTGCAATTGGTTCAAGATCTTAAAAGCTTCTTTACTACATCTAAATGAGGTAATATTCATGGAAAATGTGTCCAAAGTTGAGATATGACAATAACCCTTAGGACTTTTTGAACAATATTCTAAAATTGTCAAAATATCCAATTATTCTATTATTCTCATTTTTAGACTAGGGCTTTTCTACTCTTGACAAATAAGGCCTAATTTCGTCAGTTATGCATTCATTATTTAATTATGCAATTTATTTCTAACAAATCATTTCTTGACCCAATTCCTTTTTTCCTTTAGTTTTTTCTATCTGATCAAGGACCAATGGCATCAATTAGGGTCTTATAAAAATATTCTAGGGTCCAATTTGTTAAATTCTTGCTAATTTAGAAATTAAAAATATTTACTATTAAGACCCAAAATTTTTCCTAATTACCAATAAGGACTGACTCATATAATAATATCACATCAATACTTCTATGGGCTAAACATCAGCATTTTTCCATAAAATTCTCATTCATGCCCCAAATAAATGACATTTCATAGATAATAATTTACTATGTACAAATACAAGATTTTGAGATATTACATATACTAGCTAGATCAATCACCTTCTCTTAACTTTTCACTTTTTGGACCAATGTGCTTCAAGGTCATTGGTTCAACACCTAAAGCAAATCCTATCACATGTGTATTTTGAATCCTCTTTTGGATCAACGTAGTTCATGGTCATTGGTTCAAGACCTCAAACATGCAAATCCCATATCGTGTATTTTGAATCCTCTGCATGACTTCTAACATTGCATGCAGCCTTTTATGTTTAATCTTGGGTCCAATGTTTTAAAAATCAGACTGGACGTTGAACCGGAAATATCATTAAGTCATGGTTTCTATAGTTCAACCGGTTGAACTAGTGGTCGAATTGATGATGCAATAATTAAATAAAAATAATATTATATATAATAATATATGTATAAAAATAAAATACCAAATTAATAAAAAAATAAATTTAAGTAGTCCAAGTTCATAATAAGTTAAGAAGCTCACATGGTAAGAATATATATTAAATCATTGAAAGTAATATTAAAACATTTCAATATGATAATACTATATGATTATTACATTATAGAATGACTATACTCCATCCATCTCCAATTATAAGAAACAAATAATTACTTTATTAGTATCAAGAAAAAAAATAATTTTGATAATTAAACTCATTAATTGTGCTACAATTTCATTTTTTTTTTCAAAATTACCCATATTAAAAGTCTGGAACGTGACTAATTAATTGCTGATAATTCTCAACACAGCCTTAATTATTTAAGGGTATAAAAGAAAAATAATATTAATTACTTCACAAATTTTATCCATATCTTTTATATTTTGGGACAAATGAAAAGTCTCAAAATTATCTTATAATTAGGGACTAAGGGAGTATAATACAATAAAATTTTTCATTTTTATAATTAGTAATTTTAAAATAGAAAGGGAAATAGTATTTTTACTTTTTAATAATTTTATAATTAAAATTTTGGGAAAAAATTAAATTTAAGTTAAATTTACACAATTTAAAAAACAGTCCGATTCTCTGAAAACCACTCCGATTCCCGGCTCAATTTCAGTTCTCAGCTTAAAAGTTTGTTCAGAGCGGTCTAACCCAGTCCAACCCCCTGAAACAGTTTAAAGCTAAAAGTTGAGCCGTTCTTCTCTCTGGGTGGTGGTTCGATTGATCTGACCATCTCGTCCGATCCAGTTCTCAAAACACTGGTTGGATCACAACCTATTTCATGTGTATACTTAACTTGTTTGTTGTTATATCAATGCTAGATATATTTATTTTGTCTGTTTGTGTAACAGAATGGAACTTAAATTGGCTCAAAAAAGAAATCACAACTACAATTCCTAATAATAATGGCTACACAGTGCATAAGTGCTATTTAATCTATACACATATGTATTATATTATTTCTTATATTATTATTATCATCATTAATTGCTTTTATAAATAACACCATAATTTTAAATTTTTATGATCTTATACATACTTCACAATCCTGCCACATGAAAACTCCACCACTGCTTTTCTTTGTGTGTTGTGCGTATTCCTCTAAATTTATCAAATGAGCAAAATTGAACTTATTTTGACTAAAGAAAAAGAAATCACAATTACAATTACTAATAATCTCCACATAATGCATAAATGCTATTTAATCTATATATATATATGTATAAATATATATTATTTTATATTATTAATTTCATTACTAATTTCTTTTATTAATAACATCATAACTTAAATTTTTATAATCCTATGCATACTTAGTAAAATCAACTTCTCCTATAATTAACCATCACATACAAATTTAACAAATTTGAGTTCTTTAAGCTATAATTGCTTTTTTTTTTGTAGCAAACATGCATGGAATAATTTTCAACTTTAATTAATTATTTATTGATATTATTTACAAGATAGGTACCCATTCATTAACAACACCAATATAATAGTAACAGTAAAGATAGTGATAAATATAATAAAGATAGTAATAAATATAATAACAATACTGATAATAATAACATAATATATAACACATCCTCCGAATTTCCAATTTCTTGTTTTTATGATATTAGTCATCATTACAATACTTATGCAATTAAAATATGATAAAGATTTATTTTATTCCATCACTCATAATAGATTTATGTAACTTCATGCCCTATTCCAGGTGCCCAAAATATCCTAACCTAGTAAACTGATAACACATCAACATTTTCCTATCTAATACCCTGATAGTAGGTAGGATTTTTCATTGTTTATAACACTGTTCACAAGTTTCGGGTTGGATCTCGTGTGGGTCGGGTGTCCAGTTTGTTTTCTCGTGCCTACCTGCTCTCTGTCAACTTGGTCCAAGCTTTTTTCTTGCTTTCTCTTATTGCCTTCATTTTTCCCCCTTTTTTCTCGGTGCTCACATTTTCTCCTTCCTCTGTGTTCTTATTTGCTTCAATTGACTAGGTTGTTTGTTCGGATCTTCCTTCATTAAGCACGGCATTATTTGTATTGAATTTTTGCTCTATTTTTCGCTTATTTTCTTCATCAACTGTGGTTGACTTTTGGTGTTCAGATGTCTAAGCATTCTATGGATATGAGCAGCATCGATCTATGCAAAGGTGATTTTCTTTCTCTTTTCTTTTTTGCATGTTGTTTTTAGTGTTCTCTTTTGGCATCGGCATTTTCGAAATGGTGTTTCCTTAGATAATTTTCGTTCGAGGAGGATGAGCCAAAGGTTGATTGCTATGAATTTGTTGTTGGAATCTGCTGAATCAGGGGACAGTGAATGGCAGGTGTTGATTCATTGGTTGAGAGTTTTTTTTCCTTCAGTTTATTTCTTTTCTCTGTTAATGTTAATTTTTTTGCTGGTTTAGGCATGATCATGGCGATTCATATCAAATCCTCGATGTTCCATGTAATCTATCCATGGTGATTCATATACAGTTTAAATTTTTATAAGTTGGTTATGATTTATTCATATATAGTTTAAGTTTTTATAAGTATGTTACAATTTCTAATAAATCATAGTCTGTCAAAATTTCTAATAAATCACCGCCTAGTAAGATTTCTAAAAAATCATTGCAGCTTTATGTGATTTCTATTTTTTCCCCCTTTTTCCCCATGTTGATTTTGGTGTTTTTCTGCGTGATAATATTCTTCCAGGTCAAAGGAGAATGAGCCGTAGATTAATGGGCATTGCTTCCTTGCCTCAATCTTTTGAAGGAAGAGATACTGCTTGGTGAGTGTGAATTCATTGAGTGTGAGTTTTGTTTTGCTAGTTTTTTCCTTCACCTATTTCTTTTTTTGTTAACTTTTTGCTGTTGTGGGTGTGATAGTGACAGTTCATATAAGATGCATGGTGTTCCAGGTAAGGTGTTGATTAATTTGTGTGTGTTAGTGTTGGAAGAGGATGGAGGAGATTAGTTGTTTATCGTCATTTCTTTTTGTTTTGACTTACCTCTTTCTTTGCTTTCTCTTTTGCTATTTTCAATTTAGCCTTATTTTGGTCATGTTAGTGCTGCTCTGTTGTTCAATTTTTGGTCCCAATGCTGGAAGAGGAATGAGAGGATGTGAATTTTTATTCTGGTTTTTTTCCCTTCTGAGGTGAGTTGTTTTATCCTTCTTATTTGGTTTGTTTAGTGTTTAGTTTTGCTTCATTTTGAAATTTTAATTGTCAATGTGTATATGTCCTTCAAAATAAAGATAAAGTCTAATTAATCTTATTCTATACTTTTCAAATGGAACTTGTAAAAATTTTCATTTAAACTTTTAAAATGGAACTTCAGAATGTGGTTTGAAAAAAATAATTAAGGTTCTGAAAAAAATTATAGATTAGGAAATAAGAGGGACTAAATTTTCTTTATTTCTTTTTTCTGAATAACTTGTAGTTAGCTTATTTTTTTAAGTTATATATTTTATTCTAAAAAATGCTGAACAAACAAATTCTATGTTTAGTTTTTAATTATTCCTTTTATTTATTTATTTATTTGTTCAATTTTCTTTTCATGTGGTTTTAAACACCATGTTCAACATACAATTGGTGATAAAATGATGGGTCTCTTTTTTTCCCCCCTTCCCCAATAATATTGGTTTTGTTGGAATATTTTTGCTGGTTTTTAAATTCTTTTGTTTTCATTGTCTTCAGTTATGTCTTTGTCTCGGAATGAGCCTATTGAATTAGCTTATAAGTATACTTTAACCTTTGTTAAATTTTATTGTAGTTGTACAATTTTTTTGACTTGTGCTTCAAAACAAACATTAAGAGAAAAGAAAAATTTTTAAAAGATAAGAGATGTGTCTTACAAGAAAGGAGTAAAACACTAGGGTTAAAGCTAAAAGTTTTTTAGTTGGATCCATGATGAACTAATAAGCAATTCTCTTGTGCTGTGAGTCTCTCAATCTCTTGAAGGAGGAGATACTGCATGGTAGATGTGAATTCATTCACTATGAGTTATTTTTTTCCCCAATTTTTTCTTTCACCTATTTGTTTTTTTTTTGTTAATTTTTACTATCGTGGGTGTGATAATAGCAATTCATATTAGATGCATGGACTTCCAGGTAAAGAATTGATTAGTTTGTATGTATTAGTGTTGAAAGAGAATGGAGGAGGTTAGTTTTTTATTGTCATTTCCTTTTGTTTGGATTTACCTCTTTCTTCAGTTTCTGTTTTGCTATTTTCGATCAGGTTTTATTTGGTCATTTTAATGCTGCTCTGTCATTCATTTTTTTGTCCCCATGCTGTAAGATGAAGGAGAAGATGTGTATTTTTATTCTGGCTTTTTTTAACCTTCTGAGGTGAGTTGCTTTATCCTTCTTTTTTGGTTTGTTTAGTGTTTAGTTTTTGTTGATTTTGAAATTTCGATTGTCTATGTGTATATATCCTTCAAAATGAAAAGATCAAAAAATGTAATTAATTTTATTTCATACTTTTAAAATGGAACTTGAGATTGTGGTTTGAAAAAAAATAATTAAGATTCTAAAAAAATTTTAGGTTACGAAATAAAAGGGGCCCAATTTCCTTTTTTTTCTTTTGAGAATGAATTGTAGTTAGCTTATTTTTTATAGATTAGATAATTTAGTATGAAAAACATTGAACAAACAAAATTATATGTTTATGTTTTTATCATTCCTTTTATTTATTTATTTGTTCAATTTTCTCTTCATGTGGTTTGAAACACCATGTTCAATGTGTAAACGGTCATAAAATGGTAGGTCACTCTTTTTTCCCCCCTTTACCAATGATATTGATTTTGTTGGAATATTTTTGCTATTTCTAAATTCTTTAGTTCCCATTTTGTTGAGCTTCATCTTTGTGTTGGAATGAGCCTATTAGATTTGGCTATCATAATACTTTAACCTTTGTTGAATGGTATGGTTATTGTAATTATACAATTTGTTAGTTTATTTGCTTAGATGATGTTGTGAATAAATTTGACCCAATTGATTTTGCAGAAACTCAGAATCTATGGAGATTGGCAGTTGAAAGGTGTCACAAAGAGGTTATTCTATATTTGTAACTCACTCTGAGTTTTTTTATTCTTTTTCTTTTGTTTTTATTAGTCATGTAGCTTAGTATTTCTTCCTCCACATATAATTAATAGGTTATTTTGATGATGGTGATGCTATACATGAATGTAAGAATTGTGGAGCTTTGATATGGCTTAATGAATGAATTAAGTCATGCTCTACGATTGATAGTCCTGTTTTCTCACTTTGTTGCAGACAAGGAAAAATTATGTTGCCTCTTCTTGAAGATGTTCCTCATTATTTGCAACATTTATATTTCGACAAGGATTGTGCTGAGTGATGGAAGTTTTTAAAGAAGATTCAATCCTATAATAACATATTTTTATTTACTTCAATGGCTGCTAAAATTCAACATTTTTCTGGTGCTGGTCCCATAGTTTTGTTATTTTCGGTCATAATTATTATTCTATTGGAAGTCTTTTGCCTCTTCCATGTTGTACTCCAGTTTACTCTCAATTATATATTTATGACACTAGGAATGAGGTTGACAATCGTATTAATGTTGTGAGGTATTATTTCTCACCTTATATGAGTTGGGATTTCTTACTTTTACATTAAACGTATATTTAACATAGTATTTATTATTAATTCATGGATATTTTGGTAGCTCTGGTGCAAGAGATATTTCACTTAATAGAGATATAATCAAGGGAATTATGGGTGTATTGAATGAAGTTAATTTATATGTTAAGAAGTATTGAATCACCTTTGAAGTAATTAAGGACAATGAATTTGTTTACATTAAAATATGTTTACCAAATACTACAAACCAGTACAATAAGACATATAGTGTTCCTTCTATGTCTGATGTTGCTGCACTAATGGTTGGTGATTTTGATTATTCAGATGGTGAAAGGGAAATTATCATAGAAAAACAGTCAGGAAAATTGAAAAGGATTAATGAACTTCAAAGAGGGTATCTTCCATTGCAATATCCTTTATTATTCCCATATGATAATGGTGGATATGAGTCAAATATTGAATTTAATTCAAACTCCACTAGAGGAACTGGAAAGAGGAAATTCATCAGTATTCGTGAGTTTTTAACTTTTAGGCTTATATGGAGGAACACAGAAGCATCAGTGCTATTTCAATCTGGTAGATTGTTTCAACAGTTTGTTGTTGATAAATATACAATCATTGAGACTCAACAATTACAATTTTTTAGGAACAATCAATCTCAATTGAGAGTTGATATCTACAAAAGATTATTTGATGCCATTCTGAATGGTGAAATTAGGTTGTTTTGTTTTTCATGATATAGCCGTGCAATATAGGTAAATATCTTCACGATGTAATCAATTTTACTAGGTGACTGCGATTTTAACTGTACAATCTATTAGCATTTGTAATTGAAATGAAACGTCATACAAAAGCTTGCTCTTTGATAAAATAAGGTCTAACAACGTTATGGTCAGCTTGCAAGATGATTTACAGTAAAACAAAATTTGAGGACTTCAACAAACACTTTTACATAGTGTTTTTGTCAAGTTTTTTCCTAGAAACTAAGTAACATTTGCACAAATATAATTTGCCGTTCAGAGAATGGGCCGCTATTATTTTTTTGGAGAAAATAATTGGATTTGAGATTGTAGGATATTTGTGGAAATTTTTTTTTTACCATAACACAACATCAATATTCAAAATAGAAACATATCATCAATATTAATAACATTATCAATATATGACACAAAAAATTAAATTATACTTTATAAATTATAAATGACATATTGCACACCCACTGCAGTCTAAGTAGCTTCATGCCATTAACAAGCACAATTTGTAAATTTTGTTGTCACTAGTAAAAAATACCGCCTTATCCACTTATACTTTAAAGTTTAAAATAATAAACATCTCACATGGATCCCACAAAAGTACTTTAAAAAAACTCATTGCCAACAGTGGCAATTAACTGCATTTAAAATCTGCTTTTGAAGTCCGAATGATATGTATTGTCAAAAATAAATAAAAGGGTTATAACCTCTTAGAGAAATCAAGTTTAGTGTGAGATTTTATTTTGGAGAAAAATTTATACAGAGTAGATTTGCTCCTTTAGAAAAAGTGTTATAGGAAACTTTATTAAATAGAATAGTTTGTAACTC
Source organism: Adenanthera pavonina (assembly GCA_026686845.1). Classification (NCBI taxonomy): domain Eukaryota; kingdom Viridiplantae; phylum Streptophyta; class Magnoliopsida; order Fabales; family Fabaceae; genus Adenanthera; species Adenanthera pavonina. Next base: position 9,275,299 of record JAIVEN010000019.1, on the reverse strand, counting down.
CAACCATATAATATAAGCAAATTGGGTCCTTCTTTAGTTCTTATCACTTCGAACCAGAACCGATAGCAAGAGAGAGAGAGAGAGAGAGTTACAAGCTTCAACAATGGCGTCCTAACCTTTTAGAAAGAGAGAACTTGATTTCTCATACTAAACTTCACTAAAACCTTACATACCCTTCATAAAAATTGTTCTACACCTCAACAAATCTCTAGCTATGGTTTTGCATGTTGGAAAGGTGGTGGATTGAAGCCAAGTTTGAGAAGCAAGTGTAGGCTTTTATTGTTCAAATACCATAGAATTGAAGAGGTGAGTTTGTACTATAATTTAATCAATTTAGTTTTCTATAAACTGAGAATTTCCCCACTCAACACTTTAATATGTATGCCTAAAGAAAGAAAATTGGCTTTGTTATTTTTTATGTACGTATGGTGAATAAGAATGACCATTTCTCATTGAAAATTATAAACTTCCAAACTGGTACATGTAAATAGATATATTGAGAAATATATTCATCCTGCGGAAGATCCACAACCACCAAAGAGAGAAGCTGAAATTGTTGATTATTCTTATATGCAATTGTGTAATTGAATTATTAGTAAAATATAAATATGTCAATGATTAGATTGTGGATTTAGATGCTAGAATTTTTATGATTGCTCAATATATTCATCCTATGGGAGACCCACAGCCATCAAAGAGAGAAGCTGAAATTGTTTATTATTCTTATATGCAATTGTGTAATTGAATTATTAACAAGATAGAAATATGCTAATGATTACATTGTGGATTTATATGCTAGAATTTTTATGATTGCTTATGGAGACTATGCGATCAAAACAAAATGTAAAGGATAGGAGTTCATCTTTATAGAATGGATATCTTCATTGAATTTATTGGCATATTTATACATTATTATAATTACCTATGGAGGCTATTCGATCAAGACAAAAAAGTCCAAAGCCTAATATTTATGTGCCTCCTATGAGATTATCTTGGTACATCCTTATATTGTCTTCAAAAACTTATATACTACATCACGTATGAACTTTCTTAGTTACCTTTCTTATTAAATTTCTAAATATATGTTGCATATAGATATTGTTTGAGAAAATATGGATAGTAATATATCTATATTCTATTAGTGATATTGTTGGAGATTAAAGAAATTTTTGTGATTCCGTGTCACTAATCTTTTCTAATATTTAATTGTTAGGAATAATTCATTTTGGTAATAATATGGATTATTAAACTTATGTGGATATTGTTGCTCACAATTGCAATATAATGACCAAAATCCTTGTACAAGTTCCCATTTGTAAGGATTGGTATCACCTAATTTTGAGTGAAAATTTCTACAATTTACATGTTCATTATCATTGGTATGCACATGCTATTCCATCAGCTATTTTGTTCAAATGGATTGTTGTTCCAGCTCTTTAGTTTGAAATTGTTCCTATTATTGATTCCCAAGATGGAGATCCTATTATTGTTCGAGTGCGTGAGTGGAATTATTTACAAGTTCCAAATGTTGAGATAGTACAGGCTTGCAATGAGTTATTTCTCGAGTACAACATGTTATCTTCTTTGAAGAATGGAAGTGTTCAAATTCATCACAATTATTATCTGTTTAATCCCAGTACTACACAGTTCACCTTCATTACTTTTCCATCAGATAATATTAGGAGAAATATTATTGCTTTGAATCTTGCATTTGATCCTTTAAGATCACAACATTCTAAAGTCATATGTACTAGGAAAGGAGCTTCAGAAGAGGATGACAGTTTTGGAATTAGTATTTATTTATTTGAGTTCCGTGCATGGAATCATTTACATGGAAGCTATGTTCGTCCAGTTGGTATAATATTTAATGATCCAGTAAATTTGAATGGCATGGCTCACTAGTGCACTCATGAAGCCATGTCTTTGTTATTTGATGTGGTTACTAATTTTGTTAAGAGTTGGTCAATGCCATAGGAAATTAGAGATGACAAGATTATTTTTTTTTTGGCAAATGTTCCAGAGATTGTATGATGGCATTCAAGAAAAATTGGAACAACTTGGATTTCAGAGTTTTAAGACCGGATGATAATTATTCTGGGTGAAATGTAGTTTATCATATGAATTTGTTTCAATTACAGTTTGATTACCCTTATATTATTGATGCTTAGGAATCTGAATTGCCCTCATTTGCACTACTTGGTATCATGCAATGTGGATAACAATCATTTGTGAAGATAGTTTTGCTGGTGGGGTGTAAAGTCATTTATTTCTATCTTCCAAGGGACACTCCATCCAATATATCTTCCCTAAATGCATACTTTCTGCCAGGTAGAATTAGTTTGGATTGGCATTTTAATAAATCATTCTTGTATTATGAACTATCCTTTCTGAAAGAACCCACTTCATAGTATACAAGATCCGAATTCCTTTACACAACATAAATTTATATTGATCCTTATTTAAGCTATTATAGCTCAATTTGATATACACAAAGGAAATTATAACGTAACATATACATATTCCTTGCTTGATCATGACCAATACAGTAAGATGTTATTAACTTTAGAAACTTGTAATCTAAATGAAAAGTACAAATTAATATATAGATTCAAAATTTCGTAAATAACATTATATATTATTACTTTAAAATTGACAACTTCATCCTGTGCATTGGCAAGATTTTCAAGCTAGTTCATATAATACATGGTTAGAAAAGGAGGTCATAGTTGAATCACTTCATACATATTCGAATCAACAAACAATTTGGTCTTTCCCATAATATTTGTAAGTTCATACATGTAGTCTGAGAACAAAAGAACACTAAACATTATTTTTAGTTTGATAAAAAAAATCATGTTTATAGAAAGGAAAATATGTGTATATATATATCTATACTTATATATATACTTTATAATAAGGAAAAATGCATATAAATATGGCTTGAGTGTGAAACTAGCCTTTCAATTTGATGAGAAAAATTCATATTCATAATAAGAAAAATACATACATATATATATATATATATCTATGTTATATGTATATATTTGATAATGAGGAAAAATGTATATAAATATATCTTGAATGTGAAACTAACCTATGCCTAACTGAACACTTGTAGAAAAAATCATAACCCCAATAACATCCAGGATGCACTCTCTTAGCTCTTCCAAAATTCCCTGTGCAACATTATCATTGAATATGCATTGAATAACATGCTCACTGATCCACATTAAAAATCGTACGTATTTGAAAAGGTTGTACACATACATATGTATATATACAAGGACTGACTATAAAAAGAAGGCACATATAATTAGTCTCATAGATCCATATAGATGTACACTAAATGATTTAGTCCCTTCGTATAATCATACAATACGCTCATGTTATCTAGGTAACCATAACATCTGCACATGGAAAGCATTTTCCACACAACATGACAAAATTAAATTTTTGTACTACCCAAATTAACATTACAAAAAATCAAATTACTTACCAATTGACTCATTAGTGTTAATCAACAAACACAGAGCCTCCTCCACAATAACCGAATGAAATGGATAAGGAGGAAGAATCCAATAACAAGTTTCAACCTTAGTATCATCCATTAAATGCAAGAGCATGTTACGTTCTTTTTTGCTAACAAAAATCCCACTCCTAGTAACATTCAACTTAGAAATAAAAAAACATCTCCCTTCAATGAACACACAAGTAAATTTACTGTGATGTTGCCTCGGCCTGAGCACAAGTTGGATTAAAGTTTCCTACAAGAGCCAAGCAATCATTCTTAATTGGCAAACATTTTAGGGAAAAATTGGAATGAATTATCCAAACACAATTTCTTGCATTACTTCTTCATCCGAGGCCACTATATAATGACTTTGAACACTTTGGCACTCCATGATAATAAAGCCAGTATGAGTGTAAGATCCTGACATAGATCCGACGACCTTCATCTGATCATGATGAATTTCCGATAGCAAAGTATAATCTTTCTCGACCATGGTGAACTTGATTTCTTGATAAGAATATCTCAAACCATACTCTCTATAACTACAAATATTTTAACTAGTAATGGATTTAGTTATTACTAAATAAATGTCATTATCAACTACAACGTCCAATAGCAAACTCAAGCAAGACAATGGTTAATAGAAAGTAATCTCTTTTCATATGAACAAATGTCCCCTTTTAGTCAACCGTCGCTCTAAACCGATCAAGAACCAACAAAAAAATTGTCACTCCATTCTTTTTTTTTACCTTTCTTTTTTCCTTTTTTTCACTTCTTTTTAATTCAATAAAGAAATATTAATATTAGGTTTCCCCAATAAACCCAATATGGTTAATTCATTACTCTTTGTTGTTGTTTAGTTTTTCATCTCTTTTATTTATCAAGCATCCAATTTTAGTGGATCATATCTACTTTATGATGCTCATGTTGTCACGTCTACTCTACTATCCTTTCATTTGCCCATGATCATATGGCACAATATTAACTATTAAGTAATTGACATAATATAAACTGATATCTAAAATGTTGTCCATTTAAAAAATAAAAAAGAAAAGCCAACATGTGAGGAGGGATAAAAAAAAATGTGTAGACCCCACCATGAAACAATATTTGATCTTATTGTATATAATTATATTTTTCATTTTCAATAGTAAAATGAGTCCCCCTACAATAATATTTGATCCTATTATATATATATATATATTTTCTTTCCAACAGTAGAATGAGTCACCATAAAATAATATTTCAATAATATTTTATTCTATTTTATCAATATGATTTCCCATTTGATACCAAAAAAAAAGAAAAAACAATAATATCACGTCCAAGATATTTAATGACCCATAGCAAGTTGAAAACTGAAACTTCATGCCATAATATACAAATAAATATAGACAATATAAAAACAGTTCAATTCTTACATTCAAAAAGAGAACTACCACCCATTGTGTGAGGTTCTACATTCTATTTAATTAAATTTCAAATTTTATTATATACAATAACATCGAATTGCTAATTAAAAATATTTTTAAAATCATTCACTTAAAAGTATTGTAATGTTTCAATTAATATGTTAAATTCTTTGGCAAAAACAATTAATATATTATATTCAACTAACTATAAAAATTGTCTAAATAAGTTTATTCCATTATAATTTCTAAATAATTTAGTGAATGGGATTTTGCCCAAATTTGTAATTATAAATACAAATTGATTGCATTTTTGAATTTGGAATATAATATCAATCATTTTCAAAACTTTTAAATCAAGAAATTGTCAAACCAAGTTTGTTATTTCAACTTATTTCAAATATTATTAAAAACTCTTTCAATGAAATTGATATTCTAAAATAGTTTGTATAGTCATTGAATCAAGAAATTGAATAATTAATACAAACTAGCATTACACCATGATGATTCTTTGGAATATTTCATTAAATTTTTTCTAAAAAATTTCAATATTTCATTTATTAAACAATAATTTTTAATTTATTATTTATTAATTAAAATTTTATATTCAATAAATATAAACTAAATTATCTTCAGCTTTCAATGACATTATTTATAATTTATATTTAGAGTAAAATATATTGACTTCCTCTCAGTATGGTTGAAATTACAAAGACCTCCCATTTATCTTCAAAACATATACTTTAGTCCAATTTTTAATACCATTATGAATATTTTGTTAAAGATTCTATAATACATTTTTTAATCAACTGAAGTTTATACTAAAAAATTACAATTATTAATTTACCCTTATAATCTAAAATCTTTTCTATCCAATAAAATCTAAATAAATTTAAAAATATTTATATAAAAAATTCATGATAATATTTCCTATTGATGTGACATTAAAATATAAATTATTTATTAAATAATTTTAAAGAATTAATTATAATATTTAAATAAATGCAAGTGAAAATATTAAATTAAAAATTAATAAAATAAACATACATCAAATCAATAAATATAAATAAATCATAAAATAAATGTAAAATGCACTATTTACAAACCATGAACAATAGGGTTTGCTCATACTCTATACAAATACACAAAACTCATTTTAATTGAAAATAAAAAAGTTAAACAAAATGTGTTGAAAGCATTCCTAAATAAATATTTATGTTCAAGAAGAATATTTTAGTCAAGAAAAATATTAAATTTCATGAATTAATGGTTTATTAACCATTGAGTGGATGGAAATGGAATCTTGAAAATAGAAGATAGATCTATGTAGTATAACTTTTATTTCAGGGGAGGTTTGTGTATGTTTCCAAAACAAATGGCAAAACTCTATAATTTAGGCAAAATATAAAGGAGGTCATTGTATTTTACTCTTATATTTATAATAATTATAATTTGTAAAACATATCCATATCCATGGTTATTATATAATAGATTGTTTTAAATAATGAATATTACCTTAGTTTTGACTGTTGTTATAATTTTAAATAAAAGATAAGTATAATCACTACAAAAAAATTGGAAATTTATGATGAAAATTTATGATAAATTTGTGAAATTATCAGAGCCTGAAGGGGAAGTAGGAATGTATTGATAGAATCTTAGTCAAGATTTACTTTATCAAGTTAAATATTAACATTTTAATACTATTTACTTGCTCAATCTGATAGTACATTTCACTTTTGAGTGAAGTAATGATCTAATATCTATTAAATATTCATGATGTTGTGAGGTTATGGCAATAAATCCCAGTGAATAGGGTTGTAAGTCCAGACTTTGGTAGAAACTCACATGCATGAATGTTTTATTGTATGTTGTTCATTTTAAAATCATTGGCTAGGATTGAGTTGCTAAAAATAGTGTTGAATCTTAATATTTAATTTGAATAGTAATTCTTGACTCACTTTCTTTCTTTATATTTCTATGAAACCTGATGGTAATGGTATCAAAAGGGGAGATTTGTCTCAAAATGTTCCGATCTCTTACCCTTTCTCGTTGCTCTTCTATTCCTAGCTCTTCTTCCATCACTGAATCCGAAGCAACCACATCAACTAATATTTTCAATGAAGAAATTCATTTCCAAAATATTAACCAGGAAATAGATGATTGAACTATTCCCCAAGTCGATAGAAACCTCCTCTATAAACCAAAAGGAAGATTCTTCATCAAATTTAACTATATTATCAAAACTGTTGAGGAAGCCATTCCTGTTAAACCCGATAAAAAGGAATTTACTCTTTTATCCCTTGACTCTGTCAAACAACACAGGAAACACTATAATTACTTACACATAGCATGTGTCCAAGTTGCTATCAAACCTTTAGTCAGAAGAGGATTAAACGTTTCTTGTCTTCTTTGCCTTAGAGATAATAGGCATGATAAATTCATCGACTCTCTCTTAGACATGGTAGAAGCAGGTCTTCATGATGGACCAATTTATTTTAATAGTTATCCAGACAGAAATGTTCATTTAGCTGATGAACATATTACAGATGTTCTTAAATTAAATATAAAATTAAATGGATTCCACATGAAGCCTGGATCTATCTCAGTTGCCATAATCTATAGAGTCTCTTATAAACTTATGAATTCATTAACTTTTCGTGTTAGAATACCCCAAGTGTCTGGTCACACAACCGTATTCTCAACTGACTATTCCAGAGCCCATGTCCATATCCCAAAAATAATTAAATGGGAAGATGTTATTCTACCAGAATCATGGTTAATGGAGAGAGCCTCTCCATCCATACTAATGCCAACTCCAGAATATCTATTTCCCAAAGTTCAAATAGAACTATTGCCATAACCTTTGAAAGAAGTCGAAGGTCCTTTAGTGGAACTTCTAAAACTGATACTCGAATAGTCCTATCAAATGATGATTACAGATCTGTAGCCTCAAAATTACCAAGTCATTATGTCTCTTCAATACCTCAAACCATCCCATAGGGAATTCCTCCATCCAGTGTCCAATCCACTATTCACCTTCAAGGATTAGATACTTCTTCAAACATCCCTAGACCAACTTATTAAAGAGATGATGAAGAATAGAGATCTATGCCATCTCCGACTTACACTTCCTTGCATGAGCCTTTTGAAGAGGTAAATACTATTTCAACCGAATTTCAAATAGATAAACCTCTTCTACAAAAGGATTTTTATGCAGAAGAAAACCAACTTGCCAGAAATTGGTTCTTTGAGAATTTCAAAGGAAAAGGAAGAAAACAAATTCAAGAGAAATTTTATAAATTCCTTGAAATGGTCCAAATGTTTTTGAATGGTTTAGAGCCTATGCTTTGGAAAATCCATTTGCGAGCATAATCAATGAAACCACAAAATCCTGGCAAACTTCTAAAGGAGATGTTTTAGAATATGAATTTCCTCCTTCCAAAACCATTTTAATTACTCGTCTCACTGATGAGAAACAAACCACAGTTATGGTTGCTCTTTTAAATTTAAACAAATCGATGAAGCTTTTTCTCCAAAAGATATCCAAAATATTATGGAACAAAACAATTAAACCAATAAATATCCTCAAACCATAGGAGAACACCTTGTTTCTAAACCATCTGACATTCCTTCAACAACTTCACCTTCAACCAGTTCTACAACAAAACCCATTATTGAACTGCCATTATTTAAGTCATTTCATATTCTCGTCAAAGTGAAAAAGGAGTTTGAAAATCATCCTAGTGATCTTCTCAAAAAAATAAATGACCAACTTAAATTATTAGATAAAACCTTAGTTGTCCCAGATTCTCTACAAGCTTTAAGGACTTTATCTCATACTATTAATGTCTTAATCAAAGCAACTTCATCCTTAGAACCGAAATACATTCCCCAAATTAACCAAACATCTTTTAATTGGAGAGCTCCTTCTAAATATTATTATCCCAAGGCCACTGCCCCTGACCTCTGACCTCTTACTTGAAGAATGCCTAGATCAAAGCTTTAAACATTTTAGTACCAATCATATTTATGAGTGGAATATTGATTGTCAAACTGAATACAACATACTAACCACCCTCCAACATATGACCATGGTTAACTCAAAGGATGATGGGATAATTATGTTTCTTCTGAAGAAAAACTCCAAATTTTAAATGCCACAAAAGTCAAGCATGATGGTACACCAATCAGGAAAAATGGAGAATATATCCCTAATACTATTAACACATTAATCTTTATCATAGTTCAACATTTTATAGGACATCCCTCCTTATGGAAAAATAAATCTGCCGAACTCCTTTCAAACCTCAAATGTAGAACCCTTGCCAATTTTAGGTGGTATAGAGATACCTTCCAAACCAGAGTTTATACTTGTGAAGATAGTAAGCAACCATTTTGGAAAGAGAAATTTCTTGTCGGCCTCCCAAAATCCTTAGGAGATAAAGTTAGAGAGAAAATAAGAAACCAAGCCAATGGAACAATCCCTTATAAGTATTTAAGTTATGGCCAACTCATAGCTTATGTTCAAAAGGTTGCTTTAAAAATCTATCAAGATGATAAGATTAACCACCAATTAGCCAAAGAAAGAGCCCAAAATAGAAAAAATTTAGGATCCTTCTGTGAACAATTTGGATTTGCTTCTTGTAAGAAACATAAGTCCAAAACCAAAGCTCCACAAAAATATTATCACAAAAAATAAAGAAAACCTTCCTACCAAAAATATAAGTCCAATACCCCACCTCGCAAACTAAAAGGAGAATTTAGATCCAAACTTCTAATTGATTCCCTAAAAAAGAACATAACCTATTTTAGGTGTGGAAAACCTAGACATATATCTAAATAAGAAAATTAGAGCCCTTAACTTTGATGAATCCGTCCATCAACAACTTAATAATCTAATGATAAACACCTCGGAAGAAGATAGTGATGACCAATTCTCTTGATCCTCTAATAATCTTAACCCAATCCAAAAATCTTCACCCTCCAAAACCTTTAACTAGGCCCAAAGTGATGACATTTCTTCTTCAGATGAAGAAATTAATGTAATCACAAAAGAACAAGACTTCTTACTTGAAGTCATCTATGCCTTACCTGACTCTGAAGAAAAACGATATTATCTTAATAGATTAAAAGAAATATTTGATGAAAATACAAAACCACAAACTCCAACCCCAAAACTCCCTACATTAGCCAACAAGTACAGCCTGACTAACACACTAAAAAGATTTAACCATACACCTAAACCTACTACTCTCCAAGACCTCCAGCATGAAATAAATAATTTCAAAATAGAAATCAAAGATCTTAAGCTACAATGAGAAACACAAGCCCAGATGATTGAACAAATACAATTCACCAAACCTAATAGTCCAACCCAATCCGATGAAGAAAATGAGGAAGAACTTTCCAAACCTTTCCTTAATTTAATATCAAGGATTAAATTTCAAACGTTTTATATAAAAGTCAAAATAATTATCAACCATGATTTTGTCCTTAAAGAAATAGCCTTATTTGACACAGAAACAGCCTCTAACTGTATTTCAGAAGGTCTTATCCCAACCAAATATTTTGAGAAAACCAAAAAGTGTTTTAATACTTGTAATGGAATTCCACTTGAAATAAAATACAAAGTAACCAATGTCATTGTAAAAAACCAAGGTTATTAGGTAAAAACCCCTTTTACCTTAGTAAGAGATATTAAAAACAAAATTATCCTAGGAAAACCCTTTGTCTCCAAACTTTTCCCTTTCAAGATGAATGAAAATGGAGTAACCATTAAATATTTAGGAAAACCTATTCTATTTGCATTTATCAAAGCACCTATAGTTAAAGAACTTAACAATATTGTTCTTAGAGAAAACCAAATCAATTTCGTCAAAGAAGAAATTTCTTTTAGAAATATTGAAACCCAATTAGCTCAGCTATCAATTCAAAAGAAAGTCCAAGAACTTCTTAACCATATTCAAAAATTCATATGTTCAGATCTTCCAAATGCTTTTTGGGAAAGAAAAAAACAATCTGTAGAACTGTCTTATGAAAAGGAGTTCCAAGAAACCCAAATTCCAACCAAAGCTCAACTTATCCAAATGAACCAAGAACTCCTTGATTTTTTTCAAAGTGAAATCCAAGATCTTCTTGATAAAAAATTAATTAGAAAAAGCTGAAGTCCTTAGTCTTGTGCTGCTTTTTATGTTAATAAAAATGCATAAATAGAACGAGGAACTCCAAGATTAGTTATTAATTACAAGCCTTTTAATTGAGCTCTTCAGTGGATTAGGTATCCTATTCCAAAGAAGAAAGATCTTCTTAACTATCTTTATTCTACTAAAATTTTTTCAAAATTCGACATGAAGTCTGGTTTTTGGCAGGTTCAAATTTATGAAAAAGATCAATAAAAAACTGCCTTCACTGTCCCTTTTGGACAATATGAATGGAATGTTATGCCTTTTGGATTAAAAAATTCTCCTTCTAAATTTCAACAAATCATGAATGAATTTTTAATCCTTACACTAAATTTATCATCGTTTATGTTGATGATGTTTTAGTTTTTTTCCAATCTATTAACCAACATTTCAAACATATATATATATCTTCGTAAATATAGCCAAAAGAAATGGTCTTGCTATTTCAAAAGCAAAGGTCAGTCTTTTTCATACAAAGATCCTATTTTTAGGACATCATATCTATCAAGGTATGATTACTCCTATTGATAGGGCTATCCAATTTGCTGATAAATTTCCTAATCAAATCCTTGACAAAACCCAACTACAACATTTTTTAGGTTGCCTAAATTACGTAGGAGATTTTGTCCCACAATTAAATAATCTTATCAAGCCCCTTCATGATCGCCTCAAGAAAGATCCACCGGTGTGGACAGACACCCACACCACAATTATCAGACAAATCAAATCACAAGTTAAAGAGCTTATGTGCCTTGCTTTATCCAGTCTGCATGCTCTTAAAATAATGGAAATTGATGCCTCCGACATTGAGTAGGAGGAATCCTCAAACAACATGGGAAAGAAAGTATTATTGCTTTCAAATCAAAGCACCGGAATCTAACTCAACAAAATTATTCAACCATTAAAAAAGAAATCTTAGCTATTGTTTTGTGTATCACAAAATTCCAGAGTGATTTATTAAACCAAAAATTTTTAGTCAGAGTTGATTGTAAATCTGCAAAAGAAGTTTTGCAAAAAGATATTAAAACTACTTCATCAAAACAGATTTTTGCTCGTTGGCAAGCCATACTAAGTGTTTTCGATTTGACATTGAATATATCAGGGGCAATACAAACTCTCTCCCAGATTATCTCACCAGAGAATTTTTGTAGGGAAGGTAATAATGCCTCCAAAAAAAGGACAAAGGGAAAGCGAAAATAGATATGGTGCAAATATTAACCCAATTCTCAACTAGGTCTTCTACCCAAAACCCCGAATCATAGACTCAAACTGGGTTATCCACCCAGAAATCAACTTCCTCAAACCCTGCTAAACCAAAAGCAGAAGCCTCACAAACAAGAGAAACTAAATCTAAAGAAACTAGAGTAGATTATGCCTTTCCAATTGAAACACTCCAAGCCTTAGCTGTCTGAGGATTAACCCATTTACCAACCAAATCCTAGGCTAATATAGCTGAGGAGGAAGATGATGATGATGATAAGGGAGACTTTCTATCCCTTATGATCCAGAACCTTAAAAATAAACAAATTATCACTAACCTAAAAGACCAAAGGCTCATTACTGTTGCCCAACCAACTACTATTACCACTTTCCAACCAACCAAAAACAAAACTACTTATATTTCCAAATTAGACAAGCCAATGACCATTATTCAAATTGAACCAGAATTCTTTGAAAAGAATCCAAACCATGTTGGCTAAAAAATATTTCCTTCAGGATTCCATTTTAAGCCATTAGCACCAAATAAAACCCAGAGATACTATGAGTTCATCCTCATAGACAATGATTCTGTGGCCATTAAACACCATCCTAACCCCTCTGACAGAAACACATATACCCATACAACCATCCAAATACTAAAAGTCCTTACCCCTGCAAAATGAGAACAAGACCTAAATAAACCTAAAACATTTTCTCAACATTTTGATCTCATAGGGTATAACTACTGGGATTACATTGATGCCCGGTATAATACCTTTTGGTATCAAAATAAACAATGGCACAACACTTGGTTCATCTACTTCAACCAAAAAAATACCTATAACTTTCTACAATGGTTTATTAAATGGTGGGATTATTTCGGTTCTATTGAAGATATATTGCCACAACCAATTAAAGAGGGCTTGCAGGACTTTCAAACAAAGATCAACCTTGTTAATAATCATTTTCCTGTGTTACTACATTTCTTCTCCAAATTATCCATATCCTGGATCTTTGCTTGGCATTACAAGTATAATAGTCTAACATCCGGACTCCTAATCCTCCAAAGAATACCATACATCAGGTGGTATGTAGACATTGAACCAAATAGAGCAAACATTAATGCAGTTAAAATATGGTTCAGAAATAACCCATAGTGGTTAATCACCTCAGAAACTAGCAAGTTCCTCAACCAGAAGAACCAGATACATGCCTACTTGGCCTCTATTGCTGATAAGCAAACTTTTGTCAACCAATTAAAACAAGCTTTCCTTCTTCTCAAAAATGAGCATAAACCATCATCATCCAACCCATCATCCAATACTCATTTAGATAACAAAGAAGAATTCTTCACAATTAACCTAGCAGAAGAATGAAAAAAAAGGAGTCAAAGTTACTATTCATGAGTTGACTATTAGTTGACCCTTGACCGAAACTATTCACAATATGACCGGAAGATCTTGACCATCAGATATTGACCGTACTAGTAGATGCTGACCGTCGGATGTTGAAGATCAAATTTCATCCCAACGATTGGATTAAATTAATTGTAGTCATTGGATGTAACTTAAAATGTCTATAAATAGATATGTCAAGTCCCTTTCAAGGGCCATAGCAAATTTTGAGAGAGTTAAGGAGATTTTTGAAGAGAGTTTCTTTGTAAGCCTCTTACTTTCTCTTTCAATAATATTTTCCATTAACCATCTCTTTGCTTTATCATTAACCTTTTCATTCTCCGTCTAGACTGTGCGAACTACCGCCGTTCTGGCATTTGATTAGCTTTCTTGCACTTTATTTTTATTGTCTAGACTATGTGGACTAACACCGTTCTGGCATTGTTTTAAGCTTTTTGCATTTTATTTTCTTGTATTTATTTCATGTTCTTCTTTCGCAAAATCTATTACAAAAATTTTGCGACAGAGTTTGTGATGGATTTGTGGCAAATGTTATGATGAAATTGTATCCATCACAAAATTCGTTGCAAATTTCCAGTTTTCTTATATAGTCAATTTTCATTGAGAAAAATTCTCTTTGAAAGTCTTATAAATAAGTGGCTAAAAAAAGGACGTTTTATAATTAAGAGCTTCATTTTAAACTTAAATCATATTTCATATAAGGATTTTGTAAGCTATATTTTTCTTTATTTTTCTATTTTGCACAATGATAAGGATCATTGATAAACTTTAATGATTATCAAACACTATAGGCAAATTACAGTTGGTTTAAAGTTATCTTTTCTTGCATTTAGATTATAATCTTGAAAAAGTACATATTTTCATATTGGTTTCACTCATTTCCCAGTTAAATCTCTTACAATTCTTTTAGATCTATTTTGTTTTGTAGATCTATCATTAAATATGATATAAATAAGTGATTATGTGATACCTCTACAAGGAGTTGTGTCCATGGATGAGATTACTGTATCCTCAACTATACCAATAAAATCTATGTTTCTTGTTGCAAGCTGAGGATGCATATGAAAATAGATGGTTTATATTTTGGTTTCATTTCAAGTTTAGCTACATAATATGCTAAATATGTTGACTTAATTTTCCAACATTTTTATGGCTAGGGAAGTAATTTTCATAGAAATAACTTGACATTGCACTGGTCATCACAACCAAGGCTGACAAAATGTTTGTGAACAACTAAGAAAAAGTCATTCCAACTTTTAAGTTATAGGATGCCTAAGTGCCCATTTGGTTTTTAATTTGTCAAAACAAGTTTTGGTAGAACTAATATTGCAATATAGTTATGGTAAAAATTGGTTTTGGACTAATGTAATTTGTGTTTGGATACTTTATTTGAAAATTAGTTTTAGCAAAAGTGGTTAGATTTGGATGATTTTAATTAAAAGTACTTTTAGATGTGTAATTACTAAAAAAAGACATAACTATCATATTATAATATTAAATGAAAAAATAAGATGTATATGATATATAAATAAAAAAGTTTCAAAATTAAAATATTATAAATAAATTTGATAACATTACATGACTAATTATTTTGTATAGATTGTACAATTTGATCTCTAACTGCAACACAAATATGATCAATCTCCCTAGAAGAGACCATAGTTGAATGTATGGAGGGATCCTCAGCAATCTGAGTGAAATCCTCATGTTGAAGACTTCTATCTTCATTTTCGAATTACGCAAAATCAGAATGAGTTGTAGAATGCATTCTAATAAAGTTGTGTATGGCCATTATTGCATAAACTATTTGAACTTGTGTTTCATACTTGAAGTTGGGTATAATCGTAAAATAGTGAACCTATTCTTCCAAACCCCAAAGGTCCTTTCTATGGTGTACCTTAAACTTGAATGGTAATAGTTGAAGTACTAATTATGGGTTTCAAAATGAAAAGAATGCCAATAATTTAGAAGGTGATAATGTTCACTTTTATATGGACCGAGATAACCAATTAGTGTTGGATAAGCCGCATCAACCAAATAATATTTACCTAATGATCAATGAGTATGTAGTCAATTATTTGTTATTTAAACTAAAATAAACATAATTATAGCAATAAGGAACATACTTGGAGGTAGATTCAGGAAGTTCATGGAAGGAGTTGTGAAATCTAGCATTGTGGTGTGCCTTCCCATATGTACAATGGAAATACGAAACACATGTTCCAGTCACATACAACCATCACATTTAGTGTTGCAATTCCTTTTCTTCCAATAAATTTGGCTTATTCACAAGCATGAACCATGTAGGGGATACGACTACCATCAATTGCTCCTATAACATCCTTTAAAAATGGCCAATACCAGGAATCATGTTGGATTTGTTTGGTATATCATGAAATGTTCTATTTAGTGGCTTGATGTAATCCATTAAGAGTGTAAGGCAAGCCAGTGAGACATCAATGTTTGCTTATCATCTCTCCTAAGTGTTGAAATCTTTCTTGTAGCATCATGTTTCCTGCCCTGTGTCCAATCATGTGTAAAAAGATTGCAACCTTTCTGTGTATCCCCATTTAATTAGTTCCTTTCAATCCATGTTGTTCAAATGCCATGCAAAGAAGATGAAATATACTATTCTCCATTCAAAACATTTCATAACAATGAATAGGATGCCATCTAAAATTTCACTCACCTATAAATGGCATATATACTCACTAATTCTCTGTGGCTTTTTACAAAAATATTTGGCTGCATACAAGCCAACTAATGCACTAACCTTTTGAGCCTTCTTTATATGTTTTTCATAGGACTCTTCCACTAATTCTTTCAACCTATAGTCAAAGAAAATAAAATAAGACTACTATATATTGCTGCCCAATCTACACAAAGCCAAAATAGCTCAAGAAAATAAACCATACACACATATATATTTAAAAAAAATCTGAGTTCAATAGTTAAACATAATCCGAAGTTTAAGTTAGACACATTCTAAAGTACAATAGTTAAACACAATCTTGGTCACATTTTCAATGTTAGTAAACTTCAAGCTTTAGCCAAGCCACCAACTTCTCCTCATGTTCTTTCAAGGCCACAAATGTTTCTCTTGCATCCCAGGAGGACTTAAGGAATTGACGGCATTGGGAATGGAAATCAAAATCAATACTGAGTGCCTCAATTTTTAGTACATCATCTATCACTTCACTAACGAATGTTATATAAACCACTTGCTCTAACTTAGAGACATAAGCTATTCTACTTACTATTGAATCAAGTATTTTTTATGATTTCAAACATTTGGAGCTTGGAAGAAAGATATCAAAGAAGTACAAGAAATCTCAAGTCAATCCAGAAAGAAATGAGCACAAGATTAAGTTGTAGGATTTCTCACTGTAATCACAAAAGTAAAAGGCTTTGATCTTCCACCAAATGTTTTTTAAAATGTGTTTTTCAACAAATCCTATATTAACTTATGATATATTTGGGAAATACTCACTAACAGACGAATTTTGAATCTTTAAAATTCATATGTTACCTTGAAAATTTGAACTTTAGTAGCTAAAATTCGAACTTACAAAGTTGCTACCTCTGATAGACAAATTTCAGCTTGTGAAAATTCAAATTTTGAGTCAAGCATAACTTGTGAAAAATAAAAAATTCGTTTGAAAATATGTCAAAGTTCATCTGAAAGTGAAGTTTAAAAAGAGTTCCAAGTCAATCATCTGACAGACGAACTTTAACTTTTAAAATTCAAACTTTGGAAAGATAATGCGTAAGTCTATTCGGGTGTTTCTCTAACAGATGAACTTTGGTCTTTAGAAATTCAGACTTCGATTTAAGTCTGAAAGAAGTCTCTCTGACAAACAAACTTTGGTTTTTGAAAATTCGAATTTCAAAGAGAAGAACTTTTGAACCATATTAAGATTCTCACTAACAGATGAATTTTGGACCCCAAAATTCGAACTTCGAAGGCACTGTAGCAATATGGAACAATTGTTCACACTTATCAGAAGAAATTTAAACTTAAAATTCATATGTTCCAACATGGAAAATATATGTCAAACATGAAAATTTGAATTTTGCTATAGAATAGAAGAACTTGGAAGTTCAACATTAAAGTCTTTAACTTATGGTCTCTGCAAAATTCGTCTGTTGACGACCATAAAATTCAAACTTTGGATATCAGACGCATTAAATGTGATTGGTGAATGGATAGTTTTGCGGAGTAACCGTTGGATAACGTCTCTAACGACTAGATCTTGTCTCTAACATATATTTAAGACATAAATTTATAAATAGAACTTCATTTAAAGGTGTGGGTAACAATCATACGTTGTATATACTGAAACTCTATCAAATTCTTCAGACAAAGCTTTCTACTCTCACATACTTCATAATTTATACTTCAACTGTCATATATACTCTAAATTAGAGAGTCTATTCTATTGTAAACCATCTTATCTTCTTCTGGAAGAAAAATATTCTTGTGAGGGAATTTCACAAGGGATTTGGGAAGCACTTAGCTAGAGTACAGAGAGAGAAAATATAAGCTCTTGGAACAGAGAATAGAGTTGTACTATGGCATTGCAAGGAGCTCATCGAATTCTTGCAAGATAGTAGAAAATCTCAAGTGATAGCTTAAGAACTGGATGTAGGCCAAGAGGAAGAGACCAAACTAGGATAAATATTTGTGTCTTCTCTTCCCTTACCTTGCTTTCTACTTTGTTATATTTTATACTTTGTTTTTTTTGTCATTCTTGCTTTCACTGCTCTCTTGCACTTTTGCAGAAAATTGGTTTGTATGCAACCAATTTTCTGATTAGGTCTGCTAGCAAGGAAGCTGGTCAAGACAGGAAGAAGAAGGGCCTTGCATTAAAAGTTACAGATGAAAAAGAAGAAGAGTCTGATGATGATGAAGAACTAGATGAAGAGACTCTAGCTATGATGGCCAGAAAATTTGAAAGGTTCTATAAAAAGAAAAGAAATAAAAGATTCTTTAAGAAAGGAACAGCTGGGACAGTAAGAAAGAAGGCAAAAATCCTATCACATGTTATGAATGCAAAAAGTAAGGACACATCAAATGGGATTGTCCACAATTCCTAAAGAAGCAAGAGAAGGAAAAGAAAGTTGCTGACAAGGGCAAAAAAAAGGGCATACATCTCATCAATCTGGGGCAACAGCTCAAATGAAAAAGATGATGATGAGGAAGAAATTGCTAACATTTATTTGATGGCACTTGCATCTAAAGAGACTCCAAGCTTGTCTAACAGTGATCATGAAGATGAGGTATATGAATTTGAACCTTCCTATTATGAATTGCTTGATGCATTTCATAATCTGCATGATGAGTTCATTAAATCTGCATGTAAGAAAAGAATTAGCAAGTTAGAATCTGATTGCCAAATCTCTGACACTGTATCTCTGCATAAAATTGAATCTGTTTGCTATACATCATGCATTGAATTGAAGCAGAAAAATGAATATCTTTTGAAAAGCATAGCTAAACTCACTAAGGGCAAAGATTTGTTGTTTGCTTTGTTGGGAAGTCAGAGAATTGCACAAGGGAAAGCTGGACTTGGCTATGATCCTTATGCAGTTTAGAAAAAAAATGAAAAGAAAAATCAAAACTTGTATATGAGACATTCTGTGTATGCTAATGTACATAAAAAGAAAAGTTACAACTCAAAATGCATTGAATCTTATGTCCAACCAAAATATATGAAACAAAAATATTATCTGCATTGCTTTCTTCCTGCATCACAATCTAGTAGTCCCTTTATCACTTACCATTACTGTAACAAGAAGGGACATGTTTCAAATTCATGCATGTTAAGGAAAAATGGAATTGGCAGGAGGGTAGAATGGGTTCCCAAAGGTACATCTGTATCTAGGGAAAATGCCAATGATAGAAAAGGATCCAAGCAGATTTAGGTACCTAAAAAGAAAAATTGAATCTTGTTTTGCAGGTCTGTCTTAAAGCTAGCAAAAGTAACAAATGGTATATGGACAATGCTTGTTTAAGACATATGACTGGTGACAAGGAGAAGTTCATCACCCTTAGAGATAAGAAAGGAGGAAAAGTGACCTTTGGTGGTGACCAATAATCTTGAAACATCTATAGAAGAGGGGTTGTTTGCAATTGGACTCAACCACAACCTACTAAGTGTGAGTTAGACATGTGACAAAGGAAACTGGGTACTGTTTGACTCAATGTTCTGTCTGGTCATCCGAAAAAGTGATCCTAAAGTAATCCTTAAAGCTCAAAGGGATGGTAACTGCTATACCATTGATCTTGATGAACTTCCCACTTTAGATTTTGTGTGTTTAATTAGTAAAGATAATGATAGTTGGTTATGGCATAGGAGACTGACATATGTTAACATTAACTAACTAACAAAATTAATTAAAAATGATTTAGTCATTGGTTTGCTGAAAATCTCTTTTGAAAAGGATAAAGAATATGATGCATGTCTTAAAGGGAAACAAACTAAATCATCATGCAAATCTAAAAATGTAATAGCCACATCTAGAGCACTACAATTACTGCATATGGATTTAATAGTCCATCTAGAGGAAAAGGCATTTGTGGAAACTTGTATTTGCTTGTGATTGTAGATGATTACTCTAGATTTACTTGGACTTTATTCCTTTATTCCAAAAGTGAAATATTTGATGCATTTGTAACATTAGCTAAGAAAGTGCAAAATGAGAAGGGTATTTCCATTATGTTTATTAGGTCTAATCATGGAGAAGAATTTGAAAACTCAAGCTTTCTGGAATGCTGTGAAGAGCATGGAATTGATCACAACTCTTCAGTACCAAGAACTCCTCAGCAAAACGGAGTGGTGGAGAGGAAGAACAAAGCAATTGGAGAAATGACCAGAGCAATGATGAATGAAAATGAGCTTCCTCAAGTTTTCTAAGCTAATGTAGTAAACACATCAAGCTATATTATCAACAGAGCCTACATCAGACTAATTCTAGGGAAGACACCATATGAGCTCTATAAAGAAAGGAAGCCAAACCTCTCACACCTGCATGTAGTCTGTTGCAAATGCTTCATTCACAACAATGGAAAAGCGAATCTGGGTAAGTTTGATGCCAAATTAGATGAAGGTATATTTCTTGGTTGTTCAAATAGAAGTAAAGCATATAGGGTTTTTAATAAAAAGACTAGAACAATAGAAGAATATGTGCATATTGTGTTTATTGAACATGAACTGTTTCCAAGCATGTCATTGATGAAAATGATCTTATTTCCAACTTTAAGAACTTGAATCTTTCTAAAGAAGATAAAATTGAACCTCCAAAAATATCTGAATCTACTAATGTAAAGGAAGATATTTAGGAGAAAGATCTTGAATTTGAAAACAATGAGGAAATGTCTCAAGAACTCCCTAGAGCTTGGAGATATCAAAGGAATCATCCAGTTGATTAAGTAATTATGGATGTCCAAGAGGTTTAAACCAGAAGACAACTTAGGGATCAAATGAACAACTGTGCTTTTATTTCTCAAATTGAACCTAAGTGTGCTGAAAAGCCTTAACTGATAAATATTGGATACTAACTATGGAAGATGAACTAAATCAGTTTGAAAGAAATTAAGTTTGGGATTTAGTGCCTAAATCTAAAAATCACCCTATCATTGGCACTAAATGAGTTTTTAGAAATAAACTTGATGAATTAGAAACAATCATTAGAAATAAAGCAAGACTAGTTGCCAAAGGATATAATCAAGAAGAAGGCATAGATTATGAGGAAACCTTTGTTCCAGTTGCAAGAATGGAAGCAATAAGAATCCTCTTAGCCTATGCATGCATAAAAGACATAATGTGATATCAAATGGATGTAAAGAGTGCCTTTCTGAATGGATATATCGTGGAAGAAGTTTATGTTGACCAATCTCCAGGTTTTGAGGACTCAACAAAGCCAAATCTTGTTTATAAACTGAAGAAAGCTCTTTATGGCTTAAAACAAGCTCCTAGAGCATGGTATGAAAGGCTAAGTAATTTCTTAACTAAAAAGGGATTCATTAGAGGAAAAGTGAATACAACTCTATTATCCAAGAAAGAAAATAAAGACTTACTTATTGTTCAAATTTATGTTGATGATATTATATTTGGTACCATTAATGAATCTCTTTGCAAGAATTTCTCCAAGTTAATGTAGAGTGAATTTGAAATGTCAATGATGGGTGAGTTTAACTTCTTCCTTGGACTGCAAATTAAACAAAGTGATGATGGTATCTTCCTTAATCAATCAAAATATCTGAAGGAGTTGTTGAAAAAATTTGGAATGGAAAATATCAAGTTAATGGGGACTCCTATGGCTACTGCAACAAAATTTGACATGGATGGGAGAGGAAAACTCTTTGACATAACTCAGTATAGGAGAATGATTGGGTCCTTACTACCTGACGTTATGTTCAGTGTTTGTATTTGTGTAAGGTTCCAATCTTGTCCCAAAGAGTCTCATGCAACAGCTGTTAAAAGAATTTTCATATATTTAATTTGAACATCACATATAGGACTTTGGTATCTTAAAGGCAATGGAGAAGAACTCACTAGATATACTGATGCTAACTTCTCTGGATCCAAGACTGATAGGAAAAGCACAAGTGGAACGTGTTAGTTCCTTAGTGGATCTCTGGTTTCATGGTTTAGCAAGAAGCAAAATAGTGTGTCTCTTTCCACAGCAGAAGCTAAGTATGTTGTAGCTAGCAGCTATTTTGCTTAAGTGCTTTAGATGAAGTAGCAACTTGAAGATCTTGAGATTGAGATGAAGGAGATACCAATAAAGTGTGATAACCAAAGTACTATCAATATCACAAAGAATCCTGTCATGCATTCAAGAACAAATCACATTGAAGTAAGGCATCACTTTATTAGGGATCATGTATTGAAAGGAAACGTCAAGTTGGAATACATCCCTACTGAAGATCAAATTGCAAACATTCTGACTAAGCCTCTTGCAGAAGCCAGACACTGCAAAATCAAAAGAGAATTAGGAATAGTAAATCCCAATGAATTGTAAGCAAACCTCTATCTGAATCTGTTTAAAGTTTTTGACATCAAATTAATGTTAATTTTAGTATCAGAGTGTGTTTAAGATGTTTTACAAGTACTCTACATGAGTTTAAATGATAACAAATCTGTATATTGGAGTTAATCAAACCTGCACAATCAAAAGATGCTAAAGGAAGCTGGAAATTCAAACTGCTACGGCATATCTGTAAGTTTAGAAATTTGAAATTCCTATTTTAAAAGATTATTAGATGAATTTCCATGTTGAATTGCGCCTTTGAATGAATTAGCATGCTCAATATTTGAACTTAGATGCTTATCAGACAAATTTCAATAGCTTACACATTAGAACAGTACTTTCATAACCCTCGAAGTTTGTCTGTTGGACATTGGAAATTCGAATTTCCAAAATACAATGTGAATGATGACTTTGCTCAAAATGCTTTCTGTGTGAATTTCCATATCTTAAAATATAAATTTCAGAAACTCTTTACAAAACTTTGAAATTCAAATTTTTTATCTCTAGTTTTGTCTGTTGAAATATGCTTTTATGTTAATTCTCTGTAAGGTGAACTTTCATAAGTAAAATTCATCTATTGCTTGTCTTGTTCATGTTTGCTTAAATGCTTGAAATTGTGAAATTCAAACTTTGATGATTCAAAGTTCGTCTGTTACTTCTTGTTCTCTGATCTTAGCTTTTGTTAGACAAATTTTAAGATGAAAATTCGTCTATCAATAAGCCTTTGCTTGTGGGTTAACTCGTAATTGCTTGAAGTTCAAATTTTGGCCCCTCAAAATTAATCTGTCGAATGGTTACAAATGTTAAAACCAAAAGTTTCGCATTGAATAGACACAACCCTATTCATCTTTCTCTCAAGTCTATTCAAATCCTCTCTTTAATTCCCATTAATTCCATTCACGAATCTTCATTTCCCACCATTTAAACTTCTTTTCGTACTTTATAAACCTATTTCCTGCATCTTTCTACAATATTCATCTCCGAGAATAGCAAGGGTTAAGAATCCAAAAGTTGGGAAAAGAGAGTCAAGACCAAAAAGAGCGGTCAAGTCTCAATACGCCTCCAAGGAAGGTGAGACTAAGAAGAGAAAGGGCAAATCTAGCAAGGGAACTCCTTCCAAGAAACAGAAAATCACTCTTAAGGCATATTCGAAGAAACCTGCTCCTACTCCCTTGAAGAAAATTGTACCTGCTGCCTCTGTTCCTCCTACTTCCTCTTCCCCTTCCAGCATTGAGTCTGGAGAATACAAGTTAACCATGCAACCATTATGAAGCAATGCTCATATTCTGGGAGAATACACCACCAAGTTTGTCAGCAAGAAGGTAATTAAGCCTCACTATACAAATATGGAAGAATTTCTTATTTCCAACAATTTTGATACTGGCCTATGGATGATTAGATACAAAAACTTATTGGAAATTATAGAAAGATATGATGATGAGGTAATTAAAACTTGGTACACTACCCTAAGGTACAATAGCAAGAAAGAAAAATGGGAGTTAAATCTAAGGTGTAGAACCATCTGGCTGACTAATGAGACCTTCAATAAGGTGTTGGAAATCCCTAGGTAAGATGGGTTGAAAATTGACATCACCACCTCAAAGTATGTGGATGAGGATGTAGTTGCAGATGAGGAAGGTGGTGCTTTCTTGAATTACAAAGAAAGTACAGTGCTTAATACCCTGTTCAGAAGGCATGAAAACAAGCCTCCTCTGAGTTTGCTGAAGCCCACTGATCTTAGTGCTCAAGTCAGAATCCTACACTATATTATGTCTAGAATTATATTCAACAAAGAAGGAAGTTTCAATATGATCACAAGGGCTGAAGCACATGTGATGACTACTCTCATACATGGCAAGTTGATTAATATGGGGGCATATCATCCTTCAATGAATGATCAAAGCAAAAGATCAGAAGAGAGACTCCACTTTGCCTTATGCCTCAATCATCTCCAAAATTCTTCACTATGCCAAGATTCAACACCTGGAGAAAGGAAAAGGCAAGCCTATTGAGGTGTTTAAAGAAGAAGAATTGCAAAGGATGGGTATTGAAAGGAAAGATGGCCAATGGATTGGAAAAGGAGCTGGAAAGTTAGAAGACTTATTCTTTAAGGAAGGTGGCTCACAACAACAAGTAGGGACTTCTGAGGCTATTCCACCTTCACAGCCCTTATCTCAGCCTTCTCAACCTGTTTCTCCTCCATCTTAGACCACTCAAACACCTGTGCCATCCACTCCTTCCACCTGAGCTAAGCCAATTAAGATCACTAAGTTGTATGACAACTTGTATGCACTCATGCTGAGCATCAAAGATGAGCAAAATGCTAAGTTTGCTCATCTGCAAGATTAGGTTTTCCACTTGGCAAAGAATATAAAAGTGGTTGCTAATGCATATGAGGACATTAGGAGTGCTTTTCCCTCAATATCAGCTCTACCTTAGCTAGGACCCTCTTAGCCTATCAAGTCTCCTACTCCTGAACCTCCAAGCCCATTTGAGCTTACCTCTCCTGAACCAAATGATGATAAACATGCAGTTGTTGAGGTTGCTGAAACTTTGGCCACTCCACAAGCCTCCAGCAATGAGGCAAGCCTTGGTCCACCCTTAGACTATGGCATGGATGAAGAGGCTCTTCAAGAAGCAAGCTCCAATGAGCCTATTGCTGAAGATGCTCAGGATTTAATTCTTTCTACTCAAGAATTTGAGCAAATGGAGAACCTTATAGTAGCCATCACTACTGCACCATTTATTCAAGCTGTTCTAAATGAGGAGAGAAGCTTTGTGCCTTACGTGGACCTTGCAGCTGTTAGACATGATGCTATTATGCAAGCTCAAAGACTGAGGCTTGAAGAGATGTTTCCTCCTCCTACTCTTGAACCTTCACCTCTTTCAACATATGGTCTCATGGAAGAAAGAAGGGGTCAACTGGCTCTTACTAAGAAGGTAATACAAGAGCTTCTTAATGATGTTAGTTAGGCTAACTTCCCAAGAGGGGGTGAATTGGGAAGATTAAAATTTTCTGCACAAAGTGAGAACAATGAAGAAAGCAAGGTATGACAGAAAAATAGAGTATAAAGCAGTAAGATAAAAGAGTAGTGATAGAGAGAAGAAAAACTCTGATATTTATCCTGGTTCGGTCTCTCCACTTGACCTACGTCCAGTCCCCAAGACACCACTTGAGATTTTCCACTATTCAATAAGAATTCAACGAGCTTCTTGCAATTGCCACAGTACAACATCAGTGCTCTGTTTTCTAGAGCTCACTCAATCTCTTTCTGCACTTTCACAAAGTGCTTTACAATCCCTTGTGATATCTCCTCACAAGAAAATCTATCTTCCAGATGAAGATTAGATTGTTTACACAGATGAAACTCTCTTGAATAGAGTGAATATGAAAGTTGAAGTACAAGTATTGAAGTAAGAGAATAAAAGTCTTTGAGTAGAAAATTTGACAGAATTTCAGTATATACAAAGTTTGATTCATTACCCACAACTTCAAATGATGTTGTATTTATAGATTTAGGTCCCAACTATTCGTTAGAGACAAAATCTATCCGTTGGGGAAGTTATCCAACGGTTACTCTGAAAAACTATCCGTTAACCAACCGCATTTAATGCTTCTGACATACTGAAATTCAAATTTTGGTTGGTCAACAGACGAATTTCGAAGGAACCGAAGGTTAAAGCTTTCAACGTTGAAATGCTGAAGTTCGTCTGTTCATGAAGTGAAATTCGAATTTTGAAACTTAGAAAATGTTTCCATGTTGTGACATACGAATTTTCAAGAAGAAAGTTTTTCTGTTAAGTATGAACAGTATTTTCAATTTGCTACAGTGCCCTCGAAATTTGAATTTTTGGAACCCCAAAATTCGTCTGTCCATAGTATGCTCAAGAAACACAGTAGTTCATTTTCTTTCGAAATTCTAATTTTAAAAGAGTGAAGTTCGTCTGTCAGAGAGCAATTTTGAAACTCAATATAATCTTGATTTCAGATGAACTTTAACATTGTTTCAGACGAATATCTTCAATTTTCATAAGTTTCATTTTGTCTGAAATTCGAATGTTCAAAACTCAAAGTTTATCTGTTGCTCAAAAGCTTCTTTCAGACACTTATGAAAATTTGAACTTTGGAGAATCAAAATTCGTTTGTCAGAGAAGCATCTCTTCAGACTTATTTAGTTTTAACTAGAAATTCGAATTTCCAAAGCCAAAGTTCGAATGTCCAACATGACAGTTCAATGTAAGCTTTTCAAACTTCGTCTGTTGGTGGATATTTTTCAAAGATTTCATGATTTAACATAAAATTAAGCTTTTAAAACATCTTTTCATAAGATCAAAGTCTTTTACCCATAACTAATGATCCTACAACAAATTTTTCATAGATTACTCAGAACTTCTTCACTTGAAACAATTTGAGCTCCTTTGACATCTTCATTCCAAGCTCTTGAATGTTGGTTTGGAATCATCAAAACTCTAGATTCAACAAATGACACTGATGATAAGGAAGAGAGTTCTGAAGCTACTGAACCTCTTCCTTATATTGATCCTGATTTGTCTTCTGTCCCTGTACATCTTCATGCTATTCCAGTATCCTAGATACCTCCTCCTGTTATGCATGCTCATGTATTTGACAATGTCAAAAAAAGGGGAGAAGACATCTAAGCAAATTGGGAAGTCTATTGGGAAGACTGCTGCAGAACCATCTGGTAAAACCTATAACAAGAAATCCAAACCCAAGAAGAAGTGATTAGATATTAGGATTGCTTAGTCTTTTTTGTATTTCTGTTTTTGTTTTCCGTTTTTCTTGTGTAATGAATAGCTATCTTGTCTTAAATTCCTATGTTTGCAATGTCATATGCTTATATTGAAACTTTAAATGAATTGATTAAATGAGATTCTCTATTTTCCTTTGATCTATTGAGTATATGCTGCACTTATCTTCAAATTTTAATGCATATATTGAAGGAGAGCTCTTAGAAGCAAATCCAAGTACTAATCTAGTTTGCAAGTTATTCTGTCATCATCAAAAAGGGGGAGAATGTTAAATCAAGTATTTTTTATGATTTCAAACATCTGGAGCTTGGAAGAAAGATATCAAAGGAGTACAAGAAATCTCAAGTCAACCCAGAAAGAAATGAGCACAAGATTAAGTTGTAGAATTTCTCACTGTAATCACAAAAGTAAAAGGCTTTGATCTCTTACCAAATGTTTTTTAAAATGTGTTTTTCAACAAATCCTATATTAACTTATGACATATTTGGGAAATACTTACTAATAGACGAATTTTGAATCTTTAAAATTCATATGTTACCTTGAAAATTTGAACTTTGGTAGCTGAAATTCGAACTTACAAAGTTGCTACCTCTGACAGACGAATTTCAGCCTATGAAAATTCAAATTTCGAGTGAAGCATAACTTGTGAAAAATGAAAAATTCGTTTAAAGATATGTCAAAGTTCATCTGAAAGTGAAGTTTAAAAAGAGTTCCAAGTCAATCATCTGACAGACGAACTTTAACTTTTAAAATTCAAACTTTGGAAAGATAATGCGTAAGTCTATTCAGGTGTTTCTCTAACAGATGAACTTTGGTCTTCAGAAATTCAGACTTCGAATTAAGTCTGAAAGAAGTCTCTCTGACAAACAAACATTGGTTTTTGAAAATTCAAATTTCAAAGAGAAGAACTTTTGAACCATATTAAGATTCTCACTAACAGACGAATTTTGGACCCCAAAATTCAAACTTTGAAGATATTGTAGCAATATAGAACAACTGTTCACACTTATCAGAAGAAATTTAAACTTAAAAATTCATATTTCCAACATGGAAAATATTTGTCAAACATGAAAATTCGAATTTTGCTTTAGAACAGGAGAACTTGGAAATTCAACATTAAAGTCTTTAACTTATGGTCTCTGCAAAATTCATCTGTTGACACCCTAAAATCTAAACTTTTGATGTCAGACACATTAAATGCGGTTGGTAAATGGATAGTTTTGCAAAGTAACCATTGGATAACGTCTCTAATGACTAGATCTTGTCTCTAACGTATAGTTAAGATATAAATTTATAAATAGAACTTCATTTGAAGGTGTGGGTAACAATCACATGTTGTATATACTGAAACTCTACCAAATTCTTCGGACAAAGCCTTCTACTCTCACACACTTCATAATTTATACTTCAACTATCATATATACTCTAAATTAGAGAGTCTATTCTATTATAAATCATCTTATCTTCTTCTGGAAGAAAGATATTCTTGTGAGGAAATTTCACAAGGGATTTGAGAAGCACTTAGTTAGAGGACAGAGAGAGAAACTGTAAGCTCTTGGAATAGAGCATAGAGTTGTACTGTGGCATTGCAATGAGCCCGTCGAATTCTTACAAGATAGTAGAAAATCTCAAGTGGTAGCTTAAGGACTGGATGTAGGTCAAGAGAAAGAGACCAAACCAGGATAAATATCTGTGTCTTCTCTTCCCTTACCATGCTTTCTATTTTGTTATATTTTATACTCTGTTTTTTTGTCATTCTTGCTTTCACTGTTCTCTTATACTTTCACAAAAAATTTTCAATCTTTCCGATTCACCCCCCCTCTTGGGAAGCTAGCAAACATAACACTTATTGCATTAGCTATCTTCTTCAAGCTTGGAACATTTGACTTTTTGTTGGTTCTCTTCCTCTTCCCCTTCCTACTGCCTCCACTAGTGGTCCCCAGAGAAGTATTTAAGTAAGCACTTTGTCATAACTCAGAACTAAGTCTAGTAGTAGCCCCAAAGATTTCATCATTATCTTTAGATCCTTCTTCCACATCTTCTAAGGATGGACGAAATACATCTTCATTAATTGTATTGGTAGGTAGTCTTCTAGAAGATGGTGTCTAGGTATAATTTCCTATTGTAGACCCATCTAGGAACTTGGTATCTAATTCTTAGGCAAAGGAAAGTCCTTTCTCTCTAAATTTTTAGTACCATGTGTTTTCCTACATGTAAACAAGTAATTAATATTAGATGACACACATGATAAGAACAAAATTTATAACTTCACATAACTACTTTATACCTAGATCTTTTTCTCCCACTAGTCATTAGGAGCAACATATGTATTCTTATTAGGAGCGCATCCCAAGCCTGATTCTTTATCAAAACATCTATGCCATACTACCCATTCTTTTCAAAGATTGTCCCACTTGTTGGGAATGTTAACTTCCTAAGAGGGGGTGAATTAGGAAGTTTGAAATTTTTCTGCAAAAACACAATATGACAGTGAAAGCAAAAGTTTGCAGAAAAATAGAGTATGATGAAAATGAATATATATATATATGTATATATTATATATAAAAGATAAGAGAAGAGAAGACTCAGTAATTTATCCTAATTCTGTCCAATTTACTTTACCTATATTTAGTCCTTAAACCACCACTTGAGATTTTTCACTATTAGTAAGAATTCAATTGGCTCTTTGCAATGCTATGGTACAATGATTGTGCTCTGTTCCAAGAATACTAAAAATCTCTTTCAACACTCTTTTAAGTGTTTACCCAATTCTTATGTGAATCCCCTCACAAAAAATCTTTCTTCCAGATAAAGAAAAGATTTTATACAGAAGTGAATACTTTCTTAAAAAGAGTAGATATGAAAGTTATGGCATAATAAATATGGTGTGTATATGAAAAAGCTTTGACTAAAAAACTTAGCAAATTTTTTGCAATATCAGACTTAAATTTGATACTCACAACTTCCAATGAAATTTTAATTATAGATTTGTGACTTAACTAATCATTAGACATAAGATCTAGCCATTACAGACATTAACCAATGGTTACTCTGAAAAAATAGCCGTTCACCAAACGCATTGAATACGTCAGATACACCAAAATTTGAATTTTCAGGCTCAACAGACAAATTTTGTAGAGACAGAAAGTTAAGGACTTTACCATTGAACTTCAAAATTCATCCTTTATAATGTGATATTCATATTTCAAGTTTACCAAAGATAACTTATGTTAGTTCATATGAATTTTTATATTAGAAGTGCGTCTAAAGAGTTTAAATAGTTGTCTCAAATTTTTGCATTTCACTTCGAAATTTAAATTTCAGAAGCTAAAATCCATCTATTAGAAATATGTTCAACATGGTACAAAAGTCCTTCTATATGAAATTCAAATATTGAACTTTAAAGTTTTTCTATTAGAGACATGCTCTAACTAGACTCACATGTTCTTACTTCAATTCATACTTTGAAGCAAAAAGTTTGTCTGTTAAAAGAAATAACTTTGAACTTCACTAACATTTGAATTTCAACTAAATTTCATGCAAAAT
Source organism: Adenanthera pavonina (assembly GCA_026686845.1). Taxonomy (NCBI): domain Eukaryota; kingdom Viridiplantae; phylum Streptophyta; class Magnoliopsida; order Fabales; family Fabaceae; genus Adenanthera; species Adenanthera pavonina. The sequence goes on along the minus strand of JAIVEN010000019.1, from coordinate 9,244,227 downwards.
TTGCATACTTTCACTAATAATATTTAGCTCAAAATTTAAATTTCAAAACCAAAATTCGTCTATCAGAGATAAAACATCTACAACTTCGAATTTTACAAAACAAAATGCGAATTTTGCACAAAATAAACATGAGTTAAATACCAAAATTTGTCTAATAGCTAATATTTTTCAATTTTAACACATGATAACATTAGGGTATGTCTGGTTCAAAGGAGGGGAAGGATTTTAATGGAGGGAAAGGAAGAGGAAGGAAAAGAAGGAATTTTAATTTTACCTCATTTGAAGGAAAAAGGAGAAATTTTAATGGAGGGGTTTTAATGTTACTTTATTTGAGTTAAGAGGGGAAGGGAGGGAAAATAATTATAATTTGACTATTATAACCTTAGTTTATTTAAGTTAATATTTTCTTTCTATATTAAAAAAAGAGTTTTTTTTTGTTTGAATATTAGACAAAGTTCTTAATCAAAAGGAAATACTTTTTTTTTTCTCAACCTCAACCATGATTGTATGTATCTTCTTTTTTTCCTCAACTTTAACCATAATTATATATGTTAATATACGAATGTGTCTATGTGTGTTTGTGACTTCATGCATGTATGTTGCTAAGGTATTTCATATTTTATGAGTGAGATCAAGAAGAGACGTGACAAGACTGATGAATATATTATATGGTTGAGTTATGAAAAAGTGAAGGGTATTTTAGTCATATTGGACACAATAACACATTTTTTCCCTAAATTATCCCAATTTGGGGGGAAAATATATAAGGGGAGGGGAGAAAAAATTTTAACAACATTTTCCCTCCCCTCCTCCAATTATTTGATTGCCAAACAAAGGGAGGGGAGCAAAACCCCTCCCCTTCCTTTCCCTTCCCCCCATTTCCCCCAACCAAACATATCTTTAGATAATTTTGAAATAACTCATTTAAGTACTGTGGTAACATAAATAAGTAAAATTCAAAACTTTTTACCTAGTGTATATAGTGAGAAATCCTAAAAACTAAATCTTCACTTGTTTTTTATTGGATTTCTTCACTTTATCCTTTCATATTCCTTTGATATTCTCTTTCCAAGCTCTAGTTGTTTAGAATTATCAAAACTTTTGATTCAACATCACTTGTTTTTAAATTGAGTCTTATCACATGCTCTGCTTGTTTTCTCATTGAATTCATTAGTTATAGTTGTCCACCCAACTTTTGGAAAGGTGCTGCTGCCCAAGATCCTTTATGCTTCACAAGAAACAAGAAATATGTTAGTGCAATTTTATAATAGGAAGGACTATAGAAATTATTGATCCATCATGGGGACAACATGCACATCAACAAAAACTAATTAAGATAAATTAAATAATTCAAAAGAAATACCATTATAATCATGCCAGGTTTAAAGAATGAGATAGGAGTATACCATGGAATGAAGAAAAAAATAACAAAATCACCAAGGTATTGCTGATGAAAGCATAGACAATGTATGCATGTTTAGCCAAATAAATGCCCTCATACAAATTTCCTTAACATGAGTAAGCAAGATAAAACTTGCAACATTTTCAACTTAACCAAAAGAGCTTCCACTGCAAATAAAAATCAAACTTCAAAAGTGCTCATTATAATGATTCCAATCTAGCATCTTTCATGCTTTAATCCACATAATCTCATGTTACTTTACCTTAAGAATATATAACAAGAGTTCTTGGATCAAAAAGAGAAAAGTAAACATGCACCATGTTGGCCCCCATCAAAATCCATAAAGCGAAAAATAGATTAGACCTCAATTTAAATCCATCACAAATAAATTATTTCTCAATCTGATAGTAGAGTCAAATAAAAAACATAAACACCAGATATACAAAGCATGAAAGAGGTAGCCAATAAACAAAGTGGAATGCCGAATCATAAGTGTATTATAACCTTTCCACTAGCACAATCAATAGGGCCCTATATAATAACAAACCATATGATGAAATTGGTTTGATATATCAACTATCATGAATCATAGGAAGTCATGAACTACAGGATGAAATTTGTTTGATTTGTCAACTATCTTGAAGCAACAACAAAAATTATAAAAAAATTCATCTCAATATTTAATTTCTAACATATGCATCAAATCATATTAGATATTGGAATGCATGAACTTCTCATAAATCACATATTAGTATAATGTAGGCTCAACCTCAGATCAAATGAAGAACAAGAAAAAACCATAACACCACAAATCACATACTTGGAACAAAGCTATGTGGGTCTATGGATAGAGAGGAGACGACAACCTTTGAGGAATGAACAGAGCTATATGGCAAGGAGACAAGAATGAAGCTGAGGAGACAATAACCTTTGAGGAATAAAGCCAAGGAGACGAGAACCTTTGGCCAGAGAAGGAACGGAGCTTGATCGGTTATGCTCATCTGTGAAGAGGTGCAAATCAAATAGATTTGAGGAAGGAACAGAGGCTACCATAATGTGTAGTAGTGTTGTTGAGGTTTGAAGTTGAGATGTATAGCACAATCAAAGGGAGCACTGGTAGAAAGGTTGTTGAGTTTCTTTATTGTGAAATATTTCCTCCAATGATTAGCAATAAATGTAGATCTCATTCAACCCAACAAAGAAGCAGCCACCGACTTGCTTCTACAAAAACCAAGTTTTGTTTAAAATCTGATTTTCCACCACACAAAAAAGAGATAGCCAAATACATCCCAAAATGCACCAAAAATCAAATAGGCCCCAAGAAAAGGAGAAGGATATATTTGTTGTCCCATTAAATTTATTAGTAATTTTAGCTTTATATCTAATGAATATAGATATCCATACTAAAGAAAAACTAAAGATTAATAGCTTTCTAAAATTTAGGAAAGTAAATGATTTTCCTATCTTTTTAATTATGCCATGTGTTGTACTAAACATTATCTAATCTATTGAGTTGAAATAAATTACATTTTCATGATTCTATGGTGAAAGTTTTTTTTTCCTATTGGACATTTAATTTGGTTGTTGACATCTATTTTCAACTTGAATATTATCATATTAATTTGAAATCGCATTTAATTATTTAGATTTATGAATATGAATTTGTTGAATCAAGTGTTTTGATGATTTCAAACCAACCTTCAAGAGCTTGGAATAAAGATATCAAAAGTGCACAAAAGGTTCAAGTGAAGAAATCCTGAAGAAATCAGTGCAAAGATTCATGTAGGATGTTTAGAAATGTTTGGATTTGAGTAAAAGACTTTGATTTGGTGAAAAGATGTTTTAAAACCTTGATTCTATGTTAAATCATGGAATATTTGAAAAACACCCACCAACAGACGAAGTTTGAAAGGTTAATTACTGATCTGTCATCTTGGAAATTCGAACTTTGGCTTTGAAAATTTGAATTTTGTACTGAAACAGAACAAGTCTGAAGAGAAGCCTCTCTGATAGACGAATTTTTGCTTGAGAAAATTTGAATTTTGATAAGTGTCTGAAAGGAGCTTTCAGTAACAGACGAACTTTGGGTTATGAAAATTCGAATTTCAGACAAAATGTAACTTATGAAAACTAAAGAAATTCGTCTGAAATTATGTCAAAGTTCATTTGAAACCAAGTTTGGATTAGATTTCAAAATTGCTCAGTGACAGACGAACTTTGAATATGAAAATTCAAATTTCAGAAACTAAGCTTGTGAGTCTGTTACAATGATATATTGACATATGAATGACAGTATTTATAAATTCAGATTTTGAAGTAAGTCTGAAAAGAGGTCTCTCTGACAGACGAACTTTGCCCTTTAAAAATTCAAATTTTGAATCATATGAACTACTGTGCCTTATAAACCATCTACGAACAGACGAATTTTAGGGTTCCGAAATTTGAATTTCGAAGGCACTGTAGCAAATTGAAAATATTGTTCACACTTAACAGAAAAACTTTCTACTTGAAAATTCATATGTCACAACGAAGAAACATTTTCCAAATATCAAAATTCGAATTTCACTTCATGACAGACGAACTTCAGGCTTTCAACGTTGAAGCTGTTAACCTTCGGTTTCTGCAAAATTCGTCTGTTAACCAACTGAAATTCGAATTTCAGAGTGTCAGAAGCATGAAATGCGGTTGGTTAACGGATAGTTTTTTAGAGTAACCGTTGGATAACTTCTCCAACGGATAGATTTTGTCTCTAATGGATAGTTGAGACCTAAATCTATAAATATAACATCATTTAAAGTTGTGGGTAACGATTTTAACATTGTATATACTGAAACTCTGCCAATTCATTTACGCAAAGTTTCTTACTCTCTCACTTCAATATTTGTACTCAAACTTTCATATTCACTCTGTTTAAGAGAGTTTAATCTTTGTAAACAATCTTATCTTCATCTGGAAGAAAGATTTTCTTGTGAAGGGATATCACAATGGATTGGGAAGCACTTTGTAAGAGTGCATAGAGTGTATGAATGAGCTCTAGAAATAGAGCATCATCTTTGTACTGAGGCATTTGCAAGAAGCCCACTGAATTCTTGCAGAATAGTGGAAAATCTCAAGTAGTGACTTGGGGACTGGACGTGGATCAAGTGGAGAGACTGAACCAGGATAAATATCTAAGTTTTCTTCTCTTTACTGCAACTCTTAAAGTTTATTCTCCTATACTCTGTTTTACCATCTATACTTTGCTTTCTTCACTTTCTTGAAATTTTGCAGAAAATTTTCAAGCTTCCCAATTCACCCCCCTCTTGGGAAGCCAGCTTATCTAATAGAATTAACTAACAGATTTATAAATTAATTTAATTTTTTTTAACAAAATGAAACAAATTAATAAATTTTCAAATTAATTCAATTAATTTAGAATTTGAATTAATTTGAACAATCATAATAGATGTTGCACTAAATTTTTTAATTTTCTAAAATAATTGTTGAATGCATTAAATAATTTTAATAAATAATTTCAAATCACATATTTCAAAATGAATTTAATAGCACAATAAATTATTTAAATTATAAATTTTAATAATAATTAATTATTTAAATTATTTTTTTTGTTACCTCATAGAGTTTGAACTTAAAATCTCTACTCACATGACACCCCTTATCACATTCCAAAATTTAGATTCCAATGCTTGTAGCAGAAGTAAGTTATGTTAACAGGATTTAAACCTACAGAATGCTCTAGAAGAATTTGAAATGCTCTAGAACTGGAAGAAAGTTAAGAGATATGTTATGGAAGCTATATTGCCTAGCAAGATTTAAACCTAGAGAATGTTCTAGAAGAATTTGAAATGCTCTAGAACTGGAAGAAAGTTAAGAGATAGGAACAAAATGAAACTATTAAAATGTATAAGTGCAAGAGTAAGAAATATTAATACTTATGTGATTGAAAGAAGTGGTATCTTTGTACTGATCAAGGAAAGCAAGGGTTAAGCATATCAAGCCTTTGAATTAAGTATAGAGATGGATGTTTGCACTTAAGCATTTTGACTTGCTAAGCCTAAAAGGATTAGACTTTATATTACTACCATTCTTAAGCCCAAAGAAAAGAAAAACAAAAGTTTAAGAGCCCTTAAGTGTGGCATCATGCTATGGTAATTTTTTAAGAAGAAAGTTTATTTTAGTATGAATTAAAAGAAGCATGAGAAAGGAAAGTCAAGAAGTAAGATTTAGAATGTTGAGCTCTAATCCCTTGTTACGTTGAACTTTAGCTATGTATGATGTGCATCAAAAAGATGTTATCTAAGTTTAGACTTTCATTTTTAAGCATATTAAAGCATAATCGAGCCTTAGTTATGCTTATGGGATTTTATAAGGATCTTATATTATTTTCAGACAAAATTTATGTGTATTATATCTTGGCATAAATTTATTGGGCATTTATGTAATATCCCTAAAATTCTATTTTATGCCTAGAATATTATAAATAAATGTTTTCTTTACAAAAGGCATGACATATAAATAAAGAGACTTTTTTAGATTTTTATGGGATTAAGGATAATTCAGAATATAATTTATAGTATTGGAATTATAATTTGGCCTTAGAAATATTTATTACATTTTATGAATATTATTTTGGGCCAAAGTTAGGCTTGTCATATTTATTGAATATTTTATATTGTATCTTATTTCTATACTCTAGAATAGCCCAAATGAAGGAAGTCGTGATATTGGGTCAAGTTGAAGACAAAAGCCTAAAAAAGTGAGTTCTTGAAAATAACCTAAGTTCAATAAGAGGAAATGAGTGAATTGAACCTATCTAAATAATTTTTGCTAAGCTAAATATAGTTCAAAGGTAAGTCCATAGGATTAGAGAGTGTTAGGCATCTATTATTCTTCCTTATAAGCCGAAAAAGTATGAGACAAATTTATCAGGTCAAAGATTCTTACCCTATTCCCAATATTATAAAGATAAATTTTATTGGGTCAAGATTCATGTGTTAGGCTCAATTGAATAGAAAAGTCTCCTTGAAGGGCTACAACTACATAAAGTGATGCCACTAAAATTAAGAAAAAAGAGAGTTTTGAAGTGTCTAATGAAATTTGAAGTGTCTGGTGAAAATTATATAAGTAACCTCGTTAGAATTCAAAAATTCAAAGAAGGGTAAAGCATTTACCAACTCTTTCCATTAGATTTTAAGAATAGAATCAAGGAAGGAGATTAAACCAAGTTATACTATAGGATGGAAAAAAAGCATACTTGAGCAAGAATGAGCCATGTCTCACTATTAGGATTTAAGAAGGTGTTTGATAAGATGGAGGGATAAGATTGTTTCAAGTGAACTATTGGATACCATTAGTTATTCCAATTTAATCAGAGGTCTTGAGTTTGAGTCCTGGGAATGCAGTAGTGCAAGTGGCCAGGGGCACCTACCCTTATGGTGCTTGTTATGCCCCGATCCAGATTAGTCTAGGCTCTGTTGAAGTCCTCACAGCTCAAGTGAGGTAGGTTCAGGATACCAGGTGCTAACGCAAAAAAGAAAAAAAGAATGCCTAGAAATATAGAGCTTCCCTCTATCCCTAAATTCATACCATCAAGTGGCACTATACTCAAAGAGGAGAGAAAGAGAGAGTGTGAGATTTTAAAAGGAAGGAGGAACGTTAAGCAAGAAGAAGAATTGAGGAATTCAGACTCAGGTAGTAACTTTATTCTTATTTTTGCATTTTATTATGATTTGAGTAGTTAATTTGATCTGATTATTGTATTGCCACATTATGAAAAACATGTTTAAGTAGTATATTGATGTTTATATTTGAATCAATGTCATGACTGTTGAATCAGGTGTTTTGATAATTCCAAACCAACCTTCAAGAGCTTGGAATAAAAATATCAAAGGTGCACAAAAAGTTTCAAGTGAAGGAATTCTGGAGAAATCAGTACAAGGATAGATGTAGATTGTTTAGTAATGTTTTAATTTGAGTAAAAGACTTTGATTTGGTGAAAAGATGTTTTAAAACCTTGATTCTATATTAATTCATAGAATATTTGAAAAACACCCACCAACAGACGAAGTTTGAAAGGGTTATACTGTTCTGTGGTTTTGAAAATTCGCACTTTGGCTTTGGAAATTCGAATTTCATATTGAAAATGAACAAGTCTCAAAAGAGGCTTCTCTGATAGATGAATTTTGACTTTATAAAATTCGAATTTTGATACAAGTTTAAAGAGATCTTTCTCTGACAAACGAATTTTGGCGTTTGAAAATTCGAATTTCAGATAAAATGCAACTTATGAAAATTGAAAAAAAAATTCATCTGAGAATATGTCAAAGTTCATCTGAAATCAAGTTTAGATTGGGTTTTTAAAATTGCTCACTGACAGACGAACTTTGAACATGAAAATTTGAATTTCAGAAACAAAGCTTGTGAGTCTGTTATAATGATATGTTGACATACAAATGACAGTATTTATAAATTTGAATTTTGAAGTAAGTCTGAAAGAGGTCTCTCTAACAGATGAACTTTGCCCTGTGAAAATTCAAATTTCGAATAAGATGATCTTCTGTGCCTCATAAACCAGCTTTTGACAGACAAATTTTGGGTTCCAAAATTTGAATTTTGAAGGCACTGTAGTAAATTGAATTTACTGTTCATACTTAACAGAACAACTTTAAATATGGAAATTCGTATGTTCTAACATAGAATCATTTTCTAAAGAAGAAAATTTGAATTTTGCTTCATGACAGATGAACTTTGAGAGTTCAACGTTAAAGGCTGTAACTTTCAGTTTCTGCGAAATTCGTCTGTTGACCAACTGAAATTTGAACTTTGAGTGTCAGAGGCATTAAATGCGGTTGGTGAAAAGATAGTTTCTCAGTATAACCGTTGGGTAACGTCTCTAATGGCTAGATCTTGTCTCTAACGTCTAGTTGAGGCAGAAATCTATAAATAGAACTTCATTTGAAGATGTGGGTAATGATTTTTAACTTTATATATACTAAAACTCTGCCAAATCATCTACTCAGAGTCTCTTACTCTCACACTTCAATATTTGTACTCCGACTTTCATATTCACTATGATTAAGAGAGTTTATTAGTTGTATACAATCTTATCTTCATCTGGAAGATAGATTTTCTTGTGAGGGGATATCACAAGGGATTGGGGAAGCACTAAGTGAGAGTGCAAAGAGTGAAAGTGTGAGCTCTAGAAACAGAGCATCAACTTTGTACTCTGGCATTTGCAAGAAGCCCACTGAATTCTTGCAAAATAGTAGAAAATCTCAAGTGGTAACTTGTGAACTGGACGTAGGTCAAGTTGAGAGACCGAACTAGGATAAATATCTGAGTCTTCTCTTCCCTACTGCTACTTTTACTGTTTATTCATTTATACTTTGTTTTATCATTACACATTGCTTTCTTCACTTTCTTGACGTTTTGCAGAAAATTTTTAATCTTCCCAATTCACCCCCCCTCTTGGGAAGCTAACTTATCTAACAATGACTATGTTATAAATAATTATGAACATAATTTGAATCTTGAATGAACATGTTTGAAGTTTCCATGAACATTTTTTTATCTTCAAAAGTATTGGCAATACCATGAAATTTTGTTAAAGGTTTTGAATGTCAATTGCTTGAATTATATAATGTTTGAATGAATGAAGTTGCTATTGAGATTTCCCTAATTCTCATCTCCAAAATCTTAGCCATATCTAGGTTCAAAAAAAATTAAGGAGAATGGAAAGGAAAAGAAGCATTGAAGACTTTATGATAGAATGTAGTCATCTTGTTAATATCTTGATGTAATTATGGAACTTAAGTTATGTATACAATGACATGATATACTACATGTATGAAATGATTTCATAAATATAATATTATATTTTGGAATGCTTTATGCAGAATTTATGGCTTTAGAGCATAACTTATATTATCCTCAAGTTTATGAAAAGAAAGAAGGTACTAACAATGCACCTATATTTAGAAAGGTGATAACTTAGGAAAAATAATATAAAGTGGAAAACCTTTCATGATAACATGTAAAGAATTCTTTAAGCTTAAAAACATTATCAAAACCACCTCAATTGAATAAGGATGGCATGAGATATGAAATTACAAAGAAAAGGGATCCTAATTTGGGAAATTTGAAGATCAAATGAATAGTAATTTTCATTCAATAAATTGTATCATTTGGTGTAATAAATTTTCACTTAGATATTTTTCCCTTGAAGAGGATTTCAAGAACTTTTTAAATAGAACTTTGAATTGATCCAAAACAATTATTTTAGAACTAGTAACTTTATAAGCTCTTTTTGGTCTAACCTGAACTTTTGGCCCATTCTTACTACTAAATGCATTCCAATATAATTTAAGACATTTAAAATGAATGGATAATAATTCTTAAAGTAAGGTGTAATACCTTCTAATGGACCAAAATTTTTTGAACATGTTAATTCATGGTATAAGATGTGTTTAACAAACTGAATAATAACTCATTATAGATTATTTTTTTGGTCAAGCGTTATAGATTATTAGATTGAGTCAAATGGATCCAAACCATTATGAGAAAACAATGTTTTAATAAAAATTAACTACTTGATCGACATATTAAAATTGTCATATGTTAGTAATTAACAAATAAATAAAAAAATGTGAAGTGAAATATAATGGCTTTCTATTAGTGTTGTATTTAACAATTTGTTCAAGTGTTGATTTATTTACTGTAAATTATGATTTTTTTTAATTTTCAATTTTTTTTTAAATTTATTAAAATATTCTCTTGCATCACATGAGATACAATGCTAGTTAAATATAAAATATAATATATAATAAAATATATAATATTAATTAATATAAAATATATAATATAATATAACATATAACTTGAATTAATTTTATTAACTTTTTAATATAATATAACTTTCAATTTTAATTTTAAAACCTAATGTTATGAGAACTGCACTGAATCGGTCAATTTGATTGGAAACCAATATTTGATCTAGATTAGAGCAAGCGAATAAGCTGGGGTGAGGGAACTAACCAGCATGAATTGGTAGAACTGGCAGATTTGTAGGTTCAAAGCGGCTGACTCTTATTTTATTTTTTCTTTTTCAGTGAGATGTCCAAACGTCGTTGTTTTGCTTGCTGCTTCTTTCTTTTTATGGTAAGTTTTCTGCTTTTTTCTTCTTTAAGTTTTGAATTAAATTATTATATAACTTAATAATAATAATCCTAATCCTAAATCCTAAGGCTATGTTTGGTTGAGGATATTGAAAGTTTTTTAAGAGGAGAAAAGGAAATTATAAAGATTAAATTTTCTCTCCTTATTACTAAAAATTGAAGGAAATTGGAGAGAATTTAGGACCTGTTTGGCATCATTTTTTATTTTATTATTTTAAAAATAATTTTACAGTGTAAAATTATTTTTAAGAATAAATTTTGAAAATAAGAAAATTAAAAAATGTGTTTGAATAATTATTATCAAAATCATAACTAATAAGTATTAAATGAGTTATTCAAAATATATAACTTTACTATTAATGAGGTGGATATTTTTTACATTTATTTAAATTTTTTAAAATAAAAATTATAAAATATCTTAAAAATATTTTAAGTTTTTTATTTTTTTATTTTTTAAAATATTTTATAAAAATAAATTTTTTCAAATAATTTTTTTATTTTTAAAAATAAAAAAAACTATTTTAGAAACAGATGTCAAATAGGCTGTTAATTCCTCGCCACCCTTTTATTACTTTCTCTAAATTGAATTTTTATTGAAAAAAATATTTATTATTTAATTTTCAAAATGATTTATAATTCGACCAAACGAGAATTTTAAAACTTACATTCTCTTCCATTGAAGAAGATCTTTCCAATTCCTTTCCTCCAATGATGTTGAACCAAACATACCCTAGAAGCTAAAATCAGAAAGCCCTAATTCCTAAACGCGCTCCCAGTTCGGTCGCACCCAATCCATTGCCTTTCTCCATTGCAGGCAGAGCTTCATCGTCCTCCATCGACGTTGTACTCCGTCGTAACCTGTAATCGTCCTGGTGAGTTGTCCTTCGCGATTTCTCTCTTCTTCCTTTTTCTATTTCATCGTTCTCGTCCTTCTCACTGAGATTTCGTGTCTTCTCTTTGTTTCTCGGTAGCTAGCGGCAGCTCACCCAATCTCCCTTATCCACCATCGCTGAAGCCATCCACCGTGGTCCTCAGGTGAAATCTCCTCTTCTCCGTTTCTGGATAGCTTGCTGGCGCTGCAATCTCTTACGCACCCAACTCTATTCTCTCCTCAGGTGTGTTGTCGTTTTGTTTGGAGCATATGTCCATTGGTCCCTTCTATGTTCACCCAGTTGTTAAAATGATTTTCTGGGTTCGTTGTATTTCAAGTAGTGCCTGATTATTTGTAAAGTTTCAATATCTTTTAATCATTTTCTGGTTTCCTTTTTTTCTTCTTCTTTCTTTTCTGTGTATCATGAGTATGTTATAAATTTTGGACTTATGCAAGTGATTGTCATAAAATGCTTGTTTTGATTACGTGCTTAAACTTCAAGCCTTAAAGTTCTTGTTGATCTTTACTATAAATGTTTGATGCTCTGTCATATCTGAACACCATAGAAAATGTGAAAATGATTAGGATACCATCTCTAGCTCTGTTTTTTCCCACTTTCTCCTCTTCTGTTTAAATGAGATTATGGGGGAATGATACTAAATTAATGTAAGCTGACATTAAAAGTGTTAGATGAGTTCGTTAGAAACATAGCATATGTGTTAGATGAGTTTAAGGATGGTTTTTATTCTTGTAACTTGTAAGCTGACATTAAAAGTCTTGACTTGATTTGCTTGTCATTTGGATTAAAACTATGAGTGATTTTGTATGATTGTGGATTTGGATATTGAAAATTGTGGAATGAGCTAGTTGTATGATTATGTATTTTTCATTTGGATGAAAACTATGGAGTGATTTTGTATGATTATGATTTTTTTTTTGGGCTTTCTTTGGAATTAAATCTTTTTGTGGAAGCTGAAGTTGGATTTGATGGAGTTGAGACTGTGAATGGTAGGCTGAGATGAGATGAGAGATAGGGATGGAAGACAAGTGCCAAGGTGAGAGATCGGCAAGGAGGAGGAGCTAGATTAAACTCCTCAAACTATTTTTTTTCAAGACATCGAGGAGTTTCTCTCTCTCTCTCTCTCTCTCTCTCTCTACAATCTTTCACCCTAGCTCCTCCTCCTTGTTGCTCTCTCACCTTCGCACTTGTCTTCCTTCCTATCTCCTATCTCATCTCAGCCTACCATTCACAGTCTCAACTCTGCAATCTTGCTTTTCCCATCTGTTTAGGTATTTATACCCTTTTTCTCTCCTGCTTTCAAATTTATTGCATTTCGTTCTTCAATTTGGGGCACTTACTGCAATTGCGATTATTGCAACTTAACAAATATTTGTTCTGGCATTTTTCCTTCATTGCTTTCTACTTTCTTTCTTCTTTGCTTTTTCCATTTTACATGTTTCTTATCTTCATTCTTGCGTTTTTAAATGTCTTCATATGAGAATAGCAGCATAGCTATTAGGGAATTTCTTTTGGCCCAAATTCCATTGTCATTAGGCTAACTATCAGGGGCTCTTATTGATTTGGGAGTAAAATGATGTCTGCGGAAAGATTGAGAAAAAGCTTTCTTTTATTTATTTATTGTTAAATGAAAGGCAAACTCATGCTTTTGCTTCATTTGTTCAAACTCCTTAGTTTGTGTGTTTCCCTTCTCCACATCTTTTTCCTTACTAGATATTTCTTTTAGGGTTAGGTGATATTTGAACTCTGCTCCGTTGCTGGCTGTTTCATTTGTTTTTATTTTACTTATAAAGTGATATTGTTTAAAAATTTTTGTTTGCCTACAATCTTATAATGCAACAGCTTATTCGTTGAACTTGTTCTATTGGTTTTTTGCTTTCATGGGCATTGCTGGAGCATATGTATGTTCCATCTTTAGTAGATTTGTTGTCATGCTGAAATTCTATTTAGCTGAGAAGTTTACTTGAATGATGGGATAGGTTTGACTAGTTTGCATGAGCTGTGTGAGGTTACTTGCTTTTCATGTGATCATAATTTGCTGTGCTATTGCTTAAAACAAATGTTATTATCTTTTTAATAAATGCAAGTTTGTTTTTGAATCTCAATATAGTAATCCTCAACTTTCTTGATGGAAACTTCTTGTTTGTCCTCCAGAAATTGATGTGATGTATATGCCAACAATTTCCAGAGGAGAATAATGGCTGTTGAGGCTTCTGATAAACTGAATGTGTCAGATGAATTTGATGATGAAGATGGACCAGTAATTTTTAAAAGGAGTAATACACCATCTAAGAAAAATCAACTGCTTAAAGATGTGAAGAAGTCAACTTCTCATAGTCTTGATGGTCAATCACACAGGAAAACTACTGATATGCCTTCTTCCAATGGCCAAAATTCTGGGGTACAGAAGAGTAAGATAATTCCATCAGTTAAGGCATCACCCACAAAGGCTTCTGTAGATATCTCCAAAGCATCAACTTCACGTGTCAGTTCCTCTTATGTTAGGGAGAAATTAAAGCCTCTTTCGGAATCGAAAGTGCTCAATGATGTTAAGGAGGAAAAAGCCAGTGTCAAACATTCTCCTAATGATAACGCTGAAGATTCTGAGGATGAGGAGGATAACAAACCATTGAGTACTAGGCTGAAAATGAACTCTAATCATAATAGCAAAGCTACTACCATTGTCAAGAAACCTATTGAAGACTCTGATGATGATGATGATCTTCCTTTGTCAGCAAGGCTATCAAGGAATGTAGGAACATCTGGAAGTGAATATGATCATTCTGATAAGAAAAAACCTCTTTTGAAAGTTCAGAAAAATCATCAAGAAGGCTCCAGCACAAGTATTAAACAGGAAAAGCTGTCTACAGGGTCAGTTAAGAGGCCACTGGATAAGACTAATTCCCAGCAATCTTCTGTTAAGAAGCAAAAGCTCTCAGATCCAGCTTCATTGGTGAAAAGTAAGCATGTATCTGTGAAACATGAGTCAAAGGTAGATGATGATGACGATCATATTCCTATTTCACAAAGATTAGGAAAGTCACCTTCACCAGGAAATAAGTCGTCATCAATGAAGAAGGTTGAAAAGGCTGTTAAAGTTAATAAGTCTGTTTCTGCATCGTTTAAGAAACAAGTCAAGAAGTTGAAAAGGTCAGGCAGCAATTCAGAATATTCCAAGTCTACAAAACTTCTTCCTAGTTCAGGCGATGGGCAAAAAAAGTGGACTACTTTGGTTCACAATGGTGTTATTTTTCCACCTCCTTACAAGCCTCATGGGGTAAAGATGCTCTATAAAGGGAAGCCAGTTGTTTTGACTCCTGAGCAAGAGGAGGTGTTGTTTTACTCCTATAAAGTTATTTTGCTAGATTGTTTTCTTTTTTGATCTGTTTTTGAGGAAATAATGTCTTTTAATCACTTTGTTATCAAAGTGTTTCATATTATGAAATCTCCATCAGAGATTCTGAAATGAACTTTAAATATAATTTGCAGGTTGCCACTATGTTTGCCGTCATGCGAGATACAGATTATATGCAGAAAGAAAAATTCAAAAGCAATTTCTGGAGTGACTGGCGCAAATTGCTAGGAAAAAACCATATAATTCAGAACATGGAAGATTGTGACTTTACCCCAATATATGACTGGTATCAAGTTGAAAAAGAGAAGAAGAAACAATTGAGCTCAGAAGTAAGTTGGTATCTAGCATGATCTCTTTTTACAATAACAATATTTGTATAACAAAGCATTGTTCTCTTTGTTGATTGGATTCAGTTTTAATTATTATATAATGTTAAATGTTGACAGTTTGAAACTTAACAGCTCTTCATATTTTGATCAGTTTATACTATGTTAGATTAGCAGGGATTAATTGATATGAGATTTAATTTTGATTTGGCACTGATATGATGCTAGATGATGTCTAAGCTGTTCAAATATAGATTACTGCATTACATTGATCTACTACCCTTTTCACAAATTCTTCTAATATGCATGATATATGTTTGCTGATTTGTTAACTATATTTCTCGTAGTTGATTGTGTCTGGTGAGTACCTTGGTTAGTTGGGCAATGCGAAGGCATTGGCATTGCAATTTTAGTGCAATGTGGCCCTCACAATATGCACAATGGGGAATGGTGTGTGGCACATGACACAAGGGCAATATAAAAGAGACTAATTAAAGTATATTCTTATGCATTATTATTTTGATAGGAAAAAGAAGTTCATTGATGAGAAGAGATAATGATACATAAATAAGAGTACAAAAGTAAAAACAGTGAAAACAAAACTCTTTTAACTGGAAAAAGTTTTGTCTGTTTTAATCATATGTACCACCATGTTACAATAACAGCACAGTGCCATGGCACTTTGTGCTTCTTTCTCTGCTCAAATCCTGTAAACTCAGTGACAGAGGCTTGGACAGATCCAACTCCCATTAAAAGGCCAAACAACCTATTCCAAACCTTACCAAGCCACACCACAATCTCGAAAAAATTGACAGTTTGTCTTTGAACTACTAAAACACATCACACAAACATTTGATAAATAGCCATTTTGGACCTCTGGGTCTCTAGCAGATACACATTGATATTTTTGACCATGATCCTTAGCAATTTGGCTAAATAATTTTCAGACGTCCACTTAATTCATTGTTAAAAAAAAGAAAAAGAAAAAACCTAATTCATCTTATATGGCGGGTTACATCACATAATGTATTAATATGTATAATTTAGTTAACATTTTACCCGTTATAATGCTTACATTTTCATAAATATGTTGAAAAACCTCAAGGGACCTCAAATATTTAAATAGTGAGTTTAACAACTTGTTGAGTTTGAAAATATTAACATTTGGAAGGAAAGGTTTTAAGCATCACATTCGGGAACCTGCTGCATTTTAGTTTCCATGTTTGTGTGTGTGTTTGTTATTTTAGTTGTCTTTTATATTTCTTTTTAACCAAAGTTGATGTAGGACAGGGTAGAAGAAGGGTAGAAGATAGATGAGAAGACGAGAAAATTAAAGAGGAGGGGAAATTCACTAAACAAATCTCAAATAATATTCAATCAATAAGGAAATAACTCTGAATACAATGAGTAGTTTTCGGGCTTATTTGTAGAACTTAAATCCCAATCTAATTAGGATCTTAAGATAATCTATTAGATAAGATAAATCTAAATAATCAAACCCTGAAAGATAAAAATAAAAGGTAAAATAAAAGGTAAAATAAAACCCAAAATATTAATTCTTTCTTTTCTAAAATAAGTCTTCAATTTTTTGTCATTTCCCCTATGCTTGGAAGAACTTTCCTTTGGAGAGTTAGAAAGCTGGTAGGACTCAAGCAAGGCAGGATCGAGGCGATGAAATTCATCTTCTGTAATCCATGTGGCATCCAAGTCAAAGCGGCCTTTCCACCGAACAAGATAACGGTGGATAGTGCCCTTAGATGTGAAAACAAGCTGATCATCCATAATTCTGTCGATTTCTTCAAGAGACGGTGTGGTGGACGGCAAAACTGGCATAGGTGCATGATGTGGTTGAACAACCACAGCGTCATCAGGAAATGGCTTGGGAGGCTCAAAAGTGCCTCGATAAAGAACTAAATCTTCAACATTGATCACTGGACTAATAGTCATGTCGGGAGGTAGTTCAAGCAAGCATTGGGCCCCAGTGTCTTTGCAATGTGAAAAGGTCTAGAGGCTCGAGCATGCAACTTCTTAAAGGAATTCTTGGGGAAACGTTCAGGACGGGTACAAGCCATGACATAATCACCTTCATTGAAGCTTTGGGAACGACGATGAGCATCAGTAGATAACTTGTAGTGATCATTACTTAAGGTAAGCTTTAGTCAAATTTCAGCATGAAGCTTGTGTAATTGATGAGTGAAGTCTTACGCAGATTCAGAAGCATGGAATGCTACAGGAATTGGCATTTGATCAAGAGGCCGTCTAGGGTTATATCCTTGAACAATTTGAAAAGGACTCTTACTCGTGAACTGATTAATTGAATTGTTGTAAGTAAACTCAACAATGGGGCAAGACCAAATCCCAATCTCCTGGCTTATCTCCCACCAATCTCCTGGGTAGATTACCTGGGCTATGATTTGTGACCTCAGTTTGTCTAGTAGTTTGGGGATAAAAGGCGGAGGAGAACTTCAATTGAGTACCAAACAGCTTCCACATGGTCTTCTAGAAGTAACTAACAAACTTAACATCTCTGTTAGACACGAGAGACAGGCAGCCCATGCAAACGCACTACCTCTTTGAAGAAAAGTTTGGCAAGATGAGAAGCATCTGTAGCTTTGTAACAAGGGAGAAAATGGGCCATTTTGGAGAACTTATCCACAACTACCAAAATGGAATCATGCCTGTGAATAGTACGTGGTGATCCCAAAATAAAATCCATGCTAAGATCCTTCCACGGTGCCTCAGGAACTGGCAAAGGAGTATACAACCCTATATTTTGCTTCTTAGCCTTGGATGTTTGACATGCATGACATTGAGAAAGAACTCTAGCAACATCACGCTTAAGAGATGGCCAATAGAATCAATCCTCAACTAGGGTCACAGTCTTATTTTTGTCGAAATGTCCTGCTAGACCTCCAGAGCGTGTGACTCCTAGATAAGAAAGTCTTGCATTGATATTCGCAGGATGCACAACTTATAACCTCGAAAGAGATATCCATTGTTGATGAGAAATTCAACATGGTCATGCCGGTTTCCATTACTAACTTCTTGATAAATAACTCAAAGTCTGGACATGTTGCATAATCATCTCAATTTATCAAAGCCCACAATACTTATAGTCATTGTTTGTAATATGTTAATCCTTCGACTTAGAGCATCTGCTACTTTATTCTCTACTCTAGAGCGATGCTGAACTACAAAAGTGAATTGTTGAATGAACTCTACCCATTCGGCATGTTTGGAATTCACATGACGTTGGGAGTTGAGGTATTTGAGAGCTTGATGGTCTGAATACAAGACAAATTGCTGGGGAAGAAGGTAATACTTCTAATGCTTTAGAGATCTAACAATGTCATATAACTCTTTATCATATGTGGAATATTTTTGCTTTGCATCATTCAACTTTTCACTAAAGAATGCCATGGGATGTCTGTCTTGACTTAGGACACCACTGATTCCAACTCTAGAGGCATCACAAGCAACCTCAAAGCATTTTGTAAAGTCATGTAGGGATAGGACAGGTGCTACAGAGAGCTTCTTCTTAATGTCTAGAAAAGCTCTTGAGGCTGTTGAAGTCCATTGAAACTTATCTTTCTTCATACAATCGGTGATGGGAGCCATAATAGTGCTGAAATCTCTAACAAAACGTCGATAGAAAGATGCCAATCCACTACGTACATCTTGAAGGTTCTGGGGTTTAGGCCAGTCTTGAATGGTGCTAACCTTTGCAGGCTCAACCTTCAGTCCTCTGATAGAAACTATGAACCCAAGAAAGATTACTTGAGTTGGAGGAATGAACATTTGGGGAGGTTGATGTAGAACTTCTCTTGCTGTAGGATAAGAAACACTTGTCGAAGATGAATTAGATGCTCCTCTTTTGTTTTGCTGAAGATAAAAATATCATCAAAGTAGACAATCAAGTACTTACCCAAGTAAGGTCGAAATATGTGGGTCATAACCCTCATGAAGGTGTAGGAGCGTTTGACAACCTAAAAGGCATTACTAACCATTCGTACAACCCATCTTGCATTATGAATGCAGTTTTCCACTCGTCTCCAGGCCAAATCCTGATTTGATGATAACCACTCCGAAGGTCAATCTTGGAAAACCAATATGATCCAGAAACCAAGTCAAGCATAGCCTCTAGGAATAGGAAATCTATACTTGATGGTGATCTTGTTAATAGTCCAACTATCTACACACATCCTCCAAGTTCCATCTTGGAAAACCAATATGATCCAGAAACCAAGTCAAGCATAGCCTCTAGGAATAGGAAATCTATACTTGATGGTGATCTTGTTAATAGTCCAACTATCTACACACATCCTCCAAGTTCCATCTTTCTTTGCAGTTAGAAGAGCGGGTACAGCACAAAGATTAAGGCTATGCTGGATGTAGCATTTTTCCAATAACCCATTAACTTGTCGATTAAGCTTTTCTTGTTCTTTAGGATTCACCTTGTAGTGAGGCAGATTAGGAAGCTGCGAACTTGGGACCAAATCAATGGCATGTTGAATATCTCGCATAAGGGGTAATTCTGACGGAAGTTCTTATGGTGTAATGTCTTTAAATTCCTCCAAGAGTGGAGTTATTTTTCAGGCACCTTTGTAGCTGTCATTGAAGGAACCTAGTTGGAAATTTTAGGGACCACAACAAGTACAACTTTAGTCTCTTCGCTTTCCTTCACAAATTGCTTATTTGTTAGGAGATGGATGTTGTGATTCTTTGCTCGTGGCTTCTTTTGTTTATGTGAAGCCTTACTTTCACTTTTAGGTTTGGCAAGGCGTAATAAGATTGTTTTCCCCTTATACTTAAATGGATGTGTGTTCTCTTGACCATGACTTATGACATCATTATAGTAGATCCATGGTTGACCTAATAAAATGTGAGCAACATCCATAGTAAGGACATCACAAAGGACATCTTCATGATACTCTCCAGGTCGAAGAGAAATGCGACACTATTGCGTGATAGGTAAAGAAGTCTTATTATCCACCCAAGCTATTTCAAAAGGGTGAGGATGGGGCTGAGGTTTTAGGCCAAGCCTAGCAATTCCCTGGCTGGAGATTACATTCTTGGTGCTACCTGCATCAATGACAAGTTTATAGGATTTATCTCCAATTTTCACAAACGTGTGAAAAATACTTGTCCTCTTCCAAAGTAGTCTTCTAAGAATCGTTAGGTAAAGGGACATATAGAATACACCTCATAACATCTAGTCGTCTTGTGTCATCGTTAATAAATTCTTCGTCTACATCAGAAGGGCACTCAATGGGTTCAATCACTTCATCAACATTTGCTAAATCATCTTCCTTGTTAGCGGTATGCTCAAGAAATAGAGCGTGTTGCGGGCACTTAGATGCGATGTGGCCTCGAGAATGACATTGGAAGCACTCAATAGCAGAGCCACTAGGGTGGGAAACAGAACCTGAAGACTCAACATTCCTTGTATTCCCCTTCGAACCAGAAGCCTGCCCAGAGGGAAACGAGGAGCTGGATTTAACTGGTGGTACATCTGTAGAATGATTGAAATTACGAATTTGGCAAGAATCAGTGCCCTGAGAAGCAAAACGCCTGCCATATGAATTCTTAAGTAAAAACTCTACCTCCAAGGCTTTATGGTAAGCCTCCTCAAGAGATTCAAGAGGATTCAACTTAAGTTCTTGCTGCATATTAGCTCGAAGACTGTTGACAAATTTTTGAATTGTCATCCAAGGGTCTTCCTTAACCTCGCACTGAATCATTAGTTTGTCAAAACGAGCCATGTAATTAGCGACCGTGGTGGTTTGCCTAAAATTGAGCCATTGATGGAACAACTGACCCTTGTAAGGGATAGACACATATTTCTCTTTCAACTTCATCTTCATTTCTGCTCAAGTATTAATCGGGGGCTGTCCTAGACGTTTTAGTTTCTGCTGCTCATTCTGCCAATACTTCTCGGTAGACCCAACAAGCTTCATTTTAGTGAAATGAACTCGATGCACATCGTTCATCTCATATCATTAAAAGTAGTTTTCCATGCTAGCCAACCAATCCAAGCAGGCACTGGAATCTAATGGGCTGTCGAACTCAGGAGCGTCGACTTTGACCTTCTTAGAGATGTCATCTAACTAAGTTTGTCTACAACCTCCCATATGATTTCTAGGAGGTGACTCATATCTTCGATTGTAATAACCTCTTTGCTCATGATCAACCCATTGATTTTCTACATAGTTGTGTTGGGAGTCAAAAGTTATATGAGTAGAACTCCTAAGATTCCTGTTTCCGTTGTCGTTTGCAAGCTGACAATTCCCAATAGGTGGAGGCCGTGCATTATTGAAGGAAGGAGTGTATCCACTCTTTAAGTTGATTTCTTTGCGAACTTTTGAACCTTCAACCGTAGCTTCTGTTGTATATTGTTTGTCTTTTCCTTTAATGGTCTGCATAAGGTCTTCATACATCTTCCTCAATTCTTCAATGCCACGGTTTGTTTCTTCAAGTTTATGATCCATGGCATCTAACCTATGGTCCGATGAGTCAAGTCCCTGATTCACTATCTCAATTGCTTGATCTATATATTTTGTGTTGCGTCTCTTAGCTTCCTCTAGTTGATTTTGAGTTATTTGGGAGTTTTTGGTCATGGTGAGTTCCAAAAATACTTGCCACTAGTCTGAAACAGAGTTGGAATGAAGGAAATTGTGCAAAAAAGCCTTAGAGATGGTGAAAAACGCAATATGGATGGAATTGGACACAATGGCGCGTGTGGCGTGTGGAGCCCACGTGCAAGGAAGGTTGCTAGCGCATGAGGGCACGTGGTAGGGACACCAGTGATGGTATTCGGTGGACGGGCCGGGTTTTCTCCAGCGAGATGAACAACAATGGTTGTTTGTTGATCGGATGTCTGTAGGTAGGGTATTTGGTATGAACAGTGAAGTGGTTAGGGTTCTTGTGAGGGAAGTATGCAAGGGGCGTGGGAAAACTTGCTTCGATACCGAATTGATGTAGGACAGGGCAGGAGAAGGGTAGAAGATAGATGAGAAGAGGAGAAAATTATAGAGGAGAAGAAATTCACTGAATAAATCTCAAATAATATTCAACCAATAAGGAAATAGTTCTAAATACAATGAGTAGTTTTAGGGCTTATTTATAAAACCTAAACCCCAATCTAATTATAATCCTAAGATAATCTTTAAGATAAGATAAACCTAAATAATTAAACCCTAAAAGATAAAATAAAACCCAAAATATTATCTTTTTCTTCTTAAAATAAGTCTCGAATTTTCTATCAAAAGTTCTGACTTGCTGAGTTTTAGTACATTGTAGTGTAAACTTGTAAACTTGAAAGGGCTTACATTATATCAATTTATAATTATAATTGTTAGAAACTTGTATATATCCCTTTTATGAATAGTACTTGAAATAAAATTTATTTTAAGTGGGAAAAAATAGCATAGTCAAATATTTATACAATCATATTCGAATGCCAAATTGTCAACTAACAAATTCTGCAATAAAATTTACACATACTCTTAACATGCCCAAACCGGAAGCTTACATATGAACAGCATATAAATGCCATCACTGTCAATTTATTGATATGAACAAATGAAGTGTCAGGAAAAAAAAATCACAAGACAGATGCGTAAATCAAGAGTCCTATTCATGTCAATCATTTTTGTCCCTTGAACTTTTAGGTGAACATTCCCAAACATAAAAGTA
The DNA here is from genome assembly GCA_026686845.1 of Adenanthera pavonina. Classification (NCBI taxonomy): domain Eukaryota; kingdom Viridiplantae; phylum Streptophyta; class Magnoliopsida; order Fabales; family Fabaceae; genus Adenanthera; species Adenanthera pavonina. The sequence goes on along the minus strand of JAIVEN010000019.1, from coordinate 9,221,386 downwards.
ATTTTCTTAAAACTAATTATGTTAGTTATTATTTTCCTCGACATTTGTGATATGTGGGAATTGGCATTTATATATATATATATATTTGTGTTTTTGCTGGTATGTGTGCTTTTTGTGTTTTATGTGTCGTTTATTGTGTATATTTTGATATTATGTGTGGTGACAACTATGATATTAGTTTGTGGTTGTGGCTGCTTAGGAGTGTATGACATGGTCAAGTAGTGGAGGCACCATTTTGTAACGAACCTGGTTTGTAATCATGAGGGTGTCCTCAATGCATGTTAGGTCCTTTATGCGTTTGGGTGGGTTTTAGACAGTTTGGGCCACTGTTGTGTAGTTCTAGGTTAGGTTAGCTCCTGATAAATCCATTGCCCTAAGGCGTTCAATTTTTGTGCATTTTCTTTTTGGTAATTTGGGTGGATAAGATGCATCAAGAGTCCAAGTTTCTGTCAATTTGGTTCAAATGGTAATTTGATTCATTCTTTCTATTGGGTAACTGCTGACTTTCTTGTCTTGTATTCATGCAGGAAAAGAAGGCCCTTAAGGAGGAGAAAACTAAACAAGAGGAGAAATATATGTGGGCCATAGTTGATGGTGTTAAAGAGAAGGTACTTCAATCTTGGGTTCTCTGATTTCCCACACTCTTAAAAATTTCTCACACTCCCAAGCTATGGTTCAACTTCATGTGGTTCTTACATTCCATTTTTTGGCACTTGTGTGTTGGCTAATGAATTTTTTTAACCATGTGTGATACATGGCAAAATCCTCAAATAACAAAGTAGTCAAATATTAATTCATTGACACTGATTTCATATGTCTGCTCCCCCATTTATAATAAACAAGTGTGTCAAATACCCTAACTGCCTGATGTAGGACATCGGACAAGAGTAAGGGGGAGAGAAGGAGAAAGCGAGGCAGAAGTAGAACAATTTGAGGTAGAGAGAGATATATATAATTAAAGAATTCTCAAATAATATTCAAATCAGTAGCCAAAGTCTTAGTCTGAATTTAACAAATAGACCTAAGGTTTACTTATAGAGCTCTAATACTAAAGTCCTAGTTAAACTAAACTACTATAGTCTTCATAGATAGAGGTATTTTAAATTTAAATTTAAATAAAAGATAAATCCTAATTTAAAATAAACTAAATCCTAAAAGATAATCAAATAAATTCAGAATAACCTAAATTAAAATCGTAGTTATCTTAGGATAAAGTTAAATAATCCTAATTATGTTTCACATCACTGCCCTTCATCCTAATTTCCTAACTACCCTTGACCCCCTTAATTCCCTTATAACAGTGTCTTTGTATGACTTTAGTTGGTTCTGTATCTCCCTTTTGTGTGCACTGTGATTCCTTTTATTTTCTCTGTGGATTTTATTCTCCTTAGTTTTAAAGTATATCTTACTGGCAGCTAGAGTTCTTTTATAAAAATTATGATGATTTGTTTTCCTGTTTTAAATGCTTGTTTATGCTTCAATGTTGTCTCTGTAACTTGTTATGTGGTCATGAAGTTGAACTTACGATCCTTTTCTCCTATTTGAGTGTAAGCTACAAAATCTGAATTATCTTATTCTTCTCTGTGCAAGCTGCTAATTTCGAATTCCTCTTTGGGAAGCTGAAGTTTTGACCAGATTTTTTTGAAAATTAATTGTAGGTTGGAAACTTTAGAGTTGAACCTCCAGGATTATTCCGAGGTCGTGGAGAGCATCCGAAGGTTGTTGTCTTAGCTAATGAATAGTAGTAGAGCTTTTTAGGATATAATGGTTTCATACAACATGAAATCATGTGAGATTTTTTAACCATCTTTTTTGGCTAATAAGTTTTACTTTCTATTTACTGTAATGCTTTATTAGATGGGCAAACTGAAACGGCGCATTCATCCAAGTGATATTATAATTAATATTGGAAAGGATGCTCCAATTCCTGAATGCCCTATTCCTGGTGAAAGGTAAGTTTCTTTCATGTGTTGGAGATGAGGGAAAAAAAATTGCAGCATTACATCTTCGTTGAAGTTGAAAGCCAGTGTTTTTTTTTAATTCCTTGGGATTTGTGACCTTGGCAGCTGGAAGGAGATAAGGCATGACAATACAGTTACATGGTTAGCCTTCTGGAATGATCCAATCAACCCAAAGTTGTTCAAATATGTTTTCCTGGCTGCTAGCAGCTCCTTGAAGGGGCAGAGTGACAAGGAAAAGTATGAGAAGGCTAGGATGCTGAAGGTGCTTTTGTGCTTCATAATTTTTATGAATTCCATTTCCTTTTTCATTCATGATACTTTGGGGTCAGATTTCAAGTAACTTGCTTAATTTAGATGTTGATCTCTGGGTGCAGAATTATATAGGGAACATAAGGGCTGCATACACAAAGGATTTTACAAGTAGAGATAGTACTAGGCAACAAATTGCTGTTGCTACTTACCTTATCGATAAATTAGCTCTGAGGGCTGGCAATGAGAAGGTATTGTCCGTAGAAGCTGTCATTCTTTTGTGCTTACTACAGATTGTACATATAATGGATGAAAAGAGTACAATGCTCATGCCCAAGCATAAAAACATAGATTGTTTTGAATGCTTATTAAATCCATCAGTCAATTTGAACTTCATGTCCTTGCTAGTTTCAGTCAAATGGTTAAGTTCTAAAATCCAAAAGAAATCATGTCTACGAGTTCCTTTTCTGTCCTAGTCTATTTAAAGAGGTATTTTCATATTTGCATTTTAAAGTCAGTATAGAATTAATAATGTATAGTTCAATAAATTGTTTAAGTTGTAGTTTCTTCAGTCTATAAATTTATATCCTTGAATTTACTAAAGGGACTTGATCCAGATCCGATTTGCAGCTTTGCTGGTTTTTTCGTTTACCTTTGCTATCTGCTATTTTGATTTTCGCCCATAGAAAAAGAAAGGAAACATCCTTGTGCTTTTAGTTATTCTAATTTCCTTTCCTCAGGATGATGATGAAGCTGATACTGTTGGTTGCTGCACATTAAAAGTAGAAAATGTAACAGTAGAACCCCCCAACAAGTTGCAGGTATGGCTTTCAAATTTTCATGACTTTTTGTTTAGTTTTTGCTGGGAATGATTGATTATATGTCTTTAGGTTCAAGGGTTTTACATTTCAATTTCATCTTGATATTTTAATCTTTTAATGGTGGAAGCTCCCCTAAAAATTTTGCCCTTATTTGTGACCAATTTTTCTTATTTGGATTAATGCAGTTTAACTTCCTTGGTAAAGATTCAATCAAGTATGAAAATACGGTAGAGGTTGAACTTCCTGTTTATAATGCAATTTTAAAATTCCAAAAAGGTGGGTAACTAGTTCATATTTTGATGGTTTATCATTGCTTTAAGACTGAGGCCCTTAAATATTTGAGATTCTTGATCTTCAGAAAAACGTCCTGGTGATGATCTGTTTGACAAGCTAGATACAAGTAAACTAAATGCTCATCTGAAGGAACTGATGCCTGGCCTAACAGCTAAAGTCTTCCGTACATTCAATGCATCTATCACATTGGATGATATGGTAATAACTCTTTTGATCTGCAAATCATTAAGCTAACATGCCTTGAAGGGACTGTACCATAACCCATCTTCTCCTGTGCTTTTACATAACCCTCTAGTTATTCTTCTGTTAAATGATTGTATTGTATTTGTGTCATTAAAATCATTTTTTTCTCCTATTTTTTTTTCTACCTCAGGGGAGGAGAGAGAGGCTCCCTAGAGAGCAATACATCTTTCATTGGAGTTGAAATTTTAGCTTAATTTTTAACTTGTAAAGCACTTCTAGAATGCTTTACTAAATCCCTTTTCCTATATGCTCCATACCCCATGGCAAGCATATGATGTTTTATTATCATAGCAAAGCTATTTTGCATATTGTTGGCAAGTTTATTAATTGGTTTACCTTAGTGATTTTCTTCTGCCATGTCATCAGAAGCTTGTATATCTAATTTTTTTGGATTTTATAATTACAGTTGAATATGGAAACTAAAGATGGCGACGTTGCAGAGAAAATTGGTGTTTATCAGACTGCAAACAAGCAGGTGAATTGGCTCACTATATGTGTAACATACTGATGATACTTTTTTCTGTGTATTCATTTGTACACTTTTTCAGCTTTATTGCTGTTGTCTTCTGATGACAGGTTGCAATAATATGTAATCATCAGCGTAGTGTTTCAAAATCTCACACTGCACAAATGTCAAGGTTAACTGAGAAGATTGGTGAACTTCAGGTAATTAGAATATATTTAACTTACGAGGTTGGCCCTGGGCTTTGGTGAATTTCTTGGCAGGTGTTGCAATTAGATTAAACTAGGCTTATTTCTCAAATTTATAACGAGCTGACCTAACTCTTTACTTGTAGGGTGTTCTGAAGGAGTTGAAAACAGATTTGGACAGGGTAAAGAAAGGAAAACCTCCTCTGAAGAGTGCTGAGAGAAAAAGGAACCTAGCTCCTGATGTGTAAGATGACTTTCATCATTGCTTAAGCATTACTTGTTTGGTTATGGTATATAATAATTGTCAATATATTTTACAGACTAGAGAAAAAGATAGCTCAAACCAATGCAAAAATTGAGAAGATGCGACGTGATATGAAGACAAAGGAAGATCTAAAAACTGTGGCATTAGGCACGTCCAAGATAAACTACCTGGATCCCAGGATTACAGTGGCTTGGTGCAAGCGGCATGAGGTTCCTATTGAAAAGGTACTGGCTTCTTCACTTGTTGAGATGAAGTTATTGTAGTTGTGATAATTTTTTGTGCTGCCACTGTTGTAAAAGAATTTAATGGGCTTGAAATATTTGGGAACTAGCTCTCTCTCTCTCTCTCCTGCCCCCCAACCAAACGAAATATTTACTTGGAAGAAAAATGCAAATACTTTCATCCTTGAGCAATTCGCATACACCTTTCTTAACTTTGAAAATTGTAAACTACTGTAATCTATCCCCATCCAGGGTTTAAAACCATCCATTTTTCTGTTTATCCTATTAATGGAGATGCCATTTCAAACTTTGTCACTTGTGGTATTCATTTGGAAACAATAAATGATACAGAGGTGGATTCTTCACTACCTGAGAAACAAGAAAATGGATGGAAGGATTTAAATCTTGATTTACCGTAGTTAAGGAAGATATTTTTCAGTTTTTAAATCATACAATACATGAGAAATGTGTCTAGTTCTGTTCTAATTGGCTGTATGTTTGATCATAACCTGACATTTTCTATAACTCTATTTAATTGTTAATTTAAGTCTATGCACAATTAACATTACTATAATCTTCGATCATCAATCAATATTTCAGTCTATGATATAAAATTTAGAACAAGCTGCACTTTTTGTATGCTATTGACAGTGTGGTTCTTTCCTTTGACTTTGTCCAATACATAAGAAACGTGTCTAGTTTTGTGCCAACTGGCCATATGTTTGTCCTTAACCTGACGTTGCTTATTTGTACTACTTGTTGACTGGGATGCTCAGATCTTCAACAAATCTCTGCTGGCAAAATTTACTTGGGCAATGGATGTGGATCCTGACTTCAGATTCTGAAATCTTTTGGTGGTGGGAGAGACTTGATCTTTTACTCATTTCTTTTACAGAAAAATTTATTTTTTGTTTAGTCAAGTCCTGCGGAAATTTATGTTGTAATTTCATCTAATCTAATCATGGGGTGAGTTGGCCCCGTCATTGACTGCTTTTCGCATAGAGTTTCAACCATTCATAGTTATGATTATAATGCTGTACACTTTGGCAATTGTGGAAATGAGGTGAAATTTTTCTAATTCATTTATTTTTAGAATAGCTAATTGTTTGTTGCCATTGTGTTTTCAGTCGGGTTTCTTATTGTGACAGGTTCATGCATCCCTCGTAATTTAAAGTTGGTCAGTCTGCTGCCAAAATGATTATATACTTAATATCTGCTTGTTCATATCTTCATGGTAGAGAAGAGCTAGTTAACTACTTGTTTCAACCCTGTTTGTTATGCATAATATGATCACCAACCTTGTGGCTGTGTTTGGTCTGATCTGCTAAAGTAATTCCTGCTGTAGCTTCTTCCTCTTAAATAGAAATTATTTGATATTAGTTGCTTAGAAAATAAATAAGAAACCAATGGCGATGATATTTAACAAAGTTTTATAAAAGAAAATTCTAGAATTTTCATAAGAACTTTTCAATAAAAATGTTTCCTCCAATAACCTCAGACGGGTAGCATGTTTTGCGGAACTGAAATGAGTTGGATTTGTTTGGATTTCCTTCGATATTTGCCTAAAAATAATGAGAGGTTTAGCCGGTAGGTCATATAAGTCTTCTTTAAGCCAATTAAAATATGAAGCGTTCAAACGGTTGTTCAGAGATTGCTTCTTCGGATTAAATGCCCCTATGAATGAAGCTGATGTATCGAGAAGCTTGAAAAAAGGGAAGAGAGAAGAATGAAGGCGCACCATAAAAAGTAGAATATGATTGGCCAAAGAAGCCAAGTTGCCTATTTCTGTGTCCTAAGAAATGCGTCTTGAGCTATCATTGATATGTTCATCGGAGTTGTGATGGTGACAAATCAGTTTTGATGATCTTTAAATGTTTGATTAAAGTTTACGCTCTCCAAAGCTTTCCAGATTATCTCCAAATGTTTGATATGTTTTAGAGTTTTGAGTTCATCCCAATTAGAAAAGAGTTACAACTTGTTTTGTAGATTGTTGGACTCTTAACCATAGTTATATGGGTCAATTGGTAGCTTTTGTAGGTCAACTAATAGCTTATATGTAACACCTAAATCTAATGAGATGGTTTTCTCTCATTTGGCATCACCGTTCTATTGACGAGACAGACTTGGGGTTGGGTAGCACTAGTCTATCTCCTTCACACAATGGTGTTGCCATAGGAGAGGATCCTGGAGCAAATTTATTTAATTAGTAGATTGGTACATTTCAAAATTTCTCAATCATAGTTTTGTTTTTCCAATCATAGAAGTTTCAAGAAAATTGTGCTGATTTTTTTTACATTTAAACATTACTAAAATATATAGAGAAATATAAAAAAGTGGTATGGAGCCCAAGAAAGAAAAATCCGTTATTCATAGCTTGTGATGCTTCAACGAAACAGTTGAATAATGACACAAAAAGTAATATTCCACTGACTGAAAATTAGTAGGAAATGGATCACACCGACATTCTACGGAATTGTCCAGAGTGTGGTAGTTTTTTTTTTTTGTGTTTTTCTTTGAATAGTTTATACGAGTTGGTTTCTGAGAGCTTGTAGATATATTTATAAATTACCTACTAATGAGATTCTCTTATCGGAAGTGGATTTAAGTCTACATTTAAGTCTACATCCTTGTGGGATATAAATTGCATCCTTGTCATGGACCAACTTTTGGAAGCCGAAGAAGAATGAAAAAGTAATTGGGTAGGTGAAGTGAGGACACCTAGGATCTGTTTGCTTCTCCTGAATTTGCCATTGATCAGTTACTTACACACTCTTCCACCATAGATTGATCAATCAGTTTGGAGGAAAATATGGAAGTGCCCAGTTCTTGAAATGGCCAGGGGCAAAGAATAAACTGCCATCCGACAATTTTGTATGCAGAAGAATTCTTAATTATGTAAGTTACTATTTAAATATAAATCATTGAGAGAAAAATTTTTAAGATTCAAAATATCATTCATGTTTAAATTATGAAATAAGTTTTTTCATAAATATCTTTCATTAATTAAATAATAAGAGAGATTACAAAAAAGATTATATTTATGATCGCAAAGAAACAATATTTAATTAGGGTAAATCTAGAAACTAAATTAAATTTGGAGCAAATTTAAGGAGTTTAACAACTTTTCTTAAAATATGTGAGATAATTAAAATGACTTAAATTTGATACCGGAAGTAGTATTATATTTTTAATTTTAATTAAAAATCATTTATAATCATTTAATTAAATATATGACAACATTAAATCGCTTAGCCACTTCTGTCATTCAATTTTTATAGAAACTTCCTGGATATAGGAAATATGTATGAATTGGTGAAATAAAAATTATTGTAACGTTAGAATGTGATTCTCGGAGAACATTTCACCTGGTTTTGGTAGTTTGGTATCACATCGTTGATTATATTTATATTAATATACTTGTTTAACATCGATTATAGGGAAAAAGATAATTTACCTTGTAATAAAAATATTTCCCAAAGACATCCAATTTTTGAAATTCCCTAAAAGGATCTGTGTCCTAGGTTGGGAAAAATATTTTTTGAATGGATAAGATTACCCCTATGGAAATTAGTACACTTCAGTTGAAAATTTAGTTATCTTCACTTGAAAATCTAGTTATGTCTACTTAAAAAATTAATTATATTATTCATTTTGAAGTTTAGTTATATATACTTGGAAATTTAGTTATATCTACTTGGAAAATTTGTTATCTTAGAAATTTAGTTATCTCTACTTAAAAATTTACTTATATCCACTTGAAAAATTAGTTATATTTACTTGGGAAATTAGTTTATCCTAGTTGGAAAGTTAGTTCTCTCTAGTTGGAAATTTTGTTATGTCGATTTAGAAAATTAATTATATCCACCTGGAAATTTAATTATTTCCATTTAAAAATTAATTATCTCTACTTAGAAAATTAGTTTACAGTAGTGGGGAATTTAGTTATTTCTACTTAGAAATTTAGTTATATCCATATGAAAAATCAGTTATTTCCTAATGAAAAATTAATTATCTTCACTTAAAAATTTAGTAAGATCCACTTATAAAATTAGTTATGTCTATTTAAAAAATTAGTTCATAGAGGTTGTTTTATCTATTAAAAAAACTATTTTTACCAACTGAGAATTGGGTGCTTCTAGATGATTTTAAAAATTGGGAGTTCTTGTTGGTCAATATTTTTGTTCCACGATCCCAATTTGGCTTTTTCCCTTGATTGCATAATTGGATTTGATCAACTATTGATATTGGGTATACGGATATAACCGGAGATAAGACAAAATACCAATTAATTCTTATTTAATAATTGATTCAAATATCAATTATTTATTTAACATTTCAAAAAATAAATATTAGCAAATATTTAGTAGGAAATTAATGCATGACTGATATCATATCATTTTTTAACGGATCTTATAAATGAAAATTAGCAATCAAATTAGGTGTCATTTTAAATGTAAGTTGAAACGATAAATATAGATTCAAAATTACTGCTGGGCATTCAAAATTATTTAAATACAACCATCTCCCTATGCTGAGAGAACTGCGTGGTTGTACAACATTGCTAAGAGGAGTGCTTTTGACATTAAGTATCATGAATTTTTTCTTGTAAATAATGCATATTGAAATTTTAATTCACAATTATTTAGTGGCAATGACTAAAATGTAGTTTCTACGAAAAAGAAGAAACAAAAAGGATTTCGTACATGACACTAAATCAGCATAAACATTTTCTATGGGCAATAAATTTACAAAGTAATGGAGATAGGTCACATTGAACATTCAAATAAAATAAATCAAGATCATGGTATAGTATAAATAATTGCTTGATTTGAGATAACTACTGTAGTATGATGAGAAATTAATATGTGAATGTAATGGAAGGAACTAGACCACTGCCATTGAAAAATACAAATACGGTATTCCAAGAGAAGCTGAAATCAGAATTGTCAAAGAACGCCATTAAAGACAAATTTTGGTAGTTTTGAGAGAGCTGAAAAAAGCACTATTAACTCTCCCTATTAGATAAGACCAGGTATTATAGTGTACATAGACTGTGCAAGCACTGTATTAAGCTCCTTCACTACTACAAGTAATGAACTGGCTCAAGTAAGAGAGAAAACACTCAAATGAGAGAATAATAAATTTGTTATTTGCTTCATCGCCAACACAAGGCAAAGTGGCTTATTTATACTAGTCCTAAAGGCAAAAAATTTAAAACAAAATGGGAGTTATGAGGTTACAAACAAGTCATTATTTGGTGTTTATGATGGGGTTACAAACAACTCATTGTTTGGAGTTATGGAGTTCTTATTTGGGGGGAGGTTATGGAATTTCATTCATGAATTGTTTCATCGTCCTTTGGTTGGACAGGACTTTGCCCTCGAGTTAGACTCTACAGCGTCTTCAAAATATGGTGAAAGGTAGTGGCAAAAAAAAAAAAGATATGGTGAAAGGTCAGTAACATTGAAAGTGATAGAGACTTCATACTCTATCTTGTAGGCATTGTTGTTGATTTTTTGCACAATTTTGAATGGACCATCAGCTCTAGGTGATAATTTGGCATTTAGTTGTTTTGGAAATTGTTCCTTCCACAGGTGTATCCATACCAAGTCTCTAACTTTGAAAGTTTGCTGTCTTTTGTGCTTATCACTTTGAGTTTTGTATCTCAAGTTTTGCTTCTAGATCCAGTCTCGAATTTGTTCATGCAACTTCTTGATTTCCATTGGCTTTTTGGTTCGCATCAACATTGTCATGTTGCTTTTTAGACAAAGAAGTAAAATCCAACGAACTAAGTGGACAAGTGCCATAAACCATTTCAAACGGACACTTTCTTGTAGCTTGATTAATTGAATTGTTATAAGCAAACTCAACTTGGGCAAGGATAAGGTCCCACTGCTTCAAATTCTTCTTGGCAAAGCTTCAAAGAAGATTTCCCAAAATCCTGTTAATTACTTCAATTTATCCATCTATTTGAGGATAGCTAGCACTGCTGAATTGTAGCTTGGTTCCCATTTTCTTCCACAGAGTTCTCCTAAAGTGACTTATTGACATCCTAATTGGAAGTGATAGTTTTTGGAATGCCATGAAGTTGGACAATTTCCTTGAAGTATAAGTTTGTAACCTGAACAACATCATTTGTCTTTTGACAGGGAATAAAATTTGCCATCTTCAAGAATCTATCTACAACTACCATTATGTAATTTTGTTGTCTAAGTTTGAGGTAGTCCAAGGACAAAATCCATACTAATGTCTTCCCAAGGTGCTTTTGGTATAGGAAAAGGCTTGTACAATCCAGTGTTTTGGCCTTTGGACTTAGCCAAATGACAAGTTTTCCACCTTGGGATATGTTTGTTGATGTCTCTTTCAAGCCTTGGTCAATATGATTTTTGCTTTTTGACTGAGGCCACAGCTTTATCTTGCCCAAAATGACCTATTAATGCTTAGTTGTGGGTCTCCTAGATAATTGCTTCCTATAATGAACATTGAGGAATGCATAAGGACTTTCCTTGAAATAAGAAGCCTTCATGCCTATGGTATTGTTGGAAGGGTTGTGCCTTGGTGGACCTTCATGCTTCACGAAAATTAGGGTCATCTTGGTACAGATCTTTGATGATTTCAAATCCAATAACCTTTGCTTAAAGAGTGGATAACAAAGCATGACGTTGGCTAAGTGCATTGGCTACTAGGTTTAAAGTCCCTACCATGTGCTTGAGCAGTAATGGATAAGATTGCAAGATTTCACTCCAAGTGGAATGTCTAGGATTGATTTTCTATTGAGAATTCAAGTGCTTGAGGGCTTCATAATCAGAGTAGAGAATAAACTCTTCATTCAGCAAATAATGACTCTAGTGCTGTAAAGCTCGAACAATTGCAAAGAACTCCTTGTCATAGATGGAGTACTTTAGTTTGCCCTTGTTGAGTTTTTTACTGAAGAAAGCAATTAGATGACTTTCTTGGCTTAGAATGGCACCAATTCTAGTGTTAGAAGCATCACAGTTAACTTCAAACACTTGGTTAAAGTTTAGAAGGGCTAGCACAATTGCTTATGTCAAATGCTTCTTCAATTCCTCAAAGCTTTTTTGGGCCTGCTATGTCCATTGGAACTTGTCTCCCTTGATGCAACTTGTAAGTGGTACAACAACAGAGCGAAAGTTTTGATGAACCTCCTATAAAAGGAAGCTAATCCATGGAAGCTTCTATCTTGCTAAAAACAACTCAAACACCTTTCACTGTGATGATATAACCCAGAAAGATTACTTTGTTTGTCAAGAAAGAGCATTTCCACAAGTTGGCATAGAGTTTTTTCACACAAAGAGTTTGCATCACTTGCCATAAGTGTTCTAAATACTCCTCTTGGTTCTTACTGCAAATGAGAATATCATTAAAATAAACAACTAAAAATTTACTAATGAGGGGTCTAAGTACTTGAATTTATTAGGTGCATGAATCTACTAGGGGTGTTTAATAACCTAAAAGGCGTCGTAATCCACTCATATAGACAATCTCTTGATTTAAAAGCGGTCTTCCATTCATCTCCTGGCCGAATTCTGATTTGATGGTATCTACTACAAAGGTCAATCTTGGAAAAAAATAATGGCATCGTGCATTTGTTTAACATATCATTAAGCTGAGGTATTGAGAATCAATACATGATAGTGATCTTGTTGACTACTCGACTAACGATGCACATTCTCCAACTTTCATCTTTCTTTGGTACTAAGAGTGCAGGCACAACACATAGATTGACACTTTCTCGAATAAGGCTTTTCTTTAATAGCTCTTTGCTCTTTAACTTGATGTTGAATTTCGGTGTGTTCTTGGGACTCATCCCTTAAGTTGGTTTATTATCGAATGATAGCTCCTGGAATGAAATCAATTGCATGCTGGATGTCTCGTATGAGCAGTAATCTAGACATAATTTCTTCTGGTATAAGTCTAGGAATTCAGCTAGCAATTGTGTATTCTATGGTGGAATAGTGGATCCATTATTTGATTTGAGCAATAGATTAAAACCCATAGTTTGGACTTTCGCTTTCATCACCTTGAACTACTATTTAGCATTTAAGGACACTAGTGGCTTGAATTCTTTCTTGTCTTGGTTCTATTCACTAGGCAGCACTGGCGCTAGCTTTTTCTCATTTCGTCTTGTACAAAGGAATATGTGTTTATATAATTGTCATACACAATGATCATGTTGCAAAGGTCTTCCAAGAAAAAGATGGCAGGCAACCATGGGAGAAACATCACACCATTTTTTATCTTGATATTTCTTCCCAATTGAAAAAGTAACAAGACGTCATTTAGAAACTTTCACCTTACTCCCCTTATTAGGTCAATGTAGCTTGTAAAGATATGGATAAGGTTGGATTGATAGCTTCAATTTTTCCACATGTAGTTTGATACTAAGTTCTCATAACTTCATTATCAATGATGACATCACATACTTTTCCCTAGTTAGTGTAGTAGGTGTGGAAGATATTGTACCTTAGCCATGGTTCCTTTTTAGCTTATGCTATGTGAAAACTTCATCTAATCACCAGCATTTCTCTATAATCTACACAAACAAATTATTCATCATACACTAACTTTTTCTTGTCAGGAACTTTCATTTTTTCTTTAAACGCTAGTTCTACTTCATCTTTAGATACTTCATAAACTTTCCCTTCAATAATGATGACCATGTTACGGTTCGAACATTCTGAGGCAATATGGCCAAACCCTTGGTACTTGAAGCAGTTAGGTTCTTTAGGGTTAGTTTCTTTGGAAGCTTTACGTAGAGGCTTGTTTGAAGTACTAGCTTGTTGGACTTGTCTCTTGTGACCATAAAAAGGATTCCTAGAAGAGGAAGAATATATAAGGGCTTCTTTGTTGACTACTTCTTAACTCAAATGGCCAGTTGGATGATGTCATTTAAAGTCCAATATTGTTAAAGCTAGACAGGGTAGCTAATATCAGTGTTTAATCTCTAAGATTGTGGGCTATTGTTTGCTCCTTCTTTTCTTGGATGTCATACTTCATCATGAGCTTCTCAAATTCCCTAATTTATTCTTCCATAGACATAGTCTTCTAGTGAAGATTCTATAGTTGGATGCAACTATATTGATAATAATGCCTAAGTAGCAACTTATGGGTAAGTTTGCGAACCATCTTCTCCCATGTTTGAATCTTGCTTTTTCCTTCTCACTTATGCTTCCTCTTAAGATTCTCCCACTATATAGAGGCATGCTTCTTGAGCTTGATGGCAAAGCTCTTGAATTTTTGTTCCTTTGACACCTCTTTGTAATTGAACATTCATTATGTTAGATAAATGAAGGTTTTGATGAACCACCAAACCTACAATGCAAAGATCATATCAAGAGAATTCCATGTGAAGAAAATATGTTAACCAAGTGAAGAAAATAGCCTTATCATGAAGATCATGTTTATTTTGTTGTAATTTTGATGTTTGATAGGATAAAGTGGTAGATAATGTTTTAAACTTACTTAATTCTTCTTACCATTTCTCTTAGATAAGTTTCTTATATGTTTGAGTGACTTGTTCAACATTTTCAAAGTGAGTTTTTTTGTCATAGTTGAGCTTAGTGGACTAAGCTTTTAGATTTGTTGACTAACATTCTGTGTTCATTGAAGTTCTTGCCTTTAAGAATGAGCTTTTGTGGACAAGTGATAAGTTAGAAGGAAAAGCTACATTTCAGCAAGGGGAAGCTCTCTGTCAAGGCATGATTATCAACTAACCTATGAAGTTTGTCTACTATCATGGTGAACCTGAGAGTAATATATTTTATGAGTTGATAGTTTTATCGACTTAGCCTTTAAGTTTGTCAACTAATCTTGTTTTCCAAAAAATCAAGTGTTTAGTCTTGAAGCTTTGAAGATAAAGGTGTAACATCCTAGTTAGGTTTGTCTTCTATCCCATAAAGTAAAATTTCTGGGTTACCTAAACTATACAAGGTTTGTCGACTAACCATGGAGGTTTTCATGAAATCCAAGTTGAATAGTTATCATTCCAATGATATAAGAAGCTCGATTGTCGACTAACCTCCTAGGTTTTGTTGACAAACCTAGTCTAACATTAAGAGATGTGTCTAATGACTAGTTGAGATTTGTGGACTAACCTATATGCTTTTTAGACTAACATCTGACAATGCATTTAATGTAGTAGGTTAACTTTACACCTCACTTAGTAACAGCTAAATCTTATCTCTAATGATTACATTTGTCTGAATTCTATATATAAGATCTCATTTAAGATGGTTGGTAAGAGCTTTAAGTATTATTGAGCCAAATTGCTATAGAATCATCAAAGATTCACTCTCATTCTCATTAAAGCCTCACATACCTCTTTCTAGAGTGAGAAAGTGAGCTTTATTGTTTCATATGAACTCTTTGAGAGAAATTACTTTGACAGATCTTTTCTTTTACTTCTGGATAGATATCTTAGTATGGAAAAAAACTAAGGAATTAGTTGTACACACACATTGTAAGGAAGTGTATAGAGTATTTCCAACTCTAGTGAGAGAGTTTGGTTGTGTACTGTGGTCTTGAATGAACCCGGTCCAATCTTGCAAAAATAGTGGAGAAATCTGAAGTGGTGATTTGGAGATTGGATATAGGCTAAGTGAAAATGCTGAACTAGGATAAATTCTTGTATTTGATTCTCTTTACCTATGCTCTTTTTATTGTAGCATCTTTGCTTTATTTTTATTACCTTGTATTGTTGCATTGGTTTTTCTTATTGTACAGAAATTTTTAAAAGCCCAATTCACTCCCTTTCTTGGGCATTCTAGTTGATTTAACACATTTCATAGTTTGGAGCCTATCTATGAACTTGTTTGGTTGGAGCTTTCCTTTAAAGTTTGGAATTTCTACCTTGAAATCATTGTTGCACAATATTTGCCTCTGAAGATGACAATTACCAGTTGAAGAGGAATTGCAACTATTAAAATCATTATTTATGGGCTCCCCCTGCTCATTCAATTGGCCTCTTAGATCCTATAACTATTGGATTTGGTGTCTCAGTTCTTCTATCTCAATGTCTTGCATAGGTTTTCATCTTAGAGGCATTTTGTAGGTTAGAGCACGCTAGGTTTGAGGTGTGGGAATTAGATTGGCTTTTAGGAAGGCTTGAGGGTGTAATTGAAGATTAAGTTTAAAAGTTGGGGATAAACTAGAATTTTAAAAAGTATAAGGGTTGAGTTGAAATCCTAGAAAGTACAAGGGATGTATGTAATTTATGAAAATTCAGGGGCTAGGGAACAATTTTGCAAAGTTTAGGGGCTAACTGGCTGCTGACATGGCAAACAAGGACATGTGACCGTTGATAGTTGGTTGACATGGTGATGGCTAGACACCTAGGATGATGGTGTTGATGTTTGATCTGACACTTGATAGTTAATAGTTAGTTGATGTGTTGCTGACTGCACACCTTGGTGCTTATGTGGTCATCTTCAACCTTTGGCTAGTGTGTGTGACGTGTGACCAGTTCATGGAGATGGTTTGGCATCTAGTGACATTGAGACTCTCCAATCCTAGGTTTTCGAACCTCCTAAGCATGCAGGTGGTAGTGATGAGTACTTGAAGCACTTCTGGAAACTCCATTCCTCTGACCAATTTTAGACCACTCAACTTCACTGGAACTTAAACCTTGCTTTAATACCAATATGGCTTAGAAGCTAGAGAGAAAACACTCAAATGAGAGAATAGTATATTTGTTATTTGCTTCATTACTAACACAAGGCAAAGTGGCTATTTATACTAGTCCTTGAGGCCATATAACAAACAAGAAATTTAAAACAAAATATGAGTCATTGGGTTACAAACAACTCATTATTTAGGGTTCATGATTAGGTTACAAACAGCTCATTATTTGGAGTTATAGAGTTCTTATTTAGGGGGAAGTCATGGAATTTCATTAATGAACCGTTTTATGAACTCACATTTGAGGGGGAGATTATTAGGATCAAATGTGAGTTAAGAGTAAGAAGGTGTCCCACATTTGATAAAGATGAATTGAAGACAACTTTGGCTATTTGATTGGCTATGTTAGGTTCTTTTTGTGCTTAGTGGGATAAGGCTATTGAATAGATTTCCATGCAATGAAATGATGTCTAGAATCTTGTAAAGTTACTTATTGGTTTTATTACTTATGAGTGCAAGTGGATTTTAAGGCCAAGCATAATTCCAAAAATGAAACTGAGAAGGCCATAGTTAGAAGGAAAGGATTGATCACAAATACACATTTTGCAAGTCTCAAGTAAAGACTCCTTTTATATTGTTATTGGAAGCTTATTTTGACATGAAGCTTGACCAAATGGAGATTTTTCATCACAAAGGTTTTAGAAGAAAGACCAAGAATATCTAATGGTTTGAAACTGGCTTCGAGGCAATGATACTTGAAATTTCATCATGTAATCACTTTGATGGATTCAAGAAAAATATACTAGATCAGCACATGTATTTGAAGGTGAGAGGGAGGAAGTTTGTGATTTTAGTCTTGTATGTTGATAAAATTCTATTACTAGCAATAACTTGAACTTGTTGTATGAGACAAAGCAAATACTGTTAAGCCTCTTTGAAGTGAAAGATATGGGTGATACTTCTTTTGTCTTGGGCATACAAATCTATTGTTCTAGATCTTGAGGTATCTTAGCTTTGTCATAGAAATCATATATTGAGAAGGTGCTAATCTAGTTTGGTATTGTCTTGCTCTACTCGTGCAGCACCTGTGATTAAGATAGAACTTATATATAGAATGTCCCATATTCATTTGCTATTGCTAGTCTAATAAGCACTCAAGTTTGCATACACCTTGGCTATTTGTATACTTCGGAATATTCTTGAGTGATATGTGTCTATGATAGTTTGAGATGCTATTTAGTGGAAAGTGCCAAATAGACTATGATAACAACCTTATTCCATGGAGGTAATATATGTAGGTTGTGTAGAGTCTGCTAAATAAGTTATGTGGTTAAAGGACTTTGTCATTAGACTCCACCTTCGGCAGAGTGGTTTTAGGTCTCAGACAATCTATTCTGATAACTATGCTGCTATATCTCTTTCTCTAAAAATCACAAGAAGTTTGTGTAATCTCAAACTTGTGCAGCTCATAGTTGCAATGAACATTTATTCATGAATTTGTTGACCAAAGGCTTGCCTGTATAGGGTATCTAGTTAAAGTATAATTTTGTGATAGCCTTGGCTTAGTGGGAGTTTGAGTTGTGGGCATTTGATGGTTCAGGACTATGTTGTGGTTTTGTTTAGCTCAAACATTGAAATCTTATTGTTGCACTCAATATCATTTGTTTCCTTATCTAATTCAATGATTGAGTTGATGTGTCTTGTATTACTTGTTTTCTTATTATACTCAGTGATATTTTGCTACTTTGTTCTAGGCTGTGGTCGAAAGACCAATACTATATTTTATTCTATTCAAATTTAAAAATGTGTGCACTTGTTTCCTTATTGGATTAAGTGATTTTGTGTTGTTTCACCTTTGAATTTTGGTCGAGGTTGATTATATATTGATTGCTTGGTACTATTTAAATTTTGTTTTTATATTACTTGTTATAATAATTTGATTAATACTATTCAAGTAGGAGAAATTATTGGATTAATTTAATTACAACAAATTGTGGATTAGAATTAGTTGGTTATTAGCACAATTATAGACATTTTCAAGTAATTAGTTTTATACTAAGCCAAGAATAGATTAGGTCCTAGTTAATTGTGTGCAATTAAGGCTAAATTACACACAAGCCCATCATGAGTTTGTGGGAGAAAGAAGTTTAAATGAGTTACAGACTCACATTGAGTACATAAGTATATAAAGCTTATGGTTGTAGACCCACTAACAAATGGCTTGACAGCTAGAAGATTTCAATTTAATTGTGTTATGGGTTAGTGGGAGTATCACTTGTGTTCTATTCTCATTTGTCTTGGCGAATATCAATTTTGTGATGCTTATCTTGTTACGTCTTATAATTTGACATCTTTCCCATGAAAATTGCTTATTTTTAAAGCATAAAAATGTTCTTTAGAAGCTTGAACCAATTTAAAGCTTAAAACTATATAAAACTTTTTTCACAAAATTACAATGCATTGCACAGTAAAATTTCAAAAATTATAATTAAGTGTGAAAAAATTATTTCTCAATGTTTCAAGTCTATAAAAGGAATTCACATCTTAGATTTCATGTGAAAAATAAGAGCTCATAAAATAAAATCTTATATTCATACAATTTATTGTATAAACTTTACTGTTTACTCTCTGGTTCCAGTTTCTATCTAAAAATAGAGTCTTAATTTTAAAATTCATATCTCATAAAATACAAATCCTTTTAGATATACTTAGAATAATTGGAAAGATTTACATGTCTACTTTTTAATCATATTTATTTCATTCATTTATTTTACTTCTACTGGTCAACATATTGATTTAAACCTTCAAGGGTCAGAAACAATTTTCACTGGAGCAGTTTTGACAAAACATGTATAACTATAATTGTATAAATCTAAATACAGCAAAACTAGTGCCATATTATTCCTAAGACATAGCTTTATCAAACATAAAAACCACTAAATTTTTGGAGATATGTTATAATTTATACAATCATTCAAAACAGGTAGTATGAAATATAACAAAACGATTCCCAACAAGGTTTCATCATCCTCATTCTTCATGCTCCACAAGCTTCCCTTTGCCATGACTTGGCTATATCATTGGTTAACTATGGTGTGAGATTGGGAAATCTAAGCAGTCAACTTGCATATACCAATACATTATCACAAAACATTTGAAAGCGTACAAAATATTGCATACTTTCATAAAGCATTTAAAACCTCCATATTGTCTAAAGAAATTTTAGCAACATAACAGCTTAAAAACAGGACATCTTGAGCTTAACCCTCATCATAAATAGCTACCCAACCATGGAAAAATAGTCATAATACAATATGGCAATATTTCTTATCATACAAACATCATTGGCTATAACACAAAGACAAAGACAAGATTTCACTAAAAAAAAGAGACAAGGGCAAGAAACTATGTTAGAGCTTTACTAACTTTACTTTCAACGTTGCTTTTGACTTGGCTTTGGATCACTTCCTTAGCTTGATTGTAGCCTATTATCACCGTTAAACCTTGCTTAACAACTTGATAACATTATGAGAACCTATATATAAAAATATACCCTTAATCTCTGGTATTAAGCAAACTAGGTTCTTTAATGTTTCTCTTGGTCTTTCTTAGCTATCTTGCATACTAGGAGTGCATTGGAAACATTACTTGCATAAAAAACTTCCTCCCTCCTTCACTTCTTATCTTGGCTGAGAATAGCCCTAGGAGAGACCAAGTTGGAAGCTTCATTGTTTTAAACCATTTTCTCATACAAAATTATGTATCATGCACCATCATAAACTCAACCCAATCATTGGCTATTATAAAACACAAACCGTTGGCAACTTTCTTGCTTAGTTGTGGGTTTAAGGACCATGGAAGGAGAGGAATAATGCTTTAAACCCTAAGCTAGATCTGCTTAATGAATGAGGAAAGACACCAGAAGAATTTGGAAGGAGAGACTTACCTCTTGGAGACCTTGATCTTGCCTTCCTTCTCCTCTTCGTTCTCTCCTTCTTTCTCTCTTCCTTTCCTTCCTTCTCAGCCTCACCCTCTCTTTCTCTCCCTATCATACCTTCCTCCCTCTCTCTCTACCTTAGTAAGACTTCCACCAAACGAGTAAAGTGAGTAGAGGAGTGATAACCATGTCAAAGGTTGCATTTTTATAAACTTGATTGCAAAAGAATTTGTAGTAGAAGGGTGCAATCAAGGTCATTTCACTAAAAAGCAAATTGTTTAGTCTTACTTCAAATAGAAATTCTAAAACTAATGTAAATGCAAGCAAGATACAATTATATGGATGCACAAATGCTTATACAAATGTATGGAATACAAACTAATATGCAACCTAAGTAAACTCATGCTTATGTATGCAACTACCTAGAACTAGAAAAACGTAATGCTAATACTATGATTTATATGCAAATGCCATGGACTAAACCTTACTTTTCCTCCCCGGGGGGGAGGGGGGGTGGGGCGGTTTAAATTAAATTTAATGATGATGATTAAACTAATCCAAGAACAGAGTAATGCAACTAAACCTAAAACTAAGACCTAAACTTAACCAACACTGTGACACCTTAACTTTAGACTCTACTTTTCATGTAGTAGACTTCATTTAAGTCTATGTGATCATGTTTAGAAGCTTGAATTGTTAGATTGGTTAGTCACCCAAGATTGGACTGAATTAGGTGATGCAGGATTTTTACCTCTTCTCAAGTAAAACCCAATTGCACTAGATGTTGTAGCGGAACAGGGATGAACAGAGTATGATAAAGGATACAAATGAAATAAGAAAATAAAGGATTAGACACAAGAATTTATACCGGTTCAGTCCAAACCACTTAGTCTATGTTCAATCCTCAAGTCACCACTTGAGATTTTCACTATATCCCACAAGTTTGATCCGGGAACTTGTGAAGTCTCAGTACATCCCACAAGTTTCAGTAGGCATTTGTAAAACCACTCTCCCCATACCCTTACAAAGTGTGCAATTCCTATAGTGTTTCCCGATACTAAGTTTTTACCTAGAAATTCTAGAAAGAATAATTGTAGAATTGAAACTTACTTTAAGAGTGGATAATACATTGAAACTCACTTTAATGAGGTGGATTTAGCTTTGAATGCTCACACAAAATGATTTTATATATTCCAACAGCATTTTGGCACAAAACCCACTTAAATTCATTACCCATAAGTTCAAATGAGGTTTTATTTATAGATTTGCAGCTTAACTAGTCATTAGACACAAGATCTATCCGTTAGACACACGTTATAGTCGTTACTTTGCAAAGAGCTATTCAACAACCATATTTAATGCGTCTGACATATCAACATTCAAATTTTAAGGCTCAATAGATGAATTTCACAGAGTCAGTATAGTTATGTATTTAACATTTAACCTTGAAATTCGA
Organism: Adenanthera pavonina; assembly: GCA_026686845.1. Taxonomy (NCBI): domain Eukaryota; kingdom Viridiplantae; phylum Streptophyta; class Magnoliopsida; order Fabales; family Fabaceae; genus Adenanthera; species Adenanthera pavonina. Next base: position 9,199,651 of record JAIVEN010000019.1, on the reverse strand, counting down.
ATTTCAGCAGGAAAAATTTAAATTTCGACCTATGATAATAATTCCAAAGTTAGCTGGAGGTTTGAACATTCAAACTTTCATGTTGGAAGTACGTCTATTGGATTTGAACATTTGCCTCAAGTTTTCACAATACACTTTGAAATTTGAATTTCAGAAACTGAAATTCAAATTTCAAAGACCAAAATTTTAATTTCATAGACTAAAATTCATCTGTCATAGGCATGTTCAACATGACACAAAATTTTACACTTTGAAGTTCACACTTTGAAGCTCAAAGTTCGTCTATCAGAAGATGTGACTTTAAACTCATTTTGAACTTCACCAACAATCAAATTTCAACTAAGCTTCATATAAATTTTGCACACTTTCACTAACAACGCTTAGTTCAAAATTCAAATTTCACAATTAAAATTCATCTATCAGGGATAAAATCTTTGTAACTTCGAATTTTAACAAGTAAAGTGGGAATTTTGCAAAAAAATAAACATGAATCATAAGCAAAATTCATCTGTTAGCCTAGAATGTTCAAATCTAACAAGCTTAAACTCATGCTAACATTCAAATTTACTTAATTTGACTCATTTAAGATATATGGTAACAAGATTAAGTAAATTTCAAAGATTAAACCACCTCAAGACTTAAATGAAAACAAAATATACCTAATAACTAATCTTCAAAAGTTAAGCTCTACTTTCACTTGGTTATTTCCATTCATGGTATGCTCCCTTCCCATCTTCTATTCTTAGATCATCCTTTCTCTTTTTCTTCTTTGAGTGAGACATGATGTTGATTTTCCTTTATTCCAATGCTCACTCTTCATGCTTGAACAATCCTACATTTAATGTATTACACTTACAAATCAAGTAGTTAGTCCAATTTATATATCCAACATGTATTATAAAGTATAAAAGCACAGTGGGTATATTAATACATAGCATGATATATGCATTATAAACATAATTAAATACATGCTATGAACCTTGAAATTTAAATTTTAGCAGGCAAAATTTAAATTTCGACCTATGATAATAATTCCAAAGTTAGCTAGAGGTTTGAACATTCAAACTTTCATGTTGGAAGTGCGTCTGTTAGATTTGAACAGTGGCTTCAAGTTTTCACAATGCACTTCGAAATTCGAATTTAAGCTAAAATTCGAATTTTAGAAACTGAAATTCAAATTTCAGAGACCAAAATTTTAATTCCATGACTAAAATTCATCTGTCATAGGCATGTTCAACATGACACAAAATTTTACACTTTGAAGTTCACACTTTGAAGCTCAAAGTTCGTCTATCAGAAGATGTGACTTTAAACTCATTTTGAACTTCACCAACAATCAAATTTCAACTAAGCTTCATATAAATTTTGCACACTTTCACTAACAACACTTAGTTCAAAATTCAAATTTCACAATTAAAATTCATCTATCAGGGATAAAATCTTTGTAACTTCAAATTTTAACAAGTAAAGTAGGAATTTTGCAAAAAAATAAACATGAATCATAAGCAAAATTCATCTGTTAGCCTAGAATGTTCAAATCTAACAAGCTTAAACTCATGCTAACATTCAAATTTACTTAATTTGACTCATTTAAGATATATGGTAATAAGATTAAATAAATTTCAAAGATTAAACCATCTCAAGACCTAAGTGAAAATAAAATATACTTAATAACTAGGTCTTCAAAAGTTAAGCTCTACTTTTATGTGATTATTTTCATTCTTGGTATGCTCCCTTCTGATCTTCCATTCTTAGAGCTTCCTTTCTCTTTTTCTTTTTTGAGTAAGACATGATGTTGATTTTTCTTTCTTTATTCAAATGCTCACTCTTCATGCTTAAACAATCCTACATTTCATGTATTACACTTACAAATCAAGTAGTTAGTCTAATTTATATATTCAACTTGTATTATAAAGTATAAAAACACAGTGGATATATTAATACATAGCATGATATATGCATTATAAACATAATTAAATACATGCTAATGCACATTTTTTTCTTTTAGAAACAAAATATATGTTGGACAAATATGATGCATATGTTCCTTATTACTTTACATTTGTCATCATCAAAACTTATATTATATTAAACCTAACAATCTCCCCTTTTTTGATGATGACAAATCACTAGTGAAAATATACTTAATGAGAATTAGCAAATATGATGTAGCTCATTTTAGATAGTTCCAAATTAATCACATGCATATTTTTTGCACAACTTCTCCCTCTCAACAAGAAGGTTTGAAGAAAAATTCTCCCACAATTCTTCTCACCCTATTTATGAGGATGTACCAGTAAGCACAGATGTCTAGGGTTGTTTCATGCATATATTAATGCACAAGCTGAAATGCAAATCATCATCAAAACTTATTGTTCATTGCATGTTTAGGTTTTGCCAATTTTATAGATATCAAAACTGATATCAATTGTTAGTGTTATCAAAACTAATACCAATTATTGCTTGAAACTATTATGATACCAAATGTTATGATGTTTCTTGTTAAGATGATCATGATATGCATACATCACAAGAAGTATCTTAGAGTTGAAGAGTTATTACCTTCATCCATTAGGATCAAGGAGAGCTTTTGAAACATCATTTGCTCCTTTTAGCAATGTTTCAAAATGTACTATTTCAGAACGTTGTTATTTGAAATTCTGTTTCTGAAAAAAAATGATTAATTAAAATATTAATCTAAAATTCATATCAGACTAGATCTCCACCGTTAGATCAATCTAATGATCACGACGCGCCACGTACCAAGTGCTAAGTGCTAAGTGCTTTAAATATTAAATAAATAATATTTAAATCCACTTAACATTTTTGTTTAGTAATTATTTTAATATGCTTTGTCTTCTCTCTCTTATATACATTTCATAAACCTTACTCCCATCCAATGTGGGACTTTAGTTTTTTCAAACTATCTCTAACAATCCCTCACTTAGTTTGAAAAACTAAATGTGTTCTCTAAACATAAGAATATGCATAATAGCAGGTGTCTCTTGACTTGAACCTGTTAATAGTGTAAGTACTTCAAAGTATTAACAAGTGGATAGTTGCTTAACTGCATTGAACCACAACTTTAGTGTTAGTACCGGAAATACCACACACATAATCTTATATTGATTTCGTTCTGCATAGACTTCCCGCACTTTTATGGCCATGTGCTCATCCTAGGCTTTTCATGAACATTTCAAGAATTACCCCTGAATTCTTGTAAGAAGCGGCACCACTTCTTATGTTCATATAGGTGGATTTCCATTAAGCCTTAATTGCTCAGGCTTCCTTGAATCCATTAAGAGTTTAACTCACCCTGAACACTTAAGTTCTTCTTATATGCACTCGTTATGGAATGGTTAAAATGTCTACTCTAGTGCCCAGTCACTTATCAATAACTTGTTATTACCCATTGAACCTTTAAACCAGATTTGACCTAGTTAAAGGTTGGGTTTCCATTACTGGTAACTGATGTTTACGGGGTTTAATCCCATTCCTCTTGATGTTTTGTTAACCAATTCTTTATTGAGTCCTTTTGTAAGAGGATCAGCCAAGTTTTCACTTGTTTTTACATATTGAATTGTAATTACTCCATCAGAAATTAATTGCCTCACATATTCATGCCTTAGGCTTATATATCTAGATTTACCATTGTAAATTTTGTTAAATGCCCTAGACATTGTAGCCTCACTATCATAATGTAAAGAGATGGCTAGCATCGGCTGTGGCCACAGCTTTATTTCCAATAATAAATTCCTCAACTACTCTTGCTCTTTACATGCAGATGCCAAGGCAATAAATTCTGATTCCATCGTAGAATGACTTATACAAGTCTGTTTCTTTGATGCCCAGGAGATTGCTCCTCCTGTCAGGGTAAATATCCACCCTGAAGTTGACTTACCATCACCTGCACCAGTTTTCTAGCTAGCATCCGTGTAACCTTCCAAAACTACTGGAAATTTATTATAAAGCAGTCCTAGATTAATTGTTTTCTTTAGATATCCTAGGACCCTTGTAATTCCTTTCCAGTGTTCTGTTCCTGGATTACTAGTATATCTCGAAAGTTTGCATACTGCAAAAGCTATATCAGATCTAGTACAATGCATTGCATACATCAAACTCCCAATAGCACTAGCATATTCTAATTGAGCCACTGATCTATTATTATTTCTATTAAATGATGTGATGAATCAAAAGGGGTATTTGCCTCTTTTATATTTAAATGTTGAAACTTGTTCAAAATTTTACTAACATAGTGAGATTGATCTAGAGAAAAACCTCTACTATGCCTCTTAACTTTGATCCCTAAAATAGTATCTACTTCTCCAAGATCTTTCATCCTAAATTGTGAGGATAAGAACTTTTTAGTCTCATTTATTGCAACCATACTAGTTCCAAATATAAGCATGTCATCTACATATAAACAAATAATAATTCCATACTCACCAGTGAACTTTAGATAAACACACTTATCTGCATTATTATGTTTAAAACCATGAGACAACACAACATAATCAAACTTTTCATGCCACTGCTTAGGAGCTTGTTTTAAACCATACAAAGATCTAGTTAATTTGCAAACTTTCTTTTCATTTCCAGGAAGTACAAAGCCTTCTGGTTGTTCCATATAAACTTCTTCTTCTAATTCACCATTTAAAAATGCTGTTTTAACATCCATTTGATGCACAAACAAATTATTAATAGATGCTAAAGTAAATAAAACTCTAATAGAAGTAACTCTAGCAACTGGTGCATATGTATCAAAATAATCAATTCCTTCTTTTTGTTTAAAACCGTTGGCAACCAACCTAACTTTAAATGTTTGAATAGAGTCATTAGTATTATATTTCCATCTAAAAACCCATTTGCAACCAATAGGTTTTGACCCTTCAGGCAAGTCAACTAATTCCCAAGTTTTATTAGACAACAATGAATCCATTTCATCATTTATAGCTTCCTTCCAGAAACTTGAGTCTCTAGACATCAATGCTTTTGTATATGTTTTAGGATCTTCTTCAATACTTAAAAGAATAGGAATTTGTCTTAACACTGATTCTCTATCACCTTCAACTAAGAAGACTATTGCTTGAGAATTAATAAAATCAGAATCTAAATATTTTCTATTCCTTGCTCTCTGACTTCTTCTACGTTCAAATTTAGAATAAGGTTCTACTAATTCATTTCTTACAGATATAAACTCTTCATGCTCTTTATTTTGAAACGAATCAGTTTGTACTGGATCAAAAACAAATTTTCCTTCAAAAAATTCAACATCTCGTGATTCAACAATTACATTAGAATCAATATCTAAGAGTCTATAGGCTTTTGAATTTTCTGCATATCCTACAAATATACTTCTCATAGCTCTTGGTCTTAATTTAGTTCTTTTATGTTCTGGAACTTTGTAAAATGCAAGACATCCCTAAACTCTTAAATAATTTAAATTCAGTTTTCTACCTTTCCATAACTCATAAGAAGTGTATTTTATTGATTTTGAAATGACTCTATTAAGAATATGGTTAGCAGTTAATAACCCTTCACCCCACAAATTCATGGGAGTTTTTGCATTCAGAATCATTGCATTTACCATTTCTACTAAAGTTCTATTTTTTCTTTCTGCTAAACCATTTTGTTGAGGTGTATAAGGAGCACTCATTTGGTGAATAATGCCATTATTTTCGCAAAATTGTGAAAAATCTGTAGAAAATTATTCTCCTCCTCTGTCACTTCTTAAAACCTTTATCTTCTTTTCTTTTTGGTTTTCTATAACATTCTTAAAGTTTAAAAACATCTCAAGAGCTTGATCTTTTGTCTTCATCAAATAAACATAAGTAAATCTTGAAAAATCATCTATAAAAGTTATAAAATATCTGTTTCCTCCTCTTGTTAAAATACCATTTAATTCACAGATATCAAAATGAATAAGTTCTAAAATTTCTGAAATTCTTTGAATAGAAGGAAAAGGTTTTCTTACTATTTTAGCTTGTACACAAATTTCACATTTGTTATTCTTATTATTTTCACAGGAGATTAATCCATTTTTAGACATACGTGCTATTGTTTTATAATTAACATGTCCTAATCTATCATGCCATAAAGTAAAAGATTGATCAAGCATATAAATAGAAACTGAATCATTCTTATTAATGCTTAACTTGAGCATTCCATCATAAACATAACCCTTTCCCACAAATACCCCATTCTTAGAGATAATAATCTTATCAACCTCTAAGACAGCTTTCAGCCCCTTTCTAGACAAAACACTTGCAGACACAAGATTCTTTCTAATTTCTGAAACATGAAGCACATTATGCAGAATCATCTTCTTTCCAGAAGTAAACTGTAACTCAACACTGCCTCTTCCAAGTACATTTGCTGTGTTTCCATTGCCCACAATCACATGCTGCTCTTGTTGAGCAATTTCATAATTCTTGAACAGATTCCTGTCATGGCAAACATGAACTGTTGCTCTAGAATCATACCACCAGTCAAATGACTTTACAGCAGCAGCCATATTTAATTCTGAAATCGTACCAATATGCATGTTAGAAACCATGGCAATAATTTCATCACATTCTGTATTTACCATGTTTGCACTATTGGTAGTTTCATTCCTTGACTTTTTCTTATATCTGCAATCCTTTTTAAGATGTCCTTTCTTTCCACAAACAAAACAAGATTTTTGAGTCTTGAATTGTTTTCCAGAACTGAAACCAGTGGGCTCGGGGTTCTTCCTCTTGTTGTTGTTATTTCCAGGAAAATTCTGATTTTTATGACCTGCAGTAGCCACATAGTTAACTTTGGTTTTAGATTCTGAATGCTTTTTTTTGTAAGACACCAGTTTCTTGTTCAATCCTTAAATGTTTCAGAATCTGATCCAAAGTAAAACTTTCTGTGGTGTACAGCAACTTTTTCCTGAATTCATGCCAAGTAGGAGGTAATTTTGCAATAATGGCACCTACTTGCACTGACTCTAGAATGCCCACCTTCATATCTTTCAGTTTAGAAACTATAATCTGTAAATCATGAACTTGATCTAAAATGTTAACAGCATCTTGCAATTTGTAATCAAAATACTGCATAATCAGAAATTTATCTGTTCCTTGCTTTTCTGTGTTGTATTTGGCCTCCAATGCATCCCAGATCTCTTTTGGTGATGAGAAGGATGAGTAAAGATCATACAATCGGTTTGACAGTGTGTTCAGAATATGGCCACGACACAGCACTTCATCTTCTGCCCTCTTCTTGCGTCTAGCCTTAACTTCTTCACTTCATCATCACTTGGTTCAATAAGAGGCTCCAGGCCAGGATCAAGCAGATACAAAATTTTCATGGCAGTCAGCAAAAACATCATTTTGTCCTTCCACCTATTGAAATTTGTTCCATCAAAATGATCCAATTTGATGAAGTCCTGGTTCATGACCTTGAATGCTGATTCCTAGGTGGTCTCCATGATCAATCAAAATAAAGATAACACCTTAAGATTGTGAGGAACAGTATATGAAAACAACCGGTGCCTAGAAACGTATGATAACACACTGTCCTTAAGGTGTTATTCGCCCTTACTAGGTTTACTGCAGGGATCCGACGAATCACCCTTAGGAGTTATTCTAAGCACCAAAGATATTTGACAGCAACTTCAGATACCTTGAAACACAGAACGAAACAGAGAGATTGTAAGCAAGAGAAGAGAATGTGAGGTGTTCTTTTAGTCTCTAGTATGATCCTTTTATAATAGTAGAAAACAGAAAATTGAAACGTTGTTTAGGAACTTGTTTGTTTCGAAATATTGTATTTGAAACGTTGTTGTCAAATTGAAACAGAATATCAAATGACATGTTGTTTCAGAATGTACTGTTTCAGAACGTTATTATTTGAAATTCTGTTTCTGAAAAAAAATGATTAATTAAAATATTAATCTGAAATTCATATCAGACCAGATCTCCACCGTTAGATCAATCCAAGTGCCAAGTGCTAAGTGCTTTAAATATTAAATAAATAATATTTAAATCCACTTAACATTTTTGTTTAGCAATTATTTTAATATGCTTTGTCTTCTCTCTCTTATATACATTTCATAAGCCTTACTCCCATCCAATGTGGGACTTTAGTTTTTTCAAACTATCTCTAACAGCAACTTCATGGAAGCTTATGCCTCGATAAGTTTAATTATGACTAGGGGTGTCGTGGTCAAATCAACATGTAGACTCACCGTCATTTAGGTTTACATCATATATATGAAAATGGGAAAATCACTTTTGAGCTACAAAATTTCTCTGATTACTACAGTAGGTGGTTATATTCTATTTCAATATCAATCCAAAAAATTATCCCTATTTGATGAGCATGCAAGCATCATGAGAGCAGTGTTTGTGATACTATTCCTGTATGAGATGGCTTTGATGGCAGAATTTAAACTTCAAAACCTTCAAAACCAACCTACTTACCTTCCTATCATAAAGCGATTCACTCCACTGATTGGACTTCTGGTTGTTGTGTTGCTTCCCTTAATCTTATCCCTCTTTTTGGGTTTAGCTGCTTCTATCATATGGTCTTTGTTGGTGGTGGAGCCAACAATCAGATTGTTGCAAGAAATTGTTCAATGGCTTCATGGCTCGGTTGTACGCTTTCGTACCAGTCATATCCCATCAAATAACTTTGATATAGAAGAAAGTGACACTCCTGGGATTCAAGAGATTGAGTTGCCTGTCTGAAGAAGTTTAATTGGCTGTAGTGAGTGGATCAAAATCAATCATCAATAATAAATGCAGAAGTTATTGATTTTCTCAGAGACAAGATATTCATACTATGGAAGTTGATGGCATAATACATAACAATGTTGTATTTTCTAGAATTTAAGATAATTTAAGATAATATTCATACTATGAAAGTATTAATATTTCCTTCATTTCAATTTATAGCGCACATTTAATTTTAATATATTTATATTTCATAATAGAAGATATTTTACGAATTACGTAATATATTTAATTTTTTTGCCCAAAATGTCCTTGAAAAAGTATAAAATGATTTGCCCTACTAGCTGTTAACTATTACCCTTAGAAAAGTATTAAATGAAAGTAATTTAAAAAATAATGAAAATTTTTTCAATTATTATTAATAGTTAAAATGTCTTATATATCAACAAAAAAGGAAGGAGTAGTATAATAATATAATAATAATTCAAAGAATGAAGAATACACTTCGAACTGTCCTTAAATAATAAATAATAATCACCATCCGGTTGAATAATTCAAATACTAATCGCCCCCTGACAAGCCTGATTCAGCCTCTCTCCCGTTCTCTCTCTCCTGTTCTCTCTTCATGATCAATTGATCTAAAGATTTATGTGAAGTATGTCATATTAATTTTCCATACCACGTAGTGTAGATGTTAATTGTCTCTTAGTTTTTTCTCCTTTGTTTAACCAAATAGGAAAAAAAATCATATTGATGTGATTTTGTGTGGCCTGTAACTTTTATTTTGAAGAATACCAAAAAGGGTATATTTTTAAAACATTTCATGGATAATTATTTAATTAGCACGAATATTTTGCGACACACAAAATATGAGATACTTTATTTGTCAGAGAAAAAGTAGAGTAGCAGTGAACTTTACGGAACTTCACCAAAAACAAATTGAGATGATCCTTTTGCATGATCAAGCGGACCCTTATGAGAAGACTTGTAAACCGTGTGCTTTATCATAAATTTTATAGTTTATTTTAAATATTAAATATTAGATATTGATGCTAAATGGTTGATTTTTTTTCCGTCAACCTTATATAGCCTTCCATTTATATATTTATGCCTTGTTCATGGACTTAAAAGTTATTTATCATCTTACAAAGATAAGTGCAGGTCAAAGATCTGAACACCAGCCAGCCAGGGAAAGGATTTGATACGTGCACTTGTTGGCAAAAATGCACACTTTGCACTTCCCTTCCCTCCCAATCTTACCGTCACTTAAATCTATGGTTAAAGATGCACCACGCATGCTCCTTATATATTTCAGAGAGTAAATCTCACCGTTGGTGTTATGAGATCTTAGCCGTTAAAATTTCACATTCCAGCAACCTGCCTAAGCCCCCAACCCAACCCATCGTGTTCATCTTCTTCCTCTGTGGGTTGTATTTTTTGCGGCAATATGTTACTTTATCTATCTTTGGGGCTGCATGGTGCCGATGATGTCATATTTAATGGAGCCATGTCGGTGAAGCAATCTAAGAGAATCACGTGCTCTTTCTGGAATCGAGAGACAGTGCAGTGAAGAGAGAGAAAGAAAGCATGAGGGCCACCGGCGGCAAGGAGCACGACGAGTTCAGTGCTGAGAGAGAGTGCAAGACCACCGACAGTGAAGAGAGAGAGAGAACGCAATAGCCACTGGTGACATCAAAGGAGGAAAACGGTGAGAGGATGACGGCTCCTTTGACCATTATTTATAAGTTGTGTATGAACATTACATTTCATTCCTCGAGTTCTGTATAACATATGGGATAGCACTTAAATTTTTTAAACAGCAATCACAAATTGAAGCAACAGAGAAGGAATGAATATTATGGTTACAGATACATACATCATACATGTCACTGAAGCAAATTAATGGTCCACATGTCACTACAGCTAGCAAACTACGTTAGATAGGATTTCATTTGTTATATATAAAATAGATATATAATTTTTTATTATGTTTATATAATTATTATGTATTTCTTACTTTTATGAATGAATTTTTTTTAATTTATAAAATTATTTTTATTTAAGATGATAAACAACCAGTTAAAAAGCTAAAGGGAAAATGACATTGAATTAAAGGACCTCAAAAGGAACATAGATACACATACTAAAGACCCTAAATTTTGGAAAAGTACAATGAACGTTTTGAGTCGATCTTCGGCGGGTTGAGTTTTTAAATTCCAAAAGATAAGTTATAAATTACTAAAGATCAATTGTAAATAAAAAGAAAAAGAAACATCGATCATGTTTAGGATGTTTTTTATGAGATCAAGCTATAAATTTCTGAAGTTCACTTATAAATTGTTGAAGATAAGTTGTAATAGGAGGACATTGTCTGTCACCCAGTAAGACAGGCAATAAACTTTGAAGCCCCATAAAATCTCCAAAAACCTTTTGTGAGGCTCAACAATTGATTGGCGTATATTATTAGTCAATTATTGATCATGTCCCTTATTTGTAACTCATTTTGGGCAATATACAAATGACATTCAGGATTTTATTTCTTGATCTTGCAAAGAACCCAAGTCTTTGATATTCTACTTTTCCAAAATTTAAAGCCTTTAAATAATGTGTCTATATTCCTTCCGGCCCCCTCCTATGTCATTTTCCCAAAAATAAATCTGATAGGGATGGAAGAGAGGCTAAACCGTACGTGTTGTAAGGCAATGAAGATAAATAAATACAGAAGTCATGTGCTATCAAGAAAATTGAGCCCTATGTCTATCCCTTTCAATGTGTACTCCCTTCAATTTTAAATATAAGGTATAATTAAGTAATTCATGCATCTTTAAAAAAATAGTTATATCCTTAATTTTTTTTTAAATGTCAATCATTTTCCATTTTACCCTTATTTACTCCATTAATACACATATTTTTATTAAATGAAGAACAAGTTAATTTCCATGACATATTATGTGGTTTTACAAAAAAAAAAAGATATAAGACAGAATTGGAAAAAATGCAATTAATTTTATATGATGCCCTATATTTTGAATCAAGTAGAGTTTCTAGAAGAAGTCAATATTTAGGACTAGATTGAGTATCTCTTGTGAGCAGCAGGTTTAAAATTTTTAATGTCAGTGGACTTATAATGCAGTTTGGCTCTTCAATGTCTTTGTGGAGGCCGCTGACGAGGAAGCTGGAAGCATACCCATGTTTTATAGTTATTAAATTTAATTAATTAGAGTAGATCTCATGTGTTTACATAAAGTCAAAATAATTAATTATTAATTATTGATGATTAATTAATAATTATGATGATTAATAGTAGCCCCTACAGATAAGGGACTTTCCAAAAGGTTTTTTTTATCCTTTTTATAAGGTACCTTATAATGTTTAATAAAATTCTTTCTATTTTATTCTTCATCATTTATTTTTTCTCATAAACTACTATTGGACATTTTGGATGAAAGAGACATCTTTAATTGATCAATTGAAAATATTTTTAACCTTCTTTCAATTGGTCATACACTTTCTAACTTAATAATGATTGAAAATTTATTTAAAGTGGATTATATTATTATTATAAAGAAGGGTCAAAAAGGAATATTTTTTTAGAATTTTAAAAAAATAACTAACTTCCTTTATCTAAGTTCCTTATAAAAAGGATCCGAGGGAGTATTCTTCAATAATAATCAAATTTTATTAGTTTTTAAATTATTTATTATCTTTTTGGAAACTTTGTGACAATTATTCATAATTTCAAAGTCAATTATTTTGAGACTTTGTTATCAACAGCTAGATGAGTGACATTGCACTTCCACCCCAAAGTGCATGGGATCGATTCCCTACTTAGCCAATGCTTTGAAATGAAATGGAAGATTTTAGATTTGGCAGACAATGAGACAATGACATACCTTGTGATATCACTGTCTGAAAATTTAGCAGACAACGACATATATTGGACGATGCTTTTGGCCCAGAAAACCGAGTACAACTAAAAATGTCTCAATAAATTCACCTTAGCAGGAAAAATCTTTGTAGAATTATACTATTAATCATATTATTAATATTAATTGGGAAATAAGGTAGGAAACAGGAAAAAGTTATACTAATTAAAAGCTCAAAATCATAATAATTTTAAAAAATTAAAATTATTATTAATTATATACGACTTATCATCAAAGTTTTTTAAATAAATTATTATCACGTCTTAAAAAATATATACTTTTAGATGCTCTCTTCATTTTGATTTATAATTTATGAGATATCTATGTTTTATAATATAAGTTTTTACAGATTATGTAATGTATATAATTTTATTTTGCCTACAATACGTCTAAAAATGGATAAAATTTATTGGAGAGTTTAATTCATAAATTAACTATATTAAATAATATTAAGTGGGGTAATTTAGGAATGGATGAAATTGTTTCAATTATTAATTATCTTTTTTTATTTATGTGCAGTAGTTAAAAGTGTTTAATAAATTAAAATAGAGATAGTATTTTTTAAATGCTAACATTTTTTTGGGGTCTGAATGCTAACATTAATTCTCATAAAAATTTATACCAATTTAGTTAGATATGGTAAATATTCTATTCAATCGTGATTAGCAGACACACAAATTCAGAAAAGCATGATATCTATAATTTATTTACAATCAAATTCAATAACCACAACTCAAACGCAAATCCAAAGTCATTTAGGTTCCTTCTTAAACAGAAACTCTAGATCCTGCTTTCAACAAAAGTATTTATTATTAAATAATTTTAAATAATTAACTATAGTAATATTTAAACAAATGTGTTAAAAATTAAATTAAAAATTAATAAAATTTATATTGAAAAAATATGTCAAATCAATCATCAATCAATATAAAATACAAAAATGTGTATGAAAGTGCACTGTTCCCATGCCATGAACACTGGATTTTGTTTTGAGCTTTGGGCAAATGTATGGTAGTCATTTCAGTTGGAAGTTAAAAGTTAGAAAATGTATAAAAATATTATTAAATAAATATTTATATAAAGAAGGATATTTTAATACAAAAAAAAGTTAAATGTATAGTGAATTAACCACTCATTGACAGTAGGATGGACAAAAATGAAATTTTGAAAATAGATGAAATATCTATAGAAAATAACTTTATTTTAGGGGGATCTATGTAAATTTTCAAAATAGAAAAAAGATCTGTATAATAAGACAAAATATAAGGGAGGTTAAAGTATTTTATTCTAATACTTAGCTATTCAGATTAATTATTACTTTATTAAATAAATTTATAAATTTTAAATAATATTTAATTTGTTGAAAATTGATTTAGACTGTTAACTATTAATCTAAGAATTAAAGATTAAAATTGAGATAAATAAAAAATAAAAAATACTAATTTACATGATCCAAAATATTCCACCCAAACACAACCACTTGACTGCTGAGATACCAATCCACCACGTGGTCTTCTCTTGCGTGTATAATGAGGTGAACCTTCATAGAAACCAAAATTAATTTGTCAGATTATTTACCCAAAAAAAGTAGGCATAGAAAAAAAAAATTGCCCATCGACAATGCCCCCACTCGTTTTGCCGTTCTCCAAGAATGTCACCACCGTGTGATTCTCTACTCATTCCTCATATTAAATATGAATAGACAACGCTAAGGTTATCTGAATTACCCAAATTTGATTTGATTAGTCAAGCTTTTAAATTTTAAATTTTTTAGTTGTTTAATATTAAAATGTCATTATTTAAAATTTAATAGCTAACAAATTATTTTATTCTACATTATATCTCTAATAAAATAAACAAATTATAAAATTATAAGAATTAAATTAAATTAAATTAAATCTCAAACCATTCAATTTTTATTTGAATGGTTTAGATTTAAGATTAGAACTCTACTCATTTTTAACATGAATAGAAATCCACATCCTATCCTCTGAATTTTTGGGATGTTTCTTGTTGAGGCTATTTATTTTAGCAACTCTCCTTTGCTTCTTCTCTCTTCAATTAAACCGACCCTCTCACCCCTCTTTTCAATTAAACCCACCCTCTTCTTCTCTTTTCAATTAATCCCACCCTCCTTTGTTAATTTATATATTCTCCTACTCAATTGACATTAAAAATATGAAATATTTATTAGATAATTTTAAATAATTAAATATAATAATATTTAAATGAATGTGTTAAAAATTAATAAAATTTATAATAAAATAAAATTATGTCAAATCAATTATCAATCAATATAAAATATAAAAATATGTATGAAGTTGCACAGTTTCCTTACCGTGAACAATGCATTTTGTTTTGAGCTTTAGGCAAATGTGTGGTACTCATTCTAGTTGGAAGTTAGAATTTAAAAAATATATAAAAAATATTATTAAATAAATATTTATGTCAAGGAAGGATATTTTGGTCTAAAGAAAATGTTAAATATAGTGAATTAAGGGCTCCCTAATAGTTGAGTAAATGGAAATAAAATATTAAAATAGATGGAATATTTATGTAACATAACTTATGTGTTGGGAAGATCTATATAAGTTTCCAAAATACAAGGGAGATATTTGTAATAAGACAAAGCATAAGGGAGATCAAAATATTTTACTGAAATGCTTAACTATTCAAATCAATTATTACTTTATTAAATAAATTTATGAATTTTGAATAATTTTTTTTTGAAAATTGATTTAGACTGTCAATATTAATCTAATAATTAAATATTAAATTTGAGATAAATAAAAAAATTACAAATTTACATGATTCAAAATTCCCCACACATACCCCCACTTCACTGCTTCACCCAAAAAAAAAGTATCCTTTATTAATTTATATATTCTCTGCAACTTGACCAACTTCGCCACAAATGCCTACATCTTCCCCGACCAATTGCTCTATTTAAGCGCAGTATGCGCGGACCCTTCACCCTCAGTCTTTCTCTCCTCGCATTACCCGCACACAAACAAATTCCTGCTCAATACATCCATTGCCTTGATCCATCACGATATGCCTGAAACATCGACAGCGACTCAGAGCTCAACTAAAAGGTACTATATCATGTCCTTCCCTTGCTTTCAGATCCTACTTCAACTTTTCATTTCTGAATAATCCCATGTATGTATTCCCACCTTCACTCTATCCTAATTTTCCTCTACTGTCTATAAGGAATCAGAACTTAACAGAAAGCTGGGACTCGCTTTTTCGTTCAATGTCGTTTTTTTACTAACCCCTTCGTCCATATATACGACATCCTACTCTCCCTTGCCCTCAACGCTGCCGAGTTCAAGCAGATTCTCTGCACAGCAGAGGCCCACAAGTTCGCCGCAGGCAAGGGAGCTGCCAAACCAACCAATGGTTTCCGGTGCTGTCTTCAACGACGTCGTCGATTCCGCGGGCACTCTAACGGTTTGGTACGAACATGGCTTTGACTCCTCCGGGACGCACTTCGCAAAAGTCAATGCCCCTCTCACAAAGGAGTTCGGCAGACTGCCAGCCCCCTCGTCCCTCCGACGTCCTCCTCTCCCTCGTCCCTTGCAACTTTCTCATCTTCGGCTCCGATCACAAGCCCCTAAAGTGGGAATCCTTTAACCCACGTGGCACCACCCTCTTCCTTCGCTGGATGCGTTCCATGCTCCGCTGCTTCCCCGTCCTTTATGTATAACTGATGCGTTACCGGACGTCGCCACGTCGGTGACACCAAATGGGAACGAAGGGTGATGAAGAAAGAGAAATTGACTTCTTGTTTTTACTCCTCCTCCTATTATTATTATTATTATTATTGCTTAGTTTTTGGAAGTTTCTTTTACGTGGGGCATTTATTCATAATTTTTATATTTATTTTCATTCTAGTTATAAAAGCATTTTTTCCCTTAACAATCAATTATTTTTTCAAACTTCTTCCGATTAATGCTAATTCAATTAAATTTATATTCTTGCACTGCAGCTCATACAGGGAAAAACTCCACGATGTCATAAAGTTTCTGATTACTACATTAGGAGGTTATATTTCAAATGACTGCGACTCCAACAATTAACACATCTCCATTTGATGAGCATGCCATCATCATGGCAACAATTATTGTAATTCTATGCCTCTATGCAGTGAGTTTAATTGCAGAATTTAAACTTCAAAATGAAGAGAGGTACCTACCTGTCGTTAAAAAGATTGGTCCATTCATTGGAACTCTTGTCGTACTGCTGCTTCTAATCTTAAACCAAATGGTGGGAATAATCGCACCACCATATGGGTGTTAGAGATAGTTTGAAAAAATTAAAATCTCACATTAGATGAGAGTAAGGCTTATGAAATGTATATAAGAGAGAGAAGACAAAGTATATTAAATATTATTTATTTAATATTTAAAGTATTTAGCACGTGGCATGTCGTGATCATTGGATTGATCTAATGGTTGAGCTCTGGTCTGGTATGAATTAGAGATTAATATTTTTAATTAATCATTTTTTTTCTTTTCAGAAACAGAATTTCAAATAACAACGTTCTGAAACGGTACATTCTGAAATAACATGTTATTTGATATTTTGTTTCAATTTGACAACAACGTTTCAAATGCAATGTTCAGAAACGAACAGGTTCATGAACAACGTTTCAAATACAATGTTCAGAAATGAACAGGTTCATGAACAACGTTTCAATTTTCTATTTTCCACTATTATAAAAGGATCAGACCAGAGACAAAAAGGCACCAAAAACATTCTCTTCTCTTGCTTACAATCTCTCTATTTCATTCTGTATTTCAAAGTATCGGAAGTTGCTGTTAGATATTTTTTATGCTTAGAATAACTCCTAGGGGTGATTCATCTGATCTCTGCAGCAAATCTAGTGGGAGCGAATAACACTTTAAGGACAGTGTGTTATGATACGTTTCTGGGCACCGGTTGTTTTCATATACTGTTTCTAACAATGGGGTCTCTCTTTATAGCGACAGCTGTAATCACGTCGTTCCCGGAGATTGTCCGATTTCTTCGTTAGGAATTCTCTGTTATAAGATGGCACTCTGACGCAGAACCAAGTCAGTCTCCGAAGGTGGATGAAGAAAATGGCCCATCTGTGCACTCTTAAGAAGAAATGAAGTGAAAAATTAAAAATAACGAGGTATAGAGACACAGCCAAACCACTTATTCTTACAGTGACGGATATCCCACTGCTTCACTCGGCTGTTTCATTCTTTGTAGGCATCTTCATAAATATTGTGTTATCTCACCAGAGTGATTTCTATACTGCTATCTTGGTTTGGTCTCTCTCCATTTTTTATTTAATCAATATATGTATATATATATAATCAAATTTATAGATAGTTGATCGTATTATTTATTAATCATGAACAGTAAGTGACACATCATTGAGTAACCCACGGCCTACTTTTAGTTTTTATGATTCTCTATTTCTCGAGTTTTGGCCGACACAAGTTAATCTACCACTTACCTGGCAACGCGTTAACGTAAGCTCCAAATGTATTATAATCTACTATATAGCACTGAACACAGTTATAATGAGAGGATCAAAAGTTATTGATATGAAAAATTTATTAACTTTCACTTTTAATTTTACTTATTGAATTTGGTATACTATTACTAAGTCTTACTAATTTAACTTTAATTTATTGCTAAACATTCATAAATAGTAAGATATGATTAAAATCTTTTTGGACAACATACGGGTTTTGGGTTTTCAAAAAACTATCTTATCCTAAAAGGACACGCCCGATAACACTACAAAGAAATACCCATTTAACTATGGGTTTAAGAACTGGATTAAAATTTGTAGCTATTAGGTATGAAAACAGAAATAGATAATGAATTTTTTTAGCAAAATAACTTTCTTTAATATGTAAAATAATGAAAAAAATATTAAAGATGGAGTTTAGATGGGTATACATCATTTCTAATAAAATTTGTCTCTAAATCTGTATTTGATAATAGGGTAGAGACAGACTTAACAACAAGTAATTTTTCATCGCTAAAATAAAAAAGTCCGTCTCTATATCCATCTCTAAAATTATCCTATTATTTCTTAAAAATTCTTTAACATTTAGAAATGAATTTTGTGATGGATGTTTTTAATTTATTGTGATAGATGAAAATTTGTCACTAAACCCGTCTCTTTTTTTTTTCTTTGAGATGGATTTAGATATGTATTTTTAATGAATGCAACAATGGATGTTTTGCCTTAAATATGTCTCTAATATCTATTTAGAGATGAACTTAAAGATGCATTTGTAATAAATGCAGCAACAGGTACCTTGTCTGTCTCTAAATTAGTTTCTAATTCATATTTAGAGATGAATTTAGATACGAAATTTTTTTTAAGTTACTTCAATTTTATATAATATTATTTTTCAATATTGTAATATGTTAATTTAAATTTTAAGAGATATTTTCAAATTTTGGGTATTTTTAAAATATTATAGTATGTTAAATAGACCAAACTCATGAGTTAGCTAATTTAAGTTAAATGAATTGTATTTCTAATCACATTAAAAGACATTTCAAAAAACGACCTTAAGCTAAAACACCAGAATCCTAAAACTTAATATTTCTTTTATTTGTTTAGGAGTATGCTTGGCAGTTGATGGGAGGAGATTGAAAAATTGAAAATATAGGATGAGAATGGCAAATAAGAAATGAAGGAGAGAGGAGATATATATAAGACTTTGAGATTAGAAGTAGTAAAATGAAATTAAAAGAAGTATTGAAGTTTTAGGGAGTTTTAGACTAAAAGAGTACCCAAGCAATTTTATCATAGATGACATTTAATTATCCTAGTAATTAACAAATATCTAGAATCAATTAATATTAAACAATGTTTTTTATTTAATTAGTAATCCATATGTTGATAAATTTTTTATATTGGATATGTTTGTAGAATTGATTTCAAAAAAAAATTTATCTTTAATAATATCATTTGGTTTAAAATATCTATGTAGATTATCTTAATTTCATTAATTTATTTTACTTTGAATCAATAAGTTAATTGTTAATTCTATTTTATGATAATAATTTCAAAAAATTGTGACAACAATAAATTTATTATATAATATAATTTATTAAATAATATAAAATATGATATATATTATATGATATGACTATGCAAAAGATAATATAAAATAATAAAATATTAAAACATATGGATCATAAACATTATATGTAACACCTTTCATGACTTTGTTTTGACATTGTGTTCAGAACCGGAGGAAAATAAGATGGAGAAAAGTTCAAGTGGAATCTGAAATAGCTCCACGCTGCGGCAAGAAGCAGGGCCGCCGCGGCGAGAGCGTGTCCAGTGGCTCTTTTCTACTGAAAACTGGTGGAGCCATGGGGAGGAGTGCTGAGGCCGTGGCGAGAATCGAGAATCTTGTTTAAATCAGAATCATTTCAGGCGAACAAGAAAGAAAGAAACAAAGGGAGTGACAGAGGAGAAACGAGGAGCTCTACTAGGGTTTGCCATTTTCAGCCATTGGGAGTCATTTTTCACCTCTGGAAGCTTGGATTCAAGTTGGTAAGTGATTTCTACTCCTCCCTCTCCATTTTCTTTAGTTGAAATTCAAGGTTTTTCGGTTATAAGTTTGGATCTTCGATTCTAGCCGAAATCCTACGATTGAAATGGATGAAATGGGGTCAAGGAAGTGTATTTTGGTGTTCTTGTTGCTTGGATGTGAGTTTTGAAGGGTTTATGCATGATTTGAGCTTAACCCTAGGTTGTTTTTTGTTAGAGTTCTCAAGAATCTGAAGTGTATGTGGTTGAGTAGCATTTGAATGGTTCCCACGAGCTTAATAATGCATGAAAGGGATGTTGGAACCTTGGGTTAGGCTAAAGTGGTTGAATTGCGGAATTTGAATATTTGGTATGTGTTGTTAATTAAGGTATTATGGTATTGTAAGGTTGTTTGACTACTCGGAAGAGGCTAGTCATGGGATTGACGTTCAAGAAAGCTTGTGGAACTCGTGTGAGCATGGTATTGACAACCTGAGGTAACCGGGTGTTTGTTTATATTGTATGATAGTACGTATATCTGTATATATATGCATGTTTCTTTCATACCACAATATAGATGTGTTGTGTGTACTGTTTTCTATATATATCGTGGTATACACACAGCTAGATGATGATTATGATAACTATGATGATCATGATGAAAATTATGATGATGATATTGACATGACATGACATGATGCATATATGACATTGTGATATGATAATGATGAGTATATGATGATACATGAGCATCACCACATGACATTGTGAGATTGTAATATATGGTGGATTGGGTGGTGATGATGATATGATATATGATGATATATGTTAGGGAGGATAATGATGGAATATATATATATATATATGTTAGGGAGGATAAGGATGGGATCTCGGTGGTTAAATCACCTCCTATGGCCAGGAGGGGAAAGGCACGTAGTGGACTGCACCTTCCCTAAATCGATGCCAATTCGTGGTGGGAAAGGGGAAGGAGAGCCACGGTCCAAACATTAGTGTTACCTTTGGCTGGGTGCACAAATGGGAGGTAAGCTTGGTGATGTCCCGGAATCAGTCTTCACCGACTGTTGGAAGGAAATTACCTATATGAAATGTCCTATTATGACGATTGCCCGTGATTCTAGTTGTGTGTGAGGGAGACATGCATTCCATTCATTCCACATTGCATTCATGAGTTGCATGAGATATATGTATATATGTATGTGTGTGGTTGTTTTCGGTTACTGAGACATTGTCTCACTCCCCTCTCCCATAAACTAACCTTTCAGGTGATGGTTCTAGCACTTGTGCTGAGAAGCCGAGGGAGTAGCAACAAACGTGGGAATACTAGGTCTATGTAGTTTGTGTGTAATTTGGATAATGTATCTTGTGCCAAGTAGGATAGAAGGTTTTATAATGAATGTATGACATTGTAAGGATTGTGTGGATGGATGTTGTATGTATGGTTATGTATGTGATGTGCATGTTGTATTGTGGTGTTTGCATGGTTTTGGATATTGAGAAGTCAGTATGGTGGTGTTTGTGAGTCCAAAGTAGATTTGGGCCTGGTTGGTGTATTTTGAGGCCTGTAGCCCATTTTGTCAAGATGGGGTTCAAGGGGGGTCAAATCTCAGAGGAGTGGTTCCTTTGAGATGAAACCTTTTTAGACAAGTTGGTTTAGGGGTTTTGGACCTGCATGAATGGCCTTTAAGTAACCATTTGCTTTTGGTGGCAATTGGAGGTGGTTAGTGGTGAGTTTTAGTCTTTAAGTAGCCAAAACAGAGCCAGGGATCCAAAATCTCCATACGGAGTTGGATTGAGGTGAAAGTGGTGTCTATGGATAGATTGAGACTAGATTGACTTGTAGGAATTGGAATCAAGTCAATCGGAGGTCAGAGCATAACATTATGCGCGTCGGAAGTTCACCCCGGTGTTGAGTTTATGCTGGTGTGAAAACCAGCATGGGGCGCCAGGGAGGCCAGTAGAGAGTGAAAAACAGGAGAAGCTAGAGCCATGGCGGTACTGTAGCAGCTGTGGCCCCAGCCAAGTTTTTGGTGTACTTCTGTTCGTTTCCGCTGTTCTGAAGGTTTGGGAAATTGTTTTGAGTTGTTTAAGTTGTGTTTGGTTGGATTTTGAAGATATTTGTCAAGTCTGGAGGTGTCTGGAGGTAGGGTGTTACATTATATCTATAATTATTTTTATTTACAAATAAAAATTAAATTTAAAAGTCGGCTAGGAAAATAATTTTTTCTTGTCAAAGAAAAACAAATATATTTATAGGAAAATTATTTAAGATTTAAAAAAATATAATATAAATATTCATATAAATATAAATATATAAAAATAAAATATTTTATGATATTAATAATTGAAAATAAAACATGTGTATTTTTTAATAATATATTGACTTATAAATATATATATATATGTTTATATATTAGTGTGTAGATAAATAATATATATTTAATATTTCATATAAAGACTGCATAAATATTTCAGCTCAACTGGCAAAATGGTGACTATAAAGGTACTGGAAGCAAGAGGTCTAGGTGAGACACATTTGAAACCATTAAGATGATGTGGCACCACAAATGACGCCACAGCAATGTGGCGCGGGTCTCATGATGACATGGCGGGGCTACCTGGGGTGAGGTAGCTGATGACTATGTTCTATCTCTATTATTTTATTTGATTATTTTTAACAATTTCGGTAACAAATTTTGATTGAGATTAGAGATGACTTAAATGTTGTCTCTAAATTCGTGTCTAACATATTAAAGACGAATTTTAAGTTATTTAGCGATAAATTTTGGTCATCTCTAAATACCTCTTTTTTTGTAGTGTAATGACCACGTTGTCGGCGGGGGAATTGCCGCTAGAGAGAAGTGTTCAAGAAGCAATGAAGGAGGAAGAAGATCCTTTAGAATGAATCATCAAGAAGCTGGGAGATGTACAGATACAGGTGAAGGATCTAACATAGCCATAGATGGAGAACCAGAAAAGAAAGAAGGGCAAGGAAATGAAGCATTTGTAGAAGACTTATTGCTCGATCCATGAAGCAAGAGAAGGACATTGAAGATAAGCTTGAATACCTTAACTCACTGGGAAACGAAGAAGGGATAGAGAGGGGAAGCTTCGTGAGCCTGAGAATTGACATAGATCATTTTTTTTTCCCTGACCAGAAAAATTGAGATAAATCTGAAAGAAGCTATAGTCCCAAAATTCATTAAGGTATGAATAAGATTTTTAAGACAATGATTTTGTTCCTCTCATTAAAGATATTTTGAATTGAACGTGTTACACTTTTAATCTTTTACGATAAATTAAAAATATAAAATTTTGAGGAATAATTAATTGTTTACTGATCTGTCAAAACTTTTTCCTGGTAAAAGAAAATAAAGATTTGTCAATGATTCTTTTTAAGTTAAACATGATATTTTTTTAAATATCAACTTTCTTCACAAAAATTGTTAGTACAGTAATGAGATAATTTTTAACTTCCAAAGTGAGTAGATAGCCAAGTTTATAATTCAAACAAAAAGAAATGCAGTCTTTCTCCTTCTGTTTTCTTTTTCCTTATTGCAACAATAAAAAAAGAAACAAAAAAACAAATTTTTGGTTACTGAGGTAGTAAAAAAATAGACCCAACAGTCTTTCACTTTGTTAAAGACTGAAGAAGCTGACTTAAAATAGCTAACAAAGTCAGAAAAGTTGAGAACCTATGGAAGCAACTGGATGATCGAAATTACGTACAGCCTACACAAAGGAATGTAACATTTACATAAACCTTAACCTTTTATTTGATTAGAAAGATTCAGAGGAGAGGGGAGCGAAGTGAAAGAAAAATTAAAATTTTCTTAATTTCATTTGGTTTAATAAAAAAGAGAGAAACGGAAAAAAAGTTGAATTTTTTTCTCATTTTGTTCAATAAGTAAAATGAGAGGGTCATTTCCCTCCCACCTCTCCCCTCTAAAAGTGAGAGAAGTTAGAAGGAAAATGAGCAAATCCTTTTCCGGATCTCCCCTCCTTTTCAATATACTTAAATAAGGAAAAATTAAAATCTTTCCCCCTCCCCTCCCTTTTATTAAATCGAACAATATTAATGCCTAAGAATAAAAAAGAAGAGACATATATATATATCACAGATTGGGGGGGGGGTTGAAGAGAAGAGACATATATATATATCTATATATATCACAAATTGGGTGGTGAAGATGCTGAGGAAGCTATGGTGAGAACAAATGAGAGAAACTCACAATAAGTGAAATGTTAAATGGAAGTACCTAACTACAGATTGAATCAGGAAGTGTGCGAAGAAAGAGATATGTAAACAAATCGAATTGTGTTCTATCAAAAAAAGAAACAGATCTGTACTTATTGAATCTAGAGTTTTGATGATTCCAAACCAACATTCGAGAGCTTGGAATGAAGATGTCAAAGGAGCTCAAATTGTTTCAAGTGAAGAAGTTCTGAGTAATCTGTGCAAAATATGTTGTAGGATCATTAGTTATGTTTAAATATGGGTAAAAAACTTTGATCTTATGAAAAGATGTTTTAAAAGCTTGATTTTATGTTAAATCATGAAATCTTTGAAAAATACCCACCAATAGACGAAGTTTGAAAAGTTTATATTGAACTGTCATGTTGGAAATTCGAACTTTGGCTTTGGAAATTCGAATTTCGAGTTAAAACTGAATAAGTCTGAAAAGATACCTCTCTGACAGATGAATTTTGGTTTTCCAAAATTCGAATTTTCATAAGTGTCTGAAAGAAGCTGTTGAGCAACAGACGAACTTTGGGTTTTGAATAGTCGAATTTCAAACAAAATGAAATTTATGAAAACTGAAGAAATTCGTCTGAAACAATGTTAAAGTTCATCTGAAATCAAGATCATATTGAGTTTCAAAACTGCTCACTGACGGACGAACTTTGAACATGGAAATTCGAATTTCAAAAGCTAAAGTTGTGAGTCTGTTGAAATGACATGATGACATACGAAGGACAGTGTTTACAAATTCGAATGTTGAAGTAAGTCTGAAAAGTGGTCTCTCTGACAGACGAACTTCACTCTTTGAAAATTCGAATTTCAAAGTAAATGAACTATTGTGCCTTTTGAGCCTGCTGCGGACAGACGAATTTTGGGGTTCCAAAATTTGAATTTTGAGGGCACTGTAGCAAATTGAAAACACTGTTAACACTTAACAGAAAAACTTTCTTTTTGAAAATTCGTATGTCACAACATGAAAATATTTTCTAAGTTTCAAAATTCGAATTTCACTTCATGAACAAACGAACTTCAGTATTTCAACGTTGGAAGCTTTAACCTTCTGTTCCTTCAAAATTCGTCTGTTGACCAACCGAAATTCAAATTTCAGTATGTCAGAAACATTAAATGCAGTTGGTTAACGGATAGTTTTTCAGAGTAACCGTTGGATAACTTCCCCAACGGATAGATTTTGTCTCTAACGAATAGTTGGGACCTAAATCTATAAATACAACATCATTTGAAGTTGTGGGTAACGAATCAAACTTTCTATATACTGAAATTCTGCAAAATTTTCTACAAAAAGACTTTTATCCTCTGACTTCAATACTTGTACATCAACTTTCATATTCACTCAATTCAAGAGAGTTTCATTTTTGTAAACAATCTAATATTCATCTGTGAGATAGATTTACTTGTGAGGAGATATCACAAGGGAGTGTAAAGCACTTTGTGAAAGTACAAAAAGTGATTAAGTGAGCTCTAGAAAATAGAGCACTGACGTTGTACTGTGGCATTTACAAGAAGCCCGTTGAATTCTTGCTGAATAGTGGAAAATCTCAAGTGGTGTCTTAGGGACTGGACGTAGGTCAAGTGGAGGACCGAACCAGGATAAATATCAGAGTTTTTCTTCTCTCTATCACTACTCTTTTATCTTACTGCTTTATACTTTGTTTTTCTGTCATACCTTGCTTTCTTCACTGTTTTCACTTTGTGCAGAAAATTTTTAATCTTCCCAATTCACCCCCCTCTTGGGAAGTCAGCCTAACTAACAAGTGTTATCAGAGCCCGGATTCCCATTCAAAGGATCTTACAGTCCGGGAATTACAATGGGTGGCTTTGGAGAAAGCATATTACTAGAAGGGAACAATACAAACAAACCACCTGGCTTCAGTGGAGAGCACTATGGTTACTGGAAGACGAGAATGCAAATCTATCTCCAGTCAATCGATCTGGATATCTGGTCAATCATTCAGAAGGGAGACTTTGTCCCAATGGCTTTAGAAGATGATGGAAAGTACAGAGAAAAGCCAGAAGCTGAATGGAATGAAGAAGACAGAAGGAGAGTCTTACTGAACTTCAAGGCAAAACATTGTCTTGTCAGTGCCTTGAATCAAGACGAATTGTTCACAATGCTTCAGTATGGCTGAAGGTGAAACTGGAAAAGAGCTACAAAAGAGATTCACTCTCATTGTGAATCAACTAAAGAGTCTGGGAAAGGAGTACACTCAAACAGAGAAAGTAAGAAAGATTCTCAGAGCTCTCCCTCTGGAATGGCAACCCAAAGTAACAGCAATAGAAAAAGCCAGAGGAGAGTCAATGGCCTCTGTCACAGCTCTATTTGGTAGCCTTGAGGAGTATGAAGGAAAAATCAAAGCTCTCAAGGATGCTGGGCTGGACAGAAAGAAAAAAGGCCTTGCCCTCAAAGCTGCTGATGAAAAGGAAGAAGAATCTGATGAAGAAAATGAGCTGGATGAGGAAACTCTGGCTATGATGGTAAGAAAATTTGGAAGATTCTACAGCAAGAAGAGAAACAAGAAAATCTTCAAGAAAGGAGCTGCTGGAGATAGCAAGAGGGAACAAAAAGAGCCTGTTACTTGCTATGAGTGCAAAACGCAAGGACATATCAAATGGGATTGTCCACAGTTCCTGAAGAACAAAGAGAAAGAAAAGAAAGCTGCAGACAAAGGCAAGAAGAAGAAAGCTTACATCTCATCAATATGGGGCAACAGCTCAGACGAAGAAGATGATGATGATGAAGATGAAATTGCCAACATCTGTCTCATGGCACTAGCCTCTGAAGAAGCTGAAATTCCATGCAGTAGTGACCAAGAGAATGAGGTATATGAATCTGAACCTTCATATTCCGAATTACTGGATGCATTTCATGAGTTGCATGATGAGTTTGTTAAAGTTGCTAAAGAACTGAAGCAAGCTAAGAAAAAGATTAACAAACTAGAATCCCAACATAATATTTCTAAAATTGTTTCTCTACCTGTTGCTGAATCTGTTTGCTGTAAAACATGCATTGAACTGAAGAAAACCAATGAATATCTAGTGAAAAGTATGTCTAGGCTTACTAGGGGTAAATATATGTTGTTTTCTTTAATGGGGAGCCAAAGAATATTACAAGGGAAAGCTGGACTTGGCTATGATCCATGTGCTGTTAAAGAAAAGATTAGAAAGAAAAATCAGAATATATACATGAGACATTTTGTGCATGCTGATGAAAATAGAAAGAAAGATCATATGTCACATCAGATTGAATCATATAATCAACCAAAGCATGCAAAACAAAAATATTATCTACATTGTTTTCTTCCTGCTTCTCAATCCAGCAGTCCATTTACCTCCTGTCATTTCTGTAACAAAAAGGGACATATTTCCAGCTCTTGTACTATAAAGAAAAATGGACTTGACAGGAAGGTTAAATGGGTTCCCAAAGGTACATCTGTATATAGGGAAACACCACTGACAGAAGAGGACCCAAGCAGATTTGGGTACCTAAGAAGAAAACTTGAACTGTGTTTTGCAGGTCTGTCTCAAAGCTAAAAGGAACAACAAATGGTACATGGACAGTGCCTGTCACATGACTGGTGACAAGGAGAAGTTCATCACCCTTAGAGACAAGAAAGGAGGAAAGGTGACCTTTGGAGGTGATCAGTATGGCAAAATAGTTGGCATTGGCATTGTGGGCAAGAATCTTGAAACATCCATCTAAGAGGTGCTGTTTGTGATAGGCCTCAACCACAATCTACTGAGTTTGAGACAAACATGTGACAAAGGAAATTGGGTGCTGTTTGACTCAAAATTCTACCTAGTCATCAGAAAAAGCAATCACAAAGTAATTTTCAAAGCTCAAAGGGATGGTAACTGCTATACTATTGATCTCTATGAACTTCCTCCCTTAGACTCTGTTTGTTTAATTAGTCAGGACAATGATAGTTGGCTATGGCATAGAAGATTAGCTCATGTTAACATGAATCAACTTTCAAAACTGGTTAAAAATGAGCTAGTCACTGGCCCGCCAAAAATTGCCTTTGAAAAAGATAAAGAATGTGATGCATGCTTAAGAGGAAAGCAAACTAAATCTTCTTTTAAACCTAAAAACGTAGTCACCACAACTAGACCACTAGAACTACTACATATGGATTTAATTGGTCCATCTAGGGTAAAAAGCATTGGTGGTAATCTGTATATGCTTGTAATTGTGGATGATTACTCTAGATTTACATGGACATTATTTCTTTTCTCTAAAAGTGATACCTTTGATGCATTTGTAACCTTAGCTAAGAAAGTGCAAAATGAGAAAAGTATTTCCATTGTGTCTATCAGGTCAGATCATGGAGGAGAGTTTGAAAACTCATACTTTCTGGAGTACTGCAATGAGCATGGAATTGATCACAACTTCTCAGCTCCAAGAACTTCTCAATAGAATGGAGTAGTTGAAAGGAAGAACAGAACCATTGGAGAGATGGCTAGAGCTATGCTGAATGAAAAGGAGCTATCTCAAGTGTTTTAGGCTGATGCAGTAAATACAGCAAGCTACATCATAAACAGAGCCTACATCAGACCAATCCTTGGAAAGACTCCATACGAGCTGTACAAGGGAAGAAATCCAAATCTATCACATCTCCATGTGTTCGGGTGCAAATGCTTCATTCACAACAATGGGAAAGAAAATCTAGATAAGTTTGATCCCAAATCCGATGAAGGTATATTTCTAGGCTATTCTAGTGGGAGTAAAGCATATAGAGCTTTTAATAAAAAGTCTTCATTAGTAGAAGAATCTGTGCATGTAGTATTCATTGAAAATGAAACTGTTTCAAAACATGTCACTGGTAAGGATGATCTTATTCCAAATTTTAAGGATTTAAATCTTTCTGATGAAACTAAAATTGAACCTCCAAAGATATCTGAATTTATTAACATAGAGGAAGATATTCAGGAGAGAGTTTTTGAAGAAGAAAATAATGAAGAAATGTCTCAAGAACTCCGTAGAGCTTGGAGATATCAAAGGAATCATCCTGTTGATCAAGTGATAGGGAATGTTTAAGAGAGAGTTAAAACCAGAAAACAGTTAAGGGATCAAATGATTAATTGTGCATTCATCTCACAAATTGAACCTAAATGTACTGAGGAAACCTTAACTGATGAGTACTGGATTCTAGCTATGCAGGATGAATTAAATCAGTTTGAAAGAAATCAAGTCTGGGATTTAGTGCCTAGACCCAAAAATCATCCTGTCATAGGTACCAAATGGGTTTTTAGAAATAAACTTGATGAATCAGGATCAATCATCAGAAACAAAGCTAGACTGGTTGCTAAAGGATATAATCAAGAAGAGGGCATTGATTTTGAGGAAACCTTTGCTCCAGTAGCTAGATTAGAAGCAATTAGAATTCTATTAGCATATGCATTTATGAAAAATATTTGTTATATCAAATGGATGTAAAGAATGCTTTTCTGAATGGATATATTATGGAAGAGGTTTATGTAGATCAACCTCCAGGTTTTGAGGATTGTACAAAACCAAACCATGTGTATAAATTGAAGAAAGCACTTTACGATTTGAAGCAAGCCCCTAGAGCATGGTATGAGAGGTTAAGTAGTTTTCTAACTGAAAAGGGATTTAACAGAGGAAAAGTAGATACAACTTTGTTCATTAAGAAAGAAAATAAAGATTTTCTTATTGTTCAAATCTATGTTGATGATATTATATTTGGTGCTAATAATGAGTCTCTTTGCAAGAATTTTTCTAAGCTAATGTAGGGGGAATTTGAAATGTCTATGATGGGTGAACTCAACTTCTTCCTTGGATTGCAAATCAGACAGCGTGATGATGGTATCTTTCTCAATCAATCCAAGTATCTGAAAGAGCTGTTAAAGAAGTTTATAATGGAAAATCCCAAGCCAATGGGGACACCTATGGCTACTGCAACCAAACTGGATATGGATGAAAAGGGGAAATTGTTTGACATAACTCAGTACAGAAGAATGATTGGATCCCTACTGTACTTAACTGCCAGCAGACCTGACATTATGTTCAGTGTCTGTATGTGTGCAAGATTCCAATCATGTCCCAAAGAAACCAATGCAACTACTGTGAAGCGAATATTTAGATATCTCATTGGAACATCACAGATGGGTCTTTGGTATCCAAAGGGAAATGGAGAAGATCTCAAAGGATACACTGATGCTGATTTTACAGGATCCAAAACTGACAGAAAAAGCACAAGTGGAACTTGTCAGTTTCTTGGAGGATCCTTGGTTTCTTGGTTTAGCAAAAAGCAGAACAGTGTGGCCTTATCTACAGCAGAAGCTGAGTATGTTGCAGCTGGAAGCTGTTGTGCCCAAATCATCTGGATGAAACAGCAGCTTAAAGATCTTGAGGTTGAGTTGAAGGAAATACCAATAATGTGTGACAACCAAAGTGCCATCAATATTACAAAGAATCCTGTCATGCATTCAAGGACAAAACATATTGAAGTTAGGCACAACTTCATAAGGGATCACGTTCTGAAAGGAGAAATTAGATTGGAATACATCCCCACAGAAGATCAAGTTGCTGACATTCTCACAAAGCCTCTATCAGAAGACAGACATTGCAAAATCAGGAGAGAATTGGGTATGGTAAATCCCAATGAGTTGTAAGCAATTCTTGTGCAATTCTGTTTACAGAATTTTCAACTTCAAATTAATTCTAACTTTAGCATCGGAGTATGTTTAATTTAAGTTGCAGGTGCTCCTCATGAGATTCATTGGCAATAAATCTAAAAAATGGAGCACACTAGAATGGAACAATCAAAGAGTGAAGAAAAGGGCAAAAATTCTGAGTTTCTGGATCCATTCTGTAAGTTTTTTAAGTTGAAATTCGTATATTGATTATGTGTTAGACAAATTTCCGTGAAAAACTAAGTTTCTGAGGAAGTTAGCATGGTCAACATTTGAATATTGGATACCCAACAGACGAACTTCGGCCTGTTATTACAAGGAACAGTTCTCGGTGATGCCTCGAAATTCGTCTGTTGATCCTTCAAAATTCAAATTTTCAAAAACAAAATTTCAAAGTTATGACTGTCCAACCTGATGATTATACTAATGTTTATCTCTTAACATACGAATGTTGGATAACTTTCACAAAGTAGAGAAATTCGAATTTCTGACTTAAAATTCGTCTATTGAAACATGCTCTTGAATGTTGAATCTTTGAAAGATGAAGCTTTGTATGCTTAATTCATCTGTTGTTTGGTGGTTTGTTTGCTGCTTGGTGTTTGCTCTTGAAAATTCGAACTTTGTTGGAACAAAGTTCATCTGTTCATCTTGTGTTGTCTTAACCAAGCCTCTGTCAGATGAACTTTCACAAGCAAATTCATCTGTCAGTAAGCTTTGCTGAACGGTTTAACTTGTAACTGATCGAAGTTTGAATTTTGACCCTTCAAAATTCATCTGTCAGACGGTTACATACGTTAAAACCGACGGTTTTCTTTTCAACAGACGCAACCCTATTCCTATTCTCTCTAAGTCTGTTCTAATTCTCCATTCAATGCTCTTCAATTTTGACCAAAAACCGTCATTTCCCACCGTTTAAACTTCCTTTCGCATCCTTTAAACCTATTCCTTGCCCCATTTTGCAACATTTCTCCGCAAAAATGGCAAGAGTTAAGAACCCAGGAGCTGGCAAAGGAGAGGCTCGGCCAAAACGTTCAGTTGAATCCCAATATGCCATGAAAGAAGGAGAAAAACCAAAGAGAAAGGCCGAATCCAGCAAAGGAACTCCCTCCAAACCCCAGAAAACTACACCCAAGGGAGAATCAAAGAAGGCTGGACCCTCTTCCTCAAAGATAGCAGAACCTTCGGTCCCTATTCCTGTTGCTGCTGAACCTGTTGCTTCCACTTCATCCTCAAGTACTGAATCTGGAGAATATGAGCTTACCACACTGCCTTTATGGAGCACTCCACAAATTCAAGAGGAATACTCCACCAAGTTTGCCAACAAAAAGGTAATCAAGCCACATTGTGTAAATTTGGAAGATTTCTTGGTCTCCAATAGTTTTGATGCTGATATATGGATGATGAGATACAAGAATCTGTTGGAAGTATTGGAGAAATATGATGATGAAGTAATAAAAACTTAGTATGCCTTCTTGAAGTACAACAGCAAAAAGAAAAAGTGGGAGGTTAACCTGAGGTCAAGGACCATCTGGCTCTCAGATGAAACCTTGAATGAACTGCTGGAGATCCCAGGGCAAGATGGCCTCAAGATTGACATCACTGCCTCTGGATACATGGATGAGGCAGAAACTGCTAATGAAGAAGGTGGCCCCTTTCTGAACTACAAGGAGAGCACAATTCTGAGCACATTGTTCAGAAGAAGGGAAAACTGGCCATCCATAAACATGTTGAAGC
The DNA here is from genome assembly GCA_026686845.1 of Adenanthera pavonina. NCBI lineage: Eukaryota > Viridiplantae > Streptophyta > Magnoliopsida > Fabales > Fabaceae > Adenanthera > Adenanthera pavonina. Next base: position 9,166,819 of record JAIVEN010000019.1, on the reverse strand, counting down.
CCACAGACCACAGTGCTCAAGTGAGGATCCTACACTACATAGCGTCTAGGATCATATTCAACAAAGGAGGCAGCTTCAATCTGATAACAAGGGCAGAGGCACATGCCATGGCAGCAATCATGCGTGGAAAACTAATCAACATGGGACACATCATACTTCAACGCATGATCAAGGCAAGAGATCAGAGGAAGGACTCCACACTCCCCTATGCAGCCATCATTTCCAGAATTCTGTAGTATGCCAGAATTCAGCATCTTGAGAAAGGGAAGGGGAAGCCCACTGAAATCTTCAAGGAGGAAGAACTGCAAAGAATGGGTATTGAAAAGGATGAAGGAAGATGGGTTGGAAAGGGAGCAGGAAGAACTGAGGATCTATTCTTTTTAACAGATGCCTCTCTACGGCAAGAAGGCACCTCTGAAGCCCCTGCAAGATCTGTACCTCAGTCTTCTCAGCCAATTCCATCTCCATCCAAGCCCACTCACATTCCATCTACTCCCTCCTCTCGTGCCAAGCCAACCAAGATCACTGAGTTGTATGACAGCCTGTCTAAACTCATTTATAGCATCAGAGATGAGCAAAATGCCAAGTTTGCTCATCTGCAAGATCAGATACATCAGTTGGAAAAGAACATGAAAGTGGTTGTTGATGCTTATGAAGAAATTCGAAGTGTAATCCCTACCACATAAGCTCCACCTCAGCTAGGGTTTTCTGTACCTGTCCAATCTCCAACCCCTAAGCCTCCAAGTCCCTTTGAGCTAGCCTCCTCTGACCATGATGATGATATAGATGGGGATGAGCCTGCTGGTACAATGAGGACACCAAGTCCTGGTCCACCCTTGGACTATGGTTTGGAAGAAGAAGGACTTCAAGAAACAAGCCCTCATGAGCCTATGCAAGAAAATGCTCAGGATTCAATTCTGTCCATTCAAGAATCTGAGCAAGTTGAAAGACTGGTGGCAGCCATTTCCACCTCTTCAATGCAGGAGGGTGCCAGTAATACAGGGAGAAGCATTGTGCATGTTGTTGATTATGAAGCTATTGCTCACAATGCTCTGCTGCAAGCTCAGAGGAGAAGGCTTGAAGAATTGTTTCGTCCTGATGAACTAGCTCCTCCTTCTCTTGCTGCTTATGGACTCTCAGAGGAACAAAGAGCTCAGTTGGCTCTTTCTAGGCAGGCAATGCAGGAGTTGCTTGAGGTCTCTGATGATGATGAAAAACCAAGTCCTGAGCCTCCTGCACCAGTTGAACCAGAAATCCCATTTGCTCCTGTGCCTCTCCGAGCCATTCCAATCTATCAGATCCCTCCTCCGATTGATTTTGTTGGCCTTCCTGATGATGCCAAAAAGGGGGAGAAGAAGAAGCAAACTGGAAAATCTGCTGCTAAGCCATCTGGGAAGACGTACAGCAAGAAGACCAAGCCAAAGAAGAAGTGATGGAAGGACTGCTTAGAACTTAGGCTTGAATCCTCTTGTTGTGCTATATTTTGTTTCAGATGCCGTTTGTTTGATCTGTTTGTTTGATTTGATGTTTGTACTTTGTGCCTTGAAATTGTTTTTTTTAAGTACCTTTTACTTTAATTGGGTTCTGTAAAAGCACAATTATTGAAATAAATGAATTCCTTGGTTGCAATAATTTGTACTTATCACTTCTTGAATCTCTTCACTTATGTGCTATATATGATATCTTTTGAAATATAATGCATATGTTGAGGGGGAGCTTGCTAAAGCAAACCTAAGTACTAATTCAGTTTGAAAGTTATTTTGTTATCATCAAAAAGGGGGAGAATGTTGAATTTAGAGTTTTGATGATTCCAAACCAACATTCGAGAGCTTGGAATGAAGATGTCAAAGGAGCTCAAATTGTTTCAAGTGAAGAAGTTCTGAGTAATCTGTGCAAAATATGTTGTAGGATCATTAGTTATGTTTAAATATGGGTAAAAAACTTTGATCTTATGAAAAGATGTTTTAAAAGCTTGATTTTATGTTAAATCATGAAATCTTTGAAAAATACCCACCAATAGACGAAGTTTGAAAAGTTTATATTGAACTGTCATGTTGGAAATTCGAACTTTGGCTTTGGAAATTCGAATTTCGAGTTAAAACTGAATAAGTCTGAAAAGATACCTCTCTGACAGATGAATTTTGGTTTTCCAAAATTCGAATTTTCATAAGTGTCTGAAAGAAGCTGTTGAGCAACAGACGAACTTTGGGTTTTGAATAGTCGAATTTCAAACAAAATGAAATTTATGAAAACTGAAGAAATTCGTCTGAAACAATGTTAAAGTTCATCTGAAATCAAGATCATATTGAGTTTCAAAACTGCTCACTGACGGACGAACTTTGAACATGGAAATTCGAATTTCAAAAGCTAAAGTTGTGAGTCTGTTGAAATGACATGATGACATACGAAGGACAGTGTTTACAAATTCGAATGTTGAAGTAAGTCTGAAAAGTGGTCTCTCTGACAGACGAACTTCACTCTTTGAAAATTCGAATTTCAAAGTAAATGAACTATTGTGCCTTTTGAGCCTGCTGCGGACAGACGAATTTTGGGGTTCCAAAATTTGAATTTTGAGGGCACTGTAGCAAATTGAAAACACTGTTAACACTTAACAGAAAAACTTTCTTTTTGAAAATTCGTATGTCACAACATGAAAATATTTTCTAAGTTTCAAAATTCGAATTTCACTTCATGAACAAACGAACTTCAGTATTTCAACGTTGGAAGCTTTAACCTTCTGTTCCTTCAAAATTCGTCTGTTGACCAACCGAAATTCAAATTTCAGTATGTCAGAAACATTAAATGCAGTTGGTTAACGGATAGTTTTTCAGAGTAACCGTTGGATAACTTCCCCAACGGATAGATTTTGTCTCTAACGAATAGTTGGGACCTAAATCTATAAATACAACATCATTTGAAGTTGTGGGTAACGAATCAAACTTTCTATATACTGAAATTCTGCAAAATTTTCTACAAAAAGACTTTTATCCTCTGACTTCAATACTTGTACATCAACTTTCATATTCACTCAATTCAAGAGAGTTTCATTTTTGTAAACAATCTAATATTCATCTGTGAGATAGATTTACTTGTGAGGAGATATCACAAGGGAGTGTAAAGCACTTTGTGAAAGTACAAAAAGTGATTAAGTGAGCTCTAGAAAATAGAGCACTGACGTTGTACTGTGGCATTTACAAGAAGCCCGTTGAATTCTTGCTAAATAGTGGAAAATCTCAAGTGGTGTCTTAGGGACTGGACGTAGGTCAAGTGGAGGACCGAACCAGGATAAATATCAGAGTTTTTCTTCTCTCTATCACTACTCTTTTATCTTACTGCTTTATACTCTGTTTTTCTGTCATACCTTGCTTTCTTCACTGTTTTCACTTCTTGCAGAAAATTTTTAATCTTCCCAATTCACCCCCCTCTTGGGAAGTCAGCCTAACTAACAGTACTGAGGTAGTATAGTTTTCTTTTTCAGGAGAAAATCTAACGACATAAATAATCATTGCAACAACCTACTCCCAATTACCTCCAAACTTGACCATAACCTTTAGAAACCAACAAAACGCAAACCAAACATGTCAAAACAACTTCCCAAAACTTCAGAATAGCGAAAACAAATCAAACAACATCAAAATCTGGATTAGGGCCGAGGCTGCTATAGTACCGCCGTGGTTCTAGACTTCCCCTATCTCACCATGTTCCTGGACTTCGTGGCGACGTGGCCTGCTTCCTGGCGCCGTGGCGCCCCCTACTAGTTTTCTACCCCAGCAAACTTTAACCACCGGGGCGAACTTCCGACATGTATAACTTTATGCTCCGACCTCTGATTGACTTGATTCCAACTCCTACAAGTTAATCCAGTCCCAATCTATCCATAAACACTAACTTCACCTCAATCCAACTCCATTTAGAGATTCTGGACCCCTAACACCGTTTTAGCCACTTATTGACCGAAATTTACTACTAACAACCTTCAATTGCCACCAAAGGCAAATGGTCACTCAAAGACCATTCATACATGTCCAAAACCCACAAACCAACTTGTCTAAAGAGGTTTCACCTCAAAGGAACCACTTCTCTGAGATTTGACCCTCTTGAACCCTAACGTGACAAAACTGACCACAGGCCCTAAAACACACCAATGAGGCCCAAACATTCATATATACACCACCATCCAACATACACATCACATACAACACAATTCCACATACATAACCATACATGCATCCATCCATAATAAAACATTCTATCCTATTTGGCACAAAATATATATCCAAATTACACACAAACTACATAGACCTAGTATTCCCACGTCTGATGCTACTCCCACGTCTTCTTCGGACTAGTGCCACAATCGTTACTTGAAAGGTTAGTTTATGGGAGAGAGATGTGAGACAATGTCTCAATAACCGGGAACAACCACACACACACACACATATATATCTCATACAATACATGAATGCAATGTAAAATGAATGGAATGCATGTCTCCCTCGCACACAGCTAGAACCACGAGCTATCGTCATAACAAGACATTTCGTATAGGTAATTCCCTTCCAACAGTCGGTGAAAACTGATTCCGAGACATCACCAAACTCACCTTATACTAATGCAACCTGGCCAAAGGTTACACTAGTGCTTGGACCGTGGCTCTCCTTCCCTTGGACCACCTTGAATTGGTGGTGATTTAACGAAGGTGCAGTCCACTGCTGCCTAACTCCCTGGGCCATAGGGGAGGATTTAGCGACAGGGATCCCATCCTTATCCTCCCTAATCATATCTCATATCATCATATATCATATCGTATTATTATCACCACCCGATCCATCATATATTACAATCTCACAATGCCATGTGGTGATGTTCATATCATTATATAATCATCATCATCATATGTCACAATGTCATGTATGCATTATGTCATGCCACATCAACATCACCATCTCTAATCATCATCATAATCATCATCTAGCTGTGTGTATACCATGATATATAGAAAATAATATACACAAACACATCTATAGCGTGGTATGAAAGAAACATGCATATATGTACAAATATATGTAACATCATACAATACAAACAAACACCCGATTACCTTAATTGTCATTATCACATGCACATGGTTTTCACAAGCTTCTCAAGTTGTCCAACATGCTTGAATCCCTCTTAGGCTACCAAACAACCTTTACAATACTATAGTACTCAATTAACACAATATACCATTTAGCCAAAACCATAATTCAACCACTTTAGGCCTAACCCAAGGTTCCAACACCCTTTTCATGCATCAATAAGCTCTTGAGGACCATTCAAATACTACTCAACCACATACACTTCGAATTCCCAAAAGCCCTAACCGAAAACAACTTAGGGTTAAGCTCAAATCATGCATAAACACTTTGAAACTCATACCTAAGCAACAAGAATACCAAAACACACTTCTCTAACTCCATTTCATCCATTTTAATCAGTGGATTCTGTCCCAAACCAGAAATCTCAACTCATAACCGAAAAATCCCAAATTCAACTGAAGAAAACAGAGAGAGAGAGGAGTAGAAATCACTTATCCACGTGAATCCAAGCTCTTGAGGTCCAAAAATCACTTCCAAAGCCCAAAAATCTTGAACCCTAGCATAGCTCTATTATTCTTCTCCATCACTCATTTCGTTTCTTTCTTTCTATTCGTCCAAAATATTCCTAATTTAAACCAGAAACCCGAGTCTCACTGCGGCCTTAGATAAGTCCGCCGTGGCTCCATTGTGTTTTAACCAAAAAACGCCACTGGACTTGCTCTCGCGGGGCATGGAACTCTTTCAGACTCCACTTGAACCTTCCTCTGTCCTGTTTTTCTCTGGTTCTGCACATAATGCCAAAACAATGTCATAAGGGGTGTTACAATCATACCTCCAAATTTTGAAATGGTCTTCGTACTTGCTCATATCCCAAAGTGAATATATCCTAAAGTATTCATATCATTCCCAAAGATCGTCCAAAGCCTTCGTTAGGTATTCTCAACTATAATACAGTACTTTCATGCAGAACCAATTCGCTCTCTGGAGGTAGATATTGAAAGTGGCTTATCTGAGCAATCTAAAGTAGAATTAAATTGAGAAATAAGGGGAAAAATAAAAATGAGGTATGCAGACCCAGCCAAAGGGAGTGTGTCTCTCTTCTCTCTATTTCTCACTAAACCGATTACCTTTATAACAAGAAACAACATATCATATCAAACAATTCATTCGTATGGATCCCACTGCTTGCCTATAGAAAGAGACCATTTTTCTTTCATTTTAGGCATTTTCTTTACCATAGTACTGCTTTTGTCTTATCGAAGCGTATTTTCTACATTGTTATCTTGGTTTGTCCTTCCATTGTTTGTTATTTTTCATTATAATGTTCTTGTGATAAGAACATATGATCACATTAATTTCCTTACTTATAATCTTAACACTCAAAATTACACTTGCTTTCACACACCCATATCTTTCATATATCAAACTAAGAACAAATACTTTTAGTCTTATTCCCAATAATCAAACTTACTTAAGATAAGCATATGATCTACAAATAATAATACCATGAATATTGAATAAACACATTTACTACAGTGTTTAAAACCATGAATAAAGTTTTCATGCCATTATTTCAGTTGTTTCAAGCCTCAATGATTTGATAAGTTTACAACACTTTGCATTCTTGTCAATAAATACAACCTTCATTTTGAATTTCTTCTTCTAAATCACCATTAAAAAGGCCAAAAAAACAAAACAAAACAAGAAGAGGAAGCACTTTTATGATCTATTTACTGACTAAAGAATCTACAAAATCAAGTTATTAGAGCAATTAATTGTCATACATAAATTTTGCAACAAAAGAATTTGTAACTTATTTTTTGTTGGGGTCAAGAAATGTAATCTTTGCAATGCACCCCACACATAATTTTGATCAGGTGCCAAAATCCTCCCATATTTCTTGACTTTTCAATAATAATTCTAATTGAATTAGAATTTCACAATATAATATCTACACATTTTGATTAAAGTAGAATCTCCTATATATATGACCAATCATTCTAATCAAATTAGAATTCACAAGATGATTATCAAGCCAATAAACTCATATCCATCAGTTAAGTTTATAAAACATAACTAATTAATTTACTTAGATCAAACCAATTACCTATGGACATATAATTAATAATATAAGAAGAGGATAAGATATGCATCTTCAGATAAAATATTTTCTTGTAAGTGTAACTAAATTATCTCTACCTTATCTTTTCTAGGACTATTTATTCCCAAGGACTCTTTCTCTGTCTTTGACAAACACTTCATAGTTTTTATAACTAGTAAGGATTTGGTTGATATCCCATAAGGGCATCAAATCCCACTATCTATTTGTAGACTCTTAATGAGAAATCTATAATGTGCTTTGAATTGAATGTCTGCTTCGATTTTGGTAAGTTTTCGAGATCCATCTCCTCTAATTTTTCCCACCATAAGGGAAAAAAAAATTCAATCACATATGCAGCAGATCAATAAATTCATTAAAAATTTGAAGTTTCAAACTGCATGACATTAGAAGACCACAAAATTTATCTCATCTTTCAAACTCTTCACCAATACATAAATCCATATTCCATAATGGACAAATTAACCTTGCATAAAATTTGTCTTTGTGCTTTTCTCCCTCCTTTTTTTTTTTTAAATATTGCTAACATGTCAATTCCTTCATCATAACATGCCTAGGAAAGAGAACATGTTTCTCCAAATAATATTATAATGTTTGAATCAATCTATTGTCAATATTTTAATCATGACAAAACATGAAACGTATTCCCTTTGATCCTTAATGTAAGTTACTTCTAATTACCTCATCAAAACTAAGAAACATTTATTACATAATTAAAATTGTCCTGAAAATAATTATTTTCCGTCTTTACCCTATAACAAATACTACAAATTCAAACAATCAACATTCTCTCTCATAATTAAATAAGGGTATTTTGGAAATAAAGTAATTAGTACTCCAAAAACTCATAGAAGATAACTTATATTTAGGATCATAAAAAGTTTCTAGAATGTGACTAATAAAAGGAACTGGAGGGAGTATCCAATTAACAAATAGTTGGATAGTTATTGCTAGTCAGCAATTATCTTTTATGTTTCAAATATCCAATTATTAACAAATAGTTGGATAGCTATCACATGGTTAGTGGACTAATGAATAACAGTACACCTCTCGTTGATCGAATGTGCTAATTATAATTCCAGTAGGCAGGTTTTGGGAATTTTATTGCAATAGTATATGGCATTGTACTATGATCTGATTCCATTGTTGGTTTGACATTTTAAGGTGAGATTCTGATATTATTTCCATTCGGCCAATTTGAGAAATGATATGTGTTACTATTTTCTTACTTGTAAATGCTTAGTTAGTGAGATTCTAACTGACACCCTTAATTTTCCTTTTTTTTTTAAGGAAAAGCTTTAGCAGTGGGATAAGTTTGTACATGGAGAAATAATTCTCCACTACTTTGAGTTGAAGGTTCTGGTTGGATTTCTATACTGGAACTTCTTAATACTCATACTCTTTAAAATTGCCAAGTGTGTAGTAAATTGACCTCGATGATTGACATTGTGCGTTTGTGAAATGGGTATGTGGTTGTTATAATGATAATTGGATCCTAGGGAATGGTTGGCTGTTTGGATGAACTCTTTTTAATTAGTATTTGTTTTCTTCTATTTCTGAGTCTTGAATGATTGTAGCATATAAGGAGGTACATCAATGATCGTATATATATAGGTGTTATTGAAATATATATAATTTTCAAAACTCCTCTATTCATAAATGAGAATCAACTATATAAGATGCATTTTTATTTTAATTATCATCTGGAGTATGTCCCATGTATTTGCATGGTCAACATGAGTTGCACTATTTAGACTTATAATTTATGCGACTTCCTGAACTTTTTACATTTTATACTAAAGCATTCAAAGCAAAAGGTCAAAATCTTACTACTTTATCTATTATCTGCTTTGTAACTTTTATTATGCAAATAATTTTAGATATTATAGGCCTAGGGGTGGAAATAGATTAGGCATTACCTAAATTAGTTAGGCCTAAAACCTGAATTTGACATGTTAGCTTATATTAGTCTTGGTTTTAGGTTTAAGTCTAAGCCTTTAAAAAAATTGGTCTGATCTAAAACCTATTTATAGACCTACTAAACTAGTAAGGTTTAGTAGATCTTCAAATAAGGTTGAAAACCTAGGTCTTTAGATAAATTCTACATTGGTCAAGGACTTTAAATAGGCCTATTCAAGTCTACTTCTCAAATAATTTTTTTCTTTTAAAAAGCCTACTTCTGATATTGAATATGATTTACACATGCAACAGTCATGCTAAAATAAAGTTACAATATAAGCACACGGCTTTCATTACGGTGTTAGATAGTGTCACGAGGCTAAATTGAATTAGTTGAAACGTGCTTTAGTTTGCTCTTGAGTGGTAGATTCAACTGTGTTGGTGTTCTGTACATATATGAATGCATTATTAATAAATCCAAATAATTGAACACACTGCAGCAATGTTAGGTGCACTTGGTCCTACAGGAAATTGTAGTTCTAAGAAAAGTCTTAATGGAAAATCTCTTTAGGTTCTGGCAAGTGGAAACGCACTAGGCTCAATAATCTTTAGATTATTGGCAGAATGTAGTGGTATATACAGCATGACAAGCTGCGTTTGATAATGCTATCCTAAGAATTATTCCGCCATACCAATGTTACTTCAATTTTGCACCCGCAAGATTAAATAAGATTCTTTAAAAAAAAATTACTAATATCGGGTAGGTTTTTACCAAGTCTTACTAATTTTACTTTTTTTGCACCACATTTATATTTTCTTAATTGTCATAATCAGATATGATATATAAAATGTTTTGGACAATGACATTTGTTCCTTTAATTTCATTAAAGATATTTTGATAAGACCATACGCCACTTTTAATCTTTTATGATAAATTGAAAATATAATATTTTTAGGAATAATTAATTTAGTTTACCGATCCTGTCAGTACTTTTTTAAGTTAAACATGAAATTTTTTAAAATATTAAATTTTTTATTATAAAATTGTCACTACTGTACATAACCTCAATTTACATCGATTATTTTAACATTTCTAAATTGATTTTGAAAGTGATGTAGAAGCTGACGATGTAGAAAATCTAATTATTTACATCGGTTAAAAAACCGATGTAGAAAATTTGTTTTTACATCAGTGTTTGTATAAAAACCAATGTAGAAAAATTATTTTACATCGGTTTGTATATAAAACCGATGTAGAATATATGCTTTTTACATCGATTTCTATTAAAAAATCATTGTAACTTTAAATTTTTTTTTAATACTAAACTAAAAGCAATCTATATCCAGACTTAAATTTACAACCAAATTTCCAAAAGAGCTCAACAAATTTGGCAGCCACAATAGCAATAATAATTTCACAGCACATAAGTTTTATGCATCAACTAAAATATATTTTAAAGTTAAGTAACTAGTCTAAATTTGACTAAACTATATATTTAGAAATATAGTTGACATTCACAACTAATACTTAGAAAAATTTTGGTCTAGAAAATCAAATAAGATGAAGCCAACCAACAACAAAAATTGAGAAAAAAAGGAGGCCGTAAGAAAAATAAAATGGCATTGCATAAGTAAGAGAGAAACCATTCCATCTTGAAGTGATTATGCTTTAGCTGATTGGTGTATAGTCTCAATCAATTGGAATGTTTTCGAACCTAGTGCTCCACACACTAAAAGAAAGCAATGTCATGGTAAAATAGTTAGAAACACTAAATAATAACAAATCAAGCATTACAACATAGAAGCAATTTGAAGTGCCAAACTTGAAAAATATTTAGTATTAAAAATAGAAAAGGTACAAAAAAACCGGAAAAGTAAAATCAAAATTACTTTAGTTAACCATAAATTACTTACTATCAAGTACAAAATGATTTGGTTGCACATTCAAGAAGAGGGGAGGCACCTGTATCACAACCAACCACTTTACTACGAGTTACATTTTTGGAAAGCAAATGCCTGCAATAAACTACAATCATTAAACCATTCAGCTTTCTAGGAAAGAAAAGCATATTCCTATGATCTTGAAGAGTGACAAACAAAATAATGTATAGCTGTTAAGCTCAGCTCTTATAAGAGATGCATAGTATCTTTCCATAGGCAATTGAATAGTCTTCCTTGACTAACCAAATATAACCAATTCCTAGGAACTGGCCAGATTCTCTATCATGAGAAGCTTGACTGCAATATGACAATGAACAATTCAAATTAAACAACAATGAATTCAAATGAAGTTCACCTATGAACTTGAAAGTATGCTTGATTGACAAGAATGGATAAGAAGAGAAAGAAAGGAAACTTTTCATTTTTTCCCTTTAAATCAAACTTTTCTTTCTTCTTTCCTTGACCATTCTAATGTATCCCAAGATTTCCAAACATAGAAGTTGAATGAGAGGAAATAATTATATATCTGCGGCCAATATAACTTAAGAATTAACCCTTCAATAGAGATTGCATTGCATCACAACATTCTCTGCCAACGAACCATACAAGCAAAAAAGATGTTATCACCTTGAGTAACTTCACCAAACTCTGAAAATGCCTTCACCAAGCATCCTACAAAAGCTGACAGATGAAGCTTGCATTGTTCCACCCTTAAGAATTGAGTAAAATGACCCATCACTGCATATAGATTGTAAAACTTCAATGAGACAAAATCTTTGCAGCCATATCAATTATTAATCAAGAGAGCTTACCACATCATTCTCACATGTTTAAGAATTGAAACAGGGAAGTCCATACTCTATTCACTCTTTTTTAAAGAACATTAATTTGACAACAGACCTGTAAGATCTTTCACAGAAATGATATAACGCACAGTCACAACCAAGTATAGCAGCAGAATTGCAAAATGAAATGTGACAATGTAGCTATGAATTCCTAAGCAAAGAACATTATTTCTCCCATAAGTTCAAAATTGTCCCTCGGCATTTCTAGGCAAAAATGTGCATAACACTCCCAGATAGTAGGAAAGCATTATGAATGGCATATATAAGCTCTCATCTTCATGCAATTTAAACGAAGAAGCAGACTTAAAGTTAAGTCCCTATAACAAGAACAATGTTGAATAAAAAATTTTGAAGTGCCTCGCTATATCTAATCCCTTCATCGTATCTTCAATGTTCAATATCAGAGTGTTAAAATAAAAATAAATTAGGGATACCTTTAATGAAGACTTTAGCTGGAGAAGACATATTGAATTTCACAAAAAGTACAACTGTAGCAAAAGAATGAAAAGGGGTCATAACGAAGAGTGGTGGATGAGGCAGAAATTGATAGTGAAGAAAACATTGGATAAAGTGGGCATTTTAGAAACAGAAACTCTTGAGATTGATGATTTTGAAATCGAGAACCTTCACATAATAGCTTGACTTGACCAGTAATTATAGAGAAAAAAATGAAAAGAAAAAAACTCACCGTGGGAGTGGAGACGAAGACCGAAGAGTACGACATGAGGCAGTGGAGTGGAGGTGGAGCACCGTTGGTTTTCCAGTGAGGCAGATAAAGAACAACGAAGGCTGACAGAGACAGCGTGGGAGGGAACTTGGATCTGTCATTAAGATGGGCGACAACTGCATAGGAGGAAGGAGACGGCCGCGTGAGAGGGAGCTTTTCACATGAGAGAGGGAAGCTATGTGGGAGGCAAGGAGACGACCGCGTGTGAGAGGGAAACTGAAATTTAGAGAGAGAGAAGGAAACCGCATGGGATTTTCAAGTGAGCGAGGGAAGCTGAAATTTAAGTTCTGTTTGGTCGAATGGTTACATCGGTTTTTTAATAAAAAACCGATATAAATAGATTTATATCAGTTTTTTATATAAAACCGGTATAAATACAATTGGTTTTTATAACATCATATTTCTATACAAATATTACAATATAAAAATCTAATTATAATCATATAGTTTTATATTATTTACATATTTTTATTTAATTATATTAAAGAATTAATATATTAATAATGTAATAATTTTTTTATTTATTTAACTTTAATATATTGTTTTACTTTCTTAAGAAATTATATTTATATCTACTTGCAAATTTAAATTGGTCTTATGCTAAAAAATATAAAGATGGAAAAAAAATGAAGACATGTTTATGTCGGTTTTTTTAAAAACTGACATAAATAATAAAAATAAATAATAAATAAATATATTAAAATATATTGTAATTGAATATATTATATAACTATATTTTTACTTAATTGCATTAATATGAATTTTTTAGGATGAACATGTTTACATCAGTTTTTAATAAAACTGATGTAGAAAGATATAAACTGATAAATTTATTTATAAAATTATCACCGGTTATTATTTTATATTGGTTTTTTTTAAGTAATAAATAGCTTACATCAAAAACATTTTTTGTAGGAGTGTGTGGATACAGTATGGGATAACTTTCTAGTTTCTACTTTTGACACCTATGTTAAAAAGGTTTTTTAACTTCTAAACTTGTTAGCCAAACATTTATATAATTTATGATTGAAATAAAATTAAGGAACCACAACCCTCCTCTCTCTCTCTCTCTCTCTCTCTCTTCTTCTTCTTCTTTTTTTTGGCTACATGACATTGAAAAAAAAACCAAATTATTGGTCACAGAGGTAATAAGAAAAAAAACTAAGAAGTGCCAACGATCTTTCTGTTTGTTAACCGAAGAAGCTGACTTATAACGACAAATGCATGCAAGGAGATAATAATTTCACAAAAGTTGAGATCCAATGGAAGCAACAAAGCCCCGCGCACTTCAACAAAAACGTAATAGTACTATTATTCCCACCAAAATACAAGGCATTTTTAATTATTTTACACATATTAAGAAAAAAATTAGATAATTAAATTTATCAAAAAAGTCCTATATTTTTTATCATTCATTCTTATTAATTACATTACTTCTATATTTCTCATAATATATATATTTTACCTATTAAATATAGATCAGGGATATGAAGGGAAAAAAAATTAATGCACTAAACAACCTTGTAAGATGTTTTATATTTTAAATCAAATGATATTTTTAAAAAATATCTTATATTAAATTTCAGATGGAGTAGTTTAAATCATTAATCAACTTAATAACGGAAACGTTTCCATAAAAATATATTTTATATGTATAAAGGAAAATAAGCTGACATTGCTTTAGCCATACAACGTGGGCTCCTTTCCCCTTTTTATTTTTTTTTAACTTTCCACCATGCACTGTGAATAAATAGGACCAAAGGACATAAAAAAAAAACAAAGGATAGAAAAGACCCAATCAGGCTAATAATTACACTAAAGCACTAAAGTGACATTTATTTTTATTTTTATTTTTATTTTTAATAAATAATAATCATAGAGCAAGACCAAACTGCCTATTTTTTTATTTAAAAAAAAACCAATTAGGCTCCTTGTTTAACTTCTAAATCCTTAATCCAAAGTTTATACACATCCAACAACATATCAATGGAGCATTTAAACTCATTTTAATCGGTGAAAACACAATCCAAGTTGGATCCCTAGCTTTTACCATAAAGAACTACCGTAAATTTTGAAGAAAATGAAGAGGAGAGGATTGACTTACCTAAAATATTTGAGCTTCCCAAGTCCTACAAATTGAGCCACAAAGCGGAAATTCAAAATCATAGCGGAGCTCCTTCTTCTCCTTCCATTTTTCCTTCCTCCAGTGACTATTTTCAACTTCTAATTTAAAATAATTTTGCAATTGGCACCGCAATGCCAATCGAGCTCATGACGATGTGAGTCGCTAGACCCAAATTCATTGTTCCACGCCATGGCACCCCAATTTTCTGCTTTCTTATTCCCTCTTTGCTCAAGACAACACTTCCTCTGATCCAGCACCATTCAGTAATGTTTTTCTTAGAATTAGGAAATAGGGTCATTACATAACTTACCTGATGAGCTGTGATGGAGATTAGAAAATCAAGGAATATTTTGGGATAATTAGGATTTAAAATAAAGCAATTTAGTATAATATTTAGATTATCTTTTAGGTTTTGGATTTATGTTGTTATCTTTTATTTATTTCCCACTTTATGGTTTATTTTCTTTAAGCTTATGTTAGAATGTTATAAAATGTCTTAATTTTTAAGAAATTTCTAAATAAGTAAGATTTTTACAATCTCTTTAGATTGAGTT
The DNA here is from genome assembly GCA_026686845.1 of Adenanthera pavonina. Lineage (NCBI taxonomy): Eukaryota > Viridiplantae > Streptophyta > Magnoliopsida > Fabales > Fabaceae > Adenanthera > Adenanthera pavonina. The sequence continues at coordinate 9,151,531 of JAIVEN010000019.1, read as the reverse complement.
TTTTAGGTTAAGTAATTTCTTATTTTATTATATTTTTTCAAATTTTTTAAAAAATTCTATTGAGTCCTATAAATATAACTATCATTGTAATTTAAATTTCAGACAAGAATAAGTAAAATTTTGAGTTAATTCATATATTTCTCTTCTCCCTCATTGAATTTTCTTTTTCCTGAGTTCTTTTTTTTTTCTCCCAATGTTATTCCTTTTCCCTCTTCCTTTCTATCTATCCTCTACCTCTCCCAATTCCCTTCTTATATCAAGCTATTTCTTATTTTCAACTTACTTAAATGGGTTAAAAAGGGCCGCCTATTAACCGGCTATGACCTGTGATTATTAAGCGCTCTATCCAAAATCTCCTCACACAATAGCAATTCATGTTTGTTACCGGTAACATCATATACCAAAATTACTTCAACATGACAATCCCTTCCCTCAAAATTTAATCCTCAAAATTTAATCCTCCATTTATATGAGAGAAAAATAAAAAATAATTATGAGAGAAAATAAGAAAAATAAAGGCAAAGAAACGTCTAGATTCCCCCTTTATCTAGATTCCCAAAACATAAAAAACCTGAACATTCCTGTATCTAAATTCTCTTTATTTTTTTTTATAGTTTTTTCTCCCCCTTTTTCCCCCTCATTCCAAACAAAGCTTAAACAAACTCTTTTTTTCTTTTTAATTTTACTTGTTGATTTTGAGTATATTATTTACCAAGTCTTTCTAATTTCAGTTTAACTTATTATTACGCATTGGTAATTTTTTTAATAGTCACAAGAAGATATGATTAAAATTTTTTGGACAATGACTTTTTTTTTCCTTTCATTAAAGAAATTTTGATAAGACCATATATGCTTCACTTTTAATTAATCTTTTACCGTGTATATATATATATAAATAAAAGCTGCGGTCGACACTTTTTTTGTTTTAAGTTAAACATGCCATATTTGTAAATTTAACTTTTTTATCATAAAAATGTTCATACAGTAATGCTATAACTTTCTACTTTTGAAACCTATACGGCTATACGTAACAAAGGTATTTTAACTTCCAAACTAGTTAGGTAGCCAAATTTATAATTTACAATTCAAACAAAAGGAACCACAACCTTTGTCTTTGATTATTTTCTATGTGACAATGAAAAATAAACCAAATTACTGGTTACAGAGGTAGTAAGAAAAAAACAAGAGCTAACAATCCTTCTGTTTGCTGACGAAGAAGCTGACTTAACACACATGCAAATAAGTAATAATGTCACAAGTTGAGATCCAATTAAGAAAAATTGTATATAGTAAAATGTATTTAAGATAATAAAAAATGTAAAAAAAATTGACTGGATAGACCATACATCCTCCGAAACATTTCTCACTCTCTAATTTGGAGTGATTCCACAGATTCTATAAGATCCAAATTAAATTTAATCAACCGCACCGAGAAACAAAGAAATATTAAATAGTACAGTTAGCTCCTAATCATAAAACGGAATGCTAGAATATAAAAACTAAACAATCAACATCCAAATCTACTACAAGTTGACAAGTTTAAAAATTTAACTAGAGAATGTAAGTATAAAAAATAAATATTTATTTTTTATAATAAAAATATTTTAATGTCTATAAATATTTAAAACCTAAAATAAAACTTTTGATTTTAAGGTTGTAATCTTTAATCTCTTCCATTAACATATTTTTAAAATAGTAAATATTTAAGTCTTAAAATTATTTTTGTTACAATTTTTATATTAATTAATACATAATAATATTAATGATGTGATATTTAAATAGGTAAATTATCATTTTCTGTTAATTTATTTAATGGTGTTAAGAATTAGGAAGTATTTGGTTATATGCTAATAGTTAAGAATTAATATGAAATATAATAAAATTAAAGGACTAAAATGAAATTTACTTCAAAATTAAAGGATAAAAAGGATGCTTTAGCAAATACTCTCCCTATCTTTAATATAAGATTTTTTTAAACAAAAATTAGTTAACTGTTAGTTAGGCTGACTTCCCAAGTTTTGGGGGGGGGTGAATTGGGAAGATTAAAATTTTCTACACAAAGTGAAAATAATGAAGAAAGCAAGATATAACAGACAAACAGAGTATAAAGCAGTAAGATAAAAGAGTAGTGATAGAGAGAAGAAAAACTCTGATATTTATCCTGGTTTGGTCTCTCCACTTGACCTACGTCCAGTCCCCAAGACACCACTTGAGATTTTCCACTATTCAGCAAGAATTCAACGGGCTTCTTGCAAATGCCACAGTACAACGTCAGTGCTCTGTTTTCTAGAGCTCACTCAATCACTTTCTGCACTTTCACAAAGTGCTTTACAATCCCTTGTGATATTTCCTCACAAGAAAATCTATCTTCCAGATGAAGATTAGATTGTTTACAAAGATGAAATTCTCTTGAATAGAGTAAATATGAAAGTTGAAGTACAAGTATTGAAGTAAGAGGGTAAAAGTCTTTGAGTAGAAGATTTGGCAGAATTTTAGTATATACAAAGTTTGATTCGTTACCCACAACTTCAAATGATGTTGTATTTATAGATTTAGGTCCCAACTATTCGTTAGAGACAAAATCTATTCGTTGGGGAAGTTATCCAACGGTTACTTTAAAAAACTATCCGTTAACCAACCGCATTTAATGCTTCTGACATACTGAAATTCAAATTTCGGTTCGTCAACAGACGAATTTCGAAGGAACCGAAGGTTAAAGCTTCCAACGTTGAAATACCGAAGTTCGTCTGTTCATGAAGTGAAATTCGAATTTTGAAACTTAGAAAATGTTTCCATGTTGTGACATACGAATTTTCAAGAAGAAAGTTTTTCTGTTAAGTGTGAATAGTGTTTTCAATTTGCTACAGTGCCCTCAAAATTCAAATTTTGGAACCCCAAAATTCGTCTGTCCGCAGCAGGCTCAAAAGGCACAGTAGTTCATTTACTTTGAAATTCGAATTTTCAAAAAGTGAAGTTTGTCTGTCAGAGAGACCACTTTTCAGACTTACTTCAACATTCGAATTTGTAAACACTGTCCTTCGTATGTCATCATGTCATTTCAACAGACTCATAACTTTAGCTTCTGAAATTCGAATTTCCATGTTCAAAGTTCGTCTGTCAGTGAGCAGTTTTGAAACTCAATATGATCTTGATTTCAGATGAACTTTAACATTGTTTCAGACGAATTTCTTCAGTTTTCATAAATTTCATTTTGTCTGAAATTCAACTGTTCAAAACCCAAAGTTCGTCTGTTGCTCAAAAGCTTCTTTCAGACACTTATGAAAATTCGAATTTTAGAAAATCAAAATTCGTCTATCAGAGAGACTTATTCAGTTTTAGCTCAAAATTCGAATTTCCAAAGCCAAAGTTCGAATTTTCGATATGACAGTTCAATATAATCTTTTCAAACTTCGTTTGTTGGTGAGTATTTTTAAAATATTTCATGATTTAACATAAAATCAAGATTTTAAAACATCTTTTCATCAAATCAAAGTCTTTTACCCATATTTAAACATAACTAATGGTCCTACAACAAATCTTGCACAGATTACTCAGAACTTCTTCACTTGAAACATTTTGAGCTCCTTTGATATCTTCATTCCAAGCTCTTGAATGTTGGTTTGGAATAATCAAAACTCTAGATTCAACATTAACTATCTCGATTTCTTTAAAAATTACATTTTTTCAAAACTATCCTTATTTAATCTCTTTCTTTCTATTTGAAATACATTAAATAGAGGTATTTTTTAGAAATATCTAATAAATACTACCTTATATACTGTAAATTGTCATATATTTAGGATCAAGACAAAATGTCCTATAATTAAGGTCAGAGGGAGTGTCTTTTATAATATATTGATTTTAGGATTATTATGAAGTCTTTTTAAGATTGTAATCTTTTAATGTCATTTAAAATTTTAAATTGATTTCCAACTTAATATTATATAAAAAATAATATATAATTATTGAGCATTCATAATTTTAGAAAAATATTAATTTTGATTCTAATATTATTTTCCAAGTAAATATATGCTTGCTAAAGGTAATTATATTTTTATTAATAAATAAAATTATTTTTATTTTATAATTTTTTAATGCTATTGTTAATTTCTTCAGGACCAGACCAAAAGCCCATCCTTCACTTTATGGAAGTCTCCAGCCCCCCCAACTCCCCCCTCCCCCGGAGTGGGGGAAGTCTAGTTCATGCTCTTCAATCCTTTAATTAATTGTTTCTATGGAATTGGTTTAATGAATGGTTTGTGATTTGGTTCATAAGCGTCGTCCTCCTCCTTCTTCGATGTTTCTAGATGTTGTAATTGGGTGCCTTCTTTTCTTTCTATTGGTCTTTAATTTGCTATTTATGCTCAAGGTCTGGGATAAGGATCATGTAATAGGATTCCGCAATTTGAGTTGTGCGTCATTGGAGGTTGGATGGCCAAAGGTCTTGGTGTGGATGGTAAGAGGTGTACCAGGTGGCTAGAGGTTTTCTTTCTTCTATGATGTTTCTGGTCCTGAGTTTATCTTTTTAATTTTTTGATAGGGACAATGTAACACCCTACCTCCTGACATCTCCAAACTCAATCAAAATACTTCAAAATTCAACCAAACCGAACCCCAACATCACAAAACAACTCTTCAAAACCTTGAAACAGCAGAAGTGGACCAAAATACAATAAAATCTGGGCTGGGGCCGCAGCCGCTACAGTACTATCGTGGCTCCGGCCTCCCCTGTTTCACCATTGCTTCTATCTTCGCTAGCGCCGCGGCCTGGATACTAGAGCCGCTACGTCCCATGCTGCTATTCCATATCAGCAAAAACTCAACACTGAGACAAACTTTCTACAAGTTAATCTAGTCTCAATCTATCCATAGACACCTATTTCACCTCAATCCAACTCCGTATGGAGATTCTGCACCCCTAAAACTGTTTTGGCCACTTATTAACCAAAACTCACCACTAACAACCTCCAATTGCCACCAAAGATGAATGGACACTCAAAGACCATTCATATAGGTCCAAAACACTAAAACCAACTTGTCCAAAAAGGTTTCATCCTAAAGGAACTACTTATCTGAGATTTGACCCCTTAGAACCCCTACTTGACAAAACGGGCTACAGGCCCTAAAACACACCAATCGGGCCCACAACCACTCTGGGCTCACAAACACCAGCATACTAACCTCTCATCCTCCAAAACCATACAACTGTACATACAACATACATAGCCATATATACATTCATCCATAAACATCCTCATCAATATCATACATCCATTACAAACCATTCTATCCTACTTGGCACAAGATACAATATCCAATATTACAAATACTACATAGACTACTCCCATATACGTAGCTACTCCCACGTCTTCTCTGGACTAGTGCCAAAACCGTCACCTGAAAGGTTAGTTCATGGGAGAGGGGTGTGAGACAATGTCTCAGTAACTGTGGACAACCACACACACACACACACACATATACATATATCTCATGAATGCAATATGAAATGAATGATATGCATGTCTCCTTCGCACACAGCTAAAACCACGGGCTATTGTCGTAACAAAACATTTCACATAGGTAATTCCCTTCCAACAGTTGGTGAAGAGTGACTCTGAGACATCACCAAGCTCACCTCCCATTAGTGTACCCAGCCAAAGGTAACACTAATGTTCGGACCGTGGCTCTCATTCCCTTTTTCAACCACGAATTGGCAGCGATTTAAGGAATGTGCAGTCCATTGCACATCTTTACCTTCCTGGCCATAGGAGGCGATTTAGCCGCAGGGATCCCATCCTTATCCTCCCTTACATATATATATATATATTCCATCCTTATCCTCCCTAACATATATCATCATATATCGCATCATTATCATCACCCAATCCACTATATATTGCAATCTCACAATGTTATGTGGTGATGCTTATGTATCATCATATAATCATCATTATCATATCACAATGTCATGTATGCATCATGTCATGTCAATATCATCATCATAATCATCATCGTAATCATCATTTAACTGTGTGCATACCATGATATATATAAAAACAATACACACAAACATATCAATATCATGGTATCAAAGAAACATGCATATATATACGAATATATGTACTATCATACAATACAATATAAACAAACAAACACTTGGTTACCTCAAGTGTCAATACCACACACGTGAATTCCACGAACTTTTCGAGTTGTCCAACACGCGTGAACCCCCTCTCGGTTAATCAACAACCTTCACAATACCGCAATATCTCAATTAACCATAACATATCAATAATCAAACATCACAATTCAACCACTTTAGCCTAACCCAAGGTTTCAACACCCCTTTCATGCATCATAAAATTCCTAGGAACCATTCAAACATCACATAATTCCATACAACTCGGATTCCTCATATCCTGAACCAAGAACACCCTAGGGGTAAGCTCTAAACACATATAATCCCTTCAAGACTCACATCTAAGCAACAAAAACACAACAACACACTTCATTAACCCCATTTCATCCATTTCAATGGGTGAATTTCAGCCAGAATCGAAGATCCAACCTCAAACCTCAAAACCCCAAATTCCAACAGAAGAAAATGGAGAGGGAGGAGTAGAGAACACTTATCAACTTGAATCCAAGCTTTTGAGGTCCAAAAATCACTCCGAAATGCCAGAAATCATGAACCCTAGCAGTGCTCCTCGTCGTTCCCTCCATTTTCTTTCTTTCCGATCGTCCAAAATGATCCAAATTTAAACAAAATCCCGAATCTCGCTGCGGCTCTAGACATCTTGCCACGGCTCCACCGGTTTCAGCTGAAACAATGCCACTGGAAAGGTTCTCGCAGCGGCGGCCCTGCTTCTCACCGCGGCGTGGAGATCTTCCAGACTCCACTTGAGTCTTCCTTCGTCCTGTTTTCTTTGATCCTGAACACAATGCCAAGGAAAATATTATGAGGGGTATTACACTCTCCCCTCCTTATAAAAATTTCGTCCTCGAAATTTCATCTCTTACCTCAAGTAAAAATCTTTGGATACTTCCTTTGCATGGATTCTTCGGTCTCCCATGTGATATCATTGGATGTCAAGTCGCTCCATAGGGCCTTTAACAACTTAATAGTCTTATTCCTCAGCTGCTTCTCTTTAACATCAAGAATTTGCAATGGCGTGACCTCAAAAGTCAGATCCTCTCGCACTTGAACTACCTCATCATCAATTATATGAGACGGATCCGGATGATACTTCTTGAGTTGAGACACATGGAAAACATCATGCAATCTAGCAAGATTAGGCGGTAGTGCCACTCGATACACTACTGGCCCAATTCACTCCAGAATTTGGTATAGACCCATATACCACGAAATGACCTTCAAAACTCGAATCGATCTTCCAACACCAATGGTAGGAGTGACCTTCAAAAACACATTATCTCTAATATGAAACTCCAATAGTCTCCTCCTCCTATCCGCATGACTTTTCTGTCAACTTTGAGTGGTAAGAAGCTTCTAACGAATACTCCTTATTTGCCGAGAGATTTGATCCACACTATCTAGGCCCAAAAGACTCCTTTGACCGAGTTCGACCTAACACAATGGGGACCTGCACTTCCTGCCATATAACGCTTCATATGAAGCCATTTGCAAACTCGAGTGGAAACTATTGTTCTAGGTAAATTCAACTAACAGCAGAAACTGATCCCAATTGCCTTTATTCTCTAGAACACATGCCCGCAACATGTCCTCTAGAGTCTAAATTGTCCTTTCAGTCTGCCTATTAGATTGAGGGTGATAAGCAGTACTGAAACTCAACTTCGTACTGACGGCTTTCTGAAGAGGTTTCCAAAATCTGGATGTAAATTTAGGATCTCTGTCCGACACAATATTCATTGGAACTCCTTGCAGCCTCACAATCTCATTCACATACAACTGAGCTAACTTCTCCATCAAAATAGTCTCTCAAATTGGAAGAAAATGGGCTGACTTTGTCAACCTGTCCACAATGACCCATATTCCATTTTGTCCTGAAGAGGTTCTCGGTAATCCCATCACAAAATCCATGGAAATGCTATCCCATTTCCACTCCGGGATCTCCAAAGATTTCAATGTACCAGCAGACAATTGGTGCTCAATCTTTACCTTTTGACAAATGAGACATCTTGCCACATACTCTGCGATATCCTTTTTCATACTTGGCCACCAATAACCATACTTCAGATCTTGGTACATCTTCGTGGTACCTGGGTGAATAGTATACATGCTCTTATGAGTTTCCTCCAAAATAATTTCTCGCAATCCATAACATTTGGTACACATATCCTACCACGATACTAGATGATACCATCATCCAGAATATCAAAGTCCTGGATCTCCGCCATTTCAATCTATTCTCAAATGCCCAAAAGATAGTTATCCTCCATCTGAGCATAGCAAATGTTCCTCAATAAATCACTTGATATACTGATGGAACTCATTACTAATACTCCAAGATGGACATTAATGGATAACTTCATATCTCTCAGGCTTTCCAGCAACTGCTGTTCCCTTATCATCATTGTGGCCATATGGATCAATTTTCTACTCAACGCGTCCGCCACAATGTTGGCTTTCCCAGGATGATACTTCAAAGCAAACTCATAGTCCACAACGAACTCAACCTAACGCCTTTGCCTCATGTTCAGCTCTTTCTGATCAAACAAATACGTCAAACTCTTGTGATCACTGAACACCTTAAACTAAGCGCCATAGAGATAGTGCCTCCACAATTTCAAGGCAAACACTACAACCGCTAGCTTAAGGTCATGAGTAGGATATTTCTCCTTATGAGGCCTTAACTGCCTTGAAGCATATGCCACAACTCTACCTTGCTGCATCATAACACACCCTAGACCCTTTTTAGAGGCGTCTATATAAATTGTGAAAGGCTCTAATGGGTTAGGGATAATGAGTACTGGGGTGGACGTCAGACAAACCTTTTGCTCTTGGAATGCTCTCTCACACCTGTCTTCCCAAATGAAAGATCGGTCTTTACAGGTGAGTCTAGTCAATGGCATAACAAGCTGAGAGAATCCTTTAATGAACCTTCGGTAGTATCCAGCCAATCCCAGACTCTGAATTTTTGTTACCGATCCCGGTCTCTCCCAATTCAACATCGCTTCAACTTTACTAGGGTCTACTACCACTCATTCCGTAGAAATCACATGACCCAGAAATTTCACCTCCTATAGCCAAAACTCACATTTACTGAGCTTAGCATACAATTGGTGATCCCGCAATACTTGCAACACAATCTGAAGATGGAGCGCATGCTCTTCCTCACTCTTGGACTAAATCAGAATGTCATCAATAAACATTACCACAAATTGATCCAAATACGACCGAAAGATCCTGTTCATATAATCCATGAAGATTGCCTGGGCATTAGTCAACCCGAATGACATCACAAGAAACTCATAATGACCATATCAAGTTTCAAATGCCGTTTTAGGCACATCTTCACCATGCACTCGCAATTGATGGTATCCTGACCTTAAATCGATTTTCGAGAATATGAAGGCACCAGCCAACTGATCAATCAAGTCTTCAATCCTAGGCAAAGGATATTTATTCTTGATCGTCACTTGGTTCAGTTGCCTGTAATCAATGCACAACCTGAGGCTACCATCCTTCTTCTTAACAAACAACACTGGAGCTCCCTAAGGTGAGACACTAGGTCTGATGAAACCTCTTTTCAACAAATCCTCAATCTGCTTCTTGAGCTCTTTCAATTCAGATGGTGCCATTCGATATGGAGCCTTCGAAATAGGACTAGTCTCAGGCACCAAATCGATAGAAAACTCTAGTTCTCATGGTGGTGGCAAACCGGTAATCTCCTCTGGAAACACATCAAGGAATTCATTCACAATGGGACATTTTTCGACACCTCCTTCCATATTCATGTTCATAAAGAAGAAAACTAGAAACTGTTGATATCCTTTCTTCGTATATGTGTCAGCCTGGGCGAAGAACAAGCAGATATTCTCATCCTCTTCAATACTAGGGATGTTTATAGGCAAAGACACAGTCTTCCAAGCAAAATCGAGAATAACATTATTCACCTCCAACCAATCCATCCCAATTATCACGTCAATCTCTTGCAACAGCAAATAGATTAGATCCATGGTAGTGCTTCGATGTTCAAAATGAACCACACAATTCAAACAAACTTGAGCAACTCTTAATGAAACTCCCATGGGTGTGGACATTGACAACTCAAAAGGCAACCCCATTACCACAATACCCAATCTCCGAGCACAATTAAAAGAAATGAAGGAATGCGATGTACTTGAGTTAGACAAAGCATGAATAGAGTAACCATTGAGTTTAAGTTTACTTCTAATCAAATTAGGCGCTACATCCACTTCCTGTCGGGTGATGGCAAAGACTCATTCGGGCATCGTGGGCCTCTTTGTCGCATCATCAAGCCCTAGCTCCCAACAATTCCATGACATATGACTCGGTCTCCCACAATTATAACAAATCAAGCACGGACGGTCACCATGGCTAAATCCGCATTATATGCACGGATTTGATGCACTACCTGAACTGTACTAAGATGGAGTGGAGTCCCTTCCTGCATACTCACTCTGACTGGAACTCCCTTATTCAAAGCCTCCTCGATAAAAGGATCCTTTGCCAAACCGACCTCCGTTGGACTGATATCTGCCAAACCTGCCTCTTCGTCTACCATGACAGCCTCTGTTATGGCGACCTCTTCCTCCACTAAAACCTATACTGCCACCGCTACTACCGCTACTTAAACCACTTCCTTTACTGATTCCTCCTGTAGGTCCTAGGTAAGAAAAAGCCCAAATCATGGAATTCTTTCTATGCTCCTCAGCCTCCTTCATCCGTCTATATAGGGCATGAATCTTCTCACACAAGTCCTTAAAGGACACAAACTCCACCACTGATAACCGCTCTTTTATCTCTGGATGGGCTCCCTCAAACAACCTCTGAGCCATCCACCTATCATTAGGGTAATTATTCAGATAAGTGGAATATCACGCTAAGTCCAAAAACTGATCAATATAATCATCTGCTAACAAATTCCCTTGTTGAAAAGTTAGGAACTCGGTCTCCTTCTGCATCATCAAGGCTGGAGGGACGTAGTGTGTAAAGAACCGTTCCTTAAACTGATCTCAATTCATAGGAGGATTCATCGCTTTAATACTAGGGAGAACACTCCTCCACCAACGCTTGGCCTTCTTCTCCAGCTTAAATGCCGCCAATTGCACCCTTTGCTCTGAGGTGCAATCTATCATACTGAAGATATTCTCCAATTGTTCTATCCAATCTTTAGCCTGTGAAACATCCATGGTACCTTTGAAAGCCGGGGGATTGAACTTCTAAAAGTCCCTCAATTACGAAGAGATACCCCTTCTTCCAACCCTTGGGGCTCTTTCAGACTCCACCACATTTTCATCCTCTCCTGTATTCAGATCCACAAACATACCAGCCTCTTCATTCACTTCATCCTGCTCTTGCCTATCCATTTGCTCTTACAACTTGTTCAACGTCTCCCTCTGAGTATTCACCTGATTACTGAGGCCAGCCAGCATCTCATGCATTTGCCTCATGAGATCACTATTACTCGATCTTCCTTTTCGAGGCATTCTTCCTACACACAAGTAACAACACATTCAATTATATGGTTTTGGACCAGCGTTGTAGTGGAAATATAGTCTATGTATTTAAAATTGTGCTAAGTAGTACTTCAAGCAGAAACAATGGCCCAAAACCATTGCTCTAATACCAAAATGCAACACCCTACCTCCTGACACTTCCTGACTCAACCAAAATACTTCAAAATTCAACCAAACACAACCTCAACATCTCAAAACAACTCTTCAAAACCTCAGAACAGCGAAAGTAGACAAAAATACAACAAAATATGGGCTGGGGCCACAGCTGTTACAGTACTGCCACGACTCCAGCCTCCCCTATTTCACCATCACTTCTATCTTTGTTGGCACCATGGCCTGGATATTGGAGCCAGGCGCCCTATGCTGATATTCCATATTAGTAAAAACTTAACACCAGGGCGAACTTCCGACGAGCATAACTTTATGCTCCGACCTCGAATTGACTTGATTCCAACTCCTACAAGTCAAACTAATCCCAATCTATCTATAGACTCCTCTTTCACCTCAATCCAACTCCGTATGGAGATTTTGGACCCTTGACACTGTTTTGGCCACTTATTGACCAAAACTCACCACTAGTAATCTCCAATTGCCACCAAAGGTGAATGGACACTCAAAGACCATTCATATAGGTCCAAAACACTAAAACCAACTTGTCCAAAAAGGTTTCATCCCAAAGGAACCACTTATCTGAGATTTGACCCCTTAGAACCCCTACTTGACAAAACGGGCTACAGGCTATAAAACACATCAATCGGGCCACAACCACTCTGGGCTCACAAACATTAGCATACTAACCTCTCATCCTCCAAAACCATATAACCGTACATACAACATACATAGCCATATATACATTCATCCATAAACATCCTCATCAATATCATACATCCATTACAAACCATTCTATCCTACTTGGCACAAGATACAATATCCAATATTACAAATACTACATAGACTACTCCCACATACGTAGCTACTCCCGCGTCTTCTCCAGACTAGTGCCAAAACCGTCACCTGAAAGGTTAGTTCATGGGAGAGGGGTGTGAGACAATGTCTCAGTAACCGGGGACAGCCACACATACATATATATATATACATATATCTCATGAATGCAATGTGAAACGAATGATATGTATGCCTTCCTCGCACACAGCTAGAACCACGGGCTATCGTTGTAACAAGATATTTAATATAGGTAATTCCCTTCTAACAGTCGGTGAAGACTGATTCTGGGACATCACCAAGCTCACCTCCCATTAGTATACCCAGCCAAAGGTAACACTAATGTTCGGATCGTGGCTCTCCTTCCCTTTTCCCACCATGAATTGGCAGTGATTTAGGGAAAGTGCAGTCCACTGCGCACCTTTCCCCTCCTGGCCATAGGAGGCGATTTAGCCGCAGGGATCCCATCCTTATCCTCCCTAACACACATATATATATATTCCATCCTTATCCTCCCTAACATATATCATCATATATCGCATCATCATCATCACCACCCAATCCACCATATATCGCAATCTCACAATGTTATGTGGTGATGCTCATGTATCATCATATAATCATCATCATTATATCACAATGTCATGTATGCATCATGTCATGTCATGTCAATATCATCATCATAATCATCGTCATAATCATCATACTCATCATCTAACTGTGTATATACCATGATATATATATATATAAATAGTACACACAAATATATCAATATCGTGGTGTGAAAGAAACATGCATATATATACGAATATATGTACTATCATACAATACAATATAAACAAATAAACACTTGATTACCTCAAGTGTCAATACCACATACGCGGATTCCACGAACTTCTCAAGTTATCCAATATGCATGAAGCCCCTTTCGGTTAATCAACAACCTTCACAATACCGCAATATCTCAATTAACCACAACATACCAATAACCAAATATTACAATTCAACCACTTTAGCCTAACCCAAGGTTTCAACACCCGTTTCATGCATCATAAAACTCCTAGGAACCATTCAAACATCACACAATTCCATACAACTCGGATTCCTTATATCCTCAAACAAGAACACCCAAGGATTAAGCTCTAAACACATATAATCCCTTCAAGACTCACACTCAAGCAACAAGAACACCACAACACACTTCATTAACCCTATTTCATCCATTTCAATTGGTGGATTTCGGCCAGAACCAAAGATCCAACCTCAAACCTCAAAACCCTAAATTCCAACCGAAGAAAATGGAGAGGGAGGAGTAGAGAACACTTATCAACTTGAATCCAAGCTTTTGAGGACCGAAAATCACTCCCAAATGCCAGAAATCATGAACCCTAGCAGAGCTCCTCATCGCTTCCTCTGTTTTCTTTCTTTCCGATCGTTCAAAATGATCCGGATTTAAACAAAATCTTGACTCTCGCCATGGCTCAATTCATCTCGCAGCGGCTCCACCGATTTCAGCTGAAACAATGCCACTGGAAAGGTTCTCACCGTGGTGGCCATGCTTCTCACCGTGGCATGGAGCTCTTCCAGACTCCACTTGAGTCTTCCTCCATCTTGTTTTCTCCGGTCCTAAACGCAATGCCAAGGAAAATATTATGAGGGGTGTTATAGACTATCTGTTAATTTGATATTATAAATACACATATCAAATAAGAATTATACATGGACTCCATCTACATACCAAATGTTTTTTTTAACCCTATTTCCATTCATTTTCCTATTTTACTTTCACTTTATTTTCCTATTCCACTTCCTTAAAAACTTCTTTAAAGATACCAAACAGAGCACAAACGTAATTGTGCACACATAATAAGAAAAACAATTCAAACTATATATGGATTTAATATAAACGATATAATATATACATCAAAACTCGAATTGGAACCTAGTTCTATTCCAAATGCATGATCCATAAACATTACTAGATGACATGTCTTTCATTAAAGGATCATCTATCATCAACTTAACTCCAACATGTTCAATGGTAACTTTATCTACTTTAACCTATTCCAAAATGACTATGTCACACCTGGAAAAATGCAACAAAGGCGAAAAGAGAAAGAATCGTGAGACACATTGAGTTTCTTAATGAAATCGACCTGTGAGGAGTCACCACCAAAATTTTGAGGGAAAATCTTGGGAAAACAAATTAAGGAGGAAAAGGATGGACTACGTAGTCAGAATTGGGTTTAGGAGTTGATTGTGCATGAGGAAGGTGTTAGGCACCCCATGACACCCATTCATAGGAATGATTACCTTACATTGATTGTGCAAATCAATATGGCTTTAAAAGTATTTTAGTTTTTCTTTTATTATTCATATGCTAGAATGAGGGTAGAAAAAAAGGAAATTATGTAAATTTGGGAAATTTGGAAAAAAAAATAAAGAGAATAAATTAAATTAAAAATTAAGGAGATTTAAGAAAAAAGGAAAAAAAGAAATTGAGAAAATTTGGGAAATTCGGAAAACAAAATAAAGAAAATAAATTAATTTAAAAATTAAGGAGACTTAGGAGAAATGAGGAAAAAAATTGAGAAAACAAATTAAAAAATATTTATTTATTTACAAGGTCGGACTTGACCCAGGATCAAACTCTGGGGTCTAAGTATCTTGCGATGGAGATCAAAGTCCACGTAATTCGGGTTAAAAATACCTGTTTGTTGATGAATATTTTTTATTATAATTTTTGTAATAAGAGAAAACTAATTGAGAATAATTTACCTTTTTGCAAATAAAATAATTTTTTGAGATTGAGTTGGTGTGTTTTAATTTGTAAAAGATATTTTAATTCCGCTTACTTACTCTTATTTTATTTTGTTGAAAATATTTTTTTATTTTTCTTTGATTTTTGAAAATACTTTTATTTGATTTTTGACTTTTGAAAAACCATCATATTCTTTTATACTTTTGAAAATTTTCTTTTTTCTTTAAAATAAAGAAAACCAATCTACCTGTTGCAAACTCGCAGTCATGCCCAATAGACCGATTCCTTAAGTACTTGTGGAAGTTCTAAATCTCATGGTATAAAGGTTTTATTGTGCATTTAAAGCAAAAATTTTGAAAATACTATTATTTTTTTATTTTCAATTAATGATTTTATTATACATTTGAAAATAAAATTGGAAAAAAATTGTTATATTATGATACTTTATTTTTTATGAAATATAATTATTTTCTTATAAGAAAGTCATTTAACTGATATATCTACATGGATTCGCAATCTTACGTGACAACTCTAGTGAACTTAGATACTTGTGTTGGTTCCAAAAACTCATGTGATGTAATTATTAAACCAATTGTTTATTTATTCATTTTATTATTTTTTATTTTATTTATTATTCTTATGAGAAAATAAAATTTTGAATGGAAAGGTCATTGGGACCTTTTATAAGTATATCCTTGCAATACACATGTGCAGCCCTGTAAGCTCACACGGTGTGACTGTTTCAGGAGTCTGCGAAAGCTCTAAAAGCCTTCATGACCAATTCTAAATACTTCCACTTGTAAGTATTTTCTTTTATTATTTTATTTTATTTTTTTAGAAAAGTCTAAACAATATACGAAAAATTATAATCCGGTGGACAACTGGATAAGAGGTAATTAGAGTACTTAAATTTACTTTGTGAACAATAAAGCGTGAATGGACATTGAAATTGTAAAATTAGCAACGAATCAACCAAGATTCCTCATGGTACAATCCACACATATGAATCATGTTCGTGCCAGGAAAGTTTGCCAAGTTATATTCATAGCAAATTTCACGATGTTAGGCCCATAAGAACACATCACAAAATATTCCTAACAACTTCCCAAGCTCAGGCCCATAAGAAAACAACTCAGTGTATTCATAACAGATCTCCTAATGCCAAGCCCTTAAGAAACATATCAGAGTTCACAACTGAAAAGGCAAAGGGTCCTTTGAAGCTTAATCTTTCAACTCACACAATGTTCTAACAATTAACATCCAATTTAATAACCACAACCCTGTTCCTTATTTATTTGAGACACACTATACAATTTATCATTGAATGTTGAATATCAAAACAGCTAAGAACTGAAGCAATCATGGGATTTCCACAGCGAATAAACCCGACCACATTTTCCTAAACCAGTTGAGTATAAAGCTGAAGAACTCAACCAATTGGCAATTACGAAGAACCAAGCAATGCTAACAGAAAAAAAATCTCCAGTAAACAAGCTCCAATGTCCCAAGGTTTTCCAAGGCAAACAAAATTAACAAGAGATTTGTATAAATCATTTAGAAAAAAGCATGAACAACCTAAATCTAGGATTCCATAACTCAGAAAACCAGGTTGGAGAAACCAAGGAAAATGAGTGTTAATCAAAAAGAAAGGCACAATTGGAACAAGAATTACAAAATCCAGAGTCTCTGCTACTCAATTCCCAATTCCTACCTCACCTTGTCTCCAATTTGGCCTCTAGTTTTCGATTCCTTTCCTTGTTTTTTCAAAGGCACAGACCACGTTCGAGCCCTAGCTTCTTCAACCTATGTCAGTTTCCAAGCTCTGCCTCTGCTCTCAATCTTAATCCCTTGGCCTCTAAAATTTGTGTTAATTCATATGTTTTGATGATTCTAAAACAAATGAGCTTGGAATTCTAATATCAAAGGAACACAAGTGAAATAAAGGACAAAGTTAGAGTTTCCTAAAGAATTGGAGAGCTGTTTCACATGTTTTAGGAAACTATTTGTAAATGAAGGTAGATAAACTTTCAATTTCAATTAACCCAATATTAAATCAAATGACTAATTGAATGATTAATTATTAGCTCATGATTTCAAAATGGTTTTCATGAAGAGAACTATCTTATGAGGATAAGGCTTCAATTTGAAAATGATTTTAAGTGTTCAATTGATTTTCATGAAAATATTTTAGCTCATGGGGATAAAGTCTCAATTTCAAAAATATTTCTAAGTATTTATCCTGTTTTCATGAAAATAATTTACCTTTTAAGCATAACCATTGAAGGTTATGAGGATAAAAATTCAATATCAAAGGTTTTTCAAAGTCCATTCTTCAATTTCATGAAAATGAATTGAGGTTATCCACATAACACAGCTTGATGATCAAGTTTTTAAGTCTATCTAGATGGTTATCCAGACAAGGTAGGTACTTTATTCGTATAAGGGAGTGAATAGTGAAGGCAAGTGGTATTGTACATCCTCTTATTCGCATAAATTAGGAAGGTTGTCCATATAACGTGTATCACAGAGCACTTGAACTCTTCTTTGTTAAACAGGTTATCCGCATAACCTATATTTCAGAGTACTTGAACTTTCCTCAAGTAAATAGGTTGTCAACATAACTTAGAGAGGTTATCCGCATAACCTATATTTAAGAGTACTTCAACTTTTCTTGGGTAAATAGGTTACCCTCATAACCTATATTTCAGAGTATTTGAACTTTTCTCAGGTAAACAAGTTATTTGCATAACCTATTAAGGTTATTCACATAACTTACATCACAGAATTCATAGCTTTTCTTCAGTAAAATGGGTTATCCGTATAACCTTGGGAGGTTATCCTAATAACCTAAGTTCTACTAAAATTCAGCTTGAGAAAAACCTAACGTTATCCTAATAATTGAGTGGGTGTTCATGAAAATGATTTTGAGCTAAAACTTAGTTATTCTAGATAGCATGTTATCCGTATAACCTAACTAGGTTATCCACATAATGAAAGCTCTACATTGAAAACAAAGGCAAATAGTTGCTTGCTATTCGCATAGCCTGAGGAGGTTATCTGCATAACCTCTGTTAGATGTATTTAATGCAGTAGGTGAACAGCTATTTTTCTGAGAGTAACAGCTAATCTTTGTTTTCAACGGATAGTTTTGCCCCAAAACTATAAATAGAACCTCATTTAAGTCGTTGGGTAATGAGAAAAATAAAAAATACGCCAAAACCCTTGATTTAATTTCTGATTCATTGAAAGCTTACCTACCCTCTGTTTAGCTCATTCATTGTATCTTAACTTTCATATACACTCTTTTAAGAGAGTTTTTATTCTATAAACATCTACACACTTGTAAATAGTGCTTAATGTGAGAAGAGTGAGAGAGTTTGTTTTAGCTCAAGAATTGGGCTAGTGTTGTACCGCGGTCATTGCAAGAACCCATTCAAATCTTGTAAGAGATAGTGGAGAAATCTCAAGTTGTAACTTGAGGACTGGACGTAGGTCAAGTGGAGTAGACTAAATCAGGATAAATTACTGAGTCTCCTTCTCATTACTCTTTATTTCTTATACTTTGTTTTTCAGTAAACTTTTAGTATCACCGCTGTATTTCATTTTTGCAGAAAAATCTCAATCTTCCCAATTCAGCCCCCCATCTTGGGAAGCCAACTGAACTAACAATTTGGACCCGAGGGTTTTCAACTCCACGCTTCCTAAGGTTTTTTTTTCTGCAATTGCTTACTATCCCCTCAAAATTTATCCGGATTCCTTTTTGTAGTAGTTTCGTGAGTGAAAGGAAAAGGGATCTCAAGTGCATGGTTGCCCCTTTTTGGCCTTGCTTCTGTGTGCTGGTCACCTAGCTCCCCTGTTCCAGTTGCAAGCAACCACCAGGCTCCTTCGCCTCCCTCTACTCTGCTATGACAGGTATGAAGTAGTGGGCAATTTCCTTTTTGCTTCTTGGCCTTCTCTACTCTGCCTTTGTCACACGTTCTTCCTCTATCTCTCGTTCCCGTGCATGGTTCCCTCTGGCTTTTCTTCAGTTTGCCCCTCGTGCTCAAACTCCCTCTGGTCTTCTCTTAGGTCTGCCTCTCATGCTCAAACTCCCTCTGGTCTTCTCTTTGGTCTCCATTGAGCTTAGACTCCCTCTATCCTGTTTGTGCACAGACTCCTTCTGGTCTTTGGTCAGCCTCCCTCTAGCTCTTCTTGAGCCCTTGTGTACCTGAACCCTAATTAGGGCTCAAGGTAATTGTGGGCATGAAATGCTGGGCTTCAACATTTCGAGCCCAGTGTTTTAAGCCCCTCACCATTCCTTTTTTTTTTTTACTTAATTTTTGAATTTTAGTTAATTTTTGTTTTTTTATTAGTTTTTTTTATTTTGATTTTTAATTTATATAATTTTTTTAATTAATTTTAATTAAAAAAATTTAATTATTTTTTTTATTTTAAAGTAAGTATTTTGAGTTTTTTTAAATATTAATTTTTTAAAAAAAAATTGGATTTTTGAAAAATAAAAATAAAGGGATAGGATTTTTGAAATTCCTAAAATAAAGGAAATTGCATTTGGAGAGTGATCTCTTTGAGATTTCTCTGTGGATTTTTCATTCAAATTAAAGGGAAATTCTAAAGAGAAATTTTTTGTTTTTATATTTTCCTTTTGAAAATCCTGAAAAAGGATTGGATTTGGAGAATATATTATTATTTATTATTTTTTTATATTTTTCCTTTATTTTATAAAATTTGCATTAAAAGGAAAATTTTGCATCAATTATTTTTAATTTTTTTTACACATGGTCCGGATAAAATACGATATTCACAGGCTAAACACTTGAGGTAGAAGTTTTTGTTTCTACTTTTACTTTTACTTTTCTTAGCCAAACAAACCACAATTGAGTCTTATTCTTAGTGGCCAAGAGATTACATCTCATGGTTTTCTTCAACTCATATTCATAATCAGATTCCTGTAAATACAAAACTGTTATGAGAGATTATTGAACTCCAAAACCTAAAACTGTTATGAGAGATTATTGAACTCCAAAACCTAGTTGTTCTTCATAATGTCGAGTCACCAAGGTTTTAGGTAGCATGTTGCTCATATGGTTGTTCAATAGCTATCTTCTGGAAGTTGTTCATTAATTAGTTCAACTTTGGTCAACAATATGTGGATACTTAGTGATCGGTTATTTTAATGACGATTGATTTGAACATGAATGGCATGTTCAACTACCAATGATCTCTGTTCAGCTTCTTGACCTGTGAAAAACTAACTTAAGATGGGCATCCGCAAATGCAAATATGACTTTAACTCAATTTTAACCCTTTTAATTAGTACCCTTTCATGAGCCTTGGTTGAAACTAATATAAGTAAAATGTCTTAAGGATTTTATTTCACAGAAATTAAGATGCTTGGTGCTGGTCAATATATATGCCCGTTACTGAGTCCATTTTCAGTGTATCTATAGCATAGTGCCCCTCACCTTTATCAACCTCACTACCTAAATTTTCTGTTGATGACATTGTAAGAGAGCCACAATAAAGGTGATGAAGCATTTCTAATTACTAGAGTCCATAATTGGATTACCACTATGCTAGAGATCTCTTCTCAACACCTTAAATAGATCTTATTAAGGTTTATGCTTTACCTTAATGTAATATGTTCAGTGTCTAAATCAGTAAGTTTAATAAGAGTATAAAATACTCTATCTTTTCTGATCTTTTCACCTTTTCTTTCAAGATATAAACTACGTACTATAAGTGCGAGGAGTTTTACTAGTACCACTCTTCTAATACTTAAATTCAGAAAGAACTTCTTCTCATTTTCATGAAACTTGGGAAATAATTTGCTCAACAAAACTCATCTAATTGAGAAGATGCACAAAATACATGCTATTTACAATATTTGAGGAAATCCAAATTGTTGAATCAGAAGTTCTGATTATTCCAAACAACTAGAGCTTGGAAAGGAGAATATTATAGGAATGTGAAAGAATCAAGTGAAGAAGTCCAAAGAAGAATATGAGAAGACTTATTTTTTAGGATTTCTACTCTTATAATATGGATAAAAAGCTTTGATCTTACTTCTTTTAAATTACTACCATGTCAGCATATGTTAGTTTTGAAAAAATACTGATTAACAGATGAATTTTGTTTGTTAACTCATGAGTATTTTGTACAAAATTTGAACTTTGCTTTAAGAAATTCGAATATACAGAAGTTTCATCTCTGACAAACAAATTTTAGTTATGAAATTCAAATTTGCAACTAAACATTGTTAATGAATATGTGCAAAATTCATTTGACACTTAGTCAAAATTTGAGTGTTATTAAAGTGCAAAGTAAGTTCATAGTTACTCTCTCTGACAAACAAACTTTGGACTTCAAAATTTATATTTCAAAATAAGAACTTATGAGTCTCGTTATAGCAAGTCTCTAACCGACCAATTTTACAACTTAACATTCAAATTTCATAGAGGAGAACTCTTGTGCTATGTTAAATAAGCTTTTGACAGCCAAATTTCAACTTCTGAAATTTGAATTTTAAGTTCAATGTAAAAACATGAGATAACTATTTAAACTCAACTGATACACTTTAAGTATGAATATCCGTATGTTATAACATAGATAGTTTTAACAAACCCAAAATTTGAATTTCACTCTTGAACAGACATCTGTTGAAGTTCAACATCAAAATCCTCAACTTTCTGTCTCTACGAAATTCATTTGTTCCACCCCAAATTCGAATTTTGGTATGTTAGACAAATTAAATGCAGTTGTTAAATGGCTATTTCTGCAGAGTGACCATTGGTTAATATTTCTAACAACTAGATCTTGTGTCTAACGACTAGTTAAGCTACAAATCTATAAATAGAACTTCATTTGAAGTTGTCGGTAACAATTTTAATTTTGTTTGTGCAAAGCTCTGTCAAATTTCTGAGTCAAAGCTTTTTACTTTCACACTTCATTTATTGTACTTCAATTTTCATATCTACTCTTATCTAGAGAGTTTATATTTTGTATAATAATCTTTTCTTCATCTGCAGAAGAATTCTGTGAGGGAATTCACAAAGGGAAGGGAGAAACACTATGTAAGAGCACAGAATGTAGAATTTGAGAGCTCTTGGAATAAAGCACAAGTTGTGGATTGAGGCAATGCAAGGAGCCTATTGAATTCTTGAAAATAGTAGAAATCTCAAGTGGTGACTTGGGGACTGGACGTAGGTCAAGAAAATAAGACCAAACCAGGATAACTTTCTATGCTCCTTCTTCTTTCCTCTTGCATTTACTTTCATTTTTTTACTACACTCTGTTTTTCTGCAAACCTTTGTTTTCATTGTATAATCACGTTTTTGTAGAAAATTTTTAAACTTCTCAATTCATCACCCTCTTAAAAAGCCCTGGTACTCTATCACAAATAACCCATAATATTGTTTTGCCAATGCAATTCATGTACTCAATCATAAAACTAGAAAATTATATTATTTACGTCAATCCCTGTGGGAAAATTATGACAAAAAATTCACTATTCCACCGTAATTAAGCATTTGAAACATTATAACATTCATGTGGGATAATGATTATCTTGTTAAATATTTCAATTACAGTTGATGCCATTTTTCTTTATGTGGTCCTAAGTTTGATTAAATAAATAATTAAACACTTAATGCGTGATTTTAGTATATTTAAGGGTGTTGGCCAAAGGGAAAAAAAGGTGTTGTGCCTAAACCTTAACTAAACTAAAGATCTTTTCGGCCACTTGACATTAGGATACTTGTTAATTGATGTCATTTTACTTTATATGGTCCTAAATACTCAATGTAGAATTAATGTTGCTCCGGCTAGACCTTGACTCAATGTAGAATTTTATAAATAATTGATGTCATTTTACTTGACTACAAGGACTATAATCATATTCTGGAAATTATCCAAATGGTCCTATTGATAAAAATGTGGTAAAAATTATCAAAGCTAGGCCCTATCAATTTATTTTCGAAATACAAAATATCTTTGACTCAGATTTCTTTAGGCAACACCTAATATTATAGACCCGCTGACTTAAGGCCCAGTGTCATAAAGCAAAGAGGACCAAAATCCAGGAGACAATAATTTTAATATACTTTAAAGATATCTTCAATGCAAGGCCTCTTTGCAAGAAGCATTTGTTTTTTTTTCCTAAAAGCAGTTGGGTTTTTATGTGACCAAAAACATGGGTTTGAGCCTTCCCTTCAATGTCTTCTTCCTTCAATAAATGGCCAGGGCCTAACTTTGCTACTTTTTGCCACATATTTTTATTGATAGGGCCCATTTAGATACTTTCCACACTTTAATTATAGTCCTTAGAATTGCTGGCTCAAAAGAGAGATATCAAAATGCACCCAAGATCCATGAGTAGGCCCATAAAATAAATAAAAGGACAACTTAGTCTAGAAACTTCGGAGATAAATCGTCATCTTGGATAGGGCCGTATATTTTAAATTGTAGGGCCCATAATTTTGATACTTTTTGCCACAAATTTTTATTTATAGGGCCCGTTTTGCCACTTTGTTTTAGTTGAATGTTTTGGATCAGTTCATCTTGGATTTGCAATAGCAAGAATAGTTTAAAAATTTTAAATTAGGTTTTTTTTGTGAATAAAATTTTAAATTAATTTTGCAAAAGATGCTAAGATTTCAACAAATTTTTTTTTGCGGGAGAATTTCTCTTAATATTCAAAATGCTCATTGTGTAAAACCAGTGATCCATAAGTAGAATCATATAAGCATAATTAGTTCCATCTGAAACATTGCTAGAGATAGTGTGCATTATTTTGTTTCTACTGTCTTAGATTACTAATTTGTCACAACCACACTGGTTCCCTATTTTTGGCAACAAGAGGGGAGAAAAAAGCTTCAAGATTTATCTATATATATATAACTCTAATGAAACTATGTGGCAAAGTGTATTCTTTTGACAAACATGAATACCTTAGGTACCATACATGTTTCTTCAATAAAATTTTGAAAGGAACAATCATAAATTCACTGAAAATTAAATAAACTATGTTGGCAAATTAATAATATTTGAAAAAAAAGTGATCTAAAAAGTCCCCATTTCCCATTTTGTAGCTCTTTCCTCACTATACTACGAAAATAAATTCTAATGATTATAAAATTCAGATGATTTCTGCAGGGCCAAATGCATACTGGGAGGGAGAGAGGAAGAGACCTATAAGTGTAACCAGTGGGATATAATCCATGCATGCACTCTGTAAAATTAAATCATGGATCTAGAATGTGTTTGAACACAAATCTCTCATCATAACTATGAAAAGATAAAGTTAGGTCTTTCTCTCTATTACTCTAGGTTTTTAGTGAGAAAGCTCACTAGATTAGGGTTAGAGAAAGGATATAGTCTCTTTAAATAATAGTTTTACTAGATCTATCTACTATGGACTTTGGTAAAATATAATGGCCCATGCATTTTTTTGCCACCAACTAGACTTATAAATTGATACTGTCTGTGTCTAGCTTATTAATTCTTATTATCACTAGAATAACATTGGACTTTAACATCTTAACGGGTCATTGTTAACTTACCTTTAGAAAAAATAATTAATGTGAGCCCACAAATAAAATTTTCATAACATTTTCTAATATTCTTCCACTCAGACAACATTACTTTTAATTTTGAAAATTCATTTTATTTTGTAAAACAATTCTCGAGTTAATAATTAAAAGCTTTATGTGTACATACATAAAAAACACAGTCCATAAGACAACACACGAAATCAATATAGTCTAACATGATCATCAATATGGGATTATGGCAATTATACATTGATTAATAGACATACTCTTAACCATAGTCACACATATTGACAGTTATGTTGACATAAATCGTAAGTCTGGAAGTGTGATAAGAAATACCCTTATGTGATTAATTATTATACTTATGTATCATTTCTTATTGGTCCTGCAATTTCTCAATATCATTTATGCTCAATTGTAGTTTGAGAAATCACTCAACTTAAATAAGTCTATATGTCTCAACTAACTTTATCCCAAGATTGGATCTCCTTTCACACTGAGACATACTACATCAGGTACAACATTCATATTTAAGATGGTTATTACCTCTTAAGATACATGTTATATTCAATCTTTACCCATGCAAAGAACTTAATTAACCTTTAACCACACAAAGTTTCAATATTTGCCCACGCAAATATTTAATGAGGCGATGATCACCAATAACGTTTACTTAACTGATGGTGCAATAGTCATAATACAAAATTCAAATCAAACAAATGTTCAATGTACAACCATACAATTGAGCATGAGAAAATTACATCAAACTCTCACTAACCCAAAAAATCAGAAGACCCCCAAAATACCTCTATTCTCAACATATTTTTTAAATTGAATGTGTCTTAGTCTTTTGGATAGGGGGATCAACAAACAACAATTCTGTATTCAAATACTCTATACAAATATCTCTTTTCTTAACCAGCAAATCAAAAGTTCATCAGCAAATCATAATTATTTTTATAATAAAAAATATAATGAAAACCAAAATTGTCTAAATGAGAAACTAAAATCAAACTTCTCCTAATGAAAGTACAAAAGAAATATATATTTTATTTAACTGCTATTTTAAATAAGTTCATATTCAGTTACTAAAACTACTCTAGTAGCTCTGATAACTCCTATAATTACATATTGTTTGACATATTTTCCTTGTCATTTAGAGATTTATTGGATATATTTTATTAAATTATTCAATTCATAAAAGGAAAATATACATTAATAGATTTTGAGCTTTTAAGAGAAGATATTGGTGGATTGATGTGTTTTTGGATTGATCTATTATCATTTGAGCTCATTTTGTGTACATATTCATTTCTAGGGATGCATAGAAGAAGAATCAAGCAAAAAACCAGTCCAGAAATATTAGAGTTTGAAGAAGTTTAATATGCCACATGCCTATGAAATTACGATTTGGAAACTGGATTTTGGAAAATTGTATTGTATCATGATTTCAATACATGTTTTACACAAAACACTGTTTTGATGTTTATGAGTTGATCATTTATATTCACTTTCTTTGAATTTTTGGACCATTTTGGGTGGCACAAAATGGTTGGAGAGCTTTGGGGCTGTGGCTAAGGGCTTGGAAGCATCTTGGAGCTTAGATTTCACCATTCTTCTTAGAGCTTAGATTTCACCGTTCATTGAGTTTCCTTCCTTCTCCTCTTTATTTTATTATTGCTAGTTATGCTTTGCTCGGTTTTGCTGGTTGTTTTGGGTTATATGTAGAACATAAGGTATTAATTTTATTTTATACCTAGGATTATTGTGAACTTATATATGGATTGACTTGTAATTACTCTCTTATGGGTTAATTTCATGTATTTGGTGATTTAATCAATGTATTTTGCTTGAATTCGAATCTGGATAGATTATTAAGGTTCATGAATTGGGGATTTTCCAATTGCAACTTGGAAAAGGGAAATTAGAATAGGCCAAGTGATTAAATCAAGTGAGTTTGCTTGATTCTAGACATAGAATTGGGTAATTTGCTAATTAGGATAGGAATATACTGAATTAACCACTTAGCCATAAATGGAGCCAGAGCAATTTAATTGAACTAATTAGTTAATTGTATAAGGGATCATGAATTAATTAATTAATAAGCTTGTTAGATATTTGGAAGATGCTAATAAGCGCGTAAGTGCTCTAGGCTAGTAAATACATGTAATTGAAACCTAAGACAAAGTAATTACTTAATTAATCAATGTGCAAGTGAATAATTTTCCTAGGTAACCCTTCTTTCATACCAGAATCACCACTAATATCTAATTGTAGTTTAGATTTATTTCCATCTTATTTTGTATTTGCTTGACTTGAATGAATGTGTAAAATTAATGCTCAACCAGATTGTTAGTACCAAGTCTCTATGGGAACAAAACTCTTACTCACTCTTTATTATTTGATATGATATGTGCACTTGCGATTACTCATTTTATTCCTATCAAGTTTTTAGCACCGTTGTTGAGAACTTGTGTGCTAAAACATTAGTTGGAATTGATTGAACACTAGAAGCTTAAGGTTGAGTGTTGTAAATATTTTGTTATTGTTTGCTTGTTTATTTTTGTTTGTTTTCTACATTGTTTAGTTTTTCATTGCTTTCTTAGGATTGCCACCTGCCCTTATGTGAGTTAACCAATGTGAACACATTAAGTTCAAATACTCATCCTTGTGGGCAGATAAATATTCTACACCAATTCATTCTCCAACAACTTAATCTCACATCAACTTCTAATTACAACATAGATTATGTTAAAAAAACTAGGAATATCCACCTATGCCATCTAAGACGTTTCATTAGGACATAGTACATAAATGGATTGGATCTGACACTATATCTTAGCCAAAATTTTAAGTTACTAAATCAATGGATCTTTATCATTTATATACCATTTCCAAGCCCATATTTATCCAAAATGGGACTTCTTCCCATTTCCTCAACTCAAACTTAATTTCCAACAATTTCCCCTTCAAGTGTGAGTTTATAAACATGCTCCCTAAAAGGCAATGAATAAGGTTATCATTTTTATATGCCATTCTTCAGGGAATTAAATTTATATTGGCCAAATGCTTGGTATAGACAATGAGAAAATGAAGAAAACACTTCCATTGATCATGAATAATATCTAATAGCATCCAAAAAAATTCTACACTCATAAAGCTTAAACAAAAGCATACAATCCATTGAATAGATATATTATGTTATATATCACAAGATGAAAATGAGAATTAGATATGACTTTTTGGCACTACTATTCGTGTTCACATCAAAGGAGATATTTCACAAAATGCAACACATGGTTAGTACACTAGGGGATTACAAAGATAGCTTAAGATAAAGAAAATGCCAAACAAGCTATCTTGAAGGGACACCATGTGCATCATCATGAACTCCCTTTTAGGTAGATAAATTAATCAAATTATATACCTTATGATTTTAAACGAACCATCCCCTTTGGGTGAATGACCTTTCTCAACCATATTTCCCCATTTATATGCTTCATGCAATCATAGAATTAATACATGCAATTACCCCATTTCAGCAGGTAATTATATGTAAAAATTCAACCAATTCCATCAATAAGGGAAGTAAATGGTTTTGCAAATTTTGATAGGTATTACTTCGATAATAAACACCCACAACAATCTACAAAACAATACTCTCAAACTGGAATAAAAAATTGCTTCATTTCCTATCAACAAGGGAACTAAATAGTTTTACAAACAATGATAAATGAATCACTTTGGTGAAAAACACTATCAGGTATGTAAAACAAAATTCCCATACTAGGAAATTTAATTCATAGTTGCAATTAAAATGTGAACAACCATTTCCATTATGAGTTAAATATTAACTCTATTACTTTAAAATTTGAGAACATATTTATCATCATAGGTGCAATATAATTTGGCCAAATATCAACCTTCCTTTGGTTTAGTTAAAATACCCCTATAATATTATACACACACACAACATATTATCCCTTAAAAAGTCTTCACATAAAAGATACTTTGGTGAAATCTTGTGTCAATTAATTCCATGGGAAATAACGCACTAAGTAATTAAACTAAATATGCAATTCTATTTTCTGAAGCTTAAACGTTAACTTAGATAAAATAAACAACAATATATTATGTTCCTATTGCCAAGACACATAATCACAACTACTAGAAGATTGTAAAGACACATAAAATCATTGAATTCCTTTCCATAGAAATATGTTGCATTATTAAACTGTAATCAACCAGTTTATTAACAAATTAAGCAAATTAATAGTAAATTAAGCAAATTAATAGTGGTCAATCATAATTTTCTGGTATAATTGGACTTCTATTCATTCTCTTTGCATCAACGGATATAGTTCAAGTAAACAAATATATGTTTACAAATAGGCACATCCATAATATCTTTGCCACCAATACAAACTCAAGCATAATACTGAACATTTACATATAAAATAGCAATAGTAATAACTAAAAAATGTACTTCTAATAGCAAGCCTTATGGACACAACTATATTCTTTAAGATGTCAAACCATTTTGTCTATATAATAAAAATTTCCGGCAACATGGTCATTATGTACAAGATAAATAGAACTGTTGCTACACTAATTTTATCCTAATGAGGATTTATTTAATCAATCAACTAACTCAATAATATGTGATTAAAGGATTATAAAATAATCCTCCCACTATTTATTGATACGCCAAAACTTATTTAATATAATATAACTCTTATTATTTGGGACAGGATTAAGCTTCAAAACAATTTTGCAAAACTAAAATGTGCTACACTTGCCTAAAATTAAATTTCCAATAATTTTAGGAAATAAATAAAAAAATAGCACCAAAAAATATTATTACAAAATATTTAATGCATTAAAATTGTCCAAAATAGTTTTTTTTTCTTAATTTAAATGGCCCAAATCATAGAATCCTTAAGTTGCCAGGAAAATAAATCTGTAAAAGCCTATAATTCAAATTAAAACACAGCTTAGAGATTCATTCCTCAATACCAGAAAAATTCAAACTAGCCCATATGCATGAAGGTTCAAGATAAAATTTTCCTAATTTAAAAAGAAACAAGTTCTTGCCAATATAATAAACCAATAGCTAAAAACTGAACAAAGAATTCAATTTTGGGGGGAAATTAACAAATCATTCGACCATTGTCACAAGTACAGAAAAACTAAAAACAACCTATCATGGTCAAAATTCGAATTCAATTGCTCCAAAATATTAATGATTTCATTTATATAACACAACACCACAAGGAAGTGACTTAAATCCCTTGAATAAATCTTTGTCATAAGTTCAAGAATTCCTGCTCAAATGATGCATTAAATTATATTTCAAGGCCTTACTTTTATGTCACCTAATAATTTTACAATTTGAAAAAAAAAATCCAAAAGATTGAAAAATGCATTTGATGAATTTTGAGTAGGTGATAAGAATTTCATACCTTTTTTGGCATAAATTCTATTGGCGCCTTTTCTATTCGTTGAATCTTGTCAATTCTTCCATTTCACGAGAGTGATTGGAATCACAAACGAACTCCAATCTATTTTCCATAGCAGATGACACCATGGGAAAGCTTTCTCCCACTGTAAGAGAGATATGAGTGAGAGATGGAGAGACTGAGAGTGATAGAGTTAGAGACAGGATGAATGATTAGGGAGAGTTATTTCCTCTTGCAATCATTAAAATATATTTTATATTTACAACCTCTAGTAACAACTCTCTATATCACCTTTGTGAATTTCAAAATTCGAAAGGATAAATATTACATATAAATCATTCAATTGAATAATTAATTATGGACTATTAATATTGAGTTTGCCAATCAAAGGGTGGCCTAGTCCAAAAAATTCCAACATCTCCCACTCGCATATAATGGGATGATCAACACAAAATTTTCTATTTCTCTCTCAAGTTTCATTCTAGGTGCTTTGCCGTGCTGCATAAGCATGGTGTCTTTTCAAGAGTTCCTATATTAGAAATTCCTATGATAGGACCAACACAAGAAAACCACCCTTATATATGTATCACGTTCTCAATAATGTGCCTCAGATGCCCTAGATCTAGCCATATGCACTTCTTCTCAAAGCAAATCTCATCTCTCTTGAGTTTTAACATAATTCAAACTACTTTCTTGTATACTTAGTATCTATACTTATAATGTCTCTAAAAATGACTTTAGGTGATTTCCTTTCACCCACATATCATTTAGATCTAAATCAGCAGCTTTTTCACCCACGTGTCATTTAGATCTAAATCAGCAGCTTTCCTAGCATAATTTTTTAGGTTGAATTTATTATAATCATAGGATATACACTAAAGTAGCATACGCTAACTTATCTCCTCATAATATTATCAAAGTTATAAGGGCATCAACGAAAAGATTTATTCCCTTATAGGACTCACATAATAATAAAGGAGGGATAAATTCACTTACTTTCCAATTGCAATTTAAACACATGCAATATGAATTACATGCTACAGTGTTTCTCTTATTCTATAAGAGTGTTTGTCGATTTGATTTTTTTTAACATCGTAACAATTTTAGTTCAGACACACACAATGTCTAACCCAAATTCTATCATTTACTTCACTTTTCATGATGTCAATTTGGAGAATTCATTATTTGGCTATAGGTATTATGGATGGTAGGTATCTATAATTCAATCCATATATGTGTTTGGATCTCATCTCGACTCTCTCTTCTCCTTTTGTTGAGGTGACTTATATTGTGTGTTTCTTCTCTATCATATTAGCATTTCCGTTGCTTATTAGCAAACACAAATGTCTAATCTTTACCACTCCTCATGAGTGTCAAAGGCGGTTGCTCATGTGAGTGAACTAACCTTATCAACATGTACAACATACTATACATTGTATATATGCTCCATATTATTATGCAATTTATAGTGAAATCACTTTTTATTTATTCACTTCTTAGATATTTTATATGGCATGTCACTTTAAATTCTACCCATACCAAAATATTTTACATAATCCAAATACTAATAACTAGGTATTATGGCCTCTTAAGGGATCCGCCAATATAATTTTCATAGAAATACAATGTACAGTAACAATACATTTTGTGCCATTGTTACTTTTAGCAAAACTTTATATGTTATGTCTATGTACTTTGCATTTTATGATTTTAGGGTTTCTCAAAGAGGCTATAGCTTTTGTGTATCATATTTTACTCATAGTGGACTCATATGTCCTACCAGTGATCGCCAAATTCTTTATCAATAATCACAACTATAAAGTCATTGGATGGTTGTTAAATATGTTTCATATCATAATTTCATGTCTCTTTCTTATGATAAGATCATATGACATTTTATATGGCAAGAAAATATATATATCAAGGAGTCTTTTCTTAGCTCATTTATATCTTTGTTCTCCTATATTTTAGAGTATTCATTTTGACTTATGGCACATCTTTGATAGTAAAATATACTCAACAGTAACCCTTAAGTATCTATGTGCTCTTTTATACTATCTTTGATAGCTTCACATCGCTTTCAATTTTGAATTTGAATGAAACTGGTTTATAAGCCTAATCACAAAATGAGTATCTAGTCATATATTCTCTCTGCATATATTTTGATGTAAACAACACTAAAGTAAAGGACTTTATCAATACTTTTCCTTCAAAATTCACATGAGAATTTTTTGTTCTTATGACCAAAGCTTATATGTCAATATATAGGAGTATCTTTAGGGTTTATAGACTTCTCACATTGATGTGCTCTAGAATTCCATTGATATAATTCTCTTGTAAAGAGAATGATTTCTTTGAGCAATTAACTTGGATTTTAATTTCCACGAATATATCTTGCATTACCTTTATCCATATACTCAAATTTTAAGGAAAACTAGTCTTCAAATACTAGAAACCAAACTAAATTGATTTTGGCTGACAATGTATTATCCATCTAAAAGATAAGATCACAGAGTTTTCTCAGAGGACATAAAGTAGAAACATAGTGGTACACTTTAATCATTCACATGAGATCTCACATCCCATAATTCCTGAATGACACTATGTATCTCAATCTCTACAAGGAGATTCTTGGAGTTCTTTAAACCCTTTCTTTGATTAAGAATGTAGCTTTTTTACATTCACTTGATGTAAAACATGTAATTGTAAGCCAAAATTAGTCTTAAATTACATTGGTAAGTGGGAAAACTTTTCTCTCAAATTATACCCACTTTTTATCCCTTAACAATCAAATGAGTCATGCTGACTCTAATCTATTCACAATTATCCTTAAAATATATCAGCAACTATTTCTTTTGTCCATTTTACCTTAGCAAGATATGATGGAGTGCCCAAAAAAATATTTGGCTCTTCATCATGTCATGGAGTAAATAATGACATCATCTTAAAAATGATTTCTAAATACACTTCTCCTTTACTCTACTTTTTGTGGGATTGTGTAACATTAAAACTCCCACTAGGATCAGAAGCTTCCATTTACATTGATAGCTTAAAGTACAATTGCCTATCTTCACAATCTCATAAAAAAAAAACACTTACTGATCCATTCCTTGCTAAGAAAACTACTCTCTTAAAGAAATAGAATCCAAATTTATTTACTCTTATAACATTTTTGTCATCAATGAAAACATGGCATTTTATAATTTTGAGTATTTGACAAAGATACTTTTATTGCTTCTATAGCTTAATTTCATAACCTCATAGGAAAGCATCATGAATATGCAAGCTGACCCCATGATCTTTGTTAAATCTTACATTTTAGTACTTTTCACTTGTAAATTGTCTCATTTAGAAGCATTTAAAAACCCTTTGGAAACTTAAACCAATTTAAAACTCAAAACTATTACAAACTGGTTTTGTATACTATTCATCACATTACACATCAAACTTCAAAAATTTATAACTAAATATACAAAAATCATTTTTCAGTGGCTCAAGGCCTTAAAAATTGCTTACATCTTGAATTTCATGGAAAAATATGAAACTAGAAAGTTATCACTCATATTCTAAGCCATAAGTTTAGGCAGGTATATCTCATAGTATACAAAGTCAATTTTTGTATTATTATGTACCTATTTGATGGAATACTAACACAATCCTTCAATGGTCTAAAATAATTCTTACTGGAATAGTTTTAAAAAAACATGCATAACTTCTACCATAACAACTCCAATTGAATCCAAACTATGTCAAATTGTTCACAAGACATAGCTTTAAACATACATATAAACATGTAAATTTTTAGAGCAATGTACAATTTTATACAGCCTTTCAAAATAGACAAAGTTTACAGACAAAAGTAGTTTCTAGCACAACAGTCTAGTGCCATCAATCTTCATTGCTAATGTTCTTTATCTTATTATAACTTGGCCCTATTATTGGAAACTATGGGAGTGAGATTGGGGAATCGCAATATTACACTTGTGTATACCATTACATCATCACAATACATTTAAAATATAGAAAACATTTGCACAATTTAATAAAACATATAAATATCCATGTTGTGTAATGAAAATTTGGCATCATAATGCTTAAAAACATGACATCTCGGATTTAGCTCTCATTAATAAAAACATCCAGCCATTCATAAAATAGTCAAAACAATAACATGGCAATAGTTTCATGGCGTACAAACATGTATAACATCATTGTACAATAATATAAAGATAAAGCAAGAGACTACCTTGGAACTTTGAACCACTTTAACTTCAAACTTGCTTTTCACTTGACTTGGCTTACTTCCTTTGCTTTTTTGGAGGCTATTAACGTCAATAAACTTTACTAAACAACTTGATAACACAATGGGAAACCAAGTATGCATAAATGGCCTAAAACTTGACATTTTGCAATCTAGATTTAATCTTGATTCCCTTGACCTTCCTTGACTATTTTGGATCCTAGAAACTCATTGGAATCATTGGTTTCATGAAAAACTCATCCCCTCATATACTTCCTTATGGAGTCTGAGACCTACCTTCATAAAAACCCAAAATGAAAATTTCAATCTTTGATGGTTCAAGCATCCATTCAAGACATTACCTGACTTCACAAACTCATTGCCATCATTGTCTTGATGAAACACAAAAGCCTAGCCCATTTTCTTGCTTTGGCCAAGACAATAAGGAAGCTTGAAAAAGGAAGAAAATTTTCAAAAAGGAAAAGAAAGCTAGTAGAATTTGAAAGAGAGAACTTACCTCAAGACCTTCTTCCTTGGCCTTCCTCTCATTTTCCTTCTCCTTTCTCCTTCTCAACTTCTCTCCCTCTCTTTCTTTCCTCTCTTCCGAGCAAACTTTCTATGTTCTTTCTTTCTTCTCTCTTCAATTTTGGGCAAGGAAAATGGGAGCGGAGCATGTCTATTTATAGAGGAAAGGGAATGATCTTGGCTATTCATTTCAATCTTGATCCAATGGCCTCAAATTATTCTTCATTAAATTATGTAATATTTCCTCTTTACCCTTGGATATTTTTGCCTTTATGAGAGGGATAGGAGAGAAAAATTTTGTCTTCCATATCCTTGCTTTTTTTGTTTGAGAGAGATGGGAGAGAGAATTTACAAACCTTAATTTTTTAAGAATAATTTGGCTCTGATTTGTGTATATTGATCTAGGCTTTATATTATATTGTGTATGTTTTCTATATTATTTATCTATAAAGCTCACTACTTTTTTCTTTTTACTTTTAATGTGGGATCCGTTTGTCTTTACTTTTTACTATTCATCTTACTTGATTGGAGTTTACTATTCATATGGGACATGCCTACTGCTGAACTTGTACTTTCACCTCTTCATGCTCATATATCATGTATCCTTTATACTTCAACCCTACATTGGAGTATTATAATATTATTTTCTCTGTATGCTTTTCTAAAATGACTATTTTGTCCGTTTAAGCCTCCTTTTGATCTTTTTATACTATTTTAGGCTTTTAACCTATTTAATTACACTTTTATGCGTCCTTGATCATCACATATCAATCCAAAGCAATTCCATATTATATCTTATGCTCATCTAATCATTCAAATGCAAGCAGAAATATAAGGATCTTGCAATCTTAATACTCTTAGATCTTGTGTGTATCTTGTCTATGATTCATAAGTTATATGAGTAAATAGTTGAGAGGTATGTGGTTAAGCATGAATGCATTTGATCAATCAATATTAACAACCATTATTGATATAACCACAACTAACAAAACTTCAATCTCCTTCTATAATGACTCCATTTTATTGTAGAGCGCTACATCTTTTTCTTCATGGAGCACTTTCAATTGTACTGACATATATTAACTTCCATATCCTTAATTATTATTAGTGGTTATGGTAAAATACTACACTGCATGTCTTACCCTTCGAGTTACTAGACTAAATATGTCATAACAGACTATATGCAATGGAATTTTAATCTTAGCTTTTTGTTTTTCAAATGGTTTACCCATTTCTTTGTTCTCTAGGCTATATTTTTACTAGAACATTTCCATGTTTGCAATGAACTTCAATCTCACCTTTCTTTTGTTATTCTAAGTTGTTCATTCTAGGATCATAAAGCCTTAGCCTAGCTGCCCACACTTTTCACGTTTTTTGCACCATTGCACATTGTGACCAACACAATGATACCATTTAAAAAAGAAAAACCTAGTGCCATTTGTCCCATTACAGGTGCTTATTGAGTTATTTTGAAAATACACACTCAAATCAATTCTAAAAGAGATATCTTCCAGTGATCAAATTTGTCAAATTTTTCAATACATAAAGCATACCATGTAGGATTAAGACTCTTTGTACAAAAATAATTTGTACATTAAGCTTTCTTCATCTTTTCCAATTTCATTTCCTGCATGTGATATTTGCCCATTACATATATCATGATGTCATCAAGTTGTATTATTCTGCTTTTAACATATATACTCTTGGAAATATCACAAAGTTATTTAATAAATTTTTCATCCTTCTGTGGATATTGGATTCAAGAGCTGTAAACAGTATAGCTAAGGATTATGGATCTTTGGTGGAATATTATTAAATAACTCAGCATTGTAATGCAAATCACCATATTCCTCTTCCTTGGTTTGACAAATCTTAGCCATTCAGCAATGCTAATTTTCATAATTTATTCATGTGATAACAATTTGATGCTTATAGTTCTTCACTTTCCAAGGATGCCTCAAAAAAATTGTTGATACTTATTCTAAAAAAAGTCTCTATTTGGCTTTTTCATCCTTGTTCTATCGGCATTTCTTATCATTATTTAATTTGACTTTCAGCCATAATCAAGTATTGAAACTATTATATAGACACAGCATAGAAATAGTATATATATATATACAATGTGATGTTTACTTGTAATAAACTTCAACTAAAACAACAATGATATTAATAGGTTCATGATTGGAAGTCTATATTTAAAAACCTCCATCACTTGCTTCCTAAGAACATCATTGCTTTTCTATCAAATTTATCTATTTGAAAATTCATAGCTTAAATGACCCTAGGTTTATTTGGCTATGAGCTCCCACTCAAATGAGCATTTCTCAATCACTATAATAAACAAGCATAACATATTCTTAAAAATATATAGTATAATCATATAGTCACGC
Organism: Adenanthera pavonina; assembly: GCA_026686845.1. Taxonomy (NCBI): domain Eukaryota; kingdom Viridiplantae; phylum Streptophyta; class Magnoliopsida; order Fabales; family Fabaceae; genus Adenanthera; species Adenanthera pavonina. The sequence continues at coordinate 9,113,981 of JAIVEN010000019.1, read as the reverse complement.
CACCTAAAAGACTTTTAGTTATAGAATTGGTTCCCATTTATGCTAAAAAACAAAATTACAAACAATTATGGGAATATTTTTAAATAAAAAATATCTTTTGTCAGTCATTTAGGTCATATAAGTCAAAGTGTTTTGTTTGACGTCCTTATTTTGGACCTTATACTCTTCTATAATCATATTGTATCTCACAATTTACAAATAGTTGTGCATTAATTTCTTTTATGCATGAGATACACTATTTCTAATGTTACAACACCACAAAAAATATAGTCCAAAATAACTTTAAATTGGACAAATCACACACCAAAATGAAACTCATAAATTTAGGGATTTCAAAGTAAAAAATCAAATATCCCCATGACTAGTTGCATGTGTGTCCACACGTGCTCCACAAAGCCTGCGAAATAAAAAATTTCATAACAAAAACAAAATAGAGGTATATCCCACACATTAAGAGGATATGTCTACTCCACACTTTACTATGGAATCTACTCTGGCAACATGAACCACTTTGTGAAGATCATCAATTCCTCATTTTTTCATTGGTACATACAAGATGGCCAAATAGTGAATGAATAAGCTTTTTACGTCGTTTATCTGATTGAACAAGACTATTCCTTGTTTTGCTTAGTGGTGATTCTAAACAAGAGAGGCCACCTAGAATTATTTATAGCTTAATCAATTCATAATGACTAATTATCTCTTCCTTCTTTGTTTCTAAATGCAATTATATGAGAGTCTAGGATTCAATTACACTTCTAAGCATCTCTTAATATCAAAGCAGATTCATAATCAACTTAATCCATAATCTCTTACCAAATTAGTTAATTAGCTTCATCAAACACAAACCTAATGTGGCTTTATGAGGCCTATAGGTATATCTTTGTCCTGTAATCAAATTGTTCCATTCATCATGGTGAATTTCACAATCCTCACAATGTTTATTGCATGGTCTACTTTAATCTCCCTATCTCTAGCTTGATTGAAAAACCCTAATTACCCCTAATAGATAGCCAATCAACCAAAAGTACAATAAACCATAAATAAACACACACACATAGCACTAATCACAAATAGGAAGAGAAAACAACTGCTAGTTTATGTTTAAGCTACAAATAATCCTAGGAGAATGAAAACTTAGCTACATAAAGCATGAGTTACAACAAAATCAACCATTACAAAGCACAAAAACATCAAACAATAGCAACAAAATTAGAAAAGAGAGGAGAAGGTAAAGAAAACTTAGGAGTGGAGCTTCAAATCTTGAACCCAAAATTCTCCAAACCTTCCCTCTTGCTCCCTCAAGCTTCCAAAAGTCTCCAACAAGTCCAGAATCTTGGCCAAGCAAGGAGGAGTTGAAATAAGGAGCAGAAACCCTAGCCAATTTGAACAAAATAAAGCTGTGCATTTTGATTAATAGATCAAGTGCCATGGCTAGTTGTCATGACACTATAGTTGGCTCCACTACTAAATAGATTTTTCTTCAGTCTTTCCCTACCTAGCCATGGTGTAACATCCTTAAATTTTAGAAAAAAGTCACAGTATGCTTAGAAATGTGTGAAAAAAATGCATAAGATGAGAAATTCAGGGGAAAAAGAAGTAAGATGGCAAGCTTATATATGGGGGCATAAAGAAAATTGAATTTACAAATGGTCCCTGTAAGAAAAATTATTGGCACTTTAGTCCTTGGGAAACAGTGCAAAAAGGGACCCTCAAGAAAAGTTACTTGTACATTGGTCCCTCTAGGGGCAATTTCATAATTTTGGAAAATTTATGTCAAAATGGACCTCATGACATGTTAAACTGAATGGAATAGTATATTAAATCCAAATGAATCAATTTGGAAAGAAATAACTAGTAGAACACAATGTAATTTTGTCGAGAAGACAAAAAGCACTGTGAGTTTCACAAATGAAGAAAAAATAAAAAAGAAAAGTATGTAGACCTTACATTAATATTGTTTAGGACAAGAATTAAGTTATATATAGATCCTAGTGTACTTTATTTTCCATATGGAATAAAGTACAGATAATATTAAAATACTACAAAAGGTAGATTTGACAGTCTAGGTAAAAAGTAACTAGTACATGATACATCTGGACTAAGAAAAATAAACAGTATTGTGGACACATAAACCCTTGAGGTGGTACACTTTTCAAAGAGCATGGGATAATGTAATATTTTATTATTTTGTGTCGTTGTTGGTAGAAAATTTGAGAGCACTTGGCAAAAATTAGAGAAAAGTGTTAAGAAAAATATCTCTCTTGTTCCCTCTTCTCCTTATTGACTTTAACAAGCATAAAAGAGGTAGTATGAGCATAAGAGAGGGAGATGTGAGAGAAGGAGAAAGAAAAAGAAGAAAGCTTGAAGATTATAAGGGCAAAATTAAGGTAAGTTTCTTTATATCTTCAAACTAGTTTTTCAAGTAGTTTTATAATATCCCAAAATTTACACTAGATATCATGAGATATAAAAATTACCAACTAAGGGCAAATGGGAAATTTAACAAGTTTAGCCATTAGTTGGAATCAAGTTAGAATGTTCCTAGCATATAGAAATTTTAGAAATTAATAAAAGAGGAAATATTTCAACATGTGAAAGGATTTGGAAAAATCTGATATATAGAAATGCCAATAGACAAGGACAAAAAGAATAAATTTCCGGGTTGGAACTAGAAAGGAAAAAATTATAATTTTACCCTAAAAATATCTTTGCAAAATGGTCCTTGAGAAGTATGGGCTAAGATTGCTTTAGCCCTAAAAATAGAATTTATTTCATTTTAGTCCCTCAAGAGGCAAATCAACGAGGAAGAAGTGAATTAAAGGTTTAGGAAAAATTATACTTAATAACCTAAAAGTTTTAAAAATTATAAATTTATCCAGGTCAAGGACATTTTTATAAATATGCAAAATTATAGTTAAAATGTAGCTCTCAATGAACCTAGCCCAATGAAATATAGTATAAAATTTATTAATATCAAAATAATATTTATGGGGCAATTATGTTTTAATATTAACATTTTACCTGATAAAAGTTAGTTTGGATTGCGGAAAGAGACAGTATTAATTCAAGATAATGAGTTTAAACAAAAAGTAATTGTTGGATAATTCTGTATCAATTTAATGACAATTTCAGTAAAAATATTTAATCAGTACGAGTAAATTTAATCAGCAAAGGGTATATTGGTCCATTAAAATTATTGAAACAATTTTGGGCCAAGAATAAGATATGCGGTGTGCTGCAGCCTATTAGGACACAAGGAATTTTTATGAAAGCTTTATTACAATAAAGTAACTCAAATTAAAAATTAAAGTAACTAAAGTTTATTTTTATGACTTAAATCCATTAACCACTTAAGTAGCCACTTAAAAATCATCTTCTTCAGCTCTTAACATGCTGAATTAGTGAGAGAGGAGAAGGAGAAGTCGTGATATTCCAAGTGAAAAAGGAAGAAGAGAAACTACAAGAAAATTACCATTTAGCGAGGGACGAATCCCACGCTAAATAGATGTATTTCCTCGCTAAATATAAATTAGCAAGGGATAATTTCCCTCACTAATTTCGTAGTTAGAACTCGCATCGCTAGCCAGTGCGAGGGGCAGGCATTTCCTCGTTATATTGCGAGGTATTTAGCGAGGGATATAATTCCTTCACTAAATTCAGCGAGGGACTTATCCCTTGCTAATACTAATTGAAAGTAATCAATTCAAAAAGGAATTGGCGAGGTCCTAGCTAAAATAGCGAGGGATTACCCTCACTATTTCCTCGCTAATGTATTAGTAATTACTCTTGTTTAGTGAAACTTTAGCAAGGTTTATATTCCTCACTATTTGCTAGCGAGGTTTGTATCTCTCGCTAAGTTTAAAATAAATTCATTAAATCCCTTGCTAAATTGTTAACTAAATTCAATTAATCCGTCACTAAATAACCAAATTCAACATTTTAGTTTATAATTATTCCTGTATGAATGCACAATCAAACCAACAATTCACATGTCAATTGGCAAGCTATAATTACACAAATCTGACAAAAGTAATTTGATATTCCCATGGTTATAAAGTAACATTGATCCATAAGTACAAAATCAAAAGTAGTATTCATCCATTAATACAAAATAAAGAGTAACTGAAAGTATGAAACATGCATCAAGTTACTGCCTACAAGTATTTCACTCTAACTGCCTAGAGGAATTTGAGCTACTAACATATTGCAGAGCTGAGATCCTCTCTCCTAAAGCTCGGATAGCCCCGAGTATGCCTGATATTTTTTCCTTCACTACACGTCCTACCTTTTCCTTCACTGCATGTTCTATCCTTTCCTCTACTACATGGCTGATAGCTTCTTTAAATGTAGGTATCTGAACAAAATCATTTACAATTAGTGTAAGAGGAGGAGGAGGAGGATGAGTAGATTGAGCGGTATTAATGTTGAATATTAACTTGCCATTATTGCCACACACCACAACAACATGCGATCCAAGCCCATAAACTCTACCATTCTTCATCATTCCACCAACTGCATTCAACCATGCTTGAGCCACCTGTTCTAAAGGGAGAGATGCTTGAGTTTGAATAAAGTCCTCATCATCTGCATCAGATTGTTGCACTGCTTGTTGATCTACACCTTCATTTTCAAGCTCCACAACATCATCAACATCTCTTTGTTATCCATCCTCATTGATCTCTCCTGAAGCTGTAGCCACATGCATTTGAATATTTCTTTTGTACTTTACTTAAAAAGTACAAATTGATTTGTAAGTAAATAAATTTGAGGTAATGCTTCATTACTAAACACCACTATAGTGTAATATACAACTCATTCCTAATTTAATTATAAAAAAATAATACATGAATAAATACAACAAAATCTATATCATAAATTCACAATCAAAGACACAAAATAGTAACAAATCAACTTTGGCTCAATGACATTGTAGATATCTCCAAAGTTAAAATATTTGAATTAAGATCCTAGTCAAAACGACACTAATTGAAAGAAAAGAGAAAAACAACAACATTTATTCATATACAAAAACCTCCAGGACCTTTTTTTTTTTGGAGTAAGCCAAGAAATTATTGATGAGAAGAGAAAATAATACAACAATTAAGGACAATGCACAAAGATATTAAACCAAAAGTTATGGCAATGAACTTTTGAGAGTTACATGGAACACAATGCTTAATTTGTAACCGAAATGGCAACCAGCACAATTTTATCCTAATCAGTATTTGGTCAAAGCAATCAACTAATGTACACTCCAACCATTTATCCAACAATCAATGCAAACTTGACATTTCAAAGGTATCATCTATAAAGGGCAAGCAAAATTAGTATATAGTAGCATCACCAATAAAAACCACAATGAAAAACACTGCATACTATCCACTTGACTAATTTTACACTAATGTCAAAGCATAATTGATCTTCTAGTTAGAAAAAAAAATCATAATTGATCTACCATAAACTGAAAACTAGAGCAAAATAGGATGATTTGCCTCATATAACACTTAGGATAAAACTAAAGACAAAAAAATGGTACCCTTTAGGGCCTAATCATCCATTTTTTTTTTAATTCTACACATATATATGTGATATATGATCTTCCTTGTTTGTTCATCAATATTCAACTAGCACAATCACAACATAATGAACTAGTTATATTCACAATTACACATGGTTATCTCTAAGCTAGAAAGTGAATTGGGTATATTATTATATTATGAAGAGAATAGGCCATGATGATTCATGATAAAGTTAGAGCAAGTGCAAGGTAGAACCCACATTGTTGAACTTTGTTATGATCCAAATTCAAGTTGGGCCCCACAAGAGAAGAAAGCACAATTCATAACTCATATTTCCTTCAATGCTAAATTAGAAACATGTCACCTATATTAGGAGACAAAGAATATTTAGGAGAAGGAAGAGCAAACTCAGGATTACCAAAGAACCTATTAAGTTGACGTTCAAGTACTAGAAACCATGGTGGGCATATTCAGTATGTGGGTATTTTATTTAAATTAAGGAACTACAAAAGGATGCAAAAATCTGAAGCAAATTTGACTAGTTTAAGGTTGCTATAATCAAAGACAAAATATCTTATATATATATATATATCATATAATCATAGAACAAATTGAAGTATGAGTTTCTTAACTTGTTAACATTACATTTTAGAAGCAGATAAGTACTGTTACACACATTGAATTTATGAGTATACCCATACAGGATCATCAATTGGACTCAAAAAGTGCACAAATAAGTAAAAACATCAATCCTTGTAAGTTCAAACATGAAACAGCTCATACAGTTAGACTCACAATTGTCATAAGCGACATCCAAAAAACCAGAATTTAACTAGGCCAAGGCATGTTATGGCTCAAATTTCACAACAGTTCAACAAAATTCAACAACAACTTACATACCTATCTTTGGATTTTTCATTAATCCATTGCATGTCTTTCTTTCTCTTATGAGTTGCCAAATACACCTGTGACAGCATTGGTTTCTTTCCAGTCTTCTTTTCCTAGAAAAATAATAATCATTAATATAAAGTTAGTATCAAGAGATTAATGATACAAATAAGACCTACATTTTACAACTTAATAACTTTAAACTTACCAATTTGGTAGCATATTCATGGATAGGGATTGATCCTCCCATATGCAAAGAAGGATTTACTGATCTATTTCTTGAATTAATTTCTGAGATGTCTTTGGACTTTGGGCTCTTCCAAAATTTCATAAGTTCATTCCAATGGATTGCACTGATCCAATTGGGAACATAGTCTTCTTGCAATTTCAAATTTGCTCTTTCTTTACTAAGCATGTCACTTAGTCGTCTAGAGCCAATCTTTTCAAAGGCTTCTCTTATAATATCTCTTTCATTTTCTTCCCAATGGTATAATCTCTATAATAAAACAATTGAAAGAGAACACATTTAGTTATTAACAATGTTTCAATTGAAAAATAAGAATAACAAATAGTTTATCTTAACTTACATTTAGTTGTTCAAACCATGAGTCTCTAATCTTATTTGGTACTTTTGTCCAGAAGGGCCATGGGCCAGTAAATGACTTCTTGAATATCTTGGTGACATGGCTAATTGCACAATGTGGGATGAATCCACAAGACAAATGTTTTAGGTGAAAATTTAAACAACAAATTTAAATCAACGTTTGTCATTTATATAAACATACGAATCCCCTTTTCCAGCTATGCATAAGTGTGGTCGAACATTTCCAACATATCTGTCGGGAACTTCTTCTAAAGGCTCTGAACATTTTGATGGGCTTGAAGTTATGCCACCTCTTCTACTATTGCTACTACCTTTACCCTGTTGTGTTCCTCTTTGACCTCTTCCTTTAGGCATAGCTATACAAAAGAATTTGAAATTTATTTTAGCAATATACAAGCATAATTAGAAGTTATCACATTAATATTAAAATACTATGTGGAACAACATTACAGTATAAAAATGATATCAAAATAAACAATGGTGAAATAGAAATAACACTAATAAGCTTAATAAGTCTTATCAAGAAATATACTTTATCAATCTAATTCTTCATCTTCATCATTATCATCATATTGGATATTTTCATCATTCTTCTCTTCACTATCTTCCTCTTGTGACTCAAATTCATATTCCTCAGTGTCTTCACCATCCATATTTTCTTGATCATTTTCCTCATCAACTATTTCACAATTGAGGTCTTATTGATCTACTACAAGTTCCTCTTCATCTTATTCACCTTCTACACCCAAATGATGGATTCCATCATTTAAATCTGGTTCGATCATACTAGACACTTCATCATCTTGATAAGCCAAATTTGGTGAATCGATTACACTTCTAGTTTTTATTTTATACACAACCCACCAATCTGCTCTCTCCTTTCTTTTACTAGCATATTCAGTAAAATAGACTTGTTGAGATTGTTCAGCCAATATGAAAGGTTTATACTTTGAAAACCTTCTTTTATGATTAATATCAAGTAGGCCATATCAATTATGCACCTTCCATCCTTTATTGATAGTGAGATCAAACCAGTCACACTTAAACAACACAAGTGTTGTTCTTTCAATACTTGAGTTATGATATTCTAATTCTATTATATCATTTAACAATCCATAATAGTCATTCTCAGAATCACCATAATATTTCCCTTTAATGCAAACACCATTGTTCATGGTTGTTTTATTTGAGTCATATGAAATTGTATGAAACATATAACCATTAACATTATATTGAGGCCATGTATGCACTTCTCGAAGAGGACCAAAAGCTAAGTACTTCACTCGATTGTCAAGTACAACATTTTTTGGATCAAATACCTATTAAAAGTGAGATACAAAAATGTTAAATAATTCAGATATGATATAAGAAATAAAAACTTAGTGTTCTCAATAGGGAGAGTTTGAAACTAACATATTCTTTTAACCAAGCTGCAAACTCATTATTTGTCTTTCTCTCAATCTCTTCCTCAGTTATATTGGGATTCACTACACTAACTCACCTTCAAAAATCCTACAATTTTAGAAAAATACTTTCTATCAATTAAGTATACCAAAACATTTTTATAAAAATAACACAAGTCTTTTTTGTTCTTACTCCACAAATGGCTCAATCTCAAAACAATTTAGAAGCATATAAATGATAGCTGCATTAAACTCCTCATCACACTTAAAAATCTCGCATGCATCATCCCACCACCATGACCCGGATGAGTAAATATTGAGAGGCATCCATTTGGTGCATTAACCTCACCACCATCATTGTTTCTACCCACTTTGTTTAATTTGGTTTCAATGTGAGGAAGAAAATAGTATGAACCAAAGTTTGAAATTTCTTGCATTAGGTATGCTTCACAAATTGATCCCTCCACATGAGGTTTTTTCTTAACCATCATTTTCAAGTGATGTAAAATCCTACATAAATACAATTTAAAAATTATTTCTAACAAATTGTGACCTAATTATTCATTTATATATTTTTAATATAAATAATTTAAACATCTAACCTCTCAAATGGATACATCCACCGATATTGTATTGGACCACCAACCTTTGCTTCATATGGAAGATGGATTGGTAAATGTTCCATAGAATCAAAGAACCTAGGGGGAAATATTTTCTCCCATTTGCAAAGTGTTATAACAATATTCTCTATTAGTCTTTGCATGTGCTCCACTCGCAACACAGTTGAACATAAATCTCTAAAAAATATGTTGACATCAGTTATGGCATTCTAAATTGGCTCGGGTATTAGGTCCCGCAATGCAATGGATAACAACTATTTCATGAACACATGACAATCATGACTTTTCATCCAAAATATTTGAAGAGCTTGAATATCAACACACTTGGAAAGATTTGATGCATATCATTTGGAAGCCTTAATTTTGTTACCCATTCACATAGCAACTTCTTTTGTTCCTTTTCTCAAGTGTAAGCTGCTTTCGGCTTGGGTTTCTTGCCATTACTACTTTTTCTTAATTCAAGCTCTAGACCGTTACAATATAAAGCAAGATCTTTCCTTGCATTTTCATTATCCTTTGTCTTAACCTTGTTATCCATAACAGTGTTGAATATGTTGTCAAACATACTTTTCTCAATGTGCATCATATCAAGATTATGTCGAATGAGATTTGTGCTCCAATAAGACAACTCCCAAAATATACTACGTTTGGTCCAATTGTGTTTTTTGCCAAAACTAGGTAGCTTGTTTGTCCCAATTTTTTCCATAATAGATGGTAAATGACACACTTCATCCCATACTTCTTCACCAGATAACCTTTTAGAGGAAAAGACTTCTCAACTTGGCCCTTTTTGAAGGACTTTCTATCCTTATGGAAGGAATGGTCAATTGGTAAAAATCTTCAATGACAATCAAAAAAGGATGTCTTTTTCCCATTTTCCAAGTGAAAAGCTTTACTTTGGTCTATACATATAGGGCAAGATAAAGTGCCATGCGTGCTCCATCCAGATAACATGCCATAAGCGGGAAAGTCATTTATAGTCCACATAAGAGCAGCCCACATTTGGAAGTTTTGTTTTCTGAAAGAATCATATGTTTCTACACCAACTTCCCATAATGTTTTCAACTCATCTATAAGAGGTTGCAAGAACAAGTCTATATTTTGGCCAGGGCTCTTCGAACCAGGAATCACAAGAGTTAGGAACATATAAGGGATGCTCATGCACATTCCTGGCAGAAGGTTGTATAGTGTGACAATTACTAGCCAACAAGAATAACTATGTGACATTTGCCCATAAGGACTAAAACCATCATATGCAAGAGCTAATCGAACATTGTGAGATTATGCAGTGAAAGAAGGATGACATTGGTCGAAATGTTTCCATACCTTTCTATCACATGGATGGCTTATCACCCCTAACTCTCAATGAGTTGTTGAATGCCATGTCATGTGTTCGACTGTCTTTGATGACATGTACAACCTTTGTAGCCTAGTGGTAAGCAACATATATCTCAAAACTTTAAAGGTATATTATGCTTTTGCCCATCACCTTTCTTCCTAGGTTTATATCGGACATGACCACATACTGGACAAGTGATTCTATCTTTGTCTTCCTTGTAATAAAGAATACAGCCATTTACACATACATGTATTCTCTCATACCCAAACCCAAGCTTACTAACCATCTGCTTTGTCTTATACAAGTCACTAGGCAACTTTGCATCATCTGGTAAAAGTTCTTTAATTAATTGTATAATACAATTAAAACAGCTCTCACTCATATTAAATTCAGATCTAATATTCAACAACCTTGTCACCACAGAAATGTAGGGTATATTTTACACCCATCAAAAAGTGGCTCATTTGTATCTTTTAACATTTCATAACACTTCTTAGCCTTGTAATTAGGAAGCTCTCCCTCAACTCCAAACATTTCATCCATACCAAAGATACTATCCCTATCAAATACATCAAGATCTAGCAGCTTCTAAAACCATTTCACAATAAGGATTTGTAGTTGGTACACCATCAACCCTCAATTGAGAACTTAAATTGATATTACATTCTGCTCTAGCCATAGCTTCATAGGGTTCTCCATGAGAGACCCATTGATAGTACTCAAGCACAAAACCATACTTATAAAGGTGAGTTTTGACAACATTGATATCAACAAATTTTCCATTATCACACCTTGAGCAAGGACATCTTATTTTTCCATTAGACACAAAGTCTTTTTGATATATCACAAACTCTATAAACTCATCTATGCCCCTTATGAATTCTTCAGTTATCCCCTTGTTATTTGGATCCAACCTATTGTACATCCAAGTTCTATCAACCCTCATTTTATCTACATTATAAAAAGAAAGCTTAGACATTATAGGAGAAAAAAGGGACAATACCAATTAAAGAATCACAAAGTCATACTTCACAAAACAAGATTTTTATATCTAATTCAAACCATATTTTAGCGTATACCAATTAAAGAATCACAAAGTCATACTTCACAAAACAAGATTTTTATATCTAATTCAAACCATATTTTAGCGTCCATTTAAGATTGATAAGCAAATAAAAATTCAAACCAAAAGGCCAACATGTAAGCAACAATAAGACATATATCCATATGGGGGTTAAAAAGTAAACAAAGAAGTATAACATAATCTAGTACATTAATCTAAGGGCATGTTTGTCACAACAAATTAGCAAAAAGACTTAATAGTTTCCTAAACCATATATTATCCTATTACTCTTTCATTGAAAGCAAAAAGGCAAAAAATATCCTAAATTATCTCACGTTATACTAAAAAAAATTCATCTAAGGAAAATAAATTCCAAGAAATTTTAAAGAAGCATATAGAGTGACACCTCTTTTTGTGTATTTTATAGAACCTCTTGCACCCAATATAATGTTAGATGATATATGCTTTCATTTGCTTAAACTAATCACCTACAAAAGAAGAATTAAGTTAGGTGCAGAATGAAATCACCTAGTATAATGTTATTTTTTTTGTACCTATGACTCTGAAAAATCTAATTTCATGTAAAAATGTGATAAGTTTAGACAAATAATTAAAATGTTGATATTTATGACTCATTTGATGGAAGAGAAATAGAAGGAAATAAAGGTAGAATTGTAATCCATTATGCTCATGTTTTCCATAAACTTAATTGTTTTGTCCTCACCAACTATGAGCATAAATAGTTGAGCAAAAAGAGTGACAATCACAACACAATTCAAACTACAAATAATTCTGTAGGACAAATATGCCTCCTTGCATAGATACATGTTATAGCTACAACTAGAGAGAAGTATGGGTGTAAAATTTGTTTGACATACCTAAGCAAGCTATCATGTATCTCTGAAAGCAATATAATGCAAAAATGTCATAGCAATCTTGGATAATTTCTTAGTTGAATGCTGCACTAGAATCTAGTAGTAACAAAATCTGTATAATAAAATATCAAAACTTGACAATGTATTATTCATGGGAAAATAAACTTGTGGCTAAGAAAAATAAGAAAAGGAAAAATGTATATTGGGGTTTACGATCTGGAGTTTTATTTGTTTACCATATAGGACTTGAATGATTGTTACTTAGAATCTACATCTTGAAGAAGGCCCTTGAACCGTACAATTTACAAAGCCATGCTTTGGAATCCTGACTTAAAAATAAATACGAAGTATATACTATATCAAAATACAATCAGATAAATAAAAAATAAATGATAATATTTGAATTAAATCAAAACATTTAAATGTTAATCATTCGTTTATGAAATAAGTAGAATTTGTTTTAAAAAAAAAATTGTTATAGTGGTAAGATACTGAGATCAAATCACCAATTTTTTGCATCCATTTCTAAAAAAAGGAGGCAAATCCAATGCACATTTACAAAAACAAAACAATACCAAATGAACAGTTACATTGAATACAACTAGACACACAGGTGAATGTCATAAGCTTCTTACTTACCTTTTCAGCTACAATGGTGCATAAGAGAGATTGAGATTGTAATCTATTGGCATGGCGCAAAAGAGATATTAATATACGTGGAAAAATTTAAATACTTAAATTTATCTACTTAAAATGCTTTTTTTTTTCAATCAAATTAGGATGGATGGATTTTTTTAAAAAATATATCTCTTACCCTGTAATTAATTCATGTAATTAATATGTTTAACTTACTTTTAAATTAAAATCCATATATTCTGATTTTTTGTAAAATTTATAAGTTTACATACTAATTTTCTTCATTAGATATTCTGATAAAGATGAAAGAACATGGGCAAAAGAAATATGAGAGAGAAGTGGAGAGGTGGTTCATATAAAATTGAAAGAAAGGACAAGATCTATAATCATGGGCTTGCGTTTTTGAGCCTAAATGGGCTTGAGTGTTGAAATGCTATATAAAAGCACAATGTCTAAATTTTTCTTTTTAACAAATTCATTTCTTCATGTCTCAAAAAAAAAAAGGTTTTCCTACAACTCTCTAACCAACTAATCTTATTCTATAACATATCAAGCAGATATGCCTTATATTGCTGTAGCACATAATTATGACTATGAGCTATATATATATACACTATCTAGCTACAAATTAGGATGAAAGGTCAAAAGTAATTAGGATGATTGTGAAATTTATGTCTTCATCCCTACAATCCTTATTTCCTATTTTTCAAAGTATGTGATAACCCAGTTCTTTATATATTATGTGCTCTTAAATCAACATACTAAAAGTTGTAGTACACAGTCTAGTAGATTGAGAAAACTTGTATCTACAAACCTTGTTTGGCGCATGAATGTAAGTATTGATATTGGACCTGCAATAAAATACGAGCATGATTATTAGTCATTCCAAATGAGATTTCATCTTCAAGTGCTATTACATTTTCCATCTTCCTCTAGCTGCACCTAAATCCACCGAAATCTTGGAATATATAGCTTTCCAAGGAAGAGGAGGAAAGGAAGTATTCATTCTATAATCTAGACTAGCTAGATGGAAGAGACTATATGAAAACAACTACACAACCAGATAATTCTACTGATAATTTTCTAAATTGTCAAGATGGTTTTCTCCTTATTATTGAACCAAGTGATCCATACAGTCAAATATAATAATAACAGCTCAGAAAATCAAGGAAATGCCAAGAATCCAGAGAAATATAAACTAAAATTTCTATACAAACTAATGCCTTCATTGTCCATTTTCCAAGTAGAACAAAATATGACAAAGCAAATAAAGATCACGCACCACCAAAGATTTTTCCCAAAATATAGTTGTCATCATTGTCACTATTAGAATATGAAAGCAATTTAGCAGATATCATTCAATTCTTATCATCATTATCTAGAAACTTGATCTACATATTAAACCCATCTCAAATTACATCCAAAACACAATAGCACTGTAGCCTAGGGACAATAACCCAAACAAAAGACCCTAACTTGAAGGAACCCACTAGAACAAATTCATAAACAAGCAATAACATCATCAGAGTTATCAGTAGGTTATCCATAAAAAGAAAAAAAAATTGAACCTTCTTGAAATCGTGAAGCTTGAGATAGCAAGCAGCTCTATTGCTGTGCAAAGCGATTTTCTGAGCCTTAGACTAAAATTAGTGACATAGTAGGAGCGTGAAGGCTAGATTGACTAAGGGTGGGAAAGGTAGAGATGGACTGAGGAGCTTGAGGTGTGAAAGCAAAGGATGTGAGAGGCAGAGACAAAGCCATAGACGGAGCAAGATCAACTGACAAGCTTGAGTTATGCAGACAAAAGGTACGAGACGGATGGAGCGAGATCGATCGACAATGCTTGCTTGAGACCAAGGATCCTTGCCTCAGACAAAGAGAGCCAACCTAGGAGGTGCGATTGAGCATTCAAGAAACAGAGGATTTAGGGATTTAGGGCAAAAATCATGAGGATTTAGAAATTGAGTAGAGAGACTCTCATAAAGGAAAATGGGTAAGACCGTAAGAGAGGGGGTAGCTGATTGAGTCAGTGGAACAAAGTAAAGCAACCGAATGAGGTGGAGTAAGAACGACTGACGGAGGCGGTGAAGCTGAAGGAGATAAGGAAGACTGAGGCACAGCGTGAATGGTAAGGGTTTGTGTCTTTTTTTGGGCCAAATACAGATATAGCGTGAAGGATGAAAAAAATTATCACTTTGGCGGGTTTTGGGAAATTTTATTTAATCTGGCTAAATTTTTATATAAAAAATTAATTAATGAAATTATATAAAATTATAATTAGCGAGGAACCTACCCCTCGCTAGATTAGTCCCTCACTAAAATCCATAATTTTAGCAATGAACATCATTTTCCCACGCTAAATTCCTTGCTAATTACTTTCACTAAGCGAGGAAGAATAATATGCCTCACTAAATTTAATTTTAGTGAGGAAAATTACTATTTCTTGCTATTTCCTCGCTAATTAGGTATTTTAGTGAGAGATAAATGATCCCTTGCTAAATTCCCTTGCTAAATGACATTTTTCTAGTAGTGAGAAAATCACAAGTTTGGTCCCAAAAACTCAAGAAATCTCTTGTAACTATTTCCCTATGATTCCTAGAGTTTTTAAAGAGTTTTGAGGGCTATTTTCTTTCAATTTTTCACTGAAATTTTCAACTAGAGAGAGAAAGTAGAGAGATAAAATGAAGCCATGAAGAAATCAATCCATGAAAAATATGTATAGGGTTCAAGGATAAAGAATATGTCATTGGATTTAAAGTTTGATGGGTTAATATTTTTTTATAACTTTTGTTAATTTTCTACCTATTTAGGGATTGAAAAGAAAAAGGAATTTCATGATTTTAATCCCAAAAATGGATTCCTTGAGTTCAAAATAGGTTAGAACAAGTGTGTTGTACAAAAATTTTCTTAAGGATCACAAAGTGAAATTTTAAGCCAAGTTTGTCACTTTGTGAAGTAAGTCATGTAATTCTTGGATTGAGACTTGTTTTGATAATTCTATAGGGTTCCAAGAGGCAATTGGAATCAAGAAAAGAGTGTGCAAAGTTTGGAAAGATTGTAAAGATCCAAGGTAGTTATATTACCATTTATGCCTACTATGTACATGTTTGATTTCATTGATTCTTTGACTATACCATGCCATGTATTGAAAGTTTTGTATTGAAATTGTGCTGTTGGCTATTGTTATGAAGAGTTTATGACTCTTGGATATCCAATTTTTAAAGTGTTATCATGCCAAAATTTTTATAAAATGCAAGGCATATTATGATAAAATGTTTTCCTCTTTGATGTTTCATAAACACTATGATGTTTTATGTGTAAAAATGGATGTAACTACTAAGATTCTTTGAATCTTACCCCCTCCAATGTTATCGTGATTAGGTCCAAGCTATGGCAATGTTGCCAAGGAAGTCAAGGGCAAGGAAGGAGAAGTTGATGCATAAGATTTTGTTACTTAGAATGATTATGTTTACGAAATATTATGTAAAATCATATGGCATATGATGCTCCTGTTTCTTCATGTCAATATGTTTCCTTAAGTGTTATGTAATGTGTAAATATGTTTGAGAACAATAAATGGCCATATATGGACAATTGGCCCTATTATTTTGCAAGTTCAAGGGATATAAGGTGACAATCTGATCTCAGTATGAATTCGTGAGTACTGTTTAGAACTTTTTGTGTTTCATGTATGGGTTTATATATGTATAAAAATTATGTTAGATAAGCTAGCTTTCCAAGAGGGGGGGTGAATTGGGAAGATTAAAATTTTTTCTGCAAAACGTCAAGAAAGTGAAGAAAGCAAAGTGTGATGGTAAAACAGAGTATAAATGAATAAACAGTAAAAGTAGCAGTAGGGAAGAGAAGACTCAGATATTTATCCTGGTTCGATCTCTCAACTTGACCTACGTCCAGTCCTCAAGTCACCACTTGAGATTTTCCACTATTCTGCAAGAATTCAGTAGGTTTCTTGCAAATGCCTCAGTACAAAGTTGATGCTCTGTTTCTAGAGCTCACACTTTCACTCTTTGCACCCTCACTAAGTGCTTCCCCAATCCCTTTTGATATCCCCTCACAAGAAAATCTTTCTTCCAGATGAAGATAAGATTGTGTACAACAAATAAACTCTCTTAATCAGAGTGAATATGAAAGTTGGAGTACAAAGTTTGAAGTATGTGAGAGTAAGAGACTTTGAATAGATGATTTGGCAGAGTTTCAGTATATATAAAGTAATTTTTGTTACCCACATCTTCAAATGAAGTTCTATTTATAGATTTCTGCCTCAACTATACGTTAGAGACAAGATCTAGCCGTTAGAGACGTTATCCAATGGTTACACTAAGAAACTATCCATTCACCACCGTATTTAATGCTTCTGACACTCAAAGTTTGAATTTCAGTTAGTCAACAGATGAATTTCACAGAAATCGAAAGCTACAGCCTTTAATGTTGAACTCCTGAAGTTCGTCTATTTATGAAACAAAATTTGCATTTTCATCTTTAGAAAATGATTCTATGTTGGAACATACGAATTTTCATGTTTAAAGTCGTTCTGTTAAGTGTGAATAGTAATTTCAATTTGCTACAGTGCTTTCGAAATTCAAATTTTGGAACTCCAAAATTCATCTGTTAGTAACTGGTTCAATGAGGCACAATAGTTCATCAATTCGAAATTCAAATTTTCAAAGGAAAAAGTTTATCTATCAGAGATACCTCTTTTCAGACTTACTTTAAAGTCGAATTTCTGAATTTTGTCATTCGTATGTCAACATATCAATACAACAGACTCACAAGCTTTGTGTCTGAAATTTGAATTTTCAAGTTCAAAGTTCATCTGTCAGTGAGCAATTTTAAAGCTCTTTTTAAACTTGTTTTCAGATGAACTTTGACATATTCTCAAACGAATTTTTCAATTTTCATAAGTTGCATTTTATCTAAAATTCAAATTTTCAAAAGCTAAAGTTCATCTGTCAGAGAAAGCTCTTTTCAGACATGTATCAAAATTCAAATTTCTCAAGTCAAAATTCATCTGTCAGAGAAGACTCTTTTCAGACTTGTTCATTTTCAATACGAAATTCGAATTTCCAAAGCCAAAGTTCAAATTTTCAAAACAGCAGATCAGTATAAACCTTTCAAACTTCGTCTGTTGGTGAGTGTTTTTCAAATATTCCATGAATTAACATAGAATCAAGGTTTTAAAACATCTTTTCACCAAATCAAAGTCTTTTACTCAAATTAAAACATTACTAAATATTCTACATCTATTCTTGCATTGATTTTTCTAGAATTCCTTCACTTGAACCCTTTTGTGCACATTTGATATCTTTATTCCAAGCTCTCGAAGATTGGTTTAGAATCATCAAAACACTTGATTCAACAAACTAGACATGAAGATCTTTCCATAGACATAAAGATCACTCAATTTAGAGTTGTGCATAATTTATGATGATTTCTGAAAATTGAGGTCAGAATCAGGATTTTCCATAAATGACCAAATCTACAGTACCTTTTAGAAAAATATGTTGTATTTATTGACCAAGTAAATATCTAGTTACTTATTTTTCCCATGTAGGAAATCTTTCTAGCTATTTTAGAAGCTGAAATCACTTTAAGAAGATTTTTCTAGAATTAGTTATGAATTTCCAAAATTTGTCGGGTAAAATGGATTAAGCCACATGAATAGTACCTGAGAATTTTTAAAATTCAGATTTTAATTTATTATGCATAAATGGAGATATTTAAGGTCTAATACATGGGAAATGGGCCCTAAAGCAAGGTTTTACAAGTTTGGCATATTTTCTTTGAGTTT
Organism: Adenanthera pavonina; assembly: GCA_026686845.1. Lineage (NCBI taxonomy): Eukaryota > Viridiplantae > Streptophyta > Magnoliopsida > Fabales > Fabaceae > Adenanthera > Adenanthera pavonina. The sequence continues at coordinate 9,095,222 of JAIVEN010000019.1, read as the reverse complement.
TCTTCTCCTCTTCTTTGGGTTTTGATTTTGGCCAAGCATGAAAAGAGGAAAGGAAGGTTCTTTCATGCATAGAAAGCAAGAGAAAGTGCAAGAAAGCATGATTTTAGTAAAGTTTAAGCAAATCAATGAAAAATCCCTTTTCTCCTCTTTTATGTGTGAATTTTGGCCTAACCTAGGGTGAGCAAGGAGTATTTTTTTTTCAAGAAAATAATGTCATAAATGGAATTCTCACAGTGAATTTAGCCTAAGACAAGTGTTGGAATCTATAAAAAACTTAAGATAAAGTAAATGGAATTTTTAGGGTTTTAAGATTCTTTATGAAGCAATGCTTGGTTATAGTGTTCTTTATGAAGCATTGCTTGGTTCTAGTTGATTTAGTTTGTATTTGATGATGTACTAGGGATTGAGGAAGCTCAAGGAATCATTGGGAAGGTTGAATCCACAAGAGAAAGCATAAAATTTCACAAAAGTAGCAAATTTCTATTTTTTCCTTTATATTATTATACTTTGTTTTATGATGTGATATGAATTGCTTTATTATTGTTTTGATGATTTTGGCTAAATATAATGTGAGGGGTTTAGCTCAAAATATCCATTTTCTAAGCTGTTATTCCTTTATATGATTAATGATGTTTTTATGGTATAAATGATAGCATGAATGCTTGAAATACATTTGCTACTGAGATTTTCATAATTTCACCCTCCAAATACTAACATGATAGGCCTAAGTTATGGTAAGAATGTAAGGGAGACAACAGGCAAGGAGAAGGATTATGATGACTAAAGTTTTATTTGATATTTTGTTAATCTCCTTGCACTTTTGTGTAAAAATTTTGTATGAATCTATGAAGCTTTATTTTTATGTTATCTTATGTCCTTAGGTATTGTGAGTACTTTGGTATATAGATTGGACATGTTTGAATGATGCACATATGTTATAAAAATTATTTTGCAAAGTTTTGCCAAAATCTGTCTATTTTGAGAACTTGATGTTTAGGTAGATACTAGCTGGCCAAAATAGGGCATAATAGGTAAGTATTATGAATGCCTAGAAAGTAGAAAGAATAAGCTTTTCAAAGAGCCAAAGGACACCTTAAATGGTTAATAATAGGATTTAAGGGGTCAAAACTGGATAGTATTAGACAACAGTAATTTTTTACTGTAAGTACTGTTTAACTTGATAGGCAATAGAAAGCCATATAGTGCTCCAAAAATTCATCCAGTTGCATGTATGAAAAGAGTTATGTTTTGTGAGTAATATGGTGATGGTCTGAATGCAATCGGAGTTATATAAAGAAATATATGCATGTTTTCCAAAAAAAATTTCTATTAAAGGTTAAATTCAATCCTAGATAGCCTAATTTCAATTGTAAGAGAAAACCTCAATTTAATGGCATCTAGAGTTCATTATGGAGATTTGGTAAAATTCAAACTTAATTCTCACAAATTCACTACAAGATGCATGAATTTCACAAAGAATATGATGGAGATTAAGGATGCATTCTAAAGATTTTTAGACACTGTTCACATAGTTGCTTATAGGGAATATTTATATTTGTTATATTTAGATAATTTTATTTATTGATTTATTTTGTTGGCTTCCAATTTATATTTTCTTGGGACCAAAGTCATTAGTTAGAATTAAATTAGGATAAATAAAATCTATTAAATATCCTTAATTTAAGTTAAGGATATTTCTTAGATTTTAGAAGATTATCTAATAGTGTTAGGATTAAAATATTAATTTTATTATTTTTCTTTTATTTTTTATTTTTGTTATTAAAAATTTTTATAATTATATATACCTTTTAGATTTCTCTAGTCCAATATGATTACTTGAGCCCCAGAGATTCCTAGTTACTTTAGAATTAAGATTTTCTTATTTTCCTATATAAAGGCCTCTATATAATGCATTTTTTTTTCAGACAAAGAGTGGAATAATATTATTGTATCTTTTTAGTAAAAATTACTATAATGGCACTAAACATCAATTTTAAGAAGCACTTTACCTAATGGTGCAAGACCGAAGGGATCAAGACCAAAGGAGTTATCATATTTAAGCTAAGAGGGATAATGAGGCAAAATACAGTGGCGCCGCAGCAAGGTACGACGGAGCCCCGACATGGGACCTTGAATTTGGGCTTTTAGGGAGAGACAGAACTGACTCATGTCGTGGTAAGCTTAACTGGAGTCGCAGTACTAGTCGTGAAATTTGTTTAAAGCAAACACAAAGTAGCTCAGACAAATAGAAAGAATCAAAGGGAGAACAAAGAAGCTATGCTAGGGTTTCAAATTTCTAGCCTGAGGGTTCAATTTCTGGCACTTCGTAAGCTTGATTATTGTTGGTAAGTCATCCCTCACCTCTCCTCTTCACTTTTCAAGTTTGTTCGATGATTTTCTTGGATTTGGTTGGTGTTCCGACTTGGGTTGCAATTCTACAGATCAATCTATGTTTAAATACCTTATTGATGTATCCTTGGATATGTACAAGCCCTGGGCTAAGGATTTAAAGTATTTAAGTGGTATATTTCCTAAACACTAACCCTCAAATCAAGATATTGGGAATCCAAAACTATGATGATATGATTATAGTTCTGTGAGTAGTTTTGGTATTTTAATGTTTGGGTATGCTTTAGAAACCTTTAATTCCATCTGATTTGTGTTTGGGTTGGTAATTGTGTACGTTAAAGATTGGGATTTTGTGATGGTAATGGGAATTTGTTGTTGTATATGTTGTAATATTTCTCAATTGGGATCTCTTGGCTCCAGGTTGTAATTGGAAAGTATTGGATTAATTGTAGTTGCTTTCTTTGGCTTACCAAGGTGTCGAGTGAGTTATACAATTGAGGTAATTGGGGTATTCTTGTCATGTCTTCTAATTAATTATATTTGTCTAATCCTTTTCATATCATGATATGCACATTTTATGTAATTATGTATATATTTCACTCTTTCATATCATGATATGCCTCTTAGTATGGATATTTCATCCCTTTTCATATTATGATATGTGTTGTTACACTTTTAATGAGTACTCTACCTCTATCTTCTTTATGATGAAAATGACATTTTGATGGTATTAAGTATAGTATATGTAAGTATGATGATTATTGATATGAAATGATTGATATGCACCCCATGATGTATTGTATATATTCATATGGCATGCTAGCACTATAGAGAATAATATGCAATGATATGTTAGCATGCATCGGGCATTATCACCAGTCATGTGTTGTGTTGCAATATATGGTTTAGGTGATTATGCTCTTATACCACGTGGAATACCAATCCAATAAATAGCACACAAGGCTTATGTTCAGATGGTGTAGCTTATGTCATTCCAGTCACTAAATAGTCGTCCTATGGCTGAGAGACTCAGGTGGCTATGAATTGGGGTGCACCTTCTCTAAATAACCACTAATTCAGGTGGCCCAAGGGAAGGAGAGCCATAATCCAACCTTTAGTGTAGTAGCCTTAGCTAGGTCATGACCATTGGGAGGAGAGCTAGGTAGTGATCTTGGAATCAGCCGTCACAGGTCATTAGAAGCAAGCCACTGGTTAAGGTTACCTTGTCATGGTAACTAGCTTATGGTTCTAGCTATGTATTAATGAGATTCGTGTCTATGTATCATGCATATGGCATTCATATTGATTATTGCATTTGGATATGATTATAAAGTATGTTTATATGTTTGTAAGTGTAAACCCCTAGTTACTAGGATATATGTCTCACCTTGTGGCTAACCATTCCAAGTAGAAGATCTAGCTCTAGCAACAAAAAGACCATGAAAGACTTAGGAAAAAAGGATTGGGAGTACTTGTGGGTGTTAGGGCTTACCCTCTTCTTGTTGTTATTGTTTTTACTTATGTTGTTACTAAAGTACCATTTGTATTATTGTGTAATGCTTCATGTATCTGATTTATCTTGATTTTCTAGGGTCAAACTGATATGTAGCCCCTCTTATACACTATGTGCTTGTGTATGGCCCTTGTGTGTTGATAGGCTTATGGTTATGTTTAGTGATTTGATGAATGTCCATTATGTTATATGTATTTTATGTGATGTTTCATTTCTGAATGTCCAGTTGAGTAGGATGTAAGTCTGGTGGCTCTAAGTCTCTATGGTTATATATGTCGTATTAGTGAGCCTGGTGTTGTTTTTGGACCCTTGGTGTGCAAAATGGTTGTTTAACCAATTAGCTTGAACTGGAGTTCAAGGGGGTCAAAACTTAAAGGAGTGGTTTCTTTGGGGTGGAACCTTCTTGGACATATTCCTTGTGTCTTGTATGATATAACAACCCTCGTTACACTGTCCTAAACTTAGTCTAGGCCTAACGGGAAGCATATTTAATGATATGTGTAGGACCGGAAGATCTAGGAAGAGAAAGAGCAAGAAGAAGATAGAAGTGCTCCACACCGCAATGAGTAGTAGGGCCGCTATGGTGAACGATTTGAAAACTTTGATAATATTTCAAATAGAAGGGCTTTATGCCACAATAATCTTATCACCCGCCATGGTGCCAAACCCTAAATTCCAATAAATTGGAAGTCATTTCAGTCAACAGAAAAAGAAGAAACCGAGGGAGGAAGATGAAAGCTATGTTAGGGCTTTAGTTATCTAGCCTCTAGGAGTGAAGTTTGGCCTTGAGGAGCTACAATCTTGATTGGTAAGTGGATCTTGCTTCCTCTTCTCTCTTCTCCTTTCATTTTTGGTTTGGAAATTGGTGGGAGTATGCTAGGTTCCAAGTTTAGGGATGAATCTATCGATTAAAATGGTTATAAAAGGATTAAGGAAGTGTGATTTAGTGTCAGTGATGCTTGGATATGAGTTTTAAAAGGATTATGTATGATTTGATATAACCCCAGGTTGAAAATGGTTGAGTGAATTGAGAATCTAAGATGCATGCATGTAACTATGATGGGGATGGTTAATTGAAACTCATTAATGCATGTTTATGATGTTAGAACTTTAGGTTAAGCTTGAATGGCTAAATTATGGATGTTGGTTATTATGAGTATTATGTTAATTAAAGGTATTATGTTGTTATAGTGGTTGACTGGCTAATTGAAAGTGTATAGCTCATGATGAGTGCTTTAGAGGCTTGTCTAATCCCCTATGTGGGTGGTGTTGGTAATTCAAGGTAACCAAGTGTTTGTGATATATGTATGTTATGATGATATATATATATATATGAATGCTTCCGTCCATACCATGATATCATTATCTATGTGTGTGTATGATTTTTCTACATATCGTGGTATGCACACGGTTAGATGAGGTATGAATCCTGACATTTGGTATTTGTACATGATGATGATGAATATGATGTTGTATATGTGATTTTTGCATCAAACCCATTTGATTGCATGCTAGCATGACTATGATGATGATTATATTATTAGGGGCATGTTGGAATATAATTGACATCATCACCATTGATACATATTGTGTGGTGGATTAGGATGTGATGATGAGATGTGATATGACAATGAGATAAGATATGATGATGATATGATATGGTGATAGGATGAAACATCCCTACCACTAAATCATCTCCTATGGTCTGGAGAGCCAGGTGGCAATGGATTGTACCTTCCTTAAATCATCACCAATTCTGGTGGTTCAGGGGAAAGAGATCCATGGTCTAACCATTAGTGTGACCTTTAGCCTGGTGCACTAGTGTGAGGTGAGCTTGATAATGTCCAATAATCAATCTTTACTTGCTGTTGGAAGGGAATCACCTATTTGAAAATGTCTTGTGATGTCATCAGCTCATGGTTCTAGCCGTGTATAAGGGAGACATACATTACATGACAGTTGGCCTGGTGCACTACATCATTTGCATATATGTGTGATATTAATGATATCATTGTATGTGTGTGTTTGTCTTGGTTACTGAGACTTTGTCTCACACCCCCCCCATGACTAACATTTCAAATGAAGACCTTGGTACTAGTTTGGAGAAGACTAAAGAGTCGTAGGCCTCTCTACATTTAGGAACTTCAAGTATAATTGGTAGTTTGTATTCAATTTATATAATATTGTCGCAAGTAGGTTGTTGTGGCTTGGTGTCTGTATGAGTGTCCTGGGAGTACTATCTCTGTACTATTCGATGATAGGATATTGTGATATTGATGTTAGATAATATAGATGATTATGCGATGATATTGATGGTGATGGATAATACGTGATAGGTGTGAACATGTGCTAGGTATGGTTTGTATGTGTGTGATGATGATTTGGACCCCAATGTGGGTCATTGTTGTTTGGATCATAGTCCGTGAGCCAAATTGGCTGTATGTATATGCTAAAAAAGGGTTTTTGGGCCTTATATCTATGTTTGGGCATGTAGCCCATTATGCAAAAATTGGGGTTCAATGGGGTCAATTCTCATAGGAGTTGTTTATTTAGGGTGAAACCTCCTTGGACATATTAGTTATGCCATTTAGGACCTATGTGAATAGTCCTTGGATGTCAAATTGCCTTTGGTGGCAATTGGAGAAGGTTGGTTGTGAGTTTTGGTCAAAAAGTGACTAAAATGGTTTCGAGTGTACAAAATATCTATACGGGTGAGTCTAGTCAATAGATTGAGGTGAAACAGGTGTCCATAGTTAGATCAAGACAAAATTGACCTGTAGAAGTTGGAATCAGGTCATTCGGAAGTCGGAGTGCACAGTTGTGCACATCAAAAGTTCATCCAAAAAATTAGCAATTTGCTTATACAAGATCTGATATGGGCACCACAGTGACAGAAGATTGGCCGTGGTGCCAAGTGGTTCTGCCTCTCTCAAACCATGACTGCACTGTAGCTTGTTGCAGCCCAGCTCTATTTTGGTGTTGTTTGAATTTTTTCTCTATTTTTTATGTTCTAAGTGATGTTTTGGGAGTTCTGGGAGTAGGTTGTTATATTTTGGTATCAGAGCAACAGTTTAGACCATTGTTTCTACTCATTGTAGTATTTGGCACATTTTGGATTACTTAAACTTGTTTATTCCCATTGTAATACTAGTTCAGAGTCATATAACTAAATATGTTACTACTATTGTATAAGGGAAAGATGTGTCTTGCAGGGGGTAAACAAAGCAATGGTAATCTCATGAGAGAGATGCTCGAAATGTTGGCTGTGTTGAGTGACCAAGTTATGGATTTCAAAAATTGGGAGAGTTGCTTGTGTCATATTGAATTTGCATACAATAGAGTTGCTCATTCCACTACATCTTATTCTCCCTTCGAGATTGTGTATGGATTTAATCCTTTGACTCCCTTAGATCTTTTACCTTTACCTATGCATAAAAGAACTAACCTTGATGGCAAGGAAAAAGCTAAGTTTGTGCAGGAACTTCATGCTAAAGTTCAAGCCAATATAGAAAGGAGGAATGAACAAGATGCTCAGCAAGCAAACAAAGGTCGAAGGCGAGTTGTATTCAGCCCTGGAGATTAGGTTTGGGTACACTTGCGAAAGGAAAGGTTTCCAGCGCAAAGGAAATCTAAGCTGCAACCAAGAGGAGATGGTCCTTTTCAAGTCCTGGAAAGGATTAATGACAATGCCTACAAGATTCACTTACCAAGTTCCTATGGCTATGTTAGTGCTACTTTCAATGTTTCAGACTTGTCCTTATTTGATGCTACAGATTCGAGGATAAATCTTTTTGAGGAGGGAGGAAATGATAGAGAACAAGTGAACTCTCAATCATTGAGATCCAATGTGCCCAAAGACCCTCTTCAAGGAGTAGGAGGCCCAATGACAAGAGGCGGGACAAAAACCATGAAAGAGGCCTTGCAAGGATTGGTCCCAGAGCTTAAGGAGAAAAAGCCCATCTATTTGGAAGACTTAGAGCAAATGGAGCCACCTTCTAATCCAAAAAGAATGATTATTTATTTGGAGGCCCAATTTGAAGATCTTAAAGGCCCAACCCAAGTCCAAATAGAAGAGCTTGATTAAAAGAAGTCATGTGCTTCATTAATGAGTCATGTGACTTTAGGATTAAATTTATTCTTTTTTAATTTATTTTGAATTTTCGTTTTATTTTTGATTTGATTTTTTCTAGATTAGATTAGGTTAGTTTTGATTGGTTCTCACTTGTATTTATGAAGCCAACTTAAGATTTAATTCATATTTGAATTTCAAATTCAAAAAAAATTAAAGGATAAGCCTTATCTATAAGGAATCAATTATCCTATTAGGATTAGGATTAGGATTTCTATTATTATTTAAAGACCATATGGTGCCACTTTGCAAATCAGATTTGAATAATATTTTGAGTGATTTCTCTCTTCAATTTTGTGTGAGATTGTTAGGGTTCTTCGTGTTCTTCCTAGAATACGGATTCGACTTATCAGGAAAATTGTCTAACTCTTGTGGTGTCTTGTGTTTGGGGTTGCTAGAGTTCTCTCTAAAGGTTCCATTCGGTTTCTCAATTGCATTGGGTTGCTTCCATTGTTTTTGGTTATTACTCTAGGTTCTTGAGTTGCCTAAGACTTGTTCTTGGGAGGTTCACCCTACTTCTATCAGATTGGTAATCAGAGCAAAGGTTGAGTTTAGGCGTTTCGTCCTCTTGTTAGCCTTCTGAACATCTAAAAGTTTGAACGCATCAAAACGTCCTATATCCTTTGAGTTTTAGGATGAATTGTATGTCTATCTTGAAGCTCAGAATCTGTGCTTTCACCTCGTTTTAATGAAGTCCCAATCCGAGATTCGAGCGAAAAGTTGTACTTGATCGGATACGTCATCTCCCAGAAAATTTGATCTTGAGCAGCAAGAATCAATCTTGAAATTTGGCTTACCCTTTAAATTGATTTATCTTGTGTCTGGTGTGCTAATTCTCATATCTTAGTAAAAAAAGTTTTGATCTTACACCATTATTTGTGTCTAGGGTTCTTGGGTTTTTCCCTCCTTTGAATTCTTAAAGGTCCCTTTCTATCTTGAACATCTGATTGCCACTTAGACTAACTTGTTTCTCTTGACAGGCCATCTGATTCCATTAAGAGCATCATAAGCACCTTATAAGAGTGGTAAAAGGCAAGAGAGATTTGTGAAATCATTATTAGAAAAATCCAATAAAGAGTGCAAACACGAGTGAATTGTTATACAAGAATTGAGTGAAACACATGAGAAGAAAGAGTGAGTTTCCTAACTTTCAATTTTTTTTTTGTTTTAATTCTTTCTACAGGTTCTTGCGACAATGACAGGCAGTGAAAGTGAAGGTGAAGTTGATATGAAATTCTTGATCAAAGCATTTCGTGATGAACTCAAAAACATCAGAAATGATATGGCTGACATGAAATCTGAGATGCGTTTAAAAAAGTCCAGAAGTAGAACCAATGATGAAGAAGAGCATGATTCTGAAACGGATTCCAACTCAAAAAGCAAATCTTCCTCCAAGAAAGACAATGATTTAGGAGGCATCAAGCTTAAAATTCCCTCATTCCATGGTAAAATGGATCCTGACTTACACCTTGAATGGGAGAGGAAAGTAGAGCTCATTTTTTAATGTCATAACTACTCAGAAGAAAAGAAAGTGAAACTTGCAGTTGTTGAGTTTACTGGCTATGCTAGTGTTTGGTGGGATAAATTACAGCGTGCTAGAAGAAGGAATGGTGAAGAACTCATCGACACATGGCGTGACATGAGAACCATCATGCATAAGAGGTATATCCCTTCCTATTACCATCGTGATTTGCATACAAGATTGCAAAAACTTGAATAGGGATCTATGAGCGTTGAAGAGTATCATGAAGAGATGGAGATGGCTATAATCCGAGCTGATGTTAATGAAGATGAAGAGCAGACAATGGCCCGCTTCATTGGTGGATTAAGAACTGAATCCAAGAAAGCATTGAGCTAGAATATTACTTGGCTATGGAAGAATTGCTTCATAAAGCTATCTACTTGGAGAAGCAATTGAAAAGTAGGAAAACTAACTCTATTCCTTGGAGAACTAATTCTCTCTTCAAGCGAAAAGAGTCAAGAACAAGATATGAAGATCAAAACTCCAAATCAACCCAAAAGAATAAAGAAGATGTGAAGATGAAGGCTTCTGCATTTAAAGGTACTTCTAAATCAAAATCCTCTTCTAAATCTAGTACCTTGCGTTGCTTTAGATGTCAAGGCTTTGGGCATATTTCTGCTTAATGTCCAAACAAAAGAACCATGGTTATCCTTGATAATGGGTGAGTTGATAGTGAAAATTCTTGTGAAGATTCTGATAATGATCCTCATGCTTTAGATGATATGCCTCCTTTAGAATCTTGTTCAAATAATGAATATACTGATCCTGTACATGGTAATGCACTTGTTACTCAAAGAATTCTCAATGCTCAATCAAAAGATGAGAAACATGATGATGAGCAAAGAGAAGAGATTTTCCATATTAGATGCTTCATTCAAGACAAGGTATGTAGCTTGGTTATTGATGGTGGTAGTTGCACTAATGTTGCTAGTTTACTTGTAGAGAAACTGAACTTGCCTACTCTAAAACATCCAAAGCCTTACAATTTGCAATGGCTAATTGATTGTGGTGAGATGAAAGTCACCAAGCAAGTTCACGTATCATTTACTATTGGAAAATACCATGACAAGGTGTTATGTGATGTAGCACCTATGTATGCAGGACATCTACTTCTTGGTCGTCCATGGCAATTTGACAGATGTGTGACTCATGACGGCTATAGAAATTTCTACTCCTTTGTGTTTGAAGGGCATAACATTGTGCTTAGGCCTTTTAGGCCAATGCAAGCATATGAAGATCAATACATAATTATAAGTGATTATAGAGAGAAAAGAGAAAAAGAGAGGCATAAGAAAGAAAAAGAAGAGAAAGAGAAAGGAAAAATGTAGAAAAATGAAAAGAGTGGAAAGAATGTAAGAGAAAAGAAAAAGAGTGCAGAAAAAGAAAGAGAGAGTGAACAAAATAAGAGCTTGAGCTTATTCATTGAAAAAGGAGAGGTGAAGAGTGCACTAATGGCAAGACAAGCAGTCTTTGTGCTTCTGTACAAGGACACCTATTTTTCTACTAACAAACTTGATACTTCTTTGCCTTCTAGTGTTATCTTTCTTTTGCAGGAATTTGGTGATCCTTTTCCAGAAGAAATTCCCAATGGTTTGCATCCTCTAAGAGGCATAGAACATAGAATTGATTTCATCCCTGAATCTTCCCTTCCCAATAAACTAGCATATAGAGCCAACCCCTAAGAAACTAAGGAGATCCAAAGACAAGTAGAGGAGCTCATGACAAAAGGCTTTGGCGTGAAAGTTTAAGCCCTTGTGCTGGACCGGTCATCCTAGTTCCTAAGAAAGATGGATCATGGCGAATATGTGTGGATTGCCGAGCTATCAACAAAATAATGGTTAAGTATCGCTACCATATCCCTAGGCTAGATGATATGCTTGATGAATTGCATGGTTCTGCATTGTTTTCTAAGATTGATCTTCGGAGTAGTTATCATCAAATTTGAATGAAAGAAGGAGATGAGTGGAAAACTACATTTAAGACGAAATTTAGACTTTATGAATGGTTGGTAATGCCTTTTGGATTAACTAATGCTCCTAGTACATTCATGAGTCTTATGAATCATGTCTTCCGTTCATTCATAGGAAAGTTTATTGTGGCTTATTTTGATGACATTTTAGTCTATAGCAAGAATTTAGAAGGCCACATACTGCATTTGCGTGAAGTCTTTAATACTCTTAGAGCAAATAAGCTTTATACAAACATTCAAAAGTGTTCCTTTTACATGGATTCTGTTGTGTTTCTTAGTTTTGTTGTGGGTGCTCAAGGGATCCAAGTAGATGGAGAAAAGGTTAAAAAAATTCAAGACTGGCCTACTCCAAAGAATGCTAATGAGGTGAGATCTTTCCATGGCTTAGCTAGCTTTTATAGGAGGTTTGTTAAAGATTTTTCATCTATAGCAGCACCTTTGAATGAGTTAGTTAAAAAGCATGTCACATTTAAATGGGGTAAGGCACAAGAGAAAGCTTTCAACACTTTAAAAGAAAAACTCACCAATGCACCACTACTTGTTTTACCATATTTTAGAAAAGTTTTTGAGGTTGAGTGTGATGCATCTGGCTTGGGTATTGGAGCTGTCTTAATGCAAGATAATAGGCCAATTTCTTACTTTAGTGAAAAGCTTAGTGGTCTCACTTTAAACTACTCCACTTATGATAAAAAACTTTATGCCTTAAAGAGAACTTTAGAGACTTGGCAACATTATCTTTGGCCTAAAGAATTTATCATACATTTTGATCATGAGAGTTTAAAGTACCTAAAGTCACAAGGTAAGTTGAATAAAAGACATGCCCAATGGTTGGAATTTATTAAGACCTTTCCATATGTGATCAAGAACAAACAAGGTAAGGAGAATGTAGTAGCGGATGCTCTATCTTGCAGGTATACTCTTCTTACTTCTTTACAAACTTGATTGCTTGGTTTTGATATGCTTAAGGGATTATATGAATCTGATTTTGATTTTGGGAAGATTTGGAATTCTTGTGAAAAACATGGTTTTCAAGATTATTTCAAATTTGAAGGCTTTCTTTTCAAAAGAGATAAACTTTGTATTCCTTCTTGTTCAATACGTGAATTACTTTTGAAGGAAGCTCATGGTGGTGGTTTAATGGGCCATTTTGGCATTGATAAAACTTTTAGTGTGTTGCATGAACATTTCTTTTAGCCTGCTATGAGGCGTGATGTTGTTGTTCTATGTGATAAATGCATAACATGCAAACATGCTAAATCAAAGATTAAACGGCATGGATTGTATTCCCTACTCCCCGTTCCTAACCAACCTTGGACTGATATATCTATGGATTTTGTGTTAGGGCTCCCTAGGTCTCAAACTGGAAAAGATAGCATCTTTTTTGTTGTAGATAGATTTAGTAAAATGGCACATTTTATTGAATGCTCTAAGACTAATGATGCTGTTTATATTGCTAATCTATTCTTTAAAGAGATTGTCCGATTGCATGGTTTACCAAGAACAATTGTGAGTGATAGGGATGTAAAGTTTCTTAGTCATTTTTGGAGAACTCTTTGGAATAAACTTGGAACTAAACTTTTGTTTTCTACAACTGCACATCCACAAATTGATGGACAAACATAAGTAGTAAATAGGACACTCACTACTTTATTGCGTGCAATCATTCAGAAGAATTTGAAAAATTGGGAGAGTTGCTTGTGTCATATTGAATTTGCATACAATAGAGTTGCTCATTCCACTACATCTTATTCTCCCTTCGAGATTGTGTATGGATTTAATCCTTTGACTCCCTTAGATCTTTTACCTTTACCTATGCATAAAAGAACTAACCTTGATGGCAAGGAAAAAGCTAAGTTTGTGCAGGAACTTCATGCTAAAGTTCAAGCCAATATAGAAAGGAGGAATGAACAAGATGCTCAGCAAGCAAACAAAGGTCGAAGGCGAGTTGTATTCAGCCCTGGAGATTAGGTTTGGGTACACTTGCGAAAGGAAAGGTTTCCAGCGCAAAGGAAATCTAAGCTGCAACCAAGAGGAGATGGTCCTTTTCAAGTCCTGGAAAGGATTAATGACAATGCCTACAAGATTCACTTACCAAGTTCCTATGGCTATGTTAGTGCTACTTTCAACGTTTCATACTTGTCCTTGTTTGATGCTACAGATTCGAGGATGAATCTTTTTGAGGAGGGAGGAAATGATAGAGAACAAGTAAACTCTCAATCATTGAGATCCAATGTGCCCAAAGACCCTCTTCAAGGAGTAGGAGGCCCAATGACAAGAGGTAGGACAAAAGCCATGAAAGAGGCCTTGCAAGGATTGGTCCCAGAGCTTAAGGAGAAAGAGTTCATCTATTTGGAAGACTTAGAGCAAATGGAGCCACCTTCTAATCCAAAAAGAATGATTATTTATTTGGAGGCCCAATTTGAAGATCTTAAAGGCCCAACCCAAGTCCAAATAGAAGAGCTTGATTAAAAGAAGTCATGTGCTTCATTAATGAGTCATGTGACTTTAGGATTAAATTTATTCTTTTTTAATTTATTTTGAATTTTCGTTTTATTTTTGATTTGATTTTTTCTAGATTAGATTAGGTTAGTTTTGATTGGTTCTCACTTGTATTTATGAAGCCAACTTAAGATTTAATTCATATTTGAATTTCAAATTCAAAAAAAATTAAAGGATAAGCCTTATCTATAAGGAATCAATTATCCTATTAGGATTAGGATTAGGATTTCTATTATTATTTAAAGACCATATGGTGCCACTTTGCAAATCAGATTTGAATAATATTTTGAGTGATTTCTCTCTTCAATTTCATGTGAGATTGTTAGGGTTCTTCGTGTTCTTCCTAGAATACGGATTTGACTTATTAAGATAATTGACCAACTCTTGTGGCGTCTTGTGTTTGGAGTTGCTAGAGTTCTCTCTAGAGGTTCCATTCGGTCTCTCAATTGCATTGGGTTGCTTCTGTTGTTTTTGGTTATTACTCTGGGTTCTTCAGTTGCCTAAGACTTGTTCTTGGGAGGTTCATCCTACTTCTATCAACTTTTTGCTCAGAGGTGCAATCCATCACACTAAATATGTTCTCCAATCATTCTATCCAATCCTCCTTATGCAACATCGATGGTACCTTCAAAAATCGGAGGATTAAACTTTTGAAAGTCTTTCAATTGTGAGGAGATACCCCCTCTTTCAACTCTTAGGGCTGTCTCAGGCTCCACCACATTCTCATTCTCATCCTGTCCTGCATTCAGGTCCACATATATGCCAGCCTCTTTATTCACATCACCCTGATCTTGCCGATTCATTTGTTCATGCAACTTGTTCAACGTGTCCCCCTAAGTATTTACTTGATTACTGAGGCTAGTCAATATCTCATACATTTGCCTCATTATGTCACTATTACTCGATCTTCCTCTGTGAGACATTCTTCCTACACACAAGTGACAACACAATCAATTATATGGTTCTGGACTAGTATTGCAATAGGAATATGAGTCCATGTATTTAAAGTTGTGCCAAGTATTACTCCAAGCAGAAACAATGGCCTAAAACTATTGCTCTGATACCAAAATGTAACATCTTACTCCCAATGGCCTCCTGACCATAACCAAAAACTCCAATGTCCAACCAAACACAGCCCAAACAACTCATAAATACTTCTCTCAACATCAAAGCACCAAAAGAAAATCCCAAAAAGACACCAGAAATTGGGCTGGGGTCGGGGCCGCAGCCGCTATAGTATCGCCATAGCTCCAACCCCTTTCTTTTTCTCTAGATGTTCACTAACTTCCTAGCATCACGGTGCCCCACTGTTGATACAACATCAGCAAAAACTCATCCTCCGAGGTGAACTTCCGATACACATAACTTTATGCTTCGACCTCCGATTGACCTAATTCTTACTCTTACAAGTCAATCTAGTCCCAATCTATCCAAAGACATCAATTTCACCTCAATCCAACTTTGTATGGAGATCCTTGACACCTAACACCATTTTGACCACTTTTTGACCAAAACTCAAAACCTACAACTCCCATTTTCCACCAAATGCAATTTAACCACTTGAGACCATTCAACCAGGTTCAAAACCACCTAACTAACTTGTCCAAATAGGTTTCACCTCAAAGGAACCACTCCTCTGAGATTTGATCCTCTTGAACCCCAAATTGATAAAGTGGGCTATAGGCCCTAAAACACACCAAGGCCCAATTCCACCCTTAGGCTCCCATGTACCACAACTCATCATACACATCACATACAACACAATTCTACTATCATAACATACCAATAACATCATATCCATTACAATTACAACATCAAGTCACCACTTAGCTTACAAACCACATATTCTACTTGGCACAAGATACATATCCAAATCACACATACACTACATAGACCTAGTATTCTCAGGTCCGATGCTACTCCCTTGTCTTCTCAAGACTAGTGCCAGAACCTTTACCTGAAAGGGTTAGTTCATGGGAAATAGGGGTGTGAGACAACGTCTTAGTAATTGGGAACAACCACACACACACATATATATATATATAACTCATACAATCTTATGAATGCAATATGAAATGAATGCATATCTCCCTCGCACACAGCTAGAACCACGAGCTAGCATCATAACAGAACATTTCATATAGGTGATTCCCCTCCAATAGTCAATGAATACTTATTCTGGGACATCACCAAGCTTACCTCCCATTAGTGCACCAGGCCAAAGGTAACGCTAATGTTCAGATTGTGGTTCTCTTTACCCTGGATCACCTTGAATTGGTGGTGATTTAGGGAAGGTGTAATCCACTACTGCCTGGCTCCCCTGGCCATAGGGGAGGATTTAGCGGCAGGGATCCCATTCTTATCCTCCCTTATCATGTATCATATCATATCATCATATATCATACTATCATCACTACCCTTTCTACCAGATATCACAATCTCACAATGCCATGTGGTGATGCTCATGTCATATCATCATATAATCATTCTCATCATGTATCACAATGTCTTGCATGCATCATGTCATGTCAAATCATCACCATCATCTCTAATCATCATAACCTATATGTCTAGCCATGTGCATACCATGATATAAAGATAAACCATAAACACACACATATCCATATCATGCTATGAATGGAAACATGCATATATACACATATATACCGACATAATATAGATATACAATACAAATAACACAAACACCAGATTACCTCAATTGTCACTACCACACGCACACAAGTTCCACAAGCTTTCTTGAATGCCAATCCCATATCTTGACTTCTCTGATCAACCAAATAACCTTCACAATATTGTAATACCTCAATTAACACAATATATAACTTGATCAAAAATCACAATTCAATCATATAGGCCTAACCCAAAGTTCCACCACCACTCTCATGCATCATTAAGCTCCTAAGGACCATTCAAACACTACTCAACCATGCACACTTCAGATTCCCAAGAGCCCTAACCAAAAACAACCTAGGGTTAAGCTCAAATCATGCATAATTTCTCTAAAACTCATAACCAAGCAACATACACATCAAATCACACTCTATTAACCCCATTTCATCCATTTAAATTGGTGGGATTCAGTCAAAACCAAAGATCCCACCATATAATGAAAAAATCCCAACTCAAAATTGCAGAAAACGGAGAGGGAGGAGTAGAGATCACTTAACAATCAAGATCCAAGCTTCAAGAGGTTGAAAATCACTCTCAATGGCTGAAATCTTTGAACCATAATGCTGCTCCTATGCCGTTCCCTTCGTTTCTTTCTTTTCCTTCTCGGTCAACCGACTGAAATGATTCTGATTTAAACAAAAATATCAACTTCTGCCGCAACGCCACCAATTTCAACCAAAAAATGCCCCCTCTGGATCTCGCTCTTACTGCAGCGACCCTGCTTCTCGTCGTGGCGTGGAGCCCATTTATTCTCCACGTTGATTCTTCCTCCGTCCTATTTACCTCCGGTTCTGCACACAATGCCAATGACACTTGGTTAGCTTAGGACCAAGTTAGGGATAATATAATGGGGGTTGTTACAATTTGCTACAAAATGCTAATATTACATCATGTAAAGATGTTGAAGAAACAATTTGGTCGGCAAAGCTATTATGCACCAACTTCTCCAACTTACATTACAAAATTTTATAATATGTATTGTAATCCTTGGTACAAAAAACTTGTATGGTAATTTGTAATTATGCATTAAAAGATTATTTAAATGCTTTTTGGCAAATTTGAATTCTTTGATTGCATATATATATATATTATGCAACTCATTAGCTATCTATTTCATCCTAGGGGCATTTAATTTGTATCAGCTTCTTTTTAGGTGCAATGTCATAAACAATATTTTATGGTTTATATGTCATAATTTATGTTCTTTAGTTGATCCTTAATTCAAGGAATTGGAATTGATCTTATATTTATATAATTCCATTGTATATTGTGATTTCCATTTTTAATTCCACATATAATAATAATTATTATATGGTAAAAGTGAACTTTTGTTCCTTTAATTTTGAGACCGATTTTATTTTAGTCATTTAACTTTATTAAGTTTTTTTATAATCCTTTAACTTTGAAAATAAAATCAAAATCTTCCTAATTTTTAACACCATTAAATATTTAATGGAAAATAAAAAATTGGTATTTTAAAAGCTAACTTATAAGTTATAAGTATTAGTATGAAGTCATTAATCTTAAATTATACTTGAAATATTTTTTAAAATAAATATTGCATTCTTAAAAATAAAAATCTAACCACTTATAACTTTAATTGAAATATTTTTTAAAATAAATATTGTAAATGTAAAAATAAAACTATAATCATCATTCATTGCTTTTACGGTTATGGGTAAAAGAGTGAGGGTTGGTTTGATTAGTTAAAGCATTTTTTATGAGTGCTTCTAATTTAATTTATGAATTACCCTTGAACAAGAGAGAGACTAAATGATTTTTTATAAATAAAATATTTTTAAAATTTTAAAATAAATAATTACAACTTTAAAAATAAAACTTATAAAATAAGATTTATTTTTAATATTATTATTATTTATTTTAAGAATTTAAAATATTTTAAGTATAATTATAAGTTAAGGATTATAAGTCAAATCATAATTTTCCATTAACAATTTAACAGTATTGAGAATTAAAAAAATTTTATTTGTAGTTTAAAAGTTAAAGGATTACAATAAAAC
Source organism: Adenanthera pavonina (assembly GCA_026686845.1). NCBI lineage: Eukaryota > Viridiplantae > Streptophyta > Magnoliopsida > Fabales > Fabaceae > Adenanthera > Adenanthera pavonina. The sequence goes on along the minus strand of JAIVEN010000019.1, from coordinate 9,076,529 downwards.
CTTTTAAAATTAAATGACTAAAAAGAAACTTAACCAAAATTAAATGACTAAATGTGTACTTTTGCCTAATTATATTAATGAGTAATCAAACATTAACTTTAGCTATAGAATTTACTTAAACATTTTTTATTTCGTATTATTATAAAGATGATTTATGAATAATTTCTTTTTTTGACAAAGTTGATTTATGAATTAACTTATATGATTTTCAATCATTTGTTAACCATTATGATATTAAATATCATTTTTTTCAAGGCCAATTAGACTTACATATTAAATATCAATTAAGTTTTTGTAATCAAACAATAGTGTAAAGTTTAGTATAACATAAGTTTTGATGATGACAAATATAGAGTAATAAGGAATAAATGCATCATATATATCTGACATATATAATGTTCCTTAAAGAAGTAAAATATTCATTAAAATATATTTAATTATGTTCATAATGTATATATCATACTATGTGCAAATATATCCACTATACTTTTACAATGAATAATATAAATTGGATATATAAACTGAACTAAATACTTAGTTTGTAAGTATAATATATTAAATATAGGTTTGTCCAAGTAAGAAGAGTAAGCATTGGAATACAAAAATGAAAATCAATATCATGCCTCACTGAAGAAATAAGAAGAGAAAGGATGCTCCAAAAATGGAAGATCAGAAGAGAGCATGCCAAGAAGGAAGTAACCAAGTGGAAGTGGAACTCAACATTTGAAGACCTAGTCACTAGGTATATTTTGTTTTCACTTAGGTTTTGAGGTGAGATTAATCTTTGAAAATTACTTAATCTTGTTACCATATGTTTTAAATGAGTTAGATTAAGTAAATCTGATGTTAGCATATGTTAGATTTGAAAAACTCTGACTGATAGATGAATTTTGAGAAGTTAAACTTCACATAATTTGTGAAAATACGAACTTTGCTGACTGAAATTTGAAGTTCCAAAGACATCACCTCTGACAAACGAATTTCAAGTATTGAAATTTAAATTTTGAGTTAAGCATAGTTAGTAAAATGTGTAAAATTCATCTGAATTCATGACAAAATTCGTCTGATAATTAAATACTAAAAAGGTTCAAAAACATTCCCTTTGATAGACAAATTTTGGATTTCAAAATTTGAACTTTAGAATAAAATTCAATGATTTAAAATTGCATTTGATTAACTCAAAAAGTTTTGGGTATCAAAATAACATATCCTTACTTTTAAATATAGTGAAATTTGATTTTCAAGAATCTAAAGTTTGACTTTTGATTACTATTTTTAATACATCTCTCAAAATAGATATGAGTTTGATGTAAAAATTATTTCATATGGAACTAGACTTAATAAGCTTTTCAAAGAATGTTATTTCACTCAAAATAAAGGTCATATGAAAAAGCTATGGTCATTTAAATTTGAGTAGTGAGATATGGACTTTCAGTTTTAATCTCCTATCATTTTTTTGATCACATCTCACAGAATATGTTTGTTTTTTAAGTGAAACTTATTGCATTTGAAAGTAGACATTAAGAGATTTCCAATCATAGGTCATTTGCTTAATTTGGAGTTAAAATGAGAGAGTTATAGCTTCTGCAAAATTGTATACAGTGCAAAGTTTGAAATTATAGAGGTTTCTCCTCCGATAGACGAATTTCAGGCCTCTAAAATTCAAATTTTGAAGAAAACTTTTGTGTCATGTTGAGCTTGCCATCGATAGACAAATTTTGGCTTTCGAAATTCAAACTTCAGGTCTAACAGATGAATTTTGGCTTTCAAAATTCAAATTTTGAAACTCTAGAATGTGAAAATACTTCTGGAATAGCCAACAAACGTATTTCCACATCTAAAATTCAAATTTCAAGTCCAACAGACGAATTTTGGCTTTGAAAATTCAAATTTTAAATCCCCAGAATGTGAAAATACTTCTAGAATAGCAAACAGACAAATTTCCACATCCAAAATTCGAATTTCAAAAGGAAGAACTTGTGCCATATTGAGTTGCTCACTGACAGACAAATTTTGGGCACCAAAATTCAAACTTCGAAGGCACTGTAGCAATATGAAACAACTGTTCACACTTACCAGAAGAACTTTAAACTTGAAAATTTGTATGTTGCAACATAGAAACATTTGTCAAAGATGAAAATTCGAATTTTGCTTTAGAACAAACGAACTTCGAAGTTTAACGTTAAAGTCTTTAACTTATAGTCTCTGCAAAATTCATCTGTTGACACTCAAAATACGAATTTCAGAGTGTCAACGCATTAAATGTGGTTGGTGAACGGCTAGTTTACAGAGTAACCGTTGAGTAATATCTCTAACGGCTAGATCTTGTGTCTAACGTCTAGTTACACCACAAATCTATAAATAGAATATCATTTGAACTTATGGGTAACATTCTTAAGAGAGTTTATGCGAAAATGCTGCAACAATTTGTAAAATCTTTTTATCTCGGCATTGTTTGAAAAACCCACATCAATAAAATGAGCTTTCAATGTAATATCTACTCTTCAAGAAAGTTTTCATTCTGTAAACATTTCTTTCTACATATTCTAGGTAGAATCTTAGTGTGGGGAAACACTAAGGGATTCACACATCTTGTAAGGGTGTGGGGAGAGTGGCTTCACAAGTGCCTATTAAAACTTGTGGGATGTACTGAGATTTCATAGGTGCCGAATCAAACCTGTGGGATATAGTAAAAAATTCTAAGTGATGGCTTGGGGACTGGATGTAGGTCAAGTGGTTGGGTTGAACCAGTATAAATTATTGTGTATTGTTCTTCATCTTCTCTATTTAGTTGCTACACACAACTCTCTCTGTTTATCCCTGTCTTGCTGCACCCTTAGTGAAATTGGATTATGATCCAAAAAGAGCGAAAATCTTACATCACCCAATTCACCCCCCTCTTGGGTGACCGGCCAACATAACAAATAGATGTGGAAGTTAATACGTATATATACATAAAGCAGAAGTTACAATCAAAGAACATATTATTTATAATATTTTTAAAAATACAAATATTATAAACACTTTGAAATTAATTTATTTATTTTGTAATGGTTCATAAAATCCAAGATTGATTGTTGGTTAAAAAAAATAAATACAAACTATCAATTATGTTAGTTGATGGTGCATAATTCAAACACAGTCACTCATTTAACCTAGCTACATGTCCCTTCAATTCTCCAACATTTTATTTATCCTAATTAATATATCTTAATGCATAAAAATAACATAAAATTGAGTGTACAAAAATTATAACTAAAAACATATAATGTTATAAAAAAATATAAAAAATAAAATATTATAAATAATTTGAAATTAATACTAAGATGAATCAAGAAAGAAATTGTATTTTTATTAATCAGAAAAATAATCATTATAAAATTGATTATAGATTATATGGTATAATTTTCATTGTTTAGTTATTCCTTAATTTAAGAAATTTGAATTGAAGTTATCATTATATGATTCAAAAAGTATATTAAGCCACTCTTCTAATTACCTTAGATTCGTTTATTTGATGTAGACATAGTTTTACTCAACCGTTATTATATTTATGTAACCTAAATTGATTAATTTAAGATGTTGTGGCTCATAAAGTTTAAGACTGACCGTTGGTCTAAAAAACATAAAAACATAAGATTGATATAAGAAATCAATGATGTTAGTTGGTACATGATATAAACACATGGTCACTTATTCAACCCATATGTCCCCCCATTTGCCCAACCCTTTATATATACTAATTAATATATCCTAATGCATAAAAATAACATATGCAAAATCAACTGTGCAGAAATTGTAACTAAAAACATATAAACTCATATACATTTAAATCCATAAACTTATTCCTAAATGAATTCATCAATTTAGTGAAACATATTTTGTATCTAAGTTATCAATAAACTATCATGATCCCATCTACGTTCCTCACATGAATTTGGATCATCCCATCCTCATCGTCACTGGTGAGATTCCATCCTCTGTCCTTAATCGTCCATTTTTTGGGCCATGAAACATATTTGTATATTCGATTCAATGGAAGATCCAAACCACCCATTATTAAACCTCATCTAAATTATATCATGAAGGATTTGAGTTCAAATTTTAAGATTTAAGAATTCATTAACTAAATTACCATTTCATATTGCTTACTTAGACTTCAGATTGGAACTTTAACTAAACAATTTTAATGACCTTATTTAGTTAAATCGAATTCAAATTCGTGATTATACTAACTCATTTTTTAAATTGATCACTAAAATTATTTAGTTTTCATAATAATTAATAAATATCAAAATATGCTGATTGTGATATATTAGGAGGGGTTAAAATATGATTGATTAAAACTTAAAATAATAAAAAGTCATTATAAGTTTTAAATTTTAGAATTTTCTTTTTAGTTTTCAAACAATTTTAATGACTTCTGTATTTTCAAATATTTGCAACATACTTGGCTGAAAACTGTAAGCATTCAACAATTTTTTTAATATTTAATGCAAATACATTTTTAATTTCTCATTATGGTTGGTGAAAATTATATTATGATTATGGAGAGATTAAGATAACTGCTCATAAATTATAGCCTAAAAAAATGGAGAAAGGAAAATAAATTCGATCAAACGATGAAAAATTAGGAAAAAAAATAGAAGACAAATAAAAAAAGAGAAATAAAGTTAAAGACAGAAAGAAAAAAAATGATGTAGAAAGTTAAGATAATGAAAAAAATTAAGACAGCAGAGAAGTTAAAAAATGAATTAAAAATAAAAAAAAGAAAAAACAATTTAAAAATAGAGAATGTCAGACAATCTAATGAAATAAAATATGAGTTTTGTAATGACTAAATCCCACTTAGTCGAAGGGTCAAGGGAGGGAGATTTGAACCTCGCTTAGGGAGAGAAAAATTAAGGGAAAAAGGAGAAAAGTAAACATAAAAAATTATTGAAAATATAAACTCAAGTTTAAAGAAATTAATATATATATATATACATATTAAATAAACACGGGAGATTTGAATGTGGTGAAAAGACAAGTTAAAGAGAAAAAAGTAGGAATGTTAACATAAAAAAATTAAAATTATTGAAAATTTATATTCAAAATTTTAATAACATAAAAGAAATTTAAAAAAATAGGGAGATTTTATGAGGAAAAAATTAGGACGTGAAAATTTGAAAATTATTGATAATTTAAATTAAAAATTTTCATGAAATTAAAAAAATTGAAAAATAAACATAAGAAGATCTATATGTGGAGGAGAGGGAGATAAGTTAAAAAGATAAAAGTTAGGCATTTAAGTTTATATATTTAAAGAACTTATATCAAATTACATCAAAATACGTGATTTTTAAATATAAAAATAAGAGCAGTGATAAATATAAAGGGACAAGTAGGGGTGCTCGCAAAAGTATTTTGTGTGATCCGTGTATCGCACGGGAGTGAATACTAGTTATACTAAATTTTGCTGACGGTAAATTATATTATACTTAATACTTTTGTTATTTAAAATTATGTTTTGATCCCCTTTTAATACGTGTTGATAAAATTAACAGGTAAAATAAATTATTCTTTAAAAAATAAAATTATTGTCACAAAATAAATAAAATTATTTAATTATTTTTATTAACCTTTATTTATACTCTAATTCTCAAATTGTCGTTGCAAGTTATAACATATTTCAAAGTTGATTTGCCAAAAAAAAAAGTTGATTTGCCAAGTATTTGAGAAATTTGACAAGAATCTTTTCTAATTTGAATTAATCATCTTATATATAATCTAATTTCTTATTGAGAAAGATTTGAAATTTATTTCTTTAAACCTATTTCACATGTTTTGTTAATGTTATTGAATGTGGTAGGACCCACCACGAGATATACTGTAACAACCCACATGACACTTATTTTGAGGAAACAAGACGAAGGAAGGTTTAAGTGGGGCAAAAATGAGCTCCATGCCACGGTGAGAAGCAAGGCTACCGCGGTGAGAGCCAATTCTAGTAGCATGTTTTCTGCCAAATGTGGTGGCGCTGCGGTGAGCTGTCCTGGAGCCGCGGCGAGAGTTGAAAAGCTGGTTTAAATCATAATCATTTCGAGCAAAAAGAAAGAAAGAAACGGAGGAGAAACCGAGGGAGTTTTGCTAGGGTTAGAGACTTCCGGCCCTTGGGAGCGATTTTCAACCTCTTGAAGCCTGGATCTTGGTTGGTAAGTGATCCCTACTCTTTCCTCTCCATTTTCTTCGGTTTAAACTTGGGATTTTTTTATTATATGTTGGGATTTCCAATTTGGACCAAAATACACCAATTGAAATGGATGAAATGGGGTTAATGGAGTGTGATTTGATGTTCTTGTTACTTGTGTTGAATCAAGATGTTTTGATGATTCCAAACAAACCTTCAAGAGCTTGGAATAAAGATATCAAAGGTGCACTAAAGGTTCAAGTGAAGAAATCCTGGAGAAATCTGTGCAAAGTTTGATGTAGGATGTTTAGTAGTGTTTTATTTGAGTAAAAGACTTTGATTTGGTGGAAAGATGTTTTAAAACCTTGATTTTATGTTAAATCATGGAATATTTGAAAAACACCCACCAACAGACGAAGTTTGAAAGGTTAATACCAATCTGTCATAGTGAAAGTTCGAACTTTGGCTTTGGAAATTCGAATTTCGTACTGAAACTGAACTAGTATGAAGAGATGCCTCTCTGACAGACGAATTTTGACTTAATGAAATTCGAATTTTGATAAGTGTCTGAAAGGAGCTTTCAGTAACAGACGAACTTTGGGTTTTGAAAATTTGAATTTCAGACAAAATGAAACTTATGAAAACTAAAGAAATTCGTCTGAAATTGTGTTAAAGTTCATCTGAAACCAAGTTTAGATTGGATTTAAAAATTGCTCACTGACAGACGAACTTTGAACATGAAAATTCGAATTTTAGAAACTAAGCCTGTGAGTCTGTTAGAATAATATGTTAACATATGAATGACAGTATTTATAAATTCAAATTTTGAAGTTAGTCTGAAAAGAGGTCTCTCTGACAGACGAACTTTGACATGGGAAAATTCGAACTTTGAATTATACGAGCTACTGTGACTTATAAACCAGCTACGGATAGACGAATTTTGGAGTTCCAAAATTTGAATTTCGAAGGCACTGTAGCAAATTGAAAATACTGTTCACACTTAACAGAAAAACTTTCTACATGAAAATTCGTATGTTACAACGAAGAAACATTTTCCAAACATCAAAATTCGAATTTCACTTCATGACAGACGAACTTTGAGCTTCCAACGTTGAAGCTGTTAACCTTCTGTTTCTGCAAAATTCGTCTGTTGATGAACCAAAATTCGAATTTCAGTATATCAGAAGCATTAAATACGGTTGGTTAACGGATAGTTTTCAGAGTAACCATTGGATAACTTCTCCAACGGATAGATTTTGTCTCTAACGTATAGTTGAGACCTAAATCTATAAATATAACATCATTTGAAGTTGTGGGTAACAAATTTAACATTGTATATACTGAAACTCTGTCAAATCAATTACTCAAAGTCTGTTACTCTCTCACTTCAACATCTTTTTCTTCAACTTTCATATTCACTCTGTTTAAGAGAGTTTAATCCTTGTAATCAATCTTATCTTCATCTGGAAGATAGATTTTCTTGTGAGGGGATATCACAAGGGATTGGGGAGCACTTTGTAAGAGTGCATAGAGTGATTGAGTGAAGCTCTAGAAACAGAGCAACATCTTTGTACTGAGGCATTTGCAAGAAGCCCACGGAATTCTTGCAGTGTAGTGGAAAATCTCAAGTGGTGACTTGGGGACTGGACGTAGGTCAAGTGGAGAGACCGAATTAGGATAAATTTCTGAGTCTTCTTCTCTTTACTGCTACCTTTACAATTATTTGTTTATACTCTGTTTTACCATCATATATTGCTTTCTTCACCTTCTTGATATTTTGCAGAAAATTTTTAATCTTCCCAATTCAGCCCCCTCTTGGGAAGCCAGCTAATCTAACAACTTGGGTGTGAGTTTTGAAGGGTATATGCATGATTTAAGCTTAATTGTTGAATCAAGTGTTTTGATGATTCCAAACCAACCTTCAAGAGCTTGGAGAGAAGATATCAAAGGTGCACAAAAGATCTCAAGTAAAGAAATTCAAGAAAAATCAGCACAAAAATAGATGTAGAATCTCTAACAGTGTTTAAATTGAGTAAAAGACTTTGAATTGGTAAAAAGATGTTTTAAAACTATGATTCTATATTAATACATGGAATATTTGAAAAACACTCATCAACAGACGAAGTTTGAAAAGTTAATACTGATATGTTGTTTTAAAAATTCAAACTTTGGCTTTGGAAATTCAAATTTCGAATTGAAAATGAACAAGTTTGAAAAGAGCCTTCTCTGACAGATGAACTTTGACTGCAAAAATTCGAATTTTGAAACATGTCTGATAAGAGCCTTCACTGACAGACGAACTTCAACTTTTGAAAATTCGAATTTCTAACAAAACACAATTCATGAAAAATGAAAAGTTCATCTGAGGATATGTCAAAATTCATCTGAAAACAAAGTTTAAAAAGAGTTTCAAGATAGCCCACTGACAGACGAACTTTGATATGAAAAATTTGAATTTTAGAAATAAAGCTTGCAAGTCTGTTACGATAATTTGTTGTCATATGAATATTGGTATTTAGAAATTCAAATTTTGAGTTGAGTCTGATAAGAGTTCTCTCTGAAAGCCGAACTTTGAATCTTGAAAATTCGAATTTTGAAAAGATGAACTATTGTGCATCATTGAGCTGCCCACTGACAGACGAATTTTGGGTACCAAAATTCGAACTTCGAAGGCACTGTAGCAATTTGGGACTACTGTTCACACTTTTAAGAAGAACTTTTTAACTTGAAAATTTGTATGTTGCAACATAGAAAAATTCCTCAATGATGAAAATTTGAACTTTACTTTACAATAGATGAACTTCGAAATTTAACATTGAAGTCTTTAGCTTTTGGTCTCTGCGAAATTCGTCTGTTGACTAACCAAAATCCAAACTTTGGATGTCAGAAGCATTAAATGCAGTTGGTGAACGGATAGTTTTTCAAAGTAACCGTTAGGTAACTTCTCCAACTGATAGATTTTGTCTCTAACTTATAGTTAAGACTAAATCTATAAATATAACATCATTTGAAGTTGTGGGTAACGATTTTAACATTGTATATGCTGAAACTCTGTCAAATTCTCAACTCAAAGTCTTTCACTCTCATACTTCAATCTTCTGCACTTAAACTTTCATATACACTCTAAATTAGAGAGTTCATTCTTTGTAATCAATCTTATCTTCATCTGGAAGAAAGATTGTCTTGTGAGGGAATATCACAAGGGATTTGGGAAGCACTTGGCTAGAGTGCAGAAAGAGAACTTGTAAGCTCTAAGAACAGAGTATCAAAGCTGTACTGAGGTAATTGCAAGAAGCCCACTGAATTCTTGCAGGATAGTTAAAAATCTCAAGTAGTTGCTTCAGGATTGGACGTAGGTCAAGATAGAGAGACTGAACCAGGGTAACATCTGTGTCAATCCTTCTCCTTTACTGCTCTTACATTACTATTATATTGTACTCTATTTTACAGTATTGTTTCTCTTCATTATACGCTTGACTTTAGCAGAAAATTTTGATCTTCCCAATTCAACCCCCCATCTTGGGAAGCCAGCTTATCTAATAAGTGGTATCAGAGCCCGAATTCCCAAATAAAGGATCTAACAGTCTGGGAAATTCAATGGCTGGCTTTGGAGAAAGCATACTACCTAAGGGAAATAACACAAACAGACCACCTGGCTTTAATGGAGAACACTATGGATACTGGAAGATGAGAATACAGATCTATCTCCAGTCTATTGATCTAGACATTTGGTCTGTCATCCAGAAGGGAGACTTTGTCTCAATGAAGCTGCAGGATGATGGAAAATACAAGGAGAAACCAGAGGACAAATGGAATGAGGAAGACAGGAGAAGAGTCTTGCTGAACTTTAAGGCAAAACACTGCCTGGTCAATGCATTAAACTAAGACGAATTCTACAGAGTGTCATAATGTTCTACAGCCAAAGGTATGTGGGACACTTTAGAAATCGCTCATGAAGGAACCAGTGTAGTAAGAGAAAATAAACTGAACTCCTGCATTGGTGAATACGAAAGCTTTAGAATGATAGAAGGAGAGAGCATCAAAGAGCTGCAAAAGAGATTCACCCTTATTGTGAATCAATTGAAAAGTCTTGGCAAATAAAACACCCAGCCAGAAAAGGTGAGAAAAATCCTTAGAGCACTTCCTCTGGAATGGCAGCCCAAAGTAACAGCAATAGAGGAAGCCAGAGGAAAATCAATGGCCTCAGTCATAGCCCTCTTCGGTAGTCTAGAAGAATATGAGGGAAAGATGAAGGCTCTCGAGGAAGCAGGACATGACAGGAAAAAGAAAGGTCTTGCTCTGAAAGCTGCTGAAGAAAAGGAAGAAGAATCTGATGATGGAGATGAACTAGAAGAAGAAACTCTGGCTATGATGGTCAGAAAATTCGAAAGATTCTACAACAAAAAAATAAACAAAAGATTCTTCAAGAAAGAAGCAGCATCAGACAACAAGAAAGATGGAAAAGAATCTATCACCTGCTACGAATGCAAAAGACAAGGGCGCATCAAATGGGATTGTCCACTATTCCTAAAGAAGCAAGAAAAGGAAAAGAAAGCTCCTGACAAGAGCAAGAAGAAGAGGGCATACATCTCATCAATCTAGGGCAACAGCTCAAATGAAGAAAAAGATGATGATGAGGAAATTGTCAATATCTGCTTAATGGCACTTGCATCTGAAGAAACTCAAGAGCCACCATCAGTGATCATGAGGATGAGGTATACGAATCTGAACATTCCTATTCTGAATTACTTGATGCATTTTATGAACCGCATGACGAATTCATTAAGACTACTAAAGAACTAAAACAGGCTAAGAAAAGGATTAATAAGCTAGAATCTTAGTGTAGTAGCTCTGACATTACATTTATGCATAAGTCTGAATCTGTTTGCTGTACATCATGTATTGAATTAAAGCAAACTAATGACTATCTACTAAAAGGAATAACTAGACTTACTAAGGGTAAAGATATGTTGTTTGCTTTAATGGGAAGCCAGAGAATCACATAAGGAAAGGCTGGACTTGGCTATGATCCTTGCGCAGTAAAAGAAAGGATTAAAAAGAAAAATCAAAATCTGTATTTGAGGCATTTTGTGCATGCTAATGGGCATAAAAAGAAAAATCATTCTTTAAATCACATTGAATCCTATGATCAACCAAAATATGCGAAACAAAAATATTATTTGCATTATTTTCTTCTTGCGTCACAATGTAGCAGCCCTTTCACCACCTGTCACTTCTATAACAAGAAGGGACATATCTCCAGTTCATGTGCATTGAAGAAAAATGGACTTGACAGGAAGGTAAACTGGGTTCCTAAAGATACACTTGTATCTAGGGAAAATGCCATTGACAGAAAAGGACCCAAGCAAATTTGGGTACCTAAAAGGAAACTCTGAACTTTATTTTACAGATATGTCTTAAAGCAAGAAAGAGCAACAAATGGTATATGGACAGTGTCTACTCAAGTCACATGACTGGTGACAAGGAGAAGTTCATCACCCTTGGAGACAAAAAGGGAGGAAAGGTAACCTTTGGAGGTGATCAATATGGCAAAATAGTTGGAATTTGAATTGTGGGCAAGAATCCAGAGACATCTATTGAAGAGGTGCTGTTTGGAATTGGTCTCAATCACAATCTGCTAAGTGTGAGTCAGACATGTAACAAAGGCAACTGGGTACTGTTTGACTCAAAATTTTGCCTGGTCATTCAAAAAAGTGATCACAAAGTAAACCTCAAGGCTCAAAGGGATGGTAACTGCTACACTATTGATTTTGATGAACTTCCTTCCTTAGATTCTGTTTGTTTGATTAGTCAGAATAATGATAGTTAGTTGTGGTATAGAAGATTAGCACATGTGAATATGAACCAACTATCAAAACTGGTTAGAATGAGTTAGTCACTGGATTACCAAAAATCTCTTTCGAAAAAGACAAAGAATGTGATGCATGTCTTAAAGGAAAACAAACTAAATCATCTTTTAAATCCAAAAATGTAGTCACCACTTCTAGACCACTGCAACTATTGCATATGGATCTGATTGGTCCATCTAGAGTAAAAAGCATTGGTGGAAATTTGTATGTTCTTGTGATTGTGGATGACTACTCTAGATTTACCTAGACTTTGTTTCTTTCCTCCAAGAGTGAAACCTTTGATGCATTTGTAACCTTAGCTAAGAAAGTGTAAAATGAGAAGGGTATTTCTATTGTGTCTATCAATTCTGACCATGGAAGAGAGTTTGAGAATTCATGCTTTTTGTAGTACTATGATGAACATGGAATTGATCATAACTTCTCAGCCCCAAGAACTCCTTAGCAGAATGGAGTGGTGGAAAGGAAGAATAGAACAATTAGAGAGATGACAAGAGCAATGTTAAATGAAAATGAACTCTTTCAAGTATTCTAGGCTGATGCAGTAAACTCAACAAGTTACATCATAAACATAGCCTACATCAGACCAATTCTGGGAAAGACTCCTTATGAGCTGTACAAAGGAAGGAAGCCAAACCTTTCACATCTACATGTGTTTGGTTGTAGATGTTTCATCCACAACAATGGAAAGGAGAATCTGGGTAAGTTTGACACCAAATCTGATGAAGGTATATTTCTGGGATATTCTAGTATGAGTAAAGCATATAGAATTTTTAATAAAAAGACTAAGTCTGTAAAGGAATCTGTGCATGTTATGTTTATTGAAAATGAAATAGTTTCCAAGCATGTTGCTGATGAAGATGATCTTATTTCAAATTTTAAGAACTTAGATATTTTTAAAGAATGTAAAACTGAATCTCCAAAAATATCTGAATCTATTAACATAGAGGAAGATATTCAGGAGAAAGACTCTGAGGATGAGAATAATGAAGATATATCTCAAGAACTTCCCAGAGCTTGGAGATATCAAAGGAATCATCCTAGTGATCAAGTGATTGGGGATGTTCAAGAGAAAGTTAAAACCAGAAAACTGCTAAGAGACTAGATGATCAACTGTGCTTTCATTTCTCAAATTGAATCTAAGTGTACTGAAGAAGCCTTAACTGATGAATATTGGATTCTGGCCATGCAAGATGAATTAAATCAGTTTGAAAGAAATCAAGTTTGGAATTTAGTGCCTAGACCTAATAATCACCCTATCATTGGCACTAAATGGGTCTTCAGAAATAAACTTGATGAATCTGGAACAACAATATGACATAAAGCAAGACTGGTTGCCAAAAGATATAATCAAGAAGAAGGCATTGATTTTGAAGAAACCTTTGCTCCAGTTGCTAGATTAGAAGCAATTAGAATCCTGTTAGCATATGCATGCATGAAAAACATAATGTTATATCAAATGGATGTGAAAAGTGCTTTTTTGAATGGATATATCATGGAAGAAGTTTATGTAGATCAACCTCCAGGCTTTGAGGATTCTACAAAATCAAACCATGTTTATAAACTAAAGAAAGCTCTTTACGGTTTAAAAAAGCCTCCTAGAGCATGGTATGAAAGACTAAGCAACTTTTTAACTGAAAAGGGATTCAATAGAGGAAAAGTAGATACTATTTTGTTCACTTAGAAAGAAAACAAAGATTTACTTATTGTTCAAATTTATGTTGATGATATTATATTTGGTGCTACTAATGAATCTCTTTGCAAGAATTTCTCTAAGCTAATGCAAGGTGAGTTCAAAATGTCAATGATGGGTGAGCTTAACTTCTTCCTTGGACTGCAAATTAAGCAATATGATGATGGTATCTTCCTCAACCAATCAAAATATCTTAAAGAGCCGCTGAAAAAGTTTGGCTTGGAAAAGGCCAAGCCAGTGGGAACTCATATGGCTACTGCAACTAAGCTTGACATGGATGAAGGAGGAAAAACCTTTGACATAACCCAATATAGAAGAATGATTGGATCTCTGCTATACCTAACTGCCAGTAGACCTGACATCATGTTCAGTGTCTGTATGTGTGCAAGGTTCCAATCATGTCCCAAAGAAATCCATGCAACTGCTGTGAAATGCATCTTCAAATATTTAATTGGAACTTCACAAATGGGACTTTGGTAACTAAAAGGAAATGGTGAAGATCTCATTGGATACACTGATGCTGACTTTGCTGGATCCAAAACTGACAGAAAAAGCACAAGTGGAACATGTCAGTTCCTTGGAGGATCACTAGTGTCATGGTTCAGCAAGAAGCAAAACAGTGTGGCTCTATCCACTGCAGAAGCTGAATATGTTGCAGCTGGTAGTTGTTGTGCCTAAGTCATATGGATGAAGCAGTAACTTGAAGATCTTGAGGTTGAGATGAAAGAAATACTAATAAAGTGTGACAACCAAAGTGCTATTAACATCACAAAGAATCCTATCATGTACTCAAGGACAAAGCATATTGAAGTTAGGTATCACTTTATAAGGGATCATGTTCTGAAAGGAGAAATCATATTAGAATACATCCCTACTGAGGATCAAGTTGCTAACATTCTGACAAAGCCCCTTCCAGAAGATAGACATTGTAAAATCAGAAGAGAATTGGGTATGGTAAATCCCAATAAATTGTAAGTATATACTAATACTTATCTTAATTTAAGTTTTTGACATTGAATCAATCCTAACTTTGGCATCAGAGTGTGTTTAATATATGTTGTAGGTGCCCCTCACAAGTTCAAATGATATCAGAACCATATAATGGACTGATCTGGATGACACAGTGAAAAGATGAAAAAGAAAGCCAGAAATTTGAGCATCCAGATCTGTTCTGTAAGTTTATAAATTTAAAATTCACATTTTAGTTGTATATTAGACAAATTTCCTTGATAAATTATGTTTTTGAACAAGTTAGCATGCTCAACATTTGAATTTAGATGCCCATTAGATGAATTTCAGCTTGCTATACATTGTAACAATTCTCAGTGTCCTTCAAAATTCGTCTGTTGAACTATGAAATTTTGAATTTTAAAAAATAAAGTGCCAATGTTATCTTTGTCCAACATCATGATTGTACAAATTTCCATTTCTCAAAATATGGATGTTGGAAACTCTTTACAAAATGTTGAAATTCGAATTTCCGATTCAAAATTCGTATATTGAAATATGCACACATTGTTGTATCTCTGAAAGACGAATTTTCATAAGTAAAATTCATCTGTTGATTGTTTTATTGATAATTGCTTACTGCCTAGTTCTTCCAAGTTTGAACTTTGTTGAAACAAAGTTTGTCTATTCATCTCTTGTTTCATGAACCAAGCCTCTGTCAGACGAACTTCTGGGTGAAAATTCATCTGTCAGTAAGCTTTGTTGAATGGGTTAACCTGTAACTGCTCAAAGTTTGAATTTTGACCCCTCAAAATTCATCTGTCCTGCGGTTACACACGTTAAAACCAAAGGTCATCCTCTGAACAGACGTAACCCTATTCGTCTCTTTCTCTATTATGTTCATATTATCTCTTCAATTCTCATTAATTCTATCCATAAATCTTCATTTTCCACCAATTAAACTTCTTTCGCACCCTATAAACCCATTCTTAGCTTCTTTTTGAATCTTTCCTCCATGAAAAAGGCAAGAATGAAAAATCTAGAGTTTGAAAAGGGAGAGTCTCGGCCAAAAAGAATGGTGAAATCCCAATATGCCTCCAAGGTGAGTGAGAAACAGAAAAGAAAAGGTGAATCTAGCAAAGCAACTCTCTCCAAAAGGCAGAAAACTACTCTAAAGGCTGATTCAAAGAAATCTGAACCGTCCTCTCCAAAGAAAACAGAGCCTACAGTTCCTACTACTACTCCTGCTGTTGTTGCTTCTTCCTCCTCCTCCAGTACTGAATCTAGAGAATACGAGCTGACCACATTGCCATTATGGAGCAATGCTCACATTCAGGAGGAATATATGACCAAATTTGTGAGCAAGAAGGTAATAAAGCCTCACTGTGTGAATATGGAGAAATTTTTAATTTCTAACAACTTTGATGCCGGGCTTTGGATGATAAGATATAAAAGTTTGTTAGAAATATTGGAGAGATATGATGATGAGGTAGTCAAGAGTTGGTATGCCTCTCTGAAATATAATGGCAAGAAGAAGAAGTAGGAAGTCAATCTGAGATCAAGGACCATCTGGCTAACAGATGAAATCTTTAATGAGGTTTTAGAAATTCCAGGGCAAGATGGCTTAAAGATTGACATTACTGCTTCTTAGTATATGGATGAGGCAGAGACTGCAGATGAAGAAGGTGGACCTTTCTTGAACTACAAAGAGAGCACAATCCTGAATACCTTATTCAGAAGAAAGGAGAATAGGCCACTCATAAGCTTGCTGAAGCCCACTGACCTCAGTGCTCAAGTGAGAATCCTGCACTACATTGTGTATAGGATTATCTTTAACAAAGAAGGTAGCTTTAATTTGATCACAAGGGCAGAAGCACATGTGATGGCAGCAATCATGCGTGGGAAGCTTATCAACATGGGACATATCATTCTCCAATGTATGATCAAGGCTAGAGATCAGAGGAAAGACTCCACACTTCCTTATGCAGCCATCATCTCCAAGATCCTTCAGTATGCCTGAATCCAATATCTTGAGAAAGGAAAAGGGAAGCCTACTGAGATCATCAAGGAAAAAGAGCTACAAATAATGGGTATAGAAAAGAAAGATGGAAGATGGATTGGAAAGGGAGCTAGAATATCTAAAGATCTCTTCTTTGATGAAGATGCCTCCTTGCAGCAAGAAGGTACCTCTGAGGCTCCTCCAAGACCCACACCTCAGCCTTCTCAGCCTGTCCTATCTCCATCTCAGCCTGCTCAAGCTCAAATTCTATCCACTCCCTCCTCTCGAGCCAAGCCAACAAATATCACTGAGTTGTATGATAGTTTGTCTACACTCATACTCAACATCAGAGATGAGCAAAATGCCAAATTTGCTCATTTACAAGATCAAATTCATCAGTTGGCTAAGAACATGAAAGTGGTTGCTGATGCATATAAAGACATTTGGAGTGCCATTCCTGCCACATCAGCTCCACCTCAGCCAGGATTCTCTGAGCCTGTTATGTCTCCAACTCCTGAACCTTCAAGTCTTTTTGTGCTAGCCTCTCCTGTTCTTGATGATGTTGTTCATGATACTGAGGCTGCTAGCACATTGAGTACACCAGAAGCCTCCAGCAATGAGGCAAGTCCTGGTCCTTCCTTGGACTATGGCATGGAGGAAGAAGGTCCTCAGGAACCAAGCTCCCATAAGCCCATTCTAGAAGATGCTCAAGACTCAATTCTTTCATCTCAAGAATATAAGCAAGTTGAGAGACTAGTGGCATCTATCTCCTCTTCACCATTCATGCAAGCTGCCCTAAATGAAGATAGGAGCATTGTGCCCTGTGTTGATTTGCAAGCCATTGCACATAATGCTCTTTTACAAGCTCAGAGGTTAAGGCTTGAAGAAATGTTTCGTCCTCCTGCTCCCTCACCTGTTTCTGCTTATGGTTTCTCGGAGGCACGAAGGGCTCAGTTGGCTATTACAAGGCAAGAAATTCATGAACTTCTTGAAATCTCTGATGGTGAGGACACAAGTTCTGAAGTTTCTAAGTCTTTGCCAAAGCTCAATCCAAAACTGTCTTTTGTCCCTGTGCCTCTTCAAGCTATTCCAGTGTCTCAGATCCCTCCTCCTATTGATTTTGCACACATTCCTAATGATGCCAAAAAGGGGGAGAAGATATCTGAGCAAACTGGAAAGTCTTCTGACAAGACTTACAGTAACAGGTTCAAGTCCAAGAAAAAGTGATTAGAACTTATGGATGCTTGGTTCTTCTTGTAGTATTTTGTAATGTTCTTTTTCTGTTGCTTTGTAATATCTTGTAATGTGGCTTTTGAATGAAATGAAAATTCTTTGTTCTGAATTCTATGATTGCCATATACTATCCTTGTGTTAAAACTTCAAATGAATTAATGAATCTTTTTACTTGATCCACTGTACATGATATCTTTTGAATTATAATGCATATGTTGAGGGGGAGCTTGTTAAAGTAAACCCAAGTACTAATCCAGTTTGTAAGTTATTTTGTCATCATAAAAAATGGGGAGAATGTTGAATCAAGTGTTTTGATGATTCCAAACCAACCTTCAAGAGCTTGGAGAGAAGATATCAAAGGTGCACAAAAGATCTCAAGTGAAGAAATTCAAGAAAAACCAGCACAAAAATAGATGTAGAATCTCTAACAGTGTTTAAATTGAGTAAAAGATTTTGAATTGGCAAAAAGATGTTTTAAAACTATGACTCTATGTTAATTCATTGAATATTTAAAAAACACCCATCAACAGACGAAGTTTGAAAGGTTAATACTGATATGTTGTTTTAAAAATTCGAACTTTGGCTTTGGAAATTTGAATTTCGAATTGAAAATGAACAAATTTGAAAAGAGCCTTCTCTGATAGACGAACTTTGACTGCAAAAATTCAAATTTTGAAACAAGTCTGATAAGAGCCTTCTCTGACAGACGAACTTCAACTTTTGAAAATTCGAATTTCTGACAAAACACAATTCATGAAAAATGAAAAGTTCGTTTGAGGATATGTCAAAATTCATCTAAAAACAAAGTTTAAAAAGAGTTCCAAAATAGCCCACTAACAGACGAACTTTGATATTAAAAATTCAAATTTCAGAAACAAAGCTTGCAAGTCTATTACGACAATCTGTTATCATATGAATATTGGTATTTAGAAATTCAAATTTTGAGCTGAGTCTGATAAGAGTTCTCTCTAAAAGACGAACTTTGAATCTTGAAAATTTGAATTTCAAAAAGATGAACTATTGTGCCTCATTGAGCTGCCCACTGACAGATGAATTTTGGGTATCAAAATTCGAACTTCGAATGCACTGTAGCAATTTGGGACTATTGTTCACACTTTTAAGAAGAACTTTTTAACTTGAAAATTTGTATGTTGCAACACAGAAAAATTCCTCAATGATGAAAATTCAAATTTTGCTTTACAACAGATGAACTTTGAAATTTAACGTTGAAGTCTTTAACTTTTGGTCTCTGTGAAATTCGTCAATTGACCAACCAAAATCCAAACTTTGGATGTCAGAAGCATTAAATGCGTTGGTGAACGGATAGTTTTTCAAAGTAATCATTAGGTAACTTCTCCAACTGATAGATTTTGTCTCTAACATATAGTTAAGACTAAATCTATAAATATAACATCATTTGAAGTTGTGGGTAACGATTTTAACATTGTATGTACTGAAATTCTGTCAAATTTTTAACTCAAAGTCTTTCACTCTCATACTTCAGTCTTCTGCACTTAAACTTTCATATACACTCTAAATTAGAGAGTTCATTTTTTGTAATCAATCTTATCTTCATCTGGAAGAAAGATTTTTTTATGAGGGAATATCACAAGGGATTTGGGAAGCACTTAGCTAGAGTGCAGAAAGAGAACTTGTAAGCTCTAAGAACAGAGTATCAAAGCTGTACTGTGGCAATTGCAAGAAGCCCACTGAATTCTTGCAGGATAGTTGAAAATCTAAAGTAGTTGCTTGGGGACTGGACGTAGGTCAAGATAGAGAGACCGAACCAGGATAAAAATCTATGTCAATCCTTCTCCTTTACTACTCTTACATTGCTATTATATTGTACTCTGTTTTACAGTATTGTTTCTCTTCATTATACGCTTGACTTTTGCAGAAAATTTTGATCTTCCCAATTCACCCCCCTCTTGGGAGGCCAGCTTATCTAACATTAACCTTAGGTTGTTTTTGGTTAAGGCTCTTAGGAATCTAAAGTGTATAGGATTGATTGATGTTTGAATTATTCCTAGGAGCTTAATGATGCATGAATGTGGGGTTGGAACCTTGGGTTAGGCCTAAAGTAGTGGAATTGTGGTTTTGATCAAGTTGTGTAGTATGTTAATTGAGGTTTTATGATAATGTGAAGATTGTTTGGTTGATCGAAAGGGGTTCGAGTGTGTTGGACAACTGGAGAAGCTTGTGGAAGCACGTGTGTGTGGTATTGACAACTTGAGGTAACCGGGTGTTTGTATTGTTTGTATGGTATACGTATATTATGTTGGTATATATGTGTATGTATGCATGTTTCTGTTCATACCATGATATGGATATGTGTGTGTATGGTTTGTCTTTATATCGTGGTGTGCACATGGCTAGACACATAGGGTATAATGATTATGATGATGATTACATGATGATATGATATAAGCATCACCACATGACATTGTGAGATTGTGATATATGGTGGATTGGGTGGTGATGATAATATGATATGACATATGATCAAGGAGGATAAGGATGGGATCCCTGCGACTAAATCGCCTCCTATGGCTAAGAGGGAAAGGCAGGTAGTGGACTGTACCTTCCCTAAATTGCTGCCAATTCGTCTTGGGAAAGGGGAAAGAGAGCCATGGTCCAAACACTAGTGTTATCTTTGGTTGGGTACGCTAATGGGAGGTGAGCTTGGTGATATCCCGGAATTAGTCTTCACCGACTATTGGAAGGGAATTACCTATATGAAATGTCCTATTATGATGACAGCCCGTGGTTCTAGTTGTGTGCAAGGGAGACATGCATTGCATTCATTTCACATTGTATTCATGAGTTATATGAGATATGTGTGTGTGTGTGTGTGTGTGTGTGGTTGTCCCCGGTTACTGAGACATTGTCTCACACCCCCCTTTCCTATGAACTAACCCTTTTAGTTCTGGCACTAGTCCAGAGAAGACAAGAGAGTAGCATCGGACGTGGGAATATTGGGTCTATGTAGTTTATGTTTAATTGAATATGTACTTTGCTCCAAGTAGGATAGATGGTTTGTAACTAAATGGTGACATTAATATTGTTGTTGTAATGGATATGATGTTGTTGGCACTCTATGTATGTGGAATTGGGTTGTATGTGATGCGTATGTGGAGTTGTGGTATATGTGAGCCCATAGATGGATTAGGGCCTTGTTGGTGTGTTTTAGGGCTTGTAGTCCGTTTTGGTCAATAGGGTTCAAGGAGGTCAAATCTCAGAGGAGTGGTTCCTTTGAGATGAAACCTCTTTGGACAAGTTAGCTAAATGGATTTGGACCTGTATGAATGGTCCCAAATGGTCAAATTGCCTTTGATGGCGAATGGGAGTTGTGAGTTGTGAGTTTTGGTTAAAAGTGGCCAAAAAGTTGTCAGGTGACCAGAACCTCCATACGGAGTTGGATTAAAGTGAAAGTGGTGTCTATGAATAGTTTAAGACTAGATTGACTTATAGAAGTTGGAATCAGGTCAATCAGTTGTCGGAGTATAAAGTTATGTATGTCGGAAGTTCGCCCCATAATTGAAATTTGATGGTATAGAAAACCAGCAGAGGGCGCTGCAACGCCAGTGAAGACAGTGGCATGTGAGGTTCTAGGAGGAGTCGGAGCCATAGCGGTACTATAGTGGCCATGGCCTTAGCCTGGTTTCTGGTGTTGTTTTGGTTGTTTCCGCTACTCTAAAGTTTTGGGAAGTTATTTTAAGATGTTTGGGTTGTGTTTGGTTTGGATTTTGAAGTTTTTGATTAAATCTGGAGGTATTTAGGAGTAAGGTGTTACTTATGCTACTTCCTAGTTCTCACATAGTACGCAATATGACATTACCAATATTTAAAATCTAAGTCAAATATTCTTTTAAAACTTAATTTTGGTAATTTTAATATTATATATATATATATGAAAAATTACTTTATCTATGAATGCATTTTTCGTAAATATAAAAAGTTATTATTCTAGCACTTTTATAAATCTTTCAAATGATTTTTCTCATGCTTTGTGGATATTACACAAGTTTTTTAATTAGTGTATAATTATGATGTTCAATTTTTATGATTAAATTAAAAATTGGCTAAAAATATTTATTTTTTAACCAATAATCAGTGCTTAGTTTTATTCCTAGTTCAATTTCAGTAAACTTTGAGATCAAAAACAAAAAATAATCAACCTAAGGCCTGTCTGGAGGAGGCTTTGTTGTGTGTTTTTCAAATGATTGGGATTTGCATCTAGTTGCTCAAGTGGTTCTAACTTATGATTTGTAGGATTTGTTTGCTCAAATGGTAATTCAGATTGTTTTTCTGCGTATATTATTGAAGTTACGTTTAATTTAATGTTCATGTGTATTTCAATTGAAAAAAAAAAAACCAGCACAAAGGGAAAGAAGAAACAGGTGTAAAGGAGAGAGACTGTGAAGGGTATGGGGAAGGATGAGAAGGAGAAAAAAGAAAACAAACGTAAGAGAATATGATTTAATGTCCGTTTAGATTATCATTTTGAAAAGGATTTATTAGAATAATCATAATTTATAAAAATAAAATTTGCATAAAAGTAGATAAGTTTACCATAAAATAATTTTAAAAAAAATGATAGTTAGAAACCTTACTTGTTATTGTTGAAGGTTGTATTCGTTGAATGTTTGTGATTCTGAAATAATTTAATTATGAGTATTTCTGGAAAAAAAAAAGAGTAAGCAAATATAAATATGTGGATTTTTAAAAGTTTAATCCTGTTAAATATGTACATTATTAAGCATATAAATATAGTAGTTAATTATGAATTGGAATTTTTTTATATATAATTATAATCTGGAATATTTGGACACAGTTGTTTTAATTGCAATCATAATTTGAAATATTGAAAGAGTAGAACGCGGCTTAACGGAGGCCCAAAAAACTCACGTTGATAACGGTTTGGAATGGAATATTGATATGGTAGTAGTAAAACATTTTATTTTTTGGTAAGGGTAGCAGTAAAACTTTGATAAAGGAAGATGTGGGGAGTTATATTACTACAATAATAATGCGTTTAATATGATAGAGGGTTGAATTAAAAAAAAATTGTTCTGTGCTTTCTTTAAAATTAAATGCTAATATTAAATTCAATAACTTTTTATACTGGAAAGGAAAAATTTTTTCATCAGGCACTAATTATAATATTGAATTTTTAACTGGATAATCAAAATAGTATCTTAGTGGGTTTAGCTACCCCGATTGGTAACCAATAATGCTCAAATTTGACACAATTATACTAAATGTCAAATAATTATATCAAAAAACTTAAAGTTATATATAAAAATTAAATTGAATTTAATATTATATTTTCTATTACATTGAGACTAAATTATTTAACAAATTGTTTGGTCCATGAATGTGAAATCAACAAATAAATAACCAAAAAAAATTAAGATATCATTTAATTTGCAATTAATCAAGAATTTAAATAACCAAAATATTTTTATATAATTATTTGATTGAGTCAAATTTGAGAGTTCTAACACTTATCCAATCAGACACATTAAGTAGGTGGATTAGGTTGAAGTGGACGAGAAGTTCATATTTTTTGAAAGAGAAATTTTAAATTAGTAAATGTGTTTAATACATATTAAATGAAAAAAAAAATAATCAACTTTAAAATGACGTTAAAAATATGCCAAATTGAAAGAAAAAATTGGATTTAAAAGATTATTAAATAAACATTTTTATTAAGTGATGTAATTTGGTTAAAAAAAGTCTACGTTTGGTGATACAATTGTTCGTTAACATAAATAAAGGTTGATGAAAATAATAAAGATTTATACGACAACTTAAGGAATGTCTAAGCAGATTTACAAAATAGAAGGGCGCACAGAGAGCATGCAAACAGTTGCCTATACCAATAATAAAGATGAAGCCTTTTATATAAATTTATTCGAGATTAGGGTTTATTGGACAAAACAAGCTAAGGTGAGTGATACACTCCTTTATTTTTTATTCAATTTTCTTAATTCTTTTTCGAAACAGGTGGTTCAAGACAAAATCTCATAAAAATGAAAGTTATTGAATCCACTAAATTAAATTAACTGCAACAAATAAAGATTTTATTCATATTTCATTTTTTTGATTTGAAAGATATTTTCAAAAAAAGAAGATCATTCGCATGCATGATCCCCCAATTCACTCTTTTTCAAATTCCAAAGATTGGCTGGCTATTGAAATAATTTTCATTATTTTTAATTACATATATATTTTCTTTGATTTTTCATCATATGGATCAATATTTTCATTCATTTTGATTAATATCAGAATAAATGCAAGTATTCAATTAAATTGTTGGCCAAAAATTAATTATAAATTTAATTACAAGAAACTAAAACTGAAGTAAAAGCATGAAAACTTGCTGCCCAAGGCGGACTCCAATCCCTTCGTACGCACTAATATCATAATTACATGATCACTTCTCCACCATTCATCCAATCCACAGGCCAAAGTCTATTGGACTCTCCCTCACTCTTATAAGTCCCTTCCCTTTCCTTTCATTTCCTCTAAAGTTACCTTTGGTTCACATAATGATTTGATGGGAATAGAAATGAGAATGGGAATGGAAATAAGAATAAAGATTGATAGAATGTGATAAGTATGTCTAATTCATTATGGAATGGAATGAACATTTATATTTTATTGGACAATAATACCCTTAATATAAAAAAATATTAAAATATTTGTTTTTAATTTTTTTCAATTAATAAAAATTTTAATGTTTGAAAAAGATAGTAAAATTTTAATAAAAAATACTTTCAATCTATATAATACTTTTATTTTCTTTTATTCTTTTATTTATTTTTAATCTAGCAGGTCCATTGATGAGGACTACACGTGATATACAAATTGCACAAACAGACAATCTAAAGGATCAATTCAACTTTTTAATTTTTTTAATTTTTAAGGACCACAATTGACCTAATCATATAAGAAATAGGTAACTTCGCTACCTGCAAGAAGCATGTCTTCTTGTGGTGAACAAGGATCGATGTTCGCCGTTTATTCCTTAGCATCTGAAGAGATTATCATGCTGTCCAGATCAGTCAAATTCATTTGCAAAATATAGTTGGAAATCTATGAACCAAGTTTGCTTTATCTTGTATATATACTTTGTTAATGAATTTATTAAAAAAATTCTGGATATATATACTTCCTTCATTTTCCTTTGGTTAAACACAAAATCAGATTTGTCGACAAGTGATTTAATGGGTACTGCCATTCAATACTTCTATGATTTGTTCACTCATCATTTCATAGAAAGTTGTAGAAAACTAGATCTCCCACTCGTGTGGACGGGAAAATGTGTTTGTCAAATACATATTTATAACAAAACTATAGAAAAAGACAAAAGACAAGCTTAGATAATTATAAGCCATATCTGTTGCTCTTTAAAATCCATAATATAAGATATTTCCAACTATTTCATGTATATTAAAAAAATATCATTATATTCTTAAACTTCTCAGAAAAAACTAAATGTTCTACTTTTACCCTTATTTATTTAACTACTTTCCATTAATCTAACATAAGTTACAAGACTATTCATTAATTAAATAGATGAGAGATAAAAATATAAATCAGTACATAATATCTTATATTATGAATAAAAAAAAAATCTCTCAAGATACCTTATAATATAAAACAAAGGGGTATATTAGAGCACAAAGCCATTAAGTAACAAAAGCATGACAACTCATAAGCGACTTCTCTCCCAATGGCTTCCTCAAGAAATTATATAATAATAATAATAACAATACAATTTTTTTTGGTAAAACAGCACAACGGAAACAAATCATAAAAAATAATTAATAGTAAAGGGTTAGCTTTATCTTTCTTCTTTTGAATTCTCCTCACCATGCAAGGATGTATCATCACAATGAGAGCTTTCTTCAATCTTGACGAACTTGAAAATGATCTATGATCACCAACCTCCTAAAATACTCATCATCAAACTTCACTCCAAAGTGTTTACACTTAGATTCGTCATCCTCACACTCACAGAAGACAGGCTTGTAATATCCTTTATCGTAATCGTAGGTTTTTAGATAGAATGAACCACTCACAACATGGTCGTAATTGTAACGACCCTCATGATGTTTGTCTTTGGCATTGTGTGTAGAACCAGTGGAAACAGGACGGAGGAAGGTTTATCGTGGAGGAAAAAGAGTTGAACGACACAGCAAGAAGTAGGGCTGCCGCGACAAGAGCCAATTCCATTGGCATGTTCTCGGCTGAACATGGTGGCACCGCGGTGGGCTATTATTGGGCCACGGCGAGAGTCGAGAAACTGGTTTAAATCAGAATTATTTTGAATGATTAGAAAGAAAAGAAATGGAGAAGAAACTGAGGGAGCTCTACTAGGGTTTGCAAGTTCCAACCCTTGGGAGTAGTTTTCAGCCTCTTGAAGCTTGGATTCACGTTAGTAAGTGATCTCTACTCCTTCCTCTCCATTTTCTTCGATTTAAACTTGGGATTTTTTGTAATACCCTACCTCCTAACACCTCCAAACTTGATCACAAACTTCAAAATCCAACCAAACTCAACTCAAACATCTCAAAACGACTTCTCAAAACTTCATAGCAGCAGAAAAACAACACAAAAACAACAGAAAGTGGGCTGGGGCCACGGCCGCTACAGTACCACCGTGGCTCCAGACCTCCCCTGTCTCACCACGCTACTGGACCTTGTGGCGCCGAGGCCTGCTACCTAGCGCTGTGGTGCCCCATGCTGGTTTTCTGTACCAGCAAATTTCATACATCGAGGCGATCTTTCGACACTCATAACTTTATGCTCCGACCTCCGATTGACTTGATTCCAACTCTTACAAGTCAATCTAGTCCCAATTTATCCATAGATATCAACTCCACCTCAATCCAACTCTGTATGGAGATTCTGGATTCCTGACACCTTTTTAGCCATTTATTGACCAAAACTCACCACTAACAACCTCCAATTGCCACCAAAGGCAAATGGTCAATCAAAGACCATTCATACAAATCCACAATCTCTAAACCAACTTGTTCAAAGAGGTTTTATATCAAAGGAACCACTCCTCTGAGATTCGACCCCCTTGAACCCCAACTTGACAAAACGGGCTACAGGCCCTAAAATACACCAACGAGGCCCAAAACCACTCTTGGCACACAATCACCGCCATACTGACTTCCCAACTTCCAAAATCATATAAACGCCACAATATAACATACACATCCCATACAACACAATTCCACATACATAACCATACGTGCATCCATCCATAACAATCCTTATCCAAGTCATACATCCATTAAAAAACATGCTATCCTACTTGGCACAAGATTCATTATCCAAAATACACATAAACTATATAGACCTAGTATTCCCACATCAGATGCTACTCCCTCGTCTTCTCCGGACTAGTGCTAGAACCGTCACCTAAAAGATTAGTCATGGGAGAGGGGTGTGAGACAAAGTTTAAGCAATCGGGTGTTTGTTTGTATTGTATTGTTTGTATGGTATAATAGTACGTATATTTGTATATATATATATATGCATATTTCTTTCATACCATGATATAGATGTGTTTGTGTGTATGTGACACCTGACGCTGATGAGGGCGGGGAGTGATCGTTGGTGCAAGAAAAGGGAGTGAGATAAAGTGATAAGGCATGGACAAGGAGCGACTTCTGGCAGGCTTCTAAGCGGGAGGGGCATATGAATGAATCGAATACATACTGGAATGAGAGGAATCCAAAGACTGTATAGATATGGGAATATACAGTTAAAGGATAGCTTAAAAGGAATTGATAGGTACTACCTATACCAACAAGATGTACCTACTTTTTCAGTAGTCTATCCCTTAAGAACTCCTCAGTTAAACGTACTTCACCTAGAGCAATTTTGGGATGGGTGACCTCCTGGGAAGTAGTTGTGTGAGTGAGGACAAAGCACATTGAAAAGGCTTGTGTTGGTTTGTGGGGACAGTCATCAATCCCAAAGAAGCAGTCGGACATTACATTTTTCGGTTATATGTTGGTATTTCTTATTTAAGCCAAAATCCACCAATTGAAATGGATGAAATGGGGTTAATGAAGTGTGATTTGGTGTTCTTGTTGCTTGGGTGTGAGTTTTGAAGGCTATATACATGATTTAAGCTTAACCCTAGGTTGTTTTTGGTTAGGGTTCTTGGCAATCCTAAATGTATGTGTTTGATTGGTGTTTGAATAGTCCCTAAGAGTTTAATGATGCATGAAAGTAGTGTTGGAACCTTGGGTTAGGCCTAAATGATTGAATTGTGGAATTTGGATATTTGAATTATGTGTTAATTAAGGATTGTATGGTATTGTAGAGGTTGTTTGGCTACTCAGAGAAGCCAAGTCGTGGGATTGGCATTCAAGAAAGCTTGTGGAACCGCTTGTATGGCATTGACAACCTGAGGTAACCGGGTGTTTGTATGTATTGTATGATATTATGTATATTTATGTATATATGCATGTTTCTTTCATACCATGATATAAATGTGTTTGTGTGCACGGTTTTCTATATATATCGTGGTATGCACACAACTAGATGTTGATTATGATGATGATTACATATGTGATGAAGATGTGATATGGCATAATGCATAGCATGACATTGAGATCATGATGATGATGATCCACTACTACAAAATAACCATTTTATGTCTTTTATTTATGTCTGTTGAAACAAAAACAGACATAAAAAATTGAGTAATGGCAATTTTGTAAATAAATGGATAATATTTAGGCTTTCTACAGCTGTTTGTTAAAAAACAGATGTATATAGAAGCTTTTTACGGCTGTTTTTCCAAAAACAGCCATAGAAATGTCTCATTTTAATAAAAAAAAAACCTCAAGCTTTCTACGATTATTTTTCAATAAAACAATGGTAGAAAGATTAATATTTGCTCATTGTAAGATTAAAAAAATCAAGTTTTCTAACTAATTTTTAAAAAATAGTTGTAATTAGTGAAATATTTTGTGGCTATTTGTTAAATAATAATGGTAAAAAAGATAATATATATTTATTTTAAATAAAAATAGTATTTTAATTTTTTTTAAAAAAATAAAGTCAAGGTTTTTAATTAAAAATTATTTTAAATTAAAAAAAAGATGTTTTAGATTAAAAATGTTGTATATTTATTTTCTTTTTTTAAATTAAAAAAGAACGTTTTATTTTTTAAATTAAAAAATTTGAAGGTTTTGTTGATTATTTTTAATAAAAGCAGCTATTGAAAATTTTTTAATTAAAAAGAATGTTCTTATTTTTGTATGATCTATATATTTTTTAAGGAGGTAACTTATCAAGCTTTCTATGGTTATCTTTTATAAAATAACTGTAGAAATATTGGAAATTAAAATTATAATTTTTTTGCTATTTCTTAAATTAAAAAATCTTTTTATTTTTTAAATAAAAAATTATGCTTTCTACCGCTGTTTTTGGAAAAACAGCCGTAGAAAGTCCAAAAACAGCTGTAGAAAGCTACCTTTCTAGGGTTGTTTTTCAAAAAACAGCTATAGAAAGATTAATTACACTTTTTTAAATAAAAAATTAAAAATCAAGTTTTCTAATTGATTTTTTAAAAAAATAGTTATAATTAGTGAAGTATTTTGTGGTTATTTATTAAATAATAACAGTAAAAAAGATAATGTTTATTTTCTTTTTTAAATAAAAATAGTTTTTTAATTTTTAAAAAATAAAATAAAGTCAAGGTTTTTAATTAAAGATTATTTTAAATTAAAAGAAAAGACATTTTAGATTGAAAATGTTGTATATTTATTTTCTTTTTTTAAATAAAAAATGTTTTATTTTTTTAAATTAAAAAATTTAAAGGTTTTGGTGGTTATTTTTAATAGAAGCACCTATTGGAAATTTTTCAATTAAAAAAAATGTTCTTATTTTCATATGATCTATGTATTTTTTAAAAAGGTAACTAATCAAGCTTTTTATAGTTGTCTTTTATAAAATAGCTATAGAAACATTATAAATTAAAATTATATATTTATTTACAATTTCTTAAATTAATTTTTTTATTTTTTAAATAAAAAATATGCTTTCTACGGCTGTTTTCTAAAAAATAGCCGTAGAAAACCATCAACACCATTTTCCCGTGATCAATAACATTAGGCGCGATTTCATTTTCGGGTTCCCTTTTTTTTTTTGGCTCAACTAGTCAAATGCTCCTCTAAAATTTGACACTCAAAGCTCGAAGCTCCCTCAAGTAACCCTATGTCTCATCGTCGTTCTGATTCGCGTGTGTTGCTCGGTAGTTAACTAGTTCACTTCCCTTCCTACTCTGTAACTTCATTTCCATTTCATTCCGATTCCATTTGTTTTGCGTTTTCATTTTGGGTTTTGTTGTACTCATTCTCCATTTCATTTGCATTTTCATTTTGGGTGCTTCATTTTTATCCCTTCATTTCTAGGTTCATTGATTCAGCTCATGCTCTATTTTCGATGCCTTCTCTTCTACTAGAGCCACCAAATACAAATTTCTTGATCTAATTCCTGAATTCGCTGATGCTGTGAGTGTCTATTCTATTTTTTGGGTCTCTGTGTCTATTTAGTGAAGAAAGTTGGTTCACTCCCCTCTTTTCGTTGCTCTCAGGAGACAAAAAAAGTTCATAAACCATCTTTTGAAGAAGCTTTCAAAGAAAGATATGTATGGGGAATCAATTGAAGAAGTTGTAGGGGTTTGCACCGAGGTGAGTTTCCATATTTTGCTCTAATATAAAGTTCAGAAAAATATTGTGTTTACTGGTTTAGTTCATGGCCTTCCTGATGTTTGTTACTCATAAATGATGGAGAAATATTATAGATATTCGATGGTGTTATATATATATATTCATTCGTTCAAGAATGTTACAAGTGGAGAAAGTTGGAAAGTGAAAACTGGGTTCATTTTCTTTTTTTATTCACACAGCTGGCTTCATATTTGAGCATAAAGAAAATTGAAGATTGATATTATAGCGGTTATTCAAACTACCCATGAACTAAAGATAAGGACTATTCATTTTGCTGCATAACCATTTATCTTTGCTTATCTCTATTTCTGAGACAAAAAACAGAGATACATAAATAATATGGTGATAGCGAGATAAGAGGATTTGCATGAAGCTTTCCAACTTGAAATGAGAAATGAAGTTGATTTTTGAGCACTAACACTGACACATGAATAAAAGGGTGAGCATGAATCATTCTAAGATGAAAGTTCATAGAAAGATAAAAACATAAATCATTACATGCAGAGTTATTCTATTTAAAAAATATATTTTATTATTTCTATATTTTTATTCTTTTGAATGCATTGTAAAAACTTACATGATTCATATCAATTTTCCATGCTAGAATGATTATGATTAGTGGTTGTTAATATGGTAGTCATCATAATTGTTCAGTTATTAGATATGTAGTCTTTTAGTAAATAAAGCCAGGACTCCTAAGAAGCTAAAACTTTATAGCCACGTATACATTATTATAGATATGTAGTAAGTGAATAACTAGTAATAAGGCGTCCAAAAAAAAAAATAGTAATAGGCAGTGGGTAATTATTTGAAGATTCATAATACCTCCATTGTCTAGTTCAAACAATAGTGGATGTTAAAACATATCATTAGTTGACTAATGCCACCTCACCAATTGCTAGTTGGCCATCGCCATATCATTTTTATTTACTGTCTTTTATTATGTTTCTTTGTGCTATTCTCTTCATCCTTATCTTCATGGCCAAGTGTCACTTTTTTATGTCATGGCCTTGGCTATTTATTTGTACTGTTTGTATTGGTTCAGCATGATTAAATGAGCAATTATATTTCCACATAATACAAATTCTCTGACAATTAGCATTTCGAGTTTAATATTTTTTAAATGTGATTAGGAATTGGGTTGCCAAGTGTCACTTTTCTATGTCATGGCCTTAGATTTCAAAATACGTACCATGCATGCATTTCTGTTCAAAATCCATGCATAATGCATTTCTAGCAATTGAACGGATAATAAAGCTTAATTCATCGGCCAAAAAAATAGACATTGACATGACTTCCATTATATCTGACTTTCAGTTTGCCAAAGACACAGCAGAGCTTGTCTTCTTCTCTAAACAAACCGAGACAAAGTTCATCCTCTATTTTAGCATAAAAGCCATATATATTTGAACATCCCCAAAGGACTCAAAAGGTACATTCCTCTTTTAGCTTGTAAATACTTCTATAAGTTAGATTAGTAATTGTATTCTCATATTTGTCAAAAAAAATTTAAAATTAATAATTTATAAATAATATTAAAAGTAGACTACAATATATTATATATATTTATCAAACCTTGATATAGGGTCTACTTTAATAACCAAATTATCTTCCTACATTACTTGGATTGTTGACTGGTCTTACATAATTAAGATTGAGGGCTGTGAGAATCTAGTTCTTTCTCCCATATCTTGAATGAAAATGAGGCCTGCAAAAAACATGATGTGAGCAAAACTTCTAAAACAGAAATAAATATGTTTTCTGCTCGATTAAATATTTATATTGATTGGAGATTTGGTTATCCATTTGCCTTATACAATTGGTTATATATGCATTGGGATTATTTATACTTCAAATTTTATTTGTTCGTTCATAGATGTTTAGATAGGTAGTGATGGATCGTAGTTGGATGAACGCCAGAAGGACTAGTGATGAATATGAGAATGGGGTTGAGCAGTTTCTAGAATTTGCTAAAAGAAATGTCCCTAATAATAATGGGAGGTTTTACTGTCCTTGTGTAAAATGTTTGAATGGGAAGGGATTGAGTATTTCAGAAATAAGAGACCATCTAATTTGTTTCGGGGAAACTACATTGGAAATACAATTGTAGAGAGCCCTAAGCCATGTTGGTTGGCGCCAGTCCATTATGGGTAACAGGTCTGAAAATCATATACAAATATGTAGTTGTGATTAGACTTTCTGTAAATGATATGATATTAGCATTAATTAATATATTGTAGTAATCATTGGACGTTGTGGGTGTTATGCCCCGAGCGGTGCACTGCCTACTGGTTTGATTCTTATAGAGACAAGGAAGATGAGTCCCAGAAAAAGAAGAAAAATAACTCCAGTAAAAAATGATGGAAAAGCACCCAAAGTACAGAATGGTGGAAAAGCACCCAAAGTACAGAATGGTGGAAAAGCACCCAAAGATTTTCGTGATGTCGTTCATATGTAAGTATATACCTGTGTAAAACTTTGGTTTGTGATCACATGTAACATATCAAATAGATTTTAGTCTATAATTTACTTATTTCCATGTATTTGATTATAGTGCTATGAAGACATACCAAATAAGGGGTGGGAAACACACATAAGAGGCCAAAAAAACGGAATGGAAATACCCAAATGTACGTATGTAGTTTTATCCTAACCTTAAAGGAAATTAATCCAAGTATTTTGATTTTGCTCATTTTCTTTGTTGATTTTTAGTTTCGCCGCCAGCCTGGGTGAACAGAGTATGGCTACTATGTTATGAGAGAAATGTATGACATAATTACTGGTAATGTTGTTGACTCATTGGATAAGGTAATTATATCATCTATAACTTAGTTTTTTTTTCCTTATGACTTCTTACTATATGAGTTGTGTTGATATAAGTCTTAAACCTGCAGCATTTCAATGATGACTGTCCGTATCTCCGGCAAGAAATTGACCACATTCGGAACATGTGGTTAGAATTTCTTTTTCGATTCATTTGAGTAGATTTTGTTATCACATAGATTAGTTTTAATTGATTGGAATAGTTTAGAACAATATGTTAGATGTTGTATATAGCTATTATGATGTAAAAAAGCTAGTCAATTTTTTGGCTGTAAAAATTGCTTTGTTATTTTGTACATTTTGGCTGTAAATACAGGTTTGGAAATGGATAGTTATAAAGCATTAATATAAAAAAAAAGTTTCAATTTATGGCAGTTATCCAAAAAATAGCCTTAGAAGGGTGACCTTTCTATGGCAGTTTTCTGAAAAAACAGCCGTAAAAAGGCTATCTTTTTATGGCTATTAATTAACAGACGTAAAATGCTAAACTTTTTATGTCTGCAGCTTCTACGTCACTTTAAGAACAACCATAAAAAACTCAAAATAACAGACGTGAAATGGTGTTTTTTATAGTAGTGTGATGATGATTATATGATGATACATGAGCATCACCATATAGCATTGTGAGATTGTGATATGGTGGTTTGGGTGGTGATGATATGATTATGCTGATATATAATTAGGGAGGATAAGGATGGGATCCCTGTCACTAAATCATCCCTTATAGCCAAGGGAGTCAGCGGCAGTGGACTGCACCTTCCCTAAATCACCACCAATTTGAGGTGATCCAGAGGAAGGAAAGCCATGGTCCAAGCACTAGTGTAACCTTTGGCGGGTTGCATTAGTGTAAGGTGAGTTTGGTGATGTCCCGGAATCAATCTTTACCAACTGTTGGAAGGAAATTACCTATACGAAATGTCCTATTATGACGATAGCTCGTGGTTCTAGCTGTGTGTGAGGGAGACATGCATTGCAATCCATTTCATATTGCATTCATGAGACTGTATGAGATATATATATATACGTGTGTGTGGTTGTCCCCGGTTACTGAGACATTGTCTCACACCACTCTCCCATGAACCAACATTTCGAGTGACGGTTCTGGCACTAGTCTTGAGAAGATGAGGGAGTAGCATCAGACTTGGAAATACTAGGTCTATGTAGTATATATGTATTTTGGATGTAACTTGTGCCAAGTAGGATAGTGTGATTGTAATGGATATAAGGATTCTGATGGTTATAATCATATGAATGTTGTTGGTATGTTATGAATGTGGAATTGTGTTGTTTGTGATATGTATGCTGGATGATGGTGTATGTGTGGTTCAGGGAGTTGAGGAGTCAATGTGGTAGTGGTTGTGAGCCCAAAGGTGGAATTGGATATGGGAAAGGTTGTGGTGATGAAGCTGACGCTGTCATGTGAGGTTGAAATCTTGGAAGGTATTGTAATGTTGTGGACTAATTGAATGACTGAGATCTGGCAAAAGCTAGTATCAACGGCTATGATGGATCCGCCATTGTCAAGCAAGATGAAATGGTTTTGGTTAACTAGCAGTGCCCTACCGTTTGAGTCATTCACAAGATCAACTCTCTCTACTTGAACTCTTTTGGTGAAAGCCAGAAAGAGAAAGAGTAAGAAGAATTTTGTGAGGAAAGTTATTGTTGCAATTGGTCCAGTCTTCATTGTTTGCTAGATGTTACGTATGGCTATGGAGCCTAGGTAGTTTAGCTTTGCTTTGCAGTGTGAAATTGTGGATTTAGAGCTTTCAAGTTATATGGGAAAAAATAATTTACAGTTATACTCAGACACGCACATATAACAAAATTTATAACAAATTATATTATTCACATATAGTAAATATTACAGATTATTTTTCAAATGCTGTACAACACTTGAGAAAACATGTCTTTTTCTATATACATTATCACCCAGTAGCTTGGAGTATCTTGGGTTCATTACCCGTCTCAGACTAATCCGAACCCTGCTGTGATGTCTAATAATTGTTTAAATATGCTTGAGAAAAAGCCAACCAATAAAGTGCGGTATATTTCAACTTGATATTAGAAAAATCTTTGGTATAATTCATCTAAGATTATTAACTCTGAGCATAGAATAACATTATACAATCCTTTGAAAAAAAAATATTATTGTTTGAAAGAAAATCGTATTTTAATTTATTATAATAATAAAAAATTATAACATATGAAATTGACAATAAAACTTTTTTTATGACTTAAAGATATTTTAAAAACAAAAGTTGCGTGTAATTTTTTTAATTGTGCACTTGAAAATTCGTTTTAAAAATATTGAATTATTTGTCTTTCATATCTATCAATATATGGAATTTTTGTGTGTATTCATTTTTTTTTTGGCGTATTCATTTTTTAACTTAAAATATGGTGTAATAATATCTAAATACAATAATAATTGACAACTTAGGGTTAACTTAGGTAGATGGGGTGGGGTGTGAGTAATAATCAATCATGCATATCCTTTTTATGTAACAAAATTTATATAATAATAATCAATGTATATACGAAAGACAGTAGAAGTGAGACCCACTCCACCAGGATTCAATAAATTAAGTTTATTGAAAAATCAGGACAAATCCTTGAGAAATCTATCTTTCTATATATGTACTAAATATATAGAAAGTGGTTGGGAAAAAAAAAAACGTCTAGACCTAGAAAAGTATGCGAAAGATCACCTTTGGGCGAACATTACTTATAAGACTAGTTCTTTGAATTCAAAATATAATTATAAATTAATATTAATTTATTTAAAATTTAATATTAAGTTGTGAAACTTATTACTAATATTTTTAATTTTTTATATATTATATAAAATTAAAAAATTATTAGATTTACCTTTAATCATAGATTAAATATTAATTTTATTATCATGTATAAATATTTTTTATATTTTTTATCTACATTATTTAAAATATATCAATTTATTTACATCTAATCCAATTTTAATCTGACCATTGAATTTTGAACCAATATTTTAACCAGTTTAATGGTCAATCCAATTTTTAATATCTTACTTTGCAACAATATTGCTTTACTACTTCATCGTGGTTCTTACGCAAGATTCATGCATTTAGACTCTTCTTTGCTTTTAATGTCCCTTTGGTTATTAAAAAAAGAAAATCATATATGCTACGACGTTTTTAATGTTCCTTTAGAATCTATTAACCAAGTTTGCTTTATCATATATATTTTTTAATGAATTTATTCAAAAAATTATGGACAGATATACTCCTACTCGCATTATTTTCCTTTGCTTAAGCACAAAATCAGTTTGTCGACATGTGATTTAATGAGTACAGTCATTCAATACTTCTATGATTTGTTCAATCATCTCATTTCCTAGAAGTTGTCGAAAATAAGATTTCGTACTAGTTTGCACGGGAAAATGTGTTCGTCAGATTCTTGGATTGTTTCTTTTTAACTTCAACTGTCTCATTTAAAAAAATTATTTCTATTTATTTATTATTTTAAAATTATAAAATAACATTAATTACTATATTTTTAATTAAACATTTATCTGATATTTATAAAAGTCAAAGATAGCATTAATTATTTTTTTTATCTACATATTAAAAAATTTAGAACAAATCAAAACATATTCTCGTCATTCCAAAATATAAGTCATATTTTAAAAATTTATTTTGATTCAAAATATAAGTCCCATTAATAATTTCTAGGGTATTAAATATTTTTTTTCTATTTTTTACTTATCTACAATTAAATATATGAAAAATAACAAACTTTAAAAATAAACTATTAAATAGGGGTATTATTGAAAAATAATGTATTTTTTTTATAAATTTAATGAATAAAACTATCTTTCTTGGTTCTTGTGTGCGATTAAAACTATCTCTCTTGATTCCTGTATAATTAGTCAAATAGAACTTATATTTTGGATAAGATAAAGTATTAATTATATTGACAGAAATTATACCTATTTATGAGAAAATTAAAGAAAAAGACACACCACAAAGCATAAGACAAATCATATCAATTACATCAAAGCACAAAGGCCAGTGGAAGCCCTTAAATAAAAAAAAAAAAAAAGCATTCATAAGCCACTTATCCCACAATGGCTTCTAGTAGAAATTATCTAATAATAATAAATATTAGATTTTCATAAAACAGCACAGTAAAAACAAATCATATTATCACAGTTATTATTATTAAGAAAGCTTTAAAAAGCAAACTAACAGTAGAGGGTTAGCCTTATCATTCTTCTTTTGAATTCTTTTCACCATGCAAGGACGCATCATCACAGAGAGAGCTTTCTTCAACCTTGACGAACTTGAATGTCAATGGCTCCAACTTATCTGTGATCACCAACCTCCTAAAAAACTCATCATCTAACTCCACTCCGATGTGTTCACACTCAGATTCATCACCGTCACACTCACAGGAGACAGGCTTGTAATATCCTTTATCGTAATCGTAGGTTTTTAGATAGAATGAACCACTCACAACATGGTCATAATCTTCATCTTCTAGCATCACGTGCTTCCCCTAAAGGATGAGAATCGACGACAGCCCACTTGTTGGAGGAGATGCGGAGGGAAGGTACCATGAAGCTTGGGAACGATATGGATATGGGAAAGCTTGTGGTGATGAAGCTGACGCTGTCATGTGAGGTTGAAATCTTGGAAGGCATAGTAATGTTGTGGAGTAATTAATGACTGAGATCTGGCAATAGCTTGTATCAACGGCTGTGATCGATCCGCCATTGTCGAGCAAGATGAAGTAGCTTCGATCGATTAGCACTGCCCTACTTCTGAATCATTCACAAGATCAACTCTCTCCAAATGAACTCTTTTGGTGAAGGCAAAGAGAGAGAGAGAAAAATTTTGTGAGGAATTCATTTTTTGCTTGATGATAAGGTATGTGTGGCTATGGAGGCTAGGTAGTTGGCTTTGCTTTGAAGTGTGGAATTGTGAATGTGGAGCTTCAATTTATATATATAGAACAGGAGTGCTATCAATCTATGTATATATTAATACATATGATAAAAATCTACATATTACAATCATATTATTTACGAATAATGAACAATGCAACTCATCAGTCTTCAAACTTTGTATAATGTGTGAGAAATTGTGTCTAATTAGACGGCCCCAAGCAATTTTTGAAGGTAAGGAGAAAAAGGAAAAAGAATTTTGCCAGGAATATTATTGTTCACACTGGTCTTCGTTGTCTTCTTGATGATTAGGTACGTATGGCTACAGAGGCTAGGCTTTGCTTTGGAGTGTGAATTTGTGAATTTGGAGCTTTCAATTTCTGAGGCATAAAGAATTATACACAGACAAACACATATAATAATTTATAACAAGTTATACTATTCACAAATCATAAATATTATAGATTATTTTTCAAATACCGTGAACATATTTCAAATTATAGTTCAAACTTTAAATATGCTTTAGAAAATGCCAACCAAAGTGCGGTATATGTCAAATTTTTATTGGAAAAATATTTGGTATAATTTATCTAAAATTATTTTCCCATTTATAATTTTGCCGTTTCATAAGCATAGAATAATATTATACAATATATTCAATATAAAAATTATAGTTTGAAAGAAAAAATATTTTAATTTATTATAATATCACAAAAATTATAACATATTAAATTTACAATAAAACTATTTTTATGACTTAAAGTATTTTTTTAAAAAAAATTATTGAGCTCTCAAAAATTAATTTTAAAAATATTGAATTCCTTGTCTTTCATATCTATCAATATATGGAATTTTTTTTTGTATTCGTATTTATTTTTTCCTATAAATATAGTGTAATAATATTTAAATACAATAATAATCAACCAGGGTCAATTTAGATGGATGGGAATGGGTGGTGTGTGAGCAGTAGCCAATAATGGATATCCTTTTTATGAAACAAAAATACTTATATATATATATTAATAATCAATGTATAGATAAAAGCTAGTGGAAGTGACGACATGCTGCTCAAGGATTC
Organism: Adenanthera pavonina; assembly: GCA_026686845.1. NCBI lineage: Eukaryota > Viridiplantae > Streptophyta > Magnoliopsida > Fabales > Fabaceae > Adenanthera > Adenanthera pavonina. Next base: position 9,037,025 of record JAIVEN010000019.1, on the reverse strand, counting down.
AATAAATTTAGTTTATTGAAAAATCGTGGCAAAACCTTAAGAAATCTGTTTATATCAATGTTGTTGATACCAAACTGGATTGGATACTTGAACTAGTCTGACCGCCACTTAAAGAGAATAGCGGCTCATTTTGCAACTTCAAATGGTTTAAAATGTAAGATAATGTTAAACCATTTAAAACTAACTTTTGAACCAGAAACTGAAATGGAGCTAGAAACCAAAGCGGCTTTTTGAGATCCATTCATTCCTCTAAAATAAATCTAAAATATATATTTAATAGGTATTGAGTTCCTTATTACTCAATTCAACCACCATTGGTATATATATATTTCTTATACATATATTATTATATATTTATAATATTATTTTTATTTAATTATAATGTCACTAGTTTGATTGCTGGTTTAATGGTTAAATAATGAAAATTATAATGCCTAGTACATGGTTTTGAAACATTGATCTATAAATGTAATAAACCTATAGGAAGTGGTACTGTTCATATCTAATTATATATGAACAGTGCATTTGTGTAGCACGTACATGTCCTACCATCTAACTGTATTTTATTCCACCGAAGAAGAATTTGTATCTTCTCCTTGTTAGCTTTCGCAGAACTTTAGTAATGGAGAGGATCCAAAGAATATAATATAATAGCATAATATGACGATTCGCCAAGCTAACATATTAATTATTAGTAAAAAGCTTTAAAGATAAGTGCTTGCAATACTCCTTATCTGTTGGGTACTATACTTGGCTACGAATTGAGATAGAGCGATCACAAGATTTTGTCCACCTTCGATTTTTCTAAGAATTCACATGATCAATTAATAATTAAAATACTTTAATAATTTGTTGAACCATTTTTACGTACGTGCGATGAACGGATTGATACTATGATAATGAAAAATACATAATTTTCATTCAAACATATAATATAAGTAATAAAAATTAAATATTCATTATTGTATAGATAGTTCACTAAATCAAAATATCAAATTGTTGAATACATCTCTATATACTACATTTGAAGTTATGTCTATTGCTTTCCCTTCTGAATCAAGTATTAAAATTCTAAGCCCATGCCTACTTCGAACTCGAGATACAGCAACATATAGCTGACCATGTGTGAATATAGGCTTGGGGAGGTATAGGTCAACATTGTGAAACCTAATCCTTTTCAACCTTGATGCATTTTCCCAAGTTTGTGGACATATTATCAAGATTGTCGTCAAACTCATCAGCATCCACAAAAGCCCTAGTTCGACATATATTGGTGGGAGCTATCGCATCCAAGTTGCCAACCTCTGACCGAACCATCGAAGACTCCAAACCCTACATACAATTAGTTGTCAAATCTGATACACTTGTAATTAAAAAATGTAAAATAAAAAGCAAAAAGGCTAAAGTCATTACTTTCTCAGTATCAGCAATTAAATCATTGTTAGGGCTACAGTTAATGGGATTAATCGCTTTCAAAAATGCAAAGATTAAAAACAAACTTTTTTCCCAAGGAAAGAGTCAAAACAGTCTGGAACTTGATGTATATCACCATAAGTCTAAAAAGAAAGGTAGCAAAAGATATGTTAATTATAAATGTAATATAGAATAACAAAAAATTATCAAATGTCAACATCAAGCATTAGATAAATTTGGCAAATATATATATATATATTTATATATAAAGTGAGTGCCAAAAGACACTGGTAGATTATGAAAATGATTACCATCATCATATTTATTGAAATAAATATATATATATGGTAAATAGTTTTACATGGTTATAGATATATTTATATAGATAATTATTATATGTATATAGTCATTAAAGTCGGTTGATAAATCAATTTACGTGGAGATTTTATAACAAAAACATATAAGTGATACTTATACCTAGAAAGTTTGATCCCTTAGCTCAGTAGCAGAACATTGCAAGAACTTGGAAATATCTCGATCAAACACCATGAAAGTAGCACTACCTGTATCATCAATGACCTGGAATTCCACCCTAAACCTATCAGACGGGATAAATTCATATTAATTTATTCTCATCATAAATATTGAATGAATTTAGTCAATTAATTTTGAAATGGAAAACCAACATGGGCATAACAGACTTCACAATTGCATTGCATTTCTCACAATAGAATCCATCACCATGAGGAATGACCTTTTTAAGACATTTCTTACATGAATTATAGAACCATCCTCCAGTTGAATCAACCATTATAAGGGTGGCAACAGTCAAGTAAACTGTTCCTAAACCTATATTGACAATTAATAGAACATATATTAGTTTCCTTATATATATGATACCTAAAATAAGTGTGATTCAGTGGAATTAAAACATACCATTAAGAGGTACATCAACTCATCCAATTTTTTTTTGCGCTGAAGTTGAAGGATGTCGCCCTGTTTCCCTTCTTTAAAGTAAGAAATGGAGGTAGGTTACTGTGGAGTTTCACATTCATCCAACTTTAAACTGAATAAAGCAATTAGAATGAAATTTATTTAGTACGAATAGTGAAACACGTAGTGACAGTTTTATGATATATTGGAAATTGATTTTGATATACAAATGATTTATTTGTCGATATACTAATTGTTAGTTAGGCTGACTCCCCAAGAGGGGGTGAATTGGGAAGATTAAAATTTTCTGCACAAAGTGAGAACAATGAAGAAAGCAAGGTATGACAGCAAAATAGAGTATAAAGCAGTAAGATAAAAGAGTAGTGATAGAGAGAAGAAAAACTCTGATATTTATCCTGGTTCGGTCTCTCCACTTGACCTACGTCCAGTCCCCAAGACACCACTTGAGATTTTCCACTATTCAGCAAGAATTCAATAGGCTTCTTGCAAATGCCACAGTACAATGTCAGTGCTCTATTTTCTACAGCTCACTCAATCACTTTCTGTACTTTCACAAAGTGCTTTACAATCCCTTGTGATATCTCCTCACAAGAAAATCTATCTTCCAGATGAAGTTTAGATTGTTTACAAAGATGAAACTCTCTTGAATATAGTGAATATGAAAGTTGATGTACAAGTATTGAAGAGGGTAAAAGTCTTTGAGTAGAAAATTTGGCAGAATTTCAGTATATACAAAGTTTGATTCATTACCCACAACTTTAAATGATGTTGTATTTATAGATTTAGGTCCCAACTATTTGTTAGAGACAAAATCTATCTGTTGGGGAAGTTATCCAACGGTTACTCTGAAAAACTATCCGTTAACCAACCGCATTCAATGCTTCTGACATACTGAAATTCGAATTTTGGTTGGTCAACAGACGAATTTTGAAGGAACCGAAGGTTAAAGCTTCCAACGTCGAAGTACTGAAGTTCGTCTGTTCATGAAGTGAAATTCGAATTTTGAAACTTAGAAAATGTTTTCATGTTGTGACATACGAATTTTCAAGAAGAAAGTTTTTCTGTTAAGTGTGAACAGTATTTTCAATTTGCTACAGTGCCTTCGAAATTTGAATTTTGGAACCCCAAAATTCGTCTGTCCGTGGCATGCTCAAGAAACACAGTAGTTCATTTACTTCGAAATTCGAATTTTCAAAGAGTGAAGTTCGTCTGTCAGAGAGACCTCTTTTCAGACTTACTTTAAAATTCGAATTTGTAAACACTGTCATTCGTATGTCATAATATCATTTCAACAGACTCACAACATTAGCTTCTGAAATTCGAATTTCCATGTTCAAAGTTCATCTGTCAGTGAGCAATTTTGAAACTCAATATAATCTTAATTTCAAATGAACTTTAACATTGTTTTAGACGAATTTCTTCAGTTTTCATAAGTTTCATTTTGTCTGAAATTTGAATGTTCAAAACCCAAAGTTCGTCTGTTGCTCAAAAGCTTCTTTCAGACACTTATGAAAATTCGAATTTTGAAAAATCAAAATTCGTCTGTCAGAGAGGCATCTCTTCAAACTTATTCAGGTTTAGCTCGAAATTCGAATTTCCAAAGCCAAAGTTCTAATTTCCAATATGTCAGATCAATATAAACTTTTCAAATTTCATCTGTTGGTGGGTATTTTTCAAATATTTCATGATTTAATATGAAATCAAGGTTTTAAAACATCTTTTCATCAAATCAAAGTTTTTTACCCATATTTAAACATAACTAATGATCCTACAACAAATCTTGCATAGATTACTCAGAACTTTTTCACTTGAAACATTTTGAACTCCATTGATATCTTCATTCCAAGCTCTTGAATGTTGGTTTGGAATCATCAAAACTCTAGATTCAACATTCTCCCTCTTTTTGATGATGACAAAACAACTTTCAAACTGGATTAGTACTTGGGTTTGCTTTAGCAAGCTCCCCCTCAACATATGCATTATATTTCAAAAGATATCATATATATAGCACATCAGTGAAGAGATTCAAGAAGTGATAAGTACAAATCATTGCAACCAAGGAATTCATTCATTTCAATAATTGTTTCTTTACAGAAGCTAATTAAAGTAAAAAGTACTTCAAAAACCAATTTCAAAACACAAAGTACAATCATCAAACAGACAGCATCTGAAACAAAATATTGAAACATAATATAGCACAACAAGAGGATTCAAGCCTAAGTTCTAAGTAGTCCTTCCATTACTTCTTCTTTGGCTTGGTCTTCTAGCTGTACGTCTTCCCAGATGGCTCAGCAGCAGATTTTCCAGTTTGCTTCCTCTTCTCCCCCTTTTTGGCATCATCAGGAAGGCCATCAAAATCAACCGGAGGAGGGATCTGAGAGACTGGAATAGCTCTGAGAGGCACAGGAGCAAATGGGATTTCTGTTTCAACTGGTGCAGGAGGCTCAGAAGGCTCAGGACTTGGCTCTTCATCATCATCATAGACCTCAAGCAACTCCTGCATTGCCTGCCTGGAAAGAGCCAATTGAGCTCTCTGTTCCTCTTAAAGTCCATAAGCAGCGAGAAAAAGAGGAGCTGGTTCATCAGAACGAAACATTTCTTCAAGCCTTCTCCTTTGAGCTTGCAGCAGAGCATTGTGAGCAATAGCTGCATAATCAACAACAGGGATAATGCTTCTCTCTACATTGTTGGCACCCTCCCGCATTGATGAAGTGGAAATGGCTGCCACCAGTCTTTCAACTTGCTCAGATTCTTGAGTGGAAAGAATTGAATCCTGAGCATCTTCTGGTATGGGCTCATGAGGGCCTGATTCTTGAGGTCCTTCTTCTACCAAACCATAATCCAAAGGTGGACCAGGACTAGGTGTCCTCATTGCACCAGCAGGCACAGCACCATCTACATCTTCATGCTCAGAAGAGGCTATCTCGAAGGGGCTTGGAGGCTCAGGGGTTGGAGACTGAACAGGCACAGAGAACCCTGGCTGAGGTGGAGCTGATGTAGTAGGAATTGCACTTCGAATTTCTTCATAGGCATCAGCAACCACTTTCATGTTCTTTGCCAACTGATGAATCTGATCTTGCAGATGAGCAAATTTGACATTTTGCTCATCCCTGATGCTAAGAATGAGTGTAGACAGGCTGTCATACAACTCAGTGACCTTGGTTGGCTTGGCACAAGATGAGGGAGTGGATGGAATATGAGTGGGCTCGGAGGGAGATGGGATAGGCACAGAGGGCTGAGGAGTAGGTCTGGCAGGAGCCTCAGAAGTACCCTCTTGCTGTAGGGAAGCACCTTCAACAAAGAATAGATCTTCAGTTCTTCCTGCTCCCTTTCCAATCCATCTTCCTTCATTCCTTTCAATTCCCATTCTCTGAAGTTCTTCCTCCTTGAAGATCTCAGTGGGTTTCCCTTTCCCCTTCTCAAGATGCTGAATCCTAGCATACTGCAGAATTTTGGAAATGATAGCTGCATATGGGAGTGTGGAGTCCTTCCTCTGATCTCTTGCCTTGATCATGCGTTGAAGTATGATATGTCCCATATTGATTAGCTTTCCACGCATGATTGCTGCCATGACATGTGCCTCTGCCCTTGTTATCAGATTGAAGCTGCCTCCTTTGTTGAATATGATCCTAGACACTATGTAGTATAGGATCCTCACTTGAGCACTGAGGTCTGTGGGCTTTAACACATTTATGGATGGCCAATTTTCCCTTCTTCTGAACAATGTGCTCAGAATTATGCTCTCCTTGTAGTTCAGAAAGGGGCCACCTTCTTCATCAGCAGTATCTGCCTCATCCATGTATCCAGAGGCAGTGATGTCAATCTTGAGGTCATCTTGCCCTGGGATCTCCAATACCTCATTAAATGTTTCATCTGAGAGCCAGATAGTCCTTAATCTGAGATTAACCTCCCACTTCTTCTTCTTGCTATTGTACTTCAAGGAGGCATACCAAGTTTTAATCACTTCATCATCATATCTTTCCAATACTTCCAACAGATTCTTGTATCTCAACATCCATATACCAGCATCAAAACTATTGGAGACCAAGAAATCTTCCAAGTTTACACAATGAGGCTTGATTACCTTTTTATTGGCAAACTTGATGGAGTATTCCTCTTGAATCTGTGGAGTGCTCCATAATGGCAGTGTGGTAAGCTTATATTCTCCAGATTCAGTACTTGAGGATGAAGTGGAAGCAACATTCTCAGCAGCAACAGGAACAGGGACCGTAGGTTCTGCTGTCTTCGAGGAAGAGGGTCCAGCTTTCTTTGATTCTCCCTTGGGTGTAGTTTTCTGGCATTTAGAGGGAGTTCCCTTGCTGGATTCGGCCTTTCTCTTCGGTTTTTCTCCTTCTTTGGAAGCATATTGTGATTTAACCGAACGTTTTGGACGAGCCTCTCCTTTGCCAGCTTCTAGATTCTTAACTCTTGCCATTTTCACGGATGAATGTAGCAAAATGGAGCAAAGAATGGGTTTAAATGATGCAAAAGGAAGTTTAAACGGTGGGAAATGATGATTTTTGGTCAGAATTGAAAAGCATTGATTGGAGAATTAGAACAGACTCAGAGAGAATAGGAATAGGGTTACGTCTGTTCAAATGAAAACTGTCAGTTTTAACGTATGTAACCGTCTGACAGACAAATTTTGAAGAGTCAAAATTCGAACTTCGGGCAGTTACAAGTTAAACCGTTCAGCAAAGCTTACTGACAGACAAATTTTCTTCTGAAAGTTCGTCTGACAGAGGCTTGGTTAAAATAATACAAGATGAACAGACAAACTTTGTTCCAACAAAGTTCAAATTTTCAAGAGCAAACATCAAGCAGCAAACAAACCACCAAACAACAGACGAATTAAGCATACAAAACTTCATCTTTCAAAGATTCAACATTGTGGAGCATGTTTCAACAGACAAATTTTAAGTTAGAAATTCGAATTTCTCTATTTTGTGAAAGTTTTCCAACATTCGTATGTTAAGAGATAAACATTAGTATAATCATAATGTTGGACAAACATAACTTTAAAATTTTTGTTCTTGAAAATTTGAATTTTGAATGTCCAACAAACGAATTTCGAGGCATTACCGAGAACTGTTCCAACTTATAACAGGCTGAAGTTCGTCTGTTGGGTAGCCAAATTCGAATGTTGACCATGCTGACTTCCTCAGAAACTCAATTTTTCACAGAAATTCGTCTAACACATAATAAATATATGAATTTCAACTTTAAAAACTTACAGAATGGATCCAGAGACTCAGAATTTTTGCCATTTTCTTCACTTTTTGATTGTTCCATTCTGGTAAACTCCATTTTTCAGATTTATTAACATTGAATCTCATGAGGAGCACCTGCAACTTAAAGTAAACACATTCCGATGCTAAAGTTAGAACTTATTAAATGTTGGAAAATTTAAAAACAGAATTATACACGGATTTACGTACAGCTCATTGGGATTTACCATACCCAATTCTCTTCTTATTTTGTAGTGTCTATCTTCTGATAGAGGCTTTGTCAGGATATCTGCAACTTGATCTTCAGTTGGGATGTACTCTAGTCTGATTTCTCCTTTCAAAACATGATCCCTTATGAAGTGGTGTCTAACTTCAATATGTTTTGTCCTTGAATGCATGATAGGATTCTTTGTGATATTTATGGCACTTTGATTGTCACACATGATTGGTATTTCCTTCATTTCAACCTCAAGATCTTCAAGTTGTTGTTTCATCCAGATGACTTGGGCACAACAGCTTCCAGCTGCAACATACTCAGCATCTGCCGTGGATAGGGCCACACTGTTTTGCTTTTTGCTAAACCATGAAACCAAGAATCCTCCAAGAAACTGACAAGTTCCACTTGTGCTTTTTCTGTCAGTTTTGGATCCTGCAAAGTCAGCATCAGTGTATTCTTTGAGATCTTTACCATTTCCCTTTGGATACCAAAGACCCATATGTGATGTTCCAATAAGATATCTGAAGATTCTCTTCACAGCAGTTGCATGGGCTTCTTTGGGACATGATTGGAACCTTGCACACATACAGACACTAAACATAATGTCAGGTCTGCTAGCAATTAAGTACAGCAGGGATCCAATCATTCTCCTATACTGAGTTATGTCAAAAATTTTCCCTTTCTCATCCATGTCCAGTTTGGTTGCAGTAGCCATAGGTGTCCCCATTGGCTTGGCATTTTCCATTCCAAACTTCTTCAGCAATTCCTTCAGATACTTGGATTGATTGAGGAAGATACCATCATTGTACTGTCTGATTTGCAACCCAAGGAAGAAGTTGAGTTCACCCATCATAGACATTTCGAATTTCCCCTGCATTAACTTAGAAAAATTCTTGCAAAGAGGCTCATTAGTAGCACCGAATATAATATCATCAACATAGATTTGAACAATGAGTAAATCTTTATTTTCTTTCTTAGTAAATAAAGTTGTATCTACTTTTCCTCTGTTAAACCCCTTTTCAGTTAGAAAATTACTCAATCTTTCATACCATGCTCTAGGGGCTTACTTCAAACCGTAAAGAGCTTTCTTTAGTTTATACACATGGTTTGGTTTTGTAGAATCCTCAAAACCTGGAGGTTGATCTACATAAACCTCTTCCATGGTATATCCATTTAGAAAAGCACTCTTCACATCCATTTGATATAACAAAATATTTTTCATGCATGCATATGCTAATAGAATTCTAATTGCTTGTAATCTAGCTACGGGAGCAAAGGTTTCCTCAAAATCAATGCTCTCTTCTTGATTATAACCTTTAGCAACCAGTCTAGCTTTGTTTCTGATGATTGATCCTGATTCATCAAATTTATTTCTAAAAACCCATTTGGTATCTATGACAGGATGATTTTTGGGTCTAGGCACTAAATCCCAGACTTGATTTCTTTCAAATTGATTTAATTCATCTTGTATAGTTAGAATCCAGTACTCATCAGTTAAGGCTTCTTTAGTACATTTAGGTTCAATTTGTGATATGAAAGCACAATTAATCATTTGATCCCTTAACTATTTTCTGGTTCTAACTTTCTCTTGAACATTCCCTATCACTTGATCAACAGGATGATTCCTTTGATATCTCCAAGCTCTAGGGAGTTCTTGAGATATTTCTTCATTTTCTTCTTCAAAATCTCTCTCCTGAATATCTTCCTCTATATTAATAGATTCAGATATTTTTGGGGGCTCAATTATACCTTCATTAGAGATACCTAACTTTTTAAAGTTTGAAACAAGATCATCCTCATCAGTAACATGTTTAGAAGCAGTTTCATTTTCTATAAATACTACATGCACAGATTCCTCTACTAAATTAGACATTTTATTAAAAACTCTATATGCTTTACTTCTACTAGAATAGCCCAGAAATATACCTTCATCGGATTTGGGATCAAACTTACCCAGATTTTCTTTCCCATTGTTGTGAATGAAGCATTTGCACCTGAACACATGGAGATGTGACAGATTTAGCTTCCTTCCCTTGTACAGCTCCTATGGAGTCTTCCCAAGGATTGGTCTGATGTAGGCTCTATTTATGATGTAGCTTGCTGTATTTACTGCATCAGCCCAAAACACTTGAGATAGTTCCTTTTCATTCAGCATAGCTCTAGCCATCTCTCCAATAGTTCTGTTCTTCCTTTCTACTACTCCATTCTGTTGAGGAGTTCTTGGAGCTGAAAAGTTGTGATCAATTCCATGCTCATTGTAGTACTCCAGAAAGTATGAGTTTTCAAACTCTCCTCCATGATCTGACCTAATAGACATAATGGAAATACCTTTCTCTTTTTGCACTTTCTTAGCTAAGGTTACAAATGCATCAAAGGTATCACTTTTAGGGGAAAAAAATAATGTTCATGTAAATCTAGAGTAATCATCCACAATTACAAGCACATACAGATTACCACCAAGGCTTTTTACCCTAGATGGTCCAATTAAGTCCATATGCAGTAGTTCAAGTGGTCTAGTTGTGGTGACTACGTTTTTGGATTTAAAAGAAGATTTAGTTTGCTTTCCTCTTAAGCATGCATCACATTCTTTGTCTTTTTCAAAAGCAATTTTTGGCAGGCTAGTAACTAGTTCATTTTTAACCAATTTTGAAACCTGATTCATGTTAACATGAGCTAATCTTCTATGCCATAGCCAACTATCATTGTCCTGACTAATTAAGCAAACAGAATCTAAGGGAGGAAGTTCATCAAGATCAATAGTATAGCAGTTACCATCCCTTTGAGCTTTGAGGATTACTTTGTGATCACTTTTTCTGATAACCAGGCAAAACTTTGAGTCAAACAGCACCCAATTTCCTTTGTCAAATGTTTGGCTCACACTCAGCAGATTGTGGTTGAGGCCTATCACAAACAGCACCTCTTCAATGGATGTTTTAGGATTCTTGCCCACAATGCCAATGCCAACTATTCTGCCATACTGATCACCTCCAAATGTCACTTTTCCTCCTTTCTTGTCCCTAAGGGTGATGAACTTCTCCTTATCACCAGTCATGTGACTTGAGCAGGCACTGTCCATGTACCATTTGTTGTTTCTTTTAGCTTTGAGACAGACCTGCAAAACAAAGTTCAAGTTTTCTTCTTAGGTACCCAAATCTACTTGGGTCCTTTTCTGTCAGTAGTGTTTTTCCTAGATACAGATGTACCTTTGGGAACCCATTTAACCTTCCTGTTAAGTCCATTTTTCTTTATAACACAAGAACTGGAAATATGTCCCTTTTTGTTACAGAAATGACAGGTGGTAAAGGGACTGCTAGATTGAGAGGCAGGAAGAAAATAATGCAGATAATATTTTTGTTTTGCATGCCTTGGTTGATTATATGATTCAATCTGATGTGACATATGATCTTTCTTTCTATTTCTATCAGCATGCACAAAATGTCTCATGTATACATTATGATTTTTCTTCCTAATCTTTTCTTTAATAGCACATGGATCATAGTCAAGTCCAGCTTTTCCTTGTGATATTCTTTGGCTCCTCATTAAAACAAACAACATATCTTTTCCTCTAGTAAGCCTAGACATGCTTTTCACTAAATATTCATTGGTTTGCTTTAAATCAGTGCATGATTTACAACAGACAAATTTAGAAATAGGTAGAGGAGCAATTTCAGAGATGTTGCTTTGAGATTCTAGTTTGTTAATCTTTTTCTTAGCTAGTTTCAGTTCTTTAGCAACCTTAACAAACTCATCATGCAACTCATGAAATGCATCCAGTAATTCAGAATAGGAAGGTTCGGATTCATATACCTCTTCTTCTTGATCACTACTACATGGAATTTCAGCTTCTTCAGAGGCAAGTGCCATAAGACAGATGTTGGCAATTTCATCTTCTTCATCTTCCTCCTCATCTGAGTTGTTGCCCCATATTGATGAGATATAGGCTTTCTTCTTCTTGCCTTTGTCAGCAGCTTTCTTTTCTTTCTCTTGCTTCTTGAGGAATTGTGGACAATCCCATTTGATGTGTCCCTGCTTTTTGCACTCATAGCAAGTCACAGGCTCTTTTGCTTCTTTCTTGCTGTCTCCAGCTACTCCTCTCTTGAAGATTTTCTTGTTTCTCTTCTTGTTGTAGAATCTTCCGAATTTTCTGACCATCATAGCTAGAGTTTCTTCATCCAGCTCATCTCCATTGTCAGATTCTTCTTCCTTTTCTTCAGCAGCTTTAAGAGCAAGACCTTTCTTCTTTCTGTCTTGTCCAGCTTCCTTGAGAGCTTTCATTTTTCCTTCATGTTCCTTAAGGCTGCCGAATAGAACTGTGACAGAGGCCATTGATTCTCCCATGGCTTCCTTTATTGCTGTTACTTTGGGTTGCCATTCCAAAGGGAGAGCTCTGAGAATCTTCCTTACTTTCTCTGTTTGAGTGTACTCCTTTCCCAGGCTCTTTAGTTGATTCACAATGAGAGTGAATCTCTTTTGTAGCTCTTTTACAGTTTCTCCTTCAGCCATTCTGAAGCTTTCATATTCTCCAATGCAGGTATTCAGTTTATTTTCCCTGACTCCAGTTGTTCCTTCATGAGCAATCTGCAGGGTGTCCCACATTTCCTTGGCAGTGGAGCATTGTGAGACTCTGTAGAATTCGTCTTGATTCAAGGCACTGACTAGACAGTGTTTTGCCTTGAAGTTCAACAAGACTCTCCTTCTGTCTTCCTCATTCCATTCAACTTCTGGCTTTTCTCTGCACTTTCCATCATCTTCTAAAGCCATTGGGACAAAGTCTCCCTTTTGAATGACTGACTAGATGTCCAAATCGATTGACTGGAGATAGATTTGCATTCTCATCTTCCAGTAACCATAGTGCTCTCCACTGAAGCCAGGTGGTCTATTTGTATTGTTTCCTTCTGATAATATGCTTTCTCCAAAGCCATCCATTTTTATTCCCGGATTGTGAGATCCTTTGAATGGGAATTCGAGCTCTGATACCACTTGTTAGTTAGGCTGACTTCCCAAGAGGGGGGTGAATTGGGAAGATTAAAATTTTCTGCACAAAGTGAGAACAATGAAGAAAGCAAGGTATGACAGAAAAACAGAGTATAAAGCAGTAAGATAAAAGAGTAGTGATAGAGAGAAGAAAAACTCTGATATTTATCCTAGTTCGGTCTCTCCACTTGACCTACGTCCAGTCCCCAAGACACCACTTGACATTTTTCACTACTCAGCAAGAATTCAACGGGCTTCTTGCAAATGCCACAGTACAACGTCAGTGCTCTGTTTTCTACAGCTCACTCAATCACTTTCTGCACTTTCACAAAGTGCTTTACAATCCCTTGTGATATCTCCTCACAAGAAAATCTATCTTCCAGATGAAGTTTAGATTGTTTACAAAGATGAAACTCTCTTGAATATAGTGAATATGAAAGTTGATGTACAAGTATTGAAGTAAGAGGGTAAAAGTCTTTGAGTAGAAAATTTGGCAGAATTTCAGTATATACAAAGTTTGATTCATTACCCACAACTTCAAATGATGTTGTATTTATAGATTTAGGTCCCAACTATTCGTTAGAAACAAAATCTATCCGTTGGGGAAGTTATCCAACGGTTACTCTGAAAAACTATCCGTTAACCAACCGCATTTAATGCTTCTGACATACTGAAATTTGAATTTCGGTTGGTCAACAGACGAATTTCAAAGGAACCGAAGGTTAAAGCTTCCAACGTTGAAGTACTGAAGTTCGTCTGTTCATGAAGTGAAATTCGAATTTTGAAACTTAGAAAATGTTTTCATGTTGTGACATACGAATTTTCAAGAAGAAAGTTTTTCTGTTAAGTGTGAACATTATTTTCAATTTGCTACAGTGCCTTCGAAATTCGAATTTTGGAACCCCAAAATTCGTCTGTCCGTGGCATGCTTAAGAAGCACAGTAGTTCATTTACTTCAAAATTCGAATTTTTAAAGAGTGAAGTTCATCTGTCAGAGAAACCTCTTTTCAGACTTACTTTAAATTTTGAATTTGTAAACACTGTCCTTCGTATGTCATCATATCATTTCAACAGACTCACAACATTAGCTTCTGAAATTCGAATTTCCATGTTCAAAGTTCATCTGTCAGTGAGCAATTTTGAAACTCAATATAATCTTGATTTCAGATGAACTTTAACGTTGTTTTAGACGAATTTCTTCAGTTTTCATAAGTTTCATTTTATCTGAAATTTGAATGTTCAAAACCCAAAGTTCGTCTGTTGCTCAAAAGTTTTTTTCAGACACTTATGAAAATTTGAATTTTGAAAAATCAAAATTCGTCTGTCAGAGAGGCATCTCTTCAGACTTATTCAGGTTTAGCTCGAAATTCGAATTTCCAAAGCCAAAGTTCGAATTTCCAATATGTCAGTTCAATATAAACTTTTCAAACTTCGTCTGTTGGTGGGTATTTTTTAAATATTTCATGATTTAACATGAAATCAAGGTTTTAAAACATCTTTTCATCAAATCAAAGTCTTTTACCCATATTTAAACATAACTAATGATCTTACAACAAATCTTGCACAGATTACTCAGAACTTTTTCACTTGAAACACTTTGAGCTCCATTGATATCTTCATTCCAAATTCTTGAATGTTGGTTTGGAATCATCAAAACTCTAGATTCAACACAAATGATCCAATTAGTTTAACTTGGAGATAAATGAAAATATAATAGATATATGACAATTTTTAAAGTAGACAATAAAGTGGTATAATTGAATAATTAAATCAAAACCTAATCGTGTCAATGCAAACATTGAGGAAGAAATTTGTAAATGGGCAACTGCATGATGATAATAATTGCATTAAAGCCACCAGAAAGAATGATATCTACATATACAAATGTATATTTAAGAAATTAATTTGGGAAATCAAGGATAATATTTTGACAAAATCATCAGTATATATATTCAAATTCCAATAAGTATGAGTTAAGTGTAAAAATTATAATAAATATCAACAACATAATCTGAAACAATTCCTTCATATACATGCTTCGCAAACTATTGATTTCTTAAACCAAATTAAAAATGATGGTATATAATGCAAATCTCCAAAAAGGAAAATTAAACTAATATTTAAAAAATGATTAAAGTAATATATCTCATTAATATTACTTATTAAATTATAAATAAAAATTGATAAAAAAAAATAGCAGAATAGCTACCTAGGAGTCATTTTATCGTGAGGAAGGATATACATGTCATAAATAGATTGACTACTTTACCACATTGTCTTGGAGCACTAGCTTTGTAGAGTTGATTTCATCTGGTGAATAGTAACATGTCGTAGCCCACAATCATAATACCCTAACCTTAATCTTCTATTCGTCTCAAAGAGCATTGATAGATCTAATTGAATCAAATTGTCCAGCCATCTCAGTAAACAAAAAAGACATGTTGAATAACATAATAAGGGGATAGTTATCAAATAGAACAAAGGTGAATATAAATACACATGTCAATATCTTAAGATGATGAAGGATATAACATATATCAAGTATATAAAAAAAAAAGTTGGCAGAAATACCTAGCAAGAGAATGATGAAATCAAAGTGGAAGCGTGGGATTGTCAACACCGAGGCAAAAATTTATAGATGGGCAACGACATTGTGATAATAATGACATTAAATTCATCAAAATTAATGAAATATTTGAATATACAAATATATATTTAAGAAATAATTTTTGGAAAACATGATGGCGAACATTTTGGCAAAATCAACGTTATGTTTTTAATTAAAAGATTTCCTATTTTAACGTAAAAGTTGCAATAAATACCATCAATAAAATCTAAAATAGTTTTTCTTTTTTTGTTATTAATTTGCCTCACTAAATGATAATTGCTTAAGCCAAATTCAAATTGCGGGTATACATTAATCTCAAATGTATACATTCAAATGCAAATCCACAAAAAGAAAAAAGCAAAATAACTGTAAAAAAATTATGACAGTAATCATATCTCATTAGCATTACTTAATTTATGATAAATAACAAAAAGATAAATGCAATAGTTGACCATCAATAGACAATAAGGTATTATGAATATGATTGCCTAAGTAAACGAATATAGGAATTAATGAGAATTAATATTATTAATTATATTAATTAATAAATTGGGTACTTTAAAATAAAAAATTAGCAATATAGCTGCCCCAATCAATTTTGCATTTTTGTTTATTGGAATTAATAATTATAATTAGTTGAATTGATAAAGTTATGTTGTAGATTGACCACATATCATATAATATTAAATGGTCACGCATTTCACAAAAAGATAGCTTAAATTATTTTGTCTCATTATATTACAAAAAAATATATGCCGAAATTATTTTGAGGGATATACATGGTCATATTAGATGGCATTATGATCATTAGAATAGTTGCTTCTTTATTTTTTTTTATGAAATATTGATGGCCAACTTATTCATAAATGAAATATATGACCATCTTTAAAGTAGAGAATAAAGTGGTACGATTGCATAATTAAATTAGATTGGAATCGTGTGAGTGTGAACATTGAGGTAGAAATTTGTAGATGGGCAATGGCATAATGATAATAATTGAATAAAAATCACCAAAATGAATGATATCTACATATACAAATATATATTTAAGAAATTAATTTGGGAAATCATGGATAACATTTTGGCAAAATCATTTGTATATATATTCGAATTCCAATAAGTATGAGTTAAGCATAAAAATTACAATAAATATCAACAATAAAATCTGAAACAATTCGTTCTTGTTATTTGCCTCACAAACTATTGATTTCTTAAACCAAATTCAAAAGCTGGAATATAATGCCAATCCCTAGAAAAAAAATTAAACTACAATTAATTCAAATTAATTTGTAAACTGGAATGTCATTTTAAAATTAAACTATATGTTGAGAATTTCAAATTTTAAAATGTAATAATGGCATAATATATTCATTATCAAATCAGCAATAAATTTCAAAATTTAAATTAGTTTATTGAAATTATGACATTCATGGTCATAAAGTGGCATAATAGTAACTAACCCAAAGAAAAGAAAAGAAAAAAGAATCAAATGAAGTGGTATGAGGATGTGACATACACAAAAACAAAAAAAATACATATTACCTGATTGTGTGGCATTCCATGTAGACATGCATTAACTTTCACATTTGATTTTATTTTATATATATAATAGATTGTTGAACCAATTTTGGATATGCGATTGGAATCGAAATTTGGATCTTTCTAACTTCATTAAGAATGATCTAAGTCTCACGTGCCTAGAAGGGCATAGAAAATACACTGTTCTTATTAGGTATTTATTTATTTATTTGCTTTAGTTTTTATGGCAAGAGATGAACTTACCCGTCAATGATAGCAAATGGGACAAATATTCTGTTGCTCATGTATTTTTATTTTGGAGAAAGCAAAAGAAAATATGAAGAGAATCTTTCAATTGTGATCCCATAGAAACATAACTATTTGTCATGTAAAAATTAAAAGATTATTTTGATCATGTCTTTAACTTCTCTCAAAATTAAAAAAAAAAAAAAGGAATTGAAGAAAAAAGGAAGAATTCAGATTATTGCGTATTTGTGCGGTTCAAGTTGAACAACAAAGAACCCCGATCCATACCCACACACACACACACACGTATATATATATGTTATCGATTTCCATCAGAATCAACCGGATGATTTTGGTGTGGCCAAAAAAAGAAAAAAAAAAGATGATTTTGGAATTCATTTTCAAGTTATTCGATGAGAAAATCCCTAAAATACACATGATGCCCATACCTAGATAAATCCAAGTTATACAAAATGATAAATTTTGATGACCATGATCCAATACTGGCAAAAAAATAATAATAATAAAAAAGAAATAAAAGGACCGCACAATATGATCCTTATAATGGATGATAAGTAGCGTTCCTGCAGGAAGTTTTAATTTTATGTGAAGGATTTGAATGTTTCAAATCTACTGAAAACATGTTTAAATCACTACCCACTAATAAACCAAATTTCCAACTTCCTAAAAAGTATCCCAAATCAATTCTAAAGAATAAGTATATTGGTATGAAAAGCGTACATGAATCCGTAGATGAAAACAGTTGAAGAAGATATTCAAGATTAACTCTTTCATACCCATTCTTTGGTCTCTATGTTGACAGGGATGCATAGAGAGAGAGAGAGAGAGGTTTGTTTTACGATGAAATGATTTGGGGACCATAACCAACATTTATAATTTAGTTGAGATCAAATGAGAAATATCACCTTAGTATCTAAACATTAATTTTCATGTCAATTACACCAAAATTCATTCAACAAGTAACGGCCCTAACCCAAGATTCATTCAACAATATTTGATAATTCTTTTATCATGATTAAATAACTCAGCTCAGTTCACCAAAATCACAATTAGATAACGTAGTATTATAAAAAAAAAAAGAAAGACTAAATATTTTAATTTTTTAATTCTTTCAAAAACCAAATCTCATGAAATTTAAATTCATCTGGGTTGAATTAGAAAAATCAGAATTAATCAAATTAGTTGGCAAAATGAATTTTTAATTGTTAAATTTAACCCAGTCGAATCAATTCAAACAGAAGGTGACTGAAAAAATACTTCAAACAAAATGAATAAATTCAGTTCTTTCACGGATATTCTATAAAAAATAAATAAATTCAATTTTTTTTGGTAAACGAATAAATTCAAATTTTGGATAAACGAACTGATTGGTTTTATTTTAATTACTCCAGTAATCCAATCCGCCACCATCATATGGATCCGGTGCACTCACAACCGACTGTAACCTAGGAATCTATTTGTGATTCCAAATCCCTGCATTGTAGACCGAATAAAAAAATATTTTTTCAGGATAAGAAATTATTGTTATATTTTTATTTCAAAAATAAAATTTGACAAAAGTAATTATAATTCCATAATAAATATTATAAAAATTAAATAAAAAATCGATTCATTCATTACACGTACAAATTATACCGGGCTACATTTCATGAAACCAGTTCATTCTATAGTGTGTTCCTTCCGGTGGCTAATTACAATGCTCATCTGCAAGTTAAATGCCAATTCAAAAATGCATCTCCCTATGATGATTATAGCAGCTCAGTATACGTGGTACTTATCCCAGTTTTGGTTTTGTTTCATGGTGAAAAAGATATTCCGAACCTCTTAATCTCTGAAATTTGGATCCCCACATTAATGAAAACCAATGTTTATTTTGCATTCAAATGAATAGAGTTCGGTAAAAAAAAGAATGAACAGACTCGAAAAAACGAGTATAACAAAGATGCAGATCCTATACATAGTGGAATTATTATATATCACTCTCTCACGGAGTGTATAAAGTATATAAATGTAGGAGATCCAATTTTGAAACCAGGATTATACTCTTATCATCCAAAGGTTCACTAGATCTTTTGGACCTTCTATTTGTACCTATGTTGGATCAAGAACATGGTCATTCGACGGGAAAAAAAAAACAACAAAGATAAAGCTCATGGACGAAGGAAGCTTCAGAGCTCGAAAGGCTTAATTATGAACCGTTGAACTATTGCGATTTGATCAATTCCGAAAATAACAATAAAATAAACTAAGGCCCCTATTGGTTCAATTCTAGATGGGCAAAGAATGGACGACAGGATTCTATTACCTGTGAGGTGTTGTATTTTTAGATTTATTTTGTTTAATTAATTATAAAAAATAAGTATCTTTCCTATCTTTTTTAGTGGGAAACCAAACAATACTCACAGAAACCATCATTCCATTCCACTCCCTATCATTCTATTCAAATTTTCCAGTAACCAAACAGGACCTAAATCAGACAGAGATTTCCACCACACTTTTCAACCCTTACCAGCTTGATCTACCACTAAGATCAATATGAGTAGCAATGCATTAATACAGCTTAAGCAAAATGCAATGCTGTGAGGTGTTGTCTTTTTAGATTTATTTTGCTTAATTAATTATAAAAAACAAGTACCATTCCAATCTTTTTTAGTGTGAAACCAAATAAACTCATAGCAAACATCATTCCATTCCACTCCCTATCATTCTATTCCAATTTTCCAGTAACCAAACAGGACCTAAATCAGACTGAGATTTCCACCACTCTTTTCAACCCTTACTAGCTTGATCTACAACTAAGATCAATACGACAAGCAATGTATTAATATACCTTAAGCTAAATGCAATCCTGTCAGGTGTTGTGTTTTTAGCTTTATATTGTTTTATTAATTATATAAAATAAATATATTTCCTATCTTTTTTAGTGGGAAACCTAACAAACTCATAGTAACCATCATTCCATTCCACTCCCTACCATTCTATACCAATTTTCCAGCAACCAAACAGGACCTGAATCAGACCGACATATCCACCACACTTTTCAATCCTTACTAGCCTAATCTACCACTAAGATCTATATGAGTAGCGATATATTAATACAGCTTAAGCTAAATGCAATCCTGTGTGGTGTTGTCTTTTTAGCTTTATTTTGTTTAATTAATTATACAAAATAAGTATCTTTCCTATCCTTTTTAGGGTGAAACCAAACAAACTCATAGTAACCATAATTCCATTCCACTCCCTATCATTCTATTCCAATTTTCCAGCAACCAAACAGGACCTAATCAGACTGAGATTTCCACCACACTTTTCAACCATTACTAGCTTGATCTACCACTAAGATCGATATGAGTAGCAATATATTAATACAGCAGAAGCTAAATGCAATCCTGTGTGGTGTTGTCATTTTAGCTTTATTTTGTTCAATTAATTATACAAAATAAGTTTCTTTCCTATCTTTTTTAGTGTGAAACCAAACAAACTCATAGTAACCATCATTCCATTCCACTCCCTATCATTCTAATCAATACAGCTGAAGGATCTATATGAGTAGCGATATATTAATACAGCTAAAGCAAAATGCAATCCTGTGTGGTGTTGTCTTTTTAGCTTTATTTTGTTTAATTAATTATACAAAATAGGTATCTTTCCTATCTTTCTTAGTGTGAAACCAAACAAACTCATAGTAACCATCATCCCATTCCACTCCCTATCATTCTATACAAATTTTCCAGCAACCAAACAGGACCTAAATCAGACTGAGATTTCCACCACACTTTTCAACCCTTACTAGCTTGATCTACCACTAAGATCGATATGAGTATCGATATATTAATACAGCTTAAGCTAAATGCAATCCTGTGTGGTGTTGTCTTTTTAGCTTTATTTTGTTTAATTAATTTTGAAAAATAAGTATCTTTCCTATCTTTTTTAGTGTGAAACCAAACAAACTCATAGTAACCATCATTCCATTCCACTCCCTATCATTCTATTCAAATTTTCCAGTAACCAAACAGGACCTAAATCAGACTGAGATTTCAACCACACTTTTCAACCCTTACTATCTTGATCTGCCACTAAGTTCGATATGAGTAGCGATATATTAATACAACTTAAGCTAAATGCAATCCTGTGTGGTGTTGTCTTTTTAGCTTTATTTTGTTTAATTAATTATCAAAAATAAGTATCTTTCCTATCTTTTTTAGTGTGAATGACC
This sequence comes from Adenanthera pavonina, assembly GCA_026686845.1. Classification (NCBI taxonomy): domain Eukaryota; kingdom Viridiplantae; phylum Streptophyta; class Magnoliopsida; order Fabales; family Fabaceae; genus Adenanthera; species Adenanthera pavonina. The sequence goes on along the minus strand of JAIVEN010000019.1, from coordinate 9,015,630 downwards.
TAAATCAGACTGAGATTTCCACCACTCTTTTCATTCCATACAAGCTTGATCAACCACAAAGATCTATATGAGTAGCAATACATTAATACAGCTTAAGCTAAATGCAATCCAGTAACATGTTTTTTTTTTACTTTATTTTTTTTAATTAATCATAAAAAATAAGTATCATTCCTATCTTGTTTAGTGTGAAACCAAACAAACTCATAGTAACCATCATTCCATTCCACTCCCTATCATTCTATACCAATTTTCCAGTAACCAAACAGGACCTAAATCAGGCTGAGATTTCCACCAAACTTTTCAGCCCTTACTAGCTTGATCTACCACTAAGATCAATACGAGTTGTACTATAATAATACAGCTGAAGCTAAATGCAATGCTGTGAGGTGTTGTCCTATTAGATTTATTTTGTTTACATAATTATCAAAAAAAAAGTAACTATCCAATCCTTTTTAGTGTGAAACCAAACAAACTCATAGTAACCATCATTCCATTCCACTCCCTACCATTCTATACCAATTTTCCAGCAACCAAACAGGACCTAAATCAGACTGAGATTTCCACCACACTTTTGAATCCTTACTAGCATGATCTACCACTAAGATCTATTTGAGTAGCGATCTATTAATACAGCTGAAGCTAAATTCAATCCTGTGTGGTGTTGTCCGTTTAGCTTTATTTTGTTTAAATAATTTTAAAAAATAAGTATCTTTCCTATCTTTTTTAGTGTGAAACCAAACAAACTCATAATAACCATCATTCCATTCCACTGCCTATCATTCTATTCCAATTTTCAAGTAACCAAACAGGACCTAAATCAGACTGGGATTTCCACCACTCTTCTCAACCCTTACTAGCTTAATCTACCAATAAGATCTATATGAATAGCAATATATTAATACAGCTTAAGCTAAATGCAATCCTGTGAGGTGTTGTCTTTTTGGCTTTATTTTGCTTAATTAATTATAACAACTAAATGTCTTTCCTATCTTTTTTAGTGTGAAAGACCAAAATCAGACTGAGATTTCCACCACTCTTTTCATTCCTTACCAGCTTGATCTACCACTATGATCTATATGAGTAGCAATATATTAACACAGCTACGGTAAATGCAATCCTGTCAGATGTTGTCTTTTTAGATTTATTTTGTTTAATTAATTATAAAAAATAAGTATCTTTCCTATCTTTTTTAATGTGAAACCAAACAATGTCATAGTAACCATCATTCCATTCCACTCCCTATCATTCTATTCCAATTTTCCAGTAACCAAACAAGACCTAAATCAGACAGAGATTTCCACCACACTTTTCAATCCTTACTAGCTTGATCTACCACTAAGATCTATTTGACTAGCGATCTATTAATACAGCTGAAGCTAAATGCAATCCTGTGTGGTGTTGTCTTTTTAGCTTTATTTTGTTTAATTAATTTTAAAAAATAAGTATCTTTCCTATCTTTTTTAGTGTGAAACCAAACAAACTCATAGTAACCATCATTCCATTCCACTTCCTATCATTCTATTCCAATTTTCCAGTAACCAAACAGGACCTAAATCAGACTGAGATTTCCACCACTCTTTTCAACCCTTGCTAGCTTGATCTACCACCAAGATCTATATGAGTAGCAATATATTAATACAGCTTAAGCTTAAAGCAATCCTGTGCAGACTGAGATTTCCACCACACTTTTTAACCTTTACTAGATTCATCTACCACTAAGATCAATATGAGTAGCAATGTATTATTACAGCGTAAGCTAAATGCAATGGTGTGAGTTGTTGTCTTTTTAGCTTTATTTTGCTTAATTAATTATAACAAATAAGTATCTTTCCTATCTTTTTTAGTGTGAAAGACCTAAATCAGACTGAGATTTCCACCACTCTTTTCAATCCTTACTAGCTTTATCTACCACTAAGATCTATATGAGTAGCAATATATTAATACAGCTTAAGCTAAATGCAATCCCGTGAGGTGTTGTCTTTTTAGATTTATTTTGTTAAATTAATTATAAAAAATAAGTATCTTTCCTATCTTTTTTACTGTGAAACCAAACAAACTCATAGTAACCATCATTCCATTCCACTCCACTCCCTATCATTCTATTCCAATTTTCCAGTAACCAAACAGGACCTAAATCAGACTGAGATTTCCTCCACTCTTTTCAACCCTTACTAGCTTGATCTACAACTAAGATGTATATAAGTAGCAATATATTAATACAGCTTAAGCTAAATGCATTCCTGTGAAGTGTTGTCTTTTTAGATTTATTTTGTTTAATTAATTATAAAAAATAAGTATCTTTCCTATCTTTTTTAGTGTGAAACCAAACAAACTCATAGTAACCATCATTCCATTCCACTTCCTATCATTCTATTCCAATTTTCCAGTAACCAAGCAGAACCTAAATCAGACTGAGATTTCCACCACTCTTTTCAACCCTTACTAGCTTGATCTACAACTGAGATCTATATGAGTAGCAATATATTAATACAGCTTAAGCCAAATGCAATCCTGTGAGGTGTTGCCTTTTTAGCTTTATTTTGTTTAATTAATTATAAAAAATAAGTATCTTTCCTATCTTTTTTAGTGTGAAACCAAACAAGCTCATAGTAACCATCATTCCATTCCACTCCACTCCCTATCATTCTATTCCAATTTTCCAGTAACCAAACAGGACCTAAATCAGACTGAGATTTCCACCACTCTTTTCAACCCTTACTAGCTTGATCTACCACTAAGATCTATATGTGTAGCAATATATTAATACAGCTTAAGCTAAATGCAATCCTGTGAGGGTAGAAACAGAACATTTCACTGAAATATGATTTCCCACTGGCAACTAATTCTCTTATCAACCAAATCCTAAAATATAAAGATTAAAAACAAAGAAAACAAGAAAATAAATCCATAGGTCAACAATAAATATCATAAAAATGGATTTGGAAAAGAAAGGATGGATCCAAACTTCAAAATCCAACTTTTACCATGTAAAATAACATTTTTTGTACCTAAAGTTAAAAATTAAAATCACATCAACATAAATTCAATCCTCTGCCTTGCTAATTCTCTAAGCCTCTTTGCGCACAAAATACAGCTTACCCATCACATGAAGGATTGCAACAAATGCTATGAAGCCAATGCTCATTACAAGTACCACATTTGGGGAGATCTTAAGTCCTGGTGCATCATCTGTGTAAAATTGAAGCATAGTTCCTGCTGCCCCTCCTGAAGCTCCTCCACCTGCAGTTCTCCTCCTACGCATGCTTGCAGTGGCTGCTGCACTTCCTCTAGGGGGAGCTGTTCCACCTAAAGCCATTTTCTGAAACAGACATGCAGAGATTTAGCACATCAAACCATAAATACGCACATAACTATCAAAATATGCAAATATAAATCACAATATGCTCCATTAATCTACTTCCTCTTTTCCTCATGAAACAAATTGAGAAACTTTTGCAATCTAAGTGCAAACAATAACTAGAACTTCTAATGAAGCATCAGAGACGTAGATGTGAAATGCTTTTAATTATAACTACATCAATATATTTTCCCCCTTTCAAGTATCTTGGATTGGTGATCTAACGAAACTCCCATACAGTGGGGTTACTAATAAACAGGACCTTGTTTCAAATTAAATATTAGTATGCCAGGAAAATACCAGTAAAGCTGGACAATCACCAACAAAAGACAAGACATCTGCAGATATCTTACGCTCTCTTGAACCAGAATTCCCAATAAACAAACAAGCAATTTTTCCAGGTAGAGCTCTATCTGTCATGATCTTAAGCCATTTTCACCATCAGATATTCTGAGATTCTCATCTCAGTGAATCCCAAAGCCCTCCAAACATTATAGAATTATCTGTTATTGAAACTCTTATGATACTGTATTTTCTCCTCTATAAGTCTACTGAACCATTACAAATACAGAGAATTCATAAGCACGAGAAACATGCACAAAAGAATACTATACAAGGAAATAAAAATTGGATCCACAAGTTGGACATTCTAAATATTTAAGCATACTAGAGATTCTAATCGGATCTAACAAAATCTAATAAAAGCAAACGGCGCTCTGACGATGTAACACAGACTAGTTGTGAAATTGCGTAAAACTAAATCCCGGCAACATAGAGTCCAGCAAATCTCAAAAGAGGATGAAATAAATCAACAGATCAGATTTACAACCAAGTAAAACTCAATCAAACAGAAGGAATTGATGATAAATATCTTCGATCCCAAAACCTTAACGCAGTAATCAGACACGCCAGATCTGTGATCTGAATTCGAAATCGCAGATCCAGAAAAGAAGAATCCAAAAAAAATCAAAACCATATTGAAATAGACCTGGAAACGAGGCGTAGTAGTCAAGCGAGAGATCTCAGGCGGAGATTGGAAAGTCGGTAGAAGAGTTTCTTTTTGCCTCCGATATTTGCAGACTGGAGCGGCTTCGTTTATTCGGAACTTCGTATGGAAACGAAGAGTATAACCATTATTTATAAATCTGATAAAAAACTTATTTTAAAAAAAATTATACAATGAAACTTAATTCTTCTTAAGATTTAGATTTTGGATTTGGATTTAGTTATATTAAATACATGAATATAAACTTATAATCTTTAGGATGACATTTTTACTCATTTGATAGCCAAAATGATTTTTCAGTTTCAGTATAACTTTCTAATATCTTAATTTCAAAATTATAGTTTTATTTCCCTTTTATTTTTTTAAGGGTGGCTTTTTTTAGTTTATCAAAATTATCTAAGGAATTAGCCTTAATTCGAAAACCAAATCTCATGAAATTCAAATTCATCTGGGTTAAATTAGAAAAGTCAAAATTAATCAAATTAGTTGGACAAAATGAATTTATAATTCAGTTCCTTGGCGGATATCCTATAAAAAATGAATAAATTTAATTTTTTTTGGTAAACGAATAAATTCAAATTTTAGATAAACGAACTGATTGGTTTTATTTTAATTACTCCAGCAATCCAATCCGCCACCATCATATGGATCCGGTGCACTCTCAATTGACTACAACCCAGGAATCTATTTGTGATTCCAAATCCCTGCATTGTAGACCGAATAAAAAAATATTTGTTCAGGATAAGAAATTATTGTTATATTTTTATTTCAAAAATAAAATTTGATAAAAGTAATTATAATTCCATAATAAATATTATAAAAATTAAATAAAAAATTGATTCATTCATTATACGTATAAATTATACCAGGCTACATTTCATAGCACCAGTTTATTCTATAGTGTTCCTTCTGGTGGCTAATTTCAATGCTCATCTGCAAGTTAAATGCCAATTCAAAAATGCATCTCCCTATGATGATTATAGCAGCTCAATACTTGGTAATTATACCAGTTTTCCTTTTGTTCCATGGGGTTGAAATCTTAAAGATATTCCGAACCCCTCAATCTATGAAATTTGGATCCCTACATTAATGAATATCAATGTTCATATTGCATTCAAATGAATAGAGTTTGGTAAAAAAAATGAATAGAAAAAAATAGAAAGAGTATATAAGAGATGCTGATCCTATACATGGTCAAATTATTTTATGTCACTCTCTCACTGAGTATAAATGTAGGAGATCCAATTTAGAAAATAGGATTACATTCTTTTTTTGGGATATACCAGGGTATCCACCATCGAGAGCAATGATTAATCCCTTCGCTGCAGGTCCTCCCACTAAGAGGTAAATGACTGACCACGAGATGCGCGCCATTCCCATGAGTTAAGGATCGAACCCCCAACCACATGGTTAAGAAACGAGGTGAAGAACCATCACGTCACACCCTCGTGGTTAAATAGGATTACATTCTTATCATCCAAATGTTCACTACATTTTTTGGACCTCTATTCTAATTTCTACATATGTTGGATCGAGCTCATGGTCCGACGAAGAAAAATAGATCAAGGTTCACTAGATTATTTGGACCTCTATTCTATATTCTACATATGTTGGATCAAGCTCATGGTCCGGCCGAGAAAAAAAAGATCAAGCTCATGGAAGAAGGAAGCTTCAGAGCTTGAAAGGCTTAATTATGAGCAGTTGAAATATTGCAATTTGATCAAACCTGAAAATCACATTAAAATAAACTAACCCTTTTTTTATGAGAGGGGAAAATAAGAGGGAACCTAAACATTTCCTTATTTAAATTTCTTCTTATTTTTTCTTCTAGTATTCCTCTTCCTTTATTTCTCTCTCAATTCAAACAAAGCCTAAGGGCCCATTTGGTTCAATTCGTAATAGGCCAAAAAATAGGAGACATGATCCTATTACTAGATGAAATGTGTTTGGTTGGTACTTAAAGGTTGGAATGATAATTCCTTGGGAGTCCAAATTATCAGAATTTTAGGAGTACTCGTGATAGAGTACGATTGAGGCACGAAGCATTTGGAGTCCTTGGACATGGCAATGAGCTTGGAAAAAGCATGAAGCCCAACTATTTGAATCAAGTTGTAGTCTAAGAGAAAAGAGCTAGAAAGTATGGAAAATGCTTCCAATCATATAAGCTAATGGTCCAAGCCCAAAAGAAGCCCATTTGGGAGATATAACTTGAAGACATTGTGTGCTTCTCATGTGACCATTAAAAGTGACGTTTTTATATAATTAATATTTAGGTTAAAAGTTTCATATTTAAATTAGGCTACTTTTTGCTGATTTCTTTTTAAGTTTATTTCCTAATTTAAAAAAGGTGATAGGAGCCACTTTGGAGAATTAATTCAGCACCTTATGTCCAGATTCATTGTATAATGAGGTGTCACCTTTTAGGAATATTTAATGCTTATTATTGCCATGGATTCTATTGAATTAAGAGTTTTGATGATTCCAAATCAACAATCAAGAGCTTGGATTGAAGATATCAAAGGAGCTCAAAGTGTTTCAAGTGAAGAATTTCTAAGTAATTGCTGCTAGATCTACTGTAGGATCTTTAGTTTTAATTATGAATGGGTAAAAGTTTTTGATTTGAGGAAAAGATGTTTTTAAACCTTGATTTTATGTTAAATCTTGACTTATTTGAAAGATACCCACAAACAGACGAAGTTTGAAAGTTTAAACTGAACTGGCATGTTGGAAATTCGAACTTTGCCTTTGGAAATTCGAATTTTGAGCTAAAACCGAACAAGTCTGAAGAGATATCTCTCTGTTAGATGAATTTTCTTATCCAAAATTCGAATTTTCATCTAAGTCTGAAAGAAGTCTTTTAGTGACAGACGAACTTCAGATCTTCCAAATTCGAATTTCTGATAAAATGCAGTTTGAGAAAACCAAAGAAATTCGTCTGAAATAATGTTAAAGTTCATCTGAAATCAAGATGAAATTGAGTTTCAAAAATACCATCTGACAGACGAACTTTGGCTTTCCAACATTCGAATTTTCATATAAGTCTGAAAGAAGCTTCTTTGAAACAGACGAACTTTGAGTCTTCAAAATTCGAATTTCAGACAAAACACAACTTATGAAAATGAAAGAAATTCGTCTGAAATAATGTTAAAGTTTATCTGAGATCAAGAATAATTTAAGTTTCAAAACTGTTTTCTGTCAGACGAACTTTGAACATTAAAATTCGAATTTCAGAAGCTAAGGTTGTGAGTCTGCTGGAATGAAATGTTGACATACGAATGACAGAGTTTTGTAACTTCGAATGTTGAAGTTAGTCTGAAAAGAAACTCTCTGACATACGAACTTCACTCCTTCAAAATTCGAATTTTGAAGAAAGTGAACTACTGTGCCTCCTTGAACGTTCTACAGACAGACGAATTTTGGGCTTCCAAAATTCGAATTTCGAAGGCACTGTAGAAAATTGAAAACACTGTTCACACTTAACCGAAAAATTTTCTTCTTGGAAATTCGTATGTCACATTGTGAAAATATTTTGTAAGTTTCAAAATTCGAATTTCACTACATGAACAGACGAACTTCGGTATTTCAACATTGGAAGCTTTAACCTTCAGTTCCTTCGAAATTCGTCTGTTGACCAACCGAAATTCGAATTTCAGTATGTCAGAAGCATTAAATGCGGTTGGTTAACGGATAGTTTTTCAAGATAACCATTGGATAACTTCCCCAACGGATAGATTTTGTCTCTAACAAATAGTTGGGACCTAAATCTATAAATACAACATCATTTGAAGTTGTGGGTAATGAATCAAACTTTGTATATATTGAAATTCTGCCAAATTTTCTACTCAAAGACTTTTACCCTCTTACTTCAATACTTGTACATCAACTTTCATATTCACTATATTCAAGAGAGTTTCATCTTTGTAAACAATCTAAACTTCATCTGGAAGATAGATTTACTTGTGAGGGGAAATCACAAGGGGATTGGGAAGCACATTGTAGAAGTGCTTAGAGAGATTGAGAAAGCTCCAGAAATAGAGCATACTCGTTGTACTGTGGCATTAGCAAGAAGCCCATTGAATTCTTGCTGTATAGTGAAAAATCTCAAGAGTTGTCTTGGGGACTGGACGTAGATCAAGTGGATAGACCGAACTAGGATAAATTACTGAGTCTTCCTCTCCTTATCTTTACTTTTCAGCTTGCTCTGTTTTATACGTTGCTTCCATTACACTGTGCTATCTTCACCCATTTCACTTTGTGCAGAAAAATTTCAATCTTCCTAATTCACCCCCCCTCTTGGGAAGTCAGCCTTGCTAACAAGTGGTATCAGAGCCCGGATTCCCATTCAAAGGATCTCACAGTCTGGGAATTAAGATGACTGGCTTTGGAGAAGGCATACTTCCTAAAGGGAACAACACTAATAGACCACCAGGCTTCAGTGGAGAACATTATGGGTACTGGAAGATGAGGATGCAGATTTACCTCCAATCAATTGATCTTGATATCTGGTCAGTCATTGAGAAAGGAGATTTCATCCCAATGACTCTAACTGAAGATGGAAGACACAAAGAGAAGCTAGAAGCAGAGTGGAATGAGGAAGACAGAAGGAGAGTCCTGCTAAATTTCAAAGCAAAGCATTGCTTAGGTAGTGCCCTGAACTATGACGAATTCTACAGAGTCTCACAATACTCCACTGTAAAAGGGATGTGGGACACTCTGCAGATTGCACATGAAGGAACAACTGTGGTCAGAGAGAACAGACTAAACACATGCATGGGAGAGTATGAAAGCTTCAGAATAACTTAAGGGGAAACTGTAAAGGAGCTGCAAAAGAGATTCACCCTAATTGTGAATCAACTGAAGCGCCTGGGAAAGGAGTACACTCAATCTGAAAAAGTAAGAAAGATACTCAGAGCTCTCCCTCTGGAATGGCAGCCCAAGGTGATAGCAATAGAAGAAGCCAGAGGAGAATCAATGGCCTCTGTCACAGTTCTTTTCGGCATCCTTGAGGAGTATGAAGGAAAAATGAAAGCTCTCAAGGAAGCTGGACAGGAAAGAAAGAAGAAAGGCCTTGCCCTTAAAACTGCTGAAGAAAAGGAAGAAGAATCTGACGAAGGAGATGAGCTGGATGAAGAAACTCTGGCTATGATGGTCAGAAAATTCGGAAGATTCTACAGCAAGAAGAAGAACAAAAGATTCTTCAAGAAGGGAGCAGCTGGTGAAAGCAAGAAAGAGGCAAAAGAGCCTGTGACTTGCTATGAATGCAAGAAGCAGGGACACATCAAATGGGATTGTCCTCAATTCCTCAAAAAGCAAGAAAAAGATAAGAGAGTTGCTGACAAAGGGAAGAAGAAGAAAGCCTACATCTCATCAATATGGGGCAACAGCTTGGATGAGGAGGAAGAGGATGAGGATGAGATTGCCAACATCTGCCTTATGGCACTTGCTTCTGAAGAAGCCAAACCCTCATGCAGCAGTGATCAGGAAGAAGAGGTGTGTCTCAAAGCTAAGAAGAGCAACAAATGGTATATGGACAGTGCCTGCTCAAGTCACATGACTGGTGATAAGGAGAAGTTCATCACCCTTAGAGACAAGAAAGGAGGAAAGGTGACCTTTGGAGGTGATCAATATGGCAAAGTTGTTGGTATTGGCATTGTGGGCAAAAATCCAGAAACATCCATTGAAGAGGTGCTGTTTGTGATTGGCCTCAACCACAATTTGCTGAGCGTGAGTCAGACCTGTGATAAAGGAAATTGGGTGCTGTTTGACTCAAAGTTTTGCCTAGTCATTAGAAAAAGTGATCACAAAGTAATCCTCAAAGCTCAAAGGGATGGTAACTGTTATACTATTGATCTTGATGAACTTCCTCCCTTGGATTCTGTATGTTTAATTAGTTAGGATAATGATAGTTAGTTATGGCATAGGAGATTAGCTCTTGTTAACATGAATCAATTGTCTAAACTGGTTAAAAATGAGCTAGTAACTGGCCTGCCAAAAATATCTTTTGAAAAGGACAAAGAATGTGATGCATGCATAAGAGGGAAACAAACTAAATCATCTTTTAAATCTAAAAATGTAGTTACCACAACTAGACCACTTGAATTGCTGCATATGGACTTAATTGGACCATCTAGGGTGAAAAGTCTTGGTGGTAATCTGTATGTACTTGTAATTGTAGATGATTATTTTAGATTCACTTGGACATTATTTCTATCCTCTAAAAGTGATACCTTTGATGCATTTGTAACCTTAGCTAAGAAAGTGCAAAATGAGAAAGGTATTTCTATTGTATCTATCAGGTCAGACCGTGGAGGAGAGTTTGAAAATGCATACTTTCTGGAGTACTGCAATGAGCATGGGATTGACCACAACTTCTCAGCTCCAAGGACCCCTCAACAGAATGGGGTAGTAGAAAGGAAGAACAGAACTATTGGAGAAATGGCCAGAGCTATGCTGAATGAGAAGGAACTCTCTCAAGTGTTTTGGGCTGATGCAGTGAATACAACAAGCTACATCATAAACAGAGCCTACATCAGACCAATCCTTGGGAAGACTCCATACGAGCTGTACAAGGGAAGAAAGCCAAATTTGTCCCATCTCCATGTGTTCGGATGCAAATGCTTCATTCACAACAATGGGAAAGAAAATCTGGGTAAGTTTGATGACAAATCCAATGAAGGTATATTTCTGGGCTATTCTAGTAGGAGTAAGGCTTATAGAGTTTATAATAAAAGATCAAATGTAGTAGAAGAATCTGTGCATGTGGTTTTCATTGAAAATGAAACTGTTTCAAAACATGTTACCAATGAGGATGATCTTGCTTTCAATTTTGAAAAACTGGGCATTTCTGATAAAAGTAAAACTGAACCTCCAAAGATACCTGAATCTGTTAACATAGAGGAAGATATCTAGGAGAAAGAGTTTGATGAAGAAAATAATGAAGAAACATCTCAAAAACTCCCTAGAGCTTAGAGATATCAAAGGAATCATCATGTTGATCAAGTGATAAGGGATGTTCAACAGAAAGTCAAAACCAGAAAACAGTTAAGGGACAAAATGCTAAACTGTGCTTTCATTTCACAAATGGAACCCAAATGTGCTGAAGAAGCCTTAACTGATGATTACTGGATTTTAGCTATGCAAGATGAACTAAATCAGTTTGAAAGAAATCAAGTTTGGGATTTACTGCCTAGGCCCAAAAATCATCCTGTCATTGGTACCAAATGGGTTTTCAGAAATAAACTTGATGAATCTGGAACAATAATCAGAAATAAAGCTAGATTGGTTGCTAAAGGGTATAATCAGGAAGAAGGTCTTGATTTTGAAAAAACCTTTGCACCAGTAGCTAGATTAGAAGCTATAAGAATACTGCTAGCATATGCATGCATGAAAAATATCTTACTGTATCAAATGGATGTAAAGAGTGCCTTTCTAAATGGATATATCATGAAAGAGGTTTATGTAGATCAACCTCCAGGTTTTGAGGATTCTACAAAACCAAACCATGTTTATAAACTGAAGAAAGCTCTTTATGGTTGAAAACAAGCCCCTAGAGCATGGTCTGAGAGACTGAGCAATTTTCTAACTGAAAAGGGGTTCAATAGAGGTAAAGTTGACACAACTTTATTCACTAAGAAAGAAAATAAAGATTTACTAATTGTTCAAATCTATGTGGATGATATTATTTTCGGTGTTAGTAATGAAGCTCTTTGCAAGAAATTCTCTGAGTTAATGCAGGGAGAATTCGAGATGTCCATGATGGGTGAACTCAACTTCTTCCTTGGACTGTAAATCAGATAGCTTGATGATGGTATCTTTCTCAGTCAATCCAAGTATCTAAAGGAGCTGCTAAAGAAGTTTGGAATGGAGAATGCCAAGCCAATGGGAACACCTATGGCTACTGCAACCAAACTGGACATGGATGAGAATGGGAAGATGTTTGACATTACTCAGTACAGAAGAATGATTGGATCCCTGCTGTACTTAACTGCCAGCAGACTTGACATTATGTTCAGTGTCTGTATATGTGCAAGGTTCCAATCATGCCCCAAAGAAACCCATGCAACAGCTGTGAAAAGAATTTTCAGATATCTTATTGGAAGATCACAAATGGGTCTTTGGTATCCAAAAGGCAATGGAGAAGATCTCAAAGGATACACTGATGCTGATTTTCCAGGATCTAAAACTGACAGAAAAAGCACAAGTGGAACTTGTCAGTTTCTTGGAGGATCCCTGGTTTCATGGTTCAGCAAAAAGCAAAACAGTGTGGCCCTATCCACTGCAGAAGCTGAGTATGTTGCAGCTGGAAGCTGTTGTGCCCAAGTCATCTAGATGAAGCAGTAGCTTGAAGATCTTGAGGTCAAAATGAAAGAGATACCAATCATGTGTGACAACCAAAGTGCCATAAATATCACCAAGAATCCTGTCATGCATTCAAGGACGAAACATATTGAAGTTAGGCACCACTTCATAAGGGATCACGTTCTGAAAAGAGAAGTTAAGCTAGAGTACTCCCAACAGAGGACCAAGTTGTTGATACACTCACAAAGCCTCTATCAGAAGACAGGCATTGCAAAATTAGGAGAGAATTGGGTATGGTAAATCCCAATGAACTGTAAGTTATTCTCGTGCAATCTTGTTTTCAAAGGTTAATTCTAACTTTAGCATTGGAGTATGTTTAACTTAAGTTGCAGGTGCTCCTCACAAGATTCAATGGCAATAAATTTGAAGATTGGAGCACACCAGAATGGAACAACCAGAAAGTGAAGTAAATGACGAAAATCCTAAGTTCTGGATCCATTCTGTAAGTTTTTAAAGATGATATTCATATTTTTAAATGTTGTTAGACGTATTTTGCTTCATAAACTGTGTTTTTGAACTGGTCAATGTGGTTAACATTCGAATTTTAGTTGACCAACAGACGAACTTCGACCTGTTATGCTTTGGAACAGTTCTTAATGATGCCTCGAAATTCGTCTGTTGAATCTTGGAAGTTCAAATTTTCAAAAACAATAATTTCAAAGTTATGTTTGTCCATCACTGTTATACGAATTATCACTTCTTAACATACGAATGTTGGACAACCTTTACAAAAGTTGAAAAATTTGAATTTTTAGTTTAAAATTCGTCTGTTGAATCATGTTCTTCATGTTGAATGCTTGAAAGATGAAGTTCTGCATGCTTAATTCATCTATAGGTTGATGTTTTGGTTGTTGTCTGCTGTTTTCTCTTCAACATTCAAACTTTGTTGGAACAAAATTCGTCTGATGTGCTTGTATTGCTTGATCCAAGCCATTGTCAGACAAACTTTCAGAAGAAAATCGTCTGTCAGTAAGCTTTGCTGAACAGTTTAACTTATAACTGCCCGAAGTTTGAATTTTGGCCTCTCAAAATTCGTCTGTCAGACGGTTACTTACGTTAAACCCGACGGTTTTCCAAAGAACAGATGCAACCCTATTCTTAACTTCTCTGAGTCTGTTCTGATCCTCTCATCAATTCTCTTAAATCCTGCCCAAAAACCGTCATTTCCCACCGATTAAACTTCCTTTCGCATCCTATAAACCAATTCTAAGCCACATTCAACAACATTCATCCGAAGAACTGGCTAGAGTGAAAAATCCTGAAGCTGAGAAAGGAGAGGCCGGACCAAAGAGGAATGTTAAATCATAATATGCCTTGAAGGAAGGAGAGAAATCAAAGAGAAAGGTCGAATCCAGCAAGGTAACACCTTCCAAACGCCAAAAGACTTCATCCAAAGCAGATTCTCAGAAAGCTGGACCCTTATCTCCAAAAAGTGCAGAACCTTCAGTTCCAGTTCCTTCATAAGCTGCTGCTATTGCTTCCACTTCGTCCTTCAGTACTCAATCTGGAGAATATCAACTTACCTCACAACCATTATGGAGCACTCCACAGATTCAAGAGGAATACTCCACCAAGTTTGCCAACAAAAAGGTAATCAAGCCATATTGTGTAAACTTGGAAGATTTCTTGGTCTCAAATAATTTTGATGCTGGCATATGGATGATGAGATACAAGAATCTGTTGGAAGTATTAGAGAGATATGATAATGAGGTAGTGAAGTCCTGGTATGCTTCCCTGAAGTACTATAGCAAGAAGAAGAAGTGGGCAGTCAATCTAAGCTCTAGGACCATTTAGCTTACTGATGAGATATTCAACGAGGTGCTGGAAATTCCAGGACAAGATGGGCTTAAAATTGATATCACTACCTCTGGGTACATGGATGAGGCAGAAACTGCTGATGAAGAAGGTGGCCCCATTCTGAACTACAAGGAGAGTACTATTCTGAGCACATTGTTCAGAAGGAGGGAAAATTGGCCATCCATAAATATGTTGAAGCCCACAAACCTCAGTGTTCAAGTGAGGATCATGCACTACATAGTGTCCAGGATTATATTCAACAAAGGAGGCAGCTTCAATTTGATAACAAGGGCATAGGCACATGTAATGGCTGCAATCATGCGTGGGAAACTGATTAATATGGGACACATCATTCTCCAACGCATGATCAAGGCTAGAGATCAGAGGAAGGACTCCACACTCCCCTATGCTGCTATCATTTCCAGAATTCTGCAGTATGCCAGAATTCAACATCTTGAGAAGGGGAAGGGCAAGCCCACTGAAATCTTCAAGGAGGAAGAACTGCAAAGAATGGGCATTGAAAAGGATGAAGGAAGATGGGTTGGAAAAGGAGCAGGAAGAACCGAAGATCTATTCTTTGTTGAAGGTGCCTCCCTACAACAAGAGGGTACTTCTGAGGCTCCTGCCAGACCTACCACTCAGCCCTCTGTGACTGTCCCATCTCCCTCCAAGTCCACTCACTTTTCATCCACTCCCTCCTCTCGGGCCAAGCCAACCAAGATCACTGAGTTGTATGACAACCTGTCTACACTCATTCTCAACATCAGAGATGAGCAAAATGCCAAATTTGCTCATCTGCAAGATCAGATCCATCAGTTGGCTGTAAACATGAAAGTGGTTGCTGATGCTTATAAAGATATCAGAAGTGCAATCCTGACCACTTCAGCTCCACCTCAGCCAGGGTCTTCTGTGTCTGTCCAATCTCTAACTCCTGAACCTCCAAGCCCATTCGAGATTGCCTCCTCTGACCATGATGATGATATAGATGGTGCTGATGCAATGAGGACACCAAGTCCTGGTCCACCCTTGGACTATGGATTGGAAGAAGAAGGACTTCAAGAAACAAGTCCTCATGAGCCTATGCAAGAAGATGTTCAGGGTTCAATTTTGTCCATTTAAGAATCAGAGCAAGTTGAAAGACTGGTTGCAGCCATTTCAACCTCTTCTATGCAGGAGGGTGAGAGTAATGAAGAGAGAAGCATTGTACCTGTTGTTGATTATGTAGCCATTGCTCACAATGCTCTACTGCAAGCTCAGAGGAGAAGGCTGGAAGAAATGTTTCCTCCTGCTGAACCAGCTTCTCCTTCTCTTGCTGCTTATGGTCTCTCAGAGGAACAAAGAGCTCAGTTAGCTCTTTCAAGACAGGCAATGCAGGAGTTGCTTGAGGTCTCTGATGATGAGGATGAACCAAGTCCTGAGCCTCCTGCACCAGTCTAGCCAGAAATTCCTTTTGCTCCCGTGGCACTATGAGCCATTCCTGTTTCTCAGATTCCTCCTCCTGTTGATTTTGTTGGCCTTCCCGATGATGCCAAAAAGGGGGAGAAGCCTAAGCAAACTGGGACTAAGCAAACTGCTGCTGAGCCATCTGGAAAAGGAAAGACGTACAGCAAGAAGACTAAGCCAACGAAGAAGTGATTGATTAGATCTTAGGCTGAATCCTCTTATTGTGTTTTGTTTGTTTGTTTGTTGTTAGTACTTTATATTTTGAGAACTGATCCTTGATGTATTTAATCTTTAATTGATGTATGTATTGCAACAATTGATTAAATGAATGAATTTCTTGGTTGCAATGTTGTGTGTCTATTACTCCTTGAATATCTTCACTTAATCTGCTGTATATAATATCTTTTGAAATATAATGCATATGTTGAGGGAGAGCTTGTGAAAGCAAACCCAAGTACTAATCCAGTTTGCAAGATTGTTTTGTCATCATCAAAAAGGGAGAGAATGTTGAATTAAGAGTTTTGATGATTCCAAACCAACAATCAAGAGCTTGGATTGAAGATATCAAAGGAGCTCAAAGTGTTTCAAGTGAAGAATTTCTAAGTAATTGCTGCTAGATCTACTGTAGGATCTTTAGCTTTAATTATGAATGGGTAAAAGTTTTTGATTTGAGGAAAAGATGTTTTTAAACCTTGATTTTATGTTAAATCTTGACTTATTTGAAAGATACCCACAAACAGACGAAGTTTGAAAGTTTAAACTGAACTGGCATGTTGGAAATTTGAACTTTGCCTTTGGAAATTCGAATTTCAAGCTAAAACTGAACAAGTATGAAGAGATGTCTCTCTGTCAGATGAATTTTCTTATCCAAAATTCGAATTTTCATCTAAGTCTGAAAGAAGCCTTTTAGTGACAGACGAACTTCAGATCTTCCAAATTCGAATTTCAGATAAAATGCAGTTTGAGAAAACCAAAGAAATTCATCTGAAATAATGTTAAAGTTCATCTGAAATCAAGATGAAATTGAGTTTCACAAATACCATCTGACAGACGAACTTTGGCTTTCCAACATTCGAATTTTAATATAGGTCTGAAAGAAGCTTCTTTGAAACAGACGAACTTTGAGTCTTCAAAATTCGAATTTCAGACAAAACACAACTTATGAAAATGAAAGAAATTCGTATGAAATAATGTTAAAGTTCATCTGAGATCAAGAATAATTTAAGTTTCAAAACTGCTTTCTGTCAGACGAACTTTGAACATTAAAATTCGAATTTCAAAAGCCAAGGTTGTGAGTCTGCTGGAATGAAATGTTGACATACGAATGATAGAGTTTTGTAACTTCAAATGTTGAAGTTAGTCTGAAAAGAAACTCTCTGACATACGAACATTAAAATTGAAAACACTGTTCACACTTAACCGAAAAATTTTCTTCTTGGAAATTCGTATGTTACATTGTGAAAATATTTTGTAAGTTTCAAAATTCGAATTTCACTACATGAACAGACGAACTTCGGTATTTCAACATTGGAAGCTTTAACCTTCGGTTCCTTCGAAATTCGTCTGTTGACCAACCGAAATTTGAATTTCAGTATGTCAGAAGCATTAAATGCGGTTGGTTAATGGATAGTTTTTCAGCATAACCATTGGATAACTTCCCCAACGGATAGATTTTGTCTCTAACGAATAGTTTGGACCTAAATCTATAAATACAACATCATTTGAAGTTGTGGGTAACGAATCAAACTTGTATATACCGAATTTCTGCCAAATCTTCTTCTCAAAAACTTTTAACCTCTCAACTTCAATATCTGTACTTTAACCTTCATATCTACTCTATTCAAGAGAGTTATATCTTTGTAAACTATCTACTCTTCATCTGGAAGATAGATTTACTTGTGAGGGGAAATCACAAGGGGATTGGGAAGCACATTGTAGAAGTGCTTAGAGAGATTGAAAAAGCTCCAGAAACAGAGCATACTCGTTGTACTGTGGCATTAGCAAGAAGCCCATTGAATTCTTGCTGTATAGTGAAAAATCTCAAGAGTTGTCTTGGGGACTGGACGTAGGTCAAGTGGATAGACCGAACTAGGATAAATTACTGAGTCTTCCTCTCCTTATCTTTACTTTTCAGCTTGCTCTGTTTTATACGTTGCTTCCATTACACTGTGCTATCTTCACCCATTTCACTTTGTGCAGAAAAATTTCAATCTTCCCAATTCACCCCCCCTCTTGGGAAGTCAGCCTTGCTAACAAATTCTTGGTAGCCTTTTTCCATATATAAATAGGCACCACTTTGTAAGGTTTTCTACACAACATGAATGAATGAATTTTTTTTCAGCAACTTTGTTGTTGTTCAATGAGTTCTTTCTTGATTATCCTTGAGTGCCAGAAAGAATGAGGACTTATCAAGGAATTGTGATCCTTATGGCGTCCCGGAGTTAGGATTCAAGAGACGGGTTCTCTTGGAGTCTATTTCCTTCGACGGATTCAAGAGACGGGTTCTCTTGGAGTCTATTTCCTTCGACCAACATTTTGTTTCAGTCTTCTTATTTTCATCGTTCCCATTTTCTCAGTTTTTGTTCATTGTTGTTCTTCATTGTTCTTGTGTTCAATTCATGTTTCCTTGAGTTGCATGATCCTTAACTCAAAGAAGGCTCTTAGGACGGGTTCCTAACGTGTCTCCTATCATTTGGTATCAGAGCTTCGGCTTGCAAATCAAGATGTGTCGCTGTTGTTTCCTTCCATTTTTTGTTCCTATCAAGAAAATCATAGCACTGTTCATTTTTCACTATTCATCAGTTTCTTGTTCATCACTGTTTATCTGTACACTCATCACTTTTCATTTGTTACTGTTCTTCACTGTTCATCCATTTCTTGCTGCCCAGATTTCTTGTTGTGATTTTGCCAAAAAAAAACTGAAATTGATTTTAAAAAGAAACAGAGAAGAAAGAGAAAAAAAAAAAGAGAATTGATTGCAGCCTAAAAAAAATTCATATATAAAATTAACAAAAAAAAAAAGAAGGAAATAATGAAAAAAGAGATATGGCTACTACGGCAATTTCCAAAAATTAAGGAGATCTTGTTTTCTTTCCTACTTTAAGATCTTTCAATCAAAGTAGTAGTTTGAATTACAAATTTCCTTTTGTGATTGGGCATTAATGTTATTTAATTGCTCCTTTTTCTGATCTCATTAAAGGAGAATTGACTTTTGAATACCCATTCATAATTTCTCATTTGAGTGGTAAGTTTCCATTCTTCTCTTCTATTTTCTCTTCAGAATTTTACTCTTCTAGTTTAATTCTGTCTATTTTTTTTTTCCTAATTTAATTCTCTAACTTGTTCCTTCCTTGTTTCAGATTTGATAGTCATCTAAAAGTTCCTTCCTTTGGTATACATGCCACATCCATCCTCTTGTCTTAATTTCCAGCATTTCCTTTTCTCTTTTCTTGGCTGGAAAATTCATTTCTTTTGCTAAAAACAGAAAACCCATCTTTCTTTGTTGGTCACCAACATTTTAAACTCTTTTGAGAATTTGAATTTTTGGATCTTTGACTTTGTGATTGCCACTAAAAACATTGCTTCTTGATTGTAAGTTCAAATTCAATTTTGCACTCTCATAGGAAGCAAGAGTGAGTGGTAAAAGGCAAGAGTGTAATTATATCATTTCTGGAAAAAGCCTTTAAAGTGTGCAAAACACGAGTGAATTTGCATCATTGTTGAGTGAAACACGTGAGAGAGTATGCAAGGTCCTTTCTTTGTCTTCTATTCACTAATATATTTGAGATTCTAAGCATGGCTTGTGAAGAACTTGAACTTAAAGTTTTGATGAGAGCTTTTAATGAACAAATCCAAAAGTTGAATGTGAAATTGGATAGCATGCAAGTTTCTTCATGCAAAAAGGATGTTGAATTGGACATCCCAAAATTCTATGGAAAGAATGATCCTGATATGTATTTGGAGTGGGAAGGAAGAATTGAATAATGGTTTGAAGACTGCCAGTACTCCGAGTCTGAGAAAGTGAAATTAACTACTCTTCATTTAGAAGGAAAAGCCAAAGTTTGGTGGGAACAATTTGAAAGAAAGCACCTTCGTGAAGAGAAACAGTGTGATACTTGGAATAGCATGAAGCTCATTTTGACGCAAAAGTATGCACCACACCACTACTTCTATGAGTATCTTCCAACTCGTAGAGAGGAGCAAACTTCTAAGGTGC
Source organism: Adenanthera pavonina (assembly GCA_026686845.1). Classification (NCBI taxonomy): domain Eukaryota; kingdom Viridiplantae; phylum Streptophyta; class Magnoliopsida; order Fabales; family Fabaceae; genus Adenanthera; species Adenanthera pavonina. The sequence goes on along the minus strand of JAIVEN010000019.1, from coordinate 8,995,452 downwards.
AAATTTCAGTTCCAAGTTCTAGTGATTCTTTTGAAGCAAAAAGATCCAATGGAGGAGATATCTTCCTCAACATCTACAATGGTTGTTGAACTAAGAGAATCAACTACTCTTGAAGGTATCTCTAATTCTCAAAATCCTTGTGTTGATAATGTTTCTTATGAATTAAAGTATGATGTTTTTGAGAATCTTAAGGAGGAAAATGTTGATGATATTCTTAATGGGATTGATCATGATCATTTACCACCATTAGTGGAGACAACTGTTCTAGATGTTACTACTAGTCAGGAGATAGAGAATATTGTTGATATTGGTGTGCTTGTTTCCAGTGGTACTCACATTGTTAAGCCATTAGAAATTAGTTCTCATATGTGTGATGAAGTGGAGCATGTTGATGTGGTGTTTGGGCATCCATGGTTATTTAATAATAGTTGTTCTTTTGAAGCAAATAAAGCCCATGAAAGACATTGTATTCAATTCTATGAAAATCACAAGAAAATCAAAAGTGAGCTTGAAAAGAAAAATAAAATTGAGAAGAATATGAGTGGTAAAAACAAGAGTGAAAACTAAGTGAGAAAAGAAAGAGTGCAGAAAAATGAAAAAAGAGGAAAACAAATGAGTGAAAAGAAACTTGAGAGAAGAATGAAAAAGAGAAAGAAAAAGAGAGTTTAAGAAAAGATGAGAATAATGAGGCAAAAGCAATTATGAGTTGTTTGAGTAAAGGAGAGTTTAAGGTAGTTTCTTTACAACTCCTTCGTTCATATCTTCCATATGTTCCTTCCTTTCATCTTCTCCATCATTCTTACTTTATCTCTGATTCTTATAATTTATTTAATCCATCTATGTGTTATGAGTCCTCAATTCCTCTTGAATCTAATGTGAAAGACAATCAGTCTGACGATTTAATGTCTTCTTTCTGTATTTTATCCATCTATGTCACTTTATTACATTTTCATCAAAGTGTTCTGCTTTCTCAATTCATTTGTGAAGTACTCTCTACTCATTTTATGTTTTATGTCTCTTGTGTGTCTCATAAGTCATATGTCTCTTTGGTTCTTGATTGGTTTATTGCATCTCATTTTCATGAATCTTGTGAGTTCCATTTTCTATCCAGTAACCCATTCTCTTCTAATTCCATCCAACTTTGTGATACTTTGTCTACATCCATATGTATTCCTTTTGTGAGCTACGCTTCATCCTTGTCTTGTCAATGTGCATCATTCACAGGTGTTAAATCTTTCCAAATTTTGAACATAGCAAATAATGTGAAAATCTGCCCAACTTTCATCCCATATGTTTACTCTACAATCTCAATTTTTCTTGAGTCTTATTGTGTCAAATTTGCCTCTAGATCTTTGTTGCAGGTTATTAGTGTGGATGTTATGGAGGGAAAATCCAGTTCTTATCTACAAATGCATGACAACAAGTCATATGCAATTCAAACTAATGGTCATTACAAGATTTTTGATCTTGGAGATTGGTTTGGAATGCAAGAATGTAAAGATGAAACTTTAAAAGGGATGAATTTACAACCCAGAGTCATTATTACACCACAAGTTCAAGCAAGGGTTGAAAAGAAGATGCATCAATCAGGCTTGAAAAGTAAGTACACTCCCTAATTTTTATTTGATGTTTTTAATCGTTCCCTTTTTTTCCATATAGATTATGGAGATTAGAGGACGAACCATTTTGAGGAGAGGGGATGATAGAGTATGATTAAGGCACGAAGCATTTGGAGTCCTTGGACATGGTAATGAGCTTAGAAAGAGCATGAAGTCCAACTATTTGAATCAAGCTGCAGTCTAAAAGAAAAGAGCTAGAAAGTACGGAAAATGCTTCCAATCATATAAGCTAATGGTCCAAGACCAAAAGAAACCCATTTGGGAGATATAACTTGAAGACATTGTGTGCTTCTCATGTGACCATTAAAAGTGACGTTTTTATATGATTAATATTTAGGTTAAAAGTTTCCTATTTAAATTAGGCTACTTTTTACTGATTTCTTTTTAAGTTTGTTTCCTAATTTGAAAAAGGTGATAGGAGCCACTTTGGAGAATTAATTCAGCACCTTATGTCCAGATTCATTGTATAATGAGGTGTCACCTTTTAGGAATATTTAATGCTTATTATTCCTATTGATTCTTGGTAGCCTTTTTCCATCTATAAATATGCACCACTTTGTAAGGTTTTCTACACAACATGAATGAATGAATTTCTTTTCAGCAACTTTGTTGTTGTTCAGTGAGTTCTTTCTTGCTTATCCTTGAGTGCCAGAAAGAATGAGGACTTATCAAGGCGTGGTGATCCTTGTGGCATCCCGGAGTTAGGATTCAAGAGACGGGTTCTCTTGGAGTCTATTTCCTTCAACCAACATTTTGTTTCAGTCTTCTTATTTTCATCGTTCCCATTTTCTCAGTTTTTGTTCATTGTTGTTCTTCATTATTCTTGTGTTCAATTCATGTTTCCTTGAGTTGCATGATCCTTAACTTAAAGAAGGCTCTTAAGACGGGTTCCTAACGTGTCTCCCATCAACTCGTTCCATTAAAGAACATTGTCAATTCTAACCTCCTAGAATCCACATATGACCATCTTACCCATGTTAGATATGCTGACTTCCCAAGAGGTGGGGTGAATTGGGAAGATTAAAATTTTCGGCAAAAGTCAAGAAAGTGATGAAAGCAAAAGTGACAGTAAAAATAGAGTATAAAGGAATAACAATGTATAAGCAGTATAAGAGAAGAAAAGACACATGTTTATCCTGATTCGGTCTCTTTATCTTGACCTACGTCTAGTTCCCAAGCCACCACTTGAGATTTTCCACTATCTTGCAAGAATTCAATGGGCTTCTTGCAATTACCTCAGTACAACTTGATGCTCTGTTCTTAGAGCTTACAATTTCACTCTTTGCACACTAGCTAAGTGCTTCCCAAATCCCATGTGATATCACCTCACAAGAAAACTTTTCTTCCAGATGAAGATAAGAATGATTACATTGAATGAACTCTCTAATTTAGAGTATATATGAAAATTGAAGTACAGAAAATGAAGTATGTGATATTAGAAGACTTTGACTTAAGAATTTGGCAGAGTTTCTGTATATACAATGTAAAATCGTTACCTACATCTTCAAATGAAGTTCTATTTATAGATTTATATCTTAACTATACGTTAGAGACACGATCTAGTCGTTAGAGATGTTACCCAATGGTCACTCTGAAAAACTATCCGTTTACCAACCACATTTAATGCTTCTGACACTCAAAGTTCAAATTTTGGTGTGTCAACAGACGAATTTCGCAGAAACCGAAAGCTAAAGACTTTAACGTTGAACTTCAAAATTCGTCTGTTCTAAAGCAAAATTTGAATTTTCATCTTTAACAAATATTTCTTTGTTGGAACATATGAATTTTCAATTTTAAAGTTCTTCTTGTAAGTGTGAACAGTTGTTCCATATTGCTATAGTGCCTTCAAAGTTCGAATTTTGGTGCTCAAAATTTGTTTGTCAGTGGGCAACTCAATAAGGCGTAATAGTTCATCTTTTCAAAATTCAAATTTTCAAAAGCCAAAGTTTGTCTGTCAGAGAGAGCTCTTATCAGACTTAATTCAAAGTTCAAATTTCTGAATACTAAAATTCGTATGTCAGTATATTATCATAACAGACTTGCAAGCTTTGTTTCCAAAATTTGAATTTCCAAAATCAAAGTTCGTCTGTCAGAGAGTTCACTTAGAACTCTTTTTAAACTTTACTTTCAGATGAACTTTGATATATCCTCAGATGAATTTTTCATTTTTCATGATCTGTGTTTTACCAGAAATTCGAATTTTCAAAACACAAAATTCGTCTGTTAAAGAAAGCTCTTATCAGACTTTATTCAAAGTTCAAATTTCTGCAATCAAAGTTCGTCTGTCAGAGGAATCTCTTTTCTGATTAATTTATTTTCAATCTGAAATTTGAATTTCAGAAGCCAAAGTTCAAATTTTCAAAGTACTAAATCAATTTTAACACATCAAAGTTCGTCTGTTCATGGGTATTTTTCAAATATTCCATGAATTATCATAAAATCATATTTTTAAAATATTCTTTTGCAAGTTCAAAGTCTTTTACTCAATTTAAACACAGTAACAAATCCTATATCTAATTTTGTGCTGGTTTTTCTTAGATTTTTCCACCTGAGATCTTTTATACACCTTTGATATCTTCCTTCCAAGCTCTAGATGGTTAGTTTGGAATCATCAAAACACTTGATTCAACAACCCCTTCCTCTTCTTCCTTACTACTCTTCATTATCATCGATCCCGCAACCATCACCTCATCCTTCCTCCCCAAAACTCATCCTCTCCACAATCAACCTTCAACAAATCTACAACCATGAATGCCAAACTCCATCACCTCCTCCGTTGCCAAGTCTTTTGTGGACAAGCATGAATGCCTGCCACCAGGAAGAACATGTCAAGCCCATACTTGCCACTCCCTCTCACACCTACATCCATGTCGCCTCTCACCATGAGAGACCTAAAACAGTGGTGCCAAAATTAAAGACTTAAAATCTCCCCAAATATGGTACTTGTAATAAGCATTGGCTTCATAGCTTTTGTTGCCATCCTTCTTGTGATGGGTAAGCTGTATTCTGTGTGCAAAGAGGCTTAGAGGATTAGCAAGGTAGAGGATTGAATTTTTGTTGATGTAATTTTAATTTTTAACTTTAGGTACAAAAAATGTTATTTTACATGGTAAAAGTTGGATTTTTAGGTTTGGATCTATCCTTTCTTTTCCAAATCCATTTTTATGATATTTATTGATGAGCAATGGATTTATTTTCTTGTTTTCTTTGTTTTTAATCTTTATATTTTAGGATTTGGTTGATAGAAGAATTCGCTGCTAGTGGAAAATCATATTTTAGTGAAATGTTCTGTTTCTACACTCAGAGACTGGCATTTAGCTTAAGTTGTGTCAATATATTGCTACTCATATAGATGTTAGTGGTAGATCAAGTTAGCTGAAAAGAGAGTTGGTGGAAATCTTTGTCTAATTTAGGACTTGTTTGGTTACTAGAAAATTGGAATAGAATGATTGGGAATGGAATGGAATGATGGTATGAGTTTGTTTAGTTTGACATTAATTTGACATTAAAAAAAGCTCATACTTATTTTCTATAATTAATTAAACAAAATAAATCTAAAAAGACAAAAATATCCTTATACAAATTGTTTTTCCCCACTTATTCATTTCTATCATCAAAGAAAACATATCCGTATCAAAAGTTAGACTATATATTAATATCAAAGTACAAATCCAAATCAAATTTCATATATACCCTCATCTAGGATCAAAATTAAATCCAAACATACACTAGATGAAAAAAATAAAAAAATTAATAGCATAACAAAAAAAGTAGTTGGGGGATCTTCAAGTTGACCGATGGTGCAAAAAACAATGATCCAGATCTAAGATGCACAAATGGTAAGGCAATAAAGAGATAGATAGAGAAGAGAACATGGAATTAGTTTGTCAGAGATGCCCTCTAACTAAACTAAGAAGTTAATAACTTGAAATTCAAATTTTAAGGTTTGAATCATCTATCAGAGGAGGTGTCTTTGAACTCCCTTTGAAGTTTACCAACCTTCGAATTTTAACTAAACTTCATATGAATTTTGTACATATTCCCTAACAATACTTAGTTCAAGATTCAAATTTCATAATTGAAATTCATCTGTCAGAAATAAAATCTTGTATATTCGAATATCATAAAGCAAATCTGTATATTCAAATTTCACAAAATAAAGTTTGAATTTTACATAAAATACACATGAGTCAATAACAAAATTTGTATGTTAGTCAATATTTTCAAAAGTTATCATATGCTAACATTAGGATAATTATGAAATTACTCGTTTAAATACTGTGGTAATAGAAATAAATGATAGTCAAAGCTTTTTACCCAAATTACAGAAGGAGAAATCCTAAAGACTACGTCTTCACATTTACTTGAATGGATTTCTTCACTTGATCTTCTTACATTCCTTTAATTTTTTTCTTCCAAGCTTTGATTGTTTGGGATCATTAAAACACTTGATTCAACATTCTCCCCCTTTTTGATGATGACAAAACAACTTGCAAACTAGATTAGTACCTGAGTTTGCTTCAAGAGCTCCCCCTCAACATATGCAATGAAATTCAAATATAACTATAGGCAAAAATATAATTTTATCATTTTTCCGTCCAACCAGGAAAAATGACCTCTTTGCCCTTTTTCACGCAAAATGGTGTCTGCCCATTGTTACAAATTTCCTATGCATTTCTAGATATTTTAACTTTCTCGGGTGTTATGAAAAGCACATTTGTTGAGTTTGAACAATTGTCTCATATTTTTCACAATGCACTCGAAATTCAAATTTTAGAAGTTAAAATTCGTTTGTCATGGGCTTGTTTAACTTGATAAATTTAATCGGTAAAAGGTATTTTGACCCATAAAATAATTTTTTGGCCAAAAATAAGGAAAAATGACGTGCTGGATAGTAGAGAGAACACCAAATGAAATATCATAAAAGCTTTTAAATAAAGTAACTTAAGGTTAATATAGTTAACCATGATTTACCTTTTATTTGATATCTTTCATCTAAGCCTTGAGTTAAGCCTTAGCCAACACTTTATCTGCTCCATTTACATGGATGAAATAAAGGTAAAAGTGAGAGAGAGAGCATGAGAACTTTGAAGCAAAAAGGGAGAGCTTGAAGGCACAATATAAGACTAGGTGTTCAATGCAAGCTTTTATTCTTCCTATCTTAAGTGATTCCAAGCACTTACGTTGAGATTCATAGCCTCCTCACCCTCTAAAATTTCTTGGCTATGAGAGAGAGTAGAGAGAGAAATGGAGCTATGAAGTAACCAATCCATAAAAAAGCTTAGAAATGGCTTGAAGGGCAAGGATGTACAAGTTATTTGATGTTTAGTGAAGTAAATAATTTTATACAATTTTGTGAAATTTTCTGCCTATTTAGGGTTGATTTAAGAAGGGAGTTTCATGATTTTGACTCCAAAAATGGATTCCTTGTGTTCAAAATAGATTTAGACAAGTATGTTGTACAATAAATTCCCAAAGAACAAGTAAATGGAATTTTAAGGTTCAAGATGCTACTTTGTGAATGAGGTCATGCAATCAATGGTTTGTGATCTTGTTTTATGATGATATAGGGTTCAAGGAAGTATTGAAAGGTTAAAGGAAGTGTCCACAAAGTTTGGAGATATTTGGAAAGCAAGAAGGTAGTTATTTTCCCATTTATGCTCAATGTTGTCAAACTTGATTGTCATGACTCTTTGTTGATGCCATGCATTTGTTTAAATGCTTTGTCATGTAAATGTATTGTTGGCTGGTTGTATGATAGGTTTTATGACCCTTGGATGTCCAATTTTTATAACGTTACCATGCCAAAATTTTTATGAAATTGTATGGCACATTGTGATTATATGATTTCCAATGATGATTTTATGAAATGCCATGATAACATGTATGGATGAATAGATATAGCTACTAAGATTCTTTGAATCTTATTCCTTTCTAAATGACTAACGATGATAGGATCAAGATGTGTCAAAGATCAAGGTAAAGCTAAGTGGATAAAGGAAGAGCATGATTTTTGAGCAAATAGAGCCAATAGTGATGTATCATTCTAGGAATTTATATAAAATCATGTATAATGTTATGACTTTGTAACTTAGCATGGTTATGATTTTATGAACCTTGCATGATGATATGTGTGGATTTGGAGCATTGAGTGATGATGTATTATGTTTATGAAATTTGATTGTGGGAGTTATGGCAAAACTATGTCAATAATGATCAGTAGTAGTTAGGATGGAAGCATTTAGGTCAAGATAGAGCAATTGGTAGGCATGTTATATATACCTTGAAATTATACAAAACAAGTTTTAAAAGAAGCCAAATACAATTTATGGTGAATTTTTAAAGTTATGGTTCAAAACAGAGCAAGGTTGGAAAACTCCATATCTTAGGTTTAAGATTCCACTTATTTGGCAGTAATTGGAGCTATATAATGAAAGATATGTAAGTTTTATTAAAACTGTTTTAGTTAAAGTTGAGTTCTGACTCTATTGGTTTAAGTTAATGTCCTACCATATTTTAGTAGAATAAATATAAAAGAAAAATATGTCTAGAAATTAGATACAGAAGACTTTCTAGTAACATAAAGAATGCATAATTTGTCTTAGGAAATCAAGAGGTATGAATTTTTAAAAATAAGATCAAAAGTTGGGAAGTTTCAAAATCATCAAATGTATAGCAAATATTTGAGAAATAACCTGTACAAATCAGTTTAGAAAATGCTCTGTTTTATTTTTTTTTCATGTAGAAAATATTTTTATTTATTTTTAGAGACTTGAATCACTTTGAGACGATTTTTCTATAATTAGTTATGAATTTTCGAAGTTTGTTAGTCTAAATAATTATTAAAATAACATCCATGTCCCAAAATTATTAAATATTACATGGAGAAGAAATAGAAATGCCCTTGAGAAAAATTACTCCTAATGACTCGAAAGTTTCAGAAATAATAATTTAACTCAGGTCAGGGGTAATTTTGTAAATATGTAAAATTACTGTCAGAACGAAGCCCTCGATGAGAGAAGTCCAATGATATATGGCACGGAGAGTTAATGTTTAAGAATAAGAAAATAATTAGTGCAAAGTGTTCAAAAGTAACTTAAAATCGATAAAATAAACTATAGGCCCCACGGACAATTAAAAGGTAACCGGGATAGGATATGGGTCATATATGGATACTATTTGGGATAGGATAATTAAGGAAATATAAAAATAAACTTAGAATAGTCCTGTAACCCAAAAATGCTAATTTACTATAAAAAGCAGTTTTATCGGTATGGTTAAAAATCACCTGGTTCAAGATATATCTGGCCTAGGAAAAATTAAGCATACTAAACACTTGGAACACCATCATTGGGCATGACATTGGGGTAGCTTGGGAAGCAAAATTTTTTGGGAAAACTTCCTCAAGAAGGAGTTGAATTTTTGGCCAAAATGTAACCTAAGTTGGTTAAGTGTATCATTAAGCCACATCATTAAGTCCTTTAATCACCCTCTTTCCTCTGCATTTTCATGAGAGAACCAGCAGCAAAATAGAAGAGAAAAAATGCAAGAAAGAGGAGAGAAAAGAGAGAAGGAGAAGAGAAAGCTTATGGCAAGATTGAAAGCTAAGTTGGTAAGTTTGTCTTATATCATTCTAAGCTTGCTATCTATGGTTTCTAAAGCATGATTCATGGAGTAGAATTTCTTTTCCACCCTCTTAAGGTTTCGGCCAAACTAAGATTAAGTAAGGAAATGAGTTTTCCAACTATAAATCATAGAGGAAATTATAGAATGTTCATTTAAAGCTAGAATATGCAAGTATTTTGTTGTATAACAAAGTGTAGCAATTTTCCTCCATTTACCATGATTTTCAGCTAGAATATGGTTCATATTTAGAGTTGTAATTTCAAGTTTTTGACCTCAAAAATAGATTCCTTATGTCCAAATTAGTCAAGCACAAGTGTTGGACTCGAGATAAACTCAGAAAAGCTAAATGAAAAAGTTAGGATTTAGTGTGTATGGTGTTATATGATTCTTGAAACCAGTGGCTAAAAGGCTTGAATGGTGATATGTGTAGGTTCAAGGAAGCTTAAGCAAGCCAAAGAATAGGTGCACAAAGTTTGGAAAGGAAGGGAATACATTAAAGTAGTAATTTACCTATTTATACTTATTGTTATCAAACTTGAATTTCATGAACTAGTTGCTATGACATATGTATATAATGATGCTTTGTGATGATTTGTGATGAATGGATGAGTTGATTGATGAGCTTTATGACCTTTGGATATCCAAATTTTAAAATGAAACTCTACCGAAATTTTTATGAAATGTCTGGTATTAAAAGTTTCAAGTGATAATTTGATGTTTTCTTGATGTTTCCATGAATTGTGTGATAATATGATTGTATGAATGAGTTGTTACTACTGAGATTCTTTGAATCTCATTCCCCCTCAATGATTAACCATGCTAAGGAAAACAATGGAAAAAGGGCTAAGGAAGGAGCTAATTTCATGAAGAAGCTAATGATGAGTGGATGATGTTGCAAGCAATTATGTTATAGTGTGAATGGTTATTTGTGTCTTGCTTTTGTATGAAATTGTTGTTAGCAAGGCTGACTTCCTAAGAGGGGGGGTGAATTGGGAAGATTGAAATTTTTCTGCACAAAGTCAAATGGGTGAAGAAGGTAAAGTGTAATAAAGCAATGTATAAACAGAGTAAACTGAAAAGTAATAATAGAGAGAAGAACACTCAGTAATTTATCCTGGTTCGGTCTATCCACTTGACCTACGTCCAGTCCCCAAGACACCTCTTGAGATTTTTCCACTATACAGCAAGAATTCAACGGGCTTCTTGCTAATGCCTCAGTACAACGAGTATGCTCTATTTTCTGGAGCTTTCTCAATCTCTCTAAGCACTTCTACAATGTGCTTCCCAATCGCCTTGTGATTTCCCCTCACAAGTAAATCTATCTTCCAGATGAAGAGTAGATTGTTTACAAAGATATAACTCTCTTGAATAGAGTAGATATGAAGGTTAAAGTACAGATATTGAAGTTAGAGGGTAAAAGCTCTTGAGAAGAAGATTTGGCAGAAATTCGGTATATACAAGTTTGATTCGTTACCCACAACTTCAAATGATGTTGTATTTATAGATTTAGGTTCCAACTATTCGTTAGAGACAAAATCTATCCGTTGGGGAAGTTATCCAACGGTTATCCTGAAAAACTATCCGTTAACCAACCGCATTTAATGCTTCTGACATACTAAAATTCGAATTTTGGTTGGTCAACAGACGAATTTCGAAGGAACCGAAGGTTAAAGCTTCCAACGTAAAAATACGAAGTTCGTCTGTTCATGAAGTGAAATTCGAATTTTGAAACTTGTAAAATGTTTTCACGTTGTGACATACGAATTTCCAAGAAGAAAGTTTTTCTGTTAAGTATGAACAGTGTTTTCAATTTTCTACAGTGCCCTCGAAATTCAAATTTTGGAAGGCCAAAATTCGTCTGTTCTTAGTACGTTCAAAAGGCACAGTGTTTCACTTTCTTCAAAATTCGAATGTTGAAAGAGTGAAGTTCGTCTGTCAGAGAGAATCTTTTCAGACTAACTTCAACATTCGAAGTTACAAAACTCTGTCATTCGTATGTCAACATTTCATTCCAACAGACTCACAACCTTAGCTTCTGAAATTCGAATTTTAATGTTCAAAGTTCATATGTCAGAAAGTAGTTTTGAAACTTAAATTATTCTTGATCTCAGATGAACTTCAACATTGTTTTAGACGAATTTCTTCCATTTTCATAAGTTGTGTTTTGTCTGAAATTCGAATTTTGAAGACTCAAAGTTCATCTATTTCAAAGAATCTTCTTTCAGGTTTAAATGAAAATTCGAATGTTGGGAAGCCAAAGTTCGTCTGTCAGATAGTATTTTTGAAACTCAATTTCATCTTAATTTCAGATGAACTTTAACATTATTTCAGACAAATTTCTTTGGTTTTCTCAAACTGCATTTTATCTGAAATTCGAATTTTGAAAACTTGAAGTTCGTCTGACACAAAAGGCTTCTTTCAGAGTTATATGAAAATTCAAATTTTGGGGAATCAAAATTCGTCTGACAGAAAGACATCTCTTCAGACTTGTTCAGTTTTAGCTCGAAATTCGAATTTCCAAAGGCAAAGTTCGAATTTCCCATCTGACAGTTCAGTTTAAACTTCTCAAACTTCGTCTGTTTGTGGGTGTTTTTCAAATGAGTCATAAAATCAAGGTTTAAAACATCTTTTCTTCAAATCAAAAGCTTTTACCCATTCATAACTAAAGTTAAAGATCCTACAGTAGATCTAGCAGCAATTACTTAGAAATTCTTCACTTGAAACACTTTGAGCTCCTTTGATATCTTCAATCCAAGCTCTTGTATGCTGGTTTGGAATCATCAAAACTCTTGATTCAACATTCTCCCCCTTTTTGATGATGACAAAACAACTTACAAACTGGATCAGTACTTGGGTTTGCTTTTACAAGCTCCCCCTCAACATATGCATTATAAAAGATATCATATTCAGTAGATCAAGTGAAGATATTCAAAGAGTAATATGCACAAATCATTGCAACCAAGAAATTCATTCATTTAATCAATTGTTGCTATATAAAAAAAAGAATAATCAAAGTTCTAATACAAAATACAAAAAGTAAACAGAAACAGAAACACAAAGCACTACAAGAGGACTCAAGCCTAAGATTAAAACAAGTCTTCAATAACTTCTTCTTGGGCTTGGTCTTCTTGCTGTACGTCTTCCCTTTCCTAGATGGCTCAGCAAATTTTCCAGTAGCAGACTTTCCAGTTTGCTCAAACTTCTCCCCCTTTTTGGCATCATCAGGAAGGCCAACAAAATCAGCCGGAGGAGGGATCTGAGAGACAGGAATGGCTCGTAATGGCACAGGAGCAAAAGGAAGTTCTGGCTAGACTGGTGCAGGAGGCTCAGGACTTGGTTCATCATCATCAGAAACCTCAAGCAACTCTTGCATTGCCTGTCTTAAAAGAGCCAACTGAGCTCTTTGTTCCTCTAAAAGTCCATAGGCAGCAAGAGAAGGAGGAGCTGGTTTAGCAGTAGGAAACATTTCTTCAAGCTTTCTCCTCTGAGCTTGCAGCAGGGCATTGTGTGCAATAGCTTCATAATCAACAACAGGCACAATGCTCCTTTCCTCATTGAGGGCAGTCTGCAGAAATGGTGAAGCAGAGATGGCTGCTACCAGCTGCTCAACTTGCTCAGTCTCTGGAGTGGACAGAATTGAACCCTGAGCATCTTCTTGCATAGGCTCAGGAGGGCTTGTTTCTTGAAGACCTTCTTCTTCCAATCCATAGTCCAAGGGTGGACCAGGACTTGGTGTCCTCATTGCACCAGCACCATCATCATCATGGTTAGAGGAGGCAATCTCGAATGGGCTTGGAGGCTCAGGAGTTGGAGAATGGACAGGCACAGAGTACCCAGGCTGAGGTGGAGCTGAAGTGGCAGGGATTGCACTTCTGATCTCTTCATAAGCATCAGCCACCACCTTCATGTTCACAGCCAACTGATGGATGTGATCTTGCAGATGAGCAAATTTGGCATTTTGCTCATCCCGGATGCTGAGAATGAGTGTAAACAAACTGTCATACAATTCAGTGATCTTGGTTGGCTTGGCCCGTGAGGAGGGAGTTGAAGGAATATGAGTGGGCTTGGATGGAGATGGGATTGGCTGAGAAGGCTGAGGTACAGATCTGCCAGGAGCCTCAGAGGTACCCTCTTGCTGTAGTGAGGCACTTTCAACAAAGAATAGATCCTCAGTTCTTCCTGCTCCCTTTCTAACCCATCTTCCTTCATCCTTTTCAATGCCCATCCTTTGCAGTTCTTCCTCCTTGAAGATCTCAGTGGGCTTGCCCTTCCCCTTCTCAAGATGCTGAATTCTGGTATACTGCAGAATTCTGGAAATGATAGCAGCATAGGGGAGTGTAGAATCCTTCCTCTGATCTCTTGCCTTGATCATGCATTGAAGAATGATGTGTCCCATGTTGATCAGCTTTCCACGCATGATTGCAGCCATGACATGTGCCTCTGCCCTTGTTATCAAATTGAAGCTGCCACCTTTGTTGAATATGATCATGGATACTATGTAGTGCAGGATCCTCACTTGAACACTGAGGTCTGTGGGCTTCAACACATTTATTGATGACCAATTTTCCCTCCTTCTAAATAATGTTCTCAGAATCGTGCTCTCCTTGTAGTTCAGGAAGGGGCCACCTTCTTCATCAGCAGTATCTGTCTCATCCATGTATCTAGAGGCAGTGGTGTCAATCTTGAGGCCATCCTGCCCTGGGATCTCCAATACTTCATAAACATCTCATCAGAGAGCCAGATGGTCCTTGATCTCAGATTGACTGCCCATTTCTTCTTCTTGCTATTGTACTTCAAGGAAGCATACCATGTCTTCACTACCTCATCGTCATACCTCTCCAGTATTTCCAACAGATTCTTGTATCTTAACAACCATATCCCAGCATCAAAGTTGTTAGAGACCAAAAACTCTTCCAAGTTTACACAATGTGGCTTGATTACCTTTTTGTTGGCAAACTTGGTCCAATATTCTTCTTGAATCTGAGGAGTGCTCCATAATGGTTGTGAGGTAAGTTGATATTCTCCAGATTGAGTACTGAAGGACGAAGTGGAAGCAACAGCAGCAGCTTCTGAAGGAACTGGAACCGAAGGTTCTGCACTTTTTGGAGAGAAGGGTCCAGCTTTCTGAGAATCTGCTTTGGATGAAGTCTTTTGGCGTTTGGAAGGTGTTACCTTGCTAGATTCGGCCTTTCTCTTTGATTTCTCTCCTTCCTTCGAGGCATATTATGATTTGACATTCCTCTTTGGTTTGGCCTCTCCTTTCCCAGCTTCAGGATTTTTCACTCTAGCCATTTCTTCGGATGAATGTTGCAAAATGGGGCTTAGAATGGGTTTAAATGATGCGAAAGGAAGTTTAATCGGTGGGAAGTGATGGTTTTTGGGCAGGATTTAAGAGAATTGAAGAGAGGATCAGAACAGACTCAGAGGAGTTAAGAATAGGGTTGCGTCTGTTCTTTGGAAAACCGTCGGTTTTAACGTAAGTAACCGTCTAACAGACGAATTTTGAGAGGTCAAAATTCGAACTTCGGGCAGTTACAAGTTAAACCGTTCAGCAAAGCTTACTGACAGATGAATTTTCTTCTGAAAGTTCGTCTGACAGTGGCTTAGATCAAGCAATACAAGCACAACAGACGAATTTTGTTCAAACAAAGTTCGAATGTTGAAGAGAAAACAGCAGGCAACAACCAAAACAACAACCTATAGACGAATTAAGCAAGCAGAACTTTATCTTTCAATCATTCAACATGAAGAACATGATTCAACAGACGAATTTTAAACTGAAAATTCAAATTTTTCAACTTTTGTAAAGGTTGTCCAACATTCGTATGTTAAGAAGTGATAATTCGTATAACAGTGATGGACAAACATAACTTTGAAATTTTTGTTTTTGAAAATTTGAACTTTCAAAATTCAACAGATGAATTTTGAGGCATCACCGAGAACTGTTCCAAAGCATAACAGGTCGAAGTTCGTCTGTTGGTCAACTAAAATTTGAATGTTGACCATGTTGACCAGTTCAAAAACACAGTTTATGAAGCAAAATACGTCTAACACACATTAAAATACGAATATCATCTTTAAGAACTTACAGAATGGATCCAGAACTTGGGATTTTCGTCATTTTCTGGTTGTTCCATTCTGGTGTGCTCCAATCTGCAAGTTTATTGCCATTGAATCTCGTAAGGAGCACCTGCAATTTAAATTAAGCACACTCTGATGCAAAAGTTAGAATTAATCTTAAGAATGAAAATTCTGAAAACAAGATTGTACAGGAATAACTTACAGTTCATTTGGATTTACCATACCCAATTCTCTCCTGATTTTGCGATATTTGTCTTCTGATAGAGGTTTTGTGAGTATGTCAGCAACTTGATCTTCTGTTGGGATGTACTCCAATCTAACTTCTCCTTTCAGAACATGATCCCTAATGAAGTGGTGCCTAACTTCAATATGTTTCGTCCTTGAATGCATGACAGGATTCTTAGTGATATTTATGGCACTTTGATTGTCACACATGATTGGTATCTCTTTCATCTTAACCTTAAGATCTTCAAGTTGCTGTTTCATCCAGATGACTTGGGCACAACAACTTCCAGCTACAACATACTCAGCTTCTGCAGTGGATAGGGCCACACTATTTTGCTTTTTGCTGAACCACGAAACCAGGGATCCTCCAAGAAACTGACAAGTTCCACTTGTGCTTTTTCTGTCAGTTTTGGATCCTGCAAAATCAGCATCAGTGTATCCTTTGAGATCTTCTCCATTGCCTTTTGGATACCAAAGACCCATCTGTGATGTTCCAATAAGATATCTGAAAATTCTTTTCACAGCTGTTGCATGGGTTTGGGGCATGATTGGAACCTTGCACACATACAGACACTGAACATAATGTCAGGTCTACTGGCAGTTAAGTACAGCAGGGATCTAATCATTCTTCTGTACTGAGTAATGTCAAACATCTTTCCATTCTCATCCATGTCCAGTTTGGTTGCAGTAGCCATAGGTGTTCCCATTGGCTTGGCATTCTCCATTCCAAACTTCTTTAGCAGCTCCTTTAGATACTTGGATTGACTGAGAAAGATACCATCATTAAGCTATCTGATTTGCAGTCCAAGGAAGAAGTTGAGTTCACCCATCATGGACATCTCGAATTCTCCCTGCATTAACTCAGAAAATTTCTTGCTAAGAGACTCATTAGTAGCACCGAATATGATATCATCAACATAGATTTGGACAATGAGTAAATCTTCATTTTCTTTCTTAGTAAATAAAGTTGTATCTACTTTGCCTCTGTTAAATCCCTTTTCAGTTAGAAAATTGCTTAATCTCTCATACCATGCTCTAGGGGCTTGTTTCAAATCGTAAAGAGCTTTCTTTAGTTTATAAACATGGTTTGGTTTTGTAGAGTCCTCAAAACCTGGAGGTTGATCTACATAAACCTCTTCTATGATATATCCATTTAGAAAGGCACTCTTTACATCCATTTGATACAATAAAATATTTTTCATGCATGCATATGCTAGCAGTATACTTATAGCTTCTAATCTAGCTACTGGTGCAAAGGTTTCTTCAAAATCAATACCTTCTTCCTGATTATACCCTTTAGCAACCAATCTAGCTTTATTTCTGATTATTGTTCCAGATTCATCAAGTTTATTTCTGAAAACCCATTTGGTACCGATGACAGGATGATTTTTGGGCCTAGGCACTAAATCCCAAACTTGATTTCTTTCAAACTGATTTAGTTCATCTTGCATAGCTAAAATCCAGTAATCATCAGTTAAGGCTTCTTCAGCACATTTGGGTTCCATTTGTGAAATGAAAGCACAGTTTAGCATTTTGTCCCTTAACTGTTTTCTGGTTTTGACTTTCTCTTGAACATCCCCTATTACTTGATCAACAGGATGATTCCTTTGATATCTCCAAGCTCTAGGGAGTTCTTAAGATGTGTCGTCATTATTTTCTTCATCAAACTCTTTCTCCTAGATATCTTTCTCTATGTTAATAGATTCAGATATCTTTGGAGATTCAGTTTTACTTTTATCAGAAATGCCCAGTTTTTCAAAATTGAAAGCAAGATCATCCTTATTGGTAACATGTTTTCAAACAGTTTCATTTTTAACGAAAACCACATGCACAGATTCTTCTACCACATTTGATCTTTTATTATAAACTCTATATGCCTTACTCCTACTAGAATAGCCCAGAAATATACCTTCATCGGATTTGGCATCAAACTTACCCAGATTTCTTTCCCATTGTTGTGAACGAAGCATTTACATCCGAACACATGGAGATGGGACAGATTTGGCTTTCTTCCCTTGTACAGCTCGTATGGAGTCTTCCCAAGGATTGGTCTGATGTAGGCTCTGTTTATGATGTAGCTTGCTGTATTTACTGCATCAGCCCAAAACACTTGAGAGAGTTCCTTCTCATTTAGCATAGCTCTGGCCATCTCTCCAATAGTTCTGTTCTTCCTTTCTACTACCCCATTCTGTTGAGGGGTCCTTGGAGCTGAGAAGTTGTGGTCAATTCCATGCTCATTGCAGTACTCCAGGAAGTATGTATTTTCAAATTCTCCTCCATGGTCTGACTTGATAGACACAATAGAAATACCTTTCTCATTTTGCACTTTCTTAGCTAAGGTTACAAATGCATCAAAGGTATCACTTTTAGAGGAAAGAAATAATGTCCAAGTGAATCTAGAATAATCATCTACAATTACAAGTACATACATATTACGACCGAGACTTTTTACCCTAGATGGTCCAATTAAGTCCATATGCAGCAATTCAAGCGGTCTAGTTGTGGTAACTACATTTTTAGATTTAAAAGATGATTTAATTTGTTTCCCTCTTATGCATACATCACATTCTTTGTCCTTTTCAAAAGATATTTTTGGCAGGCCAGTTACTAACTCATTTTTAACCAGTTTAGACAATTGATTCATGTTAACATGAGCTAATCTCCTATGCCATAACCAGCTATCATTACCCCGACTAATTATACATGCAGAATCCAAGGGAGGAAGTTCATCAAGATCAATAGTATAACAGTTACCATCCCTTTGAGCTTTGAGGATTACTTTGTGATCACTTTTTCTGATGACCAGGCAAAACTTTGAATCAAACAGCACCCAATTTCCTTTAGCACAGGTCTGACTCACGCTCAGCAAATTGTGGTTGAGGCCAATCACAAACAGCACCTCTTCAATGGATGTTTCCAGATTTTTGCCCACAATGTCAATACCAACAACTTTGCCATATTGATCACCTCCAAAGGTCACCTTTCCTCCTTTCTTGTCTCTAAGGGTGATAAACTTCTCCTTATCACCTGTCATGTGACTTGAGCAGGCACTGTCCATATACCATTTGTTGCTTTTCTTAGCTCTGAGACAGACCTGCAAAACAATGTTTACGTTTTCCTTTTAGGTACCCAAATTTGCTTGGGTCCTTTTAGGTCAGTATATTTTTCCCTAGATGCAGATGCAACTTTGGGAACCCATTCAACTTTCCTGCCAAGCCCATTTTTCTTCAAGGCACAAGAACTGGAAATATGTCCCTTTTTGTTGCAGAAATGACAGGTAGTGAAAGGACTGCTAGATTGAGATGCAGGAAGAAAACAGTGCAGATAATACTTTTGTCTAGCATGCCTTGGTTGATCATATGTTTCAATGTGATGTAATGCATTAGTTTTCTTTTTATTGTTCTCAGCATGCACAAAAAGTCTCATATAAGCATTCTGATTTTTCTTCCTAATCTTTTCCTTGACAGCACATGGATCATAGCCAAGACCAGCTTTGCCTTGTGATATTCTTTGGCTCCCCATTAATGCAAACAACATGTCTTTGCCTCTAGTGAGCCTAGACATGCTTTTAACTAAATAGTCATTAGTTTGCTTGAGTTCAATGCATGAAGTGCAACAAACAGATTCAGTAGTGGGCAAAGAGGCAATTTCAGAAACTATGCTTTGGGATTCCAGCTTATTTATCCTTTTCTTTGCCAATTTCAGTTCTTTAGCAACTTTAATGAATTCATCATGAAGCTCATGAAATGCATCTTGTAATTCAGAATAGGAAGGTTCAGATTCATATACCTCTTCTTCCTGATCACTGCTGCATGAGGGTAAGACTTCTTCTGAGGCAAGTGCCATTAAACAAATGTTGGCAACCTCATCCTCATCTTCTTCTTCCTCATCTGAGCTGTTGCCCCATATGGATGAGATATAGGCTTTCTTCTTCTTCCCTTTGTCTGCAGTTTTCTTTTCTTTTTCCTGCTTCTTAATGAATTGGGGACAGTCCCACTTAATGTGTCCCTGCTTCTTGCACTCATAGCAAGTTACAGGTTCTTTTGCCTCTTTCTTGCTTTCTCCAGTTACTCCTTTCTTGAAGAATCTCTTGCTCTTCTTCTTGCTGTAGAATCTTCCGAATTTTCTGACCATCATAGCTAGAGTTTCCTCATTCAGCTCATCTCCTTCATCAGATTCTTCTTCCTTTTCATTAGCAGCTTTGAGGGCAAGGCCTTTCTTCTTTCTGTCCAGCCCAGCTTCCTTGAGTGCTTTGATCTTTCCTTCATATTCCTCAAGGCTGCCGAAGAGAGCTGTGACAGAAGCCATTGATTCTCCTCTGGCCTCTTCTATAGCTGTCACCTTGGGCTGCCATTCCAGAGGTAGAGCTCTGAGTATTTTTCTCACTTTCTCAGACTGTGTGTATTCTTTTCCCAGGCTCTTCAGTTGATTCACAATAAGAGTGAATCTCTTTTGGAGCTCCTTTACAGTTTCTCCTTCAGCCATTCTGAAGCTTTCATACTCCCCAATGCACGTGTTCAGTTTGTTTTCCCTGACTCCAGAAGTTCCTTCATGTGCAATCTGTAGAGTATCCCACATTTCTTTTGCAGTGGAGCATTGTGAGACTCTGTAGAATTCATCCTGGTTAAGGGCACTGACCAGACAATGCTTTGCTTTGAAGTTCAATAGAACTCTCCTTCTGTCTTCATCATTCCACTCTGCTTCCAGCTTCTCTTTGTGTCTTCCATCTTCTGTTTGAGCCATTAGAACGAAATCTCCTTTTTCAATCACTGACCAGATGTCAAGGTCAATTGATTGAAGGTAGATCTGCATCCTCATCTTCCAATATCCATAATGCTCTCCACTGAAGCCTGGTGGTCTGTTAGTGTTGTTTCCTTCAGGAAGTATACTCTCTCCAAAGCCAGCCATTTTAATTCCCGGACTGTGAGTTCCTTTGAATGGGAATCCGGGCTCTGATACCACTTGTTAGCAAGGCTGACTTCCCAAGAGGGGGGTGAATTGGGAAGATTGAAAATTTTCTGCACAAGGTGAGGTAAGTGGAGATATCACAGTATAATGAAAATAATGCGTAAAATAGAGCAAGCTGAAAAGTGAAGATAGGGAGAAGCAAACTCAGTAATTTATCCTGGTTCGGTCTTTCCACTTGACCTACATCCAGTCCCCAAGACACCTCTTGAGATTTATCCACTATACAGCAAGAATTTCAATGGGCTTCTTGCTAAGGCCACAGTACAACGAGTATGCTCTGTTTCTGAGCTCTCTCAAACTCTCCAAGCACTTTCACTATGTGCTTCTCAATCCCCTTGTGAATACCCCTCACAAGTAAATCTATCTTCCAGATGAAGAGTAGATTGATTACAATGAAATAACTC
The DNA here is from genome assembly GCA_026686845.1 of Adenanthera pavonina. Classification (NCBI taxonomy): domain Eukaryota; kingdom Viridiplantae; phylum Streptophyta; class Magnoliopsida; order Fabales; family Fabaceae; genus Adenanthera; species Adenanthera pavonina. Next base: position 8,974,529 of record JAIVEN010000019.1, on the reverse strand, counting down.
TCTTGAAAAGAGTAGATATGAAAGTTTAAGTGTATATATAGAAGTTGAGAGGGTAAGAGCTTTTGAGAAGAATATTTAGCATAAATTCAGTGTATACAAGTTTGATTCGATACCCACAACTTCAAATGATGTTGTATTTATAGATTTAGGTCTCAAATATCCGTTAGAGACTAAATCTATCCGTTGGGGAAGTTATCCAACGGTTACTCTGAAAAACTATCCGTTTACCAACCGCATTTAATGTTTCTGACATACTGAAATTCGAATTTTGGTTGGTCAACAGACGAATTTCGAAGGAACCGAAGGTTAAAGCTTTCAACGTTACAACACGAAGTTCGTCTGTTCATGAAGTGAAATTCGAATTTTGAAACTTATAAAACATTTTCACAATGTGACATACGAATTTTCAAGAAGAAAGATTTTTGGTTAAGTGTGAACAGTGTTTTCAATTTGCTACAGTGTCTTCGAAATTCGAATTTTGGTATCCAAAATTTGTCTGTCCATTGAACGTATAAAGAGACACAGTAGTTTACTTTCTTCGAAATTCGAATTTTGAAAGGGTGACATTCGTCTGTCAGAGAGCAATTTTGAGACTTAACTCATTCTTGATCTCAGATGAACTTTAACATAGTTTCAGATGAATTTCTTCTATTTTCTCAAGTTTTGTTTTGTCTGAAATTCGAATTTTGAAGACTCAAAGTTCGTCTGTTGTCAAGAAGCTTCTTTCAGACTTATATGAAAATTCGAGTGTTGGAATCTCGAAATTCGTCTGTCAGAGAGCATTTTTCAAGCTGAATATCTTTTGATTTCAGATGCACTTTGTCATGGTTTCAGACGAATTTCTTTGGTTTTCACAAACTTCATTTTACTTGAAATTCGAATTTTGGAAGTGTGAAGTTCGTCTGTCACCAGAAAGGCTTCTTTCATACTAGATGAAAATTGGAATTTTGAACCACCAAAATTCGTCTGACAGAGAGCCATCTCTTCAGACTTAATCAGTTTTAGCTCGAAATTCGAATTTCCAAAGGCAAAGTTCGAATTTCTAACTTGACAGTTTAGTTTAAACTTTTAACCTTCGTCTGTTTGTGGGTGTTTTTCAAATATTCAAGGATTTAACATAAAATCAAAGTTTGAAAACATCTTTTCTTCAAATCAAAACCTTTTACCCAATCATAACAAAAACTAAAGATCCTACAAGAGATCTAACAGCAAATACTCAGAAAATCTTCACTTGGAACAGCTTTGATCTCCTTTGATATCTTCAATCCAAGATCTTGAGTGTTGGTTTAAAATCATCAAAACTCTTTCATCAACAATATCAACCAGCTTCATGTTTTTGTTTGATCTCATACTCTTCACTATTTTACTTTTAACCCATTTAGAGCTTGCCATCTTTGAAGTGACTATGATCCCACAAGAATGATTTGGATTGATGTCTTCAACTTATATGTGTACGATCCACCGACCTTGCTAACATATGGTTTTCATTAATTTGGAAAAAGCCTATGATAGAATACCAAGAGATATGTTGTGAAAAGCAATGGAGAAGAAATGTGTTTGTGTGGCTTATATTCAAGCCACAAAGAATATGTATGAGAGGGCAATAATAAGTGTGAAAACTTCTAGAGGTGAAACAAAGAACTTTCCTATAAGGATAAGTTTACATCAAGAATCTTCCTTGAGTCCATACTTGTTTGATTTGGTTTTGGATATTCTGATAGAACATATACATGGAAAATTCCTAAGTATATGCTTTTTACAAATGATATAGTCTTAATTGAGGATTCAAGAGAAGAAGTCAACTCCAAACTTGAGTTATAAAGACACACTTCGTAATCAAAAGGTTTCCTCTTGAGTAGAAATAAGACGGAATATATGCATTGCAAATTTTACAAGAGACTAATTATAAATAATTTAGAGGTAAAAATTGGAGAGAAAATCATTCCATAAGTGTCAAAATTTATATATTTGGAGTCAATTTTACAGAGCGATAGTGAAATTGATGGGGTGTTATACATAGGATACAAGCTAGGTGGTTAAAGTAGAGAAAAGCATCATGAGTTATTTGTGATCGCAAGGTACCTACCGAGCTTAAAGGAAAATTCTATTAAATAACCATGAGGCCAGCGATGCTATATATATGGTAGTGAATGTTTGGCTTTGAAAGGACAACAAGAGCATAAAATGGGAGTAGTAGAGATGAGAATGTTGAGATGAATGTGTGGTCATACAAAATTGGATAAGATACAAAATGACTGTATACGAAGGAAAGTTAGCATAGCAACTATCAAGAAGAAAATGGTGAAAAATCATTTAAGGTGGTTTGCGCATGTACAAAGAGAAGGCCAAGAGGAGCCAGTGAGGAGAGTTGATCAAATGGCTTGGAACCCTATCAAAAGGTATAGAGAAAGACTAAAAAGGACACTAAGAGAAGTTATAAGGAATTACCTCTTGAGAAAGGATTTATTTGAGAAGATAGTGTTTGATAGAGCCCATTGTCGTCATATAATCCATATAACCGACCTCACATTAGTAAGATAAGGCTAATATTGTTATTGTTATTGTTGTATAATGGCATAATTTGTTCTATTGACTTTTAAAGATAATTTTATGAATTTATGTTAATTATGTTTGCATAATTGGACATAACTACTGAAATTCCATGAATCTCATCCCTTCCAAATGTTAAATTATTTTAGGTTCAAGTCATGGCAAGGTTTCCCAGGAAGCCAAAAGGCAAGGAAAGATAAGTTGGTGTATAAGTTGATAAAGCTTAGAATTGTGTTACTTTGTGAACTTTTATGTAAAATCATATGGCAAATGATGATGTTGTATCTTCATGACAATATGATCACTTAGGACTTATGTGATGTATAAGTAAGTATGAGACCAAGTTATGACCATGTGAATACTGTATGAACCTTATTTTTTGAAATTTGGAAATATAAAAGGTTACTCTAAGCCCTATTGGGAAATTCGTACACTGGTTATGTATTTTGTGATCAAATATATGAATACTTTATATGTTTGAAAACTAGATAGAAATAGCTTTCCATGACATAAAGATTACTTAATTTGGAGTTATGTATGAATTACTATAATTTTTCAAAGTTATGGTCAGAATCAAGAATTTTCAGAAATGATCAAATCTACATTACCTTTTGGAAGAATTTACTATACAAATTGGCCCAGTGTTTGTCCTGTTTCATATTTTTTCTATCTAAAGAATCTTTTTAGCTATTTTTAGAGATTAAATCACTTCAAGATGATTTTTGTAGAATTAGTTATGAATTATAAAGTTCATCACAAAAAATGAAAAATGACAAGTGAATAATACCATGAAATATGAAAATTATGTTTTTATTTTGATTCAAGTTTCTAAACTATGATGAAAGAAATCTATAATGGTCTAATACATGGGGAAATGGGCTTAAGATTAAGGTGTTACATCATCCACATCAATCTCTAAAGAGTAATGCACTACTACGCTATTTTCATCATCCATGACAAGTAAATTTGTAAAAGCCAAGCAACTTATCAGTAGGAAAGATTTCAAAGGAGAATCTATAAAAATGATTATTTATAGAATATATTTTTCTTTTTTATAAAAAGATGTGAAATAGAAACTCCCTATTCCAATATCACACATTTTATTGGGATCATTTCACATACCAAGTTGCTTGTCTAATGGTTGCCATCTTTTTAGTTAGGACCACTTCAAATATAAATAAAATACTACACATGTGCATGGGGACAGCTTAAGACGTGTCTCATAAAACAATAGACTACCTATATTTATGTAAGAAAAATGGCTATATATATATAAACAAAACAACTCAGGGACTTTCTTTTCAGTCAACATGCAAATATATATATGCTATCTCATAAATGCCCCATGTAAAAACTGAGAAAGGGCCCCAGTTTCATTATTTCTCAAATAAATTTAGAACTACCACATGCATATATATATATGCCCAAGTCATTTGTAACAACCTAAAATTAATTATTCCAGACATATATAAGAGTTATGGAAGGGTATACTCAGGTTTATACAGGATTAGAAAAAGGCCAGGGCTAGAGAAAACATGTGAGAAACGGAGCAAGTGGAGAATGTGATAAAAGCATCTCATGCCATGGCGGAGCTAGAGTGTGCCATGGTGGGAGTCGTATTTTGGGCCAAATCACTTTGGGACAAACTCGACCAACACCGCAACATGGGGAAGGATCACCATGGTGCCAGTCACAAAACTTTTATAGATAAGAACGCATTTAGCATGATGAAACATTGTGTATTGGTGATTCTTGTGGTGGCTTTGCTAGAGTTTGTGATTTCTAGCGAGGACAAGATTCATGGCTTTTTGAGGCTCTAATCTTGTAGGTATGTTGGATTTCTACCCCTCCTATTTCTTCTTTCCATAAGTTTGGGCAGGATTTTCGAGATTCAAGATTGGTTTTTGCTTTAAGGATGATTCCACCGATTAAAATAAGTATAAATGTGTTATTGATAAGTTGTATGGTATTCCCAAGTCTTGGGTAAAGGATTTTGAGTGATAGTTGTAACATCCCTATTCTATTAAAGGTTATTTTGTTATGTGCATGGAAATTTTATGATAAAAACATAACTGGAAAAAATGTGACATATGATCTATTGTTTAAATACTATAAAGGGCCAAAATTATAATTTCATATACTTGGTCCTTAGTAGGAGTTAATTTCCCTTATGGTTCTTAGAAAGAATTAAGTTTAGCCCTTAACTAGAATAAATTGCAAATTTGGTCCATAATTGGTATTAATTTAAAAAATTTTAGAAAAATTATGCATATGTGACAATGGATCTTTTGACATGTTGGACTTGTTAGAAGAGTGTATTAAGCCCAAAAGGTATAATTTAAAATGATAGAAACTGCAAAATGCAGTAGAATAAAATAGTAAAAAGAAAAAGAAATGTGGCCCCCACAATAAAGAAAAAGGAAATGAATGCATGTGGGTCCCATATAAAATACTTTTTAAGACAATTAATAAGATAAATGCATATCCCAAACTAGTATATTTCCTATACACATTAATGAACAAATAGCATTAGTAAATACTATAAAATACCAAGAGAATGTTTAGACTAAAAGTAATTGATATAAGATTGATCTGGACCAAGAAAAATATATTGTATAAAGGGAAGATATTGCTTTCCTATTGGCCAAGATTTATGCACATGCTTTTGGAGAATATTTTATTAAAAATGATGTCATGGATGATGTAAATTGAAGGACACTTGGAAGATTTGGATGAAAGTTTGAAGTCTATAAATAGGCATGCATACTCCCTCATTTGACCAAAATTCACATGGGTAAGAGAGAGAAAGATTTGCTGAAAAATTAGGAGTGAAAGAGAGGAGGAAGAAGGAAGAAGAAGAAGGAAGTAAAGAAACAAGCTAAGGGCTAAACTTAAGCTAGGTTAGTTTCAACCACATAGAAAGGAGAAGAATGAGTAGGAATTTCATAAAAATAATGGCAAAAATGGATTCCTCATGCATGAATTACTAAAGGACAAGTTAGGTTTTCAAGATTAAATCAAAGATGTGAAATATGAAATTTTAGGGTTAAATGGCTCTTTGAGAATTGGCTCATGGAACTAGATGATTTAGTAAATATATTGTGATGGTTTTAGGTTTGGGAAAGTCCAAGGAAGTATGTGGAAAAGTTAAATCAAAGTAGTAAAGGCAAAGAAAACCATTTGGGTAGCAATTCACATTTCTTACTTTTATATTGTCTTGAATGATTCAATTATGATATTTGAATTGCCATATTGTTGTGTTGTTATTCTTCGACTGACATTGGTTGTTTCTTATGTGAGGGTAATGCCCAGGATGTCCATTCTCTAAAGGGAAATGCTACTGAAATTTTTACTTGATAATATAGTATTTGATGCTATTAAATGTTTCATGATGTTATAAATGATGTTTAAAAGCTTGCATGATGACATGCATGCTTGAATGTTATTGCTACTAAGATTCTTAAACCTCACTTTCCCAAACCACTAATCATGTTAGGGCCAAGCCATGCAAGACATTAAGGAGAAGCCAAGAAAAATGAAGAAGAAAATGATGCATGACTTGATTATGAAAGTTATAATGTGTTATTTTAGCACTTTGTATAAAATCATGCATGAAGTAGTAGATCTGTAACTTTATATGGTTGTGTTTCTTTGAACCTCTTATAATTTTTGGAATGGATATTGAAAATGTTTTGGTATTGTAATAATGCTATGAGGCCAATTATTCAATGTATGGCATAAATTGTCAATTATGTATGCTAAAAATTTTAAAAGAACAGTTCTATTCAAAACAGGGTATGATGATCAAGTGATTGATATATCTTAAAGTAGACATAATGAGCTTTCTAAAAAGGCCAAGATTACTCAAATTGGTTTAGTATGGAATAAGTTATGAATTTTAAAAATTAAGGTTAAAAATCTAGATAGTTTTGGAAATGCCAAATGAACAGTAATCTTCTAGAAAAATACTATATGAATTGTCATGATGGAAGTTTTGTTTCTTGTTTTTTACATGTAGAGCTTGATTAAAGCTATTTTTAGAGATTGAATCACTATCATATGATTTTTCTAGAATTAGTTATAATTTTTCAAAGTTCATCTTGGAAGTTTGAGTGACCAAATGAACAGTAACTCATAAAAATTGAAATTTCCTATTTTGGTCCTTCAAGTGATTCAAGCTTCTAAATCTATTCAAATGGACTCTAAATGAAATATAATACATGGGAAAGTAATGGTAAAGGTAAGGTGTGACAATTGTGAAGTTATTTCTACAAACCCTAACCTCTTCTCATATAACCCGAATTGCATGGACCCATGGTTGGTTTTGGGAGTTAATTTGAGTATATTGATAAGTGGGTATGATGTTGGATTCATGATTTTGTTAAGTCTTAGCTCAAGTTATCATTTTGAGCTTTACCGAAGGCTATGCTTCTATTTGATTTCTGTGTTTGATGAATTATGTGGGATTGTGCTTGCTTTGTTGAGGTGTTTATACTCCAAGTTGTTTGGAAGCAACAAAGTCAACGGCAAGTAATGGTAAGTGATTAACTTGTGATTTGGTGGAAAATTACTTGTAAACACTGAGTGGCATTGAATAGTTTCTTGGTTCCATTGAGGTTTTTATGAATATTTGAGTTTGATCGGCATTGAATACCATTGGTTTGACTTGGACTTGCATTCCCTCTTATATGTGCATGTAAAGGAGATTTTATGGCCTGCCAAGGTAAAGTGTGAGTTGAGCAACTTAAAGTAACCAAGGAGTAACTCTGTTTGTTTAGTAAGTTTTTAACTTTTCATATCATGATATATTTTCTTTAACATGGCTAGTAAGTGTTCTTGAACCCCCTTCATTCTCTTGAAATATGATAAAATAGTAAAATGCTTAGTTATATATATTTATAAATGTTTGAATAAAATGAGTTGGAACCAACATATGATTGTAGTAAGTTTCGCTACTCTTATATTGCATAAATTACTACGTTAATACGAGTAAACAATGATTATAATGGCCATATTAATGGTAATAAATCGAATGTGAGAGTTTGGTGGTATGATGAATGAATACATATATAGTATTAGGGTGATAGTCTGATGATGATAATGATGATGGCAACGGTTGAGATTGGCTAATGTAAATGTATGTGTATATATATGGTGATGATCATAATAAGCGTTGAATATGAGTATTATACAAACCCTTGCTTAGTTTTACATGATGATAATAATGATGACAACGGTGAATAAAACCAGTCAATGTGAATGTGTTTAGGACAATGAGAATAACGGATGTTGATGTATGTTTCTAGATGATTATTGTGCATCCCCATGAGACATCTTGTATGATGATGTTGACATGCTAGCATAATGATATACATATGGCATGAAATGACATGTTAGCATATATTGGGCATTGTCACAAGTTGTACATTGTGAGGACATGATATTGTTAGGTGACAATGCCTTGATACCACATAGTATGCCAATCCACTAAATAGTACATGAGGCTTTGTGTTCAAGAGGTGCGACTTATGATATCCCTGCTACTAAATAGTCATCCTCGGCCAGGAGAATCAAGTGGCAATGGATTAGGAATTCACCTTCTATAAATAGCCACCAATTTGGGTAGTTCAAGAGAAGGAGAATCATGGTCCAACCATTAACGAAATGGCCTTTGGCTAGGCCATGACTAGTGGAAGGTGAGCTTAGTGGTTGCCCAGGAATCATCCTTCACCAGACGTTGTGATGGTAACTAACTCATAATTTTTATCGTGATTGATGTGGGGTTCTATTACATATCATGAGCATTAAGTCATGCATGACATAATTTGCATATATGATGTATATATATATAAGTTATATAGATATTTGGTATCCAATCTTATATTGTGTCTCATGATTGATTTACTGTACTGAGTCTCTTTTCTTAAAACCTCTATTTTTGTTTGTTAGTAGTGCTTTGGTTATTAGGACTCTTGTCTCACCCCTTGGGGAAAAGATGAATAAGTCCCCTTGGGGACATATGAGATATCAAAGTACTTATGATGATATGTGTTTCTTTGAGAATGCATGTTATGTTGTAGTATTGTGCCAAGTATAAGACATTAAATGATGAAATATGTAATTGTTATGCATGTGTTCTCTAGGGACTATTTGTTAGTCCTTGTCCCTTATGTATGATTCACGTCGCTTATGGCCTCAAAGTTGGTTGAGGCTATCTTGTGTGTAGACATATATGATGAGTCAATGTGTAGATGTGTGCATGAAGGATATGGTAGTTTAAAACATCTTGATGCCTTTGTGAGGTTTGATGTAGTGGTTGATTTGTGTGTTGAGGGTTGTAACACATTGTAGTCGTGATAAGTTTGGGCCCCAGGCAACGAATAGCCCATATGTGTTTCAATAAGTTTTAGTGGGTCATGTGGTTGGGCTTGAGATTTGGTAGGTTCTGGAGAAAATGAGTATATAACTCATGAGTATGATTTGGGGTTCAACGAGATCAAATCTTAGGAAAGTGGTTTCTTTATGATGTAACCACCTTGTACAATGTTTTTGAATGATTTGTGACCATGGTGGAAAAGGTTTGGTGATCAAAAGGTATGTGGTTTGGAAATGGGAGCTGTTAGAGTAAGATTTTAGCCAAAAGTAATCATTTTGGTCACAAGTGTCAAAATCTCCATGAGGAGAAATTATGAGACAAGGTTGGTGTTTATGGTTAGAATAGTTGTAAAATGACTTGTAGGCTTTGGAATCACGTCAATTGAACGTTCGGTTAGGAAGTTATATACATCCAAAGTTCGCCCAATATGATATCAAATTGCTGTCAAATCAGTAGCTAATGGTGCCGTGGCGCCATAGGGGAGATTTACCTCCCTCATTTTGTGTGCCATCTAGCCATAGTTCATAATTCTCAGGTCATGTTCAACCCTATTTTCAAAGTTTCTCTTTATATTTCTCACCTCAGTATCTCGTTTTGGTTTGCTTTCCAATTATGACTTAGTTCATATCAAATCCAAGTGTCTCTTCAAGGTTGTTTTGTGGTCATAAATCTTAGGGTGTTATATCATTTCTGTGTTTATCTACAAATTTCACTTTGTCATTACTCTACTTTAGCTACCAAACACTTTTCCTAAAACATTCCCACACTGTAACTTATCTTCTTTATTAAAAAAGATTCCCTCTTGTGCTTTTTTTTTTTTTTGCTTGTGACATTCCAATAGTGTGAATTACAAGACCCTTATTGTTGTTTTTAGATCATACCCAGATTTTGCTTTTCAAGTAAAAAGAAAATCTTTAACGCACCAGATAGCAACTGCTTTAACACCTTCTGCAATTGTCCTCTCCCACACCATCAGCAACGTCATTCTCTTTAGCAAACGCTTCACCTCTTGCTTTTGCCAACCGCTTCTCTCTTCATCCAGTGTTCACGAATTTGACTTCTCTTCTCAACGATTATGAGTTTAGGGCATATATTGAACATACAATGACAAGAAATTTGAAGGCTTTTTTTTCTCTTTACTTTTTTCTATCACATAACCTTCTTTACCACATAATCATACACTAATCCATGTGGCGCCCATGTCATCACCACTATTAGCCACAACAACACTGTCACCCTTTATCTGGCCACGTGGTACCCTTGAGGACCTATTTTTTAGTGGTTTGGAAGTTTAGGGATTAATGCCAAAAATGTTAAATATATTAAGGATCTCAAAATAAAAAAATTCAAGAATTAATTTCAAAACTAGTGTAAAGTCTAGGGACAAAAAGCTTAATTTTTCCTTTTTTTTTTCTTGTATGTGGTAAAATGACAAGCGAGACTATATTTTTCACATCAGAAGTAAATCTCTATGCAGATTGGTTTACTCAACAAGCTCATCAAGCAGAGTCAAAATTTTTGAAACTACCCATGGAATGTGTCAATTTGATATATCTTGACACGTATATATTTAGGGAGCTTTATGCTCCTGGTTATGTATAATTTTGTACGGCTTCAGCCATTGTCTTTGTATTTGATGGCCAAGAAAAAAAGGCCCATGTATTAAAAAAAGAGTGTATATATGCACATGTATAACTGAAAGTAAAAAATGAGAAACTAAAATAAGGTAACAACTATCAATTTAGGTTGACATGAGTGGTAGAGGCTTTCACCCCTTAAGTAAAGGGTTGGGAGTTTGATTCATACTCTTTGTCTATGAAACATAGTTAGGAGGGGTTGACAATGTGCTCTCAATACTTGAGGGAAGTCCTTGATATTGGTGAGGGATAATTCTAGTTTACAACCAAAAAAAAAAAGAAAAGAAAAATTAGGCAACAACTTGACTAGTTGACTTAATTACAATACTAAACTACATATAGTACATGTAAGCTTTCGAAAAATTCTATTCCTGCTGTATCTATTACCTTACTTGACAAGCTAGGGAATGTAAGTCGAGCATTACCAACTTGGAGAGGAGGGTGAAAAGATCAGACCCAAAAGGCTTTGTATAAAAAACTAATAGTTAATTAGCTAATCAGAAAAATAAAGAGGCATATAAAAATCTAATAGTCTAGCTTGAATCTTCTTTCGCACAAGACAGGAAATCAAGCTACATGTTTAGAGCCTGTTTGGTTCAATTCCAGATGATAGGATTCCTAGTAATTCTCATTCCATTTCTACATGTGTAATGTTTCGTTGGATAAAAATTCCCAACACTGGTAATGACTACTCCCACCAAACTAGGAATGAGGATTGCTTCCAAAAAACATATTCATCCCCATTCCTGCATGTGGGAATCCACAAAATTACCTTGCATGCCCTCATCTCATCTTCGACGTTCTTCCCTATCTTCATCTTCGTTGACCTTCTTCCCTTGTCATATTCAATCTTCTTCCTCTTGTAATGCCATCTTTATCTTCAACCTTCCAGATTTTGTTCACCTCATGACGCCAACTATCCCTCCTCACAAAGCTGTCTCTCCTTCCAAACCTAGTTCATAGATCGTCATGTTTACACCATCACCAGCATCTTTCGTACCTTCACTAGCATCCATGGGTATCACAGATCTGGCAAATCTTTGTGCCATCGTCATCTTCATTTGGAGTTCACAAATCATTATCATGATTGTACGTCTCATTTTTTTGAATGTTGTGTTTTGATTTTAACAGTTAAATCTGATTTGCTTAAATTAATGAGTACTAGTTTGATTTTGCCATTGGATTGAATGGAGGTTTGTGTCATGGGAGAAGAGAACCCATTGGATTTAGTGAAGGTTTGTGTTGTGGAGGAAGAGAAGGTACAGATGGGGAGAAGAAGGCGATAGAAAGAAGACTATGGAAGGGGTGGAATTTTTTTCTTTTTGTTAATTTGATGAGGGTTCTTTCAATCTCTTCAATTTTGTTTTAAATTATTTAAATATAAAAAAAATTCATTTCCCACATTCTTAATATCCTACCAAATAAAGTCATGGTGATCATCATTCCATTCTACTCCATTTCATTCCATTTCTTTCATGTTGATTCTATGAACCAAACATGCCCCTATTTTGTTTAGTACGTTGTGGTTCATGAAATGTGAGATTATCACAAAATAAAATTGCTGGAAAGGGTGAGAGATACATAAAGATCATGACCACGTGCTCAAGATCGAGAAAGTTTCTAAGCAATTACGATTTAAAAACTTAAGGTTATATTGAAAGCAATTTTATGGCTTTCCGTATTTTTATTTCCCAACAGTCAATTGATTAATTTCCGGGGAATATTACTTTTTTAAATATTTATTCTAACAGTCAGAAAGTGTTACTATATTGAATCAGACATAGAAAGTGGCAAAGGAAAAAATTATAATATTGAATCTGAACCGTTTAATTTTATTAGAATTGTTCAAATAAAAAGGGGAAAAAAGTGAATGGAAAGAGAAATAGAAAGAAGCTTAGTCTTATTTTTAGAGCATTGTAATGTATAAGTTTGTCATATATACACACTTATACTTCATAAATTAATTTCGATCATCTAATGGATGAAATAAAGTTTATAAATAAACAATATATTTAATTTAATGATCTACGACTATTATTATGAATAAAATAATATTAAAGATAAGATTATAAAGCTTATTATGATTATATATGTTAATTAAATGAATAATATCTTTCTTTTAATCTCATAATCTATAATCTTCCACCATTTCAATCTAATGAATGGACAAGATTGTACATTGACGAAAATATTGATAAAAAAAAATAAAGAAAGGATATATTTGCGTGGGACTGCATGAAAAGAGTGCATGATAAAAAAACAAGCAAAGAATCTATTATATATATAAAATTAGAAAAGAAAAGCATTAATAATTCATTAACTTTGATTTAATGCCTGTCAATGTAAAATACCACGCAATCAAGTAACATGTGCCTTTTTATTTTTGTGTCTACCACATCCTCATGTCACTTCATTCAACTCTTTTTGTTCCTTTTCTCTGGGTTAGTTACTATAATACCACTTTATGACCATTAATGCCATAATTTCAATAAACCAAATGGAATTTTGAACTTTATTGCTAATTGGATATTGGTAATAACTCTTTTTCTTTTTTCTTTTTAACACCAGTAATAGCACTTTTTCTGGCCTTGAAAATAATTCATGCACAAATTGTATAATTTTTTTCATAATTTAAAACTATTTGACTTGGATTCTTAATTTGAAAATGTCAATCATTTTAGAATTATTAAACAATTGTCCGAAACATCACTTATTTAGGAATAGAGAAAATATATATATATATATAAATGTATACATAATAATAATATTTTAATTCTTTCTTGCATTTTCATATTCATATTAATTACTATGATGTAATTTTCATCTATAAATTAACAGAATATGGATAGACATTTATTTAAATACCAAATCAATGGCACCACATTTATTCTTGAATATTGAATTGACTAATGAATGTGATATTAATTTTCTTTAATAATTTTAAAGGAATTATAATTAATTTATTTCTGACCACCTATATATAAACATCCTATGACTCTTTAATTTGTATTATGATAATATTTTTTTAAAGAAACTATAAATCATAATTGTCATGTTCTTTTGAATTAAAGGTATAATTCACCCACTTTTTTACTAATATTTAAAATCATAATTATAAGTATATTTACGTTATCCGGAGTTTATAACTCTTCTTTTATCTATCATACAAGTTTTAACAACCATTCGGAAAAGAAAAGAATAGCTTCATATTTAATTTTAGAACATTGATTTATCTTTATTACTAATAAAAATAAATAAACCTATTAATCAAATTTTATAGGCCCAATAAATTCTTGACAAATATAAAAATCTCAAATTATTTGAAATTGTAAGTAGTTACATGACTTATTTATCTATCATCTATTATATATAAAAAATCTAAGTTGAAAGGTATTAATACTGCATTAACTCTGATTTAATGCCTATTTATGTGAAATGTCACACAATCAAGTAACATGTGTCTTTTTAGTTTTGTATCTCCCACATTCTCATGCCACCTCATTTGACTCTTTTTTTTTCTTGTTCTTTGGGTTAGTTACTATAATGTTACTTTATGACCATTAATGTCATAATTTCAATAAATCAATATGAGTTTTGAAATTTATTGCTGATTGGATAATAAATATATTATGCGATTATTACATTTTAAAATGGCATTCAAGTTCACAAATTAATTTGAATTAATTCTAGTTTTGCTAACTAACATTATATAAATATGCTCAAACTCATTAATTACATCTAAACTTATCAACCTTGAACTGACCAACCCTCTCCAAGAATGCTGGTAATAATTCTTTTCCTTTTTTTTAATATCAGTAATAGCACTTTTTCAAAACTATAAAATAATTCATGCACAAATTGTATAATTGTTTTTCATAATTTGAAAATATTTGACTTGGTTTCCTAATTTGAAAATGTCAACCTTTTTAGAATTATTAAACAATTGTCCGAAACATCACTTATTTAGGAATAGAGAAAGTATATATATAGATAAAAATGTATACAGAATAATAATATTTTAATTCTCTCTTGCATTTTCATATTTGTATTAATTACTATGATGTAATTTTCATCTATAAATTAATAGAATATGGATGGATAATTATTTAAATTCCAAATCAATGGCACTACTTTTATTCTTGATTGAATTAACTAATGAATGTCATATTATTTCTCTTTAATAATTTTAAAGGAATTATAATTAATTTATTCCTGGCCACATAAATATAAACATCATATGACTCTTTGATTTGTACAGTGATAATATTTTTCAAGAAAAAATTCTATATCATAATTGTCATGTTCTTTTGAATTAAAGGTATAATTCACCCAATTTATTACTAATATTTAAAATCATAATTGTAAGTATATTTACGTTATCCGGAATTTATAACTCTCCTTTTATCTATCATACAAGTTATAACAACCATTTGGGGAAAAAAAGAATAGCTCCATATTTAATTTTAGAACATTGATTTATCTTTATTACTAATAAAAATAAATAAACCAATTAGTCAAATTTTATAGGCCCAATAAATTCTTAACAAATATAAAATTCTCAAATTATTTGAGATTGTAAGTAGTTACATGACTCGTAGTCTATGTGGCTTGCTCAATCCAACTTCACCATACCTATTTAATCGCAAGTATTCTAAACACATATTGAGGCCCCGTTTGGTTTCTAGAATTGGTACTGACGGAATGGAATGGAATGGAATAGAATGTAATGGAATCATTTAAGTTATGAGTATGTTTGGTACGTTATGAGAAAGAGGATGAAAAATAGATGTTAAAACGTTTGGCTGGATTTATATAATGTGGGAATGGAAAGAATTATATAATAAAAAGATAAAATTGCCCTTGTTAGAAAACTTAATTTTTTTAAAAAAATTGATAATTGATAATTGTTAATAAAAAATGACATCGCTAGCCCTTTTATGATTGTTCAGGATATATTTGTGAATCCACAAAATGGTTAAGGGCAATTTTGTCACAAAAATTGTGTTTTATATGTGTCAATCACCGTTCCTTAGCTAACTTGTGGTTGTCCAAATTCCATTATATGTGGGTGATACCATTACCGTGGGAATATGGGTTGACACAATATGGGTTTACCAAACAAGCCCACCTATGGAAAGTAATCTGGATTGCCATTCCATCAGTCTCATTTCTAGCAACCAAACGGGGCCTGAAAGCAATCAATTTCACCACTTTTATTAATAATAATAGATTTTCAAGATACATAAAGGATATCCAACGAAGAATAATACATATGAAAGAAGATAGTATTGGACAATTAATAGACATATAATTTTATATAATATGAGTTTATTAAAAAAGTACAATACCCACACATTAATGTTTAGATGAGATTTTGGTAAAAAAAAATATTTAAATGAGATGGTATGATTTATAATTATAAAGTTAAATATTTAAATTTAATGGTAGAAACAACCTAAACATTACACGGGTCATTTTCTAGTTGTACGGAAAAGGCACACCCCATAGATCTGTATTCTTCTTGGATATTGGTAATTAATGCTAGCAATAAAGATTTTTGAAAGCAAAATAGACTTGCACTTTGTACAATCAACTGTGCTTATTTAAAACATGCAACTTCGCGGAAATGCGCAGACCAAAAAAAAAACTTCGCAAAAATGCCATCACAAAAACCACAATCGACGTAAAACCATATCTGGGCCCTCTCTATTTAAGGATTCTCATTTACCTTCTTGGTAGGTAGTCAGCAATGAATGAGAAATAATTGATTTAAATAGTTTAATTTCTTACTCCGTCGAGTTTGGAATATACGAAATAAGTACCTACTTTATATAAATTAAAGGATATAATTAAAAGTCATTAGAATTATTAAATTTGTCAGAGATGAAATTTTTTTAATGTTTTTATTAATTATGATAATTTTATAACTATAATATTAACTTCACATATAGTTGGAATGTGGGCCAATTTGAACCATATGGGCTCGACCACCATTAGGCAAATGAAAAGTGTGACGAGCTAGGCTAGCTTACATTTTGGTGAGCCAGTATTTTCTCAACCCAAACTACTTAGGGTGTACTAGGGAGTTCCCACCATAAGTTTTAAAAAAGACTGATAAAAATTCCTCAAAAAAATTCCAATATCCAACGTCAATTCCTAATCCCTACAGTATATCCTAATAATTAATCTTATAGAATTTGAAATTTTTATACCATTAATAGTTTTGGTATTAAGAATCCATTGTTTCAAGATAATTAATGCTTTGGAGTTTTAGTTTTGTTTCACAATAATTAGTAGTCCCTCCATTTCAAAATATTGGAGACATTTTTAAATATATTTTGCTCCAAAATGTAAGGGACAAATAACTTTTGTCTAATAAATTAATGTATTTTTTTTTCAATTTTATCTTTAATTAAAGTAGATTTATTATTATGAGACATGAATTAGAAGAGAGTTAAATGAGAACATTAAGTGAGAATATTTGTAGAAAAAATTTTTTTTTTGTAATATATTTAAAATATCTGACTGTTTTCTTGGTTCTAATAATTTAATTATTTGTCTCTTACATTATGAAATGGAGTATATCACTTTAAAATTTTGACTAGGCATTAATTATTTATGTACTATTTTATCTTCTGTTAAAGAAAAATAATCCTAAATAAAGCTCAGTCATACAATATTTTACTAATATTTTAGTAAAAGGATACTCAATCAAATATCATGAGATTTTATTATAATCTACACTATTTAATAGCATTCTTAATTGATGCGCGTATATAATCTTAAATAACAATTATTTTAATAAAGAGGAATACTTAGTTGACAATTTTACCCAAACCAAACCCTTGTCTCTATTATCATATGTCTATTATTCACCATACTGGCGCTTTATTCTTCAAAAAGTGCCATTATGTGCCATTTTATCAATATTGTCATAACCGGACCGGATATTAAATCAGACAAGGAACTGTTTCATGGTTCAATGGTTCAATCGAGGTTGAACTGGGGTTGGACTGATAGTAATTAAAATAATATATTTAAAACAAATAATGTAAATTACCAGTTTCCGGTCCAATCGGTCACACCAGCCGGTCTAATCCGATTTTGACAACACTGCATTTTACCGAAACTTAAGCCCAACTCGTGGAATTATATTGTGGGATGGGAATGTTAATTGGAGTGGAAATGACAACGGGAAAAACGATGAAAATTGATTGAATTAGAGAAAAAAGTTTGGTTTGTTATGGAAAGAAATAAACATTTGTTGGGTGGGATAATGATGTCCCTACATTATATTACTTCCTTTGGTCTTTTTTATTAATCAAATTTTAGAAGCTTTTTATCGTCCTAAATATTGAATCAAGTATTTTGATGATTCCAAACTAACCATCTAGAGCTTGGAAAGAAGATATCAAAGGTGTACAAAAGATTTTAGGTGGAAAAATCCAAGAAAAACCAGCACAATATTAGATATAGGATTTCTTACTATGTTTAAATTGGGTAAAAGACTTTGAACTTACAAAAGAATATTTTAAAAATATGATTCTATGATAATTCATGGAATATTTGAAAAATACCCACTAACAAGCAAACTTTGAAGTGTTAAAATTGATTTGTTGCTTTGAAAATTTGAACTTTGGCTTTTGAAATTTGAATTTTGAATTGAAAATAAGTTAGTCAGAAAAGAGATTCCTTTGACAGACGAACTTTGATTGCAGAAATTCAAACTTTGAATTAAGTTTGATAAGAGTTTTCTCTAATAGATGAACTTTGGGTTTTTAAAATTCAAATTTCTGGAAAAACACAAATCATAAAAAATGAAAAATTCGTCTGAAGATATGTCAAAATTCATCTGAAAGTAAAGTTTAAAAAAGAGTTATAAGTTAGTTCTCTGACAGACGAACTTTGATTTTGGAAATTTGAACTTTGGAAACAAAACTTGCAAGTCTATTATGATAATCTTTTGACATACGAATTTTAGTATTCAAAAATTCGAACTTTGAATTAAGTCTAATGAGAGTTCTCTCTGACAGACGAACTTTGGCTTTTTGAAAATTTGAAATTTGGAAAGATTAACTATTGTGCCTTATTGAGCTGCCCACTGACAGACGAATTTTGGGCACCAAAATTCAAACTTCAAAGACACTATAGGAATATGGAACAACTATTCACACTTACCAGAAGAACTTTAAACTTGAAAATTCGTATGTTCCAACATAAAAACATTTGTCAAAGATGAAAATTTGAATTTCGCTTTAGAACAGACGAACTTCGAAGTTCAATGTTAAAGTCTTTAGCTTTCGGTCTCTGCGAAATTCGTTTGTTGACACACCAAAATTCAAACTTTGAGTGTCAGACGTATTAAATGCGGTTGGTGAAAGGATAGTTTTTCAGAGTAACCGTTGGGTAACGTCTCTAACGGCTAAATCTTGTCTCTAACGTATAGTTAAGACATAAATCTATAAATAAAACTTCATTTGAAGATGTGGGTAACGTTTTTACATTGTATATACAGAAACTCTGCTAAATTCTTAAGTCAAAGTCTCATACTCTCACATACTTCATTTTCTGTACTTCAACTTTCATATACACTCTAAATTAGAGAGTTTAACCACTGTAATCAATCTTATCTTCATCTGAAAGAAATATTTTCTTGTGAGGGGATATCACAAGGGATTTGGGAAGCACTTAGTTAAAGTGCAAATGGTGAGATTGCAAGCTCTAAGAATAGAGCATCAAGTTATACTGAGGCAATTGCAAGAAGCCCACTGAATTTTTGCAAGATAGTGGAAAATCTCAAGTGGTGGCTTGGGGACTGGACGTAGGTCAAGATAAAGAGACCGAACCAGAATAAACATCTGTGTCTTCTCTTCTCTTATACTGCTTTTACCTTGTTATTCCTTTATACTCTGTTTTTACTGTCACTTTTGCTTTTATCACTCTCTTGACTTTTGTAGAAAATTTTAATCTTCCCAATTCACCCCCCTCTTAGGAAGCTAGCATATCTAACACTAAATATAGTTCACCTTCCATAAGTTTTTAGAGTATTAATTACTTTATTTCAAAAATACTCCTTATTTATGAGTGAGAGAGAGAGTGAATTATTTGAATTTGTAGTTGTTGAATTAAGTGTTTTGATGATTCCAAACAACTGAAGCTGTGAAGGAAAATATCAAAGGAGTATAAGAGAACTCAAGTGAAGAAATCTACAAAGAAATGAGTATAGAATTAGTTTGTAGGATTTCTCACAGTGTTCACAAAGTAAAAGGCTTCGATCTTACATCCACTGGTTTTAAACAAGTATTTTTCAACTATCATATGCTAACTTATGATAAATTTGAAAAATACTGACTAACAGACGAATTTTGAATTGTTAAACTCCATATATATAGTTGAAAATTCAAACTTTAGTAATTGAAATTCGAAGTTACAGAGATGTTACCTCTGACAGACGAATTTTAGGTTATTGAAATTTGAATTTCGGGACAAGTATAATTTGTGAAAACTGGAAAATTCATCTGAAGCTATGTCAAAGTATGTCTGATGTTAGAGTGTAAAAAGAGTTCAAAGTTAACCCCACTAACAAATAAACTTTGGTTTTGAAAATTTGAACTTTAGAATGGAAATGTATGAGTTTAATTAGAGATCTCTCTGACAAACAAACTTTGACTTTGAAAATTTGAACTTTGAAATGAGAACGTATAAGTCTGATTAGAGGTCTTTTTGACAAACAAATTTTAAAGGCTCAAAATTTGAATTTCGAAAAGTAGAACTTTTGTGCCATATTAAGTTGCTCATTGACAGACGAATTTTGGATCCCCAAAATTCAAACTTCGAGTGCACTGTAGCAATATGAGATAACTATTTACACTTAATAGATGCACTTTAAACTTGAAAATTCGTATGTTCTAACATGGAAAATATTTGTCAAAATCAAAATTCGAATTTCACTTTTAAACAGACAAACTTTGGAAGTTGAACATTAAAGTCTTTAATTTATGGTCTTTGCAAAATTCTTCTGTTGATACCCCAAAATTTGAATTTTGAGTGTCAGATGTATTAAATGCGGTTGGTGAACGGCTAGTTTTGCAGAGTAACTGTTGGGTAACATCTCTAATGGTTAAATCTTGTGTCTAACGTATAGTTAAGACATAAATCTATAAATAGAACTTCATTTGAAATTGTGGGTAACAATTTTATGCTGTATATACTGAAACTTTGTCCAAATTATTAGACAAAGCCTTTTACTCTCTCATACTTCATTTATTGCATTTCAACTGTCATATTTACTCTGTATTAGAGAATTTCTATTGTTGTAAACAACATTCTCTTCATGTGTGTGAACACCCCATTTTGTTCGGGCATTTTACAAAAAAATGAAAAAGAATAATAGTAAAATAAAATAAAATAAATAATAATCTATAAATGAAAAAAAAACAAAATAAAAATAAGAAGAAATTTGCGAGAAGTAAACAAACAAAATTAATATACAAAAAAAATAATAAAAAAAAAACAACAAAACAAAAACAAACAAAACAAAAAATGAAAAAGTAAAATAATAATTAAAAAAAACTGATAAAAAAAAAAGAAGAAGAAAAATAAATAATAAAAAAATTATATAATAAAAATCATTTTTTTTAAAAAGTGTTAATTAATAAAAAATAGAGGAGGGAAGGAAGGGGTTGAAACGCTGCGTTTCAGCCCCAAATGTCCTGAGCCCTAAATTTAGGGCTCAGGCACGCGTGAGCCCTGGCAGAGAAAAAGAATGAAGGACTGGGAAAATTGAAGAAAGAACGGACCAGGGAACAGAGAACGCGGCCGAGAAAGGGACGCGAGAATTGAAAAGGGCGGCGGAGAAAGAAAAGCTGCAGGAAACCAGAGATTGAAAAGACTGAAGAAAAGGAACTGGCGAAGAGGCGTGAAGCAGAGGGAGAAAAGACACCGAGGCAAAGGCAACCAAAGAAAGAAAAGCTGCAGGAGGCCGGAGCTTGAAAAGACTGAGGAAAAGAAATTGACAGGGAAGCGTGAAGCCGAGGAAGATAAGAAACCGAGGGAGCCGAAGATCAAAAGGGGGAAAAGCAGTCTAGATGAAGAGGCAAAAGCAGGCCAAGGAAGAAAAAGGCAGTGGAGCAACCGTGAAGACAGGAAAAGTGGCCGCAAAAACAGAGGGAGCCGAGGAGACGTGCACGCAACTGGAAGAACCGAAGACCACACGCACGGGGACTCCTCTCCGCTCGGCCGTGGAAGCTCTATAAAAGGGAGACTGGACCGAAGGAAAGAGGAGGGCAAAAAAAATCTGGGTTTGAATATTTGAGGAAGGGATTTCAAAACCACGGAGAAGAGACGAAGAGAAGTTGGAGGCACCCGAAAAAACAGAGGGGGATTTTCTGAGCCGCGGGAACCGAGGACCTGGGGAGTGGAGAGAGAGAGAGGGATCTGCATGCCTTCGGGAGCCAGAGAATCTGAAGAGAGGGAGGCAAATCAAGAGGGGACCTTTTCTGGGCAGAGGAAGACACAGAAGAACAGAGAAGAGGCCGAGTCACTGAAGACCGAGAGCACACGCGAAAGAAAAACAGAAAGCTATGCGTGAGGTAAGACCGAGGAAGGAAGAGGGAGTTGCCGGAGCTAGGGTGGACGAAGCCTAAAGACCGAGTTGGAGCTATTGATCACCGAGTTGCAGAGATCCGATTTCGGTAATAAAAAAAATTTTTTTTTTGCTATTCCAATTTCAAATTGTTATTAAAGAATTGCTAAATGCTGGGACTGTCCTAAGAATCCTGAGTTGACTTAGGTGAAGGATTTTCAAGAATGCATGCTCGTATGAATATTTTCATTGATTGATTTCCTAGTGCTGGTGTTGGTTTCGTTTAGCATGCGGTTGCTTGTTGCCATGTGGGGGACACAGGATTCTCGGCTGAGTCTAGTGGTTCAGTTAGTTAATTGGAAATGCCTCTTAGTAGAACCCCGTAAGCTGCCCATTTATCTCTGAGTATTCGGTGTGTTAATTGGTGGTGCTCGTGTCTTTAGTTAGACTGATTATGATTTTTTGGGAAGTTTGGATTTCGGCAATGGGAATATGGTTTGGAAAAGAAGCTTCCTTAATCTTACCTGACCCCTATCCTGTTCTGTGGCCTCGTGTATTTCCAGTCGGGAATTCTGCATCCTCAATAGTCAGTACCGTCTCCTCATTGGGCCTTGTGGGCGCTGGTCCGTTTTCTCATGGGCCCATCGTTGGGATGTGTATTATGGGTGTTTGCCTCTCCTTATGGACTGGGCCTGAGTAGTGCTGGGGTGAACGTTTTGGTCCGTCTTTTCTTTTCTTTTTTTTTTTTGGACCTGACGTGGAGAAGCCTGCGACAAGATTTTTTTTTTCTTCCTTTTTGCGAGGGCCTGTCATCAGAAGCCCATAGGTATATGGGTATATCACAAAGGGCCACACCTAATAAGTCCCAACAATGTTAACATGTAAAGTTCATTTTTCTTAAACCAATAAATAAAAGGTAGTAAAGGGGAATAAATAATGGCCTATGTAATCACGTCCTGTGAGGTTTTCTTGAATTCACATGGGTGTCTCCATTAATTACGTTGTCATGTTAGTCTGCAAGTTCGCGTAAATAAATAAACTGCTCAGTACTATGTGATTTTGCAACATAATATCTTGAAATATTTTATATGAATAATGTTTTTGATTTTCAAAATTCTTTTTCTTCTTTTCTTTTTATAATAGAAATAACCGACTTAGTACTTACACCACGCGAGTTTTTGGAACCCGCGCAGGTATGCAAGTTTATTGAGTTATTGCGTGAGATTGCGAATCCACGTGGATATCTCAATTAGATGACGTTCTTGAGAATAATTATGTTTAATAATAAATAAATATTAAGTATATAAACAAATAAACAAATTTTGGTAAAATAACAAGTTTCTTTCCAATTTTATTATTATTTCAAATAAGAGAATAATATTACTTTCCAAATTCTTGCTTTACTTATGCAATAAATCCTTTATACCGCGAGATTTAGGACTTCTGTAGGTAATTAAAGAATTGATCTATCGGGCATGACTGCGAGTCTGCCATTGATAGATTGATTTTCTTTATTTGGAAAATTTTTCAAAAATACACAAAAAAAGAAAGAAAATGGTTTGTCAAAAGTTAAAAATTAAATAAAAGCCTTTTTTAAAAATCAAAGAAAAATATAAAAATAATTTCAAAGAAAAATAAAATAAGAGTAAGTAAAATGGGATTAAATTATCTTTTGCAAATTAAAACACACCAACTCAATCTCAGAAATTTGTTTTGTTTGCAAAAAAATTAAATTATTTTCCATTAACTTTCTTTTACTATAAAAATTAAAAAAACATCAACCAACATACATGCATTTCTAGCACTGAACTACGTGGACTTTGATCCCCATCGCAGGGTACGTAGGCCCCAGGCTCTGATCCTGGGTCAAGTCCACCTTAGTAAATAAATAAATATTTTCTGATTTATTTGGTGTTTTTTCCTTAATTTAATAAATATTTCCCAATTTATTCTCTTAATCTCTTTTCCTCATTATGCTTAAATATCCTTAATTTTAATTTAATTTCTTTATTTTGTTTCCCAAACTTTCTTAATTTCTTTTTTCTCTACCCATTTTCTCGCATGTGAATTATAAAAGAAAAACCAAAATATTTTTAAAACCGTATTAATTTACACAATCAACGTAAGGTAACCGTTCTTAGGAACGGGTGTTGTGGGGTGCCTAACACCTTCCCCACGCACAATCGACTCCCGAATCCAACTCTGGATAAGCAGACCATCCTTTCCTCTTTAATTAGGTTTCCCAAGATTTTCCTCAAAATTTTGGTGACGACTCCTCACAAGTTGGTTTTCACTCGAAAACCAGATTTGTTCTCTTTTTTCCTTTCGTCGCATTTTTCCTGGTGCGACAGCTTGGCGACTCCACTGGGGAAATTTGAGAGTCAAGCCTATATACGTTGATCATGTTTATAATATGGCTTTATATTTATTTTGGTTTTCTTTTAATTGTTGTTTGCCTTGCATGATAACATATCTTTTTTCTCATGCTACTTATTTATCTGTTGTTTGAACAACATGTCATAGGGTAGGTAAAGTGATTTACATTGTTCCCACATGCCTCTCTATTTATTTGTTGTTTGAATAACATGTCTTAGGGTAGATAACATGCAGATTGAAACTTAGGGTAGATGACTCTATCTGCTGTGTTTGCTTCCTGCAATTGTGATCTCTTGGATAGATGGGGATTATGTAGTGCATAAGTGCAGGTCCACAGGTTTGTAGGCTCTCCTTACACACTGTTCACGGACACATCTTTCCTCACACACATGTTGGGCCTTATACCCGGGTCTGTGAGCACCCTAGGCTAGCGGAAGTTGGTAATGTTTTCCTCATGGGTTTTGGAATTCATGACGATTACTATGAAGACTTCACTCAGGTTGTGTCTTATACGGCGAGATTAGTTCCCAAGGAGCTTTTGAGCCTTTGGAGGATTAAACTTGACAAATAAGATCCTCACCTTATGGTGGGGGCAACTTGGGGACCTTTAGAGAGTAATAGAACTACCTTGGAACCATGCACGTTAGCGAGCAAAATTAGTGGCTGACCTATTAGTTATTGCCTGACCACTTAGGGTAAGAAGACCCAGCTTAGGATTCACCCTGAATAAGACACATGAGAGCACATTCCTTTCTCATCATGCATGGTGACGAATTGTTACCTTCACCGGAGCAAGTATCACATGTCATTATGAGCTGATACAAGGCAATGAAGGTGATTGCATTAAAAATCCAACTTCAGGCTGTGGGGTCTCCGACCCTGGCTTGGTATTGAGTCCATGCATCATCGCTGCATTATAGCATGAATTTTACCCTAAGCCATGAGTTAATAAACAGTCTAATAATAAGAATTAATCTTAATTAAAAAAAACGCACATAGCCTTATCAACATTGGTCACATAGAATTGTGGGTTGTATGCAGGCCAATTTTTGTTAAATTTCCACAGAGACTGTGAGTCACTGGAGGAAAATTGACACCTAATAAAAGAGGTCTAATGAGTTGTCTTTTTCTTTCTCATAATGGGCAGGTGATATATCCAGCATTAGCAATTGGCATAAGGGTAATGGCGTTAAGAGGTAGTCAAGATCAGGCACCCACTGGAAAAGCGTACAGAAGCAAGGGCATCAAACTCACTCTGGAAATTCAACCGCTAGATAAGTTAGTCCAGTTAAGTAAACACATCCGAGGACACGTGGAATGCGAATTTAGAAGAAAATATGGTAATATACTAGATCTTTTAAAGGTACCCATACACACTGAAGCGCTAATTGAGCTATGTCAATATTAGGATGCCTCACTCAGATGCTTCACGTTCCCTAACTTCCAAATCACCCCGATGTTGGAGGAGTATGGCGAGATCCTGAGGATGCCCATTAAGGGAAATTCATCTATGTACACCGGGTTGGAAGGATTATCGGCTCGAAAGACCGTAGCTAGGCTATTGGGAGTTGCCCCAGAAGCGGTACGAACAGTGCACCCAGGTCCGGGCGAG
Organism: Adenanthera pavonina; assembly: GCA_026686845.1. Classification (NCBI taxonomy): domain Eukaryota; kingdom Viridiplantae; phylum Streptophyta; class Magnoliopsida; order Fabales; family Fabaceae; genus Adenanthera; species Adenanthera pavonina. The sequence goes on along the minus strand of JAIVEN010000019.1, from coordinate 8,948,394 downwards.
GGTATTTCTAGGCATGATATTGAAAACCACTTAGAAAAACTCGCAGAAAATCAGGAATGGAGCACTTTTTGTAGAGTCTTTGCAATGGCCATTTATGGGACCATCATTTTCCCATACACAGCCGAAGTGATTGACATGGAAGCTATCAGTGTGTTTCAGAAGGTAGAAGACCACCAAGTCAACCCAGTGCCCGCAATTTTGGCAGAAACATACAGGACCTTGACCCATTGCCACTTGAAGCAGAGAGGCAAAATAAGATGTTGTCTTGCCATCCTGGATATATGGATGCTAAGCCACTGGTGCGGGAAGGAGCGCCCCTTTCGAAAACAGCAAGATCTTGACAACAATCCTCTCACGGCATTTGCCCCTCCTCGGGCCTTCGATCATTTGAGCCCAAAGGAATGGATACAGAAATTTATTGAGGGCGATAACAGAGATATTTTCTTATGGAAAGTAGACTGATGGTGGGAGGAAGAAATCATTTATTGCTGCGGTAACTTCCCAAATGTACCATTGATCGGACCTAGAGGCGCTATTAACTATAACCCAGCTATTGCGCTAAGACAACTTGCATATCTCCAGACGACCCCTTCAGCCGATGAAGTACAAGCCATATATGTTAATCACACGGAGGAGGAAATGAAAGTGCTATGCATAAATGCCAAAGAGGCTTGGAACGAAATAACCTATAAGGGACGGGCTGAGTTGGGTAAAAGACAAGTCAATCCCACTTCAGAGTATGAGGCATGGCTGAAAGGAAAGATAGCTGGAATTAACCCCGCATATGCTTCCCAAGACCCACTGCGCGGGAATAATACATTCATAATCAATGGGGAGATAAGGAAGCGTCTTGCTGTAAGGGAAAAGGAAATACAGGAGCTGCAAGAAGAAAGTTCCAAGGACAAAGAGGAGTTAAACCGCCTCCAAGAAGAATGCACTGCCTTAAAGAATGAATTAGCAGGGGAGAAACGGGCTAGAGACCTTGAAAGAATTGCTGAAGTTAAAAGGTTGAAAGAAGAAAATAGGAAGTTTAGGAATAGTCTGAGAGACAAGGAGACAGAATCAACAAACAACAAGGCCCGGCTGATGAAGTTGGCAAAAGCTAAAGATGCACTTGAAAAGCGGGCGATGGAAGACGGCTTTATTGATGACTTGCAACAAGAGGTCCAATCACTCACCAAGTTATTGGAAAAACGGACGGATGAATTATCCACGGTACGGGGAAGCACCGCGGAAGCAATCCAGAATTTAGTGGACAAGCTTAACAAGCAAATAGAGGATGCTGATAAGTGGAGGTCCCTCTACCTTGACAGAACTGAAGAGACCAAAGAATGGATGGAAAGGTGCAAAAGGATGATCCACTCGCCAATGAGGAAATTCCGAGCTTCGCTTGGGAGTTTAGGCGCGCTGAAGGCATGGTTAACCCGATGAATACTCCGCCTGAGACCACATAATTTTTCGCGTTATGCACCCGCATCATAAGTGAACTTCAATGTTTAACAAAATTTTGATAATGTAATGCTATATGAACGTTAAGTCTGTAAGACTCTTTCAAAATTAATGCAATTATTGATCGCTGCCTATGCAACTATCTCCTGATCTGTCAACCGTGACTATAGTAAGGATGGGATTCGAGATCCTTCTTATACAATAGCCAACTTTAAACTCCCCTGAGACGATAGGTCCTTAGGAGGAATTAAAGGGCCTTTAACACGTCTAAACCCTTATGCCCATGCAATGCAAGATATTTCACATGACAGGACAAAGAAAAGGTAATTCAACTAGCCAAACTTGTTAAAACTAATAATTTATTCTGTTAAAGCAGGTAAAACAACATTGCGCCCCCAAAGAAAAAATCTTCTGACCAGATCCCACCAGCAAGGGTCTATAACACGCGGTCACGTAGTCGAGCATCTGAGAATGAAAGCATGGAAGGGAATCAGGAAGCTGAAGTGGGATCAACTGTGATCAACGATCGAATAACCACAATGGAAACGCAAATTGCCGAGATGAATGCCACGTTGAAATTGTTGACTGAGTTGATGAAGGGTAAAAATACCCATGAAACACCAAGCGCTTCAAATCCCGCACCGCCCAATATTGAAGTGGCCTCTGATTCACCAAGGCCAGTGGAGAAAGAAGGACAACCGACGGATGCCCATCAGACAAGAAACCCGCAAATGTCAGTCTTTGAGAAACAAGGTTCTGGAAAGGGGATGGTAAAAGAATTAGAATATCCAGGTGAAGACCCGGTGTATACTTTTCAGATCCCAACGCTGACGAACAGAGATAAAGAACTGAAGGACGAATTGGGAGAGCTGAAAGAGCAGCTAAAGACTCTGCAGGGGTTGAACACCTTTGGGTCATTGGAATTAAATGAATTATGCCTGACCCCTGAAGTAGTCATACCCAAGAAGTTCAAAGTACCTGACTTTGATAAATATGATGGCAGTGGTAATCCAGTATACCACTTGAAATCGTATTGCATCAAGATGTCGGTCTGGTCTCAGGATGAAAAGTTTTACATCCATATATTCCCGGAGAGTTTAACAGGCGCTGCGCTGCAATGGTACATGCAGTTGGATAGAACGAGGATCCGAAGATGGAGCGATCTTACAGAGGCTTTTATGAAACAATACAAATTCAATCTCGACATTGCCCCTACTAGAGAACAATTAAAAGCCATGAGTAAGAAGTCCACGGAGACCTTCAAAGGGTATGCTCAAAGATGGAGGGTGTTGGCTTCGCAAGTCAGACCTATCATGGAACCTGATAAAGTTTGCTCATACTTTATCCGCACCCTACCAGAACCTTTCTACCAGTACATGGTAGGCACGTATACTGATGATTTTGCCAATTTACTGAAAGTCGGGGAAAGGATCGACATAGACATGCTGGAGGGGAAAATCCCAGCACCTCAAGCAAGTGCCAATGTTCGGAAAGCCCAGGATACTAAGAGAAAGGAAGGGAGCGTGAACTACGTTTAAAACATGAAGCCGTCCCCCACAAAACAACCCGTCACATAACAACTGGGAGGAGAACGTCAAAGGCCATTCCAAACAAGTCCAGGGTATGGCCAAAGAACCCAAGGAGGAGGGCAGCAAAATGTTCCCCGCCAAGACAATCGGCCATGGCCCAACTTTGGTATGACGAACGCGGAATTGTATCATAAACTCTATGAGGCCAAGTTGCTCGGACCGAGACCCTCTAGGCCGATGCATCCCCCGTACCCAGCCTGGTATAACCCTAACGTAACCTGTAAAGATCATATGGGAGTGCCCGGGCATTCAATAGAAGATTGCGTCACTTTCAAACGGAACGTGTGGAGCTTAATTGACTCTAATCACATCCAGCTTAAGACAGGAGAGAGCTCTACCATCACTTCCAATCCATTGCCTACTCATCAAGGACAAGTAAATGTCATCTATACGGAAGCTGACACTTTCAAGAGCTTTGAGGATGTCAAGGTTTCGTGCGACATTTTATATACCTACTTGAAAGAAGTTGGGTATGAGTTGGAGGTCATCGAAGGAAATCGCTCAATAGAGGAGGAATGTGTGAGAACATATTGTAAATATCACCGGCGCAAAGCTAGTCATGACATTGAACAATGCCCTCAATTTAAGGAAGAAATGAGGAAAATGATAGCCTTGGGAGTCATCACATCAAACAGAAATAATGAAGAGATTAATATGGTGGAAATGAGGTCTATCGAGTTAGTTGTCAAGGAGCTAACCCCTCAAAGAGACCCGGGGCCAGTATCTTTCGTCATCAACGAGCTGTCTTCGAGGTCTCCAGTCCCGACAAGCTCAGCAGCCCTTACAGCTACAAGTCCAAAGCAGCCCACGCTGACCATAAATATACCGGCACCTTTTCCTTACAACGATAACAAGGCGGTTCCTTAGAGGTATAATGGTATCATTGAATGTACGCAAAGTGGCCCAGGGGGGACAGAGAGAAACCCTCAAGCAGTGTCAAATATAACCGGCCCTAGGGGAATTACTCGAAGTGGGAGAGTATATCTCCCGTCTGAGAGGAAAAAGAAGGAGAAGGAAACGGAGGCAAAGGATGATAATCCCGAAGAGACTACTCAAGAAAAAGCAGTCACGGGGGATGAGGAATTCTTGAAGATAATGAAGCAGAGCGGTTACGACATAGTGGATCAACTTAAGAAAACCCCGGCTTTAATTTCCATACTGACACTAATTCTAAGCTCCGAGGCACACCGCCAAGCCCTACAAAAAGTACTCGATGAAGCGTACGTACAACCAAGCATCACCCCAGAAAAAGTAGCAAGTATCATGAATATCTCGAGGATGGTGTCCACAATTTCCTTTTCAGAAGAGGAAGTAGTAACAGATGCCTCTCATAATGTGAAAGCTTTACATATTACTTTGAAGTGCGGCGGATACGTTGTTGCTAGGGTACTGATTGATGGCGGTTCCGCGTTCAACGTTCTCCCTTTGACGACACTCAAGTCATTGGATATAGATATGGCGGAAGTCCAAAGCAGTAACATGGTCGCTAGGGGGTTTGACGGGTCTCGAACCAAAGTACTGGGCGCTTTACAGTTACCCCTGGAAATTGGGCATTGCGTGTTTATGGTAGATTTCCTTCTCATGGACATAAATTCCACCTACACAATGCTACTCGGGAGACCATGGATTCATTTAGCAGGCGCAGTACCATCTACTCTCCATCAGAAAGTCAAATTCATTTGGGAAGGAAAGATAGTTGTGATCAAAGGGGAGGAGGACATATTGGTAAGCAAACCTAGCTCCCTCCCATACATTGAAGTAGCTGAACAGGAGGACGGCCCAATTTTCCAAGGCCTGGAGATTGAGACTGCTCAAAGTAGTAAGGCAGACATCAACTCCATTATCACCAGGATCATGGAAAGGAGTGGGTTTGAACAGGGTAAAGGACTGGGCACACACCTGCAGGGTATCCGTCAACCCTTATGTTTACCAAGTAACCCCAAGCGTCAGGGACTGGGATATGGTCGTACTGAAGAGAGCTCTCAAGAAGAACCTTCACTCGGCAAGAAAAGGGGTGAAAAGCGAGAAATCCCCCACCTTCATGAAACATTCCCCAAGCCAGCTGAAGTTATCAATCAACCAGTAATCTCGATGGTCACACCTAGTAATGATGAAGGCCCGGGCATTAGCACCTGGATTATAGCTGATACCTCAGATGCGCCACTATCAAATTGGGAGTATGAGGATGCAAAAGATGTCGTGGCATTAGAGTAACTGTTTTGATTATTTTCTTCTTTTAAATGTGTGTTTAGGCGTCGTGTTAGTTTCATAACCCGATTGTTTACTTCTAACTTTGTTTTAATGTCATTCGAAGCGTAAATAAAATGCCTCCTCCCAAAGGAGTCTCTTCTTGTTAATTTATTTTGTTTTATCCATCCTGCATTATTTGTCTCTTTTTACCAGACATTCATTCTTGCTAGGGATTTGGCCTCTGCTGAATCTGAGACCGACGTGGAAAATTCAAGGCCCTCGTCAGACGATTCACTTGTTGCCACTAGTATGCATAACTCTGAGCCCAACAATGAAGAGGATATCCAGGCATTTGCTAAATTACTCGAAGAGGAAAAGGATGGAATCTCCCCGCATGAAGAGACAATAGAGACTATCAATATGGGAACTGAAGAGGATAAGAAAGAACTCAGAATTGTAGACAATCCAGAACGCGAACTAATGATAGAGCTTTTCAAGGAATATCTAGATGTATTCGCCTGGTCTTACAAAGATATGCCAGGATTGGATCCTAGCATCGCATCTCACAAAATTCCGTTGTTCCCAAACGCCGAGCTGAAAAAGCAGAAATTGAGGAGAATGGCTACAGAAACATCACTACAGGTTAAAGACGAAGTCATGAAAGAACTAGAGGCAGGATTTTTAGAGGTCACCAAATATCCTCAATGGGTAGCAAATATTGTCCCTGTGCCCAAGAAGGATGGCAAAATTCGGATGTGTGTGGATTATCGGAAATTAAATGATGCTAGCCCGAAAGATAATTTCCCTCTGCCTCACATCGATGTCTTGGTAGATAATACGGCCCGAAACTATAGGTATTCCTTTATGGATGGGTACTCAGGGTACAACTGGATCCCCATGTACGGGGAGGATAAAGAGAAAACCACTTTCATCACGCAATGGGGAACCTATTGCTATCGTGTAATGCTGTTTGGTTTAAAAAATGCTGGAGCCACTTATCAAAGAGCCATGGTTGCATTATTCCATGACATTATGCACAAGGAAATTGAGATCTACGTGGATGATATGGTGACTAAGTCTGCGCAAGACGAAAGTCACGTTGCCATCCTTAGAAAATTGTTTGAGAGACTACGCAAGTACCAGTTGAGGCTGAATCCCAAGAAGTGTGTCTTCGGAGCGTTATCTGGGAAGTTGTTGGGCTTCATTGTGAGCCAAAAAGGAATAGAGGTTGATCCTGATAAAGTAAAGGCTATCCGTGAAATGGCTCCCCCAAAAACAGAAAAGGAGGTCAAAAGTTTTCTAGGGCGATTGAACTATATTGCCTGATTCATCGCCAACATGACAGCTACTTGTGAACCAATCTTTAAGCTATTAAGGAAGAACCAACCTGGGAAGTGGGATAACAATTGCCAGCAAGCTTTTGATAAAATCAAAGATTATTTGCTAAAGCCACCCATTTTTGTTCCACCCTCTCCAGGCCGCCCATTAATCTTGTACTTGACGGTCCTCTCCAAATCAATGGGGGCTGTTCTGGGCCAGCATGATGAGTCAGGAAGGAAGGAACAAGCAATTTACTACCTGAGCAAGAAGTTCAATGATTGTGAGGCACGTTACCCTATGATCGAGAAGACATGTTGTGCGCTGGTATGGGCAACCAGAAGATTGAGACAGTACATGCTCCGCTACACTACATGGTTAATTTCCAGGATGGATCCGTTGAAATATATTTTCGAGAGCCCACACGTAGCGGGAAGGGTCTCAAAATGGCAAGTGGTATTATCTGAGTATGATATAAAACATATGACTCAAAAAGCCGTCAAAGGAAGTGCCATAGCTGACCACTTAGCAGAGAACCCTTTGGAAGGCTATCAGTCGTTAGATTTTCATTTCCCCGATGAAGATGTAAATTCGGTCGAGGAAGACGAATAAAAACATAATGGAGAAGAAAAGTGGTGGGAAATGTACTTTGACGGGGCAGCAAACACGCATGGGAACGGCATAGGAGCTGTGCTATTCTCCCCGGAGGGAAAGCAATTTCCTGTAGCCATTAAGCTCGAATTTGAGTGCACTAATAATGTGGCAGAGTATGAAGCTTGTGTCAGTGGCCTTAAGGCCGCTATTGATCTCAGGGTGAAATGTCTGGAGGTATATGGTGACTCGGCCCTTATTATTCACCAAGTAACTGGTGAATGGCGGACCAAGGACTCAAAGCTAATCCCATATCAAGAGTTATTGGTGGAAATGATCAAGCAGTTTGAAGCCGTTAATTTTCATCATCTGACCCGAGACAAGAATAGATTTGCTGACGCACTTGCTACTTTGGCGGCAATGATTCAATTGGACTGCGGAATCCACATCAATCCTATTCAGGTGAAAGCCAGAAACCTGCCCACTCACTGCTTCTCTGTTGAAGAAGAACGAGACAAGCTCCCATGGTTTCACGATATTAAGGCTTATGTGGCTGATAGAACATATCCGGCAGGGGCAACAGAAAATGATAAGAAAACATTGCGGCGTTTGGCCATGAATTTTTTCATTAGTGCTAATGTTCTATACAAGAGAGGGTATGATGGCGTCCTCCTCCGTTGTGTTGATTCCAGTGAAGCACAGAAGATCATGACAGAAGTTCATGAAGGAATATGCGGCACGCATGCGAATGGGCACACCATGACTAAGCAAATCCAAAGGTATGGCTATTTTTGGATGACAATGGAAACAGATTGCATTGAGTATGTATGGAAATGCCATAAATGCCAAGTTTACACAAATAGAATTAATGCGCCTCCAGTACCGCTACATACTTTGGTATCACCTTGGCCCTTCTCCATGTGGGGCATCGATATAATCGGCCCTATCAATCCAAAAGCTTCAAACGGACATCGTTTCATCCTTGTTGCCATCTACTATTTCACCAAATGGGTAGAGGCAAGTTCTTTCCCCGCCATCACACAGAGGACGTTTGTTCATTTCTTAAAGACAAATATAGTTTGTTGCTATGGTTTACCAGAGAGAATCATCACCGACAATGGTCCGAACTTGAATGGGACTGAGGTCAAGAAATTGTGTGAGCACTTCAAGATCAAACATCACAATTCTGCACAATATCGACCACAAATGAATGGGGCAGTGGAGGCAGCCAACAAGAATATCAAAAGGATTCTGGGGAAAATGACAGTGACCTATAGGGATTGGCATGAAATGCTTCCTTACGCGTTACATGGATACCATACTACAGTACGAACCTCTACAGGGAAAACTCCTTATTCCTTGGTTTATGGGATGGAAGTAGTCACGCCTATTGAAGTAGAGATCCCATCCCTAAGAATAATGGCCGAGGCCGGGATAGAAGAAAGCGAATGGGTGCAAAATCGATTTGAACAGTTGAATATGGTCGAAGGAAGAAGGGTCAAAGCAATATGTCATGGTCAATTATACCAGAAAAGGGTGGCAAGAGCATTTGATAAAAAGCTTTGCCCAAGGGAATTCAAAGCTGGGGAGTTGGTGCTTAAGAAAATCCTGCCGAATCAAGAAGATAGTAGGGGCAAATGGGCTCCAGCCTATGAAGGCCCATACATAGTCAAGCAAGCCTTTGTTGGTGGTGCGTTAACACTGGCAGATATGGAAGGTCGGGAATTGCCAAAACCTGTTAATGCGGATGCTGTCAAGAAATATTACACTTGAAAAGAGAGAGGAGAAAGGCCTGCCGAGGTGAAAACCAAAAGGCATCCTAGGGAAAAATACAATGGCAAAGCAGCATAAAAGGAGGTGGTCTCAGGGATGACTCCATCTAACACAAGAGGTGAAAGCCCGTGTCTACGAGAACGTAGTCGCGCTTAGAGTATGCATACCTCTGGCAACTTGGAGGACATGCGAGGGCCGCGCACGGCGAGAAACCATCAATATACTAGAAATCACCCATTGTGTTTGCTTTCCATAATTCCTTAATGCTTCCCTCTCGACATTCATAGTCACTGTTGTTCGTCTTTACGGTCAATTAATCTAAGTACCCCATTATTCTTCACACTCTTGTCAACACTTCTTACTTATAGTGGTTATCGAACTCACGACACTGACATAACCAAAATTTTAAAAGAGGAAATTACCAAAACAGCCTCTCTAAGCATGCATTAACTCCTACTCTCGCTTGAGGAGGTGATAATAAGCTTACCGGGAAAATGAATAACATGAGTGGATAGCGTGCCCCCGACAGAGGATGGGCTACAGCCTCTAAAAGCAGTACAGTCATTAGTAGTGGGATCTGGTCACTAGATTTTGAAATGATAAATGAATAACAGATACCGAAAATTATCACAGAAACAAAAAAAAACAACAAAACAAAAAAAAATGAAATAAAATGAAAAATCCAAACAAAATCACATTTCCCGCATATTTTCCGTAATAAATTCAAATTGCAAAAAAAAACAAAACAAAACAAAAAAAAACAAAAACAAAAAAATTTTTACCTTTCACATGCATCCTCTTTGCATACCTTGCATTAAAATTTACTCCCACTCAGACTGGAGCAAACATGGAAAATGCATTTTCCATCGCATCAAAATAAGCTCCTAGTCAGATTGGAGCAAACAGGGAAAAATGCATTTTTCATCGCATCAAAATAAGCTTCTAGTCAGATTGGGGCATACGTGACAAATCATGCACTTAACATGCATTTTCTCTGCATACAAATTGGCCCACTCAAACAGGGTAACAAAAAGGAAAAACATAAAACATACAAAAAAAAAACTCCTCATCTCACATGCATGAATTCCCATTTAAATAGGGGTATAAATGGAAAATTTTGCATTTCACATGTATTATCTCAGTATGAGTTATATCATTGCCACTCAGGTTGGGGCCCACCTGAATAATTTTTCACCCTTCATGCACCACACCATGAAAGAGTCCCCTTCTAGTTGGGACAAAACATGAAGAAAACCTCATTTCACGTGCATTTTCTTTGCATAAATTCTCATTAAAATTGAGGCGGAAAATATATGTATATATATGCACTCATTTTTGCACTTCACAAACTCATTATAAAGTCCTCCACTGTCAGGGGCACAATAAGCCTGGCATCGGGACAGGCACAAAATCAAATCCTACGTCAGAGAAGGTACCCTTAAAATCCTGCGTCAGTACAGGTATATCGCAAATCCTGCGTCAATGTAGGTACTTTTCAAATCCTACGTCAGATGTAGGTACTCTTCAAATCCTGCGTCAGTGTAGGTAATTTGCAAATCCTATGTCAGATGTAGGTACTCTTCAAATCCTGCGTCAGTGCAGGTATTTTTTCAAATCCTACGTAAAATCCTGCGTCAGTGCAGGTAATTCGCAAATCCTACGTCAGATGTAGGTACTCTTTAAATCCTGCGTCAATGCTGGTATTTTTTCAAATCCTACGTCAAAAGTAGGTACCCTTCAAATCCTGCGTCAGTGCAGATACTTTTCAAATCCTGCGTCAGTGCAGGTACCCTTCGAATCTTGTGTCAGTGCAGGTACCCTTCAAATCCTGCGTCATTGCATGTGCTTTTCAAATCCTGCGTCAGTGCAGGTACCCTTGAAATCCTGCGTCAGCGCAGGTACCCTTCAAAGCCTCGTAGCATCAGTCACTCGTCGAAGCCCTATAATATAGGCACCTCACTCCCATGAAACATTAACTTCGATGTTTTGGGGTTTTCTGCTTTGTTATGGTTGTTCATGCATCTTGCCCCAACAAAATACATGTCTTCTTCCTCATTTGTCTTCTAAAGGAAAGGGGCAGCTCATCAACATAATATTTTGGATCCTGCTTTCGCATTTGCATTAATTACGGTCACATCACCACATACCACATTGCTGCATTCGTCCTAGTCTAGTTGACTTAGTGGCGTCACATTATTACACGTCGCATCGGTTCAGTCCCAGCCAAAGTTGACCAATCATTTGTGCATCTGTTAGAGTCATATTCTAATCTTTATTTAGTCGTATCCTAGTCCCCGTATACATTGCATGTCTAGCGTAAGGATATTCATTTACCATTTTCTTTTCAAATTAAGTCATTCATACCCAAAATATAGCCCCATGTGCTCTAGTACATTTTTTTTTCACGTCAGGGGCAAGTAGGTCATCATGTATGTTGCACGGACAAAATGCGTGTTCTAATCTTTACTTCTTCCTTATGCAAGAACTCTAAAAACTACATTTTCCTCATTCTCGCATAAGAAACAAGTAAAGAGGGGCAACTGTGAACACCCCATTTTGTCCGGGCATTTTTCAGAAAAATGAAAAAGAATAATAGTAAAATAAAATAAAATAAAATAAATAATAATCTATAAATGAAAAAAAAAACAAAATAAAAATAAGAAGAAATTTGCGAGAAGTAAACAAACAAAATTAATATACAAAAAAAATAATAATAAAAAAAACAACACAAAACAAAACAAAACAAAAAAAATGAAAAAGTAAAATAATAATTAAAAAAAACTGATAAAAAAAAAGAAGAAGAAAAATAAATAATAAAAAAATTATATAATAAAAATCATTTTTTTTTGAAAAAGTGTTAATTAATAAAAAATAGAGGAGGGAAGGAAGGGGTTGAAACGCTGCGTTTCAGCCCCAAATGTCCTGAGCCCTAAATTTAGGGCTCAGGCACGCGTGAGCCCTGGCAGAGAAAAAGAATGAAGGACTGGGAAAATTGAAGAAAGAACGGACCAGGGAACAGAGAATGCGGTCGAGAAAGGGACGCGAGAACTGAAAAGGGCGGCGGAGAAAGAAAAGCTGCAGGAAACCAGAGATTGAAAAGACTGAAGAAAAGGAACTGGCGAAGAGGCGTGAAGCAGAGGGAGAAAAGACACCGAGGCAAAGGCAACCAAAGAAAGAAAAGCTACAGGAGGCCGGAGCTTGAAAAGACTGAGGAAAAGAAATTGACAGGGAAGCGTGAAGCCAAGGAAGATAAGAAACCGAGGGAGCTGCAGATTAAAAGGGGGAAAAGCAGTCTGGATGAAGAGGCAAAAGCAGGCCAAGGAAGAAAAAGGCAGTGGAGCAACCGAGAAGACAGGAAAAGTGGCCGCAAAAACAGAGGGAGCCGAGGAGACGTGCACGCAACTGGAAGAACCGAAGACCACACGCACAGGGACTCCTCTCCGCTCGGCCGTGGAAGCTCTATAAAAGGGAGACTGGACCGAAGGAAAGAGGAGGGCAAAAAAAATCTGGGTCTGAATATCTGAGGAAGGGATTTCAAAATCGTGGAGAAAAGATGAAGAGAAGCTGGAGGCACCCGAAAAAACAGAGGGGGATTTTCCGAGCCGCGGGAACCGAGGACCTGGGGAGTGGAGAGAGAGAGAGGGATCTGCGTGCCTTCGAGAGCCAGAGAATCCGAAGAGAGGGAGGCAAATCAAGAGGGGACCTTTTCTGGGCAGAGGAAAGACACAGAAGAACAGAGAAGAGGCCGAGTCACTGAAGACCGAGAGCACACGCGAAAGAAAAATAGAAAGCTACGCGTGAGGTAAGACCGAGGAAGGAAGAGGGAGTTGCCGGAGCTGGGGTGGACGAAGCCTAAAGACCGAGTTGGAGCTATTGATCACCGAGTTGCAGAGATCCGGTTTCGGTAATAAAAAAAAATTTTTTTTGCTATTCCAATTTCAAATTGTTATTAAAGAATTGCTAAATCCTAGGACTGTCCTGCGAATCCTGAGTTGACTTAGGTGAAGGATTTTCAAGAATGCATGCTTGTATGAATATTTTCATTGATTGATTTCCTATTGCTGGTGTTGGTTCAGTTAGTTAATTGGAAATGCCTCTTAGTAGAACCCCATAAGCTGCCCATTTATCTCTGAGTATTCGGTGTGTTAATTGGTGGTGCTCGTGTCTTTAGTTAGACTGATTGTGATTTTTTGGAAAGTTTGGATTTCTGCAATGGGAATATGGTTTGGAAAAGAAGCTTCCTTAATCTTACCTGACCCCTATCCTGTTCTGTGGCCTCGTGTATTTCCAGTCGGGAATTCTGCATCCTCAATAGTCAGTACCGTCTCCTCATTGGGCCTTGTGGGCACTGGTCCGTTTTCTCATGGGCCCATCGTTGGGATGTGTATTATGGGTGTTTGCCTCTCCTTATGGACTGGGCCTGAGTAGTGCTGGGGTGAACGTTTTGGTCCGTCTTTTCTTTTCTTTTGTTTTTTTTTGGACCTGATGTGGAGAAGCCTGCGACAAGATTTTTTTTTTCTTCCTTTTTGCGAGGGCCTGTCATCAAAAGCCCATAGGTATATAGGTATATCACAAAGGGCCACACCTAATAAGTCCCAACAATGTTAACATGTAAAGTTCATTTTTCTTAACCAATAAATAAAAGGTAGTAAAGGGGAATAAATAATGGCCTGTGTAATCACGTCCTGCGAGGTTTTCTTGAATTCACATGGGTGTCTCCATTAATTACGTTGTCATGTTAGTCTGCAAGTTTGCGTAAATAAATAAACTGCTCAGTACTATGTGATTTTGCAACATAATATCTTGAAATATTTTATATGAATAATGCTTTTGATTTTCAAAATTCTTTTTCTTCTTTTCTTTTTATAATAGAAATAACCAACTTAGTACTTACACCACGCGAGTTTTTGGAACCCGCGCAGGTATGCAAGTTTATTGAGTTATTGCGTGAGATTGCGAATTCACGTGGATATCTCAATTAGATGACGTTCTTGAGAATAATTATGTTTAATAATAAATAAATATTAAGTATATAAACAAATAAACAAATTTTGGTAAAATAACAAGTTTCTTTCCAATTTTATTATTATTTCAAATAAGAGAATAATAGTACTTTCCAAATTCTTGCTTTACTTATGCAATAAATCCTTTATACCGCGAGATTTAGGACTTCCGCAGGTAATTAAAGAATTGATCTATCGGGCACGACTGCGAGTCTGCCATTGGTAGATTGATTTTCTTTATTTGGAAAATTTTTCAAAAATACACAAAAAAAGAAAGAAAATGGTTTGCCAAAAGTTAAAAATTAAATAAAAGCCTTTTTTAAAAATCAAATAAAAATATAAAAATAATTTCAAAGCAAAATAAAATAAGAGTAAGTAAAATGGGATTAAATTGTCTTTTGCAAATTAAAACACACCAACTCAATCTCAGAAATTTGTTTTGTTTGCAAAAAAATTAAATTATTTTTCATTAACTTTCTTTTATTATAAAAATTAAAAAAACATCAACCAACAGACACGCATTTCTAGCACCGAACTACGTGGACTTTAATCCCCATCACAGGGTACGTAGGCCCCAGGCTCTGATCCTGGGTCAAGTCCACCTTAGTAAATAAATAAATATTTTCTGATTTATTTGGTGTTTTTTTCCTTAATTTAATAAATATTTCCCAATTTATTTTCTTAATCTCTTTTCCTCATTATGCTTAAATATCCTTAATTTTAATTTAATTTCTTTATTTTGTTTCCCAAACTTTCTTAATTTCTTTTTTCTCTACCCATTTTCTCGCATGTGAATTATAAAAGGAAAACTAAAATATTTTTAAAGCCGTATTAATTTACACAATCAACATAAGGTAACCGTTCTTAGGAACGGGTGTTGTGGGGTGCCTAACATCTTCCCCACGCACAATCGACTCCCGAATCCAACTCTGGATAAGCAGACCATCCTTTCCTCTTTAATTAGGTTTCCCAAGATTTTCCTCAAAATTTTGGTGGCGACTCCTCACAAGTCGGTTTTCACTTGAAAATTAGATTTGTTCTCTTTTTTCCTTTCGTTGCATTTTTCCGGGTGCGACAATGTGGAAGAAAGATTTTCTTGTGAGGGGATTTCACAAGGGATTTGGGAAACACTTTGTTAGAGTGCAGAGTGGTAAATTTGTAAACTTTTAGAATAGAGCACAAAGCTATACTGTGGTATTACAGGGAGCCCGCTGAATCCTTGCAAGATAGTAAAAAATCTCAAGTGGTGGCTTAAGGACTGGACGTAGGTCAAGAGAAGCTGACTGAACTAAGATAAATCATTATGTCCTCCCTTCCTCTATATTGCCAACTCCCTCTTATATTTTGCACTCTGTTTTCTACAACTTTTACTTTCACTACTCTTTTACTATTTTGTAGAAAATTTTTAAATTCCCAATTCATTCCTTCTTAGGAAGCCAGCAAACCTAACAGTAGTATATTTATTAGGGGTAAGGATGGAAATCATATCAATTTTAAGATAATTTTAATGTTTTAATAAACTTTCGTTGATTCCAGTAAATTAGTTGATAGTGACTTACATTAAGAATTGGAGGAAGTATTAATTACTTTTCCACATATTAAGTATTTAAATTTTTTTACATAATTAATAAAATAATTCAATTTTAACATTTTAGTGTATTTATTTTAAAATTAAAATATAGTTTATTTTGATAATATGACTGATTTAAACAATTATAATAATATTTTATTAAAAATGTTATTTATATATACATATATTAATGTTGTGAATTATTGTTAGAAACTACTTGTGGATAAGATGGAAGCAGCACTCACACGGCCACACTCACACGGCCATGCCATGTTTGAAGGTCACAGGTTATGGAATCACCATTCTTAAACTATTGGAATGGAAATGTTCTGTTACACGGTGTAGTACAGGCTCTAGTATTATATGAGGGTAATGTTTTGAATTTATTTTTCATTTCAGCCTCCAAGTCAACCCCAGAAAAAGCCAAACGACACTGGTAACAATTGCATATTTCACAAATCTAATATATATATATATATATATATTTTTTATATATTTCACAAATCGTATCTCATCTAAAACCCTAGTATATATAGTCTTTTTCTTATTTTGTATCTCATTTTTTATTTATTTTATAACATCCCATAAAAATAGAGATATATATAGTAATATCTCTATTTTTATGGGATATTATAAAATAAATAAAAAATGATATACAAAATAAGAAAAAGCTATATATACTTGGATTTTAGGAAGAATTAATTTCTTATCTAATTTTTAGAAGAAGTTATGTTTGATCTTTAATTGTAATTAATTTTTCATAAGATCCTTATAAGAAATTAATTTATAGAACTTATTTTGAAAAATATATAATATACCACTTAAATGAAAGCCCGCTTCAAGTTGAGTGAATTGGTATAAGTATTGCATAATCATGAGGTTTAGGTTGAGAGATAAATCAATTTGAAAATTAATGTGAATAGTGCAAAAAGAAATAAAAAATTAATTTTTGGCTAAAATTACATGAAAGTGCCCAAAAAAAAATTAGATAATTACTTTTTAACCAGCTTAAGTGCAAAACGGTCCTTTCCCAAATTAGAAATAAAATGTAAATAATGTATTTAAGGCCTAAAAATAAAAAAGTTGTCATCATAAAATGCATAAAAATTTAGAAAAACAAAAAGACACCATTAAGCATAAAAAAAATAAAGAGATCATTTTTTCTGGTTACACAGAAAAATGAAAAAAATATATTTTATCTCCAAGAATTAAGAATTCTTGCATCTTGCTCTCTTTCAGAGTTAGTCCAAAAGAAATAAGTTTGAGAAAATTTAAACCTAATGACCGGGAAGTTTTAAAAATTATAAATTTCCCATGTGGAGGATATTTTTGTAAATATGAAAAATTATAATTAAAATGAAGCTCTTAATGAATTAAGTCCAATGGAATATAGTATGAAATTTATTAAAATTAAAATAATATATATTAGTTGGTTAAGATTTAATATTAATATTTTACCCGATAAAGGTTATTTCAAACTACAGAAAAGGTAGTACTGATTCAAGAATACTGATTGGACCTTGCTAAAATATCTTTTTGGCCAAAATAATGATTTTAGTCTAAAAGTTAACTTTTATTAATTCTATTCCAATTTAATGTCAATTTCGGCAAAAATATTTAATTGGTACAGGTATATTTACTTTGTAAAGGGTATTTTGACCCATAAAAATTATTGGAGCAATTTTTGACCAAAAAAAGATGAGACATGTCTAAAACTGAACATGGGACACAAGTGGAATTATTTGAAAAGTTTTACTAAAAAGTAACTAAAGGTTAAATAAATTAACCATAATTTAAATGTTATTTGATCTCTTTCCTTTAAGACCTTGGTTAAGCATTTGAGTCTTCATTTTTCCTGCACTTATGGTGTGTTTGGAAACACTTATCAAACCTTGGTTTGGGGTCAAAACCAAGGTTTGATAAGATTTGCGTGTTTGGGGGATTTTTCCATTTCCATTTGAGAATTATTATTTACGCAGAACGGAGGTTTCCAATAAGCAGTATGAATGTTGCTTTTCCGTTCTCATTCTCCATTTCTATCTATATTTATTTTAAAGTCAGATAAAATAGACCAATAAAAATGAGAAAAAATAAAAAATTTAGGAAAATAAAATTTCCATAAAATATTTTCTATTTATTGACCAAATGTCCCTTCAAAATTTTAATTTTTATAGATCATGACCTGTAAGAAAATGTTATATCAGATATATTATGTTCTCAATTAAATAAATGCAGATTAAATTTTAGTCCAAGAAAATTAAATTAATCATGAGATAGAGTTTAAGCTCAATTTAGAGGGAAATTATGAGTTTTGTCAAAACCAATTTTCAAATAAATCATCCAAACATAAACACGGTAGTCAAAAACTAATTTTTATCATAACTACATTGTGAAACCAATCATATCAAAACTCATTCTTCACTAACTGAAAACCAAACGGGCCCTTAAGCACGTCTAGACAGCAGCTTGAGGAGAGGAAGAACTCATGAATTTTGAAGCAAAAGGGCAAGAGCAAAAAACAGAGTTTGGACTTAAAACTTTCAAAGGTTCCAAGAAGTGTTAAAAGATCAAAGAAGGTATGCACAAAGTTTGGAAAGGTTTGAAAAGTCCAAAGGCTTAAACCATGGCAAGAATGACAAGGAAGCTGTGGAGAAGGAAGAGAGAGATTATTACTTGAATTGATGAATCAAGCTATGACATCATCTTTTGAAATATTATAAAAATCATGTATATGTTATTAGATCTGTACCTCAATGATGTTATGTTCCCTTGATTATCATGAAATGATGGGTATAGATTTGGAACCAAGAATAATGATGTAAACAAGTTATGACACTTATTATGCCAAGTGATGTATGGAAAATCTCATTTTTAAACACTCTGATCATTAACGTAGGTACTGTTTATGTAAGATAAGACAATTATTTGAATGGTTTATATACTCTAAAAGTAGATAGAATAATCTTTTTGAAAAGCTAAAGAACACCTAAATTGGATAAGTATATAATTTATGGTGAATTTTTAAAGTTAGGATTCAGAATAGGACAATGTAGAGAAAAACTGGAACTTTTTCCATAAACACTGGAAATTTCAAAATGTAATAGAAAATCGTACAAAACTCCAAAAATTCAATGGTTTACATTTCTGGAAATCTCCAAGTCTTAGGAAATGAATGTCATAGGTTTGATGTGAATTGGAGCTATAAAGAAAGAGCTATGTAAATTCTCCTAAAACTGTTCTTATAGAAATAGTGTTTTGACTCTTAATGATTTAAGTCAATTCCATACCTTGTATAAGGTGAATAGATATACAAGAAAAATATATCTAGAAAGCAAACATGTAGAGATTTCTAATGACATAGAGAATGCATGATTTGGCTCAGGATATCATGAAATGAATTTTTAAATATAAGGCCAAAAACCTAAAAAGCTTCAAAATAACCAAATATATAGTAAATATTTGAGAAATAAACTATATGAATTGGTCTAGAGAATGTTCTGTTTCATCCTATGTAGAAAATCTTTTTGCCTATTTTTAGAAACTTGAATCACTTTGAGATGATTTTCTTATATTTAGTTATGAATTTTTGAAATTCATCGAGTAGAATGAAAATTGCACAATGAAGAGTACCTGAAATAAAAAAAAATCTGTTTTGATATTTTTATGTAATCAAGTCTCTAATCATGCAATAATAGACATAGTTAGAGTCTAATACATGAGAAATTGAAGTAAGTTTAGGGTGTTATATATATATATAACCCATAAAACACGCTATTAATTTATCCTTGGAGATTACAAAAGTCACCGGCCCTACCCGATATTACAATAAATCAATTATGAATGCTCGTTGTTCATATTGAATCAATCAAATTGATCTCTAACCATACAAGAATTTTACCGTGAGCAGCAAGAAAAAAAAAGCAAGGAATCCAAATAAAAGAGACAAACTTTAAATTGGAAACAATGGCTTCGTGGCGGCACGTGGAATCACCCATGCTGTGGTGGAAGCTGCCGTGGAGACGCAAGAGGTGGACATGGTGGATTTGGCCATTCTCCTGCCAGCTTTCTCATCGTCATAGCTGCATGATATGAAACAATTGAAGAGTTCATATTAGTTGTGATTATTAAAATTTGCAGTTCCTTTTCCTTTCCAAATTTTGATTATAGCTAGCATTTATGTTCAAACGGAGAGCCAAGAAATTCAAATTGGACACAGTCAATGGGAAGTTGGGAATCAGTTTTGCCTGATCCAAATTGAACTACATTTTTAGTGCATTGTATTGCACTACCTCCATTCTTAAATTCTTTTTGTTTAAGGATATAACACATAGATTAAGATCATATTTGGTATGATGGAAGTATTTTTAAGAAAAATGGAGAAAGAAAGGGAGGGAGCATTTCAAAAAAGCCTATTTTTCACTTTCAAATCATATTTGGTATGAAAGTAAATGTAAGGCTCTTCTAGTTGTATCGGACAATTTGGTGGGAAGACAAGGGAAAAATAAAATATGTTTCAATAACACATTTTCCCATGATCAATGGAATATTCCTTATTTTCTAGTTTCCATTAATTCCTCACGTTTTATCCTACAAAAATCATACTTTCACACATCCCAGTAAAAGATGATATATAATTTTTTCACTTGGGCAAAGATAGTGTCTTAAATTAGTTAATGATGCATTTTTTCTTTTACCAATTTTATGTTCATTTTTATAACATTTTTATTAGTGATTTTAAATATAATATTTTTACTTTTCATTGTTTTATTTCACAAATCTAATCATCACATTGATCTTTCTTGTCAAATATAAAACATAACAATAATTATTTAGTTAAAATATTTTTATAGTTATATTATACCCCAAATTAAAAAGAAAACCGTCGGCTATAAAAATAATGTTGGGCAATGAAAAAAATCAACTTCCATTAAGTGAGAGAAATAGTTGTTCCTTAGGAAAGTAAGTTGTTAAATATCAAATATGTTAAGTGACATTTTCTCTTTCCTTTTCTTGAAACTTCTTTCCAATATACCAAATATGACCTAAGAAATCATTAATTAATGTATATATTGACCAAAATACCCTTATATATTATATCCTTCATTTCATTCCATGTATATATTTTTTTTTCAATTTGACCCACACTGATGATAAAAAAAATTAACCCCACACTAATGATTTCATAATAATAAATGAGAATATAATTAAAATTAAAAAGAATTCGACTAAGTCTTGAAATTGTAAAACAATAAATATTTTTAAATAAAATAAAAAATTTAAAATAACAGGATTTTGGGGAGAGATTGAGAGGATAAGTTTGTAATAAATATGTACACATACCTGCGCTAGCATTGTGGTACTGCGTGAAAAGAGTGGAGGCAATAAGTAGAAGAACAAGCAAAAAATTGTAAAGAGAAGACACACCCATCAATAGCTATTCTTCTTTTCTTGGATCTTTCAAGCCAAAAATTAAGGGAGAAAGACATTTAAGGACCCCCATATGAAGATATTCCCTTCCAAGGACCCAGATTAAAAATTCAATACTCCCATAAACTGAATTCCCAACTCGAATCAACTGAATTCAGCACTTGTACTGTTCATTTGTCAATATTTTTGGTATGAAGGTCCTTAAATGTCTTTCTCCCCAAAAATTAATGCTAGCTATACATATTAGCTTCATGGCATTCAAATTTATAGATTTTTCAAAGCAAAATAGACTTGGACTTTTTCAGTCAATGGTGCATATTTTCAAACATGCAACTTCGCAGAAACCCCAACCCATAACCACAATTGACGGAAACGCTCCCCTAAATTTACTCTTTAGGGACATTATTGCTTTTCGGCGGGTAGTCAATAATAAATGAGAAATAATAGAATTAAATACTCCCTCCACCTCATATTACCAAATAAGGAGAAGGGTTTCACACATATCCTTTCTCTAATCTTATTTATAAATTTTTTTTTTCTTTTGACAGTCTTAAATATAATAAAAAAAAATTAATAGTACATTAAATTTTTCTTTTCCAAAAATTACCTTCATTAATTATGTGAGAGGAAAATTAAATATATTAGTAATTCAAATTAGTATTAAATTAAATATGAGTAATTTTGGAATAAACTTAAAATATGAAACAACTTAATTAACTTTAACTAACTAAAACTATTTTTCTTAATACCCATGAAATATTTTTTCCTTATAAATGAGACCGAAGAAAGTATTAAGAAATATTTATCACATCGTTAAAATTCTAAACAAAATCAAAATTTTTAATTTTATTCCTATTAATTCTACTTTTTTCATTTGTTAGCGAGGCTGACTTCCCAAGAGGGGGGGTGAATTGAGAAGATTGAAATTTTTTTGCACAAAGTGAAATGGGTGAAGATAGCACAGTGTAATGGAAGCAACGTATAAAACAGAGCAAGCTGAAATGTAAAGATAAGGAGAAGAAGACTCAGTAATTTATCCTGGTTCGGTCTATTCACTTGACCTATGTCCAGTCCCCAAGACAACTCTTGAGATTTTTCACTATACAGCAAGAATTCAATGGGCTTCTTGCTAATGCCACAGTACAATGAGTATGCTCTGTTTCTGGAGCTTTCTCAATCTCTCTAAGCACTTCTACAATGTGCTTTCCAATCCCCTTGTGATTTCCCCTCACAAGTAAATCTATCTTCCAGATGAAGAGTAGATTGTTTACAAAGATATAACTCTTTTGAATAGAGTAGATTTGAAGGTTAAAGTACAGATATTGAAGTTAGAGGGTAGAAGCTTTTGAGAAGAGAATTTAGCAGAAATTCAGTATATACAAGTTTGATTCATTACCCACAACTTCAAATGATGTTGTATTTATAGATTTAGGTCCCAACTATTCGTTAGAGACAAAATCTATCCGTTGGGGAAGTTATCCAACGGTTACTCTGAAAAACTATCCGTTAACCAACCGCAATTAATGCTTCTGACATACTGAAATTCGAATTTTGGTTGGTCAACAGACGAATTTCAAAGGAACCGAAGGTTAAAACTTCCAATGTAAAAATACGAAGTTCGTCTGTTCATGAAGTCAAATTCGAATTTTGAAACTTGTAAAATGTTTTCACGATGTGACATACGAATTTTCAAGAAGAAAGTTTTTCTATTAAGTATGAACAGTGTTTTCAATTTTCTACAGTGCCCTCAAAATTAAAATTTTGGAAGCCCAAAATTTGTCTGTTCCTAGTACGTTCAAAAGGCACAGTGTTTCACTTTCTTCGAAATTTGAATGTTGAAAGAGTGAAGTTCTTCTGTCAGAGAGACCTCTCTTCAGACTTACTTCAACATTCGAAGTTGAAAACTATGTTATTCGTGTGTCATCATTTCATTTCAACAGACTTGTAATCTTAGCTTCTGAAATTCAAATTTTAATGTTCAAAGTTCGTCTGTCAGAGAACCATTTTGAAACTCAAGAAAATCTTGATTTCAGATGAACTTTATCATTATTTCAGACAAATTTCTTTGGTTTTCACAAATTACATTCTGCTTGAAATTCGAATTTTGAAGACTTGAAGTTCGTCTGTCACAAAAGGCTTCTTTCAGACTCATATGAAAATTCGAATTTTGGAGAATCAAAATTCGTCTGACAGAGGAGCATCTCTTCAAACTTATTCATTTTTAGCCCGAAATTCGAATTTCCAAAGGCAAAGTTCAAATTTCCCATATGACAGTTCAGTTTAAACTTCTCAAACTTCATCTGTTTGTGGGTGTTTTTCAAATAAGTCAAGATTTAACATAAAATCAAGGTTTAAAAACATCTTTTCTTTAAAGTAAAACCTTTTACCCATTTCTAGCTAAAACTGAGGAACCTACAACAGATCTAACAGCAATTACTCTGAATCTCTTCACTTGAATTATTTTGACCTCCTTTGATATCTTCAATCCAAGCTCTTGATTGTTGGTTTGGAATCATCAAAACTCTTAATTCAACATTCTCCCCCTTTTTGATGATGACAAAACAACTTGCAAACTGGATTAGTACTTGGGTTTGCTTTCACAAGCTCCCCCTCAACATATGCATTATATTTCAAAAGATATCATATACAGCAGATTAAGTGAAGATATTCAAGGAGTAATAGACACACAACATTGCAACCAAGAAATTCATTCATTTAATCAATTGTTGCAATACATACATTAATTAAAGATTAAATACATCAAGGATCAGTTCTCAAAATATAAAGTACAAACAACAAACAAACAAACAAAACACAACAAGAGGATTCAGCCTAAGATCTAATCAATCATTTCTTCTTTGGCTTAGTCTTCTTGCTGTATGTCTTTCCTTTTCCAAATGGCTCAGCAGCAGTTTGCTTAGTCCCAATTTGCTTAGGCTTCTCCCCCTTTTTGGCATCATCAAGAAGGCCAACAAAATCAACGGGAGGAGGAATCTAAGAAACAGGTACAGCTCGCAGTGGGACAGGAGCAAAAGGAATTTCTGGCTGTACTGGTGCAGGAGGCTCAGGACTTGGTTCTTCATCATCATCATTAAAGACCTCAAGCAACTCCTGCATTGCCTGTCTGGAAAGAGCCAACTGAGCTCTTTGTTCCTCTGAGAGTCCATAAGCAGCGAGAGAAGGAGGAGCTGGTTCATCAGGACGAAACATTTCTTCCAGCCTTCTCCTCTGAGCTTGCAGCAGAGCATAGTGAGCAATGGCTACATAATCAACAATAGGTACAATGCTTCTCTCTTCATTGCTCACACCCTCCTGCATAGAAGAGGTTGAAATGGCTACAACCAGTCTTTCAACTTGCTTAGATTCTTGAATGGACAGAATTGAACCCTGAGCATCTTCTTGCATAGGCTCATGAGGACTAGTTTTTTGAAGTCCTTCTTCTTCCAATCCATAGTCCAAGGGTGGACCAGGACTTGGTGTCCTCATTGCACCAGTACCATCTATATCATCATCATGGTCAGAGGAGGCAATCTCGAATGGGCTAGGAGGTTCAGGAGTTAGAGATTGGACAGGCACAGAGGACCCTGGCTGAGGTGGAGCTGAAGTGGCAGGGATTGCACTTCTGATTTCTTCATATGCATCAGCCACCACTTTCATGTTAACAGCCAACTGATGGATCTGATCTTGCAGATGAGCAAATTTGGCATTTTGCTCATCTCTGATGCTAAGGATGAGTGTAGACAGGCTGTCATACAACTCAGTGATCTTGGTTGGCTTGGCACGAGAGGAGAGAGTGGATGGAATGTGAGTGGACTTGGAGGGAGATGGAATAGGCACAGAGGGCTGAGAGGTAGGTCTGGCAGGAGCCTCAGAAGTACCCTCTTACTGTAGAGAGGCACCTTCAACAAATAAGAGATCTTCAGTTCTTCCTGCTCCCTTTCCAACCCATCTTCCTTCATCCTTTTCAATGCCCATCCTTTGCAGTTCTTCCTCCTTGAAGATCTCAGTGGGCTTGCCCTTCCCCTTCTCAAGATGCTGAATTCTGGTATACTGCAGAATTCTGGAAATGATAGCAGCATAGGGGAGTGTAGAATCCTTCCTCTGATCTCTTGCCTTGATCATGCGTTGAAGAATGATGTGTCCCATGTTGATCAGCTTTCCACGCATGATTGCAGCCATGACATGTGCCTCTGCCCTTGTTATCAAATTGAAGCTGCCACCTTTGTTGAATATGATCATGGATACTATGTAGTGCAGGATCCTCACTTGAACACTGAGGTCTGTGGGCTTCAACACATTTATTGATGACCAATTTTCCCTCCTTCTAAATAATGTTCTCAGAATCGTGCTCTCCTTGTAGTTCAGGAAGGGGCCACCTTCTTCATCAGCAGTATCTGTCTCATCCATGTATCTAGAGGCAGTGGTGTCAATCTTGAGGCCATCCTGCCCTGGGATCTCCAATACTTCATAAACATCTCATCAGAGAGCCAGATGGTCCTTGATCTCAGATTGACTGCCCATTTCTTCTTCTTGCTATTGTACTTCAAGGAAGCATACCATGTCTTCACTACCTCATCATCATACCTCTCCAGTATTTCCAACAGATTCTTGTATCTTAACAACCATATCCCAGCATCAAAGTTGTTAGAGATCAAAAACTCTTCCAAGTTTACACAGTGTGGCTTGATTACCATTTTGTTGGCAAACTTGGTCGAATATTCTTCTTGAATCTGAGGAGTGCTCCATAATGGTTGTGTGGTAAGCTCATATTCCCCAGATTCAGTACTTGAGGAAGCGGAGGAAGCAACAGCAGCATTAGCAGGAACAGGGACCGAAGGTTCTATACTTTTTGGAGAGGAGGGTCCAGCTTTCTGAGAATCTGCTTTAGATGTAGTCTTTTGGTGTTTGGAAGGTGTTGCCTTGCTGGATTCGACCTTTCTCTTTGATTTCTCTCCTTCCTTCGAGGCATATTGTGATTTAACATTCCTCTTTGGTCGGGCCTCTGCTTTCTCAGCTTCAGGATTTTTCACTCTAGCCATTTCTTCGGATGAATGTTGCAGAATGAGGCTTAGAATGGGTTTAAATGATGCGAAAGGAAGTTTAATCGTGGGAAGTGACGGTTATTGGGCAGGATTAAAGAGAATTGATAAGAGGATCAGAACAGACTAAGAGGAGTTAAGAATAGGGTTGCGTCTGTTCTTTGGAAAACCGTCGGGTTTAACGTAAGTAACCGTCTGACGGACAAATTTTGAGAGGTCAAAATTCAAACTTCGGGCAGTTACAAGTTAAACCGTTCAGCAAAGCTTACTGACAGATGAATTTTCTTCTGAAAGTTCGTCTGACAGTGGCTTGGATCAAGCAATACAAGTACAACAGACGAATTTTGTTCCAACAAAGTTTGAATGTTGAAGAGAAAACAATAGGCAACAACCAAAACATCAACCTATAGACGAATTAAGCATGCAGAACTTCATCTTTCAAGCATTCAACATGAAGAACATGATTCAACAGACGAATTTTGAACTGAAAATTCAAATTTTTCAACTTTTGTAAAGGTTGTCCAACATTCGTATGTTAAGAAGTGATAATTCGTATAACAGTGATGGACAAACATAACTTTGAAATTTTTGTTTTTAAAAATTTGAACTTCCAAGATTCAACAGACGAATTTTGAGGCATCACCAAGAACTGTTCCAAAGCATAACAGGTCGAAGTTCGTCTGTTGGTCAACTAAAATTAGAATGTTGACCACGTTGACCAGTTCAAAAACACAGTTTATGAAGCAAAATACATCTAACACACATTTAAAATACGAATATCATCTTTAAAAACTTAAAGAATGGATCCAGAACTTAGGATTTTCGTCATTTACTTCACTTTCTGGTTGTTCCATTCTGGTGTGCTCCAATCTTCAAGTTTATTGCCATTGAATCTTGTGAGGA
Organism: Adenanthera pavonina; assembly: GCA_026686845.1. NCBI lineage: Eukaryota > Viridiplantae > Streptophyta > Magnoliopsida > Fabales > Fabaceae > Adenanthera > Adenanthera pavonina. Next base: position 8,921,543 of record JAIVEN010000019.1, on the reverse strand, counting down.
GCACCTGAAACTTAAATTAAACATACTCCGATGCTAAAGTTAGAATTAACCTTTGAAAACAAGATTGCATGAGAATAACTTATAGTTCATTGGGATTTACCATACCCAATTCTCTTCTGATTTTGTAATGTCTGTCTTCTGATAGAGGCTTTGTGAGTATATCAGCAACTTGATCCTCTGTTGGGATGTACTCCAGCTTAACTTCTCCTTTCAGAACGTGATCCCTTATGAAGTGGTGCCTAACTTCAATATGTTTCGCCCTTGAATGCATGACAGGATTCTTGGTGATATTTATGGCACTTTGGTTGTCACACATGATTGGTATCTCTTTCATTTTAACCTCAAGATCTTCAAGCTGCTGCTTCATCCAGATGACTTGGGCACAACAGCTTCCAGCTGCAACATACTCAGCTTCTGCAGTGGATAGGGCACACTGTTTTACTTTTTGCTGAACCATGAAACCAGGGATCCTCCAAGAAACTGACAAGTTCCACTTATGCTTTTTCTGTCAGTTCTGGATCTTGCAAAATCAGCATCAGTGTATCCTTTGAGATCTTCTCCATTGCCTTTTGGATACCAAAGACCCATCTGTGATGTTCCAATAAGATATCTGAAAATTCTTTTCACAGCTGTTGCATGGGTTTCTTTGGGGCATGATTGGAACCTTGCACACATACAGACACTGAACATAATGTCAGGTCTGCTGGCAGTTAAGTACAGCAGGGATCCAATCATTCTTCTGTACTGAGTAATGTCAAACATCTTTCCATTCTCATCCATGTTCAGTTTGGTTGCAGTAGCCATAGGTGTTCCCATTGGCTTGGCATTCTCCATTCCAAACTTCTTTAGCAGCTCCTTTAGATACTTGGATTGACTGAGAAAGATACCATCATTAAGCTATCTGATTTGCAGTCCAAGGAAGAAGTTGAGTTCACCCATCATGGACATCTCGAATTCTCCCTGCATTAACTCAGAAAATTTCTTGCAAAGAGACTCATTAGTAGCACCGAATATGATATCATCAACATAGATTTGGACAATGAGTAAATCTTCATTTTCTTTCTTAGTAAATAAAGTTGTATCTACTTTGCCTCTGTTAAGCCCCTTTTCAGTTAGAAAATTGCTTAATCTCTCATACCATGCTCTAGGGGCTTGTTTCAAACCGTAAAGAGCTTTCTTTAGTTTATAAACATGGTTTGGTTTTGTAGAGTCCTCAAAACCTGGAGGTTGATCTACATTAACCTCTTCCATGATATATCTATTTAGAAAGGCACTCTTTACATCCATTTGATACAATAAAATATTTTTCATGCATGTATATACTAGCAGTATTCTTATAGCTTCTAATCTAGCTACTGGTGCAAAGGTTTCTTCAAAATCAATACCTTCTTCCTGATTATACCCTTTAGTAACCAATCTAGCTTTATTTCTGATTATTGTTCCAGATTCATCAAGTTTATTTCTGAAAACCCATTTGGTACCAATGACAGGATGATTTTTGGGCCTAGGCACTAAATCTCAAACTTGATTTCTTTCAAACTGATTTAGTTCATCTTGCATAGCTAAAATCCAGTAATCATCAGTTAAGGCTTCTTCAGCACATTTGGGTTCCATTTGTGAAATGAAAGCACAGTTTAGCATTTTGTCCCTTAACTGTTTTCTGATTTTGACTTTCTCTTGAACATCCCTTATTACTTGATCAACAGAATGATTCCTTTGATATCTCCAAGCTCTAGGGAGTTCTTGAGATGTTTCTTCATTATTTTCTTCATCAAACTCTTTCTCCTGGATATCTTCCTCTATGTTAACAGATTCAGATATCTTTGGAGGTTCATTTTTACTTTTATCAGAAATGCCCAGTTTTTCAAAATGGAAAGCAAGATCGTCCTCATTGGTAACATGTTTTGAAACAGTTTCATTTTCAATGAAAACCACATGCACAGATTCTTCTACCACATTTGATCTTTCATTGTAAACTCTATATGCCTTAGTCCTACTAGGATAGGTCAGAAATATACCTTCATCGGATTTGACATCAAACTTACCCAGATTTTCTTTCTCATTGTTGTGAACGAAGCATTTGCATCCGAACACATGGAGATGGGACAGATTTGGCTTTCTTTCCTTGTACAGCTCGTATGGAGTCTTTCCAAGGATTGGTCTGATGTAGGCTCTGTTTATGATGTAGCTTGCTGTATTTACTGCATCAGCCCAAAACACTTGAGATAGCTCCTTTTCATTCAGCATTGCTCTAGCCATCTCTCCAATGGTTCTGTTCTTCCTTTTTACTACTCCATTCTGTTGAGGAGTTCTTGGAGCTGAGAAGTTGTGATCAATCTCATGGTCATTGCAGTATTCCAGGAAATATGAGTTTTCAAACTCTCCTCCATGATCTGACCTGATAGACACAATAGAAATACCTTTCTCATTTTGCACTTTCTTAGCTAAGGTTACAAATGCATCAAAGGTATCACTTTTAGAGGAGAGAAATAGTGTCCAAGTGAATCTAGAATAATCATCTACAATTACAAGCACATACAGATTACCACCAAGACTTTTCACCCTAGATGGTCCAATTAAGTCCATATGCAGTAATTCAAGTGGTCTAGTTGTGGTAGCTACATTTTTAGATTTAAAAGATGATTTAGTTTGTTTCCCTCTTATGCATGCATCACATTCTTTGTCCTTTTCAAAAGATATTTTTGGCAGGCCAGTTACTAGCTCATTTTTAACCAGTTTAGACAATTGATTCATGTTAACATGAGCTAATCTCCTATGCCATAACCAACTATCATTATCCTGACTAATTAAACATACAGAATCCAAGGGAGGAAGTTCATCAAGATCAATAGTATAACAGTTACTATCCCTTTGAGCTTTGAGGATTACTTTGTGATCACTTTTTCTGATGACCAGGCAAAACTTTGAGTCAAACAGCACCCAATTTCCTTTATCACAAGTCTGACTCACGCTCAACAAATTGTGGTTGAAGCCAATCACAAACAGCACCTCTTCAATGGATGTTTCCGGATTTTTGCCCACAATGCCAATACCAACAACTTTGCCATATTGATCACCTCCAAAGGTCACCTTTCCTCCTTTCTTGTCTCTAAGGGTGATGAACTTCTCCTTATCACCAGTCATGTGACTTGAGCAGGCACTATCCATATACCATTTGTTGCTCTTCTTAGCTTTGAGACAGACCTGCAAAACAATGTTTATGTTTTCCTTTTAGGTACCCAAATTTGTTTGGGTCCTTTTCGGTCAGTAGATTTTTCCCTAGATGCAGATGCAACTTTGGGAAACCATTCAACTTTCTTGCCAAGTCCATTTTTCTTCAAAGCACAAGAAGTGGAAATATGTCCCTTTTTGTTACAGAAATGACAGGTAGTGAAGGGACTGCTAGATTGAGAAGCAGGAAGAAAACAATGCAGATAATACTTTTGTCTTGCATGCTTTGGTTGATTATATGTTTCAATGCGAGATGACATGTGATCTTTCTTTCTGTTGTTCTCAGCATGCACAAAATGTCTCATGTATGCATTCGGATTTTTCTTCCTAATCTTTTTCTTGACAGCACATGGATCATAGCCAAGACCAGCTTTTCCTTGTGATATTCTTTGGCTCCCCATCAAGGCAAACAACATATCTTTACCTCTAGTGAGCCTAGACATGCTTTTTACTAAGTAATCATTAGTTTGCTTTAGTTCAATGCATGAAATACAGCAAACAGATTCAGCAGTAGGTAGAGAGGTAATTTTAGAAATGTTGCTTTGAGATTCCAGTTTATTAATCTTTCTCTTTGCTAGTTTTAGTTCTTTAGCAACTTTAATAAACTCATCATGAAGCTCATGAAATGCATCAAGTAACTCAGAATGGGAAGGTTTAGATTCATATACCTCTTCTTCCTGATCACTGCTGCATGAGGGTTTGGCTTCTTCAGAAGCAAGTGCCATCAGGCAGATGTTGGCAATCTCATCCTCATCCTCTTCCTCCTCATCTGAGCTGTTGCCCCATATTGATGAGATGTAGGCTTTCTTCTTCTTCCCTTTGTCAGCAACTCTCTTATCTTTTTCTTGCCTTTTGAGGAATTGAGGACAATCTCATTTGATGTGTCCCTGCTTCTTGCATTCATAGCAAGTCACAGGCTCTTTTGCCTCTTTCTTGCTTTCATCAGCTGCTCCTTTCTTGAAGAATCTCTTGTTCTTCTTGCTGTAGAATCTTTTGAATTTTCTGACCATCATAGCCAGAGTTTCCTCATCCAGCTCATCTCCTTCGTCAGATTCTTCTTCCTTTTCATCAGCAGCTTTGAGGGCAAGGCCTTTCTTCTTTCTGTCCAGCCCAGCTTCCTTGAGAGCTTTGATTTTTCCTTCATACTCCTCAAGGCTGCCGAAGAGAGCTGTGACAGAGGCCATTGATTCTCCTCTGGCTTCCTCTATTGCTATCACCTTGGGCTGCTATTCCAGAGGGAGAGCTCTGAGTATCTTTCTTACCTTTTCAGACTGAGTGTATTACTTTCCCAGGTTCTTCAGTTGATTCACAATGAGAGTGAATCTCTTTTAGACCTCCTTTACAGTTTCTCCTTCAGCCATTCTGAAGCTTTCATACTCTCTGATGCATGTGTTCAGTCTATTCTGCCTGACCCCAGTTGTTCCTTCATGTGCAATCTGCAAAGTGTCCCACATCCCTTTTGCAGTGGAGCATTGTGAGACTCTGTAGAATTCGTCCTGGTTCAGGGCACTGACTAAACAATGCTTTGCTTTGAAATTTAGCAGGACTCTCCTTCTGTCTTCCTCATTCCACTCTGCTTCTAGCTTCTCTTTGTGTCTTCCATCTTCAATTAGAGTCATTGGGACGAAATCTCCTTTCTCAATGACTGACCAGATATCAAGATCAATTGATTGGAGGTAAATCTGCATCCTCATCTTCCAGTACCCATAATGTTCTCCACTGAAGCCTGGTGGTCTATTAGTGTGGTTCCCTTCAGGAAGTATGCTTTCTCCAAAGCCAGCCATCTTAATTCCCGGACTGTGAGATCCTTTGAATTAGAATCCGGGCTCTGATACAACTTGTTAGCGAGGCTGACTTCCCAAGACGGGGGGGTGAATTGGGAAGATTGAAATTTTTCTGCACAAAGTGAAATGGGTGAAGATAGCATGTAAGCAACGTATAAAACAGAGCAAGCTAAAAATTAAAGATAAGGAAAAGAAGACTCAGTAATTTATCCTGGTTCGGTCTATTTACTTGACCTACGTCCAGTCCCCAAGATAACTCTTGAGATTTTTCACTATACAGCAAGAATTCAACGGGCTTCTTGCTAATGCCACAGTACAACGAGTATGCTCTATTTCTGGAGCTTTCTCAATGTCTCTAAGCACTTCTACAATGTGCTTCCCAATCCCCTTGTGATTTCCCCTCACAAGTAAATCTATCTTCCAGATGAAGAGTAGATTGTTTACAAAGATATAACTCTCTTGAATAGAGTAGATTTGAAGGTTAAAGTACAGATATTGAAGTTAGAGGGTAGAAGCTTTTGAGAAGAGAATTTAGCAGAAATTCAGTATATACAAGTTTGATTCATTACCCACAACTTCAAATGATGTTGTATTTATAGATTTAGGTCCCAACTATTCGTTAGAGATAAAATCTATCCGTTGGGGAAGTTATCCAACGGTTACTCTGAAAAACTATCCGTTAACCAACTGCAATTAATGCTTCTAACATATTGAAATTCGAATTTTGGTTGGTCAACAGACGAATTTCAAAGGAACCGAAGGTTAAAGCTTCCAACGTAAAAATACAAAGTTTGTCTGTTCATGAAGTGAAATTCAAATTTTGAAACTTGTAAAATGTTTTCACGTTGTGACATACGAATTTTCAAGAAGAAAGTTTTTCTGTTAAGTATGACCAGTGTTTTCAATTTTCTACAGTGCCCTCGAAATTAAAATTTTGGAAGCCCAAAATTCGTCTGTTCCTAGTACGTTCAAAAGGCACAGTGTTTCACTTTCTTTGAAATTCAAATGTTAAAAGAGTGAAGTTCGTCTGTCAGAGAGACCTCTCTTCAGACTTACTTCAACATTCAAAGTTGAAAACTCTGTTATTCGTATGTCATCATTTCATTTCAACAGACTTGTAATCTTAGCTTCTGAAATTCAAATTTTAATGTTCAAAGTTCGTCTGTCAGAGAACCATTTTGAAACTCAAGAAAATCTTGATTTCAGATGAACTTTATCATTGTTTCAGACAAATTTCTTTGGTTTTCACAAATTGCATTCTACTTGAAATTCGAATTTTGAAGACTTGAAGTTCGTCTGTCACAAAAGGCTTCTTTCAGACTCATATGAAAATTCGAATTTTGGAGAATCAAAATTCGTCTGACAGAGGAGCATCTCTTCAGACTTATTCATTTTTAGCCCGAAATTCGAATTTCCAAAGGCAAAGTTCGAATTTCCCATATGACAGTTCAGTTTAAACTTCTCAAACTTCGTCTGTTTGTGGGTGTTTTTCAAATAAGTCAAGATTTAACATAAAATCAAGGTTTAAAAATATCTTTTCTTCAAATCAAAACCTTTTACCCATTTCTAGCTAAAACTGAGGAACCTACAACAGATCTAACAGCAATTACTCTGAATCTCTTCACTTGAATTATTTTGAGCTCCTTTGATATCTTCAATTCAAGCTCTTGATTGTTAGTTTGGAATCATCAAAACTCTTAATTCAACATCATTAAATATACTACAAGTTACAATATTAAAAATATAGTAATAAGGGAAAAAATGACAAATTACTACATATTATCTTATATTATAGAACAAAAAAGACCCTCCATGTTACCTTATAAGTACAAAAATGAAATTTAAGTTTTTAATATATTTTTCTCTTATATTTTTATTTTTAAAGCAACAATAACTTGCCGCATCCTTTACTCCCTCCATTTCTTTTTAAAAGAAAATTAACATTAAGTACTTTTTTATTTATTCATTTATTGAAGATCATATTAGGAAATTTAAAAAAAGTATAACATATTAATTATATTTTTTGATCTATATGTTAAAATCTTAAATGACAATAGAAAGAAATGAATGTAGTAATTTTTATCAAACAAAATTATTTATTTATAAAAGGATAAAGATAGCTAAACACGTTTGTTTTATATATTCCACGTTCGAAGTTTAAGATAAATTACATGATTTATGAATTAACAAATTGAAATCAAATTGCTTGCAGCTCAAAAATAAATAACTAAATAAATAAGTAGCCCATTAATACATGATATGTTTATGATTCCATTTATTTATAATTGGACACGTCTTCCCCTGCATTATAAAAAATTGAAATAAATTATATTATTCATTACTTATAAATAACTTACTCCTTTCAATTTAAAATATAAATTTTATGTAACTAATTGCATAGAAACTAAAAAATGTACTTTTACTTATTAAATTTATAAAAAATATATTATTTTTCAATAGTATCTCTATTTAATACATTATATTTAAAGTTTGTTATTTCTTTTATATTTAATTGTATATAAGAATAAAATAGAAAAAAATATTTAATATCCTAAAAATTATTAAATGGGACTTATATTTTAGATAAAAAATTTTTTATAAAATAACTTATATTTCAAATCGGAGAAAGTATTTTACAATTGATACTAATTAAGCTTTAGTTGCAGCTCGAAGCTTTTCAAAGTGAAAATCGCATTTAAATACATTGAAAAAATGTAGTCTAAAATTGATCAACTTATCGTACTTGGAACGCAAGCACCCTAGCAAACTATTTAAATCTTTTAAACTCTTGAAATTGACCAAGACAATAATCAGCTGAAGTTGATGTCACAATCACTACCAGCGTCGAACGCTTTTGATCGATTTATCTTAGTACCCATTTACATTATTTTTGTTTTTTTTAAAAAGTCTTCTAGAATAATTACAATTTATAAAAATAAAATTTAGATAAAAATAAAAAAATTTACTATAAATCTAATTAAATAAAAAAATTATGATTAAAAACTATGATTTGATTTGTAAAAATACAAACCAATCATGCACTTAGTTATGAAGTAATAGCTCATATATATGTAGATATATACGACTAATTAGTCATGCAATGGCACAGGTTCGATTGCTGGTATCTTCTCCTTTCCTACAAATTCCATATATACGACTAATTAGTAATGTGAAAAAGAGCTCATAAATTAATGATGCATATCAATGTGTAAATTAAAAACTTTACACAAATTCAATTTTAATCCATATATGAATTTTTACACAAATATAGTAGTGAAAAACTTTATAAATATCTCTTACTATACTAGATAATTTGATGCAGACATCTTTAGAGTTACTTGATTTAATTATTAGATCTGTAATCATATAAAAAAATTGGTTAGAAGAATATATAAAAAAAATAATTTAGACATATAGTTCTTTCAACTAGTAGTGAGACTCGGTGAGCTTGGGATTTAGTCTTCACTAGTTTGGAAACGAGCATGTGTAAAGCTCAACTTAGTTAGCCTCTTTTTGATAATTTTGGTCAATATCAATTATTAAATTTAATATTTGAATTTGAATTCAAATAAAGATAAGAATAAAATTATGACTAATATTATCCCCTATCCCCTAAAATCTCTCAACTAACAATATTTTTTTTTGAAGATAAGAATCACACTTAGTTAAGACCTATTTAATTAAATAAATAATATAATTATATAATTTGAATAAATTCAAATTAAATATATTTAACATTTTCCTACTTGATTTAATCTTGATTTGTTCGTTGATATATTAAGAGATATTTAAACAATATTACAAGAATCATGGCGATAGGCCCCCAATTCCGCGAGTATTATCTTCCATGTATCACAAATAGCACCCTCACTTTATGAAAAATTATATGTATGAATAAATCTTAAATGTTTATTCGGTTTCTGACTTAATATCCATTAATCTCACCATAATTGTATGCAATATATATATTGAGATGATGAACTATAAAACAAATTTCATCATTTAAGCACGCTTCATCTAGATCACTATAATGTGAATTGTTTCACATGAAGTGTTTCATCCTTTATATTATTTAATTATATGTTCTTAGTCAAAGATATTCTCTTTATGTGTTATATGACTATTTAACTTTATATAATCAATACACTTCTTTATGGGTTCAAGTGAATCCTCAATTTAAAACACAAGATGAAATTTAACAACCATATAAACTTGCCTTTAAATAGAGATCAAATTCAGCATTCATGACGAAAGTTAGCAATCAATAATTACTTAACAATTTTGCACTCCTCCATGACATAATTTGTTCATCCAGCATTAGGACATGCCATAATGTTGACCTTTTAAAATCAACTTATCATACTAAATTGAACAAATGCTATATTTTTCTAATTATTAATCTTTTATATGTAATCGTGAATTTTTAGTATTCTTTACAACTTATCATTTATTATCCAACCATAAATTGCTTTGAAATCTTTACAATATTCTTTTCACAAAGGCTATATCAACTTATGTACATATTTAAGACAACATTATGCCTTTGACTACTAGCATGAAAGAAATATTCTTTTCCTCTCTTTCCAAATCTCATTAGGGACTTGTGGCAAAAAATATGTGTCACACATGATAAATAAACATTTATTCATGAATGTTCAAATGCTTATGAATATAGATTCTTTATGATAATTCCAAGAAATTTAAGAATTATCTCTTTATGTATCTTCAAAGACATTTTACTCATATCTTTTACATCATAACTCTTAAATAAAGTTATTATACTCTTTGTGACATCTCAAGCCATTGGTCATACTCATAAGCAATATGTTATCTATAAAAAAAATCAGATAGATGATTCAACTCTGACTACTCTAGTGGTATAAATAAGGATTCATGATACTTTCAATGTTATCTAAAAATGCGATCATATCATGGGATTTCAACTACCACTACCATGGGAAATCCTGTATAACTAAATTATCCTTAGTATTGATTAACCCCTCATTATTTCACACACATCTCTCTCTTATAATCATTATGAGAGTGATAGTTTCTATAATATTTCAAATAAAACCGATATATAGATTTATGATAATAATGAAGAAATTATTTATTAATATAGGGGAAAATTCCACTATCATCAATCCCTTTCTTTATAGAGAAAGCTTTTAGCAAATATTTTTTAATTTATAATACATAATTTTGAATAGTGAATTTCTTCTGGTCTTAAAAGCCCATTTATAGCTAATTTTCTTAGCCTCACTAGCAATTCTACAAATTCTCAAATATTATTTGTCTTAAGATCTCTCATATTTATTATGAGAACATATCTTAATTTGGAATTTACTTCATTATATGTGACAAATTGGGTCATTCTTAATGTCTCTGTTCTAATCAAGTTTCTTAAGGTATACCAGGTAGTTATTATTGGTTGCCAAATTCTCAATCATAATCGGTCATAATTCAATATATCATTAAGGTTGAAGTTATACAATGAGAGTTCCATCCATAACTATTTTGAAATATTTCTTATTATTTATGCGATTTTCTTTCAATAGTTGATAGGATCTATGATATTAATACTTTGAATTTCTAGCATGATCAATTAAGATTTCAAAACTTCGATATATTTTACATTTACCTTATAAAAAATTAAGTTTTATGTAAAACTAGTGTTCTGCCATAATTAGTGGGTTCATTCATCTATATGTGATCAGTCTTAATGAGTTTGTCATATGTTTGATCACTCTCACTAATTATGACATTCTTCAATAAATTTGGCATTCCTAATTTCTATAAATTCTATATGTGATAGATAATGTAGCTTTTATCCTTTAAGTTTCTTCACATTTTCACCCAAATATGCAATAGAACCTTCTGGAAAAACCTCCATTCACTTTTACCTTTACAAAATAACTCCATGAGAGTGAATAATTTAAATTAAGATTTCAACCTTATGGGCTTCAAAAAGATGTATTCAGTTACCAAAAAAAAAATGTTGGAACCTTATTTTAAATATATATTTTTGTCTTGAATGAATTTGTCCATCACTAGTGTACTTATAATGATATTCATTCCCGTAATTAACCTCACCATATTATCTGTTTATAGAATTAACTCTCTACCTTTGCTTTCCATCCTTATTAAGGCATAATGTGTCTTATCTTAATTATAAAATAGTAATATTCATGAATTATGAGAATTTAACAATAATAGGAAATGAATCATTATAAACAATTTGAACATAAATACAAAAACTAGACATTAGTGTATAATCTCTAACAATTAAATTCTTCCAAGCATATATATCTGCTTAATCTTTAATGCAATTCATATATAAATTAGAGTTAATGAAGTTTTGAGATTAAATAATCTCATTCTTTATAACCTTGTTAACTCTCTATAATGGAGACATTGATATTCTCCTTTATCACATAATAGAATTTTTATCCTTGATATGCTTTAACTAAATGAGATTTAAAATACATTGTAGATAAAAGTATAACTATTATTCTCCAATAAGAGCTTTTATGAGGTAAGTATTCTTCATATGCCTCTTTTTTTATGGTCTGTTCTTAGAACTAAATGATTATTTATTAGAATCTCATTCTAATGCAAATTTAAGCCCAATTTTCCTTTCCACACATATATCCAATTAATATTTATTGTACATATATCCTTATGTGTGTCATAAGAAATCTATAATAGAACATACTGATGAGATGACTAATTAAGAATCGTCTACATCAGGATTAATGGAGATTTTCTTATCTTGAGAGGTATATTGTTGAATCAAGAAGTTTTGATGATTCCAAATCAACTGTCAAGAGCTTGAAATGAAGATATCAAAGGAGCTCAAAGTGTTTCAAGTGAAGAAGATCTGAGTAATCTTTGCTAGGATTGTTGTTGGATCTTTTGTTTTGATTAAATATGGGTAAAAGACTTTGATTTGATGAAAAGATGTTTTAAAACCTTGATTTTAAGTTAAATCATGAAATCTTTGAAAAATACCCACCAACAGACGAAGTTTGAAAAGCTTACATTGAACTGTCATATTGGAAATTCAAACTTTGGCATTGAAAATTCGAATTTCGAGCTTAAACTGAATAAGTCTGAAGAGATGCCTCTCTGACAAACGAATTTTGATTTTCCAAAATTTGAATTTTCATAAGTGTCTGAAAGAAGCTTTTGAGCAACAGACAAACTTTGGGTTTTGAACATTCGAATTTAAGACAAAATAGAATTTATGAAAACTGAAGAAATTCGTCTGAAACAATGTTAAAGTTTATCTGAAATCAAGATGAAATTGAGTTTCAAAACTGTTCACTGACAGACGAACTTTGAAAATGGAAATTCGAATTTCAGAAGCTGAAGTTGTGAGTATGTTGAGATGACATAATGACATACGAAGGACAGTGTTTACAAATTCGAATGTTGAAGTAAGTCTGAAAAGAGGTCTCTCTGACAGACGAACTTCACTCTTTGAAAGTTCGAATTTTGAAGTAAATGAACTACTGTGCCTTTTAAGCCTGCTGCGGATAGACGAATTTTGAGGTTCCAAAATTCGAATTTCGAGGGCACTGTAGCAAATTGAAAACACTGTTCACACTTAACAGAAAAACTTTCTTCTTGAAAATTCGTATGTCACAACATGGAAACATTTTCTAAGTTTCAAAATTCGAATTTCACTTCATGAACAGACGAACTTCGGTATTTCAACGTTGGAAGCTTTAACCTTCGGTTCCTTCAAAATTCGTCTGTTGGCCAACCAAAATTCGAATTTCAGTATGTCAGAAGCATTAAATGCGGTTGGTTAACGGATAGTTTTTCAGAGTAACCGTTGGATAACTTCCCCAACGGATAGATTTTGTCTCTAACGAATAGTTGGGACCTAAATCTATAAATACAACATCATTTGAAGCTGTGGATAACGAATCAAAATTTCTATATACTGAAATTCTGCCAAATTTTCTACTCAAAGACTATTACCCTCTTACTTCAATATTTGTACATCAACTTTCATATTTACTCTATTCAAGAGAGTTTCATCTTTGTAAAACAATCTAATCTTCATCTAAGAGATAGATTTACTTGTGAGGAGATATCACAAGGGAATGTAAAGCACTTTGTGAAAGTGCAGAAAGAGATTGAGTGAGCTCTAGAAAACAGAGCACTGGAGTTGTACTGTGGCATTAGCAAGAACCCGTTGAATTCTTGCTGTATATTGGAAAATCTCAAGTGGTGACTTGGGGACTGGACGTAGGTCAAGAGGAGAGACCGAACCAGGATAAATATCTGAGTTTTTCTTCTCCCTATCCCTTCTCTTTTAGCTTATTGCTTTATACTCTGTTTTTCATTATACCTTGCTTTCTTCATCATTTTCACTTTGTGCAGAAAGTTTTTATTCTTCCCAATTCACCTCCCCTCTTGGGAAGTCAGCCTAACTAACAAGTGGTATCAGAGCTCGGATTCCCATTCAAAGGATCTCACAGTCCGGGAATTACAATGGCTGGCTTTGGAGAAAACATATTACCAGAAGAGAACAATACAAACAAACCACCTGGCTTCAGTGGAGAGCATTATGGTTACTGGAAGATGAGAATGCAAATCTATCTCCAGTCAATCGATCTGGACATCTGGTCAATCATTCAGAAAGGAGACTTTGTCCTAATGGCTTTAGAAGATGATGGAAAGTACAGAGAAAAGCCAGAAGCTGAATGGAATGAAGAAGACAGAAGGAGAGTCTTACTGAACTTCAAGGCAAAACATTGTCTAGTCAGTGCCTTGAATCAAGACGAATTCTACAGAATATCACAATGCTCCACTACAAAGGAAATGTGGGATACCCTGCAGATTGCTCATGAAGGAACAACTGGAGTCAGGAAAAATAAACTGAATACCTGCATTGGAGAATATGAAAGCTTCAGATTGGCTGAAGGAGAAACTGTAAAAGAGCTGTAAAAGAGATTCACTCTCATTGTGAATCAACTAAAGAGCCTGGGAAAGGAATACACTCAAACAGAGAAAGTCAGAAAGATCCTCAGAGCTCTCCCTCTGGAATGGCAGCCCAAGGTAACAGCAATAGAGGAAGCCAGAGGAGAATCAATGGCCTCTGTCACAGCTCTATTTGGCAGCCTTGAGGAGTATGAAGGAAAACTTAAAGCTCTCAAGGAAGCTGGACAAGACAGAAAGAAGAAAGGCCTTGCTCTCAAAGGTGCTGAAGAAAAGGAGGAAGAATATGACGATGGAGAGGAGCTAGATGAAGAAACTCTGGCTATGATGGTCAGAAAATTCGGAAGATTCTACAGCAAGAAGAGAAACAAGAAATTCTTCAAGAAAGGAGCTGCTGGAGATAGCAAGAAGGAACAAAAAGAGCCTGTTACTTGCTATGAGTGCAAGAAGCAAGGACATATCAAATGGGATTGTCCACAGTTCCTGAAGAAGCAAGAGAAAGAAAAGAAAGCTGCATACAATGGCAAGAAGAAGAAAGCCTACATCTCATCAATATGGGGCAACAGCTCAGACAAAGAAGAAGATGATGAAAATGAAATTGCCAATATCTGTCTCATGGCACTTGCCTCTGAAGAAGCTGAAATTCCATGCAGCAGTGATCAAGAAGAAGAGGTATATGAATCTGAACCTTCCTATTCTAAATTACTGGATGCATTTCATGAGCTTCATGATGAGTTTATTAAAGTTGCTAAAGAACTAAAACTAGCAAAGAAAAAGATTAATAAACTGGAATCTTAAAGCAACATTTCTGAAATTACCTCTTTACCTACTGGTGAATCTGTTTGCTGTAAATCATGCATTGAACTGAAGCAAACCAATGAATATTTAGTGAAAAACATGTCTAGGCTTACTAGAGGAAAAAATATGTTGTTTGCTCTAATGGGAAGTCAAAGAATATCACAAGGAAAAGCTGGACTTGGCTATGATCCATGTGCTGTTAAAGAAAAAATTAGGAAGAAAAATCAGAATGTATATATGAGACACTTTCTGCATGCTAATGGAAATAAAAGGAAAGATCATATGTCACCTCACATTGAATCATATAATCAACCAAGGCATGCAAAACAAAAATATTATCTGCATTGCTTTCTTCTTGCCTCTCAATCTAGCAGTCCCTTTACCACCTGTAACTTCTGTAACAGAAAGGAACATATTTCTAGCTCTTGTGCCTTGAAGAAAAATGGACTAAACAGAACTGTTAAATGGGTTCCCAAAGATACATCTGTATCTAGGGAAAAGACTACTGACAAAAAAGGACCCAAGCAGATTTGGGTACCTAAAAAGAAAACTTGAACCGTGTTTTGCAAGTCTGTCTCAAAGCTAAAAAGAGCAACAAATGGTACATGGACAGTGCCTGCTCAAGTCACATGACTGGTGACAAGGAGAAGTTCATCACCCTTAGAGACAAGAAAGGAGGAAAGGTGACCTTTGGAGGTGATCAATATGGAAAAATAGTCAGCATTTGCATTGTGGGCAAAAATCCTGAAATATCCATTGAAGATGTGCTGTTTGTAATAGGCCTCAACCACAATCTGCTGAGTGTGAGCCAAACATGTGACAAAGGAAATTAGGTGCTGTTTGACTCAAAGTTTTGTCTGGTTATCAGAAAAAGCGATCACAAAGTTATCCTCAAAGCTCAAAGGGATGGTAACTGCTATACTATTGATCTTGATGAACTTCCTCCCTTAGATTCTGTTTGCTTAATCAGTCAGGACAATGATAGTTGGCTATGGCATAGAAGATTAGCTCATGTTAACATGAATCAACTTTCAAAACTGGTTAAAAATGAGCTAGTCACTGGCCTGCCAAAAATTGCTTTTGAAAAAGACAATGAATGTGATGCATGCTTAAGAGGAAAGCAAACTAAATCTTCTTTTAAACCTAAAAATGTAGTCACCACAACTAGACCACTAGAACTACGGCATATGGATTTAATTGGTCCATCTAGAGTAAAAAGCATTGGTGGTAATCTGTATGTGCTTGTAATTGTGGATGATTATTCTAGATTTACATGGACATTATTTCTTTCCTCTAAAAGTGATACCTTTGATGCATTTGTAACCTTAACCAAGAAAGTGCAAAATGAGAAAGGTATTTCTATTGTGTCTATCAGGTCAGATCATGGTGGAGAATTTGAGAACTCATATTTTTTGGAGTATTGCAATGAGCATGGAATTGATCACAACTTCTCAGCTCCAAGAACTCCTCAACAGAATGGAGTAGTAGAAAGGAAGAACAGAACCATTAGAGAGATGGCTAGAGCTATGCCGAATGAAAAGGAGCTATCTCAAGTGTTTTGGGCTGATGCAGTAAATACAGCAAGCTACATCATAAATAGAGCCTACATCAGACCAATCCTTGGAAAGACTCCATACGAGCTGTACAAGGGAAGAAAGCCAAATCTATCTCATCTCCATGTGTTCGGGTGCAAATGCTTCATTCACAACAATGGGAAAGAAAATCTGGGTAAGTTTGATCCCAAATCCGATGAAGGTATATTTTTGGGCTATTCTAGTAGGAGTAAAGCATATAGAGTTTTTAATAAAAAGTCTTCATTAATAGAAGAATCTGTGCATGTATTATTCATTGAAAATGAAACTGTTTCAAAACATGTCACTGGTAAGGATGATCTTATTCCAAACTTTAAGGATTTAAATCTTTCTGATGAAAGTAAAATTGAACCTCCAAAGATATCTGAATCTATTAACATAGAGGAAGATATTCAGGAGAGAGATTTTGAAGAAGAAAATAATGAAGAAATGTCTCAAGAACTCCCTAGAGCTTGGAGATATCAAAGGAATCATCCTGTTAATCAAGTGATAGGGAATGTTCAAGAGAGAGTTAAAACCAGAAATCAGTTAAGGGATCAAATGATTAATTGTGCATTCATCTCACAAATTGAACCTAAATGTACTGAGGAAGCCTAACTGATTAATACTGGATTCTAGCTATGCAGGATGAATTAAATCAGTTTGAAAGAAATCAAGTCTAGGATTTAGTGCCTAGACCCAAAAATCATCCTGTCATAGGTACCAAATGGGTTTTTAGAAATAAACTTGATGAATCAGGATCAATCATTAGAAACAAAGCTAGACTGGTTGCTAGAGGTTATAATCAAGAAGAGGGCATTGATTTTGAGGAAACCTTTGCTCCAGTAGCTAGATTAGATGCTATTAGAATTCTATTAGCATATGCATGCATGAAAAATATTTTGTTATATCAAATGGATGTAAAAAGTGCTTTTTCTGAATGGATATATCATGGAAGAAGTTTATGTAGATCAACCTCTAGGTTTTGAGGATTCTACAAAACCAAACCATGTGTATAAACTAAAAAAAGCTCTTTACGGTTTGAAGCAAGCCCCTAGAGCATGGTATGAAAGATTGAGTAATTTTCTAACTGAAAAGGAATTTAACAGAGGAAAAGTAGATACAACTTTATTTACTAAGAAAGAAAATAAAGATTTACTCATAGTTCAAATCTATGTTGATGATATTATATTTGGTGCTACTAATGAATCTCTTTGCAAGAATTTTTCTAAGTTAATGCAGAGGGAATTCAAAATGTCTATGATGGGTGAACTCAACTTCTTCCTTGGACTGCAAATCAGACAAAGCAATGATGGTATCTTCCTCAATCAATCCAAGTATCTGAAGGAATTGCTGAAGAAGTTTGGAATGGAAAATGCCAAGCCAATAGGGACACCTATGGCTACTGCAACCAAACTGGACATGGATGAAAAAGGGAAATTGTTTGACATAACTCAGTATAGGAGAATGATTGGATCCATGCTGTACTTAACTGCCAGCAGACCTGACATTATGTTTAGTGTCTGTATGTGTGCAAGGTTCCAATCATGTCCCAAAGAAGCCCATGCTACTGCTGTGAAGAGAATCTTCAGATATCTTATTGGAACATCACAGATGGGTCTTTGGTATCCAAAGGGCAATGGAGATGATCTCAAAGGATACACTGATGCTGATTTTGCAGGATCCAAAACTGACAGAAAAAGCACAAGTGGAACTTGTCAGCTTCTTGGAGGATCCTTGGTTTCATGGTTTAGCAAAAAGCAAAACAGTGTGGCCCTATCCACGATAGAAGCTGAGTATGTTGCAGCTAGAAGCTATTATGCCCAAGTCATCTGGATGAAACAGCAACTGGAAGATCTTGAGGTTGAGTTGAAAGAAATACCAATAATGTGTGACAACCAAAATGCCATCAATATCACAAAGAATCCTGTCATGCACTCAAGGACAAAACATATTGAAGTTAGGCACCACTTCATAAGGGATCATGTTTTGAAAGGAGAAATCAGACTATAGTACATCCCAACTGAAGATCAAGTTGCAGATATACTGACAAAGCCACTGTCAGAAGATAGACATTGCAAAATAAGAAGAGAATTGGCATGGTAAATCCCAATGAACTGTAAGTAAATCCGTAAGTAATTCCATTTTTAATGTTTCCAACATTGAATTAGTTCTAACTTTAGCATCGGAGTTTGTTTAATTTAAGTTGCAGGTGCTCCTCATGAGAATTATTGGCTATAAATCTGAAAAATGGAGCACACTGGAAAGGAACAATCAAAGAAGTGAAGTAAAGGGCAAAAATTCTAAGTTTCTGTATCCAATCTGTAAGTTTTTAAAGTTGAAATTCGTATATTGATTATATGTTAGATGAATTTCTGTGAAAAATTGAGTTTCTGAGGAAGTCAGCATGATCAACATCCGAATTTTGGATACCCAACAGACGAACTTCGGCCTATTATTAGAAGGAACAATTCTCGGTGATGCCTCGAAATTCGTCTGTTGATCCTTCAAAATTCGAATTTTCAAGAACAAAATTTCAAAGTTATGACTGTCCAACATATTGATTATACTAATGTTCATCTCTTAATATACGAATGTTGGACAACTTTCACAAAGTGAAGAAATTCGAATTTCTGACTTAAAATTCGACTGTTGAAACATGCTCCTCAATGTTAAGCCTTTGAAAGATGAAGTTTTGTTTACTTAATTCGTCTGTTGTTTGGTGGTTTGTTTGCTGCTTGGTGTTTGATCTTGAAAATTTGAACTTTGTTGGAACAAATCATCTGTTTATCTTGTGTTATTTTATCCAAGCCTTTGTCAGACGAACTTTCACAAGAAAATTCGTCTGTCAGTAAGCTTTGCTGAACGGTTTAACTTGTAACTGCCCGAAGTTCAAATTTTGACCCTTCAAAATTTGTCTGACAGACAGTTACATACGTTAAAACCGACGGTTTTCTTTTGAACAGACGCTACCCTATTCCTATTCTCTCTGAGTCTGTTCTAATCCTGCATTCAATACTCTTCAATTCTGATCAAAAACCGTCATTTCCCACCGATTAAACTTCCTTTTGCATCATTTAAACCTATTCCTTGCCCCATTCTGCAACATTCATCCGCGTAAATGGCAAGAGTTAAGAATCCATAAGCTGGCAAAGGAGAGGCTCGGCCAAAACGTTCTGTAAAATCCCAATATGCAACGAAGGAAGGGAAAAAACCGAAGAGAAAGGCCGAATCCAGCAAAGGAACTCCTTCCAAACGCCAGAAAACTACACCCAAGAGAGAATCAAAGAAGGCTGGACCCTCTTCATCAAAGGTAGCAGAACCTTCGGTCCCTGTTCCTGTTGCTGCTGAACCTGTTGCTTCCACTTCATCCTCAAGTACTAAATCTGGGGAATATGAGCTTACCACACTGCCATTATGGAGCACTCCACAGATTCAAGAGGAATACTCCACCAAGTTTGCCAACAAAAAGGTAATCAAGCCACATTGTGTAAACTTGGAAGATTTCTTGGTCTCCAATAATTTTGATACTGGTATATGGATGATGAGATACAAGAATCTATTGGAAGTATTAGAAAGATATGATGATGAGGTAGTGAAGTCTTGGTATGCTTCCCTAAAGTACAATAGCAAGAAGAAGAAGTGGGCAGTCAATCTGAGATCTAGGACCATCTGGCTTACAGATGAGACATTTAATGAGGTGCTGGAGATCCCAGGGCAAGATGGCCTCAAAATTGACATCACTGCCTCTGGTTACTTGGATGAGGCTGATACTGCTAATGAAGAAGGTGGTCCCTTTCTGAACTACAAGGAGAGCACTATTCTGAGCACATTATTCAGAAGAAGGGAAAACTGGCCATCCATAAATATATTGAAGCCCACAGACCTCAGTGTTCAAGTGAGGATCCTGCACTACATAGTGTCCAGGATCATATTCAACAAAGGTGGCAGCTTCAATTTGATAACAAGGGCAGAGGCACATGTCATGGCTGCAATCATACGTGGAAAGCTGATCAACATGGGACACATCATACTTCAACGCATGATCAAGGTAAGAGATCAGAGGAAGGATTCCACACTGCCCTATGCTGCTATCATTTCCAGAATTCTGTAGTGTGCCAAAATTCAGCATCTTGAGAAGGGGAAGGGGAAGCCCACTGAGATCTTCAAGGAGGAAGAACTGCAAAGAATGGGCATTAAAAAGGATGAAGGAAGATGGGTTGGAAAGGGAGCAGGAAGAACTGAAGATCTATTCTTTGTTCAAGGTGCGTCCATACAGCAAGAGGGTACTTCTGAGACTCCTGTCAGACCTACTCCTCAGCCCTCTGTGCCTATCCCATCTCCCTCCAAGCCTACTCAAATTCCTTCCACTCCCTCCTCTCGTGCCAAGCCAACCAAGATCACTGAGTTGTATGACAGCCTGTCTACACTCATTCTTAGCATCAGAGATGAGCAAAATGCTAAGTTTGCTCATCTGCAAGATCAGATTCATCAGTTGGCTAAGAACATGAAAGTGGTTGCTGATGCTTATGAAGATATCAGAAGTGCAATCCCTACCACTTCAGCTCCACCTCAGCCAGGGTTCTCTGTGCCTGTCCAATCTCCAACCCCTGAGCCTCCAAGCCCCTTCGAGATTGCCTCCTCTGACCATGATGATAATATAGATGGGGATAAGCCTGCTGGTACAATGAGGACACCAAGTCCTGGTCCACCCTTGGACTATGGTTTAGAAGAAGAAGGACTTCAAGAAACAAGCCCTCATGAGCTTGTGCAAGAAGATGCTCAGGATTCAATTCTGTCCATTCAAGAATCTGAGCAAGTTGAAAGACTGGTGGCAGCCATTTCAACTTCTTCAATGAAGGAGGGTGCCAGCAATGAAGAGAGAAGCATTGTGGCAGTTGTTGATTATGAAGCTATTGCTCATAATGCCCTGCTGCAAGCTCAGAGGAGAAGGCTTGAAGAAATGTTTTGTCCTGATGAATCAGCTCCTCCTTCTCTTGCTGCTTATGGACTCTCAGAGGAACAAAGAGCTCAGTTGGCTCTTTCCAGGCAGGCAATGCAGTAGTTGCTTGAGGTCTCTGATGATGATGAAGAACCAAGTCCTGAGCCTCATGCACCAGTTGAACCAGAAATTCCTTTTGCTCTTGTGCCACTTCGAGCTATTCCTGTCTCTCAGATCCCTCCTTCGGCTGATTTTGTTGGCCTTCCTGATGATGCCAAAAAGGGGGAGAAGAAGACTAAGCAAACTGGAAAGTCTGCTGAGCCATCTGGGAAACCGTACAGCAAGAAGACCAAGCCTAAGAAGAAATGATTGAAGATTTGTTTTAGAGATTAGGCTTGAGTTCTTTTGTTGTGTTTTGATTTAGTTGTTTGTTTGTTGATTGTTCTTAGTATTTATGGAAACTGATCCTTGATGTACTTAACGTTAATTGGTTTATGTATAGCAACATTTAATTAAATGAATGAACTTCATGGTTGCAATGTTTTATGCTTATTGCTCTTTGAATCTCTTCACATGGTTTACCATATATGATATCTTTTGATATACAATGCATATGTTGAGGGGGAGCTTGTTAAAGCAAACCCAAGTACTAATTCAGTTTGTAAGTTGTTTTGTCATCATCAAAAAGGGGGAGAATGTTGAATCAAGAAGTTTTGATGATTCCAAATCAACTATTAAGAGCTTGAAATGAAGATATCAAAGGAGCTCAAAGTGTTTCAAGTGAAGAAGATCTGAGTAATCTTTGTTAGGATTGTTGTTGGATCTTTTGTTTTGTTTAAATATGGGTAAAAGACTTTGATTTGATGAAAAGATGTTTTAAAAGCTTGATTTTAAGTTAAATCATGAAATCTTTGAAAAATACCCACCAACAGACGAAGTTTGAAAAGCTTACATTGAACTGTCATGTTGGAAATTCAAACTTTGGCTTTGGAAATTCGAATTTCGAGCTTAAATTGAATAAGTCTGAAGAGATGCCTCTCTGACAGACGAATTTTGATTTTCCAAAATTTGAATTTTCATAAGTGTCTGAAAGAAGCTTTTGAGCAACAGACAAACTTTGGGTTTTGAACATTCGAATTTAAGACAAAATAGAATTTATGAAAACTGAAGAAATTCATCTGAAACAATGTTAAAGTTCATCTGAAATCAAGATGAAATTGAGTTTCAAAACTGTTCACTGATAGACGAACTTTGAAAATGGAAATTCGAATTTCAGAAGCTGAAGTTGTGAGTATGTTGAGATGACATGATGACATACGAAGGACAATGTTTACAAATTCGAATGTTGAAGTAAGTCTGAAAAGAGGTCTCTCTGACAGACGAACTTCACTCTTTGAAAGTTCGAATTTTGAAGTAAATGAACTACTGTGCCTTTTAAGCCTGCTGCGGACAGACGAATTTTGAGGTTCCAAAATTCGAATTTCGAGGGCACTGTAGCAAATTGAAAATACTGTTCACACTTAACAGAAAAACTTTCTTCTTGAAAATTCGTACGTCACAACATGGAAACATTTTCTAAGTTTCAAAATTCGAATTTTACTTCATGAACAGACGAACTTCGGTATTTCAATGTTGGAAGCTTTAACCTTCGGTTCCTTCAAAATTCGTCTGTTGGCCAACCGAAATTCGAATTTCAGTATGTCAGAAGCATTAAATGCGGTTGATTAACGAATAGTTTTTCAGAGTAACCGTTGGATAACTTCCCCAACGGATAGATTTTGTCTCGAACGAATAGTTGGGACCTAAATCTATAAATACAATATCATTTGAAGTTGTGGGTAACGAATCAAACTTTGTATATACTGAAATTCTGCCAAATTTTCTACTCAAAGACTTTTACCCTCTTACTTCAATATTTGTACATCAACTTTCATATTCATTCTATTCAAGAGAGTTTCATCTTTGTAAAACAATCTAATCTTCATCTAAGAGATGGATTTACTTGTGAGGAGATATCACAAGGGATTGTAAAGCACTTTGTGAAAGTGCAGAAAGAGATTGAGTGAGCTCTAGAAAACAGAGCACTGGAGTTGTACTGTGGCATTAGCAAGAAGCCCGTTGAATTCTTGCTGTATAGTGGAAAATCACAAGTGGTGACTTGGGGACTGGACGTAGGTCAAGAGGAGAGACCGAACCAGGATAAATATATGAGTTTTTCTTCTCCCTATCTCTTCTCTTTTAGCTTATTGCTTTATACTCTATTTTTCATTATACCTTGCTTTTTTCATCATTTTCACTTTGTGCAGAAAATTTTTATTCTTCCCAATTTACCCCCCTCTTGGGAAGTCAGCCTAACTAACATATATCTCTCACCTTTATGATATGTTATTATATACCTTCAGTGTCTATATACTTTATTGTGAATTTCGTTATAATCAGAATTCTACATAGTGACTTATATAAGAATTTTAGCTATTGCTTATAAATGGACCCTGACTTTGTCAAATTAATTATATACCCAAATATTTAGTTCTACATTAAGATTTTATTATTATTATATTGAGACGATTGTATCACTCTTATTATTCATATAATATTATCCCATGCTAACATTAATAGGTACATGAATTTTAAGTTAAGAACTCCTATAATCAAGAATTTTCTCTTGTAGGTTCTATAACTATCCCTAATCAAACAACAATTTAAGAGATGATAATAACACTGCAATTTCATAATTCAAGTCATGCTTACTCAAGTACATATGAGACAACTATTCATCACATTTAAAATGTATAATTACCAATATAATACATGCAAAACATAAATTCCAAATCACTAAAATCTACCTATGGGTAAAGATTTCATCATAGTATGAATTTGTGTATCATTTATGATAAAATTAGAAGGCATTCATACTTCCTAATACCTGTGGGTTACTTTAAAAACACAAAGCAACTTCTATTTCATCATAATTAAGTATATCATTATAACTATCTACCTGTGGGCAAAGTTATGTTACAATTACAAATTTAATTAGAATTGATGTCTTTAAGTTCTTATGTGATATCATGTTTATTTAAAACATACCAGGGATGCATGTACACAGTTATATAAGGATGTTGTGACTATTCTTTAACTATACATGCCAATCACAAGACATCTAGAATCATTATGAGTATAAGGATATATATATGCACTCATATAGGTATATCACAATGAGAATAATTTAATTAATCAATCAACTAAATTATCATATATATGACTAATTAATTAAAAATTCTCCCCATATGATAAAATTATAAATATGCAATATTTTATCTTATTAACTTGATAAAATTAGAATGCATTCATATTCTCTAATACATGTGGGCTACTTAGAAAACATAAAGCAATTCTATTTCATCCTAATCAAATGTACAACTATAATTATCTCACTATGGGTAAAGATAAATTACAATTACACATATAGTAGAACTGATGTTTTAAATCCACATGTGATTTTACTAGATGAGCAATGCTTGCAACAATTATAAATGATTCTATGACTACTTATTGAATGCATGCTAATTACAAATATAATAAATTTTGTGCATTTAAAATCACAAATTTGCACAAACATTATGAGAATTTTAAATAATTGGTTTAATCAACTAAACAAGTGTGTGATTAACCAATTAAATAAATTCTCTCACTATTTCATTTATTTAATATACCCATTAATTATTTAAATTAATTTTGGGTTAATAAATGAATCAATTATTTTGAAAAAAAACAAAACAATGTTATAATTGTCTAAATAAAATTTTCCAAATTTTAGAGAATTAATTAACACAAAAATAATATTTTACAAAATATTTTAATAACCCAGAAATGATTATCGAAATTTTAAACAAATAAAAATGGCACAAAAAAATAAATAAATAAACATGGTCCAATTTACATTTATGGTTTAAAAACAATTAATTTGACCAAATATAAAATTCTGGAAATTAAGTAACATAAAAATTCTAGCTCAAATAGAATTTAACCAACAACATGCACTAAAATTATGTCTAGAAATTTAAAATCAGAAATTAGGCCCAAATTAAATCTTTTTTTTTAAATAGAATTTTAAGCCCATTGACGAAAGCCCAAAATTCAGAAACCCAGAGCGCCAGAAAACAAACAAAAAACAAAAAAATTAGAAGCCCAGTCAGCGACGGAGGCCCAACCTGTAACGCAGCTCATCCCGCTCCCATAAGTGAAGCACTGCGTTTTACTACGGCTACATGGGACGACGTCATTTCGGTGTGAGGGTAGAAGCCTTCCAGGATGAGAATCGACATGCCGTTTAAGTTCGAAGCCAAACGCAGTGTAGTTTCAGTTATCTTCCTCACCCGTTGGATCCTTTGAGTCCGACCCAACAACCCGCTCGACCCGTTAAGATCCAGATGTCGTTTCTGGAGTTCTAGAACTCTGTTTCCGACGAGACCAGTAGCAAAATGATCAGAACATCATGGAGAACTATTCTCACGCATTTATTTTCTTAAATCACACATGAGGTCGCTAAATCAAAATCTATAAATTCACAGGACACAAAATTACGGGAAACCATTTACGCACGGTGATTTGAACAAAATAATGCGCAAAAGAAGAAATTTTTATCGAAGTACCCATGGCGCTCAGCATATACAGTCTCACCCTTTCACGTAGGCAGAGTCTTATTAGGGCACGAAACTCTCATAAAATCACCGAAACACGAATCAATATTCCAATAATCCAAAGTCGACTATCAGATTGGAAAACAAGATTAAGGTTCAACACAAAGCGAGCTCCCACTCAGGTTCTCTACATTGAAATAAGGCATAACAATCCCAATTTCACAGCCAGTTCTAATCACACATACTGCAATTTTTTTTTTGTTATCGAACTCAAGTGGCGAAAAATTTTAACTTTTAAAAGACTTCAGGATATTTCGCCCGCAACAAATTCTTATCTTATGGACAAAGCATCAAAACATTGTTATAAGCAAGGGAGGTAATCAGAGTTGGTGCAAGCAAGGGAGGTAATCCAGTTGGTGGTTGTGATACACATGGGAAGCAAATTTAATTTTATTCCATATATGAATTTTTACACAAATATTGTAGTAGCGGAGGCCATATTGCTCGATCTAATTATTTGTTGTGTAATCATATGAAAAAAAATTGGTTTAAAGAATATATAAGAAAATCATGACGCTTCCAATTAATAGTAAGACTCCATGATGGAGGATGGTATTTTGTCTATGTTTCTATTGGTTGGAAAATTAGAGCTTGTGAATATCATATTTTGTCCATATACTTTTAAAAAAATAATAATTTCTTTAAATATGAAAAGAAAAAAATTTCATAAGATAAAATAATAAAAAAATAATATATGTCAAAGATTGTTATATCTTATAGAATAATAATTTTTTCTTTTTGAGATTTTTATAAAACTAAAAAAATAAAAAAAATCAAGAATTGAAATTTGATATCAAATTAATATCAAATTAATAATAAAAAAAGAAAGTAAATTAATTAATCTTAATGTGAACATCAAAGAAAAATAACAAAAGAGATTTTTGTGATTTTGAAGAATTAATTAAATAATTTCCATTTTTAACATTATAAATAAAGGCAAGATGACAAGAGAGGCATCAATAATGATCCAAGAAAAAGAAGAAATTGAGATAAAGAGAAATGGTATGTGAGGATTGTTTGAAAGTGAAGGAAAAGTTGGGAGTGGATGTTGGTCTTTTCGATAAGACTTAAGGTAGGAAATGTTTTCTCTATTTTTTATTCCATCTCATTGCATAGTTGTTGTTTTCTAAATAATAAAACCTTTTTTTTTTATAATACGATCTACTACCTTCTTTTATATTTTGGTGAGATCCATGAAACAAACTATTCACATCAATAACACCACCTCTCAATAGGGAGAGATGCATTTGTGATGTACATACTTATTTTGTCTTTATTTTATTTTTTTTCTTCAATTTGTTTCTATGGACCCCAAATATGATATTTTAGTGAGGTCCCAGAGACAAATTACTAATATCCATAAATATCCTTAGTAAGGATGAAAGTGTATTCTTGTTGGTGATGGATATATTTGTTTTATTTTTATAATATCATAATTTGTGTTCCATAAGTTAAGATGTATAATTACATGATTATAGACATGCTTGTCAAACATGTTGACTAAATTAGTGGAATAACATTCGGTGATATTCTTTCTTACTTAACCATTGTAATGAGTTTTTTTTCTAATTTCTTTCTTTTTATTTTTTATTTTGTTTCTTCCTTCTCGTTTCCTTTTTCTTTTTTTAATTGTCTTTCTTCTCTCTTTTTTTCTTTTTCTTTCTTTTTTTATTTTGTTTTCTTGTCATTTTTTTTCTTTCTTACTTTCTTTCCTTTCTTTCTTTTTCTTTTTTTCTTCTAAAAATTATAATATTAGATAATTGCCTCTTCTCTTTCCAGATCATAGAAATTAGATGAAATATATATCTTTCAAAGTCGTGACAGAATGCAGATATAGCTTTAAATGAAGTAACTTTTATGTGTTTTATAATAATAATAATTAGATGATTGATTACATTATTCTTATTTTCTCATGCGATTATGTTAATATGATATTTTCTCATTAAATATATATTTTTAAATTTTTACCTGGTGGGGCTTTGAAACCTTCGTGGGTATACTAATCAAATTATGCATTTTCTATTTAGAAAATATTTTTGAAATCAAAATAATAATGATTTTTTTTCAAATTTGATAAAGTTTTGCATTTATTTTTAATATATTTTAAAATTATTTTGTGTGAGGTTTTTAGAGTTTACATAGGTATATAAGCCGATTAGTCAACGCGTGGATTTTTGAAAATCTCCATGGATTTATTAATAAACAATAAATAAATTGTTAAATAGGCTTTTCATATATATAATTTTTCTTAAAAATCACAAATCCATTGACATGAATTTTTAGATTCGAACTATATGAATTTTAATCCTTATAACAGAGTATATAGGCTCTAGAGTTTTATTCTAGGACAAGTTTGTTTTTGTAAATAAATTTATTTATTTATATTATTTAATTAATTTTTTTTATATGTGTGTTTTATAAGGTAATTAAAATAAATTTAATGCCATGTTAATTTTATATAATCAACTTAATATAACCGTTTTTATGAACTGGTGTTATAAGATGTCTAACACCTTCTTTATAATACAATCCACTCCCGTGCTCTTTTTTATTTTGTAGACCACATTTTTTTCTAAAGATTTTTCAAAATTCTTCTTTTAAAAATTTTGGTGGTGATTCTACTTTATTTTGATTTTTCATTTTTGAAAAATGAAAAAAATTGGGTGCGACACTAGGAATAAAGAATTTTTTTTATGACTAAATGTTTAGATGAATTAGGTTTTATGGGACTATCATGGCCAAGACAGGTCTACACCCTTGTATAGTATGGATTGTATCTTTATCAATTGGGCCAATATTTATTACCATAAAAAATTGATTTTAACAATATTAGTGTGGGCAAAAATGTTTTCCAATTTACATTGAGGTTTTGATATTCTCTAGTTTGTGTCTTTTTATTGCAAGCCTTATTTTACCAACATGGGTCATCCTACCTTTGAAATCTGTTGTGTCATGAATATTCTAGTTGCTGGTTGCTGCATATTAGAAAAACAATGAAAACAATAAAATGGACAAGAACTTCAGGTGAATTCTATCAAGAAGTTGATTGAGTGTAGGTATGGGGCTCGCTAATATATATATATATTTGTTAGGGTATTGTTTGTATTGGGAATATGATTTTGGAAAATTGCCATGTCCTATTACTATAGAAAGTTTACAATATATACACAAAATAAATAATCTTCCTAATAAAGAGGAAATAATTCCTAATAAATAGTAATAAATATAGGAGATATACAAGAATATTCTAGAATGTAAATGTAATATCCCCCCTTAAACTCAAGATGGCTTAATAGGAAATAACTTGATTTTATCTACAAGAAATTGGAAGCGACCTGGATTAAAGGACTTGGTGAATAAATCTGCTAGCTGGTGCTTGGTTTGAATGGGAACAAGTCGAATAGTTCCCTGAGCAACGTATTGTCGAATAAAATGACAATTAATCTCAATGTGCTTGGTCCGCTCATGGAACACATCATTGTGGGCAATTTTAATGGCAGCTTGATTGTCATAATAGATATATGTGAAAGATGTCTATGATGCCCCCATCTTATCAAGTAACTAACGAAGCCAGAGAACATCAGAGGTCGTTTTAGCTAGTGCACGATATTCTAATTCAGCATTAGAATGAGAGCCTAAGGTTTGCTTCTTACTTCTCCAAGAAACAAGGGAGTTTCCAAGGAAAATACAGAAGCCAGTGGTAGACAGTTAATCAACGTGGTCACCAACCCAATCAGCATTAGAGTAGGCCCATAGAGCAAGAGAGGAGCTAGCAGAGAAGTGAAGGCCATGATACAAGGTGGATTTGACATATTGAATAATTCTAAGAATAACGACATAGTGAGTATTCCAGGGTTTAAACATAAATTGACTGACAATGTGAACTACATAGGCAATGTCTGGATGAGTCACTGTAAGATAGATAAGTCACCAAACTAGTTAACGATAACAAGTGGGATTCTCCAATAAGGTGCCATCAGTGGGAGTAAAGTGAACATTGGGCTCAATAGGACTATTTTCAACCTCCTTGTCAAAAAGAAATATCAAATATGCTACGTATTTAACTTGAGAGAGAGAGAAATACCATCCTATCCATGATGTACCTCAAGACCAAAAAAATAGCTTAGGCGGCCAAGATTCTTCATTTCAAATTGCTTTCCCAAGTAAGTCTTAAGTTCCTAGACACCCGTAACATCACTATCTGTGATAATCATGTCATCAACATACAATAGTAGTAGAACAAGGTCCCCAGCTGTAGTTCAAACAAATAGAGCAGAGTTGTGAGAGCTACAAGTATAGCCTAATTGACTCATAGTAGTGCTGAACTTAGCAAACCAGGCATGAGGTGCCTACTTAAGTCCATACAAGGCTCGACGGAGGTGGCAAGCCCTGCCATTCGGATGCTGATACCCAGAAGAAGGCTTCATATAGATTTCTTCCTCTAAATCGCCATTCAAAAAGGCATTTTTAATATCCATATGATGAAGAGACCAGTGCTTAGTGGTAACAATGGCAAGAAGGCTACGGACAAAAGTAATTCGAGCAACAGGAGCAAATGTCTCTTCGTAGTCAACACCATACTCCTGTGTAAATCCCTAGGTCACCAAGTGGGCCTTGCATTGCTTCAAAGAACCATCACAATTTGTCTTGTTCTTATAGATTCATTTGTATCCAACTAGAGTCTTACCAGGAGGAAGATCAACAAGATCCCAAGAGTGCATTTTCTCCAAGGTCTGTAATTCATCATTCATAACTTGCCACCAAAGGGGATCACGAGAGGCTTCCTTAAAGGATTAAGGTTCCTAAAACTGAAGAATGGTGGAAAAATAATGGTAATCACTAAGGTAAGGTGGAGAACGTCTTACACGGGTGGGTTGAGGGTCATTGGATGAGATGGGCTCAGTAACTTATGCTAGAGGTTCACAGACAGTAGGATCCTCTGGAGAGGGCGCGGAGTCAATCGTATGATCGAGCTCAGTGGTAGAAGTTGTATTTGAGTCACTGGGAAAAAGATCAATAGAAGTATCTGTAAAGATAGAAGATGAAAAAGGAGAAACAGAGGAAAGATCAATCAAGGATGAAAACTAAATATGCTCCCGAAAAACAGCATGATAAGAAAAATGAGCGCGGTGAGAGAGAGGATCCTAACAATGATAACCCTTAACCCTTATGCTAAGGGTCATAACCAAGGAAGCAATAGATACAGGCACGGGCTTGTAGTTTAGAAGACTCATGAAGAGGAAGAAGAACAAAGCAGACATATACACCAAAACAACCATTTTCTCACAGCCATAATCCATGAGAAAAGGGGTAAAAATCCGTGAGAAATCATTTTCTCACAGAAACTTGGGTGTGAGAAAATCAGCCGTGGGAAAATTAAAATTCTCACAAAATTTAGCCGTGAGAAAATTTCCCACAGAATTTATGCACATTTCTCACAGACTGCATCCATGAGAATTTCTCACAGAAAATGTTTCCATGAGAAATTTCTCACAAAACATGTTCCATGAGAAAGTTTTCACAAGCATATTTCTGTGAGAATTTCTCGCGGATTTTCATCTATGAGAAATTTCTCATGAAATAACCCATGAGAAATTCTATGAGAAACTTGAGAAAAAATAAAAAAAATCTCACAAACTATATATGTGAGAATGCTGCAAATCAACTATGCAAAATAATAATTTCATACAAAAAGTCTCATTGATATACAATAAGATAGAATTATTTTCTAGGACACAAGCTATAATAAAAAGTACTACCTAAGATACAATTAATTTCCAAAAAATATTCTTATATAAACTAATACCTATGATACAATTATTCCGATCATATTAATCCAATGTCCCTAGCTACTGTGAAGGAGAACTCCAGCATCATAACCCACGGCATAGTAGTACATAGCATCATAGTTAGCGAATCATATCTCCCTTAAGAGCTGCATATTATGATTAACTAGCAACTTTCCACCCGAACCAAGCCTTTGCTACTAATTCTATCCTGAAGCAAAAGTAATGGCATGCAAAATATCATATAGTTGGCATAAAAAATATACTTTATACAGCTTCAAATTGTTTTTAAGGCATATTATGAAATATAAGGTCCATAATAAAAACTAAGTTCCATTGAAACAAACCTCTTACTTTTGACAAAAGATAATTATATACAATGGAAAAACAACCCCAAAACAACAAAATTTCTGCCCCCTAACATTAGCACAAAGTTTCAACTTTAAGCAGCCAACAACACCACAAAATTAAGGAACCAAAGTAGCAAATGCTCTAGAAGAATAAGTTACCTCTTAAATCCTTCTTCTCCTTAATTCTTCCACAAATGAAACAATTAGTCACAAGTTTAATGAAACCACCAGAGTTTCATGTCTTGATGATTGCCTGCTTTAAAAAATTCAGAATTAGGAAAACATGGTCACAAATAAGCAACATGACATGCCATTAACAACTGCTTTATACCTAGGAATTGTAGATCAGCTTCAGAATCATTAACCAAAGTCACAACAATGTATGGACAAAGACTATAAGTGCAAGTACAAAACCCACTTTACTATCAATTACTGAAATGACAAAATTGTTTTCACCCCTCTCGGTACCTGTTGGCTATACAGATGGTCAATAAAAGCTTATTAAGATTGACGCATTAGGTAAGCCTTTTATTGTTTTTGGTGTAATAAATATGTGCCAAAATATTATATCTACCTTGAACATCATAAGAAAGCCAAGTTCTTTCAAGTTCAACTAGGACATAAGTAATGTGGGAACTTCTACCTGTGCATCTCGTCAAATATAGACCTGTAATTGTGAACAAAGCCATTTTAGTGCAAATCAAAGATTTCAAACCTCAAATTGGAGATTTTATATACGTTGGAGCATTGCTCATACATGGGACTCCCATTTTCTGATTCTTGGTCTGGATGAAATCCCTTCTCTTGGCAACCCTTTAGAATACTCATTCCATCAAGGTTAGTTAACCAAAAGAGTCTGCAGCTCTTGTAGCAAATCTCACAGTATTAAGTTGTCAACATACAATAGGTCCAAATAACATCGAAAGAGAATAATCACGATGCGTGCCATCCTAACTTATTCATTGAAAGAGAATAACCATTGCAAATTCAGAACTAATCTATTTGCATCATTGGAAAGCACCATTTTCTTTGTATGACATCACTCATATTGGAAAAGAGGTTTACACTATTTGAAGAGAAACTATAACAAACAAGGCTAGTTTTGTTCAAAATTTGCCAAACTTCTCCCTAGTTTCATTTTCTTGCTCTTAAATGCAAATTGGATGTATATTAAACACATGATTTTGTGCTCAAATATATAAATAAAATTTAGACAAGAACGTCCAGTAAACTACAGAAAAGATACTCAGTTTTCATGACCTACAACACCTCTACCACCTAAGAGCCAAAAGGATCAAAAGGAATGTAGGAAATTTGGACTAATATTTAGGCCCCAACTTTTATTGTGCGGATTTTTAACAAGGTAGCTATTTCTCATATTTGACTTTTGAAGAATCGTTAAATCATTTTAAACAAACCAAATTCAGATCCTCTCACTCTACTTCCTCATCTACCCAATAATTAATCAATGACAAAGGAACTGCAAATCACCATAGTAGACATACAACAACATACATTAGCATTCAAGATAAAAATATTTATCTAGAGCAACTTTAAGACTAGATTCCACAGTAGACAATAACGACCCACAAGCAAGCATCAATATAAACTTTATGCCTAGAGACGAAAATCCTCATATTTATAAATTTCAAACCAGAGGTTCTTCAAATGGCTAGACATTAGTGAAACTTGGCTAAAGGTTCACTCAAAACAGGACAGATCCTAAACAAAGAATATACAAACAAGCAAAAATAAAGAAATAAGGCAAAGTTCCTGAATCATTTAAAACTACCCTAAAACTAACTAAAGAAATAAGTATCCATTAACATAGAGCGGTTACACAATCTATGATTCCATAACCATATTCAACGGATAAGAAGGTGTTTTACCGGACCGAAGTCTCCTTGCTCTTTCTCTTCCTATTCAAATCGCTCAATCTCCTCCTCCCACTCCTTCCTCCTATTCTGCCTTCCTCTCTCTACAAATGCTTCCTTGGAGGACTTCAAGTGAGTTGAGAAAAAAAATGGAGCACCCACAAATGAAAGAAGCAAGCCACAAGTTAAGCAGAAGACGCACGACGAGGAAGCTCAATAGCTTCAATGAAGAAGCAAGCCACAAACGGAACAATGGAACAAAAACTACAACGGAAGAATAGAACATGCAACGAACGGAGGAGTGAAGGAGCAATGAACGTGTGAATGAAATTAGGGATTGCGAGTAATGTGATCTCTGCCAAGTGAAATTAGGGCTTGCAAAAGAGAAAGAGTCGCTCAAAATTTCTACCGCAAAGAGTGAAAAACTTTTGCCTTCTGCAGAAGGCAGGTTAGGTATTTAGTAGGCAATAGCGATGGATACAAAACTATTTATATTAATTTAGTGAGAAAATAAATCTTGCTATTTCCTCACAATTTACATTAATTTAGTGAGAAACTAAAAATGTCTCACTATTTTCTCGCTAATCATGTCTATTTTAGCGAGGCATAAAATAGATTTTGTTAATTTCATTGCTAAAATTAATATTAGCTACGAATTATTCTATTTTTCACTAATCCCTCATTGATTTTCTCATTTAGCAAGGATGAGTTATTCTTCGCTAAATTTCTTTGGTAAAATTAATTTTTCTAGTAGTGTATATTGAGCCAAATATAAATATATATTGATATAATATATGTTAATACATATATATTTGATTCAATGCTAAATTTTTTTTTCATTTTTTCTTTTATTTAATCTATACAAATAAGTATCTATTGATATATATATATATATATTCGATTCCATTTATCTAACCATTGTATATTTTCTTTTCATTTGATTAAAATTTCCTAGGTATTAGGATTTCCATGGTCTCCTCAGTTTCCATCTTTTAATTAGGAAGAGTAATAATATAATTATTTTAATTTCTAATATTAATAAATAATTATTTTAATAAGAAAAGTTCTCAATTTTATTTTTTTATTTTAACACTTAAATTATTTAAACACTGAGGTGAAATCTCTATCTAATATATATAAATAATTAAATATTAATTTTTTTAAAATATATAATTTAAATATTTATTAAATTAATATAAAATTTATTGAAATTATTTTTGCAACATCAAAATCTATTAAAATTAAATACTCATGAAAAAAATACAATAATTATAAAATTGTAATAATCTTAAAAAATAAAATTGTCTTAACATAACCAAAATTTATATTTTTTCCATTAAATAATATTTACTTATCTTTTGTATGGTATAGTAGTGAATTTTTTCTATGATAAATTTTTCAATTTGAATTATTAAAAATGTATTTTCTATTTTATTATACCCTTTTATTTTGTTAATAAATTGAGAGTATGGCCAAAATTAAGAGGTGGACCATATTAAACTAATGGTAGAAACTACAAAATTAGGTAGTGGAAAAGTGAATTAGTGATTCACTAAAGATTAATGAAAATTCATAATGGGGTTCCTAGAATTAGGGGGCAACTATCCCCAAATCATAATATGTAGATCCAATGAAGATATGCTAGATAAAAACAGTGGAGGATTCAATGTTTGACAACAAGGAAGAGTTGGTGGGTGCTTTGATGTGCATGGATAGTGGAGTGAGTTTCAAATGAATTAAGAGGGCTTAGAGCTTCTACACAATTTTTTTTTTTTAAAAAAGTAAGTGACTTCTCATGGAACAAACTCTATGAGAAGTTACTAAATAATATAACTTTATTACTTTTTTTTGAGCTAAAATATAATTCTATGACAAAATGTTTTTTCTCATGGACAAATATTCTATGAGAATTTCTCATGGAATACATGTCTGTGAGAAATACTAGCAAGCAAAAAGAAAAAATTCATGTTACACTTATGAGTTTCTTATGACTAAAAACTTTGTGAGAATTTAGCACAGAATTGTGGTCCGTGAGAAACTTATGCAAATGTAAAAGAAATTCATTTTCCCTGTACTTTTTATTCTCATGACATAATGTTCCGTGAGAATTTCTCACAGATAACTAAACTATGAGAAATTCTCATTGAATATAATTCCATGAGAAATATACTCAAGTCAGGATGAAGAAGTTATACATAGTGCAGTTTCTCACGGATCAAAAGTCCGTGAGAATTTCTCATGGATTTCTGCCCACGAGAAGACTTTTAAAATTATTTTATATTTTTTTTTCATTTTTCATGCTTTTTAGTAGATGTTCTCACAGGTGTTTTCCGTGAGAAACATTGGCACCAACTTCCCTCCAAGAGGCACCAAAAAATCACACGAATTTTCTCACATATTTCTCACAAGAGTTTCTTTCTATTTCTTCTCCATGAGAATTTCCGGTGAGAAACATCTCTAAGATGAATTTCTGTGAGAAATTCTCACCAATGTTTTGACTATGAGAATTTTGTTGAATCAAAAAGTTTTGATGATTCCAAATCAACTCTCAAGAGCTTGGAATAAAAGATATCAAAGGTGCACAAAGAGTTCAAGTGAAGAAATCCTGAAGAAATCTGTGCAAAGCTTGTTGTAGGATGTTTAGTTTTGTTTTATTTTGAGTACAAGGCTTTGATTTGGTGGAAAGAAGTTTTAAAACCTTAATTTTATGTTAAATCATGAAATATTTGAAAAACATCCACCAACAGACGAAGTTTGAAAGGTTTACATTGAACTGTCATGTTGGAAATTCGAACTTTGGCTTTGGAAATTCGAATTTCGAGTTAAAACTGAATAGGTTTAAAGAGATGCTTCTCTGACAGACGAATTTTGATTTTCCAAAATTTAAATTTTCATAAGCATCTGAAAGAAGCTTTAAGCAACAGACGAACTTTGGGTTTTGAAAATTTGAATTTCAGACAAAATGCAACTTATGAAAACTAAAGAAATCCGTCTGAAATAGTGTCAAAGTTCATCTGAAATCAAGATTATATTGAGTTTCAAAATTGCTCACTGACAAACGAACTTTGAACATGAAAATTAGAATTTCAGAAGCTAAGGTTGTGAGTCTGTTACAATGATATATTGACATACGAATGACAGTGCTTATAAATTCGAATGTTAAAGTAAGTCTGAAAAGAGGTCTCTCTGACAGATGAACTTCACTCTTTGAAAATTCGAATTTCGAAGTAAATGAACTACTGTGCTTTTTGAGCCTGCTGCGGATAGACGAATTTTGGGGTTCCAAAATTTGAATTTCAAAGGCACTGTAGCAAATTGAAAGTACTATTCACACTTAACAGAAAAACTTTCCACTTGAAAATTTGTATGTCACTACATAGAAACACTTTCAAAATATCAAAATTCGAATTTCACTTCATGAAAGATGAACTTCGGTCTTTCAACGTTGAAGCTGTTAACCTTCGGACTCTGCGAAATTCGTCTGTTGACCAACCGAAATTCGAATTTCAGTATGTCAGAAGCATTAAATGCGGTTGGTTAACGGATAGTTTTTCAGAGTAACTGTTGGATAACTTCTCCAACGGATAGATTTTGTCTCTAACGGACATTTGAGACCTAAATCTATAAATATAACATCATTTGAAGTTGTAGGTAACGATTTTAACTTTGTATATATTGAAACTCTGCCAAATCATTTACTCA
The DNA here is from genome assembly GCA_026686845.1 of Adenanthera pavonina. NCBI lineage: Eukaryota > Viridiplantae > Streptophyta > Magnoliopsida > Fabales > Fabaceae > Adenanthera > Adenanthera pavonina. The sequence continues at coordinate 8,883,853 of JAIVEN010000019.1, read as the reverse complement.
AAGCTTCATACTCTCACACTTCAATAGTCTGTACTTCAACTTTCATATTTACTCTGATTAAGAGAGTTTAATCTTTGTAATCAATCTAATCTTCATCTGGAAGATAGATTTTCTTGTGAGGGGATATCACAAGGGATTAGGAAGCACTTTGTGAAAGTGCAGAAAGGGATTGAGAGAAGCTCTAGAAAACAGAGCACAAATGTTGTACTATGGCATTTGCAAGAAGCCCACGAAATTCTTGCAGAATAGTGGAAAATCTCAAGTGGTGACTTGGGGACTGGACGTAGGTCAAGTGGAGAGACCGAACCAGGATAAATTTCTGAGTCTTCTTCTCTTTTCTGCTACTTTCACCATTATTTATTTGTACTCTGTTTTACCATCATATATTGCATTCTTCACCTCTTTGATATTTTGCAGAAAATTTTTAATCTTCCCAATTCACCCCCCTCTTGCGAAGCCAGCCTAACTAACAAATTTTCCATGAGAAAATGACTATTTTCTTATAGTGATAGGCAAAAACTTTAAGAAGACTATAATTAGGAGGAGTACCATGTAGATGCTCAAATGGAGAAATGTTACCTAGAATAGAAGTAGCGACTTTATTGATGCAGTAAACAGCAACCAAAGCTACTTTTCCCCAGAAACGTTCAGGATAGGAAGATGAAATGAGAAGGGCTCTGACAGAATAAGAATGTGACGGTGTTTTCATTCAAGTCGATCATTTTGCTGAGAGGTATAGGGACAGGAGTATTGAAAGATGGTGCCTTGAGCATCAAGAAAGCTGGGCAATTTAGAATCATGGTATTCCTGGGCATTATCACGATGAAAAACTTTGATAACTTTTGAGAATTGCGTATAAATCATAGTGGTAAATTTAATATAGATATCAGGTAGCTTAGACCGATTTTTCATCAAATAAAGCTAAGTAAAGTGTGAAAAATTATCAATAAAAATCATAAAATATCGTGAACCTCCTATAGAGGGAGTAGGTGTTAGGCCCCAAACATTAAAATGAATTAAATCAAAAGGTAAACTAGCAATAGAGTCAGTTTTATTAAATGATAAAGCAAGTTGTTTAGCAATTTGATAAGAGATATAATCCAAAGAATGAACATCAACCTAAAAGACCTCTAGAAAGCAAATGATGTAATACAATTAAAGAAAGGTAAGCAAGACAATGATGCCATAGTTCGAGAGATGAGGATGTAGAAGCAGCACACAATTTAGGAAAAGTAACTTCAGGAAGATGCATTGAGTTAAGCTCAAACATACGCCCAATCTTACGTCCAGTCCCGACAATCTGTCCTATTTGAGAATCAAATATAGTATAATCATGTTTATTAAATAATACGTCATAACCCATATCAACAAGTTTTCTGATAGAAATAAGGTTAAAGCTAATAATAGGGACAAAATAAGTGTCATAAAATGGACATAGAAGGCAAAGAAATAGTACTAGCATGACTAATAGACATTTGGGAGTTATCCGTAGTATGTATAGGGTGAGCAATGGTATTAGGTGACAAAGAAGAGAGAAAGGTTTCCTAACCAGTCATATGGTTGTAATAAGTAAAATCAAAGAACCAAGAAGATGTATATGAAGAAATGGCTAAAGCAGCAGGTGGGCTAGAGATACCAGAGATGAGTTTGCGATGTAAGGCCTCAATGTCAGTAGTAGAGGATCCTAAAATAATAGCAGAACCAACTGCCTCATCAATGGCAGATAAAGCAGGCATGGATGAAAAGGAACCATATCTACTTGATTTTCCTTAGTCAGATCTAGGAGGACGAGTAGGACACTGATCAATAAGATGTCCGGTCTTCTTACAGTATCGGCAGATTAAAGTTGGACAGTGTGTAGCAATATGACCCTTCTTCTAGCAAGTTCTGCACTCAATGAATAGATACTAATCGAAAGTGTGATTTGTAACATCCTTCATGACTTTGTTTTGGCATGGTGTGTAGGACCGGAGGAAGGTTCAAGTGGAGTCTGAAAGAGCTCCATGCCGCGGTGAGAGCCAATTCCAGTGGCATGTTTATCGCTAAATGAGGTGGAGCCGTAGTGAGAGTCGGGTTTCTGATTTAAATCAGAAACATTTCGGTCAGTCGGACATGAAGGAAAGAAAAGAAACCAGAGGGAGCGATGAGGAGCTCTGCTAGGGTTTGCTATTTTTGGCCATTGAGAGTTGTTTTCTGCCTTTGGAAGCTTAGATTCAAGTTGGTAAGTGATTTCTACTCCTTCCTCTCCATTTTCTTCGGTTAAAATTGGGGTTTTTTGGTTATAAGTTTGGATCTTCAGTTCTGGTTGAAATCCACCAATTGAAATGGATGAAATGGGGTTAAGGAAGTGTGTTTTGGTGTTCTTGTTGCTTGGATGTGAGTTTTGAAGGGTTGATGCATGATTTGAGCTTAACCCTAGGTTGTTTTTGATTAGGGCTCTTAGGAATCCGAAGTGTACATGGTTGAGTAGTATTTGAATAGTTCCTAGGAGCTTAATAATGCATGAAAGGGATGTTGGAGCCTTAGGTTAGGCTAAAGTGGTTAAATTGTGGAATTTGGATATTTGGTATGTTATGTTAATTAAGGTATTATGGTATTGTAAGGTTGTTTGACTACTTGGAGAAGGCTAGTCGTGGGATTGGTGCTCAAGAAAGCTTGTGAAACTCATGTGAGTGTGGTATTGACAACCTGAGAAAACCGGATATTTTCTTATATTGTATTGTTTGTATTGTATGATAATACATATATCTATATATATACCTGTTTCTTTCATACCACGATATAGATGTGTTGTGTGTACTATTTTCTATATATATGTTGTGGTATGCACACAACTAGATGATCATTATGATGACTATGATGATCATGATGATGGTATTGACATGACATGACATGACATGATGCATACAAGACATTACGATATGATGATGATGATTATATGATGATACATGAGCATCACCACATCACATTGTGAGCTTGTGATATATGGTGGATTGGGTGGTGATGATGATATGATATATGATGATATATGTTAGGGAGGATAAGGATGGAATATATATATGTTAGGGAGGATAAGGATGAGATCCTAGCGGCTAAATGGCCTCCTATGGCCAAGAGGAGAAAGGCGCACAATGGACTGCACCTTCCCTAAATCGCTGCCAATTCATGGTAGAAAAGGGGAAGGAGAGCCACGGTCCGAATATTAGTGTTACCTTTGGCCGGGTGCACTTATGGGAGGTGAGTTTAGTGATGTCCCAGAATCAATCTTCACCGACTGTTGGAAGGGAATTACCTATACGAAATGTCCTGTTATGACGATAGCCTGTGGTTCTAGCTGTGTGCAAGGGAGACATGCATTCCATTCATTTCACATTGCATTCATGAGTTGCATGAGATATATGTATATATATATGTATGTGTGTGTGATTGTTCCCAGTTACTGAGACATTGTCTCACACCCCTCTCCCATGAACTAACCTTTCAAGTGACGGTTCTGGCACTAGTCCTGAGAAGCTGAGGGAGTCGCAGCGAACGTGGGAATACTAGGTCTATGTAGTTTGTGTGTAATTTGGATAATGTATCTCGTGCCAAGTAGGATAGAAGGTTTTGTAATGAATGTATGAAATTGTAAGGATTGTAGTGGTTAGATGCTGTATGTATGGTTATGTATGTGATGCGTATGTTGTATTATGGTGTTTACATGGTTTTGGATGTTGAGAAGTCAGTATGGTGGTGTTTGTGAGTCCAGGGTGGATTTGAGTCTAGTTGATGTGTTTTAGGGCCTGTAGCCCATTCTGTCAAATGAGGTTTAAATCTCAGAGGAGTGGTTCTTTGAAGGTGAAACCTCTTTGGACAAGTTGATTTGGGGGTTTTGGACCTGTATGAATGGTCTTTGAGTGACCATTTTCCTTTGCTGTCAACTGGAGCTGGTTAGTGGTGAGTTTTGGTCAACAAGTGGCCAAAATGGTGTTAGGATTCTAGAATCTCCATACGAAGTTAGATTGAGGTGAAAGTGGTGTCTATAGATAGATTGAGACTAGATTGACTTGTAAGAGTTAGAATCACTTCTATCAGAGGTCGGAGCATAAAGTTATGCACATCGGAAGTTTGCCTTGGTGGATAAAGTTTGCTGGTATGGAAAACCAGCATGGGATGCCGGGGCGCCGTAGAGGCTAGTAGATAGTGAAAATCAGGGGAGGCCAGAGCCATGGCAGTATTATAGCGGCCGCGGGCCCAACCCAGTTTTTGGTGTTGTTTGGTTCGTTTCCGTTGTTCTGAAGTTTTCAGAAGTTGTTTTGAGTCTTTTGGGTTGTGTTTGGTTGGATTTTGAAGATTTTGGTCAAGTCTAGAGGTGTCTAGAGGTAGGGTGTATACATTTTGGTATCAGAGCAATGGTTTTGGGCCATTGTTTCTACTTGAAGTACTACTTGGCATGATTTTAAATACATGGACTATATTCCCAATGTAATGCTAGTCCAGAACCATATAATTGAATGTGTTGTTGCTTGTGTGTAGGAAGAATATCTCGTAGAGGAAGACCAAGTAACATTGATCTCATGAGGCAGATGCATGAGATGTTGGCTGGCCTCAGTAATCAAGTGAACACTCAGGGGGGGACGTTGAACAGATTGCAAGAGCGAATAGATAAGCAAGAGAAGGATGAAGTGAATGAAGAGGCCGACATGTTTGTGGATCTGAATACAGGAGAGGATGAGAATGAACATGTGGTGGAGCCTGAGAGAGCCCCAAGAGTTGGAAGATGGGGTATCTCTTCACAATTGAAGGACTTTCAGAAGTTCAATTCTCCAGCTTTCGAAGGTACCACGGATGTTTCATAGGCTGAAGATTGGATAGAACAATTGGAGAATATCTTCATTGTGATGGATTGCACCTCAGAGCAAAGGTTTCAACTGGCGGCATTTAAGCTTGAGAAAAAGGCCAAACGTTGGTGGAGGAGTGTTCTCCTGAATGTTGAAGCAATGAATCCTCCTATGACTTAGGACTAATTTAAGGAACGGTTCTTTGCATACTACATCCCTCCGGAATTACTGATGCAGAAGTAGGCCGAGTTCCTAACTTTTGAGCAAGGGAATCTATTGGTGGATGACTACATTGATCAATTTCTGGACTTGGTGAAGTATTCTACTTATCTGAATAATTACCCTGATGATAGATGGATGGCTTAGAGGTTGTTTGAGGGAGCCCATCTAGAAATTAAGGAGCGACTATCTGTGGTGGAATTTGTGTCATTTGAGGACTTGTGTGCGAAGATTCGTGCCTTATACAGACGAATGAAGGAGGCCAAGGAGCATAGAAGGAATTCCATGATTCGGGCCTTTTCTCACCTAGGACCTACAGGAGGAATCAGCAAAGGAAGTGGTTCAGGTAGTAGTAGCAGTGGTGGCAGTACAGGTTCTTATGGAGGAAGAGGTCACCATAATAGAGGCCGCCATGGTAGAGGTAGAGGTAGGTTTGGTAGAGATTAGTCCAACAGAGGTCGGTTTGGCAGAGGACCCTTTTATCGAGGAGGCTTTGACCAGGGGAGGTTTAGTCAGAGCGAGTATGCAGGAAGAGATTCAGCCCTATCTTAGTATGGTTTAGGTAGTGCATCAAATTCTTGCACACAATGCGGGTTTAGCCATGGTGACCATCTATGCTTAATTTGTATAATTATGGGAGATTGGGTCATATGTCACGAAATTGTCTGGAGCCAAGGGGTGATGAAGCGATAAGGAGGCCCACGATGCCTAGACGAGTCTTTGCCATCACTTGATAGGAAGCGGATGCAGCGCCTAATCTAACTAGAGGTAAACTTAAACTTAATGGTTACTTTATTCATGCTTTGTTTGACTCAGGTGCATTGCATTCCTTCATTTCTTTTGATTGTGCTCAGAGATTGAGTATTATGGCAATGGAGTTACCTTTTGAGTTTTCGGTATCCACACCCACGAGAGTTTCATTAAGAACTGCTCAAGCTTGTTTGAACTGTGTGGTTCATTTTGAACACCGAAGCATTACTCTGGATCTAATCTGTTTGCCGTTGCAAGAGATTGACATGATCATTGGGATGGATTGGCTAGAGACGAATAATGCTATTCTCGACTGTGCTCGAAATACTATGTCTTTCCCTATGAATATCCCTAGTGTGGAAGGGGATTGAATGTCTATTTGTCATTCGCCTAAGCTGATAGGTATCTGAAGAAAGGATGTCAAGGGTTTCTAGTTTTTTTCTCTGTGAACATGGATATGGAAGGAGATTTCGAAAGATACCCGGTTGTGAACAAATACCCTGAGGTGTTTCCAGAGGAGATCACCAGTTTGCCACCACCACGAGAACTGGAGTTTTCCATTGATTTGGTGCCCTGGACAAGTCCTATTTCGAAGGCTCCATATTGAATGGCACCATCTGAGTAGAAAGAGCTCAAGAATCAGATTGAGGATTTGTTAAAAAGGGGTTTCATTAGACCTAGTGTCTTACCTTAGGGCGCTCTAGTGTTGTTCATCAAGAAGAAGGATGGTAGCCTCAGATAGTGCATTGATTACAGGCAACTAAACCGATTGACAATCAAGAATAAATATCCTTTACCTAGGATTGAGGACTTGATTGATCAGTTGGCAGGTGCCTTTGTATTCTCTAAAATCGATTTGAGGTTAGGATACCATCAATTGCGAGTGCGTTCTGAAGATATGCCTAAAACGGCATTCCAAACTCAATATGGTCATTATGAGTTTCTCGTGATGCCATTCGGGTTGACTAATGCCTCGGCAATCTTCATGGATTATATGAACAGGGTGTTTCGGCCGTATTTGGATAAATTTGTGGTAGTTTTTATTAACGACATCCTGATTTACTCCAAGAGTGAGGAAGACAATGCGCTCCATCTTCGGATTATGTTGCAAGTATTGTGGGATCACCAACTGTATGCTAAGCTCAGTAAGTGTGAGTTTTGGCTATGGGAGGTGAAATTTCTGGGTCATACAATTTCTGTAAAGGAGTGGCAGTAGACCTTAGTAAGGTTGAGGCGGTGTTGAATTGAGAGAGACCGCGATCGGTGACTGAAATTTGAAGTTTTATGGGATTGGCTGGATATTACCGAAGGTTCATTAAGGGATTCTCTCAGCTTGTTATGCCATTGACTAGACTCACCCGTAAGGATCGATCTTTCATTTGGGATGATAGGTGTGAGAGAGCATTCGAAGAGTTGAAGGTTTGTCTGATGTCCACTCTAGTGCTCATTATCCCTAACCCATCAGAGTCATTCATAGTTTACACGGATGCCTCTAAGAAGGGTCTAGGGTGTGTATTGATGCAGCAAGGCAGAGTTGTGGCATATGCTTCAAGGCAGTTAAAGCCTCATGAGGAGAACTATCCTACTCATGACCTTGAGCTAGTGGCTGTAGTGTTTGCCTTGAAATTGTGGAGGCATTATCTCTATGGTGCTCAGTTTGAGGTGTTCAGTGATCACAAGAGTTTGAAATATTTGTTTGATCAGAAGGAATTGAACATGAGGCAAAGATGGTTGAGTTCCTGGTGGACTATGAGTTTTCTTTGAAGTATCATCCTCGGAAAGCCAATGTTGTGGCAGATGCTTTGAGTAGAAAATTGATCCATATGGCCACAGTGATAATAAGGGAGCAACAGTTGCTGGAAAACTTGAGAGATATGAAGTAATCCATTAATGTCCATCCTTGAGTACTAATAATGAGTACCATCAGTGTATCAAGCGATTTATTGAGGATTATTGGCTATGCTCAGATGGAGGATGACTATCTTTTGGGCATTCGGGAACAAATTGAAATGGCGGAGACCCAGGACTTTGATATTTTGGAGGATGATATCATTCTGTACCGTGGTCGGATTTGTGTGCCAAATGTTGCGTGGTTGAGATAAATTATTTTGGAAGAAGCTCATAAGAGCAGGTACACTATTCACCCAGGTACCACCAAGATGTACCAAGATCTGAAGCGTGGTTATTGGTGATCAGGTATGAAAAAGGACATCGCCGAGTATATGGCAAGATGTCTAATCTATCACAAGTTAAAGATTGAGCACTAATTGGCTGCTGGTATGTTGCAACCTTTGGAGATTCCAGAGTGGAAATGGGATAGCGTTTCCATGGATTTTGTGATGGGACTACCAAGGACCTCTTCAGGACACAATGGAATATGGGTCATTGTGGATAGGTTGATGAAGTCGGTCCATTTCCTTCCAATTCGGGAAACTATTTCGCTAGAGAAGTTAGCTCAGTTGTATGTGAAAGAGATTGTGAGGCTGCATGGAGTCCAGATGAATATTGTGTCGGACAGAGATCCTAGGTTCACATCTAGGTTTTGGAAATCTCTTTAGAAGACTATGGGTACGAAATTGAGTTTCAGTACTGCTTATCATCCTCAATCTGATGGGCAGACTAAAAGGACTATTTAGACTCTGGAGGACATGCTGCGGGCGTGTGTTTTAGAGAACAAAGGCAATTAGGATCAGTTTCTGCCATTGATTGAATTTGCCTACAATAATAGTTTCCACTCGAGTTTGTAAATGGCTCTGTATGAAGCGTTGTATGGCAGGAAGTGCAGGTCACCGTTATGTTGGGTTGAACTCGGTGAAAGGAGTTTTTTAGGCCTGAATTTTGTGGATCAAACCTCTCGGTAAATAAAGAGTATTCATTAGAAGCTTCTTACTGCTTAGAGTCAGCAAAAGAGTTATGCGAACAGGAGGAGGAGACCATTAGAGTTTGATGTGGGAGATCATGTGTTTTTGAAGGTCACTCCTATCACTGGTGTTGGAAGATCAATTTGAGCGAAGAAGCTCACTCCATGGTATATGGGTTTATACCAAATTCTGGAGCGAATTGGGCCAGTAGCTTATTGAGTGGCGCTACCGCCTAATCTTGCTGGATTGCATGATGTTTTCCACGTGTCTCAGCTCAAGAAGTATCATCTGGATACATCTCATATAATTGATGATGAGGTAATTCAAGTGCGAGAGGATCTGACTTTCGAGGTCACGTCATTGCAAATTCTTGATGCGAAGGAAAGGCAGTTGAGGAATAAGACCATTAAGTTGATAAAGGTCTTATAGAGCTGCTTGACATCCAAAAATATCATGTGGGAGATCGAAGAATCTATGCGAAGGAGGTATCCAGAAATTTTTACTTGAGGTATGAGTTGAAATTTTGAGGACGAAATTTTTATAGGGAGGGGAGAGTGTAACATGCCTCATGACTTTGTTTTGGCATGGTGTGTAGGACCGGAGGAAAACAGGATAGAGGAAGGTTCAAGTGGAGTCTAAAAGAGCTCCACGCTGCACCGAGAGCCAATTCCAGTGGCGTGTTTATGGCTGAATGAGGTAGAGTTGCAGCGAGCTGCCCTGAAACCGCGGCGAGAGTCGGGTTTCTGATTTAAATCAGAAACATTTTGGTCAGTCGGACGCGAAGGAAAGAAATGAAAATGGAGGGAGCGACAAGGAGCTCAACTAGGGTTTGCTATTTTTGGCCATTGGGAGTTGCTTTCTGCATCTGGAAGCTTGGATTCAAGTTGGTAAGTGATTTCAACTCCTCCCTCTCCATTTTCTTCAGTTGAAATTGGTGTTTTTCAGTTATAAGTTTGGATCTTCGGTTCTCGCCAAAATCCATCGATTGAAATGGATGAAATGGGGTTAAGGAAGTATGTTTTGGTGTTCTTGTTGCTTGGATGTTAGTTTTGAAGGATTTATGCATGATTTGAGCTTAACCTTAGGTTATTTTCGGTTAGGGCTCTTGGGAATCCAAAGTATATGTGGTTGAGTAGTATTTGAATGGTTCCTAGGAGCTTAATAATGCATGAAAGGGATGTTTGAACCTTGGGTTACGCTAAAGTGGTTGAATTGTGGAATTTAGATATTTGGTATGTTATGTTAATTAAGGTATTATGGTATTGTAAGGTTGTTTGACTACTTGGAGAAGGCTAATCGTGGGATTGGCGCTCAAAAAAGGTTGTGGAACTTGTGTGAGTGTGGTATTGACAACCTGAGGTAACCGGGTGTTTGTTTGTATTGTATTGTTTGTATTGTATAATAGTACGTATATTTGTATATATATACCTGTTTCTTTCATACCACAATATATATGTGTTGTGTGTACTGTTTTCTATATATATATATCATGGTATGCACACAGCTAGATGATCATTATGATGACTATGATGATTATGATGATGATATTGACATGACATAACATGATGCATACATGACATTGCGATATGATGATGATGATTATATGATGATACATGAGCATCATCACATGGCATTGTGAGATTGTGATATATGGTGGATTGGGTGGTGATGATAATATGATATATGATGATATATGTTAGGGAGGACAAGGATGGAATATATATATATATATGTTAGGGACGATAAGGATGGGATCCCTGCGGCTAAATCACTACCTATGGCCAAGAGGGGAAAGGTGCGCAGTGGACTGCACCTTCCCTAAATCACTGCCAATTCGTGGTAGGAAAGGGGAAGGAGAGCCACGGTCAAAATATTAGTGTTACCTTTGGCCGGGTGCACTAATGGGATGTGAGCTTGGTGATGTCCCAGAATCAATCTTCACCGACTGTTGGAAGGGAATTACCTATACGAAATGTCCTGTTATGACGATAGCCCGTGGTTCTAGCTGTGTGCAAGGGAGACATGCATTCCATTCATTTCACATTACATTCATGAGTTGCATGAGATATATGTATATATATATGTATGTGTGTGTGTGATTGTTCCCAGTTACTGGGACATTGTCTCACACCCCTCTCCCATGAACTAACCTTTCAAGTGACGGTTCTAGCACTAGTCCTGAGAAGTCGAGGGAGTAGCAGTGGATGTGGGAATACTAGGTCTATGTAGTTTGTGTGTAATTTGGATAATGTATCTCGTGCCAAGTAGGATAGAAGGTTTTGTAATGAATGTATGAAATTGTAAGGATTATCATGGTTAGATGTTGTATGTATGGTTATGTATGTGATGCGTATGTTGTATTGTGGTGTTTACATGGTTTTGGATGTTGAGAAGTCAGTATGGTGGTATTTGTGAGTCCAGGATAGATTTAGGCCTAGTTGGTGTGTTTTAGGGCCTGTAGTCCGTTCTATCAAATAGGGTTCAACAGGGGTCAAATCTCAAAGGAGTAGTTCTTTTGAGGTGAAACCTCTTTGGACAAGTTGATTTAGAGGTTTTGGACCTGTATGGATGGTTTTTGAGTGACCATTTGCCTTTGGTAGCAACCAGAGATGGTTAGTGGTGAGTTTTGGTCAACAAGTGGCCAAAACGGTGTCAGGGGTCTAGAATCTCCATACGGAGTGGATTGAGGTGAAAGTGATGTCTATGGATAGATTGTGATTAGATTGACTTGTAGGAGTTGGAATCAAGTCAATCGGAGGTCGGAGCATTAAAGTTCACCCCGGTGGATGAAGTTTGCTGGTATAGAAAACTAGCATGGGGCGCCGCGGTACCAAGTATCAGGCCGCAGCGGCAGAGAGGCCAATAGAGAGTGAAAATTAGGGGAGGCTGGAGCCGCGATGGTACTATAGCGGCCATGGGCCCAGCCCAGTTTTTGGTGTTGTTTGGTTCGTTTCCACTGTTCTGAAGTTTTAGGAAGTTGTTTTGAGTAGTTTGGGTTTTTTTTGGTTGGATTATGGAGATTTTGGTCAAGTTTGGAGGTGTCTAGAGGTAGGGTGTTACATGATTGGATTGAGAACAGTGGTGACAGGACTTAGAATTCCTAATAGAAGCAGCAAACGCCATTTCAGGAACATGGTGCAGGAGACCCAATCATGTCTCTTAAGATTAGAGGCAAGGAAGTGCATCCTCAAGAGTAGGAAGAGGGCTTTGGTGGAGCAAAAAAGCCCAAATAGGTTCAAAATCATCAGCAAGTGCCATCAGGAATTGAATGAGATGAAGCTGATCATCGTACCTGAAAAAGGCTTAAGCATCTTCCTCACATTTGAAAACGGGCTCTGAGTAAGCTAGTTGATCGTAGAGGCACTCAATCTTGGCAAGAAACTCATATAGTGGTTGTCCATTTTCTTGCTTCAGAGTACTATGATTCTTTTGCAACTGAAATTGATTTGACGGATCGGAGGAAGTGTAATGGCTTGCAAGATGATCCCATATCTCCTTGGTGGTCTCAAAACGCCCATACTATTGATGAATACTAGCAATAGAGGTGTTCTGGAACCATGTGATACTCTGATAAAAACTATCCCATTCTTCTAACCGCTCAGTAAATTTTAGATTAGTCTCAGCAGCCTCTCAAATAGGATATTTGGCATCCCTAGTTATATATTGCCAGAGCTTCCTTCCCTTGAGAAAACCAAGCATGCTTTCCAACCAAAGATGATAGTTGGAAACTATCAGTATGATAGAAATAGGCTGAGCAACATTAGATTTTTCCATATTTTTTTTAAATAGAAAAAGAGGCAAAAAATATAGAAATTTCAAGGAGACACAGTGGCAAGAAACAAATCACACAAACAGGACGAGGACGTCAAGAGGAGCATAACAAACGAAACGATGGCCGGAATGGAGCTAGGACGCACTGTCATGTGCTGGGGAGAGTTACTGGCTAAAAAATACACACGCAGTGCGTGGAGGAGTGTGCAAAGGAGGTTGGCTGCCAGAGTTGGTGGACTGATTAGTTAGAGAGTGCCGAAGATGATGGTGGGCCACGTGTGAATGGTGGAGCAAGGAAAAAGAGCAGACCTGAAGGTAGTGGAGATGACGGCAAGACAAAATAAATTTATGTGAAAAAAAACTGCTAAAAAGGAATAGGCTCTGGTACCATGTTTGTATTGAAAATATGATTTTGGAAAATTGTCATGTCTTATTACTATAGAAAGTTTATAATATATATACAAAATAAAGAATCTCCCTAATAAATAGGAAATAATTCCTAATAAAGAGTAATGAATACAAGGGATATACAAGAATATTATAGAATGTAAATATAACAAGTATTATTTGTCATTGCCCAAAATATCTTAAACTCATGCATTTTTAGGGCAGGGGACAAGCTTTTACCTATTACACCAACCTTTGGTAGCCGTGAACACCATATTTTGTGGAGGCAATTCAAAATAAAAAGTGAAAAAAAATATCTTCTTTTCAAAAGCTAATTTTTCTTCTTAAAAAAATTAGGAGTTATTTGTTCCTTTCTCTTAAGTCTTTTCAAATTGAAAAATTTCTTTAAAAAAATCCAAAAAAACTTATAGGAGTACTAATTCTTCCTTTTTTTATAATACTTTTCAAATAATTTTTTTCTCAAATTTCTACTTTAAGTCATAAAAAAGAATAAAATAAACATATAAAAATAAACATAGTAGTGGTAATAACAATAATAATAAGAATACTAAGTAAAGGTGGATAGAACGTTGATTTTGTCCTCCGATCCCTTCTGATATTGTTTGACCACCATGTCCTCATAAAAATATCATATAATTTTTTTTTCTTTTTCCTCTCTCTCTCTCTCTCTCCCCCCTCTTTCCTTCTTCTCCCGCCCGGCCGTTGTTATGTTCCTCTTCCTAAGCACAACGAGTAGACTGGGAAGCAAGGTCGTCCATGCATGGACACAGTCACAGAAAACACAAAACATGCTTGCAAAGCATTATATATATATAAAGATATTCTTTTGAAATTAATTAATAATTGTACCACATTTTTCAATTTCTTATCTACCCAAGTTGACAGATCGATCGAGCATTTTGATTATGTAAGAATGCAAATAGGCAAGCGCAATACCAATTAGTGACTTATCCTAAGTGAAATTTTAGCATGTCTAGTGAAAAATTTACATTTTTATAGCCATTATTGAAGAATAATTTACTAACTGACACTTAAAATGTACATCATATTCTTACGTAACTATCTAAATTTTTTGAGTAACATAACATCATTAAACACAATGTTTAAAGAATGTCCTGAGAATAATGCTAAAAGAATGACCCAAAAAATTGCTAAAATATTGTTATATTTCTGCAAGGGGTATTGTGAAAAGATATTGAAGATAATAGTTAAAAAAATTATTATAATTTAATTTAGTATAGTAAAAGAATGTTTTTCCAATGTAAAATCGAAGGATTTTTTTTATTTTATGTTATTTATATTTTGAGAATGATTTTGGAATAGTTTGGACATAAATTTAACTAAAACAAGGACAAAAACGAATAATACTCAAAAAGACGGCTACGAACACTCCAACACTCTTGATTTTCTTTTTTAGGCCACTACATATTTCACAAAAAAAAAAAAGTCTTCATTTTTTTTATTTATAAGTACAAGTGTTCCCTATACATAAATATCATCTCCTTTCATCAAAACAAGAAATCTTCCTTTGTCCTTTGCCGTATCTCCTCTGTTTTGTTACAATATATCTATCTCAATATCTATAATAGCTATACCAAGATCGATGTTCAACATCATAGCTGGCCCAATCATTGGTTGAACACCATCAATTCTGTAGCCACAACCAGTTATATCTGCGATCAATTTATTGTTGTAACTCATAAATTCACTATATATTTTCAATTTTACACATTTCAAAATTTTGATATCTTTCTTTAACCAGAAAATTTTTATATCATTATCTACGATTCGCTATTTAACTCTAATGATTTTTTCTCTCTTATTACAAAATTATTTTTAAAAAAAATGGTTAACAAATGATAGAAATATGAATAAAAATAATACATTCCTTTTTTTTATAAAAAAATAGATTGAAGGTGAGTTAGGTCCTAGCTAGGATCTTGTCACGATTAAAATAAGTCTCACAGTTTAAAAAATTACCAACAAAGATACTCTCTCGATCCTTTTTATATAATGAAGGTTGTTACTGTTTGCCACCTGAACCCACAAATGCCTAATGAAAAGTTGTGTTAAAAACCTGAAGGCCCTTCACGAGGGCTAATCAACATTAAATAAAAATATGAACAAAAATTATAGAAAGACAAATTTTCAAAAGCTGCTTTGTGCAAATGTACGGGTCCTATTTTAATTTACTTCAAAATACTGAGAAAATGTAAACATGAATGCCTATTAGACATCATATATGAACAATGTGAATTTATCTAAAACTCTGTGTAAATGCAAAATATCAACCTATATAGCCATTCCATTTCATTCCATTCCCCCTCTAAAAAGAACTCCCAAACATAGCATAAAGGTATCATTGGTTCATGTTGATGAGAAGCAGAGCAAGTGAACAGAATCTTGAAATTCAGTTAGTTTTCTCCCTATATATAATAAACATCAAAGTACTTGTTTAGGTATGATAAAATAGTTCATCAAGCGGAGAGCCTAGCTTCATCCTGTTAGCAGATCAGAAGATTCCTCACCACGCATCATTCTTCTGAAAAAAATTAAAAAGAAAAATGGAGTACTTTTCAGGCAAAAGAAATTTGAAGCAATTAATCTTCAGCAAAACTTGATGCACAGAGTAAATTACTTTAAGAAAATTTAAAGCATATATAACGCCAAGTTTGATAAGCATGAAAGAGAGAATGAGAGAATCATTGTGTGACATGTTTGGTACACATTATACAAGCTTATTATGAATAAAAAATGGACTTTTCACAGAAACCTCTTCTCCCTCCTCTCCTTTTCCATTGCCCTAAAAAATATCTCCTTCCTGCATACCAAACCTGGCCTAAGAAAGATAGAAACTCAACCTACTTTCCTCAGTAGATCATGTCTGCAATCCGGCGGCACATGTGAAAGACGAAGAGTGCAATCCAGTAAACGGGTAATATTTGGTAAATGACAGGAATATTAAATATGGGAATGAAGGTCATGACGAAAGACATGCTGATAGCCATTGACAAATAATACCTGTAATAGTAGTAAAACAAGAAAATCATTATTTTCTTCTGTGCTGATGGGATTATATTGATTTGCTCCCCAGCAAAATCATGCAAATTCAGAAAGTGAGGCTGTAGATTACATGATTCCTTGAGCGCAGAAAAGAAATAAAAGAGATTGCACATAAATAAAGCCGACCCCATCCAAAGAAACAAACTCATTAGTTTCCAGAAAGGTCATTAAATACCCACAACGTATTTTTATATGAAAATAGAATCTTAGAAGATCGTTGTTCAAAGGCTTTACGGGGAATTACAGTTAACGACTAGTTAATGGAATTGATAAGAAAGAAAAACTTTTAATTGATAAAAGGTGATAAAATTTGGTAGACTTAGTAGTAAAACTAGGAAGATATATAGGTGGTAACATGGTTTTATTTATAATAACTTGCCGTTTTGGTCCCAAAGTGTGATTCTGAGTATGAAATATTTGCACAAATTAGTAATGGTAAGGTCTCCAGTTCTTTGATGAACAATGACAAAAGAGAAAGATAAAACGTCAAAAAGAAACCTAACGATTATCATGGCAACAATGTAGGTAATTGACTAACCATAAAAGAGAAAAAAAAAATCAAACTTCAATTACCAGAAAAAATATTCAGGAAGGAGGCGAATGGAAGTTTTGGACCCATCAGAAGCTTGTATAGGTAGCAAACGTCCATGAGAAGGTTCCAACTCATCAGGCTCGAATAGAAATGAAACGAACAAATCGAGACCATAGATTCCAAGTGCGAAGGACAAAAGGAAGAAACCTTGGGCATAATAGACCCTCATAACATAGATTGAGGCCAAAAGCAATGTCCCAATCCATCTACACGTAGCAAAACGAGCAGTTTTATCAAGAGAATATAGAAAGTGGCTCTGAAAGGCTTGCATCCTTTGGTGCAATATATCAACCTGCGCAAATAAGGGAGAAGTGTGCATGTATAAGTGTGAGTGTAGATAAATAGGATATCCCACCATTTGGTACCAACCACTTTAGGTGGCTTTCTTGTAAAAAAAGAAGAATCATGTCTAAAATTCCACATGCTTAATTGCATATAAAGAAAATTGCCATCGAAACTACTTGAGTTGATGAAATGTGATAACATATATATAGAAAAAGAAATGACCTTAAATTCTATTGAAGTTCATCTAAGAAAAGAATGAAGAACGTAGTTCAGAATCAAACACGACAAAATTTACTTGAGCAACCAACAAAATTTCTAAAACCGAATCAGATAAAATTTCAAAAAATGAAATCCGTGAGCTCATTTATCATTAATTACATGTGAAATATTACCAAAATAACTACAGTAGTTTCACTGAATTAATTATGTTTCTTCCCTTTAACATAATGTATAGATTCGTAAATAAATAATAAAAATGTAATGTGCATTATTTTAACTTTCTATTTTCACCATGTGTTGATGAATAAAAAATATTGAATGAAAACGCAATAAAAATAAGATATTTAGAACAGTAAAAGTATATTTTTGTTTATATGATATCTATGATTAAAGGCTCTGGAAAGAATAACAGAAAATTAAAATTTTTAAATAATTTTGAATTTAAATTGAGAAGCTTTCTTTGGAAGAAGATGAAAGCAAGACGGAAGAAATTTAAAAATATGAAAAATACATGATAAAAAACTAAAAGATATTGTAAGAAAAATTAATATGATAGAAAATGACAAAGCTAATAAAAATTATGAGTTAGAAAATAGTGGACAACAATATTGTGGCGTAGTGGTATGGGACGTATAAAACAATAAAACTGAACGTTCCTTTTCACAATAGAATTGAAAGCCCATACCCTTAAACCTCAGTATCGTACAAGAGATTAGCCGACGATCAATGGAGAAGATGAGCTGACCTAGCAAAACCGTTGAAGCTCAAAGAAACTGATGGAGGCAAAAGGTGAGCAGTAATAGAAGGAGACGAGAATTTGCTTAACCTAGAGAAAAACCTACTGACATTGGGGACAACGAAGAGAATTTCACAAACGAAACCAAAAAGTCGGAAGCAAAAAAGATCAGCAGAATAAATAAAATAGGAAATACGAAACAAAGATATCAAAATAGGAAATTAAACAAGATTGTTAGAAAATAGAAAACAAAACTATAAAATAGGAAAATAATTGATTTGATTTGTATAATAAATATGGGAATAAATTGGGGAATAAGTTTGAATAACTCCTTCTGGTATTTGGCCAAAAAAAAAGAAGGAACTCCTTTTGATAGTCCAATGATACCGTTATTCGCGATTTTCATAAAAGTATTAATTAATATATTACTATAATAAATTATTTTAATTATTTTGGATCTAGCTTATGTATTTTTTATTCAATAAAATTTTCTATATACTTTTGGGTCTAGAAAATTTTTTTATTCAATAAAGTTTCACTCATTCCACCTACCGCCTTATGATGAACGTTACAGGCTTCTTAATTGGAGAAGACTTTCCTTTTATTCCTTTTATTTCATTGGACAAAAGTAAGGAAGTGAACAAAAACTTCAGACAAGATATTGCTATTTTGTTTCTTGGGCACATATTTTATTGCCTTTGTGAGCTAACCTGTGTTAATTAAAAGAATACATGTATGAAGTTAATATTTAGAGCACTAAAGGAGAAAACATGGGCACAGTAAATTAGAGAGCTGAAGATTCACGTGATAATTTATTAGTTTCCAACAAGAATGCAGTTGTAGATTTGGGATTTGATTTGAATAAGGAAAAAAATAAAAAAACATAGAGTTGAATATTCATTTGATGATTTTGAAACTTCTGGAGATGTAGATTTTTAAAAATTTCAAAGTCCATAGAAAAAGCTTCTGAAACTTTATTAGAGTCCAACATGAATGCTATTGTAGATTTGGGATTTGACTTGAAAATTTTCCTAATGATGAAGATGAAGCTTTTGAGGAAAAAGAACTTAGAGTTGAAGATTCATTTGATGATTTTGAAACAGTTAAAGGCTCTGGTGATGTTGATTCTATAAAGTTTCAAAGCCCATAGAAAAAGCTTCTGAAACTGTATTAGAGTCCAATATGAATGTAGTTGTAGATTTGGGATTTGATTCGAATAAATTGTCCAGATAATGAAGATGAAGCTTCTAAAGAAAAAGAACTTAAACAAGAGGTGCGAATCATGTTAAAAATTTATCTTCCTAACTTTTATTAAGAGTACATACCTATGTTAATTAAATTATTATTTTCTTTTCTTCTTTTGTTTTGTATATTAAATGTGTATGAGCTCTCTATGTCTTGTGTTCATGTGCACTTATTCAGAATATTCTGGCATAGAGAATTTGTTGGACATTAGAAAATATTTCGTAGACATTTGAATTAACATGATGGGCTTCAATATTTTCAGTTTTTGTAATTAATGCATTACTCTCTTGTAATGTTTGGAATTATTGTTTGTAGTATAAATAGACTTATTTATACAAATTTGTCCACATATTTACAATGCTTTCATTATATATATATAAAAAAATTTTATTGATTAAAAAGTTATTTACTTAAAAAAGAATATTATTTAATATATTGGGATTAAATATTATTATTCATGTTTTTTGAGGGTCATAATTGTTGAAAATCTTCATTCATAAATGTTGAGAATAGGTTAATACGAACACAATGGGAACATGTCCCAAGGCACCCAGAAAATATAGAGTAGCCAAAAAACTTGACTCAAAAGATTCAGAATATGATCAGTTAGAACCCTAGAGGAACTCGCTTTTAGATCCCTAATTATAATGATACTCACAAGATTGATCACTCCTCATGGAAAGGTCGGATGAGGAAAAAAGAGAGAGAAATAGAAAATAAGAGGGAGAAAAGAAATAACTTAATAAATCCTTATTGAACACACAATAATGTTATTCTATTCTTCTTTGAAGAAAATAAATTACATAGAGGACTTTATACAAGCAAAATAAGAAAAACCTAATTCTAAATTAACTAAGAATATTTGGGGCTCAAATAACCCTATTAGGTTTGAGAAATCTAAAAGATATATTTAATTACAAAAAATCCAAATAATAAAAACGAAAATCTAAATAAAATTAATATTTTAATCGTAATACTATTAGATAATCTTCCTAAGTATAGGAAATCTCCTAAATCTAAGAATCAAACTTATCTAATAGATTTTATTTACCCTATTTTAAATCTAACCAATGACTTTGACCCTAAAGAAATATAAATTAGAAGCTAATAAAAAATAAACAAAATTATCTCTATATATATAAATTCATTGTGAAGTGTTATATTGATAGCTCTTAAGCATCTTTGAGATGCTTCTTTCATCTCCATCATTCCTCCTATCATTGAAAAGATTCATCCTCGAATCTTTGTCAACTTAGGGTTAACTTGAGCGCACTTCTTTTGCTTCAGTTTCCACATATACTTTTACTTGAAGATAAAAAACACTTATATATATATATATTTTACTTTGTTTTTTCAATAACTTCACAAAAACAAATAGAAGAAAATAAGGAGAATAAGATGTGGAAATGGAGAAGAAGTGTAGCAACCTCTCCAGAGACCCTGAAACAACTCCTCATTCATAAAAAACACAGAAAAACTCAGATTAAGACCAAAACCGGGCTGGGCCATGGTGAGCTATAGTGTAGCCATGACCTAGGAGAGGTAGAACCACTTAGCATTGCAGGCAAGCTTCTAGCGCAGTGGCATCCATATCAGATATTGTATTAGCAAATTGCTGATTTTTTGGATGACTTTCCGACGCGCACAACTTTCTGCTTCGATCTCTGATTAACTTGATTCCAACTCCTATAAGTCAATCTTGTTCCAATCTATTCATAGATAGTGGTTTCACCTCAATCCATCTCTGCGTGGAGATTTTGGACGTCCATGACTGATTTGGTCACTTTCTGATCAAAACTCACAATCTACAAGTCCCAATTGCCATCCAAAGCAATTTAACGCTTAAGGATCATTCACACAGGTTCTATTTGGCTCAACCAACTTGTCCAAGGAGGTTTCACCCCAGAGAAACAACTCCTCTAAGAATTGACCCCCCTGAACCCCAATTTCACATAATGGGATACATGCTCAAAACACATATACAAGGCCCAAGAACCATATTGGCCTCACAACATAACCAACTAAACTTCACATACACAGGCATACATACGCCTATCCATATTGTCTCTTTGTGAGGTTTAAGCCATCATATTGCATACTACCATACATATCCCCACCTATCACGTATCATCCATCATCATCAATATCATCACTTGATCATCTATATCATCCAAACATTATTGTCACAATTATCCTATTATCACATAGTATATAGATAATACCCCTAGGATAACACGACCATACATACAGACACACAACTCTACTTGGCACAATATTACATAAACTACATAACAAACCACCAGTTACACTTGTAATTCTTGAAGGTTGAGAGGCCTACGACTCCTTGGTCTTCTTTGGACTAATACCAGAGTCTTCACCTGAAATGTTAGTCATGGGGGGGTGTGAGACAAAGTCTCAATAACTGGGACAAACATATACATACGATAATATCAATACCACACATATATGCAACTGATGTAATGTGATGCAAAATGCTATGGTATGCATATCTCCCTTATATATGACTAGGGCCATGAGCTGGCATCATCACAAGACATTTCAAATAGGTGATTTCCTTACAATAGCTAGTGAAGATTGATTTCAGGACATCACCAAGCTTACCTCACACTAGTGCATTTAGCCAAAGGTCACACTAATACTTGTACTGTGGCTGTCCTTCCCTTGGACCACTCGAATAGGTGGTGATTTAGAGAAGATGCAGTCCACTGCCATCTAGCTCTTTAAGCCATAAGAAAGGATTTAGTGGCAAGGATTTTTCATCATATCATCATATTATATATCATCATATCATATCATCGTTATATCTCATATCATATCATCATATCTCATCTTATCACTACCTCTCAATCCTCCATATCTCACTATATGCACTGGATGGTGATGATGTCAATACTATGCTAACATGCCTTTAACAATACACAATCATCACCAGAGTCATCATCATGGTCATGCTAGCGTGAAATCATATGGGGATGCTACAAAAATCACATATACACATCATACTCATCATCATTATATACAAATAACAAGGGTTGGGATTCATACCTCATCTAGCTGTGTGCATATCACGATATGTTTAGGAAACCATATACACACATCACTACTTGTCGTGGTATAAACGGCAACATGCATATATATATATATATGCATAAATAAATACAAAACAACAATTATAAAACAAACACCTAGTTACCTGAAATCTCCAACACCACACACATGGAGGATTTGGCAAGCCTTCGAAGCACCTATCACGAACTACACACATCACTACAACATCATAATACATTTAATTAACATAATATTCATAGCAACCAAAATCCACAATTTAGCCATTCAAGCTTAACGCCTAGTTCTAACAGCATAATTACCCATTAATGAGCTCCAGTTCACCATCCACATCATATTCACCCTTATACATCTTAGATTCTCAACTCCCACAATCATTTTCAGCTTAAGGTTATACCAAATCATACATAATCCCTGTAAAACTCACACCCAAACTTCAACAACACTAAACCACACTTCAATAATCCATTTACATACTTTTCAAATGGTAGAAAATATAACCCAACTGAAACTCAACATACCCCCATGGATTTCAACTGAGTTTCATGAAGAAAAGAGAGGAGAAGAGGTTAAGGATCACTTACCAACCAATATTGAAGCTCCTCAAGGCCAACAGTCACCTCCAAATATTGAAACTCTTGAACCCTAGCAGTGCCTTCACCTTTCTCTTCAATTTTTCTTCTATTTTGGATGATTGAACCTTGTCCAATTTAAAGAGTTTCGGGGTTTGGCACCACGATAAGCTCACCACGGTGTGAAGTCCTTCTATTCAAAAAATTATCCAAGTTTCTAGCTCGTTCACTGCAGCGGCCCTACTTCTTGCCACGATGTGGAGTGCTTCTGTCTCCTTTTTGTTCTTCCTCTATCCTGATCCTTCGGTCTTGTACACATCACCGAGTATACTTCCCATTAGCTAGAGACTAAGTCTAGGTAGTATAACGAGGGTTGTTAGAAGGAGAAGGTGGTGAGATGGCAAAAAGCAACACAAAATTAACAAGACATAAGAAAGGAAGAAGGAGAAAAAGATAGAAGGAGATGAAAGAAAAGAACACAGAACAAAGGGGATAGGATAAACCTGAATCACATAATCAAAGCTCTGATGCCAACTGATATAGACACAATGAGAACCTATCTCAAGACACCCATAAAATATATAGTAGAAAAAGAAATTGACTCAAAAGATAATGATGCCCACAAGGTTGATCACTACTCACGGTAGGTCGAATGGGGAAAAAGGAGAGAGAGATAGAAAACAAGAGGGAGAAAAGAAGTAACTCAGTAAATCCTTACTAAACATATAATAATATTATTTCATTCTTCTCTAAAGAAAATGCATTACATAGAGGCCTTTATGTAGGTAAAATAAGAAAAACCTAATCCTAAAGCAACTATGAATCTTTGGGGCTTAAATAATCCTATTGGATCTAGAAAATCAAAAAGATATATCTAATTATAAAAAATTCTAATAATAAAAATGAAAATCCAAAATAAAAATAATATTTTAATCTTAATACTATTAGATAATCTACTTAAATATAGGAAATATCCTAAATCTAAGAATCAAGCTTATCTAATAGATTTTATTTACTCTAATTTAAATCTAACCTATGACTTTGGCCCTATGAAAATGCAAATTGGAAACCAATAGAATAAATAAATAAATGAAATTATATATATATATATAAATTCATTGTAAGGTATTATGTTGATGTTCTTAAGGATCTTTAAGATGCATCTTTGATCTCCATCATAGGTTTCAATCAACACTTTTAGTATGCATAAAAAATTATGCACTAATTAGATATGAGTATTTTTTACGGTCAATAACTTCTGAAAATGGTTTAAAATTTTATCCACTTGGGTCACTAATAGTTGATAATGCTTTTTTCAAAAATATAATTTTTTAACATTCGTTGATAGTCAAATAAGCATGGATAAAAAAAAAACTCTATGGCCAATTACACATATTGCGACATTCTTAGACTTAAAAAATAACTCTTTATTCTAGTAGTACTTGGATGTTCTTGTGCAGCTATCTCTATTGTGGTGCAGTGACTAAAGGAGATAAAGAAAAATTTAGTTGAGAAAATAGATTTCCAAAAGGACCAATTCAAAAATGTCAATGACTTGCATTTGATGGATATAAAGAAATGGAGAAAAAAGATGAATAAATATGAAGAAAGAAATCTGTGATATCCACTGCTAGCCATTGATGTTAACAATGACTATGCTGTGTAGTGATTTTTAGCTATTATGTAAAATGAAATGAATTCTTCCTACTCATCAACTTTCCTCTTGATTACTTACTCCTGTTTGTTTATATTATGCCCCTAATATGCTTTACACAATAAGTTAAAGTTTTGAGTAAAATAATTACAAGCCAGATAGATAGTGCAAATTAATTCTTATTTTCTTCGTATATCTTATTGAATGCAACAACATAAGTTCACAATGAACATAATTAAACAACATCCATTCCTACTCCATAAATTTGTAAGAACAAGGCACACCCATACAAGCAATTTCCTGATCACAAATTCATCAAATGTTTCTCTAATGCTTTGTCTGCAAAACTCCATCTAATACCAGTGATTTGAGGTCAGCATCAGTAACTCTCTGAGCATAACAGAAATTGAAGTTAGTAAAGAAATCATTTTCAACAAAGTTAACAAAGACTATGGCCCAAAAAAAAAGTGAAAAGGAAAGCATGCTTAAACAACTTAGGAGATATCATGCAAACACAATTATAGAATCTGGATACCCTCTAGTGACTACTGATTGGAGAGACAATGAGAGAGAGAGAGAGAGTTAAGAGATCAGATGTGGATCCTTCTTTTCTCTCTCTTTCCTTGCTATCCATGCATGGAGGAGATTGGGAAAATGATAGTTAAGGACCGTGTAAGAAAAATTATAGGTAAGAATCAAGAATTTAGAATTCCTAAAAACAGCCAAGGTCTTAAGGGGAAAGAAAAATATTTTTTCATTGGACAAAAATTTTCAAAATCAAACTATTGAAAACTAATATATTTATTTACTACTAGAAACTAAAAGATTTGGATAGAAATATTTTGATTATTGAAAATTGATAGGTTTACTATTGAAACTTTATATGTTAGGTTAAAAATATTTTGACTACTAAAAATTGAAAGGTTTACTTCTAAAAACCAAGAAGGTTAGATTAGAAATTTTTGTCTAGTGAAAAGTATTTTTTTTCCACAAAAACCTTAGTTCTTTTAGGAATTTCAAAATTTTGTGGTCCTTATTGAAATAAAAATTTTCTTCTTACATAACCCATAACTGTCATTTTTCCGAGGAGATTCATGTGCCATTAATTACCCTTGATGATGACTTAAGAAAATAACAATATTACACACCCAATCCCTATCATATTAATCCAAGAGATTCTATCTTGAAGAAACTCTGGAACACCACTAATATCCTTTTCTTTAAGGCCCCGTTTAGTACACAGAATGATTTTTAGTGGAATGGGAATAGGAATAGGAATGAGAGTAGGAATGGGCTTCTAAAATATGTTTGATATGTTAGGAATGAATGATGGAATTAAAAAAAAATGTAAAAATCATGTAAATGACCAAAATATCCCTTATCTCTTTCTCCTTCCTTCTAAACATCACAACCTATAAAATATCCTAGATCTCTAATGTCCTCCTTGCTTTTCAACATTGCAACCTTCTTCCTTCTCAGATCTTTGATCCATTAAAGAATGGCTGACACCGACCACCAAATGCATTTGGAGCATAAGTAGAGACTTCTCTACCACCACATGGAGAAGCACTTCACTACCAATGAGATCATTTGTGACATCATCATTGGCGTCTCCGATGGCTTCACCATTCCTTTTGCCCTCACCGTCAAACTCTCTAGTGCTAATGCAACCTAGATATACTCACTTAAACTTCAAATTTGAGGTAAAGCAATGGTTGCCTCGAACATCTCCAACTTTGGCGACCAACCTAGATCAATCAACAGTGGTGACTGGTCATATTGACAGTAATAGAGAGGGAGACGAAGGAGAGGAAGAAGGTTGATGATGGAGGTTGCCTATGAAAAAGAAGATGTTATCGACATTATTGCTAGAGAAGGAGAAGATGCTACTGGGTTTGCCACTATTATTGCCGTCCCTACTGTCAACGTTACCATTAAGGAGATCACTGGAGAATAACCAACATCAAAACTGAGAATATCAAGGCAAGGGTAATTTTGTCCAAAAATTATGATTCTCATTGCTACAATCCCATTCCCATGGGGGGAGATAGGTTTGCTAATTCCCTTGTTTATGGAAATCAGCCAAATCCATGGGTTTTAATTCATACATGTAACAACCCTCAGTATACTATCCTAAACTTAGTTACTTGGTGTTGTGTATAGGACCAGAAGAACTAGGACAAAGGAAGAATAGAAATGAGTCAAAAGCACTCCACACCACAGTGAGGACAGGGTCACCATAGCGAATGAATCAAGGAGCTTTAGTATTTTTCAAATAGAAGGGTCTCATGCTACAGTGAACATATTGCCTGCTGTGGTGCCAGATTTTGAACTCTGATAAATTTGAAGCATCTTAGTCAGATGAAATAGAAAGAATCAAAGGGAAAGAAGAAGATCTCTACTAGGGCTTCATTTCTCGGACCTTTTGGAGTGAATTTTGGACCTTGAGAACTTTTATTTTAGTTAGTAAGTGATCTCACCTCTCGTCTTCTTTCTTTTCTCTCTGATTTTTGGTATAAAATTTGGATATATGTATGAGGGGTTAGTTTGGTCAGATTCTACCAATTAAAATGCTTGTTAAGGAATCAATGAGGTGTTATTTAGTGTTATTAATGCTTGGATATGAGTTTTAGAGTGAGTATGTATGAATTATGCCAAACCCTAGGTTAATTATGGATGAGGAAGTGTGAAATCTGAATTAAATGTAATGACGCATGAGTTGAATGGTTATATATGGCCCACTGGTGCATGAATATGTTGTTGGAACCTTGGGTTAAGCATAATTGGTTAAGTTATAGATTTGGTTAAGTTGTACATGTTGAATCAAGTGTTTTGATGATTCCAAACAACCGAAGTTTGGAAGAAAGATATCAAAGGTATACAAGAGATTTCAAGTGAAGAAATCCAGGAAGAAATGAGTACAAGATTAGTTTGTAGGATTTCTCAATGTATTCACATGAGTAAAAGGCTTTGATCTTTCACCCAAATATTTTTTAAAATGTGTTTTTCAATAATCCTATGTTAACTTACGAAATATTTGAAAAATACTCACTATATTGCCTTGAACATTCGAACTTTGATGGCTAAAATTCAAACTTACAAAGATGTTGTCTCTTACAAATGAATTTCAAACTGTTAAAACTTGAATTTCGAGTAAAGAATAATTTGTGAAAAATGAAAAATTCGTTTGAAGATGTGTCAAAGTTCATCTGAAAGTGAAGTGTAAAAAGAGTTCTAAGTTCGTCCCTCTAACAGATAAACTTTGGTTTTGAAAATTTGAACTTTAGAATGAAAGCATACAAGTCTGATCAGACATCCCTTTGACAGATGAACTTTGGTCTTAAAAAATTTGAACTTTGGAATGAAAGCATATAAGTCCGAAAAAAGGACTCTCTGATAGATGAACTTTGAAGGCTTAAAATTCAAATTTCGAAAAGAAGAACTTTTGTGCCATATTAAGTTGCTCACTAACAGACGAATTTTGGATCCTAAAATTTGAATTTCGAGTACATTGTAGTAATATGAAACAACTGTTCACACTTATCAGAAGAACTTTAAACCTGAAAATTCGTATGTTCTAACATGGGAAATATTTGTCAAGATGAAAATTTGAATTTCACCTTTGAATAGATGAACTTTGAAGTTTAACGTTAAAGTCTTTAACTTATGGTCTCTGCGAAATTCTTCTGTTGACACCTCAAAATTCAAACTTTGGATGTCAGACGCATTAAATGCGATTGGTGAATGGATAATTTTGTAGAGTAACCGTTGGGAAACATCTCTAATGGCTAGATCTTGTCTCTAACGTATAGTTAAGACATAAATCTATAAATGGAACTTTATTTGAAGGTGTGGGTAACAATCATACATTGTATATACTGAAACTCTATCAAATTCTTCAGTCAAAGCCTTCTACTCTCACACACTTCATATATTGTACTTCAATTGCCATACATACTCTAAATTAGAGAGTTTATCTTGTTGTAAACAATCTTATTTTCATCTGGAAGAAATATTTTCTTGTGAGGGAACTTTACATGGGATTTGAGAAGCACTTAGTTTGAGTGCAGAGAGTGAAACTGTAAGCTCTTGGAATAGAGTATAAAGTTGTACTGTGGCATTGCAAGGAGCCCACCAAATTCTTGCAAGATAGTTAAAAATTTCAAGCAGTAGCTTAAGGATTAGACATAGGTCAAGAGGAAGAGACTGAACCAGGATAAATTCTTGTGTCTTTCTTCTTAGACCTTGCTTATTGTCTTATTATATTTTGCACTCTTTTTTTTTGTAACTCTTGCTTTTACTGCTTTCTCGTAATTTTGTAGAAAATTTTTAAACTTCCCAATTCACCCCCCATCTTGACAAGCCAGCAAAACTAACAAGTGGTATCAGAGCTTAGACTCTCACTTAAAAGATTTAACAATCTAGAAAAATCAATGGCTAGCTTTGAAGAGAGTATTCTTCCATAGGGAAACAACACAAATAGACCTTCTAGCTTTAGTGGAGAGCATTATGAATATTGAAAGATGAGAATGCAAATCTATCTCCAGTTCATTGATCTAGACATCTGGTCAGTCATCCAAAAAGGGGATTTTATGCTAATGAAGTTGCATGATGATGAAAAATACAAAGAGAAGCCAGAAGATGAGTGGAATGAGGAAGATGCAAGAAGAGTCCTGCTGAACTTTTAAGGCAAAATACTGCTTGGTCAGTGCACTCAATCAGAACGAATTCTATAGGGTGTCACAATGTACTACAGCCAAAGGTATGTGGGACACTCTAGAAATTGCTCACGAAAGAACTATTGGAGTAAGGGAGAACAAATTAATCTCCTGCATTGATGAGTATGAAAGCTTTAGAATGATGGAAGGTGAGAGCATCAAAGAGCTACAAAAGAGATTCACCCTTATTGTGAATCAACTAAAGAGTCTTGGCAAGGAGTACATACAACCAGAGAAAGTCAAAAAAATCCTTAGAGCTCTTCCTCTAGAATGACAACCAAAAGTAACATTAATAGAAGAAGCCAGAGGAGAGTCAATGGCTTCCGTCACAGCATTCTTCGGTAGCCTTAAGGAGTATGAGGGTAAAATGAAGGCTTTCAAGGAAGCTGGTCAAGATAAGAAGAAAAAGGGCCTTGCATTGAAAGCTACAGAAGGAAAAGAAGAAGAGTTTGATGATGATGAAGATCTGGATGAAGAGACTTTACATATGTTGTTTAGAAAATTTGGAAGATTCTACAACAAGAAAAGAAATAAAAGATTCTTTAAAAAATGAGCAGTTGCAGACAACAAGAAAGAAAGCAAAGAGTCTGTCACCCACTATGAATGCCAAAAGCAAGGGCATATCAAATGAGATTGTCCACAATTCCTGAAAAAAGAAGAAAAAGAAAAGAAAGATGCTGACTAGGGAAAAAAGAAAAAGGCATACATCTCATCAATTTGGGGCAACAACTTAGATGAAGAAGATGAAGATGAGGAAGAAATTGCCAACATCTGCTTGATGGCACTTGCATATAAAGAAACTCCAAACTCATCTAAGTGTGATCATGAAAATGGGGTAAATGAATTTGAACTTTCCTATTCTGAATTACTTGATTATGATCTACATGAAGAGTTCATTAAAACTGAAAAAGAATTAAACTGGCTAAGAAGAAGATTAGCAATTTAGACTCTAATTGCAACCTATCTGACACTGCATCTCTGCATGAAACTGAATTTGTTTGCTGTACATCATGCACTGAATTGAAGAAGAACAATGAATATCTTTTGAAAACAATGGCTAAACTCAATAAGGGTAGAGATATGTTGTTTACTTTATTAGGAAGTCAGAGAATTGCACAAGGAAAAGTTGGACTTGGCTATGATCCTTGTGCAGTCAAAGAAAAGAATGAAAAGAAGAATCAGAATTCATATATGAGACATTTTGTGCATGCTAATGGACATAAGAAGAAAAGTTACAACCCAAAATCCATTGAATCTTATGTCCAACCAAAATATGTAAAATAAAAATATTATTTGTATTGCTTTCTCTATGCATCACAATCTAGCAGTCCCTTTATCACCTGCCACTTCTGTAACAAGAAGGTACATGTTTCCAGCTTATGTTTGTTGAAAAAAAATGGACTTGGCAGGAAGGTAGAATGGGTTTCCAAAGGTACATTTGTATCTAGGAAAAATGCCACTGATAGAAAAAGACCCAAGTATATTGGGTACCTAGAAAGAAAAATTGAACTCTGTTTTGCTGGTTTGCCTTTGAGCAAGAAAAATAACAAATAGTATATGGACAGTGCTTAGTCAAGTTATATGAATGGTGATAAGGAGAAGTTCATCACCTTTAGAGACAAGAAAGGAGGAAAGGTGACCTTTGGAGGTAACCAATATAACAGAATAGTTGGCATTGGAATTGTGGGCAAGAATCCTGAAACATCTATAGAAGAGGTGTTGTTTGTAGTTGGACTCAACCACAACTTGCTGAGTGTGAGTCAGACATGTGATAAAGGGAATTATGTACTGTTTGACTCAAAGTTCTGCCTGGTCATCCAAAAAAGTAATCGTAAAGTAATTCTCAAAGCTTAAAGGGATGGTAATTACTATACTATTGATCTTGATGAACTTTCCACCTTAGATTCTGTATGCTTAATTAGTAAAGATAATGATAGTTGGTTATGGCATAGAAGACTGACACATGTTAACATGAACTAACTAACAAAATTAATTTAGAATGATTTAGTCACTAGTTTATCAAATATCTCTTTTGAAAAGGATAAAGAATGTGATGCATGCTTCAAAGGGAAACAAACTAAATCATCATTCAAATATAAAAAAATGTAATCATCACATCTAAATCACTGTAATTATTGCATATGGATTTGATAGGTACATCTAGAGTAAAATGCATTGGTGGAAACTTGTATGTGCTTGTGATTGTAGATGATTACTCTAGATTTACCTAGACTTTGTTCCTTTCCTCCAAGAGTGAAACATTTGATGTATTTTTAACCTTGGTTAAGAAAGTGCAAAATGAGAAAGGTATTTCTATTGTGTCTATTAGGTCTAAGGAGAATTTGAAAACTTAAGCTTTCTGGAGTATTATGAAGAGCATGAAATTGATCACAACTTCTTAGCACCAAGGACTCCTCAGCAAAATGGAGTAGTGGAGAGGAAGAATAGAACAATTGGAGAAATGATCAAAGCAATACTGAACGAAAAGGAGCTTCCTCAAGTTTTTTGGGCTGTTACAGTAAACACAACAAGTTATATCATTAATAGAGCCTATATCAGACCAATTCTGGGGAAGATACATTATGAGTTGTACAAAGGAAGGAAGTCAAACCTCTCACACCTGCATATATTCGGCTGTAAGTGCTTCATTTATAACAATAGAAAAGAGAATCTAGGTAAGTTTGATGCCAAATCAGATTAAGGTACATTTCTTGGCTATTCTAGTAGAAGTAAAGCATATATGGTTTTCAATAAAAAGAATAGAACTATAGAAGAATTTGTGCATTTGTGCTTATTGAAAATGAAACTGTTTCCAAACATGTCATTGATAAAGATGATCCTATTTCTAGCTTTAAGAACTTAAATCTTTTTGGAGAAGATAAAATTGAACCTCTAAAAATATCTTAATCTACTAATGTAGAGGAAGATATTCAGAAGAAATATCTTGAATTTGAAAACAATGAAGAAATCTCTCAAGAACTCCCTAGAGCTTGGAAATATCAAAGGAATCATCCAGTTGATCAAGTGATTGGGGATGTTCAAAAGAATGTTAAAACTAGAAGACAACTTAGGGATCAAATAAACAACTATGTATTTATTTCTCAAATTGAACCTAAGTGTGCTGAAGAAGCCTTAACTGATGAATACTGGATACTAGTTATGCACGATGAACTAAATTAGTTTGAAAGAAATTAAGTTTCAGATTTAATGCCTAGATCCAAAGATCACCCTATTATTGGAACTAAATGGGATTTTAGCAATAAGCTTGATGAATCAGAAACAATCATTAGAAATAAAGCAAGATTAGTTACCAAAAGATATAATCAAGAAGAAAGCATTGATTATGAGGAAACTTTTGCTCCAGTTGCAAGATTGGAAGAAATAAGAATCCTCTTGACCTATACATGCATGAAAAACATAATGTTATACCAAATTGATGTAAAAAGTGCTTTTCTGAATGGATATATCATGGAAGAGGTTTATGTTGATCAACCTTTAGCTTTTGAGGATTCAATAAAGCCAAACCATGTTTATCAACTAAAGAAAGCTATTTATGGCCTAAAACAAGCTTCTAGAGTATGGTATGAAAGACTAAGTAATTTTCAGATTGAAAAAGGGTTTAATAGAGGAAAAGTAGACACAACTTTGTTTACTAAGAAAGAAAATAAAAACTTACTTATTGTTCAAATTTATGTTGATGATATTATATTTGGTGCTACTAATGAATCTCTTTGTAAGAATTTCTCTAAGCTAATGCAGGGTGAATTCGAAATGTCAATGATGAGTGAGCTCAACTTCTTCCTTAGACTGCAAATTAAACAATGTGATGATGACATTTTCCTTAATCAATCAAAATATCTAAAGGAGCTACTGAAAAATTTTGGAATGGAAAACACCAAATCAATAGGGACTTCTATGGCTACTGCAATAAAACTTGATATGGATAAAGGGGGAAATCCCTTTGACATAACTTAGTATAGGAGAATGATTGGCTCCTTGCTATTTCTAATAGCTAGCAGGCCTGACGTTATGTTCAGTGTCTGTATGTGAGCAAGGTTCCAATCATGTCCCAAAGAATCTCATGCAACAGCTGTGAAAAGAATTTTTAGATACCTAATTGGAACATCACAGATGGGACTTTGGTATCCAAAAGGCAATGAAGAAGAGTTCATGGGATATACTGATGCTGACTTTCCTGGATCCAAAACTAATACAAAAAGCACAAGTAGAACATGTTAGTTTCTTGGTGGATCACTTGTTTCATGGTTTAGCAAGAAGCAGAATAGTGTGAATCTCTCCACAGCAAAAGCTGAGTATGTTGCAGTTGGCAGTTGTTGTACTCAAGTCCTTTGGATGAAGCAGCAACTTGAAGATCTTGAGATTGAGATGAAGGAGATTCCAATAAAATGTGATAATCAAAGTGCTATCAACATCACAAAGAATCCTGTCATGCATTCGAGAACAAAGCACATTGAAGTAAGGTATCACTTCATAAGGGATAATGTTTTGAAAGGAGATATCAAATTGGATTACATTTCTACTGAAGATCAAATTTAGACATTTTGACTAAGCCTCTTGCAGAAGATAGATATTGCAAAATCAGAAGAGAATTGGAATGGTAAATCTTAATATACTATAAGCAAGTCACTATCTAAACCTATTTAAAGTTTCTAACACTAAATTAATACTAACTTTAGCATCGGAGTGTGTTTAAGATGTGTTGTGGGTACTCCACATGAGTTTAAATAACAACAAATTAGTTTACTGGAGTTAATTAGACCTGCACAATCAAAGGATGCTGAAAATTTGAACTTTTGGGCCATATCTGTAAGTTCAGAAACTTGAAAATCGCATTTTAAAAGATTATTAGATGAATTTTCATGTTGAATTATGTGTTTGAATGACTTAGCATGCTCAATATTGGAACTTAGATGCTCATCAGGTGAATTTCAGTAGCTTACATGCTGTTACAGTATTTTCATAACCCTCGAAGCTCGTCTATTGGATGATTGAAATTTGAATTTCAGAAATACAATGTGAATGATGGCCTTGCTCAAAATGCTCTCTGTGCGAATTTCTATATCTCAAAATACGTATTTTAGAAACTCTTTACAAAATTTTGAAATTTGAATTTTTTATTTATAAATTCGTCTGTTGAAATATGCTTTCATGTTAAGTCTCTGTAAGATGAATTTTCATAAGTGAAATTCGTCTGTTGATTGTCTTCTTCATGTCTGCTTAATGTTTGAAATTGTGAAATTTGAACTTTGATGAATCAAAGTTTGTCTGTTTCTTCTTGTTCCTTGAACTTAACTTCTGTCAGATGAACATCAAGATGAAAATTTGTCTGTTAGTAAGCCTCTCCTTGTGGGTTAACTCATAATTGCTCAAAATTTGAATTTTGACCCCTCAAAATTCATTTGTTGAACGGTTACAGAAGTTAAAACCAAGGGTTTCACTCTGAATAGATGCAACCCTATTCATCTCTCTCTCAAGTCTATTCACATCTTCTCTTCATTTCCCATTAATTCCATGCACGAATTCTCATTTTCCATCGTTTAAGCTTCTTTTAGCTCCTTATAAACTCATTCCTTGCATCTTTCTACAACATTCATCTACAAAAAGGGCAAGGTTAAGAATCTAGAAGTTGGGAAAAGCAAGAAATTAAGTCTCAATACACCTCTAAGGAAGGTAAGACTCAGAAGAGGAAAGGTGAATCTAGCATGGAAACTCCTTCCAAGAAATAGAAAACCACTCCCAAGGCAGATTCGAAGAAACCTATAGCTGCTGCCCTTGTTCCTCTTGCTTCTTCTTCTTCTAACATTGAGTCAAGGGCATACCAGTTAACCACGCAGCCATTATGAAGCAATGCTCATATTCTGGGAGAATTCACCACCAAGTTTATCAGCAAGAAGGTAATTTTGCCTCACTGTACAAATATGGAAGAGTTTCTTATTTTTAACAATTTTGATGCTAGGCTATAGATGATAAGATATAAAAACTTGTTGGAAATTAGGAGAGATATGATGATGAGGTTGTTAAAACTTGGTATGCTGCCTTGAGGTACAATAGCAAAAAGGAAAAATGGTAGGTAAATTTGAGGTCTAGAACTATTTAGCTGACTGATGAGACCTTCAATGAAGTACTGGAAATCCCTGGACAAGATGGCTTGAAGATTGACATCACCACCTCAGGTACATGGATGACAATGAAACTACAGATGAGAAAGGTGGTGCTTTCTTGAATTACAAAGAGAGTACAGTGCTGAATACCCTATTCAAAAGGCATGAGAATAGGTCTTCTCTGGGTTTGCTGAAGCCCTCTGATCTTAGTGCTTAAGTCAGAATCCTACACTACATTGTGTCTATGATTATATTCAATAAAGGGGGAAGTTTCAATCTAATCACAAAGGGTTGAAGCACATGTGATGACTGCTCTTATGCTTGGGAAACTGTTAAATATGGGCCATATCATCCTTCAACACATGTTCAAAGCAAGAGATCAGAGATGAGACTCTACTTTTCCCTATACCTCAATCATCTCCAAATTACTTCAGTATACCAGGATTGAACACTTGGAAAAAGGAAAAGGCAAGCCTACTGAAGTTTTAAAAGAGGAAGAATTGCAGAGGATGGCCATTGAAAGGAAAGATGATAGATGGATTGGAAAATGAGCTGGGAAGTCAGAGAACTTGTTCTTTGAGGAAAGTGGCCCATAAAAGCAAGTAGGAACTTCTAAGGCTGCTCCACGCTCACAACCCTTACTTTAGCCTTTTCAGCCTGTTTCTCCTCCATCTCAGCCCACTCAGACACATGTGCCATCCACTCTTTCCACCTAAGCTAAGCCAAGTAAGATCATTGAGTTGTATGACAGCCTGTCTGCACTCATGCTAAGCATAAGAGATAAGCAAAATGCTAAGTTTGCTCATCTGCAAAATCAAATTTTGCAATTGGCAAAGAACATGAAAGTGGTTGCTGATGTGTATGAGGACATCAGAAGTGCTTTTCCAACTACATCAGCTCCACCTCAGCCAGGACCTCTAAGCCTATCATGTCTCCTACTCCTGAGCC
This sequence comes from Adenanthera pavonina, assembly GCA_026686845.1. Taxonomy (NCBI): domain Eukaryota; kingdom Viridiplantae; phylum Streptophyta; class Magnoliopsida; order Fabales; family Fabaceae; genus Adenanthera; species Adenanthera pavonina. The sequence continues at coordinate 8,847,783 of JAIVEN010000019.1, read as the reverse complement.
TCTAAGCCCATTTGAGCTAGCTTCTCCTAAATCAGATGATAATGAACATGCTGCTGCTGAGACTATTGGAACATTGGCCACTCCACAGGCCTCCAGCAATAAGACAAGGCTTGGTCCACCCTTGGACTATGGTATGCATGAAGAGGCTCCTCAAGAAGCAAGTTCACACGAGCCTGTTGTGGAAGATGCTCAGGATTTAATTCTTTCAATTCAAGAATCTGAACAAATGGAGAAACTTGTAGCAACCATTACTACTGTACCAATTATTCAAGCTGCTCTGATTGAGGAGAGAAGCCTTGTACCTTTCATGGATCTTGCAGTTATTGCACATGATGCTATTGTGCAAGCTCAAAGATTGAGGCTTGAAGAGATGTTTCCTCCTCCTACTCCTGAACCTTCATCGCTTTCTACCTATAATCTCTCAAAGGAAAAAAGGGCTCAACTAGCTCTTTCTAGACAAGAGATACAAGAGCTTTTTTATGTCTCTGATGATGAGGAAGCAAGCCCTGAAGCTTCTGCACCTTTTTCTCAGATTAATCCTAATATGCTTTTTGTCCCTGTTCCTCTTCGTGCTATTCCAGTATCTTTGATACCTCCTCCTATTGTACATGTTCAAGTCCTTGATGATGCCAAAAAGGGGGAGAAGACATTTGAGCAAACTGGGAAGACTACTGGAAAGACTGCTGTAGAACCATCTGGCAAGACTTACAGCAAGAAATTGAAGCCCAAGAAGAAGTGATTAGATCCTAGGGTTTATTGGATTTACTTGTACTGTTTGCTTATGCTTTTTGTATCTCTTGTAATGAAGTAACTATCTTGCTTTGAAATTCTGTGTCTGCAATGTCATATCCATGTACTGAACCTTTAATGAGTCAATATAATGAGATTCCTTATCTTTTTCTAATCTGCTGTTTATGCTGCACTTACTTTTGAAACTTTATTGCATATGTTGAGGGGGAGCTTTTAGAAGTAAACCCAAGTACTAATCCAGTTTGCAAGTTGTTTTGTCATCATCAAAAAGGGGGAGAATGTTGAATCAAGTGTTTTGATGATTCCAAACAACTAGAGCTTGGAAGAAAGATATCAAAGTGTACAAGAGATCTCAAGTGAAGAAATCCAAGAAGAAATGAGTACAAGATTAGTTTGTAGGATTTCTCAATGTATTCACATGAGTAAAAGGCTTTGATCTTTCACCCAAATGTTTTTTAAAATGTGTTTTTCAACAATCCTATGTTAACTTATGAAATATTTGAAAAATACTCACTAACAGACGAATTTTGAACTGATAAACTTCATATGTTGCCTTGAACATTCGAACTTTGATGGCTGAAATTCAAACTTACAAAGATGTTGTCTTTGACAAATGAATTTTAAACTGTTAAAACTCGAATTTTGAGTAAACAATAATTTGTGAAAAATGAAAAATTCGTTTCAAGATGTGTTAAAGTTCATCTGAAAGTGAAGTGTAAAAAGAGTTCTAAGTTAGTCCATCTGACAGATGAACTTTGGTTTTGAAAATTTGAACTTTAGAATGAAAGCATACAAATCTGATCAGACGTCCCTTTGAGAGATGAACTTTAGTCTTCAAAAATTCGAACTTTGGAATGAAAGCATATAAGTCTGAAAAGAGGACTCTCTGACAGACAAACTTTGAAGGCTTAAAATTTGAATTTTGAAAAGAAGAACTTTTGTTCCATATTAAGTTGCTCACTGACAGACGAATTTTGGACCCTAAAATTCGAATTTCGAGTACACTGTAGCAATATGAAGCAACTGCTCACACTTATCAGAAGAACTTTAAACCTGAAAATTCGTATGTTCTAACATGGGAAATATTTGTCAAGATGAAAATTTGAAATTCACCTTTGACAGACAAACTTTGAAGTTTAACATTAAAGTCTTTAATTTATGGTCTCTGCGAAATTCGTCTATTGACACTCCAAAATTCAAACTTTGGATGTCAGACGCATTAAATGCGGTTGGTGAATAGATAATTTTGCAAAGCAACCATTGGGTAATGTCTCTAATAGCTAGATCTTTTCTCTAACATATAGTTAAGACATAAATCTATAAATAAAACTTTATTTGAAGGTGTGGGTAACAATCATATGTTGTATATACTGAAACTCTATCAAATTCTTCATTCAAAGCCTTATACTCTCACGCACTTCATTTATTGTACTTCAACTATCATATATACTCTGAATTAGAGAGTTTATCTTGTTGTAAATAATATTCATTCGGAAGAAAGATTTCCTTGTGAGGGGACTTCACAAGGGATTGGAGAAGCACTTAGCTAAAGTGTAGAGAGTGAAACTGTAAGCTCTTGGAATATAGCATAAAGTTGTACTGTGGCATTGCAAGGAGCCTACTGAATTCTTGTAAGATAGTTGAAAATCTCAAGCGGTCGCTTAAGGACTAGATGTAGGTTAAGTGGAAGAGGCCGAACCAAGATAAATTCCTGTGTCTTTCTTCTTATACCCTTCTTATTGCCTTATTACATTTTGCACTCTGTTTTTTGCAACTTTTGCTTTCACTTCTTTCTTATAATTTTGTAGAAAATTTTCAAACTTCCCAATTTACTCCCTCTTAGGAAGCCAGCATAACTAACAATACAGTATGTTAAGTAAGAATGTTATAATGTTGTAGTGGTTGTTTGGATAATCGAAGGTAACTCAGCTCGTGTTTCATATTGAGACAGTGGGTTTAGCACGTGTGTGTGGTATCAGTGATTTCAAGTAACTGGGTGTTTGTTTTATAATTATTAATTTGTATTTATATACGTATATATATATATATGCTTGCTTTTGTTCATACCATAATATCGTTATGTGTCTATGTATGGTTTCTTCTATATATCATGGTATGCACAGGCTAGATGAGGTATGAATCTTGATCCCTGGTACTTGTGTATGATGATGATAAGCATGATGTGATATGTGTATATTGATGATTCTATAGCATACTCATATGATAACATGCTAGCATGGCATTGATGTTAGTTCTGGTAATGATGATTATTGCATAATGGCATGGCATGAGCATCATCACCACATGAGCATAGTGAGATATGTGGGTTGAGAGGTGATGATGAGATAAGATATGATGATATGATATGACAATATATGATATAATGAAAGATCCTTGCCACTTAATCCTCCTTTATGGCCAGCAGAGCCAGGTGGCAATGGATTGCATATTTCCTAAATCACCACCAATTCGAGTAATCAAAGGGAAGGAGAGCCATAGTCCAGGCATTAGTGTGACCTTTGGCTGGGTTGCATTAGTATAAGGTGAGCTTAGTGATGTCTCAGAATCAGTCTTCACTGACTGTTGGAAGGGAATCACCTATTGGAAATGTCTTGAAATGACGTTAGCCTGTAGTTCTAGCCATGTATAAGGGAGACATGCATGCCATGACATTTTGCATTGCATTGCACTGTATGCATATTTGTGTGGACTGATGATATAGGTTGCATGTGTTTGTGTTCTTGGTTATTGAGACTTTGTCTCACATCCTCTATGGCTAACATTTCAAGTAAAGACTCTAGAATTAGTTCAGAGACGACCATGGAGTCGTAGGCCTCTCCGCCTTTGGGAGTATTAGTTAACCTACGCCAAGTAGAGTTGTGTGTATGCATATATGGTCTTGTTATCCTGCGAGTGATGTTGTGTATGATATTGATGATGATGAATGATATGTGATGAAATTGATGATGATGTGGTATGGATATGCTCATGTATGGTTTGTGTATGTGTGATGATGGTTTAGACCCCAGTATAGGTCGTTGTTATTGGTACATGTGACTATGAGCCAAATTGGCCGTATGTGTGAGCCCAAAGTGGTTTTGGGCTTAAATTGTGTGATTTGGGGCACATAGTCTATTATGTGAATTTGGGGTTTAAGGAGATCAAATCTCAGAGGAGTAGTTTCTTCAGAGTGAAACCTTCTTGGATAGGTTAGTTGTGCCATTTAGGACATGTGCGAATGCCCCTTGAGTGCCAATTTGCCTTTGGTGACAGTTGGGGGTGGTTGGTTGTGAGTTTTGGCTAAAAAGTGATCAAATCGGTCATGGGCATCTAAAATCACCATACGAAGATGGATTGAGATGAAATTGGTGTCTATAGCTAGGTTAGGACGAGACTAACCTGTAAGAGTTAGAATCAGGTTAATCGGAGGTCGAAGCACAAAGTTGTGTGCGTTGAAAGTTTGCCCAAAAAATCAGCAATTTGCAGACACAAATTCTGATATGGGTGTAACAACCCTCAATATACTATCCTGGACTTAGTCTTGAACTAATGGAAAGTATACTTGATAATGTATGCAGGACCGAAGGAACCAAGACTGGAGGAAAGACAAGAGAGCAAATTGGAAGAAATGGAGATAGAAGCTCCCATGCCATGGCCTAAAACATGGGCACCACATCAAGGGAGATAGAGATTGAATAATATTTTTAGATAGAAAGGCTTCACGCCGCAATGAACTTATCACTTGCTGTGGTGCTAGACCCCAAATTTCTATAAATCAGAAGTTATTTCAGTCATCCAAAATAAGAAGAATGGTGGGGGAAATCGAAGAGCTCCGTTAAGGCTCTAGTTTTTTGACCCTTGGAGATGATTTTTGGATCTTTAGAGCTTGTATCATGGTTGGTAAGTGATCTCTCCTCTCCTCTCCTCTCTTCTCTTTTCCTTTTGTTTTTGGGTTGGAATTGGTGAGAGTATGTTAGGTTTTAGAATTTTGGATGAATCCACCAATTAAAATGCTTGATTTGGTGTTAAAGAAGTGTTACGTAGTGTTAGGAAGTTTTAGGTATGATTTCAAGAATGATTATGCATGATTTTGGGTAAATCCTAGTTGGAAATTGTAAAGGGAGTGTGAAATCCAAAAGATGTGAGGATGATTATGATGTGAATGGTTAATTTGAGTTCATTAGTGTGTAATTATGTTGTTAGAATTACAGGTTAAGCTTAAATGGCTAAATTGTGGATTTTGGTTGTTATGAGTATAATATTAATTAAAGGTATTATGATGTTATAGTGGTTGATTGGCTAGTTGGAAGTGTATGGTTCATGATGGGAGCTTCAAAGGCTTGCCAAATCCCCCTTTGTGCGTGGTATCGGTAACTTGAGGTAACAAGGTGTTTGTGATATATGTGTTATATGTTGATATATATATACATATATGCATGTCTCCATTCATACCATGATATCATTATGTGTGTGTATATAGTTTTCCTCCATATCGTGGTATGCACATGGTTAGACGACATACCCTTGTATGATGATGATGAGTGTGATATTGTATATGTGCATACATGATTGTAGCATCCCCATACCATTGCATACTAGCATGACCATGATGATACTAATGATGATGATTATATATATTATTAGAGGCATGCTAGCACAACATGAGTATCATCACCACATGAGCATTGTGAGAAATGGCAGATCAGGTGGTGATGATGAGATATGTTATAATGATATATGATATGGTGAAATAAGGAAGGGATTCTAGTTGCTAAATCGTCTCTCATGACCAGAAGAGCTAAGCAGCAGTGGATTACACCTTCCCTAAATCATCACAAATTCGAGGTGGTCTAGGGGAAGGAGAGCCATGATCCAGGTATTAGTGTGACCTTTGGCCAAGTGCACTAGTTTGAGATGAGCTTGGTGATGTATTGAAATCAGTCTTTACCAGCTATTAGAAGGGAATCATTTATTTGAAATATCTTGTGATGATGGCAGCTCGTGATTCTAACTGTGTTGAGGGAGACATGCATTCCATGACATTCGGTATTACACTACATCATTTGCATACATGCGTGATATTGATGATATTATTATATGTGTGTATTTGTCTCGGTTACTAAGACTCTATCTTACACCCCCTCCATGACTAATATTGTAGATGAAGGCTTTGGTACTAGTCCGAAGAAGACCAAGAAGTCATATGCCTCTCCGCCTTTGGGAATTTCAGGTGTAACTTGTAGTTTGTTATTTAGTTTGTGTAGTATTATGCCAAGTAGGTTGTTGTGGTTTGATGTCTGTATAAGTATCCTTGGAGTATTGTTGCATGCTATGTGATGATAGGATGATTATGATAAAGATGTTTGGATGATATAGATGATGTGATGATATTGATGATAAGGAATGGTATGTGTTAGATGTGGATATGTTCTAAGCATAGTTGTATGTATGTGATGATGATATGGACCCCAATATAGGTCATTATTGTTAGAGCAAGTGTGTGTGTGTGTCAAAGTGGTTGTTTGTGAGCCCAAAAAGGGGGTTTTGGGCCTAGTTTTTGTGTTTTGGGTGTATAGTACACTATGTGAATTTGGGGTTCAAGGAGGTCAAATCTCGGAGGAGTGGTTTCCCTGAGGTGAAACCTCACTGAATAAGTTAGTTGTGTCGATTGAGGCCTATGTGAATAGTCCTGAGATGCCAAATTGCCTTTGGTGGCAATTGGAGAGTGTATGTGATGAGTTTTGGCCAAAAATTGACCAAAAATATTTCAGGAATCCAAAATCTCTATATGGAGATGGATTTGAGTGAAATTAGTGTCTATGATTAGATTAGAATAAGGGTGACCTATAGGGGTTGGAATCTAGTCAATTAGAGGTCGAAACATAAAGTAGTACGTGTCAGAATTTCAGCCAGAAAATCAGCAAAATTGTTGATATCATATCAAAAGTGGATGTCCTGGTGCCAGTAGTTTGGCCACAGCATCAAGTGGTTCTGCCTCTCCTAGGCCGCGGCTGCACTGTAGCTCGGCACGACTCAACCCTGTTTTGGTGTTGTTAAGAGTTTTTCTCTATTTCGAGGTTTTGGGAGTTGAGTTTGAGGTTTTTGGAAGTAGGTTGTTACATATTGGTATCAGAGCAGTGGCTTAGCCCATTGTTTCTGCTTATGGTAATACTTGGCATATTTTGGATTACATAAACTTTTATATTCCCTTTGCAATACTAGTCCATAGCCATATAATTGAATATGTTACTACTAGTGTATAGGTGAAAGATATGTCTAGTAGGGGGTAAGCAAAGTAGTGGTGATCTTTTGAGAGAGATGCATGAGAGGTTGGCTATGTTGAATGACCGAGTTATCAATCAGGGGAGGAACATTGAATAGAATGCAAGAGTAGTTAAGTGAGTAAGGATGAGGTAATATGAATATGGAAGTTGGAGTTTATGTAAATTTGAATGATGGAGAAGATAAGGATATCATGGAGCCAAAGAAGGCCCCAAGGGTTGGGAGAAGAGGTATCTTCTTTCAACTGAAAGACTTTCGAATGTATAATCCAACAACTTTCAAAGGTAAAATGGATCCTGCGATGGTTAAAGAATGGGTGCATCAATTAGAAACTATCTTTAGTGCTATAGATTACACCCTGAATAAAAGGTGCAATTGGTAGTGTTCAAGTTGGAAAAAGAGGCTGAATAGTGGAGAAGGTGAGTCTTACTGAGTACTAAGGCTATAGGAGCTCATCTGGAAATCAAGGAGTAGTTATCGGTTGTGAAGTATACATCCCTGGAGGACTAGCGTGTGAAGATTTGTGTTCTATCATCGCAAATGCGAGAGACTGAGGAGGAGAAGAAAAGTTCAATGATCCGTGCTTCTTCCATTTGGGTCCCCAGGAGGAAACTAGCAAAGAAGTTGAATAGCCCTGATTATAGGAGATAAGGATAAGCTGTTGAGTAATATAACTGGTAGAAATTGTAGAGATTGAATATGGAAATGACGATTGAATCCTGGAGGTTGAATGTTGCGGTGTTTCGGAGCAATGAAAATGCAATGAGAAGATTTAGTTGGTTGTTTTTGGATGTGATGTAGAACTCAATGACTAAAAGGAATGGATTGACTATCAAAACTGTATTTGGAGCGAAGGGTCTTGGAGCTAAGGTAACGTTAAATGACAGAGGCCTTAGTAGTGATAGTGATAGTGATTTCAATACTATCAAGAAAGACGGCAAAGGGGCGGTGACTATCATCCCGAATGTCACGCTCATAGAATGTGAAAGTAGTAGTTGGATATTCTTGAAATAATGAAAAAGAAAGCCAAACAATGACTTCCCATGAAGTGGTGCGTGTCGGAACTTAGGCCAGAAAATCAGAAAAATTGCTGATATCATATCAGAAGGGAGCGCTACAGTGCTAGAAGCTTGGTTGTGGTGCCAAGTGGTTCAGCCTCTCCTAGGCCATGACTACACTGTAGCTCACTGTGGCCCAGTCCTATTTTGGTGTTGTTCGGAGTTTTTCTCTGTTTCGAGGTTTTAGGAGTTGAGTTTGAGGCTTTTGGTAGTAGGTTGTTACAACGGGCATTGCAGCGCCAGAAGCTTGGCCACGGTGCCAATCTATTATGTTTTCCGTATGCCATTGTGGCTCTGTAGCTTGCCACAGCTTAGCTCTGTTCTGGTCCTGTTCAGAGTCTTTCTATGTTTTTGAGGTTTTAGGAATTGTTTCGGGATGTTTTGGGTGTAGGTCATTATAATACACACCAAACACACAATGTCATGGTTTCTCTCTCCCATTCCAATTCTAGAATCTCAATTCTTACGAACCAAACATGGCCTAATAGTTATGACTGAATCAACAAAAATTAGAATCTAGGGGAAATGACACTTGAGGAGCAAAACTTTTAATTAATCCCATTTTATGACCAAAAAATTCAAAAATACCAGAAAAGGACCATGGTCTCAAATTAATTAAAAATGTAAATATGAAATGACCTAAATACAGTTGTAAAATGGTCTTACACTCAAAATCTGGTTTTTACTACTCTTTTTCATAAATTTGACACTGAACATCCCCAATTTTACACTGAACACATTGTGGAATATGAGTGTAAAATTGAGGAAGTTTAGTGTCAAATTTATGAAAAAGAGTAGTAAAAAGCAGATGTTGAGTAGTAAAAAGCTGAGTATAAAATTCTGAGACTTATCCAATGTAAAATCGGGGGTCTTCAGTATCAAATCGTGGAACATGAGTAGTAAAACACAGAAAATGAGTATAAAATTTTGAGAGTTGAATTCTTTATTGTGTCCAGTGTAAAATCGGGGAAGTTCAGTGTTAAATTTCAGAGGAAAAGTGGTAAAAAGTAGATGTTGAGTATACAACGTTTTAATAAGAGCATTTTGGTCATTTCCTATTTAGAATTTTGATCAATTTAAGACCATGGTCCTTTTCTGGTATTTTCAAATTTTTTAGTCCCAAAATGGAATTAATTGAAAGTTTTAGTCCTCAAGTGTCATTTCCCCTAGAATCTAATGAAATAATATTTTTGAGAATATACATTTCATATCTTCTAATTTGAATAATCTAAATTTAATTTAAGGGAAAATGACACTTGAGGACCAAAATTTGCAATTAATCCCATTTTAGGACCAAAAAATTCAAAAATACCAGCAAAGGACCTGATCTTAAATTAATTATAAATATAAATATGAAATGACCTAAATACCCTTGTAAAAATGTTTTACACTCAACATCTGCTTTTTACTACTCTTTTTCATAAATTTGACACTGAATATCCTCAATTTTACACTGAACACATTGTGAAATATGAGTATAAAATTGAGGAAGTTTAGTGTCAAATTTATGAAAAAGAGTAGTAAAAAGCAGATATGGAGTAGTAAAAAATGAAGTTGAATATAAGATTTTAAGATTTATCCAGTGTAAAATCGGGGGTCTTCAGTGTCAAATCGTGGAACATGAGTAGTAAAACGCAGAAGGTGAGTGTAAAATTCTGGGAGTTGAATTCTTCATTGTGTTCAGTGTAAAATCGGGAAAGTTCAATGTTAAATTTCTGAAGAAGAGTAGTAAAAAACATATGTTGAGTGTAAAACGTTTTAACAAGGGTATTTAGGTCATTTCATATTTACATTTTTAATTAATTTAAGATCAGATCATTTTCTGGTATTTTCAAATTTTTTGGTCCTAAAATGGGATTAATTGCAAATTTTGGTCCTCAAGTGTCATTTCCCCTTAATTTAAAAGATTCAAATCTTACTCTTTTTTTTTGTAGTTTTTCAATTTAAATTTCCAATTCTATTTTTATTTTTAGAGTTGATGGAGTGTTGCTATTATTTTACATTGTGTGCATTAAAACAAAAAATAATTAAAAAGCTGATAATATTTGACGACAAACATCTGCACATCTTAGGGCTTAGGATATGGAATCCCATTTGCACAAAAATCTCACTCATTTTATGGGCAAACTCAAATCTAACAAAAGATTCCAAACAACTTATGCCAAAGTGAATTAGCCATAAAAAAAAAAGATAATAACAAGTAGCTATATCTACCTTTTTCTGCGCAGCCAATGCTTTAAAACTCCAAAATAGGGCGTCAATTTGTTCATCTTGAAGTTCATAACCCAACTGAAACAATATAGAATAACTGAACAGTGACACAATATAACGTTAAATACTTAAATAGATATCTATTTTACTCACACACATACACACACCTCTTGAAGTCGCTTTCTCAACCCATGACGTCCACTGCATCAAAAGAAGGCAAGCATGTGTTAAGAGAAGATAAAAGAGAAATAAAGCCACATTTAAAAAGAAAATACTTCAGTTGCTATTTATAAGCATATAACAAGTAAAAGTTATATAGCCTTTAAAAAAAACGAATACATATCTGTTGCTTTCAAGCAAATTGCTAAAACATTCATATCCTACTCTATAAGTCATTTTGAAGGGGGACACATTGCAAAGATCTTTAAAAATATAAAACTGTAATTATTTTGAATTATGCTTTTATTCTTTGTGCAAAGTATATCTTAATATTCCCAATAAATGGTGCACCGTGCGTATCTCTAAGAATTTGTAAATATGTGATAATCAAATGTGATATTGATTAGAAAATAGCACACCTAAGCTTCCCCAGAACAATGCCATCTTCGTCGGATCTTTCAAATCCAATATCCTCAGGACATATAATTTCATATGTACTTTTGTGCTTTAGCATGCCATCCTGCAAAACAGATAAAAGTGAGAGCTGACATAATGAGGCATAAAAATCCTAGTCCGAGTTTAATTATTTTTCGGTAGAAAAACAATTGTTAATTTGAGTGAAGTGTAATCGTTTAGTTAATTCAATGTATGCAGTCTTAAATTTTCACTAATTTTTTACTTTTCAATGAATGAAATATCTAAACCGTTTAGAGATTAGTCACTTAAAAGAGAAGTCCCGGTCCTAGATAAGGAATGAGAAATATAAGTGTTTTTTCCTTGTTCTTTTTTTTTTTTTTTGCCAATTTCAACGCATTATAATTTTGGTATAGTACGCAAGAACAAAAAAAAAGATCATAATTCGCACTATTTTTGTTCATATTTCTTTTTTTTTTAAATCGCTATAACGCAAAATCAAAATCAAATTAATGAGTTTATTGCCAATGAAAAATGTAATCCACAAAATTAACTTATTTGTTAAGGGCTGACAAGATCGAACTCCATGAATGTTGGTTGTGTGTGTGATTGGCATTTCAGTATCATCTTAAATATATTCTTAGTAATTAGGTGAATTAAGGCAAAATATTCAAAATATGTAAATTTGGGTGAAATAATAATCCCACGCTAAATCAACGTATACCATGACTATTGGCCATATTGAATATCAATATAAAATATCAACTATATAGCATGCTGCAGTATTTTATATTATATGGATATACTTGCTAAATAAACTTTCAAAAAATTGAAAATATGTTATGTACAGATAATCTGTATAACCTTCAAACCATTAATTAATCCCATTATTTTCACTCACGTACATAACATGATATATCACAAGATTTATCTTTACATGACTTAATATTTAAGAGAACTATCTACATATAACCCTTATTGTACATTTGCAACATGGTTTTGTACCGACCTGGTGAATACCACTTTCATGAGAAAACGCATTAGCTCCTACAATAGCCTTGTTCGGCTGTACATGCAAACCTGTATACTCTTCAACCTATTTAAAATTATTTTTAAAATTAATAAATCAAGCATTATATAAAGATCACTAAAAGACGTCAAGAAGAGGATAGTTTTAAATATCAAACCATTTTGCTTATCTTGAATATATGTTGTGTATTAATTCTTGTATATAGTCCGCCAAACACATGATATGCACCGCATTTCAAGATCATCACAACCTTGAGAGGAAAAAGAATTAAATTAGGCTTAGCATTTTAATACTAAAATCGGGTCAGAATTCCTAGTAGTTAAATATCACAGTTGTTGAGCATGTAACTCACGTTGGTTGGGCACTGTGCTGGCTTAACTGTGGTTTTAAGTTCAAATCCTGAGTATGCAATTATATTAAATACTCATTATGAGAGCTTTCTTACTCTTGTGATCCTACCTGACTTGGCTCAGGCTCGAATTAGTTGAAATCTAAAGTGGTTACCAGATATTAAGTGATTCAATCCAACAAAAAAAAAGATTAAAGATCTTAGCCGGCCATTCATTCCATATACTCCAAGTGAATGAGGTAATACTTTCCATATAATTTCATCCAAAAAAAATTTCCATATACTTAAAGGCTTTAACGGTTGAAGGTAATGTAATGACATTTGTACAAAATGAATGACTGCGATCTTCGATAAAATAAGATTGAAGTCCTTTAAGTTATATATGGAATTCTGAAACATAAAATTGAGGTAAGCATGTAAAAATATTTAATATTGAACAAGCACAACGAATCTTCTCTTAACAGCAAGTTTCTGAAACAATATGATCTATCCTTGGGATGGTATTGAAGCAACAAGAGAAAAAAAAAAGCCATTCTCATTGATATCTTATTTCTTAAATTTGTAATCATAATTTTTCAAATAAAATACACATACCTCCATTAAATTGTATGTAAATCATATTGACTTTTCTTCTTCCCTTTTTTTTTTAATAATTACAGATCACCTTACGTTGGCCATAGCTAGCTATGTTATTGCTTATTACACTATCATCAGTTATTCTACTCATTAAACACTGAAGGTTGAAATTACCTTACGCGGTCCGTACCTATCACTTTAATTATCAATCTTTGGCATTATTTGACATTGCAAGATATATTTGGTTGGGATCAAAGTGGCTTTCCTGACAAAAATATAGAATGTATTAGATACATGATCGTGATTTCATGAGCATAATTGCACACATTCAAATAAATACAAAACAAAACAACATAAAATTTTTCAGGGGAAATAGAAAGTGGGGGTATATATAGTAAGGTAGAATATACCAATTTACATTTGATCTGAACTATTTAAGTATATATATATTTAGAAAACATAACATTAAATAAAAATAATTTTGAAATATAAAATTTTAAAAATAATAATTAAAAATAAAAAAATAAATAAAATATAAAATCTAAGCCGTTCAAATTAAATTTAAATAATCTAAATGTTGTGCTATAGCTAGAAACAGTTAACAACCCTGATATGCATGAGAAACTGAGATTGCGCGAAAGACAAAACGAATAATAAAGATTGAAGATTTACCTCTTCTAAGGATGCATTGCCTGCCCTTTCACCAATCCCATTTATTGTTACTTCCAATTGCCTTGCACCACCACACGCACCCTGAAAATAGCCAAGATTATATGACAAGTGCAAATATTTTTGTTTGCATGTGTGCATAAAATCACATAAATTCGGCTATGCATTCATCTAGTGTTTGGTACATGGAAAATAATAAGTTTGAGGAAAGGGAATTGGTGAGAGAAAATATAAAATTTATGTTTAGTACATGACAAAGTGACTTTGTTCAAAAGAAAGTTTAGTATTTATGGGAAAGAGCTTCCCCATTCCCTTTCCATTTCCATTTACATTTACCTTTTTCAAATAGAAATTTGCAACGGAAATCAAGAAAAATCCATCATAAGTTTTGTTTGCAATGAATTTTGTGACAAATTGTTTCATCGCAAATCAGGGTGTTGTAAAAATTTTGCAACATATTTTTTATGGATTTATGAATTTCTCTTGTGAAATCCATCGCAAAACATTTGTGACAAAAATAATTCCTTTGCTAATTTTTTGTTTTGTTGTAGTGATTACAGTCAGCTTTTAAGATCTTATTTGGAATACCTCAATGGTGTTAGCAGTGGCAAGGCCAAGATCATTATGACAATGGGCAGCAATAATAACATTTTCAATTCCATGGGTATTGGCTTTGACGTCAGCAATGACTTTCCCAAACTCTCTTGGCAAAGTGATGCCCAGAGTGTCTGCTACGATCACAGTTGTTGCCCCTGCCTTTATAACTTCTCCAAAAATTTCATAAAGAAATTCCCTGTTCGATCTGGTAGCATGAATGCATATGGTCGAATATTAGATTTAAATTGAAATCTATATTTGTATTGTATGGAGTTTGAAAAATGAGCTGATGCATTATTCATGATCTATATATATATAATTAATACAACTTGTTGGATTTTCTAAACCTTATAGATTTAATCCCTATGGGGTGAAACTTGGCATCAACTCCATTAAAGTTCAGATGATGTGTCTAATGGTGAGATGAGTTGGATATACACAGATGTAGTGAAGTTGACTGGGCTTATATATATAGATGTGTATATATATATATATATTTTACTATGGCCTATAATAAATTGACAGATTTTATTGTTGATAAATTTCATTGTTGATCATCTTATTTTAAGCCATGTGCCATACCAACTTATATTTCCTTGGACAAATCAACACAAATTTGACAGATTATAGCCATATTGGATAAAAGAGGGATTGAATTATTAATCGATCCTCTGCAAAACTATAAGTGATGTAATAAAATTAAAACTACAAGTATCAATATGAAAATTGAGTAGAACTTTAAGGATACCCATACTTTTAAATAATGTTATCATGTTTTCTTTGGTATATGACTTCGATTTTATTCCCTCTAATCTCATTTATAAGGTGTTATCCAGAAAATTTACTTAATTCTATTTATAATGTGTTACCCTTCATTTAATTTATTACCTTGTAAAATGTTTTAATCTTTAATTAGTAGGAGTAAAGTTCTTTTCTTAAGTTTAAATATCTGTTTTGAGCTAGGTTTAAATTAATTAAATCAAGAGTTTACTCTAATATACTTTAATGGTAAGATTTCAGATTTTGTGAGCTAAAACCATGACAACACAAGTAATTAAAATTCCTATTTAATACACATCTTATGGAATTCCTATTTAATACTTCTTTTGGTTCTAAATATAGGGCATTTTATCCTAATTTTAAATATATTATCATTTACAATAAACAATGTGGTATTTATTATGCATTTATAAAAAAGTACCTTTAATTAATGTATCTTAAAGAGAGAGAGAAATAGATTAAATAAAGTTATATTTGGAAAAATATTTTGATTTTAAGAGAAATCGACATAGTTAACTAACTTTAATTTCTATTTTTAATTTACATGATTTAGTTAAGAGGGTCTTATATTAAAAATTGAAGGAAATACACATATTTAGGGTATGTGTTTCCTATGCATGTCATATTTAAAACATCCAAATTTAATTCAGATGTATAATCTGAATCTCATTATTTTTTTAAAAAAATTATTTTAAGTCATTGTTTTTATAAGTTGATAATTAGAATATCTACTTATTTTATATATATAAATTTTATTTAAAAAATTAAATTTCAATTTAAAAAAATCTGAAGTGTTTGCATTAAATTGAATGATACAGATTAATTTTATTTAATAAAGTTGTGATTAATTTGAACCATTAAAAATCGATATAATAGCTAGAAAATATAATTCAGACAAATTGCAAGAAATATAAGTTGAGAGGATCCAAATTTCTGACCCAATTTTCAAACAATTCATCAACTAAACAAAAGTATTCGATAAATAAATAACTAAACGAAGCGGGAAAAGACCAAAAGAAGAAAGAAAACCTAGCACCATCTTCAGCACAGAACCCTACATCATCGCAGCCCAAACTCCGAGCAAACTTCACCATTCTCTGAGCAATCTCAATGACCTCTTCTTTCGTCTTCTTCAACTTATACTTCATATGAATATCACTTGTCGCTAAAAACATCTGAATCCTCGGCCTCTTCGCGTACTTCACAGCCTCCCATGCGCTCCTAATATCGTTCTCAGTACTCCGGCAAGCCCCAGATATCACCGGCACGTACCCTTCATCGTCGACGGCATTGCCAACCTCCTGAGCTATCATCTTCATGGCGTGAAGCTCATCGTTTGAAGACGCAGGGAACCCAGAATCGATGACGTCAACACCGAGCTTTGCGAGCTGCCGCGCGATAGCGAGCTTCTGCTTTGAGTTCATGGAAGCTCCAGCGGATTGCTCGCCATCACGGAGAGTGGTGTCGAGGATTCGAATGTAGGAGGGGTCAGGAATGTGGTTGGGAATGTAGGGAGGACGAGAATGAGAAGAGTTTGAGGACTGAGAAGAAGAAATGGAATTCATTTTGGAGGTTGCAGAAGAATGTGAGTGCAGAAATTGAGGTTATTGGAGTACAATGAGGTGGAAATGGAAATACACAATGCATATATAGTAATCAATTCACAATGGCACGTGCGAATCATCAATATATAACAAAAAAATTATCACATTATAAACTCATCATTTATACTAATAATAAATAAAGATTTTCAAATATCCTCTATCAGTTTATATTATAAGATATTTTATATCAATTACATATATATTAAGCAAATTATTTTTCACCTGAAATTAATACAAAAAATACCAATATTTCCTATTTTATCTTTATTAAATACTACATTTTATTATTATTGTAGGGTTATAAATGAGGAGTAAGAAAGAATTAAAGATAAAGATAAAATAGGAATAAAAATATTTCATACCTTATATTTTAGACCAAAAATTTATCATACAAAACACTCTATAATACGGATTGTATGGAGTAATTTTTTTCAAACACTATGAGAGAAAATCATCGATATCATAACGTCATTAATGATAATTACTTTTACAAAATATATTATTCATATAAAGTAGTAATATTACAAAAATGTGAATAGTATGTATATGATTCATTTTCAAATTACATGCAATGCAAAAGATCGCCCACATAATTATTATTAATAATTTTTAAAATTATTCTTTATTCTTTCAAATGTTATAAAGATAATTTTATTACAAAAATATAATTGCAAATTGGCTTTGTGAATTGCATTACAAGGGAACATACAGAATTATATTATATGCTTGCATGTCTGTGTAATCTATATGATCTTTTGGAATTTTATACACTCTTCAAAATCATTTTTTAAAATAAATAATTATAAACATGTACCAGCCATATTCTTGTATATAACCCACACATACAGAAAATTAAATTACCAATGGCCAAACTGAGTTGTCCAAATTGAAATGCTAACACTACCCTTAGGTAATAAAGGAAGGGTAAATATTCTCGTTATGACGAGGATATGACAGTGATGTAACGCCCAGCCATTAGTGATGACAATGAGGCGAAATAATAAAATGAATTTTTAATATTTAATTTTTTTATTTGTATATTTTATAAAAAAAAACTTACTTTGAATGTCACGTGGTTCTAATTCAAATGAAAAAAAAAAAAAAAGGCGGGATATGTATAATGATCATCGACTCGCCCCCTCATAATTAAACCAACGGAACAAAAAGATAACCTAGTAGCCTAAGCCATTATTTATTCGGAAGAATCATAAAATTATAATTTAATTGAAAGACTCATAACATCGGATTTTTATTTCTTTAATTCCTCATATTTAGCACTTGTAATAAGAAAATTTAGCCAATTTAATTAAACAATATTTTGAATTGGTGGGTAATTTTCGAGCTTCGTCTCTAATTGGTACTAAATTCAAAAAATTTGATCTTTGTCTGTCAATATATTTGGTTTGCAACTATGATTAACTGTACATTGCAAATTTATATTCACTTTAATTAGCTTGATTTTAAATTAATTATCTTTATTTTTTAATGTTACATTGGAGCTTAATTGAGAGGGACTAATTATGTTATTTAATAAATCAAGGTTTATACTAATTAAAGGGTTTTTTATTTGAATAAACTGCAAAAATTCATTTGACTCATTATATCTCTTGGACTCACCATTTTAATTTCCTTTTCAATCCATTTAAACTTTATACCCATGCCTTTAATTAAATGGACTTTGATTTTTATATTTTCGATCATGGACATTTTTGAAAGAATGCATTTTATATTTTCCATTTTCATTTATTTTATTCCATCATTTTCCTACCATTTATTCACTTGAATTTTTTTCCTATTTATTTTCCTACATATTTTGCACAAAATTCTTGTTTATTTTCCACCCTTGGATTGCATTATTATCCTTTTTAAATGACCTAGATTATTTCCCACATGTTTCCTTTATGACAAAATACTTTAATTGAATTATTTTATTTTGTACTGGAAAAAAAAAAGAGGAAAAATTAAGCTTTTTGTCCCTGACCTTTATACCAGTTTTGATATTAGTCCCTGAAATATCTTTTTTTTGAGATCTCTAATGTATTGGCCGTTACATTAATCCCTCAACTTTAATCGGTTATGAAATACGTCCTTGAGGATGCTATGTGACTCGATAAACAGCTGACATGGCTCATGGTGTTATGCCCTAGAGACACTTGGATTAGTGACTGATGATGTGGATGCCATGTGTAGAATTGTGCGGAAAAACACTAGATTTTGGATAGTCAGATACTATAATTGAATAACAAATCACTACTACAAAAAACATTTTTTACATCGGTTAATTTAGCTCATTTACGTCGGTTGCACAGGTGACGTAGATCAGGCCGACGTAAAAAATAAGCAATTCTACGTCGGTTGTATAACGGACGTAGAAAATGATTTTTTACGTCGGTTGTATTTTTCAACCGACGTAGAAATTGCTTCTTAAAAAAAAAAGAAAAATTTACTACTATAGATATAAGTTTCGGAAACTTTTTTTTTTGGGACTTCGGGTATGTTTTTTAATGTTTTCAAAACTTTTGGGAACGCTTTAATAACAAACGTTTTTGAAACTCCATTTTATTTAAAAAAATAAATTTTTCATTTTTTCCCCTCCTTGTCCCTTTATTTCAATTATTCAAGCAATCCTATAATACAAAACCTTGGCTACAAAATAATCCATATAAACAAATTCTAGCATTGATAGAATTACTGAATCTAGCAAAACCATTGGCAGAGAACTTTTAACATGGGGCAACCATTAACATGAATAGTGTTAATTATCCTCTATCAGTAAAAAAATGGTTCAAACTACCAGATATTGTGCTAATGAAATGACTATGAAACATGCAAGTAGCCTTAAATTTATCTAAAAAGCAATTATGCTAATGAAAATGCTAATTGAGCTAAGTTTCGAGGATCACATTCAAAGAACCCAAAACTTCTATATCATCCCCTTGTGTAAGGTATGCAAGCAAAACCTCCCTACAGCAATCGTATAAGTTATGATAAGAACCAGACAAGACACATCATTAAAACAAAATTAATTAAACCACAACTCAAACTAGCACATTGCAATATTGCACCATCATAACGCATGCCAAAAAACATATAATCAACTCTCAATCCAAGGTTCTTATTATATCAAAAAATAAATTCAAATTCTGTAACTGAACAAGTGTCTTTTACTTACAGATACATTTGAACCACTACAATCATTTTATGTGTTCACGCTTTCAAGATGAAATCCTAAAGAACTAGATGAGCATGGAGCATTGTCCATTGAGGACTTAGCATCACAGTTGGTAAGACTGCCATCATCTGATTCTTGGCATTCAGATGTGAAACCATGCTCAGATATATGGCAATTGACTTTACCCCTATAACTTATCACAAATGCCTCCAAGGGATAAAAAAGAGCAGCAACTATTGTATTTGCCAAATCTTTGATTTTGACTATCCTCCAGATGCAACAAAGTAAAAAGAAGTGACAACAACACATTGCACGCCCTGAATAAACAAGCCACCAAACATTAATGAGAATATATTGGAAAATGTAATCAAAACTTTTAAAGATTCTCAGAGAGAAAAGTAGATCAAAGAAATGAACAGAGGAGGCCATAAAGTGAAGTTCCATACTTTAACAGTAACTATCCTCAAGGAAGGAAGAAGTAATGGAAATATCAAAAGCATAAGGATGCTGTCAGTGATGAGCCTCCCAACACTAGGAATTCCAGCAGAGACAATGTCGCTAAAATAGTAGAAATTGCAACAATAAGGTATCTTAAAGGAAAGAAATATTACTAAAACATGCAGAATTGACAACCATTACCAAAAGTTCAAGCCAAGATAAACACATTCTTGAAGTGAATGAAGTCACCATTTTCTGTTCAATGAAGGAATTAATTTATAGGGTGGTTATGATAGAGTTTGTAGTGCTCATAAGTCCAAGGCAAACTGGTGGTATTATGAAATACATCATTAATTCATCTAAGCATTTGAATTTCTTATCGTTCAATCTGAGGTAACATAGAATCAGATATGACAACTATTAGCAAGGAAAAAAAATATTAACATATAAGACAATATAAAGAAAAGCCATAAAACAAAAAGAATCTAGTACCAATATAAATAATAACAAAAAAATACAAGCCCAATCAATAGAAAACACTAACCTCAACTAAATCCAAATCAGTAATCTAAAAAGGATCTAAACTAGACCAAATAACAATGACTATAAGAAAAAGTTGGTTGATTCATCATACGTTCAAACATTATTTTAATTAGAGACCAAATAACACCAAGAACAGATACTGGTCACATATTGATT
Source organism: Adenanthera pavonina (assembly GCA_026686845.1). Classification (NCBI taxonomy): domain Eukaryota; kingdom Viridiplantae; phylum Streptophyta; class Magnoliopsida; order Fabales; family Fabaceae; genus Adenanthera; species Adenanthera pavonina. The sequence goes on along the minus strand of JAIVEN010000019.1, from coordinate 8,826,995 downwards.
GATTCATCATACCACCAAATATCACATTTTTACATTTCTTTATAAATGACAACAAGTACGGTAATCAACAAGCTAGAAGCTGTATCAAGAAAAGCAACCCCAAGGAAGAAACATAGATTTGGATAGTAAGTGATGCTAACTAGAAATTTAATGGCAATGAGATATATTATGATGCTAACTAGACATTTAATAGCAATGTAGTGATTGGAAACTAACTCATGATGTAGTATAAAACTATACTTACTATGTTCAAACCAAGAACGTGAGGTGATAGAAGCCAGTGACATACCCATCCTGTTAAAGTAATAGGACATGATAAAATTTCACTTAACATTGGGAGGTAGGGAGGTCTAAATTCTCACCTAATATGTCCACAATAGATAAAATTGCAATTACATGGAGGAATAAATATAGCTTAGTCGATCCCATATTTTCCTACCTTTTATCAATATAAAATGAGTGATGCAGTACTGCAAGCAACTAAGCTCTCTCCATAGTAATTTCTTTTTCTTCTTTTGGTGTATCTCTCCACAACACTTCTCGTTCAATGGAAAACCAAAAAAAAATTCTTGTTCAATGACAGCAGCTTTGCATTTCTTAGTACTTTTACTAATGTTAGTTATAAGCATAAGTCTTCTCTCTATAGTCCCCTTTCTGTTGTTTACTACAACAGTTTCTCAACCTAACTATTTTACAGAACAATATTGGCATTGCACACTTGGATCGAATGGTAAACATCTCACCTGACAACCATGAAGGTCAGCATTGTAGCTGTATGTCAAAAGAAAGATCATGCATACATTGTTAATGGACTTACTCATCAACTGCTCCATTTGAAATTTGTTTTTGTTATAAGAGAATATGGCCAAAAAATTTCCAAGCACTTTGCAATTAAGTTACAGTTAGTATCATGCACCTAATATTCTCTACTACAGGCCAATTGTGCTTAAGTTCTAAAACTAAGAGCCATTAAAGTCAAAGTAAAAATTGTGTCTAATATATTTATATGCCTGTATTAGTTTCTGTTATGTCTGTAAGGAGGGAAAATTTAGAGATTGGAAGTATACTATAGCAGAGACACCACTACAAATTTTAGGCCCAAGGAAATAATAAACCCATTTTTGGGAGAAAGAATAGGTATATGGGAGAAAGAGGAAGGGAAGCATCATCAGTTTGGTCTTTAGAATCAGATCTGAAATAAAAAAATTTTCTGGTTGCTGCACCGAGAGACAAAAAAAATGAAAGAAAGAAAAGAGCTACGGTTAAGACAAATAGCAAATGATGAAAATACCTAAAGAGAAAGAGTCCCAAATTCCTCCAATTTTGGCCAACTACCACTTAGGTCCCAAATACCAAATCGAACTTTAAGCTGTTACTGATGGCAAATCAATTATCAGAGATAATCGAACTTGAACTCAAAGCTATGAATCACAGTTGACAAAGACTGGAGTTTCGAAGCAGCAATCAACGGCGGTGAGTTGCAAGAAAATAGGTGAACTAGTTTGCAACGATGAGTAGATCTGTGAGGACTGCAGAAGCTTTGCCTAGGGTTGCGGGAATTTGGATTTAGCGATTAGGGATTGTCAGCGATAAGGGTAGGCGTGTGTGTGAGAGCACGAATGATTGAGGGCGAGTTAGAGACTGAGGTAACGAGGGAGAGGAAGACAAGTTTGAGATCGCAAGAGTGACCCTTAGGTTTAATCGAAATTATTAAATTTACTTTAAATTTCCCTTTTACTACATCGGTTAGTAATGTAATCGATGTAAAATTGTAATTTCTACGTCGGTTCTAAATATAAATGATGTAAATAATTGAATAAATATGTATTTATTTACAAAAATGACACCGGTTATTTTCTTATGTCGGTTATTCATACAACCGACATAAAAAATGCGATGTAGAATTACATTTTTGTACTAGTGAATGGTCAGATTTTGAGCCACTTCATCTGTTTCCTCAAAGCCCACAAAATTAGGGCTCCGGACTGTTTGATATTTTGCGAATGGGAGAGTGAGAAGCAACGCAATGGTAGTAACTGAAAAGCGTTGTTGAGGCTTTGCGACAGAGATGAGAAAGCATCGAGTAGAAAGCGAACAAGAAAGAGTCTATGAATGATGTAAAAACAAGAAGGATGTGTGGGAATATTTTGGAATGTTAAAAAGTTATTTAATTCGTTGGTGTGTCAATTGAAGATTCCGGTCAATATATAGCACTCTTGGCTTTTGTCGTCAGTACAAAGTGGGAATCTTTTGGGATGTAGAATACGAGGGTGGGAATCTTTTGGGAACAGTATTTGGTAGACATAGTCAAGTAATGACAAAGTAATGAACCAGACCCCACCATTCCTGAATATTAATAAAAGACGGTCCTTAAATTCCATGAGGGGACTATAATGCAACTTGACATTGCTTTCTTAATACTCCAATCTCATTTTATTTATCATTTTAGAAAATTTTAAATATTTCAAATTATCTGTCGTTTTGCATTATCAATGAAGTATTAATTATCTTTTTTACTATTTTACTCTTCATTAAAAATAGTGATAAGTAGAATAAAAGTCTTCATTAGCATTTAAGTCTTGGACATTTTGATAAAATATCATTAAACTTTATTATAATCTAGGTTTTTTAATACTTTTATTGGTTCGTGTGAAAAACTTTAAAATGACATATAAAATGGGACGGAGGGAGTATTAACATGAGTATTCCCATAAACTGTGATGTGGCTTTCTTGATGGATATGTGAAGTGGTCCCATAAACTTGTGAACTGATACACGACCTCTGTCTTGTACCACATAATATATATATATATATATATTGCACAAAGCTAGGAAAACTAACACAAAGATTCAATGTTCTACTTGTGGAGCTTATGGGCAAAATAAGATATCATGCATGGCATCAACTTGTCAGCCTTCCCATGAATCCATTGATGTTACTGCACCCTGGACACTTTATGGATTTATTATTATTATCTATTTTGGTTGAAATTATATTTTGAAGTGGCATTATGTATTTTGGTTCTATTATGAACTGTAATGGTTGGAGTGAAGGCTATGTTAGGTTATGAGTGTCATTTTGGTGTAAGTATTTTGGTTTTAGTTTGACTATGTTAAGCATTTTGAAGTGAAGACTATGTTAAGTTGATGTAAGAAGAGCCTATTTTGTTCAATGATAATCTCTTATCCCATGTCTTTCCATTATTTATGTCAGTATCGAGAGTTTATTTGCTGCATTTATTTATGTCAATTGAACTGTGTGCAAACCAACTTTAGCGTTTTCAACCAGTTAATGGGAGAGTATATAACCATGTTTATGCCTTCGAGCCTACAAAGTTTTGTACCTCAATTCTCATCAAAAAGGGCTGGAAAGAAGCAAAGATGACAGATATAAAAATTCTATACCTCGGTTATGCCATTTTTTATGAGATAACATTGTTAGAGATAGTTTGAAAACTAGAGTCCCACATTGGATGGAAGTAAGGTTTATGAAGTGAATATAAGAGAGAGAAGACAAAGCATATTAAAAATAATTATTGAGGGAAAAATGTTAAATATATTTAAATATTATTTATTTAATATTTAAAGCACTTAGCACTTAGCACTTGGCACGTGGCGCATCGTGATCATTGGATTGATCTAACGGTGGAGATCTGGTGCAGTATGAATTTGAGATTAATATTTTTAATTAATCATATTTTTTTCTTTTCCGAAACAGAATTTCAAATAACAACGTTATGAAATGGTACATTCCGAAATAACATGTTATTTGATATTCTGTTTCAATTTGACAACAACGTTTCAAATACAATGTTAAGAAATGAACAGGTTTATCAACAACGTTTCAAATACAATGTTCAGAAATGAACACGTTCGTAAACAACGTTTCAATTTTCTATTTTCCACTATTATAAAAGGATCAGACTAGAGACTAAAAGAATCCCTCACACATTCTCTTCTTTTGCTTACAATCTCTCTGTTTCGTTTTGTGTTTCAAGATATTTGAAGTTGTTGTCAGATATCTTTGGTGCTTAGAATAACTCCTAGGGGTGATTCGTCGGATCCCTGCAGCAAACCTAGTGGGGGCGAATAACACCTTAAGGATAATATGTTATCATACGTTTCTGAGCACCGATTGTTTTCATATACTGTCTCTAACAATCTTAAGGTGTTAACTTATTTTGATTGATCATGGAGACCACCCAGGAATCAGCATTCAAGGTCATGAACCAAGACTTCATCAAATTGGATCATTTTGATGGAACGAATTTCAATAGGTGGAAGGACAAAATGATGTTTTTGCTAACTGCCATGAAAATTTCGTATCTGTTTGATCCTAGTCTAGAGCCTTTTGTTGAACCGAGTGATGATGAAAGTGAAGAAGTCAAGGCTAGATGCAAGAAGAGGGCAGAAGATGAAGTGCTGTGTCGTGGTTATATTCTGAACACAGTGTCAAACCGATTGTATGATCTCTACTCATCCTTCTCATCACCAAAAGAGATCTTGGATGCATTAGAGGCCAAATACGACACAGAAAAGCAAGGAACAGATAAGTTTATGATTATGCAGCATTTTGATTACAAATTGCAAGATGCTATTAACATTTTAGATCAAGTTCATGATTTACAGATAATAGTTTCTAAACTGAAAGATATTAAGGTGGACATTCTAGAGTCAGTGCAAGCAGGTGCCATTATTGCAAAATTACCTCCTACTTGGCATGAATTCAGGAAAAAGTTGCTGCACACCACAAAAAGTTTTACTTTGGATCAGATTCTGAAACATTTAAGGATTGTAACACCCCTCATGATATCTTTATCGATTTTGTGTTCAGGACCGGAGGAAGCAGGACAGAGATAGGTTCAAGAGGAACCAGAAAAGGCTCCGCGCCGCGGCTAGGAGCAGAGCCGCCGCGGCGAGAGACCTTCCAGTGGCATTGTTCTGGATTAATTGGTGGCGCCGCAGCGAGGAGCAGGGCCGCCGCGGCGAGAGTCGTAAAAATTGTTTAAATCCGGATCAGTCGGACGCGAAAGAAAGAAAGAAAACAAAGGGAGCGACGCAGAGAGACGAGGAGCAGTGCTAGGGTTCGGCATTTTCGGTGTCCCAGAGTGATTCTTGTCCATTGGGAGCTTGGATTCAAGTTGGTAAGTGCTCTCTACTCCTCTCTCCCTATTTTCTTCGGTTAGAATTTGGGATTTCCGATTGTGAGGTTAGATTTCCGGTTTGGGGCGAAATCCACCGATTGAAATGGATGATTTGTGGTTAATGGAGTGTGTTTTGGTATCATTGTTGCTTGAATGTGAGTTTTGAAGGGTGTATGTGTGATTTGAGCTTAACCCTAGGTTATTCTTGGTTAGGGCTCTTGGGAATCCGAAGGGTATGAGGTTGTGTAGTGCTTGAGTGATCCCTAAGAGCTTATGGATGCATGAAAAGGGTGTTGGAACCTTGGGTTAGGTTAATGTAGTTATATTGTGATGTTTGGTATATTGTGTTAATGGAAGAATTGTGGTATTGTAAAGGTTGTTGGCTAAGCGAGAGGGGTTCACGCGTACTGGACAGTTCAAGGAAGCTTGTGGAACTCGTGTGTGTGTGGTAACGACAGTTAAGGTAACCGGGTGTGTGTTTGTATTGTATTGGTTATATGACATTGATTGTGTATATGTATGGTTTCTTATATAATGTGGTACACACGACTAGTTGATGTATGATGGTTGCGTAATTGCATTGTGATGTGTAGCATCCCCATACCATTGCATGCTGGCATGTCCATATGATGATTGTGATGATAATGATATATATACATATGTGTGTGTGTAGAGGCATGTTGGCATGACATTAGCATCATCACCATATGATTGCATAGTGAGAGATTGATGATGAGGTGATGATGATGTGATGTGATATGAGATGATGATATGGTAAAGATCCCTGTCGCTAAATCCTCTCCATGGGAGAGCCAGGCGGCAGAGGATAATATGATATGATGAAATGTCCCTGTCACTAAATCCTCTCTTCGGGAGAGCTAGGTGGCAGTGGATTTGGGGGATGCACCTTCCCTAAATCACCATTAATTCGTGATGGTCCAGGGGAAGGAGAGCCACGGTCCGAGCTTTAGCGTAATCATTGGCCGGGTTGCACTAGAGTAAGGTGAGCTTGGTGATGTCCCAGAATCGGTCTTCACCGACTGTTGGAAGGGAATCATCTATTGAAATGTCTTGTGATGACGACAGCTCGTGGTTCTAGCCGTGTATGAGGAAGAACATGCATACCATTCATTTACATTGCATTGCACGACTGTGTGGATCAGTATATATATATATATTGTGTGGTTGTTCCCGGTTACTGAGACATTGTCTCACACCCTCTCCCATAACTAACCTTTCAGGTGACGGTTCTGGCATTAGTCCGGAGAAGACGCGGGAGTAGCTGTGTACGTGGGAATACTGGGTCTATGTAGTGTGTGTAATTTGGATGCAGTGCCTCGTGCCAAGTAGGGTAGTATATTTGTAATGGATAGCTAAAAGGAGTTGATAAAGGATTTGTACGGATTGATGTATGTATATTTATATAGGTTGTATGCATGGTTTTGGATGTTGTGAAGTCTGTATGGTAGTGTTAGTGAATTCAGAGTGGTGTTGGGCATTGTCGGTTTGTTTGAGGGCCTGTAGCCCGGATTGTCGAATTGGGTTCAAAGGGGTCAAATCTCAGAGGAGTGGTTCCTTTGAGGTGAAACCTCTTTGGGCAAGTTGTTTTAGGGGTTTTGGACATGTATGGTTGGTCTTGGAGTGTCCATTTGCATTTGGTGGCAATTGGAGGTTGTTAGTGGCGAGTTTTGGTTAAGAAGTGGCCAAAATGGTGTCAATGGTCCAGAATCTCCATTCGGAGTTGGATTGAGGTGAAAGTGGTGTCTATAGATAGATGGAGACTAGATTGACTTGTAGGAGTTGGAATCGAGTCAATCGGAGGTCGGAGCATAAAGTTATGCGCGTCGGAAGTTCGCCCCAAAACGCTGAATTTGCTGATATGGTATATCAGCTGGGGGCACCGCGGCGCAGGAAGCCAGGCCGCGGCGCCAGAGGAGGCAGTAGCGATGTTAATGCAGGGGAGGCCAGAGCCGCGACGGTACTGTAGCGACCGCGGCCCCAACCCAGAATTTGGTGCTTTTGAGTTGTTTCCGCCGTGTTTATGAATCAGAGGAGTTGTCATGAGATGTCAGGATTGTTTTAGGTTGAATGGTTGAAGTTTTGGCTAAGTTAAGAAGGTGTAAGGAGGTAGGGTGTTACAAGGATTGAACAAGAAACTCGTGTCTTACTAAAGAAGCATTCAGAATCTCAAACCAAAGTTAACTACGTGGCTGCTGCAGGTCATGAAAATCAAAATTTTCCTGGAAATAACAACAACAAGAGGAAGAACCCCGAGCCCACTGGTTTCAGTTCTGGAAAACAATTCAAGACTCAAAAATCTTGTTTTGTTTGTGGAAAGAAAGGACATCTTAAAAAGGATTGCAGATATAAGGAAAAGCCAAGGAACGAAACTACCAATAGTGCAAACATGGTGGATACAGAATATGATGAAATTATTGCCATGGTTTCTGATATGCACATTGGTACGATTTCAGAATTAAATATGGCTACTGCTGTAAAGTCGTTTGACTGGTGGTATGATTCTGGAGCAACAGTTCATGTATGCCATGATAGGAATCTGTTCAAGAATTATGAAATTGCTCAACAAGAGCAGCATGTAATTGTGGGCAATGGAAGCACAGCAAATGTACTTGGAAGAGGCAGTGTTGAGTTACAGTTTACTTCTGGAAAGAAGATGATTCTGCAGAATGTACTTCATGTTCCAGAAATTAGAAAGAATCTTGTGTCTGCAAGTGTTTTGTTTGGAAAGGGGCTGAAAGCTGTTTTAGAGGCTGATAAGATTATTATCTCTAAAAATGGGGTATTTGTGGCAAGGGTTATGTTTCTGATGGAATGTTCAAGTTAAGCATTAATAAGAATGATTTAGTTTCTGTTTATATGCTTGATCAATCTTTTACTTTGTGGCATGATAGATTAGGACATGTAAATTATAGAACAATAGCACATATGTCTAAAAATGGATTAATCTCCTGTAAAAATAATAAGAATAACAAATGTGAAATTTGTATACAAGCTAAAACAGTAAGAAAACCTTTTCCTTCTATTCAAAGAAGTTCAGAAATTTTAGAACTTATTCATTCTGATATATGTGAGTTAAATGGTATTTTAACAAGAGGAGGAAATAAATATTTTATAACTTTTATAGATGATTTTTCAAGATTTACTTATGTTTATTTGATGAAGACAAAAGATCAAGCTCTTGAGATGTTTTTAAATTTTAAGAATGTTATAGAAAACCAAAAAGAAAAGAAGATAAAGATTTTAAGAAGTGACAGAGGAGGAGAATATTTTTCTACAGATTTTTCACAATTTTAAGAAAATAATGATATTATTCACCAAATGAGTGCTCCTTATACACCTCAACAAAATGGTTTAGCAGAAAGAAAAAATAGAACTTTAGTAGAGATGGTAAATGCAATGATTCTGAATGCAAAAACTCCCATGAATTTGTGGGGTGAGGCTTTGTTAACTGCTAACCATATTCTTAATAGAGTTATTTCAAAATTAATAAAATGCACTCCTTATGAGTTATGGAAAGGTAGAAAACCGAATTTAAATTATTTAAGAGTTTGGGGATGTCTTGCATTTTACAAAGTTCCAGAACATAAAATAACTAAATTAGAAGCAAGAGCTTTGACAAGTGTATTTGTAGGATATGTAGAAAATTCAAAAGCCTATAGACTCTTAGATATTGATTCTAATGTAATTGTTGAATCACGAGATGTTGAATTTTTTGAAGGAAAATTTGTTTCTGATTCAGTACAAACTGATTTGTTTCGAAATAAAGATAATGAAGAGTCTACATCTGTAAGAAATGAATTAGTAGAACCTCATTCTGAATTTGAACCTAGAAGAAGTTAGAGAGCATGGAAAGGAAAATATTTAGATTTAGATTTTATTAATTCTCAAGCAATAGTCTTCTTAGTTGAAGGTGATAGAGAATCAGTGTTAAGACAAATTCCTATTCTTTTAAGTATTGAAGAAGATCTTAAAACATATACGGAAGCATTGATGTCTAGAGACTCAAGTTTCTGGAAAGAAGCTATAAATGATGAAATGGATTCATTGTTGTCTAATAAAACTTGGGAATTAGTTGATTTGCCTGAAGGGTCAAAACCTATTGGTTGCAAATGGGTTTTTGGATGGAAATATAATACTAATGGCTCTATTCAAACATTTAAAGCTAGGTTGGTTGCTAAAGGTTTTAAACAAAAAGAAGGAATTGATTATTTTGATACATATGCTCCAGTTGCTAGAGTTACTTCTATTAGAGTTTTATTTGCTTTAGTATCTATTAATAATTTGTTTGTGTATCAAATGGATGTTAAAACAGCATTTTTAAATGGTGAATTAGAAGAAGAAGTTTATATGGAACAACCAGAAGGCTTTGTACTTCCTGGAAATGAAAAGAAAGTTTGCAAATTAACTAGATCTTTGTATGGTTTAAAACAGGCTCCTAAGCAGTGGCATGAAAAGTTTGATTATGTTGTGTTGTCTCATGGTTTAAACATAATAATGCAGATAAGTGTGTTTATCTAAAGTTCACTGGCAAGTATGGAGTTATTATTTGTTTATATGTAGATGACATGCTTATCTTTGGAACTAGTATGTTTGCAATAAATGAGACTAAAAAGTTTTTATCCTCACAATTTAAGATGAAAGATCTTGGAGAAGTGGATACTATTTTAGGGATCAAAGTTAAGAGGCATAGTGGAGGTTTTTCTCTAGATCAATCTTACTATGTTAGTAAAATTTTTAACAAGTTTCAACATTTAAATATAAAATAGGCAAATACCCCCTTTGATTCATCACATCATTTAACAGAAAATAATAATAGATCAGTGGCTCAACTAGAATATGCTAGTGCTATTGGGAGTTTGATGTATGCAATGCAGTGTACTAGACCTGATATAGCTTTTGCAGTATGCAAACTTTCGAGATATACTAATAATCCAGGAACAGAACACTGGAAAGGAATTACAAGGGTCCTAGGATATCTAAAGAAAACAATTAATCTAGGACTGCTTTACAATAAATTTCCAGTAGTTTTGGAAGGTTACACGGATGCTAGTTGGATAATTGGTGCAGGTGATAGTAAGTCAACTTCAGGGTGGATATTTACCCTGGCAGGGGGAGCAATCTCCTGGGCATCAAAGAAATAGACTTGTATAAGTCATTCTACGATGGAATCAGAATTTATTATTGGAAATAAAGCTATGGCCACAGCCGATGCTAGCTATCTCTTTACATTATGACAGTGAGGCTACAATGTCTAGGGCATTTAACAAAATTTACAATGGTAAATCTAGACATATAAGCCTAAGGCATGAATATGTGAGGCAATTAATTTCTGATGGAGTAATTACAATTCAATAGGTAAAAACAAGTGAAAACTTGGCTGATCTTTTTACAAAAGGACACAATAAAGAATTGGTTAACAAAACATCAAGAGGAATGGGATTGAACCCCGTAAACATCAGTCACCAGTAATGGAAACCCAACCTTTAACTAGACCAAATCTCGTTTAAAGGTTCAATGGGTAATAACAAGTTATTGATAAGTGACTAGGCACTAGAGTAGACATTTAACCATTCCGTGACTAGTGCATATAAGAAGAACTTAAGTTTTTAGGGTGAGTTAAACTCTTAATGGATTCAAGGAAGCCTGAGCAATTAAGGCTTAATGGAAATCCACCTATATGAACATAAAAAGTGGTGCCGTTTCTTACAAGACTTCAGAGGTAATTCTTGAAATGTTCATGAAAAGCCTAGGATGAGCACATGGCCATAAAAGTGCGGGAAGTCTATGCAGAACGAAATCAATATAAGATTATGTGTGTGGTATTTCCGGTGCTAACACTAAAGTTGTGGTTCAATGTAGTTAAGCAACTATCTACTTGTTAATACTTTGAAGTACTTACACTATTAACAGGTTCAAGTCAAGAGACACCTACTATTATGCATATTCTTATGTTTATAGAGAACATTTAGCTTTTCAAACTAAGTGGGGGATTGTTAGAGATAGTTTGAAAACTAGAGTCCCACATTGGATGGGAGAAAGGTTTATGAAGTGAATATAAGAGAGAGAAGACAAAGCATATTAAAAATAATTATTGAGGGCAAAATGTTAAATAGATTTAAATATTATTTATTTAATATTTAAAGTACTTAGCACTTAGCACTTGACACGTGGCGCGTCGTGATCATTGGATTGATCTAACGGTGGAGATCTGGTGCAGTATGAATTTGAGATTAATATTTTTAATTAATCATATTTTTTTCTTTTCCAAAACAGAATTTCAAATAACAACGTTCTGAAATGGTACATTCTGACACAACGTGTTATTTGACATTCTGTTTCAATTTGACAATAACGTTTCAAATACAATGTTAAGAAATGAACAGGTTCATCAACAACGTTTCAAATATAATGTTCAGAAATGAACAGATTCATAAACAACGTTTCAATTTTCTGTTTTTCACTATTATAAAAGGATCAGACTAGAGACTAAAAGAGTCCCTCACACATTCTCTTCTCTTGCTTACAATCTCTCTATTTCGTTTTGTGTTTTAAGATATCAGAAGTTGCTGTCAGATATCTGTCGTGCTTAGAATAACTCCTAGGGGTGATTCGTCGGATCCCTGCAGCAAACTTAGTGGGGGTGAATAACAGCTTAAGGACAGTGTGTTATCATACGTTTCTGGGCACCGGTTATTTTCATATATTGTGTCTAACAAACATTACCAAACTTACAGCTCATGTGTGCATCAACTAAGATAGTCAAGCAGAGATGATAGATATGAAAATTCTATACCTCAGTTCTGTCATTTTATATACATATCGGCACCTGTATGTATAATACTTTTATGGTATAATCAAAGGGGAAATGACAGTTGGAGACCAAAAGTTTGAATTAAATACAGTAAAGGATCTTATAGCTTTTTTTATTATTGAACATCGCGAATTGACTACTGCTTTATTTTGTATTTACTACTGAAAAAACTACAAGATCATTTATTGTATTTAATTCAAATTTTTAGTCTCCAACTGTTCCCTATAATCAAATTACAGCATGTGTATGTTCTACTGATGTATACATTATAAATTGTATATGTACACACATAATATATATTAGATATCTATAAATAATATAAATAATATTACAGCTAGCACCTATGTATACAGATTGAAGCATAAGAAATATATAGCAAAATATATATAATTGCAAATTTGGCTTTGTGAATTGCATTACAAGGGAACATACAGAATTATATAATATGCTTGCTTGTCTGTGTAATCTATGATCTTTTGGAATTTTATACACTCATTTCAAAATCATTTTTTAAATAAATATTTATAAACATGTACCATCCATATTCTTGTAAATAACCCACACATACAGAAAATTAAATTACCGATGGCCAAGTTGAGTTGTCTAATTTAAAATGCCTACACTACCTATAGGTAATAAAGGAAGGGTAAATATTTTCGCTTTGGTGAGGACATGACACTGATGTAACGGCCAGCCATTAGTGATGACAATGAGGCGAAATAATATAATGAAATTTAATAGGAAAAAATTAGGAAATAAGACCAAAAAATTAACTTATTTGGAAAATGGGATCACTGTTCAATTTCTTTGGGGTCAGATTATTTTTTTTTTGACCGAGATATGAATTTTTTCAACTAAGATTTGAATTTTTTTGAACTGTGGTTCTATCTCCCAAATAAGTTTTTTTTTTGTCCCATTTCCTAATTTTTCCTCTCTAATATTTAATTTTGTTTTATTTGTATATTTTATAAAAAGCTTACTTTAAAGTAATGATCATATGGGGCTAGCTCAAATGGCGAAAATAAGGCGGGATATGTATAATGATCATCGACTCATACCCTCATAATAAAACCAACGGAACAAAAAGATAACCTAGTAACCTAAGCCATTATTTAATGGGAAGGATCATACAAATTATAATTCGATTAAGAGACTGACAATATCAGATTTTTATATTTTTAATCCCTCATATTTAGCACTTGTTATAAGGAAATTTAGCCAAAATGAATTTAATTAAACAATATTTTGAATTGGTAGGCAATTTTCGATCTTGATCCTTAATTGGTACTAAATTGAGAATTTGATCTTTTTCTGTCAATATCATTGGTCTGTAAGTATTATTAATTGTAAATTGTAGATTTATACTCATTTTTATTAGCTTTATTTTATATTAATTATCTATTTTTTTAGTGTCACTTTGGAGCCTAATTGAGTATTAATCATGTTATTTAATAAATCAATGTTTGTATTAATTAAAGGGTTTTCATTTAAATAAATTGCCAAAATTCATTCAACTCATTATCTCTCTTCCACTCACCATTTTAATTTCTTTTCCATTTTCTTTTTAATCCATTTAACTTTTAGACCCATGCCTTTAATTAATTAAATAGATTTTGTGTAACACCTTATACCATCAAACCTTCATTCTTTAATAAAAATCTCGGAAACTGGCCAAACCAAACCAGAACACCCCAAATTTCAACTTCTAAGACATCAAACCTTGAAATTGCACCAAAAGACATCGGAATAGTGAGGGGCTATGGTGAGCTACAGTGTAACCGCGGCCTAGGAAAGACAGAACCACTTGATGCCACGGCCTGGCTTTTGGCACTGCGGTGCTCGTATTATCTCTCATATAAGCAAATTGCTAATTTTTCGGGCAAAATTCCGACACGCATAACTTTATGCTCTGATCTCCGATTGATCTGATTCCAACTCCTACAGGTCACTCTCATCCTAATCTAACCATAAACACCAATTTTAGTTGAATCTAACATGGTGATTCTGAACAGTTGACACCACTTTGGCCATTTTTTGACCAAAACTCATAACTTACCACCTCCATTTGCCATCAAAGGCAATTTAGCACTCAAGGACCATTCACACATGTCTTATTTAGCTCAACCAACTTGTTCAAGAAAGTTTCATCCCAGAGAAACACTACTACAAGAGAGATTTTCAAGGACAATTAAAATGGGCTTTCAAGAATGGTTCTCACGTGGTGGTGGAAGTATCAGTGATAGAAAGTATGACTTTCGAAGACGGTTCTTTAACCATCCTAAAAAGTGACTTTTAAGGATGGTTGTTCTAACAACTCTCCTAGAAAGTTTATTTTTTATTAAAAAAAGATTCTTTCCATGAAAGTTGTTCTCACAACTGGCCTAGGAAGTCTATTATTAAAGAAAAAATATTAGCTTTCAATTTTTTACACAAACATTCAAAATTCAATAACTTATTCTGAATATCTCACATAACATAGTAAAACAAGCATTCAAAAATGAATAAATTAATCTGCATATTTCACATGATATCGCAAGATAAATCAACGAATAGCAAACATATCACAGCTGAAATTAATCAACAATTCTTTCCTGAAGTGTTGTCACTTATGAAAGGAAGCAATTTTTTTGCCTAAGATAGAAATACAATTCACCATCTAAGCTATGTTGCCCAACTAACACTAAATCATGATAAGCAGTTTACATAAAGAATGAGCTTGGTTTCAACTTTTAATTTGAGAAAGATATAACATGTGAAAAGAAGTTTTCATTTCATCATATGCATAAGCACAAGTAGATGAGGTTTCTTCTTTCCACATAAAGTTCATAATTTATTTATTTCAAGTTTTCAACCACAATGATTTGCATACATCTCAACGGCCTATATAACATTAGTTAAGATTTCAAATGCAAAAAATTCCGTCATACATTCCATACTTCAGTAATATTATGTAATTTGTGTTCACTCCTAGCATGAAAAGAGCTTCACCAATATTATTTCACAAAAGTTAGGTCACAATACCCGTAGCAAGTGTCATGCCATTTAAGGAAAGTGAATAATGCTTTTACTCCCATTTTTATTCGCATACCTCATAGAGAATTGGCTTCAAAGTTCTACATGGACCACATTTTGGTGATGTATATATTACACAAATAAGCCTTGGACTTTCTTGGTACAATTTTCGCAGAGCATACTACAAAGAGGATAAAAGGAAGAAAATGCATTACAATAGAAACCCAAAATTAAATGATAAATGAAATTGAGTGATAATAACGAAAGCTAGATTTTATTCCCATTAGCATAGGCACCATGCAAGGAAACACAAACCGGCCCTTTATGCCTGGTAAGTGTGATATCAAGACCCTCTTGAACATCCCTGTCTGTGAGTTCCTTCTTAACCTCTTCAGTTGCTAGTTGATACAAGTAATTAGAAATACTGAGAATATTAGTAGAACATATTGCTTTAAACCTCAACTTTACTACTAACAGTATGTTTGGATGAAGGACAATGATAGAAAAGAAAAATGTATCACTAAAAGAGAAACAAAACTTCTTCTATCAAATTACAAAAACTGAAATATTTTGGAAGCACATAACATGAAGTATTAAGACTTTTAACAAATTCTCAACATTGTACACATGAACACCCCTAAACATCCAAGAGAAAAATTAATAATTTAGCTTCCAAAAAAGAGGTTGAGGTTACACAAAAATCACCTTTAAATCTACAATAATAACAAAGAGAATAATACCTCATGACCAAGATTAAGAATGTAATGTACCTCTAAGATCATCAGCAATAATATCCACCTAAGGTAAATGGGCTTGTAGATGACTGCTCAAAAGCTGTTAAATGATGTCCACTTACTAATGGGTTGCCGATGCAGGCAGCAAGCAAAGAAGCAACATGCTCCATGCGTAATTGCAACATAAAAAGGATAAATAACAAATAATAAAACCATCATAGTTCGATAAATGATCACTTCAATTAATTAATATCTCATTTATCACGTAAATAAAAAGGAATAGTCTGACCAATTATAAGACCAAAAAGACCTAAAACAATTTTGGTAATCAAAAGCACTAACAGATGAGGGAGAGAGAGGACCCATATCACCACAGGCATAATGTTAGAAGGAACCAATGAAAAACTAAATACTCAAAGAATAAGAGATGATAGGATGAAAAAAAGTAAATACCTTATCTAAATTTTAGTGTTTCTCAAAAGGTAAGGTACCCTATCTGACGAGAGAAGCTTTGAAGAAAGGAAGATATAAATATCGAGTTACTATTATGATAAACTCATATCTAAAGAAATAGAATTAATTTTCCAAAAATTCTCTCTTGCTTCATGATTTGATCTGCTTCTCTCACAAATCCTTCTCTACAAACTATCTATAGTCTCATATTTAAACTGAAATTTAGAATTAAAATTGAAAGATCACACATACTCTCTATCATTTGATAATAATAAGAAAAGAGATGAGCATCTTAAACCGGGCAAAGGACATGATCATAGGATCAACTCATAATTGAAGACATACACACTCTAGAAAGGAAACCCTGAAACACAGTCACATAATTTAAGACATAAGAGAAACAATTGAAAACCAACCCACCAAAAACCTGTATCCCAGTTCTTACACCTTATCCCAAAACAAACTAATAGATATAATAGAATCCAGAGCCAGAGAATAAAGTAGCAAGACAATCTTATAATAATGGATGCCTATGAATGAGAAACAGAGAAATGCAAGAACTAAGCGAGGGACTAAAAAAATGATTTATTTGCTGAAGTTAATGAGGATTGAAATCTTTTGGGGTCTCTATTTCTCCCTTTTCCCTCTTTCGTTGTTTCTCTGTCACTTGATCTTATTTTCAGTTTTTTCCCTTTTTGCTTCATCTTATTTTCTCCTTCCTTTGTCCTCCTTGTTCTTCATCCCCTCTGCTTCTCTCTTTAAAGGTCTCCTTTGCCCCATTCCCACTCAGTCTTTGATTTGTCGAATAAGCCGAAGCACTAGAAATTTCTGACCTTGCTTGATCTTCTGGAAAGCATCCATTTCTTTCTCTCACAAATAAACAGCTAACGAAATTGGAAGGTAAAACATTATCAATCCAATCATGTGAGAAGATGACAAAATAAATGGCTTCAATGAAATTATTGAAATTATTAAAGATGGATAGAGTACCCCTAGGTCAAACCGCACCAACTGAACTTGAACGCCAAAGAGAAGAGTAGGGAAGGGAAGAGTTGTTTACTGCTTTCTGAGAACACAGTGAACTGTGAGACACAGATCTGTAACGCAAGATCTTCAAAGATGGTCTGTAGCATATTTTACAATTGACAAGGGGCGACAAGACATGCATGGCGAAGCAGGGCTTGAAGTGGTGGAAGACGACGAAGACTGGAGTTTGATGATGGCGAGGGGGATGTGAGGTTGAGGCTAGGTTTGGCCATTAGCAATGAAGATGGCAACATGGAAGTGTCAAGTATAGGCTAAGAGGTTAGGTCTTTAGTGCCTAGCTAAAGCCAAGCGAGGCGAAGAAGTGAGGTGAATAATAATTTTTTTGATTATTTTATTTGTACTTGACAGCATGGTTAAGCAATTGATCATCTTTGAAAAGATTTTCCAGCACGGTTCATGTAGCATTCATTCTTTTAAATTAAAATTTATTTATCTTATTTACAAAATTGTCACCAGTCATATTTTCAAGGACGGTTCTTCACACAACTGTCCTTTGATGTCATTCTAGAATAGTTTTTCTATACTACTGAAACCTCTCCTCTGAGGTTTGACCCCCTTGAACCTCAATTTCACACAATGGGCTACGTGACTAAAACACACATAGTAGGCCCAAAATCACCTTTGGTCTCATTCATATGACCATTCTAATACACACACACCTGCTTCTACATTAATGACCCATACTAGGGTCCACAATCATAGTATGTAGCATGCATGTCAACCACAAACTCAACATATATCTATAACTAACATCATTTATCAGCCCTCAACTTCATCTATACCACATCATCACTTAACCTACACATACATAACCACATACATCTCTATACTCCCAGAATACACATATAGGCAATCAACCATACAATCTACTTGGCACAATATTACCTAAACTAAGTCATAAACTACAATTATACTTGAAATTCCTGAATGTGGAGAAGCCTATAACTCTATGGTCTTCTTTGTACTAGTCCCAGAGTCTTTACCTAAACTGTTAGGCATGGGAGGTGGTGTGCGATAATGTTTCAGTAACCAGGACAAACACACACATATATAATACCATTAATATCACACATATATGCAAATGATGTCGTGCAATGCCAAGTGTCATGCAATGCATGTCTCCCTCAAACACGACTAGAACCACGAGCTGGTGTCATCACAAGACATTTCAAATATGTGATTCTCTTCCAACAGTCGATGAAAATTGATTCTGGGACATCATCAAGCTTGTCTCACACTAGTGTACCCGATCAAAGGTCACACTAGTGATTGAACTGACTCTCCTTCCCCTAGACCACAACAAATTGATGGTGATTTAAGGAAGGTGCAATCCACTGCCACCTGGCTCTCCTAGCCATAGAAGAGGATTTAGTTGTAGGGATATTCCATCCTATCATTAAATCATATCATCATTATATCATAACACAGTTCACTGCCACCTGGCTCTCTTGACCACAGGAGAGGATTTAGTGGTGTAATAGTCTAATTCTCACTAACTGTAGAACTCATAACATAATTTGAACTTCACATGCTTTGTATCTATGTTTCTAGTTGGATTTTAGTTGAACAATGAACATGCATTATATGACATTAGAAACCAAATGGATCCTTTAGCTATAACTAAATAAGTTGAATATGCTGTTTATAAACTGCGTTAAAATTTCATATGCCATTATATATAAATCTAGATAAAATTTGACTTAGTAGTCAACTGTGAATGTGTGCTATATGACATCAGAAATCCTGTGAAGCTATAGGTTCAGATTTTATACCTTGGGAAACATGGTAGTAGTAGTAATACTTAGGGACCAAATTGCAAAGAAAGTTAAGTCATGGGGTCAAAGTGAAAATTGATGTAGTAGACACTAAAAGACAAAATAATGGGACATAGATCTCATTTTTCCAACAAATTATCTGCTCAGTATTTGATAGTACCGGTTGTAGGATTACAGTCAGAAAAATAATTACCAGAAATTATCCTCTAATAAGCAAAACTAGAAAATGCATATATTATTAGGCAGAAAAGAGGACCAGAATTCTATAATTTAGAAATTTCTAAAAAATAGAAAATAAGTCTGTATCAGGAAACCCAAATAAATTATGACTCAGAATAAGGCATTGGATTTTTCTATGAAATTTAAATAGCCACAAGATCAGGCTATGAATAATTAGATTAAACGGCGAATTAGAAAATGTATGTAGTTTAATATCAAGTCTAGATTTATCAGAGACTGAATATGACTTAGTAATATGTCTAGATTCATTTTAGACAACCAGAATATTTTTTTAGCAATAGTTAACTAATATGACTCTAGTTTCGGTAGTAATAAACAAATGAACTTAGAAACCGACATTATAACCTAATTAACTCTGTATGACGAAATTAGTCACTAATCAGGATATATTGAAATTAAAAAAAAAAATAATGTTCTAAGTCCCAAAATATATAATTACATTATTGAATTAATTTTAGATCCTAAAATCCAGTATAAGGAAGATTAGACCCGAAATTGGTAGAATGAGCCCAAAAACCAGTAGACGCAGAACTAAAGCCCAAAAAGAGATATGTAAAGCCCAAATTGCATAAAAATATATTCATAGGGCTGATTACACAAGGAAGTGAAGAAAATTGAGAGGAGAAGGAGAAGAAGCAAAAATTAATTTAAACTCCAACACTCACATGGCACCATTTGAATTAGACACATGATAGAACCAAATAAAATATATTTTTGGGTTGAAAATATCAGCTGAAAACTTCTAGAAAAGTGCAAGGTGGCAGCCTCATAAAATCATCACATGATGAATTAAATAAATTAATATAGAATAATTAAGAGCCATTGGATCAAGATCTAATCCAAGGGCCATTATGTCTTCAACTCACCTATAAATAGAAGCTCCTCCTTCCCCTATTTTGCTATCAAATTTCATTCAAGGTAGAGAGAGGTTAGAGTGAGAAGCTCTAGGAAAGAAGGTGTAATCTGACATTCTGAAAAATATTTCTAGGTAATATGTTTTTCCTTTTCTTCCA
Organism: Adenanthera pavonina; assembly: GCA_026686845.1. Taxonomy (NCBI): domain Eukaryota; kingdom Viridiplantae; phylum Streptophyta; class Magnoliopsida; order Fabales; family Fabaceae; genus Adenanthera; species Adenanthera pavonina. Next base: position 8,806,745 of record JAIVEN010000019.1, on the reverse strand, counting down.
TTTATATTTTAGTTCAGCTATTTGATTTATTAAGAGTAGTCATTATGCTATTAGAAACATGTTTTTGGGAGTTGCCATGCTGAAATATTGGATCAAAATTGAGGTTTTTCTACAATAATGCTTTGAATGTCATGAAGGTTGCTTGAACATGCATAATCATATAGAACATAATTTTAAGTTTGATTCTTAGTAATTATGGTTGTACTGTTATGCTACTGAAATTAAGTGTTGGAAAATGAATGGTCATATTACTGAGATTCTGTCCAAATCTCACCCCAATATCTAATATTTTTAGGCCTTGGTTCTGTCCAAGGAGATGAAATAACAAACTGATGAGGAAATGTTATCCAAGACATTTTAAAATCATATTATGTTTTGTATCCCATTACATAGGACTAGATGATATATTACATTATATAATGTAAATTACAACGTTCTGATAATGAAATATTATGTCCCTATACTTTGGTGTTGAAATTTCCTTATTCTTTGTTTATGCTTCATTACTAACATGATAGACTCTATAAAATTCAAAATTTACTGCAGCATTAAAAGTGTGAACCAATATTTTTCCTTTAAAATAGACATCATAAGCTTTCCAAGAACTTGGAATCACCTCAATATGATTTTTATAGAATTAGTTATGAATTTTCAAAATTCAGCAAAATTTTACAACTTTAGTTTAGTCTATGCGAAAGTAAGGGCTCATTTGCTTTCAAAATCACTTTATTTTGAACCTTAATCATGAAATCATACATGTTTAATGGTTATAAGGTAAGGTATTACCTTTTTGGTATCAGAGCAGAAGATTCAGGTAAAGACAACTTGAATTCTATTTTGAAAGCAATTTAGTTAGAATGGTGATTCTTTAAGATAGGAATTGAGTATATTGTTACTCCTGAAACGGATACCTTGTCTGTTGATGAAAGTTGCAAGACACCAGATAGCCAAGGTTGGATTAGCCCTGAGAGTTCAGACTTCTCTGGTTCATTAAAAGGATCAGGTGAACATTCATTAGCTCCTCAATCACCCTAGCTAGGATCATATCCTCCTCCAAATGATATACCAGTTTTAGAGGTTGAAAATTTAGTAGATCCGGATCTAGCTGACTATCTAGAGCTCTTAGAAGATGAGTTATTCAATGAAGAAGAGGAGGCACATTTAAAAGCTAATAGTTCATGGCAAGCACAATATATAGTGTTACAGGATGAAGGATCACATGCAACTAACGCGTATGAACGCTATGATATAAGGAGAGATGTGATCAATGTTTTCCATAGGTTGTATCATGAGAAGAGATTGGACAACAATGGGCAAGAAAAAAATGATCACAAAGGAATGATGGAGTTCTTGAACCATTTTCAAAAGTACCAGAGGAAAATCGGTACATACGTTATGCAATTCCCAGAAATAATTTGGATGGAGATACTCTTAAGTATTATTCCTAACACTTTGTTTTGGCCCCCATCAAAGATATTATATGGGGTGACTTAGAAGAGTATTGTATGACAGAGCTTATAGCAGAGCTAAAAATACATGAGCAAAGACGTTAGGCTAAGGAGGTGAGAAGAGAATTTCAAGAAAGATATCAACCAATGGAAGAACAAGGTGAAAATAAAATCAAAGAAGATCTTGAGAGGTAGGAAGAATTTAATGAAGGAGAAGAAGAAGAACCTATGGAAGAAGATAATGAAGGAAAACTTAGGGAGAAAGATGAACTGGAAATCATATCACTGGATGACTATGACGAGAGATCCTCAGTTCAAAGTGATGCATCTTCATAAACAAATGAATGTAGTGTGTGTTAGTAGTGACATTTTTGAATGTAAATAGAAGTCACTTAGATCTTTTAGTTTTATGAACTCCTAATATATGTTAGGAAATGATACTTATGTGTATCCATATACAAATAGCATAAAGATATGTAAATTAAAAGATATATGAATGAAACTATGTTTTGGATACTTGTGTGATATGAAAATTTTTTTATTTCTATGGTCTTTAATTGTTAGAAAAAGAAGAAAAGCAAACATAGTGAATACCAGAAATGGTAGGCAAACTGCCAATGAAAAGGAAACACAAGAAATGGCATTACAAGCAATTTTAAGGAAACTAGAACAGCAACAACAAGTTATAAAGCAATTGCAGGAAATTGTAAATGCTCAAAAACAAAACCCTGAAAATGCCGTACCACAACCAAATCCACCAGCAGCAGCAAATCTTTCTATCCAGCCTAAATCTCCGAGACCTTAGGTGGAACAAAGATCAAATTGTACTCCAATTATATAAGCATCAACCACTATTATTCAATGGTAAATTTGATGTACAAGAGGTAGAGCATTGGATTAGTAGACTAGAGAAGATATTCTGAGTAATGAAATGTGATTTGGAAACCAAAGCTCTGTTAGCCACCCACATGTTGGAAAGAGAAGCAGATAGATGGTAGATGAATACTGAATTAATCTTAAGAGGTAGAAATGTCCCTATTACTTGGGAATTATTTTTAGAACAATTTCAGAAAAATACTTCCCAAGATCAATCCGGGATGAGAAGGAGGCAGAATTTATTAGTATTAAACAGGGAGAAAAAGAATCAGTAGATGAGTATGTGGCACGGTTCATCCAACTTTCAAGATACTGCACTTACCTATAAGAAAGAGAGGATGAGAGATGGAAAATGGAAAAATTAGAAAAAGGATTAAGAGCAGCCATAAAGGAAAGAGTGGCTCCTATGCAAATAAGAACCTTCAGTTATTTAGTGGAGATTTGCAGGATTACTAAAAATAGTTTGAATCATAAGAATGTGCAAGAGGGTAGCTCAGGAGGAAATAAAAGATCAGCTGAAGGGAGGAACAACAGAGAAAGAGGATCATGGATTGGAAACAAGAGATTTAGAGGGAATAATAGGAGGTATAATCTGGGTAACCAGCGGAATGCAGTCGCCACTAATCCAATTTGTCATCAATGCGGAACGAATCACAGTTGTCTCCCAGGTCGGTGACCTGGTGTTGTGTGTTACAGATGTGGAAAGGCTGGACATGTTTCCCGGGACTGCAATGAGATGGTAAGTCAAGGACCTGGTGTTGTGTGTTATAGATGTGGTGGGTTGGCCACATGGCCCGGGATTGCAATTCGGGAGTAACTGGCGCCATACCACGGGCACGAGGGAGAGTGTTTGTGTTGACAGCTTGTAAGTCACCTGATTTGATTGAAGGTGCGATTAAGATATATGATTATGTTGTGAATGCATTGTTTGATTCAGGTGCTGGCCATTCATTTATATCTTATGACTATGCTGGGAGGTTGGGTTTGGCTATGCATGTGTTGTCAAATGATTTGACTATTTCCACTTCTATGGGGATAAAGGCTGTTACTGCCCATGTGTGCCTAAATTGCCTCGTCCAGTATAGAGACCTTTGCACCACTGTAGATTTGATTTGTTTGCCTCTTTCTGATATTGATGTCATAATTGGTATGAACTGGTTGTCTATAAACCATGTTTTACTAGACTGTGCTAATGAAACTTTGATCCTCCCTACCAATAAAAAGGTACTAGATACTGAGACTAAGCTTAATTTCATAACAACTACCCAGGCTGAGAGATACTTAGAAAAAGGATGTCAGGGATATGTAGTTTTCTTTTCAGCAAAATTTAAAGTAGAAGAAGGAATTGAGGAGATTCCGGTAGTGAAAGAATTCCCTGAAGTGTTTCCAAAGGAAATCATTGGTCTACCACCAAAGAGAGAGACTTAGAGTTTAATATTGATATTGTACCTGGAGCAGGACCTATTTCCAAAGAACCTTATAGAATGACCCCTAATGAAATAACTGAACTAAAGAAACAAATTGAAGAGTTGTTGGAAAAAAAGTTTTATTAGACCTAGTGTTTCACCATGGGGAGCTCCTATACTGTTTGTCAAAAAGAAACATGGAAGCCTTAGATTATGTATTGACTATAGAGAACTTAACAAGGTAACTATCAAGAACAAATATCCTTTACCCCGAATTGATGATTTACTAGATCAATTGGCAGGAGCAACTGTATTTTCAAAAATTGACTTAAGATCTGGTTATCATCAATTAAGGCTTAAGGCAGAAGATGTTCCCAAGACTGCTTTTAGGACTAGATATGGGCATTATGAATTTTTAGTTATGCCATTTGGTCTTACGAATGCACCAGCTATTTTCATGGACTATATGAATAGAATTTTCCAGCCGTATTTAGATCAATTTGTTGTGGTCTTTATTGATGATATACTTGTGTACTCCAAATATCCTGAGGAGCGTGAGAGACATTTGAGAATTGTTTTGGAAACCTTACGAGAAAACAAATTATATGCTAAACTTAGAAAGTGTGAGTTTTGGCTCACAGAAGTTCGGTTTTTAGGGCATGTTGTGTCCAAAAATGGGTTTGCAGTAGATCCAAGTAAAGTGGACATTGTATTACAGTGGGAAAGACCTAAACCATGACTGAAGTGAGAAGTTTCCTGGGTTTAGCTGGATATTATAAAAGGTTTATCCAAAATTTTTTTTGAGTTGCCTTACCACTTACTAAACTCACTATAAAAGATCATTCTTTTGTGTGGGATATGAATTGTGAAAACAATTTTCAAGAACTTAAACAAAGGTTAACCTCTCCCCCTGTATTAATCATACTTGAACCACATATGTCTTATATGATATATAGTGATGCAAGCAAGCATGGTTTAGGATGTGTATTAATGTAGGAGGGAAGAGTCATAGCCTACGCTTCTCGACAATTAAAACCTCATGAAGAAAACTATCCCACACATGATTTGGAACTTGCGGCTATAGTTTATGCTCTCAAGATATGGAGGCACTATCTTTATGGCAATAAAGTTGAAATTTACTGTGACCATAAGAGCCTTAAATATTTGCAAGAGCAGAAAGAGTTGAATATGAGATAGAGAAGATGGATGGAATTACTAAATGATTATAATCCTACTATATATTACCATCCAGGCAAGGCTAATGTAGTAGCTGATAGCTTAAGCTGAAAATCTATTCATATAGCCAAGATGATGATCAAAGAGCAAGAATTAATAGAAAATTTTAGAAACTTAGCTCTTTCTGGTGAAATGATAATGGATGAAAGACAATTTGGCAGAACTAAGATTGAAATAGAATTATGGAGAGAAATAAGGGAAGCCCAATATGAGGATGAATGAATTCTTAAGAGAAATAATGGAAAAGATAGAGCAAGGAAAAGCCTCAGGATTTGAAAAGTCAGAACACGATGGATTAATGAGATTTCAAGGAAGAGTGTATGTACCTCAAAAAGAAGAAATTAAAGAAAAGATTTTAACTGAAGCTCATCAAAGTAATTATACTAGTCATCCAGGAATTACAAAAATGTATCATGATTTAAAGAAAATATTTTGGTGGCTTGGAATGAAGAATGATATTACTCAGTTTGTAGCTAAATGCTTAATATGTCAGAAGGTGAAAATTGAGCACCAAAAGCCTTCAGGATTGTTACAACCCTTAGAAATCCCAAAATGGAAATGGGATAGCATATTAATGGATTTCATAATGGGTTTACCTAGGACTTCATTAGGTTATGATCCTATTTGGGTCATTGTTGATAGATTGACAAAATCAGCTCACTTTTTAGCAATGAAGTCTACTTTTACTTTAGACAAGTTAGCACAACTTTATATAAAAGAAATTGTTAAACTTCATGGTCTACCCAATAGCATTATATCGGATAGAGATCCAAGGTTCACATCTAACTTTTGGATATCCTTACAAAAGGCTTTAGGTACCAAATTAAGGTTTAGTACAGCTTACCATCCTCAAACTGATGGACAAACTGAAAGGACAATTCAAAACTTAAAGGATATGTTGAGGGCATGTGTTTTGGAAATGAAAGAGAACTAGGATACATACTTACCTTTAGCAGAATTTGCCTATAATAACAGTTACCATTCTAGTATTCAAATAGCTCCATATGAGATATTGTATGGAAGGAAATGCAGATCCCCTCTATGTTGGATCAAACTTGGGGAAAGAAAATTATTAGGCCCTGATTTAGTAGACCAAACCTCCAAACAGATAGAAATAATAAGGAAGAAATTACTAATGGCACAAAGTAGGCAAAAAAGTTATGCTAATAAGAGAAGAAAGCCATTGGAATTTGAGGTTGGAGACCATGTTTTTCTAAAAGTATCTCCTATGACTGGAGTGAGCTGATCTATTAAAAGTAAAAAAGCTTAGTCCTAAGTATATTGGTCCCTTTGAAATCCTAGCCAAAATTGGACCTGTTGCATATAAAATTGCTTTACCCCCCACCCCCCATTTAAGTCAACTCCATGATGTCTTCCATGTCTCATAGCTAATGAAGTACCAACCAGACCCATCACATGTCATAGAATATGAACAAATTGTTTTACAAGATAATCTATCTTACGAAGTACAACCAGAGAGAATCATCGACTTTCAAGTCAAACAATTAAGGTACAAGAACATTCCTTTGGTCAAGGTGGTCTGGAAAGGTTTCTCTTCAAAAGAAGCAACCTGGGAAATGGAAGATAGCATGAGGGAAAGATATCCTAAATTATTCTAAAGTATGTTTTAAATTTTAAGGATGAAATTTATTTTTAAGGGGGAAGAATTGTAACAGTTTGATTCTCACTAACTATAGAACTCATAACACAACTTGAACTTCACATGCTTTGTATCTATGCTGTTAGTTGGATTTTGGTTGAACTATGAACATGCATAATATGACATTAGAAATCATATGGAACCTTTCGCTAGAACTAAATAAGTTAGATATGATGTTTTGAAACTACGACCATTTAAAATTTCATATGCCATTATATATAAATCTAGATAAAATTTGACTTAATAGTCAACTGTTAATGTGTGCTGTATGATATCAGAAATCTTGTGAAGCTATAGGTTGAGATTCTATACCTTGGGAAACATGGAAGTAGTAGTAATACTTAGGGACCAAATTGCAAAGAAAGTTAAGTCATGGGGTCAAAGTGAAATTTGATGTAGTAGACACTAAAAGACAAAATAATGGGACATAGATCTCATTTTTCCAACAAATTATTTGCTCAGTATTTGATAGTACCGGTTGTAGGAATAGAGTCAGAAAAATAATCACCAGAAATTATCCTCTAATAAGCAGAACCAGAAAATGCATATATTAGACAAAAAAGAGGACCGAAGTTCTATAATTTAGAAATTTCTAAAAAATAGAAAATAAGTTTGGATTAGGAAACCCAAATATATTATGACTTAGAATAAGACACTGGTTTTTTCTACGAAGTTTAAATAGCCATAAGATTAGTTTATGAATAATTGGATTAATCGGCGAATTAGAAAATGTGTTTAGCTTATTATCAAGTCTATATTCATCAGAGACTGAATATGACTCAGTAACATGTCTAGATTCATTTTAGACAACCAGAATATTTTTTTAACAATAGATAACTGATATGACTCTAGTTTCGGTAGTAATAAACAAATGAACTTAGAAATCGACATTATGACCTAATTAACTCTGTATGACGAAATTAGTCACTAATCAGGATATATTGAAATTAAAAAAAAATAATGTTCTATGTCCCAAAATATATAATTACATTACTGAATTAATTTTAGATCCTAAAACCTAGTAGAAGGAAGATTGGACCCGAAATCGGTAGAATGAGCCCAAAAACCTGTATACCCTGAATTAAGGCCTAAAATGAGATATGTAAAGCCCAAATTCCATAAAAATATATTCCTCGGACTGATTAGATAGGGAAGTGATGAAAATTGAGAGGAGAGGAAGCAAAAACCAATTTGAACTCCAACACACACACATCACCATTTGAATTAGACACATGATAGAACCAAATAAAATATATTTTTGGGTTGAAAATATCAGCTGAAAACTTCTAGAAAAGGGCAAGGTGGCAGCCTCATAAAATCATCACATGATGAATTAAATAAATTAATATAGAATAATTAAGAGCCATTGGATCAAGATCTAATCCAAGGGCCATTATGTCTTCAACTCACCTATAAATAGAAGCTCCTCCTTCCCCTATTTTGCCATCAAATTTCATTCAAGGTAGAGAGAGGTTAGAGTGAGAAGCTCTAGGAAAGAAGGTGTAATCTGACATTCTGAAAAATATTTCTAGGTAATATGTTTTTCCTTTTCTTCCATTTATATTTTAGTTCAGCTATTTGATTTATTAAGAGTAGTCATTTTGCTAGTAGAATTATGTTTTTGGGAGTTGTCATGCTGAAATATTGGATCAAAATTGAGGTTTTGCTACAATCATGCTTTGAATGTCATGAAGGTTGCTTGAACATGCATAATCATATAGAACATAATTTTAAGTTTGATTCTTAGTAATTATGGTTGTATTGTTATGCTACTGAAATTAAGTGTTGGAAAATGAATTGTCATATTACTGAGATTCTGTCCGAATCTCACCCCAATATCTAACATTTTTAGGCCCGGTTCTGTCCAAGGAGATGAAATAACAAACTGATGAGGAAATGCTATCCAAGAGATTTTAGAATCATATTATGTTTTGTATCCCATTACATAGGACTAGATGATATATTACATTATATAATGTAAATTACAACGTTCTGATAATGAAATATTATGTCCCTATACTTTGGTGTTGAAATTTCCTTATTCTTTGTTTATGCTTCATAACTAACATGATAGAGTTTATAAAATTCAAAATTTACTGCAGCATTAAAAGTGTGAACCAACATTTTTCCTTTAAAATAGACATCATAAGCTTTCCAAGAACTTGGAATCACCTCAATATGATTTTTATAGAATTAGTTATGAATTTTCAAAATTCAGCAAAATTTTACAACTTAAGCTTTGTCTATGCGAAATTAAGGGCTCATTTGCTTTCAAAATCACTTTATTTTGAACCTTAATCATGAAATCATACTTTATTTTGAACCTTATATCATGAAATCATACATGTTTAATGGTTGTAAAGTAAGATGTTACAAGTGGCAGGGATCTTCCATTATATCATCATATCGTATATCAACGTATCTCATCTCATCACCACCTCCTAATCAACTATATCTCACTACGTTCATGGGTGGTGATGTGCATGTCATGCTAACATGCCTCTAACAATATATAATCATCATCACAATCATTATCATGGTCATGCTAGCATGTAATCGAATATGGATGCCACAATCACATATGCATATATACAATGCCACACTCATTATCATGAAATACAAATACCTTGTCTAGCCTTACGCATATCACAATATATAGAAAACCATACACATACACATAAAAATATTGTGGTATGAATGAAGACATGCATATATATATATATCAACATAATGTACATATACAAACACCCGGTTACCTCAGGTTGTCAATACTGTACCACGTACACAGGGTCTTAGGCAAGCTTCTGGAGCACCCATCATGAACTATACGCCTCCAATTAGTCAATCAACCACTGCAATATCATAATACCTTTATTTAATGAAATACCTATAACAACTAAAATCCACAGTCTAGGCTTTCAAGTTTAACCCGTAGTTCCCATGGCATAATTATACACTAGTGAGCTCTAATTAACCATTCTTATCATAATCATCCTCTTACATCTTAGATTTCACAATCCCTCTACAATTTCCAACCTAGGGTTCCACTCAAACTCATCATATACCAACTAAAACTCATACCCAAACCTTCCTAACACCACATAATAATTTTATAACACCAAACCAAGCATTTTAATCGGTGGATTCATCCCTAAACTCAAAACCTAACATGCTCCCACCAATTTCTAAACCAAAAACAAAAAGAAAAGATAAGAGAGGAAGCAAGATTCACTTACCAACCAAGATTTAAGTTCTACAAGGCCAGAAATCATCCCTAAAGGCAGGAGAAATGGAATCCTAATGGAGCTTCTCCATATCTCCCTCGATTCTTCTTGTCTCGACTGACTGAGTGACTTCTGATTTATAAGAATTGGGGGTCTCATGCCACAGTAGGAGATAAGTTCACTTTATAGCCACAAATTCATGCGACTTACATCGAGTATTCAACCTTGATGTCAAATCTTCCTTACATTCCTAGACATGAGATGGGTCAGACAAACACCTCGACTTGAATTCTTTCACCCCAAAACAGACCTTTTGCACAATTGTTCCATCAAAACTTCTAGGGCATACAATCAGTCTCCTCAACTTTTGACTTTTCCCCTTACTTGCCCACATACTCACTTATCTATTCAAATGGTTAATTGCCTTTAACCATTTCTCTTAGGATTTAAATCGTATCAATCGCCACATTTACACTGATGAGACTCCATTAATTAGATACTACCAATTTCCATAACTTGTTTTACTTACTTCACAACCTCCTAAATTTACTTCTTACTATTGTGCTGAGAGGAGAACCTCATTTTCCTATGACTTCTTCATAATACCAACTACTTGTCCAAGTTCTATTGTAAGATATAGTCTTTTTATTAATAGACTCTGCATACCTCGATCCTTTTTGGTGATCCTTGTTAACCAGACCTTTTTGTTGCTCTATCCACATGCCCTTTTTTAGTTACCAACCTTCTCCTTCCATATTATTAACCTTGAGATTTTCTTTAGCAATGACCAACACGAGTTGTAACCCCCTACCGAAACAAACCTCCATTCTGTTAGGTAAGTTGGCTTCCCAAGAGGGGGGTGAATTGGGAAGATTAAAATTTTCTGCAAAAGTCAATCAAATAATGAAGACAAACAATACTGTAAAACAAAGTGCAATATAACACAATGTAAGAGCAGTAAGGGAGAAGGATTGACACAGATGTTTATCTTGGTTCGGTTTCTCAATCTTGACCTACGTCCAGTCCCCAAGCAACTACTTGAGATTTTCAACTATCTTGCAAGAATTCAGTGGGTTTCTGGCAATTGCCTCAGTACAGCTTTGATGCTCTGTTCTTAGAGCTTACAAGTTCTCTTTCTGCACTCTAGCCAAGTGCTTCCCAAATCCCTTGTGATATTCCCTCACAAGAAAATATTTCTTCTAGATGAAGATAAGATTGATTACAAGGGATGAACTCTCTAATTTAGAGTGTATATGAAAGTTTTAAGTGCATAAGACTGAAGTATGAGAGCAAAAGACTTTGAGTTGAGAAATTGACAGAGTTTCAGTATATACAATGTTAAAATCATTACCCACAACTTCAAATGATGTTATATTTATAGATTTAGGTCTTAATTATACATTAGAGACAAAATCTATCTGTTGGAGAAGTTACCCAACGGTTACTCTGAAAAACTATCCGTTCACCAACCACATTTAATGCTTCTGACATCCAAAGTTTGAATTTTGGTTGGTCAACAGATGAATTTCGAAGAGACCAAAAGTTGAAGACTTCAATGTTAAATTTCAAAGTTCGTCTGGTGTAAAGCAAAGTTCGAATTTTCATCATTGAGAAATTTTTCTATGTTGGAACATACGAATTTTCAAGTTGAAAGTTCTTCTTAAAAGTGTGAACAGTAGTCCCAAATTGCTACGGTGCATTCAAAGTTCAAATTTTGGTGCCCAAAATTTGTCTATTAGTGGGCAGCTCAATGAGACACAATAGTTCATCTTTTCGAAATTCAAATTTTCAAGATTCAAAGTTCGTCTGTCAGAGAGAACTCTTATCAGATTTAGTTCAAAATTCGAATTTCTAAATACCAGTATTCGGATGACAACAGATTGTCTTAACAGACTTGCAAGCTTTGTTTCTAAAATTCAAATTTTCAATATCAAAATTAGTTTGTCAGTGGGCTATCTTGGAACTCTTTTTAAACTTTGTTTTCAAATGATCTTTGACATATGCTCAGACGAATTTTTCAATTTTCATGAATTATGTTTTATTAGAAATTCAAACTTTCAAAGGCTGAAGTTCGTCTATCAGAGAAGGCTCCTATCAGACTTGATTCAAAGTTCGAATATTTGCAGTCAAAGTTCATCTGTCAGAGAAGGCTCTTTTCAGACTTGATCATTTTCAATTCGAAATTCGAATTTCCAAAACCAAAGTTTGAATTTTCAAAACAACAGATCAGTATTAACCTTTCAAACTTCGTCTGTTGATGAGTGTTTTTCAAATATTCCATGAATTAACATAGAATCATAGTTTTAAAATATATTTTTGCCAATTCAAAGTCTTTTACCTAATTTAAACATTGTTAGAGATTCTACATCGATTCTTATGCTGGTTTTTCTTGAATTTCTTCACTTGAGATCTTTTGAGCACCTTTGATATCTTCTCTCCAAGCTCTTGAAGGTTAGTTTGGAATCATGAAAACACTTGATTCAACACATTCTTGACCAATTACTTCAATAACTAATCAAACACAATCCAAACACCTCAAAATTACTTCCCAAAACATCAAAGCAATGGAAAAACACCAAAAGGCACCAGAACAGCATAGGGGCTGTGGCTTGCTACAGTACCGACGCGGCCTCAGCCGGGCAGTAAGGCTTGGTGCCATGACCAAGTTACTAGCACCGTGGTGCCAGCATTAGAATCCACTTCAGCAAATGGCTAATTTTTTGGGCCAACTTCTAACGAGAATAACTTCTCGCTTCGACCTCCGATCGACCTGATTCCAACCCCTACAGGTCACTCTCATCATAATCTAACCATTGGCACCAATTTCACTGGAATCCAACTCTATTTGGAGATTCTGGACACCCAAAACCATTTTGGCCACTTTTTGACTAAAACTCATAACCTATCAACTCCAATAACCACCAAAGGCAAATGAACACTTAGGGACCCTTCACATAGGTCCTATTCAACTCAACCAACTTGTTCAAAGAGCTTTCACCTCAAAAGAACCACTCCTATGAGATTTTAAACCCTTGAACCCCAAAACCACATAATGGGCTATATGCCCAAAACTCACATACATGGCCCAAAACTACCTTTGGGCTTACTGTTATAGGCATTCTAACACATAAACACCTGCTCTTACATAAATGACCCATACTAGGGTCCTTAATCATACTACATCTCATGTCCATTAATCCACACCCCTCATATCATCCCTCAACATCAATATCATCACACAATTATCGATATCATCCATATGTCATCATTACTATCATCCTATCATCTGATAACATACTGATATTGCTCCCCAAGACTCTCATATAGGCAATCAGACTATAATAACCTACTTGGCATAGAATTACATAAACTACATTAGAACCACTAATTATACTTGGAATTCCCGAAGACGGAGAGGCCTGCTGCTACTGCTTGGTCTTCTCTGAACTAGCACCAGAGTCTACACCTGAAAGGTTAGTCATGGAGGAGGGTATAAGATAATGTCTCAGTAACTGGGGACAACCACAAGCATACACATATATACATAACTCATATAATCTCATGAATGCAATATGAAATGGAATGGAATGCATGTCTCCCTCACACACAACTAGAACTACGAGCTGTCATCATTACAAGACATTTCATATAGGTGATTCCCTTCCAATAGTCGGTGAAGACTGATTCTGGGATATCACCAAACTCACCTCCCATTAGTGCATCAGGCCAAAGGTAAGACTAATGTTCAGATTGTGGTTCTCCTTCCCCTCTCCCACCTTTAATTGGTAGCGATTTAAGGAAGGTACAGTCCATTAAGTGCAGGTGATTTAGCCACAAGGATCCCATCCTTATCCTTCCTAATCATATATCATATCATATCATATCATCGTATATCATGTCATCATCACTACTTGATCACCATATACCTTGCAATGTCATGTGGTGATGCTTATATCATATCATCATATCATGTTTCACAATGTCATGAATGCATCATGCAATGTCACATCATCATCATCTGTAATCATCATCATAATCATCATACACTATGTGTCTAGTTGTGTGCATACCATGATATATAGAAAAACCATACACAAACACATATCAATATCATGGTATGAACGGAAACATGCAAATATACACATATATATAATAACATACAAAACAAATAATACAAACACTCGTTTACCTTAGGTTGTCCACACCATGCACACAGGGGCTTAGGCAAGCCTCTAGAGCACCCATCATGAACTATACGCCTCCAATTGGCATATCATCCACTACAACATTACAATACCTTTAATTAACATAACTCTTATAGTACTAAAACCCACAATCTAGCCTTGCAAGCTTTACCCAGGGTTCTAACAACATATACACCTACCAATGAACCTAAACAACCATTCAAACACACAACAACACATGCAACTCGGATTTTCACTTCTTTTCCAAAATTTCAACCTAGGGTTTTACTCAAACCCATTATAATCCAACCAAACTCTTATCCAAAGCTTCCTAACACTATATAACTCTTCTACAATACCAAATCAAGCATTTTTGTAACACCTCTCTTATGGACCCATTTTCCATGTATTTAATCATTCTAAAATGCCTTTATATCATAGTAAGGTCTTGAAACACAACAAATGCCATAATAAATTTTTTTCAACTTTGGCCACTATTCATTTAATCAAATTTATTTATTCTGATTAAACTTTGAAAAATCATAACTAGATCAATAAAAATCGTATGCATGTGATTCAAGTCTCTGAGTATAGCTTACAACTTTGTCTACATGGAAAAAATATAAGTTAGAGCAATGATAGTACTAATCTGTACAGCAAACTTTGTGAATTTTCACATTTTATATGAAAACTGCAAAATAATAATTCTAATTGGGATTAAATATAAAAATCTGCCAAATATTGTACACACATCCAGTATGAGTGTTCTTTGGACCATTGGAGAGCTCTTCCTGTCTACTTTTAAACCATAACATCATTCATACTTTATACATCAAAAGTCCAAATAGTGGCATGTTTACTCTACATAGGTAAAGATGACCTTTTGCCTCTTACTATATTGCCAAACAAAATCCATAAAATATTTACATGGCCATACATCATTTTCATACCATACCATACTTTAACTAAGACCTAAGGCATCATAAAAACTTGAAGAAACATACTTAACATCACATTTACAAATTTACACAAATTCTTTCTCCTTTCCTTTCTCTTCCTTGGTGGTCTTGCCATTGTTGCTACCTATTCATGGTTAATATTTGGGAGGATGAGATTCAAAAAATCTCAATAGTTAACACCCAACATGCCATCACATAATCACATTAAGTATGAAAACATCAAGATAACACATTTTGAATTCATTAACACATTTGCGTCATATGAATTCATAAAATTTTTGTCAGAGTCTTGTTTTGAAAAATGGACATCTTGGGGTCTCAATGACCCTCAATCAACTCAACCAATACACATAAATCATCTCAAAATAACATTGCAATCATGTGACAAGGCATAAAGTACATTGAAAACAAACATGATAATATAATGCTAGTATGGGAAATTAATTACCTTATGATGCTCCCTTGCTCTCTAAACTTGGTATGCCACTTCTTGAGCCTCCTAACACTTCTTTGAACCAAATTATATCACCATTGAAGCAATTTAGCCATTTGTTTTTCGTAATTATACAATAGCATAACACTAAAACCCAAAATTTTCACTTAGCTTTCCTTTGATCTTTCTTTGTACAACACACTTGTTCTTAAGTTTTTGGACCATGGAGAATCCATTTTTGAGGTCAAAATCATGAAATTCCAAGTCTAAATATTCCCCCTATTCTGATCAAAATTGTCTCAAAATGATTAAAAAAAATTTCCTTCAAATCATTTCAAACCATCCATGGATTCATGATTATAGTGGTTAATCTAAGCTTTTCCTTAAGTTTAATGGTCCAAAACTCATTCCTATTGCTAAATCACATTTTGGATGAAACCCTAAGATGGAAAGGAAGCAAACTAAACCATAAAACATGCTTTGAAAACCATAATTGCAAGCTTAGGGTGGTAGGAAATAATCTTACCAACTTGATTCTTGAATTTCTCTTTGATTCGTCTTCCCTTTCACCCTCCTTTTCCCTTCCTTTTTCTTGAGTTTTCTTTTCTGGTTTGTGACTGTAGAAGTCATGTGTGAATGGTGAAGAAAGAGAAGGTTTTAAGTGGTTAAGTGGTTTAATTAAGTGGCTTAATCACTTAATTAACTAAAGTTACTTTTTGACTCATTCTTTAAGAAGTTTTCCTTTAAAAATGATTCAATATTTGGGACTTTTGGGCTGCAGCAACTCAAGCATGAAAGAGAGGGAAGTGTGTTCAAAAATTGCCCAATTTTTCTGATCTAGATATACCTCAATCAGGGTACTTTTTAACTAAACCGATAAAATCGTCTTTATAGTAATTTAGCTTTTTTAGGATACAGGACTATTCTAATTTGATTTTTATATTTCCATAATTATTCTGTCCCAAATGGTATCTGTGTATGGCCCATATCCTATCCCAATTTCTTTTTAACCATCAGTAGGGCCCACAATTTACTTTATCAGTTTATTATTACTTTTGGACACTCAGCACTGATTATTTCTTTATTCTTGAACATTAACCCTCAGTGCCATATACCATTGGACTTCTCTCCTTGAGGGCTTCATTTTGACAATAATTTTACATATTTACAAAATTTCTCTTGACCTAGGGTTAAATTATAATTTCTAAAATTTTTGGGTCATTAGGTGTAATTTTCCCCAAGGCTATTCTATTTCTTTCTCTACTAAAATTTTCATGGGGTATGGATGTCATTTTTATATTTCTTTAGGGGTAAAAATATAATTTTCTCATTTTTCAGTCCAATCGGAAAAATGATCTCTTTGCCCTTTTTCATGTAAAACGGTGTCAGTCCGTTTTCGTAAATTCCTTGTACATTTTATGTTATCATCAATTATATCCTCTTTTATCATTTAGTATCCAGTAAAATTTTGGGATATTATGATTTTGATCAGTGGATTCTTCCCCAAACTCGAAACCTAACCTACTCCCACCAATTTCCAACCCAAACCGAAAAGAAAAGAGAGGAGAGGAAGCAAAATCAACTTATCAACCATTTAGCAAGCTTCCAAAGGCTGAAAATCATCTCCCTTGCTCAGATTCTTGAAGCCCTAACACAGCCTCATCGTTGCTCCCTTCGTTTCCTCTTTTTCTATCTGACTGAAATGTTTTGAATTTAAGCAAAATCTTTCATGCTCGCTGCGGTTCCAGTAAGCTCGCAGTGGCGCCAATAAGCCCACCGCAGCTCCAGAGTTCTCGGTCCAGATATTTTCAGGTTCCCATAGGTCTCTCACCACTGTGGTCTTGCATCTCACCACGGCATAGCCCCTTCTTTGTTTGAAATATTGAATTTGTTCCATTTTGATCCTTCCTCTGGTCCTGGTTCCTCCAGCCCTACACACATCATCTAGGTTACTTCATGTTAGCTCGAGACTAGATTCAGGGTAATGCCATGAGGGTTGTTACATTCTCCCCTCCTTAAAAGAAATTTCATCCTCGAAATTTGAGAACAGTAGCCTTGACCATAAACAAACATACTCCTTCCACATTAATCCTTCAACTTCTGGGCAACTTTCTCGATTTTGACCTTCTATTGTACATCTTGTGAACGAGCTGCTCTCTCCTACTTCGCCTCTATCTTCACTAACCCATGCAACTTACACATACAAATCATTCTTAATGTCGAATCTTCCTTACATTCCTAGATGTAAGGTAGGTCAGACAACCATTTTAACCTGAGTTATTTCACTTTAAAACAACCCTTTCCCACAATTGTTCCATTAAAATCTCTTGGCGTACATCCATCCTCCTCAACTTTCGACTTTCTTCCTTACGTATCCATACAATTACTTATTTTCTCAAATGGTTAATAACTTTTAATCATTTGTCTTAGAAATCGTATCGACCACCTTATTTACACTGTTAGGGCTCCATTAATTAAACACCACTGACTTTCATAGCTTATCTCAATTACTTTATAACATCCAGAATTCACCCATTATATGATTTTTAAGAGGAAAACCTTGTTTCCTTATGACCTCTTCATCATTATAACTTCTATCTAAATTCCACGATAGAATATAATTTCTCCATATGTAGACTCTTTACGCATCAATTATCTTTAGTAATCGTTAGTTATCAAACCTTCCCATTGCTTCATCCATGTATTTCTCTTCAACCACCATCTCTCTTTCTATCTTTACCACAGAAGCCAAGATATGTCGAGCAGGGTGCTAATATGCTTGATAGTTTAATCAATTAGACTCATTGTCGCCATCTCTCACACTACATGAATTACTGTTCAAAATCTTTACATCATTGCCTCTTGATCTTCATATTATCATCTCCTTCTGGCATCGATTTGTATATTGATACTGAGTCTTCCTTAACTTAGTAGTATACACTGGATTAACCACGTTTACCACATCTTATGGAATCCATTGGCTACACCTTTGGCATTAACCCATTTAAAATCAGCACTAAGCATTTTAAGGGTTACTCCTACTATACTGTGCAGGTGCCCGCACTATACCAAAGCTCATCTCCGCAAAGAGGTCACCCATTTCTCATCCAAATAGCACTATCAAAGGCATAGGCAAAACCATCACATCTTTAAAGTGTTGATCAAGTGTTTTGATGATTCCAAACCAACTTTCTAGAGCTTGGAGAGAAGATATCAAAGGTGCACAAATGATCTCAAGTGGAGAAATTCAAGAAAAACTAGCACAAGAATAGATGTAGAATTTACAGCCATGTTTAAATTGAGTAAAAGACTTTGAATTGGCAAAAAGATGTTTTAAAACTATGATTCTATGTTAATTCATGGAATATTTGAAAAACACCCATCAACAGATGAATTGTGAAAGGTTTGTACTGATATGTTGTTTTGAAAATTCAAACTTTGCCTTTGGAAATTCGAATTTTGAATTGAAAATGAACAAGTCTGAAAAGAGCCTTCTCTGATAGACAAACTTTGACTGCAGAAATTTGAATTTTGAATCTTGTCTGAAAAGAGACTTCTCTGACAGACAAACTTTGACTTTTGAAAATTTGGATTTCAGACAAAATACAACTTATGAAAAATGAAAAATTCATCTGAGGATATGTCAAAGTTCATCTGAAAATTGAGTTTGGATAGAGCATCAAAATGGCTCACTGACAGATGAACTTTGAACATGAAAATTCGAATTTCAGGGACAAAGTTTGTGAGTATGTTATGATGATATATTGACATATGAATAATAGTATTCAGAAATTCGAGCTACAAGTAAGTCTGAAAAGAGGTCTCTCTGACAGATGAACTTTGCATTTTGAAAATTTGAATTTCGAATAGATGAACTATTGTGCCTTATTGAACTGCCCACCGATAGATGAATTTTAGGTATCAAAATTTGAATTTTGAAGGCATTATCACCAAGTCTTTCACTCTCAGTCCACTAGTGCCTCATACCTCGAGTAACTGGTACATTAAATGCGTAACCAGCTAGCATTAAGCCTCAACTAGTCAACCACTAATTCTAGACCAGTGATTCAACATCGTACAGGATTTTTCTTATACTTCTCAATAGCAACTACTTCCTCATATTCTCCAAAGCTGTTACTGGGAAAAACCCAGAGGCAACAACATATGGAAATGGGTAAGCTCCATAACTTCTACATTTAAGCATCTTAAGGGTAACCGACATATTTCATTTGTCATATGTTGTCCCACAATTCATTTTATGACAAGGGAATATACCAAGAAAAAACTTCCTTCAGTCCATACCCATGACACTTCAATGCATAAGTCACTACCACCGATCGCCATTATCAATTAGGTCAACTTCTCGTCCACAACTAGTCGACCACACATTCCCTTTACTGACCTTACTTTAAATCAGAGAGACAGTCACGAAGACTCTTCCTTTGACTTCAAAATCCTCACATGACATTCGTTTTCCAAACTCCTCATAGCCTAAACATCTCTTGTAATTTGTTCTTGTAAACCTCACCTTCAATCTCTTTAAACTTAAAATTTCAACTCATTCATTGTACACTACTCCTCACGGGGTATCACAATAGTCCTTGTCCAACCCATACTAACTATCCTCCATTATACAAAACTTATGGATACATCTACTTTCAAATAGACCTTCTATCTCACAATTTAACTTTCCCTCTTTTCGGACCCTTATCCACCATAAAGTAGACAAGAGTCTCTCTCTCAACTTGGGTTTAGTCTAAAGGACTCTGGCAACCTTTTAACCATAGCTTACACTCTTTCAGCATTGCTTGACCATCTAGTTCACTCTAGAGATATCTACTACTGGCTTTACAATATGCGAATGCAATACTTCCATTCAGGCTTACGAAGTTGCTAAACCGCTAAGCATTGTCATTTACCTTTTCCCTTCACATATCATCAAGTACACTTCAGATGACAGTCACCGCCTCTTCATTATCTTTTTTGATAACTCTGAGATCATCATCACTATTACTACCATGACCTTCATCATCCAATACCATGTTAACTGCAGGGCGTATGTCCTTTACTCCATATACAAACTTCATCTAATTAACTCATTCTCCACCATTGATGTATCCAACTTGGTATCCAAACCTATGGATTGGATTCTCTCACGATTCTTCCATTGCTTCAAAATACCTTAACATTCAACCTTCAGGATTCCATCGTCACTTCCATAATCAATCCTTATGATGCCTACCACTTTGTATTACTCTACAACTTACCCTTATTTCCCATTGTTACGATTATTCAACTTCCTTTGCTAGTTTCCTCTTGGGACTTCCTGATAGGAACAAGCATAGATAATTGAAATTCTCTTATTCACATCAATCTCCCAAGAATGTACACTCCATAACCGGTCACTACTCTTTAATTTCCAAGCAAGCTCCTGAAGCCTCAACACTCAGCAAGACTTGCCTCCTCCACCTTTCAGCCTCCTTTCCAACTTGGGCATTATAAATTACACCTTTTATTCAGAGGTGCAATCCATAGCACCAAATATAGTTTCTAATTGTTCCACCCTTCTTTAGCCACTGCATGTTTCAACTTGCTTTCGAAAGCTAGTGGATTAAACTTTCAAAAGTCTTTTAGTTGAAAGAAGGTACCTCTTCTTCCAACCCTTAGGGCCTCTCGAGCTCTATTCCATCATTCATGTCTACACACACACCAACTTTCTCATTCATATTACCTTATATTTGTCAACTTGACTACTCCTGGATCTAACTTCACATATATACTTGGTTCTTCATTCACATCACCATACCTTTGCCAGTTCAACTACTTCTGCATTCTATTTAATGTTTCCCCCTGATTACTAACTCAGCGTTTCAATCCATCCATTATCTCATGCGTTTCTCTTATGAGCTCCTTATTGTTGTGTTTACCTCTTACAACACATCTTCTCCTCTATATATATAGCAACACGTTTCAGTTACATGACTTTGGACTAGTATTACAATGGGAATATATAAGTTTATGTAATTCATGTTGTGCCAAGTAATACCACAAGCAAAACAATGACCTAAATCATCACTCTGATACCAAAATGTAACACCCTACCAAAACAAACCTCTATTCTTCATCAATTACTTCAATAACTAACCAAACACCTTAAAATCACTTCCCATAACATCAGGAAAAACATTGAATGGCACCAGAACAAGATGGGGGCCACGGCTTGCTATAGTACCGTCACAGCCTCAGCCAGGCAGTAAGGCTTAGAGCCGCGGCAAAGTTGCTGGGCCGTGGCACCAGCATCAAAATCCATATCAGCAAATTGCTAATTTTTTGAGCCAACTTTTGACATGCATAACTTCTCGCTTTGACCTCCGATCAACCTGATACCAACCCCTATAGGTTACTCTCATTATAATCTAACCATAGGCACCAATTTCACTCAAATCCAACTCCATTTGGAGATTCAGGATGTCCAACAACGTTTTAGCTACTTTTTGACCAAAACTGAAAACCTATCACCTCCAATTGCCACCAAAGGCAAATGGACACTCATGGACCCTTCACACAGGTCCTATTAGACTCAACCAACTTGTTCTAAGAGGTTTCACCTCAAAAGAATCACTTCTTTGAGATTTGACACCCTTGAACCCCAAAACCACATAATGGGTTATATGCCGAAAACTCATATACATGGCCCAAAACTACCTTTGGGCTTACTCTTATGGGTATTCTAACAACGCAAACACCTGCTTTTACATAAATGACCCATATTGGTGTCCTTAATCATACTACATCTCATGTCTATTAATCCACACCCCTCATATCATCCCTCAACATTAATATCATCACATAATCATCCATATCATCCATACATCATCATTACCGTCTTCCTATCATCAGATAACATACCGATATTGCTCTCCAGGAATTTTATACAGGCAATCAAACTATAACAACCTACTTGGCACAGAATTACATAAACTACATTAGAACCACTAATTATACTTGGAATTCCTGAAGATGGAGAGGCTTGCTGCTCCTTTCAGAACTAGTACCAGAGTCTACACCTAAAAGGTTAGTCATGGAGGGTGGGTGTGAGACAATGTCTTAGTAACTAGGGACAACTACAAGCATACATATATATATACACATAACTAATACAATCTCATGAATGCAATATGAAATGAAATGAAATGCAAGTCGCCCTCACACACAGCTAGAACCACGAGCTATAGTCATAATAGGACATTTTGTATAGGTGATTCCCTTCCAACAGTCGGTGAAGACTGATTCCGGGATATCACCAAGCTCATCTCTCACTAGTGCACTCGACCAAAGGTAAGATTAATGTTCGGATAGTGGTTCTCCTTCCCTTCTCCCACCACGAATTGACAATGATTTAGGGAAGGTGCAGTCCACTGTACGCCTTTCCCTCCTGGCCATAAGAGGTGATTTAGCCTCAGGGATCTCATCCTTATCCTCCCTAATCATATATCATATCATATCATCATCAGCACTCGATCACCATATACCTTGCAATGTCTTGTGGTGATGCTCATATCATATCATCATATCATGTTTCAAAATGTCATGCATGCATCATGCAATTTCCCGTCATCTTCATCATAATCATCATACACTATGTGTCTAGCCGTGTGCATACTACAATATATAGAAAAACTATACATAAACACATATCAATATTATGCTATGAACCGAAACATGCATATATACACATATATATAATAACATACAAAATAAACAATACAAACAATATAAACACCCGGTTACCTCAGCTTATCAACACCAAACAACCGAGGGTTAGGCAAGCCTCCAAAGCTCCCATCACGAACTACATGTCTCCAATTGGCCAATCATCCACTACAACATCATAATACCTTTGATTAACATAACTCTCATAATACTAAAATCCACAATCTAGCCTTCCAAGCTTTACCCAGGGTTCTAACAACATATACACCTACCAATGAACCCTAAACAACCATTCAAACACACACCAATGCTTACAACTCAGATTTTCACTTCTTTTCCCAAATTTAAACCTAGGCTTTTACTCAAACCCATAATAATCCAACCAAACTCTTACCCAAAGCTTCCTAACACTACATAACCCTTCTATAACACCAAATCAAGCATTTTAATCGGTGGATTCTTCCTCAAACTCAAAACCTAACCTACTTCCACCGATTTCCATTCCAAACAGAAAAGAGAAGAGAGGCGAGGAAGCAAGATCAACTTACCAACCATTTAACAAGCTTCCAAAGGCCGAAAATCATCTTGCTTGGTCGTATTCTTGAAGCCCTAACGTAGCCTCATTGTTGCTTCCTCTGTTTCCTCTTCTTCTGTCAAATTGAAATGTTTCTGATTTAAGAAAAATCTTCCACACTCAACGCAGCACTAGTAAGCTTGCCACAGCACCAGTGTTCTCGTTCTAGATATTTTTCAGGTTGCTACAGGTCTCTCACTGCAGCGGCCCTACATCTCGATGTGGCATGGCCCCTTCTTTCTTTCAAATATTGAATTTGTCCCATTTTTATTCTTCCTCTGGTCCTGGTTCCTTCGGCCCTACACACATCATCCAGGTTACTTTATGTTAGCTCAGGACTACGTTCAGGGTAGTGCAATGAGGGTTGTTACACGAGTAACAATTCAACCGATCTAACTTCTCACCACCATTTTGTGTATTATACAGATTACTACTTCATTTGCACATTCCTCTTCAACCGACAGCTTTCTCTCTCCATACCACTGAAGCCGAGATTAAGCCTATGATTACCTCTTTTGAAAATTCAATCAATTAGACTCATTGTCGTCATTTCTCTCACTACACAAAATATTGTTCAAAATTTTACATCATTACCTCTTGATCTCTATATCACCCTCTCTCTTAGGTGTCGATTTGTATGTCAATATTGAGTCCCTCCTTAACTTATGATTATACCCTGGATTAACCACATTTACTGCATCTCGTGGAGTCCATTTGCTATACCTTTGACATTAACCAATTTAAAGCTGTCACCAAACATTTCAAAAGTTATTCCTATTGCTTTGTCCATATGCTCACACTCTACAAAAATTCTCTATCATCCACTTCTCAACCAAATAGCACTACCAAAGGCATATGCAAAACCATTGCATCATTGACATCTACAAAATTTCCATAGCTTCATTATCATTGAAACAACTCTACCAATGTCCTAACTATGTTTAATTATGGCAAAGCCATGCTTCCAAATACTTTAGTGTTCTCACAAAACCCCTGTACCAACAAGCCAATCATTAGCTTCACCTATATCTTAAGGGAGTGCTTCCAGTTCTCTTTTCATTTTTTTAACACCATATACACATTTCCACTAAAATACATCCTTTTGTCTTATGCCACTCTTTCCATATGCTTCTACACCATATTTCTCTGACAATCTTGCTTATGGATAGACCTCTCCAATTTTTGAGGGCTTATAGCCTTCCCAGTATTCTATCCACGTACTCCTTAGGTTTGCTTCTGCTACGCACTTTGATTCCTCCTTTCTTACACACAGGGTCATACAGAACACTTGCATCACCTATGAATATCACCATCTACCTTTGTCTTATCGTTTTAACTTCATTTCCACTACAAATCTCGTAATCATCGCTCTTTATAGCAAAAGCTATAAAGCCACTACCTGCTGCTCATTATTACACTAATATCACAATTTACTAATCCTTCACCAACAACATTCAGGGTTCTTTCTTAGTCAAATTCCTCCTTCCAATCCAATTCTACTATTAGAATACACCACTTATCTCAATCTTTGTGAATCCCACAAAGCTCTACTTTCGGGTCCTCAATCCCTTTCTCCTTCTCATTGTTATTGAAAGATTTGGAATTCCTTCCATTAAATGATAAACCGCTCATCTCATGATCAATGAATCGCTATAACATATGGATCGATTGGTCAGCTGTACCTAATCAATCTTTCAGGAGATAGGTATCCAAGACCATGAATTTAAGCGAAATTGAGTTCCCATAGATATCATCAACAAGTCTTTCACTCTCAATCCATTAGTGCCTCATACCTCAAGTAACTAGTGCGTCAAATGTGTAGCTAGCTGGCATTAAGCCTCAACTAGTTAACCGCTAGTTCTAGACTCATGATTCAATACCATACAGGGTTTCCTCATACTTTCTAATAACAATGACTTCCCACATTCTCCAAAGCTATTACTGGGGAAATTCCAGATGCAACAACATATGGAAATGAGTTAGCTCATAAGCTTCTACCCTTAAGCATCTTGAGGGTAACCGACATATTGCACTTGTAATATGTCATCCCACAATTCATTTTATGACCAGGGGATATACCAAGAAAGAAACTTCCTTCAGTCTATACCCATGACATTTCAATGCTCAAATCGCTACCACATATCACCGTCATCAATTAGGTCTACTTCTCGTCCACAACTAATTGACAGCACATTTCCCCTTATCAGCCTTACTTTAAGTCAGAGAGAAAGTTATGAAAACTCTTTTATCAACTTCAAAATTCTTACACAATATTCGCCTTCCAAAATTCTCATAGCTCAAAGTATCTCCTGTAGTTAATTCCTACTTGTAAAATCCTCATTCAACCTCTTACAACTCAATTCTAACTCATTTGCCACATACTACTTCTCATTGGATATCATAATGATCTTCTTCCAAACCCACATTGGCGCATACTGCTCCACACTGAATATCATAACAATATCAGTTCAAACCCATAATGACCGTCCTCCAAATTACAAAACTTATTAATACATTTATTCCCTAATAGACTTCCAACCTCATAGTTCAACTCTGTCTCCATCTGGACTCCTATCAACAGCAAAAACTGTAACACCTCTCTTTTGGGCTCATTTCCCATGTATTTAATCATTCTAAAGTCCATTTATATCATAGTAGGATCTTGAATCACAATAAAAGCCATAATAAAATTTTTCCAACTTTGGGCACTATTCATTTAATCAAATTTATTTATTCTGATTAAACTTTGAAAAATCATAACTAAATCAATAAAAATTGTATGCATGTGATTCAAGTCTCTAAGGATAGCTTGTAACTTTGTCTACATGGGAAAAATATAATTCATAGCAATGATAGTACTAATCTATATAGCAAACAATGTGAATTTTCACAATTTATACGAAAACTGCAAAAATAATCATTTTAATTGGGATTAAATATAAAAATCCCCCAAATATTATTCACACATCCAATTTGAGTGTTCTTTAGACCATTGGAGAGCTCTTCATGTCTACTTTTAAACCATATACATCATTCATACTTTATACATCAAAAGTCCAAATAGTGACATGTTTACTCTACATAGGTTAAGATGACATTTTACCTCTTACTACGTTGCCAAACAAAATCCATAAAATATTTACATGGCCATATATCCTTTTCATACCATACCATACTTTAGCTAAGACCTAGGACATCATAAAAACTTGAAGAAACATACTTAACATCACATTTACAAAATTACACAAAAGGTCAAAGCTCATGGCCATTGCTAGCATTATCAAGTTAATGGCCAAATTCTTTCTCCTTTCCTTTCTCTTCCTTGATGGTCTTGTCATTGTTGCTACCTATTCATGGTTAATATTTGGGAGAGTGAGATTCAAAGAATCTGAGTAGTTAACACCCAACATTCCATCACATCATCACATTAAGCATGAAAACATCAAGATAACACATTTTGAATGCATTAACACATTTACATCATATAAATTCATAAAATTTTTGGTAAAGTTTCATTTTGAAAAATGGATATCTCGGAGTCTCAATGTCCCTCAATCAACTCAGCCAATACACATAAGTCATACCAAAATATCATTGCAATCATATGACAAGGCATAAAGCACATTGAAAACAAACATGATAACAATGCTAGTATGGGAAATTGACTACCTTATGATGCTCCCTTGCTCTCCAAACTTGGTACACCACTTCTTGAGCCTTCTAACACTTCCTTGAACCTAATCATATCTTCATTGAATCAATTTAGCCATTGGCTTTTCGGAATTATACAATACCATAATTCTAAAACCCAAAATTTTCACTTAGCTTTCCTTTAATCTTTCTTTGTACAACACACTTGTTCCTAAGGTTTTGGACCATGGGGAATCCATTTTTTAGGTCAAAATCATGAAATTCCAACTCTAAATACTCCCCCTGTTCTGACCGAAATTGTCTCAAGTGATTGAAAAAAATTTCCTTCAAATCACTTCAAACCATCCATGGATTCATGCTTCTAGTGTCTAGTCTATGCTTTTTCCTAAGTTTAATGGTCCAAAACTCATTCCTACTGCTAAATCACATTTTTGGATGAAACCCTAAGATGGAAAGGAAGCAAACTAAACTATAAATCATGCTTTGAAAACCATAAATATAAGCTTAGGGTAGTAACATAGAAGCTTACCGATTTGTGCTTCAATTTTCCTTTGATTCCTCTTCCTTTCTCTCTTCCTTCTTCCTCCCTTCTCTTGTGTTTTTTCTTGCTCTATTTTGGCCTTTGGTTCACGTGTGAATGGTGAGGAAAGAGAAGGGATTAAGTGGTTAATTACACCCTTAATCATGGTTTAGCAAATACATTAACTAAAGTTACTTTTTACTTTTTTCTTTGTCTCCTTCTTTAAGAAGTTTTCTCAACCTTTTTGAGACGATTGGTGGGCTTCAGCACTTCACGCAGGGGAGAGAGAGAAATGTGCCCAAAAGTTTCCCAATTTTTCTAATCCAGATATACCTCAATCCAGGTACTTTTTAACCATACCAATAAAACTGTCTTTATACTAATTTAGCATTTTTGGGATACAGGACTATTGTAATTTTATTTTTATATTTCTATAATTATCATGTCCCAAAGGGTATCTATGTATGGCCCATATCCTGATCCGGTTTCCTTTTAACCATTGATAGAGCCCACAATTTACTTTAGCGGTTTACTATTACTTTTAGACACTCGGCACTGATTATTTCTTTATTCTTAAATATCAACCCTCAGTGCCATATACCATTGGACTTCTCTTGTCGAAGGCTTCATTTTGATAGTAATTTTATATATTTACAAAATTTCCCTTGACTTGGGTATAAATTATAATTTTTAAAACTTTTGGGTCCTTAGGTGTAACTTTTCCCAAGGCTTTTCTATTTCTTTCTCCGCTAATTTTTAATATTTTTGGGACGTGGATGTCATTTTTATATTTCTTTAGGGACAAAAATATAATTTACTCATTTTTCTATCCAACCGAGAAAAATGATTTCTTTACCCTATTTCACACAAAACGGTGTCTGTCTGTTTTTTGCAAATTCCACGCACATTTTGTATTATCATTAATTATGTTTTTTTTCATTACTTAGTATCTAGTAAAATTTTGGGATATTACAAAAATAGTAAAAGTCTCTTTCTGAGTTTGGGATTAAGCCAAAGGAGTCTGGTGGCCTCTTAACCATATCCTATATTTTTTCTGCACTGCTTAACCTTCTTTTTCATTCTGAAAATATCCAATGAGTACCTTTACCATTTGCAAATATGACATTCTAGATGACAGTCACCGCCTTTTCACTATCTTTCTTGACGGTACTGAAATCATCATCACTGTTATTGCCAAGGCCTCCATCATCCAACACTATCTTAGCTCCAAGACACGCATTCTTTACTCCAACTACAAACTCTTGCTAGTTAACCTTTTCTCCTTCATTACTATATCCAACTTTTGTATCCAAACTAACGAATTGGATTCTCCCACGGTCTTTCTATTGCTTTGAAATACCTTAACATTCAACCTTCAAAATTCAATCATCATTTCTATACTTAATCTTTACAATTTCTACCACTTATATTGCTCGACAACTTATCCTTATCTCCCATAATTAGAGTTACTTAACTTCCTTTGTTAGTTTCCTCTTGGGGATGCCAAATGGAAAAAGCATGGATTATTGAAATTCTCTTCTCCTTCTCAGTCTCCTATATTGGTTGGGATAGAACACAGATCTTCGCACACCAATTCTCCCAGGTTGTATACTCTGCAATCGATAACTGCTCCTTAATTTCTAGGCAAGCTCCCATAGTCTCAACACTCAGTAAGACTCGGCTTCACCATTGTTCTGCCTTCGACTATAACTTAAACACCGTCATTTGCACCTTTTGTTCTAAGGTGCAATCCATGACACCGAATATCTTTTCCAATTGGTCCACCATTTCTTAGCCACTGCATGATTCAACTTACTTTCAAAAATTGGTGGATTAAACTTTTGAAAGTCTTTCAGTTGAAAGAAGATACCTCTTTTTCCAATCCTTAGGGCTCTCTCTGGCTCTATCACATCTATATCTTTCCTATCTTTCAAATCTACATACACTCCAGCTTCCTTATTGATATTACCTTGTCCTTGCTTACTTAACTACTCTTGTATTCTATTCAACGTTTCTCCCTGATTGCTAACTTGGTCATTCGACATAACTAACTTCTCGTGCATCTCTCTCAAGAGATCACTATTGCTTTGCTTACTCTCAGCGAGACATCTTTTCCTTATACACTAGCACTAATATATCTAGTTATATGACTCTAGACGAGTATTGCAATGGGAATATACAAATTTATGTAATTCAAAATGTGCCAAGTACTATAATGAGTAGAAACAATGGCCTGAACCATTGCTCTAATACCAAAATGTAACTCCCTACACCATCAAACCTTCATTCTTCAATAAAAATCTTGGAAACTATCCAAACCAAACTAGAACACCCAAATTTCAACTCCCAAGACATCAAACCTAGAAATTGCACCAAAAGACATCAAAACAGTGTAGGGCTCCACGAGCTACATTGAAGTTGTGGCCTAGGAGAGATAGAACCACTTGGTGTAGCAGCATGGCTTCTTGTGCTACAGTGACCGTATCAACTCTCATTTCAGAAAATTGTTGATTTTTTGGGTGAAATTCCAATAGGCATAACTTTATGCTCCAATCTCCAATTGACCTGATTCTAACTCCTATAAGTCACTCTCATCCCAATCTAAACATAGAAACCAATTTCACTCAAATCCAACTCTATATGGAGATTCTGGACTATCAAAACTATTTTGGCCACTTTTTGATCAAAACTCACAACTTATCACCTCCATTTGCAACCAAAGGCAATTTGGCACTCAAGGACCATTCACATAGGTCCTATTTGGCTCAATCAACTGGTCCAAGAAGGTTTCACCTTGAAGAAACCTCTCCTCTAAGATTTGAGCCCCTTGAATCTCAATTCCACACCATGGGCTATGTGCTTAAAACATGCATACTAGGCCCAAAATCACCTTTGGGCTCGCTCATACGGCCAATCTAACACATATACACCTGCTCCTACATTAATGACCCATACTGGGGTCCACAATCATACTACGTCGCATGCTCGTTAACCACAAACTAACATTATTCATCAACCCTTAACATCATCTGCACTACACTATCACTTAACTTATACATATATAACCACATACATCTCTATGCTCCCAGAATGCATATATAGACAACCAACCATAACAATCTACTTAGCACAATATGACATAAACTAAGTCATAAACTACCAGTTATGATTGAAATTCCTAAATGCGAAGAAGCCTGTGACTCCATGGTCTTCTCCGTACTAGTCCCAGAGTCGTCACTTGAAATATTAGGCATGGGAGGGGGAGTGAGTCAATGTCTCAGTAATTGGGACAAACATACACATATATAATACCATCAATATCACACATATATGAAAATGTTGTCGTGTAATGCATGTTTCCGTTAAACACGGCCAGAACCAGGAGCTGACATTGTCATAAAACATATCAATTAGGTGATTCTATTCCAACAGACGGTGAAGATTGATTCCAGGACATCACGAAGCTCACCTCATACTAGTGTACCAGGCCAAAGGTCACACTAGTGATTGAACTATGGCTCTCCTTCCTCTGGACGACCGTGAATTAATGGTGATTTAGGGAAGGTGCAACCCACTACCACCTAGCTCTCCTGGCTATAGGAGAGGATTTAGTTGCAGGGATGTTCGATCCTTTCACCAAATTATATCATTATCATATCATATCCTAGTCCACTGCCACCTGGCTCTCTTAACCATAGGAGAGGATTCAGTGGCATGGATCTTCCATCATATCATCATATCATATATCAACATATCTCATCTCATCACCACCTCCTAATCAACTATATCTCACTATGTTCATGGGTAGTGATGTACATGACATGCTAACATGCCTCTAATAATATATGATCATCATCATAATCATTACCATGGTCATGCTAGCGTGCAATCAAATATGGATGCCACAATCACATATTCAATGTCATGCTCATCATCATCATATACAAATACCTCGTCTAGTCGTGTACATACCACTATATAGAAAACCATACACATACACATAACGATATTGTGGTATGAATGGAGACATGCATATATATATCAACATAATGCACATATACAAATACTCAATTACCTCGGGTTGTCAATACTACACTGCGTACACAGGGGCTTAAGCAAGCCTCTGGAGCATTTCATGACAAACTATATGCCTACAATTAGGCAATCAACCACTACAAAATTATAATACCTTTAATTAACGAAATACCCAAAATAACTAAAATCCATAGTCTAGCCTTTGAAGCTTAACCCATAGTTCCCATGGCATAATTATACACTAGTGAGCCCCAATTAACTATTCTCATCATAATCATCCTTATACATTTCAGATTTCACACTTCCTCTATAATTTCTAACCCAGGGTTCCATTCAAACTCATCATATACCAACCAAAACCCATACCTAAACCTTCCTAACACTACATAACACTTTTATAACACCAAACCAAGCATTTTAATAGGTGGATTCATCCCTAAACTCAAAACCTGACATACTCCCACTAATTTCTAAACCAAAAATGAAAAGAAAAGAGAGGAGAAGAAGTAAGATTCACTTACCAATCAAGATTTAAGCTCTTCAAGACTAGAAATCATCCCCAAAGGCTAAAGAAATGGAACCCCAATGGAGCTCCTTTGTTTCTCCCTCGTTTCTTCACATCTTAGCCGATTGAGTGACTTTCGATTTATAAGAATTCGAGGTCTCGTACTGCAGCAGAGGATAATTTTACCGTAGTATGGAACCCTTTTGTCCTAAAAATCTATCCAAGTTTTAGCTCATTCGTTGCCACGGCCCTGCTTCTTATTGCGGTGTGGTGCTTCTTGTTAGATTAGCTGGCTTCCCAAGAGGGGGGTGAATTGGGAATATTAAAAATATTTTGCAAAATATCAAGAAGGTGAAGAAAGCAATATATGATGGTAAAACAGAGTATAACCAAATAACTGTAAAGATGGAAGTAAAGAGAAGAAGACTCAGAAATTTATCCTGGTTCGGTCTCTCCACTTGACCTACGTCCAGTCCTTAAGTCACCACTTGAGATTTTCCATTATTATGCAAGAATTCCGTGGGCTTCTTGCAAATGCCTCAGTACAAAGATGTTGCACTGTTTCTAGAGCTCACTCTATCTCTCTGTGCACTCTTACAAAGTGCTCCCCAATCCCTTGTGATATCCCGTCACAAGAAAATCTATATTCCAGATGAAGAAAAGATTGCTTACAAAGATTAAACTCTCTTAAATAGAGTGAATATGAAAGTTGAAGTACAAAATATTGAAGTGAGAGAGTAACAGACTTTGAGTAATTGATTTGGCAGAGTTTCAGTATATACAATGTTACAATCGTTACCCATAACTTCAAATGATGTTATATTTATAGATTTAGGTCTCAAATATCCGTTAGAGACCAAATCTATCCGTTGGAGAAGTTATTCAACGGTTACTCTGAAAAACTATCCGTTAACCAACTGCATTTAATGCTTCTGACATACTGAAATTCGAATTTCGGTTGGTCAACAGACAAATTTCGCAGAAACTGAAGGTTAACAGCTTCAATGTTGAAAGCTCAAAGTTCGTCTATCATGAAGTGAAATTCAAATTTTGATACTTGAAAAATGTTTCTTCGTTGTAACATACGAACTTTCATGTTGAAAGTTTTTCTGTTAAATGTGAACAGTATTTTCAATTTGCTACAGTGCCTTCGAAATTCGAATTTTGGAACCCCAAAATTCGTCTGTCCGTAGCTGGTTCGTAAGTCACAGTAGCTCGTATAATTCAAAGTTTGGATTTTCAAATGTCAAAGTTCGTCTGTCAGAGAGATCTCTTTTCAAACTAACTTCAAAATTCGAATTTATAAATACTGTCATTCGTATGTCAACATATCATTCTAACAGACTCACAAGCTTAGTTTCTGAAATTCGAATTTTCATGTTCAAAGTTCGTCTGTCAGTGAGCAACTTTGAAATCCATTCTAAACTTGGTTTCAGATGAACTTTGACATAATTTCAGACGAATTTCTTTAGTTCTCATAAGTTTCATTTTGTCTGAAATTCGAATTTTCAAAACCCAAAGTTCGTCTGTTACTGAAAGCTCCTTTCAGACACTAATCAAAATTCGAATTTCATCAAGTCAAAATTCGTCTGTCAGAGAGGCTTCTCTTCAAACTTGTTCAGTTTCAATACGAAATTCGAATTTCCAAAGCCAAAGTTCGAATTTCCAAGATGACATATCAGTATTAACCTTTCAAACTTTGTCTGTTGGTGGGTGTTTTTGAAATATTCCATGATTTAACATAGAATCAAGGTTTTAAAACATATTTTCACCAAATCAAAGTCTTTTAGTCAAATCAAAACATTTTTAAACATCCTACATCAAACTTTACACAGATTTATCCAGAATTTCTTCACTTAAACCTTCTGTGCTCCTTTGATATCTTTATTCCAAGCTCTTGAAGGTTGGTTTGAAATCATCAAAACTCTTGATTCAACAATCTCCCCCTTTTTGATGATGAGAAAACAACTTGCAAAGTAGGTTAGTACTTGGGTTTGCTTTAACAAGCTCCCTCTCAACATATGCATTATATATCAAAAGATATCATATATAGTAGATCATGTGAAGGAATTCAAAGAATAATAAGAACAGATCATTGCAACCATGAAATTC
The DNA here is from genome assembly GCA_026686845.1 of Adenanthera pavonina. Classification (NCBI taxonomy): domain Eukaryota; kingdom Viridiplantae; phylum Streptophyta; class Magnoliopsida; order Fabales; family Fabaceae; genus Adenanthera; species Adenanthera pavonina. Next base: position 8,772,209 of record JAIVEN010000019.1, on the reverse strand, counting down.
TTTCATTTATTCAAATGTTGCTTTACAGAGATCAATTTAAGCAAAGTTCTTCTGAATACACAAATCAAATACAAAACACAAACAATCAAAACTAACATCTGAGACATAACAAGAGAGCTCAAGCCTAAATTCTAATCACTTCTTCTTTGGCTTTGACTTCTTGCTGTAAGTCTTTCCAGATGGCTCAACAGCAGACTTGCCAGTTTGCTTACTCTTCTCCCCCTTTTTGGCATCATCAAGAAGGTGAACAAGATCAGCAGAGGAGGGATCTGAGAAACTGGAATAGCTTGGAGGGGCATAGGATTAAAAGGCAGATGAGGCTCAGAGGACTCAGGGCTTGGATCCTCATCATCAGAGACCTCTTGCATCTCTTATCTGGAAAGAGCCAATTGAGCTCTTTGTTCTTTTGACAGACCATATGCAGCGAGAGATGAAGGAGCAGGGTCATCAGAACGGAACATTTCTTTGAGCCTTCTTCTTTGAGCTTACAAGAGAGCATTACGAGCAATAGTTTCAAAATCAACAACAGGCACAATGCTTCTCTCTTCATTGCTGGTAACCTCCAATATAGATGAAGTGGAAATGGTTGCCACTAGTCTTTCAGCTTGCTCAGATTTTTGAGTGGAAAGAATTGAATCCTGAGCATCTTCTGGAATGGGCTCATGAGGGCCTGTTTCCTGAGGTCCTTCTTCTTCCAAGCCATAGTCCAAGGGTGGACCAGGACTTGGTGTCCTAATTGTACCAGCAGGCTCAGAACCATCTTTATCAATATCATGCTCAGAAGAAGCTAGCTCAAAGGGGCTTGGAGGCTCAGGAGTTGGAGACTGAACAGGCACAGAGAACCCTGGCTGAGGTGGAGCTGATGTGGTAGGAATTGCACTCCTAATATCTTCATAGGCATTAGCAACCACTTTCATGTTCTTTGCCAACTGATGAATCTGATCTTGCAGATGAGCAAATTTGGCATTTTTCTCATCCCTGATGCTAAGTATGAGTGTAGACAGGCTGTCATACAACTCAGTGATCTTGGTTGGCTTGGCACTAGAGGAGGGAGTAGATGGAATGTGAGTAGGCTTGGATGGAGATGGGACAGGCAGAGAAGGTTGTGGTGTATGTCTGGTAGGAGCCTCAGAGGTACCTTCTTGCTGTTGGGAGACACCTTTAACAAAGAAAAGATCTTCAGATTTTCCTGCTCCCTTCCCAACCCATCTTCCTTCATTTCTTTCAATTCCCATCCTTTGAAGTTCCTCCTCCTTGAAAATCTCAGTGGGTTTCCCTTTCCCCTTCTCAAGATGCTGAATTCTAGCATATTACATAATTCTGGAAATGATAGCTGCATAGGGGAGTGTGGAGTCTTTCCTCTGATCCCTTGCCTTGATCATGCGTTGAAGTATGATATGACCCATGTTGATGAGCTTTCCACGCATGATTGCTGCCATGACATGTACCTCTGCCCTTGTGATCAGATTGAAGCTGCCTCCTTTGTTGAATATGATCCTAGACACTATATAGTGTAGGATCCTCACTTGAGCACTGAGGTCTGTGGGCTTCAAAAAGTTTATGGTTGGCCAGTTTTCCTTTCTTCTGAACAATGTGCTCAGAATTGTGCTCTCTTTGTAGTTCAGAAAGAGGCCACCCTCTTCATCAGCAGAATCTGCCTCATCCATATAACCAGAGGCAGTGATGTCAATCTTGAGGCCATCTTGCCCTGGGATTTCCAACATTTCATTGAAAGTCTCATCTGTGAGACAGATGGTCCTTGATCTCAGATTGACCTCCCACTTCTTCTTCTTGCTGTTGTACTTTAAGGAGGCATCATACCATGACTTTACCACTTCATCATCATACCTCTCCAATATCTCTAATAGATTCTTATATCTCAACATCCATATTCCAACATCAAAATTATTTGAGACTAAGAAATCTTCCAAGTTCACACAATGAGGCTTGATTTCCTTTTTATTGGCAAACTTGGTAGAGTATTCCTCTTGAATCTGTGGAGTGCTCCATAATGGTAGAGTGGTGAGTTGATAATCTCCAGATTCAGTACTGGAGGAGGAAGTGGAAGCAATAGCCTCAGCAGCAGCAGGAACAGGGACCGAAGGCTCTACTTTCTTTGAGGAAGAGGGTCCAGCTTTCTTTGATTCAGCCTTTGGTATAGTTCTCTATCATTTGAAGGGAGTTCCCTTGCTTGATTCGGCGTTCCTTTTCGGTTTTTCACCCTCCTTTGAGGCATATTGGGATTTGACCGATCTCTTTGGACGAGCCTCTCCTTTTCCAGCTTCAGGATTCTTTACTCTTGCCATTTTCATGGATGAATGATTTAGAATGAAGCCGATATTGGATTTATAGGGTGTGAAAATCAGTTTAAACTGTGGGAAATGAAGATTTTCTGTCAGAATTTAAGAGCATTGATGAGAGGATTTAAACAGACTCAGAGAGGAAGAGAGTAGGGTTGCATCTCTTCAGATGAAAACCATCAGTTTTAACGTAAGTAACCGCCTGACAGACAAATTTTGAGGGATCAAAATTCAAACTTCGGGCAGTTACAAGTTAAACCGTTCAGCAAAGCTTACTGACAGACAAATTTTCTTCTGAAAGTTCATCTGACAGAGGCTTGGTTCAAGCAACACAAGATGAATAGACGAACTTTGTTTAAACAAAGTTTGAAATTTGAAGAACAAACATCAAGCAGCAATCAAATCAGCAAACAACAAACGAATTATCCATATTAAACTTCATCTTTCAAAGATTCAACAAGAAGAGCATGCTACAACAGATGAATTTTAAATCAGAAATTCGAATTTCTTTACTTTGAAAAGGTTTTCCAACATTCGTATGTTAAGAAATAATCATTTGTATAATCATCATGTTGGACAAACATAACTTTGAAATTTTTGTTCTTGAAAATTTGAACTTTCAAGGTCCAACAGACGAATTTCGAGGCATCACCGAGAACTGTTCCAACTTATAACAGGCCGAAGTTTATCTGTTGGGTACCCAAATTTGAATGTTGACCATGCTGACTTGTTCAGAAACACATTTTATCAAGGAAATTCATCTAACACACAACTAAGATACGAATTTTAACTTTAAAAACTTACAGAATGGATCCAGAAACTCAGAATTTTTGCCATTTTCTTCACTTCTTGATTGTTCCATTCTGGTGTGCTCCATTTTTCAGATTTATTGCCATTGAATCTCATGAGGAGCACCTGCAACTTAAATTAAATTCACTCCGATGCTAAAGTTAGAATTAATTTAATGTTGGAAAAACTAAAAATAGAATTGCACACGGATTTACTTACAGTTCATTAGGATTTACCATACACAATTCTCTCCTGATTTTGCAATGTCTATCATCTGATAGAGGCTTTGTCAAGATATCCGCAACTTGATCCTCAGTTGGGATGTACTCTAGTCTGATTTCTCCTTTCAAAACATGATCCCTTATGAAGTGGTGCCTAACTTCAATATGTTTTGTCCTTGAATGCATGATAGAATTCTTTGTGATATTAATGGCACTTTGGTTGTCACACATGATTGGTATTTCCTTCATTTCAACCTTAAGATCTTCAAGCTGTTGTTTCATCCAGATGATTTGGGCACAACAACTTCCAGCTGAAACATACTCAACCTTTGTTGTGGATAGAGCCACACTTTTTTGCTTCTTGCTAAACCATGAAACCAAGGATCCTCCAAGAAACTAACATGTTCCACTTGTGCTTTTTCTGTCAGTTTTGGATCTTGCAAAGTCAGCATCAGTGTATCCTTTGAGATCTTCTCCATTTCCCTTTGGATACCAAAGTCCCATCTGTGAAGTTCCAATAAGATATCTGAAGATACGTTTCACAGCAGTTGCATGGGTTTCCTTGGGACATGACTGGAATCTTGCACACATACAGACATTAAAAATGATGTCAGGTCTGCTGGCAGTTAGGTACAGTAGGGATCTAATCATTCTTCTGTACTGGGTTATGTCAAATAATTTCCCTTTTTCATCCATATCCAGTTGGTTGTAGTAGCCATAGGTGTCCCCATTGGCTTGGCATTCTCCATTCCAAACTTCTTTAGCAGTTCTTTCAGATACTTGGATTGATTAAGAAAAATACCATCATCACACTGCCTGATTTGCAATCCAAGGAAGAAGTTGAGTTCACCCATCATGGACATTTTGAATTCCCCCTGCATTAACTTAGAAAAATTCTTGCAAAGAGATTCATTAGTAGCACCAAATATAATATCATCAACATAGATTTGAACAATAAGTAAATCTTTATTCTCTTTCTTAGTGAATAAGGTTGTATCTACTTTTCCTCTATTGAACCCCTTTTCAGTCTGAAAAATTACTCAATCTTTCATACCATGCTCTAGGGGCCTGTTTTAAACCGTAAAGAGCTTTCTTCAGTTTATAAACATGATTTGGTTTTGTAGAGTCCTCAAAACCTGGAGGTTGGTCTACGTAAACCTCTTCCATGATATATCCATTTAGAAAAGCACTCTTCACATCCATTTGATATAATAAAATATTTTTCATGCATGCATATGCTAACCGAATTCTAATTGCTTCTAATCTAGCTACTGGAGCAAAGGTTTCCTCAAAATCAATACCTTCTTCTTGATTATATCCTTTAGCAACCAGTCTAACTTTATTTCTGACAATTGATCCTGATTCATCAAGTTTATTTCTAAAAACCGATTTGGTGCCAATGACATGATGATTTTTGGGTCTAGACACTAAATCCCAAACTTGATTTCTTTCAAATTGATTCAATTCATCTTGCATAGCTAAAATCCAGTATTCATCTGATAAGGCTTCTTCAGTGCATTTAGGTTCAATTTGAGAAATAAAAGCACATTTTATCATTTGATCCCTTAACTGTTTTCTGGTTTTAACTTTCTCTTGAACATTCCCTATCACTTGATCAACATGATGATTCCTTTGATATCTCCAAGCTTTAGGGAGTTCTTGAGACATTTCTTCATTATTTTCTTCTTCAAAATCTTTCTCCTGAATATTTTCCTCTATGTTAATAGATTCAAATATCTTTGGAGGTTCAATTTTACTTCCATCAGAAAGATTTAAATCTTAAAGTTTGGAATAAGATCATCCTTACTAGTGACATGTTTGGAAACAATTTCATTTTCAATGAATACTACATGCACAGATTCTTCTACTAATGTAGACTTTTTATTAAAAACTCTATATGCCTTACTTCTACTAGAATAGCCCAGAAATATACCTTCATCAGATTTGGCATCAAACTTACCCATATTCTCCTTTTCATTGTTGTGGATGAAGCACTTACAGCTGAACACATGGAGATGTGAGAGATTTGGCTTTCTTCCTTTGTATAGCTCATAAGGAGTCTTCCCAAGGATTGGTCTGATGTAGGCTTTGTTTATGATGTAGCTTGCTGTGTTTACTGCATCAGCCCAGAATACTTGAGAGAGTTCCTTTTCATTCAGCATAGCTCTAGCCATTTCTCTAATTGTTCTGTTCTTCCTCTCTACTACTCCATTTTGTTGAGGGGTTCTTGGAGTTGAGAAGTTGTGATCTATTCCATGCTCATTGCAATACTCCAGGAAATATGAGTTCTCAAATTCTCCTCCATGATTTGACCTGATAGACACAATGGAAATACCTTTTTCATTTTGCACTTTCTTGGCTAAGGTTACAAAAGCATCCAAGGTATCACTTTTAGAGGAAAGAAATAATGTCTATGTAAATCTAGAGTAATCATCCACAATTACAAGCACATACAAATTTCCACCAAGACTTTTTATCCTAGATGGACCAATTAAATCCATATGCAGTAGTTCTAGTGTTCTAGTTGTGGTGACTACATTTTTGGGTTTAAAAGAAGATTTAGTTTGTTTTCCTCTTAGGCATGCATCACATTCTTTGTCTTTGTCAAAAGTAATTTTTGGTAGGCCAGTGACTAACTCGTTTTTAACCAGTTTTGAAAGCTGATTCATGTTAACATGAGCTAATCTTCTATGCCATACCCAACTATCATTGTCCTAACTAATCAAGCAAACAGAATCTAAGGGAGGAAGTTCATCAAGATCAATAGTATAGCAGTTACCATCCCTTTGAGCTTTGAGGATTACTTTGTGATCACTTTTTCTGATGACTTGGCAGAATTTTGAGTCAAACAGTACCCAGTTTCCTTTGTCACATGTTTGGCTCACACTCAGCAGATTGTGGTTGAGGCCTATCACAAACAGCACCTCTTCAATGGATGTTTCAGGATTTTTGCCCACAATGCCAATGCCAACTATTCTGCCATACTGATCACCTCCAAAGGTCACCTTTCCTCCTTTCTTGTCTCTAAGGGTGATGAACTTCTCCTTATCACCAGTCATGTGACTTGAGCAGGCACTGTCCATATACCATTTGTTGTTCTTTCTAGCTTTGAGACAGACCTGCAAAACAAAGTTCATGTTTTCTTTTTAGTTACCCAAATTGGCTTGGGTCCTCTTCTGTCAGTGGTCTTTTCCCTAGATATAGATGTACCTTTGGGAACCCATTTAACCTTCCTGTCAAGTCCATTTTTCTTTAAAGCACATGAGCTAGAAATATGCCCCTTTTTGTTACAGAAGTGACATGTGGTAAAGGGACTGCTGGATTGAGAAGCAGGAAGAAAACAATGCAGATAATATTTTTGTTTAGCATGCCTTGGTTGATTATATGATTCTGTGTGATGTGACATATGATCTTTCTTTCTATTTCCATCAGCATGCACAAAATGTCTCATGTACACATTCTGATTTTTCTTCCTAATCTTTTCTTTTACAGCACAAGATCATAGCCAAGTCCAGCTTTTCCTTGTGATATTCTCTGGCTTCCCATTAAAGCAAACAACATATCTTTACCTCTAGTAAGCCTAGACATGCTTTTCATTAGATATTCATTGGTTTGCTTTAGTTCAATGCATGATTTACAACAAACAGGTTCAGCAATAGGTAGAGAAGTAATTTCAGAAGTGTTGCATTGAGATTCTAGTTTATTAATTTTTTTCTTAGCTTGCTTTAATTCTTTAGCAACCTTAACAAACTCATCATGCAGCTCATGAATACATCCAGTAATTCAGAATAGGAAGGTTCAGATTCATATACCTCATCTTCTTGATCACTGCTGCATGGAATTTTAGCTTCTTCAGAGGCAAGTGCCATGAGATAGATGTTGGCAACTTCATCTTCAAATTCTTCTTCTTCATCTGAGCTGTTACCCCATATTGAAGAGATATAAGCTCTTTTCTTCTTACCTTTGTCTGCAGCTTTCTTTTCTTTTTCTTGCTTCTTGAGAAATTGTGGACAATCCCTTTTGATATGTCCCTGCTTTTTGCATTCATAGCAAGTGATAGGTTCTTTTGTTTCTCTCTTGCTATCTCCAGCTGCTCCTTTCTTGAAGATTTTCTTATTTCTCCTTTTGCTGTAGAATCTTCCAAATTTTCTGATCATCATAGCCAGAGTTTCTTCATCAAGTTCCTCTCCATCATCAGATTCTTCTTCCTTTTCTTCAGCAACTTTGAGAGCAAGGCCTATCTTCTTTCTGTCTTGTCCAGCTTCCTTGAGAGCTTTCATTTTTCCTTCATACTCCTCGAGGCTGCCAAAGAGAGCTGTGACAGAGGCCATTGATTCTCCTCTGGCTTCCTCTATTGCTGTTACTTTGGGTTGCCATTCCAGAGGGAGAGCTCTGAGGATCTTTCTGACTTTCTCTGTTTGAGTATACTCCTTTCCCAGGCTCTTTAGTTGATTCATAATGAGGGTGAATCTTTTCTGTAGCTCTTTTACATTCTCTCCTTCAGCCATTCTGAAGCTTTCATATTCTCCTATACATGTATTTAGTTTGTTTTCCCTGACTCCAGTTATTCCTTCATGAGCAATTTGCAGGGTGTCCTACATTTCCTTGGTAGTGGAGCATTGGGAGACTCTGTAGAATTTGTCTTGAATCAAAGCACTGACCAGACAGTGTTTTGCTTTGAAATTCAGCAAGACTCTTCTTCTATCTTTTTCATTCCATTCAGCTTCTGGCTTTTCTCTGTATTTTCCATCATCTTCCAAAGCCATTGGGATAAAATCTCCCTTATGAATGACTGACCAGATGTCCAGATCAATTGACTGGAGATAAATTTGCATCCTCATCTTCCAATATCCATAGTGTTCTCCACTGAAGCCAGGTGGTCTATTTGTGTTATTGCCTTCTAGTAATATACTTTCTCTAAAGCCAGCCATTGTAATTCCCGGACTGTGAGATCCTTTAATTGGGAATTCGGGCTCTGATACCACTTGTTAGATTAGCTGGCATCCCAAGATGGGGGTGAATTGGGAATATTAAAAATTTACTGCAAAATATCAAGAAGGTGAAGAAAGCAATATATGATGGTAAAACAGAGTATAACCAAATAACTGTAAAGATGGCAGTAAAGAGAAGAAGACTCAGTGATTTATCCTGGTTCGGTCTCTCCACTTGACCTACGTCCAGTCCTCAAGTCACCACTTGAGATTTTCCACTATTCTGGAAGAATTCCGTGGGCTTCTTGCAAATGCCTCAGTACAAAGATGTTGCTCTGTTTCTAGAGCTTCACTCAATCACTCTATGCACTCTTACAAAGTACTTCCCAATCCCTTGTGATATCCCCTCACAAGAAAACCTATCTTCCAGATGAAGAAAATATTGTTTACAAAGATTAAACTCTCTTAAATAGAGTGAATATGAAAGTTGAAGTACAAGATATTGAAGTGAGAGAGTAACAGACTTTGAGTAATTGATTTGGCAGAGTTTCAGTATATACAATGTTAATATTGTTACCCACATCTTCAAATGATGTTATATTTATAGATTTAGGTCTTAAATATCCGTTAGAGATAAAATCTATCCGTTGGAGAAGTTATCCAACAGTTACTCTGAGAAACTATTCGTTAACCAACTGCATTTAATGCTTTTGACATACTGAAATTCGAATTTCGGTTGGTCAACAGATGAATTTCACAAAAACCAAAGGTTTACAGCTTCAACATTGAAAGCCCGAAGTTCGTCTGTCATGAAGTGAAATTCGAATTTTGATATTTTGAAAATGTTTCTATGTTGTGATATACGAATTTTCAAGTTGAAAGTTTTTCTGTTAAGTGTGAACAGTATTTTCAATTTGCTACAGTGCATTCGAAATTCAAATTTTGGAACCCCAAAATTCATCTGTCCGTAGATGGTTTACAAGGCTCAGTAGTTCATGTAGTTCAAAATTCGAATGTTCAAAGGGCAAAGTTCGTCTGTCAGAGAGACCTCTTTTCAGACTAACTTCAAAATTCGAATTTATAAATACTTTCATTCGTATGTTAACATGTCACTTTAACAGACTCACAAGTTCAGTTTCTGAAATTCGAATTTTCATGTGCAAAGTTCGTCTGTCAGTGAGCAAATTTTGAAATTCATTCTAAACTTGGTTTCAGATGAACTTTGACATAATTTCAGACGAATTTCTTTAGTTTTCATAAGTTTCATTTTATCTGAAATTCAAATTTTCAAAACCCAAAGTTCGTCTGTTTCTTAAAGCTCCTTTCAGACACTTATAAAATTCAAATTTCATCAAGTCAAAATTCGTCTGTCAGAGAGGCATCTCTTCAGACTTGTTCAGTTTCAGTACAAAATTCGAATTTCCAAAGACAATGTTCAAACTTTCACTATGACAGATTGGTATTAACCTTTCAAACTTCGTTTGTTGGTTGGTATTTTTCAAATATTCCATGATTTAACATAGAATCAAGATTTTAAAACATCTTTTCATCAAATCAAAGTCTTTTACTCAAATTAAAACATAACTAAACATCCTACATCTATTCTTGCACAGATTTGTCCAGAATTTCTTCACTTGAATTCATTTGAGCACTTTTGATATCTTTATTCCAAGCTCTTGAAGGTTGATTTGGAATCATCAAAACTTCTTGATTCAACATAAGAGAGAGAAGAAATTATCAAAAATACTGTATATTTTTCTTGATCCAGATATATCTTGCGTCAAATACTTTTTTACTGGTACCGATAAAATTACTTTTACAGTAAATTTGCATTTTAGGGATACAGGACTAATTCAAATTTATATCTATGTTTCTTTAATTATCTTATCTCAAACAATATCTATGTGAGGCCCAAATCCTATCTCGGTCACCTTTTAACTGTCTGTGGGGCCCACAATCTACTTTATCGGTATTAAGTTACTTTTGGACACTCGGCATTGATTGTTTCTTTATTTTTAGTCAGTTAACCTCATGCTCTATATCATTGGACTTAGCTCATCATGAGCTTCATTCTGACAGTAACTTTACATATTTACAAAATTATTCCTGACTTGAGGCCAAATTATAATTTTTAATTCTTTCGGGTCATTAGCTGTAATTTTACCCAAAATATATATTTCTCATGCATCCCCACGTGATTTTTATTCTGATAGGGCTAAAATATATATTTCTTAACTTCTAGGGGTAAAAACGTAATTTCTTATTTTTTATCCAATAGAGAAAAATGATCTCTTTGCCATTTTTTACGTAAAATGGTGTCTGTCCATTTTTGTGAATTTCTTATAGATATTTAAATATTCTAACTTTTAGGTATGTTACAGTTTACGTGGTGTCAAAGTAGCCCAAGTGTATTATTCGAATAATAAAAAACTTGTATTGATGAAAGATTCAAAATTAATAGGCTTGAAGTCTCATGATTGCCATATTTTGATGCAACAATTGTTACCAGTAGCTATTCGGGACATATTACTAAAAAAATTGAGACATACTATAACTAGACTATGCTTCTTCTTTAATGCCATATGTAGCAAAGTCATTGACCCCTAGAAGTTAGATGAATTGGAGAATGATGCTGCTATTATCTTATGTCAACAAAAGATGTACTTTCCACCTTTATTTTTTGACATCATGGTGCATTTAATTATTCATCTAGTGAGGGAGATAAGGCTTTGTGGCCCTTTTTTTGGTGGTGGATGTACCCATTTAAGCAATACAAGAAAATCATAAAATGGCATGTGAAGAATCCACACTGGCCTGAAGCATCTATTGTTGAAAGATATGTTTCCGAGGAAGCTATTCAGTTTTGTACTAAGTACCTGTCAGAAGCAAAAGCTATTGGATTTCCTAAGTCTCATCATGAGGGAAGATGTTCAAGTAACGGTACACGTGGGGCAAGAATGAAGAGCATGTGTCGTCAAGAAGTGCTAAAAGCACATCTATGCATCTTGAATAACATCGACGAAGTTTAGCCTTACTTAGCTACACATAAAAGCATTATAAAGGTAGCAAACCCTCAGAAGAATGATAAATGGTTAGTGAATGAGCATAATAGGACTTTTAGATCATGGTTCAATGAACAAGTTATGAAGGAACATAATGTTTCTGATACGATAAGATGGTTAGCTAATGGGCCTCAATTTAAGGTTGTATGTTGGAGTGGACATGACATCAATGGGTATTCCTTTTATATAAAGGCCCAGGATAATAAGAGCACTATGAAAAATAGTGGGGTTATGGTAGTAGCTGAATCAATGCATTTTTCTAGTTCAAAAGATAAAAAACCTATAGTGGAATCCATATCTTATTTTGGTGTTATTGAAGAGATTTGGGAGGTTGACTATACTAAAGTTAAAGTGCCCATTGACAGTAATAACAATATTCGAACAGATGGGCTAGGATTCACACTAGTAGATCTTAATAGGGTAAGTGAAACAAGTCTTTTATGTCACTGATCCAGCTGATAAAAGGTGGTACGTGGTTCTCCAAGGGAAAAGACTAATTGTTGATGATGAGAATGATGAACCAGGTTTTGATATTTGTGAAACTCCTCCTTTCTCATCAAGGCTACTTGAATTGAATGAAGAAGATGAAGTAGGTCATGTACTTGCTGGGAGAGATGATCATGCTGAGGGGATATGGAAGAATATCCTTAGATGAAACATGATTGAAATATTAGAGATAATTTCGCAAAGTGTGTTACTTATCTTATTTCATAGTTAATATATAAAGGTTGAGTTTGAATTATGTTTGTTACATATTTATTAGTTTAATTATCTTTAATTTAATGCCTAAATAGGTACATGACCCATCCATCTAATGATGATACTCAAAGCAGTCAAGCTAGCCACTCTACCCATAAAAGGGGTAGACGTGGCACGTGATTAAAGGAGTTGACCCTCAATCATGGTACCAAGCAGAGGATTCCTATTCAATTTGATGAAAGTAGGATGCCAAGAGGGCCTAATAGGAAGAGATTGAAGAGTTTTGTAGCTCTTATGGGACGCAATAAGGCTAGCATTTTGTGTGATAATTGGGGAGATGTATCCGATAAAGTAAAAGATCAAATTTAGAGAAGCATCATGGTATATCACTATATACTTATTTTTTCTATCTATATTTTTTTATCTATATCGCTAACTTCCTTTTATGTGTTTGTATTGTAGCTTACTAGTGATGTTCCTCAAAGTGCTATGTTGGAGAGGATATACAAACAATATACAAGAGAGTGTTGGAAGGCTTTCAAAGACCAATCTTACTAGTAGATACATTTATGGTGAGTTGAGGGGTGAAAGTCCATGCACAGAGTATAATTTTCTTGATGAAGAGACTTAGCAAACTTTTTTCAAAAAAAAAAGATACTACTGCATTTTAGGTTAGTAAAAAATTTGATGAAGATACTTGAAGAATAAATGTTTTTATTATTTATTGATTTTTTTGACCTAAATTTACCTTTATTCTTAACAGGAGATAAAAGACAAAGCTAAAGAGATACAAGCAAAAAATGTGTACCCCCACACATTGTTTCATGGGGGTTATGACATGCTTGAGGAGCAGATTATGCAAGAAAAGTTGAAGAAGCAAGAAGAACAAACTGTCTCATCTGATGTTACTTCTCTATCTCCAATCACTCACCATCAGAAATGGAAGTAAGGCCATCTGACAAAGAAAGGCGAGTATATCTTCGAGGATGCTTGTTTAGTTGCAGAGAAGATTGTAAATAATTTATGATTAATCAAAATTTTTATTTAGCTTTAGTAATTAATGTGGTGATTACTATTTTATTAATTATGTTTGTTATTTTACTTTACAAGATGCTCTTGAAGAGCAATGCTCCTAGGGAACCTTCACTCCTATTGGTAGAAAGGATACTTTGGCCATTGCTATAGGGAAAGCAAAGCATGAAGGCCGTATCAAAGGAGTTGGATGAGGAGTGGGCATCAGGGCATATTTTGGAGCTCCTTCACGCATTGGCTTAGGAATGGTATCAAGGGATGAGGTAGAAGAGATGGTATCAAGGCAGGTAGTAACACAGGTTGCAGCTGTAAGGGAGGAAGTGATGTCCATGTTTGCCACAATAAGGATGTCTCCACAAATGGATGCACATACTGAGAGGAATGAATCTCCAGTAGTTCATAGCACAAAAGGGAGTTATTTTCCCCACCTAGTATCAGAGGATCCTCCCACCCAAGATATTAAAGAAGCATGTGAGCTGTATCTGGAGGATCCTCACAAGCAATTAGTTGCAATTGGCAAAGTTTACGACTTGTTTACACGAGTTGAAGATGACAATGCTCTAGTCCCATACCCTACTGATGAGGTTCACAAAGTGAGGCAAGCCCCCAATAATTTTATTCTATGGCCAAGAACATTGGTGCAGGTCGTTCCTGCTAAGGTACAAAAAATCTTATTACTACCTTGCATTTTTATCATAATTTATATTTGATATAGTATAAAATATCTATTCATAGTTAATTGATTGTGAAATTTCCCTACTGAAGGAACTTGTTTCAATTCCCCAATTCCAAACCCAGACAAATCCAATGACATGTTTGTGTGTAGTGGCAATGAAACTCACATCTCCTATAGCGATTACTATGGGTAAGGGGATTGTGGGTGATGAAACATTGTATGACTTCTATATTCCCAAGAAGGATTTGATGGAGTTTTTTATGAAAGATATGCTGAACATATCAATTATCCAATTGTAGGCAATGTAAGTATATTTTTATTCCCAAATATCTATCTAAACACTTAACTCTTAAAATTCACATATTTGTAATATCATAGGTATTTCCATCACCTTTGTTCCTTAAAGGGAAGAGGCATAAATATGGATTCCTATGCCCACAACACATCCAAGGTGTAAGGAATAGAAAAGAGGACATAATAGCCTACATTGGATCTAGGATCAAGAAATGCAAGGGGCAATGTTTGTTGGCACCATATCATCATGGGTAAGAAAAAGATTGTAATTGATATGATATTGCTTTGTGACTTATCATTCCCTATTTTGTAGAACCCATTGGTAGTTGATGGTTATATCCCCTCAAAAGGATGTCATCACTTGATTTTGCTCCTGATGGAAGAAATTGACAAAGGATTTCATGTCTAATGTTGAATCATAAGTTTTTTGTGTGGAAAACTTTGATTTTTAATATTTATTAGCATGCAATATGATTTTTTTTGCATGTATTTGATCATAGAGCTCTAGGTAGTGGATAGTACTTGGGGGGTGGGGGGAAATGCCCATGACATCTAAAGAATGTCAATTAGGTTTTCCCACAGGTAAGTTGTTTTCTTCAATAGCCATTCCTCCCTTTCTCATTATAGTCATTCTTTGAAATTTGTTCATATGTAGATTCGTAAACAACCTTAAGGGAGCCTAGAGTATGGATTTTATGTAATGAAACATATGTTTGATATCATCACTTTAGATATTGTTGAATCATTTGAAAAGGTAATTATATTTTACATAAATTAGTTTTATTCTTTTTTGAGTTTATGTTTTGATGGGCTTTGAATTTGCAGACACTATTGGACATTCCAGAATGCTTTTTTGATGAGGAAATCAACAACATTCAAAGCCGCTAGGCAAATAATTTTCTTGAGATTGCTATGCCTTAAAGGTTAGAACTAGCTCATGTCTTATTCTTTGAACTTGCTCTTTTGTGTCTGATAATATCCACTTGTTCAGGTTTATATATGATATTTGATAATATCCTAGACAAGCATAATATGTATTCTATATATAGCTTTAGATTTATGTAGTTTTTATTTTTTTTCTCTACTTGGGGACTTTGAATCTTTTATATCATGTATTGGCCACTACATAATATAAACTTGCCAGTTCGTAAGTGTATATTTTGTTGGCAGCCCAAGTTATTTAATACTTCATATATTTTCACTTTTTTAGTTTCAAATTTATATAGCTTTGAATATGGTACCTAATTTTTAACTTGAATTAGCATGTCATATATAGGGCTCATGTTCATTGATTGGTGAAGAATTATAGCAATGAAGACTATTCAGACATTGTCCAACAAACAAAGCAAGGTTAGTTTTTGAGAAGTTAGTAGATGACAAAATTGTGAACGTAGTATCCCCAATATATTTGGTGTAGGTTTTAGGTTTAGCTTCAATTTTTTAAGCTCTAAATTCATATATATTAAATTGTTTTTGATTCAAGATTATGGGAAGCCAAAAATTGGACCAAAACTATGAAGTTTGATTTTAGTTGTGGTCTTAATGTGCTCACCTAGTTTATGTTGTATTGGAGAGAGTTGTTGTAGCTAGCCTCTTAAGGGTTTGCTTGTAGCCTTATTTGTCATCGATTTTGTATTTGGGGATTTGTTATATAGCACAAGTTCTATTGGTTGTCATTGCTGGTGTTGGAAAATGATTTTGCTTTTGTATATATTAGTTTTTGTAATAGGAGGATGGATATAAATTTCATACTAAATTATTTAAAAATATATATATATCCATATTGGTCACATTCTGGGATGAACTTTTCATACGCATTCTAGATCAGTCACCAATCTCAAAAGTGCTCTTTCCAAATTGGTCTTGCATGATCATAAAAATTTTTTTTTTACATCTGTCACTTCTACATCTGCAAGGGAACTGATCTTAAAAGCGAATTCCAACCGATCTGAAAAAGTCATTATTGTACTAATGGTATATATATGGTTATTGTGCATTCCCATGAGACATCTTGTATGATGATGATAATACGCTAGCATGAGCATAAACATATGGCGTGAGACAACATGTTAGCATGTATTAAGCATTGCCACAAATCATACATTGTAAGGGCAAGATATTGTTGGGTGATGATGCCTTAATACCATGTGGTATGCCAATCCGCTAAATAGCACACGATACCTTGTGTTCAGGCAGTGTGGCTTTTGATATCCTTACCACTAAATAGCCGTCCTCAATTGGGAGATTCATGTGGTAGTAGATTGTGTCACACCTTAATTTAGACCCATATTCCTATGTTTTAGACCTTATTTAAGTCTATCATGATTAGAAGCTTAAATCAAATAAAAACTAAAAATAGAATTTTCAATAATAAGTATTGTTCATTTGGTAAATTCCATTTTACCAACCGAACTTTAAAAATTTATAACTAATTCTACAAAAATTGTATTGGATTGATTAAAGTCTCAAAAATATTTAAAACCATTATCTACATGGAAAAAATATGTAACAGAACAAATACCAGGCCAATTCGTACAATTTATTCTTCCAACAATCACTATAGATTTAGTTAGTTTCACTTTCCTAGGATTTTGTCATTAAGTTTAAAAATTCATATCTCACTCTACCCTAAGCCAATTTATGAATTCTTTATGTCATTGAAAATTCATATATGTCTACTTTCTAGAGTTTTTTTAATACATTTATTCAACTTATATAGGGCATGGCATTAACTTAAAATATTAAGGGTCAGATTTTAACTTTAACTAGAACAGTTTTAGGAGAATTTACATATCTCTTTCTCTATAGCTCCAAATGCCTTCAAACTAGTGGCATTCATTTTCTAAGACATAGCTTTCTTTCCACACCAATAATCAATTTTTGGAGCTCTATACAATTTTATATTATCTTTTGAATTTTTCAGTACCTATGTTCAAGGCTTCCAGTTTTCCAATCTTGCCTTTTTCTGTACTCTAAATTTGAAAATTCATATTAATTCGTATAGATATCAAATTGAAGTGTTCTTTAGACCATTTTAAAGCTTTATCTATCCATTTTAAAAGTATAAATAACATTCATACATCATTTCTCATTTCATTCCAAAAGTAGTAGAATTACTATGCATGGGTCATAATGGTCATTTCTATGCCTTAACTTTCTAAATCATATCCTAACATATATACATGGCCATTTCTTATTCCAAATCCACACAAAACATTATGAGAAGACTTAAAGGTACATGTTAACCAACAATGGCAGCCTCATACATTCATATACATTTTGATACAAAATCACATCATAAATTGCCATAACATTCTTAAATGAATCATGCTTCATCATCAACAACCTTCCTTCTTTCTCTTGCCTTTCTTATACTCCTTGCATGATTAGACCTACGCATGGTTGTATTTGGAAGGAATAAGATTCAGGGGATCTCCGTAGTAATCACCCATTCATGTAATCATATGATCATGTAAATCATATAATATCTTGAAATTATTAAACAAACACTTTGAATATTTAATACCATAACATTTCATAAAATTTTCAGCAAAGTTTCATTTTGAAAAATTGGCATCTAGAGGTCATAAACCTCATCAAACAACTTAGCTAACCAACACAAATCATAACAAAGCAACATAATAAACATATGGCATATCAAATAATTCATGAAATTGGAGTTTAATAATAAAGAGCATAAGTAGGCATATTTCTACCTTGCGGCATTCCTTTGCTTTCTAAACATTGTGCACTCTTTCCTTGGCCTTTGAGAACTTTCTTGAGCCTAATCACAACATTATCAAGGTCCTAAGCTACTGATTTAAGGATCAACTATAAAGTGCTCATTACTATCCATTTAGTCTTCCTTTGATTTAACACTTGTTCTTAAGGTTTTGGATGATGAGGAATTCATTTTTATCATTTAAATAGTGAAATTCCAACTCTAAATCATCCTTAAGTCTAGCCAAAAATGTTGAGAAAATGAGAGAAAAAGATTTTCTTCAAAATACATCAAACTACTTTTGGAAACTTACTTCGAATGGCTATTCTAAGCCTTCCCCTAAATTTATTGTGCAAAAACTCATTTCTTTCGTGTCCTAAGGTCTTGACTAAAATCTTAGAATGAGACAGGAAAAGGAATACTCCATGAAACTACTTCATATATCTTAGAACAACTAACTTGAAGGTATGGAATTTTACCTTGCTTTTGAACTTCAATCCCTAAGCTCTTCTTTCTCCCTTTGCTCCTCACTTCTCTCATGCCTTTCCTCTTTTTTTCTTTTTTTTGTCTAGAAGCTCTTTTTCTCTTACTCCTTTGTGTAGCTCGTGTAATGCCAAGAGAGGAAATAAAGTCATTAAGCTTTTTTTCTCTCAATACTTCTTGAACAAATCTTCAAGAAATAATAAAAAACTACTTTTTACATGTGGGCTGTAGCTGCTGGACAACCCAAAATGAGGAGAATTGGCTAATTTCCTCGTTAATCATTATTACATTTTTTTTGGTCAAAAAGGTTTACCTTATTTGGGAAGTATTGAACAAAAATCAATTAAATAAATTCCATCCATATCCCTTGTAGCCTTGGTCATGTCGTATTGTTGGAAAAATTGTCCGAAAATGTTTCATAAATTTTAATGTACCAAATTACCCTTTACCAATGACTTTTACCCGTACCAATTAAATACTTTTATCATAATTATCATTAAATTGGTACAGAATTATCCAAAAATCACTTTTGGAATCAAATCATTATGTTGGCCCGAAATATAGTTGGATAAGGTCCATTCACTGTCCTTGACACAATACTGTTTTTTCTACAGTCTAAAATAACCTTTATCGGATAAAATATTAATTATAAAACTTTAATACCCAATAAAAATTATATTGATCTAATTAGCTTCCAAAAAAATTCCATTAGACTTAACTCATCAAGAGCTTTATTTTGACTATAATTTTTCATATTTACAAAAATACTGTTGACTAAGGCAAATTTATAATTTTTGAAACTTACAGGCGTTAGCAGTAATTTCCCCAAAACTTTAATCACTCTTCATCCCCACGTGGTTTTCTACTTAAAGGCCCAAATTGCAAAATAGTTAATTTTAAGGGGTAAAAATGTAGTTTTCTCCTTTAAGTTTTACTTTAGAAAAAATTTTTTTTTTGCCATTTTCCATCCATTTCTGTCTCTCCGTTTTATGAGATTTTAGACATATTTTTAGATATCATTTATTTTATCATTCTACATTATTTAATATCCAGCAAAATTCAAAATATTACATTATGCCCTAAGCCAGGTCAAAAATGCAAATACTAGTTCTTTCGGGTACTTACTGATAATTTTCCAAAAAACCAATTTTTAATAATTCTTTTTATTAAATTTCAAATTGGTCTATCTTTCAACCTTGACTTCTTAGCTACATAATACTTATATTGTTGTGCTCAATTTGCGATAAGCTTCCATCCAACTAGTATATTGCATATCCTTTTTGGCTCAATTCTAGAATTAAGTTTTGCTAAGGACCTTATGGAAAATTACTTTTAATTAAAGACCAAATATGTACCCTTACCATTTTACTTCTTTTCACATATTTTCATGCATTTTATGATATCCTGTAAAAATAGAGATATTACAGATTGGGAATGCACTTTCTCTAAATAGCCACTAATTCGAGTGGTTTCAGGAATGAGAAGCATGGTCCAACCATTAATAGAATGGCCTATGGCCAGGTTATGACTAGTGGAAGGTAAGCTTAGTAGTTGCCTCGGAATCATCCTTCACCAGACGTTGGAAGGGGGCTACTTGTAGAGATTACCTTGTTATGGTAACTAGTTATTGCCATGATTGATGTGGGGTTTTGTTGCCTATCATGAGCATTGCATCATGCATGACATAATTTGCATATATGATATATATATAAGTTATATAGATCTCTGGTATCCAATTTTGTATTGTGTCATGATTGATTTACTGTATTGAAGTTCTTTTGTTAAAACCCCTTGTTTAATTTTGTTTGTTGGTTGCTCCTTAGTTACTAAGACTCTTGTCTCACCCCTCGTGAAAAATTTTTTATAAGAATGAGATCTTGTTCTAGTAAAGAGAAAGTGGAGACGAATGAGTCCCCTCGGGGACGTATGTGATATCTAAGTACCTATGTTGCTAGGTGTAACATCCCTAGTATTTTAAATGTTACCTTATGATGTATTAAGAATTGTTATGAGAAAAGAATGATTGGAAAAACTGTGATATTTAATATATTGATTAAATGCAGGAAAGGGTAAAATGGTAATTTCATATGCTTTGTCCTTAGTAGAAATTAATTTCTCCCATGGTTCTTAAAAGAATTTATAGTTGGTCCTTGACTGGAATAAATTTCAAATTTAGTCCTCAATTGGAATTAATCTCAAAACTTTTTGAAAATGATACATATGTAGAAATGGATTTTTTGACATGCCGGATCCTATTGAAGGAATGTATTGAGCTTAAAAGCTACACTTTGAAAATGATACAAAATGCAAAATGTCAAAGAATAAAATAATAAAAGAAAAAGAAAAGGGAATGTGAGCCCCATAATAAAGAAAAAGAAAAAGAAAAGCATGTGGGCTACACATAAAATACTATTTGGGATAGTTAGTAAGATAAATATAGATCTCAAGTTAGTATATTTTTTGTACATATTAATAAACAAATAGCATTAGTAAATAGCATAAAATACCAAGAGAATGTCTAACGAGTCATGTCAAGAGCTGTACAATTTAATACTAGGTGCTGAAGATTTTTGTAGTATAAGGATAATGTAGGTCCTGTTCTCATGAAGGCAATAGTTAATATGTAAGTAAAAGTATGAATTCTTAAGTTAAAATAATGTACCTAAATGATAAAAAGATTGCAATTGATGAAAATTAAAACTAAGCGAAATTAACTAAATTAAAATACAATAAATTAATTATTTCCGGCTTATAAAGAAAATACAATAAATTAATGCCACTTATTAAGCTATAGTACAACTAAAATGCTAATCCTTAACTAGTCCTAGATGAAATAAAATACAACTAAACTAAACTAACTACTAATAAACTAAACAAAATGCTAATAAATTAATGCAAATGTAACTATATTTTTTTTTCGTGAGATGCAATGCAAGCTATTCTATATGCAAATGCTAACTACAACTAAGATTTGGGGGGATTTGTTTTGCAAATAATAAAATAAAATAAAATAAAACACTAGGAAAAAGTAAGCATATTGAAATCAAAGAAAACAACAAGCAATTTATATGAAAATGGCTATCTATGGATAAGATTAATGAAATTGGGACCTTCCAAGCTTAATTATGGTTAACTTGGATAAGGAAATTAAAGTGAATTAGCATGCCAATTGGTATTTTAATTTAAGCTCACTTAACCACAAATACCACAAAATTAGTCTAGTTTATATACTCTATTACATAGACTAACTATTATGAACTTGATTAATTCAACTAGCATACAAATTCAATAATTAATTAGCCTAATAAATTTCTAAAAAATTTGGAAAAATTACCTAATCAACTAATTAAGCAATAAAACTCCCAAATTAAATAATCAAGTGCAAGATATTAAACAACATCTAATTGGACTAAATCCAAATATTCCAGATCTGAATTAATTTCTATTTCATGCCTAATTAACACAATTTCATCTCCAAAGTCAGTACATAATATAATCCAGCACCATTCAACAATTTATGAGAGAAACAAGAATAACCATCCACTAAATTCTTCCCTAAACGTAGGTCAAAATCCAATAGACAATTGTAAAATGGAAATTAGAGATGACTATAAGAAAATATCCTAATCCAAGTGGCTAAATTCTGGCTCCATAAGCTCAAGTCCCTCCTTCATTCATCTTCCTCCATGGATAAGCCACCAAGATCCCTTACTTTTCCATAGTCATGAGCTCCCCTCTGAACTTAACCAAGTTAACTTCAGCCATAGCAACAGTGAAAGTGAGAACGCCCAAATGATGCAAGAAAGGTGAGGATGGAAGATCAACCCATGATTCAACCTTCTTCGGTCTCCTTGAAATGGCACCCATGGCCAAGAACATCCAGCTAGGAGAAGGCATGGTTTGAGTGAAGGAAGGTAGGGAAAATGGAAGAAAGGATGAAAATTAGTCAGGAAATGGAAGTGTGCCATCAGAAATGGAAGTGGACAATAGAGAGAAAGAAATGATGAGAGGAGGTGAAAATGGGTGGAGGGGTGACTATGAGCTGCTGAAAAAAGGAAAGGTCAGATTTGGTGTGGGTAGTGTTGGAGAAACAGAAATGAAAATGGAGATAGAGAAAGGAGATGAAAGAAAATGAGAGAAAATAATATTGGAGGGGGGACGGCAGCTGGTTCTCATTTACTAAAGGGAGGGTTCGAAAATAAAGCAAGGAAAGAGAAGGGCATGTTTGGTTGCCACCAAATGGTATAAGTGAGTAAGAGATGGAACAATAAAAATAAAGGAAAATATAAATAAGTAAATGAAAATGACGAAAATTGAGAAAATTGTGAAAATACAATTATCATAAAATTCAATCATTCCAATGACTAAATGTCCCTTCAGAATTTCAACCTCTATGGACCATGACTTACAAGAAAATGTTATATTAGATAGATTATATTCCCAATAAAATAAAATATAATATCTATTAGATTAAATTTTGATCCAAGGAAATTAAATTAGTTATGTAATAAAGTTTAAGTTTAATTTGGAGGAAAATTATGAGATAGAATGATAAAAATCAGGGAACTAAAAACCTAGGAAATAAATTTTCAAAGTTCTTTGCCAATTTTGCCCATAGGTGGGTCAATTCCTAATCATTTCTTTAATCATAATTAAACCACAAATTACCATAATCACAATAAGAATTATTAAATAAAATAAAATATGAAGAATTAAATCATTGGAATAATTTGGAAGATAAAAATAATCAAAATTAAAGCTTAATTTCAAAAAATTATCCCAAAATTCTCATTTATTCCAAATTAAGGCTAATTACATAAATATTATCTAAATCACACAAAATTAACCAAAATTCAATACTAAAAATTCTTAAATAAAGGGAATAAAAAATGAGAAAAATTCTAGGTTATCAATTTCCCCCACACCAAGTTTTTGCACACTTGTGTAAAACAAATCAAAGAACCAAGGAAAACAAAAGAGAAACAAAAAAAAACTAAGAAATGCATAAGATTCCATAAGCAAGAAACAACCTAAATTTATTCATGTTTAGTCTATTAAAGTAACCCACACAAATCAAATTTTCAAACCTCATGGCAAAATTATTAACCTAGGCATTTGTAAAGTAAATGGCCTCTCACTAGGTAAAATGTATAGATCTCTCCACTCGGTGTCAAAGTTTGTATTTACACTCACAACCTCCCTATCTAAACTTCTTTCCATATGTTTGGTAAAGATCTAAGTTCTCCACTACTCACAAATCAAATGCATAATAATGATCAAAAGAACTTTTGTTAGGCTCAAAGATGGATGAAAAGAAGCAAAGGTAAGAAAGGTAAAATGGAAAGATGTTAAAAAAGGATGAAATGGGATAGAACGGGATAGTAAAATAAGCAAATCACACTTTAAGAATTTAAGAAACACTAAACTAGTATATATGAATAACAATGCAAAAAATGCAAATCTTGGGACTTATTTTACCAATTTTTTTCATCTTTCTTTTTTTTCTCAACTTTTCTTGCATTTATGTGCATTTTACACTCCATTTCAACAACCCTTTTATTCAATATATATATTTTCAAACTCTTATCTTCTTTTCTTTTATTTTCTCATCATTTTCTATCCATTTTGCCCCAAGATAATACAACACACAAATGAAATGCGAGTAAGATGTTCTCTACTTCCTAAGGTGCAATTAGAAGTGCTTTTTACTAGTCTTGGCCTTGATTATAAAAGGTTAGGTATTAAAGAATAGAAGGCTCAAGAAAATGGGCAGAAAAACAATGGCACAAGTTAAGAAAGAAATGACTAAATGGAAATGGTAAATAAAAATGAATGCCTTAATCATGTCACTTTCGTGCAAATGAATATAAATGTAGCATCAAATAACAATCTAAGCCAATTTCTAGATTAAAGAATAGATAGGGGTACACACATGAAAGAAAGCTTCATTTAAGGTTTAAATCCTCACTAGGATTATGGGCTATTTACTTGTCAAATCCTAAACTAAATATAACACCTCACCATTGGAAACCTTTCCCATAAATATTGCCTCATTTAGAATCATTAAAGAGTCTTCTGAGAATTTGAACCAACTATAAACTTCAAAACTGAAAATTTATTTTCATGCACTGTTCATCATCTTGCATAATGAACTTCAAAAAATTATAACTAAATGCACAAAACTCATCTCACTATGATTTAAAATCCCTCACATCTTGAATTTCGTAGGAAAAAAAAAAATGAAACTGGAATTTGGACGCATAAATTAGCACAGTTTATTCATCTAATCATTTTTAATTTTCAGTTTCTATTCAAATTCTGACACATAAACTTAAAAATTCATATCTCCTTATTCACTAAGCTATTTCATGTATTCTTTATATCATATGAAAGCTCTGCATGTCTTATTTCTAAATATTTATTTTGTACATTTATTCAACTTTAACAAGGCATAGCATTGTTTTGAATTATTAAGGGTCTAAACATAACTGTAACTGGAACAGTTTTAGAAAAACTCATATATTTCACATTATATAGCTCCAATTAAATCCAAATTAGTAGCATTTTAAACTCAAGACATAGATCTTTCTATTTAGGAAACACTAAATTTTTTAATCTCTATATGATTGAATACTATCTTTTAAAATATCTAGTACTTATATTGAGAATTGCAGTGTTTCCAATGTTGTCCAGTTTTGACCTCTAACTTTAACAATTCGCAGTAAATTGCATACATAGCCAAATTAAGTGTTCTATGACTCTTTGGAAAGTTTGTTCTCTCTACTTTCAGAGCATATATAACACTTATATGGGGTTTCCTATTTCAAAAAGAGTGCCCCTATTCAAATCAATACTAGTCATCTTGAACAAGTTCACAATTTAAACTTTAATACCATTATTATATATTACATACATGGCTCAAACTTGTCCCAATCATATTTATAACATCACGAGAGACTTAAAGGCACATGTTATCAAGCAAACACAACCTTATAGCTTCATATACAATTTTACATAATACACTTCAAAAGATAAAATTATAGCTTGAACTATAAATCAAACATCAATTCCCTCTTGTTTCTCCTTAGCTCTCTTGGTTTCTTAGTGGTCTTACCATCTCTTGAACCTAGTATTTGGATACTTGAGGGAATGAAATCATAATAATCTCAGTAGCAAGTCACATTCCACATATTACATTATCAAGCAAGTTATGAAAACATCATAAAAATCATACTAAAACACTTAACACCATAATGTTCATAGGAAATTTGGCAGCATAATGGCTTAGAAAATGTATACTCTGTGGAACAAAAGCCAAATCAGCCAATCAAACAATAAAGAAACAATATGGCACATATCAAAACATTAACATAGCAAGATAACAATAAAGTGCAAGAATGGAACTTAGCTACCTCTTAGAGTTTTTCTTGGCTCTTCTCTTGAAACCAAAGCTTCCACTACCTTTCTTGAACTTTTGCAAGTCCTAAAACATCACCAAATGCTAGCTTAGGCCGCTAATTTCATGACTTAGCTCATGAAATCTCTACATAACCTTAAAAATCTATATAAATTGTTTTAACCTACTTCATGAAACTAATACTTGTCTTTAAAGTTTTTCACCATGAGGAAAACATTTTTGCCATCAAAATAGTGAAATTCCAGTTTTGCTAACCTTAACATGCTAGCTAAAACTAGGGAATAGAAGGAAAAGAATAATTTTTCAATTGTTGCTTCCAATTGTATCAAATCTTGTTTTTCTTAATTATCTTATGGTTTCTCTAAGTTTTATGGCATGAAATCACTTTCCCTCACTTTACCATGCTTGGTCAAAATTTGCACAGCAAGAGAAGAAGAGAAGAACTTCCTCACACTACCTACAACTTGAAGTATGAACCATTAGATGTTGAGAGGAGATTTCTTACCTTTTTCATTGAATTTTTCTTCTTCCTTTTCTTTACTTTCATCTCTCACATAGCTCTCTACCTTGCTTGCTGTTTAGACTTTCCTTTCTCTCTTTCTCAAGTAGGTGTGTTAGCCAAGTGGAAGGGGATTAAGTAAGGGGATTAAGCTTATAACTTTGTCTACATGGGAAAAATATAGGTCAGAGCAATGACTGTATTGATATGTACAGCAAACTCTGTGAAATTTCACCATTTATACAAAAATTGCAAAATAATCATTTTAATTGGAATTAAATATAAAAATCCACCAAATATTGCACACACATCCAATATGAGTGTTCTTTGGACCATTGGCAAGCTCTTCCTGTCTACTTTTAAACCATATATATCATTCATACTTCACATTACAACTATCTTAATAGTAGTTCCTCCATAGAGGTCAAAATAACCATTCATGTCCTAATGCTTAGAAAAACAAAAGTGATGGCATTTACATGACCATAATTCCCCTTCATATCATGCCATACACTCATTAAGACTTAGAGTAACATAAAAACTTGAAGAAACATTTCCAACATTATCTTTACAAATTTACATAAAAGTTCTAGGTTCATAGCCCATGCAAGCATTATCAAGCTAATGATTAATTGCTTTCTCCTTTCCTTTCTCTTCCTTGGAGGTCTTGCCATTGTTACTACCTATTCATGGTTAATATATGGGAGGGTGAGATTCAAAGAATCTCAGTAATTAACACCCAAATATGACATCATACTATCACATTAAGCATATAGCATCAAGATAACATGTTTGAAACACATTAGCCTATTTGTATCACATAATTTCATAAAAATTTTGGCAGAGTTTTGTTTGGAAATTGAACATCTCGGGGTCACAATGCCGTTTAATCAACTCAGCCAATACATATAATTCATCACTAAACATCATTTTAAACACATGGTAAAGCAAGAAACTCATTGAAAACATATATGATAACATATTGCAAATATGGGGATTTAACTACCTTATGATGCTCCCTTGCTTTCCAAACTTGGCCCACCACTTTCAAAGCTTTCCACAACCTTCTTGAATCTATCCACATCATCATTGAACCAGTTTAGCCATTGGATTCATGAGTTGCATAATACATTACTCACTAAAACCAATTTTTTTCACTTAACTCTCCTTTGATTTTTTTTTGTACAACACACTTGTTCTTAAGGTTTTGGACCATGGGGAATCCATTTTTGAGGTCAAAATTATGAAATTCCAACTCTAAATACTCCTACTATTCTGACCGAAATTGTCTCAAAGTGATTGGAAAAGATTTCCTTCAAATCACTTCAAACCATCCATGGATTCATGCTTCTAGTGGTTAATCTAAGCTTTTCCTTAAGTTTAGTGGTTCAAAACTCATCCCTATGCTAAAACCCCAATTTTGACTGAAACCCTAAGGTAAATTGGAAGCAAACTAATCCATAAAATATGCTTTGAAAGCCATAGATAGTAAGCTTAAAGTGGTAGTATGGAATCTTGCCAACTTGTGCTTCAATTTTCCTTTGACTTTCTCTTCCTTTTCTCCCTCCTTCTTCCTTCCTTTTCTTGCATTTTCTTCCTCTATTTTGGCTACTGGTTCACATGTGAAATGAAGAAGAAAGAGAAGGGTTTAAGTGGTTAATTACACCCTTAACCATGGTTAATTAAATAAATCAACTAAAGTTACTTTTTTTTTTGTAAACTTACTTAGCAAGTTTTCCCAACTTTTTTAGATGATTGTTTAGCTTCATGGGCTGCAGTAATTCATGCAGGGGAGAGAGGGAAATGTGTCTAAAAATTACCCAAATTTTTCTAATCCAGATATATCTTAAAATGGGTAATTTTTAACTGTACCGATAAAACCGTCTTTATAGTAATTTGGCATTTTTGGGATACAGGACTATTCTAATTTTATTTTCATGTCTTCCTAATTATCCTGTCCAAAATGGTATCTGTGTATGGCCCATATCCAGTCCCAGTTACCTTTTAAACCAACGGTAGGGCCCACAGTTTACTTTATCGGTTTACTATTACTTTTGAACACTCAGCACTGATTATTTCCTTATTCTTGAATATTAACCCTCAGTGCCATATACCATTGGACTTCTCTAGTCGAGGGCTTTGTTCTGACAATAATTTTATATATTTACAAAATTGCCCTTGACCCGAGGTTAAAGTATAATTTCTGAAACTTTCGGGTCATTAGGTATAATTTACCCCAAGGGCTTTTCTATTTCTTCTCCATGTAATTTTTTTATATTTTGAGACATGGATGTCATTTTTATATTTATTTAGAGGCAAAAATATAATTTCCTCATTTTTCCGTCCAAACGGGAAAAATGATCTATTTGCCCTATTTCACGCAAAACAGTATTTGTCTGTTTTCTTGAATTCCTTGTACATTTTGCATTATCATTGATTATATCATTTTTCATTACTTAGTATCCAGTGAAATTTTGGGATATTACACCTTGGGTCATTATTGGATCAAGACTCATAATCTCAGGGGAGGAGGTTTAGCTTCGTTAGTTCATAAAAGCTCTTTTCATAACTTATATCCCACAAGAACTTTAGCTTTTAGCTAAGTAGTATGAAAACTAAGAAAATATTTTCATAACATCTTGCTAAACTCGGAGACCACTTGTCTTTATTATAGTGTTCGGTCTCTCTCATTTCATAATTGTACATGCTTTACTAGGATATACTGCAATCCTTATGAGAGGTTCTATAACCTACTAAGTGTACTTTTATGGAGCCTAGCTCCCATTTACTAAGTTAAGCAAGTTTTTACTTCATAACTTTTTTTAAAAAAATTCTCAGCTATCTTTCATGCTTCTCAAAAGATCTAGAGTACTTTAAAACATCATCATTGAAGACCACAATAAACTGCTCATACTTTTATTCACGCAACATAACAGGTGCCTAGATAAGTCCAATTAGAATCATCATAACTCATAGTGCCCTTGTTTAATTGTTGGCATAACTTTCCTTTTTACCTTTTACTAGCTGGGAAAAATACTTCCTATAGAACTGTTCTAGTAATACCTCCCAATCAATGGCATGCCCCTTGCTTGAATAATTTTCTCTGTATTCTGCCATCATTGATCAGCCTTTTTTTATAACATATAAATTGCCATCAGAGGCTTTATTTCCAATGTGCAATCTGTCATCTTAGAAATCTTCTCAAGGCTCATAATCTACTCTTCAGCAACTTGCTCATTAAATTTATCATTAATAGTTAGTGGTTAGCAAACTCAACCAATCACCTTGCAATTTGTCTCGCACGAACTTACTGATTTGCATGAAGCTGCTATAGTATAAGTGTAACATTAAGAGGTCTAGTTTTTTCCCTTGTTGCCTCTAAGCACTAACAATCTCTTACAATTGCTCAAAAGTCCTTTGCCGCTGATCCAAACAATTAAGGATCAATTGTAAATAATTTGAATCTGGAGTATCCCCATTTATTGCTACATGAGTCATTTGAGAGGTTTGTGTTGAATCAAGAGTTTTGATGATTCTAAACCAACACTCAAGAGCTTGGATTGAAGATATCAAAGGAGATCAAAGCTGTTTCAAGTGAAGATTTTATGAGTATTTGCTGTTAGATCTTTTGTAGAGTCTTAGTTTTTGCTATGATTGGGTAAAAGATTTTGATTTGAAGAAAAGATGTTTTCAAACTTTGATTTTATGTTAAATCTTAAAACATTTGGAAAATACCCACAAACAGACAAAGGTTGAAAGTTTAAACTGAACTATCAAGTTTAAAATTTGAACTTTGCCTTTGGACATTCGAATTTCGAGCTAAAACTGAATAAGTCTGAAGAGATGACTCTCTGTCAGACGAATTTTGGTTGTTCAAAATTCAAATTTTCATCTAGTCTGAAAGAAGCCTTTCTGGTAACAGACGAACTTCACACTCTCAAAATTCGAATTTCAAGTAAAATGAAGTTTGTGAAAACCAAAGAAATTCGTCTGAAACTATGATAAAATGCATCTGAAATCAAAATCAAATTGAGTTTGATAAATGCTCTCTGACAGACGAATTTTGAACTTCCAACATTCGAATTTTCATATAAGTCTGAAAGAAGCTTCTTTGCAACAGACGAACTTTGAGTCTTCAAAATTCGAATTTCAGACAAAACAAAATTTGAGAAAATAGAAGAAATTCGTCTGAAAGGGTGATAAAGTTCATCTGAGATCAAGAATGATTTAAGTCTCAAAACTGCTTTCTGACAGACGAACTTTGAACATTAAAATTTGAATTTCAGAAGCTAAGTTCTTGAGTCTGTTAAAGAAAAATATTGACATACGAATGATGAGAACTTGCAACATTCGAATGATGAAATTAGTCTGAAAAGAGTCTCTCTGACAGACGAATTTCCCCCTTTCAAAATTCGAATTTCAAAGAAAGTAATCTACTGTGCCTCTTTAAACGTTCAATGGACAGACGAATTTTGGGGTTCCAAAATTCGAATTTCGAAGGCACTGTAGAAAATTAAAAATACTGTTCACACTTAACCGAAAAACTTTCTTCTTGAAAATTCGTATGTCACATTGTGAAAATGTTTTGTAAGCTTCAAAATTCGAATTTCACTTCATGGACAGACGAACTTCGTGCTGTAACGTTGGAAGCTTTAATCTTTGGTTCCTTCGAAATTTGTCTGTTGACCAACCAAAATTCGAATTTCAGTATGTCAGAAACATTAAATGCGGTTGGTAAACGGATAGTTTTTCAGAGTAACCGTTGGATAACTTCCCCAACGGATAGATTTAGTCTCTAACGGATATTTGAGACCTAAATCTATAAATACAACATCATTTGAAGTTGTGGGTAACGAATCAAACTAGTTAATACCGAATTTCTGCTGAATCTTTTTCTCAAAAGCTTTTACCCTCTCAACTTCATTGTCTGTACTTTAACCTTCATATCTACTCTATTCAAGAGAGTTATATCTTTGTAAACAATCTACTCTTCATCTGGAAGATAGGTTTACTTGTGAGGGGAATTCACAAGGGGACTGGGAAGTACATAGTGAAAGTGCTTGGAGAGTTTGAGAGAGCTTAGAAACAGAGCATACTCGTGTACTGTGGCTTTAGCAAGAAGCCCGTTGAAATTCTTGCTGTATAGTGGATAAATCTCAAGAGGTGTCTTGGGGACTGGATGTAGGTCAAGTGGATAGACCGGACCAGGATAAATCACTGAGTTTTCTTCTCCTTATCTCTACTTTTCAGCTAGCTCTGTTTTACATGTTGTTTTCATTATACTGTGATATCTTCACTTACTTCACTTTATGCAGAAAAAGTTCAATCTTCCCAATTCACCCCCCCTCTTGGGAAGTCAGCCTTGCTAACAAGTGGTATCAGAGCCCGGATTCCCATTCAAAGGAACTCACTATCTGGGAATTATGATGGCTGGCTTTGGAGAGAGTATACTTCCTGAAGGGAACAACACTAACAGACCACCAGGCTTCAGTGGAGAGCATTATGGGTACTGGAAGATGAGAATGCAGATCTACCTCCAATCAATTGATCTTGACATCTGGTCAGTCATTGAAAAAGGAGATTTCATCCCAATGGCTCTAACTGAAGATGGAAGACACAAAGAAAAGCAGGAAGCAGAATGGAATGACGAAGACAGAAGGAGAGTCCTACTGAATTTCAAAGCAAAGCATTGTTTAGTCAGTGCCCTGAACCAGGATGAATTCTACAGAGTCTCGCAATGCACCACTGCAAAAGGAATGTGGGATACTCTGCAGATTGCACATGAAGGAACATCTGGAGTCAGGGAGAACAGACTAAACATGTGCATTGGAGAGTATGAAAGCTTCAGAATGGCTGAAGGAGAAACTGTAAAGGAGCTCCAAAAGACATTCACTCTTATTGTAAATCAACTGAAGAGCCTGGGAAAGGAATACACTCAGTCTGAGAAAGTAAGAAAGATACTCAGAGCTCTCCCTATAGAATGGCAGCCCAAGGTGACAGCAATAGAAGAAGCCAGAGGAGAATCAATGGCTTCTGTCACAGCTCTCTTCGGCAGCCTTGAAGAATATGAAGGAAAAATCAAAGCACTCAAGGAAGCTGGGCTGGACAGAAAGAAGAAAGGCCTTGCCCTCAAAGCTGCTGATGAAAAGGAAGAAGAATCTGACGAAGGAGATGAGCTGGATGAGGAAACTCTGGCTATGATGGTCAGAAAATTCGGCAGATTCTACAGCAAGAAGAAAAACAAGAGATTCTTCAAAAAGGGAGCTGCTGGAGAAAGCAAGAAGGAGGCAAAAGAACCTGTAACTTGCTATGAGTGCAAGAAGCAGGGACACATAAAATGGGACTGCCCCCAATTCCTCAAGAAGCAAGAAAATGAAAAGAAAGCTGCTGACAAAGGGAAAAAGAAGAAAGCCTACATCTCTTC
Source organism: Adenanthera pavonina (assembly GCA_026686845.1). Taxonomy (NCBI): domain Eukaryota; kingdom Viridiplantae; phylum Streptophyta; class Magnoliopsida; order Fabales; family Fabaceae; genus Adenanthera; species Adenanthera pavonina. Next base: position 8,739,661 of record JAIVEN010000019.1, on the reverse strand, counting down.
TATATGGGGCAACAGCTCAGATGAAGAAGAAGAAGATGAGGAAGAGATTGCCAATATTTGTCTGATGGCACTTGCTTCTGAAGAAGCCATACCTTCATGCAGCAGTGATCAGGAAGAAGAGGTATATGAATCTGAACCTTCCTATTCTGAATTACTGAATACATTTCATGAGCTTCATGATGAATTCATTAAAGTTGCTAAAGAACTAAAACTGGCAAAGAAGAAGATAAATAAGCTGGAATCTCAAAACACAGTTTTTGAAATTACTTCTTTACCTGCTGGTGAATCTGTTTGCTGTTCTTCATGCACTGAACTTAAGCAAACTAATGATTATTTAGTTAAAAGCATGTCTAGGCTCACCAGAGGTAAAGACATGTTGTTTGCCTTGATGGGGAGCCAAAGAATATCACAAGGAAAGGCTGGTCTTGGCTATGATCCATGTGCTGTCAAGGAAAAGATTAGGAAGAAAAATCAGAATGCATATATGAGACATTTTGTGCATGCTAAGAACAATAAAAAGAAAGTTAATGCATCACCTCACATTGAAACATATAATCAACCAAGGCAAGCAAAACAGAAGTATTATCTGCATTGTTTTCTTCCTGCCTCTCAATCTAGTAGTCCCTTCACTACCTGTCATTTCTGCAACAAAAAGGGACACATTTCCATTTCCTGTATTTTAAAGAAAAATGGACTTAGCAAGAAAGTTGAATAGGTTCCCAGAGTTGCATCTGCATCTAGGGAAAGATCTACTAACCAAAAAGGACCCAAGCAAATGTGGGTACCTAAAAGGAAAACATAAACATTGTTTTGCAGGTCTGTCTCAAAGCTAAGAAAAGCAACAAATGGTATATGGACAGTGCCTGCTCAAGTCACATGACTGGTGATAAGGAGAAGTTCATCACCCTTAGAGACAAGAAAGGAGGAAAGGTGACCTTTGGAGGTGATCAATATGGTAAAATTGTTGGTATTGGCATTGTGGGCAAAAATCCTGAAACATCCATTGAAGAGGTGCTGTTTGTGATTGGCCTCAACCACAACTTGCTAAGCGTGAGTCAGACTAGTGACAAAGGAAACTGGGTGCTGTTTGACTCAAAGTTTTGCCTGGTCATCAGAAAAAGTGATCACAGAGTAATCCTCAAGGCTCAAAGGGATGGTAACTGCTATACTATTGACCTTGATGAACTTCCTCCTTTAGATTCTGTATGCTTAATCAGTCAGAATAATGATAGTTGGCTATGGCATAGAAGGTTAGCTCATGTGAACATGAATCAACTGTCTAAACTGATTAAAAATGAGCTAGTAACTGGTCTACCAAAAATATCTTTTGAAAAGGATAAAGAATGTGATGCGTGCCTAAGAGGAAAACAAACTAAATCATCCTTCAAATCCATAAACATAGTTACCACAACGAGACCACTTGAATTGTTGCATATGGACTTAATCGGACCTTCTAGGGTAAAGAGTCTAGGTGGTAATCTGTATGTGCTTGTAATTGTTGATGATTATTCTAGATTTACTTGGACATTATTTCTTTCTTCTAAAAGTGATACCTTTGATGCATTTGTAACCTTAGCTAAGAAAGTGCAAAATGAGAAAGGTATTTCTATTGTATCTATCAGGTCATACCATGGAGGAGAATTTAAAAATGCATACTTCCTGGAGTACTGCAATGAGCATGGGATTGACCACAACTTCTCAGCACCAAGAACTCCTCAACAAAATGGAGTGGTAGAAAGGAAGAACAGAACCATTGGAGAGATGGCTAGAGCTATGCTGAATGAGAAGGAGCTCTCTCAAGTGTTATGGGCTGATGCTGTAAATACAGCAAGTTACATCATTAACCGAGCCTACATCAAACTAAACCTTGGGAAGACTCCATATGAGCTGTACAAGGGAAGAAAGCCAAATCTGTCACACCTCCATGTGTTCGGGTGCAAATGCTTCATTCACAACAATGGCAAAGAAAACCTAGGTAAATTTGATGCCAAATCCGATGAAGGTATATTTCTAGGCTATTCTAGTAGGAGTAAGGCATATAGAGCTTATAACAAAAGAACAAATGTGGTAGAAGAGTCTGTGCATATTGTTTTCCTTAAAAATGAAACTGTTTCAAAACATGCTACCAATGAGGATGATCTTGCTTTCAACTTTGAAAAACTGGGCATCTCTGATGAAGGTAAAACTGAACCTCCAAAGATATCTGAATCTGTTAACATAGAGGAAGATATTCAGGAGCAAGAGTTTGATGAAAATGATGTAAAAAATCTCAAGAACTCCCTAGAGCTTGGAGATATCAAAGGAATCATCCTGTTGATCAAGTAGTAGGGAATGTTCAAGAGAAAGTCAAAACCAGAAAACAATTAAGGGAACAGATGCTCAACTGTGCTTTCATTTCTCAAATTGAACCTAAATGTACTGAAGAAACCTTAACTGATGATTACTGGATTTTGGCTATGCAAGATGAATTAAATCAATTTGAAAGAAATCAAGTTTGGGATTTAGTACCTAGACCCAAAAATCATCCTGTTATTGGTACTAAATGGGTTTTCAGAAACAAACTTGATGAATCTGGAACCATAATCAGAAATAAAGCTAGATTAGTTGCTAAAGGGTATAATCAAGAAGAAGGTATTGATTTTGAAGAAACCTTTGCACCAGTAGCCAGATTAGAAGCTATAAGAATTCTACTAGCTTATGCATGCATGAAAAATATTTTGCTATATCAAATGGATGTAAAAAGTGCTTTTCTGAATGGATATATCATGGAAGAGGTTTATGTAGATCAACCTCCAGGTTTTGAGGATTTTACAAAACCAAACCATGTCTATAAACTGAAGAAAGCTCTTTATGGATTAAAACAAGCCCCTAGAGCATGGTATGAAAGATTGAGCAATTTTCTAACTGAAAAAGGGTTTAACAGAGGCAAAGTTGACACAACTTTATTTACTAAGAAAGAGAATAAAGATTTACTAATTGTCCAAATCTATGTTGATGATATTATTTTCGGTGCTACTAATGAAACTCTTTGCAAGGAATTTCTAAGTTAATGCAGGGAGAATTCGAGATGTCTATGATGGGTGAACTCAATTTCTTCCTTGGATTGCAAATCAGACAGCTTAATGATGGTATCTTTCTCAGTCAATCCAAGTATCTAAAAGAGCTGTTAAAGAAGTTTGGAATGGAGAATGCTAAGCCAATGGGAACACCTATGGCTACTGCAACCAAACTGGACATGGATGAAAATGGGAAGATGTTTGACATTACTCAGTACAGAAGAATGATTGGATCCCTGCTGTACTTAACTGCCAGCAGACCTGACATTATGTTCAGTGTCTGCATGTGTGCAAGGTTCCAATCATGCCCCAAAGAAACCCATGCAACAGCTGTGAAAAGAATTTTCAGATATCTTATTGGAACATCACAGATGGGTCTTTGGTATCCAAAAAGCAATGGAGAAGATCTCAAAGGATACACTGATGCTGATTTTGCAGGATCCAAAACTGACAGAAAAAGCACAAGTGGAACTTGTCAGTTTCTTGGAGGATCCCTAGTTTCATGGTTCAGCAAAAAGCAAAACAGTGTGGCTCTATCCACTGCAGAAGCTGAGTATGTTGCAGCTGGAAGCTGTTGTGCTCAAGTCATCTGGATGAAGCAGCAACTAGAGGATCTTGAGGTTAAAATAAAGGAGATACCTATCATATGTGATAATCAAAGTGCCATAAATATCACTAAGAATCCTGTCATGCACTCAAGGACGAAACATATTGAGGTTAGGCACCACTTCATAAGGGATCACGTTCTGAAAGGAGAAGTTAAGATGGAATACATCCCAACAGAGAATCAAGTAGCTGATATACTCACCAAACCTCTACCCGAAGATAGGCATTGCAAAATAAGAAGAGAATTAGGAATGGTAAATCCCAATGAATTGTAAGTTATTCTTATGAAATTCTCTTATTAGAGTTTTAAATCTTAAAATCAATTCTAACTTCAGCATCGGAGAGTGTTTAATTTAAGTTGCAGGTGCTCCTTGTGAAAAACAAAGGCTAAAAGTTTGAAAGATTGGAGCACTCCAGATTGGAACAACCAGAGAGTGAAGTGAATGACAATTATTCTAAGTTCTGGATCCATTCTGTAAGCTTTTAAAGTTGAAACTTGTATGTTGTTTGATTGCTAGATGAATTTCATTGATAATCTGTGTTTTTGAACTGGTCAACGTGGTCAACATTCAAATTTTGGATGACCAACAGACGAACTTTGGCCTGTTATGCCTTGGAACAGTTCTTGTTAATGCCTCGAAATTCGTCTGTTGAAGCTTGAAAGTTCGAATTTTCAAAAACAAAAATTTCATAGTTATGATTGTCCATCACTGTCATACCAATGTTAACTCCTAATCATACGAATGTTGGACAATATTTACAAAAGTTGAAAAATTTGAAGTTTCAGTTCAAAATTCGTCTGTTGAATTATGCTCTTGATGATTGAATGCTTGAAAGATGAAGGTCTGCATGCTTAATTCTTCTGTTGATTGATGGTTTGTTTAATGCCTGCCTTTTTCTTTTCAAAATTCGAATTTTGGTGGAACAAAATTCGTCTGTTGTGCGTGTACTGCTTGCTCCAAGCCTCTGTCAGACGAACTTTCAGATGAAAATTCATCTGTCAGTAAGCTTTGCTGAACTGTTCAAACTTGTAACTGCCCAAAGTTTGAATTTTGACCCCTCAAAATTCGTCTGTCAGACGGTTACATACGTTAAATGCGACAGTTCTCCAAAGAACAGACGTAACCCTATTTGTAACCTCTCTAAGTCTGTTCTGATTCTTTCTTCAATCCTCTTAACTCCTGTCCAAAAACCATCATTCTTCACCGTTTAAACTTCCAATCGCATCCCATAAACCTATCCTTAACCACATTCTGCATCATTCAACCGAGAAATGGCAAGAGTCAAAATTCCTGGAACAGGAAAAGCTGTGGCCCGTCCAAAGAGGAATGTAAAATCTCAATATACTACCAAAGAAGGAGAGAAATCAAAAAGAAAGGCCGAACCCAGTAAATCTACTCCTTCTAAACGCCAGAAATCTTCATCCAAAGCAGAATCTCAGAAAACTGGACCCTCCTCTTCAAAAAGTGCTGAACCTTCTATCCCTGCTGCTGCCTCTTCTGCTTCTTCCAGTACTGAATCTGGAGAGTTCGAATTGACTACACTGCCACTGTGGAGCACTCCTGAGATTCAAGAAGATATAGAAATCTGTTGGAAATTGCTGAAAAATATGATGATGAGGTAGTGAAGACTTGGTATGCCTCTCTTCAATATAACAGCAAGAAAAGGACATGGGAGGTCACCTTGAGATCAAGGACCATTTGGCTTGCTGATGAAACAATCAATGAGGTGCTGGAAATCCCAGGACAAGATGGGCTGAAAATTGACATCACAGCCTCTGGATATATGGATGAGGCAAGTATAGCTGATGAAGAAGGTGGATCTTTTCTGAACTACAAAGAGAGCACCATCTTGGATACCCTATTCAGAAGAAGGGAGAACAGGCCTACGATAAACCAGTTGAAGCCCACAGACCTCAGTGTACAAGTAAGGATCTTGCACTACATAGTGTCCAGGATCATATTCAACAAGGGTGGCAGCTTCAACTTGATAACAAGGGCAGAGGCTCATATGATGACTGCCATCATACGTGGGAAGCTGATCAATATGGGTCATATCATTCTCCAGCGTATGATAAAGGTAAGGGATCAGAGGAAAGATTCCACACTCCCCTATGCAGCAATTATTTCAAGAATCCTGCAGCATGCTAGGATTCAGCACATTAAAAAGGGGAAAGGGAAACTCACTGAGGCATTCAAAGAGGAAGAACTGCAAAGAATGGGGATTGAAAAAGATGAAGGACGATGGGTTGGAAAGGGAGCAGGAAAATCTGAAGACTTGTTCTTTGTTGCAGATGCATCCCTCCAACAAGAAGGCACTTCTGAGGCCCCTGACAGATCTGTACCTCAGCCTTCTCAGCCTATTCCATCTCCCTCCAGACCTACTCACCCTCCTTCCACTCCCTCCTCACGGGCCAAGCCAACAAAGATCAATGAGTTATTTGACAGTCTGTCATCACTCATTCTCAGCATTAGAGATGAGCAAAATGCCAAATTTGCTCATCTACAAGATCAGATCCATCAGTTGGCTGTGAATATGAAGGTGGTGCTGATGCCTATGAAGAGATTAGAAATACAATTCCTACCACTTCAGCTCCACCTCAGCCTGGTATCCCTGAGCCTACTCTGTCTCCATCCCCTGTGCCTCCAAGTCCCTTCGAGATTGCCTCCTCTGACCATGATAATGATGGTGCTGGTACAATGAGAACACCTAGTCCTGGTCCACCCTTGGACTATGGATTGGAAGAAGTCAGTCTCCAAGCAACAAGCCCTCATGAGCCTATGCAAGAGGATGATCAGGGTTCAATTCTGTCAATACAAGAATCTGAGCAAGTTGAAAGACTGGTTGCAGCCATTTCAACCTCCTCTATGCAAGAAGATGTGAGCAATGAAGAAAAGAGCCTTGTACCTGTTGTTGACTATGTTGCCATTGCTCACAATGCTCTACTGGAAGCTCAGAGGAGAAGGCTGGAAGAAATGTTTCCTCCTCCTGAACCAGCCTCTCCTTCTCTTGCAGCTTATGGGCTCTCAGAGGAACAGAGAGCTCGGCTAGCTCTATCCAGACAGGAAATGCAAGAGCTGCTTGTGGTCTCTGATGATGATGAAGATGAAGAACCTAGTCCTGAGACTGCTGAGCCTCCTGCACCTATTCAGCCTGATATTCCCTTTGCTCCTGTGCCACTTCGTGCTATTCCTGTCTCTCAAATTCCTCCTCCAGCTGATTTTGTTGGCCTTCCTGATGATGCCAAAAAGGGGGAGAAGTCTGGGCAAACTGGAAAGTCTCCTACTGCTGAGCAATCTGGGAAAGGGAAAGGGAAATCCTACAGCAAGAAGACCAAGTCCAAGAAGAAATGATTAGAGATTAGGCTTAAGTCCTCTTGTTGTATTTTGTGTTTTTGTTTTTGAAATTGATGTTTGAACATTGATTAATTTGTTTCTGAACTTTGGTTAATTTGTTTTGAACAAGCAACTCTTGATTAAATGAATGGATCCCTTTGTTGCAATATTTTGTGCCTTAAATCTCTTCACTTACTCTGCTGATTTGATATCTTATGCATATATTGAGGGGGAGTTTGTGAAAGCAAACCCAAGTACTAATCCAGTTTGTGAGTTGTTTTGTCATCATCAAAAAGGGGGAGAATGTTGAATCAAGAGTTTTGATGATTCTAAACCAACACTCAAGAGCTTGGATTGAAGATATCAAAGGAGATCAAAGCTGTTTCAAGTGAAGATTTTATGAGTATTTGCTGTTAGATCTTTTGTAGAGTCTTAGTTTTTGCTATGATTGGGTAAAAGATTTTGATTTGAAGAAAAGATGTTTTCAAACTTTGATTTTATGTTAAATCTTGAAACATTTAGAAAATACCCACAAACAGACGAAGGTTGAAAGTTTAAATTGAACTGTCAAGTTTGAAATTCGAACTTTGCCTTTGGACATTCGAATTTCGAGCTAAAACTGAATAAGTCTGAAGAGATGACTCTCTGTCAGACGAATTTTGGTTGTTCAAAATTCGAATTTTCATCTAGTCTGAAAGAAGCCTTTCTGGTAACAGACGAACTTCACACTCTCAAAATTCGAATTTCAAGTAAAATGAAGTTTGTGAAAACCAAAGAAATTCGTCTGAAACTATGATAAAATGCATCTGAAATCAAAATCAAATTGAGTTTGATAAATGCTCTCTGACAGACGAATTTTGAACTTCCAACATTCGAATTTTCATATAAGTCTTAAAGAAGCTTCTTTGCAACAGACGAACTTTGAGTCTTCAAAATTCGAATTTCAGACAAAACAAAATTTGAGAAAATAGAAGAAATTCGTCTGAAAGGGTGATAAAGTTCATCTGAGATCAAGAATGATTTAAGTCTCAAAACTGCTTTCTGGCAGACGAACTTTGAACATTAAAATTTGAATTTCAGAAGCTAAGTTCTTGAGTCTGTTAAAGAAAAATATTGACATACGAATGATGAGAACTTGCAACATTCGAATGATGAAATTAGTCTGAAAAGAGTCTCTCTGACAGACGAATTTCACCCTTTCAAAATTCGAATTTCAAAGAAAGTAATCTACTGTGCCTCTTTAAACGTTCAATGGACAGACGAATTTTGGGGTTCCAAAATTCGAATTTCGAAGGCACTGTAGAAAATTAAAAACACTGTTCACACTTAACCGAAAAACTTTCTTCTTGAAAATTCGTATGTCACATTGTGAAAATGTTTTGTAAGCTTCAAAATTCAAATTTCACTTCATGGACAGACGAACTTCGTGCTGTAACGTTGGAAGCTTTAATCTTTGGTTCCTTCGAAATTTGTCTGTTGACCAACCAAAATTTGAATTTCAGTATGTCAGAAACATTAAATGCGGTTGGTAAACGGATAGTTTTTCAGAGTAACTGTTGGATAACTTCCCCAACGGATAGATTTAGTCTCTAACGGATATTTGAGACCTAAATCTATAAATACAACATCATTTGAAGTTGTGGGTAACGAATCAAACTAGTTAATACCGAATTTCTGCTGAATCTTTTTCTCAAAAGCTTTTACCCTCTCAACTTCATTGTCTGTACTTTAACCTTCATATCTACTCTATTCAAGAGAGTTATATCTTTGTAAACAATCTACTCTTCATCTGGAAGATAGGTTTACTTGTGAGGGGAATTCACAAGGGGACTGGGAAGCACATAGTGAAAGTGCTTGGAGAGTTTGAGAGAGCTCAGAAACAGAGCATACTCGTGTACTGTGGCTTTAGCAAGAAGCCCATTGAAATTCTTGCTGTATAGTGGATAAATCTCAAGAGGTGTCTTGGGGACTGGATGTAGGTCAAGTGGATAGACCGAACCAGGATAAATCACTGAGTTTTCTTCTCCTTATCTCTACTTTTCAGCTTGCTCTATTTTACACGTTGTTTTCATTATACTGTGATATCTTCACTTACTTCACTTTGTGCAGAAAAAGTTCAATCTTCCCAATTCACCCCCCCTCTTGGGAAGTCAGCCTTGCTAACAGTTTGTACTTATACTGCCAGCCTTTGCCGAGCACCTCCTAATGTCTTAACTACTCTTATCTTGTAATGAATAATAAAGTGAACTCTGCACTTGCATTGACTACTACTTTTATTATATAATTGTTAGTTAAAACACATAATCATACCTTAACCCCTAGACTTCCTACTTTACTATTCTTAATTTAGCATCTCACTACATGTACATTATCATATTCTGACTTATTGGGCTTAATTACTAGTGTTAGGCTTATCATTGCTATCTGATATCTCCATTAGATCTCTTTCTAGATCCTCCTTCGAGACTTATATCACCTCAGCTTCTTTCTTATATCAGCGCTCTGCCTAGAGTGTGCAGGCAATGGCATAGTCTTCCAGAGTATGAAACACTTGACCTTGAGGCAACTCCTTCGTATAGTTCCAAAATTCTTGATTTGGTATAGCATCAAGTACTTGCTCAACCCATTTACTTACAGGGAGCCTATAGTCATGATGCCTCTTTAAGAACTTCTTTGCTTTTAATTCAGTACCCAGGAAATCTAGGATTTGAACATATCCTCCAAATCTTGAAAGTGTAACTGGAATGCCCAAGAAGGGGAGTGAATTGGGCCATTAAAATTTTCTACACAAAAGAATAAAATAATGCAATAGTACAAATGTAAAGAAAACATAGCATAATAGCAAAAATGAAAATAGCTAGGGATGAGAGAATCAAACACAAATATTTATCTTGGTTCAGCCTCTCCACATGGGTAGCATCCAGTCCCCAAGCTTCCACTTGAGATTTGTCCACTATCCTTGCAAGATTTGAATGGGTTCTTGTAAAAACCGCAGTATACTTTCAACTCAAACTAGAGCTACTCAATCTCACTTCTCATACCCAACAAGAGTGTTTACAAACTCTCTTAGTGTTTCCCACACTAAGATACTTTTACCCAAAGTAGAAAGAATGATTACAACAAAAAAGGTCTCTCTTTAATAGTGGATAAAACAATGATGAGCAATAAAAACTCTCTAACAGGCAGATGAGGCTTTAAATATGAGTAATAAAGATTTTTTCGGAGTTTGTATGTAATCTCACTTAAAGTTGTTACCTACCATCTTAAAAGTGGTTCTATATATAGATTTTAGGGAAATCTGATCATTTGAGACATTAACTAGCCATTACTAAGCATGTTTTACCATTCACCTATTAAATTTAATGTGTGTCAAAGCTTGGTAGGACAAGCTAGGTAGGTTGATAGGACAAGCCAACTAGCCATTAGACACATCTCTAAATGTTGAACCAGGTTGTCATGACAAGGTAGACATCTTGTTAGGATATAGAGCACTATTCCAAGTTTTAGATGCAAAGCTTAATAATGATTTCATGACAACCTACCATAGTTGTCTAGACAAGCAGTCAACCTGAGGAAATCCAAAGGCCAAAGTTCCAGATTTTTAGAACAAGCTTCCTATGATGTTACTCCTTGTTATGACAGGTTTAAATCCATCAAAACTAGGTTTTTGAAAGACACCTTGTGATAGAAAAATAATTAGGATATTTAAAATATCTTTTAGATTTAATGAGATTTCATCACATCTTTTAAGATTATTAGGATTTATATTATTTTTTATTTATTTCCTATTTTATTATTTCTTTTTCTTTAAATTTAGGTTAGAATGTTCTAGAATGTTTTAATCTTTTAGAAATTTCTAAAATAAATAAGATTCTTATAATCTCTCTAAATTTAGTCATTAGATTAAATAATTCCTTATTTTATTAGATTTAGTCATTCTTTTAGAAAGTTCCATTGAGTTTATAAATATTTATCATTGTAATTCAAATGGAAGACAAGATTGAGTTGACTTGAGTTGAGTTTCAGTTATCTTTCTCTCTCCCTACGCTCTATTATTTTCCCTTCCCTTGTTATATATCTCTCTCTCTTAAGTACTTCTTGTTTTCCCTTATTTTCTTTCTATTCTCTCTGTCATGCCTTATTTTCTTACATTATTTCCCATGTATAATAACATATATGATGCTAAATGAGCTAATTTAGAAGCTTGAATCTTTAGAAGATCAAATGAGAAAAATTCAAATTTTTAAAATACTATTTATTTAGTAATTTGATTTTTCTAACTTATTTTTGAGAAATCATAACTAATTCTAGGAAAATCGTATGAGGATAATTCAAACCTATAAAAATAGCTAAAAATATTTCCTACATGGGAAAAATATACAACTGGAATTTAATTGAGTCAATTCATTCAGAAAATTCATCCAATTATACTGTTCATTTGGCCAAACTATTTTTTCCAAATTTTCTGAGCCATCTTTAAAAATTCATAACAATTTGTATACTTATCCAAATTAAGTGATCTTTAGCTCTTTGGAAAGATATCTATGTCTACTTTCATACATACATAACATTCATATAGAAAACTGAATTTTGAATAAATAGTGACCATATACTGCTCAGTACTCAGAACTGGACAGTTTTGCATACAACTTCCAAAATTGAATATATACCATTCTTACATGATTCAAACCCTTTCAAAATATGTTCATAATATCACAAGAACTCAATGGAACATTATAGCAGCAAAACACAGCTTCATGAAAGTATATATGATTTCATACATAATTACAAGAAAACAAGCAATCAAGGTGGCTATAAATCTAATCATCATTAATCTTCTTCTTGCCTCTAGTTTTCTTGGAGGTCTTACCGTCACTTGAACCTATCATGTTAGTGCTTGGGGGTGAGATTTGGGATAATCTCAGTAGCTAGTTTATTTCATGCAAATATATCATTCAAGTTTCACAAACATTTAACATATAATCACATAAATCAATTAAATACTATATTGTCAAGTAAAAATTTTAGCAGAGGTTCCTCTTAGAAAATAGACATCTCAGGGAACAAAATTCCTCATTTTACAGCCATAACCAATCACAAATCAACACAAGAACAATATGGCAACAAGATATAATCATGAAAACAACAAGGAATAACATGTTGCAATAAAATAAACCAAGCTACATCTTATGTATTTCTTTGCTTTTCCTCTTTGAATCAAAGCTTACACAGGCTTTCTTGAACTCCTACAAGTCCTAAAACATCATTTAATATTCACGTAATCATTTGAATCAAAGGGTTTCCTCATCAGGAGTCACTTGAACCCTATAATTTCATATAGTTTATCTTAATCTTTTTCTTGAGTCCAATACTTGTTTTTAGTTAATTTGGACCCAAAGAATCTATTTTTAACATCAAAACCTTGAAAATTCAACTCCTTCCAATCATATTAAACTGACCAAAATAGGGGTGTAAAAGGGAAGAAGGAAATTCTTCAAAACTTACTTCCAAATATACCAAATTTGTTAAATCAGTTGTTTTGATGATTCCAAACAACCGGAGCTTGGAAGGAAGATATCAAAGGAGTAAAAGAGATCTCAAGTGAAGAAATCCAGGAAGAAATGAGTACAAGATTAATTTGTAGGATTTCTCATAGTGTTCACAGAGTAAAAGATTTTGATTTTGCACCCACTCATTTTAAATAAGTGTTTTTCAACTATCCCATGTTAACTTATGATAAATTTGATAGATATTCACTGACAGACGAATTTTGAATCATTAAATTTCATATGTTTCTTTGAAAATTTGAACTTTGATAATTGAAATTTAAAGTTACAAAAATGTTGCCTCTGACAAATGAATTTCAACCAGTTCAAATTTGTATTTCGAGCCAAGCAAAATTTGTGAAACATGAAAAATTTGTCTGAAGTTGTGTCAAAGTTCATTTGAAATTAGAGTGCAAAAAGAGTTCAAAGTCAGTCCCTCTGACAGATGAACTTTGGTTTTGAAAATTCCTACTTTGAAATGAAAATGTAAAGGTCTAATTAGATGTCTCTCTAACAGACAAACCTTGTATCTAGAAATTCAAAATTTGGAATGAAAACATATATGCCTGATAAGAGGTCTCTCTGACAAACAAACTTTGAAGGCTCAAAATTCGAATTTCGAAAAGAAGAAATTTTGTGCCATATTAAGTTGCTCACTGATAGACGAATTTTGGATCCCCAAAATTTGAATTTCTAGTGCACGGTAGGAATAGGGAACAACTGTTCATACTTATCAGAAGAACTTTAAACTTGAAAATTCGTATGTTCCAATATAGGAAATATTTGTCAGGATCAAAATTCAAATTTCACCTTGGAATAGATGAACTTTGAAATTCAATGTTAAAGTCTTTAACTTATGGTCTTTGCGAAATTCATCTGTTGACACCCCAAAATTCAAACTTTGGTTGTCAGGCGCATTAAATGCAGTTGGTGAATGGCTGATTTTGCAAAGTAACCATTGGGTAACATTTCTAAAGGCTAGATCTTGTCTCTAACGTATAGTTAAAATATAAATCTATAAGTAAAACTTCATTTGAAGTTATGGGTAATAATTTTATGTTGTATATACTGAAACTCTGTCAAAATCTTCAGTCAAAGTCTTCTACTTTCTCACACTTTATTTATTGTACTTCAACTATTATACATACTCTAAATTGGAGAGGTTATCTTGTTGTAAACAATCTTATCTTCATCTGGAAAAAAGATTTTCTTGTGAGGGAATTTCACAAGGGATTTGGGAAGCACTTTGCTAGAGTGCAGAGTGAGAATCTGTAAGCTCTTAAAATAGAGCACAAGGTTGTACTGTGGCATTGTAAGAAGCCCACCGAATTCTTGCAAGAGAGTAAAAGATCTTAACTAGTTGACTGGGGACTGGATTTAGGTCAAGAGGAAGAGACGGAACTAGGATAAATCTTTGTGTCTTCCTTTCCTCTACCTTACTTTCTGCTCATCTTCCTTTCCTCTACCTTGCTTTCTGCTCATTCATATTCTGTATTATGTTTTTCTACAACTTTTGCTTTCATTGTTCTTTTGTAATTTTGCAGAAAATTTCAAACTTCCCAATTCACCCCCTTCTTGGGAAGCCAGTAGACCTAACAAGTGGTATTAGAGCCCAGACTCTCAAGTGAAGGATCTGAGAATCCAGGAGAATCAATAGCTGGCTTTGGAGAAAGCATTTTTCCTGAAGGAAACAACACAAATAAACCTCCTGGCTTCAGTGGAAAGCATTATTGATATTGAAAGATGATAATGCAAATCTATCTCCAGTCCATTGACTTAGACATCTAGTCAATCATCCATAAGGGGGATTTTATCCCAATAAAGTTGCAAGATGATGGAAAATACAAAGAAAAGCCAGAAGAGGAGTGGAATAAGGAAGATAAGAGAAGAGTCCTGCTCAACTACAAAGCAAAACACTGCTTGGTTAGTGCACTCAATGAGGATGAATTTTATAGGGTGTCTCAATGTACCATATCTAAAGGAATGTGGGATACTCTAGAAATTATGCATGAAGTAACTACTGGAGTAAAGGAGAACAAATTAAACTCCTGTATTAGTGAATATGAAAGCTTCATAATGATAGAAGGTGAAAGCATCAAAGAATTGTAAAAGAGATTCACTCTCATAGTGAATTAACTGAAGAGTCTTGGCAAGGAGTACGCACAACTAGTGAAAGTCAAAAAAATTCTTAGAGTTAGTCCTCTGGAATGGCAATAAAAAGTAACAACTATAGAAGAAGCCAAAGGAGAGTCAATGGCTTCTGTCACAGATCTCTTCGACAGTCTTGAAGAGTATGAGGGTAAGATAAAGGATCTCAAGGAAGCTAATCAAGATAAGAAGAAAAATGGTCTTGCATTGAAAGCTGCAGAAGAAAGAGAAGAAGAATATGATGATGAAAAAGAACTGGATGAAGAGACTCTGGCTATGTTAGTTAGAAAATTTGGAAGGTTCTATAATAAGAAGAGAAATAAAAGATTCTTCAAGAAAGGAGCAGCTGCAGACAACAAGAAAGAAGGTAAAGAGCCTGTCACCTGCTATGAATGCAAGAATTAAGGGCACATCAAATAGGATTGTCCACAATTCCTGAAAAAGCAAGAAAAAGAAAAGAAAGTTGTTAACAAAGGCAAAAAGAAAAAGGCATACATCTCATCAATTTGAGGCAACAGCTCAGATGAAGATGAGGAAGAAATTGCCAACATCTGCTTGATGCCACTTGCATCTAAAGAAACTCCAAACTCACCTAACAGTGATCATGAAGATGAGGTAAATAATTCTAAACCCTCATATTCTGAACTGCTAGATGCATTTCATGATTTGCATGATAAGTTTATTAAAATTGCAAAAGAATTAAAACTTGCTAAGAAGAAGATTAGCAAGTTAGAATCTGATTTGAAAATATCTGACACTACATCTCTACATAGAGCTAAATCTATTTGTTGTATATCATGTATTGAACTGAAGAAAAATAATGGATATCTTTTGAAAAGCATGTCTAAACTCATTAAGGGTAAAGATATGTTGTTTGCTCTATTAGGAAGTTAGAGAATTGCACAAGGAAAAGTTGAACTTGGCTATGATCCTTGTGCAGTTAAAGAAAAGAATGAAAAGAAGAATCAGAATTCATATATGAGACATTTTGTGCATGCCAATGGATATAAAAAGAAAAGTTACAACCCAAAATCCATCCAATCTTATGTCCAACTAAAATATGTAAAACAAAAATATTATCTGCATTACTTTCTCCATTACTTTCTCCATGCATCACAATCTAGCAGTTCCTTTATCACCTGCCACTTCTATAACAAGAAGGGACATATTTCTAATTCATGTTTCACTACTACACATAACCCCAATTTACATCGGTTATTTTAACACTTTTAAATCGGTTTTGAAAGTGATGTAGAAGCTGGCGATGTAGAAAATCTAATTATTTACATCGGTTAAAAAACCGATGTAGAAAATTTTTTTTATATCGGTTTGTATATAAAACTGATGTAGAAACATATGCTTTTACATCGGTTTTTATTAAAAAACCGATATAACTTTGAATTTTTTTTTAATACTAAAATAAAAGCAATTTCTATTTAGACTTAAATTTATAATCAAATTTTCAAAAAAGATGAGCAAATTTGGCAGCCACAATAGTAATAGTAATTTCATAGCACATAAGTTGTATGCATCAACTAAAATATATTTTAAAATTAAGTAACCAATCCAAATCCGACTAAACTATATTAGAAATATAGCTAACATTCACAACTAATACTTAGAGAACTTTTGGTCTAGAAAATCTAATAAAATGAAGCTAGCCAACAACACAAACTAATAAAAAAGAAGGCAGTAAGAAAAAAAAATGGCATTGTATAAGTAAGAGAGAAACCATTCCATCTTGAAGTGATTCTGCTTTAGTTGATTAGTGTATAATCTCAAGCAACTGGGATGTATTCGAACCTAGTGCTCCACACACTAAAACAAAGCAATGTCATAGTAAAATAGTTAGAAACACTAAATAATAACAAATCAAGCATTAGAGCATAGAAGTAATTTGAAGTGCCAAGCTTGAAAAATATTTAGTATTAAAAATAGAAAAGGTACAACGAAACCAGAAAAGTAAAATCAAAATTACTTTAGTTAACCATAAATTACTTACTATCAAGTATAGAATGATCTGCACATTCAAGAAGAGGGGAGGCACTTGTATCATAACCAACCATTTGAGTACAAGTTAAATTTTTGGAAAGCAAGTACCTGCAATAAACTACATGCACTAAACCATTTAGCTTTCTGGGAAAGAAAAGCATATTTCTATGATCTTGAAGAGTGACAAGCAAAATAACCCATGTATAGCTGTTAAGCTCAGCTCTTATAAGAGATGTATAGTACCTTTCCATTCATCCTTTCCAAAGCCAATTGCACAGATTCTTCCTTGAATAACAAAATATAACCAATTCCTAGGAACTTCCCAGATTCTCTATCCATGAGAAGCTTGACTGCAATATGACAATGAACAATTCAAATTAAACAACAATGAATTCAAATGAAGTTCACCTCTGAAATTGAAGGTATGCTTGATTGACAATAATGGATAAGAAGGAAAGAAAGGAAACTTTTCATTTTTTCCCTTTAAATCAAATTTTCCTTTTCTCTTTCCTTCACCATTCTTATCAATCCAAATTTATCCTTAGATTTCCAAACATAGAAGTTGAATGAAAGGAAATAATTATATATCTGTAGCCAACATAACTTAAGAAGTAACACTTCAATAGAGATTGCATTGCATCACAACATTCTCTATCAATGAAGCATACAAGCAAAAAAGCTATTATCACCTTGAGTAACTTCACCAAACTCTAGAAATGACTTCACCAAGCATCCTACAGAAGTTGACAGAGGAAGCCATGCATTATTCCCCCCTTGAGACTTGAGAAAAATGACGCATCACTGCATATAGATTGTAAAACTTCAATGAGACAAAATCTTTGCATCCATATCAATTATTAATGAAGACAGCTTACCACATCATTCTTACATGTTTAAGAATTAAAACAAGGAGGTCCTTACTCTCTTCACTTTTTTTTCAAGAACATTAATTTGACAACAAACCTGTAAGATCTTTCACAGAAATGATATAACACACAGTCACAACCAAGTATAGCAGCAGAATTGCAAAAAATGTGACAATATAGCTATGGATTCCTAAGGAAAGAACATTATTTCTCCTACAAGTTCAGAATTGTCTCGCCATTTCTAATCCCTTCATCGTATCTTCAATATTGTTCAATATCAAAGTGTTAAAATAAAAATAAATTAGGGATACCTCTAATGAAGACTTTATCTGGAGAAGACATATTGAATTCCACAAAAGGATTGGAGCTGAAACTGCAGCTGTACCAAAAGAATGAAAAGGGGTCATAGCGAAGAGTGGGGGATGAGGTGCAGAAATTGATAGTGAAGTAAACATTGGATAAAATGGGCATTTTAGAAACAGAGACTCTTGAGATTGATGATTTTGAAATCGAGATCCCTCACAAAATAGCTTGACTTGACCAGTAATAATAGAGAAAAAAATGAAAGGAAAAAAACTCACCGTGAGAATGGAGACGAAGACCAAAGAGTACAGCACAAGGGAGTAGAGTAGAGGTACCTCCACGATGAACAAGAACGTAGGCACCTCCACGACGTTCATGTCCCTCAAGAATCACATGCAGCTATCATTTTCGTCCCCATTCATCCTGGCAAACACCACCGAGTCAGCCATCTACCTGGACAGCTTAAGCACCGTGGGATACACCTTCATGCAGGGCCCACAATGCTTGAGCCCCACATCCAGAACGATCAGCTTGTGACCACCCTTGTGATCCTCTATCAGCTTCTCAACATCCTTCCTACTATGCAGTTGTACCACCTCAGAGTGGCTATCTCCGTAGTATAACATGTCTCCCGTGAGCTGGTCCGGACCAATGCCTTCCTCTTCGTGTATTTTCTCCATGTTCTTGTATAAGCTTAAGTGAGGCACTTTCTCCACCTTTTCTCTCCTGCACAGCTCTCTTGTCTTTTCTGATTCATCACCCATTACTAGGAGGAAATCCATGTCGCTGCACGATCGGCTCAAGCCCACCATGAAAGGGTGTATTTTGCTGCTCTCATAACTAGTACTGCCCATGTATTCTACCCCCAGGAGTTTGTTCTTGGCCGATCGAAGCGCTTGGTTGAATTCTTTGATGGTATGAACTTTCTGAACTCTCTCGTCATTTTCAAGTTTCTTAGTTCCAGAGGCAGCTGTGGCTTTGGTAATTAAGCGGGTGTAGTGAGGAGTTTTGAGTCCCCTTGGTGGAGAAGTATGTGCTGTTAGGAATGGTAAAGAAGAACTGTAACATCCCAAGAAAACTAAAATATATAGCAATGTATAGGGATTATGCAAAAATGGATAGAAACCGTTTTACGTAAAAAAGGGTAAAGAGATCATTTTTCCCGGTTGAATGGAAAAATGAGAAAATTATATTTTTACCCCTAAAGAATTATGGAAAGGACATCCACGTCCTAAAAGGTTTAAAATTTAGGGGGGAATGAAATAGAAAAGTCTTGGGGAAAATTACACCTAATGACCCGAAAGTTCCAGAAATTATAATTTAACCCCGAGTCAGGGATAATTTTGTAAATATGCAAAATTACTATCAAAACGAAGCCCTCGATGAGAGAAGTCCAATGGTATATGGCACTGAGGGTTAATGTTCAAGAATAAAGAAATAATCAGTGCCGAGTATCCAAAAGTAACAGTAAACCGATAAAGTAAACCGTGGGCCCTACCGATGGTTAAAAAGAAATCGGATCAGGATATGGGCCATACACAGATACCATTTGGGACAGGATAATTATGAAAATATAAAAATAAAATTAGAATAGTCCTGTATCCCAAAAATGCTAAATTAGTATAAAGACGGTTTTATCGGTACGGTTAAAAAGTACCCGGATTGAGGTACATCTGGATCAGGAAAATTGGACAATTTTTGGACACTTCTCTCTCCTCATGCGTGACTTTTGCTGCAGCCATGTGATACAAATTAATATTATATTATTTCATGGGAATACTTCTTGAAGAAGTATGTGGAAAAGTAACCATGGTTAGCCAAAAAGTTACTTTAATTAATTAAGTTCATTAAACCACTTAAGCATTCATTTCCCACTTCATTTCACGCGTGACTTCTGCAGCCTCAAACCAGAAAAGAAAAACTCAAGGAAGAAGAGAGAAAAGAGAGAAGGAAAAGAGGAAACTCAAGAGGAAGTTCAAGAGCTCAAGTTGGTAAGTGTCTTCTACTACTCCAAGCTTGTAGTTCATGGTGTTTAAAGCATGGTTCATGGAGTATATTTTCTTCCTCTTCCTCTTAGGGTTTCATTCAAACATGATTTAGCAAGGAAATGAGTTTACAAACCATAAATCATGGGGGAAATGCTAGACTACACATTTAAGGCATGAATATGCAAGTGGTCTGTTATATAACAAAGTGTAGCAATTTTTCTTGAATTTCCCTGATTTTGGACGAGTTACTGTTCACACTTAGAGTTGGAATTTCATGTTTTTGATGCCAAAAATGAGTTCCTCATGGTGGAAAACCTTAGGAACAAGTGATGGTTTCATGAAAAAGTTTAAGATTAAGGAAGTGAAATTTTTAGGTTTTTGGAGTTAATTCGGAATGAACAGTAACCGAGTTAGAAATGGAATTTGGTCATTCTGAGGCCATATTTGGATTCCTCATGAAAAATTACATGAAATAGAGGTATAATTCATCATTTTTGAGTTAGAAATGAATTTTTGGTGAATTTTTAAAGAATTAGGGTTTCATGAATTGAAGAAAGTCATGGAACCATTAGTTTGAAGTTCTTATGAACTAACCCTTGGTTCAAGTTGATTTATTTGATATTTGGTGATGCATTAGGGTGTGATAAAGCTTAAGGAAGTCCTTGAAATGGTTGAATCAAAGAGGAAAGACATAAAGTTTCATGAGGTAGCATAGTTACTTTTTTTCACATTATATTGTCTTGCTATATTATATTGTGAATGATGACTTGCCATATTGTTTTTATGATGTTTGAGACTGGTTTTGGCTGTTTTATGAAAGGGATAGTACCCGGGATGTCCATTTTCTATGCCGTTATAATGCCGAAATTTTTATAAACGATATGGTGATTTATGTCTTGAAATTATTATTATGATGTTTTGAAGGTTTTATAGCATGCATGATAATGTAAATGCTTGAGATGTGACTAGCTACTGGGATTTCCAAAATCTCATCACCCAAATAATAACATGATAGGTCCAAGTTATGGAAGAAATCCAAGGGAGGCAAAGAGCTAAAGGAAAAGAGGAAGAGAATGATGAATGATATTATTATGCAAGTCTTGATGTTATGTTTTGGGAATTTGTATAAATTCGTATGAAAGGGGTTAAATCCTATTTGATGCCTTGAATATATTCTTTTAAGTCCTCTATGATATTATGCATGAAATTGGAGTACTAAATGTTAATGTAAATGTGTTATGAAGCTTATCATGTAAGTTATGACATAAGTTCGTTGGAGATGACCAATATTGATTTGAGCAGGGGAACTCTATTCTAAATAGAGCATCCTATAAAAGTGTTATATATGCTCTTAAAGTAGACAGAACAAGATTTTTATAGAGCTAAGGAGCACCTAGATTGGATAAATGTATGAATTATGATGAATTTTCGAAATCAGGGTTTAGAACAGGACAATAAGGGGAAAACTGAAATCTGGAAAGTAAGTACTGGAAAATTCAAAGGATAATATAAAATCGTACAAAGCTCCAAAAATTCAGTGGTTTATATGCATAAAAATGTCTATGTTTTAAGTTTTTTATGCCACTGATTTGGAGTTAATTGGAGCTATATAATAGGAGATATAGAGTTTTTCCCAAAACTGTTCTAGTAAGAGTCAAATTCTGACCCTTCATGACTTAAGTTAAAGTTATGCCCTGTGTAAGTGAAATAAATGTATAATAAAAATATGTCATTAAGTATACATGTATAGCTTTCAAATGACATAGATTATACATAGTTTATAACAGAATAGAAGGATATATAATTTTTCAAAGTTGAGGTCAGAAAACTGGAACATAGCAAATTGGCCAAATAAACAGTAAATATCCACGAAATTACTGTACAAATTGGCCCAATGATGTTAGTATTTTATATTTGTCCCATGTATATCTGAATTTAAGATAAATTTAGAGACTAGAATCACCTCAAGATGAATTTTCTAGATTTAATTATGAATTTTCAAAGTTCGTCGGGTAAAATAAAATTTGTCAAATGAACAGTACCTCGAATTTTGTAAAATTCTGATTTTATCATATTATGATTTTAGTCTCTAATCTATGATGAAAGACATCTAAAATGATCTAATACATGGCAAAAGGGTCCTAATATAAGGTGTTACAAGAATGGAAATGACGGCCGACATGGTTTTCGAGTGAGGGAGAAAACGAACAACGAAGGCCGATGGGGAACACATGGGAGGGAGCTTGGATCTTTCATTAAGATGGATGACAACCGCATAGGAGGGAGGAGACAACCACGTGAGAGGGAGCTTTTCTCGTGAGAGAGGGAAGCCGTGTAGGAGGCAGGGAGAAGACTGCGTGCGAGAAGGAAGCTGAAATCTGGAGAGAGAAAAGGAGCCGCGTGGGATTTTCGGGAAGCTAAAATTTAAGTTTTGAATGGTTTCATCGGTTTTTTATGAAAAACCGATGTAAGTAGATTTATATCGGTTTTCTATATAAAACCGATATAAATACTTTTTTTTAATTATATTTCTATATAAATATTATAATATAAAAATCTAATTATAATCATATAGTTTTATATTATTTACATATTTTTATTTAATTATATTAAAGAATTAATATATTAATAATGTAATAATTTTTTATTTATTTAACTTCAATATATTATTTTACTGTCTTAAGAAATTATACTTCTATCTACTTGCAAATTTAAATTGGTCTTGTACTTAAAAAATATAAATATGGACAAAAAAAATGAAAACATATTAAACAAATATATTAAAATATATTATAATTGATTATATTATATAATTATATTTTTACTCAATTGTATTAATTTTTAGGATAAACATATTTACATCGATTTTATTAAAAACCAATGTAGAAAGATATAAACTGATAAATTTATTTACAAAATTACCACTAATCATCATTTTACATCGTTTTTTTTTAACCAATGTAAATAACCGATGTAAAAAGCACTTTTTGTAGTAGTGTTTGTTGAAGAAAAATGTACTTGGCAGGAAGGTAGAATGGGTTCCTAAAGGTACATCTATATCTAGGGAAAATGCCACTGACAAAAAAAGACCTAAGTATATTTGGGTACCTAGAAAGAAAAACTGAACTCTGTTTTATAGGTTTGTCTTAAAACTAGCAAAAGCAACAAATAGTATATGGACAGTGCTTGCTCAAAACATATGACTGGTGATAAGGAAAAGTTCATCACCTTTAGAGACAAGAAAGGAGGAAAGGTGACCTTTAGAGGTGACCAATATGGCAGAATAGCTGGCATTGTTATTGTGGGCAAGAATCCTGAAACATTTATAGAAGAGGTGTTGTTTGTAGTTGGCCTCAATCATAGCTAGCTGAGTATGAGTCAGACATGTGACATAGGGAACTGGGTATTGTTTGACTCAAAATTCTGCCTAGTCATCTAAAAAAGTGATCGCAAAGTAATTTTCAAAGCTCAAAGAGATGATATTTACTATACTATTGATCTTGATGAACTTCCTACTTTAGACTCTATATGTTTAATTAGTAAAGATAATGACAGTTGGTTGTGGCATAGAAGACAAGCACATGTTAACATGAACCAATTAACAAAATTGATTAAGAATGATTTAGTCACTGGATTACCAAAAAATTTGTTTGAAAAGGATAAAGAATGTGATGCATGCCTTAAAGGGAAACAAACTAAATCATCATTCAAATCTAAAAATGTAATCACCACATCCAGATCACTGCAACTATGGAATATGGATTTGATAGGTCTATCTAGAGTAAAAAGTATTAGTGGAAACTTGTATGTGCTTGTGAATGTAGATGATTACTCTAGATTGACCTAAACATTATTCCTTTCTTCCAAGAATGAAACATTTGATGCATTTGTAACTTTAGCTAAGAAAGTGCAAAATGAGAAAGGTATTTCCATTGTGTCTATCAGGTCTAATCATGGTGGAGAATTCAAAAATTCAAGCTTTCTAGAGTACTGTGAAGAGCATGGAATTGATCATAACTTCTCAGCACCAAGGACTCCTCAGCAAAATGGAATGGTGAAAAGGAAGAACAGAACAATTAGAGAAATGGCTAGAGCAATGCTGAATGAAAAGGAGCTTCCTTAAGTTTCTAGGCTGATGCAGTAAACACAACAAGCTAAATCATCAATAGAGCCTTCATCAGTAAACACAACAAGCTAAATCATCAATAGAGCCTACATCATACAAATTCTGGGGAAGACATCTTATGAGCTATACAAAGGAAGGAAGCTAAACCTCTCACACTTACATGTGTTTGGATGCAAAAGCTTCATCCATAACAATGGAAAAGACAATCTGGGCAAGTTTGATGCTAAATCAAAATAAAGGTATATTCCTTGGCTATTCTAGTAGAAGTAAAGCATATAGGGTTTTCAATAAGAAGACTAGAGCTATAGAAGAATCTATGCATGTTATCTTTATTGAAAATGAAACTGTTTCCAAGCATACCATTGATGAGGATAATCTTATTTCTAGCTTTAAGAACTTTAGTTTTTTTGGAGAAGATAAAATTGAACCTCCCAAAATATTTGAATCTACTAATGTAGAGGAAGATATTTAGGAGAAAGATATTGAATGTGAAAATAATGAAGAAATTTCTTGAGAACTCCCTAAAGCTTGGAGATATCAAATGAGTCATCCAGTTGATCAAGTGATTGGGGGTGTTCAAGAGAATGTTAAAACCAGAAGACAACTTAGGGATCAAATAAACAATTGTGCATTTATTTTACAAATTGAACCTAAGTGTGCTGAAGAAGCCTTAATGATGAATATTGGATACTAGCTATGCAAGATGAACTTAATTAGTTTTAAAGAAATCAAGTATGGGATTTAGTGCCTCGACCCAAAGATCACCCAATTATTGGAACCAAATGGGTATTTAGAAATAAACTTGATGAATTAGGAACAATTATCAAAAACAAAGCTAGATTAGTGGCCAAAGGAAATAATTAGGAAGAAGGCATAGATTATGAGGAAACTTTTGCTCTAGTTACAAGATTAGAAGCAATATGAATCCTTTTAACTTATGCATGCATGAAAGACATAATGCTGTATCACATGGATGCAAAGAGTGCTTTTTTGAATGGATATATCATGGAAGAAATTTATGTTGATCAACCTTCAGGTTTTGAGGACTCAACAAAGCCAAACCATGTTTATAAACTGAAGAAAGCTCTTTATGGCTTAAAACAAGCTCCTAGAGCATGGTATGAAAGGCCAAGTAATTTTTTGACTAAAAAGGGATTTAATAGAGGAAAAGTAGATACAACACTATTTACAAATAAAGAAAATAAAGACTTACTTATTGTTCAAATTTATATTGATGATATTATATTTGGTGCTACTAATGAATCTCTTTACAAGAATTTCTCTAAGCTAATGCAGAGTGAATTTGAAATGTCAATGATGAGTGAGCTCAACTTCTTCCTTAGACTACAAATTAAACAATGTGATGATGACATCTTCCTTAATCAATCAAAATATCTGAAGGAGCTGCTGAAAAAGTTTGGAATGGAAAATGCCAAGTCAATGGGGACTTCTATGGCTACTGCAATAAAACTTGATATGGAAAACACCATGTTCACTCTATAGTGGTCAGAATGATCATTTGTATCCTAATACTTACAATGCAAAAATTGTAAAATATTCACATGACCATATTTCATCTTCATATCATGACATACATTAGCTAGGACTTAAAGGAACATAAAAACTTGGACATACATATTTAACATCATCTTTACAAATTTACATAAAAGTTTTAAACTCATGGCCATTGAGATCAATATCAAATTAATGGCCAAATTCATTCTCCTTTCCTTCTCTTCCTTGGTGGTCTTGCCATTGTTACTACCTAATCATGGTTAATATGTGGAAGGGTGAGATTCAAAGAATCTCAGTAGATAAATCCCATACATGCTATCATATCATCACATTTTTCATAGAAACATCACATAAACCTTAATTCATTACATAGGCACATTTGAACATATAAATTTTATAAAAATTTTGGTAGAGTTTGATTTTGCAAAATGGATATCCCGAGGCTCAAAACCCCTCATACAACTCAGCCAATATCATAGAAATATCACAAATCAGCATTTCATACATATGTCATAGTGTCAAATATCAAAGAAACAATAATGACAATGTGATGTTAGTAAAGAGAATTATCTACCTTATAGTACTTCCTTGCTTCCCACACTTAGTCCAATACTTCTTGGACCTTCCAACACTGCTCCAAAATTTCTTAGGCTTCCTTAAACCTAAACATATAATAAAATAATTACTCAAGCTAATGATGGCGTGACTTTCTTCAAAAAGTGTTCATGAAACCCTAATTCTTCAAAAATTCATGAAAAATTCATTCTTAGCTCAAAAATGATGAATTATACCTCTATTCCATGTAATTTTTTGTGAGGAATCCAATTATACCTCTATTCCATGTAATTTTTTGTGAGGTTTCCAAGCTTAGAATGATAGAAGACAAACTTGTTAGCAAGGCTGACTTCCCAAGAGGGGGGGTGAATTGGGAAGATTAAAATTTTTCTGCACAAAGTAAAATGGGTGAAGATAGCACAGTGTAATGGAAGCAACGTATAAAACAGAGCAAGCTGAAAAGTAAAGATAAGGAGAAGAAGACTCAGTAATTTATCCTGGTTCGGTCTATCCACCTGACCTACGTCCAGTCCCCAAGACAACTCTTGAGATTTTTCACTATACGGCAAGAATTCAACGGGCTTCTTGCTAATGCCACAGTACAACGAGTATGCTCTGTTTCTGGAGCTTTCTCAATCTCTCTAAGCACTCTTACAATGTGCTTTCCAATCCCCTTGTGATTTCCCCTCACAAGTAAATCTATCTTCCAGATGAAGAGTAGATTGTTTACAAAGATATAACTCTCTTGAATAGAGTAGATATGAAGGTTAAAGTACAGATATTGAAGTTGAGAGGTTAAAAGCTTTTGAAAAGAAGATTTGGCAGAAATTCGGTATATACAAGTTTGATTCGTTGCCCACAACTTCAAATGATATTGTATTTATAGATTTTGGTCTTAACTATCCGTTAGAGACTAAATCTATCAGTTGGGGAAGTTATCCAACGGTTACTTTGAAAAACTATCCGTTTACCAACCGCATTTAATGTTTCTGACATACTGAAATTCGAATTTTGGTTGGTCAACAGACGAATTTCAAAGGAACCGAAGGTTAAAGCTTCCAACGTCAGCACGAAGTTCGTCTGTTCATGAAGTGAAATTCAAATTTTGAAACTTACAAAATATTTTCACAATGTGACATACAAATTTTCAAGAAGAAAGTTTTTCAGTTAAGTGTGAACAATGTTTTCAATTTTCTACAGTGCCTTCGAAATTCGAGTTTTGGAAGCCCAAAATTCGTCTGTCTGTAGAACGTTCAAGGAGGCACAGTAGTTCACTTTCTTCGAAATTCGAATTTTGAAGGAGTGAAGTTCGTCTGTCAGAGAGATTCTTTTCAGACTAACTTCAACATTCAAAGTTACAAAACTCTGTCATTCGTATGTCAACATTCCTTTCCAACAGACTCACAACCTTAGCTTCTGAAATTCAAATTTTAATGTTCAAAGTTCGTCTGACAGAAAGCAGTTTTGAAACTTAAATTATTCTTGATCTCAGATGAACTTTAACATTGTTTCAGACGAATTTTTTCCATTTTCATAAGTTGTGTTTTGTCTGAAATTCAAATTTGAAGACTCAAAGTTCGTCTGTTTCAAAGAAGCTTCTTTCAGGCTTATATGAAAATTCGAATGTTGGAAAGTCAAAGTTCGTCTGTCAGATAGTATTTTTGAAATTCAATTTCATCTTGATTTCAGATGAACTTTAACATTATTTCAGATGAATTTCTTTGGTTTTCTCAAACTGCATTTTATCTGAAATTCGAATTTTGAAGATCTGAAGTTCGTCTGTCACCAAAAAGGCTTCTTTCAGACTTAGATGAAAATTCAAATTTTGGAGAAGAAAATTCATCTGACAGAGAGACATCTCTTCAGACTTTTTCAGTTTTAGCTCGAAATTCGAATTTCCAAAGGCAAAGTTCGAATTTCCAACATGCCAGTTCAGTTTAAACTTTCAAACTTCGTCTGTTTGTGGGTATCTTTTAAATAAGTCAAGATTTAATATAAAATCAAGGTTTAAAAACATCTTTTCCTCAAATCAAAATCTTTTACCCATTCATAACTAAAGCTAAAGATCCTACAGTAGATCTAGCAGCAATTACTTAGAAATTCTTCACTTGAAACACTTTGAGCTCCTTTGATATCTTCAATCCAAGCTCTTGAGAGTTGATTTGGAATCATCAAAACTTCTTGATTCAACAAAACTTACCAACTTACTTTCAATTATGCCTTTGATGTCTTTTTCTTCTTTCTCTCTTTTCTCTCATTTCTTTCTTTCATTTTCAGCCCCTGTTTTGCCGCTAGAAATGGTTGTGTAGAATGGTGAAAAATTTATGATTAAAGGACTTAATTGTGTAGCTTAATCATGATTAACTCTTAATTAACCTTAGGTTACTTTTTGGCTAAAAATTGTCAACTTCTTGGAGAAGTTTTCTCCAAAAAATGGTGCTGCCCAAGCTGCCCATTTGTCACATCCAATGAGAGAGCTTTGAGTGTCCAGTCTGCTCAATTTTTCCTGGTCCAGATATACATTGAACCAGGTAATTTTTAACTGTGCCGATAAAATTGCTTGTTACAGTAAATTAGCATTTTTGGGTTATAGAACAATTCCAATTTTATTTTTATATTTTCTTAATTACCATGTCCCAAATAATATCTATGTATGGCCAATATCTTATCCCAGTTTCTTTTTAACTGTCCATGGGGCCCACAGTTTACTTTATTGATTTATTGTTACTTTTCGACACTCGGTATTATTTATTTATTTATCCTTAAACATTAACCCTCAGTGCCATATACCATTGGACTTCTCTCATTGAAGGCTTCATTTTGAGAGTAATATTACATATTTACAAAATCACCCCTGACTCAAGGTTAAATTATAATTTCTGAAACTTTTGGGTCTTTGGGTGTAATTTTTCCCAAGGACTTTTTAACTTCTTCTATGCATGATTTTAATGACTTTAGGGACATGTCATTTTGATAATTCTTTAGATGCAAAAACATAATTTCTCATTTTTCTATCTATCCAGGAAAAATAGCTTCTTTACCCATTTTTCACACAAAATTGTGTCTATCTATTTTTGCAAATTTCTTATATATTTCATGTTACCGTTTATTTCTTTTGCTTTCATTACATTATATCCAGTAAAATTTTTGGGATATTACATTTCTACCCCCTTAAAATAAATTTCATCCTCGAAATTTAGATACATACTTGTATCTCTTACTTTCTTCCTTTTATTTTCCAATTTCCAGACCATTATCAATAGAGAAGCATTTTCATATCTTAATTGTCTAACTTAAAAGTCAACTTTTTCACTTTGGTTGCATTCCTCCATTCATAACATTTGAAAGATCTGGCTATTACTTTTCATGTTAGGAAATGTTGAGGACATCATAATCTTATTTTACCTTAGGGGTATCGAAAATTCTAGGCAACATACCCATTCTTAATCCTTATCCTTACTTTCATAACTCTTTTTTCTTATTCCTACTATAGTCTCTTTATTGGCACCTAACATTATTCCTTTCCTTTACTTTTCATAACTTTATGCTATTTGCATGAATAATCTTCTTACTAAGCAAAAGATAACTACAATAGTTTTATTTAAATGGCACTTTTAAGGCCATCTCTTTCTTCTTTTTCATTTTCTTTTCTTTACCTCAAGTCCATTTATCCTTTATTTCATTGTTACTCAAGATTCATAGTGGTCTCATAATATTTCTATGGTGAAAACATAGAGATTACAACTCATTTTAACTTATAATATCTCCATATCTTGAGAGCATTACTCACCACTACTATGTGTGGAAACATATTTTTCATAAAATGTATTGTATAGAACATAGGCTATTATCGTCAACTCAACCCTGCTTTATTACTCATACCTTGATCCATACTTTCTTTCATTAACATAGACCACATAGGTCATCATTGAATCAAGACTAATTATCTCATGGGAGGAGGTTTAGCCTCTTACAATTCATAAAAGCTCATTTCTTACCTCTTTTCCCGTAAAACTTTTTCTTCTAATCAAACGCTAAGACAAATTTGAGATAAATTTTTTTTCACAACAAAATTTTATAACATCTTACTAGACTTAGTAAATTTCTCATCTTATTCAGGTTTTCGGTCTCTCCCACTCATAACTTTACTTGTTTTACTAGGATTTGCTGCAACCCTATGGGAGATTCTATAACCTACTGACTGTACTTTCGTGAGCTACATTCATTGAGTTTAGTAAGTCAATAATTTTATTTAAAATATTTTAAAAATTCTCAGTCATCTTTCATGCTCGTTACAGATTCGGAGTACCTTAACACATCATTCTTGAGAACTGTCATTATGCTACTTATATTTTTATTCATGCAGTCTTAGTAGGTGCAATGGTAAGACTATTTGGCTTCATCATAACTTCATAGCGCCCTTATTTAACAATCAACATATCTTTTTCTTTCTTACTCTTTACATTTTCTCATCTTTCAATACTTCTTAGTATGCTACTATCCTGGTACTTTCCTCACTTGAGCTCATTTAACTATAGAATACTTAGGGGTTTTGCTTGTACTCATGCCAAAACTGGTCTTATAGAATACTGGCAATGGGCTTCATTTCAGGCCATAACTTATCTATGTAACCTCTGGATACTTTACTGCTTTAATTTTTATGGCATTCAACTACTACTTTCATCTATCTTCTTACAATTGGAATAATAACTTATAATGGTGTCTCATCAACATTCTCATTTTCATTCATTACTTATATTTATACTGCTTCTTTGTTCTTTACTCTAGTTTCTACTAACATAAAGTCTCAACTTACCACTCTGCCTTCATGTATGAATATATTCCCAAATCCAATACTTTTGCTTATCTTAGCATAGCCTTTAGAATCTCTTAACTTTTATGGGTTGGAGTCTTAATGGTATTAAGGCAGTGATCATTAACTCTTTACTCCTTATCACTTCTCATATTTCTTCTTTATCGTTTCCATAAATAACCTCCTTAGCTACTTAGTCAAGGTTAATTTGTGGTTTGACAACTTAAGGGAGATTTCTCAACCCTTCAAAAGTTTCACTACTACAGGGAAGACTTTCAAGGATGGTTGAAATGGACTTTCAAGGATGGTTCTCATGTAGTGGTGATTGTGATAGTGATAGAAAATATGACATTTCCATGACGGTTCTCTAACTGTCCTAGAAAGTACTTTTAAGGACGGTTATGGGCACAACCATCCTTGAAAGTGGCCTTTCAAGGACTGTTAGTAGCCATTAACAGTCCTTGAAAGTGGACTTTCAAAGATGGTTGTATCTACAACTGTCCTTAAGAGTGGCAATTTTTTTTAAAGAAAAAATTGCAATTATGGTTACCTATAAAATATCACTACATATACATATATTAAATAGTTCAGCCCCAAAACTGGACTTTTATGATACAAGGGCAATGACCAATACTGAGTGGTTGTAGTAAGTATGGTTCTCACATGAACAAACTAAAGCACAACAGTTTCAAAGCATCATATTCTCATACAATAACTACATATACATTTATTTAGTCAAATACATCAAGGTTAATATAATCATTCTTAACTATAATTCTATAAATAGAGCATCCAACGTACATAAGTTTAAAGAACTGTAGGCAGCCAACAAATTAAAATTGCATTTAGGTAGAGAATTATTATGAAGAATATTCAGCCATGCAAGTGTTACTCCTATTAATTTATCCCCCATAAGTACTACCTAGCTAGTAAAAACTAATACTTCAAAATTGAGTCATATTGTGACCGACTCTCTTATCAAACTCTAGACAACACTTCATATTGCTCCTATAGGCTCCAAGAATCAAGTCCATCTTAAGGTCAGAAGCTCCATCAAATTTTGTACTATAGGCTCTAAGTGACTGCTCATAATGTTGGGGGACCTAAAATTAACATAAAAACTATTTAGGCTAAATGAACATGCTTAAAGCACTAGTGTGATTTGCAATTTGAAATTAACATATTCAAGTAGGTTTTACAGCATGCAAAAATCATGGCATAGAGGGTAGTACATTAAGAAAGCAACATTTTTCTAAAAGCAAGAATCGGATGCACCTAAACATAGAAGACTCGCCCATTTTGTAACATTTTCCCAAGCTTATGCCTTTGCCATGCAGCATTGGTACACAAGATTTTGAGCAAATTAATCACTAACTACATACAAAATATTGCATAAGATTATATGAAGTGCTAGAAACAACAAACTGTGAGAACAGTAGTACCCTTTTTTATTAATAAATTCCAGATTGATTAAGATAACAAAGTAATACAAAGAAGTTCTTTAGCCAAGCCTTGGCATTGTTAGTTAAAAGAAAGAAGCATGCATCAATATGCCAACTGTAAGCATAAATTCGATATAAAAGAAAGTTGAGCTTAGTTTATGTCTAGCATCCCATATCAAGTTTTTCTAAAATCCACATATCTTTCGCTTAACCATGCATGACAACTAATATATACCTCACTAAAATATGTAAACATCAAATTAGGAAAATTCACATGGTAAGCCATAGAATCATAGTAACTTCTATGTCTCTCCTTCAATCAATAGAGTCACTAACTATGAAAGCTGTTTGAACCCTCTCAAAGCTTGAACCTCCTAAATTTATATTGTACGAAGGGAGGAAAGGGTAACATAAATCAGTAACAAAGAATGGAGGGGATTCAAAGAATTTACATAATTCAATGGACGAGAAAAAACATAAAGATCCATAGTTGATGCAGCTATGGATCAGTAACAGAGAAAAATAGAAGTGTAGATCAAATAAAATATCTAAGAATAAGTCAAGAGATGGTAGCAAACCAAAAGATGAAGTTATAGACTTATAGGTTTAGAAATATAACAAGGATAATATGTTAATTAAAATTCTTAAATAAATATTTTTATCTTAAAAACAATGTTCTGTTCTTCTTTTTTTTTTTAATCTTTGCATACCTCTGCTTAAATCTCGAATTGAACATATTCAAAATGCACAAATTAAAAAAAAAAGGGCACAAATCAATTACAAGGGAAAAAATGTGAAATCTACAAGTATATCAGCAAGCAATGAGGAATAACTCCTTGAAAATCAAATCACCTACTCATGGAAGGCTTCAAGAATGGCAAATGTCTCATTATCCATCCTAATTTCATCTTTTTCTATCATTTCAAGGAGATGAAGGGGTGGTTTGTTGGCAAAAAGGTACATTCGAAGCAATATTTTATACAGTGACAGAGTTGCAAGACTAGCATTGTGGATATCTGTAATATACTCATTTGCAACTTTAAAATTTCCATGTTTCTCAAAATACTCTGCAAAGGCTACCAGAAGTTCATGTGGCAGTCTCCAATTTTAGTCTTTGAACATAGCAAAAGCTCTCTTCATGGCAAGAACGACTTGTCCATTTTCGGGCTCTTGACATATCCTTCCACGAGAATCTCCCATGTCATATAATTTAACAATTACAGTAGACACATGGAAGAAGGACATGCCATTAACCCACTTGCACATAAACAAAGGCTATAATGGCAAAAGCTATTCTATCTCTTTCACTACTTGTGAAGCCATAGTTACTTTCCCTTTTCCTTCTTTATCTCTGGTTATAACTTGCAATGGAGGAGGCCATAAACTTGAAAAAATTTCAAAGTAAAAAATTAACAAATCAATCCAATCATATATAAAAGTGCAAGAATGTCTAAACCCATGAACACTGTAGTCACATATCTATTTATAATTTTATTCAACTAAACTTTAATAAAAAGAAAATCCAAGAGAATATGTAGGACCCTCTGAATTATGGTTGTCCTCTTCTGTACCCATGTGTACTACTTCTATGATTACAGCTGGTAATCATCACCAGTAACATGCGCATTATGCAGTTAATTGGCTTAATCTTTACCAATACAATCATTGTCCCTTCATTTGTCTTTTACAAAACTATTCTGTGTCTAAAGGGAAGCCATAAAAACACAAATAACCACTTCATAATATCTCTAATGATGTAAAAATTATGAGATAAAGCTCCCTGAAAATGTGTAACAAATTTGAGGAGCAAAATTTGTCCAACTTCCAGTGCCAGTAATACAGCCTTCTACTAAGTCTTTTTGTGAATCATCGTATAGGGCTAAAACACTTCCATGTAGAAAGCTATTAAATATCAAGCTCATATCAATAACGAGAAGCTTGTGGGTTTGATTCAATTTTCATTTGAAATGATGCAAAAAAGTTGTTGTCTGCAATAGATTTTTTAGTTTCACTTCAGCAAAGGTTTGCACACTAAATAGCACTAAAGAGAGCATGCTAGATTAGGGACAGTAATAGCCACAAGTTTGGTTTGTAGCATTCAATTGTGGTCTCATTCATTTCATTTTGAAAAAGTATGAAAGTGTCCAAAGCGTTTTGTGGTATAAAACCACCTATTCTATTAACTAGCTAGGTTACTTTTCTACGCTTCCTACATGTACTTTGTATGACAATATAGTTTAGGCCAAAAGGCTTCGCTTGTCCCACCGAAACCTTGCTCCATAATGCCTTATAACATTCAACAAGCAAGTTTAGAAAATGGTGGAACATAATGCAATAATCAATAGCTTCAGATGGGTCAAATTACTCATAAGCCTAATTTAATAGTATGATGTAGGTTATTCTATGGTCCACAATGCAAAATTTTCTTCAACTTGTTCTTGAAGAACTTGCAAACTACTACAATATTCAAGCAACTGATGAAATTAGCACTTAGAAATCTCTATTTCTTGCCATGACAGAGCCATTGTGTCCAACCAATCTATTAAGAAAATCAACACTCGGATAATGCAAATAATATGGTAATCTCATCAATTCAATCATCCAATCGACAAGACTAAATTGAATGCAATACCAAAGAGTGTAGATAAGCTTAATTCTAGAAATTAAAATCAGAACCAGTAACTAATTGCACCGTTAACTACAACTGCAAAATAAAGTTCGCACAACTTGAATTAATCACTGAAAGAAACCTAGAATTCCAAGGGTGGTTCAGCTAGACTAGTATTTATAGAGAAAAAAGAAAAGAAAAAAAGAAAACTCACTTGTAAAGCCAAAGGTTCATGCTTCTGAAGATGAAGGCCGAAGAAGAGTGCGGCACGAGGGAATGGAGTAGAGGCGAAGCATTGTGTGTTTTTGAGTGATGGGGAAAATGACGATGCAGGTTGATGGAGGGAGTAGAGTGGAAGATGGAGACTACATGGAAGGAAGCCTGAATCTGAAGACCAACGACCTCTGTGTTCACCGGTGATGAGATAAGGTTGTTGTGACGAGAGTAACAAATTAAAGGTGGCTTCAATGGTGTGTGACCCTTTACGGTTCAACGAGGATACCAAATTAAAGAAGAAGTCATGAATATAATGTGAAAGAGAGCATGAAGTGAGAGCAGAAGCAAAGAGTGGCGATAGGAGGAGGGAGTGAGGCGCGAAGTCGACAGCAGGGGTAAAAATATTAAACCAAAGCAATACAGGATATAGCAATATAAGAGAAGAAAAGCATAAGAAAATTAAAGAAAATGATAAGAGGATGGGTTCCCAATATAACCGTGCTTTTAAACTCTAAAGAGGACGGTTATATGAGCAACCATCCTCTTAAGTTAAAAAATTAAAAGATTATTTACAAAAATGCCACCGATCACATTTTCAAGGATAGTTTTTCATATAATCATCTTCTGATAGCGTCCTAGAATGGATTTTTTATACTAGTGTTTCTTGCTAACTCAAATAGAATCTAGCCTTCGGCCTCTCTCGATTTTTGGCTCATTTGGGCATCACCGCAAGAGCTACCTTTCATCAGCCTTGCCTTGATGGTCTTTATCATATGGAGAATTTCATCTTTTTTGCTCAATTGGGCTTCTCCCCAAGAGCTACTATCTTGGCTCAATTGGGCTTTTCCCTAAGAGCTACCTCTCATTTCTCACCTTGGCAGCTAATGAAAGATTTCATTCATTATGAGATCTTCTAGCCATAAACATTTCTTTTTATAGCTAGATTTCATACCAAGACTAGCAATATACTATCTCAAGGTTTTGTAATTCCCTAAACTGCTTGCCACTATTTTCTCCTTTCTTACTTCATAATTTATACCTTGAACATCATACATACATATTCTTCCTTTAACTCATATCTACATTTGCATTACTTTATACTTGCTTAATCTCTTGTTATACTGAACTTATGGGGTTTCAGTACTAATGGAAAACCTATTATTGTCATCTATTATCTTCATGGGATCTCTTTTTGGATCCTTCTTTAGTTCCTTTTTTGAGACTTCTAACACTTTAACTTCTTCTTTCTACAATAACATACTGCCTAGAACATATAGGCAATGAGACAATTTCCCAAAATATGTTATACTTAATTCTAAACAATTCTTGATACAATTCTAGAGCTTGTAATCCAGTTACGGCATCAAGTATTTGCTCAACCCATTAACTTATAGGAAGCATATGGTCATGATGCACTTCCAGAAATTTCTTCGTTTCTAATCCAATGCTTAAGGAATGCAAAGCTGAAACATATCCTCCAAATCTCACGTGACATTCATCATAGATACTTCTAACATCTATTTTGATTTGGAGTCCTTGGTTTATTTGGAAGAAGCTACTGTCCTCCTTAAAGAATTCATTTAGCCCAAACTCATTGAAATTATCATAGTTTATGGGTTGATTAACCACTTTCCTTGATCATATATCAGCCTCCTTATTTCCTTTCTAGTGACTACTTCTTTTTCTAAATGATCTTCCCTTATAGATTAGTGTCTCCCTAATGCTTCTTTTCATAACTATTTTTCTTTATTTCTATCATTCATTCATTATTGGCCTCTTTCATTTATTACTAAAAACATCTCGTCACTAAATTTATTTGTAGGTGGTGTACTTACTTCTCATATTCATTATCATCACCTACCATCATATTTCTTTGCTACTTTCTGGTTTATAGCTTAATATTCGAGAAACGTTTTATGTAAACTTTCATATCAGTTGTTGATTAATGAGGTTTCGTATCCTTTTAAATTATTCATTTTAGGTCATTCTTTTTCAGAGAACTATCATAACTTTAGGGCTCATCAGTCTTTTTCGTCGTCTCATTCTCTTTAGAGGTCTACTACAACCTCATAGTTGGTCTACTATGATCATGAGGTCTATTGTGATCTTAGAACCCTACTAGGATTCCTTATGACCCTTTATCATTACTTAACTAATAGGATCCATCAAGATCTAACTCTGGAAAGCTTCATGACCTATGAAACATCTTCATCTAAGCCAGCAAGTACTGTCTTCAAGACTTGTTCTCTTATGTTACTAAAATATTTCTAGGCCAGATTTTCATAAACAACAAGTTATATCTATAGGGGAAAACTATCATTAAAATGAGTATCTTTCTTTCCTGTTACCATTACTTCATAGCTTCATTCCCTTTCTGCTTGTTTTTCACTTTTTTTTTTAGCAGCAGCTTCTTTAACATTTACTAGGTAGCAGACATAAAACTTTGATTGTTCAAACTATCTCCCATAATTCTGCTAACCTCTACTAGCATACTAAATTGCCTACTTCGTATTAGGCTTTCCTTTCCCTGATGACTGGCTTTAATCCTCTTCCTATCTTTTCTGCCTTGCACCTCTATTCATCATACTATTATAACTAGGTTGAATTTCGTACTAACTGTATGAATGCAGCTTCATACTTACTTACTAACTAATCCTCTGCTTGTTGGAACATAATGATTTCATCTTCATCCCCATCTCTAACTAATCGCACTAAAAATATTTATCATAAAATATTACAAAATAATTTCCACGTCAAGGGTATGTTCTAAACTTGCAGGATCAACTCAGTATTAAGCTACCATCTATCTGTCTTTTTCTTAAGTGCGTAAATAGATAGCCTATAAGGCTTTCATTTAAGAGGAATATCTGATTAATCTGAAAATCTTTTCTAAACTCAGTATCTAGTCCTTAACCATTTGTACTCAGTATCTAGTCCTTAACCATTTGTACTTCAAGCCTTTCATTAAATGAGGGAGGACATCATCTCCAAAACTGAGCTATTACATGTTGTGGTTTAGCATGATCAATTTTTTGTTTCTGCTGCCAAGTTCATTAATACAATCTAGGGTACCTGCGGGTGATATTGCCTCAGAGATGAAATTTTAACTATAGTTTCTTGAAGTTGTCTCTGAGTGTCTAAGATTCACTGGAACTTTTCAAAAATCCTTTGCTGCTGATCTCATCTATTCATAATAACTTGCAAAGGATCACCCTGTGATGTCTTTCCTTATTCAAGAGTCTCTACTCTTATTCGTCTCCCAATACAAACCATGATCATTATACTCAGATAACATTTATAAACATAATACCTTTATTTACATGAGTAAACTTCATACATAAGTTCTTATGATCTCATTACATTATCATTTTATTATACTTCCTACTTATGATTGCTTATGATACACTCAAAACTTGCAATCATCATTGTTCTTTACATTCACATATTTATACATATTTACACATAGTCTCATTCATCATTCCATTCCAGAGAGACCATAGCTACTTTCTTCTCCAATAAAAGCTTCATTGAAATTCTCTTCTAGATGCTCTTTCGAGTCCTCATAATCTTCTTCTTTTATGTCTATAACAAGATCCTCCTATTTCAGTCGGATCGCCTTCGAATATGCCAGCTCTTTAATACAATCTTGAAATGTTTTTGGCATTTATTCTTGGAGTCTAACTTTAGACGGCATAAATACTCGTCATTTGGTAGTACATTCTTCATTGCATTGATCCAAGATACCTCCATATAGAAGTAGTTTAGGGTTTCCAAAGACTACCTAGCATATCTAACTTTATCCAGAAAGGTCAAGATTCTATATTCTATGAAATGCTCCTGGCTTTTTTGGAATATCTGCATAACCATTGTTCTAGTTTTACGGCATCAGCAAATGGGGGAATGGGGCTAAAGTCTTTTGGAGCCAATACTTAATCATTAACTCCTTCTCACTGATGATTTAACCTAATATCCCTTTACCAACTAGAAAGCCCTTGACCTTAGCAATTTCATATAGGAAATGTAGGACATGCTTAGGCCCTCCAAGATATGCCTCACTTTTCTTGAAACACTTTTGAACACATTTATATACCCTATCTTTTGTATTAATTGGACTGTCATAACCAAGGTTATCTAGATCTAGTAAAAACCCAGCTTCATACTCCCTACCTTCTACAGCTTCAATTCCTGGTTTCTGAATTTGAGCAGGAAGAGTTAAAACAACTTAAGGCGTTAATGCTTTATCAGGTTTAGATCCAGTTCGATGAGGTCCAACATTAACTTTGGGTTTGTCTAAACTTCCTATTGGTAATTTGTTCGAGCCAATACTTCCATTATTTTCTTCCATCTCTGGCTCAAGGATCATCCATCTCTTACGGTTAGGATCCAGGCTATTGTTTGAGTAAACATCTTATCTGCCTACATACACAATAGCAATCCTTGTCAATAAATTGATCCAAAGGAATATTAATAATTCATATATTTCTTTCTTTAAATTTAACTATTTTGGCCCAAATATAATGCTCCGAGAGCCTAAACCTTTGGCTCTAATACCAAAAAGTATAACACATATATTTATGACAATTTCCCATGTATTAGACCACATTAGAGACCAACTATACTTAATTAGAAGCTTGAATCACAATTAAATATTATAATAAACTTAATCAATTTTCCATGGTACTATTCATTTAATCCCATTTTTCTTTCTTTTTTTGGCAAAATTCAGAAAATCATAAATAATTCAATAACAATCATATGAAAAAGATTCAAGTCTCTATGCATAGATTATAAGAATGTATACATGGGAAAAATATCAATTAGAGCAATTACTTAGCCAGTTTGCACAGTAAATTTTGTGAATTTCTACTGTTCATATGGTCAATTTCAGAAATTCCAATTTTCTAGACTAACTTTAAAAATTCACTATAAATCGTACATTCATCCAAATTGAGTGATCTTTCAACTATATGAAAGCTACTTCTATCTAGTTTTTAAGTATATATAACATTTATACTTTGTTAATAAAAAATCCCATACTATAGCACGTTTACTTTCTAGTAGTTAGAATGACCATTTGTATCCTAATACTTACAATACAAAAATTGTAAAATATTCACATGACCATATTTCATCTTCATATCATGCCATACATTAGCTAGGACTTAAAGGAACATAAAAACTTGGACATACATTTTTAACATCATCTTTACAAATTTACATAAAAGTTTTAAACTCATGGCCATTGAGATCAATATCAAATTAATGGCCAAATTCATTCTCCTTTCCTTTCTCTTCCTTGGTGGTCTTGCCATTGTTACTACCTAATCATGGTTAATATGTGGAAGGGTGAGATTCAAAGAATCTCAGTAGATAAATCCTATACATGCTATCATATCATCACATTTTTCATAGAAACATCACATAAACCTTAATTCATTACATAGGCACATTTGAACATATAAATTTTATAAAAATTTTGGTAGAGTTTCATTTTGCAAAATGGATATCCCAAGGTTCAAAACCCCTCATACAACTCAGCCAATATCATAGAAATATCACAAATTAACATTTCATACATATGTCATAGTATCAAATATCAAAGAAATAATAATGACAATGTAATGTTAGTAAAGAAAATTATCTACCTTATAGTACTTCCTTGCTTCCCACACTTTGTCCAACACTTCTTCAAACTTTCTTAGCCTTCCTCGAACCTAAACATATCATCAAACAATTACTCAAGCTAATGGTTCCATGAATTTCTTCAAAAAGTGTTCATGAAACCCTAATTCTTATAAAATTCACCATAAATTCATTCCTAGCTCAAAAATGATAAATTATACCTCTATTCCATATAATTTTTTGTGAGGAATCCAAATATGGCCTCAAAATTACCAAATTCCATCTCTAGCTATGGTTACTGTTCATTCCGAATTAAGCTTCAAAACCCTAAATTTTTCACTTAACTTTCCTTTGATTTTTCTTTGTACTACACATTTGCCTTTAAGATTTTGGACCATGGGGGATCCATTTTTGAGGTCAAAAACTTGAAATTTCAACTCTAAATACTCCCCCTGTTCTCACCAAAATTCATGGTAAATGCAAGAAAATTACTACACTTTGTTATACAACAAACTACTTGCATATTCAAGCTTTAAATTAACATTCTATCATTTCCCCTATGATTTATAGTTGGAAAACCCCATTTCTTGCTAAATCATGCCATGGACGAAACCCTAAGAGGTTGGAGAAGAATTTCTATTCCGTGAACCATGCTTCTAATACCATAGATAGCAAGCTTAGAATGATAGAAGATAAACTTACCAACTTGCTTTCAATTTTTCTTGGATTTCTTCTTCTTCTTTCTCTCTTTTCTCTCCTTTCTTTCTTACGCTTTCAGCCCCTGTTTTGCTTCTGGAAATGGTCATGCAGAATGGTGAAAAAGTTAGGGATTAAAGGACTTAATTATGTAGCTTAATCATGATTAACTCTTAATTAAACTTAGGTTACTTTTTGGCCAAAACTAGTCAACTTCTTGGAGAAGTTTTCTCCAAAAAATGGTGCTGCCCAAATTGCCTATTTGTCATGCCCAACGAGAGGGCTTTGAGTGTCCAGTCTGCTCAATTTTTTCTGATCCAGATATATCTTGAATCAGATAATTTTTAACCGTACCGCTAAACTGCTTGTTACAGTAAATTAGCATTTTTGGGCTACATGACTATTCTAATTTTATTTTTATATTTCCTTAATTATCCTGTCCCAAATGATATCTGTGGATGACCCGTATCCTGTCTCGATTTCTTTTTAACTATCCATGGGCCTACATTTTACTTTATCGGTTTACTATTACTTTTCAACACTCGGTACTAATTATTTCTTTATCCTTGAATATTAACCCTCAGTACCATATACCATTGAAATTCTCTCATCGAGGGCTTCATTATGATAGTAATTTTGTACATTTACAAAATACCCTTGACTCGGGATCAAATTATAATTTCTAAAACTTTCAGGTTATTAGGTGTAATTTTCCCCCAAGGACTTGTTAACTTCCTCTCCACGTGATTTTATTGACTTTAGGACATGGATGTTATTGATAATTTTTTATGGGTAAAAATGTAATTTCTCACTTTTTTATCTGACTGAGAAAAATGACCTCTTTACCATTTTTTACGCAAAATGGTGTTTGTACGTTTTTGTGAATTCTTTGTATATTTCATGTTATCATTTATTTCTTCCTCTTCCATTACTTTATATCCAGTAAAATTTTTGGGATATAGGAAAAAATTTATTAAGATCAAAATAATATTTATTGGGTTATTAGGTTTTAATATTAAATTTTACTCGATAAAGGTTATTTTAGACCGTAGAAAAAGGTAGTACCAATTTAAGAATAGTGATTAAACTTTGTTAAAATATATTTTTAGTCAAGATAATGATTTTAGTCCAGAAGTTATTTTTGGATAATCTTGTACCAATATAATGACAATTTTGGCAAAAATATTTAATCGATATGGGTAAATTTAATATTTCAAGATTTCACTGGATACTTAATAATGAAAAAGTACAAAATGAATGATAATGTGAAATGAACAAGGAATTCGTAAAAACGAACAGACACCATTTTACATGAATAAGGGCAAAGATGTCATTTTTCCGTTGGGAGGAAAAATGATAAAATTATATTTTTGCACCTAAAAAAATATAAAAATGACATTAACGTCCCAAAATATATAAAAATTACCCGATAGAAAATTCCTTGGGGAAAATTACACCTAATAACCTAAAAATTTCAAAAATTATAATTAACTCGTTTCAAGGGCAATTTTGTAAATATGCAAAATTACTGTCAAAACGAAGCCCTCGATGAAAGAAGTCCAATGGTATATGGCACTAAGGGTTAATGTCTAAGAATAAAGAAATAATCATTGCTAAGTGTCCAAAAGTAATAATAAACCGATAAAGTAAACTGTGGGCCCTACTGATGGTTTAAAAGGTAATTGGGACTGGATATGGGCCATACATAGATACCATTTGGGATAGAATAATTAAGAAAACATGAAAATAAAATTAGAATAGTCATGTAGCTCAAAAATGTTAAATTACTATAAAGGTGATTTTTCGGTACGGTTAAAAATTACCCGGTTCAAGATATATCTAAACCAGAAAAAATTAAGCATACTGGACACTTTGAACATTCTGATTGGATGTGCAAATGGGCAGCTAGGGCAGCTTGATTTTTTGGTAAAACTTCTCCAAGAAGATGTCACTTTTTTGGCCAA
Organism: Adenanthera pavonina; assembly: GCA_026686845.1. Lineage (NCBI taxonomy): Eukaryota > Viridiplantae > Streptophyta > Magnoliopsida > Fabales > Fabaceae > Adenanthera > Adenanthera pavonina. Next base: position 8,696,264 of record JAIVEN010000019.1, on the reverse strand, counting down.
AAAGTAACTAAGGTTAATTAAGAGTTCACCATGATTAGTAGTATCATTAAGCCACTTAATCACTCACTTATCTTCATCATTCTACACGGTTTCCAGTAGCAAAAGACCAAAATGAAAATGCAAGAAAAGGTGGAGAGAAGGAGAGAAAGAAAGAGAAAGTTCAAGGTAAAATTCAAGAATTCAAGTTGGTAAGATTATTTCTTACCACCCTAAGCTTGCTATTATGGTTTTTAAATCATGATTTATAGATTAGATTTTCTCCTCCACCCTAAGCTTCCTACCACCCTAAGCTTGCTATTAGATTTTCATCCAAAATGTGATTTAGCAAGGGGATGAGTTTTTGAACCAATAAACTTAGGGAAAAGCTTAGACTACATACTAGAAACATGAATCCATGGATGGTTTGAAGTGATTTGAAGGAAATCTTTTCCAATCACTTTGAGATATTTTTGGCTAGAATAGGGGAAGTATTTAGAGTTGGAATTTCATGATTTTGACCTTAAAAATGGATTCCCCATGGTCCAAAATCTTAAGAACAAGTGTGTTGTGCAAAGAAAAATCAATGGAGAGTTAAGTGAAAAATTTGGGTTTTAGTGAGTAATGTATTATGTAACTCATGAATCCAATGGCTAAATTGGTTCAATGATGATGTGGATAGGTTCAAGAAGGTTATGGAAAGCTTGAAAAGTGGTGGACCAAATTTGGAGAGCAAGCGAACATCATAAGGTAGTTAAATCCCCATACGTATAATATGTTATCATACTTGTTTGCAATGAGTTTCTTGCTTTGCCATGTGTTTAAAATGATGTTTTGTGATGAATTATGTGTATTGGCTGTGTTGATTGAGAGGCATTGTGACCCCAGGATGTCCAATTTCCAAACAAAACACTGTCAAAATTTGTATGAAATTATGTGATACAAAAATGTTAATAAGTTTCAAACGTGTTATCTTGATGCTATATGCTTAATGTGATAATATGATGCCATGTTTGGGTGTTAACTACTGAGATTCTTTGAATCTAACCCTCCCATATATTAACCATGAATAGGTAGTAACAATGGCAAGACCACCAAGGAAGAGAAAGGAAAGGAGAAAACATTTAATCATTAGCTTGATAATGCTAGCTAGGCTATGAATCTGGAACTTTTATGTAAATTTGTAAAGATAAAGTTGGAAATGTTTCTTCAATTTTTTATGTTGCTTTAAGTCTTAATGAGTGTATGGCATGATATGAAGGGGAATTATGGTCATGTAAATACCATCACTTTTGTTTTGCTAAGCATTAGGATATGAATGGTTATTTTGACTTCTATGAAGAAAATCCACTACTATTGAGACAGTTGTAATGTGAAGTATGAATGATATATATGGTTTAAAAGTAGACAGGAAGAGCTTTCCAATGGTCTAAAGAACACTCAAATTAGAAGTATGTGCAATATTTGGTAGATTTTTATATTTAATTCCAATTAAAATGATTATTTTGCAGTTTTTGTATCAATTGTGAAATTTCACAGAGTTTTCTATACATATCAGTATAGTCATTGCTCTGACTTATATTTTTCCCATGTAGACAAAGTTATAAGCTATTTCTAGAGATTTGAATAACATGTATACGATTTTTATTGATTTAGCTATGATTTTCCAAAGTTTGGTTGGAAAAAATAAATTCTATTAAATGAATAGTAACCAAAGTTGGAAAAACTTTAGTATGGAATTTATTATGATTCAAGATCCTAATACGACATAAATGGACTTTAGAATGATTAAATACATAGAAAATGAGCCCAAAGAAAGAGGTGTTACAGCATATTGGTTCATAAAAATTATTGGAGCAATTTTTGGCAAAAAATGAGATAGAGACACGTCTAGACAGCAGGCAAGGACACCAATGAAATTAACTCAAAAGCTTTAATAGAAAAGTAACTAAAGGCTTATTAAAATTAACCATTATTTACTTTGTATTTGATATCTTTCCTTTAAGCTTGGGGTTAAAGCTTGGTTAAGCATTCTTCTTCACCTCCAACATGTTTGAACAGAGGGCCAAGAGGGAAAGAACACAAAAAAAAAATTGGGGAAGAAGAAAAGCAAGAAACAAAAACCAAGGGCTCAAGTTGTCAAGGTAATATCTTAAAGCCATATTATCATGTCTCCAAGTGTTTGTGATGGATTTCATGGTTTATTTCTCTCTCTTTCACCTCTGTAATTTTCAACCATCAGAGAGAGTAGAGAGAGAAAGTTGAGCCATGGCCAAAAAAGTGTAAGAAAAACCATAGAAATCCTTCAAGATGCAAGAATATGCCATTGGTTTGCAGGTTTATTGAGTAGTTATTTTTCTAAAATTTCTTTGATTTTTATGCTGATTTACAGTTTTAGATTGGAAGAGAATTTCATGATTTTGACCCTAAAAATGGATTCCTTGGGTCCAAATTATGTAAGAACAATGGTGTTGTACAAAGAAAAATCAAAGGAAAGCAAAGTGAATTTTTCAGGTGCAAGCAGTCATTGTCCATGCTACCAATGACTATTTTGTCATTGCTTCCCTTGAAGACAATTGATGCTTTTTTTAACTTTCTTTTGGGACATGTATGGCTCAGGTGTGATTTCTCTTGCTTTAACTATATGGTTAGTTTCACATTTAGGCAATAAAGCCAAGATTTGTGCGAGATTGTAATCATTGAGAAATTCTTGTGAGACAAATTCAATTTTAAACAAAATTCTATATATGAATTCTCTCACAAAATTATAAAAGCAGTGAAAGACTTATAAATATCTCTAGTCATGCTAGAAGATATGAGATAGATATTCTTAGAGTTACTTCATCTAAATACTATATCTAAAATCATTAAGAAAATAGTTGGAAGAATGTAAAAATATTATATATGGCAGAAAGTTTTTCCAACTAGTTATGAGACTCAATGATGGAGTTGGAAGTTAGTCCCAACTAATCGGGGAACTAGAGTGTTTGTTAAGCTTAACTCAGTCTGCCTTTATTTAATAATCTTGCTCATCAACAGTTATTAAATTTAAATTTAAATTTAAGAAAGATAAAGATAAAATTATGACTGAGTTTATTCTCTATCGCCTAAAATCACTCAATTGATAATATCTTCTCTTGAAGAATCAGATCACACTGAATTAAGATATATTTAATTAAATAAAAAATATAAACATATAATTTGAATAAATTCAAATTAAATATATCTAATATTCTCCCACTTGGTCCAATTTTGATTCATCAGTTGATATCTCAAGAGATATTTAAGCAGTACTACATGAATCATGGCAGTGGGTTCTCAAATTTTGTAAGCATTACCTTCCATGTATTACAAGTAACACCCTTACCTTATGGGAAATTATTTTTATGAATAAAACTTAAATATTTATTCAGTTATTGACTTAATATTTATCAATCTCACTAGAATTGTGTATAATATTGAGATGATGAACTACAACACAAATTTCATCACTGAAACACACCTCATCTAGATCATAATAATTTGATTTGGCTCACATGAGGTTTATGATCCTTTAACTTTCTCTAAATGCATGCTTTTACAAAAGGATCTTCTCTTCATGTGTTATATGGTTGTTTAACTTTATATGGTCAACACACTTTTTTATGGGCTCAAACGAATCCCTAATTTGAAACCCATGATGAAATTCAACATCCATATAAACTTGTCTCTAAACAGAGATCAAATCCAGTATTCATGGTAGAAGTTAATAATCAATAATTGCTTAGTAATCTTGCACTCCTCCATGACACAATTTGTTCATCTTGTATTAGGATGTGCCATCATGTTGATATTTTAAGGTCAACTTATTTTACTAAATTGAGCAAATGCAGTTTTTTCGTAATTAGTGATCTTTTATATGTAAGTATGAATTTCTAATATTCTTTGCAACTTATCATCTATTATCCAAGCATAAATTGCTTTGGAATATTTATAATATTCCTTTCACAAAGGCTATGTCAATTTATGCACACATTTAGACAAACATCATGCTTTTAACTACTAGCATAAAAGGAATATTTTATTCATCTCTTTTCAAATCTCATTAGGGACTCATGGGAAATTGTAGGTGTCATACATGGTAAATAAACCTTTATTCATGAATACTCAAGTGCTTATGAATATAGGTTCTTTATAGTAAATCTACAAAATTTGAGAATTATTTCTTATGCATCTTTAAAGACACTGCTCACATATCTTTTATATCATAGCTCTTGAACAAAGTTGTTCTACCCTTTGCGACATCCTAAGTCACTGGTCATAAGCATTATGTGTTAAAATTGCCGGCTTCCCAAGAGGGGGCAAATTGGGAAGTTTAAATTTTTTTTGCAAAAGTGTAATATTTCAGTGATAGTAGGAGTTTGTAGAAAAACAAAGAGCAAAGACAATAAAGGTAAATGCAAGGTAAATGAAGAAAGGACAAGGAAATTTATCCTAGTTCAATCTGATCCACTTGACCTACGTCTAGTCCCCAAATCACCACTTGAGATTTTTCACTATCTACAAAAATTCAATGGGCTCCTTGCAATGCCTTAGTACAAGCTGGTGCTTTATCCTATGAACACTCAAATTCTATACTCTGTACTCTTACAAAGTGTTTCCCTAATTCTCTTGTGAATTCCCTCACAAGATATCCTTCTTCCAGATGAAGAAAGGATAATACACAGAAAGAACACTCTCTACATCAGAATAAATGTGACAATTGACGTGCAGTAAATGAAGTGTGGGAGTGAAAAAGACTTTGACTAATGAATTTAGGAAAGTTTCAGTATATACAGCATAAAATTGTTACCCATAACTTCAAATGAAGTTTTACATATAGATTTGTGACTAAACTAGTTGTTAGACACAAGATCTAACCGTTAGAGACATTAACCAACGATTACTCTACAAAACTAGCCATTCACCAACTGTATTTAATGCATATGACACACTGAAATTTGAATTTTGGATGTCAATAGACAAATTTCGTAAAGACTATAAGCTAAAGACTTCAATTTTGAACTTCTATATTTCGTCTATTCATGAGTGAAATTCGAATTCTGAATTTGCCAAATATATCCCATAATGAAACATATGAATTTTCACATCACAAGTGCATCTGTTGAGTATGGACAATTGTCTCATGTTTTTGTAATTCACTCGAAATTCGAATTTTAGAAGTCAAAATTCATCTGTCAGTGGCTAGCTCAACATGGCACAAAAGTTTTGTTCAGTGAAATTCAAATTTTGTACTTCAAAGTTCGTCTATCAGAGAGAGTTACTCTTAACTTTTTATACACTTGAATATCATTCAAATTTTGATCAAACTTTAGACGAATTTTGCACCTTTTTACTAATTATGCTTAACTCGAAATTTGAATTTTAATACTTAAAATTCATTTGTTAAAGATGATAACTCTGGAACTTTGAATTTCAGCAAGCAAAGTTCACATTTTGTACAAAAACACATAAGAATTAATACCAAAATTCGTCTATTAGTCAGTGTTTTCCAAATTTAACATATGTTAACATAGGATAACTGTTAAAACACTTGTTTAAATGTTGTGGGAACATAAATAAGTAAAAATAAAAAACATTTACCCCGTGTACATTATAAGAAATCCTAACAACTAAATCTTTACACATTTTTCATTAGATTTCTTCACTTATATGCTCTTACACTCCTTTGATATTCTCCTTCCAAGCTCTAGTAATATAGAATCATCAAAACACTTGATTCAACATTCTCCCCTTTTTTAATGATGACAAAACAACTAGCAAACTAGATTAGTACTTGAGTTTGCTTCTAAGAGCTTCTCCTCAACATATGCATTAAACTTCAAAGATAAATATAGCACATGTTTTAGAGATGAGAATATAGTAAATTAAAAGGGAAATATGAAAAAGATATTGCATTAATGCAATTAAAATTTAGTACAGAAAGTCAACACAAATACATGGCATTGCAAGATTAACATGTAGGTACAAAAGATGCAGAATTACATAGGCTTAAGATCTAAGTGTTAATTCAGATGGTTTTGCTGATTCTAAACAACAATGAGCTTGGAAATCCAATATCAAAGGAACACAAGTAATATGAAGAACAAAGTTAGAGTTTCCTGAAGATTGAAGAGTTGTGTCACATATTTTAGGAATCCATTTGTATAGGAAGGTAATTAAGCTTTGAAATTTACCTCACCCAATATTAAATAAGATATCTATTTTAATAATTAATGATTAGCTCATTATTTCAAAATGGTTTTCATGAAAATATTTTTGCTTATTATGATAAAGTCTCAATTTCAAAGTTGTTTCTAAGTGTTCTCATCTTGTTTTCATGAAAAGGTTACCTTATGCGCATAACCAGTAAAGATTATGATGATAAAGACTTAATTTCAGCTTTTCTAAATGTCCGTTCTTCGATTTCATGAAAAGGGATTAAGGTTATCCACATAACATAGCTGTGAACCATGTTCTTAGGACTGTCTAGGTGGTTATCCTAATAAGGTGGGCACCTTATTTGCATAAGGGAGTGAACAATGAAGGCCAACTGTATTGTGCAGCCCGTTATTCGCATAACCTAACTAGGTTATCTACATAACGTGTGTTACAAAGCACTTGGACTATTCTCAGTTAAATAGGTTATCCACATAACCTAGGGAAGTTATCTGCATAACCCATGTTTCAGTACCCTTGGATTTTCCTTAGTTAAAAAGGTTATCCGCATAACCTCGGGAGGTTATCCGCATAACCTACATTATAGAACTCATGATTCTTTTTCAGCAAAATAGATTATCCACATAACCTTGGGAGGTTATCATGATAACCTAAGTTTTACAAAAACTCAATCTGAGAAAAACTTAATGTTATCCTAACAACTGAGTAGGTTTTCATGAAAATGTTCTTGAGCTAAAACTTAGTCATTATGGGATGAACGTTATCCGTATAACCAGCTAGGTTATCAGCATAACGAAATGTCTATGTTGAAAACAAGAGCCAACAATCACCCGTTATTTGCATAACCTAAGGAGGTTATCAGCATAACCTCTTTCAAATGCATTTAATGCGGTAGGTGAATGGCTATTTTCTTAGAGTAACGGCTTTTTTTTGTTTCCAACGGATAGTTTTGCTCTAAAACTACAAATAGGACTTCATTTAATTTGTTGGATAAAGATGAAAAGCATCAAAACACTGCAGAATTAATTACCGATTCTTTCAAAGCTTACCTACCCTCTATTTAGCTCATTCATTGTACTTAAACTTTCATATTCATTCTTTTAAGAGAGAGATTTCATTCTATATATTCCTATACACTTTTTGATAGAGCTTACTGTGAGAATATAGTAAGAGAGTTCTTCTTACTCTTGAGTGAGAAGAGTGAGAGAAGTTTGTTCAGCTTAAGGTCTGAGTTGGGTTGTACTGCAATTTTTTCAAGAACCCATTTAAATCTTGCAAAGAATAGTAAAGAAATCTCAAGTGGTGGCTTAGGGACTAGACATAGGTCAAGTGCCGTAGACCAAATCAGGATAATTCTGTGTTCTCTTCTCATTTACTTTGCAAATGCTCTTTATATCATATACTCTATTTTTCAGGAACTTCTATTATTACTACTGGATTTCACTTTTTGCAGAAAAATCCAAACTTCCCAATTCACCCCCCTTTTGGGAAGCCAGTTGAACTAACAAGTGGTATCAAAGCCCGGACTCCCAGTTGAAGGATCTAACAATCCAGGAGATTACATGGCCTGCTTTGGTGAAAGCATTCTTCTAGAAGGAAACAACACAAACAAACCTCCTAGCTTTAGTGGAGAGCATTATGGATACTAGAAGATAACGATGCAAATCTGTCTTCAATCCATTGACTTGGATACTTGGTCAGTCATCCAAAAGGGAGACTTCGTCCTGATTAAACTGCAAGATGACGAGAAGTACAGAGAGAAACCTGAAGAGGAATAAAACAAGGAGGATAAGAGAAGGATTCTTCTCAACTATAAAGCTAAGCACTACCTGGTTAGTGCTCTCAATCGAGATGAACTCTATAGGGTATCCCAATGTACAACAAACAAAGGTATGTGGGATACCTTGGAGATTGCTCATGAAGGAACAACAGGGGTGAGAGAAAATAAATTGAATTTGTGTATAGGAGAATATGAAAGCTTCAAGATGAAGGAGGGTAAAAATATCAAGGATCTGCATAAGAGATTTACTCTCATTGCAAATCAGCTAAAGAGCCTTAGAAAGAAGTACACTCAATCTAAGAAAGTCAGAAAAATTCTTAGAGCTTTGTCCACTAAGTGGCAACTAAAGGTGACAGCAATAGAAAAAGCTAGAGGGAAATCAATGACATCTGTCATAGCCCTCTTTGGAAGTCTTGAAGAATATAAGGGGAAGCTGAATGCTCTTAAAGTATCTACATCTTATGACAAGAAAAAGAAAAACCTTGCTGTCAAGGTAGAATCAAAAGATGATGATGATTCAAACGAAGATGCTAAGCTAGTGAAGAGACAATGACTATGCTGGTGAGAAGATTTAGTAAAATGTATGGAAAGAATAAATTCAAAAGATTTGCAAAGAAAGATTGAGCCACCAGCAACAAGAAAGAGAACAAAGATTCCATCATATGCTACGAATGTAAGAAACCTAGACATATCAAAAGGGAATGTCCTATGCTGAGCAAGAAACAAGAAAGGACAAGAAGGCTAGCAAAGGGAAAAAGAAGAAAGTATTCATATCTTCCATCTGGGGAGGTAATTTAGATGAATAGGAAGCAGCAGAAGATGATAAAATTGTCAATCTATGTCTAATGGCTCAAGAGAATGTAGAGAAGGAGAAGAGTCATAACCAAGATAGCGACAGTGATTCTGAGGTAAATGATTCTAAACTTTCCTACAATGAAATACATGATGCATTCAATGAATTGATGACTAAGTTTGTCAAAGTATCTAAACTTTTGAGTCAAGTTAAAAAGAAAATATATTAGCTTGAAAGTGAATCTCATACATCTGGCACTGCTTCACAGTTTTCTTCTTGTTCAACCACTTCTGTCTGTGTCTCATGCATTGAGTTGAGAGATAAGAATAGTTATCTCTATAAGACTCTAACTAAACTCACTAGAGGTGAAGACATGCTAAAAGTGTTACTGGGAAACCAGGTTGTAAGTCAAAACAAAACTGGTCTAAGATATGACCCATGTGCGGCCAAGGAGAAACTGAAAATCAAGAAACAGAATCTTTACTTGAGAAATTTTGTGCATGCTAATAACATTAAACTAGGTCAGAATATAGAGTCATTTCCAGCCCCTAGAAATCAAAGGGACAGATACTATCGCCATTATTTCAGACATACATCTTTTTCCTCTAGCCCTTTCTCCACTTGTCACTTCTATAACAAGAAGAGTCATATGTCTTCCACCTGTATATATAGGAAGGAAGGAACTGGCAATGGGATGAAATGGTTCCCTAAAGATTCCTCTACTAACAAGAAAAAACCCAAGCAAATATGGATACCTAAAAGAAAGAACTGAAATTTGTTTTGCAGGTGTCTCTCAAGGAAAGGAAAAGCAACAAATGGTATATGGATAGTGCCTGTTCGAGTCACGTGACTGGAGACAAATTCATTGTGCTAAGAGATAAGAAAGAAGGAAATATTACTTTCGGTGGTGACTAGTCAGGGAAGATAGTTGGGATTAGAATTATTGGTAGAAACCCAAAAACATCAATTGAAGAAGTTTTGTTTGTGATAGGACACAATCATAACTTGTTGAGTGTAAGCCAAACCTGTGATAGAGGCAACTGGGTTCTGTTTGATTCTAACTACTAACTAATCATTAGAAAAAGTGACCATAAAATTATTCTCAAAGTAGAAAGAGACGGTAACTGTTATACTATTGATTTAGATGAATTACCTGCTATAGACTCAATATGCTTAATAAGTGAAAATGATGATAGTTGGCTGTGGCATAGGAGATTAGCACATGTTAGCATGCATCAATTAAACAAACTCATTAAAAATGAACTTGTTCTTAGATTACCTATCATTAAGTTTGAAAAGGATAGAGAATGTGATGCTTACCTTAAAGGGAAACAAACAAAGTCCTTATTTAAAAACAAAAATATTGTCTCCACAACTAGTCCACTGCAATTACTTCACATGAATTAATAGGTCCCAATTGTACTAAGAGTATTGGTGGTAACTTGTATGTACTTGTCATAGTATATGATTATTCTAGATTTACCTGGACAATATTTCTTCCTTCTAAGGATGAAACATATGATGCTTTTCTGATCATAGCCAAGAAAATCCAAAATAAGAAATGTTGCTCTATTGTGTGTATTAGAATAGATCATGGTGGAGAATTTGAAAATGCCAAATTTGCTGACTACTGCAATGAGAATGGAGTGGAGCACAACTTCTCAGCCCTAAGAACACCTTAACAAAATGGAGTTGTGTAAAGAAAGAATAGAGCATTGGAAGAGATAGCTCGTGCAATGCTGAATGAAAAAGGATTGCCTAAGCAATTTTGGGCTGATGCAGCCAGCACAGTGTGCTACTTAATGAATAGAGCATACATTAGACCAATACTAGGAAAAACACCATACGAGCTATACAAAGGAAAGAAGCCCAAGCTTTCTTATCTCCATGTCTTTGGATGCACCTGCTACATCCACAATAACAACAAAGACAATCTGGGTAAGTTTGATGCCGAATCTGATAAAGGTATATTTCTTAGCTACTTAAATAGGAGTAATGCTTATAGAGTTTTCTATAAAAAGACTGGAACTATAGATGAATCTATGCATGTGGTTTTTCTTAAAAATGAAACATGTCTAAGCATGCTAAGGATGAGGATGATATAATTTCCAGCCTTAAGAACTTGAATGTGTCTGAAGAAAATAGAATTGAACCTCCTAAAATGTCTGAATCTGCTAATGTAGAGGAAGATATTCAGGAGAAAGATAATGAATGTGAAATCAATGAAGGAGATTCTCAAGAACTCCCTAGAGCTTGGAGATATCAAGGAATCATCCAGTTGATCATGTTATTGAGGATGTTCAAGAGAAAGTTAAAATCATAAGTTCTGTTAGGGATCAAGTGAACAATTGCGCATTTATTTCTCAAATTGAACCAAAATGTACTGAAGAAGCCTTAACAGATGAATACTGAATTTTAGCTATCCATGAAGAACTTAATCAATTTGAAAGACATCAAGTTTGAGATTTAGTGCCTAAGCCCAAGAACCACCCTATTATTAGAACTAAATGGTTTTTTAAGAACAAACTTAATGAATCAGGAATAATAATAAGGAATAAAGCTAGATTAGTGGCTAAAGCATATAATCAGGAAGAAGGCATTGATTAAGAGGAAACCTTTGCCCCAGTTACAAGATTGGAGGCAGTAAGGATTCTCTTAACCTATGTCTGCATAAAGGATATTATGTTATATCAAATGGATGTGAAAAGTGCATTTCTAAATGGGTATATCATGGAAGAGGTTTATGTTAATCAACCTCCAGGTTTTGTGGACTCAACTAAACCAAATCATGTTTATAATTAAAGAAAGCCCTATATGGCTTAAAATAGGCACCTAGAGCATGGTATGAGAGACTGAGTATTTTTCTGATTAAGAAAGGTTTTAATAAGGGAAAAGTTGATACAACCTTATTTACTAAAAGAGAAAATAAAGATTTGCTTATTGTACAAATTTATGTTGATGACATTATATTTGGTGCTACTAATGAGTCTTTGTGTAAGAAGTTTTCTAAGCTAATGTAAGGTGAATTTAAAATGTCAATGATGGGGGAGCTGAACTTCTTCCTTGGACTGCAAATCAAACAATGTGATGATGACATCTTCCTCAATCAATTAAAATATCTCAAGGAGCTACTAAAGAAGTTTGGAATGGAACATGCAAAACCTATGGGAACTCCCATGGCCTCTGCAACTAAGCTTAATATGGATGATGAGGGAAAACTCTTTGGTATAACCCAATATAGGACAATGATTGGTTCCTTGCTATATTTAACTGCAAGTAGGCATGACATCATGTTTAGTGTCTACATGTGTGCTAGGTTCCAATCATGTCCCAAAGAGTCCCATGCAACAACTGTGATGAGGATTTTTAGATATTTGCTGGGAACATCACACATGGGACTTTGGTATCCAAAAGGCAATGGAGAAGAGCTTATAAGTTACACATATGCTAACTTTACTGGATTCAAAACTGATAGAAAGAGCACAAGTGGAACTTGTCAATTTTTGGGATTCTCCCTAGTGTCATGGTTAAGCAAAAAGCATAATAGTGTAGCTCTCTCCACAGCAGAAGCTGAGTATGTTGCTGCAAGCAGTTGCTTTGCACAAGTTCTTTGGATGAAACAGTAACTGGAAGATCTTGAGATAGAAATGAAGGAAATCCCAATAAGATGTGATAATCAAAGTGTCATCAACATCACAAAGAATCCTTTCATGCATTCAAGGACAAAACATATTGAAGTAAGACATCACTTCATAAAAGATAATTTTTTGAAGGGGGATGTCAAGTTGGATTTTATCCCTACTGAAGATTAGCTTGCAGACATTCTGACAAAGCCACTTGCAGAAGATAGACATGGTAAAATCAGAAGAGAATTTGGAATGGTAAATCCCAATTCAGTTGATAATATTACTAACTTAAGCATCGGAGTATCTAAAAATTTGTTTTGTAGGTACTTTTTAATTTGAAATAATGAAAATATGATAACATGAAGTGCCTTACACATTGAAATGAAGTTATGATGAAAAGAAAAGGCTTATGGGGATAACACAGCTATCTATAAGTGTTTATGAGTTTTTCAAACATGCTTATTCGCATAACCCTATAGCCTTATGTTGAAAATGAATTAATTTTCTAGTTTGCATAGCCTCTGTGTTTAAGGTTATTTGGATAAGGTATAAGGCTTTTCATGAAAATGAGAGCTTATATGAACCTCTAGTCTCTATGAAGCTTGATTTTCGGATAAGCCCATCACCTTATGTGCATAACCTTCATTGTTTGCTTCATTGTAAGTGTATTGTGAAATTTGATTCCAGGATAACCTATCTACCTTATCCACATAACGTTACATCTAGAGAAGAAGTTCCCAAAGTAAGAACATTATTCGCATAAGATGGCAAGGTTATCTAGATAACATATTGTTTGCCATTTTGTTTGTGCTTTATGTAAAACTCCTTTTCATGATAACATGGGGTGCTTGTCCGTGTAACTCTTCTCTTCTCTTTTCTGTCTCAACTTGGTAATGCGAACAACCTAAGGACCCTATCTGCATAACCCAAGCAAATCGTGCCCTAGCATATACTCTCTGAAGCTCATTATTCGTATAACCCCTACACTTCATGCGTATAACCTTGAGACTATAGATAGGAATCTCTGATTTTCAATAGTCCCTTGTGTTGAAAACCTAGCCCTATCCTGAAAACCTCCATTCATACTCCTCAAGCTTTCCAAAATCTCCCAAGTTCCATTCTATTCCTTGAATTCAAACTACTTTTTGGCCTATTCTAAACCTCTTTCACCATCCCAAATCATTTGGAATCACTGCTATGGCTAAGACTAAGGGAGGAAACTAAGGGGAACGACCACAGCATAACGTGAAGTCCAAATATACAACAAAATCACCAAGCCAAGCAAAAGGAAAAGCTAAAGCTGGACCGAGTGTTCCAACAAAGAAGCCTAGAACACCAAAATCAAAGGAAATCCCAGAATCTGAGCCTTAAGCTGACACTCACGTAAGTTCATCTGCTACTGAGTCTGAGCAAGCTTTAATTATAGATGAGCTTATTAGCATAAGGATTTTAAAGGAATCATGAGGCTGACTTTAAGAAATCCAAGGTAGTCAAGCCTCTTTTTGTTAAAATAAAAGAGTTTCTTGAGGGGAATAAGTTTGAGTCTGCTGGACAATTGTAGAACTATAGCAGTCTAATAGAATTGAAGGAAGAATATCATGAGGAAGTTGTTTGTGTATGGTACAATTCCTTAAGAATAAACAATCAAATAAAAGTACTCGAGGTTAGGTTAAGGAAAAGGTAGATAGCACTGCACCCTCATTTACTCTCTGAGATTTGAACTTGTCCACTAGAGGAATCAAAGTAAATATTAATACAACAAAGTATCCCCCTGAAAATGAAAATGTTGATGAAGATGTTAAAGAGGAAGCTAACTACAAATGGAGCACAATTGTATATAAACTGCTTGGGAAAAGACAAAATATGCCTTTGGAAGAAAAGATAGCTCTAACTCATCTGAGTGTTGAGAATAGGATACTCCACTACATTGTTTCTCATATGTTCTTCAACAAGAGTGGAGGCTTCAACTATCTGTCTAGAGGAGAATTCTAAGTCATAGTACTGCTGATAAAGGGAAAACTAGTGAATGTGATTGACATAATCCTGCAAAGAATGTGGAAAGCAAGAACTTATAGGCAGGACTCTCAGTTGCCATATGGGCATCTCATCACTAAAATCTTGAAGTATCATAACATTCTACATATTAAGAGAGGCCCTGCATTGCTTCCTGAAGAGTTCAATGAGAAAGCACTTTAGAAGATGGGGATGAGTCTGACAAATGGCAGATGGGTTGATAGGAAAAGGGATATTGAAGAAAGTAAAGCAAGTTCTAAATTAGTAGATGCAGTCAAGAGTCATGAAGTTAGTGATTCTAGTTCCTCTTCCTCCTCACTTGCTGATCGTCAACAGCCTTTGTACCCTAAACTATATACTCCTACTCCTACACCAAACAAACCTAATGAAATCCTAGCCACTGACCTGCCTACACCTTCAGACATTCCTACCCTGTATTAGAGCCTATTCTAGATATCCATGGCCACCAAGAAAGAACACAGAGAAGATATCATCAATCATGGGTATCTCATTGCTGAGATGCAAGAGAAATTTGTAACCAAACTTGCAATTTTACCCAAGAAGTGAAATTTCTACATGAGCAATTAGTATCTGGGGTTTCTCAGCCTTCCTCTTCTCCAATCCAACCACCTCCTTCTACATTCACTGGACCTACTGCTTTTCCTGAGACATCTATATAGTCTTCACTTGCTGATGTAGCCATTCCTTCCACCTCTAAGTCTCTTGCTTTATCAGAGGATTTAGGTCATAACTTGGATTATGGACTTGAGGATAAAGAATTTGATTAGATAGTGGAAACTAACAAGGATCATGATAGAGCTTTAGTTCTTTTTCCTGAAGGGGACTTCATTCACCAAATCTATCTTTAAGACTGCAGACAAGAGCTTAATGCTCTCTTTCCGCCTCCACCTGACCTAATCTCCTTTGAGGGCATCAATTACCTAGCTGAGGCAGCTGTGCAAGAAATAATAACCATTCCCTCTGATACTAATCCTTCTCCTACACCTCATTCCACTGTATTACCACCTCCTATGATGCCATATATTCCTTTCATCCATGTGTTTCCCTCTGCTCCTCTTGTCCATACTAGTGTGCCACTTCAGGCAATCCCGGTGTCCTCTGTTCCAGCTCCTTCTCCAACATTCCCTCAGTCCCTAGATGAGAGACTTCAACTGGTCAGGGAAAGGAAAGCCAAGATTGATCAAGAGAATGCTCAACTTGATGCAAAAGCAGTTAAATACTCCACAGTTGTTGATGACAAAAAGGAGGAGAAAGAAGATAAAGAGAAAGAAGAGAAAGAAAAGGAAGAAGAGGAGAATAAGGATAAAAGGGAAGAAGAAAAAGAAGAAATCTAAGAAGAAGAAAAAGTGCACCCCTTCAAAGAAAGAAACTTAACTGGACTTGCTGTAGTTGTGTTTTTGCACTTATGCGTTTTCTTCAGTTGTGTTTTTTTTTTGTTGCTGATTATGTATGTAATCCCTCTTTATTGTAATGACTGCTTATAATATAATGAATTCCCTTCTGTGAACTCTATCTATTCTTGACTTACTTTGCTTTGAAAATATATGCACTGCATTATCTGATCTTATTTAAACCATGCATATATTGAGGGGGAGCTTTATGCAATCCCAAGTACTAATAAAATTGTTAAGTTGTTTTGTCATCATCAAAAATGGGGAGAATGTTAATTCATATGGTTTTAATGATTCTAAATAACAATGAGCTTGGAAATCCAATATCAAAGGAGCACAAGTAATATGAAGAACAAAGTTAGAGTTTCCTGAAAATTGAAGAGTTCTTTCACATGTTTTAGGAATCCATTTGTAAAGGAAGGTAGTTAAGTTTAAAATTTACCTCACCCAATATTATATAAGATATATATTTTAATGATTAATGATTAGCTCATTATTTCAAAATGGTTTTCATGAAAATGTTTTTGCTTATGATGATAAAGTCTCAATTTCAAATTTGTTTCTAAGTCTTCTCATCTTGTATTCATGAAAAGGGTTAGCTTATGTGCATAACCAGCGAAGGTTATGAGGATAAAGACTCAATTTCAGCTTTTCTAAATGTCCCTTCTTCGATTTCATGAAAAGGGATTAAAGTTATCCGCATAACATAGTTGTGAACCATGTTCTTAGGATTGTTTAGGTGGTTATCCTGATAAGGTGGGCACCTTATTCGTATAAGGGAATGAAGAGTGAAGGCCAATTGTACTGTGCAACCCGTTATTCGCATAACCTCTATCAAATGCATTTAATATGGTAGGTGAATGGCTATTTTTCTGAGAGCAACAGTTAATCTTTGTTTTTAACGGATAGTTTTGCTCTAAAACTATAAATAGGACCTCATTTAATTTATTGGGTAATGAGGAAAAACATAAAAATGCCAAAACAATGCAGAATTAATTACTGATTCTTTCAAAGCTTACTTACTCTCTGTTTAGCTCATTCATTGTACTTAAACTTTCATATCCACTTTTTTGAGAGAGATTTTTTGTAACACCTTATATTAGGGCCCATTTCCCATGTATTAGATCATTTTAGATTTCTTTCATCATGGTTTAGAGACTAGAATCATAATATAATAAAAACAGAATTTTTCAATATTCGGGGTACTGTTCATTTGGCAATTTCCCTTTTACCCAATGAACTTTGAAAAATTCATAACTAAATCTAGAAAATTCATCTTGAGGTGATTCAAGTCTCTGAAATTTTATTAAAATCAGATCTTCATGGGAAAAATATAAAACAGTGACTTAATTGGGCCAATTTGTACAGTAATTGTGTGGACATTTACTATTCATTTGGTCATTTTTCTATCTTCTAGTTTTCTGACCTCAATTTTGAAAAATCATATTTCATTCTATTCTATTCCAAATTATGCATACTCTATGTTGTTAGAAAGCTATACATGTCTACTTGTAAAAATAGTTTTCTTATATATTTACTTTACTTACACAGGGCATAACTTTAATTTAAATCACAAAGGGTCAGAATCCAACTCTTACTGGAATAGTTTTGGGAAAACTTACATATCTCTTGTTTTATAACTCCAATCACTTCCAAATCAATGGCATATGGATCTTAAGACATATATCTTTTTATACACATAAACCAATAAATTTTTGGAGCTCTGTACGATTTTATGTTATCTTTTGAAATTTCCAGCACTTAACTTTCAGTTTTCCGTTTTCCCAATATTGTCCTATTATGAACCCTAAATTTGAAAATTCACCATTTAATGTATACAACTCCAAATGGTGTGAATTATGTGTCATATTAAAGCCTGAGATGCCCTATATCTGGTATAAAAATCCCATAAACCTAACCTCACATTAAGTATAGAAAATAATGAAATAGACACATCTGGAAAATGCCATGTTTCAATCTATATTGCAATTTCTTGCCAAAATCCATGCAAATGAACTCATTTTGGCCTAAAACTTGGTAGAATATAACTTCATATTCCAAAATCCAGAATTGGAAATTTTCATACATTTTCTACAACATTAACATATTATTCACTATTTTACAATTTCATGTAAAACAAGGTACAAACAACCATTCACATTATAACACAATGGCTTGCAACATTATTTCCTTCTTCATGCCTTTTGCTCCTTCCTTAGCTCTTTTACATTGGTTCTCCCTAGTATGGTTAGTCATTAAAGGGGGGTAAGAGTCAAAGAATCTCAGTAGCATTATCCAGTCATACACATATATCATCACATTTCACATAGAACTTCAAGCAAACTCATCAATTCATATAATGCCATAACAGTTTTATAAAAATTTCAGTAGAGTTTTGTTTTGTAAATTGGGCATTCCGGAGTTTCAAGCCCCTTTAAACTACTCAGCCAAGAATCAATGAACATCACAAAATATTAATCATGGCATCAAAGAAGTCATAGAGTTCATGAACATTCATAAGACAATATAATGCATATAATGAAAAAATGCTACCTTTATGCTTTCACTTGCTTTTCCTTTGAGTTGTACCTCTTCCAAACACTTCTCCAAGCTTTCTTATGCTTCCTCAAACCTAATCATATCATCATTTAATTCCATTTATTCACTGATTTTCGGAATTATACAATTCCATAGACACAAAACCCTAACTTTTTCACTTATTCTTCCTTTGATCTTTCTTTGTACAACACACTTGTTCTTAAGGTTTTAAACCATGGGGAATCCATTTTTGAGGTCAAAATCATGAAATTCAAACTCTAAATACTCCCCCTATTCAGACCGAAATGGCACAAAATGGAAGAAAAATATTTTCTTCAAAACTCTTCAAACTAACCATAGATTCTTGTTTCTAGTGGTTATTCTATGTCTTCCCCTAAGTTTATGGGTTCAAAAACTCATCCCCTTGCTAAATCACATTTTGGCCGAAACCCTAAGAGGAAGAGGAAGAAAATCTACTCCATGAACCATGCTTTAAAAACCATAGATAGTAAGCTTAGAGTGATAAAAGGCAAACTTACCAACTTGAGCTCTTGATTTTGCCTTAAGCTTTCTCCTCTTCCTTCTCTCTTTTCTCTCGTCTTTCTTGTGTTTTTCCCTTTTGTTTTAGTTGCTGCAACTCTCGTGAAAATGAGGTGGAGAGAAGGTAATTAGGTGACTTAATTAAGTGGCTAATGATACAACTAACCATAGTTAAGTACCTAAACCAACTAAAATGACTTTTGGCCAAAAAATGAACAACTTCTTGAAGAAGTTTTTACTAAAAGTCAAGTTGCCCAAACTGCCCCATTTTCACACAGAGAGTGAGTGCTTTAGGTGTCCAAGATTGCTCAATTTTTCCTAGTCCAGATATACCTCAATCCGGATACTTTTTAACCATACCGATAAAACCATATTTATACTAATTTAGTATTTTTGGGATACAGGACTATTCTAATTTTATTTTTATATTTCCATAATTATCCTGTCCCAAATGGTGTCTGTGTATGGCCCATATCATGTCCCGATTTCTTTTAATCATCGGTGGGGCCCACAGTTTTCTTTATCGGTTTACTATTACTTTTGGACACTCGGCACTGATTATTTCTTTATCTTTGAATATTAACCCTTAGTGCCATATACCATTGGACTTCTCTCGTCGAGAGCTTCATTTTGAAAGTAATTTTAAATATTTACAAAATTACCCCTGACCCGAGGTTAAATTATAATTTCTGAAACTTTCAGGTGATTAGGTGTAATTTTTCCCAAGACATTTCTAATACTCATCCCGCGTAATTTTTATGACTTTAGGGGCATAGATATCCTTTTCATAATTTTTTGGGGGCAAAAATGTAATTTCTTATTTTTTCATCCGACCGGGAAAAATGGCCTCTTTACCCTTTTTCATGCAAAATGGTGTCTGTCTGTTTTTGTAAATTTCCAATATATTTCTAAATATTTTAACTTTCTTGGGATGTTACAGTTTTCATTTTGTATATTCCTATGCACTTTTTGATAAAGCTTACTATGAGAATACACTAAGAGTTGTTCTTACTCTTGAGTGAGAAGAGTGAGAGAGGTTTGTTCAGCTCAAGGTCCGAGCTGGGATGTACTGTAGTTTTTGTAAGAACCCATTCAAATCTTGCAAAGAATAGTGGAGATATCTCAAGTGATGGCTTGGGGACTGGACGTAGGTCAAGTGCAGTAGACCGAACTAGGATAAATCTCTCACTACTATAGAATCTTGCTTCCGGAACACACATTCCGGAACGTTTATTGAAAAAACATGTTGAAAAAGGATTTAGGGAACGTGTTTCTAAAAAGTCGTGCCAGAAAGTTGGACTTCAGGAACCTTTTTTTAATAAAACGTTCCCAAAATTTTAACATTTGGAACAATTATTTTTCTAAAAGACCATTTGAAATGTTTAATAAAGAAAACGTTATATTCAATTAAACATTCCCCATTTTTTTCCCTAGCTAAACCTCTGTAAAATGAGAGCAGAGGCATTGCACAGATCTTAGCTCTCTCGCCCTTCCCTCTCTCAACCATTGACCCTTCTCCTTGCTCGAAGCTCTCTCCCCCTTCCCTCTTTAACCCATCGCCACCGCCATAGCCATGAGATTCGAGCTTAGGTCATGCCCCTAACATGATCTCAACCCATCCCCTTTTCTTTAGCTTCTCTTGCTAATGTGACTCCACTGTCAACAACTTCTCTTATTAGTGTTCCTCTTCACCACCTGCGAAACCTAAACTGAGGTCGTCTCTATCTCCGCAGTGAAACAGGGCAACACTTGTCTAACTGAGTGTGATTAGAGGTATGGTTCTTTGCTTCTTCCTTAGCTGCATATACTAGTTATGCATACTTCCCTAAACTATAAACCTTGTTGATGTGTTGATTTACCTAATATTGATGCTGCTTTTGGTATCTGGATTTTATTCTTTGGCTGGTTGAGGTTTCAATTTTCATGACTAGAATAAATGGTGTGAGATTTGTATTATTTATTTATATAAAATAAATTCTTGCTAATTCATTGCACCGAATGTAGTTACCATTTTCAAATTATTTTACCCATTGGTAATGGTATATTTTTAGTGATCAATCTAGCAAAATGTGCAATCCACCAGTAATTTATATTTTTAAATTTGGGCAATATTCTACTTGTCCTAGTTGAAGTGCTTTGCTTAGTTTGTCCACAAGCTTTAGATTCTTCAGCTCCTTGCTCTTCTATGCTCCGTGAATTACAAAGTAAACACTTTCATTGGTTTGTTTTCTACATTTTGCTCTTAATCTCTTGTGGATTCTGCTCACAAAAGGGTTATTGCTAAATGACATCAACTATATTTAATATAAATCATGGACCAAAATTTGTGGGGGAAAATGACAAAATGAGACTGGGGTTTGGTCCAATCCTTCATTTTGTCAGCAATCATATTGCTTATGCATAAGAATCATCATTATAAATCATGCATTAAGTTAAAACAATGTTAGGAGAGCTTGAACCAAAATTAAAGAAGGGGGAAACAAACTCAAAAACTAGGTGGCATTATGATTGTTCTGATCCTATGTCCTAATTAATGTAACAAAAGAAAAAAATCAATACCAAGTCACTATCTATATCAAGGTTGGAAATTAACTTGGGAAGCAATGAAATGGAAAATTGCAACTAACTGAATAAGACTGTAAATTCTTGGCTTATACTTAATTAGTAAGGGTTGTTGAGTTCTGTGAGAAAATGATATTAATGTAACATTCGCAATTAAAATCTGCATTTGAACGTTGAAGTATAATGTTCCTGTTCCCAACATATATAGTCCTGTTACTATTTGATTTATTGCCCATTGGATAGCTGACTTTGAAACCTTAACTTTAGGGTGTTGCACATGCTAGAGAATGGGATTATGACCTTACTTTGTGTCTCTGATAGTGTCTATTCTTGGGCCTTGTACCCCTCTTTGTAGACTTTTTTTTTCTTAATAATCTATCATTAGTACTGTGAGTTGATGAAAATAGTTCGCACCAAAATCCAACATAATCCTACATTTTATTGTATTAAAGCATTTTGCTTGAGAATATGCCTTCTGCAAGAATCATGGGTTTGTTTTCTTCTAATAAAATTAAGAGGAGGAGTAGGGATGTCAACATATTGTCTCCATTTGAGGAATTTGTTTTTTATTCAAGTTCTAGAACTCCATACCCTTTTTCAGAAGATTCTTATCACTTAATTTACTTTTGTGGTACAGGAAACCTTAAGTTTTAGATTTTTAGATTTATATATACCATATAATGGAGCATGGGACCATAACTTCACTAGCTATGTTGTCACCAAAACTTAGCAGACATAAATATAGTATTTAGTAGACAAAGTATTATCCCATTTCTTAAGTACTTAATTCTTGGTTTTCTTGTTTATGACTTAGTTTACCTAGTGCATATATTCATGCAATAGCATGCATGTGTGCCATTTGTTAATTTGTGGTTCCAAAACTAGGTAGGAGGTGATATAATTTTCACATAAAAGAATAAAATATACTGTTGTGGTAGTAATTAAGAGCCAAGGGTTTGTCATTATTGGAGAATTACTTAAAGGAATTGACCAAAATCTTTAAAAATATTTCCACCACAATATTGACAAACCGTTTTAGTTTTTTTCTTTGTTAGTATTGGAAATATATTTATGCTCTGTATCAAGTTATAAATGGGTTCATGCTATTTTTTTTTCTGGAAATATATTTGAAGCATTCATTAACAACTGTTTTAGTTTTATTTTTGGTTAGTATTGGAAATATGTTGCTGAAGCATTCATTAACAAAAATTATCATCATACAATCATTTGCTAAGGTAAGCAGTATTTATAAGTGGTTCTTTTGGAGAAGTCTCTGAGATTGTATATGACAAGTGATGACTTCTATAATTATTTAATCTACAACTTATAACAAAATAGTTTATTGTAGATATGGTCAATTCATGGCTCTCTGCAACTTGAAGATTAAAATTCAAGATGAATCTCATAGTATAAATAGTTGATGTACTTCAGTGGCAGATAATTGCCAGTGCAACGCTTCTTCCTATTAGAGGGTAATTGCTTTATTGAGCCTATCAACCTCATTGGAGAGAAGAGAAAATTTTTTAACTGCCTTGAAGTTTTAATAAATACTATTTATGAATCATCCTACAGGGGGTAAATGCTGGGGCTAGTTAAAAGCTGCATAGGTACCAAATTTTCAAGTCAATTTGGAGATTTAATTGTTGTGTGCATCATATCTCCTTGGGCTTGACTTTCAAACTGATTTCTATTCTTTTATCTTATCTATCTCAGATAAAATCCTATATGTTATTATGAGTGCAAATGATAACTGCTAGGCATCTGCAACAGCATAGCATTTACCTTATATTTGGGTAAAATTTCAGGATTTGGCTATTAATTAATGCTACCACAATAGTGGGTGTTGATCTTGGCCAAGGTTTCAGAGATGTGGATATAAAAAATTATATTAAAGTTCAGAAGGTCTTTGGTGGGCAACTAGATGATTCAAGAGTTCTTAATGGAGTTATGATAAACAAAGGTTTGGTTGCCCCTGGCAAAATGAGGGTATCATCATTCCAGATTATCCCCTTGAGTATAAAAAGGGCGAAACCAAACAAATGCCAAGCTACTCAGCTATTATGTAGGTTTTTAAATTGCACCAAATTCATTTTACTATATTTGAAGCTTCATTTTATAGTACTTTTTGGACACCTATAAGAAGGCATACAAGAAGCTATAGAAGAGTAAGCAAAGCATGTGTAAAGAGAATGTAATTTATATACTGTTTATAATGTTTAGACATTGTTTCGAGATATTTTGTGGTGACAATCTTATTTATTAGTCATTTGTAAGATGATGTTGATAGATTAATATTTATTAGATATTGTTTAGTCTTTAATTTTTATACATATATAATGGAATTATATGAATGTTTAGATTACTTGATTTTGTATTGTGGGATTGTTGGACAGGTTGAAACAGGACAAGAAGAAAAATGAAATGTTATAATTTTTTTTAAGAAAAATTGAGTTTGGGGAATGTTTCAATCCAGAAGTGTGCCTGAAGACCAATCTTCGGACACGCTTTCTATTAAGAAATGTTCCTGAAAACTAATGTTGGGGAACATTTTGTTGTGTGGAGCGTGCCATAAAACTAGTATTCAGGAACGTTTCTTGATAGAAAGCGTGCATGGAGACCTATTTTCAGGCACACTTCCAACAAAAAAAGTAAACATTCTGGAATATTTTGGGAACGGTCACATACGTAACATTTCAAAAGCGTTCCAGAAGCCCAAAAACAAACGTTACAAAAGCCCATTTTTGTAGTAGTTTCTGTGTCCTCTTCTCATTTACTTTGCAAGTGCTCTTTATATCTTATATTCTATTTTTCAGGAACTTCTATTATTACTACTGTATTTCACTTTTTACAGAAAAATCCAAACTTCCTAATTTATGCCCCTCTTGGGAAACTAGCTGAACTAACACTAAGCCCTAAGGATTTCTTGTATGTCACTTCTTCTTGGGCTTTGACCTCTTGCCATAAGTTTTGCCAAATTGCCCTACTTTAGACTTGCCAGTTTGCTCGTCTTTCTTCTCCCCTTTTTTGGCATCATCAGGGGCGAGAGCATGCATAAAGGGAGGAGGGACCAGTGATATAGGAATAGCTTGAAGAGGGATAGGAATGAATGGCATTAATGGGGTATCTTAGGAAGATCCTCTTCAGCATCTAAGACTATTTCCTAAACTTTCCTTTGAAGGTTGGCTAGTCTTGCTCTTTGCTCTACTGACAGACCATATCCAAGGGATGAAAGTTGAGGAGTAGGCGGAGGAAACATTTCATTAAGCCTTTTCTTCTTAGCTTTAACTATTGCATCATGTGTAATGGCAGCAATATTCATATAAAGCACGATGCCTCTTTCCTCATTTAGGGCAACTTGGATGATTGGTGTAGTGGTGATAACTGCAACTAGTTTCTCCATTTGCTCAGACTCTTGAGATGACAAAATTGATTCTTGAGCAATGTCCTCCATCATAGGCTCATGAGAGCCTTCTTCCTAAGTGGCATCTTCCTCCATTGCATAGTCCAGAGGTAGACTAGGGCTTGTTTCATTGCTTGAGGCCTATGGAGTAGCAGCAATGCCAGCAACCTTAGTAGCGGCATATATAGCAGCAGGCTCAGGGGATTATAATTCAAAAGGGCTTTGGGGTACAAGAGAGACAGACTTGATGGGTTCAGAAGGTCCAGGTTAAGGTAGTGCTAATGTGGTAGTGATAGCATTTCTGATGTCATCATAGGCATTAGCAATCACCTTTAGATTCTTGGCCTAGTAAGTGATTTGATCTTGCAAGTGAGCAAACTTAGCATTCTATTCCTCTCGATGCTCAACATTGTTAATTCAATGGTTTTGATGACTCCAAACAATATTGAGCTTGGAAATCCAATATCAAAGGAACACAAGTCTTATGTAGAATAAAGTTAGAGATTCCTAGAGGTTAAAGAATTATTTCATGAATTTTAGAAATCCATTTGTAAATAAAGGTGGTTAAGCTTTGAATTTTACTTCACCCAATATTAAATTAGATATCTATTTGAATGATTAATGATTAACTCATAACTTCGAAATGTTTTTCATGAAAAGAGCTACCTTGTGAGGATAAAGTCTCAATTTCAAAGGTGTTTCTAAGTGATTACTCTATTTTCATGAAAATATTTTACCTTATGAGCATAACCAGTGATGGTTATGAGGATAAAGGCTCAATCTCAAAACTTTTCTAAGTGTCCCTTCTTCGATTTCATGAAAAGGTGTTGAGATTATTCGCATAACATAGCTGTGCAACATGTTCTTAGGTCTATCCCAATGGTTATCCTGATAAGGTGGGTACTTTATTCATATAAGGGAGTGAATAGTAAAGGCCAATTGTACTGTACAGCCCATTATTCGCATAACCTAGGGAGGTTATCCGCATAACGTATGTTTCAGTACCCTTGGACTTTCCTCAATTGAATAGGTTATCCGCATAACCTTTGCTACAGAACTCATGATCCTTCTTCAGCTAAATAGGTTATCCACATAACCTTGGGAGGTTATCCTGTTAACCTATGTTTTTACAAAAACTCAGTTTGAGAAAAATTTAATATTATCCGAACAACTGAGTCGGTTTTCATGAAAATGTTCTTGAGCTAAAACTTGGTCATTATGGGATGAACGTTATTAGTATAACCTAGCTAGGTTATTCGTATAGTGAAAGTTCTACGTTGAAAGCAAGAGCTAATGGTCACCTGTTATTCACATAACTTGAGGAGGTTATCCGTATAACCTCTATCAGATGCATTTAATGCGGTAGGTGAACGGCTATTTTTCTAAGAGTAATGGCTAATTCTTGTTTCCAATACATAGTTTTGTTCTAAAACTATAAATAGAACCTCATTTAATTTGTTGGGTAATGAGGAAAAATATATAAACTCCAAACTGTGCAGAATTGATTACTAATTCATTCAAATCTTACCTACCCTCTGTTTAGCTCATTTATTGTACTTAAATTTTCATACCCACTCTTTTGAGAGAGAGTTTTCATACTGTGATCTGTATATTTCTACATAGTCGTAGATAGCACTTAGTGTGAGAAGATACTAAGAGAGTTAATCTTACTCTTGGGAGAGAAGAGTGAGAGTAGTTTGCTCAGCTTACAGTCCGAGCTGGGGTTATACTGCTATTTTTGCAAGAACACATTCAAATCTTGCAAGATATAGTGGAGAAATCTCAAGTGGTGGCTTGGGGACTAGACGTAAGTCAAATCTATCTTCAGTTCATTGACTTGGATATTTGGTCAATCATCCAGAAGGGAGACTTCGTCCGAATGAAACTACAAGATGACAGAAAGTACAGGGAGAAACCTGAAGAGGAATGGAACGAGGAGGATAAAAGAAGGGTCCTTCTCAACTATAAAGTCAAGCACTGCCTGGTTAGTGCTCTCAACCAAGATGAATTCTACAAGGTAGCTTAATGCATAATAGCCAAAGGTATGTGGGACACTTTGGAGATCACTCATGAAGGAACAACTGGGGTGAGAGAAAATAAATTAAATTCGTGCATAGGTGAATATGAAAGCTTCAAGATGAAAGGAGGTGAAAACATCAAGGATCTACAGAAGAGATTCACTCTCATTGTGAATCAGCTGAAGAGCCTTGGGAAGGAATACACACAATCTGAGAAAGTTAAAAAATCTTCAGAGCTTTGGCCATCGAGTGGCAACCAAACGTGACGGCAATAGAAGAAGCTATAGGCGAATTAATGACATCTGTCACAGCCCTCTTTGGAATCCTTGAAGAATATGAAGGGAAGCTGAAAGCCCTCAAAGAATCTTCATCTTCTAATTAGAAGAAAAAAAGCTTGGCCCTAAAAGTAGAGTCAGAAGATGATGATGATGACTCTGACAAAGATGTTGAACTAGATGAATAAACAATGGTTATGCTAGTGAGAAGATTTGGTAGAATGTATGGAAAGAAGAAATTTAGAAGATTTGCAAAGAAAGATGGAGCCACCAGCAGCAAGAAAGAGAACAAAGGCTCCATTATATGCTACGAATGCAAGAAACCTGGACATATCAAATGGCAATACCCTCTGCTGAACAAGAAACAAGGAAAGGACAAGAAGGCTGACAAAGAGAAAAAGAAGAAAGCCATCGTATCTTCCATCTGGGGAGGTAGTTTAGATGAAGAGGAAGCAGCAGAAGATGATGAAATTGCCAATCTATGCTTAATGGCTCAAGAGATTGCAAAGGAGGAGAAGAATCACAACCAAGACAATGACAACGATTTTGAGGTAAATGATTCTAAACCTTCCTACAATGAACTGCATGATGCATTCAATGATCTGATGGCTGAATTTGTCAAAGTATCTAAACAGTTGAGTTAAGCTAAAAAGAAAATACACAAGTTTGAAAGTGAATCTCATGCATCTTGCACTACTTGACAGCTTTCTTCTCCTCCCACCACCTCTGTCTGTGACTCATGCATTGAATTGAGAGATAAGTATATTTATCTTCACAAGACTCTAACTAAACTCACTAGAGGTGAAGACATGCTAAAAGTGTTACTGGGAAATCAAGTTGTAAGTCAAAACAAAACTAGTCTAGGATATGACCCATGTGCGGTCAAAGAGAAACTGAAAAACAAGAAATAGAATCTTTACCTGAGAAACTTTGTGCATGCTAATAACATTAAACTAGCTCAGAGTATAGAGTCATTTCCAGCCCCTAGAAATCAAAAGGATAGATACTATTGTCATTATTTCAGACTTGCATCTCTTTCCACTAGCCCTTTCTCCACTTGTCACTTTTGCAATAAGAAGGCTCATATGTCCTCCACCTATATATATATAGGAAGGAAGGAAAGGACAATGGAATGAAATGTCCCAAGGATTCCTCTACTAACAAAAAAGGACCCAAGCAAATATGGGTATCTAAAAGAAATAATTGAAGGTTATTTTGTAGGTATCTTTCATGACAAAGAAAAGCAACAAATGGTACATGGATAGTGTCAGTTTGAGACACATGACTGAAGACAAGGAAAAATTCATTGTGCTAAGAGATAAGAAAGGAGGAAATGTTACTTTTGGTGGTGACCAATCTGGCAAGATAGTTGGCATTAGAATTGTTGGTAGAAACCCAGAAACATCAATTGAAGAAGTTCTGTTCATGATAGGGTTAAACCATAACTTGTTGAGTGTGAGCCAAACCTGTGATAGAGGCAATTGGGTTCTGTTTGATTCCAACTATTGTCTAGTCATTAGAAAGAGTGACCGCAAAGTTATTCTCAAAGCAGAAAGAGATAGTAACTATTACACTATTGATTTAGATGAATTATCTGATGTAAACTTAATATGTTTAATAAGTGAGAATGATGATAGTTGGCTATTGTTGGCACATGTTAGCATGCATCAATTGAACAAACTCATTAAAAAAGATCTTGTTCTTGGATTACCCATCATTAAGTTTGAAAAAGATAGAGAATGTAATGATTGCCTTAAAGGGAAACAAACAAAGTCCTCATTTAAACCAAAAATATTGTCTCCACAACTAGTCTACTGCAATTACTTCACATGGATTTAATAGGTCCCAACGTACTAAGAGTATTGGTGGTAACCTGTATGTACTTATTGTAGTATATGATTATTCTAGATTTACCTGGACAATATTTCTTCCTTCTAAGGATGAAACATATGATGCTCTTCTGATTTTAGCCAAGAAAATCCAAAATGAGAAAGGTTGCTCTATTGTGTGTATTGGAATAGATCATGGTGGAGAATTTGAAAATGTCAAATTTGCTGACTACTGCAATGAGAATCGAGTGGGGCACAACTTCTCAGCCCCAAGAACACCTCAACAAAATGGGGTTATGGAGAGAAAGAATAGAGTATTGGAAGAGATGGCTCATGCAATGCTGAATGAAAAAGGATTGCCTAAGCAATTCTAGGCTGATGCAGTGAGCACAGTGTGTTACTTGATGAATAGAGCATACATCAGACCCATACTAGGAAAAAATCCATACGAGCGATACAAAGGATAGAAGCCTGACCTTTCTGTAACACCTCATACTTAGACTCATTTCCCATGTATTAAAATATATTTAAGTCCATTAGTACATGATTAGAGACTTGATTACATAAAACAACTTAAACCAATTTATTCCATTTGGGGTACTCTTCCCTTGGTTAACTTCTTTTCACCCTATGAATTTTCAATTTTGAAAATTCATAACTAAATCAATAAAATCATATTTATATGGTTCAAGTCTCTAAATATAGATTAAAAGATCATATACATAGGAAAAATATTGAACAGGGAAATTAATTGGCCAACCTATACAGTAAATTCATATTATCTTCACTGTAGCAATGGTCATTTTTGAAAATTTCTGATTCTGACCATAACTTTGAAAAATCACCATAAATCATACCTAACTCCAAATTGAGTGATCTTTATGTCTATGGAAAGCTACACATGTATAGTTTTCATACATATAAAGCACTAATACATTGAACATATCAAGGCCTATACAGTACTTCGAATTATCAACAGTGTTCAGAAAGGTCTCTTGCATTCTTTCAACTTTCCAAAATACACACTAATATATACATAAATAGTCATAACTTGCCTTTATCTTACATGATACTCCATAACAACCTAGAGGAACATATTAACATGAAAACACAGCATGATTATGTCCCATAAGATTTTACATAACCTCTCATATAATAGTATCAACCTAAGCATCATTATCTTGAATATTAACTTGCTTCTCCTTGCCTTTCCTTTCTTAGGTAATCTTGCCATAGCTTGAACCTAAAATTTGTTAGACATTTGGAAAGGGGTGAGATTCAAAGAATCTCAGTAGTAACTACCATATATGCTTATATATCATCATACATTGCAAACTTTCATGAAACATACATTAAATTTCATTCATTGTCATTTGTGCACAAACATTTTCTAAAAAATTTGGGCAGCACCTCCCCTTAAATTATAAACATTCCTAGGGTCAAATACCCTTTAAACAACATAGCCAATTAATTCAATCCATCACAAAACATCAATACAATCAACAATTACATCAAGTAAGCATATTGGCAACCATAACAATATATAGGCACAATGTGGTTAGTTAACTACCTTGGAGCTTTCCAATGATCTCCAAGTTTTACAAACCCTTTCCTTGATCTTCTAACACTATTTTGGATCCTATAACATCATAAAATAAGGTCATTAACCACTGATTATATAATTTCCTTTACAAAGTGCTCACTTTAACTAAAACTTGCACTTTGTTATCCATAAAGCATTCCTTATACAACATACTTGTTCTAACCTATTTTGGACCCAAGGAATCCATTTTTGGGGGAAAAAACTTGAAATTCCCTTCCTATATTGAACCCTAATTAGGCAGAAAATTACCATAAATTGTAGAAAAATAACTATCCAATTAATTTGTAATCTAATGGCATATTCTTACACCTTATGGCCTATATAACACTTTTCATGGTTTAGTTTCTCCATACCTTCATTTTCTCTCTCTACTCTCTCTCTAGGATGAAACTTTCAGTGGAAAAATAGGAGAGAATAAACCATAAAACTCTTCCAAACTAAAGGGTACACAAGATTATGGCCATAAGATATTACCTTGAAGTTTTTGGACAAATCTTGTGATTTTCTCTTCTTCCTTTGGCCTTATGCTTTTCACAACTTCTTCTCTCTTTTGGGCTTCTTTTCATATGTAAAAGTGTGTTGAAGAAGATGGATTAAGTGATTAACAAGGGTGGTTAAGGGATAAAGTAATAATACCTAACCTTAGTTACTTTATTATTTAACTTTAGTTACTTAAATTTTAATAAAACTTTTCTAACAACTCCCTTTACATCCCACTAAAAACTCAGACGTTTTTCATCCCCTTTCTAGCCAAAAATTGCTTAAATAATCTTTATGGACCAAAATACCCTTTACCAATTAAACTTATCCATACCGATTAGGTATTTTTGTCAGAATTGTCATTAAATTAGTATAGGATTATCCAACAATTACTTTTGGTACAAAATCATTATTTCGATCCAAAATATATTTTAACAAGGTCCAATCATTATTCTTGAATTAATACTGCCTTTTCCTGCAATCTAAACTGACTTTTATCTGGTAAAATATTAATATTAAACCCTAATTACCCAATAAACATTATTTTGATCTTAATAAATTTCATACTATATTCCATTGGGCTTAGCTCATTGAGAGCCTCATTTGGACTATAATTTTTCATATTTATAAAAATGCCCTTGACCCGAGGCCAATTTATAATTTTTAAAATTTTCAGGTCATTAGGGGTATTTTTCCCCAAAATTCATAAACTCTCCTTCAATTTACTCTGCATCCACCGACTTTCCCCTTTTTATCCTTTTTTTTTTCTTTTTTTTCCTTCCGAGGGAAAAATCATCATTTTCTCCTTTTTCTTTTCAGCTGAGATAATTGACTTCTTTATCCTATTTCATGCCAAACGGTGTATACCCGTTTTTACAAATTCTTTATAGATTTTAAAATATTGAGTCTTGAATATCCAAAAAATTTCAGAATATTACACTTTCTCATCTCCATGTCTTTGGATGCACCTGCTATGTCCACAATAACAACAAAGACAATTTGGGTAAGTTTGATGCCAAATCTAATGAAGGTATATTTCTTAGCTACTCAAATAGAAGTAAAACATACAGAGTTTTCAATAAAAAGATTGGAACAATAGAAGAATCTGTGTATGTGGTTTTTCTTGAAAATGAAACTATGTCTAAGCATGCTAAAGATGAGGATGATCTAATTTCATGTTTTAGGAACTTGAATGTTTCTGAAGAAAATAAAGCTAAACCTCCTAAAATATCCTAATCTGCTGATGTAGAGGAAGATATTTAGGAGAAAGATAATGAATGTGAAATCAATGAAAAAATTTCTTAAGAACTCCTTAGAGCTTGGAGATATCAAAGGAATCACCCAGTTGATCAAATTATTAGGGATGTTCAAAAGAAAGTTATAACCAGAAGAGAACTTAGGGATCAAGTGAATAATTGAGCATTCATTTCTCAAACTGAAGCCAAGTGTACTGAAGAGGCTTTAACAGATGAATATTAGATTCTAGCTATGCAAGAGAAACTTAATCAGTTTGAAAGAAGTCAAGTATAGGACCTAGTGCCTGGGCCCAAGGACCATCCTATTATTAGAACTAAATGGGTTTTTAAGAATAAATTGATGAATCTGGAACAATAATAAGGAACAAATCTAGACTAGTAGCTAAAGGGTATAATCAGGAGGAAGGTATTAATTATGAGGAAACTTTTGTTCTAGTTGTAAGATTGGAAGTAATAAGGATTCTCTTAACCTATGCTTGCATAAAAGATATTGTGCTATACAAAATAGATGTGGAAAGCGCATTTCTGAATGGGTATATCATGGAAGAGATTTATGTTGATCAACCTCCAGGTTTTGAGGACTCAACTAAACCAAATCATGTATATAAACTGAAGAAAGCTCTATATGGTTTAAAACAGGCACCAAGAGCTTGGCATGAGAGACTGAGTAATTTTTTGATTGGAAAGGCTTTTATCAGGGGAAAAATATATACAACCTTGTTTACTAAAAGAGAAAATAAAGATTTGCTTATTGCATAAATTTATTTTGATGACATTATATTTGGTGCTACTAATGAGTCTTTGTGCAAGAAGTTTTCTAAGTTAATGCAGAGTGAATTTGAAATGTCAATGATGGGGGAGCTGAACTTCTTGCTTGGACTTCACATCAAACAATGTGATGATGGCATCTTCCTCAATCAATCAAAATATCTCAAGGAGCTACTAAAAAAGTTTGGAATGGAACATACTAAACCTATGGGAACTCCCATGGCCTCTGCAACTAAGCTTGACATAGATGAAGAGGGAAAACTCTTTGATATAACCAAATATAGGACAATGACCGGTTCCTTGCTAAATTTAACTGCAAGTAGGCATGACATCATGTTTAGTGTCTGCATGTGTGCTAGGTTCCAATCATGTCCCAAAGAGTCCCATGCAACAACTGTGATGAGGATTTTCATATATTTGTTGGGGACATCACACATGGGACTTTGGTATCCAAAAGGCAATGGAGAAGAGCTCATAAGTTACACAGATGCTGACTTTACTGGATCCAAAATTGATAGAAAAAGCACAAGTGGAACTTATCAGTTTTTGGGAGGCCCCTTAGTGTCATGGTTAAGCAAAAAGTAGAATAGTGTAGTTCTCTCCACAGCAAAAGCTGAGTATGTTGCTGCAGGTAGTTGCTATGCACAAGTCCTTTGGATGAAGCATCAACTTGAAGATCTTGAGATAGAAATGAAGGAAATTCCAATAAGATGTGATAATCAAAGTGCCATCAATATCACAAAGAACCCTGTCATGTATTCAAGGAAAAAACACATTAAAGTAAGACATCACTTCATAAGAGATCACATTTTGAAAGGGGATGTCAAGTTGGAGTTTGTTCCTACTGAAGATTAGCTTGCAGACATCTTGACAAAGCCACTTGCAGAAGATAGACATGGTAAAATCAAAAGAGAATTGGAAATGGTAAATCCAAATGAGTTATAAAATTTTTTAGAAATATCTTTTAAATTTATGATTCAATTGATATGAATACTGACTTAAGCATCGAAGTACTTAGAGATTTGTTTTGCAGGTACTTCTTGGTCAAAAATAGTGAAAATCTGATAAAGAATGAAGTATACTACACATTGAAATAGAGTTATGATGAAGAGAAAAAGGCTTATGGGAATTATTCAGCTCTCTATAAGTGTTTATGAGTCTTTCTAATATCCTTATGTTCATAACCCCATAGACTTTTGCTGAAAATGAATTGATTTTCTGATATCTAAAGATTCTGTGTTTGAAGTTATTCGAATAAAGTATGAGGTTTTTCATGAAAATGAGAGCTTATGTGAAAATTATGGTCTCTATGATGCTCGATTTTAGGATAAGGTCATCACCTTATGCACATTGTAATATTCCAAGAAAGTTAAAATATTGAGAAATATATTGAGAATTTGCAAAAACGGGCGGACACTGTTTTACGTGAAAAAGGGTAAAGAGGTCATTTTTCCCTATTGGATTAAAAAATGAGAAATTATATTTTTATCCCTAAAGAATTATGGAAAAGACATTCATATCCCTAAAGTCATAAAAATTACGTGGAATGAGTATTAGAAATGTCTTGGGGAAAATTACACCTAATGACCCTGAAAGTTTCAGAAACTTTAATTTAACCCCGAGTCAGGGGTAATTTTATAAATATGCAAAATTACTGTCAAAACGAAGCCCTCGACGAGAGAAGTCCAATGGTATATGGCACTGAAAGTTAATGCTCAAGGATAAAGAAATAATCATTGCCGAGTGTCCAAAAGTAACAGTAAACCGATAAAGGAAACTGTAGACCCCATCGATGATTAAAAGAAATCGGGACAGGATATGGGCCATACACAAATACCATTTGGGACAGGATAATTATGGAAATATAAAAATAAAATTAGAATAGTCATGTATCCCAAAAATACTAAATTAGTATAAAGACGGTTTTATCAGTATGGTTAAAAAGTACCCGGATTGAAGTATATCTGGATCAGGAAAAATTGAACAATCTTGGACACTTAAAGCACTCACTCTCTGTGTGAAAATTGGGCAGCTTGGGCAGTCAATTTTTAGCCCAAAACTTGCTCAAGAAGGAGTTGAATTTTTTGGCATAAAGTAACTTAAGTTGGTTAAGTGTTAATTATGATTAAGTTATATGATTAAGTCACTTAACCACCCATTTTCCACCCATTCTGCACGTTCACTTCCAGTAGCAAAATAGAAGAGAAAAACGCAAGGGAGAAGAGAGAAAAGAGAGAACAAAGAAGAGGGAATTCAAGGGAATTGAAAGTTCAACCATTGGTAAGTTACTTCTCTACTTCAAGCTTGTTAGTTGTAAAAGTGTAACACTTTAGTTTAGGGCCCATTTCCCATGTATTAGATCATTTTAGATATCTTTCATCATGGTTTAGAGACTAGAATCGTAATATAATTCGGGGTACTGTTCATTTGGCAATTTCTCTTTTACCTGATGAACTTTGAAAATTCATAACTAAATCTAGAAAATTCATCTTGAGGTGATTCAAGTCTCTAAAATTTTCTTAAATTTAGTTATGAATTTTCAAAGTTCATCGGGTAAAAGAGAAATTGCCAAATGAACAGTACCCCAAATTTTGAAAAATTCTATTTTTATTATATTACGATTCTAGTCTCTAAACCATGATGAAAGACATCTAAAATAATCTAATACATGGGAAATGGACCCTAAATTAAGGTGTTATACTTTTTGGTATCAAAGTCGATGGTTTAGGCTCTTAAAGCATTATATTGGGTCAAAATAGTTAAGTTTAAAGAAGGGAATATATTAAATATTAATATTCCTTTGGATTGGTTTATTAACAAAAATTGCTATTATTTATTGAGATAGATAAGATGTTTTTCTCAAACAATAGCAAGGTCCTAACCATAAGAGATGGGTGACTCCTAAGCCAGAGATGAAAAAGATGGAGAAAAGTATTGGCTCAAACAAGTTATCAATGGGAAGTTCAGACAAGCCCAAGATTAATGATAAACCTCATTCAATTGGATCTGAACCTGATAAAGAAGTCCCATTGCAAGTTGTTTTAGCTCTTCCTGCTCAAGTTTAGAAACCAGGAATTGAAGTTGTAGTAGGTAGGGACTATGAGGCTGGGTTTTTACTAGATCCAGATAACTCTGGTAATGACAGTCCGATTAATATGAAAGAAAAGGTATATCGGAGTGTTCAAAAGTGTTTCCAAAAAAGTAAGGCATATTTTGAAGAGCCTAAGCATGTGTTATATTTTCTATATGAAGTTGCTAAGGTTAAAGGCTTTCTAGCAGGTAAAGGGGTACATTATTCAAAGCCATGATAGATCGATACATTAGTCAATGAGATCCCTAATGATTTCTTCTGGACTTGTGTAAAAGCCAAGCTGGACATGGTATCGTTTAGCAGTCTAGAAGAATATGTTGCAGCCTATTGCATACAAAGGGATATTAGGTTAAATCATCAGCCGATAGGAGCTAATGATCAAGTACTGGCTCCCAAAGATTGAAGCCCTATACCCCTATCTGGTGATGCCGCATAAAGTTAGACTCCAAGAAGAAATGCCACAAACATTTCAAGATTTTATTAAAAGCTGGCATGTTTAGAGGCGATATTGTTGAAACAAGAGTTTTGATGATTCTAAACCAACACTCAAAAGCTTGAATTAAAGTTATCAAAGGAGATCAAAGCTATCTCAAGTGAAGATTTTATGAGTACTTGCTGGTAGATTTTTTGTAGAGTCTTAGTTCTTGATATGATTGGGTAAAAGATTTTGATTTGAAGAAAAGATATTTTTAAACTTTGATTTTATGTTAAATCTTGAAATATTTGGAAAACACCCACAAACAGACGAAGGTTGAAAGTTCAAACTAAACTGTCAAGTTGGAAATTCGAACTTTGCCTTAGGACATTCGAATTTCGAGATTAAACTGAACAAGTCTGAAGAGATGTCTCTCTGTCAGACGAATTTTGGTTTTTCAAAATTTGAATTTTCATCTAGTCTGAAAGAAGCCTTTTTGGACAGACGAACTTTACAGTTTCAAAATTCGAATTTCAGACAAAATGCAATTTGTGAAAACCAAAGAAATTCGTCTGAAGCTATGTTAAAGTTCATCTGAAATTAAGAAGAAATTGAGTTTGAAAAATGCTCTCTGACAGACGAACTTTGACTTTGCAACATTCGAATTTTCATATAAGTCTGAAAGAAGCTTTTTCGACAGACGAACTTTACAGTTTCAAAATTCGAATTTCAGACAAAATGCAATTTGAGAAAACCAAAGAAATTCGTCTGAAACTATGATAGAGTTCATCTGAAATCAAAAGGAAATTAAGTCTCAAAATTGATCTGTAACAGACGAATTTCACTACGTCAAAATTCGAATTTCGAAGAAACTGAACTACTGTGCCTCTTTGAACGTTCAATAGACAGACAAATTTTGGGCATCCAAAATTCGAATTTCGAGGGTACTGTAGAAAATTGAAAACACTGTTCACGATTTACAGAAAAACTTTCTTCTTAAAAATTCGTATGTCACATTGAAAAAATACTTCATAAGCTTCAAAATTCGAATTTCACTCTATGGACAGACGAACTTCGTATTTTAACGTTGGAAGCTTTAACCTTCGGTTCCTTCGAAATTCGTCTGCTGACCAACCAAAATTCGAATTTCAGTATGTCAGAAACATTAAATGCGGTTGGTAAACGGATAGTTTTTCAGAATAACCGTTGGATAACTTCCCCAATGGATAGATTTAGTCTCTAACGGATATTTGAGAGCTAAATCTATAAATACAACATCATTTGAAGTTGTGGGTAACGAATCAAACTTATTAATACCGAATTTCTGCTGAATCTTCTTCTCAAAAAGTTTTACCCTCTCAACTTCATTATTTGTACTTAAACTTTCATATCTACTCTTTTCAAGAGAGTTATTTCATTGTAATCAATCTACTCTTCATCTGGGAGATAGATTTACTTGTGAGGGGTATTCACAAGGGGATTGGGAAGCACATAGTATAAGTGCTTGGAGAGTTTGAGAGAGCTCAGAATCAGAGCATACTCGTGTACTGTGGCCTTAGCAAGAAGCCCATTGAAATTCTTGCTGTATAGTGGACAAATCTCAAGAGGTGTCTTGGGGACTGGATGTAGGTCAAGTGGATAGACCGAACTAGAATAAATCATTGAGTTTTCTTCTCCTTATCTCTACTTTTCAGCTTGCTCTATTTTACACGTTCTTTTCACTATACTGTGATATCTTCACTTACTTTACTTTGTGCAGAAAAAGTTCAATCTTCCCAATTCACCCCCCCTCTTGGGAAGTCAGCCTTGCTAACAGATATGATTGGAACAGGAGGATCCTGTTATAGACATAGAAGAAAAGGATTCTGAGGAGAACTTGGAAGAGAATTTCAGTAAGCTTTTATTGCAGGTGAAAGTAGCTTTAGTCCCTCCGAAATGGAATGATGAAAGAAATCATGTATAAATATGTCTAAATGTATAAAGGTGAAGAACAATGATGATTGCAAATTTTGAGTGTATTATAAGCAGTCATGAGTAGAAAGTGGAAAGAAATGATAATGTAATGAGATTATAAGGGCTTATGTACAAAGTTTATTTATGAAAAAGTATTATGTTTATATATATGTGTGTGTTCTCTGAGTATAGTTATTAAATATTTATGAATAGATTATAATGAATTTAAAGTGGTTTGCATCAGGAGACAAATAAGAGTAAAGACTCCTGAACAAGAAAAAACACCACAGGGTGATCTTTTGCAAGTTATTATGAATAGATTAGATCAGCAGCAAAGGATTATTAAAAAGTTACAGTGAACCTTAGATATTCAAAGACAGGCTCAGGAAATCAGAGTTGAAATTTCATCTTTGAGGCAATATCAGTAGTAGGTACCCCAGGTTATACTAATGAACTTGGCAACGAGAACAAAAAATTGATTATACTAACTGCAGTATGTGATAGCTCAGTTCTAAAGATTATGTCCTCCCTTATTTAATGAAGGTTTGAAGTATAAATGGTTGAGGACTGGACACTGAGTTAAGAAAAGATTTTCAGGATTAATGGGATATTCCTCTGAAACGAAAGCCCTATAAGCTATCTATTTACGTACTTGAGAAAGAAGCAGATTGGTAGTGACTTAATACTGAGTTGATCCTGCAAGCTCGGAACATACCCTTGACGCAAAAATTATTTTGTAATCTTTTATGACAAATATTTTTTTTGCAGTTAGTTAGAGATAAGAAAGAAGATGAGATTATTATGTTCCGACAAGCGATGGATTAGTCAGTAGGTGAGCACAAAGCCACATTCATACAGTGAGTGTGGAACTCCATCTAGTTATAATAGTATGATGACTAGAGGTGGAAGATAGAAAAGCTAAGAAGAGGAATAAAGCAAGTCATCAGAAAAAGGAAAGCCTAATGCAAAGTAGGCAATTTAATATGCTGGTAGAGGCAAATAGAATAATAATAAGAAGTAATAAAGTTTTATGTCTGCTACCCAGCAAATGTTAGTGAAGTTATTGCTGACAAAAGTGAGAAAAGCAGAAAAAGAATGAAGCTATGAAATAATCATAGCAAGAAAAGAAAGATACTCTTCTCGATTATAGTTTTCCCTACAAGTATGAAGTATCATTTCATGAAAATCTGGCCTAAGAATATTATAGTGGCATAAGGGATTAGTCTTAAGAATAGCTAATTGTAGTTGTTGGATTAGTTGAGGATGTTTTACATATTATTTATTTATCTTGGGTCTTGAAACCTTTCAGAGTCAGACCCAGACGGATCCTATCACTTGAGTGATGATGTAGGGTCATAAAGGATCCTTGTAGGGCTCTAAGATCACAATAGATCTCATGGTCGCAGCAGACCAATTACGAGGTTATAGTAGACCTCTAAAGAGAATGAGATGATGAGAAAGATTGATGATCCCTAATGTTTTGATAGTTCTCTGAAAGAGAATGACCTAGGATGATTGATTTAAAAGGATACGAAACCTCATTAATCAGTAACTGATATGAAAGTTTATGTAAGGGTTTTTCTCTAATACCAAGCTATGAACCATAAAGTAGCAAAGAAATGTGATGGTAGGTGTTGATAATGAATATGAGAAGTAAGTACACCACCTACAAATAAATTTTGTGACGAGATGTTTTCAGTGATAAATGAAAGAGGCCAGTAAGAAATGAATGATAGAAATAAAGAAAAGTAGCTATGAAAGAAACAATGGGGATAAACTAATGTATAAAAGAAGATATGTTAGAAAAAGAAGTAATCATGAGAAAGGAAATGAGAAAAATAAATGTATGATCAAGGAAAGAGGTTAACCAGGCCATAAATTAAGATTAGTTTCAATGAGTCTGGCTAGATAAATTCTTCAATGAGGACGGTAGTTTCTTCCAAATAAACCAAGGATTCCAAATCCAAATAGATGTTAAAAGTATTTACGATAAATGTCATGTGGGATTTGGAAGATATATTTCAGCTTTGCATTCATTAAGTATTGGATTAGAAGCGGAGAAATTTTTAGAAGGGCATCATGATCATAAACTCCCTGAGAGTTAATAGGTTGAGCAAATACTTGATGTCATAACCAGATTTCAAGTTCTACAATTAAGTATATTATATTTTGGGAAATCATCTCATTGCCTATATGTTTTAGGCAGTATGTTATTGTAGACAGAAGAAGTGGAAGTGTTAGAAGTCTCAGAAAAGGAACTAGAGAAGGATCCAAATGGTGATCTCATGGAGATAATATATGACAATAATAGGCTTGCCATTAGTACTAAAACCCCATAAGTTCAGTATAACAAGATATGATGCAAGTATAAAGTAATGCAAATGTAGATATGAGTTAAAGGAAGAATATGTATGTATGATGTCCAAGGTATAAATTGCCCTTTGGATACCAAAGTCTCATCTGTGATGTTCCAATTAAATATCTGAATATTCTCTTCACACCTGTTGAATGAGACTCCTTGGGACATGATAACACACATGCAGACACTGAACATGATGTTAGGTCTACTGGCTGTTAGGTATAGTAGGGAACCAATCATTCTCCTATATTGAGTTATATCGAATAGCTTTCCTCCTTTATCCATATCAAGCTTTGTTCAGTAGCCATAAGAGTTCCCATTAATTTGGCATTTTCCATTCCAAATTTCTTCAGCAGCTCTTTTAGATACTTTGATTGATTGAGAAAGATGCCATCGTCACATTGTTTAAGTTACAATCCAAGGAAAAAGTTGAGCTCTCCCATCATTGACATTTCAAATTTGCTTTACATTAACTTACAAAAATTCTTGCATAAAGATTCATTAGTAGCACCAAATATAATATCGTCAACATAAATTTGAACAATAAGCAAATCTTTGTTTTCCTTTTTGTAAACAATATTGTATCAACTTTCCCCCTATTAAATCCTTTTTTTATCAGAAAGTTGCTTAGTCTTTCACACCATGCTCTGGGTGCCTATTTTAAACCATAAAGAGCTTTCTTTAGTTTATATATGTGATTTGTTGAGTCCTTAAAGCCTAGAGGTTGATCAACATAAACTTCTTCCATGATATAATCATTCAGAAAAGCACTCTTTCCATCCATTTGATACAACATTATGTCTTTTATAAATGCATAGGCTAAGAGAATTCTGATTGCTTCCAATCTTGCAACTGGAGCAAAAGTTTCTTCATATTCTATGCCTTCCTCTTGATTGTATCCTTTAGCTACCAACGTAACTTTATTTCTAACTATTGTTCCTAACTCATCAAGTTTATTTCTAAATACATATTTAGTTCCAATAATTGGGTGATCCTTGGGCCTAAGCATTAAATCCCAAACTTGATTTCTTTCAAATTGATTCAGTTCTTCTTGCATAGCTAAAGTCCAATATTCATCTGTTAAAGCTTCTTCAGTGCACTTAGGTTCAATCTAAGAAATAAATGCACAGTTATTCATTTGATCCCTAAGTTGTCTTCTGGTTTTAACATTCTCTTGAACATCCCCAATCACTTGATCAACAGGATGACTCCTTTGATATTTTCAAGCTCTAGAAAGCTCTTGAGAATTTTCTTCATTATCTTCAAGTTCCATATCTTTCTCTACATCAGTAGATTCTGATATATTTGGAGGTTTAGTTTTATATTCTTTGGAAAGGTTCAAGTTCTTGAAAATAGAGATTAGCTCATCCTCATCTAAGACATGTTTAGAAACAGCTTCATTTTCAATGAAAACATGTATATATTCCTCTAACGTTCTAGACTTTTCATTAAACACCATATATGCTTTACTTCTACTAGAATAGTCAAGGAATATACCTTTATCTAATTTGGTATCAAACTTACCGAGATTCTTTTTCCCATTGTTGTGGATGAAGTACTTGCATCCAAACTAGTGTAGATGTTAGAGATTTGACTTCCTTCGTTTGTAGAGCTCATAAGGTGTCTTCCTCAGAATTAGTCTGATGTAAGCTCTATTGATGATATAGTTTGTTGTGTTCACTGCATCAACCCAGAAGTATTGAGGAAGCTCTTTCTCATTTAGCATTGCTCTTACCATCACTTTTGCGGATGACCAAGAAGAATGCTAAGTCAAACAATACCCAATTTCATTTATCGTAAGTTTGACTCACACTCAACAAATTGTGGTTTGAAGCAAGTAGAAATTTTTAGGGTTTGAAGTTTTTTTTATGAAGTAACCCTTGGTTCAAGTTGATTTATTTGATATTTGGTGATGCATTAGGGTTTGAGAAAGCTTAAGGAAGTCCTTGTAAAGGTTGAATCAAAGAGGAGAGGCATAAAGTTTCAGGAGGTAGCATAGTTATATTTTCTTGCATTATATTGTCTTGCTATATACTATTGTGTTTGATGACTTGTCATATTGTTTTTATGATGCTTGAGACTGGTTTTGGATGATTTTATGAAAGGGATAGTGCCCTGGATGTCCATTTTGTATGCCGTTATAATGCCAAAATTTTTATAAACAATATGGTGATTTATGCCTTGAAATGATTGTTATGATGTTTTGGAGGTTTTATAGCATGCATGATAATGTAAATGTTTGAGATGTGACCAGCTACTGGGATTTCCAAAATCTCATCACCCAAATAATAATATGATAGGCCCAAGTTATGGAAAAAATCTGAGGCAAAGAGCAAGGAGAAGCTAGTGATGAGTGGATGATGTTACAAGCCATTATGTTATAATGTGAATGGTTGTTGGTGTCTTGCTTTTGTATGAAATTGAAAAATAGTGAATATTATGTTAATCTTGTAGAAAATGTATGATAATTTCCAGTTCTGGATAATGTGATATTAAGTTATGTTCTACCAAGTTTCATGCCAAAATGAGTTCATTTACAAGGGTTTTGGCAAGCAAATTGCAGTGTAGACTGAAACAGGGCATTTTCCAGACGTGTCTATTTCATTCGCCCTTGTTATGTACTTAATGTCAGGTTAGTTTATGATATTTTTATACCAGATAGATGAAATCTTGAGCTTTAATAGGACACCTAATTCACCCTATTTGGAGTTGTGTACAATAAATGGTGAATTTTCAAAGTTAGTCAAAATAGGACAATATTGGGAATAGGGAAACTGAAAGTTAAGTACTGGAAATTTCAAAAGATAACATAAAATCGTATAGAGCTCTAAAAATTCATTGGGTTATATGTGTAAAAATATCTATGTCTTAAGATCCATATGCCACAGATTTGGAAGTGATTGGATTATAGAACAAGAGATATGTAAGTTTTCCCAAAACTGTTCCAGTAAGAGTTGGATTCTAACCCTTCATGATTTAAATTAAAGTTATATCTTGTGTAAGTGAAATAAATGTATAAGAAAAATATGTATATAAGTAGACATGTATAGATTTTGAATGAAATAGATTATGCATAATTTGGAGTAGAATAGAATGGAATATGATTTTTTCAAAGTTGAGGTCAAAAAACTGGAAGATTTAAAAATGACCAAATGAACAGTAAATATCCACGAAATTACTGTATAAATTGGCCCAATGAAGTTACTGTTTTATATTTTTCCCATGTAGATCTGATTTTAAGAAAATTTTAGGGACTTGAATCACCTCAAGATGAATTTTATATATTTAGTTATGAATTTTCAAAGTTCATCAGGTAACATGAAATTGCCAAGTGAACAGTACCACGAATTTTGAAAATTTTTTATTTTATTATATTATGATTCTAGTCTCTAAACCATGATGAAAGGCATCTAAAATAATCTAATACATGGAAAATAGGCCCTAAAATAAGGTGTTACACCTCTTCTATCAGTGGCATTCTCCTTAGATACAGATGTACCTTCGGGAACCCACTCTACCTTCCTGCCGAGTCTATTTTTCCTTAAAGAACATGAACTGGAAATGTGTCCCTTCTTATTACAGAAGTGACATGTGATAAAAGGGCTGCTGGATTAAGATGTAGGTAAAAAACAATACAGATAGTATTTTTGTTTCATAAATCTGGATTAAGTGTAAGTTTCAATAATTTTTGAAGAATTACATTTCTTCTTATACCTTTCTGCATGAACAAAATGTCCCATATATAAGTTTTGTGTTTTTTTTCTTGATTTTTTCCTTGACTGCACAAGGATCATAGCCAAGACCAACTTTGCCTTGTGCAATTCTTTGACTACCTGGTAATACATACAACATATCTTTACCTTTTGTCAGATTATCCAGACTTTTTAGAAGATATTCATTGTTTTTCTTTAGCTCAATGCATGATGCATATCAGGCA
Organism: Adenanthera pavonina; assembly: GCA_026686845.1. Classification (NCBI taxonomy): domain Eukaryota; kingdom Viridiplantae; phylum Streptophyta; class Magnoliopsida; order Fabales; family Fabaceae; genus Adenanthera; species Adenanthera pavonina. The sequence continues at coordinate 8,651,442 of JAIVEN010000019.1, read as the reverse complement.
GATTTAACTTCATGTTGAGATGCAATGTTATGCACTTTGCAATCTGATTTTAGCTTACTAATCTTCTTTTTAGCTAGTTTCAGTTCTTTTATAGTTTTAATGAATTCATCATGTAGATCATGAAATGCATCAAGTAGTTTAGAATATGAAGGGTTAGAATCATTTACCTCATCTTCATGCTCGTTATCAGATGGATTCTAAGCTTCTTCTGCTACATGAGCCATCAAGTATATGTTGCCAATTTCTTCCTCATCTCCATCCTCTTCATTTAGGCTGTTACCCCTAATTGAGGAGATGTATGCCTTTTTCTTTTTGTTCTTCTTAGCAACTTTCTTTTTTTTTTCCTGCTTTTTCAAGAATTGCGAGCATTCCCATTTGATGTTCCTTACTTTTTGTATTCATAGCAGGTTATAAACTCTTTGGTTTCCCCTTTATTGTTTAATGCTACTCCCTTTTTGAAGAACTTCTTGTTTCACTTGTTGCCATAGAATCTTCCAAATTTTCTTACCAACATAGCCAGAGTTTCTTCATCCAGTTCTTCTTCATCATCTGAATCCTCTTCTTCTTCTTTTGCAGCTTTTAATGCTAGACTTTTATTCTTCTTTTCTTGTCCAGCATCTTTGAGAGCTTTCATCTTGCCCTCATATTCTTCAAGGCTACTAAAAAGAGCTGTGATCGAGGCCATTGATTCTCCTCTGGCTTTTTCTATGGCAGTTACTTTTGGCTACCATTCGATCAGTATAGCTCTGAGGATTTTTTTGACTTTTTCTGGCTGAGTATACTCCTTGCCAAGACTCTTTAGTTAATTCACAATAAGGGTGAATTTTTTCTGCAAATCTTTGATGCTTTCTCCTTCCTTCATCCTGAAGCTTTCACACTTGCCAATGTAAGAATTTAATTTGTTTTCTCTTACTCTAGTGTTCCTTCATGAGCAATTTCTAGAGTATCCCATATTCCTTTAGCTATAGAACATTGCGATACTTTGTAAAATTCATCCTGGTTGAGAGCACTGACCAGGAACTTTTTTGCTTTGTAGTTGAGTAAAACTCTTCTCCTATCTTCATCATTCCACTCCTCCTTGGGCTTTTCTTTATACTTGCCATCATCTTGCAGCTTCATCGGGACAAAGTCACCTTCCTGGATGACTGACCAGATTCTAGATCTATGGACTAGAGATATATATGCATCCTCATCTTTCAATACCCATAGTGCTCTCTACTAAAGCCTGGAGGTCTATTGGTGTTGTTTCCTATAGGTAAGATGGTCTCTCCAAAGCCAGCCATATATTCTCCCAGATGGTTAGATCCTTCAGTTGGGAGTTTGGGCTTTGATACCACTTGCTAGAATTGCTGGCTTCCCAAGAGGGGATGAATTAAGAAGTTTAAAATTTTTCTACAAAAGTGTAATATTACAGTGATAGTAGGAGTTTGTAGAAAAATAGAGAGCAAAGACAATGAAGGTAAATGCAAGTTAAAGGAAGAAAGGATAAGGAAATTTATCCTGGTTTGATCTGATCCACTTGACTTACGTCTAGTCCCCAAGTTACCACTTGAGATTTTCCACTATTTGCAAGAAATCAATGGGCTCCTTGCAATGCCCCAATACAAACTTGTGCTCTATTCTAAGAACACTCAGATTCTACACTCTGCACTCTTACAAAGTGTTTTCCAATTCCCTTGTGAATCTTCTAACAAGATATCGTTCTTCCAGATGAAGATAAGATATTGCATAGAAAGAACACTCTTTAATTCAGAGTAAATGTGATAGTTGAAGTACAGTAAATGAAGTGTGAGAATGAAAAAGGCTTTGATTAATGAATTTAACAAAGTTTCAGTGTATATAGCATAAAATTGTTACCCTCAACTTCAAATAAAATTCTATTTATAGATTTGTGACTAAACGAATCATTAGACATAAGATCTAGCCATTAGAGACATTAACCAATAGTTACTATGCAAAACTAGTCGTTCACCAACCGCATTTAATGCATCTAATACACTGAAATTCGAATTTTGGCTGTAAATTTTATAGCGACCGTAAGCTAAAGATTTCAACATTGAACTTCCAAAATTCATTTGTTCAAGAGAGAAATTCGAATTTTGAATTTGCCAAATATATCCCATATTGAAACATATGAATTGTCATATCACAAGCGCATCTGTTAAATATGAACAATTATCTCATGTTTCTATAATGCACTTGAAATTCGAAATTTAGAAATCAAAATTCGTCTGTCAGTGGCTAACTCAATATGGTACAAAAGTTCTGTACAGTGAAATTCGAATTTTGTACTTCAAGGTTCGTCTGTCAGAGAGAGCAACTTTGAACTTTTTATGCACTTGAATTTCATTCAAATTTTGATCAGACTTCAAAAGAATTTGCACCTTTTACTAACTATTCTTAATTTAAAATTTGAATTTCAATACTTGAAATTCATTTGTGAGAGATGATAACTTTGGAACTTTGAATTTCAATAAGCAAAGTTCATATTTTGTACAAAAACACATAAGAATTAATGTCAAAATTAGTCTGTTAGTCAATGTTTTCCAAATCTAACATATGTTAACATACGATAACTGTGAAAACACTTATTTAAATATTGTGAGAACATAAATAACTAAAAATCAAAGCATTTTACCCCCGTGTACATTGTGAGAAATCTTAACAACTAAATCTTCACATGTTTTTCATTGAATTTCTTTACTTCTATACTCTTGCACTTCTTTAATATTCTCCTTCCAAGCTTTAATTGTTTGGAATCATCAAAACACTTGATTCATCATTATGTCATCTATAAGTAAAATTAAATGAATAACTCAACTCCCACTAATCTAGTGATATATACAAATATCTATGATGCTCTCAACATTATCTAAAAATGTGATCACCTCATAGAACTTCAACTATCGCTACCATAGGACATACTTAGGTCCTGCCTAACTAAATTTTCTATGGCACTGATTGAACCCTTCATTTATTTCACATATATCTCCCTCATATAATCATAATGAGAGTAATAGTTTCCACAATATTCTAATTTGAATAGGCATGCAAAATCATGAAGATATAGAAGAAATTATTCATTAATATAGGAGAAAAATCCCACTAATATTAATCCCTTCCATTATAGAGGAAACCTTTTAACAAACAATGTTTCCTTTATAGTACTCAATGTTATGTAGTGAATTCCCTTTTGATCTTAAAGACCCATTTATAGCTAATTTTTCTTCTCCTTGCTAGTAACTCCACAAATTCCCAAATATCATTGTTTGCTTTGGGTTCTCTCATATCTTTCATGAAAACATGCCTCAATTTAGAATTCATTATATGTGAAAACAATGGGGTTATTCTTAAAATTTATGTTCTAATCAAGTTCGTTAATGTACACCATGTAGTTAATAAGGGTTGTCAAATTCTCAATCATAATTGGGCATAATTCAATCTATTATTAAGATTGAAGTTGCATATCCATAAATATCTTGGGATATTTCTTATTCTTTATGAGATTTCTCTTCAATAGTTGATAGCATCCATGACATTGTTACTCTTAATTTCTAGCATAACCAATTAAGTTTTGAAGAACTTCATCATGTTCTACAATTACCTTATTAATATAAGTTTCATGCAAAATGAATGTTCCACCATATAGTGGATGATGACTATGTCATGTGTTTTATCACTCATTAATTATGATATTTCTCAATGAATTTTGGAACTTATAATTACTACACATTATGCATGTGATAGACAGTGTAGCTTTTATCCTTTTAGGCTTCTTTGCATTTTTATCCAAATATGCAATGAAACCTTCAAGAACAACCTCCACTCACTCTTACCTTTATTAGACAACTCCATGAGAGATAATCTTTTAAATTAAGATTTCACCATTATGGGCTTCAAAAGATGTATTCAATTAACAAAAAAATGTTGGAACCTTATTTTAAATTTACATTGTTGTCTTGAGTGAATTTGTCCACCACAAGTGTACTTTATCATGACATCAATTCCCTTATTTGACCCTACTATATTTTCATCAATCCATTTATCGGATTAACTATCTACCTTTGCTTTATATCCTCATTCAGGCATCAAGTGCCTTATTTTAATTACAAAGCAAGTAGTATTCATGAATTATGAGAAGTTAACAATAATAGGAAATGAATCATTTTAAACAATTATAACATAAATACAAAGACCAAATGTTATTTTGTATAATCTCTAGCAATTAAATTCTTCCAGGCATATATATCTGCTTAATCTTTAATGTAGTTCATATACATATTAGAGTTAGTAAAATTTTGAGATTAAAAAATCTCATTCTTTATAAACCTTATTAACTCTTTTCAAATGAGACATTCATATTCTCATTTATTACATAATAGGAAGAATTTTTATCCATGATATGCTTTAATTAAATGAGATTTAAAACCCACTAAAGATAAGGGTATAACTTTTATTCTCCAACAAGACCTTTTGTGGGCAAATTACTCTTTATATGCCTTTTTCTTCATGATCTATCATTGGAACTAAATGATCCCTTATTAGAATCCCACTCTGATCCAAATTTGAGCCCCATTTTTTTTCTTTCACACATATGTCCAATAAATATTTATTGTACATACCTCCTTACATGTGTCATGAGAAATTTATAATGGCCCATACAGACAAAATATCTAATTAAGGATCATCTACACTAGGATTAATGGAGATCTCTTATCTTGAAAGACTTAAGTTAGTAGCTATGTCTCTCACCTTTATAGTATATTGTTACATACCTTTAGTGTCTATTTACTTTATGGAGAATTTTACATATTAGTCCCGTCGTGCGTCGTCGTTGTCTCCACCATCGGAATCCCTAAACTTGCTATTGTAGCCATTCCATTTTCTCCGCCATCGACGCCTTACTTTCTGCAGATATGTGTGTGATTTTTATTTTATTCTTGCTGATCATTTCTATGGCCAATCAAAGCTGAAACAATTCCACCATGATTTCCATTGAGAGAGGAAGCTTCTCTGCCCTGAGATTGGCAAATTTTGTGCTCAAAGTTTTATCGTCCTGAAGAACAACATTCAGATTGGGAATCTCATCAATAGGTTTCATCTCAGGTACCAATCAATTAGCATCCCCTCTAGTTAGTTTATAATTTGGATTAATACAGTGATAAGTCGTAGAGTTGAAAATATGTATCTATGTTTTCCATCTGGTCATAAATTTAACATGGAGTTTCCCTGTTGCATTTTCAACTCTAGAACCTTGAAGTCTTTTTTTGCTGTGAATTTGTCTTCCCTTGAAAGCTTGCATTTGGAAGAAGTTAGATTTCTATATTTGAAAAGTGTGGCATTTTTTCTTTCTGGAAGCTTTTCAAATCTGGAATGTGCTTGAAGCCTTGACACTAAAAGGTTTACATGTAAATGACTGTTCAGCACATGGCATTTGAGATTTGACACATTTGGTCTCAACAAATATTCGACCCTCCCTTTTTCCATTGAATGCTTTTTCCAATGTTAAATGTCTAATCTTTGAGGTATATATGACAGTAAGTATATCTATGCTATTTCTTTTCTTTCTAAAATGTATAGAGTTTCAAGATTGTTTTGGTCTTTCTCATGCAGGTTTTTTGTATACCTAAGAATGATGCTCCCACATTTCACAATGTCACCTACCTGAGATTTACATGCTATTTTGCCCTAGACTGGACTTGGATTGTGAACTATTTACAAAACTTCCTGAAACTTGAAACTTTTGTCATTGAAAAGGTTTGCTGATTTTAACTAAATTTTGTGTGAATTACTTTTCTAAGTTAGATTTCTAACTTTTGTGTGGGTGGTCAGCTTGTTCGTGGCTCTTTTGATCTTTTTGGTAAGGACAAGATGATGGAACTAGTAATAGATGATGGTCCTCAATGTGTTTCATCTCACCTCAAGAAATTTCATCTTTATAAGTATGAAGGATATGCACTTGAGTTGGAGTTGGTAAAATTTATTATGATATATATTCATATTTATCCTTTTTCTAGATATATATTTTTTTTGTATTTTAGACATGTGACCTGAGCATTCTTATTCCTGATCACTTTATTCTTTTCCTTTATAATAAATCCAAATAGGTTGTGCAACTAAAAAATTGTTCAAGTTTAACCAAAGTCTATTTCACATGTTGATCAAAGAGTGCATGATTAGTTTTTTATGTAGTTGCTAGTGGTTATATAATGATGGAAATCTGTCCCCTCTGACTTGCTACGAATTGATGACTTCTGTTTTCTTTCTGGTTGTATTTTTGCTAATGATTATGGATTATTTGTGGCATCATGATTTTAGATTGTACTTTCCTGATACACAATAAATCAAGCCCACCATGTTGCTTATAATGGTATCTTTTCTAAGCATTCTATACAAAATCTCTAGTTATTTTGTGTCACAAATTTTAAAGTGTCTTCAATACAATAGGCCTTATTTTTATTACCTTTCCTGTTTAATTAAGATTATATCATAACTCGTAAGTTGTAATGTGTTCCTTAATAGGTACAATGCCGTGGCTTTTGGAGCCCTATCAACAATAAAAGATGTCAATGGATATGACCTTAATGCCATAGTTTCATCGAGGTCAGATGAAGTTTTATTTTTATTTGTTATTGTACTAGACATATTCTCAATCAAGCCAGTAATTTCCATTATGGTTTTGATAATATTTTAATATTTTAAGGATCAAAGCTTAGGTATAAATATACAATCTTCATGTGGTTGTTTAGTTGGTTCTTAATCTCATCCATAAGTTTGCTCGGAAATCTATGGTGGAAATCTGAATGGATATTGGGTTGTTTTATTTATAAGTCTTGAAAGACACGTGCAACTTAGACTAGTATTTTATATCTATTTACCAACCTAAATGATTTCTTTGAGATATATCTTAATGGAATATTGAACTTAAGGAAATAATATTCATTGATCTTTGAAATTATATGCTTATTGTCTTATATGACAATTTTTTTGTTCTAAAATAAAAAAAATAATCTACCCAACTTTCAAATTTGAAGAATGAAGTAGTGGTGTCATCTTAATGTCTGTTGTTGAAGTCATTATAAGTGCTAAGTTATGCAAAATTGCTTTAGTAGATGAGCATGTACATATAATTTAGGGGAAATGACACTTGAGGACCAAAACTTTAAATTAATTTCATTTTAGGACCAAAAAATTCGAAAATACCAGAAAAGGACCATGTCTCAAATTAATTAAAAATGTAAATATGAAATGACCTAAATACCCTTGTAAAAAGGTTTTACACTCAACATCAACTTTTTACTACGCTTTTTTATAAATTTGACATTGAACATCTTCAATTTTACACTGAACACATTGTGAAATATGAGTGTAAAATTGAGAAAGTTTAGTGTCAAATTTATGAAAAAGAGTAGTAAAAAGTAAATGTTGAGTAGTAAAAAAGGGAAGTTGAGTATAAAATTTTGAGACTTATCCAGTATAAAATCGGGGGTCTTCAGAGTCAAATTATGGAACATGAGTAGTAAAACGTAGAAGATGAGTGTAAAATTTTGAAAGTTGAATTCTTTATTGTGTCCAGTGTAAAATCAAGGAAGTTCAGTATTAAATTTTAGAAGAAGAGTAGTAAAAAGCAGATGTTGAGTGTAAAACATTTTAACAAGGGCATTTAGGTCATTTCCTATTTAGAATTTTAATTAATTTGAGACATGATCCTTTTCTGGTATTTTCGAATTTTTTGGTCCTAAAATGGGATTAATTGAAAGTTTTAGTCCTCAAGTGTCATTTTTCCTATAATTTATTGGGCTTTGTCTTGGATATTGATGTTGGTATCATTATATTCATTAGAATGTATTAGGAATTGGTGTTAGTATATGGGGAATTAAATTGGAATTGAGTTTGCTGAAATGTTTATTTCTTGATGTAATATATGTATTTTTTTCTTTCTATCATCATGTTCAGTTAGATTGCTAATATGCAATCACAATTTTTTTGTAAAAAAGAATGGGACTTTCTAGATCGGTTTTTTGCTTATAACCGATCTAAAATGTCATAAAAATTGTGTTTTTATAACACTTTCTAGATCGGTTATGAGTAATATCGATCTAGAAAGTATTTTCTAGATCGGTCAATTAACCGATTTAGAAAGTAGAACTTTCTACATCTGTCAATTTTACATCTATACTAGAACCGATCTAAAATGTCAATTTTAACCGATCTAGAAAGTGTTTTGTGTAGTAGTGGTTAGAACACTGAATAGTAACTTGTATAAGAATTTCATCCATTGCTTTTAATTGGATCTTGATATACTCAAATCAATTATGTACCCAAATATTTAGCTTTGCATTGAGATTTTATTATTAGTGTATTAAGACAATTGTATCACACTCATCATTCATACAATATTATCTTATACTAACATTGATGGGTACATGAACTTTAGGTGAAGATCTTCCAAAATTAAGGATTTTTCTCCTTTAGACTCTATAATTGTCACTAACCAAACATCAATTCAAGAGATGATAATAACACTGCAATTTCATATTTCAATTTAAGTCATGCTTACATCAACTATATATGAGGCAAACATCTATCACATTTAAAATGTATGCTTACCAATGTAATACATACTAAACATAAATTCCACATCACTAAAATCTACCAGTGAGCAAAACTTTCAGTATAGTATTAACTTATGTAATATTTATGATGAAACTAGAAATCATGCAAGCTACCTAATACATCTGAGCTACTTAGAAAGTATAAGGCAACTTCTATTTCATCCTAATTAAGTATGTAATTATAACTATCTACATGTGAATGAAGATATATTATAATTTCATACTTAATTAGAATTAATGTCTTTAAGTCCTAATGTGATATTATTGTCTATTAAAACAAATCAAAAATACATTTATTCAGTCATGTAAGGATATTGTAGTTGTAACAACTTTCAGTATACTATCTTGGACTCAGTTTTGAGCTAATAGGAAGTATACTCGGCGATATGTGCAAGACTGGAGCAACCAAGATGGAGGAAAAGCAAAGGGAGGCATAAATTTAACACCTCTTATACTAGGCTCATTTCCCATATATTTAATCATTTTAAAGTCCATTTATATTGTAATAGGATCTTGACTCACAATAAATGCCATAATAAATTTTTTTCCAACTTTGGTTACTATTTATTTAATCGAATTTATTTATTCTAATTAAATTTTGAAAAATCATAACTAAATCAATAAAAATTGTATGCATGTGATTCAAGTCTCTAGGAATAGCTTATAACTTTGTGTACATGGGAAAAATATAGATCAGAGCAATGACTGTACTGATCTAAATAGAAAACTCTGTGAAATCTCACAATTTATACGAAAACTGCAAAATAATCATTTTAATTGGGATTAAATATAAAAACCCACCAAATATTGCACACACATCCAATTTGAGTGTTCTTTAGACCATTAGAAAGCTCTTCCTGTCTACTTTTAAACTATATATATAATTCATACTTCACATTACAAATGTCTCAACAGTAGTGGGTTTCCTCCATAGAGGTCAAAATAACTATTCATATCTTAATGCTTAGAAAAACAAAAGTGATGGCATTTACATGGCCATAATTCCCCTTCATATCATGCTATACACTCATTAAGACTTAGAGTAACATAAAAACTTGAAGAAACATTTCCAACATTATCTTTACAAGTTTACATAAAAGTTCCAGGTTCCATGCTAGCATTATCAAGCTAATGATCAAATGCTTTCTCCTTTCCTTTCTCTTCCTTGGATGTCTTGCCATTGTTACTACCTATTCATGGTTAATATATGGGAGCATGAGATTCAAAGAATATCAGTAGTTAACAGCCAAACATAGCATCATATTATCACATTAAGCATATAGCATCAAGATAACATGTTTGAAACACATTAGCCTATTTGTATCACATAATTTCATAAAAATTTCGGCAGAGTTTGATTTGGAAATTGGACATCTTAGGGTCACAATTCTCCTTAATCAACTCATCCAGTACACATAATTCATCACAAAACATCATTTTAAACACATGGCAAAGCATGAAACTCATTGAAAACATGTATGATAACATATTGCAAGTATGGGGATTTAACTACCTTATGATGCTTCCTTGCTTTCCAAACTTGGTCCACAACTTTTAAAGCTTTCCAAAACCTTCTTGAACCTATCCACATCATCATTGAACCAATTTAGCCATTGGATTCATGAGTTACATAATACATTACTCACTAAAACCCAATTTTGTTTACTTAACTGTCCTTTGATTTTTCTTTGTACAACACACTTGTTCTTAAGGTTTTAGACCATGGGGAATCTATTTTTGAGATCAAAATCATGAAATTCCAATTCTAAATGCTCCCCCTATTCTAACCAAAATTATCTCGAAGTAATTGGAAAAGATTTCCTTCAAATCACTTCAAACCATCCATGGATTTATGCTTCTAGTGGTTAATCTAAGCTTTTCCTTAAGTTTAGTGGTTCAAAACCCATCCTTATGCTAAAACCCCAATTTGGACGAAACCCTAAGATGAAGAGGAAGCCAAACTAATCCATAAAACATGCTTTGAAAGCCATAGATAGTAAGCTTAAGGTGGTAGGAAATAATCTTACCAACTTGTGCTTCAATTTTCCCTTGATTCTTCTTCCTTTTCACCCTTCCTTCTTCCTCCCTTTTCTTGTGTTTTTTTTGGCCTATTTCAGCTACTGGTTCACACGTTAAATGGTGAAGAAAGAGAAGGGTTTAAGTGGTTTATTACACCCTTAACCATGGTTAAGTAAATAAATCAACTAAAAACTTTACTTTTTTTTTTGTAACTTTACTTAGCAAGTTTTCCAAACTTTTTGAGATGATTGGTTGGCTTCATGGGCTGCAGCAATTCATGCATGGGAGAGGGAGGAGAATGTCCAAAAATTGCCCGATTTTTCCTAATCTAGATGTATCTTGAACCGGGAAATTTTTAACCATACTGATAAAACTGTCTTTATAATAATTTAACATTTTTGGGCTACAGGACTATTTAAATTTTATTTTTATATTTTCATAATTATCCTGTCCCAAATGATATCTGTGTATGGCCCATATCCTGTCCCAGCATCGGTAGGGCCCACAGTTTACTTTATCGGTTTACTATTACTTTTGGACACTCGACACTAATTATTTCCTTATTCTTGAGCATTAAGCCTCAGTTCCATATACCATTGGACTTCTCTCGTCGAGGGCTTCATTCTGACAGTAATTTTGCATATTTACAAAATTACCCTTAACTCGGGATTAAATTATAATTTCTGAAAATTTTAGGTCATTAGGTGTAATTTTCCCCAAGGGCTTTTCTATTTCTTAATTTATATATATATTGGGATGTGAATGTCATTTTTATATTTTTTTAGGGGTAAAAATATAATTTTCTCATTTTTCTGTCTAACTGGAAAAAATAATCTATTTGCCCTATCTCACGCAAAACGTTGCTTGTCCGTTTTCACGAATTCCTTATATATTTTGTATTATCATTGATTATATCATTTTTCATTACTTAGTATCTAGTGAAATTTTAGGATATTACATGATTAGCTTTATAAAATTGTTGTAAGTGGATTGTAATATATATGCTACAATTGCTCGGTCAAAAATCACCTCAGGCCTATTAGGTTTTCAAAAAGAATTGGAATGGAATGGAACTATGATCAAATTAATAATGAGTTTGTTTGGTGTGACTTATAGAAATCTTTGATATGCTTTCCACCCTACATATATGAAATGAGGAATCAATGGATCTGGAACTAGGAGTCAATGATGCGGTTGGGTGACGGTGGAGAAATGTCGGATGGAGTGATGACAGAGTAGTGTCGGACAGAGTAAGGTGGTAATGAGGGTGAAGCATTGGATGAGTATGGAACAGTGGAGGTTATTGTCGACGAAAGAAGAATAAGGTTGGGTATTTTTGTCACAAACACGTTTTTGGGTATGGGAATGGCAATTCATTGGCCTCTTGATGAGTGTACCTCATTCCCAAATTTTTGGTTATGATGATTCTAGGCAGAAACAGGATGCCTTGATTTTTGACCAACCAAACAAACCAAGTTTAGGAATAGAATCATCATTTCCATTCCATAGCTCCTTTGGAATTGAACCAAATGGTCCCTATAGTGTGAATAGAGTATGTTAGTTCATGTCGTTGGAGGAATGTTAAATGGATTTTGAGATATATATTAGTGGTATCATTGACCAATTTTTTATTTTGTCTAAAGGTACTAACTTGTCTCTTTTGGTTTTCTGCATTATTGAGCTTGTTTGATATAGAATGGGTTCCCTTTATGACTTCATCATCTTCCTCTTCCCCCCTCTTTCTCTTTCCTCCGTTGAGCTCTGGATTCTAATAAAGTTAAACATACATATATAGATAACTCAAGAATCTTTTTTTTTCTTTTGGGGGAGCATGATTATTTTTGATAAATTCTAACCGTTTATTTAATTTAGATAGTCTTGACTTGTTAAAACTAATTTTTATGTTCAATGGAAGGAGCAATTTCAACCATTCAAATCGACTATATGATAAATGCTTATAGAAGAAATCTTTTTATTCTTTGGCCTTAAATAGAAGAAATCCGAACTCATACAGATATGATAATCAAATCCATGATTGGATGGATTGGTTGCATTTGAAGGAGTTCACTCCATTGATATAAGCAAAGATATATGATGAATCAACTATATCATCTTCTTCTTTTAGAACTGCCTGTTCTAGTACACAAAATAATTAATTAGTTCTATTATATGCTAACACACAATTGTTTCAAAAGTATATATAAAAGGTGTTAGAGAATTTTCTTAGCTTAGCCAAGTTATGGATTAAATCTTGCTTCTTCCTCATCTTCTTCATAATGATTGCTAGAAGCAACTCTATGATTCTCTCCAAATTCATCATTTTTTGCAAACCTTCCTCGAACACGTGGTCGGCTATCTGCTAGAGTTTTACGACATGCGTACTGCATATTTTCTTGCTTTATCAGTTAAAACTCCAAACTTGGCTACCACACTTTGTATATAAAAAATGTTTGTATAGAATGGAATGAAAAACACATTAAAAGGAATAAAAAAATGAATTTTAAATGAAATAATGAAAAGAGACAGTCATGATTAAATAATGGTAACAAAAGCATAAGGGAGTATTTGGTAAAGAGAAAGGAAAATCATTCCTTTTTTTGTTGCAAAAACAATAATGATATACATAATATCTATTATATCTATGTTATTATTATTCAATAGTTACTCCCTTCAGTTCTAAAAACTATCATTTTATGGTTTTTATACAGGCCAAGAAAGCCATTAAAAGACATAGAATATTGTAAAATTTAATAATATTTTACCGAATTATTCTTAATTTAAATAATTTTTTAAATTATACATTTATTATTAATTATGAAAGATAAAATAGTGAAATAAAGAATTAATACTTTATTGAAATTCTAAAATAAAAAATATTATAAAAAATTTCAAAAACTTTAAAGTGCCAATTTTTACGAACAGGAGGGAGTGCCATCACTTTTTATAACTATTTGTTATTACTATTTTTCCATTATTATTACTTTTTATTTAAGGTACAAATGACATTTCTAAATTATGAAATTATTTTTTCTCTTTTCATCTCAATTTCCATCAATTTCTTTCCATTTTGCTTACCAAATGTTTCTAATTAATGTATTTTAAATATTCCTTTCCATCAATTTTTTCTTTTTCTTTTAAAGGAAAAAGTAAACTTCAATTTCACTAGTGTGCAATTTACCAATAGACAAGAAACTAATTGTCGACTCTCATTTATTAAAATATATGCTTGCAATGTTTGAACACAAGATCGTATACCTTGATTTTCTTGTTGAAGTTCCTCTCATTTCTTTTCTTCATGTATCTATCAATCTTTTCTTTCCTTTGCTCGAAAGAAAGTTTTCCTACCGTGAACGTAGATTCCTCCAAGTTCGAGATTTTAGGTGTCAAACTAGTAGAACTACTAGCCCCACCTACTATTTGTTGACTCTCACTCGTAAGAGCCTTAGAAATCAAAATTACAAATAACAGTTAAATTGACCTTTTACAAAGAAAAAAAAAAGTCATCAACTTTGAAATTAAAGTAGGCTGCATAAAGCCATGTACCACTTAAATAAAAAGTGACAATTGATTTTTTCTACTTTTCTTTTAAAGTAGTGATTCCTTCCACTTATATTCCAATCTTTAATGTAGGTGAGGTTTTAAAGTAGGCCCAACACATCTATAAAGATTTCTGGCTAGAGTGCATCTCAGACGAACCTCTTCTGGATTGAATTTAAATACTTCAGATGTTATTACCTTTCTTGTTATTTTAATATGTTTTTGTTTTAAAAGAAACAGTAATATAAATTCCTAAAAAACATGATTTTGTAAATTATGATTTTAATTAAAAATAAAAATTTAGAGCATCCAAATCATATTTAAAGAATTCTGCTGAGACTTGTATTCCCTACATATTTCTGGCATATTCACCCCTTTCATATTGGCAACTATCAACTATCAAAGCTATGCCGCATCTATAAATCAATAAAATTTTCTTTGCCAATCATACTTACTTTTCTTTACTCTTTTCTTTTTCTTTAGGTAAGATCTTTTTCTTTAGTTCTGAATATATTGATGCGAACTTTTTCATTTTCTTCTTCACTGAAAATTGGTATAAGAACACCTAAAATAAAAACATAGAATCCCAATTAAAACTAACTACAATATACCTGAAGATGTGGAGGGTTAAACACATGGTGAATTGAATCTGGACGTAAGATTCCACCTTTTTCTGCTTGGAGCTCCAATTCTTGCGCTTGTAATTCAAATCCTAAAAGCATGGTTCCACCATACATCCCAGTTGAGCAGGAAGCATCGGTAGTATTAATAGCAGGAGGAGAAGGAGGAGGCATGTAATTAGGTGCCGTGAAAGATGAAGGATATTTCAGGGGTGCATAAGAAGGCACTGAAGCTAAGCAATCTTCTTCAACAACTGATGGTATTATTAATGGTGCTTCCATGGGGTAATGAGGTTGCACTAAAGGGAAATCATATTGCAGAGATGAGTTAGGCTCTGAAAATGCTTGAGATGATGAAGAGAAGTCTATGGATGCTGATATGTCATTCTCCATTATCTCTTCTTGCAGCGACTCCAACATTTTTGTTGTCGTCATCATCATCATTGTAACATCAGTATTATTGTTTACTGTATCTAGAGGAACACTTGTAGCATATGAGGAGGAACTCTCTTCATAAAAACAATTGTTAGAGCTGGATGTAACAACAAAATTCGGAAGGGTTTCTGGGAACAATTCAGGCTCACAAAGTTCCAAAATCTTATCACTCATTGGGCTTGAAATTTCATCTTGAAATAGGTGATACAAGAGCAATGTGAGCAACGTGAATACGAAGAAAAAAACTAGTGTGCTATAACACATAACTGACTTTGATTTTTTAGGATATATAGAATACTTGTTTTAGAACAAATTAGAAGCAAGATTGATTCTCATTGATTTTTTTTTTCTCATTATGGGAGGTGTGAATCTAATTCCTTTTTTGTTGATGTAGATGAGTCTAATGTGATCACTAAGAATAGAGTAGAAATCCCATAGTTTGAACATTCAAAAGCTAATATTCTTTAATCAAACTTAACTTTGGCTTTATGCATGTCGTTTTCAAATAGTGAAATTTATAAAGAAATTCAATACACTAATAGAAATTTAATTTAATTTTCCTTTGTTAAAATTAATGTCTGCAATTTTTTCGTCCACTCTTCTCTTTCTAAAATTTAATGCCAATTCTACTGATTTCTTAAACTCTAACTTTCATGTTTTTAGTTCAGTTAACATCATTAACTCATACACTAAAATTGGTATTAAATTTAATTTGAAATGTTGATATGTTGGAAAGTCAACTAAATGTGTCTTGTGCATTATACAAATTTTGAGAAATAAACTATACTATTCAGATCTGTGAATAGTGCATCTTGCCATAAATTTTGTATTTTATATTCAATTATATTGAATATTGATATTGATATTACAAATATTTAATAATTGCAATATATGATATCTCATATATCAATGAAAAAATTACAAAACCTCATAGTTTATCTATATTTAGTCATATAGAGAATAGATGTGCTCCTGAAGACATTGTGACTTTTATGGGGTATATAAACAAAAAGAAGTGCATCTATGCCTCCATGTGACAAGTAGGAGCGAAAGGCAAGATATACAAATAAAGAAGGAATCTCATGGAATGTTATTTGTATTCAATATATCAGAATATATTTTTCTCTTTAATGAAAAATTGACAAGCACTAATTAAAAGTGTTATTTAATTGAATAAGAATACCGAAACTAGCAAAAGCTTAAAATAGAAGCACAAGATGACATATCTTCTACAACAATATACGGATAGAAAGGTAACCTAATGAGTTTTATATGGAAATGCAGAATCTGAAATGACTTTAGTTCATGATGTTGCCATGTAGAAAATGATAGTGTAGTATGGTTGCGTTTGATAAACCCTAATTCTTATGGAATCTCTTGACCGTATATTGAGAAAGGTAACGGAAAAATGTTTTATTTCAACAAACTATTAGGGATATAAGCTTGGGATAGGAAATCGAATATGGCTTACGATTCCTTTATGTAATATTATAAAATTGTATCGCTCAAATTTGATTAATTGATAAGGAGTTACATTCATACAAAAAAAAAAAGTCTTGGGTTTAATTCTTACAGGTAATTTCTTGTTAAAAATTATCCACACTAAGTATAATACACTATGCCAAACTAGATTTTTCTTGATTATTTTGGTTTTTTTTTTGTAGTTCTAAATAGCCAACAATCTTAGTGCTGAGAAAAATTGTGACTTTCATTAGCAGTTTTTAACCTACCTTTAGTTGGTGGTTCTATACAATAATCACCAACAAAAGTGTTTTAATTTAATAAAAGAAGGACCCTCTGTTGGCAGTGGTTGTGTAGAACCGCCAACAAAGGGTCATTTTTTATTAAAAAAGTTTGCAATTGCAATTCTAGCTTGAAGGGATACTGATCATTATTTCCAATCATAAACAAATATTCAAGAACAAAATATGAAGCCTTTATCAATTAAATTATGAAAATAAGAAAAGGAAAAAAAATATTCGATCAAATAAATGTGCATCTCTCAGGCATTTTGCTGAACACTTGGGAGGCAGTACAAAACATGATATTTTCCTGAATACTCAACAACAAAACAATACTAGGAAGCATATAACATCATAGGAAGTATTATGTAGCGAGCAAAATATATAGCTCAAAACCCATTAAATATGCATCCATTCTGAAAAAAAAAATCAAAGGCTGTAGCAAACAATGAAAAAAAAAAATGGAGTTCGAAGTCTTTTCTTTAGTTGTGCAAGTGTTGTCCTGAAAATTGATCTCTCAAGTCTCTCTCTCCATTTTTCTTCACGGTCTCTCTCTATCTCTCCAACTCACTCACTCACTCAATTACTTCTGTTTTTCTCTCCATCTTAGTCTCTCCTCCTTGCCTTTTATAAGAGTTGAGCATTGAGCGTGTCTCGGAGAGAGGAATTAGGTGACAAAGATCGAAGCAAATCACAGTCTTTGGCAACAAAAATCTTTTGCTTGAATCATGAGCTCTAGGCCTAATATCCTTCTTTGTGTTTTTGTGCTGAAATTTGGCCAGCAACACCACCATTGCCATCATCATCAAGAGAACCACCCGATCTAGACAGAGGCTTTGAGGCCGATAATGGCAGCGATGCGAGATGCTGTCCTTGGCCATCAATGTCGAGATCCACTAGTCCTTTGTGTTAGCAAGGCTGACTTCCCAAGAGGGGGGGTGAATTGGGAAGATTGAAATTTTTCTGCACAAAGTGAAGCAAGTGAAGATATCACAGTATAATGAAAATAACGTGTGAAACAGAGCAAGCTGAAAAGTAGAGATAAGAAGAAGAAAACTCAGTGATTTATCCTGGTTCGGTCTATCCACTTGACCTACATCCAGTCCTCAAGACACCTCTTGAGATTTATCCACTATCCAGCAAGAATTTCAACGGGCTTCTTGCTAAAGCCACAGTACACGAGTATGCTCTGTTCTGAGCTCTCTCAAACTCTCTAAGCACTTTCTATATGTGCTTCCCAATCCCCTTGTGAATACCCCTCACAAGTAATTCTATCTTCCAGATGAAGAGTAGATTGTTTACAAATGAATAACTCTCTTGAATAGAGTGGATATGAAGGTTTAAGTACAAATAATGAGGTTGGAAGGGTAAAAGCTTTTGAGATGAAGATTCAGCAGAAATTCAGTATATACAAGTTTTATTTTTTTTGTTACCCACAACTTCAAATAATGTTATATTTATAGATTTTGATCTCAAATATCCGTTAGAAACTAAATCTATCCGTTGGGGAAGTTATCCAACGGTTACTCTGAAAAAACTATCCGTTTACCAACCGCATTTAATGTTTCTGACATACTGAAATTCGAATTTCGGTTGGCCAACAGACGAATTTCGAGGGAACTGAAGGTTAAAGCTTCCAACGTAAAAATGCGAAGTTCGTCTGTCCATAGAGTGAAATTCGAATTTCGAAACTCATAAAATCTTTCCACAATGTGACATACGAATTTTCAAGAAGAAAGATTTTCTGTTAAGTGTGAACAGTGTTTTCAATTTGCTACAGTGCCCTCGAAATTCGAATTTTGGATGCCCAAAATTCGTCTGTCCACTGAACGTTTAAAGAGGCACAGTAGTTCACTTTCTTCGAAATTCGAATTTTGACAGAGTGAAATTCGTCTGTCAGAGAACAGTTTTGAGACTGAAATCACTCTTGATCTCAGATGAACTTTATCAAGCATTCAGACGAATTTCCTATATTTTCTCAAGTTTTGTTTTGTCTGAAATTCAAATTTTGAAATAGTGAAATTCGAATGTCACAAAGTAACCCCTTTTTTGACTCAGGTGAAAATTCGAATTTTGCTAAGTTAAAGTTCGTCTGTCAGAGAGCATTTTCAAACTTAGTTTCTTCTTAATTTCAGATGAACTTTAGCAAAGCTTCAGACGAATTTCCTTAGTTTTCATAAATGACATTTTGTCTGAAATTCGAATTTTGAGACTGTGAAGTTCGTCTGTCACAAAAAGGCTTCTTTCAGACTTGATTGAAATTCGAATTTTGAAAGACCAAAATTCGTCTGACAGAGAGACACCTCTTCAGACTTATTCAGTTTTAGCTCGAAATTCGAATGTCTAAGGGCCAAATTCGAATTTCCAACTTGACAGTTCAGTTAAACTTTCAAACTTCGTCTGTTTGTGAGTATTTTTCAAATAAGTAAAGATTTAACTTCAAATCAAGGTTTGAAAACGTCTTTTTCTCAAATCAAAATCTTTTACCCAATCTAAACAAAAACCAAAGATCCTACCAAAGATCTAATAGCAAATACTCAGCAAATCTTCACTTGAAACAACTTTGATCTCCTTTGATATCTTCAATCCAAGCTCTTGAGTGTTGGTTTGGAATCATCAAAACTCTTGATCCAACATTCTCCCCCTTTTTGATGATGACAAAACAACTCACAAACTGGATTAGTACTTGGGTTTGCTTACACAAGCTCCCCCTCAACATATGCATTACAGTTCATAAGATATCATTTTCAACAGATTAAGTGAAGAGATTCAAAGCCCAAATCATTGCAACCAATAACATAATTTACTTAATACAAATTGTTGCAATACATATTTCAATCAGTTCATCAATCAATAAAACAATTTAAAACTAGATACAACAAGAAGATTCAGCCTAAGATCTAAAAACAATCACTTCTTCTTTGGCTTAGACTTCTTGCTGTATGTCTTTCCTTTTCCAGATGACTCAGTAGATTTTCCAGCTTGCTTAGTCCCAGTTTGCTTTATCTTCTCCCCCTTTTTGGCATCATCAGAAAGCCCAGCAAAGTCCATTGGAGGAGGTATCTGAGTGAGAGGAACAGCACGAAGAGGGACAGGAGCAAAAGGAATTTCTGGCTGAGCTGGTGTAGTTGAAGGCTCTTCATCAGAATCATCAGAGACCACAAGCAGCTCTTGCATTTCCTGCCTGGAAAGAGCTAGCCGAGCTCTCTGTTCCTCTGACAGTCCATAATCAGCAAGAGAAGGAGAGACTGGTGCAGGAGGAGGAAACATTTCTTCAAGTCTTCTTCTTTGAGCTAGTAGAAGGGCATTGTGAGCAATGGCAAAATAATCAATAACAGGAACAATGCTTCTTTCCTCATTGCTCATGGCTGCAACCAGTCTTTCAACTTGCTCAGATTCTTGTATAGACAGAATTGAACCCGGAGCATCTTCTTGCATAAGTTCAAGAGGGCTTGATTCTTGAAGACCTTCTTCTTCTAATCCATAGTCCAAGGGTGGACCAGGACTTGGTGTTCTCATTGCACCAGCACCATTAACATCATGGTCAGAGGAAGCAATCTCGAAGGGACTTGGAGGCACAGGGGATGGAGACAGAGAAGGCTCAGGGATACCAGGCTGAGGTGGAACTGAAGTGGTAGGAATTGCATTTCTAATCTCTTCATAGGCATCAGCTACCACCTTCATATTTATTGCCAACTGATGTATCTGATCTTGTAGGTGAGCAAATTTGGCATTTTGCTCATCCTTAATGCTGAGAATGAGTGTTGACAGATTGTCAAACATCTCAGTGATCTTAGTTGGCTTGGTTCGAGAGGAGGGAGTGGAAGGAGGGTGAGTGGTCCTGGATGGAGATGGAATAGGCTGAGAAGGCTGAGGTACAGATCTGCCAGGAGCCTCAGAGGTGCCTTCTTGTTGGAGGGAAGCATCAGCAATAAAGAACAAATCTTCAGTTTTTCCTGTTCCCTTTCCAACCCAATGTCCTTCATCTCTTTCAATGCCCATCCTTTGCAATTCCTCTTCTTTGAAGGCCTCAGTGAGTTTCCCTTTCCCCTTTTCAATGTGCTGAATCCTAGCATGCTGCAGGATTCTTGAGATAATTGCTGCATAGGGAAGGGTGGAATCTTTCCTCTGATCCCTTGCCTTTATCATACACTGGAGAATGATATGCCCCATATTGATCAGCTTTCCACGTATGATGGCAGTCATCACATGAGCCTCCTCCCTTGTTATCAAATTGAAGCTGCCACCCTTGTTGAATATGATCCTGGACACTATGTAGTGCAAGATCCTTACTTGTACGCTGAGGTCTGTGGGTTTCAACAGATTTATTGTGGGCCTATTCTCCCTTCTTCTGAACAAGGTGTCCAAGATAGTGCTTTCCTTGTAAAATAGGAAGGGCTCACCTTCTTCATCAGCTGTGCTAGCCTCATCCATATACCCAGAGGATGTAATGTCAACTTTTAGCCCATCTTGACCTGGGATTTCCAACACCTCATTGAATGTTTCATCATCAAGCCAAATGGTCCTTGATCTCAAGGTGACCTCCCATTTTCTTTTCTTGCTGTTATACTTAAGAGAGGCATACCAAGTCTTTACTACCTCATCATCATATTTTTCAGCAATTTCCAACAGATTTTTATACTTTATCAACCATATTGCAGCATCAAAGTTGTTGGATATCAGAAATTGTTCCATATTTACACAGTGAGGCTTGATTACCTTTTTGTTGGAAAACTTGGTAGTGTACTCTTCTTGAATCTCAGGAGTGCTCCATAGTGGCAGTGTAGTCATTTCAAACTCTCCGGATTCAGTAGAAGAAGAGGAAGCTACAGCAGCAGTACCAGCCGAAGGAACTGCAGATTTTGAAGAAGAGGCCCCAGCTTTCTGAGATTCTGACTTGGACGAGGATTTTTGACGTTTGGAAGGAGTAGCTTTACTGGGTTCGGCTTTTCTCTTGGATTTCTCTCCTTCCTTTGTAGCATATTGAGATTTGACCGTCCTCTTAGGCCTAGACCCAGCTTGTCCTGTTCCAGGAATTTTCACTCTCGCCATTTCTTGGTTGAATGATGCAGAATGTGGCTTAGAATAGATTTAAGGGATGCGAAATGAAGTTTAATCGGTGAGAAAAAGACGGTTTTTGGGCAGGAGTTAAGAGGAATGAAGAGAGAATCAGAACAGACTTGAAGGAGTTACAAATAGGGTTGCGTCTGTTCTGTGGAAAACCGTTGGTTTTAACGCATGTAACCGTCTGACAGACGAATTTTGAGGGGTCAAAATTCGAACTTCGGGCAGTTACAAGTTAAACCGTTCAGCACAGCTTGCTGACAGATGAATTGAAACAAACAATACATACACAACAGACGAATTTTGTTCCAACAAAATTCGAATGTTGAAAAGAAAAGCAGCATCAACAAACAAAACTTCAAACAATAGACGAATTAAGCATGCAGAGCATCGTCTTTCAAGCATTCAATTATCAGGAGCATAATTCAACAAACGAATTTTGAACTGAATCTTCGAATTTTTCAACTTTTGTAAATATTGTCCAACATTCGTATGTTAGGAAGTAACAATTCGTATAACAATGATGAACAATAATAAGTTTGAAATTTCAGTTTTCGAAAATTTGAACTTTCAAGTTTTAACAGACGAATTTCGAGGCATTACCGAGAACTGTTCCAAGGCATAACAGGCCAAAGTTCGTCTGTTGGTCAATCAAAATTCGAATGTTGACCACGTTGACCAGTTCAAAAACACAGATTATCAATGAAATTCATCTAGCAATCAAACAACATAAAAAAAAACTTACAGAATGGATCCAGAACTTAGAACAATTATTATTCACTTCATTTTCTGGTTGTTCCAATCTGAAGTGCTCCAATCTTCAAAAGTATAGCCATTTAGACTTGTGAAGAGCACCTGCAACTTAAATTAAACACTCTCCGATGCTGAAGTTAGAATTGACTTTAAGATTTAAAATTAAAAAGAAGAGAATTTTATAAGAATAACTTACAATTCATTGGGATTTACCATTCCCAATTCTCTTCTTATTTTGCAATGCCTGTCTTCTGGTAGAGGTTTGGTGAGTACATCAGCTACTTGATCCTCTGTTGGGATGTATTCCAGCTTAACTTCTCCTTTCAGAATGTGATCCCTTATGAAGTGGTGCCTAACCTCAATATGTTTCGTCCTTGAGTGCATGACAGGATTCTTAGTGATGTTTATGGCACTTTGATTATCACACATGATGGGTATCTCTTTCATTTTAACCTCAAGATCTTCAAGTTGCTGCTTCATCCAGATGACTTGGGCACAACAGCTTCCAGCTGCAACATACTCAGCTTCTGCAGTGGATAGAGCTACACTGTTTTGCTTTTTGCTAAACCATGAAACCAAGGACCCTCCAAGAAACTGACAAGTTCCACTTGTGCTTTTTCTGTCAGTTTTGGATCCTGCAAAATCAGCATCTGTGTATCCTTTGAGATCTTCTCCATTGCCTTTTGGATACCAAAGACCCATCTGTGATGTTCCAATTAGATATCTGAAAATTCTTTTCACAGCTGTTGCATGGGTTTCTTTGGGGCATGATTGGAACCTTGCACACATGCAGACACTGAACATAATGTCAGGTCTGCTGGCGGTTAGGTACAGCAAGGATCCAATCATTCTTCTGTATTGAGTAATGTCAAACATTTTCCCATTTTCATCCATGTCCAGTTTGGTTGCAGTAGCCATAGGTGTTCCCGTTGGCTTGGCATTCTCCATTCCAAACTTCTTTAACAGCTCCTTTAGATACTTGGATTGACTGAGAAAGATACCATCATTAAGCTGTCTGATTTGCAATCCAAGGAAGAAATTGAGTTCACCCATCATAGACATCTCAAATTCTCCCTGCATTAACTTAGAAAATTCCTTGCAAAGAGTTTCATTAGTAGCACCGAAAATGATATCATCAACATAGATTTGGACAATTAGTAAATCTTTATTCTCTTTCTTAGTGAATAAAGTAGTGTCAACTTTACCTCTGTTAAATCCTTTTTCAGTCAGAAAGTTGCTTAATCTTTCATACCATGCTCTAGGGGCTTGTTTTAATCCATAAAGAGCTTTCTTCAGTTTATAGATATGGTTTGGTTTTGTAGAATCCTCAAAACCTGGAGGTTGATCTACATAAACCTCTTCCATGATATATCCATTCAGAAAAGCACTCTTTACATCCATTTGATATAGCAAAATATTCTTCATGCATGCATAAGCCAGCAATATTCTTATAGCTTCTAATCTAGCTACTAGTGCAAAGGTTTCTTCAAAATCAATACCTTTTTCCTGATTATATCCTTTAGCAACCAATCTAGCTTTATTTCTGATTATTATTCCAGATTCATCAAGTTTGTTTCTGAAAACCCATTTGGTACCAATAACAGGATGATTTTTGGGTCTTGGAACTAAATCCCAAACTTGATTTCTTTCAAACTGATTTAGTTCATCTTGCATTGCCAAAATCCAGTAATCATCAGTTAAGGCTTCTTCAGCACATTTGGGTTCAATTTGAGAAATGAAAGCACAATTTAGCATTTGATCCCTTAACTGTTTTCTGGTTTTGACTCTCTCTTGAACATCTCCTATCACTTGATCAACAGGATGATTCCTTTGATATCTCCAAGCTCTAGGGAGTTCTTGAGATGTTTCTTCATTATTTTCTTCATCAAACTCTTGCTCCTGGATATCTTCCTCTATGTTAACAGGTTCAGATATCTTTGGAGGTTCAGTTTTACTTTTATCAGAAATGCCCAGTTTTTCAAAATTGAAAGCAAGATCATCCTCATTGGTAACATGTTTTGAAATAGTTTCATTTTCAATGAAAACCACATGCACAGATTCCTCTACCACATTTGATCTTTTATTATAAACTCTATATGCCTTACTCCTACTAGAGTAGCCAAGAAATATACCTTCATCTGATTTGGCATCAAATTTACCTAGGTTTTCTTTGCCATTGTTGTGAATGAAGCATTTGCATCCGAACACATGGAGATGGGACAGATTTGGCTTTCTCCCCTTGTACAGCTCGTATGGAGTCTTTCCCAGGATGGGTCTGATGTATGCTCTGTTGATGATGTAACTAGCTGTGTTTACTGCATCAGCCCAAAACACTTGAGAAAGTTCCTTATCATTCAGCATAGCTCTGGCCATCTCCCCAATAGTTCTGTTTTTCCTTTCTACTACTCCATTCTGTTGAGGAGTCCTAGGAGTTGAGAAGTTGTGGTCAATTCCATGCTCACTGCAGTACTCCAGGAAGTATGCATTTTCAAATTCTCCTCCATGATCTGACCTGATAGACACAATAGAGATACCTTTCTCATTTTGCACTTTCTTAGCTAAGGTTACAAATGCATCAAAGGTATCACTCTTAGAAGAAAGGAATAATGTCCAAGTAAATCTAGAATAATCATCAACAATTACAAGCACATACAGATTACCACCAAGACTCTTTACCCTAGAAGGTCCAATTAAGTCCATATGCAGCAATTCAAGTGGTCTTGTTGTGGAAACTATGTTTTTAGATTTGAAGGATGATTTAATTTGTTTTCCTTTTAAGCATGCATCACATTCTTTATCCTTTTCAAAAGATATTTTTGACAAACCAGTAACTAGCTCATTTTTAACCAGTTTAGACACCTGATTCATATTAACATGAGCTAATCTCCTATGCCATAACCAACTATCATTATTTTGACTGATTAAGCATACAGAATCTAAAGGGGGAAGTTCATCAAGGTCAATAGTGTAGCAGTTACCATCCCTTTGAGCTTTTAAGATTACTTTGTGATCACTTTTTCTGATGACCAGGCAAAACTTTGAGTCAAACAGCACCCAGTTTCCTCTATCACAGGTTTGACTCACGCTTAGCAAATTGTGGTTGAGGCCAATTACAAACAGCACCTCTTCAATGGATGTTTCTGGATTTTTTCCCACAATGCCAATTCCAATGATTTTGCCATATTGATCACCTCCAAATGTCACTTTTCCTCCTTTCTTGTCTCTAAGGGTGATGAACTTCTCCTTATCACCAGTCATGTGGCTTGAGCAGGCACTGTCCATATACCATTTGTTGCTTTTCTTAGCTTTGAGACAGACCTGCAAAACAATGTTTATGTTTTCCTTTTAGGTACCCAAATTTGCTTGGGTCCTTTTCGGTCAGTAGGTATTTCCCTAGATGTAGATGCAATTTTGGGAACCCATTCAACTTTCCTGCCAAGTTCATTTTTCTTTAAAATACAGGAACTGGAAATGTGTCCCTTTTTGTTGCAGAAATGACAGGTAGTGAAAGGGCTGCTAGATTGAGATGCAGGAAGAAAATAGTGCAGATAATACTTTTGTTTAGCATGCCTTGGTTGATCATATGTTTCAATGTGAGGTGATGCATTAACTTTCTTTTTATTGTTCTTGGCATGCACAAAATGTCTCATGTATGCATTCTGATTTTTCTTCCTAATCTTTTCTTTGACAGCACATGGATCATAGCCAAGACCAGCTTTTCCTTGTGATATTCTTTGGCTCCCCATCAAGGCAAACAGCATATCTTTACCTTTAGTGAGCCTAGACATGCTTTTAACTAGATACTCATTAGTTTGCTTAAGTTCAGTGCATGAAGTGCAGCAAACAGATTCAGAAGTAGGTAAAGAAGCAGTTTCAGAAACTATGCCTTGAGACTCCATCTTCCTTATCTTTTTCTTTGCCAGTTTCAGTTCTTTAGCAACTTTAATGAATTCATCATGCAGCTCATGAAATGCATCCAGTAATTCAGAATAGGAAGGTTCAGATTCATATACCTCTTCATCCTGATCACTGCTGTATGAGGGTGTAGCTTCTTCAGAAGCAAGTGCCATCAGACAAATGTTGGCAATCTCTTCTTCATCTTCTTCTTCCTCATCTGAGCTGTTACCCCATATGGATGAGATGTAGGCTTTCTTCTTTTTCCCTTTGTCAGCACCTTTCTTTTCTTTTTCTTGCTTTCTGAGGAATTGGGGACAGTCCCATTTTATGTGTCCCTGCTTCTTGCACTCATAGCAAGTCACAGGTTCTTTTGTCTCTTTCTTGTTTTCCCCAGCAGTTACCTTCTTGAAGAATCTTTTGTTCTTCTTCTTGCTGTAGAATCTTCCGAATTTTCTGACCATCATAGCCAGAGTTTCATCATCAAGTTCATCCTCTTCGTTAGATTCTTCTTCCTTTTCATCAGCAGTTTTAAGAGCAATGCCTTTCTTCTTTCTGTCCAGCCCGGCTTCCTTGAGAGCTTTGATTTTTCCTTCATACTCCTCAAGGCTCCCGAAGAGAGCTGTGACAGAGGCCATTGATTCTCCTCTGGCTTCTTCTATTGCTGTCACCTTGGGCTGCCATTCCAGAGGGAGAGCTCTGAGAATTTTTCTCACTTTCTCTGATTGAGTGTATTCCTTTCCTAAGCTCTTTAGTTGATTTACAATGAGAGTGAATTTCTTTTGGAGCTCCTTTACAGTTTCTCCTTCAGCCATTCTGAAGCTTTCATACTCTCCAATGCACGTGTTTAGTCTGTTCTCCCTGACTCCAGATGTTCCTTCATGTGCAATCTGCAGAGTATCCCACATTCCTTTTGCAGTGGTGCATTGCGAGACTCTGTAGAATTCATCCTGGTTCAGGGCACTGACTAAACAATGCTTTGCTTTGAAATTTAGTAGGATTCTCCTTCTGTCTTCATCATTCCATTCTGCTTCCAGCTTCTCTTTGTATCTTCCATCTTCAGTTGGAGCCATTGGGACGAAATCTCCTTTATCAATGACTGACCAGATGTCAAGATCAATTGATTGGAGGTAGATCTGCATCCTCATCTTCCAGTACCCATAATGCTCTCCACTGAAGCCTGGTGGTCTGTTAGTGTTGTTCCCTTCAGGAAGTATATTCTCTCCAAAGCCAGCCATCTTTGTTCCCGGACTGTGAAATCCTTTGAATGGGAATCCGGGCTCTGATACCACTTGTTAGCAAGGCTGACTTCCCAAGAGGGGGGGTGAATTGGGAAGATTGAAATTTTTCTGCACAAAGTGAAGCAAGTGAAGATATCACAGTATAATGAAAATAACGTGTGAAATAGAGCAAGCTGAAAAGTAGAGATAAGAAGAAGAAAACTCAGTGATTTATCCTGGTTCGGTCTATCCACTTGACCTACATCCAGTCCTCAAGACACCTCTTGAGATTTATCCACTATCCAGCAAGAATTTCAACGGGCTTCTTGCTAAAGCCACAGTACACGAGTATGCTCTGTTCTGAGCTCTCTCAAACTCTCTAAGCATTTTCTCTATGTGCTTCCCAATCCCCTTGTGAATACCCCTCACAAGTAATTCTATCTTCCAGATGAAGAGTAGATTGTTTACAAATGAATAACTCTCTTGAATAGAGTGGATATGAAGGTTTAAGTACAAATAATGAGGTTGGAAGGGTAAAAGCTTTTGAGATGAAGATTCAGCAGAAATTCAGTATATACAAGTTTTATTTTTTTTGTTACCCACAACTTCAAATAATGTTATATTTATAGATTTTGATCTCAAATATCCGTTAGAAACTAAATCTATCCGTTGGGGAAGTTATCCAACGGTTACTCTGAAAAAACTATCCGTTTACCAACCGCATTTAATGTTTCTGACATACTGAAATTCGAATTTCGGTTGGCCAACAGACGAATTTCGAGGGAACCGAAGGTTAAAGCTTCCAACGTAAAAATGCGAAGTTCGTCTGTCCATAGAGTGAAATTCGAATTTCGAAACTCATAAAATCTTTCCACAATGTGACATACGAATTTTCAAGAAGAAAGATTTTCTGTTAAGTGTGAACAGTGTTTTCAATTTGCTACAGTGCCCTCGAAATTCGAATTTTGGATGCCCAAAATTCGTCTGTCCACTGAACGTTTAAAGAGGCACAGTAGTTCACTTTCTTCGAAATTCGAATTTTGACAGAGTGAAATTCGTCTGTCAGAGAACAGTTTTGAGACTGAAATCACTCTTGATCTCAGATGAACTTTATCAAGCATTCAGACGAATTTCCTATATTTTCTCAAGTTTTGTTTTGTCTGAAATTCGAATTTTGAAATAGTGAAATTCGAATGTCACAAAGTAACCCCTTTTTTTGACTCAGGTGAAAATTCGAATTTTGCTAAGTTAAAGTTCGTCTGTCAGAGAGCATTTTCAAACTTAGTTTCTTCTTAATTTCAGATGAACTTTAGCAAAGCTTCAGACGAATTTCCTTAGTTTTCATAAATGACATTTTGTCTGAAATTCGAATTTTGAGACTGTGAAGTTCGTCTGTCACAAAAAGGCTTCTTTCAGACTTGATTGAAATTCGAATTTTGAAAGACCAAAATTCGTCTGACAGAGAGACACCTCTTCAGACTTATTCAGTTTTAGCTCGAAATTCGAATGTCTAAGGGCCAAATTCGAATTTCCAACTTGACAGTTCAGTTAAACTTTCAAACTTCGTCTGTTTGTGAGTATTTTTCAAATAAGTAAAGATTTAACTTCAAATCAAGGTTTGAAAACGTCTTTTTCTCAAATCAAAATCTTTTACCCAATCTAAACAAAAACCAAAGATCCTACCAAAGATCTAATAGCAAATACTCAGCAAATCTTCACTTGAAACAGCTTTGATCTCCTTTGATATCTTCAATCCAAGCTCTTGAGTGTTGGTTTGGAATCATCAAAACTCTTGATCCAACACTTTGCTCGTTCAATTGTCCACTTAGATCCACCGTTGGCCTTGATGTTGCACTATTGTGAGGTCTAAAGAAACAGGAGGAACACTACGTCGTCTAGCGAGGGAGTATGGCTGAGGCGACAATCTGAAGACATGATGAGAAGAGACAGAACTTAAATTGAGTGGAGATTGAGAATGAGAGGATCGAGTGAAAGAGAGAACAATCTAAAATGAAATAATATATGAGAGTAGGTGTAGAAAGAGATGTGTTAGGAAAAGAGATGGAGAGAAAGAAAGGCTGCTAGATCTTTTTTATCAATGGTTATAATTATTGATCCGTAACTTGTATACTGATCCATGCCTTGTACTTTTTCTGAAATAAAATTGTTAAAACTTTTTGTTGGCAATTCTAAAAGTAATTGCGTGCCAAGAAAAGTCTGACATTTTCTTAACTATTATTTCTAGAATTGCCAACAAAAATGAAGTAGAGGCTTTTGTTGACGGTTCTAGAATAACAACCAAGAAAATGTCATACTTTTCATGGTGGTTATTTCTAGAACAACCAACAAAAGCCACCACTTCATTTTTGTTGGGATTTTCCAATATAACCGTCAACTATTAGACGCCAAGAAAATCTATTTTTGGCATAGTGATATTTTCTAACTTGGGCTAGGATTAAATTATCTAACTCCAAAATTTAGTGAGAAAAAAAGAATAGAAGCAAAAGATCACCGGTGAGAAACAATATAGAAAAAAACTTATTAAAACCAAAAAAAGATCATACGTGACACAAAACAATAGAAACATAACCACAAAGAGAGAGAGAGAGGGAGGGAGGGGGGGAGAGAGAGAGAGAGAGAGAGAGTGTGTGTGTGTGGCCAGCCAAAGAAAAATCTTAGAGAGAGTGAAAGTAAAGAAAGTAACTTGGTAATTAGTATAGTATTCATGTAAACGTATGAAGCATTCTTCATATAATCACACATGCTTAACACAAAAAACCATATATATTTGAAGATAATCAAGTTTTAAGATCATGAATAATACAAGAAGCAGTATATATATATATATCAAAGATTGAGATAGGAGACCATTACAATGGAAGGTTGTTCCTCTGCTCGTGGGTGCCATTGTGGGGGGATAACATCGTGGGACATGATCATGTCTCTGTTGCTAGTGGTGGCACTTTGCAGATATATATATATATACACGATTGTATATGTTTCTTTTTCACAATTGATATGTAGAAGAACGAAATGTAAATGGGTATTCACTTGCACCTCTGTTCGTGATGAGTTTGATCAGAAAAATAGAAAGAAAGAAAGAATAAAGCACCCGAATACTCCATAATATATTAGAGAGAGAGATACAGGTAATTAAAGAGACTGGGGAGAGAAAGGGAGGGGTTGGGTGGTTGAATTGTCCAAAAGACAACGCAAGAAGGAAGGTGGGCCATACATTTTGGCTGAAATGGCAAGATCCTTAGTTGGACTCGTGCTTGTCAACCCTTAAACTTCTGGCTTCATTAGCAAGCCTGCTCAAACGTGTTCAAAACTTTAATTTGACCAAAGAAAATATCAATTAGTAAAAAAATGATAAAATTCTTTAAAAATGGTTATTACATAGTGTTATCATAATAAAATTGAACTGGCCAATTGAACTAAAAAAATCAATTATTGGTGTTTGTATCGATATAAAATCTCTACGAAACTAATAATTTTGAGAACACGTCAGAAATCAATTAAACTGATCAAAATTTAAATAATTGGAATTTTGAACAAGACAATGGCTTTAAATTTTTTTGCTGTTGGTTCAAAATGATGATGTTTTTAGAGTTAAAATTTCTTTTTTTCTCACTAAAAAAATTCTTTTTTTCCTTTTTATAAATGTTAGATACATTATTCTTTCATAATATTTTTTATTAAATATCCAAGTAAGTGGGGAAGAATTGGATATTTTAGGCCCTTCAATTATGAACTTATACTCGATGATCTTGTGATTAAATCTTGAGGTGATGATTTTTGTGATATATATACACTAAAAAAAATTTGACTTTCGGCGGGGACAAAAGTCGTCTCTGAAAGATGAAATATTGCTGACAAAAATTTTCAGCGCCGACATTTTTGTCGCCACCATGTCGCCGTCACAAACCTCGTTGCTGAAAGTTTGGCGATGATAAAAATGTCGCCGCCAAAAGTAGACATTTAGTGGCGAAAATAGTTGTCGCTAAAAATATAAATTTTTGCCCCAAAGATTTCTCATTTGGCAACAACATTTTAGTCGCCGCTGAAAATTTATCATTTGGTGACAACATTTAGTCGCCGCCGAAAGCGTCATTCAGCGACGACATTTGGTCGCCGCTGAAGTTCGTTTGGCCACACCATCACCATGTCAGCCACTGGACCCCGCCACATCACCACTGCCATCGGATCACCGCCACTGGATGACCGCCGCGTCACCACCACCGTCGGAATACCGCAGCCGGCCGACCGACCACGTCAGCCACCACTGCCATGTCACCACTGCCGCCACGTCATATATTTGTTTCAAATGTGCCTTCTAGGTTTGAACCTATGACCTCTTGCTTGCAATGTCTTTGTGTTTACTCTCTTACCAGTTAAACTGAAATACACATACAGTCTTTATATGCAATATTAAATATATATTATTTATCTACACACTAATACAAATATATATATATATATTTATAAATCAATATTATTATTAAAAAATACACATATATTTTATTTTCAATTATTAATATCATTAAATATTTTATTTATATATATATATATTTATATTTATATGAATATTTATATTATATTTTTTTATTTTATGTTATTTCATATCATATAATATATGATATATATCATATATTATATTATTTAATAAGTTATATTATATATATGCTTAATATATATATATAATATAATATAATAGAAAATTGTTAAAAAATCATTAAAATAAATATGGTAATTTTGATTGTCATATGATTTAAAAAAATGCAATAAATTCAATATATTATAATTCAGATAATAAAAAATTATTAAAAAGAGTGAGAGGATGAGAATGAGAGAATTAGCCAATATTTATTTTCTAAATATTGTTATTACTTATTTTTCAGGAAAATATATTAACAACTCATAATCCTTCTTTTTCCACGTGACATTATTTTATTAGACTTTTACATTATGAGAAAATATCCACACTACCAACACCTATAAGAGTTTGGGTTGAGAGTCTCAATCATAATATGGCAAATTATTCTCTTGGACTAACTATTGATAATTACCTAAGTACATTATTACTTCATCAAAATTATTATTGGTAATAAATAACATTAATATTAATTTATATGTTAAATATATTATAAATTAAATTAACCTAATAAGAATTTCTCCAAATATAGGGTTGATCACATTAGATAATTAGGGATTAGTTTATCTTCGTATTTTTTTTTTGGAGTTATCAATCCTTTTATGAATTAAAAAAAATTATCCTAATAAGAATAACATATTTCATTAATTAGGATAAGGAAAAGCAAAAGTAAAAGTGGATTGAATTTAATATTAAATATTTCAAATCTTTAATCTCCGGTAGAGATAAAGCACTTTTAAAATGTTCAGAATATTTTACATGAAAAAATAGTAAAATACTTTATCTTTAAACAAAGATACTAGATAATATTTACAATATAAAATATATATTAAATATCTAATTACTTATGATAAAAGTGTATAAATAAAACACAATTATTATTTTAATATATTATTTATTAATTTTTAAAATGAAAATAGGAAAAATTCAAAAAATTAACTTTGGCAGCCACATTAAAAAGTCGACACTGAAAGTCTTACTTTCAATGGCGACATCAGTAAAGTCGTCGCCGAAAGTAAGACTTTCAGCGGCGACTAAAAAAATCATTGCTGAAAGTACAACTTTTGGCCGCGTCAAGGAAAAATCGTCACTGAAAGCCCATCTTTTGGCGTCGTCGCTAAAGGCTATTTTCAGCGACAACTTTTTTTGCTGTCGCCGAAATACGGACTTTCAGTGATGACTATTTCAATTGCTGCCAAAAGTCTACCTTCAGTGACAACCTTTTTCAGTCGCCGCTGAAAGACTGACTTTCAACAATGACTTTTTTAGTCACCGCTAAAAGTACAACTAAAAGTGTACTTTCAGCGGTGACTTTTTTTTGTCACCGCCGAAAGTCGTCACTGAAAATCTAATTTTTGTAGTGATAGATGCTAATTAAATTGGCATATAATGGATTTAATATGTATTAGTGAATAGTATAAGAATTCATTGTTAGTTATTTATTTTAAGTTCAACTATAGCATGTCACCAATGTAATGCAGGAAGAAGTTGTAGTAGGTATTATGTTTTAAAAGTTTTTTAATATTAAAAATATAAATTCATATCATTACAAATAGAAAATAAATTTTTGAATGGCTTGATAAATATGAAGCTAACAGAATAGAATGCAAACATACTTTAAAAATTTTATTTTGTTCATGTTTGGCAAAAAATCCGTAATGGCCCAAGCGCAGTAGCCAATTATCTAGAGCCTAACACCACATTGGTTCAGTTATCGAGCATGTAAAGAGATGTGAATGGGTTTACATTACAAGAATTGTTGCGTTTGGTTTACCAAATCCCATGTAATCCAAATTACATGTGTGAAGTTAATTACATGCTAACATGTAAATGACTTTACATCCAAAAACCCTTATAATTCAGATTAAATGCTTGTAAATGAGAACAAAAAGACCATAATGCCCCTATAAAAAACAAAATTACACCCAAATCAGACATTTTCCTCGACACCCTCTAAACCAAATTAGATCTCTCATCGCAAGCCATAGTCATGCGACTACATTAAGAGACAACTTGCCTTATGAATGACATTGAACACTAGTAGATAAAGAAACCCAGTTATTGGAGACTCTATTGTTCATCAAAGTGTTAGGTATTTCTCCACTAGAGATACTGAAGAAACCCAGTTGCAGGAGACAATAACAATGGCAATGGCCAGCCAAGGCAGCAAAGATGATGGCAAAAGCAAAGAACAAGCCACAAACCTGAACGGCTTATCAAAGAACAATGACGATGGCCAGCTAAGGCGGCAAAGACGATGGTGATAACTTCCACCAATGCTCTGACATCCAACATGTGATGGCCATGAACTAGATCTCTTGTTGTCGAATTTGTTTCCCCATCGCACTACGAACCTCCCCATCACCAGATTCGAACATAGCTTTATCGGATTTGAATGTGGGTTCCAGATCTAGGGGCTATCTCAATTGGGTTTTGATTTCTTGAATGGGTTTCCAGATTTGGTTTGATTTGGATGATTTTTTTTGTTTTGGTGATGAGTATGGTTGACCAGCGACGGAGACGCTAATGGTCTGGATGGTGATGGTGATGGTGATGTTGGGAAGAAGAAAGAGGAGGGAAAGGATTTTTCTTAACACAAGGGCATTTTAGTCTTTTTAAATATATTTATGTTTGTGAACACCGTATTTTTTCCGGCTCCCTTTAAAAAAATAATAATTTTTTAATAAATATGAAAAAAAGAATTTTCATAAGATAAAATAATAAAAAATAATAACATCTATTAAAGATTTCATAGCTTGAGGAGTTATGATTTTCTCCTTTTTGAGATTTTCATAAAAATAAAAAATAAAAAGAAAAATCGAAGATTGAGATTTGATGTCAAAATACTAATGAGGAAACGAAAGTAGATCAATCAATCTTAATACGAATATCAAGAAAAAATAATAAAAAGGGATTTTGTGATTTTGGAGCATTAATTGAATTATTTCTTTTTGACACTACAAATAGAGGTAAGATGGGAAGAGAGTGATCATCAATAATAATCAAAGAAAGAAGGAGAGATTGAGAGAAAGAGAGGATGTACGGAAGAGTTTGAGAGTGAAGGAAAAAGTTGGGACTGAGTGTTGGTCTTCGTACGGAAGATTTCTTTTCTTTCTCTTAAATATATCTTATTGTATGGTTGGGGTTTTCTAATGGGTATAAACTTTTTAGAATATGATCATTTATCTTCTTCTCTTCTTGAATGTTTTCATACATCCCAAATTTAATGTTTGGAGAGTTCTAGTAAACAAATTATTTACACCAATAAACACCTCACAATAGGAAGAGGTGTGCTTATGACATATATGTTTTATTTTGTTTTTTTCTTCTCTTCTTATTTAGATCTTTGTGGATCCCAAAGTATGATATTTTAGTAAGGTCCTAGAAATAAAATTGCTTTTGCCTATGAATATCTTTATGAGAGATGGTGGCATATCTTGTTTATGGTAAAAGAACCGAAGTGTTTATATCCCCTTGACGGTGGACTTTCTTCTGCTTAACACTTCAGCTATATCATAGGAACTATATTTTTTGTGTTAAACCTTTTGGATTAATCAAAGGTCCTTCTTTTTTAAGAATATGTGGGAGTACTCTTGGTTTGATCTCTGAAGTTTTTTTTAATCATTCATTTAATCTTGGCATGAAAATAATATCTTGCTACCCTCCCACTTGAGTTTGGCTACAAGATTTATGGTGATTATATTGAATGATTGCATCTGCTTGTTTAAAGACCATTTGATTCGGTTGGCACAATTCTATTTTCCAAGGATAGGACAGACGGTGTATAAAGGAGGTGGCTTTTTTTTATACTTTACCGTGACTTGATGGTTTATATATATATATATATATACATTTCTTCATGCTATATTTAATGTAATATGCGATTTCGCACATAAAATCACACAATACAATTGTAATTTTTCAATTAATTAAATATAGTTTCTTAGAATTTGTCCGGTGGAGTTTTTGGAACCTCCGTAGGCATTTATGTTAGTGGATTTATCATGTGTTATGATTTGCCTCCGTAGGTATACTAATTAAATTAGATATACTTTCTTTTTGGAAAATAATTTTGAAATCTCATATACTTTTTTTATTTATTTTAGAAATGAACATGATGAAGGTTTCCTTAAATTTAATAAAAGCTTCATATCTACCTTAAATAAAAGATTTTTGTTAAAAAAAATAATAAATAATTTTTTTCTAAAAATAAGAATTGTATATTTTTAAGCCATCTTGTGTCAAGTATTGTTTTTGGGAGCCTCCATTGGTATATATAAAAGTTGGTAGGTTATTGTGTGGGGTTTAGGAACTTTCGTGGATTAATAAATAGGTAAATAAATAAATGAATAGTTTCTTGTATATAATATAATCCATGTTTTTTTCAAACATAAAAAGCCTACCTCCTCAAAAAATATTTCAATAAAAATAAAATTTTTCTTACAAAACACAAACTCCTGAACTATGTAGACTTTGATCTCTATATTAAAGTACGTAGGTCTTAGATTCTTATTCTAGGTCAAGTCCATCTTTGTAAATAAATCCATTTTATTTATTTATTTATTTATTTTTCTTGTTTCTCTATACATGTTTTATAAAGGTAATTGAAATAATTTTAAGGCCTTATTAATTTTGTATAATCAACTTAAGGTAATTGTTCTTATGAACGGGTGTTATAGGATGTCTAACACATTCTCCATGACACAATCGACTCCCGAACCCTTTATGTTTTGTAGACCATATTTTTTTAAAAAAAAGGTTTTCCAAAATATCCCTTATAAAATTTTGGTGGTGATTCTACTTTGTTTTTTATTTTCTATTTTGGAAAATTAAAAATCGTGTGCGACAGTTTGTCGACTCCACTAGGGAGTGTTTGAGAATCAAGCCTATATAAATTGGTTCTACAAAATTTTATGGCATTAACTTTATTTAATTTACCTTTCCTTTTATTTCTTTTCAATGTTGTTTGTCTTGTATAATTAGGATATATAATATTATTTTTTTATTTTCTTTACTACATGAATAATGTGCTTATTGTTTATTCTTTTATATATTTCTCTTATTGTTATCTGCTTTGCAGATGAGGGTTAGGCAATTTGTAGGTTCCAGGTATGCATGCTCCCCTCACACACTGAGCACTTATATATTCTCCTCACACACGTTTTGGGCCCTATACTTGAGTTCCTAAGTACCCTAGGCTAGTGAAGTTTGTAATGGTTCCCCTGCAGGGTTTTTAGAGCCCTAGGAGGTTACTGTGAAGACTTCGTCCATGCAGTTACCCATTTTGTGAAGTTGGTCCTTGTGGAACTTCTGAGTTTTCAGTGGATCAAGTTTGCTAGTGGGGTTTTCGCCTTTATGGTGGAGGCAGCTTGGAAACCTTATTAGGATAATAGATCAAACTTAAACAATGGCACATTGTTAGATAAATTCTAATAACCAACCATTAGCTAATACTCAACTTTCTTAGGCCTAGATATCCCTATACCCTAGGGCCTAATCCACGATAGGACAAAAAGGAGAGCATATTCTTCTCTATCATAGCATATCATCATTAAAAAACATAGGAAAGGGCAACACACTATTGCTTTGTCACCAGAGTGTGTATCAACATATTTGCATAACTTGGTACAACACAATGATGATGTATACATTAGTAGCCTAACATTTGTCTATGGATCCCCGATCTAATATATCATGATTACATTATATTCATCATGTTAGAAATATCTCACAAAGAGATAGCCTCATAGAGATCATGGAACTTCTTTTTTATAATAAATTTTAACCCAAAAGGACTCATTTTGTATAAGAGTTTTTTTATATATAAAAAAAAAACTTTAGCCATGTATTCATTTCAGATTTTTCATGAGTTAATGATTTTCCTTCTCCTCTGGGTTAATTGGCCCTAAAAGAATTGGGAATTAATTTTCTTCCTCAAGTCTCCCATGCCAATATCAGTTGTATTAAATAGTAATCAATCATTTAAAATAATAATAATAACATTTTCTTCTTGTATTTAAAAAAAAAAAGAAATTTTAACCTAAAAATTGTCTAACGTTTAACTTGTTTACAATTTATTGAATTGTTCAGCATTTTTTGAAAAAAAAACTTGGCCTAAGGGTAATGACACATAATAGAAGCCTAAATCAAGGCCACACCAAGAAAGTGTATAAAGGAAAGGGAATAAAGTTGATTGTGGAACTATAGCCAATTGAAAGCTTAATTCAGTTAAGTCATCTCATTAAAGGACATGTTAAGGATGACTTCAAAAACAAGTGTGGTAACATATTGGAATTACTGCATGTGAAAATACATAGCCATGCTTTGGTGGAATTAGGTTAATATTGGGATGCTTCGCTGAAATGCTTTGCATTCCTTGATTTTCAAATTATGCCAACCATAGAGGAATATGGTGCAATTTTCAGAATGCCTATGAATGAAAATACAGTAGTATATCACTATCTTGGGCAATTACCAGCTCAAGAAGGTACAACAAAATTTCTAAGCGTATGCCCAAAAGAGGTACGAATGTCTTGCCTAGGACAAACTGAAGGAATTTCAAGAACTTACTTTGAAAATCAATTGAAGAAGTTGGTAGAAAACAAAGATAAGGTTGCTCTTTGTAGAGTCTTCGCATTGGCTATTTATGGTGCAATTTGTTGAATTAAGTGTTTTGATGATTCCAAGCCAACTAGAGCTTGGAAGGAAGATATCAAAAGTGAACAAAAGAACTCAAGTGAAGAAATCTAAGAAAAATGAGTATAACATTAGTTATAGGATTTCTCATTGAATTCACATGAGTAAAAGGCTTTGATCTTGCACACAAATATTTTTAGAATGTGTTTTTATGTTAACTCATGATGTATTTCAAAAATATCCACTAACAGACAAATTTTGGAGTGTTAAACTTCATATGTTACCTTGAAAATTCAAACTTTGAAGGCTGAAATTTGAACTTACAAAGTTATTACCTCTGACAGACGAATTTTAGACTATGAAAATTCAAATTTCGGGTAAAACACAAGTTATGAAAATTGAAAAATTCGTCCGTAGATATGTCAAAGTTCATCTAAAAGTAAAGTTAAAAAAGAGTTTTAAATGAGTTCTCTAACAGACAAACTTTAGTTTTGAAAATTCGAACTTCAAAAGAACAATGTGTAAGTGTATTTAGGTGTCCCTCTGACAGACGAACTTTGGTCTTCTAAAATTTGAACTTTGGTATAAGTCTGATAAAAGTTACTCTCTGACAGACAAACTTTTATTTTTGTAAATTTGAATTTTGAAAAGAAGAACTTTTGTGCCAAATTAAGTTGCTCGCTGACAGATAAATTTTGGGCACCAAAATTCAAACTTCAAAGGCACTGTAAAAATATGGAATAGCTGTTCACACTTATCAGAAGAACTTTAAACTTGAAAATTCGTATGTTCCAACATGAAAATAGTTGTCAAAGATGAAAATTCAAATTTTGCTTTAGAACGGATATACTTCGAAGTTCAACGTTAAAGTCTTTAACTTACGGTCTCTGCAAAATTCGTCTGTTGACACTCAAAATTTAAACTTTGGATGTCAGACGCATTAAATGCGATTGTTGAATGGATAGTTTTACAGAGTAACCATTGGGTAACGTCTCTAACGGCTAGATCTTGTCTCTAACGTATAGTTAAGACATAAATCTATAAATAGAACTTCATTTGAAGATGTGGTAATGATTTTACATTGTATATACTGAAACTCTGTCAAAATCTTCTATCAAAGCCTTCTACTCTTTCCAACTTTATAAACTGTATTTCAACTGTCAAATATACTCTACATTAGAGAGTTCATTCACTGTAAATAATCTTATCTTCATCTGAAAGAAAGATTTTCTTGTGAGGGAGCTTCACAAAGGGTTTGGGAAGCACTTAGCTAGAGTGCAGAAAGAGAAATTGTAAGCTCTTGGAACATAGCACAAAGATATACTGTAGCATTGCAAGAAGCCCACTGAATTCTTGTAAGATAGTGGAAAATCTTAAGTGGTAGCTTGAAGATTGGATGTAGGTCAAGAGAAAGAGACCGAACCAGGATAAATTCTTGTGTTCTTCATCTTATACCTTGCTTGTTATCTCATTATAGTTTGCACTCTGTTTTTTTGCATATTTTACTTTCACTGCTTTATTATACTTTTGTAGAAAAAATTCAAACTTCCCAATTCACCCCCCTTGAGAAGCAAGCAGAACTAACATAATTCTCTTTCCATCAACATTAGGCATAATTGATTGAGGTGCCATTAGAGTATTTCAGGCAATGGAAAATCATTGGATTGATCCAACATCTGCAATATTAGCAGATTTGACTTTGACTTATTGCCATATGAAAGGGAATGGTAAAATCCTATGTTGCCTAGCAATGTTAGACATATGGAAGTTAGGCCATCTTTTTGGTAAAGGAAGTCACTTCCAAAGAAGGGATGAATTGTCAAAAAATCCATTTGATTCATTTAAGAGTCAACCATTAATTGATGAACTAACTTGTGATGAATGGATGAAGATTTTATTGAGCTAAAAGAAGATTCCATCTTATGGAAATTAGATTGGTGGTGGGATGAAAGATTTATGTTTTGTTGCAGTGACTTCCTAAACATACCTCTAATGGGACCTTGGGGATGTGTTGATTATAATCCCACACTTTCATTGAGACAACTAATATTCAAGCAACACGTGCCATCAAAGGAAGAAGTATAAGAGATATACTTTTGACATGGACAGCCTGAAATGAAACCTTTAAGCCATAAAATTAGAGAAGCATGGTGAAAGGTTGTGTACAAATGGAAAACTGAATTTGGGCTACAAGTGGTGAATCCAACTCCAGAATATAAAATCTAGTTGAAAGCTATGATAAATGGGTCAAATCTTGCTTATGCTCCCAGAAATCCGCTGCTAGGAAATAATATGTGGGAAATTAATGAACACTTGACGAAGTGCTTAGAAGAAAGAGAGAATAAATTGCAAGAGCTAGTATATGTAGATTCCAAAAATCAAGAGGAGTTAAACAGATTGCAAAAGGAATGCATCCAATTACAAGAGAGATTAGAAGAGAATAAAAGAAGAAAGGATCCTAAAGAAGATTCTGAGATTAAGAAATTGAAAAGGGAAAATACAAGATTGACAAGAGAGATGCAAGACAATGATTCAAAAATGCCAAATACCCGAGCCAGACTAGTTAAGTTGGTCAGAGAGAATGATGCACTTAGGAAAAAACTTCAAGAAAGTGGGCCATGTGAAGAATTACAGCAAGAGATCTACATACTCACCTAACAATTAGAGAAGAAGATGGATCAGCTCACTTTAGTAAGAGAGAGTATTGCTGAGACCACCCAAAACTTTATCAAGAAACTCAACCAGCAGACAAAAGTTGTGGATAGCTGGAGGTCACTTTACTTGGAATGGACAGAGGAAGCGAAAGAATGGATGGAGTGATGTAGAAAGTTGATCATGCTAACTAACCCCACAATTCCAAAATTTGTTGATGCATTTAGGTATGCTGAAGCAATGGCTTGACCTTCGAGTACTCCAATAGAGATCACTGAATTTTTCCATTTATGCAATCAAATTATAAAAGTACTTGAGCGTATAGCAAATTTCTAATATTGTAACGTCATGGAGATTTGTGATTTATATTTATAAAGGAAGCTTTTGCATTTATTCACACTATTGAGACTTTGAACAAGGATGGGATCCAATGTCCCTTCATTTCAATTGCCAACTCTATGTCTCTTAGTAGAATAATAAGGTTCTCTTAGGGAATTCACTAAGTAAAGACAAATAATAAAATAAATAAACAAAATCTAACAATTTATTATTTTAAATAGGTAACATAACATTGTGCCTCCAAGCAAAAGCAATCTAATTAGGCACCTACCGTGCATTCCTACAACATGCATTTCCGAAATCGCCAAATGGGTTCATCTAATGAGAATGAATCTACTACCTTAAATGAACGAATAATTGCTATGGAGGCTCAAATGGCAGAAATGAGTGAAATGATGAAATTTTTTACTATTGCTTGGAAAGCAAAAAGTAGTGATGATACTCCTCAAATAGAAAAGACAAGTTCATCAAAGGATACTGAGAAGGAAGCTCAATCAATTCCAAAATGGATTCAACCCAAAATAAGATGAAAGATCTACAAGGTCAAGGAACATTTGGAACTAAATTCCCTGGTGAGGACCATACATACGCCTTCTAAATTACTTCAATAATGGATAAAAATGACGAATGGAAGGAAGAATTAGGAGAGATGAAGGACTAGTTGAAGGCCCTACAAGGAATAGACACATGGGGACCATTGGACTTGAAGGAACTTTGCTTGATTCCTTTAGTCACCATACCCAAGAAGTTCAAAGTCCTAGACTTTGACAAGTACAATGGTAGTGGTAACCCAATTTATCACCTAAAAGGCTTATTGTAAAAAAATGTCAATTTGGTCATAAGATGAAAATTTTTTTCTGATGTTCTTACACGAGAGCTTAATTAGACCTGCCTTAGAGTGGTACATGCAATTGGACATGACCAAGATCCATAGGTGGAGGGATCTCATTGATGCCTTCATGAAATAGTACAAATTCAATATTGACACTGCTCTAACCAGGGAACAGTTAAAGGCAATGAGTAAGAAGATTACAGAGTCATTCAAGCAATATGCCCAAAGATGGAGGATGGCTACATCACAGGTTCGACCTATTGTAACACAGAATAAGCTTTCTCATATTTTATACGTACATTGTAAGAACCTTTCTACCAGTATATGGTAGGTACGCATGACATAGAATTCGCTAATCTGATTAAAATTGGGGAAAGAATTGACTCTGAGGTACGTGATGAAATGATTGATGTTTCCTAAGCTTAAAGTAGTATAAAAAGAAGTCAAAATCCTAAGAAGAAAGAGGATGGTGTAAATTACATCTAATCCACAAAACCATTTTCTACAAGACAATATGCACCCCACCAATTAAGTGGGGAGAATCCAAGGCAAGCCCAGATTAGGACAGCACCTAGTAGACAAGAACAAGCTGGAGGGCAGAGACATATGTAGCAAAGAGATAATTGTCCATGGCTCAATTTTGGTATGACGAATGCTGAACTCTATCACCAACTCTTAGAGGCTCTATTGTTAGGCCCATAGTTTTATAGAGAATCTCTTTCTCCATATCCTGCTTGGTACAATCCCAATACAAGTTGCAAATGCCATAAGGGCGCTCAGGGACACTCAATAAAGGATTGTGTCACATCAAGAGGAATGTATTGGACCTAATTGACTTCAATCATATACAGCTTAAAGGGAGTGAAAACTCCACTATCAATACTATTCTACTCCTTAACCATGAAAGGCATGTCAAT
Source organism: Adenanthera pavonina (assembly GCA_026686845.1). NCBI lineage: Eukaryota > Viridiplantae > Streptophyta > Magnoliopsida > Fabales > Fabaceae > Adenanthera > Adenanthera pavonina. The sequence continues at coordinate 8,607,513 of JAIVEN010000019.1, read as the reverse complement.
GCTGTTGAAAGAAGGATTAGACTCTCTAAGAATCTTATAGATATCAAGGTTCCTACGAAGGAGCTTTATGCTCATCTAAAGATATTAGGATATTTGTTCCAAAATCTTAAGAGTAATGACCCAACAGGATAGCACCATGGGCTATTGTTCTATGAATACCATGAGAAAATAACAGACCATGATATTGAAGGTTGCCTTCAATTCAAGGAAATGATTAGAAGAATGATGAGCCTAGGGGTTGTGATAGTAGGAAAAACTAACAAAGAGATGTGCATGGTTGAAAAAAGGCACATTGAACTTGTTGTCCAAAATCTCGCTCTAAGGGGAAATGCTAATATTGTCTCCTTTACCATTAATAAGTCACCACATCAGGCTGGTACACATCTAGTGGCTTATTTGAGGCAATCATCATTGACCATAAGCATGCAACCCCCTTTCCATATGAAAGTAATAAGGCTGTGCGTTGGAGATATGATACAATCATTGAAGGACCTTTGAATCAAAAAATTATAGTAGAAACAAGTAAAGACATGGCTGCCAATATAACAATCCCATCCAAAGTTACTTGAAGTGGAAGGTTTTATCTCCCAGCAGATATTAAGAAGGTGAAAAAAAGAAAAGTAAGTGATGAAGGATTGAAAGAGGCTGACCATAAAGAGACAGAAAAGAAAGATGAGGAATTCTTGCAAATGATGAAGCAAAATGAGTACAGTGTAATTGATCAGCTAAAAAAGACACCAACACGAATCTCACTTCTTTCTTTCATTTTATTTTCTGAACCACATCATCGAGCTTTGAAAAAAGCCTTGAATAAACCATATGTGCAGCCTAGTATAACCCCTGAGAAGGTAGCCAATGTCATGAGCATTACATTTACTATCTTATTCTCAGAGGAAGAGATTGTAAAATATGTTATCCACCAATCCAAGGCCTTACATGTTACCTTGAAGTGCAAGGGGTTTATACTTTATAGTGGCTAGGATGTTAATTGATGGAGGATCTGCTTTGAACATTTTGCCATTGACCACGTTCAAGCATCTATCACTATAAGCTTCAGGTGTTGAAAGAAGTGATTTGGTGGCTAGAGCATTTGATGGTTCCTATAAGGAGGTATTAGGCATTGTTCATCTACCTTTGGAGATAGGACCAAGTTAGTTTATGGTAGATTTTCAACTCATAGACATAGACTCATCTTACACAATGCTACTTAGAAGGCCATGGATACATTTTGCTGGGGTTGTACCTTCTACCTTGTATCAAAAAGTTAAGTTCATCCATGATGGGAGAATTGTCATAGTAAGAAGGGAAGAGAAGATTTTGGTCAGCAAGACAAACTCTCTTCTATACATAGAAGTTGTTGAGCAGGACAAAGGAATAGCATTTCAGAGCCTAGAATTAGAAAAACCTGAGTGTAGTACTAAGAATATTAACTTCATTATAGCCAAGATAATGGAGAAAAATGGGTTTGAACAAGGCAAAGGGTTAGGTGCACAACTACAAGGTACCAAATGCCCAATTAATATACAACAAAACCATAAGCAACAGGGTTAGGGTATGAGCCTTTTATAGAAGCACAGATGAAAGAGCAAGCTACGTTGACTAAAAAGAAATGAGCTGAAGAGCAAGAAATCCCTCGCATCACAAAAACATTCCCATCTTTTGTTGAGGTTATCAACTAGTCAACAATTGCAATGGTTTCTCCTAGTATGAACAAAACTGATGTTTGGATCTCAATCGATAGCTTAGAAGAAGCATGAGCAAATTGGAAATTCGAGAAGACTTTGGATATGATTACTTTGGAGTAACTTATTTTGATTATGTTGTCTCTCTTTTTATCTTGTCATTTCATCTAATGCCCCTAGGAGTTAGATTTTAGGGCAAACTCTTATTTGAATAAAGATGATTATATGAATAAAATTCAACTTTTTTCCTTTTCTTTTCCATTTTTCTCTTATTTATTTATTATTCATTTTCATCTTTCAAGAATTTGACTTTCTCAAAATTTCTGTCCAACGCGTAGGTTTTTGAGCCCCTAAACAATGATTTGTGTGTTGCCTTTAATATGCATAATTGTGAGTCCGACAAGGGAGAGTTAATTCAAATATATACAAAACTCCTCGATTCAGAAGAAAAAAAATGTGCCCACACAAAGAAGTAATTGAAATAATAAATATGGGAACTGAAGAAGACAAAAAGGAGCTTAAAATAGTTGATAATCCAGAAAGGAAGCAAATGATTGTACTTTTTAAGGAGTACATGGACATGTTTGTGTGGTCTTATAAAGACATGCATGGGCTTGATCCAGGGATCATTGCTCATAGGATTCCTTTGTTCCTTAATATTAAGCCGAAAAAGCAGAAATTAAGAAGGGTGACTATAGAAATGTCTCTAATGATTCCAAAAGAGGTGATGAAGCAATTAGAGGCGGGTTTCTTAGAAGTAGCTAAGTACCCTCAATGGATAGCAAACATCGTCCTCATCCCAAAGAAAGATGGGAAAATACGAATGTGTGTTGATTATAGAGATTTAAACAAGGCTAGCCCTAAGGATGATTTTTCATTGCCTAACATTGATGTCCTAGTTGATAGTATGCACAAAACCATTGATACTCATTCATGGATGGGTATTCATGGTACAACCAAATTCCCATGCATGAAGATGATAAAGTGAAAACCACTTTAACTACATAATGGGGAACCTATGGTTATCTAGTGTTGCCCTTTGGTTTGAAGAACGTTAGGGCAACATATCAATGAGCTATGGTGGCACTATTTCATGATATGATGGATAAGGAGATTGAGGTATATGTTGATGATATGGTAGCTAAGTCAACTGAACAGGAAAGTCATGTCATAGTCCTTAGAAAATTATTTGAAAGGTTGCGCAAATATAAGCTCAAACTGAACCTTAATAAATACATATTTGGAGGTCTTTTTGGAAAATTATTAGGATTCATTGTAAGCCAAAAAGAGATAGAAGTAGATATGGATAAAGTAAAAGCAATTTTAGAAATGCAATCTCCTCAGACAAAAAAAGAAGTTCAAAGTTTCCTAGGACAGCTAAATTATATCGCTAGATTTATTGCAAACTTGACTGCAACTTGTGAGCCAATTTTGAAATTGCTGAAGAAAAACAACATAGAGAGATGGGATGATAATTGTCAATAAGCATTTGACAAAATTAAGGATCTACTAAATCCTTGAATTCTAGTTCATCCTACACCAGGATGACTTTTGATCCTTTACTTGACAATATGCTTTGGATCAATGGGAGCTATACTAGCACTACATGATGACTCTGGGCAAAAGGAACAGACAATCTATTATTTGAGCAAGAAGTTTAATGATTGTAAGTCACGTTACCAGACAATTGAGCAAACTTGATGTAGGCTAGTATGGACTACAAGGAGATTAAAGCAATATATGCTCTACTACACCACCTGGTTAATCTCTAGAATAGATCCATTAAGTATATATTCAAGAGCCCACATATAGCTGGTAGATGGCAAGTAATATTGTCTGAGTATGACATAAAATTCATGACTCAAAAGTCTATAAGAGGAAGCATGCTTGCTGACCATTTGACAAAAATCCTTTAGATGATTACCATTCATTGGACTTTTGGTTCCTTAATGAAGGCATATATGACATCGAAGAAAGTAAAGAAGATGGTAAATGGGAGATGTATTTTGATGGCACTGCTAACACATTTGGAAATAGTAGAGCAATGATTGTGTCTCCAGAAGGGAAACAATTTCTGATAGCTATCAAGTTGGAATTTGATTGCACTAATAACATAGTGGAATATAAAGCTTGTGTTAGTGGACTTCAAGTAGCCATTGACCTCAGAGTAGGAAGTCTAGAAGTCTTTAGGGATTCAGCTCTTATAATTTATCAAGTTAAGGGGGAATGGAGGACTAAGGATTTACAATTGATTCCTTACCAAGAGCTTTTAACATAGTTGATCAAGCAATTCAAGGTCATTAACTTTCATCATATGACTCGAGATAAGAATCATTTTACCGATGCTTTAGCTACTTTAGCAGCAATGATTCAACTTGACACTGGTGTCCATGTTCAGGCAATCCAAATTGAAACTAGAAGTTGTCCAGCGTATTCAAATATTGAAGAGGAAAATGATGGTCAGTCATGGTTCTATGATATTAAGACCTATATAGCAAGTAGGACATACCCAATGGATACCATTGAAAATGACAAAAAGACCATTTGTCATTTGGCTATGAGCTTCTTTATTAGTAATGGTATTCTATGGAAGAGAAGTTATGATGGTACCTTGCTACGTTGTATGGATTCAAAAGAAGCACAAAAAGTCATGACAGAAATCCATGAAAGCATATATGGCACACATGTAAATGGCTATACAATGGCTAAGCAAATCCAAAGATGTGGATATTTTTGGCTAACCATGGAGAAGGACTGCATTAACTATGTTGGGAAATGTCATAAGTGTCAAATATACTCAGTCAAGATAAATGTTCCTCCATCCCCATTACATAATATGGTTTCCCCTTGGCCATTCTCCATGTGGGGCATTGATGTTATTGAACCAATCAATCCTAAAGCTTCTAATGGGTATCGTTTCATCCTTGTTGCCATTGATTATTTCACCAAGTGGATTGAGGCTAATTCTTTCTCCAGCATAACTCAAAAAGCATTCGTCAAGTTCTTAAAGACAAATATCATTTGTCGTTATGGACTACCTGAAAGAATAATCATGGACAATGCACCTAATTTAAATGGACTAGAAGTCAAGGGCTTCTATGAACAGTTCAAGATCAAACATCACAATTTAGCACCATATTAGCCACAAATGAATGGAGCAGTTGAAGTGGCAAATAAGAACATTAAGAAGATCATTGGAAAATGACTATAACTGACAACGACTAGCATGAAATGCTCCCATATGCCTTACATGGTTATCATACCACTGTACATATTCCCCAGTATATGAGATGGAAGCCATCACCCCTATGGAAGTAGAATTCTCATCTTTAAGAGTATTGGCTGAAGCTGATCTAGAAGAAATGAGTGGTTGTGAACTCGATTTGAACAACTGAACATGATTAAAGAAAGGAGACTAATGGCAATATGCGATAGGCAATTATGTTAGAAGAGGATGACAAGAGCCTTCAAAAAGAGACACTGACCGAGAGAATTTAAAGCTAGTGATTTGGTTATAAAGAAGGTCTGCCAAATCAAGAAGATAACAGGGGCAAGTGGGCCCCAACTTATGAAGGTCCTTATGTTGTCAAGCATGCATTCTTAGGAGGTGTATTAATCCTGACTAACATGGATGGCCAAGAATTATTGAGACCTTTTAACATTGATGCTGTCAAGAAATATTATGCCTAAAAAGGCTAGAAGCTTTATTTGGAACAGACTCATTTATTACTCATGAAATGCATATCTCTGGCTACATGACAAAGGAAGAATATTCATTCTATGTCCTTTTTTTTATTCACATGATATCTTGACTGTTGCCATTGTACTTCATCTTTTCAACAAAAATGCCTTTTTTTTAAAGTCCTTTATATATATATATATATCTCCCTTTCCAAATTACATATTTATCAATGCATTCATAAAGGAGCAACATTTATTAAAATAATTGCTTAATGTGATATATTCGATGTGATCTACTCCAAGTTAAATTTCACGATTTCAGTACCTTTGTTGATTCATTTTGATGGAAAATTTCAAGGATGGATCATTTACAATCAAAAGTAACATCTCCCTCACATATTAAGTGCTCGCTCCATTACTGTCATCAAAATGGGGTTCCTACTTAGATGCTTTCTAAAAAGGGCACAACAATACTTCCTTTGTGTCAAACCTTTGTTGAATTAAGAGTTTTGATGATTCCAAAGCAACAATCAAGAGCTTGGATTGAAGATATCAAAGGAGATCAAAGTGTTTTAAGTGAAGAATTTTTGAGTAATAGCTGTTAGATCTTTTGTTATGTTTTAATGAGGGTAAAAGATTTTGATTTGAAGAAAAAATGTTTTCAAACCTTAATTTTATGTTAAATCTTGACTTATTTGAAAAACACCCACAAACAGACGAAGTTTGAGAAGTTTAAACTGAACTGTCATATGGAAATTCGAACTTTGCCTTTGGAAATTCGAATTTCGAGCTAAAACTGAATAAGTCTGAAGAGATGTCTCTCTGACAGACGAATTTTGATTCTCCAAAAGTCAAATTTTCATCTAAGTCTGAAAGAAGCCTTTTTGAAACAGACGAACTTCGCATCTTCAAAATTCGAATTTCAGACAAAATATAATTTGTGAAAACTAAAGAAATTCGTCTGAAAAATGTTGAAGTTTATCTGAAATCAAGAAGAAATTGAGTTTCAAAAATACTATCTGACGGACAAACTTTGGCTTTCCAACATTCGAATTTTCATACAAGTCTGAAAGAAGCTTCTTTGAAACAGACGAACTTTGAGTCTTCAAAATTCAAATTTCAGACAAAACACAACTTATGAAAATGGAAGAAATTCGTCTGAAACAATGTTGAAGTTCATCTGAGATCAAGAATAATTTAAGTTTCAAAACTGCTTTCTGACAGACGAACTTTGAACATTAAAATTCGAATTTTAGAAGCTAAGGTTATGAGTCTGTTGGAATGAAATGTTGACATACGAATGACAGAGTTTTGTAACTTTGAATGTTGAAGTTAGTCTGAAAAGATTCTCTCTGACAGACGAACTTCACTCTTTCAACATTCGAATTTCGAAGAAAGTAAACTACTGTGCCTCCTTGAACGTACCGGGAATAGACGAATTTTGGGCTTCCAAAATTCGAATTTCGAGGACACTGTAGAAAATTGAAAACACTGTTCATACTTAACAGAAAAACTTTCTTCTTGAAAATTTGTACGTCACAACGTGAAAACATTTTACAAGTTTCAAAATTTGAATTTCACTTCATGAACAGACGAACTTCGTGCTGTAACGTTGGAAGCCTTAACCTTCGGTTCCTTCGAAATTTGTCTGTTGACCAACCAAAATTCGAATTTCAGTATGTCAGAAGCATTAAATGCTTTTGGTTAACGGATAGTTTTTCAGAGTAACCGTTGGATAACTTCCCCAACAGATAGATTTTGTCTCTAACGAATAGTTGGGACTTAAATCTATAAATACAACATCATTTGAAGTTATGGGTAATGAATCAAACGTGTATATACTGAATTTCTGCTAAATCATCTTCTCAAAAGCTTTTACCCTCTAGCTTCAATATCTGTACTTTAACCTTCATATCTACTCTATTCAAGAGAGTTATATCTTTGTAAACAATCTACACTTCATCTGGAAGATAGATTTACCTGTGAGGGGAAATCACAAGGGGATTGGGAAGCACATTGTAGAAGTGCTTAGAGAGATTGAGAAAGCTCCAGAAAACAGAGCATACTCATTGTACTGAGGCATTAGCAAGAAGCCCGTTGAATTCTTGCTGTATAGTGGAAAAATCTCAAGAGGTGTCTTGGGGACTGGACGTAGGTCAAGTGGATAGACCGAACCAGGATAAATCATTGAGTGTTCTTCTCTCTATTAATACTTTTCACTTTACTCTATTTATACATTGCTTTATTACACTTTACTTTCTTCACCCATTTGACTTTGTGCAGAAAAATTTCAATCTTCCCAATTCACCCCCCTTTTGGGAAGTCAGCCTTGCTAACAACCTTAATCTTAGGGATTCTTTACTATTCATCTTTAGTGGTTTGGGTTCCAATTAAATGCATTTGGAAGCAAATTTGGGACAAATTCCAAAAATTCCAAAAATTTACCAAAAGTCACTATTTATTTGGTAAATATAATAATTTGACTGAACTTTGAAAAATCATAACTAATTCTAAACAAATCGTTTAAGGGTGATTCAAATTGATAAATTCATCTCTTAAAATATTCTATGAGAGAAAAATATTAATTTGGAATTTTATTTGGCAAATAGCTACAGTAAATTTTGTGAATTTACTTGCAATTTTACCCTAATTTTTCCAAATTTCATTCCATAAAATTCCATAATGCCATACTTTCAATAGTAGTCACATAACACATGTAATATTGATCCAAAATAGACTTTTGTTCATCATCTAGGAGTCACACATAATTTACATAATTATAATATAAAATGTCATTAGACTTGATATTACATAAGCATCCAAAATATCCTTCCTATTTCTAAACATTTCTTCATAGATCCTCCTTATCTCCTTGCCTTTCACATGATTTGAACCTAATCATGGTTAGATATTTGGTGGGGTGAGATTTAAGAAAATTTCAATAACATCATAATCTCATTCTTGGCATAATATTTAAAAATAATTGCAAGAAACATGATTTCATTTTGGCATGGTAACATTTAAGATCAAAAGGCATCTTTTAGCACGTTCATCATGCTCTTCACATATTCATGCTTGTTCATGCAAAATTTATAGCATGTTTATCATTCTTTCACCACTTTGATCCAACATCATCATCATATTCATAACATAAACATGTTCTCTACCTACCAATTATAGAAATACAAGATCTAAACAACCATTTAGAAATAAAATGCAAGAAAGGGAAAAGATGTTACCTTAAACTTGCAAACCTTCCTTTCCTCTTCTCCTCCTTCTCTCTATAACTCACTCTCTCACTAATATATGATGGATTTTCATTTTTGGTGTGAAGAATGGAGGGGAGGAAGAGCCTATTTATAGACAACAAGAAGCAACTCCATCCATTGGATTAAATTTTGATCCAAGGGCCAAAATTGCACTACATCACCTCTTTTCTCCACCATACACTTAATTTCTTCACATAATTGTTATCTAATTAATTTTTCCTCTTTTGTCATTAATTTGGATGCCACTTTTATCTCCAAATAAGGTATTATGCTTACATAGGCTTACTTCATTCAAGCTTCCAATTTTGACACCTAATCTTTGAAATAGTATCATGCATGGTGGTTAACTCTTCTCCACTCCTTTTTCTTCTTATTTGCATGCCATTTTGAGTCCAAATTCATCCCAAGATGATGCCTTTAATTATTTGGGCTTAAACCATCTAATTCTAGGCCCAATTTCAACATATACCGAGTTTTCGAGCTCTGATTATGAAAATTTTGTCTGGTAAAATTTTTTATGCATAAATATATTTAAAATATGAATTTCAAACTCATTATAACCTTAATTAATCATTTCTAAGCCCCTATAATTTATTTTAGAAGATATTTTACCTTATTGGGCTCTAACCGAAAACACCGATAAAATTAGTCCTAGTTAGTTTTTTTTTGTAACCTCTCTGCATAGATAATTATTATAAATCTTATAAAATTATTTTGGACTTATTCTTGGTTATTTCATAGTCTACTGGGTCACCTATAATTTAATCAGTCTGGGAATCGGGTGAATTGGGCTCATTGGGCTCTTTATCCTTTCTTGACATCGTTTGAGCTATTCTTGTCAATAATATTTCTGGGCTTCCCAAAAATCATCTTTGGCCTATTAGGGTTTTCTACACCTTTATTGGGCCTCCATGAATAGTACTCTTGGCCCATTAAGAAAACGGTGTAGTCTTACTAGGCCCGGATTCTGATTTTGACCCAATATCCATTAGACCGATTCTATGGCTATTTAAACCTTATAGAAAAATCCAGTATCTCTTTTTATGCCATAATATATTTGAGTTTCCTAATCTAAACTTATTTTTTAATTCTTATTAATTTACAGATCATGAAACTTCGAATCAATTTTCTGCCTAATATATCTATTTTCTGGTTTTGCTTATTAGAGTATAATTTCTTATGATAATTTTCCTAAATCATCTCCTATAATCAGTCTTAGCAAATACTGGATAGATAATTTGTTTGAGGAAATGACGTCTATGTCCCCTTTTTTGTCTTTTTGCCAATAATTAATATTTTCAATTATGCCATCCAACTTTCTTTGCAATTGGTCCCTAATCATCCTTTGCAATTTAGTCCCTAATTTGATCTACATAAGACATTTAGGCTCTTTTAATTCTAATTATGCAGTAATTCTCTAAACTAGAATTCAAACAAAATCATAAAAATTTAGATGTTACACTTTGGATTTTCTTCCTTTTCCAAAAACTGGTAAAATTAAGAAATCCTCATACACAATTGAAGAAACAAAGCATAATCTCTACTCATGTACTTATTTAACAAGATTGGGGCAAAAAAAATCTTGCTCCTTTCATTATATGCATTACATTTATCCCCTTTAAATTGGGGCAAGCAAAGAACATGCTTCCAAATCATAAGAGAAATTTTATTTTTTACTCATCTTTTGAGGCAAATAAAGAAAAGATATATTTAGCATTACAAGCCTAGCATCATTGCTCATGTATCTTACATTTCACATGCCTTGCATAATATAATGGAATTCATCATGCTAGGTACCTCTTTTTCAAAACCTTGTAACGGCAGACCCCTTCAAAGCCCAGTCCTAGTTGGCCCCTCTTTTCCAAAGCCCTGTAATGGTAGACCCCTTCAAAGCCTAGTTCTGCCTGGCCCTTCTTTTCGAAAGCCCTGTAATGGGAAGCCCCTTCAAAGATTAATTCCGGCTGGTCCTTCTTTTCCAAAACCCTATAACAGCAGGCCCCTTCAAAACCTAGTTCCGGCTGTCCCCTCTTTTCCAAAGCCTTGTAACAGCAGACCCCAGCAAAGCCTAATTCTAGCTAGACTCTCTTTTTCAAAGCCCTATAACGACAGGCCCTCTCAAAGCCTAGTTCTGGCTGGCTCCTCTTTTTCAAAGCCCTATAATAGTAGGCCCTCTCAAAGTCTAGTTCCAGCTGGCCCCACTTTTTCAAAGCCTTGTAATGGCAAGCCCCTCAAAGCCCAGTTCCAGCTGGCCTCTATTTTTTCAAAGCCTTGTAACGGCAGGCATTCACTTAAGTCCTATGAAAATAAACACTTCATTATCACTAAAGTCCAATATTGGCTAACACCTAAAGCCATGTAACTGCAGGCATTCACCAAAGTTTATGGAAATAGGCACTTCACTACCACCAAAATCTAGTTTTAGCTGGCACCCAAAACCCTGTAACGACAAGCATTCACCAAACTCCTATGAAAATAGGCATCCCTCTTCCATCTAACATTATATTTCATCTTTTCTTGCCCAAACAAAATACATGTTTTTATTTTCACTTGCTCCTAAGTTATGAATATCGTACAACTTAGTCTTTTGATATTCTCCCTTAGTCACCATGTGAAGAGGGCATCTCATCAACATGTTACTTTGTTTGGTCACTCTATTTGATTAAGCTGAATAGTTCCCATTTGATTATCCATCTTAAGTCCATGTAGTTTAGTTATAGTAAGAGTTTGGTCTTGATTACATTGCATGCATAGATGTTCATCCTTGTCCTTGTTGTGTTTGATCCCAGGTTTTGAAGTCATATTTTGAAAACCACTAAGGCACTACTTTGGCTATCTCATTAACATTAGAACAATGGACTAAGTCAAAAGTCATATGCAAAATCTTTTTGAACGCCACAACCTAGTTTGTAGGAAATGGGAATAGTTGGCCAAGTGAACAAAAAAGTATTTCCAAAGAAAACTCCATTGGTTGTCACATGATACAATGAGATGTGATTCAAGAGGATTCAAAAATGAAATATAAAGAAAATGACATCCATGAAAGGACTTAGAAATTATATCGTCACTACTAGTCAAATAGAGTGAAGATCCTTTATATGATTGAAAATTCTAGTTGATTTACTGTGCTAAAATAAGTCAAGGACTCCTAAATATAATTGAGCATAATCAAATCCATAGGGGCTAACCAACAAGGTCCGGTACAGTTCACTACTAGTCAAATAGAGTGAAGATCCTTTATATGATTGAAAATTCTAGTTGATTTACTGTGCTAAAATAAGTCAAGGACTCCTAAATATAATTGAGCATAATCAAATCCATAGGGGCTAACCAACAAGGTCCGGTACAGTTGGCAGATAGTTGGATTCCTTAAGCATGCTGTCCAGGGCTCGATTCCTAGCTATGTGTATGGAAAAGACTTTGTCGGAAGAAGTAAAACCCACTTTGATGATCTTAATTCCTCAGAAAACCTACGAGAGTTGGGGAAAAGAGTAAAATTTTATATACCAATGTTTTGAATTATAGTAGAATTCGCTGTCTGGACCCATAAAAATTTACCTTGTGGAAAAATGAATCAGGTTAGAAAAACCCAAAAGGGAAATAACTGCATAAAAATATCCATTCCACTGGCTCAAGTTGTGCTTAGCAAACGAGGGGTTTCAGCAAAAAGTGTTGCCATTCATGTCAAACGGTGTAGTATGTAAGCTTGAATGATGGGGGGTTTGCATCACCAATGTTTGATTTTTAGGTCAAAAGAGTACATAATGGCCCAAGAAAGAAACATGTCCCCAATAAAAGTGAAGCACAAAATGTGCGGGGAAACTAAGAGAATCTCTGATGATTCCATTGCACTAAAGTATGGATTCGAATAGTTGGAATTTACTTGTTGTTCTGGGTGAGTATACATTATCCTATTCTTGCTACCTAATTCTAAAGCAATTAAAGACATATAAATAAGAAGTTGAGTTCTTGATTTATTTGAGCACATAGGAGATACTAGAAACTATTTAGTTTAAGGACCCACGAGCTCAAGTAAAGTGATGGGAAATTTTGGATTTGGGTCCAATTTGATAACTAAGAGGGTTAATCTCAAATAACAAAAAAAATAAAGATAGAGAGAGAAGACTCTTGATGATTGCAAATGGTTCATACATGGCTAATGGGAATGCCTTTTGATGTTAAAATTTTCAATTTCTTTGGTTAACTCTTTTTGTTCACCATATACTGTGTACTCACACATGCCACAATCGATGACAAAATGACTAGATGCCAAATCTTGTATGATCCTATAGCTCTTCGCTTTAGTGACAAACACCTATATCATGAAAAAGGAACAAAGTGATTCTTTTTCTTAAAAAAAAATTGAATGGACCAAACTAGCAGGCATATAGGTTGATCATGGTAGCTTAGTCAGGTTAGGGGGCAATCTAGTCACCTCATTGCATTGTATGAATGGTAGCCTTAAATTCAAACTAAAGCTAAGTCTAGTGGACTCTAGTGTCATCTTTGCATTGCATGGATGGACAAAATACGTGTTCTTATTTTTATTTGTTCCTTATGCAAGAACTTCAAAACCCACATCTTTTCACTTTCTCACCTAAGAAACAAGTAAAGAGGATAGACCTTAAACACCATATTTTGTCCGGATAACTTTTAAAAAAAAATAATTTTTTAATAAATATAAAAAAAATAATTTTCATAAGATAAAATAATAAAAAATAATAGGATCTTCCAAAGATTTCATATCTTGAGGAGTTATGATTTTCTTCTTTTTGATATTTTCATAAAAATAAAAAAGTATAATAATAATAAAAAAGAAAAGGAAAAATCAAAGATTGAGATTTAATATCAAAATAATAATGAGAAAAAGAAAGTAAATCAATCAATCTTAACGTGAATATCAAGAAAAAATGATAAAAAGGGATTTTGTGATTTTGGAGCATTAATTAAATGATTTCTTTCTGGTACCATAAATAGAGGCAAAATGGGAAGAGAGTGATCATCAATAAGAATCAAAGAAATAAGGAGAGATTGAGAGAAAGAAAGGATGTACGAAAGAGTTTGAGAGTAAAGAAAAAAGTTAGGAGTGAGTGTTAGTTTTTGTGAGAAATTTTAAGGTAGGAAATTTCTTTTGTTCCTCTTAATTTTATCTCATTGTATGGTTGGGATTTTCTAATGAATAGAACATTTTTAGAATATGATCATTTATCTTTTTCTCTTCTTTAATGTTTCCATGGATCCCAAATTTAATGTTTTGAGAGTTCTAGTAAACAAATTATTGACACCAATGAATACCTCACAATAGGAAGAGATGTCATTGTGACGAATATGTTTTATTTTGTTTTTTTTCTTCTCTTCTTATTTAGGTTTCTGTGGGTTCCAAAGTATGATATTTTGGTAAGGTCCTAGAAATAAAATTTCTTTTGCCTATGAATATATTTATGAGAGATGGAGGCATATCTTGTTTATGGTAAAAGAACCGAAGTGTTTATATCCCCTTGACCATGGACTTTCTTCTGCTTAACACTTTGGCTATATCATAGGAACTATATGTTTTGTGGGAAACCTTTTGGATTAATCAAAGGTCCTACTTTTTTAAGAATATGTGGCAATACTCTTGGTTTCATCTTTGAAGTTTTTTTTGTCATTCATTTAATCTTGGCATGAAAATAATATCTTGCTTCCCTCTCACTTGAGTTTGACTACAAGATTTACGGTGATTATATTGAATGATTGCATCTGCTTGTTTAAAGACCATTTGATTCAGTTGGCACACTTCTATTTTCCAAGGATAGGACAAAAGGTGTGTAAAGGAGGTAACTTTTTTTTTATACTTTACCGTGGCTTGATGGTTTATATATATATATATTTGTTAATGCTATATTTAATGTAATATGCAATTTGGCACATAAAATGACACAATATAATTGTAATTTTTCAATTAATTAAATATAGTTTCTTAGAATTTGCCCGGTGGGGTTTTTGGAACCTCCCTAAGTATTTAGGTTAATGAATTTATCACGTGTTGTGATTTGCCTTCCTGTGTATACTAATCAAATTATATATTTTTTCTTTTTGGAAAATAATTTTGAAATCTCATATACTTTTTTTTTTATTTTGGAAATGAACATGATGAAGGTTTCCTTAAATTTGATAAAAGCTTCATATCTATCTTAAATAAAAGATTTTTTAAAAAATAATAATAAATAATTTTTTCTAAAAATAAGAATTGTATATTTTTAAGCCATCTTGTGTGAGGTTTTGTTTTTGGGAGCCTTCATTGATATATATAAAAGTTAGTAGGTTATCGCATGGGGTTTTGGAACCTTCATAGATTAATCAATAGGTAAATAAATAAATAAATAGTTTCTTATATATGATATAATCCATTTTTTTCAAAAATAAAAAGCCTACCTCCTCAAAAATTATTTTAATAAAAATAAAATTTTTCTTAAAAAACACAAACCCCCAAACTACATGGATCTTGATCTCTATATTAAAGTATATAGGCTCTAGATTCTTATTTTATGTGAAGTCCGTCTTTGTAAATAAATTTATTTTATTTTTCTTGTTTCTCTATACATGTTTTATAAAGGTAATTAAAATAATTTTGAAGTCTCATTGATTTTGTATAATTAACTTAAGGTAACTATTCTTATGAACGAGTGCTATAGGGTGCCTAACACCTTCTCCATGACGCAATTAACTCCCGAATCCTTTATGTTTCGTAGACCATGTTTTTTTCAAAATAGTTGTCCAAAATTTCCCTTTCAAAAATTTTGGTGGCGACTCTACTTTGTTTTTTATTTTCTATTTCAGAAAATTAAAAATCGGGTGTGACAGTGTTTAATTAAATATAGAAAATAAATCTATTTCACACCTCCATCAATATCTTACTAAACAAACTCCCTTGTATTTTATTTACATCCCTTTCCATTACAACTCCTAACTCCTTGTAATTGAACCAAACGGTCTGTAAAGAAGATTCACTTCACTTCAAAAAGCGACATAGAATGATAGACACAGAAAGGTGTGGACTTAGGCTAGGCCCATATGAGGTAGCAAGTCTAACACACATAACATAAACAAGGTTCAAGGCACAAGATCTTGGAGGAAATTATGTAGGGTTTAATATAATATAAGTTTTGATGATGACAAATGAAGAGTAATGAGGAATAAATGCATCATATTTGTCTAACATATATATTGTTCCTTTATTAGCATGTGTTTAATTGTGTTTATAATGCATATATCATGCTATGTACTAATATATCCACTGTGTTTTTATACTTTACAAGTTAGATCTATAAATTGAATTAACTACTTGGTTTGTAAGTGTAATACATTACATGTAAGATTGTCTAAAAAGAAAGAGTGAGCATTGGAATAAAGAAAAGAAAATCAACATCATGTCTCACTCAAAGAAGAAGAAGAGAAAGAATGCTCCAAGAATTGAAGATCAGAAGAAAGCATGCCAAGTATGGAATGACTAAGTGAAAGTGGAGCTTAATTTTGGAAAACCTAACTATTAGGTATATTTTGCTTTTACTTAAGTCTTAAGGTGGTTTAATCTTTGAAATTTACTTAATCTAGTTATCATATGTCTTAAATGAGTTAGATTAAGTAAATCTGAATATTAACTTGAGTTTAAACTTGTTAGATTTGAACATTCTAGGCTAACAAATGAATTTTAATTATAATTCACGTTTATTTTGTATAAAATCTACACTTTGCTTGTTGAAATTCGAAGTTATAGTGTTTTCATCTCGGATAAACGAATTTTGACTGACAAATTCAAATTTTGAACTAAGCATTGTTAGTGAAAGTGTGCAAAATTCTCAAAAAGATTAGTTCAAATTTAACTGTTGGAAAAGTTCAAAATAAGTTCAAAGTCATAGCATCTGACAGATGAACTTTGAGCTTCAAAGTGTAAACTTCGAAGTGAGAACTTTTGTTTCATGTTGAACATGCCTCTGATAGAAAAATTTCAATCTATGAAAATTAAATTTCAGTCTCTGAAATTCAAATTTCATTTTCTAAAATTTGAATTTCAAGTACATTGTGAAAACTTGAAGCAACTATTCAAACCCAATAAATACACTTCCAACATAGAATGTTCGAATGTTCAAGCCTCGAGCTAACCTTGAAATTATTATCAAAGCTCAAAACTCAAATTTTACCTCCTAAAATTTGAATTTCCAGGTTCAACGAACACATAACTATGCTGATTCTGCAAAATTTGTCTATTTAGGCTCAAAATTCAAATGTTGATGTGTCAGACATATTTAAGGCAGCTGTTAAATATCTTTTTCTACAGACTAATAGCTATAACTTGTACCAAATGGATAGATCTTGTATCTAACGATTAGTTAAGTCACAAATATATAAATAGAATCTCATTTGAATTTATAGGTAACGAATTTAAGTGAGTTTTGTGTCAAAATACTATTGCAATATATAAAATCATTTTGTGTGAGCATTCAAAGTTAAATCGTCTCATTAGACTAAGCTTCAATGTATTATCTACTCTAAAAGAGAGTTTCAATTCTGTAATCTTTTCTTTCTATAATTTCTGGGTAGAATCTTTGCGTGGAGAAACACTAGGGGAATTACACCTCTTGTAAGGGTGTGGAAAAAGCGGCTTCACAAGTGCCTACTAAAACTTATGGGATATAATAAGACTTTATAGGTGCCCGGATTAAGCATATGGGATATAATGGAAAATCTCAAGTGGTGGCTTGAGGATTGGACATAGGCCAAGTGGTTTGGCTTGAAGCAGGATAAATCTTTGTGTATTGCTCTTCATCTTCTTATTTCATCTATCTTCTTCACCATACTCTGATCACCCCTATTTTGCTGCATCTCTTGGTAAAACTGGGTTGTTCATAAAAAATGGCAAAAATCCTATATCATTCAATTCATCCCCTAGGGTGACTAACCAACCTAACAAATTAGAATGGCGGCATTGAAGATAACAATTGCAAGAAAAGTACGATGTGGGGTGTGATAGGTAAAGAGCCATAGTAGAGGTTTACAAGATTGTGGGATTCAAGAGCAGTTGAAGGTCCTAAACCTCCACATGGTTTATTCACATGGAATTGCCCTAGGATCTCGTGAGCTATATAAGAAGCCTTCAAACAACTGCTAAAGGAAAAGCAGCACCTCTCAAACAACACCAAATACCCAAATGCAGTATATCAAACTCAACCAATTCTCATAGACAACTTTAAGTCACCATATCTCAACTATCCTCAACTAAGACCCTTTTAACTTGCAATACAAATGTAACACCCTTATACTTCACATATATTTATTTAGCTTATCAAATGGCATTTTAATACACTAGGAGCTTGGATCCTTGAAAATAAGAGAAAATTTTGAACTTTTGAAAACCTTAACTTCATGCATTTTCTTAGATATTCCAAATAATCATCTATTAAGAAACATTCTACGTTAAAGATCTATTTTCAGCACTTAGAAGTAGATCACTTGAGTTTCAATTGCATAAGGCTAGCAACCAGGTGGTATTTCATGATTGGACCTAAATTAGATGTTAGGTCTATGACCTATGTGATTAGTTTTGATTATGTCAAATAGTGGAGCAAAAAGTTGGCATGAGATATGTGTATTTATTTTTCATTATATCTTGTATATCATGGTTTTCATATGATGTGAATTATACTAACTACATTGTTTGAAAGAGTGTTAGATTCATTGTAAATTATCCAAGAAAATGAAGAGTGAGTATTGAAGTGAAAAAATAAAACATCAACAATATGCTCTACTCAATTATCAAGAAAAAGATGCTTTAAGAACTGAAAGAATGTGTAGATATTAAGGAAGCAGATAAAAAATGAATGCAAGAGAAGATTGAAGCCCAAATGTTGTATTTTTTTTCTCTTAGGATGTATGGTGGTTTCGCTTTGAATTTACCTAATTATCTTACCACTACTCTTAGATAAGTTTGTTGATTAAGTTTTGGTGGCTTGCTCAATGTTTTCAGATATGTTTTATAACCAAATCTACCTTATTCGACTATGTTATGGTGGATAGTCCATTAACGGACTATTCTTATTCTTGTTCTTGCATCTAATATTAAGCTTAGTAGACTAAGGATAAGAGGTTACTATAATATTGTGGGTTGTTCTTTGATGTTCTTTTTTGAGTTGAGGCTTAGTAGAAGATTCTACTTACCTTAGTAAATAAGCTGCTGAAATAGGAAGAAGAAGTTCTCTATCATGCCTTGATAGCACAACATCCTATGGAGGATAGTCAACAATCTTGGTATCTTAGAGTATTCTTAGTAGACTAAGTCCTGATACTTAGTAGACCGAGGGTGCTTTTTGAAAAACTTAGTTTAGTTTATTTGGAGCTTGTTGGAGTAAGAAGTAATATCCTTGATAGCTTGCTCTACTATCCTTGAGCTTAAACTCTTGGGTTTCGAAGAATAAACAACTGAGTCTACTATTCAGGGTAGCTTTTCATGAAATTGTGCTTGAGTTAAGCCTCTGGAACTAAAGTCACAGCTTGATAGTTGATTAAGGTGTCCACCTAAGTGGACTAACTTAATCCAAAGTTATGAGATGTGTCTAACAACTAGCTGAGATATTCTACTAACCTACCTGGCATAGTAGACTAAACTCTATCATGCAATAAATGCAGCAAGGTGAGCATTATATCCAGCTTTGTAGTAGCTAGTTCTTATCTCTAACAACTAGATTTGGCTGAAACCTATACATAGGATCATATTTCAATTGGTTGGGAAGATTATTAAGTATTTTGGAACCATAATGTTGTTATATTGATTCAAATTTTTACCCACCATCGTGAGATGACTCTTTGAGTTACAATATTTCTATCTACTCTTTGAAAGAGAAAGTTTATTATTTGCAATCTTCTTTTCTCTATGGGAGATTATTTCTAGGTTAAATATCCTAGAGGGATTACTCAAAGTTGGATTACATTGAGGGGATTTGTAATCACATCAAGAAAGGTATCGGAGAGTAACAGACTCAGTGAAGAAGTCTGAGATGTACTAAGGTTTCACAAGTACTTAGATTGAAATAGTGAGATATAATGGAGAATCTAAAGTGAGTTGCTTGGGGATTGGATGTAAGCCAGATGGTTGGACTGAACTAGAATAAATCCTTTGTGTATTGCTCTTCCTTTGTAACATCTTAACTACTATGGACCTTTCCCATGTATCAAACATCTATTTGGACTAATTAGAGAGGATTTGGACACCTAAACAAAACAAAATCTCAAAGCAGAAAATTCTTGCTCACCGTACTGTTCATTTGATATGTTCCAATTTCTAACTGAAGTTTGAAAAATCATAACTAATTATAAAAAAAAAAATTTTTAGATGGTTCAAGGCCCATAAGATAGCCCATTCAATCCTCTTTATGGAAAAAATAAGAAACTGGAATTTAGCTGTGCTCATTCATATAGTTAAATTCGTGAAATTTACTGTTCATAAGGTTATTTTAAAACTTTCTGGTTTTGGTCCATCAACTTTGGCAATCCATAACTACTTCCATATTTAACCAATTTGAGTGAAATCAGTCTTCTTATAAAGCTTATCTTGTCTACAATTAAGGGCTAACAACCACTAAACCATTAAACTTTGTTCAATCCAATCCAAGACAACTCATGTTACATCTTACATTTTAATATATTTTTCCATGAAAACTGCTTATTTGATGTATGAAACAGTCTTAGAAAAACTTGTACCAATTAAAACTTTAAAATTGAATAAAACTATTTTTGCTAGTTTTTAGCTCATTGCATAGCGATTTTTCAAAAATTATGACTAAATGTAGAAAAATCATTTCTCCATGGTCTAAGTCTCTAAAAATTGTGCACATCTTTAATATTAAGGAAAAAAAAAAGAAACTTGAAAATGAATATGCAGATTAGTATAGTTTATTGTGTAAACATTATTGTTCATTTTCCCATCCATGTTTCTGTCCGGAAATTGAACCTTAACTTTAAAAATTAATTTCTCATAAAATACAGAGTCATTTGGTGCATACTTAGCATATTTGGAAAGCTTTACATATCTAATTTCTAACCATATTTTTCTTATGCATTTATTTTACTTCTACTAGTCAGAAAATCAACATATATCATCAAAGATCAGAAATAACATCTACTAGAGCAGTCTTAGCAAAATAAGCATAACTACCATTATATAAATTCAAACACAATTCAACCAATGCCATTTGTTCCCAAGACATACATCTATTCATGCATATAAACCATTGAATTTTCAGAAGTATGTTCAAATTTAGACAGCAACTAGAAACAGCCAGTACAAAACAGAGCATAACTATTTTAATACATTAATCTTCTTCTTCAATCCTTCTTGCTATACTCTTTCCCTTTAGTATTGCTTGGTCCTATAATTGGGAAACTTGGGTGAGATTAGGAAATCTCAGTAGCCAAGTTACACATGCCATAATGTCATCACAAAAACATTTGAAAATATATAAAACATAGCATACTTTCATTAAAACATCAAAACTTTCATATTATCTAACAAAAATTTGGCAGCATAATGGCTTAGTAAATAGACATCTTGGAATTTAGCCCTTAACATAGAACAACCATCAATCATAGAAAAGCATTGATAACAATAACATAGCATCATGTACAGATAACATATAGAACATACATAAGTAATAACATTAAGCAAAGGTATGAGACTACCTTAGAGCTTTAACTTTCCAGCCTTGCTTTCCTCTTGGTTTGGGTTAGTTTCTAACTTGTTTAGAGCCTAGGAGCATCATTAAACTTCTCTTATCAACTTGATAACATTATATAAACCATACATGCTTTGGTGATCCTAAATTTTGACATTTTGGAAGCCAAGTCTCATAATGTACCCCTTGACCTTTCTTGGCTATTTGTCATGCAAGGAATCACTATGCCAATTTTAGGATTCATTAGCACTCAATAGTTAGCCTTTCTTTAAGAAACACCAACAAAAAGTGAGGCGAAGTTACCTTTTATTAGCCTTTTTGTAGAAAAACACAAATAAAAACTTATAGTTGGTGTTTATTTAATTTAACGCGAAGTAAAATTTTCCATTTTAAATGGCATTTAATGGTAGAAACGCAACTATTTTACAAGTAAAACTTTAGTTGGCATTTATATTATTAAACACCAACTAAAGTTTCATGTATTAGTTGGCATTTCCTATTAGAAGCGCCAACTAATTCAATTTTAAAGTTGTTGTCTAACGCACAAACACCATTGTATTTTTTTTTTAAAAAAATGATGTTTTAATTTTAAACACGCCCACCTGATACTCGAATTGAAAAACTCTCTCTACCCTCAAATCAATGCTTCCTCCTTCATTCCCTCTTGTCCTCCCACCATGTAATCTTTGCTGATCCATGTCTCCGTCATTGTGATTGAAGGATTATGTTAACCCCTATCTCAGATTGAAGCAGAGAAACCCTCATTTTTCAAAGCAAAAATCCTCTTCGATCGTCCAGCAAAGCTCCATCAAGAAGGAAGAAGATGAACTAAGTGGTCAATTCCCCCACTAGCACCACAAACTCGCTACCTTATTTCTGCCATTCCTAATCACCATCAAATTTGTGATTGTTGAGTGTCAGATTTAGAAGATTCTATTGTCTTATCCTCTCAAGCCCTCAGTGTCGTCGTGCCAACAACCACTGAGGACATTCTCATAGGTTTTTGGTAGCTTTTGCACTTCTTTATCTTTTCTCCTTTGTAAACCCTATACTGCCAGGGGACTCAGAACCCCTGTTCCTCTCACTCAGACCAATTCCAATGATTTTGAACTCATTCTCATTGGTTTCCATGTACATACTATTGTTGAACTTCAAATATATTTTCTTTGTTATCTGCAACTTATTGATAAGTGTGAATTTGCAATATGGCTTTGGTTTCTTGATTGCTATTCATTGTGTTGTCCTATAATGTATCACTGGGTTGTAAGGTTTAGCTGGTCACTTAAGAGGGGAATAAATTGTGTGATGCAAGATTTTTGCCCTTTTTGAAACACATTCCAATTTCATCAAGAGAAGTAGTAAAACATAAGTGAACAGAGGGTGATAAAGGATATAGATGAAATAATAAAATAAAGGATCAAACACAAGAATTTATCCTAGTTCAGCCCAAACCACTTGGTGCAACAACCTAGCTTCAAACACCCCAAAAACAACTCCCAAAATGTCAAAACATCGGAAAACTTGGATTTGGACCAGAACTGTATAGAGCCGCAGCATGCTACGGTACCACTGCAGCCTCAACCGAGTAGTAGCACTTGGTACTGCAATAGCTACATTAACACTGTGGCATGAGTTGGATAGAAGTCTATGGCACCACGGCCTAGCTTCTTGTGCTGCAGTGCCCCTTTGCTGATACCATATCAGCAAATTTTACCTTCCAGAGTGAACTTTCGACGTGCATAACTTTATGCTCCAACCTCCGATTGACCTGAATTCAACTCTTACAAGTCAATCTTGTCCTAATCTAGCCATAGACACTGGTTTCACTCAAATCCATCTCCATATGGAGATTTTGGACACGTTACACTGTTTTAGCTATTTTTTGACCAAAACTTGCTACAAACCTCTTTTAATTGCCACCAAAGGCAATTTGACCATTATGGACCATTCACACAGGTCCTAATTGATTTAATCAATTTGTCCACAGAGGTTTCACCTCAAAAGAACTACTCCTCCGAGATTCAACCCCCTTAAACCCCAAATTCACATAATGGGCTATATGCCCAAAACTCACACACATGGCCCAAATTCCCCTTTAGGCTCACACATATGACTGATTTGACCCTCAACCTCATGTACCAACTCCAATGACCCATACCCAGGTCCATCTCATCACCACACACATACAACCATTCATGTACATAACCATATTGCATTATCATCATTACCATCATAGATCATTCATCAACATCCATATTCTACATCCATCATCATCACAACATCATTGTTATCATATAGATTACAAACATGCTATCCTACTTGGCATAATGCATACATAGACAATACAACATACTACCATGACTTGAATATTCCCACATCCGAGACACTACTACTCCCTTGTCTTCTCCAACTAGTGCCAGAACTTTCACCTGAAATGTTAGTTCATGGGAAAGGGATATAAGACAAAGTTTCAGTAACTGGGGACAATCACAAGGAACATATATAATAATTCATACAATAGTGCACATGGTGCAATAATGCAAATGTAATGAAATGCATGTTCTCCCTCGCACACGGCTAGAACCACGAGTTGTCGTTGTAACATAGGTGACTCCCTTTCAACAGTCGATGAAGAATGATTCTAGGACATCACCAAGCTCACCTCATACTAGTGCACCCGGCTAAAGGTAACACTAATGCTTGGATCGTGGCTCTCCTTTCCCTTGACCACCGCAAATTGGTGGAGATTTTAGGGAAGGTATAATCCACTGCCATCTTGCTCTCCTGGCCATAGGAGAGGATTTAACGACAAGGATCCCTTCTTTATTTCACCTACATCATATCATATCATATCATATCATATATCATTATCACCATCCAATCCACCTTTTCTCACAATGTTCATGTAGTGGTGATGTTCATGCCATACCACTATATAATCATCATCATCATCATGTTTCTGAATGTCATGTTATGAACTCATGTAATGTCACATCATCATCATATATAATCATCATCATCTACAATAATGTCTAGCCTTGTGCATACCACAATATGTAGAAAAACTATACACACATAACAATATCGCTGTATGAACAAAAACATGCATATATACACATATATATATACACTAACATATAATACACATAATACAAACACCCAATTACCTTAAGTTATCATTACCACACACGTGGGTTCCACAAGCTCCTCAGATTGCCTAACATAACTTGTACTCCTTCGGTCAAAAAAACAACCTCTACAATGTTATAATATTTTCAATTAACATATATAGCATAATTATCCAAAATTCACAATTCAGCCAATTATGCTTAACCTAAGGTTCCAACCAAATTTTCATATATCAATGAGCTCCTAATGATCATTCAAATCATAACCAATCCTATTTATTTTGGATTTCATGCCCCTTTAACCAAAATCATCCTAAGGTTCAACTCAAACTGATCACTATCCATTCGAAACTCATACCCAAGGCTTCCTAACACTAAATAGCACTTCATTAATCCCATTTCATCCATTTTAATCAGTGGGATTTGGTCAAAACCAAAAACCCAACATATATACCCGAAAATCCAACTCAAAAATCGAAGAAAATGGAGATGGAGGAGCAAGAATCATTTACCAACAATCTATCAAGCTTCTAAAGTCCAGAAATCACTTCCAAGGGCCAAAAAATATGAACCCTAGTGCTGCTCCTCTTCTCTCCTCCATTTTTATCTGCTTCGTTTGTCTGATACGCTTCTAATTTGTAAAAGTCCGAGGTCTGGTGCTACAGCGGCGGGTAAGTTTGCCACGGCGTGAAGCCCTTTTATCTAAAAAATTTCCTAAGTTGAAGCTCGTTTACTGCAGCATGGAGCTTCTCTGCCTCCACTTCAATCTTTTCTCCGCCCTGATTCCTCCAGTCCTGCACACATCATCAATTATACCTTGTTAGCTAGAGACTAAGATCGAGATAATGTAATGAGGATTGTTACACTTGGCCTACGTCCATTCCTTAAGCCACTACTTAAGATTTGCACTATATCCCATAAGTTTGATTTGGGCACTTGTGAAGCCTCAGTACATCCAACAAGTTTTAGTCAGCACTTATAGAGCCATTCTCCTCCTCACACCCTTACAAGATATGTAAATCGCTTAGTGTTTTCCCCACCTTAAGATTTTACCTAAAAAATAGTAGAAAAGAATGAATACAGAATTGAAACTCTCTTTTAGAGTAGATGATATATTGAAGCTCACTCTAATGAGGTAGGTTTAACTATAAATGTTAATACAGAAAGATTTTATGTATTGAAGCAGCATTTTGGCATAATTCACTTCATTTCATTACCCATAAGTTCAAATGAGGTTCTATTTATAGATTTGTGACTTAACTATTCGTTAATCACAAGATCTATCTGTTAGACACAAGTTCTAATTGTTGCTCTATAAAAAGAGCCATTCAACAACCCTATTAAATGCGTCTGATATATCAAAATTTAAATTTTAAGGTTTAATAGACGAATTTCACAGTGTCCGCATAGTTATGTGTTTACTGTTGAACTTCAAAAATTTGTCTATCACAAAGTGAAATTTGAATTTCGAGTTTGCCAAAGTTAATCCATATTAGTTCATGCGAATTTTCATATTGGAAGTGCATCTGTTGAGTTTGAACAATTATCTCATGTTTCACAATACACTTCAAAATTTGAATTTTAGAGGCTTAAATTCATCTATCAGAGGCATATTCAATATCATACAAAAGTTCTCTCATCGAAATTAGACTATTGAAATGCAAAGTTTGCCTGTCAAAGGCATGCTCTAATGAGACTCACAAATTCTCATTTTGAAATTCGTACTTTGAAGTTCAAAATTCATCTGTTAAAGGTAGTGACAGTGAACTTATTTTGAACTTCACCAACATTCAAATTTTGACTAGGTTTCAAGCAAATTTTGCACACTTTCACTAACAATATTTAGCCTGAAATTTAAATTTCATAACTAATATTTGTCTATCAGAGATAAAACCTTTGTAACTTTGAATTTCATTAAACAAAGTTCAAATTTTGTACAAAATAAACATGAGTCAAACATAAAATTCATGAGTTAATCATTATTTCTCAATTTTAACATATACTAACATCATATTTACTTAATTTAACTCATTTAAAGCATATGGTAACAAGACTAAGTAAATTTCAAAGATTAAACCACCTCACGACCTGAGTGAAAACAAATTATACATAATAACTAGGTCTTCAAAAGTTGAACTCCACTTTCACTTGGTCATTCCCATTCTTGGTATATGCCCTTCTGACCTTCCATTCTTAGAGCATCATTTCTTTTCTTCTTCTTTGAGCGAGACATAATGTTGATTTTTCTTTCTTTATTCCAATACTCACTCTTCTTATTTGGACAATCATACACTGAATGTGTTACACCTACAAACTAAGTAGTTAGTTCAATTTATATTTCCAACATGTATTATAAACACATAAGAGCATAGTGGATATATCAGTATATAGCATGATGTATGCATTATAAACATAATTAAATATATGCTAATGTATATTTTACTTCTTTAAGAAAACAATATATATGTTAGACACATATGATATATTTGTTCCTTATTACCCTACATTTGTCATCATTACAACTTTTATTATATTACTCTACTTCTGGCTTATTACCCTACATTTGTCATCATTACAACTTTTATTATATTACTCTACTTCTGGATATGGCAACTCAATTCATGCTTTGCACATGTACTCTTATTACTTTATCATATCCATTTGAATCTGGTTTGTGTACTTTTCCCTGAGTTTTCCTTTATATCCTGTATTTTTATCTGTTTACTTTATTTGTGTAACCCAATAATTTTTCTCTCTTACTTTTTCATGTAAGGTCCATCAGTCTTGCTTACTTTTTACTATTTATCTTCCCAGTATTTATTATTCACATGGGATCCGCTTTTATTGGACTTGTATTTTTTTCTATCCAGGCCCACATATCTGGTATCACTTGTCTTTTTAGCTTACACCAAAGTATTATAATATTATTTTCTCTCTCTTCCATTGTAAAATGACCATTTTACCCATACCCTTTAACAAAATGACCGTTTTACCCTTTTCAACCCCTTTTTGATATTTTTATGATATTTTGGACCTTAAACCTATTTAATTGAATACCCAGGCTTCCCCAATCATCGTAAATTAATCCAGAATAATTTAATATTATCCATAACATCATCTAGGCATAATATACATACATGAGAAATGGGGATATTATAACTTAACCTTTAATATACCAAATTGTACATTTCTTGAGTCATACTTAACAAACATCATACTCATTCCATTAACTAAGCATAAGTTCATTACAAATCACTTTAAACCGTTACAATAAACCTAAAGGAACATGTCCCACATGTTTTACATAGATCTTGCATCATTCATAATTTTTACATAATGAGTGTAACAATCAAATATTCTTCTCAAAATCAACATAGTCTTGATTCATCTTTAAATCTCCTTTCCTTTGCCCTTTTCCATTGCATTGATGGGCTCTATCTTTGTTAGTAGCTTTGGGGGTGAGATTTATACAATCTTAGTAACAATAAAACATTTCAAACACATCTATCATTAACAAATAGTCACAAAACATCATTTAACTCATTCTAAACTATTTACATGTTGGCCAAGTAAAAATTTGGGCAGGTTTCCTCTTAAAAAATAGATATCCAAAGCTATGCCCACAACTCAAACAAATCCAATTTCAATCATATAACATAACAACAACAACAACAACATGGCATCAAGAATATAATCATAACTACCCATAAATAACATAAAGGCAAGAAATGACAAAGTTGCTACCTTAAGAGCAATATCAATTTCCTTGGCTTCACAACTTTGTACAAGCTATCCAAATGCCTTCTTTGATTATGCAAGACCTAAATACATAACATCATACTTACTAAATCACTATTTGACCCTTAGTAAGCATTATGGCTTCAACCTAAAGTTTTAAAAAAATCACTTTCTATATACTTGGTTCTAAAATCAAATTCTTGCCATAATCCTACTCATTTTTGCATGAGGAATCCATTTCTATCATTCGTTTCATGAAAATCATAACCATAGTACCTTAAATTGGTTTGGCTGAAATTCGTACTTGATGCTAAGGAAGGGATTTTCATCAAAACTTCATCAAACTCATGCAACAAAGATAAGTCTATGGAAAGGATTGTTACCTCAAGCTCCTCTTTACTTGCTTTCTAGCTTCTCCTCCCAAAATCTCTTCTCCAACTAGGGTTTTCTCTATTATTCTTTGCTTGCTTTTAAGAACACACACACACACTCTCTCTCTCTCTCTCTCTCTATGTGGCCAAGGAAGAAAGAATGAAAGAGGTGGGATGCTTCATCTATTTATAGGCATTTCCTTACATTCTCAACCATTGATTTGCCTTATGATCCAATGGCTACCATTTACTTACTTGGGCATCACTCATATGCCTTCTTTAAATCCTAGACATTGATTTTATGCCCTAGATCTAATGGCCAATATGCTTTCTTGCTCACCACAGAAAGAGGCTTCTTGAAGAAGCTATTTTGGCACTTTTCCAAGTAAGTCTCTTTTTGGCCAAAACTTCCTTCTTTCTTGGGCCAAATTTTTTGTCCAACATAAGGAGAAGAGAGGGAAGGATTTTTCTTTCAATATGCCATATTTGATCATCAAGAAAATAAATAAATTTTTATTATAATTTTTATCCACTTATTTCTTTTATTAAAAATTAAAAGAAATTCCTTTTTTCCTACCATTTGTAATATCACTCTAAATCATTGGGGACCCACAAGAATGTCTTCAATAATTAGGCTTGAAGGTTTACTGTTTAAACCCAATATCCTCTTAGACTTAGTGTGTCCCACTTAGCCCAAAAATCTTTTTTCTATTATGAAGATTTTGGATGTCTACCTATAATATTCATTACCAAAGGTTGAGTCATCTTTTTCATTTATTTTATTTAATTAGTTAAAGGTTTATTATCCTTTTTAGAGTTTACATAAATACCCCTTCATAGATAAATAAAATACACTAACTTTTGGCTCCTCATATTTTCTTCTCTCTCGAATTCTTTTTATTCTCTACTTCATTCTCTATATTCTTTACTTTATTTCATGACACGTGATCAGCACAATTTCACTTAAAAATATAAGGTATATTCTCTTTACTTACTATATAATATCTATTATCAAGTTCTTCATCTTCTCCTTTTTCTTCTTCTGAATTAATTTTTTATAATGAAATTGAGTTAATTTTTTTAGTAAGGAAAAGTTATGCCACATCCCAAGTATGAGACAATTTAATTAACATACCACATCCGGAAGTATAGGCATAATTTAATTTCTTCATTAATTGGATCCTAAAATTATCCTCACAAAATATAAAGTGAGTGTTGAATTTATTCATATGAAGTATGAAATAGATCTTAAAGTTATCTACTCTTAAAGTAATTTAATTGAGATGTTACATCTAGAATTATAAGACACAATTGAATTTCTCTACAAAGTAGATCTTGAAGAATCCACATAGAATACAAAGTGGATCTTGAAATAATTCACATAGATACAAAATGGATCCTAAAGTTATTCTATTCAAAGTGGATCCAAAAGATATCTACATAGAATATAAAGTAGATCCTGAAACTATCCTCATAAAGCAAAAAAATAATCCTGAAATTATTTACAATTTAGTCTTTACCTTTTTATTTGTTACATTTGCTTCTTTATTTAGAACCATGGGTGCATGTGTTTTTTACTTAAAAAATATATATCATTGTGTGGTATATATATATATTGGTTAGAAGCAATGTTTAGATTTCGATTTCATATTTCAATTTCAATGACAAACTTTATAAATTTAATCAAGTTTATAATTTTTAATTAAGAAATATTAAAATGTAGGTTTTTAGTGCCACAACTGCGGGGCATTGTTTTATAATGAAGTGAATATGAGGGTTGATGTCATCAAGAGTGTGTTTTGTTAAAATTATAGAATTTGACTGAAATACCTTTTGGAATTATATTTGTCCCATTAAATTTTGTTATTTATATTCATTGCCCAGTACTTCCAAGAATTTTGTTTTTAGCCCCTATTAGCTTAAAAAATAACTTTTTTTAGAATGTGGCCCTTTCCAATTATAATAAATTATTTTTTAAAAATTTACTATATTAGAAATTTAGCAATAATATTTTTTGGTGCTATTTATTAAAATTATTGGAAATATGACTTCAAGCACATATAGCAAATTTTAGTATTGCAAATTTATTTTGAAGTCTAACTTTGCCCATGATCAAGCTTAGTCGTATCACTTACAAATTAGCTAAAAAGCAACTATGAAGTATAGTGCAACTTAAATCATATCTCTCGTAGAACCTCTAGCTAAACTTCGGTTAACTCAAAATACTTTATAAACACAAAGCAATGCGGGTTTGATTTTAAACTCAATTGGAAACAATTTTGCACAAAGAAATTAAATGTTTGTAAATTTTCGATTTTGGAAACAAGAGAACAAATAAGGAATTTTGGTTTGCTTGATCAATTATAAGCATTCCTCAAGAGTTTTGGATTTCACCTCATCATCACATATCCTCATTAATTTCTATGATCCTTCAATTGGGAATTAATGAAGCCTAATTATCAAAAGAGTTTGGCATTAGACACAACACATAAACCTTGGGCCCTAAAGTTATATATAATGCATCTAACACCTAAAGATGTCCTAATTAACCATAAACTTCACTTAAATCATCCCTGCCCTTGCTAACCAATCTTAAATTAGATTGGAAAGAATACAAAACATCTTGCTAAACATTATCAAATTGCATTATCATGACTAACTTGAACAATGATAACAAGAAGCATTAATAATATCAAGGGAATGTATGTAATTATAATTTTCCAGCACACTAATAATTCAAACAAAGTCATGGTATCCTCAATTACAACTAAAATCTAGTCATAATACAGCTAAATCCATCAAATACATCTTCAATAAGATGTTCCAAACAAGACAGAAATTAAGAAATAGCTATAAGGAAAGGAATCAAGAAATTATAAACTCCCATATTAATGCTCTAAGGTAATAATCTAATCTCTTGAGGAATCAATGAGCTCAGCTACCCATAGACGGATGCTTGAAACTCCTCTTCATTTCTACAATTTCGACAAACAACATCATGAGTGAAGATGCAGATCTTTCCAACCAATCAAAGATCACAAGTAGAGATGAGATAGCCTGAGCACACTGCTACTGAAGAACAGAGCATGAACGAACACTGACTGGGTTGCATGAACAAGGATTGTAATCTCACACAAGAACTCTTAACGACAATGGATTAAACTTGGTGTTGGCGCTAGATTCATTGCAACACAGTTGGATGCTAAGGCACAAGAGGATGAGGCGATGAATCGACACTAGCACTAAAGGGAGAGTTGATGAGATTGTTAAGATCATTGTTCGATGGATTTTGGTGGAGACATTCGCACAAAGCTGAACGCTAGGGCTCCCTTTTTGTATTATTTTTTTTACGCTTCCCCCCAAGTCGGTCCTCCTTCCCCAGTAGAAAACAAAAGAAAAATTATATTAATAATAACCATTTCTGGAATTATTAAGAAAATTAACAGAATAACATTTAATTCCAAAAATAGTCTTTTTGGACAAAAAATATAAGAAAATACTCAATTAACTCAAATAGATCAAAAATGCCTCAATAAATCTAAAAATGTCCCTAAAATGTGCTAAAAAGCTAAGAAAATGATATAAAATAATATGAAAAATGATAGACTAAATATGAAATATCATCCCAAACTATCATAAAGAGTTATTTGAAACCAAATTTTGAAAATCAAATAAATGATAGAAGAGTTATGTTTTAATCCCTCAATCACATATTTAATGTGATTAACTAATTAAATAAATTCTCATTAAGATATAATTATTTAGTACATATAAACTTGTCTATATTGTAAAAAGTTGTTTATGGTGTAATTATTAATTTGCCTATCTTATGTGATTTCATTTTAGACTAATTCTAATAGATAAAGATATAAGCAAATTATTATTTGATACTATTTAATTTATTTGATTTATTAAAAAGTTATTTAACACTTAACACATATAAGGCATAAAAGGAAATATTTGAAGTTGTCTAATTTTATTTGAAGTTATAAAAAAATTACTCTTTCCAGTCCATATTATAAGACATTCTGTATGACAAGTTTTTGGTCTAAAACATAAGGTATTAGATATTTTTCTTCTCATTTTGTCACTATCTTTAATGCTTTCATGCTCCTCATTTATAACTTTACAATGATAATATAATGATATATTTAATAAGGATAAAATAGGAAATATGGACACTTTTTGCATTAATTTCAGTTGCAAAAATAATTTCCCTAATATGCATGTAATTAATACAAAATGTCTTATAATATGGATCAGAGGGAGTATATCATTTTAATCTCAAATTTTATATTGACAATTATTCCTACTTAACTTAATTTGTTGCTTCAATAATGCATAGTAAAGGGAAGTTTGATACTTTTTGTTATAGAGATTATGTCCCTTTTGATTGATATTGTTGATTAAATTCTCATGACCATGAAATTCCCTTGTTTTGTATTATTTTGCTCTAACATAATAGTATATTAAGTGGTCTTTTTTCATGTTAATTTCTCCTTACTATGATTATGAAAGTAGGAAAAATTGAGTTTAATTGAATTGATTAAGGTTTCTATGTGGAAATATATGAAAAGATATAACTATTATTTCGATTCTTGGTTAAGTGAATATATTTGAATTTTTAGTGTTATGAAGCTTTTATATTTATTTAGTTTCATGTATCAGTTATTATTTTATTATTTATAATAATTTTAATTCAATAAATGATTAGTATTAAGTCATCATACATTATTTGACTTATGCCTTGTTCTTGGGTTTTATAATATCTTGATGATTGAAAAAACTTTTAGTATCTAATTGATTTACTTTAAAGTATAAATTACTCGACATGCTTCTTGATATGTGCCATTGGTTATACCATTATATTTTCACTCATTTAAAGATTCTATACACCCTATAGAAAATTCATATTATGTGACTTATTTAATTTGACAAATTTTACTTAGTAGCATAAAATTGTATTAGTACTATATCCGATAGTACAAAAATAAGTGAAGGCTGCTCCAGAAGAGCCGATATAATCTTACCAAGGAAAAGAAAAATTACAAATTAATAATGCATTATATTTCTCTAAGTCTCATAGGAACTTATTAAGTTTAAAAGATATTCGTAGAAATGAATATCATATCGAGACAACAAATGAAAGAAATGATGAGTATATTTACATTACAATAATTATCTCAAATAAAAATATGTGTCGGAAAGATTGTTTGCATATTCCTCTAGTTTGTACTACATGTATATTGATACAATTGAATCATATGCCATTGTACACTAGAAGTTTACAAATCACAATATGTTTCTTATTTGGCATGACCATTTGGGCTATCAAAGATTAATTATGATGCAAAAAATAATTGAAAAGTTGTGTGGACTTGAATTGAAAAGCCATTAGATTCTCCAATCTAATAGTTTTTCATGTGCCTTTTATTCTCAAGGGAAATTGATTATTTGATAATTACAACAAAAATTTGGAGTGAACTAATAATCTTTGTAGAATGTATACAAGGTGATATTTGTGAGTCAATCCACCCACCATGTGGACCATTTAGGTATTTTTTTTATTTTAATCGATGTATCGACTAAATGGTCATGTGCTTATTTATTTTCAACTTGCAACTAGGCATTTGTGAGATTGCTTACTCAATTAATTCGATTTTAAGAGCACATTTTGCGAAATATTCAATTAAGAAAATACATTTTGACAATGTTAGTGAGTTTACATCTCAAGCTTTCAATGATTAATATATGTCCCTTGGGATTAAGATTGAACATCCTATAGCGTATGTTCATTGCAATATCATTACTTGTGAGATCAAAACACTTGATCTCCACTTGGGGCATGTAATTCTACACACTACAATATTTATTCACATCAGGCCAACAAAATAACATAAATACTCCCCTTTGCAAATGGCTTTTGGTCAGGAACCTAAAATTTCCCATCTAAGAATCTTTTAGGTGTGTGGTTTATATTCCAACTGCTCCATCACAATGCACTAAGATGGGACCTCAAAAAGGATTAGAAATATATGTTGGATATGAATCTTCATCAATAATAAGATATTTTGAACCATCAATAAAAGATTTATTTACATCATGATTTGCATATTGTTATTTTGACTGATCAATTTTTCCAACATTAGGGGGAAAGAATAAGTAGTTGGAAGAAGAAATTAGTTGGAATGAATTATTATTATCCTATCTTGATACTCTTAGAAAACAATGTGAGCAAGAAGTTCAAAGAATAATTCAATTGCAAAATTTAGTAAATCAATTGTCAGACGTATTTACTAACCCAAAAGTAGTGACTAAATCATATGTACCTACTACTAATGCTCCAATAAAAAATTGATGTCCCTATCAAACAATCAAAGTCTGAAGCACATATAAAGCATGGTAGACCCATTAGTTCCAAAGATAAAAATCCTTGAAAAAGAAAAAAAACCTAAAAATCAAGATGACCCGATCGAAGATTGGGTAACTCCAGAAGAACCCTCAAATATTATTAAATTTTATATTTCACAAGAAACTCAGATACCTGAGATTTGTGAAAATAATAAGATCTCAAAAAATTATATCAAGAATTAAATACGATGGAATCGAAATAAAGTCAACATTGATGATAATTTTGTATATAATGTAGTGCACAATATAACACATGACAATGAGGATCATGAACCAAAATTTGTTAAAGAATGTAGACAAATATGCGATTGGCCAAAATAGAAATACGCAATTGATGTGGAACTAAATACACTTGCAAAGCGAAAGGTTTTTAGACTGATAGTCTGCACACCTGAAGATGTGAAGCCAGTTGAAGATAAATAGGTCTTTG
The DNA here is from genome assembly GCA_026686845.1 of Adenanthera pavonina. Lineage (NCBI taxonomy): Eukaryota > Viridiplantae > Streptophyta > Magnoliopsida > Fabales > Fabaceae > Adenanthera > Adenanthera pavonina. The sequence continues at coordinate 8,572,102 of JAIVEN010000019.1, read as the reverse complement.
TGCTAAAACAAAATGAGGATGGTGAAATAGTGGATACAAAGCATGACTTGTAGCACAAATGTTTTCACAAAGATTTGGTGTTGATTATGAATAAACATATTATCATGTTGTGGATGCAATCACTTTTAGATATATAATTAGTCTGGTTGTACATAACAAGTTAACATGCATCTAATAGATGTTATTACAATCTATCTATATGAATCATTAGATAGTAAGATCTATATGAAAATCTCAGAAGGATTTACAATGCCTGAAGCATGTAAGTGGTATAATCGTCTCAGTGAATTTTTGTTGAAAAAAATTTATACGAATAACCCGATTTGCTCATGTGTATTATTAAAAGGAAATAGATCATAGTTTGCTATAACTACTGTTTGTGTGTATGATTTAAGTATTATTTGAACTCATAAAAAGCTTTCAAAAGTAATTGATTATTTAAAGAAAGAATTCAAAATGAAAGATCACGGAAGAACCAAATTTTGCCTTGGTTTATAGATTGAGTATCTAGAGAATGGAATTTTGGTGTATCAAGAAGCCTATATAACAAATGTGTCAAAAATGTGTTTGGTTTTATATGAACAAGTTACAACCATTATGCACCCCAAAGGTCATAAAGTCACTAGATTTGAACAAAGTTCCTTTTAAGCCTCAAGAAAAGAATGAAGAATTACTTGGTCCTAATATACCATATCTCAGTACAATAAGAGCATTGTTGTATCTCGGCCATCATACACGACTAGATATATCATTTGCTGTTAATTTACTAGTAAGATATTGTTCTTTACCTACATGAAGACATTGGATTAACGTTAAACATATACTTCATTACCTTAAAGGTACTAGGGATATGGGTTTGTTTTATTTGAATGAATCTAAGTCAAATTTGATTGGTTATGTAGATATAGGATATTTGTCTGATTCTCACAATGGTTGATCACAAACTGGCTGTGTATTTACATTTGGTTGTACTGTCATTTCATGGCAATCTATGAAATAGACTATATCAGCCACATCATTTAACCATACTGAAATTTTGACATTACATGAGACAAGTCGAAATTGTGTTTGGTTGAGAGTTTTTATTTAACACATAAAGTCTTGTGGTTAATCTTTAGGAAAAATAATACCGATGATCTTATATGAAGATAATATTGCATGTATTGTCCGAGTAAATGAGGGGTATATTAAAATAGATAAAATAAAATATATTTCACCAAAATTATTCTTCCCTTATGATCTTTAGAAGAGTGGTGATATAGAGATTCATCAAATGCATTCATGTGACAACTTAGTAGATTTGTTTACTTAGGCGGTTCCTATTACATTATTTGAAAAGCTTATGTGTTAGATTTCACTGACTCAATGATCTTAATTTATATATTCATTGTACTCTTTTTTTCTTAACCATAGTTTTTTCTATTGGATTTTCCTAGTAAGAATTTTAATGAGGCAGTATTTGATAGCATATACAAAGAATAATGTACTCTTTTTCTTCATTAGGTTTTTGTCCCATAGGGGTTTACTTAGTAAATTTTTTAACAAAGCACATTCTTTAATAATAAACATTCAGGGGGAGTGTTATGAAGATTTTAGATGTTTATCTAGAATATTCTTTACCTAAGGCTGGGTCATTTTTTCCATTTATTTTATTTAATTAACTAAAGGTTTATTATTCTTTCTTCTTGTATAAATACCTCTTAATAAATGAATAAAACACACATACTTTTAACTCCTCATATTTTCTTCTCTCTCAAATTCTTTCTATTCTCTACTTCATTCTCTCTATTCTATATTTTATTTCATAACATTTTCTAATTTTTGAAATTTTCAAATTATTTCTAACTTCTCTAGTAAATTTTGTATCACACTTTTGGGCTTAATATACATATTTAGCAAGGCTCAATTTTCTAAGATATTTGTCTAAATTTAATTCTTGTTAAATAAATTTGGAAAATAATTACAGCTAAAGACCCAAAATAATTACATTTAAGGACCTGAAACTTTCATTAATTACATAAATAGCCCAATTCCTTTTTTTTTACCTCTTCTTCATAATTCTATGGTCCAAAAATTTAAATATCATGCTATTGAATCCACATTACTTAATTTATTTCTTTATCTTGTCCCTAGGTCCACATCATATCATAATTCAATATACAGATAGAAATTGATGGATGTTACATCTTATCTCTTTAACTTCTCCTCTATTCATCCCTATTTTTGTGCTTCATGTTGATACATTGAGTAGTTCTCCACAAAGATAAAAATTTTGTAACACATAATTCACCCCGTTTTAGGTGACCAGTTAATCTAATAATTGGTATCAAAGTAAGTTTTCTTATCAAAGATGTCATAGTCAGAGAGTTCAAAATGACTAGTTTTGGAGGTGTCGTTCTTCTAGTTGGCTACAACCTGAGTAGAAGACCAAGCTTTAATGGAAAGAATTGTAGCTTCTGGAAGGTGAAAATGAAGTTGTTCTTGGAGTCTCTTGATATTGACATGTTGGAGATCATTGAGAATGGAGACCTTGAACCAACATAAGCTTAGAGCTGAGTGGAATAATGAAGACAAGAAAAAGATGTTACTCAACAAGAAATCCAAACAAGCTATAACCTACATCCTAAGCTAAGAAGAGTTCTTCAAAGTTTCATTTGCAACATGACAAAAGAAATGTAGGAGACTCTTGAAATTGCACATGAAAGCATTGATGGTGTAAAAAAGAGTAAACTCAACACCCTCACAGTTGAAAATGGAAAGCTCAAAATGAACAATGGTGAGTCTATTAAATAATTTCAAATTCATTTTATGAAGCTTGTATTGGGAAATGGCTAATTTTAGAACCTAAACTTAAATTTAGAATTGTTTCAGCATCTATCTAGCCATCTAGATCTCTCACCAATCCTCATACTATTATTCCAACTAGTAACCAATATGAGATTCTTACTGAAATAACCCCAAAACTTGTTGAAATTCAACCAAAAAGACTTGAACTAGAAACTTGACCTAAACCAAAAACCAGACCTAAATTTGACACAATATCTTATACAGGGTGCCTCAACTAAATTTGGAGAATTTGTAGCAGTATATTCGAAGGCTTCATGAAGTATGATTCTTGGATTAATGGGTCCTTTTGGTAGGCGAAGTATGGAGGATCTCTCCATATAGCTATTGGATGGGTCGAGCTTGAGGTTGAGGGCATTGGTGAGGGAAATTAATTTAATCTTTCCATATAGCATCACTGAACTATAGAAAACAAACAGTATTCTTTGACTTTGCAATTATGTTTTTGATCTTTTATTTTGGAAGTAGATTGATTGGTGTTGCTACTAAGGTTCCTTGATCAATAAAATTTTTAGAGTACTGCAACGCTTGAGTTTTGCTTGTGTTTTATGGGCATTTTTGTCATTGTATCTCCCTCTCCCTACTTGGAGCCATCTCTCCTCCTATCCTTGGCATGAAACACCTCTCCCTTTGATTCATGAAACAACTTTCCTTCCTTGCCAATGTTTATTCCTTTCTTATGCAAACCAAATACCAAGCTTGAGAGACATTTTTCCTTTCCCTTCCTTTCTCTCAGGTTTCAACAAACTAAGCAGGACTTAAACGCAAGAAAACAAGGAATTAGAGGAGTATTGAAGCAGAAACTATTTCTCTTCTCTACAAATTTCTTTTTCTTGTTAATTTTCCTTATGATTTGGGATATTAGTTGTGCTTTAATTTTTATTTCCATGACTACCTAAAATTTCCTGCAAGGGGTAAGAATGTAGTTTGACTAGAATTGACTGGTTTTATACGATTTGGTTACGACTTTTGAATTTGTGCTTAAAGTTTATATCTCAATAATATTTATAAATTAAATAAAATAGCAAACAATATTAAAATCCACATGAAAAGGTAAGAGAGATAGATATAATTAAGAAACAAAATTTAGATATAAACTTCAAACATAAATTCAAGAGTCATAACCAAAGAGTAAGAATCCAATCAATTTTAGTCAGGCTATATCACTATTCTTAACTAGGAAATTTAATAAGTCATGGAAATAGAAATCAAAGCACAACTAAAATCCCATATCATAAGGAAAAATAACAAGAAAAAGAAATTTGTAGAGAAGAGAAATAGGTTCTACTTCAAAACTCCCCCGATTCTTTGCTCTCTCACCTTTAGATTGGTTAAGGTTGCTCTAAAAGCTTTCAAATGATGTTTCTTAGCCTCTTAATGTGTGATTGCCTCAGTGAGGATGATAGAAGGCATCCTACTTACAAAAATTGAAGAAACTTACCCTCCAAGTCAATTTTGAAAACCTTATTTTTCTATCTTTTGATGTTTGACTTGGTGCTGGATGACTCAGGGACCATAACTACTAGTGCATGGTGGTTCTTGGAAGTGTAAAATACCATTGTTAGGTCTGCTGGCTTCCCAAGAGGGGGAGTAAATTGGGAAGATTGAAATTTTCTGTAAAAGTGTAAGAGAACAATGAAAGCAAGAGTAGCAAAAAAAATAGAGTGCAAAATATAACAAAGTAGTAAGTAAGATAAAGAAAGAAAAGACACTGAGATTTATCCTGGTTTGATCTCTTTCCTTGACCTATGTCCAGTTCTCAAGCTACCACTTGAGATTTTTCACTATCTTGCAATAATTTAGTGGGCTCCTTGCAATGCCACAGTATAGCTTTATACTTTATTCCAAGAGCTTATAATCTCACTCTCTGCACTCTAACTAAGTGCTTCCCAAATCCCTTGTGAAGTTCCCTTATAAGAAAATCTTTCTTTCAGATAAAGATAAGATTATTTACAGCAATATGAACTCTTTAATTTAGAGTATGTATGACAGTTGAAGTACAATGTATGAAGTGTGTGAGAGTAGAATGTTTCGTTTAAAGAATTTGACAGAGTTTCAGTATATACAACGTAATCTTGTTACCCATACCTTCAAATGAAGTTTTATTTATAGATTTATATCTTAACTATACATTAGAGATAAGATTTAGCCGTTAGAGATGTTACCCAACAGTTACTCTGCAAAACTATCCATTCACTAACCGCATTTAATGCGTCTGACATCCAAAGTTCGAATTTTGGGGTGTCAACAGATAAATTTTACAGAGACAATAAGTTAAAGACTTTAACATTGAACTTCGAAGTTCGTCTATACTAAACCAAAATTCAAATTTTCATCTTTGACAAATATTTCCCATGTTGGACCATACAAATTTTTAAGTTTAAAGTTCTTCTGATAAGTATGAACAGTTGTTCCATATTACTACATTGCCTTCGAAGTTCAAATTCTGGACACCAAAATTCATCTGTCAGTGAGCAACTCAACATGGTATAAAAGCTTTTCTTTTCGAAATTCGAATTTTCAAAAACCAATATTTGTCTGTTAGAGAGACCTCTTATCAAACTTATTCCAAAATTCGAATTTTTGAAGACCAAAGTTCGTCTGTTAGAGGGATACTTGAATAGATTTACATATTGTTTCTCCAAAGTTTGAATTTTCAAAACTAAAGTTCGTCTGCCAGAGAACTAACTTTAAACTTCTTTTTGAACTTTACTTTTAGATGAACTTTGACATATCTTCAGACGAATTTTTCATTTTTCACAAGTTGTGCTTCACTCAAAATTCGACTTTTCACAGTCTAAAATTCGTCTGTTAGAGGCAACATCTTTGTAAATTTGAATTTCAGCCTTTAAAGTTTAAATTTTCAAGGTAGCATATAAAGCTTAACAGTTCAAAATTCGTCAGTGAGTATTTTTCAAATATATTGTAAGTTAATATATGATTGTTTGAAAAACACATTTTAAAAATATTTGGTTAAAGATCAAAGCCTTTTACTCTTGTGATTACAGTAAGAAATCCTACAACTTAATCTTGTGCACATTTCTTTCTGGATTGACTTTGAGATTTCTTGGACTCCTTTGATATCTTCCTTTCAAGCTCGAGATGTTTAAAGTAATCAAAAACACTTGATTCAACAACCATGAGTTGACCTAGATGTTGGTTGAGTTTGATTAGGTGCTGAGGGGATGTTAAGTGCATTATATTGCTTCTTTCAGCTTCCGATAGGTCACCAACTCATGTAGACACTTCAAACTCAATTTTGACCATGATAATGTTATTAGTTGCAAAAACTTAAAACATAGAAATTGTAACTTTGTCTTGACTTTCCAACACATTTTAAATCAATTCAATAAGAATTTATATGAATGAATTATGATTAAAATACTAATAGGTGTTAGAACTTTTCAAGAGACAATTTGTGACATTTTTCCTTCAAATGCCTTCAAATAAGCACTATACGACCACAAAGCACCAAAATATGTAAAAATATGTTAAAATAGACTAACATAATCATATTTATACATAAATATAAACTTAAATATGAGTATTTTATATGTACAAAATAAACATATCAAATTCGTATATAAAAAATTTACTTGAAGATGTAACTTTATTAAATTATTGATTATTTGTGAATTATGAAATAATTGAAAATTCTTGTTGTGGAACCTTAAAATTTTTATCATATGTATCTTTGGAATATGGAGAATATGTGTGAAAAATTTTATAAAATTTGAATTTGATCTGCTAGACTTTATATAAATTTAATTTAATTAATTTTTTTTAAGTTAAGTGGGAATATATATATATAATTAATTTAATATTAATATTGACTAAACATTTTTCAAACACATGATGGGCCTACCTCAAATTTCATAATGGGCCTGAATTAGATCAATATCATATCACTGCAATGCGCCCCTACTAAGGCCTTTTCGCTGACCAACACCTATTTTCCTATCTTCGTCGTGGGTATACCCTCTTCCACGCGCTCTCTTCTCTATTCGAAGCTCCAGTGCAGAGTGAATAAATCTGAAGGGCTTGCGGGGTTTCAAAACCCAAAACCCTAGTTTTCGGCTCAGCCAACATGAACTGCTGCAGTAATTTTCTTTCTCTCACTGCTTTCTTTGCGCTTCTCTTGTGTTGATTTAACTCTGCATTCGTGGTTTCATGTTGAGTTTTATTTCTGCTGACCTTACTCTCTTCTCGCTGTTGTTCACTGTCCCTACAGTCTCCGGCGAGGTGCCGGAAGAGCCGGTAGTGTCGAAGAAGTCCGGGTTGCTCTATGAGAAGCGTTTAATTGAGAGGCACATTGCGGTACGTTTTCTTCTTAGTCTCGTGCTTTTTGCTTGCCTTTCTACTATGCCCTGTTGAGTTTGCTGAAAGAATATGAAAATGGGTCAAGCAGATGTTAAATAGGAGGAAAATTAACGTAAAGAGCGATGAGGGAAAGAGCATGGATTTTTTGGGGTTTAGTTCTAATCGCGTGAACGTTCTCCTTCGAAGTTCCTCGAGTGTTTAGCAGTTAAATTGAGGAACATGGGTAGTAAAATCTGAACTTGTTTATATAGTCCTTGAGCTAATTGGTTACTAATGAAGTGTAAAGCAATAGTTGTTCTTATTACTCCTCTTTTCAGTTTGCTGTCATTCTTGATAATCTTTTTATGCCATCGAGTGGTTGCTAAGAAGGTCTGAATTCAAGATAATATTTTCAACTTAAATTATATAGACTATGACATCAGTCATCTGATTTTTGAAGCTTTTTCAATTTTGTGAATCAATTGCATAGGACTATGGAAACTGCCCAATTACTGGAGATCCTCTTACGTCGGATGACATTGTTCCAATCAAAACAGGCAAGGTATGGTGGTGATGGTATCTTTAGTAAAACATTTTAAGGAGTCTATTGGTGGACTGACCTGCCCGTGCTTGGTAGCTCTCTGCTTTTCAAGACTTTTCAATGAACATGCAATTAAATCTGGATCATTTGTCTTGCAGATAGTGAGGCCCAGGCCTGTACAAGCAGCAAGTATCCCAGGCATGCTTGGGATGTTTCAAAATGTATGATTTTTATGGCTATAGGACATTTTATTGTTTTTGATATATAATGTGTGCTGCAGAACGTTTGTAAACTTGTATGTTATATTTATTTGCTTATTGTTTGTTTATGATTGTTCCCTGTGTAGGGACTCTAAGCATTGCTACCTGTTTATTAGTTAGAAAGTCTATCACTTGATCTAGCATTTGACTGTTGATTTTTCTCATCTCCTATTTCCTTGCGTATGATAGCAGTCACATTTAAATGTTCTGTCAATTGAGTATAAAATTTTTATAACGTTTCTTATAAATGTAATTTTGCTTGACATAGAGACCTACATTATGTCTATGGATTTTTCATTCTTCACAATATATATGATCGAGGAAAAAATTTACAATTTGTTTAAAGTTAAATAATTTTATTGTAGTTCTGGTATCCTTCCTCGTTTTATTCTATTGGATATTACATTATTATGTGTCTATTATAATCATACTGATACAGGGAAAACTTTTCTTCTAAACAAGACTGCCGCAAATAAGAAGCCGAGGAATCATACTCAGTGAAATTTTTAAGGTTAAAAAAATAGAGAAAAGACAAAAAACGAAAAAAAAAAAATTAAAAGGTGAAGATGGGACAACTCAGCTTTAGGGAAAGTGTTGGAGACTGCATTATTATGTGACTATTTTATTTAAGTAGTCTTTATTGTGTTATTTGGTTTTCATTCAGGTTTGTTTGTTTTTTTTTAGATGCATCTTTTGTGTTTTAGAATTAGTTTGAATGTTTTGTTTAGATTAGGATGAAGTTATTCTATTTTTGAGAGATTGTCTTCTTATTGGACTTGGAGTAGTAGGTTGCTTTCTCTTTTAGTCTATAAATAAAACCTTTCTTCCATTTAATTAAATTAATTTAGAGGATCACTGGCCCTTGATTTTTGTATACGGACATTCTGGATTATTATCTGTTATCATCATGCCTTGACAGTCTGGACTGGAATATTATCTGAGTGGTCTTGTGAAGAACTAAAAGCTTTGTTGTCATTAGAGGAAGGAAAGGTTTGTTGGTCATTGACAGTGAAAGTTAGAGGTCAAAATGGGGTTATTAGGGCTTTTGGATGGAATAATACCTATGAAATAAACTAGAATGAGAAGTATTAGACTATCATTTTAGCTAACAAGGGAATCTTGTTGTGTGTACGCATGTGTGTAAACTTTGATGGGTCAGGAGTAAGGATGATAGACATATATATTGTTGGATGAAACCTTGCCTAGAGCTAAATACTGTGATTGGCCAAATAATTTTCACCTATAACAGTTTTCTAATGTACCAGCTTCTCCTCTAAGAACGTTGGCGTAGGGAGAGGGTTGTTTAGCAAGTTCTTAAACCCAATGGAGGCATCCTTTTGATTTTCTTATTTTCCATAACCAGATTTCTATTAATTTAGCAGAACTATATTATGAAATACTACAAAAGTCCTGTCTTGGTCAAATTGAATGGCAGGAGTAAACGACTTTGCAGGATACTCTATGAAACAGACTGTTTGGGCTGTGATCTTCATATTAACACAAAGATTTCACTGTTAAGTGCAACTTAGATGCATCTTGTTATGCTGAACTTTTTGGGTTGGATTTAAGCATGTTTTTATACTGAATTTGATCGAAGTGACATCTATTGTTTGAGATCTTTTAAGTGCTTATGCGGTTTTCTTTTTTTCGTGTAGCTGCTGTTTGTTTGATGATAACTCAAATTCTAGCATGCACGATTTAACTGATCCTTGTTTCTTACTTAGTGTTTTTCTCACAGCAAAACTTGTGAAATTGTCCGAACTTCTTTATATGCTTTTCATTATTGTATCATGCTTTTCATGTTGGCATTTAGTTTTACTGTACCAGATTTTGAAAGGAATCAGTAAAAAATAAATTAGATTGCTTAGCATGTGCTTTGTTAGTCTTCCACTTATGGTGATTTGTTTTGTCAAACTTGCAGGAATGGGATGGACTGATGCTGTCTAATTTTGCATTGGAGCAACAATTACACACAGCAAGGCAAGAGCTAAGTCATGCTTTATATCAAGTGAGACCAACAAAGTCATATGATATATGACTTCAAAATTTTCGCTTTTTAGATTTGTAGAAGTTTCTTGATGGAAGTGATTTATGTTTCTTCTTCTGTTCATCCAGTATGGCCAACTTTAGTATTACCTTCTATTGATATATTTGAATGTGTAATTGATTCACTGAATCAGTAGAGTAAGCGTTGTAAATTATTGAATGGTTTTGGTTATTGATGTCATGCAATCAGATATCAAGAGGACTTTCACTTTTAAAATCTTGATGTTGTTGTAAACATGATAAACATTTTTTTCTTTCACCCTGAGTTGTTATTATTTGTCAATCACAATTTTTGTATCAATTAAAAGCTCTTTGCACCTCAGAAAAATTTGTTATAAACTAATTATAATTATTTGTTTCATTGTATTAAATAGAAAAATTTGTTGTAGGAAATTTTTTTAGAACCTGTTCCATATTAAGAATAATTTGTTCCAATTGTTTTGTTCTTATTTTCTGGAGAATAGTGCTCTGGTTATATATATATATATATTTTCTTTGTCTGATTCTAGTCATTCCCCCTTTTGTTTAAATGATTCTTTGATATTGAATCTTGAATAATAAAATTAGTTTAGTTACTTTATTTGCACTGCCAGAATGGCACTTATTTAGTTTAATCTGTAGCATGATGCTGCTTGCCGAGTGATTGCAAGGCTTAAAAAGGAAAGAGATGAAGCGAGGTCAATGCTTGCACAAGCAGAAAGGCAGTTCCCTGTTTCTACGCCAAATACAATAACAGCAAATGCTGCTCTGAGCAATGGGAAAAGAGGTTTCTATGGTCTTTTTGGGTCAATGTTACCCATTCCTGTTTATTGTTTTTTTTAATACTTTACTGTGAAATTCAAAAACTTCGAAAAGTTGGCTGTTTACCCCACTACTAGTGTAGAGATGACATCTGTTGTGAGTAGATTCTTTTAACGTCTGTATTGCTAATTTGAAGTATCCTTTTGGTGTTGTAGCTGCTGAGGATGATGACCTGGCCTCTGGTGGGAAGAAAATACATGCTGGAATAACTTCTGCCATAATTTCTGAGCTAACCGAGTGCAATGCATCTCTCTCGCAGCAGAGGAAGAAGCGGCAGGTATTATGCATGCTAATATAAAAATACACTCAACAATACATTTACAGTAATTTCTCAGTTGTCAGAGTCTTATTTTCTTTTTGGTGTTCTTACCTCCGCTTGATAAAAGCTTTATGGGCATATCTGAATCTAATGATTTTTTTGGGGCTGTTTTTGACTTGTTTAGTCAACTCGTGTTCTATCCTCATATCTGGTCTGGTGAAATTGAAGTAATGTTGCTGTGCTTTTAATAACTGTGGTCTGGTGAAATTGGAGTATATTTTGACTTTTCTGGTGCAAGTCAAGTATTCTTTTTTAACATCTCTGATTTGGGTTTGGTGTATGAAGATGATTATTATGTTTTTGTCTTATTTATTCAGATTCCTGCAACTTTGGCTTCCGTTGAGGCTTTAGAGGGATATACCCAGATATCCAGTCATCCCTTTCACAAAACAAGCAAACCAGGCATTGTATCTATGGATATCCTTTATTCTAAGGTGCGGCATTCAATTCCTAATTCTCAATAATGATGGAATGAGGTGCAATTAATGGTTTTATAAGTTCTTTTGATGATGTAATGAAGGCTAATTAACAGTGGAAAGAAAAAGAAAATTTTCTTTCTTTACAGTTTTGCTTGCTTGTTGATAATAAGCCTGCACTTAATTTGCACAAAGGATGCTATTTTGGCTATTTAAATCATATAGTGCATGGAATGAAGGACTAACTAGTTATGCTTCCAGAAGAATGGTGTATTTGGAAGGATGACATTTCTATATATTTATAATCTTTTGTTGTGCCATCTTGACCATATCTTTTCTCTAACTAGTGCTAAGTCTTAAATTTCCATTGTGTGCCCATTTTTGACTCATGATCACCTGCTTTGGATATTTCCTGAACCTGTATAGCATTCTTGACAATTATTTGGTAATGGTCAATGATAATTTTTTTCCTGGTTCACAGGACTTAATTGCCACTGGAGGGCTAGATACAAATGCTGTGATTTTTGACCGGCCATCTGGTCAGATATTATCCACTCTCAGTGGTCACTCGAAAAAGGTTTGCTTTTTGTTTTTTTTTTACCCTAAATTACTTGATTTGTCTTTGCCCAAAATCATTTAGCTGATTGACCATATTTTTGGTAGGTTACAAGTGTGAAGTTTGTAGGTCAGGGTGATCAGTTCTTAACTGGTTCAGCAGATAAGGTAATGTGCTGTTCCTGTCTAATTAATAATTTATTTGGTATTCTTTGCTCTAAGAAAATTCTTCCCTGATCTTTCTCATCCTTACCCTAGTGTTGACCCTGCTGGGCGAGGCATTAATATTTATCTACATTTGTGGGTTTTTTTTTTCCCCCTCTAAGCACTTGAATATTGGGCTCAACATGGCATAAACAAAATTGTGTATTTGTGATATGGATCCCTTAGAGACTTGCCCTAAGTAACCCAGAAAATATAGAGTAGTGGAAGAACTTAACTCAAGATTTAGAAGATGATCAATTAGAATCTTAGAAGAACTCATCTCTAATCTCCAACTATAACAATGCCTACAAGGTTGATCAATCCCATGGTAGGTTGGATGAGGAAAAAAAGGAGAGAGATATAGAAACAAGAGGGAGAAAAGAAATAGCTTAGTAAATCCTTACTGAACACAATAATATTATTGCATTATTCTCTAAAGAAAATGCATTATGTAGAGGCCTTTATATAGGCAAAAACAAGAAAAACATAATTGTAAAGCAACTAGGAATATTTGGAGTTTAAATAATTCTATTAGATCTAGGAAATCTAGAAGATATACCTGATCATACAAAATCCTAATAATAAAAACGAAAATCCAAAGAAAAATAATAAAATTAATATTTTAATCCTAACACTATTAGATAATTTTTTTAATTTAAATCTAGGAAATCTCTTAAAAGATATTTAATAGATTTTATTTATTCTAATTTAAATCTGATTAATGACTTTGACCCTAAGGAAACACAAATTAGAAGCCAATAAAATAAAAAAAAAATAAACAAAATTATCTAAGATAAAAAATCTACAAATTTATTGTAAGAGATTAAGTGGATAGCTCTTAACGATTTTTGAGACGCCTCTGTGATTTCCATCCAGTTGTGTTGGTCTGTAGCAATTTGCATCACCTTTGCATTTTGTTCTCAAGTGGACGTTTCGCAAACTGTCAGATAATTTTTATTAACTAAAAGGGTATTATACAACTTACAATAGTGATTATGAATTAACTGAAAAGATGGAGAATTGTTCTGTTTATGAATTTTGTCTAACAGATGCACTGTTACTATTATGGCATTATATAAGTTGATAAGTAGTCTTGCACCTTTTTTTTTTTTCCTTTTTCCTGGTTGGTTTTATCCAAGTGTTTTTAAGATATATTTCCTTCTTTGTGGTTGATTTTTCAGTATTCTCCTTGCAGCTTGCTCTTGTACTCTCAGCACTTAATGAAATAGTGAAATTATTATTATTTTTTTGCCTGAAAAAAATTAAGCAGTTGAATACAAGTTTTTCCTGAGAGTTCAATTCTTTTACAATTTTGTTGTTTTTATTGTCTTCCTTAGTGATGAAGGATTCTTTTTTCATGTCGCAGACAGTTCGTTTGTGGCAGAGCTCTGATGATGGTAACTATATCTGCAGACATGTGTTGAAGGATCATACGGCTGAGGTAAATTAAATTTTTTTCTGTAAATCACAATCCATAGCTAGTTACTGTTTTGGATGTTTCTGTCCTTACTGTTGCCTTGACAGTTATAATGCTCTTTCTTGTGCAATGTGTTTGTATATCCTATCTCTGTTGCACCATATTTACTTTTTCTTAAAGTGAATTTAAGAGACATGCTGAAGTAGGACAACGGGAAAAGAGGGGGAGGGAGAAGGAGAAGGATGTTATAAGAGAAGAATGGAGGGAGAAGTAGAGAAATTGGGGGAGATGGTGACAACAAAGATCTCAATATTATTCAATAGGTATAAAGGTCCAACAATGACAAAAACTCTAGGGTTATCTATATAGCCCTAGATACAAATAATAAGATAATACTAATAATTTAATCTAATTTAAACCTAAATAAGATAAGATAAAGCCTAATTCAAACTAAATTAAAGAAAACCTAACTTGCAAAATAAATATTAGTAGAGATAGTCTCGCACATTGCATGGAGTTTGAGGTTAGCCTAATTCTTTATGATTAATGAGTAGTGTGACTTCCTTTATGTATATATATATGCATAATGATGATATATTGATTACTAAACACAAATAAACTTCATGAAATTCTGAACTTTTTTTATGCCTGGTATAAGTCTTCAATTCTCCATTACATGCTTGTAGTGCTGATTGGTGAGTTTGTAGTTTAACTTACGTCAAATATACAATTGCATGGTTCATCACTTGCACAAGCTTGAACTTATTCATTTTCTTGCATTAATTAGTGCAGCTTGAGTTACATTTTTTGGATCATTTGTGGCACTTTAATTCTTTGCTTCTTAAAATTCTCATGTTTTCCTTGTATTCTTCCCATGATTTTTCTATTACAGCCTGAGGTTTAATTTTGACTATGTGAGCTAGTGCTGCGTAACCCTTTTATTCTAGTGTTCAGCCTACTTGGTTGGGTTAATTATCCTATACACTCCAAAATGAGGGTTCTAAAGGTGTACAATCTGTAATTACCTTTTTAGTGACTATGGCTGAAAGGCCTTGTTTTCTGAAGAAACATATTAGCTTTTTAAATTGTTTGTCTTCTTTTCTGCATTTAATGGACATGGATATAGTTGAATTGTGCTATAACTATCAATTCACAAATTTATGCTTTCAGTGGGTTTATCGTCCAAGTTTTCATTTTTCCTGAGTATTGGTTTCACTGGTTGTCTAGCTTGATTCATCACTTTTCACAGGACTGTAGGGCATTCCTGGTCTTTTCAGTTGAGGACCCTTGTGATCTAGATTTCTTTAGTTTGATAACTAGTATCGCTAATCACTAAGAATTGATGAAAAATATTGTTTCTAAAAGAAGAATTGATGAAAAATTGCTGCATACGAAGTGACAGGTTCTCTATCCTTGTTAAAAAAACTTAATACTATTCCGTACCTGAGGCTCTTTTTAAATCTAGGTTTTTATGATTTACTTCTCATATGGTTGTCTCATTTATCCTTTCTGTTTTTTGTTGGCTGAATGTCTCATTTATCCACTAGGTAATGTAACAATGATATGCCATTTCAATTTTTCAGGTGCAAGCAGTCACTATTCATGCTACCAATAACTACTTTGTCACTGCATCACTCGACAACACTTGGTGCTTTTATGAACTTTCTTCAGGGACATGTCTGACTCAGGTGTGAGTTCTCTTGCTTTTACTGTATGGTCAGTTTCACAGATAGGCAATTGAGGCAAGACATATGCAAGAATGTAATCTTTGAGAAATGCTGAGGATAATCAAACAGAAAGAAATTCATATTATTTGGCTGGATTTGTGAGGTTTTGTTGGGTAATGTGTAAGATTAGTTTATTATGTTCATCACTGTAAATTTGGTAGAGTTTTCTGAAGACTCGATATTTTTCTTAATTTCTCGATATGCTGAATTGATAAGACCATTCATGATGAATTTTATAGGTTTCAGACTCTTCTGGATCTTCTGAAGGCTATACATCAGCAGCTTTTCATCCTGATGGTCTCATTCTTGGAACTGGCACTGCAGGAGCCCTTGTTAAGATCTGGGATGTAAAAACTCAGGTATATAGTCTTTCTTCTTATATTTTAATCTTGATATTTGCAACGTTCCTGGTTGATAATTTTTCTTTTTTAATGTTCTTTCAGTCAAATGTTGCTACGTTTGATGGACATGTAGGGGGAGGAGGGGCTGTGACTGCCATATCCTTTTCTGAGAATGGTTACTTCCTTGCGGTATGTGACACAATATAAAGAGAACAGGTAGGAAGGTTGTTTATAGTGTTCTTAATATAATCCTAAATTTGACAGACTGCAGCTCATGATGGTGTAAAACTATGGGATCTACGTAAACTGAAAAATTTCCGAAGTTTCACTCCATATGACCCAGACACTCCAACAAATTCAGGTATTCATTTTATCAGCCCGTACCTTGATAGGCATATGTGAATATTTATATTATACATATTTTGAATATTTTCATGTAATTGTGTATGAAATTTACAGTGGAATTCGACCACAGTGGATCCTACCTCGCAGTTGCAGGATCTGATATAAGGTAAGTGACTGATTAGATGTGACTGTTGGATTTGTTGGTTATTGGAAAACTAAACGAGAGAACAGAGAAAAGGGGTACTGGAACTGATACTAAATATATTTTATTGCCTTGAACTTGAACAAGGGTTACAACACTCAAACTGATACAGACATCTAAAAGTACACAAAAGATTATTACGGATACCCCTGTAAATATAGTTTACTTACAAAACAAGGAATACAAATGAAACAGCACATTAAATGAAATGATTCCTTTGCTGAAATATCATAATAACACAGATGGTACAAATTACACTGATGGGGATGATGATACCAGATTACCAGATTATACAATTCAGCACACTTATAAAGAAGCCAAAGTTAACACAGATATTGCCTTTGGCCCAACTCTCCTCGAGACTTCCTTTACCAAAAATTCCCCATTTGAAAGTCCTCTTTCACTGCATACCTACTTCTACCCGCTTTGCAACTGTTGTCTAGCTGGCAGTGTGCTTACTGAATGAGATCCAAGGACATAATTAAACACAATAATGAAGGGTGGAATCCCAAGCTAGATGGGAGCCTTTGTAGGCAATCAAACAACCTTAATTTAATCAATGCACGAATATTTCTAGTTTATCAAAAGCATAAGATAATTCCATTAAAACACTACTTTGGGATAAGAAACCCTAAAACCTAAACGGGTGAATGTAAAATTTCCTAATTACTGACTATTAGGATTAATTATATCGGCATTGTTACTCTCTTCGTTGTGAAGAACTTGGCCTTCTACAATGCTTGCTTTCATAATCAATGCTTAAATTTTGCTTGGGCGCTATTTTCTATTCCCAAGTTCCATTAAAATCTTCATTGGCGCTGATTAGTAAACTGTCATTAGAACATTCCCCAGTTTATCCAAGCAAGAAGTAACCAAATTTGATAACTATTATCTTATCCTTAGATTCATTGTTTGGTTAATGGAATGTTGAGTTTATTTGTTTCTTTTACATAGCCAATGAAGGTTTCTTGCGTTTAGTATCTTCATAAGATTGTTACATTCTTCATTATTAATAACCTGATAGTCACGCTTATCTTCGTGGAAATATAGTTACATCTCTTGATCATAAGTAATTAGCATCACAAGTCAGTGTAGTCATGATTATAGTAATAATAATAGGATAAGAAGATTGATCAGTGCTGTATGAATATAAATAATGTAACTCATGGGATTCTCCCGGGAGATATAACCTGCAATGCTTATTTTTAGATGAGTGTTAATCCCTCGATTCATGGTCTACATAGTAGTTAATGCGTCATTTACATGAACTATAATTGGCCACAAAAGTGTTCTGCAATGCAAAAGCCTAAAATATATAAGTTTGAATGCTTACACCAGTTAGAGGTTTCGAATAGGAAAAATAAAAATTGAATTCAGGTTACCTAAAAACCTCAACATGTTTAGGATGAGGGGTAAAAAAACTGAAAATGGCTTTGTTAAAAATTCAATGGCTTTGATATACCTGAACGTGGCTAAGACCAGATTTTGCATTGTCTGCATTATGCCAAACCCTTTTTGTTTGATTTGTGGTTGGACTGATTTGCGGTGGCTGGTAACTTTTTGCAGGATTTATCAAGTTGCAAATGTGAAATCTGAATGGAACTGTATTAAAACTTTCCCTGATTTATCTGGAACAGGTTTTTTTTTCCCCTCCCCTTGTCTATTCTTCCCTCAGGCTTTTCTCTTACCTAGTGTATCTGTGTATGTGATTCTTTTCAGGAAAAGCCACCTGCGTTAAATTTGGCCCTGATGCAACATATATAGCGGTTGGATCATTGGACCGAAATCTTCGAATATTTGGTCAGCCTAGAGAAGATGGAACTACTGAGTCATAAAGTGCCACCAGATTGGAAGGTCCAAGTTGATGGATTGAAAGCCAAAGTTGCTGCAGTTGCAGTTTTCTAATTTGGTGGATTTGTAAGTAAATCAAAATTGTGATTCTTCTGATTGTTGAGTCTTTCGGAGCTTGTGGGTGGAGGCTGTGCACTTCACGAATTTATGCAGCAGCGTTACTAGGATTGCCCTTGTCCACAAATGGGAAGGACTGAAAACAAGTTGTATGGCCAAAACCTAAAGCATACAATGAATCTGTACTATTCATTTGCCGGATTATTTTGTGACGAGATTCCATGTTAGTGATAACTGAAATTTGTCGGCCGTTACGCTGTACCAAATTGAGATGGTTGTAGATTGCAGATTCTGCACTTTTGATTGATTTACTAGACATGACTGACCTTGAAAAACGAAGGATGATTACTAGACATGACTGCACTTTTGATTGAGATGGTTGCATAGATGCTCTAGTTAGTCCTACTTCCCTTTTCATGAGTAACGTTAAGCTTATACGGACCTAAATTATCTCTTCCAAGAAAAATGTCGGTCTCTTTCAAATTGTAGTCATAATTTTTGCTGACATTGTATTATCTTGTACTATTTCACTTTCTATGAGGAACATTTGAGGGATTTATTTTGTTCTAAAATATAGTTGATAAAAAAGAGTTGTTTGGTGTATTTAATATTTTCTTTTCAAAAAATACCTCTAATTATATTTTATTCTCATTAAAAGATATTATCAATAATAAATGAGTATATTTTGGGATACTAGTTTTTATTTCTAGCAAATTTA
Organism: Adenanthera pavonina; assembly: GCA_026686845.1. NCBI lineage: Eukaryota > Viridiplantae > Streptophyta > Magnoliopsida > Fabales > Fabaceae > Adenanthera > Adenanthera pavonina. The sequence goes on along the minus strand of JAIVEN010000019.1, from coordinate 8,553,159 downwards.
ATGATAATAATTGCTTTTCTTGATTTTGTTTAATTTAATTATTTATTTTTTATATGTTTTTGTTTTATATTTTAAGGCAACGGGAGGGATTTTATGTATATTAAGAAATATTAATTATATTTTTAAACTTGAAAAAAAAATTAAAATTTTTAATTTTTTTGGTACTAATTTCACTCCTATCAAAATGTAGCACAAACTATAGTACAAATTTTCTCTCTATGAAAATTCACCGTTTCACTGATGCATTATATCACAATTGCAATGTTGGGCCTTTTCTTTGGGTCTTTTATTTTATTTTATTATTATTTTTTGCTTTGCAACCCATGATCCATTTATTCTTTAATTTATGTTTATTTAAACATTAGGTTCATTATATAAATAGTTGCTCGATTGTTTTAAATTGTTTCAAAAACAAATAAAGGTGGCGCTGCTTCCTCTGGAGTACAAGACATAAGTATATTAAAATACTGTTATTAATATAATAAAAATTATAAAAAGTTATATTATTCATTAGGTTATAAATGATGCATCTTAACTTATATTATTTCTAGTTATGCATAAAAGGCTAAAACTATTGAAAAAATGGTTTTTTAAACCATATAAAAAAAGACTCTAAAGCTCAAACCTTTAAAACTTGTTACAGATTTTGCTGGTGGCGCTTTTCATGACTGTTTTGAACTATTTCTTTTCTGCTTGAACCATTATTTCATAGTCTCAATTTCCTGTGGGGACATCATATGTAGCCATTGGAGGATGAATTGTTTTGGTTAAGTGCATGAGGAAGCGCAAGAGGATGATCTACAAAATGCATTTGGTGAATATGGAGAGATTAAGAATCTACATTTAAATCTTGACCGTTGCACTGGTTTTGCCAAAGAAAGTGGTATTTTTTTTTTGGTGTCAAACTTTATATTGCAATATTTTTTATGTAGTACTTGAATGTTTACTACAAATGTGATTATTTTGCTTCATCTTTGGTTAATAGTATAAAGATTGGAATTAGAAGCTAGGAAGGGGGAATAATGGTTCAGGCCGACTGCTTATCTTTGTGTAACTAATGAAACTTGGTATTATTGCCGAATATAAAGTAGGAAAGATTAGTTACAAGTCCCTCTTAGCAAGCTTATAAGGGGAAAAAAAGATGATCAAAACTGTCTAATCTTCCTATTACAGCAACTAGCAGAGGAAAATAGCAAATAAAACTAATAAAAGAAACAGCCTTCCTGGCTTTTGAGAGGTCAAGTCTTTCCTCAACAAAACACATTGAATGCCCACTTTAGCCAGCCACACACAACCTAGATAATGGTTGCTTACCTCAGCCCTTATCATTAGTAACTTGTGGGTCCCTCGTTACCCTCTTACTCTCAGCCTTCTCATCTCTCTTACCCATATCTGAATTATCTTTGGGGTTGCTTCTCTTGTAAACCCAGCCCATAAAACTCATGGGTCCATCATCTCCCCTTGCTGCAAGCCTCACCTTGTCCACGAGGTGGAAATCTAGAAATTGATTTGTAACAGTTTGCATATCCTCCCAAGTGCTGTCACAATCAGGGAGGTTCTTCCATTTGACCAAAACTTGATAGTTGCCATCAGTTTGCTTCCTCATCTTCTTAATTTCTTCGGGTTGAACTTGCAGCTCGTAATCTTCAGTTAAAAAACTTGGTAATGGTTGAGCTTCTACGATTGGTAAAAGAGACTTCTTGAGTTGTGAAAAATGAAAAGTTGGATCAATCCTGGCCGGTTCAGGTAGTTTCAGTTTCTAAGCTATCTTGTCAACCCTCTCTAGAATTTCAAAAAGGGATAGTATCTAGATGCTAACTTCTCATGCTGCCTTTACCTAAATTTTGGAGCTTATAGGGTTCTATGTGTAGATATACCTGGTCTCCCACCTCATACTCCACTCCTCTCTTTTTCATGTTAGCTAGCTCCTTCTTTTTAGCTTGTGCTTGCTTTAAATCCAGCTTAAGTTTGTGTAGCACTTCATTTCTTTCTCGAATTTGTTCATTAACTTCTACCATAGAATCATCATTCTTCCACTTGAAAAGAGTTGGGGGATCCCGACCATATTAAGCCTTGAATGGAGTCATTCCAATGGACCAATTATAAGATGTATTGAACCTAAACTCAACCCATGGCAACATTTTCATTCATTTCTTTGGTAAACTTTGGTTTACTGCTTCAATTTATCCATCCATTTGAGGATGATACCCGAAACTGTACTTCAGTGTAGTACTTGATTGAATGAACAGCTCCTTCCAAAATTGACTCACAATGATCCTACCCCTATAAGAAACAATTGATTTTGAAAACCCGTGCAACTTAACTACCTCCTTGATGAAGGTTTCTCCCACATCTCTAGCAGAAAATGGGTGGGTAAGGGGTATAAAATGAGCATCTTTTCTCATGCTATCTCAGTACACAGTTTCGGCTAGCCTCTTGTAAGTTCTGAAGTAACTCAACTAGCTACCAATAGGTGAATTGTGGAATTATCTAATTAAATCTACAGTTCTAGAAGAGCTTTTAGAAATCACCAATCTTCCCTGATAAATGAGACATCCATTTCTTAGGCTATACCCATTAGGACTATCCTGACTAGTTGCAATTTTTTGCCATACCTTAGCTTTTCATCTTTCAACACCTAAGTTTTATATTCTTCTATGCCGTCACACTGCCATAGTGAATAGGCATTCAGCTCCAAGTCTGTAACATCCCTTCTAGACAATGCTTCAACAGCTCGATTGTCTTTTCCGAGCTTGTAGTGTATCTGAAATTTGTAATCCATCAGTTTTGAGACCCATTTCTTTTGATTGGGGTCAATAATTCTCTGCTTTTATAGATACTTGAGGGCCTTTTGATCTGTTGTGAAGGGGTGGCCAGCCAAGTAGTGTTGCCATTTTTTGATAGCTAATGCTATTGCCATCATAAGTTCTTTCTCATAAATTGATAACTATTGGCTGAAGTAGGCAATAGGTTTGCCTTGTTGAGTGAGAATAGCTCCCATTGCAGTTCCACATGCATTGACCTCAATCTCAAAAGGTTGTTCAAAACCAGTGTATTGGTCATAGAAACCTTTAGTTTTTCAAAGGAATCTTGAGCTTTTCACCTTATCTGAATGCATTTTTCTTTAAGAACTCAGTCAAAGGAGCAACTATTTTCCCGTAGTCTTTAATAAACTTCTGGTGATAACTGGTGAGACCAAGAAACCCTCTTAGAGCGTCCAAGCTGTTTGGTATGGGCCATTTCACCATAGCTTAGATTTTGGATGGATTCGCTTGGACACCCTTAGTTGAAATAATGTGGCTTAGGTATTCAAGTTGTTTTTTCACAAACACATTTTTTTTAAATTAATCACATCCGATTTTGTTGTAACAGCTCTACAACTGTCCTTAGATGCTGTAAATGCGCTTCCATGTCCTTGCTGTGCACTAGAATATCATTGAAAAACACCAAAATGAACTTCCTTAAGTGTTGCCTAAAAACATCATTCATCAAGGCCTGAAAAGTTGAGGGTGCATTAGAGAGGCTGAAAGGTATCACAAGAAATTCGTAGTGCCCATCATGCATCCTGAATGCTATTTTGTGTTCATCCCTGGGTTTAATACGAATTTGGTAGTACTTGGACTTGAGATCCAGCTTTGAAAACTATAACACCTTATATTAGGGTCCATTTCCCATGTATTAGATCATTTTATAGTACAAAAATACTTGAAGAGAAGCTTGAATCAATTTAATTTAAAAAACAAAATTTCTCAATTCTCGGGTATTGTTCACTTGGCAATTTCCAGTTTTCCCAACAAACTTTGAAAATTTATAACTAAATCTAGAAAAATCATCTTGGGGTTATTCAAGTCTCTAAAGATAGATAAAATGATTCTATACATGCAAAAAATAAGCAACAGAGCAAATACAGGGCCAGTTAGTACAGATTATTTCTTCAATAACTACTATAGATTTGGTCATTTATGAAAATTCCTGATTTTGACAATAAATTTGAAAAATCATATATCATTATATTTTGGACCAAATCATGCATAATCTATGTAATTTGAAATCTATATATGTCTACTTTCTAGAAATATTTTCTTTATACATTTATTTCACTTGCGCAGGGCATGGTGTTAACTTAAATTGTGAAGGGTCAGAATTCAATTTTTACAGGAACAGTTTTGGGAAAACCTCCATATTTCCTATTATATAGCTCCAATTACCCCCAAATCAGTGGCATATGAAACCTTTTTATACAAACAAATCTCTGAATTTTTAGAGCTCTGTACAATTTTATATTGTTTTTTGATTTTTTCCAGTACCTAACTTTCAGTTTCCAGTTTTCCCAATCTTACTCTGTTCCGAACCCTAAATTTGAAAATTCACCATAAATTGTACACTTATCCAATTTAGGTGTTGTTTAGCTCTATGGAAAGCTTATTCCATATAATTTATAGAATATAAATTACTTAAACCAATTTCCCTGTTACACATGAACAGTACCTACGTCCCTTTCAGGATGTTTAGATTGAGCACTTCCATTCCTATCTTGGCAAAATGAGCTTCAAATCATAATTACATCATCATTCATAGTACCACATTCATATATAACATAATGAGAAACTTAGAAATACATGATAACGAATAATGGCAATATCACTCATCTATAGATATATGGATATAAAGGTTCACATCATAACATAATAACTTGCATCATCAACCACTCATCATTATCTTCTTCATGAATCTAGCTCCTTCATGAGCCCTTTTCCATTGTTTTCCCTAGCATGGTTAGTCATTGAGGGGGAAGTGAGATTCAAAGAATCTCAGTGGTAACAACCCATTCATACAATCATGTTCTCAAATAATTAATGGAAACATCAAGAAAACATCAATTTATCACTTGAAACTTTTAATGCCATAACATTTCATAAAAATTTCGGCAGAGTTTCATTTTGAAATTTGGACATCCAGAGGTCATAAACCTCATCAAACAACTAATCCAATCATCAAAAATCAACACAAAGCATCATTATATACATATGGCATAGCAACAAGTTCATGAAATTCAAGTTTGATAACAATAAGCATAAATAGGTAAATTAATACCTTCAAGCTTTCCCAACTTTTCCAAACTTGGTGGACACTTTGTTTTGTCTTTAGACACTTCTTGGAACCCTATCACATCATAAAATGAGGTCATATGCCACTAGTTCATGCTTCAACTGTTAGGTTTGCTGGCTTCCTAAGAGGGAGGTAAATTGGGAAGTTTGAAGTTTTCTACAAAATTGAAATATAGCAGTGATAATAAAATTGCTTAAAAATAGAGTATAAAATATAAAGAACAGATGCTAAGTAAATGAGAAGATGACATAGTGATTTATCCTGGTTCGGTCTACTTTACTTGGCCTACATCCAGTCCTCATGCTACCATTTGAGATTTCTCCACTATATCTTGCAAGATTCAAATGGGTTTTTGCAAAAACCGCAGTATAACTCTAGCTCGAACTATGAGCCTAACACAAAACTCTCAATCTTCTCACTCAAGAATAAGAACAAATCTCTTAGTGTTTTCCCACACTAAGTGTTATCTACAAGCGTGTAGAAATATACAAATCAAGATATGAAATTCTCTTTCAAAAGAGTGGATATGAAGGTTTAAGAACAATGAATGAGCTAAGTAGAGGGTAGATAAGCTTTAAATAAATCAGTAATCAATTCTGTAAAGTTTGGGCTTTTCTATGTTTTTCCTCATTACTCAACAAATTAAATGAGGTTATTTATAGTTTTAGAGTAAAACTATCCGTTGAAAGCAAGAATTAGCCATTACTCTCAGAAAAATAGCCATTCACCTACCGCATTAAATGTGTCTGTTATGCGAATAACGGGTGACCGTTAGCTTTTAGTTTCAAGACTTTCATTATGTGGATAACCTAGTTAAGTTATATAGATAAAGTTCATTCTAGAATGACTAAGTTTTAGCTTAAGAACATTTTTATGAAAACCTACTTAATTGTTCAAATAATGTCTCACAAACTTGGATACCCTTGAGGATTATTAGAATAACCCCTTAGGATGTTATTGCTTGTTCGGATAATATTAAATCTTTACAAACTAAGCTTTTGAAAAATATAGGTTATCAGGATAACTTTCCAAGGTTATGCAGATAACCCATTTAATAGAGGAAGGTCCAAGAGCTTTGTGACATACGTTATGTGGATAACCTCCCTAGGTTATGCGAATAACAGGCAGCACAATACAAGTGGCCTTCACTGTTCACTACCTTATGTGAATAAGGTAAGCACCTTATCAGGATAACAAGCTAGATAGAATTGAGGATATGGTGTATACCTTGGTTATGTGGATAACCTCAACCCTTTTCATGAAAACGAAGAGTGAACACTTAGAAAAACATTGAAGTTGAAATTTTGTCCCCATAACCTCTAGGTGTTATGTGGATAAGGTAAATCTTTTCATGAAAACCATTTTAAAAACATGAACTAATCATTAATCATTTAAAATAGATGCCTCATTTAATATTAGGAACAGCAGAATAAGTGGTATTTAAAGCTTAACTACCTTCTTTTACAAATGGATTCCTAAAAATATGTGTAAACACTCTTCAAACATCATGAATCTCTAACTTTGGTCTTCATATGACTTGTGCTTCTTTGATATTTGATTTCCAAGCTCATTGTTATTTAGAATCATCAAAACCATATGAATTAACATTCTCCCCCTTTTTGATGATGACAAAACAACTTAAAAGATTCATTAGTGCTTGGGTTCGTATAAAGCTCCCCCTCAATATATGCATAGAATAAATAATGTCAGCTAGTGCAGTGCATATATTTTCAGAAGAAAGGAAAACAAAGCAAGGGTAGACAATGATCACATAAAGAGATTATGCATTAAGAACAATCATTGTAGTACAAAGAGTTTACATAACAACAATATAAGGACAAAGGCAGTAACTGATGAAAAACATAAGAACACATAGACAAACAACAACAACTGATAAAAACACATAGAAAAACAACAACAACTAATTACAACAACAGATTCAATTCAATTAAATCTTTCTCTTCTTTGGGGTTGACTTCCTTTTTGCAGATTTTTTCTTTTTCTTATTTTTTTTCTTAGTCTTCTTTTCTTTTTCTTTCTCTTCTTTATCTTCTTTCTCCCCCTTTTTGTCATCAGTAATCATTGAGCTGCTTCAGCATCTATCCGAGCAATGTCCTGATTAATTTTGGCCTTCTATTCCCTGATCCTTTGAAGTCTTTCATCTAGAGAAAGAGGGAATGTGGGAGAAAGAGTTGGGATTGAGGACACTGGGATATGCTGGAGTGGCACAATAGTATGAACAGGAGGTGCAGAAGGAAACACAGGGATAAATGAGATATCTGGCATGACTAGAGGTGGAATAGGAGGATTAAGAGCAGGTGAAGGATCAGTATCCGAGGGAATGTTGATCACTTCTTGTATAGCTACCTCAGCTAGATGGCTAATGCCCTCAAATGAAGCTGGATCAGGTGGAGGAGGGAAGGGAGCATTAAGTTCTTGTCTGCGGTGATGGAGAAAAATGTGGTGAAGGAAGTCTCCTCTAATTATAGGGACTAAGGCTCTTTCCTGATTATGATCAGTCTCTATCACTTGTTGTGTTGAAGCTTGAGCAGGTTCTTTATCATCAAGTTCATAGTCCAAGTTAGGACCCAGACTCTCTGATAGAATAGGAGACTTAGGAGTGGAGAAACCAGCTGTATCACCAAGTGAAGACTTTAAAAAAGATTCAGGAATAGTTGTAGTGCCAGTAAATATAGGAGGTGAGGGTTGGAGAAGTGATACAGATAGCCGAGATATACCAGAAGCTACTTGTTCCCGCAGGAGTTTGACTTCTTGGATAAGATTTTCTATTTTGGTTTCAAGCCTCTCTTGCAATTCAGCAATGAGGTACCCAAGATTTCTAGAATCTTCTCTATGTTCTCTCCTGGCAGCCATTGCTATTTGGTATAAGTTTTGATATAAGGTAGGGATGTCAGTAGGTGTAGGTAGGTCAGAGGCTGGAATGCCTTCAGGTTCATGTGGAGCAGGAATAAAGGAATGAGGTTTAGGGTGTGAAGGTTGTGGTGGATCAATAGGTGATGAGGAAGAGGAGCTGGAATCACTACCTTCATGGCTATCTGTTGTATCTGCTGATTCAGAATCTCCTTCTCCTTCTCTAGTTTGTCTTTTCTTGTCAACCTATCTTCCATTTGTTAAAGTCATCCCCATCTTCTATAATGCCTTCTCATAGAATTCTTCTGGAAGTAATCTAGGTCCTCTCTCAATATGTAATATGTAGTGGTGTTTCAGAATTTTGGTGATGAGGTGCCCATATGGCAACTGTGAATCCTTCTTGTAAGTCCTTGCCCATCCATGTTCTCTGTAGCATGATGTCAATCAAGTTTACTGGTTTTACTTTTAGTAGTAGCACCATAACTTGGAATTCTCCTTGAGATAGATAGTTGTATCCTCCACTTTTGTTTAAGAACATTCGTGATACAATATAGTGGAGGACCCAGTACTTAATACTGTGTCTGAGCAGCTTAGATTTAATCATGCTCTATTTGTAGTTTGCTTCTTCTACATTGTCTTCATCAACATTTTCATCTTCAGAGAGATATTTGGTGATGTCTATGTTTACTCTGATTCCTCTAGTGGGAAAGTTCAGAATCTCTGAAAACAGATCAGGATGTAGTGCTATCCACCTCTTTCTCAGTCTAATTTCAAGCACTTTTGTTTCATTGTTTATCCTGAGAGAGTTATACCATGCTCGTATAACCTCTTCATCATATTCTTCTTTCAATTCAATCAAGCCCCTATAATTCTCAAGTTGACTTGCAGTTTCAAACTTATTTTGAACAAGGAACTCTTCCAATTTAACAAAATGAGGTTTGATTACTTTACACTTCTTAAAATTAGCCTCATATGATTCCTTCAGTATCCTTATGCTAATTAATTCATCAGTAATAAGATCTTGCTTAGATCAAGTGACAGATGAACTTATTTGAGTGTTAGCTTGAGGCTCAGATTCTGGAATTCCTTTTGATTTTTGCGATCGAGCCTTCTTTGTTGGAACATTTAGACTAGATTAAGCTTTCCTTTTCCCTTGGCTTGGTGATTTTGTTGCATATTTGGACTTCACATTACATTGAGGTCGTTTACCTTGGTTTCCTCCCTTAGTTTTAGCCATAATAGTGATTCCAGATGATTTGAGAGGATGAAAGGTGTTTAGAGTAGGACGGAATGTGATTTGAACTCAAGATTTGAGGGAGACTTGGAAGATTTTGGAAGAGTACGAATAAAGGTTTTTAGGATAGGGTTAGGTTTTTCACACAAGAGACTACTGAAAATCAAAGGTTCCTATATATAGTCTCGACGTTATTCGCATAATGTATGGAGGTTATGCAAATAATGAGCTTCAAAGAATATATGCAGGGGTACTGTTTGCTATGTTATGCGAATAACATCCTTACTTTGTTCGCATAACCAAGTTAATATGAGTTGAAGCGGATAGGAAAAGAGAAGTGTTATCCGGACAAGCATTTCAAGTTACATGAAAATGAATTTCATAGAAAGCATAAAAAAAAGGTAATCAATATGTTATCTGGATAACCTTGCCATCTTATGTAAATAACGTTTATACTTTGGGAACCACTTCTCTGGATGTAATGTTATGTGGATAAGGTAGGCGGGTTATGCTGAAATTGATTTTCACACAACATATATAATGAAGCAAACACAACATGTTATGCACATAAGGTGATGTCCTTGTCCAAAAATCAAGCTTCATAGAGACAAAATTTTCACATAAGATCTCATTTTCATGAAAAGTCTCATACCTTATTCGAATAACCTCTAAAATAGAAACTATATACACCAGACAATCAATTCATTTTCAGTATAAGGCTATGGGTTATGCGCATAAGCATATTAGAAAGACTCATAAACACTTACAGACAGCTGTGTTATCCCTATAAGTCTTTTCTCTTCATCATCACTCCATTTCTTCATGCAGTATACTTCATTTTATCAGGTTTTCACCATTTTAGATTAAGAAGTACCTCCAAAACAAATTTCCAGATATTCCGATGCTTAAGTTAGTATTTATATCAACTGAATCATAAATTTAAAGGAGATTTCAGAGAATATTTATAACTTATTGGGATTTACCATTCCCATTTCTCTTCTAATTTTACCATGTATGTCTTCTACAAGTGGCTTTGTCAAAATGTCTGCAAGCTAATCTTCAGTAGGGACAAACTCCAACTTGACATCCCCTTTTTAAAACGTGATCCCTTATGAAGTGATGTCTTACTTCAATATGCTTTGTCCTTGAATGCATGACAGGATTCTTTGTGATGTTGATGACACTTTGATTATCACATCTTATTGGAATTTCCTTCATCTTAATCTCAAGTTCTTCAAGTTGTTGCTTCATCCAAAGGACTTGTGCATAACAGCTACCTACAGCTACGTATTTAGCTTCTGCGATGGAGAGAGCTACACTATTCTGCTTTTTGCTAAACCATGACACTAGAGAACCTCCTAGAAACTGACAAGTTCCACTTGTGCTCTTTCTATCAGTTTTGGATCCAGCAGAATCAGCATCTGTGTAACTCATAAGCTCTTCTCTATTGCCTTTTGGATACCAAAGTCCCATCTGTGATGTTCCCATTAGATATATGAAAATCCTTTTCATAGCTGTTGCATGGGACTCTTTGGGACATGAATGAAACCTAGTACACATGCAGACACTAAACATGATGTAAGGTCTGCTTGCAGTTAGGTATAGCAAGGAGCCAATCATTCTCCTATATTGAGTTATATCAAAGGGTTTTCTCTCTTCATCCAAATCAAGCCTAGTTACAAAGGCCATATGAGTTCCCATAGGTTTGGCTTCTTCCATCCCAAACTTCTTCAGTGCTGCCTTGAGATATTTTGATTGCTTGAGGAAGATGCTATCATCACATTGTTTGATTTGTAGTCCAAGGAAGAAGTTCAGCTCCCCCATTATTGACATTTCAAATTTACTCTGCATTAACTTAGAAAAGTTCTTGCACAAAGACTTATTAGTAGCACCAAATATAATGTCATTAACATAAATTTGTACAATAAGCAAATCTTTATTTTCCCTTTTAGTAAACAAGGTTGTTTCAACTTTCCCTCGATTAAACCCTTTCTCAATCAGAAAGTTACTCAATCTCTTATACCATGCTCTAGGTGCCTATTTTAAGCCATATAGAGCTTTCTTCAGTTTATATACATGATTTGGTTTAGTTGAGTCCTCAAAACCTAAAGGTTGATCAACATAAACCTCTTCCATGATATAACCATTCAGAAAAACACTTTTAGATCCATTTGATATAGCACAATATCTTTTATGCAGGCATAGGCTAAGAGAATTCTTATTGCTTCCAATCTTACAACTGGAGCAAAAGCTTCCTCATAATCAATGCCTTCCTCCTGATTATATCCTTTAGCTACTAGTCTAGCTTTATTCCTTATTATTGATCCTCATTCATCGAGTTTATTCTTAAAAACCCATTTTGTTCCAATAATAGGATGGTCCTTGGGCCTAGGCACTAAATCCTAAACCTGACTTCTTTCAAACTGATTAAGTTCTTCTTACATAGCTAGTATTCAATATTCATCAGTTAGGGCCTCTTCAGTACTCTTAGGTTTAATTTGAAAAATAAATGCATAGTTATTCACTTGATCCCTAAGTTGTCTTCTAGTTTTAACATTCTCTTGAACATCCCCAATGACTTGATCAAATGGATGATTCCTTTGATATCTCCAAGCTCTAGGGAGTTCTTGAGAAATTTCTTCATTGGTTTAACATTTAACATCTTTCTTCTGAATATCTTCCTCTACATCAGCAGATTTAGATATTTTAGGAGGTTCAATTTTATTTTCTTCAAAAACATTCAAGTTCTTAAAGCTGGAAATTAGATCATCCTCATCTCTAACATGCTTAGAAACAGTTTCATTTTCAAGGAAAACCACATGCACGGATTCTTCTATAGTTCTGGTCTTTTTATTAAATACCCTATATGCTTTACTCCTATTTGAGTAGCCAAGAAATATACCTTCATCTGATTTGGCATCAAAGTTACCCAAATTGTCTTTGCTGTTGTTGTGGACATAGCAAGTGCATCCAAAGATATGAAGATGAGAAAGGTTGGGCTTCTTTCCCTTGTATAGCTTGTATGGAGTCTTACCTAGAATATGTCTGATGCATGCTCTATTCATCAAGCTAGGGTTTGGCCGAATTCCATAGGGAGGAAGAGGAAAGAAAATACTCCATGCAACTATCACCAACTACTTGAAATCACAAGCTAGTGTAGTAGGAATCACTTACCAAATCCTTGAGTTCTTGAGCTTTGCACTTGCCTCCTCTTTCTCTCTTCTTCTTTCTCTCTTTTCTTCCTTTCTTTCTTGTGTTTTCTCTCTCTATTTTTCAGCTAGAAATGTCATTTAGAATAAAGGAAAAAGAGATGGATTATATGGCCTAATTATCTCACTAATTACTTACTTAACCTTAATCAACTTTTTAAACAAAAATAAAAACTTGCACAAGAAGTTATTTGACATGCCTTCCATGAGAAGTTTTTGGAAAAAAATATGAGCTATCTAGATGCCTAAGAGAGAGGGAAAAACTATCCAAATACTGTATATTTTTCTTGGTCTAGATACATCCTGTGTCAGATACTTTTTACAAGTACCGATAAAATTACTTTTACAGTAAATTAGTATTTTAGGGATACAGGACTATTCTAAATTTATATCTATGTTTCCTTAATTATCTTGTCCCAAACAATATCTATGTGAGGCCTAAATCCTATCCTAATCACCTTTTAACTGTCTATGGGGCCCACAATTTACTTTATCAGTATTAAGTTATTTTTGGACACTCGACACTAATTATTTCTTTATTTTTAATCATTCAACCTCCATACTATATGCCATCAGACTTAGCTCATCGCGAGCTTTGTTTTGACAGTAATTTTATATATTTACAAAATTACCCTTGATTCGGGGCCAAATTATAATTTTTAATTCTTACGGGTCTTAGTTGTAATTTTCCCTAAAATATATATTCTCTTGCATCCCCACGTGATTTTCATCTTGGGGGGCTAAAATATAATTATCTTAACTTCTAGGGGTAAAGATGTAATTTTTCATTTTGTCTAACAGGAAAAAAAGACCTCCTTACCCTTTTTTACGCAGAACGGTCTCTACCCATTTTTGCGAATTTCTTATAGATATTTAGATATTCTAGCTTTTAAAGATATTACAGAAACAAAGTAGCTCTACCCAATTCATCTAGTAGTTCATCTATGGCCATGATAGGGTACTTATAAGGAATTGTGACTTTTTTAAGTGCCCGGTAGTCCATACAAAATCGCTAACTACCGTCTTTCTTCTTGACTAGCAAAATAGGACTAGAATAAGTAAGGGTTACTGCTCAGTTGAATAATACCTGCATCAATCATTTCCTTTACCAACTTCTCAATTTCAATTCTATGGGCATGTGCATACTTGTATGGTCTTATGTTAGGGGCTTGACTTCCTTCTTTGATTACAATAAAATGATCTTTAAAGCTGTTTAGGGAGAAACCTTTGATGGGTTCACACACAAATTGGAATTCCTTCTATAATGACTGAATTTCTGGTGCAATATCTCTTGTTACTGCCTTTTGCTTCCCTGAAAGAGTTTTAATTTCTAGCATATACCCCTCTCTTTTTGCTTTCAAAGCTTTCTTGATTGCCTGGTAAGAAGCCTTAGTATAGGTGAGGGTTAGGTCACCATTTATACACCCCTAATTTTTGTTGATCTTTACTTTCACATAAAGCTGCCCACAATTGACTCGGGTCTCCCCAAGTGACTGTAACCATGCAATCCCCAATACTAGGTTCACATTCTCCAAAGGAAATGGGTAGAAAGTTTGCACTATTCGCATGCTTGGTAATTCCAACTCAACATCTAGGAATTCATCTCTTAAGTAAATTTTCCTCCTATCATCAATGATAACTGAATAATAGCCAATTTTTTGTACTTCTAGGAACAATTCCTTCACAACTTGCATAGATACGAAATTGAGTAGCTTCACAGTCGATGAATACCACCATTGACTTTCCTTTGAGTTTTCCCACTAGTTTTATGGTCTTGTGTGAAGTGAACCCCACCATTGTGGTGTGTAACAATCCCATAAGGAAAAAAACTTTTTTAGGGATTTCCTCTTCAAATTCCACTAGGTCCTTTTCATCTAAATCTCTCTCGTCCTCCTCCACTAATACCAAATATGAAGTTGCTTCCCTTTGCACTTATAATTGAGGCTATACTTCTCATCACATTTGAAGCACAAGCTCAGCTCCCTTTATCTGTTAATTTCTGCTTTAAACATCCTTTTGGAATTTCGATTACTACTAGTATTACTTTTAGAAGAAGTAATAGGAATGGTGACTATGTTATTAGAGCCCTTTAGTGTTTCAGCACTTCCCTTATGCTCATTGTTCTTCATTGTTAATGCTAAACCTACTCCCTTGGGTGTCTTTGGTGGGCTTGTATACTTAGTATATTGTGTCTTAGGCCTAGCCCATTTGGTTAACTCACTTGTTTAGTCACTCTTGGTCCTTTGTTCCTCCTTCGCCTTCTTTAGCATTAGGTTTCAACCCTCTACTCGAAAAGAGTAACCCATCAACTCTTTCAGATTCTTTGGCTTCATGAGCATTACTTCCACTCGAATCTCCTCTTGAAAGCTGTTATTGAATTACCCCATAAGGACTTCATTAGACACTCCCTTTAATGAAGCTGAAAGCAACTCCAATTCATTTATAAATTTGGTCACCGAGCCCTCCTAACTCAACCCTGCTAGCTGTTCAAACCCATCATCCCATTGATTACATTGAAATTGCTCCAATACTTTTAGTCTTAAACTCTTTCTAGTTCAAAATTGGGGCCCTGGCTTTCATCCATTGAAACTAGTTTAGGGTTTGACCTTCAAGACTTAGTAGTGATGTCCACCTCTTGTCTTCTTTGATGACATTAACAAGGACATATCTCTCCACCTTGAACCCCCAACCTGTTGAGTCTCCATCATTAAAAATAGGCATCTCAAGTTGACGATGTTTCATTGCAACTCTGTCACTAGCTTTCTCATTTCCAGCATTACCCAAAACAATTTGTTCCCTCCTCTCTTCTTTTTGCTCATCGGTATGTTCCTCCCATACTCTCTGCTCTGTCTGCGGTTGTCGATCTATAAGTCGACATAATGGTAGTTGGGTAATGGTAACTGGAGTTCTTTGTGGCTGCTGGGATTGTCCTAACAACTCTTGCAACATGGCATGTATTCCTATAATCTAGTCCTGTACCTTCAAAATAGTCTCTTACATCACCCTTTGTTGCTTCTCTACATCTGACCTTGATTTCATTGAAGTTCATTGATTTCAATAGATTCTAGTCTTCCCTTTATTCTCATACCCACCATACAAAGTAGGTAGCTCTGATAGCAAGTTGATGAATCTTGGTATTATTTCTAAATATATAGTAGGAAAGACTAGTTACAAGTCCTACTTAGAAAAATTATAAGGGAAAAAAGATTATCAAAACTGTCTAATCTTCCTATTACAGCAACTAGTAGAAGAAAATAGCAAAGAAAACTAATAAAAGAAACAACCTTCTTGACTTTCGAGAGGTTAGGCCTCTCCTCACCAAAACACACTGGATGCTTACCTTAGCCAGCTGCATACAACCCTAGATAACAGTTTCTTTGCCTCAGCTCTTAGCATTAGTAATTTTTGGGTCCCCCCTTACCGTTTTACTCTCAGCCTTCTCATCCCTCTTACCTATATCTGAATTATATTTGGGCTTCCTCTTATAAACCCAACCCATAAAACTCATGGGTCTATCCATGCCACTTCCGAATAAAATGGTTAAAATAGTATTTCTTTTGATTTTGTCATGCTGTATATATAAATAATTACTACAATGTTTTTTGAAGGGTTTGAATGAAGAAAGTACAAAGTAATTTTGTAATTTTATGTCTTTTGTAAGTTGTGAAAGTTACTATAGAAAATATATTGCTCCCTATTTCCAAGTTTTCTTGGATTAATGCTGGTTGAAGCTCTATTTTTGGTGCTATTTTCTTTTTCTGTTTGTTTGTATCCCTTTTCTTCTCTCTTTAATTATTATTATCATTATTATTAGAAAACTAATAAATAAGAACATGGCAAGATATGAGCAAATCAGAGAAGCACAAGCAAGACTTTTCCCATGCATATTATTTATTCACTTTGAAAGACCAAAAAAAGTTAAAAATCCATTAAGAAAGAAATTGGTTCAAATCATGAGAAGAAAAATAACTTTTACCTTTACAATAATGATGGCTATCACTTCATTCACAATACATACCAGTAATGCCATAATGCACTTGTTAGTAGCAACTTCTCGTAAAACTCTAGTCGTTTGACCAATAATAAATAAATATAATACAAACACTACCATGCAACCAAGTGGATAATGTAGAAATTGACTTGCCTACCGATTCCTTCACCAATTTTAGCCTTCTTTACGAGGAAATGGATAGAATCTAGCTCGTTGATGATTTTGCTCAGTTGTTCCATCTAAACATGGAACCCAACTCTCTTAGGAAGTAAGAGCCCATAAATGTCAGACATGTTTTCAAATAGATATGGGTAAGCTTTGACTTACAGAGAGCTTAACTGTTGTAATTAAATTTGCTATTGCAGTAGCAACAACATAGAAAAAGTAAATACTTTATTCCTTCACATTATTGCCCCAGTTACAGTGATGTAATTATCATTTATCAAGTTATATTGTCAATTGTCATTAATCCAAAGTAATTTTTTGTTTTTTACAAACTTAAACCATATGATAAGTACACTATAAGCAGGGGGAACTAATTAATCCAAGCTTAATTACAAGATGTGTAACATCCCAAGAAAGTTAAAATATTTAGAAATGCATAGGAAATTTGCAAAAATGAACAGACACCATTTTGCGTGAAAAATAGCAAAGAGGTCATTTTTCCTAGTTGAACGGAAAAATGAAAAATGATATTTTTACTCCTAAAGAATTATACAAAATGACATCTATGTCCCTAATTTTATAAAAATCACGTGGGATGAGATGAGAAAAGCCCTTGGAAAAAATTACACCTAATGACATGAAAGTTTCAGAAATTATAATTTAATCTCGAGTTAGGGGTAATTTTGTAAATATGCAAAATGGTATATGTCACTAAGGGTTAATATTTAAGGATAAAGAAATAATTAGTGCCGAGTGTTCAAAAGTAACAGTAAAATGATAAAGTAAATTATGGGCCATATCGATGATTGAAAGGTAACCGGGACATGATATGAGCTATATATATATATTATTTGGGACAAGATAATTAAGAAAATATAAAAATAAAATTGGAATAGTCCTGTATCCCAAAAATGCTAAATTACTATAAAAAGCAGTTCTATCGGTACGATTAAAAATTATCTAGTTCAAAATATATCTGGACTAGGAAAAATTGAGCACTTTTGGACACTTGAAACTCTCTTATTGGCGTCTGAAATGGGGCAGCTTGGGCAGCCAATTTTTGTTCCAAAACTTCTCCAAGAAGTTGTTTATTTTTGGCACAAAAAGTAAGCATGATTAGGATAACTAATTAACCATAATTAACCAAGGTGATTAGCTTCTTATTCTCTTTCCAGCACGTCCAGCAGCTGCATCACATGTTGAAATTAAATATTTTATTGTTTAATGACAACAACTTCTTGAAGAAGTATTTACTTTTGGAAAAAAAAATGATACTAATGACAAATGGCAATTTTGAAGCCTGCTTTATCTACACAATTACTCCCTCTTGAACAAACATTAGAGTGGAAAGAGAAAGGGAAGTGTTCAGCAAAAACTGGCCAAGAAAGAGAGAGTGGAAGGTCTGGAAAGTAAGAAGAAGAGGAAGCACGAGAAGAAGGAAAAGAAGAAAAGCAAGAAGGAAGAGATTGGTTCAAACGTAAGTTGTGGTTTATGGTTTTCAAGGCTTTTAGCTTAGGTTTTGCAATAGTTTGGCTTAGCCTCTTAGAACTTTCTAATCCTCTCTCTCAAGTCCAGATTTTGGCCATGTCTAGGGAAGAGAAGGAAGGTGTTTTTATGCCATAAAACCTAGGGGAAACCATGAACTAAGAAACATAGGAACTTTTCTTAATTTCCTCTGAATTTCAGCCAGATACTGTTCACACTTAGAGATGGAATTTGGTAATTTTGAGGCAATATTTGGATTCCTTATGAAAAATTACATGGAATAGAGGTATAATTCATCGTTTTTGAGCTAGTAATGAATTTTTAGTGAATTTTTGAAGAATTAGAGTTTCATGAACACTTTTTGAAGAAAGTCATGGAACCATTAGCTTGAGTAGTTGTTTGATGATGCATTAGGACTTGAAGAAGCCCAAGGAAGCTAGTGGGAGCATTGGTATCAAGTGGAGGAGTAAGAGAAAGCATGAAGGTAGTAATTCACCTATTCTTGCGTTATATTGTCATGTGATTTCAATGAATTTGATGACTTAGCTATTGTTTGATATGATGAATTGTGATGCTTTGAGAATGTTGGCTGAGTTAATTGAGGGGTTTTGAGGCCTTGGGATGTCCAAAATACAAAACGAAACTCTCCCAAAATTTTTGTAAAATATTATGGCATAAATGTTTAAAAGTATTCATTTGCTGTTTTATGATGATTTTATGCTTAACGTGATAATATGATTGCAAGAATAGTGATATCTACTGAGATTCAATGAATCTCACCCTTCCAAAATGAAAATTCCATTAGGTACAAGTAATGGCATTGAAGACAAGGAGCTATGGAGCAAGAAAAGGGAATTAATGCTTGAATTGATAATTCAAGCTATGACATTGTATTTAGGGATATTATGAAAAATCATGTATATGCCATGTGGTCTATATCTTTATGCTATTATGATTCTTAAAGTACTAGGATATGTTATGCATGGAATTGGTGCAATTGATGAAGATGTGAAAAGGTTATGAAGCTTATTTTGATAAATTAGGAATGGAAAGGCTCATCTTAAGCAGTTTGAAAGTACATAGGTACTGTTTATATAAGACATGGTAATTAGCTTAAGTAATTTATATGCTCTAAAAGTAGATGAAATATGCTTTCCATAGAGCTAAAGAACACCTAAATTGGATAAGTGTACAATTTATGGTGAATTTTCAAATTTAGGGTTTAGAATAGGGTAAGATTGAGAAAACTGAAATCTGGAAGTTAGGTACTAGAAAATTCAAAAGACAATATAAAATCATATAGAGCTCCAAAAGTTTCCATGTATAAAAAGTTCGATGTCTTAAGTTTCATATGCCACTAATTTGCAAGTGATTGGAGCTATAGAATAAGAGATATGTAAGTTTTCCCAAAATTGTCCCTATTCTGACCCTTCATAATTTAAGTTAATGTTATGCCCTGTGTAAGTAAAATAAATGTATAATAAAATATGTCTATAAGTAGACATATATAGCTTCCAAATGACAGAGTATTCAAGATTTGGTCATGAATAGAATGAAGTATGATTTTTCAAATTTGAGATCAGAAAATTGGAAGATAGAAGATTAACCAAATAAACAGTAAAAGCCCACAAAATATATTGTATGAATTGGCCCAATTAAATTATTGTTAAATATTTTTTTCATGTAGAAAATATTTTAAGTTATTTTTAAAGACTTGAATCATCTCAAGATGATTTTTCTAGATTTAGTTATGAATTTTCAAAATTCGTCAGGAAAAATGGAAATTGTCAAGTGAACAGTACCCGATAAAATTGAAAATTTTATTTTTAATATATTTTGATTATAGTCTCTAAACCATAATGAAAGGAATCTAAAACGATCTAATACGTGGAAAATGGGCCATAGTATAAGGTGTTACAAGATGAACTCCTCCCCCAAGAAAACTCAAAATCAAGAAAAGTACTCCCCAATAATATTGAGATAAAGCCTATTGCTTATTATGACAGAGTTTGATCATCTGACCCAAATTAATAGCATTCCTATGCAAGTATAGTGAAGTAACATTTGCCATGTGATGCTTGACGGGACATTTCATTCAATTTGAAATCATAGAAGAATAATGCAATATTAAAATATATCATGGAAAGGAATCACTATGCCAGAATTGGCACTTCTTAGCACATAAAAGTAGGCGGTTCTTTGAAAAAAATACATAGAAAAGTGGGGCTAGATTTAGGGAAGGGATTTGTAGGCAGTGATAGACCCAGTGGCTTTATGAGCCTCACATAGTCCAAAAGGAGGCCTAAGGAAAGGATTGCTGAGAAAAATAATGTCAAGTAGGCTAAGAGGAGAACCAATGCCAGCCTACTAACTAATGAAGTATCAGATCAGATTAGTATGAGGGTTGAGATGGCACCCCAAGTGTATGTTGATGTGGAGAAGGATGAATAGGCTAGTTATCTTGGCTACTGTGTAGGAGAGGAGGCATGGAGGTTACTGTTTGAGGAAGGAGAGTCCTTATCTCTTGAATGTTAAGGGAAGAGTAATTTTATTGTAGCTATTTTTTGTTTCTTTTGACTAGTCAGACTTTGTTGCTTAGCTAGGAGTGTTAGTTTTGCTGTCTACTCTAACTTTTACTAATTAAGAGTTGTAATCCCCTTTTTATCAGAAATAATACATAAGATTTACTGAGCCCCATCACTAGTGGTATCAGAGCTTCGTGATTTCTAGTGTATGGTGGGGACAAGGATGAAGAATAGAGTAGAAGCCCCAGAGAGAACAATCAGCAGCTTCAAGGGAGCAATAGGCAGCTTGACAGTAACTCTAAGCTTTCCAAGATGTGACCCCAACTGATTTTGGCGATCTTCAATGATTTTTGGCTCATTTAGATGCAAGAATCACTCACATCTATGAAACATTGCAACACCAAGTTTGACCTTTGGATACCTAGCAGCTGGAAAGTAGTCTTGGGCCCTAAGATGAGTCAATGCAAACTAATGAACAGAGAGAAGGATGGGTGGGGGCTGAGAACGAGGGAGATAGGCGAGAACACCATGAACACCGAGATGTCCAGTTTGAAGAGATGGGTGAGAGGGATGTACAAAAACAACGTAAGCTTGAGTTACCCACATTTGAAGTTGATGACCCCATTGGATGGATGTTCAAAATGGAATGGTATTTTGCTATTAATGGTGTCTCTGAAGAAGAGAAATTAGATGCAGCAGTGGCAAGGTTAGAAGGATGAGCCTTGAATTGGTTTCAGTGAACTGAAACCAGGGCTCCTATAAGTAGCTGGGGTGATTTCAAGGTGGAGATGCTGGATCATTTCCATTATTACTAGTTGGGTGATAGCTTTGAACGCTTGACTGGCCTGAGACAAGAAGGGAATATTATCGAGTTCAGAGAAAAATTTGAAATGCTCTCAGCTTCTTTGTGTGTCGTTCCAGATGATGTTCTAATGGGACTTTTTAAAAATGGGTTGATGGAAGTTATTGAAGCTAAAGTCTATTTGATGCAGCCAAAGAGTTTGAAACAGTTGATGGACTATGAATTTCAAGTTAAACCTAAGAATCTTATGCTTAAGAAGGTGAAAGAAGAGTGAATGGCCAAAAGCTCCAAGAATGTGGTTGGGCAACATTGGGGAACTGTCAAAGCTGGTCTCTTTCGATATGCTGGACTTTTGGAAGCCCCAAAATCTTCTCTCAGTTCGATGATGAGCAAGGATAGTGAGAAGAGTGAAAGTGATAGCACAAAGAGTACTAGCAATAAGGTGGTGATACCCATTACTACTCCTAGTAGTAGCAGTATGAGTAGTAACAAAAGGAGCCAACATTCAATAGAAGCTGAAATTAATCAATGTTAAGAACTTGGGCCGTGTTTCAAGTGTGAAGAAAAGTATGGCCCAAGTCACAAGTTCAAGGGGAGGTAATTAAAAATACTATTGACAGAAGATGAAGAAGAGGGGGAATTTGAAGCTTTGGAGTTACAAGAAGTGGATGGGGAAAAGCATGAGAAGGTATATACAGCCATGGGGCTGAGGTTGTCCACCATGAAAGGGTTTACCGACTATAAAACTATGAAACTTGTGGGAAAAGGATAGAAGGTGCTGGTATTGATTGATAGTGGAGCTACCCACAACTTCACAGCTCATCGAGTGATGAAAGAGCTAAATTTAACAGTGAGGCAAACCCGCAAATATTTTGTAACTACGGGGGATGGAGGCTGTCACGCCTCATGCTTAGACCCATTTCCCATGTATTAGCCTACATTTAAGTCCATTAATTATTGATTAAAAACTTGATTACATAAAACAACTTAAACCAATTTATTTCATTTTGGGTACTATTCCTTTGGTTAACTTCATTTCACCTGGCAAACTTTGAAAATTTATAACTAAATCAAGAAAAATCATAAACATATCTTAAAAGATTCTATACATGGGAAAGATATTGAACAGGGGAAATACTTGACCAATTTATATATTAAATTTGTATTATCTTCACTGTAGCAATGGTCATTTTTAAAAATTCCTGATTCTAACCTTAACTTTGAAAAATCATCATAAATCATACACAACTCCAAATTGAGTGATCTTTATGTCTATGGAATGCTACACATGTCTAGTTTTTAAAAATATAAAACAATAATATATTAAACATATCAAGATCTGTACAGTACTTTGAATTCCCAACAGTGTTTAGAAAGGTCTCTTGCATTCTTCCAACTTTCCAAAATACACACTAATATATATATATACACATAGCCATAACTTACCTTCATCTTACATGATGCTCCATAACAAACCTAGAGGAACATATTAACATGAAAACACAGCATGATCATGTCCTATAAGATTTTACATAACATCTCATATAATAGTATCAACCTAAGTATCATTATCTTGAACATTAACTTGCTTCACCTTGCCTTTCCTTTCTTGGGCAATCTTGCCATAACTTGAACATAAAATTTGTTAGAAATTTGAAAAGGGGTGAGATTAAAAGAATCTCAGTAGCAACCACCATCATGCACACATATTATCATATATATTGCAAGTATTAATCTAAAAACACATCAAGCATGCAACCAAATCATTTTGGCACAACTATTTTATAAAAAATTTGGGCAGCACTTCCCTTTGTATTTGGACATATCCATGGTCACATTACCCTTTAAAAAATCCAAACAACCATGCCAAATCATCAAAAGACAACATTTTAAATATTAGACACATCATTCATGCCAAGCAACATCAATGACAATGCATAGGCATACATAGGTGAGTTAACTACCTTTTTACATTCCAGTGGTCTCCAAACTTTGCAAACACTTTCCTTGATCTTATAAAACTATTTTGGATCCTATAGAATCATAAAATAATACCATTAACCACTGATTTCGCAATCTTTTTCAATTGGTATGCTTACAAACCCTAAAATTCCAAATTGGTTTCCTTTGGGTTTTTCTTGTATAACATACTTGTTCCTACCATTTTTGGACCCAAGGAATCCATTTTTGGGGTCAAAATCATAAAATTCCCTTCCTATATTGAACCATAATTAGGCATAAAATTACCATAAATTGTAGAAAAATAACAACCTAAATAATTTGCAATCTAATGGCATATTCTTGTATCTTATGTCCTATACATCCCTTTTTATGGTTTAGTTTCCCCATAACTCCATTTTCTCTCTCTAGACGTCCATAATAGTGGGCAAAGAAGAAAGAGTAAGCCATGAAAGCTCCTAAAACTACTTAGGTTCCCAAGAGGATAGTCTTAAGAAGTTACCTTGAGGTTTTGATCCAAAATCTTTGCCTTTTTCTTCTTCCTTTTTCCTCTAGCTTTTCACAAGTTCAAGCTCTCCTCTTACTTTGTTTCAGACATGCTTGGATGGGAAGATAATGAGTTATGAGCTTAAACAAAGTGATAAAAGGGTAATGGGTCATAAAAGTAACCACAGTTAATTTAATTTCCAACTTTAGTAATTTTATGCAATAAAAGCTTTCCAATATTTTCTTTTGTGTCCCAAGGCTGTGCAACATGCCACTTAGCTTCTGTTTTGGGCACAAAATGCTTCTCATGTTTTATTGAACCAATATACCCTTTACCAATTAAATTTACCCGTATCGATTGGGTATTTTTGCCAAAATTGTCAGTAAATTGATATAGTATTACCCAACAATTACTTTTAGTCTAAAATCATTATTTTGATCCAAAATATATTTTAACAAGGTCTACTAATTTTTCTTAAATTAATACTGCCTCTTCCTACAGTCTAAATTGACTTTTATCGGGTAAAATATTAATATTAAATTCTAATTACCAAATAAGTATTATTTTGACC
Source organism: Adenanthera pavonina (assembly GCA_026686845.1). Taxonomy (NCBI): domain Eukaryota; kingdom Viridiplantae; phylum Streptophyta; class Magnoliopsida; order Fabales; family Fabaceae; genus Adenanthera; species Adenanthera pavonina. The sequence goes on along the minus strand of JAIVEN010000019.1, from coordinate 8,528,751 downwards.
TTAATAAATTCCATACTATATTCCATTGGACTAGCTTATTAAGAGCTTCAGTTTGACTATAATTTTATATTTACAAAAATACCCTTGACTCGGGGCCAATTATAATTCTTAAAACTTCCGAGTCGTTAGGTCTAATTTTTTCCAGAAATCATAAACTTTGTGGCACGAAAACTCTTTGGTTCCAAATTTTTTTCAAATAGAGGTGAGTGGCACTACAACCTAGCTTTTGGTGCCATGGCGCCCCTTGCCATATTAGCAAATTATAAATTTTTGGGGCGAATTTCTAATGCACATAACTTTATGGTCCAACCTCCGATTGACCTGATTCTAACTCTTGCAAGTTAACCTCATCTTAATCTAACTATAGATAACAATTTCACTTGAATCCATCTTCGTATGAAGATTTTGGACACCTGACACCATTTTGGCCTCTTTTTGACCAAAATTCACCACAAATCTCCTCCAATTACCATTTAACGCAAATTGGGACCTAGGGACCATTCACATAGGTCCTCATTGACTCAACAAACTTATCTAAAGAGGTTTCACCTCAAAGAAACTACTCCTCCAAGATTTGGCTCCCTTGAACCCTAATTCCACTCGATGGGTTACATACCTAAAACACATATACAAGGCCCAAAACCCCCTTTGGGCTCACATATAGCAATTCACTGACAACATCATTACAATCATCCATATCATCATACAACATTCATCATTATTAACATCAGACAACCATTATCATCTCAATATCATTGTTCTCATGTAAATTACAAACATGCTATCCTTCTTGACACAACATATAACATAGACAATACACACACCACTGATTACTTGTAAATTCCCAACGCCGAAGTGGCTACAACTCCCCTGTCTTCTCCGGACTAGCACTAGAGCTTTCACTTGAAATGTTAGTCATGGAAGGGGGTGTGAGACAAAGTCTTAGTAACAAAGAACACAACCACAAGCAATATATATCAATAATCCATACAATCGTGCATGTGGTGTAATGAAATGCAAATGAAATGGTATGCGTGTTGTCCTTTATACATGGCTAGAACTATGAGCTGTCATCATCACAAGACATTTTAAATAGATGATTCCCTTCTAGTGGTTGGTGAAGACTAATTCCGGGACATTTCAAATATATGATTCCCTCATACACGGCTAGAACCTTACACAAATGCAACCTGACCAAAGGTTATACTAGTGCTTGGACCTTGGCTCTCCTTTCCTTGGACCACTACGAATTGATGGTGAGTTAGGGAAGGTGCATCCCCAAATCCACTATCACCTGACTCTCTTGGTCATAGGAGAGGATTTAGTGATTGAGATATTTCATCATATAATCTTATTTACTGCCAACTAGCTTTCCTATCTATAAGAAAGGATTTAGTGGCACGGATCTTTATCATATTATCATTGCCTCAATACCTATCTCATACTATACAATCATATGGTTATAATATCAATGTCATACCAACATGAGTCTAAACATATATACTATCATCATAATAATCATATGGTCATGCTAGCATGTAATAGTATGGGGATGCTACAAAATCATCCATACACATCATACATAATCATCCTATCTCAACTAGCCGTGCATAAACCATGATATGTAGAAAAACTATAGACATACACAACCAATATCGTGGTATGAATAGGAATATGTATCAACATATAATCACATAAATCACAAAAACCTAGTTATCTTAGGTTGTCAATACCACATACACATGATTCCACAAGTTTCTCAAATTGCCAACCCATGACTCAAACTCCTCTGATCACCAAACAACCTCTATAATACCATAATATCTTCAATCAACGTGTAGCATAATTAACCAAATTTCATAATTCAACTATTTAGGTTTAACCTAAGGTTTCAACCATATTTTCATACATCAATGAACCCTATATTACCATTCACATCATGTATCAACACTTCCAACTCAAATTTTATACTCCCTCATGCAATTCCAATTAGGGTTACGCATAGATCACACATACTCCCTCTAAAACTCATACCAAGCATCATTAACACTAAATAACACCTCTTCAATCCCATTTCATCTACTTTAATTGGTAAGATTCAGTAAAAATAAAAAACCCAACATATATCTGAAAAACCATCTAAAAAACTGAAGCAAAATGGAAAGAGAGGAGCAAGAATCATTTATCAACTTGTAATCAAGCTCATAGAGTCTAAAATCACTCCCAAATGCCGGATCTCATAAGCCCTAACATAGCTGTTCATTTCTCCCTCCATTTCTCTCTCGCTTAGCCGACTAAAATGCTTCTAATTTAAACATATTTCGTGACTCTTGCTGTGGTGCTAGTAATTCACTGAAGCGCGAGTGCTCTCAGCCTGGAAAAATTAAAATATCTCGAGGCATAGCCTTTCTCTATTTCATTTTCAGCTTGTCTCATTTACATCCTTTCTCTGGTCTTAGTTCCTTTGGTCCTGCACACATTATCAAGTACACTTCCTATTAACTTGAGACTAAATTCAGCATAATATAATGAGGGTTATTACAAATGCCCTTTCTAATCATGAGGCTGAACCTACAGAATTTCACTCTATCATTACGGCAATATATGGGGACGGAAGAATTTGAAGAAGAAATTAGAAAAGATGAGAAGTTAAAGAATATTAGACAACAACTAATCAGCAGATAACAGGCTCCACAAGATTATGAATTGAAGAATGGATGTTTAATGTATAAAAACATGTTAGTGGTGCCATGGTCATCTCCAAAAACACAAGCTCTTATTAGTGAGTTTCATTATTCCCCTATTGGAGGACACTTGAGCTATTTGAGGAACTACAAATGGCTAGCTGTAGTGGTATATTAGGAGGGAATAAAGAGGTACATTCAAGAGCAAGCTGCCAAATGTGATTTGTGTCAAAGGAATAAATATGAGGCCCTGAGTCCAGCGGGGTTGTTATAGCCCCTATCAATTCCTAATGCTGTGTGGGAGGATATAGGTATGGATTTCATTGTTGGGCTACCAAAAGCTTAGAGATTTGACACAATTTTCATGGTAGTGGATAGGCTTACTAAATATGGCCATTTCATCCCTCTTTTGCATCCATTCACAGCCAAAGAAGTAGCTAAGGTATTCATCAAAGATGTGATGAAGTTGCATGGATTCCCTAGAACTATCGTTTCCAATAGGGATTGGGTTTTTATTAGTTAGTTTTTGAAAGAGTTATTTGCACAGCCAGGAAATACTTTGAAGTATAGTTCAGGGTATCACCCTCAAATTGATAGGCAAATTGAAGTGGTGAACTGGAGTTTAGAAACTTATTTGAGACGTTTAGCTTGAGAGTGTTGGAAATTTCACTATACATGCAGCGGAAAAACTACAAGAAATTCCCTCCCATGGATCCGTCAACATTGTTTAGATTGAGATGTAGAAAAAGAATTTATCTCCAGTGCATCCCTTGGTGTTCTTTTTCATTTCGTTGGACCCCAGGAACTAACGTGATTAGTCAGCTCCTTCTACCGATATCCACACGAACGGTGAGTCGAACTCGAACGATGTGCTAGCACCTCTAGTTATGATGTCTGTACAATTCCATACGATTCTGTACCAATCCATACACCTTCGCTTTTCATCTATACAGTTTTTCTTTCTAAGTGTACAATCGCACCCTCTTTAGGGTAATTCGAATTCTATTGATTTTGTTTCCTAGTCCATATCAATATATAGATAGGATTTGGTATTTATTTAATTTAAATCAATAATTTAAACTAAATCAAATATTAATTAAATAGATTAGTTTGAATTTAAATCTATATAATAGATTCAATTTAAACTAACTATCTAATATATATCCAGAATCAAATATATATTTAATTTATCATATAAATCAAATTTAGATTATTAGTTTAAATTCAAATTTAGAATCCAATCTAAATCAAATTTAGATTATGACATTGGTTTAAATTTAAATATATCATATAGAATTAAATTTAAAACTAATTAATTTGAATTAATTTGAACAATATATATATTTTTTGAAATAGATATATCAAATATATAATATATCAAACATATATATATTTTAAATTTTATTATATATATATTAAATATATATATAATTTTATCACCCTGAATTGAACATTAAATTCATTGAATCTAGACACATTTTAGATTCAATGAATCTGGACATTCCAACTCAAGTTGGCCAATTCTTGTGTGTGACCGTGTAGGCCTATATGATGTTGGCAGTGGGTTAATAATACTATTGGACCCACTAGTCACAAGTGGCCTCTAGCAAGACATTGTGACTACCTAAATCATATGAGATCGGTGATCCGATACAACCTATCATATAATCCGATCACATCTCTTTTGTCTCATGATATATGGGTCAAGTATGAGGCATGAAAACGTCATTCTCATTTTACTCGACCATTACTTTCTAGATCTCCGACTAGACTGACAGAACAAATGGAAACTCTTCCATTCGAGCACGGCCATGCATTTTCCCAGTCTCACTTATCGAGGGGCCTAGATATATCTCTTCATTAATTAGAGGGACAAATTCCATCTTGACCATTCATCTTCCTCCACACGAGTTCTACTATGCCTGATCATAGCCTTTATGATCTCCTGATTAAAGGTGACTTTTGACTATGCCCAAGTATAGTGTTTCCCGTGTAGGAAGCCATGGTGATCTCAAGTCTGAGGGTTTAGTGACACGGTAATATATGAGATATGCTTATGACTTGATCCATGCAGCTATCTCATGACGGGTCAATCTAGCGCCTATTCTCTAACCGGAGCTTATGATTTTGATTTGTATCTTCATACATAATTATCAATCAAAATAATACTTGCCTTAATTCATCATTGTTCCCACAAAGATGATTGACTAGGGATATTTAGGATAAAATAATTTATCCATGGATATTATTATAAAGAAAAACATGCAAACAATATAATAATGTAAGAAAAAAAAACACCTTTTTTTTATAATGAAACACAATGTCCATAATGCAATGATTGGACTAGGGCACAATCTCCAACAACTCCCACTTGCACTAAGGCCAATCGTTGATATATCTAATACCCATTGACCTAACATGACACTCATGCTTTATCTGTGCAAGCGGCTTAGTAAGAGGATCAGTAACATTGTCATCAGTTGGTATTTTGCATATATTTATATCACCCCTATAAATAATTTCTCTGATGACATGATATCGCCTAAGTATATGTTTGGTTCTTTAATGTGACCTAGGCTCTTTAGCCTGTGCTGTTGTGCCATTGTTGTCACAAAATAGATCTATCGGATTTGAGATGGTAGGCACCACTCCAAGCTCAGTTATGAACTTCTTAGTCCAAACAGCTTCCTTAGCTGCATCTGATGCTGCTAGTGTTAGCAAGGTTGACTTCCCAAGAAGGGGGGTGAATTGGAAAAATTGAAATTTTTGTCCAGTCCTCAAGACACCTCTTGAGATTTTTCAACTATACAGCAAGAATTCATCGGGCTTCTTGCTAATGCCTCAGTACAATGGGTATGCTCTGTTTTCTGGAGCTTTTTCAATCTCTCTAAGCACTTCTACAATGTGCTTCCTAATCCCCTTGTGATTTCCCCTCACAGGTAAATCTTTCTTCCAGATGAAGTGTAGATTGTTTACAAAGATATAACTCTCTTGAATAGAGTAGATATGAAGGTTAAAGTACAGATATTAAAGCTAGAGGGTAAAAGCTATTTGAGAAGATGATTTAGCAGAAATTCAGTATATACAAGTTTGATTCATTACCCATAACTTTAAATGATATTGTATTTATAGATTTAAGTCCCAACTATTCGTTAGAGACAAAATCTATCCGTTGGGGAAGTTATCCAACGGTTACTCTAAAAAACTATCTGTTAACCAACCGCATTTAATGCTTCTGACATACTGAAATTCGAATTTTGGTTGGTCAACAGACGAATTTTGAAGGAACCGAAGGTTAAGGCTTCCAACGTTACAGCACGAAGTTCGTCTGTTCATGAAGTGAAATTCAAATTTTGAAACTTGTAAAATGTTTTCACGTTGTGACATACGAATTTTCAAGAAGAAAGTTTTTCTGTTAAGTATGAACAGTGTTTTCAATTTTCTACAGTGCCCTCGAAATTTGAATTTTGGAAGCCCAAAATTCGTCTGTTCCCAGTACGTTCAAGGAGGCACAGTAGTTTACTTTCTTCAAAATTCGAATGTTGAAAGAGTGAAGTTCGTCTGTCAGAGAGAATCTTTTCAGACTAACTTCAACATTCAAAGTTACAAAACTCTGTCATTCGTATGTCAACATTTCATTCCAATAGACTCACAACCTTAGCTTCTGAAATTCGAATTTTAATGTTCAAAGTTCGTCTGTCAGAAAGCAGTTTTGAAACTTAAATTATTCTTGATCTCAGAATGAACTTCAACATTGTTTCAGATGAATTTCTTCCATTTTCATAAGTTGTGTTTTGTCTGAAATTCGAATTTTGAAGATTCAAAGTTCGTCTGTTTCAAAGAAGCTTCTTTCAGACTTGTATGAAAATTCGAATGTTGGAAAGCCAAAGTTCGTCTGTCAGATAGTATTTTTAAAACTCAATTTATTCTTGATTTCAGATGAACTTCAACATTTTTCAGACGAATTTCTTTAGTTTTCACAAATTATTTTTTGTCTGAAATTCAAATTTTTGAAGATGCGAGGTTCGTCTGTTTCAAAAAGGCTTCTTTCAGACTTAGATGAAAATTCAAATTTTGGAGAATCAAAATTCGTCTGTCAGAGAGACATCTCTTCAGACTTATTCAGTTTTAGCTTGAAATTCGAATTTCCAAAGGCAAAGTTCGAATTTCCATATGACAGTTCAGCTTAAACTTCTCAAACTTCGTCTGTTTGTGGGTGTTTTTCAAATAAGTCAAGATTTAACATAAAATCAAGGTTTGAAAACATTTTTTCTTCAAATCAAAATCTTTTACCCTCATTAAAACATAACAAAAGATCCTTCAGAAGATCTAACAGCTATTACTCAAAAATTCTTTACTTGAAACACTTTGATCTCCTTTGATATCTTCAATCCAAGCTCTTGATTGTTGCTTTGGAATCATCAAAACTCTTAATTCAACAGCTAGGTATTCAGCTTCTGTTTAGAATCAGCTACAGTGCTTTGCTTGAAACTTTTCCAACTAACTGCTCCACCATTCAAACAGAATAGGAATCCTGATTGTGATCTAGAATCATCTTTGTCAAATTGGAAACTTGCATCTGTGTAACCATTACAACTAGCTTGTCTTCCAATCCTCCATACACCAAGAATACATCCTTAGTCCTTCTTAAGTACTTCAGAATATTCTTGACAACAGTCCATTGATTCTCCCCTGGATCTGACTGATATCTACTAGTCATGCTTAAGGCATATGAGACATCTGGTCGAGTGCACAACATGGCATACATAATAGATCCAATTGCCGAAGGATATGGAATCTTGCTCATGTGTTCTCGCTCATCTCATGAACAAGGACACTGAGCTTTGCTGAAATTGATGCCATGAGACATGGGTATGTAACCCTTCTTTGAGTCTTGCATACTAAACCTATGCAATACTTTGTCTATATAAGTGCACTGACTTGGGCCGATTAGACTCTTGGATCTATCCCTATAGATCATAATACCTAGAATATAGGTGGCTTCTCCTAAGTTCTTCATTGAGAAACACTTTCCTAACCAAGTCTTGATATTCTGCAAGGTAGGAATGTCATTCCCAATGAGTAGGATGTCATCAACATAAAGCACTAGAAATACAATTGTGCTCCCACTAACCTTCTTGTAAACACAAGGTTCATCAACATTTTGGATAAATCTAAACTCTTTGACTACTTCATCAAAACGTTGATTCCAACTACGAGATGCTTGCTTCAATCTATAAATGGATCTTTTAAGCTTGTAAACCTTTGCAGAATCTTTTGGACGTACAAAACCCTCAGGTTGTGTCATGTACACATCCTCAAGCAGCTTTCCATTAAGAAATGCTGTTTTGAAGGTCATCTACCAAATCTCGTAATCATAGTACGCTGTAATGGCAAGAAGGATCCTGACTGACTTAATCATGGCGACTGGCGAAAAGGTTTCATCATAATTTATACCATGAGTTTGCTTGAATCCTTTTGCAACCAATCGTGCTTTGAAGGTATAAACTTGGCCATCCATGTCGGTTTTCTTCTTCAAAACCCATTTACACCCAATGGTTTTTATACCTTCAAGTAGGTCAATCAAGGTCCATACCTGATTATAATACATGGATTGCATCTCTGACTTCATGGCATGCAGCCATTTTTCAAAGTCAGATCCCATTATGGCCTCTCGATAGGTGGTTGGCTCTTCTTGATCCAAGAGCAACACATCACGATTATTAGTTAAAAGAAATCCATATCTTTGAGGCTGATGTCGTGCTCTATCAGACCTTCTTGGGCCTTGTGTTACTTGAGTAGGCTCATCAACTTGCTGTGAGTCTTCTTGTTCTTCCATCTTTAGCTCAATGCGATTTTGTGGGTCTCGAACTTCTTTAAGATTTATCTTACTCCCATTGGTTCTTTTAGAGACAAACTCTTTTTCTAGAAAGATACCATTCCTAGCAATAAACGTTTTATTCTCAGTGGGATTATAGAAGTAGTATCCCTTAGTTTCCTTAGGATACCCCACAAAAAGGTATTTTATAGATTTAGGTGCTAACTTATTTGAGGTTTGTTGCTTAACATAAGCCTCGCATCCCCAAATCTTTAGAAAAGATAAAATGGGCTTCTTTCCAGTCCATATCTCATATAGGGTCTTTTCAACCACCTTAGATGGAATATGGTTTAGAGTAAATGCAGCTGTTTCTAATGCATAGCCCCAAAAGGATGGTGGAAGATCTGTTTGACTCATCATCGATCGAACCATATCTAACAGGGTTTGATTCCTCCATTCAGAAACACCATTCCACTATGGTGTTTGTGGTGGAGTTAATTGTGAAACAATTCCACAATTTCTAATATGGTCAATAAATTCTTGGCTCAAATATTCACCACCTCGATTAGATCAAAGTGCTTTAATAGATTTGCCAAGTTGATTCTGTACCTCATTTTGGAAAGTTTTGAACATTTCAAAATATTCAAATTTTTGTCTCATTAGATAGATATATCTATATCTACTAAAGTCATCTATAAAAGTAATAAAGTACAGGTGACCACTTCTGGCAGTTGTACTTAACGGACCACATACATCTGTATGTATTAGGTCCAATAAGTCAGTGGCCCTTTCACTATGTCCAGTAAAAGGTGCCTTTGTCATCTTTCCCAAAAAACAAGATTCGCAAGTGTCAAATGATTCAAAATCAAATGAATTGAGAAGTCCATCTTGATGGAGCTTTGAAATGCGTTTCTCATTTATGTGGCCTAGATGACAGTGTCATAGGTAGGTCTGATTCAAATCGTTTGACTTGATCCTTTTGGCAGATACATTATAGATATGTTCCTTATTGGGAGCTTCTAGGTTCAAATAATAATGACTGCCATGCAAATCTCCATCCGCATAAAAAATGTCATTAAAATAAATAGAACATTTTTTATTCCCAATAATTGAAGTAAAACCTTCCTCATCTAAATAAGAAAGTGAAACAATGTTCTGACTCAAAGCTAGAACATAATAGCAATTGTTTAAAATTAACAAAAGCCCACTAGGCAAAATTAATTCATAAGTCCCTATGACTAAAGCAGCAACTCTTGCTCTATTTCCAACTCGTAGGTCTATTTTGCTCTTTTTCAGATTCCTACTCCTTTTGAGACCTTGCACATTTGTACAAATGTAAGTTCCACATGCAGTATCTAATACCCATGTTGGAGAAGTAGAAAGATTAATTTCTATAACATAAATACCTGAAGTAATAGCCACACTATTCTTCTTTTGTTTTAGATCTTCCTTGTAGAGCTCACAGTTCCTCTTCCAATGACCAGGTTCATTGCAAAAGAAACATAATTCTTCCTTAGGAGGCTTTGCCTTCTTGGCTGCAGGCTTGTGTTTGGGCTTGGGCTTTGGCTTGTCTTACTCCTTGGACTTGTTGTCCGGGCCTTTTCCCTTTCCCTTACCCTTACCTTTCTTTTTCATTCCTTTTCCTTTCTGAACCATTAAAACGTTGCTGGGTTTTTTCTTGATGTTTTGCTTAGCAGTTTTAAGCATCGCATGCAATTCAGAAATTGATCTTTCCATGTTGTTCATATTGTAGTTCATGACAAACTGGTCATAACTCTCTGGGAGGGAGTTTAAGATCAAATCTGTAGTTAACTCCTAGGTTATGGGAAATCCAAGCCTTTCAAGGTGATCAATGTAGCCTTTCATCTTCAAAACATGAGAGCTAACTAATGCACCCTTAGTTATTTTGCAGGAATGTAAGGCTTTCGTGGCTTCAAACCTTTCTTGCCTTGCCTGTTGTTGGAACATTTCCTTGAGATGCCCAATCATCTCATAAGCCTCCATATGTTCTAGATCTCTCTGAAGTTCTGGGATCATGGTGGCTAACATTAGGAATCCGACATCCACAGAGTCATTAAGATGCTTATTATAGGTATCCTTTTGGGCTCTTAGAGCATTGGCTGCAGGCGCCTCAGGAATGGGTTCATCTAGGACATATGACTTTCTTTCCTGCTTGAGAACAATTCTCAAGTTCCTAAACCAGTCAAGAAAGTTGGTCCCATTAAGTTTGTCCTTCTCAAGGATAGATCGCAATGATAGTGTAGCAGAATTACTCGTCGACATTTTCTACAACAAAATATGCAAAATTAAATTAATAATTTCCTACTAAAAATTAACCCTCATTTAGTTTAGTAGGCTAAGACCCATATTTCACCTAATTGTAAGTCTGCTTTGGCAAGATGCTTAAAATTAAGTTATTTAGGTAGGTAACTTATTTACCAATTACATCACATGTAACTCTTAGATCTTTTTGGGATCCTATCATCACATGACCTGGCATGTTTAATCCCATCAAATGCCTTGAGACCCAAAACCATTTTGATAGTCTCAATTAAGTCATACCATCATGAACCTTTTTGAGTATCACCATTACCCAAACTGTCTCACTAAGATAACCTAAGTGTATCCCACTATGGTGGATCCTACATTTAGGCGATCAAAGCCTTGACAAGTGTTCATTAATGTGTGGCATTTATACTTAAAATTTAATTCAAGATATTTTACTATATTGTTGTTATTCATACATCTATTCATCACATGAACATATATATATATATATAGTGGTGCCATCCTATACATGCATATGATCTCATCATAAAGTATAAAACAAACATGTCATAATATGATCCATCTAACCTATATCCTCCCAAGCCAATGAAAGGATTCTTCTAATATAACACTTATATACAAAAAAAAAACCTTGATTGAACATTTGAGGGGAGTGAGGTGAGAAGAGAATGTACATCCAGAATATAGAGAGAGGCACGACATGTAGGCCTTATTTAAAACCACAATTTCATCCTAGGGCCATATCATGCACCATACCCATCCAATTCAAACAAACAAATCACAACATGTAACAAACATCTCATCTAATGAAAAGCTGTAAACTTTGTGATTTTAACATTAAATCAGATTAAGCATTTACGAAACATATTGAAAACCCGAATTACATACAAACGGATTTTAATCGAATCATGTCGTAGCAACAACAGATTCTCGTATACATATGCAGAAACATATTCGCATCACATACAAAAATCACATGAATCTAATCAAGTCATACAGAAAACAAAATTGTTTTAAACAGATTCACAATTGTTTCAAAAACATATTTCACATATATGAATGGCAGATTTACAATCAAATTGAAAACTGATTTGAAAAATTGAATTGGACAAATTGAGTTCCACATATATGACAAACATGCAATAATATACTCAAGAACTCAATTTAAACAATCATTGACGTGGCTCTGATACCACTATTGGGAATTTTACTATACACGCAGCGAAAAAACTATAAGAAATTACCTCCCATGGATCCGTCAATGTTGTTTAGATTAAGATGTAGAAAAAGAATTTACCTCCGGTGCGTCCCTTGGTGTTCTTTTTCGTTTCGTTGGGCCTTAGGAACTAACGTGATTAGTCAGCTCCCTCTACCGGTATCTACACGAACGGCGAGTCTAACTCGAACGACGTGCTAGCACCTCTGGTTATGATGTCTGTACAATTTCGTACGATTCCGTACCAGTCCGTACGCCTTCGCTTTTCGCCCGTACAGTTTTTCTTTCTGAGTGTACGGCTGCTCTCTCTTTAGGGTAATTCGAATTCTATTGATTCTGTATCCTGGTCTATATCAATATATAGATAGGATTCGATATTTATTTAATTCAAATCAATAATTTAAACTAAATCAAATATTAATTAAATAGATTAGTTTGAATTTAAATCTATCTAATAGATTCAATTTAAACTAACTATCTAATATATATCCAGAATCAAATGTAGAGTTAATTTATCATATAAATGAAATTTAGATTATTAGTTTAAATTCAAATTTAGAATCCATTCTAAATCAAATTTAGATTATGACATTAGTTTAAATTTAAATATATCATATTGAATTAAATTTAAAACTAATTAATTTCAATAATATATATATTTCGAAATATATATGTCAAATATATATTATATCAAACATATATATATATATTTCAAATTTTAATATATATATATATCAAATATATATATAATTCTATTACCCTAAATTGAACATTAAATTCATTAAATCTAGACACATTTTAGATTCAATGAATCTGAACATTCTAGCTCGAGTTGGCTCATTTCTGTAGGCCCACATGATGTTGGTAGTGGTCTAATAACACTATTGGACCCACAAGTCACAAGTAGCCTCTAATAAGACATTGTGACTACCCAAATCATATGGGATTGGTGATCCCATACAACCTATCATATAACCCGATCACATCCCTTTTGTCTCATGATATATGGGTCAAGTATGAGGCATGAAAACGTCATCGTCATTTTACTCAACCATTACTTTCTAGATCTCCGAGTAGACTGACAGAACAAATGGAAACTCTTCCATTCGAGCACGGCCATGCATTTTCCCAGTCTCACTCATCGAGGGGCCCATATATATCTCTCCATTAATTAGAGGGATAAATTACATCTTGACCATTCATCTTCCTCCACACAAGTTCTACTATGCCCGATCATAGCCTTATGATCTCCTGATTAAAGGTGACTTTTAACTATGCCAAAGTATAGTGTTTCCTATGTAGGAAGCCATGGTGATCTCAAGTCTGAGGGTTTAGTGACATGGTAATATATGAGATATCTCGTGATGGGTCAATCGAGCATCTATTTTCTAACATGAGCTTATGATTTTGATTTGTATCTTCATACATAATTATCAATCAAAATCATACTAGCTTTAATTCATCATTATTCCCATAAAGATGATTGACTAGGGATATTTAGGATAAAATAATTTATCCAAGGATATTATTATAAAGAAAAACATGCAAACAATATAATAATGTAAGAAAAAACACTTGTTTTTTATAATGAAACACAATGTTCATAATACAATGATTGACGTAGGGCACAATCTCCAACAGAGAGACCCCTCAAAAGTGGGTGAAAATGCTTCCTTGGGTGGAGTATTGGTTCAATACTTCTTATAACCGATCAATGGGCATGACACATTTCAAGGCATTGTATGGAAGAGACCTTGCTACCCTTTTCAAGTGGAATGATGATAACTTAGTGGTGGAGGAGGTAAATGATCAATTGAAGGAGAGAAGTGAACTCTTGGATAACCTCAGAGCTCATTTAGAGACGGCTCAAAATTAAATGAAGGCTTAAGTTGATAAAACAAGAAGAGACTTTGAGTATGATGTTGGTGCGATGGTGTACTTAAGGATATAGCCGTATGAACTCAAATCTTTGTCTCGAAAGAAGAATGAGAAGTTTCACCCAATTATTATGGTCCCTACAAATTTGTTGAGAAAAATTTTAGGGTGGCTTATAAATTGCAACTACTAGTTTTGGCACAAATACACCTTGTCTTTCATGTACCACAGCTTAAAAAGTCCCCTCTTCCTTCTATAAATGTATATCCTCTGCCTAGTTTTCAATATGAAGAGTATGGACTTCAAGTATAGCCTGAATCGATTTTAAAAGCCAGAACGATGACTAATGGTAGACAACAAGTACTTATTAAATGGAAGGACTTACCTAATTGTGACTGTACTTGGGAAGATATGGATGTTTTAGACACTCAGTTTCCTGAATTTCAACTTGAGGATAAGGTGAAACTTGTAGGTGGGGTGCTAATGGACCCAATGGCTTTATGGGCTGCACATACTCTAGAAGGAGGCCCAGGGAAGGGATTGCTGTGAAAAATAATGTCAAGCAGGCCAAGAGGAGAACCAATGCCAACCCACTAACTAATGAAGTGCTAGATGAGATTAGTATGAGCGCTGAAATGGCACCCCAGGTGGATGTTAACGTGGTGAGGGTTCAATAGGTTAGTTATCTTGGCTACTGTGTAGGAGAGTAGACATGGAGGTTACTGTTTGAGGAAGGAGAGTCCCTATCTCTCAAATGTTAGGGGAAGAGAAACTTCACTATAGCTATTTTTTGTTTCTTTGCTTTCTTTTGACTGGTTAGACTTTGTTGCTTAGTTGGGAGTATTAGTTTTTCTGTTACTCTTAATTTTACCTTTTAAGAGTTGTAACCCCCAGTTTATTAGAAATAATACAGGAGATTTACTGAGCTCCATTAGATGGTCATTTAGATAACCACCTAAGAAGGTAGACTTTTGTAGTTGGTTATCTAAGTGATTGCCTGCAAAAGTATTACTACTTAAAACAATAAAATTTTAAAAAATAATGTAGACTAAGGTAATCAATTTCTATTATTATAGCATTCTAAATTTAGAATTTAGAGAATTACTATGTTGATTGAATCTTTATTCAGCCTAACTTATGCTCCCTTCTCTGTTAGCAAATGGCATATGACACATAATATATAGATCTTTGTCCTTCTAATGCTTACAACTTTTTCTTGTCAATTTTAGGCAACTTTTTCCCTTCAATTTCAAACACTTGTTCCTATAGTTTATTAGTTTCCTTGCTCATATGCATGTTTCTGATTCTGATGAATGATTTTACATTACAAGAACCCAAACAAAAGGAATGGTATTTTCATTTCAATCCTCTGAACCCTGGACAGTACCAAGCTTGCAGGTGAGAATCTTAAACAATGAACCAAAAACCAGACCGGACCAGCCGGTTCAATCGGTTGGACCGGGAACCGGTCCCCAGTCCGGTCCGAAAAACCCAGAAAACCGGCCCATCTGGAAACTGGTAAGAAACCGTCCAAACCAGTCATGAACCGGCCTGAACCGGTAAAACCGGACGGTCAACCGGTTTGCCCCGGTTTGGAAATTTTTTTTTTATTTTGTGTTTCTAAGGCAAAACGACGACGTTTTGCCTTAGATTTTTTTCCTGTAGCAGTCCCTTTTTTAGTTTTTTTACAAAAAAACTAAAAAAGGCGTTCTCTCCTCTGACTTCGGCACTTCACTCAGTGTCTCTCTAGTAGTCCCATTCCGTGCTCTGAATTGAAGCAGTGAAGTATGAACCCTAAGTCCCTAACATCCCAAATTTCTTCCCATTGGTCACCTCTATCGGGTCAGAAGTTATCTCGATGGCGAGCTTCAAGGCTTTACATCAATAGCTGTCGTCTCCCTTCCTGAATCACGGGTTGAGTTCCTCTGTTTGTGTCTCGTCGTCGCCATCTTCGTCTGCTCCTACTCCGACTCCATCGCAACAGCAGCATAACAGCATCCTCCTCTATCCGCGGCTATTTTCTCTTGTCACCTTGGTGTTGTGTTTGTTTCAGGTCTAATGGTTGCCAATTTCTGATTTCCGTTGCCTCCTCTGTTTTTGTTACTTTTGTTGTATGAAGCATTGAATATATTGTCTTTCTTTCTTTTTCAGTTTTTGGCCTGAATCTATTTTCATTTTTCTTAGCTGAAGCAGTTTAATGACCAATGTTTTAAATCCTTTGTCTTATGAGTTTCCTGCTTGTTCTTTGGTTTTGTAATGGAAGACGTTGATTCATTTTACAGAGAGTAAAGGTTATCAAGAACTTGCTAATTCACTTGCCTGTATTTAATCAATAAGGAATCCAATCTAAGAGGACTTTTCGTTTTATAGCAATGACAATTCTCTTATTGGATTTTTCTAGCTGATGACATATTCACTGATCTTTTGTGATTGACAAGTTTCATCAATAATGTACTTTAATGTACTTAATGTAGCACGAATACACGATTAGGATTTTTCAAATTCTGGAGCTAATAGAAGCTGAAGCTATTTTCAGGGTTGGACCTTAACTTTTGTTTTTATTTGTATATTTTTTTTCATCTAAAACTAAATTTCTTTGTGGACAAATAGATAATGCTAGGTTGGAGCTTTAAGTTTCTTTGCTGAAGTTTTCATTTTGATGGGAGTGAAATATTAGAGTTAGAACTTGTCTATGACTATTGACACAAGCTAAACTGCTAAAGATATGATGCCTATGTTTGTATGCATTTTTTGCCATAATTATATGGAGTATGGACTTCCATTTCATGATAATATCCTAGTATAAAGTATAAACTAGCTTGGAGCTTTAAGTTTCTTACAATGTTTTTGTAGTCATTATTTCACTTTATTGAACTTGAACCGTGTACTAATTTTAAATTTTCTTTAATATTGTCTTTCTCTTCATCCTAGTTAAGGAGCATGGATATTTCAAGATCTAATGCCAATACACAACATAATATGTCTCCCACTCCCAATCCCATTAATGCTGGACAAAATACCGTTGGTAGTAATGAACCTTCATCAGACAAACAATCAACAACAGGGAGTTCATCGACGCGTGGGAAGGCTGATCCTGCATGGGAATATTTTTCCTTGAAAAAAGAGGGGAAGACTAATGTGTATACATGCCTTTTTTGTTTTGCAGTTTATAGAGGAGGTGGAATAAATAGAATGAAGCAACATCTTGCTGGTGTCATTGGTCAAATATCTTCTTGCAAGAAAGCTCCTCATGATGTACGTCATAGGATGAAAGAGTCTTTAAAAGAAGTGCAATTAAAAAAGAAGCTTGATGATATTCATGAAGAATATGGTGAGGAAGAGGGATGTGAAGTAGCTATTGCTTCAACTCCAATTTTGAGGGTCCTTGATTCTCGTGGCAAGAGAAAAGCTACTGGGGTAGTTGAAAATTATTTTGCTCCAAGAACATCTCCTGGCTCCCAACCAAGCATCAAAAGTGTATTGTCAAGTAAAGAAGCCCAACACAATGCTAGGATGGCCATTGCTCAATGGGCTTTTATCAATTGCATTCCATTTAATACCATGAATTGTCCTTTCTTTCAAAAAGCTGTGGATGCAATTGCTGCCATGGGGCCTGGATTTAAAACCCCTACTGCTTATGATATGAGAGTCAATTTGCTAGGAGATTGGAAGAAGGAATGCCAATTACTCATTGAGAGTCATCGAGCTAAATGGCAAAATAATGGTTGTACACTTATGGCTGATGGTTGGACTGATGTGAGGCAAAGAACGTTGATCAACTTTTTAGTCTATTCTACTAAAGGTATAGCTTTTGTGAAATCTGTTGATGCTTCTGATATGGTGAAAGATGCAAAGGCTTTGTTTTCATTGTTTTGTGATGTTATTGAGTGGGTTGGTCCTGTTAATATTGTCCATGTGGTGACTGATAATGCAGCTAACTATGTAGCATGTGGTAGGTTGATTAAAGAGAAATATAGACACATTTATTGGTCTCCTTGTGCTGCACACTGCTTGAATCTTATCTTGAAGGACATTGCAAGCATGCCTCATATATCTGACCTTCAATCAAAGGCATCAAAGATAACTATATTTGTATACAATCACACAATCTTCTTGTCATGGCTTAGGAAAAGAGAGGGGTGGAAAGAAATTGTACGTCCAGGAGTGACTAGGTTTGCCACTACTTTCATTACATTTTATAGTATACATGAGCACAAACATCACTTGCAAGCCTTGGCTATTGATAAGCATTTTGTTGATCATAAATTGTCTAAGACAGTTGCAGGTAGACAATTTAGTGCCATCGTATTAGAAAAAAAGTTTTGGGATGATTGTTATGAAACTGTGAAGATTGCAGCTCCCCTTATTCGATTGCTGAGACTTGTAGATTCAGATGAAAAGCCTTCTATGGGTTATGTGTATGAAGGGATGTTCAGGGGAAAAAAGGCAATAAAGATTATGTTTCATCATAAGAAGGAAAAATATAAGCCTTACACAAATATTATTCAAGCTCAATGGGATAAGCACTTGAAGAATGATCTACATGCAGCGGCATATTTGTTGAATCCTGCTATCTTGTATGATAATCAGTTTGTAACAAGAGAAGAATTATGGATGCAATACTTGATTTATTTGAGGCAAATAGCTCTTCTTCCTATATTGAGATGATAACTCAGTTGACAACATATCGTGAGCGTGATGGCTCTTTTAGTCGGGACCAAACTATTGCAGCTGCTAGTAGATTAGAACCTCGTAAGAATTAATTTATTACCTATTAATTATTATTTGGCATATAAGTTTGTAATATAATTGAATATTTTTGTCTTTTTGATGTAGATATATGGTGGGACATTTTTGGAGGCAGTGTTCCAGAGTTGCAAAAGCTTGCAATCCGGGTTCTTAGCCAAACTTCTTCTTCTTCTGGATGTGAGCGAAATTGGAGTTTGTTTGAACGAATTCATACAAAAAGAAGAAATAGATTGGAACATCAACGATTAAATGACTTGGTTTTTGTTAATTACAACTTGCGATTGCAATATAGGTAATAAGTTTCAATTATGATCCTATTGACTATAAATAATTCATATTCGACTATTTTTGTGTTTTCGCAAAAGTGAACCTATATTTTAATATTTTCATTTGTTTTCATCAAAGGTCACAATTGAAGAAGAGGAGTTATGATCCTATTGATTATGAATCAATTGACAAAGTTAATTTTTGGGTAACTGAAGAAGATGCAACTCCTGAGTTTGATGATGCAGATTTTCAAAGTGAGACTGATGCAGATTTTCAAAGTGAGACTTTTATTCCATCATGGCCTCAAGGAGAGAATGAAGGTTCATATTTTCAATTTCATTTTAGTTTCTAATATTAGATACTTGTTTTCTATACATAATCATTAATATTACTTTTTGTCAAATATATAATAGGTGATGAAAATGTGAACATTCCAGATCTCCCACCTCTAACTTCATTGGATGCTAATCGACTTCAACATGATTCTGCTACTGGTTCTGGTTCTCTTAGTTTGGCTGTTAATGAGTCACCATATGAAGAATTTAACTTGAATGACTTTTATGGTGGTTACTAATTGAATGCTTATGGTAGACAAATACTGATATGGTTATGTATGATGTTTGATTGTTTGTTGTGGATAAATTTGGTTGTTTATGGACCTATGATGTATGATGTTTATGGTTATGTATGATGTATGATGTATGAATTTGGTTGTAGTAGACTACTTTTATATTTCATCATAGATTGGATGTTAATTTTGTGATTATGGATAAATATTGTTTCTATTTTTCATCTACATTATCCAAAATATATTAATTTATTCATACCCGGTTCGACCCCGGTTCGACTATTGAATCTTGAACCGGTGTCTTAACCGGTTCAATGGCCGGTCCGATTTTTAATACCTTGATCTTAAATAGAGAATCTTGAAAATTTAGAATAATAAGTAAAGAAAAGAAAAGGAATCCATAGAAGTAGTTTTGTTTCTCTTTTAATGATATCTTTTTCTTTTCTATCATTGTCCTTCATCCAAATATATTATTAGTAGTAAAGTCCGAACATGGAATGGAATATTTTGAGTGTTAGTAAGTGAAGGAAGGTTGGAGAAAGAGGAATTCAAGGAGACTAATGATAGGATCATCTATCCTTTTTCTATTAATTTTAAATAAAATTAATGATAGACTTTTTATTAAAATAAAGCTTGAAGTTGTAACTGCTAGTAATAGAAAATATGGACATGTTATTAGATTTTTTTTAATGATTATGTTTAACATTACGTGAATTCCACCAAATCACTTACTTTATGTGTCGGCCACATAATTGAAAGTATATGTAATAAGAATATCTCGATACCAAGCCATGCATATTATAAATCTATTATTGAATCTATGGACTTGAGTTTGAGCTAAGAGCGGACTCCTTCGAAATATTAATTGGAACTTTCTTTCATACAACAAGCTAGTTAGTAAGAATCTTGTACTTACAATGAATGTAGAGGCTACAAAGCGAAGAGAGTGATAGCATCAAAAGATGGTCCACAAACAGATTTGAAAGTGCATCAATTAATCCTCTATTGTGCTCGTGGCATTGTTGCTGGTATTGTTGGTGGCTTGCTTGGCCTTGGTGATGGCTTTATTTTGGGCCCGCTTTTTCTTGAGCTCGGAATTCCTCCTCAGGTATCTTCTTTTTTTTATTATTTTTTTTACCTCGACTCGTTTAACATACAGATTGGATTGAAATGAAAAAAATAGGAAGATGTAAAGAAAAAATCTTATATAATGTAGGTGTCGAGTGCCATAGCCACTTTGGCCATGACATTTTTTGTATCAATGTCAGTGGTGGAATACTACCTAAAACGTCTTCCTTTACCTTATGGTAAGTGAGTGTGTGTGTGTGTAATGTCACTAAACAAATTTCCTTTCAGTATATATATAATCTATTGTCATATATGTTGACAAAAAAATTACTTTGTACAGCTCTTTATTTTATTGGTGTATCCGTTATAGCTGCGTTTTTGGAACAACATTTGGTGAGAAAGTTGATAGCCATATTAGGGAGAGCTTCATTAATCATTTTCATTCTGGCTTTGACGGTTTTTGTGAGTGCAATATCACTAGGTAAGTGTCCATTCATTATTTTGCATCAAGGAAACATCATTGGAAGAAGCTATGGTGTTTATAGTTTTTCTTTTGCTAGTTCGAACTTATTTTGTCAACAAATTCTTTAGATATTACTTTGAGAGATTATTTAGAGGGTTTTTTTTGGTGCTTCGATTAGGTTGTAGTGTTTTGATGGATGATTTTCTATGGTGATGAAATAAAAGAAGGAGAGAAGAAATACATACTAGTTGAGAATGCTCTTCCACTGATAGAAAGTAAATGACATACAGCAACATCACGGCGGATGGAATAAAATCACAATCTCAGACTTTATTCATTGGTTCACTGTAAAAACACTCAGACTGTAACACCTTAATTTAGGGCCCATTTCCCATGTATTAGATTATTTTAGACCTTTCATCATGGTTTAGAGACTAGAATCATAATATAATAAAAACAGAATTTTCCAAAATTCGGGGTACTGTTCATTTGGCAATTTCCCTTTTACCCACTAAACTTTGAAAATTTATAACTAAATCTAGAAAAGTCATCTTGAGGTGATCTATCATACCTTACTTTCTTACATTATTTCCCATATATGATAGCATATATGATGCTAAATGAGCTAATTTAGAAGCTTGAATCATTAGAAGATTAAATGAGAAAAATTCAATTTTTCAAAATAATATTCATTTGGTAATTTGAATTTCCTGGCTAAACTTTGAAAAATCATAACTAAATCTAGGAAAATCTTATGAGGATGATTCAAGTCTCTAAAAATAGATAAAAATATTTCCTACATGGTAAAAATATATAACTGGAACTTAATTGATCTAATTCATTCATAAAATTCATTGAATTATACTATTCATTTGGTCAAAACTATTTTTCCAGA
Organism: Adenanthera pavonina; assembly: GCA_026686845.1. Classification (NCBI taxonomy): domain Eukaryota; kingdom Viridiplantae; phylum Streptophyta; class Magnoliopsida; order Fabales; family Fabaceae; genus Adenanthera; species Adenanthera pavonina. Next base: position 8,506,859 of record JAIVEN010000019.1, on the reverse strand, counting down.
TTTTCTGAGCCATCTTCAAAAATTCATAACAATTCCTATACTTATCCAAATCAAGTGATCTTTGGCTCTTTGGAAATATATCTATGTATACTTTCCAAGAATATATAACACTCATATAGAAAACTGAATTTAGAATGAACAGTAACTGTATAACTGATCAGTGCGCATAATGGACAGATTTACATACCAACTCCAAAAACTAAATACATAACCTACTTACATGATTCAAACTCTTCCAAAATATATTCTTAACATCACAATAACTCTAAAGGAATATTATAGCATCAAAACACAACTTCATGAAAATACATATGATTTCATATATAATTACAAGGAAATAAGCAACCAAGGTGGCTATAAATCTAATCATCATTAATCTTCTCCTTGCCTCTTGTCTTCTTGGAGGTCTTGCCATCACTTGAACCTATCATGTTAGTGCTTGGGGGTGAGATTTGGGAAAATCTCAGTAGCTAGTTTATCTCTTGCAAATATATCATTCAAGTTTCACAAATATTTCACATATAAACACATAAATCATTAAAATACCATATTGTCAAGTAAAAATTTCGACAGAGTTTCCCCTTAGAAAATGGACATCCCGGGGAATAAAACCCCTCATTTTATAGCCAAGACCAGTCACAGAACAACACAAATACAATATGACAAGAAGTTATAATCATGGAAACAACAAAAAATAACATATTGCAATAAAATAAACACAACTACCTTTTATATTTTCCTTTGCTTTTGCACTTGGAACCAAAACTTCCACTAGTTTTCTTGAACTCCCACAAGTCCTAAAACATCATTCAATATCAACTTAATCAACTCAAAATAAGGGTTGCTTTACAAAGTCTCACTAAAACCCTAAAAATCCAAATTCTTTATCTCTTGATTTTCCTTGAATCCAATACTTGTTTTTAGCTAATTTGGACCAAAGGAATCCATTTTTAATATCAAAACAATGAAAATCCAACACTTTCCCAACATACTAAGCTCACCAAAATCTGACTTATAGGGAGAGAAATTGGTTTTTCTCAAAACTTGCTTAAATCATACTATACTTAATTTCTCTTGCAAAATCTCATACCAAATCATAATTTTATGACTTTAAAACAACTCCCCATACTCAAACAAGCTTAGACCAAAATTGTATAGAGATGGGAAAGAAAATATTTCATGGAAACTTAAGCCAAACAATCAAGAAAAGATACTAGAACACTTGTAAGTCATAAGAGAAACATTTACAAATTTTCTTAGATTTTTCTCCAATTTTGTCCTATTTTTTCTTCCTCCCTCACGTGGCTGCCCTTCCTTTCTTCAATTTGCAGACTTCTCTTCCTCTTTTCCTTGCTATATGGTCGGCTAAAACATGGGAAAGGAGAGAGTATATATACATTTTTCCAACCAATGAAAATTTACCACTTAATGTTCTTGATTTTTCTTGCAATTTCATGAAAATAATAAACTAAGGCTATTTTGTCATGTGCAACTTGTGGAGCACGAAATAGGGAGTATTTTGGTCCAAAAATTTCAGATATTTACTTATCCAGATATATCCTGAACCGGTCTAGACAAATAAAGTTACTTTAATAGTATATTTTACTATTATTGGAATACTAATTATAATTATATTGGGATATAAAATTATCATAATATACTTATCCTAATTGGTTCAAATATAAAATTCACATATTTTTCTTGAATGAATACTGCCTCTTTCTGTAGTCCAGACTGACCTTTATCGGGTAAGATATTAATATTAAATTCTAATTTCCCAATAAATATTATTTTGATCTTAATAGATTTCATACTATATTCCTTTGGTCTTAACTCAATGAGAGCTTCATTTTGAATATAATTTTTTATATTTACAAAAATACCCTTAATTCGGGACATATTTATAATTTTTAAAATTTTCAAGTTATTAGGTGTAATTTTCTCTAAAATTCATAAAATTTGTTTCAATGTACGCGTACGTCCACACCTTCGTTCTTCTCATTCCTTTTTTCTTTTTTTTTTAGGGATAAAATAGTCATTTTCTCATTTTTCTTTCTGATCGAGATAATTGACCTCTTTATCATATATCATGCAAAACGGCGTATGTCCGTTTTTGAAAATTCCTTATAGATTTTAAAATATTGAGCCTTAAACATTTAAGGAAAATTTCAAGATATTACATGATTCAAGTCTCTAAAATGTTCTTAATTTCAGATCTACATGGGAAAAATATAAAACAGTAACTTGATCGGGTCAATTCGTACAGTAATTTCGTGGACATTTACTGTTCATTTGGTCATGTTTCTACCTTCCAATTTTCTGGCCTCAAATTTGAAAAATCATATTTTATTCTATTTTATCCCAAATTATGCATACTCTATGTCATTCGAAAGCTATACATGTCTACTTATAGACCTATTTTTCTTATATATTTATTTCATTTACACAGGGCATAACTTTAATTTAAATCACGAAGGGTCAGAATCCAACTCTTACTAGAACCATTTTGGGAAAACTTACATATCTCTTGTTCTATAACTCCAATCACTTCCAAATTAGTGGCATATAGATTTTAAGACATATATCTTTTTATACACATAAACCACTGAATTTTTGGAGCTCTGTACAATTTTATGTTATCTTTTGAAATTTCCAGCACTTAACTTTCAGTTTCCCATTTTCCCAATATTGTCCTATTCTGAACCCTAACTTTGTAAATTCACCATCTAATGTACACAACTCCAAATGGGGTGAATTAGGTGTCATATTAAAGTTTGTGATGCCCTCTATCTGGTATAAGAATATCATAAACCTAACCTCACATTAAGTATAGAACAAGGGAGAATGAAACAGACACATCTAGAAAATGCCTTGTTTCAGTCTACATTACAATTTGCTTGCCAAAACCCTTGTAAATGAACTCATTTTGGCCTGAAACTTGGTAGAATATAAACTTCATATCCCAACATACAAAACTGGAAATTTTCATACATTTTCTACAACATTAACATGTTATTCACTATTTTAAAATTTCATACAAAACAAGACACAAATAACCATTCACATTATAATACATTGGCTTGCAACATCATTTCCTTCTTCATGCCTTTTGCTCCTTCCTTAACTCTTTTGCATTGGTTTTCCCTAGCATGGTGAGTAATTGAGGGGGGGTGAGATTCAAAGAATCTCAGTAGCATTATCCAGCCATACACATATATCATCACATTTCACATAGACTTAAAGCAAACTCATCAATTCATATAATGACATAATAATTTTATAAAAAGTTCGCCAGAGTTTCATTTTATAAATTGGGCATTCTGGAGCTTCAAACCCCTTTAAACTACTCATTCAACAATCAATGAACATCACAAAATATTAACCATGGCATCAAACAAGTCATAGAGTTCATGAACATTCATAAGACAATGTAATGCATAGAATGAAAAAAACGCTACCTTTATGTATTCCCTTCCTTTCTAAACTTTGTGCACCTATTCTTTGGCTTGCTTCAGCTTTCTTGAACCTATACATATCATCATTTAATCCATTTAGCTACTGATTTTCGGAATTATATAATACCATACACACTAAACCCTAACTTTTTCACTTAGTTTTTCTTTGATCTTTTTTTGCACAACACACTTGTTCTTAAGGTTTTGGACCATGTAGAATCCATTTTTGGCATCAAAAAAATGAAATTCCAAATCTAAATTGATGCTCTATTCTGACCGAAAATCTTGGAGAAAGAAGGAAAAATTATTTACTTTGCAATACAACAACTACTCTATAAAATCATGCTCTCTTGACTAGTTGATGATTTCTCCTAAGTTTATTGCATCCTTGCTTCCTCTAGATTTTGGCCGAAATATTAACATGGAAAGGGGAAGAGGAAGACTCCAAGAAACCAAGGTTAACTACTTAAAATTAGAAGCTCAAGGTAGTAGGAATCACTTACCACTTCCTTGAGTTCTTGGATCATAAACTTTGTCTTCTCTTTTTCTTCTTCTTTCTCTCTTTTCTTTCTTTCTTTCATGTGTTTTCTTGCTCAATTCAGATGCTAATTCACACATGACATGGTGTAAAAGTGAGTGGTTAATGGACTTAATTAAGTAGCTTAAGCATGATTACTTTTTTGCTAATACTTAATTACTTTATCACATACTTCTTCAAGAAGTATTCCCAAAAAATAATAAAATATCCTTGGGCCTCATATGCTGCAGAACAATCACGCATGGGAGAGAGAAATGTGTCCAATGCCCAATTTTCCTGATCTAGATATACCTCAATCCGGGTATTTTTTAATCGTACCGATAAAACCATCTTTATACTAATTTAGTATTTTTGGGATACAGGACTATTCTAATTTTATTTTTATATTTCCATAATTATCCTATCCCAAATGGTATCTGTGTATGACCCATATCCTGTCCTGATTTCTTTTAATCATTGATGAGGCCCACAATTTCTTTTATCAGTTTACTGTTACTTTTGGACACTCAGCACTGATTATTTCTTTATCCTTGAACATTAACCCTTAGTGCCATATACCATTGGACTTCTCTCGTCGAGGGCTTCATTTTGACAGTAATTTTACATATTATGCAAAATTACCCCTGACTTAGGTTAAATTATAATTTCTGAAACTTTCAGGTCGTTAGGTGTAATTTTCCCCAAGATATTTCTAATACTCATTCCTCGTAATTTTTATGACATTAGGGACATGGATGTCCTTTTCATAATTCTTTAGGGTAAAAATATAATTTCTCATTTTTCCATCTGACCGAGAACAATGGCCTCTTTGTCCTTTCTCACGCAAAATAGTGTCTACCTATTTTTGTAAATTCCCAATATATTTTTAAATATTTTAACTTTCTTGAGATGTTACCCAGGAAGAATTGTTGGGAGAGAAAAAAGAGAGACACTAGCTTTTGCAGAGAGGAATATTAAGAGTTTATATCTCCGGATGCACTAACACACACACACACTAAATTCTCTAAAGCATGGAAGATATGGGATGGATCTTAATAGCCATTCCCTCTTGGCCTTTTTTTTAAATGAACAATGAGCCCTAATTATTATTGGGCATGGGCTTATATTTTATCTAACCCAATAAGGGTGTATTTTATAGTGCAACCCAACATATGGACATATGTTGCTTATGATACAACCTTGGAAGCCCAGAAGCTAAACCAAATTAATGATTCCTCTGATGCAATTTGGAGGTAGCTTTGATGCCAACTTTAATCTTACTATTTATCATTAACTTCCTTGGATGAAATTTATTTTGGTTCTATTTGTGTGAATCTGTAACTCTATATAAATATTATTGAAAACTTAACGTCCTCTGTCTAAAGAATTGGAGCCTTCATTTAATTTCCTACTTTCACTTGGAATTAGAATATGCTTTTGGTTATCTCAAGCTGCGGAGGTAGATGAACTTTCATTATTTCTGCAAATTCGTAGAAGGTTAAGGCTGAATAATAAGTGAGTTTTTCTCTTTCTACTTATACATAGTTACTTTTACCTTCTCAAAGTGAATAGAAAGCTTTTTGCTTTAGCTCTGAAGTATACTTCAATTGAGCAATTGTTATAATTGCTACTACTTATATAATTTCATCTGAATTTAAATAGATTCATGTTCATAATTTGATAGTTTGGGGAATATTAAACTCATCAAATTATATCACAAAAAAAAATAATTTGATAGTATATATGAATGTAATTGGCTATCAAATTTGAAGTCTTTATTCATTTTTTACTGTTACTAGTCTCTTGATTCATGGATATATGACTGACTGTGCATGTTAGCTAATTTGCAAGTTCATGATTCCAAAACTACATCCTGCATGTATGATCTATCTCTGCTTGACAATATTTTGATAATATATATGTTTGTGATTGGCTATCAAATTTGAAGTCTTAGTTTATTTTTTACTGTTACTGGTCTCTTGATTCATGGATATGAATCGTGAACCCTTTTGGAATTGTTTAAGTTATCATAGGTTTAGGTTTAAGCTCAAAGAGTAATAGTTAATTTATTTAGCATTGGTTATATTTCCAAATGTAAATGTTGAATTTTCTTTCTTCTAGGAGCATATGCCAAAGAAGAAATAAGCCATTTGAAAAAAAAAAAATTGGAGGTGCTTGGGAGCAAATGTCAATCTCCTTTGGCAATTATTGTGAAGAAAGATTGGTGGCTGAAGATATGGCTATTGCTGAGAGGAGTGATGTTGGTTAATCCTTGTTGTATGCTGCTTTTGGTTTGTTTCTGTTCTGGTTTTGGTCAAGTTGTATGTTAGGTTGTATTCTAGGCTTTATTTTTTCTATTTTTTATTTTGGTGGATTAGTGTGCGTAAATTATTTGGTTTATTAATAAAGCTGATATTGATTTGTAAGTATTTTTTGATGTAATAAATGCTTTTTTGGTCAATAGTTTCAGTAAACTGCATATATTTTGATATTGGTTTAAAATATTTTTTTAAATAAAAATATAAATCCTTTGTAGGCAGATATATAGTGTAACACCTTGATTTAGGGTAATTTTCCCATATATTAGATAATTATTTAGTTCATTTATATCTTATTAGAACCTTGAATTACATAATATGTCATAATAAAATTTTTCAAAAATTTGGGTACTATTCATTTTAACTAAATTCCTTTTACCGAACGAACTTCGAAAAATCTTAACTAATTTAATAAAAATCATATGTAAATGATTCAAGTCTCTACAGATAGATTAGAATATTATATACATGAAAAAAATATAAAACAAAGCAATTACTGGGCCAATTAGTACAATACATTTCATGAATTCTACTGTTCATATGGTCAATTTCAGAAAAATCCAATTTTCTGGAGGTAACTTTTAAAAATTACCATAATTTGTACATTCATCCAAATTTAGTGCTCTTTAGACCATTTAAAAGTTATTTCTATCTAATTTTCAACCATATACAACATTCATACTTTACATTACAAAATGTCTAAATAGTAGTGTCACTCTGTAGTGGTCAAAATGACCCTTTACATCCTAATACTCTACCAAATAAAAGCTGTAAAATATTTACATGGCCATAATTCATTCTCATATCATGCCATACATTCACCAAGACCTAAATGGACATAAAATCTTGGAGAAACAGATTTAATATCATATTTACAAAAAAAGATCAAATTTCATGGCCATTGCAAGAATTATCAATCTAACCAACAAGTTCTTTCTCCTTTCCTTTCTCTTCTTTGGAGGTTCTGCCATGATTGCTTCCTAAACATGGTTAATATGTGGGAGATGAGATTCAAAGAATCTCAGTAGCTAATACCCAAACATACCATCATATTATCACATTAAGCATGAAAACATCAAGAAAACATATTTCATCACATTAGCATATTTGAGTCATACATTTTTGAAAAATTTTTGATAGAATTTTGTTTAGAAAAATGGACATCCCAGGATTTCAATACCCCTCAATCAACTCAGCCAATAACATTAAACCATCACAAAATAACATTATCATATGGCAAAGCATCAATCACATTGAAAGTAAGTATGACAATACATTGCAAGTAAGGGAAATTAATTACCTTATAGTACTCCCTTGCTTCCCACACTTGGTACACCACTTTTCAAGTCTTCCACAACTTCCTTGAACCTAGCCATATCATCATTCAAGCACTTTAACTACAAGTTTCAAGAGTAACATCATGCTATACACATTAAACCTAAATTTTTCACTTAGCTTTTCATTGAGTTTTTCTTGAGACTAACACTTGTACTTGACTAATTTGGACCCAAGGAATCCATTTTTTGGGGTCAAAAACATGAAATTCCAACTCTAAAAATAAACCCTTTCTAGCTGAAATTAAGGGAAAATGGAAGAAAATTGCTATGCTTCTTAATTCATCAAACTACTTCCATATTCATGCTTTAAATGAGTATTCTAGCATTTCCCCTATGCTTAATAGTTGGAAAACTCATTTCCTTCCTAAATCTTAGTTTGGCCAAAACCCTAAGAGAAGGAATAATGAAATCTACTCTATGAACCATGCACCAAACCTTATTAATGGCAAGCTTGAAGTAGAAAACAACTTACCAAGAACTTCAGCTTTCAATTTTCCCTTGAGTTCCTTCTTTTTCTCTCTTTCTTGTGTTTTTCCTCTGGTTTTTGGCTGTTGAATGCTCATACAGAAAGGTGAGGAAAATGAGTGATTAAGCTGCTTAATGATGTAGCTAATCATGGTCAATCACTTAACCTAACTATAGTTACTTTTTTGGCCCAAAATGACAATTTCTTCGAGAAGCTTCTTCAAAAATTTTTGCTGCCCAACTGCCCCAATTTTCACACCAATAAGAGTGTTTCAAGTGTTTACGAATGCTCAATTTTTCCTGATCCAGATATATCTTGAGCCAGGTAATTTTTAACTATACTGATAAAACCACTTTTTATAGTAAATTAACATTTTTTGTCTACAGGAGTATTCAAAATTTACTTTTATATTTTCTTAATTATCTTGTCCAAAATGGTGTCTATGTGACTTCCATATCTTGTCCCGGTTACCTTTTAACTGCTTGTGGGGCCTACAATCTGCTTTATCGGTTTAAAGTTACTTTTGGGCACTCGACACTGCTTATTTCTTTAAACTTAATCATTAACCCTTAGTGCTATATACTATTAGACTTCTCTCACCGAGGGCTTCATTTTGACAGTAATTTTGCATATCTACAAAATTACCCCTAACCCGGAGTTAAATTATAATTTTTGAAACTTTTGGGCCATTAGGTGTAATTTATCCCAAAGGTTTTTCCATTCACATTCCACGTGATTTTATGCATTTAGGGACACGGATATCATTTTTATAATTTCTTAAAGGCAAAAATATAATTTTTCATTTTTTTGTTTAACTAGAAAAAATGACTTTTTTGCCCTATTTCACGCAAAACGATATCTGTACATTTTCACGAATTCTTTGTACATTTCATATTATCATTTATTATTTTCTCTTTCATTACCTTATATTTAGTAAAATTTTGGGATATTACATATAGTGCTTACAAAATATTTCTATTTTGTCAAGAGAAGAGGACTTTTGTAGGATGTTATTAATCACCAACAAAAGTCATCCCTCTTTTCTTGGCGGTCCAACAATAGGTAGTTTAGAACTACTAAGAAAAATAAAAAATAACCTTCATCAAGAATGATGTATACCTTTCTTAAAACTCAATTGAAAAAAGCAACAAAATTAAAAAATATCAACAATGTTAGGAAATATCATATTATGATTTGAGTTTCAAATTGCATCACCACAAATACCTCAAAGAGCAACATGTAAAAAAAATTGCACAATTTTGTCTATAAAAAAACTTATATCTCTCAAGATGGTTAATATTCTAATGTCAATTGAGTTCTTGCTCACAGTCCCACAGACTTTTGAAATCAAGGTACTCTAGGCCAAGTATAAAACTCAAGGGCCAAAAGACACAATAATAGCATCTAAAATGTGCTTATGAAATCAAGGCACCCAAAGTAAAGCGTGGCATACTGCTATATACACTCCACTGAGAATTTTCAATGCTTCAATTTCTTTGAACATATAGTTGAACTCAAGTGTTTGATTCTATTTCATAGCAAGGTTATTTCTCTGGCCATATTTGTAATTACAAAAATGGAAGAGGATGTGAACAATTCATATGAAAGCTAAAGCCAAGAAGAGTTCCTAACAATGTAAAATAAAATTCAAGTTTGAAAGAGCAATCAGAACATATTACTATAAAATGAAAACCATAAAATTGGAAGGCAGTTTTAAAAGTCTTAAAAATGCACTCTTACACAGACTTACCTATAGAACAATTCCTACTAATTGTAAGAAATACCATCATAATTTTTGTATAATATTAGAGTATCATACTCCAAGGAATTCATAGAGCCCTTTAAGAAATGAATGGGGTATCATCTTAGAGGATTAAATAAATATGAGATGCAGCCAATAACTCCCATTCTCACAAAAATTGTGAAATAATTGAATAATGAGATCACATAAATATAACATCATCAAGATAAGAACCCTATAAACCTAAGAGCTATAATCGACTTCATGCAAATCAAATTTCCAAAGTATGCTCATCTCGTTGTTGTTATTAATAAAACACACATATATAGGTCTTTTCATGCAACAAACCCTTCAAAGGGGACCAAAAGACAATAGAAAAAAGCAACAAGAGATCACCTTTAAGCAAATTTTTGATCTTTGGTAATAGGGTCAGGAATAGAAGAATCACTCTCTACATGCTTCCTACATCAAATTAGATTGATTATTGATATAAACACATAAAATAGTTGTATAAGAATACATTAAAAAACACATGTATTCTGATTCTAGCAATTGTAGAACCCATCAAACCCAAAATTTTATTGTAAAACAGCCAACAAATTGAAACTTGAAAACTGGATCATGGCTACCAAAATTTCCTATATCGATCTAGGAAAATACTATACCAATCCCAATAAATGCTAACCTTTCAATTGTTTAAACTCATTGGAAACATATATTTACATGTTCATACACTTCAAACATTGGATCATTCAAGAGTAGAAATGAAAATGCACCAAGGAAAAATATGTGAATTAAATACTATTTTGTTGCTCCGTAGTCAATTGATCAAGAATCAGCCCCATACTAAATACATTAGCAATTCTGCTCATAACAAATAGTACTTAATTTATTGTGATTTAAAGGGAAAAAATCATATAGAAAGAAGGGAATAAATAACTCAGTAGGAGTAGTCTTGCGTGGATTATCCAATGGGAATTGGTACAGAACAGTGCAAGCTCTTTGATTGGAATTGACTGAGGCGAACAATAATGGGAATTCCACAAGGTCCAATGTGCTTTCCATCTTGATTGTGATTCTACAGTGATAATATCTATTAGCAGTTTAATGAGGTCAATGTCTGAATATTGTTTCGAGACAAAGCAAAGAGACGCAATGTCGTAGAAGTGAAAAGATATGTAGTGCTTTTCACTATGGCTTCTTGAGTTTCTACTATGTTTTTGTTTGTAGTGCATCATTGATACTGATGGGAATTGTGAACTCAACATAGAACAACGAATATCAGAAGATCTTTTATTAGACAATTCAGTGATAATAGATTATTTCTTTAAACTCTTACATATCTGGCATAACTACAAGGGGAAAAATTTAAATGAGGAAGTGATTGAGAAGGAAAAAAAATAAAGAAGAAAAGAATATGAGAGAGTAGTATGTACATGGCAGAAGATTAAATAAATGGGCAAATGATAATTTAGGAAGAAAAATATTCAATTAATGTCATTTTAGGATCAAAATATTCCAAAATCATAGAAAGAGACCAAGGTCTCAAGTTGATCAAAATTTTCAATAGGAAATGACCTAAATACTTTTGTTAAAAAGTTTAACACCCAGCTTCTACTTTTTACTACTCAGGTTCCATGATTTAACACTGAGCTTCCCTAGTTTTACATTAAACACATTATAATCACGAAAAAATTCAACTGAGGAAGTTCAGTGTAAAACCAGGGAAGCACAATGTCAAATCGCAGAACCTAAATAGTTAATTGCGGGAGTTGAGTGTCAAATTTTAGGACTGATCAGTTGAATTCTTTGGTGATCATAATGTGTCCAGTGTAAAACCAAAGAAGTTTAGTATTAAATCGTGGAACCTAAGTAGTAAATCGCGGGAGTTGAGTGTCAAACTTCAAAACTGATTAGTTGAATTCTTTGGTGATCATAATGTGTCCAATGTAAAATCAAAGGAGCTTAGTGTCACATTGTGGAATCTGAGTAGTAAATTGTGGGAGTCAAACTTTGGGACTTATTAATTGAATTCTTTGATAATCATATGTCCAATGTAAAATCAGGGAAGCTCATTGTCAAATCATGGAACCAGAGTAGTAAATAACAGGAGCTAAGTGTTAAACATTTTAACAAGGACATTTATATTATTTCTTATTTAAAATTTTGATCAGTTTGAGACCATGGTCTCTTTCTATCATTTTGAAATATTTTGGTCCTAAAATGGCATTAATTGAATATTTTGGTCATGAAGTGTCATTTTCCTTAAATAAATAGACATAAAGCCAATTCAAAAATCTAAACTCTTAAACCAAGAAAAATACCCACAAATGTACCCATTTTAAGCATTCAAACCAAGATTGGAGCGCATTGAATGTCTCTAAATGAATAACACCAGTCATCCCTGCATTCAACTTTTTCATATATTAGATTGGTCATTAGCTATTTTCTACCTTGGGCAAAAAATAAGTCTCTGAAGGGATCGACAACACCTAGAGCAGAAAATGGACCCATAATATGGCTTGCACAATAAAATTTTTCAAAAATTTAGGTACTATTCATTTGAGATGGTTGCTGCTTCGAGGAAGGTCTCGATTTCTTGAATTGTCTGATATACATAGTAAGAGAAGATTTGAGTTATCATCTCACTGTATGAAGCAGAAAGAGAGAGGAAGCTAAATTCCTCTACAAGCCAAGATATTGACTTCTTGTGCAAGCCACAATAGCTTCTTACCAAAGCCAAAGCCTTTACAAAGTTTCATGACTTTTTATGGAGGATAAAACTTAATTATATACTGCTTTATATATACTGTATGTGCTATTTACCAATTAACACTACACACATGGATTATTCTTACAGCTTATCTTCCACATTATTTACTTGCTTTAACACCATTTAAAGTGGAGATTTTTTTTTAAAGAAAATTGAGTAGTCTAGTGATAAGAAAAAAGAAAACCATATCGCTCAATGGTCACGAAATCCCAATGCCCCTACACAACCCATCACCAAAATAGCATAAGGCTTCATTCCCAATTCCTATCGCTAACTCACACTCTTTCATTTGATCTGAGTTCTAAGCCAAAATCTCACTTGGTTTCACCACCTTTTTTGTCATCCCTTGGTAAATCCGTCCACACGTATCTTGTCACATCCCATTTTCTTGCACATTTCCCATGAATACTACCTTATTCAGGTGCAATATAAAGGTTCATGAGAATTTGAACTAATGGAAAACTCCAAACTGAAAAAATTGTTTTTTGTGCACTTTTCTTTTAACTGTGCAACAAATTTTGGAAAGTCATAACTAAATGTAAAAACAATTATTTCTTAGGTTTAAGTCTTTAAAAATCATGTACATCTTGAATCTCACGGGAAAAATATGAAATTGGAATTTGAATGTGTCATTTCATACAATTTATTCGTCAAAGTTTACTGTTTAGTTTTAGCTTCCAGTTTTTATCTAGTTTCTCAGTTACAACTTTTGACATTCATTTCTCATAATATATGAAGCCAATTTGTGTATTAGAAAGCTTTGCATGTCTACTTTCTAAACATATAAACATTGTGCATTTCTTATGCATGTACTGGACAACATACTATTATAGATCAACAAGGGTCGAATATAATTTTCATTGGAACTATTTTGGGAAAACATATATAACTCTCATTATACTACTCTAAACAAACCAGTGCCAAATGATCCACAAGATGTAACACTCCTCATGATTTCTTCCTTGGCATTGTGTTCAGGAACAGAGGAAATAGGACGGAGGAAGGCTCAAGTGGAGTCTGGAAGAACTCCATGCCGCGGCGAGAAGCAGGGCTGCCGCGATGAGAACCATTCCAGTGACATTGTTCCGGATGAACTGGTGGAGCCGCAGTGAGGTATGCTGAGGCCGCGGCGAGAGTCAGGAAATTTGTTTAAATCCGGATCATTTCGGACAAACAGAAAAGAAAGAATCAGAGGAAACCGAGGGAGACCTTGAGGATCAGTGCTAGGGTTTGAGATTTCCGGTGTCTAAGAGTGATTTTTGGACCTCAAGAGCTTGGATTCAAGTTAGTAAGTGTTCTCTACTCATCCCTTTCCATTTTCTTCGGTTGAAGTTTGGGATTTTCGGTGTTAAGGTTGGATTTCCTGTTTGGGGTGAAATCCACCGATTGAAATGGATGATTTGAGGTTAAGGAAGTGTGTTTTGGTATTCTTGTTGCTTGGATATGAGTTTTGAAGGGTTTATGTATGATTTGAGCTTAACCCTAGGTTGTTTTTGGCTAGAGCTCTTGGGAATCCGAAGTGTATGTGGTTGTGTATTGTTTGAGTGATCCCTAAGAGCTTATTGATGCATGAGAATGGTGTTAGAACATTGGGTCAGGTTCATGTGGTTGAATTGTGATATTGGATATTTGGTACCTTTTGTTAATGGAAGAATTGTGATATTGTGAAAGTTGTGGGCTAATCGAGAGGGGTTTACATGTATTGGACAGTTCAAGAAAGTTTGTGGAACTCACGTGTGTGATATTGACAACTTGAGGTAACTGTGTGTTTGTTTATATTGTATTGATTATGTTATATGATAGTACATATGTTTGTGTATATATGTATGTCTCTTTCATACCACGATATTGATGTGTTTGTGTGTACCGTTTTTATATATCGTGGTATGTATACAGTTAGATGATGATTATGTTTATGATGATGAGATATGTGATGATGATGTTGATATGATGTGATATGATGCATACATGACATTATGATGATGATATGATGATACATGAGCATCACCACATGACATTGTGAGACTGTGATGTATGGCGGATGGAGTGGTGATGATGTGACGATGATATGATGAACGATGATATATATATATATGTTAGGGAGGATAAGGTTGGACTATATATATATGTGTATGTTAGGGAGGATAAGGATGGATGATATATATGTTAGGGAGGATAAGGTTGGACTATATATATATGTGTATGTTAGGGAGGATAAGGATGGATGATATATATGTTAGGGAGGATAAGGATGGATGATATATATATGTTAGGGTGGATAAGGATGGATGATATATGTGTTAGGGAGGATAAGGATGGGGTACCTGCGAGGGCGACATGCATCTTATTCATTTCATATTGCATTCATGAGTTGCATGAGATATATGTATATGTATATATATTTGTGTGTGATTGTTTCCGGTTACTAAGACATTATCTCACCCTCTCTCCCATAAACTAACCTTTCAGGTGATGGTTCTGGCACTAGTCCGGAGAAGCCGCGAGAGAAGTTGCGTATGTGGGAATAGTCTATGTAGTGCGTGCATTTTTGTGTGTGTATCTTATGCCAAGTAGGATAGAATGGGTTATAATGGATAAATGATATGGTTGGGGTTGTTTATGAATGTATGATATTGGGAGCTTGGTTATGAATAGATGGTTGTATGTTGTATGTATGGTTGCATGGTTTGGATGTTGAGGTGTCTGTATGCTGGTGTTGGTGAGCTCGAATGGTTTTGGGGCTTTGTTGTTATGTTTTAGGGCCTGTAGCCCGTTAGTCGAGTTGGGTTCCAAGGGGTCAAATCTCAGAGGAATGGTTCCTTTGAGGTGAAGCCTCTTTGGACAAGTTGGATTGGGGGATTTGGACCTATATGAGTGGTCTTCGAGTGTCCATCTGCCTTTGGTGGCAAATGGATGTGGTTAGTGGTGAGTTTTGGTCAATGAGTGGCCAAAATGGTGTCTAGGGTCCAGAATCTCCATACAAAGCTGGATTGAGGTGAAAGTGGTGTCTTTGGATAGATGGGGACGAGGTTGACTTGTAGGAGTCGGAATCAGGTCAATCAGGGGTCGAAGCATAAAGTTATGCACGTCGGAAGTTCACCCTGGAAGATGGAAATTGCTAATATGGGATATCAGTATGGGGCACCGCGGCTCCAGAGTCCAGGCCGCGGCGCCAGTGAAGCCAGAAGCGGTGTAGAAACAGGGTAGGTCGGAGCCGTGGCGGTACTGTAGCGACCGCGGCCCCATCCCAGTTTTTGGTGGTTTTTGTTGAATCAAGAAGTTTTGATGATTCCAAATCAACTCTGAAGAGCTTGGAATAAAGATATCAAAGGTGCTCAAAGAGTTCAAGTGAAGAAATCCTGGAGAAATCTGTGCAAAGTTTGTTGTAGGATGTTTAGTTTGTTTTAATTTGAGTAAAAGATTTTGATTTGGTGGAAAGAAGTTTCAAAACCTTGATTCTGTGTTAAATCATGGAATATTTGAAAAACACCCACCAACAGACAATGTTTGAAAGGTTTATATTGAACTGTCATGTTGGAAATTCGAACTTTGGCTTTAGAAATTCGAATTTTGAGTTAAAACTGAATAAGTCTGAAGAAATGCTTCTCTGACAGATGAATTTTGGTTTGGCAAAATTCGAATTTTCATAAGTGTCTGAAAGAAGCTTCTAGCAACAGACGAACTTTAGGTTTTGAAAATTCGAATTTCAGACAAAAAGTAACTTATGAAAACTAAAGAAATTCGTCTGAAATAATGTCAAAGTTCATCTGAAATCAAGATTAGATTGAGTTTCAAAATTGCTCACTAACAGACGAACTTTGAACATGAAAATTTGAATTTCAGAAACTAAACTTGTGAGTATGTTACATTGATATGTTGACATACGAATGACAGTATTTGTAAATCCGAATTTTGAAGTAAGTCTGAAAAGAGGTCCCTCTGACAGACGAACTTTACCCTTTGGAAATTTGAACTTCGAAGTAAATGAACTACTGTGCCTATTGAGCCTTCTTCGGACAGACGAATTTTGGGGTTCCAAAATTCGAATTTCGAAGGCACTGTAGCAAATTGAAAGTACTGTTCACACTTAACAGAAAAACTTTCCACTTGAAAATTCATATGTCACTACATAGAAACATTTTTAAAATATCAAAATTCGAATTTCACTTCATGACAGACAAACTTCGGTCTTTCAACGTTGAAGCTGTTAACCTTCGG
Source organism: Adenanthera pavonina (assembly GCA_026686845.1). Lineage (NCBI taxonomy): Eukaryota > Viridiplantae > Streptophyta > Magnoliopsida > Fabales > Fabaceae > Adenanthera > Adenanthera pavonina. The sequence goes on along the minus strand of JAIVEN010000019.1, from coordinate 8,490,034 downwards.
TATCTGTGAAATTCGTCTGTTGACCAACCGAAATTCAAATTTCAGTATGTCAAAAGCATTAAATGCGGTTAGTTAATGGATAGTTTTTCAGAGTAACCGTTGGATAACTTCTCCAATGGATAGATTTCGTCTCTAACGGACATTTTAGACCTAAATCTATAAATACAACATCATTTGAAGTTGTGGGTAACGATTTTAACTTTGTATATACTGAAACTCTGCCAAATCATTTACTCACAGCTTCATACTCTCACACTTCAATATTTGTACTTAAACTTTCATATTCACTCTAATTAAGAGAGTGTATTCTTTGTAAATAATCTAATCTTCATCTGGAAGATAGATTTTCTTGTGAGGGGATATCACAAGGGATTGGGAAACACTTTGTGAAAGTGCAGAGAGTGAATGAGTGAGCTCTAGAAAATAGAGCACAAACGTTGTACTGTGGCATTTGCAAGAAGCCCACGGAATTCTTGCAGTATAGTGGAAAATCTCAAGTGGTGACTTGAGGACTGGACGTAGGTTAAGTGGAGAGACCGAACCAGGATAAATTACTGAGTCTTCTTCCCTTTACTACTTCTTTTACAACTATTTGTTTATACTCTGTTTTACCATCATATATTTCTTTCTTGACCTTCTTGATATTTGGCAGAAAATTTTTAATCTTCCCAATTCACCCCCTTTCTTGGGAAGCCAGCTAATCTAACAAGTGGTATCAGAGCCCGGATTCCCAATCAAAGGATCTCACAGTCCGGGAATTGCAATGGCTGGCTTTGGAGAAAGTATATTACCAGAGGGCAACAACACAAATAGACCACCTGGCTTTAGTGGAGAACATTATGGGTACTGAAAGATGAGGAAGCAAATCTATCTCCAGTCAATTGATCTGGACATTTGGTCAGTCATTCAGAAGGGAGATTTTGTCCCAATGGCTCTGGAAGATGATGGAAAATACAAAGAGAAGCCAGAAGCTGAATGGAATGAGGCAGATAGAAGAAGAGTCTTGCTGAATTTCAAAGCAAAACATTGTCTGGTTAGTGCTTTGAATCAAGAAGAATTCTACAGAGTCTCCCAATGCTCCACTGCCAAGGAAATGTGGGACACCCTGCAAATTGCTCATGAAGGAACAACTGGAGTTAGGGAAAACAAATTAAATACATGCATAGGAGAATATGAAAGTTTCAAAATGACAGATGGAGAGAGTGTTAAAGAGCTATAGAAAAGATTCACCCTCATTGTGAATCAACTGAAAAGCCTGGGAAAGGAGTACACTCAAACAGAAAAAGTCAGAAAGATCCTCAGAGCTCTCCCTCTGGAATGACAACCCAAAGTAACAGTAATAGAGGAAGCCAGAGGAGAATCAATGGCCTCTGTCACAGCTCTCTTTAGCAGCCTTGAGGAGTATGAAGGAAAACTGAAAGCTCTCAAGGAAGCTAGACAAGACAGAAAGAAGAAAGGGCTTCCTCTCAAAGGTGTTGAAGAAAAGGAGGAAGAATCTGACGATGGAGAGGAGCTAGATGAAGAAACTCTGGCTATGATGGTCAGAAAATTCGGAAGATTCTACAGCAAGAAGAGAAACAAGAAAATCTTCAAGAAAGGAGCTGCTGGAGATAGCAAGAGGGAACCAAAAGAGCCTATGACTTGCTATGAGTGCAAAAAGCAAGGACATATCAAATGGGATTGTCCACAATTCCTCAAGAAGCAAGAGAAAGAAAAGAAAGCTACAGACAAAGGCAAGAAGAAGAGAGCTTACATCTCATCAATATAGGACAACAACTCAGATGAAGAAGAAGATGATGAAGATGAAATTGCCAACATCTGTCTCATGGCACTTGCCTCTGAAGAAGCTGAAATCCCATGCAGCAGTGATCAAGAAGATGAGGTATATGAATCTGAACCTTCATATTCTGAATTACTGGATGCATTTCATGAGTTGCATGATGAGTTTATTAAAATTGCTAAAGAATTGAAGCAGGCTAAGAAAAAGATTAACAAACTAGAATCTCAACACAACATTTCTGAAACTGCTTCTTTACCTATTACTGAATCTGTTTGCTGTAAATCATGCATTGAACTAAAGCAAACCAATGATAAACTGTGCTTTCATTTCACAAATTGAACCCAAATGTACTGAGGAAGCCTTAACTGATGAATACTAGATTTTGGCTATGCAAGATGAGTTAAATCAGTTTGAAAGAAATCAAGTCTGGGATTTAGTGCCTAGACCCAAAAATCATCCTATCATTGGTACTAAATGGGTTTTTAGAAATAAACTTGATGAATCAGGATCAATAATTAGAAACAAAGCTAGACTGGTTGCTAAAGGATATAATCAAGAAGAAGGCATTGATTTTGAAGAAACCTTTGCTCCAGTGGCTAGATTAGAAGCAATTAGAATTCTATTAGCATATGCATGCATGAAAAATATTTTGTTATATCAAATGGATGTGAAGAGTGCTTTTCTAAATGGATATATCATGGAAGAGGTTTATGTAGACCAACCTCTAGGTTTTGAGGACTCTACAAAACCAAACCATGTGTATAAACTGAAGAAAGCCCTTTACGCTTTGAAGCAAGCCCCTAGAGCATGGTATGAAAGATTGAGTAACTTTCTAACTGAAAAGGGGTTCAACAGAGGAAAAGTATATACAAATTTATTTACTAAGAAAGAAAATAAAGATTTACTTATTGTTCAAATATATGTTGATGATATTATATTTAGTGCTACTAATGAATCTCTTTGCAAGAATTTTTCTAAGTTAATGCAGGGAGAATTCGAAATGTCCATGATGGGTGAACTCAACTTCTTCCTTGGATTGCAAATCAGGCAGTGTGATGATGGTATCTTCCTCAACCAATCCAAGTATCTAAAAGAACTGCTAAAGAAGTTTGGAATGAAAAATGCCAAGCTAATGGGAACACCTATGGCTACTACAACCAAGCTGGATATGGATGAAAAAGGGAAATTATTTGACATAACCCAGTACAGAAGAATAATTGGATCCCTACTGTATCTAACTGCCAGTAGACCTGACATTATGTTTAGTGTCTGTATGTGTGCAAGATTCCAATCATGTCCCAAGAAAACCCATGCAACTGCTGTGAAGCGTATCTTCAAATATCTCATTGGAACTTCACAGATGGGTCTTTAGTATCCTAAGGGCAATGGAGAAGATCTCAAAGGATACACTGATGCTGACTTTGCTGGATCCAAAACTGACAGAAAAAGCACAAGTGGAACATGTCAGTTTCTTGGAGGATCCTTAGTTTCATGGTTTAGCAAGAAGCAAAATAGTGTAACCTTATCCACAGCAGAGGCTGAGTATGTTTCTGCTGGAAGCTGTTGTGCCCAAATCATCTGGATGAAACAGTAGCTTGAAGATCTTGAGGTTGAGATGAAGGAAATACCAATCATGTGTGACAACCAAAGTGCCATTAATATCACAAAGAACCCAGTCATGCATTCAAGGACAAAGCATATTGAAGTTAGGCACCACTTCATAAGGGATCATGTTTTGAAAGGAGAAATCAGACTAGAGTACATCCCCATTAAGGATCAAGTTGCAAATATCTTGACAAAGCCTCTATCAGAAGATAGACATTGCAAAATCAGAAGAGAATTGGGTATGGTAAATCCCAATGAACTGTAAGTAAATCCGTGTGCAATTTAGTTTTTTTTTGGTTTTCCAACATTGAACTAATTCTAACTTTAGCATCGGAGTGTGTTTAATTTAAGTTGCAGATGCTCCTCATGAGATTCAATGGCAATAAATCTGAAAAATGGAGCACACCAGAATGGAACAATCAAAAAGTGAAGAAAATGACAAAAATTCTGAGTTTCTGGATCCATTATGTAAGTTTTCAAAGTTGAAATTCGTATCTTAGTTGTTTGTTAGACGAATTTTCTTGATAAAATATGTTTTTGAACAAGTCAACATGGTCAACCTTCGAATTTGGGTGACCAACAGATGAACTTTGGCCTGTTATAAGTTGGAACAGTTCTTGGTGATGCCTCGAAATTCGTCTGTTGGACCTTGAAAGTTCAAATTTTCAAGAACAAAAATTTCAAAGCTATGTTTGTCCAACATGATGATTATACTACTATTTATCTCTTAACATACGAATGTTGGAAAACTTTTACAAAGAAAATAAATTCGAATTTCTGATTTGAAAATTCGTCTATTGAAGCATGCTCTTCTTATTGAATCTTTGAAAGATGAAGTTTCATGTGCTTAATTCGTCTGTTGTTTGGTGATTTGATTGCTGTTTGATGTTTACACTTCAACATTCGAACTTTGTTGGAACAAAATTCGTCTGTTCATCTTGTGTTGCTTGAACCAAGCCTCTGTCAGACGAACTTTGAGAAGAAAATTTGTCTGTCAGTAAGCTTTGATGAACGGTTTAACTCTTAACGCTCGAAGTTCAAATTTTGACCCCTCAAAATTCGTCAGTCAGGAGGTTACTTACGTTAAAACTGACAGTTTTCCACTGAACAGACGCAACCCTACTCTCTTCCTTTCTGGGTCTGTTCAAATCCTCTCTTCAATGCTCTTAAATTCTGACCGAAAATCTTCATCTCCGACCATTTAAACTGATTTTCGCACACTATAAACCCAATCTCGGCTTCATTCTGAATCATTCATCCACGAAAATGGCAAGAGTAAAGAATCCTGGAGCTGGCAAAGGAGTGTCTCACCCAAAGAGATCGGTCAAATCACAATATGCTTCCAAGGAAGGAGAAAAACCGAAGAGAAAGGCCGAATCCAGCAAGGGAACTCCTTCCAAACGCCAGAAAACTACACCAAAGGGAGAATCAAAGAAAGCTGGACCCTCTTCCTTGAAGATAGCAGAACCTTCAGTCCCTGTTCCTGCTGCTGCTGAGAATGTTGCTTCTACTTCCTCCTCAAGTACTGAATCTGGAGAATATCAACTTACTACACTACCAGTATGGAGTACTCCACAAATTTAGGAAGAATATTCGACCAAGTTTGCAAACAAAAAGGTAATCAAGCCACATTGTGTGAACTTGGAGGATTTCTTGGTCTCTAACAGTTTTGATGCTGGGATATGGCTACTAAGATATAAGAATCTATTAGAGATACTGGAGAGGTATGATGATGAAGTGATAAAGACATGGTATGCCTCCTTGAAATACAACAGCAAGAAGAAGAAGTGGGAGGTGAATATGAGATCAAGGACCATCTGGCTCTCAGATGAGACTTTTAATGAAGTGTTGGAGATCCCAGGGCAAGATGGCCTCAAAATTGACATCACTGCCTCTGGATACATGGATGAGGCAGAAACTGCTGATGAAGAAGGTGGCCCCTTTCTGAACTACAAGGAGAGCACAATTCTGAGCACATTGTTCAGAAGAAAGGAAAACTGGCCAACCATAAACCTGCTGAAGCCCACAGACCTCAGTGCCCAAGTAAGGATCCTACACTACATAGTGTCTAGGATCATATTCAACAAAGGAGGCAGCTTCAATCTGATAACAAGGGCAGAGGCACATGTCATGGCAGCAATCATGCGTGGAAAGCTGATTAACATGGGACATATCATACTCCAACGCATGATCAAGGAAAGGGATCAGAGGAAGGACTCCACACTCCCCTATGCAGCTATCATTTCTAGAATCCTGCAATATGCTAGGATTCAGCATCTTGAGAAGGGGAAAGGGAAACCCACTGAGATCTTCAAGGAGGAAGAACTTCAAAGAATGGGAATTGAAAGAAGTGAAGGAAGATGGATTAGGAAAGGAGCAAGAAAATCTGAAGATCTTTTCTTTGTTGAAGGTGCCTCCCAACAGCAAGAGGGTACTTCTGAGGCTCCTGCCAGACCTACTCCTCAGCCCTCTCTGCCTATCCCATCTCCATCCAAGCCTACTCACATTCCATCTACATCCTCCTCCCGTGCCAAGCCAACCAAGATCACTGAGTTGTATGACAGCCTGTCTATACTCATACTTAGCATCAGGGATGAGCAAAATGCCAAATTTGCTCATCTGCAAGATCAGATTCATCAGTTAGCAAAGACCATGAAAGTGGTTGCTGATGCTTATGAAGATATTCGGAGTGCAATTCCTGCCACATCAGCTTCACCTCAGCCAGGGTTCTCTGTTCCTGTTCTGTCTCCAACTCCTGAGCCTCCAAGCCCCTTCGAGCTTGCCTCATCTAAGCATGATGATGAAGATGGTACTGAGCCTGCTGGTACAATGAGGACACCAAGTCCTGGTCCATCCTTGGACTATGGTTTGGAAGAAGAAGGACCTCAGGAAATAGGCCATGCTCAGGATTTAATTCTTTCCACTCAAGAATCTGAGCAAGTTGAAAGACTAGTGGCGGCCATTTCCACTTCATCAACATTGGAGGTTGCCAGCAATGAAGAAAGAAGCATTGTGCCTGTTGTTGATTATGAAGCTATTGCTCGCAATGCTTTCTTGCAAGCTTAGGGAAGAAGGCTTGAAGAAATGTTTCATTCTGATGACCCTGCTCCTTCATCTCTCTCTCCATATGGTCTCTCAGAAGAACAAAGAGCTCGACTGACTCTTTCTAGACAAGAGATGCAAGAGTTGCTTCAGGTCTCTGATGATGTGGATCCAAGCCCTGAGTCCTCTGAGCCTCATCTGCCTTTTGCTCCTGTACCCCTCCAAGCTATTCCAGTTTCTCAGATCCCTCCTCCGGCTGATTTTGTTCACCTTCCTGCTGATGCCAAAAAGGGGGAGAAGAGTAAGCAAACTGGAAAATCTGCTGCTAAGCCATATGGAAAGATTTATAGCAAGAAGACCAAACCAAAGAATAAGTGATTAGAATTTAGGCTTGAGTTCTCTTGTTATGTCTTAGATGTTTGTTTTGATTGTTTGTGTTTTATTTGATCTATGTATTTAGAAGAACTTTGCTTAAATTTGTCTTGGTAAAGCAACATTTGATTAAATGAAAGAATTTCTTGGTTGCAATGATTTGTTCTTTGAATCTCTTCACATGGTTTACTATATATGATATCTTTTGATATATAATGCATATGTTGAGGGGGAGCTTAGTAAACCAAACCCAAGTACTAATCCAGCTTGTAAGTTGTTTTGTCATCATCAAAAAGGGGGAGAATGTTGAATCAAGAAGTTTTGATGATTCCAAATCAACTCTCAAGAGCTTGGAATAAAGATATCAAAGGTGCTCAAAGAGTTCAAGTGAAGAAATCCTGGAGAAATCTGTGCAAAGTTTGTTGTAGGATGTTTAGTTTGTTTTAATTTGAGTAAAAGACTTTGATTTGGTGGAAAGAAGTTTTAAAACCTTGATTCTATGTTAAATCATGGAATATTTGAAAAACACCCACCAACAGACGAAGTTTGAAAGGTTTATATTGAACTGTCATGTTGGAAATTCGAACTTTGGCTTTGGAAATTCAAATTTCGAGTTAAAACTGAATAAGTCTGAAGAGATGCTTCTCTGACAGACGAATTTTGGTTTGGCAAAATTCGAATTTTTGTAAGTGTTTGAAAGAAGTTTTTAGCAACAGACGAACTTTAGGTTTTGAAAATTCGAATTTCAGACAAAATTAACTTATGAAAACTAAAGAAATTCATCTGAAATAATGTCAAAGTTCATCTGAAATCAAGATTAGATTGAATTTCAAAATTGCTCACTAACAGACGAACTTTGAACATGAAAATTTGAATTTCAGAAACTAAGCTTGTGAGTCTGTTACATTGATATGTTGACATACGAATGACAGTATTTGTAAATCCGAATTTTGAAGTAAGTCTGAAAAGAGGTCCCTCTGATAGACGAACTTTGCCCTTTGAAAATTTGAACTTCGAAGTAAATGAACTACTGTGCCTATTGAGCCTTCTTCGGACAGACGAATTTTGGGGTTCCAAAATTCGAATTTTGAAGGCACTGTAGCAAATTGAAAGTACTGTTCACACTTAACAGAAAAACTTTCCACTTGAAAATTCATATGTCCCTACATAGAAATATTTTCAAAATATCAAAATTCGAATTTCACTTCATGACAGACGAACTTCGGTCTTTCAATGTTGAAGCTGTTAACCTTCGGTATCTGTGAAATTCGTCTGTTGACCAACCGAAATTCGAATTTCAGTATGTCAAAAGCATTAAATGCGGTTAGTTAATGGATAGTTTTTCAGAGTAACCGTTGGATAACTTCTCCAATGGATAGATTTCGTCTCTAACGGACATTTGAGACCTAAATCTATAAATACAACATCATTTGAAGTTGTGGGTAACGATTTTAACTTTGTATATACTGAAACTCTGCCAAATCATTTACTCAAGGCTGCATACTCTCACACTTCAATATTGTACTTAAACTTTCATATTCACTTTGATTAACAGAGTTTATTCTTTGTAAACAATCTAATCTTCATCTGGAGGATAGATTTTCTTGTGAGGGGATATCACAAGGGATTGGGAAGCACTTTGTGAAAGTGCAGAGAGTGAATGAGTGAGCTCTAGAAAATAGAGCACAAACGTTGTACTGTGGCATTTGCAAGAAGCCCACGGAATTCTTGCAGTATAGTGGAAAATCTCAAGTGGTGACTTGAGGACTGGACGTAGGTCAAGTGGAGAGACCAAACCAGGATAAATTACTGAGTCTTCTTCGCTTTACTACTTCTTTTACAACTATTTGTTTATACTCTATTTTACCATCATATATTGCTTTCTTGACCTTCTTGATATTTGGCAGAAAATTTTTAATCTTACCAATTCACCCCCCTCTTGGGAAGCCAGCTAATCTAACAGTTTTAAGGTCGTTTTCCCTGTTTTGAGGCATTGGAGAGTTGTTTTGAGATGTCAGGGTTGTGTTTGGTAGAACATTGAAGTTTTTGGTCAATTCAGGAGGTGTCAGGAGGTAGGCTGTTACACGAGACATAACATTACATAACTATATAGACCTCTAAATTTTTTCATACATCATATGTGACACCTCTATCTATGACCATTTCCATGTATTAGACCTCATTAGAGACTAACTTTACTTAATTAGAAGCTTGAATCACAATAAAATATTATAATAAATTTAATCAATTTAAATAGTACTATTCATTTAATCGCATTTTTTCTTCTTTTTCGGCCAATTCTGAAACTCATAACTAATTCAATAAAAATCATATGAGAGTGATTAAAGTCTATATGAATAGATTAAAACATTATATACATGAGAAAAATATCAATCAAAGCAACTACTTGGCCAATTAGTACAGTAAATTTCGTGAAATTTTCAACATTCATATGGTAAATTCCTGAAATTCCAATTTTCTGGGCTAAATTTGAAAAATCACCATAATTTGTATATACATCCAAGTTGAGTGATCTTTAGATCATTTTAAATTAATGTCTGTATAATTTTCAACAATATATAACATTCATACTTTATACATCAAAAAGTCTAAACAGTGGTATGTTTACTCTGCATAGGTCAGAATGACCATTTATATCTTACTACTTTGCCAAACAAAAGCTATAAAATATTTACATGGCAATATATCATCTTCATATTATACCATACACTCCTTAAGACTTAAAGTGACATGAAATATTGAAGAAACATATCCAATATTATCTCTACAAATTTACATAAAAGTTCCAAGTTCATGGCCCATGCAAGTATCACTAGCTTAAATATTAAGCTCTTTCTCCTTTTCTTTCTCATCATGGGTGGTCTTGCCATAATTGTTCCCTATTCATGTTTAATATTTGGGAGGGTGAGATTTAAAGAATCGTAGTAGCTAACACCCAACATGCCATCTTATCATCACATTAAGCATGAAAACATCAAGATAACACATTTTGAATACATTAACACATTTACATCATATGAATTCATAAAATTTTTGGTAGAGTTTCATTTTGAAAAATGGGCATCCCGGGGTCTCAATGCCCCTCAATCAACTCAGCCAATACACATAAATCATCTCAAAATATCATTACAATCATATGACAAGGCATAAAGCACATTGAAAACAAATATGATAATATAATGCAAGTATGAGAAATTAACTACCTTATAGCACTCCCTTGCTTTCCACACTTGGTATGCCACTTCTTGGGCCTCCTAACACTTTCTTGAACCTAATCATATCATCATTTAATCAATTTAGCCACTAATTTTTAGAATTACATAGTACTATGCTCACTAAACCCTAACTTTTTTGCTTAGTTTTCCTTTGATCTTTCTTTGTACAACACGCTTGTTTTTAAGGTTTTGGATCATGGGGAATCCATTTTTTAGGTCAAAATCATGAAATTACAACTCTAAATACTCCCCCTGTTCAGATTGAAATTGGCATAAAATGGAAGAAAAATATTTTCTTCAAAACACTTCAAACTAGCCATGGATTCTTGCTTCTAGTGAGTAGTCTAAGTTTTTCCTTAAGTTCAATGGTTCAAAAACTCATCCCCTTACTAAATCACATTTTGGATGAAACCCCAAGAGGATGGAGAAGTAATTCTACTCCATGAATCATGCTTTAAACAACATAAATAGCAAGTATGAAGTGGTAGGAAGCAAACTTACCAACTTGATCTTGAATTTCCCTTAGATTTCTCTTCCTTCTTTCCCTCCTTCCTTTCTTTTCTTGTGTTTTCTTTTAGGTTTTTACTGCAGAAGAGCTCATGAAAATGGAAAGGAAAGAGGTGAGTTAAGTGACTTAATTGATGGTTAATTATGGTTAATGTATTAAGCCAACTAAGGTTACTTTTTTGTAACCTTCTTTAAGAAGTTTTCCCAAGAATTACTAAATAATTGTATAACTTCATAGGCTATAGAAAATGTCATGCACAAGGGGGCTTGAAGTGTCCTTCAATTGTTTAATTTTTTCGGGTCTAGATATATCTTGAACCGGGTAATTTTTAACTATACCGATAAAACCACTTTTTTTACAGTAAATTAGCATTTTTGGACTATAGGACTATTCCAATTTTATTTTTATATTTCCTTAATTATCCTGTCCAAAATGGTATCTATGTATGGCCTATATCCTGTCTCAGTTACCTTTTAACTATCGGTAGGACCCACAGTTTACTTTATCGATTTACTGTTACTTTTGGACACTTGGTATTGATTATTTCTTTATTCTTGAACATTGACCCTCAATGCCATATGTCATTGGACTTCTCTCATCAAGGGCTTTGTTCTGACAATAATTTTGCATATTTATAAAATTGCCCTTGACCCAGGGTTAAATATAATTTCAAAAACTTTCAGGTCATTAGGTGTAATTTTTCCCAAGGACTTTTTTATTTCTTCTCCCCATAATTTTTATGAATTTAGGGAAATGGATGTCATTTTTGAAATTCTATAGGAGCAAAAATATAATTTTCTCATTTTTCCGTCCAACTAGGAAAAATATCTCTTTGCCCTATTTCACGCAAAATGGTGTTTATCTGTTTTCTCGAATTCCTTGTATATTTTACATTATCATTGATTATGTCCTCTTTCATTAATTAGTATTCAGTGAAATTTTGAGATATTACATCATATAACCTCAAGCACGCTCTTCTATACATCATATGGCATCATATTACATCATATTTATATATATATATAACCATAACGTAATATATAGAACATGCTTCATAAGCAAAACATCATTAATAATCAAGAACATTAATTTGCTTCCCATCAATTCTCCTTCCTTGAGCTTTCATTCATTGCCTCATATGTCCCTAGTATGGTTAGTAACTTGGGAGGATGTAATTTGGAAATAACAGTAGTAAACGTGCATGCGCTAGTACATCATCACATCACATTAAAAATAGTGATAGTATTGCACAATTATATAATAAAATGTACAAAAATACCATGTTGGCTAACAAAATTTCAGTAGCATTTTGTCTTGAAAATAGGACATCTCAAGCTTAGCCCTCATCAAATAAACAACCAGTTAGTCAAGAAAATAGTCACAATAACAACATGGCAATATAGTCATATCATAAAACATGCATAGACATTATTGTGCAATAACATAAAAACATACCAAGTTACTACCTCGGAGCTTTAACCTTTTCACTTCAAACTTGAACTCTACTTGCTTGAATCTCTTCCTAATCACTTCCTTGCAACTTCCCAAGTCTAGGAGCAACAAAATAATCATGCTACACAACTAATTCTTCATGAGCTCCCATAAAATTCACTTTGAACCCTAAAAATTCATATTTCATAAACTTGAGTTTTTCTTGAAAACCTAACTTGCCCTTTTCTAATTTTTGCATGAGGAATCCATTTTTACCATTGGATTCAGGAAATTTCAACTCCTTCCTTACCTTTCCTCTTGGCCAAAGTCACAATTAAAGAGCAAGGGAAGGAATTTCATTACTTTATCATATAAACTCATATAATCTTACTTTCTTACCTCATTTAATTTGCATGCTTCTTGTAGCTTTACTTTCAAGAGAACACCCTTCCCCACACATAATCCCTCTTGGTCAAACCCAACCCTAGCAGTAAGAGAGAGGAAATTCCATCAAATCTAACTTAAACTCATGCAAAACTACTTTAGAATATAAGGAAAATACACACCTCAACCTTGTCTTGTTGCCTTCAAACTTGTTTCTTGTCTTTCCTTCTTCTTCCTCCTCTTTTTCTATATGTTGTATGCACACTTTCTCTCTCTTCCTTCTATGAATTTTGGCCAGCACAAGAAGGGTAAAGGGATATTTATAAACTTTACCAACTCACAAATTCCTTCCAAGTGTCTTATAATTTTGTGGCCATAAACAATTGCTTCCTAGGTTTGGCTTCTTAATTAGTAAAATATTCCTTTCTAACACAAGCATAATTTTCAACTAATGGGAGGGAAGCATTTGTCCTCCTACATTGTATATTTCCTTTCGTCCATATCAATCTTGTATCATTTACTTTATATCTAGATAGTTTCTTGGTATTTTATATAAGTTTTGATGATAACAGATGCAGAATAATAAGGAACACATATATAATGTGTCTAACATATATTTTGTTCCTTAAAGAAGTAAAATGTGTATTAGCATGTATTTAATTATGTTTATAATGCTTATATCATGCTATGTACTAATATATCTATTGTGCTCTTATGTTTTACAATACAAGTTAGATATATAAATTGGACAAACTACTTGATTTGTAAGTGTAATACATTAAGTGTAGGGTTGTCTAAATAAGAAGAGTGAGCATTAGAATAAAGAAAGAAAAATCAATATCATGTCTCAATCAAAGAAGAAGAAGAGAAAGGATGCTCAAAGAATGGAAGATTAGAAGGAAGCATACCAAGAATGGGAAAGACCAAGTGAAAGTGGTGTTCAACTTTTAAAGACCTAGCTATTATGTATATTTTGTTTTCACTTAGGTCTTAAGGTGGTTTAATCTTTGAAATTTACTTAGTCTTGTTACTATATGTTTTAAACAAGTTAGATTAAGTAAATATGATGTTAGCATATATTAGAATTGAGAAATATTGGCTAATAGATTAATTTTGTGTTTGACTCATGTTTATTTTGTGCAAAATTTAAACTTTGCTTAGTGAAATTCAAAGTTATAGAGGTTTCGTCTCTGATAGATGAATTTCGAGCTAAGCACTGTTAGTGAAAGTATACAAAATTGGTATGAAGTTTAGTTAAAATTTGAATGTTGGTTAAGTTCAAAATGAATTCACTATCAGTACCTCTGACAAGGAATTTTGGACTTTAAAGTGTGAATTTTAAAATGAGAACTTGTGAGTCTCGTTAGAATTTATAGTTCAACAGTCAAATTTCACTGAGGAGAACTTTTGTGTCATGTTGAACATGCCTCTGATAGACAAATTTTAGCTTCTAAAATTCAAACTTCGAGTACACTGTGAAAATATGGACAAACTACTCAACCTCAATAGATGTACTTTCTATATGAAAATTTGTATGATCTAACATGGGATATCTTTGACAAACTAGAAATTCAAATTTCACTCTGTGATAGAAGAATTTTTGAAGTTCAACGTTAAACACATAACTATGCTGACTCTACAAGATTCATCTATTAAGCCTCAAAATTTGAATTTTGGTATGTTAGACGCATTTAATGCATTTGTTGAATGGTTCTTTTTGTTGAGTAACAACTAGAACTCGTGTCTAACGAATAGTTAAGCCACAAACCTATAAATAGAACCTCATTTGAACTTATGTGTAATGAAATTAGGTGAGTTATGCCAAAATGCTACTTCAATACATAAAATCTTCCTGTATCAACATTTATAGTTAAACCCACCTTATTAAAGTAAACTTTCAATGTATTATTTACTCTAAAAGAGAGTTTCAATTCTATATTCATTCTTCTCTATTATTTCCTGGATAGAATCTTAGTATGGGGATAACATTAGGGGAAGTACACATCGTGTAAGGGTGTAGGGAGAATGGTTTCACAAGTGACCACTGAAACTTGTAGGATGTACTAAGGCTTTACAAGTGCCCGAATTAAACTTATGGGATATAGAGAAAATCCCAAGTGATGGCTTGAGGACTGCATGTAGGCCAAGTGGCTTATGCTGAACCAGGATAAATTAGTTAAATCAAGTGTTTTGATGATTCCAAACTAACTTTCTAGAGCTTGGAGAGAAGATATCAAAGGTGTACAAATGATCTCAAGTGGAGAAATTCAAGAAAAACTAGCACAAGAATAGATGTAGAATTTACAGCCATGTTTAAATTGAGTAAAAGACTTTGAATTGGTAAAAAGATATTTTAAAACTATGATTCTATGTCAATTCATGGAATATTTGAAAAACACCCATCAACAAATGAATTTTTGCAAGATAGTGGAAAAGCCCACTGAATTCTTGCAAGATAGTGGAAAATCTCAAGTGGTGGCTTGAGGACTGGACGTAGGTCATGATTGAGAGACCGAACCAGGATAAACATCTGTGTCTTCCCTTCTCTATTACTACTTTTACTTGTTATTCACTTATACTCTATTTTACCATCACCTTTGCTTTCTTCACTTTATTGACATTTTGCAGAAAATTTTAATCTTCCAATTCACCCCCTCTTGGGAAGCCAGCATATCTAAAAAAAATTCTTGTGTCTGATCCTTCAATTTATTATTTCATCTATATCCTTCATTACTCTCTGTTCATCCCTGCTCTACTATTTCTCTTGGTCAAATTGGGCTACGCTTCAAAAAGGGCGAAAATCTTGCATCACCTAATTCACCCCCTTTGGGTGCTAGCCAAACCTAACATTTTACATCATATATTAATACTGTTTATACATTAATATGTGCAAGAAATATACTGGTTTGGGATATGCATTTATCTTATTAACTATCCCAAACTGTATTTTATATGGGGCTCACATGCTTTCTTTTCCTTTTTCTTTATTGTGGTCCTCCTTTTTTTCCTTTACTATTTATATTTTTGCAGTCTGTATTGTTTTTAAGCTGCATCTTTTTAGCTTAATTCATTATTCTATCATGGTTTATGTTAGTTCTGCTGGCTTCCCAAGAGGGGGGTGAATTGTGAAGTTTGAAAATTTTGCAAAATTATAAGAAAGCAGTTAAAGCAAAATATGCAGAAAAACATAGTGCAAAATGTAATAAGGTAATAAGCAAAGTATAAGAAGGACACAATAATTTATCTTGGTTTGGCCTCTTCCTCTGGACCTATGTCCAGTTCTCAAGCTATCACTTGAGATTTCCCACTATCTTGCAAGAATTCGATGGGCTTCTTGCAATGCCACAGTACAACTTTATGCTTTGTTCCAAGAGCTTACAGTTTCACTCTCTGTACTCTAGCTAATTACTTCTCAAATTCCTTATGAAATCCCCCCACAAGAAAATCTTTTTTCTAGGTGAATATAAGATTGTTTACAATAGGAGAAACTCTCTAATACAGAGCGTGTTTGACAATTGAAGAGCAATAAATGAGGTGTGTGAGAGTAGAAGGCTTTGACTGAAGAATTTGACAGAGTTTCAGTATTTACAACGTAAATTTGTTACCCACATCATCAAATGAAGTTCTATTTATAGATTTTTGTCTTAACTATACGTCAGAGATAAGATTTAGCCGTTAGAGATGTTACCCAATGGTTACTTTACAAAACTATCTGTTCACCAACTGCATTTAATGTGTTTGACATCCAAAGTTCAAATTTTGGGGTGTCAACAGATGAATTTTGAGAGACCATAAGTTAAAGACTCTAACGTTGAACTTCGAAGTTCATCTGTTCAAAGACAGAATTTGAATTTTCATCTTTCAATTGGAACATATGAATTTTCAAGGTTAAAGTTCTTCTGAAAAGTGTGGATAGTTGTTCCATATTGCTACAGTACATTTGAAATTCAAATTTTGTTGCTCAAAATTTGTCTATCAGTGAGCAACTTAATATGGAACAAAAGTTATTCTTTTCAAAATTTGAATTTTCAAAAACCAAAGTTGGTCTGTTAGAGAGATCTCTTATTAGAATTATTCTAAAGTTCAAATTTTTTAAAACCAAAGTTTGTCTGTTAGAGGGACACGTGAACAGACTTACACATTGTCTCTCCAAAGTTTAAATTTTCAAAACTAATGTTTGTCTATTAGAGGACTGACTTAGAACTCTTTTTAAACTTCACTTTCAGATGAACTTTGAAATATCTTCAGATGAATTTTTCATTTTTCACAAGTTGTGCTTTACCTAAAGTTCAAATTTTAATAGTCTGAAATTCGTCTATCAGAGGTAATATCTTTGTAAGTTTGAATTTTAGCCTTCAAAGTTCAAATGTTCAAGGTAACATATGAAGTTTAGCAATTTAAAATTTGTCTGTTAGTGAGTATTTCTCAAATATTTCATAAGTTAGTATAAGATTGTTGAAAAACACACTTTAAAAACATTTGGGTGAAAGATCAAAGTCTTTTACTCATGTGAATACAGTGAGAAATCCTATAAACTAATCTTGTACTCATTTTTCTTGGATTTCTTCACTTGATATCTTTTGTACACCTTTGATATCTTCCTTCCAAGCTCCAGTTGTTTGGAATCATCAAAAACACTTGATTCAACAGTCTAGCATGTCAAGAAATTTATATTGACATATATATCATTTTGTACAATTTTCAGAAATAATTCCAATTAAGAACCAAATTTGGAATTTATTCTAATTAAGGATTAAACTTAATTCCTTCTAAGGACCATAAGGAAAATTAATTCCTTCTAAAGACCAAACATATGAAATTACCATTTTGCTCCTTGTATCACATGCGATATCTTTTCTGATCATGCCTTGAGTAAATTCCTATAGGGCACATCGTAATTATACTTTTAACATACCCATAAAATGATCGCTTTCTTTTCTTACCTTTAAATATTATCATGAAAGGGTGGACATTACACATCCACTCTACTTCGTGCACCAATAGTGTTGTAGATCCCATTGAAATTCTATAGTTCTTTTTTCAGAGGTATCTACTAAGACAAAATCCTTTTCTGATATGATTGATTTCTAGGAATTTTTATTCAAATGGGAATGCGCAATAAAGGATTAGCAGAGATGAGGACAAAGGAAGAAGATGAGTGCGTCTATGAGTCCCCCAACCACTTAGTTTCCTCATCCTGTTCTTGTTCCACTACTTCGATGATGAACCATTGAGAAACATCTCTACTTCTAATCTACTAATAGGTTTTGGAAGGTTATCCATTCTCATATGAACCACAAAGTAATCTCTATAGAGAGTTTGTGTATTGATACCATCGTTAGGAGCTTCTTGATGCCTTCAAGGAAGTCATCTTCTTTGGAAGGAAAGTCGAGGACATGGAGAGAGATATGGTGGTTGGAGGCATTGTATTTGTTGATAGCTTTACGATGGAGGAGGGCTTAGGGAGTGATGAAATAGAATAGGCTCTTCATTTTTTTGTTTATTTTTCTTAAACGTTCATTTTAAATGGTGTTAAAATAAGTAAATGAGGTGGAAGATGAATTGGAAAACAGCACATAAAGCATGTATAGAACAGTATATAAGTTTTATCCTTTTGTGGAAGCTAATGGGGTATGGTGTTTGGCATAGTGGACTTAACAATGTTGTTAATAATACTAGAAATCGTTTTTTGCCCCTTCTGTATCCACTTACAGATGCTATACTATAATTTACAAGTGTATAATATAATGCATTGTACAATGCCAATTTATTCAACTTTTAGATATGTATAGATAAGCATACCTAGACCTAAATTATCTCTTCCAGGAAAAATGACAATCTCTTTAATGTGTAAATTAAATAGGTTTTTCTTAAATTTTGTTTAGGTTTTATTTGTTCAAAACCAAACTAATCATACTAAATCAAACTGACATTAATCGATTAAAACATATGGCTTGGTTTTTAAAGTAGAAAATGTTAGGTTAGCTAGCTCCCTAAGAGGGGGGTTGAATTGGGAAGTTTAAATTTTTCTGTAAAATTGAAATACAGTGGTGATAATAAAAGTTGCCGAAAAATAGAGTATATAATAAAAGGAATTGTTGCAAAGTAAATGAGAAGAGGACACAAAGATTTATCCTGGTTTGGCCTACTCCACTTGACCTATGTCCAGTCCCCAAGTCACCACTTGAAATTTATCCACTATATTTTGCAAGATTTGAATGGATTCTTGTAAAAATCATAGTACAACCCTAGCTCGAACTTTGAACTGAACAAAACACTATCACTCTTCTCACTGAAGAGTAAGGGCAAATCTCTTAGTGTCTTCTGGCACTAAGTGCTAACTATAAGCATGTAGAGATATACAAATCAAGATATGAAACTCACTCTCAAAAGAGTAGATATGAAAGTTTAAGAACAATAAATGAGCTAAGTAGAGAGTAGGTAAGTTTTGAATGAATTAGTAATCAATTCTATAGAGTTTTAGCATTTATATGTTTTTCCTCATTACCCAACAAATTAAATGAGGTCCTATTTATTAGTTTTAGAGTAAAACTATCCGTTGAAAGCAAGAATTAGCTGTTATTCTCAGAAAAATAGCTGTTCACCTACCGCATTAAATGCATCTGATAAAGGTTATATGGATAACCTCCTTAGGTTATGCGAATAACAGATGACCGTTGGCTCTTGATTTCAACGTTGAACTTACGTTATGTAGACAACCTATCTGGGTTATGTGGATAACGTTCATTCCAGAATGACTAAGTTTTAGCTCAAGAACATTTACATGAAAACCTATTCAGTTGTTCAGATAATGTTAAATTTTTACAGACAGAGTTTTTGGAAAACATAGGTTATCAGGTTAACCTCCCAAGGTTATGTGGATAATGTTTTTGACTAAAGAAAGTCTAACTTCTCTGTACCATAGGTTATGTGAATAACCTCCCTAGGTTATGCGGATAACCAATTTGATAGAAGAGGTCCAAGAGTTTTGTAAGAAGAAGGACACCAAGTCCTGGTCCACCCTTGGACTATGGTTTGGAAGAAGAAGGACCTTAGGAAATAGGCCATGCTCAGGATCTTCCACTCAAGAATCTGAGCAAGTTGAAAGACTAGTGGCAGCCATTTCCACTTCATCAATGATGGAGGTTGCCAGCAATGAAGAGAGAAGCATTGTGCCTGTTGTTGATTTTGAAGCTATTGCTTGCAATGCTCTCTTGCAAGCTCAGAGAAGAAGGCTTGAGGAAATGTTTCGTTCTGATGACCCTGCTCCTTCATCTCTCACTGCATATGGTCTTTCTGAAGAACAAAGAGCTCGACTGGCTCTTTCCATACAAGAGATGCAAGAGCTGCTTGAGGTCTCTGATGATGAGGATCCAAGCCCTAAGTCGTCTGAGCCTCATCTGCCTTTTGCTCCTGTGCCCCTCCAAGCTATTCCAGTTTCTCAAATCCCTCCTCCGGCTGATTTTGTTCACCTTCCTGATGATTCCAAAAAGGGGGAGAAGAGTAAGCAAATTGGGGGTAAGCAAACTGGCAAGTCTGCTGAGCCATCTGGAAAGACTTACAGCAAGAAGACCAAGCCAAAGAAGAAGTGATTAGAACTTAAGCTTGAGTCCTCTTGTAGTGTTGTATTCTGTGTTTTAGTTGTTTATTTGTATTCTGTGTTTGTATTTTGTGCTTAATTAGTTTTTTAAGAACTTTGCATAAATTGATTTCTGTAAAGCAACATTTGGTTAAATGAAAGAATTCCTTGGTTGCAATGATCTGCTCATCTCTTCACATGATTTACTATATATGATATCTTTTGATATATAATGCATATGTTAAGGGGGAGCTTGTTAAAGCAAACCCAAGTACTAATCCAGTTTGCAAGTTGTTTTGTCATCATCAAAAAGGGAGAGATTGTTTAATCAAGTGTTTTGATGATTCCAAACCAACCTTCAAGAGCTTCGAATAAAGATATCAAAGGTGCACAAAAAGCTCAAGTGAAGAAATCCTAGAGAAATCAGTGCAAAGATTCATGTAGGATGTTTAAAAATGTTTTGATTTGAGTAAAAGACTTTGATTTGGTGAAAAGATATTTTAAAACCTTGATTCTATGTTAAATCATGGAATATTTGAAAAACACCCACCAACAGACAAAGTTTGAAAGGTTAATACTAATATGTCATCTTGGAAATTCGAACTTTAGCTTTGGAAATTCGAATTTCGTATTGAAACTGAACAAGTCTGAAGAGAAGCCTCTCTGACAGACGAATTTTGACTTAATAAAATTTGAATTTTGATAAGTGTCTGAAAGGAGCTTTCAGTAATAGACGAACTTTGGGTTTTGAAAATTCGAATTTCAGACAAAATGAAACTTATGAAAACTAAAGAAATTCATTTGAAAATATGTCAAAGTTCATCTGAAACCAAGTTTAGAATGGATTTCAAAATTGCTCACTGACAGATGAACTTTGAACATGAAAATTCGAATTTCAGAAACTAAGCTTGTGAGTCTGTTAGAATGATATGTTGACATACGAATGACAGTATTTATAAATTTGAATTTTGAAGTTAGTCTAAAAAGAGATATCTCTGATAGATGAACTTTGACATTTGAAAATTCAAACTTTGAATTATACAAGCTACTGTAACTTACGAACCAGCTATGGACAGACGAATTTTGGGGTTCCAAAATTCAAATTTTGAAGGCACTGTAGCAAATTGAAAATACTGTTCACACTTAACAGAAAAACTTTCTACTTGAAAATTCGTATGTCACAAAGAAGAAACATTTTCTAAATATCAAAATTTGAATTTCACTTCATGACGGACGAACTTCGGGCTTTCAACATTGAAGCTGTTAACCTTTGGTGTATACGAAATTCATCTGTTGACCAACCGAAATTTGAATTTCAGTATATCAGAAGCATTAAATGCGGTTGGTTAACGGATAGTTTTTCAGAGTAACCGTTGGATAACTTCTCCAACGAATAGATTTTGTCTCTAACGCATAGTTAAGACCTAAATCTATAAATACATCATCATTTGAAGTTGTGGGTAACAATTTTAACATTGTATATACTGAAACTCTGCCAAATGAATTACTCAAAGTCTGTTACTCTCTCACTTCAATATTTTGTACTTCAACTTTTATATTCACTCTATTTAAGAGAGTTTAATTCTTGTAATCAATCTTATCTTCATCTGGAAGATAGATTTTCTTGTGAGGGGATATCACAAGGAATTGGGGAGCACTTTGTAAGAGTGCATAGAGTGATTGAGTGAAGCTCTAGAAACAAAGCAACATCTTTGTACTGAGGTATTTGCAAGAAGCCCATGGAATTCTTGCAGTATAGTGGAAAATCTCAAGTGGTGACTTGGGGACTGGACGTAGGTCAAGTGGAGAGATAGAATCAGGATAAATTTTTGAGTCTTCTTCTCTTTACTGCCACCTTTACAGTTATTTGGTTATACTCTGTTTTACCATCATATATTGCTTTCTTCACCTTCTCGATATTTTGCAGAAAATTTTTAAGATTCCCAATTCACCCCTCCTCTTGGGAAGCCAGCTAATCTAACACAATCATCATTGTCCTCATATAAAGTATTGACAATACTCCTAGGAATGTACAATAGGTGGAAAGACATATTATCCTACTTGGTACGATTCATAACATAGACAATAACACAAACTGCCGTTGACTTGGATATTCCCGATGTTGAAGAGGCTACAACTCTTTTATCTTCTCTGGACTAGTACCAGAGTCTTCATTTGAAATGTTAGTCATGGGTTTGTAAGACAAAGTCTCAGTAACTAGGAGCACAACACATGCAATAGGTATTATTAATTCACACATATATGTGCATGGTGCAATGCAATACAAAATGACATGGTATGCATGTTCTCCCTCGTACGGCTAGAACCACGGGCTAGTAATAACATAATAATTCTTGATAGGTGATTCCCTTACAACAGTCGGTAAAGACCAATTGTAGGACATCATCGAACTCACCTCGCACTAATACAACTCGGCCAAAGGTTATACTAGTGATTGGACCGTGGATCTCCTTCCCCTAGACCACCTTAATTGGTGGTGATTTAGGGAAGGTGCATCCCCAAATCCACTACCATCTGGCTCTCCTGGCCATAGGAGATGATTTAGTGGAAGTGATATTTCATCATATCACCATATCATATCATATCATTTCATATCACATCTTATCTCAACCCAACATTCACCTCACAATATATATCAAATGGTGATGATGTCTATGCCATGTTAACATGCCTCTATCAATATACAATCATCATCATATGCCATGTTAACATGCCTCTAACAATATACAATCATCATGGTCATGCTAACATGCAATCATATGGTGTAAAATCCCTAAAAGGCTAGATATTTAAAAATGCATGAAGAAATCGCGAAAATAGACATACACCATTTTGTGTGAAACTGGGTAAAGAGGTCATTTTTCCTGATTAGATGAAAAAATGAGAAAATGATGATTTTGCACCTAAAGAAAAAAAGAAAAAAGAAAAGAAAAGTCACGTAAAGGTGGCAAGAAATCAAAGATTTTGGGGAAAATTATAACTAATGACCCAAAAGTTTTGAAAATTTTAAATTTGCCTGGAGTCAAGGACAATTTTGTAAATATATAAAATTACTATCAAGTTGAGGCTCTCAACGAGATGAGTCCAGAGGTATATGGCACTGAGGATTAATGATTAAAAATAAAGAAATAATTAGTGCTGAATTTTAAAAGGTAACTTTTTACCGACAAAACTTCTTTTTAATCTACAAAAGCTAAAAAGGTTGAAAGAAAAGTAAACTAGGTGTATTTTAAAGTAAGTTTTTGTGAAAAACTAATTTCTTCCTATTAAGAGCAGATTTTGGTTAGACCAATAAGGTGGGAAGAAGCTGGATTTTCATGAATTTGATGGCAAAAATGGATCCCCCATGTTAGAAAACCTTTAGGACAAGTCTTTGTTTTCTAAGAAAAGCTAAAACAAACTATAAGGAAATTTAGGGTTTCATGGATGTATATTAAGTTATACCATGAAATAATTATTAGCTTGAACAAGTGTTTATTGATGCCTAAGGACTTGAGCAAGCTTGGGAAAGTTAGAGAAGTTTTGGTTTAAAGAGGAAAGCCAAATAATATCACCAAAGGTAGCTAAGTTTACATATTCTTGCTTATGTTATTTCATTGCCTTGCTTTGATGCAAATTGGTTGTCATATTGTGAATTGTGTTTTCTTGACTGGTTTTGGCTGCAATATGAGGGGTTTTATTCCTCGAGATGTTCATTTTCTAAGCCGTTATGCTGCTGAAATTTTTATGACTTATATGGCAATTTGTTGATTTATGTGATTTAATGCGCTCAAATGTGATTTTTTTATGTGAAATGAAAAACATTATGCAAGAATATAACTTGCTACTAATTACCCCAATTAATCTTCCCAAGCATCTTAAATGTTAGGTTCAAGCTATAGCAATGGAGAATTCAAGGAAAGGCAAGAGAAATGAAGAGAATAAAGATGCATGCCTATTAAGCAATTTGTATACATTTTAATGTATCACTATGGCATTTGTGCAAAATCATATGTGCCTTTGTAAGGCTATGTTTAACTACCATTATGTTCTTATGGGACTCTTAAGATGTTATGGATATGTCATGAATAAGTTTGAGCAAAGTATATGTTATATGATAATACTATTGCAATGAAATAACATAATTTGGCTTTAATGAGCAACAGATGGTTAAGTAGATATTGTCCATCTGAAATGTAATGTGACTTATAGGTGAAATATATTTTAGAAAACTAGACAATGAGGGCTTTCCAACAAGCCAAAGAGTACTTGAATTGGGCATGTGTACAATTTATAGTATATTTTTGAAAATAAGGGTTAAAACTGGACAATGTTGAGAAAACTATGATTTTTACCATCTGTACTGTTTACTTCAAAAGGTAGTAGAAATTCATACAGAACTCCAAAAAAATCTGTGGTATATATACATGGAAATATGCCACTAGTTTGAATGCAATGGGAGCTATATAATAAGAGTTATACATGTTTTCCCAAAACTGTTTCAGTAAAAGTTGTGTTCAGATCCTTAATGATTTAAGATGATATTATGCCCTGTTCTAGTTAAATAAATGTATAAGAAAAATATGGTTGTAAGCATACATAAATAGATTTTGAGTGACATAAAGAAGGCATGATTTGGCTCAGTATATAATGAGATATGAATTTTTAAATTTAAGGCCAAAATCCTGGAGAAGTAAAAAATGACCATTTGAATAGTGAAAGTTTGAGTAATAAACTGTATGAATTGGTCCAGTTAAAGAAAAGTTTCATATTTTTACCTTGTAGAGAATTTTTCTAACTCCATTTGGAGACTTGAAGTACCTTGATACAATTTTTCTTGATTTAGTTATGATTTTTCAAATTTCATCCCGAAAACTTGAGAACCAAATGAATATTACCACATTTTTTTTATTTTAAATATTTTGGTTCTATTAATGGTTCAAGTTCATAATATGAGCTACTTGGACATTATACATGCTATAATACATGGGTAAATGTAGATAAAAGTAGGGTGTTATGTTTTTTTGTATTAGAGCAAATATCTGGGCAATCTTTGCATTATGAGAGGACAGTAGTCCTCTTAAACATAGTTTCCCCTTTGAATATAAGAGATATTCCTTTTAAGAAATCTGGCATAACATTGTTTTAGTGGCATAAAGAGATTAGTCTTAAGGATAGCTTATGATAGTTTGCTAGATTAGTTGCTAGATTAGAAGATGTAGAATCACAAAGGATCCTAGTAGGGCTCAGAGATCACAGTAGATATCATGGTCACAGTAGACCAATTGTGAGGTTGCAGAAGACCTTTAAAGAGTATGAGATGATGAGAAATATTAAGGGGCCCTATAGTTCTAATAGTTCTCTGAAAGAGGATGGTCTAGGATAAATTTAGAAACATATGAAACCTCATTAATTAGCAGCTAGTATGAAAGTTTACCTAAGGGCTTTCTCTAATGTCAAGCTACTGACTAGAAAGTAGTTCAGAGATGTGATGGTAGGTTGCTAATGAGTAGAAAGAGCAAGTATCCTGCCTACAAAATAAGATTAGTGGCAAGATGTTTTCAGTAATGAATGTAAGAGGCCAATAAGGAATAAATGATGATAATAATAAATGATGATAATGAAGAGAAGTAGTTATGAAAATAATTAATGGGAAAAATGAATGTATAAAGGAAGGTAAGTTAGAAAAGAGAGATGAGTAACACCAGGTGCAGGAATTTGGCCTGAGCCTAATCAATGTCCTATAAGAGAAGACATAGGATCCAGTAAGATTTTTAGTAATGACATCCATATAGTAATCATTAAATGAAAGGATTGCTTGAATGCAGGAAGTGACCCCATAGTAGTGGTCCCTTCAAGTGTAGTCCTTCTAGAGCAAGCAAATGCACACCTCTAGGTGAAGAAGTAGGTCAGCTCATGAGTTATGATAAACAAGTTTGGGCTAGTTGTGTTATTTGGATTAAGCAGGTAGCTTTTCTCTAACTAAACCAAGGACTCGAAATCCAAATGATTGTTAAAGCTATCTATGATGAATGTCATGAAAGATTTGAAGCATATGTTCAAGTATTCTATGTCCCGCATTAGAATTAAAGAGATTCTTAGAAGGGCATTATGATGATAAGCTTCCAGCAAGTGAATGGGTTGAGCAAGTACTTGATGCCATACTAGATCAAGAGTTCAGGAACCATGTCAAGGAGTTCCCTCAAGGTTAAGTGTTTCACACTCTAAAAGACTATGTCATTGCCTGAATGCTCCAAGTAAAGTGCTATCATGAAGAAAAACTAAGGCAATAGAAGTCTCAAAAGATGATCTAGAGGAAGAACTGATAGAGATAATAGATGGCAATGATAAGATTGACCATAGTACTTGAGCCCTATAAGCCAGTGTCATGAGAATAAGCATGAATGAAGTATAGTAGTGTATATGCAGCGAGATGCTAACTCAAGGTTAGTAAAGAAAGAGACTAGGGGTCGAAGCATAATATAATGAAAGTAGTAGTTAAGGTAATTGTAGAGTTCAAGTTGCTATTAATTGCAATTATTAACTGCAAAATAAAAGTCATTAAGATACAAAGAGGTGCTCAGCAAAGGTTAACTATACAAGCACACACCTCTCAAATGACTCCGATAGTAGTAAATGAATGTACTCCTGGTCTAGATCCCTTGCAAGTGATTCTTAATCCTTAGGTTCAGTATTAGTGAACTACTAGGTAGCTAGAGCAGATAGTTAATTCTTAGAGACAACAGGGAGAAAACTAGAGCCCATAAGGTTCCGCCTATATCACAGCAGCCTCAGGTAAGTTAGTAGGTTCTTACAAGACAAGCTATAGGGTAATTGGTTGAGTACCAGCCAACAATATACTATTGTGCAAGTGCTAGCTTTCATTATTTGATTGTAAATTTGATGTACAAGTTGCTGAAAGGTAGATTGTGAGCCCTGAAAAAATTTCCAAGAAAATGGGCTGCATGTCAGAAATGAAGTTTAATGGTGAAAAAGGCTGACCAATGGTGGCAGAACACATAATAAGTTGATCAGGTAAAGGGCACTTTATTGACTTAGGAGATATTTATAGAATAGTTCTATAAGAAGTATTTTCCCCAGTCTTTAAAAGATAAAAAAGGAAGTGGAAATGTAAGGATCCGCTAAGTTGTGAATGAGTCAGTTATTGAATATGTCACAAGGTATAATCAACTGACGCAATACCCAACTTATCTTCAACAGTAAAATGATAAGTGATAGAGGATAGAATAGCTGAAAAGGGGCTTAAAGCTAACCAAAAGAGAACAGTTACCTGATGTAGTTTTGGACTTTTTATTCACTAATCATTGAGAATAGTCTGAATCACAAGCATACTACACTAGCACATCCAACTAGCGATAGTAAGAAAACTACGGAGGTAAGGAAAGTAATTAAGTAAGGGTGAGGAACCTTGGAATACCAAGGGATTTAAGAAATAAGGCAAAATGGGTAGAGGAGACAGTTAAGTAAGACAACTCCTATTTTTAAGAATGCAGAAAGGCTTATAGCAGAAGGCTATGCTTAGCAATGAAGAATGTGTGCTTCAAGTGTAAAGAGCCAGGATATTATACCCATGACAATACTATGGAGGTGGCTAACTCCAGACTACAAGCATAGGAAAGAGTATTTGTGTTATTCCAATGTAAGGCCTGTAAGTCACTTGACTTCATTAAAGGTATGATTCAGGTGTAAGCCAAATCCGATAGCTATGCTAAGAAGTTAGGTCTAGAAGTTACTATTATATAAGTTATAAGAGAATGTCTTGATGAGAAATAGGGTCATAATCTCCATTATTAGTCTAAATGAGCACTATAACACCACAGTAACAATGAGTTATATACTTTTACCTAGCAATGATGTGAGTATTGGCATAAATCAGACTTTTTACAGAAAATCTCCTCCCAGATTACAAAAGCATCATGATGATTTTGCCTACTCTAATATCCCTACTTTTATGGGATGTTATAAAATGAATAAAAAATGATAAACGAAGTGAGACGAAAATTCTATATATATACTCGGACTTTAGAAGAAATTAATTTCTCTTCTAATTTTTAGAAGAAGTTATGTTTGGTCCTTAATTGGAATTAATTTTCCATAAGGCTCTTAGCAAAAATTAATTCCAAAACTTGCCCCAAAAGGTATATAATATATCACTTGAATGAAAGTTCATCTTGAGTTGAGTACAACGGTATAAGTATTGTATAGCCAGGAGGTCTAAGTTGAGAGAAAGACCAATTTGAAAGTCAATGTGAATAGCGCAAAAAGAAATAATAAAAAATTAGTCTTTGGGTCAAATTACATGAAAGTGACCAAAAGAATTAGTAATTACGTTTTTGACCCAACTCAAGGGTAAAAAGGTCATTTCCCAGTTTTGGGAATAAAATATGAATATTGCATTTAAGTCCCAAAGAAAAAAATGTTCATATCAAAAAATGCATAAGGAGTTTGCAAAAACGAGTATACATTATTTTGCATGAAATAGGGCAAAAAGGTTAATTATCTCGATTGGAAGGAAAAAGGAGAAAATGATGATTTTTCCCTAGGAAAAAGAAAAGGAAAAAGGGTGGGGGAGGGGAGGGGGAGGTAGTGAATGAGGAAGGTGAACAAAAATTTATGAATTTTGGGAAAAATTACACCTAAAACTCGAAAATTTTAAAAATTATAAATTTACCCCTAATTAAGGGCATTTTTGGAAATATAAAAAATTATAGTCAAAATGAAGCTCTTCATGAGATAAGCCCAGTAGAATAATGTTCAGAAATTAATAAAGTTAGTGTCAATTTATTATGGGTATTTAGAATAAAAGTCAGTATTATACCAATTAAAGGTTATTTTAGACTGCAAAAAAAGAAGTACAGGATCAAGGACAGTGAATGGACTTTGCTCAAATATATTTTGGGCCAAGATAATGATTTAAGTCCAAAAGTAATTTTTGGATAATCATGTACCAATTTAATGGTAATTATGGTAAAAGTATTTAATCGGTACGTGTAAATTTAATCGGTAAAAGATATTTTGGTCCATAAAATTATTAAAACAATTTTTGGCCAAAAATGAGCTCAAGACATGTCTGATGTGCAAAAGGGATACTAAGGAAATTTTTATAAAAGCTTTATTTGTCAAAAAGTAACTAAAGTCAAATATAAAGTTTACTAAAGTTACTTTATGACTTAATAACATGTAATTACCTTGGTTAAGCTTTCAATTCATCTTCTTCAGCACTCAAAACATACGCAACCAGTGGAGAAAGAGAGGAAGAGGATGTGAAAGTTTAAGCTTGAAGGGAGAAGACAAGAATCAATCTTAAGGTCCTAAAATTTCAAGGTAGATTTTTATGGCTACTATCTTGTATATACTTTATTATTATGGTGTTTTATGGATTATTTCTCTCTATTTTACCTCTAAAATTTTCAGCCTAGAGAGAGGGCAAAGAGAGAAAATGGAGTTGAGAAGAAATTACACCATGAAAAGCCATAGAAATCTTCAAGATGCAAGAATATGTTATTAGATTTCAAGTTTGTTGGATAAATATTTTTCTACAATTTTTTCTATTTTTCTGCTATTTAGGGTTTGTGAAAGGAAATGAAATTTCATGATTTTAACCCCAAAAATGGATTCCTTGGATCCAAAATAGGTTAAGTCAAGAATTTTGCACAAGAGAAACCAAGTAGAAATCAAGTTGGAAATTTAAGGTTTTAATGGGAGACTTTGTGAATGGAGTTATGTAATCAGTGACTAATGCCTCATTTTGTGATGCTATAGGATTCTAAGAAATGTTGGAAGGCCAAAGGAAGAGTTTACAAAGTTTGGAAATGTAACACCTTAAATTAAGGCCCATTTCCCATGTATTAGATCATTTTAGATGTCTTTCATTATGGTTTAGAGACTAGAATCACAATATAATAAAAACAGAATTTTTCAAAATACGAGGCACTGTTCATTTGGAAATTTCCATTTTACCCAATGAATTTTGAAAATTCATAACTAAATCTTAAAAAATCATCTTAAAGTGATTTAAGTCACTAAAATTATCTTAAATTCAAATACACATGGAAAAAATATGAAATAGTTACTTCATTGGGCCAATTTGTACAGTAAATTTCATGGACATTTACTGTTCATTTGGTCTTTTTTCTATCTTCCAGTTTCCTGACCTCAATTTTGAAAAATCATATTTCATTCTATTCTATTAAAAATTATACATACTCGATGTCATTTGAAATCTATATATGTCTAATTATAGACATATTTTTATTATACATTTATTTCACTTACACAGAGCATAACTTTAACTTAAATCATGAAGGGTCAGAATTCAAATTTTACTGGAACAGTTTTGGGAAAAACTCCATATCTTCAATTATATAGCTCCATTTACATCCAAATTAGTGGCATATGAAACTTAAAACATGTAAATTTCTATAAATTTAAACCATTGAATTTTTGGAGCTATGTATGATTTTATATTATCTTTTGAATTTTCTAGTGCCTAACTTTCAGTTTTCCCATTCTTGCCCTGTTCTGAACCTTAAATTTGAAAAATCACCATTAATTGTATATAACTCCAAATGGGGTTAATTAGGTGTCATTTTAAAGCTTGAGATGCCCTATATCTGGTATAAAAATCTCATAAATCTAACCTCACACTAAGTACATAACAAGGGCAAACTAAATAGATACGTTTGGAAAATGCCCTGTTTCAATCTATATTGCAATTTACTTGCCAAAACCCTTGCAAATGAACTCATTTTGGCATGAAACTTGGTACAACATAACTTGATATCACAATATCTAGAACTGGAAATTCTCATACATTTTCTACAACATCAACATAATATTCACTATTTTACAATTTCATACAAAAGCAAGACACCAATAACCATTCACATTATAACATAATGGCTTGCAACATCATCCACTCATCATTAGCTTCTCCATGATATTAGCTCCTTCCTTAGCCCTTTTTCCATTGCTTCCCTAGCATGGTTAGTCATTAAGGGGGAATGAGATTCAAAAAATCTCAGTAGTAACAACCCATTCATACAATTATGTTATCACACAATTCATGGAAACATCAAGAAAACATCAAATTATCACTTGAAACTTTTAATGCCATACATTTCGTGAAAATTTTGGCAAAGTTTCATTTTATGATTTAGACATCCATAGGTCATAAACCTTATCAATCAACTCAGCCATTCATCACAAATGATCACAAAGCATCATTACATACATATGGCATAGCAACAAGTTCATGAAATTCAAGTTTGATAACAATAAGTATAAATAGGTAAATTACTACCTTAATGTATTCCCTTCCTTTCCAAACTTTGTGCACCTATTCTTTGGCTTGATTAAGCTTCCTTGAACCTATACATATCACCATTCACTGCTACAAAAAAAACTTTCAAGGATGGTTAAAATAGACTTTCAAGGACGGTTCTCCTATAGTGGCAGAATTAGCAGTGATAGAAAGTATGACTTTCCAGGACGGTTCTTTAACCATCCTGGAAAGTGACTTTCAAGGACGGTTGTTTTGACAACCGTCCTAGAAAGTCTATTTTTTATTTTAAAAAAAATTGGCTTTCTAGGAGAGTTGTTCTCACAACTGTCCTAAGAAGCCTGTTATTTTTAAAAAAAATTAGCATTCAATTTTTTTACACAAGCATTCAAAACTAAATAACTTAGTCTACATATCTCAGATAATATAGCAAGACAAATCAATGAACAACAAACACATCACAACAGAATTAATCAACAATCCTTTACTCAAGTGTTGTCACTTATCAAGGATGAATTTTTGCTAATGTTGTATCAGTAGTGGGTTGCCATGGAGCCAGAAAGTTAGGCCGCAGTGGCAATAACTCAGTGGGCACCAGAAAAACTAAGAGGGGTTGGAGCCATGATGGTACTGTAGCAGCCGTGGCCCCAGCCCAGTTTCTGGTATCCCTTGGTCTTTCTTTCGTTGTTCTAATGTTTGGAAAGTATTTGTGAGATGTTTGGTTGGATTTTAAAGTTTTTAGTCAAGTCAGGAGGTGTTTTGGAGTAAGGTGTTACACCACTCACGTAGTGGAGGAAAGTAAAATGGACAAAGAAGTAAAATGAGCAGTAAAGTCAACAGCAGAAAAGGTCATGCAAAGATAGGATGAGTTAAGCGTGAAGAGAAAAAACAAGCATAGCAAGATAAAGAAGAGTATGGGGAAAAGAGAAAGGTGAAAGAAGGAATGAAGCATATATAGGGAAAAGCGTTGAACAATAGAAGAAAGTGTGATGGAGGAAAAAACCCTTGGAGAGGAAATCAGATGCCAAGAGGGTTGTTTCTTGTGGAGATTGATTTTTATAAGAAGTTTACAAAATAATTGTGATACTTGCAAAAAAAAATCAATTGTGATGAATTTTTCTGGCTTGAAAAATGCATATTATTACTTTATATTGTATTAATTACACAATGTGTCATCAGAAAACGTAAGTTGATATTGTTTTTTTTTAACTTGTGAATACCATTTTATTTTTAACATGAAATTAGAAATATTTATTAGCTTTCCATGAAATCACTAGTACAAAAAGGTAATTCCAGGACGACATTAGAGGACGGTTATGTGAGAGACCGTCCTTAAAAATGTGACCGATAGTATTTTTGCAAATCAAATTATTTATTTTGAACTTTAGAGAACAATTAAACCAAAAGTTGTCCTTAAATCACTTTTTCAACACGGTTTTGTAAGGAACCGTGCTGGAAAGTTCAAGGAAAAAAAATATTCGCTTAACCTCACTTGACTCGCATCAAGCTCATATTCCGCCGACCATTGAACCCTTTCTCCATTATCCTCCTCTTGCCTTCACCTTCTCCTACCTCTGTTTGGCGATGATAGTGCTTCTTCCGTTAAGTGCTATTTGGTACTATGGTGATTATTTCTATTTATCATATGTATTATATCAGATGATTCATTTGTTTTTTCACTCATATGCTTTACAGTGGTTCAACCAATTGCATCCAGGGAGAATGCTTACTATGAGGGATCTCATTTCTTGGATTGCTTTTTTTAATGTGATGAAAGGAAGTTTAGGACCTGAATATGTAGTACTTCATGGAGCATTCCTTGTGTTGCTTGATGGATTAAGTCTAGGTACTCCTAGTTTCTTATGGAATTGTGGGACTAGTTTAGTTCTCTTTTCTGTTTTCTAGTTTTTGAGAGCTACATGAAACATTTGGAAATGCTTTGGAGTGCATGGACATGTTTTGATAGTTTGTGTGTTATTCCCCAAAAATTCACATTATGGTTCCCCCTAGCCTACGACTGTGTAATGTATGCACTCCACTATGTTGTTAGCATGCACTAATTATTTTTAACATGCTATGAAGTTTGGGAGAGGTTAATTGTTAGCATGCATCTATTTGCCTCTCTTTTTGTTAACAATTTCTTTTTATAACATAACAGGGGCTGGTATTTCAAAAACTGATGCTGATGATTTAAGGGAGAAATGTTTATCCTTCATTCTATACAAGCTGAGGGTATATTTTCTTTATATTTTTTGTTCATTTACTTATGGAAATATTTAAAAATTTAAACTGTCCATTGAATTGAGAAGGGGATTGGTTGATGCTGAAGTGATCTGCATGGGATTCAACTATGATTAAGATAGAGTTTTAGATATAATTTTTAATTAATGGATATATTATAAGAGATATATAACTTATGAACTTGAATTGAGTTAGTTTTTGATACAGTATATTGTAAGAGATATTACTTTGTCCAAGTAATCAAGAGTTTGATCATTTCATCCTCTATGTCCTTCATTAAAATTTTTCAGCCCATGGGATAATGAGCCTATGCTTTGTCCATAATTCAACTCAAAGGGCTTTTGTGGGAGGGGTGGTGTTATGGATATTAGTGAAATCAATCATAGGCTTTCATTTAGCAGCTTAAGCTTTGGAGTTGAAATAGGTCTTAATGCATATAATAGAGAATAAGATAAGGCAAAACACATTTTCAATTAAAGAATAACTTATCTGACCCATTTATATGTCAATGCCATTGATATGCATTTTATGAAGTTGTTCAAAACCATATTGAGAACGTGGATGAAATCATCTATATCCCAGTTACAAAAGTAGAGTTATCAGTTTTCAACTCAATTTTCAATGTATGATCTCTCTCTTTCTCTCTCTCACCCTCTACCAACAAAAAAAGGTGTACCTATTAGGGTTGACATTGGTGTGGCCATGGTTTTGATGCATTCTAACAAATTTACTGCAGCTCCTATTTAGTGGTTACCAATTCTAATGGGTGATAGAAAAGACAAAGCAATTATTGGGTTACTTGCCTTTTGGCGTGTAATTTGTCTACCTTGATAAAAATATTAATATTAATTTAGGTAGTTAAGTTTCATAGAAGTTTAAATTTATGAACTCAACTTGCTGGAGGTGAATGAAACATTAATTAGGCTTTGGCAATGAAGTATTAAAGTATTAGTTTATGAATATAGTATGGTTTCAGAAGGTATTTGTGTTTGTCCACTTTGTTGGTTATGTGTTTGGAATTTGGATCATATTCATAGTCCAAGTCCATCCACCATGACCGTGGATTACGGGTTGTTATTATGTAGTATTGCTATTACCATCCTTGTCCTTGGCGTTTAGCATGCGGTGACCCCCCTACGGTCCCCAACATACCAAACACCCGTCTTTAGATTGTAAAGTGTGTTTTTTAGTGATATTTATCTTAATTTGTCTCAATTAATATTGAGTATTTGGTGAAATGGTTTTATATTTTCCATGTTTCTCTCTTTAGGGCCAGCATTAATCGTGGGATAGTATTGATATTTCTTGCTGGGAGATTCAAGGG
Source organism: Adenanthera pavonina (assembly GCA_026686845.1). NCBI lineage: Eukaryota > Viridiplantae > Streptophyta > Magnoliopsida > Fabales > Fabaceae > Adenanthera > Adenanthera pavonina. Next base: position 8,455,230 of record JAIVEN010000019.1, on the reverse strand, counting down.
AAAGAGAGTAGTGTTTTTGAAGAAGCTTCCTTCTAGATTACTTCTTGTTACTAGTAAGTGATGTGATTCTACGTGTTTAATAACTTTTTTTATAATAATCATGGTTGGTATATGATATTTCACATGTTGTGATCATCAATTGGTTTTATTTGTTATGGTCTATTATGTCTTCTCATTTTAATTGTGACACGTCATTTTAGATACAAAAGGCTACCTTGTAATATTTATTTGGCTCCTAATTGTGATTTCTTGATTTTCCTTTTACTGGTTTATTTATTCTGTTATTTTCTAGGTTATGTGAAGGTGTCTCCAAAGGCTACAAGGTTGAGGAAGAAATATCTTGATCTTAGCAAGCGTAAAAGCATGAGCAAAAAGCCAAAGGAATAAGGAGTTCATCAATCCAATTTTGTAATAGTAAGTATATGTTATAGTTATTACTGTCAATTTTTGGTTTTCCCCATTCTTGCTTAGTATTTAGTACAAGCAATTTATAATAGCTAATGCTAAAAGAATCATTCTTTAAGCAAGGCCTATCTTTGTGCTTCTTTGAAGTAAAATTAGTTGCAATGGAAGAGGTTGTTCACTGTCATGTAATATGGAAGAAGATGATTTCTTAGTGTTAGTTTGGCAACATAGTCCAGGTAATGAATTGCATTTCTATTTTAGGTGAAAAAATTGCTTCCTTTGATAAGTAACAACACTTGAGTAAAGGATTGTTGATTTATTTCAGCTGTGATATGTGTGCTGTTCATTGATTTATCTTGTTATATTATGTGAGATATGCAGATTAAGTTATTCAATTTTGAATATTTGTGTGAAAAAATTAAATGTTAATTTTTTTTAATAATAGACTTCCTTAGACAGTTGTGAGAACAACTCTCCTAGAAAGTCAATTTATTTTTAATAAAAAGCAGATTTTCTAGTACCGTGATTCTCATAGTTGTCTTGGAAAATTTTTTTCTTTAAAAAAATTACTTTCAAAGACGGTTGTTAGAACAATCGTCCTCGAAAGTCACTTTCTAGAAAAGTTTTTTTTTAAAAAATGACTTTCTAGGACGGTTGCTAGAACAACTATCCTTGAAAGTTACTTTCCATGACGGTTAAAGAACCGTCCTCAAAAGTCATACTTTTTATCACTGTCAATTCCACCACTATATGAGAACCGTCCTTAAAATCCCATTTTAACCGTCCTTAAAAGTCTTTCCTGTAATAGTGAATAATCAAGATTAGAAAATGAGAGCTTTTACACATGTTGGGTATATGTGTATTATACACATGCTGTAGAGGCCACTTATGGAGACACTTGTTACCTTGTGATGATTCCTTGCTCCTCCTCCTTTTTTGGTATGTGCAACATGGCCCAATGGTAAAATGGTGAGCCTCGTGCGCAACTCCCAAAATTGTTTTCCTACTCCTCTTTTGCTCTTTATTATTATTATTTTTAATTTTTAATTTAATTAATTCATTAATCTCAATTAAAGAATCAATTATAATTATTTTATTTAAATCAGTTAGCCAAAATAAAATTTCTCCAAGCCTATTCTTGACCAAAAAAATTGGGCATTTCTTCTTCTCCTTCTTAAAAAGATTGGTCCACATAATATTATTTATTTTTTTAAAACATTGATTTAAATATAAACTTGAATAAACTCATCTAAATCAAACAAAGAAGAGCAATGACATGTAATAAACATTTTATTTAGAATTGTACATGCAGGAGGCTATGGAACATTTGCTTCAGGATTGGTGACTGCATCTAATGAAACCTTTGTCATGGGCACTACCTTCCCAACTTGAATAAACATAGGTAAACATCATATTGAAGTCACATATAAGCATAACATTTTGTGAGATAATTGCCTTTTGTCCTCTACATGATGTTTTTTTTCCCAGCAGGTGCCCGAGCATTAGAAAAAGATATAATAATGATTAGTAATATTTACACTAATATCAATAATAAGAAGTAAATATAAAAAATTAAAACTTACATTGATCCAAAGATAATAGTTCATGTTATTTTTTAACATGGTTAGGCAACTCTAGTTCTCCTGCTTGATGAGCTCTTTCCCTAATTGACATATTGCTTTTAACACTTCCTTAAAATAATAAGAAATAGTTTGGGTCAAATGTTGGAAACGATTTGCAACTACCTTTTATCTAAGATTATGACCTATAATATATAAAAACATTGTAATTTTCTCTTCCAAGTCCAAATCTCTTGAATCCCCTAAATAACTTTTACTCTTTTAACTCATCATGTAAAATGATAAAACATAACTTTTCCATTTGCAACAATTCTAACAAGTAGTTCCTCATCCTTGCTTGAGCTCATTAATGATGTAAGCATATGAGTTAAACTTTTTTTTTTGGATCTTATTGCCCTAGCAAATTCATCTGGAAGAATAAGAAATATTTCAAACAACCATTGAGTCACAAGACGAACTTATCAGATCCTAGAAAATGTTCTTTTTGAAAAATAAGCTAATTTCAAGTTGAAACAAAGGATTGAAGATGGAGATGGAGGAAGCGTAATGACTTGCAGATTGAAGTTGAAACTTGAAGCTAAAAGAAGGATCGAAGTTGAAACTTGAAGCTGAAAGAAGAATTGAAGCTAAAACTTGAAGCTAAAACAAAGCACAAGTTGAGAAGAAAGAAAGATCAAAGTTGTTTGGAGTAAGTGACGTCGAGAAAGAAGAGAGATGAAGAGCTCACCGATGGCAACCAACGATCTTCAGCTTGAATAGAGTAAGGATAGAGAATGACAGCCTAGGTGGAAGAGAAGGGGTGAGAGGAGACCGAATGTGCTGAATAGCAGAAGATGAGCGTTGAACAGCAGAAGTGGGACGATGGGTTTAGGAGAAGGAGTTTAGTGTAACCTCTACCTTTTTCTACTATTTTTCATTTGATTTTAATCTTAAAATCAAGTAGGAAATTAATTTGGTCATATAATACGGAAAAACATAATGGTGGTCTTTTTGAAAACTCATTTTCAAATGTACAAGTGATAAACTTATATAGGAGACGAATGAGTGATTTATCTTCTTAATAGTTGTCTTTTCAAAAGCCCAACTCATAAACATTAAATAATATGGGTCAATCATAATTAACTGCTCCATTGATTTTGAACAATAATTTCAAAATAAATAAAATGATCACCAACCCTTAAGCTATAATTATTCTCGTAATTTTAATTAACTATAAAATTGGAGTTGGGCTTGATTATGAGCTTTGATGCTTGATACATCAAGGGTGGATAAAAAATATGTATAATTGATACCAATTGATGAGGAGGCAAGAGGTGACTATGATCATCTTTAACATCAAAATTATAATAACGGAATGATTTTTTATTTTACCAATACACTGGAAGGTTAAATTCAATGTAAATTTTGGAGTTTCCCCCAAAATTTCTTCACCAGCAATCTAATTTTATAGTTTAAAACTTTGTAATTAGATTCTTGAGCAATTTCAAAATATTTAAAATTTTAAATAGGTTCTTCTGACAAAAAAGACAATTGGTTAAATTTTAGAAGGATGTGACAAATAAAATATGAATTAAAAAAAGAAACAGAATTAATTAAAAAAATTAAATTAATAATAAAAATGTAAATTAAAAATCTATTTAAAGAGATATTACTTTTTTTTTTGGAGATATTATGAAAAATGAGTGAGAGACGGCCCAAAACAAATTATGAAACATGAGAGATGTTCTTTGTATTTATTTTAAAGAAACTAAATACAAATTTTCTTTTGTCATTTACGTAATATATAATGTAATTTTCATTGATCTCAATTCAATTGAAATTTACATTAAGGAAAAGAGCATCCTTAGTGTAGAAACCCCAATTATATTGTTTCGTACATGTGGATTAACAAAAGAGTATTATTAGAATTATTCAAGACCAAAGGGGGCTAGGATTGGAGAAATTTTGAATAAAAAATGCTGTGTTTTGAAAACTTGGGTGAATTTGAAATCGCAATTTGGCTGCAAGAATTGGAAAAGAAGGTATCATATCATGATTTGGAAGTTAATACCAGGATTTCACTAGATGTTGCCTCAAATTGCGATTTTAGGTCACATGGGAAACGACCAAAAGAGAAGACACCAAAGATGATCAACTTGAGGAGAGACAGAAAAATTGGGTCACATAGGAGGACCAAGAACTTCGAAGTACAATTGGACCTCAAGAAAAACGAGGGAGACCAACCTCCCCTGTGGTGTCACGGCCTAGGATAATGGCACCGCTATGCTATTAGCTACTGTTTTGATAGCAAAATATTGTCTAATTGGGCAAACTTTGTGATAGAGATCAAGGAGGCACGTTAAAAATTCTCAAACGCTATCCACATGATTCCTCTCAAGGAAATTCTAGATCTTTTTTTGTTAGATAATTTTATTTATTTATTTATTTCATTGGCTTTCAATTTATAATTTCTTGGGATCAAAGCCATTAGTTACATTTAAATTAGAATAAATAAAATCTATTTGATATCTTTTAGAGATTTTCTAAATTTAAATTAGAAAGATTATCTAATAGTGTTAGGATTAGAATATTGATTTTATTATTTTTCTTTGAATTTTTTGTTTTTATTATTAGATTTTTTCATCATTAGGCATATCTTTTAGATTTCTTAGATTTAATAAAAATATTTGAGTTCCAAATATTCCTAGTTGTTTTAGGATTAGGGTTTTTCTTGTTTGCCTATATAAAAGCCTCAATGTAATGCATTTTCTTCAGAGAATAGTGTGTAAGGTTTAGTATAATATAAGTTTTGATGATGACAAATATAGAGTAATAAGGAACAAATGCATTATATGTATCTGACATATATAATGTTCCTTAAAAAAAGTAAAATACATATTAGCATGTATTTAATTATGGTTATAATATATATATCATGCTATGGGAAAATATATCCACTATACTTTTACAATGAATAATATATTATGTTGAATATATAAACTGGACTAACTACTTGGTTTGTAAGTGTAATATATTAAATGTAGGATGGTCCAAGTAAGAAGAGTGAGCATTGGAATACAGAAATAGAAATCAATATCATGCCTCACTCAAGAAAGAAGAAAAGAAATGATGCTCCAAAAATGGAAGATCAGAAGGGAGCATGCCAAGAAGGAAATGACCAAGTGGAAGTGAAACTCAACATTTGAAGACCTAGTGACTAGGTAGATTTTGCTTTCACTTAGGTCTTGAGGTGGGATTAATCTTTCAAATTACTTAATCTTATTACCACATGTTTTAAATGAGTTAGATTAAACAAATATGGTTTTCAAGAATCTAGAGTTTGACCTTTGATTAGTTTTTTTGATACATCTCTCAAAATACATATGACTTTGATGTAAAAATTATTCCATATGAAACTAGACTTAATAAGCTTTTCAAAGAAGGTTATTTCACTCAAAACAAAGGTCATATGAAAAAGCTATGGTCATTTAAAGTTTAGTAGTGAGATATGAATTTTCAGTTTTGACCTCTTATCATTATTTTGATCATATCTCACAGAATATGTTCGTTTTTTAAGTGAAAATTTTTCATTTGAAGGTAGGTCTATTCAGAGATTTAAAGCCATAGGTCATTTGCTTAATTTGGAGTTAAAATGAGAGAGTTATAGCTTTTACAAAATTGTCTATAGTACAAAATTCAAAGTTACGAAGGTTTCGCTTCTGATAGACGAATTTCGGGCCTCCGAAATTCGAATTTCGCAGAGAACCTTTGTGCTAAGTTGAGCTTGCCACTGACAGATGAATTTTGGCTTCCAAAATTCGAACTTCAGGTCCAATAGACAAATTTTGGCTTTCAAAATTCGAATTTTGAAACACCAGAATGTGAAAATACTTCCAGAAAAGCCAACAGACGAATTTTGATATCTAAAATTCAAACTTCAAGCATAACAGACGAATTTTGGTTTTGAAAATTTGAATTTTAAATCTCCAGAAATGCAGAAATACTTCTGGAACAGCCAATAGATGAATTTTCACATCCAAAATTTGAATTTCGAAAGGAAGAACTTGTGCCATATTGAGTTGCTCACTGACAGACGAATTTTGGGCACCAAAATTCGAACTTCGAAGGCACTGTAGCAATATGGAACAATTATTCACACTTACCAGAAGTGCTTTAAACTTAAAAATTTGTATGTTCCAACATATAAACATTTGTCAAGACGAAAATTTGAATTTCAGATTTGAACAGACGAACTTCGGAGTTTAACGCTAAAAACTTTAACTTATGGTTTCTTCGAAATTCATATGTTAACATCCAAAATTCAAATTTCAGAATGTCAGAAACATTAAATGTGGTTGGTAAACGGTTAATTTTGCAGAGTAACCGTTGGGTAACATCTCTAAATGGCTAGATCTTGTACCTAACATCTAGTTACTCCACAAAACTATAAATAGACCATCATTTGAACTTATGGGCAACAATCTTAAAAGAGTTTATGCGAAAATGCTGCAACAATTTGTAAAATTTTTCTATCTCAGCATTGTTTGAAAAACCCACCTCAATAGAGTGAACTTTCAATGTATTTTCTACTCTTCAAGAGAGTTTTCATTCTATAAACATTTCTTTCTACATATTCTGGGTAGAATCTTAGTGTGGGGAAACACTGAGGGATTTACATATCTTGTAAGGGTGTGGGGAGAGTGGCTTCACAAGTGGTTACTGAAACTTGTGGGAATGTACTGAGGCTTCACAGGTACCCGGATCAAACTTGTGGGATATAGTGGAAAATCCCAAGTGGTGGCTTGGGGACTATATGTAGGCCAAGCGGTTAGGCTGATCCAGTATAAATTGTTGTGTATTGTTCTTTATCTTCTCTATTTAGTTGCTACACACAACTCTCTCTGTTTATCCCTATTTTACTGCACTCTTAGTGAAATTGGGTTGTGATCCAAAAAGAACGAAAATCTTGCATCACCCAATTCACCCCCCTCTTGGGTGACTAGCCAACCTAGCAATTGGTATCAGAGCTAGGACTCCCAGCAAAGGATCTAATCATCCGGGTGCAAAATGGCTGGTTTTGGAGAGAACATACTGCCACAGGGGAACAATGTCAACAGACCTCCAGGTTTCAATGGTGAACACTATGGATACTGGAAGATGAGGATGCAGATTTATCTTCAATTCATAGACCTAGATATCTGGTCTGTTATACAGGAGGGTGACTTTGTGCCAAAGAAAATGCAAAATGATAGCACATATAGAAAGAAGCCAGAAGCAGAGTGGGATAGTGTGGATAAGCAAAGAGTCCTACTAAACTTCATGGGAAAGCACTCCTTGGTCAGTGCACTTTCACAAGACGAATTCTTCAGATTGTCAGATTGCAACACAGCAAAGGAAATATAGGATGCTCTGGAGATTGCTCATGAAGGAACCAAGGGAGTCAAGGAGAACAGGCTCAGCTCTCTCACAGCTGAATATGAAGCCTTCAAGATGAACAATGGTGAGTCCATTAAAGAATTTCAAATTCATTTTACTCACATTGTTAATCATCTGGGAGCTTTGGGAAAGAGCTATACACAAAGAGAGTAAGTATGTAAAATACTCAAAGCTCTACCCAAAGAATGGCAACCAAAAGTGACAGCTATTGAAGAAATAAGAGGAGAATTATATCAATCTGTCACTGCATTGTTTGGAAGCCTTGCTGAACATGAAGGGAGACTAGACCTTCTGTGGGAGTAGCAAAACAAAGGAAAAATGATGATGTTCAAAGCTATTAAATCACAGAGCTCAGAAGATGATAATACTGATGATGAAAGTGATGATAGCAGCAGTGATGATGAGGAGGATGAGCTAAAAGAGTTGGCCATCAGATTTGGCAAATTCCTTAAAATAAAAAAGAAGGAGCCTGAGGAACAAAAGCACTCTTGCCATGCAAATAAGCTGAAGTACCAGTAAAAAAGGCAAGGAGGAATATATGCAGAAAAGAAAAGTGAAAAAGCTAAAGTGGCATATACCTCTGCAATCTGGGGCAATTGTTCAAATGAAGATGATGAGGATACCTATCCATGCTTGATGGCACTAACCAATTATGAGGTATCGAATTCTGACTCTGAATCTAATTCTAAATTCTCTATTGATGAGTTGCAAGTTGCTTACAATGAAATGCATGATGAAATGATTAGATTAGCTAAAGAACTTGCACTCAGTAAAAAGAAAGTGATTTCCTTAGAAAATGATTTACAATTGGAAAAGACTGAAAAGGAATCACTTAAACAGAAAATAAATGATTTAGAAAATATCTGTGAAATCCACACACACACTTCCTCTTGTGTTACATGTGTATTAAATAAAGAAAAAGAGGAATTGACTAGAGTAATAGCCAATTTCACCTAAGAAAAGGATAAGTTGAATATTTCACTTGGCAAACAAAATTCTAAGTTTGACAAGTTGGGTGCTGGCTATAGGAGTAAGTCTAAAGGGAAAAATAAATCCTGTTTGAAATTCTTTGTGCCTAATATAATGCCTAGCTCACCACCATGCATATATTATGGTAAGAATGGTCATATTGCTTATCTGTGCAGCATAAGGAAAAATGTGTTAGTTAGGTTGATTTCCCAAGAGGGGGGTGAATTGGGAAGATTAAAAATTTTCTGCACAAAGTGAGAATGATGAAGAAAGCAAGGTATAATGAAAAACAGAGTACAAAGCAGTAACCTAAAAGAGAAGAGATAGGGAGAAGAGAAACTCAGATATTTATCCTGGTTCAGTCTTTCCTCTTAACCTACGTCCAGTCCCCAAGTCACCACTTGAGATTTTCCACTATACTACAAGAATTCAACGGGCTTCTTGCAAATGCCACAGTACAACTCCAGTGTTCTGTTTTCTAGAGCTCACTCAATCTCTTTCTGCACTTTCACAAAGTGCTTTACAATCTCTTGTGATATCTCCTCACAAGTAAATCTATCTCTCAGATGAAGAATAGATTGTTTACAAAGATGAAACTCTCTTGAATAGAGTGAATATGAAAGTTGATGTACAAGTATTGAAGTAAGAGGGTAAAAGTCTTTGAGTAGAAAATTTGACAGAATTTCAGTATATACAAAGTTTGATTTTTTACCTACAACTTCAAATGATGTTGTATTTATAGATTTATGTCCCAACTATTCGTTAGAGATGAAATCTATCCATTGGGGAAATTATCCAACGGTTATTCTGAAAAACTATCTGTTAACCAACTGCATTTAATGCTTCTGACATACTGAAATTTGAATTTCGGTAGGTCAACGACGAATTTCGAAGGAACCGAACGTTAAAGCTTCCAATGTTGAAATACCGAAGTTCGTCTGTTCATGAAGTGAAATTTGAATTTTGAAACTTAGAAAATGTTTCCATGTTGTGACATACGAATTTTCAAGAAGAAAGTTTTTCTGTTAAGTGTGAACAGTGTTTTCAATTTGCTACAGTGCCCTCGAAATTTGAATTTTGGAACCCCAAAATTCGTCTGTCCGTAGCAGGCTCAAAAGACACAGTAGTTTATTTACTTTGAAATTCAAATTTTCAAAGGGTGAAGTTCGTCTATCAGAGAGACCTCTTTTCAGACTTGCTTCAACATTCAAATTTTGTAAACACTGTCCTTCATATGTCATTATGTCATTTCAACAAACTTAAAACTTTAGCTTCTGAAATTCGAAATTCCATGTTCAAAGTTCGTCTGTCTGTGAACAGTTTTGAAACTCAATATGATCTTGATTTCAGATGAACTTTAACATTGTTTCAGACAAATTTCTTCAGTTTTCATAAATTCTATTTTGTCTGAAATTCGAATGTTCAAAATCCAAAGTTCGTCTGTTGCTCAAAAGCTTCTTTCTTTCAGACACTTATGAAAATTCAAATTTTGGAAAATCAAAATTCATCTATCAGAGAGGCATCTCTTCAGACTTATTCAGTTTTAACTCGAAATTCGAATTTCCAAAGCCAAAGTTCGAATTTCCAACAAGACAGTTCAATGTAAGCTTTTCAAACTTCGTCTGTTGGTAGGTATTTTTCAAGTATTTCATTGTTTAAAATAAAATCAAGTTTTTAAAACATCTTTTCATCAAATCAAAGTCTTTTACCCATAACAAAAGATCCTACAACAATCCTAGCAATGATTACTCAGATTTTCTTCACTTGAGACACTTTGAGCTCCTTTGATATCTTCAATCCAAGCTCTTTAATGTCGGTTTGGAATCATCAAAACTCTTGATTCAACAAAATGGTTTGAGTAAAAATGTGAAATGGATTCCAAAGAATATCACTAACCCTCCTGGACCCAGAAACAAGTGGGTACCAAAATTTTCTTCTAGTGTTTCATGTATACATAATGAATCCAAGAAGAAAGAATACATTGGTGCAAGAAAGAGGATGCTGAAAAGGAAAACTTCTCAAAACTCCAAAACTACAACTGCAAATCACATGGAGAAGCACCGGAAGCAATTCTCTCACTCATCTCAAGCAAGCAACTCAAATGGAAACCATACTACTAACCTTGAGAAGAGAAAGAGCAGAAATTCAAGAGGCATTGACAAGTATGCAAAAAGAAGACATGAGGAATACTATATTGCATACAAGCCAAGAATAACAAGGAAATGATCTTTGGTAACATCTGATCTTTACCCCTTTCAATTATTGCGTTATATATATATAATTGGGTAAGATTGAACTCTGGTCCCATATGTAATGAAAAATGTTCAAACTGACCTTTAGTGGACCTAAGTAAAAAAGGGTACCAAAGAAAGAAAAATGATTTTCCCTTTTGCTTTTGTAGGTACTCCCTGAGCTAAATGGTGAAAGCCTCATAAAGATGAAGTATCTGATTGACTCAATTGGAATCATACTGAAAAGGGAAGAAATTAGCTATTAACTAAGCTGGTTTGTAAGTGTTTAACAAATTTTCATATATATGCTTGGTTGGTGTTATTATTTGAGGTTATTAAAATAAAGTATGGTCCTTGTTCAAATGATGAATTATTTAAATATGATGGTTCTTACTGTAAAGCTCAATATTTGCACAAGTCCATTTCTTTATTTGTATAACTAAATTTGTGTGCTTTCAAAATTCCCCTTATATATTGATTTTGATTTAAGCCATGATATGAAAAGCATGTATATTTGAATAAATGCTCATACTTAAGGGGAGCTTGTAAATTTGCATGTAAAGGCTTTTAAAAGGATCTTTCTGATTTTAAAAGAAAAACTTGAATCATAATACCCATATCATGTACTGATTGACTGAACATGCTCATTTGATGCATTATGCTTTCTTAGCTTTATCATTATGAAATGCATAGGTTGAGGGGGAGCATTTTTTGAAATTAAGTTGTTTATGCTTTAACTTACCTCATTTTACTATGAAGAGTTTAGTTGCTTAGCTCTAATCTGCTAAAGGGAGCAATGATGTTTCAACATCTCTCCTTGATCATAAGGAAGAAGGTAACAACTCTTCAAATTTGAGATACCTCTTGTGATATGTGCATATCATAATCATCTTAACAAGAAGCATCATAACACTTGGTATCATAATAGTTTCAAGCAGCAACTGATGTTAGTTTTGAATATCACCAACAATTAGTATCAATTTTGAATATGATTGGTAACAATGGGTATCAATTTTAATATCAGTAAAATTTGACATAATCTGAACATGCAGTGAATAATAAGTTTTGATGATAATTTACATTTCAGTTTGTGTTTTTCTGTGTGCTTGAAACACCCTAGACATCTATACTTACTGGTATAATCTTACAAATAAGGGGAGAAGAAATACTTGATATTCTTTAAACTTTTTTGTCGATGTCAAATAGGGGGAGAAGTTGTGTGAAAAATATGCATATGCTTAATATGGAATTATCTGAATTAAACTACATTATATGTGTTAATCATTTATTAAGCATATTTTTCACTAGTGATTTGTCATCATCAAAAAGGGAGAGATTGCAAGGTTTAGTATAATATAAGTTTTGATGATGACAAATATAGAGTAATAAGGAATAAATACATTATATGTATCTGACATATATAATGTTCCTTAAAAAAAGTAAAATAATATTAGCATGTATTTAATTATGGATATAATATATATATCATGCTATATGCAAATATATCCACTATACTTTTACAATGAATAATATATTAAGTTGGATATATAAACTGGACTAATTACTTGGTTTGTAAGTGTAACATAATAAATGTAGGATGGTCCAAGTAAGAAGAGTCATTATTGAAATACATAAATAGAAATCAATATCATGCCTCACTCAAGAAAGAAGAAAAGAAAGGATGCTCCAAAAATAGAAGATCAGAAGGGAGCATGCCAAGAAGGAAATGACCAAGTGGAAGTGAAACTCAACATTTGAAGACCTAGTCACTAGTTATATTTTGATTTCACTTAGGTCTTGAGGTGGGATTAATCTTTCAAATTACTTAATTTTGTTACCACATGTTTTAAATGAGTTAGATTAAACAAATATGGTTTTCAAGAATATAGAGTTTGACCTTTAATTAGTTTTTTAATAAATCTCTAAAAATACATATGACTTTGATGTAAAACTTATTTCATATGAAACTAGACTTAATAAGCTTTTCAAAGAAGGTTATTTCACTCAAAACAAAGGTCATATGAAAAAGCTATGGTCATTTAAAGTCGAGTAGTGAGATATGAATTTTCAGTTTTGACCTCTTATCATTATTTTGATCATATCTCACAGAATACATTTGTTTTTTAAGTGAAAATTTTTCATTTGAAGGTAGACATTCATAGATTTCTAGCCATAGGTCATTTGCTTAATTTGGAGTTAAAATGAGAGAGTTATAGCTTTTACAAAATTGTCTATAGTGCAAAATTCGAAGTTACGAAGGTTTCGCGTCCGATAGACGAATTTTGGGCCTCCGAAATTCGAATTTCGCAGAGAACCTTTGTGCTAAGTTGAGCTTGCCACTTACAGACGAATTTTGGCTTCCAAAATTCGAACTTCAGGTCCAATAGACAAATTTTGGCTTTCAAAATTCGAATTTCGAAACACCAGAATGTGAAAATACTTCCAGAAAAGCCAACAGACGAATTTTGATATCTAAAATTCAAACTTCAAGCATAACAGATGAATTTTGGTTTTGAAAATTTGAATTTTAAATCTCCAGAAATGCAGAAATACTTCTGGAACAGCCAATAGATGAATTTTCACATCCAAAATTTGAATTTCGAAAGGAAGAACTTGTGCCATATTGAGTTGCTCACTGACAGACGAATTTTGGGCACCAAAATTCGAACTTCGAAGGCACTGTAGCAATATGGAACAATTATTCACACTTACCAGAAGTGCTTTAAACTTAAAAATTTGTATGTTCCAACATATAAACATTTGTCAAGACGAAAATTTGAATTTCAGATTTGAACAGACGAACTTCGGAGTTTAACGCTAAAAACTTTAACTTATGGTTTCTTCGAAATTCATATGTTAACATCCAAAATTTGAATTTCAGAATGTCAGAAACATTAAATGTGGTTGGTAAACGGCTAGTTTTGCAGAGTAACCGTTGTGTAACATCTCTAAACGGCTAGATCTTGTACCTAACGTCTAGTTACTCCACAAAACTATAAATAGAACTTCATTTGAACTTATGGGCAACAATCTTAAGAGAGTTTATGTGAAAATACTGCAACAATTTGTAAAATCTTTCTATCTCAGCATTGTTTGAAAAACCCACCTCAATAGAGTGAACTTTCAATGTATTATCTACTCTTCAAGAGAGTTTTCATTCTGTAAACATTTCTTTCTACATATTCTGGGTAGAATCTTAGTGTGGGGAAACACTGAGGGATTTATATATCTTGTAAGGGTGTGGGGAGAGTGGCTTCACAAGTGCCTACTGAAACTTGTGGGAATGTACTGAGGCTTCACAGGTGCCCGGATCAAAGCTGTGGGATATAGTGGAAAATCCCAAGTGGTGGGTTGGGGACTGGATGTAGGCCAAGTGGTTAGGCTGAACCAGTATAAATTGTTGTGTATTGTTCTTCACCTTCTCTATTCAGTTGCTACACACAACACTCTCTATTTATCCCTATTTTGCTGCACTCTTAGTGAAATTGGGTTGTGGTCCAAAAAGAGCGAAAATCTTTAATCACCCAATTCACCCCCTCTTGGGTGACCAGCCAACCTAACATAGTGGAATGATATTATTGTGAGTTTTTCAGTAAGGATTTACTAAGTTATTTCTTTTCTCTCTTTTATTTTATATCTCTCTCCCTCCTTTTTCCTCATCCAACATCTAATTTACCACGAGAAGTAATCAACCTTGTGGGCATTGTTATAGTTAGGGATTTAGAGACGAGTTCCTCTAGGGTTCTAACTGATCATTTTTTGAATCTTTTGAGTCAAGTTCTTCTGTTACTTTGTATTTTTTGGGTTTCTTAGGGCAGGTCTCTAAGGGATCCATATCAGTTGGCATCAGAGCTCAATTCTGAAATTTAGATTTATCTTTTGTGTTTTGTGTTCTTCCATCTTCTTTTTGGTTGTTCTTCTCCTGTATCCATCTTCATCTTCTTTGTTTTCCACCTTTCTTGTGTCCCTTTTTTTGTTGCTTCTTATTATCTCACAACTTTCTCCATCTCTACATCTTGTTTTCCTTTTCTTCTTCGTGTTTGTGAAGTTATTAAAAAAGATTCGTGAAAAAAAAATCACATTGAAAAGAGAAAAAAGTGTGAAAAAAAAAGTGTTGGAAAAAAAAAGATATAAAAAATATTAGTGTTTTTATCTTTAGATATATAGCAAAACATGGAGGTTGAAGCAAAAGAAGCACATACAAATTAATCCTAAGGTGGTAAAGATTCGAGGAAAGGGGAATGATAGAGATCAATGAGGCACATCAAAGATTCTCAGGCACTATCCACATGGTCCCTCTCAAGGAAATTCTAGGTCTTTTTTTTGTTAGATAATTTTGCTTATTTATTTATTTATTTTATTGGCTTCTAATTTGTATTTTCTTGGCATCAAAGTCATTAGTTAGATTTAAATTAGAATAAATAAAATCTATTCGATATCTTTTAAGGGATTTCCTAAATTTAAATTACAAAGATTATCTAATAGTGTTAGGATTAGAATATTGATTTTATTATTTTTCTTTGAATTTTTGTTTTTATTGTTAGACTTTTTCATAATTAGGTACATCTTTTAGATTTCTTAGATTTAATAAAAATATTTGAGTTCCAAATATTCCTAATTATTTTAGGATTAGGGTTTTTCTTGTTTGCCTATATAAAGGCATCTATGTAATGAATCTTCTTTAGAGAATAATGGAATGATATTATTTTGAGTTTTTCAGTAAGGATTTACTGAGTTAGTTCTTTTCTCTCTCTTATTTTCTATCTCTCTCCCTCCTTTTTCCTCATCCGACCTCTGATTTACCGTGAGGACTGATTAACCTTGTGGACGTCATTATAGTTAGGGATCTGGAGACGAGTTCCTCTGAAGTTCTAACTGATCATCTTCTAAATCTTTTGATTCAAGTTCTTCTGCTACTCTGTATTTTCTGGGTTTCCTAGTGTAGATCTCTAAGGGGTCCATATCACTTTGGATGTGTATATATTCCTACCCGGACCTCTAGTTGACATGATTTCAGAGCCTACAAGTCACTCTACATTTCCTCTGACTACGAGTGTAGACTACATTCTAAAATTCCTTCGTATGGAAATTTTGGACGCCTGTGACTAAAATGGTCACATTTGGTCAAAACTTTACTTTAACACCTCCCTAATTCCAAACTACACCCTTTGACTACCAGACCATTTCAAATAGGTTACAATTCAGCAAAAGACATTGTTCAAGCAGTCACACCATAAAAAAACCACTATCCTAAAATTTGACCCGTTGAACCCAAAACCAAACTAATGAGTTACATACCCATTTTCTTTGGAATTTACCAAATCTTAAGCCATACCTCATAAAACTTTCACACGTAACAAAACACACATTGGCCATCCATTACTTGGGGCCTATACTTGCAATGACATCAATGGGCCATGACCCCCGACATACAAGACATCTAGTACAAATAGCCTTACAAAAAACACCAAATTGGTTTATACTACCAAGTCATCCATGCACACAAACAACTTGACTCATCATACACCTCTGTACCTGGGAAAGCCTCAATCATCCTTGAGGTCGATAGTAACACAAGACATACTCAAGGGACAGGAATACACAAAGTCCCTAGAGAACACATGCATAGCAATTACACATGGAATCATTATGCATCCTACACTTGGCACAATACTACAATATAACATGTGTTTTCAGATCGACACATACCACATAGGTACTCAAGTATCCCGTATGTCCCCTAAGGGGCTCATCTGACACCGCTTTCTCCTTGCTAGAATTAGGTTCCATTCTAGTAAATGTTTTTCCATGAGGGGTGAGACAAAAGTCCCTGTAACTAAAGAGCAACCAAACAAACACATGCAATGATTAAACATAGGGAGCAATACATTAGATAATCACAAAATGACACCAATACGAATACAAGAAAAGGATGCAAGCTTATACATACATATTACATATGCAAGTTATGCAATGCTTAATGAAATGCTCATGATATGTGATGGAACCCCATATCAATCATGGCCATAACCATGAGCTAGTTACTATCACAATAACCTCAACAACTAGTCCCCTTCCAATGTCCTGTGAGAGACAATTCCGGGGTAACCATTAAGCTCACCTCCTACTAGTCATGACTTGGCCAAAATCCATTCTACTAATGGTTGGACCATGGTTCTCCTTCCTTTTAACCACTTGAATTGGTAGCTATTTAGAGAAGGTGCATCCCTAATCCACCGCTACCAAAATCTCTGAGCTGAGGACGATTATTTAGTGGCAGGGATATCATAAGCCGTACCGCCTAAACATAAGGTCTCGTGTGTTATTTAGCAAATTGGCATAACACATGGTATTAAGGCATCATTACCCTTCAATATCATTCCCTCACAATGTACAACTTGTGAAAATACCCAATACATGCTAACATGTCATGTCATGTGATAGGTATATCATCATGCTAGCATGTCATCATCATCATACAAGATGTCCCATGGGGATGCACTATAGTCATGTATATACATATATCAACATATGTCATTCTCACAAGCATGAATACACATATAGATACATTCATATTAGCCGATTTCATTCGTTATCACTATTATCATCACCATTATTGTCATCGTGCAAAATCATGAAAGGTTACGTCAAATACTCATAATCTATGCCTAACATGTTCATCAACATATATATACACACAATATTCACATATATTTACGTAAGCCATTCTTATCCATTGTCATTATTCTTGTTGTCACCATACTACCGAGTTCTTATGTTCAATTCATTATCGATTAGATAGCAATGATTGTCATTACTAAGATCATATTAATACTAAACCTTTAGACTTAATATAAATGGGTGTCCACAAAAGAATCATGGGCTAAGCTCTTCCTCTCTTACTTGGAGAAACATAGGCATACATATTTCTATATACGCATATACACACAAACATGCATACTTAACCATTTCCCATTACTTATCACAATTTTCTAAAGAGACAAAGAGATTCAAGAAAACTTACTAGCTGTGATTTAAAGGCACATATTATGATATGAAAAGTTCAAAATTTAACAAACAAACAAGGTTACTCCCCAGTTACCATAGATTGCTCAACTCGTACTTTAGCATTGTAGGCCATAGAGTCTCCACTACAAGCACACATACACAAAAGGAAGTGCAAGTTGTAATATCCCTATTTTTATGGTATACCATAAAATGCATGAAAGATAGAAAAGATAGTAAGATGGTAATGTTACAAGCTTGGTCTTTAAATGGAATTAAGTTTCCATAAGATCCTTAATAGGAGTTAATTCCAATACTGAGATAAAAGGTATGCAATATACCAGTTGAATGGAAGCTCATCTTGAACTGAATGCAACGATATAAGTATTGCATAGTGTAATATCCCTATTTTTATGGGATGTTATAAAATGAATAAAAGATGAGAAACGAAGTGAGACGAACAGGTTATATATAATCGGACTTTAGAAGGAATTAATTTCTTATCTAATTTTCTGAAGAAGTTATGTTTGGTCCTTAATTGGAATTAATTTTCCATAAGGTCCTTAGCAGAAATTAATTCCAGAACTTACCCCGGAAAATATGCAATATACCACTTGAATGAAAACCCGCTCCAAGCTGAGCGTAATGGTATAAGTATTGCATGCCCGGGAGGTCTAGGTTGAGAGATAGACCAATTTGAAAGTTAATGTGAATAGTGAAAAGGAAATAATAAAAAAATTAGTCTTTGGGTGAAATTACAAGAAAGTACCCGAAAGAATGGATAATTATATTTTTGACCCGGTTTAAGGGCAAAACGGTCATTCCCACATTAGAAATAAAATGCGAATAATGAATTGAATGCCCAAAAATGAAAAAGTTGATATCATAAAATGCATGAGGAATTGAAAAAAAACGGAGAGACACCGTTAAGCATGAAGAAGGGCAAAGAGGTCATTTTTTTCGGTTGGATGGAAAAATGAGAAATTATATTTTTGCCCCCAAATAATTATTAAAAGGACATCCATGTCCTTAAAGTCATAAAAATGACGTGAAAATAGTATCAGAGATGTCTTGGGGAAAATTACACCTAATGACCCGGAAGTTCTAAAAATTATAAATTAGCCCTGGGTCAAGGGCTTTTTTGTAAATATGAGAAATTATAGTCAAAATGAAGCTTTTAATGAGTTAGACCCAATGAAATATAATATAGAATTTGTTAAGGTCAAAATAATATTTATTGGGTAATTAGGGTTTAATATTAATATTTTACCCGAAAAAGGGTCATTTAGACTGCTGGAAAAGGCAGTCTTGATCCAAGGACAATGATTGGACCTTAATAAAATATATTTTGGGTCTAAATAATGATTTTTGACCAAAAGTAATTATTAAATAATCCTGTATCAATTTAATGACAATTTTAGTAAAAATAGTCAATCGGTACGGGTAAATTTAATCGGTAAAAGGTATTTTGATCTATTAAAATTTGAGAATCATTTTTGGACAATTTTCCCTCAATATGGCGTGACCAAGGCTGCAAGGGACATGGAGGGAATTTATTTCATTGATTTTTGTCCAATACTTCTCAAATAAGGTAAAGCTTTTTGGATAAAAAGGTAACCTTGATTAGTAGATGATTAGCTAGCTAATTAAATCACTTAATCTCTCTCCCCTTCCATTTCAGACGTGGACAGCTGGCCATGTGGGAGAATTCATTATTTAAATGATTTTTGTAAATGCTTCTTGAAGAAGCATTTGAGAAAAAAAAAAAAGGCAAAGTAACTTTGTGAAATAAATGTCTCTCCTCTCCTCACGTGTTGGCCGACCTTCACTCATTCAGAAAGAAAGGATAAGTGGTCTGGAAGCAAGAAAGAAAGGGAGCATGGCGTTAACAAAGGAAAGGGAAAGAGAGGAAGAGAAAGTGAAGAAAAGTGAGCAAGGTTGGAAGTTCAAGCATTAAGGTAAGCTTTTATGCTATTAGCTTGTGTTTTCAAGAAATTAGTGAAGCCTTCATGAAGTTGTCTTCTTCCTCTTTCCTCCATGAATGTCAGCCATGATAGAGGTTGAGGAAGAGATGAGTTTTTGGCCAAATAAATAAAGGGGAAAGCTTAGATTAGTTGCTAGAAGTATGATTTCACAAGTGGTTTGCAAAATAGAATTTTAGGGGTTGGTTTGAGATTTTATAAACCAACACTGTGAGCCAATGATTTATGTAGCTCTTTGATGTTATGGTTAGGTTCAAGAAGATTAAGTAAGTGTTTGGAAGAGGTATGCCAAAGGTGAAAAGCAAGGAAAGTCATTAAGGTAGCATATTTCCATTCTATGCATTATATTGTCTTATGAATGTTTGTGAACTCTATGACTTGTTTGATGCCATGATTAATATTTTGTGATGTCCATTGATTGTTGGCTGAGTTGTTTAAAGGGGCTTGAAGCTCCGGAATGCCCAATTTACAAAGTGAAACTCTGCTGAAATTTTCATAAAATTGTTATGGCATTATATGAATTGATGAGTTTGCTTGATAATCTATGTGAAATGTGATGATATATGTGTGTGACTGGATAATGCTACTGAGATTCTTTGAATCTCACCCCCCTTCAATGACTAACCATGCTAGGGAGAACTAATGCAAAAGAGTTAAGGAAGGAGCAAAAGGCATGAAGAAGGAAATGATGTTGCAAGCCATTGTGTTATAGGGTGAATGATTATTTGTGCCTTGCTTTGTATGAAATTATAAAATAGTGAATAATATGTTAATGTTGTGAAAAATGCATGAGAAGTTTCAGTTCTGGATATTGTGATGTTAAGTTATGTTCTACTAAGTTTCATGCCAAAATGAGTTCATTTACAAGGGTTTTGGTAAGCAAATGGTAATATAGACTGAAACAGGACATTTTCCCAATATGTCTGTTTCATTCGCCCTTGTTCTATACTTAATGTGAGGGTAAGTTTGTGATATTTTTATACCAGATAGAGGGCATATCCAGCTTTAATATGACACCTAATTCACCCCATTTGGAGTTGTGTACAATTAATGGTGAATTTTCTAACTCAGGGTTCAGAACAGGGCAAGAATGGGAAAACTGAAAACTGAAAAGTAAGTACTGGAAAATTCAAAAGCTTATATAAAATCGTACAAAGCTCCAAAAATTTAGTGGTTTATATTTATGGAAAGGTATATGTTTTTAGTTTCATATTCCACTAATTTGGAGGTAATTGGAGCTATATGATAGGAGATATGGAGGTTTTCCCAAAACTGTTCCAGCAAAAGTGGAATTCTGACCCTTTATGATTTAAGATAACACCATGTCCTGTGCAAGTTGAATAAATGTAGAAGAAAAATATTTATATAAATAGACTCACAGGGATTTCATATTACATAAATAATGTTTGATTTGGCTCATGGTAGAGTGAGATATGAATTTTTAAATATAAGGTCAAAATCCTGGGGAAGAGAAAATGACCAAATATACAGTAAATGTTTAAGGAATAAACTGTACAAATTGGTCAATATAATAATCTGTTTCATATTTTTCCCATGTATATAAGGTTTTTATCTATTTTTAGGGACTTGAATCACTATGAAATAATTTTTCTAGAATTAGTTATGAATTTTCAAAATTTAGTCGGTAAAGTGGAAACTGCCATATGAATAGTAACCAAAATTTTTTGAAATTCTAATTTTCATTCTTATGTGATTCAAGCTTAGAATCAAGTATAATTAGACTTAAAAGGAGTCTAATTCATGGAAAATAAGTCTAAAAGTTAAGGTGTTACACGTAGCAGGAGGTCTAAGTTGAAAAATAGATCAATTTGAAAATATAATGAAAAGAATTATTAAAAAATTGGTCTTCAGAGAAAATTATGAGAAAATACCTAAAAGAATTAGTATTTGCATTTTTGACTTGACTCAAGGCAAAATGGTCATTTCTCAGTTGGAAAATAAAATGTGAAAATTTCATTTTAACATCAAGGAATAAAATATTTTGTAATTTAGTCTCTTGAAGAAGAAAGGCACGTGGGAATTGAAGTGTAAATAGGCTTTGGGAAAGTTACAACTGATGACCCGGAAGTTTTAAAAAATATAAATTTACCCTAGTTAGGGGTATTTTTATAAATATGAAAAATTATAGTCAAAATAAAGATTTTGATGAGCTATAAACCCAATAAAATACTATTTAAAATCTAATTAGATCAATATGATTTAATATTGGGCGTTAAGTTCTAAAGTTAAAATTTAACTGAATAAAGGTTATTTTATACTGTAGAAAAAGCAGTACAGTGTCAAGGACAATGAATGGACCCTACCCAAATATATTTTGGGTCAAGATAATGATGTTAGTCCAAAAGTAATTTTCTTAGATAATTCTGTACCAATTTAGCGACAATTATGCTAAAAGTAATTAGTTGGTACCTGTAAAATTAAGCGATAAATGATATATTAGTTCATTAAAATTTATGAAGTGATTTTTGGACAAATTTACCCTCAAAATGGCATGGAGTTAGCAGATTAGGATACAAGAGGGATTAATTAATTGAAAAGCTTTAAATAAAGTAACTCACTTTAGTTTATTAACTAATGATCTCTATTTATCTATCTCATATCTTTCCTTAAGAAGCATGGTTAAGTGGATTGAAGCTTTCATTCTCCTTCACTATCATGTCTAGATAGAAGCAAATAGTGAGAGGAAGAGAGCTTGAAGCACAAAGAGAAGAGGAAAGACAAGAGGCAAAGACTTAAGTTCAAACAAGTAAGTTAATCTTCTACCGTTTCCACCTTGTGTTCTCAAGCTTTTGGTGAAGGTTTAATGGAGTTTTTTTCCTTCTTTCTCCTCTAAAAATTTCAGCCATGAGAGAGAGTAGAGAGAGAAAGTTGAACCATGGCCAAAGGAATGTAGGAAAAGGCATAAATAGGTTCTAGTTAACATGAATTCACAAGTAGGTGCAAGTTTTATAAAGCAAATACCTTGCGGGGTTTCAGAACTAACGGCAAACTTATTATTGTCATCTATTATCGCCATGGGAAGTTCTTCTAGATCCTTCTCTAGTTCCTTTTATGAGACTTCTAACACTTCAACTTTTGCTTTCTACAATAACATATTGCCTAGAACATATATACAATGAGACAATTTCCCAAAATATGGTATACTTAATTATGAACAATTATTGATATAATTTTAGGGCTCATAATCCGGTTATGTCATCAAGTATTTGCTCAACCCATTAACTCTCAGGGAGTCTATGATCATGATGCCCTTCTAAAAATTTCTTCACTTTTAATCCAATACTTAGGGAATGCAAAGTTGAAACATATCCT
Source organism: Adenanthera pavonina (assembly GCA_026686845.1). NCBI lineage: Eukaryota > Viridiplantae > Streptophyta > Magnoliopsida > Fabales > Fabaceae > Adenanthera > Adenanthera pavonina. The sequence goes on along the minus strand of JAIVEN010000019.1, from coordinate 8,432,310 downwards.
CCAAATCTCACACGACATTCATCATAAATACTTCGAACATATATTTGGATTTAGAGTCCTTGGTTTAGTTGGAAGAAGCTACCATCCTCATTAAAGAATTCATCTAGCCTAGACACATTGGAATTATCATAGTTCATGGGCTGATTAACCTCTTTCCTTGATCATACATTAGTCTTCTTATTTCCTTTCTCATGACTACTTCTTTTTCTAACTTATCTTCCTTTATACATTAGTTTCTCCCCATTGATTCTTTTCATAACTACTTTTCTTCATTTCTATTGTTCATTCCTTACAGGCCTCTTTCATTTTGTTATTGAAAACATCTCGCCACTTATCTATAGGTGGTGTACATACTTCTCATATTCATTATAATCACCCACCATCACATTTCTTTAATATTTTCTGGTCCGCAGCTTGGTATTAGAGAAAAACCTTAGGTAAACTTTCATATCAATTGTTGATTAATGAGGTTTTGTATCTTTTAATATCATCCTAAGTCATCATCTTTCAGAGAACTATCAAAATTTTAGGACTCATTAATCTTTCTCATCTTCTCATTCATTTTAGAGGTCAACTGCAACCTCATTGTTGTCTACTGCGATCATAAGATCTACTATAATCTTTAAGCCCTACTAGGATCCTCTATGACCCTATATCATTACTCAAGTAATAGGATCCCTCAGGATCTAACTCTGAAAAGTTTCATGACCTATGAAACATTCTCATCTAAGTCAGCAACTACTGTCCTTAAGACTTATTCTCTTATGCTACTAAAATATTCGTAGGCCATATTCTCATAAAATAATACGTTATATCTATAGGGTAAAACTATTATCATAATGAGTATCTTCCTTTCCTGCTACTATTACTTCATCGCTTCATTCACTTTCTGATTTTCTTACTTTTGTCAGCAGCAGCTTCTCTAACATTTACTAGGTAGCAGACATAAAATTTTGATAATTCAAATTATTTCATGTAGTTTTGGTAGCCTCTATCAGCATACTAAATCACCTACTACATATTAGGGCTTTTCTTTCCCTATTGGTCAGCTTTAAATCTCTTTCCAGCGTCTTTGTCTTCCATCATCATACTATTGTAACTAGGTGGAGTTTCCACTAACTGTATGAATGTGGCTTCGTACTTATCTACTGACTAATCCATCGCTTGTTGGAACATAATGCTCTCATCTTCTTTTACATCCTTCATTAACTATAAGAAATATTTATCATAAAATATTATAAAATAGTTTCCGTGTCAAGGGTATGTCCCGAGCTTGTAGGATCAACTCAGTATTATGCCACCACCTATCTGCCTTTTTCCTAAGCATATAAATAAATAACCAACAGAGCTTTCATCTTAGAGGGATAGCCCATTAACCTGAAAATCTTTTCTAAAATTAGTAGCCAGTCCTCAACCATTTGTACATCAAACCTTTCATTAAACGAGGGAGGATATCATCTCCAGAACTGAGATATCACTTGTTGTGATTTAGCATGAACAATTCTTGTCTCCACTACTTAGTTTATGGGTACAACCTGAGGTAACTGCTATTGATATTGCCTTAAAGATGAAATTTCAACTTTGGTTTCTTGAGGCTGTCTCTGGGTGTCTAAGGTTCACTGTAACTTTTCAATAATCCTTTGCTACTGATCTCATTTATTCATAATAACTTGCAAAGGATCACCCTGTGGTGTCTTTCCTTGTTCAGGAGTCACTACTCCTATTTGTCACCTGATACGATCCATTTTAGATTCATTATAATCTATTCATAACATTCAACAATTATACTCAAAGAATATATATATAAATAGCATACTTTTAATCACATAAATAAACTTTGTACATAAATCCTTATGGTCTCCTTACATTATCATTTCATTATACTTTCTACTCATGACTGCTTATAATACACTCAAAACCTGTAGTCATCATTGTTCTTCACCTTTATACATTTATATATATATTTACACATAATCTCTTTCATCATTTCATTTCGGAGGGACCAGAGCTACTTTCACCTCTAATAAAAGCTTCATCAAAATTCTCTTCTGGATGCTTTTCCGAGTTGTCAGAATCTTCTCCTTCTATGTCTATAACAGGATCCTCCTGGTCTAGTCAGATTGCCTCCCAATATGCCAGCTCTTTAATACAATCTTGAAAATTTTCTGGTATTTCTTCTTGGATTCTAACTTTATGCGGTAGTATATTTATCATTGCATTGATCTAGGCTAACTCCATATAGAAGTAGTTTAGGGATTCCAGGGATTGCTTAGCATCTCTAACTTTATCCATGAAGGTCAAAATTCTGGATTCTATAAAATGTTCCTAGCTTTCCCAGTATACTTGCGTAACAACCTCTCTGGTCTCGAAGGTATCATTGAAAGGAAGTACAAGGCTAAAGTCTTCTAGAGCCATTACCTGATCATTAGCTATAACTGGTCAGTAATTTATCTTATCTTCAATATTAATTGGATCATCAAAACCTGAATTGTATGAATCTTGTAGATACTTAGCCTTATAGTCCCCGCCTTCTGCAACTATTATTCCGGGTTTCTGGACTTGAACAGGAAGAACTAGGACAACTTGCAATGAGACTTTTTTATCAAGTTTAGATCCAATTGGATGAGGTCTAGCATTAACCTTGGATTTGTCTGAACTTCCTATCGAAAACTGATTTGAGCTAATACTTTCATCCTTCTTTTCCATTTCTGGCTTAGGGATCGCCTATCTCTCATGGTCAAGATCCCGGCTATTGTTTGATAAAAATATCTTATTTGTCTCAATACACAATAGCAATCCTTGTCAATAAACTAATTCAGAGGAATACTAAAAATTAATATATTCCTTTATCTAAACTTAACTATTTTGGGAAAAAAAAATGCTGTAAAAACCTAAACTTTCGGCTTTGTTAGGTTTACTGGCTTCCCAAGAGGGGGATGAATTGGAAAGATTAAAAATTTTCTGCAAAAGTGTAAAAGAGCAGTGAAAGCAAGAGTAATAGAAAAACAGAGTATAAAATATAACAAAGTGGAAAGCAAGGTAAGGGAAGAGAAGACACAAATATTTATCATGGTTCGGTTTCTTTCTCTTGACCTATGTCCAATCCTCAAGCTACCACTTGAGATTTTTCACTATCTTCTAAGAATTCGGTAGGCTCCTTGTAATACCATAGTACAACTCTATGCTCTGTTCCAAGAGCTTACAATTTCTCTCTTTGCGCTCTATCTTAGTGCTTCCCAAATCCCTTGTGAAATCCCTTCACAAGAATATCTATCTTCCAGATGAAGATAAGATTGTTTACAGCAAGTGAACTCTCTAATTTAAAGTATATATGACAGTTGGAGTACAAAGTAAGAAGTTTGTGAGAGCAGAAGGCTTTGACTAAAGAATTTGGCAGGGTTTCAGTATATACAATGTAAAATCATTACCCACATCTTCAAATGAAATTCTATTTCTAGATTTATGTCTTAACTATACATTAGAGACAAGATCTAGCCTTAGAGACGTTACCCAACGGTTACTTTGTAAAATTATCCATTCACCAACCGCATTTTATGTGTCTGACATCCAAAGTTCAAACTTTGGAGTGTCAACAGATGAATTTCACAGAGACCGTAAGTTAATGACTTTAACGTTGAACTTTGAAGTTCATCTGTTCTAAAGCAAAATTTGAATTTTCATCTTTGAAAAATATTTCCATATTGGAACATATGAATTTTCAAGTTTAAAGTTCTTCTGATGAGTGTGACAAATATTTCTACAGTGCCTTCGAAGTTCAAATTTTGGTATCCAAAATTCGTCTGTCAGTGAGAAACTCAATATGACACAAAAGTTCTTCTTTTTGAAATTTTAATTTGCAAAAATCAAAGTTCGTCTGTTAGAGAGTAACTTTTATCAGACTTATACCAAAATTTGAATTTTAGAAGACCAAAGTTCATCTGTCAGAGGGATACCTGAATAGCTTACACATTGTTCTTCTAAAGTTCAAATTTTCAAAACTAAAGTTCGTCTGTTAGAGAACTAATTTGAAACACTTTTTGAACTTCAATTTTAGATGAACTTTGACATATCTACAAACCAATTTTTCAATTTTCATAACTTGTGTTTTACCCAAAATTTGAATTTTCATAGTCTGAAATTTGTCTGTCAAAGGTAATAACTTTGTAAGTTCGAATTTCAGCCTTCAAAGTTTGAATTTTCAATGTAACATATGAAGTTTAACACTCCAAAATTAGTCTGTAAGTAGGTATTTTTCAAATACATCATGAGTTAATATAAAAACACATTTTAAAAATATTTGTGTGCAAGATCAAAGCCTTTTACTCATGTGAATTCAATGAGAAATCCTACAACTAATCTTATACTCATTTTTCTTGGATTTCTTCACTTGAGATCTTTTGTACACCTTTGATATCTTCCTTCCAAACTCCAGTTGATTTGGAATCATCAAAATACTTGATTCAACATTCTGCCCCTTTTTGATGATGACAAAACAACTTGCAAACTAGATTAGTACTTGGGTTAGCTTCTAAGAGCTTCCCCTCAACATTGAAGATAAGTGTAGCATGTACAACAGATTAGAAGGAAAAATAGAGAATCTCATTGAATTCATCAAAGTTTCAGTACAGATATATGACATTGCAAACACATAATTCAAAGGCAAGATTGTCATTCACTATAAAAGAGATACAGGAAATATGAACAGTAATACAAGAAAGACCAAGCAATCCTAAGATCTAATCACTTCTTCTTGGGCTTGGATTTCTTGCTGTAGGCCTTGCCAGATGGTTCTACAGCAGTTTTCCCAGTTTGCTCTGATGACTTCTTCCCTTTTTTGGCATCATCAGGAACTTGAACATGCATAGCAGGAGGAGGTATCTGGGATACTGGAATAGCTCGAAGAGGCACAAGGACAAAAGGTAGTTCAGGATTAAGTTAGGGAAGAGGTACAGAAGCTTTAGGGCTTGCTTCCTCATCATCAGAGACCTTAAGAAGCTCTTCCATCTCTTGTCTAGTAAGAGCCAGTTTAGCTCTTCTTTCCTCTGGGAGACCATAGGCAGAAAGTGGTGAGGGAGCAGGAGCAGGAGGACGAAATATTTCTTCAAGCCTCAGTCTTTGAGCTTGCAAAATAGCATCATGTGCAATAGCCACCAGATCCACATATGGTACATTGCTTTTCTCTTCATTCAGAGCAGCTTGAATACTTGGTGCAGTAGTTATGGCTGCTACAAGTTTCTCCATTTGCTCAGATTCTTTAGTAGAAAGAATTTAATCCTGAGCATCTTCAGTAACAGGCTCATGGGAGCTTGGTTCTTGAGGAGCCACTTCTTCCATGCCATAGTCCAAGGGTAGATCAAGGCTTGCCTCATTACTGGAGGCCTGTGGAGTGACCAAAGTGTCAGCAGCCTCAGCAGCAACATGTACATCATCATCTGGTTCAAGAGAGGCTAGCTCAAATGGGCTTGGAGGATCAAGAGTGGGAGATCTGATAGGCTCGAGGGTCCTGGATGAGGTGGAACTGATGTAGATGGAAAAGCACTTCTAATGTCCTCATATGCATCAGCAACCACTTTCATGTTCTTTGCCAACTGGAAAATCTAATCTTGTAGATAAGCAAATTTAGCATTTTTCTTATCTCTGATACTCAGCATGAGTGCATACAAACTGTCATACAACTCTGTGATCTTGGTTGGCTTGTCCCAGGTGGACGAAGTGGATGGCACATGAGTTTGAGATGGTGGAGAAACAGGCTGAGAAAGTTGAGGTGTAAGCTGAGAAGGTGAAGCAGCCTCAGAAGTTCTTGCTTGCTAGAGTGAGCCCCCTTGCTCAAAGAACAAATCTTCTGACTTCCCAGCTTCTTTCCCAATCCATCTGCCATCTTTCTTTTCAATGGCCATTCTTTACAGTTCTTCCTCCTTAAAAACTTCAGTAGGCTTTCCCTTTTCTTTTTCCAAGTGTTGAATACTGGCATACTGAAGAATTTTGGAGATGATTGAGGCATAGGGTAGAGTGGAGTCTCATCTCTGATCTCTTGCTTTGATCATGCGTTGAAGAATGATATGCCCCATGTTTAATAACTTCCCACGCATGATAGCAATCATCACATGTGCTTTAACGTTTGTGATTAGATTGAAACTTCCCCCTTTGTTGAATATAATCCTAGACATGATGTAGTATAGGATTCTGACTTGGGCACTAAGATCAGTGGGCTTCAACAAACTCAAAGGAGGTTTGTTTTCACACCTTCTGAACAAAGTATTAAACACAGTACTTTCCTTATAGTTCAAGAAGGCACCATCTTCCTCATCTGCACCTTCATCCTCATCCATGTACTCTGAGGTGGTGATGTCAATTTTTAATCCATCTTGCCCAAGGATTTCCAACACCTCATTGAAGGTCATATCAATTAGACAGATGGTTCTAGACCTTAAATTTACTTCCCATTTTTCTTTCATCCCATTGTACCTCAAGGCAGCATACCAAGTCTTAACAACTTCATCATCATATCTTTCTATAATTTCTAACAAGTTTTTGTATCTCATCATCCATAGCCCAGCATCAAAATTGTTAGAAATAAGGAATTCTTCCATATTTACATAGTGAGGCTTAATTACCTTTTTATTGACAAACTTGGTAGTATATTCTCCCAAAATATAAGCATTGCTCCACAATGGTTGTGTGGTCAACTGGTATTCTCCAGACTCAGTGCTGGAGAAGGAAGAAGAAGCAGGAGGAACATGAGCAACAGTAGGCTCAAGTTTCTTCAAGGGAGTAGGAGCAATTTTCTTCGAATCTGCCTTGGGAGTTATTTTCTATTTCTTGGAAGGAGTTCCCTTGCTAGATTCGCCCTTCCTTTTCTGAGTTTCACCTTCTTTGGAGGCATATTGAGATTTGACTGCTCTATTTGGCCTTAACTCCTCCTTCCCAACTTCCAGATTTTTGACTCTTGCCATTCTTGGGGATGAATGTTATAGAAAGATGCAGGGAATGGGTTTATAAGGTCCGAAAAGAAGTTTAACCGGCGGCGAAAGAGGATTTGTGAACGAAATCAATGGGAATTTAAGAAAGGATGCGAACAGACTTGAGAGAGAGATGAATAGGGTTGCGTCTGTTCAGAGGAAGACCTTTGGTTTTAATGTTTGTAACCATTCAACATACGAATTTTGAGGGGTCAAAATTTGAATTTTGAGCAGTTACAAGTTAACCCACAAGGAGAGGCTTTCTGACATACAAATTTTCATCTTGAAGTTCATCTGACAGAAGTTTAAATTAATGCACAAGTAGCAATAGATGAACTTTGAATCATCAAAGTTTGAATTTCACAAATTCACACAACAAACAAATATGAACAATACATGCAACAGACAAATTTTGATTTAAAAATTCAAATTTCAAAATTTTGTAAAGAGTTTCTAAAATATGAATTTTGAGATATAGAAATTCATATAGTAAGCATTTTGAATAGAAAAAATATTCACATTTTACATCTAAAATTTGAATTTCCATTGTTCAACAGACAAACTTCGAGGGTTATGAAAGTACTGTTACAATGTGTAAGCAATTGAAATTCATCTGATGAGCATCTAAGTTTGAATGTTGAGCATGCTAATTCATCCAAAAACACAATTCAACATGGAAATTAGTCTAATAATCATTTGAAGTGTGAATTTCAAGTTTTTGAACTTACAAATATGGTCTGAAAGTTCAAATTTTCAGCTTCCTTCAGCATCTTTAGTTTGTGCAGGTATGATTAGCTCTAGTATATAGATTTGTTATCATCTAACCTCATGTGGAGCACCTGCAACACATCTCAAACACACTCCAATGCTAAAGTTAATATTAATTCAATGTCAAAAGCTTTAAATGGATGTATATAAGGGCTTACTTACAACTCATTGGAATTTACCATTCCCAATTCTCTTTTGATTTTGCAGTGTCTATCTTCTGCAAGAGGCTTAGTCAGAATATCTAAAATTTGATCTTCAGTAGGGATGTATTCCAATTTGATGTCTCCTTTCAATACATGATCTCAATGAAGTGATGCCTTACTTTAATATGCTTTGTCCTTGAATGCATGACAGGATTCTTCGTGATATTGATAGCACTTTGATTATCACACTTTATTAGTATTTCCTTTATCTCAATCTCAAGATCTTCAAGTTGCTATTTCATCCAAAGGACTTGTGCACAATAGCTGCCAGCTGCAACATATTCAGCTTCTGCTATAGAGAAAGCCACACTATTTTGCTTCTTACTGAACCATGAAACCAAGGATCCTCCTAGAAACTGACACGTTCCACTTGTGCTTTTTCTGTCGGTTTTGGATCCAGCAAAGTCAGCATTAGTATATCCCATGAGTTCCTCTCCATTGCCTTTTGGATACCAAAGTCCCATATGTGATGTTCCAATTAAAAATATGAAAATTCTTTTCATAGTTGTTGCATGGGATTCTTTGGGACATGATTGGAACTTTGCACACATACAAACATTGAACATAATGTCAGGTCTACTAGCTGTTAGATATATCAAGGAGCCAATCATTCTCCTATATTGAGTTATATCAAAGGTCTTTCCTCCTTCATCCATATCAAGCTTTGTTGTAGTAGCCAAACGAGTCCCCATTGACTTGGTGTTTTCCATGCCAAACTTTTTCAACAACTCTTTCAGATATTTTGATTGATTGAGGAAGATGTCATCATCACATTTTTTAATTTACAGTCAAAGGAAGAAGTTGAACTTTCCCATCATTGACATTTTGAATTCACCCTGCATTAGCTTAGAAAAATTCTTGCAAAGAGATTTATTAGTAGCACTAAATATAATATCTTCAATATAAATTTGAACAATAAGTAAGTCATTATTTTCTTTCTCGGTGAATAGAGTGGTATCTACTTTTCCTCTATTAAACCCCTTTTCAGTTAGAAAGTTACTTAGCCTCGCATACCATGCTCTAGGAGCTTGTTTTAGTCCATAAAGAGCTTTCTTCAGTTTATACACGTGGTTTGGTTTTGTCGAGTCCTCAAAACCTAGAGGTTGATCAACATAAACCTCTTCCATGATATATCCATTCAAAAAAGCACTTTTTACATCCATTTGATATAACATTATGTTTTGCATGCATGCAAAGGCAAAGAGGATTCTAATTACTTCCTATCTTGTAACTAGAGCAAAAGTTTCCTCAAAATCAATACTTTCTTCTTGATTATATCATTTGGCAACTAATCTTGCTTTATTTCTAATGATTGTTCCTAATTCATCAAGTTTATTTCTAAAATCCCATTTAGTGCCAATAATAGGATGATCTTTAGGTCTATACACTAAATCCCAAACTTGATTTCTTTTAAATTGATTTAGTTCATCTTGCATAGCTAGTGTCCAATATTCATTAGTTAAGGCTTTTTCAGCACACTTAGTTTCAATTTGAGAAATAAAACCACAGTTGTTCATTTGATCCCTAAGTTGCCTTCTGATTTTAACTTTCTCTTGAACATCCCAAATTACTTGATCAACTGGATAATTCCTTTGATATTTCCAAACTCTAAGATTTCTTCAGACATTTCCTCATTTTTTTCAAATTCAAGATATTTCTCCTGAATATCTTCCTCTACATTAGTAGATTCAGATATTTTTGGAGGTTCAATTTTATCTTCTCTAGAAAGATTTAAGTTCTTAAAGTTAGAAATAAGATCATCTTCATCAATGACATGCTCGGAAACAGTTTCATTTTCAATAAACATAACATGCACAGTTTCTTCTATAGTTCTGGTCTTTTTATTGAAAACTCTATATACTTTACTTCTACTTGAATAGCCAAGAAATATACCTTCATCTAATTTGGCATCAAACTTATCCAAATTCATTTTTCCATTGTTGTGAATGAAGCATTTGCAGCCAAAAACATGTAGGTGTGAGAGGTTTGGCTTCCTTCCTTTGTACAGCTCATAATGTGTCTTCCCAAGAATTAGTTTGATGTAGGCTCAGTTAATGATATAACTTGCCGTGTTTACTAGATCAGCCCAGAAAACATGAGGAAGCTCCTTTTCGTTCAGCATTGCTCTTTCCATTTCTCCAATTGTTCTGTTCTTCTTCTCAACCACTCTATTTTGCTGAGGAGTCCTTGGTGCTAAAAAGTTGTGATCAATTCCATGCTCTTCACAGTACTCCAGAAAGCTTGAGTTTTCAAATTCTCCTCCATGATTAGACCTGATAGACAATGGAAATATCTTTCTCATTTTGTACTTTCTTAGCTAAGGTTACAAATGCATCCAATTTTTCACTTTTGGAAGAAAGAAACAATGCCCAAGTAAATCTAGAGTAATCATCTACAATCACAAGTACATACAAGTTTCCACCAATGCTTTTTACTCTAAATGGACCTATCAAATCTATATACAACAATTGTAGTGGTCTATATGTGGTGATTACATTTTTAGATTTGAATGATGATGTAGTTTGTTTCCCTTTGAGGCATGCATCACATTCTTTATCCTTTTCAAAAGAAATTTTTGGTAAACCAGTGACTAAATCATTCTTAATCAATTTTGTCAATTGGTTCATGTTAACATGTGCCAGTCTTCTATGCTACAACCAACTATCATTATCTTTACTAATTAAACATACATAATCTAAGGAGGGGAGTTCATCAAGTTCAATGGTATAGTAGTTATCATCCCTTTGAGCTTTAAGGATCACTTTATGATCACTTTTTCGGATGACCAGGCAGAACTTTGAGTCAAACAGTACCCAGTTCCCTTTGTCACATGTCTGACTCACACTCAGCAGGTTGTGGTTGAGTCCAATTACAAATAGCACCTCTTCTATAAATGTTTCAGGATTCTTGCCCACAATACCAATGCCAACTATTATTCCATATTGGTCACCTCCAAAGGTCACCTTTCCTCCTTTCTGGTCTCTAAGAGTGATGAACTTCTCCTTATCACCAATCATATGACTTGAGCAAGCACTGTCCATATATCATTTGTTGCTTTTTCTTGCTCTAAGACAGACCTGTAAGACAAGGTTCAATTTTTCTTTTTAGGTACCCAAATCTGCTTTGATCCTTTTCTATCAGTGGTATTTTCCCTAGATACAGATATACCTTTGGGAACCCATTCTACCTTCCTGCCAAATCCATTTTTCTTTAATAAGCATGAACTGGAAACATGTCCCTTCTTGTTACAGAAGTGGCAAGTGGTAAAGGGATTGCTCAATTATGATGCAAAAAGAAAGCAATGCAGATAATACTTTTGTTTCACATATTTTGGTTGGACATAACATTCAATGCGTTTTAAGGTGTGACTTTTCTTTTTATGTCCATTATCATGCACCAAGTGTCTCTTATACAAGTTTTGATTTTTCTTTTCATTCTTTTTCTTAAATGCACAAGGATTATAGCCAAGTCCAGTTTTTCCTTGTGTAATTCTCTAACTTCCCAACAAAGCAAAGAACATATCTTTACCCTTAGTGAGTCTAGCCATGCTTTTCAAAAGATATTCATTGGTCTGGTTCAGTTTAATGCATGATATTCAGCAAGTAGATTCAGTTTTATGCATAGATGTAGTGTCAGAGATTTGGCAATCAGATTCTAACTTGCTAATCCTTTTCTTAGCCTGTTTTAGTTCTTTAATAGTTTTAATGAACTCATCATGCAGATCATGAAATGCATCAAGCAATTCAGAATAGGAAGGTTCAAATTCATATACCTTATCTTCATGATCACTGTTAGATGAGCTTGGAGTCTCTTCAGATACAAGTACCATCAAGCAGATATTGGCAATTTCTTCCTCATCATAATCTTCTTCATCTGAGCTGTTGCCCCAGATTGATGAGATGTATGCTATCTTCTTTTTGCCCTTGTCAGCAACTTTCTTTTCATTCTCTTACTTCTTTAGGAATTGTGGACAATCTCCTTTGATGTGCCCTTCCTTTTTGCATTCATAGCATGTGACAGGTTCTTTGCCTTCTTTCTTGTTGTCTCCAGCTACTCATTTCTTGAAGAATCTTTTATTTCTCTTCTTGTTATAGAACATTCCAAATTTTTGAACCATTATAGCCAGAGTCTCTTCATCTAGTTCATCACCATCATCAGATTCTTCTTCTTTCTCTTCTGCAGTTTTTAAAGCAAGGCCCTTCTTTTTCTTATCTTGACCTGCTTCCTTAAGGACCTTCATTTTTCCTTCATACTCTTCAAGGCTACCGAAGAGTGCTGTGACAGAAGCCATTGACTCTCCTCTGGCCTCTTCTAATACTGTTACTTTTGGTTGCCAATCCAGAGGAAGAGCTCTAAGGATTTTTCTAACTTTCTCTGGCGGTGTGTACTCCCTGCCAAGACTCTTTAGTTGATTCACAATGAGGGTAAATCTCTTTTGCAGTTCTTTGATACTCTCACCTTCCACCATTTTGAAACTTTCATACTTAGTAATGCAAGAGTACAATTTGATCTCCCTTACTCCAGTAGTTCCTTCGTGAGCAATTTCTAGAGTGTCCCACATACCCTTGACTGTGATACATTGTGACACTCTATAGAATTCATCCTGGTTGAGTGTACTGACCAGGCAGTGTTTTGCCTTAAAGTTTAGTAGGACTCTTCTCTTATCTTCTTCATTCCACTCATCTTCTGACTTCTCTTTGTAGATGCAATCATCCTGCAACTTCATTGGGACAAAATCCCCTTTTTGGATGACTGACCAGATGTTTAGATCAATGGACTAGAGATAGATTTGCATTCTCATCTTCCAGTATCCATAATGCTCTCCACTAAAGCTAGGAGGTCTATTTGTGTTGTTTCCCTCTGGAAGGATACTCTCTCCAAAGCCAGCCATTGATTTTCATTAGATCCTCTGCTTCGGAAACCGGGCTTTAATACCACTTGTTAGGTTTGCTGGCTTCCCAAGAGGGGGTGAATTTGGAAGATCAAAAATTTTCTGCAAAAATGTAAGAGAGTAATGAAGCAAGAGTAACAGAAAAATAGAATATAAAATATAACAAAGTGGAAAGCAAGGTAAGGGAAGAGAAGACACAAATATTTATCCTAGTTCGGTCTCTTTCTCTTGACCTACGTCCAGTTCTCAAGCCACCACTTAAGATTTTTCACTATCTTCCAAGAATTCAGTGGTTCCTTGTAATACCACAGTACAACTCTATGCTCTGTTCCAAGAGCTTACAGTTTCTCTCTTTGCACTCTATCTCAGTGCTTCCCAAATCCCTTGTGAAATCCCCTCATAAGAATATCTATCTTCCAGATGAAGATAAGATTGTTTACAGCAAGTGAACTCTCTAATTTAGAGTATATATAACAGTTGAAGTACAAAGTAAGAAGTTTGTGAGAGCAGAAGGCTTTGACTAAAGAATTTGGCAGAGTTTCAATATATACAATGTAAAATCGTTACCCACATCTTCAAATGAAATTCTATTTATAGATTTATATCTTAACTATATGTTAGAGATAAGATCTAGCCGTTAGAGACGTTACCCAACGGTTACTTTGCAAAACTATCTATTCACCAACTGTATTTAATGCGTCTAACATCCAAAATTTGAACTTTGGAGTGTCAGTAGATGAATTTTACAGAGACCGTAAGTTAAAGACTTTAAGGTTGAACTTCAAAGTCCGTATGTTCTAAAGCAAAATTCAAATTTTCATCTTTGACAAATATTTCTATGTTGGAACATACAGATTTTCAAGTTTAAAATTCTTCTGATAAGTATGAACAGTTGTTCCATATTTCTATAGTGCTTTCGAAGTTCGAATTTTGGTGCCCAAAATTCATCTATCAATGAGCAACTCAATATGACACAAAAGTTCTTCTTTTCGAAATTCGAATTTGCAAAAATCAAAGTTCGTCTGTCAGAGAGTAACTTTTATTAGACTTATTGTAATATCCCTATTTTTATGGGATGTTATAAAATGAATAAAAGATGAGAAACGAAATGAAATGAAAAGACTATATATAATTAGGCTTTAGAAGGAATTAATTTCTCGTCTAATTTTCAGAAAAAGTTATGTTTGGTCTTTAATTGGAATTAATTTTTTATAACGTTTTTAGCAGAAATTAATTCCAAAACTTACCCCGGAGAATATGTAATATACTACTTGAGTGGAAGCCCGTTCCAAGTTGAGTACAATGGTATAAGTATTGTGTAGCTGGGAGGTCTAGATTGAGAGATAGACCAATTTGAAAGTCAATGTGAATAGTGAAAAAGAAATAATAAAAAAATTGGTCTTATGGTGAAATTACAAAAAAGTATCCGGAAGAATGGATAATTACGTTTTTGACGCGGCTTAGGGGCAAAACGGTCATTTTCCATATTAAAAGTAAAATATGAATATTGCATTTAACCTCTAAGGAAAAAAATGTTCATATCATAAAATGCATAAGGAATTTGTGAAAACGAGTGTACACTATTTTGCATAAAATAGAACAAAGAGGTCAATTATCTTAATTGGAAGGAAAAATGTGAAAAAGATGATTTTGCCCCTAGAACAAAGAAAAATAAAAAGAAAAGGAAAAAAAGGGAAAAAGGAAGGCGGTGGACACAGGATGAAGATAGGTTTTATGAATTTTGGGGAAATTACACCTAATGACCAAAAAGTTTTAAAATTTATAAATTTATCCCTGATCAAGGGTATTTTTGTAAATATGAAAAATTATAATCAAATGAAGCTCTCAATGAGTTAAACCCAATGGAATATAGTATGAAATTTAATGAGATAAATAGAATAATGATTAGACATTAAAGATTTATTATCAATATTTTACCCGATAAAGGTCAGTTTAGACTGCAGAAAAAGGCAGTATCAATTGAAGGACACTGAATGGACCTTGATAAAATATATTTTGGGGAAAGATAATGATTTTAGTCCAAAAGTGATTTTTGGATAATTCTGTACCAATTCAATGACAATTTCAGAAAAAATATTTAAATCGAAAAGGGTGATTTAATCAGTAAAGGGCAAATTGGTCAATTAAATTTTATGAAGTAATTTATGTCCAAAATTAAGCACAAGTGGCGTCTGACCAGCTGAAGAGGACACCAATGGAATTAACTCAAAAGCTTTTAAATTAAAGTAATCAAGATGAGGGAAAAAGATTAACTATGATTAGTTTTATTACACATTTCTCCCAAATTGCCTTAGTTAGATATTTGGTCTTCTCTTCCAGCCCTAAAACATGTCTGGTCCAGCAACTTAAGAGAGAGAAAAACATGAAGAAACAAGGAGGAAATAGGGAAGGCAAGAGGCAAAGTATGGTTCTCTAATTACCGAGGTAAACTTTTATGGCTATATTATTGTGTTCTCTTGTGTTTGGAAGGCTTTCCATGTTTATTTTCTCTTCTTTCTCCACTGAAAATTTCACCTAGAGAGAGAAAGTGGAACCATGAATGAACCAAACCATGAAATGTGACAGAAATTCTTCAAGATACAAGAATATATTATTGGTTTGCTAGTTGATGGAGCAATTATTTTTCTACAATCTATGGAAATTTTCTGCCTATTTAGGGTTTCAAATAGGGAAGTAATTTCATGATTTTGACCCCGAAAAATGGATTCCTTGAGTCCAAATTATGTAAGAACAATAATGTTGTACATAGGAAAATCAAGGGAAAACAAAATGGAATTTTTAGTTCAAGTATGCCACTTTGTGAATGAGCTTAATGAATCAGTGGCTTATGGTATTATTTTATGATGCTAGGGTTTCAAGAAGTGTTTTAAGATCAATGGAAGTGTCCACAAAGTTTGGAGATCATTGGAAAGCGAGAAGGTAGTTATTTTCCCTATTATGCTTAATATTGTCATACTTTGTTTCCATGATAATATGACTATGCCATATAGTTGTTTTAATGTTTTATGATGTATTTTCATTGTTAGCTGAATGTTTGAAGGGTTTAATGACCCTAGGATGTCCATTTTACAAAGTGTTACCATGCCAAAATTTTTATGGAATTGTATGGCATAATATGAAGTTATGATTTTCATTGATAATTTTATGAAATGATATGATGTTGTGAATGCATGATTGGATATAACTACTGAGATACTTTGAATCTCACCCTTCCAAATGATCATCATGACTAGGCCCAAGCTATGGTAAGAAGGGGTCAAGAGTGTCAAGGAGAAAGAAGAAAGAGGATGAAGCATAATGTTATTTTCAAGTTATGATCTAGTTGTTTGAAATGATATGTAAAGTTATGAGCATGTTACTAAATATGTATCCCCATGCTATTATGATCATTAAAGCATTATGAAATGTTATGTATAAATTTAGTATAATGAATGATCATGTATTATGTCTATGAAGCTTACTTTGTAAAGTTATGATTGGAAATGCTCAAGTAGAACACTTCGAGGATAACGAAGGTATTGTGTTGGGAATTTCACTATACACGTAGCAAAAAAACTACAAGAAATTCCATCCCATGGATCCATCAACGTTGTTTAGATTGAGATGTAGAAAAAGAATTTACCTCCGGTGTGTTCCTTGGTGTTCTTTTTCATTTTGTTGGACCTTAGGAACTAACGTGATTAGTCAACTCCCTCTATCGATAACCACACGAATGGTGAGTCCAAATCGAACGGCGTGCTAGCATTTCTGGTTGTGATGTCCATACAATTCCGTACGCCTTCACTTTTCATCCATACAATTTTTCTTTTTGACTGTACGGCCGCTCTCTCTTTAGGGTAACTCGAATTCTCATGATTCTGTATCCTAGTCTATACCAATATATAGATAGGATTCGGTATTTATTTAATTTAAATCAATAATTTAAACTAAATCAAATATTAATTAAATAGATTAGTTTGAATTTAAATCTATCTAATAGATTAAATATAAACTAACTATCTAATATATATCTAGAATCAAATCTAGATTTAATTTATCATATAAATCAAATTTATATTATTAGTTCAAATTCAAATTTAGAATCCAATCTAAATCAAATTTAGATTTTGACATTAGTTTAAATTTAAATCTATCATATAGAATTAAATTTAAAACTAATTAATTTGAATTAATTTGAACAATATATATATATATTTTTTTTTTCGAAATATATAATATATCAAACACATATATATATTTCAAATTTTATTATATATATATCAAATATATATAATTTTATCACCCTAAATTGAACATTAAATTCATTGAATCTAAACACATTTTAGATTCAATGAATCTGGACATTCTAGCTCGAGTTGGTCCATTCTTGTGTGTGACCCTGTAAGCCCATATGATGTTGGCAGTGGGCTAATAATACTATTGGACCCACAAGTCACAACTGGCCTCTAGTAAGATATTGTGACTACCCAAATCATATGAGATCGGTGATTCGATACAACCTATCATATAACTGGATCACATCCCTTTTGTCTCATGATATATGGGTCAAGTATGAGGCATGGAAACGTCATCCCCATTTTACTCGACCATCACTTTCTTGATCTCCGAGTAGACTGACAGAACAAATGGAAACTCTTCCATTCGAGCACGGCCATGCATTTTCTCAGTCTCACTCATCGTGGGGCCCAGATATATATCTCCATTAATTAGAGGGACAAATTCCATCTTGACCATTCATCTTCCTCAACACGAGTTCTACTATACCCGATCATAGCCTTTATGATCTTTTGATTAAATGTGACTTTTAACTATGTCAAAGTATAGTGTTCCCCACGTAGGAAGCCATGGTGATCTTAGGTCTGAGGGCTCAGTGACACGGTTATAAATGAGATATTCTTATGACTTGATCCATGTAGCTATCTCATGACGGTTCAATCCAGCGCTTATTTTCTAACAAGAGCTTATGATTTTGATTTGTATCTTTACACATAATTATCAATCAAAATCATGCTAGCCTTAATTCATCATTGTTCCAACAAAGATGATTGACTAGGGATATTTATGATAAAATAATTTATCCAAGGATATTATTATAAAGAAAAACATGCAAAAAATATAATGATGTAAGAAAAAAAACACCTTTTTTTATAATGAATCACAATGTTCATAATGCAATGATTGGCCTAGGGCACAATCTCCAATAACTCCCACTTGCATTAAGCCCAATCGTTGATGTATCTAATACCCATTGACCTAACATGACACTCATGCTTTATCTGTGCAAGCGGCTTAGTAAGAGGATCAGTAACATTGTCATCAGTTGGTATTTTGCATATCTTTATATCACCCATATCAATGATTTCTCTGATAAGATGATATCACCTGAGTATGTGTTTGGTTCTTTGATGTGACCTAGGCTCTTTAGCGTGTGATATTGTGCTGTTGTTGTCACAAAATAGATCTATCGGATTTGAGATGGTAGCACTTCAAGCTCAATGACAAACTTCTTAATCCAACTAGCTTCCTTAGTTGTATCTAATACTGCTAGGTACTCAACTTCTGTTGTAGAATCAGCTACAGTGCTTTGCTTGGAACTCTTCCAACTAACTACTCCACTATTCAAACAGAATAGGAATCCTGATTGCGATCTAGAATCATCTTTGTCAGATTGGAAACTTGCATCTATGTAACCATTTACAACCAGCTCATCTTCCAATCCTCCATACTCCAAAAATACATCCTTAGTCCTTCTTAAGTACTTCAAAATATTCTTGACAGCAGTCCAGTGATTCTCACCTGGATCTAATTGATATCTACTAGTCATGCTCAAGGCATATGAGACATCCATTCGAGTGCACAACATGGCATACATAATAGATCCAATTGCCGAAGCATATGGAATCTTGCTCATGCGTTCTCGCTCATCTCGTGAACTAGGACACTGAGCTTTACTGAGATTGATGCCATGAGACATGGATATGTAACCCCTCTTTGGGTCTTGCATACTAAACCTATGCAATACTTTGTCTATATAAGTGCACTGACTTAGGCCGATTAGACTCTTGGATCTATCCCTATAGATCCTAATACCTAGAATATAGGTGGCTTTTTCATTTCGTTGGTGTTCTTTTTCATTTCGTTGGACCCCAGGAACTAACGCGATTAGTCAGCTCCTTCTACCGATATCCACACGAACGGTGAGTCCAACTCGAACGGCGTGCTAGCACCTCTAGTTATGATGTCTGTACAATTCCATACGATTCCGTACCAATCCGTACGCCTTCGCTTTTCGTCTATACAGTTTTTCTTTCTAAGTGTATGGCCGCTCTCTCTTTAGTGTAATTCGAATTCTATTGATTCTGTTTCCTAGTCTATATCAATATATAGATAGGATTTGGTATTTATTTAATTTAAATCAATAATTTAAACTAAATCAAATATTAATTAAATAGATTAGTTTAAATTTAAATCTATATAATATATTCAATTTAAACTAACTATCTAATATATATCCAGAATCAAATATAGATTTAATTTATCATATAAATCAAATTTAGATTATTAGTTTAACTTCAAATTTAGAATCCAATCTAAATCAAATTTAGATTTTGACATTAGTTTAAATTTAAATCTATCATATAGAATTAAATTTAAAACTAATTAATTTGAATTAATTTGAACAATATATATATTTTTTGAAATAGATATATCAAATATATAATATATCAAACATATATATATATTTCAAATTTTATTATATATATATCAAATATATATATAATTCTATCACCCTGAATTGAACATTTAATTCATTGAATCTAGACACATTTTAGATTCAATGAATCTGGACATTCCAGCTCAAGTTGGCCCGTTCTTGTTTGTGACCGTGTAGGCCTATATGATGTTGGCAGTGGGCTAATAATACTATTGGACCCACAAGTCACAAGTGGCCTCTAGCAAGACATTGTGACTACCTAAATCATATGAGATCGGTGATCCGATACAACCTATCATATAACCTGATCACATCTCTTTTGTCTCATGATATATGGGTCAAGTATGAGGCATGAAAACGTCATCCTCATTTTACTCAACCATTACTTTCTAGATCTCCGAGTAGACTGACAGAACAAATGGAAACTCTTCCATTCGAGCACGGCCATGCATTTTCTCAGTCTCACTCATCGTGGGGCCCAGATATATCTCTCCATTAATTAGAGGGACAAATTCCATCTTGACCATTCATCTTCCTCAACACGAGTTCTACTATACCCGATCATATCCTTTATGATCTTTTGATTAAATGTGACTTTTAACTATGTCAAAGTATAGTGTTCCCCACGTAGGAAGCCATGGTGATCTTAGGTCTGAGGGCTCAGTGACACGGTTATAAATGAGATATGCTTATGACTTGATCCATGTAGCTATCTCATGACGGTTCAATCCAGCGCCTATTTTCTAACAAGAGCTTATGATTTTGATTTGTATCTTCATACATAATTATCAATCAAAATCATACTTGCCTTAATTCATCATTGTTCCCACAAAGATGATTGACTAGGGATATTTAGGATAAAATAATTTATCCATGGATATTATTATAAAGAAAAACATGCAAACAATATAATAATGTAAGAAAAAAAAACACCTTTTTTTTTATAATGAAACACAATGTTTATAATGCAATGATTGGACTAGGGCACAATCTCCAATAACTCCCACTTGCATTAAGCCCAATCGTTGATGTATCTAATACCCATTGACCTAACATGACACTCATGCTTTATCTGTGCAAGCGGCTTAGTAAGAGGATCAGTAACATTGTCATCAGTTGGTATTTTGCATATATTTATATCACCCCTATCAATAATTTCTCTGATGAGATGATATCGCCTAAGTATATGTTTGGTTCTTTGATGTGACCTAGGCTCTTTAGCCTATGATATTGCGCTGTTGTTGTCACAAAATAGATCTATCGGATTTGAGATGGTAGGCACCACTCCAAGCTCAGTTATGAACTTCTTAGTCCAAATAGCTTCCTTAGCTACATCTGATGCTGCTAGGTATTCAGCTTCTGTTGTAGAATCAGCTACAGTGCTTTGCTTGGAACTCTTCCAACTAACTGCTCCACCATTCAAACAGAATAGGAATCCTGATTGCGATCTAGAATCATCTTTGTCAAATTGGAAACTTGCATCTGTGTAACCATTACAACCAGCTTGTCTTCCAATCCTCCATACACCAAGAATACATCCTTAGTCCTTCTTAAGTACTTCAAAATATTCTTGACAGCAGTCCAGTGATTCTCCCCTGGATCTGACTGATATCTACTAGTCATGGTTAAGGCATATGAGACATTTGGTCGAGTGCACAACATGGCATACATAATAGATCCAATTGCCGAAGCATATGGAATCTTGCTCATGTGTTCTCGCTCATCTCGTAAATAAGGACACTGAGCTTTGCTGAGATTGATGCCATGAGACATGGGTATGTAACCCTTCTTTGAGTCTTGCATACTAAACCTATGCAATACTTTGTCTATATAAGTGCACTGACTTGGATCGATTAGACTCTTGGATCTATCCCTATAGATCATAATATCTAGAATAGGTGGCTTCTCCTAAGTTCTTCATTGAGAAACACTTTCCTAACCAAGTCTTGATATTATGCAAGGTAGGAATGTCATTCCCAATGAGTAGGATGTCATCAACATAAAGCACTACAAATACAATTTTGCTCCCATTAACCTTCTTGTAAACACAAGGTCCATCAACATTTTGGATAAATCCAAACTCTTTGACTACTTCATCAAAATGTTGATTCCAACTATGAGATGCTTGCTTCAATCCATAAATGGATATCTGAAGCTTGCAAACCTTCGAAGAATCTTCTGGACGTACAAAACCCTCAAGTTGTGTCATGTACACATCCTCAAGCAGCTTTCCATTAAGGAATGCTGTTTTGACGTCCATCTATCAAATCTTGTAATCATAGTACGCTGTAATGGCAAGAAGGATCCTAATTGACTTAATCATGGCAACTGGTGAAAAGGTTTCATCATAATCTATACCATGAGTTTGCTTGAATCCTTTTGCAACCAATCGTGCTTTGAAGGTATGCACTTGGCCATCCATGTCAATTTTCTTCTTAAAAACCCATTCACACCCAATGGTTTTTATACCTTCAGGTGGGTCAATCAAGGTCCAGACCTTATTCTCATACATGGATTGCATCTCAGACTTCATGGCATACAGCCATTTTTTAGAGTCAGATCCCATTATGGACTCTTGATAGGTGGTTAGCTCTTCTTGATCCAAGAGCAACACATCACAACTATCAGTTAAAAGAAATCCATATCTTTGAGGCTGATGTCGTGCTCTATCAGACCTTCTTGGGCCTTGTGTTACTTGAGTAGGCTTATCAACTTGTTGTGAGTCTTCTCATTCTTCCATCTCTAGCTCAATGCGATTTTGTGGGTCTTGAACTTCTTCGAGACTTATCTTACTCCCACTGGTTCTTTTAGAGACAAACTCTTTTTCTAGAAAGATACCATTCCGAGCAATAAACAATTTATTATCAGTGAGATTATAGAAGTAGTATCCCTTAGTTTCCTTGGGATACCCCACAAAAAGGAATTTTATAGATTTAGGTGCTAACTTATCTGAGGCTTGTTGCTTAACATATGCCTTACATCTCCAAATCTTTAGAAAAGACAAACTAGGCTTCTTTCCAGTCCATATCTCATATGGGGTCTTTTCAACCACCTTAGATGGAACACAGTTTAGTGTGAACACGATTGTTTCTAATGCATAGCCCCAAAAGGATCGTGGAAGATCTATTTGACTCATCATAGATCGAACCATATCTATCAGGGTTCGATTCCTCCGTTCAGAAACACCATTCCACTGTGGTGTTCCTGGTGGAGTTAATTGTGAAACAATTCCACAATTTCTAAGATGGTCAATAAATTCTTGGCTCAAATATTCACCACCTCGATCAGATTGAAGTGCTTTAATAGATTTGCCAAGTTGATTATGTACCTCATTTTGGAAAGTTTTGAACATTTCAAAAGATTCAGATTTTTGTCTCATTAGATAGATATATCCATATCTACTAAAGTCATCTATAAAAGTAATGAAGTACAGGTGACCACTTCTATCAGTTGTACTTAATGGACTACATACATTTGTATGTATTAGCACTACTACAAAAAACACCCTTTTACGTCTATTATTTTGGGCATTTTATGGCTGTTCTTGAAGTGACGTAGAAGCTATAGACAAAAAAAGTATAGCATTTTACGTCTGTTAGGAAACAACCATAGAAAAGGTCACCTTTCTACGGCTGTTATTTGAATAACAGCCGTAGAAAGGTGACCTTTTCTATGGCTGTTATTCAGATAACAACCATAAAAAGGTGGTGAGAGGCTACCTATCTATGGCTATTTTTAAAAAAACAGCCGTAGAAAGGTGACTTTTCTATGGCTGTTTTTTAAAAAACGGCCGTGAAAACTTTGCCTACGTACAACTTGCTATGGCTGTTTTCTGAAATAGCCAAAGAAAATAACCCTTTCACATCTATTTTTCCAAAAACAGCCATAAATTGAAACCTTTTTTTTATATTAATGCTTTGTAACTATCCATACCCAAACCTGATTTACAGCCAAAATGTTCAAAATAACAAAGCAATTTTTACAGTAAAGAAAGTTACTAGCTTTTTTACATCATAATAGCTATATACAACAGTTTCTAACATATTGTTCTAAACTATCCTGATCAATCAAAACTAATCTACGAGAAAACAAAATATATTCAAATGAATCAAAAAAGAAATTCTGACCACATGTTCCGAATGTGGTCAATTTCTTGCTGGAGATAGGGACGGTCATCATTGAAGTACTACAAGTTTAAAACTTATATCAACACAACTCATATAGTAAGAAGTCATAAAGAGACAAAAACTAAGTTATAGATAATATAATTACCTTATCCAATGAGTCAACAGCATTACCAGTAATTATGTCATGCATTTCTCTCATAACATAGTAGCCACATTCTGTTCCCCTAGATTGTCAGCGAGACTAAAAATCAACAAAGAAAATGAGCAAAATCAAAATACTTGGATTAATTTCCTTTAAGGTTAGGATAAAACTACATACGTACATTTGGGTATTTCCATTCTATTTTTTTGGCTTCTTGTGTGCGTTTTCTACCCCTTATTGGTATGTCTTCATAGCCCTATAATCAAATACATGGAAGAAAGTAAATTATAGACTAAAATTTATTTGATATGTTACATGTAATCATAAACCAAAGTCTTACACAATTTAAAACTTACAGATGAACTACATCACGAAAATCTTTGGGGGCTTTCCCATCCTTCTTTTCTTTAGGTGCTTTTCGACCATTATTTACTTTGGGCACTTTTCCATCCTTTTTTACTAGAGTTATTTGTCTTCTTTTTCTGGGAGTCATCTTCCTTGTCTCTATAAGAATCAAACCAATAGGTGGTGCACCACTCTAGGCATAACACCCACAACGTCCAATGATTACGACAATATATTAATTAATGTTAATATCATATCAATTATAGAAATTCCAATCACAACTATTTATTTGTATATGATTTTCAAACTTGTTACCCATAATGGACTGGCGCCAACCAACATGTCTTAGGGCTCTCTACAATTGTATTTCCAATGTAGTTTCCCCTGTCACCCTCTCTAAGCCCCACACTTTGGATACGATATGGACAAAGGAATCCATATTTCTCATTTCTTATTAATTGGGTGCAGTACTAGTCAAGAACCCTATCAACAAAATAAAATAAAAATAAATGCATAGACATGTAACTGCTTATAAATGCATAAGCAAAGAGATGCATTAGTAGTGAAAATAAACTTACATGATCCAAAGGGATAAAATGGATATATCCAGGTACTGCATGTTTAGGAAATCTAAGACATCATTCTTTTCATGATAGATGGTATATGCGATAGATCCCACAATTCCAGAAGTCATTTCAATTTGAATAGGAACCTCATCACTAAGTTGTGAAATTTCTATTTTTAATCGTGTTAATGATCCCATTTCTGTAGCATCATGTGAGTCATGGGATAGAGATTGAGGCATTGAATCTAACAAATCCTTCCCCTTGCTCCTTCCCTGATTTAAGTAAATAACAATGAATTTTAATCTCAAACTATATCTATATAATTAAATACAAGAGAATTATAAAGTTTTTGATACCTGAGGCATGGTTATTGAAACAAGCCTTTTAGGAGACAAAATAAAATTTCTTGGAACTTGGGCTATTGTCATAACCTCATCAACAGGAAATGGCACATGTGCATAAGGCTCAATGACATTTTCAACCGACACCTTGACTTGATCCTTTAGTATTTGCTGATGGTGGAGGGTTGACGCTATGGTATAAACTCGCCCTTGAGCTACAATGTGCCTCATGGGAATATCCAAAAGTATATCACATGCTACTCCCTCATTAGAACTATCTTTCATGCTATGGACCACAGGAGAAGGTGTTGTCTCGATAGGCAGTTCCTGCAAAGGTGGCTGCATACCAATAGTAGAGAACATGGACAATATCTCTTGTCTCACCATTTCTATCTTTGAATCCATTATCTGATGCATTCGAGCTTCTGTTTCCTCCGTATTCTTATCCAACATTTGCTTCAACTTATGCTAGGATACAACTTGCTTCCTAGATCCAAAATACTCCTTTATACCTACCCCTCGTCCTACGCCTCTAACACTGCCTGGGTGCTCATCCTTACATAAAGCAGTTGTCAAGATATCTTGTCTCCCACTTGGAGTGAATAATCCTTGAGAGGCTTGCTCCTCAAGAGAATCCTATACCATACAAGTAACATATATATAATTAGCAATCTTACCATTGAAGTTACATAACTAATTTGATTATAATATACTTACAATCTTTTCGCTGACGACTTGAGCCTCAGGGGTGAAATATTGTCCATGCTTATTTCTTCTCACCCTCTTTCATTTCTGAGCACGAGTTACAGGAGATGGAGGAGAATTAAGAATAGATGGGTCTGAAGTTGCAGCTTCTTGCCTTTCCATCAACTTCTCTTGCATCATATTATGCTCTAGTAACTCATATCCTCCACGAGACAAGTTGTGAGGATAGACATTTAGCTTTTGCTTCACTTGAGCAACTGCTCTTCGTTTCTGGTATAAATGAAACCAATATATTGTTAGTTACTACTCAATACTGCAATTTAAATACTAAAAATTACTAATTGAATTACCTCAGCCTCAGGTGTTAGCCGACTCTCAACAAACTTCTTCCATGTCTCTTCATCTAGGTACTCATACGTGGTACATGGATTCTTGTGCTTCAATGCACCATATATGTATCTGCTAGTAAGGTTTGATTTAAAGTCCTTCCATTGCTTCCCTACTCTCTTTAATAATTTCTTCCTTATCTCCTTCATAGCAGGAATGTCATAAGTAATCTACATGGTAGCACACTCATACAATGAAAATGATTGATATTATAATAAAATTGGAACAAAAATATATCAACATAAAGTATTATACCAAGATAGCATTCCAAATCTACTTTGTGACATGTTTTGGTACTTTTTTCCAATCAGGGAATAAGATGTTGACTTTACTACGAGCCAAATCACCTAAAAAACTTGCAAATTGAGTCCTTTCATTACGCCCTTCATAATCTAACTCGGTAAGGTCAACATGTAATTTCTGTCCACTAACTCGAGCTTTGGTCGAGGAACTCATCCTCGTGGTACCTCTTGTTTTGGTCCCTCCACTAGTTGTACTCTTGCTAGCAATCATGGTAGGTTGCTCAGAATCACTAGAGGAATTGCTTGAGGAATCGCTAGAGGTATCCATGTGCCTATCTAGACAATAAGCAAGATAATGTAAGTAAATTGACATGAATTCAAAACAAAAATGAAATTAAAATAATAAATGAAATTGCACTTTGTGTGTGTGGGGGGGGGAAATAACCTTATCTAGAGATATTTTCCCAAATCCCTTCACGATGATCATGTCTTCCAGCATGTACATCATGTACTTCATTTTCTTCATTCAACGGAGGTAGCCTTGTAGAGAAAGGAGGGGTCTCATCAATATCATAAGTTGGTTCATCATTCTCAGCATTAATAGTCTGTATTTTCCCTTGGAGAACAACAGACCACTTTTTATCAGCTGGATCAATGACATAAAAAATTTGTTTCGCTTGGTTTGCCAGGATAAAAGGCTCCTCCTTGTAACCTACCCTATCAAGATCTACCAAGGTAAACCCTAACTCATTTGTTCGAGCACCGGTGTTACTATCAACCGACTTACATTTGAAAACAGGAACTCTAAATTCAATGTAGTCAACCTCCCATATCTCTTTAATAACCCCAAAATATGATGTGGTTGCCAAAATAGGGTTTTTATCTTTTGCACTAGAAAAATGCATTGCTTCTGCTATACCATAACCCCATTATTCTGCATAGTGCTATTGTCATCTTGGGCTTTTGTGCAAAATGAATACCCATTGATGTCATAACCGCTCCAACATATGACCTCAAACCGTGGCCCATCGGCTAACCATTTTATTGTATCAAAAACATTGTCATCATTCATAACTTGTTCTTTGAGCCACAATTTGAAAGTCCTATTGTGTTTATTTGCCAACCATTTATTGCTCTTTCGAGGGTTTTTTTCTGTGATAATGTTTTTATGCTTGGCTAACTAAGGCTGAACTTCATCAGTATTATTTAAGATGTATAGATGTACTTGTAGCACTTCTTTATGACCTATGCTCTTCACTCTAAGCCCTCGTGTACCCTTTCCTGCACCTCTTCCTTCATGGTGGGAATTTGGGAGTCCAATGGCTTTTGTTACTGACAAGTATTCACTACAAAAGTCAATTGCCTCTTCAGTAACATATCTTTCAACAATAGATGCTTCAGGCCAATGTGGATTCTTCACATATCCTTTCAAGATTTTCATGTATCGTTCAAATGGGTACATCCACTTCAAATAAACAAGACCCAAAGCCTTATCTCTCTCACCAAAATCACAATTAAATGAACCATAATGTCAAAAAATGATGGTGGAAAGTACATTTCAAGTTGGCACAAGGTAATAACAACATCATTTTCTAATTCATCCAATTTATGGGGGTCAATCACCTTGCTACATATGGCATTGAAGAAGAAACACAATCTGGTTATAGTGTGTCTCACCTTTTTTGGCAATATGTCCCGAATAGCTATTGGTAACAACTGCTGCATCAAGACATGGCAATCATGAGGCTTCAAGCCTACTAGTTTCAAATCATTCATTTCCACGAGCCTCTTGATGTTTGAAGAATACCCTTGTGGTACTTTGATGCCATGTAAACACTCACAAAAACTTCTTCTCTCTTTTTTGGACAATGTATAACAAGCTGGAGGCAAATAAGTCCTCTCTCCCACTAGTTGTGGAGCTAAGTCTTCTCGTATTCCCATTTCAACTAAGTCTTTTCTTGCATTCACACCATCCTTACGCTTCCCCTTTATGTTTAAAAGTGTTCTGATAAGACTATCACACACATTTTTCTCAACATGCATCACATCAAGACTGTGTCTAACCTCAAGACTCTGCCAATATGGAAGGTCAAAGAAGATAGACCTCTTTTACCATAAATTCTTCTCTGTTGCAAGCTTTTGGTTCTTACCAAAGATCACATTAATGTCTCTCACTCGTTGATAAACTTGCTCTGCAGTTATTGCTTTCGGAGCATTTTCATACTCTTGTAGGCCATTGAAAGATTTTTTTAATCTACGATAAGGGTGGTGCCTTTTGAGAAATCTCCGATGACTGAGGTAGACAGTTTTCTTTCCATGTTCAAGTTGTTTGTGGCATGTGCCATGTTCACAAATAGGGCATGCTTTGTGGCCTTTAAAACTGTATCCATACAAGTTTCCATATGCAGGGAAGTCATTTATCATGCAAAAGATCATGGCATGAAGCTTAAAGGACTCCTTGTGATATGCATCAAACACATCCACACCTTCTTCCCATAACACCTTTTAGTCCTCAATCAAAGGTCCCAAGTAGACATCTATGTCGTTTCCTGGCTGTTTTGGGCCCAAAATTCATCATAGACAACATGATGTACTTGCATTTCATACACAACTGAGAAGGCAGGTTGTAAACCACCAAAAGAATAGGCCATGAGCTATGTATACTACTAAGGTTACCATAAGGATTCATTCCATCTATACAGAGTCCAAGCCTCAAATTTCTTGGTTCACGGCCAAAATCTGGAAACAGTTTATCAATTCCATTGAGGAGAATCAGCTGGATGTCGAAGCATTCCGTCAGATTTCCTCTCATCTGTATGCCAGACCAAATTCTTTGCATCCTTTGCATTAGCAAACAAGCACTTAAACCTTGGTATTATTGGAAGATACCATAACAACTTTGAAGGACATTCCTTTACTTTATAGCATGATGACCTACATTTTGGACACACATGTAGCTCTTCATATTCATTTATGTACAATATGCAGTCATTAGGGCAAGCATGTATCTTTTCATACTTCATACCCATTGGGCAAAGAATTTTTCTCGCCTTATAGTTATGGTCCGGAAGTTCATTACCTTCTAGAAGCATATCTTTCAACAACTCAAGCAAACCAGTGAAACTATTGTCGCTCCACCCATTTCTTGCTTTCAAGTTGACCAATCTCAGCACCGCTGACATCTGTGTATATTTACTATACCCTGGGTATAAAGGCATCTCTGCATCATTACACAAGCTATCATATGCACGTGCTTGCTCAAAATACTCTACTCCTACATCACGGATCATGTCCTCTATTCGATCATTCAAATCAACATCAACTTTCTCCTTTTCAATTACATTTGGTATCTATTTCTCCATGCCATAGCCATTGTGTATAGTTTTTATTGAACCCGAAACAAAATAGATGGTCTCTTATTTCTGTAATACTCAATCCCTTCCCACTCAAACATTTTACACAAGGACAGTAAAACCTCCTGTTATTATCAGGAACATTTCTTTTAGCAAATTCTAGAAACTGCTCAATCCTATTCTCATATTCATCACTAGTCCTTCTGGCATTTATCCAACTACGATCCATCATTACCTAACTAAACATCCATGAATGAACAAATCAAATGTGAAGTATAAATAATCCAAATGCATATATGACCAATTATATAAGGCAAATGGATAATCAAATCTCCATTCAATATAAATACTTAATCGAGCAGTAAACAGATTCATTTCTATTTTAGAAGTTTTGCTCACATCATGTTTTTCAAGGTCGTCATTTTCATTCAAGATAGGGAGAAAGAACCTAATTCTCACAACCCACAATCTCAATTATTTAAGACCAGTCAACAATCCAAGTAATGTACGAAGATAATTTGGTTATTGAAGTAGACCCTATATCAAGGTTTGATAACTATATATAATATATTGTAGTTTACTTTTAATATTATTTATAAATTTTTAATCTTAATTTTTCTTGACAAATATGAGAATACAATTACTAATGTAGTTGATATAAGTATTTTCAAGTTAGAAGAGGAATGTACCTTTTGAGTCCTTTGTGGAGATTCAAATATATTTGGCTTTCAACTTCAAGTACTCTTAGTAGCTAGTACAGAATCACAAAACTTTAAAGAGAAAATGATATCAAAAGATCTTCAAGCTAAACACACCTTGTTTCAATTAGTCTCCAGCTTCAGTTATCCTAGAAAATAAAAAAAATTAAACCACTATTAAAATATATAATCCATGCTCAAGAAAAAATTACCTCTGAGAAAGTAAAATGACTAGATGAGCTTTTTGGTTCTACCCATGTGACAATTGGGGTATTACCATCTAGCTTAAAACTTACGCTTTTAAATCCTTTGCCGCGAATAATCAGCATGACATCACTGTAGTAGAAAAACAAAAGCAAATCCATGATTTCTTCTTGGATTGAGGATCCTATTAAAAACATAATGGAATGGAACTCAACAAGTAGGTCCTGAAACATTTTAATATAAGCTAATGAAGTACCTATATAAGCTCTATGTTTTGTTTCAAATAGTTCCAGGACAAAATGTTACTTTAAAATTCAGTGTTACAAAGGGAAAAATAAAAAAACTCTTTTTAGACAGCACCTTAAATACCTTAAATGTGTATGTATAAATGGATAAAAAATAAGAGAATTGAATTTATATTTTCAATTTTAAAAAACAAAAAAAATCATAAAACAATATATAATTTAAAAAGAAATCATGTTATTATAAGTCATAACTTTTATTTTTGCTAGATATTATAAATTATAACTTATAAATAATGCGAGATAACTTATATATATATATTTCTTTTGTGAGCAACTTTATATATATATACACACATATATTAAGTTTGTCCAATTTTAAAATGATGACTAAAATGGGCTGGTTGGCCCACAAAAGGCAGAATGGGCTCATTTGTGATATAAGCCTTCATAATCTCATTGATCTTATAGGGCATTTAATTATTTGGTACGGGTTCAGTCCATGGGCCTCACAGCTCAGTCACCCATTTGAGTGTCATTGAAAAAATAGAGGTGTCAATTAGACTGATTAATCTAAGTTACCTAGAAATAAATATCAGTAGAGAAAGTGAGGGTAGAGATGAGAGTCTAAATGATTTTAGGAGTTCCACCAAACACTTAATATAGAGGAACATATTGAGAACCCTCTCATCACAAAAATTGAGAAACAGTTCTTCCAATGAAGGGATCAGTGAAACTCTAGGCAACACTGGACATATCTCCCTATTTGATTTTCAACAGACTTTCTAAGCTTCACATATATATACATATATATCTTATTTGTTTTTGTTTATTTCTATCAAAAGATCAATTATTTTTTTGGTGAAACTACTTATAGTGAACCTGGACTAGGAGTTACACAAAATGGATACTAAAAAAACAAAAGACCAGTTGCCAGAGTCAATGCCTTGTTCATTTTTTCTTTTTCCATATGGAAATATGATATATTAAATAGCCTTGATTTTCAAACAAACACAAATGCAACAATCATGTGGGACCATGTTTTTCTTTCCCTATCAATCAAACTGTAAACTAAAACAATCATAACCAACTCAATGTGATTACTTTTGATGAGCATAACTATTTCAATAATTATTGGAGGAATGTTGCAACTAGCAAGTACATAATGAAAGTAGGAATTAAAGAAGGAAAATGAGGAAACTTTGGAAAATTCAAGAATGGAAGAATCTAAAAATTTCTCCAATACAAATAATATCATTAAGAACTTTGAAAGAAATATGGATCATAAAAACTATTAAGTCAAAGGACAACTAAAAATATTTGTCAAATAGATGATCAAATAAAAGCCCAACCAATTATTGATGAAAATTTTCAATTACAAAAAAAAAAGCCCTTACACAAGTTCTTGTCAAGCTCAGCTGCAATTATATTTATTCAAATAATGGTAGAACATAAACAAAGAAACATCATTTCATACAGCTGGCACTTACGTCATTAGTGGGGGATGAGTACTTGCCATCCACATGCGCTCCTCCTTTAATTTTCAATTTCTTTTCGTCAGAAAACCTGCAGCCTCATGATTTTTGGAGAAACAGTCTCCTATCAGAAACATTCGCACAACAAATTTCAAGAAAGCAAGATGCGAAAAAATGAGTAGAAGAAGTGGGCCAAAAATGGGTAGAAGCAAGGAAAAAATTTTACCTTGTGAGACTTTGCACGAGTTGAGCAGAACAGTTGGTCACCCACAATACAAGAAGCAAGCCACGAGTTAAGTGAAAAAAGCATAGCAAGAGAGCTCGATATCTTCAGAACATCGAGTTGAGTGGAGGAGCGAGCAAACTATAGATGCAGAAGAATGAGAGAAAGGATTGAGAGGGGAAATTGCCAACAAACTCGATTAGTGATTGTGATAATGGAGGAGAATGATTAGAGGAAGCAACAAACCTCAATAACCCAACAACCAAAGGAAAAATTGAACTTGCGGCTGAGCTTGAAGAAAATGGGGAGGAGCTCCATCGACACCTTTCTTCTACCTTGAGACCGAGCTTCGGTGAAGGAATGATTTGACAAGTAAGCTAGAGGGAGGAAGCAACACAAAGAAAAGGGTTTGGGGTGGCAAAGAACGAGGCAAAAAATTGTGGAGGGAAGTGTGAAATTGGGGAAGAAGGGATATATAGTATGAAATAATTTAACCTGACTAATTAGTTTTGAAAATTAATTTAATTAATTTCCATAAATTAAAATAATTTATTTGATAAAAATATTTTAGAGCTTAATTATTTACAAAAAAAATTAATTGATTGAGATTAAAATTTAAGGTATATTATATTGAAAATAATAACAAATGACATTCTGCAATGTAAAATGCACTTCTACTTTTACAACTTTGGCAAAATAAACATTATTTCTCTTTCTCTCTTCATAACAGCAAATAAAATTATTTAAGAATAAAATAATTTTGAGACAAGTTTAAAAGAAATAAATAGATAAAATCTGATTCTTTTAATTTAACAAATAACCACAAAATGCTTAACTAATTACAATTATTTCTTTAAAAAATTTCTTTTTTATTTTTTAAAAAAATAAATATACAACAATTTTTAATGTAAAACATAAAAGTTTTTATTAATCTTTTTACGTCTGTTTTTGATAAAATAGCCATAGAAAGATACCTTTCTATGCAGCCATAGAAAGCTATCCTTAAAAAATAAAAAAATAAATAAAAATAAAAATATTCTTTATAATTGAAAAATTTTCTATTTCTACCTGTCTGAAAAATAACCACAAAAACCTTTAAATTTTTTAATATAAACAAAATAAAACATCCTTTTTTAATTTTAAAAAATAAAATAAATATACAACAATTTTTAATGTAAAACATAAAAATTTATATTAATCTTTTTACGGCTATTTTTGAAAAAACAGCCATAGAAAAGTAGCTTTCTATGGCTATTTTATCAAAAACAATCGTAGAAAGCTATCCTTAAAAAATCAAAAAATAAATAAAAATAAAAATATTCTTTTTAATTGAAAATTTTTCTATTTCTACTTGTCTGAAAAATAACCACAAAAAACCTTTAAATTTTTCAATATGAACAAAATAAAACTTATTTTTTTATTTTTAAAAAAGAAAATAAGTATACGACAATTTTTAATGTAAAACATTAAAATTTTTATTAACTTTTCTATAGTTGTTTTTGTAAAAACAGCCATAGAAAGCTATCATTAAAAAATCACAAAATAAATTAAAATAAAATATTTTTTTAATTGAAAGTTTTTCTATTGTTACTTTTATGAAAAATAACCATAAAAACCATTAAATTTTTTAATTTAAACAAAATAAAAATTCCTTTTTCATTTTTAAAAAAGTATACATATAAAATATTTTTTATTCTAAAACATTGAATTTTTTATTAAACTTTCTACGGTAGTTTTGGAAAAAACAGCCATAGAAAGTTCTCCTTAAAAAACTAAAAAATAAACAAAAATAAAAATACTCTTTTTAATTGAAAATTTTTCTATTGCTACTTTTCTGAAAAAAACCACAAAAAGCTTTAAATTTTTAAATTTTAAAAAATAAAACTTCCTATTTTATTTTTATAAAAGAAAATAAATATACAATATTTTTAATTTAAAACAATGATTTTTAAACCTTTCTACGGCTGTTTTAATAAAAACAGTCATAGTAAGCTTTCCTTAAAAGCAAAAAAAAAAAAAACAAAAATATTCTTTTTAATTGAAAATTTTTCTATTACTACTTTTCCTAAAAATAACCATAAAAACCTTTAAATTTTTTAATTGAAAAAAATAAAACTTCCTTTTTATTTTTAAAAATGAAAATAAATATACAACATTTTTAATCAATGTTTTATTGACCTTTCTATGACTGTTTTTTGAAAAATGGCTGTTTTTTGAAAAACAGTCATAGAAAGCTCTCCTTAAAAAACCAAAAAATAAACAAAAAAATAAACATTCTTTTTCAAATTAAAAAAGAAAATAAATAAACAATATTTTTAATCTAAAACATCTCATTTTTTAATTTAAAATAATTTTTAATTTAAAACCTTGACTTTATTTTATTTTAAAATATAAAAATACTATTTTTATTTAAAAAATATTATCTTTTTTTCCGTTATTATTTATCAAATAACCACAAAATGCTTCAATAAATACAACTATTTCTTTAAAAACTTTCTTTTTATTTTTAAAAAAGAAAATAAATATACAACATATTTTAATTTAAAACGTTGAATTTCCTTTCTATGGCTATTTTTAGAAAAACAGCCATAGAAATTTAGTTTTCTAAAAAACAGCCGCAGAAAGTCTCAATATTACACACTTATTTACAAAATTGCCACCGATCAACTTTTTATGTCTGGTTTCATTTCAACAGACATAAATAAGAGATATAAAATGGTTATTTTGTAGTAGTATAGGTCTAATAAGTCAGTGGCCCTTTCACTATGTCCAATAAAAGGTGTCTTTGTCATCTTTCCCAATAAACAAGATTCGCAAGTGTCAAATGATTCAAAATCAAATGAATTGAGAAATCCATATAGATGGAGCTTTGAAAAGCGTTTCTCATTTATGTGGCATAGATGACAGTGCCATAGGTAGGTCGGATTCAAATCGTTTGACTTGATCCTTTTGGCAGATACGTTATAGATATGTTCCTTATTGGGAGCTTCAAGGTTCAAATAATAATGACCACCATGCAAATCTCCATCCGCATAAAAGATGTCATTGAAATAAATAGAACATTTTTTATTCCCAATAATTAAAGTAAAACCTTCCTCATCTAAATAAGAAAGTGAAACAATGTTCTGGCTCAAAGCTGAAACATAATAGCAATTGTTCAAAATTAACAAAAGCGCACTAAGCAAAATTAATTTGTAAGTACCTACGGCAAAAGCAACAGCTCTTGCTCTATTTCTGATTCGTAGGTTTATTTCTCCCTTTTTCAGCTTCCTACTTCTTTTGAGACCCTGCACATTTGTACAAATGTGAGTTCCACATGCAGTATCTAATACCCATGTTGGAGAAGTAGAAAGATTAATTTCTATAACATAAATACCTGAAGTAATAGCCTCGCTATTCTTCTTTTGTTTTAGATCTTCCTTGTAGAGCTCACAGTTCCTTTTCCAATGACCAGTTTCATTGCAAAAGAAAGAGAGTCCTTCCTTAGGAGGCTTTGCCTTCTTGGCTGCAGGCTTGGGTTTGGGGTTGGACTTGGGTTTGTCTTGCTCCTTGGACTTGTTGTCCAAGCCTTTTCCCTTTCCCTTTCCCTTACCCTTGCCTTTCTTTTTCATTCATTTTCCTTTCTAAACCATTAAAACATTGCTGGGTTTTTTCTTGATGTTTTGCTCAGCAGTTTTAAGCATTGCATGTAGTTCAAAAATTGATTTCTCCATGTTGTTCATATTGTAGTTCATGACAAACTGTTCATGTTGTTAGATTAGCTGGCTTCCCAAGAGGGGGGTGAGCTTTGAGGATTACTTTGTGATCACTTTTTCTAATGACTAGGCAGAATTTTGAGTCAAACAGTACCCAGTTTCTTTTGTCACATGTTTAGATCACACTCAGCAGATTGTGGTTGAGGCCTATCACAAACAGCACCTCTTCAATGGATGTTTTAGGATTTTTGCCCACAATGCCAATGCCAACTATTCTGCCATACTGATCACCTCCAAAGGTCACCTTTCCTCCTTTCTTGTCTCTAAGGGTGATGAACTTCTCCTTATCACTGGTCATGTGACTTGAGCAGGCACTGTCCATGTACCATTTATTGTTCTTTCTGGCTTTGAGACAGACCTGTAAAACAAAGTTCATGTTTTCTTTTTAGGTACCCAAATTTGCTTGGGTCCTCTTCTGTCAGTGGTCTTTTCCCTAGATACAAATGTACCTTTGGGAACCCATTTAACTTTCCTATCAAGTCCATTTTTCTTTAAAGCACATGAGCTAGAAATATGCCCCTTTTTGTTACAGAAGTGATAGGTGGTAAAGGGACTGCTGGATTGAGAAGCAGGAAGAAAACAATGCAGATAATATTTTTGTTTAGCATGCCTTGGTTGATTATATGATTCAATGTGATGACATATGATTTTTCTTTCTATTTCCATCAGCATGCACAAAATGTCTCATGTACACATTCTAATTTTTCTTCATAATCTTTTCTTTTACAACACAAGGATCATAGCCAAGTCTAGCTTTTCCTTGTGATATTCTTTGACTTCCCATTAAAGCAAACAACATATCTTTACCTCTAGTAAGCCTAGACATGCTTTTCACTAGATATTCATTGGTTTGCTTTAATTCAATGCATGATTTACAGCAAACAGATTCAGTAATAGGTAGAGGAGCAATTTCAGAAATGTTGCATTGAGATTCTAGTTTGTTAATCTTTTTCTTAGCTTGCTTCGATTCTTTAGCAATCTTAACAAACTCATCATGCAGCTCATGAAATGCATCCAGTAATTAAGAATATGAAGGTTCAGATTCATATACCTCATCTTCTTGATCACTGCTACATGGGATTTCAGCATCTTCAAAGGCAAGTGCCATGAGACAGATGTTGGCAACTTCATGTTCATCATCATCTTCTTCATTTGAGCTGTTACCCCATATTGATGAGATGTAAGCTCTTTTCTTCTTGCCTTTGTCTGCAGCTTTCTTTTCTTTTTCTTGCTTCTTGAGAAATTGTGGACAATCCCATTTGATATGTCCCTGCTTTTTGCATTCATAGCAAGTGATAGGTTCTTTTGTTTCCCTCTTGCTATCTCCAGCTGCTCTTTTCTTGATGATTTTCCTGTTTCTCCTTTTGCTATAGAATCTTCCAAATTTTCTGACCATCATAGCTAGAGTTTCTTCATCAAGTTCCTCTCCATCGTCAGATTCTTCTTCCTTTTCTTCAGCAACTTTGAGAGCAAGGCCTTTCTTCTTTCTGTCTTGTCCAGCTTCCTTGAGAGCTTTCATTTTTCCTTCATACTCCTCGAGGCTGCCAAAGAGAGCTGTGACAGAGGCCATTGATTCTCCTTTGGCTTCCTCTATTGTTGTTACTTTTGGTTGCCATTCCAGAGGGAGAGCTCTAAGGATCTTTCTGACTTTCTCTGTTTCAGTGTACTCCTTTCCCAGGCTCTTTAGTTGATTTACAATGAGGGTGAATCTTTTCTGTAGGTCTTTTACATTCTCTCCTTCAGCCATTCTGAAGCTTTCATATTCTCCTATACACGTATTTAGTTTGTTTTCCCTGACTCCAGTTGTTCCTTCATGAGCAATTTGTAGGGTGTCCCACATTTCCTTGGTAGTGGAGCATTGGGAGACTCTGTAGAATTCGTCTTGATTGAAAGCACTGACCAGACAGTGTTTTGCTTTGAAATTCAGCAAGACTCTTCTTCTATATTCCTCATTCCATTCAGCTTTTGGCTTCTCTCTGTATTTTCCATCATCTTCCAAAGCCATTGGGACAAAATCTCCTTTTTGAATGACTGACCAGATGTCCAGATCAATTGACTGGAGATAAATTTGCATCCTCATCTTCCAGCATCCATAGTGTTCTCCACTAAAGCCAGGTGGTCTATTTGTGTTGTTGCCTTCTGGTAATATACTTTCTCCAAAGCCAGCCATTATAATTCCCGGACTGTGAGATCCTTTGATTGGGAAACCGGACTCTGATACCACTTGTTAGATTAGCTGGCTTCCCAAGAGGGGGGTGAATTAGGAATCTTAAAAATTTTCTGCAAAATATCGAGAAGGTGAAGAAAGCAATATATGATGGTAAAACAGAGTATAACCAAATAACTATAAAGGTGGCAGTAAAGAGAAGAAGACTCAGAAATTTATCCTGGTTCGGTCTCTCCACTTGACCTACGTCCAGTCCCCAAGTCACCACTTGAGATTTTCCATTATACTGCAAGAATTCTATGGGCTTCTTGCAAATACCTCAGTACAAAGATGTTACTCTGTTTCTAGAGCTTCACTCAATCACTCTATGGACTCTTACAAAGTGCTCCCCAATCCCTTGTGATATCCCCTCACAAGAAAATCTATCTTCCAGATGAAGATAAGATTGATTACAAGAATTAAACTCTCTTAAATAGAGTGAATATGAAAGTTGAAGTACAAAATATTGAAGTAAGAGAGTAACAGACTTTGAGTAATTGATTTGGCAGAGTTTCAGTAAATACAATGTTAAAATTGTTACCCACAACTTCAAATGATGTTGTATTTATAGATTTAGGTCTCAACTATACGTTAGAAACAAAATCTATCCGTTGGAGAAGTTATCCAACGGTTACTCTGAAAAACTATTCATTAACCAACCGCATTTAATGCTTCTGACATACTGAAATTTGAATTTCGGTTAGTCAACAGACGAATTTCGCATACACCAAAGGTGTTATAGCTTCAACGTTGAAAGCCCGAAGTTCGTCTGTCATGAAGTGAAATTCGAATTTTGATATTTAGAAAATGTTTCTTCTTTGTGACATACGAATTTTCAAGTAGAAAGTTTTTCTGTTAAGTGTGAACAGTATTTTCAATTTGCTACAGTGCCTTCGAAATTTGAATTTTGGAACCCCAAAATTCGTCTGTCCGTAGCTGGTTCGTAAGTCACAGTAGCTTGTATAATTCAAAGTTCAAATTTTCAAATGTCAAAGTTCATCTGTCAGAGAGATCTCTTTTCAGACTATCTTCAAAATTTGAATTTATAAATACTGTCATTCGTATGTCAACATATCATTCTAACATACTCACAAGCTTAGTTTCTGAAATTTGAATTTTCATGTTCAAAGTTCGTCTGTTAGTGAGCAATTTTGAAATCCATTCTAAACTTGGTTTCAGATGAACTTTGACATATTTTCAGACGAATTTCTTTAGTTTTCATAAGTTTCATTTTGTCTGAAATTCAAATTTTCAAAACCCAAAGTTCGTCTGTTACTAAAAGCTCATTTCAGACACTTATCAAAATTCGAATTTTATTAAGTCAAAATTCGTTTGTCAGAGAGGCTTCTCTTCAAACTTGTTCAGTTTCAATATGAAATTTGAATTTCCAAAGCCAAAGTTCAAATTTCCAAGATGACAGATCAGTATTAACCTTTCAAACTTTCTCTGTTAGTGGGTGTTTTCAAATATTCCATGATTTAACATAGAATCAAGGTTTTAAAACATCTTTTCACCAAATCAAAGTCTTTTACTCAAATCAAAACATTTTTAAACATCCTACATGAATCTTTGCACTGATTTCTTCAGGATTTCTTCACTTGAGCTTTTTGTGCACCTTTAATATCTTTATTCCAAGCTCTTAAAGGTTGGTTTGGAATCATCAAAACACTTGATTAAACACATGTAATATCTCAAAATTTTACTGGATATTAAATGATAAAAGAGGACATAATTGATGAAACGTAAAATGTATAAGAAATTCACGAAAACGGACAGACACCGTTTTGCGTGAAATAGGGCAAATAGATCATTTTTCCCAGTTCGATGAAAAAATGAGAAAATTATATTTTTTTCCCTAAAGAAATATAAAAATGATATCTACGTCCTAAAAGTATTAAAATTTATGTGGAGAAAGAAATAGAAAAGCCTTGGAAAAAATTATACCTAATGACCCAAGTTTCAGAAATTATAATTTAACCCTAAGTCAAGGGCAATTTTGTAAATATGAAAAATTAATGTCAAAACGAAGCCCTCGATGAGAGAAGTCCAATGGTATATGACACTGAGGGTTAATGTTCAAGAATAAAGAAATAATCAGTGCTGAGTGTCCAAAAGTAATAGTAAACCGATAAAGTAAACTATGGGTTCTACCGATGGTTAAAAAGAAACCAGGTCAAAATATGGGCTATACACAGATACCATTTGGGACAAGGTAATTATGAAAATATAAAAATAAAATTAGAATAGTCCTGTATCCCAAAAATGCTAAATTACTATAAAAACGATTTTATCGGTACAGTTAAAAAGTACCTGGATTGAGGTATATCCGGATCAGAAAAATTGGGCAATTTTTTGACACACTACCCTCTCTCTCATGCATGATTTTGCTGCAGCCCAAAAGTCCCAAATATTTAATGATTTTTGGAGGAAAATTTCTTAAAGAAGGAGTCAAAAAGTAACTTTAGTTAATTAAGTGATTAAGCCACTTAATTAAATCACTTAACCACTTAAAACCTTCTCTTTCCTCACCATTCACGCGTGACTTCTGCAGCCATAGACCATAAAAGAAAATGCAAGAAAAAGGAAGGGAAAAGGAGGGAGAAAGGGAAGAGCAATCAAAGAGAAATTCAAGAATCAAGTTGGTAAGATTATTTCCTACCACCCTAAGCTTGCTATTATGGTTTTTAAAGCATGTTTTATAGTTTAGTTTGCTTCCTTTCCATCTTAGAGTTTCAGCCAAAGTGTGATTTAGCAATAGGAATGAGTTTTGGACCATTAAACTTAGGGAAAAGCTTAGATTAACCACTAGAAGCATGAATCCATGGATCATTTGAAGTGATTTGAAGGAAATTTTTTTTAATCATTTTGAGACAATTTCGGTCAGAACAGGGGGAGTATTTAGAGTTGGAATTTCATGATTTTGACCTCAAAAATGGATTCCCCATGGTCCAAAAACCTAAGAACAAGTGTGTTGTACAAAGAAATATCAAAGGAAAGCTAAGTGAAAAATTTGGGTTTTAGTGTTATGGTATTGTATAATTCCGAAAAACCAATGGCTAAATTGGTTCAATGATGATATGATTAGGTTCAAGAAAGTGTTAGGAGGCTCAAGAAGTGGCATACCAAGTTTGGAGAGCAAAGGAGCATTATAAGGTAGTTAATTTCCCATACTAACATTATATTATCATGTTTATTTTCAATGTGCTTTATGTCTTGTCATATGATTGCAATGATATTATGAGATGATTTATGTGTATTGGCTGAGTTGATTGAGGGGCATTGAGGCCCCTGGATGTCCATTTTTCAAAATGAAACTCTGCCAAAAATTTTATGAATTCATATGACGCAAATGCGTTAATGTATTCAAAATGTGTTATCTTGATGTTTTCATGCTTAATGTGATGATGTGATGGCATGTTGAGTGTTAACTACTGAGATTCCTTGAATCTCACCCTCTCAAATATTAACCATGAATAGGTAGCAATAATGGCAAGACCACCAAGGAAGAGAAAGGAAAGGAGAAAGAATCTTGCCATTAACTTGATAATTCTAGCAATGGCCATGAGTTTTGACATTTTGTGTAAAATTTGTAAATGTGATGTTAAGTATGTTTATTCAAGTTGTTATGATGCCTTAGGTCTTAGCTAAAGTATGGCATAGTATGAAAATGATGTATGGCCATGTAAATATTTTATGGCTTTTACTTGGTAAAGTAGTAAGATATAAATGGTCATCTTGACCTATGTAGAGTAAACATGCAACTGTTTAGACTTTTTGATGTATAAAGTATGAATGATGTATATGGTTTAAAAGTAGATAGGAAGAGCTCTCCAATGGTCCAAAGAACACTCATACTGGATGTGCGTGTAATATTTGACGAATTTTTATATTTAATCCCAATTAAAATTATTATTTTGCTGTTTTTGTATAAAATGTGAAAATTCACAGAGTTTGCTGTACAAATCAGTACTATCATTACTCTGACTTATATTTTTCTCATGTAGACAAAGTTATAAGCTATATCTAGAGACTTCAATCACATGCATATAATTTTTATTAATTTAGTTATGATTTTTCAAAGTTTAATCAGAATAAATAAATTTGATTAAATGAATAATGGCCAAAGTTGAAAAAAAAAATTATTATGGCATTTATTGTGATTCAAGATCCTACTATGATATAAATAGATTTTAGAATGATTGAATACATGGGAAATGGGCCCATAAGAGAGGTGTTGCAGGTCATAACTCTCCGAGAGCGAGTTTAAGATCAAATCTGTAGCTAACTCCTGGGTTATGGGAAATCTAAGCTTTTTAAGGTGATCAATGTAGCCTTTCATCTACAAAATATGAGAGCTAACTGATGCACCCTCAATCATTTTGCAGGAATGTAAGGCTTTCGTAGTTTCAAACCTTTCTTGTCTTGCCTATTGTTGGAACATTTCCTTGTGATGCCCAATCATCTCATAAGCCTCCATATGTTCTAGATCTCTCTAAAGTTTTGGGATCATCGTGGCTAACATCAGGCATCCGACATCCACAGAGTCATTAATATGCTTATTATAGGCATCCTTTTGGGCTCTTGGAGCATTGGCTGTAGGCTCCTCAAGAATGGGTTCATCTAAGACATATGACTTTCTTTCCTGCTTGAGAACAATTCTCAAGTTCCTAAACTAGTCAATTCTCAAGGACAGATCGCAATGATAGTGTAGTAGAATTACTCGACGACATTGTCTACAACAAAATATGCAAAATTAAATTAATAATTTCCTACTAAAAAATAACCCTCATTTAGTTTAGTAGGCTAAGACCCATATTTCACTTAACTGTAAGTTTGCTTTGGCAAGATGCTTAAAATTAAGTTATTTAGGTAGGTAACTTATTTACCAATTACATCACATGTAACTCTTAGATCTTTATGGGATCCTGTCATCATATGACCCGGCATGTTTAATCCCATCAAATGCCTTGAGACCCAAAACCATTTTGATAGTCTCAATTAAGTCATACCATCATGAACCTTTATGAGTATCACCATTATCCAAACTGTCTCACTAAGATAACCTAAGTGTATCCCACTTTGGTGGATCCTACATTTAGGCAATCAAAGCCTTGACAGGTGTTCATTAATGGGTGGCATTTATACTTAAAATTTAATTCAAGGGATTTTACTATATTGTTGTTATTCATACATCTATTCACCATATGAACATATATCTAACGGTGACATCCCATACATGCATATGATCTCATCATAAAGCATAAAAATAGATGTGTCATAATATGGCCCATCTAACTTATATCCTCCCAAGCCAATGAAAGGATTCTTCTAATATAACACTTATATACAAAAGAAACCTCAATTGAACAATCGAGGGGAGTGAGGTGAGAAGAGAATGTACATCCAGAATATAGAGAGAGGCACGACACGCAGGCCGTATTTAAAACCACAATTTCATCCTAGGGTCATATCATGCACCATACCCATCCAATTCAAACAAACAAATCACAACATGTAACAAACATCTCATTTAATGAAAAGCTATAAACTTTGCGATTTTAATATTAAATCAGACTAAGCATATATCAAACATATTGAAAATCTGAATTACATACAAACGGATTTTAATCGAATCATGTCGTTGCAACAACAGATTCTCGTATAGATATGCAGAAACATATTCACATTACATACGAAAATCACATGAATCTAATCACGTCATACAGAAAATGAAATTTTTTTAAACAGATTCACAATTGTTTAAAAAAAAAACTTATTTCGCATAGACATATGATGCTAGAAACCAAATTCAGGAATACGATTTTTCAAAAACATATATCACATATATGAATGGCAGATTTACAATCAAATTGAAAACTGATTTGAAAAACTGAATTGGACAAATTGAGTTCCACACATATCACATACATGCAATTATATACTCAAGAACTCAATTTAAACAATCATTGATGTGGCTCTGGTACCACTGTTAGGAATTTCACTATACACACAGTGGAAAAATTGTAAGAAATTCCCTCCCATGGATCCGTCAACATTGTTTATATTGAGATGTAGAAAAAGAATTTACCTCCGGTGCGTCCCTAGGTGTTCTTTTTCATTTCGTTGGACCCCAGGAACTAACACGATTAGTCAGCTCCTTCTACCTGTATCCACACGAACAATGAGTCCAAATCGAATGGTGTGCTAGCACCTCTAATTGTGATGTCTGCACTACTCCGTACAATTCCGTACAATTCCGTACGCCTTCGCTTTTTCATCCGTACAGTTTTTCTTTCTGAGTGTATGGCCACTCTCTCTTTAGGATAATTCGAATTCTCATGATTCTATATCCTAGTCTATATCAATAAAT
Source organism: Adenanthera pavonina (assembly GCA_026686845.1). Classification (NCBI taxonomy): domain Eukaryota; kingdom Viridiplantae; phylum Streptophyta; class Magnoliopsida; order Fabales; family Fabaceae; genus Adenanthera; species Adenanthera pavonina. The sequence continues at coordinate 8,387,372 of JAIVEN010000019.1, read as the reverse complement.
ATATAGGATTCAGTATTTATTTTATTTAAATCAATAATTTAAACTAAATCAAATATTAATTAAATATATTAGTTTGAATTTAAATCTGTCTAATAGATTAAATTTAAACTAACTATCTAATATATATTTAGAATCAAATCTAGATTTAATTTATCATATAAATCAAATTTCTATTATTAGTTTAAATTCAAATTTAGAATCCAATCTAAATCAAATTTAGATTTTGACATTAGTTTGAATTTAAATCTATCATATAGAATTAAATTTAAAACTAATTAATTTGAATTAATTTGAACAATATATATATTTTGAAATATCTATCTCAAACATATATATATATTTCAAATTTTAATATATATATATAAAATATATATATATAATTCTATCACTCTAAATTGAACATTAAATTTATTGAATCTAGACACATTTTAGATTCAATGAATGTGGACATTCTAGCTAGAGTTGGCCCGTTCTTGTGTGTGACCCTGTAGGCTCATATGATGTTGGCAGTGGGCTAATAATACTATTGGACCCACAAGTCATAACTGGCCTCTAACAAGATATTGTGACTACCCAAATCATATGAGATCGGTGATCCAATACAACCTATTATATAACCGGATCACATCACTTTTGTCTCATGATATATGGGTCAAGTATGAGGCATGGAAATGTCATCATCATTTTACTTGACCATCACTTTCTTGATCTCCAAGTAAACTGACAGAATAAATGGAAACTCTTCCATTCGAGAACGGCCATGCATTTTCTCAGTCTCACTCATCGAGGGGCCTAGATATATACTCTCCATTAATTAGAGGGACAAATTCAATCTTGACCATTCATCTTCCTCTACACGAGTTCTACTATGCCCGATCATAGCCTTTATGATCTCCCAATTAAAGGTGACTTTTGACTATGCCAAAATATAGTGTTCCCCATGTAGGAAGCCATGGTGATCTCAGGTCTGAGAGCTTAGTGACACGGTTATATATGAGATATGCTTATGACTTGATCGATACAACTATCTTATGACGAGTCAATCCAGCACCTATTTTCTAACAGATGCTTATGATTTTGATTTGTATCTTCATATATAATTATCAATCAAAATCATAATAGCCTTAATTCATCATTGTTCCCACAAAGATGATTGACTAGGGATATTTAGAATAAAATAATTTATCCAAGGATATTATTATAAAGAAAAACATGCAAAAAATATAATAATGTAAGAAAAAAAATCTTCTTTTTTTAATAATGAAACACAATGTTCATAATACAATGATTGGCCTAAAGCACAATCTCCAACATATTGTTCATATGAAACAGAGTATAATGAATGAGTGTTGTATATGCTCAAAAAGTAGATAGAATGAGCTTTCCATAGAGTCAAAGAACACCTAAATTGGATAAGTGTACAATTCATGGTGAATTTTCAAAATTAGGATTCAAAAACAGAGCAAGATTGGAAAACTGGAAACCTGAATCTAGATATGGGAAATTTCAAATGGTATTATAAAATCGTACATAGCTCCAAAAATTCATTGATTTACATGTGTGGAAATATATATGTCTTAGCTTTAATATTGCACTGGTTGAGTGCAATTGCAGCTATATAACAAAAGTTATACATATTTCCCTAAGACTGTTCTAGTTAAAGTTGAGTTTTGACCTCTATCAGTTTAAGTTAATGTCATGCCCTGTACAAGTTGAATATATATACAAGAAAAATATTTCTAGAAAGTATACTCATAGGGGTTTCCTATGTCATAAGGAATGCTTGAATTGGCTTAGGGTAGTGTGAGATATGAATTTTTAAATATAAGGCCAAAATCTTGGGAAAGAGAAAATGACCAAATGTATAGTAAAAGTTTGAGAAATAAACTATACTAATTGGTCTATATAATGTTTTGTTTCATATTTTCTTCATGAATAGAATCATTTTAGATATCTTTAGAGACTTGAATTACTTTGATTTTATTTTTGTAGAATTAGTTATGAATTTTCAAAATTGGTCAGGTAAAATAGAAAATGCACAATGAACAGTACCTGAAATAAAGAAAAATCCATTTCAATATTTTTATGCAATCAAGTCTCTAATCATGTAATAATAGACATAATTGGAGTCTAATACATGGAAAATGGACTTAAGTATAAGGTGTTACACTTATACCAAAGTTTGAATTTCAGAAGATCAAAGTTCGTCTGTTAGAGGGACATATGAACAGACTTACACATTGCTCTTCTAAAGTTCGAATTTTCAAAACTAAAGTTTGTCTATGAGAAAACTAATTTGAAACTCTTTTTGAACTTCAATTTCAGATAAACTTTGACATATCTATAGATGAATTTTTCAATTTTCATAACTTGTATTTTACCCAAAATTGGAATTTTCATATTTTGAAATTCGTCTGTCTGAGGTAATAACTTTGTAAGTTCAAATTTTATCTTTCAAAGTTTGAATTTTCAAGGTAACATATGAAGTTTAATACTCCAAAATTCATTTGTTAGTGGGTATTTTTCAAATACATCATGAGTTAACATAAAAACACATTTTAAAAACATTTGTGTTCAAGATCAAAGCCTTTGACTCATGTGAATTCAATGAGGAATCCTACAACTAATCTTATACTCATTTTTCTTGGATTTCTTCACTTGAGATCTTTTGTACATCTTTGATATCTTCCTTCCAAGCTCCACTTAGTTTGAAATCATCAAAATACTTGATTCAATAGGTTTTAATACCAAAAAGTGTAACACCTTATACCAGGGCCCATTTATCATGTATTAGGCCTTAGTTATGATTCATTAATCATAATTAGAGGCTTAAATCACCTAGAAAATTAGAACAGAATTTTTCAAAATTCAGTGGTACTGTTCACGTGGCAAGATCATTTGACCGACCAAAATTCCAAAATTCATAACTAATTATATAAAAATCATATTGAGGTGATTCAAGTTACTAAAATTATATTAAATCTAGATCTATGTGGGAAAAATATGAAATGATAATTTCATTAGGTCAATTTATACAGTAAATTTTGTAGACTTTTACTGTTCATTTGGTCATTTTTCTATCTTCCAGCTTTCTGACCTCAAATTTGAAAAATCATATTTTATTCTACTCTGGACCAAATCATGTGCACTCTATGTAATTTGAAAGCTATATATGTCTACTTTCTAGACATAGGTTTCTTGTGCGTTTATTTCACTTTCACAAGGCATGACACTAACTTAATTCATGAAGTATCAGAATTCAACTTTTACAAGAATAGTTTTGGGGAAAACTCTCTCTCTTCCATTCTATAACTCCAATTGCCTCAAAACCAGTGGCATATAAAACTTAAAACATATTTCTTTCTATACATACAAACCACTGAATTTTTGGAGCTCTGTAATATTTTATATTATCTTTTGAATTTTCCATTACCTAACTTCCAGATTCTAGTTTTCCCAATCTTGCCATGTTCTGAACCCTAATTTTGAGAAATCATTACTTTTTCTACATGACTCCAAATGCAGTGAATTAGGTGTCATTTTAAATCTTGGGATGTTCTCTAATTGGTGTAAAAATCCCAAAAACCTAACCTCACATTAAGTATATAATAGGGATAAACTAAATAGATACGTCTGGAAAATGCCCTATTTCAATATATATTGCAATTTACTTACCAAAACCCATGCAAATGAATACATTTTGGCATGAAACTTGGTAGAACATAGCTTCATATCACAAAATACAGAACTTGAAATTATTATAAATTTTCTACAACATTAACATAATATTCACTATTTTACAACTTCACACAAAAACAAGACACAAATAACAATTCACATTATAACATGATAACTTACACATCAACAACTCACCATTATCTTCTTCATGCCTCTTGCTCCTTCCTTAGCCCTTTTCCATGGTTTTTCCCTGCATGGTTGGCTATTTGGAAGAGTGAGATTCAAAGAATCTCAGTAGCATTACCCAATCATGCAATCATATCATCAAGTGCATTCATAAAATCATTAATGAATTTCATTAAAATATATGGTGCCATATTATTTAATAAAAATTATGGCAGAGTTTCATTTAGTAAAATGGATATCCTAGGGTTGTATAACCCTTAATCAACTCATCCAAGAACATATAATAATCATAAAACATCAACACAATGATATGGCAAAGCAATAAATTCACAAAAATCAAATATGACAATATAATACATAACTTAGTAAAATGTTACCTTTGTGAATCCTCTAGCTTCTTCCTTTGAGTTGTACCTCTTCCAAATACATTCATAATCTTTCTTAGGCTTCCTTAAACCTAAACACATCATCAAACAACTACTCAAGCTAATGGTTCTATGACTTTCTTCATAAAGTGTTCATGAAACCCTAAAATTTAATGTCATTATCCTTTGGCTTTTTCATGAAATCAATACTTGTTCCAAAGGTTCCACCATGAGGAACTTATTTTTGGCATCAAAAATATGAAATTCCAACTCTAAACAAACCCTTTGTTCTGGCTGAAAATGTCAAGACAAGGAGAGAAAATGATTTGTTTTGAAAATCATCCAACTACTTCCACAATCTTGTTCTAGGTTGTTAGTTTAGTGTTTCTCCTAAGTTTATTGCATCAAAATCCATTCCTTACTTCCTCTAGGGTTTGGCCAAAATCTTACCATGAGGAAATGAAGGGGAAAATTCCATGAAACCACACCATGCAACTTAAGAAACTAGCTTGTGTTAGATTAGCTGGCTTCCAAGAGGGGAGGTGAATTGGGAAGATTAAAAATTTTCTGCAAAATATCAAGAAGGTGAAGAAAGCAATATATGATGGTGAAACAGAGTATAAACAAATAGTTGTAAAAGAAGTAGTAAAGGGAAGAAGACTCGGTAATTTATCCTGGTTCGGTCTCTCCACTTGACCTACGTTCAGTCCTCAAGTCACCACTTGAGATTTTCCACTATACTGCAAGAATTTCGTGGGCTTCTTGCAAATGCCACAGTACAACGTTTGTGCTCTGTTTTCTAGAGCTCACTCATTCACTCTCTGCACTTTCACAAAGTGCTTCCCAATCCCTTGTGATATCCCCTCACAAGAAAATCTATCTTCCAGATGAAGATTAGATTGTTTACAAAGAATAAACTCTCTTAATCAGAGTGAATATGAAAGTTTAAGTACAAATATTGAAGTGTGAGAGTATGAAGCTTTGAGTAAATGATTTGGTAGAGTTTCAGTATATACAAAGTTAAAATCGTTACCCACAACTTCAAATAATGTTATATTTATAGATTTAGGTCTCAACTATACGTTAGAGACGAAATCTATCCATTGGAGAAGTTATCCAACGGTTACTCTGAAAAACTATCCATTAACCAACCGCATTTAATGCTTCTGACATACTAAAATTCGAATTTCGGTTGGTCAACAGACAAATTTTGCAGATACCGAAGGTTAACAGCTTCAACGTTGAAAGCCTGAAGTTCGTCTGTCATGAAGTGAAATTCAAATTTTGATATTTTGAAAATGTTTCTATGTAGTGACATACGAATTTTCAAGTGGAAATTTTTTCTGTTAAGTGTGAACAGTACTTTTAATTTGCTACAGTGCCTTCGAAATTCAAATTTTGGAACCCCAAAATTCATCTGTCAGTAGCAGGTTCAAAAGGCACAGTAGTTCATTTACTTTGAAGTTCGAATTTCCAAAGAGTGAAGTTGGTCTGTCAGAGGGACCTCTTTTCAGACTTACTTCAAAATTCGGAATTACAAATACTGTCATTCGTATGTTAACATATCACTGTAACAGACTCACAAGCTTAGTTTCTGAAATTCGAATTTTCATATTCAAAGTTCGTCTGTCAGTGAGTAATTTTGAAACTCAATCTAATCTTGATTTCATATGAACTTTGACATTATTTCAGACGAATTTCTTTAGTTTTCATAAGTTACATTTTGTCTGAAATTCAAATTTTCAAAACCTAAAGTTCGTCTGTTGCTAAAAGCTTCTTTCAGACACTTACAAAAATTCAAATTTTGCCAAACCAAAATTCGTCTGTCAGAGAAGCATCTCTTCAGTCTTATTCAGTTTTAACTCGAAATTCGAATTTCCAAAGCCAAAGTTCGAATTTCCAACATGATAGTTCAATATAAACCTTTCAAACTTCGTCTGTTAGTGGGTGTTTTTCAAATATTCCATGATTTAACACAGAATCAAGGTTTTAAAACTTCTTTCCACCAAATCAAAGTCTTTTACTCAAATTAAAATGAACTAAACATCCTACAACAAGTTTTGCACAGATTTCTCCAGGATTTCTTCACTTGAACTCTTTAAGCACCTTTGATATCTTTATTCTAAGCTCTTGAGAGTTGATTTGGAATCATCAAAACTTCTTGATTCAACAGCTTGAAGGAATGGCACACTTACCTTGATCTTTAAACTTCAAGCTTTAACTTGTCTTCAAGCTTTCTCTTCTTCCTTCTCTCTTTTCTCTCTTTCTTTCTTGTGTTTTCTTTCTTTCTTTTGCTACTAAATGTGTCATTCAGAATAGATAGGAAAGAGAGGGATTATATGGCTTAATCACTCACTAATTACCATACTTAACCTTAATCAATTTTTCATCCAAAAGTCAAGACTTCCTCAGGAAGTTTTTTGGCCAAAAATGAAATCCTTCTTTGAGAAGTTTTAGCCAAAAAACTAATCTATCCAGACATCTAGGAGAGAGGAAAAATTGTCCAAATACTGCTAAATTTTTCCTGATCCAGATATATCTTGAACCGGGTAATTTTTAATTGTACCGATAAAACTGCTTTTTATAGTAAGTTAGCATTTTTGGGTTACAGGACTACTTCAAATTCATATTTATATTTTCTTGATTATCATGTCCCAAATGGTATCTGTGTGAGGCCCATATCCTATTTCGGTTACATTTTGTTGAATCAAGTGTTTTGATAATTCCAAACCAACCTTCAAGAGCTTGGAGAGAAAATATCAAAGGTGCACAAAAGATCTCAAGTGAAGAAATTCAAGAAAAACCAGCACAAGAATCGATGTAGAATCTCTAACAATGTTTAAATTGAGTAAAAGACTTTGAATTGGTAAAAAGATGTTTTAAAACTATGATTCTATGTTAATTCATGGAATATTTGAAAAACACCCATCAACAGATGAAGTTTGAAAGGTTAATACTGATATGTTGTTTTGAAAATTCAAACTTTGGCTTTAGAAATTCGAATTTCGAATTGAAAATGAAAAAGTCTGAAAAGAGCCTTCTCTGACAGACGAACTTTGACTGCAAAAATTCAAACTTTGAATCAAGTATTAATCTTATCTTTATCTGGAAGAAAGATTTTTTTGTGAGGGAATATCATAAGGGATTTGGAAAGCACTTGGCTAGAGTGCAGAAAGAGACTTTTAAGCTCTCAGAACAGAGCTTCAAAGCTGTGCTGAGGCAATTGCAAGAAGCCCACTGAATTCTTGCAGGATATTTGAAAATCTCAAGGAGTTGCTTGGAGACTGAACGTAGGTCAAGATTGAGGGACCGAACCAGGATAAACATCTGTGTCAATCTTTCTCCCTTACTGCTCTTACATTGCATTATATTGCACTCTATTTTACAGTATTGTTTGTCTTCATTATTTGATTGACTTTTACAGAAAATTTTAATCTTCTAAATTCATCCCCTCTCTTGGGAAGCCAGCTTATCTAACAAGTGGTATCAGAGCCCAAATTCCTAAACAAAGGATCTAACAGTCCGGGAAATTCAATGGCTGACTTTGGAGAAAGTATACTACCTAAGGGAAATAACACAAACAGACTACCTGGCTTTAATGGAGAACACTATGGATACTGGAAGATGAGAATGCAAATCTATCTCCAGTCAATTAATCTAGACATTTGGTCTGTCATCTAGAAGGACGACTTTGTCCCAATGAAGTTGCAGGATGATGGAAAATACAAAGAAAAGCCAGAGGATGAATGCAATGAGGAAGATAGGAGAAGAGTCTTACTGAACTTTAAGGTAAAACACTACGTGGTCAGCGCATTAAACTAAGACGAATTCTATAGAGTGTCACAATGTTCCACAGCCAAGGGTATATGGGACACTTTAGAAGTCGCTCATGAAGGAACCAGTGGAGTCAGAGAAAACAAACTGGACTCCTACATTGGTGAATATGAAAGCTTTAGAATGATGGAAGGAGAGAGCATCAAAGAACTGGAAAAGAAATTCACCTATTGTGTATCAATTGAAGAGTCTTGGCAAAGAAAACACCCAGCCAGAGAAGGTGAGAAAAATCCTTAGAGCACTCACTCTGGAATGGCAATCCAAAGTAATAGCAATAAAGGAAGCCAGAGGAGAATCAATGGCCTCAGTCACAGCTCTCTTCGGTAATCTTGAAGAATATGAGGGAAAGATGAAGGCTCTCAAGGAAGCAGAACATGACAGGAAAAAGAAAGGTCTTGCTCTAAAAGCTGCTAAAGAAAAGGAAGAAGAATATGATGATGGGGATAAACTACATGAAGAAACTCTGGCTATGATGGTTAGAAAATTTTGAAGATTCTATAACAAGAAAAGTAACAAAAGATTCTTCAAGAAAGGAGCAACATCAGACAACAAGAAAGATGGAAAAGAATCTATCACCTGCTACGAATGTAAAAAATAAGGGCACATCAAATGGGATTATCCACTATTCCTAAAGAAGTAAGAAAAGGAAAAGAAAGCTGCTAATAAGAGCAAGAAGAAGAGGGTATACATCTCATTAATCTGGGGCAACAGCTCAGATGAAGAAGAAGATGATGAAGAGGAAATTGCCAATATCTACTTGATGGCACTTGCATATGAAGAAACTCGAGATCCATCCATCAGTGATCAAGAGGATGAGGTATATGAATCTAAACCTTCCTATGCTGAATTACTTGATGCATTTCATTAACTGCATGATGAATTTATTAAGACTGCTAAAGAATTGAAACAGGCTAAGAAAAGGATTAATAAGCTAGAATCTCAGTGTAGTAGCTCTAACATTACATCTATGCATAAATATGAATCTGCTTGCTATACATTATGTATTGAATTAAAGTAAACTAATGACTATCTACTAAAAGGAATGGCTAGACTTACTAAGGGCAAAGATATATTGTTTGCTCTAATGGGAAGCTAGAGAATCTCACAAGGAAAGACTGGACTTGACTATGATCCTTGCGTAGTAAAAGAAATGATTAAAAAGAAAAATCAAAATCTGTATATGAGGCATTTTGTGCATGCAAATGGGCATAAAAAGAAAGATCATACTTTAAATCGCATTGAATCCTATGATCAACCAAAATATGCGAAACAAAAATATGATTTGCATTGTTTTCTTCCTGCATCACAATCTAGCAGCCCTTTCACCACCTGTCACTTCTGTAACAAGAAGGGACATATCTCCAGTTCATGTGCATTGAAGAAAAATGGACTTGACAGGAAGGTAAAATGGGTTCCTAAAGATACACTTGTATTTATGGAAAATGCCACTGACAGAAAAGGATCCAAGCAAATTTAGATACCTAAAAGGAGACTCTGAACTTTATTTTACAGATCAGTCTTAAAGCAAGAAAGAGCAACAAATGGTATATGGATAGTGCCTGCTCAAGTCACATGATTGGTGACAAGGAGAAATTCATCACCCTTAGAGACAAGAAGGGAGGAAAGGTAACCTTTGGAGGTGATCAATACGGCAAAATATTTGGAATTGGAATTATGGGCAAGAATCCAGAGACATCTATTGAAGAGGTGCTGTTTGTAATTGGTCTCAATCACAATCTGCTGAGTGTGAGTAAGACATGTGACAAAGTTAACTGGGTACTGTTTGACTCAAAATTTTGCCTGGTCATCCGAAAAAGTGATCACAAAGTAATCCTCAAGGCTCAAAGGGATGGTAACTGCTATACTATTGATCTTGATAAACTTCCTTCCTTAGATTTTGTTTGCTTGATTATTCAAAATAATGATAGTTGGTTGTGGCATAGAAGATTAGCACATGTGAACATGAACCAACTGTCAAAACTGGATAAGAATGAGTTAGTCACTAGATTACCAAAAATCTCTCTCGAAAAGGACAAAGAGTGTGATGCATGTCTTAAAGGAAAACAAATTAAATCATCTTTTAAATCTAAAAATGTAGTCACCACTTCTAGACCACTGCAACTATTGCATATGGATCTGATTGGACCATCTAGAGTAAAAAGCACTGGTGGAAATTTATATGATCTTGTGATTGTGGATGATTACTCTAGATTTACCTGGACTTTGTTTCTTTCCTCCAAGAGTGAAACCTTTGATGCATTTGTAACCTTAGCTAAGAAAGTATAAAATGAGAAGAGTATTTCTATTGTGTCTATCAAGTCTGACCATGGAGGAGAGTTTGAGAATTCATGCTTTTTGGAGTACTGTGATGAACATGGAAATGATCATAACTTCTCAGCCCCAAGAACTCCTCAACAGAGTGGAGTGGTGGAAAGGAAGAACCGAACAATTGGAGAAATGGAAAGAGCAATGTTAAATGAAAAGGAACTCTCTCAAGTATTCTGGACTGATGCAGTAAACACAGCAAGTTACATCATAAACAGAGCCTACATCAGACCAATTATGGGGAAGACTCCTTATGAGCTGTACAAAGGAATGAAGCCAAACCTCTCACACCTACATGTGTTTGGTTGTAAATGTTTCATCCATAATAATGGAAAGGAGAATCTGGGTAAGTTTGACGCCAAATCTGATGAAGGTTTATTTCTGGGCTATTCTAGTAGGAGTAAAGCATATAGAATTTTTAATAAGAAAACTAAATCTGTAGAGGAATCTGTGCATGTTGTGTTCATCAAAAATGAAATAGTTTCCAAGCATGTTACTGATGAAGATGATCTTATTTTGAATTTTGAGAACTTACATATTTCTAAAGAAGATAAAACTTAATCTCCAAAAATATCTGAATCTATTAACATAGAGGAAGATATTCAAGAGAAAGACTATAAGGATGAGAATAATGAAAATATATCTCATGAACTTTCCAGAGCTTGGAGATATCAAAGGAATCATCCTGTTGATCAACTGATTGTGGATGTTCAAGAGAAAGTTAAAACCAGAAAACAACTAAGAGACCAGATGATCAACTGCGCTTTCATTTCTCAAATTGAACCTAAGTGTACTGAAGAAGCCTTAACTGATGAATATTGGATTCTGGCCATGTAAGATGAATTAAATCAGTTTGAAATAAATCAATTTTGGGATTTAGTGCCCAGACCTAAAAGTCACCCTATCATTGGCACTAAATGGGTCTTCAGAAATAAACTTGATGAATTTGGAACAATAATAAGAAATAAAGCAAGACTGGTTGCCAAATGATATAATCAAGAAGAAGACATTGATTTTGAAGAAACCTTTGCTCCAGTTGCTAGGTTAGAAGCAATTAGAATCCTGTTAGCATATGCATGCATGAAAAACATAATGTTATATCAAATGGATGTGAAAAGTGCTTTTCTGAATGGATATATCATGGAAGAAGTTTATGTAGATCAACCTCCAGGCTTTGAGGACTCTACAAAACCAAACCATGTTTATAAACTAAAGAAAGCTCTTTACGATTTAAAACAAGCTCTTAGAGCATGGTATGAAAGACTAAGCAACTTTCTAACTGAAAAGGGATTCAATAGAGGAAAAGTAGATACTACTTTGTTCACTAAGAAAGAAAACAAAGATTTACTTATTGTTCAAATTTATGTTGATGATATTATATTTGGTGCTACTAATGAGTCTCTTTTACAAGAATTTCTCTAAGCTAATGCAGGGTGAGTTCGAAATGTCAATGATGGGTGAGCTTAACTTCTTCCTTGGACTACAAATTAAGCAATGTGATGATGGTATCTTCCTCAACCAATCAAAGTATCTGAAAGAGCTGCTGAAAAAGTTTGGCTTGGAAAAAGCCAAGCCAGTGGAAACTCCTATGGCTACTGCAACTAAGCTTGACATGGATGAAGGAGGAAAAACCTTTGACATAACTCAATATAGAAGGATGATTGGATCTCTGCTATACCTAACTGCTAGCAGACTTGACATCATGTTCAGTGTTTGTATGTGTGCAAGGTTCCAATCATGTCCCAAAGAAACCCATGCAACTGTTGTGAAATGCATCTTCAGATATCTAATTGGAACATCATAGATGCAACTTTGCTACCCAAAGGGCAATGGAGAAGATCTCATTGGATACACTGATGCTAACTTTGCTAGATCCAAAACTGACAGAAAAAGCACAAGTGGAACATGTCAATTCCTTGGAGAATCCTTGGTTTCATGGTTCAGCAAGAAGCAAAACAGTGTGGCTCTATCCACTGCAAAAGCTAAATATGTTGCTACTGGCAGCTGTTGTGCTCAAGTCATTTGGATGAAGGAGCAGCTTGAAGATCTTAAGATTGAGATGAAGGAAATACTAATTATGTGTGACAACCAAAGTGCTATCAGCATCACAAAGAATCCTGTCATGCATTCAAGGACAAAGCACATTGAAGTTAGGCATCACTTTATAAGGGATCATGTTCTGAAAGAAGAAATCAGATTAGAATATATCCCTACCAAGGATCAAGTTGCTGACATTCTGACAAAGCCCCTTCCAGAAGATAGACATTGTAAAATCAGAAGAGAATTGGGTATGGTAAATCCCAATGAATTGTAAGTATATACTAATACTTATCTTAATTAAAGTTTCTGACATTGAATCAATCCTAACTTAGGCATCGGAGTGTGTTTAATATAAGTTGCAGGTGCCCCTCACTAGTTTAAATGATATCAAAACCATATAATGGAGCTGATCTGGATGACACAGCGAAAAGATGAAAAAGAAAGGCCAAAATTTGAGCATCTAGATCTTTTCTGTAAGTTTATAAAGTTAAAATTCGCATTTTAGTTGTGTATTAGATGAATTTCCTTGATAAATTGTGTTTTTGAACAAGTCAGCATGCTCAACATTCGAATTTAGATGCCCATTAGACGAATTTCAGCTTGCTATACATTGTAACAACTCTCGATGTCCTTCGAAATTCGTCTGTTAAACTATGAAAATTCAAATTTTCAAAAATAAAGTGTCAATGTTATCTTTGTCCAACATGATGAATGTTCAAATTTCCATTTCTCAAAATACGCATGTTGAGAACTCTTTACAAAATGTTAAAAATTGAATTTCTGATTCAAAATTCGTATGTTGAAACATGCACACATTGTTGTATCTCTGAAATATGAATTTTCATAAGTAAAATTCGTCTGTTGATTGTTTTAATTATAATTGCTTACTGCCTGGTTCTTCCAAGTTCGAACTTTGTTGAAACAAAGTTCGTCTTTTCATCTCTTATTTCATGAACCAAGCCTCTGTCAGACTAACTTCCAGGTGAAAATTCGTCTGTCAGTAAGCTTTGCTGAATAGGTTAACTTGTAACTGCTCGAAGTTCAAATTTTAACCCCTAAAAATTCATCTATCCTGCGGTTACACACATTAAAACCAAAGGTCATCCTCTGAACAAACGCGACCCTATTCGTCTCTTTCTTGAGTCTGTTCAGATTCTCTCTTCAATTCCCATTAATTATGTCTATAAATCTTCATTTTTCACCGATTAAACTTCCCTTCGCACCCTATAAACCCATTCTTAGCATCTTTCTGATTCATTCCTCCATGAAAATGGCAAGAGTGAAAAATCTAGAGGTTGGAAAGGGAGAGTCTCGGCCAAAAAGAACGGTGAAATCCTAATATACCTCCAAGGAGAGTGAGAAACAGAAAAGAAAAGGCGAATCCAGTAAAGCAACTCCCTCCAAAAGGAAGAAAACTACTTCAAAGGCTAAGTCAAAGAAATCTGGACCGTCCTCTCCAAAGAAAACAGAGCCTATGATTCCTACTATTACTCCTGCTGCTGTTGCTTCTTCCTCCTCCTTCAGTACTGAATCTGGAGAATACGAGCTGACCACATTGCCATTATAGAGCAATGCTAATATTTAGGAGGAATATACGACCAAATTTGTGAGCAAGAAGGTAATAAAGCCTCAGCGTGTGAATATGGAGGAATTTCTAATTTCTAACAACTTCGATGCCGGGCTTTGGATGATAAGGTATACAAGTTTGTTAGAAATATTGGAGAGATATGATGATGAGGTAGTCAAGAGTTGGTATGCCTCTCTGAAATACAACATCAAGAAGAAGAAGTGGGAAGTCAATCTAAGATCAAGGACCATCTGGCTAACAGATGAAACCTTTAATGAGGTTTTAGAACTTCGAGGGCAAGATGGCTTGAAGATTGACATTACTGCTTCTGGGTATATGGATGAGGCAGAGACTGCAGATGAAGAAGGTGGACCTTTCTTGAACTACAAAGATAGCATAATCCTAAATACCTTGTTCAGAAGAAAGGAGAACAGGCCACCCATAAGCTTGCTGAAGCCCACTGACCTCAGTGCTCAAGTGAGAATCCTACACTACATTGTGTCTAGGATTATCTTCAACAAAGGAGGTAGCTTGAATATGATCACAAGGGCAGAAGCACATGTGATGGTAGCAATCATGCGTGGGAAGCTTATCAACATGGGACATATCATTCTCCAATGTATGATCAAGGCTAGAGATCAGAGGAAAGACTCCACTCTCCCTTATGCAGCAATCATCTCCAAGATCCTTCAATACGCCCGAATCCAACATCTTAAGAAAGGGAAAGGGAAGCCTACCGAGATCTTCAAGGAAGAAGAGCTGCAAAGGATGGGCATAGAGAAGAAAGATGGAAGATGGATTTGAAAGGGAGCTGGAAAATCTGAAGATCTCTTCTTTGATGAAGATGCCTCCCTGCAGCTAGAAGGCACCTCTGAGGCCCCTCCAAGACCCACACCTCAACCTTCTTAGCCTGTCCCATCTCCATCTCAGCCTGCTCAAGCTCAAATTCCATCCACTCCCTCCTCTCAAGTCAAGCCAACAAAGATCATTGAGTTGTATGACAGTTTGTCTACACTCATTCTCAGCATCAGAGATGAGCAAAATGCCAAATTTGCTCATCTGTAAGATCAGATTCATCAGTTGGCTAAGAACATGAAAGTGGTTGCTGATACATATGAAGACATTTGGAGTGCCATTCCTGCCACATCAGCTCCACCTTAGCCAGGATTCTTTGAGCCTGTTACTTCTCCAACTCCTGAACCTCTAAGTCCTTTTGTGCTAGCCTCTCCTGTTCCTGATGATGCTGTACATGATACTGAGGCTACTGGCAGATTGAGCACACCATAGGCCTCCAGCAATGAGACAAGTCCTGATCCTTCCTTCGACTATGGCATGGAGGAAGAAGGTCCTCAGGAACCAAGCTCCCATGAGCCCATTCCAGAAGATGCTCAGGACTTAATTCTTTCATCTCAAGAATCTAAGCAAGTTGAGAGACTAGTGGCAGCCATCTCCATTTCACTATTCATGCAAGCTATCCTAAATGAAGAAAGGAGCATTGTGCCCTATGTTGATTTGCAAGCCATTGCACATAATGCTCTTTTACAAGCTCAGAGGTTAAGGCTTGAAGAAATGTTTCGTCTTCCTACTCCCTCACCTGTTTCTACTTATGGTTTCTCGGAGGCACGAAGGGCTCAGTTGGCTATTACAAGGCAAGAAATTCATGAACTTCTTGAAATCTCTTATGGTGAGGACACAAGTTCTGAAGTTTCTAAGTCTTTGCCAAAGCTCAATCCAGAACTGCCTTTTGTCCCTGTGCCTCTTCAAGCTATTCCAGTGTCTTAGATCCCTCCTCCTACTGATTTTGCACACCTTCCTGATGATGCCAAAAAGGGGGAGAAGATATCCAAGCAAACTGGAAAGTCTTCTGACAAGACTTACAGCAAGAACTCCAAGTCCAAAAAAAAAGTGATTAGAACTTATGAATGCTTGGTTCTTCTTGTAGTATTTTGTAATTGTGTTTTTCTGTTGCTTTGTAATATTTTGTAATGTGGCTTTTGAATGAAATGAATTCTTTGTTCTGAATTCTATGATTGCCATGTACTATCCATGTGTTGAAACTTTAAATGAATAAATGAACCTCTTTACTTGATCCACTGTACATGATATCTGTTGAATTATAATGCATATGTTGAGGGGGAGCTTGCCAAAGCAAACCCAAGTACTAATCTAGTTTGTAAGTTGTTTTGTCATCATCAAAAGGGGGGAGAATGTTGAATGAAGTGTTTTGATGATTCCAAACCAATCTTCAAGAGCTTAGAGAGAAGATATCAAAGGTGCACAAAAGATCTCAAGTGAAGAAATTCAAGAAAAATCAGCACAAGAATCGATATAGAATCTCTAACAATGTTTAAATTGAGTAAAAGACTTTGAATAGGCAACAACATGTTTTAAAACTATGATTCTATGTTAATTCATGGAATATTTCAAAAACACTCATCAACAAATGAAGTTTGAAAGGTTAATACTGATCTGTTGTTTTGAAAATTTAAACTTTGGCTTTGGAAATTCGAATTTTGAATTGAAAATGAACAAGTTTGAAAAGAGCCTTCTCTAATAGACGAACTTTGACTGCAAAAATTTGAACTTTGAATCAAGTCTGATAGGAGCCTTCTCTGACAGACGAACTTCAGCCTTTGAAAGTTTGAATTTCTGACAAAACGCAATTCATGAAAATTGAAAAATTTGTCTGAGCATATGTCAAAGATGATTTGAAAACAAAGTTTAAAAAGAGTTCCAAGATAGCCCACTGATAGACGAATTTTGATATTGAAAATTTGAATTTCAGAAACAAAGCTTGCAAGTCTGTTAAGACAATCTATTGTCATATGAATACTGGTATTTAGAAATTTAAATTTTGAACTAAGTCTGATAAGAGTTCTCTCTGACAAACAAATTTTCAATCTTGAAAATTCGAATTTCAAAAAGATGAACTATTGTGCCTCATTGAGCTGCCCACTGACAGACAAATTTTGGGCACCAAAATTCAAACTTCGAAGGCACTGTAGCAATTTGGAACTACTGTTCCCACTTTTAAGAAGAACTTTCAACTTGAAAATTTGTATGTTCCAACACAAAAAAATTTCTCAATGATGAAAATTCGAACTTTGCTTTACAACAGACGAACTTTGAAATTTAACGTTGAAGTCTTCAACTTTTGGTCTCTTTGAAATTCATCTGTTGACCAACCAAAATTCGAACTTTGGATGTTAGAAACATTAAATGCGGTTGGTGAATGGATAGTTTTTCAGAGTAACCATTGGGTAACTTCTCCAACGGATAGATTTTGTCTCTAACATATAGTTAAGACCTAAATCTATAAATATAACATCATTTGAAGTTGTGGGTAACGATTTTAACATTGTATATACTGAAATTCTGTCAATTTCTCAACTCAAAGTCTTTTACTCTCATACTTCAGTCTTCTGCACTTAAACTTTTATATACACTCTAAATTAGAGAGTTCATTCCTTGTGATCAATCTTAGAAAGATTTTCTTGTGAGGGAATATCACAAGGGATTTGGGAAGCACTTGGCTAGAGTGCAGAAAGAGAACTTGTAAGCTCCAAGAACAGACCTTCAAAGCTGTATTGAGGCAATTGCAAGAAGCCCACTGAATTCTTGCAGGATAGTTGAAAATCTCAAGTAGTTGCTTGGGGACTGGACGTAGGTCAAGATTGAGAGACCGAATCAAGATAAACATCTATGTCAATCCTTCTCCTTTACTGCTCTTACATTGCATTATATTGCACTCTGTTTTACAATATTGTTTGTCTTCATTATTTGATTGACTTTTGCAAAAAAATTTAATCTTCCCAATTCATCCCCCCTCTTGGGAAGCCAGCTTATCTAACACATTTAACCATCTGTGGGGCCCACAATCTACTTTATCGATATTCAGTTACTTTTGGACACTCGGCACTGATTATTTCTTTATCCTTAAATATTAACCTTTAGTGCCATATACCATTAGGCTCGTCTCATCGAGAGCTTCGTTTTGACCATAATTTTACATATTTACAAAATTGCCCTAACCTAGGGTTAAATTATAATTTTAGAAACTTTCAGGTCATAGGGTAATTTTCCCCAAGAAATTTTTCACTTCACGTGATTTTTATTGCCTTGGGACATGGATGTCATTTTTATAATTCTTTGGGGGTAAAAATATAATTTCTCATTTTTCCATCAAAACAGGGAAAAAAACCTCTTTATCCTATTTCACACAAAACGGTGTCTGCCTGTTTTTTGCAAATTTCTCATGCATTTCTAGATAGTTTAACTTTCTTGAAATGTTACTATTTCTAGCAATCCTGCAAAATTTGGCACACAAATTTGACCATAATATTGAATAATATCATCTTTTAATATATCAAAGTTTTGGGTTTATGCCATTTCAATCCATTCTCGAATGCCTAAAAGACAATTATCCTCCTATGTGCAAAGCAAATGTTCCTCAACAAGTCACTTGATGCATTAATAGACCCCACTACAAGTACTCCAGGGTGTACATTAATGGATAACTTCATATCTCTCAGGCTTTCTAGCAACTGCTGCTCTCTCATCATCACGGTGGCTATATGGATCAACTTCCTGCTCCGCGCATCTGCCACTACATTGACCTTCCCAAGATGATACTTGAAAGCAAATTCATAATCTTTTAAGAACTCTACCCATCACCTCTATCACATGTTCAACTCTTTCTAATCGAAAAGATATTTCAAGCTCGGGTGATCACTGAACACCTAGAACTAAATACCATTAAGATGATGCCTCTATAACTTTAAGGCAAACACTACAGCCACTAGCTCAAGGTCATGAGTAGGATAGTTCTTCTCATAGGGTTTCAACTGCCTTGATGTGTAAGTCATAACTCTTCCTTGTTACATCAACACGCAACCTAAACCCTTCTTAGAGGCATCCGTATAGACTATGAATGGCTTAAGTGGGTTAGGGAATGTCAGCACTAGGGTGGATGTTAGACGAATCTTTAGTTCTTGGAATGTTGTCTGACACATGTCATCCTAAATAAAAGGTTTATCTTTGCGGGTTAGCCTAGTCAAGGGTATAACAAGTTGAGAGAATCCTTTAATAAACCTTCAGTAGTAACCTGCCAACCCCAGAAAGCTATGAATTTCGGTCATTGATTGAGTTCTTTCCAAATTTAACATTGCTTCCATTTTGCTAGGATCCACTACTATAGCTTCTTTAGAAATCACTTGACCTTAGAATTTCACCTCTCATAGCCAAAACTCACATTTACTCAGTTTGTCATACAACTGATGATCTCACAACACTTGCAGCACAATCCGAAGATAAAGTGCATGTTCCTCCTCACTCTTTAAATAGATCAAAATGTTGTCAACGAAGACCACTACAAAATTATCCAAATATGGCCAAAATACCCTGTTCAGATCATCCATGAAGATTGCTAGAGCATTGGACAACCCAAAGGGCATCATGAAGAACTCATAATACCCATATCGAGATTGAAAAGCTATTTCGGGCACATCCTCCGTGCGTACTCTAAGTTGATGGTATCCTGACCTCAAATCAATTTTGGAGAAAACTGAGGCACCAGCCAATTGATCAATCAAATCATCGATCTGAGGCAGAAGATATTTATTTTTAATTGTCACTCAATTTAGCTACCTATAATCAATGCACAATCTGAGGCTGCCATCCTTCTTCTTAGCAAACAACACCAAAGCTCCCCAAGGTGAGACGCTTGGTCTGATAAAACCCCTCTTCAATAAATGTTTAATTTTCTTTTTGGGTCTTTCAATTCAGAGGGTGCCATTTGATATAGAGCGTTAGAAATGGGACTTGTTCTAGGCACCAAATAAATGGAAAACTCCAGCTCCCATGGTGGTGGCAAACAAGCAATCACCTCTGGAAACACATTAGGGTATTCACAAACAACCAAATATCTTTCTATTCCTCCTTCCACATCCACATTAACAAAGAAGAAAACCAAAAACCCTTGACATCCCTTTTGCAAATACTTGTTGGCTTGAGCAAAGGACAAACAAACATTTTCATCCCATTCAACACTAGGGATATTCATTGGCAATGACACAGTTTTCCGAACATAGTCAAGAATAGCATCATTTGCTTCCAACTAATGAATCCTAATGATAACATCAATATCTTGTAGTGGCAAATTGATTAAATCCAGGGTAGTGTTTCGGTGTTCAAAATGAACCATGCAATTTATACAAGCTTGAGTAGTTCTTAATGAAACTCACGTGGATGTAAAAATTGACAGTTTAAAAGATAACTCAATTACCACAATTCCCAATCTCTGAGCATAATGAAAATATATGACGGAATATGATGGACCAGAATCAAACAAGGCATGAATAAATAAACCATTAAGTTTGAGTTTACCTAGAATTAGATTAGGTGCAGCATCCACCTCCTATTGGGTTATGGGAATAACTTGTATGGGTATTGTTGGCTTCCTCATTGCATCCTCACGCCTTAGCTCATGACAACTCTGTGCCATATGACCAGGCCTCCCACAACTATAGCATATCAAGCACGTTCGATCACCATGATTCATTTTGCATTTTGTGCAAGGAGTTAAGGCATGACCTGAACTAGGTTGAGAGGGAACTAAATCCCTTCTTGCAATCTCATTTTAACTAGAGCTCCCTTGGTCAAAGCCACCTTTGTAGAATTGCCCTCTGCCAAACCGACCTCTATTGGACTGATCTTAACAAACCTGCCTCTACCTCTGCCAAAATGGACTCTATTGTATTAGTTTCTTCCCTTACTAGAACCACCACTGCCACTGCTACTGCCAGATTTACTTCCTTTGCTAATACCTCTGATAGGTCCTAGATGAGAAAATGTACAAATCATTGAATTTCTCTTTTCCTCCTCCGTTTCCCACATTTACTGGGATAAGGCATGCATCTTCATACATAAGTCCCCAAAGGACGTAAATTCATCTACTGCCAACCTTTCCTTGATTTTTGAGCGAGCTCCCTTAAACAGTTGTTGAGCCTTCCACCTGTCATCCGGGTGATTCTTCAAGTAGGTGGAATAATTGACTAGAACCAAAAATTGGTCAATGTATTTGCAATGGACAAGTTCCCCTACTGAAAGGCTAGAAATTTAGTCTCCTTCTACATCATCAAGGCAGGAGGGAAGTAATGTGCAAAGAATCTCTTCTTAAATTGCTCCCAATTCAACACTTGGTAGGATATTCCTTCACCATCACTTAGCCTTTTTCTCTACCTTAAACACTGCCAGTTGCACCCTTTGCTCAGAGATGTAGTCCATCACATCAAAGATAATCTCTAATTGGTCTACCCAATCTTTAGCCACTGTAGGGTCCATTTTGTCTTTGAAAGTCATGGGATCGAACTTCTAAAAGTTCTTGAGTTGAGAAGAGATACCCCTCCTTCCAACTCTTGGGGCCCTCCATGGCTCCACTTCATCCTCATCATTGTCATCTCCCACTTTCTGATCCACATACATGCCGGCCTCCTCATTAATGTCACCATTTCCGTGTTGATTCAACTACTCTTGCATTCTATTTAATGTTTCCCCTGGGTATTCACTCGATCACTTAGGCCAGTTAGCATCTCATGTATCTAGCTCATCAGATCACTATTACCCCATCTTCCTTTGTGAGGCATCTTCTCCAATACACGAGTAACAACATGTTCAGTTATATAACTCTAGACTACTATTGCAATAGGAATATATACATCTATGAAAATAAAAATATGCCAAGTATTGCCACAAATAGAAACAATGGCCTAAACCATTGCTTTGATACCAAAATGTAATGACTTACTCCCAAAAACCTAAAACAACTCCTTTAGCCTCAAAAAAACACAGAAAACTTTGAAAAGAATCAAAATAGGACTGAGTCGTACAGAGTCGCAGCATGCTATAGTATTATTATGGCCTCAGTAAGGCAGTAGCACTTGACACTGCAGCCTAACTTCTTGCGCCGTGGCTCCCCTTGTTGATACAATATCAGCAATTTACTGATTTTGGGGTGAACGTTCGATGTGCACAACTTTGTGCTCCGACCTCTGATTGACAAGATTCCAACTCCTACAAGTCAATTTTGTCCCAATCTAACTATGGATATTGGTTTTACCTCAATCCTTTTCCTTATGGGGATTTTGGATACTCATGACCATTTTGGACACTTTTTGGTCAAGACACACAACTTACAACCTCCAATTAACATCAAAGGCAATTTGGCACCCAAGAACCATTCACACAAGCCCTAATTGGTACAACTAGAATGTCCAAGGAGCTTTCACCTTGAGGAAACCACTCCTCTGAGATTTGACCCCCTTGAATCCTAAATTCACATAATAGGTTGTGCCCTAAATCACACCATTTATGCCCAACACTATTTTGGGCTCACATATGTAGTCAATCTGGCCCACCGACACATGCACCAATAGCAACAACCTATACTGGGGTCCAAACCATCATCACACATACACCATACATGAACATATATCTAAATCTCATCATTGTCAATATCATTATAATGCCTTTCCTTTTTTTTTTTCCTTTTCTTTTCTTTTTCCTTTTCTTTTTCTTTTCTTTTCTTTTTTTTTTCTCCAGGGGAAAAATCGTCATTTTCTCATTTTTCTTCTAACTAAGATAATTGACCTTTTTGCCCTATTTTATGCAAGACGGTGTATGCCCATTTTTGCAATTCCTTACGCATTTTATGATATTGACATTTTTTTAGGGTTAAATGCAATATTCACATTTTACCTCTACTCTGGGACATGACCGTTTTACCCCTAAGTCGAGTAAAAACATGATTATCCATTCTTTTAGGCACTGATGTAATTTTACCTAAAGACTAAATTTAATTATTTCCTTTTTACTATTTACATTAACTTTCAAATTGGTCTATTTTTCAACCTAGATCTTCTAGCCACACAGTACTTAAACCATTGCACTCAGCATGGAGTAGGCTTTCATTTAAGTGGTATATTGCATATTTTCCCGGATAAGTTCTATAATTAATTTTTGCTAAGGACCTTATAGAAATTAATTCCAATTAAGGACCAAACATAACTTCTTCTGAAAATTAGATGAGAAATTAATTTCCTCTAAAGCTCGAGTATATATATAGTCTTTTCATCTCATTTCGTTTATCATCTTTTATTCATTTTATAACATCTCAAACAAATAGAGATATTACAATCATCACATCAACACTATCACAATAATCCATATCATCATATAACATACACAACTTTGTCCCAGGTACAAACAACGATACATGCAACAAGACTTTACTTGGCACAAATCATTACATAAACTGAATGGGTAAAACAATCAGTTACACTTGAAATTCCTAAAGGCAGAGAGGACTACGACTCCTTGGTTTTCTTTGGGGTAGTACCAGAGTCTTCACCTGATATGTTAATCAGGGGGTGTGAGACAAAGTCTCAGTAACCGGGAACACAAATACATGCAACCTATATCATCAATTCACACAAATATGCATATGGTGCAATGCAATACAATACAAAATGTCATAGTATGCATGTTTCCCTTACACACGGCTGGAACCATGGGCTATCATCATGACAATACATTTTCAATAGGTGATTTCCTTCTAGCAGTCGGTGAAGATTAATTCCAAGACATCACCAAGCTCACTTCACACTAATGTAACCCGGCTAAAGGTCACATTAATGCCTGGACCATGGCTTTCCTTCCCCTAGGCCACCCGAATTGGTGGTGATTTAGAGAGGATGCAATCCACTGCCACCTGGCTCTCTTGGACATAGGAGAGAATTTAGTGGTAGGGATGTTCTATCCTATCACCATATCATTTCATTATCATATCATATCATCATATCATTTCTTATCTCATAATCACCACCCAATCCACCATATCATATTATTAGGGGTGATCTTGGGCCGGGCTGGGTCGGGTTTGACCCCTGCCCGATGCTCGGCTCAAAATTTCTCGGGCCAATTCCGGGCCAAGTACCGGGCTAGCCCGATACTATATATCTTTTTTTTTAAATTAAAAAATAAAAAAACTTATTTAATAATAAAAAATATATTTATTTATACTTAAAAATAGATTTTCTTAAAAAATAATCTTAGAAAAAAATAAAATTGTTCAAAATTTATGAATATTTAACCATTATACATTATTTTTACATAAATATTAAGTTAAAAAATTAATTCAAAATTTAAAAAAAATTTAAAACATTAAAATCTTAAAAAGTTTTCATGATATTTACATAGTAAATGTATTATATTAGATACATAAAGAAAAAAAAATTCTACAAAAATCAATTAAGAATTATAAAAAATTAGAAAAAAAAATTAAAAATATATATATATAGGTCGGGCCGGGCTAGGGTTAGAGTGCTTGGCCCTAACCCTAGCCCGGCCCGATTGGCCATAAGTGGTCAGGCCGGACTTGGCCAACCGGGCCTCAGGCTCCTATGTTCAGCCCTACATATTATGCTCATGTGATGATAATGTTTATGTCATGTCAACATGTACATGTCATTATAGAATCATTATCATATTCACCAATTTGATGCTAGCATCCTATAAAATCATATATAACATCATGTTCATCATCATCATATACCAATACCAAGGATCTAGACTCATACCTCATCTAGCCGTGTGCGTATCACGATATGTGAGAAAAACCCAACACACACATAACAATATCTTGGTATGAATGAGAACATGCATATATGCATATATATATATATATAAATATAAATAAACAATTAATATACAGGCACAAACACTAGGTTATCTGAAATTGCTGACACCACACACACGGCTAAACCTACTATCTCAATGTCAAACATGGGCCGAATCTGTTAGATATGCTAGCTTCCCAAGAGGGGGGTGAATTGGGAAGATTAAAATTTTCTGCAAAAGTCAAGAGAGTGACGAAAGCAAAAGTGACAGTAAAAACATAGTATAACTTGATGCTCTATTCTTAGAGCTTACAATCTCACTCTTTGCACTCTAGCTAAGTGCTTCCCAAATCCCTTATGATATCCCCTCACAAGAAAATCTTTCTTCCAGATGAAGATAAGATTGATTACAATGATTGAACTCTCTAATTTAGAGTATATATGAAAGTTAAAGTACAGAGAATGAAGTATGTAAGAGTAAGAGACTTTAACTTAAGAATTTGGTAGAGTTTCTGTATATTCAATGTAAAATCGTTACCCACATCTTCAAATGAAGATCTATTTATAGATTTATGTCTTAACTATACGTTAGAGACAAGATCTAGCTGTTAGAGACGTTACCCAACGGTTACTCTGAAAATCATTCGTCCATCAACCGCATTTAATGCGTCTGATATTCAAAGTTCAAATTTTGGTTAGTCAACAGACGAATTTCACAGAGACCAAAAGCTAAAGATTTTAATGTTGAACTTCGAAGTTCATTTATTCTAAAGCAAAATTCAAATTTTCAACTTTGACAAATATTTCAATGTTGGAACATATGAATTTTCCAGTTTAAAGTTCTTCTGGTAAGTGTGAACAGTTGTTCCATATTGCTATAGTACCTTCAAAGTTTGAATTTTGGTTCCCAAAATTTGTTTGTCAATGGGCAGCTCAATAAGGCACAATAGTGTATCTTTTCCGAAATTCGAATTTTCAAAAGCCAAAGTTCGTCTGTCAGAGAAAACTCTTATCAGACTTAGTTCAAAGTTCAAATTTCTGAATACTAAAATTCGTATGTCAACAGATTATTGTAATGTCCCTATTTGTATGGGATGTTATAAAATGAATAAAAGATGAGAAACGAAGCGCGATGAAAATGCTATATATAATTAGGCTTTAGAAAGAATTAATTTATCATCTAATTTTCTGAAAAAGTTATGTTCGGTCCTTAATTGGAATTAATTTTCCATAAGTCTGTTAACAGAAATTAATTCTAGAATTCATCCCGAAAAATATGCAATATACCACTTGAATGAAAGCCCGCTCCAAACTGAGCGCAATGGTATAAGTATTGCATATCGGAGAGGTCCAGGTTAAGAGTGTTGGATCAAGAGTTTTGATGATTCCAAACCAACACTCAAGAGCTTGGATTGAAGATATTAAAGGAGATCAAAGCTGTTTCAAGTGAAGATTTTCTGAGTATTTGCTATTAAATCTTTTGTAGGATCTTTAGTTTTTGTTTAGATTGGGTAAAAGATTTTGATTTGAGAAAAAGACATTTTCAAACCTTGATTTAAAGTTAAATCTTTACTTATTTGAAAAATACTCACAAACAGACGAAGTTTGAAAGTATAACTGAACTGTCAAGTTGGAAATTTGAATTTTGAGCTAAAACTGAATAAGTCTGGAGAGGTGTCCCTCTGTCAGACAAATTTTGGTCATTCAAAATTCGAATTTTCATCAAGTCTGAAAGAAGCCTTTTTGTGACAGACGAACTTCACAGTTTCAAAATTCAAATTTCAGACAAAATACAATTTGTGAAAACCAAAGAAATTCGTCTGAAACTTTGCTAAAATTCATCTGAAATCAAGAAGAAACTAAGTTTGAAAAATGCTCTCTGACAGACGAACTTTGACTTAGCAACATTCGAATTTTCATCTGAATCAAGGGAGCTACTTTGTGACATTCGAATTTCACTCTTTCAAAATTCGAATTTCAGACAAAACAAAACTTGAGAAAATAGAAGAAATTCGTCTGAAAGTTTGATAAAGTTCATCTGAGATCAAGAAAGATTTAAGTCTCAAAACTGGTCTCTGACAGACGAATTTCACTATGCCAAAATTTGAATTTCAAAGAAAGTGAACTACGGTGCCTATTTGAACATTCAATGGACAGACGAATTTTGGGCATCCAAAATTCGAATTTCGAGGGTACTGTAGAAAATTGAAAACACTGTTCACGATTTACAGAAAAACTTTCTTCTTGAAAATTCGTATGTCACATTGTGAAAATATTTTATAGGTTTCAAAATTCGAATTTCACTCTATGGACAGACGAACTTCGTATTTTAACGTTGGAAGCTTTAACCTTCGGTTCCCTCGAAATTTGTCTGTTGGCCAACCAAAATTCGAATTTCAGTATGTCAGAAACATTAAATGCGGTTGGTAAACGGATAGTTTTTCAGAGTAACCGTTGGATAACTTCCCCCAACGGATAGATTTAGTCTCTAACGGATATTTGAGACCTAAATCTATAAATACAACATCATTTGAAGTTGTGGGTAACGAATCAAACTTGTATATACAGAATTTCTGCTGAATTTTCATCTCAAAAGCTTTTACCCTTCCAACTTCATTATTTGTACTTAAACCTTCATATCTACTCTATTCAAGAGAGTTATTCATTTGTAAACAATCTACTCTTCATCTGAAAGATAGATTTACTTGTGAGAGGTATTCACAAGGGGATTGGGAAGCACATAGAGAAAGTGCTTAGAGAGTTTGAGAGAGCTCAGAACAGAGCATACTCGTGTACTGTGGCTTTAGCAAGAAGCCCGTTGAAATTCTTGCTGGATAGTGGATAAATCTCAAGAGGTGTCTTGGGGACTGGATGTAGGTCAAGTGGATAGACCAAACCAGGATAAATCACTGAGTTTTCTCCTCCTTATCTCTACTTTTCAGCTTGCTCTGTTTTACACGTTGTTTTCATTATACTGTGATATCTTAACTTGCTTTGCTTTGTGCAGAAAAATTTCAATCTTCCCAATTCACCCCCCGTCTTGGGAAGTCAGCCTTGCTAACAAGTGGTATCAGAGCCCGGATTCCCACTCAAAGGATTTTACAGTCCGGGAACAAAGATGGCTGGCTTTGGAGAGAGTATACTTCCTGAAGGGAACAACACTAACCGACCACCAGGCTTCAGTGGAGAGCATTATGGGTACTGGAAGATGAGGATGCAGATCTACCTCCAATCAATTGATCTTGACATCTGGTCAGTCATTGATAAAGGAGATTTCGTCCCAATGGCTCTAACTGAAGATGGAAGATACAAAGAGAAGCTGGAAGCAGAGTGGAATGATGAAGACAGAAGGAGAGTCCTACTGAATTTTAAAGCAAAGCATTGTTTAGTCAGTGCCCTGAACCAGGACGAATTCTACAGGGTCTCACAATGCACCACTGCAAAAGGGATGTAGGACACTCTGCAGATTGCACATGAAGGGACATCTGGGGTCAGGGAGAACAGACTCAATACGTGCATTGGAGAGTATGAGAGCTTCAGGATGTCTGAAGGAGAAACTGTAAAGGAGCTCCAAAAGAGATTCACTCTCATTGTGAATCAACTAAAGAGCCTAGGAAAGGAATACACTCAATCAGAGAAAGTGAGAAAAATTCTCAGAGCTCTCCCTCTGGAATGGCAGCCCAAGGTGACAGCAATAGAAGAAGCCAGAGGAGAATCAATGGCCTCTGTCACAGCTCTCTTCGGGAGCCTTGAGGAGTATGAAGGAAAAATCAAAGCTCTCAAGGAAGCCGGGCTGGACAGAAAGAAGAAAGGCCTTGCTCTCAAAGCTGCTGATGAAAAGGAAGAAGAATCTGATGAAGAGGATGAACTTGATGAGGAAACCTTGGCTATGATTGTCAAAAAATTTGGAAGATTCTATAGCAAGAAGAAGAACAAGAGATTCTTCAAGAAAGTAGCTGCTGGGGAAAGCAAGAAAGAGGCAAAAGAATCTGTGACTTGCTATGAGTGCAAGAAGCAGGGACACATAAAATGGGACTGCCCCCAATTCCTCAAGAAGCAAGAAAAAGAAAAGAAAGGTGCTGACAAAGGGAAAAAGAAGAAGGCGTACATCTCATCCATATGAGGCAACAGCTCAGACGAGGAAGAAGAAGATGAAGATGAGATTGCCAACATTTGTCTAATGGCACTTGCTTCTGAAGAAGCTACACCCTCATACAGCAGTGATCAGGATGAAGAGGTATATGAATCTGAACCTTCCTATTCTGAATTGCTGGATGCTTTTCATGAGCTTCATGATGATTTCATTAAAGTTGCTAAAGAACTAAAACTGGCAAAGAAGAAAATAAATAAGCTGGAATCTCAAAACACAATCTCTGAAATTACTTCTTTACCTACTGCTGAATCTGTCTGTTGTACTTCATGCACTGAACTTAAACAAACTAATGATTACTTAGTCAAAAGCATGTCTAGGCTCACTAGAGGAAAAGATATGTTGTTTGCATTGATAGGGAGCCAAAGAATTTCACAAGGAAAAGCTGGTCTTGGCTATGATCCATGTGCTGTTAAGGAAAAGATTAGGAAGAAAAACCAAAACGCATATAAAAGACATTTTGTGCATGCTAAGAACAATGAAAAAAAAACTAATGCATCACATCATATTGAAACATATGATCAACCAAGGCATGCTAGACAAAAGTATTATCTGCAATGTTTTCTTCCTGCATCTCAATCTAGCAGTCCTTTCACTACATGTCATTTCTGCAACAAAAGGGACATATTTCCAGTTCTTGTGATTTGAGGAAAAATGGACTTGGCAGGAAAGTTGGATGGGTTCCCAAAGTTGCATCTACATCTAGGGAAAAATATACTGACCAAAAAGGACCCAAGCAAATTTGGGTACCTAAAAGGAAATCATAAACATTGTTTTGCAGGTCTGTCTCAAAGCTAAGAAAAGCAACAAATGGTATATGGACAGTGCCTGCTCAAGTCACATGACTGGTGACAAGGAGAAGTTCATCACCCTTAGAGACAAGAAAGGAGGAAAGGTGACCTTTGGAGGTGATCAATATGGTAAAATTGTTGGTATTGGCATTGTGGGCAAAAATCCTGAAACATCCATTGAGGAGGTGCTGTTTGTGATTGGCCTCAACCACAACTTACTAAACGTGAGTCAGACTTGTGACAAAGGAAACTGGGTGCTGTTTGACTCAAAGTTTTGCCTGGTCATCAGAAAAAGTGATCACAGAGTAATCCTCAAGGCTCAAAGGGATGGTAACTGCTATACTATTGACCTTGATGAACTTCCTCCTTTAGATTCTGTGTGCTTAATTAGTCAAAATAACGATAGTTGGTTATGGCATAGGAGATTAGCTCATGTCAATATGAATCAATTGTCTAAACTGGTTAAAAATGAGCTAGTTACTG
Source organism: Adenanthera pavonina (assembly GCA_026686845.1). NCBI lineage: Eukaryota > Viridiplantae > Streptophyta > Magnoliopsida > Fabales > Fabaceae > Adenanthera > Adenanthera pavonina. The sequence continues at coordinate 8,357,280 of JAIVEN010000019.1, read as the reverse complement.
GTTTGCCAAAAATATCTTTTGAAAAGGATAAAGAATGTGATGCATGCTTAAAAGGAAAACAAATTAAATCATCCTTCAAATCTAAAAACATAGTTACCACAACAAGACCACTTGAATTGCTGCATATGGACTTAATTGGACCATCTTGGGTGAAAAGTCTTGGTGGTAATCTGTATGTGCTTGTAATTGTTGATGATTATTCTAGATTTACTTGGACATTATTCCTTTCTTCTAAGAGTGATACCTTTGATGCATTTGTTACCTTAGTTAAGAAAGTGCAAAATGAGAAAGGTATCTCTATTGTGTCTATCAGATCAGATCATGGAGGAGAATTTGAAAATGCATACTTCCTGGAGTACTGCAGTGAGCATGGAATTGACCACAACTTCTCAGCTCCTAGGACTCCTCAATAGAATGGAGTGGTAGAAAGGAAGAACAGAACTATTGGGGAGATGGCCAGAGCTATGCTGAATGAGAAGGAACTTTCTCAAGTGTTCTGGGCTGATGCAGTGAACACAGCAAGTTACGTCATCAACAGAGCCTACATCAGACCCATCCTGGGAAAGACTCCATACGAGCTGTACAAGGGGAGAAAGCCAAATCCGTCCCATCTCCATGTGTTTGGATGCAAATGCTTCATTCACAACAATGGTAAAGAAAACCTAGGTAAATTTGATGCCAAATCAGATGAAGGTATATTTCTAGGCTACTCTAGTAGGAGTGAGGCATATAGAATTTATAATAAAAGATCAAATGTGGTAGAAGAATCTGTGCATGTGGTTTTCATTGAAAATGAAACTGTTTCAAAACGTCTTACCAATGAGGATGATCTTGCTTTCAATTTTGAAAAACTGGGCATTTCTGATAAAAGTAGAACTGAAGCTCCAAAGATATCTGAATCTGTTAACATAGAGGAAGATATCCAGGAGCAAGAGTTTGATGAAGAAAATAATGAAGAAACATCTCAAGAACTCCCTAGAGCTTGGAGATATCAAAGGAATCATCCTGTTGATCAAGTGATAGGAGATGTTCAAGAGAGAGTCAAAACCAGAAAATAGTTAAGGGATCAAATGCTAAATTGTGCTTTCATTTCTCAAATTGAACCCAAATGTGCTGAAGAAGTCTTAACTGATGATTACTGGATTTTGGCAATGCAAGATGAACTTAATCAGTTTGAAAGAAATCAAGTTTGGGATTTAGTACCTAGACCCAAAAATCATCCTGTTATTGGTACCAAATGGGTTTTCAGAAACAAACTTGATGAATCTGGAACTATAATCAGAAATAAAGCTAGATTAGTTGCTAAAGGGTATAATCAAGAAAAAGGTATTGATTTTGAAGAAACCTTTGCACAAGTAGCCAGATTAGAAGCTATAAGAATTCTACTAGCTTATGCATGCATGAAAAATATTTTGCTATATCAAATGGATGTAAAAAGTGCTTTTCTGAATGGATATATCATGGAAGAAGTTTATGTAGATCAACCTCCAGGCTTTGAGGATTCTACAAAACCAAACCATGTCTATAAACTGAAGAAAGCTCTTTATGGATTAAAACAAGCCCCTAGAGCATGGTATGAAAGATTGAGCAATTTTCTGACTGAAAAAGGGTTTAACAGAGGCAAAGTTGACACAACTTTATTTACTAAGAAAGAGAATAAAGATTTACTAATTGTCCAAATCTATGTTGATGATATTATTTTCGGTGCTACTAATGAAACTCTTTGCAAGGAATTTTCTAAGTTAATGCAGGTAGAATTCGAAATATCCATGATCGGTGAACTCAATTTCTTCCTTGGATTGCAAATCAGACAGCTTAATGATGGTATCTTTCTCAGTCAATCCAAGTATCTAAAGGAGCTGTTAAAGAAGTTTGGAATGGAGAATGCCAAGCCAATGGGAACACCTATGGCCACTGCAACCAAACTGGACATGGATGAAAATGGGAAAATGTTTGACATTACTCAATACAGAAGAATGATTGGATCCCTGCTGTACCTAACTGCCAGCAGACCTGACATTATGTTCAGTGTCTGCATGTGTGCAAGGTTCCAATCATGCCCCAAAGAAACCCATGCAACAGCTGTGAAAAGAATTTTCAGATATCTAATTGGAACATCACAGATGGGTCTTTGGTATCCAAAAGGCAATGGAGAAGATCTCAAAGGATACACTGATGCTGACTTTGCAGGATCCAAAACTGACAGAAAAAGCACAAGTGGAACTTGTCAATTTCTTGGAGGATCCCTGGTTTCATGGTTCAGCAAAAAGCAAAACAGTGTGGCTCTATCCACTGCAGAAGCTGAGTATGTTGCAGCTGGAAGTTGTTGTGCCCAAGTCATCTGGATGAAGCAGCAGCTTGAGGATCTTGAGGTTAAAATGAAAGAGATACCCATCATGTGTGATAATCAAAGTGCCATAAACATCACTAAAAATCCTGTCATGCACTCAAGGACGAAACATATTGAGGTTAGACACCACTTCATAAGGGATCATGTTCTGAAAGAAGAAGTTAAGCTGGAATACATCCCAACAGAGGATCAACTAGCTGACATACTAACCAAACCTCTACCAGAAGACAGGCATTGCAAAATAAGAAGAGAATTGGGAATGGTAAATCCTAATGAATTGTAAGTCATTTCTGTGCAATTCTGTCTTTAGAATTTTTAATACTAGAATTTATTCTAACTTGAGCATCGGAGTATGTTTCAATATAGTTGCAGGTGCTCCTTGTGAAAATCATCGGCTAAAAGTTTGAAAGATTGGAGCACTCCAGATTGGAACAACCAGAAAATGAAGAGAATGATAATTATTCTAAGGTCTGGATCCATTCTGTAAGTTTTTAAAGTTGAAATTTGTATGATGTTTGATTGCTAGATGAATTTCATTGATAATCTGTGTTTTTGAACTGGTCAACATGGTCAACATTCGAATTTTGGTTGATCAACAGACGAACTTTGGCCTGTTATGCCTTGAACAGTTCTCGGTAATGCCTCGAAATTCGTCTGTTGAAGCTTAAAAGTTCAAATTTTCAAAAACAGAAATTTCAAAGTTATGATTGTCCATCACTGTTATATGAATTATTACTTCTTAACATACTAATGTTGGACAATATTTATAAAAGTTGAAAAATTCGAAGTTTCAGTTCAAAATTCGTCTGTTGACTTATGCTCTTGATGATTGAATGCTTGAAAGATGATGCTCTGCATGCTTAATTTGTCTATTGGTTGAAGTTTTGTTTGTTGAAGCTGTTTTTCTTTTCAACATTCGAATTTTGTTGGAGCAAAATTCGTCTGATTGTGTATGTATTGATTGTTTCAAGCCTCTGTCAGACAAACTTTCAAGATGAAAATTCATCTGTCAGTAAGACGAGCTGAACGGTTTAACTTGGAACTGCCTGAAGTTCGAATTTTGACCCCTCAAAATTCGTCTGTCAAACGGTTACATGCGTTAAAACCGACGGTTTCCCACAGAACAGATGCAACCCTATTTGTAACTCCTCCAAGTCTGTTCTGATTCTCTCTTCAATCCTCTTAACTCCTGTCCCAAAACCGTCTTTTCTCACCGATTAAACTTCCTTTCGCATCCCTTAAATCTATTCTCAGCCACATTCTGCATCATTCAACCAAGAAATGGCGAGAGTGAAGATTCCTGGAACAGGACAAGCTGGAACTCGGCCAAAAAGGACGGTCAAATCTCAATATGCTACAAAGGAAGGAGAGAAATCCAAGAGAAAGGCCGAACCCGGTAAAGCTACTCCTTCCAAACGCCAAAAATCATCATCCAAGTCAGAACCTCAGAAAGCTGGGCCCTCATCTTCAAAATCTGCAGTTCCTTCGGCTGATACTGCTGCTGTGGCTTCCTCTTCTTCTACTAAATCTGGAGAGTTTGATTTGACTACACTACCACTGTGGAGCACCCCAGAGATTCAAGAAGAGTACACTACCAAGTTTTCAAACAAAAAGGTAATCAAGCCTCACTGTGTAAATATGGAACAATTTCTGATATCCAACAACTTTGATGCTGCAATATGGTTGATAAAATATAGAAATCTGTTGGAAATTGCTGAAAAATATGATGATGAGGTAGTGAAGACTTGGTATGCCTCTCTTAAATATAACAGCAAGAAAAGGAAATGGGAGGTCACCTTGAGATCAAGGACCATTTGGCTTGCTGATGAAACCTTCAATGAGGTGTTGGAAATCCCAGGTCAAGATGGGCTGAAAGTTGACATTACAGCCTCTGGGTATATGGATGAGGCTAGCACAGCTGATGAAGAAGGTGAGCCCTTCCTATATTACAAGGAGAGCACTATCTTGGACACCTTATTCAGAAGAAGGGAGAATAGGCCCACAATAAATCTGTTGAAGCCCACAGACCTCAGTGTACAAGTAAGGATCTTGCACTACATAGTGTCCAGGATCATATTCAACAAGGGTGGCAGCTTCAATTTGATAACAAGGGCAGAGGCTCATGTGATGACTACCATCATACGTGGGAAACTGATCAATATGGGTCATATCATTCTCCAGCGTATGATAAAGGCAAGGGATCAGAGGAAAGATTCCACACTCCCCTATGCAGCAATTATTTCAAGAATCCTGCAGCATGCTAGGATTCAGCACATTGAAAAGGGGAAAGGGAAGCTCACTGAGGCCTTCAAAGAAGAAGAATTGCAAAGGATGGGCATTGAAAGAGATGAAGGACATTGGGTTGGAAAGGGAGCAGGAAAATCTGAAGATTTGTTCTTTGTTGCTGATGCATCCCTCCAACAAGAAGGCACCTCTGAGGCTCCTGGCAGATCTGTACCTCAGCCTTCTCAGCCTATTCCATCTCCATCCAGGCCCACTCACCCTCCTTCCACTCCCTCCTCTCGAGCCAAGCCAACTAAGATCACTGAGCTGTTTGACAATCTGTCAACACTCATTCTCAGCATTAGGGATGAGCAAAATGTCAAATTTGCTCATCTACAAGATCAGATCCATCAGTTGGCTGTGAATATAAAGGTGGTGGCTGATGCCTATGAAGAAATTAGAAATGCAATTCCTACCACTTCAGCTCCACCTCAGCCTGGTATCCCTGAGCCTACTCTGTCTCCATCTCCTGTGCCTCCAAGTCCTTTTGAGCTGGATTCTCCTATCCCTGGTGCTGGTATGCAAGTGACTGAACCAACTGGCACACCAAAGGCCTCCAGCAATGAGGTAAGTCCTGGTCCACCCTTGGACTATGGCATGGAGGAAGAGGGTCTGCAGGAAATAAGCCCAATTGAGCAGAGTGAAGCAGTTGCTCAGGACTCTATCCTTTCCACCCAAGAGTCTGAGCAAGTTGAGCAGCTGGAAGCATCCATTTCTGCTTCACCATTTCTGTAATCTACACTCAATGAGGAAAGGAGCATTGTGCCTGTTATTGACTTTGCTGCTATTGCTCACAATGCCCTTCTGCTAGCTCAAAGGAGAAGGCTTGAAGAAATGTTTCCTCCTCCTGCACCAGCCTCTCCTTCTCTTGCTGATTATGGGCTGTCAGAGGAACAGAGAGCTCGGCTAGCTCTTTCCAGGCAGGAAATGCAAGAGCTGCTTGAGGTCTCTGATGATTCTGATGAAGATCCTGCTGAGCCCCCTGCACCAGCTCAGCCAGAGATTCCTTTTGCTCCTGTCCCTCTTCGTGCTGTTCCTCTCACTCAGATACCTCCTCCAATGGACTTTGCTGGGCTTTCTGATGATGCCAAAAAGGGGGAGAAGATAAAGCAAGCTGGGACTAAGCAAGCTGGAAGATCTGCTGAGTCATCTGGAAAAGGAAAGACTTACAGCAAGAAGTCTAAGCCAAAGAAGAAGTGATGTTTTTAGATCTTAGGCTGAATCTTCTTGTTGTATCTAGTTTTAATTATTGTTTTTTGCTTGTTTGATGTTTTGAGAACTGATTGAAATATGTATTGCAACAATTTGGTTAAGTAAATTATGTTCTTGATTGCAATGATTTGGGCTTTGAATCTCTTCACTTAATCTGTTGAAAATGATATCTTATGAACTGTAATGCATATGTTGAGGGGGAGCTTGTGTAAGCAAACCCAAGTACTAATCCAGTTTGTGAGTTATTTTGTCATCATCAAAAAGGGGGAGAATGTTGGATCAAGAGTTTTGATGATTCCAAACCAACACTCAAGAGCTTGGATTGAAGATATCAAAGGAGATCAAAGCTGTTTCAAGTGAAGATTTTCTGAGTATTTGCTATTAAATCTTTTGTAGGATCTTTAGTTTTTGTTTAGATTGGGTAAAAGATTTTGATTTGAGAAAAAGACGTTTTCAAACCTTGATTTAAAGTAAAATCTTTACTTATTTGAAAAATACTCACAAACAGACGAAGTTTGAAAGTATAACTGAACTGTCAAGTTGGAAATTCAAACTTTGCTTTTGGAAATTCGAATTTCGAGTTAAAACTGAATAAGTCTGGAGAGGTGTCCCTCTGTCAGACGAATTTTGGTCATTCAAAATTCGAATTTTCATCAAGTCTGAAAGAAGCCTTTTTGTGACAGACGAACTTCACAGTTTCAAAATTCGAATTTCAGACAAAATACAATTTGTGAAAACCAAAGAAATTCGTCTGAAACTTTGCTAAAATTCATCTGAAATCAAGAAGAAACTAAGTTTGAAAAATGCTCTCTGACAGACGAACTTTAACTTAGCAACATTTGAATTTTCATCTGAATCAAGGGAGCTACTTTGTGACATTCGAATTTCACTCTTTCAAAATTCGAATTTCAGACAAAACAAAACTTGAGAAAATAGAAGAAATTCGTCTGAAAGTTTGATAAAGTTCATCTGAGATCAAGAAAGATTTAAGTCTCAAAACTGGTCTCTGACAGACGAATTTCACTCTGCCAAAATTCAAATTTCAAAGAAAGTGAACTACGGTGCCTATTTGAACGTTCAATGGACAGACGAATTTTGGGCATCTAAAATTCGAATTTCGAGGGTACTGTAGAAAATTGAAAACACTGTTCCCGATTTACAGAAAAACTTTCTTCTTGAAAATTCGTATGTCACATTGTGAAAATATTTTATAAGTTCCAAAATTCGAATTTCACTCTATGGACAGACGAACTTCGTATTTTAACGTTGGAAGCTTTAACCTTCGGTTCCCTCGAAATTCGTTTGTTGGCCAACCAAAATTCGAATTTCAGTATGTCAGAAACATTAAATGCGATTGGTAAACGGATAGTTTTTCAGAGTAACCGTTGGATAACTTCCCCAACGGATAGATTTAGTCTCTAATGGATATTTGAGACCTAAATCTATAAATACAACATCATTTGAAGTTGTGGGTAATGAATCAAACTTGTATATACCGAATTTCTGCTGAATTTTCATCTCAAAAGCTTTTACCCTTCCAACTTCATTATTTGTACTTAAACCTTCATATCTACTCTATTCAAGAGAGTTATTCATTTGTAAACAATCTACTCTTCATCTGAAAGATAGATTTACTTGTGAGAGGTATTCACAAGGGGATTGGGAAGCACATAGAGAAAGTGCTTAGAGAGTTTGAGAGAGCTCAGAACAGAGCATACTCGTGTACTGTGGCTTTAGCAAGAAGCCCGTTGAAATTCTTGCTGGATAGTGGATAAATCTCAAGAGGTGTATTGGGGACTGGATGTAGGTCAAGTGGATAGACCGAACCAGAATAAATCACTGAGTTTTCTACTCCTTATCTCTACTTTTCAGCTTGCTCTGTTTTACACGTTGTTTTCATTATACTGTGATATCTTCACTTGCTTTGCTTTGTGCAGAAAAATTTCAATCTTCCCAATTCACCCCCCGTCTTGGGAAGTCAGCCTTGCTAACAAAGAGATAGACCAATTTGAAGTTAGTGTGAATAGTGAGAAAGAAATAAATAAAAAATTGATCTTTGGGTGAAATTACAGGATAGTGCCCGAAAGAATGGATAATTATGTTTTTGACCCGGCTTAAGGGCAAAACGGTCATTTCCCATATTAGAAGAAAAAAATAAATATTGCATTTAAACTCCAATGAATAAATGTTGATATCATAAAATGCATGAGAAATTGAGAAAAACGGAGAGACGCCATTAAGCGTGAAGAAGGGCAAATAGGTCATTTTTCCCAGTTGGACGGAAAAATGAGAAATTATATTTTTGCCCCCAAAGAACTATGAAAAGGATATTCATGTCCTTAAAGTCATAAAAATTTCGTGTAATGAGTACTAGAAATGTCTTGGGGAAAATTACACCTAATGACCCGAAAGTTTCAGAAATTATAATTTAACCCCAAGTCAAGGGAAATTTTGTAAATATGAAAAATTATGGTCAAAATGAAGCCCTCGACGAGAGAAGTCCAATGGTATATGGCACTGAGGGTTAATGTTCAAGAATAAATAAATAATCAGTGCCGATTATCCAAAAGTAATAGTAAACCAGGTCTGGATATGGGTTATACACAGATACCATTTGGGACAGAATAATTATGGAAATATAAAAATAAAATTAGAATAGTCCTGCATCCCAAAAATGCTAAATTATTGTAAAGATGATTTTATCGGTATGATTAAAAAGTATCCGGATTGAGGTATATCTGGATCAAGAAATTTGGGCAATTTTTGGACACCTCAAGCTCTCCCATGCGTGCTTTTTCTGCAGCCCATGAAGCTAACCAATCATCTCAAAAAGTTGGGAAAACTTGCTAAGTATGGAGAAGAAAAAAATAATAATAAAAGTAACTTTGGTTAGTTGATTTGATTAACCATGATTAAACATATAATTAACCATTTAAAGTCTTCTCTTCCCTCACCATTCACGCGTGTCCAGTAACCTCAAAACAGAGCAAGGAAAAACGCAAGAAAGGAAGAGAGAAAGAGAGAAAGAAGAAGAGGAAAGCTCAAGGGAAATCAAAGGCACAAACTTTGGTAAGTTAATCTACCACCTTAGACTTATTGTTGGTAGTATTTGGAGCATGATTCATGGAGTAGTTTTTCTTCTTCACTCTCTTAGGGTTTCATCCATGGCATGGTTTAGCAAGAAATGGAGTTTTACAAACCATAGAACATGGGGGAAATGTTAGACTACACATTTAAAGCTTGAATATGCAAGTGGTTTGTTGCATAACAAAGTGTAGCAATTTTTCTTGAATTTCCCTGATTTTGGACGGGTTACTGTTCACACTTAGAGTTGGAATTTCATGTTTTTTATGCCAAAAATGAGTTCCTCATGGTCCAAAACTTTAGGAACAAGTGATGATTTCCTGAAAAAGCTTAAGATTAAGAAAGTAAAATTTTTAGCTTTTTAAAGCTTAATTCGGAATGAACAGTAACCTAGCTAGAGATGGAATTTGGCAATTCTGAGGCCATATTTGGATTCCTCATGAAAAATTACATGGAATAGAGGTATAATTCATCATTTTTGAGTTAAGAATGAATTTTTGGTGAATTTTTAAAGAATTAGGGTTTCATGAACACTTTTTGAAGAAAGTCATGGAACCATTAGCTTGAATAGTTGTTTGATGGTGTATTAGGACTTGAAGAAGCACAAGGAAGCTAGTGGGAACATTGGTATCAAGTTGAAGAGTAAGAGAGAGCATGAAGGTAGCAATTTACCTATTCCTGCCTTATATTGTCATGTGATTTTCAATGAGTTTGATGACTTGCCTATTGTTTGCTATGATTAATTGTGATGCTTTGAGAATGTTGGCTGAGTTAATTGAGGGTTTTGAGACCCCGGAATGTCCAAAATACAAAACGAAACTCTGCCGAAATTTTTGTAAAATATTATGGCATAAATGTTTAAAAGCATTCACTTGATGTTTTATGATGATTATATGCTTAATGTGATACTATGATTGCATGAATGGTGATTGCTACTGAGATTCTTTGAATCTCACCCCCCCTTCAATGACTAACCATGCTAGGAAGAACTAATGCAAAAGAGCTAAGGAAGGAGCAAAAGGCATGAAGAAGGAAATGATGTTGCAAGCCATTGTGTTAATGTGAATGGTTATTTGTGTCTTGTTTTATATGAAATTGTAAAATAGTGATTATTATGTTAATGTTGTGGAAAATGCATGAGAATTTCCAGTTCTGGATATTGTGATGTTAAGTTATGTTCTACCAAGTTTCATGCCAAAATGAGTTCATTTACATGGGTTTTGGCAAGTAATTTACAGTATAGGTTGAAACAAAGCATTTTCCAGATGGTTCTGCTTAGCTCATCCATGTTATGTATTTAATGTGAGTTTAGATTTCTGGGATTTTTAATCCAGACAGAAGACAAGTAAATCTTTAACATGACACCTAATTCACCCCATTTGGAGTTGTATACAATTAATGGTGAATTTTCTAATTTAGGGTTCAGAACAGAGAAAGATTGGGAAAACTGGAAACTGAAAGTTAGATATTGGAAAATTAAAAAGATGATATAAATCGTGCAGAGCTCAAAAAATTCAGTGGTTTATATTTATGAAAATTTATATGTTTTAAGTTTCATGTGCCACTGATTTGGAGGTAATTGGAGCTATATAATAGGAGATATGGAGGTTTTCCCAAAACTGTTCCAGTAAAAGTGGAATTCTGACCCTTTATGATTTAAGTTAACACCATGCCCTGTGCAAGTTGAATAAATGTACAAGGAAAATATTTATAGAAAGTATACTCATAGGTCTTTCCAATTACATAAAGAATGTATGATTTGGATCTGGATATAATGAGATATGAATTTTTCAATATAAGGCCAAAATCCTGGGGAAGAGAAAATGACCAAATGTATAGTAAATATTTGAGGAATAAACTGTACAAATTGGTCAATAGAATAATCTGTTTCATATTTTTTCCATGTATATAAGGATTTTATCTATTTTTAGGGACTTGAATCACTATGAAATTATTTTTATAGAATTAGCTATGAATTTTCAAAATTCAGTCGGCAAAGTGGAAATTGCTATATGAATAGTAACCAAAAATTTTGGAAATTCTGATTTTTCATTCTTATGTGATTCAAGCTTGAAATATATATAATCAGACTTAAAAGGAGTCCAATTCATGGGAAATAAATTTAAAAGTAAGGTGTTACAATTATCATAACAGACTTGCAAGCTTTGTTTCCAAAATTTGAATTTCCAAAATCAAAGTTCGTCTGTCAGTGAGCTACCTTAGAACTCTTTTTAAACTTTACTTTCAGATGAACTTTGACAAATCCTCAGACGAATTCTTCATCTTTCATGAATTGTGTTTTATCAAAAATTCAAAATTTCAAAGCCCAAAGTTCTTCTGTCAGAGAAAGCTCTTATCAGACTTAATCCAAAGTTCAACTTTCTGTACTCAAAGTTCGCGTGTCAGAGGAATCTCTTTTCTGACTAACTTATTTTCAATTCGATATTCGAATTTCAAAAGGCAAAGTTTGAATTTTCAAAGCAATAGATCAGTTTTAACACTTTAAAGTTCGTCTGTTAGTGGGTGTTTTTCAAATATTCCATGAACTATCATAGAATCATATTTTTAAAACATTCTTTTGCAAATTTAAAGTCTTTTACTCAATTTAAGCACAGTAAGAAATCCTATATCTAATCTTATGCTAGTTTTTCTTGGATTTCTCCACTTGAGATCTTTTGTGCACCTTTGATATCTTCTTTCTAAGCTCTAGTTGGTTAGTTTGGAATCATCAAAACACTTGATTCAACATTCTCCCCCTTTTTGATGATGACAAATTAACTTGCAAACTGGAATAGTACTTGGGTTTGCTTCAACAAACTCCCCCTTAACATGTGCATTATAATTTAGAAGATAAGATATCATGTACAACAGATTAATTAATTCATTCAAGGGTTCAATACAAAGATATGATATGGAAATTATGAAATTCAAAACAAGGTTTATCATTTATAAAACATAAAACAACACTACAAGAAGGACCAAGCAATCCTAAGTTCTAATCACTTCTTCTTGGACTTAGACTTCTTGCTATAGGTCTTGCCAGAAGGTTCTGCAGCAGACTTTCCAGTTTGCTCGGATAACTTCTCCCCCTGTTTGGCATCATCAGGAAGGTATACGAAATCAGCAGGAGGAGGGATCTGAGACACTGAAATTTCCTGAAGAGGCACAAAAACAAAGGGCAGATCTGGATTAAGCTTTGTCAAAGGCTCAAAAGATTCAAAACTAGAGTCCTCATTGTCAGAGACTTCTAGAAGTTGTTATATTTCTTGCCTAGTGACAGCCAATTGAGCCCTTCGTGCCATTGAGAGACCAAAAGCAGAAATAGGTGAGGGAGCAAGGGGACAAAACATTTCCTCAAGCCTTAATCTTTGAGCTTATAAAAGAGCATTATGAGCAATAGCTTCTAGATCAACATAAGGCACAATGCTTCTCTCTTCATTCAGGGCAGCTTGCATGAATGGTGAGGTGGTGATGGCTGCCACCAGTTTCTCAACTTGCTCAGATTCTTGAGACGAGAGAATTGAATCTTGAGCATCTTCAGGAATGGGCTCATGGGAGCTTGGTTCCTGATGACCCTCTTCCTCTATTCCATAGTCCAAGGGAGAACCAGGACTTGCCTCATTACTGGAGGCCTGTGGTGTGGTCAATGTGCCTGCAGCCTCAGTATCATGCACAGCATCATCAAGTTTAGGGGAGGCTAGCATGAAAGGACTTGGAGGCTCAGGAGTAGGAGACATGATAGGCTCAGAGAATCCTGGCTGAGGTGGAGCTGATATGAAGGGAATGACACTCCTAATGTCTTCATATGCATCAGCAACTACTTTCATATTCTTTGCCGACTGATGAATTTGGTCTTGCAAATGAGCAAACTTGGCATTTTTCTCATCCCTGATGCTAAGTATAAGTGCAGACAAACTGTCATACAGCTCAGTGATCTTGGTTGGCTTGGCTCGAGTAGAGGGAGTGGATGGTATTTGAGTTTGAGTGGGTTGAGATGGAGATGGGACAGGTTGAGAAAGCTGAGGTATGGATTTTAGAACAGCTTTAGAGGTTCCTTCTTGCTGTTGGGAGGCATCTTCATCAAAGAAAAGGTCTTCTGTCTTTCTAGCTCCCTTTCCAATCCATCTCCTATCTTTCTTTTCTATTCCCATCCTTTGCAGTTCTTCTTCTTTAAAGATTTCAGTAGGCTTCCCTTTTCCTTTTTCGAGATGTTGGATCCGGGCATACTAGAGTATCTTGGAGATGATTGATGCATAAGGAAGGGTGAAATCTTTCCTCTAATCTCTTGCCTTGATAATGTGTCAGAGGATGATGTGTCCCATATTGATTAACTTGCCACGCATGATTGCTGCCATCACATGTGCTTCAGCCCTTGTAATCAGATTGAAAGTACCTTCTTTGTTGAAGATAATCCTAGACACAATATAGTGTAGGATTTTGACTTGGGCACTGAGGTCAGTGGGTTTCAACAAACTTAGAGAAGGCCTATTTTCTTTTCTTCTGAACAGAATGTTCAGAATTGTGCTTTCCTTGTAGTTCAGGAAAGGTCCTCCTTCTTTCTCTGCAGTTTCAGCTTCATCCATGTACCTTGAGGCCGTAATGTCAATCTTCAAACCATCTTGCCTTGGAATTTCTAGAACCTCATTGAAGGTCTCATCTGTTAACCAAATGGTCCTTGATCTCAGATTTACTTCCCACTTCTTCTTCTTGCTATTAAATTGCAAAGAGGCATACCAGGTCTTAACTACCTCATCATCATATCTTTCCAGTATTTCTAACAAATTTTTATATCTTATCATCCAAAGCCCGACGTCAAAGTTATTAGAAATCAAGAATTCTTTCAAATTTACGCAGTGAGGCTTGATTACCATTTTGCTGACAAATTTAGTAGTGTATTCTCCCAGAATATGAGCATTGCTCCACAATGGCAGTGTGGTAAGCTGATATTCTCCAGATTCAGTGCTGGAGGAGGAAGAAGAAGCAGTAGTGACAGGAGTAGCAGGGTCTGCTTTCTTTGAAGGAAAGGGTGTAGATTTCATCGAGTCTACTCTTGGAGTAGTTTTTTGCCTCTTGGAAGGAGTTGTCTTGCTAGATTCGCCTTTTCTCTTCTAAGTTTCACTCTCCTTGGAGGCATATTGGGATTTCACAATCCTCTTTGGTCGTGACTCTCGCTTCCCAACTTCTGGATTTTTTACTCTCGCCATTCTCATAGAGGAATGATTCAAAAAGATGCTAAGAATGGGTTTATAAGGTGCGAAAAGAAGTTTAATCGGTGAGAAATGAAGGTTCACGAACGGAGTTAATAGGAATTAAAAAGAGAATTTGAACAGACTTGAGAGAAAGACGAAAGGGTTGCGTCTGTTCAGAGGATGACCTTCAGTTTTAACGTATGTAACCGCTGAACAAACGAATTTTGAAAGATCAAAATTTGAACTTCGAGCAGTTACAAGTTAATCCATTCAGCGAGGCTTTCTGATAGACGAATTTTCATTAGGAAGCTCATCTGACAGAGGCTTGGTTCTGGGAACAAAGAATGAACAAACGAACTTAGTTTCAACAAAGTTCAAACGTCGAAAGAGCCAGGCAATAAGCAATCAAAAACCAAACAATAATAGATGGATTTTACTTATGAAAATTAGTCTTTCAGAGATCCAATTATGTGAGCATGTTTCAACAGACGAATTTTGATTCAAAAGTTCAAATTTCAACATTTTGTAAAGAATTTTCAAAATGTGTATTTTAAGAAATGGGTATTCGTACAATAGTCATTTTGAACAAAGACACTATTGGCATTTTATTTTTGAAATTCAAATTTCTGTTGTTCAACAAACAAATTTCGAAGGACAAAAGAGTACTGTTACAGTGTGCAGCCAACTGAAATTTGTCTGATGGGCATCCAAATTAGAATGTTGAGCATGCTAACTTTTCCAAAACACAGTTCAACATGGAAATTCGTCTAATAAACATCTAAAAATGTAAATTTTAACTTTCTGAACTTACAGAATAGATCCAGATGCTTAAGTTTTTGGCTTCCTTTTTCATCTTTTGATTGTGCCATTGTGATTACCTCCATTGTATAGATCTATTGTCTTTTGAACTTATGAGGAGCACCTGCAACTAATATCAAACTTACTCCGATGCTAAAGTTAGGATTGATTCAATGTCAGAAATTCTAAAATAGATGTATATAAGGACTTACTTACAGTTCATTGGGATTTATCATACCCAATTCTCTTTTGATTTTACAATGTCTATCTTCTAAAAGGGGCTTTGTCAGAATGTCAGCAACTTGATCCTCAATAGGGATGTATTCTAATATGATTTCTCCTTTTAGAACATGATCCCTTATAAAGTGATGTCTAACGTCAATGTGCTTTGTCCTTGAATGCATGACAGGATTCTTTGTGATGTTGATAGTACTTTGGTTGTCACACATAATTAGTATTTCCTTCATCTCAATCTTAAGATCTTCAAGCTGCTCCTTCATCCAAATGACTTGAGCACAACAGCTGCCAGCAGCAACATATTCAGCTTCTGCAGTGGATAGAGCCACACTATTTTTCTTCTTGCTAAACCATGAAACCAAGGATCCTCCAAGGAATTGACATGTTCCACTTGTGCTTTTTCTGTCAGTTTTGGATCCAGCAAAGTTAGCATCAGCGTATCCAATGAGATCTTCTCCATTGCCCTTTGGTTACCAAAGTCGCATCTGTGATGTTCCAATTAGATATCTGAAGATGCATTTCACAACAGTTGCATGGGTTTCTTTGGGGCATGATTGGAACCTTGTACACATACAAACACTGAACATGATATCAAGTCTGCTAGCAGTTAGGTATAGCAGAGATCCAATCATCATTCTATACTGAGTTACGTCAAAGGTTTTTCCTCCTTCATCCATATCAAGCTTAGTTGCAGTAGCCATAGGAGTTCCCACTGGCTTGGCTTTTTCCAAGCCAAACTTTTTCAGCAGCTCTTTCAGATACTTTGATTGATTGAGGAAGATACCATCATCATATTGCTTAATTTGCAGTCCAAGGAAGAAGTTAAGCTCACCCATCATTGACATTTCGAATTCACCCTACATTAGCTCAGAGAATTTCTTGCAAAGAGATTCATTAGTAGTACCAAATATAATATCATCAACATAAATTTGAACAATAAGTCTTTGTTTTCTTTCTTAGTAAACAAAGTAGTATCTACTTTTCCTCTATTGAACCCTTTTTCACTTAGAAAATTGCTTAGCCTTTCATACTATGCTCTAGGAGCTTGTTTTAAACAGTAAAGAGCTTTCTTTAGTTTATAAACATGGTTTGGTTTTGTAGAGTCCTCAAAGCTTGGAGGTTAGTCTACATAAACTTCGTCTATAATATACCCATTCAGGAAAGTACTTTTCACATCCATTTGATATAACATTATGGTTTTCATCAATGCATAGGCCAATATGATTCTAATTGCTTCCAATCTTGCAACTAGAGCAAAGGTTTCCTCAAAATTAATACCTTCTTCTTGATTATATCCTTTGGTAACTCGTCTTTCTTTATTTCTAATTATTGTTCCTGATTCATCAAGTTTATTTCTAAAGACCCATTTAGTGCCAATGATAGGGTGATTTCTAGGTCTAGGCACTAAATCTCAAACTTGATTTCTTTCAAATTGATTTAATTCATCTAGCATAGCCAGAATCCAGTATTCATTAGTTAAGGCTTCTTCAGCACACTTAGGTTCAATTTGAGAAATAAAAGCACAGTTGATCATCTGATCCCTTAGCTGTTTTCTGGTTTTTACTCTCTCTTGAACATCCCTAATCACTTGTTCAACAGGATGATTCCTTTGATATTTCCAAACTCTGGGAAGTTCTTGAGATATATCTTCATTATTCTCATCCTCATAATCTTTCTCCTGAATATCTTCCTCTATGTTAATAGATTCTGATATTTTTGGAGGTTCAGTTTTACCTTCTTCAGAAATTTCTAAGTTCTTAAAATTCGAAATAAGATCATCTTCATCAATGACATGCTTGGAAACTGTTTCATTTTCAATAAACACAACATGCATAGATTCCTCTACAGATTTAGTCTTCTTATTGAAAATTCTATACGCTTTACTCCTACTAGAATAGCCCAGAAATATACCTTCATCAAATTTGGTGTCAAACTTACCCAAATTCTCCTTTCCATTGTTGTGGATGAAACATTTACAGCCAAATACATGTAGATGTGAAAGGTTTGGCTTCCTTTCTTTGTACAGCTCATGAGGAGTCTTCCCCAGAATTGGTCAGATATAGGATCTGTTAATGATATAACTTGCTGTGTTTACTGCATCAGCCTAGAATACTTGAGAGAATTCCTTTTCATTCAGCATTGCTCTTGTCATTTCTCCAATTGTTCTATTCTTTCTTTCCACCACTCCATTTTGCTGAGAAGTTCTTGGAGCTGAGAAGTTGTGATCAATTCCATGTTCATCACAGTACTCCAGAAAACATGAATTTTCAAATTCTCCTCCATGATCAGACCTGATAGACACAATAGAAATACCTTTCTCATTTTGCACTTTCTTAGCTAAGGTTACAAATGCATCAACCATTTCACTTTTGGAAGAAAGAAACAAGGTCCAGGTAAATCTAGAGTAATCATCCACAATCACAAGAACATACAGATTTCCACCAATGCTTTTTACTCTAGATGGACCTATCAGATCCATATGCAATAGTTGCAGTGGTCTAGATATGGTGACTACATTTTTAGATTTAAAAGATGATTTAGTTTGTTTTCCTTTGAGGCATGCATCACACTCTTTGTCTTTTTCAAAAGAAATGTTTGGTAAGCCAGTGACTAACTCATTTTTAATCAGTTTTGACAACTAGTTCATGTTAACATGTGCCAATCTTCTATGCCACAACCAACTATCATTATCCTGACTAATTAAACAGATAGAATCTAAGGAAGGAAGTTCATCAAGATCAATAGTATAGCAATTACCATCCCTTTGAGCCTTGAGGATTACTTTGTGGTCACTTTTTTGGATGACCAAGCAAAACTTTGAGTCAAACAATACCCAGTTTCCTTTGTCACATGTCTGACTTACACTTAGCAGATTGTGGTTGAGGCCAATTACAAACAGTACCTCTTCTATGGATGTTTCAGGATTCTTTCCCACAATGCCAATACTAACTATTTTGCCGTATTGGTTGCCTCTAAAGGTCACCTTTCCTCCTTTCTTATCTCTAAGGGTGATGAACTTCTCCTTATCACTAGTCATATGACTTAAGTAGGCACTGTCCATATACTATTTGTTGCTCTTTCTTGCTTTAAGACAAATCTGCAAAATAAAGTTTAGAGTTTCTTTTTAGGTACCCAAATCTGTTTGGGTCCTTTAATGTTAGTGGCATTTTCCCTAGATATAGATGTACCTTTGGGAACCCATTTAACCTTCCTGTCAAGTCCATTTTTCTTTAAAGCACATGAGCTAGAAATATGCCCCTTTTTGTTACAGAAGTGACAGGTGGTAAAGGGGCTGCTGGATTAAGAAGCAGGAAGAAAACAATGCAGATAATATTTTTGTTTAGCATGCCTTGGTTGATTATATGATTCAATGTGATGTGACATATGATTTTTCTTTCTATTTCCATCAGCATGCACAAAATGTCTCATGTACACATTCTGATTTTTCTTCCTAATCTTTTCTTTTACAACACAAGGATCATAGCCAAGTCCAGCTTTTCCTTGTGATATTCTTTGACTTCCCATTAAAGCAAACAACATATCTTTACCTCTAGTAAGCCTAGACATGCTTTTCACTAGATATTCATTGGTTTGCTTTAATTCAATACATGATTTACAGCAAACAGATTCAGTAATAGGTAGAGGAGCAATTTCAGAAATGTTGCATTGAGATTCTATTTGTTAATCTTTTTCTTAGCTTGCTTCAATTCTTTAGCAATTTAACAAACTCATCATGCAGCTCATGAAATGCATCCAGTAATTTAGAATAGGAAGGCTTAGATTCATATACCTTATCTTCTTGATCACTGCTGTATGGGATTTCAGCATCTTCAGAGGCAAGTGCCATGAGACAGATGTTGGCAACTTCATGTTCATCATCTTCTTCTTCATCTGTGCTGTTACCCCATATTGATGAGATGTATGCCATCTTCTTCTTGACCTTGTCAGCAGCTTTCTTTTCTTTCTCTTGCTTCTTTAGGAATTGTGGACAATCCTATATGATGTGCCCTTACTTCTTACATTCGTAGCAAGTGATAGGCTAAGAAAAAGATTAACAAGTTAGAATCTCAGTGCAACATTCCTGTCTTGACCTGCTTCCTTAAGAACCTTTATCTTTCCCTCATATTCTTCAAGGCTATCGAAGAGAGCTGTGATAGAGGTCATTGATTCTTCTCTGGCTTCCTTTATTGCTATTACTTTGGGTTGCCACTCCAGAAGAAGAGCTCTAAGGATTTTTCTGACCTTTTCTGGCTGAGTGTACTCCTTGCCAAGACTCTTCAATTAATTCACAATGAGGGTAAATCTCTTTTGCAGCTCTTTGATGCTCTCACCTTCCACCATTCAGAAGCTTAAAGTTGACAAATATTTCTAAAGCAAAATTTGAATTTTCAAATTTGACAAATATTTCTATGTTGGAACATATGAATTTTCAAGTTTAAAGTTCTTCTGGTATGTGTGAACAGTTGTTCCATGTTGCTACAGTGCCTTCAAAGTTTGAATTTTGGTGCCCAAAACTTGTCTGTCAGTGGGTAGCCCAATAAGGCACAATAGTTTATCTTTATCGAAATTTGAATTTTCAAAAGCCAAAGTTCGTCTATCAGAGAGAGCTCTTATCAGACTTAGTTCAAAGTTCAAATTTCTGAATACTAAAATTCGTATGTCAACAGATTATCATAACAGACTTGCAAGGTTTGTTTCCAAAATTCAAATTTCCAAAATCAAAGTTCATCTATCAGTGAGCTACCTTGGAACTCTTTTTAAACTTTACTTTCAGATGAACTTTGACATATCCTCAAATGAATTCTTCATTTTTCATGAATTGTGTTTTATCATAAATTTGAATTTTCAAAACCCAAAGTTCATCTGTCAGAGAAAGCTCTTATCAGACTTAATCCAAAGTTTAAATTTTCATACTCAAAGTTCGTGTGTCAGAGGAATCTCTTTTCTGACTAACTTATTTTCAATTCAAAATTCGAATTTCAGAAGCCAAAGTTGGAATTTTCAAAGTAATAGATCAGTTTTAACACTTTAAAGCTCGTCTGTTAGTGGGTGTTTTTCAAATATTTCATGAACTATCATAGAATCATATTTTTAAAACATTCTTTTGTAAGTTCAAAGTCTTTTACTCAATTTAAACACAGTCAAAAATCCTATATCTAGTCTTGTGCTAGTTTTTCTTGGATTTATCCACTTGAGATCTTTTGTGCACCTTTGATATCTTCTTTTCAAGCTCTAGTTGGTTGGTTTAGAATCATCAAAACACTTGATTCAACAGAATTACCTCCAATTGGTCAAACAATCACTATAATGTCATAACATCCCCAATCAATATAATACACATAGCAACCAAAATCCACAATTTAGCATTCAAGCTCAACCCATAGTTTGAAGAACCTAAGTACACATCAATGAGCTCTTAATGAAAATCCCAATCATAATTATTCACATACAATTCGAATTCTCAACTTCCTCAACCATTTTCAACCTAGGGTTCCATCAAATCATGCATGACCACTCTAAAATTCACACCTAAGCTTCAATAACACTAAAACACACTTCTATAATCCATGTACACACATTTTAATTATTGGAATTTGGCCCAAACTAGAAACCCAAGCATATTTATGAATTTATCCCCAAAAATTGAAGAGAAAAGAAAGGATGATAGGTTAGGGAGGAAAGGTTAGGGAACAATTACTAACCAAGATTGAAGCCTCCATGGTCCGAAAATCATTCCCCAAGCCCAAATTATCGAAGCCCTAGCATAGTTCCTCTATTTCTCCCTCTGATTCTTTTTGTTTCCATCAACTAAAATACTTCTGATTTACAAAGATCCGATGTCTGATGCCGCGCAGGCGATAAGTTTGCTGCAACGTGAAGCCCTTCTGTCCAAAAAAAAATTATAAATGTTTTAGCTCATTCACCGCAACGACCCTGATTCTCACCATGGTGTGGAGCATTTATGTAATATCCCAAAATTTCACTGGATACTAAGTAATGAAAAAGGATATAATCAATGATATTGTAAAATGTAAAAAAAATTTGTGAAAATGGATAAACACCGTTTTGCGTGAAATAGGGCAAATAGATCATTTTTCCTAGTTGGATGAAAAAATGAAAAAATTATATTTTTGTCCCTAAAGAAATATAAAAATGACATCCACATCCCAAAATATATATATAAATTACGCAGAGAAGAAATAGAAAAGCCCTTGAGGAAAATTACACTTAATGATCCAATAGTTTCAGAAATTATAATTTAACCTTGGGTCAGGGGCAATTTTAAAAATATGTAAAATTACTGTCAGAACGATGCCCTCGACGAGAGAAGTCCAAGGGTTAATGTTCAAGAATAAGGAAATAATCAGTGCCGAGTATCCAAAAGTAATAGTAAACCGATAAAGTAAACTATGGGCCCTACCAATGGTTAAAAGGTAATTGAGACAGAATATGGGCCATACACAGATATCATTTGAGACAAGATAATTATGGAAATATAAAATAAAATTTGAATAGTCCTGTAGCCCAAAAATGTTAAATTATTATAAAGACGATATTATTGGTACGGTTAAAAATTTCTCGATTCAAGATATATATGAATCAGGAAAAATTGAAAAATTATTGGACATTCTCCTCCCTCTCCCATGCATGAATTGCTGCAGCCCATGACGCCAACCAATCATCTCAAAAAGTTGGGAAAACTTGCTATGTAAGGTTACCAAAAAAAAAGTAAAGTAACTTTAGTTGATTTATTTAATTAACTATGGTTAAGGGTGAAATTAACCACTTAAACCCTTCTCTTTCTTCACCATTTCATGCGTGAACTAGCAGTTGAAATAGGCCAATAAAAATGCAAGAATAGGGAGGAAGAAGGAAGGGAGAAAAGGATGAAGAATCAAGGGAAAATTGAAGCACAAGTTGGTAAGATTATTTCCTACCACCTTAAGCTAACTATCTGTGGCTTTCAAAGCATGTTTTATGGATTAGTTTGCTTCCTCTTTACCTTAGGGTTTCGTCCAAATTGGGGTTTTAGCATAGGGATGAGTTTTGAACCACTTAACTAAAGGAAAAGCTTAGATTAACCACTAGAAGCATGAATCCATGGATGGTTTGAAGTGATTTGAAGGAAATCTTTTCCAATCACTTCGAGACAATTTCAGTCAGAACAGGGGGAGTATTTAGAGTTGGAATTTCATGATTTTGACCTCAAAAGTGGATTCCCCATGGTCCAAAACCTTAAGAACAAGTGTGTTGTACAAAGAAAAATCAAAGGAGAGTTAAGTGAAAAAAATTAGGTTTTAGTGAGTAATGTATTATGTAACTCATGAATCCAATGGCTAAATTGGTTCAATGATGGTGTGGATAGGTTCAAGAAGGTTGTGTAAAGCTTTAAAAGTGGTGGACCAAGTTTGGAAAGCAAGGGAGCATCATAAGGTAGTTAAATCCCCATATTTGCAATATGTTATCATACATGTTTTCAATGAGTTTCATACTTTGCCATGTGTTTAAAATGATGTTTTGTGATTAATTATGTGTATTGGTTGAGTTGATTGAGGGGTATTGTGATCCCGGGATGTCCAATTTCCAAATGAAACTTTGCCAAATTTTTTATGAAATTATGTGATACAAATAGGTTAATGTGTTTCAAATATGTTATCTTGATGCTATATGCTTAATGTGATAATATGATGTCATGTTTGGGTGTTAACTACTGAGATTCTTTGAATCTCACCCTCCCATATATTAACCATGAATAGGTAGTAACAATGGCAAGACCTCCAAGGAAGAGAAAGGAAAGGAGAAAACATTTGATCATTAGCTTGATAATGCTAGCATAGGCTATGAACCTGGAACTTTTATGTAAATTTGTAAAGATAATGTTGGAATTGTTTCTTCAAGTTTTTATGTTACTCTAAGACTTAATGAGTGTATGGCATGATATGAAGGGGAATTATGGTCATGTAAATGCCATCACCTTTGTTTTGCTAAGCATTAAGATATGAATGGTTATTTTGACCTCTATGGAGGAAACCCACTACTGTTGAGATAGTTGTAATCTAAAGTATGAATGATATATATGGTTTAAAAGTAGATAGGAAGAGCTTTCCAATGTTATAAAGAACACTCAAATTGGATGTGTGTGCAATATTTGGTGGATTTTTACATTTAATCCCAATTAAATGATTATTTTGCAATTTTCATAAATTGTGAGATTTCACAGAGTTTTCTATTTAGATTAGTACAGTCATTGCTCTGACCTATATTTTTCCCATGGAGACAAAGTTATAAGCTATTCCTATAGACTTGAATCACATGCATACGATTTTTATTGATTTAGTTATAATTTTTTGAAATTTTATTGGAATAAATAAATTCGATTAAATGAATAGTTACCAAAGTTGGAAAAAAATTTATTATGGCATTTATTGTGATTCAAGATCCTATTACAATATAAATGGACTTTAGAATGATTAAATACATGGAAAATGAGCCAGTATAAGAGGTGTTACAAATCATTTGTGACAGTAAATGAACAAGTTTTAGTTAACAACCACCTAGACACCATGGGAGTGACAACTCCCTTTTCTCCATGCATTTTGGCTCATTTGCTAATAGATCAAACATGTATTTTTGCTGACATAACCCAATTGCACCATTGCTAAGATAATTTATCTCAGTTCCAAGAAAGCAACTAAGCTCTCCTAGATATTTGAGAGAGAATTATGCATTGAGTTCTTCTTTAGCTACTAGACATAGCTCAATTAATTCCCAATGATCAAAATATCATGTACATAATCAAGTATATAAGCGCAAATTCCATGTTAATTTTGAATAAAAAGAGAGGGAATCACATTTACATAAACAAGTATATAAGTGTGGTTTCCATGTTAATTTTGAATAAAACAGAGGGATCACATTTACTTGAATTGAACCAAAGTTGCTCAAGTGCTAAAGAAAGTTTTCGAAACCAAATACGAGCAACATGCTTTAAGCCAGAGTGATTTTTGAAGTTTGCACTGTGGATTATTTGTTTTTTTTTTAATTTTCAAAATCAGTGGTTTTTTAATATAAGTCTCCTCCTAAATATTTGTTATGATAGAAATAATTTTCTAGCTACACGCAGAAGTCATATCAAGTAATAAAGTGATGAAGTAAAGTATCTTTCTCATAGAGACTTAGTTCCAAAACTCAAATGAGAATCAATTTTACATGTCCACTCAAATCAAGGAAATCTCAAAAAATAATGGAAATAAATTCTTGTGTGAAAACCTTTGTCATGAAGCTCTCAGCAACACTCTCTAAGTAGCACCGTTTGTCTTCTTCTCATGGTGCAAAAGCGATCTTCTTGATAGTGACCCAAAATTCATGCTTCAATTTCCTTTCTTATTTCAGTTTCACAAACTCCAACAGGCCTTTCTTCAAATGATGGGGTAGAACAATCTATTGATTAGGCTGGTTATCCAAGAGGGGTAAATTGGGTGTCTTGAAAATTTCTATAAAATCAAGAGCAATGCAATAGTACAAGTAACCTAAAAACAAAGCAAGAACTTGAAAGTGAAATGAGTAGGAAAAAAGAAAATCAAACAGAAAAATTTATCTAGTTTGGCCACTCTATTTGACCTACATCCAATTCTCATACCACTACTTGAAAATTTTAACTATTTGCTGCAAAATTCAACTAGGCTCTTGCAATGCCTCAATACATACAGCATGCTCCTCACTTGAGCTAGAAAACTCTCCACACACCCTTAAAATAATATGTCCTAACAACTCCTTAGTGTATACCCACACTAAGATTTCTACTTGAAAGTGGAATTGGTCATTATAAGTGTTTATCTCCCTCAAAGAGTAGATAGAAAACAATGAAGCTCACTTCTCATAGCTAAGAGAGGTTAGGTACTTTGATGTGCACAAAAACAAAAGAATTAATGATTCAACAATATTTTGGCACTTTCACACTTAATGTTCTTACCAACCACCTTAAATAAGGTTCTATATATAGATTTTAGCCAAATCTATCTATTAGGAATGAGAACTAGATGTTACCAAACTAGATATAATGTTCACCTACTGTATTAAATGTGTGTCAGAGCTCAGTTGAATAAGCCTGATAGGTTAGTTGAATAAGTCAACTAGCCTTGGACATATCTTTCAACATTGAACCATGTTAGTCAAATATGGTCTACACCCTAGTCAAATATTGAGTTGAGATTTTAATTCTAGAAGCTAAGCTCATGCATGACATTGGAATAACCTACCTAGATTAGTAGACTAAACTATTGTTCCACGGAAACTCATAAGCTTAAGTTCATGGCTAGAAGAATAAGCTATCTAGGAGGTTACTCCTTGTTCTAACAAGCTTCAAGTCACCTGAACTAGGCTTTTCAAAAAGCACCCTAAGTCCAACAGGCATTAGGCCTTAGTCCACAAAGCATATTGTTCCAGTCAAGATAAATGCTCAAGGTACCACAATATTGAACTATCCTCTATAGGATATCAGACTATAGAGCTATCATAGAGAAGTTTCTCTTCCTATTTCACTAACTTATACTACTAAGGTGGGTGTGATGTTCTACTAAGAATCAACTCAGAAAAGAACAATCCATGATATTCTACTAACCTTATGGCCTTAGTTGAATAAGCTTAATACCAGAGGCAATAACAAATTCAAGGCTAGGCTGTTAGTGGAATATCCTCCCTAGCTTAGTCAGATAAGGTAGATTTGGTATAAAAACAATTTTGAAAATATTGAGCCAGCTACCAAAACCCAATCAACATGCTTATCTAAGAATAATGGTAAGAGAATTAAGTCAGTTCGAAGCATTATCAGCCACTCAACTTGAGTAAAACAATAAGATAACCTAACAACTAGGTCTTCTTTCATATAGCTCCATGCTTTACTTGGTTGCTTGAATATTTGAGCTTTTCTCCCTTGATATATTTATCTCCAAGCTCTAATTGTTTTGGAATTAGTAAAATATATATTTTGATTCAACACAATCTAGGTCTCAAACTGAATTGAAGAGCCTAGTAGTTGCCTCACTTAAGGTTTTGGACTCGAAGGGTGGGGCTATTGCTATGACAGTAGAAAGAGAAGAGCTTAAGGAAACTAAATAGGTTTGCTTGATGCAATCTATTTCATCTAAACCTAAGGGTTCGCAAGTAGAGGAGAAAACACCTAATTTGGAAGTGGTTCAAGCTCCTCCTTAGATTCAACAACTATAGAATTAGGTATTGGCTAGAAATCAACAACTTGAGAATGGCTTTTCCTTGGATTATGTTAGGTCTAGTAACCTACATGATTAGTTTTGATGATGTCGAATAGTGAAGTAAAAAGTTTACATAATATGTTTATTTAGTGATCATTATATCATGCACATTGATAAGTGGAAGGTGGACTAACTAATGTGTCTATTTTATATATATGTCAAATACCTGCATCTAAGCTCTAAATTAGTTGAAATATAATTTAAAAGTAAGCCTATTTATTAGATTTTACATATATTTTAGGTTGGATGCATTTCATGACCAATTTGGTGGCATTTGAAGCTAAAATGTTACAAATTATATGCTAGAAAGTTCTGGCACCTGTTGGTATTCAACCATAACTTCCACATATGATAACTAATTGACTTGATTCAAGATTCATTGGAAATCTAAGACATAAAGCTACAACTTTTATGCTTTGAAAGTTATCATGGTGAAAATGCCCAAAGTGTTTACACATACATTAGCTACTTATTGGAAGAATGAAAAGGCAAAAGTGTGCATTGGTTGTCCACTCAACTCTAGGTTAAGCTCAACCCATATCGGCTGATCAGTTCAATTTTTGGATCCACCTTATGCCAATTAAGATATTAACTTTCAGTGTCATCCTGCGCGAAGCCACTCATTAAAAGATTAAAAAAACACATTTTTGACACGGGAATTGACTTGAAGGCAAAGTTTTCTTGATCTATTATAAATAGGAAGCTCTAAGATGGCCAGAGATACACATACCACATGCTAGTAAGCTGAAAAAACACAGTTTGGAGCATTACTAGAGTGTTTCTTAGGAGGATCATCAAGGGGAAGAAGGATTGAAGGCGACGAATGAGAGAGAAGCTTGGAGTCATCCTCTAATGATAATCAATTATAAGTTTCTTCCACTTTTTATTTGAATTGATGTTTTGGGATTTTAGAATTGTGATTTTTGAATTTGATTTATTTATGGCTTGCTACATCCCTAAGCTAGGGGTAAGGATGTAGCCTAGCTTAGGGGAGACTATTTGAATTTCTTGCTTTAACTCTTGGGTTTATATCTTATATAAATTGAACTCTCTTTCATATTTATATTCCTCATGCTCATCACTAGAATATATGTTGCGAGCCATATGATCTTATCATAAAAATTAGGTGATGGACTAAGAGGTGAAATCTAATTCTAGAACTAGGAAGATAAACACAATTACTCTAGGCTAAAAATAGACTTAGATGATTGTGATGGATCAAAGTCATAACTTAAAGGGTTTAATTAACTTAACAATTATTTTAAGCACAACATATTAGATCCAAAGATTAATAGGAAACATTAGGAATGACCGCCATTATAACTATGAGAGTCAGAGTTTGATTTCAATTTAGTCTCCCTCAAAAATAAGTGAACCATAATCCCTTGGTATTAACCTCATGGGTCTGTTTAATCCCATTATTTAGATTATTGTTTGAAATCATAAATTCACTATTCACTTTCCTTGCTACTTGATATTTACTGAGATTAATTTACATAATAATTTAAGCTTACCTGTGGGTTTCACACCCCATAATACTCTGAGTTATTTTATTACTATGATCAACCTTATCCACTTGTAAGATCCAATTGATTCCTAACTACTTGATTTGTAAGTTAAATATTCTCAATATAGGTTTTTCCAAGAAAGGAAGAGTGAGTATTAAAGTAAAGAAAATGATTATCAACATTATGCTCAAATAAATAATATCAAGCACAAAGACAAATGGTGTAATATCTTGCAATTTCTCTCTGCACATAGAGAATTATAATCTTTGAACTATGATTAATTTGGCATGAATAAGAATTTTATATGATGATATTTACCTCTTTGACTTATTGATTAAATGTTGTTTTACAAGTGGGTTCCTTTATTGGTTTAAAATTGGAAATGAAAGGTCCTTAGAAGCAATTATGTGTGATCCTTAATTGTCAATATTTTGGTCCATAATTGTCAATATTTTAAAATCCTATTTTATAGAGGGATTAGCAAAATGGATCCTAAAATATTGTTGTAAGAGATAAACTGATATCATTGAACCTTGATTAGATAGAAAAATCTAAAGAGAAAAGGATTTGGGCCAAGAAATAACTTATTAGAAATAAATTACATAATTAATTAAGGAATTCATAATTAATGAAATTGGGCCACTGTTAGTAAAGAGTAAACAAGCTCAAGTTTATTATAAGAGAAAGGAATAATTGGACAAAAAAAATTTTATTATGCAAACTTTATTGGGCCAAATCTTGCCATTTAAGACCAATTAATTGGGAAAGCATTTAGTGGACTTTAAGGCCAATGATGATGACGTTGAGGAAGGGAAAAAGAAAGGAAAAAGAATGTGTGGTTTGAAAGTGAACACTTTGTAAAGAGAGGAGATGGAAGAAAAGACAAGATTGAGTTGTATGGCCATGATCCTATCAAGGAAACATGTGTAAGGTAAGGATGAAATCAAGCCAAGATGACATAAGATTTTGACATTTGGCACCATTATGATTTGAGAACCATGTTTGATATGATCAAGAATTAGGGACCATTGGATTAGAAAAGATATCAATGGCTAGAATTCAATTTAATTGGCTATGAGTGAAGCTTTGAAGGGAGGAGAAGGTAGAAGGATAGCAAGAAGGCTAGAAGGCTTAGGGAGATTACCAAGGTAGCAACTAATCTTATTCTTGCATTTTATTTTTAAGTAGTTAGTTTGATTTTGTTTTATATTGCTATGAATACGAAAAACATGTTTTAGAAGTTTCAAAGTATGAATGTTTAGATCAAAGCTATGATTTTACTTAGAAAATGATATGAATATGCATGAATATGTTTGAATGTTGAGGAACATGCAAGAACATGTTGAAAGCATACTTTGATCTTGAATTGTTATGGCAGCTTTATGTACACTTGTTTATATATCAATTACATGAGTAATATTATGTTAGAACGGGATAATGATGCTATTGAGATTTCCCAAATCTCATCATCGATAATCTCTAACCATGATTGGGTCCAAGTTATACAATGAAGAAAGGAAAGGAATTAGAGCCTTGAAGAACTAGAGATTTATCATGATGATTATTTTGGAATTTCATCAAATGTTATGTAAATTAAGTTATGGATGATGACATGATAAATATTATGTATGATATGTTTAGAAATATACTAAAGTATGATTTGGAATGATATATGAGTTGGTTTAATATTTAATAATTATTTCTTTTATTATTGTTGAGTGTATGGTATGAAAGATTTATTATGAGATCCCTATATTTAATAAGGAAATAGCTTAGGCAAATTATTGAGATATGGTGAATAATTAATTATAATATTAAGATGAGGTCTTAAACTTTAATTCAAAACCAATTTGACCTAATTTGGTTAAGGATAACTTAAGTTATAGAATTTTAAAGAGAAAGGGTCAAAACCTGAAAATTTTGTGGAACAAATAAATAGTTAATTTGAATGAATAAATTGTATTAATTGGTCTAATAGATTTCTAGTTGGATTTTTTTCTTTGTAGAGGACTTCATGAGCTTCAAATGGAAACTTGGAGCACACTAGAATGATTTTTTGTAAAATTAGTTATGATTTTTTAAATTTTTGTAAAAAATTCAAAGGTACCAAGTGAATAGTAATTTATAGGATTTTTGGGTCAAATTTAGATTTTGCTCATTTTTTTTCAAATGCATTTCAATGAAACCTAAGTCATATAAAATGAATGGATATTAGTTTTAAATGTAAGGTGTGACAAAGGAAGGATGTTCTAAGAGTTGAAGAATTCAAAGGCTTCAAGATTTGGAAGCTTAGTTGCAACAAGATAGCCTTTTGACTCAAATAGGTATATTTATCTTAGGCTAATAGTCTTTATGTGAAAATCAATGATTTAGATTTGCACTTATTGGCTTAAGAGGTTTTGTATATTAAAAGACACATTATACTTTTAAAAGATATTGAACTTATGATGTTTCAAAATATTGATTTGACCTTTGATCAATATTTTTCAAATGTCTCTCAAACTGCATATGATTTTAAAATGAAAGTTGTTTCATTTGAAAATAGACTCAAATATCTTTTCAAAGATAGTTATTCCGCTAAAATGGAGTTAATTTGAAAAAGTTGCAAAAATTTGATATTGAGTAGTTAGATATGAATTTTGCAAAAAAATTACTTTTGACCTATTATTATATTTTTTATCATATCGCACAAAATGCATAGAATTTTGAAATAAAAGTTTGCTTTTTTTGAAAATAGACACTGAAAGCTTTCCAGTGATAGGTCATTTGCTTAATTAGGAGTTAAAATGAGGACATTATTCCTTCTACAATTTTTCTACACTAGTATGTATGAATAAAGATTTAGGCCTTATTTGTTCATCGAAGCTTCAAAACCAGAGATTACTCATTGGACATCTTAAGCATTTAAGGAATTGCTTCGTAGTCATATATTAAAGCTCCAGAACATGAGAACACTCTCTGGATAACTCTTAAACATATACGAAAGGGTCTTATTCGATCATTGAAGTTTCAATGACCTCTGGAATGACTCTTAAAAGTTTAACCACTCATATGATATTCATTCAAGACCAACCAGGATCCTTATAAAGGCTAGTAACAAATGGCTTTTGTATGTAACAAATATATTTCACTCTTATCTGTAACTATAAATATGATCTTCTGAACTCGTTTCTAAGAGGTTCTGAACATACATGAGCAAGAATGTGATCCATAAACTTGTTTTTGATTCTTTCAAAGAGAGGAACAAGATCTTGATCCATATCTTGCAAAATCTATATTGTTTGAGTTCTCAGAGCTTCATTATATCATTATACTCTTTATGAGAGAGATAACTTCTATAAACACTTATTTTCTACTTTAGGTAGATTGCTTAGAGTGGGGAAACTCTTAAGGAGCTTTGTATCATATCTTATAAGGGTGTGAGAAGTGATTTAAAAGTGTAGCATCTCTTGTGTTGTATTGTGGCTTCACAAGTACCTAGATTGAACTTGTGGGATATAGTGGAAAATCTCAAATGGGTTGCTTGGTGACTAGATGTGGCCAAGTGGTTGAGCCGAAGTAGGATAAATCCTGGTGTTGTGATATTCTTCTTTACCTCAAGCTTCATATTCTCGTTCTCCTCTTTTCATCCCTTTTTAATACTTATTGTGTTGTTGGGTAGTTATTCACAAAGGCCAACATTTTGTAATATCCAATTCACTCCCCTCTTGGCTAATCAGTCAGCCTAACAAATCCACCACATGATATTGACATTCTTTACTTTACAAAGGAAGATATAACATATTTGAATAAGGCATCGATTAGAGCAATAATTGGGATAAGATTGCCTTACACAATAATGGCTAATTATGTAGATGTACGGTGGAATATGGTCACTAGGCTGAAAGTCTTGTTGACAGAAAATGATGTATTTATCTTTCATTTTAAGACTAAACAAGATATTGTACTATCTTAAATGGTGGACCTTGGATTTTCAAGGGGCTAAACTCATTGGTATTATGAAGATAGAGTCTTGGCTTGAAGCTTGATCCAACTAGTTTCTAGTGATGTCCTATCTAGGTAACATTTCCTAATCTTAACCTTCAATTTTGGCCTTCTAAAATATTGAGAAGATTGCTAGTATGGTATCAAACCTTACTATGCCAATATTTTTACTGCAAAGCATTTGTCTTATGCAAGAGTTCTTATAGTGGTTAATGCAGCAAATGATTTAGGCATGGAAATGTGCTAACTATTCAAATTTTGAGCATAAAGAAGGAAATTATCTTATTTTTAAAACAGAACAAGTATGGGTTAGAAAGAAGAAGAATGTAGATAAGGTTGATGTGCTTGAGGCAGTCCAAAATAATATGCTTGTGGAAAAGCCCTCTAAAATAGAAAAGGAGAAAACTGATGAGGATTGGCAAAAGGCTGGATAAAATAAATGAGCAAGAAAAACAAAGTAAGATAATGAAGCAGCCAAAATTAAGTAGTGCCAAGCAGCATAAGTTACAAGTGTTACATCTTACATTTCAATATATTTCCCATATAAACTGCTTACTTTTAAGGCATGAAAAAGGTCATAGAGAACTTGAACCAATTAAAAACTTAAAAGTGTAAAAAACCTATTTTTCGCACTGTTTTGATCATTTGCATAACAAATTTTGGAAAATTATAACTAAAAATGTACAAAAATTATTTTTTAGTAGTTCAAGTCTCTAAAAATCTTTCACATCTTAGAATTTATGGGAAAAATATGAAACTTGAAAGTTATTGCTCAAATTCACACAATTTATTCTCTAAACTTTACTATTCATTTTCTATTTCCAATTTTTATCCAGATTCTGAGCCATAAATTTGGGCAAGTAAATCTCATAGTATACTTAACCAATTTGCACGCTCTTGGCATCATTGGAAATCTCTATTTGTGTAGTTTCTAAACACATAAGCCACTTGATTTCACATGCCTATTGGTCAGTATATCATCATCATCCTCCACTAGTTTAAAATAACTTAAACCGGAACAGTTTTGGGAAAACATGTATAACTTCTATTATATAACTCCAATTACATCCAAACTAGTGTCATAATATTCATAAGACATAGCTTTAATCAGATGTACAAACATATGAATTTTTGGATCACTATACAATTTTACACAGTCTTTTAAAGTAAACAGAATTTGCAGATAAAACAATTCTAGCAATACAATTTCCAACACCATCAATCTTCCTTGTCAATGTTCTTTGCTTTTGAATGACTAGGCCCTATCATTAGGAAACTATAGGGATGAGATTGGGGAATCTCAATGGTACACTTGCATATGCCAAAACATCATTACAACATATTTAAAACATTGAAAACATGCATGATTTTATAAAAACATATAAAACATCTATGTTGTCTAATGAAAATTTGGCAACATAACGGCTTAAAAACAGGACATCTCGGGCTTAGCAACAACTATTCATAGAAATAGTCATAACAATAACATGACACCATTTTCATAACATATCAACATGTAAGACATCATTATACAATAACATGAAGGTATGGCAATAGACTACCTTGGAGCTTTACAAATCCTTTACTTCAACCTTGTCTTTTCACTTGGCTTGTTTTCTTAACTTGTTTAGAGCCTATTAATATCAATAAACTTTGCTTAACAACTTGTTATCACCATGAGGATCTAAGTGTGCATGAGTGGCCCCAACTTTTGACATTTTGTATATAAATGCCAACCTTTGATTTCTTAACCTTTCTTAACAATTTTGGACCTAAGGAACACATTGGAACTATTAGATTCAACAAATTCCAAATCTTTGGCCATGAACTTGCTTTGGCCAAAACCAACCCCAAAGAAAACCTAAATGGAAACTTCATTCTTTTAATCATTCTAGCATGCATTCAAGCCTTTACTATAACATACCCATTTTATTGAAGATTAAATTATGATGTGCATGAAAATGTTTTGGTAAAAGCATGATTAGAAAAAATATGGCATGTGATACATTGTTTGTATATTATAAGGGGAAAAATGGTAATTTCACATGCTTGATCCTTAGAAGGAATCAATTTGCCTTAAGGTCCTTAAAAGAAATTAAGTTTGGTCCTTAAATGGAATAAATTGCAAATTTGGTCCTTTACTGGTATTAATTTCAAAAATTACAGAAAAATGATATATACATATATATATATTGTTAGGTTTGATATAACATAAGTTTTAATGATGACAAATATAGGGTAATAAGGAACAAATGCATCATATGTGTCTAACATGTATAATATTCCTTAAAAAAGTAAAATGTGCATTAGAATGTACCTAGTTATATTTATAATTCATATATTATGCTATGCACTAGTATATCCACTATGCTTTTATGGTTTATAATACAAGTTGGATATATAAATTGAACTAACTACTTAGTTTGTAAGTATAATATATCAAGTGTGTTAGTTAGGCTGACTTCCCAAGAGGGCGGTGAATTGGGAAGTTTGAAAATTTTCTGCACAAGGTGAAAACAATGAAGAAAGCAAGGTATGACAGAAAAACAGAGTATAAAGCAGTAAGATGAAAGAGTAGAGATAGGGAGAAGAAAAACTCTGATATTTATCCTGGTTCGGTCTCTCCACTTGACCTACGTCCAGTCCCCAAGTCACCACTTGAGATTTTCCACTACACTGCAAGAATTCAACGGGCTTCTTGCTAATGCCACAGTATACAACTTGTGCTCTGTTTTCTAGAGCTCACTCAATCACTCTCTGCACTTTCACAAAGTGCTTCCTAATCCCTTGTGATATCCCCTCACAAGAAAATCTATCTTCCAGATGAAGATTAGATTGTTTACAAAGATGAAACTCTCTCGAATAGAGTGAATATGAAAGTTGATGTACAAGTATTGAAGTGAAAGGATAAAAGTCTTTGAGTAAAAGATTTGGCAGAATTTCAGTATATACAAAGTTTGATTCGTTTCCCACAACTTCAAATGATGTTGTATTTATAGATTTAGGTCCCAACTATTCGTTAGAGACAAAATCTATCCGTTGGGGAAGTTATCCAACGGTTACTCTGAAAAACTATCCATTAACCAACCGCATTTAATGCTTTTGACATACTGAAATTCGAATTTCAGTTGGTTAACAGACGAATTTTGATGGAACCGAAGGTTAAAGATTCCAACGTTGAAATACTGAAGTTCGTCTGTTCATGAAGTGAAATTCGAATTTTGAAACTTGGAAAATGTTTCCATGTTGGGCATACGAATTTTCAAGAAGAAAGTTTTTCTGTTAAGTATGAACAGTATTTTCAATTTGCTACAGTGCCCTCGAAATTCAAATTTTGGAACCCCAAAATTCGTCTATCCATAGCATGCTCAAGAAGCACAGTAGTTCATTTTCTTTCAAAATTTGAATTTTAAAAGAGTGAAGTTCGTCTGTCAGAGAGACCTCTTTTCAGATTTCTTTTAAAATTTGAATTTGTAAACACTGTCCTTTGTATGTCATCATATCATTTTAACAGACTCATAACTTTGGCTTCTGAAATTCGAATTTCTATGTTCAAAGTTCATCTGTCAGTGAGCAATTTTGAAACTCAATATATTCTTGATTTCAGATGAACTTTGACATTATTTTAGACGGATTTCTTTAGTTTTCATAAGTTGCATTTTGTCTGAAATTCGAATGTTCAAAACCCAAAGTTCATATGTTGCTCAACAGCTTCTTTCAGACGCTTATAAAAATTTGAATTTTGGAAAATTAAAATTCGGCTGTCAGAGAGGCATCTCTTCAGACTTATTCAGTTTTAGCTCGAAATTCGAATTTCCAAAGCCAAAGTTCGAATTTCCAATATGACAGTTCAATATAAACTTTTCAAACTTCGTCTGTTAGTGGGTATTTTTCAAATATTTCATGATTTAACATAAAATCAAGGTTTTAAAACATCTTTTCATCAAATCAAAGTCTTTTACCCATATTTAAACATAACTAATGGTCCTACAACAACTCTTGCACAGATTACTCAGAACTTCTTCACTTGAAACATTTTGAGCTCCTTTGATATCTTCATTCCAAGCTCTTGAATGTTGGTTTGGAATCATCAAAACTCTAGATTCAACATTCTCCCCCTTTTTGATGATGACAAAACAACTTTCAAACTGGATTAGTACTTAGGTTTGCTTTAGCAAGCTCCCTCTCAACATATGCATTATATTTCAAAAGATATCATATATAGCAAATCAGTGAAGAGATTCAAGAAGTGATAAATACAAATCATTGCAACCAAGGAATTCATTCATTTCATTAATTGTTGCTTTACAGAAACCAATTAAAGTAAAAAGTACTTCAAAAACCAATTTCAAAACACAAAGTACAATCATCAAACAAACGGCATCTGAAACAAAATATAGCACAACAAGAGGATTCAAGCCTAAGTTCTAAGCAGTCCTTCCATCATTTCTTCTTTGGCTTGGTCTTCTTGCTATACGTCTTCCCAGATGGCTCAGCAGTAGATTTTCTAGTTTGCTTCCTCTTCTCCCCCTTTTTGGCATCATCAGGAAGCCCAACAAAATCAACCGGAGGAGGGATGTGAGAGACTGGAA
The DNA here is from genome assembly GCA_026686845.1 of Adenanthera pavonina. Taxonomy (NCBI): domain Eukaryota; kingdom Viridiplantae; phylum Streptophyta; class Magnoliopsida; order Fabales; family Fabaceae; genus Adenanthera; species Adenanthera pavonina. Next base: position 8,320,773 of record JAIVEN010000019.1, on the reverse strand, counting down.
TAGCTCTAAGAGGCACAGGAGCAAATGGGATTTCTGGTTCAACTGGTGCAGGAGGCTCAGAAGGCTCAGGACTTGGCTCTTCATCATCATCAGAGACCTCAAGCAACTCTTGCATTTCTTTCCTGGAAAGAGCCAATTGAGCTCTCTGTTCCTCTGAAAGTCCATAAGCAGCAAGAGAAGGAGGAGCTGGTTCATCAGAACGAAACATTTCCTCAAGCCTTCTTCTTTGAACTTGCAAGAGAGCATTGCGAGCAATAGCTTCATAATCAACAACAGGCACAATGCTTCTCTCTTCATTACTGGCACCCTCCTGCATTGAAGAAGTGGAAATGGCTGCCACCAGTCTTTCAACTTGCTCAGATTCTTGAATGGGAAGAATTGAATCCTGAGCATCTTCTGGTATGGGCTTATGAGGGCCTGTTTCCTGAGGTCCTTCTTCTTCCAAACCATAGTCCAAGGGTAGACCAGGACTAGGTGTCCTCATTGCACCAGTAGACTCAGCACCATCTACATCTTCATGCTCAGAAGAGGCTATCTCAAAGGGGCTTGAAGGCTCAGGTGTTAGAGACTGAACAGGCACAGAGAACCCTGGCTGAGGTGGAGCTGATGTGGTAGGAATTGCACTTCAAATTTCTTCATAGGCATCAGCAACCACTTTCATGTTCTTTGCCAACTGATGAATCAGATATTGCAGATGAGCAAATTTGGCATTTTGCTTATCCCTGATGCTAAGAATGAGTGTAGACAGGTTGTCATACAACTCAGTGATCTTGGTTGGCTTGGCACGAGAGGAGGGAGTGGATGGAATGTGAGTAGGCTTGGAGGGAGATGGGATAAGCAGAGAGGGCTGAGAAGTAGGTCTGGCAGGAGCCTCAGAAGTACCCTCTTGCTGCAGGGAGGCACCTTCAACAAAGAAAAGATCTTCAGTTTTTCCTGCTCCCTTCCTAATCCATCTTCCTTCACTCCTTTCAATTCCCATTCTCTGAAGTTGTTCCTCCTTGAAGATCTTAGTGGGTTTCCCTTTCCCCTTTTCAAGATGCAGAATCCTAGTATATTGTAGGATTCTGGAAATGATAGCTGTATAGGGGAGTGTGGAGTCCTTCCTCTGATCTCTTGCCTTGATCATGCGTTGAAGTATGATATGTCCCATGTTGATAGTTTTCCACGCATGATTGCTGCCATGACATGTGCCTCTGCCCTTGTTATCAGATTGAAGCTGCCTCCTTTGTTGAATATGATCCTAGACACTATGTAATGTAGGATCCTCACTTGAGCACTGAGGTCTGTGGGCTTCAACACGTTTATGGATGGCCAGTTTTCCCTTCTTCTGAACAATGTGCTCAGAATTGTGCTCTCCTTGTAGTTCAGAAAGGGGTCACCTTCTTCATCAGCAGTTTCTGCCTCATCCATGTATCTAGAGGCAGTGATGTCAATCTTGAGGCCATCTTGCCCTGGGATTTCCAGCACTTCATTCAAAGTTTCATCTGAGAGCCAGATGGTCCTTGATCTCAGATTAACCTCCCACTTCTTTTTCTTGTTATTGTATTTCAAGGAGGCATACTATGTCTTTATTACCTCATCATCATATCTCTCCAATACTTCCAACAGATTCTTGTATCTCTCCAATACTTCAGTTTTTCTCCTTCCTTGGAGGCATATTGTGATTTGACCGATCTCTTTGGGCAAGACTCTCCTTTGCCAGCTTCAAGATTCTTAACTCTTGCCATTTCGCGGATGAATGTTGCAGAATGCAGCAAAGAATAGGTTTATAGGATGCAAAAGGAAGTTTAATCGGTGGGAAATGACGATTTTTTGTCAGAATTAAAGAGCATTGAAGAGGGAATTAGAACAGACTTAGAGTGGATGAGAATAGGGTTGCGTCTGTTCTTTGGAAAACCGTCGGTTCTAACGCGAGTAACCGCCTGACAGACAAATTTTGAAGCGTCAAAATTCGAATTTCAGGCAGTTACAAGTTAAACCGTTCAGCAAAACTTACTGACAGACGAATTTTCTTGTGAAAGTTCATCTGACAGAGGCTTGGTATAAGAAACACAAGATGAACAGACGAACTTTGTTCCAACCAAGTTCGAATTTTGAAGAGCAAACATCAAGCAGCAAACGAATCACCAAACAACAGACGAATTAAGCATACAAAACTTCATCTTTCAAAGATTCAACATTGAGGAGCATGTTTCAACAGACGAATTTTAAGTCAGAAATTCGAATTTCTCTATTTTGTGAAAGTTTTCCAACATTCGTATGTTAAGAGATAAACATTAGTATAATTATCATGTTGGACAAACATAACTTTGAAATTTTTGTTCTTGAAAATTTGAATTTTGAAGGTCCAACAAACGAATTTCGAGGGACCACCGAGAACTGTTTCAACTTATAACAGGCTGAAGTTCGTCTGTTGGGTATCCAAATTCGAATGTTGACCATGCTGACCTTCTCAGAAACTCAATTTTTCACGTAAGTTCGTCTAAAACACGATCAATATACGAATTTCAACTTTAAAAACTTACAGAATGGATCCAGAAACTCAGAGTTTTCGTCATTTTCTTCACTTTTTGATTGTTCCATTCTGGTGTGCTCCATTTTTCAAATTTATAGCCATTGAATTTCATGAGGAGCACCTGCAACTTAAATCAAACACACTCCGATGCTAAAGTTAGAACTAATTCAATGTTGGAAAATCTAAAAGCAGAATCACACACGGATTTGCTTACAGCTCATTGGGATTTACCTTACCCAATTTTCTTCTTATTTTGCAATGTCTATCTTCTGATAGAGGCTTTGTCAATATATCAGCTACTTGATCTTCAGTTGGGATGTACTCTAGTCTGATTTCTCCTTTCAAAATATGATCCCTTATGAAGTGGTGCCTAACTTCAATATGTTTTATCCTTGAATGCATGACAGGATTCTTTGTGATGTTAATGGCACTTTGATTGTCACACATGATTGGTATTTCATTCATCTCAACCTCAAGATCTTCAAGCTGTGTTTCATCCAGATGACTTGGGCAAAACAGCTTCCAGCTGCAACATACTCAGCCTCTGCTGTGGATAAGGCTACACTGTTTTGCTTCTTGCTAAACCATGAAACCAAGGATCCTCCAAGAAACTGACAAGTTCCACTTGTGCTTTTTCTGTCAGTTTTGGATCCTGCAAAGTCAGCATTAGTGTATCCTTTGAGATCTTCTCCATTGCCCTTCAGATACCAAAGTCCCATCTGTGAAGTTCTAATTAGATATCTAAAGATACGTTTCACAACAGTTGTATGGGTCTCCTTGGGACATGATTGGAATCTTGCACACATACAGACACTAAACATAATGTCAGGTCTGCTGGCAGTTAGGTACAGTAGGGATCCAATCATTCTTCTATACTGAGTTATGTCAAACAATTTCCCCTTTTCATCCATATCCAGTTTGGTTACAGTAGCCATAGGTGTCCCCATTGGCTTGGCATTTTCCATTCCAAACTTCTTCAGCAATTCCTTCAGATACTTGGATTGATTGAGGAAGATACCATCATTGCACTGTCTGATTTGCAATCCAAGGAAGAAGTTGAGTTCACCCATCATAGACATTTCGAATTCCCCCTGCATTAACTTAGAAAATTTCTTGCAAAGAGATTCATTAGTAGCACCAAATATAATATCATCTACATAAATTTGGACAATAAGTAAATCTTCATTTTCTTTCTTAGTAAACAGAGTTGTATCCACTTTTCCTCTATTGAACCCCTTTTCAGTTAGAAAATTATTTAATCTTTCATACCATGCTCTAGGGGCTTGTTTTAAACCATAAAGAGCTTTCTTCAGTTTATAAACATGGTTTAGTTTTGTAGAGTCCTCAAAACCTGGAGGTTGATCTATATAGACCTCTTCCATGATATATCCATTTAGAAAAGCACTCTTCACATCCATTTGATATAACAAAATATTTTTCATGCATGCATATGCCAATAAAATTCTAATTTCTTCCAATCTAGCTACTGGAGCAAAGGTTTCCTCAAAATCAATGCCCTCTTCTTGATTATAACCTTTAGCAACCAGTTTAGCTTTGTTTCTGATTATTGATCCTGATTTATCTAGTTTATTTCTAAAGCCCATTTGGTACCAATGACAGGATGATTTTTGGGTCTAGGCACTAAATCCCAGACTTGATTTCTTTCAAACTGATTTAATTCATCCTGCATAGCTAGAATCCAGTACTCATCAGTTAAGGCTTCCTCAGTACATTTAGGTTCAATTTGTGATATGAAAGCACAATTAATCATTTGATCCCTTAAATGTTTTCTAGTTCTAACTCTCTCTTGAACATTCCCTATCACTTGATCAACAGGATGATTCCTTTGATATCTCCAAGCTCTAGGGAGTTCTTGAGATATCTCTTCATTATTTTCTTCAAACTCTTTCTCCTGAATATCTTCCTCTATGTTAATAGATTCAGATATCCTTGAAGGTTCAATTTTATCTTCATGAGAAATATCTAATTTTTCAAAGTTCAAAACAAGATCATCCTCATTGGTAACATGCTTGGAAACAATTTCATTTTCAATAAATACTACATGCACGGATTCCTCTACTAAATTAGACCTTTTATTAAAAACTCTATATGCCTTACTTCTACTAGCATAGCCCAGAAATATACCTTCATTGGATTTGGGATCACACTTATCCAGATTTTCTTTCCCATTGTTGTGGATGAAGCATTTGCACCTGAACACATGGAGATGTGACAGATTTGACTTTCTTCCCTTGTACAGTTCGTATGGAGTCTTCCCAAGGATTGGTCTGATGTATGCTCTATTTATGATGTAGCTTGTTGTATTCACTGCATCAGCCTAAAACACTTGAGATAGTTCCTTTTCATTCAGCATAGCTCTAGCCATATCTCCAATGGTTCTGTTCTTCCTTTCTACTACCCCATTCTGTTGAGGAGTTCTTGGAGCTGAGAAGTTGTGATCAATTCCATGCTCATTGCAGTACTCCAGGAAGTATGAGTTTTCAAACTCTCCTCCATGATCTGACCTGATAGACACAATGAAAATACCTTTCTCATTTTGCACTTTCTTAGCTAAGGTTACAAATGCATCAAAGGTATCACTTTTAGAGGAAAGAAATAATGTCCATGTAAATCTAGAGTAGTCATCCACAATTACAAGCACATACAGATTACCACCAAGGCTTTTTACCCTAGATGGTCCAATTAAGTCCATATGCAGTAGTTCAAGTGGTCTAGTTGTGGTGACTACGTTTTTGGATTTAAAAGAAGATTTAGTTTGTTTTCCTTTTAAGCATGTATCACACTCTTTGTCTTTTTCAAAAGAGATTTTAGGTAAGCCAGTGACTAGCTCATTTTTAACCAGTTTAGAGAGTTGATTCATGTTAACATGAGCTAATCTTCTATGCCACAACCAACTATCATTATCCTGACTAATCAAACAAACAGAATCTAAGGGAAGAAGTTCATCAAGATCAATAGTATAACAGTTACCATCCTTTTGAGCTTTGAGGATTACTTTGTGATCACTTTTTCTTATGACCAGGCAAAACTTTGAGTCAAACAGCACCCATTTTCCTCTATCACATGTCTGACTCACACTTAACAGATTGTAGTTGAGGCCAATCACAAACAGCACCTCTTCAATGGATGTTTGAGGATTTTTGCCCACGATGCCAATGCCGACTATTTTGCCATATTGATCACCTCCAAAGGTCACCTTTCCTCCTTTCTTGTCTCTAAGGGTGATGAACTTCTCCTTGTCACCGGTCATGTGGCTTGAGTAGGCACTGTCCATATACCATTTGTTGCTCCTTTTAGCTTTGAGACAAAACAAGGTTCATATTTTCCTTTTAGATACCCAAATTTGTTTGGGTCCTTTTCTGTCAGTAGTCTTTTCCCTAGATACAGATGTACCCTTGGGAACCCATTTAACCTTCCTGTCAAGTCCATTTTTCTTTATAGCACAAGAACTGAAAATATGTCCCTTTTTGTTACAGAAATTAGAGGTGGTAAAAGGACTGCTAGATTGAGAAGCAGGAAGAAAACAATGCAGATAATACTTTTGTTTTGCATGCCTTGGTTGATTATATGATTCAATGTGTGGTGACATATAATTTTTCTTTCTATCGTTCTCAGCATGCACAAAATGTCTCAAGTATATATTCTGATTTTTCTTCCTAATCTTTTCTTTTACAGCACAAGGATCATAGCCAAGTCCAGCTTTCCCTTGTGATATTCTTTGGCTTCCCATTAAAGCAAACAACATATCTTTACCTCTAGTAAGCCTAGACATGCTTTTCACTAAATATTCATTGGTTTGCTTTAGATCAGTGCATGATTTACAGCAAACAGATTCAGCAATAGATAGAGGAGCAATTTCATAGATGTTGCTTTGAGATTCTAGTTTGTTAATCTTTTTCTTAGCTAGTTTCAGTTCTTTTACAACCTTAACAAACTCATCATGCAGCTCATGAAATGCATCCAGTAATTCAGAATAGGAAGGTTCAGATTCATATACCTCTTCTTCTTGATCACTGCTACATGGAATTTCAGCTTCTTCAGAGGCAAGTGCCATCAGACATATGTTGGCAATTTCATCTTCTTCATCTTCTTCCTCATCTGAGCTGTTGCCCCATATTGATGAGATGTAGGCTTTCTTTTTCTTGCCTTTGTCAGCAGCTTTCTTTTCTTTCTCTTGCTTCTTGAGGAATTGTGGACAATCCCATTTGATGTGTCCCTGCTTTTTGCACTCATAGCAAGCCACAAGCTCTTTTGCTTCTTTCTTGCTGTCTCCAGCTACTCCTTCCTTGAAGATTTTCTTGTTTCTCTTCTTGTTGTAGAATCTTCTGAATTTTCTGACCATCATAGCTAGAGTTTCTTCATCCAGTTCCTCTACATCGTCAGATTCTTCTTCCTTTTCTTCAGCAACTTTGAGAGCGAGCCCTTTCTTCTTTCTGTCTTGTCCAGCTTCCTTGAGAGCTTTTATTTTTCCTTCATACTCCTTGAGGCTGCCAAAAAGAGCTGTGACAGAGGCCATTGATTCTCCTCTGGCTTCCTCTATTGCTGTTACTTTGGGTTGCCATTCCAGAGGGAGAGCTCTGAGGATCTTCCTTACTTTTTCTGATTGGGTGTACTCCTTTCCCAGGCTCTTTAGTTGATTCACAATGAGGGTGAATCTCTTTTGTAGCTCTTTTACAGTTTCTCCTTCAACCATTCTGAAGCTTTCATATTCTCCAATGTAGGTATTCAGTTTATTTTCCCTGACTCCAGTTGTTCCTTCATGAGCAATTTGCAGGGTGTCCCACATTTCCTTGGCAGTGGAGCATTGTGAGACTCTATAGAATTCATCTTGATTCAAGGCACTGACTAAACAGTGTTTTGCCTTGAAGTTCAACAAGACTCTCCTTTTGTCTTCCTCATTCCATTCAGCTTCTGGCTTTTCTCTGTACTTTCCATCATCTTTTAAAGCCATTCGGACAAAGTCTCCCTTCTAAATGACTGACCAGATGTCCAGATATAATTGAAGATAGATTTGCATCCTCATCTTCCGGTAACCATAGTGCTCTCCACTGAAGTCAGGTGGTCTATTTGTATTGTTCCCTTCTGGTAGTATGCTTTCTCCAAAGCCAGCCATTTCAATTCCCGGACTGTGAGATCCTTTGAATGGGAATCCTGGCCCTGATACCACTTGTTAGTTAGGCTGACTTCCCAAGAGGGGGGGTGAATTGGGAAGTTTGAAAATTTTCCACACAAGGTGAAATTAATGAAGAAAGCAAGGTATGACAGAAAAACAGAGTATAAAGCAGTAAGATGAAAGAGTAGAGATAGGGAGAAGAAAAACTCTGATATTTATCCTGGTTCGGTCTCTCCACTTGACCTACGTCCAGTCCCCAAGTCACCACTTGAGATTTTCCACTACACTGCAAGAATTCAACGGGCTTCTTGCTAATGCCACAGTACACAACTTGTGCTCTGTTTTCTAGAGCTCACTCAATCACTCTCTGCACTTTCAAAAAGTGCTTCCTAATCCCTTGTGATATCCCCTCACAAGAAAATCTATCTTCCAGATGAAGATTAGATTGTTTACAAAGATGAAACTCTCTCGAATAGAGTGAATATGAAAGTTGATGTACAAGTATTGAAGTGAAAGGGTAAAAGTCTTTGAGTAAAAGATTTGGCAGAATTTCAGTATATACAAAGTTTGATTCGTTTCCCACAACTTCAAATGATGTTGTATTTATAGATTTAGGTCCCAACTATTCGTTAGAGACAAAATCTATCCGTTGGGGAAGTTATCCAACGGTTACTCTGAAAAACTATCCATTAACCAACCGCATTTAATGCTTTTGACATACTGAAATTCGAATTTCAGTTGGTTAACAGACGAATTTTGATGGAACCGAAGGTTAAAGATTCCAACGTTGAAATACTGAAGTTTGTCTGTTCATGAAGTGAAATTCGAATTTTGAAACTTAGAAAATGTTTCCATGTTGTGACATACGAATTTTTAAGAAGAAAGTTTTTCTGTTAAGTATGAACAGTATTTTCAATTTGCTACAGTGCCCTCGAAATTTGAATTTTGGAACCCCAAAATTCGTCTGTCCATAGCATGCTCAAGAAGCACAGTAGTTCATTTTCTTTCAAAATTCGAATTTTAAAAGAGTGAAGTTCGTCTGTCAGAGAGACCTCTTTTCAGATTTCTTTTAAAATTTGAATTTGTAAACACTGTCCTTTGTATGTCATCATATAATTTAAACAGACTCACAACTTTGGCTTCTGAAATTTGAATTTCCATGTTCAAAGTTCGTCTGTCAGTGAGCAATTTTGAAACTCAATATATTCTTGATTTCAGATGAACTTTGACATTATTTCAGACGGATTTCTTTAGTTTTCATAAGTTGCATTTTGTCTGAAATTCGAATGTTCAAAACCCAAAGTTCGTCTGTTGCTCAACAGCTTCTTTCAGACACTTATGAAAATTTGAATTTTGGAAAATAAAAATTCGTCTATCAGAGAGACATCTCTTCAGACTTATTCAGTTTTAGCTCGAAATTTGAATTTCCAAAGCCAACGTTCAAATTTCCAATATGACAGTTCAATATAAACTTTTCAAACTTCGTCTGTTGGTGGGTATTTTTCAAATATTTCATGATTTAACATAAAATCAAGGTTTTAAAACATCTTTTCATCAAATCAAAGTCTTTTACCCATATTTAAACATAACTAACGGTCCTACAACAAATCTTGCATAGATTACTCAGAACTTCTTCACTTGAAACATTTTGAGTTCCTTTGATATCTTCATTCCAAGCTCTTGAATGTTGGTTTGGAATCATCAAAACTCTAGATTCAACAAAGTATAGGATTATTCAAATAAGAAAAGTGAGCATTGGAATAAAGAATTGAGAATAGAAGAGAAAGGATGCTCCAAAAATTGAAGATCATAGAGGAGCATACCAAGAAGGGGATGACCAAGTGAAAGTGGAGCTTAAGCATTGAAAACCTAATTATTGGGTATATTTTATTTCCACTTAAGTCTTGATGTGGTTTTAATCTTTGAAATTTATTTAATCTTGTTACCAGATGTTAGAATTAAGAAATATTGGGTAAGAGATGAATTTTGCTATTGACTCATTTGTATTTTGTGCAAAATTTGAACTTTGCTTTAAGAAATTCGATTATACAAAGGTTTCATCTCTGACAGAAGAATTTCAAATTCTAAAATTTGAATTTCGAGTTAAGCATAGTTAGTAAAATGTGCAAAATTCATCTGAAGTCTTGTCAAAATTTGGATGTTATTAAAGTGCATAAAGAGTTCAAAGTCACTCCCTCTGATAGACAAATTTTGGATTTCAAAATTTGAATTTTGAAATAAGAACTTGTTAGTCTTGTTAAAGCATGTCTTTAACAGATGAACTTTGAAGTATAAAATTTGAATTTCACATAAGAGAATTTTTGTGCCATGTTAAACAAGCATCTGACAGATAAATTTCTGCTTTTAAAATTCAAATTTCGAGTGCTCTGTGAAAACTTGAGACAATTGTCCAAACTTCAATACACGCACTTCCAATATGAAAATTCGTATGAACTAACATGGCTTAATTTTGGCAAACTTGAAATTCAAATTTTACTCTGTGACAAACAAATTTTTGAAGTTCAATACTAAACACATAACTATATTGTCTCTATGAAATTCATCTATTGAGTCTCAAAATTTAAATTTTGGAATGTCAGACACATTTAATGTGGTTGGTGAACTGATTTTATTGCAGAATAACAGGTAGAACTTGTGTCTAATAGATAGATCTTGTATCTAACATCTAGTTACACCACAAATCTATAAATAAAACCTCATTTGAACTTATGGGTAACAATATTAAGAGAGTTATGCCAAAATGCTGCGACAATTTATAAAATCTTTCTATATTAGCATTCTTTGAAAAACCCACCTCTATAGAGTAAGCTTTCAATGTATCATCCACTCTAAAAGAGAGTTTTACTTCTATAATCATCCGTATCTATAAACTTCTGGGTAGAATCTTAGTGTGGGGAAACACTAAAGGATATTACACATCTTGTAAGGGTGTAGGGAGAGTAGCTTCACAAGTGCCTACTGAAACTTGTGGGATGTACTGAGACTTCACATGTGCCCGGATCAAACTTGTGGGATATAATAGAAAATCTCAAGTGGTAACTTTGGAACTAGACGTAAGCTAAGTGGTTGGGCCAAACCAGTATAAATTTGTGTCTGATTCTTCATTCTCACATTTTATCTATCTGCACTTAACTCTCTCTATTCATCCATGTTTTACTGTACATGTGGTGAAATTGGGCTGTGATCCAAAAGGGGCAAAAATCTTGCATCACCCAATTCACCCCCCTCTTAGGTGACCAGCTAAACCTAACATATATATATATGTGGATATTGATCTCTTGATATATTGGACTTGTTATAAGAGTGTATTGAGCCCAAAAGGAACAATTTGAAAGGATACAGATTGTAAAATACAGTAAAATAAAATAGTACCAAAAAAAAGAACTGTGGGTCCCACAACAAGAAAAAAGAAAAAGACAACATATAGGCCCCCACATACAATACAGTTAGGGATAGTTAATAAGATAAATGTAGATTCCAAACTAGTATATTTCCTATACATATTAATAAACAAATGATATTAATATATACTGTAAAATACTAAGAAACTGTCTAGATATAAAGTAAGTGATATAAGATTTATTTGGACCAAGAGAAATATATTATATAAAGGGAAAATGTCTCCCTCCTATTGGAAAAGTTTAAAGCACATGTCTTAGTGGAATATTTTATTAGAAATGATGTCATGGATGATGAAATTTGTAAGACACTTAGAAGGATTTGGTGAATTCTTGAAGTTTATATATACTTCCTCCATGGCTGACTTTGAGGAGGGAAAAGAGAGAGTGAGCAAGCTGAAAATTTAGTCCAAGAAGAGAGGGAAAAGGTGTGAGGAAGAGGAGGAAAAAGGAAGAGAACAAAATGAAGTTCCAAGGTAAGCTTTCTTCTCCCAACTCTTTAGGTTTTATGATTCAAGTTAGCTTGCATGGACTAGGATAGTTGAGTTTTTCTTCTTCTCCTCCTCTAGAGTTTCAATTTCAGCCAAGATAGGGAAGATAAAAGGGGAATGTTTCAATGCAAATAAACTAAGATAAAGCATAAATTAGATGCAAGAAAGCATGATTGCATGAGTTTAAGCAAGGTTGCAAAGAAATTTCTCTTCTTGCTCTCTAAAGATTGGTTTCAGCCAAGAACAAAGGGGAGGAAGGAGTTGGAATTTCATGCAACTAATGGTAGAAATGGATTCTTCATGCATGAATTATTAAAGAGCAAGTTAGGTTTTCTTGATTGAACCAAATATGTGAAATATGAAATTTTAGGATTTAAATGGTTCTTCAAGATTTGGCTTAAGGAATTAGATGACTTAGTAAGTGTATGATTATGTATTTAGCTTTGGGAAAACTCACGGAAACATTTGGAAAGGTTGAAACAAAGTTCAACTCATAAAGGTAGCAAATTTACGTTCTTACTTTCATATTGTCTTAAATGACTTTATGATGCTATATGAATTGCCATATTGTTGTTTTGTGTTCAATGACTGGTTACATTTTGATGAAACTTTGAAAAATTATAACTAATTCTACAAAAATTTTTTTGTGGTGTTTCAAGAATTAATGTTGTTTGAATCCTCTACATGGGAAAAATAATCATCTAAAATTTCATCATGTGGCAATGAGTACAGTTTATTCCACCAATTGATAACTTTGGCTATCTAATTTCCCAGATTTTGATATTTTCTTTGAAATTTCAGAACTTCTTTAATGCTCAACCAATTATGGTAACTTTAGTCTTATCTTGAAGCTTATGAAGCCCTCTAATTAATACCGTAAGCTTCTACCTCATTTTGCTTTCTTTTCATTACTTTATCATCTACTTTCCTTAGGAATTCTAACCTAATCAATTATTTTTCCTAAGGTTCCTATATGTAACATCTTATATTTCAATACATTTTCCATACAAACTGGTTGGTTTTGAAGCATTAGAAAGCCTTTTAAGAACTTGAACCAATTAATAACTTAAAATTGTTTTCACAGACTTTAAAGCATATTGCGTAGTGAAATTTAAAAAAAATCATAATTAAATGTACAAAAATCATTTCATAGTGGTCAAAGCCTCTAAAAATATTGTACATCTTAAACATCATGGGAAAAGTATGAACTAGAAAGTTATTGCTCATATTCATATAGTTTATTGATCAAACTTTACTGTTTATTTTCTACTTCCAATTTCTGTCCGAATTTTGAGCCTAAAATTTAAAAATTCATATCTCATAAACTAAAGAGCTAATTCATGCAATCTTAACATCATTAGAAAGCCTTATTTGTCTACTTTCTGACTGTATTTATTTAATACATTTTCTATACTCCTATTAGTCAAAGTACTAACATAAACGTTCAGTGGTCAAAATCATCTTTCACTGAAATAGTTTTAAGAAAACATGCATAACTCCCATTATATAATTCCAAATACATTCAAACTAGTGTCATATTGTTCTTGAGACATGGCTCTATCCATACATATAGACATCAGAATTTTTGGAGTACTATTCAAATTTATTCAACAAAATAAAATAGATAGCAATTACAAAACATAAGCAGTTTCTAGTAATAGTTCCAGCATCATCATTCTTTATGGCCAACATGCTTTCCTTTGACATTACTTGAGCCTAACATATGGGAAACTATGGGATGAAATTGAGAAATCTCAATAGTCAACTTGCACATGCCAATATATCATCATAATACATTTGAAAACATAGAAAACATTGCATACCTTCATAAAACATATAAAACATCTATGTTGTCTAATGAAATTTCAGCAGTATAACGGCTTAAAAACAAGAGATCTTAGGCTTAGCCTTTATCATAAAAATGGCCACCCAATCAGAAAACAATTATGGCAATAACATCGTAACAATTTCATAACACATTATCGTACAAAACATCATTAAGTAATAACAAAAAGACAAGGCCAATAAACTACCTTGAGATCTTTTCTTCCTTGCTTACCACTTGGTTCCAAACTTGAATCACACCCTTGGCTTCCTTACAAGCCTAATCACATTTTATAAAGGTTAACTAACAATCCATACTCATAACTTAGATTCTAGGTACATAAGTGACACTCGAATTTTCATATTCTTCATTTTAGCATATACATTTAATCCTATGATCTTTTCTTATTATTTTGGACCTTAGGAACACATTTCTTCCATCCATTCCATGAGAAAACAACTCCTAATTGCAGAAATAACTAGGGCTGAAACTTCCCTCTTGAAAAACCCAAATGAAAAATGCCAATTCTTTAACTATTCTATCATGCATTCTATCATTCATTCATCATCGTAGTTCCATTTCCATGCTTAGTTTTATGAAACATCCTTTCTAGTTACCAAGGTCATACTTGGCTGAAGCTATCGTGGGGGGAAGAAGAAAAAGAATGATCATTTTATAACCCTAACTCTTGGGGTAATCTAAAGTTAGCATGGAGGAGAACCTTATCTCTTGAAGCACCCTCCATCTGCTTTTTCTTCTTCCTCTTTTTCTTCTCAGCTTCCTTCCCTTTCTCTTTCTCTCCCTACCACACCCCCTCTCTCTCTAAATGCCCCTCTTGGTGTTGCAAAAGGAGCAACGAGAGTGGAAAGGGTTGGTCTTTATTTATAGAGGTTTAGAGATGATAATTCATCTTTTTTTTCGAAGCACAACTAAAGCATAGAGGAAGGTCTTATAATATGCATCTTTTAAATGATGAAAATGGACATATGCTAATAGATGAAGGTGTTATGGTCAATCATATTATTGAGTTCCATGAGAAATTGTTGGGTTCTTTGACAATGTGTTAACTAGGTGCATTTGCAAATGCAGTATAGTGAAATGCAACCTAGGCCATTTTTCACTCTTGAGGCAACCAAGAATGTGAATTACTTAGATGAGCTAGAGGTTTTTTCCTAACCTAAACTAAAATGTGAATGAAATGTAATCTAAATGTAAAGCTAAGATGCTAATAAAAGGATACTGATAAAATTATGCAAATATGTAAAGGGAATAATGAAAACTAATTGCCTTTTATAGTTTGGCTAAATCTAATGAATGAATGTGAAGGGAAAGTATAAATGGAGATGGAGATGTAAATGACTATGAACTAATGTCTATGGAAATAGTAAATGTGTGAGAAAACAAAAGGATGCAATAATATTGTAACATCCCCAATTTTATTTTATGATATATATATATGAAAATGTGATGATAAAAGCATGATTGGAAAAGATATGGCATGAGGTGCATTGTTTGAATGCTACAAGGGGTAAAATGATAATTTTTTGTGCTTAGTCCTTAATTGGAATTAATTTTCCCTAAAGTCCTTAGAAACAATTAAGTTTGGTGCTTAACGAGAATAAATTCCAAATTTGGTCCTTAATTGGAATCATTTCTGAAAATTGTAGAAAAATAATATACATGTCAAAATGGACTTCTTAATATGCTAGACCTATTTAAAGAATGTATTGAGCCCAAAAGAATCATTTGAAAGGATACAGACTGTAGAATGCAGTAAAATTAAAATGTAAAAAGAAAAAGGAATGTGGATCCCACAATACAAAAAAAGTAAAAAAAAAAGAAAAGTATGTGAGCCCCACAAAAAATACAATTTAGGATAGTTATTAAAATAAATATATATCCCAAACTAGTATATTCCTATGTACATTAAAGAATAAACAGTATTAGTATATACCGAAAAATACCAATAAATCGTCCAGACAAAAAGTAATTGATACAGGATATATCTGGACAAAAAAAAATATGTTGTATAAAAGACACATACTCTCCTCCTATTGGCCAAAATTTTGGCATGTGGATTGGAGGAATATTTTATTCATTTTGATGTCATGGATGATGTTATTAAGTGGACACTTGGACCAGTTTTGAGAGCCTTGCTTGTCTATATACTCCCTCACTTGGCTAACCTAAAGAAGAGAAGAAAGAGGGAAGAGCAATCTGAAAATTTGGGCAAGAAAGAAGGAAAGTAGCATGAGGAAGAAGAGAGAAAAGGAAGAGAAGAAATCAAGGTTTCAAAGTAATCTTTCTTCTCTCAACTTCTAGGGTTTTGTAGTTCAAAGATTAGGTTGCACGAAATAGGAATAAATGAGTTTTTCTTCTCATCTCTTTAAGGGCGAGTTTCCTGAAGAGTAGGAAAAAGAAAGGGAAGTGTTTTCATGCAAAAAAAAAAATCAAGAGAAAGTATGATTGCATGAGTGTAAGGGAAGTTGAAATGAAATTTCTTCTTCTCCCTCCAAGATGATAATTTCGGCCAAGAGAGAAAGTGGGTAAGTAGTTGGAGTTTCATGCAACTAATGATAAAAATGGATTTCTCATGCATGAATTAGCTAAGAACAAGTTAGGCTTCTAAGAGAAAGTTAGGGATAAGAAATATGGTATTTTAGGTTTTAAGTGGTTCTTTGTAAGTTGGCCCAAGGAATTAGTTGATTTAGCAAGCGTATAATGATGTATTTAGGTTTGAGATAGCTCAAGAAGGCAAGTGGTAAAGCCAAAAAATACTAGAGGTAGCAAGTTTACATTTCTTGCCTTTATGTTATCATGAATAATTTTACGATAATATATGTGTTGCCATATTGTTGCTTTGATATTTTGTGGCTGGTTTTGGCTGTTTCTAATATGAGAGTAATGCTCAGGATGTTCTTTTTCTAAGAGGAAACTCTACCGAAATTTTTTCTTGATAATATGGTATTTTATGAATTTAAATACTTCATGATGTTATGAATAATGATTTAAAGCATGTTGGATGATATAAATGCTTGAAATATATTTGCTACTAGGATTTTATAATCTCACCATCCCAAATCATTGACCATACTAGGG
Source organism: Adenanthera pavonina (assembly GCA_026686845.1). Classification (NCBI taxonomy): domain Eukaryota; kingdom Viridiplantae; phylum Streptophyta; class Magnoliopsida; order Fabales; family Fabaceae; genus Adenanthera; species Adenanthera pavonina. The sequence continues at coordinate 8,304,290 of JAIVEN010000019.1, read as the reverse complement.
CCATGTTGGAGAAAATGATGATTGAGTGGTTGATGGAAATGGCATTATGTTATTTTGAATTATTATGCAAAATTATGTATGAACTTTTAAATCTGTACCTTTATGTAACTATGCTCCTTTGAGCTTCTTGTGATGATAGGTATGGATTATGAACAAGTTTTGTTAATGGAAGTAAGTTATAAAGTTAGTTATACTAAGTATTGCTCAAGATTGCCTATTATGACCTACTGAAGATTAAACAGAGTAAGTCTGTTCAAAACAGGGCATAATGTATGATTGATTCATATATCTTGAAAGTGGACATAATTAACTTTCTAGAAATTTAAAGAACACTCAAATTGGTTAGTGTGGAAAGAGTTATGAATTTTCAAAATTAAGGTCAGAAATCTGAAAGTTATGAAATTGCCAAATAAATAGCAAATTCGAGGAAACTACTATATAAATTTGCATGTTCAAAGTTATGTTCCATATCTTTTTATATAGAGAATGTTTTGAGCTATTTTAGAGATTTGAGTCACCTTTATACTATTTTTCTAGAATTAGTTATGATTTTTAAAAGTCTAGTCTAGAAAATGGGGTGAATAATTGAACATAACATGAAAATTTAAGTTTTTCTATTTTGGTCCCTCAAGTGATTCAAGCCTCTAAACCAAATCAAATAGACATTAAATAAGGTCTAATACATAGAAATTTGGTGGAAATTCAAGGAGGATTGAATGAGGAATGAAGAAGACAAAAATTAGATTAGAGAAGAGAAGAGAGCAATCGGTCTTCATGAGGAAGAGAATAATTAACGCCAAAATAAGAGGAGGCTAGGGTTTATGCTATGGCAAGGGCCTTTTAGGGAGTTTAAGTACAAAAATGGTGAGTTGGCGAGTGATGGATGAATAAGGTGAGTGGGTGACGATGTTGAAGCAAGTGAACTAATGGGAAAGCAAAGACAAGTAGAAAAGATGAGGTCAAAATTGAAAGGGATAAATAAGGTTTATGTAGATTATTGTGCTACGAGGTGAAAATGAGATTTAATGGATAGACCAATAGGAAGCTTAGAATCAACCACGTAATCTCCACATAGATGCCAAGTGTATGTCCAAGTACCTATGCCTAAGTCCTATTCAAAATGTTACAAGAAATAGGAAAAATATGACAATATAATAATATGTAACATTAACGAAAAAAACTTCAGGAAAAATGATATAATCAAAATATAACCAAGATTAAAGCACATCATGGATGAAATTAACCATGGAAATTAAGGGGAAAATATGCTGAAAATGATGAAAAAGAAAGTAATAAAAATCCTAACAAAATAGGGAGAAAACAAGGTTCCTAAGGATAATGACCAAAATACCCTTAGTTAACCAAACTTTGACCGTCTCTAATTTGCAACCCTAAATGACTTTGGCTTACCTTAATGACTTAGATTAGGATTAATTAAGTTCCTAACACAATGATTAGGTGATTGAATCCTAAATCATTTGGGAAAATTAAAATTAGGGTAAAATAGACAAATGGAAAATAGTGGAAACAATAAATTTTTGGGTACAACATGAATGAAAAAATAATGATATGGGATGGTAGGATCAAACAATGTATTGAATGGTAGCTTCCTGAGAGAAACTCTCTAGAAATCTCATGAAAAACCCTAATTTAATCACTTCGTAAAGTACCATTAAATATATAATTAACTTAGATTAGGGAAAATAACTCTGATAAAAAGAATTAAGCCTAAATCCATAGAATATGAAAAATAAACACAAAATAAGCATAAATGCAAGGATTTAATAAGTTTTTCTCTAACCACACAAAACTAGCTGTAATATGAAAATGCATTAGAAACCTTAAAATTACTCAAAACTAACCAATAAAACACTAGCATTAGAGGATAAAAATATCGTAAAATCTACTCATATTAACACTTATCATCAAAATGTAAATCATCATTCTCATCTTCCTCAAGATATGCTTTAGAGCAAAGAAAATCATGTATGATGGAACAACTAACACAATGCTCTAGGTCCTCATTGTCACCATAATAGTACAAGCTATCCTCATGCAAAACCTCAGTGATAAACTCATCAAATCCAACCTCATGTAGATCATCAGAATGATCGTGCATCATATCATATCCACTAGGGCCAAATGTAAAACTAAAGTTAATGTAGCTCAAAAATGAATTAACCTCAATACATGCAAGGCATCTACACATGTCATCACCTAAGCAATGTAGTGACTCATCAAAACTAATCAAATCATCAAGATCCTCAATCATGTCATAAGTATCATCAGCATGCACAAAATCATGTGAAACATGCATATCATCAGGAACGGGTAGAATAAACCCAATATGCGAAACATCTTGTTGTTTACTATCATGCATACTCAAATCAAAATATGAATCAATGTGTGAATCAATATGTCTCATGAATGCATCAAACTCATCATCTAAAACATCATTAGATAATGATCTTACATGCTCAAGTGAATCAAACTAGTCATCATTACCACTAGAAGGAGCATGTGAATCAACTATAATACCACCATCAGTAGCAGTATCTATCTTTTTAACAGTACCATCAGTACTACCAGAATTAGTAATATAACTAGATATATCATAACAGTCAACATGCTATCAATCGCCTTAATGGGAGAATCATCAAGTAGTAAACTAATCACATTCACTCCTATAGAGCTAGTATTTCTAGTGGAACCAAGTACATCAAAACAAATTACATTCCTAGCAAAAGACATAGAAAGAGTACTAGCATGAACATAAATGATAGCTCTAGTTGTACTCAAGAAAGGTCTACCTAAAATCAGAGCAGTACAACCAATCCTACACTTATCATCAGCCATATCCAAAACATCACTGCTAGGAAAATTAAATCTTTTACCTTTACGAGAATATCCTCAAGTATCCCGATTAGATATGCACACCTCATATCTACCAACTAAGCAATGAGTTTGGTAGGCTTCAACACTACTCCTTGATGTCTCAAGCAAATAGATGTAGGCATGACATTAATCGCAACTCCCAAGTCAACAAGTGCATCAAAAAAACTCCAAGCTCCCTAAAGTGCAAGGAATAAGGAAGTTCCCAAGGTCTTGGTACCTTTCAAGCATAGCTAGCTGGTACAAAGAAGATACTGAAGCACCCAAATATACCCTTTCGTCATTCTTGAGTCTTCTTTTTGTTGTTCATAGCTCCTTCAAAACTCTCTCCTACTTGGGCACTTGGCCAACAAGGTCAATCAATGGGATGTTGATCTCAACATTCCTAAAAATATCAAGTATCTCCTTGTATGCCTATACCTCTTTCTTTTTTCTAATTCATGAACTACCCTATTGGGAAAGGGTACTACTGCTTTACTCTTCTCCTGCTATTTCTTCTCTAGTTTCTCTACCAATGCCACTTGTATTTTTGATAAAGTAGACTTATCCTATAATGTAGAGGCCGGAGTAGTATCATCAATAACCATAGGCTTCATCCCAAAAGTAAAGGGAAAGTCATCAATAACAACAAACTTGCCCTTAAGAGTAGGGCCAATGATGAATGGATCAAAGAAAGTTACTATCTTTGGAGAAGTCGGAGCCTTAATAGAAGAAGACTCCACTTCCTTGCCACTCCTGAATGTGTTAACATTTACCTCAATATTATTAATTCAGATGGTTTTGATGATTCTAAACAACAATGAGCTTGGAAATCCAATATCAAAGGAGAACAAGTTATATGAAGAACAAAGATAGAGATTCATGAAGATTGAAGCATCTTTACACACATTTTAGGAATCCAGTAGTAAAGAAAGGTAGTTAAGCTTTAAATGCCGCCTATTCTGCTTATCCTAATAATCTATGATAATGATTAATAGTTAGCCCATATTTTCAAAATAGTTTTCATGAAAAGGGTAACCTTATACGCATAAAGTTTCAAGGTTATAAGGATAAAGTCTCAATCTCAAAGTTGCTTCTAAGTATTCTCTCTTTGATTTCATGGAAAGGGTTGAGGCCATCCATATAATGTAGATATACACCATGTCCTTAGCTCTATCCAGCAGGTTATCATGATAAGGTGGCTACCTTATTTGCATAAGGGAGTGAACAGTAAAGGCCAAGTGTATTGTATAGCTCGTTATTCATATAACCTAGGGAGGTTATCTGCATTACAAAACACTTAGACCTCTTCTATCAAAGTGGTTATCCGCATAACCTACAGAGGTTATCCGCATAACCTATAGTACAGAGTACTTCAACTTTCTTCAGTCAAATACGTTATCTACATAACCTAAGGTGATTATCCTGATAAACTATGTTTTCCAAAAACTTAGTTTGAAAAGATTTAAGGTTATCTGAACAACTGAGTAGGTTTTCATGAAAATGATCTTGAGCTAAAACTTAATCATTCTGAAATGAATGTTATCCCCATAACCTAGCTAGGTTATCCACATAACGTAAGTTTAACATTGAAATAAAGAGCCAATGGTCACCTGTTATTCACATAATCTAAGGAGGTTATCCACGTGACCTCTGTCAGAAGCATTTAATACGGTAGGTGAATGGCTATTTTTCTGACAGTAACGGTTAATTCCTTCTTTCAATGGATAGTTTACAACTAAAACTATATATAGGACCTCATTTAATTTGTTGGGTAATGAGGGAAAACATAAAAAAGCCAAAACTCTGCAGAATTGATTACTGATTCATTCAAAGCTTACCTACACTCTGCTTAGCTCATTTATTTTTCTTAGCCTTTCATATCTACTCTTTTGAGAAAGAGTTTCATATCTAATTTGTATATCTCTACACGCTTGTAGTTAGCACTTAGTGTGAGAAGACACTAAGAGATTTTCCCTTACTCTTGAGTAAGAAGAGTGAGAGTGTTTTGTTCAGCTCAAAGTTCGAGCTGGGATTGTACTGCGGTTTTGGCAAGAACCCATTCAAATCTTGCAAAGATATAGTGGAGAAATCTCAAGTAGTGGCTTAGGGACTGGACATAGGTCAAGTTGAGTAGACCGAACCAGGATAAATCTCTGTATCCTCTTCTAATTTGCTTTGCAACTATTCCTTTTATTAGATACTCTATTTTTCAGCAACTTTTATTATCACCACTATATTTCAATTTTGTAGAAAAATTTAAATTCCTAATTCACCCCCCTCTTGGGAAGCCAGCTAACCTAACAAGTGGTATTAAAGCCCAGACTCCTAATTGAAGGATCTACCAATCCGAGAGAATATATGGCTAGCTTTGGTGAAAGCATTCTTCCTAAAGGAAATAACACCAACTGACCTCCTAGCTTAAGTGAAGAGCATTATGGATACTAGAAAATGAGGATGCAAATCTATCTCCAGTCCATTGATTTAGATATTTGGTCAGTCATCCAAAAGGGAGACTTCATCCTAATGAAACTGCAAGATGACAAGAAGTACAAAGAGAAACCAAAAGAGAAGTGGGATGATGAGGATAAAAGAAGGTGTTGAATCAAGAAGTTTTGATGATTCCAAATCAACTGTCAAGAGCTTGGAATGAAGATATCAAAGGAGCTCAAAGTGTTTCAAGTGAAGAAGATCTGAGTAATCTTTGCTAGGATTGTTGTAGGATCTTTTGTTTTGTTTAAATATGGGTAAAAGACTTTGATTTGATGAAAAGATGTTTTAAAAGCTTGATTTTAAGTTAAATCATGAAATCTTTGAAAAATACCCACCAACAGACGAAGTTTGAAAAGCTTACATTGAACTGTCATGTTGGAAATTCGAACTTTTGCTTTGAAAATTCGAATTTTGAGCTTAAACTGAATAAGTCTGAAGAGATGCTTCTCTGATAGACGAATTTTGATTTTCCAAAATTTGAATTTTCATAAGTGTCTGAAAGAAGCTATTGAGCAACAGACGAACTTTGGGTTTTGAACATTTGAATTTCAGACAAAATAGAATTTATGAAAACTGAAGAAGTTCGTCTGAAACAATGTTAAAGTTCATCTGAAATCAAGATCATATTGAGTTTCAAAACTGTTCACTGACAGACAAAATTTGAACATGGAAATTCGAAATTCAGAAACTGAAGTTGTGAGTCTGTTGAGATGACATGATGACATACGAAGGACAGTGTTTACAAATTTGAATGTTGAAGTAAGTCTGAAAAGAGGTCTTTCTGACAGATGAACTTCACTCTTTGAAAGTTCGAATTTTGAAGTAAATGAACTACTGTGCCTTTTAAGCCTGCTTCAGGCAGACGAATTTTGAGGTTCCAAAATTTGAATTTCGAGGGCATTGTAGCAAATTGAAAACACTGTTCACACTTAACAGAAAAACTTTCTTCTTGAAAATTCGTATGTCACAACATGGAAACATTCTCTAAGTTTCAAAATATGAATTTCACTTCATGAACAGACGAACTTCGGTATTTCAACGTTGGAAGCTTTAACCTTCGGTTCCTTCGAAATTCGTCTGTTGACCAACCGAAATTCAAATTTCAGTATGTCAAAAGCATTAAATGCAGTTGGTTAACGATAGTTTTTCAGAGTAACCATTGGATAACTTCCCCAACGGATAGATTTCGTCTCTAGCGAATAGTTGGGACCTAAATCTATAAATACAATATCATTTGAAGTTGTGGGTAACCAATCAAACTTTGTATATACTGAAATTCTGCCAAATTTCCTACTCAAAGACTTTTACCCTCTTACTTCAATACTTGTACATCAACTTTCATATTCACTCTATTCAAGAGAGTTTCATCTTTGTAAACAATCTAATCTTCATCTAAGAGGTAGATTTACTTGTGAGGAGATATCACAAGGGAGTGTAAAGCACTTTGTGAAAGTGCAGAAAGTGATTAAGTGAGCTCTAGAAAACAGAGCACTGACGTTGTACTGTGGCATTTGCAAGAAGCCCGTTGAATTCTTGCTGAATAGTGGAAAATCTCAAGTGGTGTCTTGGGGACTGGACGTAGGTCAAGTGGAGGACCGAACCAGGATAAATATCAGAGTTTTTCTTCTCTCTATCACTACTCTTTTATCTTACTGCTTTATACTCTGTTTTCCTGTCATACCTTGCTTTTTTCACTGTTTTCACTTTGTGCAGAAAATTTTTAATCTTCCCAATTCACCCCCCTCTTGGGAAGTCAGCCTAACTAACAGAAGGGTCTTACTCAACTATAAAGCTACGCACTGCCTGGTCAGTTCCCTCAACCAAGACAAATTCTACAAGGTGTCTCAATGTACAACAACCAAAGATATGTGAGATACTCTGGAGATCGCTCATGAAGGAACAACCAGGGTGAGAGAAAATAAATTGAATTTGTGTATAGGTGAATATGAAAGCTTCAAGATAAAGGAAGGTGAAAACATCAAGGATCTGTAGAAGAGATTCACTCTCATTGTGAATCAATTGAAGAGCATTGGGAAGGAATACACTTAATCTGAAAAAGTCAGAAAAATTCTTAGAGCCTTGCCCATTGAATGTCAACCAAAGGTGACAGTGATAGAAGAAGCTAGAGAGGAATCAAGGACATCTGTCACAGCCCTCTTTCGAAGCCTTGAAGAATATGAATGGAAGTTGAAAGCCCTTAAAGAATCTTCATCTTCTGACAAGAAGAAGAAAAGCATGGCTCTCAAAGTAGAGTCAGAAGATGATAATGATGATTCTGAAGAAGCTGCTAAGCTAGATGAAGAAATAATGGCTATGCTAGTAAGAAGATTCAGTAGAATGTATGGACAGAAGAAATTCAAAAGATTTGCAAAGAAAGATGGAGCCACCAGCAGCAAGAAGAGAACAAAGACTCCATCATATGCTACGAATGCAAGAAACCTGGACATATCAAATGGGAATGTCCTCTACTGAGCAAGAAACAAGGAAAGGATAAGAAGGCTAACAAAGGGAAAAAGAAAAAGACTTTTGTATCTTCCATCTGGGAAGATAGTTCAGATGAAGAGGAAGCAACAGAAGATGATGAAATTGCCAATCTATGCTTAATGGCTCAAGAGATTACAGAGGAGGAGAAGAATTACGATCAAGACAGTGACAGTGATTCTAAGGTAAATGATTCTAAACCTTCCTACAAAGAATTGCATGATACATTCAATCATTTGATGGCTAAATTTGTCAAAGTGTCTAAACAGTTAAATCAAGCTAAAAGGAAAATAAACAAGCTTGAAAATGAATCTCATACATCCTGCACTACTTCACAACCTTCATTTTCATCTTCTTCCACCACATCTGTCTGCGTCTCATGCATTGAGTTGAGAGATTAAGAACAATTATCTCCACAAGACTCTAACTAAACTCACTAGAGGAGAGGATATGTTGAAAGTGTTATTGGGAAATCAAGTTGTAAGTCAAAACAAAACTGGTCTACAATATGACCCATGTGCGGTCAAAGAGAAACTGAAAAACAAGAAACAAAATCTTTACTAAGAAATTTTGTGCATGCTAATAACATTAAATCAGCCCAAAGCATAGAGTCATTTCCAACCCTTATAAATCAAAAGGACAGATACTATCGTCTTTACTTCAGACATGCATCTCTTTCCTCTAGTCATTTCTTCACTTGTCTCTTCTACAACAAGAAGGGTCATGTATCCTCCACCTGTATATATAGGAAGGAAGGAAATGGAAATGGAATGAAATGGGTTCCCAAGGACTCCTCTACTAACAAGAAAGGACCTAAGAAAATATACATACCTAAAAGAAAAAACTAAAATTTGTTTTGTAGGTGTCTCTCAATGCAAGGAAAAGCAACAAGTGGTACATGGATAGTGCTTGTTCGAGACACATGACTGGAGACAAAGAAAAATTCATTGTGCTGAGAAATAAGAAAGGAGAAAAGGTTACTTTTGGTGGTGACCAGTCCAGCAAGATAGTTGGCATTGGAATTGTTGGAAGAAACCTAGAAACATCAATTGAAGAAGTTATGTTCGTGATAGGGCTCAATCATAACTAGTTAAGTATGAGCTAATTGGGTTCTGTTTGATTCCAACTACTGCCTAGTCATCAGAAAGAGTAACCATAAAGTTATTCTCAAGGCAGAAAGGGACAGTAACTGTTATACTATTGATATAGATGAATTATCTGCCCTAAACTCAATAAGTTTAATCAGTGAAAATAATGATAGTTGGCTATAGAATAAGAGACTAGCACATGTTAGCATGCATCAATTAAACAAACTCATTAAAAATGAACTTGTTCCTAGATTACCCATCATTAAGTTTGAAAATGACAGAGGATGTAATGCTTGTCTTAAAGGGAAACAAATAAAGTCCTCATTCAAAACAAAAAATATTGTCTCTACTACTAGACACTACAATTGCTTCACATGGATTTAATAGGTCCTAGTTGAATTAAAAGTATTGGTAGCAACTTGTATGTACTTGTTGTAGTAGATAATTATTCCAAATTTACTTAGACATTATTTCTTTCCTCTAAAGATAAAACATAGGATGCTTTTTTTATCTTAGCTAAGAAAATCCAAAATGAAAAATGTTGCTCTATTGTATGTATTAGAACAGATCATGGTGGAGAATTTGAAAATGTCAAATTTGCTGACTACTACAATGAGAATGGAGTAGAGCATAACTTCTCAGCACCAAGAACACCTCAACAAAATGGAGTAGTAGAGAAAAAGAATAGAGTACTGAAAGAAATGGCTCGTGCAATGCTGAATGAAAAATGATTGCCTAAGCAATTATAGGCTGATGCAGTGAGCACAACATGCTACTTGATGAATAAAGCATACATCAGACCCATTCTAGGCAAGACTCCATATGAGCTATACAAGGGAAAGAAGCCCAACCTTTCTCATCTTCATGTCTTTAGATGCACTTGCTATGTCCACAACAACAGCAAAGAAAATCTAGGTAAGTTTGATGCCAAATCAGATGAAGGTATATTTCTTGGCTACACAAATAAAAGTAGAGCATATAGGGTGTTCAATAAAAAGACTAAAACTATAAAAGAATCTATGCATGTGGTTTTCCTTGAAAATGAAACTGTGTCTAAGCATGCTAAAGATGATGATGATCTAATTTCCAGCCTTAAGAACTTGAATGTTTTTGAAGAAAATAAAATTGAACCTCCTAAAATATCTGAATCTACTAATGTAGAGGAAGATACTCAGGAGAAAGATGTTGAATGTGAAATCAATGAAGAAATTTCTCAAGAACTCCCTAGAGCTTGGAGATATCAAAGGAATCATCCAATTGATCAAGTTATTGGGGATGTTCAAGAAAATGTTAAAATTAGAAGACAACTTAGGGATCAAGTGAATAACTATGCATTTATTTTTCAAGTTGAACCTAAGTGTACTGAAGAGGCCCTAACCGATGAATATTGGATTCTAGCCATGCAAGAAGAACTTAATCAATTTTAAAGAAGTCAGGTTTTAGTGCCTAGGCCAAAGGACCATCCTATTATTGGAACCAAATGGTTTTTAAGAATAAGCTTGATGAATCATGAACAATAATAAGGAATAAAGCTAGACTAGTAGCTAAAGGATATAATTAAGAGGAAAGCATTGATTATGAGGAAATTTTTGCTCCAGTTACAAGATTGGAAGCAATAAGGAATCTCTTAGCCTATGCATGTATAAGAAATATTGTGTTGTATCAAATGGATGTAAAAAGTGCTTTTCTAAATGGTTATATCATGGAAGTGGTTTGTGTTGATCAATCTCTAGGTTTTGAGGACTCAACTAAACCAAATCATGTATATAAACTGAAGAAAGCTTTATATGGCTTAAAACAGGCACCTAGAGCTTGGTATGAGAGATTGAGTAATTTTCTAATTGAAAAGAGATTTAATATAGGGAAAGTTGGTACAACCTTGTTCACAAAAAGAGAAAATAAGGATTTGCTTATTGTACAAATTTATGTTGATGACATTATATTCGATGCTACTAATGAGTCTTTGTGCAAGAACTTTTCTAAGTTAATGCAGAGTGAATTTGAAATGTCAATGATGGGGAAGCTAAACTTCTTCCTTGGACTGCAAATCAAACAGTGTGATGATGGCATCTTCCTCAACCAATTAAAATATCTCAAGGAGCTGCTGAAGAAGTTTGGAATGGAAAATGCTAAACCTATGGGAACTCCTACAGCCTCTGCAACTAAGCTTGATATGGATGAAGAGGGAAAACTCTTTGATATGACTCAATATAGGAGAATGATTGGTTCCTTGCTATATCTAACTGCAAGTAAGCATGACATCATGTTTAGTGTCTGCATGTATACTAAGTTCCAATCATGTCCCAAAGAGTCCCATGCAATAGCTGTGAAGAGAATTTTCATATATCTAATGGGAACATCACAGATGGGACTTTGGTATCCAAAAGTAAATGGAGAATAACTCATAAGTTACACTGATGCTGATTTTGTTGGATCCAAAACTAATAGAAAGAGTACAAGGGGAACTTGTCAGTTTCTTGGAGGTTCTCTGGTGTCATGGTTTAGCAAAAAGTAGAATAGTGTAGCTCTATACACAGCAAAAGCTGAATATGTAACTGCGGGTAGCTATTGTGCACAAGTCCTTCGGATCAGCAACTGGAAGATCTTGAGATTGAGATGAAGGAAATTCCAATTAGATGTGATAATCAAAGTACTATCAACATCACAAAGAACCCTGTCATGCATTCAAGGACAAAGCACATTGAAGTAAGACATCACATCATGAGGGACCATGTTTTGAAAGGGGATGTCAAGTTGGAGTTTGTCCCTACTAAAGATCAGCTTGCAAACATTTTTACAAAACCACTTGCAGAAGATAGACATGGTAAAATTAGAAGAGAATTGGGAATGGTAAATTCCAAAGAGTTATAAAAATTTTTTCAGAAATCTCTTTTAAATTTATGATTCAGTTGATATAAATACTGACTTAAGCATTGGAGTACCTAGAAATTTGTTTTGCAAGTACTTCTTAATTTAAAATAATGAAAATCTGATAAAAAGAAGTACACTGCATGTTAAAATGGAGTTTTGATGAAAAGAAAAGGCTTATGAGGATAGCACAGCTGTCTGTAAGTGTTTATGAGTCTTTCTAATATGCTTATGTGCATAACCCATAGCCTTATACTGAAAATGAATTGATTTTCTGGTACCTATAGTGTCTGTGTTTGAGGTTATTCAAATAAGCTATAAGACATTTCATGAAAATAAGAGCTTATGTGAAATTTTGGTCTTTGTGAAGCTCAATTTTCAAATAAGGTCATCACCTTATGTGCATAACTTGTCTTGTTTGCTTAATTATGTGCATTGTGAAAATCGATTTCAGCATAACCTGCCTACCTTATTCGCATAATGTTACATCCAGAGAAGTAGTTCCTAAAGAAAGAACATTATTCACATAAGATGGCAAGGTTATCCGGATAACATATTGATTGCCTTGTTTTTGAATGCTTTCTGTGAAACTCATTTTCATGATAACTTGGGGTGCTTGTCCGGATAACTCTTCTCTTTTCCTTTATGTCTCAACATGTATTAACTCAATTATGCGGATAACCTAAGGACCTTATCCACATAACCTAGCAAAAAGTGCCCCTATATATACTCTCTGAAGCTCGTTATTCGCATAAGCTCCATACGTTATGTGCATAACGTCAAGACTATATATAGGAATCTGTGATTTTCAGCAGTCTCTTGTGTGGAAAACCTAACCCTATCCTAAAAATCTCTATTTGTACTCCTCAAGTCTTCCAAAATCATCCAAGTCCCTTTCAATTCTTTGAGTTCAAATCACATTCCAGCCTACGCTAAACACCATTCACCCTATCATATCATCTGGAATCACTGTTATGGCTAAAACTAAGGAAGGAAACCAAGGTGAATGACCCCAACGTGAAGTCCAAATATGCAACAAAATCACCAAGCCAGGGGAAAAGGAAAGATGAATCTGGTCTGAATGTTCCAACAAAGAAGCCCCGAACACAAAAATAAAAAGAAATTCCACAATCTGAGCCTCAAGCTAACACTCAAGTAAGTTCATCTGCTACTGAATCTGAGCAAGCTCTAATTACATATGAATTGATTAGCATAAGGATACTGAAGGAATCATATGAGGTTGATTTTAAAAAGCATAAAGTAGTTAAACCACATTTTGTTAAATTGGAAGAATTTCTTGTTCGAAATAAATTTCAAAACTACTGGCCAACTAGAGAACTATAGAGCTTGATAGAGTTGAAGGAAGAATATAATGAAGAGTTGATGCGTACTTGGTATAATTCTCTAAGGATAAACAATGAGATAAAAGTGCATGAAGTTAGATTTAGAAAAAGGTGGATAGCACTACATCCTGTCCTATTTTCAGAGATTCTAAACCTGCCCACTGGAGGAATCAGAGTGAACATTGACATCACCAAGTATCTCTCTGAAGATCAAGATGTTGATGAAGACAATGGAGAAGAGGCAAACTACAAATGGAGCACAATTGTGTCTAATCTGCTCAGGTAAAGGCAAAATATGCCTCATGAAGGGAAAATTGCTCTAAGTCATCTGAGTACTAAGAACAGGGTCCTCCACTGCATTGTATCACAAATGTTCTTCAACAAAAATGGAGGATACAACTATCTTTAGAGAGGATAATTCTAAGTTATGGTGCTGCTAGTGAAGGGAAAACCAGTAAATTTGATTAACATCATTCTGCAAAGAATGTGGAAGGCAAGGACTTACAAGGAAGATTCACAATTGCCATATGGGCATCTCATCACCAGAATTCTGAAGTATCACAACATTCTATATATTGAGAGAGGACCTGCATTACTTACAGAATAATTCTATGAGAAGGCACTTTAGAAGATGGGGATGACTCTGACAAATGGCAGATGGGTAGACAAGAAAAATGAAACTAAAGAAGGTGAAGCATGATCTGAATCAGTAGATGCAGCAGAGAGTCATGAAGGTAGTGATTCCAGCTTCTTTTCCTCCTCACCTACTGAACCACAACAGCCTTTATACCCTGAACCTCATGCCTCTATTCCTACACCAAACAAACCTGATGAATTTTTAGACACTGATCTACCTACGCCCTCTGACATACCTACCCTATACCAGAACCCATTTCAAATAGCAATGGCTACTAGGAGAGAACATAGAGAAGATACCATCAATCTTGGGTACCTCATTGCTGAAATGCAAGAGAAATTTGAAATGAAAATAGAAAATCTTACTCAAAAAGTTAAACTCCTGCGTAAACAAATAGCCTCTAGTGTATCTCAGCCTTCCTTATCACCTCTACAACCCTGGCCTTCCATATATGCTAGCACTACTACTTTTCCTAAGACTTCTGTAAAGTCTCCACGTGCTAATGTAGTTATTCCCTCTACCTCTAAGTTTCCTGCTCTATTAGAGGATTTGGGTCCTAATTTGGAGTATGAACATGAAGATGAGGAACTTGCTCAAATGGTGGAAATTGATTAGAATCCGGAAAGAGCCTTAGTACCTATAGAAGGAGAAGATTTCCTTCACCAAATCTTTCAAAAACACCACAGACAAGAACTTAATGCTCTCTTCCCTCCTCCACCTAATCCAATTTCATTTGAGGGCATTGGCTATCTAGCTGAGGTAGCTGTGTAAGAAGTGATAATCATTCCCTCATATGCTAATCCCTCTCCTGCACTCCATCCTACTGTTTCACCTCCTTCAGTGATGCCAGATATCCCTTTTATCCTTGTGTTTCCTTCTGCTCCTCCTGTCCATACTAATGTGCCACTCCAGCCTATCCTAGTGTCCTCAATTCCAACTCCTTCTCCCACATTCCCTCTTTCTCTAGATGAAAGAATTCAAAGGATCAGGGAATGGAAGGCCAAAATTGACTAGGACATTACTCAGATAGACGCTCAATTCCCTCCAATTACTGATGACAAAAAGAGGGAGAAAGAAGATAAAGAAAAGGAAGAAAAAGAAAAGAAAGAAAAAGAGAAGAAGACTAAGAAAAAGTCCAACCTAAAGAATAAAAAGACTTAATTGAATTTGTTGTTGATTGTTTTTCTATGTGTTTTCTGTTAGATAAGCTGGCTTTCCAAGAGGGGGAGTGAATTAGGAAGATTAAAAATTTTTCTGCAAAACGTCAAGAAAGTGAAGAAAGCAAAGGGTGATGGTAAAACAGAGTATAAATGAATAACCAATAAAAGTAGTAGCAGGGAAGAGAAGACTCAGATATTTATCCTGGTTCAGTCTCTCAACTTGACCTACGTCCAGTCCCCAAGTCACCACTTGAGATTTTCCACTATTCTGCAAGAATTCAGTGGGCTTCTTGCAAATACCACAGTACAGCGTTAATGCTCTGTTTCTAGAGCTCACACTTTCTCTCTTTGCACTCTCACCAAGTGCTTCCCCAATCCCTTGTGATATCCCCTCACAAGAAAATTTTTCTTCCAGATGAAGATAAGATTGTTTACAATAAATAAACTCTCTTAATCATAGTGTAAATGAAAGTTAAAGTACAAATAATGAAGTATGTGAGAGTAAGAGACTTTGAGCAGATGATTTGGTAGAGTTTCAGTATATATAAAGTTAAAATCGTTACCCACATCTTCAAATGAAGTTCTATTTATAGATTTCTGCCCTAACTATACGTTAGAGACAAGATCTAGCCGTTAGAGATGTTACCCAACGGTTACTCTGAGAAACTATCTGTTCACCAACCGCATTTAATGCTTCTGTCACTCAAAGTTTGAATTTCAGTTGGTCAACAGACAAATTTCGCAGAAATTGAAAGTTACAACCTTTAACGTTGAACTCTCGAAGTTCGTCTGTCATGAAGCAAAATTCAAATTTTCATCTTTAGAAAATGATTCTATGTTGGAACATATGAATTTTCATGTTTAAAGTTGTTCTGTTAAGTGTGAACAGTAATTTCAATTTGCTACAGTGTCTTCGAAATTCAAATTTTGGAACCCCAAAGTTCGTATGTCAGTAGCTGGTTCAATGAGGCATAATAATTCATTAATTCGAAATTCGAACTTTCAGAGGGCAAAGTTTGTCTGTCAGAGAGACCTCTTTTCAGACTTACTTTAAAGTTCGAATTTCTGAATATTGTCATTCGTATGTCAACATATCAACATAACAGACTCCAAGCTTTGTTTCTGAAATTCAAATTTTCAAGTTCAAAGTTCGTCTGTCATTGAGCAATTTTGAAGCCCTATCTAAAGTTGGTTTCAGATGAACTTTGACATATTCTCAGACGAATTTTTCAATTTTCATAAGTTGCATTTTATCTGAAATTTGAAATTTCAAAAACCAAAGTTCGTCTATCAGAGAAAGCTATTTTCAGACATGTATCAAAATTCAAATTTCTCAAGTCAAAATTCGTCTGTCAGAGAAGCCTCTTTTCAGACTTGTTCATTTTCAATATGAAATTCGAATTTTCAAAGTCAAAGTTCAAATTTGCAAAATAGCATATCAGTATAAACCTTTCAAACTTCGTCTGTTGGTGGGTGTTTTTCAAATATTCCATGAATTAACATAGAATCAAGGTTTTAAAACATCTTTTCACCAAATCAAAGTCTTTTACTCAAATTAAAACATTACTAAACATTCTCCATCTATTCTTGCACTGATTTTTCTAGAATTCCTTCACTTGAAACCTTTTGTGCACCTTCGATATCTTTATTCCAAGCTCTTGAAGGTTGGTTTGGAATCATCAAAACATTTGATTCAACATTTTCATCAGTTATTGTCTTTGTCCTTTTGTTGCTATCATGAAAATTCTCTGTATTGTAATGAATGTTCATAATACTATGAATACCTTTTTGTGGTCATTCTCCATTCTTGGTTTACCTTGCTTTTTCTTTCCTCTAAAAATTTTATGCATTGCAATATCTGACTTTATTTACAAAATGCATATATTGAGTGGGAGCCTTATGCGAACCCAAGCACTAATAAGTCTTTTAAGTTGTTTTGTCATCATCAAAAAAGCGGAGAATGTTAATTCAGATGATTTTGAGGATTCTAAACAACAATGAGTTTGGAAATCCAATATCAAAGGAGCACAAGTTATATGAAGAACAAAAATAGAGATTCCTGAAAATTGAAGAGTTTTTACACACATTTTAGGAATCCAGTTGTAAAGAAAGGTAGTTAAGCTTTAAATGCTGCCTATTCTGCTTATCCTAATATTAAATGAGGCATCTATGCTAATAATTAATGTTTAGCCCATGTTTTCAAAATAGTTTTCATGAAAAGGGTAACCTTATACGCATAATGTTTCAAGGTTATAAGGATAAAGGCTCAATCTCAAAGTTGCTTCTAAGTATTCCCTCTTTGATTTCATGAAAAGGGTTGAGGCTATCCACATAATGTAGATATACACCATGTCCGCAGTTCTGTCCAACAAGTTATCCTGATAAGGTGGCTACCTTATTCACATAAGGGAGTGAACAGTAAAGGCTAAGTGTACTGTGCAGCCCGTTATTCACATAACCTAGGGAGGTTATCCGCATAATGTATGTTACAGAACTCTTAAACCTCTTCTGTCAAAGTGATTATCCGTATAACCTACGGAGGTTATCTGCATAACCTATGGTACAGAGCACTTCGACTTTCTTCAGTCAAATATGTTATCCGCATAACCTGAGGTGATTATCCTGATAACCTATGTTTTCCAAAAACTCAATTTGAAAAGATTTAAGGTTATCTGAACAACTGACTAAGTTTTCATGAATATTTTCTTGAGCTAAAACTTAATCATTACGGAATGAACGTTATCTATATAATCTAGCAAGGTTATCTGCATAACATAAGTTCAACGTTGAAATCAAGAGCCAACAGTCACCCGTTATTCCCATAATCTAAGGAGGTTATCCATATAACCTCTGTCAGAAGCACTTAATACGGTAGGTGAACGGCTATTTTTCTGAGAGTAACGGTTAATTCCTTCTTTCAATGGATAGTTTTGCTCTAAAACTATATATAGGACCTCATTTAATTTGTTGGATAATAAGGGAAAACATAAAAAAGCCAAAACTCTGCAGAATTGATTACTGATTCATTCAAACCTTATCTACCCTCTGCTTAGCTCATTTATTGTTCTTAACCTTTTATATCTACTCTTTTGAGATAGAGTTTCATATCTTGATTTGTATATCTCTACATGCTTGTAGTTAACACTTAGTGTGAGAAGACACTAAGAGATTTGCCCTTACTCTTGAGTGAGAAGAGTGAGAGTGTTTTGTTCAACTCAAAGTTCGAGCCAGGATTCTACTGCGGTTTTTGCAAGAACCCATTCAAATCTTGCAAGATATAGTGGAGAAATCTTAAATGGTGGTTTGAGGACTGGATGTAGGTCAAGTGGAGTAGAATAAACCGGGATAAATTTCTGTGTCCTCTTCTCATTTACTTTGCAACTGTTCCTTTTATTATATACTCTATTTTTCAACAACTTTTATCATCACCGCTGTGTAATATCCCTATTTTTATCAGATTTTTTAAAATGAATAAAAGATGAGAAATGAAGCGAGACGAAAAGGTTATATATAATCGGACTTTAGAAGGAATTAATTTCTCATCTAATTTTCTGAAGAAGTTACGTTTGGTCCTTAATTGGAATTAAGTTTTCATAAGGTTCTTAATAAAAATTAATTCCAGAACTTACCGTAGAAAATATGCAATATACCACTTGAATAAAAGCCTACTCCAAGCTGAGCGCAACGGTATAAGTATTGCATTCCCGGGAGGTCCAGGTTAAGAGATAGACCAATTTGAAGTTAATATGAATAGTGAAAAAGAAATAATAAAAAATTGTCATTTTTAACCCAACTTAAGGACAAAATGGTCATTTCCCAAAACAGAAGTAAAATGTGAATAATGAATTGAAAGTCCAAAAATAAAAAGGTTGACATCATAAAATGTAAAAGGAATTGGAAAAAATGGAGAGATATTCTTAAGCATGAAGAAAAGCAAAGAGGTTATTTTTCTTGGTTAAATAAAAAAATGATAAAATTATATTTTGACCCTAAGAATTAAGAATCTTTACAAATTACTCCCTGAAGGAAGAAATTCACGCATAGAGGAAATGAAAATAAGTTTAGGGAAAATTACAGTTAATGACCCAAAAGTTTTAAAAATTATAAATTTACCCCGAGTTAAGGGCATTTTTATAAATATGAAAAATTATAGTCAAAATGAATATCTTGATGATCCAAGCCCACTGGAAGAATGTTTGGAAGTTAATAAAGTTAATATGAATTTATTATGGGCATTTGGAATAAAAAGTTAGTATTATAACGATAAAAGGTTATTTGGACTGCCGAAAAAGCAATACCGGGTCAAGGTCAGTAAATGGACCTTACCCAGATATAGTTAAGGAGAAAGAAAATGATTTTAGTCTAAAAGTGAGTTTTGGATAATCCTGTACCAATTTAGTGATAATTATGGTAAAAGTATTTAATCAGTATTGGTAAATTTAATCAGTAAAATGTATTCTAGTCAATTAAAATTTGTGAAGCAATTTTTGGCCAAAAAATCTAGTAAATGATATGCTGCACAGCTTGGGGACATGGATGAAATTTGTTTAATTGATTTTTTTATCAAGATAACTTCTCAAAGAAGGCTTGCTTTTTGTCCCAAAAAGTAATTGCGATTAAGTGAGTGATTAACAAGTTAATTAAGCCATTTAATCACACTTTTCACTCCCATTTCAGACGTGTTCAACTATTGCCCATGTGAGAAAAATGTCATTAGTTAATTGACTTTATGAATACTTCTTTAAGAACTATTTGGGAAAAAAAATAAAAAAAGAAAGGATGGCATAAGATGATTGGATCATACTTTTATCATTGTCTCCTCCTTGCCTTCTCTCTTGACCGACACTTACACTTGAGAAAGAGGGAAAGAGTGGTCTGAGAATGAGAAACAAAGGCTGTTAGATATGCTAGCTTCCCAAGAGGGGGGTGAATTGGGAAGATTAAAATTTTCTGCAAAATGTCAATAAAGTGAAGAAAGCAAAGGTGATAGTAAAACAGAGTATAAGTGAATAACAAGTAAAAGTAGTAATAGAGAGAAGGGAAGACACAGATGTTTATCCTAGTTCGGTCTCTCAATCTTGACCTACGTCCAGTCCTCAAGCCACCACTTGAGATTTTCCACTATCTTGCAAGAATTTAGTGGGCTTCTTACAAATACTACAGTACAGCTATGATACTCTGTTTTTAGAGCTCACACTTTCTCTCTTTGCACTTTAGCTAAGTGCTTCCCCAATCCCTTGTGATATTCCCTTATAAGAAAATCTTTCTTCCAGATGAAGATAAGATTGTTTACAATGGATAAATTCTCTTAATCAGAGTGTATATGATAGTTGGAGTACAATGAATGAAGTATGTGAGAGTAAGAGACTTTGAGTTGATGATTTGGCAGAGTTTCAGTATATACAATATTAAAATCATTTTCCACAACTTCAAATGATGTTATATTTATAGATTTAGGTCTTAACTATACGTTAGAGACAAAATCTATCCGTTGGAGAAGTTACCCAATGGTTACTCTGAAAAAATATCCGTTCACCAGCCGCATTTAATGTTTCTGACACATAAAGTTCGAATTTTGGTTGATCAACAGACAAATTTCACAGAAACTGAAAGCTAAAGACTTTAACGTTGAACATTCAAAGTTCTTCTGTCATGAAGCAAAGTTCAAATTTTGATCTTTGATAAATGTTTCTATGTTGAAACATACGAATTTTCAAGTTTAAGGCTCTTCTGGAAAGAATGAACAGTTGTTCCATTTTGCTACAGTGCCTTTGAAATTCAAATTTTGAAACCCAAAATTTGTCTGTCAGTGGGCAGTTGAATAAGGCACAATAGTTCATCAATTCGAAATTTGAATTTTCAAAATGCAAAGTTCATTTGTCAGAGAGGCCTCTTTTCAGACTTACTTCAAAGTTCGAATTTCTGAATACTATCATTCGTATGTCAACAAATCATCATAACAGACTCACAAGCTTTGTCTCTGAAATTTGAATTTTCATGTTCAAAGTTCGTCTGTCATGAGCCATTTTGATGCTCTTTCGAAACTCAGTTTTCAGATAAACTTTGACATATCCTCAGACGAATTTTTCATTTTTCATAAGTTGTATTTTGTCTGAAATTCAAATTTTCAAAAGTCAAAGTTCGTCTGTCAGAGAAGGCTCTTCTCAGATAAGATTCAAAATTTGAATTTCTACAGTCAAAGTTCATCTGTCAGAGAAGGCGCTTTTCAGACTTGTTCATTTTCAATTCAAAATTCGAATTTCCAAAGCCAAAGTTTGAATTTTCAAAAAAATAGATCAGTATAAAGCTTTCAAAATTCGTCTGTTGATGGGTGTTTTTCAAATATTCCATGAATTAACATAGAATCATAGTTTTAAAACATCTTTTTGCCAATTCAAAGTCTTTCACTCAATTTAAACATGGCTGTAACTTCTACATCTATTTTTCTGCTAGTTTTTCTTGAATTTCTCCACTTGAGATCATTTGTGCACCTTTGATATCTTCTCTCCAAGCTCTAGAAAGTTAGTTTGGAATCATCAAAACACTTGATTCAACATTCTCCCCCTTTTTGATGATGACAAAATAACTTACAAACTGGATTAGTACTTGGGTTTACTTTAACAAGCTCCCCCTCAACATATGCATTATAATTCAAAAGATATCATGTACAGTGGATCAAGTAAAGAGATTCATTAATTCATTTAAAGTTTTAACACAAGGATAGTACATGGCAATCATAGAATTCAGAGCAAGGAATTTTCATTTTATTCAAAAGCCACATTACAAGATATTACAAAGCAATAGAAAAACAACAAGAACACAATACAGCACTACAAGAAGAACTAAGCCACCATAAGTTCTAATCACTTTTTCCTGGACTTGGACTTCTTGCTGTAAGTCTTATCAGAAGACTTTCCAGTTTGCTCGAATATCTTCTACCCCTTTTTGGCATCATCAAGAAGGTGTGCAAAATCAGCAGGAAGAGGGATCTGAGACACCGGAATAGCTTGAAGAGGCACAGAGACAAATGGCAGGTCTGGATTGAGCTTTGGCAAGGATCTAGAAACTTCAGAACTTGTGTCTTCATCCTCATTATCAGAGATTTCAAGAAGTTCAGAAATTGCTTGCCTTGTGACTGCCAATTGAGCCCTTTGTGCCTCCGAGAAACCAAAAGCAGAAATAGGTGAGGGAGCAGGAGGACGAAACATTTCTTCAAGCCGTTGTCTTTGAGCTTGCAAGAGAGCATTGTGTGTAATGGCCTCTAGATCAACATAAGGCACAATGCTTCTTTCTTCATTCAAGGCAGCTTGCATGAATGGTGAAGAGGAGATAGCTACCACTAGTCTCTTAACTTGCTCAGATTCTTGAGATGAAAGAATTAAGTCCTCAGCATCTTCTGGAATGGGTTCATGGGAGCTTGGTTCCTGAGGACCTTCTTCCTCCATGCCATAGTCCAAGGAAGGACCAGGACTTGCCTCATTGCTGGAGGCCTGTGGTGTGCTCAATGTGCCAGCAGCCTCAGTGTCATGTACAGCAACATCAGGATCAGGAAAGGCTAGAACAAATGGACTTGGAGGCTCAAGAGTTGGAGACATAACAGGCTCAGAGAATCCTAGCTGAGGTGGAGCTGATGTGGCAGGAATGGCATTCCGAATGTCTTCATATGCATCAGCAACCACTTTCATGTTCTTAGCCAACTGATGAATCTGATCTTGCAGATTAGCAAATTTGGCATTTTGCTCATCTTTGATACTGAGTATGAGTGTAGACAGACTGTCATACAACTCAATGATCCTTGTTGGCTTGGCTAAAGAGGAGGAAGTGGATGGAATTTGAGCTTGAGTAGGCCGACATAGAGATGGGACAGGCTAAGAAGGCTGAGGTGTGGCTCTTGGAGGAGCCTCAAAGATACCTTCTTGCTGCAGGGAGGCATCTTCATCAAAGAAGATATCTTCAGATTTTTCAGCTCCCTTTCCAATCCATCTTCCATCTTTCTTCTCTATACCCATCCTTTGCAGCTCTTCTTCCCTGAAGATCTCAGTAGGCTTCCCTTTCCCTTTCTCAAGATGCTGAATTCTGGCATACTGAAGGATCTTAGAGATGATTGCTGCATAAGGAAGTGTGGAGTCTTTCCTTTGATCCCTAGCCTTGATCATACATTGGAGAATGATATGTGCCATGTTGATAAGCTTCCCACTCATGATTGCTACCATCACATATGCTTCTGCCCTTGTGATCAGATTGAAGCTACCCCCTTTGTTGAAGATAATCCTAGACACAATGTAGTGTAGGATTCTCACTTGAGCACTGAGGTCAGTGGGCTTCAGCAAGCTTATGGGTGGCATGTTCTCCTTTCTTCTCAACAAGGTATTCAGGTTTGTGCTCTCTTTGTAGTTCAAGAAAGGTCCACCTTCTTAATCTGCAGTCTCTGCCTCATCCATATACCCAGAAGCAGTAATGTCAATCTTCAAGCCATCTTGCCCTGAAATTTCTAAAACCCCATTAAAGGTTTCATCTGTTAGCCAGATGGTCCTTAATCTCATATTGACTTCCCACTTCTTCTTCTTGCTATTGTATTTCAGAGAGGCATACCAAGTCTTGACTACCTCATCATCATATCTCTCCAATATCTCTAACAAATTCTTATATTTAATCATCCACAGCCCGGCATCAAAGTTGTTAGACATTAAAAATTCTTCCATATTGACACAGTGAGGCTTGATTACCTTCTTGCTCACAAACTTGGTCATGTACTCCTCCTGAATATGAGCATTGCTCCATAATGGCAATGTGGTCAGCTCGTATTCTCTAGATTCAGTACTGGAGGAGGAAGTGGAAGCAACAGCAGCAGGAGTAGGAGTAGGAACCGTAGGCTCTATTTTCTTTGGAGAAGACGGTCCAGATTCCTTTGACTCAGCCTTTAGAGTAGTTTTCTTCCTTTTAGAGGGAGTTGTTTTGCTAGATTCACCCTTTCTTTTCTGTTTCTCACTCTCCTTGGAGGCATATTGGGATTTCACAGTTCTTTTTGGCCGAGACTCTCCCTTTCCAACCTTTGGATTTTTTACTCTTGCCATTTTCATGGAGGAATGAATCAGAGAGATGCTAAGAATGGATTTATAAGGTGTGAAGAGAAGTTTAATCAGTGGAAAATAAAGATTTACGGTCAGAATTAAAGGGTATTGAAGAGAGAATCTGAACAGACTCAGGAAAGAGACAAATAGGGTTGCGTCTGTTCAGAGGATGACCATTGGTTTTAATGCGTGTAACCGCAGGATAGATGAATTTTGAGGGGTCAAAATTCAAACTTCGAGCAGTTACAAGTTATCCTATTCAATAAAGCTTACTAACAGATGAATTTTCTCCTGGAAGTTCGTCTGACAGAGGCTTGGTTCAAACAGCAAGAGATGACCAGACGAACTTTGTTTCAACAAAGTTCGAATTTCGAAGAACAGGCAGCAAGCAATTATCAATACAACAAACAACAGACGAATTTTAATTATGAAAATTCGTCTGTTAGAGATTCAATAATGTGAGCATGTTTCAACAGACGAACTTTGAATCAAAAATTCGAATTTCAACATTTTGTAATGAGTTTCCAACATGCGTATTTTGAGAAATGGAAATTCGTACAATCTTCATGTTGGACAAAGATAATATTGGAACTTTATTTTTGAAAATTCAAATTTTCATAGACCAACAGACGAATTTCGAAGGATCACCGAGAACTGTTACAATGTAAAGCAAGCTGAAGTTCGTCTGATGGGCATCTAAATTCTAATGTTAAGCATGCTGACTTGTTCAAAAACACAATTTATCAAGGAAATTCATCTAATACACAACTAAAATGTGAATTTTAACTTTATAAAATTACAGAATGGATTCAGAAACTCAGATTTCTTGCTCTCTTTTTCACCTTTTGACTGTTCCATTATGGTGTGCTCCATTTTTCAGAATTATTTCCATTGAAACTTATGAGGAGCACTTGCAACTTAAATTAAGCTTACTCCGATGCTAAAGTTAGAATTAAATCAATGTCAGAAATTCTAAAACAGATTTGCACATGGATTTACCTACAGTTCATTAGGATTTACAACACCCAATTCTCTTCTGATTTTGCAATGCCTATCTTCTGAAAGAGGCTTTGTCAAAATGTCAGCAACTTGATCTTCTGTAGGGATGTATTCTAATCTGATTTCTCCTTTCAGAATATGATCCCTTATGAAGTGGTGCCTAACTTCAATATGCTTTGTCCTTGAATGCATTACAGGATTCTTTGTGATGCTAATGGCACTTTGGTTGTCACACATTATTGGTATTTCCATCATCTCAATCTCAAGATCTTCAAGCTACTGTTTCATCCAGATAACTTGGGCAAAACAGCTTCCAGTAGCAACATATTTAGCTTCTGCCGTGGATAAGGCCACGCTGTTTTTCTTCTTGCTAAACCATGAGACCAAGTATCCTCCAAGAAACTGACATGTTCCACTTGTGCTTTTTCTGTCAGTTTTGGATCCTGCAAAGTCAGCATTAGTGTATCCTTTGAGATCTTCTTCATTGCCCTTTGGATACCAAAGACCCATCTGTGATGTTCTAATAAGATATCTGAAGATACGCTTCACAACAATTGCATGGGTTTCTTTGGGACATGACCGGAACCTTGCACACAAACAGACACTGAACATGATGTCAGGTCTGCTAGCAGTTAGGTATAGCAGGGATCCAATCATTCTCCTATACTGAGTTATGTCAAACATTTTCCCTTTCTCATCCATGTCCAGTTTGGTTGCAGTAGCCATAGGTATCCCCATTGGCTTGGTATTTTCCATGCCAAACTTTTTCAGCAATTCCTTCAGATACTTGGATTGATTGAGAAAGATACCATCATCACATTGCTTAATTTTCAATCCAAGGAAGAAGTTAAGCTCACCCATCATTGACATTTCGAACTCACCCTGCATTAGCTTAGAGAAATTCTTGCAAAGAGATTCATTAGTAGCACCAAATATAATATCATCAACATAAATTTGAACAATAAGTAAATCTTTATTTTCATTCATAGTGAACAAAGTAGTATCTACTTTTCCACTATTGAATCCCTTTTCAGTTAGAAAGTTGCTTAGTCTTTCATACCATGCTCTAGGAGCTTGTTTTAAGCCGTAAAGAGCTTTCTTCAGTTTATAAACATGGTTTGGTTTTGTAGAATCCTCAAAGCCTGGAGGTTGATCTACATAAACTTCTTCCATGATATATCCATTCAGAAAAACACTTTTCACATCCATTTGATATAACATTATGTTTTTCATGCAAGCATATGCTAATAGAATTCTAATTGCTTCTAATCTAGCCACTGGAGCAAAGGTTTCTTCAAAATCAATACCTTCTTCTTGATTATATCCTTTAGCAACCAGTCTAGCTTTATTTCTTATTATTAATCCAGATTCATCAAATTTATTTCTAAAAACCCATTTAGTGCCAATGATAGGATGATTTTTGGGTCTAGGCACTAAATCCCAAACCTGATTTCTTTCAAATTGATTCAATTCATCTTGCATAGCTAAAATCCAGTATTCATCAGTTAAGGCTTCTTCAATACATTTAGGTTCAATTTGAGAAATGAAAGCACAGTTTATCATCCGATCTCTTAACTGTTTTCTGGTTTTAACTTTCTCTTGAACATCCCCAATTACTTGATCAACAAGATGATTCACTTGATATCTCCAAGCTCTAGGGAGTTCTTGAGATATTTCTTCATTATTCTCATCCTCAAAATCTTTCTCCTGAATATCTTCCTCTATGTTAATAGATTCAGATATTTTTGAGGTTCAATTTTATTTTCTTTACAAAGATCTAAGTTCTTAAAATTTGAAATAAGATCATCTTCATCAGTGACATGCTTAGAAACAGTTTCATTTTCAATAAACACTACATGCTCAGATTCTTCTACTAATTCAGACTTTTTATTAAAAATTCTATATGCTTTACTCCTACTAGAGTAGCCCAGAAATATACCTTCATCAGATTTGGCACCAAACTTACCCAAATTCTCCTTTCCATTATTGTGGGTAAAGCACTTAGAGCCGAATACATATAGATGTGAGAGGTTTGGCTTTCTTCCTTTGTACAGCTCATAAGGAGTCTTCCCAAGAATTGGTCTGATGTAGGCTCTGTTTATGATGTAACTTGCTATGTTTACTACATCAGCCCAGAATACTTGAGAGAGTTTCTTTTCATTTAGCATTGCTCTTGCCATCTCTCCAATTGTTCTGTTCTTCCTTTCCACCACTTCATTTTGTTGAGGAGTTCTTGGAGTTGAGAAGTTGTGATCAATTCCATGCTCATCACAATACTCCAGGAAGTTAGAATTTTCAAACTCTCCTCCATGATCAGACCTGACAGACACAATAGAAATATCTTTCTCATTTTGCACTTTCTTAGCTAAGGTTACAAATGCATCAAACGTATCACTTTTAGAAGAAAGAAACAATGTCCAGGTAAATCTAAAG
Source organism: Adenanthera pavonina (assembly GCA_026686845.1). Lineage (NCBI taxonomy): Eukaryota > Viridiplantae > Streptophyta > Magnoliopsida > Fabales > Fabaceae > Adenanthera > Adenanthera pavonina. The sequence continues at coordinate 8,276,846 of JAIVEN010000019.1, read as the reverse complement.
TAATCATCCACAATTACAAGAACATACAGATTTCCACTAATGCTCTTAACTCTAGATGGTCCTATCAGATCCATATATAATAGTTGCAGAGGTCTAGATGTGGTGACTACGTTTTTAGATTTAAATGATGATTTAGTTTGTTTTTCTCTTAGGCATGCATCACATTCTTTGTCTTTTTCAAAGGAAATTTTTGGTAGGCCAGTGACTAACTCATTTTTAACTAGTTTTGATAGTTGATTCATGTTAATATGTGGTAACCTTCTATGCCACAACCAACTATCATTATCCTGACTAATCAAACAGACAAAATCTAAGGAAGGAAATTCATCAAGATCAATAGTATAACAGTTACCATCCCTTTGAGCCTTGAGGATTACTTTGTGATCACTTTTTTGGATGACCAGGCAGAACTTTGAGTCAAACAGTACCCAATTTCCTTTGTCACATGTCTGACTCATGCTTAACAGATTGTGGTTGAGGCCAATTACAAACAGCACCTCTTCAATGGATGTTTCAGGATTCTTGCTCACAATGTCAATGCCAACTATTTTACCATATTGATCACCTCCAAAGGTCACCTTTCCTCCTTTCTTGTCTCTAAGGGTGATGAACTTCTTCTTATCACCAGTTATATGACTTGAGCAGGCACTATCCATATACCATTTATTGCTCTTTCTAGCTTTAAGACAAACCTGCAAGACAAAGTTCATATTTTCTTTTTAGGTACCCAAATTTGCTTGGGTCCTTTTCTATCAGTAGTATTTTCCCCAGATACAAATGTACCTTTGGGAATCCATTTAACCTTCCTGTCAAGTCCATTTTTCTTTAAAGCACATGAACTGAAAGTATGTCCCTTCTTGTTACAGAAGTGACAGGTGGTAAAGGGTGTCGCACCCGGAAAAGTGTGACGAAAGAAAAAAAGAGAACAAATCGAATTTTCTAGCGAAAACCGACTTGTGAGGAGTCACAACCAAAATTTTGAGGAAAAATTTTGGAAAACCGAATTAAAGAGAAAAAAAATGGTCTGCATAATCAAAGTTGGATTCGGGAGTCGATTGTGTGTGGGGAAGGTGTTAGGCACCCCACAACACCCGTCCCTAGGAACGGTTACCTTACGTTGAATGTGCAAATTAATATGACTTTAAAAGTATTTTGATTTTCCTTTTATCATTCACATGCGAGAATAAGGGTAGAGAAGAATTTAAGAAAGTTTAAGAAATTTGGAAAATAGAATAAAGAAAATAAATTAAATTAGAAATTAAGGAAATTTAGAAAAAAAAATGAGGAAAAAGGAATTTAAGAAAATAAATTAGAAAATATTTATTTATTTACAAAGGCAGACTTGACCCAGAATCAGACCCTGGGGCCTACGTACTCTGCGATGGAGATCAAAGTCCACGTAGTTTGGAACTAAAAATACGTGTCAGTTGGTTGATATTTTTTTATTATAATTTTTATGATAAGAGAAAACTGGTTGAGAATAATTTTTCTTTTTGCAAACAAAATAATTTTCTGGGATTGAGGTGATGTGTTTTAATTTACAAAAAATAATTTTAATTCCGCCTACTTACTCTTATTTTATTTTGTTTTGCTAAAATATATTTTGTCTTTCTTTAATTTTAGAAAATATTTTTATTTGATTTTTGACATTTGGAAAATTATCATATTATTATTTCTTTTTTACTTTTGAAGATTTTTCTCTCTAAAAGAGAAAACCGATCTACCTGTTACAGACTCGCAGTCATGTCCAATAGATCGATTCCTTAATTACCTGCAGAAGATCTAAACCTCGCGGCATGAAGGCTTTATTATAATTTTAAGTCAATAATTTAAAGAATACTATTATTATTTATAATAAAATTTGAGAACTTGTTATATTATTATTATTATTATTCATTCTTTATAAAATATAATTATTTTCTCAAAAGAAAGTTCAACTAGTACGTTTGCGTAGACTCACAATCTTACGCGACAATACAGTTAACCAAAATACCTGCATGGATTCTGAAAACCTCACGTGGTGTGGATACTAAATCAATTATTTCTATTCTTTATTGTATTATTTTTTTTATTTATTTTTCATGAGAAAATAAAATTTTGGAAGGAAAGGCCATTGGAACCTATTATACATATACCTTCATAGTACACTCGTGCAGCCCCGTAGGCTCATACGGTGCGATTGTTTTAGGGGTCTGTGAAAGCTCCAAAACCTTCGTGACCAATTTCTTAAATATACATATGTATTAAAGAAACTTAAAACTCATACATAAATTTATCTTTTGTGTGTGTGCTGATGTGCAAATTCAAATTCAGATGATAGTTTTACTCCAATACAATAAAAAGGTTACACAAAAGAGATGAGAAAGGGGATCAAACTATTTTGCTTTTGCTCCAATCCTTCTTTGCCTTGACGATGATGGTCTTGATTTCTCCCAAACCTGGTCCATGCTCCCATGGTGCTCCAAAGAAAGTTTGAAAAGGGTCAATTAAAACTCTTAAGTTCATGATAGGATTCTAATCCCAATATAAGGGCAAGCAAAGCATTCACATCATCAACTATTCTACCCTCCAAAGCATTCACAGACAACATCATGCTAGTTCAAAGTGATATGAACAACACCCATGGGCCTCCAAGCACAAAATATGCAATCAATGGTTCCCTTTAGAAGCTAAATGGTATGAGAATACTCTATAAATCAAACGATACATACCAACCATGAATATCAGCAAAGGTGAATTTTTCATCCGAAACCAAACCCTATAAACCATTTCTTCACTAAAAGGGGACTTAAGCAACCAACAACTAAATTGAAATCCTAGTGTGTGAAATAGTGAACATAAAGTTCAGTTTGGAAGTTCAAAAACGTGTCTCATATGTGCGACAAATACACCCAACCTTTAAATGAAAAGAACATGGAAAATGATTCATTTATGGGCATAAAATTGGATATGAACATGTAGCACACTAAGCTATCTTTTGGGCATGCAAAATCACGGATGTGTATCTCTTTCTCACTGTTATAACCACATGTAATCACGCAGCAACCAAATCAGTGCCTAGGCATAGAAACACAAGGTCATATGACCACTTGAGAAGCCTAAAATCGAATAAACATATGTGCCATACTGTTCCCAGTATCTAATCTGCTTAACAATCTATAAAACCAAAAGGGGCCTTTAAGGAAGTGAACACTATACTCCCTCTTGCTAATCTTGAACTTAAAACAGGAGAGACACAAAACATGTTCATTTCATAGTTGAATCAATTCAAAATTTCAGCATCTCAGTTGGCCCCAAACAACTAAACCCAAAGGCGCATAATACAACATCCTCCCCCGATTGGAAAACAGCTCAATAACTTTACAGAGTACACACTACCTTCAAGTTCACTAGAACACCTCTGATAGGTTCAGGAGACAAAAGCAAATAGCATTGTCAAACATTGATCAGGGCACATTTGAAGCATAAATATGGACCAGACTTTCAAGGCCGACGATATTCATTACAGTTTAATCCTCTTTGGGATTAGAGTATTTTACCAACACTAGATTAGCACATCCAAAGCAAAGAATGCAATGCCTTCTTTAATGGAAAGAAGCTCAAAAATTCACAAATACAAAAGCATAAACCAATAATTTCTTACGGATTCCGAACACAGGTTAGAAGGATAGCAAGCAAAACAACCCATCATTATCTTATTTCAAAATTTAGGCCAAACAATAAACAGGGGGGAAATGTACAACAAAGACACGTAGCTAGTAAAGCAGAACAGGAAAAAAAATTAAAGCATGGAAAGGCAGAGGGCCTGAACTGGGAGGAAATTACAGGGGAACAACACCAGGAAAACACAGTAGCTCACAATACACCAGATCATGATGATAGCAGAGAAAGAATGAAGAAGGAGAACATGGAGCTCACCGAGTGGGATGGTGGAGACGCATTGGAGAAATGGTGGACGAAGCTGTGAGTGACATTAGGGAACTGGAGCCGCGGCATTATGAGAACCTTGTGATTTGACCTATTTTCTTCAACCTCGGCTCCTTCTTTGATTAGCGATTTTCAGTGGCCTTCATTTCTCCTCCTCGGATTTTGGTGTTTCCTCTCTGGATCATGGCTCGTCTCCCTCGTGTTCTGACTCCCTCTAATTCTCCTCCTCCTTCGGTCTGGACTACCTCGTCCTTTTCCAGCTCTGCCTCAGCTCTCAATTTTGATTCCTCGGCCTCTGAAATTCTGGTCTTTAGGGTTTTTTGTCCCCCAAATTTTTCTCTCCTCGTGATTCCCTTCTTGATTTTTCTGCAATTGCTTGCCTCTCCCTCTATTTTTTAGTTCAACATCATGCCTGAGCTCTCCCCCCTCTTAATCTCATGGTATTCTGTTCTTCCTCCCTTCTCCATTTTTCCCCCTTCTTCTCTCTCACGTGTTAACTCAGTCTTCTCCATCGTGCTTAGTTTTTCTTCACGCGTGCTCCCTTTATTTTTTCCTTTCATGCATGTCTCCTCCCCGTCTACTTTTTCTCTCTGTCTCTCTGCCCTCTGTGCTCGACTCCTCTTTTTCCTTCACCCGCTACTCCCTCTGTTCCTCTCAAACTGCTTCTGGCCTCCCTCCCTCAGTCTCGTGTGCCTGAGCCCTAAAATTGGGGCTCAGGCTACTTGGGGCTGAAACACAGCGTTTCAACCCCTTCTTTCCCTCTTTTTTTTTTAATTAATTAATACTTTTTTCATAAAAATTTTTAATTTATATATATATATTTTTTTTTATTATGTTTTTGTTGTTTATTTTTCTTTTTCTTCAAGATCCCATTAGAGGATTTGTACTCAATTTAAAAGAACTTCAATTGAATTAATTTTTTTATTTATATTATTTTGTTTTTAAAGAAAATTTGCATCAATTTTTAATTAAACATTTGTTTACCTTTTTTTTTGTATAAAAACCGGACAAAATGGGGTGTTCATAAGTGACTGCTGGATTAAGATACAGGAAGAAAGCAATGTAGATAATATTTTTGTACATGATTTGGTTGATCATAGGATTCAATATGTCGTGAAATATGATCTTTCTTTTTACTGCCACTAGCATGCACAAAATGTCTCATATACACATTTTGATTTTTCTTCCTAATCTTTTCTTTTACTGCACAAGGGTCATAGCCAAGTCCAGCCTTTCCCTGTGTTATTCTCTGACTTCCCATTAAAGCAAATAACATATCTTTTCCTTTAGTAAGTCTAGACATGCTTTTCACCAGAAAGTCATTGGTTTGCTTTAATTCAATGCATAATTTATAGCAAGCAGATTCAGCAATATGAAGATTAGCAGTTTCAGAGATGTTATGCTGAGATTCTAACTTGTTAATCTTTCTGTTAGCTTGTTTGAGTCTTTGGCAGTCTTAATGAACTCATCATGCAATTCATGAAATGCATCCAGTAATTCAGAATAGGAAGGTGTTAGCAAGGCTGACTTCCCAAGAGGGGGGTGAATTGGAAAGATTGAAATTTTTCTGCACAAAGTCAAATGAATGAAGAAAGTAAAGTGTAATAAAGCAATGTATAAACAGAGTAAACTGAAAAGTAATAATAGAGAGAAGAACACTCAGTAATTTATCCTGGTTTGGTCTATCCACTTGACCTATGTCCAGTCCCCAAGACACCTCTTGAGATTTTTCCACTATACAACAAGAATTCAACGGGCTTCTTGCTAATGCCTCAGTACAACGAGTATGCTCTATTTTCTGGAACTTTCTCAATCTCTCTAAGCACTTCTACAATGTGCTTCCCAATCCCCTTGTGATTTCCCCTCACAAGTAAATCTATCTTCCAGATGAAGAGTAGATTGTTTATAAAGATATAACTCTTTTGAATAGAGTAGATATGAAGGTTAAAGTACAGATATTGAAGTTAGAGGGTAAAAGCTTTTGAGAAGAGAATTTAGCAGAAATTCAATATATACAAGTTTGATTCATTACCCAGAACTTCAAATGATGTTGTATTTATAGATTTAGGTCCCAACCATTCGTTAGAGACAAAATCTATCCGTTGGGGAAGTTATCCAATGGTTACTCTGAAAAACTATCCGTTAACCAACCGCATTTAATGCTTCTAACATACTAAAATTCGAATTTTGGTTAGCCAACAGACGAATTTCGAAGGATTCGAAGGTTAAAGCTTCCAACGTTACAGCACTAAGTTCGTCTGTTCATGAAGTGAAATTCGAATTTTGAAACTTGTAAAATGTTTTCACGTTGTGACATACGAATTTTCAAGAAGAAAGTTTTTCTGTTAAGTATGAACAGTGTTTTCAATTTTCTACAGTGCCCTCAAAATTCGAATTTTGGAAGCCCAAAATTCGTCTGTTCCTAGTACGTTCAAGGAGGCACAGTAGTTCACTTTCTTCGAAATTCGAACTTTGAAAGATTGAAGTTCGTCTGTCAAAGAGATTCTTTTCAGACTAACTTCAACATTCGAAGTTACAAAACTCTGTCATTCGTATGTCAATATTTCATTCCAACAGACTCACAACCATAGCTTCTGAAATTCGAATTTTAATGTTCAAAATTTGTCTGTCAGAAAGCAGTTTTGAAACTTAAATTATTCTTGATCTCAGATGAATTTCTTCCATTTTCATAAGTTTGTATTTTGTCTGAAATTCAAATTTTGAAGACTCAAAGTTCATCTGTTTCAAAGAAGCTTCTTTCAGGCTTATATGAAAATTCGAATGTTGGAAAGCCAAAGTTCGTCTGTCAGATAGTATTTTTGAAACTCAATTTCTTCTTGATTTCAGATGAACTTTAACATTGTTTCAGACGAATTTCTTTGGTTTTCACAAATTGCATTCTGTTTGAAATTCGAATTTTGAAGACTTGAAGTTCGTCTGTCACTAAAGGCTTCTTTCAGACTTGTATGAAAATTCAAACTTTGGAGAATCAAAATTCATCTAACAGAGAGACATCTCTTCAGACTTGTTCAGTTTTAGCTCGAAATTCGAATTTCCAAAGGCAAAGTTCGAATTTCCCATATGACAGTTCAGTTTAAACCTCTCAAACTTCGTCTGTTTGTGGGTGTTTTTCAAATGAGTCATAAAATCAAGGTTTAAAAATATCTTTTCTTCAAATCAAAAACTTTTACCCATTCATAACTAAAGCTAAAGATCCTACTGCAGATCTAGCAGCAATCACTTAGAAATTCTTCACTTGAAATACTTTGAGCTCCTTTGATATCTTCAATCCAAGCTCTTGATTGTTAGTTTGGAATCATCAAAACTCTTAATTCAACATTCTCCCCCTTTTTGATGATGACAAAACAACTTGCAAACTGGATTAGTACTTGGGTTTGCTTTCACAAGCTCCCCCTCAACATATGCATTATACTTCAAAAGATATCATATGCAGCAGATTAAGTGAAGATATTCAATGAGTAATAAGCACACAATATTGCAACTAAGAAATTCATTCATTTAAACAATTGTTGCTATACAAAAACCAGATTAACCAAAGTTCTAATACAAAATACAAAATGCAAACATTCAAAACAGAAACAGAAACACAAAGCACTACAAGAGGACTCAAGCCTAAGATCTAAACAAATCTTCAATCATTTCTTCTTGGGCTTGGTCTTTTTGCTGTCCCTTTCCCAGATTGCTCAGCAGCAGCAGACTTTCCAGTTTGCTCAGTCTTCTCTCCCTTTTTGGCATCATCAGGAAGGCCAACTGAATCAGCCGAAGGAGGGATCTGAGAGACAGGAATGGCTCGAAGTGGCACAAGAGCAAAAGGGATTACTGGCTGGACTGGTGCAGGAGGCTCAGGACTTGGTTCATCATCATCATCATCAGAGACTTCAAGCAACTCTTGCATTGCCTGTCTGGAAAGAGCCAACTGAGCTCTTTGTTCCTCTGAAAGTCCATAGGCAGCAAGAGAAGGAGGCGCTGGTTTATTAGGACGAAACATTTCTTCCAGCCTTCTCCTCTGAGCTTGCAGTAGAGCATTGTGAGCAATGGCTACATAATCTACAATAGGTACAATGCTTCTCTCTTCATTGCTCACACCTTCCTGCATAGAAGAGGTTGAAATGGCTGCAACCAGTCTTTCAACTTGCTCTGATTCTTGAATGGACAGAATTGAACCCTGAGCATCTTCTTGCATAGGCTCATGAGGACTTGTTTTGTGAAGTCCTTCTAATTCCAATCCATAGTCCAAGGGTGGACTAGGACTTGGTGTCCTCATTGCACCAGCACCATCTATATCATCATCATGGTCAGAGGAGGCAATCTCGAATGGGCTAGGAGGTTCAGGAGTTGGAGATTGGACAGGCACAGAGGACCCTGGCTGAGGCAAGGATTGCACTTCTGATCTCTTCATAAGCATCAGCCACCATCTTCATGTTTACAGCCAACTGATGGATCTGTTCTTGCAAATAAGCAAATTTGGCATTTTGCTCATCCCGAATGCTGAGAATGAGTGTAGACAAACTATCATACAACTCAGTGATCTTGGTTGGCTTGGCCCGTGAGGAGGGAGTGGAAGGCATATGAGTGGGCTTGGATAGAGATGGAATAGGCACAGAGGGCTGAGGAGTAGGTCTGGCAGGGGCCTCAGAAGTACCCTCTTGCTATAGGGAGGCATCTTCAACAAAGAATAGATCTTCGGTTCTTCCTGCTCCCTTTCCAACCCATCTTCCTTCATCCTTTTCAATGCCCATTCTTTGCAGTTCTTCCTCCTTGAAGATTTCAGTTGGCTTGCCCTTCCCCTTCTCAAGATGTTGAATTCTGGCATACCACAGAATTCTGGAAATGATAGTAGCATAGGGGAGTGTGGAATCCTTCCTCTGATCTCTTTCCTTTATCATACGTTGGAGAATGATGTGTCCCATATTAATCAGTTTCCCACGCATGATTGCAGCCATGACATGTGCCTCTACCCTTGTTATCAGATTGAAGTTGCCTCCTTTGTTGAATATGATCCTGGACACTACGTAATGCAGGATCCTCACTTGAACACTGAGGTCTGTGGGCTTCAACATGTTTATGGATGGCCAATTTTCCCTCCTTCTGAATAATGTGCTCAGAATCATGCTCTCCTTGTAGTTCAGGAAGGGGTCACCTTCTTCATCAGTAGTTTCTGCCTCATCCATGTACCCAGAGGCAGTGATATCAATCTTGAGTCCATCTTGCCCAGGGACCTCCAGCACCTCATTGAATGTCTCATAAGCAAGCCAAATGGTCCTAGACCTTAGATTGACTGCCCACTTCTTCTTCTTGCAGTTGTATTTCAAGGAATCATACCATGTCTTCACTACCTCATCCTCATACCTCTCCAGTATTTCCAACAGATTCTTGTATCTTAACAACCATATCCCAGCATCAAAGTTGTTAGAGATCAAAAACTCTTCCAAGTTTACACAATGTGGTTTGATTACCTTCTTGTTGGCAAACTTGGTAGAGTATTCCTCTTGAATCTGTGGAGTGCTCCATAATGGTTGTGTGGTAAGTTGATATTCTCTAGATTGAGTACTGAAGGATGAGGTGGAAGTAACAGCAGCAGCTTCTGAAGGAATTGGAACTGAAGGTTCTGCACTTTTTGGAGAGGAGGATCCAGCTTTCTGAGAATCTGCTTTGGATGTAGTCTTTTGGCATTTGGAAGGTGTTGCCTTGCTGGATTCGGCCTTTCTCTTTGATTTCTCTCCTTCCTTTGAGGCATATTGAGATTTAACATTCCTCTTTGATCGGGCCTCTCCTTTCCCAGCTTCAGGATTTTTCACTCTAGCCATTTCTTCGGATGAATGTTGCAGAATAAGGCTTAGAATGGGTTTATAGGATGCGAAAGGAAGTTTAATCAGTGGGAAACGATGATTTTTGGGCAGGATTAAAGAGAATTGATGAGAGGATCAGAACAGACTCAGAGGAGTTAAGAATAGGGTTGCGTCTGTTCTTTGGAAAATCGTCGGATTTAACGTAAGTAACTGTCTGACAGACGAATTTTGAGAGGTCAAAATTTGAACTTTGGGCAGTTACAAGTTAAACCGTTCAGCAAAGCTTACTGACAGAGAAATTTTCTTCTGAAAGTTTGTCTGACAGTGGCTTGGATCAAGCAATACAAGCACAACAGACGAATTTTGTTCAAACAAAGTTCGAATGTTGAAGAGAAAACAGCAGGCAACAACCAAAACAACAACCTATAGACAAATTAAGCATGCAGAACTTCATCTTTCAAGCATTCAACATGAAGAACATGATTCAACAGACGAATTTTAAACTGAAAATTCGAATTTTTCAAATTTTGTAAAGGTTGTCCAACATTCGTATGTTCAGAAGCGATAATTCGTATAACAGTGATGGACAAACATAACTTTGAAATTTTTGTTTTTGAAAATTTGAACTTCCAAGATTCAACAGACAAATTTCGAGGCATCAGCGAGAACTGTTCCAAAGCATAACAGGTCGAAGTTCGTCTGTTGGTCAACTAAAATTTGAATGTTGACCATGTTGACTAGTTCAAAAACACAGTTTATGAAGCCAAATACGTCTAACACACATTTAAAAATATGAATATCATCTTTAAAAACTTACAAAATGGATCCAGAACTTAGGATTTTCGTTATTTACTTCACTTTCTGGTTGTTCCATTCTGGTGTGCTCCAATCTTCAAGTTTATTGTCATTGAATCTTGTGAGGAGCACAGTTCATTGGGATTTACCAGACCCAATTCTCTCCTGATTTTGCAATGCCTGTCTTCTGATAGAGGCTTTGTGAGTATATCAGCAACTTGATCCTCTGTTGGGATGTACTCCAGCTTAACTTCTACTTTCAAAACGTGATCCCTTATGAAGTGGTGCCTAACTTCAATATGTTTCGTTCTTGAATGCATGACAGGATTCTTTGTGATATTTATGGCACTTTGGTTGTCACACATGATTGGTATCTCTTTCATTTTAACCTCAAGATCTTCAAGTTGTTGCTTCATCCAGATGACTTGGGCACAACAGCTTCCGGCTGCAACATACTCAACTTCTGCAGTGGATAGGGTCACACTGTTTTTCTTTTTGCTGAACCATGAAACTAGGGATCCTCCAAGAAACTAACAAGTTCCACTTGTGCTTTTTCTGTCAGTTTTGGATCTTGCAAAATTAGCATCAGTGTATCCTTTGAGATCTTCTCCATTGCCTTTTGGATACCAAAGACCCATCTGTGATGTTCCAATAAGATATCTGAAAATTCTTTTCACAACTATTGCATGGGTCTCTTTGGGACATGATTGGAACCTTGCATACATACAGACACTGAACATAATGTCAGGTCTGCTGGCAGTTAAGTATAGCAGGGATCCAATCATTCTTCTGTACTGAGTAATGTCAAACATCTTCCCATTCTCATCCATGTCCAGTTTGGTTGCAGTAGCCATAGGTGTTCCCATTAGCTTGGCATTCTCCATTCCAAACTTCTTTAGAAGCTCCTTTAAATACTTGGATTGACTGAGAAAGATACCATCATCAAGCTGTCTGATTTGCAGTCCAAGGAAGAAGTTGAGTTCACCCATCATGGACATCTCGAATTCTCCCTGCATTAACTCAGAAAATTTCTTGCAAAGAGCTTTATCAGTAGCACCGAAAATAATATCATCAACATAGATTTGAACAATTAGTAAATCTTTATTTTCTTTCTTAGTGAATAAAGTTATGTCAACTTTGCCTCTATTGAACCCCTTTTCAGTTAGAAAATTGCTCAGTCTCTCATACCATGCTCTAGGGGTTGTTTTAAACCATAAAGAGCCTTCTTCAATTTATAAACATGGTTTGGTTTTGTAGAATCCTCAAAACCTGGAGGTTGATCTATATAAACCTCTTCCATGATATATCCATTTAGAAAGGCACTCTTTACATCCATTTGATTTAGTAAGATATTTTTCATGCATGCATATGCTAGCAGTATTCTTATAGCTTCTAATCTAGCTACTGGTGCAAAGGTTTCTTCAAAATCAATACCTTCTTCCTGATTATACCCTTTAGCAACCAATCTAGCTTTATTTCTGATTATTGTTCCAGATTCATCAAGTTTATTTCTGAAAACCCATTTGGTACCAATGACAGGATGATTTTTGGGTCTAGGCACTAAATTCCAAACTTGATTTCTTTCAAACTGATTTAGTTCATCTTGCATGGCTAAAATCCAGTAATCATCAGTTAAGGCTTCTTCAGCACATTTGGGTTCCATTTGTGAAATGAAAGCACAGTTTAGCATTTTGTCCCTTAACTGTTTTCTGGTTTTGACTTTCTCTTGAACATCCCCTATCACTTGATCAACAGGATGATTCCTTTGATATCTCCAAGCTCTAGGGGGTTCTTAAGATGTTTCTTCATTATTTTCTTCATCAAACTCTTTCTCCTGGATATCTTTCTCTATGTTAACAGACTCAGATATCTTTGGAGGTTCAGTTTTACTTTTATCATAAATGCCCAATTTTTCAAAATTGAAAGCAAGATCATCCTCATTGGTAACATGTTTTGAAACAGTTTCATTTTCAATGAAAACCACATGCACAGATTCTTCTACCACATTTGATCTTTTATTATAAACTCTATATGCCTTACTCCTACTAGAATAGCCTAGAAATATACCTTCATTGGATTTGGCATCAAACTTACCCAGATTTTCTTTCCCATTGTTGTGAACAAAGCATTTGCATCCGAACACATGGAGATGGGACAGATTTGGCTTTCTTCCCTTGTACAGCTTGTATGGAGTCTTCCCAAGGATTGGTCTAATGTAGGCTCTGTTTATGATGTAGCTTGCTGTATTCACTGCATAAGCCCAAAACACTTGAGAGAGTTCCTTCTCATTCAGCATAGCTCTAGCCATCTCTCCAATAGTTATGTTCTTCCTTTCTACTACCCCATTTTGTTGAGGGGTTCTTGGAGCTGAGAAGTTATGGTCAATTCCATGCCCATTGCAGTACTCCAGGAAGTATGCATTTTCAAACTCTCCTCCATGGTCTGACATGATAGACACAATAGAAATACCTTTCTCATTTTGCACTTTCTTGGCTAAGGTTACAAATGCATCAAAGGTATCACTTTTAGAGGATAGAAATAATGTCCAAGTGAATCTAGAATAATCATCTACAATTACAAGCACATACAGATTACCACCAAGACTTTTCACCCTAGATGGTCCAATTAAGTCCATATGCAGCAATTCAAGTGGTCTAGTTGTGGTAACTACATTTTTATATTTAAAAGATGATTTAGTTTGTTTCCCTCTAATGCATGCATCACATTCTTTGTCCTTTTCAAAAGATATTTTTGGCAGGACAGTTACCAACTCATTTTTAACCAGTTTAGACAATTGATTCATGTTAACATGAGCTAACCTCCTATGCCATAACCAACTATCATTATTCTGACTAATTAAACATACAAAATCCAAGGGAGGAAGTTCATCAAGATCAATAGTATAACAGTTACCATCCCTTTGAGCTTTGAGGATTACTTTGTGATCACTTTTTCTGATGACCAGGTAAACCTTTGAGTCAAATAGCACCTAATTTCCTTTATCACAGGTCTGACTCATGCTCAGTAAATTGTGGTTGAGGCCAATCACAAATAGCACCTCTTCAATGGATGTTTCCAGATTTTTGCCCACAATGCCAATACCAACAACTTTGTCATATTAATCACCTCCAAAGGTCACCTTTCCTCCTTTCTTGTCTCTAAGGGTGATGAACTTCTCCTTGTCACCAGTCATGTGACTTGAGCAGGCACTGTCCATATACCATTTGTTGCTCTTCTTAGCTTTGAGACAGACCTGCAAAACAATATCTATGTTTTCCTTTTAGGTACTCAAATTTGCTTGGGTCCTTTTCGGTCAGTAGATCTTTCCCTAGATGCATATGCAACTTTGGGAACCCATTCAACTTTCCTGCCAAGTCCATTTTTCTTCAAAGCACAAGAACTGGAAATATGTCCCTTTTTGTTACAGAAATGACAGGTAGTGAAGGGACTGCTAGATTGAGAAGCAGGAAGAAAACAATGCAGATAATACTTTTGTCTTGCATGCTTTGGTTGATTATATGTTTCAATGCGAGATGACATGTGATCTTTCTTTCTGTTGTTCTCAGCATGCACAAAATGTCTCATGTATGCATTCTGATTTTTCTTCCTAATCTTTTTCTTGACAGCACATGGATCATATCCAAGACCAGCTTTTCCTTGTGATATTCTTTAGCTCCCCATCAAGGCAAACAACATATCTTTACCTCTAGTGAGCCTAGACATGCTTTTTACTAAGTAATCATTAGTTTGCTTTAGTTTAATGCATGAAGTACAGCAAACAGATTCAGCAGTAGGTAGAGAGGTAATTTCAGAAATGTAGCTTTGAGATTCCAGTTTATTAATCTTTCTTTTTGCTAGTTTTAGTTTTTTAGCAACTTTAATAAACTCATCATAAAGCTCATGAAATGCATTAAGTAACTCAGAATGGGAAGGTTCAGATTCATATACCTCTTCTTCCTAGTCACTGCTGTATGAGGGTTCGGCTTCCTCAAAAGCAAGTGCCATCAGGTAGATGTTGGCAATCTCATCCTCATCCTCTTCCTCCTCATCTGAGTTGTTGCCCCATATTGATGAGATGTAGGCTTTCTTCTTCTTCCCTTTGTCAGCAACTCTTTTATCTTTTTCTCGCTTTTTGAGGAATTGAGGACAATCCCATTTGATGTGTCCCTGCTTCTTGCATTCATAGCAAGTCACAGGCTCTTTTGCCTCTTTCTTGCTTTCACCAGCTGCTTCCTTCTTGAAGAATCTCTTGTTCTTCTTCTTGCTGTAGAATCTTCCGAATTTTCTGACCATTATAGCCAGAGTTTCCTCATCCAGCTCATCTCCTTTGTCAGATTCTTCTTCCTTTTCATCAGCAACTTTGAGGGCAAGGCCTTTCTTCTTTCTGTCCAGCCCAACTTCCTTGAGAGCTTTGATTTTTCCTTCATACTCCTCAAGGCTACCGAAAAGAGCTGTGACAGAGGCCATTGATTCTCCTCTGGCTTCCTCTATTGCAGTCACCTTGGGCTACCATTCCAGGGGAGAGCTCTGAATATCTTTCTTACTTTTTCAGATTGAGTGTACTCCTTTCCCAGGCTCTTCAATTGATTCACAATGAGAGTGAATCTCTTTTGCAGCTCCTTTACAGTTTCTCCTTCAGTCATTCTGAAGCTTTCATACTCTCCAATGCATGAGTTGAGTCTGTTCTCCCTGACCCCAGTTGTTCCTTCATGTGCAATCTGCAGGGTATCCCACATTCCTTTAGCAGTGGAGCATTGTGAGACTCTGTAGAATTCGTCTTGATTCAGGGCACTGACTAAACAATGCTTTGCCTTGAAATTTAGCAGGACTCTCCTTCCGTCTTCTTCATTCCACTCTGCTTCTAGCTTCTCTTTGTATCTTCCATCATCTGTCAGGGTCATTGGGACGAAATCTCCTTTCTCAATGACTAACCAGATATCAAGATCAATTGACTGGAGATAAATTTGCATCCTCATCTTCCAGTACCCATAGTGTTCTCCACTGAAGCCACGTGGTCTATTTGTGTTGTTCCCTTCTGGTAGTATGCTTTCACCAAAGCCAGCCATTTTAATTCCTGGACTGTGAGGTCCTTTGAATGGGAATCCGGGCTCTGATACCACTTGTTAGCAAGGCTGACTTCCCAAGAGGGGGGGTGAATTGGGAAGATTGAAATTTTTCTACACAAAGTCAAATAAATGAAGAAAGTAAAGTGTAATAAAGCAATGTATAAACAGAGTAAACTGAAAAGTAATAATAGAGAGAAGAACACTCAATAATTTATCCTGGTTCGGTCTATCCACTTGACCTATGTCCAGTCCCCAAGACACCTCTTGAGATTTTTCCACTATACAATAAGAATTCAACGGGCTTCTTGCTAATGCCTAAGTACAACGAGTATGCTCTATTTTCTGGAGCTTTCTCAATCTCTCTAAGCACTTCTACAATGTGCTTCCCAATCCCCTTATGATTTCCCCTCACAAGTAAATCTATCTTCCAGATGAAGAGTAGATTGTTTATAAAGATATAACTCTCTTGAATAGAGTAGATATGAAGGTTAAAGTACAGATATTGAAGTTAGAGGGTAAAAGCTTTTGAGAAGAGAATTTAGCATAAATTCAGTATATACAAGTTTGATTCATTACCTAGAACTTCAAATGATGTTGTATTTATAGATTTAGGTCCCAACTATTTGTTAGAGACAAAATCTATCCGTTGGGAAAGTTATCCAACGGTTACTCTGAAAAACTATCCGTTAACCAATCGCATTTAATACTTCTAACATACTGAAATTCGAATTTTGGTTGGCCAACAGACGAATTTTGAAGGATTCGAAGGTTAAAGCTTCCAACGTTACAGCACTAAGTTCGTCTGTTCATGAAGTGAAATTCGAATTTTGAAACTTGTAAAATATTTTCACGTTGTGACATACGAATTTTCAAGAAGAAAGTTTTTCTGTTAAGTATGAACAGTGTTTTCAATTTTCAACAGTGCCCTCGAAATTCAAATTTTGGAAGCCCAAAATTCGTCTGTTCCTAGTACGTTCAAGGAGGCACAGTAGTTCACTTTCTTCGAAATTCAAACTTTGAAAGATTGAAGTTCGTCTGTCAAAGAGATTCTTTTCAGACTAACTTCAACATTCGAAGTTACAAAACTCTATCATTCGTATGTCAATATTTCATTCCAACAGACTCACAACCTTAGCTTCTGAAATTCGAATTTTAATGTTCAAAGTTCGTCTGTCAGAAAGCAGTTTTGAAACTTAAATTATTCTTGATTTCTGATGAACTTTAACATTATTTCAGACAAATTTCTTCCATTTTCATAAGTTTGTATTTTGTCTGAAATTCGAATTTTGAAGACTCAAAGTTCGTCTGTTTCAAAGAAGCTTCTTTCAGGCTTATATGAAAATTCGAATGTTGGAAAGCCAAAGTTCATCTGTCAGATAGTATTTTTGAAACTCAATTTCTTCTTGATTTCAGATGAACTTTAACATTGTTTCAGACGAATTTCTTTGGTTTTCACAAATTGCATTCTGTTTGAAATTCAAATTTTGAAGACTTGAAGTTCATCTGTCACTAAAGGCTTCTTTCAGACTTGTATGAAAATTCGAACTTTGGAGAATCAAAATTCGTCTGACAGAGAGACATCTCTTCAGACTTGTTCAGTTTTAGCTCGAAATTCAAATTTCCAAAGGTAAAGTTCGAATTTCCCATATGACAGTTCAGTTTAAACCTCTCAAACTTCGTCTGTTTGGGGGTGTTTTTCAAATGAGTCATAAAATCAAGGTTTAAAAACATCTTTTCTTCAAATCAAAAACTTTTACCCATTCATAACTAAAGCTAAAGATCCTACTGCAGATCTAGCAGCAATCACTTAGAAATTCTTCACTTGAAATACTTTGAGCTCCTTTGATATCTTCAATCCAAGCTCTTGATTGTTGGTTTGGAATCATCAAAACTCTTAATTCAACAGAAGGTTCAGATTCATATACCTCATCTTCCTAATCACTGTTGGATGGGATTTCAGCTTCTTCAGATGCAAGTATCATCAGACAGATGTTGGCAATCTCATCTTTATCATCATCTTCTTCATCTGAGTTGTTACCCCAGATTGATGAGATGTACACTCTTTTCTTCTTGCCTTTGTCTGCAGCTTTCTTTTCTTTCTCTTACTTCTTGAGGAATTGTGGACAATCCCATTTGATATGTCCCTGCTTCTTGCACTCGTAGCAAGTGACAGGTTCTTTTCCTTCTCTCTTGCTATCTCCAGCTGCTCCTTTCTTAAAAAATTTCTTATTTCTTTTCTTGTTGTAAAATCTTCCAAATTTTTTGACCATCATAGCTAGAGTTTCTTCATCTAGCTCATCTCCATCGTCAGATTCTTCTTCTTTCTCCTTACCAGCTTTCAGAGCAAGACCCTTCTTTTTTTTGTCTTATCCTGCCTCCTTGAGAGCCTTCATCTTTCCTTCATATTCTTCGAGGCTACCGAAGAGGGCTGTGACAGATGTCATTGATTCTCCTCTGGCTTCCTCTATTGCTGTTACTTTGGGTTGCCATTCCAGAGGAAGAGCTCTGAGGATCTTTCTGACCTTTTCTGTACTCCTTGCCAAGACTTTTCAATTGATTCACAATGAGGGTGAATCTCTTTTGCAGTTCTTTGACACTCTCTCCTTCAACCATTCTGAAGCTCTCGTATTCTCCTATGCAGGAGTTCAATTTGTTTTCTCTAACTCTAGTTATTCCTTCATGAGCAATTTTAAGGGCGTCCCACATATCCTTGGATGTGGAGCATTGTGAGCCCTGTAGAATTCATCTTGATTCAATGCACTGACCAAGTAGTATTTTGCTTTGAAGTTCAGCAAGACTCTTCTCCTATCTTCCTCATTCCATTCAGCCTCTGGCTTCTCTCTATACTTCCCATCATCCTGCAATGTCATTGGGACAAAATCTCCCTTCTGGATGACAGACCATATGTCTAGATCAATGGACTGGAGATAGATTTACATTCTCATCTTCCAGTATCCATAGTGCTCTCCACTGAAATCAAGTAGTCTATTTGTATTGTTTCCCTCTAGTAGTATATTCTCTCCAAAGCCAGCCATTGTTCTTCCCGAACTGTTAAATCCTTTGTTTGGGAATCCTCTGATACCACTTGTTAGATATGTTGGCTTCCCAAGAGGGGGGTGAATTGGGAAGATTAAAATTTTCTGCAAAATATCAATAAAGTGAAGAAAGCAAAGGTGACAGTAAAACAGAGTATAAGTGAATAACAAGTAAAAGTAGTAATAGAGAAGGGAAGACACAGATGTTTATCCTGGTTCAGTTTCTCAATCTTGACCTACGTCCAGTCCCCAAGCCACTACTTGAGATTTTCCACTATCTTGCAAGAATTCAGTGGGTTTTTTGAAAATGCCACTGTACAGCTATGATACTCTGTTTTTAGAGCTCACACTTTCTCTCTTTGCACTTTAGCTAAGTGCTTCCCCAATCCCTTGTGATATCCCCTCACAAGAAAATCTTTCTTCTAAATGAAGATAAGATTGTTTACAATGGATAAACTCTCTTAATCAGAGTGTATATGAAAGTTGCAGTACAAAGAATGAAGTATGTGAGAGTAAGAGACTTTGAGTTGATGATTTGGCAGAGTTTCAGTATATACAATATTAAAATCATTTTTCACAACTTCAAATGATGTTATATTTATAGATTTAGGTCTTAACTATACGTTAGAGACAAAATCTATCCGTTGGAGAAGTTACCCAACGGTTACTCTGAAAAAATATCCGTTCACCAACCGCATTTAATGCTTCTGACACTCAAAGTTCGAATTTTGGTTGGTCAACAGACGAATTTCACAGAAACTGAAAGCTAAAGACTTTAATGTTGAACATTCGAAGTTCGTCTGTCATGAAGCAAAGTTCAAATTTTGATCTTTGAAAAATATTTCTATGTTGGAATATACGAATTTTCAAGTTTAAGGTTCTTCTGGAAAGTATGAACAGTTGTTCCATTTTGCTACAGTGTCTTCAAAATTCGAATTTTGAAACCCAAAATTTGTCTGTCATTAGGCAGTTCAATAAGGCACAATAGTTCATCAATTCAAAATTCGAATTTTCAAAATGCAAAGTTCGTCTGTCAGAGAGGCCTCTTTTCAGACTTACTTCAAAGTTTGAATTTCTGAATACTATCATTCGTATGTCAACATATCATCATAACAGACTCACAAGCTTTGTCTCTGAAATTTGAATTTTCATGTTCAAAGTTCGTCTGTCAATGAGCCATTTTGATGCTCTTTCCAAACTCAGTTTTCAAATGAACTTTGACATATCCTCAGACAAATTTTTCATTTTTCATAAGTTGTATTTTGTCTAGAATTCAAATTTTCAAAAGTCAAAGTTTGTCTGTTAGAGAAGGCTCTTTTAAGACAAGATTCAAAATTTGAATTTCTGCAGTCAAAGTTCATCTGTCAGAGAAGGCTCTTTTCAGACTTGTTTATTTTCAATTCAAATTTGAATTTCCAAAGTCAAAGTTCAAATTTTCAAAACAACAGATCAGTATAAACCTTTCCAAATTCATCTGTTGATGGGTGTTTTTCAAATATTCCATGAATTAACATAAAATCATAGTTTTAAAACATCTTTTTGATAATTCAAAGTCTTTTACTCAATTTAAACATGACTGTAAATTCTACATCTACTATTGTACTAGTTTTTCTTGAATTTTTCCACTTGAGATCATTTGTGCACCTTTGATATCTTCTCTCCAAGCTCTAGAAAGTTAGTTTGGAATCATCAAAATACTTGATTCAACAAAGGTAGCCAAGAACGTGCAAGAAGAGAGGAGAAAAGAAGAGAGAAAAGAGATAGCAAAGGAGCAAGCATGAAGACTAGAATTCAAGGGTAAGCTTGTACTATCCTTATCTTGCCTTCTCAAGCTTTTAGTGAGTGTTCCATGGAGTCTTTTCCTTTCCTCTCTCACCTCAAGTTTCAGCCATGGATGAGTTTTGAGAGAGAAAGTTGAGCTATGGTAAAATAAACCTAGGAAAAGGCATAAATAAGAGACTAGAAGCATGATTATGAAAGTGGTTTGAAGTATAGCAAGCTAAATGTTTTCCTCCATTTTATGCTTGATTTTGGTCAGATTAGGGTTAGAAATAAAGAAGGAATTTCATGATTTTGAGGTCAAAAATGAATTCTTCACGGCCCAAAACCTTAAGAATAACTATTGGTTCAAAGAAAAACCAAGAAGAAAGCAAAGAGAAAATTTAAGGATTTAGTGAGCATTGTGTGAAGTTGGACCAAGAACCAGTGGCTTATATGCTTCATTGGTGTTATGTTTAGGTCCAACGAAGCTTAAGGAAGTGTTTGGAAGAAGTACAACTCAAAGGAAAAGAGTGTTGGAGCATTGGAATCAAGTTGGAAGGCAAAGGAAAGCAACAAAGGTAGCATAGTCTATTTCTTGCTTTATGTTATTGTATAATGTTTCTATGTTATAATCCCATTGCCATATTGTTGTTATGATGTTGTGAGATTGGTTTGGCTATTTTTATGAAAGGGTCCTAACCCTTGGATGTCCATTTTATAAAGGGAGACCATGCCAAAATTTTTATGAACCATTATGACTTATTATATGCTTGAATGGGTGAATTGTTATGATTTAAGTTTTTATGCATATATAATAATGTAATTTCATGAAATATGACTTGCTACTGAGATTCCATAATCTCACCATTCCAAACACTAACCATGCTAGGGAAAGGACATGGAAGTAACCAAGGAAGAAGGCAAGAAGAATGAAGAACATGATAATTATGTGAACTGTGGGTATTTTAATGTATTGTTATGGCATCATGTATAAAATTGCATGAGAATTCATGAGGCTTGTATTTCTATAACTATATCCATTTGAGCATTATTGAGTGATATGTATGGATTTGGTACAAGGAATGATGATGTAATCATGTTATGAAGCTCATTTTGCCAAGATAAGAATGGAAATGCTTAATTAGAAACACTCTGAGAATAACGAAGGTTCTATTCATATGAAATAGGGTATAATATATAAGTGTTATATATTCCCAAAACGTAGATAGAATAAGCTTTTTATAAAGCTAAAGAACACCTAAATTGGATAAGTGTACAATTTATGGTGAATTTTAGAAGTTAAGGGTCAAAACTGGTTAGAGTAAGGAAAACTGGATCATTTATTATGAATACTGGAAAATTCAAAATGCAAGAGAAAATTGTACAAAGCTCTAAAAATTCAGTGGTTTTAATTTCTAGAAACCTATAAGTCTTAGGAAATGAATGTCACTGGTTTGATAGTATTTGGAGCTATAAAGAAAGAGTTATGTAATTTCTCCTAAAACTATTCCAGTAGAAGTAATGTTCTGACCCTTAATGATGTAAATCAATTCCAAGCCCTGTACAAGGTGAATAAATGTACAACAAAAACATATCTAGAAAGAGGACATACAGGGATATCTAATGATATAGAAAATTCATGATTTGGCTCAGGATATAATGAGATATGAATTTTTAAAATTAAGGCCAAAATCCTAGAAAGATATAAAATGACTAAATATATAATAAATTTTAAGGAATAAACTATACAAATTGGCCTAGTGAATGTACTATTCCATATTTTTCCCATGTATAGAAGGTTTTGATCTGTTTTTAGTTATGAATTTTCAAAGTTCAGTCGGCAAAGTGAAAACTACCATATGAACAGCAACCAAAAATTTTGGAAATTCTGACTTTCATTCTTATGTGATTCAAGCTTAGGATCAAGTATAATCAGACTTAAAGGAAGTCTAATACATGAGAAATGAGTCTAAAAGTAAGGTGTTACACACTGTATTTCAATTTTGCAGAAAAATTTAAACTTCTCAATTCACCCCCCTTTTGGGAAGCCAGCTAACCTAACAAATACAACTCGAAGCAATCAAAGTATAAGGAGATAACTGGCCTAATTCTTGACTTGGTATAGTGAACGGATGTTCCTTTTTCACTTCTTCTTGCATAGGCAAAGGTTGCCTCATCTAAGTATAAGAAGTACCATATGGGGCAAACTGTATAGGATGAATTGAATCACATGCCTAAGCTCGCTCAATCATAAAAGAACATCTCCCACTATTATGGGCCACATAAGGGTATACAAAATAAAAAGGCCCAACTAAAGGCATAGGAGTAGAGAAAATGGGTTACTATAAAGGAAAACCTTGTGGGGCATAAGTCTGAGGAATGAATGATTATAGAGCCTAAAACTATGTAGAGCAAGCAATAGACTGAGTCTAAACTGAACTAAGCATCTCAATCATGGAAATCAATCTCTGTAACTTGTTCTCAAGTCTCTTGTAATATCCCTATTTTTACAGGATACAATAAAATATATAAAAAGATGGTAAATGAAGCAAGACAAAAAGGTTATATATTCGAGCTTTAGAAAGAATTAATTTCTTATCTAATTTTTAGAAGGAGTTATATTTGGTCCTTAATTGGAATTAATTTTCCATAAGGTTCTTAACATAAATTAATTGCAGAACTTACCCTGAAAAATATATAATATACCACTTGAATGAAAGCTACTCCAAGCTAAGCGTAATGATATAAGTATTGCGTAGCCAGGAGGTCTAGGTTGAGAGATAGACCAATTTAAAAGTTAATGTGAATAGTGAAAAAGAAATAATAAAAAATTGGTCTTTGGGTAAAATTACAAGAAAATGTCTAGAAGAATGGATAATTACGTTTTTGACCTAGTTTAAGGGAAAAACAGTCATTTCCTAGATTAGAAGTGAAATGTAAATATTGCCTTTAAGCCCTAAATAAAAAATGTTGATATCATAAAATCATAAATAATTGGGAAAAACGGAGAGACTCCGTTAAATGTAAAGAGAAGAGATTATTTTTCCAAGTTAAACGGAAAAATAAGAAAATTATATTTTAGCCCCAAGAATCAAGAATCCTTGTATTTTAGTCCCTTAAGAGTGAGTTCAAAGTGAAAGAGGAAAAGAGAAAGAAGTTTGAGGAAAATTACACCTAATGACTTGAAAATTTTAAAACTTATAAATTTGCCCTGGGTCAAGGGTATTTTTAGAAATATGAAAAATTATAGTCAAAATGAAGCTCTCGAGGAGTTAAGCCTAATGGTATATAGTATGGAATTTAATAGAATCAAAAGAATATTTATTGGGTAATTATGTTTTAATATTAATATTTTACTTAATAAATGTTATTTTAGACCGCAGAAAAAGGCAATACCAATTCAAGAAAAGTGATTGGACCTTACTAAAATAGATTTTGGATCAAGATAATGATTTTAGTCCAAAAGTTATTTTTTGGGTAATTCTGTACCAATTTAATGACAATTTCTCCAAAGATATTTAATCGGTATGAGTAAATTTAATCAGTAAAGAATATTTTGATCCATAAAAATTATTGAAGTAATTTTTGGCCAAGAAATGGTGTGAGCCACATCTAATTACAGCTTATGGACACAAGTGAAATTTTTAGAAAAGCTTTTTAAAGAAAAAGTGAATAAAGTCAAAAAGAAAAGTTAATTAAATGATTTTATTAGATAAATATCTTAGCAAGTCATTAACCATCATCATCTTCAGCCTTCATCACGTTTGAACTAGTGGAGGAAGAAGAGAGAAGCTGTGGAACACCTAGGGAGAAAAGGAAGAAGAAAAAGCCAAGTTTGGTCCTCAAATTCTCAAGGTAACAACATCTTATACCTATTCTCTAATGTTCCCTTGAGTTTAGAAGAGTTTTGTGGCTTATTTTCTTCTATTTTCAGTATTGAAATTTCACCTAGAGAGAGAAAGGAGAGAGAGAAAATGAAGCCCTGAAGAAATTAATCCATGAAAAGTGATGTATAGGCTTCAAGGATTAAGGATATACCATTGGATTGCAAATAATTGGGTAGTTATTTTTCTACATTTTTGGGAATTTTCTGCCTATTTAGGGTTTGAAAAGAAAAAGGAATCTCATGATTTTGACCCAAAAAATGGATTCCTTGGGTTCAAATTATGTAAGAACAAGTTGTACAAAAAAAGTCAAGTAGAAATTAGGTTGGAAATTTAAGGTTTCAAT
The DNA here is from genome assembly GCA_026686845.1 of Adenanthera pavonina. Lineage (NCBI taxonomy): Eukaryota > Viridiplantae > Streptophyta > Magnoliopsida > Fabales > Fabaceae > Adenanthera > Adenanthera pavonina. Next base: position 8,252,222 of record JAIVEN010000019.1, on the reverse strand, counting down.
GTGAGACTTTGTGAAGGGAGTTATGTAATCAGTGGCTAATGGCCTTATTTTGTGATGCTATAGGATTCTAAGAAGTGTTGGAAGGCCAAAGAAAGAGTTTACAAAGTTTGGAAAGCATTGGAAAGCTACAAGGTAGTAACCAAACCTATGCTTGCATTATATTGTCATATAGATTGCAATGATTTTGATGATATACCAATTGTTTGTATTGTTGATTTGTGATAATTTGTTGGCATTGGCTAAGTTAGTTGATGGGTTTTGAGACCTTTAGATGTCCAAAATTCAAGAGGAAACTCTGCCCAATTTTCTATAAAATTGTTAAAGTTTTAATGTGATTGAATGAGGAATTTATGATAATGGCTTGTATTGTGTGATAATATAATTGCATTTTGGTGGTTACTATTGAGATTCTTTGAATCTCATTCCTTTCCAAATGACTAACTATGATAGGGCCAAGGTGTCTCATAGATCAAGGTAAAGTTAAGTGGATAAAGGAGGAGCATGATTTTTGAGCAAATAGAGCCAATAGTTATGTATCATTCTGGGAATTCGTATAAAATCATGTATAATGTTATGACTTTGTAACTTAGCATGGTTATGTTTTTATGAACCTTGCATGATGATATGGGTGGATTTGGAGCATTGAATGATGATGCATTATGTTTATGAAATTTGATTGTGGGAACTATGTCAAAACTATGTCAATGATGATCAGTAGTAGTTAGGATGGAGGTATTTAGTTTGAAATAGAGCAATTGATAGGCATGTTATATATGCCCTGAAAGTATATAAAACAAGTTTTAAAAGAAGCTAAAGATCACATAAATTGGATAAGTTTACAATTTATGGTAAATTTTCAAATTTAGAGTTCAAAAACAGGGCAAGATTGGATGACTAGAACCTTGAATTTAGATACTGTAAATTTCAAAAGTTATTATAAAATCATACATAGGTCCAAAAATTCATTGGTTTATATTTATGAAAATATCTATGTCTTAGCTTTAATATGCCACTGGTTTGAGTCAATTGGAGCTATATAACAAGAGTTATACATATTTTCCTAAAACTATTTTAGTTAAAGTTGAGCTCTAACCCCTATTAGTTTAAGTTAATATCCTGCCCTATTCCAGTAGAATAAATATACAAAAGAAATATTTATAAAAAATTAGACACATAGGCTTTCCAACAACATAGAGAATGCAAAATTTGGCTTAGAATATCAGGAGATATGAATTTTTTAAATATAAAGCCAAAACCTAGGAAGTTTCAAAATGACCAAATATACAGTAAATGTTTGAGAAATAAACTGTATGAATTGGTCTTGGAAATGCTCTATTTCATATTTTTCACATGAAGAGAATCATTTTAAATATTGTTAAAGACTTGAATCACTATGAGATAATTTTTTTAGAATTAGTTATGAATTTTCAAAGTTCGTCGGGTAAAACAGAAAATGCACAATAAACAGTACCTGAAATAAAGAAAAATCTGTTTTAATATTTTTATACAATCAAGTCTCTAATCATGCAATAATGAACATCATGGAATCTAATACATGAGAAATGGACTTAAGTTTAAGGTGTTACATCTCTAATCTGGTGAAAGTGCATTCAGTTCACTTCCAACTCAAGCTAGTGGATGTACACTATATTGCTGTGTATTTTGAGCTCTTCTCTCACCTAACTCCCAAGTTGTATCAAGAGCAAGCTCCATTAAATCACCTCCCACTGTTGTGTCAATGAAATCTCTATCCAAGGCAACAAGCCTTCATAAAAATACTGGATAAGCAAATTTGATGGAATCTGATGATTAGGACAAAATGATAGTAATCTCTAGAAACTCTCCCAAAAATCACATAAGCTCTCACCAACAAATTGCTTTATCCCACATATTTCTTTCTTGAGGACAGAAGTTCTAGAAGATGGAAAGTATTTCTCCAAAATGACTCTTGAAGCTGGTCCCATGAATTGATAATCCCTGAAGGTAGATAAAGTAGCTAGTATTTTGCATTGCCTTCCAAAGAGAAAAGAAAGGCTCTTACTTCACTTTATCCTCTAGCACACCTCTAAATCGATTTATAGCACAAACAATGGAACTCCCTCAAGTGCTTGAATGGATCCTCTCTTGCAAATCCATTAAATTTAGGCAATGAGCAAATGAAACCAAACTTTAAGTGAAAATCAACATCTAAATTAGGATAGCTAATACACCAAGTTTGATCATGCAAAATAGGAGCATTCTGTTGAATCAAGTGTTTTGATGATTCCAAATCAACTGGAGCTTGGAAAGAAGATATCAAAGGTGTGCAAAAGATCTCAAAAGAAGAAATCCAAGAAAAATAAGTATAAAATTAGATATAGAATTTCTTACTGTATTCAAAATGAGTAAAAGACTTTGATCTTGCAAAAGAATGTTTTAAAAATGTGGTTTTACGATAATTCATGAAGTATTTGATAAATACCCACTAATAGACAAACTTTGAAGTGTTAAACTTGATTTGTTACTTTGAAAATTTGAACTTTGGTATATGAAATTCAAACTCTGGAGTGAAAATATGTTAGTCAGAAAAGAGGTCCCTCTGACAAATGAATTTCATCCTTGAAAATTTGAATTTCGGATAAAGCACAAATTATGAAAATGAAAAATTCATCTGAAGATATGGAAAAGTTCATCTAAAAGTAAAGTTTAAAAAGAGTTCTAAGTTAGTCCTCTGACAGGTGAACTTTGACTTTAAAATTTTGAACTTTGAAAAGACAGCCTGCAAGTTTGTTATAAAAATTTTTTAACATAAGAATTTAAGTATTCAGAAATTCAAACTTTGAATTAAATCTGATAAGAGATCTCTCTAACAGACGAACTTTGGCATTTGAAAATTTGAATTTTGAAAAGAATAACTATTATACCATATTGAGCTACCCACTGACAGATGAATTTTGAGCACCAAAATTCAAACTTCGAAGGCACTATAGCAATATGGAATAACTGTTCATACTTACCAGAAGTATTTTAAACTTGAAAATTCATATGTTGCAACATAGAAATATTTTTCAAAGATGAAAATTCGAACTTTGCTTTATAATAGACGAACTTCGAGGTTCAATGTTAAAGTCTTTAGCTTTCGGTCTCTGGGAAATTCGTCTATTGACACATTAAAATTTGAACTTTTGAATGTCAGACGCATTAAATGCGGTTGGTGAATCGATAGTTTTTCACAGTAATCGTTGGGTAATGTCTTTAAAGGCTAGATCTTGTCTTTAACATATAGTTAAGACATAAATCTATAAATAGAACTTCATTTGAAGATGTGGGTAACGATTTTACATTTTATATACAAAAACTCTATTAAATTCTTGAGTCAAAGTCTTCTACTCTCACATACTTCATATCATGTACTTCAACTTTCATATACACTCTAAATTAGAGAGTTCAATCACTGTGATCAATCTTATCTTCATCTGGAAGAAAGATTTTCTTGTGAGGGGATTTATGTTGAATCTAGAGTTTTGATGATTCCAAACCAACATTCAAAAGCTTGGAATGAAGATATCAAAGGAGCTCAAAATGTTTCAAGTGAAGAAGTTCTGAGTAATCTGTGCAAGATTTGTTGTAGGATCATTAGTAATGTTTAAATATGGGTAAAAGACTTTGATTTGATAAAAAGATGTTTTAAAAACTTGATTTCATGTTAAATCATGAAATATTTGAAAAATACCCACCAACAGACGAAGTTTAAAAAGTTTACATTGAACTGTCATATTGGAAATTCAAACTTTGGCTTTGAAAATTTGAATTTCGAGCTAAAACTGAATAAGTCTGAAGAGATGCTTCTCTGACAGATGAATTTTGATTTTCCAAAATTCGAATTTTCATAAGTGTCTGAAAGAAGCTGTTGAGTAACAGACGAACTTTGAGTTTTGAACATTCGAATTTCAGACAAAATAAAACTTATGAAAACTGAAGAAATTCGTCTGAAACAATGTTAAAGTTCATCTGAAATCAAGATTATATTGAGTTTCAAAGATTGCTCACCGACAGACGAACTTTGAACATGGAAATTCGAATTTCAGAAGCTAAAGTTGAGTCTGTTGAAATGATATGATGACATACGAAGGACAGTGTTTACAAATTCGAATGTTGAAGTGAATATGAAAAGAGGTCTCTCTGATAGACGAACTTCACTCTTTTAAAATTCAAATTTTGAAAGAAAATGAACTACTGTGCTTCTTGAGCATGCTATGGACAGACGAATTTTGGGATTCCAAAATTCGAATTTCGAGGGCACTGTAGCAAATTGAAAATACTGTTCACACTTAACAGAAAAACTTTCTTCTTGAAAATTCGTATGTCACAACATGGAAATATTTTCTAAGTTTCAAAATTCGAATTTCACTTCATGAATAGACGAACTTCAATATTTCAACGTTAGAAGCTTTAACCTTCGGTTCCTTCGAAATTCGTTTGTTGGCCAACCAAAATTCGAATTTCAGTATGTCAGAAGCATTAAATGCGGTTGGTTAACGGATAGTTTTTCAGAGTAACCATTGGATAACTTCCCCAACGGGTAGATTTTGTCTCTAACGAATAGTTGGGACCTAAATCTATAAATACAACATCATTTGAAGTTGTGGGTAACAAATCAAACTTTGTATATACTGAAATTCTGCCAAATTTCCTACTCAAAGACTTTTACCCTCTTACTTCAATACTTGTACATCAACTTTCATATTCACTCTATTCTAGAGAGTTTCATCTTTGTAAACAATCTAATCTTCATCTGGAAGATAGATTTTCTTGTGAGGAGATATCACAAGGGATTGTAAAGCACTTTGTGAAAGGGCAGAAAGTGATTGAGTGAGCTCTAGAAAATAGAGCACTGACGTTGTACTGTGGCATTTGCAAGAAGCCCGTTGAATTCTTGCTGAATAGTGGAAAATCTCAAGTAGTGACTTGGGGACTTGATGTAGGTCAAGTGGAGAGACCGAACCAGGATAAATTTCAGAGTTTTTCTTCTCCCTATCTCTACTCTTTTATCTTACTGCTTTATACTCTGTTTTTCTGTCATACCTTGCTTTCTTCATTGTTTTCACCTTGTGCAGAAAATTTTCAAACTTCCCAATTCACCCCCCCTCTTGGAAAGTCAGCCTAACTAACAGATTTCACAAGGGATTTGGGAAGCACTTAGCTAAAGTGCAAAGAGTGAGATTGTAAGCTCTTGGAACAGAGCATCAAGTTGTACTAAGGCATTACAAGAAGCCCACCAAATTCTTGCAAGATAGTGAAAAATCTCAAGTGGTAGCTTGAGGACTGGACATGAGTCAAGATAAAGAGACTGAACCAGGATAAACATCTGTGTCTTCGCTTCCCTTATCTTGTTTTCACTTGGTTATCCTTCTATACTCTGTTTTTACTGTCACTCTTGCTTTCACCACTCTCTTGACTTTTGCAGAAAATTTTAATCTTTCCAATTCAACCCCCCTCTTGGGAAGCCAGCATATCTAACACATGAAACTCTTTAATGGTCTTTGTAGGACAATTAACATCCAAATTCATGTAATGATTAGCCATTTAAGCTCAAAGATATCAACAAAGAAAAGAAAAAAGATAAAAACTTAAAAAACCCTAATCTTCAACCAACCGGACTGAACTGAATCAAAATCTTAATCAAGAAACCCTAATTAAAAATTACTACTAAACCTAATGAAATAAACTAAGATGCACAAATGTGAAAACAAAGTGCAAAAATGATATATAGAACATTGGGGAAAGACAAACTCAAAACACATGGAAAATGAAAAATTCTATAAAATTTGCAAAAAAATCAAAGAAAAATTAAAAAAAAATGTCTCAAATGAGTGAATTTAACCAAAATACAATGATTTTAGTACCTTACTGGTATTAATTAAAGACCAGAGACCTCAGTCAAACCAAGTCAACAAAAGTCATAAAGGTCAAATAATCAAGGCAAGTGGTCGAACTAGTCAAAAGAGACAAAAAAAAATGCAAAATGATGATTAAAACCTAAAATGACACTCAAACAAGTCAATCACAATCACATTACCTCCCCACCAATAGCACAAAAAACTCACGTGTCACAGGGTTGTTCAAGTTAATTAACTAAGTCCAATTGCAAATGTAGTATAGTGAAATGAAACTTGGGTCATTTTTCGCTCCAAAGGAAACTAAGAATGTGAATGTCTTAGATGTGCTAGAGTTTTATTCCTAACCTAAACTAAAATGTGAATGAAATGTATTCTAAATGCAAAGCTAAGATACCAATAAAAGGATACAAACAAAGTTATACAAATGAGTATAAGGAATAATGCATACTAATCGCCTTCAATAGTTTGGATGAATCTAATGAATGAATGTGAATGGAAAGTATAAATGGAGATGGAGATGTAAATGACTATGAGCTAATATCTATGGAAATAGTGAATGCATGAGAGAATAAACAAATGCAATAATATTCTATAGAATCGGTTGAAACTACCTAGGGTAATATGTAAACCTAAATGCAACTATATGCTAATGAAAGAGTATGCAAATTAATGCCAAGATGAATGCAAATGCAATGCTAAGAGATTAATCCTAAATGATTGAACCTAATACTAATGAGATGGGAAATTTTGATATGCAAGAAAGAAATGAAAAATGGAATACAAATGGAATGGAATTGCAAGAACCAAACAAAGGAATTAAGAAAATAAGGAACCAAACTACAACTATACTAGGAAACAATCAATGGAAGGGCAGGGAAAGGGGAATAGAATAGGTAATGAATGAAATCGTAAATCCATCATGGGTTTAGCAAATGATTAGGATTTTTTGTCACTTAATCCACTTAATTAATCAAGCCTAGGATGCCAATTGATTAAACCAATTAAGTACTTAGTTTCCTAAGTATCATCTAAATGAGAAAATTAGGCTACTTACATTAAACCTATAACTAACCACTTAGACTACATTAATTCCATTTAATTAGGCTTAATCAAGATGGTAATCAACCTTTCTAAATTTTAGAAATTAATTCTAATTCATCCAAATCCACCTAATTAAGCTATCAATAGCTAATCAAGCAAATTATCACAACACACCATCAAGATAACATCAACTAACATTGAATTTAATCAAAATAGCATCAAGTGTGATGAATTCTACATCAAATCCAGATCTGTGCCAATCATTAATCCAAGCCTAATTACATCAACAATGGTTCAAAATCATGTTTATACAACAATCCAATCCATAATGAACTCAAATTCATCAATAGGATACAAAATCAAACCTAATTAACACTAATTACCTAGGCTAAACAAGGCAAAATTTGAAATCCACAAGATAAAAATGAGAGGAGAAGACATCCCTTACTTTCCATGGCTGCCATCTTCAAGCTCCAAGCCTTCCATTTGCCTCACCCCATGATGAATCCACCAAGAGCTCCTTACTTCCTCATTGAGACAAAATCAACACCAAGAATGCATAGAAGACCTTCGGCCATGGCAAGAAAGTGAAGAGATAAAGGAAGCTTGAGTGATGATGAAGAAAATGAAGCAAGATGTCCACAATTCTATAGATTCTTGAGCTTTCATTGATATAGATCCGTGACCTAGATGAGAAAACAGAGAAGAGGATGAAATTGATGGAGTAATTGGGAGAGATGAGAAGGAATAGGTGTGGGATGAAAGAAATTAAGGTTGTATAGATGGATTTTGGTGGAAATTCATGGAGGATTGAATGAGGAATGAAGAAGACAAACAGGAGATTAGAGAAGCGAAGAGAGTTATTAGTCTTGGTGAGGAAGAAAATAGTTAAGCCAAAATGACAAGAGGCTATGGTTTATGTGTATGGCAAGGGCATTTTATGGAGTTTGGGTGCAAAAAAGGTGAGTTGGCAAGTGACTAGGATTAATGAGGTGAGTGGGCGATGATGTGGAAGCAAGTGAACCAATGGGACAACAATGACAAGCATATAAGATGAGGTGGAAATTGAATGGGATAAATAGTGCTTATGTGGATTAATAAGTCTGTGAGGTGGAAATAAGGTCTAATGGATAGACGAATAGGAAGCTTAGAATCAACCATATAATCTCCACATAGATGCCAAGTGTATGTCCAAGTGTCCATGCCCAAGTCCTATTCAAAATGTTACAAGAAATAGTAAAGATGTGACAATATAATACTATGTAACATAAATGAATAAAATTTTAGGAAAATGATGTAATCAAAATATAACCAAGATTTAGGCACATCATGGATGAAATTAACCATGGAAATTAAGGGGAAAATATGTTGAAAATGATGAAAAAGAAAGCAATAAAAAATCCTAACAAAATAGAGAGAAAATAAGGTGTTGGATCAAGAGTTTTGATGATTCCAAACCAACACTCAAGAGCTTGGATTGAAGATATCAAAGGAGATCAAAGCTGTTTCAAGTGAAGATTTTCTGAGTATTTGCTATTAAATCTTTTGTAGGATCTTTAGTTTTTGTTTAGATTGGGTAAAAGATTTTGATTTGAGAAAAAGACGTTTTCAAACCTTGATTTAAAGTTAAATCTTTACTTATTTGAAAAATACTCACAAACAGACGAAGTTTGAAAGTATAACTGAACTGCCAAGTTGGAAATTCGAACTTTGCTTTTGGAAATTCGAATTTCAAGCTAAAACTGAATAAGTCTGGAGAGGTGTCCCTCTGTCAGACGAATTTTGGTCATTCAAAATTCGAATTTTCATCAAGTCTGAAAGAAGCCTTTTTGTGACAGACGAACTTCACAGTTTCAAAATTTGAATTTCAGACAAAATACAATTTGTGAAAACCAAAGAAATTCGTCTGAAACTTTGCTAAAATTCATCTGAAATCAAGAAGAAACTAAGTTTGAAAAATGCTCTCTGACAGACGAACTTTGACTTAGCAACATTCGAATTTTCATCTGAATCAAGGGAGCTACTTTGTGACATTCGAATTTCACTCTTTCAAAATTCGAATTTCAGACAAAACAAAACTTGAGAAAATAGAAGAAATTCGTCTGAAAGTTTGATAAAGTTCATATGAGATCAAGAAAGATTTAAGTCTCAAAACTGGTCTCTGACAGACGAATTTCACTCTGCCAAAATTCGAATTTCAAAGAAAGTGAACTACGGTGCCTATTTGAACGTTCAATGGACAGACGAATTTTGGGCATCCAAAATTCGAATTTCGAGGGTACTGTAGAAAATTGAAAACACTGTTCACGGTTTACAGAAAAACTTTCTTCTTAAAAATTCGTATGTCACATTGTGAAAATATTTTATAGGTTTCAAAATTCGAATTTCACTCTATGGACAGACGAACTTCATATTTTAACGTTGGAAGCTTTAACCTTCGGTTCCCTCAAAATTCGTCTGTTGGCCAACTAAAATTCGAATTTCAGTATGTCAGAAACATTAAATGCGGTTGGTAAACGGATAGTTTTTCAGAGTAACCGTTGGATAACTTCCCCAACGGATAGATTTAGTCTCTAACGGATATTTGAGACCTAAATCTATAAATACAACATCATTTGAAGTTGTGGGTAACGAATCAAACTTGTATATACCGAATTTTTGCTGAATTTTCATCTCAAAAGCTTTTACCCTTCCAACTTCATTATTTGTACTTAAACCTTCATATCTACTCTATTCAAGAGAGTTATTCATTTGTAAACAATCTACTCTTCATCTGAAAGATAGATTTACTTGTGAGAGGTATTCACAAGGGGATTGGGAAGCACATAGAGAAAGTGCTTAGAGAGTTTGAGAGAGCTCAAAACAGAGCATACTCGTGTACTGTGGCTTTAGCAAGAAGCCCGTTGAAATTCTTGCTGGATAGTGGATAAATCTCAAGAGGTGTCTTGGGGACTGGATGTAGGTCAAGTGGATAGACCGAACCAGGATAAATCACTGAGTTTTCTCCTCCTTATCTCTACTTTTCAGCTTGCTCTGTTTTACACGTTGTTTTCATTATACTGTGATATCTTCACTTGCTTTGCTTTGTGCAGAAAAATTTCAATCTTCCCAATTCACCCCCCCTCTTGGGAAGTCAGCCTTGCTAACAAGTGGTATCAGAGCCCGGATTCCCACTCAAAGGATTTTACAATCCGGGAACAAAGATGGCTGGCTTTGGAGAGAGTATACTTCCTGAAGGGAACAACACTAACCGACCACCAGGCTTCAGTGGAGAGCATTATGGGTACTGGAAGATGAGGATGCAGATCTACCTCCAATCAATTGATCTTGACATCTGGTCAGTCATTGATAAAGGAGATTTCGTCCCAATGGCTCTAACTGAAGATGGAAGATACAAAGAGAAACTGGAAGCAGAGTGGAATGATGAAGACAGAAGGAGAGTCCTACTGAATTTTAAAGCAAAGCATTGTTTAGTCAGTGCCCTGAACCAGGACGAATTCTACAGGGTCTCACAATGCACCACTGCAAAAGGGATGTGGGACACTCTGCAGATTGCACATGAAGGGACATCTGGGGTCAGGGAGAACAGACTCAATACGTGCATTGGAGAGTATGAGAGCTTCAGGATGTCTAAAGGAGAAACTGTAAAGGAGCTCCAAAAGAGATTCATTCTCATTGTGAATCAACTAAAGAGCCTAGGAAAGGAATACACTCAATCAGAGAAAGTGAGAAAAATTCTCAGAGCTCTCCCTCTGGAATGGCAGCCCAAGGTGACAGCAATAGAAGAAGCCAGAGGAGAATCAATGGCCTCTGTCACAGCTCTCTTCGGGAGCCTTGAGGAGTATGAAGGAAAAATCAAAGCTCTCAAGGAAGCCGGGCTGGACAGAAAGAAGAAAGGCCTTGCTCTCAAAGCTGCTGATGAAAAGGAAGAAGAATCTGATGAAGAGGATGAACTTGATGAGGAAACCTTGGCTATGATTGTCAAAAAATTTGGAAGATTCTATAGCAAGAAGAAGAACAAGAGATTCTTCAAGAAAGTAGCTGCTGGGGAAAGCAAGAAAAAGGCAAAAGAATCTGTGACTTGCTATGAGTGCAAGAAGCAGGGACACATAAAATGGGACTGCCCCCAATTCCTCAAGAAGCAAGAAAAAGAAAAGAAAGGTGCTGACAAAGGGAAAAAGAAGAAGGCGTACATCTCATCCATATGAGGCAACAGCTCAGACGAGGAAGAAGAAGATGAAGATGAGATTGCCAACATTTGTCTAATGGCACTTGCTTCTGAAGAAGCTACGCCCTCATACAGCAGTGATCAGGATGAAGAGGTATATGAATCTGAACCTTCCTATTCTGAATTGCTGGATGCTTTTCATGAACTTCATGATGATTTCATTAAAGTTGCTAAAGAACTAAAACTGGCAAAGAAGAAAATAAATAAGCTGGAATCTCAAAACACAATCTCTGAAATTACTTCTTTACCTACTGCTGAATCTGTCTGTTGTACTTCATGCACTGAACTTGAACAAACTAATGATTACTTAGTCAAAAGCATGTCTAGGCTCACTAGAGGAAAAGATATGTTGTTTGCATTGATGGGGAGCCAAAGAATTTCACAAGGAAAAGCTGGTCTTGGCTATGATCCATGTGCTGTTAAGGAAAAGATTAGGAAGAAAAACCAAAACGCATATAAAAGACATTTTGTGCATGCTAAGAACAATGAAAAGAAAACTAATGCATCACATCATATTGAAACATATGATCAACCAAGGCATGCTAGACAAAAGTATTATCTGCACTGTTTTCTTCCTGCATCTCAATCTAGCAGTCCTTTCACTACATGTCATTTCTGCAACAAAAGGGACATATTTCCAGTTCTTGTGATTTGAGGAAAAAATGGACTTGGCAGGAAAGTTGGATGGGTTCCCAAAGTTGCATCTGCATCTAGGGAAAAATATACTGACCAAAAAGGACCCAAGCAAATTTGGGTACCTAAAAGGAAATCATAAACATTGTTTTGCAGGTCTGTCTCAAAGCTAAGAAAAGCAACAAATGGTATATGGACAGTGCCTGCTCAAGTCACATGACTGGTGACAAGGAGAAGTTCATCACCCTTAGAGACAAGAAAGGAGGAAAGGTGACCTTTGGAGGTGATCAATATGGTAAAATTGTTGGTATTGGCATTGTGGGCAAAAATCCTGAAACATCCATTGAGGAGGTGCTGTTTGTGATTGGCCTCAACCACAACTTACTAAACGTGAGTCAGACTTGTGACAAAGGAAACTAGGTGCTGTTTGACTCAAAGTTTTGCCTGGTCATCAGAAAAAGTGATCACAGAGTAATCCTCAAGGCTCAAAGGGATGGTAACTGCTATACTATTGACCTTGATGAACTTCCTCCTTTAGATTCTGTGTGCTTAATTAGTCAAAATAACGATAGTTGGTTATGGCATAGGAGATTAGCTCATGTCAATATGAATCAATTGTCTAAACTGGTTAAAAATGAGCTAGTTACTGGTTTGCCAAAAATATCTTTTGAAAAGGATAAAGAATGTGATGCATGCTTAAAAGGAAAACAAATTAAATCATCCTTCAAATCTAAAAACATAGTTACCACAACAAGACCACTTGAATTGCTGCATATGGACTTAATTGGACCATCTAGGGTGAAAAGTCTTGGTGGTAATCTGTATGTGCTTGTAATTGTTGATGATTATTCTAGATTTACTTGGACATTATTCCTTTCTTCTAAGAGTGATACCTTTGATGCATTTGTTACCTTAGTTAAGAAAGTGCAAAATGAGAAAGGTATCTCTATTGTGTCTATCAGATCAGATCATGGAGGAGAATTTGAAAATGCATACTTCCTGGAGTACTGCAGTGAGCATGGAATTGACCACAACTTCTCAGCTCCTAGGACTCCTCAACAGAATGGAGTGGTAGAAAGGAAGAACAGAACTATTCGGGAGATGGCCAGAGCTATGCTGAATGAGAAGGAACTTTCTCAAGTGTTCTGGGCTGATGCAGTGAACACAGCAAGTTACGTCATCAACAGAGCCTACATCAGACCCATCCTGGGAAAGACTCCATACGAGCTGTACAAGGGGAGAAAGCCAAATCCGTCCCATCTCCATGTGTTTGGATGCAAATGCTTCATTCACAACAATGGCAAAGAAAACCTAGGTAAATTTGATGCCAAATCAGATGAAGGTATATTTCTAGGCTACTCTAGTAGGAGTAAGGCATATAGAATTTATAATAGAAGATCAAATGTGGTAGAAGAATCTGTGCATGTGGTTTTCATTGAAAATGAAACTGTTTCAAAACGTCTTACCAATGAGGATGATCTTGCTTTCAATTTTGAAAAACTGGGCATTTCTGATAAAAGTATAACTGAAGCTCCAAAGATATCTGAATCTGTTAACATAGAGGAAGATATCCAGGAGCAAGAGTTTGATGAAGAAAATAATGAAGAAACATCTCAAGAACTCCCTAGAGCTTGGAGATATCAAAGGAATCATCCTATTGATCAAGTGATAGGAGATGTTCAAGAGAGAGTCAAAACCAGAAAATAGTTAAGGGATCAAATGCTAAATTGTGCTTTCATTTCTCAAATTGAACCCAAATGTGCTGAAGAAGCCTTAACTGATGATTACTGGATTTTGGCAATGCAAGATGAACTTAATCAGTTTGAAAGAAATCAAGTTTGGGATTTAGTACCTAGACCCAAAAATCATCCTGTTATTGGTACCAAATGGGTTTTCAGAAACAAACTTGATGAATCTGGAACTATAATCAGAAATAAAGCTAGATTAGTTGCTAAAGGGTATAATCAAGAAGAAGGTATTGATTTTGAAAAAACCTTTGCACCAGTAGCCAGATTCGAAGCTATAAGAATTCTACTAGCTTATGCATGCATGAAAAATATTTTGCTATATCAAATGGATGTAAAAAGTGCTTTTCTGAATGGATATATCATGGAAGAAGTTTATGTAGATCAACCTCCAGGCTTTGAGGATTCTACAAAATCAAACCATGTCTATAAACTGAAGAAAGCTCTTTATGGATTAAAACAAGCCCCTAGAGCATGGTATGAAAGATTGAGCAATTTTCTGACTGAAAAAGGGTTTAACAGAGGCAAAGTTGACACAACTTTATTTACTAAGAAAGAGAATAAAGATTTACTAATTGTCCAAATCTATGTTGACGATATTATTTTCGGTGCTACTAATGAAACTCTTTGCAAGGAATTTTCTAAGTTAATGCAGGGAGAATTCGAAATGTCCATGATGGGTGAACTCAATTTCTTCCTTGGATTGCAAATCAAACAGCTTAATGATGGTATCTTTCTCAGTCAATCCAAGTATCTAAAGGAGCTGTTAAAGAAGTTTGGAATGGAGAATGCCAAGCCAATGGGAACACCTATGGCCACTGCAACCAAACTGGACATGGATGAAAATGGGAAAATGTTTGACATTACTCAATACAGAAGAATGATTGGATCCCTGCTGTACCTAACTGCCAGCAGACCTGACATTATGTTCAGTGTCTGCATGTGTGCAAGGTTCCAATCATGCCCCAAAGAAACCCATGCAACAGCTGTGAAAAGAATTTTCAGATATCTAATTGGAACATCACAGATGGGTCTTTGGTATCCAAAAGGCAATGGAGAAGATCTCAAAGGATACACTGATGCTGACTTTGCAGGATCCAAAACTGACAGAAAAAGCACAAGTGGAACTTGTCAATTTCTTGGAGGATCCCTGGTTTCATGGTTCAGCAAAAAGCAAAACAGTGTGGCTCTATCCACTGCAGAAGCTGAGTATGTTGCAGCTGGAAGTTGTTGTGCCCAAGTCATCTGGATGAAGCAGCAGCTTGAGGATCTTGAGGTTAAAATGAAAGAGATACCCATCATGTGTGATAATCAAAGTGCCATAAACATCACTAAAAATCCTGTCATGCACTCAAGGACGAAACATATTGAGGTTAGACACCACTTCATAAGGGATCATGTTCTGAAAGAAGAAGTTAAGCTGGAATACATCCCAACAGAGGATCAACTAGCTGACATACTAACCAAACCTCTACCAGAAGACAGGCATTGCAAAATAAGAAGAGAATTGGGAATGGTAAATCCCAATGAATTGTAAGTCATTTCTGTGCAATTCTGTCTTTAGAATTTTTAATACTAGAATTTATTCTAACTTGAGCATCGGAGTATGTTTCAATATAGTTGCAGGTGCTCCTTGTGAAAATCATCGGCTAAAAGTTTGAAAGATTGGAGCACTCCAGATTGGAACAACCAGAAAATGAAGAGAATGATAATTATTCTAAGGTCTGGATCCATTCTGTAAGTTTTTAAAGTTGAAATTTGTATGATGTTTGATTGCTAGATGAATTTCATTGATAATCTATGTTTTTGAACTGGTCAACATGGTCAACATTCGAATTTTGGTTGATCAACAGACGAACTTTGGCCTGTTATGCCTTGAACAGTTCTCGGTAATGCCTCGAAATTCGTCTGTTGAAGCTTAAAAGTTCGAATTTTCAAAAACAGAAATTTCAAAGTTATGATTGTCCATCACTGTTATACGAATTATTACTTCTTAACATACTAATGTTGGACAATATTTATAAAAGTTGAAAAATTCGAAGTTTCAGTTCAAAATTCGTCTGTTGACTTATGCTCTTGATGATTGAATGCTTGAAAGATGATGCTCTGCATGCTTAATTTGTCTATTGGTTGAAGTTTTGTTTGTTGAAGCTGTTTTTCTTTTCAACATTCGAATTTTGTCGGAGCAAAATTCGTCTGATTGTGTATGTATTGATTGTTTCAAGCCTCTGTCAGATGAACTTTCAAGATGAAAATTCATCTGTCAGTAAGACGAGCTGAACGGTTTAACTTGAAACTGCCCGAAGTTCGAATTTTGACCCCTCAAAATTCGTCTGTCAGACGGTTACATGCGTTAAAACCGACGATTTCCCACAGAACAGACGCAACCCTATTTGTAACTCCTCCAAGTCTGTTCTGATTCTCTCTTCAATCCTCTTAACTCCTGTCCAAAAACCGTCTTTTCTCACCGATTAAACTTCCTTTCGCATCCCTTAAATCTATTCTCAGCCACATTCTGCATCATTCAACCAAGAAATGGCGAGAGTGAAGATTCCTGGAACAGGACAAGCTGGAACTCGGCCAAAAAGGACGGTCAAATCTCAATATGCTACAAAGGAAGGAGAGAAATCCAAGAGAAAGGCCGAACCCGGTAAAGCTACTCCTTCCAAACGCCAAAAATCATCATCCAAGTCAGAACCTCAGAAAGCTGGGCCCTCATCTTCAAAATCTGCAGTTCCTTTGGCTGATACTGCTGCTGTGGCTTCCTCTTCTTCTACTAAATCTGGAGAGTTTGATTTGACTACACTACCACTGTGGAGCACCCCAGAGATTCAAGAAGAGTACACTACCAAGTTTTTAAACAAAAAGGTAATCAAGCCTCACTGTGTAAATATGGAACAATTTCTGATATCCAACAACTTTGATGCTGCAATATGGTTGATAAAATATAGAAATCTGTTGGAAATTGCTGAAAAATATGATGATGAGGTAGTGAAGACTTGGTATGCCTCTCTTAAATATAACAGCAAGAAAAGGAAATGGGAGGTCACCTTGAGATCAAGGACCATTTGGCTTGCTGATGAAACCTTCAATGAGGTGTTGGAAATCCCAGGTCAAGATGGGCTGAAAGTTGACATTACAGCCTCTAGGTATATGGATGAGGCTAGCACAGCTGACGAAGAAGGTGAGCCCTTCCTATATTACAAGGAGAGCACTATCTTGGATACCTTATTCAGAAGAAGGGAGAATAGGCCCACAATAAATCTGTTGAAGCCCACAGACCTCAGTGTACAAGTAAGGATCTTGCACTACATAGTGTCCAGGATCATATTCAACAAGGGTGGTAGCTTCAATTTGATAACAAGGGCAGAGGCTCATGTGATGACTGCCATCATACGTGGGAAACTGATCAATATGGGTCATATCATTCTCCAGCGTATGATAAAGGCAAGGGATCAGAGGAAAGATTCCACACTCCCCTATGCAGCAATTATTTCAAGAATCCTGCAGCATGCTAGGATTCAGCACATTGAAAAGGGGAAAGGGAAGCTCACTGAGGCCTTCAAAGAAGAAGAATTGCAAAGGATGGGCATTGAAAGAGATGAAGGACATTGGGTTGGAAAGGGAGCAGGAAAATCTGAAGATTTGTTCTTTGTTGCTGATGCATCCCTCCAACAAGAAGGCACCTCTGAGGCTCCTGGCAGATCTGTACCTCAGCCTTCTCAGCCTATTCCATCTCCATCCAGGCCCACTCACCCTCCTTCCACTCCCTCCTCTCGAGCCAAGCCAACTAAGATCACTGAGCTGTTTGACAATCTGTCAACACTCATTCTTAGCATTAGGGATGAGCAAAATGTCAAATTTGCTCATCTACAAGATCAGATCCATCAGTTGGCTGTGAATATGAAGGTGGTGGCTGATGCCTATGAAGAAATTAGAAATGCAATTCCTACCACTTCAGCTCCACCTCAGCCTGGTATCCCTGAGCCTACTCTGTCTCCATCTCCTGTGCCTCCAAGTCCTTTTAAGCTGGATTCTCCTATCCCTGGTGCTGGTATGCAAGTGACTGAACCAACTGGCACACCAAAGGCCTCCAGCAATGAGGTAAGTCCTGGTCCACCCTTGGACTATGGCATGGAGGAAGAGGGTCTGCAGGAAATAAGCCCAATTAAGCAGAGTGAAGCAGTTGCTCAGGACTCTATCCTTTCCACCCAAGAGTCTAAGCAAGTTGAGCAGCTGGAAGCATCCATTTCTGCTTCACCATTTCTGCAATCTACACTCAATGAGGAAAGGAGCATTGTGCCTATTATTGACTTTGCTGCTATTGCTCACAATGCCCTTCTGCTAGCTCAAAGGAGAAGGCTTGAAGAAATGTTTCCTCCTCCTGCACCAGTCTCTCCTTCTCTTGCTGATTATGGGCTGTCAGAGGAACAGAGAGCTCGGCTAGCTCTTTCCAGGCAGGAAATGCAAGAGCTGCTTGAGGTCTCTGATGATTCTGATGAAGAGCCTGCTGAGCCCCCTGCACCAGCTCAGCCAGAGATTCCTTTTGCTCCTGTCCCTCTTCGTGCTGTTCCTCTCACTCAGATACCTCCTCCAATGGACTTTGCTGGGCTTTCTGATGATGCCAAAAAGGGGGAGAAGATAAAGCAAGCTGGGACTAAGCAAGCTGGAAGATCTGCTGAGTCATCTGGAAAAGGAAAGACTTACAGCAAGAAGTCTAAGCTAAAGAAGAAGTGATGTTTTTAGATCTTAGGCTGAATCTTCTTGTTGTATCTAGTTTTAATTATTGTTTTTTGCTTGTTTGATGTTTTGAGAACTGATTGAAATATGTATGGCAACAATTTGGTTAAGTAAATTATGTTCTTGATTGCAATGATTTGGGCTTTGAATCTCTTCACTTAATCTGTTGAAAATGATATCTTATGAACTGTAATGCATATGTTGAGGGGGAGCTTGTGTAAGCAAACCCAAGTACTAATCTAGTTTGTGAGTTATTTTGTCATCATCAAAAAGGGGGAGAATGTTGGATCAAGAGTTTTGATGATTCCAAACCAACACTCAAGAGCTTGGATTGAAGATATCAAAGGAGATCAAAGCTGTTTCAAGTGAAGATTTTCTGAGTATTTGCTATTAAATCTTTTGTAGGATCTTTAGTTTTTGTTTAGATTGGGTAAAAGATTTTGATTTGAGAAAAAGACGTTTTCAAACCTTGATTTAAAGTTAAATCTTTACTTATTTGAAAAATACTCACAAACAGACGAAGTTTGAAAGTATAACTGAACTGTCAAGTTGGAAATTCGAACTTTGCTTTTGGAAATTCGAATTTCGAGCTAAAACTGAATAAGTCTGGAGAGGTGTCCCTCTGTCAGACGAATTTTGGTCATTCAAAATTCGAATTTTCATCAAGTCTGAAAGAAGCCTTTTTGTGACAGACGAACTTCACAGTTTCAAAATTCGAATTTCAGACAAAATACAATTTGTGAAAACCAAAGAAATTCGTCTGAAACTTTGCTAAAATTCATCTGAAATCAAGAAGAAACTAAGTTTGAAAAATGCTCTCTGACAGACGAACGTTGACTTAGCAACATTCGAATTTTCATCTGAATCAAGGGAGCTACTTTGTGACATTCGAATTTCACTCTTTCAAAATTCGAATTTCAGACAAAACAAAACTTGAGAAAATAGAAGAAATTCGTCTGAAAGTTTGATAAAGTTCATCTGAGATCAAGAAAGATTTAAGTCTCAAAACTGGTCTCTGACAGACAAATTTCACTCTGCCAAAATTTGAATTTCAAAGAAAGTGAACTACGGTGCCTATTTGAACGTTCAATGGACAGACGAATTTTGGGCATCCAAAATTCGAATTTCGAGGGTACTGTAGAAAATTGAAAACACTGTTCACGGTTTACAGAAAAACTTTCTTCTTGAAAATTCGTATGTCACATTGTGAAAATATTTTATAGGTTTCAAAATTCGAATTTCACTCTATGGACAGACGAACTTCGTATTTTAACGTTGGAAACTTTAACCTTCGGTTCCCTCGAAATTCGTCTGTTGGCCAACTAAAATTCGAATTTCAGTATGTCAGAAACATTAAATGCGGTTGGTAAACGGATAGTTTTTCAGAGTAACCGTTGGATAACTTCCCCAACGGATAGATTTAGTCTCTAACGGATATTTGAGACCTAAATCTATAAATACAACATCATTTGAAGTTGTGGGTAACGAATCAAACTTGTATATACCGAATTTCTGCTGAATTTTCATCTCAAAAGCTTTTACCCTTCCAACTTCATTATTTGTACTTAAACCTTCATATCTACTCTATTCAAGAGAGTTATTCATTTGTAAACAATCTACTCTTCATCTGAAAGATAGATTTACTTGTGAGAGGTATTCACAAGGGGATTGGGAAGCACATAGAGAAAGTGCTTAGAGAGTTTGAGAGAGCTCAGAACAGAGCATACTCGTGTACTGTGGCTTTAGCAAGAAGCCCGTTGAAATTCTTGCTGGATAGTGGATAAATCTCAAGAGGTGTCTTGGGGACTGGATGTAGGTCAAGTGGATAGACCGAACCAGGATAAATCACTGAGTTTTCTCCTCCTTATCTCTACTTTTCAGCTTGCTCTGTTTTACACGTTGTTTTCATTATACTGTGATATCTTCACTTGCTTTGCTTTGTGCAGAAAAATTTCAATCTTCCCAATTCACCCCCCCTCTTGGGAAGTCAGCCTTGCTAACATAAGGTTCCTAGAAAAAATGACAAAAATACCCCTAGTTGACCAGACTTTAACTGTCTCTAATTTGCAACCCTAAATGACTTTGATCAACCTTAATGACTTAGATTAGGATTAATTAAGTGCCTAAAACATTCAATTGCTGCCCTTATCCTTGTTAACGGAGTCTTAGCTATAGCAGACCACATTATTCAAACTTGGAATCTTTCTCACATTCTTTGTAATGAGAATATTAATTAATTTGTAGTTACTTTGATGTAAATATATTTTTGAGGCTGTGTATTAGGGCCACCCTATAACCATTTTGATTATTAATATATCCCTTCCATTCAAGAAAAAAGTACCTAAAATAATGTTTAGGTAATTAAATCATAAATCATTAGAGAAACTTAAATTTAATTTCAAATGAGCCTCTCTAGATATGGGTAACATGGGCAAATGGAAATGGTAGAAACAGTGAATTTTTTTGTACAATATGAATGAAAAAATAATGATATGGGATAGTAGAGATCGTCAAATAGTTTATGGAATGGTAGTTCCATGAGAAAAGCTCACAAAAAATCTCATGAAACACCCTAATTTAATCACCCAGTAAAATACAAATTAGCACATAATTAACTTGAATTAGTGGAAATGACTCTGATAAAAAGAATTAAAATCCTAAATCCATGGAATATGAAAGATAAATACAAATCCAAGGATTTAACACATTTTTCTAGTAATCAATCAAAATAGCTATAATACAAAAATGCATTAAAAACCCTAAAATTACCCAAAATCAACCAATAAAACACTAGGATTAGGGGATAAAAATATCGTAAAATCTAGTCACATCATTCTTCTCATCTAATTTGTCTGGTAGACATACTAGTCCATTGGTTTCAAATAGAATGAATGAGGACTTAATAACTCATGTATGAGAAAAAGAAGTGAAGCAAGCAGTATTCTCTATTGGTGATTCAAAGGCTTCCATGCCAGATGATTTGAAAATTATGTTTTTCAAAAAAGTGTTTGGGAATCATTGGTCCTCTGGTTATAGAAGCGATATAGGACTTTTTCAAAAATATGAAGTTGCTACATTAGATTAATGCCACAATAGTGTTCCTAATCCTAAAGATTGAGAATCCAATGCACGTGAAGGACTCATGACCTATTACTTGCCGTAATGTGATCTATAAAATAATCACAGATTATTTCTGGTAAGTTAAGCAAAGTATTGCCACATATTGTGGGCAACATCCAAGGGGCATTTGTACGACATAGATCAATGACCCATAATATCCTTCTTAGCCTCAAAATTTTTAAAGGTTACTCTAGAAGGAATATCTCTCCTAGATGCACTTTTAAGATTGATTTGCACAAGGCTTATGATTCTCTTGAATGTGAATTCTTAAAGGAAGTCTTGGAAGGATTAGGATTTAACCCCCTGTTTAATCAGTGGGTGCTTATTTGTGTATGGACTGCCAAACATTTGATCAATATCAATGATGAATTAGAGGGCTATTTTCCTGGAGGGAAGGGATTCAGGTAGAGAGATTCTACGTCTCCTTATCTTTTTTGTTCTAGGAATGGAATACTTGAATATATTGCTGCAAATGGCTTCTAAGCAGAAAGGATTCAAATTCCATCCAAAATGCCATAGAGTTCAATCAAATCATGTTTATTTTGCTGATGATTTATTAGTTTTATGAAGGGGTCATATTGCTTTAGTGACCATTACTCAAGACACTCTTCAAAAATTCTCTACAGCTTTTGGGTTAACCATCAAAGCCAATAAAAGCACTATCAACCTTGGTGGACTATTAAGAAGTGAGAGAGGAAATCTTGAACTGCTTGGATTCTAATGAAGGAGAACTTCCAATTAGATACTTGGGGTGCCTTGGAATTTAAAAATGCTTGTATGTGCAAATTATGAACCATTGATTGAATAGATGGTGAGTCATATTAAACATTGCACTACTAAACATCTCAGTTATGATGGTAGGTTCCAATTGATTACCTCAATTCTATTGAGCATATAATGATTTGAAGTCAAATCTTCCGTCTTCCACAAGAAGTAGTACTTCTCTAAATTCAATCTATTTGCAGAAGCTTTCATTAGTTAGGTGTGGAATAGAGTAAAGAAGAGTCCTATAGCTTGGAATGCTATTTGCCAACCTAAAGAGAATGAAGGACTAGGCTTTAAGGAGTTGTTGTCCTGGAATAAAGCAACTTTATCTAAGTTGCTATTAGGCTTAGCATCAAAGTCAACTTGTTCTATTTAGTGTCGTTGGGTTAAATAACACTAGCTAAAAAGATGCTCTATATGGCAGGTAACCTCTAAATCTACTAATTTTGAATCTTCTAAAAATTAGGGATGAGTTTATGAATCATTTCCTTGAACTTGAGATTAGAAAATTACTAATGAGACATAAAGGGAAAAGAATACAAATGGTGTACTCCGGCTTTCAATCTACCAACCCTCCTATCTCATGGAATTACATTGTTTGGAATGGTTATTCTCTTCCAAAAGCATCATTCATTGCTTGGCTTGCATTTCATAATAGATTACCAACCAAAGATAAAATAGTGAAAATGAAGATGCTTCAAAATGACCAATGTGTGTTCTGTAATATTCATTCCGAAACCAAGGATCATCTCATCTTTAAATGCAATTTATGTTCCCGTATCCTTAGGAACATGATGCAATGTGCGGATTTTGATATTGGTTCTTCTAAATTTGAGACATGGCGCAACATGTTTTCATTCAATCCAGACACAAATCTCAGCCTATTTTCAAGTTAAGAGAGACTATGTTCTGTGTAGCTATATATGTGATATGGCAAGCCAAGAATGACGTTATCTTAAGCAGAAAAGTCCCAATTGTGATACTATATGCTTTAGGGTGATTAATGACCTCATGGTGACATGGAAAAATCTTTTGATAGATAATAAATAGATATACAAAAACTATAGATTTGTGACTTAACGTTTTTTGAGTTCTTTGGGGTTTGCCCCCATTGTTGTGAATATTTTTTAGTTGTTTTTTCAATATAATTTCTTCACTTTTCTTTAAACAAAAATCTTGTGTGAAGGAGCCAAGCACTTTTTTTTTTCGTGCACTTATACCATAATAATTGGCAGCATATAATTGGCTCCAAAGTTGTAGGTAATTTTAGGATTGATTTCCCTTGATATCCAGTTCTAATAAGGATAGTTTAAGGCCAAAAGACGTAATCAAATAAAGTTGGGTTTTAAGAAGCCGAATAAAATTGAAGGAATTTTATATTTTTGGCCTGTTTTCTGCAAATATTTGGACTCTCAATCTCTCATCACTCTTTAATATGGTGTTGTAAGCGTTGATCTAAGTTTCAGAATATCCAGAAGGTCAAGGAAATTATTTTTTATAAAAAGTATATATACATATTTTAAATAAAAATATTTGTATAATTTTAATAAAATTAAGGAGGAGTTTGAATAATTCTAACATTAAAAAGGACAAAATAGCATCAAACCAATGGTTTACTTTTCCGAAATATTGTTGTCTTCTACGTGAGGATCTTTCCCATTCCTCCACATATGAATAATTGGAGGAGGGAGCATGTTATTAAGACGTGGTGAAACAGACAAGAACCTAAATTTAAATGACTTTGACAATTGGAAAAAGCAAACAAGTTAGGTATTCACTTTAATACTCCGTCCAACTCAATTACATGGATTAAGATAAAATTAGTTAATAATTTTAATGTTTTTTCAAAAATCACATTATCTTTCAAAAGGTACCCTTATTAAAAATCAATAATCATAATGGTCAATGGTAAGTTGAACTCTATTTTCTAAAGCACTTTAAGATAAATTAAATATGGACATTTTTTATGATATATAATAAATATTACATCATATATTAAAAAGGGTCTTATATTTAGAATCAAGTAAAAATATTTGAAAAAAATTTTATGTTTATATTATATAATTTCTGAATTTCAAAACAACACTAATTACTATTATTCCAATAACGTATTTATCTTTTATTTTAAAAATTAAAGATAATATTAATTATATTTTTTTTATTTATCCATTTGTTGAAAAGTATATTAAAAATTTAAAAATAATTCTAATATATTAATTATAATTTTTTAATTTATATGTTAAAATGTTAAATGATAGATGGAGTAAATTCACTGTGTTCTGTTTTTGAAAGGTTTCGAATTTCAATGAGGTTGTTAGCTAGACGGCTCCTACTATAAAACAAGCCATTTCTTTTTCAATCTACAATTTCAAACCACCCATTGTTGACTTTAAACATTAGAAAGATTCATCATATAATCCAATCAGAGTTTCCCTAGTTTGATTCATGTAAAATTGCCCCCATTTTTTTTTAAATAAAAATTGAATTTTGAAAGCTTGAAGTGATGGACATATAAAGTTCTCTAGATTGAACCTACCAGACAAGTCAATTTATTTAACTCAGAGAGTTTATTAAGTTAATTGGATTGGCCAATTATTTAAAAAAATTAATGTACTCTTTATCTCGATTCATAATTACTCCCAAGAATGAGCTAATCCATTTAATTTCTAAATTCATCCATATATTATATTTAATATATATTTATTACTCCCTCTGTTCTCGTTTATAATGCACTTTTAACTACCGCAAACAAATCAAGACAATAATTAATAACTAACAAAATTTTGCACCTTTTCTCAAATTACCCTTATTAAATATTTTGAGAATGAAATATTTTAATAATAAATAAATATTTGGATCTATTAATTAGGGGTAATCTTGAAAAGAAAAAAAAAAGTATATTACGTAATCCGTAAAATGCATTATATTATGAAATATAAATTTCTCAAAAAAAGTGTACTATAAAGCGGGATGAAGGGAGTATATGATTACATATAAAAATAATTATAAATATAACTCTAATATATTATCTCCTGTCTATATTATTAGGATTCTTCTAGCTCTTATTTAGTCTAAAATATGAGGGATTATATAATTTTTAGTAAGAATTTATTTTTTTCACCTATATTAATTATCGTCTCGTAAGTTAAAAAAAAAAGAGAGAAAGATGATGAATTTTCAGAATAATTTTTATTGGTAATTAATACAAATAAAATTGGAATGTTAAGTTTTTTTTTAAATTTTAAAATATGGAACTAATTTTTTTTAATAAGTATAAAATAGTTAAAAACTCTATAATATGCAAGGGAGATACTATACAGATTTCAACTATATATATATATATATTACTTTTATATTTTAAACCACCAATTGTTGACTTTAAACCGTACAACGATTCATTACAAAATCCGACCTGAGTTTCCCTAATGTGATTCTTACAAAATTGGCCCCACATTGTTGTAAAATTTTGAATGGTTGAAGTGACGGGCGTTCCGGAAGTTAGGATTTTCTTGGTAAAATTTTTCAAAATAGGTTAAACGCAAAGACATGTTCGTCTGATTCATCGATTTAATGGGATGAATCTACTAAATGCCTGTTCGGATAAGCAGGGGAAGTCTTGAGAAGCTTTTTGTGTAGCTATAATCATATTTAAAACATTATACCACTACTAATAGTCCTTTCAAAAGTCTTTCACCAAAAAAAAAAATCCTTTCATGTGTATACGTAATATAAATGTAGAAGTGGTCAATGGATATTCATATCATTCGTATATATTTATTTAGTATTACTACTTGAATTTATTTAAGTATATAATGTATTAATTAATAATTAATATCAATAATGTTAGAGTTGCTTACTTATATTATCATTTTAGGTACAAAAAATTGTTAGATGTGACATGTAATCGTAAACACGTTAGACTAACTAAAATTCAAAATTTTGAACGTAGTATAGTGTTTGTTTAGAGTTAAAAAAGTGATTATGGTATCAGTTTCTAAACACAATCCTGATTAAAATAATCACTTATGCCCATTTAAGTGATTATTTCCATAAGCTACTTTTTTCAACTTATGATAATCATTTATTCTCTCATAATCACTTATTTCACTTTTTCTTCTCATTATCTACCCAATAATCACTTAAACCCCAATATTTAAACACATTTTTTTCTTAAAATCACTTATGGGTTAAAAATATCCAAACACAATTTACTTTTGACATAATCACTTATTCTCATAATCTATTATGAATAATCACTTATCCTCATAATCACTTATACATAATCTAATTTAAATACACCCATAGTTGTTTTGTTTCAAAATTCAAATTCAAATTTTATTATTTGTTTTGTTCAATAATTTCTATAATCATTATTTGATAAGTTAATAGTTATAAGATTGTTATTATTTTGTATTATGATTTCTTTAAAATTGAAAAAAGAATAAAACTTAATAAAAATAATAAAATTTAAATTGTTCAAAGTTCACACAACTCATAAAAAAAGTGCACTGGGTACATCAAATCCATGTCTGGGTGGGTTGGTAGTTTAGTATGATCTTTGTAGGATGATTTCAACTTTATAATACTCCTTCCATTTCCATTTCTTAATGTAAAGGGTAATTGGAGAAATTTTCATATTTCAAAATATAAAAGACATAAAAAATTTATTTCATGTATTTAATAAATTTTTTTAAAAATAACCTTAATTAAAATGATTTTTTTTCAAAATATAATATTACAAAATTATATGAGGTAAAAGTTATTAACATTAAATAAGGATATTTTTTTAAACTATTTTATATTTTTAGATAAATTTATTACTTTTCTTGATTAGTGTGATTTTATCTTTTATTTCTTATATTATATTATGAAATAGAGGGTGGAAAGAAGCAGCTTCTTATTAATTGACCCTGTCAATGGTAGATCAACGTGTTTAGTTCTATATAGCTCTTTGCTATTCATCCATCACATATTTATTGTTATTTTAGGATTGTTTTTATTTTATTTCAAAACTATTACCATTTTATAAACCCAATGTCTCATTAATTTTTTTTTCCAATTATATCTTTATTTATTAATTACATTTTTTCTCTCTCTTACCTGCTACTACCTCTATTTTTAAAATATAGAGTGAAATTTTAAAAAATTAAGATTTGAAAATATAAGTTACTTTGTGAAAATTAATGAGTATTTAATATTTTTTTTTCAATTTTATCCTACTTATGTTATGATAGTACTTGATTATGAGATAGAACAGTTAAAAAAAGCTATAGTGGGGATAGAATAATCCATTTTTATCAATATTTAATTATGATAATTTTGCAAAGTTATGGAAATTTTTTAAAGAATAAAGGTTTTTTTTTTGTTTATGTGAAGTAAGTAAATATAACTTATAATTTAAAACGAAGAGAATACTTACTCTTTTTTAATTTACTCAATTGAAAATTGAATTTCAAGGCTATTTAAATGAGGACATTTTAGTCATTGTGAGTATTATTTTATATTAATTAAAACTTTCTTAAGTCATGTGTCACGAGATATTTGGTACTCATCTTATCAGAGATCAACACTTAGTGCTCATCACAAATCTAAACAAGCTAAATTAAAACTAGACTCTCCAATTTTTATTTTATTTTATTATTATATTTTATATTAGATGCAGAATTTGAAGTAGAAATAAATTTATAACTAATATTTTTTTTAAAAAAAAAGTTATTAAATTTGGATTATTCAAATTAGATTTAAACAGTCCAAATTTCATCACAATGATGTCATCCAGATGAGGGTCCTATGAGACAACCTTAAACAACATTAAAATGGGATGGAGGGAGTAGTTTGTAAGGGTAATGTTTTTAGTCTAAATTAATCAATAATACTAAATATCGAATTGTTTATTATTAAAAAATTCAGTATAATCTTGTTGAAAATGTATATATTCACAATCTTTATTGATAAAAGATGTATTCATAATCTTGGTAGGCCTTTTGTGTGTGTGTGTGTATAACTTTAATGGATTTTACTATTGGTACCATTCCATCTATGAGAACTGCATCTATGAGAACTTTCACAATTTCTTTGTCTAATATTTTAAAAAATACATAGTACATTGATAATATTTTTATGCATTTTTGTACTAACTAATAAAATAGTTCGTATGCAAAAATAAATATATTATATTGTATCTCAAAAGCATTAATTTTTGGCTGTCAGTTATGGAATATTTTCATGCTAAAAAAAATATTATATTAGTTCCCAAACATGATTTAATAATGTTATGGGAAAAATGACATTTAAGGGCTCATATGTTAAAATAATACTCCATCCGTCCCATATTATAAAGTAATAAATGAGATTTTATGCATAATAAGAAAAGTGTAGAACAATGTTAATTTTCTCAAAAAAAAAAACTATTTTACTCATATTAAGCATCATTAATCAACACAATTTATAATATTAGACATTATATTAATGATGGATAAAATTAATAAATAAAATTATGTTACCTCATAATATTGGATAAAAAAAATCTCACTTATTACCTTCTAATATGAGACAGAGAAAGCATAAAAAAGCCTTAAGTAATTAGGAAACACTCACAAGGACAGAAGAATCTGAAAAATTATTACTTATATTAGTTACAATCTGATCTTCTAAATGTTATAACCTTGAGCATTAATTGGTTGCAAATGAACTGATAAAAATGATAAGGGTGACTGGGTAGGTGGTAGCCGACATTTTAAGTGACAATTTTTAGAAGTATAGTTTGTAACCAATTGGTATTTAAAGTTGTAAGATTGGAGAGAATGATTTTTAGTAAAATGCAAATAATCTCTCTCCATTTCAAAATAATTAACATTTAAAATAATGTACATATATTAAAAAAAGCTATTAAGAAGTTTTGATTATAAAAAATCTTAGACGTAGTTGACTAAAGTATCCTTAAATTCATTCTTTAATTATCTCCTACATATTAACTTTCCAGTAAATTTGGAAGTTAATAAGAGTGAAATTGTAAAAAAAAATTGTTCCATTGAAATTTCAAAATAATAATTATTTTAAAATTAAATTAAAACTATAAAATATCAATTATTTTAAAATCAGCTGAATAAAATTTTTATCCTAATAAATTTAAAGTCATTCTTTAAAATTAAATTATCTTATAAGCCTCCAATATAGTTATAAAAAAGAAAAAAAAAAAGAAAACTAATCATACTAACCTAAGGAGTATATTAATGTTATACACATGTCAACTAGGGTAAGTAACAAGTGGATAAGCATTAAAGTAAAATTTATGAAAATGGGTGAACGCCGCCCAAATGGTGAATAAGATGGGAGGAAGAATATGAGCGCAATGAATGCCCACTCACACAAGAATGAATGTCTGCTTTCTTCACATGCCGCATGTTTTATATTAACTAGCTGGATTCTCTCAGTTGAAATTAAATTAAAAAAAAACTGAATTCTTAATCTCATTATATAAATAAAATTTCGTACATTCAAATCATAAGCTGTTAATCGAATTAGACATTTTTTTTGTTCGAATTGGATTAGGAGTATCCTAGGAGAATGAGAGACTAATTTCTCTGGCAAAAGTTAACTAATTGGGTTTGTTTTATTCCCAAGTGCTTGGCTAAAATATGAAAGCTTATACTATTCATATTAATTTAAGTTAATAGACATATTTTTTATATTATATAAATTTCTTCAAATTTTTTAAATTTCATGTAACATTTTTTACATTACATGAAATTTAATAAACTAGACTATTAGCATGTGTCAGTGATAGAAGGAAAAATCAAAACACAAAGCTCAATATAAGTTATATGTAAGTAATATCATAACATATGTATAAGTCATTTTTACAAATTGACTTCCTATAAACTTCATATTATAATAAATAAATTTGAAGAAATTTATTTCAAACCAAAATATTGTTATATTTATTGATTTAATATTAATATTTTAATCTCATGCACATAAAAAGCATAAATGAATGAAAAATTCATGAATATAATTTTTGGTACATGTTTGTAGTTAACTATAAAAATAACTGAAGTCACCAATAAGATTTGTCATAGTTTGTAAATAATTAGATCCCTTAAACATGTTATTTAAAATTTGATTTCTAATTATATCTATGAAAAAGACTTTATTGAAAAAGGTAAAACATACTCTTATAATTTTTATATCTTAAAGAAAATAGTTTTTAGTTGTTGATTGGTAATACCTACTATGATGATGATGATAATAATAATTACTAACTAAAGAGGGGTGGAATTAGACAAGTAGTCTCATTATTGAGCAAACTTGGTCAATTATTAAAATTGGAGGAAATGTAGTTGCCTTGGGTTGAGAAGCAACAAGGACAACTAGAAACGGTATTTGCCAAAAATCCAAGTGCGCCTCCTGAGGCTTTAGTGGCTCACACACACGGCTATCATGCGCCACAGCTCATCCCTCATTACCCCTTTCCTCCCCATTTCTCTTTCCATGTATATGATTTGGGTCCCACCACTGATTTGGAAGTTTGGTATACTATATTTTACATCTTGTATATCCTGTCCTTAGCTAAAAATACTTCACAACGATCATATAAATTTAATTTAAACTAAGTATTTTTTTTCATGAAAAGAGTAATAATTTTAAAATTTATAAAAAAATTGTACTCATTTTGTAATATTTGAATTTTATTAAAATATAAAAAATATTAAAGACATAAAAATAAAATTACATGGAGCTTAATGAAATATATAAAAAAGACTAAAATAATGAAAAAATTATACAAAATCGAAAGTGGCTGCATTATTTTGTTACCAATAAAATTATATTGTTCATATCTTATAAAAGGTACCATTTTTAACAATTTATATTTTATATTGAATACATGAAATATGAAAAAAATGTAACCACACCATTTTTATTTATTTGTTCCATGGATTTTGTTGGTATGTCATTTAATAGATATAGAC
Organism: Adenanthera pavonina; assembly: GCA_026686845.1. Lineage (NCBI taxonomy): Eukaryota > Viridiplantae > Streptophyta > Magnoliopsida > Fabales > Fabaceae > Adenanthera > Adenanthera pavonina. Next base: position 8,221,102 of record JAIVEN010000019.1, on the reverse strand, counting down.
ATATAACAAAATTCATAATAATATTCACCATTTATAAATTATTAGTAATGTAACTTATATTTTTTAATAATGCATCAATAAATGCATCTAATTATATATATTAGAATAATTTAGCAATATAAAATTATCAATCTTTTAAAATATTTATTTTTTAGTATTTTCTAAATATATATTTTTCTCTTTTTAAAGAAAATTAATGCAATATGTTTTTAAAAAAGATTGACCATGGCTTTTCTTTTTGGCGGGGTCTCTCTGAGTGTAGAATTTTCAACCAGGAAACGTGGCTTGCATAACCCACTTTCATACCCCCACTATGCCTCATTTCCTTTGGCTTCTGTAGTTTTCTTTCCCCTCTCTCTCTCTCTCTAAAATGCAGTCATGTACTGTTACAGTTACATCTCACATACATCCTTACCTTTAAAGATTATATCACAGAATTTTATAACTTATCATTTTGGTTCAGCTTTCTCACTCCTCTTTTACCTTGCTTTTGGGGAAGAAAAGGAGGATTCAAAGAGTTTTTTCCTGTAAAGATTTAGCTTCTTGGGTCAAGTTTCTCCGGTAATAAACAGTACTTCTCTTTCTTAGTGATTCTCCTTTTCCCTATGTTTATATGATTAGTGCTTTTCGTATGAATTCATTTTTTTTCTTCTGGTTTTAAGTTAGTAAGATTCTAAGAATTGGACCTTGATGCTCTGTTTTTCATCCTCAATTCCCACAATTTTTTTTAAACTGAGTTTATTATTGGTTAGTTCGTGGAATTAAATATTCATTTAGTTGTCAAAAACAGTAAATACTAATCAATTTGTAAATGTGTTTACACGCCCGCTGTATTATAATTCCTTCTTTTATGATTATTCTACAAGTTCAAATATCATCGATTCATGAATTTAAGACATATAACCTTCCATATTTTAATTGTCTCTCAATATATCACTATCAAAGTTTTATGTATTGATTTGTTTTGCTTCTGAGGATATTAATATTTAATTACTTCGTCATCAATTGAAGGTTGCAGATTGTGAGAGAAGTTGTCTATCATTAATGCACAATAAGTTCTTAGAGAAAGAAGATGGGAAAAACAGACTTACGGGTTGCAAAAGGGGGCATCGGAAAAAAGGAATCATTGGAAAGCTTGTGCAAGGATAGTGAATCATCCAATGAAGACTCTTCAAGTTTTTCTGATTCAGAATTGAAGAAGTTGGTTAAAGGGGCGAATTCTCGCGGTGCTATAGTTGTAAATATTATTCAGTCACTAATTAAGAAGAATTTTTCAATCCATGGCCAAATACACTACGGGATACCAAGGAAAATGGTGAGTGTAGATGAGAGACATCTTCGTTGCTGTCTGGAATTCATACACACGAGTGCATTCAAAGGAACTCGGATCGACATAACCAGGAACTCAAGACTGACAAATAAGAGAATTTTACCGGAAAGCTTGTATCCAGGTCAGTTTATCTTTGAATGTCCAATGGCGGATGGGACTGGGAATGTAGTTATAAGTGCTAATCCTGTACAGTGGAGCATAAGTACAGTAATGAGGAGTAAAAGTATGATAAATATTTTGAATAGTCCTTTACTTCACCAGTTTGGTGCTTCAGATAGCAATGAAAATCTGAGCAGGATGAACTTCGCTGATGCTAAAGGATTGATATGCAATGATTACATGGACTGTCCTAGTGGTTTGAGCATCTCTTCCTCATATAAATTTGAAAAGGAAACTCCGATTATGAAAGGCCAAAAGTTTGGTTCTATGTCATTGGTTCATGAAAGGCTTGCTTCTACCTCGAGCACGAACTCTGATGGATTATCTTTTGCTTCTCCTATACCATCTCAAGGAATGCTTCAGTGCACATGGAGGGAAGGAATTCCGCAGTTCGTTTTTTCTGCAGATGATAAGAAGGAGGTCTATGTAGCTGAAATGAGGAAGGTAGAACCAACAGATAATAAGACTTTGGACCATGTGTACCTGATTCATTTGGACAAAGCTGAGCAAAAGGGCCGCGAAATTTCTGACAGTAATTCTCAACTTGTTGGTAAGATGAATGTATCAACAGGTTTCACCCTTGGCTCAAACAACGATAAAACCATGGAAACTGAATTTGTTTTGTTTGGTAACCATGAAAATTATGACAAGGAAATGCACAGTTCAAGCCATACACCAAAGAAAAATAAGGGGCTGTCAAAGAAATTGTCCCAAGTCTTCAGAGCTAGTCCTTTGTCAAAACACACAGCACAATCTAAGTTTGATGAACCGGAAAGTTGTCCATGGGACCCCCAAGTAAAAAATGGGGCCAGTTTGTTAGAAGCTAATGTTCCATCAAATTTGGAGCTGGCTGCTATTGTTGTGAAAGACCATATTCCTTGTACTCAGCCAAATGATGTAGGAGGTTGGGGTTTAAAATTTCTCAGTAAGTCTAAAGTCAAGCAAACTACATTGCCCAGTGAAAGTTGTATGAGAAGTATGGGTGATTGCTCAACTAGCACGAAGATCCTAATTCCAGCCGGTATTCATGGTGGGCCAAGAGCCAGAAATGGTGGCCCATCCAGTCTCATTTATAGATGGAAAACTGGGGGCCGCTGTGACTGTGGTGGTTGGGATGAGGGATGTCCACTGACAGTATTTCAGACAAGATCGACTATAGCAGAGGTTCTTTCTGAAGCAGATAAGCCAGGCGAGTGCAAAAATGTTGATTTAGTTACTCAGGTATGTAAATCTTCTCATATTCTGCTACTGCGTTGAGTGTGGCAACTACTAGAATCCGTTTTAGCCACATCTGTTTCTGTTTTTCTGTGTGTTTTTCTTGACCCTTCACTTACTTTTCTTGATATTTGATCATTTGATCTCTCTTTCTGTATTATTCATAATTTGACATTATGCATGGCATAACTAAAAGGACTTTGTGATAAATTTTTCTCAGTGTTGTAACGTATTATTATGCATGCACAAGAAATGTCTATACTTGTTTTGATTGTCACCAACGCTTCTGTCCTTGAGGTGCTATTTTTTGGCAGCATTTTTTACCTTAAACCTATGCCATTTTGTGTTTCTAAATTTTTTATGTACTTGAATCTACAATGTTAAATATGCTTTTCTTGTTGCCTAGTGTTTATGTGACTATGAAATGAGATGTCCCTCTTCCTCACATTTCAGGGCTCAAGGGATTTCAACCCCACTTTGAGGATGGTGAATGTTCATGACAATTTGTACTTTATTCATTTTCGGTCACCCTTGTCTGCATTGCAGTCATTCTCCATTGCGGTGGCGATAATTCACATGCAGAGCCCTACTCTCCGATCCAATAGTTCACAGTGGTTGTGATAACAAAAGTTAAAAGCTGAGGTTTTGTAGCATTCATAATTTTCCTTCGATTTATGACAAGTTAGGTGTTTGTACATGAATCATATATTTATTCCTATGTTATGGTTGTTGTCTATTGTAGTGTCAGAGATTACCTAGCTCAGGTCTCCTCACTTTCCACCTCCAATTCCTAAATAAGGATTCTTGTAGCCATTTTTTGTTTCCCCCTTCTTTTCTGTTGTTTCCCTTGAAGGGATATAGTGTAAAAGCTTTTTGATCAACAGTGAGATTGGATTTGTCATTTCGGATGACAAGTTAGATGCAAATTAGCACTTAATCTGGTAAGCTATTTGATTGTAACAGTCTACACAATGTTTCATCGGACTTTGATTTGAAGCATGTAAGGAAGTTTGTATGTTTTAATTTCTTGAGTTGTAAGAAATTAATCTGTCAACTCACTGTGTATACAAACTTGGACTGTGCTAAAATGTGAAATACACTTTTCATTTAAATAAACTGCTCAAATTGACATGGATGATTCCATGCACATGTTATCTCTGTCTTACAGCTTTTCTTGTTTCCCCACAAGATCAAGAGAAGATTTTGGGTGCAGATTTTCAACAAATATGGATCAGGATACTCTTCTCGTCTTGGCCATCTCATGAAGGTATGTGATGCAGATGCTTCTTTAATTAACTCTATCAATTTGACGTTCTTAATTCAGGTTTTGGATTTGGGAATTAGGATTTAATTTAGGGTTTCTTTTAGTATTTGGACCTGGAGATCTATGAAGCTAGACAGTTATAGTCACTACCTTTTCTGATTTATTTATACTTGAAAAATCTGATAAACTTGATATTTGACTTCTCTCTGTCTCAAGTGTTTGTTCTGCACCAGTGCTGTGCCATCTTCTTCCACTAACCCTTGGAAAAGCATCAGAAAAAGGAATGAAACATTCACCGTATATGCATATTGCAGAGGCATGATATATATTTGTAGATATCAGAAAATGCTAAAGCCGTTATATAAAAAATGAATCTACATAGATTAATTAATAAAATAAGTTGAAATATGAACCTTTTTTTTTGGTACGATGAAATATGAACTTTTAATTATGCACCAAAGTGTTAGTTCACATTTGAGCAAGAAAACATTATATGCAAAGTTCATACTTGAATTGGTTGTCAAATATTCACTAATGCTTCAGTTATTGTCCTAATTTGGGAATTTGTTGGTCTTTAATATTGTTGAGGAATTCGGACTCTCTCAATTTTTGGAGAGAGAATGGCTAATTTGAATAAACTTTTGGTCCCCTAGTCAATTTGGATATTTTACATATTTTTTCATTAAAAAATAAAAAATCATTTTTTGAAAAAACTGAAACATTCAAGTCAATTGAATGATCAAATTTTACTCAAAATGACTGTCATCTTTTGAATTTGGATTCTCCTTTATGCGTAAATTTTTTTTTCAAAAAATAGTTATTTTAAATAAAATCTAATTATCCTGTTATTTTGGGCTTTCATATTTGTTTACAACAATTTCTTATTTTTATGTAAAAAGAAATCTAGAATGTTCAAATTGATTAGATAATAAGGATTTGTTTAAAATCAGTCATTTTCCCACCAAAACATTGAAATAATCAAGACTCTTGCTCTCTTATTGTCAAGGGGTGGTTGTTCCAACATTTTGATCATGCGAGATGAGTGGTTGTCTTGATACAAATAATAGCTTAAGGTTAAAACAAATACACCACCAGTAATTGGTTCATATAGTTAGGCACTTGTTTCTCTTAAGCAAGCTTTCGATTTCAAGTTTTGTACATAGAGAAAATTATGACTTAAAGAGCTTTACACCTTTGTAGTCTAATTTAACTTGATTTGAATTAATTAGAATTTAATATGATTTTTGAAAACCAATCAGTATTACCAAAAGAAAAGAAACAAATACCACAAAAAATACTGCATAATCCTACGTATTTTTTACTCTACTAATAATATTTTTTTATTTTTTTTTATTATTTTTTTACTATACTAATGATATTTTGAATCTGTGTTGTGCTAATCCCATGAAAGTAGATTCGTACATTGTATTGTCATTTTCCAACGTTCCAAGGGAAATTTTGTAGTTTTCAAGAACTTTGGCGTGTAAATTTTGGAAAGAGAAACACATAACATGTGAACATGTAACCACAAACAGGAACAAGAAAACAAAATGGAAAGTGAAATGAAGGGAAAACGATATATTGATGACTAAGAAAAACGGATGGATTCATCAGCCTGTACTAGTGTTGATCATGTGACCCTGGCATATACCTGAAATTAGGAGGAATATATAAATTCATCTTTGGTTTGTATTTTTCAATGATACGAAATACGGACTGAATTGTTGAATTAGAAGTTTTGATGATTCCAAACAACTAGAATTTAGGAAGGAAAATATCAAAGAAATGGAAAAGAATCAAGTGAAGAAATCCAATGAAGGACATAATGAGACTTGTTAGGATTCTTTATTTGTATATGGGTAAAAATCTTTAATTCTTACGTTACCACAATGTTTAAAAAAAGGTTTTCAAAAGTTAGCTTTGTGTTAGAATTGAAAAATATTAACTAACAGACAAATTTTGTAATTAAATCATACATATGTTGTACAAAATTTGAACTTTACTTAATAAAATTTGAAGTTACAGAGGTTTTATTTCTAATAGATGAATTTCAAGTTTTGAAATTCGAATTTTAGACTAAGTACTGTCAATGAAGATGTACAAAATTCGCCTAAAGTTTAGTCAAAATTTGAATGTCTGTAAAGTTCAAAGTCAATTCAATATCACTGTCTCTAACGGACGAACTTTGGACTTTAAAATGCAAATTTCAAAACTAAAACTTATGAGTCCAGTAAAAGCATGACTCTGAAAGATAAATTTTGGAACCTAAAATTTGAATTTCAAGAGGAGAACTTTTGTGCTAAGTTGAGCAAACCTCTCATAGACAAATTTCAACTTCTGAAATTTGAATTTTAAGTACATTGCAAAAACTTGAGATAACTATTCAAACTCAACAGAACTCTTTGAATATGAAAATTCTTATGTTCTAATATAAGAAACAAAGCTAGGTTGGTAGCTAAAAGATACAATCAGGAGGAAGGCATAGATTATAAGGAAACTTTTGTTTTAGTTGCAAGATTGGAAGCAATAAGAATTCTCCTAGCCTATGCTTGTATAAAGGATATAATGTTGTATCAAATGGATGTGAAAAGTTCCTTTTTGAATAGGTATATTATGGAAGAAGTTTATGTTAACTAACTTCTAGGCTTTGAGGACTCAACAAAACCAAATTATATATATAAACTGAAGAAAGCTCTTTATGGTTTAAAACAAGCACCTAGAGCATGGTATGAAAGACTAAGTAACTTTTTAATTGAAAAAGTATTTAATGGGGACAAAGTTGATACAACTTTGTTCACTAAAAAGGAAAACAAAGATTTACTTATTATTCAAATTTATGTCAATGATATTATATTTGGTGCTACTAATGAATCTCTGTGTAAGAATTTTTCTAAGTTAACTCAGAGTGAATTTGAGATGTCAATAATGGGAGAACTCAACTTTTTCCTTGGATTGCAAATCAAACAATGTGATGATGGCATCTTTCTCAATCAATCAAAATATTTGAAAGAGTTGCTAAAAAAATTTGGAATAGAAAATGCTAAATCAATGGGAACTCTAATGGCTACTGCCACAAAGCTCGTTATGGATGAATAAGGAAAACCATTTTATAACTCAAAATGATTGGCTTATTGTTGTACCTAACAGCTAGTAGACCTAACATCATGTTCAGAGTCTACATGTGTGCAAAGTTCCAATCATGTCCCAAAGAGTCCCATGCAACAACTATGAAAAGGATATTCAGATACTTAATTGGAACATCATAGGACTCTGGTATCCAAAGGGCAATGGATAAGAGCTCGTTGGATATACTAATGCTGACTTCGTTGGATCCAAAAATGATAGGAAAAGCACAAGTGGGACATGTCAATTTCTGGGAGGATCTCTAGTCTCATGGTTCAGCAAGAAACAGAATAGTCTAGCTCTCTCCATAGCAGAAGCTAAATATATAGCTATTAGAAGCTGTTGTGCACAAATTCTTTGGATGAAACAGCAAATTGAAGATCTTGAGATTGAGATGAACCTATAAGATGTGATAATCAAAGTGCCACCAACATCACAAATAATCCAATAATAGTAATGCATTCAAGGACAAAGCACATTGAGGCCAGACATCACCTCATACAGTACCATGTTTTGAAAAGAGACATCATGTTGGAACTTGTCCCTATAGAAGATCAGCTTATAGACATCTTGACTAAACCACTTCCAGAGGACATATATTGTAAAATCAGAAGAGAATTGAGAGTGGTATATCCCAATGAATTGTAAGTGAACTTTTAACTGAATCTATTTACTTTCTAAAGTTAATTTATTAAGATATACACTGACTTAAGCTTCTAAGTATGTTTAAAGTACTCCTCATGGGCTTATATGAAAGAAAAATCAATATAATGGAGTATCTCACACTCACTCAGTCAACATCTGCTAAAGGAAGATGGAAATTCAAATTTTCAGCATTTATCTGTAGGTTCAATCCTGTAAAATTCACATTTTGGATGCTGTTAGACGAATTTCCATGCTCTATTATGTTTTTAAATGAGTTGGCATGCTTAAAATTCGAACTTAAGTGCTTAACAAACATATTTCAGTGCTTCACATGTTGTTCTAGTATTTTTAGTTCATTTGAAATTTGTTTGTTGCTCAATTGAAATTTGAATTTTGAATGTTGGTATGTGTGTTGACTATGTCTATGTATTCAACATTCAAATTTTAATGATTCAAAATTCGCATTTTAGAAATTTCTTCACAAAGCCTCAAAATTTGAATTTTGAATCCCAAAATTCATCTGTTGAATGTCATTTACTTGTTTGCCTGATGTTGAAATCTCAAAATTTGAACTTTGATGGCTTAAAGTTCATCTGTTGAAGCGACTGTCAATACTAAGTCTCTGACAGACAAACTTCAAGGATGAAAATTTGTTTGTTAGACAGCTTCTCTGTGTTGAGCAGGCAACCTAATTGACCAAAATTTGAATTTTGGCCACCAAAAATTCATCTTTGTTGAACGGTTACATAAGCTAATTCAAAGGGTCACCCTTTGAACAGATGCAATCATATTTGTCTCTTAACCAAAGCTATTCCTCTCCCCTTTTAACTATTCTTAAATTCCTTCAGTTAAACTTCATTTCCCACCAATTAAACTTCTACCCGAATCCTATAAACTCCTTCTGAGCATCTTTCCACTCAAATCTCTCACAAAAATGGCCAAAGTTAAAAATGCTAATGTCAAAAAGGAAGAAGCCATGCCCAAACGTGTAACCAAGTCTAAGTATGCTTCAAAAGAGGGAGATACCAAGAAAAGGAAGGCCGAATCTAGTAAAGGGACCCCCTCTATGAAGTAGAAAATAACTCCAAAGACCGAATCTAAGAAGCCAATCCTTGCTGTTGTCTTTTTGTCCTCCACTGAGTCAGAGGAATTGCAGTTGACTACAGAGCCTCTTTGTAGCTTTGATCAAATCTTGAACGAGTACACCATGAAGTTTGCTGCAAATAAGGTAATAACTCCTCACTGCACCAACTTAGAGGAATTCTTAGTTTCCAACAACTTTAATGCTGGATTTTGGATGAGCAAGTACAAAAATTTGTTGGAAATTAAAGAAAGATATGATGATGAGGTTATTAAGACCTAGTATGCAGCACTGAGATATAATGACAAAGAAGAAATGACAAGTAACTCTCAGGTCTCGAACTTTATGGTTGTCAGATGAGAATTTTAATGAGGTCCTAGAGATTCCTGGACAAGAGGGATACAAGATTGATATCACCACCTCTAAATATATGGATGAAGATGATGAAGCAGATGAGGAAGGTGGATGCTTTCTTCAGAAGGCATGAAAACAGACCTCCTCTTAAACTTGTGAAGCCTTCCAACCACAGTGTACAAGTGAGAATCATGCACTACATAATATCAAGGATTATCTTCAACAAAGGAGGAAGCTTCAATCTGATTACCAGGGCTGAGGCACATGTAATGATAGCCTTAATACGCAGAAAAGAGCTCAACCTGTGCCACATAATATTTCAGAGGATGCTCAAGGTCAGAGACTAGAGAAGAGGCTCCATTCTACCCTATGCCTCTATCATCACCAAGCGTCTCAGATATGCCAAGATTTAGCACCTAGAGAAAGGCAAAGGGAAGCCAACTGAAGTATTTAAAGAGAAAGAGCTGATGAGGATGGGAATAGAAAGAAAATAAGGAAGGTGGATTAGGAAAGAAGTAGCCAAAATAGAAGATTTGTTCTATGAAGGAGGAGAGTCACAGCAGCAAGAGGTTGCATCTGAGGCCATTCTAAACATTCAGCTTGCACCACAACCAACCTAACCAGTTTCTCCTCATCCACAGCCTACTCGTCCACCTCAACCTTTCACTCCATCCACTTGGGCCAAAACCAATACAATAATTGAATTGCATGATAGCCTGTTTGCAATAATGTTGAGCATCATGGAAGAACAAAATGCGAAATTTGCACACCTACAAGCATAAATCACTGATCTGGCCAAGAATCTTAAGGTGATTGTTGATGCTTATGAGGATATCAGAAACTCTATCCTTACTACATCAGTATTACCTTCACTTGGACCCTCTTAACCTACCAAATCTGTCTCTCCTGAAGCTCCTAGTCCTTTTGAGATAGATTCCCTGAGATTACTACTACTAATATTGCCACTGCTATTGGCACCGCTACTACTCCACAAGCTTCAAGCAATAAAACAAGTCTTGGTCCACCCTTGGACTATGCCATGGAGGAAGAAACCACTTAGGAAGAAGGCTCTCATGAGCTAGTGATGGGGGACATTGCTCAAGACTCAGTTCTGTCTTCACAAGAATCTGAACAAATAGAAAAGTTGGTTGCAAGTCTCACTACTACACCAATTATTTAAGCTACCCTTAATGAGGAAAGAGGCTTTGTGCCTTATATGGATATTGCTGCTATTACACATGATACAATAGTACAAGCTTAGAAGAAAAGGCTTGATGAAATGTTTGCTCCTCCTACTCTCCAACCATCACTCTCTGAATATGGACTCTTAGAAGAGCAATGAGCTAGATTGGCCCTCTCTAGAAGGGAAATATAGGAGGTACTCTCTGTGTCTGATGATGAAGCTGAGCCATCAGACCCTCTTCCTCAGATACCATCCTCTGTGCCATTTATCTCAGTTCTTTTTCAAGTCTTTCCCATGTCTCAGACATCTCCTCCATTTGTCCAAGCCCCTCTATCTGATGATGCCAAAAAGGGGGAGAAGAAAGATATGAAGGATGGGCAAACTGGCGAAGCTACAACTAGCAATCTGAAGCTAGGCAGTTAGGCAAGATATATGGCAAGAAGAAGATCAAGCTTAAGGCCAGGAAGGAATAACAAGATAGAAACTTAGGACTTAGATCCTAGGATTGTGTGATTCTGTATCTGTTGCATCTTGCCTATGGTTATTTTGTATTTGAATTCCATTCCTATTGTACTTTGTCTGTGTACTCGTGTTGAAATTATAAATGAAATTATAAATGAATGCAATATATTCTCCTATATTCTCAACTCTAATGCATGTGCCATATTTATATTTGAATTTTAATGCATATGTTGAGGGTGAGCTTTTGAAGCAATCCCAAGTACTAATCCAGTTTGCAAATTATTTTGTCATCATCAAAAAGGGGAAGAATGTTGAATCAGAAGTTTTGATGATACTAAATAACTAGAGTTTGGGAAGGAGAATATTAAAGGAATGAAAAAGAATCAAGTGAAGAAATCCAATGAAGGACATGAGGAGACTTAGTTGTTAGGATTTCTTTATTTGTATATGGGTAAAAAGCTTTGATTCTTAAGTTACCCCAATGTTTTAAAAAAGGTTTTCAAAATTTAGCTTTGTTAGATATGTTGAATCTAGAGTTTTGATGATTCCAAACCAACATTCGAGAGTTTGGAATGAAGATGTCAAAGGAGCTCAAATTGTTTCAAGTGAAGAAGTTCTGAGTAATCTGTGCTAAATATGTTGTAGGATCATTAGTTATGTTTAAATATGGGTAAAAGACTTTCATCTTATGAAAAGATGTTTTAAAAGCTTGATTTTATGTTAAATCATGAAATCTTTGAAAAATACCCACCAACAGACGAAGTTTGAAAAGTTTACATTGAACTGTCATGTTGGAAATTCGAACTTTGGCTTTGGAAATTCAAATTTCGAGTTAAAACTAAATAAGTCTGAAGAGATACCTCTCTGACAGATGAATTTTGGTTTTCCAAAATTTGAATTTTCATAAGTGTCTGAAAGAAGCTGTTGAGCAACAGACGAACTTTGGGTATTGAACAGTCGAATTTCAGACAAAATGAAATTTATGAAAACTGAAGAAATTCGTCTGAAACAATGTTAAAGTTCATCTGAAATCAAGATCATATTGAGTTTCAAAACTGCTCACTGACAGACGAACTTTGAACATGGAAATTTGAATTTCAGAAGCTAAAGTTGTGAGTCTGTTGAACTGACATGATGACATATGAAGGACAGTGTTTACAAATTCGAATGTTGAAGTAAGTCTGAAAAGTGGTCTCTCTGACAGACGAACTTCACTCTTTGAAAATTCAAATTTTGAAGTAAATGAACTACTGTGCCTTTTGATCCTGCTGCGGACAGACGAATTTTGGGGTTCCAAAATTCGAATTTCGAGGGCACTGTAGCAAATTGAAAATACTGTTCACACTTAACAGAAAAACTTTCTTCTTGAAAATTCGTATATCACAACATGAAAACATTTTCTAAGTTTCAAAATTCGAATTTCACTTCATGAACAGACGAACTTCTGTATTTCAACGTTGGAAGCTTTAACCTTCTGTTCCTTCGAAATTCGTCTGTTGACCAACCGAAATTCGAATTTCAGTATATCAGAAGCATTAAATGCGGTTGGTTAATGGATAGTTTTTCAGAGTAACTGTTGGATAACTTCCCCAACGGATAGATTTTGTCTCTAACGAATAGTTGGGACCTAAATCTATAAATACAACATCATTTGAAGTTGTGGGTAACGAATCAAACTTTATATATACTGAAATTCTGCCAAATTTTCTACAAAAAGACTTTTACCCTCTGACTTCAATACTTGTACATCAACTTTCATATTCACTCTATTCAAGAGAGTTTCATCTTTGTATACAATCTAATCTTCATATGAGAGATAGATTTACTTGTGAGGAGATATCACAAGGGAGTGTAAAGCACTTTGTGAAAGTGCAGAAAGTGATTAAGTGAGCTCTAGAAAACAAAGCACTGACGTTGTACTGTGGCATTTGCAAGAAGCCCGTTGAATTCTTGCTGAATAGTGGAAAATCTCAAGTGGTGTCTTGGGGACTGGACGTAGGTCAAGTGGAGGACCGAACCAAGATAAATATCAGAGTTTTTCTTCTCTCTATCACTACTCTTTTATCTTACTGCTTTATACTCTATTTTTCTGTCATACCTTACTTTCTTCACTGTTTTCACTTTGTGCAGAAAATTTTTAATCTTCCCAATTCACCCCCCTCTTGGGAAGTCAGCCTAACTAACAAGATAAGCTAGCTTCCCAAGAGGGGGGATGAATTGGGAAGATTAAAATTTTCTGCAAAATGTCAAGAAAGTGAAGAGAGCAAAGGGTGATGGTAAAATAGAGTATAAATGGATAAACAGTAAAAGTAATAGTAGGGAAGAGAAAACTCAGATATTTATCCCGGTTCGGTCTGTCAACTTGACCTACGTTCAGTCCCCAAGTCACCACTTGGGATTTTCCACTATTCTGCAAGAATTCAGTGGGCTTCTTACAAATGCCTCAGTACAAGTTGATGCTCTATTCCTAGAGCTCACACTTTCTCTCTTTGTACTCTCACTAAGTGCTTCCCCAATCCCTTGTGATATCCCCTCACAAGAAAATCTTTCTTCCAGATGAAGATAAGATTGTTTACAACGAACAAACTCTCTTAATCAAAGTGAATATGAAAGTTAAGGTACAAAGAATGAAGTATGTAAGAGTAAGAGACTTAGAGTAGATGATTTGGTAGAGTTTTAGTATATACAAAGTAATTTTTGTTATCCACATTTTCAAATGAAGTTCTATTTATAGATTTTTGCCTCAACTATACGTTAGAGACAAGATCTAGTCGTTAGAGACGTTACCCAACGGTTATACTGAGAAACTATCCGTTCACCAACCGCATTTAATGCTTCTGACACTCAAAGTTCGAATTTCAGTTGGTCAACAGACAAATTTCGCAGAAACTGAAAGTTACAGCCTTTAACGTTGAACTCTCGAAGTTCGTCTGTCATGAGGCAAAATTCGAATTTTCTTCTTTAGAAAATGATTCTATATTGGAACATACGAATTCCCATGTTTAAAGTTGTTCTGTTAAGTGTGAACAGTAATTTCAATTTGCTACAGTGCCTTCGAAATTCGAATTTTGTAACCCAAAATTCGTCTGTCAGAAGCTGGTTCATTGAGGCACAATAGTTCATCGATTCAAAATTCAAATTTTGAAAGGGCAAAGTTCATCTGTCAGAGAGACCTCTTTCAGACTTGCTTCAGAATTCGAATTTATGAATACTGTCATTCGTATGTCAACATATCATTATAACAGACTCACAAGCTTTGTTTCTGAAATTAAATTTTCATGTTCAAAGATCGTCTATCTGTGAGCAATTTTGAAACCCAATCTAAACTTGATTTCAGATGAACTTTGACATATTCTCAAATGAATTTTTCAATTTTCATAAGTTGCATTTTTTCTAAAATTTGAATTTTCAAAGGCCAAAATTCGTCTGTCAGAAAAAGCTATTTTCAAACATGTATCAAAATTCGTCTGTCAGAGAAGCCTCTTTTCAGACTTGTTCATTTTCAACACGAAATTTGAATTTCCAAAGCCAAAGTTCAAATTTTCAAAATGACATATCAGTATAAACCTTTCAAACTTCGTCTGTTGGTGGGTGTTTTTCAAATATTCCATGAATTAACATAGAATCAAGGTTTTAAAACATCTTTTCACTAAATCAAAGTCTTTTACTCAAATTAAAAACATTACTAAACATGCTACATCTATCCTTGCACTGATTTCTCCAGAATTTCTTCACTTGAAACCTTTTGTGCACCTTTGATATCTTTATTCTAAGCTCTTGAAGGTTAGTTTGGAATCATCAAAATACTTGATTCAACATTCTCCCCCTTTTTGATGATGACAAAACAACTTACAAACTGGATTAGTACTTGGGTTTGCTTTAACAAGCTCCCCCTCAACATATGCATTAATATTTCAAAAGATATCATGTATAGTAGATCAAGTAAAGAGATTCAAAGATTACAGATCATTGCAACCAAGAAATTCTTTCTTTTCATTAGATGTCACTTTTACAAGAACCAATAATGCAATACTTCAACACAATATGAAACATATTACACAACACAAACAGAAAAGGAAAGCACTACAAGAGGATCCAAGCATAAGTTCTAATCACTTTTTCTTTGACTTGGTCTTCTTGCTGTAGGATTTTCCTGAATGCTCTGCAGCAGACTTTCCAATTCCAGTTTGCTCACTCTTCTCCCCCTTTTTCACATCATCAGAAAGGTGAACAAAATCTGCAGGAGGAGGGATCTGAGACACTGGAATAGCTTAAAGAGGCACAGGGACAAATGGTGTTTTTGGATTGAGCTTTGGAAAGGACCCAGAAACTTCAAAACTTGTGTCTTCATCTTCATCATCAGAAATCTCAAGAAGTTCAGAAATTTCTTGCCTTGTAAATGCCAGTTGTGCCCTTCTTTCCTCCGAGAAACCATAATATGTAACAGGTGAGGAAGCAGGAGGAGGAAACATTTCTTTAAGCCTTCTTCTCTGAGCTTGCAAGAGAGCATTGTGTGCAATGGCTTCCAAATCAACAAAAGGCACAATGCTTCTTTCTTCATTTAGGGCAGCCTGCATGAATGGTGAAGTGTAGATGGCTGCCACTAATCTTTCTACTTGCTCAGATTCTTCCTGAGACAGGATTGACTCTTAAGCATCTGCTGAAATGGGGTCATGAGAGCTTGAATCCCGAGGGCCTTCTTCTTCCATACCATGGTCCAAGGGAGGACCAGGACTTGGTGTGCTCATTGTACCAACAACCTCAGTATCATCTACAGCATCATCATGTTCAGAAGAAGCTAGCTCAAATGGGCTTGGAGGCTTAGGAGTTGGAGACTTAGCAGGCTCAGAGAACCCTGGCTGAGGTGGAGCTAATGTGGCAGGAATGGCATTCTGAATGTCTTCATATGCATCATCAACCACCTTCATGTTCTTGGCCAACTGGTGGATCTAATCTTGTAGATGAGCAAACTTGGCATTTTTCTCTTCCCTGATGCTTAGTATGAGTGTAGACAGGTTGTCATATAACTCAGTGATCTTGGTTAGCTTGGCACAAGAGGAGGGAGTAGATGGAATGTGAGCAGGCAGAGATGGAGATGGGACAGGCTGAGAAGGCTGAGGTGTAGGTCTTGCAGGAGCCTCAGAGGTACCTTCTTGCTGTAGGAAGGCATCTTCAACAAAGAAGAGATCTTCATATTTTCCTGCTCCCTTCCCAATCCATCTTCCTTTATTTCTCTCAATCCCCATTCTTTGTAGCTCCTCTTCCTTGAAAATCTCAGTAGGTTTCCCTTTCCCCTTTTCAAGGTGCTGAATTCTAGCATATTGTAGAATTCTGGAAATGATTGCTGCATATGTGAGTGTAGAGTCTTTCTTTTGATCCCTTACCTTGATTATGCATTGGAGAATGATATGTCCCATGTTGATGAGCTTCCCACGCATGATTGTTGCCATCACATGTGCCTCTGCCCTTGTGATCAGATTGAAGCTACCTCTTTTGTTAACGATAATCCTAGACACTATGTAGTGTAGGATCCTCACTTGAGCACTGAGGTTAGGGGGCTTCAGTAAATTTATGGTTGGCCTATTCTCTTTTCTTCTGAACAAAGTGTTTAGGATTGTGCTCTCCTTGTAGTTCAGAAAGGGGCCACTTTCTTCATCAGCAGTCTCTGCCTCATCCATATACCCAGAAGCAGTGATGTCAATCTTAAGGCCATCTTGCCCCGGGATTTCCAACACTTCATTAAAAGTTTCATCTGTGAGCCAGATGGTCCTTGATCTCAGATTGACCTCCCACTTCTTTTTCTTGCTGTTGTACTTCAGAGAGGCGTACCATGTCTTAACCATTTCATCATCATACCTTTCCAGTATCTCTAATAGATTCTTATATCTCAGCATCCATATCCCAGCATCAAAATTGTTAGAGACTAAGAAATCTTCCATGTTCACACAATGAGGCTTGATTACCTTTTTACTTGCAAACTTGGTCGAGTATTCCTCCTGAATCTGAGGAGTGCTCCATAATGGCATTGTTGTGAGTTGGTATTCTCCAGATTCAGTATTGGAGGAGGAAGTGGAAGCAACAGCATCAGCAGTAGGAACAGGAACCGGAGGCTCTGTTTTCTTCGAAGAAGAAGGTCCAGCTTTCTTTGATTCTACCTTTGGGGTTGTTTTTTGTAGTTTGGAGGGAGTTGCCTTGCTTGATTCGGCTTTTCTCTTTGGTTTTTTGCCCTCCTTTGAGGCATATTGTGATTTAACCGTTCTCTTTGGTCGTGCCTCTCCCTTTCCAACTTCTGGATTCTTTACTCTTGCCATTTCCGTGGATGAATGTTTCAGAATGAAGCTGGGAATGGGTTCATAGGATGCGAAAGGGAGTTTAAACGGTGGGAAATGGAGATTTTCGGTCAGAATTTAAGAGCATTGAAGAGAGAATTTGAACAGACTCAGAGAAAGAAGGAATATGGTTATGTCTATTCAGAAGAAAACCGTCGGATTTAACATATGCAACCGCATGACAGATGAATTTTGAAGAGTCAAAATTCAAACTTCGAGCAGTTAAAAGTTAAACCATTCAGCAAGGCTTACTGACAGACGAATTTTCTTCTGAAAGTTTGTTTGACAGAGGCTTGGTCCAAGCAGCACAAGATGAACTGACGAACTTTGTTTCAGCAAAGTTCAAATTTTAAAGAGCAGGCATCAAGCAACAATCAATGCAACAAGCAACAGACGAATTATGCACATGAAAATTCATCTTTCAAAGATTCAACAATATGAGCAAATTCCAATAGACGAATTTTGAATCAGAAATTCAAATTTTTGCACTTTGTAAAGATTCTCCAACATGCGTATATTATGAAATGGACATTTGTATAAACATCATGTTGGACAAAGATAACATTGAATCTTTTATTTTTGAAAATTCAAACTTTCAAGGACCAACAGACGAATTTTGAGGGATCACCGAGAACTATTCCAAGCTGAAGTTCGCCTGTTAGGTATCTAAATTCGAATGTTGAGCATGCTCCCTTGTTCAAAAACACAATTTATCAAGGAAATTCATCTAACACACAACTAAAAATATGAATTTTAACTTTAAAAACTTACAAAATGGATCCAGAACTCAGATTTCATGCTGTCACTTTCTCCTTTTGACTGTTCCATTCTGATTTGCTCCATTTTTCAGATCTATTGTCATTTAAACTCATGAAGAGCACCTGCAACTTACATTGAACTTTCTCCGATGCTTAAGTTAGAATTTATTTACTGTTAGAAAATCTAAAAACAGAAATGCACAAGAATTTACTTACAATTCATTGGGATTTACCATACCCAATTCTCTCTTGATTTTGCAATGTCTATCTTCTGATAGAGGCTTTGTCAAGATGTCAGCAACTTGATCTTCTGTTGGGATGTATTCTAATCTGATTTCTCCTTTCAGAACATGATCCCTTATGAAGTGGGGCCTAACTTCAATATGTTTTATCCTTGAATGCATGACAGGATTCTTTGTGATATTTATGGCACTTTGGTTGCCACACATTATTGGTATTTCCTTCATCTCAAGCTGCTGTCTCATCCAGATGATTTGGGCACAACAGCTTCCAGCTGCAACATATTCAGCCTTTGCTGTGGATAGAGCCACACTTTTTTGCTTCTTGCTAAACCATGAAACCAAGGATCCTCCAAGAAACTGACATGTTCCACTTGTGCTTTTTCTGTCAGTTTTGGATCTTGCAAAGTCAGCATCAGTGTATCCTTTGAGATCTTCTCCATTTCCCTTTGGATACCAAAGTCCCATCTGTGAAGTTCCAATAAGATATCTGAAGATACGTTTCACAGCAGTTGCATGGGTTTCCTTGGGACATGACTGGAATCTTGCACACATACAGACATTAAAAATGATGTCAGGTCTGCTGGCAGTTAGGTACAGTAGGGATCTAATCATTCTTCTGTACTGGGTTATGTAAAATAATTTCCCTTTTTCATCCATATCCAGTTGGTTGTAGTAGCCATAGGTGTTCCCATTGGCTTGGCATTCTCCATCCCAAACTTCTTTAGCAATTCTTTCAGATACTTGGATTGATTGAGAAAGATACTATCATCACATTGCCTGATTTGCAATCCAAGGAAGAAGTTGAGTTCACCCATCATGGACATTTCAAATTCCCCCTGCATTAACTTAGAAAAATTCTTGCAAAGAGATTCTAATTGCTTCTAATCTAGCCACCGGAGCAAAGGTTTCTTCAAAATCAATACATTCTTCTTGATTATACCCTTTTGCAACCAGTCTAGCTTTATTTCTGATTATTGATCATGATTCATCAAGTTTATTTCTAAAATCCCATTTAGTGCCAATGACAGGATGATTTTTGGGTCTGAGCACTAAATCCCAAACTTGATTTCTTTCAAACTGATTCAACTCATCTTGCATAGCTAAAATCCAGTATTCATCAGTTAAGGCTTCTTCAGTACATTTAGGTTCAATTTGAGAAATAAAAGCACAGTTTATCATTTGATCCCGTAACTGTTTTCTGGTTTTAACTTTCTTTTGAACATCCCCTATCACTTGATCAACAGGATGATTCCTTTGATATCTCCAAGCTCTAGGGAATTCTTGAGACATGTCTTCATTATATTCATCCTCAAGGTTTTTCTCCTAAATATCTTTCTCTATGTTAATAGATTCAGAGATTTTTGGAGGTTCAATTTTACCTTCATCAGAAAGATCTAAATTCTTAAAGTTTGAAATAAGATCATCCTCATCAGTGACATGTTTGGAAACAGTTTCATTTTCAATGAATACTGCATGCACAGATTCTTCTACTAATTTAGACTTTTTATTAAAAACTCTATATGCCTTACTTTTACTAGAATAGCCCAGAAATATACCTTAATCAGATTTAGATTTGACATCAAACTTACCCAGATTCTCCATTCCATTGTTGTTGATGAAGCACTTGCAGCCGAACACATGGAGATGTGAGAGATTTGGCTTTCTTCCTTTGTATAGCTCATATGGAGTCTTCCCAAGGATTAGTCTGATGTAGGCTCTATTTATGATGTAGCTTGCTGTGTTTACTACATCAGCCCAGAATACTTGAGAGAGTTCCTTTTCATTCAGCATAGCTCTAGCCATCTCTCCAATTGTTCTGTTCTTCCTTTCCACTACTCCATTTTGTTGAGGTGGTCTTGGAGCTGAGAAGTTGTGATCAATTCCATGCTCATCACAGTACTCCAGGAAGTATGAATTCTTAAACTCTCCTCCATGACCTGACCTGATAGACACAATAGAAATACCTTTCTCATTTTGCACTTTCTTAGCTAAGGTTACAAATGCATCAAAAGTATCACTCTTAGAGGAAAGAAACAATGTCCAGGTAAATCTAGAGTAATCATCCACGATTACAAGCACATACAGATTTCCTCCAATGTCTTTTACCCTAGATGGACCAATCAGATCCATATACAATAGTTCTAGTGGTCTAGTTGTGGTGACTACATTTTTGGATTTAAAAGAAGATTTAGTTTATTTTCCTCTTAGGCAAGCATCACATTCTCTGTCTTTTTCAAAAGTGATTTTTGGTAGGCCAGTGACTAACTCATTTTTAACCAGTTTTGATAGTTGATTCATGTTAACATGAGCTAATCTTCTATGCCACAACCAACTATCATTATCCTGGCTAATCAAGCATACAGAATCTAAGGGAGGAAGTTCATCAAGATCAATAGTATAACAGTTACCATCCCTTTGAGCTTTGAGGATTACTTTGTGATCACTTTTTCTGATGACCAGGCAGAACTTCGAGTCAAACAGTACCCAGTTTCCTTTGTCACAAGTCTGACTCACACTTAACAGATTGTGGTTGAGGCCAATTACAAATAGCACATCTTCAATGGATGTTTCAGGATTCTTCCCCACAATGCCAATGCCAACTATTTTGCCATATTGATCACCTCCAAAGGTCACCTTTCCTCCTTTCTTGTCTCTAAGGGTGATGAACTTCTCCTTATCACCAGTCATATGGCTTGAGCAGGCACCGTCCATATACCATTTGTTGCTCTTTCTAGCTTTAAGACAAACCTGCAAGACAAAGTTCATACTTTCCTTTTAGGTACCCAAATTTGCTTGGGTCCTTTTCTGTCAGTAGTCTTTTCCCTAGATACAGATGTACCTTTGGAAATCTATTTAACCTTCCTGTCAAGTCCATTTTTCTTTAAAGCACATGAACTGGAAATATGTCCCTTCTTGTTACAGAAGTGACAGGTGGTAAAGGGACTACTAGATTGAGAAGCAGGAAGAAAATAATGCAGATAATATTTTTGTTTCACATGCCTTGGTTGATTATATCATTCAATGTGATGTGACATATGATCTTTCTTTCTATTGCCACTAGCATGCACAAAATGTCTCATGTACACATTCTGATTTTTCTTCCTAATCTTTTCTTTTACAGCACAAGGATCATAGCCAAGTCTTGCCTTTCCCTGTGATATTCTTTGCCTTCCCATTAAAGCAAACAACATATATTTACCTTTAGTAAGCCTAGACATGCTTTTCACTAGATATTCATTGGTTTGCTTTAGTTCAATGCATGATTTACAGCAAGCAGATTCAGCAATAGGTAGAGAAGCAATTTCAGAGATGTTGCATTGTGATTCTAGTTTGTTAATCTTTTTCTTAGCTTACTTTAATTCTTTAGCAACCTTAACAAACTCATCATGCAGTTCATGAAATGCATCCAGTAACTCAGAATAGGATGGTTCATATTCATATACCTCATCTTCTTGATCACTGCTGCATGGGATTTCCACTTATTCAAAGGCAAGTGCCATCAGACAGATGTTGGCAATTTTATCTTCATCATCTTCTTCTTCTTTATCCTCAGCAGCTTTCAGAGCAAGACCTTTCTTCTTTCTGTCTTATCCTGCCTCCTTCAGAGCCTTCATTTTTCCTTCATACTCCTCGAGGCTACCAAAAAGAGCAGTGACAGAGACCATTAATTCTCCTCTGGCTTCCTCTATTGCTGTTACTTTGAGTTGTCATTCCAAAGGGAGAGCTCTGAGGATCTTTTTGACCTTTTCTGTTTGAGTATACTCCTTTCCCAGACTCTTTAGTTGATTCACAATGAGGGTGAATCTCTTCTGTAGCTCTTTTACACTCTCTCCTTCAGCCATTCGGAAGCTTTCGTATTCACCTATGCATGTTTTCAGTTTGTTTTCCCTAACTCCAGTTGTTCCTTCATGAGCAATTTGCAAGGTGTCCCACATTTCCTTGGCAGTGGAGCATTGTGAGACCCCGTAGAATTCGTCTTGATTTAAAGCACGGACTAAGCAGTGTTTTGCCTTGAAGTTCAGCAAGACTCTTCTTCTATCTTCATCATTCCATTCAGCTTCTGGCTTTTCTATGTATTTCCTATCATTCTGCAATACCATTGGAACAAAATCTCCTTTTTGGATGATGGACCAGATGTCCAGATCAATGGATTGGAGATAAATTTGCATCCTAATCTTCCAGTAACCATAGTGTTCTCCACTGAAGCCAGGTGGTCTATTTGTGTTGTTTCCCTCTGGTAGTATGCTTTCTCCAAAGCCAGCCATTGTAATTCCTGGACAATAAAATCCTTTGATTGGGAAACCAGGCTCTGTTACCACTTGTTAGATAAGTTGGCTTCCTAAGAGGGGGGTGAATTGGGAAGATTAAAATTTTCTGCAAGATTTTAAGAAAGTGAAGAGAGCAAAGGGTGATGGTAAAATAGAGTATAAATGGATAAACAGTAAAAGTAATAGTAGGGAAGAGAAAACTCAGATATTTATCCTGGTTTGGTCTCTCAACTTGACCTACAATCAGTCCCCAAGTTACCACTTGAGATTTTCTACTATTCTGCAAGAATTCAGTGGGCTTCTTGCAAATGCCTCAGTACAAAGTTGATGCTCTATTCCTAGAGCTCACACTTTCTCTCTTTGTACTCTCACTAAGTGCTTCCCCAATCCCTTGTGATATCCTCTCACAAGAAAATCTTTCTTCCAGATGAAGATAAGATTGTTTACAACGAACAAACTCTCTTAATCAGAGTGAATATGAAAGTTAAGGTACAAAGAATGAAGTATGTAAGAGTAAGAGACTTAGAGTAGATGATTTGGTAGAGTTTTAGTATATACAAAGTAATTTTTGTTATCCACATTTTCAAATGAAGTTCTATTTATAGATTTCTGCCTCAACTATACGTTAGAGACAAGATCTAGTCGTTAGAGACGTTACCCAACGGTTATACTGAGAAACTATCCGTTCACCAACCGCATTTAATGCTTCTGACACTCAAAGTTCGAATTTTAGTTAGTCAACTGACAAATTTCGCAGAAACTGAAAGTTACAGCCCTTAACGTTGAACTCTCGAAGTTCATCTGTCATGAGGCAAAATTCAAATTTTCATCTTTAGAAAATGATTCTATATTGGAACATACGAATTTCCATGTTTAAAGTTGTTCTGTTAAGTGTGAACAATAATTTCAATTTGCTACAGTGCCTTCGAAATTCGAATTTTGGAACCCCAAATTCGTTTGTCAGAAGTTGGTTCACTGAGGCACAATAGTTCATCAATTCAAAATTCAAATTTTGAAAGGGCAAAGTTCGTCTGTCAGAGAGACCTCTTTCAGACTTGCTTCAGAATTCGAATTTAAGAATACTGTCATTCGTATGTCAACATATCATTATAACAGACTCACAAGCTTTGTTTCTGAAATTCGAATTTTCATGTTCAAAGTTCGTCTGTCAGTGAGCAATTTTGAAACCCAATCTAAACTTGATTTCAGATGAACTTTGACATATTCTTAGACAAAGTTTTCAATTTTCATAAGTTGCATTTTTTCTAAAATTTTAATTTTTAAAGGCCAAAATTCGTCTGTTAGAAAAAGCTATTTTCAGACATGTATCAAAATTTGAATTTTCTCAAGTCAAAATTCATCTATCAGAGAAGCCTCTTTTCAGACTTGTTCATTTTCAACACGAAATTCGAATTTCCAAAGCCAAAGTTCGAATTTTCAAAACGACAAATCAGTATAAACCTTTCAAACTTCGTCTGTTGGTGGGTGTTTTTCAAATATTCCATGAATTAACATAGAATCAAGGTTTTAAAACATCTTTTCACCAAATGAAAGTCTTTTACTCAAATTAAAAACATTACTAAACATTCTACATCTATCGTTGCATTGGTTTCTCCAGAATTCCTTCACTTGAAACCTTTTGTGCACCTTTGATATCTTTATTCCAAGCTCTTGAAGGTTGGTTTGGAATCATCAAAACACTTGATTCAACAAGCTTGTGTTAGAATTGAAAAACATTGACTAACAGACGACTTTTGCTGTTGAATCATACATACTTTGTACAAAATTCAAACTTTACTTGGTGAAATTCAAAGTTTCATAGGTTTTATCTCTGATGAAAGAATTTCAAGATTTGAAATTCGAATTTCGGACTAAGCACTGTCAATGAAGATGTACAAAATTCATCTAAAGTTCAGTCAAAATTCAAATGTCGGTAAAGTTCAAAGTCAGTTCAATATCACTGTCTTTGATAGACAAACTTTGGACTTCAAAGTGCGAATTTCAAAACTAAAACTTATGAGTCCAATAAGAGCATGGCTCTGACTGATAAATTTTGGAACTTAAAATTCAAATTTCAAGAGGAGAACTTTTGTGCCAAGTTGAGCAAGCTTTTGATAGACGAATTTTGACTTCTGAAATTTGAATTTCGAGTGCACTGTGGAAACTTGAGACAACTGTTCAAACTCACCAAATATACTTTGAATATGAAAATTCGTATGTTCGAGTATAAGATAATTTTGACAAACTCAAAATTCAAATTTTACTATTAAACAGACGAATTTTGGAAGCTCAACATTAAAGATCTTAGGTTTTAATCTTTGCGAAATTCATCTGTTGACACCCAAAAATCGAATTTTGGTGTGTCAGAGACATTAAATACGGTTGGTGAATAGCTAGTTTTACAGAGTAACTGTTAGTTAATATCTCTAACGGTTAGATCTTGTATCTAACAACTACTTAAGCCATAAATCTATAAATAAAATTTCATTTGAAGTTGTGGATAACAAATTTAATTCATCTTGTACAAAAGCTCTGTCAAATCTCTTAATCAAAGCTTTTTTTTACTCTCACACTTCATTTATTGTACTTCAACTGTCATATCTACTCTAATTTAGAGAGTTTTCTTTTTGTGTAAAATCTTTTCTTCATCTGAAAGAAGAATTTCTTGTGAGGGGATTCACAAGGAAATTGGGGAAATACTTTATAAGAGTGTAGAGTGTAGAATTTGAGTGTTATTAGAATAGAGCACGAGTTTGTACTGAAGCATTGCAAGGAGCCCATTGAATTCTTGCAGATAGTGAAAATCTCAAGTGGTGGTTTGAGGACTGAATGTAGGTCAAGTGGATCAGACTAAATTAGAATAAATTTCTGAGTTCTTTCCTTCTTTACCTTATTCTTTTTGTACTATGTTTTTTTGCAAAATTTTCCTGTCACTGCGAATCTACCTTTTTACAAAAAAAAAAAATAAACTTCCCAATTCACCCCCCTCATAGAAAGCTAGCAATCCTAACATGAATAAACCAGTTTCAATGATGAATTAGATTATAGTCATGTTCGGAACATTTCAACAACTAATTGGTAAACTAAAGAATTGAAAAAAAACACCAATAATAGATAAGAATGTGGAAAAGCTAGTTTTTTTAATTTTTTTTGGGTGAAGTCTTATGTAATTCAGTAATTCGATTACAATTGTTCGATTTTAACAATAACAGCAATTAGTAATTTTTCTTTTATTTTTTAAAAAGTTGGTTGGTTTCTGAAGAGCCATCATAAAATGATTTTTGTTTTCCGATTGTGATGTATTTAAATTAAATGAAAAACTTCATTTAAAAATTTAGTTTGAACAATGTATTTTTTTTAAAAAAAAATTTATATGATTAGTAATTAAAATTTTCAAATAAATATAATTAATACATATCCTAATTATTAATCGATATAAAAAAGGATAAACATAGCAATACTTTTATGAAATATTCTAGTAATAAAATGTAATGTCTTTTTTGGCCAAAAACATGTAATGTTTTATATTTAATGTTTTCATTTCATATCAAAACATCAAGAGATTTTTTGATATAAAAAAGAATGAAAAAAGAATGGGAATGTGAAAGCTCTTTCCCATAAAACATGGGAAGTTCTCTTTCTAACAAAATCACTTTATTATCTATCAAACGCAGCTTTTATATTTTTACTCATATTTTCATTTTCTTCAAATTAATTTTCCATGTTAAAACTGCATTTGAAAAGAAAAATAACAAAATTATCGAAAACGATATAGTGCAAAAAAACAAAAAAGCCTATGTACAAATGTTTAAAGAATTTGACCAAAAACTCTCAATTCACATGGCCAGGGATTGAGGTTTAATTTGGTTAGATTGAGGTCCTGCTTTCAAAGAGTCATGAATAATTTTACATCTTGAACAAAGAAATTTACAAAATAATAAAAATGTGATAGAATGTGAGAAAATCAAGTGTCCCGATATTCACTATATGATTTTTTTGTCCACATTATTTGATTATTTTAATTTTAAATAACTTATTTATTTTCAAATATAATTAGATATTTTTTCAATGCACATGAGAGATTCTCTTTTGGCTAGATGCATAAGAGAGATAATAACTTTAAACTTCCTCAAACATTATATTCATTCATCTAAAATTTAAATTATAATACCCCACACTATTAAAATCATGTTTTGGACCATCAGATTGAAGTGTTAAGGGTTAATCCTTGCTAATATATGGTTTTAACTTGGTTTTAAGAAATGGAGGAGGAATTGTTCAAATAGGTCCTCATGTTATTCGAGTAATTTGCTAGTGGAAATGAAAAAGGCAGCAAGTGTTGAAGTAGATATTCAAATAACTTGAGGAGTTATTCGAGCAAGAGTTGTGCAAAAGTGAAGCATACAACATAATAACTTTGAATTTTGAATAAGTATGGAACATTTTTGAATAATTTAGGTGAAATCTCAGATTTGGATATTTTGTTCAGTTTTATTCGAATAAGGGTGAGAGTTACTTGAACAACAACTACCTATAGATCGTGTATAGTAACAAAATAGAATATTCTACTAGCGTTAATGGTAACTTGAGGTGCTGTCACACCTTTCTTAATCTTTTTCCATGCATTAAACATATGTTGGAGTCATTAAGAGGATTTGGAAGTTTCAACCAGTCAAAATATTCAAAACTTCAAAATTCCTTATTGGGTTACTATTCACTTGATATCCCTAAATTTCTTACTAAACTTTGAAAAATTATATCTAATTTTAGAAAAACTATTTTGAGGTGATTCAAGTTCCAAACTAAAGCTCTTTCAATCCTCTACATAGGAAAAATATCTGTCTGGAATTCTATAATGTCAATCAATATGGTTTATTCTTCAAAATTTACTGTTTAATTGGCTAATTAATTTTCCAAATTTTGATCCATTTTCTTTAAAACTTCATATCTTCTTTTATATGTAGTTAATTGAGGTAACTTTAATCTCATTTGGAAGCTTGTTAAGTCCTCTAATTAATGTTATAAGCTTCTAGTTCAATTTACCTTCTTCATTACTTTTCCATTTTCCTTTCCTTAGGAATTCCAGCTTAATCATTTATTTTCCTAAGGTTCACATACATTGATATACATGCAATATAACTCAAAACACTTGGAAAACCATTCCATAGTATAATATTTCATTCACTAAACTATGTCAAATATAATGTACAACATGTCATAGCTTTTCATCAATAATTTTTGTTCAATAAGAAGTTTTAATGATTCTAAACAACTAGAACTTGGAAGAAGAATATCAAAGGAGTATGAAAGAATAAAGTGAAGAAATCTAATGAAAAACAAGTGACGATTTAGTTTTTAGGATTTCTTACTATATACACTGGGTAAAAAACTTTGATTCTTACTTATTTATGTTACTAACAATGCTTAAATGAGTAATTTTAAGGTTATCTACTATTAGCATATGTTAGAATTGAGAAATATTGGCTAACAGATAAATTTTGTCTGATGACTCATGTTTATTTTGTGCAAAATTTAAACTTTGCTTAGTGAAACTTAAAGTTACAGAGTTTTCATCTCCAATAAACAAATTTCAGTTTTGACATTCAAATTTTAGACTAAGCATTGTTAATGAAAGTGTACAAAATTTGCATGAAGCTTAGTTGAAATTTAAATGTTGGTGAAATTCAAAGTGAGTTCAATGTTACTACCTCTAACAGACGAACTTTGGACTTCAAAATACGAATTTTAAAATGAGAACTTGTAAGTCTCATTAGAACATGCCTCTGATAGATGAACTTTGCATTTCAACATTTGAATTTCATAGTGAATAACTTTTATACCACGTTGAACAAGCCTCTGATAGGCGAATTTTAGGTTTTGAAGAACTTTTGAAGTGTATTGTGAACACTTGAAACAACTGTTCAAACTATTCATATGCACTTATAGTATGAAAATTTGTATGAACAAACATAGGTTATCTTTGGTAAACTCAAAATTCAAATTTTACATTTGAACAGATGAATTTTGAAGTTCAACGTTAAAGTCCTTAATTTTCTGTCTATGTGAAATCCGTCTGTTGAGCCTCTAAAATTCAAATTTTGATGTGTTAGAAATATTAAATGCGGTTGGTGAACAGATATTTTTACAGAGTAACCATTGGTTAAAGTTTCTAACAAATAAATTTTGTGTCTAACGACTAGTTAAGTTACAAATCTATAATAAAACTTTATTTAAAGTTGTGGGCAGCAAGTCTAAGTAAAAACTTTACAAAAACTCTATTGAATCTTTTAATAAAAAATGTGTGGGTGAGAGTTATTTGGATTTTGAATAAGTATGGAACATTTTTGAATAATTTAGGTAAAATCTCATATTTGGATATTTTGTACAATTTTATTCGAATAAGGGTGAGAGTTATTTGAATAACAACTGCCTATAGATAATCGATAGTGCCAAGATAGAACAGTCTACTAGCGTTAATGGTAACTTGAGCTGCTGTCACACCTTTCTTAATCTTTTTCCATGCATTAAATATCTACTCAACTTTTCTTTTCTTTTTTGTAAAAAAAATAATAGGCTTTTGTTGGCAATATTTATTTATATTTATAAATGTCAACAAAAGCCAATTTTTTTTCAAAAATATATATATACATACACATATAACTCTATCGAACTTATTAGCAAAAAAAAGATATATTATTATATTAAAAATTATACATTCTAGCAATACAATTACAATTCAATTAACAAAAAAATTTACAATTCAATTTCTAGCATATCAACACCAATTCCTAACAAAAAAAATCTCCTACTTACATATTAAAAGATCATTTAAACAAGTGAAACTAATTTTTTTTTTTAAAAAAAAGGTAAACTTAAAAATACCCACACTTTATGTTAGCTAAGTCTCTTTAGCTTTAATACTTCCATTTTGTTACCAAAGTAAGATAAATTTGAAATTATTGGGTGCTTTCTCCTTCATATTTTCATTTTCCTATCAACACGGATAATATAAGTTAGTGAAAAAGATTAAAAGATCATTCAAACAAGAAAATACATATATTGCCTTTTGGCGTTTGGCTCCTATGATCTTGTGCAGTATAAACAGAAGTTAAGTGGCTTTGTATAACACATAAGAATAGAATGCTAAACTTAGTTGGCATCTCCTAAACAAAGATTAGATATTAAAAGGTTTAAGCAAAATAGGGAAACTAGATTGCAATCTGATTTTCTTCTATTCATAGCATAGTTCAACAAATATGTATCTTGTCTATTATGAACCATATCTTTTGCTGAGGTTTGGACACAGCATATAATGAATCAATATATGGTGATATATGTAACACCCCTCATGTCATCTTTCTTGACATTGTGTTCAGGATCGAAGGAAACAAGACGGAGAAAGGCTTAAGTGGAGTCTGGTAGAGCTCCACGCCGCGGTGAGAAGCAGGGCCGCCACGAAGAGAACCATTCCAGTGGTGTTGTTTCAGTTGTTTCAGCTGAACACGGCGGGAGCTGCGGCGAGGTATGCTAAGGCCGCGGTGAGATTCGGGATTTTTGTTTAAATCCGAATCATTTCAGACGATCGGAAAGAAAGAAAACGGAGGGAGCGACGAGGAGCTCTACTAGGGTTCATGATTTTTGGCTATTGGGAGGTGTTTTCAGCCTCTAGAAGCTTGGATTCAAGTTGGTAAGCATTCCCTACTCCTCCCTCTCCATTTTCTTCAGTTGAAATTTGGGGTTTTGAGGTTTTGAGGTTGGATCTTCGGTTCTGGCCAAAATCCACTGATTGAAATGGTTGAAATGGGGTTAAAGAAGTGTGTTTTAGTGTTCTTGTTGCTTGGATGTGAGTTTTGAAGGGTTTATGCATGATTTGAGCTTAATCCTAGGTTATTTTCGGTTAGAGCTCTTGGGAATCTGAAGTGTATGTGTTTGAGTAGTATTTGAATGGTCCCTAAGAGTTTATTGATGCATGAAATGGGTGTTGGAACCTTGGGTTAGGTCTAAAGTGGTTGAATTGTTATGTTTGAGTAATGGTATATTGTGTTAATGGAAGAATTGTATTATTATGAAGGTTATTTGGTTAACCAAGAGGGGTTCAAGCAAGTTGGGCAATTCGAGAAGTTCATGGAACTCACGTGTGTGGTATTGACAACCTAAGATAACCGAGTGTATTGTTTGTATGGTATGATAGTACGTATATCTGTATATATATACACGTTCCTTTTCATACCACGATATTGATTGTGTATGTGTATGGTTTTCCTACATATCGTGGTATGCACGGCTAGTTGATGTATGATGATTGTATATATATATTGTGATGTGTAGCATCCCCATATCATTGCATGCTAGCATGTCCATATGATACTTGTGATGATAATGATGTATATATGTGTGTAAAGGCATGTTGGCATGACATTGACATCATCACCATATAATTGCATAGTGAGAGATTGATGATGAGGTGATGATGAGATGATGTGATATGAGATGATGATACGATAAAGATCCCTGTCACTAAATCCTCTCCAAGGGAGAGCCAGACAGCAGAGGATAATATGATATGATGAAATATCCCTATCACTAAATCCTCTCCTTGAGAGAGCCAGGTGGCAGTGAATTTGGGGATGCACCTTCCTTAAATCACCATTAATTTGTGATGGTCCAGGGGAAGGAGAGCCACAATCCAAGTTCTAGTGTAACCATTGGCCGGGTTGCATTAGGTGAAGGTGAGCTTGGTGATGTCTCGGAATCAGTCTTCACCGACTGTTGGAAGGGAATCATCTATTGAAATGTCTTGTGATGACGACAGCCCCTGGTTGTAGCCGTGTATGAGGGAGAATATGCATACCATTCATTAGCATTGCATTTCATGACTGTGTGGGTCAGTATATATATATTGTATGTAGTTGTTCCCAGTTACTGAGACTTTGTCTTACACCCCTCTCTCATGAACTAACCTTTCAGGTGACGGTTCTGGCACTAGTCTGGAGAAGACGTGGGAGTAGCTACATACGTGGGAATAGTCTATGTAGTATCTGTAATTGGATATTGTATCATGTGCTAAGTAGGATAGAGGGTTTTGTAATGGATGAATGTATGGTTATATGTGGAAATGAGGTTATTTGTGGTATGTATGTTGTGTGTATGTGCTATGTATGATGAAGGTTAGTATTGAGCCTAATTGGTATGTTTAAGGGCCTGTAGCCCATTTTGTCAAGTTGGGGTTCAAGGGGATCAAATCTCAGAGGAGTGGTTCCTTTGGGGTGAAACCTCTTTAGACAAGTTGGTTTGGGGGTTTTGGACCTGTGTGAATAGTCTCTGAGTGACCATTTGCCTTTGGTGGCAATTAGAGGTTGTTAGTAGTAAGTTTTGGGCAATAAGTGGCCAAAACAGTGTCGTGTGTCCAAAATCTCCATACAGAGTTGGATTAAGGTGAAAGTGGTGTCTCTGGATAGATTGGGACTAGATTGACTTGTAGAAGTTGAAATCAAATCAATTGGAGGTCGGAACATAAAATTATGCGCGTTGGAAGTTTGCCCCAGAGCATGGAAGTTGCTGATATGGAATATCAGCATGGGACGCCGCGGCGCCAATGGAGGCCGAAGCAAGGAAAAACATGGGAGGTCTAGAGCCGCGGTGGTACTGTAGTGGCAGTGGCCCCAGCCCACTTTTTGGTGCTTTTGAGTGTTTTTCTGTTGCTCTGAAGGTTTGGGATGTTGTTTTGAGTTGTTTGTGTTGTGTTTGATTGGTTTTTGAAGCTTTTGGTCAAGTCTGGAGGTGTCAGGAGGTAGGATGTTACAATATATGCAAACATAGATGTTAAGCTATTGAGGTGAGAAAATATTGGGATCTACAGAAAGGCACAAGTTGGTCAAACTCAATAACATTTCAGAAGCTACAAAAACAATAGAAGTATCATACTTCCCATTGCATAAACAAAAATCAAGTCTGCCTAACTTCAAATATTTCATGCCATTCTAGCAAAACAAGAATACAAGGCTACATATGACTTTGATCAAGCTAATTTTTTGGTAGCAACAACTTCATGATATTTATTAGCTTAATGCAGCTATATTTCTATTAGACTATATATAAAAACTGTATAATGTCTAGAAATGGCATATTTAGTGTTTGGGAAATTAGCAAAATGGCCCTCATTGATGTCTTACGTACCAATAGATCGCAAGTAATAGCATATATATTTTCACCCTGTGGTTTTGGTATATTTTCAAGGTAGTGTACAATTTGATGTAGAAGTCCCTTCAAGCTAGCATCTATGTCAAGAGCTACCATTCCAGGATTTCCCAACAAAAATCGGATTCTCCTAGCACAAGATGAAAGATATGACAATGAGTAACCTCAAATTGCTCCAATCAAATGTTACAACTAGTAGCTTTTAACATCTAAATGAAAGAAATTCAAATATAAGGAAAAAAAGTATACTAACACACAAAGTACACAAAGCATGAAATATCATTTGACTAAAAACTAGAAAAGATATAAGGAATAGCAGAGATGACTAATTATAACAGTAAAATTTTCAGGAAATTATTTCCAAAATTTCTGAATCTGTTCTTTATTTTGTGACACCAATATTAAAGATTTACATTACCTTGCAACATCCTAAAATAGGACTGGTTTGATAATCTACTAAATTGGAAAAAGAAGAGACAGATAAATCAGAAAGAAAGACTTATTGAGTGAAATGGTCTTTGACATGCATCAAACAAAGTTTGAACTGAGTGATTCTAATCTAAGTATAGTGAGATACCATTATGCATATCTAAGGGGGCCAATGACAAATAAGCTGGATATTAAGAAATGAAAAACCACATAGTTGATAATTCTTATGATTTGAAAATCATATTTTATACTAATCTTGCAAAAAATACTAAAGAAACCAACTGCTTTCTAAATGATATGAAATTTAATGAGCATAACCCATCTGATGCAAACTCTTAACCTATGGTGATTTCTTTTAAAAGTTTGTATAATAACTGATACAGTTTTCCAATGTTTTCATTTGATCCCCACCCTTGTTTATGAAGTCACTAAATGTCACCCTGCTTCCAGAGAGCCAGAAAACACCATTTTAATTTTAAAACACCATAATAATATTCATGTGTATATACATATTTATTCATATACTTCTTGAAATCAATGCTTCAACATTCTTGGGTGATAATGATAGTAATTAAATATCATATTCATTCACATTAGAAGATATTAGTATATATAAACTTAATCCAACCTACAATATACTTGCGCACTAAACAACATAGACAATCCATCCCATCTAATAGAAATCCAATAGTTGGATCATCCGGGTCCTACAAACATGATTGCAGAAGTCAAGGTCAAGTCAACTACCATATCAACAGATTTAAACTACATGCTTAATGGAAGTTTATCCATGTAAAAACAGACTAAAAAGATATTTACTATGTCCACTAGAACCACTTGAGAAGTTTTAGATTTTGATGATGCAATTCCTACATGTTGGAAATACTATATCACTTCACATTGAGCTAAAACCAAGGTAGAAAACACCATCTGTGCGAAACATTAAATCCTTAGAGAAAAGAAATCAAATAATCTAAAAACACATGAAGACAAAGGAAAATATAAACGAGACATATAATCAATTCTAATGACAAAAAAACAAGAGTATAAAACCATGCTCTTGTAACCAATAAGAAGACAAAAATGAATATATCATCATTGGAAATGAATCCAAAAATGTATACGCAACTTAACACCCTAAACAACAATAAGAAAGCTTTGCATCAGTGAAACCCTTGCTTGCAATCTAGGTAATCCCTTGAAATATTGTACCAAAACAAAGAAATTGGAATTAAAGGACCCTTTATCAAATAGGAAAATGATCGAAACATCACGTAATGAAAACAGAGTGAATATTGACACCAAAAACAAATAGAGACCTTGGAGGACAAACAAAATTTCAAACCAAAAAGAGAAAGGAATTACTTAAATCCTCATCGTAAAATTGAGGAAGATACTCAGCAAAAGAAAGGGTAGGCTCTCCATCCTTATCCTTGGACTCCATCTCCGAATCAGCTAAAAGAGAGACACTAAGGAACACCTTCACGCACTCACGCCTAAGTACAGCTGAGAAAAGAAAAGGCACAGATATAAGCATCTAAACCTAAACATCGAGAAATTAGTGATGGTACCCTAGCGGATGCACGATTTGTGAGAGGATAATTCAAGAAAGTCAAGGATCAGAGGCTCTCGAAGCAAACAGTCACATCGAGGTCAAACGTGGAGAAGGCTATGTGAGTGTATAGGTTTCGCAAAAAGGGCTTGAGAGAAGGACAACTTCACGCGGGTACTGGAGGCTTCACCAGAGAGGACAAAACTTCGATGAAGAGCATGAATCTTTGATTGAGAGATGCCAATAGTGAGCTCCGATGATCGGTTGAGAACGAAGTAGGGCCGCGGAGAAGGGTACAGAGCTTGTGTTCGACTTCATTCCATCAAGAGAACCCTTATGGTTTTAAATTTATTTTTTTAATTATTAAATACTTTTAGATGTCATTTCTTGAGAAAATGCCATCTAAAGATGATGTATTAGTTGGCGTTTGCTAATAAAATGCTAGCTAATGTTTTTAATTTTTATTTTTTTAAATTATTAAATATTTTTCGTTGGCTTTTTTATAGAAACACCAACTAATGTATTTTTAGATTTTTTATTAAAAAAAGCCAACTAATGTCTTTTATATTTTTTTTATTTTTAAATCATTTTAATTGGCGTTTACAAGGAAACGCTAACTAAGATAACTAATTTTAGTTAGCGTTTTCAGAGTAAGCACCAACTAAAATGTTTTTTTCAATTTTTTTTACGTCTTATTTTAGTTGGCATTTTCAAAAGAAACGCCAATTATTGAGTGCTAATAAATCCCAAAATTGGCGTAGTGTGAGGTCATTTTAATCTCATTTGGAAGCTTGTTAAGTCCTATAATTAATGTTATAAGCTTCTAGTTCAATTTACCTTCTTCATTACTTTTCCATTTTCCTTTCCTTAGGAATTCCAACTTAATCATTTATTTTCCTAAGGTTCACATACATGCAATATAACTCAAAACACTTGGAAAACCATTCCATAGTATAATATTTCATTCACTAAACTATGTCAAATATAATGTACAACATGTCATAGCTTTTCATCAATAATTTCATGATTACTTCAAAACAACTATATTCTAACATAAGATCTTCATGGCTCCTTCTCTATTTCCTTTCTCCTTAACATTGCTTGAACCTAGACATGATTAGGATTTTGGGGAAATCTCTTTAGCAACATTATCCCATTTATACAATGTAACATTTAAGTAATTGACATATTAACAACATTTCATAACATTGTCATAACTATCATGGATCAAAAGCATGTTCTTAAAACATTCAAACATGTTCATCAAAACTTCAACCATGTTCATGGATGTTTATACTTGTTCATAGCAAAATCATAGCTTTGATTCAAACATAAGCATCATTTCATAACTAAAACATGTTTTTAAAACTATGACAATGCAAAATAAGGTCAAAGCAACTACTTAAATTTCCACACACAAAAAAACCCACTTAAATTAAAATTTAAGAATAGAAACAAGTTGTTACCTTAGAATTCTCCCTACGACTTCTATCTTCTTCCTAGCCTTCCTTCCTTCCTTTCCCTCTTGTTTCAAGCACCAAGGCTTCTCCTTCTCTCTCTAATTTTGAATTGGCTTGGTGAAATGAGGGGAGGAGAGCTCTTCTATTTATACATAAAGTGAATAAATCTCAATTCTTGATCTCTTTTTGATCCAATGGTCCATATTCCTTCTTTTTTTCCACCTTATTGGCAACTTCTTCACTTCTTTTCTCCTCCTTTGTGGAGCCACAATTGGGCTCTTTCTAGCCCAAGAAAAGCTTCTTGAAACAATTGGGCCTTGTTGTAATGACTAGGCCCAATTAGGTACTCACAACATTTTTGGCCTTAGGCTAGGTGTTTTTGGTCCAATACAATTTTCTATGTACTATTGGATCTAGAAAAATAAGTTAAGTTCATTAAGAATTGTCTTGACATTTTTTTGGCCCGAATAGTGAATTGCTCAAATATAAAGAGACTTTATGTTTATTGGACCTAATTGGATTATCTTGGCCTAATAACCCTAAACCCTTGTCGGATAACTTTTGAACTTGATGAAAATATCCAATTACTTAATTCTCTTTTTTCTTGGACTTGGGTTTTTCTATTCTTGGGAATTCGTGGCCCAATTTCCCTTAATCATGTTCTTAATTGGCAAATTAATTTAATTATTCAGGATAATCATTATTTGATCCAATTTCTTTTCTCTCTGAGTACTTTTATTTTGACAAAGCCCATTGATATAAATTAACTTCCCATAAAAATATTATAAGGTCCATTTTTCTAAATATCCAATATAATGGGAGTTTAGAATATTGATATTTATGGACCACAATATTAACATTTAAGAATCTAATATAATGCCCACTAAAGACCAAGCTTTTCTATTTTAATACCAATAAATGACTTATAATAAATATGATATTCTCATAATATTTTCAAGGCTTAATTTTTCTCAAATTTCTCTTGTTGGGCTTGGATTACTATTTATGAATTCTTTTCTTTCTTTTTTTTGGCTTTTCACTTTAACTTGGTTCAATATAAAGACTTTCTTTCTTCCTTTGAGTTTCTCTCGACCAAAAAAAAAGGCCCAATAATCATGTCAAGTCCAATCAATTATGACAAGGCCTTACTAATCTTATTTTACTACCCAATAGGTCACCTATCATTATATTACTCTCACCTAAGCACATTCTTGTGTTAGACTTAGATAATACTAGCATAGAACTTCTTCTTTAAGTTATAACACATCTCTATAATGATTTTTTTTCCTTTGACTACATAAATATTTTATTCCTTATTTATTCTTCTTAACGGTTTCTTCTACCACTTGTTTCTATTTCTGAACTTTCTCCTCATTCCAGGTATTTTAGATTCTTCTAGAACACTCTCTAGGCTCAAACCCTACTAAGTAGTATGGTTTGCATAATATATATCATCATTTGCTTATAAGTATAGGGTTTAAATTTTGGGATCTTATTATAAGTGCTCTGCCGGGCCCGGGATATCAACTTCTAGGGCTTGAAATACACCAAAAACACACTCAAAAGTTCAAGGCAAGGATCTAGTCTTTTCTTTCCATGTTGCACTTCCCAAGATTTAAGGTATGTCACTTAGTTTAATCAATTGTGATTTTTTTTCCATTGTCTTGTAATTTCTGTTCTCTTTAATTGAATCATTTTCCTGGTAAAAAAAGGGCAATGAACTTATACCTAACATTTAAGATAGGATTTCAAAAACAACTATAAAAATTATGATGATTTATTTATTTTTTCTAATTGTTGTTTTGAAAAGAAAAATGTTTTAAATGCAATTTGGGGAATAACTTCTTGTGTTTTGCATCACTCGCCACTCGAAACTTTTTATTGGTACGCAATCAAACAATTAACTAACCATTTGGTTGCCACAATTTAAATTTGATTGGTTGTACAAATATAAATATTTGGAACAACAATGTGGATAAATATTTATATATCAAAAATATAATTTAATAGGATTTACTATATCATTTTTGTGCATCACAATTAGTTTATGAAAATCATGTTGGATTGAAGAATTTCATTTATTCTGACACTATCTGATTTTAGGCATTAGCTTATGTGGAAGACCATTCTCAATCATACTATGCTTTGTGATGATTATAAATAATAATCACAATCAAAATTTGTATATTACCTTTGGATAAATTACCTTGGCATCGGAAAATATTCAGCTTTGACTATATTTTTTTTGGGTAACAACAGCTTTGACTATATTTACTATTGGATTTGTATATTTTCCGTTATTTTAAGAGACATATTACCAATTCCTCACACGGTTTAGAAATAATTATATATTGTATTATATACCGGGAAAATTCCAAATATATATCATGAAAGCAACATATATATTTTCAAAATGATACCCATGAATAATTGATACACAGATTTTTAACTGATCTATATAAATTTTCAATTTTTGGATACCAATTTAAAAATATATTGCTTCCATGATATTTATTTAGAATTTTTTCATAATAATATTATCTTTTCCTCACTAAAATTATTAGTATTTAAAACCTCAAATTTCTAGAGTCAAGTCAATCTGTCTTTTCCTTTAAAAATAGCAGTGACTGAGACTTAAATGACTTAATTTTCATTGGCCAAAAAAAATAAAGACTCAATTTTCAACACTTATACCACTTTTTAGCCGCTTGACTAATAATACTTGAAATTCCATGGTGCTCCAAATTTCCATTCTAAATTTTTGGTGAAAATGAGAATATGATCATTCATGGAAATGCGAGAGAAAGAGAATATGCACATTACAATTAATTCCACATCCCAGTCTTCTAGACACAATTAAAAAATATGTGAAATTTCCATGCATATGGTAGCTAGATTTGGTCAAAGTAAGACATTTCTATCTCGTAATCATAAGAGATTAAAAGTGGATAAACACGGATATTATTATTTTTGATATTTAATTATATGAATACATGGAATGAAATCTCAAAACTTTAGTTTGGGACGAAGACATGCTAATGCTAATATGACATGCGCCACATATAATCTTCATATTTTGGCATGATTAGCAAATTAATTCCCCATGACCTATCAATGAATGAAAAGTAAAGATGATCAAAGGTATTACAGAAATAACGTTAAAAGTTAACAGAAGCATATACTCCCTCCGTTTCATAACAATTATTACTTTCAAGTTATACACACGAATTAAAAATATTAATAAAATTTTATTACATTTTACTATAATACTCTTAATTATGTAATACTCTTCAATGTTTTTCTCTCCCTTTATTATTAGTGAAGGGCAAACTAGCTGAAATTTAATTAATGTACTCTTGAAAATTATAAAGTGACAATTGTTTTGAAATGAGAAAAAAAACTTCAAAGTGACAAGTATTTCGAAATAAAGAGAATAATGTTTACTTTGGATAATAAATTATCCATAATGAGGAGAAATTCACCTTTTGTCACCTTCAATTCTAAGTAAAGTTACAACTACTTAAACTTGTCTTAGATCTTGTGTAAATAAAATCATGTCGTGACTCATTAATGGTCTGTTTGGTTCAAAGGAGGGAAAGGGAGGGAAGGGATTTTAATGAAGAGAAAGGAATGGGAGGAAAAAGAAGGGATTTTAATTTTACCTCGTTTGGAAGGAAAAGGAGGAATTTTAGTGGAAGGATTTTAATTTTACCTCGTTTGGGTTAGGAGGGGAAAGGAGGGAAAATAATTATAATTTGACTATTATACCCTTAATTTATTTAAGTTAATATAAGGACAAGACTGACCAGTATATTATGTGACCTAGTAATAAAAAAATGAAGGGTATTTTGGTCATTTTGAATACAATAATACATTTTTTCCCCAAATTACCCAATTTAGGGGGAAAATATATAAAGGGAGGGGAGGGACTTCCTTTCCCTTTTCCCCATTTCCCTCTAACCAAACAAACCATAAGGCTCTGTTTGGTTTGAGGGATTTTGGAGGGGAAGATATGGAAAATTTTCCATCATATTTTTTTTTAAACCAAATAAGCGGAGGGAGCACTTTTTCTCCCGTCCTTAAATAAAAAGGAGAAGAAGAACAGAAATAAAAATACTTATTTTTTTTTATTTAATTTAAAAAAAATAGGATGAAAAATTTTCCCACTCCTTCTCTCCTTTCCAAAATCCTTCTAATCAAATGGAGTCTAAGCGATGAATTGAAATATCATTGAACAGCGGTGAAAAGTGCGGCCTAGAAAGTGAAAGTTTCTGAGTCACTTGCTTCATTGATGGCCTAGAATCTGGCTCAGGACATAGACATGCCAATGCATGGGTTACTGCAAGAATTACATATATCCCAAACATCTTTTCGAGTGCGAGGTTGAGGGAGAAGTGGATCTAAGATATCTCTTACCATTATCATTCGATCAGTTGAATGCTTTGCCAAACAAGAAATTAGCTCTCCACAATGCTTTCCTATCGTAGTCTTTAATGCGACTACGCCAAAGCTACAGACATATTACACTTTTCAGTCGCCCTTAATGTATATGCTAACTCTGCAGTAACTCAAAAGAGTTTAGAAAACTTAAAAAAAAAAAAGAAGCATTTTATGTAACTAAAATTATAGAATTTGATTTAGTTATACAATATCCAAATTTTTTCCTACAAAATTGCCCAATTAATTGAATTATATGTAAAGTAGTGTTTTAAAATTTAGACTTGTAGTAATATTAAGTCATAAAAGCCATACACAATTTCTTGTTATTATGAAATTTATTATATATTAATTGAAATATTTGATGGGAAAAATATGAGAAATTATATATAATTATTCTATACATAAATAAACAAGCTCATAGGAAAGTAAATAAATTACCTGGAGTAACATAGCCATAAGTACCAACTAAAAGACGGTGATTTACTGAATATGGATGAAGGATAGTGGCAGAAACACATTATTTGTTAGGGGGCCATAGACCCCCCAGATTTTTTTTAAATAAAAATGCTACCTATTAGCCCATCCTAATGACAAATATTCACCCTAGTCCCCTCAACTTTTATGTTTTGATACACAACGCTCATAGCCTCTTCTCATTGTATAGTTTTACTACAAAATAAATGTAATAATTTTATTTGAGTTTAAAAAGCATGCTAATTTATCTATCATCCATTTATAAATGCAATGTAATATCCAAGATAAATACCTAAATTGATGAAAATTGGTGCGAAATGTAGGTAATTCTTCACATTTTTGTCTATTTTTGCCTCTCTTCTTTATTTATCAAGGTTAATATTTATCCATTTTTTATATTTTTTTTATTAATGTTAAAAAATAAAAATTATTTCTGGTTTCAATCACATATATATGCAATATAATATTAAAAATATTACTTTAAAATAATATTATAATATTTATATAAATATGCTGATTTAACCAAAAAGAAATTGGCCCCCACACGTTTTGCTCTGCGTCCGCTCCTGATAACAACAATGATAATCATGATTAATACACTTGTGATGACAAATCCAATTGCAAAGGAAATGATATATAGCCACCTCAGGCACTTTTTCATTCAAGCGAGATAAATCTATGGCAATAACACTTGGAAAGAGAGAAACTTCAAAGAGAACCACCAAGACAGATATAAAATTAATGGAACAAAGAGACTTTAGACTGACTACGTTTTCCATCTTCTTGCTTACTTCAATATGCTAGCTCCATATAACCACCAGAGCGTGTGGACCATCCTGCCTTTAATAACTGAATATGACTTTATGCGAATGTAACCAACTTTAAGGGAATAAATAATTGAGATTCGATAGTTAAGTGGTGTACATGCTTTTCTCTCACGACAACTTTCTAAGTCAACAATTTATAGAGCCATGTCAATGCGTTTTTTAACCAAAAAAAAATTTCCACATGTCGCATTTTAACTTGCATACTACTTTTTCAAATTTCCAATGTCTTCTTTAAACTGATTGTACGTATTGTTGAATATTTTTATTTTCCTTAATACTTCATAGCCTGTTAAATATTATATTATTATTGTTGTTTTTATTTTTATTATTAAAACCCAGCAAATCCAATGATCCAATTCAAATTCAGAGTTTCAAATTTGTTGTACCAGTTTCTCTTTTTGGAAAACTTATTGTTCCAGTTTCTGGTTGATTTGCCCAATCAAAACTCCAAAAAAGAAGGTCAGGGTCCATCTAAAACATGAGTCGTAAGGTTTGGGCCTGCTTCTGCGGTTATAAAGCCCAAATAGTGAATCTGTCAATCCATACTACATCCCATGGAATTATGGAGCCGGGGCGAAAACCCTAATGGACAATCCTTATTCCTTATGGCTCATCTATAAATCTCACCAAATAACCCCAATCGTATTCATCTTCTTCCTAAGCTCGAGAAGATGTCGAAGCGAGGTTAGTCTGCTACTCACTGCTTGAGTTTCTGCATTACATGCCAATAAAGTAAAATGCAATGGCCTTCATTTGCTTGGTTCATGATAAGTTTCAGGAATTATGATAATCTTTCTTTTTTTCGTTTGATTATGTTTCTCCCAAATGAGATGTACTCTTAGACTGTGATCTTTTCTGGGGTACGAGTTATTTGTCGTCTAGCTATTACTTAATTAGATATCGAAAATGTCGGGCTTCGTGTGAAATGGTGATGGATTTGTTGTAATGGTTTTACCTTCTGTAGATGTCGGGGTGGGGCATAAATTTTCGATTCAAATAATGAGCTTGTTTTAATGAATGAATTGAAGCTGACGATGGAGAGTGTTTTCGTAGAAATATATTGCGTTGATATTCACACTCTTCAGGTGATAGATCTTCTTAGTCATTAACATTTTATGACTTTTGTTGAAGTGAACGACATTCCTCTTACCTTTTTAATGTAGGGCGTGGAGGTTCTGCGGGTAACAAGTTCAGGATGTCCCTGGGTCTTCCAGTGGCAGCCACAGTAAACTGTGCTGACAACACAGGGGCAAAGAACCTTTACATTATATCAGTGAAGGGAATTAAGGGACGTTTGAACAGATTGCCATCTGCTTGTGTTGGTGACATGGTGATGGCTACTGTGAAAAAGGGGAAGCCCGATCTTAGGAAGAAGGTTTTGCCTGCTGTTATTGTGAGACAGCGCAAG
This sequence comes from Adenanthera pavonina, assembly GCA_026686845.1. Taxonomy (NCBI): domain Eukaryota; kingdom Viridiplantae; phylum Streptophyta; class Magnoliopsida; order Fabales; family Fabaceae; genus Adenanthera; species Adenanthera pavonina. Next base: position 8,177,902 of record JAIVEN010000019.1, on the reverse strand, counting down.
CCATGGCGGAGAAAGGATGGAGTCTACATGTACTTTGAAGGTAATTTGCTCATTATGTGATACAATTCTATTATGTTTTCAGTTCATAATGTGTAGTGCTACTCTGCAGATTTTTTTTTTTTTTTTGATAAAAACTATTCTGTAGTATTGGCTAATCATAATGGATCTCAGCTGAGCCAGTTAGCATTTTTCTCCTCTACCTGTTAACTTGCTTTTGTAATTGTTTAGAGGTATCTTTAGAGATGGAGATGAGTTCTAAATAGATTTATGAGTGCAATAACCATTTCTTTGTAGAAGCTGGATATGGTTTTTTTCTAAATATAACGTGTATTTCAAATGATTTTATATCTATGGTGAAATGTTATACTGTTGTTTATAGGTTAGTTAGATACAGGTTTCTCTGTTCCTTAGCTTTTCATTATTAATTAAGTGGACTACGCATAGTCACGCCATTCATAGTTTTTGAAACTGTGGCGTGCTTTAGATGTTATATTTTTATTGATTGATTGATATTGATAATTAGTGTTTTGCTAGTTAAGCTGTGTTCTCATGTTTACTTTTTGGCTGATCAGCTGATGTGCATATAATGATTTGGTACTCTTAAAAACCAGATATGTTAATTTACTTGGATTTTTCTTGGTTGGGATTTGCATTGGGAAACATTTTCTCTTCATCTGATTTTTTTTAATGGTTGTGAAAGGTCTGTTCTAGGAAACATTGCTGGTGATGTAGTGTGGAGAATTTTATTTCTTGCCTCTACACCTCCCATAGCCAGCTATATCGATGATCTCAACCTTCCCTTACCCAGATGATAACGCACTTATTTATTGTCCCTATCAGGATTGGGATATCTGCTTTTTATTTTCCACTTTTTTGAACTGGGAGTCGTATTCCTTTTGAAATTGGGAGTGATTGGTCACATTTCATTTTTGATAGGCTTTTTACTTCTGAATGTTTTAATTAGTGGTTTATGGTTCTCCTGTGTATAATCGATTATTGTCTGTGAAATGCAATTTAGTTCTTCCAATTTAGACTTTCAATTGGTTGATGTACATATAATGATCTAGTACTCCTAAGACCAGTTATGTGTTATGAGTCCCACATTGGGGAGCCTCACATAGGAAGTGGGGTTTATAAGGATATGGGGTTCTCCCACCTAATGGACTAGTCTTTTGGGATGGGCTCTCCCCTTGGACTTGTGCTCATAACATTGGTGCTTTCATTGAGAGGCCGACACCACGGAAAGGGCTACCCACGGAGGGTTCTGACCGGTGGAGGGTTCCGACCAACAAGGAGGTTGAGTGAGGTGTCACCGAGTGAAGTGTCGTGGTGTGGAGCCGCCGAGGACGTCGGCTTTCGAACAGAGGTGCATTGTTATGAGTCCCACATTGGGGAGCCTCACATAGGAAGTGGGGTTTATAAGGACATGGGGTTCTCCCACCTAATGGACTAGTCTTTTGGGATGGGCTCTCCCCTTGGACTTGTGCTCATAACATTATGTTAATTTACTTGCACTTTTCTCGTTTGGGATTTGCATTGGGACACATTTTTTCATCACCTTATTTTTGTTTCGTAATGAAGGATCATATTTAGGAAGCATTGCTGGTGATGTAGTGTAGAGGATTTTATTTGTTGTCTCTGCACCTCCCATAGCCAGCTATATCAATACTCTCAACCTTCCCTTACCTGAATGATAACCCCCTTATTTATCATCCCTGTCAGGGTTGGGACATTGAGCTTTTTCTTTCTATTCCTATTGGAATTGGGAGTAATTGGTCACATTCCAATTTTGATATACTTTCTACTTCCAAATGTTTAAGTTAGCGGTTTTCTGGTTCTCCTGTGAATATTAATTCTTGTCTATGGAGTCCAGACATAGTCAGGTATCCTTCAGTACTCGAATGGTTGATACCGTTACGAGTCTGGTAAATTAAAAGAGTCCATCGTTACAGATGTGCTGGTTTTTTAGGTGCTCACATCTGCTCCCTTAGGGCCCTACATAGGATGTAATTTCTTTTAGTTTCTGATATCATACAAATTGCAATTGCTTACTTGGTTTAAGTCTATCTGCATGTTCTCTATTAAAGGAAGAGTATCTCTCTCAAATGACTAACAATATCATACAGAGTGGGTTTTAGCTTCAAATTCTCATGATTTGTAAAATCTCTGCTATAATTGGATTATCGAATGTATCTCTTTTTGCTTATACAGTATATCCTTAGTAGTTTATTTCATAATTTTATAATTCTTGTTCGTAGATGACCCTTATTTTCCAAGCCTTGTGTGATGAGTCTGCAATCTATTTAGGTGTTTGATTACAAGAGAATTTAATTTTTTCTACAGTCAACTAAGCATTAGTTAACAACTATTTGCAATAACTCCAATTTTAATTCTATTTTTATTTCTTGATTGTTAGTTATTCTATTTATTGTCTAATTTTATATTATGTTTGCTGATAATGTGCATCTGATTCAAATTGACTTCCTTTTGCAGATAATGCTGGTGTTATTGTGAATCCAAAGGGAGAAATGAAAGGTACGGAATGTAACTGTATGGAATGTTCTCCTTTGATCATATAGCATTTGACCCATGACGTAATAAAATTTTGGTAGATAATCAATGTCAATATATTTATACATAAGCCATGAACAGGCTCCACACATAAATAAAGGGCTGTGCAAAGCACAAGTTCACATCTAATTTAGGGTGAATAATGTAGAACATGAGTTATTTATTTGGATTCTTTTGTCTAATGTCACTTGTGTTATCTTTCCCCGTGATCTCTTACTTTCTTTTCTTGATTTTGAAAAGTTAGAATAAATTATAGGAAAGCCTCGCTTGGGTTTTATTGAAACTACAAATACTTTTGATTTTCAAAACATACAAATTGACATCCCTTGAAAATTATAATCTAATTTGTCTCTTGAATGGACTTGCTTTGGTTTAGGTTCCGCCATTACCGGGCCAATTGGAAAGGAGTGCGCTGATCTGTGGCCAAGAATTGCAAGTGCAGCCAATGCAATTGTTTGAGTCATTTGAGAGAGATACTCATCCTTTTTCTTTATACAAAGTGAGATAGGCTTCCAACTTTGTCCTCGTTTATATCTTCTTTTTCTTGGTAAACTCAGTAACGGAAGAGTTATTAATTGTTCAATTTATGAAAAAGCTTTTTTTAAAAAAAAAAAAAAATTCAAGTCCTTTTCTGCATTTTGTGTATTGCTTAAAAATTATTTACGTCATTTTAGGTCATGGCCATGGCAATCTCACAAAAAAATCTACTTGTTCCGAAAAGACTGCATGAGTACACCAAAATCTGAGAAAAAATAATTCCCCAAGCAATCCCTTGAAATTATCCAGACAAAACTTGGTAAATTTCGTTTGACATATGTAGACTAAGGGTGTGTTTGGAAACCAGTTTGAAATCTTGGTTTGGGGTTAAAATCAAGGTTTAATAAAATTTGGGTGTATTTGGGTGATTTTTCCGTTTCCGTTGGAGAATATGTTTGCGCGGAGAACGGTTTCCGTTGGAGAATGTGTTTGCGCGGAGGTTTCGCATAAGGAGAATGAATTCGCTTTTCCGTTTTGCTTATCAAGTCTATATTTATTTTAAAGTCAGATAAAAATTAGACTAATAAAAATAAAAAAAAATAAAAAATTTAGGAAAATAAGATTTTCATAAAATATTTCTTATTTATTGACCAAAATTTTCTTTCAAAATTTTAATTTTTATATATCATGACCTGTAAAAAAATGTTATATCAGATATATTATATTTTTAATTAAATAAATGCAGATTAAATTTTATCCCAAATAAATTAAATTAATCATAAGATAGAGTTTAAGCTCAATTTAGAGGAAAATTATGAGTTTTGTCAAAATTAATTTTCAAATAAATCATCCAAACATAAACACGTTAGTCAAAAACTAATTTTTACTATAACCACGCTATGAAATCAATTCTACCAAAACTCATTTTTTACTAACTGAAAATCAAACGGTCCCAAAAAGCCCTGGAGTCTAGGAGAGAGAAATTTATGGAGTCTAGGAGAGAGAAATTTATGTATAGCGAGATAGAATTAAAGAGAAAAAAATTTCCTTGCGCTGTTACCATTCCTTGACAGCGTGGGAAAGGTAATAATGAGGGAGCAGCCACCAAAAAAGTTTTGAGCATAAAATAATAAAAAAATAAAAAAATTATCGAAATATGAGCTATCAAAAAAGTATTTATTAAAATATAAAATACAAAGCTGACTAATGGAAATGTGACTTGAGTCCGTACAAAGAAGTCGAACAGCTAACCATGCGATTTCAGATAGGTCTGACAATTTTTTTTTAATAAAAGGGTAAGTCTTATGGACTTTGCCTTTATGTTTTTTAAATAGCAATCCATGTGACTTATCTCTTTGTAATTTTTAAGAAGGTAACTTTGTCTTTATTTTTTTAAAATAATTCATTTTTTTAGGTTATTGGATTATTTAAATGGGTTTTCTAATTCTAGTTAAATGAGTAATATTTCCTACTATACTCAAATCAATTTTCTACCATATTCAAGGGAGTTTTCACCATTCCTAAATATGATTCTTTGTAAGAAATATTTTGTATAAGGATTTAAAATTATCTTTTTTACATTAAATAATTATTAAAAATATATAAATTTAATTAAAAGTGTAACAAATATTAATTAATAATTAATTATATTTGTATAAGTGTTGTCCTGAATTTTCTTATTTCTAAACTTATATTATATACACATGCTTTATTTTTTAAACATTCAAATATCATATTAAAGTCCTTGGTAAAAAAAAAAAATATCATATTAAAGTCACATGAAGAGGTAAAAAAAAACAATATTTAATTACTAATTATTAATAATTATTACATGCCATATTTGGTTCTTTTTTTTTTTTAATTTCAATCATAAAAATTAATGTACCATAAAAGGAAATATTGGCAATTTAAATAAGATCAGAGAGTCCATTTAAATAATCCGACAACTAAAAAAATGAATTATTTTTTTAAAAAAATAAAGGTAAAGCCTTCTTGAAAATTGCGAAGAGGTAACCATGCGACTTACCTTTATATTAAAAAAAATTGTCAAATCTGAAATCGCATAGTTGGGTGCTCGACTTCTTCATACGGACCCAAGTCGTGTTAACACTGGTCGACTTTGTGTGTTACATTTTGATAAATATTTTCTGACATGCTATATTTTGATAATTTTTTTATTTTTTTGTTATTTTATGCTAAAAAAACCACCAAAAAATAAACCGAAAGATTAAATTTCAAAATCTTTTAGATATGTTGGTGAGCAAATTAGCGGTCCTAAATGATGGATGAAAAAACAAATAAATGGTCCTAAATTTTTTGATTCTCTACTATAACCCGAAAACAATCATTTAGAGTAATCCATATATTTATCTATATATTGTAAATATCAAATTGAAATTTATAAATAAATTCATACGTAACTTCTAAAAATCAAGCCTCTTTATTCTTAAAGCTTAAATCTTACCAACAATAGCTTTTATTTTTTGAGAAGAAACCTGCGTAAGATTTTTGAAAATCACAATGTGAAACAGTTACACTGTGTTTTTAAATAAGTGAATTTTATTTTGCTTTTTTTTTTTTTGAGAAAATCACTTTTGAGGTATATAATTAAAAGACTTTTTTCTTAAAAATAATTTAATTTCAAATATTTTAAATCCAAAAGTGATTTTATAAATGGAATACAAACAAAATCAATTATCTCAAAATCATTTTTTAGAGAAATGTTTCCCAATAGAAATCATGATCAACCAAAATTACTTTTAACCAAAATCAATTTTAATAATTACTTATATTTAAAATCACTTTTGTCCAAACTCTAATAGATTTAAAACATGCCGTAGAGATATAGCTCCAAAAACACTTATAGAAGTATTAAATAAGTATTAGATAGATTATCAACATAAGATTATCATAAGATACATGACCATATATGAGATAGGACATGTATCATTAACTAAACCAACTCAGTTTTTATTGGTAAAACGATATTATATAGAGACGAAACAAGTTCAAAACAAGATATTGATCACAAAATTATCCTACTCATTTTGCTCAAAACTCGAAATATAAACATAAAATTTGTCTACATCCACTTTAAACTCCAATAAAAACATTAACTTATTCACAGAGCACCACATTTGTTAATGTTCTTATCAGTTAGTATCTATGATTATCACCTCTCTCTTCATTTTGAATATTCAAGTCATCTTGTCGTGTTTGCCTGCGTAAATTTTAGCACAGGATTCAAACAAACTGCCGTCGTAGCAGCGCCTCACTGCTTCTTTTGACATGAAACCTTCCCTGTCCCTTGCTAAAATGTATAGGATGCCCCACTCCAGTTTACCTGCTGTCCTGCATAACACAATTCCACATGTTATACTTATACTCCCACCGATCCATATATAAGATGTTTGGTATAACATACGCATATTAATAAATTACTTTTTTGTCTAAAAAAAAAAACTCAAACTTCTCATTTTGCTTTTATTAAATATTCAATTTTATTTTTATTGAATGTTCCATTATTATTAATAAAAGGAGTAAAATTGGAAGAAATATATCTAATATCTTATATTGTGAATTAGAAATTTATTATATAAAATATCTTATAATATGGATATGGAGTATATAATTAGAAATGGGTCGCATGAATTGTACACTATTTGAGGGTGAGCTACACTACTTAGCACTTTATGAGTAGTATGGCTTTATATAAATTTTATATTTTGTATATATTGATTGACATGTCTAGACTTAGTGCACATTCTTAGTATTTTTTTTTTTTTGGTTTAAAGCATTCGGCATCCTAAACATACACCACTTGAGTTGGATAATTTTTTAGAGTCTAGACCTATAAGTTTTATATTATGTATATTGATTGATATGTTTGAACTTAGTGCACATCCTCAATAGCTTTTTTTTTTAGAGTATTCCGTATCCTAGATTTATATCCCATTTCAATTAGAGAAACCAATCATCACTAGATTTGGTATGCATATCATTTAACCATTTGGATAATATAAATTTGTCTCAATTCTAATAGTTGGCCATTAAATTGACTTAATGGTACAAATCAATTACAACATTAAATGAAATTGAGTTTTAAATAACTAGACTGTTAAATATCAATATCTAATGACTGAAAATTAAAATTGAGACAAAAGCAAGTAAAGAAGATTCAAATTGCTGCTCATCCAGAATCATTCACGTGTACGAAATTTGAATGATTTAAATTTTGTGATTATCCTTTTGAATATATTAATTAATTTCCACAAATCACTTTGAATCCCAACTAATTAATCTACGATAAGTGGAATTAACCAACCCACAATAATGTGAATCTTATGCTATTCATATTATTTAAAAAATCCAGATGACATGTAACATTAATTGAAATGATCCCTTAGCTAGGTGTAGAGCCGGCAATATGAGTTAAGTTTGATATGTTAGCCTGTTTAACTCAATAAAATTTGGGGGGGGGGGGGGGTTGGGGGTTATAAAAATGGAAGTTCGAAAGAAAAACATGCTTTTTGGAACCGAGCCGTTTAGCCTGTTTTTCTTTTTTTGTTTAAAATATTAAAAATATATATTATTTTATTAATTAGTAATGTATAAATGTTTAAATATTATATTAATTTTTAGTAAATAATGATAATACTTAGTTGTATTGATTTAAATAATTTTATGAAAAAAATTTAAAAAACATATATAAAATAATACAAACCTATTTGTAATTCAGGTTATTAACTAGGCCTGTTTTAGCCCCGGCTTATGGCGGACCGGCCTGAATGAGTTGGGTCAGCCTAGATTGACAGCTCTAGACCCTGGTGCATGTGTGTTCTACGGTGCCATTTTAGTATCATTAAGAAAGTTGAAAGAGGAAAATAAGGAACAGACCAGCCATAAGGGTCGAAGACATTGCGGTTTCCCTCAGTCATTTCCCATATCTCTCCAAGTGTCAGGTGGTCTGGTTTTGTTCGACCATATTTGCTGAATATGTGCTCCAAATTTGCCGGAACATATCTGCACAAAAATTAATTTTCCCAGTTCATGTAATCAAAAAATAAATTATTCAGAAGTAATTAAGTCTTATGTTTGGAGATAAGCCACACGGTTTATAACTAATAAATAATGCATTTTTCTATGAATTTTATCAATGTAGATTAAATTTTTAAGAAATTACTAAATCGTGAGGATATAAATTCGTTGGCTTACCGTCCTTCAGTGTCATAAGTTCCAGAGTCACTCCCATGCTTGATTCTGTGTATGTTGTGGATGTAAATAGGAAACAACGGAGAAGGAAACCAACTCTGCATCATCAAAATCACACGTGCTTAACTCATAACAACTCAGTCATAATTATTAATTGTGGGGTAAAATAAATTCATACAGGGAACCACAAAAATATATAATTAAAAAACCTACCTATATATAAAATGAATACAACAAACCCAGAGAGTTAATGAATTGACATCTAAAGATATATATATATATATATATAGATACTTGATTTGTTGTCTATAATTTTAAAGGAAAAATAATGTAGATACACTTTTAACAATTAAAATTAAAATTCATATTTCTTCAACTTTCAAAATTGATTGAATAATAAATAATCCGCAGGCTCATGAACTCCAGATTAATTCAACCTGGATGATGCTCGAAAAATGCGAAATATGAATGCAAATTAAAACTAATTGAGGTGAGATAAATTAATCTGAAATAGTAAAGGTGAAAAACAAGAATGACTTACAGGCTGAGTTGGATAGCTCATTGCCAAAGCAATACCAATTGCCATAATCAAAGATGCAATGATGTTAAATCCAAGTGCTCTCATCCCTGCATAATAATTTCTTCAGAAACATATTTATTTTCAAAGAAATTCTCTCCAAACTGTACCTTCTGCATAACTAAAATTAGATAGATACATGCAGTAGTTATTTCCACCATGTGTCAACTAGAACTTACTACTATGTCTATCTCTTTATGATTGATGAGGATCCGATATCAAATTTAAACTTGACATAAATATGAAATTATTATCCCTATATATATACCCTATCGGTTCACATTATAAAGTGTTTTATATCAATTATACGTATATTAAAAAAATTATTTTTTCACCTAATATAAGATTATAAATGAGGAGTAAGGAAGAATTAAAGATATGGATAAAATGGGAAGAAAAATATCCAACACCCTATAATATGGACAATAATATGGACAAGAGGATTATCAATATATATATATATTCTTACCCATGTAAGTTTCCCAAGGATAAATGATGCCATCGTCATTTTGATCGAAAAAAGCACAATGCTGCTGCAGAACTGTCAAGTGGTTGTGCCTGTGCCCTGGTGTTCCCTGTGGATGACTTGTATCAGGAGCACTCAATGCTCTCGGCATGTCTGGAAAAAAAAAATTTTAAACATAATCAATGTTTTGGACATGTCTGGAAATATAATAACAATGTTAATGAAGAGTGCGGAATGGTCGACAAAAGGGCTAAATAACACCTGAAGATACTAATTGGCTTGAATTTGTTTCTGTTGGATGTTGGGTTCAATATTTATTGCTCTTTTAGGCATAAAAATTAAATTAACGACCTTAAATTGGGGAATCACAATAGAGGTCGGAAAAAGTTAAAAAAATGAGCAGTAAAATTGAAAAAAATAATTCATAATAAAATATTTTATTTTGTAATAAATTTGTTATATATTTTGGTTCCTACTTGTAAGGCATAAACAATATGATTTGCTAGTTGCTACACCAGTCAGTATCCAAACTCCATCATCCAATTAAACAAAAATAGACGAACAGAATTTTTCTCATTTCAAATATACTGCACCAAATATTCAAATCTATATATAATAGTTAACATACAGGGTATAGCCAGATCATTGAAATAGATAGACGAAAAAAAGCTATGATTTTAATTAAGCTTTGTAATTACTTTTGATTGTCTTTTACTTGTTCTTCCAAAAAAAAAAGCATGTATGTTATATATGCTAATAATTCAATCGATATAAATGTTGTTTAAATCATACAAAACTTAAACAACCCAAACTTTGTAAAGAGCAATATATATATATATATTATATAGGCATAGAGTAGTTTTCATGTACAAGAGAGATGAAGAAACTTACAAGGCTTTGAGATATGGTTTTCCAAGTCATCCCTAACCCTTCGTTGAGCAGTAACAGGTGCATTAAGAGCAACCACTGACATTGACTCCTTCTCCATAGCCATTAAGTTTGATCGATCGATCTTTTTCTCTCGCTTTCCCTTCTCCTTCTCCTCCTTCGCTTAATTACTATATACTCTGATCTTCTGCAGAATATGGCAGCTCCTACTTTATATATCCATTAATTAAGTAAAATCATATTATGAGACAATTTTAAAATAATAATAATAATAATAAAAAAGAACTTCATTCGGTTGTGGTTTGGAGTGAGACTGCGAGAGGAGTATAGATGGACACACTAATGAAGAGCCAGCAATGATTCAGCTGTGTACGTGGCATGCATATGCAACTCAACGTATCCTGCATGTAATTTGTAGCCACCGATTTACTGTATGAAATTATCCGGAACATATATATATATATATATATATGAGAATATGAAACTCGCTCCAAGTCACTCGGATCAGTGTGAATATCCATTAATAATTCGTTTATTAACCACCAAGCGATTTTAACTAGTAATGATTGTATGTGCATAATGAGAGGTTTTGAGTTTGAGCTCCTAGAAAGCTATTAGAATATACTGAAATTAAATATTTAGTAATAAAATTTTGTCCTTCTTTGTGATTTTGTTCAGTTCAATTTAAATTAGTCTAACCCTCATAAGTTTTCCGGTTGAAGTGGAGTAGGTACATATTATCATATGCTCTAAGCAAAAAGTAATTGGTTTATTAATGATTATTGAATTATATTCAGGAAAAAAATATTAAATTATAATGTTAAGTATTTATCAAATTACTATAAATTAATTAAAAAATAGTGACAATAATGAAAATAAAAAATAATGTTAAAATAAATATAGTTACATTATTATAAATAATATATTATAATTATAAATACGTAATACTCATCAGAATTATATTCTTCAATTTTTTTACCAAATAGAATTTATTTCTAATTTCTTTTATATATAGTTAAACACTTTGTGATTTAATTCTAATGAATAGCAAAACTACTGAAAAATCATCTTTCATTTTACTATATATAGAACTATGTGTGTTTTTTTAGGTAAATTATGGTTATAAAATTAAAAATAAATATTGTGAAAATACTAGAGGAAGAGATAAGTTATAATATACTATAAATTATTCCTGGATAATAGAGATAAAAACTTTCTTGAAAAAGTTTTATATAATTATTTGTTTATAAATTTCAGTTTCATGACCAATTGTATATATAGTGAATAATTATGTCTTAAAAATATGTATCTATGACTAAAACTTTAAAACAATGAAGGAAATATATAGAAAATTTTTAATGCGGGAAAGTAAACAATTTTAGGGGATAGAGTTAAAATTTTTTGGCAAAAATATACCTTTGGTCCTTTAATTTTAAGACATGTTTCATTTTAGTTCTTTAACTTTATTAAGTTTCGTATTAATCCTTTATTTGGTAGCATATAAGAAAAAACTTACTAATTTTTAACACCGTTAAATAAACTAACAGAAAATGATAATTTACATATTTAAAAGTCACATTATTAATATTATTATGTATTAATTAATCTAAAATTATAATAGAAATATTTTTAGGGCTTAGATAATTACTACCTTAAAATATTTTAATGGAAGAAATTCAAAATTACAACCTTAAAATAAAAATTTTTATTTTTAGGTTTTAAATATTTATTTTAAGATATTAAAATATTTTAATTATAAAAAGATAAATATTTAGTTTTTATACTTTATATTCTCAAGTCAAATTTTTCAACTTGTCCAAAAAAAATAAAAAATTATTCATTTTAATATAATTTTTTGAAGGTTTCACCACAATATTTTAAAAATAATTTATTCTCTGGTTATAATTTCTAATGCCTTAAATAATTTTAATATAATTATTTTCTAAGATATTAATTATTTATTTTAAGCCGAAAAAATATACTAATTATAGTTATTATATTAATTAATACATAATAATAGTGATTAGATTAATTTTAATTAAATTTTTCATTAGTTTGTTTAACGGTGTTAAATTTAGGAAGTTTTTGGCCATATTTTTAATAAAACTTTTAAAAGTTAGAGGAATAAAATGAAATCTGTATTAATTAATGCATAATAATAGTGATTAGATTAATGTTAAGTAAATTTTTCATTAGCTTGTTTCATGGTGTTAAATTTAGGAAGTCTTTTTACTGCATTTTAAAAGTTAAAATGTTATAATGAAATTTAAAAGTTAAAAGAATAAAATGAAATTTGTTTCAAAGTTAAGGGACTAAATGTATATTTTTACCAAACTTTTTCAAATGATTCAGATTATAATTGTCTTAGCCATAACAAGATGATGGATTCAAAAGCTCATATAGGAATTTGATTATTATTGATTGAAAAATACAAATTGCAAAAAGTGTGAATCAAAGGAAAGTCAAATGGATAGGTTGTGATGTTGTTGGAATTTTTTTTATGCGACTTGTAGTTTATCTCACCATCAACAAGGACTAATCTTTCTTGGAGTATTAAAATTAAAAGGTAAACTTTCAACTAAATTTGCTTCATGCCTTCATGTATAAAGATTAGATATTTACTCCATATACAAATTTTAAAATGGATAATTTTGAAGAAGCTAATTATACCTGGATTTTGCTTTCAAAAAGTACAATCTCAGTTTTGAGAATTTTCTGACCAAAAAGCCTAATATGGGTTTTGAGGCTAACTAGAACAAATTGAGCAAAGGGCATGTGATAGGTCCCGATCAAATTTTGGAAGTTTAAAGAGATACGGTTATGCTTTTTTTCGGCAAGAATAAACCAAAATACTTTTTTAAAAAGAATAAAATCAAACTTGACATATAAAGGCACAAGGTAGTTGGCAGCTTGACACTAATTTACTAAAAGGATTAGTCTTACTGTCGGTTGGGAAAGTTTGAGAGATGCTAAAATTTAAAAATCCTAAATATAAGGAAATGAAAATAAATAGATAATATGAAATATCTACTAAACGCATACTATAATGCTTAGAATCAATGATAATCCTGTCATGAATTGAACAGGAACAATTGTTGGGCTTTTCCAATTTGGGCCCACCTTTTTATGGATTGGGGGGTCAAAACCTCTAGGCCCAATTCAATTTGGCAGTAATTTACTAAAGAGATCAAGGGGGTCGGGAAGTTTTTGGCGGAAAAGGAAAGAGTTGCTTTTTTTGGGGTTTAGAAAAGTAATTTCATCATAAACCGTTGTTTGACTCCTTTTTATCTAAGAGAATTTTTTTTTACCAACGCTTTCTTAAGAAAATAACTTCTCCCATGTTGCGCTCTCTCTCTTTCACGACAAGTTCTATCTCAAAAGAAAAGTGGTGGTGTTATAAAATTTTATATTATTATGTGGATTTCCTTAATTTTTCAAGATTTTACACTTAAGGATTCATAACCTCCAAAATAAAGAGCTTTTTCAGAGTTTTTCTACGATTAGTATATACAAATTAACCTTCAAGGGTTATGCAATGTCCAATTATGTAAATTGATTCTCTTCTTTATGTAATTGTTCTTAGGTTAGTTGGAGGCCTATAAATAAAAATCATTCTCCCTAATTTCTACTTTATACAACTCTTTCTCACTCTTGTGATATTGTTCATATTTTATGTGAGTTTTATAATATATTATTAGCATGAGTCTCTCTAGCAAACTAGTAAAAGGTATTGGAGGATTTTATTGATCACTTGTATTGCCCATCACATGAAGGTATAATAATTTATTTTGTCCTTACTTTCATTATTTTTACATTCCATACTTTGTTTATTCAAAAGTTCAAAGTTCACTCTTTTTTATAATATGATTTTATATTATTGGCAATTTGATATTGATTGATATATTCAATATATATGTGAATATATGGATGGCCAGTAACTATTTTTTTTAATCTTGTAATTAGATGGCCCGAAGTCACATCACTTTTGATTTTGATTATTTTGTAAAAGATTATTTTTTGGTTTCATTGAAAAGCATGTATTTATAGAAAAATTTGTGACATTTTGACAATTTAATGGACATAAATACTATAACCCTAATATAGTATTTTGATGAGACTTCCACCCGTATATGGGTGGAACTTGGTTGCATTTTGGATGGAATCGGGTTCTGCGGGGCAACCAAATTATGGTTTACCAACCAAGCAATTTTTTGACTTCCATTTTGTTTTATTTTTTTCGGGGTATGAATTATACAATTTGAAATGCTGACTTTGGGAATCTTCATGTCGCTCATAGTTCTCCTCTAATGCTCTATTTGGACTGCTTCTTTTAGACTATTATCATTATTAATGACCCTATAATTTTCAGATAAACATGTCCTTGCCGATATGGCAAGGATATGTTTTCCAAATATAAAGAATTTAATTTTTTTAATATTAGCATTGACAAAAAATGTTTTCCGCTGAGCTTTTGACATTGTCCTCATATATTTTGTCTATTTATTGCTAGCATTATTTTACTTACTCACATGGGTCATGAGCTTTAAAATCCAAATAAGTGGAATTTTGTGTATTATATAAATCTTGAAAAATGAGTCATGTTATTTATAATTTGTAAGCCTTGCAGTTTGTTATGCATATATAAACGTAAATATAGATGTTATGAACATTCGAGTTGTAGCGTTTACATAAAGATAAACAACACCACGATTAATCACTTTTCATCTATATATATATTTGAGATAACTAAAGGGTTCTCATGCTTGTGGATTTTTCTATTATCAATGTGAAATTGTACCGAAAGTATTCCAAAAAGAAAATTGTTAATTATATAGGCACAGAAAAAAAGGTAGTGCATTTTATTGACCATCTTAGTCATAGTGGCCAAACACACTATTCTAGTTTGAAATCTAGCTATGACTTTAGCTAACCAGCAAATGTGATTTTAATTTTGACCGACGCATGGAGTACGTTAGTTCCGGAATCTTTGTGATTTTGAATCTTTGCTAATTAAATTAGACCAGACCACGTAATTTGAACATTAAATAAATCAACACACACACACACACACACACACACACACACACACACTTTCTCTCTCTCTTCTCCCTTTAAACCAAATGATATTTTTGTCAAGATTCAATTTAAAATGAAACAACCTGATAGCCACCTAAACGAAAGTTTCATCCAGTGGCCTCCTTTGGGAGTTTACAATGGAATGGTCATTAATGAAACATAATGGGATGGAACAAAATGAAGTAGAACGGAATAAAATATTTCATTGTTTGTTTGAGAGTTTTATAAGAGTAAAGAATGGCTCCATTATACTATTGTTTGGAAGTTATTATAAAATGAATGGAATGGAATAGGTTATAACTATTTTTTCCAATATTATCTTTATGAGCAAATTTAGATGAAAAAGTGTGTAAATAAATTCTTTTTTTTTTAAATTGTATTGCTTTTACTTTCTAGATAGATGGGATCTATCTATATCATATAGCACCTCACCTGCAATAATCTCGAACCATGGCAGCTATTAATTTCTTATTATATCATCCTATAATTATTTTAGCCTAGTATTATAATGTGTTTGCTTATGCACTCAAACATTTACCTTTATGAAGTTATTTTCTGAGGCTAATGAAGCCATATATGTAGAATGAAATTAATTTTAAATGTTGCATATGAAGTTTTGGCGTCAGTAACCAATTTAGTTAACTTTAGTTTGATGCTGAAGCGGAAAAAAAAAGGCACTTCACCTACTGTTTCATAGATTATAAGGGAATTGTTGTGGGAAATGGCTAAAAAGTGTGCATTATAGGATAGAACTAAGGGCAATTCTGTAATTGAGGTATTTATTCTTGGCTATTCCACCATTGACCCTCCATTTGGGGAGACAAAAAAAATTGGATTTAAGATAACTAAGGATGGCTTAGGAAGCCATTCCTTGCCATCCCCTTTCCCTCATAAAAAGATCTTTCAAACAATGACTTAACCTATTTAACCATTCCACTCCATTTCATGCCAAAAAAAAAAAAAAACTCCCAAACATAGGCTTAGGCTTACATTGACCTTAATTTTTCTATTTTTGACCCTTTAATTAATAAGCTACCAGAGTTTTTTTTTCCCAGTTAAACTTATCGGGAACACCAAAACTGAATTTTTTTTCCAAAAATACTCCAATTTAATGCCAACTCATATTATATAATTAATGTTTCACTATTATATTTTCTTTTGCTATGAGGCAGCTTGGGCTTCCTCCTGCCCATTACTTTTTTTTAAGAATAAATTCTTGTCCCTGTTTTCTGATTATAATGGCAATATAGAGGTTGTTAGAAAATTTTAAAATATTTTATTTGTGGGCTCACATTAATTGTTTTGTATTTTCTAAAATAGGTTAACGGTGGTACAATAAGATGTAAAAGTCCAATATTATTTTGTCATTATAAGGATTAACAGGCCAGACACACAGTTTAATTATAAATCTAGTTGATGGTAAAATGTGAGCCATTATATTTTACTAAAACCCACAGTGAGTGAGTATGATAAAGCCATTTATTTAAAGAAGTCTATGTCCCCTCTCTAAGTCTATTTTAGTGAGCTTTCCCACTCAAAGTTGCTAAAACCTTAGAGATCCAGAGAGGAAAACCTGGATGTGCTATTTTCAAAATGTCATCAAAAGGTACGCATTTATATATCTAATTATTTGTTTTATTTATATTCATATACATACACAGATCTGGTTTTAGATTTAAATGTTTAAAGCTTACATGTGGTATTAGTGCCTTGTTATATATGTATGTGTTTTGGATGTGTTGTGTATATATTCTAGAGAATCGGTCTTGTATTTTCATTTTTTTAAGAAAAAAACTTTGCAGATGTTGCTGGCGATGGATTTTGGCATTGCCATCACCGGCGACAGAGGTGGCTACGCTTGACTGGTAGCATGATGACCATTGCATTGTGGTTGTCCAGGTAGTGCGATGGTTGTCGTGCTGCCCAGATTAGGTCGATCACCGTCGATGACAGCAGCCTTGTGTCGCAAGTGAAGGGCTGAGGTGTTCTTGCCGCCACTGATTTTCTTTTCCGTAGATGGGATGTTGGTGACAAGTTTTGTAAATTAGATGGTTTTTTTTTTCTGATTTTTCAGTAATTAAATATTGATTTTCGTATTTAAGTTATTTTTTTTTAAAAAGAGAGGCTGACATCGTGGAAATTCAAAACCCGCAATGGCAATTAGGGTTTGATGACATTAAGTTTCTTTTTATGAAACTTGTGCTTCTGTACCCATATTTTTTCAATAATTATATTTAGGTCCTAAAGTTTTGTTAATTATACTTTAACCCCAGTATTTTATGGAAATTTTACTTTTGCCTTCCTTTTATTTTGTCACCCCTAGACAATATTTTCAAGACTAGAATAATATAGTTAAATGATTTGTTGTTCACATTTAATTGCAACCATGGATTATTTTTAATTTTCCTAGTCTAGAAATTTTGTTTTATATACTTGAAGATGTTTATCACCAAAGTGGTTCATTTATTAGGTTTGTAAAACCGCTTAGTTCCCTTGTTAATAGGAAAATGAGGCAATTTTATTCTAGTTTGGGAATATTGTTTTGTGAATTGTTGCAAAACCATTTACTTGCCTTGTTGATGGAATTGTTTGAATTTTTACATATATTTACTTGCCCAAGGGGGTGATTGTGTGTATTAATTCTAGGATTGCATGAGGCATGTGGTTGGGAATGTGGTTGAGAAGGACTATTCTCCCAAAAGGGGATTGTTACTTTAAAATCACAAGTCATACAATTTGATTAATTTTTTTGCCCAAAATTTTCAAATTAATTTTGCTTAGCCTTATGCAAGTGGGATCAATTGCATGTCGAGTTCTCTACCCAAAGGGGAGTCCATGATGATGCATGCGGTGTCCTTGGAGATAGTTTGTTTGGTGTTTTATTTTTTTTGAGCTATCTTTGTAATTGCCTTGCACATTGACCATGTTGCATTTTATGAATTAGTTTCTTTTGCTGTGAACAACAATATAGCCGCAATTGAGGTCTTGACTGGTTCCAATTACAAAATCTGGAAACAAGACATAGAATTTTCCTTGGGCATATTTGATATAGATATGGCACTATGAGTTGATGAACCCTCGAAATTGACTAGTGAAAGCAGTGCTAAGGACAAAAAATATTATGCTAAGTAGGAAAGATCTAACCGTCTTTACTTTATAGCAATGAAGAGATCAATTGCTGAACACTCAATGAGAGGGTTTGCCGAATACTAATAATGTGAAAGAATTCCTCAATGCTATTGGGGAAAGATATAAATTGTTTGACAATGCCAAAGCTAGTAGATTGATGAGTGAGCTGACATCCATGAAGTATGATAGTACTAAGGGAGTCAGGGAATATATAATGAGGATGGTTCATACACAAACTAAGCTCAAAGCTTTCAAGATTTCTCTTCCTGATAGCTTCATTGTTCATCACACTCTTATCTCTTTCCTGTCTATTTTTATTCAGATTAAGACTACTTATAATACTCAAGACCAGACTTGAAGTATCAACGATCTAATCTTGAAATGTGTGGCTAAGGAAGAAAAGTTGAAGAGGGAGAAACGTGAGGTTGCTTATCTTGTTTCTTATAACGAGCCGCATCTTTATAAGGGAAAGGGAAATTCAACAAAACAAAAAATTATGCTCCCAAGACTAACACGAGTGCTCAAACTTTCAAAAGGCAAGGAAACAATCGTGGAGTAGTGATCAAAGAGGATGTTGTTAATCTAGAATGTTTTTTGGGGTAAGGCAAAGGTCATAAGAAGGCTGATTGTGTGAAGTACAAAGCTTGGTTAGAAAATAAGAAGACCAAGGGACAAGGTGAGCTGTTGGCTTATGTTTGTTTTGAGGCAAATTAAGTTGATGTTCCTTTAGATTCTTGGTGCTAGATTGTAGATCTACCATTCATATTATTTGAACATTGCAAGGACTTAAGGACAAAAGGAGGCCAAGTCAAAGGGAGTCCAAGCTTAAAGTTGGGAATGAAGCTGAAGTTAAAGTAGAATGCATTGGGACTGTCATTTTGTTTTTTTATTCTGGTTTTCAGCTTTATTTAGAGAACATATTTTATGTTGATTCCTTTAGGAGAAATTTAGTTTCTATTTCTTTGCTTAATGAAGCTGGATATTTTTTCAATATTAGAAATAAAAGAATTGACATTTCTTATGATTCTAAGGTGATTGTAAGTTGTATTTTGCTGAATAGAATATATAGACTACACTTGTCTTCAAATGATGAATGTTTCAATGTTGAAAAATATGTGGCTAAGAGATTCTTAATTAAGGAAAAATCTTCTCTTTTGTGGCATAAACTTCTGGGTCATATTTCAAATGAAAGAATTTAACAAATTAATTAAAGATAATATCCTCCCTTCTATTGATTTGGGAGAGATAGGGACTTGTGTTAATTGTACTAAAGAAAAAGTTAAGCAAGATTAAGAAGAAAGGTGGAACTCATAATAGTTTCTTAGAAATAATTCACATTGACATTAGTGGTCCGTTCTTGAATATTATTTGTGGGAAAAGGTACTTTATCACCTTTATTGATGATTTCTTTCATCACGGTTATGTCTTCCTAATTAAAGAAAAGTTTGATGCATTGGATGTATTTAAGATTTATTGAACTGAAGTTGAAAAACAGTTGGGAAGAGTCATCATGATAGTGAGATCTCATTGTGGTGGTAAGTATTATGGCAAGTATGATGAAAGTGGACAGAAAAAGGGGCCTTTGCTAAATATATAGAGGATTGTGGAATTGTTGCCCAATACACTATGTTTGGAAGTCCTGAGCAGAATGGTGTGGTTGAAAGGAGAAATCGTACACTCATGGACATGGTTAGGAGTATGATGAGTAGAACTCATTTACCTAATTTCTTGTAGGGTGAGGCATTAAAGACTTCAACTTATATTCTTAATCATGTCCTTTGTAAACTTGTGCTCAAAATGTCTTTTGAGTTATGAACTGGTAGCAAGCCAAGTCTTAATCATTTCCGTGTTTAGAGAAGCCCTATTGAAGTAAAAATTTATAATACTCTTCAAAGGAAGATAGATCCTAAAACTTCGAGCTGTTTCTTTGTTGGATGCTTAGAGCATTCAAAGGGATATATAATCTATTGTCACACGTGTAGTATTAGAATTGTTGAATCAACGAAAATTTTTGGAATTTGATGTTGCTTAAGGAAAATTTTGTCAAACTCCTGAAATACATGAGCCAACAAACACAGTGAATGCCCTTTTGCCCCAATTAGAAGATCTGACTATATTGGTTAATACAGATTTATCTACTCAGGTAGAGGCCCCTGTGATGAATGATCAGACAGTTGAATTAGGCCTAGATACACATGAGACTCCTTAGACAATTGAATTGATTATAGACACACATGAACCAATGGTACAAGAAGTTCCTCTAAGGAGAACTTAGAGAGAAAGAAGACCAATAATTTCAAATGATTATCATGTGTATCTAGGAGAGACAGAATTTGATGTTAGCTAAACTATAGACCCTTTGACTTATACTGAAACTGTTGATAGTCCTTAATCAGACAAGTGGAAGGAAGCAATGAGAGATAAGATAGCGTCTATGGTGAATAACAAAGTTTAGGAGTTTGTTGAACTACCTAGTGTGTAAGACCTCTACTTAGGACCATTTCCCATGTATTAGTCCTCATTAGAGACCAACTATACTTAACTAGAAGCTTGAATCACATAAATGCTATAATAAAATTTTCTAAATTTTGGGTACTATTCATTTAATCCCATTTTTCAGCAAACTTCTGAGAGTGATTCAAGTCTCTATAGATATCTTAAAACATTTTCTATATGGAAAAAATATCAATAAGAGCAATTACTTGACCAATTTACACAGTAAATTTCTTGAATTTCTACTGTTCATATGGTAAATTCCTGAAATTCCAGTTTTCTGGGCTAACTTTGAAAAATCACCATAATTTGTATACACATCCAAATTGAGTGATCTTTAGATGATTTTAAAACCCTGTTTGTATACTTTTCAACCATTTATAAAATTCATACTTTATACATCAAAAAGTCTAAACAGTAGCACATTCATTTGGTAGTGGTCAGAATGACCATTTGTATCCTCATACTTACAATATAAAAATTGTAAGATATTCACATGACCATATTTCATCTTCATATCATGCCACACATTAGCTAGGACTTAAAGGAATATAAAAACTTGAAGAAACATATTTAACCTCATCTTTACAAATTTACATAAGAGGTCAAAACACATGGCCAATGCAATCATCATCAAATTAAATACCAAATTCTTTCTCCTTTCCCTTCTCTTCCTTGGAGGTCTTGCCATTGTTGCTACCTAATCATGGTTAATATGTGGGAGGGTGAGATTCAAAGAATCTCAGTAGGTAAATCCCATACATGCCATCATATCATCACATTTTTCATAAAAACATCACATAGGCACATTTGAACATATAAATTTTATAAAAATTTTGACAGAGTTTTATTTTGTAAAATGGATATCTCGGGGCTCCAAACCCCTCATCCAACTCAGCCAACAACATAGAAATATCACAAATCAACATTTCATATATATGCCATGATGTCAAATATCAAAGAAACAATAATGACAATCTGATGTTAGTAAAGATAATTATCTACCTTATAGTACTTCCTTGCTTCCCACACTTTGTCCAACACTTCTTGGACCTTCCAACACTTCTCCAAGCTTTCTTAGGCTTCTTCAAACCTAAATATATCATTAAAAAATTACTCAAACTAATGGTTCCATGACTTTCTTCAAAAAGTGTTCATGAAACCCTAATTCTTAAAAAAATCACCATAAATTCATTCCTAGCTCAAAAATGTTGAATTATACCTCTATTCCATGTAATTTTTCATGAGGAAACAAAATATGGCCTCAGAAATTCCATCTCTAGGTATGGTTACTGTTCATTCCGAATTAAGCTTTAAAAACCTAAAAATTTCACTTTATTAATCTTAAGCTTTTTCATGAAATCATCACTTGTTCCTAAGGTTTTGGACCATGGGAAACCCATTTTTGAGGTCCAATTTATGAAATTCCAACTCCAAGTATGAATAGTATCTCATAAAAAATTAGGGGAATTCAAGAAAAATTGCTACACTTTGTTATACAACAAACTAAGCTTTAAATGAACATTCTATTATTTCCCCTATGATTTATGGTTGGAAAACTCCATTTCTTGCTAAATCAAGTTATGGAAAGAATCCTAAGATAAGGAGGAAGGAAATATAATCCGTGGATCATGCTTTAAAGACCATATACTATCTTGAAGTGGTAGAAGTTAACTTACCAACTTGAACCTTTAATTTCCTTGAGCTTTCTTTCTTTTCCTTCTCCCTTTTCTCTCTTCTCTCTGTGTTTTTCAGCCTCTGTTTTGCTGCTGCTTGCTCATGAAAATGAAGTGGAAAAGTGAGTGATTAAGTGGTTAATGATGTAGCTTAATCATAATTAACCCTTAATTAAACTTAGATTACTTTTTGGTCAAAAAGTGACAAGTTCTTGAGGAAGTTTTCAAACAAAAACATGCTGCCCAAGCTGCCCCAAACATGCAGGAAATGAGTGGTTTAAGTGTCCAAGATTGCTCAATTTTTCCTGATCTAGATATGTCTTGAATTGGGAAATTTTTAACCATACCGATAAAACTGCTTTTTACAATAATTTAGCATTTTTGGGCTACAAGACTATTCTAGTTTTATTTTTATATTTTCATAATTATCCTGTGCCAAATGATATCTATGTATGGCCCATATCCTGTCTTGGTTACCTTTTAACCATCGGTAGGGCCTACAATTTACTTTATCGGTTTACTATTACTTTTGGACACTCAGCATTGATTATTTCTTTATTCTTGAACATTAACACTCAGTGCTATATATCATTGGACTTCTCTCATCGAGGGCTTAATTTTGACAGTAATTTTGTATATTTACAAAATTACCCCTGACCCGGTGTTAAATTATAATTTTTGAAACTTTTGGGTCATTGGTTGTAATTTTCCCCAAAGGCTTTTTAACTTCTTTCTTGACGTGGATTTTATATATTTTGGGGCTTGGATGTCATTTTTGAATTTCTTTAAAGGTAAAAATTTAATTTCTCATTTTTTCGTCCAACTGGGAAAAATGACCTCTTTACCCTTTTCACGTAAAACGGTGGCTGTCCATTTTTACAAATTTTTATACATTTCATGTTATCATTTATTTCTTCCTCTTTCATTACTTTATATCTAGAAAAATTTTGGGATATTACATAGTGGATGTAAACCAATTGGTTGCAAATGGGTGGTCAAAATGAAGGAAGACTTTAAGGGTCAAATTGAAAGATTCAAAACCTGACTGGTAGCAAAAGGTTATTAGCTGGGAGAATGAATTGATTTTACCGAGACTTTCTCACTAGGATCCACCAAAGATTCTTTCAGAATCATTATAGCCTTAATAGCTCATTTTGACTTAGAACTTTACCATATGGATGTGAAGACAACTTTCTTAAATGGGATCTCAACGAAGAAGTTTATATGCTACAACCAAAAGGTTTTATAAAAAATGGTAAAGAGTATATGGTGTACAAGTTGAAAAGGTCAATATATAGTCTCAAGCAAGCCTCCTGTCAATGGTATATATTTGAAGTTTGATGAGATAGTAATATCTTTTGGGTTTGTTGAAAATAAGTTTGATCAGTGTATATATGTAAAGACTAGTAGGAGTAAATTTATTTTCATGGTACTCTTTGTGGATGATATTTTTCCTGT
Source organism: Adenanthera pavonina (assembly GCA_026686845.1). Taxonomy (NCBI): domain Eukaryota; kingdom Viridiplantae; phylum Streptophyta; class Magnoliopsida; order Fabales; family Fabaceae; genus Adenanthera; species Adenanthera pavonina. The sequence continues at coordinate 8,153,880 of JAIVEN010000019.1, read as the reverse complement.
GAGCAGTGATTTGAGTCGACTTCATGAAACAAAGTCCTTCCTATCAAGTGCTTTCGATATGAAGATCTTGGAGAAGCTTCTTTTGTTCTGGGTATTGAAATTCATCGTGATAGATCTCATGGTGTTTTAGGATTATCTCATAGAGCATATATAGGATGTGTGTTGGAGAGATTCAATATGCATAATTGCAAGTATAGGGATGTGCTGGTAATAAAGGGTGATAAGTTTGAATAGCTAGCTTCCCAAGAGGGGGGTGAATTGGAAAGTTTGAAAATTTTCTACAAAAACGTAATTACATAGTGAAAGCAAAAGTTTATAGAAAAATAGAGTGTAGTGAATAATGAAAGTAAATGCAAGAGGAAGGAATAAGGGACTCAGAAATTTATCTTGGTCCGGTTTGATCCTCTTAACCTATGTCCAGTCTTTAAGTCACCACTTGATATTTCCACTAGTTACAAGAATTCAACGGGTTCCTTGCAATGTCTCAGTACAAACTTGTGCTTTGTTCTAAGAGCTCTCAAATTCTATACTCTGCACTCTTACAAAGTGTTTCCCACTTCCCTTTGTGAATCTTCTCACAAAGAATCCTTCTTCTAGATGAAGAAAAGATTTTTATACAGAATATGAACTCTCTAGATAAGAGTAGATATGAAAGTTGAAGTACAATAAATGAAGTGTGAGAGTAAAAAGCTTTGACTCATAAATTTGATAGAGTTTTGTACACACGATTAAATTCGTTACTCACAACTTCAAATGAAGTTTTATTTATAGATTTGTGACTTAACTAGTCGTTAGATACAACATTTATCCTTAAAAATATTAACCAATGGTTACTTTGCAAAAATAGCTGTTCACGAACCGCATTTAGTGCATCTGACATACGAAATTTCAAATTTGGGGGTGCAATAGACAAATTTCATAGAAATAAAAAGTTAAGGATTTTAACATTGAACTTCAACAGATGTCTGTTCAAGAGTGAAATTTGAATTTTGAGTTTGTTAAAATTATCTCATGTTAGAACATACAACTTTTCATACTCAATGTGAATTCGTTGAGTTTGAATAGTTGTCTCATGTTTTCACTATGCACTGGAAATTTGAATTTCAAAATTTGAAATTCTTCTTTTAGAGGCTTGTTCAACATGGTACAAGAGTTATCCTATGTGAAATTCGAATGTTAAGTTGTAAAATTCATCTGTCAGAAACTTGCTCTATTGAGACTTATAAGTTTTCGTTTTGAAATACGAATTTTGAAGTCCAAAGTCTGTTTGTCAGAGAGAATAACTTTGAACTTGCTTTGCACTTTAACAACATTTGAATTTCGACTAAGTGTTAGACAAATTTTGCACATATTCATTAACAATGCTTAGCCTGAAGTTCGAATTTCATAATTGAAATTCATCTATCAGAGGTGAAACTTCTGTTTATTTGAATTTCTCTAAGTTCAAAATTTGTACAAAATACTCATGAGTTAATAAGCAAACTTTGTCTGTTAGTCAGTATTTTTCAAAACTAACACATGCTAACATAAGATAACTTCCAAATAACATATTCAGACATTGTGGTAACTAAAAAGAAGTAAGATCAAAGCTTTTTACCCATATTACAAGAGTATAAATCCTAAAAACTAAGTCTTCTCATATTCTTCTTTGGATTTCTTCACTTGATCATTTCACATTCGTTTGATATTCTCCTTTCCAAGCTCTAGTTATTTGGAATCATCAAAACTTTTGATTCAATATTCTCCCCTTTTTTGATGATGACAAAACAACTTGCAAACTGAATTAGTACTTGGGTTTGTTTCCAAGAGCTCTCCCTCAATATATGCATCATAATTCGAACATAAATATGGTATATGTATTAGAGTTGAGAATGTAGGAGAATAGAAAAGGAAACATGGAAACACATTGCATTCATTTATAAAGTGAATACTGAATTTTAATTAAATTCAACCAAAGTTAACATGAGTACAATTTCAAAGTTCAAACACAAAATCAACATAGGCAAGGTGCAACAACTAAGGTTCTCTATCTTGTTACTCCTTCCTGGCTTTAAGCTTGTTCTTCTTTTTGCCATATGTCTTGCCTGATTGCCTGGCCTCAGATTGTTCTGCTGTAGCTTCTCTAGTTTGCCCATCGTTCTTATCTTTATTCTCCCCTTTTTTGGCATTATCAGATAGAGGGGCTTGTACAGATGGAGGAGGTATCTAAGACATAGGAATGATTTGAAGAGGCACTGGGATAAATGGCTTAGAGGGAGGTATCTTTGGAAGATCATCAGCATCTGAGACTATTTCTTGAACTTCCTTCTGAAGGTTGGCTAGTCTAGCTCTTTGCTCCACTAACAGACCATATCCAAAGGATGGAGGTGGAGGAGCAGGTAGAGGAAACATTTTAGCTAGTCTCTGCTTTTGAGCTTGCACTGTTGCATTATGTGCAATAGCAGCAATGTCCATATATGGCACAATTCCCCTTTCCTTATTTAGAGCAGCTTGGATGATTGGAGTAGTTGTAAGATCAAGTTTTTCCATTTGCTTAGTTTCTTGGGAAGATAGAATTGACTCTTGAGCAATGTCCTCCATCACTGGCTCATGAGAGCCTTCCTCATAGGTGGTTTCTTTCTTCATGGTATAGTCCAGAGGTGGACCAGGACTTGTTTCATTACTTGAAGCCTGTGGAGTAGCAGCAGTAGTAGTGGCAACATCTATAGTAGCAGCCTTAGGGGAATCTATCTCAAAAGGTCTTGGGACTTTAGGAGAGATAGATTTGGTTGGTTCTGAGGGTAGCTTGAGGGTGTGCTGATGTGGTGGGAATGGAGTTTTTGATATCTTCATATGGATTAGCTATCACCTTAAGGCTTTTGGCTAGATCAGTGATTTGTGCTTGCCAGTGTGCAAACTTGACATTTTGTTTCACTCTGATGCTCAACATCACTGCAGACAAGCTATCATACAATTCAACTATGGTATTTGGTTTGGCCCAAGTAGATGGAGTGGAGGGTTGAGGTGATTGGGTAGGTTGTGGTTGAGGAGATTCTGGTTAGGTTGGCTGTGGTGTAGATTGGATATTTGGGACAGCTTTAGAAGTACCCTCTTGCTGCTGGGATTCTCCCCCTTCATAGAATAAATCTTTTGACTTTTCAGCTCCCTTCCCAATCCATTTTCCTTCTTTCCTTTCAATCCCTATTCTCATCAACTCTTCCTCTTTAAATACTTCGGTTGTCTTTCCTTTGCCTTTTTCCAGATGTTGTATTTTGGCAAATTGAAGCATCTTGGTGATGATGGAGGCATAGGGCAATGTGGAATCTTTTCTTTGATCCCTTGCTTTGATTATTCTCTGGAAGATGATATGACCCTGATTTAGCAGTTTTCCTCATATCAAGGTAGTCATCACGTGAGCCTCAACCTAGGTGATCAGGTTTTGTAACACCTTAAACTAGGGCTCATTTTCCATGTATTAGATCATTTTAGATGCCAAAAATTCTTGAAGAGAAGCTTGAATCAATTTAATTTCAAAAATAGAATTTTCAATTTTCCTGGGTACTGTTCACTTGGCAATTTCTGTAACACCCCTTATGATATTGTTTTGGCATTGTGTGTAGGACCGGAGGAAAACAGGATGAAGGAAGGTTTAAGTGGAGTCTGAAAGAGCTCCACGCTGCGGTGAGAAACAGGTCTGCCACGGTGAGAGTGTGTCCAGTGGCGTTGTTTCAGCTGAAACTGGTCGAGCTGTAGCGAGATATCCTGGAGCCGGGTGAGATTCGAGATTTTTGTTTAAATCTGGATCATTTCAGACGATCGGGAAAGAAAGAAATGGAGGAGAACCGAGGGAGCTCTGCCAGGGTTAGAGTTTTCCAGCATCTAGGAGTGATTTTTGGACCTCAAGAGCTTGGATTCAAGTTGGTAAGTGTTCTCTACTCCTCCCTCTCTATTTTCTTCGATTGAAATTTGGGGTTTTTTGGTTATATGTCAGGATTTCCGGTTTGGGATGAAATCCACCGATTGAAATAGATGTAATGGGGTTAAGGAAGTATGTTTTGGTATTCTTGTTGCTTGGGTGCGAGTTTTGAAGTGATTATATGTGTTTAGAGTTTAACGCTAGGTTGTTTTTGTTTTGGGTTCTTGAGGAATCTGAGTTGTATAGAATTACGTGATGTTTGAATGATTCCTAGGAGCTTAATGATGCATGAAAAGGGTGTTGGAACCTCGGGTTAAGGCTAAAGTAGTGGAATTGTGATGTTTGGATATTTGGTTTATGTGGTTAATCAAGGTATCATGGTATTGTTAAGGTTGTTTGGCTACTCGGAGAAGGCTAGTCGTGGGATTGGCATTCAAGAAAGCTTGTGGAACTCGTGTGAGCTTGGTATTGACAACTTAAGGTAACTGGGTGTATGTTTGTATTGTATTATTTGTATGGTATAACAGTACATATATTTGTATATATATGCATGTTTCTTGTCATACCACGATATTGATTGTGTATGTGTATGGTTTTTCTACATATCATGGTATACATGGCTAGTTGATATGTGATGATAGTATACGTAGTGTATGTATGATGTGTAGCATCTCCATACCATTGTATGCTAGCATATCCATATGATGTTTGTGATGACAATGATATATATATGTGTGTGTAGAGGCATGTTGACATAACATTAGCATCATCACCATATGATTGCATAGTGAGAGATTGATGATGAGGTGATGATGATATGATGTGATATGAGATGATGATATGATAAAGATCCCTATCGCTAAATCCTCTCCATGGGAGAGCTAGGCGGTAGAGGATAATATGATATGATGAAATATCCCTATCACTAAATCCTCTCCTTGGGAGAGTCAGGTGGCAGTGGATTTGGGGATGCACTTTCCCTAAATCACCATTAATTCGTGATGATCTAGGGGAAGGAGAGCCATGTCCGAGTTTTAGTGTAACCATTGGCTAGGTTGCATTAGGGTAAGGTGAGCTTGGTGATGTCTCGGAATCAGTCTTCATCGACTGTTGGAAGGGAATCATCTATTGAAATGTCTTGTGATGACGACAGCCCGTGGTTCTAGCCGTGTATGAGGGAGAACATGCATACCATTCATTTGCATAGCATTTCACGACTGTATGGGTCAGTGTATATATATTATATGTGGTTTTTTCTGGTTACTGAGACATTGTCTCACACCCCTCTCTCATGAACTAACCTTTCAAGTGACGATTCTGGCACTAGTCCTGAGAAGTCGAAGGATAGCAGCGGACATGGGAATACTAGGTCTATGTAGTTTATATGTATTTTGGATATGTATCTTATGCCAAGTAGGATAGAATGTTTTGTAATGAACGTATGGTTAAAGATATGGATTATATGGATGTTGTATGTATGGTTGCATGGTTTTGGATGTTGAAAAGTCAATATGGTGGTGTTTGTTAACCCTGTGTGGTTTTAGGCCTTGTTGGGGTGTTTTAGGGCCTGTAGCCCATTTTGTCAAGTTGGGGTTTAAGGGGCTCAAATCTCAGAGAAGTGGTTCCTTTGGGGAGAAACCTCTTTGGACAAGTTAGTTTGGGGATGTTGGACTTGTATGAATGGTCTTTGAGTGACCATTTGCCTTTGGTGGCAACTGGAGGTGGTTAGTGGTGAGTTTTGGTCAATAAGTGGCCAAAACGGTGTCGAGGGTCCAAAATCTCCATACGGAGTTTGTTTGAGGTGAAGTTGGTGTCTATGGATAGATTGAGACTAGATTGACTTGCAGAAGTTGAAATCAAGTCAATTGAAGGTTAGACCATAATGTTATGCACATCGGAAGTTCACCTCGGTGTGTGGAAGTTATTAATATAGAAAATCAGCAGGGGCACCGCGGCGCCAGTGAGGCCAGCAACGAGTGAAGAACAGGGGAGGCCAGAGCCACAACAATATTATAGTGGTTGCAGCCCCAGCCCCAGCCCAATTTTTGGTATTTTGGGGTTTGTTTCTGCTGTTTTGACGTTTTGGGAAGTTGTTTTGAGTTGTTTGGGTTGTATTTGGTTGGATTTTTGAAGTTTGTGGTCAAGTTTGAAGGTGACAGGAGGTAGGATATTACAATTTCCATTTTACCTGACAAATTTTGAAAATTTATAACTAAATCTAAAAAAATCATATTGAGATGATTCAAGTCTCTAAAACTAGCTTAAAAGAGTTTCTACATGGGAAAAATATTAAACAGTAACTTCATTGGGCCAATTCGTACAGTAAATTTCGTGGGCTTTTACTATTTATTTGGTCTTTTTTCTATCTTCCAGTTTTGTGATCTCAATTTTGAAAAATCATATTTCATTCTATTCATGACCAAATCTTGCATACTCTATGTTATTTGAAAGCTATATATGTCTGCTTATAGAAATACTTTTCTTATATATTTATTTCACTTACACAGGGCATAACATTAATTTAAATTGTGAAAGGCCAAAATACAACTGTTACTGGGACAATTTTGGGAAAACTTACATATCTCTTATTCTATAGCTCCAATCACTTCCAAATCAGCGGCATTTGACATGTAAACTACTAAATTTTTGGAGCTCTATAAGATTTTATGTTATCTTTTGAAATTTCCAGTGCTTAACTTTCAGTTTCTAGTTTTCCCAATATTGCCCTATTCTGAACCCTAAATTTGAAAATTCACCATTAATTGTACACAACTCCAAATGGGGTTAATTAGGTGTCATTTTAAAGCTTGAGATGTCCTCTATCTGGTATAAGAATCCTAGAAACTTATCCTCACCTTAAGTATAGAACAAGGATGAACTAATAGACACATCTAGAAAATATCCTGTTTCAATCTATATTTGCAATGTGCTTGCCAAAACCCAAGCAAATAAACTCATTTTGGCATGAAACTTGGTATAACATAACTTCATATGACAAGATATAGAAATAAAAATTTTTATACATTTTCTACAACATTAACATAAAATTCACTATTTTACAATTTCATAAAAAAACAAGGCACCAATAACCATTCACATTATAACATAATGGCTTGTAACATCATCCACTCATCATTAGCTTGTTCATGAAACTAGCTCCTTCCTTAGCCCTTTTTCCATTGTTTTCCCTAGCATGGTTAGTCATTGAAGGGGGGTGAGATTCAAAGAACCTCAGTAGCATTATCCACACACATATATCATCACATTTCACATAGATCATCAAGCAAACTCATCAATTCATATAATGCCATAACATTTTTATAAAAATTTCAGCAGAGTTTTGTTTTGTAAATTGGGAATTCCTGATCTTCAAGGCCCTTTAAACAACTCAGTCAACAATCAATGGACATCACAAAATATTAATCATGGCATCAAACAAGTCACAAGGTTCACAAAAATTCATAAGACAATATAATGCATATAATGGAAAAATGCTGCCTTTATGCTTTCACTTGCTTTTCCTTTGAGTTGTACCTTTTTCTAACACTTCCAGAAGCTTCGTCAAACCTAAATACATCATCAATTAGCTACTTAATCCACTGATTCAAAGGGTAGTTTCATAAAGTCCCATTTAAACCCTTAAATTTTATTTTCTTCTCCTTTGGCTTTTTCTTGAAATCAATACTTGTTTCTAAGGCTTTCCATCATGAGGAACTCATTTTTGGCATAAAAAACATGAAATTCGAACTCTAAATTGATGCTCTATTGTGACCAAAACTATCAAGAAAAGGAGAGAAAATGATTTGTTTTGAAACTCACCCAACTACTTCCAAAATCATGTCCTAGGTTGTTAGTTTGGTGTTTCTCCTAAGTTTATTGCATCAAAATCATGTCCTAAGGTTGAAGCTTCCTCCCTTGTTGAAGATGATCATTGACACTATGTAGTACAAGACTTTGGCTTGTACACTTAGATCAGAGATCTTCACAAGCTTTAGAAGAGGCCTATTCTCACGCCTTCTAAAGAGAGCATTCAAGATTGTGTTTTCCTTATAGTTTAGAAATTCTCCACTTTCCTCATTTGTAATATCATCCTCATCTATGTATCTAGAGGTGGAGATATCAATCTTGAATCCCTCTTGTCCAGAAATCTCCAAAACTTCATTAATATTCTCATCAGATAACCATAGAGTCCTAGACCTAAGTGTCACTTGGTACTTCCTCTTTTTGTCATTGTATTTCACAGTAGCATACCAAGTTTTAATCATCTCATCATCTTTCTTTTCCTTAATCTCCAACAAATTCTTATACTTGCTCATCCAAAGCCCAACATTAAAATTGTTGGAAACTAAAAATTCTTCCAAATTAGTGTAGTGAGGAGTTATTACCTTCTTTGCCGCAAATTTCGTGTTATATTCTTCCAAGATTTGATCAGTGTTGCAAAGAGGCTCTGTTGTCAACTACAAATTTTCTAACTTAGTGCTGAATGTAAGGGTAACAGGGATTGACTTCTTTGATTCAGCCTTTGGAGTTATTTTCTACTTTTTGGATGGAGTTCCCTTGTTAGATTCGCCCTTCCATTTTTGGGTTTCTCCTTCCTTTGTTGCATATAGAGATTTATTAGCACGTTTGGGCATGGACTTCTCTTTTCCAACATTGGCATTCTTGACTCTCACCATTTTTACTAAGAATGTGTTTCAAGGAATGCTTCAGAGGTGTTTCAGATGTTTGGTTTGAAGTTTAATCAGTGAGAAATGAAGTTTAACTGAAGAAATTTATAAATGATTAAGAGAGGAGATGAATAGCTTTAGTTGAGAGATGAATAGGGTTGCATCTGTTCAGAATGTGACCCTTTGGATTTGCTTATGTAACTGCTCGATAGACGAATTTTGACAGTCAAAATTTGAATTTCGGTCAGTTACATTGCCTATGTATTCAGAGAGATTGTCTTGACAGATGAATTTTCAACCTTAAAGTTCGTCTGTTAGAGACTTATCATATGAGGGATGACTTAAATGGACAAATTTCAGTCCTGAAATCTATCTCATAGAGACTTAACATAAATGATGCTTTTACAGACGAATGTTATGCTCTTAAAGTTTGAATGTTAAAGTCTTTAACTGAAAGTAAACACACAAAAGGTTTCAATAGATGAATGTTTGGAATTCAAAGTTTGCATTTTAAAACTTTATGAAGAATTGTCTAAAATGTTACTATTGAACCATCAAATTCAAATGTTGCTCCCACAGATAAGGCAATCAAATATACATAGATTCAAAATCCAAATTTTAGTTTGTCAACAGACAACTGTTAGACAAAGCAAACACATATACAAAGATTTAGAATTTGAATTTCAGTTTACCAACAGGTGAATTTCAAGGGAACTAAAACACTAGTGCAATGTATGAACTACTAAAATACGTCTATTTAAGCTTGAAGTTTGAATTTTAACTAAGCAAAGTCATTCAATAGACAGGGTAGAGTATGGAAATTCATCTATTAACATTAAAAATGCGAATTTTACAAGATTGAACTTACAGATGGATGCTAAACATTCAAATTTCTAAGTTTTCTTTTGCAGCTATTGACTAAGCAAACTTCAAGAATGTGAAAATGCTTCTAGACCAGCTAGCAGTAGAATTTCCACATTTAAAATTTGAATTATGAGTCTGATAGACGAATGTTGGCTTTCAAAATTTGAATTTCGAATCTCCAGAATGCAAAAATGCTTCTGGAATAGCCAACATTCAAATTTCCTCATCTAAAAATTGAATTTTGAGTCAGATAGATGAATGTTGGCTTTCAAAATTTAAATTTTGAATCTCCAGAATGTGAAAATGCTCTCTGGAATGACCAACAGTCGAACGTCCACACTCAAATTTCAAATTTCACAATTCCAGACACCTTGTAATGGCTAGTGATGACTAGTTTTTGTATCTAATAGCTATATTTTATGATTTCCTATAAATGTAATCTTCAAAACTTATTTTGACAACTCTCTGAAAATATATCATGCAAGAATGTGATCCAAAACATCATTTTGATTCTTACAAAGAGAGAAACAAAAATCTTGAGCCAATCCTTGCAAAATCAACATTCTTTAAGTTCTTAGAGCTACATTGTATCTATCCACTCTTAGAGAGAGTTCAATGATGATCTATTCTTTATTCTTCTTGGAGAGATTACTCAAGGTATGGTATCCTTGAGAGGATTTGGGTTACTCTTGTAAGGGAAGAGTAAACCTAGGAGTTGAAGACTCAAGAGGAGTCTTGGTTTGTATTGGGGCAGTAAGAGCCCACTGAATCTTGCAAAGATAGTAGAAAATTTCAAGTGGCGGCTTGAGGACTGGACGTAAGTTAAGTGATTTGGGCCGAACTAGTATAAATTCTTGTGTTTTGCTCTTCATCTTCTCATTTTATCTATTTACTTCATTATACTTTGTTCATCTCTGTTTTACTACAACCATTGGTGAAATTGGGCTGCACTTTAAAAGAGGCAAAAATTTGTATCACCCAATTCACCCCCCTCTTGAGTGACCAGCCAACCTAACATCTTGGATTAAGCAAAATCAGCATCCGTATACCCAACAAGCTCTTCTCCATTGCCTTTTGGATACCAAAGTCCCATATGTGATGTTCCAATTAAATATATGAATATTCTTTTCACAACTGTTACATGGGACTCTTTTGGACATGATTGGAACCTAGCACATATGCAGACACTGAACATGATGTTAGGTCTATTGGCTGTTAGGTACAGCAAGGAACCAATTATTCTTCTATATTGAGTTATATCGAATGGTTTTCCTCCTACATCCATATCAAGCTTTATGGCAGTGGCCATTGGAGTTCCCATTGATTTAGCATTTTCTATTTTAAATTTCTTCAGCAACACTTTTAAGTACTTTGATTTATTGAGAAAAATGCCATCATCACATTATTTGATTTGCAATCCAAGGAAAATGTTGAGCTCTTCTATCATTGACATCTCAAATTCACTTTGCATTAACTTAAAAAAATTCTTGCACAAAGATTCATTAGTAGCACAAAATATAATATCATTAACATAAATTTGAACAATAAGTAAATCTTTGTTTTCCTTTTTAGTGAACAGAGTTGTATCAACTTTGCCCCTATTAAATTTGTAACACCCTATCTCCTGTCACCTCCAGACTCGACCAAAAACATCAAAATTCAACCAAACACAACCCCAACAACTCAAAACAACATCTCACACCCTCAGAATAGCGGAAACGAACCCAAAAATGTCAGAAAATGGGTTAGGGCTACAGCTGCTACAGTACCGCCGCGGCTTCGGCTTCCCCTATTCTATACTCGCTTCTGGCTTCACTGGCACCACGGCTTGGACTTTGGAGCCATGGTGCCCTATGCTGATATCCCATATCAGCAACTTTCATACTCTGGGGCAAACTTCCCACATGCATAACTTTATGCTCTGACCTTAGGTTGACTTCATTCCAACTTCTGCAAGTCAATCTAGCCCAAATCTAGCTATAGACACCACTTTTACCTCAATCCAACTCCGTATGGAGATTCTGGACCCCTGACATCGTTTTGGCCACTTATTGACCAAAACTCACTATTAACCACCTCCAATTGCCACCAAAGGCAACTGGTCACTCAAAGATCAATCATATAGGTCCAAAACCCCCAAACTAACTTGTCCAAAGAGGTTTAACCCCAAAGGAACCACTCCTCTGAGATTTGACCCCTTGGCACCCTAACTTGTCAAAATGGGCGACAGGCCCTAAAACGCACCAACTAGGCTTAAATCTACTCTAGGCTCACTAAACCACCATACTAAACTTCCCACATCCAAAACCATGAAACACTGCAATACAACAAAACCAATTCCACATACATAACTATATACACCTCCATTCATACAATCCATATCCACATCATACATTCATTACAAAACCTTCTATCATACTTGGCACAAGATACATATCCAATATACAAATACTATATAGACTACATAGACCTAGTATTCCCACGTCCGTTGCTACTCCTTTGGCTTCTTAGGACTAGTGCCAGAACCGTCACCTAAAATGTTAGTTCATGGGAGAGGGGTGTGAAAAAATGTCTCAGTAACTGGGGACAACCACACACACACACACATATCTCATGTAATTCATGTATACAATGTAAAATGAATGGTATGCATGTCTCCTTCGCACACAGCTAGAACCACGGGCTGTCGTCATAACATGATATTTCATATAGGTAACTCCCTTCTAACAGTCGGTGAAGACCGATTCCGGGACGTTACCAAGCTCACCTTATACTAATGCAACCCGGCCAAAGGTTACACTAGTGCTCGGACCGTGGCTCTCCTTCCCCTGGACCACCTCGAATTGGTGGTGATTTAGGGAAGGTGCAGTCCACTGCCGCCTAGCTCCCCTGGCCATAGGGGAGGATTTAGCGACAGGGATCCCAACCTTATCCTTTCTAATCATATCTCGTATCATCATATTTCATATCATCATGTATCATATCATCATCACCACTCGATCCATCATATATCACAATCTCACAATGTCATGTGGTGATGCTCATGTATCATCATATAATCATCATCATCATATCACAGTGTCATGTATGCATCATGTCATGTCATGTCAATATCATCATCACAATCATCATAACCATCATCTAGCTGTGTGCATGCCACGATATATAGAAAATAGTACACACACACATATCAATATCGTGGTATGAAAGAAACATGCATATATATACAACTATACATACTACCATATAGTACAATATAAACAAACAAATACCCAGTTACCTCAGGTTGTTAATACCACACACTTGAGTTCCACGAACTTGTCGAATTATCCAACACGCATGAACCCCCTCTCGGTTAACTAACAACCTTCACAATACTGCAATATCTCAATTAACCACATATACCAAATATCCAAATATCACAATTTAACCACTTTAGGCCTAACCTAAGATTCTAATACCCCTTTCATGCATCAATAAGCTCTTAGGGATCATTCAAACATCACACAATCCCAAACACTTCGAATTCCCATGAGCTCTAACCGAAAACAACCTAAGGTTAAGCTCTAAACACATATAATCCCTTTAAAACTCATATCTAAGCAACAAGAATACCAAAACACACTTCATTAACCCCATTTCATCCATTTCAATCGGTGGATTTCATCCCAAATTAGAAATCCAACCTCACAACCGAAAATCCCAAATTCCCAACCGAAGAAAATGGAGAGGGAGGAGTAGAGAACACTTACCAACTTGAATCCAAGCTCTTGATGTCCAAAAATCACTCCCAATGGCCAAAAGTAGTGAACCCTAGCTTAGCTCCTCATCACTCCCTCCGTTTCTTTCTTTTCTATTCGTCCAAACTGATCCAGATTTAAACAAAATTCTCGAATATCACTGCGACCTCAGTACCCCTCACCACGACTCCACCAGTTTCAGCTGAAACAATGCCACTGGAATGGTTCTCGCCACGGCTGCCCTATTCTTCACTGCGGTGTGGAGTTCTTCCAGATTCCACTTGAGCCTTCATCCGTCCTGTTTCCTCTGGTCCTGAACATAATGCCAAGAAAGATATCATGAGAGGTGTTACAAAATCCCTTTTCAATCAGAAAGTTGCTTCATTTTTCATACCAAGCTCTAGGTGCTTATTTTAAACCATAAAGAGCTTTCTTCAGTTTATATACATGATTTGGTTTAGTTTAGTCCCCAAAGCCTGGAGGTTGGTCAACATAAACTTCTTCCATGATATAACCATTCAGAAAAGCACTCTTTACATCTATTTGGTATAACATTATATCTTTTCTACAGGTATAGGCTAAGAGAATTCTTATTGCTTCTGATTTTGTAACTGGAGCAAAAGGTTCCTCATAATCTATACCTTCTTCCTAATTGTATCCTTATGCTACCAACCTAGCTTTGTTTCTAATTGTTGTTCCTAACTCATCAAGTTTGTTTCTAAACACCCATTTGGTCTCAATAATTGGATAATCATTGGGTCTAGGCACTAAGTCTGAAACTTGATTTCTTTCAAACTAATTAAGTTCTTCTTGCATAGTTAATGTCCAGTATTCATCTGTTAAAACTTCTTCAGTACACTTAGGTTCAATTTGAGAAATAAATGCACAGTTGCTCATTTGATCCCTAAGTTGTGTTCTGATTTTAACATTCTCTTGAACATCCCCAATTACTTGATCAACAAGATGAGTCCTTTGATATCTCTAAGTTCTAAGGAGTTCTTGATAAATTTCTTCATTGTCTTCAAATTCCATATCTTTCTCTTGAATATCTTCCTATACAGCAATAGATTTTGATATTTTTGAAGGTTCAGTTTTATTTTCCTTTGAGCAGTTCAAGTTCTTGAAACTAGAAATCAGTTCATGCTCATCTACGACATTTTGAGAAACAGTTTCATTTTCAATGAAGATTACATGCATAGATTCTTCTATAGTCTTATACACTATATGCTTTGCTTTTACTAGAATAGCCAAGGAATATACCTTTGTTTGATTTGGCATCAAACTTACCCAGATTATTTTTACCATTGTTGTGGATGAAATACTTGCATCCAAACACATGCAAGTGTGAGAGATTTGGCTTCCTTCCTTTGTAGAGCTCATGATGCATCTTCCCCAGAATTGATCTAATGTAAGCTCTATTAATGATATAGCTTGCTGTGTTCACTGCATCAGCCTGGAAGTATTGAGGAAGCTCTTTCTCATTCAGCATTGCTCTTGCCATTTCTCCCAAAGTTTTGTTCTTCCTTTCCACCACGCTGTTTTGCTGGGGAGTTCTTGGAGTTGAGAAGTTGTGCTTAATTCCATGTTCTTTGCAGCACTCCAAGAAGTTTGAGTTTTGAAATTCTCCTCCATGATTAGACCTAGTAGACACAATAGATATACCTTTCTCATTTTGCACTTTCTTGGTTAAGGTCACAAATGCATCAAATGTTTCATCTTTAAAGGAAAGAAATAAAGTCTAAGTACATCTAGAATAGTCATCTACAATTACTAACACATACAAATTTCCAGCAATACTTTTCACTCTAGATGGTTCTATCAAATCTATATGTAGCAGCTATAGTAGTTTAGATGTAGAGATGACATTTTTAGATTTGAAAGAGGGCTTAGTTTGTTTCCCTTTAAGACAGGCATTACATTCTCTATCCTTTTCAAAAGAAATCTTGGGTAACCCAGTAACTAACTCATTTTTAATTAATTTATTTAGTTGGTTCATGTTAACATGTGCTAGCCTTCTATGCCATAACTAACTCTCATTGTCTTTCCTTTAAGCTCTGAGGATAACTAATTAAACATATGGAATCTAGAATAGGAAGTTCATCTAAATCAATAGTGTAGCAGTTGTCATTCCTTTAAGCTCTGAGGATAACCTTGCGATCACTCTTTCTAATGACCAAGCATAATTCTGAATTAAACAATACCCAATTTCCTTTATCACAAGTCTAACTCATACTCAGCAAGTTGCGGTTGAGACCAACTACAAACAACACCTCTTCTATGGATGTTTCTGGATTTTTGCCCATGATGCCAATGCCAACCACTTTGCCATATTGGTTACCTCCAAAGGTCACTTTTCCTCCTTTCTTGTTTATGAGGGTGATGATCTTTTCCTTATCACCAGTCATATGTCTTAAGCTTGCACTGTCCATATACCATTTGTTGCTTTTGCTAGCTCTAAAATATACCTGCAAGATACAATTCAATCTTTCTTCTTAGGTACCCAAAAATATTTGGTTTTTTTTTCTATTAGTAGCATCTCCTTAGGTACAGATGTACCTTTGGGAATTCATTCTACCTTCTTGCCAAGTCCATTTTTCCTTAAGAAATATGAACTGAAAATGTATCCCTTCTTGTTACAGAAGTGACAAGTGATTGATAATAATGAATTTTTATTATTCTCATTCCCCTAATTTGAGCATTTTTAATATTGAAATTTGGATAATTTTATGTGATTTAGATGATATTTAGGAAATTACCCTTAATTTATAATAAATGAGAGTTTGGGGATAATTTAGGAAATTAAGCTTTAATTTTGATTATTTTTACTTTCCAAATTATTTTAAGAATTTAATTCTTTCATTTTATTTTATTTAATAATTCTTAATATGATTATGGGTCATTTGTGGTTTAATTGTGATTAAGAAAATGATTTAGAATTATTCCATTTATGAGCAAAATTGTTAAAGAGCTTTGGAAATTTTTTTAGTATTTTATTTCTTTTATTATTATCATTTTGATTCATAATTTTTCTCCAAATTGAACTTAAATTTTATCCCATAATTAATTTAATTTCCTTAGATTACAATTTAATTTACATTTATTTAATTGGGAGCATAATCTATCTGATGTAACATTTTCTTGTAGGTTATAGTCTATGGAGATTAAAATTTTAAAGGGGCATTTTGGTTATTAGAGAGGAGGAATTTTATGGAAAATTTATTTTCTCAGCTTTCCCTTTTTCCTTATCTTTATTTGTCCATTTGTATCTGTCTTTATTCTAATTAGTTTATATAACATTTTCTTGCTCCATTTCCGTGCATCCAAACATGCCCCTTGCCAATTTTTTTCTTTCTTATCCACAACCCTTCATTCAGACGGGAGAGACCTGGCCGTCGCATCCTTGCTCTCTTCTTTTTCACTTTCTTCACCTCTCGTCCATAATTTTCGAAGCTCTCAGACCTATTTTTTTTCTTAACCATTCTCCATTTTTTCTTCCAATTCTCCACCCATTTTCAACTCTTTCCTCTCATTCCTACACTGTTTTTCAGTGTCCCTCTTCCATTGTCCAGAAAAGTCAATGCCATCTCCATTTTCGTCTCTTCTCTTTTGGCCTTTCTTTCTCCATCGTCCACTTCCAATTCTAGCGACACACCTCCATTTCCTCATTGATTTTCATCCTTTCCTCCACCATTTTCACACCATCCTTCCATCTCCTTTGCAATGGCCAAATTCCCCTCTCATTTTTATGAAGCTTGGGAGCTCGTGAAGATGCAGGGCTTGAGTTTTTTTTAGTGGGTCTTTCATGAAGTCAGGCTTGGAGCTTGGCACTTGAACTTGGCTAGAGCATATGGGAAGTCTTTTCTTTCTTAATCTTGATTTTTCTGAATTTAATTTGATTTTAGCTTAGGGTTTCTGAGTTCGGATTATTAAAATTTGTATAAATCTTAATTATTAGAGACTGGATTTGTATTTGGAATGTATTGAATACATGATTATGGTTCTTTAGTGTTGATTTGAGTTTGGATTTTTGCATTTTTCAGATCTAGAAATTTTGAATTTTATTTCCTAATTAGTGTTTTTTTTATTAAATCATTGGTTAATGGTATAATCTAAGTAATGCTATGAGTAGTCTTGCATAATTGAGATTTAATTACCTTATTAGGTTAAATTAGGTGATTATTTCTTAATTTCCAGAAATTAATAAACTCAATTAACATTGGGATTGAGCTTAATTGATTATATTAGACTAATTCTTGGTGATTAATTAACAACTAGAGATATGTAGGATTAATCAATTACTTAGATTATGCTTAAGGTAATTAAGTTTTTAATCTAATTAGTTTGCTTAATCAAGAACTATCCCATTTCTAAATTAATTGAACTTAAGTTAAGATAGGCCAAAGTTACTTGCCAAGCCCATGAATGATCCACATTTTCCATAATTAAACACTTGTTTTTTTTTAATCCTTGTTTAGTGTTTAGTTTGTTTTAATTAATTATTTATTTTAATTTGGTTTAACTTTGAATTAAAAATGAACTCGCCCCCCCCTCCGGGCACCCAAAATCTTAGTTGATAATTGGCATTTTCATATTAAATAGTTTGCATTGGATTTCATGAAGAAAATAATAATAATATAGTTGCATTAGCATTTTAATTTAATAATAATTAGTTTGCTTTTTGTTTATTTTTAATTTAGTTAGTTTAGTTTGCATTTCATTTGATTTAGGACTAATTTAAGATTTGTATTTCAGTTGCATTGTAGCTTAATTAGTTGCATTAATTTATTTCATTTTAATTTAGTTAATTTTGCTTAGCTTCAATTTTAATATTAATATTAATAATAATAATATTATTATTATTCATTTAGATGCATCATTTTAGCTTAGAAATTCACAATCTCTTGCTTGCATATTAACATTTACCTCTCTTAGAACACAACCTAGGTTATATATACTGCAAATCCTTGGCACCTAGTATTAAATTGTACAGCCCTCGACATGGCTCATTAGTGATAAAGGGACTGTTGGATTGAGATGCAGGAAGAAAGCAATACAGATAATATTTTTGTTTCACACATTTGGATTATGTATAAGTTTCAATAGTTTTGAGGAGTCACTTTTCTTTTTATACCCATTTACATGTACAAAATGTCTCATATATGAATTTTGATTTTTCTTTTTATTATTTTCCTTGACTGCACAAGGGTCATAACCAAAACTAGCTTTACTTTGTGCAATCCTCTGACTACCAAGCATTGCATACACTATGTCTTTACCTTTGGTAAGATTAACCTGACTCTTGAGAATATATTCATTGTTTTTTTTAAGTTCAATACATGATGCACAACGGGTAGATTCAACTTTATGCTAAGATGCAATGTTAGACATTTTGCAATATGATTCTAGCTTACTAATATTCTTCTTAGCTAGTTTCAATTCATTTGCAGTTTCAATGATTTCATTATGTAGATCTTGAAATGTATCAAGTAATTCAAAGTAAGAAGGGTCAGAATCATTTACCTCATCTTCATTCTCACTATCAGATGTATTCTGAGCTCCTTCTATTGCAAGTGCCATCAGGCATATGTTGGCAATCTCTTCCTCATCTTCATCCTCTTCATCTGAGCTATTGCCCAAGATTGAGGGGATGTATGTCTTTTTCTTTTTGCCTCTATCGACAGCTTTCTTTTCATTTTCTTGTCTTTTCAGGAACTGTGGGTATTCCTATTTGATGTGCACTTGCTTTTTGTATTCAAAGCAAGTTATGGGTTCTTTATTTTCCCTTTTACTGTGTTGGACTAACTGACCTCCCAAGAGGGGGATGAATTGGAAAATTTAAAATTTTTCTTCAAAAATAAGATATTAAAGTGATAGTAGAAGTTTGCAAAAAAAAACATAGTACATAGATAATGAAGGTAAATGCAAGGCAAAGGAAGAAAGGAAAAGGAAATTTATCCTGGTTTGATTTGATCCACTTGACCTATTTTTAGTCCCCAAGCCACCACTTGAGATTTTTCCACTATCTGCAAGAAGTCAATGGGCTCCTTGGAATGCCTCGGTACAACCTTATGCTCTACCTTAAGAACACTCAGAGTTTACACTCTGTACTTTTACAAAATGTTTCCCTAATTCCCTTGTGAATCCCCTCACAAAAAATCCTTCTTCCAGATGAAGAAAAGATTTTACACAAAAAGAACACTCTCTAAATCAGAGTAAATATGACAGTTGGAGTGTAATAAATGAAGTGTTATTTCTTACATTCATTATCAGATGAAGAAAAGATTTTACACAGAAAGTACTTATGCCAAAATTTGTCTTATAGAATACTGGCAATGACTTCCTTTTGAGCCATAACTTATCTACATAACCTCTGAATATTTTACTACTTTAATTTCTAGGCCATTCAACCACTATTTCCATCTTTCTTCTATCAATTGTTGACTATCCAATAATGGCATCTTATCACAATTTTCTTTTTCATTCATTGCTTATACTACTTCTTTGCTCTTTACTCTAGTTTTGTCAACTTAGAGTCTTAACTTACTATTCTGCCTTCATGTATAGACATTTTCTCAAATCTAATACTTTTGCTTATCTTGACATATCCTCTAGGATTTCTTAGCTTTTATTGATTGGGGTTTTACTGATATTAAGGCAGTGGTCATTACTCTTGACTCTTTATCACTTCTCATATTTCTATATTATCATTTTCATACATACTTTTCTTAACTGCTTAGTCAAGGTTAATTAGTGGTTTGGCAACTTAAGGGAGATTTTTCAACCCTTCAACAGTCTCTTGCTAACTCAGTTAAAATCTAGCCTTCGGCCTCTCACTGGGCATCACCCCAGGAGCTAACTTTCATCTGCCTCACCTCGGTGGCCTTTATCATATGGAGAAGTTCATCTTTCTTGGCTCAATTGGGCTTCTTCCTAAGAGCTACCTCCTTTTTCCACCTTAATAGTTGATGAAAGATTTCATTTATTGTGAGATCTTCTGGCCCAAAAACATTTCTTTCTATCACTAGATTTCATACCAAGACTAGCAATCTACCATCTCAAGGTTTCATATTTCCCTAAACTACCTACCACTATTTTCTCCTTTCTTGCTTCATAATTTATACCTTGAACATCATACATACATATTTTTCCTTTAACTTACATCTACACTTGCATTACTTTATACTCGTATCATCTCTTGTAATACTGAACTTACGGGGTTTCAGTACTAATGACAAACCTATTATTGTCACCTATTATCTCCATAGAATCTGCTTCTAGATCCTTTTCTAGCTCCTTTTCTGAGACTTCTGACGCTTCAACTTCTTCTTTCTACAATAACATACTGCCTAAAACATATAGGCAATGAGATGATTTCCCAAAATATGATATACTTAATTCTAGAACTTATAATCTGGTCATGACATCAAGTATTTGCTGAACCTATTAACTCTCAGGGAGCTGATGCCCTTCTAAAAATTTCTTTGCTTCTAATCCAATACTTAGGGAATGCAATGCTGAAATATATCTTCGGAATCCCACATGACATTCATTGTAAATACTTTTAACATCTATTTGGATTTGGAATCCTTGGTTTATTTGGAAGAAACTACCGTCGTCATTAAAGAAAACTACCGTCCTCATTAAAGAATTTATCTAGCACAGACTCATTGAAACTAATCTTAATTTATGGGTTAGTTAACCTATTTCCTTAATCATACATTTATTTTTCTCATTTCTTGTCTCATGATTACTTCTTTTTCTAATGTATCTTCTTTTATTCATTAGTTCTCCCCATTGTTTCTTTCATTTGTTACTGAAAACATCTCGCCACTAAACTTATGTGTAGGTGGTGTATTTACTTCTTATATTCATTATCAACACCTACCATCACATTTCTTTGCTACTTTATGGTTCATAGTTTGGTATTAGAGAAAATTCTTATGTAAACTTTCATATCAGTTGCTGATTAATGAGGTTCCATATCCTTTTAAATCAATCATCCTAGGTCATTCTCTTTCAAAAAACTATCAAAACATTAGGGCTAATTAATCTTTCTCATCATCTCATTCTCTTTAGAGGTCTACTACAACCTCGTAATTAGTCTACTGCGACCATGAGATCTATTGTGATCTTAGAGCCCTACTAAGATCCTCTATGACCCTACTTCATTACTCAAGTGATAGGATCCTTCTGGATCCTACTCTAAAAGGCTTCATGACCTGTGAAACATTCTTATCTAAGCCAGTAACTACTGTCCTCAATGTTGGATAAAGAGTTTTGATGATTCCAAACCAACACTCAAGAGCTTGGATTGAAGATATCAAAGGAGATCAAAGCTGTTTCAAGTGAAGATTTTCTGAGTATTTGCTGTTAAATCTTTTGTAGGATCTTTAGTTTTTGTTTAGATTGGGTAAAAGATTTTGATTTGAGAAAAAGACATTTTCAAACCTTGATTTAAAGTTAAATCTTTACTTATTTGAAAAATACTCACAAACAGACGAAGTTTGAAAGTATAACTGAACTGTCAAGTTGGAAATTTGAACTTTGCTTTTGGAAATTAGAATTTCGAGCTAAAACTGAATAAGTCTGGAGAGGTGTCCCTCTGTCAGACGAATTTTGGTCATTCAAAATTCGAATTTTCATCAAGTCTGAAAGAAGCCTTTTTGTGACAGACGAACTTCACAGTTTCAAAATTCGAATTTCAGACAAAATACAATTTGTGAAAACCAAAGAAATTCGTCTGAAACTTTGCTAAAATTCATCTGAAATCAAGAAGAAACTAAGTTTGAAAAATGCTCTCTGACAGATGAACTTTGACTTAGCAACATTCGAATATTCATCTGAATCAAGGGAGCTACTTTGTGACATTCGAATTTCACTCTTTCAAAATTTGAATTTCAGACAAAACAAAACTTGAGAAAATAGAAGAAATTCGTCTGAAAGTTTGATAAAGTTCATCTGAGATCAAGAAAGATTTAAGTCTCAAAATTGGTCTCTGACAGACGAATTTCACTCTGCCAAAATTCGAATTTCAAAGAAAGTGTACTACGGTGCCTATTTGAACGATCAATGGACAGACGAATTTTGGGCATCCAAAATTCGAATTTCGAGGGTACTGTAGAAAATTGAAAACACTGTTCACGATTTACAGAAAAACTTTCTTCTTGAAAATTCATATGTCACATTGTGAAAATATTTTATAAGTTTCAAAATTCGAATTTCACTCTATGGACAGACGAACTTCGTATTTTAACGTTGGAAGCTTTAACCTTCGGTTCCCTCGAAATTCGTCTGTTGGCCAACCAAAATTCGAATTTCAGTATGTCAGAAACATTAAATGTGGTTGGTAAACGGATAATTTTTCGGAGTAACCGTTGGATAACTTCCCCAACGGATAGATTTAGTCTCTAACGGATATTTGAGACCTAAATCTATAAATACAACATCATTTGAAGTTGTGGGTAACGAATCAAACTTGTATATACCGAATTTCTGATGAATTTTCATCTCAAAAGCTTTTACCCTTCCAACTTCATTATTTGTACTTAAACCTTCATATCTACTCTATTCAAGAGAGTTATTCATTTGTAAACAATCTACTCTTCATCTGAAAGATAGATTTACTTGTGAGGGGTATTCACAAGGGGATTGGGAAGCACATAGAGAAAGTGCTTAGAGAGTTTGAGAGAGCTCAGAACAGAGCATACTCGTGTACTGTGGCTTTAGCAAGAAGCCTGTTGAAATTCTTGCTGGATAGTGGATAAATCTCAAGAGGTGTCTTGGGGATTGGATGTAGGTCAAGTGGATAGATCGAACCAGGATAAATCACTGAGTTTTCTCCTCCTTATCTCTACTTTTCAGCTTGCTCTGTTTTACACGTTGTTTTCATTATACTGTGATATCTTCACTTGCTTTGCTTTGTGCAGAAAAATTTCAATCTTCCCAAT
This sequence comes from Adenanthera pavonina, assembly GCA_026686845.1. Classification (NCBI taxonomy): domain Eukaryota; kingdom Viridiplantae; phylum Streptophyta; class Magnoliopsida; order Fabales; family Fabaceae; genus Adenanthera; species Adenanthera pavonina. The sequence continues at coordinate 8,130,767 of JAIVEN010000019.1, read as the reverse complement.
TCACCCCCCCTCTTGGGAAGTCAGCCTTGCTAACACTCAAGACTTGTTCTCTTATATTATGAAAATAATTCTATGCCAAATTTTCATAAAATAATACTTGCAGGGAAAACTATCATTAAGATGAGTATCTTTCTTTCCTGCTACTATTACTTCATCACTTCATTCTCTTTCTGCTTTTCTTACTTTTGTCAACAATAGCTTCTCTAATATTTGCTTGGTAACAGACATAAGACTTTGATTATTCAAACTATTTCCCATAATTCTTCTAACCTCTACCAGCATACTCAATTACCTACTTCGTATTAGGCTTTCCTTTTCTTGATGGCTGGCTTTATTCCTCTTCTTAACTTTTCTATCTTCCACCTCTAGTCATCATACTATTATAACTAGGTGGAGTTCTGCACTAACTGTATGAATGTGGCTTTGTGCTTACTTACTAACTAATCTATCACTTGTTAGAACATAATGATCTCATCTTCTTTCTCATTTCTAATTGACTACAAAAAATATTTGTCATAAAAGATTACAAAATAATTTCCGTGTCAAGGGTATGTTCTGAGCTTGTAGGATCAAATCAGTATTAAGTCACCACCTATCTGCCTTTTTCCTTAAACATGCAGGTAGCCAACTGGGTTCTCACTTTGGAGGAGTAGCTCATTAACCTGGTAATCTTTTCTAAACTCAGTACTCAATCCTCTACCATTTGTACATCAAACCTTTCATTAAATGAGCAAGAACATCATTTCTAGAGCTGAGCTATTACATGCTATGGTTAGCATGATCAATTTTTGTTCTCGCTGCTAGGTTCATTAGTACAACCTGGGGTACCTGCTACTGATATTGCCTCAAAGATGAAATTTCAAATCTAATTTCCAGAGGCTATCTCTGAGTGTCTAAGGTTCACTATAGCTTTTCAATAATCCTTTGCTGCTAATCTCATCCATTCATAATAACTTACAAAGGATCACCCTATGGTGTCTTTCCTTATTTAGGAGTCTCTACTCTTATTTGTCTCCTGATGTAAACCACTTTAAATTCATTATAATCTATTCATAGATATTTAATAACTATACTCAGAGAACACATATATATATATAAACATAATACTTTTTCATAAACAAACTTTGTGCATAAGCCCTTATAGTCTGATTACATTATCATTTCTTTCTACTTTCTACTCATGACTACTTATAATATACTCAAAATTTGCAGTCATCATTGTTCTTCACCTTTATACTTTTGTATATATATTTATAGATGATCTCTTTCATCATTTCATTCCTAAGGGACCAGAGCTACTTTTACCTCTAATAAATGCTTCACTGAAATTCACTTCTGGATTCTCTTCCAAGTTCTCCTCGGAATCTTCTTTTTCTATGTCTATAATAGAATCCTCTTGTTCCAATCGGATTGCCTCCAAATATGCCAGCTCTTTAATACAATCTTGAAAAGTTTCTGGTATTTCTTCTTGGGGTCTGACTTTATACGGCATTCAATACTCATCATCTGGTATTACATTTATCATTACATTGATCCAGGCTACCTCCTTATAAAAATAGTTCAGGGATTCCCAAGATTGCTTAGTATCTCTAACTTTATCCAGGAAAGTTAACATTCTAGATTCTATAAAATGCTCCTGGCTTTCCCAGTATACTTGCGTAACAACCTCTCTAGTCTCATAGATATCATCAAAAGGAAGTATAGGGCTAAAGTCTTCCCAGGCCATTACCTGGTTGTTAACTGTAATTGGCCGATGATTGATCTTATCTTTAATATGAATTGGACCATCAAAACCTGAATTGTATAAATCTTGTAGAAGCTCAACCTCATAGTTTCTGCCTTCTACAGCTACCATTCCTGGTTTTTGGACTTGAGCAGGAAGAGCTAAAACTTGTAATGGGACTTATTTATTAGGTTCAGATCCAGTCGGATGAGCTCCAACATTAACCTTGGACTTGTCTGAACTTCCTATTGATAACTTGTTTGAGCCAATACTTTTATCATTTTCATCTATCTCTGGCTTAGGGATCACCCATCTCTTATAATTAGGATCCCGGCTATTATTTGAGGAAACATCTTATTTGTCTCCATACACAATAGCAATCCTTGTCAATAACTAAATCAAAGGAATATTAAAAATTAATATATTCCTTTCTCTAAACTTAAATATTTTAGCCCAAATATAATGCTCTAAGAGCCTAAACCTTCGGCTCTGATACCAAAAAGTATAACACCTTATATTAGGGCTCATTTCTCATGTATTAGATCATTTTAGATGTCTTTCATCATGATTTAGAGACTAAAATCATAATATAATAAAATCAGAATTTTCCAAAATTTGGGTACTATTCATTTGGCAATTTCCATTTTACCCAATGAACTTTGAAAATTCATAACTAAATCTAGAAAATTCATCTTAAAGTGATTCAAGTTTCTAAAATTTTCTTAACTTCAGATCTACATGGGAAAAATATAAAACAATAAATTTATTGGGCCAATTCATACAGTAAATTTTGTGGACTTTACTGTTCATTTAGTCAGTTTTCTACCTTCCAGTTTTTTGACCTCAAATTTGAAAAATCATATTTCATTCTATCAATGACCAAATAATTCATACTCTATGTCATTTAAAATCTATATATGTCTAATTATAGAAATATTTTTATTATACATTTATTTTACTTACATTCGGCATAACATTAACTTAAATTGTGAAGGATCAGAATCCATTTCTTACTAGAACAATTTTGGGAAAAACTCCATATCTTCTATTATATGGCTCCATTTACCTCCAAATTAGTGGTATATGAAACTTAAAACATATACCTTTTTATACATTTAAAACACTAAATATTTAGAGTTTTGTACAATTTTATATTGCCTTTTGAATTTTTCAGTACTTACTTTTTAGTTTTCAGTTTTCCCATTCTTGCCCTGTTATGAACCCTGACTTTAAAAACTCACTATAATTCATACACAATTCAAAATGGGGTGTTCTATGAACCATTTTAAAGATATATTTGTTTACTTTAAAAGAATATATAATGTTATATATTCTTTGAAATTTCATCTAGACAGTAATAGCATAACTGGATAGAGGTCAGAATTGGCATTTATATCCCGTAACCTTACCCAAATAATTTTCCATACATTTTCACATGGTCAAATCATGTTCCAAACTTGTACTAATCATCTCCAAAGACTTAGAGGCATTTGATTCCATACAAGCACAGCCTCAAAATTTCATATAAAAATTTACATGATTTAACAAAAAAACAATACATCATTGTAAAGAAAAGGTAAATTATTCAAATCCTTGTCCTTGCTCTTTGCCTCCCCTGGATTTCTTCCATAACTTGGACCTATCATTTTATTATTTTGGTGATGAGATTTTGGAAATCCCAGTAGCTAGTCACATCTTAAACATTTACATTATCATGCATGCTATAAAACCTCCAAAAATCATAGCAATCATTTCAAGGCATAAATCATCATATTATTTATAAAAATTTCGGCATTATAACGGCATAGAAAATGGATATCCCGGGCATTATCCCTTTCATAAAAACATCCAAAACCAGTCTCAAGAATAATAAAAATAATTTGGCAAGTCATCATTCACAATAGAATATAGCAAGACAATATAATGCAAGAAAATGTAACTATGCTACCTCATGAAACTTTATGCCTTTTCTCTTTGATTCAACCTTTCCAAGGACTTCCTTAAGCTTTCTCAAACCCTAATGCATCACCAAATATCAAATAAATCAACTTGAATCAAGGGTTGCTTCATAACAAACTTCAAAACCCTAAAAATTTTACTTTCTTAATCTTAAGCTTTTACTTGAAATCAATACTTGTTCCTAAGGTTTGCCACCACGAGGAACTCATTTTTGGCATCAAAAACATGAAATTCCAATTCTAAAGTGATGCTCTGTTCAGACCAAAATTAGCAAGAAAATGAGAAAAAATGATTTGTTTTGAAAATCATCCAACTACTTCCACAATCTTGTTCTAGGTTGTTAGTTTGGTGTTTCTCCTAAGTTGATTGCATAAAAATTCATTCCTTGCTTCCTCTAGGGTTTGACTGAAATCTTAGCATGAGGAGAGGAAGGAGAAGACTCCATGAATCACACCATGCAACTTAAGAAACTAGCTTGAAGGAATGGCACACTTACCTTGATTTTTAAACATCAAGCTTCAACTTGTCTTCAAACTTTCTCTTCTTCCTTCTCTCTTTTCTCTCTTTCTTTCTTGTGTTTTCTTTCTTTTTTTTGCTACTGAATGTGTCATTTAGAATAGGTAGGAAAGAGAGGGATTAAATGACCTAATCATTCACTAATTACTCACTTAACATTAATCACCTTCATTAGCCAAAAGTCAAGTCTTTTTCAACAAGTAGTCTGGCCAAAAAAATCCAAGCCTTCTTTGAGAAGTTTTGGCCAAAAAAGTGAGCTGTTCAAATGCCTATGAGAGAGGAAAAATTGTCCAAATACTGCTCAATTTTTCTTGATCCAAATATATCTTAAACTGAGTAATTTTTAACTGTACCGATAAAATCACTTTTTATAATGAATTAGCATTTTTGGGCTATAGGACTATTCCAATTTTATTTTTATATTTTCTTAATTATCTCGTCCCAAATAATATCTGTGCATGACCCATATCCTGTCTCGGTTTCTTTTTAATTGTCCATGGGGACCACAGTTTACTTTATCAGTTTACTGTTACTTTTAGACACTTGGCACTAATTATTTCTTTATCCTTGAACATTAACCCTTAGTGTCATATGCCATTGGACTTCTCTCATCGAGGGCTTCGTTTTAATAGAAATTTTACATATTTACAAAATTACCCCTGAGCCGGGGTTAAATTACAATTTTTGAAACTTTCAGGTCATTAGGTGTAATTATTCCCAAGGGCTTTTCCCTTTCTTCCCCCCTTCACTTTTTATGAATTTAGGGACATGAATGTCATTTTTGAGCTTCTTTAGGGGAAAAATATAATTTTCTCATTTTTTCATTTAATCGGGAAAAATAACCTCTTTGCCTTATTTCACGCAAAACGATGTCTACCCATTTTTGTAAAATCCTTATATATTTCTAGATATTTTAGCTTTCTTGGAATGTTACATTTATAGTACATATCTTCAGATTTGCTAGGTCCTTTCCCAATCCATCTTCCTTTCTTTCTATCCCTATCCTTATCAACTCTTCTTCCTTGAATACTTCAATGGGCTTCCTTTTTCCCTTTTCCAAGCTTTGAATCTTGGTATATTGGAGCATTTTGGTAATGATGGAGGCATAGGGCAAGGTGGAATCTTTTCTTTGATCCGTTGCCTTGATCATTCTTTGGAAGATGATATGACATAGATTCAGCAGTTTCCCTCATATTAGGGCAGTCATCATGTGAGCTTTAACCCTAGTGACTAGGTTAAAGCTTCCTCCCTTGTTAGAGAAGATCCTTGACACTATGTAGTGAAGGATTCTGGCTTGTACACTTAAATCAGAGGGCTTTACCAATCTCAGAGGTGGCCTATTTTCATGTCTTTTGAAGAGAGTATTCAGGATTGTGCTTTCTTTGTAGTTCAGGAACTCTCTACCTTCCTCATCTGCTTCTTCATCCTCATCCATGTATCTGGAGGTGGTGATATCAATTTTGTATCCCTCTTGGCCAGGGATCTCCAGAACTTCATTAATGGTCTCCTCAGATAGCCATAGAGTACTAGATCTAAGTGTCATCTGGAACTTCTTCTTCTTTTTTTTGTATGTTAAAGCAGCATACCACATTTTAATTACCTCATCATCATACCTTTCCTTAATTTCTAGCAAGTTTTTATATTTACTCATCAAGAACCTAGCATCAAAATTGTTGGAAACTAAGAAATCTTCCAAATTTGTACAGTAAGGGGTTATTACCTTCTTAGACACAAATTTCATGGTGTGTTCCTCCAAGATTTGAGCAGTGCTGCATAGAGGTTTAGTTGTCAGTTGTAGTTCCTTTGACTCTGTGGAGGACGAAGTTATAGTAGTAGGGATTGACTTTTTGAATTCTACTTTTGGAGTTGATCTTTGCTTCTTAGATGGAGTTCCCTTGTTGGATTCCACCTTTCTTTTCTTGGTTTCTCCTTCTTTAGAAACATATTGAGATTTCACTGCTCATTTTGGTATGGACTTTTGTTTTCCAACATTGGCATTCTTAACCCTTGCCATTTTCATGACAGATTGGAGATAAGAGATACTCAGAAGGGGTTTATAAGGTTCGTGTAGGAGTTTAATCAGTGGGAAAAGAAGTGTAACCAAAGGAATTAATGAGAAATTAAGAGAGGAGACAAACAGCTTAGAGAGAGAGACAAATAGGGTTGTGTCTGTTCAAAGCATGAACATATGGTTTAGCTTATGTAACCGCTCAACATACAAATTTTGGGGGCCAAATTTCAAATTTCGGACAATTTTGTTGCCTATTCAACTCAGAGAAGTTGTCTGATAGATAAATTTTCATCCTTAAAGATCATTTGTCAGAGACTTAGATATGGACATACTCTTCAACAAAAGTTCAAAGTTCAAACTCTGAGAATTTAACATGAGACGAACAAGAAAGAGACATTCAACAAACAAATTTCAAGATTCAAAATTTGAATTTTGAGACTTTGTGAGAAAATCTTTGAAATGCGAATTTGGAACTGTTAAAGTTTGTATGTCATACACTTGGACACTGTTAACTCTCATATCAACATTCAAAGTTTGAATTTCCATTAGGGAACAAACAAATTTTGAATAATCAGAAACACTAGAATAGCATGTGAGGCATGAAATACATCTATTAAGCACTTAAGTTCAAATTTTAAGCATGCCTACTTATTTAAAACCATAATGTAGCATGGAAATTCATCTAACAACATCCAATAATATGAATTTTAAATAATCGAACTTACAGATAAGAGTTGAAAAGTCAAATTTTCATCTTTCGTTGGTAGATGTTGACTTAATAAGTGTGAAATACTCCATTATATTCATTTTTTTTCATATAAACTCATAATGAGTATCTACAAAACACTTTAAACATAGTCCAAAGCTTAAGTCAGTATAAATCTTAATAACTTAACTTCAAAAAGTAAATAGATTCAGTTAGAGACTTGTTTACAGTTTATTGGGATTTACTATTTCTATTTCTCTTCTGCAATATCTGTCATTTGGAAGTAGTTTGGTTAATATATCTGTAATCTGATCTTCAGTAGGGATAGACTCTAAAATGATATCTCTTTTCAAAAGATGGTCCCATGTGAAGTAATGCCTAACTTCATTGTGTTTTGTCCTTAAAATCATAAATGGATTCTTTGTGATGTTGATGGCACTTTGATTATCACATTTTATTGGTATTTCCTTCATCTCAATCTCAAGATCTTCAAGTTGCTACTTTATCCAAAGAATTTGAGCATAGCAACTTCCAGTAACTATATATTCAGCTTCTACTGTGGAGAGAGCTACACTATTTTGTTTCTTGCTGAACCATGAAACCAGAGATCCTCTAAAAAATTGGCACATCCTACTTATGCTTTTTTTGTCAGTCATGGATCCAGTAAAGTCAGCTTCAGTGTATCCTACGAGCTCTTCTCCATTGCCCTTTGGATATCAAAGTCCTATATGTGATGTTCCAATTAAATATCTGAATATTCTAATCAAAGCTGTTGCATGGGACTCTTTGAGGGCATGATTGGAACCTAGCACACATGCAAACACTGAACATGAAGTTAGGTTTATTGGCTGTTAGGTATAGTAGGGAATCAATCATTCTCCTATATTGAGTTATATTGAATGACTTTCCTCCTTCATCCATATCAAACTTTGTTGCATGGCCATAGGAGTTCCCATTGATTTGGCATTTTCTGTTCAAAATTTCTTTAATAGTTCTTTTAGATACTTTGATTGATTGAGAAAGATACCATCATCACATTGTTTAATTTGCAATCCAAGGAAATTGAACTCTCCCATCATTGACATTTCAAATTCACTTTGCATTAACTTAGAAACATTCTTGCACAAAGATTCATTAGTAGCACCAAACATAATATCATCAACATAAATTTGAACAATGAGTAAATCTTTGTTTTCCTTTTTAGTAAATAATGTTGTATCAACTTGATCAATAGTAAATCTCTATCAGTGGCTAGCTTAACATGGCACAAAAGTTTTACTCTGTGAAATTTGAATTTTGCATTTTAAAGTTCATCTGTCAGAGACATGCTCTGACAATACTTACAAGTTCTAATTTCAAAATTTGAATTTTGAAATCCAAAATTCATCTATCAAAGAGAGTAACTCTGAACTTTTTATGCACTTGAATATCATTCAAATTTTGATCAGACTTCAGGCAAATTTTGCACATTTTACTAACTATGCTTAGCTTAAAATTTGAATTTCAGTAAGCAAAGTTCAAATTTTGCACAAAATCATATAAGAATTGTTGCCAAAGTTCGTCTGTTATTCAGTGTTTTCTAAATCTAACATATGTTAAGATAAGATAACTTTGAAAACACTTGTGTAAATGATGTGGGAACATAGATAAAGTAAAAATCAAAGCCTTTTACCTTGTGTGCATTGTGAGAAATCCTAACAACTAAATATTTACTCATTTTTCATTGGATTTCTTCACTTTTGTGCTCTTACACTCCTTTGATATTCTCCTTCGAAGCTTTAGTTGTTTGGAATCATCAAAACACTTGATTCAACATGCTGCTTGTTCCTATGCCTTTCTTGAAGAACCTTTTGTTTTTCTTTTTGCCATAGAGTTTTCTGATTTTTTGACCAGCATAGCAAGAGTTTTTTCATCTAGCTCTTCCTCATTATTAGAATTTTCTTCCTCATCTTCTGCAGCTTTTAGTGACAGATTCTTCATCTTCTTTTCCTGGCCAGCACCTTCGAGAGCTTTCATCTTTCCCTCATATTCTTTAAGACTGCCAAAGAGAGCTATGACAGAAGCCATTGATTCTCATCTAACTTCCTCTCTGGCTGTCACTTTTAGCTGCCATTCGATGGGTAGGGCTCTAACGATCTTTCTGACTTTTTTTGGCTGAGTATATTCCTTGCCAAGACTCTTTAGTTAGTTCACAATGAGGGTGAATCTCTTCTGCAAGTCCTTGATGTTCTCTCTTTCCTTCATCCTGAAGCTTTTGTACTCACCAATGTAGGAGTTTAATTTGTTTTCTCTTACTCCAGTTGTTCATTTATGGGCAATTTCTAGAGTATCCCATATTCCTTTGGTTGTGGAACAATGGGAGACTCTGTAAAATTTGTCCTGGTTGAGAGCACTAACCAGGCAGTATTTTGCTTTGAAGTTAAGCAACTCTTCTTCTATCTTCATCATTACACTTTTTCTCAGGCTTCTCTTTATAGGTGTCATCATCTTGTAGCTTCATTGGGACAAAGTTACCTTTCTAGATAGCTAACCAAATATCCAGATCTATGAACTAAAGGTATATCTGCATCCTCATCTTTCAATATCCATAGTGCTCTCTATTGAAGCTTGGAGGTCTATTGGTGTTGTTTCCTTCAGGTAAGATGCTTTTTCCAAAGCTAGCCATATATTCTCTTGAATGGTTAAATCCTTTAGCTGGGAGCCTAGGCTCTGATACCACTTGTTAGAATAGTTGGCTTCCTAAGAGGGAGGGTTAATTGGGAAGTTTGAAAATTTTTTACAAAAATGTAATTACACAATGAAAGCAAAAGTTTGCAGAAAAATAGAGTGTAGTGAATAATGAAAGTGAATGCAAGAGGAAGGAAGAAGGGACTTAGAAATTTATTCTGGTTCAGTCTGATTCTCTTGACCTATGTCCAGTCCCCAAGTCATTACTTGAGATTTCCACTATTTGCAAGAATTCAACGGGCTCCTTACAATACCTTAGTACAAACTTGTGCTCTATTCTAAAAGCTCTCAAATTCTATACTCTACACTCTTACAAAGTGTTTCCCACTTCTCTTTGTAACTCCCCTCATAAAGAATTCTTCTTCTAGATAAAAAAAGATATACAGAATATGAATTCTCTAAATAAGAGTAGATATGAAAGTTGAAGTACAATAAATGAAGTGTAAGAGTAAAAAGTTTTGACTTAGAAATTTGACAAAGTTTTGCACACACAAGATTAAATTTGTTATGCACAACTTCAAATGATGTTCTATTTATAGATTTGTGGCTTCACTAGTCGTTAGATATAAGATCTAACAGTTAGAAACATTAACTAATGGTTACTCTACAAAAATAGCCATTCACCAACTGCATTCAATGTGTTTGACACACCAAAATTCAAATTTTGGGGTACAATAGATGAATTTCGTAGAAATAGAAAGTTAAGGATTTTAACATTGAACTTCAACAGACATCTATTCAAGAGTGAAAATTGAATTATGAGTTTGTTAAAATTATCCCATGTTAGAACATACAACTTTTCATACTCAATGTGCATTTGTTGAGTTTGAACAGTTGTCTCATATTTTCACAGGGCACTAGAAATTCAAATTTTAGAATTTGAAATTCATCTTTCAGAGGCTTGTTGAACATGGCACAATAGTTATTCTATGTGAAATTTGAATGTTAAGTTGTAAAATTTGTCTGTCAGAAACTTGCTCTAATGAGACTTATAAGTTTTCATTTTGAAATATGAATTTTGAAGTCCAAAGTCTGTTTGTCAGAGAGAGTAACTTTGAACTTACTTTGTACTTTAACAACATTCAAAATTTGACTAAGTGTCAGACAAATTTTGCACATATTCATTAACAATGCTTAGCCCGAAATTCAAATTTCATAACTGAAATTCATTAGTCAGAGATGAAATCTCTGTATATTCAAATTTCTCTTAGCAAAGTTCAAAATTTGTGTAAAATATTCATAAGTGAAGAAGCAAAATTCATCTATTAGTCAGTATTTTTCAAAACTGACACATGCTAACGTAGGATAACTTCAAATAACATATTCAGATGTTATGATAACTAAAAAGAAGTAAGATCAAAGCTTTTTACCCAATTACAAGAGTACAAATCCTAAAAACTAAGTCTTCTCATGTTCTTCTTTCGATATCTTCACTTTATCCTTTCAAATTCCTTTGATATTTTCCTTTCCAAACTGTAGTTGCCTGGAATCATAAAAAATTCTGATTCAACATGATAAACTTAGTAAAGAATAATCCCCAAAAAATGAGTTAGAGAAACAATTGATGAAGGATATACCATATGCTAACACAATTGGCAACTTGATGTATGCACTTGACTTGACGTGGCACTTACTATGAACATTCTTGGTTGATATCTTTCAAATCCTAGGCATGATCATTGGGTTGAGGCCAAGAAAATTATTGAGTTATTTGTAGAGAACAAAAGATTTCATGCTTGTTTACAGGGGGGCTGATAATATAGAACTGGTGGGGTATTTAGACTCTAATTATGCTAGTTGTCTAGTTGATCTGGAATCTACTTCAGGTTATGTGTTTATGCTAGCCAGTGGTACCATTTCCTGCAAGAGTGTAAAACAAAGTTTAACTACATCTTTGACTATGTATGCGGAATTTGTTTCATGTTATGGTGAAGCCCAGCTATTAAATCAAATGTTTTGATGATTCTAAATAACTAGAGTTTACAAGGAAAATATCAAAGGAGTGTAAGAGCATACAAGTGAAGAAATACAAGAACAAATGGGTGAAGAATTTGTTGTTAGGATTTCTCACAATGTACATAGGGTAAAAGGCTTTGATTTTCGCTTACTTAAACTCCCACAGCGTTTAAACATGTGTTTTTCACGTTATTCTATGTTAAGATATGTTAGATTTGAAAAACACTAACTAACAAATGAATTTTGAGTTGTTAAAATTTATATATTTTTTTGGAAGTTTGAACTTTACTGACTAAAATTTGAAGTTCCAGAGGTATCACCTCTGACAGATGAATTTCAAGTGTTGAAATTTGAATTTCGAGTCAAGCATAGTTAAACAAATGTGCAAAATTCATCTGAAGTCATGTTAAAGTTTGTCTGATGTTTAAATGCAAACTGAGTTCAAGACAGTCCCTCTAATAGATAAATTTTGGATTTGAAAACTCAAATTTTGGAATGAAGATTTGTACGTCTGATTATAGGTTTCTTTGATTGATGAATTTTGAAAGTGCAAAATTCGAATTTCTCAAAGTAGAACTTTTGTGCCATGCTGAGCTTGTCATTGGCAGACAAATTTTAGCCTCCCAAAATTTAAATTTCGAGTGCACTGCAGAAATATAAGACAATTGTTCACATTCAATAGATGCACTTTAAATATGAAAATTCGTATTTTTTAACATAAGATGTATCTGACAAAATAAAAATTTGAATTTCACTCTTGAACAGATGAATTTTGGAAGTTCAACGTTAAAGTCTTTAGCTTATGGTCTCTGGGAAATTTGTTTGTTGGCACCCAAAATTTGAATTTCAGTGTGTTAGATGCATTAAATATGGTTAATGAATAGCTAGTTTTACAGAGTAACCATTGGGTAATGTTTAGTGTGTCAGATGCATTAATGGCTAGATGTTGTGTCTAACGTCTAGTTAAGTCACAAATCTATAAACAAAACTTCATTTGATGTTGTGGGTAACAAATTTATGCTGTAAATATTGAAAGTCTGCTAAAATCTTTAGTCAAAGCCTTTTATCCACTCACACTTCATTCATTGCACTTCAACTCTCTCATTTACTCTGTATTAGAGAGTTTTTCTTTCTGTATAAAATCTTTTCTTCATCTGGAGGAAGGATTTTCTTGTGAGGGGTTTTCACAAGGGATTTAAAAAACACTTTGTAAGAGTGCAGAGTGTATATTTGAGAGCTCTTAGAACAGAGCATCAGCTTGTACTATGGCATTGGAAAGAGCCCACTGAATTCTTACAAGATAGTGGAAAATCTCAAGTGGTGACTTAAGGATTGAACGTAGGTCAAGTGGTTAGACCGAGCTAGGATAAATCTGTGTCCTCTCGTATCTTATCTCACATTTGCTTTTTTTCTCTATACTCTATTTTTTTGCAAAACTTCTACTATCACTATTTTATCACATTTTTGCAAAAAAATTTTGAACTTCCCAATTCACCCGCTCTTGGGAAGCCAGCAAACCTAACACCAGCAAGCTATATGGCTCCAAAATTTCATATCAGGGCTTCGTATTAATGATTCCATTTCTAGACCACTCACTATTTTTTGTGATAACAGTGCATTTGTGTTTTATTCTAAGAATAATAAGATAAGCAGTGCGGCTAAGCATCTAGAAGTAAAGTATCTTACATTCTAAGACCTAGTCAAGAAAGGTGATATTGTCATAGAGTACCTAGATATAGAATCCATGTTAGTTGCGTTAGGTTTGGCTGGTCCCCCAAGAGGGAGGTGAATTGGATGATGCAAGATTTTCACTCTTTTTGGATAACAATCCAATTTCACCACATGTACAGCAACATAGGGATGAACAGAGAGAGTTAAGTGCAGATAGATGAAATGTGAGAATGAAGAATCAGACACAGAAATTTATATTTGTTCAGCCTGACCACTTGACTTACATCTAGTCCTCAAGCTTGAGATTTTCCACAATATCCTATAGGTTTGATCCAGCACCTGTGAAGTCTCAGTATATCCCATAAGTTTCAGTAGGCACTTGTGAAGCCACTCTCCCCACACCCTTACAAGTGTGTAAAATCACTTAGTGTTTCCTCGCGCTAAGATTCTACCTAGAAAATAGTAGAAAAGAATGATTACAGAATTGAAACTGTCCTTTAGAGTGGATGATACATTGAAAGCTCATGCTATTGAGGTGGGTTTTTCAAAGAATGCTGATACTGGAAGATTTTATGTATTGGAACAGCATTTTGGCATAACTCACTTAAGATTATTTTTCCATAAGTTCAAATGGGGTTCTATTTATAGATTTGTGGTGTAACTAGATGTTAGACACAAGTTCTAGCCATTACTCTACAAAAAAAGTCATTTACCAACTGCATTAAATGTGTCTGTCTTTCCAAAATTCAAATTTCAGGCTCAATAGACGAATTTTGCATAGACACCATAGTTATGTCTTTCAAATTGAACTTCAGAAATTTGTTTGTCATGGAGTAAAATTTGAATTTCAAGTTTGCAAAAGTTAACCCATGTTAGTTCATGCGAATTTTAAGATTGGAAGTGTGTATGTTGAAGTTTGAATAGTTGTCTCAAGTTTTCATTGTGTACTTCAAAATTCATAGTTTAGAAGCTAAAATTCATCTATCAGAGGCACATTCAACATGATACAAAAGTTGTCTCTTTGAAATTAGACTGTTGAATTGCAAATTTCATCAGTCAGAAGCATGCTCTAACAAGACTCACTAGTTCTCTTTTTGAAATTCGCACTTTGAAGTCCAAAATTTGTCTGTTAGAGGTGTTAGTTAGGCTGACTTCCCAAGAGGGGGGGTGAATTGGGAAGATTAAAAATTTTCTGCATAAAGTGAAAGTGATGAAGAAAGCAAGGTATAATGAAAAACATAGTATAAAGCAATAAGCTAAAAGAGAAGAGATAGGGAGATGAAAAACTCATATATTTATCCTGGTTCGGTCTCTCCTCTTGACCTACGTCCTGTCCCCAAGTCACCACTTGAGATTTTCCACTATACAGCAAGAATTCAATGGGCTTCTTGCTAATGCCACAGTACAACTCCAGTGCTCTGTTTTCTAGAGCTCACTCAATCTCTTTCTGCACTTTCACAAAGTGCTTCACAATCCCTTGTGATATCTTCTCACAAGTAAATCTATCTCTTAGATGAAGATTAGAATGTTTACAAAGATGAAACTCTCTTGAATAGAGTGAATATGAAAGTTGATGTACAAGTATTGAAGTAAGAGGGTAAAAGTCTTTGAGTAGAAAATTTGGCAGAATTTCAGTATATACAAAGTTTGATTTGTTACCCACAACTTCAAATGATGTTGTATTTATAGATTTAGGTCCCAACTATTCGTTAGAGACGAAATCTATCCGTTGGGGAAGTTATCCAACGGTTATTCTGAAAAACTATCTGTTAACCAACCGCATTTAATGCTTCTGACATACTGAAATTTGAATTTCGGTTGGACAACAGACGAATTTCGAAGGAACCGAAGGTTAAAGCTTCCAATGTTGAAATACCGAAGTTCGTCTGTTCATGAAGTGAAATTCGAATTTTGAAACTTAGAAAATGTTTCCATGTTGTGACATACGAATTTTCAAGAAGAAAGTTTTTCTGTTAGGTGTGAACAGTGTTTTCAATTTGCTACAACAACAACAACAACAACAACAATAGCCTTATCCCACTAAGTGGGGTCGGCTACATGAATCAAACGACACCAATGAGCTCTATCAAACGCCATCTCTTCAGATAGATCATATCTCAAAAGGTCATTTCTTATAACTTCCCTTAATGTCCTTTTTGGTCTTCCTCTACGCCTTTTGATCGGGCTCCAGGCCATTTGATCAACTCTCTTCACTGGCTCCTCTTGCCCTCTTCTTTGTACATGCCCAAACCACCTTAAACGATGTTCCACCATCTTCTCCTCAATAGGTGCTACCCCAACTTTTCTTCGTATACAGTCATTTCGTATCTTATCCAATTTTGTATGACCACACATCCATCTCAACATTCTCATCTCTGCTACTCCCATCTTATGCTCTTGTTGTCCTTTCAAAGCCCAACATTCACTACCATATAGCATTGCTGGTCTTATAGCTGTTCTGTAAAATTTACCCTTAAGCTTAGTAGGCACCTTGCGGTCACAAATAACCCTTGTAGCTTTCCTCCACTTTAACCACCCAGCTTGTATCCTATGCATAACATCCCCATCAATTTCACCATTATTTTGTAAAATCGACCCCAAATATTTAAACTTTGACACCTCAGGAATGATTTGCTCTCCAATTTTTACCTCTGAATCCTCTATAATTGGCCTCTTATTAAATTTGCAATGCATATATTCCGTCTTACTCCTACTCAGACGGAAACCTTTTGATTCCAAAGTATGTCTCCATAATTCAAGTTTAGGGCTCATGGTGTAACATTGCGAATGGGGATCCCTTCTTGTCCTTCGAGAGCTTACATTTCGAAGGAGAAGCTTTCCACGAGGGTAACCACTCAATTCCCTGTTCAAGGGGAATTTCAGTGATATCTGGGATATACCTAGTAACTATATCCTTCAATGGTTTTACCATATCTTTTATGGCAAACATCATCTCATAGGACGTAGATTCGGTCAATATAGAGTCTAATGAGTCACTCCTAACTTCCCTTGCGCCTGGTTAAGAAGGGTCCAATCCCAGCTTCTGAAAAAAAAGAGTGAATTGACTAAGCTAACCCTGAGTTCGCAGTCGATTCGGCAACAGGAAAAGCAAAGACTACCGCCAGTTACCCATAGCTGATCTACGACTCACTAAAGGCTCCATTCTAGTAATTGAATCTAATTCCGTAAAGATAAGAAGAGAGCATGCCCCAATGATGATCCCGATCAACCCAGGTTTTCTTAACTTAACTTAAATAGTACTGGTATTTCACAGTTAGAATGGGCAAGTTAGTCTTGGCTTTCCTACGGTTAACTTCGAAAAGAGGGTACTGGGCAAAGAGGAATATCTAATAACTAACTAGGTAAGCTCTTTCTTTCTCTTGCTTTATGACATATGTCAGCTGCCCTCTTTTTGACCGTGGGTGGGAAAGTAAACTTTGTAAAAGTCCGGTTAGGAAAGAGAGAACTTCAGACTCCAAGCCTACCCTACTCGAAAACTAGTTTCAGCTATTGATGTAGCCTCTTGTCGCTACCTACTAGATAAATCCCTTCTATACCACTCAACAGAAGGAAAAATCCCATCAAGATAGATTGAATCGACGACCTATACTTCAACTAAATGCACAAGGAAATCAATAGTTCAAGAGCACAAAAGAGAGTAGTAGGAAAGGAAAATCCATTCCATTTTAGCCTGATCCCGCGCCTCTTCTCTTATAACTCATCCACCAAGTCAAGGTTGATTCTTAGTTCTTCTGCATTTTCTTTATCGTTGAAACTTTCAACTCTGTAGCTTGGCATTCCTATCTCTACCGGTACCACTGCTTCGGTCCCAAAGGATAGGGGTCTCTCCAGTGGATGTTCGACTCGTAGTCCGGTAGACCCACAGTATACTAGTCATCTGCCCATAGCCCCTTTCCCTTTGCCTTATCTAATCTAGTCTTGAGCCCTTTCAGTATGGTGCGCTTGGTTACCTCAGCTTGACCATTTTATTGGTTGGGTGGTTGGGGATGACCTACCGAGGTGAACCTGTGTTCAATGCCAAGTTCTGCGCAGAAATTTCTTCATGACTTCAAATTGTTTTGTCGGTAACTAAGATCCGCGGTACCTTGAAGCGGCACACAATAGACTTCCAAACAAAGTTCTGGGCCTTCCTCTCCATGATCTTCTCTGCCGACTTGGTAAAGTAATCAATTTTTACTGCCAGAATTCGAAACTTTCTTTGACCGGTGGCAAGAGGGAAAGGGCCTATCATATCCATCCCCCACTGTGCGAAGGGCCACGGACTTAGGATAGGGCTAAGTGGGGCTAATGGTTGATGTTGGAGGTTGGCCTGCCTTTGACATTTTTCACACCGGTGGACAAGCGCTGTAGCATCTTCCTGATGACTCGGCCTGTAGTAGTCCTGTCTTAACACTTTCTGCGCCAAAGATCATCCTCCGAGATGATTCCCACATATCCATTCGTTGACTTCCCTGAGCACGTAATCTGCCTCGCTTGGGCGTAGGCATCGGAGATATGGAAGGCTGAATGACCGACCTCTTGTATTTTAGTCCCATGAGGGTATACTTTGCTGCCCTGTAGGCGACCCTAAGTGCCTCATTTTTCTGGTAGCTTCTATTCCCGCAGATAGTCTTTTATTGGATCCATACAACTTAACTCAAAATCCACGGGTAGCATTTCATTCCCCTCTTCTCCTTCTTGCTAAAGATCTGGCAGAAAGTCAATTACATCGACCCTTGCAAAGAAAGAAGGTTTAGCTCCTTGTTGAGGAAGCATCCAAGTTCTTCTGCGAACTCTTCTGCTGCAGCAGATTCATTCCGATCCTTTAGATCCGATGCAAGAAGATCAGCTCTTTCTCTGGCTCCCTTACTTTCAACCTTTTAGTCGATCTAGTCAGTCAAACTATTTTCAACTCCGATCCTCGCTGTAAGCCAAGGCCTTTCCTTTAGTCGATCTGGTTGTTAGTCTCCTTCCTCTTTAGTCTAGCTGACAGCTTTTCCCGCCTCGCCTGCTTTCCGAAGTCAATATTCTCGCTTTCGACTTAGAAGAATAAGAATTACATACAATAGAGTTGAAAGTCAAGCTATATTTAAAGTCCTGTTTGAAGCAGAAGTTATCCAGCAGGAGTTCCTTGATCCCGACCTCCGGTATTCTGGATATGATCCCGAAGAAGGAAATGGACCTGTCCTAGCAATCTCTTCAGCTCCTTATTTGTTGTTGGGGCTCGAGCTTCCTGTATGGCTTTAGCTCGATTTGGACTAATTTCAATACCCTTCCGATGAACTAGAAAGCCGAGTCAATTTCCAGGGGTCAGCCCTCAGGCACACTTCCTGAAATCGATGTAGATTCGCAGCTTGCCATTCTTCCTTCTTTTGAGATACTATTAAGGATTCCCAGAGAATCTTTAAGGATAAGGATTAGCCCATGTTTAGGGAATCCGATGAAGAATCACCAATAGACGTACCTGAAGATGAAGTCTAAGGCTAACGAAAGCCCTTACGGCTTCTTCTTGAATTCCAGATCAGATTGAGAGTTCAGACCACTCCTTTTTACCCACAAGGGAAGGCTTCCACGTTGTAGAGAGTTTGACGGAGGAAAAAGACTAAGCTCGGCAGAGCGAAGGAAAGGCGAGAGCGGGGGTAGGCCGAAGGAGTCGGGAAGCGACATTACGTTGAATGATTTCGAAGGAAAATGACGAGCTTTGATCGCTTTAACGGCACTGGAAACCCTCAAGAACACCTTCATCACTTCTAGCTGGCATTAGGAAACTTGGTGTAAAACCAACCAATCACTATTGCCTGCGCCTTTCGGGTCATCTTTGACCGGAGATGCATGTAAATGGTACTTTACCTCAGGGTTCAGTCAAGAGCTGGGAAGAAGAGATGCAACAGTTATTTGTTGGTCGCTTCTTTGTAACCCAACGACAAAAACATCGCTGACTTGGACGGTTTCCTTCTGTCTTTGCCAATATAGAGTCTTTCAGTCTAGTTCATTTCTTTTTCTATCTCCTTCCTTCAGGCTTCAGGTATTCTTCTAGAAGGCACGAACGAGAATCAGATAAATCAGACTTTCCTCGCTTCGCACCTTCCCCAGCTTTCAGGAAAGATCCGACGCAGCTATCGAGAGATATAAGCTTGCCAGCCCGGAGTGGTATTAGGTGAGTCTTATTCCCTTGCTGAGTTCATAGGCCGATCGAAGTCCAAGTCTGAGAAAAAGCCTGCGGAGGAACATCTGTAGAAGTCCAGTCACCGAAGCTATCCAGGACCCAGAGGAGAAGATTTTTGAGGAAGAAGGCTTCAGTGAAGAGGAAAATAAAGACTGAAGCAGAGAAAGAACAGAATATTGGTCTGATGGTGAAGGACCCAGCAGAAGGTAAAGCTAGGAAAGACCACCACAAGAAGCTGAAAAAGGGAGAAACTTCTCCAATAGGGGATTCCTGATGAGTTCTCTGAAGATTTGTCCCTGGAGGATGATCTGATGGAGGAAGACTTGAAGGTTGGTGAGTCAAGCAGTCAAACCCGAAAATGAGCCAAATCACCTTCTAGAGAAAAAAGGCATACTTTACTATTTAATTAAGGGGCGCATACTAGATTACCCTGGATTGCTAGCAGTGAGAAATTCATATCTGATGAAGTTAGCTCAAAGCAAGAAGAGCTTCACCCGAGGAAATTCCCGATAGGGAGAGGTTAGGGGGTGACATATTAGAGCAATGCCCCTTTGTTAGCCCGGCAAGAGTGAATTCTTTTATGAAGACTAGCTTTCCAACGGGGGATAGAAAGACAAAAGAGATGTTAGGCCTGCGTTCTGCCAGAACTAAACCACAAGCCTCTGTTACGTGTACGAAGAGAACCAAAAGTGGATATATCCACTTGGAAGTTCGGAATCATCTTTCGAGTGTACGATTGGATGGTTGAACTAGCTGCTACTGAACTTCGCGTCATTGCAGCTGGATAAAATCTTATAGTGCGATCTCCTTGGGAGGCCCCTCCGAATAGACCGCCAGGCTATAAGACTTTATGGCCTTGCGGAATGAGTAGCATTGATCTCTCCGTTTGGTCCGACTAATCAATGTAAAAAAGATTCCATCGATCGGTGAAAGACATCAACGTAAGTGTGCACGCTAGCGCTCTCCTCTAAGCTTCTAGTTAGCTCATCGAAAAAGCGGACTCCCCTAAGTGGGGCACATGGGTTTGTGAAGATGCGTTGGTTGATCCGGAGACATGGCCACTACTGGCCTACGGTCCTGTCAGATTGCATAGCACATGCTAAGAGCTGCGATGCCTGCCAGAGGTATGGACCAATCCAGCGCAAGCCGAGCTTCTTGGCTTGTGGTAATAAATATCCTGAAACACTACCGCTTCGTTCTTTCTTATATATTTCTTATGTTTTATTCTCCCCCCGTTCAGTCAGTAAGGTAGGAGATGAAATCAAATAGGCGATTTTCGGCCATCAATGCCCCAGTTGGTAGTAGGGGGTGGGCGACTTCCAGAGAGAATCAACGACTTCTGCTGAATATACTGCTACTGAACCGACTAGCTAAATGGAAGCAACCGTCTCTGCTGCTGGTGATGAAGGTAGTGGTGGATAAGCTGAGACGGGAAGGCATTGAGAAATTGTTAAAATTCTATAAGAGGGAGCAACTTACGTGATCTATTGCCTCATCTGGTTCCCTGTGTGCCTAGCTGAAGGGAGAGTGGTTGCCTATGCCTAGCTGACTTGCGTGCCATCTTGCTTCTTCCTATGGTCTTGCTCTCCTCCGTTCCTCTCCCTATTTTCTATGGTCTGTACGTAACCTCATTGACTGAAGTGCTCGACTGTCCTCTCCTTTCAGTCGAGTCATTTCATACCTGCTTTCTTCTTTTTGCAGTGGATAGAAAGTCTTGGTCTTCTTCCCTGTCTACTATGTAGCTCTCCCGATAGTACGTATTCTTTTTCTACTGTTCTTGGGGAAGGAAATGAGAAAGAATGATTAGTACCGTTCCTGAGCCTATAAGAAGTGAGCAATCTTCAAACCTATCCCTATCGGTTGAGTAACAGTAACTACGTACCTTTCTTTCTACCTTTGTGAAAGTGATGTGACCAAAGAAGCAAGAGCCGTCAGAGATAGATAGTCCGAGGTTACAAAGTATCTCGACGTCAGGAGAGGAGGGAAAACAGATTGCTGGGTCACAAACGCACTCACTTCGTTCGAGAACTTCATGCCTTGTCAGTCTGCAAGAAAAGGCTAAAATCTTAGGTACGTAGTTTCTCGGCCAGCCCTCACAGTCCATTGCTTCTTTCCTATGGCTCACTTCACTCAACTCACTTCTCGATTTCAGTCTAAATAGTGACCTGACTTCGCTGTTAGGGCTAATTAAGATATAGGTGCTTGCTTCTTCCTTAGACGAATAGGCTTTATCGCCGGAATAGCATAGTCCGAGGATAGATGGGAATACTATATTGTCGTTTGCTCTCATTGGAAGAGAATTTCTCTTTTACATATAGATTTTTAGCTAAGGAAGTTGACTTGCTTCCTTCTTAGAGTCTTGTATGAATTACTCGAAGAGGATTGAGCTCGACCGATAGGGAGAGGTGTGAAGGAAAGCTCCTATTCTTCCTAAGCCCTCTTTTCTACATAGGGTTGTTGGTTGCTTGGTTTGCTTAACAGCGGTTCGTTCCAAATCTCTATCATCAAATAACATATCTAAGGGCTCAGATGATGTTCTCTTGTCCCCTCGGGAAAGCGGTTTCACTCGTTTCCTCTTTCGATTCCGCTGGGGTTGGTTACTCTTCATCTCTTGGTCATTTCCTTATCATGGCTGTTTCAAATCCATATCATACAATCTCAGAGGAAGTAGAAAGTAAGTCAAGTCCAATCTCCTCAGCCGCTGTGGATTGGCCTGTTCTTCGATGTGAATGCTAAAAGTCCCTTGCTTCTGCTTTGGGCCATTGGCCTGTTATGATCTCTTGGTCTGTTGCTTCTGCTTCATCAAATGTCAGGTTGGGGAGAAAGACGACATGAGGTCATGTGCGAACAAAACTTTTTTTTCTTTCTTGTCAGCCCTTGCTTTGGCGTTGGTGGGACCTCTCGAAAGAGAAGGATCAAACTCTTCTTTTGAGTATGATTTAAATCTCTGTCCAAACACTCACGAAACTAGCTACTGTACTTGCACCTCCCGATTTAGTCTTTATGATCCCCTTTCCCATAAGCTACGTTGGCCTGTTCCTCGAGTGTGGGTATTCAGTATTCGGATCTGTTTCCTGGCTCTAGTTTAAGGTCCGTTTAGTACTTCTCGCTTTAAAGGAGAAGAGATGGATCGCTTACAGCAAATGGAGGAAAAGCCCCTCCGAGTAAGGCTATTTTCGAGTGAGCCGAGCCATTTTATCATTTTATTACCATCATCAGCCGCCGTCTCTCGTGAGTTGCTATGTTGTGCAATGGACCTATAGGGTATATCCCCTACCTATGATGGTCCTGCTCGTGCTTGCACCAGGTTATCTCCGACTCCCACTGCCAGGAGTTGAGGGGATAAGAAGGACATATCCTCAAAGTTTCTCGATCCCGCTCTGCCCACTCGCAATCTGATTTTTGACTCATTCCATTCTTCTTCTGCTGAAATGCTATGGACGTCACACACAATCTAGAAAATGACTCAAAGTGTGTGAACTCAGACCTTGAGAGAAGCCGCAGTTGACTGCTATTTCGGCCTAGACGATCCTTAGACGCACAAGGCGCTTCGAATTGTACAAGTCAGTCGTTCCAGGCGCTCTTTTGAGTAGTACAAGATGAGGGCGAGGTCATGGACAAGTGAACGTCCATGCCTGCATCGGAAAGAGTCAAGCAGTACCTGGCGCGCTTCAAGGCACAGCCCAACTCACGAGAGACGATGGCGACACGTTGATTGAATAAGAAGTGGTTCGTGAATGGACTTTTTCTGTCTATCCGAGACCGAGTCAATCTCTTCCACCCGGACTGGAGCAAGTGGGGGGCGCAAGCGACGAGCCTAGAAACAAAAGACCTTCTGCAGCCCCTATCGAATGAATAAGGGGAGAAGGAGGCGTTCGATGTTTCAAATCTCAAGAAGGACGTGCTTAGAGATGCGATGGCCAAAGACGTCGTGCAAGCAGAGAAAAGCAAAAGCAATGACCGGTGCCCTAAGTGTAAGACCTGTGGAAACTGCCTGGCCGACAGCAAGTATCACCCAAATAATAAGGCACAGCAGACCACATACCAGGCGCAAGAGGATAAAGTCGCCCGAGGCATTCTCGCAAAAGAAAGGGTTTTCAATTCAAGGTTCCCGCTCTCATGCTCCCAAGGCATGTTGATGAACTATTCCATCTGTATATTATATTTATGCTTTTGGCGAGTCCTTCTGAGCCTTCCGATCTTTTAAGGAAGAGCCAAGATGGAAAGAAGGATCACAACGACCGACGTAATTGATTTAACATTCAGGTTAGGTTTCATCGGCCTGGTTAGAGGTTAGCCTTAGGGCTGCATTATCGTTATATTCTCTATACTCCCCGGCCTTGTCCCATGCATCAGGAGAAAGGGCTCGCCGATCTCGGTGGTTTGCTTCTTTGCCTTGCCCGGTTCGTACTTACTTTCGGAGCGAGCAAAAGCGTACTTTGGGGCAAAACCCTGGCTCTGCAGTGCGTTATTTGATTGGTGGGGCATCTTGTCCTCACCTTACCTGGAGGAATTCCTTTGATCTTCGAGCCGATTCTCACGTTTAGGTTGGTCTTTCGAATTAAAGTGTCGATTGGTTTGTGTGAAGCCACCTAATTTCACTCCTTTTATGCAAATGCAGCATTTCGTTCTCTATTACCTTTCCCAGACACTGAGGTTCGCTAGCCATCTTCCATTGACGAGTTGACACCCGCCAAGTCCTTTCGTTCGACAGAAGTGAACTTCGAGCGAAACTCCTGGCCCTTTGTTTTTTCTAGTGGGCAGTTGCAGAATGAGTCTGGCCTTGGGAATCTTTTCATCCCTGCGATGATGGCTGCCAGAAGCATCGTGGGGCTTGTCAAGTGTTTTCTGACGGATTTCAAAAATCCAAGCTCTTTAGCTTTCCCCATCTGCTATAAACTATTCACCTATTTTTTTAAATAAAAATGGAAATTGAGCGCTCATCAAAACAGGGATTTTAAGCGAAAGTTTGATCTTCCGGTACGCTTTCCCTAAGGTGTAAAAGACTTTTTCAGTTTTAGTTGTTAACAACGTCGTCAACTCATAACCGGGGACTAGAAGGGAGCCTCTCAAGACTACTCAATCCCTGCTGTATGCCTTGCTGCTGACCTTATTGAGACAATGGGAGTGCGTCTCATTTGAATAGAAAGTCTTCCGACTGAACAAAGGGAGCAGGCTAGACACTCAAAGAATTCGATACTGCGGGGGGAATGAAGGTCCCCGATCGGATAAGACTCTATGTTTTTATGCTGACAGGGGGAAACAGGCTTGCTGAGTATGTCTTTGTTGACCGAATGAACGAGAAAAAATCAAACTTTTGCAAATGGCCACTCAAAAACGGAAGCCACCGCGGGCGCGGTGAAGCTGGCTCCTTGCTTGTCCGTGCCCTAAAATACGGAGCGGAGAAGCTGGCTTTTGTACATCGGAATCGATAAGGTAGGACTTCTTCCTCCTCGGTTCGCTCCATATATGTAGTTCATTCTCCTCGTATGTAGCTCGTACCTTTGTTTGTAAAGTGTATCTAACTCGTTCTCTCTTGGTCGAGCTTCTATGCCCCTTTACTAATCTTAGTCAAGCCGCTAATCCCCTGGTCCCAGCCTCTGCTTGGAGGAAGAGATCGGAAGAAGGCTGGACGTGATCATGAGATCGGTTCTATTAAGGATTCATACCCCACCATCTGGACCTCTTCCAGAACTTTTTTTCTATATTTTCCTTTCTTTGACTTTGTATAGAGTCTGACAAGCAACTGCTCCACCTTTCCTTTCTCGTGGGGTGGGACTGAGCAATAGCATGTGAAGCTAGAAGACAAGGCCCATGACCAAACCTTCCTTAGACTTTTTGGTTGGGAAGGAAAGGAATCCTTTTTTGTAGTAAAGTCACTTGCTCATGAGCTTTGCTTGTAACCGATGTCCGCCTTGAAAGGGCTTGCGCCATAAGTACTAAGGGAGGCTCCCTTCCGCTCGGGTAGCTCCTTCTTTGCTTTTCTTAATTGATTGCCAAATCTTAATCGAATTGCCATGCTCTAATCAAGGAGCGACCAATGAAAATAGAGTTACAAGTTCTAGGGCGATGCACTAGGATCCAGGGCTTTTGAACATCAAGCTTGTGCACATCCCTTCCTCTATTGAGTAAGTAATAAATAACCAGACTCTTACAAGTAAGTAAGAAATTCCCTCTCTCTCTCTTTTATCTAGTTATCTAGCTACTTATTTGACTCTAGCAGCTACTCAATTTCTTTCTCTAGCTACTCTAGCTGCTGCTCTACTAAAAGAATAAGACCGGCTTACCATTCTAAAATGAATGGGTTGAGAGTGGATTCCTTTCTTCAATGCATTCCACCGAGGCGACTAGGGCACCTTTTTTGTAAGATACGCTCATTTTCTAGAAAGCTCAAGCCAACCAGTTCAGTCGGAAGGTAAGAGGGAAGTCTATCAATCCATTCAAGTTATTGGGCATTCCTGCATTGGTTGAGTGCCTAGTCAGGGAATCGCTTTCATCTGCTACGCTTTCTGTCCCTGTAACTGATGACTCAAGAAAAGGTCGCAAGTGAGCTGGAGGGGTAATAAAATATAATAGAGGTTCGGCCTAGCCCCATTTATAAAACTAGCTCAAATCCTCATTGTTGGCTCTAGCTTTGGCTTCGCACCAAGATTGACAGAGAAAGCGGGCTGACTGAAAGGCTTGATTTCGCTACGCACTGGAGCACTCGGAATTTCCACAAGCCTACCTGTTTTCTTGACCTCAGAAGGAAAGGAGGAGATTCTGGACCTGGGACTGCACTCTCTTCCTGTTCTCCAGACCGGGCAAAAAGCTGATTACGCAGCCTGGAGAACTGGAACAGGAGTTGCCCGACTGAGTTGCCTTAGTTGAGTCTTCCCTCCTTGAGGATTCTAAACCAGTAAGGCTACTGGGGCAGGTGAGATTAGCTTTGGGTGGAACATCCCATGTCTGCTTCGGCTTTGAGCGAGTTTCAGTGCCCTCGAAATTCAATTTTTGGAACCTCAAAATTTGTCTGTCCGCAGCAGGCTTAAAAGGCACAGTAGTTCATTTACTTCAAAATTCAAACTTTCAAAGAGTGAAGTTCGTCTGTCAGAGAGACCTCTTTTCAGACTTACTTCAACATTCAAATTTGTAAACACTGTCCTTCGTATGTCATCATGTCATCTCAACAGACTCACAACTTCAGCTTCTGAAATTCGAATTTCCATGTTCAAAGTTCGTTTGTCAGTGAACAGTTTTGAAACTCAATATGATCTTGATTTCAGATGAACTTTAACATTGTTTCAGACGAATTTCTTCAGTTTTCATAAATTCTATTTTGTCTGAAATTCGAATGTTCAAAACCCAAAGTTCGTTTGTTGCTCAAAAGCTTCTTTCAGACACTTATGAAAATTTGAATTTTGGAAAATCAAAATTTGTTTGTCAGAGAGGCATCTCTTCAGACTTATTCAGTTTAACCTCGAAATTCGAATTTCCAAAGCCAAAGTTCAAATTTCCATGATGACAGTTCAATGTAAGCTTTTCAAA
Source organism: Adenanthera pavonina (assembly GCA_026686845.1). Classification (NCBI taxonomy): domain Eukaryota; kingdom Viridiplantae; phylum Streptophyta; class Magnoliopsida; order Fabales; family Fabaceae; genus Adenanthera; species Adenanthera pavonina. Next base: position 8,103,805 of record JAIVEN010000019.1, on the reverse strand, counting down.
CTTCGTTTGTTGGTGGGTATTTTTCAAAGATTTCATGATTTAACTTAAAATCAAGCTTTTAAAACATCTTTTCATCAAATCAAAGTCTTTTACCCATAACAAAAGATCCTACAACAATCCTAGCAATGATTACTCAGATTTTCTTCACTTGAGACACTTTGAGTTCCTTTGATATCTTCAATCCAAGCTTCTTCATTGTTGGTTTGGAATCATCAAAACTCTTGATTCAACAAGAGGTAGTGATAATGAACTCATTTTGAACTTCACCAACATTCGAATTTTGATTAAACTTCATGCAAATTTTGAACACTTTCACTTAACAGTGCTTAGCCCAAAATTTGAATTTTAGAATTGAAATTTGTCTATCAGAGATAACACATCTATAACTTTGAATTTCACTAAGTAAAGTTTAAATTTTGCACAAAATAAATGAATCAAACACAAAATTCATCTGTTAGCCAATATTTCTTAATTCTGACATTTGCTAACATCAGATTTATTTAATCTAACTTGTTTAAAACATATGGTAACAAGATTAAGTAAATTTCAAAGATTAAAACCACCTTAAGAACTAAGTGAAAACAAAATATACCTAATAACTAGGTTTTCAATGCTTGAGCTCCACTTTCACTTGGTTATTTTCTTCTTGGCATGCTTCGTTCTGATCTTCAATTCTTGGACCATCCTATCTCTTCTTCCTACTTGGACCATCCTACATTTAATATATTACACTTACAAATCAAGTTGTTAGTCCAATTTATATATCGAACTTGTATTACACAATATAAGAGCATAATAGATATATTAGTACATAGCATGATATATGCACTATAAATTCAATTAAGTGCATGCTAATGCATATTATACTTCTTTAAGGAACATTATATTTCTTAGACATATATGATGCATTTGTTACTTATTGTTTTACATTTGTCATCATCAAAACTTATATTATATTAAATGTTATAATCTCCCTTTTTTTGATGATGACAAATCACTAGTGAATGATATACTTAATGAATGATTAACGCATATAATGCAGTTTAGTTTAGATAATTCCAAATTAAGCACATGCATATTTTTCACACAACTTCTCCCCCTATTTGACATCAACAAAAAGGTTTGAAGAAAAATTATCCCATAATTCTTCTCTCTTTACTTGTGAGGTTGTGCTAGTAAATACAGATGTCTAGTATTGTTTCAAGCACATACTGAAGCACAAATTAAAATGATAATCATCATCAAAACTTGTTATGCATTGCATGTTCAGATTATGCCAATTTTTACTGATATCAAAATTGATACCAATTATTGATGATATTAAAACTAATATCAGTTATTGCTTGGAACTATTATGATACCAATTGTTATGATGCTTCTTGTTAAGATGATCATGATATGCATACATCACAAGAGGTATGTCAGAGTCGAAGAGTTGTTACCTTTTCCTTTAGGATCAGGAAGAGATGTTGAAATATTGCTGCTCCCTTTAGCATATTAGAATTAAGCAATAACACTCTTCACAGTAAATGGGGTAAGCTAAAGCATAAGCAATTTAATTTCAGAAAATGCTTCCCCTCAACCTATATATTTCATATGATAAAACTAAGAAAGCAGAATGCAACAAATGAGCATGTTCATACAAGAACAAATGATTGAGATTATTCTTTTAAATTAGAAAGAGCTTTTATAAAACCTTTACATGCAAAGTTATAAGCTCTCCCTAAGTATGAACATTTATTCAAATATGCATGCTTTTCATATCATCAATCACTAAGTAAGAGACATTATGAAAAGCAAACAAGTTTGGTTATACAAATAAAGAAATGGATTTGTACAAACATTGAATTTCATAGTAGGCATCAACAGATTTAGATAGTTCATTATTTGAATAAGGACTATACTTTATTTTAATAACCTTATGTATCAGCACCAACCAAGCATATTTAAGAACTTGCAAACTAGCTTGTTTACTAACTAGTTTCTTCCCTTTTTAGTATGATTCCAATTGAGCATATCAGATACTCCATCTTTGTAAGGCTTTAACCATTTAGTTCAAGGAGTACATGCAAAAGCAAAGGGAATACCTTTCTCTTTCTTTGGTACCTTTTCTTACTGGGGTCCACTAGTGGTCAGTTTCAACATTTTACAGTAAATATGGGACCAGAGTTCAATCTTATCCAATTACATATAACACAATGATCAAAAAGGGTAAGAGTCAGAGGTTACCAAAGATCATTTCCTTGTTATTCTTAGCTTATATGCAGTGTAGTATTGCTCATGTCTCCTTTTTGCATACAGGCCATTGCCTCTTGAGGTTCTACTCTTTTTCTTCTCAAGGTAAGTAATTTGATGTCCATGTGAGTTGCTTCCTTGAGAGGAGTGAGAGGTTTACTTCCAGTGCTTCTCCTTGTGACTTGCAATCGTAGCCTTAGATTTTTTATAAGCTTTTCTTTTCAACATCATATTTTTTGCATCTATATGTTCTTTCTTCTTGGATTTGTTCTGCACACATGAAACACTAGAAGAACATTTTGGTACCCACTTGTTCTTGGGTCTAGGAGGGTTAATGGTTGTCTTTGGAACCCATTTCATGCTTTGGCTCAAACTATTTTTCCTTCTACTGTACAAATAAGGAATATGACCATTTTTACCACAATATGTGCATGATGGTGAATTAGACATTACAGTAGGCATAAAAAATTTCAAACAACTTTTATTTTTCTCCTTGGACTCACTCATATAGCCTACACGCAGCTTGTCAAACACATAATTCTATTTGCCAAGTGTTATCTTTGCCTTGGGTGAAATTAGCTATTACCTTAGTTAACTTCTTTTTTTCTTTAGCTAATCTATCACATGAATCACAAGAGGAGGTGTGTGTGTGGGTTTCATAGATATTTTCATAAATCATTTATTTTCTATTTCAGTGATTCCATTTCATTCTTTTCAAGTTCTAATTCATTTTCCTAGGAGATCACTTTCTTTTGACTATGTGTAAGTGATTTTGCTAATCTAATTAGTTCATAATGCATTTCATTATAAGCATCTTGCAACTCATCAGAAGAATTATCAGAATCAGATTCAGAGTCAAAATTTGATACCTCATCATTGGTTTTAGCCATCAAGCACGGTTAGGTATCCTTATAATCTTCATCTAAACTGTAGCCCTAGATTGTAGAGGTGTATGCCATTTTAGCTTTCTTTTTTTTCTTCTTTGCATATCTTCCTCTTTGTCTCTTTGAGTGGTACTTCAGCTTATTTGCATGGTAGGAGTGTTTTTTTTTTGAAGTTCCTTCTTTTTGATGTTGAGGATTCTGCCAAATTTGATGGTCAACTGTTTAAGCTCGTCCTCCTCATCATCACCGCTACTATCATTACTTTCATCATCAGTATCATCATCTTTTGAGCTTTATGATGTAGTAGCTTTGAACATCAGTATTTATCCTTTGTTTTGCTGCTCCCATAGAAGGTCTAGTTTCCTTTCATGTTCAGCAAAGCTCCCATAGAAGGTCTAGTTTCCTCTTGTTTTTGAGTATTTTTGCATACTTTCCTTCTTTGTGTGTAGCTCTTTTCCAAAGTTGCTAGATAATTAATGATGTGAGTAAAACTAATTTGGAAATTTTTAATAGACTCACCATTAATCATTTGGAAGGCTTCATATTTAGTTGTGAGAGAGCTGAACCTGTTTTCTTTGACTCGCTTAGTGCCTTCATGAGAAATCTCCAGAGCATCCCACATTTTCTTTGTTGTGTTGCAATCTAACACTTTGAAGAATTCATCTTGTGAAAAAGCACTGATTAAGGAGTGTTTTGCCTTGAAGTTCAGTAGGACTCTTTGCTTATCTTTATCATCCCATTCTTCTTCTAACTTCTCTCTGTATATGGCATCATTTTACATCTTCTTTGGCATAAAATCTCTTTTCTAGATGACAGACCAGATTTCTAGGTCTCTGGATTAAAGAAATATTTGCATCCTCATTTTTCAGTATCAATAATGTTCACCATTAAAACCTGGGGATCTGTTGACATTATTCCCCTGTGGTAGTATATTCTCTCTAAAGCCAACCATCTTGTTTCCAGATGATTAGATCCTTTGCTGGGAGTTCAAGCTCTGATACCAATTATTAAGTTTGGCTGGTCACCCAAGAGGGTATGAATTGGGTGATGTAACATTTTTTCCCTTTTTGGATCACAATCCAATTTTACTACATGTGCAACAAAACAGGGATAAACAGAGTTAAGTGCAGATAGATGAAATGTGAGAATAAAGAATTAGACACAAAAATTTACACTGGTTCGACCCAACCACTTGGTTTACATTCAGTCCCCAAGCCACCTCTTTAGATTTTCCACTATATCCCATAGGTTTGATCTGGGTACCTATGAAACCCTTGTACATCACTCAAGTTTCGGTAGACACTTGTGAAACCACTCTCCCCATACCCTTACAAGATATGTAAAATCCCTTAGTGTTTCCCCACACTAAGATTCTACTTAGAAAATAGTAGAAAAGAAAGATTACAAAATTGAAACTCTCCTTTAGAGTGGAGGATACATTGAAAGCTCAGTCTATTAAGGTGGGTTTTTCAAAGAAAACTTATATAGAAAGATTTTATATATTGGAACAGCATTTTGGCATAACTCACTTAAGATTATTTTTTCATAAGTTCAAATGAGATTTTATTTATAGATTTGTGGTGTAATTAGATATTAGACACAAGATCTATCTGTTAGACATAAGTTCTAGCCGTTACTTTGCAAAAAAGGCTATTTACTAACTGCATTAAATATGTTTGTCTTTCCAAAATTTGAATTTTATGGCTCAATAGACAAATTTTGCAGAGACAGCAGAGTTATGTGTTTAACGTTGAATTTTAGAAATTTGTCTATCATAGAATGAAATTTGAATTTCGAGTTTGCTAAAGTTAACATATGTTAGTTCATGCAAATTTTCATGCCAAAAAAGCGTCAGTTGAAGCTTGAATAACTGTTTCAAGTTTTTACAGTGCACTTTGAAATTCGAATTTCAGAAGCTGAAATTCATTTGTTAGAGGCACGTTCAACATGATACAGAAGTTTCTCTTCTAAATTTGACTATTGAACTACAAAGTTCTTCTATTAGAGGTATGCTCTAACAAGACTCACTAGTTCTCATTTTGAAATTTGCACTTTGAAGTTCAAAATTCATCTATCAGAGGTAGTGACAGTGAACTCATTTTGAACCTTATTGATATTCAAATTTTGACTAAGGTTTATGTGAATTTTCCACACTTTCACTTAATAGTGCTTTGTCTAAAATTCAAATTTCAAAACTGAAATTTGTCTATCAGAGATAACACCTTTGTAAATTCAAATTTCATTAAGTAAAGCAAATTTTGCACAAAATAAACATGAGTCAAATATAAAATTCATTTGTTTACCAATATTTCTCAATTCTAATATATACTAATATCAAATTTACTTAATTTAACTCATTTAAAACATATGACAACAAGATTAAGCAAATTTCAAAGATTAAAACCACCTCAAGACCTAAGTGAAAACAAAATATACTTAATAACTAGGTCTTCAATGCTTGAGCTATACTTTCACTTGGTCATTTCCTTCTTGGCATGCTCCCTTCTGGTCTTCAATTCTTGGAGCATCCTATGTCTTCTTCTTTCTTGAGTGAAACATGATATTGGTTTTCCTTTTTTTATTCCAATGCTTATTCTCCCTACTTGGACCATCCTACATTTAATATATTACACTTAAAAATTAAGTAGTTAGTCCAATTTATATATCAAACTTGTATTACACAACATAAGAGCACAATGGATATATTAGTACATAGCATGATATATGCACTATAAACTCAATTAAGTATATTCTAATGCACATTTTACTTCTTTAAGGAACATTGTATTTGTTAGACACATGTGATGCATTTGTTCCATATTGTTATATATTCCTCATTATCAAAACTTATATTATATTAAACCTAATACGCTAATCCTCTAGCCAAAGTAGTTAGATCCATTCAGTTTAAGAAACATGTTGAAAACATGGATATTTTGGGGTCTTTTGATCTTTTTGGCTAGTGGGAGTTTGGTACATTTTTCTTTTGACTTAGTTACATTTTGAACTTCTTTTGCTGTGACATGTTATTTATCACTCCACTAATAAAGTATATTCTTTGATTATTATTAATTATTATCTTATTGAATAAATTGCATTTTGTGTGGCTGAAGTTTAAGTTCTTTGCATAGGCAAAGAATGAGTACAACATCTATCTTAAGAGGTAATGATTATTTTAAGATGATCATTGTATTGGATATTATGTATGTCTCTATGTATATGAAGCTCCTATCTTGAGATAAAGTTATTTGAAATATACAGGTTCATTTAAGTTGAATGATTTCTCAAACTGCGATTTTGCATAAAGAATATTGAGAAATCAAAGGATCAATAAGAAGTAGTATATATAATATATTTGATCACATAAGGATACTATTTCTTACCACACTTCTAGACTTACGATTTATGTCGACATAATTATTAATATGTGTGACTATAGTTTAAAGTATGTCTATTAAATGATATACAATTACCATAATCCCATATTGATGATTTTGTTGGACTAGATTGATTTCGTGTGTAGTCTTATGGACTGCTTTATTTGAAAAATGTGCGCACATAAAAGTTTTAGTTGTTAACCTGAGCATCGTTTTACAAAATAAAATGAATTTTCAAATTTAAAATTAATGTAGACCAAGTAGGAGAATGTTAAAAAAATTTATAATATTTTATTTGTGGGCTCACATTAATTAGTTTGTATTTTCTAAAATGGGTTAATAGTAGTCCATTAAGGCTCTGTTTGGAAACCAGTTACAAACTCTGTTTGGGCCTTAAACTGAGTTTGATGGCCCAAAATTAGTGTTTGACTATTTTTCTCACAATCCGTTCTGAACTCATTCTTGTCCTTAAACGAGTCTGAGAAGTAGCTTCACCTTTGCTTCTCTGTCTCATTCTCAATTGTCGACAGATCTGCATTTATTACTGACCGTTGGAGGATATTAATTTGCAGTAATAAGCTCAATGTCCCCATCTTATCCTTTCTTTGCTCAACTTGAACACTGTAGCTCCAGCCTCAAATTCAGACTCCCAACATCAGCATTCTTCTCCTCACCAGAATCGCATAGATTAGCAGCTTCTGACCCATCTCTGAAGTCTCTGCTGTTGAGTTACAGTAGTTCCACGCAGCAGATCTGAAAACTGAATGGGCTGAGTTTGAGAAGTTCCTTTACCGCTGGAAAACACTCGTAGATCCGATCCAGTTCATAGATCTAACCAATTTATGTAGCAGTTTGTTTTCCAAGGCTCACCATCTCGCCGTCTCGCCTCCTCAGTCTTCCTTTGTTCAGGTATGCTTGGTCTCTCCTTCTCCTCTGTTCGGTCACAAGTTTCATGGCCACAAAGTGTGCATCTGTTCGGTCTCTCGTTAGTTTTTGCTCCTCTCTATGGTTGACTTCCCCTCTTCCGCGTCTCTTCTCACCCGTGAACCATTCCGTCTACCAGTTGCCATTCACGCCCCCTGTTTCTCATCCCCTGGCTTTGTTGCCTCTCTGTTGGCCCACCAAAGCCCTTCTCTCCTGCGGTGAGTCATGGTGGGAGCCGAAGACTTTTTTCCCTCCCAATTTTACCCTCTCTCCTGTGTTGTTAAATCATGGGCCACCAACTTTCTGAACCAGAAAGAAGCTCTTGCTTCTGAACAGGTGTTGGTATTTTTGTTCTCCAATGTGATGTATTGAGTTTTTTTTCCCGTTCTCTTATGTTGGTGAAAGTTTGCGGTGCTTTAAAGTTCTCCTTGAGTTTGTTTGCTTGACTGTAGATACCATATTTCTGGAAAACTGATGTGGGGATAGGTGGGGATGCATCTTAAAATGCATGATTGTTGCACCAGAATTGATTCCTTCAAGCTGTTTGATATAATGCCTATGTTGATAACTAAATTTTTTCTTGATTTAAGGTGGCACTTGTTAGTAGAATTTTAGTGGCTTTGTTAAGTCTATCAAGCTAGGTTTTCACAAAATGGATATGTTTCCGATTCACATGTGTTAGTAAGTAGTATGACACTTATGAAGCAGCAAATATTTGCCTAGTAGGATATCATGTCCATAGTTGTTGTATCACTGTTCTTGCTATTTGTTCAATTTTTTGTTTCTAAAAATTAAAATTGAAATTAAAAGAGAACTTGCCTTCTAGGGATTCTAATGCAGTCAAGACAAAAGAACAAATAATGTTACAATATTTGCCAAAAGGTCTCTTTGAAACAAGAATGTCATTGTTGCATTCACATGGTCTTTAGAAAAAAATTTTCATCACACTACAAACTACTTTTGAAGGTGTTTTTATGTAAATGGCTAAATTTTACTTGTACACTTGTATGATAATTGAACTTCTATTGTACAATTGTATGATTTTCAGAGATGGATATTTCCAATGATTACCTTACCATATATTATTGTATTCTTGTATAATTTTCATAAGAAGCATAATGAGTAATGACAAGTCTAAAGCTATATGGGATAGAAATGCAACTAAGATTTTCATTGACCAATGCTTGGAACAAGTTCTGAAAAAACAAAGGCGTGGCACCACCTTTACAAGAAATGGGTGGAATGCTATCACCAATGGATTCAATGAGAAAACTGGTAGGGTATATGACAAGACTCAATTGAAAAACAAGTGGGATAATCTTAAAAAAGAATGGCAAGTATGGAATAGATGTTTTGGTAAAGAGACAGGCTTGGGATGGGATCCTGATAAGCAAACATACAACGCTACTAATGACTGGTGGTAGAGAAAGCTCAAAGTATGCAATAATATGCTAAGCAATTATTTTGTTTTTATGATGTGTATTATCCAATATTGATTAATTGCTTAAATGTAGGAAAATCCATTATATGAAAAATTTTAAGAGAAATGTCCCCCCTTCTCCTGAGAACTAGATTCTTTGTTCATGGATGTGTCTACCACAGGAATGCATGCATATGCACCATCGTCTAGAAGACTACCTACCAACACAGATGACGATGATGTGTATCGTCCATCATTTGAAGATATGGAAGAAGGATTTGGAGACAATGACGAAGTCTTAGGGGGGGCTAGTACCAGACTTACTGCCGAGTTGCAACAAACTATTTATTTAAACACTTCTCAGGCAACCACTAGTGGAGGCAATAGAAAGAGGAAGAGGAAAAGAGGCAACAAAAAGTCAAACACACTGATGCTTGTTGATGCAATAAGTAGAATAGCTGATGTGTCTGAGTCAAATCAGCAAGGGGATCCTTCAACATTCCTTGGTGAAGCAATCGCTGATTTACTAAAAATTAAGGCAATTAGCAATGAAATTGATTTCCATTCCCGATGTTGTCAATTTCTTACATCCTCTCAAGATGCAAGAGTTATATTTATGGCCTTGAAAGAACACAAGGAGAAGTTGGTGGCATGGTTGAGGCTTGAAGTTTACAAACTGTAGACTGTCTTAAGATGGATTCTGTCTGACTATTAAACTTTATGTTATGTCTGTTTGGTTAAACTATTGATTTTGTCTGACTATTAAACTCTAGATTGTGTTTGACTAGTGAATTTATGTCTGACTATTCTATTTGACTAGTGAACTTTAGAAAGATGTGTATGATTTAATTGAGGTTGTATTTCTTGACCACAGGTTGTGTTTGTTCTAATGGAAGGGTCTTGTAAAAAATGTCTAAAAAGGGCTCAAAAGGTCCATACATTGGTTGGTTTATATGCGGCAAAACATTTGTGTAAAGAGCCACGAAGAACTTGTGAGTACACAGGCCATGCATGGGTGGAAGAAATTTTAGGTGGACATCCTGCTCATTGTTATGAAATGTTTCGAATGGAGAAGCATATATTCCATGTTCTTTGCATGGCATTGGAACAGCGTGGATTGAAAGGAACTAATCAAATAGGGGTGCATGAAAAGGTTGTAATATTTTTACATTCAGTCGGACATGGGGTAGGAAATAGGATGTTACAAGAAAGATTTCAACACTCAGGAGAGACGATTAGCAGAAATTTCCATGATGTCTTACAGGCTTGCCTTTTACTCTCAATGGACTACATCCAGCCATAAGATAGAACATTTCCTACCATACCCCAAAAAATCCAAAATGATCCCCAATTTTTGGCCATTTTTCAAAGATTCTATAGGAGCAATTGACGACACTCATATCCCATGTGTGGTTCCTGCTAGTGAACAAGTTAAATTTATTGGAAGAAAGGAATTGCAATGCAAAATGTGATGGCTGTATGTGATTGGGTCATGTGCTTCATTTTTACATTGTGTGGATGGGAAGGCACTGCACACGATGCTTGGGTATTTCAACATGCTTTGACAACTCTGTCCATGAACTTCCCACATCCACCTTAAGGTATATTTCTCATTTATACAATGATGCTTTATTTTAATTTAAATAACAAATAATTTACTACATTCTGAATTATTATTAGGTAAATATTATTTGGTTGATGCGGGTTACCCAACACCAATTGGTTATCTTGGTCTGTATAAAAGTTAACGTTATCACCTTCCAGATTTTCAACGTTCTTTTCATTTTGAGACACATAATGAGTACTTCAACTACTACCATTCAAGTTTGAGATGCACGATAGAAAGGACTTTTGGGGTTTGGAAGGATAGATTTGCCATTTTACGGCATATGCCCAACTTCAAGTATCAAACACAAGTTCAAATAGTTTGTGCAACAATAGCCATCCACAACTTTATTAGAAGGCATTCTGAAACTAATTCTGACTTTATGCAGTTCAAAAATGAAGATATAAGTATTGAACATGAGGATCTAACTCAAGATGTTGAGAATCCTTCTATACATACAACCGTGACCTCTTCAAGGGAGATGGATCATATTCATGATATAATTAGAGATCAAATTGTACTATCTATACAACATAATTAGTTATGTAATATTATCAATCTTATTTATAATATTTTAATTTTGAAACTTTTATTTTTTTATACAAAAATACACACCCATATTGATTTATTAAATAGGTATTAAAAAAGAAAATTTCTCTATTAAAAATTGGGAAAAAAATTATACAACCAAAACTGCTTTTGTGTAAAATCATCCAAACATAATCACTTTTATCAAAACCAATTTTCAAATAAATCATCCAAATATAAACACATTTGTTCAAAACCAATTTTTTTCATAACCACGTTACAAAACCAATTTTACCAAAACTCATTTTCGCTTAACTGAAAACCAAACGGGCCCTAAGATGTTAAAGCCCAGCGTTATTTTGTGATCATGAGGATTAATGGCCTAGACACACAGTTTATTTATAAATTTGGTTCGTGGCAAAAGGTGTGAGTCATTATGTTTTATTGAAGCCCATGGTGGGTGGGCACGGTAAAGTCATTTATTTAAATAATGCTAAGTCCCCTTTCTAACTCTATCCTAGTAAGTTTTCTCATTCAAAGCTGCTAAAACCTTGGGATCAATAGGTACGCATTTTTTTTTATCCAATTATTTGATTTATTCACATTCATACACATACCAAATCCAGTTTTAAATTTAGATGTTTAAAGCTTACAAAGGTTGCATGATATAGAAGCACATACCTTTTTTATTTTCCGCAGAGATCAAACTTCAATTAGATCTCTTTTTAAATAGTTCTATTTTTTTTATCAAATAAATAGTGCTATTTTGATCTCCTGAAAGAGGTAGAAGTTATAATCAAATATTTTTGTATTAAAGCATGACAAACAGAAAATTTGAATTGCTATTATTTTAAACATTATTATACAAATAAAAATAGCTGACCCGCCAAACACACCCAACTCTTTTTTCTATACTTACATAACCCTACAATTCAACCCTAAATAAAAAGCCAATGACACTTGTAACAATCGCAAAATTCTCAAATCTAATAAAACACACACACACACACACACACACAAAAATAATAAAGTAATAAGCTTTTCTATTTATTCTTAAAGATAAATGAGGTCACGGTACTTAATATTACAGAAAAACAATTATATATATGCTCCTAGTACATGCTGAATATAGCAAATTGATCTCCAACTATATGAGTCATGACTTGGAGGAACAAGAAAAAAAGTAAAGAAATAGAAATATAAAGGAGATTAACTTTAAATTCGACAGATAATTACTTATTTTCATCTAACCTACCAGAGGCATGATGAAACCCATGCTTCTTTATTCTTTATTGTTTACTCCCTACTAACGGCACGGTGGACTGCACGGGGGAGACCTTCCCATTAGGTATGGTGGACTTGACAATGGACCTGCCAATTTTCTAATGGTCATAACGGCATAATATATAGAGCAATTCAAGAGAGTTCATATTAGTTGTGGTCATCGAAATTCGCAATGCACTGTATTTTTTCCAAATTTTGATTGCAATTAACTATAACTCCATCAATTTTGAAACATTTGTCTCTTTAGAGTTATATACATAAATTTAAAAATATATTAAATAGCCTACAAATGTGTTAGAGATTGTGCCCTAAGTTAATCATTGTATTATGAACATTGTATTTCATTATGAAAAAAAGTGTTTTTCTTTTTTTTTTTGGTAGAAAAAGATCGGATAAACCTAAAACAACCAACTACAATACAGAGGGGACAAGCTCCAAAAGATCATTCTCAACAAATTCACCCACAAAACTAGGTGGCACATCAAGTTGATCAATGGTAGTATGGGTAACCGTTGCACATTGAGCTAAACTTATATATCTCACCTTCACCTCCCAATTCCTCATTAGAAGTTGTTGAATCATCAACACAGTAGAACTAACAGCAAAGGTTAATGGATTTTCTCTAAGGACATCATTTACTAATAAAAGTGAGTCAGATTCAATTTCCACTTTTCTACAACCAATCTCCCAGGTACACTTAAGGCCATAAACCATTCCCCAAGCTTCAGCCTCATAGCTTGTACAGGAGCCCAACCATTTGTAAAATCCTCCTATCCAATTTGCACTGCCATCCCTTATAACTCCCCCAAAGCCAGCGGCTCCAGAGACATCACAAACAGAGCCATCAACATTTATTTTAACCCATCCAAATCATGGCAAAACCCATTTATCAACTATTCTATTCATAGTAACATTCAAAACTTTGGCTCTCCTATTTTGTGCTTCAGCCATTCTAGTATGCATAGAAATAATTTCACTAGTAGGATTACTTCTCTGCAAAGAGGACTCATCAAAACAATATCTATTTCTCCATTGTCATAATTGCCAAATTCCTTACCCCAAAACTTCTTGCCAAACATGATCATTTAATTTACCTAACTCCTTGGAGATATTCAACACAAACCAATCATTCAAATTTGCATTATAAAATATAGATTTCCAATTTGGTTTAACAAGTTCATCCTATACCTTCTTGGCCTGTTTGCAGACATGCAATACATGTAGTGTCGTCTTCTCTTCCTATTGGCATAAGCTGCACAATAGTGAGGATCCTAACCATTTACTCCTCCTTTTGTTGGTTTGTAATCGATCATGATATACTAGCCACAAGAAGGTTCTCACCCTTTCCATTCCTTTCCATTTCCAAATTTTCCTCCATAACTGTTGTTCCCCTCTCTCTAAATTATCAATTGTGATCATGTCATATGCAAATTTTGGTTGAGAATTGGCCATCAGAAGTTCTGCCCCAAACGCATCTGTCTTTTCTCATTTTTGCATGTGGAGGCATAATGGCTGTAATTGCATTAACAATTTCCTTTGGTTATCCTCCCATTTTTTGAGGATTCCATTGACCCTCCTGATCAATTCACTCACATACCTTCACGTAAGGCTCATAATTTAAATTGTTTGCAACCATGACATCAGCAATCTCAAACCTTGTCTTATCCAACAGTCCTCAAAAAAATTCACTAACTTCCCATTTCTCACTAGCCACTTTTAGCCTTGTTGGAGGATGGGACGCTGGTCACACATAAATTTCCATATTCCAGAATCTATTTGTTTTGTTGTCCATTCTGCTGCCCCTTGGTTGCGATCACTGTACTTATTTTCTAGTACATTCTTCCACAAGGCAAAATTTTTTTGCTCAAATCTCTAGCAAAGTTTTGCTCCACAAACTCTATTAAAGAGAGTAAGATCTCTAAAACCAAGACCGCCATGATTTTTTGGCTTACACATGGTTTTAATAGTTAACTAAATGAGGTTTCTTTATGTGTGGTTCATCTTCCCACATAAATTCACGTTGTATCCGTTCCACTCTTCTGTTGATTTCCATCGGTATCTGCATGGCTTGCATTCTAAAGGTTGGCATTGCTCCAATAACAGATTTGGCCAGAGTAATTCTCCCAGCTCTTGAAAGGCATTTTGCTTTCTAGCCTGCCAATTTAGAATGCACTTTGTTAATAGTAAAATTGAAATCCTTGACACGTTTCCTACCTCCTCTAAGGGGAACTCCAAGGTAGTTCCCCAGGTTGGAAGTAATTTTAAAACCTAATTCCCACTGTACTTCCCTCCTCTTATGATGGGACACATTTCTAGAGAAGCAAAGCACAGATTTATTGACATTCACTTTTTGCCCTGTAGCTGAACAAAACTTTTGTAAACAAGTCATCAAGTTTCTAGCCTGTTCAATAGAAGACTCACAAAAATGAAGTAAGTCATCACCAAACATTAAATGAGAAATGAAAGGGCCCCTCCTAGTTACTTTAAAAGGTTTCCACCGTTTGGAATTCACTTCATCACAAATCAAATGAGATAATTTGTCCATACACATAACAAATAAATAGGGGGAAAGAGGGTCACCTTGCCTTAACCCTCTTGAAGGATTAAAGAAAGATGTCTAATTACCATTCCACAAGACATTACGGGAACTAGTTAAAATACATTTCATAACTAAGTCATGTAACTTATTATCAAATCCAATTTCCTTAAGGACCATGCTAATAAAACTCCATCTCATCATATCATAAGCTTTTTCAAGATCTATCTTTATCATGCAAAACCCATGGTTACCTCTACATTTATTCATGGAGTGGATCACCTCATTTGCTATCACTATATTATCTTGGATACATCTTCCCGGTATAAAACTTGATTGATACAGGGAAATGAGATCATCCATGTATGGCTTTAACCTGTTAACAACAACCTTAGACAAGCATTTGTAAGAAACATTACATAAAGAAATAGGGTGAAATTGATTAACAGATTCAGGTTTATCAATTTTAGGAATCAAAGTGATTAAGGTCTTTTTTTCCTTAGAAATGTCCTGCGGCTTTTCAAAAGCATCTCCCACAAATCGAACTAAATTTCCTCCCACTGTTTCCTAGTTTCATTGATAGAATATGGGAGGAAATTCATCGATACTCGGGGCTTTGTATCCCCCCATAGCAAAAAGGGCTATATTTACTTCTTCAAAACTTGGTTGAATTGAAAAAAGTTTGAGAGCATCTTCATTCAGAGTAGGACAATTTGTAGCAGTGCAAACATATGAGTCTATAGACTCTTCATCAGCAAACAAAGATCTAAAAAAGTTCAAAATATGGTCTTCTAATTTTTTTTCAACTTGAATCTAGTCCTCATTTCCATCCTTAAGAGCAGTGATTCTATTAGTTCTCCTTTAGCAAGTAGATTTTAAATGGTAATATCTAGTATTCCTATCAACCTGAGAAACCCATTGTGTCCTAGCTTTTTGAAACCACAGTAATTCTTGTTGCATTAAAATAATATCCAACTCCTCATTCAACTTTCTTTCCAACTCAAGTAACTACTTAGCATAAGGATAACCTTTAGCACTTTGAACACCTTTTAAATGTGAAAGGATGTTATTTTTTCTTCTACCAATATGCCCAAAAGTCTTTTTATTCCACTTGACTAATTCATCCTTTATAGACCTTAGAGCCATCTTCAAATGATCTTATTTTCCCCATTCCTCCAAAAGAAACTGTTTAAAGTTTCATGGGTCATCCAAGTGGCTTCAAATCTAAAAGGTCTTTTAGCCTTAATAACCTTTTGCTCCTCCCATAATGATAACAATAAAGGATTATGATCAGAAAAAGACACTCTAGCTAGAGTATCAAATCTTGAGGCAGGATATTGTTCAAGCCATTCTTTATTCCCCAAAGCACGATCTAGTCTCTCATAAATTCTATTTAACCCATTCACTTTAGGACCTTTCCATGTGAATTTAGGTCCATTAAAGCCTAGGTCAATCAAAGCACATGAATTTATATTGTAAACAAACTTCTGACACCTTTTATTGCAAGCAGGAGCCCCCTACACTTTTCCTCTTTGCTAGCTATATCATTCAAATCCCCTGCCACAAGCCAGGGAGCATTCATATTATAAGCTAAATTTCTCAAATCATTCCAAAAAATGTCATGAATATTTGAGTGAGGAATAACATAAGATAAAGTGAAATAAAAGGGAGAATGATGAGCTGGCTTACAAAACACATGAATGAATTGACATGTAGATGAGACAAGAGTTAATTCTCCTTTATTTGACTTCCAAGCCACACATAAACCTCCATATTGACCCTTGCTTGGGACCATAAAAAAGTCATCAAACCCCAGGCGAGCAAGCTTTTCAAAGTTCTTCGGTACCGAGCATCTAGTTTCAACCATAGCTAAGATATCAGGACTATAACTACCCTTCAATTGCTTAACATAGCACAGAAAATCTCTTCCGCACGCTCTTCTAACATTCCTTACAATAATCTTCATTAAGACAAGTAAACATTATTGCCAGCCTCAACGACCATCTCAATAGACTTAGAAGATTCATTCTTCATGGAGTGTCCTTCATGACCATGACCATCCTTTTGCTGTTCTTCATGGGTCAGGAGACCTAAAATAAATGGAGGTCCTTTGTCAATAAGTAAATGAGGATCTGGACTATTAACTTTACTGTTATGATCTAAATCCTTAATAACCTCCATATCATCTTCTACTTCCTCTTCATTAACCTCCCAATTACAATTTGACTCCCAATTGGTTCCATTGAAAATTTGCTCATTATTTCCCCTTTGTGATCGTTTAGTTTTTTCATGCTGAATACCCATTGGCCTAGGGCCATCACCTTCCAATCCATATCTTTGAAATTCTATAGGTGTCTCTGGCACACAAGATATCTCCATTTGCCAACATGTCCCTTTCTTTTTGTTTTATGGCATTTCCATGGGTTCCTTTGACTCTAGCTACACATTCTTAGCCTCACTCAAGGCTGGGGCTATCCTGCTCCGTCTTGCAACACCTTGTCCCACCTTTTTTCCTTTTCTCCTACTTTGATTCATAATACTCTTTTGTTGGAAACTCCTGCCCTCTTCTCTATTCAGTGAATTTTCACTAGAGATTACTATCTCTGTCTCCCCTAATCTCTGCTCCCTTCTAGTCTCCTCGTCAAAATTTTCCTTATTTAGGTTTGAAAGCATAGCATAACATGATCCCTGCTGCTCCTTAGAGATACTATCAGGAACTCTCTTCTTGGATATATTTTGACGCCTAGTTTTTCTAACCACCACCCGCTTGTTTTTTTGAGAAACTTCTTCTTCCTTATCTGGGGTACGTTGGTTGTTCATATTTTTGTTACCCTCACTGGACACCCTAGTATGTCTTGGAGGGACACAAATCTTTCTGATGATCAAATCTCCCACAATTAAGACATAGATTGTGGAGACCCTCATACTGTATGTTGTAGGTTTTATCCTCTAACTTAAAGCTAGGAGTTAAAGGTTTATTAAGACCTAACTCAACACAAAGTCTTGCATACTTGCCTTTAGATCTTTTAGCTGTACTCATGTACACCTTCAATGCCCCCCTAAATCTGTTGCCCATGAATTGCAATATCATTTCATTATAAAAAGAAAATGGAAGGGACTCAATTCTTATCCAAGCAACAACTTTGTCAACTGTAGCTCTCTTAGGGTCAAACTCTGGGGTCCATTTACGAATAATTAGATAGTGATCGTATATAAGCCACAGTCCTTCTAGCAGAGCATACTCCAAATCTTCATCATTAGAAAAGCTAACCAAAAATTGTCCAAAACCCAAGTCCACCAGATTAACCACTCCTTTCTTCACCCACATACTCCTTAATCATGACTCAAGGGCTTTGAATCCTATGTACCTTCCGAACAAACTTACCACCAAAGTTTTTTCAAAATCTTTATATTGATATTGTTTAACTCTTTTGGAGAAAATAAATTCAGGGCAATCAATTTAAGGGTATGGATTTTCCACTACCTTGAAGTCCACAGGATTTACTTTCAGCTCCTATAGCATATCCATATGCTCATCCTCCTATATTCTGTTGATTCTTTCTGTGGCTGGGAGTTGTTTGTCACTGCCCCTAGTCCCCAGAAGCATTTGCTTATAGTTTAGCTTTCCACCCGCTCCTTTGCCTTGAGAAGATGTCTCTTCATCATTGATATCCCCATAAGTGTTAATACCTCTCTTGGCTGGAAGTCTTTGGAGGTGTTTTTCCTCATCATTATCTTGCTCGGCCATACTATTTGTAATGTTCGCTCCCTCCACTGCAACCCTTTGCTGAGAAGGGTCATAGTTCTGATAGGAAGTTTCTTCCTATGCTCGAATAGGACTCCTATTCCTGCTTGAAAAATTACTCCTAGTTGGTAACAATTGTTGCCATTCTATGGGTTTTAGGTGACCCAGAGAATGCTCACGATCTCTACCTTTATGAGCTTCTTTAGAGTACTCTCCGATGGGCATGGCCCCTTAAAAAGAGAATCCCTTATTAGAAACACAAATCATAACAAAAACAAAGAAGAAACCCAGATCAAAACAAAGATTGGAACAAATGCACTATATACGGGATGGCTTATTCTTTTCAGCATTGGAAATAAGGTTAAAAAAAGTGTTTTTCTTTATTACATTATTATGTTGTTTGCATTTTTTTTCTTTATGATAATATCTTTGGATAAATCATTTTATCCTAAATGTCCTTAGTCAATCATCTTTGTGGGAACAATGATGAACTAAGGCTAGTATGATTTTGATTGATAATTATGTGATAATTATATATAAAGATACAAATCAAAATCATAAGCACCTGTTAGGGAATAGGTGCTGGATCAACCCATCATGAGATAGCTGCATGGATCAAGTCATAAGGATATCTCATATATATAACCATGTCACTGAGCCCTTAGACCTGAGATCACCATGACTTTTTACATGGAAACACTATACTTTGGCATAGTCAAAAATCACCTTTAATCAGGAGATTATAAAGGCTATGATCGAGCATAGTGGAATTCATGTAGAGGAAGATGAATGGTCAAGATGAAATTTGTCCCTCTAATTAATGAGGAGATATATCTGGGCCCCTCGATGAGTGGGACTGAGAAATGCATGGCCGTGTTCGAATGGAAGAGTTTTCATTTGTTCTATTAGTCTGCTCGAAGATCGAGAAAGTGATGGTCGAGTAAGATGAGGATGACGTTTCCATGCCTCATACTTGACCCATATATTGTGAGACAAAAGGGATGTGATAGAGTTATATAATAGGTTGCATCGAATCACAAATATCATATTATTTGGGTAGTCACAATATCTTGTTAAAAGCCACTTGTGACTTGTGGGTCCAATAGTGTCATTGGTCCACTGTCAACATCATATGGGCCTATAAAGTCACATACAAGAATGAACCAACTTAAGTTAGAATGTCCAAATTCATAAATGTGTCTAGATTAAATGAATTTAACGTTCAATTTAAGGTGGATAAATTTTATAAATAAATAAATAAATCTGATATATATATTTATAAAATTCGAAATATATATATGTTTGATATATTTGATATATTGTTTTGAAATATTCATATAAATATATCATTTAAATTAATTTAAATGAATTAGTTTTAAATCTAATTCTTTGTGATAGATTTAAATTTAAACTAATGTCATAATCTAAATTTGATTTATATGATTAATTAAATTTAGATTTGATTATGGATATAGATTAGGTTATTAGTTTAGATTTAATCTATTAGATAGATTTAAATTAAATTTATTTATTTAATTAATATTTGATTTAATTTAAATATTTGATTTAAAATAGATCAAATAATAAACTCTATCTATATATTGATATAGACTAGAGTTATTAGATACTGGATTAATAGAGAGTCTCTATCCACCATAGAGAGATAGCGGCCACATACTTAGAGAGAGAAATTGTATGGAGAGAATGTACGGAGTTGATCAGACGCGTCAGATGCACAGAGAGAACGTACGGACTTTTGCAAACAGAGGTGCTAGCACATCGTTGGAGTTGGACTCACTGTTTATGTAGATACTGGTAGAGGGAGTTGATCAGATGTGTCAGTTCCTAGGGTTCGAAACTGAAAAAAAATAACCGAAATGACACAAACCAAAGGTAATATTCTTTTCTACATCTCAATTCAAATAACATTGATGGATCCATGGAAGGGATTTTAGTGATTTTTCCGCTGCATGTGTACCGAGATTATCAATAAAATAAACCAAAGTTGATTATATTTTACTATAATTATGTAGTACTCCTTAGTACTTCTCACTTTCTTTATTACTATTGAAGATCAAATTTGTCCAAATATAATTAATCCATTCTTGAAAATTGTAAAGTGACAATTGTTTTGAAACAAGAAAAAAAACCTCAAAGTGATCGTTGTTCTAAAATAAAAAGAGTACTCCCTCTTATCCTTTTTATAAGGAACTACTAACTACTTCACATAGATTAAAGAAGTTAGTTATTTTCTTAAATTCCTAAAAAAATCAAACATTCTTTTTTTACTCATATTTATTATAATAATACAATTCATATTAAATAAGACTTTCAATTATTATTAAATTAGAAAGTGTGGAACCAATTGAAAGAATGTTGAAAATATTACCAATTGACCAATTGAAAGTACCTCTATCATCCAAAAAGTTCAATAACAGTTTACAAGAAGAAATAAATGATGAGGAAAAAATAGAAAGAATTTTAGTAAACATTACAGGGTCCCTTATAAAAACGATAAGAAAAAACTTATGGAATATCCCTTATAAAAAAATTGGAGAGAGTATATGTTAAAGCTTATATAGAGCTATGCATGAGAAATTCAATCTAGACACAAATTAAATCAAAAAGTGGACATCGAAACATTTTATCGAACAAGTTTGTAATAAATATAGACGCACACCTACACGAGTGTTAAGAGACTGTATGGAAAGAATGGAGACAATAAGTAAAAGAAAAATGGAAAAGAGAAGACACGGCCATGGATCTCTGTTCTTTCTTGGATATACTAATGCTCACTATAGCTCTATCAGCTTCATTGGCTTCAAATTTATAGATTTTTTCAAAGATATAACTTGACTTGGATTTCAACAGTCGGTCAATTAATGCACATATCTTCAAATATACTAACTTCAGTTTATATTATAGGGATTTCCAACTGTTTCACATTTATTAAGAAAAGTTGGTTGCACATCTTAAAATTCTAAAAAAACCCAACACTCCAATTTTACTCTTATTAATTACCAATAAAAGTTATTTTGAAAATTCATCCTCTCTCTCTTTTTTTTTCAACTTATGAGATGATATTTCATATGGATAAAAAAGATAAACTTCTACTAAAAGTTACATAATCTCTTATATTTTGGACCAAATAAGGGTTCTATAAAAATCCTTATAATATGGATCGGAGGGAATATAATTTAACAAAGACCTAAAAACATTTATTAATTTATTAGTGAGTAAATAATACACACAATAGTCATTAAAATAAGTACGTTGACCTTCCATCTATTCTTTCATAATTATAAATACTTATCTTTTATTTTGAAAACCTATATAGATATCCATTAAAATTAAATGTTATGTTACAAAAATCTACTCTCAATTTTGAAAATTCATTTCTATATCCACCCAACCATTGATTAGTTGCTAGATAACTTTTTAAACTTTTTTACCAAAATATCCCTTAATAACATAAATATTATTTTTAAAAACATGTGTTTCTTTTTTTAGAAAATTGCCCAACATTTTGAACAAGTCATAATATCTTTCTTAAAATATTAGTTATTCCCCCTAATTTGCTAAAACAATTGGTACAAATAATCTTTTACATGGGAAAAAAAAGCAAGTCACACAGAAGCATCTTGTAACAACCCATGCGATTAGAAGCTTGATCAAAAGATAATCAAGTGATAATATGGATTAAAAAATTAATTTGAATTTTTTTGGCAAAATTCTTCAATTAATTTGGAAATTACTTATATAGGAAAATTTGGAATTCAAATGAGCTAAAATTTGATTCAAAGAAGTGTAGTATGTGGTTGAGTGAATTCCAATGACCTCTCATATATTAAACTTTGCCAGAAAAGATTTGATGGTGTTTTGATGTGGATTGTCACACCTTAATTTCTGTGGACCTTTCCCATGTTTCATACATCTTTTAGGACCAACTAGGGAGGATTTGGATACTTGAACCAATCAAAAACTCATGCTAGAAAATTTCTTCCTGTGGTAGTATTCATTTGGTAATTCCCATTTTTTTTTGCTGAACTTTGAAAAATCATTTTAAGATGGTTTAAAAATAGATCATTTAATCCTTTATATGGAAAAAATAAGAAATTGGAATTTGGACATGCCAACTTATACAGTTTATTGTGTGAACTTTATTATTCATTTGGTTAATCTAAAACTGTCTTGGTCCATCAACTTTGACAATCTATAACTACTTCTATACTAAACCAATTTCAGTGAAATTGGTCTTCCTTGAAAGCTTATCTCATCTACAATTAAGGGGTAGTAGCCATTGAACCATTTAACTTTAGTTAGTCCAGTTCATTACAACATGAACTTTAGTATTCCAAATTGTACAATTCTTCAATCATTCTTAGCAAACTTCATTTGACTTCCATTAACTAAGTATAAATTCATCATAAACCACTTTAAAATATTACATTGAACTTAAAGGAACATGTCCAATGCATCCTACATAGTTCATGCATCATTCATAATTTTCTACATATTAAACATATTTACATGACATTTTTCTCAAAATATAACATAATCTTGCTTCATCTTCAATCCTCCTTTCCTTTGCCCTTTTCCTTTGCATTGCTTGATCTTACAATCATTAGTAGCTTTGAAGTAAGGGGAGGGGGATGAGATTTATACAATCTTAGTAGCAACAAAGCATTTCAAGCAAATATATTATTAACAAGAGTCATGAAGACATCATTAAACTCAATGCAAAACAATTTACCATGTTGGCAAATAAAAATTTTGGAAAAGCTTTCCCTTAGAAAATGGACATTTAAAGCTATGGCCATAGCTCAAACAAATCTAGTTTCAATAGCACAACACAGTAAAAACAATATAGCAACAATTTATTATCATACAACTACTCAAAAACAACATAAGAGCTTGAAAAAGTTAAGTTGATACCTCAAGAGTAATTTGACTTCCCTGGCTTCCTAGCTTGGTACAAGATTTCCAAATGCCTTCTTTACTTATTCAAGACCTATATACATAACATTATACTTATTAAATCACTACTAACCCTTGGTAAACATTATGGCTTCTACCTAGAGTTTTAAAAATCACTTTCCATACTCTTGGTTTTAAAATCAAACTCTTTCCATAATCCTACTCATTTTTGCATGAGGAATTCATTTCTACCATTAGTTTCATGAAAATTCTATCCCTAGTATGATATCTCATCTTGGCTGAAACCTATACCTTGTTCTAGGACCACAGTTCTGACAATTAAAGACCTAATATAATGCCCACTAAAGACCAAGCATTTGCATTTGAATGCCAATAAAGGACCTATAACAAAAAAGAAATTCTCATAATATTTTGAAATTCCAGTTTTGAGCTTATCATGATAAGGAGTAATCTAATAGCTTGTTTTAACATCCATGAACTTAAGCTTCTTGGTTTCCACAAACTGGTAGCTTGTTCTAACAACTAAGATGGCTTGTTCTAGCATCATGCTTGAGCTTAGCTTCTAGAATTTTGATAAAGTGCTTGATGTTCTAACAAGGTCCCTACCTTGGTAGAACAAGTTAGTCCAACTTTTAGAGATATGTCTAACGACTAGCTGTGATGTTTGACCAACCTACCTAGCTTGTTCTTACAATCTCGGACAACATATTTAATGTAGTAGGTGACTATTATATCCAACTAAGTAATAGCTAGCTCTCATCTCTAATGATTTGGTTGAAATCTATAAATAGGATCTCATTTAGGGTGGTGAGTAGGAACATTAAGTGAGATTATACCAAAACTTCATGGAAATCATTACTATTCTGATTCAAAGCTCCACCTTCCCCTCTTAGAGAGTATTTACTGCTCTTTATTGTTTCTATTCACTCTTTGTGAGAGATATACTTGTTGTAAAACATCTATTCTACTTTGGGTAGAAGAGTCTTAGTATGGGAAACAATAATAGGTTATTGTAAACACACTTTATAAGGGCATGAGAGTGATATTTATAACTCAAGAAGGAGCTTGTTGCTATACTATAATTTTTGCTAG
Organism: Adenanthera pavonina; assembly: GCA_026686845.1. Lineage (NCBI taxonomy): Eukaryota > Viridiplantae > Streptophyta > Magnoliopsida > Fabales > Fabaceae > Adenanthera > Adenanthera pavonina. The sequence continues at coordinate 8,079,236 of JAIVEN010000019.1, read as the reverse complement.
AACACAATTAAATATTGCAAGGATAGTGGACAAATCTCAAGTGGAAGCTTGGGAACTAGATGTAGGCCAAATGGAAGGGTTGAACCAGATTAAATCATTGCGCTTGATTCTCTCTATTCCTTCTCTATTTACTTTTTAGTGTTTGCTCTATTTTGTTGTCTCTTGCACTATCATATTGTTTTTCCTTATTGCAAAAATTTTTAAAAGCCCTATTTACCCCCCTTTTAGGCAATCCAGTCACACTAATAGTTATATGATAAGGTAAAATGATTAAAAATATATCATTTCTTCTAGTATTTTGAAAGCTTGTTGGGAAGATTTCATTTTTCTTTTCTTGCTAGACTGCTCATGTGCTGATAAATTGGATATTTCCTCTAACATTTGAATGACCTATAATGCAAAAATAATTAGAATTGAATATTGTTAAGAGATAATGCAAAATGATAAAAATATATCATTTGTTGGGAAAATCATTTTTGTAATATCCTAAATTCTTATTGGATATTAAATAATGTAGAAGATAGAAACAGAAGATATTTTAAAATGTGCGAAGAATTACAAAAAATGCAAAGACAAAAAAGATGGAGAAAGGCAAAAATGTCATTTTCCCATCTAGAACAAAAAAATGAGAAAATTATAGTTTTACCCCAAGAAATAAGAATTCTATGCAATATGGTCCTTAAAAGAAAGATTTTTATGCAATTTAGTCATTGGGAAAAATTTCAGAAAAGGACCAAAAATAATTAAAAATTGTAATTTTGTTCTAATCAAGGACAATTTTGGAATTTTTGGAAATCCTGTCAAAATGGAGCTCTTCACAAGTCAAAATCAATGGAATATAATTTAGAAACTAATCGAGTTTGCATGAATTTGTAATTTTAATTTAAGCTTAAAAGCAATTTTAATCCAATAAAGAGGTTTATGAATCCTCATAGATATATTTTGAGATCAAAATAATGAATTCAGTCTAAAATAAAATTGAGAAGGATCTTGTACTAATTAAATAACAATTATGATAAAAATATTTAATCAACACAGGTAAATTTTATCGGTAAGGGTTATTTTGGACTGTTAAAAGTTATGATGCATTTTTTGACCAAAATACCCCTCAAGTGGCGTGATTAAGGTTGAGTGGACTTGGAGAGATTTTGTTATTTCATTTTAAGTGAATTTTGTATTAAATTAACCAAAGTTGGTTAATTAACTTAAGAACAATATTCATTCATTTGATATCTCTCCTCTCCACCTTGGGTTAAGCAACTTCAAACACACTTCCTCCTTCATTTGCATGTCTGAAAACAAAAGAGAAAGAGTGAGAAAGAGCTCAAGAAAACCGAAGAAAGGAAGAGAGAAAAGGAAAGGCACGAAGCAAGATTTGAAGCCATAAATTCCAAGGTAAGATTCTATGCTTCCAAGCTTGTATTTCCATGTAGTTTGAGATGCTTTCATGGAGTATTTTTTTCTATCACTCACCATGAAGTTTCGACCATAATGACTCTAGAGAGAGAAAGTTGTGCTATCGTGAAATAAACCATGGAAAAGGCTAGGTATAGGTGAATTAAGCATAAAATCACAAGTCTGTGCAAGATTCATGAAGCAAATATTTTTCTACAATTTTCTTCATAATTTTGACCAACCTAGGGTTTTATATAGAGAAGAAATTTCAAAATTTTGACCGCAAAAATGGATTTCTTGGGTCAAAAAATGGTAGACATAAATGTGTTATACAAGAAAAACTCAAAGGAAACCAAAGTGAAATTTTGAGTTCAAATGTTTACTTTGCAAGGGAAGCCACTAAACTAGAAACTTTTGACTTTGTTTTATGACGTATTAAGGTTCAAGAAAGTGGTAGAAAGCTAAAGGAAAGGAGTACAAAGTTTGAAAGCAAAGAAAAAGCCTAAAGGGAGTTATTATCCCTTTTATGATTAATGTTATCATACTTGAATTTTCATGAAACTGTTATGATGCCATATGTTTATTTGAATGATTTGTGATGAAATTGCATTGTTGGCTAGCTACTTGAAGCTCTTGTGACCCTAGGATGTGTATTTTACAAGGTGTTATCATGCCAAAATTTTTGTGAAAATGTTATGGCATAATTTATTCTTATGCTTTTTATTGATGATTTTATGAAATGTGATGATAATGTGAATGCATGATTGAGTATAATGTAATATCCTTAAAAAGCTAGAATATATATAAATGCATAAAGAATTCACAAAAATGGATAGACATCATTTTATGTGAAATAGAGCAAAGAGGTCATTTTTCCTGGTCGGATGGAAAAAATGAGAAATTATGTTTTTGCTCCTAAAAATATGAAAATTACATTTATGTCCCAAAGCAAAAAAAAATTACTCGGGGAAGAAAGGATAAATGTCACGGGGAAAATTATAGCTAATGACCTGAAAGAATTTGAAATTATAATTTAGTCTCAGGTCAGGGGTAATTTTGTAAATATATAAAATTATTGTCAAAACAAAGCTCTCAATGAGACAAATATGATGGTATATGGCACTAAGGGTTAATATTTAAGGATAAAAAAATAACAAGTGCTGAAATTTAAAAAGCAACTTTTTACCAATAAAGTTGTTTTTGGATCTGCAAGAGTTAAAAAGTTAAAAAAAAAAAAAGCTATTAGACACCACAAAAGGAGCTTTTCAAAAACATGATAATAAAGTAATACCAGACATAAGTTTACTTTATTCACGTACCAATAAAGTAATTTTATACTGCAAAAGGTAGCTTTACTAGTCCTTGATGGTTAAGAAAAGGATTAACCAAGGTTAGTTAACTTAACTTGAGGTAGAAAAAACCAAACCAAGCCAAGTAACCATCGTTAGTATGCCTATAAATAGTCCCTCTTGCTTGGACTAATTCACACATGAAAGAAGAAGAAAAACTCTACCAAAATTCAGATAGAAGAGGCAGCCAAGTGAAGGAGCAAAAAGAGAAGGAGAAGGAAGGAGAAAATGTTAGGAATTTTGGTACACACGCAGCGGAAAACTCCACCGAAGTCCCTCTTGCAGATCCGTCAACATTGTTGAAATAGAGATGTAGAAGAAGAATTTACCTCTGGTGCATCCTTTGGTGTTCTTTTTGTTTTGTCAAACCCCAGGAACAAACACATCTGATTAGCTCCCTTTATCGGTATCCACACAAACGGTGAGTCCAATTCGAACGATGTGCTAGCACCTCAATTTCTGAACGTCCGTACGTTCTGTGTTTGTTCGTACGTCCTCTGTTCATCCGTACACTCTCTCTGTGCGAGTGTGCGGCCGCTCAATCTCTAGGGTGAGTGGAGACACTCCCTTGATTCTATCTATAATAATCCCTAGTCTATATTAATATATAGATATGATTATCTATTTATTTAATTTTAAATCAAATATTTAAATTAAATCAAATATTAATTAAATATAATTGTTTAAATTTAAATCTATCTAATAGATTAAATCTAAACTAACTATCTAATCTATATCCAGAATCAAATCTAAATTAAATTTATCATATAAATCAAATTTAGATTTTAGTTTAAATTTAAATCTATCACATAGAATTAAATTTAAAACTAATACATTTAAATTAATTTAAATAATATATATATTTTTTTGAAATAATATAATATATCTAATATATATAATATCAAACATATATATATACTTCAAATTATATAATATATATATATAATTCAATCACCCTAAATTGAACATTAAATTCATTGAATCTAGACACATTTTAGATTCAATGAATCTGGACATTCTAGCTCGTGTTGGTCCGTTCTTGTGTACGATCCTATTGGCCCATATGATATTGGCAATGGACTAATTACACTATTGGACCCACAAGTCACAAGTGGTCTCTAGCAAGATATTGTGACTACCCAAATCATATGAGATTGGTGATCAGATATAACCTATCATATAACCCGATCACATCCCTTTTGTCTCATGATATATAGGTCAAGTATGAGGCATGGAAACGTCATCCTCATCTTACTCGATAATCATTTTCTTGATCTCCAAGCAGATTGATAGAACAAATAGAAACTTTTCCATTTGAGAATGGCCATGAATTTCTTAATCTCACTCATTGAGGGGCCCAGATATCTCTCTCAATTAATTAAAGGGTCAAATTTCATCTTGACCATTCATCTTCCTCCACACAAGTTCCACTATGTTTGATCATAGCCTTTATGATCTCTCGACTAAAGGTGACTTTTGACTATGCCAAAGTATAATGTTCCCATGTAGAAAGCCATGGTGATCTCAAGTCTGAGGGTTTAGTGACATGATTATATATGAGATATGCTTATAACTTGATCCATACATCTATCTCATGACGTGTCGATCCAACACCTATTCCCTAATAGGAGTTATGATTATGATTTGTATCTTAATACATAATTATTAATCAAAATCATACTAGCCTTAATTCATCATTATTCCCACAAAGATGATTGACTAGGGACATTTAGGATAAAATAATTTATCCAAGGATATTATTATTATAAAGATAAACATGCAAACAATATAATAATGTAATAAAAAGGAAAAAAACAACTTATTTTTTATAATGAAGTACAATGTTCATAAAACAATGATTGGCCTATGGCACAATCTCCAACAGAAAAACCCAAGGAAAAATTGGTAAGAACTACTTCATGGCCTTGATGATTTTTAGCATAGTTTTTGGGTTGTATGAGCTAGTATTTATGAAATCTCTTCATTCCCAACCTCTGTCCAGTTTCGGCCTAAGCTTGCTTGGGTGTGGGGAGTTGTTTTAAAACCATGAAATCATGATTAGGTATGAGATTTTGCAAAAGGCAACAAGTATGGCGTGATTTGAACAAGTTTTGAGAAAAGCATACTTGTTTTCCTTTAAGGCTGATTTTGGCCAGATTAAAAGTGTGCTTTAGAGTGGGAATTTCATAGTTTTAATGTCCGAAATGGATTCCCCATGGCCAAAAACATTAAGAACAAGTATATGCTTTATGGTATGGAGTAAGATAGACAAATTGGACAATTACGGGTTTCATTTGAGCCATATGTATTATACTATGGAATCAATGGTTTGAGCCATTGTTCAATGTTGTCTAGGGACTTATGGAAGCTTGTGCAACCATTGGAAGTATAGTGTATAACCAAGGGAAGTCACCAAGGTAGCTAAGTTTATAATCTTACTTTATGTTCTTTCATTGTTTTTCTTATGATCACATTGTGTTTCCATATTGCAATTATGTTTTCTTTGATTGGTTTTGGTAGTAATATGAGGGGTTTTATTTCTCAGGATGTCCATTTTCTAAGTCATTATACTGCCAATTGATTTATATGGATATTTATTGTTTAATGTGATTTTAAGTGATCAAAATGATTGTTATGTGAGATGGTTGACATGAATGCATGACTTATAACTTGCTACTAAGATTGTCCCAATCTCATCCCCTCAAGTATCTCAAAATTTTAGGTTCCAAGGATGGCAAGGCCACCAAGAAGGTAATGGGCAAGGAGAAGGCTTTGGATGGCTAATGTTATATTAGCCATAGCTTTTTGTGTTTATGTAATTATATGAAAGATTATATGTGAGTTTGTGAAGTTAAATCTTACTGCCGTTGTGTTGTTTTAAGTCCCTTTTGATGATGAGAACAAGACATGGGCAAGTTTTAACAATGTATGGAATGTATATAAGTATTTTGCAAAGCATAGTAGAATTTAACCATTTTGCATACCTTTTAGTTTCATGGTTACTGTTCATTTGAAACATGAAATAACATATAAATGTTATATATTTTCAAAACTAGACAGATAGAGATTTCCAACAAGCTAAAGATCACAATAATTGGATATTTGTATGAATTGTTTCAAATTTTTGAAATTAGGCCAGAAAATTTGAAACATGAATTTTGACCATTTGTACAGTGCATTCTTAAGCATTAAACTATATAAATTGGCATCGTCAAACCTTAGATTCATATTTTTTTCTTTGTAGAACATGTTTCCAGATTCATGTAGACACTTGAATTACATTGATACGATTTTTTTAGAATTAATTATAATTTTTCAAAGTTCATCTGGAAAACTTTGGAACCAATTGAACAATAACTTTATTTTCTCTATTTTATCCAATATGGTTCCTATAATGATTCAAGCTTCTAAATATGATCAATGGGTCATAGTAAGATCTAATACAGGGGTAATATGGTCATAAGTTAAGGTGTTACATATAACTACTGAGATTCAATGAATCACATTCCTCCCTTATGCTAACCATGTCTAGGAACCAACTATCACAAGGAATCAAGGAAGGCAAAGAGCATGGAAAAAGAGTTTTGATGATTAGATTGTTTTTGCAATTGTTTGTTAACTCTTTGCTGCTTTATGAAAAATTGTATATGAATATTGAGGCTATGTTTTCATGCCACCATGAGCCTTTAAATCCCCTGAGATATTTAGTACAACTTTGGAACAAGAACTATATATGTGTATTTGTGAAAGAATTGAGTTTTCAAAGTTAAGGGATAGAGATGACCATTCTGACCCTTGTGTAGTAATTCCACCACTATTTGGATGAACTATTATAGAATGTACAAATGTTATATATTCTCTTAAAGTAGACAGATATAGCTTTAATATGGTCTAAAGAGCACTCAATTTGGAACTGTACGATTTTATGTGATTTTTCAAAATTATCATTGAAATCAAAAAATTCTTAAAATGACCAAATGAACAGTAAATATTGTCAAATTTTACTATACTAATTGGTCAATTAAATGCTCTGGTTCATTTTTTTTTCCATGTATAAAATTTGTTTATCTATTTTTAGAGACTTGAATCACTTATATATGATTTTTATAGAATTAGTTATGATTTTTCAAAATTCACCTGGCAAAATGGAATTTATCAAATGAATAGTGCCAAATTTTACAAAAATTTATTATAGTTTTTTTATGTGATTCAAGTTATCAAATGGACTTTAATAGATTTAAATATGATCAAATACATGGGAATTAAGCCTAAAGATCTAGGTGTTACACTTTTGAAGATTCCACTTTTCTTTTTTCCTTTTGAGTTGTTGGAGATCTTGAGTTGGATATGATCATATTTAAATGTTCATAGACTTTCCTTATGAACATTCATCAAAGTTCCAAAAGCTGAGAACTCTTTGGAACAGCTCTTAAATGTTCACGGGCTACACCTTGAAATTCATCGAAGCTTCAATAGCTCTAAAATGGTTCTTGAACATTTAAAGATGAGCCTCTTATTCATTTAAGATAATACCATGAACTTATAATTACTAATAACAGTTTTTTTTCTAATGGCTATATGTCATTTTTTTCTTATAAAAATGACATTCCAAACTCATTTTTAAGAACTTCTAAACATATTTGAACAAGAATGTTATTCATAAACATGGGTTTGATTCCTTCAAATAGACAAACACATCTTGAACCATATTTTGCAAAATCTCTATTGTTTGAGTTCTTATAACTTCATTGTATCATTCTACTCTTTGTGAGAGAGATTTCTTCTATAAATACTTCTTTTCTTCTTAGGTAGATTGCTTAGAGTGGGGAAACTCTAAAGGAGTATTGTAATCACATCTTAGAAGGGGTATGAGGAGAGATTCAAAAGTTTGGTATCCCTTATGATATATTGTGCTTCACAAGTGCTCAAATTAAACTTGTGGGAATTAACAGAAAATCTCAAGTGATTTGATTAAGGATTGGATGTTGGCCAAGTGGTTGGGTCAAACCAGTATAAATCTTGACATTTTGATCTTCTTCTTTACCTTTAACTTTATATCTTTATCTTCCTCTATTCATCTATGTTTTTATGCTCCTTATTGTGTTGTTGGATTGTTCTTCATAATGGCAAAATTTTGTGACACCCAATTCACCTCCTTCGGTAACCAGACAATCTAACAATTGGTATTAGTGTTTAGGTTTTTGGTTCAAAGCTTCATAGTTTCAAGAGCACATTGGTTGGTTTTAGAGACAACGTTTTACCTGAAAGAAGCAATATGAGCAAATGACTCGACTTCAATAGAGAAAATTACACATGATGGAAGACGAAGATGAAATTGTTCTTATAGTCTCTTGATCATGACATGTGGGAAGTGATAGAGAATTGAGATTTCAAGCCAACAACTACTATTGCACAAGGCAACAAATTTGAAATGCTCATTCATGCTTGACGGTAGACTTCGATAATGAGGTATTTGTTAGGTTTAATATAATATAAGTTTTGATGATGACAAATGTAGAGTAATAAGCAACCACTGTATCATATTTGTCTAACATATATATTGTTCCTAAAAGAAGTAAAATGTGCATTACCATATGTTTAATTACACTTATAATGCATATATTATGCTATGTACTAATATATCTACTATGCTTTTATACTTCATAATACAAGTTGGATATATAACTTGGACTAACTACTTGGTTTAAAGTATAATACATTAAATGTAAAATTGTCCAAGGAGGAAGAGTGAGCATGCGAATAAAGAAAGGAAAATCAACATCATGTCTCAGTCAAAGAAAAAGAAGAGAATGTATGCTCCAAGAATGGAAGATCAGAAGGGAGTATACCAAGAATGAGAATGACCAAGTGAAAGTGAAGCTTAACTTTTGAAGATCAAGCTACTAGGTATATTTTGTTTTTACTTAGATCTTGAGGTGGTTTAAACTTTGAGATTTACTGAATCTTGTTACCATATGTCATAAATGAGTTAGATTAAGTAAATATGAATATTAATATGAGTTTAAGCTAGTTATATTTAAATACAGATGAATTTTACTTATGATTCGTGTTTATTTTCTGCAAAATTCACTTTAAGTGTTGAAATTAAATGGTACAGAGTTTTCATCTCTAATAGACGAATTTTGATTGTGAAATACAAATTTCAAACTAAACATTGTTAGTGAAAGTGTGAAAAATTCACATAAAATTTAGTTAAAATTTGACTGTTGGTAAAGTTCAAGGAGAGTTGAAAGTCACAGACTTTGATAAACAAACTTTGAGTTTCAAAGTGCAAACTTTGAGGTTAGAAATTTTGTGTCTTTTTGGAACAAGTCTCTAACAGATGAATTTTAGTTTTAAAATTCAAATTTTGAGTGCATTGTGAAAACTTGAAGTAACTTTTCAAACCCAACAAACACACTTCCAATATGAAAGTTCAAATGTTCAAGTCTCAAACTAACTTTGGTATTATTATCATAGTTCAAAATTTGAATTTGGCCTGCTGAAGTTTGAATTTTAAGATTCAACATAAATATATAACTATGCTAACTCTGTGAAATTCATCTATTGAGCTCAAAATTTGAATGTTGATGTGTTAGATGTATTTAATGTGATTGTTGAATGGCTTTTTTATGGAGTAACAACTAGAACTTATGTCTAACAAATAGATCTTGTGTTTAATAACTAGTTAAGCCACAAATCTGTAAATAGAATTTTATTTGAACTTACAGATAATGAATTTAAGTTTTGTGCCAAAATGCTACTGCAATATATAAAATCTTTCTGTGTTAGCATTGAAAGTTAAACCTACTTCATTAGAATGAGTTTCAATGTATTATCCACTTAAAAAGAGTTTCATTTCTATAATCTTTCTTTCAAAAGCTTCTGGATAGAATCTTAGTGTAGGGAAACACTAAGGGAATTACATATCTTGTAAGAGTGTAGGGAGAGTAGATTCATAAGTGTCTACTAAAACTTGTGGGATATACTAAGGCTTCACAGGTACCCGGATCAAACCTGTCGGATATTATGGAAAATCTCAAGTGGTGACTTGAGGATTGGATGTAGGTTAAGTGGTTTGGTTAAACTAGTATAAATCTCTATGTATTCCTCTTCATCTTTTCACTTCATTTGTCTCACTCAATATACTCTGTTCATCTTTGTTCTGCTGCATTCCTTGGTCAACTTGAGCTGTTCATCAAAAATGGTGAAAATCTTGTATCACCCAATCTACCCTCCTCTTGAGTGACTAGCCAACTTAACAATTAGTATTAAAGCTTGGACTCCTAGTAAAGGATCTAATCATCCAGGAGTAAGATAGTTGGCTTTGGAGAAAATATACTACCATAGGGAAACAACATTAACAAACCTATAGGCTTTAATGTTGAACATTATGGATACTAGAAGATAAGAATACAGATATATCCTCAATTGATAGACTTAGACATCTAGTCTATCATAAAGAAGGGTGATTTTGTGCCAATACAGATATAAGACGATGGCATATACAAAGAGAAGCCAGAAGAAGAGTGGAACGATGAAGATAAACAAAGAGTTTTGCTGAACTTAAAGCCAAAACACTCTTTGGTTAGTGCTCTAAATCAAGATGAATTATACAGAGTGTCAAATTGCAACACAACTAAGAAAATGTAGGAAACTGTAGAGATTACTCATGAAGGAATGAAGGGAGTGAAGGAAAACAAGCTCAGCTCTCTCACAGTAGAATATGAAATGTTTAAGATGAATAATGGTGAGCTTATTAAAGATTTCCAAATTCATTTTACTCACATAATCAATCATCTGACAACTTTGGGAAAAAGCTATGTACAAAGAGATCAAGTATGCAAAATACTCAAAGTTTTACCCAAAGAATGGCAACCAAAAGTGACAGCAATTAAAGAGATGAGAGGAGAATCATACCAATCTGTCATTGAACTATTTGGAAGCCTTGCTGAACATAAATGAAGACTTGACCTTCTGTGGGAGTAGCAAACCAAAAGAAAAACACTAATATTCAAAGCTACTATATCACAGACCTTAGAAGAAGATGATACTGATGACAATAGCAATGATGATGAGGAGGATGAGCTAAAAGATTTAACAATCAAATTTGGCAGATTCCCCAAAATTAAAAAAAAGGAGCTTCAGGAACAAAAGCAATCCTAACATGCAAATAAGCTTAAGTGCTATTCAAAGAGGCAAGGAGGAAGAAATGTATAGAGAAAGAATCATAAAGCTAAAGTTGCATGCAACTCTGCAATCTTGGGCAATAGTTCGAATGAAGATGATAAGGATATCTATCCATGCTTAATGGCTAAGACCAATAATGAGGTATCAAACTCTAATTTTCAATTTGATTATGATTTTTCTTTTGATGAGTTGCAAGATGCTTATAATGGAATGCATGATGAATTGATTGCATTAGCAAAAGCACTTGCACATAGTAAGAATAAAGTGATTTCCTTAGAAAATAAATTAGAATTGGAAAAGAATGAAAATGAATCACTTAAAAAGAAAATAGTTGATTTAGAAAATATATGTGAAACACCCACACACACTTCCTCTTGTGATTTATGTGATAGATTAAATAAAGAAAAATATGAGTTAACTAAAGTTATAGCCAATTTCACATAAGGCAAAGATAAGTTGAATATTTCACTTGACAAACAGAAAAGTGTGTTTAACAAGTCAGGTGCTAGCTATATGAGTAAGTCCAATGAGATAAGTAAATGCTATTTAAAATTTTTTGTGCCTATTGTAATGCCTAACTCACCACTATGCACATGTTGTGGTAAAAATGGACATATTGCTTATCTGTGCAATATAAGGAAAAATGGTTTAAGTAAAAGCATGAAATGGGTTCCAAAGAATGTCGCTAATCTTCCTAAACCCAAAAACAAGTGGATACCAAAATGTTCTTCTAGTGTTTCATGTGTGCAAAATAAATCTAAGAAAGAACTCACAGAAAAGGAAAGCTTCCTAAAACTCTAAAGCTGCAATTGCAAACTAGAAGGAGAAGCATTAGAAGCAAACATCTCACCCATCTCAAGGAAGGACCTCAAATAGAAATCAGATCACTCACCTTTAGAAAAGAAAGAATAGTTGCTTGGATACTGGTATGATAAATGCAAAGAAGAAAAATGAACAACTATACATCAAAGTCAAGCAGAAGATCACAAGGAGATAATCTTTGGTAACCTCTATCACTTACCCTATTCAATTATTGGATTATATGTTATATTTTCATAAGACTGAACTTTGCTCCAGCATGAATTTTAAAATATTTAAATTGATTATTAGTGGACCCAACTAAGAAAGGATACCAAAGAAAGAAAAAGATGTATTTTTGTTTTATAGACACTACTGTAATATATAAAATCTTTCTGTGTTAGGATTGAAAATTAAACCCACCTCATTAGAGTGAACTTCAATATATTATCCACTCGTTTCATTTTATTTCTGTAATCTTTCTTTCTAAAACTTCTGGTTAGAATCTTAGTATGAGAAAAAACTAAGGGAATTACACATCATGTAAGGGTGTGCGGAAAGTAGCTTCACAAGTGCCTATTGAAACTTGTGAGATATATTGAGGCTTCATAGGTTTCCAAATTAAACCTGTGGGATATTGTAGAAAATCTCAAGTAGTAGCTTAATGACTGTACGTAAGCCAAGTGGTTAGGCTAAACCAGTATAAATCTCTATGTATTACTCTTTATCTTTTCACTTCATTTGTCTAACTCAATACACTCTGTTCATCTATGTTTTGCTGCATCTCTTGGTGAAATTGGGATGTTCATCAAAAAGGGCGAAAATCTTGTATCATCCAATTCACCTCCCTTCTTGGGTGACAAGCCAACCTATTTGTATCATGTTCTAACTCTAGGTTTGATTCTAATTTTTTTTAATGAGATGTAAGATACTTAAAATGAAATGCATAATGAATTAATTGCATTAACAAGAGCACTTGCAAAAAATAAGAAGAAAGTGATTTCTCTAGAGAAAGAATAGAAAAAGGAAAAGACGAAAAGGAATCACTTAAATGGAAAGTGGAAGAGCTAGAAAGTACATGTGAAACTCACACACACACATCCTATTGTGATTCATGTGATAACTTAAATAAAGAGAAAGAGGATTTAACTAATATCATAGCCAAAATCACCTAAGGAAAAGATAATATGAATATTCTGCTTGGCAAACAAAAATATTTGTTTGACAAGTTAGGTGTTGGCCACACAAATGAGTCTAAGGAGAAGAGTAAGCTTTATTTGAACTTATTTGTACCTAGTACTATATCTAACTCACCATTATGCACATACTGTGGTAAAAATGGACATAGTGTTCATTTGTGCAGTATAAGGAAAAATGCTTTGAGCAAAATCATGAAGTGGGTTTCAAAGAATATGTAACATCCTTATTTTTATGTATATAATTGAATGACTAGATGATGATAAGAAATGATATAAAAATGTTTTAGATTCATTGATAATGTTTAGGTATGTTTAGAAATTTAATTAAATAGGTTAAATGCCTAAAATAGCAAAAAAGATTAAAAAGAGGCTTCAATTGGTGATTAATCTTGGACCATTGGATTGAAATGCAATCTAAGGGCCAATATTTACCAACTTTTCCTATAAATAGACCCTTTCCCCCCTTGACACTTGCTCATTTTACAAACAAGTTGGGAAGGTTAGAGAGAGAGAGTGTGGCATGAAGAGAGAGGTTGAGAAAGATTGAGCCCGAGAGGGAGAGTGAAGGAAGAAAAGAGAAGAGAAAGAAGAAGGAGGAAGGAAGGAGAAGCAAGGAAGCAAGCTTCAAGGTAGGTTCTTCTTCCTATTCTCTTAGTCTTCTCTCCATGCATGTTGCATGAGTTGGCTAGGGCTTTCTTCTTTCTCCATGCCTCTCTATATTCCATAGCCAAGAACAAAGGACTAGCATTTGTGTTACTTGAAGGCAATGATTGAAATGGTTTATGATGATGCATAGAGCCTAGATTGCTTGAGAGATTGGCCAAAGAAATGAGTTTTTCCATTTGGGTTTCTTGAAGGCATAGTTTCAGTCAAGATGAAATGTCCATGAAGGGAGAAGATTTCGATAAAACCAAAGATTTCAATGAGATTTTAGCATTCAAATTAGCTAAGAGAGGTAAAGAGATTTAAGATTAAAAGTGATTTGCAAAATGTCAAAGATTAGGGCCATTTATGCATGCTAAGCTTCCATTGAGATGTCAAGTTATTAAGTTAAGTTTTATGATGCATATATGCTTACATGAAGGTAAAGAAGGTGAATCAAGCAAGTAAAAGTTCAAGTGGAAGCAAAAAAGGTTAAAGCTCCAAGGTAGCACATCGTTATATTTTTATGTTATTGCACAATTGATGTTTATATATGTTTATTTGTTTTGAAAATGTTTCATGTTTCTGTTATGATTGTTTTTCATGAATGTGTGGCTATTTTATGATGAGGGCTAAAGCACAGGATATTCTATTTCTAAGTTATTATGCTGCCAAATTTTTGTTAGACAACATGGTATTTATGTATATTTTCATGAAATTATGCAAAGTTTCTAATGTTTTAAATGTGTGTGATGATGTAATTACATACATAATGTTGCTACTACGATGGCACTATCTTACTCCCAAGTTGTCCTAATCATAAGGCCAAGTAATAGCAAGGGAAAGAGCAAAAGAATGGAAGAATGATGAAGTGAAATTGTGTGCTGGAACTGTGAAGTTACTGCAAATACTGTCTAATTTGAATGGCTATATAAATTCATATAATACTCCAAAAATTTAGTATTTTATATGTATGATTAGATCTATGTCTTATGAATGAATTGCCACTAGTCTGAATGAATTTGAAGTTATATAATGGTAGATTTACATGTTTCTTCAAAACTATTCCAATTTAAGATAATTCTAACCCTTGAAGGTTTATATGAGTACTCTGACCACTAGGAGTATAGAAAATGTACAAAATAAATATGTTAGAAAGTAGACAGGTAAGGATTTCTAATGATGCTAAGAATGCATGAATTGGCTTTGTATTTCATGAGATATGAATTTTCAAATTCATAGCTCAAAATTCAGATAGAAACTGGAACCAAAAAATGAATAGTAAAGTTTGATGAATAAATTGTACGAATTTAAGTGTTAATTTTCCAATTTCATATTTTTCCCATAAAGTTCAAGATGTGCACAATTTTTAGAGACTTGAACCACTGTGAAATATGTAACACCTTTACTTTAGCCCTATTAGACCATAATAGAGTCCATTTATGCATAGTTAGAACCTTGAATCACATAAAATGTCAAAACAAAATTTTTCAAAATATGGATACTATTTATTTGGTAAAAACTATTTTATAAACTGAATTTTGAAAATTTATAACTAATTCCACAAAAATCATATCGAAATGATTCAAATTTTTAAAAATAGTTTAAAACATTGTCTGTGTGAGAAAAACAAGAAATTATACAATAAAATCCACAAAATTTACTATTTATTTGGTCATTTTTCAATTTTTCAGTTTTCTGGCACTAACTTTGAAAATTTATAATAAATCACACACATATCAAATTTGAGTGCTCTTTTATTTTAGGAAAAGCTTATCCTATCTAGGTTCTAACCATATATAACACTCATGTTCTACAACATCTCATCCAAACAGTGGCTATATTACTAATAGGAGGTCAGAATGACCATTTAAATCCAAATACTTTACAAAATAAAGGTCATAACATATTTACATGGCCATAACTTATTCTAATATGATACCAAACATTGTATAAGACCTAAAGGGACATGATCACTTCAAGATACAGATTTGATACCACACAAATGAATTTACATAATAGCTCAAAATAAAATATCATTGCAAGCAAGGTCGTTTTGATCATCAACTTCTTTCTCCTTGCCTTTTTCCTCTTTGGTAGCCTTGTCATAACTTGACCCAAAACATGTTAGTCATTTGGAAGAGTGAGATTCAAAGAATTTTATTAGTATTACCAATTATGCACACATATCATCACAAAGTTCATGAAAACATCAAACGATCACATAGAAACATATTATGCCATATTATTTCGCAAAAATTTTGGTAGAGAATCGCCTTGTAAAATGGACATTCCAAGGTCAAATGTGTTAGATATGCTGACTTCCCAAGAGGGGGGTGGATTAGGAAGATTAAAATTTTCTACAAAAAGTTAAGAGAGTGATAAAAGTAAAGGTGATAGTAAAAACAGAGTATAAAAGAATAACAACATGAAAATAGTATAAGGGAAGAGAAGAAATAGATGTTTTTCCTGGTTCAGTCTCTTTATCTTAACCTATGTCTACTGCTCAAGTTACCACTTGAGATTTTCCACTATCTTGCAAGAATTCAGTGGGCTTCTTGCAATTGCCTCAGTATAATTTAATGCTCTGTTCTAAGAGCTTACAATCTCATTCTTTGCACTCTAGCTAAGTCCTTCCCAAATCCCTTGTTAAATCCCCTCACAAGAAAATCTTTCTTCCAGATGAAGATAAGATTGATTACAGTGATTGAACTCTCTAATTTAGAGTGTATAAGAAAGTTGAAGTACAGAGTATGAAATATGTGAGAGTAGAAGACTTTGACTCAAGAATTTAGCAGAGTTTCCGTATATACAATGTAAAATTATTACCCACATCTTCAAATGAAGTTCTATTTATAGATTTATGTCTTAACTATACGTTAGAGACAAGATCTAGCCATTAGAGACCTTATCCAACAGTTACTTTGAAAAACTATCCATTCACCAACCGCATTTAATGCATATGACACTCAAAGTTTAAATTTTGGTGTGTCAACAGATGAATTTTGCAGAGACCGAAAGCTAAAGACTTTAACATTGAACCTCAAAGTTCATCTGTTATAAAGCAAAGTTCAAATTTTCATCTTTGGAAAATGTTTCTATATTGGAACATATGAATTTTCAAGTTTAAAGTACTTCTACCAAGTGTGAATAGTTGTTCCATATTGCTACAGTGCCTTCAAAGTTCAAATTTTGGTGCCCAAAATTCATCTGTCAGTGGGCAGCTCAATAAGATGCAATAGTTCTTCTTTTCAAAATTCGAATTTTCAAAAGCCAAAGTTCGTCTGTCAGAGAGAGTACTTATCAGACTTAATTCAAAGTTTGAATTTCTAAATACTAAAATTCGTATGTTAAAGGATTATCATAATAGACTTGTAAGCTGTATTTCTAAAATTCGAATTTCCAAAATCAAAGTTCATCTGTTAGAGGACTAACTTAGAACTCTTTTTAAACTTTACTTTCAGATGAACTTTGCCATATTCTCAGACAAATTTTTCATTTTTCATAATTTGTGTTTTACTCAAAATTCGAATTTTCAAAAGCCAAAGTTTGTCTGTCAGAGAGAGTTCTTATCAGACTTAATTCAAAGTTTGAATTTTTGAAATCAAAGTTCGTCTATCAGAGAAACTTCTTTTCTGACTAACATATTTTCACTCTGAAGTCCGAATTTCAGATGCCAAAGTTCTAATTTCCAAAGCAAATCAATTTTAACACTTCAAAGTTCGTCTATTAGTGGGTATTTTTCAAATATTTTATAAATTAACGTAAAATCACATTTTTAAAACATTCTTTTGTAAGTTCAAAGTCTTTTACTCAATTTAAACAAAATAAGAAATCCTACATCTAATCTTATACTTGTTTTTCTTAGATTTCTCCACCTGAGATCTTTTGTACACCTTTGATATATTCTTTCCAAGCTCTAGTTGATTGGTTTAGAATTATCAAAAAACTTGATTCAACATTCTCCCCCTTTTTGATGATGACAAAACAATTTACAAACTGGATTAGTACTTGGGTTTGCTTCAATGAGCTCTGCCTCAACATGTGCATCAAAATTCAAAAGATAAGTGCATCATGTACAACAGATCAAATAGAGAAACTCATTTATTCATAGTTTCAATACAAAGATATGACATTGCAAACATAGAATTCAAAAGCAAGATTTATCAATCATAAAACAACACTGCAAGAAGGACCAAGCAATCCTAAGTTCTAATTACTTCTTCGACTTGGACTTCTTGTTGTAGGTCATGCCAAAAGGATCTGCAGCAGATTTTCCAGTTTGCTCGAATAACTTCTCCCCCTTTTTGGCATCATTAGGAATGTGTACATGACCAACAGGAGAAGGGATCTGAGATACTGGAATTGCTTGAAGAGGCACAAGAACAAAGGGCAGATTAGAATTAAGCTTTGGCAGAGGTCCAGAAACTTCGGGACTAGAGTCCTCATCATCAAAGACTTCAAGAAGTTCTTGCATTTCTTACCTAGTAACAGCCAATTAAGCCCTTCGTGCCTCTGAGAGACTAAAAACAAAAAGAGGTGAGGGAGTAGGAGCAGGAGGATGAAACATGTCTTCAAGCTTTAATCTTTGGGCTTGTAAGAGAGCATCATAAGTAATAGCTTCTAGATCTACATAAGGCACAATGCTTTTCTCATCATTCAGGGCAACTTACATGAATGACGTGGTAGTGATGGCTAGCACCAGTTTCTCCACTTGCTCAGATTCTGGAAAAGAGAGAATTGAATCCTAAGCATCTTCAGCAATAGGCTCATGGGAGCTTGGTGCTTGAGGAATCTCTTCCTCCATGCCATAGTCCAAGGGAGGACCAGGACTTGCCTCATTACTAGAGGCTTGTGGTGTGGTCAAGGTGCTAGCAGCCTCAGTATCATGTACAACATTATCTAGTTCTGGGGAGGCTAGCACAAAAGGACTTAGAGGCTTAGAAGTAAGAGACATGACAAGCTCAGAGAATCCTGGCTGAGGTGGAGCTGATGTGGAGGGAATGACACTCCTGATATCTTCATATGCATCAGCAACCACTTTCATATTCTTTCCCAACTAATGAATTTGGTCTTGCAGATGAGCAAATTTGGCATTTTGCTCATCCCTGATGCTCAATATGAGTGCAGACAAGCTGTCATACAGCTCAGTGATCTTGGTTGGCTTTGCCCGAGTTAAGGGAATGGATAGTATTTGTGTTTGAGTGGGTTGAGATAGAGATAGGACAGGCTGAGAAGCCTGAGGCAGTGGATTTTGGAACAGCCTCAGAGGTCCCTACTTGCTGCTGGGAAGCATCTTCATCAAATAATAGGTCTTCTATCTTTCCAGCTCTCTTTCCAATCCATCTTCCATCCTTCTTTTCTATTCTCATCCTTTGTAGTTCTTCTTCTTTAAAGATTTCAGTAGGTTTTCCTTTTCTTTTTTCTAGATGTTGGATGGGGCATAATGAAGTATCTTGGAGATAAATGATGCATATGGCAGGGTGGAATCTTTCCTTTGATCTCTTGCCTTGATCATGCATTGGAGGATGATGTGGCCCATGTTGATTAACTTGCCATGCATGATTGCTGCCATCACGTGTGCTTCAGCCCTTGTGATCAGATAGAAACTGCCTCATTTGTTGAAAATAATCCTAGACACAATATAGTGTAGGATTCTTACTTAGGCACTGAGGTCAGTAGGCTTCAGCAAACTCAGGGGTGGCCTGTTCTCATTTCTTCTGAACAAAGTGTTCAGAATTGTGCTTTTTTTGTAATTCAGGAAAGACCCTCCTTCTTCCTCTGCAGTTTCAGCTTCATCCATGTACCTTGAGGTAGTAATGTCAATTTTCAATCCATCTTGCCCTGGAAATTCTAGAACCCCATTGAAGGTCTCATCTGTCAGCTAGATGGTCCTTGATCTTAGATTTACTTCCCACTTCTTTTTCTTGCTATTGTACTGTAGGGAGGCATACCAGGTCTTAACCACCTCATCATCATATCTTTCCAGTACTTCTTAAAAATTCTTATATTTTATCATCCAAAGCCCAGCATCAAAGTTGTTAGAAATCAAGAAATCATCCAAATTTACGTAGTGAGGCTTGATTACCTTTTTGCTGACAAATTTGGAAGTATATTCTCCTAGAATATGAGCATTGCTCCATAATGGCAGTGTGGTTAATTGATATTCTCCTGATTTAGTGCTAGAGGAGGAAGAAGAGGCGTGAGAGACAGGAGCAATAGGAATAGCAGGGTTAGATTTCTTCGAGGGAGTGGGAGCAGATTTCTTTGAGTCTGCTTTAAGAGTAGTTTTCTGCCTCTTGGAAGGAGTTGCCTTGCTAGATTTGCCATTCCTTTTCAGAGTTTCACTCTCCTCGGAGGCATATTGGGATTTCACAGTTCTCTTTGGTCATGACTTTCCTTTCCCAACTTCTGGATTTTTAACTCTCGCCATTCTCAAAGATGAATGATTTAGAAAGATGCTAAGAATGGGTTTATAAGGTGCAAAAAGAAGTTTAATTGGTGAGAAATGAAGATTCACAAATGGAGTTAATGGGAATTAAAGAGAATTTGAACAGACTTGAGAGAGAGACGAATAAGGTTGTGTCTGTTCAGAGGAAAACCTTCGGTTTTAACATATGTAACCATTAGACAGACAAATTTTGAAAGGTTAAAATTTGAATTTCGAGCAGTTACAAGTTAATCCATACGGCGAGGCTTACTGACAGACGAATTTTCATCTTGAAGTTCGTCTGACAAAGGCTTATTTTTGAGAACAATAAGTGAACAGATGAACCTTGTTTCAACAAAGTTCAAACTTTGAAAGATCTTGGCAATAAGCAATCATGAACAAAATAGGAAACAGATGAATTTTTACTTATGAGAATTCGTCTTTCAGAGACCTAATTATGAGAGCATATTTCAACAGATGAATTTTGATTCAAAAATTCGAATTTCACCATTTTGTAAAGAATTTCTAAAATGCATATTTTGAGAAAATGGAGATTTGTACAATAGTCATTTTGAACAAAGACAATATTGGCATTTTATTTTTGAAATTGGAATTTTGGATGTTCAATAGATGAATTTTGAAGGTCAAAAGAGAATTGTTACAGCGTGTAGCTAACTGAAATTCGTCTGATGGGCATCTAAGTTCAAATGTTGAGCATGCTAACTCTTCAAAAAACACAATTCAACATGGAAATTCATCTAATAATTATCTAAAATGCGAATTTTAAATTTCTGAACTTATAGAACAGATCCAGAAGTTCAAATTTTTTGCTTCCTTTTTCATCTTTTGATTGTGCCATTCTGATTAGTTCCATTGCACATATCTGTTGTCATTTGAACTTTATGAGGAGCACCTTCAACTCATATAAAACTCACTCCAATGCTAAAGTTAGGATTGATTCAATGTCATAAATTTTAAATAGATGTATATAAGGACTTACTTACGGTTCATTGGGATTTGCTATACCCAATTCCCTTCTGATTTTACAATGTCTATCTTCTGGAAGAGGCTTGGTCAGAATGTCAGCAACTTGATCCTCGGTAAGGATGTATTCCAATCCAATCTCTCCTTTCAAAACATGCTCCCTTATAAAGTGATGCCTAACTTCAATGTGCTTTGTCCTTAAATGTATGACAGAATTCTTTGTGATGTTGATAGCACTTTGATTGTCACACATTATTGGTATTTCCTTCATCTCAATCTCAAGATCTTCAAGCTACTATTTCATCCAAATGACTTGAGCACAACAGCTGCCAGTAGCAACATATTCAGCTTCTGCAGTGGAGAGAGCGACATTGTTTTGTTTCTTGCTGAACCATGAAACCAAGGATCCTCCAAGGAATTGACATGTTCTACTTGTGCTTTTTTTGTCAGTTTTGGATCCAACAAAGTTAGCATTAGTGTATCCTATGAGTTCTTCTCTATTGCCCTTTGGGTACCAAAGCCCCATCTGTGATGTTCCAATTAGATATCTGAAGATTTGTTTTACGACAGTTGCATGGGATTCTTTGGGACATGATTGGAACCTTACACACATACAGACACTAAACATAATGTCAGGTCTCCTAGCTGTTAGGTATAACAAGGATCTAATCATTCTCCTATATTGAGTTATGTCAAAAGTTTTTCCTCCTTCATCCATATCAAGTTTTGTTGCAGTAGCCATAGAAGTTCCCATTGACTTGGCTTTCTGCATGCCAAACTTTTTCAGCAACTCTTTCAGATATTTTGATTGATTGAGGAAGATACCATCATCACATTTCTTGATTTGCAATCCAAGGAAAAAGTTGAGCTCACCCATCATTGACATTTTGAATTCACCCTGCATTAGCTTAGAGAAATTCTTGCAAAGAGATTCATTAGTAGCACCAAATATAATATCATCAATATAAGTTTGAACAATAAGTAAGTCTTTGTTTTCTTTCTTGGTGAACAAAGTAGTATCTACTTTTCCTCTATTGAATCCCTTTTCAGTTAGAAAATTGTTTAGCCTTTCATACCATGCTCTAGGAGCTTGTTTTAAGCCATAAAGAGCATTCTTCAGTTTATAAACATGGTTTGGTTTTGTTGAGTCCTCAAAGCCTGGAGGTTGATCTACATAAACCTCCTTCATGATATATCCATTTAGAAAAGCACTTTTCACATCCATTTAATATAATATTATGTTTTTTATGCATGCA
This sequence comes from Adenanthera pavonina, assembly GCA_026686845.1. Classification (NCBI taxonomy): domain Eukaryota; kingdom Viridiplantae; phylum Streptophyta; class Magnoliopsida; order Fabales; family Fabaceae; genus Adenanthera; species Adenanthera pavonina. The sequence continues at coordinate 8,056,993 of JAIVEN010000019.1, read as the reverse complement.
TAGGCTAATAGGATTCTAATTGCTTCCAATTTTGCAACTGGAGCAAAATTTTCCTCACAATTAATACCTTATTCTTGATTATATCCTTTGGCAACTAACCTTGCTTTATTTCTAATAATTATTCCTGATTCATCAAGTTTATTTCTGAAGACCCATTTAGTGCCAATGATAGGGTGATTTCTAGGTCTAGGCATTAAATCTCAAACTTGATTTCTTTCAAACTGATTCAGTTCATCTTGCATCGCCATAATCCAATACTCATTTGTTAAGGCTTCTTCAGCACACTTAGGTTCAATTTGGGAAATAAAAGCACAATTGATCATCTAATCCCTGAGTTATTTTTTGGTTTTAACTTTCTCCTGAACATCTCCAATCACTTGATCAACAGGATAATTCTTTTGATATCTCCAAACTCTAGGGAGTTCTTGAGACATTTCCTCAATGTTCTCATACTCAAGATCTTTCTCCTGAATATCTTCCTCTATATTAGTAGATTCAGATATTTTTGGAGGTTCAATTTTACCTTCTTCAAAAAGATCTAAGTTCTTAAAGATATAGATAAGATCATCTTCATCAATGACATGCTTGGAAACTATTTCATTTTCAATAAACACAACATGCACAGATTCTTCTACTGATCTAGTCTTTTTATTAAAAACTCTACATGCTTTACTCCTACTAAAATAACCAAGAAATATACCTTCATCAGATTTGGTGTTAGACTTGCCCAAATTTTCCTTTCCATTGTTGTGGATGAAGCATTTATAATCAAATACATGTAGATGTGACAGGTTTGGCTTCCTCCCTTTCTACAGCTCATAAGGAGTCTTCCCCAGAATTGGTTTAATATAGGCTCTGTTAATGATATAGTTTGCTATATTTATTGCATCAGCCCATAATACTTGAGAGAGTTCCTTTTCATTCAACATTGCTCTTGCCATTCCTCCGATTATTCTGTTCTTCCTTTCCACTACTCCATTTTTCTAAGGAGTCCTTGGTGCTGAGAAGTTATAATCAATCCCATGTTCATTACAGTACTCCAAAAAGCATGAATTTTCAAATTCTCCTCCATGATCAGACCTGATAGACACAATAGAAATACCTTTCTTATTTTGCACTTTCTTAGCTAAGGTTACAAATGTATCAAATGTTTCTCTTTTGGAAGAAAGAAACAATGTCCAAGTAAATCTAGAGTAATCATCCACAATCACAAGAACATACAGGTTTCCACCAATGCTTTTTACTCTAGATGGTCCTATCAGATCCATATGCAATAGTTGCAGTGATCTAGATGTGATGACTACATTTTTATATTTGAAAGATGATTTTTTTGTTTTCCTTTGAGGCATACATCTCATTCTTTGTCTTTTTCAAAAGAGATTTTTGGTAAGCCAATGACTAACTCATTCTTATTCAGTTTTGACAGCTGGTTCATGTTGACATGTGCCAATCTTCTATGCCACAACCAACTATCATTATTTTGACTAATTAAACAGACAGAATCTAAGGAAGGAAGTTCATCAAGATTGATAGTATAACAGTAAGCATCCCTTTAAGCCTTGAGGATTACTTTATGATCACTTTCTCAAATGACCAGGCAGAACTTTGAGTCAAACAATACCCAGTTCCCTTTGTCACATGTCTAACTTACACTTAGCAGATTATGGTTGAGGCCAATTACAAACAGCACCTCTTCTATAGATGTTTCAAGGTTCTTGCCCACAATGCCAATGCCAACTATTTTACCGTATTGGTCACCTCCAAAGGTCACCTTTCCTCCTTTCTTGTCTCTAAAGGTGATGAACTTCTCCTTATTACTAGTTATATGGCTTGAGCAAGCACTGTTTATATACCATTTGTTGCTCTTTCTTACTTTAAGACAAATCCGCAAAACAAGGTTCAAAATTTCTTTTTAGGTACCTAAATTTGCTTGGGCCCTTTTCTGTCAGTGGCATTTTCCCTAGATACAAATGTACCTTTGGGAACCCATTCTACCTCCTGTCAAGTCCATTTTTCTTCAATAAACATGAACTGGAAATGTGTCCCTTCTTGTTACAGAAATGATAGGTGGTAAAGGGACTGTTAAATTGTGATGCAGGAAGAAAGCAATGCAGATAATACTTTTGTTTCACATATTTTGGTTGATCATAGGATTCAATGCAATTTGAAATGTGATATTTCTTTTTATGTCCATTAGCATGAATGCCTCATATACAGATTTTGATTTTTCTTTCTAATCTTTTCTTTGACTGCACAAGGATCATAGCCAAGTCCAGCTTTTCCTTATGTGATTCTTTGACTTCCCATTAAAACAAACAACATATCTTTGCCCTTAGTAAGTCTAGCCATGCTTTTTAATAGATAATTATTAGTTTGCTTTAATTCAATACATGATGTACAACAAGTAGATTCAGCTCTATGCAGAGATGCAGTGTCAGAAATATTGCGCTGAGATTCTAACTTGTTAATCTTTTTCTTAGCCTGCTTTAGTTCTTTAGTAGTCTTAATGAACTCATCATGCAATTCATGAAATACATCAAGTAATTCATAATAGGAAGGTTCAGATTCATATACCTCATCTTCATGATCACTGTTGGCTGAGATTGGAGTTTCTTCAGTGTAAGAGCCATCAAGCAGATATTAGCAATTTCATCTTCATCATCATCTTCTTTATCTGAGCTGTTGTCCCAGATTGATGAGATGTATACCCTCTTCTTCTTGCCCTTGTCAGTAGCTTTCTTTTCTTTCTCTTGCTTCTTTAGGAATTGTGGACAATCCTATTTGATTTGCCCTTGCTTTTTGCATTCGTAGCATGTGATAGGCTCTTTTCCTTCTTTCTTGTTGTCTCCAGCTGCTTCTTTCTTGAAGAATCTTTTATTTCTTTTCTTGTTGTAAAACCTTCCGAATTTTCTGACCATCATAGCCAGAGTTTCTTCATCTAATTCATCTCCATCATCAGATTCTTCTTCTTTCTCTCTAGTAGCTTTTAGAGCAAGACTCTTCTTTTTCCTATCTTGACCTGCTTCCTTAAGAACCTTTATCTTTCCCTCATACTCTTCAAGGTGAAGAGAGCTGTGACAGAGGCCACTGACTCTCCACTGGCTTCCTCTATTGCTGTTACTTTAGGTTGCCAATCCCGAGGAAGAGCTCTAAGGATTTTTCTAACTTTTTTTGGCTAAGTGTACTCCTTGCCAAGACTCTTCAATTGATTCATAATGAGGGTGAATCTCTTTTGTAACTCTTTGATACTCTCACCTTTCACCATTCTGAAGCTTTCATACTTACCAATGCAAGAGTTCAATTTGTTCTCTCTTACTCTAGTGGTTCCTTCATGAGCGATTTCTAAAGTGTCCCACATACCCTTGGCTGTAGAACATTGTGATACTCTGTAGAATTCGTCTTGGTTTAATACACAGACCAGGCAGTGTTTTGCCTTAAAATTCAATAGGACTCTTCTCTTATCCTCGTCATTCCACTTGTCTTCTGGCTTCTCCTTGTATTTCCCATCATCCTGCGGCTTTATTGGGACAAAATCTCCCTTATGGATGACAGACCAGATGTCCAAATCAATGAACTAGAGTAGATTTGCATTCTCAACACCAGTATGCATAGTATTCTCCACTAAAGCCAGGTGGTCTGTTTCTGTTGTTTCCCTTAGGTAGTATGCTTTCTCCAAAACTAGCCATTGAATTTCTCGGATTGTTAGATCCTTGGTTTGGGAGTCCAAACTCTGATACCACTTGTTAGATATGCTGGCTTCCCAAGAGGGGTGAATTGGGAAGATTAAAATTTTCTACAAAAGTCAAGAGAGTGATAAAAGTAAAGGTGATAGTAAAAACAAAGTATAAAAGAATAACAACATGAAAATAGTATAAGGGAAGAGAAGAAATAGATGTCTATCCTGGTTCAGTCTCTTTATCTTAACCTACGTCTAGTGCTCAAGTTACCACTTGAGATTTTCCACTATCTTGCAAGAATTCAGTGGGCTTCTTGCAATTGCCTCAGTAGAATTTAATGCTCTGTTCCAAGAGATTACAATCTCATTCTTTGCACTCTAGCTAAGTGCTTCCCAAATCTCTTGTTTAATCCCCTCACAAGAAAATCTTTCTTCCAGATGAAGATAAGATTGATTACAGTGATTAAACTCTCTAATTTAGAGTATATATGAAGGTTGAAGTACAGAATATGAAGTATGTGAGAGTAGAAGATTTTGACTCAAGAATTTAGCAGAGTTTCTGTATATACAATGTAAAATCATTACCCACATCTTCAAATGAAATTCTATTTGTAGATTTATGTCTTAACTATACGTTAGAGACAAGATCTAGCCGTTAGAGACCTTACCCAACGGTTACTCTGAAAAACTATCCATTCACCAACTGCATTTAATGCGTATGACACTCAAAGTTTGAATTTTAGTGTGTAAACAGACGAATTTCACAGAGACCGAAAGCTAAAGACTTTAACGTTGAACTTCAAAGTTCATCTGTTTCAAAGCAAAGTTCAAGTTTTCATCTTTGGAAAATGTTTCAAGTTTGAAGTACTTCTAGTAAGTGTGAACTGTTGTTCCATATTGCTACAGTGCCTTCGAAGTTCAAATTTTGGTGCCCAAAATTTTTCTGTCAGTGGGCAGCTCAATAAGGTATAATAGTTCTTCTTTTCAAAATTTGAATTTTCAAAAGTCAAAGTTCATCTGTTAGAGAGAGCATTTATCAGACTTAATTCAAAGTTCAAATTTCTAAATACTAAAATCATATGTTAAAGGATTATCATAATAGACTTGCAAGCTGTGTTTCTAAAGTTCGAATTTCCAAAATTAAAGTTTATCTGTCAGAGGACTAACTTAGAACTTTTTAAACTTTACTTTCAGATGAACTTTGCCATATCCTTAGACAAATTTTTCATTTCTCATAATTTGTGTTTTACCCGAAATTCAAATTTTCAAAAGCCAAAGTTCGTCTATCAGAGAGAGCTCTTATCAGACTTAATTCAAAGTTTGAATTTCTGAAATCAAAGTTCGTCTGTCAGAGAAACCACTTTTCTTACTAACATATTTTCACTCCGAAGTTCAAATTTCAGATGCCAAAGTTCTAATTTCCAAAGCAAATTAATTTTAACACTTCAAAGTTCATCTATTAGTGGGTATTTTTCAAATATTTCATAAATTAACGTAAAATTACATTTTTAAAACATTCTTTTGTAAGTTCAAAGTCTTTTACTCAATTTAAACATGGTAAGAAATCCTATATCTAATCTTATACTTGTTTTTCTTAGATTTCTCCACCTGAGATCTTTTGTACACCTTTGATATCTTCTTTTCAAGCTCTAGTTGGTTGGTTTGGAATTATCAAAACACTTGATTCAACAAAATGTTCCTCATTTAACTCAGCCAACAGTCACAAAACATCAATATGGCAACCTGGCAAGTCATAGAACTAATAAAAACAACAACAATAACAACAACAACAACAACAACAACATTATTAGCCTTATCTCACTAAGTGGGGTCAGCTATATGAATCATACAACTCCAATAGGCTCTGTCAAATACCATCTCTTTAGATAGATCATTTATCAAGATGTCATGCCTTATAACTTCTCTCAGTGTCCTTCTTGGTCTCCTTCTATGCCTTATAATAGGGTTCCAAGCCATTTGATCAACTCTCCTTACTGGCTCCTCTTGTCATTTTCTTTGTACATGCTTAAATCACCTTAAACAATTTTTCACCTTTTTCTTCTCAATAGATGCAACTCCAATTTTCCCTCGTATGCAATCATTTCATTTCTTATCTATTCTTGTATGACCACACATCTATCTCAACATTCTTATCTTTGCTACGCCCATTTTATGCACTTATTGCCCTTTCAGAGCCCAACATTTACTACCATATAGCATCACTACCTTATAGAAGTTTGATAAAATTTCTCTTTAAGCTTAATAGGTACCTTACGGTTACAAATAACTCCTGAAGCTTTTCTCCACTTTAACCATCTAGCTTGTATGTTATGCATATCATCCCCATCAATTTCACCATCATTCTGTAAAATCAACCTTAAATATTTCAACTTTGACACTTTTGGAATAGTTTGCTCTCCAATTTGTACTTCTAAATCATTTCTAACTTATCTCTTGTTAAATTCACAATGCATATATTTCGTTTTACTTCTACTCAAACGGAAGCCTTTTGATTCTAAAGTATGCCTCCATAACTCAAGTTTAAAGTCGACCTCTTCTCTTGAGTCCTCAATTAAGATTATATCATCTATAAAAAGCATACGCTTAGGAATTTCCTACTGTATATGTTCTACTAGAATATCCAAAACCAAATCAAACAAGTATGGACTCAAGGAGATCCTTGATGTAAACCTATCATTATAGGAAAGTCATTTATATTATCTCTAGGAGTTCTCACACTTGTTGTTGCCCCCTCAAACATATCCTTTATGGCTCAAATGTAAGTCACACGAACACCTTTATTCTCCAATGTTTTCCACAATACATTTCTTGTTACTCTATCATAGGATTTTTCCAAATCAATGAAAACCATATGTAAGTCTCTCTTGTTACTCCAGTATCTTTCAATCAAACCCCTTAATAAATAAATAGCCTCTGTTGTAGACCGTCATAGCATGAATCCAAATTGGTTTTCTAAAATATGAGAGTCTTTTTCTAGTCTATGCTCAATCACTCTTTCCCAAAGTTTCATGGTATGACTCATGAGTTTTATCCCCCAATAATTAGTACAATTATGAATATCCCCCTTATTCTTGTATATGGGTACCAAAGTACTCTTTCTCGATTCCTTTGGCATTTTCTTTGACCTTAAAATCTTATTAAAAGCTTAGCTAGCCACAAATCCCTCTTCTCTCCTAAGCACTTCCAAACTTCGATAGGAATACTATCGGGGCTAATAGTTTGAACATTATCTATTCTCTTAAGAGCTTCTTTTACCTCTCCAACTTGGATCCTATGATAGAAACTCAAATTCAATTCATTTTTGTAAGTTGTTAAACCTTTTGCATCACTAGTCATACCCAACCCATCATTGAGGAGCTTATAAAAGTAGTTCTCCTATTTTTCTTTGATATCATTATCAATAACCAAAACTTTTACTTCCTCATCCTTAATGCATCTTACTTGATCCAAATCTCTTGACTTTCTTTCCCTATTCTTAGCAATTTTGTAAATCTTGTGTTCATCATTCTTCATTCCTAAATCTTGATAGAATTCCTTAAAAGCTTTAGATCGAGTCTCGCTCATTGCTTTCTTAGTCTCCTTTCTAGCTAAGTGATAACTCTTCCAATTTTCCTCATTATTGCACAATTATAAGGCTTTGAAACACTTCTTTTATGTTTAACCTTTTAGGTCCAAAACCTTTGGATTCACCCAAGACTGTTTTAGTGGTATCCCTGATCCCTTTAACCATCTCATCCCATAAGATGCTAGTACTTCCTTACGAGTCCCAATTACCTTCCTCCAATAATACCAACTCCATTCCTTGCTCAAAATTCATAAAAGCTACATAGGATAATATTATGCTATAAAAAATGCTACCTTAATGACTTCCTTTGCTTTCACCCTTGGAACACCTCTTTCTAAGTTTCCACAACTTTCTTGAACCTAAATACAATGTTATTTAAGGACATTAGCCATGGATTCATGATATTGGTTCATAAAGTCTCAAACTAAACCCTAAAATTTCATATAACTATCCTTTTACTTTTTCTTGAAATCAACAATTGTTCTTAGCTAATTTGGACCCAAGGATTTAATTTTTTGCATCAAAATACTGAAATTTCAACTCTAAATGAGACCCCTGTTTGGCCAAAAATCATAAGAGAAGGAGAGAAAATAATTTCCTTTGAAATACTTCAAACAACTCATGAAATCATGCTTTAGTTTACTAGTTCATGATTTCTCCAAAGTATATTGCATGAAAATCCATTTCTTGGACTCTCTAGGATTTGGTTGAAATTCATGCATTGAAAGAGGAAGAAGAATACTCCATGAAACCACTTCTAACCACTTGAAATAACAAGCTTGGAGGCATGAAATCTTACCTTGGATCTTGATTCTCCAAGCTTTCAAACCTTGTCTTCTCTTTTCTCTCTTCTCTCTTATGTTTTTCTTGGAGCTTCTCTCTCTACTTGCTTCTGAAAATGGCATCCAAAAGAGAAGAGAGAGAAGAATTAACTCACTTAATTAACTTAGCTATCTATGGTTTACTTTAATTAACCTTACAAAAAGTAATGCCTTCTTTAAGAAGTACTTTGGCCAAAAACATGTGCTTAAATCACACCTACAATAGAGGAGACAATGTCCAAAATACTGCATATTTGTCTTGGTCCAGATATATCCTGTATCAGATACTTTTTACTGAGAACGATAAAGTTACTTTTTTCAATATTTTGTCACCTAATGGACATAGGATTTTTCTAAATTTGTATCAATATTTATTTAATTATCCTGTCTCAAAAAGTATCTGTGTGAGGCCCACATACTTTTCCTCTCACCTTTTTTGCTTTTTGTGAGGCCCAAAACTTTCTTTTTCTGTAGACTGTTACTTTCTAACACTCGACACTAAATTTTTCTTTATATTTAATCAGTTAACGTCTATACAGTATACCATTAGGTCTAGCATGTTGCAAGTTTCGTTTTAATAGTAGTTTTTAATATTTGTGAAATTGCCCCTGATTCGAGGTAAAATTATAATTTTAATTCTTTTGAGTCCTTTCTTGTAATTATCTCCAAGGACTAAATGGCATAGAATTTCTTCTTTTTGAGACTCAAATATAAATTTCTCATTTTTCTTTCTAACCTGGGATGAGAAATGTAACACCTTACTTTTACACTTATTTCCCATGAATTAGGCTCCTTTTAAGTCTGATTATACTTGATCCTAAATTTGAATCACATAAGAATGAAAATCAGAAATGTAACACCTTACTTTTACACTCATTTCCAAAATTTTCAGTTCCTGTTCATATGGTAGTTTCCACTTTGCTGACTGAACTTTCAAAATTCATAACTAATTCTAGAAAAATCATTTCATAGTGATTCAGTCTCCAAAAATAGATAAAAACCTTTTATATATGGAAACAATATGAAATAGAGAATTATTTTGACCAATTTATACAGTTTATTTCTCAAATATTTACTATATATTTGGTCATTTTCTCTTTCTTAGGATTTTGGCCTTATATTTAAAAATTCATATCTCACTTTACCCTGAGCCAATTTATGCATTCCTTATGTCATTGGAAAGCCCTATGAGTCTAATTTCTAGAAATATTTTCCTTGTACATTTATTGAACTTGTACAGGGCAAAACATTAACTTAACTATTATGGGTCAGAACATTATCTCTACGGGAACAGTTTTAGGAGAAATTACATAACTCCTTCTTTATAGTTCCAAATGGTTTCAAACTAGTGGAATTCATATCCTAAGACTTGGAGCTTTCTATAAATGTAAATCACTAAATTTTTGGAGCTATACACGATTTTATAGTGCCTTTTGAAAAATTCAGTATTCACAATGTAGGCTCCAGTTTTCTAACACTGTCCAGTTCTGAACCCTAATTTCAAAAATTCATTATAATTCATACATTTATCCAATTTAGGTGTTCTTGAGCTCTATGAAAAGCTTGTTCTGTCTACTTTAAGAGCATGTATAATGCTTATATAGGATACTTTGTTTTGAATAGAGTTCCCTTGCTCAAATAAATACTGATCATCTTAAACAAACTTATGCCATAACTCATATAATAAACTTCATACACCTCATACATCAACATTTAGTATTCCAAATCCACACATAACATCATAAGAGGACTTTAAGGAACATAATCATGTATAATTACAAAATTTCATATCATTCATACATGATACATATTTTCTCAACTTAACATTATAACTTGCTAAATCAAGTAATTCTCCATCGTCTTCTTCATTTCCCTTGCATTTGTTTGAATACTTCCATGTCCTTGCCCTAACATAGTTAATATTTGGAAATAAATGAGATTCAAAGAATCTCAGTAGTTACACCCAATTATGCATTCATATCATCATATCATTTCATAAAATCATTAATGAAAATCATAACTTCATATTATGCCATACAATTTCATAAAAATTTTGGCATGGTAACACTTTATAAAATGGACATTCTAGGGTCATAAAACCCTTCAAACATTCAGCCAACAATGAAAATACATCATAAAGCATTCAAATAACTATATGGCATAGTCATATTATCATGGAAACAAAGTATGACAATGTTAAGCATAATAGGGAAAATAACTACCTTCTTGCTTTCCAATGATCTCCAAACTTTGTGGACACTTCCATTGATCTTAAAACACTTCTTGGAACTAAAACGAGGTCTTTAGCCACTGATTACATAACTCCCTTCACAAAGTCTCATATTGGAACCTTAAATTTCCAACTTGATTACTACTTTGCTTTTCTTGTACAACATACTTGTTCTTACATAATTTGGACCCAAGAAATCTATTTTTGGGGTCGAAATCATGAAATTACATTTCCTTTTCACACCCTAAATAGGCAGAAATTTTCAGAAAAATGTAGCAAAAAAACTACCCGATCAATTTGAAATCAAATGTCATATTCTTGCATCTTGAAGCATTTCTAAGCATTTCTATGGTTTAGTTTCTTCATGACTCCATTTTCTCTCACTTCTCTCTCTCCAGGCTGAAACTTTCTGTGAGAAAATGGAAAGAAATACTCTATGAAACATCATAATACTCAAGTATGTACAAGAGGATAACCATAGAAATCTACCTTGAGAGTTTTAGGTCCAAACAAGTCTTCTAGCTTGGTCTTCTTTTCCCTTATTTTCCTATGCCTTCTCTCTTTTCTTCACTAGTTCAGTGTGTTTGAGACGTGAGGGAGATGAAGTGTTATGTTTTCAAATGATGATTACGTCATATAATTATCTAGTTAACTTTTCTATCTACTTTTATTACTTTTTCTTTTAAAAAAACTTTTTAAAAAATTCCACATTTGTCCATACCTGAATTCCAACGTGATTCACTCCATTTTTGGCCAAAAATTGCTACATAAAGTTTAATGGACCAAAATATCCTTTATCAATTAAATTTACCCGTGCCGATTGAGTTTTTTTACCGAAATTGTCATTAAATTGGTACAGGATTATCCAACAATTACTTTTAGTCCAAAATCATTATTTTGATCCAAAATATATTTTATCAAGGTCCAATCACTATCCTTGAATCAATACTGCCTTTTCTTGCAGCCAAAACTGACCTTTATCGGGTAAAATATTAATATTAAACCCTAATTATCCAGTAAATATTATTTTGATCTTAATAGATTTCTTGCTATATTCCATTGGGCTTAACTCATTGAAAGCTTCATTTTGACTATAATTTTTCATATTTACAAAAATACCCTTGACCCAGGACAAATTTATATTTTTTGAAACTTTTGAGTCATTAAGTGTAATTTTTCCCAAACTTCTTTCTCTAAACATTAAAGCCATTCTTAAGGGACTAAATTGCACACATTATTAAACATTGGGGCCAAAATGTAATTTTTTTCTTTTTTTCGTTTAATCAAGAAAAATGACATCTTTACCTTTATTTATGCTTAACGGTGTCTCACCGTTTTTCCTAATTCTTTTTGTATTTTATGATATCAACTTTTTCATTTTTGGGCCTTAAATGCATTATTCACATTTTGTTTCTAATTTGGGAAATGACCATTTTGCCTTTAAGCCAGGTCAAAACATAATTATCCATTCTTTCGGGCACTTTCTTGTAAATTTACCCAAAGATAAATTTTTTTATTATTTCTCTCTCACTATTCACAATAACTTCAAATTGATGTATCTCTTAACTTGGACCTCCTGGGAATGCAATATTTATACCGTTGCACTCTGCTTGGAGTAGGCTTTCATTCAAGTGGTATATTACATATTTTTCGGGGCAAGTTCTAGAGTTAATTTCTGCTAAGAATCTTATGAGAAGTTAATTCCAATTAAGGATTAAATATTACTTCTTCAAAAAATTAGATGAGAAATTAATTCTTTCTAAATCCCGATTATATATAGCATTTGCGTCTCACTTCATTTCTCATTTTTTATTCATTTTATAACATCACATAAAAATAAGGATATTACAATAAACATCATTTTTACCTTTTTCCATATCTATCTATATATCTTAAATTTTGCTATTTCTCGATACATTTTATGATATCTAGTAAAAATAAGGATATTATAAAATGATTTTTGTATATTTAGTTATACTTTTTGAAGTTTGCTGCACAATATATTGTAAAGGTTATGAAGACAATTTTTCACATTTTTAAGATTTCAATTGGTTCAAATTCTCAAAAGGCCTTTTAATGCTTTAAAACTAAACAGTTTATATAGGAAATGTATTAAATTATAATGCGTTACAAACTACAACTAATCCTCCTAGATCCATGTAACATCCCCAAAAGCTAAATAACTAAAATGTATAAGGAATTTGTGAAAATAGACAGACGCCGTTTTACGTAAAAAAGGGCAAAGAGGTTTTTTTCCCAATCGAATGGAAAAATAAGAAATTACATTTTTACCCCTAAAAGTTAAAATAGTTGCATTTTAGCCCTTCAAGGATAAAAATACGTGGGATGCATATGAATATATATTTTGGGAAAAATTACAGCTAAGACCTGAAAGAATTAATAATTATAATTTGGCCCCGTATTAGGTGTAATTTTGTAAATATGTAAAATCACTGTCAAAATGAAGCTCTCGACGAGACGAGTCCGATAGTATATGTCACTAAGATTTAATTATTAAGAATGATGAAAAATTTAGTGCCAGGTGTCAAAAAGTGCACAGTACAAGGAAAAAGGACTGTGGGCCCCACAAAAGGCAAAAAGTTAACCAGGGTAGGATATGGGCCTCACATAGATAGTTTTTGGGACAGAATAATTAAGATAATATAGATACAAATATAGATTAATCATGTGTCTCTTAAGTGATAAAATATCACGAAATGTAATTTTATCAATACTAGTAAAAATATCTGGGACATGATATATTAGGACTGGCAAAATTATATAGTATTTTGATACTCTTATCCTCTTCATTGGCGTTAGGTTTGTGCATGTGTGGGATTGCATATTTTTTTATTATTTTTGGTGTAAACTTCTTGAGGAAGTATTGGAAAAAGTAATTATGGTTGATTAAGGAAATAAACCATGATTAGCTAAGACCATTAAGTGGGATAATTGCTCACTTTTCACTCCCATTTTCAAACGTCAATCTGCAACATGTGTGGATTGAAAATTTTATGTTATTTTTGGCAAAACTTCCTTAAGAAGTATTCATTTTTGGCCAAGAAAATATCAATGACACATGGCAAATTTTGAAGCCTACTTTGTTTACACAATTACTCCCTCTTGAACGAACATTAGAGTGGAAAGAGAGAGGGAAATGTGCAGCAAAAATTGGTCAAGAAAGAGAGAAGCAATGTGAGGGAGAAGAAGGAAAAGAAGAAAAAAAAAGAGAGATGGAAAATCAAGGCAATCAAGGTAACTTACTTCCTTTGATTCTTTAAGGATTTTAGTTTCAAGTTTAGCTTGTAGGGAGTTGATTAGTTGAAGTTTTCCCCTCCTCGTCTTGAGTAAAAATTTTCAGCCGTGGCATAGAGCCAAAGTGAGATCTTTGCGAAGAAACCAAGAGAAAGTATGATTTTAAAGAGTATAAACAAAGTTGCAAAGAAAATCACTTCTTCCCCTTTATCTATGCATTTTGGCCAGATCAATAGGGAGAGCTAGAGATGGAATTTAGTAATTTTGAGGCCATATTTAGATTCTTCATGAAAAATTACATGGAATAGAAGTATTATTCATCATTTTTGAACTAGGAATGAATTTTTGATGAAATTTTTGAAGAATTAGAATTTAATTATGTCCAAATTGAGAAGCATGAGGAATTTAAATTGTGGGAGTGATCTAATGGCTCCGTTTGGATAGGTTATTGATATTAACATGTTATACATGTTGTATAGGTGAAATTAAGCCCAACATCATATTGGGGAAACACTTGAATTCAAGCCAATTACAAGCTAAAGTAAAGGTAGTGATTATGTATATTTATGTTAAATCATGTATTTAATGTTTTTGCATTGTTTGCCATGCTTGCTTGGTCATTTGAGACTAGAATGAATGTTATATAATGCTTTGAATGGTTATGGCCATATTGGATTCCTTACTTGAATTACCAAGTTTTATGATGTATGTTGTACATGGCTTTGTTAAGGTAAGGTGAAGACTTGATAAGAGATTTTATGTATGCTATACATAATTGCTACTAAGGTTTGCCCAAAACCTTACTCCTTTTCCCATGACTCACCATGAATAGGTACAAGAGCTCTAATGGACAAAGGAAAGAAGAAAGAATGAATGTGAATTGTTATTTTTGCCTTGCTTTTGTATGAAGTTGTAAAATACGGAATATTATGTTAATGTTGTAGAAAATATATGATAATTTTTAGTTCTGGATTTTGTGATATGAAGTTATGTTCTACCAAGTTTCATGCCAAAATGAGTTCATTTGCATGGGTTTTGGCAAGCAAATTGCAATATATATTGAAATAGAGCATTTTCCAGACGTATCTGTTTAGTTCATTCCTATTCTATACTTAATGTGATGTTAGATTTCTGTGATTTTTACACCAAATAGAAGACATCTCTAGCTTTAAAATGACATCAATTCACTCCATTTGGAGCCATGTATAAAAATTTATGATTTTTCAAATTTAAGGAAGAGATACTGGAATTTGCAAAAAGACCAAATAACAGGGGAAATTTAGCAAATTAAATTGTATTAATTGGTCCAATGAATGCATCTGAAATTATTTTTCTCATGTAAAGGATTTAAATATATTTAAGTGAACACTTGAATCACCTCAAAAGGATTTTTTTTTAGAATTATTTATGAATTGTAAAACTTGGTCAAAAATCAGAAAAATGCCATATGAACAGTGACCCAAGAAAAAGAAAAATTATTTTGTGATTTTTTATCTTCTAATGATTCAAGTGCATGAGAAATGATTCCAAATTGCATGTTTTCAAGTATGATTAAGTATAAAAGTAAGTTGTGACACTTTTTGATATCAAAGCCAAAGGTTTAGGCTCTTAAAGCATTATATTCAAGCCAATATTGTTAAGTTCAGAGAAAGGATTATATTAATTATTAGTAGTACTTTGGATAAGTTTATTAACAAGGATTGCTATTGTGTAATGAGGTAGGAAAGATATTTTCCTTAAACAATAGCCAGGATCATAACCATAAGAGATGGGTGATCTCTGAGCCAAGATGGAAAGAAATGATTAAAGTATTGGCTCTAACAAGTTACCAATAGAAAGCTTGCACAAGTCCAATGTTAATGAAGGACCTCATCCAACTAGATCTAAAATTGTTATAGTAGTCCCATCCCAAATTGTTTTAGCTCTTCCTGTTCAAGTCCAAAAACCAAGAATTAAAGCTGTAGAAGGCGGGGACTATGAGGTTGGATTTTTATTAGATCCAGATAATCCTAGTTATGATGGTCTGATTAATATGGAAGATAAGTTATACCGGATTGTTCATAAGTGTTTCAAGAAAAGTGAGGCATATCTCAGAGGGCCTATGCATGTGTTAGATTTCAATTATGAAGTTGCTAAGGTCAAGGGCTTTCTAGCAGGTCAAGAGGTACATTACCTGAAGTTGTTATGGATTGATACACTAGTCAATGAAATCCCTAATGATTTCTTCTGGACTTGTATTAAAGCTAAACTGGACAGTGCATAGTTTGGCAGTCTAAAAGAATATGCTACAGCCTATTGCATACAAAGGGATATTTGGTTAAATCATTAGCTAGTAAGAGCTAATGATCAAGTACTGGCTCCAAAAGACTTTAGTCCTATACCCCCATCTGCTGATGCCGCAAGGCTAGAACAATGGTTATGCAGCTATTCTGGGAAAGTCAGGAGCATTTTAGAGAATCCAGAATTTTGACCTTCTTGGACAAAGATAAAGATGCTAAGAAATCCTTGGAATTTCAAAATTACTTCTATATGGAGGTAGTCTGGATCGATACAATGATGAATGTACTACTAGATGATGAATACTAGAGGTCATATAAAGTTAGACTCCAAGAAGAAATGCCAAAAACTTTTCAAGATTTTATTAAAGAGCTGGCATATTTGGAGGCAATCTGACTAGAACAAGAGGATCTTATTATAGACATAGAAGAAGAAGAAGATTATAAGGACTCGGGAGTGTTGAATTAAGAGTTTTGATGATTCCAAACCAACAATCAAGAGCTTTGATTGAAAATATCAAAGGAGCTCAAAGTATTTCAAGTGAAGAATTTCTAAGTGATTGCTGCTAGATCTGCAGTAGGATCTTTAGCTTTAGTTATGAATGGGTAAAAGTTTTTGATTTGAAGAAAAGATGTTTTTTAAACCTTGATTTTATGACTCATTTGAAAAACACCCACAAACAGACGAAGTTTGAGAGGTTTAAACTGAACTGTCATATGGGAAATTTGAACTTTGCCTTTGGAAATTTGAATTTCGAGCTAAAACTGAACAAGTCTGAAGAGATGTCTCTCTGTCAGACGAATTTTGATTCTCCAAAGTTCGAATTTTCATATAAGTCTGAAAGAAGCCTTTAGTGACAGACGAACTTCAAGTCTTCAAAATTCAAATTTCAAACAGAATGCAATTTGTTAAAACCAAAGAAATTCGTCTGAAACAATATTAAAGTTTATCTGAAATCAAGAAGAAATTGAGTTTCAAAAATACTATCTGATAGATGAACTTTGGCTTTCCAACATTAGAATTTTCATATAAGCCTGAAAGAAGCTTCTTTGAAACAAACGAACTTTGAGTCTTCAAAATTCGAATTTCAAACAAAATACAAACTTATGAAAATGGAAGAAATTCGTCTGAAATAATGTTAAAGTTCATCTGAGATCAAGAATAATTTAAGTTTCAAAACTGCTTTCTGACAGATGAACTTTGAACATTAAAATTCAAATTTCAGAATCTAAGGTTGTGAGTCTGTTGAAATGAAATATTGACATACGAATGATAGTGTTTTGTAACTTCGAATGTTGAAGTTAGTCTGAAAAGAATCTCTCTGACAGACGAACTTCAATCTTTCAAAGTTCGAATTTCGAAAAAAGTGAACTACTGTGCCTCCTTGAACGTACTAGGGACAGATGAATTTTGGCATTCCAAAATTCGAATTTTGAGGGCACTGAAGAAAATTGAAAACACTATTCATACTTAACAGAAAAACTTTCTTCTTGAAAATTCGTATGTCACAACGTGAAAACATTTTACAAGTTTCAAAATTCGAATTTCACTTCATGAACAGACGAACTTCGTGCTGTAACGTTGGAAGCTTTAACCTTCGGTTCCTTCAAAATTCGTCTGTTGACCAACCAAAATTCGAATTTCAGTATGTCAGAAGCATTAAATGCGATTGGTTAATGGATAGTTTTTCAGAGTAACCGTTGGATAACTTCCCCAATGGATAGATTTTGTCTTTAACGAATAGTTGGGACCTAAATCTATAAATACAACATCATTTGAAGTTGTGGGTAATGAATCAAACTTGTATATACTGAATTTCTGCTAAATTCTCTTCTCAAAAGCTTTTACCCTCTAACTTCAATATCTGTACTTTAACCTTCATATCTACTCTATTCAAGAGAGTTATATCTTTGTAAACAATCTACTTTTCATCTGGAAGATAGATTTACTTGTGAAGGGAAATCACAAGGGGATTGGGAAGTACATTGTAGAAGTGCTTAGAGAGATTGAGAAAGCTCCAGAAAATAGAGCATACTCGTTGTACTGAGGCATTAGCAAGAAGCCCGTTGAATTCTTGCTGTATAGTGGAAAAATCTCAAGAGGTGTCTTGGGGACTGGACGTAGATCAAGTGGATAGACTGAACCAAGATAAATTACTTAGTGTTCTTCTCTCTATTATTACTTTTTAGTTTACTCTGTTTATACATTGCTTTATTACACTTTACTTTCTTCATTCATTTCACTTTGTGCAGAAAAATTTCAATCTTTCCAATTCACCCCCCCTCTTGGGAAGTCAGCCTTGCTAACTGGGAGAGCATCCAAAAGAGAATTTTGATGAAGCTTCTATTGGAGGTGAAAGTAGCTCTGGTCCCTCTGGAATGGAATGATGAAAGAGATCATGTGTAAATATATATAAATGTATAAAGGTGAAGAACAATGATGGCTGCAAGTTTTGAGTGTATCATAAGCAGTCACAAGTAGGAAGTATAATGAAATGACAATGTAATGAGATCATAAGAACTTACATGCTAAGTTTACTCATGTAAATAAAGGTATTATGTTTATATGTGTTCTCTGAGTATAGTTCTTAAATGTTTATGAATAGATTATAATAAATCCAAAATGGTTTGCATCAAAAGATAAATAAGAGTAGAGATTCCTGAATAAGGAAAGACACCACAGGGTGATCCTTTGCAAGTTATTATGAATAAATGAGATCAGTAGCAAAGGATTATTGAAAAGTTATAGCAAACCTTAGACACTCAAAGACAGGCTCAAGAAACCAGAGTTGAAATTTCATCTCTGAGGCAATATCAGTAGTAGGTGCCCCAGGCTATACCCATGAACTAATTAGTGCAAACAAGAATTAATCATGTTAAACTGCAACATGTAATATCTCAGTTCTAGAGATAATGTCCACCTTCATTTAATGAAAGGTTTGATGTACAAATGGTTGAGGACTGAATATTAAGTTTAGAAAAGATTTTTACGTTAATGGGCTATTCCTTTGAGATGAAAGCCCTGTTGATTATGTATTTATATGCTTAAGAAAGAGGCAGATTGGTGGTGGCTTAATACTAAGTTGATCCTACAAGCTTGGGACATACCCTTGACGCAGAAACTATTTTATATTATTTTATGATAAATATTTCCTGCAATCAGTTAGAGATGAGAAAGAAGATGAGATTATTATGTCCCAACAAGTAGAGGATTAGTCATTTTGTAAGTACGAAGCCACATTCATACAACTAGTGTGGAACTCCACCTGGTTACAATAACATGATGATGATAGGTAGAAAACGGAGAAGCTAGAAAAAGGTTTAAAGCCAATCATCAAGGAGAGGGGAACCCCAATACAAATTACATGATTTAGTATGCTGGTAAAGGTTAGCAAAATGATGAGAAGTAATTTGAATTATTAAAGTTTTATGTCTGCTACCTAGTAGATGTCAGAAAAACTGCTGCCGATGAAGATGAAAAACAATCAGAAAGAGAACGAAGTTATGAAGTAATAGTAGCATGAAAGTGTAACATCCCAAGAAAACTAAAATATGTAGTAATGTATAGGGATTATGCAAAAACGGATAGACACCGTTTTACGTGAAAAAGGGTAAAGAGATCATTTTCCCGGTAGAATGGAAAAATGAGAAAATTATATTTTTACCCCTAAAAAATTATGGAAAGGACATCCATGTCCTAAAAGGTTTAAAATTTACGTGGGGAATGAAATAGAAAAGTCTTGGGGAAAATTACACCTAATGACCCAAAAGTTCTAGAAATTATAATTTAGCCCCGAGTCAGGGGTAATTTTGTAAATATGCAAAATTACTGTCAAAATGAAGCCCTCGATGAGAGAAGTCCAATGGTATATGGCACTGAGGGTTAATGCTCAAGAATAAAGAAATAATCAGTGCCGAGTGTCCAAAAGTAATAGTAAATCAGGTCTGGATATGGGCCATACACAGATATCATTTGGAACAGGATAATTATGGAAATGTAAAAATAAAATTAGAATAGTCGTGCATCCCGAAAATGCTAAAATAGTATAAAGACATTTTTATCAGTACAGTTAAAAAGTACCCGGACTGAGGTATATCTGGATCAGGAAAATTGGGTAAATTTTGGACACTTCTCTCTCACCCATGCGTGACTTTTGCTGCAGCCCATGAAGCCCACCAATCATCTCAAAAAGGTTGAGAAAACTTACTAAAGAAGGAGTTGAATTTTTTTTGTCAAAAAGTAACTTAAGGTGGTTAAGTGTTAACTATGATTAAGCCATATGATTAAGTTATTTAACCACCCATTTCCACCCATTCTGCACGTCCATTTCCAGAACCAAACCAGAAAAGAAAAACGCAAGGAAGAAGAGAGAAAAGAGAGAAGGAAAAGAGGAAACTCAAGAGGAAGTTCAAGAGCTCAAGTTGGTAAGTTTCTTCTACTACTCCAAGCTTGTAGTTCATGGTGTTTAAAGCATGGTTCATGGAGTAGATTTTCTTCCTCTTCCTCTTAGGGTTTCATTCAAACATGATTTAGCAAGGAAATGAGTTTAACAACCATAAATCATAGGGGAAATGCTAGACTACACATTTAAAGCTTGAATATGCAAGTGGTTTGTTGTATAACAAAGTGTAGCAATTTTTCTTGAATTTCCCTGATTTTGGACGAGTTACTGTTCACACTTAGAGTTGGAATTTCATGTTTTTTATGCCAAAAATGAGTTCCTCATGGTCCAAAACCTTAGGAACAAGTGATGATTCCATGAAAAAGCTTAAGATTAAGAAAGTGAAATTTTTAGCTTTTTGAAGCTTAATTCGGAATGAACAGTAACCGAGCTAGAGATGGAATTTGGCAATTCTGAGGCCATATTTGGATTCCTCATGAAAAATTACATGGAATAGAGGTATAATTCATCATTTTTGAGTTAGAAATGAATTTTTGGTGAATTTTTGAAGAATTAGGGTTTCATGAATTGAAGAAAGTCATGGAACCATTAGTTTGAAGTTCTTATGAACTAACCCTTGGTTCAAGTTGATTTATTTGATATTTGGTGATGCATTAGGGTGTGAGAAAGCTTAAGGAAGTCCTTGAAATGGTTGAATCAAAGAGGAAAGACATAAAGTTTCATGAGGTAGCATAGTTACTTTTTCTCACATTATATTGTCTTGCTATATTATATTGTGAATGATGACTTGCCATATTGTTTTTATGATGTTTGAGACTGGTTTTGGCTGTTTTTTTTATGGAAGGGATAGTACCCGGGATGTCCATTTTCTATGCCGTTATAATGCCGAAATTTTTATAAACGATATGGTGATTTATGTCTTGAAATGATTATTATGATGTATTGAAGGTTTTATAGCATGCATGATAATGTAAATGTTTGAGATGTGACTAGCTACTGGGATTTCCAAAATCTCATCACCCAAATAATAACATGATAGGTCCAAGTTATGGAAGAAATCCAAGGGAGGCAAAGAGCTAAAGGAAAAGAGGAAGAGAATGATGAATGATATTATTATGCAAGTCTTGATGTTATGTTTTGGGAATTTGTATAAATTCGTATGAAAGGGGTTAAATCCTGTTTGATGCCTTGAATATATTCTTTTAAGTCCTCTATGATATTATGCATGAAATTGGAGTACTAAATGTTAATGTAAATGTGTTATGAAGCTTATCATGTAAGTTATGACATAAGTTCATTGGAGATGACCAGTATTGATTTGAGCAGAGGAACTCTGTTCTAAATAGAGCATCCTATAAAAGTGTTATATACAATCTTAAAGTAGACAGAACAATATTTTTATAGAGCTAAGGAGCACCTAGATTGGATAAATGTATGAGTTATGATGAATTTTCGAAGTCAGGGTTTAGAACAGGACAAGAAGGGGAAAACTGAAATCTGGAAAGTAAGTACTGGAAAATTCAAAGGATAATATAAAATCGTACAAAGCTCTAAAAATTCAGTGGTTTATATGTATGAAAAGGTCTATGTTTTAAGTTTTGTATGCCACTGATTTGGAGTTAATTGGAGCTATATAATAGGAGATATGGATTTTTTCCCAAAACTGTTCCAGTAAGAGTCAAATTCTGACCCTTCATGACTTAAGTTAAAGTTATGCCCTGTGTAAGTGAAATAAATGTATAATAAAAATATGTCATTAAGTATACATGTATATCTTTCAAATGACATAGATTATACATAGTTTAGAACAGAATAGAAGGAGATATAATTTTTCAAAGTTGAGGTCAGAAAACTGGAACATAGCAAATTGACCAAATAAATAGTAAATATCCACGAAATTACTGTACAAATTGGCCCAATGATGTTACTTTTTTATATTTTTCCCATGTAGATCTGAATTTAAGATAAATTTAGAGACTTGAATCACCTCAAGATGAATTTTCTAGATTTAGTTATGAATTTTCAAAGTTCGTCGGGTAAAATAAAATTTGCCAAATGAACAGTACCCCGAATTTTGTAAAATTCTGATTTTATCATATTATGATTTTAGTCTCTAATCCATGATGAAAGACATCTAAAATGATCTAATACATGGGAAATGGGCCCTAACATAAGGTGTTATAGAAAGAAAGATGCCATTTTTTATTATAGTTTCCCCTTCAAATATAAAGTATTATGAGAATATGGCCTATGAATATTTTAGTAACATAAGAGAATAAGTCTTGAGGACAGTAGTTGATGGCTTAGATGAGAATGTTTCACAGGTCATGAAACTTTTCAGAGTTAGATCCTGATGGATCCTATCACTTGAGTAATGATGTAGAGTCATAGAGGATCCTAGTAGGGCTCTAAGATCATAGTAGATATCATGGTCATAGTATACCAATAATGAGGTTGCAATAAACCTCTAAAGAGAATGAAAAGATAAGAAAGATTGATGAGCCCTAAAGTTCTTATAGTTCTCTTAAAAAGAATGACATAGGATGATATTAGAAGATATGGAACCTCATTAATCAGCAACTGATATGAAAGTTTACCTAAGGCTTTTCTCTAATACCAGGCCACATACCAGAAAGTAGTAAAGAAATGTGATGGTGGGTGATTATAATGAAGATGAGAAGTAAGTACATCACCTACAAATAAGTTTAGTGGTGAGATGTTTTCAGTAACAAATGAAAGAGGCCAGTAATGAATAAATGATAGAAATAAGAAAAGTAGTTATGAAAAGAATTAGTGGGGAGAAAATAATGTATAAAGGAAGATAAGCTAGAAAAGAAAAAGTAGTGATAAGAAAGGAATAAGAAGACTGGTGTATGATCAAGAAAAGAGGTTAATTAGGCCAGGAACTATGATAATTCCAATGAGTCTAGGCTGGATGAATATTTTAATGAGGACAATAGCTTCTTACAACTAAACCAAGGACTCCAAATCCAAATAGATGTTAAAAGTATCTATGATGAATGTTGTGTGGGATTTGGAGGATATGTTTCAGCTTTGCATTCCCTTAGTATTGAATTAGAAGTGAAGAAATTTCTAGAAGGGCATTTTGACCATAGGCTCCCTAAGAGTTAATGGATTGAGCAAATACTTGATGCCATAATTGGATTATGAGCCCTAGAATTGTATCGAGAATCGTTCAAAATTAAGTATATCATATTTTGAGAAATTGTCTTCACCTTAAGGAAAAAGCTTAAACAGAAATCAAATCACTCACCTTGTGAAAAGAAAGGGAAAAAGCTTGAATAGTGGCATCTTGTATGCAAAGAGGAAATATGAACAACTGTATACCACATGTTAGTCTGAGAGCAAAATGACATGACCTTTGGTAACATTTATCTCATATCCTCTCTAAATTTATCTTTTGCCTAATGATTGATAACTAATTTAAGCATTGAAAAATCATTAGAATTTGTTTTGTAGGAGTTCCTTTGAGCTTAAATGACTAAAGTACAAAAAATTTGGAGTATCTGATGTAATGCAGCTATCAAACATACAATAAACATGGACTTGAACAACTATCAAAAAGATCTATGAGCTTTAAGTGCTTTCTTTTATACTTGAACATTTAACCTCTATGTGTTTAATCGTATATTGTGCTTAAGTTTTTTTTTTTTAGTTTATGTGTTTCTCTATCTTAAACATATAAGAGTCAACTATTATACATACAAGATCAGTTTTCTAGTAATGGTGATTCTTGGGATAAGCTTAATATACAAATAACAAGTCACCCCTTCTACATATAAGTTGAGTTTGGTGTAAGTGCATGCTTTCTGTGCTCCTCAATAAACATATTCTTGATTTACCTTGAACATTTATTAGTTTTCAGTTGTGTTGATTGTGTTTGCCTCCAAAACATAACAAATGTATAACAAAGGATATCTTATACAATTAAGCTTCGAGACTTTTGCCAGATGAACTCTTATACAAATAAGCTCTCAAGCAATAATCGTGTAACTTGTTCATTTCTAGGTTTTGCTTCACCTCCTTGCATTTGCATCACAATATGGGAGAAGGACAATACATTCCATTAAATAGGGGAAGGAATGTTACCTTTAAAACCTTTTTCTAATGTCAAATAAGGGGAGAGAAGGTTATGAAAAACATGTTGCTTTATATAAGCATTTATCTTTAAGCATAACTTTTTACAATTGATTTGCCATCATCAAAATGGGAGAGATTGTTAGGTCTGCTAAATGTGATTAGTTTTGATGATGTCAAATAGTAGAGCTAAAAATTTTCATAGTATATTCATTTAATGTTCATTATATCTTGTATATCATACTTTTTATCTAAAGTGAAAATAGACTCACTACTTGGTTTATGAGTTAAATATTCTTAATTTAGGCTTGTCCAACAAAAAAAGAAGAGTGAGCATTGAAGTGAAAAAATAGATTAACAACATCATGCTTAACTCAAAAATGTATCAAGTATAAAAACATGGAAAAAGATGCTCCAATAATTGATGAATGTGAACATATTGAATAATAGAAGCTTGGTTGCATCATGATAGCCTTTAAACTCAAATAAGAGTCTTTATGAAAAAATCATTGATTTAGATTTGCATTCATTGATTCAAGAAGTTTCCAATATGAAAATACACATCCTTCATTTCAAAAGAAAGTGAAATTCTTATTTCTCAATGTTTTTGAAATATCTCTCAAAACATATGTGGTTTTAATATGAAACTTATTTAATCTAAAAATATACTTAAATAGCTTTTCAAATATGGTTATTTTACTCAAAGTAAAGGTCGTATGGAGAAATTATGATTGTTTAAAATTGAGTAGTGAGATTTGGATTTTTATTTTTAATTTCTTGTCATTCTTTTGATCATATCTCACAAAACATATTAAATTTCAAAGAGAAAATTGTTGTATTTGAAAGTAGACATTCAAAGATTTTCAACAAGCTTGATTTGGACTTAAAATGAGAGAGTCATGTCTTCTGCAAGTTTTCTGCACTAGCTTCAACATTCATTGACATGCCTCTTGAACATTATTGGAGCTTCAAGAACTGAGGATGCTTTGGAACAGCTCTTGAACATTTATAGACTTACCTCTTGAACGTTCGTCGAAGTTCTAGAAGCTAAGAATTCTCTAGAGTTGCTCTTAAATGTTCATAAGCTATATCTTGAACCTTCATCGAAGCTTCAATGGCTCAAGAATGGTTCTTGAGCATTTAAGGAAAATCCTTTTATTTGTTTGAGAGAGTACCATGAATTTATAATGGCTAATAATGGGTAGTTTTTTTTCTAACGGTCATATTCACTTATACCTATAAATATGATCTTCCAAACTCATTTCTAAGATGTTCTCAATATATTTGAGCTAGAATGTGATTCATGTAATACCTTACTTATAACCACATTACCCATACATTAGACCTTACTTATATCCTATTGTACCATCTTAAATACTTGAATCACTTGAGGAACCAAATTAGAAAATTTTAAAACTTTGAACTACTATTCATTTGGTAAGCCCCTTTTACAGACTGAATTTTGAAAAATTATAACTAATTCTATACAAATCATATGGGAGTGGTTCAAGTCTCTAAATAGTTAAAATATTCTCTACATTGAAAAAATATGAAATGGGATTTTGATCATACCAATTGATACAATATTTAGCATGAAGTTTATTGTTCCAATGGTCATTTTTTACTTTCCTAGGACTTTGACCTTAATTTTGAGAATTTATATCTCATTCTATCCTGAACTAATTTATGAATTCTTTCTGTCATTTGAAATCCCCACATGTCTACTTTTTAGATATATTTATCTTGTACATTTATTCGGTTTGTACAGGGCAAAGTATTATCTTGAATCATTAAGGGTTAGAACTTGACTTTTACTAGAATAGTTTTAGGATAACTTACATTTCTCCCATTATATAACTCCAATTACTTCCAAATTAGTAGCATATTAAACTTAAGACATAGAACTTTCTATACATACTGACCAATGAATTTTTTAGCTAAGTATGATTTTGTATAGACTTATAAAATCACCTGTACTCAATGAAAATTCCAGCTTTTTCCACACTGTTTAATTTTAACGCCTAAATTTAAAAATCCTTCATAAATCATGTACTTGTAACAATTAAGTTTTCAATAGCTCTTTGGAAAGCTGGTTCTGTCTACTTTCAGAGTATCTATAACACCCATCTATTCATCAACATTTCATCCAAACAGTAGCTATATTACTGAATAAAGGTCAGAATGGCTATTTCTATCCCCTAGCTTTGCAATTGGCCATTTCATGTTCCAAAATTGTACTAAACATCATGTAAGACCTAAAGAGATACGATGGTCTCAAGGTACAACTTCACAAATTATACATCATTTTACATATCATTTCCAATATAAGGATCAAAGACAAGATTTGCATTTAAATCATTAACTTCTTCTTCCTTGGATTGGTCTTCCTTGGAGGTCTTTCCATAGCTTGTGCCTAATATATTTTTCATTTTGAAAGAGTGAAATTCAAAAAATATCTGTAGCAACACATATTCATGCATGCATATTATGACATCATTAATAAAAACATCAATCATTCTTATAAAAACACAACATGCCATGTTAATTCATAAAAATTTTGACAGAGTTTCCTTTTATAAAATGGACATCCCATGGTCAAAACCCCTTTATATACTCAACCAAAACAATGACAAAGCATCACAATACAAATATGGCAAGTTATAAAGTTCATAAAAATAACATAAGATAACAAAATGCAAGTAATGGGAAATTACTACCTTGGTGCTTCTATTTGCTTTTCCTTTGAGTTTCAGTACTTTCTATCTCTTCCACAAGCTTTCTTGAACCTCAATGCATCATTAAAAGTCCACTTAAGCCACTGATTCTTGGGTCTTCCTCACGAAGTCTCACAAAAACCCTAAAAATCAGTATAGTTACTTTTAGCATTTCTCCTTAAACCAACACTTGTTCTTAAATTTTTGGACTATGGGAATCCATTTTTTGAATCAAAATCATAAAATTTCAACTCTAAAATGATTCCCTGTTCTGGCCAACAATAATAAGAAAAGAAGAGGAAATGATTTATTTTGAAATACCATCAACTATTTCATGAAATCATGTTCTCTTGACTAGTTTAGGGTTTCTCCTTAATTTATTACATAAAAATTCATTCCGTACTTCCTCTAGGGTTTGGCTAAAATCTTAGCATAAGGAGAGGAAGGAGAAAACTCCATGAAACCATGCCTTACAACTTAAGAAACTAGCTTGAAGGGATAGCACAACTTACCTTGCACTTTGGTCTTCAAGACTTCAAGTTTGCTTTCTCTTTTCTCTTCTCTTTTTCCTCTCCTTGGTCATGCCTAAGAGCTTCTTGTTTCTGCAATTTGGAGCTCCTAACCACTGTTTAAGCATCTTAACACAAGGCTTGAACGAAACAGATCTAATGAATGAATAGTGATATTGGTTACGATGTTAACTTTGGTTACTTTTAATGAAATATTTTCCAACAATCAATTAAATAAATTCTATTCTTGTCCATGGCAGTTGTTGGTCACGGCTAAGGGAGGGAGTGTTGGGCTAAAATACTGTACATTTTTCCCAATTCAGATATGGCATGTCCACATACTTTTTACCTATACCGATAAAGTACTTTTACCGTATTTTGTCACTTTATTGATGTATGATTATTTTAAATTTAATTTTGAACTAAACTCATTATCATGTTCCAAAATATATTTGTGTGGGGTATGCATACTGTAACACCTCTCTTATAGGCTCATTTCCCATGTATTTAATCATTCTAAAGTCTATATCATAATAGGATCTTGAATCACAATAAATGCCATAATAAATTTTTTTCAACTTTGGTCACTATTCATGTAATCGAATTTATTTATTCCGATTAAATTTCAAAAAATCATAACTAAATCAATAAAAATCGTATGCAAGTGATTCAAGTCTCTATGGATAGCTTATAACTTGTTTACATGGGAAAAATATAAGTCAGAGCAATGGTAATACTGATCTGTATAGTAAACTCTGTGAACTTTCACATTTTATAGGAAAATTTCAAAATAATCATTTTAATTGGGATTAAATATAAAAATCCATCAAATATTGCACACACATCCAATATGAGTGTTCTTTGGACCATTGGAGAGCTCTTCCTGTCTACTTTTAAACCATATACACCATTCATATTTTATACATCAAAAGTCCAAATAGTGGCATATTTACTCTACATAGGTCAAGATGACCTTTTACCTCTTACTACTTTGCCAAACAAAAGCCATAAAATATTTACATGGCCATACATCATTTTCATACCATATCATACTTTAGCTAAGACCTAAGGCATCATAAAAACTTGAAGAAACATACTTAACATCACATTTACAAATTTACACAAAAGGTCAAAGCTCATGGCCATTGCTAGAACTATCAAGTTAATGGCCAAATTATTTCTCCTTTCCTTTATCTTCCTTGGTGGTCTTGCCATTGTTGCTACCTATTCATGGTTAATATTTGGGAGGGTGAGATTCAAAGAATCTCAGTAGTTAACACCCAACATGCCATCATATCATCATATTAAGCATGAAAACATCAAGATAACACATTTTGAATACATTAACACATTTGGGTCATATGAATTCATAAAATTTTTGATAGAGTTTTGTTTTGAAAAATGGACATACCGAGGTCTCAATGCCCCTCAATCAACTCAGCCAATAAACACAAATCATCTCAAAATATCATTGCAATCATATGACAAGGCATAAAGCACATTGAAAACAAACATGATAATATAATGTTAGTATGGGAAATTAACTACCTTATGATGCTCCCTTGCTCTCCAAACTTGTTATGCCACTTCTTGAGCCTCTTAACACTTCCTTGAACCTAATCATATCAGCATTGAACCAATTTAGCCATTGATTTTTTGGAATTATACAATACCATAACACTAAAATCCAAATTTTTCACTTAGCTTTCCTTTGATCTTTCTTTGTATAACACACTTGTTCTTAAGGTTTTGGACTATGGGCAATCTATTTTTGAGGTCAAAATCATGAAATTCCAACTCTAAATACTCCCTTGTTCTGATCGAAATTGTCTCAAAATGATTAAAAAAAATTTCCTTCAAATCACTTCAAACCATCCATGGATTCATGCTTCTAGTGGTGAATCTAAGCTTTTCCCTAAGTTTAAAGATCCAAAACTCATTTCTATGCTAAAATCCCAATTTGGCCAAAACCCTAAGATGGAAAAGAAGCAAACTAAACCATAAAACATGCTTTGAAAGTCATAGATAGTAAGCTTAAGGTGGTAACATAGAAGCTTACCGATTTGTGCTTCAATTTTCCTTTGATTTCTCTTCCTTTTTCTCTTCCTTCTTCCTCCCTTTTCTTGCATTTTTTCTAGTCTATTTCAGGCTTATGGTTCACGCGTGAAATAGTGAGGGAAGAGAAGGGTTTAAGTGGCTAATTATGTGCTTAAGTAAGTAACTAATCATGGTTACTTTTTGCTAATCCTTGATTACTTTATTACATACTTCTTTGAGAAGTTTTCCTCCAAAAATCATTAAATATTTGGGACTTTTGGGCTGCAGCAAATCATGCATGAGAGAGAGAAATGTGTCTAAAATTACCCAAATTTTCCTGATCCAGATATACCTCAATCCGGGTACTCTTTAACCGTACTGATAAAACCGTCTTTATACTAATTTAGTATTTTTGGGATACAAGACTATTCTAATTTTATTTTTATATTTCCATAATTATCATGTCCCAAATAGTATCTGTGTATGGCCCATATCCTGTCCTGATTTCTTTCTAACCATCAGTAGGGCCCACAATTTACTTTATCGGTTTACTATTACTTTTGAACACTCGGTACTGATTATTTCTTTATTCTTGAACATTAACCCTTAGTATTATATACCATTGGACTTCTCTTGTCGAGGGCTTCCTTTTGACAGTAACTTTGCATATTTAAAAAATTGACTTAATCCTGGGTTAAATTATAATTTCAAAAACTTTTGGGTCATTAGGTGTAATTTTTTCCAAGACTTTTCTAATTCTTTCTCAACGTAAATTTTGATACTTTTGGGACATAGATGTCATTTTTATATTTCTTTAGGGGTAAAAAAATAATTTTCTCATTTTTCCATCCAACCGAAAAAAATGATCTCTTTGCCCAATTTCACGTAAAACGGTATCTGTCCATTTTCACAAGTTCCTTGTACATTTTATGTTCTCATCAATTATGTCCTCTTTTATCACTTAGTATCCAATAAAATTTTGGGATATTACACATACTGTTCCTATCTCCTTACTGCATTTTGTGGGGCCACAATCTCCTTTTTTGGTATATTTTTACTTTTTGACTTTCAACATTATTATAAATTCATACTAACTTAGTTAACCTCTTAGCAATATTCCATTGGATTTAGCTTATCATGAGCTTCGTTTTGACCATAATTTCTAACAATTATGAAATTACCCTTGACCTGGGGTAAAATTAAAATTTTTAATTATTTCAGGTCTTTTCTCATGATTTTCTCCAAGGACTATAATGTATGAAATTCTTTCTTTTTTGGTGCCATACAGCGTAGTATTCTTCTTTTCAGAAAAAAATATGATTTTCTCATTTTCCCTTTTATCCGGGAAAAATGATATTTTTGCCATTTTTCACATTTAACTGTGTCTCTTAGTTTTTTCTAATTCTCTATGCATTATATGATATCTAGTAAAATTAGAGATATTATACTTTCAATTTCAACCTCTTGGCTACCAAATGCTTACATCGTTGAGCTCAGCTCATTAAGAGCTTTCATTCAACAAATATATTGCATAATTTTCAGTTCAGTTTTGGAATTAGGACCTTATGAAAAAGTAATTCTAATTAAGGACTAAACATAATTTCTTCTAAGGATTATGTAGGAAATTGATTCCAATTAAGAACCGAGCATATGAAATTTTCATTTTTTTCATGCATCTCATACCACATTCGCATATTAGTGGCATTCTTCATGCAATTTAGGATGTTACATTTCATAAAGATGAGTTTGATTTTTTCAAAGAGAGAAAAGCATATCTTATGTCGTATCTTGCAAAATCTTTTTTATTTGAATTCTTATAACCTCATTGTATCATTCTACTCTTTGTGAGAGAGATTTCTTCTGTAAACACTTCTTTTCTACTTAGGTAGATTGCTTAGAGGAGGGAAACTCTAAAGCAGTATTATAATCACATCTTGGAAGGGTGTGAGAAGAGATTTAAGGGTATAGTATCCCTTATGTTGTATTGTGGCTTTATAAGTACTCAGAACGAACTTTTGGGATTTAGTGAAAAATCTCAAGCGGGTTGCTTGGTGTAATATCCCAAAATTTTACTGGATATTAAGTAATGAAAGAGGAAATAATAAATGATAATATAAAATATACAAGAAATTCATGAAATTAGATAAACACCGTTTTACGTGAAATAAGGCAAAGAGGTTATTTTTCCTGGTTGGACAGAAAATTGAAAAATTATATTTTTTTCCCTAAAAAATTATAAAAATGACATCCATGTCCCAAAATATATAAAAATCACGTATAGAAATGCCTTTGGAAAAAATATACCTAATAACCCGAAAGTTTCATAATTTAACCTCGAGTCAAGGGTAATTTTGTAAATATGAAAAATTACTATCAGAACGAAGCCCTCGATGACAGAAGTTTAACAGTATATGGCATTGAGGGTTAATGCTCAAGGATAAAGAAATAATTAGTGCCGAGTGTCCAAAAGTAACTTTATATCAATAAAATAGATTGTGGGCCCCACAGGCAGTTAAAAAGTAACTAGGATAAGATATGAGCCTCACATAGAAATCATTTAGAATAGAATAATTAAGGAAATATAAAAATAAATTTAGAATAGTTATTTATCTTAAAAATGCTAAATTACTGTAAAAAACCGCTTTATCGATATAGTTAAATATTACCCGGTTCAAGATATATCTGAACCAGGAAAAATTAAGCAATTTTGGACACTTGAAACACTTATTGGTGTGAAAATTGGGGCAGCTAGGAAGCAAAAATTTTTGGAGAAAGCTTCTCCAAGAAGTTGTCATTTTTTGCCAAAAAAGTAACTATAGTTAGGTTAAGTGATTAACCGTGATTAGCTACATCATTAAGCCACTTAATCACTCATTTTCCTCACCTTTCTACATGAGCATTCAGCAGCCAAAAACCAGAGGAAAAATGCAAGAAAGACAGAGAGAAAGAGAGAAAAAAGAAGAGGGAACTCAAGGGAAAATTGAAAGCTCAAGTTCTTGGTAAATTGTTTTCTACTTCAAGCATGCTATTAGTAAGGTTTGGTGCATGGTTCATCGAGTAGATTTCCTTCCTCCTTCTCTTAGGGTTTCAGATGAACTAAGATTTAGGAAGAAAATGAGTTTTCCAACTATTAAATATAGAGGAAATGCTAGAATACTCATTTAAATCATGAATATGGAAGTAGTTTGATGAATTAAGAAGCATAGCAATTTTTTTCCATTTTTCCTTAATTTCAGCCAGAAAGGGTTTATTTTTAGAGTTGTAATTTCATGTTTTTGACCCCAAAAATGGATTCCTTGGGTCCAAATTAGTCAAATACAAATGTTGGTTTCAAGAAAAACTCAAAGGAAAGCTAAGTGAAAATTTTAGGTTTAATGTGCATAGTATGATGTTACTCTTGAAACCAGTGGCTAAAGTGCTTGAATGATGATATGGCTAGTTCAAGGAAGTTGTGGAAGGCTTGAAAAGTGGTGTACCAAGTGTGGGAAGCAAGGGAGTACTATAAGGTAGTTAATTTCCCTTGCAATGTATTGTCATACTTACTTTCAATATGATTGATGCTTTGTCATATGAGTATAATATTGTTTTGTGATGGTTTAATGTTATTGGCTGAGTTGATTGAGGGATATTGAGACCCAGGGACATCCATTTTCCTAAACAAAACTCTTCAAAAAATTTTGTAAAATTGTATGACTTCAATATGCTAATGTGATGAAATCTGTTTTCTTAATATTTACATGCTTAATGTGATAATATGATGGCATATTTGGGTATTACCTACTGAGATTCTTTGAATCTCACCCTCCCGCATATTAACCATGTTTAGGAGATAATCATGGCAAAACCTCCATGTTAGTTCAGCTGGCTTCCCAAGAGGGGGTGAATTAGGAAGTTTGAATTATTTTTCTGCAAAAAGTGAAATACAGTCATAATAATAGAAGTTCCTGAAAAACAGAATATAAGATATAAAGAGTACTTACAAAATAAATGAGAGAAGGACACAGAGATTTATCCTAGTTTGGTCTACTCCACCTGACCTACGTCCAATCCCCAAGCCACCACTTGGGATTTCTCCACTATTCTTTGCAAGATTTGAATAGGTTCTTGCAAAAACCACAGTACAACCCTGCTTGGACCTTGAGCTGAACAACCCTCTCTCACTCTTCTCACTCAAGAGCAAGAACAACTCTCTTAGTGTATTCTCACACTAAGCTCTATCAAGAAGTGTATAGGAATAAACAGAATGAAAACTCTCTCTCAAAAGAGTGGATATGAAAGTTTAAGTACAATAAATAAGCTAAACATAGGGTAGGTAAGCTTTTGAAAGAATCAGTAATTAATTCTTCAGTGTTTTGGCATTTTTTATGTTTTTTCTCATTACCCAACAAATTAAATGAGGTCCTATTTATAGTTTTAGTGTAAAAATATTCATTAGAAAGAAAGATTAGCCATTACCCTTGGAAAAATCGTCGTTCACCTACCATATTAAATGCATCTGACGGAGGTTATACGGATAACCTCCTTAGGTTATGCGAATAACGGGTGACTGTTAGCGCTTGTTTTCAATGTAGACCTTTCGTTATGTGGATAACTTCCTTAGGTTATGCAAATAACATTCATCCCAGAATAACTAAGTTTTAGCTCAAGAACATTTTCATGAAAACCTACTCAGCTGTTAGGATAACATTAAGTTTTTCTCAAACTGAGTTTTTGTAAAACTTAGGCTATCAGGATAACCTCCCAAGGTTATGCAGATAACCTATTTTGCTGACGAAGAATCATGAGTTCTGTAATGTAGGTTATGTGGATAACCTTTTTAACAGAGAAAAGTCCAAGGGCACTAAAACATAGGTTATGCGGATAATCTATTTAACCGAGAAGTGTTCAAGTGCTCTATAACACACGTTATGCGGATAACCTAGTTAGGTTATGCGAATAATGGGCTGCACAGTACAATAACCCTTCAATGTTCACTCCCTTATGCGAATAAGGTGCCCACCTTATCAGGATAATCACTTGGACAGTCCTAAGAACATGGTGCACAGCTATGTTATGCAGATAACCTTAATCCCTTTTCATGAAATCGAAGAAGGGACATTTAGGAAAGCTAAGATTGAGTCTTTATCCTCATACCCTTTACTGGTTATGTGCATAAGGTAACCCTTTTCGTGAAAACAAAATGAGAATACTTAGAAACAACTTTGAAATTGAGACTTTATCATTATAAGCAAAAACATTTTCATGAAAACAAAGTGAACATTTAAAGACATATTTGAAACTAAGACTTTGTTAGATATGCTGGCGTCCCAAGAGGGGGTGAATTGAGAAGATTAAAATTTTCTGCAAAAGTGTAAGAGAGCAATGAAAGCAAAAGTGACAGTAAAACAGAGTGTAAAATATATCCAAGTGAAAAACAAGATAAGGGAAGAGAAGACATAAATATTTATCCTGGTTTGATCTCTTTCTCTTGACCTACGTCTAGTTCTCAAGCTACCACTTGAGATTTTCCACTATCTTGCAAGAATTCGGTGGACTTCTTGCAATTCCTTGGTACAGCTTGATGCTCTGCTCCAAGAGCCTATAATCTCACTTTCTGCACTATAGATAAGTGCTTCCCAAATCTCTTGTGAAATCCCCTCAAAGGAAAATCTTTCTTCCAAATGAAGAGAAGATTAATTACAGCAAATGAACTCTCTAATTTGGAGTGTATATGAAAGTTGAAGTACAAGATATGAAGTGTGTTGAATCAAGAGTTTTGATGATTCCAAACCAACCTTCAAGAGCTTGGAATAAAGATATCAAAGGAGCACAAAAGGTTCAAGTGAAGAAATTCTGGATAAATCTGTGCAAAGTTTGATGTAGGATGCTTAAAAATGTTTTGATTTGAGTAAAAGACTTTGATTTGGTGAAAAGATGTTTTAAAACTTTGATTCTATGTTAAATCATGGAATATTTGAAAAACACCCACCAACAGATGAAGTTTGAAAGGTTAATACTGATATGTCATCTTGGAAATTCGAATTTTGGCTTTGGAAATTCGAATTTTGTATTGAAACTGAACAAATCTGAAGAGAGGCCTCTCTGACAGACGAATTTTGACTTGATGAAATTCGAATTTTGATTAGTGTCTGAAAGGAGCTTTTAGTAACAGACAAACTTTGGGTTTTGAAAATTTGAATTTCAGACAAAATGAAACTTATGAGAACTAAAGAAATTCATCTGAAATTATATCAAAGTTCATTTGAAACCAAGTTTAAAAATGGATTTCAAAGTTGCTCACTGACAGACGAACTTTGAACATGAAAATTTGAATTTCAGAAACTAAGCTTGTGAGTCTGTTAGAATGATATGTTGACATACGAATGACAGTATTTAAAAATTCGAATTTTGAAGTTAGTCTGAAAAGAGGTCTCTCTGACAGACGAACTTTGACATTTGAAAATTCAAACTTTGAATTATACGAGCTACTATGACTTACGAACCAGCTATGGACAGACGAATTTTGGGGTTCCAAAATTCGAATTTCGAAGGCACTGTAGCAAATTGAAAATACTGTTCACACTTACTAGAAAAACTTTCAACATGAAAGTTCGTATGTTACAACGAAGAAACATTTTTCAAGTATCAAAATTCGAATTTCACTTCATGACAGACGAACTTCGGGCTTTCAACGTTGAAGCTGCTAACCTTCGGTTTCTGCGAAATTTGCCTGTTGACTAACCGAAATTCGAATTTCAGTATGTCAGAAGCATTAAATGCGGTTGCTTAATGGATAGTTTTTCAGAGTAACCGTTGGATAACTTCTCCAACAGATAGATTTGGTCTCTAACGGATATTTGAGACCTAAATCTATAAATATAACATCAATCCTACTCTCTTCCTCTCTGGGTCTGTTCAAATCCTCTCATCAATGCTCTTAAATTCTGACCAAATATCTTCATTTCCCACCGTTTAAACTGATTTTCGCACCCTATAAACCCATTCGCTACCTCATTCTGAATCATTCATCCCCAAAAATGGCAAGAGTAAAGAATCTTGAAGCTCGAAAAGGATAGGCTCGTCCAAAGAGATAGGTCAAATCCCAATATGCCTCAAAGGAGGGTGAAAACTAAAGAGAAAGGCCGAATCAAGCAAGGGAACTCCTTCCAAACGTCAGAAAACTACACCAAAGGCTGAATCAAAGAAAGCTGGACCCTCTTCCTCAAAGAAAGCAGAGCCTTCGGTCCCTATTCCTGTTGCTGCTGAGACTCTTGCTTCCACCTCCTCCTCTAGCACTGAATCTGGAGAATATCAACTCACTACACTGCCATTATGGAGCACTCCACAGATTCAAGAGGAATACTCTACCAAGTTTGCCAACAAAAAGGTAATCAAGCCTCATTGTGTAAACTTGAAAGATTTCTTAGTCTCAAACAATTTTGATGCTGGAATATGGATGTTGAGATATAAGAATCTATTAGAGATATTGGAGAGGTATGATGATGAAGTAGTAAAGACATGGTATGCCTCCCTGAAGTACAACAGCAAGAAGAAGAAGTGAGAGGTCAATCTGAGATCAAGGACCATCTGGCTCACAGATGAGACCTTCAATGAAGTGCTGGAAATCCCAGGGCAAGATGGCCTCAAGATTGACATCACTGCCTCTGGTTATATGGATGAGGCAGATTCTGCTGATGAAGAAGATAGCCCCTTTTTGAACTACAAAGAGAGCACAATTCTGAGCACATTGTTCAGAAGAAAGGAAAACTGGCCAACCATAAACTTGTTGAAGCCCACAGACCTCAGTGCTCAAGTGAGGATCCTACACTATATAGTGTCTAGGATCATATTCAACAAAGGAAGTAGCTTCAATCTGATGACAAGGGCAGAGGCACATGTCATGGCAGTAATCATGTGTGGAAAGCTCATCAACATGGGTCATATCATACTTCAACACATGATCAAGGCAAGGGATCAGAGGAAAGACTCTACACTCCCCTATGCAGCTATCATTTCCAGAATTCTGCAATATGCTAGAATTCAGCATCTTGAGAAGGGGAAAGGGAAACCCATTGAGATTTTCAAGGACGAGGAACTTCAAAGGATGAGAATTGAAAGAAATGAAGGAAGATGGGTTGGGAAGGGAGCAGGAGAATCTGAAGATCTTTTCTTTGTTGAAGCTGTCTCCCAACAGCAAGAAGGTACCTTTGAGGCTCCTGCCAGACATACACCATAGCCTTCTCTGCCTATCCCATCTCCATCCAAGCCTACTACATTCCATCTAATCCCTCCTCTCATGCCAAGCCAACCAAGATATTTGAGTTGTATGACAGCCTGTCTACACTCATACTTAGCATCAGGGATGAGCAAAATGCCAAATTTGCTCATCTGCAAGATCAGATTCATCAGTTGGCAAAGAACATGAAAGTGGTTGCTGATGCCTATAAAGATATTAGGAGTACAATTCCTACCACATCAGCTCCACCTCAGCCAGGGTTCTCTGTGCCTGTTCAGTCTCCAACTCCTGAGCCTCCAAGCCCCTTCGAGCTAGCCTCTTCTGAGCATGATGATGATGAAGATGGTACTGACCCTGCTGGTACAATGAGGACACCAAGTCCTAGTCCACCCTTGGACTATGGTTTGGAAGAAGAAGGACCTCAGGAAACAGGCCCTCATGAGCCCATTCCATAAGATGCTCAGGATTCAATTCTTTCCACTCAAGAATCTGAGCAAGTTGAAAGACTAGTGGCAACAATTTCCACTTCATCTATGTTGGAGGTTGCCAGCAATGAAGAGAGAAGCATTGTGCCTGTTATTGATTTTGAAGCTATTGCTCGCAATACTCTCTTGCAAGCTCAGAGAAGAAGGCTTGAGGAAATGTTTCATTCTGAAGACCCTACTCCTTCATCTCTCACTGCATATGGTCTCTTAGAAGAACAAAGGGCTCAATTGGCTCTTTCTAGACAAAAGATGCAAGAGCTGCTAGAGGTCTCTGATGATGAGGATTCTGAGCCTTCTAAGCCTAATCTACCTTTTGATCCTGTACCCCTCCAAGCTATTCCAGTTTCTCAAATCCCTCCTCCGGCTGATTTTGTTCACCTTCCTGATGATGCCAAAAAGGAGGAGAAGAGTAAGCAAATTGGAAAATCTACTGCTGACCCATCTGGAAAGACTTACAGCAAGAAGTCCAAGCCAAAGAAGAAGTGATTAGAATTTAGGCTTGAGTTCTCTTGTTATGTCTCAGATGTTTGTTTTGATTGTTTGTGTTTTGTATTTGATTTGTGTATTTAGAAGAACTTTGCTTAAATTAATCTCTGTAAAGCAACATTTGATTAAATGAAAGAATTCCTTGGTTGGAATGATCTGTTCTTATTATTCTTTGAATTCCTTCACGTGATCTACTATATATGATATCTTTTGATATATAATGCATATGTTGAGGGAGAGCTTGTTAAAGCAAACCCAAGTACTAACCCAGTTTGCAAGTTGTTTCGTCATCATCAAAAAGGGGGAGATTTTTGAATCAAGAGTTTTGATGATTCCAAACCAACCTTCAAGAGCTTGGAATAAAGATATCAAAGGAGCACAAAAGGTTCAAGTGAAGAAATTCTAGATAAATCTGTGCAAAGTTTGATGTAGGATGTTTAAAAATGTTTTGATTTGAGTAAAAGACTTTGATTTGGTGAAACGATGTTTTAAAACTTTGATTCTATGTTAAATCATGGAATATTTGAAAAACACCCACCAACAGATGAAGTTTGAAAGGTTAATACTGATATGTCATCTTGGAAATTCGAATTTTGGCTTTGGAAATTTGAATTTCGTATTGAAACTGAACAAGTCTGAAGAGAAGCCTCTCTGACAGACGAATTTTGACTTGATGAAATTCGAATTTTGATTAGTGTCTGAAAGGAGTTTTCAGTAATAGACGAACTTTGGGTTTTGAAAATTTGAATTTCAGACAAAATGAAACTTATGAGAACTAAATAAATTCATCTGAAATTATGTCAAAGTTCATCTGAAACCAAGTTTAAAATGGATTTCAAAGTTGCTCACTGACAGACGAACTTTGAACATGAAAATTCGAATTTCAGAAACTAAGCTTGTGAGTCTGTTAGAATGATATGTTGACATACGAATGACAGTATTTATAAATTCGAATTTTGAAGTTAGTCTGAAAAGAGGTCTCTCTGACAGACGAACTTTGACATTTGAAAATTCGAACTTTGAATTATACGAGTTACTGTGACTTACGAACCAGCTACGGACAGACGAATTTTGGGGTTCCAAAATTCGAATTTCGAAGGCACTGTAGCAAATTGAAAATACTGCTCACACTTAACAGAAAAACTTTCAACATGAAAGTTAGTATGTTACAACGAAGAAACATTTTTCAAGTATCAAAATTTGAATTTCACTTCATGACAGACAAACTTCGGGCTTTCAACGTTAAAGCTGCTAACCTTCGGCTTCTGTGAAATTCGTCTGTTGACCAACCAAAATTCGAATTTTAGTATGTTAGAAGCATTAAATGCGGTTGGTTAACGGATAGTTTTTTAGAGTAACCGTTGGATAACTTCTCCAACGGATAGATTTGGTCTCTAATGGATATTTGAGACCTAAATCTATAAATATAACATCATTTGAAGTTGTAGGTAACGATTCTAACATTGTATATACTGGAACTTGGCCAAATCAATTACTCAAAGTCTGTTACTCTCTCACTTCAATATTTTGTACTTCAACTTTCATATTCCCTCTATTTAAGAGAGTTTAATCTTTGTAAACAATCTTTTCTTCATCTGAAAGATAGATTTTCTTGTGAGGGGATACCACAAGGGATTAGGGAGCACTTTGTAAGAGTACACAGAGAGATAGAGTGAGCTCTAGAAATAGAGCAACATCTTTGTACCGAGGCATTTGCAAGAAGCCCACGGAATTCTTGCAGAATAGTGAAAAATCTCAAGTGAAGACTTGAGGACTGGACGTAGGTCAAGTGGAGAGACCGAACCAGGATAAATTTCTGAGTCTTCTTCTCTTTACTGCCATCTTTACAGTTATTTGGTTATACTCTGTTTTACCATCATAAATTGCTTTCTTCACGTTCTTGATATTTTGCAGAAAATTTTTAATATTTCCAATTCACCCCCCTCTTGGGAAGCCAGCTAATCTAACAAAGTATGTGAGGGCAAAAGACTTTGACTCAAGAATTTTGCAGAGTTTCAGTATATACAATGTAAAACCATTACCCACATCTTCAAATAAAGTTCTATTTATATATTTATGTCTTAACTATTCGTTAGAGACAATATCTAGCCATTAGAGACGTTACCCAATGGTTACCCTGTAAAACTATCCATTCACCAACCGCATTTAATGCGTCTGACATCTAACGTTAGAATTTTGGGGAGTCAACAGACGAATTTCGCAGAGACCGTAAGCTAAAGACTTTAACATTGAATTTCAAAGTTCATCTGTTCTAAAGCAAGATTTGAATTTTCATTTTTAACAAATGCTTCTATATTGGAACATATGAATTTTCAAGTTTAAAGTACTTCTAGTAAGTGTGAACAATTGTTCCATATTGCTATACTGCCTTCGAAGTTCGAATTTTGGTGCCCAAAATTCGTCTGTCAATGAGCAACTCAATATGGTACAAAAGTTCTTCTTTTCGAACTTTAAATGTTCAAATACCAAAGTTTATCTATTAGAGAGATCTCTTAACAGACTTAATTCAAAGTTCAAATTTTTGAAGACTGAAGTTCGTCTATCAGAAGAGCATTTGAACAAACTTATAAACTATCTTTCCAAAGTTTGAATTTTTCAAAATTAAAGTTCGTTTGTCAGAGGACTGACTTGGAACTCTTTTCAAACTTTACTTTTAGATAAACTTTGACATATCTTTAGACGAATTTTTCATTTTTCATAGTTTGTGTTTTACACAAAATTTGAATTTTCAAAGATGAAACTCGTCTGTCAGAGGGATCTCTTTTTAGACTAACATATTTTCAATCCGAAATTCGAATTTCAGATATCAAAATTTGAATTTTCAAAGTAACATATCAAGTTTAACACCCTACTAAAAATTTGGGAATAGTTGGCATTTTTTTTCAAATTTATTGCCGTTTTAAAAACGCCATCTAATAATGCGCTGATGAAAGTCTTTAAAATACAATGGCGTTTGAAAAACGCTAACGTTTCTTCAGTATTTAGTTGGCGTTTATCAATAAACACCAATTTTTCTTAAGGTTTTATTTGGCGTTTGGAACAAAAATGCCAACTAAAGTCTCACTTTAGTTGGCGTTTATCAATAAACGCCAACGTTTTTTATGATCTTACATAGCGTTTACCATTAAACGCCAACATTTTTTTATCATTATTTTTTTTTATATTTTACTGTTACGCTACACAACCTACAGTTATTCATTATCAACCAGATCCAGTGAACCCAGAAATTGGAGTAAAACATAACAAGATGGAGTAATATATATTATTATATTTATAGTATCGGCCAGTGGAAATTCTAGTGATCAATTAAGAAGCAAACTAATTAAAAAAAGAAAAAAGAAAACCATAAATAAATTTCAGTTATTGACAACAGAATGTGCAGGAAGAAGCCAAGAATACAAGCAAAGGTGTTAGTATCTTTAGGATTAAATGTCACTTGCATCACATAATGAGAGTGCCCCTCAAATATCTGAGTACAAACCCAGCCTTTCTCCCAATCCCAAAGCTTTTTGAGCATATATCAGCAGATGATGACAGCACGTAAGGAAGGGTAGGATGAACTGCCACACACCTAATGTAATCTGTATGTGCCTCGAAAACTTTAACTTTATCCATTGTGTTGTAATTATATACATGAATGAACATATCATCTGCTCCAGTAACCACCCACTGTTTGCGTGCAATAGATTTGGCCGACCTAACTGCAAAATCATGCTGTACTTGAGCTCCATTGTGGTATTTTGAGTTATAATAATAGTGAGAAAAGATACACTTTCAAACAATTTTGGCAGTACAGGTAAAAATTTGTTTGCTAAAGAAAAAACAAGGATCATGTACCTGGTAACTCAGTAACCTCAAAAGACTTGGCCAAGGAAATGGTGAAAACAAACATGGGGTATCCAGAGCCATAGTTATGAATTTCACAATTCTAATCTGTCAGTTTGAATAGAAGAATGCAAAAGGCACACAAGAAAATTTATTCCACTGCAATATATCCACCATAATTATTACAACCCTCCATTGGCTAAAACGCACTAACAAGTTATAACAATACACAGGATCTCAATTAAAAAATTTTCAGGTACCTGAGATTGGGAGTTCCAAATACAGACAGTTCCTGAGTATAAACTTGCCAAAATCCTGTGGTAGCCATGGCAAAATCACACATTTCAGCAAAATAGCCAACGATAAACTATTTACCAATCCTATGTCATCAGTAACCCTGTTGACAAATTCCATGACTAATATTGATATAATTCTCACAGATGCCACACAGTAGAAATAATCAAATTAAGAAAGCAACTATAGAATTTTAAATTGCAGCATGGTTAAATTTACCTCTCTATTCATAGGCACTTATCAAGGACGAAGTTACACCACTCTTCGATGAGTTCCTCTATTTGCGTATTAGAGTACTCAGAATAAGAGGTGTCAGGGAAGTACTGTAAATTAAAAAATTATAAATAAGCGAAAATGGCAAAATTTTATAAGCCTTAATGTAAATATAAAATTACATACCGTGTCTGGGATTATGCTATGACCATGTGTGATGATATCCTTCATGAATAACATCATATAGTATCCACAGTCATTATCATTTGGTTGTTTTGGACACTAAAGAGGAAACTTATATTAATTATACAATACATAAATATTAATCTCAACAATTGTTGATTAAATATAAATTTATATATACCCGTATCTTCTGCCACTTATATAACGAGGAAGCTAAGGGTTTTACCATTTTGCCCTTATGATTATCTCTACAACCCCGGCCCGCTCGAAATATTGACACAGCACTGTTTAACCATAAAATATAAAAAATGTTAGACTGAGCAAAACCTAGCTAATTTGAATTATTACATATAAGTATGAATCATTAAAAACATGAAAAATAAATCTAGGTTCCTT
The DNA here is from genome assembly GCA_026686845.1 of Adenanthera pavonina. Classification (NCBI taxonomy): domain Eukaryota; kingdom Viridiplantae; phylum Streptophyta; class Magnoliopsida; order Fabales; family Fabaceae; genus Adenanthera; species Adenanthera pavonina. The sequence continues at coordinate 8,013,270 of JAIVEN010000019.1, read as the reverse complement.
ACTTATTAATTATCCCCATCATTTGTTTGCGAAGTTCCGGATCATAATTCAAAGGATCCAAAAAATAGATAGTTGGCTCCAATGGATTGATTGCAATTAACATCCAGTGTCCACTATGAAAAAATAACCAGTGTCATTAGGAAATTATAATTCAGCAGATGAAGTCAAATACATTAAATCCTGAGAATTTACTTACACATTATGATACGGAACCAAGAATAAGACATCTTTGTCAGCCCTTGCAGTGAATGCATCCGCAATTAACTGCTGCTGTTCAGTAATCTTACTGTCCAGCAATTTTGAAGCATAAGCAGCAACCTCTTCAAGATGGATGAATATAAATTTGTTTGTAAGATTGCAAGGCTTCAAAAATGTCTCGTAGAGGTATCTAAAGTTTAGAAACAAAATAAAAAGCAACATAGGTTAATATGAAGGCCTAAATTGAAAAAAATTAAAACAAATAGATTAATATCAAGTACCTTATGTACAAGTTAACATTCACAACCCCAATCCACTTCCGATGGATGATGTAATCAACAATTTCAGTGTTGATACTTTCAAATACTACCTTATTATAAATGTTCTTGGCAAATTTCACACATTTTTCGACTTTGCCCTTAAGCGAATGTGGTAGAAACTTGACAATCATCCTTCGAAAGGTGTCTGGAACTGGATGCCTGGGCGGCTGCATGAGTGGTGGAGCTACTGATTCCTTCGAATGTCCTGACTCTCCGACCTTACTCTTCCCCTTCAACTAAGCAACAAAGTGGGAAATTTTGAGATTAACCACCTTAATATACACATAACAATAGTATATGTCTATAGGTCCTCTAATATGAACCTTTGAATGTAGTGGCTCATTCAAGACATCTAGTATCAAGTTAGTATACTGTCAAGTAACATACCTTTACTAAAGGAGCAACAGTGATGAGGTGTGCGGGCCATGCTACGAAGCTGCCCAATGCCATTCCTATTGTTTCCATATCCCTCGCAGGAACAGGCAACCTGGAACCCTCCTCCCTAACTACCTCAATCGACACTTTTAGATGATTTGTAGGTACGGGTGCATTGTGAAGCATCTCTTCAGGGCTATTATGCACATGCCCCTCCGCAACCACATGTCAATTAGGTGTTTCTAACCATAGCTGGCAATATGATTGACCCTGTTCCAATCAATGCATTAGAAATCAACCATTTATTAGGGGTAAAAAAAAAGTTATCTTTTAACTTGTTCATGATAGCAATTACCTGAGGGAGATCGTGAGGGGTAACAGTGCAACTATCTTTGGCACTAGCCGACACTGGTGGTGTCCCTTGCGTTCCTTGTAGTTGAAGCACCATGTTCGTCAATTCAGCTAATCGGAGCTGCATTTGAGATTGAGTCTAATGTTGTTCCTGAATAATAGCCTCCAATTGGGCAACCTTTGCAGCATTTGATGATGATCGAGACCCAAAAAAGGCTTTGTGTGTCACACCAAACCCTGTACCCCTAACACGACCAGGATACTCAGGGACCCCCAGTGCCTTACCAAGTATATCCTGCCCAACGCTCTCCTGCTCACTAGCTTAAGGTATCGAATTAGAGAGTTCATTCTGTGGAAGAAAGAGAAACAAAATATAAATTTTGCAACTAAATAATAAGTATTTGAAAATATATATGTAAATAAAATATATAATACAATAATACTAACTATTGACTCGGCAACTTTCCGAACGTTGTCATTGTCAATTATCCCATCCTTGTTCTTGCGAGATTCTATCCATAGCTCATGGCGTTCAATTTCCCTCCCTTCTGACCCCTCCTTTGATTGCTATGTTTGATCACAAATAAGCAAATGTGTCAGTATTTGAACATAAGTGTCATTCATAGAAAAATCAACTATCAAACCACGTACCATCTTAACCTCTATATCATGGTATCCTTGACGACCCCCTCTATATGGGTATTGCTGCTTCTTGGCTCTGTCACTATTGGCTTGGCTTAATTTCTGAAAAGTTATGCAGAATATTAGTTTTAGTGTAACAAAAACTAAGATAAAGTACATATGATTAGGTTTATGTCCACCAAAAAAGTCGCAATAAGAATATTCAATGAAATGACATACTATGTTAATAATGCACACAACAAAGCAGACTTTTATTCAATGACTAAATATATGTACTATAATTAATTTAAGACCAACAATGACAGAAATGGTTTACCTAAAAAGATTCTTCATGACGCCTAGCAACAAAAGCATGCCAGTATTCCTGTGTAATGTACAACTCAAACAACCGAGGCGGATGAACAGCAAAGTTGACAGCTACATCTCTCAAGAAGAATCTAGTGAGAATGGATCGAAAATTTCGGAGTGCGACACCAGCCTTCATATATATGTGTCTCCTGTGACTATTATTGATGTCAAAAGCAGACTGCAACATGCATTACCAAAAAGAATTATTATCTGTATATATGTACACACATTATAATCAAATGACATACTATATTATTACCTCTATATCTTCGAAAATACTATTCTTCACAGGATCAGGGACTTTCCTCCAATCCCTGTGAGGATGGGAGATTGGAACCTTCAACTTCGCAGCGACCCCAATATAACTGCTCAATTTTTGTCCACCCTTTTGTATTGGATTGCCTTTGCGATTCCATTCGACATAAATCTTTTGACCAGTGTGTCGGGCGTGTATCACCTCTTTCAACACAGTCAAGCCACGCCGGTGCTATTTGATATATTTCTGTAGCTCTTCTTGACCATCATCAGCACCACAATCATGATCATGAGCAGAAGGGGATGCCATTTACCTACAATAAAATTCCAACAAACATGTAAGATGTCAAAGAAGGAAAAAAATTTAAAGCAAATACAACACAAAAAAAACTAATAAAACCGTAAAGCAAATTATACATGTCGAAGGAAATAAAATTCAAACTAAGGCAAACAATAAAAAATATTCGATAATTCAAACCTTTTCCTCTTTCTTTTCAGATGTTCACTAATCCGTCCCCTCTTCCAAATCCAAGTACCTTCTTGATGGTCATCTCTCACATAAAGGGTATCATCTCCACCAGGATTAGTATCAAGTGATGTCCCATGGAAATGATCATTCTCAATGCACGCACCTTGATAGTCTTGACCATCACCTAAGGTGTCAATTATTTTGTTCGTTAGCATAACAATTGACCACTTCTTATTAGCAGGATCAGTGACAAAAAACACTTGTTGGGCTTGGGATGCTAAAATAAAAGGTTCATCTTTATACCCCACCCTATTAAGATCCACTTGAATGAACCCTGAATCATCAACTCGGAGGCCGTTGTTGTTGTCAACCCATTTACAACTGAAGACAGGTACCCGGAATGAGATGTAGTCTAATTCCCATATGTGCTCAATTACCCCAAAGTATGACATGGGTGCAAAAATGGTGTTTTTGTCTTTAACACTAGATATATGCATTGATTGAGCTATAAGGGTTATCCCACTATTTTTCATTATACTCTTATCATCTTGCTCTTTTGTATAGAACGTGTACCCATTGATAAGATAACCAGTGTAAGATCGTACATACATGCTTGGACCCATAGCTAACTGTTTCAACCTGACCGAAACTGAACTAGAAGTCCTCTCCAACTCTGTGAGGATGTGATCACGCAACTAATGTATAAAAAGTCGATTATGTTCTTTTAATATCCAACTCTTATTCTTATTAGGGTTCAAGGTTCTAATTCTCTCCTTGTGCATTTCCACATATTCATCAACCTCATCCGAGTTGTGCAAGACATACAGGTGAGCTTGCTCCCACTGTATCCTAGAGATACTAACTATTTCACTTCCCCGAATCCCTTCACCACTTGTTCTACCCAAGTGACGAGACCTTGGAAGCCCAATGTTATCAACACTCAATAAGTATTCAGTACAAAATTCAACAGCTTCTTCGGCTATGTACCTTTCAACAATACATCTCTCTGGTCTACTTCGATTTTTCACATACCCTTTCAATATCTTCATGTAACGCTCAATCGGGTACATCCATCTCATATACACTGGGCCACACATTCGTGTTTCCCTAACTAGGTGTACTGTTAGGTGAACTATCATGTCAAAGAATGAAGGCGGGAAATACATCTCAAGCTCACACAAAGTGACAACAATTTGTCTTTGCAATGTGGGCAACTTCCTAGGGTCAATGACTTTGCTGCCAATAGCCTTGAAAAAGAAACATAGTTTCGTGATTGTCCCTTGCACCTTTCTCAGCAATATGGATCGTATACCCACCGGCATCATATGCTCCATCAAAACATGACAATCATGAGACTTTAGACCCTTCAACTTCAAGTCTTTCATAGATACAAGGTTCTTGATATTTGATGAGTACCCCTCCGGAACCTTAACTCCATCAAGGAATTCACAAAGAGATACTTTTTCTTTTCTAGATAAAGTATAAGCAGCTGGTGGAAGATAAGTACGTCGTTTGTCCTTGATTGGTGCCAATTCTCCTCTAATTCCCATAGCAACCAAATCCAATCTCGCCTTCTTACCATCTTTGGTCTTTCCCTTCACATTGAGTAACGTACCAATAATGCTATCACATACATTTTTTTCTATGTGCATCACATCAAGGTAGTGCCTCACATACAAGGACTTCCAATATGGCAAATCAAAGAAAATTGACCTTTTCTTCCACCCACTTGTCCCCAGGTGTTTGGCAAAAGGTTTCCCAAAGTTGTTAGTCAAATGTTGTACCTTTCGAAACAGGTCCTCACCGCTTAACGGAACAGGTTCTCTTCCGTCTTCTATATTCCCATAAATGCTTTTCTCCACCCTCTATAACGATGTCCCTGATGCAAAAATCTCCGATGCCCGAGAAAGACAAATTTCCCACCATGCTCCAACCGAATCGATTGTGTGCCTTCTTCACATATAGGGCAACCAAATTCCCCTTTGATACTATATCCAGACAAATTCCCATACGCTAGAAAATCATTAATTGTACCAAACAGCATAGCTCTCAAATTGAATGCTTCCTTCCTATACCCATCATACACCTCTACACCACTCTCCCATAATAGCTTCAAGTCATCAATTAGTGGAGCCAAGTATACATTTATATCATTTCCGGGTTGTTTAGGTCCAGAAATTAACAAAAGACAACATCATGAATTTTCGCTTCATGCATAGCCACGGAGGCAAGTTATAAATCAGCAAAATCACGGGCCATGTACTGTGTGTACTACTTTGCATACCATGCGGGTTCATTCCATCAGTAAATAATGCAAGACGTAGGTTTCTAGCTTCTGCCCCAAAATCTTCATAGTCACGATCAATTAATTTCCATTGTGGAGAATCTGCAGGATGTCTAAGCTTCCCATCTTTAATTCTATCATCTGCATGCCATGTCAAGAGCTTCGCATTCTCCACACTGTTGTACATGCGTCTAAATCTAGGTATGATGGGAAAATACCAAACTACCTTCACTGGACTCGATTCTTTCTTCTTATAACGTTGGGCATTGCATTTAGGACACTTGTCTAATGATGCAAATTCCTTCCGAAATAAGATGCAATCGTTAGGACAAGCATGTATCCTCTCATAGCTCATCCCTATAGAGCTTAACATTCATTTAGCCTCATATGTTCGGTTAGGAAGCTCATTATCCTCTGACAGCATATCCTTCAAAAGTGCAAGCAATTCTGTGAAGTTCTTATCACTCCATCCATTGCCTGCTTTCAAGTTGTATAGCTTCAACACAGCTGACAATATCGTGAACTTAATGTATCCAGAGTACAATGGATTTTCTGCATCCCTCTTCAACCTATCAAACATCCCCGGACAATCCTTAAGTTCATCCTCAATCACATTGGTCATCTCTTCAAGACGATCGGCCTCAAGTGTGCTTGTGTCGAAATCATTCGATCTACAGCTCCCACTATACGTATTACTGCTATAATCATTATTCGTCTCACCATGCCTTGTCCATCGTGTGTAACTTCGATCAATTCCATTACAAATTAAATGTGATTCCAAGTCAGTTGCACTAACTAGCCTCCCATAGCAACACTTCAAGCAAGGGCATATAATTTTTTCGGGGTTATCAGCATGCTCAACTGCAAACCTAACAAACTCTTTCACTCCATCCCAATATTCCTGAGTCAAACGATTCGCAGACATCCATTTCCGATCCATACTTTTATTAAGTTGTGTAACCTTTTATAACTTCTGTATAAATTTTGGCAGTGATCTTCCCAAGTTGAGCCTCCCAATAATTCTACAATATAACACCAACTTACAGGCCACGTTATTTCATATGGATTAAATACCATAACCCCATGATTAATACATTAATATTCTTGCTACATAAAAAAAAAACTAGATTCATTAATTGTACTACAATTATTTGTTTTTCCTAACTTTACTTTCTGATTTATTAAAGCATATGTTACTTTTCACATCCTTAACTAGCAAAAATATTCAACAACATAGACAAAAAAAGAGTTCCAATTATATGTTGCCAACCATCCAAATCAACTATCCATAGCTTTTCATTTACTAAATTATAACTTCAAAAGACAAACCGGCAGCATAACAACTAAAGAACCATATCATTAACCACTTAGCAAAAATCACCTGACTTAGCTAACTAATACAAAACTTTTACATAAACATAATCAGGAAGCATACCTTAGACAAAGTAGATATCTGATGGGCTAGCACTACAAATTCTATCAATATGAAACAAGCACACCAATGACACCTTCATACAAGTGAAGCAACAAGTTAAATGAAGGTCAACCACAAAGTAGTTTGGTGGTGCGTCCACATATGCATGTATGAGTAAGGAAAGATATATATATATATAGTAAAATAACACTATTATTATAGAAAAAAATTAAAATAAAAACTATAAATCTAAAACATGTAAATTAAAATTAAACGGTCCAAATTCACCCAGAATGATGAGTATTGGGTACTCATACATAATCAAATTGCCACTCATGGAGATGCTCTCGGTGGTTCAATTTCTTTTAGCCCAATTAGGAACAGTTTGATACAGAATAGACATAATGGTCAACAAACAAAATCAAGATATATGTATTGTATTAAAAAAAAAAGCAAGATAATATGGTGGTTGATTGTATAGTATATTTGGGGATCCAGGTTTCGACATTTCTTCAATGAACTAATGAAGTCTTTGCCATCAAGCATTGAAAAGGAAAACAAATTACAATATGGGCAATGACTCATATATGAATTTGACAGAAACAGCCACGAATATGAGAGCGTCAGTGGGATAATATGGGGTTACCTCAAAACTAGCCGCCGTTCACTGTTGGGTCTGGGAGGGATTTCGAGTTCCTCTGAGAGAATGGAACTGGGCCTCTTTCACTCCATTCACCGTGACCGTTGACAGGGAGAGACGCTACGAGATCAAGCGATTTCAGGTTGAAGGGGATTTCGGAGGAACAATGCCGTGGCGGAAGAGGAAAGAGTGTAAACTTTCGATGCGTGGTGGCCGAAGAGCTGTGCCAGAACAGAGCTATGGCAGAGGAACAGCTTCAGAGCATGGTGGGAATGAAGACGGCACAATTCTGAGAAAATGCGATATAGGGTTCTGAGAAGAGATTTAAAACAACTTAGTTAGTGTTTAACAATTAAACGCTAACTAAATATAATATACATGGCGTTTATTATGTAAACGCCATCTAATATTCATAACTTAGATGGCGTTTATCACATAAACGCCATTTGAAATTTATACTTAGATGGCGTTTAAATATTAAACGCCAACTAAAAGTTTAAAAATAAATTAAAAAAAAATTTCGGTGGACCTTAGTTGGCGTTTATTTCATAAAATAAACGCCATCTAATAATTTATATTATTTTATTAATTTAGATGGTGTTTTTCTTATAAACGCCATATAAAGTCTGAAATGAGTTAGCGTTTATCATAAAATGCCAACTTTAGTTTTACATTATGACTGTAAATGGCGTTTATTTTTTACACGCCATCTAAAACTGGAGTTTAGTTGGCGTTTATTTTGTAAACGCGAACTAATACGCTTGGTTTGATTTTTATTGGCCTTTTTCTAAATAAACGCCAACTATTCAACGCCAATAAATCCTAAATCTGGCGTAATGACACTTCAAAATTCATCTGATAGTAGATATTTTTCAAATACTTCATGAGTTATTGTAAAAATACATTTTTAAAATATTTGTGTGCAAGATCAAAGCTTTTTACTCATGTGAATATAATAAGAAATCCTACATCTAATCTTAAACTCATTTTTCTTGGATTTCTTCACTTGAGATCTTTTGTACACCTTTGATATCTTCCTTCCAAGCTCTTTTCATGAAAACCATTTTGAAATAATGAGCTAATCATTAATCATTCAAATAGATATCTCATTTAATATTGGGTGAGGTAAATTTCAAAGCTAAACTACCTTCCTTTATAAATGGATTCCTAAAATATGTAAAATAACTCTTTAATCTTCAGGAAACTATAACTTTGTTCTTCATATTACTTGTGTTCCTTTGATATTAGATTTCCAAGCTCATTGTTGTTTAAAATCATCAAAACCATCTGAATTAACACTCCAAGGAAGAGAAAGGAAAGGACAAAGAACTTGTTGGTTAGATTGATAATGTTTGCAATGGCCATGAACTTTGATCTTTTATGTAAATTTGTAAATATGATGTTAAATCTATTTCTCCAAGCTTTTATGTTCATTTAGGTCTTAGTGAATGTAGGACATGATATGACGATGAATTATGGCCATGTAAATATTTTACAACTTTTGTTTGGTAAAGTATTAGGATGTAAAGGGTCATTCTGACTACTACAGAGTGAACCCGCCACTGTTTGAACATTTTGTAATGTAAAGTATGAATGTTATATATGCCTGGAAAGTAGATAGAAAGATATTTTAAATGGACTAAATAGAACTCAATTTGGATGAGTGTGTGAATTATGGTGATTTTTCAAATTTAGCTCCAAAAAACTGGATTTTCTGAAATTGACCATATAAACAGTAGAGTTTCATGAAATTTACTATACTAATTGGCCTAGTAATTGCTCTATTATATATTTTTTCCATATAGAAAATAATCTAAGATATCTGTAGAGACTTGAATCACTTGCATATGATTTTTATTGAATTAGTTGCGATTTTCTGAAGTTCAGTCAGTGAAAGGGATTTAGTTAAAATGAATAGTACCCAAATTTTGGGAAAATTTTATTATGACATATTATGTGATTCAAGGTTCTAATAATGTATAAATGAACTTAATAATTATCTAATAAATGGGAAAATGATCCTAAATCAAGGTGTTACACTTGGGGGATGGATGTAAGTCAAATGGTTAGGCCTAACCAGTATAAATCTTGGCTTTTCGATCTTCTTCTCTACCTCTAGCTCCATATCTTCATCTTACTCTATTCATCTCTATTTTTATGCTCTTTATTGTGTTGTTGGGTTATTCTTCATAAAGGAAAAAAATTTTGTGACACCTAATTCACTCTTTTCTTAGAAGACTAGCCAATCTATCACAAGAATCTCATTAACTTTCTTCTAAGGCTCTTGCAATCCTTGATGTAAAATGGGAAAAGCATCTTTACATTTTAATGCTTCAATAGCTAATCTTATAAGGCATTGTAACATTTGGTGTTTTTGTTCATTCCCTTTCAAGTTGATTAAATTATAATGTTGTTTGAATTAAGTTGTGCTTGCAAACCATGGAGAATTGAGGGTAAAAGTGAAAAGATAGAAAAAGAATTAAAAAAGAGAAGAAAAAAAGAAAAAAAAATAGAGAAGGGCTAGTGTTATAGCGCCCTTTTCTAATGTTGTAGTACCCTTTAAAAAATTTAGTTTAAAACTAGACAAGTAACAGCTAGATGAAAAAGAGAGAAAGTAAGGGGAAAGAAGTTGATGTAACACCATAAACTTACATCTATTTTCCATGTATTAGACTCCAATTATGTCCATTATTGCATGATTAGAGACATGATTGCATAAAAATATTAAACAGAATTTTCTTTATTTCGGGTATTATTCATTGTGCATTTTCTATTTTACCCAACAAACTTTGAAAATTCATAACTATTTCTAGAAAAATCATCTCATAGTGATTCAAGTCTCTAAAAATAGTTAAAAAATTTTCTTCATGGAAAAAATATAAAATAGAGCATTTTCTAGACCAATTCATATAGTTTATTTCTCAAACATTTACTGTACATTTAGTCATTTTGAAACTTCCCAGGTTTTGGTATTATGTTTAAAAATTCATATCTCCTCATATTCTGAGCCAAATCATGCATTCTCTATGTTGTTGAAAAGCCCTAGGTGTCTACTTATATAAATTTTTCTTGTATATTTATTTGACTTGAACAATGCATGAAATCCACTTGAACCATTAAGGGTCAGAACTTAACTCTAACTATAATAGTTTTAAGAGAATTTGCATATCTCTTTCTCTATAGCTCCAAATGATTTCAAGCAAGTGGCATTCAATTCCTAAGGCATATAGATTTCCATCCATGCTAACCAATGAATTTTTGGAGCTCTATAAGATTTTATATTACCTTTTGAAATTTCCAGTACCTATGTTCAAGGCTTCCAATTTACCAACCTTATCCAATTTTGACCCACAATTTCTAAAATTCACCATAAATTGTGTGCTTATCCAATTTAGATGTTCTCTAGCCCTATGGAAAGCTTATTTCATATACTTTTAGAGAATGTAAATCACTTAAACTAACTAACCTGTTCCTCATGAACAGTACCTACATATCTATCAAACTATTCAATATGAGCTTTTCTATTCATAACTTGACAAAATAAGCTTCATAAGCATTTCACATCATCATTCATTGATTCAAATTCATACATAACATTTCATGGTGCTTTAAAGAATATGATAGCACAAAGGTACACACCACAAAACATGTACATGATTTTACATAATATCTCAAATTATAACATCATAGCTTGAACTTTAACATCAAGCATCAATTCCCTCTCCTTCATCCATAGCTCACTTGTCTCCCATGCATTGCTTGGCCCTAAACATGTTAGTCATTTTGGAAGAGTGAGATTCAAAAGAATCTCAGTAGCATTACCATTTATGCATGTATATCATCATATAGCTTATGAAAACATCAAGTAATCACATCAAATCATTTTAAATCATGTTATGCCATACAATTTCATGAAAATTTCGATAGAGTTTCCTTTTAGATTTTGGACATCCCTGGGTCACAAAACCTCTTTAAATAACTCAGCCAACACTCAAGAAACAACACAAATATTGAACATGGCATGAAACAAGTCATAGAGCTCATTGAATCAATATTGGATAATACAATGCATAAAAGGTAAAATTGCTACCTTGTTGGCTTCCTTTGCTTTCTAAACTTTGTGCACCCTTTCCTTGGCCTTTGACAACTTTCTTGAAGCCTAATATAACACAGTTTAAGGTCATTAGCCTCTAATTTGATGACCCCCTTCACAAAGTGTACATACTTGGACTAAAATTCCACTTTGCTTTCCTTAAGGTATTTCTTATACAACACACTTATATTTACATAATTTGGACCAAAGAAATCCATTTTTGGGGTCAAAATCATGAAATTCTCTTCTAATCTCAAACCCTAAATCAGCAAAAAATTTAAAGAAATTGTAAAAAAATAACTACTCAACAAACTTGCAAACCAATGACATGTTCTTGTACCTTAAGACCTATACAACCCTTTTTATAGTTTGATTTCTTCATGACTAAATTTTCTCTCTCTACTTTCTCTCTATACTGAAATTTTCAGAGGGAAAATAGAGAGAAATACTCCATGAAAACCATCACAAACACTTGAAAACACCATAAAATCTTACCTTGCAACTTATATCTTAATGTCATGCCTTCAAGTGCTCCCTTCCTTCTTCGTATTTAGGTCTCTTCTTTTTTGTTTCTTGCTACTGTTTCATGTCCTAGATGGAGAAGATGTAGTCACAATGACTTAACCAAGGTGTTAAAGGAGAGATATCTAATGGCCAATTAATCATGATTAATTATGTTACCCTAGTTACTTTATGCAATAAAGCTTTTTAACCAATTCCATTTTTCCCCAAGGTCAGTTTCAGAGGCCACTTCACTTCTTTTTGGCCACAAAATCGCTTCAATAACTTTAATAGACCAATATACCCTTTATCGATTAAATTTACTTTACCGATTAAGTATTTTTTCCAAAAATTGGCATTAAATTGGTACAGGATTATCAAAAAATTACTTTTAGTCCAAAATTATTATCTTGACCCAAAATATATTTTAGTAAGGTCCAATCATTGTCCTTGATTCAGTACTGCCTTTTCCTACAGTCTAAATTGATTTTTATCAGTTAAAATATTAATATTAAACTCTAATTACCCAATAAATATTATTTTGATCTTAATAAATTTCATACTGTATTCCATTGGACTTAGCTCACTGAAAGCTTTATTTTAACTTTAATTTTTCATATTTCCAAAAATACCCTTGACTCGGCATAAATTTATAATTTTTGAAACTTTCGGTTCATTAACTATAATATTCCCCAAACTTATTTTCATTTCCTCTCCGTGTGACTTTAGGGACTACATTGCAAGCATTCTTAGTTCTTAGGATCAAAATATAATTTCTTATTTTTTCATTTAACCTGAAAAATGACCTCTTTACCCTTTTTTACACTTAACAGTGTCTCTCAATTTTTCCCAGTTACTTATACATTTTATGATATTAACATTTTTTTCCTTGGGGTTTAAATGTAATATTTACATTTTACTTTTAATATGGAAAATGACTATTTTACACCTGAGCCGACTGAAAATGTAATTATCCATTCTTTTGGACACTTTTATGTAATTTTACCCAAAGACCAATTTTTTATATTTTTTTACTATTCACATTGACTTTCAAATTGATCTATCTCTCAACTCAGACCTCCCAGCAACTCAATACTTATACCGTTGAGCTCAGCTTGGAGCGAGCTTTCATTCAAGTGGTATATTGTATATTTTCTGGGGTAAGTTCTGGAATTAATTTATGCTATTATTCTTATGGAAAATTAATTCTAATTAAGGACTAAACATAACTTCTTCTAAAAATTAGATGAGAAATTAATTCCTTCTAAAACCTGAGTATATATATAGCATTTTCATCTCACTTCGTATCTCATCTTTTATTCATTTTATAACATCCCATAAAAATAGGGATATTACAGTTGTTGTGTTAGGATTCAACTTCTGTGACTAAGAGGGCTCAATTCTTGCATTTCCAAGCCTCTAATCTCAAAGGTAACAACATTTTCCTGCCCTACTCTCCATTTTCCTCTTTTTCAACCAATTGGATTTGGGATTTGAGTAGGTATTTGGAACCGTAACCTGCTACACAAATTTCTTGGGATTAGAATGTTATAATCTAGCTTGATGAAGTGTTTGAAGCTAGGAAATACTTGTTGTATGTTTATTTGTATGGAAAGTTTGGCTTCATGGACAAACCCTAAAGTGTGAAGTAGAGATTGTGATTTGTATGGATTTAGTGCACGATTTTGCTTGTGTAACATCTTGGTAGACCCAAAAACTTGTCTGCAAAATTTAGTTACGTTTGGAGTTGATTTGAGTTATCATATCTAAGTCAAAAGTTTAACATGTTTTGGTGTATGATTGGGGTTTGATTAGTTCATGATAATATTGATGCTTTTAAGCTTATTGAAATGGTGAAATATCACCAGTGGGTATGCTTATGAATGTGGATTAACCTATAATTGGAAGATTAGTGTAGAATTAGTGTGACTAATGTTAGGTCCTCTTTGTCATTAAAGGCTCAAACTAATGAATTTTGCTTTGGGAAGGTGTTGAAAGGACCTGTTGCTCTTTGAGGACTTGAGAAGTTAGTTGAACCCTTTGTCATTTCATCCCAAGTTTGGTCAGTTGGTTTGCTTATGGTGTTAACTCTTGTTGTAGTGTGTATTATATGGGAAGTAGAATAAACTTGGAATTTGTCATTCTAGATTGAAGTTGCCCATTTTATGGATAACCACAGTAATTTGGACTTGAGCTAAGGGGTTAAGTTAATCAGGGTTCTTCATATTGTTAACGTGATGTATGTTTACTTTTTTTATCCTCTCGTGATTTATGTTTATTCATACATGATTATGTTAGCATTGAATATGTTATAGTATGACCCCATTACATTGAATATGCATAGTAAAGCATTCAAATATGTCATATTTGACATTAATGAATATGCATGAGTCATGATTAGGTAGTGATTAAGTTGTATTGCCACGTGATAAGTTGCTAAGACCTTAAACTACACATAAGACCTTATGTTAAAGGTGGACGAGGCATTATACATCATGTTCCCTAAATTGCCATCATTTGGCCGGGAAGTGAAAGGTGGAAAGGATTAGAGGATTTCCTAAATTATGGCTTCAAAGATATCATAGAAGGTGGAATACAAATCCATGGACCATTCCTTAAACTATAGTCCTACAAGGCTATAAAAGGTGGGGTAGGATTTGAAAGTGTTCCCTAAATCATAGCCATCATAGGGCTACGGAAGGTGGGGTACTAGGGTTAATAAATCCATGGATGGGGTTCGTGCATTGACATCATATTATTTATATTATAATTCCATGCATATTTACATTGCTTTAATTTAATACTTGTTCGATTAGTAATGTACCTCTAGTTACTGATATTTCCATCTCACCCTATGGTTTAACCTTTCAAGAGAAGGTTCTAGCAAGGACTAAGGCAAGGCTTAAGAGAATTAATTCTCCTTCTTATAGTTCAAAACACATTATTTTGGTATGCTTGGTGGCTAGTACATTATAGACTTAATATGACTATATTTAACATGTGTTAATGTCAAGTATAGGTTCTTTTATTTTCTTTTTGGAACCCTTAATGGGGAATGTCCACTTAAAACATGATATTGAATTGGTGTGGAACATTAAATTATATGCTAGTAAGACTTTGAGATGTGTGTCGTTATTCTCTTTGGTATGACTCATGGAGATCTTGAGTGTTTATTATGGCTATTTGCATGGATAATTACATACTTGATTCTGTGTATTATTATTACTGGACACATTGTTGTGCCATGAGGATTTTGAGTTAGTAAGGAATGCCTTTAGTGGATTGAATAGGGAAATTTGGTCATAGTAGTTGTGAAGGAACCACATGGGGTCCTTTGTTGAAAGTTGATTTATTTAATTTGAAAACAAATTAAATTTCCTTCCACTTTAGTGATATATATTTATATTTTTTTATTTTCTTAATTACCTTTTCGTGATTCATTCGTAATAAATATAAACTTTTTAGTTATGATTGTTACCAGCATAGGGCATAATTATTTATAATGTACTATGTAATAGGCAATTTTATCATGTTTTGTTCTGAATATGATATGATATAGTCATGGATAGGAAAGATATCATGCAACATGAGGAAATGTGTCATGTTTGAGCCTTAAAAGGGGTAAAATAATAATTTCCACAAATTAGGCCTTATTTGGTAATTATGAAAAGTTTTGGGTCTAAAGTATAGTTATTTTGCTAAGTTGAGCAAAAATTGTGCATGATGTGTGTATTTAGGGTTCATTATATCTTGTATATCATGATTGGACTAACTACTTTGCTTGAAAAAGAGGTATATTCAAAGTAGGTTGTCCAAAGAAAAGGAAGAGTGGGCATTAAAATAAAAGAATGGATTATCATGTTATGCTTATCTTAAAGAATGTGCTCCAAGTATTGAAGGATATAAAGATGAAGATATCAAGAAGGGAGCATATGTCAAAGTGAATCCAAGATAAGATTGAGCTAAAATGTTGTAATTTGTTTCTCTCTCTTAGGATTTATGGTGGTTTAGCTTTGAACTTACTTAATCTTCTTACCACTAATCTTAGATGAGCTTTCGATTGAGTTTTGGTAGCTAGCTCAATGTTTTTTAAAGTTACTTTTTTTCTGTCAAAGTTAAGCTTAGTGGACTAAGCTTTTAGGTTTGTCAACCAACCTCTTGTGTTCATTAAAGTTTTTGCCTCTGGGAAAGAGCTTTGTGAACAAAGGGTGATGGGTTAGAAGGAAAAGCTACTATGCAGAAAATGTTGTCTCTTTGTCAATGCACAATAGTCGACTAACCTATGAGGTTTGTTTTCTAACCTAGCCAACTAGAGAGCAACATATTTTCTGGGTTGATAGCTTTGTTGACTAAGCCTATAAGTTTGTCTACTAACCTTGTTTTCCAGAAAACCAAGTATAATGGACTTGAAGCTTTGTGGACTAAGGTGACTGCTTTGTCTTCTATCCTAGCATATTTGTCTACTAGCCTTGGAGGTTTCCATGAAATCATTTTGAGCTAAGCTATTGAAATAAACCAAGTGAAGCTCGATTGTTGACTAACCTCCTAGGTTTGTTGACTAACCTGGTCCAAGATTATGAGATATGTCTAACATCTAGTTTAGGTTTATGGACTAACCTGTCACCTTTGTGGACAAACCTTTGACAACGCATTTAATATTGCAGGTTAATGTTACACCTCACTTAATTATGGCTAGTTTCAGCTCTGAAGGTTAGATTAAGTTGAAATCTATATATAGGATCAGATTTAAGGTGGTGGGTAACAACATTAAGTATCCTAGAGCCAGAATATTGTTACATTGATTCAAAGCCCTACCTACCATACTTAGATGACTCTTAGTTATTATGTTTCTATCTACTCTTTGTAAGTGGGAGTTTTTCATTTGTAATCATCTTTTCTTTGTAAGAGAGATTCTCCAAGTGAGGTATCCTAGAGAGATTACTCAAGGTCAGGATGCATTAAGGGAATTTGTAATCACACTAGGAAGGTATAGGAGAGTGAAAACTTAGTGAAAAAGTCTAGGATGCATTAAGGCTTCATAAGTGCTTGGATCAATCAAACTTGTGATATATAATGAAAAATCTCAAATGAGTTACTTGACAACTAGATGTAGGCCAAGTGGTTGGGCTGAACCAGGATAAATCTTGCTGTCTTGATCTTCTTCTCTACCTCAAGCTTCATCTTCTCATTATACTTAGCTTACCCTTATTTTCGTGCTTCATATTAATACATTGGGTTGTTCTTCACAAAGGCAAAAATTTTGCAATACCCAATTCACCCCCTTGGGTGACTAGCCAATATAACACCTTTTACCATCTCCATTAGAGACATAGTTTATATAGACTATTCCTCCTTTTATGACCTCTCCAAGCCATAGTTTAAGGAATATCATTCCACCTTCTTTAATGCTACCCAGGCATTAGTTTAATTAAATAGACCATGGTTGGCATTCCAACTTCTATCCCATGGTTTATGGAATACCCAAGCCCCCCCATCTACCTCCCAACCAAAGGACAGTAGTTTAGGGATTAGCATTCTACCTTCTATCCCCTACTCAAGCTAATATCAACATATCAATATTAAAGTAAATAGAAATGTAATGTCTGAATCATTATCATACATTATGCACTCATGTTATGAAAAGAAGTTAACCCAATTACCTTTACTCTCACTATAAATACAAATTACTGGAGGCAAGCCAATGAACCTAATGCAAGCTTAAGTCCTAAGAGCCACTAATTTCCAAAAGCTTGTGGATATCTGCAAAGCACAGTCATACCATATAAACCATCCTTAGTGTTACAAAGTGCTTAACATAAGCAAACCACCAAAACCCTAACCTTTTCTTAAGAGAAAACCAAGCTATGGAGAGGATTCTTACAAAAATCATAAAACAAAAGAGTATTTGTAGCTCCTCTAAACTCCAATTCACTCCCCAACACAGGTTTAAACTTCTCACACAAAAGATCCAACAAGTCACTACATATTCATAAGGTTAGAGGTCTAGAGTTTATCACATACCACCAATGTCTTTGGTTTAAAATTAAAAAAAAAACTCATCATTTCTAACTCAAAATCATGATCCTTGATGGTATTTTCAATATCCATATATTGGATATGCAGACATCTGTGAACCCTAACCCCAATCTTGGGTAAATCTCTAAAATCAATACATGAATCAAGAATAAAGATGATAAGAAAGTGTTTCTAATTCATTACCTTGAGTTTAATTGGTGCTAAATCACCCTCCATGATCCCAAGATTAAAACCCTAGCAGAGCCTTCACAATATACTTGAAAACTCCAAGCTTCTAATTTAGGTTTGCCACTACTCACTATTTATAGATGCTATGATGAATGTTCAATGCTGCATGAATGTTCAAGAGTTTCTGAATGAAGGTTTATTGGGCTTTTCATGTCTGATTCCATTACTGCCAGGCACGATGAATGATTAAGCACCTTCTCAATGAACATTCATCGCATTCCAGTCCACCAACTCTTCATCCCAGGAGCTTATTCAATCATGATAACCTCTAGAATGATCATTGACCTTCCAACACCTCTAGACCCCTTAAAAACCATTCCAACACATACATTAATGATCATTAACACTTCCAAATATCATCTAAATGATTCTTAGCAAGGTTTAAGGGTAAGGGGTGGTATATAGTTAACTGTCCATTTGTGAAATCCCTAAAAGGCTAGATATCTAAAAATGCATAAAGAATTCACGAAAATGGATATACACCATTTTGTATAAAATTGGACAAAGAGGTTATTTTTCTCGATTAGATAAAAAAATGAAAAAATGATGATTTAGCCCCTAGAGAAAAGAAAAAACGAGAGAGAGAAGCACAGAGAAAAGTCAAGTGGAGTGGCAAGAAATCAAATATTCTAGGTTACAGCTAATGACCTGAAAGAATTAAAAATTATGATTTTACCCGGGTTAGGGGTAATTTTGTAAATATGCAAAATTATAGTCAAATTGAAGCTCTCGATGAGATGAGTCCAATGGTATATGGCATTGCAAGCTAATGTTTAAGGATAAAAAGAAATCATAGCCAAAGGTTAAAAGTAACTTTTTACCAATAAAACTATTTTTTTATCTACAAAAGCTAAAAAGGTAAAAAGAAAAGCTATTGGACACTGCAAAAAGAGCCTTTAGGAGATAGGATAATAAAGTAATCTCATATACAATTTTACTTTAATCATGTACTCATAAAGTGAATTTATACTACAAAAAGTAATTTTACCAATCCAAGTATAAAATAACCAATACAGGATATTATTAGACTAGGAAAAATATGTAGTATCTTGAAGATGAGATCCTCCAAGTTTGTGCCACTTGGTAGCTTCCATGTGACCAAAATAGAGCCTTTAGAATTAACTAAACTTGGTGGCCAAGTTTTGATTAAAATTAAACAAGGTAATTAGCAAAAGTAAGCATGCTTAGTTGGCATTATAAATACTCCCTCTTAGCAACATTTGCCCGAACCTTTGGCAAGAAAAAGAGAGTGAGAAGCTCCAGCCAAAAGCAAAGAGAGGAAGGCAACGTAAAGGAGAAAGAAAAATTAGAAAAATAGGAAGAAATTCAAGAAAAATTGATAAGTACCTAACTTGAGATCTCTAAGTATTTTGCTATAGTTTCATACTTGTATGACCCAATATTCATGGAGTTCTTCCTTCCCCGACCTCTGTAAGTTTTGGGCAGGACATGATATGGGCAAGGAATGATGTTTTTAAACCATAAACGTATGAGAAAGTGTGAGTTTTTGCAAGATAAAGCAAGTTAGGCATGTTTTGAAGCAAGTTTGTGGAAAATTCTTTTTTCTTCCTAGGACCAGAATTTTGGTCAGGGTATTAGGCCATATTAGGGTAGGAATTTCATTGTTTTGATGCCAAAAATGGATTCTCCATAGCCAAAAATCTTAAAGACAAGTATATGCTTCAAGATAGAGCTTAAGATAAAAAAAGTTGAATTTTTAAGGGTTTCATGGGAACCATATGCATTATGCCATGAAATCAGTAGCTTGATCTAGTGTCTAAGGTTGATATAGGTCTTGGGGAAGCCTAAGGAGGCTAGTGGAAGCATTAGATTCAAGAGGAAGAGCCAAAGGGATGCTTCAAGATAGCTAAGTTTATACATTCTTGCTTATGTTATTTCACTACTTTGTTTTGACGTAAATTAGTTGTCATATTGTGAATTGTGACTTCTTGACTGGTTTTGGTTGTAATATGATTTATTCCCCAAGATGTCCATTTTCTAAGCCGTGATATTGTCAAAATTTTTACGATCTATATGGCAATTTAATGATTATTATGATTTAATGTGATTCTAAGTGCTTTAAAGTGATTATTATGTGATATGAATAACATGATGTATGAATACAACTTGCTACTGAGATTGTCTCAATCTCATCCCCCCAAGTATCAACATATTTAGGCACAAGCTATGGTAATGGAATCTAAGGAGCAAAGGAGAAAGGAGAAGAGATTGATAATTAATGTTGTTAATAAGCTATGAATGTATGTTTTGAAGAATTTTATGTAATATGGTATATGAAAGCATGAAGTTTTGTATTTCTCTAAGCATGTTCTTGTACATCCCTTATGATGCTATGAATATTAGTGGGACAAGTTTGAACTATATGTGTGATGTATGTAAGCTCCTTGCAACGTCTTGACATATCCTGGCTAATCTAAGCATCTAATGGGTATATAGTTACTATTCATTTGAAATGTGATGTAACCTATGAGTGTCATATATTTTTGAAAACTAGATAAATAGGGATTTCCAATTAGTTAAAGAGAACTTCATTTGGATCATTGTACAAATTTTCATGAATTTTTTAATTCAGGGTTAAAACCTGGACATAGTTGGAAAACAGCATATTTTATTAATAAGTACTGCTTATTTGAAAAGTAACATAAAATTGTACAGAGCTCTAAAAATTTAGTGGTTTACATGTATAAAAATATCTATATTTTAAGTTGAATATGACACTAGTTTGAGGGTAATTGGAGCTATATAATGAGAGTTATATATGTTTTCCTAGAGTGGTTCCAGTAAAAGTGAGGTTCTAACCCTTAGTGACTTAAGTTTAGATCCATGCCCTACACAAGTTAAATAAATATACAAGAAAAATATGGCCATAAAGTAGACATGAATAGATTTCTAATGATATAAAGAATGCACAAATTGTCTTAGGATAGGATGTGAAATAAATTTTCAAAATTAAGGCTAGAAAACCTGGGCATTATTATTAACCATTTGTACAGTGAAAGTTTGAGCAATAAACTATATGAATTGGCCCAATAAAATTCAAGTTTTTTTTTTACTTGTAAAGCATGTTTTAGATATTTTTAGAGACTTGAACCACATCAATATGAGTTTTTTTAAAATAGTTATGATTTTTCAAAATTCATCTAGAAAACTTGGGCTCCAAGTGAACAACACCTCATTTTTTAATTTTAAATATTTTGGTTCTATTGATGATTCAAGTCTCTAATGTGATCCAATTTGTCAATAAATATGCTTTAATGCATGGGAAAATGCATAGTGCAGTAAGATGTTACACTATTATCATGTTTGACCCATCCTCCGAGCACTTATCTGTAAACAAATTTTGTCTCATCTCTTTGTAATATAGGACAAGAAAATCTTAAGTCCCACTCATGCTGGAATAAATAAAGTATAAGAGGGTTGTAACTTTGAGAAACTTGTCATAGCACTAGTGCGCTTTTGTTGATTAAAGATACTGGTTTGTCAAACATATTGAAGTCATGCTCAACCTCATGATATCGCTTG
Organism: Adenanthera pavonina; assembly: GCA_026686845.1. Lineage (NCBI taxonomy): Eukaryota > Viridiplantae > Streptophyta > Magnoliopsida > Fabales > Fabaceae > Adenanthera > Adenanthera pavonina. The sequence continues at coordinate 7,991,573 of JAIVEN010000019.1, read as the reverse complement.
TCTTTAACCAATTGTTCAAACCAATTGAAGAATTTATTGATATCAAATTCAAGTTTCATATGACTTTTCATGGCTATGCTCAAACTTTTACTTAGTTGGATACACCTCATACCAAGTGTAAAAGCATGTTTCATGTAGCAAGCGGCCCATTTCTCCTTGAACTTGTATATGAAGGATAGCCAAGAGTTTTCCTCAATACTATACTTCGATAATAATATCTTCCAAGTTTCCTCAAACTCTTTTTCTTCTTCAATATCATACATACACCTATCAAATTTTGTTAACAAGTGTTGATTATCTTTCATTAAGTTGCCTAGATGTCTAATGCCACTTTCCATTATATGCCATGTGCACAATCCATGCTTCACATTTGACATTACCTCTTCCAGTGCTCTAGCCATCGCTTGATCTTGATTTGCGAAAATAGTATGTGGTAGCTTTTGTTTGTGCACAAGCAAGAATGTATCAAAGAGCCACTTAAAGGATTCTATGGTTTCATCTTATAACAAGGTAGCTCCAAAGACTATTATTCATTTATGATGGTTGAAACCAACAAAAATAGTGAGAGGTCCATGAGCACAATTTATGTAGTATGTTGTGTCCAATGAAATTATATTTTCAAAACAAGAATAATCAATTAACATACGTGCATCAGCCTAAAAGATATTTGTCATTTCCTCATCTTAATCCATTGGATGTGCATGATAGAATGATTGATTATTTGCCAATTGTTGTTGGAAACATTGCCTCCTAGAACTAAAACATTTCCTTGCATCCACTCTAGCAAAGCCAACATTGGCTCTCCCTTCTACATGTCCTCTCATTAGATCAAATGATGCTTTTGGAACTAGCCTAGCATCATTTGCCACCTCCAGTTCATATGCCTGAACTTTAGATATTCTATGTTGGGATGCTAGAAAATGCACTACTCTAGGGGATGTAATGGGTGATTATGCTTAATAACAAAGTTAGTAATTCTATACTTTTCATTTACACATTTAACTATCATCTTTTCATTACACCCCATTCTAGTCTCTACAGGAGGACTAACAGTTTTATAGTCTCTTTTATTTGGCCTTTACACTCATTTATAGCAAATATATATGTAACAAATAATTGATCCATATCTTTTACTCTTAGTAGAAGTATGCTTTCTAACACCAAAACTAGTTCTACCTCCATAAATAAGCCAAAATTGGCAATCATCCTCTAAACTTTCAAACTTAATACCCAGTTAAGGAGTTAAATCTATATCTATAACAACCCAATTTAGCTGTCTTAGATATATAAGTGGACTCATGAAAGGATATACTCAGATTTATGTAGGATTAGGGTAAAGCTTGAGAGATATAGCAAGCAAAAAATGAAGGCAGAAACTATTAGTGCCACAGCAAGATTTCCCGATGCCGCAATGAGAGTCCAAATTTTGCTGGTTTCAATGCAAAAGTGACCAACACTGCGGCACCAATAGCAAAATTAGTATAAATCAAAACAATGGATTTATAAGGAAAGATAATGCTTTCTAGGGTTTTGTGGCTCTAAGATCAGAAGGCGTGATGTTCAGCCTTGGAAAGCTTGGATCTTGGAGGTATGGTGATTTTCAACTTTCTCTCTCTTCTTTCTTCATAGGTTGTGGTAGATTTTCATGGTTGATGCTTGGTTTTCCAATTTGGTTGAGTTTCCACTAATTAATTTGTGTTAAAATCCTTTAAAGATGTGTTGTTAGGTGTGTACAAGCTTTGGGTTATAGATTTAAAATGTTAATGTGGTGTTTTCTTTAAACCCTGGCCTCTAACTCTGAGTTTTTCTTGATGCACAAATCTGGGTGATGTAAATCTAGTTCTATGGGTTGTTTTGAGTGTTTTATGGTATGGTTAGTGCTAGTATCTTGTTTTTTTATGTGTCTATTTTACACTTGTAAAATACCCACATATAAGCACCACTTTGCATATAAATATAGTTACATTGGTATATTTTAGTATGATTTTACATATTTTAGTATTTTGTGGTGTTATAGGCTCATTTGGAAGCACTTAAAGTAAAAATATTACAAATCATTCATGCTGAAAAATTCTAACACCTATCAGTATTTTGATCATAACTCATTCATATGAACTTCGATTTACATGATTCAAGATGAGTTGACATAGAGCTACAACTTTCATTTTGAGCTTTTGCAAATTCCAACATTATTATGGTGAAAATCAATCTCAAAGTGTCTACACAAGCTAGTAACTTGTTGGAAGCTTAACGAAGCAATATTCTATACCAGGCATCCATCTGGCACAGGGTCAAACTCAACCAACACTAGGTCAACTCATGTGCAATGATTTTATGCCTCCCAAGACGACTCAGCGTAGTCTATTATGGTCCTTGGGTCACCTAATATCGGGTCGAACATCATAACGCCAACAAAATGCTTTTTCAAAGCATAAAAACTTATATAGAGGGCAAGTTTCTTCAATTACTATAAATAACAAGCCCTCTAACATCTTGAGACATTCAATCACATGTCAGGAGGCTAGGGAAGACTGTTTGGAGCCTTTTGAAGCAACTCAAAACGATTTAATAGCAAGAAAGTAAGGGATCGAGGGAGTATTAAAGTAAACTATTTATCTCCTTTACAAACTTCTTTTCTTTGTTATTTTCTTTATGATTTAGGATTTTAGATTTTTGTTGATTTCTATTTATATGTGTGGTTAAACTTACCAATCAGGGTTAGGAATGTAACCTGACTGAGATTGACTGAATTTTTACTCGTTAGTTATAACTCCTAAATTTGTCTCTCTTGCTTGTTCATATGGATTTTTTGTCTGATTACCATAGAATTTACTTAATGGGTAAAGTTGATGGATTGAGAAGTAAAGAATGAGACTTGATATAGAGAGATAAATATAAATAACTAATCTAGATATAGAATTAGAAATTTGTGGTGACATATGTTGTGACTTTCAAGGTTTGATTAGGAGTTTTTGTTGTGTGAGAGTGAATTAAATCCTAATTGAATAAGAATTAATTGATTAAGAAGTATCTTAGGATGCTCTAAGAACAACGGTTACTATAATTATGCAACATCTAATTAAAGAGTGGAATAAAGTCATCCCATAAGGTAAAACTCAATCCCCTAATGCTTTGTGTGATTGAATTATTTTTAATTCTTATTTGCTTTGATATTCTTCATATTCTTATTTCTCCTTTCTTTTCAAATATTTTTCCCTCTTAACTGAAATTAATCAATTGAGTAAACCGACCACCCTTAGGTATGGCTCCTAGAATACTCTGGGATATTTTCTATATTGTGATTGGCCCTATATACTTGTAGGATCCCGATCATTCTTCTCAGGCTTATGCTTGGTCACCGAGTTAAGTTCTACCGAAGGGTATGATCCAAATTGACTTCAACTATTTAATGTGGTGTAGGAAGTAAGTTTGCATATTTGCATTCTCCATACTCCGAGGAGACTCTAGAAGCATCGGATTTGCTGGTAAGTGGCTATTCTATCGTATGAGAGAAGTGGGTCTTGTAGGCATTGAATGGAATTACTGGATTGAAATAGTTTTGATTGAGTTTGTTGTTCGTATGGGCCTCTATTCTTGTTTGAAATACTATTGTGACATGGTTCTGCATCCCTCTTGTCTGCACGTAGTTAGTCCTCCAATGGCCTACCAAGGCATGTAAGTTTGATGACTCGAGATAACTGGGGTGTAGTTGTCTATGTTTTCTGCATGAAATATATACTTGAAACTTTTCATATAATGATATGCATGTTTACAGCTAGTAAGTTTTCTAACTCTACTTCACACTTATGATGGTAATAAGAATAACTAATGTGAATATATGAATGCTTATAAGTATAATGGATATGGTTATACGCGTGATTATTGTTCATCCCCATAAGCTATGTGCATAATGATATTATTGTGCTTGCATGATGATGATAAATGACATGTTAGCTTGTATTAGGCATTGTCACTAGTTGTACATTGACGAGTCATGGTATTGTTGGGTGACTATACTCTGAATACCACGTGATATATTGATCTACTATACTCTAAATATTCATGTCACAAAATAGTCATCCCTTGGCTAGGAGACTCAGGTGGATGTGGATTGGAGATACACTTTCTTTAAATGGCCACCAATTTCGATGGTTCAAGTGAAGAGAGCCATGGTCCAACCATTAGTGTAATGGCCTTTGGCCGAGTCATAACTAATGGATGGAAAGCTTTGTGGTTACCCCAAAATTAGCCTTTATGGGTTGTTGGAAGAGCAATATCTATTGGGGTTACCCTGTGATGGTAACTTGCCCATGGTTCTAACCATGACTTGTTGGAGGGTTTCATTGCATATCATGAAGACTGCATTTGCATATTGATCATTAATATGGATTTATAGTTTTAAGATTTATGTATCGCTGGATTTTATTTACTCCTAGTTCCTGAGACATATGTCTCACCCTATGGCTAACAATTTCGAGTGAGGGATCTAGCTTTAATAGGGAGAAAGCTAAGGAGACTTAGTTCTTCCTTAGTAATTCAAGGATATTTGAGTTGTTATCTTGTTGTTTTGGGCATAAATCTTGAGAACACTTGTTGTCTGTTGTTGTTGTTATAGTAAAGTGCTAAGTGTAGTGACTGTATGGTACCTTATGTAATTTGCTCATATGTATGTTGTTTATGTTAGTTAGAGTTATAATGATAATTCTTGTTGATCTTGTAATGATGGTTATGTTGGGGTTATGGACTTATGGGAGTTACTATGTCAGTTGTTGAGCATTTATCTTGATTGGTCATAGATGCATAATCCCTAATCATTAGGGTCTTATTTTGGGCTTGAGGCATGGTTGACCATATGTATTATGGGAAGTATAGTTAAGTTTTGGAGTTAGTTCTAGATTGTTGTTGGTTTATGTCAAAAAGGGGTATGTAACCCATTGGTTTGATTAGGATTCAAGGGAGTCAAATAGTAAAGGAATGGTTTCTTAAGGATGTAACCTCCTTGGACAAAGCATGTGTGCCTATTGTGACTTGTCAGGGTGGTTTTGGTTGCCAATGAATTGATGGTTTGGAAATTTAAATCGTTGGAGCCTTGGTTTGGCGTTAAAGTGACCATTTTGACATCAAGTGTCCAAAATCTCCATATGGAGGAATTTGGAGATGCGGTTTGTATTACATCTTACATTCTAAAGCATTTCCTTTGAAAACTACTTAGTTTTGAAGCATGAAAATAGTCATTAAAAACTTGAACCAATTAAAACTTTAAAATTATTCTTATTAGTTTTATAGCTCATTGCATGGTGATTTTTCAAAAATCATAACTAAATATAGAAAAAATTATTTCTCAGTCATTCAAATCTCTAAAAATCATACACATCATGAACTTTAAGGGAAAAATAAGAAACTAGAAAATAGATGCAAAAATTATTTCTCAATTGTATAAACTTTAAGGGCAAGAGATTACCTTGGAGATTTAACCTTTCAACCTTGCTTTCCTCTTGACTTATGTTATTTCCTTAGCTTATTTAGGGCCTATTAACATCATTAAACTTAACAACTTACTAACATCATGAGAACCTATGTGTGCATAAATGATCATAATCTTTGACATTATGCAAACCAAGTTCTTTAATGATTCCTTTGATCTTTCTCGGCAATTTGGTATGCTAAGAGTCCATTGGAAGCATTGATTTCATCAAAAACTTACTCCTTCCCTTACTTCTCATCTTGGCCAAAACATGGCCTTAGAGAAACCCAAGGGAAAAACTTATTTCTTTGATCATTTGATCATGCATTTGGATCATTATACAACCATTAACTAAATAAAACACAAAAACTTGCTTCTCATTCTCCTCTTGACCATGGGTTTGGGCTATGAGAGGAAAAGGAAATGCTCTCCAACATACCAACTAATCATGCTTAATGAATGAAGAAAAGGAACCAAAAGAGGATGGGAAAGGATCTTACCTCTTGAAGCCTCTTTCTTCTTCTCTTCCTTTTTTCATTCTCCTTCTCTTTCTCTTCCTCTCTTCTTTCTTCCTTTCTCTCCCTCAGCTCCACTCTCCCTTTCTCTCTCTAGAACACAACAATCTCTCTCTAACTCTCTTGGAGTGTTGTAAAATGAGCAAGGAGAAGTGGGAGGGTTGGCCTCTATTTATAGATGGTTTGTGAGGATTTGGACCATTAGATTTGGTTTTAATCCAAAGGCCATCAATTATTCTTGATTTATTTAATTTGCTTTACATTCTTACTCTTAAATATTTTCCCACTTGTGAGAGTAGTGTAAGGAGTATTTTGTTCTAGTGAATTTTGGTCAAGAAAGTCAAAAAGGTGAGCATGTACTTTCCATCACTTTATCAAATTCATTTGGCTCTAATTTGTATACTTTTCTCTGAGTTTTCTTTATATTTTATATCTTTATTCATTTACTTTAGTTGTATGACCCAATAACTTTTCTCTTACTTTTTCATATGGGATCCACCAGTCTTTCTTACTTTTAACTATTCATCTCTCCCCACATTTACCATTCATGTGGGACCCGCTTTTATAGGACTTATATTTTTCCTCTCCGAGCCCATATATCCAGTATCACTTGTACTTTTAACCTGTAATAGAGTATTATAATATTATTTTCTCTCTCTTCTATTGTAAAATGACCATGTTATTTAATATTTTTATGATATTTTGAGCCTTAAACCTATTTAATTAAATATCTAGGGTACCTCAATCATCATAAATTAATCTAGAACAATTTAGTATCATTCATAATATTATCTAGTCATAATATACATATATGAAAAATAGGGATGTTAAGTTTGCACTTGTAGTTAGAGAAGGTGTAATGTGACTTGTAGGCTTTGAAATTGTGTCAATCGAAGGTTGAAGTAAGGAGTTGTACGAATTGGAAGTCATGGAAAAGTATAAACGAATAGCTAATATTGTATAAGTTATCAGCCCTGTGTCACCATGTGTGCCTGGCTCTCTCTCCTGTTTGCATAGAATTGTCCCTTGTTACAGCATCCTCAGCCTCCACCATGGTGAGATCCCTACACCCACACACTAGTCTTATATTACTCCTTGATGATGCCCTCGAGGGTCAAGGCTCTTGTCTAGTCAAATCTCTAGGATCTTACAGTATTAGCTCTGAAAAAAGAAATGCGAATAAAACTCAATCAATAATAACATTTTCCAAAACTTAAAAATGTTGCAAACACTTGAAAAATTCGACCTTTGCAAATAAAATATTACAAATACATCTGAAATAAAAAAAAAAGCATTATTGTACCCAAAAGAAATGAAACATATGAAATAAAACAAAACGTTTGCTACCTTTGAAAAAAAAATACAAACATTAATATAGATTTACAATATAAACATAAATATCACAAAAGTATATTTGCATAACAAAAGTACAAATAAAAAGCACGCGAAAGGCTCTGAACATTAATGTAACAATGCTCAAACTTGTTCCAAGCTTTTCCCTTTTCAAAGCATTGTATAAAAACTTAAAAAGAAACATTTTTTATCATATTACAGCAAGTTTTTGTCACTTTCCACCCATAAACATCATAAAAACCATTATAATCATACCTCGTATGCTTCACCATCATTTGGAGCTTTTTCTTGTGCATGAAATGGCTTACTCCTTCATAGAATGATGTTCTGGTGAGAAAGGGAAGATAAAAGCTTGAGTTATTTTGAATAAACATCCATATCATGTTTGCAATTCAATAGTCTAGATCAGACTTCTCAAAATAACATCATTTTGGTTTAGTGAGGGAGTCTCCACCATTGATCACATGAATGACTGAGATTATTTCTTGCTTAGACATAGACAACGTCATTTTGAGAAGCAGCAGAAAAGCAAACATAGAAAAGCATAGGCATGGGACTTGGAAAATAGAGAGATAGTGATAATGATGGAGCACAATGACATGTAGATCTCACTAAGGTCCAATTTGGTCTGTGAAAACCTTAGTGACAAAGAGCTGGGAGGGTTTTAGCAACGTGGAAATTCAGTTGGCAAGGGAGGGAATGAACAATAACTACCTTGGGAGACTTGTTTCCTATGAACATGGGAGACTTCTTTCATCCCATCCATGGTAAGAAATAGGGCATCAAAGAGGGAGACCACTGTAACACCCTTCATGGTATTTGTTTTGGCATTGTGTGCAAAACCAAAGGAAACAGGACAGAGGAAGGCTCAAGTGGAGGAAAATAGAGCTCCACGCTGCGGCTAGAAGCATGGATGCCGCGGTGAGAGCCAATTCCAGTGGCATTTTCTGACTGAAACATGGTGGAGCCGCGGCAAGACTCGGGTTTCTAGTTTAAATCAGAAACATTTCGGTCAGTCAGATGCGAAGGAAAAGAAAGAAAATGGAGGGAAAACATGAGAACTCTGCTAAGGTTGCAAGATTCGGCCTTGGGAAGTGATTTTCAGACCTTGGAAGCTTGGATTCATGTTGGTAAGTGATCCCTACTCCTCTCTCTCCATTTTCTTTGGTTTAAATTTGGGATTTTTCAATTATATGTTGGGATTTCTGGTTTGAGGTGAAATCCACCAATTGAAATTGATAAAATAGGATTAAGGAAATGTGCTTTGGTGTTCTTGTTGCTTGGATGTGAGTTTTGAAGGGTTTACGTATGATTTGAGCTTAACCATAGGTTGTTTTTTATTAGAGCTCTTGGGAATCTAAAGTGTATGAGATTGTTTGGTGTTTGAATGGTTCCTAGGAGTTTAATGATGCATGAAAGGGGTGTTAGAATCTTAGGTTAGGCTAAAGTAGTTGAATTGTGATATTTGATTTAATGGTATATGTGGTTAATTGAGGTATTATGGTATTGTGAAGGTTGTTTGGTAGCCTGAGAGGGATTCAAGTGTGTTGGACGACTCGAGAAGTTCGTGGAATCCGCATGTGTGGTATTGATAACCTGAGGTAACCGGGTGTTTGTTTGTATTGTATTGTTTGTATAGTATGATAATACGTATATTTGTGTATATATATGCATGTTTTTTCCTACCACAATATAGATGTGTTTGTATATATTGTTTTCTATATATCATGGTATGCACACAGCTAGATGATGATTATGATGACTATGATGATTATGATGATGATTAGAGATGATGATGTTGATGTGACATGACATGATGCATGCATGACATTGTGACATATGATGATGATGATCATATGATGATATAAGCATCACCACATGTCATTGTGAGATTGTGATATATGGTGGATTAGGTGGTGATGATGATACGATATGATATACGATGATATGATTATGATGATATATGATTAAGGAGGATAAGGATGGGATCCCTGTCGCTAAATTCTCCCCTGTGGCTAGGGGAGCCAAGCGGCAGTGGACTGCACCTTCCCTAAATCACCACCAATTTGAGGTGGTTCAGGGGAAGGAAAACCACGATCCAAACATTAGTGTTATCTTTGGCTGGATGCACTAGTGGAAGGTAAGCTTGGTGATGTCCCAGAATCAGTCTTTACCTACTGTTGGAAGGAAATTACCTATATGAAATGTCCTATTATGACGACAGCTCGTGGTCCTAGCTATGTGCGAGGGAGACATGCATTCCATTCATTTCATATTGCATTCATGGATTGTATGAGATATATGTATGTGTGTGTGTGTGTGTGTGTGGTGTTGTTCCCAGTTAGTAAGACATTTTCTCACACCCCTCTCCCATGAATTAATCTTTCAGGTGACAGTTCAGGCACTAGTCCTAAGAAGACGAGGGAGTAGCATCGGACATGGAAATACTAGGTCTATGTAGTATATGTGTAATTTGGATAATGTATCTTGTGCCAAGTACAATAGAATGTTTTGTAATGGATGTATAACATGGATAAGGATTGTTATGAATGGGTCTTATATGTGTTGTGTATGATGAATGGTGGTGTATGTGTGATTCGGGGTGTTGAGAAGTCTATGTGATAGTATCTGTGAGCCCCACGGTTGTTTAGGCCTCGTTAGTGTGTTTTAGGGCTTGTAGCCCATTTTGTCAAATGGGGTTCAAGGGGGTCAAATCTCAGAGAAATGGTTCCTTTGAGGTGAAACATTTTTGGACAAGTTGTTTGAGCAATTTTGGACCTATGTGAATGGTCTCGAGTTGTTGAATTACCTTTGGTGGCAAATAAGAGTGGTGAGTTGTGAGTTTTGGTCAAAAAGTGGACAAAACAGTATCAGGTGTCCAGAATCTCCATACGGAGTTGGATTGAGGTGAAAGTGGTGTATATGGATAGATTAGGACTAGATTGACTTGTAAGAGTTGGAATCAAGTCAATCGGAGGTCGAAGCATAAAGTTATGTGCATCGAAAGTTCGCCCCAGTGTTGAATTTTTGCTGGTATGGAAACCAGCATAGGGCGCCGCGGCACTAGAGAGTCCAGTAGCATTGTAAAACAAGGGAGGTCTGGAGCCACAGCAATACTGTAGCGGCCGCAGCCCTAACTCAGATTTTGATGTTGTTTGATTTGTTTTCGCTGCTCTGAAGTCTTGGGAAGTTGTTTTGAGATGTTTGGATTGTGTTTGGTTGGATTTTGAAGTTTGTGGTCGAGTCTAGAGGCATTTGGAGGTAAGGTGTTACAACCACGATACAATGACCGAACTGACCTTCCATGCTTAGATCTATGAAGAAAACTTCATCACCTTCACTACTCCATCACACCTTCACTTTTCTCTAACCAACAAGCAAATGGAGTAAACTTAACAAACAAGATCCATAAAATTTCATTCTTCTATATCATTTTGTGATTATGTTATCTATAAAATTTTTTTGTCTTGGAAATTGTTTGTATAACACCTTACCTTTCAACCTTATTTTTCATGCATTACACCTCATTTAGAGTCCATTTAAATTTGTTTAGAAGCTTGAGTAAACCTTTTTTCCCAACTTGAGAATTTTTATTTTTCAGGGTTACTGCTCCTTGAGTAAACCCTTTTTCCCAACTAAACTTTGAAAAAAAAAACTAATTCTAGAAAAATCGTATCAAGTGATTCAAGTCTCTAAAAATAGTTTAAAATCTTATCTATAGGAGAAAAATAAGAAATAGAGCTTTAAATGTGCCATTTTTGTACAATAAATTTCACAAAATTTACTATTCACTTGGTCATTTCTCTGTTTTTCAGTTTTCTGGTACCAATTTTAAAAATTCATAATAAATCGCATACTTATCCAGTTTAAATATTCATTAGATTTTTGATCATCTTATTCTATCTACTTTGCAAGCATACATAACACTTATAAATCATACTCTGTTTCACCCAAATAGTGACTATTTACTATCAAAGTGTTCATAATGGGCATTTTCATCCATAAGTTTGACAAAATAAATTCCATAACATATTTACATCACCATTTCTTATTCCAAATCTATACCAAACATCATATTAACTTAAAGGGACATAATAATCTCAAGATACAGATTCAAAAGAACATACATAATTTTACATAAAAGTTCAAAATAAAGAATCATGGCTAAAAGCACTAATTTAATCATCAATTTCCTTTTCTTTTCCTTGGTCCTTCTTTTGAGCCTTGCCATGATTTATTCCTAACATGGTTAATAATTTGAAATGGTGAGATTCATAGAATCCCAATAACAACTTCAATTTATGTGTGCATATTATCACATAGATCATGAAAACATCAAATTAACACATTTAATCACGTAACACCATATTATTCAAGTAAAAATTTTGATAGAGTTTGACCTTAAAAAATGAATATCTCGGGGTCAAAACCCTTATATGTTTTTAGCCAAAACAATCAACAAATATCAAAATAGCAATATAACACATCATATAGTTTCACGAGACATTATAAGATAACATAATGCAATAAATAGAAAGTTACTATCTTGGTGAGATTTTTGGTTCTTTCACTTGGTTTCACTTCTTTCAAAGGCTTCCTTAGACTTCCTTAAACCTGAATACAATATCAAAAACCTCTAATTTCATGAGTTACTTTATAAAGTTTCACTTGAACCCTAAATTCCATGTAGTTTATCTTAAGCTTTTTCTTTAAATTAATACTTATTTTTTAGTAAATCAACCATGAAGAATCCATTTTTGGCATCATTTTCATGAAATTTCCACTCTTTCCTTGCCTTTTGGTCTAGCCGAAACAAACCTTAAAGAATGAAGAAATGGATTCTCATGCTACTTTCTTCAATCTCTTGAAAAACTCACTTTCTTGCACTTTCTTCATGGTTTCTCATGGCTCCGAAATTACTCTTGAGGAAAAGAGAAAAGAAATTAAATCATACCCACTTGAACTACGTGAAAAACTAGCTTGAAAGCTTAGAGAAACTTACCTTGTAGTGGCTTGCTTTTCTCTTCACTCTTTTTCCTCTCTTCTTCACACCACTTCCTTTCTTTCTTATGCAAATTTTGGAACTCACTCTTTCCTCTTATGCAGCAGCTTAAGTCAACCAAAGAGGAGGGAGAAATAAAAATCCCAACATGCATAATTACTTGGTAAAAGTAGCTTTATACTTGGTAACATTTTATCAATTACTTCTTAGGGTTTTCTACCTCAAAATAATATAAAATTCTAATCCTCCATGTGCTGAAATTATACCGCCACTTTAGGGAGACATGTGTCCAAAATATTGCATCTTTTTCCTAATCCATATATATCTTGTACTGATTATTTTTTATCTGAACTGTTAAATGTACTTTTTGCAGTATTTTTATACTGTTTGTACTTTATTTTATATAGGAAATAAAGTAGATTGAGATTTATATATAACTCAATTTCTGTCCCAAAAGGGGCCCACCTACTTTTTCTTTTTATTTTATTAGTATTGTGGGCCTACAATACTTTTACTTTAACAATATAGCTTTTAACACTTTCGGTAATCAATTTATTTCTAAATTAATCCCTCTGGATTCAATACGCTATTCCATTGAGTCGAGTATGTCATAAACTTCAGTTTAACTATAATATTGCATATTTATGCAAATACCCCTGAATGACCAAATAGCAAAATTTCTTTAGAAACTAAATTGCAAATAATTTTTCTTACAGAGACTTAATTGTTCACACTAATTATGCTTCTAACCTTAAAAAATTTTCTTTTTATCCTTTTTCCTCATTCAAATAATACATCTAAGGCTATTTATCATATTTTCATGATATAACATCATATTTTATGCATAATATCTAAAAAATTGAAAATATTACAGTTTCGCCTTAATCTAATTGTTAAATGGGTAATGGGAGAGTGATAGATAGTAGGTTGAGGAAGACAATGAAGAAGCACGACTCTGACAAGATTTTGTCAAGGAAGGTGAAGACGAAGGGGTGAGAAAGAGAGCGGTGATTTTTTCTTATTGGCCACCAGGAACAGTACATTGTTATATCATTGAGAAGGTAAAAAGATTTTAATGAAAAAAAATACATATTCTTGGTAGTGTATATTGATACATCAAACAAGAAATCCAACTTAAATAAAAAAATAAATATAAAAATATTTGATACATTATTATTATTATTAAAATTAAAAAAAATCATATTTTATTTCTTTTAGAGGAGGACATTTTGAAAATTTTACATTTTAGTTTCTTTTTTTTCCTATTTTTCATACAAACTAAACCATTTTTCTTCTATCAAGCTAGTTTGCTTTTTCTTAATCAACTAAACAATATCTTTCTCAAGTAACATATTTCTTTTTCTTCTTTATTTTTTTTCCATAGCTCTCATTTCCGTTTTTTTTCCCTCACTTTACTTTCAGCCAACCAAACGGTATAATCTATGTCCGACATCTTCTCTCTTTGCCTAAGGCTTTTCTCTCCAAGTGAAGTCTAGTGAAGTCATTGAAAGAGATCTGAGTGCCATTTTTTCTATTATACAGATACAACACTGACAATGACAATTTGAATTACAAATGACAATGATTTTATTGGTATTCCTGTCAGTGATAGGAAGAAAGGATGGTGGCTGCACTTAAATGTCCAAATAACCTTACGAATGTGATGTATGATTTGCTAATCAAGCAGAAAGAAAGCTCGTAGAGTGATTCATAGGTAGGCATTGTATTGTTTACCCAATTTTCTTTAGTTTGTAACCACGTGCTTGGAATAGGAATTGTTCCCTGTTATTTAGAAGTCTCGAGTTTGAGCCCTAAGAATGTAGCAGTATAAGTGGCTAAGGACGCCGACCTTTAAGGTGCCTATCATATCCCAATCCGGATTAGTCTGGGCACCATTAAAGTTCTCTTAGCTCGAGTGAGACAGGCTGAAGATACCAGATGCTCACACAACAACAACAACAACATTAGCCTTATCCCACTATGTCGGGTCAGCTACATGGATCAAACGACTCCAATGAGCTCTATTAAACGTCATCTCTTCAGATAAATCATTTCTCAAAAGGTCATTTTTTATAACTTCCCTTAATGTCCTTTTTGGTCTTCCTCTACGCCTTTTATCGGGCTCCAGGCCATTTGATCAACTCTCTTCACTGGCTCCTCTTGCCCTCTTCTTTGTACATGCCCAAACCACCTTAAATGATTTTCCACCATTTTCTCCTCGATAGGTGCTACCCCAACTTTCCTTCGTATACATTCATTTCTTATCTTATCAAATTTTGTATGACCATAATCTATCTCAACATTCTCATCTCTGCTACTCCCATCTTATGCTCTCGTTGTCCTTTCAAAGCCCAACATTCACTACCATATAGCATTGCTGGTCTTATAGCTATTCTGTAAAATTTTCCTTTAAGCTTAGTAGGTACCTTGCGGTCACAAATAACTCATGTTGCTTTTCTCCACTTTAACCACCCAGCTTGTATCCTATGCATAATATCCCCATCAATTTCACCATTATTCTGTAAAATCGACCCCAAATATTTAAACTTTGACACCTCATGGATGATTTGCTCTCCAATTTTTACCTTTGAATCATTTCTAATTGGCCTCTTATTAAATTTGCAATGCATATATTCCGTCTTGCTTCTACTCAGACGGAAACCTTTTGATTCCAAAGTATGTCTCCATAATTCAAGTTTAGAGTTGACCTCTTCTCTTGAGTCCTCAATTAAAATTATATCATTCGCGAAGAGCAGACACTTCGAAATTTCTTCTTGTATATGTTCTGTAAGAACATCCAAAACCAGATTAAACAGGTATGGACTCAAAAAAGATCCTTGATGTAAGCCTATTGTTATAGGAAAGTCCTTTGTCACACCTCCAGGGGTTCTCACACTTGTTGTTGCCCCCTCATACATATCCTTTATGGCTCAAATATAAGCCACACGAACATCTTTCTTCTCCATTACTTTTCATAATACATCTCTTGGTACTCTATCATAGGCTTTTTCTAAATCAATGAAAACCATATGTAAGTCCCTCTCTTTACTTCGGTATCTTTCAATCAAACCCCTTAATAAATAAATAGCCTCTGTTGTACACTGTCCTGGCATAAATCCAAATTGGTTTTCTGAAATACGAGACTCCTTTCTGAGTCTATAGTTAATCACTCTTCCCAAAATTTCATGGTTTGACTCACGAGTTTTATCCCCAATAATTAGCACAATTTTGAATATCCCCCTTGTTCTTGTATATGGGCACTAGAGTGCTCTTTCTCCATTTCTCTAGCATTTTCTTGGACCTTAAAATCTCGTTAAATAACTTAGTGAGTCACCAAACCCCCTTCTCTCCTAAGCACTTCCAAACTTCGATAGGAATACCATCGGGACCAATGGCTTTACCATTATCTATTCTTTTAAGAGCTTCTTTCACCTCTCCAACCCGAATCCTACGATAAAAATTCAAATCGAGATCATCTTCATGGGTTGTTAATCCTTCAGTATTAATAGTCATATCCAATCTATTATTGAAAAGCTTATAAAAGTAGGTCTCCCATCTTTCTTTAACATTATTATCTGTAACTAAAATTTTTCCTTCTTCATCCTTAATGCATCTTACTTGGTCCAAATCTCTTGACTTTCTTTCCCTTCTCTTGGAAATTTTGTAAATCTTATGTTCACCATTCTTTGTTCCTAAATCCTGGTAGAATTCCTCAAAAACTTTAGATCTAGCCTCACTCACTGCTTTCTTAGTCTCCTTTTTAGCCAACCGATAACATTTCCAATTTTCATTGTTATTGTATAGATGCAAGGCTTTGAAACACTCTTTCTTATATTTGACCTTCTCCTGCACACTCTCATTCCACCACCAAGATTCTTTATCCTTAGGTCCAAAACCTTTGAATTCACCCAATACTGCTATAGCGGTATCCCTGATCCTTTTAGCCATCTCATCCCACAAGATGTTAGCACTTCCTTGCAAGTCTCAATTACCTTCCTCCATAACTTTCCTCGTAAAGATCACTTGTTTCTCACCTTTTAGTTGCCACCACTTAATCCTAGGATTTAAAGCTTTTCGAATTTTCAGTTTACGGTTTCTGACTATCACATCAAAGACCAAGACCCTATGTTGTGAAGTTAAACTCTCACCAGGGATTACTTTGTAGTCTTTACAAGTTGATCTATCTGAGTTCCTTACCAAAAAGAAGTCAATTTGCGACCTTTGGACTCCACTCTTATAAGTAATTAAATGCTTCTTGAAACTGGTGTTTACAATCGTAAGGTTGTAAGCCATTGAAAAATCAAGAATGGAATGTCCCTCCTTATTTACTTCTCCAAAGCCATAACCGTCGTGAGCTCCCATATATTGCCTTGTCTCTTTTTCAACATAACCATTAAGGTCCCCCCAATAAGGATCTTTTCCTCTTGTGGGATATCTTGAACCAAGCCCTCCAGATCTTCCCAAAACGTTTCCTTAATATGTGCGTCCGACCCTACTTGAGGTGCATAAGCACTAATAACATTGAGTGTATCATGTCCAATAGTCAATTTTAAGGATAGGATCCTATCTCTAATCCTTCTGACTCCTACCACATTCTTTTTCCAGTCTTTGTCCACAATAATACCAACTCCATTCCTTACTCTAACCTTCCCTACATACCAAAGTTTATAACCAATAATGTCTAACTCCTTAGCCTTTTCTCCCACCCATTTAGTTTCTTGAAAACATAAAATGTTAATTCTCCTATACCATATGCTCACACACAAAAAAAATTCTTTAGTTTGTTGTTACAAGACAGGAAACTAATATTTAACAACTTTTCAATTTAAGATATTTTGATAAAAAATGCTGAAAATCAATTGAAGTTACAGAATACGAAATATGTTTGATGAGGGTCACGTTTTATAATATCTTTTACGTTACGCTTGGCAGAATCTCCATGAAGAAATCCAAGGAGAGGGTTCGATGTTGCCCGGTTCTAAAGCTGACTTTATGATGCAAACTTCTTTCGTCTGTCATAAACATTTCTATGAATTGTTCTAGAGGAAGGTGAGTAACATGGATTCTTCTATTTGTTGGCACAAAACAAAACTTGACTTTTAGAAACTTTTATGGTTATTGTTTATTTGTTGGGTGTGAGAAGGAGCACACGGATCATTTAACATATTTTCTTCACAGACAAATGAGATCCATAGTCCAAATACTTCTGTTATTAGGGGTAGAAATGGGAAAGATTATATACCAATAGTCATTTGGAAAAGATCACAATCAATTATTGAGTCTGAAAGTCTTGAAGCTTTTCCTGTTGCAAACATTTGGATTGACTTTAAATTCAAATTTTCACTGAAAACTAATAACATGTAAGAGAACCGTACTGCCAGTTTGAATTCCAGTAGTATCTTGATGCAGTTGTTGGGGATTAATGGATAGCGTTGAAAATTTGTCCTTTAGGAGTTAGTTGGTCATTATGATTGTTAGTTAAGAAGCTAATGTGTATGTCAGTAAGTGCCAGCCGTATTCGTATATGACATGTCAGCAGCTGAGCAGTCAAAGTTAGTTGGCCGGGGATTTATAGAAAGTGTTGTTAATAGAGTTCTCAGTTTTGACTCTTAATGGAAGCTCATGTCATCCTTTCTTCTTGTTCTGGTTTTCTTAGCTACCAATTGAGGAATATGAGAGTAGTAAGAGGAACACATCTCCGGCCATTGAAAAAATGATAAAGAAATCAATGTATGGAAAGAAAGAAAAATAAATCCTTCAGAAATTAATTAAAAACCATGAACGTTAAATTATATCTTCGATATCCTTCATTCTCTAGGTACAGAATGGTATGTGATTTTGTCAAATATGATCTGATGGCTTTTCAGATTTCTGATTTAGCACCTTATCATGTTATAGCACTTGAGATAAATGATGATAAGTTGCACTGCATTTGCTTATCATTTGTATCATTTTCTAAAATATAAAAGTTAACTTGGTTTAACTCATGCCCTTGGAGAGACCATCAACCAAAACTTCAGATTGCATAGCCTAAGCTTTTTTTTGGCCAACCATTGCCTAAGCTTAAGCTTATTTTATTTTGATTAATTAACATTTATTATCTTATCAGAAATTTACTCTCACAACTTGCACTATTTTAATGTTCAATTTCATTTATCAAATGTTGCTGGTTGCTTGCTAGAGTCCAACAGCTAAATATTTGAATTTGCTGTAGTATGATTATACTCTTTCTCCTCATTCATCAATATGCCCCAATACCTGGTTTTTACTGTATATTCTGTAGTATTGACGTGATTTTGTATTGTTCTTAAAGTAGTAGTTCTGCACTTGACCCTGAAATTGAAATTCTCACTAGTGTTATTTCGTATGCTTCATGCTCCAAAATACTGTTGTAGTTTTCTTCCAATCTTTTCTGGTTTTCTTAGCCTTTCCCATTTTTAGAAAAGAAGCATCAAAGATTGTAACCTTTATGAACTAGATTACAATTAAATTATCAGTCAGCATGTGAAAAGCTGCACATTTTATGTATATGTTTATGTTAGCTACTTACATTACCATTGTCATTTTCCCTAAATTAAAGTTTTGAAGAGTATATGAACAAGGTGTCCATGTTGATATCAACTTAAGAGACAGCCTAATCGTAAACAGACCCAGGAATAAAACCTAAAACAAACAAAAGAAAGTAAGAATTCAAGGAGAACAGAGATGGCCTATGCCCTGTGTTGGGCATCAAAGGCATTTGTCATCAATTGCTAGTTTTAATAGGAGAATGCTTCATCATCTGAATTGTCAAATTAATATCATTAGCTCATAAGAGATGAGGTAAAATTATGGCCATTAAGTTGTTTGGCATTCTGACTCACTTGTTTAAAATGAATAGCACCATCGCTTTAACTAGTGGACATTCTAGTATGTTACATCTCTCGAAATAAACATCAGATACAAATAGAAAAACAACTTGATAAAGAAAATAAATGGAGAATTGAATGTTTTAAAGAGAAAGAGTTATTCGCTTGCTCTGTAGTGGAATTATATTAAGCATTAACATACAGAAAGTGTTCAGTTCTGATATTTCTGTGGATTTGTCAATAGTAGATAAACGGAGGTGGGAGACCTGTTTTACCATTTCACTTTATAAAGTTGAATAATCTGGGACTTTTTCATTCAAATACTTGAATCTTATAAATATTTGTAAAATTATTTACATGGAATCCCTAAAACACCATTTCGAGCTGTTAGGCATGGAGGAAGAAATGGAAAAGATAATGGAATAAAAATATATTTTATAAATGTGAAATGCTTTTTATGCCCCTAAATAAAAAACAGTAATAAAAAAGTACAGTTATTGTTATGATATTAAATATTTAATTTTTTGTGCAATGAAAAGATATTACCTTTCCTATATGGTTACCAAATGGTGTATAACAATGGGTTATTTATTGTTAATTTGGATCATTTACATTCCTGCATTCATAAATTTGGAGAGAGTGCTACAAAAGAATGTGATCGTGTGTGGAACCCGCAGCTCATCCTTATACTCATTTTCTCTTCTCTATCTCTCTTTGAATGCTTCATATACATGTATTTTTGAGGATGTAGAGAGTTTGGATCCATTTATTGCTTGACATGCCATGAAAAATTTTTTAAGTTTCAAGAAATATGAATGTTTCTTTTGCTTACAGTGAAAATGTTGAAGGTGGGATTTTTTTTTGAAGTTATTCAAGAAACATTAGTGAGCTGAAGCATTTATTTTCCGGAATAATTCATAGAAGCTGTATATTATATAGAAATCAAAAATTGAAAAAAATTACTCTAATTTTGTATATCCCTTTGATGAAAATTTTGGGATCCTCAACCACTTCTGACGAAATCTTCCAAATCCATGAATTTTAAGTCGCGAACGAATCCTCTTTATCTGTCTGCTAAAACCACCCCACCTTGGTTTAAGGATTTTTCTTTTAGATGATCCTACTAGTTTCTTCACGTACCTTCTTCCTGCAAATTGAAAAGAAATTGTAAACAAAATATACTATAAACCCACTAACAGTTAAGTTATCCTTTTTTTCTTTTATTCTGGCTTCGTACTGCTTTCACAATCTTTTTATTAATTCAAACTGTCTGCTTTACCACTATGATTATGAGGGGCGCGCGCCCGCCCACACCAATTGAGCATGAAAAATACAATTTCAGACTTAGATTGTGATTAGTTCACTTTCATCTAAGATTTGCTTCACTCTGGATAATTGAAATACTTGTTCTTTCAAGTTTTTTTTTTTTTGTAACATGGTATTGTTATGAGTATTTTGCAATGTATTAGCTGAAAGTAGACCTTCAGGTTGTTTAGTTTGTTCTTTTTCTTCTGAGCTTGTATGGTGTAGGACCTGCACATCAGAGAAACTAAATGAGCGTTTGTCTAGCCAGATTATAATTTTTTTCAGGGGATGTCTGTCTGTTATGCTGCAAACAATAGACATAATGTTGCATTTCAAGTATTTCTATACCTCAACCAAATTTTCCAATTTCTTCCTCATCCTTCTTTGAATATAACCTTTGGTGCTCTGCAGCACAGAAGTCAAATGAATATTTTAAAAGATATCGATTTTTAATTAGAAATAGTCGTTACGGGACACACACACACATATCATATTTACCTTAACATGGTATCTCACATACTCATTAAAATTTAATAGATTCCATAGAGTCTTGTCTAGTCTCTTGCCTTCAACATGGTATGAAGAGATATCTGTTAAATGTCAAAAAGATGTAACGCACACGCATTAGAATTCATCTTATCCAGCCATTCTTCTGTTTATCTAATTTTGTTATGACAGAAGCTATTGTTGGGAATTTGTTTGAAAATGACAAGAAAATATAAGGATTCCTTTTTGATTTGGCCTCCAGAAAATATAAGGTTTCATTTGTGAAAGAAAAACCAAATATGAGGATTTGATTGAAAACTGGTCAAAGGATCAAGCATATAATATAATGGAAGTGTTGGGGTTGAATTTCTGGAGGATAAAAGTATACCAAAAGAGACAAACCCTCCATTGGTATTCAAATCCTCGAATGCTTCTCCTCTTAACTCTGGAGGAGGAATGGCTGACCAGGTGCATCGTGGTGCCTTGGCCCATTTATCTGATCTACCAACATCCATGAGCTCCTGTCATGAATTGTGAAGAAATAAGACAGAAGCACATTACGTGAGAATTAATTACTTGGTTGTGTTTTGAAATCTGCATACCTGAAAGAAAGCTGTTGCAATAATCACATCTGTGTTTTCTCTGAAACGCATTGGGAATACTGCGATGATTCTTTGTGGCTGTTTGATGCATGTAAAATAGTCAAGATGGATAAGCCCTAGAATATGAACAACTGTTACAGATCATAGAGGTTGATATAGTAATTCTTGTCTTTGGTTCATGACTCGTTGATATTGATCAGGGTATTGATTATTGGAACTGCAATGTTGATCAGGCGTCATTACAAAGATGGTACAAGATTTTTTTTTTTTAATGAAGAGATGGTACATGATGTTTAGAATGTAATAAAACGTGCCTCCTGAATTTTGAATTCAAATCCAAATGTTGAGAAAGTTTCTTTATAGTTCCAAAAATTAGTTGGGATTTAACATTTTCACTTTGGACTAAAGTTCATTGTATTGTTTTGATATATTTTAAAGTTTCCGTACTGATTTTTTAGCATGCCTTAGGTTATATGGTAGAATGTAATTTGTTTGTGTTTTGTCATGAGTTCATATTATTCTTTCTGTTTTGAAAAGAAAATGCAATACCTACTTCATTTTAGTAAGTACATGGTTTTTAGCTGAAAATATTTTGATAGGGGACTCTTACGTTACATGGGAGATTAGGTTAGTAATCTGTTAATTACGTTGGAGGTGACTCTATAAATAGGGAGGTATATTGGTGTAATATGTGATATGAATTCATTGTTACTTCTATAGTATAAATCTCATAAATACGACTACCATGTACCACTCTACTTTAAAAAGCAGTTTTTCTGAATCCAGAATCAGCCCACAAGTAAAGGACGAACATGAAATTTAGAGAAAAAAAGTTAGACCACATAGTTTACCAATGAGGTATCCTTCATCTAGCTTAAATACACATCTTGCCCCCTAAAAATGTTGCTTATTAGTTTTTGCATCTTTCTTGGTCCCCAATATTTTCATCCTATCATCGTTAAAACTATCTATTGAATTTGTCTACTTTTAGGTGATGCGTAGGTCTGATCTTTCTTAGGGGTTTTGTAATATTTTAAGGTTTATTTGCTGATTTTTTAGTTATCATGCCTTAGGTTAGAGGGTAAAATGTAATTTTTCTGTGTTTAACAAGAGGTCATGTTCTTTTTGTTTTGAAAAGAAAATACAAATCTTGTTGTTACCTCTCTGTTTCTTATATATTCTCCTCGCTATTCACTTTAACTTCCTGATTTCAAGTCTATTATAAGTACTTAATGCTGCTTGCTATATTCTGTTACTGTCAATTCTATTTGTCCAAGTTAACTTTTACTGATAACTATATGCAACGTAAGTGATGGACTTAAACTGAATAGAGGAACAGAAGCACAAGACCCAAGTTACCACCTTCCAAGAGACTTAAACAGAGTAGAGGAACAAAAGGCCCAAAAGAGGGTCCACGGGTTTCAGGACCAGTGAGTGGACAGCAGGTTTAGTATGTGGTCTCCTAGTTTTGCTTGCAGATGGGAGGTGGAAGGAATTAAACTGGTCTTTCTTGGAAGGAGAGACTCTGACCTCTCTAAAGTCAGAGTTTTATTTCTATTTTCATTAGCCTTTGTTTTCAGTTTGTTCACTGTTGAGCTTAGACTAAACCAGTGTGATTAGTGATTTTGTCATTTTCTTTTCCTCTTTTGTTTCTTAAGAAGACTTTTAACTAATCATTTTTCTGGAAATATAAACTATGAGTATCAGGTTCCACCAGTGAGAAAATACTTAAAAATTGCTAAACACCTATTCAGCCTCCTTTGAATATTTTTTACATATTTGACTTCCAAACTTGAAGAGGGTTGTTGTTCTATGTCATTTGACATGACAAATTACAAGATTTTGAGTGAAAGCTGGGAATTACCTGCTTGATGAGAAAGAATGGTTCTCTTGGATTGTAGACAAGTTTGATGGGTTTGTACATCCCCTTACTTGCGTCATGGACATTGACATTCTGCAGCATTTCTTTCAGCTGAGAACTCAGTACTACTGATTGAACTGTGGAAATCTCTCTAATGATTTTAACATGATCTGGAACAAGAATTGAGCATCATTTATCATGTAGAACAAATTCAGAATAGAAATATAACATCTGCTTTAAAACATTCATATTCACTGTCTTTGTTATTTTTACTAGTACTGATTCAGAAAAGGTCTCCTTTCTAATTCTAGATTTGATTCCTAGTTCATAAGACATATCTGTTTAGCTTTTTTTCTTGGTTGAATACCCTTTGGATTGAATTATAAGTTGTTTCATAAGTTTCGTGTGCTAAAAAATGAGTTATCTCATTACCACAGATCTTTTCTGAACAAGTTACATATTCTAATATTATTATCGTGAAGATGGCCAAAAATAATAAAGGTGTTATTGTGCTCAGTAGGCTGTTTGTTGGTATTTATCTTATATAGTTTAGTTGAAATTATACAGACTTTGTTCACCCAAAAACAAAATCATTCAGACTTTCTATTTTTAAAATAGACATCAACCTCCTTTGAATATTGAAGGAAAGTCTATGTAATATGTAAATGAGATTTGTGTGATCCACTTTTTGTTTTCAAGGAGGTTTGTGTGAATTTTGAAAATAAAAATGAGATACTTATAATTTTTCATCTTTTTTTTGTTTGTTTAAATGGTATTGGTACTGAGATGAAAGATGACAAACCTTTTGCAGGAGGAATGTGATTGAAGTAAAGGGTGAGAGTAAGTTGGTATCCGGGCTTGGGAGGATCAACAATGTCCAAAGCCTCTGGACAAAGCCCCTTTACCATTTGAATGGTGTGAGATGAGAGCTGATTTGATTGCTGTCCTTGGCAAAGTGGTGGCATTGATATTGACAGGTATGCTGTTAGTGGATTTGATGCATGAGACTGAAAAAATAGGAACACATTATTAATCATCGTCAATAGACAATAGGTTTGGAAAATAGGATTAACTCTTGTTAGGTCCTGTTTAATTCATGAAATAATTGTTAGGGTTTTCATTTGAAAAAGAGTATGAATAAAAATGACGATAGGCATCGAAATAAATTTTTGTAACAGTAAAATACTCTAATGCCCCTCTATTTTATCATAATTACATAAATTTCCCTTTTATTTGGGAAACACACATTTCAATCTAATTCGTTCACACTATTAGAAATATTTTAAAAAGGTTCCAAAAATAATATTTATTAATTAAGAATCATATTAACATAAATTATATTTATTAACTTATCCCTCGTTATATTAAATTCCTAATTGATTAAATAGTTCGTTTTTCTTTTTAAATTCATTTTGATTAATTTTTCGTTAGGTATAAAATTCATAAATTTTATAATACACTCAAAATTATATTATTTTTATAATCTAGTGAAAAAAATTAAAAATAAATGTGATTGGAAGATTTTCTTACCAACATCTTTCTTTAAATTAAAATATTACTAAATAAATAAGTTTAAAAGATTTAAAATTATGAAATTAATCATTGATCAAATTTATAGAATGATAAAAAGTTTGAAAATATATGTATTATATTTTTTTGGCTAATATAGGTGTTTAAGTTCTTCTTCAATAATATTTATATCATAGAGGGATATTTAGGTTTAAAAAAAAACATGTGATTTAGCAGTTAGTTAACAGTTGGGTGGGTGGAAATAAAATTTTTAAAATAGAATAGAAATATGTGTAACATAACTTTTGATTTTAAGAGAAGTTTATGTAAATTTTCAAAATAGAAGAGAGATCTCTGTAATTAAATTAAAATAAAGGGGTAATTAATGTATTTTACTTTTTTTTATAAAATATAATGGTTATGTTTGGTATGTTATGAAAAAAAAAATCATTTCACTTTTATGTTTGATGGGATAAAAAAAAGTTAATGAAATGATTTGTCTCTAACATAAAAGATATATTAAAACAGTTATTGTTGTTATTATTATTACTATTAATTTTATATTGATTTGTCTCTAACATAAAAAAAAAAATTTCAAGTGCCTTTATTAAAAAAATAAATATTTATGTTTTAATTTCTAGTATTTTTTATAGTTTATAATAATAAAATAATTCTTAAAAAAGATCATTAACAAATGAGGGCATTTTTATTAATTTTCCTTATTTTAAGATTTTGGGCTATTCTTTCAATTTTGAGATGAAATTAATTTTTTTTTTGTAGGAAATGAAATCTTGTTTCTAGATTTTATGGAAATGAGTCTATTTAGGAAATTGAATGAAAATTGCAAAACTCTAACCATGTACGTTTTAGCTGATATTGCCATTCCCTTTCACTAATCCAATTCTAATGTACCAAATGGTGTATTGACTTTTATTAAAATTATAAAATATTTTTTATTTTTAAAAATGGATATATATTTTTATAAAATAGTTGTATTGTGCCATAGTTGAATTTTATTTTTTGTTGAAATATTTTTATCAACGTGAAATATGTACTTTTTTTAACTAAAATATATTGTTACATGTTTTTTATGTAGGATATTTTAATTAAAAATTTAAAATTTAAATAAAGTGTATATGTAAAAAAAGTTTATATAATTTCGTAGATTTTAGAAGAGATTGTATACTCAAAAAATTAATGTTGATATTCTTTTAAATGAAAGCAAATAATTTTTTTGTTTTCACTAACTGATCTTAAATAAAATACATTTCAAGAAAAAAAAATTGGTTAAATTTAAATTTAAAAATGGGAAGTACAAAAATAATTTTTTATTTAATGTTCAACTATGTGGGGTCTGTGTACTGTGGAGGATATGAATGTTGAATATTCGTTGATTGTCCTCAACCCACAAAGCTCTGTGGTATTCTTTTAATAATTAGAGTCTTTTGATCATTTGATAAGTAAAGAATCACCTCCACCAATTACATTTTATCTGTGAATTATATTTTTATCTACAAATTTCAAAATATTTACCTTTTTTACAAGTCTATTATCATGTTAATATAAAAAGGGAAAATTGTGTTTGGGGACCAAACAATTGAACATATTTAGTTTTTTATACCAAATTGATTTTTCTGACAAAAAAAATTGATTCGAAGTTCAAAAAATTTGATTCTCCCTCCAAAAAAATCATTTTTTATCCCAAAAACCAAATATGTTTATTTTTTGCTCCAAAAACACAATTTTCCCATATAAAAGAGGTCAAAATGCAAACAATGACTTAGAAATTTCATGTGGTACTTACTTGGATATGGTACTCCACTGATCCAAATTCATATATGTGATGATCAATCTCCAGGGGCTTCTCAGCACTGTCATGAATTCATGATAATATCTTCAATACCATCTACACATCATATTATTTCTTGCATTCAAGTCTCATTTTTTTTATTTTGAATTTAACTCCAAACAACAGGAATTTTTTATTTCACTCACTTATAAAATTTTAATCATCTATATTTAATTTTGATGGTTTGTATTTAATTTTTTACAGTTAAAAATATTTTTTTGAAAAATATTTAAATTTTTATTTTTCATATTTTATTTTTATAAAACAAAAAGTGAAAATAAAAAATAAAATTTAAAATCTAACCATCTAAATTTAATACAAATAATCTGAATGTAATGTCCATGGGGACTCAAATGTGAGTATATAATTTTATTAAGTCTATTTTTCTAAATATAAGCTATGTAATGCATAGTGGAGATGGGATTATACTTTATTTTATTATTGACAGAAATGTTACATAACGAGGATTTAAACCCCAATCATTGTTTATACCATCCCACTCAGATCACCTATGCTAGCATCTATTAGGATATACTCATAATTATATGAATTCCAAAAGAATTCTTATTATTTATAACTTGTGAATAGTATAAATTTTTATAAATTTATATATATTTTATATTGATGTTGATAATATTTTAGTTAACTTTTCTGAAATAAATTATTTTACTACTACAATTAATACTGGATTTCTTCCGCTATCTACATTCCCACGGAAAATTTAGAAAAAAAAAATTCCTAAAATTTGAACGTAAAAACATTTTTTCTTTTTTGGCCAAACGAACTCCTTAACTACCAACTCAAACTCCTTATAATTATTTGAGAGAAATTTGATGAAATTTTAAAATTCGTCCGGACATTTAACAAAATTAAAGCATGCACTCTAATTGTTTGGAGGAAAAAAAATAAAATAAAGTTATTTACCGGTAGAGTCTGAGGAGGATTTCCCTGAGAACTGGAGAAGCTTTGTCCATTAACGCCATGGATCTCTGATTCTATCTTCTCAAACTGGTTGAAACATCAGTGAGTGTGTGTGAATCAAATTAAAGTGAAGAGAAATGGCATCTCTCTTAAAGTGTGTTTGGTTTGGAGGTATTTATAAATCAATTCACTTTGAGTAAAACCAAAGCTTAACGTTGCAATCATGTTTGGTAGCCTTTCACGCAACTCCACCCTTAATTTCCCACTTCCACCCAACACATTACTCTTTTGGCTTTTCTTTCCTCTTTTCAGTGTTTGGTTCTTTGTTTCTTTCATCGCTTTCTGTTACCCTCAATCCTAATCCAACTGCTTTTGTAGTTTGTTTATTATTAGTAGTAAGTTGATTAAACATTACGTTTAGAATTAATATTTCTAATGATGAACAAGAAAATTACGTATACAAACATACAAAGTACCTAAACGAAAAAATTAGGTGTACCTCAACCCCTTCTTTTCAGGTTCTACCTCTCTCCATATGACATATCTAAGTAAATTTAAATGAGTATTTTTGGAATTTTATTTAATTAATTTATATATTTTAGGAATAAGATAAATTTTTCCTGTTAAAATTATTTTCTGTTAATATTTAATAATTTTTAAGGAACAATTTTTATTTTAGAGGGTGAAAATGAATTTAAATATGATTTATTAATAATTGCAACTTTTTTCTTTTACTTCAGAGAAACTAAATTTAGCACGAACCAAACTATTAGACGGGGGGGGGGGGGGTAAAAAACTAACTAATTAAATGAAAAGGCCAAATAGATTTGCAATGTGACATAATAATCAATTGCTGTGAAGCGGATTAGTTTATTAATTCATTTATAACCAAACTGAATTGAACCTACACCACTTATTGCTTGGTTCATGAGCACGACGAAAAGGTTAAAAAAAGTGAGAATTATAGACCATCAATCATCAATCTATGAATTTGTGTTACCCAAGGAAATAATCTTCCTCTTTCAATAAATATAAGAAATAAATAATAAGTTATAAAAATTAAGAAAATAATCAAATATCTTAAATATATTATAAAAAAAAAATTTCATAACTATCCTTATTTAATATTCTTATTTAACTGTCTTTTAATTCATACTTTATAATAATAAGTCTATTTCAATTAAGAATAAAATTAAAAAAAAAAGTATATTAATTTATAGATAAAAGTTGTTTGTCCCTTATGTTTTGGGACAAAATACATTCTAAAATATTTTTTACATTTTGAAACGTGTAATCTTAGTATGGTAAAATTAATCTTTTAATCTGCATATTTCACTTCAATTTTTAAATTGGCCCTTATAGGTTAGATTTTTTTTTAAATTACTTATTATACTATAGATTGTTTCAACGTTAATCCTTGTATTACAAATTACTTATTATATACTATAGACTGTTTCAAAGTTAATCCTCGTAGGACATAAGGATAAATATATTCATCCCATGTGGTGCATATCGGCAAATTCCAAAAAGATTATAACATACTCCAAGAGTTCTATCTCATCTATACATATATAAGAATGTAAAAAAGGAAAAAATACTTTGTTAGAAATAGTAATTGAAAACAACTGATGCCCACAAACGTATGATAGCATACTGTCCTTAAAGTGTTATTCACCCCCACTAGATTTGCAACATGGATCCAACGAATCAACTATAGGAATTATTCTAAGCACTAAAGATATCTGACAGCAACTTCAGATACCTTGAAACACAGAACGAAACAAAGAGATTGTAAGCAAGAGAAGAGAATGTGAGGGATCCTTTCAGTCTCTGGTCTGACCCTTTTATAACAATGGAAAACAGAAAAATGAAACATTGTTGATGAACCAGTTCATTTCTGAACATTGTAAATGAAACATTCAGAATATCAAATAATGTGCTGTTTCAAAATGTGTCATTTCAAAATGTTGTTATTTAAAATTCTGTTTCTGAAAAAAATTGATTAATTAAATATAATAATCTCAAATTTATACCAGATCAGATCTCTACCGTTAGATCAATCCTATGATCACGACACGTCACGTGCTAAATGCTAAGTGCTTTAAATATTAAATAAACAATATTTAAATTTACTTAGCCTTTCTTTCCCTCCATAATTATTTTTAGCATGCTTTGACTTCTCTCTCTTATATGCACTTCATAAGCCTTACTCACATCTAATGTGAGACTCAAGTTTTTTAAACTATCTTTAACATACTTTGATGAGGAGAGAGAGAATGAGAGCCCATTGGTATCGTATGATCCATATAGTTAATCTCACTTAGTAGAATAAGACTAATATTGTTATTGTTGAGGAGAGAGAATGTACCTACATTGAAAAAATAAAATAATTATTAATTAATTTGATTTGAATTTTTTTATTGGGTAGAGTGTAAATGACATGATATTCTCATTATATCAAATAATTTTTTATTACCAATATGATTCTAATATAGTTGATAAATAGGTGGGTTCTTTAACTATCTTATTTTGGATTTGATCATTGGTTGTGTGTATGAAAAAAAGCCTTATTAAAAGAGGTAAAACTCACTTTAGTAATCTGTACATCTCTAAGATTAATCTTCAACTATCAATTCAACAATATCTTAGTGTTAAAAAAATAATTTTCTTGTTGAATGGAGTTTCCAAGCTGCGCCCTAGAGGCTGGAGTGGAGTGAAAATATATTTTTGGTCTCAGGAGTGGAGTGAAATTGAGTTTGTATGATTGTGTCGCTGGTGATCACCTTAAAAAAAACTGTCCCTAAGACCACGCAATTGAAAGTGTGAGCTTTTTGGTTGAAATATAACAATTAAAAAAAATTACCAAAACACAATAATCCTAAAATATTTATCAAGATACAACATTTTTAGAAGTCGAAATGTGATAACATGTTTTCTTCTTGTACATGTTAAAAAGAAACCGTAATTAGACATTACGATTTGTATTATTGAAAAAGAATTTCCTGCCAAAAGAAATCGTAATGGTACATTATGATTTGTGGAACAAAAAGTTATCAGAAAAATCATAATGGAGTATTACGATTTGAGTGATTTGAAAAAAAATAAAAAAAGAGTGCCAACGTGTGACAGACGAGCGTTAGCAATATTTTAAAATTGATGCAGCATGCAGCACTATATTAAATTGAATTTTTTTCTTTTTTTATATTAAAAATTCTTAAGTTTTTTATTTGGTGTTCTCATAATAAATATTCTCTTAATTTCAAAACAATTCTTACTTTCACCTTTTTATTATCTTTTACAACATTTGTCACTTTATAATTTTTAAAATAATATTAATAATTTTTAAAAAATTTACCTTTCAATAACAACGAAAGAAAATAATAGCATTAAAAAGTACTCTCTCTAGTCTAATATATAAGAAATTTTTTTAGTGATTTTGATTCCAAATATAAGAGATTAATGTTGAAATTTGAAGTATTAATTACTTATTTTCCAATTTGTATGTTCAAATTATTTTTATTTTGATATATTTATCTAATTAGGTCAGATTTGAGTATTGTTTTATCCAAGTAAAGGTAATTTTTTCAATGTGATTTTTACCATTCAAAATACTCAAACTTGAGACTTTATTTATTATTTTTTAATTAATAGTTTAAATACTTCTTCGATTCTTAATATATTAAGAATAATTTAATTAAAAAATAATAAGTAAAATCTTAAGTTTGAGTCTTTTGAATAATAAAAATCACGTTGAAAAAATTACTCTTACTTGGACAAAATAATACTCAAATATGACCCAATTAGATATATATATACCAAAATAAAAATAATTTGAACGTACAAATTGAAAAATGAGTAATTAATACTTTAAATTTCAACATTAATCCCTTATATTTGGAATCAAAATCACTAAATAAATTTCCTTATATATTAGACTAGAGAGAGTACTTTTTAATACTCTTATTTTCTTTCATTGTTATTGAAAGGTAAATTTTTAAAAAATTATTAATATTATTTTAAAAATTATAAAGTGACAAAAGTCTTAAAAGATAGTAAAAAGGTGAAAGTAAGAATTATTTTGAAATTAAGAGAATATTTATTATGAGCACACCAAATAAAAAACTTAAGAATTTTTAATATAAAAAAGAAAAAAATTCAATTTAATATAGTGCTACATGCTGCAACAATTTTAAAGTATTGCTGATACTTGCCTGTCACACGTTACACTTTTGCTTTTACTTTTAAATCACTTAAGTCATAATGTTGCATTACGATTTTTTTTCACTGCTTTTTGTTCCATAAATAGTAATGTACCATTACGATTTCTTCTGACAAAAAATTTTTTTGTTAATAATACAAATCGTAATATCTTATTACGATTTCTTTTTAACATGTATAAAAAGAAAATAGATTATCACATTACGACTTTTAAAAGTATTGTAAAATTATTGTATTTTGATAATTTTTTTTATTGTTATATTTCCATCAAAGCCTGAAGTGTGGGTTTATGGCTTATTATACTAAGGGTTTTGAATGAAAGTATGGACCTATGGCTTATGGATGATAACGTTGCCTTGTGGCTTTGAGAATAATGACGCTCTCATTCAGGTTGCATAAGAAATCTTGGTGGGCCCATGTCTAAAATCAATTGTCAAGCCGTCACACACACACACACACATATATAGCATAAAAAAAAGTAAGGGTCTAGCATTGACATTTCTCACAACAAATATTAACGATGTAAGAATCCAATCAAATATTAAATCGGGTAGAGTATTATTTTATGATTTAATGGTTTAATTATTATCTAATTAAGATTGAATTAGTAGTGATTAAAATAATATATTTTAAATAAATAATACAAGTTGAAATAAATTTTATGATTTAATTAAAATTTCAAACTAAATAATACTAAATTATCAATATATTATTCATCGTAAACAAATTATTAATAAATTTTATAAATTAATATTAAAATCTAAATAAATTAATATTCATCCGTAATCACATTTTGAATTAAAAAAATCAACTAATAATACATTATTATATTATGTGTTAAGTAAATTTATAATTTTTAACAATTATATATCATAATAATGCTCATATAATTTTATAATATAAAAAGAAAAGATACTTTATACTAAAAATGATGTTATTTTGTCTTAAAAAAAAATAGGACTGGTTCAAATCAGTTTAGGATTAGTTCACAACCGGTTCAACTAGTTCAAGGCTGGTTCCAAAACCTATCAGTCATGCTCTATAACCAGACTGGACCTAGCACTAGTCCTAGTCAAACTAGCCAGTTCACTCTATTTCTGACAACACTAAGTCAAATATATAAAGTATAATATCAACATACGAGCCCTTTTTTTTAATGAAAAGAGCTTCCATTCACTGAAACAAAAATTTAAAATCAAGAAGACAAAAGAATAAAAAAAAACAAAAGAATACAGGACCAAAGCATATTTACAAACTCCTATGAACTATCCAATGTCTAAAAGAGAAAGGGAAGACATGGACTAAAGTGTGTGATTAGTTTTCAAATAGATCAAAAGGAGAATAGTCTCATCAATGAAGGTACCATCAACAAAAAGCTTCTTGTTCCTGACATCCCATAGGACCCAGCAGGTGATGCCGAAAAACACCATCCAAGATTTGTGAGCCCTTTTTGTATTCAAGTTACTAAAAAACCACTTGTCAAAAGGCTCATTTAGGAAGCTTTGAATTTGATCATAGGTAGAAGAGTCATCCAGATTGAGTGGCCAGTGGTGCATATTCTCAACACATGGTCAATATCCTCACTTCCCTTCCCACATAAAGCACAGGATATGTCTTGGACCGGATGTCTCCTATGTCTCTCAATATTAGTGAGAAGTCATTAATTCTTTATCTGCAAGCCAAAGAAATGTTCTCACTCTTTGATCCTTGGGCCATTTCCAAATCATCTTCCATTCACTACTTATAGGTTCCTAGTTGGTTGCTTTCCTTGCTTCATATGCAGAGGACACTCTAAATTTTTTAGAAGTAGTATAATTCCAAAAACATGACTAATTCTCCCTAATAGTTACCAGTGTCTACACTAGTGTCAGAAATCAATCAAATAATGTTGTCAGGGAGCTAGTATTTAATTTTGTGCCACATCAACTAATCATTACTATTTATGAAATCATCAATTGGTTTACTGAGTTCATTTTTAGGAATATCCATAAAATACAAATTTTTTAAGGGAACCAAATCACCAAGCCAAAAATCAGACCAGAAGTTGACATGTCTACCATTACCTAGATTCCAACATATGCCAAAGGAAGTATCCTCCCATACCTTTGCTATACTCTTCCATAAATGGGAATTGTTTCTAGTTTTTAGACTTTGTATTTTTTACAAAGTAGCTCCATAATTTGCTCTCAAAACTTGCACCCAAAGAAGTTTAGGTTCAACAATCAACTTGTAGGTTAATTTGGAAAGAAAAGCCATGTTTTACCCTTCAAGATTCTTGATGCCAGATCCCCTATTATTTAGGATGACATACCTCATCCCAACTAACAAGGTTAATCCCCCTCTTTGTATCAGTGGTGCCCCAAAGGCAGTTCTTAATAAGCTTTTCAATCGTGGACAAACAGGAGGGTAGCATGGTGTTTTGCATGGTATAATATGGCACAGTAGTAATCACTAAATTAATAAGAGTGATTTTACCTGCTGAGGAGATGGTCTTCAATTTCCACCCAGCAAATTTTTGTCAGATCCTTTATATGATATAATTATAAGTTCTTGATTGATAGTGTGTGTTGAAGGTGAGAGAGAAGGAGTCCATGGTTGTATAGTAAGATAGTAATCATATAAAACCTAGGGACCATTGATGAGTGCAGCTTGGTAATCAAGGCAAGCCCATTAGGGTTTTCTAGGCCTACTTATCTTTTTATTCTTTTTTTATCTTATTTACTTTCCATCATATTTATCTTTTCTTATCCTTAATATTTGACTTAATTATGATAGATTCATTTTTGTGATTTTCTCAAATTTGTTTCCTAATTACTAGGGATTAGTCTAGATTATGGCTAAAACTAATTCTATTTATTCTCTTAGGCTCAATGGAATAAAAATGTAGAAACAATTTCTTGCAAACTACATGGTATTAGAGCAAGTCACTTAAATAAAAATGATGTTATCCATGGAATAGCAAGGGTATTTGCAATTGGCAAGGAGGATGATAGCTATGGGTCTGATGGGAATAGTATGCTAACCCATCAAAAGTCGCAATAGGAGAAAGAGAGTGAAACTATACTGATTTTGGGTATGGAGAACACACAAGATTCTCTTCCCAAACTCTGATTCATACAATGAAAATAAGTTTTATAATTAAAAGAAAATGAAGAATTGTTACGTCACTATATTTTTCAAGTACAAATATATAAATGTAGAAAAAGTTTTGTAAGTGTATGTAGTAACTAGTAAAGTGAAACTCATGTGAAAAAAACTACAAAAACTAAAATATAAGTACAAGTAACTAGTTCTAGCCAAAAAGAAAGTATGAGTAACTAGTGAAGTTTTATAAGTACTTATTGTACAAGATTCTCTTCCCTAAACTCTGATTTCCAAGATGGCAACAACTGGCTCCAATGATCAAGAAACATCTTAATATTAGTGTGTGGCAAGGGAAAGAGTGCTAATTAATAGAAACAAAGCCACCAGCTCTTAGAGAATCCAACTATGAGAGCTGGGTCAGTGATAATAGCACTGTTATGACATGGTTAGTTAATTCTATATCCGTGGAGATAAGTGAAAATTATCTACTGGCCACATCAACACTTGAAATCTGGGAATCTACTAGGAAAATCTATGCTGTAAAAGATAATGTAGCAACAATCTATCAGCTGAAGCAATCTCTTGAAGATTTAAAGCAAGGTGATAAAACTGCCATGTAGTACTACATCATTCTAAACAGAATGTGGCAAAAGATTGATCTCTATGAGATCATTTATTAGCAATGCCATGAAGATAGTCGGTGCTTTAGAGAGTATAAAAACAAAGAAAGAACCTACAAATTCTTGCTTAGTTTCAATGATCACTTTAAAGAGATTAGGGGCAGAATCATGGGAACAAATCCATTGCCATCACTTGAAGATGCCTTCAATCTTATCAAATGTGAAGAGAGCTACAAGGAATTAACTCTAAACTCAGGGGGTACTCTTAAGGCTCAAGTTCCTGTGATAGAAAGTTTAGCCATGGTTGCTAGGAGTGGCCAGAATATTAACCAAAAAGTGAAAAGGCATCAAATTTCTGTGACCATTGCAATAAGAGTGGTCATACTTGAGACAAGTGAGTTATTATGTTTGAGGTTGCCTCCTAAACCCTTGAGCTCTCTCCTCTTCCTTACATCCTTTCTTTCTTTTCTATGAGAAAGGAGGTATTATGCGTCCTCCACTTTTAAATTATCCATGGGATTACAATAGAATAATAACCATGAATATTCTTGCAAGGCTGAGACTGATACTTTTTCTTTTAGCTTTCTTTCATTGTCTTTTTCCCTAAATACTTTACTATTGTATGAGCTAGGATCTTTCTCAACAAAGGTCTATGCTCATCATTTCTAGAGTGAC
Source organism: Adenanthera pavonina (assembly GCA_026686845.1). NCBI lineage: Eukaryota > Viridiplantae > Streptophyta > Magnoliopsida > Fabales > Fabaceae > Adenanthera > Adenanthera pavonina. The sequence goes on along the minus strand of JAIVEN010000019.1, from coordinate 7,955,261 downwards.
TTCCTCCACTAGTTTTGACATCAGATTTTTAACTGCGACATCAGCCATTAGTTTCCCATCTTCTTTTGCTCTAACCCAAAAAATTTTTATTAGTGGCTAAGAGTACAATGCTTATCTTACTGGGGGTTGACAACCTCTGATACCAAATGTTTTCGTGGTCTTAATATACTACCACTTTGTTCTATATACAACTCTCCTATTCAATTCTTTTTATCTTTAGAATTTGATAGATATCAATCTTTACTTTTATATTCTTACCAAAGATGAGATCACTTACCACTCTAGTACCCATCTTCCTCTTTTAAGAGATCAGCTTTTCTGTGTCTATACTATTTTTAAGGCCATAATTGTTTGTGTTAGTGAGCTAAAATCCTACCTTTTTATTACCCAACCATTTAAAGAATTTTATTACCCCCAATTATGCAATAAACAACTAGGTTTGGATGCTGACACACCTTTCATTGATTATATCTGCATGCCCACAAAAGGAAATTTAGATAGCCAAACTGATAGAATAAGGGCTAGACATGACTTGCAAGAGTTTGGAGATGAGCATAGAGAGCTTAGGAGACTTGATCCAGGTGCTATGCAAAAGCAATGAAGCAAGTTTTAAATGGATTGATCCAAGAGTTGCTATTTTTTGAGCCCACTTATTTGGTTCAAGTTACAGCCCAAAGGAGCCCAAAGGCATGATAATACTCTTATCTATACAAGGTCCAGATCCAAACCCAAAAGCTACCCATTTGGAAGAGTTAACTTGAAGACATCATGTGCTCTACATGTGACCATGAATAGTGACATTTTTAATATGATTTTATTAGGAATTTTTGTTTATTTTATTTAATTTTCAGAAATAAGACCTATAGTCAAAGATTGTGTCTTGGATATTAAATTTTGATTATTTCCTAATTTTTAAAGATTATGTTCTAGAATTTTTTTTTCTTTTTAGCAAAAAGGTACCACCTTTAGGAGTGATTTGTAAGAATATTTTGTTTCCCTTTTCATTTAGATTGTGGTGTCTTCTTTTGGATTGATTAGATATGATTATTTTCTTATATTTTTTATTTAATTTCATTTTTTTTATTTCAACTTAGGGTTTTGGTTGCCTTATTTCTTTATATAAGGAGCCATTTATGTACTTTTAGGAAGAGAGATTAATAACAATAAATTTTTAGAATTTATATTCTTTTCTTGTGAGCTTTCTCTTGTATCTTTTGTGTTCTTGAGAAGATTCTTAGATTTATTAAAGAAATGGTTTTCCTTTGTGACGTCTCAAGGCTAGGGTCCTAAAATACTAGTTCTCTTAGGATCTTAATTCATTGACTAACATATCTTTCTTATTTCCTTATTTATTTTTTGAATTTTCGTTCAAATTTATTATCCTATTTTTCTAGTTTAAAGTGTTCATCTATCTTATATTTTCTTGTTGTTTCATGTGTTCTATTTGATTTTAGCATGATCCGTGATTTATTTTGAGTCATTGAAGGTTCAACCGGACGAGTTCCACTTGAGTCTTTCATCATTTGGCATCAGAGCCTTAGTTTGCTAGCTTTAAGGTGTGGTCTTTCCTTTTCTATCTTCTTTGTTCAACCCTCTTCTCCTTTTGTCTAGATTTAGTGTGTCTTTAAATTTCCTTTCCCTTCATCTCTATTGTGGCATGAATTTTCCCTTCTATCTCTCTTTGTTTGTGGCGTTTTCCATTAAATTTGAATCTTTCCATCTTTTGTTATTTTTCCTCTATTGTGACTTGTTTATGACATTCTTTTCTTATGATTTGAGAGAAGATTTGTTGCTGTCTAGAATTTGTGTTTTTTTTAGTCATATAAAAAAATCAAATTTCTTTTGTACTTGCAATTTGTTAGCATCTGTTTCATTAGTGTGAGTTTTTATCCAAAAATAAAATAAAAAAATTGTTGTGATTGCTGCACAAAAGAAAAATGAGCATATAAAGGTGCAGAGTTTAAAAAAATAAAGAAAAAAAATCTGAAATAAAAAAAAAGTTTGTGACTTACTGCTGAAAAAAGAAAAGAAAAGAGAGCAGAACAATAGTTAAAAAAAAAAAGAGAAAAAAAGGAGCAAAATTTGAAATTAATAATGGTTGGACAAAATTTTCAGATTTGTTCTTGAATAAGTTGAAGACATGAGTTGCAAGTTGGTAGCTTTTGGTTACCAATTAATTTTCTATTTGTTGGTTGGTTTCCTAAATGTGAATTGATTAAGTTGCAAGTTGCTGAAGTTGCCTAAATTTTGTTGTTCTTGCCTCCCAAGTCACATAAGAGATTTCCTCAAATCAACATTTGATTGGTAAGTTTCAAATCTTGTGGGATTTTGCTACTTTCCTAATTTGATTCTTATCAATAGTTTCCTAATTTCTTCCTTCTTTGTGCTGAATCTTACTTTCCCATTTTCTTATTTTCTTTGATATCTAATTTATGTTGTCCCTTCTTCTCTATTTTCTATCCAGGTTGTATTTCCTCCTTCCCTCTACTAATTTCATGCCACCATTACCTTAATTTTTTCCATATTCTTTTCTTAAATACTTACTGCACACTTGCCTATTTCTTGTGGAAATCGCTACACATTTTTCTCTCATTGTTTGGTCCAAATTGATTCATTGAGGATTTGAATCCTGGATTCTAGTTTTTGAGATTGCCACTTCATACATTCTACTTCTCCTTTTGATTTGTTGGAATTTGATTAAGAACACTATAGGGAGCAAGTTGAGAGTGGTAAAAGGAAGAGTATTTTACATCATTGAAAAAGCTAATCTTTTTGCGTGAAATATGAGTGCTAATAAATTTTTGAGTGGAAACACATGAGAGAGTGATTTGTGAGGTCTCTATTTCTTTCATCTTTGTTTTCACTAACATTTCAGGATATAAGCATGGCTGGTAGACAATTTGATCTTAAAGCCTTATGAAGGACTTTTAACGATCAAATCAAGGAAGTGAATACAAAATTGGATCACCTGGAGTTTCCTTCTAAAACTAAAGTAAGGTGTAATCCAAATGTTCTTGCTCACACAGATATTCTTAGCAACATCAAATCAAAGATCCCACTATTTCATGGCAAGAAAAATCTTGGTGTTTACTTGGATTGGAAAATAAAAGTTAAACTTGCATTTGGATGTTGCAATTACTCTGAGCTAGAGAAGGTACAATGTACTTACCTTCGATTGGGTAAAAATGTTTCTTCTTGGTGGAAACAGATTGAAAGTAGATGAAATATGAATGGAGAGCCTTCCATTACAACATGAAGTGAGATGAAAGTAGTCATGAGGAAAAAGTTTGCATCATCTCATTTACATGAACACCCTCCCGAGACCAAGAATGTTGTTGAACATTATGAAGAGGTACAAATTCTCACAGTTCAAGTGGATAAAGATGTTGCGGTTTCAATCAATGATGATGAGACAAGAGAATCCACTACAGGTATTTCTAACTCTCAAATCTCTTTTAGTGATGATATCTCTTATACTGAGTCATTATATCTGATTAGTGTTTCAAATAATGTTGAATGTGATGATGAGATTAAAAGTTTGCAACTTGTAATGGAGAAAATTGAGCTAGATGTTGTTAGTGTTGAGTTAGATGGCTTTGATTATAGTTGTGCTTCTAATATGCAAATTGGAAATCTTGATGTCACACGATTGGGAAATAATGCAATTGCTTGTGTTTATGAGATTAATAACCATGATTGTGTGCAACTTTTAGAGGAACATAATGTTTTACATGTTGCTAATGATTTGATTGAAAATTCTGTGGATAGTAGCATGCTAGTTTCTAATGATGCTAATGATGTGATTCCCATTGAAATTGGTTCCTATGATTGTATTGATGAGATTGAGCATGTTGACATGGTGATTAGAGACCTTGATTGTGTTGATTTGAATACACATGTTAGAAACTATTCTTTGGTTTTGGAAAAAGCCCTTGAACCATTGTCATATATTTATTTGAATGAAATTTGTGAGAGAATGAGGAGTGAGCTTAAGAGGACAAATAAAAGAGTGAAAAGCATGAGTGATAAGAATTGTAAGAGAAAAAAAGTCTAGAAAAATGCAAAGAATGCAAAAAGAGTGAGTTAGAAGAAAAGTGGGAAAAAAAAGAAAAAGAGAAAAAAGAGAAAAGAAAAAGCGAGTTTGGGGAAGAATGAGAGTGAAAGTGAGTTTAAAATAGTTTATACAAAGCTCATTCTTTCTTCATCTTATCTTTCTCATGTGTCATCATTGTATTTTCTTCTTCCTTCTTATTATGTTTTTTATTTCTTTGAGTTATGTCACCCATCACTATTGCTTGAGTCCACAATTTCTTTTGAATCCAAATTGCATGAGTCCATAGTGAGTCTGTTAATTACTTTAGTGCCTTCTTTCTCTAGTTCATCCTTTTATGTCATTTCATCTTATCTTCATCATAGTGTTTTGCATTCCCTAATCATTTGTAAAGTAGTCTTTACTTGTTTCATGTTTTATGTTTCTTGTGTGTCTTATAAATCATGTGTCTTGTTGGTTTGTTCTATCTCACCTTCAAGAGTTTTTTGTGTTCCATTTTCTATCTAACTCATTCTCTTCTTCTTGTTCAATGTTAGTATGTCTCCTTTTAGTTATTACATCTCTATCTTTGTTCTATCATTGTGTATAATCTATATGTGTTAAATCTATCCAGATTTTAAATTTAATGAATTAAATCCAAATCTGTCCAGATTTCTTCCCATATGATCATTGTACCACCTTAGTCCCTTTTGAGTCTTTTTGTGTCATGTTTATTCCTCATTTCGTCCTTCATGTTTTCCTTAACTCTTTGGTTCCATTTGAGTCTAGTTGTGTTGAGTTTGTGTCTAGTTCTTTGTGGCAAAATATTGGTGAAAATGATATGAAGAAAGATTCCAGATTTTGTGCACCAATGCTTGAAAATAAGTCCCTTGTTCGAAATAATGGTTGGAAGATTTTTTATCTTGGAGATTAGTTGCAAAAGCTTCGAGGAATATTTAAAGCAAATTTGCAGCCAAAGGAGAATGATGTCCTTCAAGTTCAAGAAGAATCAAAGCAAAGATGGATCAATTAAGTTTAAATGGTAAGTATATTCCTTATTATTTATTTGATGCTTCTAACCGTTCCCTTTCCTTCCATGTAGATAATGGAGATTCGAGAACAAATCCTTTCGAGAGCTTGGAGAGAAGCATAGGGAGCTTAGAAGACTTGATCAAGGTGTTGTACAAAAACAATGAAGCAAGTTTTAAATGGATTGATCCATGAGTTGCTATTTTTGGAGCCCATTTATTTAGTTCAAGTCACAGCCCAAAAGAGCCCAAAGGCATGATAATACTCTTATCTATACAAGGTCCAGATCCAAACCCAAAAGCTACCCATTTGGAAGAGCTAACTTGAAGACATCATGTGCTCTACATGTGAATATGAATAGTGACGTTTTTAATATGATTTTATTAGGAATTTTTGTTTATTTTATTTAATTTTCAGAAATAAGACCTATCGTCAAAGATTGTGTCTTGGATATTAAGTTTTGATTGTTTCCTAATTTTTAAAGATGAGGTTCTAGAATTTTCTTTTCTTTTCAGCAAAAATGTGCCACCTTTAAAAGTGATTTGTAAGAATATTTTGCTTCCTTTTTCATTTAGATTGTGGTGTCTTCTTTAGGATTAATTAGATATGATTATTTACTTATATTTTTTATTTAATTTTATTTTTTTATTTCAGCCTAGGATTTTAGTTGCCTTATTCCTTTATATAAGGAGCCACTTATGTACTTTTGGGAGGAGAAATTAATAACAATGAATTTTTAAAACTTATATTCTTTTTTTGTAAGCTTTCTCTTGTATCCTTTGTGTTCTTGATATTATTCTTAGACTTATCAAAGAAGCAGTTTTCCTTTGTGGCGTCCCAAAGCTAGAGTTCTAAGAGACGAGTTCTCTTAGGGTCTTATCCCATTGACCAACATATATTTCTTATTTATTTATTTTTTTTTAATTTTCATTCAAATTTATTATTCTATTTTTCTAGTTTAACGTGTTCATCTATCTTGTGTTTTCTTGCTATTTTGTTTGTCCTATTTGTTTCTAGCACGATCTGTGGTTCATTTTGAGTTGTTAGAGGTTTAATCGAACGAGTTCCACTTGGGTCTTTCATCATTCAAGCACCTTGTCTTAGCACTTCATCTTTTCATTCCAATGCCAAGCATTTTTCCAAGAGTGGAGATAGGGATTTTTCAAGACTATTGATACATCCTTTTGTGAGTTTTTGTTCCTATCTCATTCTAACTTTATACTTATGAAATTACGGGTTGATATGTTTTTTTTGTGTAGAATCATTCCCTTTTGACAATTTTGACTTATGTGTAACACCTTATGTTATGGCCCATTTCCCATGTATTAGATCATTTTAGATGTCTTTCATCATGGATTAGAGACTAAAATCATAATATGATAAAATCAGAATTTTACAAAATTCGGGGTACTGTTCATTTAGCAAATTTTATTTTACCCGATGAACTTTGAAAATTCATAACTAAATCTAGAAAATTTATCTTAAGGTGATTCAAGTCTCTAAATTTATCTTAAATTCAGATCTACATGGAAAAAATATAAAACAGTAACATCATTGGGCCAATTTGTACAGTAATTTCGTGGATATTTACTGTTTATTTGGTCAATTTGCTATGTTAATTTCTGACCTCAACTTTGAAAAATTATATCTCCTTCTATTCTATTCCAAACTATGTATAATCTATGTAATTTGAAAGCTATACATGTATACTTAATGACATATTTTTCTTATACATTTATTTCACTTACACAGGGTATAACTTTAACTTAAGTCATGAAGGGTCAGAATTTGACTCTTACTGGAACAGTTTTGGGAAAAACTCCATATCTCCTATTATATAGCTCCAATTAACTCCAAATCAGTGGCATACAAAACTTAAAACATAGACCTTTTTATACATATAAACCACTGAATTTTTAGAGCTTTGTACGATTTTATATTATCCTTTGAATTTTCCAGTACTTACTTTCCAGATTTCAGTTTTCCCCTTCTTGCCCTGTTCTAAACCCTGATTTCGAAAATTCATCATAATTCATACATTTATCCAATCTAGGTGCTCCTTAGCTCTATAAAAATCTTGTTCTTTATACTTTAAGAGCATATATAACACTTTTATAGGATGCTCTATTTAGAATAGAGTTCCTCTGCTAAAATAAATACTGGTTATCTCCAATGAACTTATGTCATAACTTACATGATAAGCTTCATAACACATTTACATTAACATTTAGTACTCCAATTTCATGCATAATATCATAGAGGACTTAAAAGAATATATTCAAGGTATCAAACAGGATTTAACCCCTTTCATACGAATTTATACAAATTCCCAAAACATAACATCAAGACTTGCATAATAATATCATTCATCATTCTCTTCCTCTTTTCCTTTAGCTCTTTACCTCCCTTGGATTTCTTCCATAACTTGGACCTATCATGTTATTATTTGGGTGATGAGATTTTGGAAATCCCAGTAGCTAGTCACATCTCAAACATTTACATTATCATGCATGCTATAAAACCTTCAATACATCATAATAATCATTTCAAGACATAAATCACCATATCGTTTATAAAAATTTCGGCATTATAACGGCATAGAAAATGGACATCCCGGGTACTATCCCTTTCATAAAAACAGCCAAAACCAGTCTCAAACATCATAAAAACAATATGGCAAGTCATCATTCACAATATAATATAGCAAGACAATATAATGTGAGAAAAAGTAACTATGCTACCTCATGAAACTTTATGTCTTTCCTCTTTGATTCAACCATTTCAAGGACTTCCTTAAGCTTTCTCACACCCTAATGCATCACCAAATATCAAATAAATCAACTTGAACCAAGGTTTAGTTCATAAGAACTTCAAACTATTGGTTCCATGGCTTTCTTCAATTCATGAAACCCTAATTCTTTAAAAATTCACCAAAAATTCATTTCTAACTCAAAAATGATGAATTATACCTCTATTTCATGTAATTTTTCATGAGGAATCCAAATATGGCCTCAGAATGACCAAATCCATTTCTAACTCGGTTACTGTTCACTCCGAATTAACTTCAAAAACCTAAAAATTTCACTTCCTTAATCTTAAGCTTTTTCATGAAACCATCACTTGTTCCTAAGGTTTTCCACCATGAGGAACTCATTTTTGGCATCAAAAACATGAAATTCCAACTCTAAGTGTAAACAGTAACTCGTCCAAAATCAGGGAAATTCAAGAAAAATTGCTACACTTTGTTATACAACAAACCAATTGCATATTCATGCTTTAAATGTGTAGTCTAGCATTTCCCCCATGATTTATGGTTTGTGAACTCATTTCCTTGCTAAATCATGTTTGAATGAAACCCTAAGGGAGTGAGGAAGCCAAACTAAACCATGGATCATGCTTTGAAAACCATAATAGCAAGCATAGGGTGTAGTAGGCAAGCTTACCAATTTGTGCTTTGATTTTCCCTTGGTTCCTCTTCCTTTTCTTCATCCTTTTCCCTTCCTTTTTCTTGCGTTTTCTTCCTCTGTTTTAGCTACTGGAAGTCATGCGTGAATGGTGAGGAAAGAGAAGGTTTTAAGTGATTAATCATATGCTTAACTTAGTAACTAATCTTGGTTACTTTTGCTAATCCTTGATTAGTTTAATACATACTTCCTTGACAAGTTTTCCAACAAAATAATATAATATTATTTTGTGTCACATGGCTGCAGCAATCACGCAGGAGAGAGAGAGAGAAGTGTCCAAAAATTGCCTAATTTTCCTGATCCAGATATACCTCAATCCGAATACTTTTTAATCATACCGATAAAATCGTCTTTACAGTAATTTAACATTTTTGGGATACAGGACTATTCTAATTTTATTTTTATATTTCCATAATTATCCTGTCCCAAATGATATATGTGTATGGCCCATATCCAGACCCAATTTCTTTTTAACCATCGGTAGGACCCACAGTTTACTTTATCAGTTTACTGTTACTTTTAGACACTCGGCACTGATTATTTCTTTATTCTTGAACATTAACCCTCAGTGCCATATACCATTGGACTTCTCTCGTCGAGAGCTTCATTTTGACAGTAATTTTACATATTTACAAAATTACCCCTGACCCGGGATTAAATTATAATTTCTGGAACTTTCGGGTCATTAGATGTAATTTTTCCCAAGACTTTTCTATTTCATTCCCCCCCCCTCCCAACGTAAATTTTAAAGCTTTTAGGATATGGATGTCCTTTCCATAATTCTTTAGGGACAAAAATATAATTTTCTCATTTTTTCATTCAACCGGGAAAAATGATCTCTTTGCCCTTTTTCACGTAAAACAGTGTCTATCCATTTTTGCATAATTCCTATATATTGCTACATATTTTAGTTTTCTTGAGATGTTACATTATGTCTTTGACTCTTACTAATAAAAACCTCACTAACTTCTAAAGTGTCAAAGAAGAAAAGAACAATGAAGATAATATCATGAAATCTCATAAAAGACAAGTTTGGCTTGGGACCTATGCAACATTAAGCTAAGTCTATTGCTGCTACCCTGAAGCCCCCGTAGATGTTAATGATGTTGAAGGGAATGTTAAAGGTTGTTACAATGTTAACTACTAGCTTTGGCTTAAGTTTTTTAACTGCAACATCATCCTCTAGTTCCACAACTACTTCAACTCCTAGCAAGGAATTTTTTGAAAATGGCTAAGAGTATAATACTCACGATATTGAGGTTAAAAACCTATGATCTGATATCAAATGTTTTTTTTGTCTTAGTCAACTTCCACTTTGTTCTATATATGCTTCTCTATTTGAATTCTTTTCGTGTGTAGGTTCTGATATAGATCAATCTTTACTTTTTATTCTTAACAAAGGTCTCTGGGTTTACTACACTAATAACCTTGTCCTTCTTTTAAGATAACAACTTTTCCATTTTTACATTACTCTTGGTGCCATAACTAGTTGTGGTTATTAGCTGAAGTCTTACCCTTATATTACTTCACCATTTGAAGAATCTTATTACCCCATATTCTACAACAGACTACTAGGTTTGGATTCTTACATCTCATTCATTGATCATAATTGCATGCTTATAGAATGAAATTGAGATAGCTAGGTTCTTTGTCTTGTACACTTAATCTTTTCATCATAGTGCTAGGCATTTTGCTTAGGCTGGAAATAGAGATATTTTGAGACTTTTGATACTTCATTTAGTGAGTTTTCTTTTTTATCTCCTTCTAACTTTGTACTTGTGAAATTATAGATTGATATTTCTCTTTTTGTATTTAGGTTCATTCTCTATTGATGACACTTTGACTGATGTGGTTGACTCTTACCAAAGTGAACATCCACCCTTCACTAAGAAAAGGCCAAGATTTGACCTAGCTGCATCCTTTTATCCCGTGAAAGAAATCCAGACTAAAACCTCACAAACTTCTAAAGTACTGAAGAAGAAAAGAACGATGACGACAATATAACAAAATCTCATACAAAACAAGTTTGGCTTAGAATCTTTGCAACCTTAGACTAAGTCTATAGCCCATTGCCCTTGAAGCCCTTATAGATGTTGATGATGTTGAAGGGAATATTAATGGTTGTTTCGATGCCAATTTTCCTACCAACTCATCAACTTTTGATTATGTCAAAAGGAATGTTAACGATTGTTCAAGTAATTAGGGTTTCAGTTTCCAGCTTGAGGCTGAAATTATGATCTTTTTGTAGTATTTTTATTTTAGTCTACTTGGATGCCATGTAGGATTTTTTCCAACTAGGATGCCACGTTGACTGGCAGTTGGGATGGAAGGTAAAAAAATGACATGTGGCATATTAATGGTCAAAGATAACGTATATGTAACAATAAGGGTGACATTGTTACGATTTTGAAAGATGGAGGTTAATATTGTGCCAACAATAGTTTAAGGTGCCAGTAGCAATTTCTAGAACATTTAGGAGGTAGATTTGCATATTAATCCTTTATTATTTAATGAAAGTAAGCTAGCAATAAGAAGCCAAATTACGCTTGGTTTGTAAATAGTACTTTTTGTTGTTGTGTGATTTCATTGTTTGTATATATTTATTTGAGTTATAGATTGGCTTGAATTTGAATAATTTGAAATTAAATTTCAACCATCAAACAGTATATACTAAAAAACCTATAGCAAGTTATTTATTCATAAGTTATAAAGAATGTATATTACTTCAGACCTGAAATGTAAAAACAAATATTGTTCCATGAGTAAGAGGAAACTGAACAATTTCAAATGTGTTCAATGAATAAGGGTATTCATAATATTGTTTTAGCCGCTTCTCCTTATTTAAGAAAAAATCAATTTAAATATTACAATTTTGTATTTATTTAATTTCAATTATCATAATAAGGGTTTAAGTGATAAAAATGGGATGTGATGTGGGTAAAAGATGAGGATTATGTTAAGTTGGCTGGTCACCTATGAGGGGGGTAAATTGGGTGATGCAAATTTTTGCCTCTTTTGAAGTACAGTCTAATTTCACCAAATATTGTAGCAGAACAATGATGAACAGAGTATGATGAAGTAGATAGATAAAATAAGAAGATGAAGCACAACACATTAAGATTTATCCTGATTTAGCTCAAATCACTTAACCTACATTTAGTCATTAAGCTACCACTTAAGATTTTTTACTATATCCCATAAGTTTGAACCAGACATTTATAAAGTCTCAGTATATCTCACAAGTTTCACTAGGCACTTGTTAAGTCACTCTCCCTACACCCTCACAAAATGTGTAATTCCCTTAGTGTTTATCCACACTAAGATTTTACCTAGAAATTGTAGAAAGAAATATTATAGAATATAAACTTTCTTTAAAAGTGGATAATATATTGAAATTCACTCTAATGAGATGAGTTTAACTTTGAATGCTCACATAGAATGATTTAATCCATTTTATCAACATTTTGGCACATAACTCATTTAAATTCATTACCCATAAGTTCAAATGAAGTTTTATTTATAATTTTGTAGCTTAACTAATCGTTAAACACAAGTTCGAGCTGTTACTTGGCAAAAAGAGCCATTCAACAACCGCATTAAATACATATGATATACCAACATTTAAATTTTGGGGCTCAATAGACGAATTTTGCAGAGTCATTATAATTATGTGTTTAATGTTGAACTCCAAATTTTGTTTGTTATTAAGTGACATTCAAATTTTGAGTTTACAAAAGATACTCCATGTTAATTTGTGCAAATTTTCATATTAGAAGTGCATCTATTGGGTTTGAACAGTTGTTTCAAGTTTTTATAATACACTCGAAATTCGAAATTCAAAAATTGAAATTTATTTGTCAGAGACTTGTTTCAAAAAGACACAAAAGTTCTCACTTCGAAGTTCATATTTTGAAACTTAAAATTTGTCTGTCAGAAGTTGTGACTTTGAACTTATTTTGAATTTCATTAATAGTCAAATTTTAATTAAGTTTCATGCAAAGTTTACACACTTTCACTAATTATTCTTAGTTTGAAATTTGAATTTCAGAACCAAAGTTTGTCTACCATAGATTAAATCTCTGTAATTTCAAATTAAATACAAATTTTGCACAGGATAAGCATGAGTCAAACAGCAAAATTTATTTGCTAGCAAAAATATCTTAATTTTAACACATGCAACGTTAGATTATTTTGATCTAACTCGCATATGGTAACATGATTAAGTAAATTTTAAATATGTAAACCACCTCAAGACTTAAGTGAAAACAAAATATATTTAATAGTTAGATTTTCAAAAATTAAGCTCAACTTTCACTTGGTTATTCTATTCTTGGCATGCTCGCTTCTGATTTTCAATTCTTGGAACATCCTTTCTTTTTTTCTTCTTTGAGTGAGTCATGATGTTGATTTTCCTTTCTTTATTCCAATACTCACTCTTTCTTCCTGGACAATCCTATGTTTAATATATTACACTTACAAATTATATAGTTAGTCTAATTTATATATTCAACTTGTATTATAAAATATAAAAGCACAGTGGATATATTAGTACATAGCATGATATATATATTATAAATACAATTAAACACATACTAATGCATATTTTACTTTTTTTAGGAAGAAAAATATATGTTAGATAAATATGATGTATTTGTTCCTTATTATTTTATATTTATCATCATCAAAATTTATATTATATTAAACCTAACATGTTGAAATGCTTGTTTTGATAAAAAAATTACATTACTAAAAATCAGTATTCAAATCGAAAAGGATTGAGTTGGTAAAAAAATAAGAAAAGCGAATTTAACACAAATTCATTAAAGATTTATTTATATAATATGAAATATGTAAATTATTAATAAAATAGATTTGATTTAACTACAATCAAATCTTTTTAACAGACATCAAACGACCTAATCAATTAGGTCAATGCTATAAGGATTGATAACTTTTAATTAAATTATCATTATATCTTTGTCATTAATTTTTCATATATTTTAGTAAATTTTACGCATTATCTATCATTATAATATATATTAAGTTTGGTATATAATCAATTAATTACCAAAATTAAATAAACACTCAAAAGGTAGTAAGGATGGGTGGGGTGGGGTTACCGGTATCGGGTCCAAACAATTTTTATATTGCTGACCTTTTTCTTTTTTGATAAGTTTATATTGCTGACCTTTATGTTGCACATGACACATTACACATTAAAAAAAATTCAAAAATTTAAAATGGAAAATAAATAAAAATGATGTGAATTATAAAAATTCATTAATAAATCCTTAAATTATAAAAAAATTTAAAATTAAATAAAATTACACTCAGAATAATTAAAGTTTTCCTTAAATTTAAATGAAAGGTGAATTTTGCTTGGTTATGATTTGAATACTATTAATCAAACTTAGATATGAAAAATAAATTTATTTTATTTTTTAGAGGGTTATTATATTTAAATCTCATTTTCTCTTTTTTAAATAAAAATATATATTTTATTTTGTGAAAATTATTTATTTTATTTTTATTATGCGTATCAAATTGTCCTAAAAAATTGTTGAGACTCAATTTAAGGAACCATGCTCAATTGCTTTTGAGTTCTGAGTTTTGAGTTTTGAAGTGAATGTGGTCCCCGAAAGCCAAAAAAATAGGATTTTTTTTCCCATTGAAATGCTTTAGATTTGAGCACACATCAAGTTCGCACTAGCACTCGCGCACTGTTCGAATATGCTCACACTCGTGCTCTCCGGTTCTTCTTTTTCTCTATCTACCTAGTCGGCCACAGAAACCCTTTCTTTCGTTCTTGGTCCTCGCTTCCAATACTAAACCCCAAAATCCCACAAGCAAAATTTTCGATATAGAAGATATTTAGAAAAAGGGTATAAAGAGGGAGTTTGAGAAACGGCCAAATGGATTCGGATCAAGGGAAGCTTTTCATCGGCGGGATATCGTGGGAGACATCGGAGGATAAGCTCAAGGAGCATTTTAGCATCTATGGCGATGTCATTCACGCTTCAGTTATGAGGGAGAAGAACACTGGGAAACCCAGAGGATTTGGGTTCGTGGTGTTTGCAGATCCTTCAATTCTAGATAGGGTTCTCGAGGACAAGCATGAAATTGATGGAAGAACGGTGAGTGGGCTTCAATTTTTTTCTTCTGTAGTGTTATTGTTCTTTTTTAACTTCATTTCCCTGAAACCCTTTTTGGTGCCTTTGCTCATTATGTTGTTTAGTGCTTGTTTGTTTGTGATTCTCTCTTTCCCTCTTTGGAGAATTTTTTCATGGTATTAGCTGCTTTCTAACTGCAATTTTTGTTATAATTGATTTGTTTGTTGAATATGGCTACATTTTGGGATGTAATCACTTCCTGATTTGTTCTTGAGTTTAATACATGTTTGTTTTGCTCTTTGTGCTCGGTCTATTTTGTTGTTCTATTATATCTTCTCTTGATTGATAAGATACCCTTATTTACTGGTCTATTCTGTTTTGTTTATGTCTGTTCAAACTTCCTGAAATGGGTCTAAACATTTACTGAAATCTTTAAGGTTTAGTTTTATTGTCTCTCCTTGCGGTTCGTAGTTCTTATATGGAGTTTTTTTTTTCTGGAGTTTCTGGGGCTATTATTCTTTTTCTTATATCAAACAAAAACAACCATGACACTTTTGTGCTTTGTGTGCAGAAAGATATATTAAGGCACCAGATGCCCTAGGCAAGTGGTGCTAAAATGGCACATGCATGAAGTAAGGCAATAAATTGGGAATAATGTTATGTAAACAACAATAAAGAAGATTAAATTTGTAATGAAATTTAAGTGATAAATTAGCAAATCTAACATAATAATATTCTGGTTAGAACTCATATTAATCATCAAATGCACTTGTTAAATCAATAATATTGCTATTTGAACTTATTCTTCAACCTTGATGGCTGGGTTTTATAGTTTCATATTTTATTCTATGACTATTTTAAAACATTTGGCTGGGCTTTGAAGTTTCCCCTTCCCTTTAAGCCTTCAAATTACACAAAAGTGTTTCAAGCACTCGCCTTGACTAATGCTAAAAGTGCTAAAGGAACTGCCACACAAATGCCTGTCTGAAGCCAGAGCATCTCATAGTGTGAGAGTCCCTAGGCTTATTTTGTCTTACCTCAGTGCTTAGACACTGAGACTTACCTGCTTAACTACTTTGAGGTGGTGTATTTGAATGATGTGTCAATGTCTGTAAATCAATATTTTGTGATTGAGGGAGGTGGTTGTGTGTGGTTGTATGATTTAAATTTTTTGGTTGGAAGATCATAGTTTGCTAATTTGGATTGCAATTAGCTGATGTCATCTTACGCAATGTGATTTTAATTCACTGTTGAATATTCAATATAGTGACAAGCTTGTATGTTGTTCGAGTTTAGCTGTATTATTGTGGAGATGTCATTGCTTGGAACCACTGTCTCAGATTTATTATGTCTGTATCTTATCGCTGTCTTAATTGCTTGGATATATTTATTGTTCCTTTGATAAATTGTTTAAAATTTCAAGTGTTCTTATGTTGTGTATGTTTATTGCATATAATAGAAATGTTGAAACTGATAAAAAATTCTATTATTTTGTGAAATCTTGATTAATAAAAGTTGAAATTGTTTTAAGGTGAAATATGTAGTTTATTTCTTTCAATTGCTTGTATGAATTTCAATCTTCTTTCTATTTTTAGTAAGTTTACTTGTTTGCGTGCATTAACATGTCCCTGCTGAGTACACTGTTAGCATTGTATCTTATGGGATGTATTGTCTGGTTTTATCCTTTTTCTAGTAAGGATCTTGGATTTGCGCAAATATATGATAATATCATTGATTCTGCAGCGTAGAGATCACACAATATCCAAGCTAGTAATCAGATTCTTAATTTTAATATTTTTTTTAAATTATCCTTTTTGTGGAATTCTAGATTTTGAGCCATGAATCCATTGTATGCATTTATTCTCTCTGTTAGTTATAGGTCCTAACTAACCATTTTTATATAATATTCCAGGTTGATGCCAAGAAGGCCCTCTCTCGAGAGGATCAACAAATTTCTGTTACTTCTAGAGCTGGAAATCCCTATTCTAACAGGAATGCTGGAAATGGTGGAAATTTGAGGACAAAAAAAATCTTTGTTGGAGGGTTGCCCCCTACCTTGACTGAAGAAAAATTTCGACTCTATTTTGAGGCTTATGGTCATGTAACTGATGTAGTTGTCATGTATGACCAGAATACTGGCCGACCACGGGGGTTTGGGTTTATATCCTTTGATACTGAAGAGGCAGTTGACATGGTTTTGCACAAGCCGTTTCATGATCTTAATGGTAAGCAGGTAGAAGTGAAGCGTGCACTTCCCAAGGATGCCAATCCTGGTGCAAGTGGCCGTACAATGAGTGGTGCTGGTGGGTATCAGGGTTATGTGGCTTCTGGTGGCAACCAAAATGCATATGATGGTCGGATGGATTCTAGTAGATATATGCAACCTCAAAGCACTGGGGGTGGCTTCCCACCTTATGGTTCTTCTGGGTATAGTGCTCCTGGTTATGGTTATGGTCCAGCTAATAATGGCATGGGTTATGGTGGGTATGGAAGTTTTGGTAGTGCTGGTGCTGGGTATGGGGGACCTGCTGGTGCAACCTATGGGAGTCCAAATGTCCCTAATGCTGCTTATGCTGGTGGTCCACCTGGTGCCCCAAGGAGTTCATGGGCTGCTCAAGCTCCCTCTGGTTACGGTTCTATGGGTTATGGAAATACTGCTCCATGGGGTGCTCCGAGTGGTGCTGGCCCTGGTTCTGGACCTGTGGGTCAGTCCCCTAGTGGAGCTGCTGGATATGGGAATCAAGGTTATGGATATGGTGGGTATGGTGGGTATGGTGGAAGTGATAGTTCATATGGGAATCCAAGTGTATATGGAGCTGTTGGAGGGCGTTCTGGGAGTGCCCCGAATAGTAACGCTAGTGGTCCAGGAGGGAGTGAACTTCAAGGGAGTGGTGGTAACTATATGGGAAGTGGCTACGGTGATGCAAATGGAAATTCAGGTTATGGAAATGCCGCATGGAGATCTGATCCAGCACAAGCTCCTGGAAGTTATGGTACTCCTCAAGGAAATGGTCCCCATGGAGGGCAAGTTGGTTATGGTGGTGGCTATGGTGGGGCTCAGTCCCGGCAAGCCCAGCAACAGTAATTTTGACAGTTAGATTTCCATTTGGATCTTCACCTTCATTTTGTTGACCCCTCCTTGAGTATTAGTTATGAGCTCACGATTAATTCCTCTTCCCAGCAGCAAAGGAGTGGCTCAAGTTCAATGTCAATACAGTGGGACTGGTTGGGTTGCTTGAATCTGAGTAGTTTGCAGTACTTGTTTCTCTAATTGATAATAATATTTTTTAGGGGATATCAGATTCTCCTTTAGTATTTGCTTTTGTGTGTAGCTTTAAATATGCATGCTTATGATTTTAGTTGCTCTTGAATCCTGAGTTCTTGTAGCATTTCTGCTATAGTATCTTATTTTACCTATTATGTTAGTTTGGTGCAGTTCATTACCTTGTTCATTTTCTTGGTGTTTAAATTGTTTCTCCTTTCTCTGTGTTTCCCTCCATGTGGCTACTTTTGGGCGGTAAGAAATCTTAGTGTGTAGAGACTCATGCTTTAATTGTTATGACAAGTAGAAATAAGGAGATGTAGTCAAGGCATTTACTGATAGCTGAGGATACTTGGGCTGAACACCTTCGTAATGGGTAGAGGTAACGGTAGGGGTAATTGAAACTCTGAGGATGGCATAATCATTTTCCTCCTGTATTTGCACTTGTGTTGTACAGGAGGAGATGTGCACAAGTACTGAAGTGAAGCCAAGTGTCCACTCGTGGCTGAACATAAGCTTCATAATGGGCTTGGTCAGGGGGGTGTTAAGCATGGAATGGACTTTGTTCAGTCTTGCTGTAATGCAGTGTTGAATACGGAGATTCTGGGATTTCAAAGTGATAAAATTCTTAACCTCCAATCTGTTTTGTGGTGGCTGACTGAAATTTGAGGTGAAGTGTCATGCGGTATGTTGACAAGAGCAGTTATGTTGACTCTTTAAAATTCTGACCATGATTTTAAAGAGAGTCAACATGTGTTTTTCCTTATGCTAGAGGATCCTAATCATTTCCCTATTTAGAACAGTTGGACTGAGATTCAGTACCTCACCCTTATCTATTTTGTCATCTTTTACCTTTATGGCTTGTTGCTGTTTTAATTTGTTTCCTTTCTGGAGATAAGTTCACATCGTGCTACATGGCACAATCAAGCTCCTCTGAAGTGAATTTTAGCTGAAGAGAGGAGAAAAAGAACGAGATGTGCTATTCACTTTTGTCACTGTGGGTCTCATAAAATTGTCTCACCGCACTTTCTCTTTCCTTACTTCACCTATTTAGTGCTCCTATTTGTACGTGGTAAGTGCTATGGCTTTCCTTTCCATTATCTTTTGATACAGGTTGACGCAGACTATAATTGGACTTAAGAATAATATTGAGTCCAGAAGGTGGTTATTTAGAATGTACTCTGATTCTTTTTGCTATTCTTGAAGCATACTAGGCTAACATGGTTGTAAATTTTAAACACTCACCTATCCTTCTTTATTCAAGCATGTGTGCTTGCGCGTGCGCGTGCGCGTACTGCTCAATTATTCCGGGCATGTATATGTTTCGCAAGTTTGTTGCTTTGAGTTGGGATTTGTGTGCTTTTGTTCACAACCATTCTGCCTTTTTTGTGGAAAAGTTTTATTGATGTTTATATTTTGTCGGTGAAGGATTTGGATATATTATTGTGATGAATTTTTCTGAACACTCCCGTCTCTGCAGTTTTGTTTATATGGATCAAAGCATCAAGGTGACATTTTTAGCGAAACAAAAATTTTCTTTTGAAAAAGGATTAAAGAGCTAACTTTTCACACGACAAACTAATCCTTAGGGTCTGTTTGGTTGGGGAGAAATGGAGGGAAGGGAAAGGAAAGGGAGGGATTTTGCTCCCCTCCCCTTGCTTGGCAATCAAAGAATTGGAGAAAGGAAGGGAAAATGTTATTAAAATTTTCCCTCCCTTCCCCTTATATATTTTCCCCCCAAATTGGGGTAATTTAGGGGGAAAATGTGTTATTGTATCCAATATGATCAAAATACCATTCATTTTTTCATAACTTAACCACACATTATACTGGTCAGTCTTGTCGTGTCTCTTTTTGGTCTCACTCATAAAATATAAAATACCTTAGTGACATATATGCATGAAGTCATGAACACACACAGACATATTTGTATATTAACATATATAATTATGGTTAAAATTGAGGAAAAAAAGAAAATATATACAATTATGGTTGAGGTTGAGAAAAAAAAGAATATTTCCTTTTGATTAAAAACTGTCTAATATTCAAACAAAAAAAACTCTTTTTTAATATAGAAAGAAAATATTAAGTTAAATAAACTAAGGGTATAATAGTCAAATTATAATTATTTTTCCTCCCTTCCCCTCCTAATCCAAACAAGGTAACATTAAAACCCCTCCATTAAAATCCTTCTTTTCCCTCCAAACGAGATAAAATTAAAATCCATCCCCTTCCTTTCCCTCCATTAAAATCCCTTCCCTCCCTTTCCTTACTTTGAACCAAACATACCCTTACTCAAAGCAGGTTCCAAACATACCCTTACTCAAAGCAGGTTCGGAAAGAGGATGAAAAAACAAGTGAAAAGTGGGTTTTCTTATCATATTTGAAACTTGGGGGACTTTCACTGGAAAGGTACCCTTCATAATTAAAAAATGAAATTACCCCAACCCAGAGTCTCATTGAAACTTTACAATCAACGAATCTCGTAATTAATTCTATTTGAAAAGGTTTAAATTTTATTAAGTATTTTTGAATTGGAGTTTGGATATGATAACTCAATAAATTCAAAATTAAGTTTAACAAATGATTTGTAATAAATACAAAATTTACGTGATCCGAAAATTCAAGTGTAAATTTTAAGTTCAAAATGAATGAATGATAATAAATTACTCTAATTAAAATTGAATATTTTCAATCAGTGGTTTTCTTACTTCGGATCAAGATGGATTTATAACCGTTTTCTTAGTGTTCTAAAATGCCTAGGACATATGTAAACATATTAATATTTTAAACAAATATATAATATTTTTCTAAAAGTTTTCTGCAATTATAACCGATGATTATATTACATGCCAGGGGCAATTCACAAGTTCAAACGTACCTCCATGCTCATCTTAGCTATCACATCAAAAAGAAACTTTTTGGAGATGCAATTTTGAAGTCTTGTTTCCCCCCTTATGTAATTAACAATCTCTAAAATTTTTGCTGGATGATTTATGTTTTTTCCTTCAAGGAAACAGGCTAGATGTATATCTAAGTTCCCCACTCCACCTTTGCTAGCTAAGGGATAATTTACTATATAATGATTATGCATTTTCTAAAATATTGAACTGGATGTCCGTATAGTTGTTTAAACTTGTTTTTGTCCAATTATTATTTTTGATATACTCCATATTGTCCTTTTTATCTTTTAACTAAAATTACGCAGATTAAGATGGGTAGTTAAAATTAGTTAAAAGTTTTGATTTTATAAAAAATCACCATACATTCATAAAATGCCTTTAGTAAAAGCTATTAACCTCTATTCACATTAGTGTTTAGAAAGAGATAGTTAAAACTATTAATGACATTTATAAAAATTATACATTAATATTTCACAAAATTTTACAAATGTTCTTATATAAAATATCATCAAAACCTTCTAAAACAGCCCTTATATTAAAGATCCAAGCTAGTATTATTTTTGTACAATTACAATAACATTTGGTGCAACACAGTGCTTTTCTAGTTTATTTATAATTTAATGATATGATATAGTAAAGCTAAATCATCCATTCTTATTTGCTTATTTATTACTGGAATGGTACTTACTATTTATAAATACACAAACACGATATATTTTTTCAACTTATTTGTCACTTTATAAAAATTAAATATTTTCATACAATGCATGAGAATGATTCTAGTTTAAAGATGAAAACTTATCAAGTGTTCGTAAAAATTGAAAATTTCATAAATCTTATATTAAAAGTATTAAAAATTATAATTATTTTCAAATATTACAGCAATTGTTATGTTTGATATACTTTTTTTTGGGAGTCCTATTATGTTTTAAAAAAGATGATTTCAAGTGCATTTTTTTGTGAAAACTGGGTTTTCTTATGAAAAAATTAAAATATTTGGTTTTTGATACCAAATTTGAAAAATTTTCTATCATGATTTAGAAATATTCTATTATCACTTCGTAAATAAAAAAATTCTATGCTGATTTGGAAATTTTTTATCTTAGATTTGGAAAAATTTTATCTTGACTCAAAATAAAGTGAACTTTAGTTTTATTTCCCAAATAGTTTGATTTTTCACCCCCGGCGCCCCCCCCCTTCAAGTAACTTCAATTGTATTGGTTAGGCCTAAAATCATTATGGGCTAGGCCCATAAAGTTGATAGCAAAATCCAAACAGATTGGCGGACCTATGCCATAGGAATGTGATGCCCAAAAATGCCAAGCTTGATCCGTCACAATTATGGGGCTCATAGTGAGATAACCGAATACACTACCAGTCACCATGAAGGGCGATCTTCTAGCTGTACCACTTGAATAACCTAAGGTGTGTCTGGAAGTTTAATATGATATGGAATGGAATAATCATTAATAGAATAAATTGGAATGGAATAAAATATAACTTTTCATTGTTTACGAGTTTTAAGATGGAAATGAACGATTTTATTTAATCATTATTTAAGAGTTATTATAAAATTAATAATACAGAATGGTTTATGATATTTTCTTTTCCATATTATCCTTATAATTTAATTTAGATAAAAAAATATGAAATTACTTTAAATTAAAAATACAAAATATTTTTAAATAAACTTAAAATATTTTTTCTCAAGTTGCCCTTATACAATGAGATTTTTTTATTTGTTATTCTTTATAAATATATAAGATTACAATTACAATTTGTTAGATAAAAATTATTCATCATTTTTAAATACAGTGAAGAGAATGAGAGTGATGAGGAAGATATCAATGATAAATATTATTAGATATATATATATGTTTTAATAAGATTTTGGGTAATTTCGTAAATATAATATAAACTCCATGCTATTTCATCTGTGACCCCCCAATTTAGGGAACAATAAAAATTAGATTTTGGATAGCCAAGGAGGGCTTGAGAGGCTCTTCCTTGTCATTCCATTCCCTTATAAAAAATTCATCCAAACAATAGTTTATTCCCTTTAACCATTCCACTTCATTCCATTTCATTGAGAAAAAAACTCTTAAACATAAGATAAATCCCATCTCAATGGTGGTCAAATATCGAGTGAAAGCAATAAACATGAAATTGAATAACCAATACTACAATTAAGCACGAATAATCGATCCAAACATCAACTAATCCATAAGAATGTTCATAGCAACTCTAGATCAAAAAGGTTTAGCCACAAATGGCCATAGTCATAACCAAATTAACCATTCAACTAGTACTTCATCAAATTAGAGAGGAAGATCAAACTATTGGTGCGATTTTAGAGTAGATCTTCAATCTTCTCTATACATCTTCACTTCCTCCACCTCGTTAGCGCATCAAAACCTTTGGGGATTGCTCAGATTGAGAATGATCCTATTCCCCTGCGTTTCCCCCTCAAAACTTGCATAAAAAAGTGAAATTATGTGCTTTGGAGATCAATATACCTAATTATACGAAATATTGGGAGTAATCATATTTCTCTTTTCAGTATATACAACCAAATAAACAAAAAATCATCTTATCTTGATACAATTTAGTAATTAGTAAAAGCCTCCCCAGGAAATCCTTAACATTTGAGGAATTCAATTGTGTTTTGTTATGGGCTTCTCCTTTATGCAGGCAACTTTTGAGTGAAAGTGGAATTAGGGAAAAAAAAAACATTTCTGACTGATTTAATTATTCACAGTTGTAACCCCGAAATCTGCAATTAAATGCCTAATGAAGCTGTTAAATATTAATTGTTTTAAACTTGGGCCTTTTTGTTCCTCACACTTGCCTAAATAAATACCGTTGAAGTGGTACTACCAATAATACTTCCACCACTTTTGCCCATTACATATTACGGAATTTGTGGTACTTTCAGAAATAATATTGCAGGAATAGGGTAGGACCAATATTTTAGGCATTGTTTGGTTCAATGGGAGGGAGAGGAGAAAATGAGAGAAATTTTAATTTTCTTTTATTTGTATTTATCGAAAGGGAGGGGAGGGATTTGCTCATTTTCCCTCCTCTCCCCTCCCCTTCTACTTATTAAATCAAATGGGGGAAAATTTCAATTTTTCCTCTTCTCCCTTCCTATTTATTAAACTAAATGAGAGAAAATTTTAATTTTCTTTTACCCCCTCCCCTCCAAATCTATCTAACCAAACTAGGTTTAAAAGCTTATTTGGTAGGAAATGAAAATAAGAAAGGGAATGTCAATTATGGGAAAACTCTTTCCAATAAGTATGAAAAGCTCTCATTCTTATAAAGCCACTTTACTATTTACTAAACAAAATTTTTATATTTTTTTCATCTTTTTATCAAATTCATTTTCCATATATCAAAGGCATCATTAGTAAATTTTTGACACGAAAAATTTCTGGGTAGGGGATCAAAAAGAAAATTACCCTATTTTGGCGGCCAAAGGTTAAAGATAAATATTACTTTACTTAATTAGCCAGAGTTGCCTCACTCAATGGAATAGCTTCCACCTCGTGTAGAAATGTCCCCGGGCTTATTTTATTAATGAATGACGAGAGAAATTGAAGAAGAAGGATAAGGAAGCGGGGAATGGTTCAAATTGTAGTGTGTGATGTGTAAAAAAATGTGAATTCTTCGGGGAAAATCTTGCCTCGGTTCTTCTTACATTTATCTGGAACCAAAAAACATCGTTCTTTTTTATTTCTTTTTAAAATTTTCTTTTGATATGGAAGGTAGGAGTTTCAATTAATAGAAAATTTATCTATTAAAGGAAAAAATTATTACAATAAAAGTATTTTTAATTAAAATCATTCAAATATAATCACTTTTGTCAAAACTAATTTTTAAGTAAATTATTTAAACATAAACACATTAATCTGAAATTAATTTTTAACACGACTATATTATAAAACCAATTCCACTTAAACTCCATTTTGACTAATTGAAAATCAAATCAGCATTTTTAAAATCCATCAGAATTCTTCTGGCGAACCACAACGTCCTACTGTCTAGAATCCGTGTTTTATCATTTTTAATACCATGAGTGTCTTCCATATTGAGAAAATTGAGCATAATACTAAACATACAAAAAGGAAGTCACCTAAATACTACAATTTCAAAAAATTTTACCAAAATACTACAGATGAAATCGGAATAACAAAATTAGTTTTTCATTATTTTTCTTAATGTAATAATACAAATAGTAAGACATGAATACGTTTTGCACTATTTATTTTTTTTAAAAAGTACAATAATGCAAATCGTAAGGGAGAAACACGTTTTGCTATCTGATGTGTGTTTTTTTCTTAATATAATAATACAAATCCGTCAAGGTAATAGATATAATTATAATTATTAGGTGATGATATAATAATTGTTAAGAATAATTATATATAATAATAGTTATTAGGTAATAATTAATAATTGAGTGATAGATATATTTATTAAGTAATGATTTCAATAGATAATTGAGCAATTTTCATAATTATTCAATAATGATGAAAAGAGACCATTTCTTAATAATAAATAAATACTCCCACTGGCTTCTTAGTCTAAGGTATTTTTAATTGAATCACGTTGATTAAAAATAGGAGTTAAAGTTAATTAACTAGTTTGAGTTTTCAAAAAATGAAGGCATTTTTTTAACACTATCCTTATTAAATAGGGAAATTTTTTTTTTGAAATATTTAATAAATACCAACTCATATTTTGAAAAAGATATTTATAATCAAGGTAAAAAGGACCTATATTTAGAACAAGAGAGAATAATGTTTAGTAAACAAATAACAAAAAAATCTTAGAAATTAAAGAAAAATGTAACTAAATACTAAAAAATAACTTGAAGAAAATTTTTTTATTAGTTATTAATTAATAAATAAGGATGATAGTTCATAATAAGAATTAATATTGTAATAATTAAAAAAATTGTAAATAATAAAAAAATAATTTTTAAACATAAACTATTTTAAAAATTAATTAATAATTATTAAATTTTAATTAATAAAGCCAAACCTTTACAACAATTAAATTAAAAATTTTTTCTTTCATAGGAAAAAATTGTTTACTTTATGCATAATGACTTCCCATGCTACATCTTGGTCTCATTTAAATACGTTGTGGTCGCTTTTGTCTTATAAGTTTTTCATGTTGAGATTTAGGTGCACCGGTGGTAGTTGCAGTCGGTGAAGTGTTTACATCAAAGATAGGAGACTCAATGGGAGGAATCGACTGTGCTGGGAGTCATAAATGTTTCATTTGATAGCTTGCCAATTTTGAATAAGTAATTGTTATACTTGGGCTAAAAAACTGTATGTTGAACTATAAAGACATGAACAGCCGAATTGATCTATATTGGGTGAGCTGAATTGAGATAAGGATGATTGTGACATATAATGGTATTGAGTAAAAAAGTCTGAAGAAGAAGTGGCTCCTTGATTTTATTTCTCTATATCTTCCATGACAACTTAATTTTGTTCTTCTTCTTCTTTCATTTCAGAGGAAAGTGTGACTATTAATGAGATCCATTTGATTGCTAGTCGATGGGAGTGTATATGTCATATAATCCTCTAGTAGTTGTGATTTGAGATAATTATCAACTTCAATGTTTGAACTATGCGCATATAACTCTACTTCTGTCAGTTGATTTAAATATTGTCAATTCATTTGTCACATCTTTTGTACATTAGAATTGTTTGCCAAAATACATGCATGATTGGTGCCTTGGTGGATTCATGTAGCTTGGACATCTATATATGAAACTTGATACAATTTGATTGGGAGGAAGTTGAAGCTTTTATCCAATGACTTTCTTTAATTGCATCAAGCTAATATTTGAATTAACACTTATCATTTTTATATTGTCCGACTTAGATGCTAATGCTACACCATCTGGACTAGCAAATATCCCTCCATTTGCATATATGTATACCCACTCTTTTTCTATTGTCCATTCTTATTCCCATTTTATAAAATAATTTATTGTCTATTCATAAACAAAATATAAATATTAATACACCGAAAAAATTCGAATAACTACACTATAAAATTTTATAGTCTAATAACCTATTTATTATGAAGAAATTGATAATAAAATCCTGTGTTACAAAATAATGTTTCAATCAATATTATTTATTATAATAAAATCTTATTTTATTAATGACGATATTGATTGGTATTTTGTCCTCAAGAAGAGTTTGAGGTTCTAAAAATTTTTGTCAATGTCTTCCAACGATTTTTAATAAAAATTTTGAATTATCTCACCATTATTTTAGTATTAAAATAAAGATCCCAATAGTGTTTAGTTTCGTCAAAAGATTGTAGATTTGTTAAAAAAATAACTTCATTAATGCTTAGGATTATAATTAACAAACTATAAAAAAATACCAAAAAACTAAGTTAATTTATTTGCTAAATCCTAAAATTATCTCTTACATTTGGATTTGCCATATTCTTTATAAAGAAAATTCTAAATAAAAATACTTTGCTCCATAATATCATAAATACACTATATTTTATCTATTGTGGGCATAAAAAAAAATATATATATATATATATAAACTGCAATATAAAGCTATAACATAGGGAAAAAATCCTCAAATAAGATATAAATAAAAATGAAAAACAACATAAATCTCAAGGCTAAACAAAAAATAAAACACTGCATAAATATGTGCTAAAATAACAACATAACTAATATATTTATTAGATGCATAAGTACAAAAATTTATAGTTTAATATTTGTTGTTTCCACTTCACATGGAAAATGAAAAAATTAACCACTTCCTTCAAATCTAACAATCAAATGTAATGTAGCAAAATCAAAACAATCTATATAATTAGAATATAAAATTATATATATGTAATGTAAAACAAAATATACTTGTATGAAACTTGTAGAAAAATGAGTAAGGATAAACACACACAAATATTGCAGTTTGTTGATGAAAGAGTTTTGATGATTTTAAACCAACACTCAAGATCTTGGATTAAAGATATCAAATGAGATCAAAGCTGTTCCAAGTGAAGATTTTCTGAGTATTTGCTGTTAGATCTCTTGTAGGATCTTTAGTTTTTGTTATGATTGGGTAAAAGGTTTTGATTTGAAGAAAAGATGTTTTCAAACTTTGATTTTATGTTAAATCCTTGAATATTTGAAAAACACCCACAAACAGACGAAGGTTAAAAGTTTAAACTAAACTGTCAAGTTAGAAATTCGAACTTTGCCTTTGGAAATTCGAATTTCGAGCTAAAACTGATTAAGTCTGAAGAGATGGCTCTCTGTCAGACGAATTTTGGTGGTTCAAAATTCGAATTTTCATCTAGTCTGAAAGAAGCCTTTCTGGTGACAGACGAACTTCACACTTCCAAAATTCGAATTTCAAGTAAAATGAAGTTTGTGAAAACCAAAGAAATTCGTCTGAAACCATGACAAAGTGCATCTGAAATCAAAAGATATTCAGCTTGAAAAATGCTCTCTGACAGACGAATTTCGAGATTCCAACACTCGAATTTTCATATAAGTCTGAAAGAAGCTTCTTTACAACAGACGAACTTTGAGTCTTCAAAATTCGAATTTCAGACAAAACAAAACTTGAGAAAATAGAAGAAATTCGTCTGAAACTATGTTAAAGTTCATCTGAGATCAAGAATGAGTTAAGTCTCAAAATTGCTCTCTGACAGACGAATGTCACCCTTTCAAAATTCGAATTTCGAAGAAAGTAAACTACTGTGTCTCTTTATACGTTCAATGGACAGACGAATTTTGGATACCAAAATTCGAATTTCGAAGACACTGTAGCAAATTGAAAACACTGTTCACACTTAACCAAAAATCTTTCTTCTTGAAAATTCGTATGTCACATTGTGAAAATGTTTTATAAGTTTCAAAATTCGAATTTCACTTCATGAACAGACGAACTTCGTGTTGTAACGTTGAAAGCTTTAACCTTCGGTTCCTTCAAAATTCGTCTGTTGACCAACCAAAATTCGAATTTCAGTATGTCAGAAACATTAAATGCGGTTGGTAAACGGATAGTTTTTCAGAGTAACCGTTGGATAACTTCCCCAACGGATAGATTTAGTCTCTAACGGATATTTGAGACCTAAATCTATAAATACAACATCATTTGAAGTTGTGGGTATCGAATCAAATTTGTATACACTGAATTTAAGCTAAATCTTCTTCTAAAAAGCTCTTACCCTCTCAACTTCTATATATACACTTAAACTTTCATATCTACTCTTTTCAAGAGAGTTATTTCATTGTAATCAATCTACTCTTCATCTGGAAGATAGATTTACTTGTGAGGGGTATTCACAAGGGGATTGAGAAGCACATAGTGAAAGTGCTTGGAGAGTTTGAGAGAGCTCAGAAACAGAGCATACTCGTTGTACTGTGGCCTTAGCAAGAAGCCCATTGAAATTCTTGCTGTATAGTGGATAAATCTCAAGAGGTGTCTTGGGGACTGGATGTAGGTCAAGTGGAAAGACCGAACCAGGATAAATTACTGAGTTTTCTTCTCCCTATCTTCACTTTTCAGCTTGCTCTGTTTTACGCATTATTTTCATTATACTGTGATATCTCCACTTACCTCACCTTGTGCAGAAAATTTTCAATCTTCCCAATTCACCCCCCCTCTTGGGAAGTCAGCCTTGCTAACAAGTGGTATCAGAGCCCGGATTCCCATTCAAAGGAACTCACAGTCCGGGAATTAAAATGGCTGGCTTTGGAGAGAGTATACTTCCTGAAGGAAACAACACTAACAGACCACCAGGCTTCAGTGGAGAGCATTATGGATATTGGAAGATGAGGATGCAGATCTACCTTCAATCAATTGACCTTGACATCTGGTCAGTGATTGAAAAAGGAGATTTCGTTCCAATGGCTCAAACAGAAGATGGAAGACACAAAGAGAAGCTGGAAGCAGAGTGGAATGATGAAGACAGAAGGAGAGTTCTACTGAACTTCAAAGCAAAGCATTGTTTGGTCAGTGCCCTTAACCAGGATGAATTCTACAGAGTCTCACAATGCTCCACTGCAAAAGAAATGTGGGATACTCTACAGATTGCACATGAAGGAACTTCTGGAGTCAGGGAAAACAAACTGAACACGTGCATTGGGGAGTATGAAAGCTTCAGAATGGCTGAAGGAGAAACTGTAAAGGAGCTCCAAAAGAGATTCACTCTTATTGTGAATCAACTGAAGAGCCTGGGAAAAGAATACACACAGTCTGAGAAAGTGAGAAAAATACTCAGAGCTCTACCTCTGGAATGGCAGCCCAAGGTGACAGCTATAGAAGAGGCCAGAGGAGAATCAATGGCTTCTGTCACAGCTCTCTTCGGCAGCCTTGAGGAATATGAAGGAAAGATCAAAGCACTCAAGGAAGCTGGGCTGGACAGAAAGAAGAAAGGCCTTGCCCTCAAAGCTGCTGATGAAAAGGAAGAAGAATCTGATGAAGGAGATGAGCTGAATGAGGAAACTCTGGCTATGATGGTCAGAAAATTCGGAAGATTCTACAGCAAGAAGAAGAGCAAGAGATTCTTCAAGAAAGGAGTAATTGGAGAAAGCAAGAAAGAGGCAAAAGAACCTGTAACTTGCTATGAGTGCAAGAAGCAGGGACACATTAAGTGGGACTGTCCCCAATTCATTAAGAAGCAGGAAAAAGAAAAGAAAGCTGCAGACAAAGGGAAGAAGAAGAAAGCCTATATCTCATCCATATGGGGCAACAGCTCAGATGAGGAAGAAGAAGATGAGGATGAGGTTGCCAACATTTGTTTAATGGCACTTGCCTCAGAAGAAGTCTTACCCTCATGCAGCAGTGATCAGGAAGAAGAGGTATATGAATCTGAACCTTCCTATTCTGAATTACAAGATGCATTTCATGAGCTTCATGATGAATTCATTAAAGTTGCTAAAGAACTGAAATTGGCAAAGAAAAGGATAAATAAGCTGGAATCCCAAAGCATAGTTTCTGAAATTGCCTCTTTGCCCACTACTGAATCTGTTTGTTGCACTTCATGCATTGAACTCAAGCAAACTAATGACTATTTAGTTAAAAGCATGTCTAGGCTCACTAGAGGCAAAGACATGTTGTTTGCATTAATGGGGAGCCAAATAATATCACAAGGCAAAGCTGGTCTTGGCTATGATCCATGTGCTGTCAAGGAAAAGATTAGGAAGAAAAATCAGAATGCTTATATGAGACATTTTGTGCATGCTGAGAACAATAAAAAGAAAACTAATGCATTACATCACATTGAAACATATGATCAACCAAGGCATGCTAGACAAAAGTATTATCTGCACTGTTTTCTTCCTGCATCTCAATCTAGCAGTCCTTTCACTACCTGTCATTTCTGCAACAAAAAGGGACATATTTCCAGTTCTTGTGCCTTGAAGAAAAATGGGCTTGGCAGGAAAGTTGAATGGGTTCCCAAAGTTGCATCTGCATCTAGGGAAAAATATACTGACCTAAAAGGACCCAAGCAAATTTGGGTACCTAAAAGGAAAACGTAAACATTGTTTTGCAGGTCTGTCTCAAAGCTAAGAAAAGCAACAAATGGTATATGGACAGTGCCTGCTCAAGTCACATGACAGGTGATAAGGAGAAGTTCATCACCCTGAGAGACAAGAAAGGAGGAAAGGTGACCTTTGGAGGTGACCAATATGGCAAAATCATTGGTATTGGAATTGTGGGTAAAAATCCAGAAACATCCATTGAAGAGGTGCTGTTTGTGATTGGACTCAACCACAACCTGCTAAGCGTGAGTCAGACCTGTGACAAAGGAAACTGGGTGCTGTTTGACTCAAAGTTTTGCCTGGTCATCAGAAAAAGTGATCACAAAGTTATCCTCAAAGCTCAAAGGGATGGTAACTGCTATACTATTGATCTTGATGAACTTCCTCCCTTAGATTCTGTATGCTTAATTAGTCAGAATAATGATAGTTGGCTATGGCATAGAAGATTAGCTCATGTGAACATGAATCAACTGTCTAAACTAATTAAAAATGAGCTAGTAACTGGTCTACCAAAAATATCTTTTGAAAAGGATAAAGAATGTGATGCATGCTTAAGAGGAAAACAAACCAAATCATCATTTAAATCTAAAAATGTAGTTACCACAACTAGACCACTTGAATTGTTGCATATGGACTTAATTGGACCATCTAGGGTGAAAAGTCTTGGTGGTAATCTGTATGTGCTTGTAATTGTTGATGATTATTCTAGATTTACTTGGACATTATTTCTTTCCTCCAAAAGTGATACCTTTGATGCATTTGCAACCTTAGCCAAGAAAGTGCAAAATGAGAAAGGTATTTCTATTGTGTCTATCAGGTCAGACCATGGAGGAGAATTTGAAAATGCATACTTCCTGGAGTACTGCAATGAGCATGGGATTGATCACAACTTCTCAGCACCAAGAACTCCTCAACAAAATGGAGTAGTAGAAAGGAAGAATAGAACTATTGGAGAGATGGCCAGAGCTATGCTAAATGAGAAGGAACTCTCCCAAGTATTCTGGGCTGATGCACTAAATACAGCAAGTTACATCATAAACAGAGCTTACATCAGACCAATCCTTGGGAAGACTCCATATGAGCTGTACAAGGGAAGAAAGCCAAATCTGTCACACCTCCATGTGTTCGGGTGCAAATGCTTCATTCACAACAATGGTAAAGAAAATCTAGGTAAATTTGATGCCAAATCCGATGAAGGTATATTTCTGGGTTATTCAAGTAGGAGTAAGGCATATAGAATTTATAATAAAAGATCAAATGTAATAGAAGAATCTGTACATGTGGTTTTCATTGAAAATGAAACTGTTTCAAAACATACTATCAATGAGGATGATCTTACTTTCAATTTTGAAAAACTAGGAATTTCTGATAAGAGTAAAACTGAACCTCCAAAGATATCTGAATCTGTTAATATAGAGGAAGATATCCAGGAGCAAGAGTTTGATGAAGAAAACAATGAGGAAACATCTCAAGAACTTCCTAGAGCTTGGAGATATCAAAGGAATCATCCTGTTGATCAAGTAATAGGGAATGTTCTAGAGAGAGTCAAAACCAGAAAACAGTTAAGAGAACAGATGCTCAACTGTGCTTTCATTTCTCAAATCGAACCCAAATGTACTGAAGAGGCCTTAACTGATGATTACTGGATTTTGGCTATGCAAGATGAATTAAATCAATTTGAAAGAAATCAAGTTTGGGATTTAGTGTCTAGACCCAAAAATCATCCTGTTATTGGTACCAAATGGGTTTTCAGAAATAAACTTGATGAATCTGGAACAATAATCAGAAATAAAGCTAGACTAGTTGCTAAAGGGTATAATCAAGAAGAAGGTATTGATTTTGAAGAAACTTTTGCACCAGTAGCTAGATTAGAAGCTATAAGAATACTACTGGCATATGCATGCATGAAAAATATTTTATTATATCAAATGGATGTAAAAAGTGCTTTTCTGAATGGATATATCATGGAAGAGGTTTATGTTGATCAACCTCCAGGTTTTGAGGACTCTACAAAACCAAACCATGTTTATAAACTGAAGAAAGCTCTCTATGGTTTAAAACAGGCCCCTAGAGCATGGTATGAGAGACTGAGCAATTTTCTAACTGAAAAGGGGTTTAACAGAGGCAAAGTTGACACAACCTTATTTACTAAGAAAGAAAATAAAGATTTACTAATTGTTCAAATCTATGTTGATGATATTATTTTTGGTGCTACTAATGAGGTTCTTTGCAAGGAATTTTCTAAGTTAATGCAGGGAGAATTCGAGATGTCTATGATGGGTGAACTCAATTTCTTCCTTGGATTGCAAATCAGACAGCTAAATGATGGTATCTTCCTCAGTCAATCCAAGTATCTAAAGGAGCTGTTAAAGAAGTTTGGTATGGAGAATGCCAAGCCAATGGGAACACCTATGGCTATTGCAACCAAACTGGACATGGATGAGAATGGGAAGATGTTTGACATTACTCAGTACAGAAGAATGATCGGATCTCTGCTGTACCTAACTGCCAGCAGACCTGACATTATGTTCAGTGTCTGCATGTGTGCAAGGTTCCAATCATGCCCTAAAGAAACCCATGCAACAGCTGTGAAAAGAATTTTTAGATATCTTATTGGAACATCACAGATGGGTCTTTGGTATCCAAAAGGCAATGGAGAAGATCTCAAAGGATACACTGATGCTGATTTTGCAGGATCCAAAACTGACAGAAAAAGCACAAGTGGAGCCTGTCAGTTTCTTGGAGGATCCCTGGTCTCATGGTTCAGCAAAAAGCAAAACAGTGTGGCCTTATCCACTGCAGAAGCTGAGTATGTTGCAGCTGGAAGCTGTTGTGCCCAAGTCATCTGGATGAAACAGCAGCTTGAAGATCTTGAGGTTAAAATGAAAGAGACACCAATCATGTGTGACAACCAAAGTGCTATAAATATCACCAAGAATCCTGTCATGCATTCGAGGACTAAACATATTGAAGTTAGGCACCACTTCATAAGAGATCACGTTCTGAAAGGAGAAGTTAGATTGGAGTACATCCCAACAGAGGATCAAGTTGCTGATATACTCACAAAGCCTCTATCAGAAGACAGACACTGCAAAATAAGGAGAGAATTGGGAATGGTAAATCCCAATGAATTGTAAGTCATTTCTGTGCAAGTCTGTCTTTAGAACTTTTAATATTAGAATAAATTCTAACTTGAGCATCGGAGTATGTTTTAGTATAGTTTCAGGTGCTCCTTGTGAAAATCAATGGCTAAAAGTTTGAAAGATTGGAGCACTCCAGATTGGAACAACCAGAAAATGAAGAGAATGATAATTATTCTGAGTTCTGGATCCATTCTGTAAGTTTTTAAAGTTGAAATTTGTATGTTGTTTGAATACTAGAAAAATCTCTTTGATAATCTATGTTTTTGAACTAGTCAACGTGGTCAACATTCGAATTTTGGTTGACTAACAGACGAACTTTGGCCTGTTATGTCTTGGAACAGTTCTCGGTTATGCCTCGAAATTCGTCTGTTGATGCTTGAAAGTTCGAATTTTCAAAGACAAAAAAAAAAATATATATATATATATATTTTCAACGTCATAGTTGTTCATCATTGCTATATGAAGCATTACTTCTTAACATACGAATGTTGAACAATCTTGACAAAAGTTGAAAAATTCGAATTGTCAAGCTCAAAATTCGTCTGTTGAACCATGTTCTTGTTGATTGTATCACTGAAAGATGAAGTTCTGAATGCTTAATTCGTCTATTGACTGTTGATTTGATTATTGTATGCCTTTTTCTTTTCAACATTCGAATTTTGTTGGAACAAAATTCGTCTGATGTGCTTGTATTGTTTGTTTCAAGCCACTGTCAGACGAACTTTCAAGATGAAAATTCGTCTGTCAGTAAGCTGTGCTGAACGGTTTAACTTGTAACTGCCCGAAGTTCAAATTTTGACCTCTCAAAATTCGTCTGTCAGACGGTTACACACGTTAAATGCGTCAGTTTTCCACAGAACAGACGCAACCCTATTTGTAACCTCTCTAAGTCTGTTCTGATTCTCTCTTCAATCTTCTTAACTTCTGTCCAAAAACCGTCTTTTTCCACCGATTAAACTTCCTTTCGCATCATATAAACCCATTCTCAGCCACATTCTGCTTCATTCAACCGAGAAATGGCAAGAGTTAAAATTCCTGGAACAGGAAAAGCTGTGGCCCGTCCGAAAAGGAATGTTAAATCACAATATGCTACCAAAGAAGGAGAGAAATCAAAGAGAAAAGCCGAACCCAGTAAAGCTACTCCCTCTAAACGCCAGAAATCTTCATCCAAAGCAGAATCCCAGAAATCTGGCCCCTCCTCTTCAAAAAGTGCAGAACCGTCTGCTTCTGCTGCTGCCTCTTCTGCCTCTTCCAGTACTGAATCTGGAGAGTTTGAATTGACTACACTACCACTATGGAGCACTCTTGAGATTCAAGAAGAGTACACTACCAAGTTTTCCAACAAAAAGGTAATCAAGCCTCATTGTGTGAATGTGGAACAATTTCTGATTTCCAACAATTTTGATGCTGCTATATGGTTGTTAAGATATAAAAATTTGTTGGAAATTGCTGAAAGATATGATGATGAAGTAGTGAAGACTTGGTATGCGTCTCTTAAGTATAACAGCAAGAAGATGAAATGGGAGGTCACCTTGAGATCAAGGACCATTTGGCTTGCTGATGAAACATTCAATGAGGTGTTAGAAATCCCAGGACAAGATGGGCTAAAAGTTGACTTAACAGCCTCTGGGTATATGGATGAGGCAAGCACAGCAGATGAAGAAGGTGGATCCTTTCTGTACTACAAGGAGAGCACCATTTTGGACACCTTATTCAGGAGAAGGGAGAACAGGCCAACAATAAATCTGTTGAAGCCCACAGACCTAAGTGTACAAGTCAGAATCCTGCACTACATAGTGTCAAGGATCATTTTCAACAAGGGTGGTAGCTTCAATCTGATAACAAGGGCAGAGGCTCATGTGATGACTGCTATCATTCGTGGGAAGCTGATCAATATGGGTCATATCATCCTTCAGCGAATGATAAAGGCAAGGGATCAGAGGAAGGATTCCACACTCCCCTATGCTGCAATTGTTTCAAGAATCCTGCAGCATGCTAGGATTCAGCACATTGAGAAAGGGAAAGGGAAACTCACTGAGGCATTCAAGGAGGAGGAACTGCAAAGAATGGGCATTGAGAAAGATGAAGGACGATGGGTTGGAAAGGGAGCAGGAAAAACTGAAGACCTGTTCTTTGTCCCTGATGCATCCCTCCAACAAGAAGGCACTTCTGAGGCCCCTGAAAGATCCTTACCTCAGCCTTCCCAGACAATTCCATCTCCCTCCAGGCCTACTCACCCTCCTTCCACTCCCTCCTCACGAGCCAAGCCAACTAAGATCACTGAGTTGTTTGACAGTCTGTCAACACTCATTCTCAGCATTAAAGATGAGCAAAATGCCAAATTTGCTCATCTACAAGATCAGATCCATCAGTTGGCAGTGAATATGAAGGTGGTGGCTGATGCATATGAAGAGATAAGAAATGCAATTCCTACCACTTCAGCTCCACCTCAGCCTGGTGTCCCTGAGCCTACTCTGTCTCCATCCCCTGTGCCTCCAAGTCCCTTTGAGATTGCCTCCTCTGACCATGATACTGATATGGGTGGTGATGGTGCTATGAAAACACCAAGTCCTGGTCCACCCTTGGACTATGGATTAGAAGGAGAAGGTCTTCAAGAATCAAGCCCTCTTGAGCCAATGCAAGAAGATGCTCTGGATTCAATTCTGTCCATTCAAGAATCAGAGCAAGTTGAAAGACTGGTTGAAGCCATTTCAACCTCTTCTGTGCCAGAAGGAGCAAGCAATGTGGAAAGGAGCATTGTGCCTGTTGTAGATTATCTTGCCATTGCTCACAATGCTCTGCTGCTAGCTCAAAGGAGAAGGATGGAAGAAATGTTTCCTCCTGCTGAACCACCTTCTCAATCTATTGCTGCTTATGGGCTTTCAGAGCACCAAAGAGCTCAACTAGCTCTTTCTAGGCAGGAAATGCAAGTACTGCTTGAGGTCTCTGATGATGATGAAGAACCTGCTGAGCCCCCTGCACCAGTTCAGCCAGAGATTCCTTTTGCTCCTGTCCCCCTTCGTGCTGTTCCTATCACTCAGATACCTCCTCCAATGGACTTTGTTGGACTTCCTGATGATGCCAAAAAGGGGGAGAAGATAAAGCAAACTGGGAAGCAAACTGGGACCAAGCAAGCTGGAAAATCTGCTGAGCCATCTGGAAAAGGAAAGACTTACAGCAAGAAGCCAAAGAAGAAGTGATGACTTAGATCTTAGGCTGATTATTCTTGTTGTATCTTGTTTTATTTGGGTGTTTTGTATTTGGTTGTTTGATTTTAAGAACTACTCTTTAATTGGAATTTGTATTACAATAGTTTGGTGATATATAGTATGTTCTTGATTGCAATATTTTGGGCGTTAAATCTCTTCACTTAATCTGTTATTTTGATATCTTATGCATATGTTGAGGGGGAGCTTATGAAAGCAAACCCAAGTACTAATCCAGTTTGTGAGTTGTTTTGTCATCATCAAAAAGGGGGAGAATGTTGATGAAAGAGTTTTGATGATTTTAAACCAACACTCAAGATCTTGGATTAAAGATATCAAAGGAGATCAAAGCTGTTCCAAGTGAAGATTTTCTGAGTATTTGCTGTTAGATCTCTTGTAGGATCTTTAGTTTTTGTTATGATTGGGTAAAAGGTTTTGATTTGAAGAAAAGATGTTTTCAAACTTTGATTTTATGTTAAATCCTTGAATATTTGAAAAACACCCACAAACAGACGAAGGTTAAAAGTTTAAACTAAACTGTCAAGTTAGAAATTCGAACTTTGCCTTTGGAAATTCGAATTTAGAGCTAAAACTGATTAAGTCTGAAGAGATGGCTCTCTGTCAGACGAATTTTGGTGGTTCAAAATTCGAATTTTCATCTAGTCTGAAAGAAGCCTTTCTGGTGACAGACAAACTTCACACTTCCAAAATTCGAATTTCAAGTAAAATGAAGTTTGTGAAAACCAAAGAAATTCGTCTGAAACCATGACAAAGTGCATCTGAAATCAAAAGATATTCAGCTTGAAAAATGCTCTCTGACAGACGAATTTCGAGATTCCAACACTCGAATTTTCATATAAGTCTGAAAGAAGCTTCTTTACAACAGACGAACTTTGAGTCTTCAAAATTCGAATTTCAGACAAAACAAAACTTGAGAAAATAGAAGAAATTCGTCTGAAACTATGTTAAAGTTCATCTGAGATCAAGAATGAGTTAAGTCTCAAAATTGCTCTCTGACAGACGAATGTCACCCTTTCAAAATTCGAATTTCGAAGAAAGTAAACTACTGTGTCTCTTTATACGTTCAATGGACAGACGAATTTTGGATACCAAAATTCGAATTTCGAAGACACTGTAGCAAATTGAAAACACTGTTCACACTTAACCAAAAATCTTTCTTCTTGAAAATTCGTATGTCACATTGTGAAAATGTTTTATAAGTTTCAAAATTCGAATTTCACTTCATGAACAGACGAACTTCGTGTTGTAACGTTGAAAGCTTTAACCTTCGGTTCCTTCGAAATTCGTCTGTTGACCAACCAAAATTCAAATTTCAGTATGTCAGAAACATTAAATGCGGTTGGTAAACGGATAGTTTTTCAGAGTAACCGTTGGATAACTTCCCCAACGGATAGATTTAGTCTCTAACGGATATTTGAGACCTAAATCTATAAATACAACATCATTTGAAGTTGTGGGTATCGAATCAAATTTGTATACACTGAATTTAAGCTAAATCTTCTTCTAAAAAGCTCTTACCCTCTCAACTTCTATATATACACTTAAACTTTCATATCTACTCTTTTCAAGAGAGTTATTTCATTGTAATCAATCTACTCTTCATCTGGAAGATAGATTTACTTGTGAGGGGTATTCACAAGGGGATTGAGAAGCACATAGTGAAAGTGCTTGGAGAGTTTGAGAGAGCTCAGAAACAGAGCATACTCGTTGTACTGTGGCCTTAGCAAGAAGCCCATTGAAATTCTTGCTGTATAGTGGATAAATCTCAAGAGGTGTCTTGGGGACTGGATGTAGGTCAAGTGGAAAGACCGAACCAGGATAAATTACTGAGTTTTCTTCTCCCTATCTTCACTTTTCAGCTTGCTCTGTTTTACGCATTATTTTCATTATACTGTGATATCTCCACTTACCTCACCTTGTGCAGAAAATTTTCAATCTTCCCAATTCACCCCCCCTCTTGGGAAGTCAGCCTTGCTAACACAGTTGACAAGAAGCTAACTCTAAGATTAAAGTTGACCGATAGAGCAAAGTCTTCTACCTGAGAGAAAGAAGGAAATCAAAGCAGCACTTCAAGAAGGGATATCAACAAACGGAGAGAACGGGTAGATTAATAGCTTTGTTGCAATCTTTTAAATTCAAAAGTTTCACTATTGTAGTATCACATGCTCAATTTTCTTTTTCTTTGGTTAGGCAAGCATGCTTGACTGGCCAGATTTGATGCAACGCTGGCTTGACTAGTGTTGAGTGGCATCAACTCAACACTGTTGCAGTGGCATGAAATTTTTTTTATTTTTTTCTTAAATATATAACGTTGTTGGACAGTAGCGTTAAGTCTATTAGTCAAGTGACTCATAAACTTACAAAGTTTTTTTTAATTGAAAATAAAAATGGAATTACCACCAAAATTTGAGAAAATTATGGAAAATCTAAAAATGTAGAAAATAATGGTCTACGAACAACAAAGTTAGGTTTATGAGTCAATTATGTGTAAGAAATGTGTTAAGCATTCCATGGAATCCATTTGAAAGAACTATTACCCTAAATTTATTGTGCTATATTAATAAGGCCTTAATAATTATTTTAATTATCCTTGTTAATTACATGTGATTATTTAACCGAAAAGAGATAAAAAAAATATTATACTTTTATAAATATGGATTTGATCTAGAATCGGAGTCTAGGACTTACGTACCCTTATAAGGGATTAAAGTTCACATAGTTTGGGGTAGAAAGACATGTCTTTTAATTTGTGTCTTTTAAATAAAAAATTTGGTAATTGGTTGGTGTCTCTTAATTTTGTAAAAAATAAGTTATTTTTTATTATTTTATTTTATTTTGTTTTCTTTTGAAGAAAGAGACTTAGTTTTATTTTTTTTAGAAAAAAAAAGATTTTAGGAAAGCTTTTATCACATCTTTTTTTTTTTGAAATATTAAAACGATATCTCTAAATACTTTCTATTTTAGATTAACCCTAGAGAATATCTAAATTAGTATTAGTTTCTACCATGAAAATTAGTATCACTTGTAGTTCTTAAATAACATATTAATTGCACATAAAGATCATTCGTATCCTTTGTGGCAAACACATAAATGGTGAGAAGATGGAAAAGAAAAAAACAATCAAGAATATTAATTTTAGAACCTTTGGAATTATCTTTAAAAAAGTATGAGTAGCTATGGTAAAAAATTATATCATTCATAGTCCATCAGTTGACTCTAATTGCACATGGAGAAAATAGTATCCATCGTGGCAACCTTTAATCAAATAAAGAGTAGAAGGAAGAGCATCGTTGATTATTTGTATTATTGTTTTTAATGCAAGAGGCAGATTGTAAAAGACGCCACTAACACAGTTTACATCATACAAGGTTATATTGCGTCACCTATTTCCTATAAAATCCATTGTCATGCTTTGAAGGCTAAAAGGTAGAAAGGGATAAATAATATTATTATTAAAATATTTCATAGCCATATATGTGTATGAGATTCATGGATGCAAGCAAATCAGATTGAAAGTTCAGACTGCAACGTGAATGTCATGCGATGTGGTAGAGAAGGGTAACAATAATGCAATAGTAAACAAGGACATAATTTTACCTGTATTGTAGTATATGAGCCTTCTCTTAACCTTTTTCCCTCCGTTTCTATTAAGTGCCTCCAAACTTTTTTTTTTCTCTCCTATTCCTCTCCCTCTCTATTTTCGTGCCAGAAACTCTCTAGATCTCTTAATCTTTGCTTGATGTCTAAAAGCTCTCTAAGTTTGTTGATGACTTCTCTGGCTCTTGGTCCTAGAGAAGCTAGCCACACAATTTAAATTTTGAATATACAAAATTATATAGAGATAATATCTTGATCTCCTAATCTTTTGAAAAATATCAAATTTTATTTAAGAGATATTTATTATTATTGATTTCATTTCTCTACTTTTTTACTTTATATTATTTCTATATTTTTCCAAATTTCATGGATAGGGAAGTTAGTAATATTTTAAAAGATAATCTCTACATTTTTTTCTTTTATTTTTGTTTCTTTATATCTTGTATTTTAATCAAGATATAATCTCCAAATTTTACTTTAAAATATTTTAAGATAATCCAAGAATATTTTGTATTTAACCTCTTTCATTTCTTAAGAGATATTTTAAGATAATCCAATAACATTTTATATTTAATATCTTTCATCTCTTAAGGGATAATTTTCCAAAATAGTATGGATTTATTTTATTATTTTTATGTGAACCCTAAAAGTGAAATTTTTTATTTTTATGTATTTATTATTTTTGCTAAATGGGCTAGACAAAATATGGTATTTATAGGTAATATTCAATTGGAAAAGTGAAATTTTTATTTATATTATTATTTTTCTTAAAAGAAAATAAAAAATTTATAAATGTATATTATTTTTTAAAAAGTTGTTTATGCATTTTTATCTATTTTAATAAATATGTTGGCCGATCACCCAAGAGGGGGTGAATTGAGTAATGTAAGATTTTTGTCTCTTTTGAAGTACAGCCCAATTCACTAAATGTTGTAGCAGAATAGGGATAAACAGATTATAATAAAGTAGATAGACAAAATGAGAAGATGAAGTGCAACACACAAAGATTTATATTGGTTCAGCCCAAACCACTTGGCCTACGTCTATACCTCAAACCATTACTTAAATTTTCACTATATCCCATAAGTTTGATGTGGGTATTTGTGAAGATTCAGTACATCCCATAAGTTTCATTAGGTACTTGTGAAGTTACTCTCCCCACACTTACAATATGTGTAATTCTTCTAGTATTTCCCTACACTAAGATTCTACTTAGAAATTATAGAAAAAAATATTACAGAATTAAAGTTTTCTTTAAGAGTAGATAATACATTGAAGTTCATTTTAATGAGGTGGATTTAACTTTGAATGCTAACACAAAATGATTTTATTCATTGCAGTATCATTTTGGCATTTAACTCACTTAAATTCTTTTTTCATAAGTTCAAATGAAGTTCTATTTATAGATTTGTGGTTTAACTAGTTATTAGGCACATAATATATCCGTTAGACACAAGTTCTAGCCATTATTCTACAAAAAAGAACTGTTCAATAATCGCATTAAATGTGTCTAACACACCAAAGTTCGAATTTCGGGACTCAACAAATGAATTTCGCAGAGTTAGCATAGTTATGTATTTAACGTTTAATTGCAAAATTTGTATGTTACTAATTGATATTTGAATTTCGAATTTGCAAAAGATAACCCATGTTAGTCTATGTGAATTTTCATATTGGAAGTGCATCTATTAGGTTTGAACAGTTGCTTCAAGTTTTTACAATGCACTTGAAATTTGAATTTCAGAAACTGAAATTCGTCAGTTAGAGGCTTCTTCCAACAAATTACAAAAGTTCTCACTTAGAAGTTTGCACTTGAAGCTCAAAGTTCGTTTGTCAGAGGCTGTGACTTTAAACTCACTTTGAACTTCACCAACAGTTGAATTTGTTAGATATGCTCGCTTCCTAAGAGGGGGGTGAATTGGGAAGATTAAATTTTTTTGCAAAAGTTAGAAGAGTGAATGACAGTAAAATAGA
Organism: Adenanthera pavonina; assembly: GCA_026686845.1. Lineage (NCBI taxonomy): Eukaryota > Viridiplantae > Streptophyta > Magnoliopsida > Fabales > Fabaceae > Adenanthera > Adenanthera pavonina. The sequence goes on along the minus strand of JAIVEN010000019.1, from coordinate 7,911,970 downwards.
GTATATAGATATGGTAAGGTAAAAGCAGTAAAAAAGAAGGGAAGACACAGATGTTTTTCCTGGTTCGGTTTCTTTATCTTGACCTATGTCTAGTCCCTAAGCAACTACTTGAGATTATCCACTATCTTGCAATAATTCAGTGGGCTTCTTGCAATTGCCACAGTACAACTTTGATGCTCTGTTCTTAGAGCTTACAACTTCTATTTTTGTACTCTAGCTAAGTGCTTCCGAAATCCCTTGTGATAATCCCTCACAAGAAAATCTTTCTTCCAGATGAAGATAAGATTGATTACAAAGAGTGAACTCTCTAATTTAGAGTGTATATGAAAGTTGAAGTGCAGAAGTATAAAATATGAGAGCAAAAGACTTTGAGTTGAGAATTTGACAGAGTTTCAGTATATACAATGTTAAATTCGTTACCCAGAACTTCAAATGAGATTTTAATTATAGATTTAGGTCTTAACTATACGGTTGAAACAAAATCTATCTGTTAGAGAAGTTATCCAATGGTTACTCTGAAAAACTATCCATTCACCAACCGCATTTAATGCTTCTGACACTCAGTTTGAATTTTGGTTGGTCAACAGACAAATTTTGAAGATACCGAAAGTTAAAGACTTTAACGTTGAACTTCAAAGTTCATCTGTTATGAAGTAAAGTTCAAATTTTCATCTTTGAAGAATATTACTATGTTGGAACACATGAATTTTCAAGTTAAAATTCCTCTGATAAGTGTGAACAAATATCCCATATTGCTATAGTGCCTTCGAAGTTCGAATTTTGGTAGCCAAAATTTGTTTGTCAGTGGGCAGCACAATAAGGCACAATAGTTTATCTTTTTGAAATTTGAACTTCAACAGTTCAAAGTTCATCTGTCAGAGAGACCTCCTATCAGACTTAGTTCAAAGTTCAAATTTATGAATAGCAATAGTCGTATGTCAACTGATTGTCAAAACAGACTTGCAAGTTTTGTTTCTAAAGTTCAAATTTCAAAATTAAAGTTTGTCTGTCAGTGAGCCATTTTGAGATTCTTTTTAATCTTTACTTTCAGATGAGCTTTGAAATATCCTTAGAAGAATTTTCAATTTTTATGAATTGTAGTTTATCAGAAATTTGAATTTTCAAAACTCAAAGTTCGTCTGTCTGAGAAGGCTCTCATCAGACTCATGTCAAAGTTCGAATTTCTGCATTCAAAGTTCGTCTGTCAGAGGGATCTCTTTTCTGACTTACTTATTTTCAATTCGAAATTCGAAACTCAAAAACCAAAGTTCAAATTTTCAAGGCAATAGTTCAGCTATATCACTTTAAAGTTCGTTTGTAAGTGGGTATTTTTCAAGTATTCAATGAATGAACATGGAATCAGATTTCTAAAAACTTTCTTTTGCCAATTCAAAGTCTTTTACTCAACTCAAATACAATAATAAATCCTATATCTAATCTTGTGCTAATTTTACTTGGATTTCTTCATTTGGGATCTTCTATGCACCTTTAATATCTTCTTTCCAAGCTCTAAAAGGTTGGTTTGGAATCATCAAAACACTTGATTCAACATTCTCCCCCTTTTTGAAGATGACAAAACAACTTGCAAATTGCATTAGTACTTGGGTTTGTTTTAACAAGCTCCCCCTCAACATATACATTAAAATTCAGAAGATAAGATATCATGCATAGTAGATTACCCAAAGAAAACCATTCATTCATTTAAGTTTTTACAAATTATGGCAATCAGAAAATTCAGAATAGAGTTCAAAAACAAAGAATTATGTCATTCAAAAAAACAATACAACGAGAAGGGCCAAGCAGTCCTAAGTTCTAATAACTTATTCTTGGACTTCGACTTCTTGCTGTAAGTCTTTCCAGAAGGCTCTGCTGCAGTCTTTCTAGTTTGCTCGGACTTCTCCCCTTTTTTGGCATCATCAAGAAGGTGAACAAAGTTAGCAGAAGGAGGGATTTGAGACACTAGAATTGCTTAAAAAGGCACATAAACAAATGGTAGATCTGGATTAAGCCTTGACAAAGACTCAGATGCTTCAGAATTGGAGTCCTCATCATCATCAGAGAGTTCAAGAAGTTCTTGCACTTCTTGTCTAGTGATAGCTAATTGAGCTTTTCGTGCCTCCGAGAGACCAAAAGTGGAAATAGGTGAGGGAGTAGGAGGACGAAACATTTCTTCAAGCCTTAATCTTTGAGCTTGTAAGAGAGCATTATGAGCAATAGCCTTGAGATCAACATAGGGCACAATGCTTCTCTCTTCATTCAGGGTAGCTTGCATAAATGGTGAAGTGGTGATGGCTGCCACCAATTTTTCAACTTGCTCAGATTCTTGGGATGAGAGAATTGAATCCTAAGCAACTTTAGGAATGAATTCATGGAAGCTTGGTTCTAGAGGTGTCTCTACCTCCATGCCATAGTCTAAGGGAGGACCAGGACTTGCCTCATTACTAGAGGCCTATGGTGTTGTCAAAGTGCTAATAGCTCCAGTATCATGCACTGCATCATCAGGTTTAGGGGAGGCTAGCACGAAAGGACTTGGAGGCTCAAGTGTTGGAGACATAACAGGCTCAGAAAATCCTGGGTGAGGTGGAGCTGATGTGGAGGGAATGACATTCCTTATGTCTTCATATGCATCAGCAACTACTTTCATATTTTTGGCCAACTGATGTATCTGGTCTTGTAGATGAGCAAACTTGGCATTTTGCTCATCTCTGATACTAAGCATGAGTGTAGACAGACTGTCATATAACTCAGTGATCTTTGTTGGCTTTGCTCTAGTAGGAGTTGATGGTGCTTGAGCTTGAGGGGGCTGAGATGAAGATGGTACAGGCTGAGAAGTTTGAGGCATGGATTTTACAACAGCCTCAGATGTTCCTTCTTACTGTTTGGAGGCTTCCTTATCAAAGAACAGGTCTTCAGTCTTTCTAGCTCCCTTTCCAATCCATCTTCCATCTTTTTTCTCTATTCCCATCCTTTGCAGCTCTTCTTCTTTGAAGATTTTAGTAGGCTTTCCTTTTCCTTTCTCAAGATGTTGGATCCGGGCATACTGAAGTATTCTGGAGATGATTGCTGCACAGGGAAGGGTGAAATCTTTCCTCTAATCTCTTGCCTTGATCATGCGTTGGAGGATAATGTGCCTTATGTTGATGAGCTTTCCACGCATAATAGCTGCCATCACATGTGCTTCAGCCCTTGTAATCAGATTGAAACTACTTTGTTTGTTGAAGATAATCCTAGATACAATATAGTGCAGGATTCCAACTTGAGCACTGAGGTCAGTAGGCTTTAGCAAGCTTAGAGGTGGCCTGTTCTCTTTTCTTTTGAACAGAGTGTTTAGAATTGTGCTTTCCTTGTAGTTCAGAAAAGGCCCTTCTTCTTCATCAGTGGTTTCAACCTCATCCATATACTTTGAAGCTGTAATATCAATCCTTAAACCATCTTGCCCTGGAATTTCTAAAACCTCATTAAAGGTTTCATCTGTTAACCAGATGGTTCTTGACATCAGATTTACCTCCCACTTCTTCTTCTTGCTATTAAATTTCAGCGAGGCATACCATGTTTTTACTACCTCATTATCATATCTTTCTAGTATTTCTAATATATTTTTGTATCTACTCATCCATAGCCCAGCATCAAAATTGTTGGAAACCAGGAATTCTTCCAAATTTACATAGTGAGGCTTGATTACCTTTTTGCTGACAAATTTGGAAGTGTATTCTCCAAGAATATGGTCATTGCTCCATAGAGGTAGTGAGGTCAGTTGATATTCTCCAGATTCAGTACTGGAGAAGGAAGAAGATGCAGCAGTGATAGGAGTTGCAGGAAGAGTGGGCTCTGCTTTCTTCGAAGGAGAGGGTGCAGATTTTTTCGAGTCTGCCACCTTTTATTTTCTGTGTTTCACTCTCCTTTGAGGTATATTGAGATTTTACAGATCTCTTTGGCCGTGACTCTTCTTTCCTAACTTCTGGATTTTTGACTCTTGCCATTCTTGGTGAGGAATGATTCAGAAAGATGCAAAGAGTGGGTTTATAAGATGTGAAAAGAAGTTTAATCGATGAGAAATGAAGATTCATGAACCGAGTTAATGGGAATTAAGGAGAGAATCTGAAAGACTTGAGAGAGATGAATAGGGTTGCGTCTATTCAGAGGACGACCTTCAGTTTTAACATATGTAACTGCTGAACAGATGAATTTTGAGAAGTCAAAATTTGAACTTCAAGTAGTCATAAGTCAATCCATTTAGCAAGGCTTACTGACAGACGAATGTTCAACTAGAAATTCGTCTGACAGAGACTTGGTTTTGAACACAATATGTGAACAGACGAACTTTGTTTGAATAAAGTTTGAACTTTGAAAGAATCAGGCAATAATCAAATATGAGCACAACAAGCAACAGACGAACTTCACTTATGAAAATTTGTCTTTTTGAGAACCACCAAGCTGAACAAGTTACAACAGACGAATTTTGATTCAAAAATTTAAATTTTAACATTTTGTAAAGAATTTTCAACATGCGTATTTTGAAAAATAGAGATTTGTACAACAGTCATGTTGAACAGAGATTATATTTGTATTTCATTTTTGGAAATTTGAATTTCTGGCGATCAACAGATGAATTTCGAAGGACAGAAGAGTACTATAACAGAGTGCAGCCAACTAAAATTCATCTGACTACCATCCAAATTTGAATGTGAGGCATGCTGACTTTACAGAAACACAGTTTAATCAAGGAAATTCATCTAATAAACTTCTAAAATGTGAATTTCAACTTTCTGAACTTACAGAACAGATCCAGATGCTCAGATTTCTAGCTTACTTTTTCATCTTTTGATTGTGTCATCCATATCAGCTCCATTATCTGGTTCTGTTATCATTTGAACTTGTGAGGAATACCTGCAACTTATATTAGACACACTCTGATGCCAAAGTTAGGATTGATTCAATGTCAGAAGCTTTAATTAAGATAAGTATTATGACATACTTATAGTTCATTGGGATTTACCATACCCAATTCTCTTCTGATTTTACAATGTCTATCCTCTGGAAGGGGCTTTATCAGAATGTCAGCAACTTGATCCTCGGTAGGGATGTATTCTAATCTGATTTCTCCTTTCAGAACATGATCACTTATAAAGTGATGCCTAACTTCAATGTGTTTTGTCCTTGAATGCATAACAGGATTCTTTGTGATGTTAATAGCACTTTGATTGTCACATATTATTGGTATTTCTTTCATCTCAATCTCAAGATCTTCAAGCTACTGCTTCATCCAAATAACTTGGGCACAACAGCTACCAGCTGCAACATATTCAGTTTCTGCAGTGGATAGAGCTACACTGTTTTGCTTCTTGCTGAACCATGACACCAAGAATCCTCTAAGAAACTGACATGTTCCACTTGTGCTTTTTCTGTCAGTTTTGGATCCTGCAAAGTCAACATTATTGTATCAAATGAGATCTTCTCCATTGCCCTTTGGGTACCAAAGTCCCATTTGTGATGTTCCAATTAAATGTCTGAAGATGCGTTTTACAGCAGTTGCATGGGTTTCTTTGGGACATGATTGAAATCTTGCACACATACAGACACTGAACATGATGCCAGGTCTGCTAGTTGTTAGGTATAGCAGAGATCCAATCATTCTTTTGTATTGGGTTATGTCAAAAGTTTTTCCTCCTTCATCCATATTAAGCTTAGTTACAGTAGCCATAAGAGTTCCCATTGGCTTGACCTTTTCCATGCCAAACTTTTTTAGCAGCTCTTTCAGATATTTTGATTGGTTGAAGAAGATACCATCCACACATTGCTTAATTTGCAATCCAAGGAAGAAGTTAAGCTCACCCATCATTAACATTTCGAACTTACCCTGCATTAGCTTAGAGAAGTTCTTGCAAAGAGATTCATTAGTAGTACCAAAGATAATATCATCAACTTAAAATTGAATAAGAAGTAAATATTTGTTTTCTTTCTTAGTGAACAAAGTAGTATCTACTTTTCCTCTACTGAATCCCTTTTCAGTTAGAAAGTTGCTTAATCTTTCATACTAAGCTCTAGGAGCTTGTTTTAAATCGTAAAGAGCTTTCTTTAGTTTATAAACATGGTTTGATTTTGTAGAGTCCTCAAAGCCTGGGGTTGGTCTACATAAACTTCTTCCATGATATATCTATTCAGAAAAGCACTTTTCACATCCATTTGATACAACATTATATTTTTCATGCATGCATAGGCTAACAGGACTCTAATTGCTCCTAATCTTGCAACTGGGGCAAAGGTTTCCTCAAAATCAATACCTTCTTCTTGATTGTACCCTTTGGCAACCAGTCTTACTTTATTTCTTATAATTGTTCCTGATTTATCAAGTTTATTCCTAAAGACCCATTTAGTGCCAATGATAGGGTGATTTCTAGGTTTAGGCACTAAATCCCAAACTTGATTTCTTTCAAACTGATTTAATTCATCTTGCATGGCTAGAATCCAGTATTCATCAGTTAAGGCTTCTTTAGCACATTTAGGTTCAATTTGAGAAATGAAAGTACAATTTATCATCTGATCCCTTAGCTACTTCCTAGTTTTAACTTTCTCTTGAACATTCCCAATCACTTGATCAACAGGATGATTCCTTTGATATCTTTAAGCTTTGGGAAGTTCTTGAGGTGCATCTATATTATTTTCATCCTCAAAGTCTTTCTCCTGAATATCTTCCTCTATGTTAATAGATTCAGACATTTTTGGAGGTTTAGTTTTACCTTCTTCAGAAATATCTAAGTTCTTAAAATTTGAAATAAGATCATCCTCATCAATGATATGCTTGGAAACTGTTTCATTTTCAATAAACACAACATGCACAGATTCCTCTACAGATTTAGTTTTCTTATTGAAAACTCTATATGCTTTACTCCTACTAGAATAGCTCAGAAATATACCTTCATTAGATTTAGCGTCAAACTTACCCAGATTCTCCTTTCCATTGTTGTGGATGAAACATTTACAACCGAACACATGCACATGTGAAAGGTTTGGCTTTCTTCCTTTGTACAGCTCATAAGGAGTCTTCCCCAGAGTTTGTCTGATGTAGGCTCTGTTAATGATGTAACTTGCTGTGTTCACTGCATGAGCCCAGAATACTTGAGAGGGTTCCTTTTTATTTAGCATTGCTCTTGCCATTTCTCCAATTGTTCTATTTTTCCTTTCCACCACTCCATTCTGCTGAGGAGTTCTTGGAGTTAAGAAGTTGTAATCAATTCCATGTTCATCATAGTACTCCAGAAAGCATGAATTTTCAAATTCTCCTCCATGGTCAGACTTGATAAACACAATTGAAATGCCCCTCTCATTTTGCATTTTCCTAGCTAAGGTCACAAATGCATCAAATGTTTCACTTTTGGAAGAAAAAAATAAAGTCCAGGTAAATCTAGAGTAATCATCCACAATTACAAGAACATACAAATTTCCACCAATGCTTTTTACTCTAGATAGACCAATTTGATCCATATGCAATAGTTGCAGTGGTCTAGATGTGGTGACTACATTTTTAGATTTAAAAGATGACTTGGTTTGTTTTCCTTTAAGGCATACATCACATTCTTTGTCCTTTTCAAAAGAGATTTTTGGTAAGCCAGTTACTAACTCATTCTTAACCAATTTTGACAGTTGGTTCATGTTAACATGTGTTAATCTTCTATGCCACAACCAACTATCATTATCCTGACTAATCAGACAGACATAATCTATGGAAGGAAGTTCATTAAGATCAATAGTGTAGCAGTTACCATCCCTTTGAACCTTGAGGATTACTTTGTGATCACTTTTTCGGATGACCAGGCAAAATTTTGAGTCAAACAGTACCTAGTTACCTTTGTTACATGTTTGACTCACACTTAGCAGATTGTGATTGAGGCCAATTACAAATAGCACCTCTTCAATAAATGTTTCTAGATTCTTACCTACAATGCCAATATCAACTATTTTGCCGTATTGATCACCTCCAAAGGTCACCTTTCCTCCTTTTTTGTCTCTAAGGGTGATAAACTTCTCCTTGTCACCAGTCATGTGACTTGAGCAGACACTATTCATATACTGTTTGTTGCTCTTTCTTGCTTTAATATAGGTCTGCAAAACAAAGTTCAGAGTTTCTTTTTAGGCACCCAAATTTGCTTGGGTCCTTTTCTGTCAGTGGCATTTTCCCTAGATACAAGTGTATCTTTGGGAACCCATTTTATCTTCCTGTTAAGTCCATTTTTCTTCAATACACATAAATTAGAAATATGTCTCTTCTTGTTACAGAAGTGACAGGTGGTGAAAAGGCTGCTAGATTATGATGCAGGAAGAAAACAACGCAAATAATATTTTTGTTTCATATATTTTGGTTGATTATATGATCTTTCTTTTTATGCCCATTAGCATGCACAAAATGCCTCATATACAGATTTTGATTTTTCTTTCTAATCTTTTCTTTTACTACACAAGGATCATAGCTGAGTCCAGCCTTTCCTTGTGTGATTCTCTAACTTCCCATTAAAGTAAACAACATATCTTTACCCTTAGTAAGTCTAGCTATTCCTTTCAGTAGATAATCATTAGTTTGCTTTAATTCAATACACGATGTACAACAAGCAGATCTAAATTTATGCAGAGATATAATGTCAAAACTACTACATTGAGATTCTAGCTTATTAATCATTTTCTTAGCTTGTCTCAGTTCTTTAGCTGTCTTAATAAATTCATCATGTAGTTCATGAAATGCATCAAGTAATTCAGAATAGGAAGGTTCAGATTCATATACCTCATCCTCATGATCATTGATGGATGGATTTTGAGTTTCTTCAGATGCAAGTGCCATTAAGCAGATATTGGCAATTTCATCTTCATCATCTTCTTCTTCATCTGAACTGTTACCCGAGATTGATGAGATGTATGCCCTATTCTTCTTGCTCTTGTCAGTAACTTTCTTTTCCTTCTCTTGCTTCTTTAGGAATTGTGGACAATCCCATTTTATGTGTCCTTGTTTTTTGCATTCGTAGCAGGTGATGGGTTCTTTTCCTTCCTTTTTGTTGTCTGCTGCTGCTCCTTTCTTGAAGAATCTTTTGTTTCTTTTCTTGTTGTATATTCTTCCAAATTTTCTGACCATCATAACCAAAGTTTCTTCATCTAATTCATCTTCATCTCAGATTCTTCTTCTTTCTTTCTCTTCAGCAGCTTTCAGAGAAAGACCCTTCTTTTTCTTGTCTTGTCCTGCTTCCTTAAGAGCCTTTATGTTTCCCTCATATTCTTCTAGGCTACCGAAGAGGGCTGTGACTGAGGCCATTGATTCTCCTCTAGCTTCCTCTATTGCTGTTACTTCGGGTTGCTATTCCAAAGGAAGAGCTCTAAGGATTTTTCTCACCTTCTCTGGCTGAGTATACTCCTTACCAATACTCTTCAATTGATTCACAATGAGGGTGAATCTTTTTTGTAGCTCTTTGATGCTCTCTCTTTCCACCATTATGAAGCTTTAATATTCACCAATGCAGGTGTTCAATTTGTTTTCTCTTACTCCACTGGTTCCTTCATGAGCGATTTCTAAAGTGTCCCACATACCCTTGGCTATGGAACATTGTGACACTCTGTAGAATTCGTCTTGGTTTAATGCATTGATAAGGCAGTGTTTTGCCTTAAAGTTTAGTAAGATTTTTCTCCTATCTTCCTCATGCCCTTCACCCTCTGGCTTCTCCTTGTATTTTCCATCATCCTGCAGTTTCATTGGGACAAAGTCTCCCTTTTGGATGACAGACTAGATGTCCAGATCAATGGACTGGAGATAAATCTGTATTTTTATCTTCTAGTATCCATAGTGTTCTCCATTAAAGCCAGGTGGTCTGTTTGTGTTATTTTCCCCTGGTAGTATACTTTCTCCAAAGCCAGCCATTGAATTTCTCGGATTGTTAGATCCTTTGTTTGGGAATCTGGGCTCTGATACAACTTGTTAGATATTCTGGCTTCCCAAGAGGGGGGTAAATTGGGAAGATTAAACTTTTCTGTAAAAGTTAGAAGAGTGATGAAGGCAGAAATGGCAGTAAAACAGAGTATATAGATATAGTAAGGTAAAAGCAGTAAAAGAGAAGGGAAGACATAGATGTTTATCCTGGTTCAGTTTCTTTATCTTGACCTATGTTCAATCCCCAAGTAACTATTTAAGATTATCCACTATCTTGTAAGAATTCAGTGGGCTTCTTGCAATTGTCACAGTACAACTTTGATGCTCTATTCTTAGAGCTTACAACTTCTCTTTTTACACTCTAGCTAAGTGCTTCTCAAATCTCTTGTGATAATTCCTCACAAGAAAATCTTTCTTTCAGATGAAGATAAGATTGATTACAAAGAGTGAACTCTCTAATTTAGAGTGTCTATGAAAGTTGAAGTGCAGAAGTATGAAGTATGAGAGTAAAAGATTTTGAGTTAAGAATATGACAGAGTTTCAGTATATACAATGTTGAATTCATTACCCACAACTTCAAATGAGGTTTTATTTATAGATTTAGGTTTTAACTATACGTTAGAGATCAAAATTTATCCATTAGAGAAGTTACCTAATGGTTATTCTGAAAAAATATCCATTCACCAACCGCATTTAATGCTTCTGACACTCAAAGTACGAATTTTGGTTAGTCAACAGATGAATTTTGAAGATACCAAAAGTTAAATACTTTAACATTGAACTTCAAAGTTCATCTGCTATGAAGTAAAGTTCGAATTTTCATCTTTGAAAAATATTTCTATGTTGGAATATACGAATTTTCAAGTTAAAGTTCTTCTGATAAGTATGAACAGTTATCCCATATTGCTACAGTGTCAGTGGGCAGCTCAATAAGGCACAATAGTTCATCTTTTCAAAATTCAAACTTCCATGGTCCAAAGTTTGTCTGTCAGAGAGACCTCCTATCAGACTTAATTCAAAGATCAAATTTCTGAATGCCAACATTCGTATGTCAACTGATTGTCAAAACAGACTTGTAAGCTTTGTTTCTAAAGTTCGAATTTTAAAAATTAAAGTTTGTCTGTCAGTGAGCCATTTTGAGATTCTTTTTAATCTTTACTTTCAGATGAGCTTTGAAATATCCTGAGATGAAGTTTCAATTTTTATGAATTGTAGTTTATTAGAAATTCGAATTTTCAAAACTCAAAGTTTGTCTGTCTGAGAAGGCTCTCATCAGACTCATGTCAAAGTTCGAATTTCTGCATTCAAAGTTCATCTGTCAGAGGGATCTCTTTTCTGACTAACTTATTTTCAATTCGAAATTCAAATTTCAAAAACTAAAGTTCGAATTTTCAAGGCAATAGTTCAGCTATATCACTTTAAAGTTCATCTGTAAGTGGGTATTTTTCAAATATTCCATGAATGAACATGGAATCAAATTTCTAAAAACTTTCTTTTGCCAATTCAAAGTCTTTTACTCAACTCAAACACAATAATAAATCTTATATCTAATCTTGTGCTGATTTTACTTGGATTTCTTCATTTGGGATCTTCCATGCACCTTTGATATTTTCTTTCTAAGCTCTAGAAGGTTGGTTTGGAATCATCAAAACACTTGATTCAACAGAATTTTAATTTTCATGTAAATTTTGTACACTTTCACTAACTATACTTAGTTCGAAATTCAAATTTCAGAACCAAAATTCGTCTATCAAAGATTAAACCTCTGTAACTTTGAACTTCAAAAGGCAAAGTATGAATTTTGTACAAAATAAACATGAATCAAATAGTAAAATTCGTCTGTTAGCCAATATAATTCAACTTTAACACATGCTAATACTTAATCTAATTCATTTAAAATATATGGTAACAAGATTAAATAAATTTCAAAGATTGAACCACCTCGAGATCTAAGTGAAAACAAAATTTACCTAATAGTTAGGTCTTCAAAGTTAAGCTTCACTTTCACTTAGTCATTGTATTCTTGACATGCTCCCTTCTGATCTGCAATTCTTAAAGTATCTTTTCTCTTCTTCTTCTTTGAGTGAGACATGATGTTGATTTTTTTTCTTTATTCCAATGCTCACTCTTTCTTTTTGGACAATCCTACATTTAATGTATTATACTTAGAAACCAAGTAGTTAGTCCAATTTAAAAGCACAGTGGATATATTAGTACATAGCATAATATATGCATTATAAACATAATTAAATACATGTTAATGTACATTTTACTTCTTTTAGGAACAAAATATATGTTAGACAAATTTGATGCATTTGTTCCTTATTACTGTACATTTGTCATCATCAAAACTTATATTATATTAAACTTTACAATCTCCCCTTCTTTTATGATGATAAATCATTAGTGAAAAATTTGCTTAATAAATGATTACCACTTATAATGCAGTCTATCTTAGTTATTTCCATATTAAGCACATGCATTTTTTTCACCAACTTCTCCCCCTATTTGACATCAACAAAAAAGGTTTGAAGAAAAATCCTCATACAATTCTTCTTGCCCTACTTGTGAGATTATATCAGTAAACACAGATATGTAGGGTTGTTTCTTCCACACATAAAAGCACATGCTGAAATGAAAAACATCATTAAAACTTATTATGCAATGCATGTTCAGATTATGCCAATTGTTATTGATGTCAGAACTAATACCAATTGTTGCTTGAAACTTTTGTGATACCAAATATTATGATGTTTCTTGTTAATATGATCATGATATGCACATATCACAAGAGATATTTTAGAATTAAAGAGTTGTTACCTTCTTCTACTATGATCAAGGAGAGAGGCTGAAACATCATTTGCTCCCTTTAGCAAGTTAAGGTCAAGTAACAAAACTCTTCTTTTAAATCAAGCATTATAATTAAAATTTTTCTTTTAAAGCAAAAAGAGCTTTTAAAATCTTTACATGCAAAGTTATAAGCTCCCCTTAAATATGAGTATTTATTCAAGCATAAATGCATTTAAGATCAGAGCTCAAATTAAAACTAGTATGTAAGAGAAATTATGAAAAGCACACAAGTTTGGTTATACAAATAAATAAATGGACTTGTGCACATATTGAAGTTCACAGTAGGCACCAACATAATCAGATAGCTCATTATTTAAACAAGGACCATACCTTATTTTAATAACCTTAAGTAACAGCACCAACCAGATATACATGAAAACTTGTTAACACTTATAAATCACTTGGTTTATAGCTAACTCCTTCTCTTTTCAATATGAATCCATTTAAGCACATCAAAAACTTCATCTTTATTAGACTTTCACTATTTAGCTCAAGGAAAAGGTGCAGAGGGAGGAGGCACTTGAGTAGTGGGTGTGTCCTAAATTTGGAATTGGACTTAACACAGAAATTGCTTTGAAAAACGAACTTTCAAACTTGATGTTTGATTGTCAGAGACTTACCATATAGAAAATATCTCAACAGTCAAATTTCAACCTTGAAATATGACTGTCAGAGACTTAACATAGATAGAAGCTTCAATAGACAAACTTTGTGTCCTCAAAGTTTGAATTTCAAAGTCTCAACAAAAAGCATGCAAACACATGAGGTCCAATAGATGAATGTTCGGATTCAAAGTTTGAATTTCAAGACTTTATGAAGAAATATCTAAAGTGCGAATATTGAATCATCAAAGTTCGAATGTTGTACACAAGTAGGCATAGCACATACACATGCAAATAGTCAAAATTTGTACTTTAAGAGGTCAACAGACTGATTTTGAGCAAACAGAAACACAAGTATAGCATATAAAACACTAAAATTTGACTATTAAGGGGTCAAAGTTTGAATTTCAAGCAAAGTCACTCAATATGACAGATAAAGTATGGAAGTTTGTCTATTGGCAATTGAAATGTGAATTATGAAGAATAAAACTTACAAACAGATGCTAAAAATTCATATTTCCATATTTCTTTAGCAGAAGTTGCTTATCTAAGTTTGAGATACTCTATCATTTTGATCTTTTATCACACAAGCTCATGATGAGTACTTGCAAAAAAATATATATCCTTTTCTTTCTCTGGTACCCTTTCTTACTTGGGTCCATTGATGGTCAGTTCAAATATTTTAAAGTTCATATGGGACCAAAGTTTAGTTTTACCCAAATATATAATGCAATAATTGAATAGGGTAAGTGATAGAGGTTATCAAATATCATCTCCTTGTGATCTTTTTCTTGAATTTGTTGTGTAGTTGTTCATTTTTTTTCTTTGCATTTGTCACACCGATTGAGATCTTGCAAGTATACATGGTCAATCACAGTAATAAAAAAAAACCTCCAGAGTATTCCAGAGGTCGAACCCAAGGGAGTTAGTAAATTTATCAGTCCAAACTTTTAGTCTCAAAAGCAAGTGACAATTAAATTGAGAACTCAAATTAAAAAGAAAATAAATAGAAAACAAAACGAAGTCTGAGTTTGATTCAATTCTAGAAGTATCAAGGGATCAGGATTTACTTTATGGGATAACTAGATTCTATTCCTTAGTTATACTCTGTACAATTATAGTAACCATTGTTTCTAAAGTGCCCTTAAAAGCCACAACATATATCAACACGAATTCCTAATTCTATCTCTAGATTAGTTATTCATGTTTATCTCTCTAGATCTTGGTTCACTCTTCACTTCTCAGTCCATAAAGTTTACCCATTAATTAGATTCTATGGTGATTAAGCATAAATTCTACATAAACAAACAAGAAAGACAAATATAATAAAGAAACAAATTAAATATAACTTGAAAAATAAATCCACAGAGTTAACACTAAAGAAAAAAAAATCAAATCAATCATAGTTAGGCTACATCCCTACCCTTGACTGGGAGATTTAGCTACGCATAGAAATAGCAAGCGAAACAAAACTAAAATCCCAAACCATGATAAGAATAATAAGAAGAAAGAGTTATAAAGGAAAATATAATCTTGCTTCAATGCTCTTCAGATCTCTTTGCTTTCTCTCTATAGATTTTTTCTAGTTACTCCCTGATGTATTTGAACTATGTTCTATAGCCTCTGAGAGCATTTTTGAATCCCCTTTTATATTTTTTCCATACCTTCTTATATAGAGAAAGTCTAGAAGCCCATAAAAGCCCAACATATTATGAAAATGCATCAAAAATATGTTTTTACGGACTTCTATTGTTTGACCTAGTGCCGGATTGTTTCAAAAGGTAGAAAAATGTGAAAAATGAGTTGACCCAACACCGGCTAAGTTTGACCTGGCACCGGGTGGATGCCTAGCACAGAAAACTCCTTCATTCAGCTTCTGACAAGTCACCAGCTCATGTTGACAGTTTAAGCTCTATTTTCACCATGATAACATTAGAATTTGAAAAAACTCAAAAAATAAAAGTTGTAGCTCTTTCTATTTGATTTCCAAAGAATATTAAATCACCTCAATCAGAGTTTAAATGTGAGAGATATGGTCAAAATACCAAAGGGTGTCAAAACTTTTTAGCATGAACAATTTGTAACGTTTTTGCTCCGAATGCTTCCAAATGAGCTTATAACACCATGAAACACAAAAATATATCAAATCATGCTGAAATATATCAATGTAAACATATTTAGATATAATTTGGAGCTTAAATGTGGGTATTTTATAGGTGTAAAATAGGCATATCAAATCCCTTCATACTTAAACCTTTGCTTGTCCTCAAGCAAGACTAAAATTGTGCTACTCTCAAAGTTAATTCCTAGATTTATCAGACTCACTCCTTTTTAACAGTGATAGTCCATTAGTAATTTAAGTAAAAGGAATACTTAACAAATCAAACATTAGGTTCAATAGCAACTTACTTATCGTTCCCATTAGTCATGAGACTTTAGTGTGTGTGTACCTAGAATGTGACAAATGTAGACAACCAATTGAGCAAGAGGAAGAAAAATTATAACATTTATTTGAGAACTAAAAATACATTAGTGAATCATGCACAAACCTCAACTCAACTCATATGCAATGGAGATCAACAATGATTTATTTATTTAATTTTTCCGTATTTTGTGCTTCAATTTTATATGGGGTTTTATTTGTTTTTCTTGGGTTGTTATGCGCTCTTTTGACATGAAGATCTCACATTTATGAGGTGTACCCTAGGTTACTCAAGATATATAACTTGCTGCACCAAGATGCCTTTGGCACACTTATAACTTATATTGCACTATTTTACGCGAAGGACAACATTTTTTGGTGAAGCCCCCCGGTTACTAAGTATAGCTCAAGCTAGCAGAGTGGATTCTTTTTTTTTTTCATTTAAACCTCGAATCATCTCTCCAACTAAATAATCAATTCATCTACAACAACTAAATTTACTCGAGTTCAGAAATAAATATATAATCCATCTTCCTACAAACTCAATCACTTTTCCACACCTATCATTGCTAAGTTATAGTGCTCAATTTTATAGTCTTAAGACTTATGTTCCTGACTTGTAAATTGACTATCTTACCCTATTAAATATAACAATTGAGTATCCTATGGTGACATACATAACCACTAGCTCAAAAAAATAAGCAAAATAAATCTACTTAAAATTAGTTAAGCATATAAGTTTGTGAAAAATTTTCTAATTTCAGCATATCAGCACAATTCTAAGGATAGATCAACTAAAAGCAACTAATAAACTCCCCCCCCCCAACACTTAGGTCCAACATTATCCTCAATATTGTAGGAATAAAATAAAAGATAAAGGAACTGAGACTCCCCTGATTTGTAAGTGATACTTGAAATGCTCTTTGTAGTCCTTTGTATTTGTTCCAAGCTCGTTTTCACCATAATGAAATTAATCCTGCAAATAGTCTTGAGGGAGAGGGTTTGGAGTAATAGGAGCAAGAAAACAAAAATTGAAAACAAAAAGAGAAAATTAAAATAAAAAAGAAAAATAATGTTGGGTTGCCTCCTAAAAAGCATTAAATTTAACATCAATAGCTAGACAGATTAGGAGATCATAAGATGGCATCCTTCAAAGGCTTTGATCTAAGCCCTTTAGATTCAGGAATCGGCTTTTTCCTCCACTTTAATTTCATACTTCCCTTAAAGAGATTCTTTATGATAAAAGTTGGTACCAGCTAGTCCGTTTGGATCACGCAATTGCCTCTTTTCTTGCTAGAACTAGGTGGTGCCACTTTCTTCTTAATCTTAACTTCCTCTCTAATAGTCTTCTGAAAAAGACCTTTATTATTTTTTGAAGATCTAGAAGACAATTCCAATTCTTGCTTTTGAGGAACCTTCATCACTTCTATGCTGCAACAATTCTTTTTAAGAGAGGAAATATCTGAAGTATTAGTGAAATTAAATTCCTCTATCTCATTCCCTACTCTAAATGTCAATTTTCCCTTTGGCACATCAATTAAGGCACTCGTAGTAGATAGGAATGGTCTTGCTAGGATTAGAAGGACATCTATTTTATCTTCTAACTCTAAAACCATAAAAGTAGCAAGAATATAGAGTTTACCAACTTTTACTAAAACATCCTTGACCACTCCCATTGGGTACTGAAGAGATCTGTCTGCCAATTTGAGTGTGACATTTGTGAACATTAAATCTATGATTCCTAGTTTCTCGCAAAGTAAGTAAGGCATCAAGTTAATACCTACACCTAAATTACATAAACAATTATCAATGACAGCAGAACTAATAGTGTAGGGAATAAAGAAACTTCCTAGATTTTCCTTTGCAATATGGCACTGCACTCCTCTATTAAAGTTACTGTAGCACACTCTTCGAGATTCTTTTTATTTGAGAGGAAAGTCTTGATATGTTGAACATAATCAGGCATCTTCTTGAATATCTCAAGGAATTTTCTGAAGCTTTCATCATGCTTTGCCTTTTTCAACCTTTGTGGAAAGGATATGAGAGGTTGATAAGGCTTTGCTTCAGGGCTTGACAATCTCCTTCAACCTTTGACTTAGAGCTCCCTCCTTCTTTGTCATTTTCCCTCATCTCACTCTTTTGCTTTAATTCATTTTTTTCTTGATCTTCCCTATAACTCTCTTTTATCTTCCCCCCTCCCCCCAATACTCATAGCCATCACACTCTCCTTGGGATTTACTTCCGTGTTGCTAGGGAACTTACCTGGACTTTTATCTTCCACTAGATTATCGAGATGATTCACTTAGATTTCTATGTTTCAGATTGCAGCTTGAGTAGCATTATTTGTAGTGATATGGCTAGCCATAAATTGATCAAAATTCTTATTAACAGTTGCTTGGCTAATCATGAATTGATCCAGATTCTTATTAGCTGCAGCTTGGCCCACCAAAAATTGAGAGAACATCTCCTTGAGTTACGGAGTCTTTCTTGCGAATGGCATAGGTAACTACGGGAATGCTTGAGTCTTCTGTTACTGAAATCCTGGTGGATTTTTCGAGGAAAAATTTGGATGATTTTGTCACCCAGAATTATGTGTTTGAAAAAGGATCATTCTTCCTCTGCAAAAATTGTGGACATTTAGCATTTGATCCCATATAATTAACTTCTGCATTCCCTTCAATCATGTACACACATGTATCTGTAGTTTGACCTGAATCACTGCATGCAGAACATGATTCTTTAGGTAGACTAAAATTACTGCTCTGTTTTTGGAAAAAGAGATCAATGTGTTGATTTATTTTCTCAAGTTGAGCAGTCATATCAGGGTGATCATTGACTTCATGAACTTGAAACTTTTGACCTCTCACACTCTTCTGTCTAGTTTGAACTGCCATTCTCTCATATATATTCATCATATCTATTGCAGTAACAACACCTTCTCTAATAGCTATATCCACCAAAGATTGAGTAGCTTGGGATAGTGCATTATAAAAAATCTGAGCAATCATCATATCACCAAACTCGTGATGTGGACATTGATTCAAAAGCAGCTTGTAGTGATCTTAAGTCTTATAATAAGGTTCACCATCTAGTTCAACAAAGTTGTAATTTTTATCTCGCAACTCCAAAGTCCTTTGTGAAGAATATAATTTTGCAATAAAAGCATCATAGATTTCCCTCCATCTAGTTAAAGAACTTTTAGGAAGGTTGAGAAGCCACTATTTTGCCTTATCCTTCATACATAAATTGAAGCACCTTATTTTGAGTTCCTCTTCAGTTATGTTGTTAAGAGGAAGTTGATCTACAGCATTATAAAAATCCTTGAGGAATCCGAGTGCATCTTCACTTCCTAATCCATGGAACTGGGGAAGAGAGTTCAAATGAATTATTTTGAACTCATAATTTTTGGCATTCTGACTTAGCCTAATACATGATGGGTTACTAAAAATTGTAGGCTTATCTACATCCCTCCAAAGTAGATTAGTTTGAGCCCTAGTAGACATTATTCCATCAGCCATCACACCCCTGCTTCTAGCTCGATTCTCCTTACAAGTATGTTCAATTTCAGGATTAATAGCAATCAATTCAAAAGTACTATCAAGACTTTTAGATCTTAACAATATGCAGCAAGGGATTAGAAATGAAATATTTTTTTAATTTTTAATTTTTTTTATTTTTTTAACAAAAGACTAAAATTTAATGGACTAATAAATCCATTAACCTCCTCGACAATAACGCCAAAAACTTGATTAGGATCCTGTAAGTATACAGGGTCAATCATAGTAATAAAAAAAATCTCCAGAGTATTCCAGAGGTCGAACCCAAGGGAGGTAGTAAATTTATCAATCTAAACTTTTAGTCTCAAAAGCAAGTGACAATCAAATTGAGAACTCAAATTAAAAAGGAAAGAAATGGAAAACAAAATGAAGTCTGAGTTTGATTCACCTTATGGGATAACTAGATTCTATTCCTTGGTTATACTCTACATAATTATAATAACCGTAGCTTTTAAAGTGTCCTAATTACCTCTCGGTCAATTAGTCCTTATTTAGCTAGGATTCAATTCACTCTCGCACAACTACAATTCCTAATCAGATCTTGAAAGCCACAACGTATACACCACGAATTCCTAATTCTATCTCTAAATTAGTTATTTATGTTTATCTCTTTAGATCTAGATTCACTCTTCACTTCTCAGTCCATAAAGTTTACCCATTAATTAGATTTTATGGTGATCAAGCATAAAATCCATATGAACGAATAAGAAAGACAAATATAATAAAGAAACAAATTAAATATAACTTGAAGAACAAATCCACAGAGTCAAAACTAAAGAAAACAAATCGAATCCATCCCAGTCAGGCTATATCTCTACACCTGACTGGGAGATTTAGCTACACATAGAAATAATAATTGAAACAAAACTAAAATTTCAAATGATGATAAGAATAACAAGAACAAAGAGTTATAAAGGAAAATATAATCTTGCTTTAATACTCCTCAAATCTCCTTTTTTTCTCTTTATAGATCACTTCTAGTTACTCCCTGATATGTTTGAACTGTGTTCTCTAGCCTCTGAGAGAATTTCTAAATCCCCTTTTATGTTTTTTCTGTGCCTTCTTATGTAGATAAAGTTTAGAAGCCCATAAAAGTACAAAATATCATGAAAATACGTCAAAAATATGTTTTTACAGACTTTTGCTATTTTACCCAATGCCGGGTGGATGCCTAGCACAGAAAACTCCTTCGTTCAGCTTCAAACAAGTCACTAGCTTGTGTTGACATTGTGAGCTCAATTTTCACCATGATAATGTGGGAATTTGGAAAAACCCAAAACATAAATGTAAATGTTGTAGCTCTTTCTATTAGATTTCCAAAGAATATTAAATCACATCAATCAGAGTTTAGATGTGAGAGTTATTATCAAAATACCAAAGGGTGTCAAAACTTTTCAGCATGAACGATTTTAACGTTTTTGAATGGTACTTCAGCTTATTTGCATGGTAGGAGTGCTTTTGTTCCTTAAGCTCCTTCTTTTTGTTTTTGAGGAATTTGCCAAATTTGATTGTTAAATCTTTTAGCTCATCTTCCTCATCTTCATTGCTGCTATCATCACTTTTATCATTAGTATCATCTTCTTTTAAGCTCTGTGATGTAGTAGCTTTGAACATTAATGTTTTTTTTTTTATTTTGCTGCTTCCACAGAAGGTCAACTCTTCCTTTATGTTTAGCAAGGCTTCCAAATAGTGCACTGATAGATTGATATGATTCTCCTTTTGTTTCTTCAGTAGCTATCACTTTCAATTGCCATTCTTTAGATAAAGCTCTAAGTATTTTGCATACTTGCTCTCTTTATGTGTAGCTCTTTCCCAAAGCTTCCAGATAATTGATGATGTGAGTGAAATGAATTTGGAAACCTTTAATAGACTCACTATTAATCATCTTGAACATTTCATATTCTGTTGTGAGAGAGTTGAATCTATTTTCCTTCACCCTACTTGTGACTTCACAAGTAATCTCCAGAGCATCCCATATTTTGTTAGCTGTATTGCAATCTGACACTCTGTAGAACTTATCTTGATTTAGAGCACTGACCAATGAGTGTTTTGCCTTAAAGTTCAGCAGAACTCTTCGTTTATCTTCATTATTCCACTCCTCTTCTAGCTTTTGTTTGTATGTGCTGTCATATTGTATCTGCATTGGCACAAAATCACCTTTCTCTATGATAGATCAGATCTCTAGGTCTATGGATTGAAAATATATCTGCATTCTCATATGCTAGTATCTATATTGTTCTCTACTAAAACTTGGAGGTCTGTTGATATTGTTCCCTTTTGGCAGTATGTTTTTTTCCAAAGCCAGCCATGAGCTCTCCTAGATGGTGAAATCCTTTAGCTGGAATTCCTAACTCTGATACTAATTTTTAGGTTGACTGGTCACCTAAGAGGAGGAGTGAATTGAATGATGCAAGATTTTTGCCTCTTTTGAAGTACAATCGAATTTTACCAAATGTTGCAGCAGAACAGGATGAATAGAGTATAATAAAGTAGATGGATGAAATTAGAATATGAAGTGCAACACACAAGATTTATACTAGTTCAGTTCAAACCACTTGATCTACGTCCAATCCTTAAGCCACCACTTAAGATTTTCACTATATTCTGTAAGTTTGATTCAGGCACTTGTGTAGCCTTAGTACATCTCACATGTTTCACTAGGCACTTGTGAAGCCATTCTCTCCATACTCTTACAATATGTGTAATTTCCTTAGTGTTTCCCTGCATTAAGAGTCTATCCAAAAATTGTAGAAAAAAAGATTATAGAATTGAAACTCTATTTAAGATTGGATAATACATTGAAGTTTACTCTAATGTGATAAGTTTAACCTTGAATACTAACACAGAATGATTTTATCCATTGCAGCGCATTTTGGCGCATAACTCACTTATCTTTATTTTCCATAAGTTCAAATGAAGTTCTATTTATAGATATGTGACTTAACTAGTTGTTAGGAACATAATCTATCCATTAGATGTTAGGTTTAGCTGGTCACCTAAGAAGGGAGTGAATTGGGTGATGCAAAATTTTTGCCCTTTTCAAAGCACAGCCTAATTTCATCGAGAGATGTAGTAGAGCATGGATGAACAGAGAGTAATGAAGGATATAGATGAAATAATAAATTAAAGGATTAGACACAAAATTTATCTTGGTTTAGCCCAAACCACTTGGCTTATGTCTAGTCCTCAAGCTACTACTTGAGATTTTCTCTATATCCCACAAGTTTGATCCGTGCACTTGTGAAGTCTCAGTACATTCCACAAGTTTCACCAGGTACTTGTAAAACCACTCTCCAAACACCCTTACAAGATGTGTATTTCCTTTAGTGTTATCTCCATACTAAGATTCTACTTAGAAAATAGTAGAAAAGAATGAATATAGAACTGAAACTCTCTTTTAGATTAGATGATACATTAAAAGTTCACTCTAATGAGATATGTTTAACTATGAATGCTTATACAGAAAGATTTTATGTATTAGAGTAGTATTTTGGCACAACTCTCTTAATTTCGTTACCCATAAGTTCAAATGAGGTTTTATTTATATATTTGTGGCGTAACTATTCGTGAGACACAAGATTTATTCGTTAGACATGAGTTTTAGCCATTACTCTACAAAAAGAGCAGTCCAATAACCACATTAAATGCGTCTGACAGTGCAAAATTCGAATTTTATGGCTCAATAGATAAATTTCATAGAGTTAGTATAGTTATGCGTTTTATGATGAAATTAAGAAATTCGTTTGTCACAAAGTGAAATTCGAATTTTGAGTTTGCCAAAGTTAACCCATGTTAGTTCATGCGAATTTTCATATTGGAAGTGTGTCTATTGAATTTAAACAGTTGTCTCAAGTTTTCATAGTGCAATTTGAATTTTAAAAGCTGAAATTCATCTTTCAGAGGTTCATTTAATATGACATAAAAGTTCTCTCTTCGAAATCTGACTATTGAACTATAAAATTCATCTGTTAGAGGCATGCTCTAATGAGACTCATAGGTTCTCATTTTGAAATTCGTACTTTGAAATCCAAAATTTTCTTGTCAGTGGTTGTGATAGTGAACTCATTTTGAACTTTACCAATATTCAAATTTTGACTAAGCTTCATGCGAATTTTGTATATTTTCACTAACAGTACTTAGCCCGAAATTTGAATTTCACAACTAAAATTCATTTATTAGAGATGAAACCTTTGTAACTTCGAATTTCACTAAGCAGAGTTCAAATTTTGCACAAAATAAAAATGAGTTAAACACAAAATTTGTCTGTTAGCCTATATTTCTCAATTTTAATATATGCTAACATCAGATTTATTTAATCTAACTCGTTTAAAACATATGGTAATAAGATTAAATAACTTTCAAAGGTTAAACCACCTCAAGACCTCAATGAAAATAAAAAATACCTTATAGTTAGGTCTTCAAAAGTTGAACTCTGTAACACCTTACCTCTTGACACCTCCTGAAATGACCAAAAACTTCAAAATTCTACCAAACACAACCCTAACATCTTAACACAACTCTCCAAAGCCTCAAAACAGCAGAAACGACCTTAAAACCACCAAAAACTGGGATGAGGCCGCGGCTGCTACAGTACCGTTGCAGCTCTGGCCTCCGCTGTTTCTACACCGCTTTTGGCTTCACTGGCGCCGCGGCCTGGACTCTGGAGCCGTGGTGCCCCATACTGATATCCTATATCAGCAATTTCCATCTTTTGGGGCGAACTTCCGACGCGCATAACTTTATGCTTCGACCACCGATTGACCTGATTCCGATTCCCACAAGTCAATCTCGTCCCCATTTATCCAAAGACACCACTTTCACCTCAATCCAACTTTGTATGGAGATTCTGGACCCCTAACACCATTTTTGCCACTTATTGACTTTACTCACCACCAACGACCCCCAATTGCCACCAAAGGCAAATGGATGCTTACAGACCAATCATACAGGTCCAAAAACCCCTAAACCAACTTGTCCAAAGAGGCTTCACCTCAAAGGAACCGTTCCTCTGAGATTTGACCCCTTGGAACCCAACTAGACAATCCGGGCTACAGGCCCTCAAACAAACCAACAAGGCCTAAAACTAATTTTCATTACACATCACACACAACATACAACCATCTATTCATAACCAAGCTCCCAATGTCATACATTCATAAACAACCCCAACCATATCATTTATCCATTACAACCCATTCTATCCTACTTGGCATAAGATACACATACAAAATACACACACTACATAGACTATTCCCACGTACATAGCTACTCTCGCGGCTTCTCCGGACTAGTGCTAGAACCGTCACCTGAAATGTTAGTTTATGGGAAAGGGGGGGTGAGACAATGTCTCAGTAACCGGAAACAATCACACATAAATAAATATACATATACATATATCTCATGCAACTCATGAATGCAATATGAAATGAATAAGATGCATGTTGCCCTCGCAGGGACCCCATCCTTATCCTCCCTAACACATATATCATCCATCCTTACCCTCCCTACCATATATATATATAGTCCAACCTTATCCTCCCTAACATATATATATATATAATCCAACCTTATCCTCCCTAACATATATATATATATCATGTATCATCATATCATCATCATAATGTCATGTATGCATCATATCACATCATATCAACATCATCATCACATATCTCATCATCATAAACATAATCATCATCTAACTGTATACATACCACAATATATAAAAGCAATACACACAAACACATCAATATTGTGGTATGAAAGAGACATACATATATACACAAACATACGTACTATCATATAACATAATTAATACAATATAAACAAACACCCGGTTACCTCAAGTTGTCAATATCACACACGTGAGTTCCATAAACTTTCTTGAACTGTCCAGTACACGTGAACCCCTCTCGATTAGCCCACAACCTTCACAATATCACAATTCTTCCATTAATACAATATACCAATAAACCAAACATCACAACTCAACTACATTAGCCTAACCCAAGGTTCCAACACCCTTTTCATGCATCAATAAACTCTTAGGGATCACTCAAACACTACACAACCTCATACACTTCGGATTCCCAAGAGCCCTAACCAATAACAACCTAGGGTTAAGCTCAAATCACACATACACCCTTTAAAACTCACATCCGAACAACAATGATACCAAAACACACTTCCTTAACCTCAAATCATCCATTTTAATCGGTGGATTTCACCCCAAACCGGAAATCCAACCTTAACACCGAAAATCCCAAACTTCAACCGAAGAAAATAGAGAAGGAAGAGTAGAGAACACTTACCAACTTGAATCCAAGCTCTTGAGGTCCGAAAATCACTCCTAGAAACCGAAAATCTCGAACCCTAGCATTGCTCCTCGCGGTCTCCCTCGGTTTCCTCCATTTCTTTCTTTTCCGTTCATCCGAAATGATCTGGATTTAAACAAATTTCCTGACTCTCGCCACGGCTCCAACATACCTCACCGGGGCTCCACCACGTTCAGCCGAACAATGCCACTAGAATGGTTCTCGCCGCGGCGTGGAGTTCTTCCAGACTCTACTTGAGCCTTCCCCCGTCCTGTTTCCTCTGATCCTGAATACAATGCCAAGGAAGAAATCGTGAGGGGTGTTACACTTCACTTGGTCATTCCCATTCTTGGCATGCTTCCTTATGATCTTTAATTCTTGGAGTATCCTTTCTCTTCTTCTTCTTTGAGTGAAGCATGATATTGATTTTCCTTTCTTTTTTCCAATACTCACTCTTATTATTTAGACAATCCTACACTTAATGTAATGCACTTATAAACCAAGTAGTTAGTCCAATTAATATATCTAACTTGTATTATAAAACATTAGAGCATAGTGGATATATCAGTACATAGCATGATATATATATTATAAATATAATTAAATGCATGTTAATGCACATAAGGAACAATATATATGTTAGACACATATGATGTATTTGTTCCTCATTACTCTACATTTGTCATAATTAAAACTTATATTATATTAAACCTAACAATCTCCCCTTTTTTTTATGATGACAAATCACTAGTGAAATGCCTAATGAATGATTAACACATATAATGCAGTTTATCTCAATTATTTCCAGATTAAGGACATTGCATATTTTTCACACAACTTCTCCTCTTATTTGGCATCAACAAAAAGGTTTGAAAAGAAATTCTCCCACAATACTTCTCACCCTATTTGTGAGGTTGTAATAGTAAGCACAGATGCTTAGAGTTATTTCAAGCACATACTGAAGCACAAGTTGAAATGTAAATCATCATCAAAACTTATTGTGCACTGCATGTTCAGATTATACCAATTTTCACTGATATCAAAACTGATACCAAGTGTTAGTGATATCAAAGCTAATACCAATTGTTGCTTGAAACTATTATGATACCATATATTATGATGTTTCTTGTTTAGATGATTATAATATGCACACATCACAAGAGGTATCTCAGAATTGAAGAGTTATTATCTTCTTCCTTTAGGATTAATGAGAGATGTTAACATTTCATTTGCTCCCTTTAGCAAGTTAAGACCAAGCAACCAAAACTCTTCACACTAAAATGAGGTGAGCTAAAGCATAAGCAATTGAATTACAAAAAATGCTCCCTCTCAAACAATGCATTTCATTTGATAAGAACCAAGAAAGTACAATGCAACAAACAAACAGGTTTATACAAAAGCACATGATTGAGATTTTTCTTTTCAATCAAACAAAGCTTTTTAAAAACCTTTACATACAAAGATAAAAGCTCCCCCTAAGTGTGAACATTTGTTCAAACATACGTGCTTTTTAGATCATCAATCAGTAAGCAAGCAAAATTATGAAAAGCATACATGTTTGGTTATACAAATAAAGAAGTGGACTTATACAAATATTGAACTTCTCAGTAAGTATCAACAAATTTAGATAATTCATTATTTGAACAAGGACCATGCTTTATTTTAATAACCTCAAATAATAGCATCAACCAAGCATGTCTGAAAACATATTAAACCCTTATAAACCAACTTGATTAATAGCTAATTCCTTCCTTTTTCAATGTGGTACCAATTAAGTGTATTAGATACTCCATCTTTATCTGAATTTCACCATTTAGCTTAAGGAGTATCTGCAAAAATAGAAGGAATATCTTTTTCTCCATTTAGCTTAAGGAGTATCTGCAAAAATAGAAGGAATATCTTTTTCTTTCTTTGATACCTTTTCTTACTGGGTCCACTAATAGTCAATTTAAACATTTTAAAGTATATATGGGACCATAGTTCAATCTTACGCAAATGTATATAATGTAATAATTGACTAGGGTAACGATCAAAGGTTACCAAAGATCATTTCCTTGTTATTTTTGGCTTGTATACAGTGTAGTATTGCTCACATCTTCCTTTTGCATACAGACCATTGCTTCTTAAGCTTCTACTCTTTCTCTTCTCAAGGTAAGTAGTTTGGTTTCCATTTGAGCTGCTTCTTTGAGATGAGTAAGAGGATTGCTTCTAGTGCTTCTCCTTGTGATTTTCAATTGCAACTTTAGGTTTTTGAGAAGCTTTTCTTTTCTGTGATTTCTTCCTTGCACTAATATGTTCTTTCTTCTTGGAGTTATTCTGCACACATGAAACACTAGAAGAACATTTTGGTACCCACTTATTTTTGGGTCTAGGAGGATTAATGGTATTCTTTGGAACCCATTTCATGCCTTTGCTTAAACCATTTATCCTAATATTGCACAGACAAGCAATATGCCCATTTTTACCACAATATATGCATGATGGTGAGCTAGGCATTACAATTTGCACAAAGAATTTCAAACAGCATTTATTTTTCTCCTTGGACTTACTCATGTAGCTAGCACCTAACTTGTTAAACACACTTTTCTGTTTGCCTAGTGAAATATTTAACTTATTCTTGCCTTAGGTGAAATTGGCTATGACTTTAGTTAATTCCTCTTTTTCTTTATTTAATCTATCACATGAATCACAAGAAAAAGTATGTGTGTGGGTTTCACAGATATTTTCTAAATCCTTTATTTTCTTTGTAAGTGATTCCTTTTCATTCTTCTCCGGTTCTAAATGTTTTTCTAAGGCAATCACTTTCTTTTTATTGTGTGCAAGTGCTTTTGCTAATCTAATTAGTCCATCATGCATTTCATTATAAGAATCTTGTAACTCATAAAAATATTAATCAGAATAAGATTCAGAGTTAGAATTTGATACCTTGTCATTGGTTTTAGCCATTAAGCACGGGTAGGTATCCTTGTCATCTTCATCTAAGCTGTTACCCTAGATTGCAGAGGTATATGCCACTTTAGTTTTTCACTTTTCTTCTCTACATATCTTCCTCCTTGCCTCTTTGAATGGTACTTCAGTTTATTTGCATGACAGTAGTGCTTTTGTTTCTGAAGCACATTTTTTATGTTGAGGAATCTACCAAATTTGATGGTCAATTGTCTAAGCTCGTCCTCCTTATCATCACTACTGTTGCTATCATTACTTTCATCATCAGTATCATCATTTTCTGAGCTTTGTGATGTAATAGCTTTGAACATCAATGTCTTTTCTTTATTCTACTGCTCCCACAGAAGGTCTAGTTTTTCTTCATGTTAGGATTGTTGGCTTCCTAGGACGGGGTGAATTGGAAAGTTTAAAAATTTTCTGCAAAAACGTAAGTTTACAGTGAAAGCAAAAGTTTGTAGAAAAACAGAGTGTAGTGAAAATAAATGTAAATGCAAGATAAGGGAAGAGAGGACCCGGAGATTTATCCTGGTTCGATCTAATCCACTTGATCTATATCCAGCCCTTAAGCCACTACTTGAGATTTTCACTATCAACAATTCAATGGGCTCCTTGCAATGCCTCAGTACAAACTAATGCTTTGTTTTAAGAACACTCAAACTTTACACTTAACACTCTTACAAGTGTTTCTTAATACCCTTTGTGATTCCCCTCACAAAGGCTCTTTTTTCTAGATGAAGAAAAGATTTTATACAAACTAAATACACTCTCTTGAATATAGTGGATATGAAAGTTAAGGTACAATAAATACTGTGTATAGGTGAAAAAGCTTTGACATAGAAATTTAGTAGATTTATTGTAAAGAAAGGCTCAAATTTGTGATTTACAACTTCAGATGAAGTTCTAGTTATAGATTTGTGGCTTAACTAATCGTTAGACACAAGATCTAATCGTTAGAAACTTTAACCAATAGTTACTCTGCAGAAATAGCTGTTCACCAACCACATTTAATGCATCTAATATGTCAAAATTTGAATTTTGGGGTTCAACAAATGAATTTCGCAGAAATAGAAGGTTAAGAATTTCAACATTAAACTTCAACTTTCATTTGTTCAAATGTGACATTCAAATTTTGAGTTTGCTAAAGATATCCCATATTAAAACATACGAATTTTCATATGAAAAATGCATATGTTGAGTTTGAATTATTGTCTCACACTTTTACAGTGTACTTGAAATTCAAATTTTAAAAAGCTGAAATTCATTTGTTAGAGGCTTGTTCAACATGGCATAAAAGTTTTCCTTTGTGAAATTTGAATGTTGAACTATAAAGTTCATTTGTTAGAGGCATGCTCTAACGAGACTCACAAGCTCTTATTTCGAAATTCGTATTTTGAAGTCTAAAGTTCGTCTATTAGAGGAGGTGACTTTGAACTCTCTTTAAACTTCACCAACATTCAAATTTTGACTAAGCTTCATATGAATTTTGCACACATTCATTAATAATGCTTACCCTGAAATTCAAATTTCTTAACTGAAATTCATTTTTCAAAGATGAAACTTTTGTATATTCAAATTTCACTAAACAAAGTTTGATTTTGCATAAAATACACATGAGTTAACAACAAAATTCATCTGTTAGTCAGTATTTTTCAAATTTAATATATGCTAACGTAGGATAAATGTGAAATTACTCATGTAAGTGCTGTGGTAACATGAATAAGTAAGAATTAAACCTTTTTACCCAGTGTACATGGTGACAAATCCTAACAACTAAATCTTCACATGTTTTTCATTGGATTTCTTCAATTGTCATTTAATACTCCTTTGATATTCTCCTTTTCAAGTTCTAGTTGTTTGGAATCATCAAAACTTCTGAATCAACATTCTCCCCCTTTTTGATGATAACAAAACAACTTGTAAACTGGATTAGTACTTGAGTTTGCTTCCAAGAGCTTCCCCTCAACATATGTATTAAAATTCGAATATAAATATAGCACATGTATCAGAGTTGAAAATGTAGGACAATAGAAAAGGTAATATGGAAACAAGTTGCATTGATTCATTAATGCTTATAAGTTTAGTACAGATATTCAACCAAATTCAAAATAGGTACATGTTATCATATAACACAGATTCAAGGTTTAACAGAAGTGAAATCACAAAATCCTAAGATCTAAGCCCTAAGGTTCCATAACTTATCATTCCTTTCTAGCCTTGAGCTTAATCTTCTTCTTGCCATATGTCTTTCCTGATTTCCTAGTGGCTTCAAATTATCCGATTTTGGTTTGTCTAACTGTAGCTTCTCTAGTTTTCCCATCCTTCTTCTCCTCTTTTTTGGCATCATCAAATGTAGGAGCTTGTACATAGGGAGGAGGTATTTGAGTCATGGGAATATCTTGAAGAGGAATTGGTATGAATGGCATAGAGAGAGGTATCTGAGAAAGATCATCATCAGTCTCTAAAGTTAATTCTTGAACCTCTCTTCAAATGTTGGCTAGCCTAGCCTATTATTCCACTGAGAGGCCATATCCAAAGGATGGAGGTTGAGGAGCAGGTGGAGGAAACATTTCATCTAGCCTTTTCTTCTAAACTTGCACTATAGCATCATGTGTAACAACATCAAGGTCTATATAAGGCACTATCCCCCTTTCCTCATTAAGAGCAGTTTGGATAATAGGTGTAGTGGTGAGGTCTGCTACAAGCTTCTCCATTTGCTCAATCTCTTGTGATGACAGGATTAAGTCTTAAGCAACATCCTTTATCATTGGCTTATGAGATCCCTCTGCTTAAGTGGCTTCTTCCTCCATATCATAGTATAGAGAAAGACTATGATTGGTTTCATTACTAAAGGTCTGAGGGGTAGCAGCAGCAGTAGCAGTAGCATCAGGAAAGCCTATTTCAAATGGACTTGAGATTTAAGGAGAGACATATTTGAGGGGTTCTAATGCATCAGTTTGAGGAGGTGCTGATATGGTTGGAAGAGAGTTTCCGATATCTTTATAAGCATCAACAATTACCTTGAGATTCTTGGCCAGGTTGGTTATTTGAGCTTATAGGTGTGCAAACTTAGCATCTTGTTCCTCCCTAATATTGAGCACCATCTCTAATAGGCAATTAAAGAGTTTAGGTATGGTATTAGGGGTAGTCATAATGGTTGGAATAGAAGGTTTAGGTTGTTGGGTGGGTTAAGGTTAGGTTGACTATGGTTCAGGTTAGATGGTTGGGGCAGTCCTAGATGTAGCCTCTTGCTATTGTAACTCTCTCCCATCATAGAATAGATCTTTAGATTTACAAGCCTCTTTCCCAATCCATCTACCCTCTTTCCTTTCTATCCCTAGTCTTATTAGCTTTTCTTCTTTAAACTCCTCAATTGGCTTCCCTTTGCCTTTCTCTAGATGCTGTATCTTGGCAAATTTAAGGAGTTTTGTAATGATGAAGGCATAGGGTGATAGGGCAAAGTTGAATATTTTCTTTGATCTCTAGCTTGATCATCCTCTAGAAGATGATATTACCCAAGTTAAGCACTTTTCCTCGTATCAAGGCTATCATTACATGAGCTTTAGCCCTGGTGATCAGATTGAAGTTTCCTCCCTTGTTGAAAATAATCCTTGACATTATATAGTGCAAGACTTTCACTTGTACACTAAGGTTAGAAGGCTTCACTATTTTTTAGAGGAGACCTATTCACACATCTTCTGAAGAGTGCATCCAGAATTGTGCTCTTTTTATAGTTCAGATATTTCCCACCTTCCTTATCTACATCATCATCCTCATCCATGTATTTGGAGGTGGAAATATCAATCTTAAATCTTTTTTGTCCAGGAATCTCTAAAACATCATTGATATTTTCATCTAACAGCTACAGATTCCTATACATAAGAGTTACTTTATACTTTCTCTTCTTGTCATTATACTTTAATGCAGCATATCAAGTCTTGATCCCTTCATCATGTCTTTCTTTAATTTCCAGAAGGTTTTTATACTTTCCCATCCAAATTCCAGCATCAAAATTGTTTGAAACCAGAAATTCCTCTAAATTAGTGCAATGAGGAGTTATTACCTTCTTTGCAGTAGACTTTGTGGTAAACTCCTTCAAGATTTGTTCAGAGTTGCAGAGAGGCTCCATGGTCATTTGGAGTTCCTCAAACTCAATGCTTGAGGTAGGCGCAACAAGGATTGGTTTTTCGATTCTGCATTTGGAGCTATTTTTTGTATCTTTGATGGTATTGCATTACTAGATTTGATCTTCCTTTTCTAGATATCTCCTTCCTTTGAAGCATACTGAGATTTGGTGGAACATTTAGTCCTAGATTGCTCTTTTCCAATGTTAGCACTCTTGACACTGACCATTTTTTTGAGAAGTTTGTGTTGAGAGATGCTTTGATGATGTTTTTGAGGTTTAGTTTGATGTTTAATCGATGGAAAATTAGGTTTAACCAAAGGAATTTGAGAATGGTTAAGAGGAAAGAGGAATAACTTCAGTTGACATATGAATAGGATTACGTCTGCTCAGAGCATGACCCTTTGGATTTTCTTATGTAACCGTTCAACAAACGAATTTTGGCGGTCAAAATTTGAATTTTGGTCAATTATGTAGCCT
Organism: Adenanthera pavonina; assembly: GCA_026686845.1. Taxonomy (NCBI): domain Eukaryota; kingdom Viridiplantae; phylum Streptophyta; class Magnoliopsida; order Fabales; family Fabaceae; genus Adenanthera; species Adenanthera pavonina. The sequence continues at coordinate 7,878,778 of JAIVEN010000019.1, read as the reverse complement.
ACATAATATAGAGAAACTGTCTTGATAGATGAATTTTCAACCTTAAAGTTCATCTGTCAGGACTTAACATATGAATTTTCAACCTTAACAGTTGAATGTTAGTCTTGAAATTCAACTATCAGAGATGTATCATCAACAAATGTTTCAACAGACGAGCTTTGTGTCCTTAAAGTTCGAATTTTGAAGTCTTCTACTGAAGACATACAGACACAGGAGGTTCAATAAATGAATGTTGGGATTCAAAATTCATATTTTGAGACTTTATGAAGAATTATCTAAAATATGAACATTGAATCATCAAAATTTGAATATTGTCCACACATAAGGCAAAAACATATACCAATATTCAAAATTTGAATTTCAATTAATCAATAGATGAATTTCGAGTAACCTAAAACATTGATATAGCATGTGAAGCATTGAAATATGACTATTAAAGCTTAAAATTCAAATTTTAACCATGCAAAGAAATTTAATAAGATGGATAGAGTATGAAAATTTATCTATTAGTAGTCAAAATGCAAATTTTGTAGGATTGAACTTACAGACAGACGCTAAACATTCAAATTTCCATGTTTCTTCTATAGATGTTGGTTGAGTAAGTATGAGATACTTCATTATATTAATTCCTTTATCACATAAGTTTATGAGGAGTACTTGTAAAACACTTTAAATGTACTCCGATGCTTGAGTTAGAGTATGACATAGCATATTAACATTTAGAAAGTAAATAGATTTAGGTAGAAGCTCACTTACAGTTCATTGGGGTTTACCATTCCTAATTCTCTTCTAATTTTACAATATCTATTCTTTGGAAGTGGCTTGGTCAAGATGTTTGCAAGCTGATCTTCTATGGGGACAAATTCTAATATAATGTCTCTTTTTAGAACATAACCCCTTATGAAATGGTGTCTGACCTCAATGTGCTTTGTCCTTGAATGCATCATTGGATTCTTCATGATGTTGATGGCACTTTGATTATTACATCTCACAAGTATTTCCTGTTAGCAAGGCTGACTTCCCAAGAGGGGGGGTGAATTGGAAAGTTTGAAATTTTTCTGCACAAAGTCAAATGGGTGAAGAAAGTAAAGTGTAATAAAGCAATGTATAAACAGAGTAAACTGAAAAGTAATAATAGAGAGAAGAACACTCAGTAATTTATCCTGGTTCGGTCTATCCACTTGACCTACATCCAGTCCCCAAGACACCTCTTGAGATTTTTCCACTATACAGCAAGAATTCAACGGGCTTCTTGCTAATGCCTCAGTACAACGAGTATGCTCTGTTTTCTGGAGCTTTCTCAATCTCTCTAAGCACTTCTACAATGTGCTTCCCAATCCTCTTGTGATTCCCCTCACAAGTAAATCTATCTTCCAGATGAAGAGTAGATTATTTAAAAAGAAATAACTCTCTTGAATAGAGTAGATATGAAGGTTACAGTACAGATAATGAAGTTAGAGGGTAAAAGCTTTTGAGAAGATGATTTAGCAGAAATTCAGTATATACACGTTTGATTCATTACCCACAACTTCAAATGATGTTATATTTATAGATTTAGGTCTCAAATGTCCGTTAGAGACTTAATCTATCCATTGGGGAAGTTATCCAACGGTTACTCTGAAAAACTATCCGTTAACCAACCGCATTTAATGCTTCTGACATACTGAAATTCAAATTTTGGTTGGTCAACAGATGAATTTCGAAGGAACCGAAGGTTAAAGCTTCCAACGTAAAAATACAAAGTTCGTCTGTTCATGAAGTGAAATTCGAATTTTGAAACTTACAAAATATTTTCACAATATGACATACGAATTTTCAAGAAGAAAGTTTTTCGGTTGAGTATGAACAGTGTTTTTAATTTTCTACAGTGCCCTCGAAATTCGAATTTTGGAAGCCCAAAATTCGTCTGTTCCTTGTACGTTCAAAAGGCACAGTGTTTCACTTTCTTCGAAATTCGAATGTTGAAAGAGTGAAGTTTGTCTATCAGAGAGAATCTTTTCAGACTAACCTCAACATTCGAAGTTACAAAAATTCTGTCATTCGTATGTCAACATTTCATTCCAATAGACTCACAACCTTAGCTTCTGAAATTCGAATTTTAATGTTCAAAGTTCGTCTGACAGAAAGCAGTTTTGAAACTTAAATTATTCTTGATCTCAGATGAACTTCAACATTGTTTCAGACGAATTTCTTTCATTTTCATAAGTTGTGTTTTGTCTGAAATTCAAATTTTAAAGACTCAAAGTTCGTCTCTTTCAAAGAAGCTTCTCTCAGGCTTACATGAAAATTCAAATGTTGCAAAGCCAAAGTTCGTCTATCTCAGAGTATTTTTCAAACTCAATTTCTTCTTGATTTCAGATGAACTTCAACATTATTTTAAACGAATTTCTTTAGTTTTCACAAATTATATTTTGTCTGAAATTCAAATTTTGAAGATGCGACGTTCGTCTGTTTCAAAAAGGCTTCTTTCAGACTTAGATGAAAATTTGAATTTTGGACAATCAAAATTCGTCTGTCAGAGAGTCATCTCTTCAGACTTATTCAGTTTTAGCTTGAAATTCGAATTTCCAAAGGCAAAGTTCAAATTTCCATATGACAGTTCAGTTTAAACTTCTCAAACTTCGTCTGTTTGTGGGTGTTTTTCAAATAAGTCAAGATTTATCATAAAATCAAGGTTTGAAAACATTTTTTCTTCAAATCAAAATCTTTTACCCTCATTAAAACATAACAAAAGATCTAACAGCTATTACTCAAAAGTTCTTCACTTGAAACACTTTGATCTCCTTTGATATCTTCAATCCAAGCTCTTGATTGTTGCTTTGGAATCATCAAAACTCTTAATTCAACATTCTCCCCCTTTTTGATGATGACAAAATAACTAGCAAATTGGATTAGTACTTGGGTTTGCTTTTACAAGCTCCCCCTCAACATATGCATTATTTTTCAAAAGACATCATATACAGCAGATTAAGTGAAGATATTCAAGGAGTAATAGACACACAACATTGTAACCAAGAAATTCATTCATTTAATCAATTGTTGCTTTACAGATACCAAATTAATCAAGGTTTGAATACACAATACAAAATGCAAATAGAAACAGAAACAAAAACACAAAGCACTACAAGAGGACTCAAGTCAAAGATTAAGAACAAGTCTTCAATCACTTTTTCTTGGGCTTGGTCTTCTTGCTGTATGTCTTCCCTTTCCCAGATTGCTCAACAGCAGCAGACTTTCCAATTTGCTCAGTCTTCTCCCCCTTTTTGGCATCATCAGGAAGGCCAACAAAATCAGCCAGAGGAGGGATCTGAGAGACAGGAATGGCTCGAAGTGGCACAGGAGCAAAAGGGATTTCTGGCTGGACTGGTGTAGGAGGCTCAGGACTAGGTTCATCATCTTCATCATCAGAGACCTCAAGCAACTCTTGCATTGCCTGTCTTGAAAGAGCCAACTGAGCTCTTTGTTCCTCTGAAAGTCCATAGGCAGCAAGAGAAGGAGGAGCTGGTTCAGCAGTAGGAAACATTTCTTCAAGCCTTCTCCTCTGAGCTTGCAGCAGGGCATTGTGTGCAATGGCCTCATAATCAACAACAGGCACAATTCTCCTCTCTTTATTTCCTGCACCTTCCTGCATTGAAGAGGTTGAAATGGCTGCAACCAGTCTTTCAACTTGCTCAGTCTCTTGAGTGGACATGATTAAATCCTGAGCATCTTCTTGCATAGGCTTAGGAAGGCTTGATTCTTGAAGCTCTTCTTCTTCCAGTCCATAATCCAAGGGAGGACCAGGACTAGGTGTTCTCATTGCACCAGTACCATCTATATCATCATCATGGTCAGAGGAGGCAATCACGAATGGGCTTGGAGGCTTAGGAGTTGGAGATTGGACAGGCACAGAGACACCAGGCTGAGGTGGAGCTGATGGCAGGGATTGCACTTCTGATATCTTCATAAGCATTAGCCACCACCTTCATGTTCATAGCCAACTGATGGATCTGATCTTGCAGATGAGCAAATTTGGCATTTTACTCATCCCGGATGCTGAGAATGAGTGTAGACAAACTGTCATACAACTCAGTGATCTTGGTTGGCTTGGCCCGTGAGGAGGGAGTGGAAGGAAGGTGAGTAGGCCTGGAGGGAGATGGAGTTGGCTGAGAAGGCTGAGGTACAGCTCTGTCAGGAACTTCAGAGGTGCCTCCTTGTTGTAGGGAGGCATCAGCAACAAAGAACAAATCTTCAGATCTCCCTGCTCCCTTTCTAACCCATTTTCCTTCATCTTTTTCAATGCCCATCCTCTGCAGTTCTTCCTCCTTGAATATTTCAGTGGGCTTGCCCTTCCCTTTCTCAATATGATGAATTCTGGCATACTGCAGAATTCTGGAGATGATAGCGGCATAGGGAAGTGTGGAGTCCTTCCTCTGATCTCTAGCCTTGATCATGCGTTGGAGGATGATGTGTCCCATATTAATCAGTTTCTCACGCATGATTGCTGTCATGACATGTGCCTCTGCCCTTGTTATCAAATTGAAGCTGCCTCCTTTGTTGAATATGATCCTGGACACTATGTAGTGCAGGATCCTCACTTGAACACTGAGGTCTGTGGGCTTCAATATGTTTATTGATGGCCAATTCTCCCCCCTTCTAAATAAAGTTCTCAGAATCGTACTTTCCTTGTAGTTCAGGAAGGGGCCACCTTCTTCATCAGCAGTATCTGCCTCATCCATGTACCCAGAGGCAGTAATATCAATCCTGAGTCCATCTTACTCAGGGATCTCCAGCACCTCATTGAATATCTCATCTGCAAGCCAAATGGTCCTAGACCTTAGATTAACTGCCCACTTCTTCTTCTTGCTGTGGTATTTTAAAGAGGCATACCATGACTTCACTACCTCATCATCATATCTCTCTAATACTTCCAACAGATTCTTGTATCTCAACAACCATATCCCAGCATCAAAGTTGTTAGAGACCAAAAACTCTTCCAAGTTTACACAATGCGGTTGATTACCTTCTTGTTGGAAAACTTGGTGGAGTATTCCTCTTGAATTTGTGGAGTGCTCCAGAGTGGCAGTGTGGTAAGCTCGTACTCTCCAGATTCTGTATTGAAGGAAGCAGAGGAAGCAACAGCAACATCAGTAGGAATAGGAACCGAAGGTTCTACACTTTTTGAAGAGGAGGGTCCAGCTTTCTGAGATTCTGCTTTGGATGTAGTCTTTTGGCGTTTGGAAGGTGTTGCCTTACTGGGTTCGACTTTTCTCTTAGATTTTTCTCCTTCCTTCGAAGCATATTGTGATTTCACCGCTCTCTTTGGCCGAGCTCCAGCTTTCCCAGCTTCAGGATTTTTAACTCTCGCCATTTCTTCGGATGAATATTGCATAATGAGGCTTAGAATGGATTTAAATGAAGTGAAAGGAAGATTAATCGGTGGAAAGTGACGGTTTTTGGTCAGAATTTAAGAGATTTGAAGAGAGGATTAGAACAGACTCGGAGGAGTTAAGAATAGGGTTGCGTTTGTTCCTTGGAAAACCGTCAGGTTTAACGTAAGTAACCGTCTAACAAACGAATTTTGAGGGGTCAAAATTTGAACTTCGGCCAGTTACAAGTTAATCCATTCAGCAAAAGCTTACTGACAGACGAATTTCCATCTGAAAGTTCGTCTGACAGTGGCTTGGATCAAGCAATACAAGTATAACAGACGAATTTTGTTCCAACAAAGTTTGAATGTTGAAGAGAAAACAGTAGCAACAATCAAAACTTCAACCAATAGACGAATTAAGCATGCAAAACTTCATCTTTCAATCATTCAGCATGAAGAACATGATTCAACCGACGAATTTTAAACTGAAAATTCGAATTTTTCAACTTTTGTAAAGGTTGTCCAACATTCGTATGTTAAGAAGTGATAATTCGTATAACAGTGATGGACAAACATAACTTTAAAATTTTTGTTTTTGAAAATTTGAACTTTCAAAGTTCAACAGACGAATTTTGAGGCATCACCGAGAACTGTTCCAAGGCATAACAGGTCGAAGTTCGTCTGTTGGTTAACTAAAATTCGAATGTTGACCATGTTGACCAGTTCAAAAACGCAGTTTATGAAGCAAAATACATCTAACAACATTTAAAATACTAACACCATCTTTAAAAACTTACAGAATGGATCCAGAACTTAGGATTTACTTCATTTGCTTCACTTTCTGGTTGTTCCATTCTGATGTGCTCCAATCCTCAAGTTTATTGCCGTTTAATCTTGTGAGGAGCACCTGCAACTTAAATTAAATACTCTCCGATGCTGAAGTTAGAATTAATTTAATGCTATAAGATTTAAAAATAGAATTGCACGTAGAATAACTTACAGTTCATTGGGATTTACCATACCCAATTCTCTCCTAATTTTGCAATGCCTGTCTTCTGATAGAGGCTTTATGAGTATATTAGCAACTTGATCCTCTGTTGGGATGTACTCCAGCTTAACTTCTCCTTTTAGAATGTGATCCCTGATGAAATGATGTCTAACTTCAATATGTTTTGTCCTTGAATGCATGACAGGGTTCTTGGTGATATTTATGGCACTTTGGTTGTCACACATGATTGGTATCTCTTTCATTTTAACCTCAAGATCCTCAAGCTGCTGCTTCATCCAGATGACTTGGGCACAATAGCTTCCAGCTGCAACATACTCAGCTTCTGCAGTGGATAGGGCCACACTGTTATGCTTTTTGCTGAACCATGAAACCAAGGATCCTCCAAGAAACTGACAAGTTCCACTTGTGCTTTTTCTGTCAGTTTTGGATCCTGCAAAATCAGCATCAATGTATCCTTTGAGATCTTCTCCATTTCCTTTTGGATACCAAAGACCCATCTGTGATGTTCCAATAAGATATCTGAAAATTCTTTTCACAGCTGTTGCATGGGTCTCTTTGGGGCATGATTGGAACCTTGCGCACATACAGACAATGAACATAATGTTAGGTCTACTGGCAGTTAAGTATAGCAGGGATCTAATCATTCTTCTGTACTGAGTAATGTCAAATATCTTCCCATTCTCATCCATGTCCAGTTTGGTTGCAGTAGCCATAGGTGTTCCCATTGGCTTGGCATTCTCCATTCCAAACTTCTTTAGCAGCTCCTTTAGATACTTGGATTGACTGAGAAAGATACCATCATTAAGCTGTTTGATTTGCAGTCCAAGGAAGAAGTTGAGTTCACCCATCATGGACATCTCAAATTCTCCCTGCATTAACTCAGAAAATTTCTTGCAAAGAGACTCATTAGTAGCACCGAATATGATATCATCAACATAGATTTGCACAATGAGTAAATCTTCATTTTCTTTCTTAGTAAATAAAGTTGTATCTACTTTGCTTCTATTAAACCCCTTTTCAGTTAGAAAATTGCTTAATCTCTCATACCATGCTCTAGGGGCTTGTTTTAAACTGTAAAGAGCTTTCTTTAGTTTATAAACATGGTTTGGTTTTGTAGAATCCTCAAAACCTGGAGGTTGATCTACATAAACCTCTTCCGTGATATATCCATTTAGAAAGGCACTCTTTACATCCATTTGATACAATAAAATGTTTTTCATGCATGCATATGCTAGCAGTATTCTTATGGCTTCTAATCTAGCTACTGGTGCAAAGGTTTCTTCAAAATCAATACCTTCTTCCTGATTATACCCTTTAGCAACCAATCTAGCTTTATTTTTGGTTATTGTTCCAGATTCATCAAGTTTATTTCTGAAAACCCATTTGGTACCAATGACAGGATGATTTTTGGGCCTAGGCACTAAATCCCAAACTTGATTTCTTTCAAACTGATTTAGTTCATCTTGCATAGCTAAAATCCAGTAATCATCAGTTAAGGCTTCTTCAGCACATTTGGGTTCCATTTGTGAAATGAAAGCACAGTTTAGCATTTTGTCCCTTAACTGTTTTTTGGTTTTGACTTTCTCTTGAACATCCCCTATCACTTGATCAACAGGATGATTCCTTTGATATCTCCAAGCTCTAGGGAGTTCTTGAGATGTGTCTTCATTATTTTCTTCATCAAACTCTTTCTCCTGGATATCTTCCTCTAAGTTAACAGATTCAGATATCTTTGGAGATTCAGTTTTGCTTTTATCAGAAATGCCCAGTTTTTCAAAGTTGAAAGCAAGATCATCCTCATTGGTAACATGTTTTGAAACAGTTTCATTTTCAACGAAAACCATATGTACAGATTCTTCTACCACATTTGATCTTTTATTATAAACTCTATATGCCTTACTCCTACTAGAATAGCCTAGAAAAATATCTTCATCGGATTTGGCATCAAAGTTACCCAGATTTTCTTTCCCATTGTTGTGAATGAAGCATTTACATCCGAACACATGGAGATGGGACAGATTTGGCTTTCTTCCCTTGTACAGCTCGTATAGAGTCTTCCCAAGGATTGGTCTGATGTAGGCTCTGTTTATGATGTAGCTTGCTGTATTCACTGCATTAGCCCAAAGCACTTGAGAGAGTTCCTTCTCATTTAGCATAGCTCTGGCTATCTCTCCAATAGTTTTGTTCTTCCTTTCTACTACCCCATTCTGTTGAGGTGTCCTTGGAGCTGAGAAGTTGTGGTCAATCCCATGCTCATTGCAGTACTCCAGGAAGTATGCATTTTCAAAATCTCCTCCATGGTCTGACCTGATAGACACAATAGAAATACCTTTCTCATTTTGCACTTTCTTAGCTAAGGTTACAAATGCATCAAAGGTATCACTTTTAGAGGAAAGAAATAATGTCCAAGTGAATCTAGAATAATCATTTACAATTACAAGCACATACAGATTACCACCAAGACTTTTGACCCTAGATGGTCCAATTAAGTCCATATGCAGCAATTCAAGTGGTCTAGTTGTGGTAATTTCATTTTTAGATTTAAAAGATGATTTAGTTTGTTTCCCTCTTATGCATGCATCACATTCTTTGTCCTTTTCAAAAGATATTTTTGGCAGGCCAGTTACTAGCTCATTTTTAACCAGTTTAGATAATTGATTCTTGTTAACATGTGCTAATCTCCTATGCCATAACCAGTTATCATTATCCTGACTAATTAAACAAACAGAATCCAAGGAAGGAAGTTCATCAAGATCAATAGTATAGCAGTTACCATCACTTTGAGCTTTGAGGATTACTTTGTGATCACTTTTTCTGATGACCAGGCAAAACTTTGAGTCAAACAGCACCCAATTTCCTTTATCACAAGTCTGACTCACGCTCAGCAAATTGTGGTTGAGGCCAATCACAAACAGCACCTCTTCAATGGATGTTTCCGGATTTTTGCCCACAATGCCAATACCAACAATTTTTCCATATTGATCACCTCCAAAGGTCACCTTTCCTCCTTTCTTGTCTCTAAGGGTGATGAACTTCTCCTTATCACCAGTCATGTGACTTGAGCAGGCACTGTCCATGTACCATTTGTTGCTTTTCTTAGCTTTGAGACAGACCTGCAAAACAATATTTATGTTTTCCTTTTAGGTACCCAAATTTGCTTGGGTCCTTTTTGGTCAGTAGATTTTTCCCTAGATGCAGATACAACTTTGGGAACCCATTCAACCTTCCTGGCACGTCCATTTTTCTTCAAGACACACGAACTGGAAATATGTCCCTTTTTGTTACAGAAATGACAGGTAGTGAAGGGACTACTAGATTGAGAAGCAGGAAGAAAACAATGCAGATAATACTTTTGTCTTGCATGCTTTGGTTGATTATATGTTTCAATGTGAGATGACAAGTGATCTTTCTTTCTGTTGCTCTCAGCATGCACAAAATGTCTCATGTATGCATTCTGGTTTTTCTTCCTAATCTTTTCCTTGACAGCACATGGATCATAGCCAAGACCAGCTTTTCCTTGTAATATTCTTTGGCTCCCCATCAAGGCAAACAACATATCTTTACCTCTAGTGAGTCTAGACATGCTTTTTACTAAGTAATCATTAGTTTGCTTTAGTTTAATGCATGAGGTACAGCAAAAAGATTCAGCAGCAGGTATAGATATGGTTTCAGAAAAGTTGCTCTGAGACTCTAGTTTATTAATCTTTTTCATTGCTAGTCTTAATTCTTTAGCAACTTTAATGAACTCATCATGAAGCTTATTAAATACATCCAGTAATTCAGAATAGGAAGGTTCAGATTCATATACCTCTTCTTCCTGATCACTGCTGCATGAGGGTTCGGCTTCTTCAGAAGCAAGTGCCATCAAGCAGATGTTGGCAATCTCATCCTCATCCTCTTCCTCCTCATCTGAGCTGTTGCCCCATATTAATGAGATGTAGGCTTTCTTCTTCTTTCCTTTGCCGGCAACTCTCTTATCTTTTTCTTTCTTTTTGAGGAATTGAGGACAATCCCATTTGATGTGTCCCTGCTTCTTGCATTCATAGCAAGTCACAGGCTCTTTTGCCTCTTTCTTGATTTCACCAGCTGCTCCCTCCTTGAAGAATCTCTTGTTCTTCTTCTTGCTGTAGAATCTTCCGAATTTTCTGACCATCATGGCTAGAGTTTCTTCACATCTCCTTCGTCAGATTCTTCTTCCTTTTCATCTGCAGCTTTGACAGCAAGACCTTTCTTCTTTCTGTCCAGCCTAGTTTCCTTGAGAGCTTTGATTTTTCCTTCATACTCCTCAAGACTGCCGAAGAGAGCTGTGACAGAGGCCATTGATTCTCCTCCGGCTTCCTCTATTGCTGTCACCTTAGGCTGCCATTCCAGAGGGAGAGCTCTGAGTATCTTTCTTACTTTTTCAGATTGAGTGTACTCTTTTCCCAGGCTTTTCAGTTGATTCACAATGAGAGTGAATCTCTTTTGGAGCTCCTTTATAGTTTCTCCTTCTGTCATTCTGAAGCTTTCATATTCTCCAATGCATGAGTTCAGTTTGTTCTCCCTGACCCCAGTTGTTCCTTCATGTGCAATCTGCAGAGTGTCTCACATCCCTTTTGCAGTGGAGCATTGTGAGACTCTGTAGAATTCATCCTGGTTCAGGGCACTGACTAGACAATGCTTTGCTTTGAAGTTTAGCAGGACTCTCCTTCTGTCTTCCTCATTCCACTCTGCTTCTAGCTTCTCTTTGTGTCTTCCATCTTTAGTTAGAGTCATTGGGATGAAATCTCCTTTCTCAATGACTGACCAGATATCAAGGTCAATTGATTGGAGGTAAATTTGCATCCTCATCTTCCAGTACCCATAATAATCTCCACTGAAGCCTGGTGGTCTATTAGTGTTGTTCCCTTCAGGAAGTATGCTTTCCCCAAAGCCAGCCATCTTAATTCTCGGATTGTGAGATCCTTTGAATGGGAATCCGGGCTCTGATACCACTTGTTAGCAAGGCTGACTTCCCAAGAGGGGGGGTGAATTGGAAAGTTTGAAATTTTTCTGCACAAAGTCAAATGGGTGAAGAAAGTAAAGTGTAATAAAGCAATGTATAAACAGAGTAAACTGAAAAGTAATAATAGAGAGAAGAACACTCAGTAATTTATCCTGGTTCGGTCTATCCACTTGACCTACATCCAGTCCCCAAGACACCTCTTGAGATTTTTCCACTATACAGCAAGAATTCAACGGGCTTCTTGCTAATGCCTCAGTACAACGAGTATGCTCTGTTTTCTGGAGCTTTCTCAATCTCTCTAAGCACTTCTACAATGTGCTTCCCAATCCTCTTGTGATTCCCCTCACAAGTAAATCTATCTTCCAGATGAAGAGTAGATTGTTTACAAAGAAATAACTCTCTTGAATAGAGTAGATATGAAGGTTACAGTACAGATAATGAAGTTAGAGGGTAAAAGCTTTTGAGAAGATGATTTAGCAGAAATTCAGTATATACACGTTTGATTCATTACCCACAACTTCAAATGATGTTATATTTATAGATTTAGGTCTCAAATGTCTGTTAGAGACTTAATCTATCCGTTGGGGAAGTTATCCAACGGATTCTCTGAAAAACTATCCGTTAACCAACCGCATTTAATGCTTCTGACATACTGAAATTCGAATTTTGGTTGGTCAACAGACGAATTTCGAAGGAACCGAAGGTTAAAGCTTCCAACGTAAAAATACAAAGTTCGTCTATTCATGAAGTGAAATTCGAATTTTGAAACTTACAAAATATTTTCACAATATGACACATGAATTTTCAAGAAGAAAGTTTTTCGGTTGAGTATGAACAGTGTTTTTAATTTTCTACAGTGCCCTCGAAATTCGAATTTTGGAAGCCCAAAATTCGTCTATTCCTTGTACGTTCAGAAGGCACAGTGTTTCACTTTCTTCGAAATTCGAATGTTGAAAGAGTGAAGTTTGTCTAGAGAGAATCTTTTCAGACTAACCTCAACATTCGAAGTTACAAAAATTCTGTCATTCGTATGTCAACATTTCATTCCAACAGACTCACAACCTTAGCTTCTGAAATTCAAATTTTAATGTTCAAAGTTCGTCTGACAGAAAGCAGTTTTGAAACTTAAATTATTCTTGATCTCAGATGAACTTCAACATTGTTTCAGACGAATTTCTTTCATTTTCATAAGTTGTGTTTTGTCTGAAATTCAAATTTTGAAGACTCAAAGTTCGTCTCTTTCAAAGAAGCTTCTTTCAGGCTTATAAATTCGAATGTTGCAAAGCCAAAGTTCGTCTATCTGAGAGTATTTTTCAAACTCAATTTCTTCTTGATTTCAGATGAACTTCAACATTATTTCAGACGAATTTCTTTAGTTTTCACAAATTATATTTTGTCTGAAATTTGGATTTTGAAGATGCGACGTTCGTCTATTTCAAAAAGGCTTCTTTCAGACTTAGATGAAAATTTGAATTTTGGACAATCAAAATTCGTCTGTCAGAGAGTCATCTCTTCAGACTTATTCAGTTTTAGCTCGAAATTCGAATTTCCGAAGGCAAAGTTCGAATTTCCATATGACAGTTCAGTTTAAACTTCTCAAACTTCGTCTGTTTGTAGGTGTTTTTCAAATAAGTCAAGATTTATCATAAAATCAAGGTTTGAAAACATTTTTTCTTCAATTCAAAATCATTTACCCTCATTAAAACATAACAAAAGATCTAACAGCTATTACTCAAAAATTCTTCACTTGAAACACTTTGATCTCCTTTGATATCTTCAATCCAAGCTCTTGATTGTTGCTTTGGAATCATCAAAACTCTTAATTCAACATTTCCTTCATTTTAATTTCAAGATCTTCTAGTTATTGCTTTGTCCTAAGGATTTGAGCACAGCAACTTCCAACAGCTATGTATTTAGCTTTTACTATGGAGAGAGCCACATTATTCTGCTTCTTACTGAACTATAAGACTAGAAATGCTCCAAGAAATTGGCATGTATCACATGTGCTCTATTTGTCGGTCTTGGATCTAGCAAAGTAAGTATTAGTATACCCAACAAGCTTTTCTCTACTGCCCTTTGGATATCAAAGTCTCATTTGTGATGTTCCAATTAGATATCTGAATATCCTTTTTACAACTATTGCATAGGACTCTTTGAGACATGATTGGAATCTTGTACACATGCAAACATTGAACATGATGTCAAGTTTACTAGCCATTAGGTATAGTAAGGAACCAATCATCCTTCTGTATTGAGTTATGTCAAATGGTTTTCCTCCTTCATCCATATCAAACTTTGTAGCAATGGCCATTGGAGCTCTCATTGATTTAGCATTTTCCATCCCAAATTTCTTCAACAACTCTTTTAAATATTTTGATTAATTCAGGAAGATATCATCATCACATTGTTTGATTTGCAATCCAAGGAAAAAGTTGAGTTCTCCTATCATTGACTTCTCGAATTCACTCTACATTAGCTTAAAGAAATCCTTGCACAAAGATTCATTAGTGGCATCAAATATAATATCATTAATGTAAATTTGAACAAGAAGTAAATTTTTATTTTTTTAGATAAAAAAAAGTGTATCAACTTTGCCTTTAGTGAATCCCTTTTCAATTAGGAAGTTACTTAATTTTTCATACCATGCTCTAGGTACTTCTTTTGATCCGTTGAGAGCTTTCTTCAGTTTATATATATGATTTGGTTTCGTTGAGTTCTCAAAGCCTAGAAGTTGGTTAACATAAACTTTTTCCATGATATAACCATTTAGAAAGGCACTTTTTACATCCATTTAATACAACATAATGTCTTTTATACATGCATAGGCTAGGAGAATTCTTATTGCTTCCAATCTCACAACTGGAGCAAAAGTTTCCTCATAATCTATACATTCTTCTTGATTATATCCTTTAGCCATTAATCTGGCTTTGTTTCTAATTATTGTTCCAGATTCATCAAGTTTGTTTTTGAACACCCATTTGGTTCCAATAATTGGGTGATCATTGGGCTTAAGTATTAAGTCCCAAACTTGATTCCTCTCAAACTGATTTAGTTCTTCTTGTGTAGCTATTATCCAGTACTCATCTTTTAATGCCTCTTTAGTACACTTAGGTTCAATTTGAGAAATAAATGCACAGTTATTTATTTGATCCCTAAGTTATCTTTTGGTTTTAACATTCTCCTTAACATGCCCAATCACTTGATCAACAGGATGACTCCTTTGATATCTCCAAGTTCTAGGTAGTTCTTGAGAAATTACTCATTATCTTCAAGTTATAGATCTTTCTCTTAAACATCTTCTCCTCTATAGCATTAGATTTTGATATTTTATAAGGTTCAGTTTTATTTTCCTTAGAGAGATTCATCTTTTTAAAACTGGAAATCAGCTCATTCTCATCTAAGTCAGGTTTAGAAATAGTTTCTTTTTCAATGAATGCTATATGTACAAATTCTTCTATGGTCTTAGACCTTTTATTAAATACTCTATATGCTTTACTTCTATTTGAGTAGCCAAGAAATATACATTTATTTGATTTGGCATCAAACTTACCCAAGTTGTCTTTGCTGTTGTTGTGTATGTAGCAGATACATCCAAAAACATGAAGATGAGAGATGTTAGGCTTCTCTCCCTTATACAGCTCGTATTAGGTTTTGCTAAGAATGGGTCTGATGTAGGCTCTATTCATTAAGTAGCATGATGTGCTCACTGCATCAGCCCAGAAGTACTTTGGCAGTTCTTTTTCATTCAGCATTGCACGAGTCATTTCTTCTAGCACTCTATTTTTCCTCTTAACAACTCCATTCTATCAAGGTGTTCTTGGAGCAGAGAAGTTGTGCTCTATCCCATTCTTTTCACAGTAGTCAGCAAATTGAGCATTTTCAAACTCACCACCATAATCTATTATAATACACACAATAGAGCAACCTTTCTCATTTTGTACTCTCTTAGCTAAAGTCAGAAAAGCTTCAAATGTCTTATCTTTAGAGGAAAGAAATAAAGTCTTGATAAATCTAGAATAGTCATCTACTACAACAAGTATATACAAGTTACCACCAATACTCTTAACATGACTAGGACCTATCAAATCCATGTGAAGCAATTGCAGTGGTCTAGTCGTAGAGACAACATTTTTAGATTTGAAAGAGGACTTAGTTTCTTTCCCTTTAAGACAAGCATTACATTCTCTATCCTTTTCAAAAGAGATATTAGGTAATCCAAGAATAAGTTCACTCTTAATTAGCTTGTTTAATTGATGCACGCTAACATGAGCTAATCTCCTATGCCATAGCCAACTTTTATCATTTTTACTGATTAAGCATATTGAGTCTAGACTAGGTAATTCATCTAAATCAATTGTATAATAGTTAACATCTCTTTGTGCATTGAGAATGACTTTGTGGTCACCTTTTCTAATGACCAAACATTATTTGGAATCGAACAGAACCAGGTTGCCTTTGTCACAAGTTTAGCACACACTCAACAGGTTGTAGTTGAGCCTAATTACAAACAGCACCTCTTCTATTAATGTTTTTGGGTTTCTTCCCATGATTTCAATGCCAACAACCTTGTCAGACTATTTACCACCAAAAGTAACCTTTCCTCCTTTCTTGTCTCTCAACATAATGGATTTTTCTTTATCTCCAGTCATGTGTCTCAAGCAGACACTATTCATATACCATTTATTACTTTTCTTGGCCTTAAGACACACCTGTAAAATAGATTTTAGTTCTTTTTTTTAGGTACCCATATTTGTATGGGTCCTTTCCTGTTAGTTCCTCCCTTAGGCACTGAAGTTGTAACACCTTACACCAAAACACCTCTAGACTTGACCAAAAATTTCCAAAAACTAACTAGAATGAACCAAAACACCTCGACTTTAACTCCCAAAACACCAAAACCTAAAAAATCACCATCAAGGGGCGAAATAGGGCTGAGGCTGCTACCAGTTATAGTGGCGTCGCATAGCAGCCTCAATTAGACAGAATGGGATCATACCACGGTGCTACAGTGCCATTTCGACATGACTTAGGTATATGCGTGTGGTGCCGCGGCCAAGCTTCTAGCACCACTGTGCCTATTTGCTGATACCATATCAGTAAATTTCAACTTCTTAGGGTAAACTTTTGATGCATATAACTTTATGCTCTAACCTCTAATTGACCTAATTCCAACTCCTACAAGTCAATTTTGTCTCAATCAATCCATAGACACTAGTTTCACTCAAATCCATCTCCATTTAGAGATTTTGGACACCTGACACCGTTTTGTCCTCTTTGTGACCAAAACTTAACACAAACCTCTTTCGATTGCCACCAAAGGCAATTTGACCATCATGGACCATTCATATATGTTGAATCAAGTATTTTGATGACTCTAAATAACTAGAGCTAAGGAAAATATCATAGGAGTGTAAGAGCATACAAGTAAAGAAATACAAGAAGAAATGGATAAAGAATTAGTTGTTAGGATTTCTCACAATGTACATAGGGTAAAAGGCTTCAATTTTTACTTACTTAAACTCCCACAGCTTTTAAACATGTGTTTTTCATGTTATCCTATGTTAACATATGTTAGATTTGAAAAACATTGACTAACAGATGAATTTTGAGTTGTTAAACTTTATATATTTCATTGGAAGTTCGAACTTTGCTAACTAAAATTTGAAGTTCTAGAAGTATAACCTCTGACAGACAAATTTCAGTGTTGAAATTCGTATTTGGAGTCAAGCATGGTTAAGCAAATATGTAAAATTCGTCTTAAGCTATGTCAAAGTTCATCTGATATTGAAATGCAAACTCAGTTCAAGATAGTCCCTCTAACAGACGAATTTTGGTTTTCAAAATTCAAAAGTTTTGGAATAAAGACTTGTAAGTTTAATTATAGGTGTCTCTGATAGAAGAATTTTGAAAGTGCAAAATTCAAAATTCTCAAAAGAGAACTTTTGTGCCATGTTGAGCTTGTCACTAACAGATGAATTTTGTTATCCCAAAATTCGAATTTCAAGTGCATTGCAGAAAATGAGACAACTGTTTACACTCAACAGATGTATTTTGAATATGAAAATTTATATTTCTTAACATGGAATATATTTGACAAAACCAAAATTTGAATTTCACTCTTGAACAGACTAATTTTAGAAGTTCAACGTTAAAGTCTTTAGCTTATGACCTCTGTAAAATTCGTCTGTTGGCACCTAAAATTTAAATTTCAGTATGTCAGACGCATTAAATGCGGTTGGTGAATGGCTAGTTTTACAGAGTAACCATTGGATAACATGTCTAACAGCTTGATCTTGTGTCTAATGTCTAGTTAAGTCACAAATCTATAAATAGAACTTCATTTGAAGTTGTGCGTAATGAATTTATGTTGTAAATATTGAAAGTCTGCTGAAATCTTTAGTCAAAGCCTTTTTCCCACTTACACTTCATTTATTGAACTTCAACTATCTCATTTACTCTATATTAGAGAGTTTTTCATTCGGTATAAAATATTTTCTTCATCTGGAAGAAGGATTTTCTTGTGAGAGATTCTCATAAGAGATTTGGGAAAGATTTTGTAAGAGTGCAGAATGTATATTTGAAAGCTCTTAGAGCAGAGTATTAGCTTGTATTATGGCATTGCAAGGCGCTCATTAAATTCTTGCAAGATAGTGGAAAATCTCAAGTGGTGGCTCGAGAATTGGATATAGGTCAAGTGGTTAGACCAAACCAAGATAAATTTCTGAGTCCTCTTCTCTCTTATCTTGCATTTGCTTTATTTCTCTGCACTTTGTTTTCTATAAAACTTCTACTATCACTATTTTGTCACATTTTTGCAAAAAAATTTTGTATTTCCCAATTCACTCCCCTCTTGGGAAGCCAGCAAACCTAACAATACAAGTGTCAATTGACTCGACTAACTTATCTGAAAAGGTTTTACCTCAAAGGAACAACTCCTCCGAGATTTGACCCCCTTGAACCCTAAATTCACATAATGGGTTATATGCCCAAAACTCATACACATGGCCCAAATTCTCCTTTTGGTTCACACATACAACCAAGTCGACTCTTAACCACTTGTACCATCAACAATGACCCATACCTGGGTCCATCTCATCGTCACGCACATACAACCATTCATCATCATCAATATTCTACATCCATTATCATCAAAACATTATTGTTATCATATAGATTACAACATGCTATCCTACTTGGCATAATACATACATAAACAATACACATACCACTTATGACTTGAAGATTTCCCAATGCCAGAGTGACTACAATTCCCTTGTCTTCTTCAAACAAGTGTCATAACCTTCACCTGAAATATTAGTCATGGAAGAAGGTGTGAGACAAATTCTTAGTAACTAAGAACAACCACATACAATATATATACTAATCCACACAATAGTGCATATGGTGCAATGCAATGCAAATGAATGGTATACATGTTCTCCCTTATACACGACTAGAACCATGAGCTGTCGTCATCACAAGACATTTCAAATAGATGATTCCCTTCCAACAGTTGGTGAAGATTGATTCTCGAACATTACCAAGCTCACCTTACACTAATGCAACCACACCAATGGTTATACTAGTGCTTGGATTATGGCTCTCATTTCCCTAGACCACTGCGAATTGGTGGTGATTTAAGAAATATGCATCCCCAAATCCATAGCCACTTGGCTCTCCTGACCATATGAGAGGATTTAACAACAGGAATATTTCATCATATCATTTTATCCACTACCACATGGTTCTCCTATCTATAGGAGAGGATTTAGTGGTAGGAATATTTATCATATCATCATCATATCCCATCTCATCATCACCTCAACATCAATCTCTCACTATGCAATCATATGGTGATGATGTCAGTGTCATGTCAACATGCCTCAAAACACATGTATATATATATCATCACAATCATCATATGGATATGCTAGCATGCAATGGTATGGGGATGCGACAATATCATAAATACACATCATACACAAACATCCTATCTTAACTAGCCGTGTGCATACCATGATATGTAGAAAAACCATACACATACACAACCAATATCGTGGTATGAAAAGGAACATGCATATATATATATATAACTCAAAACATATTCTCATAAATCACAAACACCCAGTTACCTTAAGTTGACAATACCACACACACGGATTCCGCAAGCTCCTCAGATTGCCTAACCACAATGTACTTGTCCGACCAACCAAACAATCACTACAATACTATAATATCCTCAATTAACATATAGCATAATTATCCAAAATCCAAAATTCATCTAATTATGCTTAACCCAAGTTCCAATAACATAACTACACTTTAATGTGCTCTAACTAATCATCCTCATTATAATTTTTCACATGTAATTCGGATTCCATACTCCCTTAACCAAAATTAACCAAGGGTTTAACTCAAACTCATCACTATCGATTTAAAGCTCACACTTAAGGCTTCCTAACACTAAATAGCACCTTATTAACCCCATTTCATCCTTTTTAATTAGTAGGATTTAGTCAAAACCAAAAACCCAACCTATATACCGGAAAAATCATCTTAAAAATTGAAGGAGATGGAGAGGAAGAAGTAAGGATCACTTACCAACTGAGATCGAAGCTTCTAGAGTTTAGAAATCACCTCCTTAAGTTTGGTTCTTCCTCTGATTTTCTCTACTTTGTTGATTGAAATGTTTCTAGTTTATAAGAATCCGAGGTGTGGCATCGCAACGGCGGGAAAGTTCACTGGGGCATGAAACCCTTTTTGTTAAAAAAATTTTCAAAATTTGAAGCTCATTTGCCGCTGCGGCCCTGTGTCTTGCCGCTGCGTGGAGCTTTTCTACCTCCACTTTAATCTTTTCTCTGCCCTAATTCCTCTAGTCTTGCACACATCATCAATTGTACTCTGTTAACTAGAGGCTAAGTTGGGGATAATATAATAAGGGTTTTTATAGAAGTTCCTTTGGGATCCTATTTCATTTCATTGCCATTCCCTTCTTGTATACACAAGAGGAAGATATGTGACCCTTCTTGTTATAGAAATGGTAAGTGGAAAAGGGGCTAAAAGAAAGAGATACAGGTCTAAAATGATGTAGATAATATCTATCCTTCTGACTTCTAGGTGCAGGAAATGACTCTATGTTTTGAGTTGATTTAATGTCATCAGCACGCACAAAATTTCTTAGATAAAGATTTTGTTTCTTGCGTTTCAGTTGGGTTATATCTTAGACTAGCTTTACTTTGGCTCACTATTTGTGTTCTCAATATCACTTTTTGCATATCTTGCCCTTTTGTGAATCTGGTTAAAGTCTTATGGAGATAAGCATTCTTATCTCTCAACTCATTACATGAGTTGCAAATAGAAGTGGTGGAAGGGGAAGGTTGTAAAGTAGTGTAGGATGCATGAGGTTCATTTTCAAGCTTACTTATTTTCCTTTTAGCTAGATAGATGTAACTATTTGGACACTTTGACAAATTCAGACATTAAATCATTAAATGCATCATGAAGTTCATTGTAAGATGGTTTAGAATCATTTACCTTAGAATCTTGTCACTGTCTTGGTAATGATTTTTCTCTTATTCTGCAATCTGTTGAGACATTAATCATAGATTGAAAATTTCATTATCTTTTGCTACATGTTCTTCATCTAAGCTATCTCCCTAGATGGATGACATGAAGACCTTCTTCTTTTTCACTTTGTTAACCTTCTTGTCTCTTCCTTACTTCTTGGCTAGCTGAGGACACTCTTATTTGATGTGTCCAGGTTTCTTGCATTCGTAGCATATGATGGAGTCTTTATTTTCTTTCTTGCTGCTGGTGGCTCTATCTTTCTTTATGAACTTTCTAAATTTCTTCTTTCCATACATTTCCTCGAATCTTCTCACAAGCATAGCCATCGTTTCTTCATCAATTTCTATATCTTCTTCAGAATCATCATCATCTTCTGATTCTACTTTGAGGGTCAAACTCTTCTTTTTCTTATTAGAAGAAGATGATTCCTTAAGAGCCTTCAGATTCGCTTCATATTCTTCAAGGCTTCCAAAGAGAGCTATGACAGAAGTCATTGAATCTCCTCTAGTTTCTTCTATGGCTGTTACCTTTGGTTGCTATTCAATGGGTAAGACTCTAAGAATTTTTCTAACCATTTCAAGTTGAGAGTATTCCTACCTAAGACTTTTTAATTGGTTCACAATGAGAGTGAACCTCTTCTGCAGATTCTTGATACTCTATCATTCCTTCATTATGAAGCTTTTGTGCTCATCAATGCAAGAGTTTAACTTATTCTCTCTTACTCCAGCGTTTCCTTTATGTGCAATTTCTAAAGTGTCCCACTTTCCTTTTTTCTCTTGAACAATGGGAGACTCTGTAGAATTCATCTTGGTTGAAAGCACTGACCAAGTAGTGTTTTTCTTTGAAGTTTAGTAAAATTCTTCTCTTGTCTTCATCATTCTATTCCTCTTCAGGCTTCTCTTCGTATGTGATATCATCATGTAGCTTCATAGGCACAAAGTCACCTCTCTTAATAACTAACCAGATCTCCAAGTTTATGAATTGAAGATATATTTGTATCCTCATTTTCCAATATTCATAATGTTCTCCATTGAAGCCTGGAGGTCCATTAGTATTATTGCCCTCTAGTAACATGCTTTCTCCAAAGCTAGCTAGTTATTTTCCTGGATGGTGAAATCCTTCAGCTGGGAGTCCAAACTTTGATATCATTTGTTAGAAATGCTGGCTTCCTAAGAGATGAGTGAATTGGGAAGTATAAAATTTTTCTATAAAAACATAAGTTTACGATGAAAACAAAAGCTTACAAGAAAACAGAGTGCAGTGAAAATGAATGTATATGCAAGATAAGGGAAGAGAGGACTCATAGATTTATCCTAGTTCAGTTTGATCCACTTATCCTACGTCTAGTCCTCAAGCTACCACTTGAAATTTTCACTATCAGCAAGAATTCAACAGGCTCCTTGCAATGCCTTAGTACAAACTTATGCTCTATTCTAAGAATACTTAAACTTTACACTCAACACTCTTAAAAGTGTTTCCCAATACCCTTTATGATTCCCCTCACAAAGATTCTTTCTTCTAGATAAAGAAAAGTTTTTATATAGAAAGAATACTCTCGTGAACAGAGTGGATATGAAAGTTAAGGTACAATAAATGCTGTGTGAGTGAAAAAGTTTTGACATAGAAATTTAGCTGAGTTATTATAAAGATAGGCTCAAATCTGTTACTCATAACTTCAAATGAAGTTATATTTATAGATTTGTGGCTTAACTAGTCGTTAGACACAAAATCTAGCCATTCAAAACTTTAACCAATGGTTACTGTGCAGAAATAGCCATTCACCAACCTAGATTTAATGCGTCTGATATGTCAAAATTCTAATTTTGGGTTTCAATAGATGGATTTCGCAAAGATAGAAGGTTAAGGATTTCAATGTTGAACTTCAACATTCGTCTGTTCAAATGTGACATTCAAATTTTGAGTTTGCCAAAGATATCTTATGTTAGAACTTGCAAATTTTCATATCAAAAGTGCATCTATTAAGTTTGAACAGTTGTCTCTTGTTTTCACAGTGCACTCGATATTCGAATTTTAGAAGTTGAAATTCATCTGTTAGAGGCTTGTTCAACATCGCACAAAAGATCTCCTCTGTGAAATTCAAATGTTGAACTATAAAGTTCATGTGTCAGAGGTATGCTCTAATGAGACTCATAAGTTATCATTTCAAAATTCGTATTTTGAAGTACAAAGTTCGTCTATCAGAGGAGATGACTCTGAACTTTCTTTGAACTTCACCAACATTTGAATTTTGACTAAATTTCATATGAATTTTGCACACATTCACTAACAATCCTTAGCATAAAATTTGAATTTCATAACTAAAATTCATCTATCAGAGATGAAACCTTTGTATATTCAAATTTCACTAAGTAAAGTTCAAATTTTGCATAAAATATACATGAGTCAACAATAAAATTCGTTTGTCAATCAGTATTTTTCAAATTTAATATATGCTAATATAGGATAACTGTGAAATTACTCGTTTAAGTGTTGTGATAACATGAATAAATAAGAATCAAAACTTTTCACCCAATGTACATATTGAGAAATCTTCACATGTTCTTCATTGGATTTCTTCACTTTGTCATTTAATACTCCGATAATATTCTCCTTTCCAAGTTCTAGTTGTTTAGAATCATCAAAACTTCTGATTCAACACTTCATATTCAACAAGACTTCCAAACAGTGCAATGACAGACTAATACGATGCTCCCCTTGTCTCTTCAATAGTTGTCACTTTTGATTACCATTTTTTGACAAAGCTTTAAGTATTTTGCAAACTTGCTCTCTGTGTGTAGCTCTTTCCCAAAGCTGCCAAATGAATGATGAAGTGAGTAAAACAAGTTTATAGCTAAACTGAGGGAAAAGCACATCTCTGAAGCTTAAATCCATAGTTTTAAGAGAATTATTGTTAGATTTTAGGAAAATTATATTTTGAGTAATTACAATAGTAACTTTTCTAAAGTTTAATATTAAATTTGTAAAATTTAATATTTTAAGCCTCTTAAAATGAATTTTGATTCTCTCATTTCAAGATAGAAAACACTTTTTTTTTAAGTAAATTTTGATCATTTAGTCAATCTTGCTAGCTTATTTATTTATATTGATTCATTGAGGATAATTAATAATAAATTTTTTATAGACTTGGCCATTCAATTAATAGAACAATCAAAATTTATTCAAAAATAAAAATGATGCCTTGTCATTCAATTTCCTTAAAAAAATAGAACAAGATCTTCAAACCGGCCCCTAAAATCTGCCAGTATCTTTTAATCCTTGAGAAATAGTTACAGTAGTTAAAATCTTACAATCTAAAATTTACGAAATTTTATTTTAATTTTCCCTAAAATAATCACCAAATACCTAAATAAGTAAAACATCAGACATACGAATTTAAAATATTTACATTTCTACTTTTAGAGTTTCATATTATTTAATATAGTCGATGAGTTTCTCTCTTTTTGGCGAGAGATAAAGAACAAGTTTTGCTTCCGATAAGTTCGTCCTCAAATCCAAGTGTGTTCAATTTTGGATGTGGTTTATGGTGTTCTTAGCTTTTTACACCTCTCACATTCTTTCTCTCTCATCTGATCATTCATAATAAAACATAAAAATTTGCTGTCATTAACTAAAATATCGAACAACACCGTTTTTATTATTGTCAATTCTCTTACAAGTTAATGAACTTGTTTTCTCCACCTTCTCTCCTGTCATACCTTGACGTCGTCGTTTTCTATCGCAGCCGCCGTCCGTCGCTGACGACGTTGCTGCCGCCGCCTCCTTCTCCTCCCCTGGTTCCTGATCCATCATCATCATCTCCTTGCATTTCTAGATCATTCTCAGTATGGGTCAGCATAGCCGTCGTGAATCCGATCCCGGTCCCTTTCGTTATACTTTCTCCGAAGACCACCATTACTTGCACCGTCCCCAGTGCCGTGATATTTTTGAGAAGGAAACCGACCTTGTTTTGCCCTTTGAGAAGATCGAGGTTTTAGATCGGGACGATATACGAGAAGCGGCATACGAGATTTTCTTCACCTCATGCCGGTCGTCGCCGGGGTTCGGAGGCAAGAACGCCCTCACATTTTACTCCAATCGTGAAAATGTTGAGGATGGATCAGGTCAAGCGGCGGCGCCGCCGCAGACTAGTAAGGTGAAGAGAGCGTTAGGGTTGAAGTTGTTGAAGGTACCATCGAGGTGGACGATGTCCAGCGCGAGCAGTGGAGGATTGCCAAGTCCGGTGTCGCTGGGGAGGAGCAGCGACGGTTTCCCTGTATCATGCACACTTCCACCGCCGAAGCCAAGGCGGCCGATGACTTCGGCTGAGATCATGAGGCAACAGATGCGGGTAACGGAGCAGAGTGATAACCGATTAAGGAAGACACTCATGAGGACGCTCGTAGGCCAAGTACGTCTATATGTCAGATGCGTTCATTTTCTTTATATCTTAATTAATAGCTATGCATATTTAATTGACTCTACTGAAGGTTTGAATTTAAGTGCTTATAAATTTTCTCTGAAATTTTTAATATTATTTAGTCAAAGTTCGCTGATCAAAAGATGCATGCGATGATGATTTTGTGTAGTTTGCCCTGCACATGATTTGAAACTGATCTTAATTTCTCTACATAATATTTTCAATTTATAAGAAAAGATACATGAGATTTATTCAAGAATATTCTTACATATTTTACGTTTATATTGAGCACCTTTATTTGATTACTCAGAGACTGAATGATTCAGATTTAATGAAAATTCAATTTCTAAGTTATTTTTATTTTCAGTCCACTACAAGAAAAACTGGAATTTGTTAAGAATTTCACTAATCCACTTGAGAGACAAACTTTGCATAAAAAATGAAATAAAATGTTTTTATAAAGTTTAAACTCTCCAATTTAATCTAAACAATCTGGATCTTTTAATTAATTTCTGATATTGTTCTATCCAATTTCTATATTTCATGTTAATATTCAAGAAAAAGATTTTTTTGACCAACTCCGAGAAAAAGAATTAAGTGATAAATAATATCATTGGATTGGATGTAAATCCTTTTGTGTGTATTTTTATACAATTATCTGATCTCCAAGTGCCTTCCACTCGAACCAACTAGCATTGATGTAAATGTTTGTGTTTCAAATTTGGTGAAAATGGAAATTCTGATGCTTTTTGAATCTAACCATTGAGAAATTGTGAAAACTGATGCAGACGGCGAGGAAAGCAGAGAGTATGATCATACCTTTAGAACTATTACGACACGTAAAGCCCTCAGAATTCAACGATCCCCTCGAGTACCATTCATGGCAAAAGAGACAACTCAAGCTTCTCGAAGTAGGTCTTCTTGTTCATCCTTCAATCCCCACAGAAAAATCCAACCCTTACCTCACAAGCCTCAAGGAAATCATCCACAGTGCAGAATCCAAACCTCTCGACACCAACAAAACCTCGGACGCCATGAAAACCCTCTGCACCGCCGTGGCTTCCTCAGCCTGGCGAAACTCCGGCCGCAACCCTACCGACATCTGCCACTGGGCCGACGGTTATCCGATGAACATCCACCTCTACACCTGCTTACTTCAATCCATTTTTGACATCCGAGACGAGACTTCGGTGCTGGACGAAGTTGATGAGCTGCTTGACCTAATGAAGAAGACGTGGTGCACGTTGGGAATCACTAGGGCTATTCACAACGTGTGCTTCTCATGGGTGCTGTTCCAGCAATATATCTCGACGGGACAGATGGAATCCGATCTTCTTTTGGCGTCGCACTCGATGTTGAACGAGGTTGCGAAGGATGCGAAGGAAGAAGCCGATTCTTTGTACGTGAAGATTTTGAATTCTGTGTTGAAATCCATGGTGGGATGGATAGAGAAGAGGCTGCTTAATTATCATGAGTTCTTCGTACGAGGGAATGTTTCACAGATTGAGAATCTTCTTCCTTTTGTGCTCTTGGCATCTGACATTTTGAATGATGATGGAGCAACAACAGAAGATTCTTCTACCGGTCATCTTGACCGTTACATTCGATTTTCAGTGAAGAATGCATTTCAAAAGGTTTCTACTCTGAACCTATGTTTTTATAAATTTCTTGCACCAATTAATACTCTGGATCCAACTTTTAGAACTTGGTTATTCAGATAACATACTGCCGGTGATCTCTTATTTAAGTTTCGTATTAAATTTTCAGTAAATTACATAATTTGTTTTAAAGTTTTATTGAAATTATACATATTGCTCCTATATATTGGTATAACTAACGCAAAATTTGCATGCATTTTATTAAAATTACACAAATCATTTTTTTATTTTGAAAATCTATAACAGCTTTCTTTGAAATAAAGATTGAATGGTTCAAGTTATCATGAGTACTAGAACTTTTATTACTTAAGAAAGTGATTGAGAGTTTGATTCCCAAATTTTGTATATAGAACAAATTTAGTTAAAACGAGTATGCCCTTTACCTTTAATATCCCACGGGAGATTAGTTCCTGTTGTCAGCGATTATAGCGATTATACTCCCAGTCCACGTGAAGTAAAAAAGACTCAATTTATTGCACCCGCAAAAAGATTAAGCTGCGAATATTAACTTCCTTTGAATTTTGTCAAACTATACTAGCCTTTCTCTTATTTTTTGTATATACAAAAGCCTTCTTGAAAATAAAAGTGAGGTATAATTTTAGAAAAATTTCAAGTTTTGTGTAATTTATGTTTTATTTACAGTAAAGATTTGTACAAGTTTTAAATAGATGGAAGACTTGTGCAACTTAGTGTGTGTTTGGGTTAGATTATATATAAGTGATTATAAGGATAAGTGATTATTCATAATAGATTATGAAAATAAGTGATTATGTCAAAAGTGAATTGTGTTTGGATATTTTTAACCCATAAGTGATTTTGAGAAAAGAAATGTGTTTGGATATTGGAGTTTAAGTGATTATTGGGTGGATAATGAGAAGAAAAAGTGAAATAAGTGATTATGAGAGAAAAGTGATTATCATAAGCTGGAAAAAGTAGCTTATGGAAATAATCACTTAAATGGCCATAAGTGATTATTTCCATCTGGATTGTGTTTGTTTACTGGCTGCATAATCACTTTTCTCTACTCCATAATCACTTAAAAGCTAAAACAAACACACCCTTAGTAAAACTGGATATATGTTTTGAAAATAAAGAAAAGTTTGTGGATATTTCAGCCCAACCGAGGAGAGATTGTGTAATTTAATCTTTTTTTCAAAGAAATTTGTGTAAACTTTAAAAATCAAGGGTAAAACAAAGGGAAGATCAATGTAATCTATTATAATATAAATTACAAAGGAAGTTAATTTGGAAAATTGACTTATAAATGCTGTTATGATATTATGGCTTATCTTGGATTACCTGTGTGTCTGTTTCTAACTTAGGAGTGATTAAGGTACTTTATGTAATGTTTAAATAATAATAGGAAAATAGGCAACATTAGAAGCATTTTTAATTGAGCCATTAAAACAATAGTCCATTAATATAAAATATAAAGTATATATCCTATTCATGAGCTGTTGATAGTGAAACTTATATATGTCTTCAAACTTTGCACCAAGCCAAAAAAAAAAAATCTGTGTAATATTATATGATAGAACAATCTAGTCAAATTATATATGATAATGATGTTACTTTTTGTTACGAGTATAGATGATAGAAGGAGCAAATGAGAGATTTGCTAAACCAAAAGTAGAGGTAGATGCAAAGGAAGTATTGCTTGGATTGGCTCAAGAAACGGAGGAATTGGCCATGAAAGAGAGGCAAAACTTCAGCCCAGTGCTGAAGAAATGGCATGGAACAGCAGGTGCAGTTGCAGAATTAACACTGCACAATTGCTATGGGCAACTGCTAAATCAGTATCTGAATGAGGTCACAACTCTCACATCAGACACAGTTGAGGTTTTGGAGAGAGCTGATAAGCTTGAGAAGGTGTTGGTTCAAATGGTGGTTGAAGATTCTGCAGATTGCGATGATGGTGGCAAGACCATTGTGAGGGAGATGGTTCCTTATGAGGTTGATTCAATTATAGTGAACCTCTTGAGGAAGTGGATTCATGAATCTCTCAACAAATGCACAGAGGTCTTTGAAAGTGTGAAAGAAACGGAGGTAAGAATCTTCTCAATCTGCATTTTCTAATTTATTGACAAACAAATAATCCACGGCAAATTTGGAAAATATATCTCAATTTTTGTTTTTTTACAGTGTGATCCTCTCAAATCAATCATATATTGATTAAACAAATTTGCGAGTTTTGAATAACAATTTTTGAAGTCATCAACTTGATTCATTGAATATCAATATAATGACCAAAAATCAAAATTGAGATAAATTGAGAGAAATCTAAATTGAGAGAATCCAAATTAGAGTCCCAATGGACAATTAAATTTAAATTTTGAACCATTTAGGTGATGTGGGAATTTAAATTTTTCATTTGTAACGTCCGGCCGCTTCTTTGGGATTGACGACTGTCATCACAAACTAACACAAGCTCTGTCACCACAAATCAGCATAAGCTCTTTCGGTGTGCTTTATTCTCACTCACACACATCTCATTCCCACAAGGTCACCCATCCCAAAATTGCTATACCTATCAATTTCTTTAAGCTATCATTAACCGTATAGTCCCATACCTATACAGTCTTTGGATCCCTCTCATTCCGATATGCATTCGATTCATTCATATGCCACTCTCACTTAGAAGCCTGTCAGTAGCCGCTTCTTTTCCATGTCTCATCACTTTTTATCTCACACCCCATTTCTTGTACTGGCGATCATTTTCCACCCTCAATAGCACCTGGATGTCACATGTCCACCAGCTTCCGTGTGGTTTGTCCTCAAACCATACAGTACTGAGAGAGGTCGGGCTCTGATACCAACTGTAACATCTGGCTACTTTTTTGGGATTGAAGACTATCATCACAAACCAACACAAGCTCTTTCGGTGTGCTTTGTCCTTACTCACACACAACTCATTCCCAGTAAGTCACTCATCCCAGAATTGCTCCAAGTCAAGCATGCTTAACTGTGGAGTTCTTAAGGAATAGGCTACCAAAAAGATAGATACACCTTGTTGGTATAAGTAGTACCTATCAATTCCTTTAAACTATCCTTAACTGTATAGTCCCACACCAATACAGTCTCTGGATCCCACTCGTTCCGGTATGCATTTGATTCATTTATATGGCCTTCCTGCTTAGAAACCTACTAGGAGCCGCTCCTTGTATATGCCTCATCACTTTTTAATCTCACACCCTCTTTCTTGCATCAGTGATTACTTCCTGCCCTCATCAGCACCTGAATGTCACATGTCCAAAAATGTAACACCCTACCTCCAAACACATCTAGAGTAGATCAAAACCTTCAAAAAACCAACCAAATATAACCCAAACGTCACAAAACAACTTCCCAAAACTTCAGAACAATGAAAATGAACCAAACAATATCAAAATCCGGGCTGGGACTGTGGCCGCTACAGTACTGCCGTGGCTCTAGACCTCCCCTATTTTTCACTTGCTACTAGATTGCATGGTGCCGCGTCGCCCCATGCTGGTTTTCTATACTAGCAAACTTCATCCACCGGGGTAAACTTCCAACGAGCATAACTTTATACTCTAACCTCCGATTGACTTGATTCCAACTTCTACAAGTCAATCTAGATCCAATCTATCCATAGACACCAATTTCACCTCAATCCAACTCTGTATGGAAATTCTAGACCCTTGACACCGTTTTGATAATTTTTTTATCAAAACTCACCACTAATAACCTCCAATTACCACCAAAGGCAAATGGTCACTCAAAAACCATTTATACAGGTTCAAAATCCCCAAATCAACTTGTCCAAAGAGGTTTGACCTCAAAGGAATCCTTCCTCTGAGATTTGATCCCCTTGAACCCCATTTGACAAAATGGGCTACAGGCCCCAAAAAACACCAATGAGACCCAAATCCACTTTAGGGTCACAAACACCACTATACTGACTTCCCAACATCCAAAACCATGTAAATACCACAATACAACATACACATCACATACAACACTACTCCATATACATATCCATACATACAACATCCATCCATTACAAAACATTCTATTATATTTGGTACAAGTTACATATCCAAGACACATATATACTGCATAGACCTAGTATTTTCACATCCGATGCTACTCACATGTCTTCTTCGGACTAATGTCAGAACTGTCACCTGTAAAGTTAGTTCATGGGAGAGGGGTGTGAGACAATGTCTCAGTAACCGGGAAAAATCACACACATATATATACATATATCTCATGCAATCCATGAATACAATGTGAAATGAATGGAATGCATGTCTACCTCGTGCACAGCTAGAACCACGGGCTATTGTCATAACAGGACATTTCATATTGGTAATTCCCTTCCAACAGTCGGCGAAAACTGATTCCGGGACATCACCAAACTCACCTCCCATTAGTACATCCAGTCAAAAGTAACACTAATGTTTGAACCGTGGCTCTCCTTCCCCTTTCCCACCACGAATTGGCAGCGATTTAGGGAAGGACCAGTCCACTCTGCGCCTTTCCCCTCCTGACCATCCTTATCCTCCCTAACATATGTCATCATATATCATATCATCACCACCCAATCCACCATATATCACAATCCCACAATGTCATGTGGTAATGCTCATGTATCATCATATAATCATCATCATCATGTCACAATGTCATGCATGCATCATGTCATGTCACATTAACATCATCATTTCATATGTAATCATCATCATAATCATAATCATCATCTAGCTATGTGCATACCACGATATGTAGAAAACAGTACACACAAACAAATCAATATCGTAGTATGAAAGAAACATGCATATATACACAAATATACGTATTATCATACAATACAAACAATATAATACAAACAAACACCCGATTACCTCAAGTGTCAATACCACACATGCGAATTCCATGAACTTCTCGGGTCGTCCGATACACTTGAACCCTTCTCAGGCTACCAAACAACCTTCACAATTCACAATTCTTCAATTAACACAATATATCAATAATCAAACATCACAATTCAACTACTTTAGCCTAACCCAAGGTTCCAACACCCCTTTCATGCATCAATAAGCTCTTAGAGATCATTCAAACACTACTCAACCATATACACTTCGGATTCCCAAGAGTGCAAACCAAAAACAACCTAGGGCTAACCTAATCATGTATAAACCCTTCAAAACTCACATCCAAGCAACAAGAATAACAAAACACACTTCCTTAACCCCATTTTATCCATTTCAATCAGTGAATTTTGAGACCAAAGATCCCAACTCATAACCGAAAAACCCTAAATTTCAAACGAAAAAAATGGGGATAGAGGAGTAGAAATCACTTATAACTTGAATCCAAGCTCTTGGACACCGGAAAACACTCCCAATGGCCGAAATCTTCAAACCCTAGCAGAGCTCCCTCATTGCTCCTTCGTCTGTCTGACTGTAATAATCCGGATGTAAACAAAAATCTCGATTCTTGCCACGACTCCGAGTAAGTTCGCCATGGCGCCTGTGCTTCCAGCCGAAAATCTCATTCTGGAGCTCCTCACAGTGGCGGCCCTGATCCAGGCCGCAGTGTGGAGCTCAATTTTCCTCCACTTGAGCCTTCTTCCGTTCTATTTTTCTCTGATTTTACACACAATGCCAAAACAAAGTCATGAAGAGTGTTACATCATTCATAAAAAAAATAGGGCCTATGTATAATACCAAACAAAGAAAAAGTAATATTAACATGCTTGGCTTCTTTAGACCAATTGAATAATTAAATTTTGCTCAAAATAACTACTATTTTCAAGCCAAAAAAAAAAGAGAATCCATTTTGAGAAAGAAAATATCTTTTTTTCTTTGGTGCAAAATTCTTATTACCCTGTCCAGTCATTTTGACTAAATCATTTTTATTAAAAATAAAAAATATTCCTTATAAATATTGATTGTCTAGAATAGATCAGTTAAATGGTTTGATTCTACTCGAAATAATTCACTTTTCGACCAGAAATTGAGAGGATTCATTTTTATTGATCATCTAATCAGGTCCTCAATTGTCAGTCTCCCCAAAACATGAGATCAAAATGAGAAGCTTTCTGCGTCTATTATTCTCAAACTTCACAGAAGATTTACACATAAAAATTGGGAACAGAATATGCTAATTAAATTGGTTTGGATTTGCAGACATGGAATCCAAAGTCAAAGCAAGAACCATATGCACAATCAGCTGTGGAGCTAATGAAGGTTGCCAACGCAACAGTGGAAGAATTCTTCAGAATTCCAGTCGGAATTCCTGAAGATTCAGCTCAAGAACTTGCTGGGGGAATGGAAACTCTTTTCCGAGACTACATGACATTTGTTGCAACATGTGGTAAGCAGTGTGAATTCCGTCCAACTTTTGTTTTATATCAAACCACTCATGATTCGATTGTCATGTTGAACTCTAACTAATCTTTGTCAAATTGACATCTAAACTTGAGAAAATTTTATCAATTTAGATTTTGTTTTGATCATAAAGGTTGTCATGTGGTGAATTTGGATCTTCCATTTATCCTAATTTAATTTGAACCAAAGTTGATTTCAACAGTTCAGAATTTTAATGTTTTATATTTTTTATAATTTTTATATTGAAAAATCATTATTTAAAAATTTAATAGTTAGAAGACTATTCCTGTATTATATATTATACTTCTATTGAAACAAATAAAATATTGAAATTATAAAAATTACATTAAATTAAATTTCAACCATCGAATTTTACTTTGGATGGTATAGATTAAATCTTCGTTTTAGAATTTTCTATTTTCATTTTCTTATTTTTTTTTCAATGATTGAAAAGTTAAAAATTATTAGTCTTATACATTTTATTCTTTTTAAAATTAAAAGTATTAAAATCATAAAAAAATAAAATTAGAGATAGTCCAGATTAATGATGTGTATATATCTTCTAATCTTCTTCAAAATGAATAATAGAGGATTTAAATTTTTATAAATAATCAA
The DNA here is from genome assembly GCA_026686845.1 of Adenanthera pavonina. Taxonomy (NCBI): domain Eukaryota; kingdom Viridiplantae; phylum Streptophyta; class Magnoliopsida; order Fabales; family Fabaceae; genus Adenanthera; species Adenanthera pavonina. The sequence continues at coordinate 7,844,825 of JAIVEN010000019.1, read as the reverse complement.
TTCTGGTTTTCTGCTCATTTTAAAGACGCATGGCTCATGCTCCTCTTTGAAAGCGAAAATTGGACCATTTAAATTTAATTTGTGTGGGTCAAATGTTATTTGATTTTTTTACTTTTCATTTTTAAATTAAAATAATTTTTAAACAATCAGTTGAAAGAATATTATTTTCATCTCAGTTTTTAGATGGTACAATTTTTATTCAGATAGTCTTGCTTGAAGAAGAGTATATATGTTCTATAATCGATTGTTCTTTAAGATGAATAGAGGCTTAAAATAACTTTTTGTTAGAAAATCGCTTTGAATTTTTTTTTTTTTTTGCTTATTTTAAAGATGTCATGTCGCACCTTTTTTTGAAACATGATCTGAATGGTTGAAATTTTAATTTTCATCTTAAAGTAGTTGTACATTAATTAATTGTATTAATTAAATTGTGCATGTCAGGTTCGAAAAAGAGCTACGTCCCATCCCTTCCACCATTAACAAGGTGTAGTAGAGATTCCAGGTTGAGTAAGATGTGGAAGATAAGGAACCCTTGTAGTTACGGTCTTGAACAAGAACACCAACCAATCCATGCATCAAATGAAGCTCATAATTCTCATCAACCTCTTCCTCCTCCTCGTCCTTCTACCAGTAGAGGAACTCAACGTCTCTACATTCGCCTCAACACCTTACACTACCTTCTCACTCACATCCATGCCATTGCCAAATCTCTCTCTCTCCACCCTCACCCTCTCGCCGCCACTTCACACTTCGAGATTCTCACCTCCTCCATTCACGCCGCCTGCCAACACATCTCTGAAATCGCTGCCTATCGCCTCATCTTCCTCGACTCGAACTTTGTTTTGTACGAGACTCTCTATGTTGGTGATGTTGCAAATGCTTCCATTGGTCCTGCACTGAGAATCTTGAAGCAGAACCTCACCCTGATGCTTACCATTCTCAATGAGAAAGCTCATGGGGTGGCAGTGAAGGAAGTGATAAAGGCTACTTTTGATGCTCTCCTTATGGTTTTGCTTGCAGGAGGGAACAATAGGGTTTATAATAGGTCAGATCATCAGCTCATTAAAGAGGACTTTGAGGGGTTGAAGAAGCTTTTTGTGAATTGTTGGGAGGGATTGATAGTGGAGGATAAGGTAGAGAAAGAAGCTGAGATAGTTGAAGGAGTGATAGCTTTGATGGGAGAAAGAACAGAAAAATTAATGGAGGATTTTAGCGCTTTGACATGTGACACAAGTGGGATAGGAGCAATGGGCAATGGCCAAAAATTGCCTATGCCTCCAACAACAAGAAGGTGGCATAGAGCAGATCCAAACACAATATTGAGGGTGTTGTGCCATAGAAATGACAATACTGCAAATCAGTTCCTAAAGAGGACATTCCAATTAGCTAAGAGGAAATGAAAGAGAATTTTTGGCATTCTTTTTCTCTCTAGAGCACAAGTACATAATTCATTGATGTGCCTTGTACATACGAACAACAATTTGATAAGCGTACTGGTGTATTGTTGTAATATATAGGCTTTTTCAACGTTCGAGATACTATTAATGTAGTGATTTGGATCTTTTACGAATGTGTCTATAGTGCATTTGAAGAGAAATAGGAAAAAAAAAGAGATAATGAATGCAAAGATGAGTATATACTGTCCCTTTTCTTTTTTCTTTTTAAATGTTCTCTATGAATGTGAAAGTATATGAAAGTAGAGGATTCAACTAATGTTTCTTACTGAAGATTGCAGAATATGTACAGAATTTGTATTTCTACTTTGAAGAAACTTTATCTTTTACTTTGCCAGGATTTTGTAGTACCAGTGGTGCTACAAATTAATGTTGTCATATTGGCCATGTGCAGAAATGGAAATTAGATATTATGAGAAGGGAATAAATATAAAGAAGAAAAAAAGAAGAGATAATGGATAATACAGAATGATTTAATTAATTTATAATTTTCGTTCATCTTATTAGATTGTATAAATTTATTAATAATTTAATTGATAATAATATTACAAATTTAAAGGATGTGCTTAAGCCTTCATATATTTATTTATTTGTTGATTTCTCCACTGAAAATACTGAAAAAGGAACCTTCGCCAGTATCAAAATTCACTGGATTTGGATTCTCTCCGGCTAAAATCCCTCAAGTCATCTCTCTAGCCAAATCGCCATCCTCCATGTGATCTAAATCAACCCCAATACTTATCCCACTACTACTTTTCTCCACTACATTCTCTCTACTACTTGTTCCTCTCATTTGCAACCTTATTCTTCTTTTTTAATAAACATTACAACCCTTGGATTATATGAAAAATTAAGACTTACTTGAGAGATTTTGACAGGAGATAATCCAGATCCAAATTCGCTAATTAACTTTGATGGTTGCGACTTTGGCATAAGACATTTATCAAAACAAGATCGCATTGTAGAAATCAATAATTTATAACAAGCTATCTTGTTTTCTCTCTTCCAAATTTTGAGTTTAAATACAAAAGAGCGCAATAACCCCCACATGGCTAAAGAGAGAAAATGGGGAGAGAAAAAAAATTAGGAGAATAAAATGTGGGGAGAGAGAAAATGGAGAGAAGTTAAGGGAGTGGCTTTCTCACCATATACTTGACTGAAATGAAAAAAATAGAGAAGAGAGAGTAACTAATTTTATATTGATAATAATACCTTTATTATTTTTTGAAAAATATTAACATAAAATAAAACTTGTTATTCTATGTATATATATATATATAGCTACATTATTCACAATCCATAAACAATATGACTCATCTCAGACTATACAATATAAAGGAAAACATGTCTAACTAAGTTTTAAGAGCAAGACAATCCAACTATTTAATAATCTCATAAAACAATCCATCCATATTACTTAATAAAACTCCAGGTTATCAAAACCGGACCGGACCGGCCGGTTTGACTGGTCAGACCGAGAACCGATGCGTGGTCTGGCCCGAGCATCCTACAGAACCAATACTATTTAGAACCGATAAGAGCCTGTCAAGAATCGGTGAAACCGGCCTTGAACCGGTTCTGCATTATATCTTTTTCAAATATTTTTTTTATTTTTAAGATAAAATAATATCATTTTTAGTATAAATATGTTTTTTTATATATTATAATATTATATAAGCATTATTATGATATATAACTATTAAAAATTATATATTTATTTAATAAATAATAAATTATTAATTTATTATTTTGAACTCAAAATATGATTATAGATTAATATTAACTTATTTAAATCAAAATATTGAGTTATGAAACTTATTAATAATTTATTTGTGATGAATGATAAATTGATAATTTAATATTATTTAGTTTGAGACTTTAATTAAGTTATGAAATTCGTTTAAACTTATATTATTTGTTTTAAATATATTATTTTAATTACTACCGGTTCGGCCCCGATTTGACCTCGGTTGAAACATTGAACCTTGAATCAGTGCCTTATCCGGTTCAATGTCTGGTCCAGTTCTGACAACATTGATAAAACTTAATAGCCCAAGTTATTTTCCATCAAGTAGGTTCCTTCAAGAGATAAAGTTTCAGCAACTATACTAAGCAACTCGTCATTTAATACTTTGTTTGGATGAGGAAAGAGAAAGGGAGAAATGAAAATGGAGGGAGGAGAAAAAAAGGAGAGAGAACATCTCTGCTTGGATGAATAAGAGAAAACTAGGAAGAAAAAAAATTTTAGAGAGAAAACATGTAGTTCTCATGCCTCCCTTTCTCTCCAAAATTTCCCCACGTCTGGAGAATATTTTGGAAAGGAAACATGTTGGCCCCATGCTTCTGTTTTTCCCTACACTTTTCTTTCCTTCCTATTATCTCTTGGCATTCAGTGGGGAAAAATCTATTTGCTTTCTTGTTCTCTTCCCCCTGCTTTTCTCCTCATCCAAACAAGGTGTTAATCTCTTATCCATGAGCTATTTAGTTCTTCTTGAAACTGCCAACTCACAACTCTAATATTAATTGACAGACAAGCAAAATAAATAACTCTATTCTAAAAGCTAAATATTAAAGTGAAATAATCAATTTACTTAAGTATCTCGAGAGCAATCAATACTATACCGGCCTAACCAACCCACCCTACTTTATTCTTCATCGCACCTTAAACTATAAATGGTAATTTACAAATACATCAATTGTATGAGAAGGGAAAGCACATCAAGCAATATCATTTATCATTATTTATTTTATTAAATGCATTCGCTCTCACTAATTGTTTCTGTTCACAGGGAAAAGCCGGTATATGCACTTGTCAAATATTCTTAAAACCGAAACGTAATCAATTCAAATCTAGTAAGTTCCCACACATAAATTCCTATTACATTCATGAATGTAATGCACATCAATTAATTAGAAACAAATACATGCAACATTTTTCTGGTCGTTTAGTATACTCCAACACTAAAATGGCATCTACATGTTCTTAATATATCAAGAAAAATAGAGGAAAACTTAGCAGTCTCATTCGAGATAAACCTCAAAGTTAGAAAGAAAGATCACATCACAAAAGGGGAAGAGAAAGACAAAGCCCAACGTCCTGAAAGGTTGGTTGAGTATAGTGATTTCTCCCTTTCATTTGGAAATGTGTATTCTTTCATTTGGCAGACAATAATTTCTAGACAAATACCAAAATCGAAGGATAAAAATATGAAACCTGTCAAGAGGTTGAACTTCCTGCAACACCACCGCCCATAGAAGAAGTCAGAAATTCCAATGTTTCCTTTCTTTTCATTTGGAAGCAGTAGAGTTCTGTTTTTCAAATATGAAAGAACACATTATTTGTTAAAACAATAAGAGTGAGTATGTACAAGTCAGTTGACACCAGATTGCCTCTGATCCTTTAAATAGTGTAGTCCCCTTCTATTTTCATACAAAATTGAGTATTTCCTGCTTTCAATAAGGTTGTCTCATTTTCGACTTCATATAAACATGGCTGATTTATGCATATTGAACCCTGCTGTCTCTTCCAAGCTTCTGCATCTGGCTTATAAAGCTCATGAAGATCTGACAACCCCGACAATCCGGGAGCCTTTGCCACTGGGAGAACACATCATTGGAAAATCAAAGCCCACGAGGATCCCTCAAGATACAAGAGGAAAATGTGCCAATAACATCTCTCTTTCATGCACTGAGGTTTGCTTCTTCAGTATACCATACCATCAGGCATTGCTAGATTCACCTGGATGATCAAAATCATCCAGAGTTCTCCCTTGAATATCTCAACGGACGATGATTCCCATTTCTGGAGCTTAATAATGTGCCCGTTTTCTCTTCATCTTCAGATGGTGTTCCCGACCAGGATTCCATTTGCATCTCCATTGATCTATATCTTGGTCCACTAGATCTCATGTTCCTCATGTTTGAGGATCCCTTACCAAGCAATGCTCCATAAGCAGGTCCTTTGGGCACCAGAAAGTCCTTGGGAAGAGAGTCCATGTCCATTAAGCAATTTCGGGCTTTTGCATCAGCAATTAATGCAGCCCAGTCATCTGACTGAACCAGCGCATTAGCGTTTCCCATAACCTGTAAACAATAACACACTTTAATAGCAATCAAATGTGTACATTTGTTCTCAATAACAACACATTTTAAAGAGATCCATACCCAGAGAGCCCTTCTTGCACGGGTAAGGGCAACATTCATCCGACGAATATCGGCAACAAAGCCAACCCCATGATTGGATGCACGCACACAAGACATTATAATGACATCACGTTCTTGACCTTGGAAAGCATCAACAGTATTAATATATAGATCCTTCCCCTCTTCTGAATTTAATACTTCCTCAAACTCACACTGGAGGCATTTCAACTGCAGCTTGTAAGGGGTAATTATGCCAACACTTATCTTTCCAATACCCAGAGATTTCAATGTTTTCTGAAGATGCTCATACAATCTGACACAAAGCTGTGCTTCATGTATATTTTGATAAGAAACTGATCCACCCCGGTGAGACTCTCGCCCATGTCTGATATCATAGAATAAATAAGGTCTAAGTAATGGGTCCTTGTAGTATGCCTCATCAGGCAAATTAGCCACACTTTCACTGTCAGCAAGGCGTCCTTGGTAGAAGTAACTGGAAGGGAACTCTCGGATCAGAGGATGCATTCTATATTGCACAGACAACAATATTGTTGGGCACCCTGCTTGTTGGAACCTTTCAAACAGACTCCTACTATACATCAATGTTCCAGCTGCATTGCTAATAACTGTGGCAGGAAGTTGCTGAGGATCTCCAACAAGAACACATCGAGCTGCACCAAGAGAGAGAGGAGGAAGAACTGCCACCTCACTGGCTTGAGCTGCCTCATCAATAACTACCATATCAAAACCATGGGTAAGGCGTGAGAACAACTTACGACCACTGCTAGAGACAGTAGTGAAAACTATCTCGGCTTCATTGGCAAAACTAGCCTCAAGATCAGCACGAGCCTCTTCTAAATTGAAATTACTACCAGGTCGGAACCTATTTTCTAAAATGATAAGGCGAGACATCTCAACCAGAACTTTATCCCTACTTTCAACAGCAGCTGCAAGGTTTTGTAGCAATGCATTTCGATTCTGGTCTCGGACCATGAGAAAATCAGGGTCAACATCTACAGAACCTTGTGAACAAGCCGCAGCAGCAGCAGCAGCAGCAACATTTAGTTCTCTTTGAAGACAACTTATCTGCTGAGATACCTGCACCTCACGATTTTTTAATTGATGCAACCATCCTAAAATTTCTTCACGACTCTTTATCAAAAGCTGCTCAGTTCTACGCTCAACAGAAACTGCTTGGGCAGCATGTGTCTGAGAATCAACCCCAACTCGAGCAACATCAGGCCTATAAACTTTCATTTCTCCTTCAATAAACCCACGATCAAGAACTCGTGCAAGAAGCTCATCGGTGGCAGCATTGGAAGGAGCACAAACCAACATTCTTGGTTTTGGGCAGAATTTTGGTAAAGTACGGAAGAGATTCTGGTCCATGTTTTGAAGAACTTCATCAATTGATCCTGTAGGTACATTCTCAGAATTGCCCTCATTAGATAGCTTGTAGCTTTCAGGGGCTAATTTCTTAAGCAAGGAGGTGTAGTAGTGCTGAAACTGCACGAGGTGGATGACATTCAGCATTCCCCAGACTGTATGCGTCTTTCCTGTTCCTGGAGGCCCTTGAACAAGTGTAAAGGGCCAAGGATCTTGCCTCTTTGTTGCTCCACTACTTGTACCAGCAGCAGTGTGCATTGCAGCCCATTGAATGGCAGAGAGCTGGGGTTCATTGAAGGTTCTATACAGATACTCAACAAAGCTCTGTGTGAAGCAATCTGGCATGGCTGGTGTCTGTTGCTCATACTTTGGAAAGTGTTCAGGACTGGGCTGTAGAATTGCAGTTTGCATCTGCAAAATGAGAAATCATTAATAATTAAGAACTAGTAATTGTTAAACCATGACTACTAGATATCAGGACAGATTTAAGGTTATACCTGCACATTTAAACGATGAAATGCATGCAAAGCAATATACTCCCTCTGCGTTGTAGCGAGAGAACCAAGCACAGACAGGTACCAGATGCTTCCAACTTGAAGCTTTCTTATGATATGATCATCATCAATCCTGCCAAAAACAACCATATTTATGTAATAACAATAGGACCAAGCATGCCCATATGAAAACTAATCAAGAGCAGAAGAGATCTATAATGGCAGTCTTACCTGCTAGAATCGTAAGAATCCCCAACATAATAATGGAGAATTGCACCAGAAGGATCACGGGTATCCATAGGTATGTGTCGCCTAATTGTACCCACTACACGTCCAGTAATCTCTGGTTCTTTTTCATCTGGGAAAGATGCAGTGCTCCGCTTGGCTCTAACTGTTTGACAAAATCAAACTATCATAATAATTGAACTAAAGAATTTTATTAAAACATATACCATATATATATATATGACAACAAACCTGAACCAGGCATAGGAAATGAAAGAATTGCAACATCACCCTCCTTGAATGTCCATTTGGTTCCATGTAGTGGAAGAACTTTCACATCATACCAACCTAAGGCATAAAATGAAAACAAATCAAATACAAGAAATTTCCCTCACAAACAAGAAAAAGGTGAAAGGAGCAGTTGACCAACATAGAACTAAACTCTATGATTTATGTTTATTGTATGTTGCAGGGGCAGAGAAAGAAACACAATAGCTAAAGCAAGGTTAAGTCCAAAACAAGCAGCAAGAGAAGAGAAAATTAAAATGTGTAAACTTGGGAAGAACATAATTGTCAGAAGTGGGCCTCAATCCCATAACCCATCATCTTCGGCAGGGCGAGAGAGTTTGCCACATGAAACCCTGTCGCCGCTGAGTGGTGATGGCTCACAAAAGCCAGCCATGGGTTCGCAAAATCCTAGGCAACCCAGTCGAGAGAGCAGCAACGCATCTTCTTCAATAGGTGTACCCAGAAGTCTCCCATAAACAATGATTCCTCATAAACTCAACGGCAACAACTATTAGCAATGGTCAAGGAACGTTCTAATGTTTGTCAAAGGTAGAGGAAACGAAAAGTGATGGAGAACAGAGTATGGGAAGAGTAGAAAGTAGATGAGAAGAGTAGAAAATTGAGGAGAAGAAAATCACTAACAAAGTCTCAATAATATACAATTAATAGAAAAACAGAAATGATTACAATTAGAGGTCATAGGGCTTATTTATAGAATCCTAAATCCTAATTTAACTAGGATCCTAAAAGAATAAAATAGTTTAAATATAAACAAAGATAAATATTAAACTAGGGTATATCATAATTTATGATAAACATGAATCTAAACAAAATAACCAAATCCTAAAAAATAAAATAAATTTAAAATAAATATCCTAATAACTATTTAAAATTCTAATGATAATCTAATTATTTATATCTATTCTCCATCATTCTCCCCCGCTTGAAAAAACTCTCCTTTGAAAAGTTAAACTAGCACTTCATATCTTTGCTTCCTCTCATAATCAGCATCTTGGTCAACATATGAAAGCTTTGATTCTCAGGTCTTGACCCTTTCTGTTTATACGAGAGCCTTTACTCTCAGTCTTAGACTTGGGAGGACACAACAAGATTGTCATCCCCTTGTACTTGAATGAATAAGTGTTCTCCTGCCCATAGCTTGTAACATCATTATCATAGAGCCATGGTCTTCCCAACAAAATGTAAGCAACATCCATAGGAAGAAGATCGCATAGAACTTCTTCATGATACTCTCCTAGTTGAAGGGGAACACGATATCAATGCATAATGGTTAAGGAAGTCTCGTCATCAACTTATGCTACATGAAAAGGCTTTAGATAGGTCTCTAGCTTAAGACCAAGCCTAGCAACCCCTTAGTTGGAGATTACATTTTTTCCGCTTCCTCCATCAATAACTAACTTACATGTCTTATTTCCGCATTTCACATAAATTTGAAAAGTGCTTGTTCTCTTCCAAGAGTCATAGGTTGAGGGAACAAATAGCATGCACCTCATTACACCCAAGCATCGTATCTCATAGTCATCCACAATGATCTCCTCATAATCACCACATCAACATCTACCACTTCATCCTTATTCCCAGCTGGGGGAATTCAATAAGTAGAGCATGTTGTGGACACCTTGATGCAATGTGAGCTTTAGAATAACATCAAAAACATTCAATGGTAGGACCATTGGGGCAAATGCTGGATCTTGTCGACTCAGTATTCTTAGAAGTACTTACATTAGGATTAGTTGCCTGACTAGATTGAAAAGAAGAACATGTCTTAGAGGGAGGCAGCCCAGTAGCAATTGAATTGTGTAAAAGTATGAGTCTAGCAAGAATATGTGCCCTGGAAATTTATATATGTAGCAGACGAGCCTTTTAACAAAGACTCTACATCCAACACCTTATGATGTGCTTCTTCAAGAGATTCAAGAGAATTCACTTTAAGCTCTTGTTTGTATGTCATCTCTAAGACCATTGACAAACTTTTGAATTGTCATCCAAAGCTCTTCCTCGACCTCACACAGAATCATGAGATCATCAAAACAAGCAGCGCAATCAGATACCATGGTGGTCTCCTTCAAGTCCAACCATTGATTGTAAAGTTGATTCTTGTAACGAGTAGACACGTTGACGCAAAAGGGATATTTAGATAATTAGGATTTTAAATAATTATTACATTATTTAGATTTAATTTATTTTGAATTTATTTTATTTTTTACGATTTGATTATTTTGATAGATTTATCTTTATCTTATATTTTAGGATATAGTTTAGTTTCATATTTATCTTTACAGCAATAATATTAGCCTTATTCCACTAAGTGGAGTCGGTTACATAAATCACAAATGGGCTCTATCAAACACTATTTCTTCAGATAAATCATTTATCAAGAGGTCACGCCTTATAACTTCTCTTAGTATCCTTTTTGGTCTTCCTCTACGTCTTTTAATAAGGCTTCAAGCCATTTGATATTTATCTTTAATTAGATTTAAACTATTTTATCTTTTTTAATTAGCGCTAGAACCTCTCATTGTAGCTCATCTCTTTTCCTATTGATTGAACATTATTGAGACTTATTCATTTCCTCTCCTTTTAAATTTTCTACTCTACTCATCTATCTTCTACCCTTTCCCTACCTTATCCTACATCAATTTGGTATCAGAACAGGTTTCCCCACACCCCTTGCACACTTCCCTTGCCAAAAACCCACCTAAAAACTTGCTGGAAACCCTAACCACTTCGCTGTTCATACCAAAAACCTTACCTACAGACGTCCGACTGTCAAACCACCATCACCGTCCGATTATCAAACCACTTCGCTGTTCATCTCACCGGAGGAAACCTAACTCGTCCACTAAGCGCCGTCAGCGGCAACATTGCCACGCACTCTCACGTGCCGGCAACTCTCCCTGCGCGCCCCACAAGCCACCATGCCCAGTTCAATCCAGATTGCCTTTTTCACTGTTTCTAAAGTATTTCTGCAAAATTTCCTTCATTCCAACTCTGTTTCAAGCTAGTGGAAAGTATATTTGGGGCCCACCATGACCAAAAGCTTCCAAGTGACTCAAAATCAACTAGAGAAAGTTGAGAGACGTAGCACGAAATATGTAGCACAGGTTTGATACCATGGACCGAAGATTTGAGGAAGCAACCCATGGGATTGAAGAATTGAAGAAGATGTATGAAGACCTCATACAAACCATTAAAGGAAAAGGACAAACAATATATGGCAGAAGCTACAGTTGAAGGTTCGAAAGTTTGCAGAGAAATCAACTTACGAGGCTCCTTTCCCTAGTAATACAAGGGCTCCACCAATTGGGAATCGTCAGCTTGCAAATGGCAACAGAAACAGGAATCCCAAGGATACTCCTCACATAACTTTTGAGTCCCAACAAGTCTGTAGAAGATCAGTGGGTTGATCATGAGCCAAAAGGCTATTATAGCCTAAGATATAAATCACCTCCAAGAAATCATAGAGGATGTCATAGACAAACTCAGCTAGATGACATCTCTAAGAAGGCCAAAGTTGAAGCTCCTGAGTTTTATGCCCAATTAGATTCAAGTGCCTTTTTGGATTGGTTGGCTAGTATGGAGAACTACTTTGAATGGTATGAGATGAACAATGTACATCGTGTTTGTTTCACTAAAATGAAGTTTTCCAGATCTGCCAAAAAATATTGGCAAAATGTGCAATAGAACCTAAAACGTCTAGGATAGCCCCCAATTAATACTTGGGCAGAAATGAAGATGAAGTTGCAAGAGAAATATGTTTTTACCCATTACAAAAGTCAGCTTTTCAATCAATAGTTGAACTTGAGCCAAGCCACCATAATATCTAATTACATGGCTCGTTTTGACGATCTTATTATTCGGTGTGAGGTTAAGAAAGACTCTTAGATGACAATTCAAAATTTTGCCGACAGTCTTCGAGTTAACATACAGCAAGAACTTAAACTAAATCCTCCTGAATCCCTTGAAAAAGCACATCATAAAGCTTTGGAGTTAGAATCCCTGTTAAAAGGCTCATCTACTAGGCATACAAATTTCTAGGGCACAGATTCTTGCCAAACTCATATTTTGTTGGGACGACCATGGTTCTATGATAACAATGTTACAAGTCATGGTCAGGAGAGCTCTCATTCTTTTAAATATAAGGGGCAAACAATCTTATTGCATCCTGCTAAGCCCAAGATTGAGAATAAAGGTTTGAATAAACAAGGGGAGTTGAGACCAAAGAATCAAAGGCTTTATCTTTTGACCAAGAAGCAATTTGTGAAATGAAGCAAGGAGATGAAGTATCACCTTAACTCTCTGGAGAAGAGTTCTTTCAAACGGGGAAAAATGATGCAGGAGGAATAATTAGATAATTAGGATTTTAAATAATTATTACGTTATTTAAATTTAATTTATTTTGAATTTATTTTATCTTTTAGGATTTGATTATTTTGTTAGATTTATATTTATCTTATATTTTAGGATATAATTTAGTTTAATATTTATCTTTGATTAGATTTAAACTATTTTATCTTTTTAGATTAAGACCCCCGTTAGATTAGGACTTAGAGCTCGATAAATAAGCCCTAGAACCTCTCATTGTAGCTCATCTCTTTTCCTATTAATTGAATATTATTCATACTTGTTCAATGAATTTCCTCTCATTTTAAATTTTCTACTTTTCTCATCTATCTTCTACCCTTTCCTTACCCTATCATACATCACACATATTTCTTCTTTAACTTCATATTCATCTTTGCCCAAGTATTAATTGGGGGTTGTCCTAGATGCTGTAGGTCCTGCTGCACATTCTGCCAATATTTCTTAATAAACCTAACAAGCTTCATCTTAGTGAAACAAGCAAGATACATATCGTTCATCTCATACCATTCAAAGTAATCATCCATGCTACCCAACCAATCCAAGAAGGCACTTGAATCTAATTAGCTATCGAACTCAGGGGCCTCGACTTTGACCTTCTTAGCGATGTCATCTAGTTGAGTCTACCTACAACCTTCCCTATGATTCCTAAGAGATGAGTCGTACCTTTGGTTATGATAGTCTCTTGACTCGTGATTAGTCCACTAATCTTTTATAAAGACTTGGAGGGAATCAAAAGTTATGTGAGAAGGAACCTGAGGTTCCTATTTCTGCTACTTTTCGCAAACTATATCCTAATATAAGATGAAGATAAATCTAAACAAAATAACCAAATCTTAAAAGCTAAAATAAATTCAAAATAAATATCCTAATAACTATTTAAAATTCAAATGATAATCTAATTATCCATACCTATTCTCCATCAAGAAGTATCTTACTGGTGAAGCTAAGTCACTAGAACCTTGAGAGGCCGGATATGACAACGGTAGCCAAAAACAACATTGGGGCATTCACATCCACTACCAAGGAGATTTGAGATTCGGCCAAGAGATCATATTCTATTAGGAGAACAAAGCAACCCTGCTTCAACTCAAATGAACTCTCAAGGATTTGGGATAGGGGAAGAAGAATATAACACAATACTATAACTCCCTGAATCGTGCATGGCAGCATATTGATTTGTATGTGATTCACCAATGGTTGTGCCATAGGAATGAGGTCTGCTACAAGCAGATTGTGGAGGAGGAGAGAACCTATAACTTTTTGCTTGGTTTGAATGACAGCTACGAAGAGATTAAAGCCAAGATCATGAGTACCAAGACCTTTCCTTTTCTTGAGGATGCATTCAACATGGTTAAATATGAAGAAAACAGGAAAGAGTTAGTCCAATACTCACCTAGTATTCCTACTACAGAAGCCTCAGCTATGGTGACTAAAGGAAACCAGAGTAATGACCAGAAAGGGAAGAAAGCTGTGAAGTGATGTGATCACTATAATAAGAGTAGTCGCACCCGGGATACTTGCTAGAATATTCATAGGAAACCTTCAAATACAAAGCAAAGGCAAAAAGGTGAGGCCAAAGGTATGATGGTTGGAGAAACTTAATTTGAAGCCGCCACCTTCAGTATGGAGGAACTCTCAGTATTGAAGATTCTCGATAAGCATGTTCAATTGAATGCTCAAACTGAGAGTAAGAATGAAAAATCTACTCCTTTCGTGACTTTCGGGCAGGTATATCTCTAATGGCTATTCTCAATAGTATGGTTAAAAACAAAAACATCTAGGTAGTTCACTTAGGTGCTACAGGTCATGTCACAAGATTTAAGGAATTATTTTGTGAAGTTATTGCCTATTTAGAGCACACAGTAGTAAAAGTTGCTAATGGGACATATGCAAAGGTTCTTGGGAAGGGAACTGTTATTATCATTGAGACATTATTTTAACACAATCTATTATATGTTAGAAGAACTGAGGCAATTAAAATGCTTTGTTATTTTTGATGACATTGGTTATGATTTTCAAGACTGGGCATTGGGGAAGAGGATTGGCAATGCTAAGGAGTAGGATGAGCTGTACCACCTTGAAGCACTACCAGAGAATATAGTCAAGTCAATTCCGTTTGTTTGTACTTTTCCTATTATGTCAAATAAAGATGTTTTGTTGAGGCAGTGTAGGTTAAGCTACCCATGTCTTGATTACATGAAATACTTGTTTCCCAATTTGATTAATAAAAATGGTTTTGATTTTTTCTGTGATATTTGCCAATTCTCAAAACAAACCAAAAATTTTTATTCCTCACAACCACATGTACCTTCCCATCCTTTTACTCTTACCCATAGTGATGTTTGGGGTCCCCTAAGAGTTGTAACTAATTGTCTAATTCTAATGCCAAGTGGTTCGTAACTTTCATTGATGATCATACAAAGTTAACTTGGGTTTTCTTAATGAGGGATAAATCTAAAGTTTTTCACATATTTAAAAATTTTCTTGCATTCATCAAAAGCCAATTTCAGACTTCAATTGAGGTCCCTTGGGGTGATAATGGGAGAGAATATCTTAATACAAAATTCAGTGATTATTTTGAGTAGTCAAGGGATTCATCACCAAATTTCTTGTGCTAACACACCTCAATAGAATGAGGTAGCAAAGAGGAAAAAATAGTCATCTTTTAAGGTAGCTAGGCGTCACAGACTTTTCGAGAGGTTTAATTAGAAGCCTCCAGAACGTTTCGGAGATATCATGAAGAGGCTTGAACTATGTAGATAGTTCTAGAACTTTGTAGACTTCTCTTGTACATAGGATTTATAGAGAATTCTTTGTAAATATCTTGTAGAGAATTCTAGAGACTCGATTTAGGCCGTTAGATCAAAGCGATCTCCACCGTCCATTGAGGAGGTGGGAAAGTTCTGGAAACCTTGCGAGGTCTATAAATACCCCCTCCCACCTCATGTGTAACCATCCAAGCATTTGAGTACAATTGTGAATTCTCTCAAGCTCTCTCTTGTGAGTGTTCTCTTATTATCTAGTTGCATTGTCTTTGCCTACTCGAGGGTTCAGCTGACTTAGCATGAGATCAAGAGGGTTGATCAAGTTAAGGCCGGCACGATTCAAGGCAAGAAAGTTTCAAAGCCGTGACATAGGGCTCTCTTTGTGACAAATAATGTTCCTAATCGGTTTTGGGGAGACGCTATCATGTAAGCTTCCTATCTTATTAATAGAATGCCCACCAAAGTTATGAAATTTGTTACACCTCTTCAAAAATTCACTAAATACTATCAAAATTCAACTCTCATATCATCTATTCCTATTCGAACCTTAGGATGTGTTGTATTTGTTCATGTGAATGATGAAAATAAATTAGAACCAAGGGCTGTGAAATGTATTTTTATGGGGTATTCCCCTACTCAAAAAGGTTACAAATGCTATTGTCCTTTACTCATAGAGACCATGTCACCATGAATGTCAAGTTCTTCGAGCATCTTCCATTTTATCTCAAACCTTAGATTCAGGAGGAGAATTCTGGGGAAGAATGGCATGTCTGTGATCATAATGTTGCACCACCTGAACCACATGTTACAACACCCACACAACTGAAATTACCTTTGCCCACTACTGTACCCAAAATTGGCCCTAAAAACACTGATCCAGAACCTGACCCACATGAACATGACCCATCAATACCCCTGGACAGATCTGAAACCTCACCAGAAAATCAGCCTATCGAAACTGACAGTCCACATGTATTTGAGACAATGGTGTAGGCAGCCTAATGAGCAGGAGACTCAGACATGCTGATCACCAATCTAGTGAGGATGAGCAAGGATGAGCCCAATCCTACATATATACAGAACCAAGAATCCATGACTAAGCCAAGTTTCGATGATTTACATTGGTCACTTGCCCTGAGGAAGGGTAAGAGATCTTGTACCCAGCATCCCATTAATAGATAAGTATCATATGCAAAGTTGTCCCTTAATTTAAGAATGTTTGTAGCTAATATTGAGAGAAAGAAAATTCCTGTTAGCTTTCAGGAGGCTGTTGCAGATCAAAATGGAAACAGGCCATTGATGAGGAGTTGAATGCTCTTGAGAAAAACAAGACCTCGAAGTTGACAAAGTTACCTAAGGGTAAAACTATGGTAGACTGTAAATGGGTCTTCACAGTGAAATATAATCCTAATGGCATTGTTAGCAAGTATAAGGAAAGATCGGTGGTGATGTAGGACAAGGTATGGGTGGGGTAGAGATAACAAAAATAGAAAGGAGGGAGAAATAGAGGAACTTGGGGGAGAAAGAATTCACTGAATAACGCTCAATGTTTCATTCATCAAGCAAAAGATACATAAAGAGTAAACCCAGTGCTATATATCAGCCATACCAACTTGAAGACCAAGTAAAGAAACATGGAGCCAAAGTCATTATAAAATAAATCTAAAATCCTAATATGACCTAAAATAGGAAACAATATAAAATCCTAATAAATCCTAAGAAATATGATAAAACTAATCAAACATAAATATTCTAATAAATCCTAAAAAAATAAATCTTTAATCCCATATTCCATCAAGTGGCCAAGGGGTTTACTCCAACCCATGGTATTGACTACCAAGCGACTTTTTCTCTAGTTGCAAAATTCAATACTACAAAGGTATTGTCATACCTAGCACAGCTAACTTTGATTGGCCTCTCTTTCAACTTGATGTAAATAAAACCTTCTTGAATGGGGATTTAGGGAAAGAAGTTTACATGGAGATACCACTGGGTTTGAAAAACTCTAAAAATGCCAGTAAGGTATGCAGGCTCACAAGTCCTTGTAGAAGCTAAAGCGTTCTCTAGAGTATGGTTTGAGAGATTTACCCAGGTGGTTAAATGTCACAAATATGTTCAATGCCAAATAGATCATACTCTTTTTGACAGACGTAGTAGTAAGATTGCCATTCTGATTGTTCAAGTTGATGTCTGGATGATATAGTAATAACAGGGAATAATATTGAAGAAATTCAGAACTTGAAGAGAAACTAAGCCACAGTTTGAAGTTAAAGACCTTGGAAGTCCAAGGTACTTTATTGGTATGGAAGTGGCAAGGTCAAGTTCTGGGATTAGTGTTTCTTAGAGGAAATACACTCAAAGACCTACTGAAAGAAACTAGGATATTGGATGCTAAACCAGCTGACACCCCTATGGAATTCAATTGTAAGTTGGGCTGAAAAAAGATGATACTCTAGTGAACAGGGAAAGTTAACAAAAACTGATTGGTAGGCTCATCTATTTGTCACATACATGACCTGATATATGTTTTCATGTGAGTGTTGTTAGTCAATTTAGGAGCAATCCATAGGAAGGACACTTAAAGGCTGTGTATAGAATCTTGAAAGTACTTGAAGATGACTCCTAGTAAGGGGCTCTTGCTTGCCAAGGGAAATACAAGAAATATGAGTGTATATAGATGCAGATTGGGCAGGTTCAGAAACTGATAGAAGGTCAACTACTGGTTATTTGTACATTTGTATGGGGAAATCTTGTCACTTGGAGAAGTAAGAAGCAACCAGTAGTTGCAAGAAGCTCAATTGATGCAAATTATAGGGCATTAGCTTTGGGCATTTGTGAAGGTGTATGGATTATAAGACTTCTAACAAAGCTCAGCCTTGAAGCTTCATCGTTGGTTAATGTGTAGAGTGACAACATGGCCACAATGGGGATGGCTAAAAATCCCATTCATCATGATCGTACAAAACATCTTGAGATTCAAAGCCATCACCATCAATGAAAAGATAGATTCTAAGACAATTGATCTCAAATATGTTTCATCGGGTCATCAAGTTGCAGATGTCAGGACATAGGCACTTACAAGGGTGAAGTTTGAAGAACTAAGCAATAAGTTGGGAATAATCAATATATATTCGCCAGCTTGAGAGGAGTGTCAGAAGTGGGCCTCAAGCCCATAACCCATCACTTAATCTCTAGAATATTTCCTATTATCATCTTTGATATGATTTTATCCTTTCATATCTGATTTTTATTATCTCCATATCTGTTTCATTATTTTAGATCAGATTTAATTTGATTCTAGGGATCTTATCATTAATTGTGATTTGCCCTAGACGGCCCCTATATATAACATTGCTTTTCAGTTGAATAAATAAGCTTTTAGCGCCTAAAAACTGGCAATAATTTTCATCGTAGAGATGGAATATGGGTTAATATCAGAAGTGACAGACAATGGAACAGTCAAATTGTTAACCCAAAAAACTAATGAATAAATTAAAATGTTATTCTAGCATAAAACAATTGGGTGGTAAAGAGTACCTCTTTCTCTAGGCTCATTGGCCTTCACACGGACCGTTATATGAGTATCCTTTGATCCTGTTTCTATCAATTCTTCCCATGTACTATATAGCTGAGCACGGCATTCCTCAAAAAGCAAAGGCTCGAATACTTTAACATACTCCTCCACTGATTCAAATTGGCCCGGTACACACTGTAGCTCAGTCTCCTCTGATTCAAATTATCTCCAATCAGTTATCAATAAGACTGAAATGATAAACTCAAAAAATACTAACAAACACTGAACTGGTGGTTAGAGGGATAAAAAAGTTGAAGTCTGATCATTTTACTACAAAACATGTGCATTTCACCTATCATCTGACAATATTTACAACAACAAAAAAGCCTTGACCAACAAATAAAAGGAGTGAGCTATATGAAGCCATGAGAGCCATTTCAGTAGAAAGGAAAATTTGTTCTGGGAAGGGAAAAGGAGAGGGAATGCGAAGAAATGCTCATAAAACCAGTGTATTATTTATCAGTACAGAGAGTACAACTTATAGGATTTTTGGTACCATAAAAGAAGCAACCGAATCCCCTAGATATTATTCTCTAAATAACAATAAAACCTGCCCAAATAAAAGCGAAAATATATAATCCCAAAAGATAAGGAATAAAAACAGATATTCGAATAAAGGAAGAGATTCTAATCTAGAAAAAAAAGAAAACCACGCAAGACAGAGCCAATAATGGGCCAGGCTCCAATACTCCCCCTCAAGTTGGAGAACAGATGTCAATCATTCCATACTTGCAACTAAGTTCATCAAACCTAGTCCTTGAAAGTGCTTTGATCAAGAGATCTGTGACCTGAGTGTTAACTCACATAGGATAAATTCATAATGCCTGCATCCATCTTTTCCTTTATAAAGTGCCAATCTATTTCCACATGTTTAGTATGATCCCGGTGTATAAGATTATTCACAATCTCAATTGCTGCCTTCTTGTCACACAAAATCTTCATAGGTAAGTCTTCCTCAAGATTGAGTTCATTCAATAGGCAAAGAAGCCCTTTACCCTAACAAATTCCTAGAGCTAAAGCTTTATATTCTGCTTGTACACTGCTTTTAGCTAGTACTAATTGTTTCTTGCTTCTCCAAGTAATTAGAATACCCCACAATAGGTGGGGTAGCCTGTTGTAGATCTTCTATCGACTATGGATCCTGCCCAATCTGAATCTATGAAAACTTCTATGCCTCTCATTGTACTTCTTAAAAAATAATCCTTTTCTAGGATTATTTTTAGATACCTCAGAATCTTGTACACAGCCTCCATATGCTCCTCCTATGGGCAATGCACAAATTGACTGACAACACTTACTGGAAAGCTAATGCTAGAGCAGTATATGAAGGATATATCAATCTTCCAATCGGCCTTTGATATCTTCCCTTATCCACTAGGACTCCATCTTGCCTTTGATACAATTTAGTGGTTGTATCCATATGTAGAGATGAGGGTTTAGAGCCAAGCATACATATCTTTCAACAGGTCAATGGTATATTTTCTTTGTGAAACAATAATGCCCTTGTGTGATCTAATGACCTCCATACCTAAGAAATATCTTAATTTTCCTAGGTCTTTTACTTCAAATTCTTGAGCTAAATCACCCTTGAGTTTCAACATTCCATCATAGTCATTCCCAATCAAAATCATATCATCCACATGCATAACGAGTACTAGAATTTTACCATTAGTGCGTCTAACAAATAAAGTATGATTGGTTCGGCATTGTACAAAGCCAATTCCCTTCAAAAACATTGTAAATCTTTCAAATCATGCACGTGGGGATTGCTTCAAACCATACAAATATTTATAGAGACTACACACCTTATCTGACATGCCAAACCCCTGTGCACCTTGAGGAATATCCACATAGACTTCCTCTTCTAAATCACCATTAAGGAATGCATTTTGGACATCTAATTAATGCAATGGCCAATCAAGGTTAACAGCAACAGAAAGTAGTACCTTAACATTGTTTAGTTTAGCCATAGGTGCAAAGGTTTCATAATAATCCACACCTTGTGTTTGTGTGAATCCCTTTGCCACTAGTCATGCCTTGTATCTACTAATACTCTCATCTGAGTTGTGTTTGATAGTAAGCACCCACTTACATCCCACAAGTGTTTTTCCTTTAGGAAGCTCAGTCAATTTCCATGTTTGGTTCTTCTCTAGGGCACTCAATTCTTCCTGAATTGCATTTTTCCACCATGGTCAGTCACAGCCTCTTGGTAATTAGATGGTATCTCTTCATCTGATACAGTAGCCACATAACTTTTCAATTCTGGAGATAAATGCTCACAAGAAACAAATATGCTGATAGGAAGTAAAGTGCAGGATCTTACTCCTTTTCGAATAGCAATTGGCCAACTCAATTCATCAAGTATTGGATTAGGTTCAGACTCTTGGTTCTGCCTTGGAACATTAAGGGTCTCTTCTGCAGCTTCTGCTGTTTCATTTCCTGCATCTTCTGGTTCTTTTGTAACTGGATCAGCTTGCTGATTTCTTGACCTCCTTGAGTATTGCACTATCTGATCTTCTCTGTTCAGACTACTCATTCCTGTTTCAGCATTATTTTGATGATTTTCCAGATTGATATCAGATTCGGGCTCGTCTACAAGAATAGGCTCATGGTTGGAATTAGGTGTAAAATTGGGCTCAGAAGTAGAATTGGGCTCAGAATTAGGTGCTTTAGGAGTGAAAGCAAAGGTATTTGGTGTGGAAACATCAAAATCAGGTGTGATAAGGTTCTGAACGGGATTCAACAGATCATCATAGGGAGCCAAAAGCTCCCATTCACATTCTCCCCATGAATGGCGTTTTTGGTGTAATAAGGCTGATCTTCCACAAATGTAACATCCATAGAAGTAAAGAATTTCCTCACAGTAGGTGAGTAACACCCGTAACCCTTTTGAGTAGGAGCATAACCGAGGAAAATGCATTTAAAGGATCTAGAATCAAGTTTATCACCATGATCATTATGGACATAAGGAACACAACCAAATACTTTTTGTGGCATAGAAGTAACAAGCAGTGTGTTAAGATAAATTTCAGAGAATTTCTGAATAGGGATCTGAAAATTTAGGGTTTTAGAAGGCATTCTATTCATCAAATGCTGCAGTGAGTACAGCTTCACCCCAAAAAATTTTACGTACGTTGTGGGTTAACATTAGGGCACTGAGTAACCTCAAGATGTATATTTTTCCTCTCTAATATAGCATTCTGCTGAGGGGGTATTAACACAAGTAGTTTGATGAACAATTCCCTCACCTTTTAGGTATTTTTGGAAGTCATTACTTAGGTATTCCCTCCCATTATCACTTCTAAAAACTTTAATGATTGTTCGAAGCTGATTTTTGATCATTTGGTGATAAACACTGAAAATTTGTGGAAGTTCAGATTTTTCTCTCATTTAAAATACCCAGGAGAGCCTAGTATGGTCATCTATGAATGTGACAAACCATCTAGCTTTGGATATGGTAGGAATTTTATTAGGTCCCCACACATCACTGTGAATCAAAGTAAATGCATAAGAGGACTTATGAACTTGTGGAGAGTAAGTGGTCATGGTATGTTTAGACATCTCACAAATATCACAATGAAAAGAAGAATCATCTTTATTAATCAAATGTCGAAATAGTTTTAACATATAGCTAAAACTAGGATGTCCTAATCTAAAATACCATAACAAAAGTTCATTATTTGATAGCTTAACCAAGCAAGCCATCACTTCCTTCTTCTCCCAATTGCTCTCAAGGTGATAGAGACCTATATTCTCCAGCATCACCAATCATCCTCCCCAAGTCCAATTCCTAAAATATACATTCAGTAGAAATCATATTAGCACTACACCTTCAAGTCTTAGTAATTCTTGTAACCGATAGTAAATCGCATTTAAGACCAAGGGCATATAAAACTCAACTAAAATAATTTCATCAGTGACTTCTACAGTTCCAACACCCAGAACCTTAATATAAGTCCCATCTGCGATCTTTTTGCAAACTCCATTACATGGTCTAATCTCTTTAAACAAAGAGAGATTATCTGTCATGCAATCTGTGGCTCTAGAGTCTACAACCCACAAATCAGGTTTTACAACTTTAGCCTATAGAGCTTGAGAAAAATTACTTGTTTGTGCAATGTTACCCATAGTAGCTATTCGATCTTATTGTGAGCAAGGAAAACTCTGTTTTTTGAGCATTTTCTTCAAGCTCTCAACATCTTCTGCACTAAGATTGCTTCAATCAATCACTATTTTGTCATCTTGCGTAACAATGTACCCTTTTCATTCTCCTCTAGTATGATTCTTGAAGTTAGGAGGTTTGCCATTTATTTTCCAGCAATTTTCTATAGTATGGCCTCCTTTGTTACAATGTTCGCACCAGCCCTTTCCTTGCCTTTTTTTCTCTCTGATCTACCATCCCCTTCACGGCTAAGGCTGAACCTTCAAAGCTGGCTGCTATACTTTGTGTTAAATATTTTCGACTCTCCTCCACTTCACCATGTTGAAGGCTTCACAGTGAGAGGGTAAGGGTTTTGCACCCACTATACATCCTCGGATCTTTTCAAATTTAGGATTCAATCCAATTAGGAACTCAAAAGTTCTTTCTTAGTCCACCGATTTTCTGTATTGAACAGCATCACCAGTGCACTCCCACTCTAGTGTATCATACAAGTCGATTTGTTGCCAAATCTTCATGAGAGAAGAATGGTAGGGTATGACTCCCATGTCCCCTTGCTTGAGATCTAAAATCATCCCCTTCGATTGAAGTAATGCAGCAGTGTTCTCCACTGTCGAGTAGGTATCTTTTGCAATATCCCGAATTTCCTTGGCTGTTTTAGCAAGCAACTACTGCTCACTAATGTCCAAGTTCATGGAGTTGACAAGCCAAGCCATCACCATCCAATTTTCAGCATACCACATGTCAAATCTAGGGTCATCAGGTTTCAACTAAGCAGCATCTCCAATGAGATATTTTTTCATTGCCCCTGCCCCTAATATACATAAGGATGTTCTACGACCACCTGAGATGATTGTTTCCATTCAACTTGTGCCTTATAACCTGAGGAATAGAATCCACCAAACTTAGAAGAGGTGGGTTTTGTTGTTGTTTGGCTGCTATCTATGAGGCATCTCCATGCGACCCAAGATAGGTTTCTTTCAAGCTGCCATGAAACGCCTCCAACGTGCCAAAGGTTAAGGGTTTTTGAGCCATAGAGCATGGTACTCTGATACCATGAAGAAAGGCTCATAAAACCAGTGTATTATTCATCAGCACAGAGTGCAGCTTATAGGGTTTTTATTACCACGAAAGAAGCAACTAAATCCCCAAGATATTATTCTCTAATAACAATAAAATCTGCCCCAATAAGACTGAAAAAATATAATCCCAAAAAATAAGGAATAAAAACATATATTCAAATAAAGGAAGAGATATCCTAATCTAGAAAAAATAACCACACAAGATTGAGTCAATAATGGGCCAAGATCTAATAGAATCCTTATTTTACTTGGCCTGGTATGTGCTATGTGGGAAGAGCTCTCCCTTGGGAAGAGAGATTCCCATAAACAATGGAAGAATAGTTCCTTCAACTATGGAAAGGAAAGGGTCATCATTCCCAAAAACCCAAAATGCTGACCATTTTGCCCCTCGCCATCATAGCACCCATCGAACACCCATCCATCATTACTCAGGTTCACCATCTCCAACACATCTACATTCCGCCCACCCAACACAATAGCATTCAATGAGTAGAAGCATGTGCAATGAGGACGGGTTGAGGACTAACTCTGCTTTCTTGGTTTGCATGATTCGAAGGATAATTTCTCAAGCAAACCCTCACCAGAAAAGAAAAAAAAACAGTTCAAAAGCAAATCCTATTTCACCAATGGCTCCGAAGCTTTCTTTGAAGGAGATTTCTTCTAAGTTTGTGTTGGTGCTGATCAAGAGAGCTTGACAAACATGAATGGGTGACAACAGGCACACTCATAAAAGAAGAGAACAGTGAGTCAAAAATCAGAGCAAAGGTGGCCAGGTGAAGGAGAGAGTGTGTGTGTGTGTGTGTGTGAGTGCGAAGAGGCATTTTTGTTTTTTGATAATTTAAAAATTCCATTCCATCAATTTAATACACATACCAAAAAAAAATATTATACAAATATACCATTTACTTTTTCTTGCATACTAAACATACTTTTAAAGTTCATTCCCATTCTTTTTCCTATTTCCATTCCCAGTTCTTCAAAAATCCTTTCATTATACCAAACGAGGCCAAGTCAACACTTGAAAAGGTCCTCCCACAATGATTCTACTTTGCCCTCAATCTCATAAATAGTTCAGCTCTCTTCTAGACCTTATATAAATATATGTTTTGCCATCAATCCTATCAATATAATCATTGAATTCATCATTTTCACTCACATACAACCTGGTATCCATTTTATATTCATTATTTCAACAGAACTTGGATGTTCTATATGACCAAGTTCTATATGACCTAGAACCAACTTTAATGTGTGTGTACCTATATATGTTCAAATTATGATCCACGTGCCAGTAAAAGTATCAAGCATCTTAACAAACATTGACTTATGTCAAAATAAAAGTTACGTAAGGAAAAAAAAATAAAAAGCATCCAAAGGCTTTAAATGTACATAAGGAAAAAATAAATAGTTTTCTTATCTCTATTATCAAAATGTTAAATCGTGCATACTCTTATACTCATCCTGCCAAAGTAGCCAGTAATCGTATAATTCATAAAATGATCAAATTGATAAACATTTTAAGAATGAATAATGATACTATCTAACAAAGAACACATAAAGCACATAGGTATTGTAACTGCACTTACTGCTAAAAGTTCAAGACAACATCCGAAAACTGAGTTAGAAAATCTAAACAGTTGGCGTGGGCTTACTGAATGTTGAGTTGACGCATAATTTTCATATATAATATCCATATAAACAACAACAACAACAACATTAGCCTTATCCCACTAATTAGGGTTGGCTACATACATCATACGATGCCAATGGACTCTATCAAACAATCCATCTTGAGATAAATCATTTATCAAAAAATCACGTCTTATAACTTCTCTTAGTATCATTTTTTGTCTTTCTCTACATCTTTTAATTGGGCTCCAAGTCATTTGATCAACTCTCCTTACTTCAAATATAATATCCACATATGAGGAAATAAAATTGGTTTCCATGTATTCATTACAATATAAAATCAGCATAATGACCATGCAAAGAGGTTGTTGTGATAATTTATATAACAGATTGTAGTAAAGCTCTAGATTACCCCTCCATCTGATATATTTTCTTCTTTATGAAGAAACAATCCACCCTAAGAACCATAACATGGAAGAGGCACATGATGGTGACTGGGTTACATTGAAATTCATGAAAACCAACAGCAGCTATAAAGTTAAAATCAAAACTTCATTCTAAAATGCAACAGTCATCACCTTTGGAAGTCTCTCAAATGTTATGACACTCACAATGTGATAACTAGAGGAAGGGAGCAACAGTAAGATAAATCAGAAACAACTTGAGTGCAAAAGGAACTAAAAATTTAAATCCAAAAGGACCATGAAAGGCATATAAACATTAACACAACATACAATTGCACAAATAAAAATGTCCATTAATTGATACCTGGGTGATGCCAAAACTTTTCACTGGTCACCTCCCGTATGAGGCGTTCTACTGATGTATCCTGAGACAGGGCGCTCACAGGAGTTTGCTTCTTGATAGGAAAGTGTTTTTTATTTCCAATCTTCATATCATTAGGGCTCTGGCTAGTCAGAACCAACTTCTTATTAGAAGCTGGTACAGTTTTTTGCTGCCTTAAATCTGTTGACTGTTTCCATAAGCTGTGTCTTGAAATAGGATGCAAATTGACCTCTGTGGAATGTAGATTTTCACTATTTTGCCTCTTAGGCCGACCTAGTAGATCAGAATTATCACCATTACGGTCAGATTTAGATTCAAAAGCATCAGCGTGGCTAACACCTTCACTAGAAGATGTGTCAACTTGTTTCTGATCCTTGACTATTCCAACACGGTCAATTGGTGCAGTAATATTGTGGACTTCCTTTACACCTCGATTTATGGCAGATGATGAGAAAGTCTGCCTTCTTGGTGTTGAGGTTTTAATAGGACCTGCTTGTATTGCATCTTCCAAATTAAGAACTACAATCTGTCTATTACGTTTCTTTCCCAACATTTCTTCCTTACGTTGGTCAATCTTCCTCTTTCCAGGGATATTTGCACATCTAACTGCATGGATTGCTTCAATACCTTTCACTTCTTTTTGTTTGGGAATTGAACTAGGTTCATCCTGTGCATCCACAAAAGCTTCACCTTTTACACTGCTTTCAGTATTTTGGATACCCTTGCTTTTTTGTTCGTTGGGACCTGATTCAAGACCAATAGAAGCATGACTACTCTTTTGAATAGCTGAACTATCAGAAACCTTAATATTGACAGACTTACTGTCCACAGCCACTGCAACACATCCGTCTACCACTCCAGATATTGCTCGCCCTTCTGAAGTTTTGCTTTGTTGAAGCAAATTATTACATCCATTCACATCACTAGAGCCCTCAGCATCTGACCATTCCCCTTCTTCTTTTTCCATAAATTGAGAATTTGCAGAATTCAGCACCTTTAGCTCCATGACTCTCATATCCTCATCTTTATTAGACTTAGATGATGAGCAATCTTTTGTATTATGATCTACTACTCCCATCAACTCAGCATCTTCTTCAGGGACACAAGTTGTTTTAGATGGAACAAAAGGCTGAAATCCAGATATAGAAGATCTGTGCGAAAAAGTGTGATTATTTACTATCCTTTGGATTCCCGCTGGTGCCACAGTCAAGTCAGGAGTGTGTGGATTTGTAGATGGGAGTGCCTTTTGAGGCCAAAGGCGAAAGGAATCATCCTTCTCAGCATTATCCACTGCAGGTGGTTCATTGAGATCAAAATCTCATATACATAGAAACTAGATTGTGCATAAAAACTAGATGAACAGACACTTCTCTTCTTTTATTTTTAAATGACATGCCCAAAACAAGTCCAGGTAGGGACCTGCAAGTCCAACTGAGCAAAAAAGTTGATGATTCAACAAGGGAGTGTATGAATAGATACCATGCCAATGTGTCAAGGAATAAAACACATTAATGTAAATTAATTTGATAAGGACTTGGGTAGTATGGGATGCCTAAGTCCCACATTGAGTAACATGGGAAACTCAATGGAATATTTAAGTAAGTTGGTTTACCCATCTCAAACAGCTAGCTTTTGGGAGAGGGTTCCCCATCCCACTTGGGTACCCATCAAATCAATATAAATTCACAAAATGAGTTGTTCCCAAAGAAAAAAATCATAGAATGTGTCTGTGCACAAAATAGTTGGGGTAAAATACTTCTCCATGAATCAACAAGCATACAACTAAGAAACTCACATTACAACACAACCACATCTATTAGTAAGAAACTCACATTACAACACAATCACATCTATTAGTAAGAAACTCACATTACAACACAACCACATCTATTAGTTTGGGGCACATTGAACATGTTGACATCAACTGGTTTAATACAGAATCTACTAATTTTTGTGAGAGAAATGTTATAAAGATATGCTTTCCAGGGCATTACAAATGTTGATCACAATCAAACAAAATAAATGAAAGATCTCAAATAACAAAATCCTCTCAAGCTTCATATTATACGTATCCAAACAACAAATAAAAACTGTCAATAACAACACTTTAAAAGAATCTAAAGTATACAAAAATGAGAGCCTTAAGCAAATTTGACGTCCCCAACAACAATGCCCCCAAAATCCTATCGTGGAGAATGGAATAAGCTCTATTCAACAATTGGAGCAAGATGGCAGAAGCATGCAATCCCACCTAGAACACTAAGACATATCAATTAGCATAAGGTCAGAACGCAATTTGACCTTAACAATAACAAGCACAAGTTCCACTCCTTGCACCTGAAATCATCTTGCATCATAATCAGTAAATTCTCCAAAGGAAAATCCAACTATAAACTCCACACTGTGAGTGAACCGACCCATTATCAAGGGTTTTAATAATCAACAGAACTTCCTCTTCTCAATCCTTCCAAGATTAGTGAAGACCCTTAACCAATATCTTGTCAGCACAGAATCCATTATAAAGATCAAACATGAACTATTCAACACAACGAAAGCGTCACAGCAATCATGCACAAATCTTATAGTCAACCCTACATGATTCAGCATCTATCTTTCTACAATTATTTATGCCGTTAATTCCCATACAACCAAATATCCATCAGTAAATTCTTGAGAAAATATTTACAATAAGAAAATTAATAATTGTTTAAAAAATCTTGGATATACATGGGTGCAAGAAGGGTGATACATCGGTGCCCAGCCTAAGATGTGCACCTGGCTACATTTTTATACCTGTAGTTTGGCCTAGCCTGAACTAGCCTGATATAGTTGACAGGCTGGGCCAATATGGATCCAAGCCAGCCTAGTGAAGACTTGCGTCAGTGAATTTGTAAAAAGTTTGAGCTAATTTATATATTTTATTTAGATTCTCATATGTGTGTGTGTGTGTGTGTCATGGAGTGATGGACAAGACGGGTTCTATTGCAGTGTGTAGCAACTAGTTTCTCTCTTCTCTTCCTTTTCTATGTATATCTATAATGAGAATTCTTTCAGTTGCAGTGTGATCCATCATCAAAGTAAGCATGTAAATGGCAGGGAGGAGCTCCCATGTCAAACTCAATGAAATCAAATAAACACAATTTATTTTCAACACACAACTTTCCTTGCCAACTATTTTTTTCCTTAACAAAATATGGATAACTCCTAAAAAAAATTGCACACAAATACAGTGAGCAGAGCACCATAACAAATCCAGGGAACATTGAAAATCCTGGCTCAATGAATCAGGCACCTTGAATTGAATCTAAGTACTGATTGCATGCATACATCTTAGTATGAGTATTAGGTTGTTGGGATAAGTGATTTATTTTTCTAGCCATTGTTAATTATTATTTCTAGCCATTAAACTTTGATTAAGTTGTTATTAGGTGAATTAGTATTGATTATTCCTTGCGTGTGTGTATATATCAGTGATGCAAAGTGATTTATCACAGAAAAGAAATATTCTTTATTTCAGAACTAAATCTCAGGTTCTCTCTGTCTCTCTTTCTCTCACTTCTCTCAAATCACCGACACAGGTACTGCATACAGTTCGGTCCAGCTTCAGATTTGGCACAATATAAACACAGAAGGAAAATAACAAGAAAGATAGGCCTTGGTGTGGATACTTAGATAACAAGAAGCTTGTGTAGAATATGAGATCTAAAGAAACTTATCACATTGAATGTTTCATTCACTGATGAGCTTATCACCGTATTTATTGACATATTACAGCAACTAATAAAGGAGTGGAAGATCAAGCACAATTGCATTACTAACATCTAGATTACAAGACCACGGCATGTCAGCTTAAGCTTGTCTTCTCCAGGCAAGCAGCAGTCAAGCAAGTTAAGGAAAAAGATAGCTGAGGAAAGACAATAGAAACTAGTAGTAAACATAGGTAAAACGGAAATCATATTATCAGATCCATGTTTTCTTTGTAAAGAACTGAAATCTAACATAGGGTTGTAGATACGATTGAATGAAGCACTACATAGGGGGGGCGGGGTAATCAAAACTTAAGAAACAATATAATATAGTTACCATTTATAATCATTCAGCTGCCCCAAGGAAAATTAACAATGTCTGATCACGAAAAAAGTAAGACCCATTTCGAGTCAGCAGATGTTGAAAATGGAAACTTAATGTCGCATACCAGCGCTTTGTTACAGTTGATGCGGAAGCGATTGGCGAAGAGAGGAGATTTGCATCTCAACAGCGGAACAGAAAGAGGAGACCAGACACCAGATTGCACTCCACCACGCCAACACGACCAAAACCACCAGTGTCCGCCGGCGACGAGAAGTCGAGAGGCACTGAAGAGCGAAGACTCAACTGAAGCACAAAGTCCCCAAGAAATGTTAACAATCAAACATGAATGTAAGGGTTTTGCACGAACTAAAGAACCCCTGATGCTTACCATCAGCCTCTTCCCCCCTCAAAAGTCTAATTCTCTCTTTTTTTTTAAACTAAATTATAATTTCTTACCATCTTTTTTTTTTTTATATAAATAATTTTTTAATAAATTTTTTTATTTTTATTTAAATTTCATTTTTATAAATTATAATTATTTTAAAAATATTTTTATAAAAAGATAACCTAAACAGGCACTAAACCATTTTGGGAGACGATGTTTTAGATTTTTATTTTTTTAAAAAAATATAGGGGATCACATATATGATATAAGCTTCTCCCAATCAACGTAATTAGCCTGAAGTACAGCTGCACTTCAAAACTTTTCCTGAGGTCCAAGGTTCTTAAGAATAACTACAGTTACATGTGATGTTCTCTTTTTTACATTATAAATTAAAACTATTAAAACTAATATATATAAAATCTATATAGTTAGATATATTTATCTGTATAATATCATAATAAATAGATAATTATTTTTTAATACATACTACATTAAATATAGACTTTAATAATATTCAAAAGTTGATATTTATGTAAAAAATGTCAACTAAACTAGGACATAAAGGGGGTAAGGAATTTGCAAAGATATCATTCAATTGGTTTTTTTAAGAATAAATGTCAACTAAAATGATTTTTAGTTGACATTTTATAAGCACCAACTAAAAAAAATTTTTATTAGCATTGGAATAGTTAACATTTTTGAAATGACAAATAAATATCAACTATTTCCTTTTTTTGGTGTGATGATATGCATTAATATATAGTATATACAAATTGTCATCGTTATTCAATCTACTTAATTATAACACAACACATAAAGCATTAAAAATGAAAATTTCCCTATACAAGTTTTCTTGATTTTCCATCCAAATATAGAATTAAAATTTTCAAAATCCTATCATAGAGGCAAATCTTGTAATTTTTAGATTCCAATTATTTTTAAAAATTTAAATAACCATTCTAAAAATACTTATAAGTGCTCTTCTCTATATAAAAGTGATTTCTTTCCATAAAAAATATGAAACAGACTCTAAGCATATTTAGCATATTTATATATATATATATATGTATTTAATAGATACGATAAATAATAAACTTATAAAAAAATATATCTCAACAAACAATAAATTCATAACAATTATTTGATCTAGAGATTGGATTTAAAAAGTAATAATTTAAAAATAATTCAAAATTAATTTTTTTGTTGAATACTTATTTAAACGTGTAATTTAAAAGAATTGTTTAATAACTATTAAATTAATTTAAAATTTATTTAAGTATAAAAATATTTAATCAACTATAAGTACTAAATAATTTGAATGACAATATAAAATTGTATAATACTCTAAAAATTTAGTCATTTACATTTAAGCACAGAGCTGTGTCTCATGAGTAATATGACACTAGTTTGAATGCAATTAGAGTTATATAATATAAGATATGTAAGTTTTCCTAAAACTATTTTAATAAATGCTATAGTACTCTAGAGGATATAAGGTGATGCTCTAATCAACACCTATAGAATAAATGTATAAGATTAATATGTTTAGAAAGCAGACATGCAGAGCTTTCAAGAATAAAAAGAATACATGAATTGGCTCAAAATAAAATAAGAAATAATTTTTTTAAATTTGTGGTCAAAAAACTGATAGTTCTAAAATTACTAGATAAATAGGAAAATTCATACTAAATACTATACTAATTGGCACAATTAAAGTCTTGTTTTATATTTTTTGCGCGTAAAGAACATTTTAAACTATTTTTAGAGACTTAAATCACTTCCATATAATTTTTCTAGATTTAGTAATGATTTTTCAAAGTTTAGTTTCAAAAATTGGGTAACCAAATGAATAGTAACTCAAAGTTTTAAATTTTTCTGTTTTGGTTTCTCATATGATTCAATGCTCTAAAGTGACTAAAATGGGTATTATATAAGTTATAATATATGGGAAATAAGGTTTTAAAGTAAGGTATTACACCAATTATGTTCAAACCAATGCCATATTTCTCATGTTAGGTTTGGCTGATCATCCAAGAGATGGGTGAATTAGGCGATGCAAGATTTTTCACCCTTTTTTAGTACAATTGAATTTCACCAAGAGATGCAATAGAACAGGAATGAACAAAGAGTGATGAAAGATATAGATACAATAATAAATTAAAAGTTTAGACACAAGAATTTATCCTAGTGCAGTCCAATCCACTTGACCTACTTTTAATCCACAAACTACCACTTAAAATTTTCACTACATGTCACAAGTTTGATCGAGACACTTGTGAAGTTTCAATACATCTCATAAGTTTTAGTAGGCACTTGTGAAGCCACTCTTCTCACACCCTTACAAGATGTGTATTTCTCATAGTGTTATTCTCACACTAAGATTCTACCTAAAAAATAGTAGAAAAGAATAAATACAAAATTAAAACTCTCTTTTAGAGTATATGATATATTGAAAGCTCACTCTATTGAACAAGGTTTAACTAAGAATGCTGACATAAAAAGATTTTTTAAATTGAAACAGTATTTTGGCACAAAGTCTCTTAATTTCATTTTTCATGAGTTCAAAGAAGGTTCTATTTATAGATTTATAGTTTAACTATTCGTTAGACTCATGTTCTAGTCATTACTCTACAAAAAGAGTCATTCACCAACCACATTAAATGCATCTGACATATCAAAATTCGAATTTTGAAGTTCAATAGATGAATTTCACAAAGTCAATATAGTTATTTGTTTAATGTTGAACTTTATAAATTCATCTATCACATAATGAAATTTGAATTTCGAATTTGCCAAAGTTAACTCTTATTAGTTCATGCTAATTTTCATATGAGAAGTGCATATATTAAAGTTTGAACTAGTGCCTCAAGTTTTCACAGTGCACTTCGAAATTCAAATTTCAGAAGCTGAAATTCGTCTGTCAGTGGCACGTTCAACATGATACAAAAGTTCTCTCTTTAAAATTTGACTGTTGAAATGCAAAGTTCGTCTATCAGAGGCATGCTCTAAGATAAATCTATTAGACAAAGCTTGTTTACCCTTATATTACATTTATTATACTTCAACTTTCATATCTACTCTATTCTGGAGAGTTTTCTTTTTGTATAAAATATTTTCTTCATCTGGAAGAAAGATTCTTTGTGAGGGAAGTCCCAAAGGGAATTGAGAAATACTTTGTAAGAGTGCAGAGCATAGAATTTGAGTGTTCTTAGAACAAAGTATAAGTTTGTACTAAGATATTGTAAGGAGTCTATTGAATTCTTGCAAATAATGAAAATCTCAAATAGTGGCTTAGGAACTGCACATAGGGCAAGTAAATCAGACCAAACTAGGATAAATTTCTGAGTCTTTTCTTTCTTTACCTTGTATTCTACCTTCACTCTCTCTGTACTTTGTTTTTTCTACAAACTTCTACTATTACTAAAAACTAACATTTTTACAGAAAAATTTCAAACTTCTCAATTCACCTCCCCTTTTAGGAAGCCAGTAATTCTAACAAGGTATGCTCTAAGAAGACTCATAAGTTCTTATTTTGAAATTCGAATTTGGAAGTCCAAAGTTCATTTGTCAGAGAGGTTGACTTTGAACTCTCTTTGAATTTCACAAATATTCAAATTTTAACTAAGTTTTATATGAATTTTGCATATATTCACTAATAATAATTAGTTCAAAATTCAAATTTCATAACTGAAATTCATCTGTAAGAGATGAAACCTCTATATATTCAAATTTCACTAAAGTAAAATTCAAATTTTGTACAAAATACATAGTAAAATTCATATGTTAGGTAGTATTTTTCAAATTTAACATATGCTAACATAAGATAATCATGAAATCACTTATTCAGATATTGTGGCAACAAAAATGAGTGAGAAACAAAGCATTTCACTTAGTGTACATAGTAAGAAATCTTAACAACTAAATCTTCATACGTTCTTCATTAGATTTCTTCACTTTGTCCTTTGATACTCCTTTGATACTCTCCTTTCCAAGTTCTAGTTATTTGAAATTATCAAAACTTCTAATTTAACAGAAGGTTGAAGATAATTCATGAAAATCAATAAAATATTTCTCTATAACATGCAAAAAAATCACACCACTTTTAGGTGAGAGAGTGTCCAAAATACTATATGTTTTTCCTAATCTAGATATATCATATATTGTTTACTTTATGCTAGGACTATTAAAGTTACTTTTATAGAATTTATTACTTTATGTATATATGATTAAAGTATGTTGGGATCTGTATTCAATTTAGATACAGAGCCAACCTTTTAGCACAGTTGTATAAAAGGATATCATGCTCCTGAATCAAAGAATACTTTAATGTGATAATTATTTACTTGAATCATACCTTCGATAAGATCAAGTAACTTATAAGCCTCTTATTGGGATAGTATAAGGGCTTTCCCCTGTGCTTGTAGTCTGGGGTTGGCCACCTCTATTGTACAGTCATAATACCCCTACTTTACATAATTGAAGTACACTTTCTATCTTGCTAAGCCTAGACTTCCATCATGAGCCTTTCCACATTCTTCACAAATAGAAGCTGGCTTACTTTATCTGCCTCCTTTACCCCTTTTGTTCTATTTCTTGAATCCCTTATTATTCCAAGGCTTTTTACCCTTATTCTTTCTTGATTCGAATTCGCATCGGGGCAACACTTTCTAGCTTCTCTGTTTTTCATCACTCATCATCATGCTGCTAGGTGTAGACTAAGTATCAAGTCAATTGATTTTACCTTGCTACATATTCAAGTCAATATTAGGGAAATGCATATAAATTAATTCTATTGTGGCACTACAGTGTTTATTTAGACAAACAATAGAGGTTATGACCTTGTTTCCGGTAATAGTATTCATATACAAGTAATATGGAAAAATAGTAACTTCCAGACCCAACCTTTTAGCACAATTGTATAAAAGGATATCTTGCTCCTGAATCAAAGAATACTTTAATGTGATAATTATTTACTTGAATCATACTTTCGATGAGATCAAGTAATTTATAAGCCTCTTATTGGGATAGTGCAAAGGCTTTCCCCTTTGCTTGTAGTCTAGGGTTAGCCACCTCTATTGTACCGTCACGGGCATAGTGTCCCAGCTTTCCATAATTGAAGTACACGTTGTATCTTGCTAAGCCTAGACTTCCACCATGAGCCTTTCCATATTCTTCACAAATAGAAGCTAGCTTATTCTATCTACCTCCTCTGCCCCTTTTGTTCTATTTCTTGAATCCCCTATTATTCCAAGATTACTTACCCTTATTCTTACTTGATTTGATTCCGCATTGGGGCAATACTTTCTAGCTTCTCTGTTTTTCATTGCTCATCGTCATGCTGCTAGGTGTAGACTAAGTATAAAGTCAATTGATTTTACCTTGCTACATATTCATCAACCGAATCATTCTCAGCTTGGTGGATCATTATGAATTCTGCATCCTTTTTGTCTCTTACAGACAGGGGGAAATACTTCTCACAGAACTGTTCTAGGAATGCCACTTAAGTCAATGGCCTACCCCTTTCCTGAATAATTTTGCTCTGTGGTCCGCCATCATCAATTAATCTCCTTTTCCAACATATAAGTTGCCATTAAAGCCTTTATTTCCACTGTGTAACCCATTATCTTGAAAATCTTTTCAAGGCTGATAATCCAATCCTTAGTGAGTTACACATTAATTTTACAATCAAAGGATGGCAGGTGATGCTTTCTAAATTGTGTAATTATATGTTGGTGGTTTGAGAACTCAAGTTGTTGTCTTTCATCTAGTCTTGCAGGAGCTTGCTAATTTGCTTGAGGCTGCTTTGGTATAGGTTGAGTATTGGAGGTTCTAGCTTCCTTCTATTGTCTTTGGGCATTAACCATTTCTTGTAGTTGCTTATTAGTTCTCTACTACTAATCTAGATGATCAAGGATCATTTGTAGGGGATCTGGACTAAGAGTACCTTCATTTACTGTTACAAGAGTTGTTCAAAAAAATTGTTCTTGTGTTACCAGTCTTTGCTGAGAACTTCTTCATATCTTAACCATTCTTATCTAGCATTTAATAATTACAAATAATAATAAATTGTACTCAACATATAACATTAACTACTTCTTTCATTATATCATCATCAGTCAAAATACATAATTATATCTTGACTTGTGGTCTTCCCATTTTACTACTAAATTAGTACCTTGATGCATATACACTTGGTTCTAAAATTGTAGCAATACATTATAACTATATATATATATATACTCCATCTATACTTACATTATACATCATTATATTGGACTTTATGGGGTTTCAATACTAATGGCAGACTTATTATTGCTATTTGATATCTCTGTTGAATCTTCCTTTGGATCCTGCTCTGACTCCTCTTTTAATACTTCCATTGCCTCAGTTTCCTCTTCTTCACAATAGCATTCTGCCTAGAACATATAGACAATGACACAGGCTTCCAGAGTACAAAACACTTGACCCAGAAGCAACTCCCTAATATGGTTCCAGAACTCATGATCCGGTATAACATCAAGTACTTGCTCAACCATTCACTTTTAGGGAGCCTATGGTCATGATGCTCCTCAAAGAACTCCTTTGCTTCTAACACGATACTCAAGAGATCTAGAACTTGGATATTGTTGGGAATTTCACTATACATGTAATGGAAAAACTATAAGAAATTTCTTCTCATGGATCCATTAACGTTGTTTAGATTGAGATGTAGAAAAAGAATTTACCTCCTGTGCGTCCCTTGGTGTTCTTTTTCATTTCATTGGACCCCAGGAACTAACGCGATTAATCAGCTCCCTCTACCGGTATCCACATGAACAGTAAGTCCAATTCGAACAGCGTGCTAGCACCCTCTGGTTGTGATGTCCGAACAATTCTGTACAATTCCATACAATTTCGTATGCCTTCGCTTTCGTTTGTACAGTTTTTTTTTGAGTGTACAACCACTCTCTTTTTAGGATAGTTCGAATTCTATTGATTCTGTATTCTAGGCTATATCAATATATAGATAGGATTCAGTATTTATTTAATTTAAATTAATAATTTAAACTAAATCAAATATTAATTAAATAGATTAGTTTAAATTTAAATCTATCTAATAGATTCAATTTAAACTAACTATCTAATATATATCTAGAATTAAATCTAGATTTAATTTATCATATAAATCAAATTTAGATTATTAGTTTAAATTCAAATTTAGAATTCAACCTAAATTAAATTTAGATTATGACATTAATTTAAATTTAAATCTATCATATAGAATTAAATTTAAAACTAATTAATTTGAATTAATTTGAACAATATATATTTCAATATATATATATCAAATATATAATACATCAAACATATATATATATTTCAAACTTTAATATATATATATATCAAATATATATATAATTTTATTACCTTAAATTGAACATTAAATTCATATAATCTAGACACATTTTAGATTCAATGAATTTGGATATTCTAGCTCGAATTGACCCGTTCTTGTGTGTGATCTTATAGGCCCATATGATGTTGGCAGTGGGCTAATAACACTATTGGACCCACAAGTCACACGTGGCCTCTAGCAAGACATTGTGACTACCTAAATCATATGAGATCAGTGATCCGATATAACCTATCATATAACCCGATCATATCCCTTTTGTCTCATGATATATGAGTCAAGTATGAAGCATGGAAACGTCATCCTCATTTTACTCGACCATCACTTTCTTGATCTCCAAGTAGACTGACAGAACAAATGGAAACTCTTCCATTTGAGCATGGCCATGCATTTTTTTAATCTCACTCATCGAGGGGCCCAGATATATCTCTTCATTAATTAGAGGGACAAATTCCATCTTAACCATTCATCTTCCTCCACACGAATTCTACTATGCCCGATCATAGCCTTTGTGATCTCCCGATTAAAGGTGACTCTTGACTATGCAAAAGTATAGTGTTTCCCATGTAGGAAGCCATGGTGATCTCAGGTTTGAGGGCTTAGTGACACAGTTATATATGAGATATACTTATGACTTAATCCATGTAGCTATTTCATGACGGGTAAGGAGCTTATGATTTTGATTTGTAACTTCATACATAATTATCAATCAAAATCATACTAGCCTTAATTCATCATTGTTCCCATAAAGATGATTGACTAGGGATATTTAGGATAAAATAATTTATCCAATGATATTATTATAAAGAAAAACATGCAAACAATATAATAATGTAAGAAAAAAAACACTTTTTTTTTATAATGAAACATAATGTTCATAATACAATGATTGGTTTAGGGCATAATCTCCAACAAACATATCCTCTAAATCTAGCATGGCAATCTTCAAAAACAATTCTAACCATCAATTGGAATTGGAGTCCTTGGTCTAATTGGAAGAAACTACTGTTTTCTCCATATAGTTCAGCTAGCCTTGACTCACTGGAACTATCATAGCACATGGGTTGATCAACCTCTTCATCTAGAGGTGTAATTGCTTGCTCTGGAGGAATAATGCATGAGGGGACTGTTGCTATAGGTTCACTATCTAGGTCTAGGTAATCCTTTTGGTCAAGGATCACCATGTAGCTATCATCACTAGAAGTCATATTAGATCCTATGCTTTCCTCTATATGATCCTAATTATGCTTAGGCCAATTTCCTTCATCTGGGTTGTTAGCTATTCCTACATATCCTCAACCAAACAAAACTTATTAGTATCAATCATTTCTTATTGGCCACTTACATTCATTACTAAAAACAGTTTGCCACTGATTTTATTTTGTTAGCCACCGTAATCATTATAATTTGCACAAAACTTTCTTTTACTTCTCTAGTCAGTGGCTCGACACTAAAGAAAAGTCCTAAGCAAACTTATATAATAGTTGCTGATTAATGAAGTTTCATATCATTAAAATCATCTTAGGTCATCATCTTTCAAGGTATTTTCATGAATCTAGGGCTTAATAACTTTTCCTTTATCATCTCATTCTTTCTAGAGATCTACTACAACCTCACACTTGGTCTACTGCCACCATGAGATATACTGTGATCTTCAAGCCCTACTAGGAACTTCAATGACCCTTGGAATCTATTGTGATCCAATTCTAAAAGATTTCAAGACATAAGAAAATAATTATGTAAACATCCTTATCTAATTTAGCAACTATCTGAAATCATTCCCAAGACTAAATTTCCTATGCCACTAATACATTTCAAGCCCTTACTTTAATGAGAAATATTTAGGCTTAATATAATTCCTCTAACTTATGGGGAATGTAACACAATCATTGCAATTCAATATAATGGATTATACTTGAGCTCGTGACTTTGGTAGCTTTAATCTTGAACTCTGAGAGCTTAAAACTTTAGCTATGATACCAAAAATGTAAAAGCCTATCTTTAGACTTTATTCCTTATGTATTAAATCTCATTTAATGTTCAACTGATGGGTTTAGAGACTTGAAACACTTGAGGGACCAAAACAGAAAAAATTAAAATTTTCCATTACAGTTCATTTGGTCACTCCATTTTCAAGGCTAAATTTTGACAAATCATAACTAATTCTAAACAAATCATATGGAGGTGATTCAAGTCTCTAAAAATAGCTTTAAATATTATATAGATGGAAAAAATATGAAATTAGAATTTGGATATACTAATTCACATAGTTTATTTATCTGACATTACTGTTCATTTTCAGCTTCTAGTTTTTGTCTAGTTTTTGAACAATAAATTTAAAATTCAATTCTCATTTTATACAGAGCCAATTTGTTCCTTCTTTAGGTCATTGGAAAGATCTAAATGTCTACTTTTATCATATTTATTTTGTACATTTTTGCTAATCGTACTAGGCAAAACGTCATCATAAATCATGAGGGCTCAGAATAATCCTTTATTAGAATAGTTTTGGGAAAACATGCATAACTCTCATTCCATAACTCCAATTACATTCAAACTAGTGCCATATTACTCATGACACATAGCTCTTTCCATACATGGATTAGTTTAATTTTTGGAGTATAGTATGATTTTATACAATGTTTCCAACCAAACAATATTTGTAGTAAAATTTCAGTTTCCAATAATTGTTTAATTTTTTACCATTAATTCTAAAAATTCATATCTCTTGCTATACTTAACCAAATTAAGTATTATATAGCTTCATAAAAATCTCTTTATGTCGACTTTCAAGGCATATAAATTATCATTGTTTCATGCCTTGTTCTAGACAAAATTATTCTGTCTAACTTTACAGTGCACAAAAATAGACATTTGTGTGCCATATATTGCATAATTAACTATTTACGCATACTTCATCATCAAAATTCAATCATATTCCATTGTAAACATCATATATGTTCACAAGAACATAACATATCAAATTTATACTTCACACATAAGTTTATACATATTTTCAAAACATAACATGATAACTTGTATTATCAAGTTATTAATCACTTTCTTCCTCCTTTCCTTTTGCCCTCCTAGGAACTCTTGCATTACTTGGCCCTATCATGGTTAGTATTTGGGATAGTGAGTGTAACGTCTGACCGTTATTTAGGATTGATGACTATCCCCACAAACTAACACAAGCCCTATCAGTGTGCTTTGTCCTCACTAATACACATCTTTCCCAGGAGGTCACCCATCCCATAATTGCTCCAGGTCAAGCAAACTTAACTAAAGAGTTCTTAAGGGATAGGCTACTGAAAAGGTAGATACACGTTGTTGGTATAAGTAGTACCTATCAATTCCTTTAAGCTATCTTTTAATCATATAGTCCCATACCTATATAGTCTATGGATCCCTCTCGTTCCGGTATGTATTCGATTCATTCATATGCCCCTCCTGCTTAGAAGCCTGCCAGGAGTTGCTCCTTGTCCGTGCCTCATCACTTTATTTAACCCCTACTTTTCTTGCACCGGCAATCATTCCCCGCCCTCGTCAACACTCGGATATCACATGCCCACCAGCTTCAGCTTGGTTTGTCCCCGAACCATACCGTACTGAGAGAGGCTGGGCTCTAATATCAACTGTAACGTCCACCCACTATTTAGGATTGACGATTGTCCCCACAAACCAATACAAGCTCTTTCGGTGTACTTTGTCCTTACTCACACACTTCCTTCCCACACACCTCCTTCTCAGGAGGTCACCCATCCCATAATTGCTTCAAGTCAAGCACGCTTAACTGAGGAGTTCTTAAGAGATAGACTACCGAAAAGGTAGGTACACCTTGTTGGTATAGGTAGTACCTATCAATTCCTTTAAGCTATCTTTTAACCGTATAGTCCCATACCTATACAGTCTCGGATCCCTGTCATTCCAGTATATATTCAATTCATTCATATGCCCCTTCCACTTAGAAGCCTGCCAGGAGCCGCTCCTTGTTCGTGCCTCATCATTTTATCTGACCCATACTTTTTTTGCACCGGCGATCATTCCCCGCCCTCGTCAGCGCCTGGATGTCACAGTGAGATTATAAAAATCTTAGTAGCAATTTCAATTATGCAATTATATGTTATCAAGCATGCTATAAACATTTTGCAAAACATATTACAACATATAATATCATATTGTTATATAAAAACTTCGGCAAAATTTTCCCTTAGAAAATATATTGTCCCTACCTTTACGGGATGTCATAAAATACATGAAAAGATGGAAAATGAAGGGAGATGGTGATATTACATGCTCGGTCCATAGAATGGATTATGTTTGGTTCCTAATTAGAATTAATTTTCTATAAGGTCCTTGGCAGAAATTAATTCTAGAATTGAGTCGAAAGGTATGTAATATACCAATTGAATGGAAACTTATCTCGAATTGAATGCAGTGATATTAGTATTGTCTATCCAGGAGGTCAAGATTGAAACATAGATTAATTTAAAATTTATTGAAAATAAATATTAAAAAATTAGTTTTTGGAGGAAATTACGAGAAAATATCTAGAAGAATCAGTATTTATATTTTCAATCTAGCTCAAGGGTAAAATGTTAATTTTCAAGAATGAAAAATAAAATATGAAAATTTTATTTTAGTCCCAAGAAATAAAATATTTTGCAATTTAGTCTCTTTAGGAAGAAAGGCACGTGGGAATTGAAGTAAAAATAGGTCTGGGAAAAATTACAGCTAATGACTTAAAAATTTCAAAAATTATAAATTTGTCTTAGATTAAGGACATTTGTGTAAATAGAAAAAATTATATTCAAAATGGAGCTCTTGATGAGCCTAGCCCAATAATATGGAACTTAGATAGATCAAAATGGTTTTATATTAAGCATTAAAACTATTAGGTCAATTTTTTATCGGTTAAAGATTATTTTAAATTGCAGAAAAAGAAATTTAGTGTCCATGACAGTAAATAGACCCTACTTAAATATATCTTGAGATAAAAAAATGATTTTAGTCTGAAAATAATTTTTGGATAATTTTGTACCAATTTGATAATAATTACAATAAAAGTAATTAATCGGTACAGGTAAAATTAATCGGTAAATGGTATGTTGGTCCATTAAAATTATTGAAGCAATTTTTTGCCAAAAAACTTGCAAATGGAGTCTGAATTGGCAGATGAGATACATGAAGAATTAATGGGAAAGCTTTAATAAAGTTAACCAAGTTTAGTTAGATAAACCAATGTTACTATTCATCTATTAGTTCTCTTTCATTAAAACTATGAGTTAGCTTGCAAAGTCACTTCTTCATCCTTATATCACGTTTGAAACCATAAGCAAAGAGGGAGAGAGAGCAAAAAATTCCAAGAGAAAAAGGAGAAGCTAGAAGGCAAATTTGGAAGACCAAGTAGCAAAGGTAAACTTCCATAAACCCTACCTTGTCTTTTCAAGCCTTAAATAAGGTTTCCATGAAGTTTTCTTTCCTCTTTGTCCTCTAAAATTTTTGACCATGAGAGACAGTAGGGACAGAAAGTTAATCCATGCCCAAAAGGATGTGGGAAAAGGCAAGAATATGTCTTAGAAAGCATGAATTCACCAGTTATTGCAAATTGTTTGTATATATTTTTCCACAATTTTCTCAATTTTTTTGTTAGATTAGAGTTAGAAATAGAGAATAAATTTCATGATTTTGACCACAAAAATGGATTACTTATATCCAAATTATGTAAGAACAAGTATGTTGTATAAGAAAATGCAAAAGGAAAACAAAGTGAAAAATTAGAGTTAAAGTAAGCACTTTGTAAATGAGGTCATGCAATTAGTGGTTTATGACCTTGTTTTATAATGTTATAGGATTCCAAAAAGTGGTAGAAGACCAAAGGAAGTATGTAGAAAGTTTGGAAAGGTTTGGAAAGCCTAAAGGTAGTTTACCACTCTATTATGTACAATGTTATCATGCTTTGTATTTATGATAATTTGAATTCTTTGTGATGATTTTGTATTGTTGGCTGGCTGTTTGAAGGGTTTTATGACCCTAGGATGTCCAAATTGTAAGGTGTTACCATGCCAAAATTTTTATGAAACAATATGGCATAATATGTTTTTATGACTTTTATTGATGATTTAATGAAATGTTAATCATAATAGGAATGCATGATTGGGAACAACTACTAGTATTTTTTGAATCCCACTCTTCCAAAATAACTAACCATGTTAGGGTGAAGACATGGAAATGGCCAAGGAGAAAGCAAGAGGAATGAAGAAGATAGTGAAGTTATAGATTTTACAAGTATAATGCTATGTTATGAAAATTTGTATCAATATGTATATGGATGAATGAAGCTGCCATCATTTATTATCATGTATCACTAAGTTCCTCATTATTTTATATATGGTTTTGGAACCATGAATGATGATGTAAATATGTTATGAGGCTTATCTTGCTAAGTTATGAAAGGAAAGGCTCAAATTGAATGTCCTGATAAAAACGTAGGTACTGTTCACATGCAACAAGA
Source organism: Adenanthera pavonina (assembly GCA_026686845.1). NCBI lineage: Eukaryota > Viridiplantae > Streptophyta > Magnoliopsida > Fabales > Fabaceae > Adenanthera > Adenanthera pavonina. Next base: position 7,800,091 of record JAIVEN010000019.1, on the reverse strand, counting down.
CAATTAGTTTAAGTGATTTACATGCCCTGAAAGTAGATGAAATGAGCTTTCCTTAGTGTTAGACTAGCTGGCTTCCAGAGGGGACTGAATTATGATGTTTAAAATTTTCTGCAAAAAATATGATATTACAGTGATAGTAGAAGTTTGCATAAAAACATAGTACAGAGATAATGAAGGTAAATGCAAGGTGAAGGAAGAAAGGACAAGGAAATTTATCATGGTTCAGTTTGATCCACTTTACCTACATCCAGTCCCCAACCCACTACTTGAGATTTTTCCACTATCTACAAAAATTCAATGTGCTTCTTGCAATGCCTCAGTACAACCTTATGCTCTGCTCTAAGAATATTCAAAATTTACACTCTACACTTTTACAAAGTGTTTCCCCAATACCCTTGTGAATCCCTTCACAAGAAATCCTTTTTCCAGATAAAAAAAAGATTTTACATAGAAAGAACACTCTAAATTAGAGTAAATATAACAGTTAAAGTGCAATAAATGAAGTGTGAGAGTGAGAAAGGCTTTGAATAATGAATTCAGTAAAGTTTCAGTATGTACAGTATAAAATTATTACCCACAACTTCAAATAAAGTTCTATTTATAGATTTGTGACTAAACTAATCGTTAGACACAAGATCTAGCTGTTAGAGAGACATTAATCAATAGTTACTCTACAAAACTAGCCGTTCACCAATCGCATTTAATGCATTTAATATACTAAAATTTGAATTTTGGGTGTCAACAGACGAATTTCATAGAGACCATAAACTAAAAATTTCAATGTTGAACTTCCAAAATTCGTTTGTTCAAGAGTGAAATTCAAATTTTAAATTTTCCAAATATATCCCGTGTTAAAACATACAAATTTTCATATTCAAAGTGTATCTGTAGAATATGAACAGTTGTCTCATGTTTTTGCAATACACTCGAAATTCAAATTTTAGAAGTCAAAATTTATCTATCAGTGGTTAGCTCAACATGGCACAAAAGTTTTGCTCTTTGAAATTCAAATTTTACATTTCAAAGTTCGTCTGTCAGGACATGCTCTAATAAGACTTACAAGTTCTTATTTCAAAATTCAAATTTTGAAATCCAAAATTCGTCTATCAGAGGGACTAGCTTTGAACTTTTTCTGCACTTTAATTTCATTCAAATTTTGACAAGACCTCAGATCAATTTTTGCACATTTTGCCAACTATGCTTTACTCAAAATTCAAATTTCAGAACTTGAAATTCGTATTATTAGAGATGATAATTTTGGAACTTTGAATTTTAGCAAGTAAAGTTCAAATTTTGCACACAACATATAATAATTAACAACAAAGTTCATCTGTTAGTTAGTGATTTCAAAATCTAACACATGTTAACATAGGATAACTATGAAAACACTTGTTTAAATGCTGTAGGAACATAAATAAGTAAAAATCAAAGCCTTTTACCCTGTGTAAATTATGAGAAATCCTAACAACTAAATTTTCACACGTGTTTCATTGGATTTCTTCACTTCTATGTGTTAGCAAGGCTGACTTCCCAAGAGGGGGGGTGAATTGGGAAGATTGAAATTTTTTTGCACAAAGTGAAGTTAGTGAAGATATCACAATATAATGAAAAGAACGTGTAAAACAGAGCAAGCTGAAAAGTAGAGATAAGGAGAAGAAAACTCAAAGATTTATTCTGGTTCGGTCTATCCACTTGACCTACATCCAGTCCTCAAGACACCTCTTGAGATTTGTCCACTATACAGCAAGAATTTCAACGGGCTTCTTGCTAAGGCCACAGTACATGAGTATGCTCTGTTTCTGAGCTCTCTCAAACTCTCCAAGCACTTTCACTATGTGCTTCCCAATCCCCTTGTGAATACCCCTCACAAGTAAATCTATCTTCCAGATGAAGAGTAAATAGTTTACAAATGAATAACTCTCTTGAATAGAGTAGATATGAAGGTTTAAGTACAAATAATGAAGTTGAAAGGGTAAAAGCTTTTGAGATGAAGATTCAGCAGAAATTCGGTATATACAAGTTTGATTCGTTACCCACAACTTCAAATGATGTTGTATTTATAGATTTAGGTCTCAAATATCCGTTAGAGACTAAATCTATCCGTTGGGGAAGTTATCCAACGGTTACTCTGAAAAACTATCCGTTTACCAACCGCATTTAATGTTTCTGACATGCTGAAATTCGAATTTTGGTTGGCCAACAGACGAATTTCGAGGGAACCGAAGGTTAAAGCTTCCAATGTTAAAATACGAAGTTCGTCTGTCCATAGAGTGAAATTCGAATTTTGAAACTTATAAAATATTTTCACAATGTGACATACGAATTTTCAAGAAGAAAGTTTTTCTGTAAATCGTGAACAGTGTTTTCAATTTTCTACAGTACCCTCGAAATTTGAATTTTGGATGCCCAAAATTCGTCTGTTCATTTGAACGTTCAAAGAGGCACAGTAGTTCACTTTCTTTGAAATTTGAATTTTGGCATAGTGAAATTCGTCTGTCAGAGACCAGTTTTGAGACTTAAATCATTCTTGATCTTAGATGAACTTTATCAAACTTTCAGACGAATTTCTTCTATTTTCTCAAGTTTTGTTTTGTCTGAAATTCGAATTTTGAAAGAGTGAAATTCGAATGTCACAAAGTAGCTCCTTTAACTCAGATGCAAATTCGAATGTTGCTAAGTCAAAGTTCGTCTGTCAGAGAGCATTTTTCAAACTTAGTTTCTTCTTGATCTCAGATGAACTTTAGCATAGTTTCAGACGAATTTCTTTGGTTTTCACAAATTGCATTTTGTCTGAAATTCGAATTTTGAAACTGTGAAGTTCGTCTGTCACAAAAAAAAGCTTCTTTCAGACTTGATGAAAATTCGAATTTTGAATGACCAAAATTTGTCTGACAGAGAGACATCTCTTCAGACTTGTTCAGTTTAATCTTGAAATTCGAATGTCCTATGGCAAAGTTCAAATTTCCAACTTTGATAGTTTAGTTTGAACTTTCAACCTTCGTCTGTTTGTGGGTGTTTTCCAAATATTTCAAGATTGAACATAAAATTAAAGTTTAAAAACATATTTTCTTCAAATCAAAATCTTTTACCCAATCATATCAAGAACTAAGACTCTACAAAAATTCTACCAGCAAGTACTCATAAAATCTTCACTTGAGATAGCTTTGATCTCCTTTGATATCTTCAATCCACGCTTTTGAGTGTTGGTTTAGAATCATTAAAACTCTTGTTTCAACATTCTCCCCCTTTTTGATGATGACAAAACAACTCACAAACTGGATTAGTACTTGGGTTTTCTTTCACAAGCTCCCCCTTAATATATGCATAAGATATCAAATCAACAGATTAAGTGAAGAGATTTAAGGCACAAAATTTTGCAACAAAGAGATCCATACATTTAATCAAGAGTTGCTTGTACAGAAATAAATTAATCAAAGTTCAAACACAAAATATAAAACAACACAAAATACAACAAAGAGGACCCAAGCCTAATTTCTAAGCAATTCTACACTAATTTCTTCTTGGACTTGGTCTTCTTGCTGTAGTATTTCCCTTTCCCTTTCCCAGATTGCTCAGCAGAAGGCTTTCCAGTTTGCCCAGACTTCTCCCCCTTTTTGGCATCATCAGGAAGGCCAACAAAATCAGCTGGAGGAGGAATCTGAGAGACAGGAATAGCACGAAGTGGCACAGGAGCAAAGGGAATATCAGGCTGAACTGGTGCAGGAGGCTCAGCAGTCTCAGGACTTGATTCGTCATCTTCATCATCATCAGAGACCACAAGCAGCTCTTGCATTTCCTGTCTAGATAGAGCTGGCCGAGCTCTCTGTTCCTCTGACAGCCCATAAGCAGCAAGGGAAGGAGAGGCTGGTGCAGGAGGAGGAAACATATCTTCAAGCCTTCTCCTTTGAGCTAGCAGAAGAGCATTGTGAGCAATAGCAGCAAAGTCAATAACAGGCACAATGCTCCTTTCCTCATTGAGTGCAGCTTGCAGAAATGGTGAAGCAGAAATGGATGCTACTAGCTGCTCAACTTGCTCAGACTCTTGGGTGGAAAGGATAGAGTCCTGAGCAACTGCTTCACTCTGCTCAATTGGGCTTGTTTCCTGCAGACCCTCTTCCTCCATGCCATAGTCCAAGGGTGAACCAGGACTTACCTCATTGTTGGAGGCCTTTGGCGTGCTAGTTGGTTCAATCTCTTGCATACCAACATCAGGGATAGGAGAATCCAGCTCAAAAGGACTTGGAGGCACAGGAGATGGAGACAGAGTAGGCTCAGGGATACCAGGCCGAGGTGGAGCTGAAGTGGTAGGAATTGCATTTCTAATCTCTTCATAGGCATCAGCCACCACCTTCATATTCACAGCCAATTGATGGATCTGATCTTGTAGATGAGCAAATTTGGTGTTTTGCTCATCCCTAATGCTGAGAATGAGTGTTGACAGACTGTCAAACAACTCAGTGATCTTTGTTGGCTTGACCCGAGAGGAGGGAGTGGAAGAAGGGTGAGTAGGCCTGGAGGGAGATGGAATAGGTTGAGAAGGCTGAGGTACAGATCTGCTAGGGGCCTCAGAAGTGCCTTCTTGTTGGAGGGAAGCATCAGCAACAAAGAACAAGTCTTCAGATTTTCCTGCTCCCTTTCCAACCCATCGTCCTTCATCCTTTTCAATCCCCATTCTTTGCAGTTCTTCCTCTTTGAATGCCTCAGTGAGTTTTCCTTTCCCCTTTTCAATGTGCTGAATCCTAGCATGCTGCAGGATTCTTGAAATAATTGCTGCATAGGGGAGTGTGGAATCCTTCCTCTGATCTCTTGCTTTTATCATTCACTGGAGAATGATATGACCCATATTGATCAGCTTCCCACGTATGATAGCAGTCATTACATGAGCCTCTGCCCTTGTTATCAAATTGAAGCTTCCACCTTTATTGAAAATGATCCTGGACACAATGTAGTGCAGAATCCTTACTTGTACACTTAGATCTGTGGGCTTCAACAGATTTATTGTGGGCCTATTCTCCCTTCTTCTGAACAAGGTGTCCAAGATAGTGCTCTCCTTGTAATATAGGAAGGGCTCACCTTCTTCGTCAGCTGTGCTAGCCTCATCCATATACCCAGAGGCTGTGATGTCAACTTTCAACCCATCTTGACCTGGGATTTCCAACACCTCATTGAAGGTTTCATCAGCAAGCCAAATGGTCCTTGATCTTAAGGTGACCTCCCATTTCCTTTTCTTGCTGTTATATTTAAGAGAGGCATACCAAGTCTTCACTACTTCATCATCATATTTTTCAGCAATTTCCAACAGATTTCTATATTTTGTCAACCATATTGCAGCATCAAAGTTGTTGGATATCAGAAATTGTTCCATATTTACACAGTGAGGCTTGATTACCTTTTTGTTGGAAAACTTGGTAGTGTACTCTTCTTGAATCTCAGGAGTGCTCCACAGTGGTAGTGAAGTCAATTCGAACTCTCCAGATTCAGTAGAAGAAGAGGAAGCCACAGCAGCAGTATCAGCCGAAGGAACTGCAGATTTTGAAGATGAGGGCCCAGCTTTCTGAGATTCTGACTTGGATGATGATTTTTGGCGTTTGGAAGGAGTAGCTTTACCGGGTTCGGCCTTTCTCTTGGATTTCTCTTCTTCCTTTGTAGCATATTGAGATTTGACCGTCCTTTTTGGCCGAGTTCCAGCTTGTCCTGTTCCAGGAATCTTCACTCTCGCCATTTCTTGGTTGAATGATGCAGAATGTGGCTGAGAATAGATTTAAGGGATGCGAAAGGAAGTTTAATTGGTGAGAAATGACGGTTTTTAGACAGGAGTTAAGAGGATTGAAGAGAGAATCAGAACAGACTTGGAGGAGTTACAAATAGGGTTGCGTCTGTTCTGTGGGAAACCATCGGTTTTAACGCATGTAACCGTCTGACAGACGAATTTTGTGGGGTCAAAATTCGAACTTCGGGCAGTTACAAGTTAAACCGTTCAGCACATCTTACTGACAGACGAATTTTCATCTTGAAAGTTCGTCTGACAGAGGTTTGAAACAATCAATACATACACAACAGACGAATTTTGTCCCGACAAAATTCGAATGTTGAAAAGAAAAACAGCCTCAACAAACAAAACTTCAACCAATAGACGAATTAAGCATGCAGAGCATCATCTTTCAAGCATTCAATCATCAATAGCATAATTCAACAGACGAATTTTGAACTGAAACTTCGAATTTTTCAACTTTTGTAAATATTGTCCAACATTCGTATGTTAAGAAGTAATAATTCGTATAACAGTGATGGACAATCATTACTTTGAAATTTCTATTTTTGAAAATTCGAACTTTCAAGCTTCAACAGACGAATTTCGAGGCATTACCGAGAACTGTTCCAAGGCATAACAGGCCAAAGTTCGTCTGTTGGTCAACCAAAATTCGAATGTTGACCATGTTGACTAGTTCAAAAACACAGATTATCAATGAAATTCATCTAGCAATCAAACATCATACAAATTTCAACTTTAAAAACTTACAGAATGGATCCAGACCTTAGAATAATTATCATTCACTTCATTTTCTGGTTGTTCCAATCTGGAGTGCTCCAATCTTTCAACCTTTTAGCCATTGTTTTTCACAAGGAGCACCTGCAACTATACTAAAACATACTCCGATGCTCAAGTTAGAATAAATTCTAGTATTAAAAATTCTAAAGACAGAATTGCACAGAAATGACTTACAATTCATTGGGATTTACCATTCCCAATTCTCTTCTTATTTTGCAATGCCTGTCTTCTGGTAGAGGTTTGGTGAGTATGTCAGCTAGTTGATCCTCTGTTGGGATGTATTCCAGCTTAACTTCTTCTTTCAGAACGTGATCCCTTATGAAGTGGTGTCTAACCTCAATATGTTTCGTCCTTGAGTGCATGACAGGATTCTTAGTGATGTTTATGGCACTTTGATTATCACACATGATGGGTATCTCTTTCATTTTAACCTCAAGATCCTCAAGCTGCTGCTTCATCTAGATAGCTTGGGCACAACAGTTTCCAGCTGCAACATACTCAGCTTCTGCAGTGGATAGAGCCACACTGTTTTGCTTTTTGCTGAACCATGAAACCAGGGATCCTCCAAGAAACTGACAAGTTCCACTTGTGCTTTTTCTGTCAGTTTTGGATCCAGCAAGATCAGCATCAGTGTATCCTTTGAGATCTTCTCCATTGCTTTTTGGATACCAAAGACCCATCTGTGATGTTCCAATTAGATATCTGAAAATTCTTTTCACAGCTATTGCATGGGTTTCTTTGGGGCATGATTGGAACCTTGCACACATGCAGACACTGAACATAATGTCAGGTCTGCTGGCACTTAGGTACAGCAGGGATCCAATCATTCTTCTGTATTGAGTAATGTCAAACATTTTCCCATTTTCATCCATGTCCAGTTTGGTTGCAGTAGCCATAGGTGTTCCCATTGGCTTGGCATTCTCCATTCCAAACTTCTTTAACAGCTCCTTTAGATACTTGGATTGACTGAGAAAGATACCATCATTAAGCTATCTGATTTGCAATCCAAGGAAGAAATTGAGTTCACCCATCATGGACATTTCGAATTCTCCCTGCATTAACTTAGAAAATTCCTTGCAAAGAGTTTCATTAGTAGCACCGAAAATAATATCATCAACATAGATTTGGACAATTAGTAAACCTTTATTCTCTTTCTTAGTAAATAAAGTTGTGTCAACTTTGCCTCTGTTAAACCCTTTTTCAGTCAGAAAGTTGCTCAATCTTTCATACCATGCTCTGGGAGCTTGTTTTAATCCATAAAGAGCTTTCTTCAGTTTATAGACATGGTTTGGTTTTGTAGAATCCTCAAAACCTGGAGGTTGATCTACATAAACTTCTTCCATGATATATCTATTCAGAAAGGCACTCTTTACATCCATTTGATATAGCAAAATATTTTTCATGCATGCATAAGCTAGTAGAATTCTTATAGCTTCTAATCTGGCTACTGGTGCAAAGGTTTCTTCAAAATCAATACCTTCTTCTTGATTATACCCTTTAGCAACTAATCTAGCTTTATTTCTGATTATGGTTCCAGATTCATCAAGTTTGTTTCTGAAAACCCATTTGGTACCAATAACAGGATGATTTTTGGGTCTAGGTACTAAATCCCAAACTTGATTTCTTTCAAACTGATTTAGTTCATCTTGCATTGCCAAAATCCAATAATCATCAGTTAAGGCTTCTTCAGCACATTTGGGTTCAATTTGAGAAATGAAAGCACAATTTAGCATTTGATCCCTTAACTGTTTTCTGGTTTTGACTCTCTCTTGAACATCTCCTATCACTTGATCAACAAGATGATTCCTTTGATATCTCCAAGCTCTAGGGAGTTCTTGAGATGTTTCTTCATTATTTTCTTCATCAAACTTTTGCTCCTGGATATCTTCCTCTATGTTAACAGATTCAGATATCTTTGGAGGTTCAGTTCTACTTTTATCAGAAATGCCCAGTTTTTCAAAATTGAAAGCAAGATCATCCTCATTGGTAAGATGTTTTGAAACAGTTTCATTTTCAATGAAAACTACATGCACAGATTCTTCTACCACATTTGATCTTTTATTATAAACTCTATATGCCTTACTCCTACTAGAGTAGCCTAGAAATATACCTTCATCTGATTTGGCATCAAATTTACCTAGGTTTTCTTTGCCATTGTTGTGAATGAAGCATTTGCACCCGAACACATGGAGATGGGACAGATTTGGCTTTCTCCCCTTGTACAGCTCGTATGGAGTCTTTCCCAGGATGGGTCTGATGTATGCTCTGTTGATGATGTAACTTGCTGTGTTCACTGCATCAGCCCAGAACACTTGAGAAAGTTCTTTCTCATTCAGCATAGCTCTGGCCATCTCCCCAATAGTTCTGTTTTTCCTTTCTACTACTCCATTCTGTTGAGGGGTCCTAGGAGCTGAGAAGTTGTGGTCAATTCCATGCTCACTGTAGTACTCCAGGAAGTATGCATTTTCAAATTCTCCTCCATGATCTAATCTGATAGACACAATAGAGATACCTTTCTCATTTTGCACTTTCTTCACTAAGGTTACAAATGCATCAAAGGTATCACTCTTAGAAGAAAGGAATAATGTCCAAGTAAATCTAGAATAATCATCAACAATTACAAGCACATACAGATTACCACCAAGACTTTTCACCCTAGATGGTCCAATTAAGTCCATATGCAGCAATTCAAGTGGTCTTGTTGTGGTAACTATGTTTTTAGATTTGAAGGATGATTTAATTTGTTTTCCTTTTAAGCATGCATCACATTCTTTATCCTTTTCAAAAAATATTTTTGGCAAACCAGTAACTAGCTCATTTTTAACCAGTTTAGACAATTGATTCATATTGACATGAGCTAATCTCCTATGCCATAACCAACTATCGTTATTTTGACTAATTAAGCACACAGAATCTAAAGGAGGAAGTTCATCAAGGTCAATAGTATAGCAGTTACCATCCCTTTGAGCCTTGAGGATTACTTTGTGATCACTTTTTCTGATGACCAGGCAAAACTTTGAGTCAAACAGCACCCAGTTTCCTTTGTCACAAGTCTGACTCACGCTTAGCAGGTTGTGGTTGAGGCCAATCACAAACAGCACCTCTTCAATGGATGTTTCTGGATTTTTCCCCACAATGCCGATTCCAACGATTTTGCCATATTGATCACCTCCAAAGGTCACCTTTCCTCCTTTCTTGTCTCTAAGGGTGATGAACTTCTCCTTGTCACTAGTCATGTGACTTGAGCAGGCACTGTCCATATACCATTTGTTGCTTTTCTTAGCTTTGAGACAGACCTGCAAAACAATGTTTATGATTTCCTTTTAGGTACCCAAATTTGCTTGGGTCCTTTTTGGTCAGTATATTTTTCCCTAGATGCAGATGCAACTTTGGGAACCTATCCAACTTTCCTCCCAAGTCCATTTTTCCTCAAATCACAGGAACTGGAAATATGTCCCTTTTTGTTACAGAAATGACAGGTAGTGAAAGGACTGCTAGATTGAGATGCAGGAAGAAAACAGTGCAGATAATACTTTTGTCTAGCATGCCTTGGTTGATCATATGTTTCAATGTGAGGTGATGCATTAACTTTCTTTTTATTGTTCTCAGCATGCACAAAATGTCTCATATATGCATTTTGATTTTTCTTCCTAATATTTTCCTTGACAGCACATGGGTCATAGCCAAGACCAGCTTTTCCTTGTGATATTCTTTGGCTCCCCATCAAGGCAAACAACATATCTTTACCTCTAGTGAGCCTAGACATGCTTTTAACTAGATAATCATTAGTTTGTTTAAGTTCAGTGCATGAAGTGCAACAAACAGATTCAGAAGTAGGTAAAGAAGCAGTTTCAGAAACTATGCCTTGAGACTCCAGCTTGCTTATCTTTTTCTTTGCCAATTTCAGTTCTTTAGAAACTTTAATAAATTCATCATGAAGCTCATGAAATGTATCCAGTAATTCAGAATAGGAAGGTTCAGATTCATATACCTCTTCTTCCAGATCACTGCTGCATGAGGGTGTGGTTTCTTCAGAAGCAAGTGCCATCAGACAAATGTTGGCAATCTCATCTTCATCTTCTTCTTCCTCATCTGAGCTGTTGCCCCATATGGATGATATGTAGGCTTTCTTCTTTTTCCCTTTGTCAGCACCTTTCTTTTCTTTTTCTTGCTTCTTGAGGAATTGGGGGTAGTCCCATTTTATGTGTCCCTGCTTCTTGCACTCATAGCAAGTCACAGGTTCTTTTGCCTCTTTCTTGCTTTCCCTAGCAGCTACCTTCTTGAAGAATCTCTTGTTCTTCTTCTTGCTATAGAATCTTCCGAATTTTCTGACCATCATAGCTAGAGTTTCCTCATCCAGCCCATCCTCTTCATCAGATTCTTCTTCCTTTTCATCAGCAGCTTTGAGGGCAAGGCTTTTCTTCTTTCTGTCCATCCCAGCTTCCTTGAGAGCTTTGATTTTTCCTTCATACTCTTCAAGACTGCCAAAGAGAGCTGTGACAGAGGCCATTGATTCTCCTCTAGCTTCTTCTATTGCTGTCACCTTGGGCTGCCATTCCAGAGGGAGTGCTCTGAGAATTTTTCTTACTTTCTCTGATTGAGAGTATTCCTTTCCTAGGCTCTTTAGTTGATTCACAATGAGAGTGAATCTCTTTTGGAGCTCCTTTACAGTTTCTCCTTCAGACATCCTAAAGCTCTCATACTCTCCAATGCACGTATTGAGTCTATTCTCCCTGACCCCAGATGTCCCTTCATGTGCAATCTGCAGAGTGTCCCACATCCCTTTTGCAGTAGTGCATTGTGAGACCCTGTAGAATTCGTCCTGGTTCAGGGCACTGACTAAACAATGCTTTGCTTTAAAATTCAGTAGGACTCTCCTTCTGTCTTCATCATTCCACTCTGCTTCCAGCTTCTCTTTGTATCTTCCATCTTCAGTTAGAGCCATTGGGACGAAATCTCCTTTATCAATGACTGACCAGATGTCAAGATCAATTGATTGGAGGTAGATCTGCATCCGCATCTTCCAGTACCCATAATGCTCTCCACTGAAGCCTGGTGGTCTGTTAGTGTTGATCCCTTCAGGAAGTATACTCTCTCCAAAGCCAGCCATCTTTGTTCCCGAACTGTAAAATCCTTTGAGTGGGAATCCGGGCTCTGATACCACTTGTTAGCAAGGCTGACTTCCCAAGAGGGGGGCTGAATTGGGAAGATTGAAATTTTTCTGCACAAAGTGAAGTTAGTGAAGATATCACAATATAATGAAAAGAACGTGTAAAACAGAGCAAGCTGAAAAGTAGAGATAAGGAGAAGAAAACTCAAAGATTTATTCTGGTTCGGTCTATCCACTTGACCTACATCCAGTCCCCAAGACACCTCTTGAGATTTGTCCACTATACAGCAAGAATTTCAACGGGCTTCTTGCTAAGGCCACAGTACACGAGTATGCTCTGTTTCTGAGCTCTCTCAAACTCTCCAAGCACTTTCACTATGTGCTTCCCAATCCCCTTGTGAATACCCCTCACAAGTAAATCTATCTTCCAGATGAAGAGTAGATAGTTTACAAATGAATAACTCTCTTGAATAGAGTAGATATGAAGGTTTAAGTACAAATAATGAAGTTGAAAGGGTAAAAGCTTTTGAGATGAAGATTCAGCAGAAATTCGGTATATACAAGTTTGATTCGTTACCCACAACTTCAAATGATGTTGTATTTATAGATTTAGGTCTCAAATATCCGTTAGAGACTAAATCTATCCGTTGGGGAAGTTATCCAACGGTTACTCTGAAAAACTATCCGTTTACCAACCGCATTTAATGTTTCTGACCTGCTGAAATTCGAATTTTGGTTGTCCAACAGACGAATTTCGAGGGAACCGAAGGTTAAAGCTTCCAACGTTAAAATACGAAGTTCGTCTGTCCATAGAGTGAAATTCGAATTTTGAAACTTATAAAATATTTTCACAATGTGACATACGAATTTTCAAGAATAAAGTTTTTCTGTAAATCGTGAACAGTGTTTTCAATTTTCTACAGTACCCTCGAAATTCGAATTTTGGATGCCCAAAATTCGTCTGTCCATTTGAACGTTCAAAGAGGCACAGTAGTTCACTTTCTTTGAAATTTGAATTTTGGCAGAGTGAAATTCGTCTATCAGAGACCAGTTTTGAGACTTAAATCATTCTTGATCTCAGATGAACTTTATCAAACTTTCAGACGAATTTCTTCTATTTTCTCAAGTTTTGTTTTGTCTGAAATTCGAATTTTGAAAGAGTGAAATTCGAATGTCACAAAGTAGCTCCTTTGACTCAGATGCAAATTCGAATGTTGCTAAGTCAAAGTTCGTCTGTCAGAGAGCATTTTTCAAACTTAGTTTCTTCTTGATCTCAGATGAACTTTAGCATAGTTTCAGACGAATTTCTTTGGTTTTCACAAATTGCATTTTGTCTGAAATTCGAATTTTGAAACTGTGAAGTTCGTCTGTCACAAAAAAAAGCTTCTTTCAGACTTGATGAAAATTCGAATTTTGAATGACCAAAATTTGTCTGACAGAGAGACATCTCTTCAGACTTGTTCAGTTTAATCTTGAAATTCGAATGTCCTATGGCAAAGTTCGAATTTCCAACTTTGACAGTTTAGTTTGAACTTTCAACCTTCGTCTGTTTGTGGGTGTTTTCCAAATATTTCAAGATTGAACATAAAATTAAAGTTTAAAAACATCTTTTCTTCAAATCAAAATCTTTTACCCAATCATATCAAGAACTAAGACTTCTACAAAAAGTCTACCAGCAAGTACTCATAAAATCTTCACTTGATATAGCTTTGATCTCCTTTGATATCTTCAATCTAGGCTCTTGAGTGTTGGTTTAGAATCATCAAAACTCTTGATTCAACACTATGCTCTTATACTCCTTTGATATTCTCCTTCCAAGCTCTAGTTGTTTGGAATCATCAAAATACTTGATTCAACATTCTTCCCCTTTTTGATGATGAGAAAATAACTTGTAAACTAGATTAGCACTTGGGTTTGCTTCTAAGAGCTCCCTTTCAACATATGCATTAAAATTCAAAGGTAAATATAGCATATGTTCTAGAGCTTGAGAATATATGATAGAAATATAAGAAACACATTGCATTGATTCAAATATTCAGTACAAAGAGTTAATCAAAGCATAATTCAAGTACACAGAATTACAAGTTAAAACACTTAGCAAGTACATAGAATTATAAGATGCAAAATCACACAGCCTTAAGATCTAAGCCCTAAGGGTCTCTAACTTGTCACTTCTTCTTGGGCTTTGACCTCTTGCCATAAGTTTTGCTAGATTGCCCGGCTTCAGACTTCCCAGTTTGCTTATCTTTCTTCTCCCCCTTTTTGCATCATTAAGGGATGGAGCATGCATAAAGGGAGAAGGGACCTAAGACATGGGAATATCTTAAAGAGGGACATGAATGAATAGTACTGATGGAGGTATCTTAGGAAAATCCTCTTCAACATCTGCAACTATTTCCTGAACTTCCCTTTGAAGGTTGGCTAGTCTAGCTCTTTGTTCCACTAACAGACCATATCTAGAAAGTGATGAAGGAGGAGCTGGTAGAGCAAACATTTCATCAAGCCTTCTCTTCTGAGCTTGCACTATTACATCATGTGCAATGGCAGCAATATCCACATAGGGCACGATGACTCTCTCCTCATCTAGTGCTGCTTGAATGATTGGTGCAATGGTGATGGCTGACACTAGTTTTTCCATTTTCTCAGACTCTTGAGATGACAGAATTGATTCTTGAGCAATATCCTCAATTACAGACTCATGTGAGCCTTCTTCTTGAGTGGCCTCTTCCTCCACAGCATAGTCCAAAGGTGGACTAGGGCTTGTTTCATTGCTTGAGGCCTATGGAGTAGCAGCAGCCTCAGTAGTAGCAGGCTTAGGGGAATGTAATTCAAAACGGCTTGGAGGATCAAGAGAGATAGATTTAGTGGGTTCAGAAGGTCCAAGTTTTGTGGTAGGGATATCATTTCTGATATCTTCATATGCATCAATAATCAACTTCATATTCTTGGCCAAGTGAGTGATTTGATCTTGCAAGTGAGCAAACTTGGTATTCTGTTCCTCTCTTATGCTCAACATTAGTAAGGACAGGCTATCATACAACTCAGTGACTGTGGTGGGTTTGGCCCAGGTGGATGGAGTAGATGTAACACCCCTCATGACTTTGTTTTGGCATGGTATGCATGACCAGAGGAAAATAGGACATAAGAAGGTTCAAGTGGAGTTTGAAAGAGCTCCATGCCACGGCGAGAAATAGGGCCGCTATAGCGAGAGCATGTCTAGTGGCTCTTTCCTGCTGAAAATTGGTAGAGCCATGACAAGGTGTGCTAAGGCTGTGGTGAGAATCGAGAATCTTGTTTAAATCGGAATCATTTTAGACGAACAAGAAAGAAAGAAATGAAGGGAGCGACAGACGAGAAATGAGGAGCTCTACTAGGTTTGAGATTTCTAGTATCTAGGAGTGATTTTCAGAACTTGGAAGCTTGGATTCAAGTTGGTGAGTGATTTCTACTCCTCCCTCTCCATTTTCTTCGGTTGAAATTTGGGGTTTTTTAGTTATAAGTTGGGATCTTTGGTTTTGGCCAAAATTCACCAATTGAAGTAGATGAAATGGGGTTAAGGAAGTGTATTTTGGTATTCTTGTTGCTTAGATGTGAGTTTTGAAGGGTGTATGCATTATTTGAGCTTAACCTTAGGTTGTTTTTAGTTAGGGCTTTTGGGAACCCGAAGTGTATGTGTTTGAGTAGTGTTTGAATGGTTCC
Organism: Adenanthera pavonina; assembly: GCA_026686845.1. Classification (NCBI taxonomy): domain Eukaryota; kingdom Viridiplantae; phylum Streptophyta; class Magnoliopsida; order Fabales; family Fabaceae; genus Adenanthera; species Adenanthera pavonina. Next base: position 7,784,732 of record JAIVEN010000019.1, on the reverse strand, counting down.
TATGAGCTTAATAATGCATGAAAGGGGTGTTGAAACTTTGGGTTAGGCTAAAGTAGTTGAATTGTGATGTTTGATTATTGGTATATTGTGTTAATTGAGGAATTATGATATTGTTAAGGTTGTTTGGCTACTTAGATAAGGCTAGTTGTGGGATTGACATTCAAGAAAGCTTGTGGAACTCGCATGAGTGGGGTATTGACAACTTGAGGCAACCGGGTGTTTGTTTATATTGCATTGATTATATTGTATGATAGTACATATATTTGTGCATATATGATATGTTTGTGTGTACTGTTTTCTATATATATTGTGGCATGCACACAGCTAGATGATGATTATGATGATGATTGGAGATGATAATATTAACATGATATGACATGAAGAATACATGTCATTATGATATGATAATGATGATTATATGATGATACATGAGCATCACCATATGGCATTGTGAGATTGTGATCTATGGGGGATTGGGTGGTGATGATGTGATGACAATATGATGTATGATGATATATATATATATATGTTAGGGAGGATAAGGATGGATTATATATGTTAGGGAGGATAATGATGGATTATATATGTTAGGGAGGATAGGAATGAGATCCCTATGAGGGAGACATGCATTTCATTCATTTCACATTGCATTCATGAGCTGCATGAGATATATATATGTGTGTGTGTGTGTGTGGTTGTTCCTGTTTACTAAGACATTGTCTCACACCCATCTTTCATGAACTAACCTTTTAGGTGACAGTTTTGGCACTAGTCCTGAGAAGCCGAGGGAGTAGCAACAGACATGGGAATACTAGGTCTATGTAATTTATGTGTTTTGGATATGTATCTTGTGCCAAGTAGAATAGAAGGTTTTGTAATGAATGTATGTCATGGTTATGGATATATGTATGGATTATATGGATGGATGTTGTATGTATGTGTTATATATGAGAAAAGGTGTTTTTGGGCCTGGTTGGTGTGTTTTAGGGCCTGTAGCCCGTTTTGTCGAGTTAGGGTTCAAAGGGGTCAAATCTTAGATGAGTTGTTCCTTTGAGGTGAAACCTCTTTGGATAAGTTGGCCTTTGATGGCAACTGGAGGTGGTTAGTGGTGAGTTTTGGTCAATAAGTGGCCAAAATGATGTCAGAGGTCCAGAATCTCCATACGGAGTTGGATTGAAGTGAAAGTGGTATCTATGGATAGATTGGGACTAGATTGACTTTTAAGAGTTGGAATCAAGTCAATCAGAGGTCGAAACATAAAGTTATGCTCGTTGGAAGTTTGCCCCGGTACTAAGTTTTTGCTGGTGTGGAAACTAGCAGGGGGCATTGCGGCGCTAGGGTCCAGGCCACGGCGCCAGTGAAGGCAGAAGCGAGTGAAGATAGGGAGATAGGAGCCACGGCGGTACTGTAGCGGCCATGACCCCAGCCCTATTTTTGGTGTTGTTGGTTCGTTTCCGCTATTCTGAAGTTGTTTTGAGTCGTTCTAGTTGTGTTTGGTTGGTTTTCAAAGTTTTTGGTCAAGTCTGGAGGTGTTTGAAGGTAGGGTGTTACAATGGAGGGTTGAGGTGGCCAAGTGGGATATGGTGGAGGAGAGACAGGTTAAGTAGGTTGTGGTGAGGGGTGGATATTTGGAAAAGCTTTAGAAGTGCCCTCTTGCTGCTGTGACTGTCTTCCTTCATAGAGCAAATTTTTGGATTGGCTTGTTCCTTTCCCTATCCACCTTCCTTCTTTTCCTTCTATCCCCATCCTAATTAACTTTTCTTCTTTGAATACTTTAGTAGGCTTCCCTTTTGCCTTTTCCAAGTGCTGAATCTTGGCGTATTGGAGCATTTTGGTAATGATAGAGGCATAGGATAAGGTAGAGTCTTTTCTTTGATCCCTTGCCTTGATCATTCTTTGAAAGATGATGTGTCCTAAGTTCAGCAGTTTCCCTCATATCAGGGTAGTCATCATGTGAGCCTCATCCCTTGTAATCAAGTTAAAGCTTTATCCTTTGTTAAAGATCATCCTTGACACTATGTAGCGCAGGACCCTGGCTTGGAAACTTAAATCAGAGGGCTTTACAAGCTTTAGAGGAGGCTTGTTCTCACGTCTCCTGAATAAAGTGTTCAGGACTGTGCTTTCTTTGTAGTTTAGGAACTCTCTACCTTCCTCATCTACTTCTTCATCCTCATCCATGTATCTAGAGGATGTGATGTCAATTTTGTATCCCTCTTGGCCAGGAATCTCTAGAACTTCATTAATGGTTTCATCAGACAGCCATAAAGTCCTAGATCTAAGTGTCACTTGAAACTTCCTTTTTTTTTTGTTGTATGTTAGAGCAACATATCATGTCTTAATTACCTCATCATCATACATTTCCTTAATTTCCAACAAATTTTTATATTTACTCATCCAGAACCTAACATCAAATTTGTTGGAAACAAGAAAATCTTCCAAGTTGGTATAATAAGGGGTTATTACCTTCTTTGCCACAAATTTGGTGTATTCCTCCAAGATTTGAACAGTGCTGCATAGAGGTTTAGTTGTTAGTTGTAGTTCTAGTTCCTCTGACTCTATGGAGGACGAAGGGACAATAATAGGGATTGGTTTTTTGGATTATGCTTTTAGAGTTGATCTTTGCTTCTTAGACAGAGTTCCCTTGCTTGATTCGGCCTTTTTTTTCTTGGATTCTCCTTCTTTGGAAGTATATTGAGACTTGGTTGCTCATTCGGGTTTGGACTCTTCTTTCCTAATGTTGGCATTCTTAACCCTTGCCATTGTCATGATAAATTGGAGATAAGAGATGCTTAAAAGGGCTTTATAGGGTTCGGGTAGGAGTTTAATTGGTGGGAAATGAAGTTTAACCGAAGGAATTGAAGAGAAATTAAGATAGAAGAAGAACAGCTTTGAGAGAGAGACAAATAGGATTGCGTCTGTTCAGAGCATGATAATTTGATTTAGCTTAAGTAACCATTCAAAAAACAAATTTTGAGGGCCAAAATTTGAATTTTGGGTTGTTACGTTGCTTGTTCAACTCAGAGAAACTATCTGACAAATGAATTTTCATCCTCGAAGTTTATCTATCAAAGACTTGTCATATGAGGGATGACTTCAACAGATGAATTTCAGTCCTGAAATTAATCTAACAGAGACTTAACATCAATAGATGCTTCAACAGACAATGTTATGTTCCTAAAGTTCGAATGTTAAGTTCTTTATCTGAAGGCAAGCAAGTAAGAGACGTTCAATAGATGAATTATAGGATTCAAAATTTGAATTTTGAAACTTTGGATGAAAATTTTGAAATGCGAATTTTGAACTATTAAAGTTCTTATGTTGAACATTTGGACACAATCTGCTTTCATACCAACATTCAAAGCTCGAATTTTCATCAAGTAACAGACAAATTTCAAATGAATTGGAAATACTAGAATAGCATGTGAGGCACTAAAATACATCTATCAAGCACTTAAGTACGAATTTTAAGCATGCTAACTCATTGAAAACCATAATGTAGCATGGAAATTCATCTAATAGCATCTGAAGTCCAAATTTTACATAATTGAACTTACAGATAAGAGCTGAAAAATTCAAATTTCCATTTTCCTTTGGTTGAGTCAGTGTGAGATACTCCATTACATTGATTTTTCTTTCATATAAACTCATGAGGAGTACCTGTAAAACGCTTTTAAACATATTCTGAAACTTAAGTCTATATAAATCTTAATATCTTAACTTCAGAAAGTAAATAGATTCAGTTAGAGGCTTGCTTACAGTTCACTGGGATTTACCATTCCCAATTCTCTTCTAATTTTGCAATATCTGTCATCAGGAAGTGGTTTGGTCAATATATTTGTAATCTGATCTTTAGTAGGGACAAACTTTAATATGATATCCCTTTTCAAAATATGGTCCTGTATGAAGTGGTGTCTAATTTTAATATATTTTGTCCTTGAATGCATGGCTGGATTCTTTATGATATTGATGGCATTTTGATTATCACATCTTTTTGGTATTTCCTTCATCTCAATCTCAAGATCTTCAAGTTTCTACTTCATCCAAAGAACTTGAGCACAGTAGCTTCTAGCATCTATATATTTAGCTTCTACTATGGAGAGAGCTGCATTATTCTGTTTTTTCCTGAACCATGAAACCAAAGATTCTCCCAGAAATTGGCATATCCCACTTATGCTCTTTCTATCAATTTTGGATCTAGCAAAGTCAGCTCTAGTGTATCTTCTGAGTTATCTCCATTGCCCTTTGGATACTAGAGTCTCATTTGTGATATTCCAATTAGATATCTGAATATTCTCTTCACAGCTGTTACATGAGACTCTTTGGGACATAATTGGAATCTAGCACACATGTAGACACTAAACATGATGTCAGGTGTACTAGCTGTTAGGTATAATAGGGGACCAATCATTCTCCTATATTGAGTTATATCGAATGGCTTTCCTCCTTCATCCATATCAAGCTTTGTTATGGTGGCCATAGGAGTTTCCATTGATTTGGAATTTTCTATTCCAAATTTCTTTAGCAGTCTTTTCAAATACTTTGATTGATTGAGGAAGATGCTATCATCATGTTATTTGATTTGCAATCCAAGGAAAAAGTTGAGCTCTCCCATCATAGACATTTCAACTTTACTCTACATTAACTTAAAAAAAAAATTCTCACACAAAGATTGATTAGTAGCACCAAATATAATATCATCAACATAAATTTGAACAATAAGCAAATCTTTGTTTTCCTTTTTGGTAAACAGTGTTGTATCAACTTTTTCCCTATTAAATCTTTTTTCAATAAAAAAGTTGCTTAGGCTTTCATACCAAGCTTTGGGTGCCTGTTTTAAACCATAAAGAGCTTTCTTTAGTTTATATACATTGTTTGACTTTGTTGAGTCCTCAAAAGCTGGAGGTTGATCAACATAAATCTCTTCCATGATATAATCATTTAGAAAAGCATTCTTTATATCCATTTAATACAGCATTATGTCTTTTATATATGCATAGGTTAAGAGAATTCTTATTGCTTCCAATCTTGCTATTGGAGCAAAAGTTTCCTCATAATCTATACCTTCATCTTGATTGTATCCTTTAGCTACCAACCTAGCTTTATTTCTAACTATTGTTCCAAACTCATCAAGTTTATTTCTGAATACCCATTTAGTTCCAATAATTGGGTGATCCTTGGGTCTAGGCACTAAATCCCAAACTTGATTTCTTTCAAATTGATTTAGTTCTTCTTGCATGACAAATGTCAAGTATTCATCTGTTAAAACTTCTTCAGTGCTCTTAGGTTCAATTTGAGAAATAATGTATAGTTATTCATTTAATACCTAAGTTGTTTTCTAGTCTTAACATTCTCTTGAACATCCATAATCACTTGATCAACATGATAACTCCTTTGATATCTCAAAGCTCTAGGGATTTCTTGAGAATTTTCCTCATTATCTTCAGGTTTCATATCTTTCTCCTTAATATCTTTCTCTTTATCAATAGATTCTGATATTTTTGGAGGTTCAGTTTTATTTTCTTGGGAAAAGTTCAAGTTCTTGAAGCTAGAAATTAGTTTATCCTCATCTAAGACATGTTTAGAAATAGTTTCATTTTCAATGAAAACTACATGCATAGATGCACGGATTCTTCTATGGTCCTAGACTTTTTTTTAAACACCCTATATGCTTTACTTCTACTAGAATAGTAAAGAAATATACTTTCATCTAATTTAACATCAAACTTACCCAGATTTTCTTTTCCATTGCTGTGGATGAAGCACTTACATCCAAACACATGCAAATGTGAGAGATTTGGTTTTCTTCCCTTGTAGAGCTCGTAAGGTATCTTCCCTAGAATTGGTTTGATGTAAGCTCTATTGATGATATAGCTTGCTATGTTCATTGCATCATCCCAGAAGTATTGAGGAAGCTCTTTCTCATTTAGCATTACTCTTGCCATTTCTCCCAAAGTCCTATTCTTCCTTTCCACTACTTTATTTTGCTGAGGTGTTCTTAGAGTTAAGAAGTTGTGATCAATTCTATGTTCTTCATAGTACTCCAAGAAGTTTGAATTTTCGAATTTTCTTTCATGATTAGACCTGATAGATACAATAGAAATGCCTTTATCATTTTGCACTTTCTTGGTTAAGGTCACAAATGCATCAAATGTTTCATCTTTAGAGGAAAGAAACAATGTCCAAGTGAATCTAGAGTAGTCATCTACAATTACTAACACATACAGATTTCCACTGATACTTTTTACTCTAGATGGGCCTATCAAATCCATATGTAGCAATTGTAGTGGTCTAGATGTAGTGATGACATTTTTAGACTTGAAGGATGACTTAGTTTATTTTCCTTTGAAACATGCATCACATTTTTTGTCATTTTCAAAAGAAATTTTTGGCAATCCAGTAATTAACTCATTTTTTATTAACTTATTTAGTTGGTTCATGTTAACATCCAATCTCCTATGCCACAACTAACTTTCATTATTTTTACTAATTAAACATACTGAGTCTAAAGTAGGAAGTTCATCTAGATCAATGATATATTACCATCCCTTTAAGCTCAGAGGATAACATTACGATCACTTTTTCAGATGACCAGGCAGAATTCTAAGTCAAACAGTGCCTAATTTCCTTTGTCATAAGTCTAACTCATGCTCAGCAAGTTGTGGTTGAGACAAACTACAAATAGCACCTCTTCTATGGATGTTTCAGGATTCTTGTCCACGATACCAATACCAACCACTTTACCATATTGGTCACCTCTAAAGGTCACTTTTCCTCTTTTCTTGTTTCTGAGGGTGATGAACTTCTCCTTATCACATGTCATATGTCTTGAGCAAGTACTGTTCATATACCATTTGTTGCTCTTGCTAGCTCTAAGACACACCTGTAAAATAAAGTTCAGTTTTTCTTCTTAAGTACTCAAATATATTTGGGTCCTCCTCTATCAGTGACATTTTCCCTAGATACAGATGTACCTTTGGGAATCCACTCTACCTTCTTGCCAAGTCCATTTTTCCTTAAAGAACATGAATCGAAAATGTGCCCCTTCTTGTTATAGAAGTGGTAGGTAATAAAGAGGCTGTTGGATTAAGATATATGCAGAAAATAATGTAGATAATATTTTTGTTTTACATATCTAGATTGGGTATAAGTTTCAATGGTTTTTGAAGAGTTACATTTCTTTTTATGCCCTTTTGCATGTACAAAACATCTCATATATAGATTTTGATTTTTCTTCTTGTTCTTTTCCTTAACTGCACAAGGGTCATAGCTAAGATAAGCTTTTCCTTGTGTAATCCTTTGACTACCTAGTAATGCATACAACATGTCTTGACCTTATGTCAGATTAGCTAGACTTTTGAGAAGATATTCATTATTTTTCTTTAGCTCAATGCATGATGCATAGTAGGCAAATTTAACTTTATGTTGAGATGCAATGTCAGTTACTTTGCAATCAGATTCTAGCTTACTAATCTTCTTCTTAGTTAATTTCAGTTCTTTTGTAGTTTTAATGAATTCATCATGCAAATCATGAAATGCATCAAGTAGTTCAGAATATGAAGGGTCATAATTATTTATCTCATCTTTATGCTTAATATTAGATGGATTCTGAGCTTCTTCTGCTGCACATGCCATCAAGCATATGTTGGCAATTTCTTCTTCATCTTCATCCTCTTCATCTGAGCTGTTGCCCTAGATTGAGGAGATGTATGCCTTTTGCTTTTTATTCTTCTCAATAGCTTTCTTTTCTTTTTCTTGCTTCTTCAACAATTATGGGTACTCCTATTTGATATGCCCTTACTTTTTGCATGTATAGTAGGTTATAGGCTCTTTGGTTTCCCTTTTATTGTCTACTGCTGCTCCCTTCTTGAAGAACTTCTTATTTCGCTTCTTGCCATAGAATTTTAAAAATTTTCTGACTTGCATAGCTAAAGTCTCTTTATCTAGTTCTTCTTCATTATCCAAATCATCTTCTTCTTCTTTTGTAGCTTTTAATGCTAGACTTTTCTTCTTCTTTTCTTGTCCAGCATCTTTGAGAGCCTTCATCTTACCCTCATATTCTTCAAGGCTACTGAAAAGAGATGTGACAAAGGCCATTGATTCCCCTCTAGCATCTTCTATAGCAGTTACTTTCGATTGCCATTTAATCGGTAGAGCTCTAAGGATTTTTTTGACTTTTTCTGGCTGGGTATTCTCCTTGCCCAGACTCTTTAGTTAATTCACAATGAGGGTAAATCTTTTCCACAAATCTTTGATGCTTTCTCCTTCCTTCATCTTGAAGTTTCATACTCGCCAATGTAGGAATTTGATTTGTTTTTTCTCTTACTTCATTTGTTCCTTCATGGGCAACTTCCAAAGTGTCCTACATACCTTTAGTTGTGGAACATTAGGACACTTTGTAAAATTTGTCCTAGTTGATAGTACTAACTAGACAGTGTTTTGCTTTGTAGTTGAGCAAAACTCTTCTCCTATCTTCATCATTCCATTCCTTCTCAGGTTTTTCTTTATACTTGCCATCATTTTGCAACTTCATTATGACAAAGTCATCTTTCTAGATGATTAACTAGATATCTAGATCTATGGATTGGAGATATATCTGCATCCTCATTTTTTAGTATCCATAGTACTCTCCACTGAAGCCTGGAGGTTTGTTGGTATTGTTTCCTTTAGGCAATATGTTCTCTCCAAAGCCAGCTATATATTCTCCTAGATGGTTAGATCCTTCAGATGGGAGTCTGGTCTCTGATACCATTTCTTAGACTAGTTAGCTTCCAAAGAGAGGGGTAAATTGAGAAATTTAAAATTTTCTAGAAAAATGTGATATTACCGTGACAGTAGAAATTTACAGAAAAACATAGTATAGAGATAATGAAGGTAAATGCAAGGTAAAGGAAGAAAGGACAAGGAAATTTATCATGGTTTGGTTTGATCCACTTTACCTACATTCAATTCTCAAGGCACTACTTGAAATCCACTATCTACAAGAATTCAATGGGCTTCTTGCAATGCCTTAGTATAACCTTATGCTCTGCTCTAAAAACATTCAGAATTTATACTCTATACTTTTACGAAGTGTTTCCCCAATGCCCTTGTGAATCCCCTCACAAAAAATCCTTCTTCTAAATGAAGAAAAGATTTTACATAGAAAGAACACTCTCTAAATTAGAGTAAATATAATAGTTGAAGTGCAATAAATGAAGTGTGAGAGTGAGAAAGGCTTTGACTAATGAATTCAGCAAAGCTTCAGTATGTACAGTATAAAATTGTTACCCACAACTTCAAATGAAGTTCTATTTATAGATTTGTGACTAAACTAGTCGTTAGACACAAGATGTAGCCGGTAGAGACATTAACCAATGGTTTACTTTGCAAAACTAACCATTCACCAACCACATTTAATGTGTTTGACACTGAAATTCTAATTATAAGTGTCAACAGGCAATTTTCGCAAAGACCATAAGTTTAAGACTTCAAAGTTGAACTTCCAAAATTCATCTGTTTATGAGTGAAATTTGAATTTTGAATTTTCCAAATATATCCCTTGTTAAAACATATGAATTTTCATATTCAAAGTGTATCTGTTGAGTATGAAGAGTTGTCTCATGTTTTTGCAATACACTCGAAATTCAAATTTTAGAAGTCAAAATTCATTTGTCAGTGGTTAGCTCAACATGGCAGAAAAGTTTTGCTCTTTGAAATTCAAATTTTACATTTCAAAGTTTGTCTGTCAGGATATGCTCTAATAAGACTTACAAGTTCTTATTTCAAAATTCAAATTTTGAAATCCAAAATTCGTTTATGGGACTGACTTTGAACTCTTTTTGCACTTTAATATCAATCAAATTTTGACAAGATCTCAGATGAATTTTACACATTTTGCCAATTATGCTTTATTCTAAATTCAAATTTTAGAACTTGAAATTGGTCTATTAGAAATGATAACTTTGAAACTTCGAATTTTAGTAAGTAAAGTTCGAATTTTTCACAAAACATATAAGAACTAATAGCAAAGTTTGTCTTTAAGTCAGTGATTTCAAAATATAACTTATGTTAACATAGGATAACTGTGAAAACACTTGTTTAAATGCTGTGGGATCATAAATAAGTAAAAAATCAAAGCTTTTTACCTTGTGTAAATTGTGAGAAATCCTAATAACTAAATCTTCATATGTATTTCATTGGATTTCTTCACTTCTATGCTCTTACACTCCTTTAATATTCTCCTTACAAGCTCTGTTTGTTTGAAATTATCAAAATACTTGATTCAACACTTAGAGCCAAAGAACACCTAAATTGGATAAGTACATAATTTATGATGAATTTTAGAAATTAAGGGTCATAACTAGACAGTGGTGTGAATACTAGAATTTTTATTGTAAGTGCCATTCAATTTAAAAGGCAATATAAAATTGTACCAAGCTCTAAAAATTCAATGGTTTGCATGTGGGAAATCCCTGTCGTAGGAAGTGAATGCATTAGTTTGAAAGCATTTGGAGCTATAGAGAAAGAGATATGTAAATTCTCCTAAAACTATTCTAGTTAAATTTAAGTTTTTATCCTTAATAGTTTAAATTAATTCCATACTCTGTTCAAGTAGAATAAGTGTACCCAAAAAAATATTTCTAGAAAGTAGATATTTAGGGATATCATATGACATAAAGAATGCAAGAATTACCTCAGGATAGAGGGAGATACGAATTTTAAAATTAAGGCCAAATTCCTGGGAAGATAGAAAATGATCATTTAAATAATAAAATTTGTGCTAAATATTGTAGCAATTGACATGACTAAAATTCAGTTCCATATTTTTCTCATGTAGAAAATATTTTAATCTAGTTTTAGAAAATTGAATCACCTATATGCCTTTTTTCTAGATTTAGGTATAATTTTTTAAAATTCACTGGGAAAAAGAGATTTACAAAATGAACAATAACATTAAGTTTTATTTTTTCTATTTAGTCCCTCAACTAATTTAAGTCTGTAAAATAATACAAGTGGACTCTAATAAAGACAAATTTATGGGAAATATGGTCTAAGGTTAAGGTGTTATAAAAAATGGACATCCCAGGCAAAACCCTCACATTAGGAATAGCCAAAAATAGTCACAAATAATCAAAACAACAATATGGCAAGTCATAACACATCATAAAGTATTACAAGATTACATAAAACAACAAATGAAAATTGCTACATTTATGTAGCCTTTAGCTTTTCCTCTTGGTTTCAATCATTCCTGATAAGTGAACCCTTTTGGAACCCATCTAAAGAACCCACTTTGATATGTATGATACCCGGATCTTTGCAAAACAAAGAACACAAAGACTAGACGCAACGAAAATGAACAAAACGGGAAAAAATAGTAGCAAAAGAAAATAATAATAGAGAAGATAAGAATGATAGATGTTGGTCTTGAGAAGTAGAACCCAAGAGAACCGGTCTCTTGAACCCTAGTTCTGGTAACGCCACAAGGAAGGACTAATTCTTTGATAAGTCGCAGTTCGCTCTAGCACTCAAAGAACGTAAGAGAAACTCGCAAAAGTCTGAAACTTTTATCATTCAAATTTGAAAAACGCTCATGAAAGTTAGGCTAAAATTGGCAAGGTAAAATCTAACCTAATAAGCCTAGAAAACCTAATTAATTTGGGCTCAAGTAATCCTAATAGGATTAGGAGATTTTAGGCCCAAACAACACTCCTATTGGACCTAGGAAACTAGTAAAATAAAACCCTAAAATAAAATAATGAAAATTTATAAGAAAATAATAAAATAAAGCCTAAGCCCTTATAAACATACCACCACATTAATGAAATCACATGTTTGGCACATGACATACTTATTTATAAGGTGGGCTATGAAAAAAACTACTAATTAACTAATTGGGCTTTATTAATTAACAAAGTTCAGCCCATAATTAATAAAAATGAAATTAATACTAATTAGGCCCATTAATCCTCAAGTCACATGCTCTTTAAGAGAATCACATGTTGGGCTTGATTTTGGGCTTAAATCTGAACTTTTATATATGATAACATAATCATGCCATTGTTGTGCTCTTGGGCTTCAAATTGACTTAAGTGCAAAGGCTTCATCTCAAGTTGCTTGTTGACCACACCATTCAAGGCCTCTTTCATTACCTTAGTTTTTGATCTCGTCATTGGGCCTCCCATGCCTTGTAATGGACCAATTGTCTTCAACTTTTGGATCACATGTTTAGCCTCCTTTTCTCCAATATCTTGAGCTTGCTCCATGCTTCCTAGTATGCTTGCATCAATTTCACTAACTTTCTTGGACATTTTCAAGTCCTAATACAACACAAACACTAACTAAGTCAACCATTTCCAAGGGTTGCTTCATAAAGAACTATAAAGCCCTAAAAATATTATATACTTTGTTTTAAGCTTTTTCTTGAAACCAAGACTTAGCTTTAGGTAACTCCATGTTGAGGAATTCATTTTCAACATCATTTTTATGATGCTGAAAATAATACATCAGTAACAACCTATCCACGAGGATAGACCAAAAGAAAGAAATTAAAACTAGAAGGAGAGTGTGTGGAAAATACTCCATGGAAGAGAGGAAGTTTGCATGAACAAAAACAAGGAAAAAGAGAGAAGAAAATTTCATGGAAAAAAGGTAATCTTTCCTTTTCCAATATATAGTGATTTCTACTTCAAGTTCCAAGTAGTTTAAGCTAGTTTGGTTAGGTTTTCTCCTTCTCTACTTGAGTATGGATTTTGGCCTAAGAAAGAGGAAAGATAAAGGAAGTGTTTTCATGCCTAGAAACTAAGAGAATGCATGAGAAAGTGCAAGAAAAGCAAGTTTAATTGAGTTTGAGCTAAGTTGCATGAAAATCCATTTCTTCCTCTTATAACCTTGATTTCAACCATACTGGAAAGTGAGGAAGAAGTGAGAAAGTAATTCCACAACTTCTTGCCAAGTGTCCTTCAAGAAGGTTCAAGATAATTCATGAAAAATAATAAAATATTACCCTCTATCACATGGTAAAAAATACACTACTTTTAGTGGAGAGAGTATACAAAATACTACATATTTTTCTAGTCCAGATATACTATATATTAGTTATTTTATGCCTAGATTGTTAAAGTAACTTTTGTAATATTTTATAACTTTATGCATACAGAATTAAACTATGTTAGGATTTGTATTTAATTTAATATATTCTCTCAAATAGTATTTATGGGGCTCACATACTTTTCTTTTTACTTTTTCTATTTTTGTGGGGCCCATAGTACTTTTTGTCTTTTTCTGTATAATTATAATATATTCTACAGTTTATTTCTTTTCAAATTGATCACTTTGGACTCAATATACTATTTCATTGGGAACAATATGTTATAAAGTCCATTTTGACATAAATTTTGCTAAATTTCAAAATTGACTCTAGAGGGACCAACTTGCAATAATTTTTTCTTAGGGACCAATTTGTAAATATTTTTCAATCAATGACCAAATAGAAATAATTTTATTTAAGGCTCTAGCATGTGAAACTACCATTTTATCTCTTTCTTTCATTCAAATTATGCACCATATACTATCTTTTACATTTTCATGAATTCCAAAATATCCAAAAAATTGAGGATGTTACATTTCTCCCTCCTTTAATAAAATTTTGTTCTCGAAATTGTGTTGAGTACTTAGATCTCTTTCTTTCTTTCTTGTCATTTTTCAATTTTCAGACCATTCTTGTAACACTTAATCTTAGACCTTATTTCTTATATATTATACTTCATTTAAGTCCATTTGATAATATTTAGAAGCTTGAATCACTTAAAGGATCAAATCAGAAAAATTTAATTTTCGGTAGTACTATTCATTTGGTAATTCCATTTTACCTACTGAAATTTGAAAATTCATAACAAATTTTAGAAAAATCGTATTAAAGTGATTTAAGTCTTTAATAATAGATTAATGTATTCTCTACATAGAAAAAAATATGAAACAATATCTTTAACGTGCCAATTCATATAATATTTAGTACAAAAATCATTGTTCTTTTGGTCATTATGTTACTTTCTAGATCTCTGGCTTCAACTTTGAAAAATTTACCATAATTCATATACATAACCATTTTAAGTGATCCCTGGCTCCCTGGAAAATTCACTATAATTCACTTATGTGGTATGCTTTGGTTCGAATAGCGTACCTTTGTTTTAATATTCACTGGTCAATTTGGACAATTTTATGTACCAAACATCAAAACTATTTACATAAAATATATACATGGTCAAAATGGATCCAAACTATGTTCCTAACACCATAATACACTTAGAGGTACATGATCATACAGAAGCATAGCCTCACAAACTCACATATGATTTTATACAAAACGTCAATGAAACAAAGTCAATGACAATTAAAAATCTAGTCATCAAGAGCCTTCTCCTTGCTCTTTGCCATCTTGGTGGTTTTACCATCACTTGGACCTAACATATAGATACTTGGGGAGGTGAGATAATGGATTCTCAGTAGAAAGCTCATATTCATGCAATTACATTATCATGTATACTTAAAATCATAAATCATAACAATTTTAATCATCAAACACATAATGAGCCATACTGTCATAAAAATTTTGATAGAGCTTCCCCTTAAAAAATTCACATCCCGAAGTCAAAACCCTTACTTAAAACTGCCAATTCTAGCCATAAAATATCACAATAACAATATCAATGATATTGTATCATAGAAACAATACATAATAATATAAAGCAAGAAAGTGAACTATGCTACCCTAGGTGTTTTCCTTTATTTTCCAACTTGATTCCAATACTTTTGCTAGCTTTCTTGAACTTCTCCAAGTCCTATAACAACATCAAATACTTACTCAAAAGACTGATTTCATGTCTTAGTTCATAAAGTCCCAACAAACCCTAAAAATTCCATATAGATAATCTTTAGCTTTTTCATGAAAACAACACTTGTTCTTACGGAATTTCACCATGAAAAATCTATTTTTGGCATCATTTTCATGAAATTCCCACTCTATCAAAACCCCCTATTTTGGTTGAAATCCACCCGTGAGAAGGAAGTAATGGATTTTTATGCAACTTGTCTCAATCTCTTGCAAAACCATACTTTCTCAACTTGTTTATTGTTTTCACCAAGCTTCTTGCATGAAAACTCATTCTTTTCACTTTCCTATACTTGGTCGAATCTGAAGCTTAAGAAGGAGGAAAGGAGAACTCAATTAAGCCAAAGTAAACTACTTGAAAAACTAACTTGAAGTTATAGGATAACCTTACCTCAACCTTGCTTGCTTGCTTCCCTTCTCTTTTCTTCCTTTTCTTTCACTCCTTCCTCTCTTTCTTTGGGAGTGTTTGCAGCTGCTTTTCTTGTAACACCTGACTTAATGATGCCATTTTCCATATATTGGACTCTTACTAAGTCCAATAACTAATGTTTAGGATGCTTGAATCACTTAAGGAACTAAAACAAAACATTTTTATTTTCCCAAAATACTATTCATTTGGTAAGTCCCTTTTTCCAACTGAATTTTCAAAAATCATAAGAAAATGTAGAAAAATCATATCAATATAATTTAAGTCTCTAAAAATAGCTTAAAATCATATTTACGTGGAAAAAATATGGAATAGTAATTTTAACGTGACAATTTGTATAGTAAATTTCATGAATTTTACTATTCATATGGTCAATTTCCTATTTTCCAGTTTTTGGCAGCAAAATTGAAAATTCATAATAAATCATACATATATCTAATTAAGGTGTCTTTAGTTCTTTGGAAAGCTCTATTTGTCTACTTTCCAGGCGTATATAACTCACATATAAAATGTTCTGTTTTGTATAAATAGTAACTATCTAACCAACTAGTGCTCAAAATAGGCAGATTTACATATTAACTTTCAAAAATAATATCATAACATGTTTACATAGCTTAAACTTATCCAAACTAGATTTTTACATTGCAAAACACTTAAAATAACATGACGGTAGTAAAGCATAGCTTCATAAATTCACATATGATTTCATGTAAAATTACAAGGAAACAAGTGACAATTGTAACAATAACTCCAATCATCAGTAATCTTCTTCTTGCCTCTTGCCTTCTTGGTAGTCTTGCTATCATTTGAATCTATCATGTTAGTATTTGGGTGATGAGATTTGGAAATCCTAGTAGCAAAGACTATTTATCATTTATGCCATGAATTATCATATAAACACATAAAGATATAAATTACTATATTACTTTTGTAAAAATTTTGGTACCATAACAACTTATAATATGGACATCCTGGGATAAATTCCTTACATAGAATTCAACCAAATAGCCACCAATCATCAAACAAACAACATGGTGATTCATATCAAGTCATAAACATAGTACAATAACATAAAGTAAGAAATATAAATTTGCTACCTTTGTGATATCCTTAGCCTTTCACTTGATTTCAAACCTTCTATAAGTTTTCTTGAACTTCTCCAAGTCCTAAAACAACATCCAATACTAACTAAATCAACCAACTCAAGTAGTTGCTTCATCAAGAACTAAGAAACCCTAAAAATTTCATATAGTTTATTCTAAGGATTTTCTTGATTCCAACACTTATTATTATGGTAAACCCACCATGAGGAATCCATTTTTAGCATCAAAATCATGAAAATCCAACTCCTTCCTATACTTCTAAGCTGATTGAAATAGGACACATAGGGGAGAATTGGTTTTTCAATTATTTGCTTCAAAACACACCAAAACTTGTTTCTTTTTCATTATCTCATGCTTTCTCTTAGATTTATGGCATAAAAACACTTCCTTTCCCAAACCCTTGCCATGGCCAAAAATCTCACATAGAAAGGAGAGGAAAAAGACTTTCCTAAACCAAGCTAAACTTCCTAAAAACTTAACTAGAAACCTTGAAAATCATAAGTTGGAACTTACCTTGTTTTGGCTTCAAATTCTTTCCTTCTTTCGTCCTACCTTCTCTCATGCCTTCTTCCTCTTCTCTTGATGATTTCTACTGCTTCTCCTCTCTCTTTCATTAGTATAAGTTGGCCAAGAGGGAGTCTTTATATAAAGAAATCAAAGTCAATCAATTTTTGCAATCACATATTCTTGAATCTTCTAGAAAAATCACTTAATAATATTTTATTCCAATTTCCCCCTTGTGATGATATATTTTATGCCATTTAGGGGATATTTTTCCAAAATATTATATATATTTTTTATCCAGATATATCATGTACTAGTTTGTACTATACTTGGATAAATAAAGTTACTTTGCCAGTATTTTATAACTTTAAGGATATAGGAAATAACTACATTTGGATTTATATTACTTTTATATCTTACCTCAAATAGTATAAATGTAGGGCTCATATACTTTTCCTTTTACTTTTCTATTTTTGTGGGCCCATAGCGCCTTTTTCGTTGCAGTATTATTTCTACTACATTCGGCCATCAATTTTTATTCAAATTGATTATGTTAATCTCAAAGTATTATTCCAGTGGGTCTGGCATGTCGCAAGCTTCATTTCAACTATAATTTCATATATTTATGAAATTTCCCTAAGAGGGGTAAAATGTAATTTTTGATTCTTTTGGGTTCTTTTCTTTAATTTTCCTTGAGGACTAACATGCAAATAATTCTTTTTTCAAGGAGTAGAACGTAGTTTTTGTATTTTATTTTCCTGTCCTGAAAAATGACCTATTTACCCTTTTTTACATCTATTCCTGTATCTTATATTTTTCTATATACTTACACATTTTATGATATCCAGGAACTTAGGGATTACATCTCATCTCTTATGTAGCACACTAAGTCGTTCAAATGAGGTGGAAGAATAAAAATCTCATTTTGCATAATTATCTCCTAAAAGTAGCTTTTACCTGTGTGGTAAAAATTAATCCCTTCCTTAAGAAGTTTACAAAAGAAATAATATAATATTTCAATCCCACATGCTGAAAAATGGCACCAATAAGAGATAGAAATGTGTCCAAAATACTACATATTTTTTCTAATACATATATGTTTTGTACTAGTTTATTTTATGCCTGGACTGTTAAAGTTATTTTGGTAATATTTTGTTACTTTATGAATACATGATTAAACTATATTTGAATCTTCTTTTAATTTAATATCATGTCACCAATAGTATTAATATGTGGCCCACATATTTTTTTCTCTTACTTTTCTACACTAGTAGAGCCCACAATACATTTTCCTTTAATAATATAATTTCTACTGCTTTTTGTAGTTTAATTCCTTTTAAATTGATTCCTTTGGATTCAATATACTATTCCACTGGGTTCAGTATGTCAAGAGGTCCATTTTAACATAATTTTTTAAAATTTACAAAATTGCCCTTAGAGGGACCCAATTGAAAAAACTTTCATTTGGGTTTTTTTTATAATATTTTCTAGGGACCAAACTACAAATAATTTTTCTTACAGGGGCAAAATTACAAATTTGTACTTTACATACCCCTAGATTGAAAAATGGCTTTTTTACCTTTTTCCTCATCCAGATCATGCATTTCAAGCTATTTATCATATTTCAATATTATAACAACATATTTTCATACGTTTAGCAATGTTCAGGAATTTAGGGATGTTACAACTCTTACCAAAGAACACTTTCATTTCTTGATTAATTGAATTAAAAGTTAGCATTTTAATTTGGTATTAACCCTTCATTCATAGCATTCTAGAGGGTCTGGCTAATA
Source organism: Adenanthera pavonina (assembly GCA_026686845.1). Taxonomy (NCBI): domain Eukaryota; kingdom Viridiplantae; phylum Streptophyta; class Magnoliopsida; order Fabales; family Fabaceae; genus Adenanthera; species Adenanthera pavonina. The sequence goes on along the minus strand of JAIVEN010000019.1, from coordinate 7,766,036 downwards.
TTTATTAAATTGGGAAATGTTGAGGATATCATAAACTTGCCTTGCTTGTAGGGGTATTAAAAACTTTCATATCGCATACTTATCCTTATCTTCATAATTCCCTTATCTTGTTCGTACTATAGTCTTTCCATTGGCATATGATATCATTCCTTTCCTTACTTTTCGTAGCTTTAGACTAAGTACATGAATAATCTTTCTACTAAGGTATAAACTTACTGTATTAGCTTTGCCAAAATGAAACTTACAAGGTCATCTAAACCTTTTTTTTCATTCTATTTTCTTTACCTCAAGTCTATCTTTTCTCTTATCTTAGTATTCACTTGAGGCTATTGTAGTTTCAAGTCACTTGAGGCTATTGTAGTTTCAAGTACTTCTATGGTGGTATCATAGATATAGTAACTCCGTATTTTGAGAGCTTTAATTACCACAACTATGAGTGGGAATAGATTTTTCATAAAATTTATCATATCAAATAGGCTACTATCCTCAACTCAATTCTAATTCATTACTTATACCCTGGTCCATACTTACTTTTGTTGTCATAATAATATAAATCATCTTTGGATATGGAATGCTTAATTATAGGGGAGGAGGTTTAGCCTCTTTAATTCATAAAAATTCGATTCGTAAGTTTTTCCACCCAAAAAGCTTTCTTTTTTAACCAAGCGATAAGACAATATGAAAGAAATCTTTCATAACATCTTGCTAAACTTAGAAAATTTCTCATCTCATTCCGGCTATTGGTTCCTCCCATTACATAACTTTATTTGCTTTATTAGGATCTACTGTGATTTGATAGGAGATTCTGTGGCCTATTAACACTTTTATGAACTATATTTACTAAATTTAGCAAGTCATTGCTTTTATCCATAATGTTTCAAATATTCTCAGTTATCTTTTATACTCCTCTAAAAATTTTGAGTACTTTAGCACATCATTCTTGAGAATCACAATAAACTTATTCTTTCTTCTATTCATGTAGTAACAGGTACTTTGGTCAAACTAATTAGCATAATCATAGATTTATAGTGTTCACATTCAATTTAGGCATATCTTTCCTTTCTTACTTCTTACATCTTTTTCATTCTTTATTGTGTCCCAGTAGGTATTGGACTTAGAGAATGCTAACAATGAGTGGTTCCACTACATCTTTCTCATAGAACTTCCCCCACTTGAGCATGTTTAACTATAAAAAGCTAAGTGGTTTTGCTATACTCGTGTGAATGTTGGACTTAGAGAATGTAAACAATTGGCTTCCATTTTAAGCCATAACTTATCTTTGTGACCTCTGGAAAACATGACTCTTTAATTCTACGGCATCCAACCCCTACTTTCATCTTTCCCCTAACGTTTGGGCTCCTATAATGACATCTCATCATCATTCTTACTTTTAATCATTATTGTTACTTATATTGCTTCCTTATTCCTTATTCTAGCTTTTGCTAGCTTAGAGGTCCAATTTACCACTATGCCTTTGTGTATAAACATAACCTGAACCTTGTACTTTGCTTATCTTATCATAGCCCTTGAAATCTTGTGGCTCTGTGTGGGTTGGGATTTCAATAATATTAAGATAGTGGTTATTAACTCTTTGGTCCTAATATTGTTACTCTATCAATTCTCATACATAACCTTCTTAACCAAGGTTTACTAATAGTCTGGCAACTTGAGAGTAACTTCTTAATCCTTCAAAAGTCTCTTGTTAGCTTGGTTAAAATCTAGCCCTCGGCCTCTTACCATTCATTCTTGCTCAATTGGATTTGTGTCCCTAAGAACTACCTTCTTTCTGCTTTGCCTCGGTAGCTTTTATCTTTTGGAGGATTTCATCTCTTTGCTTAATTGGGTCTTATAATCCTAAAAGCCACCACCCTTTTACCTCACGTTGGCAACTAATGGAGGATTTCTTTCATATATTGAGATCTTTTGGCCAAGAACTTTTATTCTAGAGCTAGATTTCATACTAAGTTCAGCAGTTAACAATCTTTAGATTTTGGCAACCTGCATTTTTCTGATTATATAGCTCTAATTACTTCTAAATTAGTGGTATATTAAACTTAAAATATAGAGCTTTCTATCCATTCTAACCACTAAATTTTTGGAACTCTGCACAAATTTATATTGCCTTTTAAAATAAATAGTACCTATGGTCAAAGCTTACAGTTTTCCTACTCTATCCTTTTCTGAACCATAATTTCAAAAATTCATAATAATTTGCACACACATCAAATTGAGGGGTTTCTTAGACCATTTAAAATCTCTATCATCTACTTTCAGAGCATGTATAACATTCATACATTTATCAACATTTCATACAAACAGTGACATGTTTACTGACAATGGGTCAAAACTAGCTTTTCATTCATGAACCAAGTCTATTCAATTCCACCACATGCATACATTACTATATTTAGCTCTAATTCTATACATAATATTATAAGAGAACTTAAAGGAACATGAATATGCATTATGACACAATTTACATTCCATTCACATATTGATACATATCTCTTTAAGATAGCATTATAACTTGGAAAAACAAGTTGCTCTTCACTATATTCTTCATTCCTCTTGCTCTCTCCTTGACATCTTCCATGTCTTTACCCTAGCATGTGGTCACTTGGGAAGGTGAGATTCAAAGAATCTCAGTAGCAATGCCCAATCATGTATTCATATTATCATTTACAATTCATGAAAATATCATTCAAATTCTTAAAAACATAAATGCCATAATATTTTCATAAAAATTTTGGTAGAGTTTCCTTTAATAATTTGGATAACCTAGGGTCATAACACCTGTCATTCAACTCATCCAACATCACAAACACATTACAAAACATCAAAGCAAACATATGGCATAGCAACAAGTTCATATCATTCAAGTAAAATAACATAAAGCATAACTTGGTAAATTGCTACCTTATGCTTCCTCTTGCTTTTCCTTTAAATTTTACCTCTTTCTAACTCTTCCTTAAAACCTCTCAAACCTAAATACAACATAAATTATCCACCTAGGCCACTAGTTCATGGAGCTCAATCATAAAGTGCATACTAAACCCTTAAAATTTCATCTTGCTTTTCTTTTAATTTTCCTAGAGTTTGACACTTATTCCTTGATAATTTGGATCCAAGGATTCCATTTTTAGCATTAAAAAGATGAAATTCCAACTCTAAGAGCAATCTAGTTAGACCAAAATGCAAGAGGAGAAGAGGAAAAATGATTTACTTTGATATTCAACAAACTACTACCAAATCTATGCTTGAAGTGACTAATACATGAATTCTCCTAAGTTTATTGCATGAAAACTTCACTCTCTTTACCTCCTTTTCATGGCTGAAAATCACATAGAGAGAGAGAGAGAGAGAGAGAGGAGACAGAGTACTCTATTAAACCATTTCAAACTACTCAAGACTACAAGCTATAAGGCATAAGAGATTACCTTGCACTTGAACTCTTGATTCCCTCTTCAGTTCTCGAGTTTTTGGAGCTTCTCTCTCTTGTTTTAGCTACTGCGTGTATCATATAAATGAAGAGAATAAGAAGACTTAACTCACTTAACCACACCTTTGGAGCAAAGAGAAGTAATAGATGAATAGTATTCTTGGGTTAGTTTGCCAACTTGTCACTTGCAATTTATTTAATTAAATCAATTGAAAAAATTCCCTCCTTGTCCCTAGTCAGCCACAATCACGCCATTAGGAGGGTATTTTTGTCCAAAATACCTCATGATTTTATCAATCCAATGATAACCTTTACCTATAAATTTTATCGGTACCGATTTATTACTTTTGTTGTAATTGTCACTTAATTGGTACCGGGTTATTCTAAATTTAATTTTGGACTAAACTTATTATTATGTTCTAAAATATTTTTGGGTGGGGTCAACACACTATTTGTTGAATCAGAAGTTTTAATGATTCTAAACAATTAGAGTTTGGAAGGGAGAATATTAAACAAATGTGAAAGAATCAAGTGAAAAAATCCAAAGAAGAATATAAGAAGACTTAGTTTTTAGGATTTCTACTCTTATAATATGGGTAAAAAGCTTTGATCCAACTTCTTCTAATTTACCATAGTGACTGGATATGTTATTTGGATATTATCTTATGTTAGCATGTGTTAGTTTTGAAAAATAATGACTAACAGACGAAATTTTGTATCATAACTCATGAATATTATGTTCAAAATTCAAACTTTTCTTAGAGAAATTCAAATATACAGATGTTTTATCTCTGACAGATGAATTTTAGTTATGAAATTTGAATTTCGGGCTAAGCATTATAAATGAATATGTGCAAAAGTTGTCTAACACTTAGTCAAAATTTGAATGCTGTTAAAGTACAAAGTGAGTTTAAAGTTACTCTCTCTGACAGATGAACTTTGGACTTCAAAATTCATATTTCAAAAATGAGAACTTATAAGTCTTACTAGAACAAGTTTTTGTCAAACAAATTTTATAGCTTAACATTCAAATTTCACAGAGGAGAACTCTTGTGCCATGTTGAACAAGCCTCTGACAGACGAATTTCAGATTCTAAAATTCAAAGTTCGAGTGCACTATGAAAACATGAGACAATTATTCAAACTCAATAGATGTACTTTGAATATAAAAATTTGTATGTTCTAACACGGGATAATTTTAACAAACTCAAAATTCAAATTTCCCTCTTGAACAGACATCTATTGAAATTCAACGTTAAAATCCTTAACCTTCCGTATCTACAAAATTCATCTGTTGACACCCAAAATTTGAATTTTGGCATGTCAAACGCATTAAATACGGTTAGTTAATGGCTATTTTTATAGAGTAACTATTGGTTAGTGTTTCTAACAGCTAGATCTTGTGTCTAACTATTAGTTAAGGCACAAATATATAAATTGAACTTTATTTGAAGTTGTGGGTAATGAATTTAATCTTGCTTGTGCAAAATTTTGTCAGATTTCTAAGTCAAAACCTTTCACTCTCACACTTCATTTATTGTTCCTTAACTTTCACATATACTCTTATTTAGAGAGTTCATATCACTAGTGGAAAAATATCATTCTAAGACTACTCTTTAGGACTATAAAAAAAAAAAGTCTTCAAGAATTGGTGCGGTGGCAATTTTGTAATTAATGATATGTGTTAAGCATTTTCAAGGACATTGGGAAAAGCCACCGTCCTTGGTTTCCATTCTATAGGACGGTGGAGTGATTCACCATCCTTAAATGCTAAATTTTTAGTACATTAAGCTCGCGGCAAACTCTTCTAACCTAAAGCGGCAAACTCTTCTTACCTCGCGGCAAAACCTTCGGCCAGTTTTTACTCTGTTTTCTGTTCTCCCCGCTCACCACTCACCATCGGCATCTTCCCTCACCACTCACTAATGGCATCGTCCCTCACCACTCACCATTGATTGACATCTTCGCTTACCACTCACCGTCGGCACCATCAATGCCATCAAACCCTAATCCATTTGCCTTAACTTTGTTTTGGATAGCCATGAACATCGACGAACCTTAACCTATTAGCCTAAACTCCCTCTGCCACACACAGTCGCACCATAGCCCATCACAAGCCATCAAAACCTCCCCTGCTACATCACTGTTCCTTATTCAGTACCGACAAGAAAAGGGGCTATGAAGTGCAAGTATCGGTGCTAGTAAAACCCAAGCTTTGGAGAAACCTATTTCCTATTTCAAACCACAACCCAGAAGAGAGGCTATGAAGTTCACTGTGGGTTGGTCTTCTCTACCGGTAAGCATCTCTTATCTATGACACTGTTCATCTGTTAGCGTGTCCCAGTGAGTATGGTATCTAGAGCTTGCTAAGCATTTCTTAGTGATTTTGTGTGAAGTAATGTATTTGACAATAAGATCCACTATCTGCTAGTGTTTATTTATGTGTTGGTATGTTGGTAATTGGTATAGCTAACAGCTGTATCATCACTTATAAAGGATTTTTTGGCAATTTGTTTTGCTTGTATCATCACTCTAATCTTCTTTTACACGTATTTGATGTTGCAAGCCTGTGACAAATTTCTTATGTTCTTTCTAAAGATCCACAATTTCATTAGGGGCTTATTTATTTGTGTGTTTCTATTTCTTCACCAGCCAAGGGGTAGGCATATTGATGTGCAAAGAGACAAACTGTCAAGGGCTCTGATGGTATGCACAACTTTCATTCAGACTTTGTGGTGACATTATACTTTTAGGTCATATAGCAACTCATATTGTGCGTGGTAATTTATCAGCTTTTTCTTCCCTTTTTTTTCTTATAACCACTGTTTATTGCTTAATCTACATAATGAAACATGTTTATTGCTTTCTCCTTGTGTGTTCTTTTAACCACTTTAAACCTTATAAGTTTACTATATTGGTGAACTTCCAGAGTGATGGTCAGATGAAGTAATTTTGTCACACTAGATTGGTATGTGCATTGAAGATGGCTTTTTGATATGATTATTGTTTTAAAATTTAAAAATAAACCAGTGGTTTGGCAGATTGGGAGTATATTGTTTGAAGTTTTTCAGGAGGGTTAGATGTCTCCAGCTAATCTTCAGGATTTTTGAACCTTCAAGTATATTGTTTTTGGCTAGAAAAATGAGCCTTAAGTTCTTAGGCATTGTGCTACTCTAACTGGTTTGTGGTGTCTTTGGCCTTTCTTGAAGTTTCAGCTCATGATTCTTTTGGGGATTTCTCTTGTGGACTTATGAAGAGATTGGAATGCTGTTTTGAGCTACAAAAGTCTGCAATTTTTTTTTGGCTATGAGAGGACTTCTTTTTTGTATTGCTCTTCTCTTCTCTGCATCATATTATTTTTTTCCATCTAAAAAGATGTTTGATATTTTCATATATATTCTTGAAATTGGGGGACTTGTATATTTGTATGCGAAACTAATGAGCATGTTATTTCAGCTGTGCTACTTATCATGAACTAATTGTTCTACTTCTCTGCAGTCTGCATTCTCTTCCACACCTGTTTTCGAGCCATTTGTCGTGCCTTTGCTTCTTGAGAAACTTTCTTCTTCCCTACTTTCTGCAAAGGTTAGTATCAATGGAATATATGTAGTTCTACCTTTAGTGCTAGATATTTTTCGTGCCTTGGTATTGTTCTCTCTGATATGCATATGTCTAATCTTATACTAAACCAGAATCATTTGAATTCATTTTTTTCCTGCTCTGTTAGAAACCTTGTATATGTCATAGATAAGGTAAAATAATTGTTTGAAAAATTTTGAGTCCATTGTACTCTGTTGACACCATTGATATGTTTAGCATGGTTAATAGTTTCATGGTGAGTTGGTCATCCTTTTTGGAGCTTGTCCTATGCACCAAAAGTTGTATGTGAAATAGAACAAAAAGAGGGTGATGGTTATTGTAATTTCTTAACCTCTTTGTTTTGTATTTACGATGCTTTTGTTTTAGTGTGAGCTAAATATGTAATGATAAAGCTCTACAGTGTGAAACTTTCTTGTGTGAGAACTTTTTGCTTTAAGTTTTCTATGAATAGGGATAAGTGAGAGACCTTTTACTATACTTGAAGTTTTGAAGTGCTGGTGTCATCTTAGCAATGCTATATTCGAATCAATATTAAATAAAAATTGGGCACCTTAAGCTGCAAATTAAAAAATAAAAAAAATTCTACACTAATATTTTCTCTTACCACGTAAACTTCGGCTAATATAGTAATATTATTAATTGTATTATTATTCATCTATGTCACCCAAACCACTCATTGCAACACTATTTTGGTTTCTATGAGTGTACATGTGATGATTTTATGCTACTTTTTTTTCCTCACAGTTTATGTGTGCGTGCAACCCTTAACCTTAATAAAGCTTATAATTCCTTCTCGAATTCTAGAAGTTGAAAACTTGAAGTGATGTGCTTGCTTTGTACAGGGGACTTGTTCTTCTCATGCATGGACTTGATGAACATAGGTTTGTAGTTTGTGCCTAATTCAAGTTGGTAACCCTTTCAATTCTTATAATCCTTGATGTGATTCTGAAGCCATTCCCATTATTCTATAACAGTGGCAGGTATAGTGATTTTGCAAAGAAGGTGAATGCTAATGGCTTCAAGGTTTATGGAATGGATTAAGTTGGTAAGCCAGAACAACTTGTATTCCTTGATAGTTTTCTTTCTCAGCATACTTGAGTTGTGCTCTATTATATAATTTTAAAATTTGGCTTTTGGAAAAGGAACAGACGTAAGGAAACATGATAATATGCTATTTGGTTCTTCTTGATTGACCAGACTTTGTTCTAGGTTCTTGTATGTGAATTTAAATATATTCATATTTGTGGCCACCATTATTTTATTATCCTCATTCATTTATCATATGCACTATTATTGCTTAAAATTCAAAGTCATATCTAAACACAATCAGACGCAAATGGTAACAAATTGGCTTATTTACCCCACTATAGTTGTGAAAAAAACTATTCTTAAGGCACCTCTGAGGGATTGCTTGTCTTGGATGCAGTCATCAAGACTCTTGAGTTCTGACTGATGGCTTATTAGGATTTTATAGGTATCATCTTCATTAAAAATTTGAAGGACAAAATCGAGTTGAAGTGTTGAACCAGGTCTCATTGAACTTGATGGTAGGGGATATTCATGTAAGTGTGTGGCACATTATAGGGGAAATTGTTAAAATATGCTTTTATTGATATTTGTGATATTCAATTGTTTCATTGCCCATAAATGACATTTCATTTTTGCAATTGGCATTTTTGGTTTAAAGGGTTCTTATTCTGAATATTTTGGTATGGACCTAAATTAGAAAAAAAAATGCTCATTTTTTAGGACTGTTGTGAGTCCTGATGGTCCTAGAAAATAGAATTTCTAGGACGGTTGTTGCCACACCAGTCCTAGAAAGTCCACTTTTTAGGACTATTATGGTGTACAACAGTCCTAAAAAAGGGATTTTCTAGGATTGTTGTGTAGGACTGTTGTTGTCATAACAATCCTAGAAAGTCACTTTTTAGGACTGTTCGTCAACCGTCCTGAAAAATTCAATTTTCTATGACTCCCACTTCTATTACTTCACAGTAACCGTCCTAAAAAGTCTTTTATAACAGTCTTAAAAAGCCTTTTTTGTACTAGTGTATTCTATATAAAAATATTTTCTTCATTTAGAAGAAGGATTCTTTGTGAGGGGAGTCACAAAGGGAATTGGGGAAACACTTTATAAGAGTGCAGAATGTAGAATTTGAGAGTTCTTAGAATAGAGCATAAGTTTGTAATGTGGCATTGTAAGAAGCCTATTAAATTCTTGCAAATGGTGGAAATTTAAAGTAGTGACTTGAAGACTGGACGTAGGTCAAGAGGATCAGATTGAACCAAGATAAATTTATGAGTCCCTTCTTCCTTCCTCTTACATTTACTTTCATTATTCATTGCACTCTGTTCTTCTGCAAATTTTTGCTTTCACTATGTAATTATGTTTTTGCAGAAAATATTTAAACTTCCCAATTCATCACTTCTTAGGAAGTCAGCTATTCTGACACTTCTTATTTTCATACTGCATTTTGCGGGGCCCATGATCTCTTTTTGGTATAATAATTGTCTTTTGACTTTCAATAGCAATTATAAATTTATACTAACTTAATTAACTTCAAAGCAGTATTCTTTTAGATTTGACTCGTCAAAAGCTCCATTTTGACAGTAATTTTAAAAATTATGAAATTGCCCTTGACTTGGGACAAAATTATAATTTTTAATTCTTTCATGCCCTTTCTTGTAATTCTTCCTTTTCAGGACTAAATTGTAAATAATTCTTCTCCCTTGGAGCTGAAATGAAATTTTCACATTTTATTTTTTTAACCTGGAAAATGACCTTTTTGCCCTTGAGTCGGGTAAAAAATGAAAATACTGATTCTTTCGAGTTCTTTCTCATAATTCCCCCCCAAAGAATAATTTTTAATAATTCTTTTCATTATACTTTAAAATTCTTTTATCTTTTAACTTAGGCCTCCCGGCTACGTAGTACTTATCCGTTGCACTCAACTTGACACAACCTTCTATTCAATAGGTATATTACATTCGGCTTAGTTCTAAAATTAATTCCCGCTAAAGGCCTTACGGGAAATTAATTTTAGTTGAGAAGCAAACATAATTCCTTCTAAGGACCATATGGAAAATTAATTCTATTTAAGAACTAAGCATGCAAAATTACTGTCTTACTTCTTTTTCTATCTTTTCGTGAATCCCATGCCACTTTCACATATCTCTATATCTATAATGACATTCTTCATGCAATTTTAGGATATTACACTTCAGGCACAAGGTAAAGTCTTTGCTCTCACTTTGCAAGAGACTCGTAAGTCACTTGAATTAATTGAAGATACAATTAAGATTAATTATTATCTTGTGAAAGTATTATTTGATTCAGGTGATAGCCATTCATTCATATCTTCGTTCATATCTTATGACTGTGCTAAGAGGCTGGGTCTGGTAGTTACAATATTACCTTATGATTTCCATGTATCTACCCTACAGGAAACAAATCTCTTATGTGTGTCTCAATTGTGTAATCCAGTATGAGTATTGTTATCTTACCATAGATTTAATTTGCATGCCTTTTCTTGATATAGATGTTATCATTGCAATGAACTAGTTATCTGCAAGTACTATCTTACTCCATTGTCAGAATAAAACTTTGATCCTACGTACTCCTCATAATGACTTATATACTGAGACTTAACTTAATTTTCTAATGATCACTCAAGTTGAAAGATGCTTAGAGAAAGGATATCGGGGCTATTTGGTTTTCTTTTCTGCAAGTGTTGAGGTAGAAGAAGGAATTGAGGAAATTCCTATAGCAAAAGAATTTCTAGAAATGTTCCCAAAGGAGTTTAGTTGGTTATCACCAAAAAGAGAGATTGAATTTGCTATTGATTTAATGCCAGAAATGGTACCAATTCTCAAAGCACCATGTATAATGGTACCAAATGAGATTGCAGAACTAAAGAAGCAGATTGAGGAACTACTAGAGAAGGGATTCATTAGACCTATCGTATCTCGCTGGGGTACTCCAGTATTATTTGTAATGAAGAAATATGGGAGTCTCATATTCTACATAGATTACCAAGAGCTAAATAAAGTTACGATAAAGAATAAGTACTCATTGCCTAGAATTGATGATTTATTGGGCTAGTTGGTCAGGGCATATGTGTATTCTAAAATTGATTTAAGATCTGGGTACCATCAGCTATGAGTAAAAGCAAAGGATGTTCCTAAGATTGCTTTTCGAACTCATTATGGGCATTACGAATTTATAGTTATGCTATTTGTTCTTACTAATGCACTTGCAATTTTCATGGACTACATAAATCTGATTTAGATAGATTCATCATGGTCTTTATAGATGACATATTACTGTACTCTAAATCTTTAGTGGAGTATGAAGTGCATTTGAGAATTGTCCTAATAGTTTTGAAAGAAAAAAACCTATATGCTAAGCTCAGAAAGTATGAGTTTGGCTCACTAAGATACAGTTTTTGGGGCACATTATCTCAAAAGACAGGGTCGTAGTAGATCCTAACAAAGTAGATACAATCTTAAAGTAGGAGAGGCCTAAAACTGTTACAGAGATAAGAAGTTTTCTGGGTTTAGCTGGCTATTACAGAATATTTATTAAGGACTTTTTTCGAATTGTTTTGCCGCTTAGAAGGTTAACAAGAAAAGAAAAATCATTTGTGTAACACCTTAAACTTAAATACATTTTCCCATATATTAGACTCCAATTATGTCCATTATTGCATGATTAGAGACTTGATTGCATAAAAATATTAAAATAGGTTATTCTTTATTTCGGGTATTGTTCATTGTACATTTTCCATTTTACCCTACAAACTTCAAAAATTCATAACTAATTCTATAAAAATCAACTAAGTGATTTAAGTCTCTAAAAATAGTAAAAAGATTTTCTTCATGGGAAAAATATGAAACAGAGTATTTTTTGGACCAATTAGTGTAGTTTATTTCTGAAATATTTACTGTACATTTAGTCATTTTGAAACTTTCCAAGTTTTGACCTTGCTTTTAAAAATTCATATCTCATGATATCCTGAGCCAAATCATTCATCCTTTATGTCATTCTAAAGCCCAATATCTCTACTTCCTAGACATATTTTTCTTATACATTTATTCTACTTGAATAGGATAGGCATTAACTTAAATGATTATGAGTAAGAACTTTACTTTTACTGAAGTAGTTTGAGAAATACATGCATATCTCTTATTGTATAACTCCAATTACTTCTAAATTAGTGGCATATTAATCTTGGGACATATAGCTTTTCACACATGTGAAACACTGAATTGTTGGAGCTCTATATGATTTTATATTCTCTTTTGAAATTTCCAGTGCGTAAGTTCAAGACTTCCAGTTTTCCCATCTTGTCCTATTTTGAACCCTAACTTTGAAAATTCACCATAAATTGTACAATCCTCCAATTTAGGTGTTCTTTAGCTCTTTAGAAAGATTATTCTATATAATTTTATAGTATATGAATTGTTCAAACTAATTACCATGTCTCACATGAACAGTACTAACGTTATTATCAGAGTGTTTAAAATGAACTTTTCCATACATCACTTGGCAAAATAAGCTTCATAACTTGTTTACATCATTATTCTTAGTTCCAAATCTATACCTATTATTTCATGATACTCAAGGGAACATAACATAATTGAGGCATATATCTAATAACATATACATGAGTTTCATAATGTTTCAAAAGATGACATCATAGCTTGATTCATCAATTCAAGTAACAATTCCCTTCTTCCTTCTCCATGGCTTCTTTGTCATCTTTGCCATGGTTTGAGCCTAGAAGGTTTGAGCCTAGAATGTTAATCATTTAGGGAGGGTGAGATTCAAGGAATCTCAGTAATCACTACCAATTGAGCAAATATATCATCACATAATGCAAGAATACATCATCAAATCATCATTTTAACATTTAGAATTATTTATGCTCTAACATTTTGTAGAAAATTGGATAGTGTTTTACCTTATATTTTGGACATTTCGAGCCATATGACCCCTCAAATAACTCAACCAATATAAAAAAATCATCATAATACATCATTACAAACATTTAAAATAACATAAAAAATATAATGCAAGATTAGGTTAGTAGACTACCTTTTGGTTTTCCAATCCTTTCCAAATTTGTAAACTCTTCTTTTAGCCTTCCAGCACTCCTTTGAACGCTATAACATCACAAAATAAGGCCACTAGCCATTGATTACATAACTCCATTTAGAAAGTTTTACATTGAAACCTTAAATTTTCAACTTGATTTTCACTTGGCTTTTCTTGTACCACATACTTATTCTTATATAATTTGGATCCAAGGAATCCAATTTTGGGGTCAAAAACTTGAAATTTCATTCCTCAATGAAACCCTAATCTGACCAAGAATTTCAAGAAATTTGAGAAAAAGATTTACTCCATGAAACTTGAAATAACTTGTATATCCTTACTCCTTAGGATATTTCCAAGCTTTTCCATGGATTTATTTTGCCATAGCTCAACTTTCTCTTCGAGGGTTTGCCATGGCTGAACCTTAAGTGAGAGGAATGAAGAAAATATTCCATGGAACCACTCTTAGACACAAAAATATACAAAGTAATAACCATAGAAACTTACCTTGAATACTTAACCTTCAAACTTTGCCTCTTGCTTCTTCTTTTCGTCTAAGTTTTTTGTGCTCTCTTTCACTCTTTCTCCACTGGTTCTGGTGGTCCAAGATGAGGTAAAATGAAGATTTAATGAAGCTTAACCCAGGCACAAGAGGAAAGATATGAAATAAGGGAATAGTGACACTTGGTTAAGTGACTAAACTTTGTTAACTTCATTAAAAGCTTTTCAATTAATTCCTCGTGTTCCAACTCCTGATTCAGACTCCGCTTGCTCAATTTTTTGGCCAAAAAATGCTTCACAAATTTTAATTAACCAAAATACCCTTTACCAATTAAATTTACCCATACCAATTAAATATTTTTACCGATATTGTCATTAAATTGGTACAGGATTATCCAAAATTATTTTTGATCTAAAATCATTATCTTGACCCAAAATATATTTGGGTAAGGTCTATTCATTGTCCTTGACTCGGTACTGCTTTTTCTGTAGTCTAAAATCTCTTCAATCAAGTAAAATATTAATAATAAAACTTTAATACTCAATAAATATTATATTGATTTTATTAAATTTCAAACATAATTCTATTGGGCTTGGCTCATCAAAAGCTTCATTTTGATTATAAATTTTCATACTTACAAAAATACCCTTGATCCGGACAGAATAATAATTTTCAATTCTTTGGGTCATTTTTCATAATTTTGCCCCAAGGACTACAGTGAAAGAAAACTCTTTTTTTTAGGGACTAACTTGCATAGAATTTCTATTTCTTGGGGCAAAATTACTATTTTTTCATTTTCGGTTTAACCTAGATAAATGACCATTTTGCCTTTTTCTGTTTCTTTCTGTGTCTTTTTGTTTTTGCTGTTTCTCTACACATTCTACAATATCAATATTTTTTCTTTGGGGTTTAAATGAAAATTTCACATTTTATTCCCTAATATGAGAAATGACCTTTTTGCCTTTAAGACGAGTTAAAAATATAATTATTAATTCTTCCAAGCACTTTCTTATAATTTTTCCTAAATATCAATTTTTTATTATTTCTTTTTTACTATTCACATTAACTTTCAAATTGGTCTATCTCTCATCCTAGACTTCTTAAGGACACAATACTTATACCGTTGCACGCAACTCAAGATGAGCTTCCATTTAAGTGGTATATTAAGTACCTTTCGGGATAAGTTTTGGAATCAATTCTCGCTTACGACCTTATGAAAAATTAATTCTTATTAAGGGCCAAACATAACTTCTTTTAAAAATTACATGAAAAAATTATTTCCTTTTAAAGCTCAAGTATATAACATTTTTGTCTCATTTCATTTCTCATCTTTTATTTATTTTATAACATCCCATAAAAATAAGGATGTTACAATTTGTGTGAGATAATGATTGCGAAAAAAGTTTTCAAGAATTAAAACTTTGATTAAATTCTTCTCCTATGTTGATCCTACTTGATCCCCATAATCCTTACGTGATTTATACATATGCTAGTAAGCATGGATTGAGTTGTGTATTGATGCACGAAGGAAGAGTGGTGGCCTATGCTTCTCAGCAATTAAAACCACATGAAGAAAACTATTTCATGCATGGTTTAGAACTTGCGAATATTGTGCATACCTTAAGGATATGAAGGCATTATCTTTATGGTTCTATCATGGAGATATTTTGTGACCACAAGAACCTCAAATATTTAGAAGATCAGAAGGAATTAAATGAGAGGCAAAGATGATGGATAAAATTATTAAAATATTATGAACATTCAATTAAATATCATCTAGGAAAAACAAATATTGTGGTTGATGCCTTGAGCAAAAAAGCTATTCACACAGCCCATGTGATGATTTGTCAATTTAAGTTAATTGAAGATTTTAGAGATTTAAATTTATCTCTCAAGTTGTATGAGACTAAAATTGGCAATAAATTTTATGAAGAATTAAAACAAGCCCAATAAGAAGATAAGTTTGTGGAAGTAGTCAAGCAAAAGATAAGTCAGGGAGATATGAAAGAATTTAATGTAATCAATGATGGTTTGATAAGATTCCAACAATGAATCTAAGTTCCTCTAGTGGCAGAGTTATAAGAAAAGATTTTGGCTGAAACACATCAAAGTAAATACACTACTCATTCAAGTGTTACAAAAATATATCATGATCTTAAAAAGTTATTTTAGTGGCCTAGAATGAAAAGTATTATTACCCAATATATGGCCAAATGAAAAGTATTATTACCTAGAACTTTTTCTAGATATGATGTAATCTGGGTAATTATAGATAGATTGACAAGGTTAGCTCATTTTCTGGCAATCATGTCAACATATACATTAGATAAATTGTCACAATTGTACATTAACGAGATAGTAAGACTACACGGTATGCCAAACAGCATTATTTCAGACAGAGATCCAAGGTTTACGTCTAATTTTTTGACATATTTACAGTAAGCCTTGGGAGCTAGAATAAGATTCAATATAGCTTATCATCCTCAGACAGATGGTCATACTGAAAGAACTATAAAAATTCTAGAGGATATGTTAAGAGTCTATGTATTGGAAATAAAAAGAAGTTGGGATGTGTACTTACCTTTAGTTGAATTTGTTTATAATAATAATTACTATTCCAATATTTAAATAGCTCTATATGAAGTATTATATGGTAGAAGGTGTAGGTCTCCATTGTGTTGGATAGAACTCAGTGAAAGGAAATTGTTGGGTCCTGAATTGGTTGATCAAACCTCTAGGCAAATTGGAATGATAAAGTTACTAACAGCTTAAAGCAGACAAAAAAGTTACTTTGACAAAAGAAGGAAGCCGTTCGAATTTGAAGTTGGAGATCATGTCTTTCTCAAAGTATCTCTTACAATTGGGGTTAGTCGATCAATTAAAACTAAAAAGTTTGGTCCCAAGTATATATAACCATTCAAAATCCTTTCAAAAGCTGGAACCGTAACCTATAAATTAGCCCTTCCTCCTAACCTAAGTCAAATTCATTATGTCTTCCATGTATCCCAGTTGAAAAAGTATCAATCAGACCCTTCACATGTTATAGAATATGAATATATTAATTTGAAAAAAAATCTATCTTATGAACTAAAATCTGAAAGAATCATTGACTATTGAATCAATCAGTTGAGGAACAAAGATATACCTCTAGTGAAGGTTATTTGGAAAGTTTTCACTCCAGATGAAGCAACCTGGGATATGGAAGTTGACATGTGACAAAAGTATCCAAAATTATTTTAGTAAGGTACATTTTAAACTTCGAGGATGAAATTAATTTTAAAAGGGAGCAAAATGTAACATCCCAGATTTTCTAAATTTTATAATATGATATATGGCATGTAGTAGATGATTTGAATAAAAGAAAAAGATAAAATAGTAGTTTCACATGCTACAACCTTAAATGAAATAATTTATAATTTTGGTTCCCCATTGAAAAATATTTACAATTCAGTCCCTAAGAATATTTTCAAATTGGTCTTTGAAGAAAATTTATTTATAGTTTCATCCCCCATATGTATATTTGAAAATATGGAAAATTTGTGTAAAAAAAAAAACCTCATGACATGCTGTACCCAATGTAATAGTGTATTGAGTCTAAAGAAATCATTTTGAAAAAAAAAAAGACTGCTAAATGCTATAAAATAAACAATACAAAGGAAAAAGTGTTGTGAACTCCACAAATATAGAAAAAATAAAAAGAAAAGTATGTGATCCTCACATAAATACTATTTGGGACAATTAATTAAATTAAATGCAGATCCCAAACTAGTTTATTCATGGATACTTAAAGAGATAAACTATGTTAGAAAATATTGCTAAAGTATCTTTAACTATCTAGGCATAAAGTAACTAATACATAATATATCTGGACAGGAAAAATATGCAATATTTTAGACACTCTCGCTCCTATGGTTGGACTAAATTTTGGCATGTTAGGCAATGGAATATTTTAATAAATCTTACGTCATGGATGATGTTTTCTTAGTGGACACATGTCAAGCTTTGTATGAAATTGTTTTCCTCTTCCAGTTTGGTCGACCTAGGTGACGAGAAAAGGGAGAGGGAAGTGTGCATAAAATTTGCCAAGAAAGAGAGAGGAGAATGTGAGGAAGAAGAAGAAGAAAGAAGAGAGGAAATGAAGCAAATTCAAGGTAAGTTCTTCTTCTAATTCTCTAAGGATTCTAGTTCAAGTTTTAGATAGCATAAGTTGGATTGGTTGAATTTTTTGTTCAAATCTCGGTACACCCGCAACAAAAAAATCACTGAAATCCCCCCTCATAGATCCATCAACGTTGTTTAAATCGAGATGTAGAAGAGAATACTTGTAATGTCCAGTCACTTCTTTGGGATTGACGACTGTCCCCACAAACCAACGCAAGCCCTTTCGGTGTGTATAAGTGAGGAAAAAGCACACTGAAAGGGCTTGTATTGGTTTGTAGGGACAATCGTCAATCCCAAAAAAGTGGCCGGACATTACAGTTGGTATCACAACAATGGTTTTGGGCCATTGTTTCTGCTTGAAGTACTACTTGGCACAATTTTAAATACATATACTATATTCCTACTGCAATGCTAGTCCAGAACCATATAATTGAATGTGTTGTTGCTTGTGTGTAGGAAGAATGTCTCGAAGAGGAAGACCGAGTAATAGTGATCTCATGAGACAGATGCATGAGATGCTGGCTGGCCTCAGTAATCAAGTGAATACTCAGGGGGAGACGTTGAATAGGTTGTAAGAGCGAATGGATAGGCAAGAGCAGGATGGAGTGAATGAAGAGACTGGTATGTTTGTGGATCCGAATACAGGAGAGGATGAAAATGTGGTGGAGTCTGGGAGAGCCCCAAGTGTGGGAAGAAGGGGTATCTCTTTGCAATTGAGGGACTTTCAGAAGTTCAATCCTTCAGCTTTCAAAGGTACCATGGATGTTTCATAGGATGAAGATTGGATAGAACAATTGGAGAATATCTTCAATGTGATGGATTGTACCTCAGAGCAAAGGGTGCAACTGGCGGCATTTAAGCTTGAAAAAAAGGCCAAGAGATAGTGGAGGAGTGTTCTCCCAAGTGTTGAAGTGATGAATCCTCCTATGAATTGGAAATAGTTTAAGGAATGATTCTTTGCATACTATGTCCCTCCAGCCCTAATGATACAGAAGGAGGCTGAGTTCCTAACTTTTCAACAAGGGAATTTGTTGGCGGATGACTACATTGATCAGTTTCTGGACTTGGTAAAATATTCCACTTATCTGAATAATTATCCTGACGATAGGTGGATGGCTCAGAGGTTGTTCGAGGGAGCCCATCCAGAGATTAAGGAACAATTGTCTGTGGTGGAGTTTGTGTCCTTTGAGGACTTATGTGCAAAGATTCGTGCCTTATACAGATGGATGAAAGAGGCTGAGGAGCATAGAAGGAATTCCATGATTAAGGATTTTTCTCACCTAGGACCTACAAGAGGAATCAGTAAAGAAAGTGGTTCAAGTAGTGGTAGCAATGGTGGTAGTATAGGTTCTAGTGGAGGAAGAGGTCACCATAATAGAGGCCGCCATGGTAGAGGTAGAGGCAGGTTTGGCAGGGATCAGTCTAACAGAGGTCGATTTGGCAGAGGACTCTTTTATCGAGGAGGCTTTGAACAAGAGAGTTCCAGTCAGAGTGAGTATGCAGGAAGGGACTACACTACATCTCAGTACAGTTCGGGTAGTGCATCAAACCCGTGCACAAAATGCAGGTTTAGCCATGGTGATTGTCCATGTTTGATTTGTTTTAATTGTGGGAGACCTGGACATATTGCATGAAGTTATCATGAGTCAAGCCGTGATGATGCGATGAGGAGACCCACAATGCCCGGACGTGTTCTCGCCATCACTCGATAGGAAGCGGAAGCAATGCCTAATCTAATTAGAGGTAAACTTAAACTCAATGGTTACTCTATTCATACTTTGTTTGACTCAGGTACATCGTATTCCTTCAATTCTTTTGATTGTGCTCAGAGATTGGGTATTGTGGTAATGGGGTTGCCTCTTGAGTTGTTAGTGTCCACACCTACGGGAGTTTCAATAAGAACTACTCAAGCTTGTCTGAATTGTGTGGTTTGTTTTGAAAACCGAAGCACTACCCTGGATCTAATTTGTTTACCGTTGCAAGAGATTGATGTGATAATTGGGATGGACTGGTTGGAGGTGAATAATGTCATTCTCGACTGTGCTCGGAAGACTGTGTCTTTGCCTATGAATATCCCTAGTGTTGAAGGGGATGAGAATATTTGTTTGTCTTTTGCTCAAGCTAACAGATATCTGAGGAAAGGATGTCAACGGTTTCTGGTTTTCTTCTTTATGAACGTGGTTATGGAAGGGGGTATAGGAAGGTATCCGGTTGTGAATGAATTCTTTGATGTGTTTCCAGAGGAGATTACCAGTTTGCCACCACCACGAGAACTTGAGTTTTCCATTGATTTGGTGCCCAGGACAAGTCCTATTTCTAAGGCTCCATATCAAATGGCATCATTTGAATTAAAGGAACTAAAGAAGCAGATTGAGGATTTATTGAAAAGAGGTTTCATTAGACCTAGTGTCTTGCCTTGGGAAGCTCTAATGTTATCTGTCAAGAAGAAGGATGTTAGCCTCAGATTGTGCATTGATTACAGGCAGCTGAACCGAGTGACCATCAATAATAAATATCCTTTGCCTAGGATTGAGGACTTGATTGATCAGTTGGCAAGTACTTCCGTATTCTCTAAAATCTATTTGAGGTCAGGATACCATCAATTGCAAGTGCGTGCTGAGAATATGCCTAAAACGGCATTTCAAACTCGATATTGTCATTATGAATTTTTTTGATGCCATTCGGGTTGACCAATGCCCTGACAATCTTTATGGATTATATGAACAGGGTGTTTTGGCTGTATTTGGATAAATTTGTAGTGGTTTTTATTGATGACATCTTGATCTACTCCAAGAGTGAGGAAGAGCATGCGCTCTATCTTTGGATTGTGTTGCAAGTATTATGGGATCACCAACTGTATGCTAAGCTCGGTAAGTGTGAGTTCTGGCTACGGGAGGTAAAATTTCTGGGTCATGTGATTTCTACAAAAGGAGTTTCAATAGACCCTAGTAAAGTTAAAGCGGTGTTGAATTGGGAGAGACCGCGATCGATGACTGAAATTTGGAGTTTTCTGGGATTGTCTGGATACTACCGAAGGTTCATTAAGGGATTCTCTCAGCTTGTTATGCCATTGACTAGACTCACTCGTAAGGATCGATCTTTCATTTAGGATGACAAGTGTGAGAGGGCATTCCAAGAACTAAAGGTTTGTCTGATGTCCACCCCAGTGCTCATTATACCTAACCCATCAGAGCCGTTCACAGTTTATACGAACACCTCTAAGAAGGGTCTAGGATGTGTTTTGATGCAGCAAGGCAGAGTTATGGCGTATGTTTCAAAGCAGTTAAGGCCTCATGAGGAGAACTATCTTACTCACGACCTTGAGCTAGCGGCTGTAGTGTTTGCCTTAAAATTGTAAAGGCATTATCTCTATGGCGTTTAGTTTGAGGTGTTAAGTGATTACAAGAGTTTGAAGTATTTGTTTGATCAGAAAGAACTGAACATGAGGCAAAGGCATTGGGTTGAGTTCCTGGTGGACTATGAGTTTTCTTTGAAATATCATTCTGGGAAAGCCAACGTTGTAGTGGATGTGTTGAGTAGAAAGTCGATCCATGTGGCCACAATGATGATAAGAGAACAACAGTTGCTAAAAAGTCTGAGAGATATGAAGTTATCCATTAATGTCCATCCTGGAGTACTAGTAATGAGTTCCATCAGTGTATCAAGTGATTTACTGAGGAACATTTGCTATGCTCAGATGGAGGATGACTATCTTTTGGGCATTTGAGAACAAATTGAAATGGAAGAGATCTAGGACTTTGATATTTTAGAGGATGGTATTATCCGGTACTGTGGTCAGATTTGTGTGCCAAATGTTGCGGGATTGCAAGAAATTATTTTAGAGGAAGCTCATAAGAGCAGGTATACTATTCACCCACGTACCACCAGGATGTACCAAGATTTGAAGCATGGTTATTGGTGGCAAGGCATGAGAAAGGACATCACAGAGTTTGTGGCAAGATGTCTAATTTGTTAGAAGGTAAAGATTGAGCACCAATTACCTGATGGTACGTTACAATCTTTGGAAATCTCGGAGTGGAAATGGGATAGTGTTTCCCTGGATTTTGTGATGGGATTACCAAGGACCTATTCAGGACACAATGGAATATGGGTCATTGTGGACAGGTTGACGAAGTAGACCCATTTTCTTCCAATTCGGGAGACTATTTCAATGGAGAAGTTAGCTTAGTTGTATGTGAAAGAGATTGTGAGGCTGCATGGAGTCCCAATGAATATTGTGTCGGACAGAGATCTTAGGTTTACATCTAGGTTTTGCAAATCTCTTCAGAAAGTCATGGGTACGAAATTGAGTTTCAGTACTGCTTATCACCCTTAATTTGATGAGTAGACTGAAAGGACAATTCATACTCTGGAGGACATGCTGCAAGCGTGTGTTCTAGAGAACAAAGGCAATTGGGATCAGTTTCTGCCGTTGATTGAATTTGCCTATAACAACAGTTTCCACTCAAGTTTGCAAATGGCTCCGTATGAAGCGTTGTGCGATGAGAAGTGTAGGTCACCGTTGTGTTTGGTCAAACTTGGTGAAAGGAGTCTTTTGGGCCCAGATATTATGAATCAAACCTCTCGGCAAATAGAGGGTATTCATCAAAAGCTTCTTACTGCTCAGAGTCGGCAGAAGAGTTATGCGAATAGGAGGAGGGCACCATTGGAGTTTGATGTTGGTGATCATGTGTTTTTGAAGGTTACTCCTACCACTGGTGTTGGAAGATCAATTCGAGCCAAGAAGCTTACTCCGCGGTATATGGGTCTATTCCAAATTTTGGAGCTAATTGGGCCAGTAGCGTATCGAGTGGCGCTACTACCTAATCTTGCTGGATTGCACGATGTTTTCCACGTGTCTCAACTTAAGAAGTATCATCCGAATTTGTCTCATATAATTGATGATGAGGCAGTTCAAGTGCGAGAGGATCTGACTTTTGAGGTCACATCGTTGCAAATTCTTGATGTTAAGGAGAAGCAGTTCAGGAACAAGACCATTAAGTTGATAAAGGTCCTATAGAGCGGCTTGACATCCAATGAGGTCACATGGGAGACCGAAGAATCCATGCAAAGGAAGTATCCAGAGATCTTTGCTTGAGGTAAGAGTTGAAATTTCAAGGATGAAATTTTTATAAGGAGGGGAGAGTGTAACACCCCTCATGATATCTTTTTTGGCATTGTGTGCAGGACTGAAGGAAAACAGGACAGAGGAAGATTCAAGAGGAGTCTAAAAGAGCTCCACGCCGCAGCTTCAGCAAGAGCAAGTCCAGTGGCTCTTTTTGGCTGAAAACTGGTGGAGCTGCAGTGAGGATCATGAATTTTGTTTAAATACGGACCATTTCGGATGAATGGAAAGGAAAGAAAATGAAGGAGAACCATGGGAGCTCTGGTAAGGCTTGCTGGATTTAGCCATTGGGAGTTGTTTTTAGCCTCTGGAAGCTTGGATTCAAGTTGGTAAGTGATTTGTACTCCTCCCTCTCCATTTTCTTCGGTTGGAATTTGGGGTTTTCAATTTTGAGGTTGGATCTTCGATTTTGGCTGAAATCCACCAATTGAATTGGTTGAAATGGGGTTAATGAAGTGTGTTGTGATGTTCTTGTTGTTTAGGTGTGAGTTTTGAAAGGATTATTTGTGTTTAGAGTTTAACCATAGGTTGTTCTTGGTTGAAAGTATGAGGAATCCAAGTTGTATGGAATTGTGTGATGTTTGAATGATTCCTAGGAGCTTAATGATGCATGAAAGGGGTGCTGGAACCTTGGGTTAGGCCTAAAGTGGTTGAATTGTGATGTTTGATTATTGGTATATTGTGTTAATTGAATAATTATGGTATTTTAAGGTTATTTGGCTACTTGAAGAAGGCTAGTCGTGGGATTGGCATTCAAGAAAGCTTGTGGAATTCGTGTGAGCATAGTATTGACAACCTAAGGTAACTGGTGTTTGTTTGTATTGTATTGTATGATAATATGTATATTTGTGTATATATGCATGTTTCTTTCATACCACGATATTGATATGTTTGTGTGTACTGTTTTTTATATATCGTGGCATGCATACAGCTAGATAATGATATTGATGTGACATGACATGATGCATACATGACATTCTGATATGATGACGATGATTATATGATGATACATGAGCATCACCACATGACATTGTGAGATTGCGATATATGGTGGATTGGGTGGTGATGACGATACAATATGATATATGATGATATAAGATACGATTAGGGAGGATAAGGATGGGATCTCTATCGCTAAATCCTCCCCTATAGCCAGGGGAGCCAGGCGGCAGTGGACTGCACCTTCCCTAAATCACCACCAATTTGAGGTGGTCCAGGGGAAGGAGAGCCACGGTCCGAGCACTAGTGTAACCTTTGGCTGGGTTGCATTAGTGTAAGGTGAGCTTGGTAATGTCCCAGAATCAGTTTTCACCGACTGTTGGAAGGGAGTTACCTATATGAAATGTCCTGTTATGACGATAGCCCATGGTTCTAGTTGTGTGCGAGGGAGACATGCATTCCATTCATTCCACATTGCATTCATGAGTTACATGAGATATATGTGTGTGTGTGTGTGTGTGTGTGTGTGTGGTTGTCCCCGGTTACTGAGACATTATCTCACACCCCTCTCCCATGAACTAACCTTTCAGGTGACAGTTCTGGCACTAGTCCGGAGAAGAGGCGAGAGTAGCTATGTACGTGGGAGTAGTCTATGTAGTATTTGTAAATTGGACAATGTATCTTGTGCCAAGTAGGATAGAAGGATTTGTAATGGATGTATGACTTTGTAAGACTTGTATGGATGTTGTATGTATGGTTATATGGTTTCGGATATCAAGAAGTCAATATGTTGGTGTTTGTGAGCCCAGAGTGGTTTTAGGCCTAATTGGTGTGTTTTAGGGCTTATAGCCCGTTTTGTCAAGTAGGGATACCAAGGGGTCAAATCTTAGAGGAGTGGATCCTTTGGGGTGAAACCTTTTCGGACAAGTTGGTTTGGGAGTTTTGGATCTGTATGAATGGTCTTTGAGCGACCAGTTGCCTTTGGTGGCAATTGGAGGTGTTTAGTGGTGAGTTTTGGTCAATAAGTGGCCAAAACTATTTCAAGGGACCAGAATCTCCATATGATGTTGGATTAAGGTGAAAGTGGTGTCTATGGCTAGATTGGGACTAGATTGACTTGTAGGAGTTGGAATCAAGTCAATCGCAGGTCGAAGCATAAAGTTACGGGCGTCGAAAGTTCGCCCCGGTGTTAAGTTTTTGCTGATATGGAACTCAGCAGGGGGCATCGCGGTGCCAGTGTCTAGGCCGTGGTGCCAGTAAGTCCAACAGTGAGTGAAAAACAGGGGAAGCCGAAGCCGTGGTGGTATTGTAGCGGCTGCAGCCCCAGCCCAATTTCAGATGTTTTTGGGGTTCGTTTCCACTGTTCTGAAGTTTTGGCAAGTGGTTTTGAGATGTCGGGGTTGTGTTTGATTGAATTATGAAGTTTTTGGTCGAGTATGGAGATGTTAGGAGGTAGGGTGTTATATTTGCATATGAATGAATCAAATACATACCGGAACGAGAACCATCTAGAGACTGTATAGGTATGGGACTATACAGTTAAGGAAAGCTTAAAGGAATTAATAGGTACTACCTATACCAACAAGGTGCACCTACCTTTTTGGTAGCCTATCCCTTAAGAACTCCTCAGTTAAGCTTGTTTGACTTGGAGTAATTCTGGGATGGGTGATCTCATGGGAAGAAGGTGTGTGTGAGGACAAAGCATACCGAAAGGGCTTGTGTTGGTTTGTGGGGATAGTCGTCAATCCCAAAGAAGCAGCCAGACGTTACAATATTTTACCTTCAGTGTATGTATTTTCGATTCTTTTCAATGTCATGCCCTAGGAACTGACGAGTCTGATCAGCTCCCTCCACTGGTATCCACGTGAACGATGAGTCCAACTCGAATAGTGTGCTGGCACCTCTGTTTGCAAACATCCATACGCTCTCTCTGTGCGTTTGTATGTTCTCTCTGTGCGTCTGTACACTCTCTCTTTAAGTGTGCGGCCGCTTTATTTCTAGGGTGAATGGAGATCTCTCTTGATTATGTATATAATAACCATAATCTATATAATTATATAATATAATTATATAGATAAAGTTTATTATTTGATTAATTTAAATTAATTATTTAAATCAAATCAAATCTTAATTAAATATATTAGTTTAGATTTAAATCTATCTAATAGAACAAATCTAAATCAACTATATAATCTAAATCTATAATCAAATCTAAATTTCATTTATCATATAAATCAAATTCAGATTATGACATTAGTTTAAATTTAAATCTATCACATAGAATTAAATTTAAAACTAATTCATTTAAATTAATTTAAATAATATATATAATTAGAAATATTTAATATATATCAAATATATATTTCAAATTTTATAAAATATATATGTATATATCAAATATATATACATTTATTTATAAAATTTATACACCTTAAATTGAATATTAAATTCATTGAATCTAGACACATATTAAATTCAAAGAATTTAGACATTCTAGATCGAGTTGGTCCGTTCTTGTGTGTGACCCTGTATGCCCATATGATGTTGGTAGTGGGTCAATGACATTATTGGATCCATGAGTCACAAGTGGCCTCTGGCAAGATATTGTGACTACCTAAATCATATGAGATTGGTGATCCAATGCAACCTATCATATAACCTTTTCACATCTTTTTTTGTCTCACGAGATATAAGTCAAGTATGAGGCATGGAAACGTCATTCTCATGTTACTCGACCATCATTTACTCGATCTCTGAGTAGACGGATAGAACAAATGGAAACTCTTCCATTTGAGCATAGCCATGCATTTCTCAATCTCACTCATCGAGGGGCCCAGATATATCTTTCCATTAATTAGAGGGACAAATTCCATCTTGATCATTCATCTTCATTTACATGAATTTCACTATACCCGATTATAGCCTTTATAATCTCCCAATTAAAGGTGACTTTGACTATGTCAAAGTACATCATTTCCCATGTAGGAAGCCATGATGATCTCAAGTCTGAAGGCCCAGTGACATGGTTATATATTTATGAGATAAGCTTTTGACTTAATCCATGCGGTTATCTTATGATGGGTTGATCCAACGCCTCTTTCCTAACAGGTGCTTATGATTTTGATTTGTATCTTCATACATAATTATCATATAATTATCAATCAAAATCATACTAGTATTAATTTATCATTATTCCCACAAAGAAGATTGACTAGGGACATTTAGGATAAAATGATTTATCCAAGAATATTATTATAAAGAAAAACATGCAAACTATATAATAATGTAATAAAAGAAAAAACACCTTCTTTTTTCATAATGAAGTACAATGTTATAATACAATGATTGACCTAGGGCACAATCTCCAACAACTCCCACTTGCACTAGGCCCAATCGTTGATATATCTAATACCCATTAACCTAATATGACGCTTATGCTGTACCTATGCAAGCAACTTAGTAAGAGGATCAATAACATTGTCATCAGCTGATATTTTGTATATCTTTATATCACCCATATCAATGATTTCTTTGATGAGATGATATCACCTGGGTATGTGTTTGGTTCTTTGATGTGACCTAGGCTCTTTAGCCTGTGAGATTGCGCTATTATTGTCTCAAAACAGATCTATTAGATTTAAGATGGTAGGCACCACTCTTAGTTCACTGATAAAATTCTTAATCCAAACAGTTTCCTTAGCTGTATCTAATGCTGCTAGGTACTCAACTTCTGTTGTAGAATCAGTTACAGTGCTTTTCTTGGAACTCTTCCAACTTACTACTCCACCATTCAAATAGAATACAAATCCTGTGATCTAGAATCATCCTTGTTGGATTGGAAACTTGCATCTGTGTAACCATTTACAACAAGCTTGTCATCCAAACCTCCATACACCAAGAATACATCATTAGTCCTTCTTAAGTACTTTAGGATATTCTTGACAGCAGTCCAGTGATTCTTACCTAGATCTGACTAATATCTACTAGTCATGCACAAGGCATATGAGACATCTGGTCGAGTGCACAACATGACATACATAATAGATCCAATTACCGAGGCATATGGAATCTTGCTCGTGTTCTCACTCATCACGTGAACAAGGACACTGAGCTTTACTGAGATTGATGCATTAGCCATGGGTATGTAACCCTTTTTTGAGTCTTGCATGCTGAATCTATGCAATACTTTGTATATATAAATGCGCTGACTTAGGCCGATTAACCTCTTGGGTCTATCTCTATAGATCCTAATCCTTAGGATATAGGTGGCTTCCCCTAAGCCCTTCATTGATAAATACTTTCCTAATCAAGTCTTGATATCCTCCAAGGTAGGAATGTCATTCCCAATGAGTAGGATGTCATCAACATAAAGCACTAGAAACACAATCGTGCTTCCACTAACCATGTAAACACAAGGTTCATCAACATTTTAGATAAATCCAAACTCTTTGACTACTTCGTCAAAACATTGATTCTAACTATAAGATGATTGCTTCAATCCATAAATGGATTTTTGAAGCTTGCAAAACTTCACAAAATCTTTTGGATGTATAAAACCTTCAGGTTGTGTCATGTACACATCCTCAAGCAGCTTTCCATTAAGGAATACTGTTTTGACATCCATCTACCAAATCTCGTAATCATAGTATATTGCGATGGCAAGAAGGATCCTGATTGATTTAATCATGGTGAAAAGGTTTTATCATAGTCTACACCATGAGTTTGCTTGAATTCTTTTGCAACTAATCGTGCTTTGAAGGTATGCACTTGGCCATCCATGTCGGTTTTCTTCTTAAAAACCCATTTGCACCCAATGATTTTTATACCTTCAGGTGGGTCAATCAAGGTCCATACTTGATTATCATACACGGATTGCATCTTAGACTTTATGGCATGTAGCCATTTTTTAAAGTCAGATCCTATTATGGCCTCTTGATAGGTGGTTGGCTTCTCTTGATCCAAGAGCAACATATCATTATAATCAGTTAAAAGAAATCCATATCTTTGAGCTTGATGTTGTGTTCTATCAGACCTTCGTGGGCTTTGTGTTACTTGAGTAGGCTCATCAACATGTTATGAGTCTTCTCATTCTTCCATCTCTAACTCAATGCGACTTTGTGGGTCTCAAACTTCTTCGAGATTTATCTTACTCCCACTGGTTCTTTTAGAGATGGACTCTATTTCTAGAAAGATACCATTCTGAGCAATAAACATTTTATTCTTAGTAGGATTGTAGAAGTGATATCCCTTAGTTTCTTTGAGATACCCCACAAAAAAAGATTTTATAGATTTGGGTATTAACTTATATGAGGCTTGTTGCTTAACATATGCCTCAGATCCCCAAATTTTGAGAAAAGACAAAATGGGCTACTTTCCAGTCCATATCTCATATGGGGTCTTTTCAACTGCCTTAGATGGAACACGGTTTAGTATGAACACAGCTGTTTCTAATGCATAGCCGCAAAAGGATAGTGGAGGATCTGTTTTACTCATCATAGATCGAACCATATCTATTAGGGTTTGATTCCTTTGTTCAGAAACATCGTTCCATTGTGGTGTTCTTGGTGAAGTTAATTATGAGACAATTTCACAATTTCTAAGATGATCAATAAATTCTTGGTTCAAATATTCACCACCTCGATCAGATCGAAGTGCTTCAATAGATTTGCCAAGTTAATTTTATACCTCACATTGGAAAGTTTTGAACATTTCAAAAGATTTAGATTTATATCTCATTAGATAGATATATCCATATCTACCAAAGCCATCTATAAAAGTAATGAAGTACAAGGGACCACTTCTGGCCGTAGTACTTAACAGACCACATACATCGGTATGTATTAGGCCCAATGAGTCAGTGGCCCTTTCACTGTGCCCAGTAAAAGGTGCCTTTGTCATCTTTCCCAATAAACAAGATTCGCAAGTGTCAAATGATTCAAAATCAAATGAATTGAGAAGTCCATCTTGATGGAGCTTTGAAATGTGTTTCTCATTTATGTGGCCTAGATGACAGTGCCATAGGTAGGTTGGATTCAAATCGTTTGGCTTGATCCTCTTAGTAGTTATGTTATATATATGTTCCTTATTGGGAGCTTCAAGGTTCAAATAGTAATGACCACCGTGCAAATCTCCACCTGCATAAAAGATGTCATTAAAATAAATAAAGCATTTTTTATTCCCAATAATTGAAGTAGAACCTTCCTCATCTAAATAAGAAAGTGAAACAATGTTCTGACTCAAAGCAGGAACATAATAGCAATTGTTCAAAATTAACAAAAGCTCACTAAGCAAAACTAATTCATAAGTTCCTACGGCTAAAGCAGCAACTCTTGCTCTATTTCAAACTTGTAGGTCTATTTTGACCTTTTTCATCTTTCTAC
The DNA here is from genome assembly GCA_026686845.1 of Adenanthera pavonina. Lineage (NCBI taxonomy): Eukaryota > Viridiplantae > Streptophyta > Magnoliopsida > Fabales > Fabaceae > Adenanthera > Adenanthera pavonina. The sequence goes on along the minus strand of JAIVEN010000019.1, from coordinate 7,735,793 downwards.
TCCTTTTGAGACCCTGCACATTTGTACAAATGTGAGTTCCACATGTAGTATCTAATACATATGTAGGAGAAGTAGAAAGATTAATTTCTGTAACAAAAATACCTGAGGTAATAGCCTTGCTATTCTTCTTTTTCTTTAGATCTTCCATGTAGATCTCATAGTTCCTCTTCCAATGACTAGGCTCATTGCAAAAGAAACAGAGTCCTTCCTTGGGAGGCTTTGCCTTCTTGGCTTTAGGCTTGGGTTTGGGATTGGCCTTGGGCTTGGGCTTGTCTTGCTCCTTGGACTTATTGTCTGGGCCTTTTCCCTTTCCCTTGCCTTTGCCCTTCTTTTTCATTCTTTTTTCTTTCTGAACCATTAAAACATTGCTTGACTTTTTCTTGATGTTTTGCTCAACAATTTTAAGCATTGCATGCAATTCAGAAATTGATTTCTCCATATTGTTCATATTGTAGTTTATGACAAACTAGTTATAACTCTCTAGGAGTGAGTTTAAGATCAAATCTCTAGCTAACTCCTGGGTTATGGGAAATCTGAGCCTTTCAAGGTGATCAATGTAGCCTTTCATCTTCAAAACATAAGCGCTAACTAATGCACCCTCAGTCATTTTGCAGGAATGTAAGGCTATTATGGTTTCAAACTTTCTTGCCTAGCTTGTTGTTGGAATATTTCCTTGAGATGCACAATTATTTCATAAGCCTCCATATGTTCTAGATCTCTCTAAAGTTCTAGGATCATGGTGGCTAGAATCAGGCATCCTCCATCAACAGAGTCACTGAGATGCTTATTATGGGCATCCTTTTAGGCTCTTGGAGCACTGGTTGCAGGCTCCTCAGGAATAGGTTCATCTAGGACATATGACTTTCTTTCCTGCTTGAGAACAATTCTCAAGTTCTAAACCAGTCAAGAAAGTTGGTCCCATTGAGTTTATCCTTCTCAAGGACAAATCGCAATGATAATGTAATAGAATTATTCGTCGACATTTTCTACAATATAATATGCAAAATCAAGTTAATAATTTCCCATTAAAAATTAACCCTCAATTTAGTTTAGCATGCTAAGACCCATATTTCACGTAATAGTAAGTCCGCTTTGGCAAGATGCTTAAAATTAAGTTATTTATGTAGGTAACTTATTTACTAATTAGATCAAATGTAACTTTTAGATCTTTATAGGATCTTGTCATCATATAACCCGGCATGTTTAATCCCATCTAATGCCTTGAGACCCAAAACCATTTTGATAGTCTCAATTAAGTCATACCATCATGAGCCTTTATGAGTATCACCATTGTTGAATCAAGTGTTTTGATGATTCCAAACCAACTTTCTAGAGCTTAGAGAGAAGATATCAAAGGTGCACAAATGATCTCAAGTGGAGAAATTCAAGAAAAATTAGCACAAGAATAGATGTAGAATCTACAGCCAAATTTAAATTTAGTAAAAGACTTTGAATTGGCAAAAAGATGTTTAAAAACTATGATTTTATGTTAATCCATGGAATATTTGAAAAACACCCACTAACAGACAAAGTTTGAAATGTTTATACTAATATAGTATTTTGAATTCGAATTTCGTATTGAAAATGAACAAGTCTAAAAAGAGCCTTCTCTGACAGACGAACTTTGACTGCAGAAATTTGAATTTTGAATCTTGTCTGAAAAGATCCTTCTCTGACAGATGAACTTTGGCTTTTGAAAATTCGAATTTCATACAAAATACAACTTATGAAAAATGAAAAATTCGTCTGAGGATATGTCAAAGTTTATCTGAAAACTAAGTTTGGAAAGAGTATCAAAATGACTCACTAACAGACGAACTTTGAACATGAAAATTCAAATTTCAGAAACAAAGCTTGTGAGTCTGTTATGATGATATGTTGACATACGAATGATAGTATTCAAAAATTTGAACTTTGAATTAAGTCTGAAAGGAGGCCTTTCTAATAGACGAACTTTGCATTTTGAAAATTTAAATTTTGAATAGATGGCCTATTGTGCCTTATTGAACTGCCCACTGACAGATAAATTTTGGGTGTCAAAATTTCAAATTCCAAGGCACTGTAGCAAAATGGAACAACTGTTCATACTTTCCAGAAGAACTTTAAAACTTGAAAATTCGTATGTTCCAACATAGAAACATTTTTTAAAGATCAAAATTTGAACTTTGCTTCATAACAGATGAACTTCGAATGTTCAATGTTAAAGTCTTTAGTTTTCAGTTTTTGCGAAATTTGTCTGTTGACTAACCAAAATTCGAACTTTGAATGTCAGAAGCATTAAATGCGGTTGGTGAATGGATAGTTTTTCAGAGTAACCATTGGATAACTTCTCCAACGGATAGATTTTGTCTCTAACATATAGTTAAGACCTAAATCTATAAATATAACATCATTTGAAGTTGTGGGAAACGATTTTAACTTTGTATATACTGAAATTCTACCAAATCATCTACTCAAAGTCTCTTACTCTCACATACTTCATTCTTTGTACTCCAACTTTCATATACACTCTGATTAAGAGAGTTTATCCATTGTAAAAAATCTTATCTTCATCTGGAAGAAAGATTTTCTTGTGAGGGGATATCACAAGGGATTAGGGAAGCACTTAGCTAGAGTGCAAAGAGAAGAAGTGTGAGCTCTAAAAATAGAGTATCATAGCTGTACTGTGCCATTTGTAAGAAGCCCACTGAATTCTTGCGGAATAGTGGAAAATCTCAAGTGGTGGCTTGAGGACTGGACGTAGGTCAAGATTGAGAAACCGAACCAGGATAAACATCTGTGTCTTCCCTTCTCTATTACTACTTTTACTTGTTATTCACTTATACTTTGTTTTACTTTCACCTTTGCTTTCCTCACTTTATTGATTTGTAGAAAATTTTAATCTTCCCAATTCACCCCCCTCTTGGGAAGCCAGCATATCTAACAACCATTACCCAAACTGCTTTACTAAGATAACCTATGTGTATCCCACTTTGGTGGATCTTACATTTAGGCAATCACAACCTTGACGGGTGTTCATAAATGAGTGACATTTATACTTAAAATTTAATTCGAGGGATTTTATTATGTTGTTGTTATTCATACATCTAGTCATCACATGAACATATATCATGGTAGCATCCCATACATACATATGATCTCATCATAAAGCATAAAATAAACGTGTCATAATATGGCCCATCTAACCTATATCCTCCCAAGCCAATAAAAAGATTCTTCTAATATAACACTTATATACATAAAGAAACCTCGATTGAACATTCGAGGGGAGTGAGGTGAGAAGATAATGTACATCTAAAATATAGAAAGAGGCACAATACTTAGGCCGTATTTAAAAATACAATCCACAATATCATCCGAGGGCCATATCATGCACCATATCCATCTAATTTAAACAAACAAATCACAAGTATATATCACAAACATCTCATCTAATATGAAAAGCTATAAACTTTATGATTTTAGTGTTAAATCAGATCATGTTGTGCTAGGATTAGATAGTCATGGCAGTCTCGCTAGCCGATTAGTGGGCGGGGTCAAGGGGTAGCGCCCCTTGTGGGGTGAGGGGTGGAGCCTCATGAAATTTTTAAATTTTCACTCTTTTGAATGAGTTGCTGTCTTAAGAAAAACCCCAAGGATTTGCCAATCACGTTGGAAATCCATTCGCCATATAAAACTTCGCATATATGAAAAAAAATTGTATTATAGCATACGAACATACGAATATCTAATCACGTCAAGTACAAAACAGAAACGGGTACAAACGAAAACACATATTAGTAATATATGAAAGTGTGACATATGAAAACATATATCATGAACATATGAAAGTGTCACATACGAATACATATATCATGAATATATGAAAGCAACACATATGAAAACATATTATCATGAATATATGAAAGCAGAAATAGAATTACTTAAATAGATTCACAATCGATTCAAAATCCATATATATATGAACAGAACCAAAATTAAATCTAATCACATCTCATACGAAATAAAACAGAATTGAATCTAATCGCATCACATACGAAATAGAAATAGAATTTGACATATTTGAGTTTGCACACATATCACATATATGAAATCATATTCTCAAGAACTGAATTTAAATAATCATTGACGTGGCTCTGATTCCACTGTTGGGAATCTTGGTACATGCGTAGCGGAAAAGTCATCAAAATCCCTCCCATGGATCTGTCAACATTGTTTAAATTGAGATGTAGAAGAGAATATTTTACCTTCGGTGTGTGTATTTTCAAATCTTTTCACTGTAGGACCCCAGGAACTGACGCGTCTGATCAGCTCCCTCTACCGGTATCCACATGAATAGTGAGTCCAACTTGAACGGCGTGCTAGCACCTTTATTTGCAAACTTCCATACGCTCTCTTTGCACGTCCGTACATTCTCTCTGTGCTTCCGTACACTTTCTCACTCTAAGTGTGTGGCCACTCTATCTCTAGGGTGAATTGAGACTCTCATTTGATTCTGTATATAATAACCCTAATCTATATAATTATATAGATAAGGTTTATTATTTGATTAATTTAAATCAATTATTTAAATTAAATCAAATCTTAATTAAATTAGTTTAGGTTTAAATCTATCTAATAAAATAAATCTAAACCAACAATCTAATCTAAATCCATAATCAAATCTAAATTTAATTTATCATATAAATCAAATTTAGATTATGACATTAGTTTAAATTTGAATCTATCACATAGAATTAAATTTAAAACTAATTCATTTTAATTAATTTAAATAATATATATATAATTTGAAATACTTAAAATATATCAAATATATATAATATATCAAACATATATATATTTCGAATTTTATAATATATATATATATATATCAAATATATATACATTTATTTATAAAATTCATACACCCTAAATTGAATATTAAATTCATTGAATCTAGACACATATTAGATTTAATGAATTCGGATATTCTAGCTCAAGTTGGTCAATTATTGTGTGTGACGTTACTAGCCCATATGATATTGGTAGTGGGCCAATGACACTATTGGACTCACAAGTCACAAGTGACCTTTATCAAGACACTGTGACTATCTAAATCATATGATATCGGTGATCCGATGCAACTTATCATATAACCTTATCACATACCTTTTTGTCTCATGATATATAGGTCAAGTATGAGGCATGGAAATGTCATCCTCATGTTACTCGACCATCATTTACTTGATGTCTGAGTAGACTGATAGAACAAATGGAAACTCTTCCATTTGAGTATGGCCATGCATTTTTCAATCTTACTCATTAAGGCGCTTGGATATATCTCTTCATTAATTAGAGGGACAAATTCCATCTTGATTATTCATCTTCCTCTACATAAATTTCATTATACCGGACCATAGCCTTTATAATCTCCCGATTAAAGGTGACTTTGACTATGTCAAAGTACAGTATTCCTTATGTAAGAAGCCATGCTGATTTCAAGTATGAGGGCTCAGTGATATGATTATATATTTATGAGATAAGCTCATACCTTGATTTATGCAGCTATCTTATAATATCCCAAAATTAAGTAATGAAAGAGGAAAAAATAAATAATAACATGAAATGTACAAGAAATTCACAAAAATGGACAGACACCATTTTGCATGAAAAAAAGGCAAAGAGGTCATTTTTTTTCCAGTTGAACGGAAAATGAGAAATTACATTTTTTCCTCTAAAGGAATTTAAAAATGATATCCACGTCCCAAAATATGTAAAATCCACATGGAGGAAGAAGTTAAAAAAGCCTTTGGGAAAAATTACAGCTAATGACTCGAACGTTTTAGAAATTATAATTTAATCCTAGGTCAGGGGTAATTTTGTAAATATAAAAAATTACTGTCAAAACAAAGCCCTCGACAAGAGAAGTCCAATGATATATGGCATTGAGGGTTAATGTTCATGAATAAAGAAATAATCAGTGCCGAGTGTCCAAAAGTAACAATAAACCGATAAAGTAAACTATGGGCCCTACCGATAGTTAAAAGGTAATCGGGACAGGATATGGGTCATACATAGATATCATTTGGCACAAGATAATTATGAAAATATAAAAATAAAATTAGAATAGTCCTGTAGCCCAAAAATACTAAATTACTGTAAAAAGCAGTTTTATCAGTACGATTAAAAATTACTTGGTTCAAGACATATCTGGACCAGAAAAAATTGAGCAATCTTGGACACTTAAACCACTCATTTCCTTTGTGTTTGGGGTAGCTTGGGCAGCATGTTTTTGTTTGAAAACTTCCTGAAGAAGTTGTCACTTTTTGACCAAAAAGTAATCTAAGTTTAATTAAGGGTTAATTATGATTAAGCTACATAATTAACCACTTAATCACTCCCTTTTCCATTTCATTTTCACGAGCAAGTAGCAGCAAAACAGAGGCTGAAAAACACAAAGAGAGAAGAGAGAAAAGAGAGAAGGAAATAAAGAAAGCTCAAGGAAATCAAAGGTTCAAGTTGGTAAGTTAACTTCTACCACTTCAGGCTTGTGGTATATGGTCTTTAAAGCATGATCCATGGATTATATTTCCTTCCTCCTTATCTTAGGGTTCTGTCCATGGCATGATTTGGCAAGAAATGGAGTTTTTCAACCATAAATCATGGGGGAAATGATAGAATGTTCATTTAAAGCTTGAATATGCAAGTAGTTTGTTGTATAACAAAGTGTAGCAATTTTTCTTAAATTCCCCTAATTTTTTATGAGCTACTGTTCATACTTAGAGTTGGAATTTCATAAATTGGACCTCAAGAATGGGTTCCCCATGGTCCAAAACCTTAGAAATAAGTGATGATTTCATGAAAAAGCTTAAGATTAAGAAAGTGAAATTTTTAGGTTTTTGAAGCTTATTTTGGAATGAACAGTAACCATACTTAGAGATGGAATCTGGTAATTCTGAGGCTATATTTGGATTCCTCATAAAAAATTACATGGAATACAGGTATAATTCATCATTTTTTAGCTAGGAATGAATTTTTGGTGAATTTTTAAAGAATTAGGGTTTCATAAACACTTTTTAAAGAAAGTCATGGAATCATTAGTTTGAGTAATTGTTTGATGATATGTTTAGGTTTGAGGAAGCCTAAGAAAGCTTGGAGAAGTATTAGAAGGTCTAAGAAGTATTGGATAAAGTGTGGGAAGCAAGGAAGTACTATAAGGTAGATAATCCTCTTTACTAACATCACATTGTCATTATTGTTTCTTTGATATTTGACACTATAGTATATGTATAAAATATTGATTTGTGATATTTCTATGTTGTTAGCTGAGTTGTATGAGGGGTTTGGAGCCCTAGGATATCCATTTTACAAAATGAAACTCTGTCAAAATTTTTATAAAATATGTTTCCAATGTGCCTATGTGATGAACTATGTTTACTTGATGTTTGCATGCTCAATGTGATGATATGATGGCATGTATGGGATTTATCTATTGAGATTCTTTGAATCTCACCCTCGTACACATTAATCATGATTAGGTAGCAACAATAGCAAGACCTCCAAGGAAGAGAAGGGAAAGAAGAAAGAATTTGACTTTTAAATTGATAAAGCTAGCATTGGCCATGAATTTCGAGCTTTTGTATAAATTTGTAAATGTGAGGTGAAATATGTTTCTTCAAGTTTTTATGTTCCTTTAAGTCCTAGCTAATGTATGGCATGATATGAAGATGAAATATGGTCATGTGAATATCTTACATTTTTTGTATTGTAAGTATTAGGATGAAAATGGTCATTCTGACTACTACCAAATGATCACACTACAGTATTCTATCTTAATATATAAAGTATGAATGTTATATATTCATAAAAACTAGACATAAATTTACTTCATATGGTCTAAAGATCACTCAATTTTGATGAGTGTACGATTATAGTGAATTTTCAAAGTTAGCCCGGAAAACTTGAATTTCTTAAATTGACCATATGAACAATAGAAATTCACGAAATTTACTGCACAAATTGGACAAGTAATTGCTCTGATTTATATTTTTCCCATGTATATAATGTTTTAAGATATCCATAGAGACTTGAATCACTTTCATATGATTTTTATTGAATTAGTTATGATTTTTTGAAATTCAGTCGAGAAAAAGAAATTTGATTAAATGAATAGTACCTGAAATTTGGAAAATTATAACATTTATGTGATTCAAGCTTCTAATTAAGTATAATTGGTCTCTAATGAGGCCTAATACATGTAAACGGTCCCAAATAGAGGTGTTACATATCTCATGACTGGTCGATCTAGCGTCTGTTCCCTAATAGGTGCTTATGATTTTGATTAGTATCTTCATACATAATTATCACATAATTATCAATCAAAATCATACTATCATACTAGCCTTAGTTCATCATTATTCCCACAATAATGATTGACTAGGGACATTTAGAATAAAATAATTTATCTAAGAATATTATTATAAAGAAAAACATGCAAACTATATAATAATATAATGAAAGAAAAAACACCTTCTTCTTTCATAATGAAGTACAAAGTTCATAATACAATAATTTGCCTAGGGTACAATCTCCAACATTTTCCTCCTCTCCTCCTTAAGTCTAAATTTTGGCCAAGTTAAGGGAGAAGGAAAGGGAGAGGTTGCAAAGAAATTTAGTACTAGAAAGTAAGATTTCAAGATATTGAAGCAAGTTGCAAAGAATTTTCTTTTCTTCCCTCTTGAATGGTAATTTTAGCCCGACCAAAGGGTGAGGAAGGAGTGGGAACTTCTTGAATGTAATGGTGAAAATGGATTCTATGTGGTAGAATTACCTAAAGACAAGTATTACCCTTAAGAAAAAGTCAAAGATAAAGAATATAGAATTTTAGGGTTCAAGTAATACTTTATGAAGTAACCTATGGAATTTGTTGATTAAGTAATTAATTGATGATGTATGTAGGTTTTGGATAGCCTAAGGATACATTTGGAAGACTTGGAATCAAGTAGAAAAGTAAAAGAAAGTATCAAAGATAGCAATTTTACATTCTTGCTCTTTATATTATCTTGATTGTTTCTATGATGAAATTTTTTTGCCATATTGTTGTTTTGATGTGTTAAGACTAGTTTTGGCTGATTTTGATGTAAGATTTTTACCCGGGATGTCCATTTTCTATGGAAAAATTTGTTGAACTAAGTGTTTTGATGATTCCAAACCAACCTTCAAGAGCTTGGAATAAAGATATCAAAGGTGCACAAAAGGTTTTAAGTGAAGGAATTCTGGAGAAATCCGTGCAAGAATAGATGTAGAATGTTTAGTAATATTTTAATTTGAGTAAAAGACTTTGATTTGGTGAAAAGATGTTTTAAAACATTGATTCTATGTTAATTCATGGAATATTTGAAAAACACTCACCAACAAATGAAGTTTGAAAGGTTTATACTGATCTGCTCTTGTGAAAATTCGAACTTTGGCTTTGGAAATTTGAATTTCATATTGAAAATGAACAAGTCTGAAAAGAGGCTTCTCTGACAGACAAATTTTGACTTGAGAAATTCGAATTTTGATACGTGTTTGAAAAGAGCTTTCTCTGACAGACGAACTTTGGCTTTTGAAAATTTGAATTTCAGATAAAATGTAACTTATGAAAATCGAAAAATTCATCTGAGAATATGTCAAAGTTCATCTGAAACCAAGTTTAGATAGGGCTTCAAAATTGCTCACTGACAAACGAACTTTGAACATGAAAATTATAATTTCAGAAACAAAGCTTGTGAATCTGTTATAATGATATGTTGACATACGAATGACAGTATTCATAAATTCAAACTTTGAAGTAAGTCTGAAAAGAGGTCTCTCTGATAGACGAACTTTGCCCTTTGAAAATTTGAATTTCGAATAAGATGAACTACAATGCCTCATTAAACCAGTTACTGACAGATGAATTTTGGGTTCCAAAATTTGAATTTCGAAGGCACTGTAGCAAAATGGAACTACTGTTCACTCATTTAAGAAGAACTTTTTACTTGAAAATTCGTATGTTCCAACATAGAAACATTTTCCAAGGATCAAATTTTGAACTTTACTTCATGACAGACAAACTTTGAATATTCAACATTAAAGTCTTTAGCCTTCGGTTTCTGTGAAATTTGTCTGTTGGCCAACCAAAATTCAAACTTTGAGTGTCAGAAGCATTAAATGTGGTTGGTGAACGGATAGCTTTTTCAGAGTAACCGTTGGGTAACTTCTCCAACGAATAGATTTTGTCTCTAATATATTGTTAAGACCAAAATCTATAAATATAACATTATTTGAAGTCGTGGGTAACGATTTTAACTTTGTATATACTGAAACTTTGCCAAATCATCTACTCAAAGTCTCTTACTCTCACATACTTCAATATTTGTACACCAACTTTCATATACACTCTAATTAAGAGAGTTTATTCATTGTAAACAATCTTATCTTCATCTGGAAGAAAGATTTTTCTTGTGAGGGGATATCACAAGGGATTGGGGAAGCACTTAGTGATAGTGCAAAGAGAGAAAGTGTGAGCTCTAGAAACATAGCATCAATGCTGTACTGTGGCATTTGCAAGAAGCCCACTGAATTCTTACATAATAGTGGAAAATCTCAAGTAGTGACTTGGGGACTGGACGTAGGTCAAGTTGAGAGATCAAACTAGGATAAATATCTGAGTCTTCTCTTCCCTACTACTACTTTTACTATTTATTCATTTATACTTTGTTTTACTATCATCCTTTGCTTTCTTCACTTTCTTGACGTTTTGTAGAAAAATTTTTAATCTTCTCAATTCACCCCGCTCTTGGGAAGCCAGCTTATTTAACAAGTAGTATCAGAGCCCGAATTCACTATCAAAGGATTTAACAGTCCGGGAAATACAATGGCTGGCTTTGGAGAAAGCATACTACCAAAGGGAAATAACACAAATAAACCATCTGGTTTCAGTGGAGAACACTATGGATACTAGAAGATGAGGATGCAAATCTATCTTCAGTCAATTGATCTGGACATCTGGTCCATCATCCAGAAGGGAGATTTTGTCCCAATGGCATTGCAGGATGATGGGAATTACAGAGAGAACCCAGAAGCTGAATGGAATAAGGAAGATAGAAGAAGAGTCTTGCTGAACTTCAAGGCAAAACACTGCTTGGTCAATGCATTAAATCAAGACAAATTATACAGGGTCTCATAATGCTCCACTACCAAGGAAATGTGGGACACCTTGCAAATTGCTCATGAAGGAACAACTGGATTTAGAGAAAACAAATTAAACACCTGCATAGGTGAATACGAAAGCTTCAGAATGACGAAAGGAAAAAGTGTAAAAGAGCTACAGAAGAGATTCACCCTCATTGTGAATTAACTGAAGAGTATGGGAAAGGAGTACACTCAAACAGAAAAGGTTAGAAATCCTCAGAGCTCTCCCTCTAGAATGGCAACCCAAAGTAACAGCAATAGAGGAAGTCAGAGAAGAATCAATGGCCTCTATCACAGCTCTTTTTGGTAGCCTCGAGGAGTATGAAGGAAAAATGAAGGCTCTTAAGGGGGTAGGATAAGATAGAAAGAAGAAAGGTCTTGCTCTGCAAGCTGCTGAGGAGAAAGAAAAAGAATCTGACGATGGAGATAAGCTAGATGAAGAAACTCTGACTATGATGGTCAGAAAATTTGGAAGATTCTACAGCAAGAAGAGAAACAAGAAAATCTTCAAGAAAGGAGCAGCTGGAGATAGCAAGAGAGAAGTAAAAAAACCTGTCACTTGCTACGAGTGCAAAAAGTAGGGACATATCAAATGGGATTGTCCACAATTCCTCAAGAAGCAAGAGAAAGAAAAGAAAGCTGCAGACAAAGGCAAGAAGAAAAGAGCTTACATCTCATCAATATGGGGCAACAGCTCAGATGAGGAAGAAGATAATGAAGATGAAATTGCCAACATCTGTTTGATGGCACTTGCCTCTGAAGAAGCTGAAATCCCATGCAACAGTGATCAAGAAGATGAGGTATATGAATCTGAACCTTCCTATTCTGAATTACTGTATGCATTTCATGAGTTGCATGATGAGTTTGTTAAGGTTGCTAAAGAATTGAGGCACGCTAAGAAAAAGATTAATAAACTAGAATCTCAATGCTTCTCTGCCTATTGCTGAATCTGCTTGCTGTAAATCATGCATTGAATTAAAGCAAACCAATGACTATCTAGTGAAAAGCATGTCTAGGCTTACTAAAGGTAAAGCTATGTCGTTTGCTTTAATGGGAAGTCAAAGAATATCACAGGGAAAAGCCGGACTTGGCTATGATCCTTGTGCAGTCAAAGAAAAGATTAGAAAGAAGAATCAGAATGTATATAAGAGACATTTTTTTCATGCTAGTACCAATAGAAAGAAAGATCATACTTCACGCCACATTGAATCTTATGATCAACCAAGGCATGCAAAACAAAAATATTATCTGCATTGTTTTCTTCTTGCATCTCAATCTAACATTCCCTTCACCACTTGTCACTTCTGTAACAAGAAGGGACATATTTCCAGTTCATGTGCTTTAAAGAAAAATGGACTTGACAGGAAGGTTAAATGGGTTCCCAAATGTACATCTATATCTAGGGAAAATACTACTAATAGAAAAGAACCCAAGCAAATATGGGGACCTAAAAAAAAATATGAACTTTGTCTTACAGGTTTGTCTTAAAGCTAAAAAGAACAATAAATGGTATATGGACAGTGCCTGCTCAAGCCATATGACTGGTGATAAGGAGAAGTTCATCACCCTTAGAGACAAGAAAGGAGGAAACGTGACCTTTGGAGGTGATCAATATAGCAAAATAGTTGGCATTGGTATTGTGGGGAAGAATCCTGAAATATCCATTGAAGAGGTGATGTTTGTAATTGGCCTCAACCACAATCTGCTAAGTGTGAGTCAGACATGTGACAAAGGAAACTGGGTACTGTTTGACTCAAAGTTCTGCCTGGTCATCAGAAAAAGTGATCACAAAATAATCCTCAAAGCTCAAAGGGATGGTAACTGCTATACTATTGATCTTGATGAACTTCCTCCCTTAGATTCTGTCTGTTTGATTAGCCAAGATAATGATAGTTGATTGTGGCATAGAAGATTAGCTCATGTTAACATGAATCAGCTTTCAAAACTGGTTAAAAATAAGTTAGTCACTGGCCTACCAAAAATCACTTTTAAAAAAGACAAAGAATGTGATGCATGCCTAAGAGGAAAACAAACTAAATCTTCTTTTAAATCTAAAAATGTAGTCACCACAACTAGACTACTAGAACTATTGCATATGGATCTGATTGGTCCATCTAGGGTAAAAAGCATTGGTGGAAATCTATATGTGCTGGTAATTGTGGATGATTACTATAGATTTACCTGGACATTATTTCTTTCTTCTAAGAGTGATACGTTTGATGCATTTGTAACCTTAGCCAAGAAAGTGTAAAATGAGAAGGGTATTTCTATTGTGTCTATCAGGTCAGATCATGAAGGAGAGTTTGAGAATTCATACTTCCTGGAGTATTGTGATGAGCATGGAATTGATCACAACTTCTCAACCCCAATAACTCCTCAACAAAATGGAGTGGTGGAGAGAAAGAATAGAACAATTGGAGAGATGGCAAGAGCTATGCTGAATGAAAAGTGTTAGATTAGCTGGCTTCGCAAGAGGGGGTGAATTGGAAATATTAAAAATTTTGTTCAGTCCTCAAGTCACCACTTGAGATTTTCCACTATTCTGCAAGAATTCCGTGGGCTTCTTGCAAATGCCTCAGTAAAAAGATGTTGCTCTGTTTCTAGAGCTCACTCTATCTCTCTGTGTACTCTTACAAAGTGCTCCCCAATCCCTTGTGATATCCCCTCACAAGAAAATCTATCTTCCAGATAAAGAAAAGATTATTTATAAAGATTAAACTCTCTTAAATAGAGTGAATATAAAAGTTGAAGTACAAAATATTGAAGTGAGAGAGTAACAGACTTTGAGTAATTGATTTGGCAGAGTTTCAGTATGTACAATCTTAAAATTGTTACCCACAACTTCAAATGATGTTATATTTATAGATTTAGGCCTCAAATATCCGTTAGAGACAAAATCTATCCATTGGAGAAGTTATCCAACGGTTACTTTGAGAAACTATCTGTTAACCAACCGCATTTAATGCTTCTGACATACTGAAATTTGAATTTCGGTTGGTCAACAGACGTATTTCACAGAAACCGAAGGTTAACAGCTTCAACATTGAAAGCCCGAAGTTTGTCTGTCATGAAGTGAAATTCGAATTTTGATATTTTGAAAATGTTTCTATGTTGTGACATACAAACTTTCAAGTAGAAAGTTTTTCTATTAAGTGTGAACAGTATTTTCAATTTGCTACAGTGCCTTCAAAATTCTAATTTTTGAACCCCAAAATTCGTCTGTCCGTAGTTGGTTTACAAGGCTCAGTAGTTCATATAGTTCAAAATTCGAATTTTCAAATTGTCAAAGTTCATCTGTCAGAAAGACCTCTTTTCAGACTAACTTCAAAATTTGAATTTATAAATACTGTCATTCGTATGTCAACATATCACTTTAACAGACTCTCAAGCTCAGTTTCTAAAATTCAAATTTTCATGTTCAAAGTTCATCTGTTAGTGAGCAACTTTGAAATCCATTCTAAACTTGGTTTCAGATGAACTTTCACATAATTTCAGACGAATTTCTTTAGTTCTCATAAGTTTCATTTTGTCTAAAATTCAAATTTTCAAAACCCAAAGTTCGTCTGTTTCTTAAAGCTCCTTTCAGACACTTATCAAAATTCGAATTTCATTAAGTCAAAATTCGTCTGTCAGAGAGGCATCTCTTTAGACTTGTTCAGTTTTAGTACAAAATTCGAATTTCCAAAGCCAAAGTTTGAACTTTCACCATGACATATTGGTATTAACCTTTCAAACTTCGTCTGTTCGTGGGTATTTTTCAAATATTCCATGATTTAACATAGAATTAAGGTTTTAAAACATTTTTTCACCAAATCGAAGTCTTTTACTCAAATTAAAACATAACTAAACAACCTACATCTATTCTTGCACAGATTTATCCAGAATTTCTTCACTTAAATTCATTTGAGCACCTTTGATATCTTTATTCCAAGCTCTTGAAGGTTGATTTGGAATCATCAAAACTTCTTGATTCAACATTCTCCCCCTTTTTGATGATGACAAAACAACTTACAAACTGGATTAGTACTTGGGTTTGCTTTAACAAGCTCCCCCTCAACATATGCATTATATTTCAAAAGATATCATATATAGTAGATCATGTGAAGGAATTCAAAGAATAATAAGAACAGATCATTGCAACCAAGGAATTCTTTCAATTAATCAAATGTTGCTTTACAGAGATCAATTTAAGCAAAGTTCTTCTAAATACACAAATCAAATACAAAACACAAACAATCAAAACAAACATCTGAGACATAACAAGAGAACTCAAGCCTAAATTCTAATCACTTCTTCTTTTGCTTGGACTTCTTACTGTAAGTCTTTCCAGATGGCTCAGCAGCAGACTTGCAAGTTTGCTTACTCTTCTCCCCCTTTTTGGCATCATCAGGAAGGTGAACAAAATCAGCCGGAGGAGGGATCTGAGAAATTGGAATAGCTTGGAGGGGCACAGGATTAAAAGGCAGATGAGGCTCAGAGGACTCAGGGCTTGCATCCTCTTCATCAGAGACCTCAAGCAGCTCTTGCATCTCTTGCCTAGAAAGAGCCAATTGAGCCCTTTGTTCTTCTGAAAGACCATATGCAGTGAGAGATGAAGGAGCAAGGTCATCAAAATGGAACATTTCTTCGAGCCTTTTTCTCTGAGCTTGCAAGAGAGCATTACGAGTAATAGCTTCCAAATCAACAACAGGCACAATGTTCCTCTCTTCATTGCTGGCAACCTCCAACATAGATGAAGTGGAAATGGCTGCCACTAGTCTTTCAACTTGCTCAGATTCTTGAGTGGAAAGAATTGAATCCTGAGCATCTTCTGGAATGGTCTCATGAGGGCCTGTTTCCTGAGGTCCTTCTTCTTCCAAACCATAGTCCAAGGGTGGACCAGGACTTGGTGTCCTCATTGTATTAGCAGGCTCACAACCATCTTTATTATCATCATGCTCAGAAGAGGCTAGCTCGAAGGGGCTTGGAGGCTCAGGAGTTGGAGACTGAACAGGCACAGAGAACCCTGGCTGAGGTGGAGCTGATGTGGTAGGAATTGCACTCCGAATATCTTCATAGGTATCAGCAACCACTTTCATTTTCTTTGCCAACTGATGAATCTGATCTTGCAGATGAGCAAATTTGGCATTTTGCTCATCCCTGACGCTAAGTATGAGTGTAGACAGGCTGTCATACAACTCAGTGATCTTGGTTGGCTTGGCACGAGAGGAGGGAGTAAATGGAATGTGAGTAGGCTTGGATGGAGATGGGACAGGCAGAGAAGGCTGTAGTGTAGGTCTGGCAGGGGCCTCAGAGGTACCTTCTTGCTGTTGTACTTCAAGGAGGCATACCATGTCTTTACCACTTCATCATCATACCTCTCAATATCTCTAATAGATTCTTATATCTCAACATCCATATTCCAGCATCAAAATTGTTTGAGATTAAGAAATCTTCCAAGTTTACACAATAAGGCTTGATTACCTTTTTGTTGGCAAACTTGGTAGAGTATTCCTCTTGAATCTGTGGAGTGCTCCATAATGGCAGTGTTGTGAGTTGATATTCTCCAGATTTAGTACTGGAGAAGGAAGTGGAAGCAACAGTTTTAGCAGCAACAGGAACAAGGACCGAAGGCTCTGCTTTCTTTGAGGAAGAAGGTCCAGCTTTCTTTGATTCTCCCTTTGGTGTAGTTTTCTGACGTTTGGAGGGAGTTCCCTTGCTTGATTCAGCATTTCTCTTCGATTTTTCACCCTCCTTTGAGACATATTGGGATTTGACCGATCTCTTTGGACGAGCCTCTCCTTTTCCAGCTTCAGGATTCTTTACTCTAGCCATTTTCGTGGATGAATGATTCAGAATGAGGCAGAGAGTGGGTTTATAGGGTGCGAAAATTAGTTTAAACGGTGGGAAATGAAGATTTTCGGTCAGAATTTAAGATCATTGATGAGAGGATTTGAACAGACTCAGAGAGGAAGAGAGTAGGGTTACGTCTGTTCAGATGAAAACCGTCATTTTTAACGTAAGTAACCACTTGACAGATGAATTTTAAGGGGTCAAAATTCAAACTTCGGGCAGTTACAAGTTAAACCGTTCAGTAAAGCTTACTGACAGATGAATTTTCTTCTGAAAGTTCATCTGACAGAGGCTTGGTTCAAGCAACACAAGATGAATAGATGAACTTTGTTTAAAGAAAGTTTGATTTTTGAAGAGCAAACATCAAGAAGCAATCAAATCAGCAAACAACAGATGAATTATTCATATTAAACTTCATCTTTCAAAGATTCAACAAGAAGAGCATGCTTCAACAGACGAATTTTAAATCAGAAATTCAAATTTCTTTACTTTGAAAAGGTTTTCCAACATTCATATGTTAAGAAATAATCATTTGTATAATCATCATGTTGGACAAACATAACTTTGAAATTTTTGTTCTTGAAAATTCGAACTTTCAAGGTCCAACAGACGAATTTCGAGGCATCACCGAGAACTGTTCCAACTTATAACATGCTGAAGTTCATCTGTTGGGTACCCAAATTCGAATGTTGACCATGCGGACTTGTTCAGAAACACATTTTAACAAGGAAATTCGTCTAACACACAATTAATATACGAATTTCAACTTTAAAAACTTACAGAATGGATCCAGAAACTCAGAATTTTTGCCATTTTCTTCACTTCTTGATTGTTCCATTCTGGAGTGCTCCATTTTTCATTTATTGCCATTGAATCTCATGAGCAGCACCTGCAACTTAAATTAAATTCACTCCGATGCTAAAGTTAGAATTAATTTAATGTTGGAAAAACTAAAAACAGAATTGCACACGGATTTACTTACAGTTCATTGGGATTTACCATACCCAATTCTCTCCTGATTTTGCAATGTCTATCTTCTGATAGAGCCTTTGTCAAGATATCCGCAACTTGATCCTCAGTTGGGATATACTCTAGTCTAATTTCTCCTTTCAAAACATGATCCCTTATGAAGTGGTGCCTAACTTCAATATGTTTTGTCCTTGAATGCATGACAGGATTCTTTGTGATATTAATGGCACTTTGGTTGTCCCACATGATTGGTATTTCCTTCATCTCAACCTCAAGATCTTCAAGCTGCTATTTTATCCAGATGATTTGAGCACAACAGCTTCCAGTTGCAACATACTCAGCCTCTGCTGTGGATAGGGCCACACTATTTTGCTTCTTGCTAAACCATGAAACCAAGGATCCTCCAAGAAACTGACATGTTCAACTTGTGCTTTTTCTGTCAGTTTTGGATCCTGCAAAGTCAGCATCAGTATATCCTTTGAGATCTTCTCCATTGCCCTTTGGATACCAAAGTCCCATCTGTGAAGTTCCAATAAGATATCTGAAGATACATTTCACAGCAATTGCATGAGTTTCCTTGGGACATGATTTGAATCTTGCACACATACAGACACTAAACATGATGTCAGGTCCGCTGGTAGTTAGGTACAGTAGGGATCCAATCATTCTTCTGTACTGGGTTATGTCAAATATTTCCCTTTTTCATCCATATCCAGTTTGGTTGTAGTAGCCATAGGTGTTCCCATTGGCTTGGCATTTTCCATTCGAAACTTCTTTAGCAGTTCTTTCAGATACTTGGATTGGTTGAGGAAGATACCATCATCACATTGTCTGATTTGCAATCCAAGGAAGAAGTTGAGTTCACCCATCATGGACATTTCGAATTCCCCCTGCATTAACTTAGAAAAATTCTTGCAAAGAGATTCATTAGTAGCACCAAATATAATATCATCAACATAGATTTGAACAATAAGTAAATCTTTATTTTCTTTCTTAGTAAATAAAGTTGTATCTACTTTTCCTTTGTTAAACCCCTTTTCAGTTAGAAAATTACTCAATCTTTCATACCATGATCTAGGGGCCTGTTTTAAACCGTAAAGAGCTTTCTTAAGTTTGTAAACATGGTTTGGTTTTGTAGAGTCCTCAAAACCTGGAGGTTAGTCTACATAAACCTCTTCCATGATATATCCATTTAGAAAAGTACTCTTCAAATCCATTTGATACAACAAAATATTTTTCATGCATGCATATGCCAACAGAATTCTAATTGCTTCTAATCTAGCTACTGGAGCTAAGGTTTCTTCAAAATCAATACCTTATTCTTGATTATATCCTTTAGCAACTAGTCTAACTTTATTTCTGATAATTGATCTTGATTCATCAAGTTTATTTCTGAAAACCCATTTGGTACCAATGACAGGATGATTTTTGGGTCTAGGCACTAAATCCCAAACTTGATTTCTTTCAAACTGATTTAATTCATCTTGCATAGCCAAAATCCAGTATTCATCAGTTAAGGCTTCCTCTGTACATTTAGGTTCAATTTGAGAAATAAAAGCACAGTTTATCATTTGATCCCTTAACTGTTTTCTGGTTTTAACTTTCTCTTGAACATTCCCTATCACTTGATCAACAGGATGATTCCTTTGATATCTCCAAGCTCTAGGGAGTTCTTGAGACATTTTTTCATTATTTTCTTCTTCAAAATCTTTCTCCTGAATATCTTCCTCTATGTTAATAGATTCAAATATCTTTGGAGGTTCAATTTTACTTCCATCAGAAAGATTTAAATCCTTAAAGTTTGGAATAAGATCATCCTTACCAGTGACATGTTTGGAAACAGTTTCATTTTCAATGAATACTACATGCACATATTCTTCTACCAAATTAGACTTTTTATTAAAAACTCTATATGCCTTACTTCTACTAGAATAGCCCAGAAATATACCTTCATCAGATTTGGCATCAAACTTACCCAGATTCTCCTTTCCATTGTTGTGGATGAAGCACTTGCAGCCGAACACATGGAGATGTGAGAGATTTGGCTTTCTTCCTTTGTATAGCTCATAAGGAGTCTTCTCAAGGATTGGTCTGATGTAGGCTCTGTTTATGATGTAGCTTGCTATATTTACTGCATCAGCCCAGAATACTTGAGAGAGTTCCTTTTCATTCAGCATAGCTGTAGCGATCTCCCCAATTGTTCTGTTCATCCTTTCTACTACTCCATTCTGTTGTGGAGTTCTTGGTGCTGAGAAGTTCTGGTCAATTCAATGCTCATTGCAATACTCCAGAAAAGTATGAGTTCTCAAACTCTCCTCCATGATCTGACCTGATAGACACAATGGAAATACTTTTCTCATTTTGCACTTTCTTGGCTAAGGTTACAAATGCATCAAAGGTATCACTTTTAGAGGAAAGAAACAATGTCCATGTAAATTTTGAGTAATCATCCACAATTACAAGCACATACAGATTTCCACCAAGACTTTTTACCCTAGATGGACCAATTAAATCCATATGCAGTAGTTCTAGTGGTCTAGTTGTGGTGACTACGTTGTTGGGTTTAAAAGAAGATTTAGTTTGTTTTCCTCTTAAGCATGCATCACATTCTTTGTCTTTTTCAAAAGTAATTTTTGGCAGGCCAGTGACTAACTCGTTTTTAACCAGTTTTGAAAGTTGATTCATGTTAACATGAGCTAATCTTCTATGCCATAACCAACTATCATTATCCTGACTAATCAAGCAAACAAAATATAAGGGAGGAAGTTCATCAAGATCAATAGTATAGCAGTTACCATCCCTTTGAGCTTTGAGGATTACTTTGTGATCACTTTTTCTGATGACTAGGCAGAATTTTAGGTCAAACAGTACCCAGTTTCCTTTGTCACATATTTGGCTCACACTCAGCAGATTGTGGTTGAGGCCTATCACAAACAACATCTCTTCAATGGATGTTTCATGATTTTTGCCCACAATGTCAATGCCAACTATTCTGCCATACTGATCACCTCCAAAGGTCACCTTTCCTCCTTTCTTGTCTCTAAGGGTGATGAACTTCTCCTTATCACCGGTCATGTGACTTGAGCAGGCATTGTCCATGTACCATTTATTGTTCTTTCTAGCTTTGAGACAGACCTGCAAAAAAAAGTTCATGTTTTCTTTTTAGGTACCCAAATTTGCTTGGGTCCTCTTATGTCAGTGGTCTTTTCCCTAGATACAGATGTACCTTTGGGAACCCATTTAACCTTCTTGTCAAGTCCATTTTTCTTTAAAGCACATGAGTTAGAGATATGCCCCTTTTTGTTACAGAAGTGACAGGTGGTAAAGGGACTGCTGGATTGAGAAGCAGGAAGAAAACAATGCAGATAATATTTTTGTTTAGCATGCCTTGGTTGATTATATGATTAAATGTGATGTGACATATGATCTTTCTGTCTATTTCCATCAGCATGCACAAAATGTCTCATGTACACATTCTAATTTTTCTTCCTAATCTTTTCTTTTACAGCACAAGGATCATAGCCAAGTCTAGCTTTTTCTTGTGATATTCTTTGACTTCCCATTAAAGCAAACAACACATCTTTACCTCTAGTAAGCCTAGACATGCTTTTCACTAGATATTCATTGGTTTGCTTTAATTCAATGCATGATTTACAACAAACAGATTCAGTAATAGGTAGAGGAGCAATTTTAGAAATGTTGAATTGAGATTCTAGTTTGTTAATCTTTTTCTTAGCTTGCTTCAATTCTTTAGCAACCTTAACAAACTCATCATGCAGCTCATGAAATGCATCCAGTAATTCAGAATAGGAAGGTTCAAATTCATATACCTCATCTTCTTGATCACTGCTGCATGAGATTTCAGCTTCTTCAGAGGCAAGTGCCATGAGACAGATGTTGGCAACTTCATCTTCATCATCTTCTTCTTCATCTGAGCTGTTACCCCATATTGATGAGATGTAAGCTCTTTTCTTCTTGCCTTTGTCTGCAGCTTTCTTTTCTTTTTCTTGCTTCTTGAGAAATTGTGGACAATCCCATTTGATATGTCCCTGCTTTTTGCATTCATAGCAAGTGATAGGTTCTTTTGTTTCCCTCTTGCTATCTCCAGCTGCTCCTTTCTTGAAGATTTTCTTGTTTCTTCTTTTGCTGTAGAATCTTCCAAATTTTCTGACCATCATAGCCAGAGTTTCTTCATCAAGTTCCTCTCCATCGTCAGATTCTTCTTCCTTTTCTTCAGCAACGTTGAGAGCAAGGCCTTTCTTCTTTCTGTCTTGTCCAGCTTCCTTAAGAGCTTTCATTTTTCCTTCATACTCCTCGAGGCTGCCAAAGAGAGCTGTGACAGAGGCCATTGATTTTCCTCTGGCTTCCTCTATTGTTGTTACTTTGGGTTGCCATTCCAGAGGGAGAGCTCTGAGGATCTTTCTGACTTTCTCTATTTGAGTATACTTCTTTCCCAGGCTCTTTAGTTGATTCACAATGAGGGTGAATCTTTTCTAGAGCTCTTTTACATTCTCTCCTTCAGCCATTGTAAAGCTTTCATATTCTCCTATACATGTATTTAGTTTGTTTTCCCTGACTCCAGTTGTTCCTTCATGAGCAATTTGCAGGGTGTCCCACATTTCCTTGGCAGTGGAGCATTGGGAGACTCTGTAGAATTTGTCTTGATTCAAAGCACTGACCAGACAGTGTTTTGCTTTGAATTTCAGCAAGACTCTTCTTCTGTCTTCCTCATTCCATTCAGCTTCTGGCTTCTCTCTGTATTTTCCATCATCTTCCAAAGCCATTGGGATAAAATCTCCCTTCTGAATGACTGACCAGATGTCCAGATCAATTGACTGGAGATAGATTTGCATCCTCATCTTCCAGTACCCATAGTGTTCTCCACTGAAGCCAGGTGGTCTATTTGTGTTATTGCCTTCTGGTAATATACTTTCTCCAAAGCCAGCCATTGTAATTCCCGAACTGTGAGATCCTTTGATTAGGAATCCGGGCTCTGATACTACTTGTTAGATTAGCTGGCTTCCCAAGAGGGGGGGTGAATTGGGAATATTAAAAATTTTGTCCAGTCCTCAAGTCACCACTTGAGATTTTCCACTATTCTGCAAGAATTCCTTGGGCTTCTTGCAAATGCCTCAGTACAAAGATGTTATTTTGTTTCTAGAGCTCACTCTATCTCTCTGTGCACTCTTACAAAGTGCTCCCCAATCCCTTGTGATATCCCCTCACAAGAAAATCTATCTTCTAGATGAAGAAAAGATTATTTACAAAGATTAAACTCTCTTAAATAGAGTGAATATGAAAGTTGAAGTACAAAATATTGAAGTAAGAGAGTAACAGACTTTGAGTAATTGATTTGGTAGAGTTTCAGTATATACAATCTTAAAATTGTTACCCACAACTTCAAATGATGTTATATTTATAGATTTAGGTCTCAAATATCCGTTAGAGAAAAAATTTATCCGTATCCAACGGTTACTTTGAGAAACTATCTGTTAACCAACCGCATTTAATGCTTCTGACATACTGAAATTCGAATTTCAGTTGGTCAACAGACGAATTTCGCAAAAACCGAAGGTTAACAGCTTCAACATTGAAAGCCCGAAGTTTGTCTGTCATGAAGTGAAATTCGAATTTTGATATTTTGAAAATGTTTCTATGTTGTGACATATGAACTTTCAAGTAGAAAGTTTTTCTGTTAAGTGTGAACAGTATTTTCAATTTGCTACAGTGCCTTCGAAATTCAAATTTTTGAACCCTAAAATTCGTCTGTTCGTAGTTGGTTTACAAGGTTCAGTAGTTCATATAGTTCAAAATTTGAATTTTCAAATTGTCAAAGTTCGTCTGTCAGAGAGACCTCTTTTCAGACTAACTTCAAAATTTGAATTTATAAATACTGTCATTCGTATGTCAACATATCACTTTAACAGACTCTCAAGCTCAGTTTCTGAAATTCAAATTTTCATGTTCAAAGTTCATCTGTTAGTGAGCAACTTTGAAATCCATTCTAAACTTGGTTTCAGATGAACTTTCACATAATTTCAGACGAATTTCTTTAGTTCTCATAAGTTTCATTTTGTCTAAAATTCGAATTTTCAAAACCCAAAGTTTGTCTGTTTCTTAAAGCTCCTTTCAGACACTTATCAAAATTCGAATTTCATTAAGTCAAAATTCGTCTGTCAGAGAGGCATCTCTTTAGACTTGTTCAGTTTTAGTACAAAATTCGAATTTCCAAAGCCAAAGTTTGAACTTTCACTATGACAGATTGGTATTAACCTTAAAAACTTCGTCTGTTGGTGGGTATTTTTCAAATATTCCATTATTTAACATAGAATCAAGGTTTAAAAACACCTTTTCATCAAATCAAAGTCTTTTACTCAAATTAAAACATAACTAAACATCCTACATCTATTCTTGCACAGATTTGTCCAGAATTTCTTCACTTGAATTCATTTGAGCACCTTTGATATCTTTATTCCAAGCTCTTGAAGGTTGATTTGAAATCATCAAAACTTCTTGATTCAACGAAAAGGAACTCTCTCAAGCATTTTGGGCTGATGCAATAAACACAGCAAGTTACATCATAAATAGAGCCTACATCAGACCAATTCTTGGGAAGACTCCTTAGCCACACCTCTCACATCTACATGTATTTGGCTGTAAGTGCTTCATCCACAATAATGGAAAGGAGAATCCGAGTAAGTTTGATTACAAATCTGATGAAGGTATATTTCTGGGCTATTCTAGTAGAAGTAAGGCATATAGAGTTTTTAATAAAAAGTCTAAATTAGTAGAAGAATTTGTGCATCTAGTATTTATTGAAAATGAAACTGTTTCCAAACATGTCACTGATGAGGATGATCTTATTTCAAACTTTAAAAATTTAGATCTTTCTAATGAAGGTAAAATTGAACCTCAAAAAATATCTGAATCTATTAACTTAGAGGAAGATATTCAGGAGAAAGACTTTGGGGATGAATATAATGAAGAAATGTCTCAAAAACTCCCTAGAGCTTGGAGATATCAAAGGAATCATCCTGTTGATCAAGTGATAGGGGATGTTCAAGTGAAAGTTAAAACCAGAAAACAGTTAAGGGATCAAATGATAAACTATGCTTTTATTTCTCAAATTGAACCTAAATGTACTAAAGAAGCCTTAACTAATGAATACTGGATTTTAGCTATGCAAGATGAGTTGAATCAGTTTGAAAGAAATCAAGTTTGGGATTTAGTGCCCAAACCCAAAAATCATCCTGTCATTGGCATTAAATGGGTTTTTAGAAATAAGCTTGATGAATATGGATTAATAATCAGAAATAAAGCTAGATTGGTTGCCAAAGGATATAATCAAGAAGAAGGAATTGATTTTGAAGAAACCTTTGCTCCAGTGGCTAGATTAGAAGCAATTAGAATTCTGTTAGCATATGCATGCATGAAAAATATTATGTTGTATCAAATGGATGTTAAGAGTACTTTTCTTAATGGATATATCATGGAAAAAGTTTATGTAGACCAACCTTCAGACTTTGAGGACTCTACAAAACCAAACCATGTTTATAAACTGAAGAAAGCTCTTTACGGTTTAAAGCAAGCCCCTAGAGCATGGTATGAAAGGTTAAGTAATTTTCTAATTCAAAAGGGGTTTAACAGAGGAAAAGTAGATACAATTTTATTTACTAAGAAAGAAAATAAAGATTTACTTATTGTCCAAATCTATGTTGATGATATTATATTTGGTGCTACTAATGACTCTCTTTGCAAGAATTTTTCTAAGCTAATGCAGGGAGAATTCGAAATGTCCATGATGGGTGAGCTCAACTTCTTCCCTGGATTGCCAACTAAGCAATGTGATGATGGTATCTTTCTCAATCAATCCAAGTATCTGAAAGAATTGCTGAAAAAGTTTGGGATGGAGAATGCCAAGCCAATGGGAACACCTATGACTACTGCAACCAAACTGGATATGGATTAAGGGGGAAAAATGTTTGACATAACCCAGTATGGAAAAATGATTGGATCTCTGCTATACCTAACTACCAGCAGACCTGACATCATGTTTAGTGTCTGTATGTGTGCAAGGTTCCAATCATGTCCCAAAGAAATCCATGCAACTGCTGTAAATCGTATCTTCAGATATCTTATTGGAACATCACAGATGGGTCTTTGGTATCCAAAGGGAAATGGAGAAGATCTCAAAGGATACACTGATGCTGACTTTGCAGGACCCAAAACTGACAGAAAAAGTACAAGTGGAACATGTCAGTTTCTCGGAGGATCCTTGGTTTCATGGTTTAGCAAGAAGCAAAACAGTGTGGCCTTATCCACGGCAGAAGTTGAATATGTTGCAGTTGGAAGCTGTTGCGCCCAAGTCATCCGGATGAAATAGCAGCTTGAAGATCTTGTGATTGAGATAAAGGAAATACTAATAATGTATGACAATCAAAGTGCCATTAACATCACAAAGAATTTTGTCATGCATTCAAGGACAAAGCATATTGAAGTTAGGTACCACTTCATAAGGGATCATGTTCTTAAAGGAGAAATCAGATTAGAATTCATCCCAACAGAAGATCAAGTTGCTGACATCTTGACAAAGCCTCTTTCAGAAGATAGGCATTGCAAAATCAGAAGAGAATTGGGTATGGTAAATCCCAATGAACTGCAAGTAAATCCTTGTGTAAATCTGTTTTTAGAATTTTTGACATTGATTTAATTCTAACTTTAGCATCAGAGTAAGTTTAATTTAAGTTGCAGGTGCTCCTCATAAGGTTCAATGACAATAAATCTGAGAAATGGAGCACTCCAGAATGGAACAATCAAAAAGTGAAAAAGAAAGCTAGAAATCTAAGTTTCAGGATCCATTCTCTAAGTTTATAAAGTTAAAATTCGCATTCTAGATGTGTATTAGATGAATTTCATTGATAAATTGTGTTTTAGAATAAGTCAACATGTTTGACATTCGAATTTTGATGCCTATCAAACGAACTTCAGATTGTTTTACTTTGTAACAGTTCTCGATGATCCTTCGAAATTTGTCTTTTAGTCTATGAAAATTCAAATTTTCAAAAATAAAGTTCCAATGTTATCTTTGTCCAACATGATGATTATACAAATTTCTATTTCTTAACATACGCATGTTGGAAAACCTTTACAAAGTGTAAATATTTGAATTTCTGATTCAAAATTCGTCTGTTGAAACATGCTCACAATGTTGAATCTCTGAAGGACAAATTTCCATAAGCATAATTTGTCTGTTGATCATTGTATTGATTATTGCTTAATGCCTGTTCTTTGAAATTTGAACTTTGTTGAAACAAAGTTCGTCCGTTCATTTTGTGCTGCTTGGACCAAGCCTCTATCAGACGAACTATTAGAAGAAAATTTGTCTGTCAGTAAGCTTTACTGAATAGTTTAACTTTTAATTGCTCGAAGTTCAAATTTTGACCCCTCAAAATTCGTCTGTCAGGCGGTTACTTACGTTAAAACTGACGATTTTTCACTGAACAGACTCAACCCTATTCACCTCTTCTCTGAGTCTGTTCAAATTCTCTCTTCAATACTCTTCAATTCTAACTGTAAATCTTCATTTAAACTCCTTTTCACATCCTATAAACACATTCTCAGCTTCATTCTGAATCATTCATTCATGGAAATGGCTCAAGTGAAAAATCCAGAAGTTGGAAAGGAAGAGTCTCGGCTAAAGAGAACCATGAAATCCCAATATGCTTCAAAGGAAAGTGAGAAAGCGAAAAGAAATGGTGAATCAAGCAAAGCCACTCCCTCCAAAGGCTGATTTAAAGAAAGTTGGGCCGTCTTCTTCAAAGAAAACAGAGCCCTCGGTTCTTGTTACTCCTGCTGCTGCTGTTGATTCCACCTCCTCTAGCACTGAATCTGGAGAATACGAGCTAACCACATTGCCATTATAGAGCAATGCTCATATTCAGGAGGAGTACATGACCAAGTT
Organism: Adenanthera pavonina; assembly: GCA_026686845.1. Classification (NCBI taxonomy): domain Eukaryota; kingdom Viridiplantae; phylum Streptophyta; class Magnoliopsida; order Fabales; family Fabaceae; genus Adenanthera; species Adenanthera pavonina. Next base: position 7,707,835 of record JAIVEN010000019.1, on the reverse strand, counting down.
TGTGGGGAAGAAGGTAATCAAGCCTCACCGTGTCAATATGGAAGAATTCTTAATCTCTAACAACTTTGATGCCGGGCTGTGGATGATCAAATAAAAGAGTTTGTTAGAGATATTGGAAAGATACGATGATGAGGTAGTGAAGACTTGGTATACCTCTCTGAAATACAACAGCAAGAAAAGGAAGTGGGAAGTCAATCTGAGATCAAGGACCATCTGGCTATCAGATGAAACCCTTAACGAGGTATTAGAAAGTAGGTATATGGATGAGCCAGAGACTGCTGATGAAGAAAGTGGCCCCTTTTTGAACTACAAGGAGAGCACAATCCTGAACACTTTATTCAGAAGAAAGGAGAATAGGCCACCCATAAGCTTGCTGAAGCCCACTGACCTCAGTGCTCAAGTGAGAATCCTACACTACATAGTGTCTAAGATTATCTTCAACAAAGGAGGTAGCTTCAATCTGATCACAAGGGCAGAGACACATGTAATGGTAGCAATCATGCGTGGGAAGCTTATCAACATGGGACATATCATTCTCCAACGCATGATCAAGGCTAGGGATCAGAGGAAAGACTCTACACTTCCTTATGCAGCAATCATCTCTAAGATCCTTTAGTATGCCAGAATTCAGCATCTTGAGAAAGGGAAAGGGAAGCCTACTGAGATCTTTAAGGAAGAAGAGCTACAAAGGATGGGCATAGAAAAGAAAGATGGAAGATGGATTGGAAAGGGAGCTGGAAAATCTAAAGATCTCTTCTTTGATGAAGATGCCTCCTTACAGCAAGAAGGTACCTCTAAGGCTCCTGTAAGACCTACACCTCAGCCTTCTCAGCCTTTCCCATCTCTATCTCTGCCTACTCACATTCCATGTACTCCCTTGTGCCAAGCCAACTAAGATCACTGAGTTGTATGACAGTTTGTCTACACTCATACTAAGCATCAGGGATGAGCAAAATGCCAAGTTTGCTCATCTGCAAGATTAGATCCACCAGTTGGCCAAGAACATGAAAGTGGTTGCTGATGCATATGAAGACATTCGGAATACCATTCCTGCCACATCAGCTCCACCTCAGCCAGGATTCTCTAAGCCTGTTATGTCTCCAACTCCTGAGCCTCCAAGCCTATTTGAGCTGGCCTCTCCTATTCCTGATGTTGCTGCACGTGACATTGAGATTGCTGGTACATTGAGCACACCACAGACCTCCAGTAATGAGGCAAGTCCTGGTCCTCCCTTGGACTATGGTATGGAAGAAGAAGGCCCTCAGGATTCAAGATCTCATGACCCCATTCCAGCAGATGCTCAAGAGTCAATCCTGTTCCAGCAAGAATCTGAGCAAGTAGAAAGATTAGTGGTTGCCATCTCCACTTCACCATTTATGCAGGCTGCCCTAAATGAAGAAAGGAGCATTGTGCCTTTTGTTGATTTGGAAGCCATTGCACGCAATGCTCTCTTGCAAGCTCAAAGAAGAAGACTTGAAGAAATGTTTCCTCCTCCTGCTCCCTCACTTGTTACATATCATGGTTCTTGGAGGAAAGAAGGGCACACTTGGCAGTTACAAGGCAAGAAATTTCTGAACTTCTTGAGATTTCTGATGATGAAGATGAGGACACAAGTTCTGAAGTTTCTGGGTCCTTGCCAAAGCTTAATCCAGAAATGCCATTTGTCCCTATGCCTCTTCAAGCTATTCCAGTATCTCAGATCCCTCCTCCTACTAATTTTGTCCACCTTCCCGATGATGCCAAAAAGGGGGAGAAGAGTGAGCAAACTGGAAAGTCTGCTGCAAAGCCTTCTGGAAAAACTTACAGTAAGAAGACCAAGTCAAAGAAAAAGTTATTAGAACTTATGCTTGGGTCCCCTTGTAGTACTATATTTTGTTTCTGTTGTTTGTGTATTGTGTTTCTGTATTCTGTAATGTTTTGCATTGTTGTTTCTTGTAAAGTGACATTTGATGAAATGAAAGAATTCCTTAGTTGCAATGAACTATTCTTGTTGGACTTTGAATGAGTTAATAAATCTCTTTACTTGATCTACTATACATTATATCTTTTGGATTATAATGCATATGTTGAGGGGGAGCTTGTTAAAGCAAACCCAAGTACTAATCCAATTTGTAAGTTATTTTGTCATCATCAAAAAGAGGAGAATGTTGAATCAAGTGTTTTGATGATTCCAAACCAATCTTCAAGAGCTTGGAATAAAGATATCAAAGGTGCAAAAAAGGTTTCAAGTGAAGGAATTCTGGAGAAATCTGTGCAAGAATAGATATAGAATGTTTAGTAATATTTTAATTTGAGTAAAAGACTTTGATTTGGTGAAAAGATATTTTAAAACATTGATTCTATGTTAATTCATGGAATATTTGAAAAACACCCTCCAACAGATGAAGTTTGAAAGGTTTATACTGATCTGCTCTTGTGAAAATTCGAACTTTGGCTTTGGAAATTTGAATTTCATATTGAAAATGAACAAGTCTGAAAAGAGGTTTCTCTGACAGACGAATTTTGACTTGAGAAATTCAAATTTTGATACGTGTCTGAAAAGAGCTTTCTCTAATAGATAAACTTTGGCTTTTAAAAATTCGAATTTCAGATAAAATACAACTTATGAAAATTGAAAAATTCGTCTGAGAATATGTCAAAGTTCATCTGAAACCAAGTTTAGATAGGGCTTCAAAATTGCTCACTAATAGACGAACTTTGAACATGAAAATTCGAATTTCAAAAACAAAGCTTGTGAGTCTGTTATAATGATATGTTGACATACGAATGACAGTATTCATAAATTCGAATTTTGAAGTAAGTCTGAAAAGAGGTCTCTCTGATAGACGAACTTTGCCCTTTGAAAATTCAAATTTTGAATAAGATGAACTACTATGCCTAATTAAACCAGCTACTGACAGACGAATTTTGGGTTCCAAAATTTGAATTTCGAAGGCACTGTAGCAAAATGGAACTACTATTCACTGATTTAAGAAGAATTTTTTACTTGAAAATTCATATGCTCCAACATAGAAACATTTTCCAAAGATCAAAATCTGAACTTTGCTTCATGACAGACGAACTTCGAATATTCAACATTGAAGTCTATAGCCTTTAGTCTCTGCAAAATTCGTCTATTGGCCAACCAAAATTCAAACTTTGAGTGTCAGAAGCATTAAATGCGGTTGGTGAACAGATAGTTTTTTCAGAGTAACCATTGGGTAACTTCTCCAACGGATAGATTTTGTCTCTAATGTATAGTTGAGACCAAAATCTATAAATATAACTTCATTTGAAGTTGTAGGTAACGATTTTAGCTTTGTATATACTGAAACTCTACCAAATCATCTACTCAAAGTCTCTTACTCTCACATACTTCAATATTTGTACTCCAACTTTTATATACACTCTAATTAAGAGAGTTTATTCATTGTAAACAATATTATCTTCATCTGGAAGAAAGATTTTTCTTGTGAGGGGATATCACAAGGGATTAGGGAAGCACTTAGTGAGAGTGCAAAGAGAGAAAGTGTGAGCTCTAGAAACAGGCATCAACGCTGTACTGTGGCATTTGCAAGAAGCCCACTGAATTCTTGCAGAATAGTGGAAAATCTCAAGTGGTGACTTGGGGACTAGATGTAGGTCAAGTTGAGAGACAAAACCAGGATAAATATCTGAGTCTTCTCATCCCTACTACTACTTTTACTTTTTATTCATTTATACTCTGTTTTACTATCATCCTTTGCTTTCTTCACTCTCTTGACATTTTGTAAAAAAAATTTTAATCTTCCCAATTCACCTCCCCTCTTGGGAAGCCATCTTTTCTAACAAAATTTTGCCAAAATTTTTATTGACAATATGGCATATCATGTCATTAAATGTATGAAAATGTTTTGAATAATATTTTCAAGCATATATGATAATATATTTGCATTAATGTGATTTAATAATGAGATTTTCATAATCTCATCATCCCAAATACTAATATGATGTGGCTAAGAAATGACAAGAATGCAAGGAAGACAAAGGGCAAGGAGAAGGATATTGATGATTAAAGTGTTGTTTGCCATTTTGATAGTTTTCCTTGTCATTTTATGTAAAATAATATATGAATTTATGAGGCTATGTTTCTATATCGTTATGTTCCTTTAAGTCTCTTATGATGTTAGAAACAAGTTTTGGACAAGTTATGTACATATAAGTATGCTATCAAAATTAGTTTTGCCAAGTAGTTACTAAAAATGTCCAATTTGACTAGCTGAGATTGAAATAAAGTAACTGCATTTCAAACAGGCCATAACATATTGTTAGCAAGGCTTACTTCCCAAGAGGGGGGTGAATTAGGAAGATTGAAATTTTTCTGCACAAAGTGAAGTGGGTGAAGATATCACAGTGTAATAAAAACAACGAGTAAAATAGAGTAAGCTGATAAGTAAGGATAAGGAGAAGAAGACTCAGTGATTTATCCTGGTTCGGTCTATCCACTTGACCTACGTCCAGTCCCCAAGACAACTCTTGAGATTTATCCACTATACAGCAAGAATTTCAATGGGCTTCTTGCTAATGCCACAGTACACGAGTATGCTCTGTTCCTGAGCTCTCTCAAACTCTCTAAGCACTTTCTCTATGTGCTTTCCCAATCCCCTTGTGAATTTCCCTCACAAGTAAATCTTTCTTCCAGATGAATAGTAAATTATTTACAAATGTATAACTCTCTTGAATAGAGTAGATATGAAGGTTAAAGTACAGATAATGAAGTTGAGAGGGTAAAAGCTTTTGAGAAGAAGATTCAGCAGAAATTCGGTATATACAAGTTTGATTCGTTACCCATAACTTCAAATGATGTTATATTTATAGTTTTAGGTCTCAAATATCCGTTAGAGACTTAAATCTATCCGTTGGGGAAGTTATCCAACGGTTACTCTGAAAAACTATCCGTTTACCAACCGTATTTAATGTTTCTGACACACTGAAATTCGAATTTTGGTTGGTCAACAGACGAATTTCGAAGGAACCGAAGGTTAAAGCTTCCAACGTTAAAATATGAAGTTCGTCTGTCCATAGAGTGAAATTCGAATTTTGAAACTTATAAAATATTTTCACAATGTGACATACGAATTTTCAAGAAGAAAGTATTTCTGTAAATCGTGAACAGTGTTTTCAATTTTCTACAGTACCCTCGAAATTCGAATTTTGGATGCCCAAAATTCGTCTGTCCATTGAACGTTCAAAGAGGCACAGTAGTTCACTTTCTTCGAAATTTGAATTTTGAAAGAGTGAAATTCGTCTGTTAGAGACCAGTTTTGAAACTTAAATTATTCTTGATCTCAGATGAACTTTAACTTAGTTTCAGACGAATTTCATCTATTTTCTCAAGTTTTGTTTTGTCTGAAATTCGAATTTTGATGATTCAAAGTTCGTCTGTTTCAAAGAAGCTTCTTTCAGACTTAGATGAAAATTCGAATGTTGGAAAGCCAAAATTCGTCTGTCAGAGAGTATTTCTCAAACTCAATTTCTTTTTGATTTCAGATGCACTTTATCATAGTTTCAGACGAATTTCTTTGGTTTTCGTAAACTTCATTTTTCGAATTTTGGAAGTGTGAAGTTCGTCTGTTACAAAAAGGCTTCTTTCAGATTTGTATGAAAATTCGAATTTTGAACAACCAAAATTTGTCTGACAGAGAGCCATCTCTTCAGACTTATTTAGTTTTAGCTCGAAATTCGAATTTCCTAAGGCAAAATTCGAATTTCCAACTTGACGGTTCAGTTTAAACTTTCAAACTTCATTTGTTTGTGGGTGTTTTTCAAATAAGTAAAGATTTAATTTCAAATCAAGGTTTGAAAACATTTTTTTCTCAAATCAAAATCTTTTACCCAATCACAACTAAAACTAGAGATCCTACAAGAGATCTAACAGCAAATACTCAGAAAATCTTCACTTGAAACAACTTTGATCTCCTTTGATATCTTCAATCCACGCTCTTGAGTGTTGATTTGGAATCATCAAAACTCTTGATTCAACATTCTCACCCTTTTTGATGATGGCAAAACAACTCACAAACTGGATTAGTATTTGGGTTTGCTTACACAAGCTCCCCCTCAACATATGCATTACAGTTCATAAGATATCATTTCCAACAGATTAAGTGAAGAGATTCAAAGCCCAAAACATTGCAACCAAGAACATAATTCATTTAATCAAATTGTTGCAATACATATTTCAATTTAAGATCAGTTCTTAAAAAATCAAACAAGCAAATACAATCAAACAACTAAAACAAGATACAACAGGAAGATTCAGCCTAAGATCTAAAACAATCACTTCTTCTTTGGCTTAGTCTTCTTGCTGTATGTCTTTCCTTTCCCGGATGACTCAGCAGATTTTCCAGCTTGCTTGGTCCCAGTTTGCTTCGTCTTCTCCCCCTTTTTGGCATCATCAGAAAGCCCAACAAAGTCCATTGCAGGAGGAATCTGAGAGATAGGAACAACACGAAGAGGGACAGGAGCAAAAGGAATTTCTGGCTGAACTGATGCCGCAGGCTCAGGGCTAGGTTCTTCATCTTCATCATCATCAAAGACCTCAAGCAGCTCTTGCATTTCTTGCCTGGAAAGAGCTAGTCGAGCTCTCTGTTCCTCTGAAAGCCCATAAGCAGCGAGGGAATGAGAGGCTGGTTCAGCAGGAAGAAACATTTCTTGAAGCCTTCTTCTTTGAGCTTGTAGTAGAGCATTGTGAGTAATAGCTTCAAAATCAATAACAGGCACAATGCTCCTTTCCTCATTGAGTGCATCTTGCAGAAATGGTGAAGCAGATATGGATGCTACTAGCTGCTCAACTTGCTCAGACTCTTGGGTGGAAAGGATAGAGTCCTGAGTAACTGCTTCACTAGGCTTAAGAGGGCTTGATTCCTGCAGACCCTCTTCCTCCATGCCATAGTCCAAGGGAGGACCAGGACTTGCCTCATTGCTGGAGGCCCTTGGAGTGCCAGCCGGGTCAGTTTCTTGAGTCTCAACACCAGGAATAGGAGAAACCAACTCAAAAGGACTTGGAGGCACAGGAGATGGAGACAGAGTAGGCTCAGGAACACCAGGCTGAGGTGGAGCTGAAGTGGTAGGAATTGCATTTCTTATCTCTTCATAAGTATCAGCCACCACTTTCATATTCAGAGCCAATTGATGGATCTGATCTTGTAGATGAGCAAATTTGGCATTTTGCTCATCCCTAATGCTGAGAATGAGTGTTGACAGACTGTCAAACAACTCAGTGATCTTTGTTGGCTTGGCCCGTGAGGAGGGAGTGGAAGGAGGGTGAGTAGGCCTGGAGGGAGATGGAATAGGCTGAGAAGGCTAAGGTACAGATCTGCCAGGGGCCTCAGAAGTGCCTTCTTGTTGGAGAGATGCATCAGCAACAAAGAACAAGTCTTCAGATTTCCCTGCTCCCTTTCCAATCTATCTTCCTTCATCTCTTTCAATACCCATCCTTTGCAGTTCCTCTTCTTTGAAGGCCTTAGTGAGTTTTCCTTTCCCCTTTTCAATGTGTTGAATCCTAGCATACTGCAGGATTCTTGAAATAATTGCTGCATAGGGGAGTGTGGAATCCTTCCTTTGATCCCTTGCCTTTATCATACGCTGGAGGATGATATGACCCATATTAATTAGGTTCCCACGTATGATAGCTGTCATTACATGAGCCTCTGCCCTTGTTATCAGATTGAAGCTTCCACCTTTGTTGAATATGATCCTGGACACTATGTAGTGCAGGATCCTCACTTGAACACTGAGGTCTGTGGGCTTCAACAGATTTATTGTGGGCCTATTCTCCCTTCTTCTGAATAAGGTGTCCAAGATGGTGCTCTCTTTGTAATTCAGAAAGGAACCACCTTCTTCATCAGCTGTGCTAGTCTCGTCCATATACCCAGAGGCTGTGATGTCAATTTTCAGCCCATCTTGTCCTGGAATTTCCAGCACCTCATTTAATATTTCATCAGCAAGCCAAATGGTCCTTGATCTCAAGTTGACCTCCCATTTCTTTTTCTTGCTGTTGTATTGAAGAAAGGCATACCAAGTCTTTACTACCTCATCATCATATTTTTCAGCAATTTCCAATAGATTCTTATATCTTAACAACCATATTCCAGCATCAAAGTTGTTAGATATTAAGAATTGTTCCATATTCACACAGTGAGGCTTGATTACCTTTTTGCTGGAAAACTTGGTAGAATACTCTTCTTGAATCTCAGGATTGCTCCAAGGTGGTCGTGTAGTAAGCTCATATTCTCCAGATTGTGTAGAGGAGGAGGAAGCAACAGCAGCAGTATCAGCAGAAACAGGAACCGAAGGTTCTGCAGTTTTTGATGAGGAGGGTCCTGCTTTCTACGAATCTGCCTTGGATGATGATTTCTGGCGTTTGGAAGGGGTAGCTTTACTGGATTCGGCCTTTCTCTTGGATTTCTCTCCTTCCTTTGTAGCATATTGAGATTTTACTGCTCTTTTTGGCCGAGCTCCAACTTTCCCTACTCCAGGATTCTTAACTCTTGCCATTTCTCGGTTGAATGTTGCAGAATGTGGTTGAGAAAAGGTTTATAGGGTGCGAAAAGAAGTTTAAACGGTGGGAATTGACGATTTTTGAACAGAATTTAAGAGGATTGAAGAGAGGATCAGAACAGACTCAGAGGAGTTACAAATAGGGTTGCGTCTGTTCAAGAGAAAATCGTCGGTTTTAACGTATGTAACCGTCTGACAGACGAATTTTGAGGGGTCAAAATTCGAACTTCGGGTAGTTACAGGTTAAACCGTTTGGCACAGCTTACTGACAGACGAATTTTCATCTGAAAGTTTGTCTGACAGAGGCTTGGATCAAGCAGAACAAGCACAACAGATGAATTTTGTTTCAACAAAGTTTGAATGTTGAAGAGAAAACAGTATCAATAACCAAGACATCAACCAATAGACGAATTAAGCAAGCAAAACTTCATCTTTCAAGTATTCAGCATGAAGAACATGATTCAACAGACAAATTTTGAACTGAAAATTCGAATTTCTCATCTTTTGTAAAGGTTGTCCAACAGTCGTATGTTAAGATGTGATAATTCGTATAATAGTGATGGACAAACATATCTTTTGAAAATTTTTGTTCTTGAAAATTCGAACTTCTATTATTCAACAGACGAATTTCGAAGCATCATAGGGAACTGTTCCAAAGTATAACAGGTCGAAGTTCGTCTGTTGGTCACTTAAAATTTGAATGTTGACCACGTTGACCAGTACAAAAACACAGTTTATGAAGCAAAATACGTCTAACAACATTTAAAATACAAACATCATCATTAAAAACTTACAGAATGGATCCAGAACTTAGGATTTTCGTTATTTACTTCACTTTCTGGTTGTTCCACTCTGTAGTGCTCCAATCTTTCAAACTTTCATCCATTGATTCTCACAAGGAGCACCTGCAACTAAAATTAAACATACTCCGATGCTCAAGTCAGAATTAATTTTAATATTGAAAATTCTAAAGATAGAATTACACAGGAATAACTTACAGTTCATTGGGATTTACCATTCCCAATTCTCTCCTTATTTTGCAATGCCTATCTTCTGATAGAGGTTTTGTGAGTATATCAGCAACTTGATCCTCTGTTGGGATGTACTCCAGTTTAACTTCTCCTTTTAGAACGTGATCCCTGATGAAATGGTGTCTAACTTCAATATGTTTTGTCCTTGAATGCATGACAGGATTCTTGGTGATATTTATGGCACTTTGGTTGTCACACATGATTGGTATCTCTCTCATTTTAACCTCAAGATCCTTAAGCTACTGCTTCATCCAGATGACTTGGGCACAACAGCTTCCAGCTGCAACATACTCAGCTTCTGCAGTGGATAGGGCCACACTATTTTGCTTTTTGCTGAACCATGAGACCAGGGATCCTCCAAGAAACTGACAAGTTCCACTTGTGCTTTTTCTGTCAGTTTTGGATCCTGCAAAGTCAGCATCAGTGTATCCTTTGAGATCTTCTCCATTGCCTTTTGGATACCAAAGACCCATCTGTGATGTTCCAATAAGATATCTGAAAATTCTTTTCACAGCTGTTACATGGGTCTCTTTGGGGCATGATTGGAACCTTGCACACATACAGACACTGAACATAATGTCAGGTCTGCTGGTAGTTAAGTACAGCAGGGATCCAATCATTCTTCTGTACTGAGTAATGTCAAACATCTTCCCATTCTCATCCATGTCCAGTTTGGTTGCAGTAGCCATAGGTGTTCCCATTGGCTTGGCATTCTCCATTCCAAACTTCTTTAGTAGCTCTTTCATATACTTGGATTGGCTGAGGAAGATGCCATCATCTCGCTGTCTGATTTGCAATCCAATGAAGAAATTGAGTTCACCCATCATCGACATCTCGAATTCTCCCTGCATTAACTCAGAAAATTTCTTGCAAAGAGCCTCATTAGTAGCACCGAAAATAATATCATCAACATAAATTTGAACAATTAGTAAATCTTTATTTTCTTTCTTAGTAAATAAGGTTGTGTCAACTTTGCCTCTATTGAATCCTTTTTCACTTAGAAAATTGCTCAATCTCTCATACCATGCTCTAGGGGCTTGTTTTAAACCATAGAGCTTTCTTCAGTTTATAAACATGGCTCGGTTTTGTAGAATCCTCTAAGCCTGGAGGTTGATCTACATAGACCTCTTCCATGATATATCCATTCAGAAAAGCACTCTTTACATCCATTTGATATAGTAAAATGTTTTTCATACATGCATATGTTAACAGTATTCTTATAGCCTCTAATCTAGCTACTGGTGCAAAGATTTCTTCAAAATCAATACCTTCTTCCTGATTATAACCTTTAGCAACCAGTCTAGCTTTATTTCTGATTATTATTCTAGATTCATCAAGTTTATTTCTGAAAACCCATTTGGTACCAATGACAGGATGATTTTTGGGCCTAGGCACTAAATCTCAAACTTGATTTCTTTCAAACTGATTTAGTTCATCTTGCATAGCCAAAATCCAGTAATCATCATTTAAGGCTTCTTCAGCACATTTGGGTTCAATTTGAGAAATGAAAGCACAGTTTAGCATTTGATCCCTTAACTGTTTTCTGGTTTTGACTCTCTCTTGAACATTACCTATCACTTGATCAACAGGGTGATTCCTTTGATATCTCCAAGCTCTAGGGAGTTCTTGAGATGTTTCTTCATTATTTTCATCAAACACTTGCTCCTGGATATCTTCCTCTGTGTTAACAGATTCAGATATCTTTGGAGGTTGAGTTTTACTTTTATCGGAAATGCCCAGTTTTTCAAAGTTGAAAGCAAGATCATCCTCATTGGTAGCATGTTTTGAAACAGTTTCATTTTCAATGAAAACAACATGCACAGACTCTTCTACCACATTTGATCTTTTGTTATAAACTCTATATGCCTTACTCCTACTAGAATAGCCTAGAAATATACCTTCATCGGATTTGGCATCAAACTTACTCAGATTTTCTTTTCCATTGTTGTGAATGAAGCATTTGCATCCGAACACATGAAGATGGGACAGATTTTTCTTTCTCCCCTTGTACAGCTTGTATAGAGTCTTTCCAAGGATGGGTCTGATGTAGGCTCTGTTGATGATGTAACTTGCTGTGTTCACTGCATCAGCCCAAAACACTTGAGAAAGTTCCTTCTCATTCAGCATAGCTCTGGCCATTTCTCCAATAGTTCTGTTCTTCCTTTCTACTACTCCATTTTGTTGAGGAGTCCTTGGTGCTGAGAAGTTGTGGTCAATTCCATGCTCATTGCAGTATTCCAGGAAGTATGCATTTTCAAACTCTCCTCCATGATCTGACCTGATAGACACAATAGAAATACCTTTCTCATTTTGCACTTTATTAGCTAAGGTTACAAATGCATCAAAGGTATCACTTTTAGAGGAAAGAAATAATGTCCAAGTGAATCTAGAATAATCATCTACAATTACAAGCACATACAGATTACCACCAAGACTCTTTACCCTAGAAGGTCCAATTAAGTCCATATGCAGCAACTCAAGTGGTCTAGTTGTGGTAACTATGTTTTTAGATTTGAAGGATGATTTAATTTGTTTTCCTTTTAAGCATGCATCACATTCTTTATCCTTTTCAAAAGATATTTTTGGAAAACCAGTAACTAGCTCATTTTTAACCAGTTTAGACAATTGATTCATATTAACATGAGCTAATCTCCTATGTCATAACCAACTATCGTTATTTTGACTAATTAAGCACACAGAATCCAAGGGAGGAAGTTCATCAAGATCAATAGTATAACAGTTACCATCCCTTTGAACTTTTAGGATTACTTTGTGATCACTTTTTCTGATGACCAGGCAAAACTTTGAGTCAAACAGCACCCAGTTTCCTTTATCACAAGTCTGACTCACGCTCAGCAAATTGTGGTTGAGGCCAATTACAAACAGCACCTCTTCAATGGATGTTTCTGGATTTTTGCCCACAATGCCAATACCAATAATTTTGCCATATTGATCACCTCCAAAGGTCACCTTTCCTCCTTTCTTGTCTCTAAGGGTGATGAACTTCTCCTTGTCACCAGTCATGTGACTTGAGCAGGCACTATCCATATACCATTTGTTGCTTTTCTTAGCTTTGAGACAGACCTGCAAAACAATATTTATGTTTTCCTTTTAGGTACCCAAATTTGCTTGGGTCCTTTTTGGTCAGTAGATTTTTCCTTAGATGTAGATGCAACTTTGGGAACCCATTCAACTTTCCTGCCATGTCCATTTTTGCTCAAGACACAAGAGCTGGAAATATGTCCCTTTTTGTTACAGAAATGACAGGTAGTGAAGGGACTGCTAGATTGAGAAGCAGGAAGAAAATAATGCAGATAATACTTTTGTCTTGCATGCTTTGGTTGATTATATGTTTCAATGCGAGATGACATGTGATCTTTCTTTCTGTTGCTCTCAGCATGCACAAAATGTCTCATGTATGCATTCTGGTTTTCCTTCCTGATCTTTTCCTTGACAGCACATAGATCATAGCCAAGACCAGCTTTTCCTTGTGATATTCTTTGGCTCCCCATCAAGGCAAACAACATATCTTTACCTTTAGTGAGCCTAGACATGCCTTTTACTAAGTAATCATTAGTTTGCTTTAGTTTAATGCATGAAGTACAGCAAACAAATTCAGCAGCAGGTATAGATATGGTTTCAGAAAAGTTGCTCTGAGATTCTAGTTTACTAATCTTTTTCTTTGCTAGTTTTAGTTCTTTAGCAACTTTAATGAACTCATCATGAAGCTCATGAAATGCATCCAGCAATTCAGAATAGGAAGGTTCAGATTCATATACCTCTTCTTCCTGATCACTGCTGCATGAGGGTGTGGCTTCTTCAGAAGCAAGTGCCATCAGACAAATGTTGGCAATCTCATCTTCATCTTCTTCTTCCTCATCTGAGCTGTTGCCCCATATGGATGAGATGTAGGCTTTCTTCTTCTTCCCTTTGTCAGCAACTTTCTTTTTTTTTTCTTGCTTCTTGAGGAATTGGGGACAGTCCCACTTTATGTGTCCCTGCTTCTTGCACTCATAGCAAGTCACAGGTTCTTTTGCCTCTTTCTTGCTTTCTCCAGCAGCTCCCTTCTTGAAGAATCTCTTGTTCTTCTTCTTGCTGTAGAATCTTCCGAATTTTCTGACCATCATAGCCAGAGTTTCCTCATCCAGCTCATCCTCTTCGTCAGATTCTTCTTCCTTTTCATCAGCAGCTTTGAGGGCAAGGCCTTTCTTCTTTCTGTCCAGCCCAGCTTCCTTGAGAGCTTTGATTTTTCCTTCATACTCTTCAAGGCTGCCAAAGAGAGCTGTGACAGAGGCCATTGATTCTCCTCTGGCTTCTTCTATTGCTGTCACCTTGGGCTGCCATTCCAGAGGGAGAGCTCTGAGTATCTTTCTTACTTTCTCAGACTGAGTGTATTCCTTTCCCAGGCTCTTCAGTTGATTCACAATGAGAGTAAATCTCTTTTGGAGCTCCTTTACCATTTCTCCTTCAGCCATTCTGAAGCTTTCATACTCCCCAATGCACGTGTTCAGTCTGTTCTCCCTAACTCCAGATGTTCCTTCATGTGCAATCTGCAGAGTATCCCACATTCCTTTTGCAGTGGTGCATTGCGAGACTCTGTAGAATTCATCCTGGTTCAGGGCACTGACTAAACAATGCTTTGCTTTGAAATTTAGTAAGACTCTTCTTCTGTCTTCATCATTCCATTCTGCTTCCAGCTTCTCTTTGTATCTTCCATCTTCAGTTAAGGCCATTGGGACGAAATCGCCTTTTTCAATAACTGACCAGATGTCAAGATCAATTGATTGGAGGTAGATCTGCATCCTCATCTTCCAGTACCCATAATGCTCTCCACTGAAGCCTGGTGGTCTATTAGTATTGTTCCCTTCAGGAAGTATACACTCTCCAAAGCCAGCCATCTTTATTCCCGGACTGTAAAATCCTTTGAATGGGAATCTGGGCTCTGATACCACTTGTTAGCAAGGCTGACTTCCCAAGAGGGGGGGTGAATTGGGAAGATTGAAATTTTTCTGCACAAAGTGAAGTGGGTGAAGATATCACAGTGTAATGAAAACAACGAGTAAAACAGAGTAAGCTGATAAGTAAGGATAAGGAGAAGAATACTCAGTGATTTATCCTGGTTCGGTCTATCCACTTGACCTACGTCCAATCCCCAAGACAACTCTTGAGATTTATCCACTATACAGCAAGAATTTCAACAGGCTTCTTGCTAATGCCACAGTACACAAATATGCTCTGTTCCTGAGCTCTCTCAAACTCTCTAAGCACTTTCTCTATGTGCTTTCCCAATCCCCTTGTGAATTCCCCTCACAAGTAAATCTTTCTTCCAGATGAATAGTAGATTGTTTACAAATGTATAACTCTCTTGAATAGAGTAGATATGAAGATTAAAGTATAGATAATGAAGTTGAGAGGGTAAAAGCTTTTGAGAAGAAGATTCGGCAAAAATTCGGTATATACAAGTTTGATTCGTTACCCATAACTTCAAATGATGTTATATTTATAGTTTTAGGTCTCAAATATCCGTTAGAGACTTAAATCTATCCGTTTGGGAAGTTATCCAATGGTTACTCTGAAAAACTATCCGTTTACCAACCGTATTTAATGTTTCTGACACACTGAAATTCGAATTTTGGTTGGTCAACAGACGAATTTCGAAGGAACCGAAGGTTAAAGCTTCCAACGTTAAAATATGAAGTTCGTCTGTCCATAGAGTGAAATTCGAATTTTGAAACTTATAAAATATTTTCACAATGTGACATACGAATTTTCAAGAAGAAAGTATTTCTGTAAATCGTGAACAGTGTTTTCAATTTTCTACAGTACCCTCGAAATTCGAATTTTGGATGCCCAAAATTCGTCTGTCCATTGAACGTTCAAAGAGGCACAGTAGTTCACTTTCTTCGAAATTTGAATTTTGAAAGAGTGAAATTCGTCTGTTAGAGACCAGTTTTGAAACTTAAATTATTCTTGATCTCAGATGAACTTTAACTTAGTTTCAGACGAATTTCATCTATTTTCTCAAGTTTTGTTTTGTCTGAAATTCGAATTTTGATGATTCAAAGTTCGTCTGTTTCAAAGAAGCTTCTTTCAGACTTAGATGAAAATTCGAATGTTGGAAAGCCAAAATTCGTCTGTCAGAGAGTATTTCTCAAACTCAATTTCTTTTTGATTTCAGATGCACTTTATCATAGTTTCAGACGAATTTCTTTGGTTTTCGTAAACTTCATTTTACTTGAAATTCGAATTTTGGAAGTGTGAAGTTCGTCTGTTACAAAAAGGCTTCTTTCAGATTTGTATGAAAATTCAAATTTTGAACAACCAAAATTTGTCTGACAGAGAGCCATCTCTGCAGACTTATTTAGTTTTAGCTCGAAATTCGAATTTCCTAAGGCAAAATTCGAATTTTCAACTTGACAGTTCAGTTTAAACTTTCAAACTTCGTTTGTTTGTGGGTGTTTTTCAAATAAGTAAAGATTTAATTTCAAATCAAGGTTTGAAAACATCTTTTTCTCAAATCAAAATCTTTTACCCAATCACAACTAAAACTAGAGATCCTACAAGAGATCTAACAGCAA
This sequence comes from Adenanthera pavonina, assembly GCA_026686845.1. Classification (NCBI taxonomy): domain Eukaryota; kingdom Viridiplantae; phylum Streptophyta; class Magnoliopsida; order Fabales; family Fabaceae; genus Adenanthera; species Adenanthera pavonina. Next base: position 7,691,706 of record JAIVEN010000019.1, on the reverse strand, counting down.
ATACTCAGAAAATCTTCACTTGAAACAACTTTGATCTCCTTTGATATTTTCAATCCACGCTCTTGAGTGTTGGTTTGGAATCATCAAAACTCTTGATTCAACACATATGAATGATTTATATGCCTAAAATGTAAATAGAATGAGCTTTTGTGGAAGCTAGAGAACACTTAATTTGTTTAAGAGTGGTAAGAGTTATGAATTTTTAAATTTGGGAAAGAAAACTCGGAAAGTTGCAAATTGACCAAATGAACAATAATTTTTGTACTAAATATTATATCAATTGGCATGTTAAAAATTTAGTTTCATATTTTTCTCGTGTAGAGAATTTTTTAAGATATTTTTTGAGACTTGAATCACCTTCATAAAATTTTTCTAGATTTCGTTATAATTTTTTAAATTTCTGTTGGAAAATAGGGATACCAAATGAACAGTTATAGAAAAATTTTAACTTTTTCTGTTTTGGTCCCTATTGTCATTCTAGTATCTAAAATGGTTCAATTGGACATTAAATAATATATAATACATGGGAAATGGTGTAAAAAAATAAGGTGTTACATGAATTCATAGACTAATAGACGATGTTCGTCTTCTAGGCAATACCCAATTAATTTCACATGAGGATGGAAAAGCTATCCAAGGAAGTTCATTTTAACCAACACTCCTTGTGACCATAAAAACCATCTTGATTAAGTCTTCTGGTAAAAATAACCATGCTAATCATTGATCGAAAGCTAACTTCTCTTAAAGAATCAGTACACTCTTTATTCACTAATCAAAGCTGCCTTTTCCTAACATACTATATAAATGGAAATTAATGGTGATCATCTTCAATTCTACAAAAGTGAAGCTCATTAAATTGGATAAATCAATGATATCTCCCTCACTCTTTTGAGCATAAGGAACTGACACTACTGACACTACTGACACCTTACTCCTGATACTGCTAGCATCGTTTCTTTCAAAGTTGACATGTTTTGAATTTAACCCTATCCTGAATGAGCTTTGTGCTTTAATTTGGATGCTCAAACAAATTCCCACGCTAGAAATTACTAATTCCTTTCCCGACTTCCCCATAGTTGGGAAAACAAAGCCAATGAAAGAGTAAAAAGGTTATGGGATAGAAACCACTCAAAAGTGAGAGCAAGTTGACTAGATTAGAGCTTAAAAACAAGGGTTGGGTGGTAGTGAAGGGGTAATGCATTATTAGTGGAGATTGACTTGTCCTTGCATTTATGGTCCCTCTAAAACTTGGATACTACCCCTTCACCTTGGTCTCAATCCTTCTATTTATAATGACAAGTTGGGTCATCAATATTTGGAACATATCATCCTAATTATTACTCTAACCAAATTACAATATTTCATGATTTTTTTCATTTATTTATTATTGTGTTTTAAATGAATATCAAATCCCAATCTATCATGATTTCTATTTCATTTCACTAACTAATATTATTGTGCTATGCACTTCCATGATTTCTTTTTCATTTATTATTGTGCTATGCACATCAAATCTTAAACTTTCATAATTTCTATTCAATGTCTTGTACGTTCATTGCCTAGCTGCTTAATTGTTCAAGCTTCTGGGTTTGAAGGTATGAGCACTTGAAAGTTCATTTAACAGTTTCTTATCCATTCCTGGTGCAAGGACTTACTTTTGACATATTTGAGGAAGCATGATAAACATACAAGAGGTTCTCTCTTGAATGTTCATTAAGGTTCTTTGCCTTAGAGACTTCTAACAATCATCCACCATAAACCTTCATCCAAACCTTGCTTGAATGTTCAAGTTTAAACAAGTGCATTTAATACGATTGTTGAATGAATAATTTAGTAGAGTAATAGCTATTATTTGTCTCTAGCGACTAGATTTTCTAGAAAATTTGAATAGAACCTCATTAAGGTTGTTAGGAAACAAATATAAGTGTATTAGTGTCAAGCTACTATTTCATTAATTCTTGAGCATTTGAATGTTTACCTACCTCTGAGAGTTTATTAGCTTCAGTGTTCTACAAACTCTTTGTGAGAGTTTATACTTTATAAGCACTTTTTCTACATTAGGTAGAAGTGTCTTAGCATGGGAAATACTAGGGGGTTTTGTTAACACTCATGTATAAGTGTGAGAAGAGAGATTTCTAGCTCTTGTGTGAACTAGGTTGTATATTATGATTTTTTCAAGAACCCACTTGAATCTTGTAAGGATAATGGACAAATATCAAGTGATAGCCTAGGGAATGTATGTAAGTTAAGTTCACAGATTGAATCAGGATAAATCTGTGTTTGATTCTCTCTATCCTTTCTCTATTTGTTTTTAGTGGTTCCTCTATTTTCCAAATACCTTACACTGTTATATATTGCTTTTCTATGTTGCAAAAATTTTAATAGCTCAATTCAGCCCCCTCTTGCACAATTCAGTCACACTAACAACTTGTGTTAGATATTCAAGAGCAGCATAACTATAGGTTCATTTTACCATGGTAGAAATGTGACTCATGTCTACTGTTGGTCCATCTTTTTCTGGACTAAAATCAAAAGACTTTAGTTTATAATTTGTATCAAATAAGACAATTTTGCATTATAATTTGAATCCAATAAGACATTTGAAGTCTTGAAATCTTTGTGTATCACTTTTCTTTCAAAACCGTAAGGAAATGCAAGTCCTTTGGCATCACCAACAGCAACTTAATAAGAAGACTCTTAGAAAGAGGCTGAAAATATAAACCTCTTCTAAACAAATGATTCTCCAAGCCATTTCAAGGAATAAATTCATAAACCAAAAGATGGTATTCATATTCTAGACAATACCCAATTAATTTCAAAAGATGAGGATGAGAATGTTTTCCAAAGGTTCATTTTAGCCTACCACTCATTGTGACGTTGGAAACTATCTTTTCCTAAAAATAACCATGCCAGCCACTAATCCAAACCATCTTTTCCTAACACACTGTTTGGACAAAAATTTCTCGTGGTCATCCACAATTATGTTAAGGTAAAGCTCTTTAAATTGAATGTTTTCTAGATCTTTCCCTCACTACGTAGAGTGTAAGTAGCTAACACTGCTAACACCTTACTCCATATGATGTTGGCATCATTTCCATCATGCTCACATTTTTATTTGAATTAATATTCCTTTGATTTAAATTTTTTCAACATAAATGAGATTTTGCTAACAATTAATTCAACATCCAATCATTTGCTTTCTATCAGAAAATAGAAAATATTGTATTTTTTAGCTTTATACATAAAAGGGTTTTTTATCTTTCTATAATTAAGAAATATTATATTTATTTAAATAAATATTTTCAACTTCTTGGAAAATAAAAAATGGAACAAACAATCGGTGATGACATGAGAGTTGAATCAACAAAATACATGGTATTTGTTTATGCTTATGTTTAGTATTATGTTTACATTAATTTTATATTCTTAAATTTTCTCACCTTACTTTTGTGAAAAGCAATAAATATGTTAGTGTAACATTTCATCTTTGGACACTTTCCATGAATATTGCCTCATTTGGATGAAGATTTCTGGGAGCTTAAACCAATTGAAAACTTAAAACTGTAAAATTCTATTTTTGTACACTGTTTATCATATTATGCACGTACTTTGAAAAATTATAACTAAATGCATAAAAGTCATTTTTTTATGATTCAAGTCTCTAAAATTCATGCCCAGAATTTCATGGAAAAAATATGAAACTCAAATTTTTAGCTTCCAGTTTCTATCAAGATTTTAACCCTTAACTTTAAAAATTCATATCTCATAATTCTTAGGGTTATTTCACTCTATCTGTGTCATTTTAAAGCTCTACATGTCTATTTTCTAAATATATTTATTTTGTACATTTATTTAACTTGTACAGAGTATAGCATCATTTTAAACCATCTGGTATCAGAATAATTCTTTTGTGTAACAGTTCTGGGAAAACAAGCAATACTTCATTTATAAAGCTTTAAAGGTATTCAAACCAGTGGTATCTTGTTCTTAAGATATAGATCTATCCATACATTTAAACCACTAAATTTTTTAAATATTGCATGATTTCATACACTATTCCAGATTAGACAGTCATTCTAGTAAATTACAGTTTCAGTACATTGTTTCTCCCCTGAGTCCTTATCTTTTTTACACTATAGCATACTCTATATTTAACCAAATTGCATAAAATCTGTTTTGGCATGAAAACTTAGCATGACCTCTATCTAGAGGAATCATACTTTAGCTCATTCTCTTCATCATGTCATGCTAAACATTTCTTGAATTTTAACATATCATTACTTATTATTATGGGAATCAAACATACTTTAACACTTGTAATATTATTCAACTTCATTAAATACATATTCCCATACATGATATGACATGACATTACATTAATAACTCATTCATATATCATGTCATCATTTACACAACATGCTTTCAAGTTCTAGACATCATAGCCAATCATGAACATTCATTTGCTCCCTTATCTTTTCCTTTTCTTTAAGCCTTCATTCATTGCATTTCCATTACCTAGCATGGTTAGTAACTTGGGAGAATGAGATTGGGTATCTCAATAGTAACTTGCACTTGTTAATTCATCATTACATAACATAAAAAACATTTGAAAACATTGCACAATATCATAAAGCATGCAAAATACCATGTTGACCATAAAAATTTTGGCAGCATAACAGTTTAAAAATAGAACATCCCAGGCAATGCTATCATCAAATAAATAGCCATTCAATCTAGTAAACTATCAAAGTAACAACATGGTAACATTATTATATCATAAAACGTGCATAAACATTGTGCAGTAATATAAAAGCAAGGCAAGTATATTGCCTAGGATCTTTGACATTTCTTCTTTAAATTTAGATTCTACTTGCTTGAATCCTTTCCCAATTAGTTCCTTGACATTCCCAAGCCTAGAAACAACATTAAAACCATGCTAAGTTAACTTATTCTTAATGAACTCATTTAAGGTTCACTTGAACCCCAACTTTTTCTCATTTTGCATACTAGTTTTTCCTTTTAAACCCTTGACCTCTTCTGAGTAATTTGGACCCTGGAAACTCATTGGAATCATTAAAATCATCAAATTCCAACCCTAAGATCACCTTTCCTCTTGGCCAAATCATATGTCCTAAAAATTCAAATTTTGGCATCTTTGGTTTATTCTTGAAACCATCACCCCTCTTTTACTAATTTTTGCATGAGAAATGCATTTTTACCACTAGATTCATGAAATTCCCATTCCTTATAGACTTTTCCATTTGGCCGAAACTCTCTCTCCAAGGAGCAAGAGTGGAATTTTCATGATTCCGTAAAAAAATTCATGCAAATCCTACTTTCTTACTTCATTTTCATGCTTTCTTTTAGCTTTGTTTCATGAAATAACAACTCCTCATACTTTCCCCTTCCCTAGGCCGAAACTACTACATAAAAAAGGAGGGAGGAGGAACTTCTAGTTCCACTAACTACTTACTTAAATAAACTCTAGAGAATGAGAGGAAGAAGCTAATTACCTTGCTTGAAGCTTGCCATGGAGATTCCCTTCCTTTCTTCCTTCCTCTTCCTTCTTCCTTCTCTCTTTCTCTCTTGATTTTTCAGCATAGTTTTCCCTCTTCCCCTTATGCATATGGCGTCCAAGACCAAGGGGTGGAGGCGTATTTATAATTACTTAAGCATATTAAGCATAATTGAGCCTTAAAAATGCTTATGGAATTTTACAAGGATGTCATGTTACTATTGGGCTAAAGTTTATGTGTATTAGACCTTGACATAAATTTATTGAGCCTTAGTCAAGATTTATTGCGTCTTTATATCCCAAAAATTTTATTTATATGTAGAATATTATAATAAATTTCTTTTTTGATTAATAATTGAAGAGAATTTTCATACGATTATGAGATTAAGGAAAATTTAGAGAATAATTTAATATATTCGAATTATAATTTAACCTTAGAAATATTTATTGAATTTTATGAATATTATTTTGGAGCAAAGAATTATTATTGGATTTGTCATATTTATTGAATGTTTTTATTTGTTATTAGAGCTTATTAGGACCTAGTTATTCTCTCTAGGCCAAATATAGATGACCCAACAAACCAACATAGCTATGACGGTAAATATGTTTTCAATTCTTTTTCTTTTTTTTTTTATAACTGATATGCTTTCAATTCTAAATTGCTTTGTTTTGTAATTTATCTCTTTCATATCTTTTTATATCGTTAGACCACGGTGGCTGCTGTCAAGTGTGTTTGTGGAAGTGAAGTATTTTGTGCACGTTTGGTAGTTAAACTTTGTCAAAGTAGATGACTGGATGCGAGGTATGAGAATGCATGCCTTCAGTATATGAAAGTAAGACTATAACATAAAGAAACGCATTTGACTGTTGATGGCACTAGGAAAGTAGGTTATAAGTTTCTTATAAATCTATGTTGGTATTTGGATCTTGATTTTTTTTTTCTTCAAAATTGTCTAAGGGTTAAATATGCCTCTGCTTGATTATAACCCTGGGACTTGGTGGACTCTTGTGTTGGTAAATATACCTCAGCTGAACTAATTTAATATTTGCAATTCATTTAATGGATAGGTTATATAATATGATAGTATAATATAATTTAACGGTTTGATTATAGAGGAAATAATAGTTAATTAACAATCCCTTTTTAATATTGAGTTTTTCATATACTCACCATAGTTACGGAAATAACTATACCACGACCCAACGGGGAGTTCCAGTGTACGATCACGGGGAAGATCACTATTTAATTTGTCTTCTAATTGTTTTATCATATCTATGGGGGGTTTTGTCCATATCAATTTGTCACCCGTTGAATGTTGTTCTTATTTGGTGTCGTTGTAACAGACTGAAAAGAGACCTAAAATGCAAGATTCACTTTGATAATTTAATTGGGAATTGTCCTTCACATAGCTAGACTTCATAATTGTCTCATTTGTTGGTATTTGCTTTTGTCATTCATTGATGGTTGTGTGAGGTATTCAAAGTCATCTATATTTGGTGTTCGTTTCTGCCACTCCCTGATGGTTGCGTGAGGTATTCAAAGTCATCTATACGCAAAAGGTGAATTGCAGGTGGTTAGAAGCAATCATATGTCACATCCCAGGGATTTCGACTACACAGGACACCTAACCCTTAAGGACATCACCACGCAGCAATGGAGGATCAGGTTGCTGGGACAAGGAGCTCGCCATGGTGGTACCCAGGGCACCACAGCGAGGAGCAAATCTGCTTCTTAATAAGGAGAACTAGACAGGCACGACGCCGTGGCTAAGATACAGGTGCCATGGCGCCAAAGACTGATACATATAAGCTTTTTGTTGATATTTTTACCAAATTTCTAATGCACATAGCTCCATGCTCCCACCTCTGATTGATCCAATTCCAAAACTGTAACATCTCTATATTTATGCATGGATTTCAATGATTAGTTGTCGATAAGAAATGATATAAAATTATTCAGGAATGATATGTGATATTTAGGAATGCATAGAAGTATAATTAAATAGGCATTGTACCATGTTTTTATGCTTTTGAATAATTGTACTCTAATTTAGGGAGGGAATTTTATAACTAATCAGTATGGATTATAACATAAATTTATAAAATGTTTTCAAAAAATTATTGAATTAGTTACTGTTATATAATTATTACAATTACTAAGCATCAACATGCATTTAATTACATATTTGAGAGAGTATTTGTTGACATTTAAATTTTATTTAGTGTTGACTATTTTAATATGAAAATTTTAAATTGGATGAGGTCAGAAATATGGGCTAGGCCAACCAGTCCAACCATTTAGCCTGTTTAAAAGATCTAGGCGGGCTACAAAATTAGGAACATAAATAGATGTAGATTGATTTTTGCCCTTCTCACTTAGCTTGCAAATAAGTTAGGGTTGCTCACTTTTTAAAGAGTTTGCATTTGTAGGAGGAAGCATGAGTCTTTGATTGGCCTGGATGGTGTTTGTGGAGGAAAGTTTGGTATAGGCAAAATTTTTAAATACGTATTCATATGTTTGTGTGTGTTTGTCAATAAATATATTCAAATTGCTTTGTTGATTACTTATGTGTTCTATTTCCATAACAAATGTTAAGGTACAAAACATACCTAAACATACCTAAGGATGAGAAGCAAGTTTCTTTTTAAAGCATAATGTTTCTAATGTGATGTGAGACAAAACAGAAACTGAAGATGATGATGATGGGAGACAACATATCTTTAGTGTTTCTTCTTTTTTCTAACTTGAAGATGATGTTTCAATGATTAAACTTTTCATTTATATATTTAGTGAGTAATTGAAGTACTAAAAAATGTGTTTGTAGCATACAAAGTAATCAATAGTAGGCTCTTCATAGTGGGTTGAATGGATCAACATATTTATATTACAGATGGTTCAATTATAAATTATGAGTCAAATAAGTTAAATAACTTAATTCACCATCGGTCATAGGTTGAACAAGTGATGGAGAATTAATAGTTCGAAATGATTAAGATTTTAAATAAATATATTTTTTCAGGATATTTAGATTATTTTTTTAGATTTTATTTAGCTTATTTTGAATTTATTAGGATTTAATTATTTAAATTATGATTTATCTTTTATTTAGAATTAAGATAATTTAGAAAGAGATATTTTATCTAAAGACTCTAGTAGAACTAGGATTTAAACTTTATAAATAAAAATCTCACTGCTAAGTTGTTTTTAGATTTTAATTATTGAATTGAGAATTTTTCATTGATATTCCTCTTCCTAAAGTTCTTCTATCTCCTCCCCTCAAGTTTTTCTATTTCTCTCTCCTATTTTGTTCCCTTGAGTTCTTATTTTTCTCTATCTGTCTTGTCTACTATCTATCTCTCTACATTACCCCTCCCTTTTTCACATCAACAAGACAACCAATTGAATAAATAAACCTTTTAAAAATTATGGATTGAATGAGTTAAATAATTTAATCTACCATAGGTCATGAGTTGAATGACTAAACCTATTATAAATTACAGGTCAAAGAAGTTAAATAATTTAATTCACCACAGGTCCCGAGTCGAATTGATAAATGTACTATAAATTAATGGTTGAATAGGTCAACAACTCAACATATTAATTAAATTGATGAACCTATTATAAATTACAAAGGTCATAGGTTGAACAAGTCAACTAATTATAAATTATGAGTCGAACAAGTAAAATAATTGAATCCGATGAACCTATTACAAGTTAAATAATTATGAACGGGGTCAACTGATTATAAATTAAGGGTTGAATAGGTCAACAACTCAATATATTAATTAAATTGATAAACCTATTATAAATTACATGAGTCAAAAGTTGACTGGGTCAACTAATTATAAATTATGAGTCGAAGAAGTTAAATAATTTAATCCACCCCAAGTCATAGGTTGAATGAGTTGATTTAAAAATTCAACACATGTAGTTGTAAAGGTTAATTTAGATTTAAGTAATTTATTCTAATAATTACTCTCTCTTTCTTTTGAATCAGATTGACTAATCAGAATAATGATTCACTTTCTGGTGAGCAGGAAGGCCTATATTTATGTATGGCCAGTTGTATGTTGTGTAGCAAAAACAAGTTTGAAAATATTAGTTTTTGATAAGGAGCTCAAGCAAAAAAAACATCTAATATTGTATATAGAAAAATATTCAACTTATTTAAATAGGTTTTGTTGTGTTCCTTGTGCACATAATTTATTTAGTTTAATAGTCATTCTTATTTTCTTAATTTGGATTAAATCATTTATTTCTTAATTAAAACTTTTAAAATTTTCATGTAACATTATAATACAATATGATGATTAGTCCTATTAACTATTATATATACCTATTGTCAATTAGAAAAATTAATGATATGATAATTAAACATAAAGATTAATGTTATTTACTTTTATGTATGACCACTTTGGATTTTGAAGTACACCACTTGCATCGCATGGTTACAAACTATTTTATAAAATAGAAATGAGCTCCAAGTAATGTAACTCTAGATTTCAAGGAAAATTTGCGCAAGTATATAAAATAGAAACGAGGTCTACCAAGAAAGGTATTTCTCGCTAAGTGAAATCTTCAACTATATTTATAATTTTCTTTATAAACTATATATATTTATAAATTAAATCATCTCTATTTATGCATTCAACACATTGGCATATGAAATTATAACTGGATATTAAATTCATACCTCATAGTTATTCATACTTTTTACATTTTATTTTCGAATACACAATTTTCATTCATCTTTATAAATGTCAAAAATCTATACTGCTATAATTAATTTCATTCCATTGGTGGTAGAGAGATTAGTCCATCTAATTCTTTTTCCATGTTGATACTTCTGTTTCAGGGAGAATTATTTTAGGCAGATCGATTAGTCAATCTGTTCGAAAGAGAGAGAGAATCATTATTATACTTGATAACCTCCTCCCAAAATCCAGCTCTTCCAAGCTCAACCTTTAAACTTCACACCTGCCTACCAAATTTTATGATTGTGACCGCGATCTGACAAAAGGTGCACGTGCTCGGCTGTATGACATCTAATAATAACAATAATAAATTCAAAGCCACCTGCTAAGCTTATTCCTCACCCATGACTTTTAATTCCACTCATCTATCACTATGTAACTTCATCAAAACTAAGGTAAAAAGAATTTTATTCCACTCATCTATTAAGACTACCATCAATTGACTACCTTTAAAGAGACTATCCTATGCGACATTTTCACTCGAGAACTCTTTGCACCCTAATATCAATCAATTAGACATCAAGCATGATAGAAAACTTCCCTGTAAAAGCTAAAAATTAAGGTGAGATAATCAATTCACTTATGAACCTCCAGATCAGCTCATACAATATGAGACTAACCAACCCATACTGCTTTACTCTCCATCCAACACTTCAAAATTTCAATGGTACTATATTAAGTATGAACAAGGAAAGTGTATCAAGCAAGAAAATATCATTAAAAAATATTTATTTTATAACGTGTACACGATTGTTTCTGTTCAATAGGAAAAACTGGCATATGCACTTCTCAAAATATTCCTGAAACCAAAATCCAATCAGATCAAGTAATCGCTTCCCAGACTTGCATTCCGATCACATTCAAGAATGTCAAGTGCACATCAATCAATTAGAAATAACTAAACACATGCAAGACTTTTCTGGCTGATAAGTATATTCCAACGTTAAAATAGCATCTACATGTCCCTTTTATTCATAATTTGACAAGAAAACTAGAGGGAAACTTACCAGTTGTAGTCTCATCTGAGATAAACTGCAATGGCAGAAAGATCACATCACAAAAAGTGCGGAGAAAGACAAGGCTCAACTTCCTGAAAGGTCGAGAATAATTGATTTCTCCTTTTTATTTAGAAATGTGCATTATTTCACTTTGACAGATAATTTCTAGACAAATATCAAAATGGAAGGATACAAGTATTAAACCTGTCAAGGGGTTGAACTTCCAGCAACACCACCACCCATAGAAGTCAGTAATCCCAACATTTCCTTTCTATTCATTTGGAAGTAATACACTTCTGTTTTTCAGATATAAAAGAACACATTATTTGTTAAAAACAATAAGAGTGAGTATGTACAAAATCAGTTGACACCACATTGCGTCCTCCAATCCTTGAAAAGAATCACGTGGTCTCCTTCCATTCCCATACAAAAATTGAGTATTTCCCACCTTAAGAAGGTTGTCTCACTTTCTATTTCTATATAAACATGGCTGGTAAATACCTTGATCTGACGAACACATCCAGCAACATGCACTATAATTGTCAGCACCAACATAGGCATTTCTCCAGTGTCAGTAACAAGATTTTATGCACATTGCATTCTGCTGCCTCATCCAAGCCTGTGCATCTGGCCCATAAAGCCCATGAGAACCCCTCAAGATGCAAGACAAAAAATTTGATGATACATTATGAATAAAAATCTCTTTCCGGCAGCTCCTGGGGAACTTAGCTTCTTCAGTATCTCATGCTACCAAGCATCCCTAGATTTATCGCCCAGATGATCAAAATCATCCAGAGAGTTCTCTCTTGAATACCTCAAAGGACGGTGATTTCCATTTCTGGAGCTTATCGATGTGCCTGTCTTCTCTTCATCTTCAGATGGTGTTCCTGATCTGGATTCCAATTGCATGTCCAATGATCTATACCTTGGTCCACTTGACCTCAAGCTCCTCATATTTGAGGAGCCTTTACCAGGCAATGGTGCATAAGCAGGTCCTTTGGGCACTAGAAAGTCCTTGGGAAGAGAGTCCATGTCCATTAAACAATTTCGGGATTTCGCATCTTCTATTATTGCAGCCCAGTCATCAGATTGCACCAATGCATTGGCATTTCCCATGACCTGTAAATAATAACACACTTTAGTACCGACAAAATGTCTGCATTTGTTCTCAAAGTAAATGCAAAGAATTTAACAATAACAACATATTTTAAAGAAATCCATACCCAGAGAGCCCTTCTTGCACGAGTAAGGGCAACATTCATCCGACGAATATCTGCAACAAAGCCAACCCCATGATTCGATGCACGCACACAAGACATTATAATGACATCACGTTCTTGACCTTGGAAAGCATCAACAGTATTAATATATAGCTCCTTCCCTTCTTCTGAATTTAATACTTCCTCAAACTCACGCTGGAGGCATTTCAACTGCAGCTTGTAAGGAGTAATTATGCCAACACTGATTTTTCCTATACCCAAAGATTTTAATGTTTTTTGGAGATGTTCATACAATCGGAGACAAAATTGTGCTTCATGTATGTTTTGGTAAGAAACTGATCCACCTCTGTGAGACTCTCGACCATGCCTAATATCATAGAATAAATAAGGTCTAAGTAAAGGGTCCTTGTAATATGCCTCATCAGACAAATTTGCCACACTTTCACTATCAGTAAGGCGTCCTTGGTAAAAGTACCTAGAAGGGAACTCTCGGATTTGAGGATGCATTCTATACTGCACAGACAACAATATTGTTGGGCATCCTGCCTGTTGGAACCTTTCAAAAAGACTCCTACTATACATCAATGTTCCAGCTGCCTTGCTGATAACTGTGGCAGGAAGTTGCTGGGGATCTCCAACAAGAACACACCGAGCTGCACCAAGAGCGAGAGGAGGAAGAATTGCCACCTCACTGGCTTGAGCTGCCTCATCAATGACTACCATATCAAAACCATGGGTAAGGCGTGAGAACAACTTACGACCACTACTAGAGACAGTAGTAAAAACTATCTCAGCTTCATTGGCAAAACTAGCCTCAAGATTAGCACGGGCCTCTTCCAGATTGAAACTACTACCAGGCCGAAACCTACTTTCTAAAATTAAAAGGCGAGACATCTCAACCAAAACCTTATCCCTGGTTTCAACAGCAGCAGCAAGGTTTTGTAGCAATGTATTTCGATTCTGGTCTCGAGCCATGAGAAGATCAGGGTCAACACCTACAGACCCCTGAGAACGAACAGCAGCAGCAGCAGCATTTAGTTCTCTTTGAAGACAACTTATCTGCTGAGATAATTGTGCTTCACGATTCTTTAACTGGTGCATCCATCCTAGAATTTCTTCTCGACTCTTGATCAGAAGTTGTTCAGTTCTACGCTCAACAGATACTGCTTGTGCAGCACGTGTTTGAGACTCAACCCCAACTCTAGCGACATCAGGCCGATAAACTTTCATTTCTCCATCAATAAATCCACGATCAAGAACACGTGCAAGAAGCTCATCAGTGGCAGCATTAGAAGGAGCACAAACCAACATTCTTGGTTTAGGACAGAGTTTTGGTAGAGTACGAAAGAGATTCTGGTCCATATTTTGAAGAACTTCATCAATTGATCCCGTAGGCACATTCTCTGAATTGCTCTCGTTAGCTTGCTTGTAGCTTTCAGGAGCTAGTTTCTTAAGCAATGAGGTATAGTAATGTTGATACTGCACCAGGTGGATGACATTCAGCATTCCCCAGACTGTATGTGTTTTTCCTGTTCCTGGAGGTCCTTGAACAAGAGTAAAGGGCCAAGGATCTTGCCTCTTTGTTGTCCCACTACTTGTACCAGCAGCAGTATGCATTGCAGCCCACTGGATTGCAGAGAGCTGGGGTTCATTGAAGGTTCTATGCAAATACTCAACAAAGTTCGGCGTGAAGCAATCTGGCATGGTTGGTGTCTGTTGCTCATATTTTGGGAAGTGTTCAGGACTGGGCTGTAGAATTGCAGTTTGCATCTGCAAAATGAGAAATCATTAACATTTAAGAATTGTTAAACCATGATTACTAGATATCAGAATAGATTTCAGATTATACCTGCACATTTAAACGACGAAATGCATGTAAAGCAACATACTCCCTCTGTGTTGTAGCGAGAGAACCAAGTACAGAGAGGTACCAGATGCTTCCAACTTGAAGCTTTCTTATGATGTGATCATCATCAAGCCTGCTATTAAACAACCATACTTGAGTATAACAATAGAACCAAGTATATCCATATGAAAACTAATCAAAATCAAAAGGGATATATATGGCAGACTTACCTGCTAGGATCATAAGAGTCCCCAACATAATAATGGAGAATTGCACCAGGAGGATCACGGGTATCTATGGGTATGTGTCGCCGAACTGTACCCACTACACGTCCAGTAATCTCTGGCTCTCTGTCATCCTGGAAAGATGAACTGCTCCACTTGGCTCTGACTGCTTGACAAAATCACACTATCAAAATAATTGAACTAAAGTACTTAATTAGAAAATCTTCTACTAGCCATATGAATACAAACCTGAACCAGGCCTAGGAAATGATAGAATTGCAACATCACCCTCCTTGAATGTCCATTTGGATTCATGTACTGGAAGAACTTTCACATCATACCAACCTATGACATAGTGTGAAAACAAATCAAATACAAAAATTTCCTTCACACAAAAATAAAAATGACCTGACAAATATTGAACTATAGGATTTACATTTAGGCCCATTTGGTTTACTTAATGGAAAAGGAATCCTTTTCCATAGTGTGCAAATCAAGATATGCAATATCTATTATACCCCCGTCTTCATTACTAAACAATACTCATTTCTTGTTATTATTATTTTTATTTAGGGGCATGAAAGAAATTTCAAATTTACAAAAAATAACTTTTTCACTCCAATCCATTCTGCATGCCAAACAGGACCTTATTGTATGTTGCAGGGAATGGGGGAGAAACAGAATTGCTAAAGGCTAGGTCAAAACAAGCAGCAAATGAAGAGAACACTCAAATGTGTACACCAGGAAGAACATAGTTTTCAGTGTAGAGATGGAGTATGGGTTAAGATCAAGAAATGACTGCAAATGAAAAGGTCAAAATGTTGACCAAGAAAAACTAAAAAAAATAAAATGCCCCTCTAGCAATAAACATGAGGATGGCAAGGAGTACCTCTTTCTCGTGGCTCATTGGCCTTCACACGCACCATTATATGAGTATCCCTTGATACTGTTTCTATTAATTCTTCCCACGTACTGTATAGTTGAGCACGGCATTCCTCGAAAAGCAAAGGCTCAAATACTCTAACATACTCTTCTACTGATTCAAATTGGCCCGGTACACACTGTAGCTCAGTCTCCCCTGATTCACATTATCTCTAATCAGTTACCAATAGAACTCAAAGGATAAACTAATGTAAAGTACTAAACAAAACTGAATTGGTAGCTAGAGGGATTTTAAAAAAAAAAAAAAAGTTAAAGTCTAGTCATTGTACTACAAGAGCAGCAGCATTTCACTTAACATTCAACAGTATTTATAGCAACAAAAGACCTTGACCAACAAACGTGAGTGAGCAATATGAAACCATGATTAACACTTGATAAAATCTCCACATTGGTTCTATTTGCCCTCAATCTCTTGAATAGCTAGGCTCTCTTCTACCCCTTTATACCTATATATTTTATCATCAATCCTATAAATAAATCATAGTATTCATCTTTTCACTCATATAGAACCCAGTATCCATCTTATTTTCATTAATTCCACACAGCTTCAATGTTCTTCGAGCCCTGGAACCAGCATTTTGCAAAGGGATGTAATACATGATTAAGAGATCTAAGACAACTTTGACCTATCTACAAATGAAATTACCCAAGTTTTGAAATGTGTGTGTGTGTATTCAACCTATCATCTACATGCATGAAGAAAGGTATCAGACAACTTCACGTTGACTTATGACTAAACAAGACTCATAAGAAAAAAACAGCCAGGGACTTTAAATGTAGATCAAGAAAAAAAAAAGTTTTTTCTTTTTATTTCTATCATCAAAATGTTAAATAGTGCACTACTCTAATACTCATTCCACAATGGTGACTAGTAAACACATAATTCATAAATTGATTGAATTGATTAACATTATGAGAAAAGAGGAGTGATACTATCTAATAAAGAACACAAAGCAAGAAATGCCAATAAGATAGGTACTGTAACTGCACTTACGGTTAAAAGCTCAGGTCAAAAAGCCTTTGACAGCTGAGTTA
Organism: Adenanthera pavonina; assembly: GCA_026686845.1. Classification (NCBI taxonomy): domain Eukaryota; kingdom Viridiplantae; phylum Streptophyta; class Magnoliopsida; order Fabales; family Fabaceae; genus Adenanthera; species Adenanthera pavonina. The sequence continues at coordinate 7,675,168 of JAIVEN010000019.1, read as the reverse complement.
GACAATCTAAAACTATGGATTGCTTATACAGTATGTAGAGATGCCACAAATAATTTTCAAAAACTGGCCATTACAATAACTACCAAATATCAAGAAATAAAGTTGGTTTCCATGTATTAACTACAATATGCAATTAACATAATGAACATGCAAAGAGGTCATTGTAATCATCAATATAACGAATTGAACTAAATTACCCATCCATCTGGTATATTTTCATCAGCAAAAAATCAACCTTGAGAACCATAACACAAAAGAGGGCATATGATGGTCCAGTTGCACAGATAATTCATGTAAATTAACAGTAGCTATCAATTTAAAATTAAGACTTCATTCCAAAATACAATTGTCAGCACATTTGGAAGCCTCTTGAGTGTTGTGACACTCACAGTGTGATAATAAGAAGGGAGTCACATTAAGATATACCAGAAACAACTTGAATGCAAAGAAACTACAAATTTAAATCCAAAGTGACCATGAAAATGATATGAAAATTAACACACATACACTTGCACTAATACAAATATTCATATACTTGATACCTGGGTGATGCCAAAACTTTTCACTAGTCACCTCCCGTATAAGGCGTTCTACTGATGTGTCCTGAGACACTGTGCTCACAGGAGTTTGCTTCTTGATAGAAAAATGTTTTTTATTTCCAAGCTTCATATCATTAGAGCTCTGACCGGTCAGACCTAACTTCTTATTCATAACAGGTACATTTTTTTGCTGCCTCAAATCTGTTGGCTGTTTCCATGAACTCTGTCTTGGAAAAGGATGCAAATTGACCTCTGTGGAAAGTTCATTCTCACTATTTAGCCTATTAGGCAAGCCTATGAATCCAGAATTATCGCCATTGCAGTCAGATTTAGGTTCATAAGCATCAGCCTCACTAGAAGATGTGTCAACCTGTTTCTGATCCTTCACTACTTTAACACGATCAACTGGTGCAGGAATATTGCGGACTTCCTTTACAACACGATTTATAGCAGTTGATGAGAAAGCCTGCCTTCTTGGAGTTGACGTTTTAATAGGACCTGCTTGCATGGCATCTTCCAAATTAAGAACCACAATCTGTCTATTACGCTTCTTTCCCAACATTTCCTCTTTACGTTGATCTATCTTTCTCTTCCCACGGTTATTTGCACATTTAAGCGCATGCATTGCTTCAGTACCTTTCACTTCTTTTTGCTTGGGAATAGAACTAGATTCATCCTGCACATCCACAGAAGCTTCACCTTTAACACTGCTCTCAGAATTTTGGATATCATTATTTTTTTGTTCAATGCCACCTGATTCAAGACCAATAGAAGCATGACTCCTCTTTTCAATAGCTGCCCTATCAGAAACTTTAGTATTAACAGAATTACAGTCCACAGCTACTGCAACACATCCCTCCGCCATTCCAGATATTGCTACTTGTGCTGAAGCTTTGCTTTGTTGAAGCAAACTACTACATCCATTCATGTCACCAGAGCCCTCTGCATCAGACCATTCCCCTTCCTCTCTCTCCATAAATTGAGAATTTACAGAATTCAGTACTTTTGGCACCATAACTCTCGTATCCTCATCTTTACTATACTTAGATGAAGAGCAATCCATTGTATTATGATCTCCTGATCTCATCGATTCAGCATCTCCTTCAGGGACACAAGTGGTTTTGGACCGTACAAAGGGCTGAAATCCAGAGATAGAAGAAGCATGTGAAAAAGCATGATTATTTACTATCCCTTGGATACCCACTGATGCCACAAACAAGTCAGAGGTATGGGGATTTGTAGATGGGAGTGCCTTTTGAGGCCGGAAGCAAAAGGAATCATCCTTCTCATCATTATCCTCTGCAGGTGGTTCATTGAGATCAAAAACAGGCCTTTCTCGAGAACCCATCTCATATACATATGATTAGAAACTAGATTGTGAATAAAAACTAGATAAACAGACACTTCTCTTCTTTTATTTTTGAAGGAAAATGTCTATGACATGCCAAAAACAAGTCCAAATGGGGACCTGCAAGTCAAGTGGAGTAAGAAAGTTAATAAATGCTTTAACAAGGGGGAGTAATAACAGATACCATGCCCAATGTGTCTAGGAATAAAAACACTTACATAAATTCATAGAAAGAGTCAATGCATAAAATAGTTTGGGTAAAATACTTCTACACAAATCAACAAGTATCAACCAAAAAGAAACTCACATCACAAAACAACTACATCTGCTAGTTTGAGGGAAATGTTACCTCAACTGATTTAAGACACAAAACTTACCAGTTTCTGCCCATGAAACATTATACTCCATCCATCCCATATTATAAGACATTTTATAAACTTTTTCTTATCCCACAATATAAAACTACTTACAGGATTTAGTGGAGTATTTATGAGTTTTTTTTTTTTTCCAAAAAAATCAAGACTTCCAACTACCTTTGACTACCTTTCTTAATATATGTGATTTTTGTAAAACATCTTATAATATGGAATAGAGGGAGTAAGAGATTTGGCCAGGGCATGAATAAATGTTGATCACAATCATACTTATAAATGGAAAAAATATTTCAAGAGCGAAATTCTCCCAAGCTTCAAATTCTTAGCATCCAAATGACAAATAAAAACATGACAATTTCACAGCACCTCTAGAGAGGCGGGAGGGAGGGGGGGGGGGATTACCCAACATTCAGAGAGGGCAGAAGTAGACAATCCCACCTAAGCCATTGAAACTTATCAATTCGAATAAGGGCCTAACACAATCCAACCTTAGACAATAACAAGCACAATTTTCACTCCTTGCACCTCAAATCATCATACATCGTAATCAGTAAATTTTCCAAAGGTTAACTATTTCAACCATAAACTCCACAAAGTGAAACTAGCCATTATCTAAGGTTTCAATAATCAACACAGCTTACTCCACTTGTCAACCCTTCCAAGATAAGTGAAGACACATAAGCAAGATCTTATCTGCACATAACCCATACAAAGATCAAACAAGAATTATTTAACGCAACAAGCACCTTAGCAATAATGCACAAATCTAATAGTCACTGAATATGGATAAATTTTGAGCTAATTTTCATATTTTATTTAGATTTAGATTCTCAAATGTTTGAGTGTTTGAGTGTTATGGGGTTATGGCCAAGATAAGTTTTGTAGTAGGGTGTAGCCACTGGTTTCTGTTTTTTTTTTTTTTTCCTTTCTTTTCCTCAATGTGTATGTGTGTGTGTATATATATATATCAGGAACCTTGAATTCAAATCCAGGGAAAAATGAAAAATCTGGCTCAATGAATCAGGCACCTTGAATTGAAATTGAGTACTGATTACATACATTTTGGTATGAATATAAGCTAATAAGGTCCAGCTCTGGATTTGGCACAAAACAGAAGAGCTAAAAGGGGGATGAGAAGGGGGAAAAGAAAGGTAACAAGACCCGTATTTATCATACAAACACTGAAACAAAAGAATAAAAGGAAAGGTAGGCATCGGGGTAGATCCTAGATAACAAAAAGTTTGTGTATAATGTAAGACCTAAAGAAACTTATCAAATTGAATGTTTCATCCACTAACACACTTATCACAGTATTTATTGGCATATTACAGCAACTAATTATGGCGCGGAAGATCAAGCACAATTGCTACACAGCCTCTAGTTTACAAGATCGCAGCATGACAGCTTAACCTTTTCTTCCCCAGGCACGAAGCAATCAAGCAACTTAAGGTAAAAGATAACTAAGGAAAAACAAAAGACAATAGTAGTAAACATAATTAAAACTGAAATCATATTATCTGATCCATGTCTATTGTACAGAACTGAAATCCAAGATTGGATTGCAGCAAGCGAATGGCCCTCCTACATAGGATTGAATCAAGCACTTCATACTTCAGGAAAAATATCCAATCTTTAGAAACAAATATAGTTTAATTACCATATATAATCATTCAGCTGCCAAAAGGACCATTAATAATGTCTGATCACGACAAAAGTAAGACCCATTTTCGAATCGGCAAATGTCGCGTATACCATAATCAGCAAATGTCGAAAATCGAAACTTCATGTCGCGTACCAGTGTCTTGCGGCAGCCTGTGAGGAAGCGATTGGCGGATAGACGAGATTTGCATCTGAACAGCGGATGAGAAAGAGAGACCAGACACCAGATTGCACTCCACAACGCCACCAGACCAGAAGAGAAGACGACCAAAATCGCCAGCGTCCGACGGCGGCGACGAGAAGGCGCAGCCAGTAATCGGAAGGCACTAAAGAGCGAAGACTGAACTTGAGCTCGAAGCCAAGATGAAACGTCAAAAATCAAAATCGGAATTAGGGATTTAGCAGGAACAAGAGCACCTAATCTGACGCTGAGCCTCTTCTGCGAAAAGTCTAAACCACGTCTGTGAGCGGTGGAGACGCACGACGTCGTTTTAAATCTTTTTTTGGGAATATTTTTAAATACTTGTTTGAAGAAAATAATTATGTCAAGTTTCGCAAGATCATATTAGTTAGACAAGCCTTGCCCGATCCGGCCCCTTTATGTTTCATTTTTCTTAGTTTGTTACTTTTTTTATTTTGTTCGATCTTAAAGTATTCTAGCAAAGTTAAATATATCTTGTAGGAAGAACCAAGTTGAATCGATCACTTCAACTATAAATTGGTGTCAGGCCCAATTCAAAAGATGAAAATAGCCAATTCCTTTCAAACTTAACGTGAACCAGTTAAAAACTAATAAAACTAGATTTAAAATAATTAAACCAATTATGAAGTAGTCAAAATTTAGTTTGAGCTAGTCTAACTTTTATTTTTATTTTTATTTTTTAAAAAAATTAGTTTTAACATAAAATAGTACCATTTTTAGTATAAAATATTCTTTACATTATAATATTATATAAAGGTTATTATAATGTATAATTATAGAAAATTATAAATTTATTTAAAAAATAGTATAATGATGGATTATTAATTAATTATTTTAAACTCAAAATGTGATTATGAATTAATATTAAGTTATTTAAATTTAAATATTAAGTTATAAAATATATTAATAATTTGTTTGTAATAAATGATATATCGATAATTCAATATAAATTAGTTTGATACTTTAATTAAATCATGAAGTTTGTTTAAATTTATCTTATTTATTTAAAATATATTATTTTAATCACTACTAATTTAATTTCAATTAAATTATGATTGAATCATTAAATATTATATTAATATTTAATATATGATGTTATGAAAATATTGAAATTTATTGTACCTAGCTACCAAGTTTGTATACCCTCCTGTGTTCAAGTCTGAGAGAAACGGATCGAGTGCAATATTATGTGAGAAAGAAAAGAGGTGGGGTTGGCTATGGATTTGGTGGTGCTCATCCGAAAAGAAGATATGAATCATGATTTAAAAATTTGTTTATATTTTAAATTAAAATTCCATTTTTTTAAAAAATAGCAGTTTAGAAATTATCTTTATTTTATATTATTTGCCAAATAAAAATATATTAAAATGTTAAAAACGTATTAAAATATTAAAAAAATAAAATTTGAAAATTTCAATATGAATGATTTAGAAAATTAGAATTATCCAATTTCAATGTGGATGAAAAAATAAAGTTGGATGAGTTATTTTCATTTGAATATGAAAATACTCAAATTTGACTCAATAATGTAGGATATTAAATAATTATATAAAAAAATATGAATGATTTTGATTAAAAGATGAATGTTCATCTTGAACAAATTCATGAAATTCAAATTTTTTTTAACCCATATGAAATTCAAATTTGATAGTAACGGATTTATATAGGAAATTTTGATCCCAACTCAATGTTAATTTCTCCTATCGCTATTTATGTATTCGTAATGTATCATCTTTATTAATTAAAAAAAGCATCACATTATTAATTTAAATTAACATTAAGATAATTATGTAAATTTCTCAATTTCAATATTCTTGAATACATACAAATGCCGGGGACCATATTTAGCAAAAAGGTATAGAAAATCTTTCAGCAACTAAGCCAACCTTCACAATAAGAGCAAATGGAAAAAGATCACTGGAGGTGGAGGAAATGCAATACCTCTAAATAAATCAAAATGGCATTCATTATTGGAGAGCAACTAATGCTCACAAAACCGTGCTCGAGAAATTGCATTCAATATATTTTGATAATGAAAAGGGAAAAGAAAACGAGATTAACATCTTTTGTAGTATTTGTATTTTATTATCCAATTGAAATTTTTTTAATCATTTAAAGAAAAAGAGAGTGAGTTTTTTTACATAATTCATTCATTTTTTTTTTCATTTTTACATTCTTTCTCAATAATTTTGTATACCAAAATAAACTTAAATTCACTCTATGAAAGAATTGCATCCCACGATTCTCATCTATTTATCTAAGTGATACCTGATGTATTTTCTTTGAGAATGCAGAATTGAAAGAAAATAAATACAATCAGATGTGAGCCCCCTGTAGCACATGGAGTTCGATAAATGAGAAGCATTGTTACAACTTAGGTATCTTGCGATTTATCATTTATTATATATTTATACACTACCACTATTTTGGTTTATAAAATAGTTTTAATTATTGCACATGAACTAAGAGTAGCGGTAAATAGTTGAAAATTTTTTATTTTTTCTTAAGTTACTCTCATTTTAATATTATATTTAATATAATTGATCTATAAATTAAATTCTCCTACATTAATTAAATTATATATTTTCTCAGGGATATTTTGGATAAAATAAAATTAAATATACTATTTAATTCATAAAATACCATATATTATAAAACATAGATTTTTTTAGAAATATGCCTTATAAATTAAAATGGAAGGAGTCTTATATATTGATAATATATATATTGCTTCGCTATGGCCATAATATGCATGACAAGTGTTCAAAGAATTTTTTTGGCAAAAGTGTTCAATGAAAGTTTATTTTCCAATGTCTCGACATATGTTTGGTTAAAGCAAAATTTTATCTAATTTCTTGGCCCCAAATCATCTCAACTAAATATATTTTTTGTGTGATACACAAAAGAAATAATAACTTAAGAGATGGGAAAATCACATATAAAAAAGGACAAACCCTAAATTAGTTAGTATAAAGTCTCAAAACTCTAAAAAAACTACAGCAAAACCCCATTAGCTTTAAGTGTGAAAAAATAAAGAGTTCAACTGCTTAAATGTCCTTGTTGGTCAAGAAAATAAAACTACTTAATTGCCCTTCATTTACTTCAACTAATAATGCTCCTATATCATATTTTCACTACAAAACCTTTAATTCCTTCCTCCCACCAAGTTTCTCACCATCGCTAATCTTTTCACCATGGAAGTTGAAGAAAACAAAAAATGAAGCTCTCCAATGGTCAAGCATGATGTAAGCATTACTCTACCTTCTCACCATTTTGGTGAGATAAATCTATAAGTTTGAGCCTTCTTCATACTTCACCCTATTTTTCTCTCACTCTAAGCCATTTACTTTTTCTCTTTCTATCTCTCTCTGAACAACTCCACAAGAATGTCACTATTTTTCTCTCAACAACATTGGAAAATGATATTGTGTATTAGATATTAGATATTATTCTATCATGTTTTTTAATAAATATATCATTCTATCCCTCTATCAAGATGTGTAGTAATAAAGTCTGGGTATTAATGTTTGATAGATCTCTATTGTGGCAAATTGGAAAATTAGTGTTAAATTGTGGAAGAGTTATTAGTAAATAGTAAGATATTGGTTGAGAATTTTGAAAGGAATTTGAGTGTTAAAAATTGGAAACTATGACAATAAATAGTGGAATATTAGTTGAGAATTCTAAAAGAAGTTTGAGTATTAAAAAATGGGAACTATAGCAGTAATTAATGGATCTACAATTGTAAATTTGTAATTGACAATAATATTTGAGAATGACTTGATTGAGTGTTGAAATTTTACATATTTTATTATGTTTGATGTATGTAAGATGGCAAGTAGTTCATCAAAAGGATTTTTTTTTTGGTTATTTTCATTAAGGTGAAGAAATTATTAAGGACTTACATGGGATGATGTATTATGATGGAATAAGATCAAATGAATATGATGGAACGAGATCAAATGAAGGACTAGTTAAAGAAGGTCGCCACCTTAGTTGAATAACCTGATCCAATGTTAAGAGATGCGCCTAATAACTAATTGGAATGTTTGACCAACCCACCTAACTTGTTTTAATAAACTCTGACACGTATTTAATATAGTAGGTGAATATTATATTCAGTTTAGTAATAGCTAGTTCTCATCTCCAACAGTTAGATTTAGCTTAAATATATATATAAGACCTCATTTAAGGTGATAAGTAAGATCATTAAGTGAGATTACATTGAAACTCTGCTGAAATAATTACTACTCACATTCAAAGCTCAACTTACCTCTCTAAGAGAGTATTTACTACACTTCATTATTTAATCCACTCTTTTGTGAGAGTTTACTTATTATAAACATTCTTTCTACTTTGAATAAAAGAGTCTTAGTGTGGGGAAACACAAAAGAAATTATAAACACACTTGTAAGGATATGAGAAGAGATATTTTCAACTCTCGTGTGAGTTAGGTTGTGTATTGTGGATTTTGCAAAAACCCAATCAAATCTTGCAAGGATAGTAGACAAATTTCAGGTGGTGGCTGAAGAACTGAACATAGGCCAAGTGAAAGAGCTGAACTAGGATAAATTTTTGCATTTGATCTTTTGTATCCCTTCTCTATTTGCAATTCATTTCATGCTCTATCTTATAGTGTACTTGTATTGTTATATTGCTTCTTAATTTTATGGAAAATTTTCAATAGCCTAATTCACCTCCCTCTTGGAAAATCTAGCTTATTCAACAATTGGTATAAGAGCTTGTGCTTTTAAGAAGGATCTAAAAATCTAAGAGTAAATAATGGGTGGATTTGCAAAAGTTGTGCTATCTAAGGGATGCAACATAAAAAAACCTCCAGGCTTCAATGGAGAAAATTTCACCTATTAGAAGATTGCTCTTGACTAAGATGCATGGCACATGGTGACCAAGGGAGACTTCAAGCCCAAGAAGATAGTCAAAAGAGTACAAGTTGACAAGCCAAAATCAAAGTGGACTGAAGAAGACATGAGAAAAGTGATATCGAACAAAAAAAAATAAAGCAAGTCATTATGTGTGTGCACTAAGTGAAGACGAGTACTCTATAGTTTGCAACTGTAACACCACCAAAGATATGTGGGAAGCTTTGGAGATGGCCCATGAAGGCACTGATCAAGTCAAGGAGAACTGTATTGACACTCACTACTGAGTATGATAGCTTAAAGATGAAGGATGGAGAGAGAATCAAAGACATGCAAAAATGATTTGCTTACATCATCAACAAGTTGAAAACTCTCAAGAAGGAGTACATCCAAAGAGAACAAGTCAAAAAAATTTTGAGAGCACTTCTATGGAATGGCAACTTAAAATCATTGCCATTGAAGAAGTTAGGGGATTATCCATGAGTTTAGTTACTGCCTTATTTGGTACTCTTGTTGAACACAAAGGGAAGCTCAATGCCCTAAAGGAAGCTATCTAAGACAAGAAGAAGAAGAGTCTTGCATTAAAGGCTGCTCAACAAAACTCTTATGAGTCTGATCATGAAGAAGAAATGGACGAGGAGACAATGGCAATGCTTGTCAAGAAATTTGGCAAGTTCTACTAGAAGAAGAAGTTCAACAATAGAAGACTTTGGAGGAGAGATGCTAGTACTTCAAGCAAGAAGGAATCCAAAGAGCCTCTAACATGCTTCAAATGCAAGAAGGTTGGACACATCAAGTGGGAGTATTCTCAATACTTGAAGAAGCAAGAGAAGGAGTAGAATAAAGACAAAGGCAAGAAAAAGAAAGCATTTATCTCTTTTATTTAGGGTGATAGCTCAGATGAGAAAGTGGATAAAGAGGAAGAAATTGCTATCATTTGTCTCATGGCTCAAGCTAAAGAAGAGGAACATGCTGAGCAACAACTTGAGTAAGATGAATCTGAGGTAATCAATTTTGAACCAAGCTATGAGGAATTGCAAATAGTATTTCATGAATTGTATGATGAATGTGTGAAAATAGCTAAGGAACTTTTTAAAGCTAAAAAGATGATTTTAGTTTTAGAACAAGATTGTTAAAAAGAAAAGGATTTGAAAAAGGAAGCTTAAAACAAAATGAAGGATTTTGAGAATGAAAAACTAAATTTTTGAGTGTCCTGTGCTGCATTGAAAAAGAAAAATGTTGATCTATATAACACACTTGCTAAGTTCACTAGAAGTAAAGAAATTTTGAGCATTATGTTAGGTCAATATAGTTGTGTTCATAATAAAGCTATAATTAGCTATGACCCAAGCAAGGATAAATCTATCTCAAAAAAAAGAAAGCATAAAACTGGTGAAAGATATTACGTGCAATATTTTGTTCCTTTAATGCTTTCTATTAGCCCTTTCTTAACTTGCAATATCTGTAATGAGAAATGTCATACTTTCAATTCTTGTGTTTACAAGAAGAAAGGAATAGGCAATAAGATAAAATGGGTTCGCAAAAGTACTTTAATACCCAAGGGAGGTGGTACTAACAAGAAAATACCCAAGAAAGTGTAGGTACCTAAGTCCAAGACTTGAATTTTCTATTACAGGTGTGCCTAAAAATAAGAAAAAGCAAAAAATGGTATATGGATAGTACTTACTAAAGCATATGACTGGTGACAGGAGAAGTTCATTGTGCTTAAAGATAAGAAAGTTAGCAAAGTTACTTTTGGAGGTGATTAGCAAAGCAAGATTGTTGGCATTGACATTGTGAGAAAGAATGTTGAAACATTAGTAGAAAAAGTATTGTTCATGATTGGGTTGAACCACAACTTGCTAACTGTGAGTCAAACACGTGATAAAGGAAATTGGTGCTTTTGACTCAAAGAAATACCTGGTGATTAGAAAGAGTGACAAGAAGATCATACTCTGAGCACAAATGGATGATAACTACTATATTGTTGATCTTAATGAACTTTCTCCTCTTGATTCTATTTGCTTGATCAATAAAAATGATAAGTCTTGAATTTGTCATAAGAGACTTGCTCATGTTAGTATGAGTCAATTAAACAAGCCAGTTAAAAATGAACTTGTAACTGGTTTGACTGATATTTCTTTTGAAAAAGATAAAGAGTATGAAGCTTGTTTTAAAGGGAAGTAAATTGGGTCTTCATTTAAATCTAAGAATATTATCTTTACTTCAAGACCATTACAATTACTCCACATGGACTTGATAGGTCCATCTTGTGTTAAGAGTATTGATGGAAACTTGTATATGCTTGTAATAGTTGATAACTATTTAAGGTTTATATGGATAATATTTCTTTCACCTAAAGATGAGGTGTTTATTGCATTTGCTATTTTAGCTAAAAAAGTGCAAAATGAGAAAGGTGGATGTTAGTATGGCTCCATTCATATCATATGGAAATCACACCATATGAGTTATACGAAAGAAAGAAGCCAAACCTATGCTTGACCATTACGCATTGAAGTTACTTAATGCCATTGCCTATGTAAAACTTGAGTGTGATTTCCAATAGCTATGGGAAATTTGAGGACATTCTTTCCAGCACTTGCAATATAGGCTAAAAATGATGATGATGATGATGATGATAGGTGGGTGTTAGTATGGTTCCTATTCATGCAGTGGGATAATATAACAACTAATATGGTTGAATCATTCAACTCAAGGCTACATAATGAGAAGAAGCACTATGTTTTTGTGTTGATCACTGAGCATAGAGGACATTAATTATTATCCTTGATTTATGATTTAAGTTGTAATATCTCAATTTTTTATATTATTGCCTCATGAATTATTATCCTTGATTTATGATTTATAGAGGACATGAATAAGAATTATATGAGATAATATTTGATTTTTAAGATTCGGAAATGTTAAGATGATGTTGTTATTGTTAGGTCTATTGGCTTTCTAAGAGGGGGTGAATTGAGGAAATTGAAAATTTTTTGCAAAAGTGTAAGAGAGTAGTGAAAGTAAAAGTGACAGAAAAACAGAATCTAAAATATAACAAAGTAGAAAGCAAGGTAAGGGAAAAGAAGACACAAATATTTATCCTGGTTTAGTCTTTTTCTCTTAACCTACGTCCATTTCTCAAGCTACCGTTTAAGATTTTTTACTATCTTACAAGAATTCGGTGGGCTCCTTGCAATGCCACAGTACAACTCTATGCTCTGTTTCAAGAGCTTAAAGTTTCTTTCTTTGCACTTTAGCTAAGTGCTTCTCAAATCCCTTATGAAATTCCCTCACAAGAATATCTTTCTTCCGGAAGAAGATAAGATGGTTTACAATAGAATAGACTCTCTAATTTACAGTATATATTTCAGTTGAAGTACAAAATATGAAGTTTATGAGAGTAAAAGGCTTTGTTTGAAGAATTTGGCAGAGTTTTAGTATATAAAATGTATGATTGTTACCCACATCTTCAAATGAAATTCTATTTATAGATTTATATCTTAACTATATGTTAGAGACAAGATCTAGCCGTTAAAGACATTACCCAATGGTTACTCTGCAAAACTATCCATTCACCAATCACATTTAATGCGTCTGGCATTCGAAGTTCAAATTTTGGGGGTGTCAACAAACGAATTTCGCAGAGACCATAAGTTAAAAACTTCAATGTTGAACTTCGAAGTTTGTCTGTTTAAAGGCAAAATTCAAATTTTCATGTTTGATAAATATTTCCCATGTTGAAACATATGAATTTTTAAGTTTAAAGTTCTTCTAATAAGTGTGAACTGTTGTTCCATATTGCTATATTGCATTCGAAATTTGAATTATGATACCCAAAATTTGTCTGTCAGTGAGCAACTCAATATGGTACAAAAGCTCTTCTTTTTGAAACTCAAATTTTCAAAGACCAAAGTTCGTTTATCAGAGAGACTTCTTTCAAACTTATTTCAAAGTTCAAATTTTTTAAGACCAAAGTTCGTCTATCAGATAGACTTCTTTCAGACTTATTTCAAAGTTTGAATTCCTGAAGACCAAAGTTCATCTGTCAGAGGAACATCAGAGCAGACTTACGCATTATCTTTCCAAAGTTTAAATTTTCAAAGTTAAAATTCATCTGTCAGAGGACTAACTTGAAACTTATTTTAAACTTTACTTTCAGATGAACTTTGACATATATTCAGACGAATTTTTCATTTTTCACAAGCTATGCTTGACTCGAAATTCGAATTTTCACGAGCTAAAATTTGTTTGTCAGAGATAGCAACTTTGTAAGTTCGAATTTCAGCTATCAAAGTTCGAATTTTCAAGGTAACATATGAGTTTTAAAGCTTCAAAATTCATTTGTTAGTGAGTATTTTTCAAATATATCATAAGTTAACGTAGGATTAGTTGAAAAACACTTTTTAAAAAATATTTGGTGAAAGATCAAAGCCTTTTACTCTTGTGATTACTATGAGAAATCTTACAACTTAATCTTATGCTCATTTCTTTCTAGATTAACTTGAGATTTCTTGTATTCCTTTGATATCTTCCTTCCAAGTTTCAGATGTTTGAAATCATCAAAAACACTTGATTCAACAGTTACACAAATTGGGCCGTCATTAATAATAAATAAAATTTTGGGTCCTTAATTATAAAAATTTTTAAATTTTATTTTAGAGAGAATTTAGCACAATGAACCTTAGAATAATTTTATAAAAATTTAATTTATATTATTGGGTCTTGTCCAAATAGAAAAAATAAAAGAGAAGAGGAATTGATCCAAGTGATGATTTATTAGAATTATCTTGCAAATTAATCAATTAATGCATAATTAAGTAAATTAGGCTATCAATTGTTAAGTGTAGAAAAGCCCGTGTACAAAAAGGAAAAGAATGGGATAATTGGATATTTTTGTCAATCTAAGAAAGTTGTCCAAAAGGGTGTAAAAGGTTATTGGGCTACATTGAACCATTTAGGCCCAATAAGTATAAAGCTTTATTATATTGGACCAAATCACTATTCATGAGCCCAAAAATATTAGAACAATTTTTAATGTACTTAAATTATTTTTCTATGCCCAATAGTATGTAAAGAAAAATTTTAGACTAAAAATACTTAACCTAGACCTAAAATTATCATGAACACCTAATTGGGTCTAGTCTTTACATCCAAGGCCCAATTATATTAAGAAGGCTTCTTAATGGACCAAGAAAGCCCATAAGAAGAGGGGTATGTGTGTGGAAGAGAAGTGAACACCATGGAAGAAAGAAGGAAGGGATAGTAAGCAATATGAACCATTGGATTTAAAAGATATCAATGGTTGAGATTTCATGAACTTGCCTATAAGAGGCTCCCCTACCCCATTCTTCAAAACATCCACTAGAGCAAGAGAGGAGAGAGTGAGGCTTTGGGAAGAAGGAAGGTTGAAGGGAAGGAAGGAAGGCTAGGAAGAAGAATAAGAAGCTTAGGAGTTCTCCAAGGTAGCATCTTATCCTTATTCTTGTGTTTTATTTTTAATTGAGTAGTTGGTTTAATCTAGTTTTGTGTTGCCACTTATATGAAAAATATGTTTGTGTAGTATGAAAGTATTTATGTTTAGATTAAAGACATGATTATGCTTAAAACAAAGTATAAAATGCCTAAATATGTTTGAATATTGAAGAACATGTATGAACTATGCAAGGACATGCTTTGATCTCAAAATATTTTGGCAATTTCATGAAATCTTGTCTTTATGTCAATTACTTAATTAATATAATGCTTGAATGTGATAATGATGCTATTGAGATTTACCAAAATCTCATTCCCTGTAATCTCTAATCATGATAGGACCAAGCCATAGAAAGGAGCTATGAAGACGTTATATTATTATGATGTTATTTTGAGACTATGTTAGAAATTTTGTATTTAAAATTATGAACTATGACATGTTGTAATATGTATTTGACATGATTGCTAATATATGAAATCATATCTTGGAATGACTCATATGTTAGTTTATTGCTTTATGATATTTATTTTGGTATTCCTAAGTTTAAAGAAAGAGAAAGGCACCTTTAATAACCTTATGGTTAGAAAAATATTGTGACATGGCAAGAAATTGATGATTTTAAGAAGGGAAGGTTTTGAGATTTAATTCAAGATCAATTCTACTTCATTTGGTTATGTATAACATAAGTTATGGAGTTTTCAAGAGGACTTTAACAGCAGCAAGTAAAAATTTGAGCTACCTTAAAACAATTTTTGTAGAATTAATTATAGATTTTCAAAGTTTGGTAAAAAAAACTAGGTGTTACCAAGTGAATAGTAACTTGTTAGGATTTTTGGTCAAGTTTTAACCTTGGCCCATTTTTACTTCCAAATACATTTCAATGGAACCAATACATATAAAATGAATGGATATTAGTTCCTAAAGTAAAATGTGACACAAGTTAAGAAACAAGTTTGTTCTATGCAAACAAGTAATGAGTAAATGGTGAAATGAAATTGGTCTGAATGTAAAGGTGAAATTGAAGGAGAATGGTTTAAGGATAGAAATTATGCTAGCGGAACATTGTGAAGGAAACTGAATATTAGCATGAACTGTGTTTATAGATTTATATGTAAGCTTAGTGTTACGAGAATACACATGCAAAGCTTGGTAGATTGATGATTAGGATTCCTTGTATACAGTGGTACCATGTAAGCTATTGAGATTCATGACATGCAAAAATTGAATGCCTGATATCCATGGATTACTTGATCCAAACCTTTTTGCTACCACCTACAACATTTCGGCCTTCTAGTAGACCACCTTGAACTAGAGTTGAATCATAGTTTTGGAACACACAAACTTTATCACTGTGCTCGCTATCAACAAGCTGGTCATACAAAAAAGATGTGCAAAAATCCAAATCTAAGTTGATATTATTCTAATTGGGTACAAGGTCCACCGAGATTCGGTGGATATCTTTTGTTGGCATATGTACCTACTTTGGGCTAGGTGTTTAGTATTTTCTTTTTGTTATATGCAACCAGTATTGGTATTGGTTATTTTGTGTGGGTATAGGGTTCTTTTTGTATATTTTATATAGTTGACATATGTAATTGTTACACCCCTAAGCTTTTTCGGAATAGGGGACTCATGAATGAAATATAGGTGTTTTTACAAGAAGAATTATCTGAATGTTAGATTTCTCTAATTTCCACTAGTCTTTTTCCTTCTATTATAGTGTCCAATGTGAAATACTAGACTACAAGTGTAAAAAGCTTCAATGTTCAATGTAAAACTATAATATCCCTAAAATCTTTATTTATGTCTAGAACATTATAAATAAATTATTTTACTCATTATTGCCTTTGAATTATGATTGAAAAAGGCATAAAGCATACATAGAGAGGATTTTTAGATGTTTATGAGATTAAGGAAAACTTAAAATAAATTTAAAATATTAGAATATATTCTTGAATTGTATTTAGGCCTTAGGAATATTTATTAAATTTTATAAGAATATTATGTGTTTTTGGGCCAAAAAATTGGTATTTTAGGCTTTATTATATATATTGGATCATAATTTAATAATATTGGGTTTTTATTTCCTTAGTGTAGAAAAGCCCAAAAAGAACCCTTGTTACGGAGGTAAAAGCCGAAAAGAAGGATTTAAGGATTTGGACCTATCTAAATAATTACTCCCTTCGATCTATATTATAAGGGTCCTTCTAGAATTCTTATTTGGTTCAAAATATAAGAGGTTATGTAGTTTTTAGTAGAAGTTTGTCTTTTTTACTCATATTAATTATCATATCGTAAATTAAAAAAATAAGAGATAATGAATTTTCAAAACAACTTTTATTGGTAATTTATAAGGGTAAAATTGGAATGTTGGGTTCTTTTTAGAATTTTAAGGTGTGCTATCAATTTTTCCTAATAAACATGAAATAGTTGGAAATCCCCTATAATATAGATCAGATGGAGTACATAATTCAAGCAATTGATGAACATAAAATTCTAACAAAATTCGTTGAAATATGAGGATTTGACGATTTGAGGATTCATGTAGAAAATCTCACTGAAATGTGCTGCATTTTGATCCTTTTTCATATGATTCTACCTAATTGGATCTATGTTTGTATCTCAGGGATATTTAGGTGGAATTTGAGCATAATATAGCTTGAAACGTGAAAAAATATGGTAAATCACAAGATTGTCACACCTTAACTTGTGTGAGCCTTTTCCATGTTTAAGATATCTATTGGAACCATTTAGAGAGTATTTGGAAACTTGAACTAACAAATCTAAAACTTAAAAATTTATTTTAGTTAGTATTTATTTGGTAACCTTCAACTTTTTTGCTAAACTTTGAAAAATCATAATTAATTTTAGAAAAATCACTTTGAGATGGTTCAAGTTCTAAATTAAAGCTCTTTTAATCCTCTATATGGGAAAATAAGAAACTAGAAATCCATTGTACCAATCAATACAGTTTATTCTGCGAAGTTTACTATTTATTTGGTCACTTTTTATTTTTTTCTAGTTTTTGGTTCATCAATTTTAGTAAGCTATAATTCATTTCATACTTGACTAATTTGGGTGCAATTCATCTTATTTGAAAGTCGATTTCATCCCTAAACTAGGGGTAACAAGTTTGAATTCATCAAAATTGCCATATACTACTTTAACAACATTCAAGCATCTATATATCAAATTATACTAATAATGAATCATGCTTGGACAGAAAACTAATCCAAAATATCATATAACATTTTAATAGACATTTAATAACTTTAATTTCAGTTCAAACCAATCCAAAATATCATATTACATCATAATAAATATGTTCAACATATTATAACATAGATCATAAATCATCCAATATTTTAACATAACTTAAATAATAACCAAAACAACTTCCAAAAGATTAACATAAAGCCTTGTTCCTTTCATTGCTCTTTTCCTTTACCTTTCTATAATATCCTTGATTTTCTAGATATTATGTATAAAATATGATATTATAGCATGAAAATATGATCAATAGCTTGATATGTATAATATAAATAAGGAAAAGGGTAAAATGGTAATTTTTCAGGTTAGAGACATAATTAGTGCAAATTTACAATTTAATCCTAGAAGAAAAAATTATTACAGTTTAGTCCCTAAAGAAAATTTGCAATTTGGTCCTTTAGGGGTATTTTCATAAATATGTAATATTACAGTAAAACTAAAACTTATGGTATTCTGGACCCAATGGAATAGTGTATTGAGTTCAGAGAGATCAATTTAGAAATAAATTGATTGTCAAAAGTTTTAGAAATTTTATTATTAAAGTAAAAAGTATTATGGGTTCCATAATACTGATAAAGTAAAAAAAAAGGAAAAGTAGGTGGGCCCAACATAAGATATTGTTTAGGGCAGGAATTGAGTTATATATAGATTCTAATATACTTTATTTCTTGTATAGAATAAAGTACAAATATTATAAAAATACTGCAAAAAGTATTAACAGTCCATGTAAAAAATAACCAATACAAGATATATCTATACTAAAAAAAATATGCAGTATTTTGGACACATGCCACCCTAAAGTGGCATTACAATCTTAGCCCATGAAGGTTTGAAATTTTATATTATTTTGAGGTAGAAAACCCCAAGAAGTAATTAGTAAAAACCAAGTGTAAAGCTACTTTTTCAAGGTAATTATGCATGTTGGGATATTTATTTTTATTCCCTCTTTGGCCGACTTAGCTACTGTATAAGAGGGAAGAAAGAGCTAAAAAATTTGCACAATAAGGAAGAGAAGTGGCATGAGAAAAAGAGAAGAAAAAGAGAAAAGAAAACTTGAAGAAAATAAGAGCAAGTCTAAGATAAGTCTCTCTATGCCTTCAAACTAGTTCTTCAAGTAGTTTAGTATGATTTTATAAAATTCTTCTCTCCTCCTTCTCAGTTGTAAGTTTTGGACAAGGCATAGGTTAAGGGAGGAAGAGTTCTTTTGCATGAAAACCATGAGAAACCATGAGAAAAGTGCGAGAAAGTAAGTTTTGCAAGAAATTGAAGCAAGTAGCATAAAAGTCCATTTCTTCCTTCTTTAGGGTTAGTTTCAGCTAGACCAAAAGTCAAGGAAGGAGTGAGAATTTTATGAAAATGATGTCAAAAATTGATTCCTCATGGTTGATTTACTTAAATATAAATATTGGTTTAAGGAAAAGGCTTAAGATAAACTATATAGAATTTTAGGGTTCAAGTGAGACTATATGAAGTAACTCATGGAATTAGTGGTTTAAGTCAGTATTTGATATTGTATTTAGGTTTGAGGAAGCTTGAGACAGCCTTTGAAAGAAGTAAAATCAAGTGAAAGAACAAAAAGTCTCATCAAGGTAGTAGTTTTCTATTTATTGCATTATGTTATCTTATAATGTCTTGTGGAACTATATGATTTACCATATTGTTATTTTGATATTTGGTGATTGTTTTAACTGAAACATGTAAGGGTTTTGACCTTGGAATATCCGTTTTCTAAGGAGAAACAATGTTGAAATTTTTACTTGAACAATATGGTGTTTTATGATTAAATGTGTTAAATTGATGTCTTCACGATCTATGTGATAAGACTCATGCATAGATTGAAGTTGCTATTGGGATTCCATGAATCTCATCATTTTCAAATTATTAACCACGTTAAGAACAAGTCATGGCAAGGCCCAAAAGAAGGACAAAGGAAAAGAAGAGGAAATTCATGATTAAATTAGTGCTTTTAGCTATGATCTTTTATTTTGAACTTTTATGTAAAATTATGTGTGTTCTTTTAAATCTATATCTTGAGGTTATTATATCCTTTTAGGTTTCACATGATGTTTGGTATAGATTTGGAACAAGAAATGGCAATGTAAATATGATATGGAATTTATTTTGTCGAACTTATAGATGAAAATGCCATTATAAATACCCTAATAGTAAAGTAGTCACTATTTGGACAAAACTGAGTATGATGTATACGTTTTATAAATTCTTGAAAGGTAGATAGAATAAGTTTTCAAAAGAACTAAAGAGAATCTAAATTGGATAAGTATATGGTTTATTATGAATTTTCAAAGTTGATGTTAAAAAGCTGAAAAATAGATAAACGACTAAATGAATAGTAAAATTCGTGAAATTTATCGTACAAAATGGCATGTTTAAAGCTCTATTTCTTTTTTCCCCATGTAGATAAGATTTTAAACTATTTTTAGAGATTCAAACCACTTTCATACAATTTTTCTAGAATTAGTTATAAATTTTTAAATTTTAGTTGATAAATTGGTATTACCAAATAATTTTTACCATCAAAAAAGAAAACTTTCTATTTTAGTCCTTTATATGATTCAAGCTTCTAAATATAATCAAATGATCTCTAAATAAGGTCTAATACATGGAAAACGAGGTATAAATGTAACGTGTTGCACTTTCTGCATTGCATGACTTGGTCTTAAATATTGTTAGTAACTTGTGGGTGAGATCTTATAAAATCTCAATAGCAACAAAACCTTTCAAGTACAATATGGCAATAAACAAGTAGTCATGAATTATATTTCAAACAATTTCATGACTTTAACCATGTTGATTAAATAAAAATTTTGATAGTCTCCCTTTAGAATTGCACTTCCAAGGCTAGGATAACAATTTAACAAAGACCAATTTCAACATAGTAACATATCAAATAGCAACATAGCAATAAAAACAACTTTATAACTACTCATTATCAACATAAAGAGCAAGAAATAGTTAAGTTGCTACCTTAATGGAAATACCAGCTCCTTTGCTCCCAAACTTTGTATAACCTAGCCAAATGCCTTCTTTGACTTATCAAAGCCTCAAATCACAATAATATACTTACTAAATCATTCGGAACTACTAACAACCATCAAGGTTAAAGTTTAGGGCTTCAAAAATTAACTTTCACACTTTTAGCTCTAACTTCAAATCTTAACCATATTCCTACCCATTTTTGCATGAGGAAACCATTTCTATCATTAGTTTCATGAAAATCACAACCCTAGCATGAGTTCTTAGTTTGGCCAAAAATCACCCTTAAGGCTAGGATTTGGATTTTCATCAAAACTCATGCAAATAATGATAGAATCAAGTAGAAGATCATTACCTTAAGCTTGTCCTCACTTGCTTCTTCTTGATCTAATACTTTCTCCTTTAAGATCTCCTCTCCTACTCCTTTCAAGAAACTTAAACTATAGAAATGAAGCTTTAGATGAAAGAAACAATTTTTGTGAAGGGATTCAAGGCTAAATGATGGAGAATAGATAGTTCTAGATAATTAAGATTTTAAATAAAGATATTTTCTAGAATATTTAGATTTAATTTAACTTATTTAGAATTTATTAGGATTTAGATTCTATTTTTTATATCTAGAATATTTTATGTTGATTAGCAAGTTAGTATGTCTTAGAATTTTTTAGTCTTTAAGAAATTTCTAAATAGATGAGATTCTTATAATCTTTTTACATTGAGTCTTTAAGCTAAGTAATTTTCTATTTTATTAGATTGTCCCAATTTTCTAGAAAATTCTATTAAGTCTTATAAATAGCTATCATTATAATTTGAATTAAAGACAATATTGAGTAAAATTGAGTTGTTTCAGATATCTCTTTTCTCTCTCATTGAGTTCTCTCTCCGTTGGTTCTTTCTTTTCTCTTTAAGTTCTTCATTTTCTCTCTTTTCTATTTACCCTTTCCGTCTCCTCCTCTCATATCTTTTGATATCAGAGCTTGGGTTCCTTACATTCCTTATGGCTTTCTTCAAGTGCTTTAAGTGTTCATTGGATTGCATGGATAAGTTGGAAAGTATGCTTGGAAAAGCCATGGGCCTCATTGTAACATCCTTAAAATATTAGATAATTAAAAATACATAGGAAATTTACAAAAATGGGTAGAAACTATTTTGCAAGAAATAGAGCAAAGAGGTCATTTTTCCGATTGGACGGAAAAAATGAGAAATTATATTTTTGCCCCTAAGAATTATGGAAATGACAATTTTGCCCCTAAGCATATAAGAATTCCCTGGGGAAGAGAAGTCAAATATTTTGGCAAAAATTACACTTAATGACCCGAAAGTTTTAAAAATTATAAATTTATCCAGGTCAAGGTCATTTTTGTAAATATAAAAAATTATAATCAAAATGAAGCTCTCAATGAGTTAATACCAATGGAATATAGTATAAAATTTATTAAGATCAAAATAATATTTATTGGGTAATTATGATTTAATATTAATGTCTTACCCGATAAAGGTCAGTCTGGACTGCAGGAAGAGGCAGTATTCATTCAAGAAAAATATGTGGATCTTATATTTGAACCAATGGGAATAAGTTTATTATGGTAATTTTATATCCCAATATGATTATAATTAATATCTCAATAATTGTAAAATATACTGCTAAAGTAGCTTTATTTGTCCAGATCGGTTCAAGATATATCTGGATAAATAAATATTTAAAAATTTTAGACCAAAATACCCTCCATTTCATGCTAACCAAGCTGCATATGGGGAATTCCAATTATTTAATATTCATGTCATTTTTACATGAATTTTCAAGAACATTCAAGTACATAAGTTGGCATAATTTAATTGGCTTACTTTCTCTATATTAACTCTGACTTCCTGGACGTGAAAGACATATGTAAAGGTGAGAGGAGCAGCAGCACACACAAGGAAACAAAGAAGAGAACGTGAGAAAGGAGAAGAAAAGGGAAAAGATAAAATTCAAGAAAAATAGGTAAATTACTATTTGTGATTTTTATGGTTCCTAGCTTAGTTTTCAAGTGGTTTAGGCTAAGTTTTGAAGCTTCTCCTCTTCTCCTCTTCCTGTTTAGTTTCAGTTTGGATATGGATTTAAGAAAGGAAGTGGTTTTATGCAATAAAGTTTAGAGAAAGTATGAGATTTTTCTAAAGAAAACTCGTATGGTATGTTTTAAGCAAGTTTGTGAATGAACCATTCTTTTTCCTTTGGAGAAGATTTTTGGCCAGATCATTTGAGTGTCTTAAGGTTAGAATTTCATTAATTTGATGGCAAAAATGAATTTTCCATGATGAAAAACCTTAAAGACAAGGCTTGGCTCAAAAATAGAGCTTAAGATAAGGAGTTTGAGAATTTAAGGGTTTCAAGAGTTTTATGAGAGCTTTTTGTGATTAGCCATGAAATCAGTGGCTTGAGTATGTGTTTAATGATGTTTAGGGACTTGAGGAAGCTTTGGAAAACTAGAGGAAGCTTTGGTTTAAAGAGAAAAGCCAAGTGCAAGCACCAAAGGTAGCTAAGTTTCATATTCTTGCTTTCTATTCTTTCATTATCTTTCTATAATTAAATTGTGTTGCCATATTGAAATTGTGATTTCTTTGATTGGTCTTGGCTATAAAATGAGGGTTTTTATTTCCCAGGATGTCCATTTTCTAAGCCATTATACTGTCGAAATGTTTATGACCAATGTGGCAATTTATTGTTTAAATGTGATTGATGTGATTATATGTGATCAAATATGAGTTTATTTGACATAATTGATATAATTGCATGGAATGTAACTTACTATTGAGATTGTCCCCTAATCTCACCCCCTCAAGTATCCCAAATGATAGGCACAGGCCATGGCAAATGTGTCCAAAGAAAAGGCAAGGAGAATGAAGAAGAGAATGATGCTTGATGGTGTTTTCAAGCTATGAGTGTATATTTTAAAATTATGTATAAAACCATGTATATTCTTTTAGATATGTGCCATTGTGCTATTATGTCCTTATGAGCATTATGAAATGTTTAGCATGGTGAAACATGGAATGATCATGTGAGCTTGTTATGAAGTCTATTTTGCCATGCTATATTGCTGGAAGTTCATTTTGTAGCAATAAAAGTGAAGTTAACACTGTTTGATTGAAGTAGGGAAAGTAAGTCAAGTGTTATTTATTCCCTCAAACTAGAGAGAACAAGCTTTTCAATGAGCTAAAGAACACATAATTTGGATATATGTACGATTTATAGTGTAATTTTAAAATTTAAGATCAAAACTGGACAGTGATGTGAAGGCTGCGAATTTTACTGAATATATTACTTCTCTTTGAAAAGTGATATAAAATCATACAGAGATTCAAAAATTTAGTGTCTTACATTTATGAAAATATTTATCTTTTGAGGTTAATATACCACTAGTTTGAGTTCAATTGGAGCTGTACAATGAGAGATATACAAGTTTTCCCAAGACTGTTCCAGAAAAAGTGATGTTCTGATCTCTAGTGATTCAAATTGATACTATGCCCTGTCTAGACTAAATAAATGTATAAGAAAAATGTGAAGGTAATTAGACATATATATTTCCAATGGCATATAGAATACATGATTTGGATCAGTATAGAGTTAGATATGGATTTTTAAAGTTACGGCCAAAATCCTAAAAAAGAGAGAAATGACCCTTTGGATAGTGTAAGTTTGAGCAATAAACTGAATGAATTTTTCAGGTTAAAGGAAATTTTCATATTTTTATCTTGTATATCATGTTTCTAGATTCATTTAGAGACTTGAACCACATTGATATGATTTTTCTGGATTAAGTTATGATTTTTTAAAATTCATCCAGAAAACTTGAGAACTAAATGAATAGTACCACATTTTATTTATTTAAATATTTTAGTTCTATTAATGGTTCAAGCTCTTAATATGAGCTAATTGGCATTGTACATACTATAATATATGGGAAAACTTAGATAAAAGTAAGGTGTTACACTCATCAAGTTGTTGGGTAAGCAAATGGGTATAGAAATTACTCTTGAATAGATCAAAGAAAAGTGCAAGCTTTGAATTAAGGAAGAAAAGGCATATCAGGAGATGTTTAGCCTTGCAAATAATTCCTCAGAACCCAAAGAAGACCTTGATGTTGCGATTGTAGAGTAAAACAAAAGTTTAAAGAAGGAATAAGCTCTGAAATAATCTCTATCAGCAAAAGTTGTACTTCTTAAGGTTGCTGATTATATTCATGATGTTATTAGGTTGATTAGTCACCCAAGAGGGGGGCTGAATTAGGTGATGCAAAATTTTCACCTCTTTTGAAGTGCAATCCAATTTCCCCAAATGTTGCAACAAACTTGAGTGAACAGAGTATGATGAAGTAGATAGATGAAATGAGATGATGAAGAGCAATACACAAGAATTTATATTGGTTCATCCCAAATTACTTGGATTACATCTAGTCTTTAATCCATAACTTGAGATTTTCCATTATTTTCCTTAAATTTGATCTGAACACTTGTGAAGTCTCAGTACATTCCACAAGTTTCACAAGCACATGTAAAGCGACTCTCTCTATACCCTTACAAGATGTGTAATTCCTTTAGTATTTCTCCATATTAAGATTCTACCCAAAAATTGTAGAAAGAATGATTACATAATTGAAACTCTTTTTAAGAGTGGATAATACATTGAAGCTCACTCTAATGAGGAGGTTTTAACTTTGAATGCTCACACAGAATGATTTAATCCATTATAGTAGCATTTTGGCACATAACTAACTTAAATTCATTATCCATAAGTTTAAATAAAATTTTATTTATAGATTTGTAGTTTAGCTAGTTGGTAGACACAAGTTTTAGCCATTGTTCTGCAAAATGAGTTGTTCAACAAACGCATTAAATGTGTCTGACATACCGAAGTTTGAATTTTGAGGCTTAACAGATAAATTTCGCAGAGTCAACAAAGTTATGTGTTTAACATTGAACTTAAAAATTCATTTGTTACTAAGTGACATTCAAATTTCGAGTTTGCAAAAAATACCCCATGTTAGTTTGTGCGAATTTTCATATTGGAAATGTATCTGTTGGGTTTGAACAATTACTTCAAGTTTTCATAATGCACTTTGAAATTTCGAATTTTAGAAACTGAAATTCATCTGTCAGAAGTATGTTTAACTTGACACAAAAGTTATCCCTTCGAAATTTACACTTTGAAGCTCAAAGTTTGTATGTCAGAGGCTGTAACTTTGAACTTAGTTTAAACTCCATCAATAGTTGAATTTTAATTAAGTTTCATGCAAATTTTCCACACTTTTACTAACTATACTTAGCTCGAAATTCGAATTTTGAAATGAAAGTTTGTCTATCAGAGATAAAACCTCTGTAACTTCGAATTTCAATGAGTAAAGTGTGAATTTTGCACAGAATAAGCATGAGTTAAATAGCAAAATTCGTCTGTTAGCTAGTATACTTCAACTTTAACATATGCTAATATCAGATTTATTTAATCTAACTCATTTAAAATATATGGTAACAAGATTAAGTAAATTTCAAAGATTAAACCACCTTAATACCTAAGTGAAAACAAAATATACCCAATAGTTAGATTTTCAAAAGTTAAGCTCCACTTTCACTTGATCATTTTATTCTTGGCATGCTCTCTTCTGATTTTCAATTCTTGAAGCATCCTTTCTCTTCTTCTTCTTTGAGTGAGACATGATGTTGATTTTCTTTTCTTTATTTCAATGCTCATACTTCCTACTTGAATAATTCTACATTTAATGTATTACACTTACAAACCAAGTAGTTAGTCTAATTTATATATCCAACTTGTAATATAAAATATAAGAGCACAATGGATATATTAGTACATAACATAATATATGTATTATAAACATATGCTAATAAATATTTTACTTCTTTTAGGAACAATATATATGTTAGACAAATATGATGCATTTGTTCCTTATTACTCTACATTTATATTATTAAAACTTATATTATATTAAACATAACAATCTCCCCTTTTTAATAATAACAAATCACCAGTGAAAAATATGCTTCATGATAATTAGCAAATATGATGCAATTTATTTCAAGTAATTCTAGATTGAGCATATGCATAATTTTCACATAACTTCTCTCCCTATTTAACATCAACAAAAAGGTTTGAAGAACAATTCTGCCATAACTCTTCTTACCCTATTTGTGAGGTTGTACCAGTAGGTACAGATCTCTAGGATTATTTCAAGTGCATATTAAAGCACAAGTTGAAATGCAAATTATCATCAAAACTTATTATGCACTGCATGTTTAGAATTATCCAATTTTTACTAATATCAAAACTAATACTAATTGTTAGTGATATCAAAGCTAATACCAATTGTTGCTTGAAACTATTATGATACCAAATGTTATGATGTTTTTTGTTAATATGATCATGATATGCACACAACACAAGAGGTACCTTAGAGTTCAAGAGTTGTTACCTTCTTCCTTTAGGATCAAAGAGAGATATTGAAACATAATTTATTCTCTTTAGCAAATTGAGACCAAGCAACAAAACTCTTCACAATAAAATGAGGTAAGCTAAAACATAAGCAAATTAATTACAGAAAATGCTCCCCCTCAACCTATGTATTTCATATGATAAAACCAAGAAAGCATAATACATCAAATAAACATGTTTATACAAAAGCACATGATGTAGGCATTCAAGCACTATGATTGAAAGATTTCTTTTAAGTCAAAAGGGCTTTTAAAAAACCTTTGCATGAAAAGTTATAAGCTCCCCTTTAAGTATGAGCATTTATTCAAGCATACATGCATTTAAGATCATAGCTCAAATTAAAAATTAGTATGCAAGAGAAATTATGAAAAACACATGAGTTTGGTTATATAAATAAAGAAATGGACTTGTGTAAACACTAAATTTCATAGTAAGCACAAACTTATTCAGATAACTCATCATTTGAACAAGGACCACTCTTTATTTTAATAACCTCAAGTAACAACACAAACCAAGCATATAAACTTGTTAAATACTTACAAACCAGTTTGGTTAATAATTAACTTTCTCTTTTCAGTATGAATTTATTTAAGTACATCAAATACTCTATCTTTATTAGACTTTTACCATTTAGCTCAAGGAGTACCTGTAAAACAAAAATATCATTTTCTTTGGTACCCTTTCTTACTTGAGTCCACAAATGGTTAGTTTAAATATTTTAAAATTCATATTGGATCAAAGTTCTGTCTTATCCAAATATAACATATAGTCCAATAATTGAATAGTGTAATTGATAGAGGTTACCAAAGATCATCTCCTTGTTATTTTTGGCTTGTATGTAGTGTAGTATTACTCATGTCTCCCTTTTGCATATCGACCATTGCTTCTTAAGCTTATGCTCTTTCTCTTCTTAAGGTAAGTGATTTGACTTCTATTTGAGCTACTTCCTTGAGATAGGTGAGAGCTTTGCTTCCAATGCTTTTCTTTGTGATTTACAATTGTAGGTTTAGAGTTTTGGGAAGTTTTCCTTTTCTATGATTTCTTTCTTGAACCAATATGTTCCTTCTTTTTGGATTTATTCTGCATATATGAAACACTAGAAGAACATTTTGGTACCCACTTGTTTTTGGGTCCATGAGGGTTAGTAGTATTCTTTGAAACCCATTTCATACTTTTACTCAAACCATTTTTCCTTATATTGCACATATAAGCAGAATGCCCATTTTTACCACAATACATGCATAATGGTCAGCTAGGCATTACAGGAGGCACAAAGAATTTCAAACAACATTTACTTTTCTCCTAGGACTCACTCATGTAGCTAGCACCCAACTTGTCAAACATACTTTCTTTTTGCCATGTGGAATATTCAGCTTATCTTTGTTTTGGGTGAAATTGGCTATGACTTTGATTAACTTATCTTTTTATTTATTTAATCTATCACATGAATCACAAGAGAAAGTGTGTCTGTGTGGTTTCACATATATTTTCTAAATCATCTATTTTCTTTTTAAGTAATTCCTTTTTATTCTTTTCCAAGTCTAATTTATTTTTTAAGGAAATTACTTTCTTCTTACTGTATGCAAGTGCTTTTGTTAATGCAATCAGTTCATCATGCATTTCATTATAAGCATCTTGCAACTCATCAAAAGAAAAGTCAGAATTAGATTTAGAGTCAGAATTTGATACCTCGTAATTGGATATTGCCATCAAGCATGGATAGGTATCCTCATCTTCTGTATCTGAACTGTTACCCCATATTGTAGAGGTATATGTCACTTTGGCTTTCTTACTTTTCTTCCTCTCTGCATTTCTTTCTTCCTGCCTCTTTGAATGGTACTTCAGCTTATTTGTATGGCAGGAGTACTTTTGCTCCTAAAGCTCCTTCTTTTTGTTTTTGAGGAATCTGCCAAATTTGATTGTTAACTTTTTTAGCTCATCCTTCTCATCATCACTGCTACTATAATCACTTTAATTATCAGTATCATTATCTTCTGAGTTTTGTGATATAGTAGCTTTGAACATCAGTGTTTTTCTTTTGTTTTGCTACTCCCATATAAGGTTTATTCTTCCTTCATGTTAAGCAAGGCTTTCAAACAGTGTAATGACAAATTGGTATGATTCTCCTCTTATCTCTTCAATAGCTATCACTTTTGGTTACCATTCTTTAGGTAAAGCTATGAGTATTTTACATACTTACTCTCTTTGTGTGTAGCTCTTTCTCAAAGTGTTAGGATTGCTAGCTTCCCAAGAGGGAGTGAATTAAGAAGTTTAAGATTTTTCTACAAAAATACAAGTTCATAATGAAAGCAAAAACTTACAGAAAAAATAGAGTATAATGAAATTGAATAGAAATGTAAGATAAGAAAAGAGAAGACTTAAAGATTTATCTTGGTTCCGTCTAATCCCCTTGACCTATGTCTAGTCTTCAAGTTACTACTTGAGATTTTCACTATCAACAAGAATTGAATGGGTTCCTTGCAATGCCTCAGTATAATACATGTGCTTTATTCTAAGAACACTGAAATTTTTCACTTAACACTTTTGCAAGTATTTCCCAATACCCTTTGTGATTCCCCTCATAAAGAATCTATTTTCCACATAAAGAAAAGATGTTACACAGAATAAAGACTCTCTAGAATAGAGAAGATATGAAAGTTATGGCATAATAAATATAGTGTTATTAGGATTGTTGGCTTCCCAAGAGGGGATGAATTGGGAAGTTAAGATTTTTCTACAAAAATACAAGTTCACAGTGAAAGCAAAAGCTTGTAGAAAAACGGAGTATAATGGAAATGAGTATAAATGTAAGATAAGAGAATAGGGGACTTAGAGATTTATCCTGGTTTGGTCCAATCCACTTAATTTACATCTAGTCTTCAAGCCATCACTTGAGATTTTCACTATCAGCAAGAATTTAGTGGGCTTCTTGCAATGCCTCAGTACAAGACACGTGCTCTGTTCTAAAAATACTCAGATTTTTCCCTCAACACTCTTACAAGTGTTTCCTAATACCTTTTGTGATTCCCCTCACAAAGAATCTTTCTTCTAGATAAAGAGAAGATTTTACATAGAATGAATACTTTCTAGAAAAGAGTAGATATGAAAGTTAAGGCTCAATAAATGCTGTATGCGGATAAAAAGTTTTGACATAGAAATTTAGCAGAGTTATTTAATGACTTTACTAGTCATTAAACACAAGATCTAGCCATTAGAAAAACTTTAAACAATGGTCTAACATGCCAAAAGTCAAATTTTGGAGTTCAACAGATGAATTTTGCAGCGACAAAAGGTTAAGGATTTCAATGTTGAACTTTAACATTCGTCTGTTCAAATGTGTCATTCGACTTTTGAGTTTGTCAAATATATGCCATATTAGAACATACAAATTTTCATATTGACAGTGCATCTGTTGGGGTTGAACAATTTGTTTCACATTTTTATAGTGTACTCGAAATTTGAATTTCACAAGCTGAAATTCATCTGTCAGAAGCATGTTTAACATGACACAAAAGTTCTTCTCTATGAAATTCAAATGTTGAACTACAATGTTTATCTCTCAGAAGCATGCTTTAACAAGATTCACAAGTTCTCATTTCAAAATTCACACTTTGAAGTTCAAAGTTCCTCTATCAGAGGAGGTAACTCTGAACTCTCTTTGAATTTCACCAACATTTGAATTTTGACTAAGCTTCAAACGAATTTTGCACACTTTTACCAATAATGTTTAGAGCAAAATTCAAATTTTAAAACTGAAATTCATCTATTAGAGATAAAACCTCTATATCTTCTAATTTCACTAAGCAAAGTTTGAATTTTGCATAAAATACACACGAGTCAAATACAAAATTCATTTGTTAGTAAGTATTTTTCAATTTTGATATATGCTAACATAGGATAACTATGAAATTACTCGTTTAAGTACTGTGGTGACATAAATAAGTAAGAATCAAAGCTTTTTACCTAATGTACTTAGTGAGAATTCCTAACTACTAATTCTTCACCCGTAGTGGCCCCTGCTGGTTTCCACACCAGCAAAAACTCAACTTCGGTGCAAACTTTTGACAGGCATAACTTTATGCTCCGACCTCCGATTGACTTGATTCCAACTCCTACAAGTCAATCTAGTCCCAATCTAGCCATAGACACCACTCTCACCTTAATCCAACTCCGTATGGAGATTCTAGACCCTTGACACCGTTTTGGCCATGTAGCACCCAACCTCCTATAACCTCCAGACTTGACAAAAAACATCAAAATTCAACCAAACACAACCCCAACATCTCAAAACCACTTGCCAAAACATCAGAATAGTGGAAACGAACCCCAAAAACACCAGAAATTGGGCTAGGGCCGCCGCCGCTATAGTACCGCCACGGCTTCGGCTTCCCCTGTTTTTTACTAGCTGCTGAAATCACTGGAGCCATGGCCTGGACACTGGTGCCATGACACCCCCTGCTGATTTCCATTTAAGCAAAAACTTAACATCGGGGCGACCTTCCAATGAGCATAACTTTATGCTCTGACCTTCGATTGACTTGATTCTAACTCCTACAAGTCGATCTAGTGCCAATCTATCCGTAGATACCACTTTCAACCCAAACCAACTCCGTATGGAGATTCTAGACCCTTGACACCATTTTGGCCACTTATTGACCAAAACTCACCACTAACGACCTCCAATTGCCATCAAAGGCAATTGATCACTCAAAGATCATTCATACAGGTCCAAAACCCCTAAACTAACTTGCCCAAAGAGGTTTCATCCTAAAGGAACCACTCCTCTGAGATTTGACCCCTTGGAACCCTTACTTGACAAAACGGGCTACAGGCTCTGAAACACACCAATAAGGTCTAAAACTACTCTGGGCTCACAAACACCAACATATTAACTTCTCGATATCCGAAACCATATAACCATACATACAACATCCATACAAGTCTTACAAAGTCATACATCAATTACAAAACCTTCTATCCTACTTGGCACAAAATACATTATCCAATTTACAAATACTACATAGACTACTCCCATGTACGTAGCTACTCCCGTGTCTTCTCTGGACTAGTGCCGGAACTGTTACATGAAAGGTTAGTTCATGGGAGAGGGGTGTGAGACAATGTCTTAGTAACTAGGGACAACCACACACACATATACACACATATATATCTCATGCAACTCATAAATGCAATGTGAAATGAATGGTATGTATGTCTCCCTCACACACAGCTAGAACCACAGGCTATTGTCATAACAAGACATTTCATATAGGTAACTCTCTTCCAATAGTCGATGAAGATTGATTCCGGGACATCACCAAGCTCACCTTACACTAATGCAACCCGGCTAAAGGTTACACTAGTGCTTGGACTGTGGCTCTCCTTCCACTGGACCACTTCGAATTGGTGGTGATTTAGGGAAGGTGCAGTCCACTGCCGCCTGGCTCCCCTGGCCATAGGGGAGTATTTAGTGATAGGGATCCCATCCTTATCCTCTCTAATCATATCTCATATCATCATATTTCATATCATCATATATCATATCATATTGTCATCACCACCCAATCCACCATATATTGCAATCTCACAATGTTATGTGGTGATGCTCATGTATCATCATATAATAATCATCATCATATCACGATGTCAATTATGCATCATGTCATGTCATGTCAATATCATCATCATAATCATCATCTAGCTATGTGCATACCACGACATATAGAAAATAGTGCACACAAACATATCTATATTGTGGTATGAAAGAAACATACATATATACACAAATATACATACTATCATACAATATAATACAAACAAACAAACACCCGATTACCTCAAGTGTCAATATCACACACATGAATTCTACGAACTTCTCAAATTGCCCTATACGCTTGAACCCCTCTTGGTTAACCAAACAACCTTCATAATAACACAATTCTTCCATTAGCACAGTATATCATTAAACCAAACATCATAATTCAACCACTTTAGACCTAACCCAAGGTTCCAACACCTCCTTTCATGCATAATTAAGCTCCTAGGAACCATTCAAACATCACACAATTCCATACAACTTGGATTCCTCATACTCTCAACCAAGAATAACCTAGTGTTAAGCTCTAAACACAAATAATTCCTTCAAAACTCACACCCAAGCAACAAGAACACCACAACACACTTCATTAACCCTATTTCAACCAATTCAATCAGTGGATTTCAGCCAAAACCGAAGATCCAACCTCAAAACCAAAAACCCCAAATTCTAACCAAAGAAAATGGAGATGAAGGAGTAAAAATCACTTACCAACTTGAATCCAAGCTTCCAGAGGCTGAAAACAACTCCCAATGGCCGAATCCAGTAAGCCTTAGTAGAGCTCCCTTGGTTTTCCTCCGTTTTCTTTCCTTTTCGTTCGTCCAAAATAATCTAGATTTAAACAAAATTCCCAATCCTCGCTGCAGCTCCATGATAGCTCACCACGGCTCCGTCAAGTTCAACTGAAACCATGCCATTGGACTCGCTCTCGCCGCGGTGGCTCTGCTTCAAACCGCAGTGTGGAGCTCTTTCAGACTCCTCTTGGACCTTCCTCTATCCTGTTTTCCTCCAGTCCTGTACATAATGCCAAGAAAGATATCATGAGGGGTGTTACAGGTCACTTATTGACCAAAACTCACCACTAACCTCCTCCAACTACCACCAAAGGCAAATGGTCACTCAAAGACCATTCATACAGGTCCAAAACCCCCAAACCAACTTGTCCAAAAAGGTTTCACCCCAAAGAAACCACTCTTATGAGATTTGACCCCTTGGAACCCCTACTTGGTAAAACAGGCTACAGGTCCTAAAACACACCAATTAAGCCCAATTCCAACTTTCATCATACATAACACATACACACAACATACATAACCATACATACATCCATCCCTAACAATCCTTATCAATGTCATACATCCATTACAAAACCTTCTATCCTACTTGGCACAAGATACATTATCCAATTTACAAATACTACATAGACTATTCCCACGTACGTAGCTACTCTCGCGTCTTCTCCAGACTAGTGCCAAAACTGTCACCTGAAAGGTTAGTTCATGGGAGAGGGGTGTGAGACAATGTCTCAGTAACTGGGGACAACCACATACATATATATCTCATGCAACTCATGAATGCAATGTGGAATGAATGGAATGCATGTCTCTCTCGCACACAGTTAGAACCACGGGCTATCATCATAACAGGACATTTCATGTAGGTAACTCCCTTCCAACAATCAGTGAAGACTGATTCCGAGACATTACCAAGCTCACCTTACACTAATGCAACCCGGCCAAAGGTTACACTAGTGCTCGGACCGTGGCTCTCCTTCCCCTGGACCACCTCGAATTGGTGGTAATGTAGAAAAGGTGCAGTCCCCTGTCACCTAGCTCTCCTGGCCATAGGGGAGGATTTAGCGGCAGGAATCCAATCCTTATCCTCCCTAATCATATCTCATATCATCATATTTCATATCATCATATATCATGTACTGTTATCACCACCCAATCCACCATATATCACAATCTCACAATGTTATATGGTGATGCTCATGTATCATCATATAGTCATCATCATCATATCACAATGTCATGTATGCATCATGTTATGTCATGTCATAATCATCATCATAATCATAATCATAATCATCTAGCTGTGTGCATGCCACGATATATATATAAAATCGTACACAAACACATCAATATCGTGGTATGAAAGAAACATGTATATATACACAAATATACATACTATCATATAATACAATACAAACAAACACCCAGTTACCTCAGGTTGTCAATACCACACTCACACGAGTTCCACAAGCTTTCTTGAACACCAATCCCACAACTAACCTTCTCCAAGTAGGCAAACCACCTTAACAATACCATAATACCTTGATTAACACAATATACCAAATATCCAAATTTCACAATTTAACCGCTTTAGGCCTAACCCAAGGTTTCAACACCCCTTTCATGCATCATTAAGCTCCTAGGAACCATTCAAACATCACGCAATTCTATACAACTCGGATTCCTCATACTCTCAACCAAGAATAACCTAGGGTTAAGCTCTAAACATATATAATCCCTTCAAAACTCACACCCAAGCAACAAGAACACCACAACACACTTCATTAACCCTATTTCATCCATTTCAATAGGTGGATTTTGTCCCAAACCGGAGTTCCTGACATATAACCGAAAAATCCCAAATTTCAACAGAAGAAAATGGAGAGGGAGGAGTAGAGAACACTTACCAACTTGAATCCAAGCTCTTGAGGTCCAAAAATCACTCTCAAATGCTGAAAATCTTGAACCCTAGCAGAGCTCCCTCGGTTCTCCTCCATTTCTTTCTTTCCCGATCATCTAAAATGATCCGAATTTAAACAAAAATCCTGAATCTCACCGTGGCTCCAAGACATCTTACCACAGCTCCACCAAGTCCAACCAAAACCATGCCACTGGATTCACTTTTATCATGACGGCCTTGCTTCAAGCCGCGGCGTGGAGCTCTTTGAGACTCCACTTGAACCTTCCTCCGTCCTGTTCTCTTTAGTGTGGCACACAATGCTAAGAAAGATATCACGAGGGGTGTTACACAAACCATACACATTATTTTACATAAATACTCCAAGCATATGATCAATAGCTTATTTCACCTTTGCTTTCTCTTCTTGGGCAACCTTGCCATAACTTAGACGTAAAATGGTTAGACATTTAGAAAGGAATGAGATTTAAAGAATCTTAGTAGCAACCACCTTTTATGCAAACATATCATCATACAAAGCAAGAAATCATCATAGAAAGATCATGCATTTAATTCAAAATCATTTATGCATAAATATTTTTATAAAAATTTGAGTAGCATATTCCCTTAAATTTGGATATTTCTAGGGTCTCAAAATCCTTCAAACAATCCAGCCATCAACACAATTTCATCACAATTCACCATTACAGTCAACCAGCAAGTCATGTAGGCCTTGGAAATACCAAGACAATACATAAGCAAGAATAGGTAAGTTGACTACATTTTTTCTTTCCAATTACTTTCTGTAACACCTTGATTTTAGACCTTTTTTCCATGTATTAGACCATTACAGAGTCCATTTATAATTTATTAGAAGCTTGAATCAAAGATAATACCAAAACAGAATTTTTCAAATCTGTTAGTAATGTTCATGTGAACCAAAGCCTTTTACCGACTGAACTTTGAAAAATCATAGCTAATTCCATAAAATCATATGCAAGTAATTCAAATCTCTAAAAATAGTTTTGAAGATTTTCTACATGGAAAAAATATAAAACAGAGCAATGACTAGGCCATTTTATACAGTAAATTTTGTGAAGTTCTACTGTTCATTTGGTTAATTTCAGGAAATCTAGTTTTCTAGAGCTAATTTTGAAAACTCACTATAATTCATACACACATCCAAATTGGGTGATCTCTAAACCATTTGAAAGATATTTTTGTCTAGTTTTTAACCGTATATAGAATTTATATATTATACATCAAAAAGCCCAAAGAGAAATGGATTTACCAACAAGAGGTCTGAGTAAGCATATCCATCCTCTAGTTTTACAAAGTAAAGATCAAAACCTACTTACATGTCCATAAATAAACCTTATATCATGACATACATTACATGAGACCTAGAGGAACATGAAAACCTCAAGAAATAGATTTAACATAATTTTTACAAATTTACACAAAAGTTCAAAGCTTATGGCCATTTCAAGCAATAACATATTAATCACCAGGTTCTTTCTCCTTTCCTTTCTCTTCCTTGGTAGCCTTGCCATAGTTGCTTCCTAGACATGGTTAGTATGTGGGAGGGTGAGATTCAAAGAATCTCAGTAGCAATTACTAAATCAAGCACATATATTTTCACATTTCACATTAGGGTTCATAGAAACATACAACAACCACTTGAACACATTAAGTCACATAATTCTACAAAAATTTGGGCAGCATTTCAGTTTGTAAAATGGATATCCAGAGGTCACAAACCTCTTCATTTAGCTCAACAAACAATCTCAAATCATCAAACAAACCATGTGATTATGCTCATAGAAATCATAAAAGACAACATAGTTTAAAATCGGTAAATTTACTACCTTTGAGTATTCCCTAGCTTCCCACACTTGGTGCACCACTTTTTGATCTTTCCACAACTTCCTTGAACCTAGCCATATCACCATTTAGGCATCTTAGCCACTGGTTTCAAGAGTAATACTATACAATACTCTTAAAACCTAAAATTCTCATTTTGCTTTCCTTTGAGATTTTCTTGAAACCAATACTTGTACTTGACTAATTTGGACTCAAGGAATCCATTTTTGGGGGTCAAAAACATGAAATTCCAACTCCAAATACAAACCATAACTGACAAAAAATTAGGGAAAATGAGGAAAAATTGCTATACTTTATAATACCTCAAACTACTTCCATTTTCATACTTTAGGTGACTAGTTTATCATTTTCCCCAAGTTTAATGGATGGAAACTCATTTTCTCCATGGATTAGGGTCTGGCCAAAATCTATAAGGGAGAGAGGAAGAGAAACCACACCATGAACCAACCACTAAATACTACAAACAACAAGCTTAGGGTAGGAGAGCAACTTACCAAAACTTGATCTTTAGATTTTCCTCAAGCTTTCTCTTCTTTTCTCTCTCTTTTCTCCCTTTCTTTCTTGTATTTTCTCCCTCTATTTTTGCTGCTGGAAGTCACATTTAGAATAGAGAGGAAAGAGAAGGATTAGTGACTTAATTACATGGCTAATTGTGGTTAGTTGCTTAACCTAACCAAGGTTACTTTTTGGACCAAAAAATCAAGCCTTCTTTTTAAAAGTTTTGGCCAAAAATTCCTTGCCCATTCTGCCCAATTTCTGACACCAAAGAGAGAGATTTGAGTGTCCAAAAATTGCTCAATTTTTCCTAGTCTAGATATATCCTAAATCGGGTAATTTTTAACTGTACCGACAAAACTGTTTTTTATAATAAATTAGCATTTTTAGGCTACAAGACTATTCTAAATTTATATTTTACTTTGTTAATTATCATGTCCTAAATGGTATCTGTATGAGACCCATATCTTGTCCCGGTCACCTTTTAATAGTCTATGGGACCCATAATCTACTTTGTCGGTATAAAGTTACTTTTGGACACTTGACACCAATTATTTCCTTATTTTTAATTAATTAACCTCCGTGGTATATACCATTGGACTCAGTTTGTCACGGGCTTCATTCTAACAGTAATTTTGAATATTTATAAAATTGTCATTGACTCAGGGTTAATTTATAAATTTTAAAACTTGTAGGTCATTACCTGTAATTGTCCCCAAAACATATAATCACATGTAGATCATGCGACTTTTCCTCTTGGGGGACTAAAATGCAATTATCACAATTTCTAGAGGCCAAAATGAAATTTTTCATTTTTTGTTTGATCGAGAAAAAATCTCTTTACCCTATTTTACGCAAAATGTTGTCTATCCATTTTCGTGAATTTCTTGTACATTTTATATTATCATTTGTTATTTCCTCTTTCATTATTTGATATCCAGTAAAATTTTGGGATATTACACTTTCAAACTTTGCACACCTTTTCTTTGGTCTTTTAACACTTCTTTATATCTTATAACATTATAAAATAATATCATGAACCACTGATTATTTTAACTTAAAAACAAAGTGCTCTCTTGAATATTATATTTTCACTTTGCTATCCATTGGCATTTTCTTATGCAACACACTCATTCTTACCTATTTTGGACCCAAATTTGGAGTTAAAAGTTTGAAATTCCAACTCTAGGATGAACCCTTAGTCTAGACAAAAACTACAAAAAAATTTATAAAAATATTTGCTTCATAAAACTTTAAACTGCTTGTACATCCTTACATAACTAATCTATTCTAAGATTTTTTGTGGTTCTATTTTACCATAGCTCAACTTTTTCTCTCTAGGTTGCCATTGCTAAATCTTCAATAGAGTGAACAGAGGAAAATACACCATAGAAACATCTTCAAACACTAGAATAAACATGCTAGAGGTCAAAATACCTTACCTCGAGCACTAGACTCTCAAATTTTGCCTTTTGCTTCTTCCTTTCCTCCTAAGCTCTTCGTGTTGTCTCTCTCTCTTTCCTCCTCTATTCTGACTGAACAAATGAAGAGGGTGAAGTGATATGAAGATGTAACCCAAGGCTTAACTCAAAGATTAGATGAAAGATATCAAATGAAAGGTAAATTATGGTTAATTTTTATTAATCCTTAGTTACTTTATTAAAAGCTTTTGAAATAATTCCTTTCATATCATTTCAGCTGTGCAGCAAGCCATTATCCTCATTTTTTACCAAAAATTACTTCATAAATTTTAAATGACCAATATATCCTGTACTGATTAATTTTACTTATACCAATTGAGTAGTTTTGCCTTAATTGTCATTATATTGGTATAGAATTATTCTAAATTCACTTTTGGACCAAAATCATATTCTTGTCCCAACATATATTTGGTGAGGTTCATTTATTATCCTTGACATTGCTCTAATTTTTATGCAGTATAAAATAACATTTATCCAATAAAATATTAATTTTTTATTCCAAATGTTGATAATGAATTCATATCGACTTTATTAACTTTCAAACATTAATCCATTGGACTTAGCTTATCAATAGTTTCATTTTGATTTTAATTTTTCATCTTTATAAAGATGCTTTCAACTTGGGGTGATTTATAATTTTTAAAATTTTTGGGTCCTTAGCTGTAATTTTTTTCAAAACTTAATTTTACTTATCTTCCACATGGTTTTCATCTCTAAGGGACTAAAATGAAATAAATTTTATTCATAGGGGCAAAATTGAACTGTTCTCCTTTTCAGTTCAATTCGAAAAAATGACTTTTTGTCATTTTCCGTCCATTTCTGTGTCTCTTTGTTTTTTTGAGATTTTATACACATTTTTAATTATTTTCTTTTCATACCTTCTTTATCTAGTAAAATTTGGGATGTTACAATTAGTGTCGAAGGTTAAAAAGTAACTTTATACT
The DNA here is from genome assembly GCA_026686845.1 of Adenanthera pavonina. Lineage (NCBI taxonomy): Eukaryota > Viridiplantae > Streptophyta > Magnoliopsida > Fabales > Fabaceae > Adenanthera > Adenanthera pavonina. The sequence goes on along the minus strand of JAIVEN010000019.1, from coordinate 7,634,851 downwards.
AAAAAGGTTACTTTTAGCTCTAAAAAAAGCAAAAAGACAGATAGAAAAGTGGTTGGACACCACAAAAGGAGCTTTTAGGAGATAAGATAATAAAGTAATCATAGATACAAGTTTACTTTAATCTTGTATTTATAAAATAATTTAATATTGCTAAAAGTAACTTTACCAGTCTAGGTATAAAGTAACCGATACAGGACATAACTGGACTAGGAAAATTATGTAGCATTTTGGACAATTTTACCCCTTTATATGGCACCACCTTTCAGTCACATAGGAGAATTAAATTAGTTTATTATTTAATTACAAGACTTAATAGTTAAGTTTGATAAAAGTAACTTAACCAAGTCATTAACCCAGGTAAAGCATACTTTATATACTCCCACCTCCCTTAGCCGTATATACACTTAGAAAGATGGAAGGGAGTGATCTACAAGTGGAGAACAAGAAGGCTACGTGAGGTGAATAGAAAATAAGAGAAAAGGAGAGGAAAAATTCCAAAGAAATTGATAAGTATACTCCTTTCAATTTCTAAGTTTTCTAGATTAGTTTCTTGGCAATTTGAGATGGTTTTCTTAAAACTTCTCTTCCACTTGCTGCCAAATTTCATCCTAAGCATGTTTAAGGGAGGGAAGTTGTTTTTATACCATAGGATTAAGAGAAAGCATGAGTTTTTTTTTTTGAAAAGAGCAAGTTGTAGTATGTTTGAAGCAAGTTTTATGAAAAATCAAGTCTTCCTCCTTCGTGGTAGATTTTGGCAAGACCATTAGGTCCAGAAGGAGTTAGATTTTCATTAATTTGATGGCAAAAATAAGTTCTCCATGATGAAAAACCTTTAAGACAAGTATTGGCTTAAAAATTAAGCTTAAGATTAAAAAATTGAGTTTCAGGGTTTAAATGAAACTTTGTGAAGTAGCTACTTGTTCTAGTTGATTGAGTAAGCATTTAATGATGCTTAGAGACTTGAGGAAGCTTGAGAAAGCAAGTGGGATCATTGGAAGCAAAGGATATAGCTAGGAATATCACCTAAGGTAGTTAAGGTCACTAATTTGCATTTATGTTCTTTCATTGAATTTCTATGATGAAAGTATGTTTCCATGTTGTGATTGTGTTTTCCCTAACTGGTTTTGGTTGTAAATTAAGGGGTTTTGTTCCCTAATATGTCCATTTTTAATTTGTTATGCTGCTAAAATTTTCATGACTAATATGGTGCTTTGATATTTAATGTGATTAAATGTGAGTTTTTATGTGAAATGATTGGCATAATTACAGAAGATATGATTTGCTACTAAGATTATCATAATCTAATCCCCTCAAGTACCCAAATGCTAGGTTTAAAAGATGACAAGGCCAAACTATGCCAAGTATCCAATAGAGGCAAGGAGCAAGGAGAAAGATTTCAATGATTAGATTTTTTTTATTAATTTATGTCTCTTTGCTATTTTATATAAAATGGTATGAGAATTTATGAAGCTTTGTATTGCTGTAAATTTGTCCCCTTAGACCTTTGATAATGTTATGAATATGATTTGGACAAATGTGAACCATGTAAGTTAAGAATGATAATGGTTTAGAAGTTTGAAATGCAAAATTTGTCCAAGATGACCAGTTATGAAAGAAATATCAATACTCTATGTGAAACAGAGCATTTATTATGGATATTATATATACTATAGAAGTAGACAAAATAAGCTTTTCAACAAGTGAAAGAAAATCTAAATTGGGCATGCATACGATTTATAGTGTATTTTTAAAGTTGAAGGTTAAAACTGTGTAAGGTGTGGAAAACTATGACTTTTACTGCAAATACTGTTTGATTTTAAAGGTAGTATAAAATCTTGTGGAACTCCAAAAATTCAGTAATTTACATTTATGAAAAGATCTATGTTTAATATGCCACTAATTTAAAGGTAATTGGAGTTATATAATGAGAGTTATGTATGTTTTTTAAAAACTATTTTAGTAAAAGTGATGTTCTGACTCTTAATAGTTTAAGTTGATGTCATGCCTTGCACAAGTTAAATATATGTACAAAAAAATATAGCTATAAATTAGACATGCAGAGCTTTCTAATGACATAAAGAAATTATGATTTGGCTCAGTATAGAGTGAGAACAAAATTTTTATATTTAAGGTCAATTCCTAGGAAGATACAAAATGACTATTTGAATATTAACTTTTGTGCTTAATACTGTATCAATTGGCATAATTAAAGTCTTGTTTCATATTTTTTTATGTAGATAATATTTTAAGCTATTTTTAGAGACTTGAATCATCTCTATACGATTTTATTTATGAATTTCAAAGTTCATTCTAGAAATTGAGTGATCAAATAAATAGTAACTTGAAATTTTAAATTTTCCTATTTTGGTCTTTCATGTGATTCAAGCTTCTAAACATAATTAAATGGACTTAAGTGAGGTCAAATACATGAGAAACATGGTCTAATAGTAAGGTGTTACAACCAGTGCCTATCTAAACTATAAAGTGCAGTTTGAGATTTGCAGTATTACTCTAGATTTGATATGCTTACCATTATAAGGCATTGTTGTTATTATTATGATGAATTGGATGTTTGCTAATAGTGCTGTTCTGGATTATGCCAGAAAGATAGTGTCATTGCAAGTGTTCTTTGCTCAGCCAAGAAATTTTGAGGAGTCACATCTCCTATCTTTTACTCAAACCAAAATGTATCTTTGGAAAGGTTGCCAAGGGCTTCTTGTCTTTTTCTCAGTGCATGTAGAAGTTGAGGAAGGGATTGATGAGATTCCCATCATGATGTTTTTCCAAAGGAAGCTGTGGGTTTGCCACCAAAGTGGGAATTGGTATTCTTTATTAATTTAGTACCTAGTACTAGTCCTATCTCAAAGGATCCTCATTGTGTGGCACCCACTAAACCTGTAGAACTCAAGAAGCAAATTAAGGAATTGTTGGATAAGGGGTTAATCTAACCTAGCGTGTCTCTGTGGTGTTCCAATGCTATTTGTAAAGAAGAAGAATGGAAGCTTGAGGTTGTGCTTTATTTATAGATAGCTGAATTAGGTAACCATGAAGAATAAATATCCATTATCTCGAATTGATGATTTGATTGATCAGTTGAAGGCCCGAGCAGAGGATATCTTTAATACTGCTTTTTGCACTTAGTATAGACACTACAAGTTTCTAGTGATGCCTTTTAGGTTGACCAATACTCTTGCGATTTTCATGGAGTACATGAATTAGGTCTTTAGACCATATTGATAAGTCATTAATTTTACATATTTTAATCCCACAATCCTAGTGTTTTATTACTTTATTTTGACTAATTCTAGGGTTTATAATGCATTGTCATGTTATAGCCAATTTTGAGTACTTTGTAAAAATATGCGTTAAATCCTTGGATTTATGTTCATTTTGTGCTAATTGATTATAATTCATGGATTTAGGGTTTAATTCTTTCTATTAGAGCTATTTCCACTAAGTTTGGGTGATTAAATTAGGGTTTTTCATGAAATTTTTCATGAGTTTTCCTCAAGAATATATCATTCCATACACCATTTGATGAGCTTTATCATCCCATATCATTAGTTTTTTATTCATGTTGTGGTCATTTTCATGCACTAATTCCACTATTTTCCCTGGATCATTTTATCCCTAGTTAGTGTTAGAAATACTAGCTTCCCAAGATGGGGGTAAATTAGGAAGTTTGAAAATTTTTACAAAAATATAGTTTAACAATGAAAGCAAAAACTTACAAAAAAACAGAGTATGATGAATATGAATATTTAAGAAATATAAGGAAAATGAGGACTCAAAGATTTATCCTAATTCAGTCCAATCCACTTAACTTATGTCCAGTTCTCAAGCCATCACTTGGGATTTTTCACTATCTGTAAGAATTCAGTGGAGTTTTTGTAATACCACAGTACAATACATGTGCTTTATTTTAAGAACATTGAAAAATTTCTCTCAACACTTTTACAAGTGTTTCCCAACTCCCTTTGTGATTCCCCTCACAAAGAATCTTTCTTCCAGATAAAGATAAGATTTTTAACAAATATGAAGACTCTCTTAAATAAAGTAGATATGAAATTTATGGTGAAATAAATGTGGTGTGTGGTGAAAAAGCTTTGACCAATAAATCTAGTAAAGTTTTTGCAATACAAACGTTAAAATCATTGCCCATAACTTCAAATAAAGTTCTATTTGTAGATTTGTGACTTAACTAGTCGTTAGACACAAGATCTATCCATTAGAGATATTAACTAACAATTACTTTGCAAAACTAGTCATTCACCAACTGCATTTAATGCGTCGGACTCACCAAAATTCAAATTTTGGGGGTTCAATAAATGAATTTCATAGAGACAGAAAGTTTAGGATTTTAGCATTGAACTTCCAAAATTTGTTTGTTTAAATGTGACATTCAAATTTTGGCTTTCCCAAAGATAACCCATGTTAAATCATACGAGTTTCTATATTGAGAGTACATTTATTGAGTTTGAATAATTGTCTCAAGTTTTCACAGTGCATTGGAAATGTAAATTTCCAAAGTCAAAATTCGTCTATTAGAGACATGTTCAACAGGGCAGAAAAGTTTTCCTCTGTGAAGTTTGAATGTTAAATTGCAAAGTTCATCTATCAGAGACATGCTCTAACAATACTCATAAGTTCTCAATTCAAAATTCACACTTTGAAGGCCAAAATTCATCTGTCAGAGGTAGTGATAGTGAACTCACTTTGAACTTCTCTAACATTTGAATTTTGACTAAGTTTCATATGAATTTTGCACATTTTCACTAACAATGCTTAGCCCGAAATTCCAATTTCAGAACTAAAATTCGTCTATTAGAAATAAAACCTTTATAACTTTGAATTTCACTCAGGAAAGTTCAAATTTTGCACAAAATACATATAAGTCAAATACAAAATTCGTCTGTTAGCCAATATTTCTTAATTCTAACATAAGCTAACATTGGATAATTTTGAAATCATTCATTTAAAACTTGTAGTAACATAAATAAGAACCAAAGCTTTTTACCATGTATACATAGTGATAAATCCTAAAAACTAAATCTTCACATATTCTTCATTAGATTTCTTCACTTGATCCTTTCACACTCCTCTGATATTCTCCTTCCAAGCTCTAATTGTTTGGAATCATCAAAACTTCTGATTCAACAGTTAGAGGCTCAATTGAATTTAATTTTAATTTTCTTAATGATTTAGGATTTATTCTCCCAACCATTGTTTCAAACACTTAATTAAACCTCATATTACATAATTATGTTGGCCAAAGTCATTAGGGAATTGAAATTAGAGAAGTTCAAAGTTTGGTCAAATAGGGTATTTTTGCCATTTTCCTAGGAACCTTGATTTCTTCCTATTTTTTAAAGTTTTTTTATTGCTTTCTTTTTTATCATTTTCAGAATAATTTTCCCTTGATTCGTGTGTTTAATTTTGTGCTTATACATGTCTTAATCATGCCTAAATTGATTTTATAATTTTTGACATAAGTTTTATGAAATAATGTTACATACTTGAGTATGCCACATCTTGATTATTTGTTGTAACATGTTTTGGTAGGTCTTTCAGCATGGACATGTTGGCAAGTAAATGGGCTAGAGGACTACATAAGTGGCACAAGGAAGGAGGCCCATTGGTTCACGTTATCCACATCATTTTCCAAGTCAACAATTTTGATCCACCTAAGCACCTTTCTTGGAAATTCCTTCCATAGTCCTTCCTAATGCCCATAAACACTTGAATAGCTCATTGTGCATGAATTTCCAAATCTAAAAGCTCTCTCAAGCCATGTTATCTCACCATCCTCAAGCTCTCTCTTCATTGTTCATCTTCTTCCATGAAACCCTAGCTTGATTCTCTCAAATTTCCATTGATTTTCTTAATTACTTCACCATTTTCCATCACTTTACTACCTTACCTTCGCTTCCTCTCCATCAATTACTCAAGATCCTTCCATCTTCTCACTCAATCAGGTTTGAACCTAGGCTTTACTCAAGGGAAAAAAGTGCAGAAATTTGTTGAAGCAAGGAAGATTCATGCAATTTATCAACAATCTTTCATTGGTTTCACCTTCTCTTACTTCTTTGCTGAAAGACGACTTTGAGGCATCTTTTCTACTTGATTTCTAGCACATGATCATGGCTCTTGAGTGAGGACAAAGTGGCTGATTCAAGAAGGAATTGGAAGGAGATGTTGAAGACACAAGAAAACCTAGCTTTCTCAAGGGAATTTTCTTTGTATTACTCTCTCTTGATCTCTACTTGATTAGCTTAGTTAATTAGTTTATAGGTTTTAGGTCTGAATTATGTTGAATGTTGGTTATAATGGTTGGACCTCTCAAGAGAGAGTAATTTGTATGACTTTGAATTGAATTCTTGGTTAATGGCAATGTCAATTCATTTTTCAGTTTCAAGTTTTATGTTTATTCTCTTGATCATGATGAACATCATTGATTACATGTTTTGGTTGCCAAATTGAGATGTTTAACATGATGATTGTACCAAAATTAAATGGCTTTTGGGCTAGAATGGTTGTTGATTGCCTATGCAAAGTAATGACAATTCAAAGTTCACTTGATAGCCTGAATTGATGTTATGCTTTCAAGGTGTTTGTACAAATACTTGGATGGCATTTGTCACATCCCATCTTTGGACACATTTTCCATGAATCTAAATGTAGTAAAGAGGCTCTTGAGATCTTGAACCAATTGGAAACTCAACTATAAAAATTCTGTCTGCATGCACTATTCACTATTGCGTAGTGAACTTTGGAAAATCATAACGAAATGCACAAAAATCATTTCACTATGATTCAAATCTATAAAAACATTTGCATCTTGAGTTTTATCATAAAAATATGAAACTAAAATTTGGACGTACCAATTCATACAAATTATTTGTCTAACTTTACTATTTATATTCATCTTCCAATTTCTAATCAGATTCTGAGCTATAAATTTGAAAATTCATATCTCATAAAATACAAAGCCAATTTGTATACTCTTTATATTATTAGAAAGCTCTACATGTCTATATTTTAAACATATAGATATTGTACATTTTCTTATGTATGTACGAGACATGATACTATTAAAAGTTGTCAAGGGTTGAATATAACATTCATTAAAATAGTTTTGGGAAAACATGTATAACTCTCATTATAGAGCTCCAATTACATTCAAACTATTTCATATTGTTCACAAGACAGATATTTTATTCATTCAAATAGCGAAATTTTTAGAGCATTACACAATTTTATACTATGTTTCCAATCATAAATATTTACAGTAAAATTACAGTTTTCCAGAAATAGTTCAGTTTTTGACCCTTAATTTTGTTGAGCTATAACTCATCATATATTTAGTCAAATGATACATAACCTTTTTTTTATCATAAAGCTCGTCATATCCTCTAAGTATAGGAATCATACTTTGGGTCATTTTTTTTAACATAACATACTTAAACATTCTCAAACATTGTCATGTCATAAATTCCCAATAAAGGAACATACATAATTTTTCAAATCTCAAACATTGTCATGTCATATCCTCTAAGTAGTGTGCATTGCATCCTTGAATTTTCAACTCATTTTCCTTCCATACCATCTCATATAGTGCCATCCATATTCATCCATAAATCTATACTTGATCATTCATTCATATAACTTACCCATTCTTTTTATCATTAATTCTTGCATTTAGGTGACATCTAGCTTAGGTAGCTTTGCATTGTTAGTTTCAGCTACTTAGTTTATCTTGTACCCTTGAATTTAATCACTTATTTAGTTTAGGCTGCATCACCTTTTCATCTATTTCATTCTACGCATTCATAACTTTCGTAAAAATAACAATAAAAAAAGAATAAAAATATTCATTATTATTCATATTGCATTTTAGTGTAGTTCTAGTTGTACATTCTAGGATAGTTTTTCTTAGCCTTTATCTAGGACTTACTTTCATCCATTTTCCATATCATATACCTACTTATCTATACATATCAACATTCTTATAGACACTTACATTATCAATTCAAATTCATTATTCTAGGATAATTATAAACTTTAACTTGCTTCTTCATCACATTTTCTTCCTTGAGCTCTCATCCATTGTCACATTTGTCCTTAGCATGATTAGTGACTTGAGAGGATTAGATTGATATCTCTGTAGTAAACTTACACATGCAATTACATCATCATATAACATAAAATCTTCATGGACTTTGCATAATATCATTAAAAAATACCATGCTAGCTAACAAAATTTTGGCAGCATTTCAGCTTAAAAATAGGACATCCTGAGCTTAGTCTTCATCAAATAAATAGTCAATCAATCAAGAAAATAGTCATAGCAACAACATGTCAATATAATCATATCATAAAACATGTATAAACATTATTGTGCAATAATATAAAAGTATAACAAATTATACTACTTGAAAGCTTTAACCTTTTCTCTTTAAACTTCAATTCAACCTGCTTGAATCTCTTCCCAATCACTTTCTTGCAACAACCTAAGCCTAGAGACATCAAGAAAACTATGCTAAATCAACTATTTTTTCATGGGTTCTCATAAAGTTTACTTTGAACCCTAAAAATTCATATTTCATATACTTGGTTCAAACTTGAAACCTTAACCTCTCTTTTACTATTTAATGCATAAGGAATCCATTTTTACCATTGGATTAATAAAATTCCAACTCCTTATGCATGAACTCATTTGGATGAAACATACCCTAAGGAGAACCCAAATTGAAAACTTTATTCTTTTGATCATTCAAGCATGCATTCTAGGCACTACATGACATCATAAACTCATTCCTATTATTGCCTTCAAGTAACATAAACCTTAGCCCCTTGAACCAAGCATTGGTTGAAAATTTAAGGACCATGGGAGGAGGAAGAGAACTTCTTAAACCTTAACCAAACTCATGATTCATGCATAGAAAGAAAACTAGAAGAGCATAGGAAGAAGAACTTACCTTGAAGCTTACTTTCTTAGATCTTGCTTGGCTTTCTTCTTTTCCTCCTTCTTCTTCCTTCTTCCTCCTCTCTTTCTCTCACAAAATTTCAGCATCCGTTTCTCTCTCTTGTTCTCCAAATTTTCATCCAAGTGTGAGGAATAAGGGTAAGTATGCATGATATTTATAAAAACCAACTTTTCATACAATCCTTCCAAGTGTCCTCAAGTTTTGTGGTCATAAACAATTGCTTCTTAGGTTTAGCTACTTAAATGTTAAAATATTCCATTCTAACACATGTATAAATTTCAACCAATGAGAGGGAGACAAATACTGTAACACCTTATACTTAAGTCCATTTTCCATGTATTAGACTCCAATTATATTAATTATTACATGATTAGAGACTAGATTGTATAAAAATATCAAAACAGATTTTTCTTTATTTCGGGTACTGTTCATTGTGCATTTTCAATTTTACCCGATAAATTTTTAAAATTCATAACTAATTCTAGGAAAATCATATAAAAGTGATTCAAGTCTCTAAAAATATCTAAAAGGATTTTATACATGATAAAAATATGAAATAGAGAATTTCGTTGGCCAATTCATATAGTTTATTCCTCAAATAGTTATTGTACATTTGGTCATTTTGAAACTTCCCAAGTTTTGGCCCTATTTTTAAAAATTCATATCTCATGATATTCTAAGCAAAATCATACATTCTCTATGTCATTGGAAATTCCTGTATGTCTTCTTTCTAGATATATTTTTCTTGTACATTTATTCACCTTGTACAGGGTATAGAATTAACTTAAATTATTGAGGGTTAGAACACTACTTCTATTGGAACAGTTTTAAGAGAAATTACATTATTGCTTCTATATAGCTCCAAATACTATCAAACTTGTGGCATTCATTTCCTTAGTCTTAGAGGTTTCCAGAAATGTAAACCACTAAATTTTTAGAGCTTTATATGAATATCTATTGCATTTCAAAATTTCCAGTGTTCATGACAAAGTTCCAGTTTTTCTCTAATTGTCCTATTTTGAACCCTAAGTTTGAAAATTCACCATTAATTGTACACTTATCCAATTTAGGTGTTGTTTAGCTCTTTGGAAAGATTATTCTATCTAATTTCAGAAAATATATACTACATTACTAATGGACCTGTTCAGGATAGAGAACCTTGGTTCAAACTACTACCAGCCAATCTTGCGTATAATCATGCCATATCTCATATAATAAGCTTCATAAACCTCGTGCATCAACATTTATTATTCCAATTCCACACTTAACATCATAAGAGGACTTTAAGGAACATAATCATGCATAATTACAGAATTTTGTCTCATACATAACATGATACATATTTTCTCTTAACATTGTAACTTGCAAAATTAAGTTATTCTCCATCATCTTCTTCATTTCCCTTACATTCGTTTGAATACTTCCATGTCCTTACCCTAACATGGTTAATATTTGGAAAGGAATGAGATTCAAAGAATCTCAGTAGCTACACCCAATTATGCAAGCATATTATTATAACATCTCATAAAATCATCAATGGTAATCATAAAATCATAAATTCATATTATGCCATACAATTTTATAAATATTTTGGCATGGTAACACCTTAGAAAATGGATATCCTAGGATCATAAAACCTTTCAAACAATTAGCCAACAATGTAAATTTATCACAAAGTATCCAAACAAATATATGGCATAGTTATAGAATCATGAAAATCAAGCATGATAACATTAGACATAAATGGGAAAATAACTTCCTTCTTGCTTTCCAATGATCTCCAAACTTGGTGGACACTTCTATTGATCTTAAAACACTTTTTGGAACCCTATAGCATCATAAAATAATGCCATGAGCCACTTATTCATTAAACTCATTTACAAAGTGACATACTTGAACTAAAAATTCCATGTTGTTTTTCCTTGATTTTTCTTTGTATAACATCATTGTTCTCGCATAATTTGGACCCAAGAAATCCATTTTTGAGGTCAAATTTTTCAAATTCCATCCCTATCAACAAACCTTAATTGATTGAAAATGATAAGAAAATTGGAGAAAAATTATTTCCTCCAAACTAGCTACAATAACTTGTGATTTCTTGTTTCTTGGAACTTGTCTAAGCTCTTCCCTAAGTTTATTTCATTAAAGCTCCACTTTCTCTTTCAAGAACCTCCATGGCTGAAATCATACAGTGAGAGGAGGAGAGAAAATTTCAAGGAAACTAACCCATACAACTTAAAAACTATGCTAGAACACTTGAGAATCACAAGAGGATTACTCACTACTACAAAAAATATTTTTTACGTCGGTTAATTTAGCTCATTTACGTCGGTTGTGCAGGTGACGTAGATCAGGCCGACGTAAAAAATTAGCAATTCTATGTTGGTTGTATAACCAACGTAGAAAATGATTTTTTACATCGGTTGTATTTTTCAACCGACGTAGAAATTGCTTCTTTTAAAAAAGGAAAAAAGAAAAATTTACTACTATATGTGTAAGTTTTGGAAACGTTTGTTTTTGACTTCGGGAACGATTTTAAAACATTCTCAAAACTTTTGAAAACGCTTTTAATAACAAACATTTTTGAAACTCCATTTCAGTTAAAAAAAATCTCATTTTCCCCCCTTCTTGTCCCTTTATTTCAATTTGTCATGCAATCCTATAATACAAAACCTTGGCTACAAAATAATCCATATAAACAAATTTTAGCATTAATAGAATTACTGAATCTAGCAAAACCATTAGCAGAGAACTTTTAGCATGGGGCAACCATTAACACGAAAAATGTTAATTATGTTCTATCAGTAAAAAAGGGTTCAAACTACTAGATATTATGCTAATGAAATGACTATGAAACCTGCAAGTACCCTTAAATTTATCTAAAAAGCAATTATGCTAATGAAAATGCTAATTGAGCTATGCTTCTAGGATCAGGATATAACTAAATAATTTGATTATAATACTCAACTTTCCTGAGTAGTTGGCATAAATACCACATTGGAACCATAAAATTTAATAAATAACAGGATAGCATCTTCAATGACTAAGAGAACCTCATTTAAAAGTTTTGCCATTAAGGGCAGTAATTTGACTAGACTAACACCATAGACGAAAAGAAACAAATCAACTGTCAAATGCTTATATATTGACAAAGGTTGAAATGGAAGAGTGTGACATACCAATAAGAGTTTCTTGTGTTGTTTGCATTGTGGAAGAATTCCAAGCCCATCAACCATTGATTCATCAAGTTCTACAGAAAACGATACATCAAGAGATCAGAAATATATGCAATGGTAAAGTAATGGAAATCTGAGTTGCAAAACCTTTACTTTGCAGTAGAGTTATGAGCACATTCAAAGAACCCAAAACTTCTATATCATCCCCTTGTGTAAGGTATGCAAGCAAAACCTCCCTATAGCAATCGTATAAGTTATGATAAGAACCAGACAAGACACATCATTAAAAAAGAAAATTAATTAAACCACAACTTAAACTAGCACATTGCACTATTGCACCATCATAACACATGCCAAAAAAACATATAAATAACTCTCAATCTGAGGTTCTTATCATATCCAAAAATAAATTCAAATTCTAAAACTGAACAAAGTGTCTTTTATCTTACAGATACATCTGAACCACTACAATCATTTTGTGTGGTCACACTTCCAAGATGAAATCCTAAAGAACTAGATGAGCATGGAGTATTGTCCATTGAGGACTTAGCATCACAGTTGGTAAGACTGCCATCATTTGATTCTTGGCATTCAGATGTGAAACCACAATTAGATATATGGCAATTGACTTTACCCCTATAACTTTTCACAAATACCTCTAAGGGATAAAAACAAGCAGCAACTATTGTATTTGCCAAATCTTTGATTTTGACTATCCTCCAAATGCAAGTAAAAAGAAGTGACAACAACACCTTGCATGCCCTAAATAAACAAGCCACCAAACATTAATGAGAATATGTTGCAAAGTGTAAAAACTTTAAAAGATTCTCAGAGAGAAAAGTAGATCAAAGAAATGAACAAAGGAGACCATAAAGTGAAGTTTCTGTTAGCAAGGCTGACTTCCCAAGAGGGGGGGTGAATTGGGAAGATTGAAATTTTTCTGCACAAAGTGAAGTGGGTGAAGATATCACAGTGTAATGAAAACAACGAGTAAAACAGAGTAAGCTGATAAGTAAGGATAAGGAGAGGAAGACTCAGTGATTTATCCTGGTTCGGTCCATCCACTTGACCTACATCCAGTCCCCAAGACAATTCTTGAGATTTATCCACTATACAGCAAGAATTTCAACGGGCTTCTTGCTAATGCCACAGTACACGAGTATGCTCTGTTCCTGAGCTCTCTCAAACTCTCTAAGCACTTTCTCTATGTGCTTTCCCAATCCCCTTGTAAATTCCCCTCACAAGTAAATCTTTCTTCCAGATGAAGAGTAGATTGTTTACAAAAGTATAACTCTCTTGAATAGAGTAGATATGAAGGTTAAAGTACATATAATGAAGTTGAGAGGGTAAAAGCTTTTGAGAAGAAGATTCAGCAGAAATTCGGTATATACAAGTTTGATTCGTTACCCATAACTTCAAATGATGTTATATTTATAGTTTTAGGTCTCAAATATCCGTTAGAGACTTAAATCTATCCGTTGGGGAAGTTATCCAACGGTTACTCTGAAAAACTATCCGTTTACCAACCGTATTTAATGTTTCTGACACACTGAAATTCGAATTTTGGTTGGTCAACAGACGAATTTCGAAGGAACCGAAGGTTAAAGCTTCCAACGTTAAAATATGAAGTTCGTCTGTCTATAGAGTGAAATTCGAATTTTGAAACTTATAAAATATTTTCACAATGTGACATACAAATTTTCAAGAAGAAAGTATTTCTGTAAATCATGAATAGTGTTTTCAATTTTCTACAGTACCCTCAAAATTCAAATTTTGGATGCCCAAAATTCGTCTTTCCATTGAACGTTCAAAGAGGCAAAGTAGTTCACTTTCTTCGAAATTTGAATTTTGAAAGAGTGAAATTTGTCTGTCAGAGACCAGTTTTGAAACTTAAATTATTCTTGATCTCAGATGAACTTTAACTTAGTTTCAGACGAATTTCATCTATTTTCTCAAGTTTTGTTTTGTCTGAAATTCGAATTTTGATGATTCAAAGTTCGTCTATTTCAAAGAAGCTTCTTTCAGACTTAGATGAAAATTTGAATGTTGGAAAGCCAAAATTCGTCTGTCAGAGAGTATTTCTCAAACTCAATTTCTTTTTGATTTCAGATGCACTTTATCATAGTTTCAGATGAATTTCTTTGGTTTTCGTAAACTTCATTTTACTTGAAATTCGAATTTTGGAAGTGTGAAGTTCGTCTATTACAAAAAGGCTTCTTTCAGATTTGTATGAAAATTCGAATTTTGAACAACCAAAATTCGTCTGACAGAGAGCCATCTCTTCAGACTTATTTAGTTTTAGCTCGAAATTCGAATTTCCTAAGGCAAAATTCGAATTTTCAACTTGACAGTTCAGTTTAAACTTTCAAACTTCGTTTGTTTGTGGGTGTTTTTCAAATAAGTAAAGATTTAATTTCAAATCAAGGTTTGAAAACATCTTTTTCTCAAATCAAAATCTTTTACCCAATCACAACTAAAACTAGAGATCCTACAAGAGATCTAACAGCAAATACTCAGAAAATCTTCACTTGAAACAACTTTGATCTTCTTTGATATCTTCAATCCACGCTCTTGAGTGTTGGTTTGGAATTATCAAAACTCTTGATTCAACAGTTTCATACTTCAACAGTAACTATCCTAAAGGAAGTAATGGAAATATCAAAAGCATAAGGATGCTGTTAGTGATGAGCCTCCCAACACTAGGAATTCCAGTAGAGACAATGTAGCTAAAATAGTAGAAATTGCAACAATGAGGTATCTTAAAGGGAAGAAATATTACCAAAACCTGCAAAATTGAGAACCGTTACCAAAAGTTCAAGCGAAGATATACACATTCTTGAAGTGAATGAAGTCACCATTTTCTGTTCAATGAAGGAATTAATTTATAGGGTGGTTGTGATAGAGTTTGTAGTGCTTATAAGTCCAAGGCAAACTGGTGGATTATGAAATACATCATTAATTCATCTAAGCATTTGAATTTCTTACGGTTCAATCTGAGGCAACATAGAATCAGATATGACAACTATTAGCAAGGAAAAAAAATATTAACATATTACACAACATCAAGAAAAGCCATAAAACAAAAAGAATCCAGTGCCAATATAAATAATAACAGAAAAATACTAGCCCAATCAACAAAAAACACTAACCTCAACTAAATCCAAACAGTAATCTAAAACAGATCTAAACTAGACCAAATAACAATGACTACAAGCAAAAGTTGGTTGATTCATCATACCTTCAAACATTATTTTAATTAGAGACCAAATAACACTAAGAACAGATATTGGTCACATATTGATTGATTCATCGTACCACAAAATATCACATTTTTAAATTTATTTATAGATGACAACAAGCAGGGTAATCAACAAGCTAAAAGTTGTATCAAGAAAAGCAATAGTAATAAGAAAAACAACCCCAAGGAAGAAACACAAATTTAGATAGTAAGTGATGCTAACTAGAAATTTAATAGCAATAAGATATATTATGATGCTAACTAGACATTTAATAGCAATGTAGTGATTGGAAACTAAATCATGATCTAGTATAAAACTATACTTACTATGTTCATACCAAGAACGTGAGGTGATAGAAGCCAGTGACATACCTAATAGCTCAAGCTTCTATAATGTTTGAGCTTCGACAGAGAATTAGAGCCTAAATAACAATGTAGTAAGACATTCCTTCCCAACCACATTTCATATCAAGGACTAGTCATTCTAATAGATTAAGCTTTAAAGTTAATTGGCCCTTGACATAGGTGATCACTACAATAATGTGCTAGCTTAACAAATAAAGCAATCATTTGCAGTTTGAACTCATGGATTATTTTATTCTTCTTTTTTTTTTATGAAAATTCTTTTATTCTTTATATATGAGCAACCAGGGAAAACCTTCCAATGCCTACTTGAAAGTACCTTCAAAGAAAATCTATGAGATAATTCTCATGCAATTAAGTTATATTTAGTATCACGCACCTAATATTCTCTACTACAGGCTAATTGTGCTTAAGTTCTAAAACTAAGAGCCATTAAAGTCAAAGCAAAAATTGTGTCTAATATATTTATATGCCTGTATTTGTTTCTGTTATGTCTGTAAGGAGGGATAATTTAGAGATTGGAAGTACACTATAGCAGAGACACCACTACAAATTTTAGGCCCAAGGAAATAATAAACCCATTTTTGACGTAATCGCTCGCTGCAATCCACACCCAGAAATTAATAGGTATATGGGAGAAAGAGGAAGGGAAGCATCACTTGGTTTAGTCTTTAGAATCAGATCTGAAACAAAAAAAGTTTTTTGGTTGCTTCACCGAGCAACAAAAAAAGAAAGAAAGAATGAAAAGAGCCATGGTTAAGACAAATAGCAAATGATAAAAATACCTAATGAGAAAGAGTCCCAAATTCCTCCAATTTCGGCCAGCTACCACTTAGGTCCCAAATACTAAATCGAACTCGAAGTTGTTACTGATGGCAAATCAAATATCAGAGATAATCGAACTTGAACTCGAAGCTATGAACCACAATTGACAAAGACTAAAGTGTAGGAGCTGCAATGGATGCCGGTGAGTTGCAAGAAAATAGGTGAACTAGTTTGCAACGATGAGTAGATTTGTGATGACCGCAGAAGCTTTGCCTAGGCTTTGCGGAATTTGGATTTAGCGATTAGGGATTGTTAGAGATAAGGGCAAGCGTGTGTGTGAGAGCACGAATGATTGAGAGACCGAGGGATTGAGGGTGAGCTAGAGACTGAGGTAAGGGGGAGAGGAAGACAAGTTTGAAATCACAAGAGTGACCCTTTGGTTTAATTGAAATTATTAAATTTACTTCAATTTTCCCTTTTACTACGCCGGTTAGTAATGTAATCGACGTAAAATTGTATTTCTACGTCGGTTTAAAACATAACTGACGTAAATAATTGAATAAATATGTATTTATTTGCAAAAATGCCACCGGTCATTTTTCTACGTCAGGTATTCATAAAACCGACATAAAAAATGTGATGTAGAATTACATTTTTGTACTAGTGACTTACCAATTTTTCTTGGATTTTTCTCCCTCTTTTTCTCCTTTTTTCTTTCCTCATGTAAGCTCCTTCTTCTTGTTGTTTTTCAGAGCACTTTCCCTTCCTTTCACAAGTGTTTAGTCAACTAAATGAGAAGGGAGTAAAAATACATAGTTATAAAATCATGAACCAATCATTTCTTGCCATTCCCCCCTCTCTCTCTTTTTTTTAAATGCTTCTTAAAGAAGTAATCCCAAAAGCCAATTAAATAATCCCATTTGTTCACAAGGAAGCAGCTAGTCACATGTGGAATGAGAGGATGAAGTAGGATTATCTCACTTAATCACTTACTTAATTATGCTTTACCTTAATTAACCTTAGTTAGCCACTTGAGTAACTTTTCCTTCATTAAAACAATTAAACAAATTCCATCCATGTCCTACCAATGGTATGACATGTTAGATGAGCTGGCTTCCCAAGAGGGGGGGTGAATTGGGAAGATTAAAAATTTTTCTGCAAAATATCAAGAAAGTGAAGAAAGCAAAGTGTGATGGTAAAACAGAGACAAGATCACCACTTGAGATTTTCCACTATTATGCAAGAATTCAGTGGGCTTCTTGCAAATGCCTCAGTACAAAGTTGATGCTCTGTTTCTAGAGCTCACACTTTCACTCTTTGCACTCTCACTAAGTGCTTCCCCAATTCCTTGTGATATCCCCTCACAAGAAAATCTTTCTTCCAGATGAAGATAAGATTGTATACAACAAATAAACTCTCTTAATCAGAGTGAATATGAAAGTTGGAGTACAAATATTGAAGTATGTGAAAGTAAGAGATTTTGAATAGATGATTTGGCAGAGTTTCAATATATACAAAGTAATTTTTTTCGTTACCCACATCTTCAAATGAAGTTCTATTTATAGATTTCTGCCTCAACTATATGTTAGAGACAAGATCTAGCCATTAGAGACGTTACCCAATGGTTACACTGAGAAATTATCTGTTGACCAACTGTATTTAATGCTTCTGACACTCAAAGTTCGAATTTCAGTTAGTCAACAGATGAATTTTGCAGAAATCAAAAGCTACAGCATTTAACGTTGAACTCCTGAAGTTCGTCTGTTATGAAGTAAAATTCGAATTTTCATCTTTAGAAAATGATTTTATGTTGGAATATATGAATTTTCATATTTAAAGTCGTTCTGTTAAGTGTGAACAGTAATTTCAATTTGCTACAGTGCCTTCGAAATTTGAATTTTAGAACCCCAAAATTCGTCTGTCAGTAACTGGTTCAATGAGGCACAATAGTTTATCAATTCAAAATTCAAATTTTTAAAGGGCAAAGTTCGTCTGTCAGAGAGACCTCTTTTTAGACTTACTTTAAAGTTTGAATTTCTAAATTTTGTCATTCGTATGTCAACATATCAACACAACAGACTCACAAGCTTTGTGTCTGAAATTCAAATTTTCAAGTTCAAAGTTCATTTATCAGTGATCAATTTTGAAGATCCTTTTAAACTTGTTTTCAGATGAACTTTGACATATTTTCAGACAAATTTTTCAATTTTCGTAAGATGCATTTTATCTGAAATTCGAATTTTCAAAAATTAAAGTCCGTCTATCAGAGAAAGCTCTTTTCATACATGTATCAAAATTCTAATTTCTCAAGTTAAAATTCTTCTGTCAGAGAAGACTCTTTTTAGACTTGTTCATTTTCAATACGAAATTCAAATTTCCAAAGCCAAAGTTCGAATTTTCAAAACAGCAGATCAATATAAGCCTTTTAAACTTCGTCTATTGGTGGGTATTTTTCAAATATTCCATGAATTAACATAGAATCAAGGTTTTAAAACATTTTTTCACCAAATCAAAGTCTTTTACTCAAATTAAAACATTACTAAATATTATACATCTATTCTTGCATTGATTTTTCTAGAATTCCTTCACTTGAACCCTTTTGTGTACCTTTGATATCTTTATTTCAAGCTCTTGAAGGTTTGTTTGGAATCATCAAAACACTTGATTCAACATGACAATCCATATTAAGGGTAATTTGTTCAAAAATTGCTTCATAATTTTAATTGGATCAAAATAACCTTTACTAATTAAATTTATCTGTACCAATTGAATACTTTTTCCATATTTGTTATTATTTTAGTCCATGATTATCCAAAAACTACTTTTTGACTAGAATCATTGTATTGACCCAAAATATATTTGGGTATGATTCATTTACTGTCCATGACCCAGTATTACTTTTTCTGCAGTCCAAAATAACCTTTGATCGGTATAATACTCACTTATATTCTAAATGCCCGTAATAAATTGATACTAACTTTATTAATTTTTGAAAATTATTCTAATGGACTTATCTCATTAAATCTTCATTTTGATTATAATTTTATATATTTCCAAAATACCTTTAAGTCGGGGTAAATTTATATTTTTAAAAATTTCGGGTCTTTAGGTGTAATTTTCTCCAAACTTCTTTCTCTTTTCCCTTGCACGTTGAAATCATTCTTAAGGGACTAAATTCCAAATATTCTTAATTCTTGGGGCCAAAATATATATTTTTTAATTTTCCATTTAACCAGGAAAAATAACCCATTTGCCCTTCTTCACGCTTAACAGTCTCTCCATTTTTCCCAATTCCTTGTGTATTTTACGATGCCAACTTTTTCATTTTTGGACCTTCAATGTATTATTCACAAATTTACTTTTAATTTGGGAAATGACCATTTTACCCTTAAACCGAGTGAAAATGCAATTCATTCTTTTGGGCACTTTCTTATAATTTTACCCAAAGATTAATTTTTTATTATTTCTTTTTCACTATTCACATTAACTTTCAAATTGGTCTATCTTTCAATCTAGACCTCTTGGCTACGCAATACTTATATCGTTGCACTCAGCTTGGAGCAGGCTTTCATTCACGTGGTATATTGCATATTTTTTGGAATAAGTTCTAGAATTAATTTCTACTAAGGACCTATGAAAAATTAATTTCAATTAAGGATCAAACATAACATTTTCAGAAATTTAGATGAGAAATTAATTCCTTCTAAAACCCGATTATATATAGTATTTTCATCTCACTTCATTTCTTATCTTTTATTCATTTTATAATATCCCATAAAAATAGGGATATTACAAATACCCTCCTATATAATATATTTTCCCTAGTTCAGATCAATCCTATACCATTTACTTTTTGTCTGGACAATTTCTTGATGTTACATTATATTCTAATATTGTTTGTAAATTAATATATACAAAAAATATACTGGTTTGGATGGTATTTTATTTGGAGCCTACATGCTTTTCTGTTTACTTTTTCTGTATTATGGGGCCCATAATACTTTTTCTTTTTACTATTAAATTTTACTGCATTTTGGAATTTGTATCCTTTCAAACTAATCCTTTTTGGTTCAATACATTATTTTAATAGGTCTAGCATGTCGTAAGATCTTTCTACAATTTTCACAATTAATTCTAGTTAAAGACCATATTTGGAATTTATTCTAGTTAAGGACCAAAATTAATTCCTTCTAAGTACCATAAGGAAATTTAATTTCTTCCAGATCAAACATGTGAAATTATCATTTTGCCCCTTATAGTATTCACAAAATATTTCATATATGATATCTTTTTTATTCCTGCGTTTAGCACGTTCTTATGAGGCACAATGTAATCTTTTTCTAACTTCCTTCCTTTAGGTCATGCATTAGTTTTGTTCTATTCCATACATAATTTCCTTAGCACTCTGCCAAGGTTATTTAGTGGTCTGGCAACTTGAGGGAACTTTCAATCTTTCAATAGTTTTTTGCTAGCTCAGTTAGAACCTAGCCTTTAGCCTCTCACCACCATTCATTCTTTGCTCAATTGAGTTTGTGTTCCCAAGAGCTACCTCCCTTTTGCCTTGCCTCGGTGACTTTCATCTTATGGAGGGTTTCATCTATTCTTCCTCAATTTGATTTCATCATTCTAAGAGCTACCTCCCTTTTTCCTTTCCTTGGCAAGTTATAAAAGATTTCTTTCATACTTTCTTTTGAGATCTTCTAGTCAAGAATTTTCATTCTAGAGCTAGATTTCATACTAAGCTTAACAATCAACTATACCAAGGTTTCGCAGTTCCCTAACTACCTACCACAATCCTCAAATTCCTTGAGCTCGGCTTCTTGCCTTGAACATCATAAATATATTGATTAACTATACTTTTCCTTTACAAAGGCATTGAATCTTTCTTTAACTTTACCTTAATGATGACCATTTTCTTTTCTTACCTTTAAACATAGCCATGAAAATACGGATGTTACAACATTTAAATATCCTTTGGATATGTTCAAATACCTCCTTTAGGAAGTTTAATAGGGTTGTAACTTGTCATCAATTTATGCTAGCATTTGCTTCATTTCCTTAGAGAAAATTCATTTAGTCTTGTGATATATCTCTTGTCCAATTTCCAAATTTAGTCAAGTCACATTTCATTGCATTGATTCCACACATTCTCAATGGTTTTCTTGCTCATTTTTCAGGTCTCAATTAATTCATACACTTAGTCAAATTTCTTTAGCCTTTAGGTCTCTTGCATTGTATTCATTTTAGTGTTTTTCAGGTATTCAACCCTAGTGTTTTACAGCCTAGCTTGCTAGTTCATTAGTGTGCATTGCATCCTTGAATTTTCAACTCATTTTTCTTCCATACCATCTCATATAGTGCCATCCATATTCATCCATAAATCTATACTTGATCATTCATTCATATAATTCACCCATTCTTTTTATCATTAATTCTTGCATTTAGGTGACATCTAGCTTAGGTAGCTTTGCATTGATAGTTTTAGTTACTTAGGTTATCTTGTATCCTTGCAGTTAATCACTTATTTAGTTTAGGCTTCATCATCTTTTCATCTATTTCATTCTACATATTTATAACTTTCATAAAAATAACAATAAAAAAAAGAATAAAATAATAGAATAAAAATATTCATTATTATTCAAATTGCATTTTAGTGTAGTTCTAGTTGTACATTCTAGGATAGTTTGTCTTAGCCTTTATCTAGGACTTACTTTCATCTATTTTCCATATCATATACCTACTTATCTATACATGTTAACATTCTTGTAGACACTTACATTTATCAATTCAAATTCATTATTCTAATTTCCATACTAGATTCAGCCAAGTACAAATAGGTTAGATTAGTTGCATTGTCTCACTTGCATATAGTTTTCATTTAATGTCACTCTTACTTCTCTAATCACAATTAATCATACCCTCCAACGTGAATATGACCTAGGTCGAACTATTACACTGCATAGTAGTTTTTCCTAGCATTAAATTGAGAACCTTATGACATAGGCTATCATGTATTTGGATAAGTTTACAGTGGTGGTTATAGATGATATCCTCATTTATTCAAAGAGAGAGAAGGATCATAATGAACATCTTCATATAGCTCTTCAAGCTAAGCTATGATATCTTCATTTATTTAGAGATCATAAGTTGTATGTTAAGCTATGCAAGTGTGTGTTCTAGTTGAAGGAAGTGAAGTTCCTTGGACATGTGATCTCTTTTGAAGGCATTACAGTAGACCCTAATAAAGTGGCGGTTGTGTTGAATTAGGTGCAGCCTGTATTGGTGACAGAGATTCATAGTTTCTTGGGACTAGTAGGCTACTATCAATGGTTCATTAGAGGCTTTCCTTAACTTGTCATGCCACACACCAAGTTGACTAGGAAGGATCAACCTTTTGTATGAGATGACAAATATGAGTAGGCTTTTCAAGAGCTCAAGGTCAGATTGACTTCTACCCTGGTATTAGTCATCCTAAATCACCATAAACTATTCATGAATTACAGTGACGTTTTGAAGAAGGGACTTGGATGTGTGTTGATGCAATAAGGCAGAGTAGTAACATATGCTTCAAGACAATTGAGACCTCATGAGGAGAATTATTCGATCCATGACTTAGAACTTGTTGCAATTATGTTTGCATTGAAGACTTGGAAGTACTACCTTCAAAGTATATAGTGATCATGAAAGCCCAAAGTATTTGTTTGATCATAGCTAATTGAGTGTGAGACAAAGGAGATGGATGGAATTCTTGAAGGACTATGACTTTGCATTAAAGTACCATCCTAGAAAAGAAAAGTTGTAGCAAATGGTTTGAGCAGGAAATCCATTCATATGCCTATGATGATGATGCAAGAAAATCAATTGATTGAGAGCTAATTTGACTTGAATCTGTTTGTTTCGATATATCCTAAGTGTGTGGTTTTAAGTGCCCTTAATATTGAGAATGACCTTAGGGAGTAAATATGAACAGCTCAGATTGATGATGCTTGCTTGTGTGGAGTTAGGGATCATGTTGAGAAAGGGGAGGCCTGAGATTTTTGATGCAACAAAAGATAGGGCGATTTGATATAGAAGTTGTCTATGTGTACCTTATGATAAAGAGTTGAGAAATCTCATCTTTGTGGAGGCAAACAAGAGTAGATATACTCTTCATCTTAGAAGTACCAAGATGTACCAAGATTTGAAAAAAAAATTTTGGTGGCCTAGTATGAAGAAGGATGTGGTGAAATATGTGTCCAGATGCGTCACTTGTCAAAGAATCAAAATTGAACACTAGAGGCCAGCAGGTAAACTTCAACCACTAGAGATCCCTAAGTGGAAGTGGGATAATATCTCTATGGATTTCATTATGGGTCTGCCCAGGACTACTTTGGGACATGACACCATTTGGGTGATTATGGACAAGTTGACTAAATTTGCTCACTTCTTGTTTATATGAGCCAACTACCCTTTAGAGAAGCTAGCCCAGCTGTATGAGAAAGAAATTGTAAGACTTCATGATATATGGTTAAGCTAGCTCAGGTATATTGGATAAGGATCCATGGTTCATATCTTACTTTTAGATGTCTCTCTAAAAAGCCCTAGGTACTTGGTTATGCTTGTGTCTTTATATGGCACCCTATGAAGTTCTTTATAGAAGGACGTGTAGATCACCCTAATGTTACGTTGAGTTAGGAGAGAGTAGCCTCTTGGGATTTGAATTGGTGGATCAAACCACTTGATAAATTGCTTTGGTCCATCAGAAGTTGCTAGTAGCTTAGAGTCAACAAAAAAGCTATGCTGACAAGAGGCAAAGACCTTTTGAATTTAAGGTTGATGTTCATATGTTCTTAAAAGTTACACTGATCACCAAATTAGTGAGATCAATTCAGACAAAAAAAGCTCACTTTATGATGTATGGGGCCAATTTAGATCCTTAAGCAAGTGGGTCTAGTAGCTTATCGAGTTGCTCTACTACCTAACTTGGCAAGTCTTCAAATGCATTTTTTGTATCCCAGTTGAAGAAGCATCATCTTGATCCTTCCCATATCATTAAGCATAAGGAAGTGCAATTAAAAGATTTATTCTATATGCTGAAGCCAGAGAGGATAATGTATACTAAAGGTAAAATAGTTAAGGAATAAGAGCATAAAATTGCTTAAGGTGGTTTGGAAGGGACTCACTTCAGAGGAGGCCACTTGGGAGATTGAAGAGGCTATGAGAAATGAGTATCCCTACTTGAGTGGTTAAGGTGAGACTTAAATTTTAAGGACAAAATTTTTAAAAGGTGAGGAAAATTTAACACCTTTCACCCTTAAATCTTGGTAAGGGTCATTTAGATAATGTTTGGAAGTGTTACTAATTATTTAAGTATATGCTCGAATGATTTTCAGGGGTGTGGAGGCATTGGAAGGTCAATAATCATTCAAGAGGACTTTGCATGATCGAATAAGCTCTTAGGAATGAGGAGTTAGAGGAAAAGAACATGATGAATGTTTAATGAGAAGCTGGTTATTCATTCATTGTGCTTGGGAGTAATAAAATCAATTTTGAGGAGCCTGATGAATGATCATTGAGAAAGCTTTTGAACAATCATTCACCCTTAAACATTTATTCAAAAGGCTCTTGAATGTTCATCGTAGCGTCGATAAATAATGTATAGTAGCGAGCCTAAACCAAAAGCTTGGAATTTCAAGTATGTTATGGAGGCTCTACTAGGGTTTCAAACTTAGGATCTTGGACGGTGATTTGGCACCAATTAAACTCAAGAGAATGACCCAAAAACACTTCCCCATAATCTTTTTCCTTGATTTATGGGTTGATCTTGTGTGTTCACTCAAGATTTTGGTTAGGGTTCATAGGTGTCCGCATACCTAATGTACAAATATTGAAAATACCATCAAAGATCATGATTTTGAATTGGAAATGATGAGTTTTTTGGATCTTAAACCAAAGATAGTGGAAATATATAATAAACCATAGATCTCCAACCCTTTGAATGTGAAGTGACTTGTTAGATCTTTTATGTTAAAAGGTTAAACTTGTGTCGGGGAGTAGAATGAAGCTAGTGGGAGCTGCATAAACTCTTTGGTCCTTTGGTTTTGCTAAGAATACTCTCCATAGCTTGGTAACACTAAGGACAGTTAGTATGGCATGATTATGCTTTATAGATATCCTCACATTGTTGGGATTTAGTGGCTCTTCAGACATAAGCTCGAATTGAGTTCTTTGGCTTGCCTTTGGTATTTTGTACTTGTAGTCGAGAGTAGAGGTAACTGAGTTAACTTCTTTTCATATCATGAGTGCAAAATGTATGCTAATGATTCACATGTTGCATTTTTATTCACTTCAATAATGATATGCTTATCTTAGTTTGAGCATGTAAAAGTATGATGTAACCCCTTTGACATGATATTTGGCATTGATAAAACATAATGATGTACTATAACCTATTGCTAGATGCATATATATGAACACATAATGATGTTGATAATGAGATTTATGATGAAGTACTGATGCTTATATTATGTGTATATGCTATTGATTATGTGATATTAATTGATCATGCATGAGTTGGAATTAGGTAGTTTGGTCCTTTATTACTACATGGTAATTACCAAGAGTACACTCATCCACACATAAGGCCTTGTGCAGGAGGTGGTGAGGCAATGTATAAACAATCCCTAAACTACCTTCTTTTGGATGGGAGGTAGAAGATAGAATACTAACCATGGTCTATTTCACTAAACTGAGGCCTAGGTAGGGGTAAAGAAGGTGAAATGATATTCCCTAAACTATGGCTTGAGTGGTCATAGAAGGAGGAATAGTCTATATAAACTATGCCTTGGATGGAGATGGTAGAAGGGAAGACCAAATCCATGGATGGGGGATTCTTAGTGATTGTATCATGTTTATGTTGTTCATTTATGTTGCATTCTTTCATCTCATTATAACATGTCAATGCATGATATCTTGATGATCATATCTTTTAATCTTGTGAATGTATGATCAGAAGTTACCTTGGTTATTGAGATGTTTATCTTACCCCTATGTCTTAAGCATTTCAATGAGGACTCTGGTACAAACAAGGGAAAGGAACCAGAGAAGTAGACTTTCTTCCATTAAGCTCAAGCTATGATTTGAGTTTCCTTTGTTGCTATTGAACTTTTGAATTATGTATGGCGTGTAGTAGACTAGTTACCAAGTACTTTGTGTGTGGTAGAATAGAAATTGTAACACCCATAGTCTAAGGGATGAAGACATTTATTTTGAGTATCCTATACTTGTTATGTGTGCATGGCTGATGTAGGGTTCGATTTAAAGTGCTAGACCTATGGCATCTTACTCTCATGGATAATGTTGAGTCTTGTATGTTTATGCTCTCTTCTAGTGTGGAATTACGATATACATGTGCTGCTTATTTGTTCAGGACATATTCTCTTAACCGTTCATTGTGTAGTTTGTGTGCATGGAAGTTTATTTTGTATTTGCATTACATGTTCAAGGACTTGGCTCTTAATCATTCATCGTGTGGTCATGCTTTTGGGTGTTCTTACTGGAAGTGATCTTATTCATTCATTCCATTGTTGTTAGAACCGGACCGGATTGGCCAGTTCGACAGGTAGAATTGGAAACTGGTGCCTGGTCTTGTCCAGTTAAGGAAAATGATCGTTATTGTTCAAAACCGGTGAAAACCAGTCAAAAACCAGTGAAACTAGCTTTGAACTAGTAAAACCGGTTCTGAACTGGTCCTAAATTGGTTTGAACCTGTCCTATATTATTTTTTTAAAGATTTTTTTAAAATATTTTTTTAGTTTTTAAGATAAAATAACATCATTTTTAGTATAAAATATTTTTTCTTTATATATTGGAATATTATATAAGCATTCTTATGATATATAACTACTAAAAACTATATATTTACTCAATAAATAATATAATAATAGATTATTAATTTATTATTTTGAACTCAAAATATGATTATAGATGAATATTAACTTATTTAGATTTAAATATTGAGTTATAAAACTTATTAATAATTTGTTTGTGGTGAATCATAGATTGATAATTCAATATTATTTAGTTTAGGACTTTAATTAAGTTATAAAATTTGTTTAGATTTACATCATTTGTTTTAAATATATTATCTTAATTACTACCA
The DNA here is from genome assembly GCA_026686845.1 of Adenanthera pavonina. Taxonomy (NCBI): domain Eukaryota; kingdom Viridiplantae; phylum Streptophyta; class Magnoliopsida; order Fabales; family Fabaceae; genus Adenanthera; species Adenanthera pavonina. The sequence goes on along the minus strand of JAIVEN010000019.1, from coordinate 7,607,182 downwards.
GTCCGACCTCGATTCGACCCTGGTTGGACCATTGAATTTTGAACCAGTGACTTGTCTAGTTTAATGCCCAGTCTGATTCTAACAATATTGATTCATTCACTTGCTTGATGAATGTTAGTTGCATGCATTGCATGTTGGGTCTTTTCATTGTAAGCATTTATTCCTTCATTGAGTAGTCTCTTTTTAGTTCATGGCCGATAATTTGTTCATCATGAAGCCCCTTAAATGTTTATTCCATGATTGTAGGTATGGTGTGCATCCTGACGAACTTGATAATCGATCATAGAGATTCTCCATGAACATTCATTGCAATCTAACATTAGGAAAACTTAGTTTTGCTATTTTGTGAAAGTGAAAACAAATGTAATGACTCTTAAATGAAATAAAATGTTTTGTTTACATAAAATGGACCCTATAGAATGACAATCTAAATGATTTAATAAGGATTCTTACTTCATATCATGGTGATTATAAGGTTTAAAATTTCTCATATTTTCTTCAATACTCATTCTTCTACACCGAAATAGCCTCCTATATGAATTACAGGACATGTCGACAATGTAAGGGTGTTACTTGATGTTGTACAATTTAATAACTAAGTGCAAAGAAAATGTAGTAAAACAAATGCAACCTAGGTTGTTTTCACTCTAGAGGTAATTAATGAATGTAAATGACTATGAATGAGCAATGCACCTAAGAACTAATACCTAAACTAAACCAATTTTTTCAGAAAAAACTAAATGCAATGTAAATACAAGTGAGTTAATATATGGAAGACTTATGACTACTAAGATGCAACTGCTTACTGCAGTTTGGAGTATGAATGAAAATGTGATAGATAATTATGTATGTATGCAAACTATGACCTAAATGAATGAATATCAATGGTATGAGAATGGAACCTAAGATACCTAAAATGACAAAGGAAATTGCTAAATCTAAATGCAACTGTAATATAAGAATGGATAAAAATATATGAATGGAGAGAATATATGAATGAATGAATGATTGCAAATGGAAAGGATGTGTAACAATGAGTGTGTGAGATAATGGCCTAGTATCGGAGAATGAAAAGCTATGCATTGGAACCTATATGCAAACCAAGATTAACACTACCTAGGCTAAGGGTGTTTTTAATACTTGAAATATAATGAGAGAATGCAAAGTAAACTAAGAATGATCAATGCTAAAATCTATGTCTAAGAACTAGGATGGAGCCTAACAAATTCAAGAGAGCAAATGTGAGTGGGAAGTGGTTTCTAATGCATGAAAATGTGGATAACTTCAAGTTGTAACTAGAAAGGAGACAAATCACAAGACTAGCGTTAATTCCTACAAGTGAATATTGTAGTGATTTAGTGCCATTAAAGTGACCATTTTAACTCCCTAAATGAGGATGAAAGATAAATGACCTAGAGCTAGACAACACAAGTCCCAACAATTTATCAAACATCTCAAGGGCATTGTACATTGTCACATTAACATAGTAAAGATTGGACTATCATTCACTCCATAGACAAGAATTAATCAAATCAGCCCATAAAGTCAATCAATTCAAACCAAACAACTTCCTAATCATCAAGAATCATCATCTAAAAATTAACAGTGTAATTCAACAAATTGAATCAAGATCATTGAGAAAGAGAGCTTGAATAAAATTAATACTTGTCATTAACATCAAAGTAATCAACCCAACTTTACACATCTCAATCCTCCACAATAGGTCTAAGCATTACAAACCATAATTCACCAAATTGTAAACCTAATTATGTTAATCAACCTAGATCAAATAGTTACTACAAACTTAATCCCTAGGTAGAAAAATAGATGTGTAGAAAAGAGAGTTAGAAGCATAATTACCTTTGTAGATACTTTCTTCCATACATCTTCATCATCTTCTTCCTCTTCTTCATTGAAGCTCTCACTTCCTATAATATCCTAAATTTTTATTGGATATTAAATAATAAAGAAGGTAGAAACAGAAAATATATTAAAATGCATACAAAATTAAAAAAAATGATAAGACGTGATTAGAAGGGAAATATGGCAAAAAGTCTTTTTTCCCAGTTTGATCGGAAAAATAAAAAAAATTATATCATTACTCCAAGAAATAAGAATTCTATGCAAATTAGTCATTAAAAGAAAGAATTTAGTGCAATTTAGTCCATTGGGAAAATTATGAGAAAGAACTTGAAAGAATTAAAAATTACAATTTAGTCCTATATTTTTAAAATTTTTGTCAAAACGGAGCTTGCGACAAGCTGGACTCAATGGAATACTATTTAGAGGCTAGTTGAGTTCGTATAAATTTATAATTAGAGTCAAATGTTTGAAAGTAAATATTATATTGAAAAAGGAGTTAGGAGTCCTATCAAATGCAATAAGGACACAAGAACAATATGTGGATCTAACACAAATATATTTTGAGAAAATAAATTTAGTCCAAAATTAGATTTACAACAATCTTGTATCAATTAAATGACAATTATGGCAAAAATATTCAATCGGTATAGGTAAATTTTATTGGTAAAGGATATTTTGGATTAATAAAATTTATGAAGCAATTTTTAGCAAAAAATCCTTCAATATGACATGACCTACAACAGCCTAGGACTTGGAGGGAATTTAATTAATTCATTTAAGTGAAGCATAGGAAAAATATTAACTAAGAGAGTTAATTAACCAATGATCGCTAGTCCTTTATTAGATATCTTTCCTCTTGGACTTGGATTAAGCAACTTAAGGCCTTCTTCCTCCTTCATTTAGGTGTGCAGAACATAAGGGAAGAGAGAGAGAGAGAGAACGAAATTTGGAGAGAAAAGATAAGCAAGCAAGAGTTAAATTTGAATACTAAAGCACCTAGGTAAGTTTCTAAGCTCCATACCTTGTATTTTCAAGCATTCAATGAAGGTTTCATGGAGTATTTTCTTCCTCTCTCACCATGAAAGTTTTGGCCATGGTGGTTCTAGAGAGAGAAATTGGAGATTCAACCATAAAATCCTAGGAAAAGCTTAGATAAATCTCAAGAGGCAAGAAAACACAAGTGCATGCAAGTAGTTTGAAGAAAATAATTTCCTACAATTTCCATGCAATTTTTAGCCTAATTAGGGTTTAGGATAGAGATGAAATTTCAAAAGTTTGAGCCCAAAAATGGATTCCTTGGGTCTAAAATAAGTAAATACAAGCATATTGTATGAGAAAATCCAAGTGGTTTGCAAAATGAAATTTTAGGGTTAGTAAACACACTTTGTAAGTTAGGTCACTGAAACAATAGCTAATGGCCTTATTTTATGATGCACTCAAGGAAGTTGTGGAAGATCAAAGGAAAGGTTTGCAAAGCTTGGAAAGCAAAGGAACAGCATAAGGTAGTTTAATCACCTTGCATTATATTATCATAATTGTTTCTATGTGTTTGATGTTTTGTCATATGATTGCAATGTTGCTCTATGATGTTTCTATGTTATAGCCTAAGTTGATTGACGGGTTTTGGAACCCAAGGATATCCATTTTCAAAATAGGAACTATGCCAAAATTTTTATAAAATCATATGACCTTTGAATGCCAATGTGTTTGCTTAATATTTTCTTGACGATTTCATGTAAAATGTGATAATGTGAATGCATGAATGAGTGTTAGCTATTGAGATTCTTTGAATCTCATTCTTTTCAAATCAAAACTTTGCTTAAGTACAAGCCATGGCAAGATTGGCCAAGAGGAGAAAGGCAAGGAGAGACAAGTTGACAATTAAGATGTTATTGTTTCAAATAGTCCTTTGCTATGAAATGTTGTGTAAAATTATATGGGATGCTATAATTCTGTACCTTCATGTAAATATATTTCCCTAGGTCTTATGTGAAGTATTGTATGATATGAAAACAAGTTATGGCCAAGCATGCACTTTATGGCCTTTATTTTGTAAAGTTAGGGGATGTAAATGATTAATATGACCTTTAGTTAGTTAACTAATTACTGTTTAGACATTTTTGTCTTGGATGTATGAATGTTATATATGTATGAAAACTAGATGGAGAGATCTTTAGGTCTAAAAAACACTCAATTTGGATGTCTGTACAATTTTATATGATTTTTCAAAGGATAACAAATTGCCAATATTCATTAAAAATTTAATTTAAAAGGTTTTTGTGAAATTCAAATAGATGTGCAAGTTATTTATAAATGAAGATTTGGAATTTTTTAGGGGGGCTGAAATTCAAATCAAAGAAGTGTGGTGTGTGGTTGAGTGAATTCCAATGACTCTCATATATTAAACTTTGTTAGAAAACATTTGGTGGTCTTTTAGAAAGGTTTAATTAGGTATTAGTCAAGGAAATCATAATAAAACATTTTTCCAACTAGACCTGAACAAAATTTGAAATTTAGCCAATTTAAGGGATCAAATGATATTATTATATTGAAGAAAAACTTTTTGTATTGAAAACTAGGCATCTCAAGCATAAAAGACCTTATTTTCTATTTTTCAATCCTTATAGTTCAAAATATGAGGTTTTGAAGCAGAATGTCATGTGTAGGATTCTGAATGCATACTACAGCACTAATTTTGTACCACAGGCAGACATTGTCTTATAAAACTCAATTTTGAGTTCCAACTTATTCTTTTTGAAGTTGACTAGGGTTTTTTTATGGGAGGCAAAATTTTTAAGGTTTTGAAGTGATTAGAACCATTTCCTACTCTTTTCTAGTTCAAATCCTTGAGGTAACATGGTTTTATGCTTCCTTGCTTCCCATTTTCACAATTATTGGTTTGGGCTTCATTGTCAGAGGTATGTGTTGCTATAAACTAAGCTAGGGCTTCAAATTTCTTGAGGGTTTTGCTTGGAAATCATGGTTAAAAACTTACTAAAGCTATGGGTATGCTTATATCAAAGAATTTTTGTAATATCCCAAAATTTTACTCGATATCAAGTAATAAAAGAAGAAATAATAAATAATAATATCAAATATACAAGGAATTCACGAAAATGGATAGGCATCATTTTGCATGAAAGAAGGCAAAGAAATCTTTTTCCTAATCAAATAGAAAAATGAAAAATTTCATTTTACCCCTTGAAATTATGATAATTATATTTTAGTCCCTCAAGTGGAAAAGTCGCATGGATATACATGTGATTATATGTTTTGAGGAAAATTATAGCTAATGACTTGAAAATTTAAAAAAAGTATAATTTAATTCCGGGTCAGGGGAAACATTACATATATTAAAAATTACTATTAGAACGAAGTCACGAAAAGCTGAGTCCAATGGTATATAGCATGGAGGTTAACAAATTAAAAATAAGGAAATAATTAGTACCGAGTGTCCAAAAGTAACTCTATACCAATAAATTAGATTGTGGACCACACAGACAATTAAAAGGTGACCGAGATAAGATATGGGCCTCATATAGACACCATTTGGGACAGGATAAATAAGAAAATATAAATATAAATTTGGAATAGTCATGTAGCCTTAAAATGCTAATTTACCATAAAAAGTAGTTTTATCGGTACAGTTAAAAATTATCCAATTTAGGATATATCTGAACCAGAAAAAATTGAGCAATATTTGGACACTCAAACCTCTCTCCTTGATGTTAGAATCAGGCAGAAAGGGCAGGGAATTTTTGGCCAAAACTTCTATGAGAAGGCTTGGTTTTTGTTACAAAAAGTAACTTTGGTTAGGTTAAGCAACTAACCATAATTTGCCAAGTCATTAAGCAATTAATCCTTCTCTTTCTTCTCCATTCTGAATGTGACTTCCAACAGTAAAAATAGAGGGAGAAAATGCAAGAAAGAAAGGGAGAAAAGAGAGAAACAAGAAGAAAAAGCTTGAGGAAATTTCAAGGATCAAGTTGTGATAAGTTGCTTTACTACCTTAAGCTTGTTGTTTGTAGTGTTTGATGGTTGGTTCATGGTGTGGTTTCTCTTCTCTCCCTTAGAGTTTTTAGCAATACCTTAATCCATGGGGAAAATGAGTTTCCATCCACTAAACTTGGGTAAAATGCTAAACTAGTCACCTAAAGTATGCAAATGGAAGTAGTTTGAAGTATTATGAAATATAGCAATTTTTATTTATTTCTCCTGATTTTCCGTCAATTAGGGTTTGTATTTATAGTTGAAATTTCATGTTTTGAACCCTAAAAATGAATTCCTTTGGATCCAAATTAGTCAAGTACAAGTGTTGGTTTCAAGAAAATCTCAAAGGAAAACAAAATGAGAATTTTAGGTTTTGTGAGAACTATATAGTATTACTATTGAAACTAGTGGCAAAGAAGCTTAAATGATGATATGCTAGGTTCAAGAAAGTGGTGGAAAGCTAAAGGAAAGGTATATAAAGCTTGGAAGGCAAAGGAGTACCATAAGGTAGTTAAATTTTCTTACTTGCATCACAGTGTCATAATTGTTTCTTTTATATTTGACACTATGGCATATGATTGAAATGTTACCTTATGATGTTTCTATGTTATTAACTGAGTTCTATTAGGGGTTTTGAGGCCCTAGGATGTTCATTTTCCAAAATGAAAACCTGCCAAAATTTCTATAAAATCATATTTCTTAATGTGCCTATGTGATTGATTAAAGTTTACATGATGTTTCAATACAAATTGTGATGATATAATTGCATATTTGGAATTTACCTACTGAGATTCTTTGAATCCCATCCTCCCACATCATAACCATGTCTAGGAAGCAACTATGACAAGGCCACCAAGGAAGAGAAAGGAAAGGAGAAAGAACTTGGTGACTAATATGCTATTGCTTGCAATGGCCATGAGTTTTGAGCTCGTGTAACTTTGTAAAAATGATGTTAAATCTGTTTCTTCAAGTTTTTATGTTCCTTTCAGCCTTGGTGAATGTATGGTATGATATGGCGATAAATTATAGCCATGAAAATACTTTATATCTTTTGCTTTGCAAAATACTTGGATGCAAGTGGTCATTCTAACCTCTTCATAGTAAACCCTCTACTGTTTGGACATTCTGTTGTATAAAGTATGAATGTCATATATTTTAAAAAGTAGATAGAAAGATCTTTCAAATATCTAAAGAGCACTCAATGTGGATATGTGTACAAATTATGGTAATTTTTCAAAATTAGCTCCAGAAAACTGGATTTCCTGAAATTGACCAAATGAACAATAAAATTTCACAAAATTTACTATACAAATTGGCCAAGTCATTGCTCTATTTTATATTTTTTTTATGTAGACAATCTTCTAAGCTATTTTTAGAGACTTTGAATCACTTGCATGCAATTTTTATGTAATTAGTTATGATTTTTTGAAGTTCAGTCGGTAAAAGGATTTGGTTCACATGAATAGTACTAACAAATTTGAAAAATTCTGTTTTGGTATTTTCTTGATTCAAGCTTCTAATAAATTATAAATGGACTCTATAATGGTCTAATACATGGGAAAAATGTCTAAAATCAAGGTGTTACAATTTTCATGTTTGGAAGTGGGAATCTTGAGTTTTATACAAACCCTTAGTTGGAAAGAGGGTATGTCCGAAAATCATAGTAGGTTGGGTATGAAATTGTTTTCATTAGCTTCACCAAGTGTTGAAGAGTGAGTATATAGAGTTTTGCATGAATTTGAGTTGATTTACTGCATAAGAAGTTAACTAAAAAATGTTACTCATTATAGCTTTCAAATGTGGAATTTGGTTGTTTGTGTAAATGCTTTGGCTTGCTTAAGTGAATCTAGGATGACTTCAATAATCATTTGAAACATATTGGAAGCATTTGGGTAAGTGTTTCACCTGAGTTTATGAACTTGAAAGTTTGGATTTCATTGATTTTGGAGCTTGATGGTCCTATGCTTATTGTTGCAGTGTTGGCCATCGTGGCTTAAAGAGTAGCATTTTCAAATCTTGGTAATGTCAACCTTAAATTGCTTGGACCACTTGAAAGACTTGCCACATTGTCAGTTTGGCCAGGTTAAGGTAACCAAGGAGTATTTCTATTCTTTATATTATGCTTGAAACTTCTCACCACATGTAATGATCCTTTCAAAATAAGCAATAGAAAACTTGTTTATTCACATCAAACTGGGGTACATAAATAAAGCTCTAGGTAACTAATCCTAGATCCTCTAAATCAATCAATCTGATTCTCTAAATCTATATAATATCTCTTAATCTCTAAATCATAGTAGATCTAAAAAAAATAGAATCTCTCCAGATTATAAAAGATAAGCCATAAAGATAAATAAAGATAAAAGAAACCAATAAAAACTGCCCTTCAAGTTGGTAAATAGATGTTAATCATTTCTAGCTTGGTCCTTAAATCTTCAAACTTGGCTCTTGTAAAGTCCTTAGTCATAACATTTGCAATTGCTGGCCTGAATTGACATGCACCAAATTGATTATGCTTGAGTCTATCTTTTTTGTTTATAAAATGCTTGTCTATCTTCACATGTTTCGTTCGATCATGGAGAATAGGGTCTTGGCAATTCTTATGGTAGCCATATTATCACACCATACCTTAATAGGTGCTGTAAAGTCAATTTTTAGTTCTTTCAAGAATCTTTCAATCCACATCCCCTCACTGATCCCATGTGCCAGTTCCCTGTAAATAGCTTGAGTTTCTAGCCATTGTTTATTGTTTTTTACTTCTTCATGTAATTGGATTACCCCATACATAAGTACAAGAACCACTACTGGATCATTTATCAACTGCAGAACTAGCCTAATCTATATTTGTATATACTTCAACATCTCTACTTGTCCTTGTAGCAAAGAATAACTCCTTGCTTAGAGTCATCTTAAGGTACCTTATTATCCTATAAATTACACTAAGATGTTCTTCTTATGGGTTGCTCATAATCTGACTCACTACACCTATTAAAAAATGTATATCAGGTCTAGTATGGGGTAGATAAATTAATTCCCCAACTAACCTCTAAAATTGCCCCTTGTCAACTGGAGTACCATAAGGTTTTATGACCAACTTTAGTTTAGTCTCCATAAGTGTGTTTGCGAGTTTGACACCTAGCATTCCAGTTTCCTTGAGTAGATCAATTGTATATTTCCTCTATGAAATACTAATCCCTTTACTTGACCTTGCATTCTCCATTCCCAAAAAATATCTAAGATTATCTAGGTCTTTCACTTTGAACTTCTCGGTTAAATTACTTTGAACTTCTTGGTTAAATTCCCTTTCAACTTCATGATTTCTTCACCATCATTCCTTGTTAATACAATATGATTAGTATATATAATCAAAACAGTGATTTTGCCATTAAGATGTCTAACAAATAACATATTTTTAACCTAGCATTGTACATAACCAAGTTTCACAAGAACTTGAGCAAATCTTACAAATCAAGCTTAAGTTGACTATTTTAACCCATAGAGAGATTTATGAAGTTTGCACACCCATTTTATATTATTAGAATTTTCCACACCAGGAGGTATTTCCATATATACCTCTTCTTCAAGATCCTCATTCAAGAACACATCCTTAACATCTAACTACCATTGCGGTCAATCTAGGTTTGCAACTAGAGATAATAAGACTTTTATGGTATTAAACTTAGCCACTGGTGCAATGATTGCTTGATAATCTATGCCATGGGTTTGTGTAAACCCTTTGGCCACTAACCTTGCCTTGTATCTATTAATACTTCCATTAGGATTATACTTCATAGAAAATACCTATTTGCATCCTATAGCCTTTTTACCCTCTGGCACTTAATTCTTTATCAATTTCCTTTTTTTCCATTTGGGATTAATGATTGCTTCATGATAATTTCTTGGAACCTTTTGTTTTCTACACTAGTAACAAATGATTTAATATTAGATGACAATCTCCCATAGGAGACATACCTGTTGATATATACTGGGTATAAGATCTCTTCCCTTTCCTTAGAGCAATTAGCCAATGTAGATAATCAAAACTTGACTCCAAGACAAAATATTGGCTTTCATTGGAATGGAAGTTAGATCTTTTTTAGTGTTTTCCTATTGTCCTAATCTATCCTTATAAAAGAAATTTGTATTTCCTACAAGTTACGTTGTTCCACCCTAGTTTCAATCACATTTGAGTCACTTATGGGGTCTGGTTTAGGTTCTGGTAATGGTGCAAGACTTTTAGTTGGTAAAGCAGTGGGACATTAGCTGTTTCAAGTTTAATGTCAAATATTTCAGGAGAATCTGACATATCTGATTTGGTACTAGGAAAATGAGGTAAATTTGATGATGAGTGAGGACCAATAACTTGTTATTCAGTGGTTGTGTTAACTTGATGATCAAACTTGTCTACACAAATAAGCTATTCTTTCCTAGGTTCCTCCTCTTGAATGGATGATCTGAAATAAAAAGGAATGTGTTCAAGGACCTTTATATCCATAATAACATAGGCTTATCAAGATTTAGGATTGAAACATTTATATCCCTTTTGTGTGGACGAATAACCAAGAAAAATACACTTAACATAATTGGGTTCCAACTTATTCCCCTTATCAATATGGACAAATATAGTACATTGAAACACTCTTTTAGGAATAAATGAAACTAGTGGAAAATTAGGGTAAAAATCATAGAATTTTTGAATAGGTGACACAAATTTCAAAACTTTAGATGGCAGACGATTGATAAGTAGAATAGCATCACCCTAAAATACACTAGGAACATTGTGAGTGATCATCAAGGCTCTTGCTACCTCAAGGAGGTGCCTATTTTTTCTCCATGCAATCCCGTTTTACTATAGTGTATTAACACAAGGTTTGATGGTGAATTCCATGCTCATCAAGGTAAGTTTTGAAATTGGAGTTAAGATACTCTCTCCCATTATCACTCCTAAGAATGTTTATGAATGTCTAAAATTGATTCTTTACAAAAGCATGGATATTTTTAAAAATCTGGAATACTTTAGACATTTCCCTTATTAAAAAGACCCAAGTCAAATGAATGTGATAATCAATTATGTTACAAACCACCTAGATTTATCATCTGTTAAAATTTTTGAAGGTCCCTAAACATTACTATGGATAATAGCAAATGGGTGAGTATGCTAAAAAGGATGAGGTGAATAACTGGTTCAGGTTTATTTAGCAAAATGATAGATATCACAATGAAAATTAGAAATATCTTTATTGGAAATAGCAAGAAACAAGTACTTCATGTAATTGAAATTAAGGTGGCCTAACCTAAGGTGCCATAACATGACATATTTATTTAATAAAGTAGGAAATATAGAAATTGAATTAGTCTTCTTTCTTGATGCTTCTTCTAGGTGGTAAAGTGCATCCCATTCCTTAACATTGCCAATCTTCTTCCCTGATCCCAAGTCTTGAAAATCACAACCGACATTATCGAAGATAATTAGACATCTCAATTGCATCATAGTTCTTTTTTACGGATAGAGGCTACATTCAATTGTAGGCACATATAAAACATTTGTCAAAATAATTGTTTTAGTAATCATAACAATCCCAGTTCCAAGCACATTAGCATAGGCACTATTTACTATTTTTACAGTTGCATATTTTGAGTATTGTGTAAATTCACTAAACAATTCCTTAACGCCAATGATATGATGAGTTCCCCAAAATCCATTGCTCAAACATTTTTATTCTCTACAACACTACGATAAATAGAACTAAAGGAGGTACTACTTGTGCTATGGTTATAGAGGGAATAGAAATCTCATTCTTACTGTCATTTTAGGAACCTTGAATATGCTTGTCAACAATTTTCTTCAAAAAAGATAGCTCTTCCATGCTCAAGGCATCTTTTCTAGAATCTATCCCTTCAACCATCATGCCTCTACTTCCACTCTTTGGTTTCTATTTGCTATTTGGATGTTTTCCATGCAGCTTCCAACATGTTTCCTTGGTGTGACCACTTTTGTTGCAGTGATCACACCACTTGGAAGATTTTCTTTCCTTTTGAATGTTGCCTTGGTTCCCTTTTGTAATCATGGCTAAAGCTTCCATTATAGGAATAATAGGAATGGTAGGAGTAGTAGAAGTAATCTATATAAGTTCCTTCCTACTCTCTTTATACTTCACCATGTTAAATGTATCTTCAAGAGATGGTAGAGGATTTGTATTCATAATTTTGGCTTGTACATCTTCAAATTTATTATGGAGTCCTAAGAGAAACACATATGTCCTCTCTTCCTCCACAATCTCCTTATAGTAAATTTCATCTTGATGGCACTTCCATGTATGTACTTCATATAAGTCAATTAACTACCATAATCTATTCAACAAGTTCCAGTACTATGTCACAGTATGCTCCCCCTGTCTTAGGTCTCTAAGGCTTTGTTTCAATCAATACAAAGCTACTTTATTGGACTTGATGGAGTATGTTCTTTTGGCTGAGTCGCAGATCTCATTGGCAGTTGAGGCAAATAGATAGTTTTCACTAATTTCTAGGTTCATAGAGTGTACTAACCAAGTCATCACTATATTATTTTCTGTAACCCCATTATCATACCCTACCTCTCTTGTTGCATGTGGCTTTGCCTTTCCTATGAGGTATTTTTCCTTCTTTTGGCCTATAACAAACATCAGAATGTTCTTGGACCACTAGAGATAGTTATTTCGATTGAGTGTATGATGAATCATCATTTGAGGAGCCATTTTAGAAGTACCTCTTATAGGCTGAGACACCATTACTTGTGCCCCCAATATGATAAGAAGAAGAATTTCCAATGGGTTTCTGTGAGCTATCTCCATTCGTTGGGACTTGGTGATCATCGACGCTTATAGTGAATGCTCTCGCATAGCTAATGAGCACCACCTCTTTGAAATTCATTATTGTCACTCTGATACCATATTAAAATAGTTAGTAGAAAACTTATTTGTTCACGGTGAGCTAGGGTACATAAATAGAGCTCTAGGTAACTATCCCTAGATCCTCTAAATTAATCAATTTGATTCTTTAAACTTGTATAATATCTCCTAATCTCTATAACATACCAAATCTAAAAATAAAAAAAATAAAATCTATCTAGATAATAAAAGATGAGTCATAAAGATAAATAAAGATAAAAGATACTAATAAAACTCTAATAGGTCCATAGTAATGCAAGCCCATTCCTACAAATCCCATGTTACAACATGTACGTAAACAAGTGTATAAATGTATGTTGTTGATTGTAGTGACATAAGTTTGTATTTGACTAGATTGCATTCACATCATTGGACATCTTAACATTAATTATTTTGACACATTAAGTAATGTTGACCATGTGTATGATATTAATGATTATGACTATAATTATTGGCCTTATGGATAAAGACATTTTGATATTGTTGATCATGACATTATGGTATCATCATTCATGGCATGTTGGCATTGATGGATATAATCATATTGGATAATGATGATGTTAATACCACGTGGTATGCCCATATACTAAATTTGCACATGAGACCTTATGCAATAGATGGTAAGGCTTGTGATATCATTGTCACTAAATAGTCATACTTTGTAATATCCCAATTTTCAGGACCATGCAAAAGTACAATTATGATGTGCATGGAAAAGATATGGTATTAAGGGCAAAACGGTAGTTTCCATGTAGGGTCTTTAAGTGAAAATTAATTTGCAAATTGGTCCCTGATAGATATTTATTTGCAATTTGGTCCCTAAAAATATTTACAAATTGGTCCCTCCAAGGGTAATTTCAAAATTATGCAAAATTTTTATCAAAATGGATCTCATAACATGCTAGACCCAATGGAATAGTATATTGAATCCAAAGAGATAAATTTGAATAGAAATAGACTACAGAATACATTAGAATCATATAAAAGAAGAAAAAGGTAATGTGGGCCCCACAATATTGATAAAGTAAAAAAGAAAAGCATGTGGGCCCCATAAAAATTACAATTTGGGGTAAGATATTAAGTTAAATATAGATCCCAAACTAATTTATTCTTGTATACTTAAAGGAATAAACATTATTATAAAATAAGGCAAAAGTACCTTTAACTATCCAGATAAAAAGTTACTAGTATAAGATGTACCTCAATCAGGAAAAACATATAGTATAAAGGACATTCCTTCTCCTCTTATTGGTCAATATTTATGCATGTGTTTAGAATGATTATTTGATTATTTTAAAGATAACATGAAGAAGTAATAATTCTTGGTTGACATCAAAAGTTGATGTTTATAAATATCCACTTCCCTCATGCAAGCCCCCTTATTTTTCACCAAGACCAAGAGCAAGAGAGAGAGAAATGTAGTGAGAGAAAGGGAGGAAGAAGAAAGAGCGAAGCTTGAAGATTAAGATCCAAGCTTAAGGTAAGTGTTCTCCTTCAATTCTAAGTTAGTTTTGTATAAGTTTAAGGTAGGATAGAAAAGTTCTCTTCCTCTCCTCATAGGATTCAGGTTTCATCCAAGAGGGATAAAGTATGAAGGGTGATGTTTTCATCAAAGTAAAGCTAAAGAAAGTGTGATCTAAAAAAAGAAAATAAGTTTGCATGAGTAATTATGAATAAATGATGAAATTCCCTCCCTTGCTCTTCAAGGGAGTGATTTCAGCCTGCATGGAAAGTAAGGAATGATTGGAAATTTCATGAATTCAATGATAGAAATGGATTCCTTATGCAAAACTTAGTAAAGAGCAAGTAAGATTTTCAAGAGAAAAGCAAAAATAAGAAATATGAATATTTAGGGTTCAAAGTGAACCTTAAATGAGTTCATTAGGAATTAAATGACTTAGCATGGTTTTTTTTTATACCTCTAAACTTGGGAAGTAGCAAGGAAGTGATTGGAAAAGGCTTTAAGCAAGAGAAAGTCAAGTTTAAAGAGGATATGCTAAAGCTCCCAAGTAATATAACTTGCCTTGCTTTTATGTTATTGCACAATTATGTTTTATACATGTTTTTTGATATGAATATATTACCATGTTGTTGCTATGATTGTTTTCTTGACTAGCTGGTTGTTTAATTGATTATGGTTTTGCACAGGATATCCTATTTTTAAGCTGTTATATTGCCAAAATTTTTCTAACCAACATGGTATTTTCATGTGTTTTTAATGATTGTGCAATGCTATAAATGTTTTAAAGTAATATAATGATGTATTAGCATGTCCAAGTATACTATTGAGATTCCAAATCTCATCCTCCCAAGTTCTAATAATGCTAGGTAAAGCAAGGCAAGGGATGAAAGTTTAGAAAGAAGAAAATTGATGTAAAGGCAAAGTTAATGTTTATGATAGTTCATGATGTTTTGCTCAATAAACATTCTTTTTATTTATGTCATGGATATGTATAAATGATGTAATGTGAAGCCATATAATGTATGGAAAAACATGTTATGTAATATTGAGCAATGATATAGAATTATGAATGAAGAATATTATGTATGCCCTTTAATGATTAATTATGGCATGCAAATGTTTAAGAATGCTTAAGTATGATATGTAATATTGAGCAATGATACAGGATATGTTAAGCTTTAATCTAGACAAATTTTGTATGAATTAGCTAAGACTCAAGAAATTTAAGAGCTAAAACTGGATAGTTACTTGAAAGCTACTGTAAATATTGTCTGTGTTTGAAAGGTTGTATAAAATCATATAAGGCTCCAAAAATTTAGTGGTTTGTATGGATGGATAATACTATGTTTTAAGAGTGATATGTGACTGAGTTGAATGTATTTGGATCTATAGAATGAGAGATATGCATATTTTTCTCAAACTTCTCCAGTAAAAGATTATCCTGACCCCTGATAATTTGTGATGATTCTTTGTTCTATATAAGTTGGATAAATGTACAAAATAAAAATGTTTAAAAAGTAGACATGTAGGGCATTCAAATGATTCCAAGAACCATGAAACAACCCAAAGAATTACGAGATATGAATTCTTAAATTTATGAGACAGAAACTGGAAGCAGAAAATAAATAGTAAACTTAGATGAATAAATTATACTAATTGACATGTCAAAATTCTAGATTCATATTTTTCCTTTGAAATTCAAGATATCAATGATTTTTAAGATTTGAACCATGTAAAATAATTTTTTTGTATTTAGTTATGAATTTTGAAAGTTTGTTGCCCAATGTGATGAATAGTGCACAAAATAAGTTTTTAAAATTTTGAGGCATCTAGTTGGTTCATGTTCTCAATGAATTTTTTTTTTGTTTCCAAATGAGGCAATACTGATGGGAAAAACGTCTAAAGATAAGGTGTGACATCCTTTAGCTAGGAGACTCAAGTGGCAATGGATTGGAGATGCACCTCTTCTAAATTGCAACTAATTTGTGGTTGTACAGGGAGAGGGAAGGCATGGTCCAACCATTGGTGAAATAGCCTTTGGCTGGGTCATAACTAGTAGAAGGAGAGCTTAGCGATTATCTAAAATCAGTCCTCAAAGGTTATTTGAAGGGGGTCACTTGTTGGAGTTATCTTGTGATGGTAACTAGCCTATGATTTTTGTTATGGCTTTAGGAATCCATACACAATACATATGCATTTTTGCATATGCATGATATATATGTTATAATTGTTTTATATTTGTTATGAAGTGATATAATTGTTACACATGTTTATATTTGTTATGAAAATATTTAGATTATAAATCTCTTTTGGTTAATAGAATTTATATCTCACCTCCTTTTGTCGTTGACACTTTCAGGTGAAGGCTTGAAAGACCTCATCATATGGAATTTCAATTAAAAAATAGGTTCAAAAGATTAATGTAGCATAAGTGCAAACCTAGGTCGTTCTCACGCTAGAGGTTACAAATGACTATGATCAATTAAGTTCAAACAATGTTATGCTAAAGCTAAGTGTAATCTAAAATTCTAAACAAAGAAAATAATAAATATTTTTAACGAATAATTTTTATTGATATTTTTATTCTATTATTTTGGATGCAATGAATAACAAAAATTTATGGGTGATATGGGGATGGAACTTAAACTAAATGCAAAGATGCAAACTAACGTTAATGAACTAACCAAGGAAGCAAGCTACCTAATCTAGAAGATTACCTAAATGCAAGGAAGAATAATGGATTAAATGGAAGGGTATGTGAATGTATGGTAAAGGATGAGTTTTAGGATGATTATGGATGAGGTTAAATGAAAAGGAATGAATGAAAAATGGATTGGAAAATAAAAATGCAATGCACGCTACAAAGCCACTCTAAGATGCCGAAACTAGTCTATTTGAAGAGAGGTTTAAATGCTTGGAAAATTATGCAATAAAAGGGACTATTAAACTAAGGAAATTTAGCTAAGTGTTTTAACTAAATGAGACCTGAAAATGCAGCTAAAAAACTGTAGAAAATGTGATGAATAAGTGCAAAGGATGAATCACAAAATAATGTATGTCTTCCTCAAGAAAAATGCACAAAAGATAGCATGAATTGATGACAAGTTACAGCCCTATTTAAGATCCTTAATGAGGTATTTGGACCTGTACAAATGATATTACAAATCCACCCAAGCATTAGAACAAACACCTTTTAGGCATAGTATCAATTCAAGGTAGTTAGAGAACTTTAAACTGTCATCATTTGCCATAGGCATACAACTATCAATTTAGCCCAATATTCAATCAATTTTGACATAAACACACCATCCAACATCTAAATTAAGCATCTTAAACACACCTACAATGATATCCAAATTTTAGAGAAGAGAGCTCATTGCCAAAATCAATAACATAATGACATTAACAAGAAATCAATTCAAAGTCATAAAACCCATCATAATAAACCTAATTCAAAGGCCCTACAAGCCAATTAACTATGCTAACTAGGTAGAGAACAATCGAGAGTAAGGTAAAGAGCAATTCCCTTGAGATTCATTGTTGCATGTGTCTTCATCATCCACATCCTCTTCCTTCTTGAACCAGCCACCAAAAGCTTAGTCAAGTGCCATTGAACATGCTAAAATTAGTAGGAGAAAAGAGTTTCAAGAATTAGACATACTCAAGTGAAGAAACAAGATGATAATGCTTGAATCGTTGCTTGTGCTTCCTTGATCTTCAACTTGAGTTGATGAATTCAACTCTTGTTCTTCCAAAATTCCAGCTACGTCACATCACTTACAGCAAGTAGGAGGAATAATTTCATGAATTAAGTGGATGAGAATGAAAGGATTAGGGAAAAAATGGTGGAAACTGATGGTAACATCGAAGAATTGGTGAGAATTGTGCAAACAGCTTGAGAGAATTTGAAGAATGAAGAAGAGAACAAGTTATATGAGGGAAAGCATGAGAAAAGGGCTGTTTTAGATTTGAATTATCATGTCAAATGAGCTACATAGTGTTTTGGGCTTTATGAAGGTGTATGAAGGTAATTTCTAAGAAAGGTGCTTAGGTGGATTAGTAAGAGGTGACTAAGATATAATGTGGATAGTGTGGACCAATGGGCCTTCTTCCTTGTGCCATTTGTGTAGTCCTCTAACATGCCCTTGTCTGAAGATCCACCAAAAGATGTTACAAAATATAATCAAGATGTGACATATTAAACCATGTAACATTATGACATAAAACCTAGGTCTAAAAATATAAATTCAATTAAACCAAGATTATGGACATGATAAGTACAAATTAAACCATGAAAAAACAATGGAAAACACTCTAAAAATAATGCAAAAGAAAGGAAGAGAAAAACCTAAGAAAATAGAAAGAAAATGGGGTTCATAGGAAAAATGACCAAAATACCCTTAGTTGATTAAATTTTGACTTGCTCTAATTTGCAAACCCTAATGACTTTTGTCAAGTTTAGTAACTCTAGTTAAGTCTAATTAAGTGTGCTAAAAATGATTACATGATTAAATCCTAAATCAATAAGGAAAATTATAATTAATTTCAAGTGGGATTTAACTAGGTGTAATTTGGAAAAATGCAAAATGCTAGAATTAGTACAAGAAAATGGGTTCAACATGAATGAAAAACTAATAATATGGAATGATGTATGACATTATATGAATGATGAAGTGGAAATTCCCTGAGAAAATCTTATCTGAAATCACATAAAAATCCCTAATTTAATCGCTTGATAGTGCCCAATTAACCACTCAATTAACCAAACTTTGGGAAATGCACCAATAGAAAGAATTAGCCACCAAATCTATAGAATATAATCAATTAACACAAAATAAGCCTAAAACCAAGGGTTCAACACATCTGTCCACAAAGTACTCAAAACTGGTTATAAGAAGAAAATGCTCTAAAATAATATGATAAAAATACTAGATTTAGATGATAAAAATATAGTAAAAACTAGTCACATCAAGACCCTAGTTCGAGGAAGAGAAAAGATAATCCAGATCTCTATAACTCTTGGGAGTTATATCTCTCAAAAGTCATTAATTTGGTATAGAATTGGTTTTGAAAAATGCTTTGTATTATATTATGTGTAACACCATAGGTTTATACCATAATTCTCATGATTTAGACTCTATTAGAATCCATTAGTACCATTTTCCAAGCTTGAATTACTTGAGGGACAAAATAGAAAACTTTAAAATCTCATGTTACTATTATTTTTTTTTATTTAGCCTAAATTTTACTTTTTGTTTTGTCATTTTATAACTTCCCAAGGTTTTAGCCTTAAATTTAAAAATTCATATCTCATTTTATTCTGAGCTAAATCATGTATGCTTTATGTCATCTGAAAGCTCTATATGTCTACTTTTCATGCACATTTATTTTACCAGAACAAGCCATGACATTATCTTGAATTATTAAGGATCAGAACTCAACTTCTACTAGAACAGTTTTAGGAAAATTTATATTCCTTTTACTATGTAGCTCCAATTACTTCCAACTTGTGGCATATCATTCTTAAGACATGAAGCTTTCCAAACATGTAAACCACTAAATTTTTGGATCATTACATGATTTTATATTCCATTATAAATCAACTAGTGTTTATAGTGATAGTTCCAGTTTTTCCTACAATGTCCAATTTTGAAGCCTAACTTCAAAAATTTATAGTAATTCATAAACACCTCTAATTGAGGTGCTCTTTAGACCATTTTAAAGCTCTTCCTGTCTACTTTCAAAGCATGACATTCATACATTCATTAATATATTGACCAATTAGTAACTCAGTTACCACAAGAAGTCAAGACAAGCTTTTTCATTCATGAACTTTGTATAATAAATTCCTTAACATATGTACAACATCAATTATTGTCCAAATCCATACATACCTTTATTGAAGAGCTTAAAGGTACATGTTAACAACTAGTGGATACCTCATACATTCATTTACAAATTTATACAAATTTCATAAAATTGTGGAGGTACATAACATAATGGACTCAAATCTTCACAATTCGTCTTCTTGCTCTTGGTCTTCCTTGCATCATTGATATCTTATCCCTAATCATATAAGTTATTTGGAAGGGTGAGATTTATTGAATCTTAGTGGCATTACCAATTACATACATATATCATCACATAGTCCATGAACAACATTCAACAAACACATTGAACATATTATGTCATAACATTTTGTAAAAATTTTGATAGAGTTTCCTTTGATATTTTGAATATCTCGAAGTCACAAAACCCCTTCAAACAACTCAGTAAACACATGAGAAACATCACAAAACATCATATATGGTATCATACAAGTCGTAAAGTTCATAGAAATTCATAAGACAATATAGTGCATATAATGGGAAAATGCTACCTTGTTGCTTCCTTTTGCTTTACCACTTGATTCTATCCCTTCTAAGAGCTTTCTTAGGCTTCCTCAAAACTAAATACAACATAAAACATCTATTTGAGTCACTGCATTTATGACTTTCTTCAAAAAGTCTCCATGAAACCCTAAAAATCCATATAATCATTATTTGCCTCTTTCAAGAAATCCATACTCATGTTTAAGGTTTTAGACCAGAGAGAATATATTTTGAAGTGAGAGCAAAGAGATAAATTTTCATTAATTTGCTTCCAAACTTGCTTAAACTTACTTTTCTTGCATTTTCTTACACTTTCTCTTAAGTTTCATGCAAAAATCTTTCGTCAGCTGCCAAGGTGGGAAAAGGGAGGTAGCTCTTCGGGTGAAGCCCAATTGAGCCAAAAAAGATAAAATCCTCCATATGATAAATGCCACTGAGGCGAGGCAGATGAAAGGTAGCTCCTGGGGTGATACTTAAAGGAGCCAAAATGGTGAGAGGCCAAGAATTAGATTCTAACTAAATAAGTAAGAAACTTTTGAAGGGTTGAGAAATCTCCCTTAAGTTGCCAAACCACTAATTAACCTTGACTAAGCAGTTAAGGAAAGTATGTATGAAAATGATAACATAGAAATATGAGAAGTGATAAAGAGTCAAGAGTAATGACCACAGCCTTAATATCATTAAAACCACAACCCATAAAAGCCAAAAGAATCTAAAGGCTATGCTAAGATAAGTAAAAGTATTGGATTTGGGAATAAGTTTATACATGAAGGTAGAATGGTAAGTTGAGACTCTAAGTTAACAAAAACTAGAGTAAAGAGCAAAGAAGCAGTATAAGCAATGAATGAAAATGAAAATGGAGATGAGATGCCATTATTCGATAGCAAACATTTGATAGAAGAAAGATGGAAATAGTGATATCAAAGTCTGGCCTCTCTCAGTATGGTATGGTTCGAGGATGAACTACGTGAAAGCTGTTGGGCATATGACATCCGGGCGTTGATGAGGATGAGGAGTGATCACCGGTGCAAGAAAAGTGGTGTGAGATAAAAAGTGATAAGGCATGGATAAGGAGTGGCTCCTAGCAGGCTTCAAAGCGGGAGGGGAATATGAATGAATTGAATGCATACCAAAATGAGAGGGATTCAGAGATTGTATAGGTATAGGACTATACGGTTAAGGATAGCTTAAAGGAATTGATAGGTACTACCTATGCTAACAAGATGTATCTACCATTTCGGTAGCCTATCCCTTAAGAACTCCATAGTTAAGCGTGCTTGACTTGAAGTAATTATGGCATGGGTGACATCCTGGGAAGGAGGTGTGTGAGTGAGGTCAAAGCACATCGGAAGGGCTTGTGTTGGTTTGTAGGGACAGTTGTCATTCCCAAAGAAGTGGCCGGACGTTATAAAAAGTAGGGTGCAACACAAGGACTTCCCCTTAAAATAAATTTTGTCCTCGAAATTGGATACAAACTTATATCTCATACTTAATTTCAAACAATTCTTGATACAATCGACTAGCACCTATGAGGATCCAGAGGAGGATCCAGTAACTACTTACCTCCTAGACAGTCCTAGTTCCTCATAGATGATAGTCGGTTGTATCAAGAATTGTTTGGAATTAAGTATACCGTATTTTGGGAAATTGTCTCATTGCCTATATATTCAGGCAATGATAGACTTTGCCAATCAACAGAACATTATAGCTCAGTTTAGGAAGCATTATCCTCCTTCCTTTGAAGGAAAAATTGATGTTCAGGCAGCAGAGGGTTGGATATTGAGTCTTGAAAAGATATTCAGACTAATGGGATACACCTTCGAGATGAAAGCTTTGTTAGCACTTACATGTTTGAGAAAAAGATAGATAGATGATGGATTAATACTAAGTTGATCCTGTAAGTTCAAAACATACCCTTGACGTGGAAATTATTTTGTAATCTTTTATGATAAATATTTCTTGCAGTCAGTTAGAGATGAGATCATAAGAATTTATGTGTGAAGTTTACTCATGTAAATAATGTTAGCAAGGCTGACTTCCCAAGAGGGGGGGTGAATTAGGAAGATTGAAATTTTTCTGCACAAAGTAAAGCAAGTGAAGATATCACAGTATAATGAAAACAACGTGTAAAATAGAGCAAGCTGAAAAGTAGAGATAAGGAGAAGAAAACTCAGTGATTTATCCTGGTTCGGTCTATCCACTTGACCTACATCCAGTCCCCAAGACACCTCTTGAGATTTATCCACTATCCAGCAAGAATTTCAACGGGCTTCTTGCTAAAGCCACAGTACACGAGTATGCTCTGTTCTGAGCTCTCTCAAACTCTCTAAGCACTTTCTCTATGTGCTTCCCAATCCCCTTGTGAATACCCCTCACAAGTAAATCTATCTTCCAGATGAAGAGTAGATTGTTTACAAATGAATAACTCTCTTGAATAGAGTAGATATGAAGGTTTAAGTACAAATAATGAAGTTGGAAGGGTAAAAGCTTTTGAGATGAAGATTCAGCAGAAATTCGGTATATACAAGTTTGATTCGTTACCCACAACTTCAAATGATCTTGTATTTATAGATTTAGGTCTCAAATATCCGTTAGAGACTAAATCTATCCGTTGGGGAAGTTATCCAACGGTTACTCTGAAAAACTATCCGTTTACCAACCGCATTTAATGTTTCTGACATACTGAAATTTGAATTTTGGTTGGCCAACAGACGAATTTCGAGGGAACCGAAGGTTAAAGCTTCCAACGTTAAAATACGAAGTTCGTCTGTCCATAGAGTGAAATTCGAATTTTGAAACTTATAAAATATTTTCACAATGTGACATACGAATTTTCAAGAAGAAAGTTTTTCTGTAAATCGTGAACAGTGTTTTCAATTTTCTATAGTACCCTCGAAATTCGAATTTTGGATGCCCAAAATTCGTCTGTCCATTGAACGTTCAAAGAGGCACAGTAGTTCACTTTCTTTGAAATTCGAATTTTGGCAGAGTGAAATTCGTCTGTCAGAGACCAGTTTTGAGACTTAAATCATTCTTGATCTCAGATGAACTTTATCAAACTTTCAGACGAATTTCTTCTATTTTCTCAAGTTTTGTTTTGTCTGAAATTTGAATTTTGAAAGAGTGAAATTCGAATGTCACAAAGTAGCTCCTTTGACTCAGATGAAAATTCGAATGTTGCTAAGTCAAAGTTCGTCTGTCAGAGAGCATTTTTCAAACTTAGTTTCTTCTTGATTTCAGATGAACTTTAGCATAGTTTCAGACGAATTTCTTTGGTTTTCACAAATTGCATTTTGTCTGAAATTCGAATTTTGAAAGAGTGAAATTCGTCTGTCACAAAAAGGCTTCTT
Organism: Adenanthera pavonina; assembly: GCA_026686845.1. Lineage (NCBI taxonomy): Eukaryota > Viridiplantae > Streptophyta > Magnoliopsida > Fabales > Fabaceae > Adenanthera > Adenanthera pavonina. Next base: position 7,583,220 of record JAIVEN010000019.1, on the reverse strand, counting down.
TCAGACTTGATGAAAATTCGAATTTTGAATGACCAAAATTCGTCTGACAGAGGGACACCTCTCCAGACTTATTCAGTTTTAGCTCGAAATTCGAATTTCCAAAAGCAAAGTTCGAATTTCCAACTTGACAGTTCAGTTATACTTTCAAACTTCGCCTGTTTGTGAGTATTTTTCAAATAAGTAAAGATTTAACTTTAAATCAAGGTTTGAAAACGTCTTTTTCTCAAATCAAAATCTTTTACCCAATCTAAACAAAAACTAAATATCCTACAAAAGATCTAATAGCAAATACTCAAAAAATCTTCACTTGAAACAGCTTTGATCTCCTTTGATATCTTCAATCCAAGCTCTTGAGTGTTGGTTTGGAATCATCAAAACTCTTGATCCAACAAATAAATGTATTATGTTTATAAATGTTCTCTGAGTATGATTATATGAACGTGATTTTAATATTACGTAGATTAAAATGGCATGTACCAGAAAACAAACTAGAGAAGCAACTCTTGAACAGGGAGGAGCTCCACAGCAAGATATTTCGTAACAAGGTGCTCCACAACAAGTTGATCCCCTGCAAGTCATTATGAATAGATTGAATCAACAGCAGAGGATTATTGAGCACTTATGAAGGACTATAGCAGATCAAAGAGAACATCCTGAGGTTAGAACTGAAGTGCCAGTTCAAAGTCCACAGTAGCAAGTAGAAATACCAGCTGTAGTGAGGAACCAGACTCTGATACCAAAAAGTGTAACACCTCTATTTAGGAATGTTTCCCATGTATTATGTCTCATTAGAGACCAATTATACTTAATTAGAAGCTTGAATCACATAAATGTTATAATAAAATTTTCCAAATTTCAGGTACTATTCAAGCAGACATGAAGAGCTCTCCAATAGTCCAAAGATCACTCAGATTGGGTGTGTGTGTGTAATATTTGGCAGATTTTTATTCATATTAACATTGATATGTTGTTCTTAGCTTGAGTATGTATAAAACATGATATAACCAAAGATTTTGGTGGCATGTGATGAACCCTAGGCCTCTAACTTTATGAATGTATAATGACTTATTTGATCTCTTGTATAAGGGATTCAAACCTGTGTTGGTGAGTGAAATGAAGCTTATGGGAGCTGCATAAACTCTTTGGTTTTTTATTTTTGCCAAGAATCTTCTTTTTAGCTAGTTTGGTCTTCTCATAAGAAAGGGATAAGGTTTTATGGTCTTACACATGTTAAGCACTCGGTAACACCATAGGTGGTTTGTATGATGTGATTGTGCCTTGTAGACATGTCACATCTAAAAACATGATGCAGACAGTGTGAAGATAAAGAAGAAGAAATGGAATCAAGATCAATCTTTGGAATGAAAACCAATTAAGGAAAAATCTTGGGAAACCAAAAAAAAAGGAAAGGGTAGTCTACGTAAATAGAGTTAGGTTTGGGAGTCAATTGTGAGTAGGGAAGGTGTTAGACACCTCACACACACACCCTCATAAGAACAACTACCTAAAGCTGAATGTGCAAGAGATATATTGTGGAAAGTAATGGAGAAGAAAGATATTTGTGTAACTTATATTCGAGCCATAATATATAATATCTCTATTTTTATGAGATATTATAAAATGAATAAAAGATGAGAAACGAAGCGAGACGAAAAGGCTATATATAATTAGGTTTTAGAAGGAATTAATTTCTCATCTAATTTCCAAAAGAAGTTATGTTTCATTCTTAATTGGAATTAATTTTTCATAAGGCCCTTAGTAGAAATTAATTTCACAACTTACCCCCGAAAATATGCAACAAACCACTTAATGAAAGCCCACTCTAAGCTCAACGTAATGGTATAAGTATTGCGTAGCCGGGAGATCTAGGTTGAGAGATAGACCAAAAGTTGCAATTTAGTCCTTGGAGGAGGAAATGAAAAGAAGTTTGAGAAAAATTACAGCTAATGACCCAAAAGTTTCAAAAATTATAAATTTATCCCCGGTCAAGGGTATTTTTGGAAATATGAAAATTATAGTCAAAATGAAGCTTTCAATGAGCTAAGCCCAATGGAATATGACAAGGAATCCATTGAAATCAAAATAATATTTATTGGGTAATTAGGGTTTAATATTAATATTTTACCCGATAAAAATCAGTTTAAATTGCAGAAAAAGGTAGTATCAATTCAAGGACACTGAATAGAGCTTGATAAAATATATTTTGGGTCAAGAGAATTATTTTAGTCCAAAAGTTATTTTTGGATAATTCTGTACCAATTTAATGTCAATTTCGGCTAAAATATTTAATCAGTATGGGTAAATTTAATTGGTAGAGGGTATCTTAGTCTATTTAAATAATGGAAGTAATTTTTTGGCCAAAAATGAAGTGGAGCACGTCTGACCAGCTACTGGGACATAATGGGAATTTTATGAAAAGCTTTAAATTCAAAAAGGCAACTAAAGGTTAAAGATAAAATTAATTAATTAGCTTTATTGGATATTTATCCTATTAAGTCATTAACCTTCATCTTCCTCACTTCATTCACGACATCTGCAGCAACAAAAAGAGAGGAGAAAGTGTGAAGACCCTATAAAAAAAAAAGAAGAAGAGAAAGGCAAAGTTAAAGTCTCAAAAACTCAAGGTAAAATCTTATGGCTATTTTATTGTATATCATTGAATTTGGAGAAGTTTTATAGATTATTTCTCTCCATTTTACCTCTAAAATTTTCAACCTAGAGAGAGAGTAGAGAGAGAAAATGAAGCCATGAGGAAATTAATCCATAAAAGGTGATGTATAGGCTTCAAGGATTAAGGATATACCATTGGATTGCAAATTAATCGGATAGTTATTTTTCTACAAATTTCTGAAATTTTTTGCCTATTTAGGGTTTGAAAAGGAAAGAGAATTTCATGATTTTGACCCCAAAAATGGATTCCTTGGGTCCAAATTATATAAGAACAAGGGTGTTGTACAAGAATTTCCAAGTGATTTGCAAAATGAAATTTTATGGTTCAAGTGAGCACCTTGTGAAGTGAATCATGAAACCAGTGGCTAATGGCCTTGTTTTGTGATGCTATAGGGTTCCAAGAAGTGTTAGAAGTTCAAAGAAAAGGTGTGCAAAGTTTGAAAAGGATCGGAAAGCTAAAAGGTAGTTTACTAACCTAATCTTGCATTATATAGTTATATAGTTGCAATGATTTTAACGTTATACCAAATGTTTGCAATGATATTATTTGATGTTTTGTTGATAGTGGCTGAGTTATTTGAGGGGTTTTGTGAACCTAAGATGTCCAAAATGTAAGAGGAAACTCTGTGCAATTTTCTATAAAATGTTTAAGCATAAATGATTCTAAATGTTTGAATGATGGTTTGATGAAGTGTGTTTACATTATATGATTATATATTTGGTTGATTAGTGGTAACTACTAAGATTCTTTGAATCTCATCGCTTCCAAATACTTACCATGTTTAGGCCAAGCAATGCAAAAAGTTCATGAAGAGCCAAAAGAGAGGAGGAAGAAATTGGTGGAAATTATATTCTTGCAAGGATTGATGTTAATTTTTGCTAATATGTATAAATTTGTATGCAAAGGATGAATCATGTATAGTGATGCAAGTATGTTCCTTGAGATACCTTTTGATATTATGTATGAATATGGTACAATGAATGATGATGTATATATGATATGAAGCTTATTTTGCCAAGATATGAATGGAGGTATACAATTTGGACACCCTAATAGATACATAGGTACTGTTCATGCAAGATAGGATAGTTAGTTTAAGTAATTATATATGCTCTTAATGTACACAAGTATAACTTTAAAATGGTCTAAATAGCACTCCATTTGGAGATATGTATAAATTATAGTGATTTTTCAAATTTAGGGTTCAAAACAGGGAAAGATTGGGAAAACTGGAAACTAAAAGTTAGGTATTGAAAAATTAAAAAGATAATATAAATCGTACAGAGCTCCAAAAATTTAGTGGTTTATATTTATGGAAAGTTATATGTTTTGAGTTTCATATGCCACTGATTTGGTGGTAATTGGAGCTATATGATAGGAGATATGAATATTTTTCCAAAATTGTTCAAGCAAAAGTGAAATTCTGACCCTTTATGATTTAAGTTAACACCATGCCCTGTGCAAATAAAATAAATGTACAAGAAAAATACTACTAAAAAGTTACATTCAAGCATTTCATATGACATAAAGAATGTATGATTTGGCCCAGGATATAGTGAGATATGAATTTTTAAATATAAAGCCAAAATCCTAGGAAAGAGAAAATAACCAAATGTATTGTAAATATTTAAAAAATAAACTGTATGAATTGGTCAAGATAATGCTCTATTTCATATTTTTATCATGTGTAAAATCTTTTTATATATTTTTAGAGACTTGAATCACTTTGAGATAATTTTTCTATAATTAATTATGCATTTTCGAAATTCATCGGGCAAAATGGAAAATGCACAATGAACAGTACTCGAAATAAAGAAAATTCTATTTTAATATTTTTATGCAATCAAGTCTCGAATCATGCAATAATAGACATAGTTGGAATCTAATACATGGGAAATGGATGTAAGTTAAGGTGTTACATAATGTATATGTATGAGGAGGGAACAACAAGTGTGAGAACTCCTGAAGATGAGAAAAGCACTTTCCTACAAGGATAGGTTCACATTAGTGATCATCTTTGAGTCCATACTTATTTGATTTGGTTTTGAATATTTTGACAAAACAAATACAAGAGGAAATTCCTAAGTGTATGCTTGTTGTAGATGATTTAGTCTTAATTGAGGACTTAAGAGAGGAGGTCAACTCTAAACTTAAATTATGGAGATGCACTTAAGATTTAAAAGGTTTCTACTTGAGTAGGAGTAAGACAAAATATATGCATTACAAATTTAATAGGAGGCCAATCAGAAATAATTAAGAGGTAAAAATTGGAGAGCAAACTATTCCAGAAGTGTCAAAGTTAAGATATTTGGGGTCAATTTTACAAAGTGATAGTGAAATTAACGGGGATGTTACGTATAAAATACAAGTTGTGTGATTAAAGTAGAGGAGAGTTTTAGGAGTTATTTGTGACTACAAGATTCCTATAAAGCTTAAAAGGAAATTTTATCAAATTACTATAAAGCCGGCGATACTATATAGCAGTGAATGTTGGGTTTTGAAAAGGTAGTAAGAGTATACGATGAGTGTAACAAAGATGAGAATGTTAAAATGGATGTATGGTCATACAAGATTAGATAAAATATGAAATGATTTATATGTGTAAATGTTGAAGTAGCACCCATCGAGAAGAAAATGGTGGAAAATCGTTTAAATTGGTTTGGACATGTACAAAGAAGAAGATAAGAGGAGCCAATGAAGAGAGTTGTTTAAATGGTTTGGAGCATATCCAAAGATGTAGAGGAAAACCAAGAAGGACACTAAGAAAGGTTACAAGGACAAACCGCTTGGTAAATGATTTATCTAAAGAAACGGTGTTTGATAGAGTCCATTGGTATCATATGATGATGTGGCCAACCTCATTTAGTGGAATAAAGTTAATGTTATTGTTATTATTGTTGTTACCCTATTTATCATTCACATGCAAAAAATGCAGGATAGAAAGAAAAGAAATTAAGAAAAGACAATAAAAGAAAAAAATGTATTTATTTACACGGACAAACTTGACTCAAGATGAGAACCTATGGTCTATGTACCTTATAGTAGGGATTAAAGCCCATATAGTTTGAGGTAAAAAGTTGCATCAATGTGTTTATTTTTTTAATAATTTTTGTAATAAGAGAAAGTTGATTGAAAATAATTCACCAATTGTGAACAAAAATTTTTTTCTAAATTCTAGGTTGTTGAATTTTAATTTGCAAAAGATAAATTAATTTCCCTCACTAACTCTCATTTTATTTAATTTTGAAAATATTAAGAAAAATATTTTTTTCATATTTTTGAAAATTTATTCATTTATTTAAGAAGATCAACATGTAATTATATACTTAAGGAGACTTATTATCACACATGGTACATTGATTAAGCTCTATCGAGCTTTATCAGCCTGCGACAATTCTTAAATCTCACGCGGCAAAAAACTATTTTATTATTATCATTTAAAAATATTATTTATTTGGAATAATTTGTAAAAATTCATTTTTATTATCTTAACTTCAATATGTATTGAGATTATTGTTCGGGAAGGAATTTTAATTTATTCAAATCGATATGCATATGATGACCTAGTGTCACCCATAGCAATATTATCCTTTAAGTACTTGTAGAAATTAAAAAATATCACACAGTACAAAGGTTTTAAAAATATATATGATTAATTATTTAAAATATTTTGTCCATATTATTTTAAAATCCATTCTATTTTTGTAAAATCAAGTAAATGTTCGCTATGTTTTTTAACTAGTGCCCCTAAAAGACTTATTAACTCACACGGTGGTATAGTTAACCTAAACATCTGCAGAGATTCTAAAAACTTACACGACAATATTATCTACTGTTGAGTTATATACACCCTTAATGGGTGATAATTAAAAGGCCCAAGCCCATATTCATTAGGGCTCTTTGGTGTCATTTTCCCTTAAATCATATAAACGAGGGAACAATTTTTTCTGAGTACAAAAACTATATAGAATGTGTACTGAAAAGGAGGAAAGTGTTCGCACTCTCTAAGGGAGTATATTACTAATTTTACTAAGAAAGAATCATATACATAAAAATTGTCCTTTGAAGAGATACCTGATTCTCTCTCTAAACAAGAAATTTTTTTCTCTCTTCTTTGTGCATCTATTGTGGACAACAGTTCCAAGTTCCAATTTTGGTGACTTGCACCATCACATGAGTTTTATCTTCAATGACTGGATAGATATCCTCAACGAGTACGCTTTTCTAACCATTCTTTTTTTGTGTATCTATATTCTATATATATTTTTCTTACATTGGAATCAGAGCCATAACATCTTGGGCATCTCATTTTATCATTTTGTTCTCATTTTATCATTTTTCTACATATGAGCAATAAATTTTCTTTGATTTGCTTCAATTAAATATAGCAAATCCTCATTTTAGTTCACCATGTTTATACCACTATACTTATTCATGTCTTTTTATTTGGGTTTTGTGTTTTTCAATGTGTTCACATGCCTATATATATCTAAGTCATGTGATTCTAGGATTTGGTTTTGAACAATAACACAAATGATTTAACATCCACTCTTCAACATAGACCCACAAATTGTCGATATGGCTAAATACCCAAGAGTGGGGTGAATTAAGTGATCTAAAATTTTTTCTTAACCTAAAGAAATAAATGAAACAATAAAGTGGACAGAAAAATAGGGATAAATAAAATATATTTAATGCAGAGAAGTGAATAATAGAAATAGAGAAGACACGAAAGATTTATCCTGATTCGGCCTACGTTCAATCCCCAAATCACTACTTGATATTTTTCACTATCTTCCTAAGTTTTGAATGGGTACTTGTGAGCCTCAGTACAATGCTTTATTCTTCCACGAACAAATTCTCTCTCCATACAAGGAGTGATTTCAAAGCCCACTCAAGATGCCCACTATCTTGAGTCTACTTAAAAAGATTTGTTGTTGAAGCAAAAAGTTTTACATCAATATATCCTCACACAAAGAGGTAGATATGATACAATGAAGTTCTAAGGTGGTTGGTTGTATTTATGAGTAAACAACAATGAATAATAATGTCAATGATTTTAGAATGCTTTTCTTGTTCACTTTTGCATAAATGAATCACTATTTATAGGTGAAGCTCATTAACTAGCCATTAGGCACAATTTATTTGCCATTACTTGGAGATTAAGTGATTGTTAAAAGTGCATTTAATACTCACCTACCCAGATTAAGTGATTACAAGACAGAAGTAACTAATTATACTGAGTATGTGTTCTCTTAGTAACATGTTTGATCATAAATCAAAATGATCATTTAAGCTAGAAGAAAACATCTTTTGTAACACCTTACTTTATCATACATTTTCCCAAGTAGTATATCATTTCTAATGTCTAACTAAGCCATTTTAGAAGCTTGAATCATTAAAGGGATTAAATCTAAAAAATAAAATTTTTCAAAATTTACTGTTCATCTATTATCCATTTTTCTAGCTGAAGTTTGAAAAATCATAATTAATTCCAGAAAAATGGTATTAATGTGATTAAAGTCTCTCAATTAAGCTAGAAATATTTTATATATGGGAAAAATATGAAACTTGTATTTAACTGCACCAATTGATACAATTTAACACTTAAACTTCTACTGTTCAAATGGTCATTTTTCTCTTTTCCAAGATTTTGGCCATAACTTTAAAAATTCATATCTAACTCTATACTAAGCCAAATCATGAATTCTATATACCATTGGAAAGATATATATGAATACTTTTAGGAATATTTTTCTTATACATTTATTTGACTTATGTAAGGCATGATTCTAACTTAATCACTAAGAGTCAGAAACTTACTCTTACTGGAATAGTTATAGGAAAACATATATATCTCTCATTGTACAGCTCCAATTGAACTCAAACTAGTGGCATATAGAACTTACATAAACATATTGCAGCAAAGCATAGCCTTACAAAGGCACACATTACTTTATACAAATTGATAAAGATTAGAGTGCCAAGACTTTCTAAACAATGCAAGCTTCATAAATTTCTTCATTCTTCTTGCCTTTTCTTTGGATTCCTCCATAACATAGCTTGTACCTAGTCATTTGGGATACTTGAGGGGTTGAGATTGGGGACAATCTCAATAGAAAGTTATATTCATGCATCATGTTATTCATTTCACATAATGATCACTTAAAATCACTTTAATTCACATAAATCAACAAATTGCCATATAAGTCATAAATTTCGGCGGTATAACGGCTTAGAAAATGGACATCCTAAGGAATAAAACCCCTTATATTGCAGTTAAAACCAATCAAGAAAACACAATACACAATATGGAAACCAATTTGTATCAAAGCAAAACAATTAAATAACATAAGCAAGAATATATAAACTTAGCTACATCTTTGGAGTATCACTTGGCTTTCCTCTTGAAACCAATGGTTCTACTTGTATTCTCAAGCTTCCTCAAGTCCCTAGACAACATTAGACAATGGCTCAAACCATTGATTTCATAGCATGAAGCATAGAATTCATATAATACCCTACAAACCCTTGAAAATAAATTTTCTTCATCTTAGGCTTTATCTTTGATCCAACACTTGTCTTTAAGATTTTTCATCATGGAGAAACCATTTTTGGGGTCAAATTAGTGAAAATCCAACTCCTTCTATCCCTAATGGTCTGGCCAAAATCTGTCTCATAGAGGGAAGAAGTGGTTTTTCAAAGACTTGCTTCCATGCTTACTAAAACTTGTTCCCTTTACAAAATCTCATGTTTTCTATGGGATTTATGGTATAAAAACAACTTTTCTTCCCATTAATCATACTTGGCCAGATTAGAAAAACAAAGGGAGAAGGAGAAAATCCAAGAAAACCAACTCAAACTACTTAAAAACTATGCTAGAACACTTACAAATTGAAAGGAACTTGCTTACCAATTTATTTGGAATTTTCTTCTCCTTTTTCTCCTCTTTTTCCTTCACCCACGTAGCCTCCCTTTCTTTCACATTTGCTGCAGCTTCTCTTCCTTCTTTCTAAGTGTCCAAAACATCCAACTTGAGGGAGTATATATAAAAGAAGCCAACCAATTAAATTTTGCCAACAAGAATTCTAAAGGCTTCTTGAAAATTCATGAAAATGAAAGAAATGATAAAATATTCCATTTCCATCATGTGTTGCTTGGTTTGCACAAAATTTAGGGCATTTTGGTCTAAAAATTTTAGATATTTACTTATTCAGATATATCCTAGACCGATCTGAATAAATAAAGCTACTTTATCAGTATATTTTACTACTATTGGAGCATCGGTTATAACTATATTGGGATATAAAATTTTCATAATATCCTTATCCCAATTGGTCCAAATATAGGGTCCACATATTGTTCTTGAATTAATACTACCTCTTCCTACAGTCTAGACTGACTTTTATCGGATAAAATATTAATATTAAATCATAATTACCCAATAAATATTATTTTGATCTTAATAAATTATATAAGATATTCCATGGGTCTTAACTCATTGAAAGCTTCATTTTGACTATAATTTTTTATATTTACAAAGATGCCCTTGATCCGGGGTAAATTTATAATTTTTAGAACTTTCAGGTCATTATGTGTAATTTTTCACAAAATTCATAAATTTTTCTTCATTGTCCGTGACGTTCACCGAGATTTTTTTTTCTTTTTCTTTTTTTCAAGGGCAAAATTGTGATTTTCTTATTTTTCCTTCCAATCGAGACAATTGACATCTTTACCCCATTTCATGCAAAACGGTGTTTGCCCATTTTTACAAATTTTCTATGCATTTTTAGTTATCTAACTTTTTAGGGATGTTACATCTTTAATATAAAAGAAGAGATTAAGTATATTTTCTAGCTTGCTCAGAAAGAAACAAGAAATGACATCAATGTATCTGGGAAACTTGGAAGGGTAATCGATTATAGAAGCAATGATAATCGATTATCATGAGATAAGGTAAGAAGAAAAACTAAGATAATTGATTATGTCTCAAAATAGCAGATTAGGTTGGGAAAATTTTTTAGTAGGAAAGCAAGATAATCGATTAGAAGCTTGAAAGTAACATGTTAGATTTGAAATAAAGAACATGCACATTCGTTGTGAAGATATAATTGATTATTTTAGAATATAACAGATTATATAAAGCAATATAATTGATTAGAAGTGAAAATAATCAATTGGAATGCAAAGCTAAAGTATGCCAGGGGTGACTAGGTCAGGTAATCATTTATCTCAAATAGTAGGAGGGTTGAACTAATATGACAACTAATATAATCGATTATATCTGTATATAATCCATTAAGGTGATAAACAGAGGCAAGCTGACATAGCAGAGGGACGATAATCAATTGTTTTGTTGGAGATAATCGATTATTCTATCAAGAGAATATGAAACTGAGAAGAATAACTATTATAACAGATTATTTTGGCAAGGGGAATTGATTATTTGAAAGGAATTTTATGAAACTCAAAAAGATAAGGCATGAGGCAATTTCTGGACTTAAAATCTTCTAAAATATTAAACTTTGAGTTCATAAATCATTTGAAAAGATTATTCAAATTTCATTTCGCTCATGATTTGAACACTTGTAGATTTTAACTAAAAGATCTTGACTTGTTAACTTCTTTAAATTATAGCATGATTGCTAAATATACCCTGCAAAACAATTCTTCTCTAATTTTGTTATCATCAAAACCTAGGATTGCTAACAATCTCCCCCTTTTTTATGATAATAGAACCTAGATGCACTAAGTTAGTACAAAAAAGGATTGCTCCCTATGAATATATGCACAAATAAAAGATTAAGATATTTAAAGAAGATTAACAATTAACATGAGCTATTCAACTTCAGAATAAAATAGTTAATAGTTAGACAAGAGTAAGACAATTGTAAGAGTAAAAGAAAACTTAAACACTAAGGTCCCATTCCACAAAGCCTAAGAGCTCAATCAAATTCAGAATCCGTGTCCACTTTTTCTATGACAACTCCTTTACCTTTCCCTTGAGTTTGTGATCCATCTTGCTTTTTCTTCTTCCCTTTTTTATCATCATCAATAATAACTCTTGGAAGAGTTTTTGGGCGTGGTGGAAGAGTAATGATGATATTGGTAGTCACAACCTATTGAAGAAGATATGTAGCCATAGTTATATCAACCACAATGCTAAGAGTACTAGGTTCATTTCTCAAACCATGAATAAGAGGAACATGTGGCCTAAGAGTAAATGCTTCAGGAGGATACATCTTCCTAACCATAGGTAAAGGACTTCTCTCAGCAAGCATTTCCTCTAAGGCAAAAGTAGAATCATGGAGATTGGTTGCAACATAGCAACAGTAGGATCATTTGTGATTGATAGAGGTAGTTGTGGTGGAGAAAGTTCAAATGGTTGTGGTGCTGGAGATGGCTAAGTTGAGAGAGGTGTTTGAGGTGAAGGAATATGCTCTTGTTCTTGCTCCCCAAAAGTATTAGTAAGCTCTGGACGAAGTGTAGAGGTAGTGGCCTGTTACTACTATAAAAATTTAGTTGTTTCTTTTTCCCTCTAATCTCATCTAGTGTTATTTCAACATGATTAACTCTGTTATCTATGGCAACTAGGATATCAAAAATCTTAGAGTGGTCATCAATAAGTTCTTTCTTCATAGCATCAAGTTCCTTAAATATAGCTATAATATTCTAAAATTTTTCGGATATTCAAGGCTCAACATTTTAAAATTTATAAGGAATTTACAAAAATAGGTATACACCGTTTGGCATAAAATAGGACAAAAAGGTTAATTATCTCAGTTAGGAAAAAGGAAAAAATGATGATTTTACCCTGGAAGAAAAAAAAAACTAAAGGCGGTGGACGTAGAGGGAGGATTGAAGAAAAGTTTATGAATTTTGGAGCAAATTATACCTAAAGACCCAAAAGTTCTAAAAAGTATACATTAGCCCTAAGTCAAGGGCATTTTTGTAAATATGAAAAATTATAGTCAAAATGAAGCTCTCAATGAGTTAGATCCAATGAAATATATTATAAAATTTATTAAGGTTAAAATAACATTTATTGGGTGATTAGGATTTAATATTAATATTTTACCCGATAAAAGTCAGTTTAGACTGCAGGAAAAGGTAGTATTGATCCAAGGACAATGATTGGATCTTGTAAAAATATATTTTGGGTCTAGATAATGATTTTGGACTAAAAGAAATTGTTGGACGGCCTATACCAATTTAATGACAATTTTAGCAAAAATATTTAATCGATACGGGTAAATTTAATCGGTAAAGGATATTTTAGTCAATTAAACTTTGTGAAGCAATTTTTGACCAAAACAATTGGTAAAGGGCATGAGCTGCTGCTGCTGGACATGGAAGGAATTATTTGATTTTATTTTAAGGATATTTTTATATCAAAGTAACTAGGTTAGTTGATTAACCTACTTTACTATTCACTCCTCTCATCTCTCTCCTTAAGAAGCCTGGTTAAACACTTAAGAAACTTATTCTCACTCACTCTTGTGTCTGAACCAAAAGAGAAAAGAGGGAGGAAGAGCAAAATACCTAGAGAGAAAGGGGAGAGTTTGAAGCAAAGGTTACAAAGCTCAAATTGTGAGGTAAGCTTATATGGTCTCCATCTTATGTTTCTTTCTACTTAGAGGTTGTTCCATGAGGGTTCTCCTATCCTTTTCCTCCCTGAGATTTTGGCCATGGAGGATTTTAGTGAGAGAAAATGGAGCTTTCAACAAATAAACCATGGAATGGAGTGAAAAAGCTTAAAGAGGCATGAAAACACAAGTTATAGCAAGATTTATGGAGTAAATATTTTCTACTATTTTTCTTCTCATTTTCAGTCAGACTTAGGGTTAGGATAGGATGGAATTTCAAATCTTTGACTTCAAAAATGGATTCCTTAGATCCAAAATAGGTTAGAACAAGTATGTTGTACAAGGAATGCTTTATAGATGACAAAGTGCAAATTTTAGTTCAAGTGAGCACTTTGTAAAGGAAATTATATAATGAGTGGTTAATGGCATTATTTTATGATGCTATAGGATCCAAAGGAGTGTTAGAAGATCAAGAGAAAGGTGTACAAAGTTTGGTGGAACTTGGAAAGCCCAAAGGTAGTTATTTTACCAATTATGTCAAAGTTGTTAAAACTATTTTCAATGATGTTTTGAACATGCTATGCTATGACATTAATGTTTTATGTTGTATTTGATGTGTTGGCTGTTTGAATGAGAGCTTTTATGATTCTTGGATGTCCAATTTTTAAAATGTTACCATACCAAAATTTTTATGAATATGTATGGTATAAATTGGTTGATTGCTTTCAAATGATAATTTTATGAATTATATGATGAAATATGCACATAGTTGGTTGTAACTACTGAGATTCTTTGAATCTTATTCTCTTTCCAAATGTTTCATTTCATAGGTCCAAGTTATGGCAAGATTGCCCAAGAAAAAAGGGGAAGGAAAAGCAAGCTCTTAATTAAAATGAATTTGCTTGCATTGGTGCTTTGCTTGGAGTACCTTGCGAAAATGATGTGTATCATTTTAGGACTTTACATGAATGTAATTATGTTCATCATGATCTACTATGATGTAATGTTTTAAGTGAAGACAAGAAATGGCCATGTATGTACATATTAAGGTCTATGTTGACAAGTTGTAGGAAGAAAATGGCCATTGTGACACTGTTCAGAATCTCATGTACTGTTCAGAATTTTTGTGTTTTCACATGTGAGTGTTTTATATTATAAAACTAGACATGTGTAGCTTTCCATAGACATAAAGATCACTCAATTTGGAGTTGTGTATGATTTATGGTGAGTTTTCAAAGTTATGGTCAGAATCAGAAATTTTCAAAAATGACCATTGCTACAGTGAAGATAATACGAATTTACTGTATAAGTTGGCCAAGTAATTTCCCTGTTCAATATTTTTCCCATGTATAGAATATTTTAAGCTATATTTAGAGACTTGCACCATGTCAATATGATTTTTCTTGATTTAGTTATGAATTTTCAAAGTTTACCAGGTGAAAAGTAGTTAACCAAGGGAATAGTACCCAAAATGAAATAAATTGGTTTAAGTTGTTTTATGTATTCAAGTCTCTATTCAAGCATTAATAGACTTAAACATAGTTTAATACATGGGAAATGAGTCTAAGTATGAGGTATTATAACAGCCCTAATGATGATTGTCATCATATGATTTAGAATTTTGGAGGCATTGTTTGAGTCTGCTTTTAAAACTTGCTCAGTAGGTTTTTGAAATTTTTGAGGTTAAGGAGTAGTAGTTGGTTGACTGGTGCCTCTGAGTGAGCAAGTGAAGGTGACCTTTTTCTTTTTGCAACTATTCCCACAATCCATTCTCTATCTTCAAACTTTAATCACATTCTACGTATTACACCTTAACCTTTAACCTTATGTTCCATGTAATATGACTTATTTAAAGTCCACTTAAAGTATTTAGATAACAAGAATCACCAAGGGAACCAAATCATAAGATAAAGATTCTTAAATGTATTGTTCATTTGGTATTCCAATTTCATAAGCTGAATTTGAAAAATCATAACTAAAGCTAGAAAAATCATTTGAAAGTGATTTAAGTCTCTAAAAATAGTTTAAAACATCCTATAGATAAAAAATGTTAAACTAGAATTTTAAATCATTAATTCATATAGAAAATCAAACAAAAAATACTATTCATATGTAAATTCTAGTTTTTCTAGGCTTTCTACCTTAACCTTAAAAATTCATAACAATTCATGTACTTATCCAAATTAGTGCTCTTTGCTTATTGGAAAGCTCTACTAGTATACTTTCCAAACATATATAATACATAAATATCATACACTGTTTCATCCTAATAGTAACTGCCTAACTGTTAAGTGCTTAAAATAGGTAGATTTGTATATTAACATTCAAAGCTAATTATATAGCATACTTACATGGCCCAAACTTATTCAAACTAAGTTCTTAACATTACAAGACACTTAAAAGAACATGAAGGCAGTAACACATAGCTTCATAAATTCACATAATATTTTATACAAAATTGCAAGGAAATAGACAACAATTGTCATTAAGACTTCAATCATCATTAGCTTTCTCCTTGTCTCTTGTCTTCTTGGAGGTCTTACCATCACTTGACCCTATCATGTTAGTGTTTGGTGAGTGAGATTTGAGAATCTCAGTAGCTAGCTCATTTTATGCAATTATAATATTCAAATTTCACATAAAATCACGTAAAATCATCAAAACACCATATTGTCAAGTATAAATTTCATCAAAGTTTTCTCTTAGAAAAAGGACATCCTGGGGAATAAACACCTCTATTTTACAGTCAAAACCAGTCATAAACAACACAAAAACAATATGGCAACAAGATATAATCATAGAAATACTTTAGAGAAACATAGAGCAATAAAATGAACAAAGCTACCTTTTGGAGTACTTTTGGCTTTTCCCCTTTGAACCAAAGCTTCTTTAAACTTTATTGAACTCTCACAAGTCCCAAAACTTCATCCACTATCCATTTAGCCCACTGATTCAAGTGGTTAGTCCATCAGGAACCTATAAACCCTAAAAATTTCATATTGTTCAACTTAAAGATTTCCTTGAATCCAACACTTGTTCTTTACTAATTTGGACCCAAGAAATCTATTTTTAATATCAAAATCATGAAACTCCATCTCTTTTTCACTATATACCTTGGCTGAAAATCAAGGTCTAAGGAGACAAAGTGAGATTTTTAAAAACTTGCTTCACAATAATCTAATACTTGTCCTTTGGTATTTTCTTATTCTTTCTCTAAACTTTGTGGCACAAAAACACTTCTCTTGAACAAAAGGAAAGGAAGAGAACTTAAAGAAACTAACCCAACGTACTTAAAACTTTGAAGGAAATCACTAGAGGTTGAGAGAAGATTTGCTTACCTTTTTCTTCTTCCTTTTTCTCCTACTTGTCCTTCACATTTTTCCTCTTCCTTCTTGGTGTTTTTGCTACAGCTCCCTCTCTTTCTCAAGTGCCTAAAACGTCCAAGAAGGAGTGTATTTATAGAAACCATAGCCAATCAAATTATGCCTTCTTTGTCTTTTGAAACTTCTTGAGAATTCTTTGGGAAAATAACATAAATAATTGAATAATGAATTTCCCCCATGTGCTGCATATTGGTCACAAAATTTAGGGGTATTTTGGTCCAAAATATTACATATTTTATTTATCTAGATATATCATGTACCGGTCTGAAAAAATTAAAGCTATTTTGACAGTATTTTTATTACTTTAGGGATACCGATTATAAAATATATTGGGATCTATATTATCTCATTATCATGTCCCAAATAGTCTAAATTTAGGATCCACATATTTTTATTCTTACTTTATCTACTTGTTGTGGGGCCTACAGTGCTTTTTTTTTTGCATACTATGCACTTTTTGAAACTTGACACTAAATTTTTTTTTTACATAAATTCAATTAACCTCAATGCATCAAGTCATTGGGTTTAGTTCGTCATGAGTTTCGTTTTGACATAAAATTTGCATAATTTCGAAATTACCCTTGGTTGGGGCAAGAATGTAATTTTTGAAAATTTTGGGCCTTTTATGTAATTTCCTCAGGAACTAAAATGCAAGTAATTCTTTTTTTGGGGGCTAAATTGTAATTTTTATATTTCATATCCTTGCCCCAAAAATTGACCTTTTTGCCCTTTATCACATTTATTCTTGTATTTCAAATTTTCCCATTTCTAAATACTTAAACTATTTAGAAAATTCAGGATATTATACTGTGCAAGCTCTATGTACTACATTCCATTAGAACATCTCTTTCCTTACCTTCCAACTGCTAGATATTATTATTTTTCAGAATGAGTGAGACTAGCGTTGCATAAGGAAAATCCTTAGTAGCAAACTTAGTAACATCGATAAACTTTTTAATGATCAAATTAGTAGTGTCAATGAAGGTTTTCTTGATCAATCATGTCTTAACCTTCAGCTCTGTTTCAATAAGGTGCCCAAAACTAAAACTCTTGTTCACAATGATTCTTGTGAGCTAGTAATGAAGGACTCTAAATTTTATAAGCATGTCAGTAGGTTTAAGCTTATAATTCTCTGGACTAGTTGTTGCTTCCATGACTGCCATATATAGGTCAGTCTTGGTGAATGATTCTACAGGCTCTAACTCAGTTTCAAACAAGTCCAACTAATCACAATAAGCTTTAGGATTAATTATAACTGTCTAGCCTCTAACAATTGTAGAAAACTCATATTCTCTTTTACAAAAACACATATTGCAAAAGAACATGCACACCATTGACTAAGAATATGAAATTCTTAGTTAAAGCCATGAAGCAAATATATTGAGTAAATCAACTATCTGAAACTTGTTCTTTTGCAAGAAATTAAGTTTAACCTAGTACTAATTGCATAGTTTCCTTCTAGCAAACTTTTCATCAAATTTCTTCTTATTTGAGCTTAAGGATAAGCTTTTAGCAATTGTACCTTTGGGTGGCAGTTCTATGACAATGGTAACTGACGGAGCATGATAGGCTATTATAGAGGTCGTGGGTCTGGAATTGCCAATGTGGGTAGAATATGGACCCATGGTTACTTTCTTCTATGGGTTTTTGCTACTATCTTCTTTTTCTTCTTTAGAATATTTTCTATGAGTTCATCGTCATTTTGCTTTTTCATTTCAGTTCTACTCACAAAAGTAGAAAGAAATTTTCTTTTTGGGATTCTTTTTTCTACCTCTTATTCTTTGGCTTTGTGGAGTTCTTCTTTAGTTACCCTTGCTTCCTCGAGTTTCTTGGTTATTGCTTTAGTTCTTGACATTTTCAACAATTAGGGCTTGTAATCTTTTGTTGTAGAAGAGTTTATAAGAGACCAAGGATGAAGAAATGAAGCTTTGAGTAACTGTGAAGGGTGGTAACAATTGAATTTGAATAAGTGGAAGAGATGGTTATAAGTTTGGCTTTGAGAGTTTTCAATTGCAGTTTTTCAGAAGAGATGTGTTGCTTTGTTTAAAATTTTGACTGATGCGAAATAATTGATTATCTAGGCCAAACTAATTGATTGTTGAGCTTTAAAGCTATGGAATTGGGAATGACACTACCAAAGTAATGGATTAGAGGTGCCAAGTCTAATCAATTAAGGCGGAAAATGAAAACACATACATAGCTAAAGTAATCAATTATACTAGGAAAATAATTAGTTAGCATGCTAGAAGGCTTAGTTATAATTTTATGCTAGAAACAATTATAATAAGCAAATAATTGGTAGCCATTTACCATCGAAGTAACAAGTAGTATGATAATCGATTAAACTATGTGAAATAATTGATTAGCATGCTTAAACCATTAGAGAATCAATTATATGATGTCAATTAATCTATTACCTCAATAGGAAAACTTCACAATGGTTAGGAGCTTCTTAATAATCGATTATATTCTACTAAATAATCAATTATGATTGAGTATAATTGTTTTCTTCTCAATGTAATTGATTCTTGCAAAACAAATCTTACAAATACTTCAATGCTTAAGTTAGTGACTTATTAATTTGAAATAATCATCAAACATGGAATTTAAAGAGAATTGAGAAGTTTCTTATAGTTCATTAGGATTTACCATTCCCAGTTCTCTTCAAATAAATGAAAATTGATCCTCTGGCAGTGGCTTTGTGAAGATATTTGCTAGTTGTTGCTGAGTGGGAACAAACTATAGAACAAGATATTTTTTTCACATGATTTCTTAAGAAATGATGTCTAATTTCAATGTGCTTGGTTCTCAAATGCATTATAGCACTTGAGTTGTCACATTTAATGGGAACTTCTTCAAAATTAAATCCTAGATCTTCCAGTTGTTGTTCCATCCAAAGTATTTGAGCACAATGACTCCCAGCAGCTATATACTCAGCTTTAGTAGCTGAAAGAGCTACACTATTTTGTTTCTTGTTGAACCACGAAACAATTGATCCACAAAGAACTTAACAGGTTCCTCTTGTTGGGTATGGTTGGTCATCCAAAAAGGGGGTGAATTAGGTGATAAAAAATTTTTGCCTTTTCTGAAGCACAATCCAATTTCACTAAAAGAAGTAGTAAAACAGAGATGAACAAAGACTGATGAAGGATTTAGACAAAAGAATAAAATGAAGGATCAGACAACAAAACTTACCTAGTTCAGCCCAAACCACTTGGCCTACATCCGGTTATCAAGTCACCACTTGAGATTTTCATTATATCCCATAAGTTTGATTTGCGCACTTATGAAGCCTCAATACATCCCACAAGTTTTAGTAGGTACTTGTAAAGGCACTCTTCCCATACCCTTACAAGATGTGTAAATCCCTTAGTATTTTCTCACACTAAGATTCTACCCAGAAAATGTAGAAGTGAGGATTACAGAATATATACTCACCTTTAGAGTAGATAATACATTAAAAGCTTACTCCATTGTGGTAGGTTTAACTATGAATGCTGACACAGAAAAATTTTATGAATTGTAGCAGCATTTTGGGACAAACTCACTTTATTTCATTGCCCATAAGTTTAAATGAGGTTATATTTATACATTTATGATTTAATTAGATGTTAGACATAAGATCTTTCCGTTTAGCACAAGTTCTAGCCATTACTCTGCAAAAAGAGCCGTTAACCAACCGCATTAAATACATCTGCCTTACTAAAATTTGAATTTCAAGGCCAATAGATGAATTTCACAGAGTCAACATAGTTATATATTTCAAGTTGAACTTCAAAAATTTGTCTATCACAGAGTGAAATTTGAATTTCATGTTTGCTAAAGTTAACCCTTATTAGTTCATGCGAATTTTCATATTGGAAGTGCATTTATTGAGTTTGAACAACTGTCTCAAGTTTTCACAATGCACTTCAAAATTTGAATTTCATAAGCTGAAGTTTGTCTGTTAGTGCCATGTTCAACATGATACAAAAGTTCTCTCTTCTAAATTCAACTGTTGAACTACAAAGTTCATCTATCAGAGGCATTCTTTAATAGGACTCATAAGTTCTTATTTTGAAATTCACACTTTGAAGTCCAAAGTTCATATGTCAGAGGAGGTGATTCTGAACTTACATTGAACTTCACCAATATTCAAATTTTGACTAAGTTTCATGCAAATTTTGCATACTTTCACTAACAATATTTAGCTCGAAATTCGAATTTCAGAACTAAAATTTGTCTGTCAAAAATAAAACCTCTGTAAATTCAAATTTTACTAAGCAAAGTTCAAATGTTGCATAAAATAAACATGACTCAAATTTAAAATTTGTATGATAGCCAATGTTTCTTAATTCTAACACGTGCTAACATCAGATTTACTTAATCTAACTCGTTTAAAACATATGGTTATAAGATTAAGTAAATTTCAAAGATTAAACCACCTCATGACTTAAGTAAAAATAAAATATACCAAATAGCTAGATCTTAAAAGGTTGAGCTCCACTTTCTCTTAGTCATTCCCATTCTTGGTATGTTTCCTTCTGATCTTCCAGTCTTAGAGCATTCTTTCTCTTCTTCTTCTTTGAGTGAGATACGATGATGATTTTCCTTTCTTTATTCCAATCCTCACTCTTTTTTCTTGGGCAATCCAACATTTAATGTATTACACTTACAAACCAAGTAGTTAATGTAATTTATATATCCAACTTGTATTATACAATATAAGAACACGTGGATATATCGGTATATAGCATGATATATACATTATAAACTCAATTAAGTACATGCTAATGCATGTTTTACTTCTCTAAGAAATCTTATATATGTTAGACACATATGATGCATTTGTTCCTTATTCCCATACATTTGTCATCATCAAAATTTATATTATATTAAACTTAACAATCTCGCCCTTTTTGATGATGACAAATCACTACTGAAAAATATACTTAAATAAATGATCAACACATACAATGCAGTTTAATTCAAATAATTCTAGATTAAGCACATGCATATTTCTTATACAACTTCTCCCCCTGTTTGACATCAACAAAAAGGTTTGAAGAAAAATTCTCCTATAATTCTTCTCTCAATTTGTGAAGTTGTATTAGTAAGCAAAGATGTCTAGGGTTGTTTCAAGCACATACTGAAGCACAAATTGAAACGCAAATCATCATAAAAACTTATTATGCACTACATGTTCAGATTATGCCAATTGTTACTGATATCGAAATTGATATCAATTGTTAGTGATAATAAAACTAATATTAGTTGTTGCTTGAAACTATTTTGACACCAAATGTTATTATGCTTCTTGTTAAGATGATCATGATATGCACACATCACAAGAAATATCTCAGAGTTGAAGAGTTGTAACTTTCTTCTTTTAGGATTAAGGAGAGATGTTGAAACATCATTGCTTCATTTAGCAAGCAACAAAACTCTTTACAATGAATAAGGTGACTTACAACATGAGCAATTTAATTTAAAAAAATGCTTCCCCTCAATCTATGCATTTTATATACTGCGCCAATTTAGGGAATTATTGGTGCTCAATAATTAGTGTTTAGTACAAAAACGCCAATTAAAATGGACATAAACAACTTTAGTTGGTGTTTGTGAACAAAACGCCAATTAAATATATAACATTAGTTGGCGTTTAGTAATAAAATGCCAACTAACATGATCTAACAATTAAAAAATAAATATATAAACATTAGTTAGTATTTACAATGAAACGCCAACTAAAGTGATTTACAAATTAATAACAAAATATAAATATAAAAATAATAGTTTGCATTTCCAAGAAAACATCAATTAAATTTATTTACAAATTAATAAAAAAATAAAAATGTAAAAACATTAATTGGCATTTTTATGGAAAACACTAATTAAAAACATACTTTAGATGGCGTATATAGTTAACCGCCATCTAATATTATTTATAAATTAAAAAAATTGAAAAATTACTTTAAATGGTATTTATGGTTAAACGCCATCTAAAGTGTAGCTTTAGATGGCGTTTAGTTAATAAACGAGTTAATAAACGCCATGTATAATACTTTTAAAAATATTCCCAAATTATTTAATTTTTAATTTTTATGTTCCATCAGCCAGTATACTGAAAACCTTCCTCCCTCAAATTCAAACCCTTCTTGTTCTCTCACCCTTTTTCTCTTGCCGCCATCGAGCCCTTGAAGTCTCCTCACCATCGGGCTCTCTCTCTTGTCACGTAGTCAACCTTGCCCTCTCCTTACTGTCAGGATCTCAATCTGCTGTTGTAGCTTTATAGTCTTCCTCAAATCTGGTTGTAGTGGCTTCCTACTCAAATCGCGATTTGTGATTTAGGGCTCTTTTAATCTTTACATTTTATCTTCTGCTCAAATCGGTGGGGCTATCCACGAAGTGTCATCGTCGAAGCTGCCCACCTACATTTCTCCTTCCTCATGGTTACTTGATTTAGATTTGCTACTTGTTTCAGCCGAGTTCTTCCTTTTTCTTGCATCACGGTGGTGTGTCTCAGCTAGGGCTCATTTGGCTCCTATAAGTTAGCCACTATTCCTTCGTTTCTCTCCTTTCCTTCAATCCTATGCAAGGTAGCAACTCCCCTACATATTGCTATAACTAAGTAGTTATTTAATATAGATTTCTTCATCGTTTTTGCTACCAGAAATAGAGAAGGAATTTGATTGAATTGTCTGGTAGAATCTGGTTATGTTTAGAACCTCTTTTCCCTAGGTAATCTCATCATTAGTCTTTATTTAGTATTTCCATGTTTATAGGATGATGGTTTCTTTCTCATCTCTTAAAAGTTGAAATGGAATTGAGGGTTTTAAGTGATTGAGGAAATAGATGTTCTGGAAGCTTTATGGAGTTCGGATGATGTTTGGCAAATATGTTTTTGAAGAAAGGGATTTGACTAGAATGTTGCCCATGATAGTTATACTAGTGCATTTCAAATGTTTGATGAATTGCTTTTTTTTTATATACAAATGTTTGATGAATTGCTTTAAAGAAGAGAGGATTATAATTTCAATTAGTAGTTGTTCATTATGGTTGCAAATTTGATTAGAATTTAATACATAATATACTTCAACTCCATACTGGTATGTAAGAGTTAGAAAGTTGGTCTTTGAGCTTGTTGGAAATATTAGCTAAGAAATTGGGTATTTAAGTTAGATTATGTTAAGAAAAGGTTGTAAGTAGTGAAGGTTGATTGATTTGGATTATTTGAATTAGATTGTATGCCCTGTTGGCAAAACATAATAGTCTTATAATATTAGTGGTATTGGCATCTTGTATTACCTTCCCACATTTTTCTTGTAAAATAAAAAATATGAGTTTAATTAAGATTCTCAATCTATTATAACCTAATCAATTGTTGTTCTATTCCTTGCTTAGGTGTATAAAGATAGGAATGTGTTTGTACAGCTTGTAAAAAGAGCTAAAAGGGACAATTTCAAGGAAATTTCTCTCATTGTGGATACTCCAATTTAATTACTCATGTCTTTTAGTATTTCTGATTTACTTATGCTAAACTTAATAATTTGAAATGATATTTGCTAGTGATACAGATATTCAATTTTTCCCAGGATGATTTGATGACTAAAGATATTTTATCTAATAATTGATGATATAATTTTTTTTCAGTTTTTTGAGCAAGAAAATAAATATGTAAGCAGAAGATTTTTTTTTTAGGAATTGGTGTTGGTATAATAGAAATTGAATTTTATTTTTTTTTGTTCTAATTTAATTGTAATTGAATTGCTAGAATGTTATTTGGGGTTCTATTAGAAAGGAGTTTATTAGATATTCGTTCTAAATTTCTTTTCTCTCTACTTTCTCTCTACTTTGGACATGATTGTGCATTATATTCTTTCGAACATTTTTTAGAAATTTGTTCTAAATTTCTTTTCTCTAGTTGACTCAGTTTAATCTTAATTTAAAAATTACGTTTAGGTCAATTAAAGTGTGAAAAATAATTGTTAGAAGTTTATGTGCAAAGGTCTCATAGAGATAAAAGGAAAAGTTCAAGTCCTTGGTGTTGGTGATTAACTTCAAACCTTCTAAGGTATGTCAATCTTATTTTATGACGCCATTTTTTCCCGTTCTATTTCTTGTATGTTCTAATTTTGGTTCAAACATTTGGGTTGTGAATGCATATTACAAACTCTTTTCATGTGGGACAAGCAAAGATGGGGAATCCTCTATTGTTGAATGGAATGAAAGTGAAGGAGCAATCAAAAGGACTTATCAAGGATTCCGTAAGTGATCTTTGGGCTGCTGGTGATGATTTCTCCATTAAATTATGGGACATGGACAATGATCAACTTTTGATGACTACTGATACTGATGGAAATCTCCCAGTAAGTTCATTCATTTATTGCAAATTGGGGAAATTCCCTTTGCAAATGGTGGTTTTTTATTACTACCTTATTTAATTTCTATAGGCAAGCCCATGAATTCGTATCAACAAGGATGGAACTCTCTTAGCTGTTTCTGCAAATGAAAATGGGATTAAAATTTTAGAGAATGTAGATGGTACTCGATTGTTGTGTGCATTTGAGAAATCTTTCTATGATGCATCTAGATCATTTGAAGCCATGGCAAAGGTATACTTCTAGATGTTTCGCTCTCCTGAACTTATAAACAAAATCTGGTTAGAATAGAAATAGCATGCATATCTTTGTCTGTAGGATGTGTATCATCTAAATTGGTTGATAGTTGAATTCTTCCAAATCTTACTTTCAAATGTAGTTTGAGATGTTGCTCAAGGTAGTGGTGTCTAAGATTTGTTGTAATAGATATCGTTGGAATTAAAAAAAATTAGAAAAAGAAAATTATGAGTATGTGTTATTACATGAGATCACTTTTTGTGCAATTTGCTTGCATATTCTATGTCCAATTTGGTCAACTAAGTGATTTTACTGACTATGATTAGGTATATTAGTGGAATTGACTAATGTTTGACAATTACTCCCAGGCAACCTGACGTTACTTGGTGATTGCTTTAAATGATTTGATCCTTTGTTTTCAATGTTGGTTGTTATATTGTCCTCGAAAGATGACTATTAAAAAATTTTTCCAGAGTACTGAGTTGGTTGTCAAATGTTTCCTTGAATATGCTTATGTGAAGATGTATAATTGCTTTAGGAAAAAAAAAACAAAACAAAAGATGTATAATTATTCATTATGAAATTAAATGCATTACTGGTTTTTATTCATCAATTTCAAACCAGAAGCAACAAAAAATTTCTGAGATCAAAGTTGGATTAGATGATGTGGAACTTCTAGTACTAAGCTGTGGTTCTCTGTTGAATTCTATGCTTTATATTTTAGTTGTTGAAAAATATTATTAACCTTTTTGTTTGTACTGGGTATATTCTACTGTTAAATTTATTGTATTGCATTTTAGTCATTGCATTTTAGTTTGTTTATTGGGTTTTCTATATATACTGGCAAGTTCAAAAATACAGGTTTCAAAGGAACAAATTAATCAAATTACTGTCCCAAAAAAAAAAACTCATGATTTAGTTGGTGTTTCAGGTTAAACGCCATCTAAGTGAAGATTAAAGATGTGAAATGCCATCTATAATGAACATAACAGATGGCATTTAACAAGCAAACGCCATCTACGTTCACCTACAAAAGATGGCATTTCAGTAAAAGATGCCATCTAAGTACAGGTTAAAGATGGTGTTTTGGCATCTAAAATAATTACTGCTGTAACACCCCTCATGACTTTGTTTTAGCATTGTGTTCAGGATCGGAGAAAACAGGTTGGAGGAAGGCTCAAGTAGAGTCTGAAAGAGCTCTACACCTCGGCGAGAAGTAGGGCCATTGCGGTGAGAGCCAATTCTAGTGGCGTGTTTATGGCTAAATGAGGTGGTGCCATGGCGAGCTGCGATGGAGCCGGGTTGAGGATCGGAATTTTGTTTAAATCCAGATCATTTTGGACAAACGGAAAGGAAAGAAAATGGAGGAGAACTGAGAGAGCTCTGCTAGGGCTTGTTGGATTCGGCCATTGGGAGTTGTTTTTAGGCTTTGAAAGCATGGATTCAAGTTGGTAAGTGTTCTCTACTCCTCCCTCTCCATTTTCTTTAGTTCAAATTTGGGGTTTTTCGGTTTTAAGATTGGATCTTCGGTTCTAGCTGAAATCCAACGATTGAAATAGATGAAATGGTGCTAATAAAGTGTGTTGTGGTGTTCTTGTTGCTTGGGTGTGAGTTTTGAAGGGATTATATGTGTTTAGAGCTTAACCCTAGGTTGTTCTTGGTTTAGAGTATAAGGAATCCGAGTTGTATAGAATTGTGTGATGTTTGAATGGTTCCTAGGACTTAATGATGCATGAAAGGGGTGTTGGAACCTTGGGTTAAGTTAAAATAATTGCATTGTGATGTTTGGTTATTGGTATGTTGTGGTTAATCAAGGAATTATGGTATTGTTAAGGTTGTTTGCTACTCAGAGAAGGCTAGTTGTGGGATTGGCATTCAAGAAAGTTTGTGGAACCCGTGTGAGTGTGATATTGACAACCTAAGATAACCAGGTGTTGTTTGTGTTGTATGATAGTATATATGTTTGTATATACATATGCATTTTCTTTCATACCACAATATAACTGTGTTGTGTGTACTATTTTCTATATATATCGTGGTATGCACACAGCTAGATGATGTTTATGATGATGACATGACATGACATTGTGATATGATGATGATGATTATATGATGATACATGAGTATCACCACATGACATGATGAGATTGTGATATATGGTGGATTGGGTGCTGAAGATAATGTGATATATGATGATATATGTTAGGGAGGATAAGGATGGGAACCCTGTGGCTAAATCGCCTTCTATGGCCAAGAGGGGAAAAGCGCACAGTGGACTACACCTTCCCTAAATCGCTGCCAATTTGTGGTGGGAAAGGGGAAGGAGAGCCACGGTCTGAACATTAGTGTTACCTTTGGCCAGGTGCACTAATGGGAGGTGAGCTTGGTGATGTCCTAGAGTCAGTCTTCACCAACTGTTGGAAGGGAATTACCTATATGAAATGTCCTGTTATGATGATAGCCCGTGGTTCTAGCTATGTACAAGGGAGACATGCATTCCATTCATGAGTTGCATGAGATATATGTATACATATATGTATGTGTGTGTATGGTTGTCCCCGATTATTGAGACATTGTCTCACGCCCCTCTCCCATGAACTAACATTTTAGGTGACGGTTCTGGCACTAGTCTGAAGAAGACGTGGGAGTAGATAAGCGTGTGGGAATAGTCTATGTAGTATTTGTAAATTGGATAATGTATCTCATGCCAAGTAGGATATAATTGTTTGTAATGAATGTATGGTTATGAATATGGATTGTATGGATGTGGTATGTATGGTTATATGGGTTTGTATATTGAGAAGTCAATATGGTGGTTTTTGTTAGCCCCGTGTGGAGTTGGGTCATGTTGGTGTGGTTTGAGGCCTATAGCTCGTTTGTCAAGTAGGGGTTCCAAGGGGTCAAATCTCAGAGGAGTGGTTCCTTTGAGGTGAAACCTCTTTAGAGAAGTTGGTCTGGGGGTTTTGGACCTGTCTGAATAATCTTTGAGTGACCATTTGCCTTTGGTGGCTATTGAAGGTGGTTAGTGGTAAGTTTTAGTCAATAAGTAGCCAAAATGGTGGCAAGGGTCCAAAATCTCCATATGGAGTTGAATTAAGGTGAAGTTGGTGTATATGGCTAGTTTGGGACTAGATTGACTTGTAGGAGTTGGAATTAAGTTAATCAGAGGTCGAAGCATAAAGTTATGCCCGTCGGAAGTTAGCCCCGGAGTATAGAAGTTGCTGGTATAGAAAACCAGCAGGGGGCGCTGCGGCACAGGGTAGCAGGCCATGGTGCCGTAATGTCCAGAAGTGATGGAGAAATAGGGGAGGCCAGAGCCACGGTGATACTTTAGCGACCACAGCCCCAGCCCAATTTTTGGTATTTTTGTGGTTCGTTTCCGCTGTTCTGAAGTTGTGAGAAGTTGTTTTGAGATGTTGGGGTTGTGTTTGGTTGAAATTTTGAAGTTTGTGGTCAAGTTTGAAGGTGTCAGGAGGTAGGGTGTTACATTTTGGTATTAGAGCAATGGTTTTAGGCCATTGTTTCTGCTTGGAGTACTACTTGGCACAATTTGAAATACATAGACTATATTCCCACTACAATGCTAGTACTGAACCATATCATTGAATGTGTTGTTGCTTGTTTGTAGGAAGAATGTCTTGAAGAGGAAGATTGAGTAATAGTGATCTCATGAGGCAGATGCATGAGATGCTAGTTGGCCTCAGTAATCAGGTGAATACTCAAGGGGAGACGTTGAACAGGTTGCAAGAGCAAATGGATAGGCAAGAGCAGGATGAAATGAACAAAGAGAAATGTTTGTGGACTTGAATACAGGAGAGGGTGAAAATGTAGTGGAGCCTGAGAGACCCCAAGAGTTGGAAGAAGGGGTATCTCTTTACAATTGAAGGACTTTCGGAAGTTCAATCCTCCAGCTTTCGAAGCTACCATGGATGTTTCACAGGCTGAAGATTAGATAGAACAATTGGAGAATATCTTTAGTATGATGGATTGCACCTCAAAACAAAGGGTGCCACTAGCGACATTTAAGCTTGAAAAGAAGGCCAAGAGATGGTGGAGGAGTATTCTCCTGAGTGTTGAAGCGATGAATCCTCCTATGAATTGGGATCAGTTTAAGGAACAGTTCTTTGCACACTACATCCCTCCAGCCCTAATGATGCAGAACAAGGCCAAGTTCCTAACTTTTCAACAAGGGAATCTGTCGACGGATGACTACATTGATCAGTTTTTGGACTTGGCAAAATATTCCACTTATCTGAATAATTACCTTGGTGATAGATGGATGACTTAGAGGTTGTTTGAGGTAGCTCACCTAGAGATTAAGGAATGACTATCTATGGTGGAGTTTGTGTCCTTTGAGGACTTGTGTACAAAGATACATGCCCTATACAGATGGATGAAGGAGGCCAAGGAGCATAGAAGGAATTCCATGATTCGTGTTTTTTTTCACTTAAGACCTACAGGAGGAATAAGTAAAGGAAGTGGCTCAGGTAGTCGTAGCGGTGGTGGCAGTACAGGTTCTAACGAAGGAAAATGTCACTATAATAGAGGCCATCATGGTAGAGGAAGAGGCAGATTTGGTAGAGATCAGTCCAACAGAGGTTAGTTTGGCAGAAGACCCTTTTATTAAGGAGGCTTTGAATATGGGAGTTCCAGTTAGAGTGAATATGCAGGAAAGGACTCCACTCCATCTCAGTACAGTTCATGTAGTGCATCAAATCCGTGCACACAATGTAGGTTTAGCCATGGTGACCATCTGTGCTTGATTTGTTATAATTGTAGGAGACCGGGTCATATGTCATGAAATTATTGGGAGCCAAGGTGTGATGATAACATGAGGAGGCCCACGATGCTTGGATGAGTCTTTACCATCACCCAACAGGAAGCGGATGCAGCGCCTAATCTGATTAGAGGTAAACATAAACTCAATGGCTACTCTATTCATGCTTTGTTTAACTCAGGTGCATCGCATTCCTTCATTTCTTTTGATTGTGCTTGGAGATTGGGTATTGTGGCAATGGGGTTGCCTTTTGAGTTGTCAGTGTCCACACCCACGGGAGTTTCAATAAGAACTACTCAAGCTTGTCTAAACCATATGGTTCGTTTTGAGCACTGAAGCACTACTCTGGATTTAATCTGGTTATCGTTGCAAGAGATTGATGTGATAATTGGGATGGATTGGCTAGAGGCGAATAATGCTATTCTTGACTATGCTCGGAAGACTGTGTCTTTGCCTATGAATATCCCTAGTATTGAAGGGGATGAGAATATTTGTTTATCCTTTGCCCAAGCTGACAGGTATATGAGAAAAGGATGTCAAGGGTTTCTGGTTTTCTTCTCTGTGAACGTGGATATGGAAAGAGGTGTCGAAAGATATCTGGTTGTGAATGAATACCCTAATGTATTTCCAAAGGAGATTACCGGTTTGCTGCCACCATGAGAACTGGAGTTTTCCATTAATTTAGTACTTGGGAAAAGTCCTATTTCTAAGGCTCCATATCGAATGGCACCGTCTGAATTGAAAGAACTCAAGA
The DNA here is from genome assembly GCA_026686845.1 of Adenanthera pavonina. Lineage (NCBI taxonomy): Eukaryota > Viridiplantae > Streptophyta > Magnoliopsida > Fabales > Fabaceae > Adenanthera > Adenanthera pavonina. The sequence goes on along the minus strand of JAIVEN010000019.1, from coordinate 7,552,452 downwards.
AGCAGATTGAGGATTTGTTGAAAAGGGGTTTTATCAGACCTAGTGTCTCACCTTGGGGAGCTCCAGTGCTGTTTGTCAAGAAGAAGGATGGTAGCCTTAGATTGTGCATTGATTACAGGCAGCCGAACCGAGTGACGATCAAGAATAAATATCCTTTGCATAGGATTGAGGACTTGATTGATCAGTTGTTAGGTGCCTCTGTATTCTCTAAAACGATCTGAGGTCAGGATATTATCAATTGTGAGTGCATGATAAGATGTGCCTAAGAAGGCATTCCGAACTCGATATGGTCATTATGAATTTCTCGTGATGCCATTCGGGTTGACCAATGCCCTAGCAATCTTCATGGATTATATGAATAGGGTGTTTCAGCCATATTTGGATAAATTTGTGGTAGTGTTTATTGATGACATCTTAATTTACTCCAAGAGTGAGGAAGATAATGCGCTCCATCTTTGGTTTATGTTGCAAGTATTGTGAGATCACCAGCTGTATGCTAAGCTTAGTAAGTGTGAGTTTTGGCTATGGGAGGTGAAATTTTTGGGTCATGTGATTTCTGCAGAAGGAGTGGCAGTAGACCCTAGTAAAGTTGAAGAGGCGTTGAATTGGGAGAGACCACGATCGATGACTGAAATTTAGAGATTTCTGGGATTGGCTGGATATTACTGAAGGTTTATTAAGGGATTCTCTCTGCTTGTTATGCCATTGACTAGACACACCCGTAAGGATCGATCTTTCATTTGGGATGATAGGTATGAGAGAGCATTCCAAGAGCTAAAGGTTTGTCTAACGTCCACCCCAGTGCTCATTATTCTTAACCCATCAGAGCCGTTCACAGTTTACACGGATGCCTTTAAGAAGGGTTTAGGGTGTGTTTTGATGCAGTAAGGTAGAGTTGTGGCATATGCTTCAAAGCAGTTGAGGCCTCATGAGGAGAACTATCCTACTCATGACCTTGAGCTTGTTAAATCAAGTGTTTTGATGATTCCAAACCAACCTTCTAGAGTTTGGAAAGAAGATATCAAAGGTGCATGAAAGATCTCAAATGGAGAAATCTAAGTAAAATCAGCACAAGATTAGATATAAGATCTCTTACTATGTTTAATTTGAGTAAAAGGCTTTGAGCTGACAAAAGAATATTTTTAGAAATATGATTCGATAATAATTCATGGAATATTTGAAAAACACCCACTAACAGATGAAATTTAAAGTATTAAAATTGATCTATTGCTTTGAAAATTTGAACTTCGGCTTCTAAAATTTGAATTTTGAATTGAAAATAAGTTAGTCAGAAAAGAGATTCCTCTAACAAACTAACTTTGAGTGCAGAAATTCAATCTTTGACATAAGTCTGATAAGAACCTTCTCTTACAGATGAACTTTGAGTTTTAAAAATTTGAATTTCTGATAAAACACAATCCATAAAAATGAAAAATTCGTCTGAGAATATGTCAAAGTTCATCTGAAAGTAAAGTTTAAAAAGAGTCCAAAATTAGCTCACTGATAGATGAACTTTGATTATGAAAATTCAAATTTTAGAAACAAAGCTTGTATGTCTGTTATTATAATCTATTGACATACGAATGTTGGTTTTTAGAAATTTGAATTTTGAACTAAGTCTGATAAGAGCTCTCTCAAATAGACAAACTTTGAATCTTGAAAATTTGAATTTCGAAAAGATGAACTATTGTGCCTTATTGAGCTGCCCATTGATAGATGAATTTTGGGCACCAAAATTCGAACTTCGAAGGCACTGTAGCAATATGGGACAACTATTCACACTTACCAAAAGAACTTTAACTTGAAAATTGGTATGTTCCAACATAGAAACATTTTACAAAGATGAAAATTCAAACTTTGCTTCATAACAGATGAACTTTGAAGTTCAATGTTGAAGTCTTTAGCTTTCGGTCTTTGTAAAATTCGTCTGTTGACAAACCAAAATTCAAACTTTGAGTGTCAGATGCATTAAATACATTTGGTGAATGGATAATTTTTCAGAGTAACCGTTGGGTAACATCTCTAACAGCTAGATCTTATCTCTAACATATAGTTAAGACAAAAATCTATAAATAGAACTTCATTTGAAGTTGTGGGTAACGATTTTACATTGTATATACTGAAACTCTGTCAAATTCTTAAGTCAAAGTCTTTTACTCTCACATACTTCATTCTTCTGCACTTCGACTTTTATATACACTCTAAATTAGAGAGTTTATTCATTATAATCAATCTTATTTTTATCTGGAAGAAAGATTTTCTTGTTAGGGGATATCACAAGGGATTTGGGAAGTACTTAGCTAGAGTGCAAAGAGTGAGGTTGTAAGCTCTAAGAACATAGCATCAAAGTTGTATTGAGGCAATTGCAAGAAGCTCACTGAATTCTTGCAAGATAGTGAAAAATCTCAAGTAGTTGCTTGGGGATTGGACGTAGGTCAAGATAGAGAGACCGAACCAGAATAAATATGTGTCTTTCCTTCTCTTTTATTGCTTTTACCTTGCTATTCCTTTATACTCTATTTTACTGTCACTTTTGCCTTCATCACTCTTTTGACTTTTGCAGAAAATTTTAATTTTCCCAATTCACCCCCTCTTGGGAAGCCAGCATATCTAACAAGTAGTATTAGAGCCCAGATTCCCAAACAAATGATCTAACAGTTTGGGAAATTTAATGGCTGGCTTTGGAGAAAGCATACTACCTGAGGAAAATAACACAAATAGACCACCTAGCTTTAGTAGAGAACACTATGGATACTAGAAGATGAGAATGTAAATCTATCTCCAGTCCATTGATCTGGACATTTGGTCTGTCATCTAGAAGGGAGACTTTGTCCCAATGAAACTGTAGGATGATGGAAAGTATAAGGAGAACCAGAGGATGAGTGGAATGAGGAAGATAAGAGAAGAGTCTTGTTGAACTTTAAGGCAAAACACTACCTGGTCAGTGCATTAAACCAAGATGAATTCTATAGAGTGTCACAATGTTTCACAGCCCAGGGTATATGGGACACTTTAAAAATCACTCATGAAGGAACCACTGGAGTAAGAGAGAACAAATTGAACTCCTACATTGGTGAATACGAAAGCTTCAGAATGGTGGAAGGTGAGAGCATCAAAGAGCTGCAAAAGATATTCACCCTCATTGTGAATCAATTGAAGAGTCTTGGCAAAGAGTATACTCAGCCAAAAAAGGTCAGAAAAATCCTTAAAGCTCTTCCTCTGGAGTGGCAACCTAAAGTAACAGTAATAGAGGAAGCAAAAGAAGAATCAATGGTATCTGTCACAGCCCTCTTTGGTAGCCTTGAAGAATATGAGGGAAAGATAAATGTTTTTAAGGAAAAAGGACAAGACAGGAAAAAGAAGAGTCTTGCTTTAAAAGTTGCTGAAGAGAAAGAAGAAGAATCTGATGATGGAGATGAATTAGACAAAGAAACTCTGGCTATGATGGTTAGAAAATTCGGAAGGTTTTACAACAAGAAAAGAAACAAAAGATTCTTCAAGAAAGGAGCAGCTGGAGACAACAAGAAAGAAGGAAAAGAGCCTGTCACTTGCTACGAATGCAAGAAGCAAGGACACATCAAATAGGATTGTCCATAATTCCCAAAGAAGCAAGAGAAAGAAAAGAAAACTGCTGACAAGAGCAAGAAGAAGAGAGCATACATCTTATCAATCTGGGGCAACAACTCAGATGAAGAAGAAGATGATGAAGATGAAATTGCCAATATCTGCTTGATGGTACTTGCATATGAAGAAACTCAAATCCCATCCAACAGTGATCATGAAGATGAGGTATATGAATCTAAACCTTCCTATTCTAAATTACTTGATGCATTTCATGAATTGCATGATGAGTTTATTAAGATAGCTAAAAAACTGAAACAGGCTAAGAAAAGGATTAACAAGTTAGAATCTCAATGCAATATTTCTGACATTGCATCTCTGCATAAAACTAAATCTGCTTGGTGTATATCATGTATTGAATTAAAGCAAACTAATGACTATCTACTGAAAGGCATGGCTAGACTTACTAAGGGTAAAGATATGTTGTTTGCTTTAATGAGAAGTCAGAGAATCACATAAGGAAAAGCTGGACTTGGTTATGATCCTTGTGCAGTAAAAGAAAGGATTAAAAAGAAAAATTAAAATCTGTATATGAGGCATTTTGTGCATGCTAATGGGCATGAAAAGAAAGATAACATCTCAAATAGCATTGAATCCTATGATCAACCAAAATATGTGAAACAAAAATATTATCTGCATTGCTTTCTTCCTACATCACAATCCAACAACCGCTTTACCACCTGTCACTTCTATAAGAAGATGGGATACATTTTCAGTTCATGTGCATTGAAGAAAAATGGACTTGACAGGAAGGTAAAATGGGTTCCCCAAAGTACACTTGTATCTAGGGAAAATGCCACTGACAGAAAAGGACCCAAGCAAATTTGGGTACCTAAAAAGAAACTCTGAACTTTATTTTACAGATTTGTCTTCAAGCAAGAAAGAGTAACAAATGGTATATGGACATTGCCTGCTCAAGTCATATGACTAGTGATAAGGAGAAGTTCATCACCCTTAGAGATAAAAGGGGAGGAAAGGTGACCTTTGGAGGTGATCAATATGGCAAAATAGTTGGTATTGGCATTGTGGGCAAGAATCCTGAAACATCTATTGAAGAGGTGCTGTTTGTAATTAGCCTCAATCATAATCTGCTAAGTATAAGTCAAACATGTGACAAAGGTAACTGGGCACTGTTTGACTCAAAGTTTTGCCTGGTCATCCAAAAAAGTGATCGCAAAGTAATCCTCAAGGCTCAAAGGGATGATAACTGCTATACTATTGATCTTGATGAACTTCCTTCCTTAGATTCTGTCTGTTTAATTAGTTAGGATAATGATAGTTGGTTGTGGTATAGAAGACTGACACATGATAACATGAACCAACTGTCAAAACTGGTTAAGAATGAGTTAGTCACTAGCTCACCAAAAATCTCTTTTAAAAAAGATAAAGAATGTGATGCATGCCTCAAAGGAAAACAAACTGGATCATCTTTTAAATCTAAAAATACAGTCACCACATCTAGACCACTACAACTATTGCATATGGATCTGATAAGTCCATCTAGAGTAAAGAGTATTGGTGGAAATCTGTATGTTATTGTAATTATAGATGATTACTCTAGATTTACCTGGACTTTGTTTCTTTCTTCCAAAAGTGAAACATTTGATGCATTTGTAACCTTAGCTAAGAAAGTGCAAAATGAGAAGGGTATTTCTATTGTGTCTATCAAGTCTGATCATGGAGGAGAATTTGAAAACTCATGCTTTATGAAGTACTGTGATAAACATGGAATTGGTCACAACTTCTCAACTCCAAGGACTCCTCAGTAAAATGGAGTGGTGGAAAGGAAGAACAGAACAATTGGAGAAATGTAAAGAGCAATACTGAATGAAAATGAACTCTCTCAAGTATTTTGGGCTGATGTAGTAAACACAACAAGTTATATCATTAACAGAGCTTACATCAAACCAATTATGGGGAATACTTCTTATGAGCTGTACAAAGGAAGGAAGCCAAACCTTTCACATATGTATGTATTTTTCTGTAAATGTTTCATCCACAACAATAGAAAGGAGAATCTGGGTAAGTTTGACACCAAATCTAATGAAGGTATATTTCTAGGCTATTCTAATAGGAGTAAAGCATATAGAGTTTTCAATAAAAAGACTAAATCTGTAGAGGAATCTATGCATGTTATGTTTATTGAAAATGAAATAGTTTCCAAGCATGTTATTGATGAAGATGATCTTATTTCAAATTTTAAGAACTTAGATCTTTCTGAAGAAGGTAAAATTGAACCTCTAAAAATATCTGAATCTATTAACATCGAGGAAAATATTCAAGAGAAAGACTTTGAGGATGAGAATAATGAAGATATATCTCAAGAACTCCCCAGAGCTTAGAGATATCAAAAGAATCATATTGTTGATCAAGTGATTGGAGATGTTCAAGAGAAAGGTAAAACCAGAAAATAGCTAATGGATCAGATGATCAACTGTGCTTTTATTTCTCAAATTGAACCTAAGTGTGCTGAAGAAGCCTTAATTGATGAATACTAGATTCTGGCCATGCAAGATGAATTAAATAAGTTTGAAAGAAATCAAGTTTGGGCTTTAGTGCCTAGACCTAGAAATCACCCTATCATTGGCACTAAATGGGTCTTTAGAAATAAACTTGATGAATCAGGAACAATAATTAGAAATAAAGTAATATCGGTTGCCAAAGGATATAATCAAGAAGAAGGTATTGATTTTGGGGAAACCTTTGCTCCAGTTGCAAGATTGGAAGCAATTAGAATTCTATTAGCCTATGTATGCATGAAAAACATAATGTTATATCAAATGGATGTGAAAAGTGCTTTTCTGAATAGATATATCATGGAAGAGTTTTATGTAGACCAACCTCCATGCTTTAAGGACTCGACAAAACCAAACTATATTTATAAACTAAAGAAAGCTCTTTACAGTTTAAAATAAGCTCCTCAAGCATGGTATGAAAGGCTAAGCAATTTTCTAACTGAGAAGGGGTTCAATAGAGGAAAGAAAGATATTACTTTGTTTAGAAAGAAAACAAAGACTTACTTATTGTTCAAATTTATGTTGATGATATTATATTTGGTGCTACTAATAAATCTTTGCAAGAACTTCTCTAAGCTAATACAGGGTGAATTCGAAATGTCAATGATGGGTGAGCTTAACTTCTTCCTTGGACTATAAACTAAGCAATGTGGTGATGGTATCTTCCTCAATCAATCAAAATATTTGAAAGAGTTGCTAAAAAAGTTTGGCATGGAAAAAGCTAAGCTAATGGGAACTCTTATGGCTACTGCAACAAAGTTTGATATGGATGAAGGAGGAAAAACTTTTGATATAACTCAATATAGAAAAATGATTGGATCTCTACTATACCTAACAACTAGCAGACCTGACATCATGTTCAGTGTCTATATATGTGCAAGGTTCCAATCATGTCCCAAAAAAACCTATGCAACTGCTGTGAAATGCATCTTCAGATATCTAATTGGAACATCACAGATGTGACTTTGGTACCCAAAGGGCAATGAAGAAGATCTCATTGGATACACTGATGCTGACTTTGCTGGATCCAAAACTAATAGAAAAAGCACTAGTGGAACATGTGAGTTCCTTGGAGGATCCTTCATTTCATGGTTCAGCAAGGAGAAAAATAGTGTGGCTTTATCTGCTGCAGAAGCTAAATATGTTGCAACTGGCAGCTGTTGTGCTTAAGTCATTTGGATGAAGCAGTAGCTTGAAGATCTTGAGATTAAGATGAAGGAAATACTAATAATGTGTGACAACCAAAGTACTATCAACATCACAAAGAATCCTGTCATGCATTCAAGGACAAAGCATATTGAAGTTAGGTACCACTTTATAAGGGACCATGTTCTGAAAGGAGAAATCAGATTAGAATACATCCCTACTGAGGATCAAGTTGCTGACATTCTAACAAAGCCCCTTCCAGAAGATAGACATTGTAAAATCAGAAGAGAATTGGGTATGGTAAATCCTAATGAACTGTAAGTATGTCCTTATATCTATCTAAATTAGAGTTTCTGACATTAAATCAATCCCAACTTTAGCATTGGAGTGTGTTTGATATGAGTTGCAAGTACTCGTCGCAAGTTCAAATGATAATAGAACCATGTACTGGAGCTAATCAGGATGGCACAATCAAAAGATAAAAAAGAAAGCCAGAAATCTGAGCATCTGGATATGTTTTGTAAGTTCAGAAAATTGAAATTCGCATTTTAGATGTTTATTAGACGAATTTCCACAATTAAACTATGTTTTTGAGAAGTTAGCATGTTCAACATTCGAATTTGGATGCCCATCAGACGAATTTCAGTTGGCCGCACACTGTAACAGTACTTTTCTATCCTTTAAAATTCATCTATTGAATAACAGAAATTTGAATTTTCAAAAATGAAATGCAAATATAGTCTCTGTTCAACATGACTATTGTACGAATCTCCATTTCTCAAAATACACATGTTGAAAATTCTTCACAAAATGTTGAAATTCGAATTTTTGGTTCAAAATTACTCTGTTGTAACATGTTCACTTTATTAATTCTCTGAAAGATGAATTTTCATAAGTAAAGTTTGTCTGTTGCGTGTTTTGTTCATAATTGCTTATTGCCTGGTTCTTTCAAAGTTTGAACTTTGTTGAAGCAAAGTTCATCTATTTACTCCTTGTTCCCAGAACCAAGCCTCTGTCAGATGAATTTCCAAGTGAAAATTTGTCTGTCAGTAAGCCTAGCTGAATGGACTAACTTGTACCTACACGAAGTTTGAATTTTGACCTCTCAAAATTCGTTTGTTCAGCAGTTACAAACGTTAAAATTGAAGGTCGTGCTCTGAACAGACGCAACCCTATTCGTCTCTCTCTTAAGTCTGTTCAAATTCTCTCTTTAATTCCCTTTAACTCCATTCATGAACCTTTATTTCTCACTAATTAAACTTCTTTTCGCACCTTAGAAACCCATTCTTAGCATCTTTCGGAATCATTCCTCTACGAGAATGACAAAAGTCAAAAATCCAGAAGTAGGGAAGGGAGAGACACGGCCAAAGAGGTCTATAAAATCCCAATATGCCTCCAAGGAGAGTGAAACTTAGAAAAGCAAAGGCGAATCCAGCAAGGCAACTCCCTCCAAAAGGCAGAAAACTACTCCAAGAGCATACTCGAAGAAATCTACACCTTCTCCTTCGAAGAAAGCAGAGCCTGTTGTTCCTGCCACTTCTATCACTGTTGCTTCTTCTTCCTCCTTCAGCACTGAATCTGGAGAATATTAGCTAACCTCACTGCCATTGTGGAGCAATGCTCATATTCTTGGAGAATACACTACTAAATTTGTCAGCAAAAAGGTAATCAAGCCTTACTGCATAAATTTGGAAGAATTATTGGTTTCTAACAACTTTGATGCTAGGCTTTAGATGATAAGATATAAAAATTTGTTAGAAATACTAGAAAGATATGATGATGAGTTAGTCAAAACCTAGTATGCCTCTCTATAAGTTAACAGTAAGAAGAAGTGGGAAGTTAATCTGAGGTCAAGGACCATCTGGCTAACAGATGAGACCTTCAATGAAGTTTTAGAAATTCCAGGGCAAGATGGTTTGAAGATTGACATTACGGCCTCAAGTTATATGGATGAGGCTAAAACTACAGATGAAGAAGGAGGGTCTTTTCTGAACTATAAGGAAAGCACAATTCTGAACACTCTGTTTAGAAGAAAGGAGAACAGGCCACCTTTAAGCTTGCTGAAACCTACTGACCTCAGTGCTCAAGTCAGAATCTTACACTATATTGTGTCCAAGATTATCTTCAACAAAGGAGGCAGTTTCAATCTGATTACAAGGGCTAAAGCACATGTGATGGTAGCAATCATGTGTGGGAAGCTTATCAACATGGGACACATCATCCTCCAACGCATGATCAAGGCAAGAGATCAGAGGAAAGATTCCACCCTTCCATATGCAACAATCATCTCCAAGATACTTCAGTATGCCCGGATGCAACATCTTGAAAAAGGAAAAGGGAAGCCTACTAAAATCTTCAAAGAAGAAGGATTGCAAAGGATGGGAATAGAGAAGAAAGATGGGAGATGGATTGGAAAGGGAGATGGAAAGACAGAAGACCTTTTTCTTTGATGAAGAAGCCTCCTAATAGCAAGGAAGAACCTCTAAGGCTGCTCCAAAATCCATACCTTAGCCTTCTCAGCCAGTCCCATCTCCATCTCAGCTGACTCAAGCTCAAATACTATCTACTCCAACTACTCAAGCAAAGCCAACCAAGATCACTGAGTTGTATGACAGTCTGTCTGCACTTATACTTAGCATCAGAGATGAGCAAAATGCCAAGTTTTTCCATCTGTAAAACCAGTTACATCAATTGGTAAAGAATATGAAAATGGTTACTGATGCATATAAAGACATCAGGAGTGTCATTCCCTCCACATCAGCTAGGATTCTCTGAGCCTGTCATGTCTTCTACACCTGAGCCTCTAAGTCCATTTGTGCTAGCTTCCCCTAAACCTAATGATGCAATACATGAAACTAAGGCTACTGGCACATTGACCACACCACAGGCCTCTAGTACTAAGGCAAGTCCTGGTCCTCCCTTAGACTATAGAATGGAGGAAGAGGCCCCTCTAGAACCAAGCTCCCATGAGCCCATTCTTGAAGTTGCTCAGGATTCAACTCTCTCATCTCAAGAATCTGAGCAAGTTGAGAAACTGGTGGTCGCCATCACCACCTCACCATTCATGCAAGCTGCCCTGAATGAAGAAAGAAGCATTGTGTCTTATGTTGATCTAGAGGCTATTACTCATAATGCTCTCTTACAAGCTCAAAGATTAAGGCTTGATGAAATGTTTCGTCCTTCTGCTCCTTCACCTGTTTCCACTTTTGGTCTCCCAGAGGCACGAAGAGCTCAATTGGCTGTCACTAGGCAAGAAATGCAAGAACTTCTTGAACTCTCTAATGATGAGGTTACTAGTTCTGAAGCTTTTGAGCCTTTGCCAAAGCTTAATCCAAATCTGCCATTTGTTTCTGTGCCTTTTCAAGCAATTCCAATCTCAGATCCCTCCTCCTGCTGATTTTGTACACCTTTATGATGATGCCAAAAAGGGGGAGAAGTTTGAGCAAAAAAATATCCTACATGTTGAAGGAACAAGATGTCATAATTCATTTGAGCACTGTGATGATGGAACTAGAATCAGGCAACCCCACTTGGCCCAAAAGGGATAGAAAGGCTCATGAAGCCTGGAAAAGAAAGAACATCATTGCACGAATTACTATATTAAGTGCAATTGCAACAACCTACTCCCAATTACCTCCAGACTTGACCAAAACCTTCAAAAACCAATCAAACGCAACCCAAACATCTCAAAACAACTTTCCAGAACTTCAGAACAGCGGAAATGAACCAAACAACACCAAAAATCGGGCTTGAGCCATGGTCGCTATAGTACCGCCGTGGCTCTAGACTTCCCCTCTTTTAACCATGTTACTAGACTATATGGTGCCGCGGCGCCCCCTACTAGTTTTCTATACCAGTAAACTTCAACCACTGGGTGAACTTCCGACATGCATAACTTTATGCTCAGACCTCCAATCGACTTGATTCCAACTCCTACAAGTCAATCTAGTCCTAATCTATCCATAGACACCAACTTCACCTCAATTCAACTCCGTATGGACTATTTTGGCCACTTATTGACCAAAACTCACCGCTAACTACCTCTAATTACCACCAAAGGCAAATGGTCACTCAAAGACCATTCATACAAGTCCAAAACCCCCAAACTAACTTGTCCAAAAAGGTTTCACCTCAAAGGAACCACTTCTATGAGATTTGACCCCCTTAAACCCCAACTTGACAAAATGGGCTACAAGCCCTAAAACACACCAACTAGGCCCAAATCCACTTCGGGCTCACAAACACCACCATACTGACTTCTCAACATCCAAAACCATATAAACGCCACAATATAACATACACAATTCCACATATATAGCCATACATACAACATCCATCCATACAATCCATATCCATATCATACATTCATTACAAAATATTCTATCCTACTTGGCACAAGTTACAAATCCAAATTACACAAAACTACAAAGACCTAGTATCCCCACATTCGATGCTACTCATACGTCTTCTCCGGACTAGTGCCATTGGAGAGGGGTGTGAGATAATGTCTCAGTAACCGAGAACAACCACACACACACACACACACACACACACACATATATACATATATCTCATACAATCCATGAATGTATTGTGAAATGAATGGAATGCATGTCTTCCTTGCACACAGCTACAATAGTCGGTAAAGACTGATTCCGAGACATCATCAAGATCACCTTACACTAATGCAACTCGGCCAAAGGTTACACCAGTGCTTGGACCATGGCTCTCCTTCCCCTGGACCACCTCAAATTGGTGGTGATTTAAGGAAGGTGCAATCCACTGCCGCCTGGCTCTCCTAGCCATAGAGGAAGATTTAGCAACAGGAATCTCATCCTTATCCTCCCTAATCATATCTCATATCAACATATTTCATATCATCATATATCATATCGTCATCACCACCCAATCCGCCATATATCACAATCTTACAATGCCATATGGTGATGCTCATGTATTATCATATAATTATCATCATCATGTCACAATATCATGTATGCATCATGTCATGTCATGTCATGTCAATATCATCACCTCAAGTGTCAATACTACACACGTGAATTCCACAACTTCTCGAGTTGTTCAACACGCTTGAACCCCTTTCAGGGTACTAAACAACCTTCACAATATCACAATTCTTCAATTAACACAATATACCATTAAACCAAACATCACAATTCAACCAATTTAGCCTAACCCAAGGTTCCAATACCCCTTTCATGCATCAATAAGCTCTTGAGAACCATTCAAACACTACTCAACCACATACACTTTGGATTCCTAAAAGCCCTAACCAAAAACAACCTAGGGTTAAGCTCTATTCATGCATAAACCCTTCAAAACACACATCCAAGCAACAAGAACACCAAAACACACTTCCTTAACCCCATATCATCCATTTCAATTGGTGGATTTTAGCCTGAACTGAAGATCCAAACTTATAACCAAAAAACTCAAAGTTTCAATCTAAGAAAATGGAGAGGGAGGAGTATAGATCACTTGCCCATGTGAATCTAAGCTTCCAAGGTCCAAAAATCACTCCCAATGGTCGGAAATCTCAAACCCTAGCACAGCTATCGCGTTCTCCTCCATCGCTCCCTTTGTTTCGTTCTTTCTGTTTGTTCAAAATATTTATGATTTAAACTAGATTCTCAACTCCCACCGTGGCATCAAGGCAGCTTATCACGGCTCCACCATGTTTCAGCCAGAAAATGCCACTGGACTTACTCTCGCCGCGGTGTGGAACTCTTTTAGACTCCACTTGAACCTTCCTCCATCCTGTTTTCCTTTGATTCTACACACAATGCCAAAACAAAGTCATGAGGGGTGTTACAACAATAGTTGAAGATCTTATGTGCTAGTTTAAGAGATTTCCTATTGCTCAATCTACATAGATCACACTTAAAGACAAGTTTAGTGGTACTTCAACAACCAAGCTTCAAAGGCTTATAACCAAGTTTGACACATATAAGGTGTGGTAAAATACTCCTATGAGGCAGCACTTAAGAGAGATGTCGAATGTGATTAGAAAGTAAAAGTCAATGGGGCATGTGCTTTCAGATGAACAGCAAGTGTAGGCCATGATTCAATTACTCCCTTTTAACTGAGAACACATGAAGGTAAATTTACCCATAATGAAAGCATCATCAATTTTAACGATGTGGCCAGACACCTAGAACTTGAAGATGAAAGGCTGGAGACTTATAAAGCTTTCAACCAAGCATATCTGACTGAGGGTGAAGCTCTCTCTAATTCAAAGCTTTAGCCCAATAAGGGCAAAAAGGTCCAGAAAAAAGGAGAGAAAGGCAGCCCAAATATTCAAAAGGGTAAGAAGAATTTCAAGAAAAGGGAAAGAAAGGACCTAGAAAGCCTAACTTTTCAAATGTCAAGTGTTATGCTTGGTAGAAGATGGGGCATTTTGCTTGGAATTGAACTAAGCAAAATAGGGTATTACTGGAATCTCCTACTATTTCTTATTCATATCTTTCCAAGACTATTTTTCTAACAAAAACTATTCCTTTCTCTTTGATCATAGAATCAGGGGCCACAAACAATATAATTCGAGATCAGGGATGATTTATAGATTTCCATTAAGTGCCAAAATTTAGTAGATGGCTTTTTGTAGGAAACAATGCAAGGATCGAGGTGAAAGGCATTGGAACTTGCAAGCTAACTTTGCTCAGTGTCAAGATCTTGATCCTGCATGATATGCTTTACTGACCGGATATCTGGCGAAATCTAGTGTTAATTCGTGGTCTTATTCATTATGAGTTTTCTATTTACTTTCATGGTTTAGTTGTTGACATTTGTGAAAGAACTATGTTTTATGAATGTGGTTTTCTATCTCATGGTTTTTATAGATAACATGCAAGTCAGATTTATGTATCCGGAGACCTTGGGGTTCCACCACATATATCCATGACACTTCCCACAAATATGGAAAATTAGGTCCGAAAGGGAAGAAATGTATCTTTATAAGATACTCTGAACAATCTAAGGGTTGTGTTTTCATCATTGAAATGAAGAAATGGGATTGTAACTGAGATTGAATCAAGGGATACCACATTTATAGAAAATGAATTTTCCTAGCAGAGGTGAGGTAGATTTTCTGTATCTCCTTATGAGACACAAGAACATGAGAGTAATGAACAAAGAATTCCACCTTAACCTGTTAATCCGAGTGGGAGCTTTGAAATACCAGAATGTTCAAGGAGATCAATAGAAAACCTTATGCAAGAAGAGAATTTTGTGTAGGAGACCCCACTATGGTGGAGTAGTAGAGAAGGAATACCCAAGACACACTTCCCTATAGAGGGGGCAACATTTATTGTTACTCTATAGGATGACGAAGAGCCTCATTTAGTTCAAGGGGCCTTGTCATGCCCTACTAAGGAACAATGGAGAAAAGTAATGGAGGAAGAAATGGATTCAATGAGGACTAACCATGTTTGGAACTTGGTTGATCTTTCGTCTAGTCAAAAGGCCATTGGGAACAAATGGATTCTCAAAATTAAGAGGAAAGCATATAGATCAATTGAGAGATACAAGGCTTGTCTAGTGGTAAAAGGGTACACACAACAGGAAGATATAGATTATAAGGATACTTTTTCACTTGTTGTACACTTCAACTTGATTAGATTAATTCTGGTTATGGTGGTAAATTTAGATCTTGAACTACATCAAATGAATGTAAAAACCGCATTCTTGAATAGAGAACTGGATGAAGAAATCTACATGAAACAACCATTAGGTTTCATAGAAAAAGGGAAAGAGAAAAAGGTTTACAGACTACAGAAGTCTATTTATGGACTAAAGCAATTATCCAAGCAATAGTACTTGAGATTCCATTGGGCAATAACCTCATATAATTTTCATATGATTGATGAAAACCATTATGTTTACACAAAGCAATTTGATAATAATTTTGTTATATAATCCCTTTATGTAGATGATATATTACTAGCCAGGAATAATCTCGATTTGATCAAAACCATTAAAGAATTGTTGTCTACAAACTTCTAGATGAAGGACATGGGTGAAGCAAACTATATCCTTAGAGTTAAAATCTAAAGAAACTGCTCAAAAAACCTAATATCTCTTTTCCGAGAGACTTATGTAAGAAAGATTCTTGAGTGGTTTAATATGAAAGACTGCAAACCTATAGATACCCCTATAATAAAATGTGAAAGTTTGAGCTAGGCAATGGGTCCTCAAAATTAATATGAAAAAAAAGCGATGGAAAAAGTCCCTTACCCAAATCCTGTGACTAGCTTGTTTAATATCCTAAAATTTTTACTAGATATTTAAGGCTCAATATTTTAAAATCTATAAGAAATTTGTAAAAATGGGCATACACCATTTTGCATAAAATAGGATAAAGAGGTTAATTATCTCGGTTAGAAGAAAAAAGGAGCAAATGATGATTTTGCCCCCAGAAAAAAAAGAAAAAAAAAGGAAAGGCTGTGGATGCGTGGTGAAGGTGAAGAAAAATTTATCAATTTTGGAAAAAATTACACCTAATGATCCAAAAGTTTTAAATTTTATAAATTTACCTCGGGTTAAGGGCATTTTTTTAAATATGAAAAGTTATAATTAAAATGAATATAGTATTGAATTTATTAAGATCAAAATAATATTTATTGGATAATTATGGTTTAGTATTAATATTTAACTCGATAAAAGTTTGTCTAGACTGCAAGAAAAGGCAATATTAATTCAAGAAAAATTAATGGACCTTACTAAAATATATTTTGGATCAAAAGTAATTTTTGGATAATCTTGTGCTAATTTAATGATAATTTTTGGCAAAAATACTCAATTAGTACAGATAAATTCAATCGATAAAGAGTATATTAGTCCATAAAAATTATTAAAGTAAATTTTGGCAAAAAAAAATGAAGTGAGACATGTCTAAAACTGACCATGGAACACAAGATGAATTAATTGAAAAAACTTTATTAAAGTTAACTCAAGTTGGTTAAGTAATTAACTTACACTATTCAACCATTAGTTCTCTTTTCTCCAAGTGATGAGTTAACCTTCATTTTAAGTCATTCCTCCTTCATTTTGACATTTGGACAGAGGTAAGAAGTGGGAGAGGAGCACAAAAATTTTGGAGCAGAAATAGAGAAGCAAGAAGCAAGCTTAAGGTCTCAAGAGTTCAAGGTAAAGGTTTTCTGACTATGTTCTTGTGCTATCTAGTGTGTAAAAGAGTTTTTGTGGGCTATTTTGTTCTCTTCTTGCTCTAAAAATTTCTGCCTAGAGAGAGAGTAGAGAGAGAAAATGAAGCCATAAGGAAACCAAACCATGAAAGTGTTATATAGGCTTCAAGATGCAAGAGTATGCCATTAGATTTCAAGTTTGTTGAGCTATGATTTTTTTTATAATTTTTGCTGATTTTTGGTTGATTTATGGTTCATGATAGGAAGGGAATTTCATGGTTATGACTCTAAAAATGAATTCCTGGGGTCTAAAATAGGTTAGAACAACTATGTTATATAAGAAATTTTCAAAGGATAGTTAAATGAAATTTTAGAGTTTTCTATGTATACTTTGTAGATGCGATCATAGAATCAATGGCTAATATCATTATTTTATGATACAATAGGATTCAAAGTAGTGTTAGAAGGCTAAATGAAGTGTCTACAAAGTTTTGAGTTTATTGGAAAGCTTGAAGGTAGTTAACTCACCTATGTATACCTATGAATTGTCATTGATGTTGCTTGTTTTGAATGATATGTTTAATGTTTAAAATGTTGTCTTGTGATGCTTTAGCATTATTGGTTGCATTGTTTGAAGGGTAATGTGATCATGGATATGTCCAAATATAAGGGGAAGTATTGCCCAAATTTTTATAAAATATTTGTGCCAAAATAATTTGATTAAATGCTTGATGTATTGTTGGATGAATACTTGCAATATATATGATAATATGTGAGCATGATGGTGTTTGCTATTGAGATTTTTTAATTCTCACCCCTTTCCAAATATCTAACATTATAGATCCAAGTTATGATAAGGCTTCCCAAGAGGCAAAAAGAAAGGAGAAGGAGGTTGCTCATTAAAATGAATTTGCTTTCCTTGGTGTTTTGTTTGGAGTATCTTGCAAAAATGATATGTATGATTGTAAGACTCTACTTGAATGTAATTATGTTATATAGATCCAACATAATGTCATGTACAAAGAGGAGATATGAAATGGCCATGTATGTATATATTAAGATGTATTTTGCAAAATTGAATTATGTAAATGGCAATTTTAAACACTGTTAGAAAATATTGTATTGAATGTTTCTTTTGATGTATAATACATAAATGCTTTATATGTCTGTAAATTAGATATGAATATCTTTCCATAGACACTAAGGTCACCCAATGTGGAGTTGTGTATGATTTATGGTGATT
Source organism: Adenanthera pavonina (assembly GCA_026686845.1). NCBI lineage: Eukaryota > Viridiplantae > Streptophyta > Magnoliopsida > Fabales > Fabaceae > Adenanthera > Adenanthera pavonina. The sequence goes on along the minus strand of JAIVEN010000019.1, from coordinate 7,534,765 downwards.
TTTCAAATTTATGGTCAGAATCAAGGTTTTTAGACATTGACCATTTCTATAGTACATTTTAGAAAACTTAATTGAACTAATTGGCCAAGTAGATACTCAATTCATATTTTTCTCATGTATGGAATATTTCAAGCTATGTTTAGAAACTTGAACCATATCAATATGATTTTTCTTGATTTAGTTATGAATTTTCAAATTTTGTTGGGTAAAATGAGATTAACCAAAAGAATATTACCTGAAAATGAAAAAAATGATTTAAGTTATTTTATGCAATCAAGTCTCTAATCATGCATTAATAGACTTGAATGGAGTATAATACATGGGAAATGGATCTAAGTATGAGGTGTGGTAGCTTGATGTACGCAATGTGATGTACAAGACCAGATATTTGTTATATGGTTGGACTTTTAAGTAGATATCAGTCTAACCTTGGACAAAAACACTGGAAGGCTGTCAAAAGGATTTTAAGATATTTGAAAGGCATTATAGACTATGCACTATGTTATTTAGGAAGAGATCTACGCTTGATGGGATTCTACGATGTAGATTGAGTAGGAGATCCAGATGAGTGCAAGTCAACATTAAGATGCACTTCTAAACAATGTAGTCATTTCCTAGTATAGCAAGCATTGCCCTATCCACCATGGAAGCAAAATTTGTCACTTCCTCAGCTTCAGTACAAGAAGTCATATGGCTAAAAAGATTCTTAGAACACTTGGGGGTTATTGGTGAGATATTAGATCTAGTGTTGATCAACTGTGATAGCCAAGCAACCATTGCCTACATAAAAGACTTCAAGTATTAAGCATATAGATATCAAGAATAATATTGTTAGAGATGCCATAGCATAGAAAAGTGTTATTGTACAATATATTCTTATGAGTCAAATGATGGCGGATCCCCTAAGTAAACTAATACTTAGATATGTATTTATTGATCATTTGAAATCTCTTGGAATGAATAGGATATAATGTAATACACGTCATGTAATGGATAATCTCATGAATGAATGAAGTATATTTTCATTAATTATTGAATTATATCTAAGTAAATATACAATGTCTAGTATGTCATATAGATTGATAAGGTTGGCTCTCACATGAGCAGCTGCCTTTGATGCTTATGAGGAACTTGCAAATATGAGATATTTGTGTTCACCAATAAATCAGCAAAAACACTGACATGATAGATCAGAAATATAAAATATATGTCACCTCAACAAAAGTAAGGAATGAGTCGAGATGAGATCTAATACATAAATTTTGGATCGAATTATGGATGCCCACATCCATAATACTTATAGCTATATAACGAATTCTCCAAAAATGACGTCCTAAGGAGTGAGTACATTAGTAGAATTCAAGTTAGACATTGTGTGTCTTAACTATATATCCTATGGTCATGATAAATTCGATCTAAAGGAGTTGTGCTATGAAAGTAGCTTATTCATGTTGAAGTGATATATAGGCGAAAGCAAGATTACCAAAAAATATACACATCTATACTAGTGTTTGAAACATGTCTTTTATGAAGTTATTTTGTTAACATCATAAGTATGGACACTATACATAAGAGAATGACAATTTAAGTTTAGTTATAAACTTGAGAGGGATTAGATTTGCCAGGAGTAAAAGTGTTTATAGGTGAATCTAGGGCATCCGAGGCTTAATATAGTGAGATATGCACAAGACATAAAAGGTCATTTTGTGCTGGTTCTATAGAAGGATTCCTAGTACTAAAACACGCAAACGGAGACATCATGCCCATGTGGTCACCATAGAGCATTTAGCATAAAGTAAAGAGAAGAAATTATAAAAAAAATGACCAATCAAATGTGAGTAGGAGATGTTGGGTTATATAAACCATTTATAGGTGATAATTAAAAGACCTAAGCCCATATTCGTGAGGGCTCTTTGGTGTCATTTTCCTTTAACTCATGTAAAGAAGGGAATAGTTTTTCTTAAGTCCAAAAATTGTATAGAACGTGTACCAAAAAGGAAGAAAGTGTGTATTTAATATCCCCAATATCTTAAATGTTATTTAGTGATATGCATGGAAATTTTATGGCAAAAGTATAATTAGAAAAGAAGCTATATGTGATATATTGTGTGAATATTATAAGGGACAAAATGGTAATTACATGCTTGGTCCTTAGTTGGAATTAAGTTCTCCTATGGTCCTTAGGAGAAATTATGATTGGTCCGTAATTGGAATAAATTGCAAAATAGTAATTAATTTTGAAAATTATATGAAAATAGACCTTCTAACATGCTATATTCTGTTAGAAAAATGCATTGAGCTCAAAAGGTAAAGTATGAAAATGATACAGATTGCAAAATATAGAAGGACAGATAGATATGTTGGCCCCATAAAATAGTAAAAAGAAAAGAAATGTGGGCCTCATAATAAAGGAAAAAAAGTATGTGAGCTCCCCGTAAAATACTATTTGGGTCAATTAGTAAGACAAATATAGATCGCAAACTAGTATATCTCCTATGCATATTGATAAACAAATGATATAAGTAAATACCATAAAATACCAAGAGAATATCTAGATTTAAAGTAAAGAATATAGGACTGATCTAGACCAAATGAAAGACACTAGATAGTAGGAGAATTATCTCTCTCTTGTAATTTCCTATTGGTCAAAAACTTAATGTTAATTTTGAGAAATTATTATGCCAATTTCAGTGTCATGCATGATGTAATAAGTAGAAAACCTTAGCAAGGCATTAATTCTAGCCATTGGATGACATTTGGATGGTTTGGGTGAGTTCTTGGAGTGTATAAATACCCAAGCATACCTGCCTCCCTTGGCCAAAACTTGAGTGGTTTAGGGAGAGGAATAAGTGCTAAAAATAGAGTAAGAAAGAGAGGAGAAGGAAGGAAAAAGGAGAAGGAAAAGCAAGAGCAAAGCAAGAAGGCAAGGAAGCAAGTTCAAGGTAAGTATTTTCTTCAATTCTAAGTTAATTTTGCATGAGTTTATGTTAGGATTAGATGAGTTTTCTTCTCCTAATCCTAGGGTTAAGTTTCAGCCAAGGAAATGCTAAGTACAAGGGAGCTCATAAAACTAAAACTAGAGGAAATGTGTTCTAGGTGAAAGAAAGTTAGATTGCATGAGTTTAAACAAGTAAACATTGGAAATTCTTCTCTCCTCCTTAAGAGGGTGAATTTGGCCAAATGGGATAAGGTACTAGGAGTTGAAATTTTGTCAAAAAAAAGGTAGAAATGGATTTCTCATACATGAATTAGTAAAGGAGATGTTAGGTTTTTAAGATTGAATCAAGTATAAGAAATATGGAATTTTAGGGCTAGTGATACATAAAGAGGTTGGCCCATGAAACAAGTTGATTTAATCAATATATTGTGATGAATTTAGGTTTGTGAAAGTCCAAGGAAGCAATTGGACAAGTTGAAACTAAGTGGTAAAAGCAAAGGAAACACTTGAGGTAGCAATTTACATTTCTAGCTTTTATATTGTCTTGAATTGTTTTATGATTATTATTGAATTTCCATACTGTTGTTATTGTGTTCTATGATTGGTACTGGTGGTTTTTTACTTGAGGGCAATGCCCAGGATGTCCATTTTCTAAGGGAAAACTCTGCCAAAATTTTTATTTGACAATAAGGTGTTTCATATTATATTAGGTACCAATATGTTTTGAATGATGTTTTAAAGTTTGCATGATGATATAAATGCACGAAATGTTATTACTACTTAGATTCTTTAATGTTATTCCCTAATCCACTAACCATATTAGAGTCAAGCCATGTCAAAGACCAATTTGAATGAATTGTTGATGTATGAAGCTTTAAATCTGTACTTACATATATTTATGTTCCATTAAATCCCTTTTGATGGTTAGGATGGATAATGAATATGTTATGATAATTTAACAAAGTTATGAAGTTAATTATTCCATGTATTGCATAAATTACTCAATTGATCACTACAACAAAAAAGGGAATAGATAGCATTTTTTTAAACTTTATTTGCATTTCTAAAACGCTATCTAATCCAATGCTAATAAAGTGGGGAACTTATGTTGGCATTTTGGAAACTTCAATTAAAATCTCAGTTTAGTTGGCATTTGCACTTGAAACGCTAACTAAGTGTGAAAATTTATCTCGGCACTTTAACTAGAAACGCCATGTATCTATTTTTATTTTTTTTAAAAAAATAAAATTTACCTTGTTTACTTGGTTTTTAATTCGTAAACGCCAACTAAAGTTATTTATTTTAGTTGACACTTCATGAGGAAATACCAACTTTTATTAGACCTTACATGGCATTTACAAGATAAACGCCATCTAAAACCTAATAACAGATGGCATTTGGTCATGAAACGCTATCTTTTATAGATGGCATTTGTCTATGAAATGCTATCTTTTTGTGGACATTATATGGCATTTTTATTGAAATGCCAACTATATCCGTATTTTTTTTTTTGGAAATTTGTTAACTTTCTTCCTCTATGTGCCAGAGTCTTTTTCTTCCTAGACAAAGTGATGATAATTAATTTCAACAACTAAAATACAAAAGCTATGCTCCAGTAATATTAAGATAATAGTTTTATTTTCTTCCCAAATACTTGTGATGATAATTAACATTTTTCAACAACTAAAATACAAAAACTATACTCCTGTACAAACAATATCAAGATATTAGTTTTCAACAACTAAAGTACACCTGATGTTGTTATGATATGCCATATTGTCAAATCATCTAGCAACTCAGAAGTCATTTTAGAGCCCAGCTACTTAATCTAAATTAGTCCCTCTCATTGAAGCTTTTGAATTTCAGAAATTGAACTACAGAGACAAGAAGAATGGATATTGCCCTCAAGACTGAAAGAAACTAGAAGACCAAAATCAGATTCATCTACAGCCTCTCCAATTTGGGCCAATCATGGTTTGCAAAGTGTTTCTTTTGTATTATTTTCATTTTTCAGCCTATGAACCTTCTTTCAATTTCAATGCCTATGAATATATTTAGTTGCTACTCCAGTTACATTCAATTTTCAATTATTATATTGGAAGAAAGATGATAGTAATGGTTTCCATATATGGCAGCTTTGAGCTCCTTTTAATTTCTAGCAAGAACTCATATAGATATATTTCACATATATACCACACAAACCAATTCACATGCAACACTCAATTATACAATCTGTTTTGTTGCAAAATGAACCTATGTTCAAGTACTGTAAGCTACAGAAGAAGAGGAGGTAAGCAAATTAACAGAGAAGATCAATATGAGCTAAAAAGAAGATCATAAACATTAACTATGAGCTAAAGAAATATGATAGCAGTTGAGAAGGTGTGGCCTCCCATAACAGGAAAGAGTAACTAATTACATGTCCAATGAGGATAGAGATCAAATTCAAAACATGAACCTGAATATGCTTTTATTTTGTAGAAAGGGAAGTTTTACCGTAGCATGTAAATCTATATTTTCCCATATATTCTAGTATGTATAATGTCCAAATAGCTCATATTAAGAGCTTGAACCATTAATAGAACCAAAATATAAAAAAAAAATGTGGTACTTTTCATTTGATTCTCAAGTTTTCTGGACGAATTTTGAAAAATTATAACTTAGTCCAGAAAAATCATATCAATTTGGTTCAAGTCTCTAAATGAAGATAGGAACCTGATATACAAGATAAAAATATGAAAACTTCCTTTAACTTGACCAATTAGTACAGTTTATTGCTCAAACTTACACTATACAAATGATCATTTCTCTCTTTTTCAGGATTTTGATCGTAAATTTAAAAATTCATATCTAGCCCTATACTAAGCCAAATCATGTATTCTATATGCCATTGGAAATATATATATGTCTACTTATCGTCATATTTTTATTATACATTTATTTAGTCTATACAGGGCACATCATCAATTTGAATCACTAGGGATCAGAACATCACTTTTTCTAGAATAGTCTTTGGAAAACTTGTATATCTCTCATTGTACAGCTCCAATTGAACTCAAACTAGTAGTATATTAACCTCAAAAGATAAATATTTTCATAAATGTAAGCCACTAAATTTTTGGAGCTCTGTACAATTTTATGTCACTTTTCAAAGAAAAGTAATATATTTAGTAAAATTCGCAACCTTCACATCACTGTTCAGTTTTGATTTTGAAATTTAAAATTAGACAATAAATCGTACATACATCTAAATTATGTGTTCTTTAGCTCATTGGAAAGCTTGTTCTCTCTAGTTTCAGAGAATATATAACACTTGACTTACTTTCCCTGTTTCAACCAAACAGTGTTGATTTTACTTTTATTGCTACAAAATAAACTTCTAGCAATATAACATGGCAAAGTAGACTTCATAACAAGCTCACATGATCATTCCATGTTTCAAATCCATGCCAAACATTTCATAATCCTCATAAGAATATAATAGTACAAGGACACAGATCTATATGCATATACATAATTTTTATAAATTATGGAATCATAGCTTGAAATTATCATCAAGCATCATTCTCTCTTTCATTCTCCTTGCCTTTTCTTTGGACTCCTTTGCCATAGCCTGTGCCTATCATTGGGATACTTGAGGGGATGAGATTGGGGGCAATCTCAGTAGCAAGTTATGTTTCATACAATTATGTCAATAATGTCAAATAACTCACATTTGATCACATTTAATCACATCAATCACCTTTAAATAATAAATTGCCACATTGGTCATAAAAAATTTGGCAGCATAACGGCTTAGAAAATGGACATCTCAGGGAATAAAACCCCTCATTTTATAGCCAAGACCAATCAAAGAAATCACAATTGCAATATGGCAACACAATTTAATCATAGAAAGGCAATGAAAGAATATAAAGCAAGAATATGAAACTTAGCTGCCTTGAAGTATTCCTTTAGTCCTTCCTCTTGAATCCAATGCTTTACCAATTGGTTCCACCTCCTTCAAGAACTTACTTGGGCTTTATCAATTCCTAATACACCATCAAACACTCACTTTATTAACTGGTTTCATGAGTTACTTCTTCAAGACTCACAAAACCCTAGAATTTCATTTTCTTCACCTTAAACTTTTTATTTAACCCCATACTTGCTCTTAAGGTTTTGGACCATGGGGAATCTATTTTTAGCATCAAATTAATGAAAATCAAACTCTTTCCCATCATATTAAACTAACCAAAACAAGGATTGGAAGAGGAAAGAAGTGATTTTCATTTTCTTACTTCCAAACATACCAAACATTATTCCTTTCATTTAATCTTATGCTTTCTCTTTAATTTATGGCAAAAAATCACTTTCTTTCCTACCTCCTTTATCTTGGATGAAATTTACAGAAAAGGAGGAGAAGAAGAACTCAAGAAAACTAACCTTAAACCATTCAAAATTTGAAGGAAAATTACTTAGAATTTCAAAGGAAAAATTCTTACCTTTTTCTTGATTTTTCCTTCTCTTTTTCCTTCCTCCTCTTCTTCACTTTTTTCTCTTCTTTCTTTGCTATTTTTTAGACCTCTCTCCACTCTTTCTTTGCTTCCTTGGTCGGCCAAAACATGAACCAAAGTGGGAAATATATTAAACTCACCAACCAATAGGAATTTGCCACCAAAACTTCTTGATTTCTCTTGAAAATTCATGAAAATATTCAATTAATGCCATTTTGTCATGTGCTACAGATGGAGCACGAATTTGAGGGTACTTTGGTATAAAAATTTTAGATATTTACTTATCCAGATATATTCTGAACCGGTCTGGACAAATAAAGCTAGTTTAACAGTATATTTTATTATTATTAGGATACCTGTTTTAACTATATTGGGATATAAAATTATCATACTATACTTATCCCAATTGGTCCAAATATAAGACCCACATATTTTTCTTGAATGAATACTGCTTCTTCCTGTAGTCCAGACTGACATTTATCGGGTAAAACATTAATATTAAATCATAATTACCCAATAAATATTATTTTGATCTTAATAAATTTCATACTATGTTCCATTGATCTTAGCTCATTGAGAGCTTCATTTTGACTATAATTTTTTATATTTACAAAAAAGCTCTTAACCTGAGACAAATCTATAATTTTTAAAACTTTCGGGTTATTGGTGTAATTTTTCCCAAAATTTATAAAATTTACTTCATTGTACGCGTACGTCCACCGCCTTTCTTCATTTCTCTCATTTTTTTCCATTTTCTTTTCTCTTTCTTTTTTTTTCCAAGGGTAAAATGGTCATTTTCTCATTTTTTCTTCTAACCCAGATAATTGACCTCTTTGTCTTATATTATGCAAAACAATGTATATCCATTTTTGCAAATTTCTTATAGATTTTAAAATATTGAGCTTAAAATATTTAAGAGAAATTTCAGGATATTACATAGCATCTTTCACGTGTATTCACATATACTTATCAAGCACGTATTGACACCATTCTTCAACAAGTTCCTTGATTTGAGTATCGAAGTATTCGGTATAATAGGAATCAAGTATTGTAAATTAAAATACTAGACATAAGTGAAATTGGTAAAATTATATTAGCATTAATGTAATATAATGAAATTACATACCATGTCTAGAATTATGCTATGACCATATGCGATCATATCCTTCATGAATAACATCACATAATATCCACAATCATTATCATTTGGTTGTCTCGAGCACTAAAGGGAAAAATTATATTAATTACATTAAGGGAATGTTATTCTCAACAATTAATTGGATATAGATTTATACATACCTGTATTCTTTTCCATTTATATAATGAGGAAGCTAGGGGTTTTACCATTTTTCCCTTATGGTTATCTCTACACCCCCATGCTACCCGAAATATTAATACGATACTGTTAACCATAAGAAATAGAAAAGCTTATTATAGTTGAAAAAGAGCTTAATATAAGAAAAACTTAATTCGAATTACTACATAGAAGTATAAAAAATTAAATATATTGAAAATGAATCATTATTGTTACTTATTAATTATACCCATCATTTGTTTGCGCAGTTCAGGCTCATGATTCAAAGCATCTAAGAAGTATATAGTCAGCTCCAATGGATTGATAGCAATAAGCATCCAATGTGAACTATAAAAAAAAAACCAACGTCATTAGTAAATTATAAGTTTACTTACATATCAAATAAGTGAAAATTTGAAAGGTTACTTACACATGATAAGGAACCAAGAACCAAACATCTTTATCAGCTCTTCCACTGAATGCATCCGCAATTAATTACTATTGTTCAGTTATCTTGGTGTTAGGTAATTTTCTTGTAGGAGTCGCTACCTCTTTGGGATGGATAAATATAAATTTTCCCATTAGATTACGAGGCAGTAAGAATGTCTCATACAAGTACCTTGAACGGAAAAAAAATAAAATAACAAAAAAATAGGTTAATATAAAGGCCTAACATGAAAAAAAAAAGAGAAATAAAACAAATAGATTAATATCAAGTACCTTATATATAAGTTAAAATTTGCGACCCCATCCACTTATGATAGATGATGTAACCAACAATTTTAGCATTGATACTTTCATATACTTCCTCATTGTAAATGTTTTTGTCAAATTTAACAAGTTTGTCGACCTTGCCGTGAAACGACTGTGGTAAAAACTTGACAATTATCCTTCAAAACTGTTTGGAACTATATGCTTCAGTGGTTGCTTCGGTGGTTGAGCTATTGATTCCTTTAATTGTCCCGACCCTTGGACAATACTCTTCCCCTTCAACTAACCAAAAAAGTGGGAAACTTTGAGTTAAACCAGATTAATATGCATAACAGAATATCATGGTACATTATAAACTGAAATACCTTTACTAATGGAGCAACAGTGATGAGGTGTACATGCCATGTGATGAAGCTACCTAATGCCATTCTTATTGTTTCCATGTCCCCCACAGGACTAGGCAACCTAGCACCCTCCTCTTTGACTACCTCAATCAATACTTACAGATAGTTCACAGGTACAGGTGCATTGTGAAGCATCTCTCCAAGGTTGTTATGCACATATCCTTCTGCAACCATGCGCTGAATAGGTGTATCTAACCATAATGGGCAATATGTTTGGTCCTATACCCCTCAATGAATTACAAATCATCAATTTATGATGAGGTAGAAAAAATTAAGTTTGAACTTAATTATTAATGAAAGCAATTACCTGAGAGAGTTGCTGAGGGGTAATAGTGCAACTATCTTTGGCACTGGGCATCTCTTGTTGTGTTTGTTGTGATGACTGCATTTTAAGCACTATCTCCATCAATTCAGCCAATCAGAGCTGCATTTGAGATCGAATGTGATGTTGTTCCTCAACAATTGCCTCCAATCGAGCAACCTTTGCCATGTCTGCTAATGGTCGGGGCCCAAAGAAGGTACTGTGTATCACACCAAACCTTGCACCCCTAACCCAACCAGGGTACTCAGGGACCCCCAATACCTTGCCTAGTATATCTTGCCTTGAGCTTTCTTCCTCACTACCTTAAGGCATGGACTTTGAGAGTTGGTCCTATGAAGAGAAGAAAAACAAAATATAAATATTGGTTGCAAATACATAATGAACACTTGAAAATACATAAACAAAATAGATAATAAAGTAATACTAACAATTGAGTCATCAACTTTCCGAATGTTTTCATTGTCAATTTTCCTGTCATTGTTCTTGTAAGATTCTATCCATAGCTCATGGCATTGTATTTCCCTCCCTTGTGACCCCTTCTTTGATTACTATGTATGAACACAAATAAGCATGTGTAAGTATTTTAGTAGAAGTGTAATTCATAAAATTAAGCTATGTACCTTTCACGTACCAGTTTATCTTCTATACCATGGTATCCTTGACGACCTGCTCTAAAGGGGTATTGCTGCTTTTTGGCTCTGTCACTATTGGCTTGGCTTAGTTTCTATAAAATAGTACACCAAATTAGCTTTAGTCTAACATAAACTAACCAACCTATCTTGTCCAAATACCAACCATATGCAAGCCAACCAAGTAACACAACTATCCATGCATACACCAAACTGGAATTTTATTCAAAACTAAATGTAGTGTATGAAAATTAAATGGTTTACCTAAAAAGATTCCTCAAGGCTCCTCACAACAAAAACATCCCAGTATTCCTGTGTTACATATATCTCAAACAATCGAGGCGGATGCTCAAGGAAGTTGCCTGCTTCATCTCTCATAAAGAATCTAGTAAGAATGGAATGGAAATTTTGCAAAGCCACTCTGGCCTTTATATATATGTGACGCTTGTGACTTTCATTTATGTCAAAAGCAGACTACAACATACATGATCCAAAAGAATTATTGTTAGTAAATATACATAAACATAATAATAAAGTGGCATACAATGTTTTTACCTCTATATCTTCAAAAATGCTCTTCTTCATAGGCTCAAGGACTTTCCTCCAATCCTTGTGAGGATAAGAGATTAGAACCTTCAACTTTGCAGTGACCTCGATGTAGCTGCTCAATTTTTGCCCACCCTTACCTATTGGATTACCTTTACGATTCCACTCTACATGAATCTTTTGGCAAGTATCTCAGGCTCGTATCTCCTCTTTCAGCATGGTCAAGCCACGCTGATGCTTTTCAATATATTGCTCTAACTCTTTTTCCCCCACGATCATCACCAGGATCATCATGATCAGAAGAGGACACGATTTACCTACAAAAAAAATTCTAACAAACATGTAAGATATCAAAGATGGATAAAGAATTACAAAATATGAAAAATTATACACATATGTTGAAGGAAATAAAATTCATACTAAGGAAGACAATAAATTATATTAAAAAATAATGACCTTTTCCTTTTTCTTGTCAGATGTTAACTAATTTGTCCCTTATTTATAATCCAAGTACCGTCTTGATGGTCATCCAAGCTCCACCGGGATCAATATCAAGTGATGTCCCCTAAAAAGGATCATCCTCATTATCCTCATCTTGATAGTCCTGAGCATTATGCTCAATTATTTTGTTTGATAACATTACAATAGACCACTTCTTATTAGCAGGATCAGGGACAAAAAACACTTGTCAAGCTTGTGATGCTGAAATAAAAGGCTCATTTGTATACCTTACCATATTAGGATCCACTTGAATGAACACTGAATCATCAATTCGAAGGCCATTGTTTTTGTCAACCCACTTACAACAAAAGATAGGTACCCGGAATGAGATGTAATCCAACTCCCATATGCGCTTAACTACCCCAAAATATGACCTGTTTGCAAAATTTGGGTTTTTGCCTTTGGCACTTGAAATATTCATTGATTGAGCTATAAGAGTTACCCTACTATTTTGCATTATGCTCTTATCATCTTACTCTTTTGTATAGAATGTATACCTATTCATGAGATAACCGGTGTCAGAGAGTACATACATGCTTGGACCCATGGCTAATGTTTCAACCTTTCTGAAACTAAACTAGGATTCCTCTCTAACTCCATAATAATGTGATTTTGCAATCAATCTATAAAAAGTTGACTGTGTTCATTTGATGTCCAACCTTCATTCTTATTAGGGTTCTAGCTTCTAATTCTCTCCTTGTGCATTTCCACATATTCATCAACTTCATCTGAGTTATACAAGACATACAGGTGAGCTTGCTCCCATTGTGTCCTGGAGATACTAACTATTTCACTTCCCCAAATCCCTTCCCCACTTGTTCTCCCCAAGTGACAAGACTTTGGAAGCCCAATGATATTAACATTTGATAAGTATTCGATACATAATTCAATAGCTTCTTCAGCTATGTACCTTTCAACAATGCAACCCTTTGGTCTACTTCGATTTTTCACATACCCTTTCAATATCTTCATGTAACGCTCAATTGGGTACTTCCATCTCAGCTAAGCTGGGTCACATATCTGTGTTTCCCTAACAAGGTGAACCATTAGGTGAACCATCATGTCAAAGAATTAAGGAGGGAAATACATCTCAAACTCACACAAAGTGACAACAATTTGTTTTTACAATGTAGGCAACTTTCTAGGGTCAATGACTTTGATACAAATAGACTTGAAAAACAAACATAGTTTTATTACTGTCCCTTACAACTTTTTCGGCAAAATGGATCATATACCCACTGGCATCAAATGCTCTATCAGAACATGGAAATCATGAGACTTCAGACCCTTTAACTTCAAGTCTTTCATAGATACAAGGTTCCTGATATTTGAGGAGTATCCCTTTGGAACTTTAACTTCATTAAGGAATCCGCAAAAAGTGATTTTCTCTTTTCTACGTAAAGTATAAGCTGCTGTCTACTTTACAGGTGCCAATTCTCCTCTAATTCCCATAATAACCAAATATAACCTCGCCTTCTTGCCATCTTTGGTCTTTCCCTTTACATTGAGTAACGTACCAATGATGCTATCACATTTTTTTTCTATATGCATGATATCAAGGAAGTGTCTTACATACAAAGACTTCTAATATGGCAGTTCAAAGAAAATTGATCTTTTTTTCTATTCGTTCATCCTAAGGTGTCTTGAAAAAGGTTTCCCAAAGTTGTTATTCAAATCACATATCTTGTAAAACAGGTCCTTACCACTGAACAACACTGGTTCTCCTCTTTCTTCTGTTTTCCATCAAAGGTTTTTCTCCACCCCCTGTAATGATGTCCTCAAGGCAAAAATCTGCGATGCCCAAGGAAGACAAATCCCACCATGTTTCAGCCGAATCAAATATGTGCCTTCTTTGCATATAGGGCACCCAAACTCTCCTTTGATATTGTATCCAGATGAATTACCATGCGCCGGAAAATCATTGATTATATCAAATAGCATAGCTTTTCAAATTGAATGGTTCCTTCTTATATCCATCATATACCTCCACACCCTTATCCCACAAAAGCTTCAAATCTTCAATTAGTGGAGCTAAGTATACATCTATATCATTTCCAGGTTGTCTAGGTCCACCAATCAACATAGAGAGCATTATAAATTTCCGCTTCATACATAGCCACGGTGGCATGTAATAAATCACTAAAATCATAGGCCATGTACTGTGGGTACTACTCTATATACCATGCAGGTTCATTCCATCAGTAGATAATACAAGGCGTAGGTTTCTAGCTTCTGCCCAGAAGTCTTCGTAGACATGATCAATTAATTTCCATTGTGGGGAATCTGCAAGATGTAAAAGCTTTCCATCTTTAATTCTTTCATTTGTGTTCCATGTTAAGAGCTTCGCATTCTCTGCACTACTGTACATGCATCTAAATCTAGGTATCATGGGAAAATACCATACCACCTTCGCTAGGCTTGATTCCTTCTTCTTATATCGTGGGACATTCTATTTAGGACACTTGTCTAAAGATGTATATTCTTTTCAGAATAAAATGCAGTTATTAGGACAAGCATGTATCCTCTCGTAGCTTATCCCAATAAAGTTTAGTATTTGTTTAGCCTCATATGTTTGGCTAGAAAGCAAATTATCCTTTAGCAGCATATCCTTCAAAAGTACAAGTAACTCTATGAAACTCTTATCATTCCATCCATTGCTTGCTTTCAAGTTGTACAGCTTCAACACGACTAATAATATCGTGAGCTTAGTGCAGCCAAAGTACAATAGTTATTCTACATCACTTTTCAACCTCTCAAACATCTCCGGATAGTCTTGAAGTTCATCCTCAATCACATTCGCCATCTCTTAAAGATGATCAGCCTCCAATGTACTTGTATCGAAATCATTTGATCCACAACTCCTACTGTATCTCTTACTACTATACTCATAATTCATCTCACCATGTTCTGTCCATCATGTGTAACTTTAATCAATTCCATGACATATTAAATGTGATTGCAACTCAGCTGCACTAACTAACTTCCCATAGCAACACTTCAAGCAAGGGCATATAATTTTTTTAGGATTATCAGCATGCTGAACTGCAAAGCTAACAAACTCTTTCACTCCACCCCAATATTACTGAGTCAAACGATTTGTAGACATCCATACCGATTCATATTCCTAAGGTGTGTATAAATTTTGGTAGAGCCTCCCCAGCAGTTGAGGGTCCAATAATTCTACAACAACACACAAACAAGTAGACTTCTTAGCTATAAGCACTAGTACTTGATATTATATTTATATCATTATGCAAAATTCATTTCTATACTATGCATAATTAACCTTTACTCTACTAATACATGTCTGGCAACCATTTTTTAGCAAATTGCAAATCACTAATCCATTCCTAGCCACCATATACTAATTTTCAAAGAAAAATAAGCAACATAAAATAAGATTGACGTACCTTAGAAGCTTTGAAGTTAATCACCAACCCCAAGGACTTAAACTTTTCCTTTTATTCCCATGAGACCTTTTTACCAATAGTTTGAAAGAAAATAATGCATAATCATGTCCAACAATGATTTAGGGTGAAGCTTTTTCATTCATGTCTGACTCAGTTTTTTTCTTCTTCTTTTTACTAGATACATATAAGATAGGATTAGTCCAACTAGAATTCTCAAATATATAATCAAGGAGAACTATAACTGGTACTCAAACAAATAAAGGAAAGAAAAGGAAGCAGTAAATGACTAGAACCAATTTCTAATTGGCAATATTTAAAACTTTGAAAGAAATCTAGGCGAGAGGAATAGTTAAACGAATCAATTAGCCTTAGCTCCACATACATAGATCCAATGAATGAAAATTAATGACCACAAAAATAGCAAAGAAACAAGTGAGTCAATCAACATGCCCACAAACATAGTAAAGAAACAAGTTAATCAATCAGCATGTAGAGTTACAATAAAAAATTGATTCAAATTGTAAAGAATTGTACCTCTTCGATGATGGTTAGTTGTAGAAGACTCCATCAACTCCTTATGCAACCTCATGGTCTATTTCAAGTGTTTCCCCCACTTCTCCACCATACCCCAACATCTACCAGCCAATTAATGGAGCCATCCAAAGGCGAATGAGTTGTATGCTTTATTCCATTATTGTAAGCTTCATACTCATGACCCAATGGTGCAATCCTTCGCAGCTTCTTATCTCTCTTTAATACTAGTCAAAATTGTGATTATTTAAAGAACACACACACACACACACACACACACATATATATATCTATGAAGAATCAACTTAAAGTTTATTAGTTGACAAATATTATATATCTGCCATTCAATACACATAAGCTATATTTCATAATGTGTAATTCTATAAAAGTATAATCTTTAAATAAATTAAAGCTAAGGTAGGATGTGAGTGGTGATTAAAGTTTTTCTAGTATAAAAAACATATATAATTTTCATAGAAATAAAATAAGTTTTATCTATCAGCAAGCACATAGAACTATATTAAGCATTGCTACATGCCTTACCTACAAATACAAACCACCAAGGATAACATTACAAGTAAAACTTAACCAGTTTAGATGTGAATTACATAAGATGCATAAACTATATAAAAATAGACCCAATAGTGATTAAGGCTTCACATAGAAAAGGACAATCACCAATCATCATTCACATAATTATGCTTTTGCTTTATTTCAACTGGAATTGAGAAGCTATCTACAAAACTTAAAAATTTAGCACATCAAGCACTTGAAATCTGGATAGATATGCTATAGGAGAGGCAAAGAAAAACTAACTAGATTGCTAAGGTAGAACTAATTAAGAATGTCAAAATTCAGCCTACTACATGAGGCAAAGATAATAATACATATAGTTGATAAACTTCTTAGGATACATCAAGAGCACAGAGTATGATCAACAAACCATCCAATCGAAGTAGACTACTAGACAACAGAAGATATTGATAATATAAAATGGCCCATATCAAGAAATTCAACCATTTATTTGTTCTATGCTTCACTAATGACTCTCATACATGTGGATAATATACAATCATTGCCATTTCTTCTTGAAATAAAAAGACAAGTTTATGAGGTTAACAATCATCTTTTAGAGGCACAAATTAAGAAGTTAAAACCTATACATGAATACCAACAATTCCATCTGCACGTCAAGGACTAGCTTTATTTTCATGGCATAATTTTTTTAAAACAAGCCAAAGATGTAGTGAGGCATATCAACACGAATGCTATGTTTTACACGTGCTTTGAGCCATTCACATTAGAATTCTTGTTCCAACAAAATTTTTAGTTTATTACCAATTAATTAGCAAGTACAGGTAAATAGTCAAATGCCACTAAGTTTATGTCTACAAGTCGATCATTCATTTCTTCATATTTCTTCATTTGTTATCTCTTTTCAATTCATTATTTTTTTCACAAGAACTTAACAAATAATGACTCCAAACTATGATTAGGCATAGCTGTACACATTAATGCCAGAAAAAGACTAAAGAGAATTGAAAAGAAAGATTATGGGCTTGCCTCGGGTTAGGAAATGTAATATTCTAAAATTTCACTGAATACTAAGTAATGAAAGAGTAAGAAATGAAGGATAACATGAAATGTACAGAAAATTCATGAAAACAGACAGATACCATTTTATGTGAAAAATGGCAAAGAGATCATTTTTTTCAATTGGATAAAAAAGAGAAAATTATATTTTTACCCCTGAAAAATTTTAAAAATGACATCTATGTCCCTGAATATATAAAATTCACGTGGAGGAGAAGTTAAAAAGCCTTTAGGAAAAATTACACTTAATGACTCGAAAGTTTCAGAAATTATAATTTAAACCTGGGTTAGGGGTAATTTTGTCAATATGTAAAATTACTATCAGAATGAAGCCTTCGATGAGAGAAGTCCAATGGTATATGGCACTGATGGTTAATGTTCAAGAATAAGGAAATAATCAGTGCCAATTGTCCAAAAGTAATAGTAAACTGATAAAGTAAACTGTAGGCCCTACCGATGGTTAAAAGATAACTGGGATAGGATATGGTCCATACACAGATACCATTTGGGACATAATAATAATAGAAATATAAAAATAAAATTAGAATAGTCCTGTAGCCCAAAAATGTTAAATTACTATAAAGGCAGTTTTATCGATATGGTTAAAAATTACCTGGTTCAAGATATATCTGGATCAGGAAAAATTGAGCATACTGGATGCTTTGAACACTCTCATTGGGTGTGCAAATGGGTAGCTTGGACAGCTTGATTTTTTGGTAAAACTTCTCCAAGTTGTCACTTTTTTGGCCAAAAAGTAACTTAGGCTAATTAAGAGTTAACCATGATTAGTAGTATCTTTAAGCCACTTAATCACTCACTTATCTTCATCATTCTACACAGTTTCCAACTACAAAAGACCAGAAAGAAAATGCAAGAAAAGGAGGAAAGAAGGAGAGAAAGAAAGAGAAAGTTCAAGGCAAAATTCAAGAGCTCAAGTTGGTAAGTTATCTTGTACTACTTCAAGCTTGATGTTTGCAAGGTTTGGAGCATGGTTTATGGTCTAGTTTTTCTTCTACATCCTCTTAGCTTTCAGCCATGGCATGATTAAGCAAGAAAATGGGTTAATCAACCATTAAACTTAGGGAAAAGCTTAGATTATCCACTAGAAGCAAGAATCCATGGCTAGTTTGAAGTGTTTTGAAGAAAATATTTTTCTTCCCTTTTATGACAATTTCGGTCAGAGAAGGGGAAGTATTTAGAGTTGGAATTTCTTGATTTTGTCTTCAAAAATGGATTCCCCATGGTCCAAAACCTTAAGAACAAGTGTGTTGTACAAAGAAAGATCAAAGGAAAACTAAGTGAAAAAGTTAGGGTTTAGTGAGCATAGTGTTGTGTAATTCCAAAAATTAGTGGCTAAATTGATTAAATGATGATATGATTAGGTTCAAGGAAGTGATAAGAGGCCCAAGAAGTGGCATATTAAGTGTAGAAAGCAAGGGAGTGCTATAAGGTAGCTGATTTCCCATACTTGCATTATATTATCATATTTGTTTTCAATGTGCTTTATGCCTTGTCATATGATTGTATTGATATTGTGAGATGATCTATATGTACTGGCTGAGTTGATTGAGGGGCATTGAGACCCTGGGATGTCCATTTTTCAAAACAAAACTCTATCAAAAATTTTATGAATTCATATGACGTAAATGTGTTACTGTATTCAAAATGTGTTATCTTGATGTTTTCATGCTTAATGTGATGATATGATGGCATGTTGTGTGTTAGCTACTGATATTGTTTGAATCTCACCTTCCCAAATATTAACCATGAATAGAGAACAATTATGGCAAGACCACCCATGAAGAGAAAGGAAAGAAGAAAGAGCTTAATATTTGAGCAAGTGAAACTTGCATGGGCCATGAATTTGGAACTTTTATGTAAATTTGTAGAGATAATGTTGGATATATTTCTTCAAGCTTTCATGTCCCTTTAAGTCTTAAGGAATGTATGGTATAATATTAAGATGATGCATGGCCATGTAAATATTTTATAGCTTTTATTTGGCAAAGTAGTAGGATACAAATGGTCATTCTGGCCTATGCTGAGTGAACATGCCACTGTTTAGACTTTTGATGTATAAAGTATGAATTTTATATATGTTTGGAAGATAGACAAACATATCTTTAAAACGATTTAAAGATCACTGAATTTGGATGTGTATATTAATTATGGTGATTTTTCAAAATTAGCCTAGAAAACTGGAGTTTCAGGAAATCACCATATAACAGTGAACAATTCATGAAATTTACTATACTAATTGGCCAAGTAGTTTCCCTGATTGATATTTTTTCCATGTACATAATGTTTTAAGCTATCCAAAAAGACTTGAATCAGTCACATAGGATTTTTATTGAATTAGTTACGATATTAAAAATTTTACTGAAAAATGGGATTAAATGAATAGTACTCTTTAAATTGATTAAATTTATTATAATATTTTATTGTGATTCAAGCTTCTATTTAAGTATAGTTGGTCTCTAATGAGGACTAATACATGGGAAATGGTCATAAGTAGAGGTCTTACAAGAAATCTTGTTATACTGCATATGACAAAATCCAAATAGTATTAGTAAATGATCATACCCACATAGCTTAAAGTAAACAAGTTCATTTCATTACCTCTGAAAATCCAGTATATATAGAGTGGCTACCTAGAAGAAAAATGAAAGAAAAGAAGATGAATCAGAGAATTAACATTATAGAAAGATTAAGATAGTTATAGATTTTATATTTTATATTGATTGATGGTGACTGAATTTCTACAGATTTAAAAACTTGTTAACAACTTGCAAATTGTTGTTCCAACAAAATTTTTATTTTATTACCAATTGATTAGCAAGTAAAGGAAAATAGTCAAATGCATTGTCTTGAATACACGTACCAAACCCTACCCTTGTACATATCCCTCGAATTTTTTAGTCCAAAATGTTCTAGAACACGTCAGCTGGTGTTAAAATGGATCAAAACGCTCATACATTGCTTTATGATGTTTCAAAATGTCCAAAAGAAAATCATAATAAAATGCATAAAACTTGACAAAATGCCTCATTGTGATCTGGGTTTCAGAATGCTGATAAACATCAAAAGTTAGAAAACATGGAAGAAGCTGCATCCTCTCATCAAGGTGTACCATAGTGGGACTAATTGCCATGTTACCAATTTTTGTGTTATGCCGGCCAATTTGTTGTCTTGTTGTTGTAAATTTTCTCAATCCTAAAACTCTCCACTGGAAATACTTTTTGTGCAACTTCACCCCACTAGAAAGCATCTTTTTTTAATACATATATTTTTTTCTTAAAACGAGATAGTTAATCGTGGTACTAATTTAGTTATAACCTTAGCCTAGAAATCCCCTGTGCATTTAGATCTTTAGGCAAACAAGGGAAATATTCTTTTCTATTTTCTTTGCAAATTTTATGCTTTCGATAGAGAAAATTCTATTAAAAGCCTTAACAATATAAAGTTCAGGTAGAACAAGACAGAGTCACAAACAAACTATCTTCTCAAGTCATAGCCAAAAGAAAAGAACAAACTTGCAGACTTGAAATGATAAAGAAAAGAATTTAGAAGCAAGAGGCAGTGATAAAGAACAAGCAAGAGGCAAGAGTCACAAACAAACTATCTTTACAAGGAAAGTCACATATACGAAAAGAGCATAGTCCCAGCAAAAATGACTTTGAGTCATAGCCAAAAGAAGAGAACAGAGTTGCAAATTGCAACAATATAAAAAAAATTAGAAATAAAAAATTTCAATGCCAGCAAGCTAGAAACAATGAAGAGAACTCACCTGAGGACCATGGGGAGTCACAGCTTCAGTGATAGAGTCACAGCTTGCAGCCACAAGGGAAGGAGGTGGCGGTAGGAACAAAATGGAGAGCACGATGATTTAGGGTTTAGGTTCAAAGCAAAGTGTACTACAAAAATCAATTTAAGAAACTGAAGCATATGAAGAGAGAGACAACAGAGTGTACCGATGATTTAGGGTTTAGTTTCGATGGAGATTTGGACCAAGCTTCGATGGAGACAACGAATCCTTGATGGAGAGCACAAAACTTCTACAAAGAGATGCCAATAGTAAGCTTTGGTGGGCTTGAGAATGAAGTGAGCCGTAGAAGACAGAGCTCGCAAGCTATCGATATCGGCCTCTATTCTCTAATCGCAAGAAGTGATACCTGGGGAAAAACGAAACCTTGTGCACATCTTTTTTTTTATTAACATTAGTTGGCATTTCCAACTAAATGGCAACTATATGAAACCTTAGTTGGCATTTTAGAGAGAAACGCCAACTAATATTATATGGCATTTCCAACAAAAACGCCATTAAATTCCTCCCAAAACAACTTTAGTTGGCGTTTTGAGTATAAATGCCAACTAAGTTTCCCAATTTTTTATTTCTTTTATTTTTTTAAATTCATTTAGTTGGCATTTCAGACATAAACGTCAACTAAGTTTTCGAATTTTATTTATTATTTTAATTTCTATATAAATATTAGTTGGCATTTAATTCGTAAATGCCACATAATATTTTTTTAATGTTTTTCCATTTTTCATTTTTAAATATTTAGTGGGCGTTTAAGATTTAAATGCCGACTTATATTTTCAATTTTTTTAAATTAATATATCAATATAGTTGATATTTCCGTCAGAAACGCCAACTAAATTATTTCCCACCATTTTTCTATTTTTAAATTATCTTTAAAAATTTTAGTTGGAACTTTTTAGTTAAAAGCCAACAATAGTTATTAACTTTACTTGGCGTTTTCAGGTTAAACGCCAACTAAAGTAATTTTTATTAGCGTTTTTCCTGAAAATGCCAACTATGGATCACCATAAAAAGTCATTTCTGGCGTAGTGGATACACTAAAATGTTGGGAAGGTTAATTTCATCCAAAAGAGGGCATAATAACCAAGTGACTGGTATGTCTTAAAAGCATACATAACAAGCTTTCTAGGACAACTAAAATCACTCAAATTGGTTAAGTGTCGAAGGAGTTATAAATTTTCAAAATTATGGCATAAAATCTAGACAGTTTTAAAAGTGTCAAATGAATAGTATTTTTCATGAAAAATACTATACGAATTGGTAAAATGAATGCTTTATTTCATATTTTTTCCATGTAAAGCATAATTTAAAATATTTTTAGAGACTTGAATTACTGTCATATGATTTTTCTACAACTAGTTATGATTTTTTAAAGTTTAACCAAAAAAGTGGATATATCAAATGAACAGTATCCAAAAAAGAGAATTTTTCTATTTTGAGAAATTATGAGATTTAAATCTCTAAACCTATTCAAATAAACTCTAAATGAAGCCTAATACATGGAAAAAAGATGGAAAAGGTAAGTGTGACAGTGTACACCTTCTCTGAGGGAGTATATTACTAATTCTACTAAGAAAGAATCATATACAGAAAAATTGTCCTATGAGGAGATACCTAATTCTCTTTTTGAACAAGAAATTTTTTCTCTCTTCCTTGTGCATCAACTGTAGACAACAGTTTCAAGTTCCAATTTTGGTGAATTGAACTATAGCATGAGTTTTATCTTGAGTGACTAGACAAATATCTTCAACAAGTATGCTTTTCTATCCATTCTTTTTCTGTGTATCTATATTCTATATATTTTTTCCTACATCTACAAACATGTTCGATTAATTAATTTTAATTGTATTTATTGTTTTCTAACTGGGTTGTTGGAGCTCAATTTTAATGGACGCATGAATAGGACATTATACTGGGATTCTTATTGACTCACACGGCACAACATTATCCTATATGCATGTAGGGATTCTAAAAATCCCACACGGCATAGTTAGAAAAAGGAGTTGCGTACGAAAATACTTGCAATCTTGCCCAAATTGTAATCGTGAGTAGTGGCGTATGATCAATAAGTGCTGATATTCATTCACATATAATATTTATTAAAATTATATATACTTATTTAAAGATATATATACATATATATATAATGCGCTACAGTAAATTGCACTTCACACAAAAAGTCATGTTCTTAGGGCAAGGTACCTATAGTTGACCCTAGGATGAAATTGGGAAATAACGTGCCAGCATTAATCATCAAGTAGTGTGGCATTTGGTAATTGTCCCTCAAGTCCTTTTTATTTGACATATTTTAAAAGTTTTTGATGGTTCTAAATATAAGTCATATTTTATGAGTTTTTGAAGTATTAATTACTTTATTTCTAAAATACCTTTATTTAATTATGAGAAAATGTAGATTGTTTGAATTTATGATATTTATTAGAGATAAAGATGAAAATTATATCATTTTTAAGACAATTTTAATAATATAACAAATTTTTCTTGATTAAAGTGAAGTAATTGAAAGTCACTTACATTAACAAGGATCGGAGGGAGAATTGTATAAACAACTAGCGAGGCCCTGCATGACAGAATTAGTAAGCTTCCTTTTCAGTCAATCAATTATGACTTTCAACTTCACAACCTTCATCTAAAACACATCCATTAAAGAAAATATTGCTACAACCTATTTAATCCCTACATTTTCCCTGTTAATCAAGATTCCCCACATCAACTCACACATCATAATTACCACCTATAGGACTTCAGTTTCTGGTACGAAGCAATAAGCACATTATGGAGATATCATAGTTTCCAAAGCTTTAGCTCATTTGTCAAGAGTTTAATAAAGAGTTACAGCCACTAACAATAGTAGTAATAACCGTGCAAAAAGATAGCAGGCCCACATGAAACAATGACGATCTGAAAGCTTGTAGCAAGATTTGCATGTGTATGGACTTAATCCCTTCAAAAATGGTTTTCTAATTAAATGCTTAAATAGAACCAACAAATGAAACCATTCAAAATAATTTTAAAATTCATCACCAATGGTAAATAATCCACTTTAATGACATGGAACACGATCAATATTGAGTTTGAGATGGTAGAAATTGACTTGCCACTTTAAACGAGGCCAAACAGGTATGATTTTGAATTCTACTCAGCACTTAACTCTCTCCTACATCCGTAATGCATCTCTTGAAACAAAGAAAAGCCAAATAGTTACGTGACACCATGCTCCAAGTTTAAATCTTAAGCCACTCTAGATTGTCAGTACTTTCAAATCACCAAGGAATCATTTAGCCTTACCACTGAACAATGACTAAGCATTCTCATCCAACTGGCAACCCGGTTCGACATGTAACAGATTATTGAACTAATGATCAGCAGAACGCACTCTCAATTTAGGCAGCAGACATTTAAACATGCCCACCGTGAAAACAAATATATTGGTAAGCAAACACTTTAAATCCAAACGAAGACAGTTTTTGATTCGTCAATCTTAACCCAACATCACAACCCGCTAAAACTTTCATATTAAACCTAAGCTGAGCAACAGGGCGAACCATACAGAACTAATCTAAAAGAAAATTTCATGTTCACAACGCCCCCTAAACACCCAATAATCTATTTCATTGAGACTTTCGATGGTCAAGATTTTCGATGTAGAGCACAAGACATGTAACACTTTACTATATCATGCATTTTCCCAAGTAATATAGCATATTTAATGTCCAAATAAGTCATGTTAGAGGCTTGAATCATCATAGGAACCATATTGGATAAAATAGAGAAAATAATATTACTATTCATTTGGTTTCAAAGTTTTCTGGATGAACTTTGAAAAATCATAATTAATTATAGAAAAATCGTATCAATATGATTCAAGTGTCTACATGAAGCTAAAAACATCCTCTACAAGGGAAACATATGAACCTAATATTTGACTGTGCTAATTTATACAGTTTAATGCTTAAAAATATACTGCACCAATGGTCAAAATTCATGTTTCAGATTTTCTGGCCTAATATAAAAAATTCATAACAAACGGTACAGATGTTCAATTCATGTGTTCTTTAGATTTTTGAAAAGCTATGTATGTCTAGTTTTTGGGAATATATAACACTTATATATTATTTCACATTTAGAATGAGCAATGATCCCGAATTCATCAGCTATGCAAATTGGCCAGAATATGTTATTACATTGCAAAAGTATGTATTTACATTATATTCATTCTCTAAACTAGTCCATTCTTGATCATAACATATTCATGACATTATAAGAGACCTAAAGTAGCATAATAACAACAAGACACAACTTTACAAATTCACATATAATTTTACATATAATTATTAAAACACAAAGGGCTGTGACTATTATAACATTAGCAATTCATAGACTTCTCCTTGCCCTTTACTTCGTGGGGGTCTTGCCATGCTTTGAATCTAAAATGTTGGGATACTTGGTAAAATGAGATTGGGACAATCTTAGTAGCAAGTTATAATTCATGCATTCATGTCAATCATCACGTATAACAATCACTTTAATCACTTAAAATCACATTAAACAACAAATTGCCATATAAATAATAAAAATTTTGATAGCATAACGGTTTAGAAAATGGATATCTCGAGGAATAAAACCCCTCATAATACAGCCAAAACCAATCAAAGAAAACACAATTGCAATATGGCAATACAATGTAGTCACAGGAAATACAATGGTAGAACATAAAGCAAGATTATAAACTTAGCTACATTGATGTCTTCTCTTGGCTATACACTATACTTCCAAGGATTGCACAAGGTTTCTCAAGCTTTCTCAAATCCCTAGACAACATTGAATAATGGCTCAAACTATTGATTTCACAACATAGTACATAAGCTCACGTAAAACCCTAAAATTTCCAATTGTTTATCTTAAGCTTAACTATGAAGCATATCCTTGTTCCTAAGGTTTTTGGTCATGGAGAATCCATTTTTGGCATCAAAACAATGAAATTCCCACTCTAGTATGGCCTTTCACACTGATTGAAATTCTGGCCTCATGAAAAAATATAAGCTTTCCAATTTACTTGTTTCAAAACATACTTAGTTTACTTCCTTTCACAAAAACTTATACTTTCTCATAATTTTATGATTCAAAAACAGTTACCCTTCCTTAAACCATGTTTGGCTGAACTAGGATAACAAAGGAGAGTAGAGAAAATTTCATTCCAACTATCCCAAACCACTTAGAAACTATACTAGAAAGCATATGATGTAGCTTACCTATTTTGCTCTTGAACTTCCTCCTTTATTTTTTTCCTTCTTGCTTCCTCACGTGTGCTTCTTCTTCTTGCAATTTTTTAGACTCCTCTCCCTTCCTTTCTAAGTGTATAAATCGGTCAAAGGTAGAAGGAGTACTTATAGACACATTACTATAGTTTAATGCTTTGGTTAGTTACTTTTCCTATCTATAGTTAAGTTAATTGACCTTGATTAATGAAAACTTAACCTTTAAGATTATTGATTCTCTCACATGGCTGATTAGGTGGCATCCTTGAGGGACGAATTATTCCCAAAATACTGCATAATTTTTCCCAGTCCAATATTACCCTATATTAGTTACTTTATACTTTGATCGGTAAAGTTACTTTTGCAATGTAAATTCACTTTATTGATACAGGATTAAAGTGAACTTGTATCTGGTATTACTTTATTATACTACCTCTAAAAAACAGCTTTATTGGTATAAAGTTACTTTTTAACCTTCAACACTGATTTTTTCTTCATCCTTGAACATTAAGCCTCAGTGGCATATACCATTGGACTTATCTCATCAAGAGCTTCATTTTGATAGTAATGTTGCATATTTACAAAACTACCCCTAACCTGGGATAAATTTTGTAATTTTTAAAACTTTCATGTCATTAGGTGTAATTTTTCCCAAGGACTTTTCTACTCTTATTCCCAATAATTTTTAAGGATAGGGATATAAATTTCATTTTTATAATTCTTTAGGGGCAAAAATATAATTTTTCATTTTTCGTCCAATTAGAAAAATGACCTCTTTGCCCTATTTCACACAAAACGGTGTCTGCTTATTTTTGTAAATTTCTTATGCATCTTTTGATATTCTTACTTTCTAGGGATGTTACAAAACAAATCCCTAAAATTATCACATAGGAAAGAGTAAATCAAACCTACTACAGGATGAACTTCAGTTTCCTTTACGACCTAATATTCTATCCAAGAATTTTTCTATTTCAATTTGCATGAGATCCCTCTTATTAATCCTTGATGAAATTAAGAGAAGTAGGGAAGAAATGCATATTGGTCGATGATATTCTTCCACTGATGAAAACTAAATGACATACAGTAACGCCACATGCAGATGGAATAACGTCATGATCTCGGACTATACTCATTGGTTCCTCGTAGAAGCACTCAAAAGAAAGAATTTGCTTTCTCTTAATTTTTGTTAGGAGAAGGAAAGAAAAATAAAGAGCCTTCCTGATTTTTCCAGAGAGGTATTTTTAAGAATATGTTTTCCACGGATGCACTAGTGCTTAGTCACCTTAATTCTCTCTATTATGGAAGATATGGGATCAATTTCTAATAATCATTTCCTCCCTGTATTAAAAATGTAGAATAAACCCTAATTTGTATTGGGTTTGGTCTTATATTTTATCTCACCCAACAAGGGTGATTTTATAGTGCAACCCAACATCTCCTACTTACACTTGATGAGTTAACCATTTGTAATTCTTTCTTTCTACTTCATACTAAGTGCTCTACCATGACTGCATGGGCACGACATCTGTAATTAGGTATTCTAATACTAGAAATCCTTCTCTAGGACTAGCACAGAATAACCTTATGTATTTCATATTTATCTTGTTCATATATTATGCCTTGAATGTCCTAGATTTACCCATATACACTTTTACTCATGGCAAATCTAATTCCTCTTAAGTTTTCACACAAACTTAGATTGTCCTACTCTTGCATGCTTAATATCTATACTTAAGATGTTAATAAAATAACTTCTTAACGGATATGTCTTAGACACAGTAAATGTGTGTATATTTCTAGATAATCTTCCTTTAGTCCATATTTCATTTCAATATGAAACAATTGCTTTCCTAGCATAATACCTTCAGATTGAATTTATCATGATCATTGGATATATGTTAAAGTAGCTAACATTGAATCATTTTATCCATAAAAATGTCAAAGTCATAAGGACATTAATGAAAGGATTTATTCCTCTCAGGGACTCACATAGCAATGAAGTGAAGATCTATTTACTTACTTCCCAATTACAGTTCTAAAACACATCCAATATGAATTGCATGCTACGGGGTTACTCTTATCACATAAGAGTATATGTCAATTTTGGTTTGTTGTCAACACCATACAGATTTAAGTTCAGACACACTTAGTGTCTCTGCTAATGCTTCCACTTATCATGATGTCTTTGTTGAAGAATTCGTCATCTAGTTACATGTATTATGGATTGTGGGTATCCATAATTCGATTCAAAAATTTATATTTATTAGATCTCATCCTGGCGTAATCTCTTCCTTTTGTCAGGGAAACTTATTTTGTATTGTTTCACTATCATATCTACCTTCTTGTTGATTTACTAGTTATCTTATCTTTGCCCACTCTCCATGAATGTCAAAGGCGGTTGCTTGTGTGAGAAAGTTAAGCTTATCAATATGTATGACATACTAGACATTTTATATTTTCACAAATACATGCACGTAAATGACTCAATTATAAAAAGTGCACTTCATTTCATTCATATAATTGATCATTAAAGAGATTTGTGTTACATCATATCCTACGAATACCAAGTGATTTCACATGATCAACATATACATCTCTAGGTATTCGCTTTATAAGGGGATCAGCTATCATTTGACATGTAAGAATATGGCGAATTTTAACACTCTTCTGTGCTATAGTGTCTCTTACAAAATTATACTTTGTGTTTATGTGCTTTGTCTTACTATGACACTTGGGATCTTTGGTGTAAGCTATAGCTGCCTCACTATCATATGATACTTGGGATCTTTGGTGTAAGGTATGGCTGTCTCACTATCATAGTTTATTAAAATAGGATCCAATTTATCACCAATGACCCCCAAGTGCTTTTATGAATCTCTTCAGCCATATTTCTTCTTGTGCTGCTATAGAACATGCAATGAACTCTGCTTCCATGGTAGATAAAGCAGTACTAGTCTGTTTCTAGATACACTAAGATATAGCTCCATTGTTTAGTAAAAAAAATATTCATTAGTCAATTTGCACTCATCTAGATCTCCTCCCCAATCTGCATTAGAGTATCCTACTAAGTATAAATTGCTTCCTTGATAACATAGGTCATAACTTACTATGCCTTCTAAATATCTCAGGATTCTCTTCACAGCTTTCCAATGCTTTTATCTAGGGTTTGACCGGCACCTGCTAATGAAACCAACTGCATAACATATGCCTAGTCTCATACACATCATAGCATATATTTGGCTGCCAACCACACTCGGGGACCTTTTCCATTATCGTCTTTTCAAACTTGGTCAAAGACACATGTCTCAACCCAGATTTTCTCCTCTTGAAATAGGGGTATCCATGGGTTTATAATTTTTTATGTTGAATCACTCAAGAATTTTCTCAATATAATTCTTCTGAAAAAGGGATATTTATTTTCTTGGACAATCTCTATGAATCTTAACTCCAAGTATATAATCGGCTTCACCTATGTTTTTTATCTTGAAATTCAAAGATAGCCATTATTTGATAGCTATAATCAATTTTAGACTATTTCTGGCTAATAGTATATCATCCACATAAAGGGATAATGCCACAAGATTCTTTTCAAACCGCTTGATGTATATACAGTGGTCTTCGTCGGTCATCTGGAAATTGTATAAGCTTACTACTTGGTGAAATCTCAAATACCATTGTTTGGATGATTGCTTAAGTTCATAAATGGACTTCTTAGCTTGCAGACTTTATTCTCTTTCCCTTTCTCAATGAAACCTAATAGTTGTTGCATGTAGATTTCTTCATCTAGTTCACCATTTTAAAATACAGTTCTTACATCCATCTAATGTAGTTCTAAATTTAAACTTGCTACTATCACTAGAATTAGTTTTATGGAGTTAAAATGTACAATAGGTGAAAAATTATCTTCATATTCTCTACCTTCCTGTTGTGTATACCTTTTTGCCACTAATCGAGTCCCGTATCTTTCAATCGTTCTATCTGCTTTTCTCTTAATTTGAAAACCCATTTATTTCCAATTACCTTATGTCTAGATGGAAGATTGACCAAAACCCAAGCTTGGTTTATCCTCATTAAATCCATTTCCTCCTCTATTGTTTTCTTCCATTCATTTCTAGTAGGGCATGATAGGGCCTCATGTATTGAATTGGGCTTATCATCATCTTATGGGGTAACAATAAGTGCAGTCCCTTTTGTTGGGAAATGCTTCTTTGGCACACTTTCTTCGTTAGTCCTCCACAGTGGGGTCTCTTGTAAGTTGTTCTGTTCTAGAATAGAATCTTGCACTGCTCTCTAAGAGCTTCTACTTGAATCAAGAGGTTGAGGTATATAAACTTGCTCCTCAGTTTGTTCATGTATCTCATAAAGAGATACAATATGATCTACCTCTCCCCTACTAGCGAATTCATTTTCTAGAACTGTGGTATTTCTAGATTCTATCTCAGTCACAGTTCTATCTTAGTTTTCTCCAATGAAAATGTAACCCTTAGATTTTTCAGAGTATCTAATAAAGATACATTTTTTCCCCTCTTGGGCCTAGCTTTCCATATTTGTAGGAAGGATCATTGACATATGCTGCCGAACCCCAAGGTTTTAAGATATTTAAATCTGACTTGTGATTTGTCCATTGCTTATAGGGTGTGGATATGACTGACTTTAAGGGCACACGGTTAAGAGTGAAGGCAGTTGTTAAAAGCACATCTCCCCAATATGAAATGGGTAGATTGACTTGTGCCATCATGGACCTAACCATGTCTAATAATGTTTTATTTCTTCTTTCAGCTACACCATTTTATTCTGGGGTGCCAGGGATTGTAAGTTGCCTTACTATTCCCTTTTCTTCACAAAGCTCCTTTGATTTGCTAAATATTCACATCAGTGATTGGTTCTCAATACTTTAATTTTCTTGTCCATTTGATTTTCAACTAAGTTCATGTAACATGTAAAACATTCTAGTACTTCAGACTTATGCAACATCAAATAGACATAACTAAATCGCAAGTAATCATTAATGAAAGTGATGATATAAAAGTGGTAGACCAGAAATTTTTAGCTATGGGGCAATATATATATATATCTATATTATTAAAAATATAACAAGATACTATCAAAAGTATGAATACACATTGTCAAGAGTATGAACATCCATCAATACGTCAGAACTATTCTCTACGACTTTTCATATTTTGGAAACACGAAATGATTTTTTCATTTTCAATACTATCAAAACTTTCTCCCTCTATGTAAGTAACTAAACAATCATTCAACCATTCACCTCCCATACAATTTCACATCTGATTATTGATAATACTCATAGCAGAGAAAGCTCTTTCAATGATTGTAGTTGTCACTAGTAGTATCAAAGCTAACATTAGAAGCAAAAACACCAATGGATATACAATATGCTTCCCGGTCTCTACAAGCTTTATAGAAAGATAATTGATTCCTTCCAATTTTGAAAATGCAATGTCAGAGCATACATATGTGAAATAATTTTGAAATTGACAATCTAGAGCCAAAAGTTCTACATAAGAAAATTCTAAAGGATAATATTAAGCTAAACAAATCAATTTTCCTTATCGAATGCAAAAAATGAATCTCTTGGATTTAAACATGCTACACAAAGAAGCAAATCAATATTCACTTCTGTAAAATGATCATTCAACTCTTGAAGTTGTCTATCAATTACTTGATAGAATAATTTAACTTGAAAATGATGCAAGTTAGAAACTCTTTCCATTTTGTGCCTTGACCTTCCTTGTGGTTTAAAGGCATCATTCATATTTAGAATGACAATATTATGCCTTTCATAGAACAATGAAACTTTATTGAGCAAAGAATACTAACCATCATCCCTCATATCTTGCAATCTTTGGTTGGACACTGTAACTAATTTCATAGCATTTACAATATCTTGATCATTTCTTTGCAATGCTTGAGATAACTCAAAAGTAATTCCCAAAATGTTTTTCATCAAGTGCAAGATGAATATAAATTCACAACAATTGCATAGAATTCAATCGAGCACATGCCTCACCTCTTTGCTCTAAACTTGTGCCATCTTCCTCGACAACTTCAAGCCCATCAATCATAGAAGAAAACAAATGAACTAGGTTAACTAATGTACCATAATGTGAGACCCATCTAGTATCTCTTACCCTCTTGATTGTGGTTTCTTGATTCACGCCATGCCCACTAGTGATTTCTCCCTTTTGCAATGCTTCTTTCACCTTAGCAATTTGACTTTCATGAAGAATATCTTGGTGATTACATGAAGCTCCAATTGTATTAAAAAAATGCAATTTCAACATGCTTTTTTGCTGCTATAACAAGAGCTAATTGGAGTTCATGGGCAAAGCAATAAATGTAGATTGCATAATTATTCTCTTTTAATATCAAACTTTTGAGACCATTAAATTCACCTCACATATTACTTGCTCCATCATATGCTTGTCCTCGTAATCTTGATAAGCTTATCCCATATTTTGCAAATAATGACTCCAAAGCTGATTTTAATGATAGAGCATTAATGTTGGAAACATGGACAACACCGAGAAAGTGCTCTATAACTTGTCCTTTCATGTCCACATAATGTAAAGCCACAATCATTTGTTCCTTAATAGAGATATCTCAAGATTCATCAATCAAAATAGCAAATAAATTATCTCCTAAATCATCAAGTATAACTTTTGTAGTCTCACTAGTAGCAACTCTAACAATATCCTTTTGTATTTTAGGAGCTGTTAATTTAAGATTTCCATGAGCATTTTTCAAAACTTTATGAATTGCTTCATTGTGATCAGCAAGAAAATTTAGAAGCTCAAGACAATTCCCCTAATTATCAAAAGATAGTGACTTATCATAACCACGAAAAGCTAACCCTTGGCATAATAAAAATTGAAGACAATCAACTACTATAATCAAATGAATATGGTATTCTTCTTTAATTTGATTAGATTGTTTACATATAGCAACATCATTATGTTACTTTTGTTTCATTAAAGCTTCACATTTTCTCAATGCTTGATTATGAGAACTATCTGAACTCCCAACATGAACTTAAGACCTGTCACTTTTTTCCAATTTGTAAAACCTTCTATTATAAAAGCATCACCGCTACCTTTATGTTCTCCAACATCTAATCTAATAAGATAACAGCCTAAGCAAAATGCAACATCTTTCTTTTGGTTGTATTCTAACCAATTGCCATAGATGGACTTAATCTACAAGAAGTATTTCAAAATTGCCTTTGTAGAACATTGACCTCTTTTGGTTGACAAGAACCCTTTTCTAGATAATATCTTCTAATTTCATCTCTATCATTTAGATGATAATCTGAAACCTTTGGCCTTAAACCAAGATCATTAGGAAGCTTTCCCAAATTGAATTCCAAAGATCTTTTTCTTATAGATGGACTTAATGTTTCTTCTCTATCATTTGATTGTTCTGATGTGGATTTTCTTTTGAGAAATTTTTATATTGTTAGAACCTAAAACTAAAATAAATATAATCATAACTAATTTCATAATTAACAAACAAAATATCCTTAAAAATATAAAAATTTATTATAAATGAAGAATTATTTTAAAGAAACAAATCACAGAAATTTAAAAAACCATGGTCCCTACTCCCAAAATGACAATAGATATGTTAATTTAATATTATATAACGAAAACAAAAAGAATGAATGGCGTGGTCCCAAAATTAGCAAGTAGCACAACAAAAGATTCAATGCTATCATGGTGGGTCCATTATGATTTATCAATGCAAATTTTGAAAAATGGAAGAAGGGTTTGTGGGTCTATTTACCTAGAGAACAAAATAGAGGAGAAGAGAAGTTGCAAGCTTCTCTCAAACTTGAATCTTGAAGTAAGCTGAAGGGTGATTGCCATGGGTCTATTGTGAATGAGAAGTAAAGATGAGACCAAAACTCCACAAACTTTCGTTCAAAGCTTCTAGACTGAAGGAGCAAGGGCAATTGAATGAAAGAAGATGAATAAAGGGGAAAGTGAAACACTGAGCTACCAAAAAATGGGACTAATTTTTTGTTTTAAGAAAATAATGAGCAAATAAGGGAATGATAGCACAATGGAAGCAAAGAGACTAATGGCATGGCGATAATAAATTTCAACTATGGGGGCATTCAATAAGAATTATATACTATATACACATACATTAGTAAATGATTTAAAAAATTTAGTGGGGGTGGTTGCCCCCACTGATGACAATGTTGGTCCACCCCTAGGAGTAGGTCTTGAGACTCTCACATTATTAGGGTTAGAATCTGAGACATTGAGGGAAAAAGGATAGTTTGGAACCTGAAAAAAAAAGGGAAAAAGATACTTTTGACACTTCCAAACACAAAAGGATGTATGTCATTTTTTAAAAAATATGAAAATAAGGAAGTTACCCCTAAATAAAGTATCAAAAATGCTTCTCACATTTTCCATCCATCTATGCCTCTCTCATCTTCTATATGCATCCAAATCTATAATATGTAATGTTTTATGGGCTATTAAATAAGGTAGTAAGAATAAACGGAGAATATTTTAAAATGTGTCTAGAATTACAAAAACAAAGAGACACAAAAACAGGCAAAAAACAACAAAAAGGTAATTTTTCAGATTAAAAATGAAAAAGAGAAAAGTATAACTTGCCCCAAGGAAGAATAATTCATTGCAAACTGGTCCCTGAGAAGTATGGATTAATATGACTTTACCCCTAGAAATAAAATTTGTTTCATTTTACCCCCAAGAAGTATGGATTAATATGACTCAAGGGCATTTTTGTAAATATTGAAAATTATAGTTAAAATGAAGCTCTTGATGAGCCTAGCCCAATGGAATAATGTATGGAATTTAGTTATATGAAAATTATTTTATTTTGGGCATTTAAATTTTTAGGTCAAATTATACTGGTAAAGAATATTTTAAACTACAGGAAAAATGTAGTACCAAATCAAGAACAGTGATTGGACCTTACTAAAATATATTTTGGATCAAGATAATAATTTTGGACAAAAAGTAATTTTTGAAAAATCTTGTACCAATTTAATGAAGATTACAGTAAAAATATTTAATCAGTAAGGTAAATTTATTCAATAAAGGATATAATGGTTCATTAAAATTTATGAAGCAATTTTTGGACAAATTTGCCCCTCAAATCGCATCTGAATTGTGCAGATGGGATATGGATGAAATTTCTACAAAAACTTTATTAGAGTTAACCATTTAAGTTCATAACCAACTTGCACTATTCATCCCTGTCATCTCTCTCCTAAATTACTTGGGTAAGTGGTATGCAGTCATTCTTCTTCTTTATTCACATATGAACAGCAAGGGAAAGAGGAATATAGAGCACAAAAATAAGAGAAAAAAATAGAGAAGTAAGAAGCCATTGTTGAAGCTCAAGTGTTCAAGGTAAGTTTCCATTACTTTTAGCTTGTGTTGTTTGATGTTTTAAGAGGTTTTCAAGGAGTTTTCTCTCATCTTTTTGCTCTAAAATTTCAAGCTATAGAGAGATTAGAGAGAAAGTTGAGCTATGAAGAAACCAATCCATAGAAAAGTTTATAAAGGACCTAGAAAGTAAGAATATGTCATTAGATTGCAAGTTGGTGGAGTAATTATTTTTCTAAAATTTTATGAAATTTTTTGTCAGATTAGGTTCAATATAGGAAGGGAATTTCATGATTGTAACCCCAAAAATGGATTCCTTGGGTTCAAATAGGTTAGAACAAGTATATTGTATAAGAAAATGTAAAAGAAAAGTAAAGTGAAAATTTTGAGTTAAAGAGAGTACTTTGTGAATGAGGTCATGC
The DNA here is from genome assembly GCA_026686845.1 of Adenanthera pavonina. Lineage (NCBI taxonomy): Eukaryota > Viridiplantae > Streptophyta > Magnoliopsida > Fabales > Fabaceae > Adenanthera > Adenanthera pavonina. The sequence goes on along the minus strand of JAIVEN010000019.1, from coordinate 7,498,477 downwards.
AATCAATGATTTGTGAACTTGTTTTATGATACTATAGGGTTTAAAGAAGTATTGAAAGGCCAAAGGAAGCATCCATAAAGTTTGAAGATCATTGAAAAGTAAGAAGGTAGTTATTTTTCCTGTTATGCCTAATATTATTATACTTTGCTTTTATGATGCTATGACTATGCCATGCCTTTGTTTGAATGATTTATAATGTGAATGCATTGTGGCTGGTTCTTTAAAGGTTCTTTATAACCCTAGCATGTCCATTTTCTATAATGTTATTATGCCAAAATTTTTATAAAATTGTATGGCATAATATGATTTTATGATTTTCATTAATGATTTTATGAAATATTATGATAATGTAAGTGCATTATGAAATATAACTATTGAGATTCTTTGAATCTCACCTCTCTCCAAATGTTATCATGATTAGGTCCAAGCCATGGCAAGGTTGCCAAAGAAGTCAAGGGCAAGGAAGGTGATGTGAACAAGGGAGAAAGAGAGTAGAGTAGAGAGATAGAGAGAAACAAAAAGGGAGAGAGAAAAAAACTCAAAGAAGGAAGAAAATGAAGAACTTTGAAGAAGAGAGAATTCATTAAAACGATAACTCAAATTAATAATCAAAGTCTTAATACAATTGAGTAGTGAAACTCTTATTTATAGAGCTCGAATTCTAATCCTATTTAGAATTCTATGATAAGATATCTATTTTTTAAATGATCTCAAATCTAAGAAAAAATAAATCATAATTTAAATAATTAAATTCTAGGAATAAAAAAAGGATAAAATTAAAATGCTAATAAATTCAAAATAAACTAAATTAAATATAAATATCATAATAAAATATATTTATTAAAAATTCTAATTATTTTATGATAAAGATAAATAATCTAATTATCTAGAATTATCCATTCTCCATCATTCTCCCCCAGTTGAGAGAAATAACATTTAGATTTGAGAAACATTTCCAGTGAGTAAGATAGCAAAAGGAGAGATCTGAGAAAAGAAACTTCTCTTAAAAGATCCAAATATTCTTTGATTCTAGAAATTTCTTCCAATTGAAGAGATATTTGTGGAGATTATCATTATGCAGAAAAATAACATGCTCTTCTATAACAACCTTTATTCTTAATGGCAAGACAAATAGATGAGATAGAGTAAGAACATGTTGAAGTTGAAAATCAACAACTTGGAAGGCACAACTTCCACTAGTAGAGATTACGTAGATTGTTTTTGTGCTTATTCCTTCTTTAAACATTCATCTTTCTTTGGAGACACTTCACTTTTATAATCAAACCTTGGAGAACATTGAGATTCTCCATCTTCATGCTGCTCAAAAACTTCTTGCAATCCTTACTTCCTCAATTTGTTTATTATTTCCTCAAATAATTTCTCCAACCTATTGAAACTACAGTTGAAATCCCCTCGAAGATTTGCTTCCATTATGTCAATCTTATGGTTGACGACTTCCATCTCGTGGTTCACAAGCTCTTTGGTGACCTTCTCAAATTCTTCAAGATTTTGTTGTGCGTGAGGCGTGTAGGGAATTTGGCTCTTATATCAAATGATGTGAACAAGGGAGAAAGAGGATGGAGTAGAGAGATAGAGAGAAACAAAATGGGAGAGAAACAAAAAGGGAGAGAAAAAAGAACTCAAAGAAGAGAGAAAAGGAAGAACTTTGAATAAGAGAGAATTCACTGAAATTATAACTCAAATTAATAATCAACAAAGGAGGGAGAAAAGGAAAAACTTTGAAAAAGAAAGAATTCACTGAAACTATAACTCAAATTAATAATCAAAGTCTTAATATAACTGAGTAATGAAACTCTTATTTATAGAGTTCAAATCTTAATCCTATTTAGAATTCTAAGATAAAATATCTTTCTTTTTAAATGATCTTAAATCTAAATAAAAGATAAATCATAATTCAAATAATTAAATCCTAGGAATAAAAAAAGGATAAAATTCAAATCCTATTAAATTCAAAATAAACTAAATTAAATATAAATATCCTAATAAAATATATTTATTAAAAATTCTAATTATTTTATGATAAAGATAAATAATCCTAATTATCCAGAATTATCTATTCTTCATTAAAAGGAGAAGTTGATGTATAAGATTTTGTTACTTAGAATGATTATATTATATGAAATGTTACGTAAAATCATATGGCATATGATGGTTTTATATCTTCAAACCAACATGTTTCCTTAAGTGTTATGTAACGTGTAAATAGGTTTGAGAACAATAAATGGTCATATATGGACAATTTGCCCTTTTATTTTTGCAAGTTTAAGGGATATAAAATGACAATTTGATATCTGTATGAATTCGTGAGTACTGCTTAGAACTTTTTATGTTTAACGTATGAGTGTTATGTATGGTTAAAAACTAGAGAGAAAGAGCTTTTCATAGATATAAAAATCACTTAATTTTGAGTTGTGTACAAAATATTTGATTTTTCAAAATTATGGTCAGTATCAAGGAATTTTAAATATAACCATTGCTATAGTACTTTTTAGAAAAATAAACTGTATGAATTGGCTGAGTACATACTCAATTTCATATTTTTTTCATATAGATAATCCTTTAAACTATTTTTAAAGACATGAATCAACTCAATAATATTTTCTTAGAATTAGTTATAAATTTTCAAAGTTCGTCAGATAAAATGGATTAAGCCACATGAACAGAACTCGAGAATTAAAAAAATTCTGTTTTTGAAATCAAATTGATTCAAACTTCTTCTTAAGTATAGTTAGACTCTATTAAGGTTTAATACATAGAAATTGAGCCCTAAAGTAAGGTGTTACAAAATCAATATATATATATATATTAATATTTTCGATGGAAAAACATTATTAATAAGTATTGTTATGAGTACTGTTTTCTCTTCCACTCTCCCTAATTTCTTTGATATTTTTTTCTTAAATTATTTTAATATTTTTTTATTTTAAGCTTTTAATTTCTCCACTCTAACCTACACTCTTTAATATTCTCTCTTTAAAAAAATATTTTAACATTTTTTATTTTAAATTTTTATTTTTATTTATTTAAATTTTCTACATTTTATCAAATATTATAAAATATTTCTCTATATATTTTTCCGTTTTTAATTTTCTTTTTATTTTTTATTCTCTCTCTTTCCTCTAATCATCTTATTTTGTATATACTTTTTAAATTCTCTCTCCACATTTTTATTATCTCTCTATTCATACCCTTATTATTAATTTAACTTGTCTTTCTTATTTAATTATATCACATCTATATATCTATATATATATATTAATATTTTTAAAGGAAAAAAATACTATTCATGAGGATTATTATGAATAATAGTATTCTCCCTTACTTTCTCATTTTCTTTAATATTTTATTTCTCAAATTATTTTAAAATTTTTTATTTTAAACTTTTAATTCCTCCACTCTCCCCCACCCTCTCTAACATTCTCTCTATAAAAAAATATTTTTGTTATGAAGATTTTAAATGTCTATATAGAAGATTCTCCACTTAAGGTTGAGTCATATTTTCCTTTTTATTTTATCTAATTAATTAAATGATTATTATTCTTTTTAGGGTTAAAACTCTTGTATAAATATCTCTTGATAGCTGAATAATAGACACTTACTTTTGATTCTTCATATTTTCTCATCTCTCAAATTCTTTCTATTCTCTACCTCTCTTAAATTCTCTCTATTCTATACTTTATTTTCATAATATGTTATCTGCACGAATTCACTTAAAGATCTAAAATATGTTCTCTTTGCTTGCTATATAATATTTATTATCAAATTCTTTATCTTCTCCTTCTTTTTCTTTTAAATTAATTATTTTGAGTAAATAAAAGTTATACTACATCCTAATGTATAAGACAATTTAAATGTAATATCACATCCAGAAGTATAGGTACAATTTAATTTCTTTATTAATTGGATCTTGAAGTTTTCCTCATAAAATATAAAGTGAATCATGAGGTTGTTCACATGGAAAATAAAGTAGATCATGAAATTATCTACATTGAAGTTATTGACATGGAATATAAAGTAGATCTTGAAGTTATCCACACTCAAAGTAATTTAATTGAGATGCAACATCTAGAAGTATGGGTACAGTTTAATTTGCTATTAAGTGAATCTTGAAGTTATCTATATAAAATACAAAGTAAGTCCTGAAGTTATCTACAATTTATTTTATCTTTTCATTTCTTACATTTACTACTTTATTTAGAATTTTAGGTTATATATGTGTTTGGAGTATGATTTCTATTTATTTAAAGTTTACATCCGAACTCGGTTATATTTTTACTTGTAATTTTGATTTATTGATGCTTTATTCTCATTTAGGGTTTCCAATTGTAATTTTATTGATAAATCCTTTTATTGCTTTGATGGTCACTAATGGCACTAGGTTTGTTTGTTTTAGATCTTTAATCGTAAATTTAACAATTAATATATGTTGATGGTCACTTGTAGCATTAGGTTTGTTTGTCTTAGATCTTTAATCATAAATTTAACAATTAATATATGTTGATGATCACGAGCTGGATAGGTTTGTTCGCTTTGGGTCCTTAATTTTTAATTTCAGCTTTGAGTCTTTAATCATAGTTTTAACAATTGATATATTTGCATAGGGTTCTTAATCATAATTTTGACATATGATTTTTATATGCAGTTTTAGAATCTTTACAACATTTTTAATATTGCAAAAATATTTTTAAGTCTAACTTTATCCAAACTCATAAAGAGTCATATTAAACCACATTTTAAAAATCAGATTAATAATCGGAGAGTCTTTTTTTTTTATCCCTCAATAGCATATATTTAATTTGATTAACTAATTAAATAAATTCTCATTAAAGTATAATTATTCATTAAACATGAACTTATCTATATTGTAAAAGGTTATTTATGAAGTGATTATTAATTTAATTTAGATAAATTCTGATAGATAAAAATATAAACAAATTATTATTTGGTACTATTTAATTTGTTTGATTTATTAAGATGTTGTTTGGCACTTAGCACGTAAAAAGCTTGATATGAAATATTTGATGTTGTCAAATTTCATTTGAAATTATAAATTATATATATATCATTTAATCCCAAATTTTACATTGACAATTATTCTTACTTAGCTTATTTTGCTACTTCAATACTACATGGTAAAGGGAAGTCTGATACTTTTTATTATAGAGTTTATGTCCCTTTTAATTAATATTGTTGATAAAATTCTCATGACCATGAAATTCCCCAATTTGGTACTCTAACATAATGGAATATTAACTTGTCTCTTTTCGTGTTAATTTTTCCTGATTATGATTATGAAAGTGGGAAAAATGGAGTTTAATTAAATTGATCAAGATTTTTATGTGGAAATATATATGAAAGAATAAAATTATTATTTTGATTCTTAATTAAGCAGAAACATTTAGATTTTTAACATTGTGAGACTTTTATATTTATTTAGTTTCACATATTAGTTATTATTTTATTACTTATAATAATTTTAGTTCTATAAATAATGAGTATTAAGTCACAATACATTGTTTCACTAATGCCTTTGTTTGTGAGATATATAATATTTTGATGATTGATATAATTTTTAATGTCTAATTAATTTACTTTGAAAGTATAAATTAGTAGACATATTATTTGACATATGTCATTAGTTATACCATTATCTTTTCACTCATTTAAAGGTTTAATGCACCCTATAGAAAATTCATATTATGTGACTTATTTAATTTGACATATTTTTCTTAATAGTATAAAATTGTATTAGTAATATATCCAATAGTATAAAAATAATTGAAAGCTGCTCCAGAAAAGCCAATATATTGTTACCAAGGGAAACAAAAATTACAAATTGATAATGCATTATATTTCTCTAAGTCTCATAGAAGCTTATTAAGTTCCAAAGATATTCACATAAATGAATATCATATTGACATAACAAATGAAGGAAATACTAAATATATTTATATTGAAAGAATTATCTCGAACAAAAATGTGTATAGGAAAGATTACCTGCATTTTCCTTTGATTTGTACTACATGTATGTTAATATAATTGAATCATATATCATTGTAGAGCAGAAGTTTACATATCACAATATGTTTCTTGTTTGGCATGACTAGTTGGGCGATTCCAAATCAATTATGATGTGAAAAATAATTAAAAATTTGTGTGGAATTGAATTGAAGAGCTAGCAAATTCCTTAATCTAATAGTTTTCATTTGCCCCTTATTCTCAAGGGAAATTGATTATCTGATAATCACCAACAAAAATTAGAGTGAACTAATAATCTTTGTGGAATGTATATAAGGTGATATTTGTGGGTCAATCCACCACTATATAGACCATTTAGGTATTTTCTAGTTTTAATCGATGCATCAACTAGATGGTTATATGTTTGTTTATTATTAATTCGCAACTAGACATTTATTGGATTACTTGCTCAATTAATTCAATTTTAGGAGCACATTTCCCTAAATATTCAATTAAGAAAATATGCTTTGATCATGTTAGTGAGTTTACATCTCAAGCTTTTAATGATTAATGTATGTTTATTGGGATTAAGGTATAATATCCTATAGTATATGTTCTTGTAAAAAATGGACTTGTAGAATTATTTATCAAACATTTAAAATTCTTTGATATCATAAATCCTTACCTATGATATCAAACACTCAATCTCCACTTAGGGCATGCAATCCTCCATGCTGTAGCATTGATTCACATCAAACCAACAAGATATCATAAATACTCATCTTTGTAAATAGTTTTTTGTTATGAACCTAATATTTCCCATCTAAAAGTTTTTAGGTGTGTAGTTTATGTTCCAATTGCTCCATCACAACACACTAAAATGGGACTTCAAAGAAGGTTAAGAATCTATGTTGGATATGAATCTTCGTCAATAATAAAATATTTTGAAGCATCAATAAAAGATTTATTTACGGCATGATTTGTAGATTGTCATTTGATGAACCAGTTTTTTGAACATTGGAGGGAGAGAATAAGCATTTGAAGAATAAAATTAGTTGGAATGACTTATTATTATCTCATCTTGATCATCATACAAAACAATGTAAACAATAAGTTCAAAAGATAATTCAATTGCAAAGTTTAGTATATCAATTGCCAAACACATTTACTGACCCAAAAGGAGTGACTAAATCATATATACTAGTTGTTAATGCTCCAAAAAAAAATTGATATCCCTATCAGAAAATCAAAGTCTAAAGCAAGCATGAAGCATGGAAGACCTATTGATTCCAAAGATAAGAATCCTTGAAAATGAAAAGGTGCTAAAAAATCAAGATTACCCAATCAAGGATAGGGCAACCCCAGAAGAGTGTCCAGAGGTAATTCTAGAAGAGTTCTCATACATAATTAAAGTTTTTATTCCCGAAGAAACTCAAGTACCTGAGATTTGTGAAAATAATGAGATTTCAATAAATTATGTCATGAATAGAATACGATGGAATCGAATGAAGTTAACATTGATGATAATTTTTACATATAATGTGGCATGCGATGTAACATATGACAATGAGGATCATGGACCAAATTCTATTAAAGATTGTAGAGAAAGAGATTATTGGCCAAAATTGAAAGACACAAATAAGGTAGAACTAAATGCACTTGCAAAGCGAAAGGTTTTTGACCTGTAGTCCACACATCTGAAGTTGTAAAGTGAATTGGATATAAATAGGCCTTTCTGCTAAAGTGAAATAAGGGTGAAATAGTGAAATATAAAGCATAACTTGTTGCATTCTCAAAAACCTAGAATTAATTATGAAAAAACATATTTACCTATGATAGATGTAACTACTTTTTGTTATCTAATTAGTCTGGTAATATGGGAAAAACTTAATTTTCTTCTAATGGATGTTGTTACAGCTTATTTATATGGTTCACTTGATAATTACATCTATATGAAACTCCCTGAAGGATTAAACTTGTTTGAAACATGCAATTCAAGTTCACAAGTAGACTACTCAATCAAACTGAATAAATCCCTTTATGTATTAAAGTAATCTAGACTCATGTGGTATAATCATTTTAGTAAATATTTGTTTAATGAAGGGTATAAAAATGACCCCCATTTGTCCATGTATCTTCATGCACAAATTTAGAAATGAGCTTGCTATAATTATAGATTATGTCAACGATTTAAATATTATTGGAACCCCTGAAGAGCTTCTAAAAGCTATGGATTACTTAGAGAAAGAATTTGAAATGAGAGATTTAGGAAAAACTAAATTTTGTTTTGTTTTATAGATTGAATATCTAAAGAATGAAATTTTGGTGCATCAAAAAGCCTATATAATAAATGTGTTAAAATAGTTTTATATGAACAAGTCACATTTATGATGTACCTCAATGGTTACAAGGTCACTAGATATGAATAAAGATCCTTTTTGTAATACCCCTCATGATATCTTTCTTGGTTTTGTGTTCAGGATCAGAGGAAACAGGACGGAGGAAGGCTCAAGTGGAGTCTCCTCAGTGAAATTCAAATGTTGAACTACAAAGTTTATCTGTCAGAGGCATACTATAGCAAGACTCATAAGTTCCTATTTCAAAATTTGAATTTTGAATTCCAAAGTTTGCTTGTCAGAGAAGATGACTCTAAACTCTCATTGAACTTCACCAACATTCGAATTTGACCAAGCTTCATACGAATTTTGCATAGATTCAGTAACAATACTTAATCCAAAATTTGAATTTCATAATTGAAATTCGTTTGTCAGTGATGAAACCTCTGTATATTTGAATTTCGCTAAGCAAAGTTCAAATTTTGCACAAAATATACATGAATCAATAGTAAAATTCATATGTTAGTAAGTATTTTTTAAATTCAACATATACTAACATAGGATAACTGTAAAATTACCTGTGTAAGTGCTGGGACAACATTAATAAGTAAGAATCAAAACTTTTTACCAAATCTACATGGTGTGAAATCCTAAAAACTAAATCTTCACACATTTTTCATTAGATTTCTTCACTTTGTCATTTGATACTCTTTTGATATTCTCCTTTCCAAGCTTTAAAATTAATTCTTTTAAAAACAACCACTCAATCAAATAGTTTGATGCCTCATCTTAGTCATAATATACTATTCATGCCTTCCGATTAGAGTGGGATACCTTTTCTCAATTGACTAACTTTGATCGGACACGTGTTAATAAGTGATAAATTGTGGTTTTCACTCTCATTTTTCCAAGGCTGTGCACAAAGCACAAAATGATCAATTGTAGAACAATTTCCAAGGTCTAGCTTTTATTTACTTAATCACGTTTCTGTTGAATCAAGTATTTTGATGATTCCAAATCAGCCTTCAAGAGCTTGGAGAGAAGACATCAAAGGTGCACAAAAGATCTCAAGTGAAGAAATTCAAGAAAAACCAGCACAAGAATTGATGTAGAATCTCTAACAATGTTTAAATTGAGTAAAAGACTTTGAATTGGCAAAAAGATGTTTTAAAACTATGATTCTATTGTAATTCATGGAATATTTGAAAAACATCCATCAACAGACGAAGTTTGAAAGGTTAATAATGATCTGTTGTTTTAAAAATTTGGACTTTGACTTTGGAAATTCGAATTCTGAATTTAAAATGGACAACTCTAAAAAGAGCCTTCTCTGATAGACGAACTTTGACTGCAAAAATTTGAACTTTGAAACAAGTTTAATAAGAGCCTTCTCCGACAGATGAGCTTCAGCTTTTGAAAATTCGAATTTCTAACAAAACACAATTCATAAAAAATGAAAAATTTGTCTAAGGATATGTCAAAGTTCATCTGAAAACAAAGTTTAAAAAGAGTTCCGAGATAGCCCACTGACAGATGAACTTTGATATTGAAAAAAATTCAAATTTCAGTAACAAAGCTTGCAAGTCTGTTACGACAATCTGTTGTCATACGAATATTGGTATTTAGAAATTCAAATTTTGAACTAAGTCTGATAAGAGTTCTTTTTGACAGACGAACTTTGAATCTTGAAAATTCAAATTTCAAAAAGATGAACTATTGTGCCTCATTGAGCTGCCCACTGACAGACGAATTTTGGGCACCAAAATTCGAACTTCAAAGGCACTGTAGCAATTTGGGACTATTGTTCACACTTTTAAGAAGAACTTTTTAACTTGAAAATTCGTATGTTCCAACACAGAAAAATTTCTCAATGATGAAAATTTGAACTTTGCTTTACAATAGACGAACTTTGAAATTTAACGTTGAAGTCTTTAGCTTTTGGTCTCTGTGAAATTCGTCCGTTGACCAACCAAAATTTGAACTTTGATTGTCAAAAGCATTAAATGCAGTTGGGGAACGAATAGTTTTTCAGAGTAACCGTTGGGTAACTTCTCTAATAGATAGATTTTGTCTCTAACGTATAGTTAAGACCTAAATCTATAAATATAACATCATTTGAAGTTATGGGAAACAATTTTAACATTGTATATACTGAAACTCTGTCAAATTCTCAACTCAAAGTCTTTTACTCTCACACTTCAGTCTTCTGCACTTAAACTTTTATATACACTCTAAATTAGAGAGTTCATTCTTTGTAATCTGGAAGAAAGATTTTCTTGTGAGGGAATATCACAAGAGAATTGGGAAGCACTTGGCTAGAGTGCAGAAAGAGAACTTGTAAGCTCTAAGAACAGAGCATCAAAGCTGTACTGAGTCAATTGCAAGAAGCCCACTGAATTCTTGCAAGATAGTTGAAAATCTCAAGTAGTTGCTTGGAAACTGGACATAGGTCAAGATAGAGAGACCAAACCAGGATAAACATCTGTGTCAATCCTTCTCCTTTACTGCTCTTACATTGCTATTATATTGTACTATATTTTATAGTCTTGTTTGTCTTCATTATACGCTTGACTTTTGCAGAAAATTTTAATATTCCTAATTCACCCCCCCTCTTGGGAAGCCAGCTTATCTAACAAGTAGTCTAGGAAATTCAATGGCTGGCTTTGGAGAAAGTATACTACTTGAAGGAAACAACACAAATAGACCACCTAGCTTTAATAGAGAACACTATGGATACTGGAAGATGAGAATACATATCTATGTCCAGTCTATTGATTTAGACATTTGGTTTGGCAACCAGAAGGGAGACTTTGTCCCAATGAAGCTGCAGGATAATGGAAAATACAAGGAGAAACTAGAGGACGAATGAAATGAGGAAGACAGGAGAAGAGTCTTACTGAACTTTAAGGCAAAACACTGCCTGGTTAGTGCATTAAACCAAGATGAATTCTACAGAGTATCACAATATTGTGGGACACTTTAGAAATCACTCATGAAGGAACCAGTGTAGTAAGAGAAAACAAACTGAACTCTTGCATCGCTGAATATGAAAGCTTTAGAATGATAGAAGGAGAGAGCATCAAAGAGCTGCAAAAGAGATTCACCCTCATTGTGAATCAATTGAAGAGTCTTGGCAAAGAATATACCCAGCCAAAGAAGGTGAGAAAAATCCTTAAAGCTCTTCCTTTGGAATGGCAACCCAAAGTAACAGTAATAGAGGAAGCCAGAGGAGAATCAATGGCCTCAGTCACAACCTTCTTCGGTAGTCTTGAAGAATATGAGGGAAAGATGAAGGCTCTCAAGGAAGCAAGACATGACATGAAAAAGAAAGGTCTTGCTCTGAAAGTTGTTGAAGAAAAAGAAGAAGAATCTGATGATGAAGATGAACTAGATGAAGAAACTCTTACTATGATGGTCAGAAAATTTGAAAGATTCTACAACAAGAAAAGAAACAAAAGATTCTTCAAGAAAGGAGCAGCATCAGACAACAAGAAAGATAGAAAAGAATATATCACCTGCTACGAATACAAAAAATAATGGCACATCAAATGGGATTGTCCACTATTCCTAACGAAGCAAGAAAAGGAAAAGGAAGCTGCTGACAAGAGCAAGAAGAAGAGGGCATACATCTCATCAATCTAGGGCAACAACTCAGATGAAGAAGAAGATGATGAAGAGGAAATTGCCAATATCTGCTTGATGGCACTTGCATTTGAAGAAACTCAAGATCCATCCATCAATGATCATGAGGATGAGGTATACGAATCTGAACCTTCCTATTCTGAATTACTTGATGCATTTCATGAACTGCATGATGAATTCATTAAGACTGCTAAAGAACTGAAATAGGCTAAGAAAAGGATTAATAAGCTAGAATCTCAGTGTAGTAGCTTTGACATTACATCTATGCAAAAATCTAATTCTGCTTGCTGTACATCATGTATTAAATTAAAGCAAACTAATGACTATCTACTAAAAGGAATGGCTAGACTTACTAAGGGCAAAGATATGTTGTTTGCTTTAATGGGAAGCCAGAGAATCACACGAGGAAAGGCTGGACTTGGCGATGAACCTTGCACAGTAAAAGAAAGGATTAAAAAGAAAAATCAAAATATGTATTTGAGGCTTTTTGTGCATACTAATGGGCATGAAAAGAAAGATCATACTTTAAACCGCATTGAATCCTATGATCAACCAAAATATGTGAAACAAAAATATTATTTGTATTGTTTTCTTCCTGCGTCACAATCTAGTAGGCCTTTTACCACCTATCACTTCTGTAACAAGAAGGGACATATCTCCAGTTCATGTGCATTGAAGAAAAATGGACTTAACAGGAAGAAAAATGGACAGTGCCTGCTCAAGTCAAATGACTGGTGACAAGGAGAAGTTCATCACCCTTAGAGACAAAAAGGGAGGAAAGGTAACCTTTGGAGGTGATCAATACGGCAAAATAGTTGGAATTGGAATTATGGGCAAGAATCCAAAGACATCTATTGAAGATGTGCTATTTGTAATTGGTCTCAATCACAATCTGCTAAGTGTGAGTCAGACATGTGACAAAGGTAACTGGGTATTGTTTGACTCAAAATTTTGCCAGGCCATCCGAAAAAGTGATCACAAAGTAATCCTCAAGGCTTAAAGGGATGATAACTGTTATACTATTGATTTTGATGAACTTCCTTCCTTAGATTCTGTTTGTTTGATTAGTTAGAATAATGATAGTTGGCTGTGGCATAGAAGATTAACACATGTGAACATGAACCAACTGCCAAAACTGGTTAAAAATGAGTTAGTCACTACATTACCAAAAATCTCTTTCGAAAAAGATAGAGTGTGATGCATGTCTTAAAGGAAAACAAACTAAATCATCTTTTAAATCTAAAAATATAGTCACAGCCCTCTTTGGTAGCCTTGAAGAATATGAGGGAAAGATAAATGTTTTTAAGGAAAAAGGACAAGACAGGAAAAAGAAGAGTCTTGCTTTAAAAGTTGCTGAAGAGAAAGAAGAAGAATCTGATGATGGAGATGAATTAGACGAAGAAACGCTGGCTATGATGGTTAGAAAATTTGGAAGGTTTTACAACAAGAAAAGAAACAAAAGATTCTTCAAGAAAGGAGCAGCTGGAGACAACAAGAAAGAAGGAAAAGAGCCTGTCACTTGCTACGAATGCAAGAAGCAAGGACACATCAAATAGGATTGTCCATAATTCCCAAAGAAGCAAGAGAAAGAAAAGAAAACTGCTGACAAGAGCAAGAAGAAGAGAGCATACATCTTATCAATCTGGGGCAACAACTCAGATGAAGAAGAAGATGATGAAGATGAAATTGCCAATATCTGCTTGATGGTACTTGCATATGAAGAAACTCAAATCCCATCCAACAGTGATCATGAAGATGAGGTATATGAATCTAAACCTTCCTATTCTAAATTACTTGATGCATTTCATGAATTGCATGATGAGTTTTTTAAGACAGCTAAAAAACTGAAACAGGCTAAGAAAAGGATTAACAAGTTAGAATCTCAATGCAATATTTCTGACATTGCATCTCTGTATAAAACTAAATCTGCTTGGTGTATATCATGTATTGAATTAAAGCAAACTAATGACTATCTACTGAAAGGCATGGCTAGACTTACTAAGGGTAAAGATATGTTGTTTGCTTTAATAAGAAGTCAGAGAATCACACAAGGAAAAGCTGGACTTGGTTATGATCCTTGTGCAGTAAAAGAAAGGATTAAAAAGAAAAATTAAAATCTGTATATGAGGCATTTTGTGCATGCTAATGGGCATGAAAAGAAAGATAACATCTCAAATCGCATTGAATCCTATGATCAACCAAAATATGTGAAACAAAAATATTATCTGCATTGCTTTCTTCCTACATCATAATCCAACAACCGCTTTACCACCTATCACTTCTATAGGAAGATGGGATACATTTTTAGTTCATGTGCATTGAAGAAAAATGAACTTGACAGGAAGGTAAAATGGGTTCCCAAAAGTACACTTGTATCTAGGGAAAATGCCACTGACAGAAAAGGACCCAAGCAAATTTGGGTACCTAAAAAGAAACTCTGAACTTTATTTTACAAATTTGTCTTCAAGCAAGAAAGAGTAACAAATGGTATATGGACATTGCCTGCTCAAGTCATATGACTAGTGATAAGGAGAAGTTCATCACCCTTAGAGACAAAAAGGGAGGAAAGGTGACCTTTGGAGGTGATCAATATGGCAAAATAGTTGGTATTGGCATTGTGGGCAAGAATCCTGAAACATCTATTGAAGGGTGCTGTTTGTAATTAGCCTCAATCATAATCTGCTAAGTATAAGTCAAACATGTGACAAAGGTAACTGGGCACTGTTTGACTCAAAGTTTTGCCTGGTCATCCAAAAAAGTGATCGCAAAGTAATCCTCAAGGCTCAAAGGGATGGTAACTGCTATACTATTGATCTTGATGAACTTCCTTCCTTAGATTCTGTCTGTTTAATTAGTTAGGATAATGATAGTTGGTTGTGGTATAGAAGACTGACACATGATAACATGAACCAACTGTCAAAACTGGTTAAGAATGAGTTTGTCACTAGCTCACCAAAAATCTCTTTTAAAAAAGACAAAGAATGTGATGCATGCCTCAAAGGAAAACAAACTGGATCATCTTTTAAATCTAAAAATACAGTCACCACATCTAGACCACTACAACTATTGCATATGGATCTGATAGGTCCATTTAGAGTAAAGAGTATTGGTGGAAATCTGTATGTTATTGTAATTATAGATGATTACTCTAGATTTACCTGGACTTTGTTTCTTTCTTCCAAAAGTGAAACATTTGATGCATTTGTAACCTTAGCTAAAAAAGTGCAAAATGAGAAGGGTATTTCTATTGTGTCTATCAAGTCTGATCATGGAGGAGAATTTGAAAACTCATGCTTTATGAAGTACTGTGATAAACATGGAATTGATCACAACTTCTCAACTCCAAGGACTCCTCAGCAAAATGGAGTGGTGGAAAGGAAGAACAGAACAATTGGAGAAATGGAAAGAGCAATACTGAATGAAAATGAACTCTCTCAAGTATTTTGGGCTGATGTAGTAAACACAACAAGTTATATCATTAACAGAGCTTACATCAAACCAATTCTGGGGAATACTTCTTATGAGCTGTACAACGGAAGGAAGCCAAACCTTTCACATATGTATGTATTTTTCTCTAAATGTTTCATCCACAACAATGGAAAGGAGAATCTGGGTAAGTTTGACACCAAATCTAATGAAGGTATATTTCTAGGCTATTCTAATAGGAGTAAAGCATATAGAGTTTTCAATAAAAAGGCTAAATCTGTAGAGGAATCTGTGCATGTTGTGTTTATTGAAAATGAAATAGTTTCCAAGCATGTTACTGATGGAGATGATCTTATTTCAAATTTTAAGAACTTAGATATTTCTCAAGAAGGTAAAACTGAATCTCCAAAAATATCTTAATCTATTAACATAGAGGAAGATATTTAGGAGAAAGACTCTGAGGATGAGAATAATGAAGATATATCTCAAAAACTTCCCAGAGCTTGGAGATATCAAAGAAATCATCCTGTTGATCAAGTGATTGGGGATGTTTAAGAGAAAGTTAAAACTATAAAATAGCTAAGAGATCAGATGATCAACTATGCAAGATGAATTAAATCAGTTTGAAAGAAATCAAGTTTGGGATTTAGTGCCTAGACTTAAAAATCACCCTATCATTAGCACTAAATGGGTCTTCAGAAATAAACTTGATGAACTAGAATAATAATAAGACATAAAGCAAGATTGGTTGCCAAAGGATATAATCAAGAAGAAGGCATTGATTTTGAAGAAACCTTTGCTCCAGTTGCTAAATTAGAAGCAATTAGAATCCTGTTAGCATATGCATGCATGAAAAACATAATGTTATATCAAATGGACGTGAAAAGTGCTTTTCTAAATGGATATATCATGGAAGAAGTTTATGTAGATCAACTTCCAGGCTTTGAGGATTCTACAAAACCAAACCATGTTTATAAACTAAAGAAAGCTCTTTACGGTTTAAAACAAGCTCCTAGAGCATGGTATGAAAGACTAAGCAACTTTCTAATTGAAAAGGGATTCAATAGAGGAAAAGTAGATACTACTTTGTTCACTAAGAAAGAAAAAAAAGATTTACTTATTGTTCAAATTTATGTTGATGATATTATATTTGGTGCTACTAATGAATCTCTTTGCAAGAATTTCTCTAAGCTAATGCAAGGTGAGTTCGAAATGTCAATGATGGGTGAGCTTAACTTCTTCCTTGGACTACAAATTTAGCAATGTGATGATGGTATCTTCCTCAACCAATCAAAACATCTGAAAGAACTACTAAAAAAGTTTGGCTTGGAGAAAGCCAAGCCAGTGGGAACTCCTATGGCTACTGCAGCTAAGCTTGATATGGATGAAGGAGGAAAAACCTTTGACATAACCCAATACAAAAGAATGATTAGATCTCTGCTATACCTAACTGCTAGCAGACCTAACATCATGTTCAGTGTCTGTATGTGTGCAAGGTTCCAATCATGTCCCAAAGAAATCCATGCAACTGCTGTGAAATGCATCTTAAGATATTTAATTGGAACTTCACAAATGGGACTATGGTATCCAAAGGGCAATGGTGAAGATCTCATTGGATACACTGATACTAACTTTGCTAGATCCAAAACTGATAGAAAAAGCACAAGTAGGATGTGTCAGTTCTTTGGAGGATCATTGGTGTCATGGTTCAGCAAGAAGCAAAACAGTATGGCTCTATCCACTACATAAGCTGAATATGTTGTAGCTGGTAGCTATTGTACCTAAGTTATATGGATGAAGCAGCAACTTGAAGATCTTGAGGTTAAGATGAAAGAAATACCAATAAAGTGTGACAACCAAAGTGCTATTAACATCCCAAAGAATCCTATCATGCACTCAAGGACAAAGCATATTGAAGTTAGGCATCACTTTATAAGGGATCATGTTCTGAAAGGAGAAATTAGATTAGAATACATCCCAACCGAGGATCAAGTTGCTAACATTTTGACAAAGCCCCTTCCAGAAAATAGACATTGTAAAATTAGAAGAGAATTGGGTATGGTAAATCCCAATGAATTGTAAGTATATACTAATACTTATCTTAATTAAAGTTTCTGACTGAATCAATCCTAACTTTGGCATCAGAGTATGTTTAATATAAGTTGTAGGTGCCCCTCACAAGTTCAAATGATACCAGAACCATATAATAGAGCTGATCTGGATGACACAGTGAAAACATGAAAAAGAAAGCCAGAAATTTGGGCATCTAGATCTGTTCTGTAAGTTTATAAAGTTAAAATTCGCATTTTAATTGTGTATTAGATGAATTTCCTTGATAAATTGTGTTTTTGAACAAGTCAGCATGCTTAACATTCGAATTTAGATGCCCATTAGACGAATTTCAGCTTGCTATACATTGTAACAATTCTCGGTGTCCTTCGAAATTCGTCTGTTGAACTATGAAAATTCAAATTTTCAAAAATAAAGTGTCAATGTTATCTTTGTCCAACATGATGATTGTACAAATTTCCATTTCTCAAAATACGCATGCTGAAAACTCTTTACAAAATGTTGAAATTCGAATTTCTGATTCAAAATTCGTATATTGAAACATGCACACATTGTTGTATCTCTGAAAGACAAATTTTCATAAGTTAAATTTTTCTGTTGATTGTTTTATTGATAATTGCTTACTGCATGGTTCTTCAAATTTTGAACTTTGTTGAAACAAAGTTTGTTTGTTCATCTCTTGTTTCGTGAACCAAGCCTCTGTCAGATAAACTTCCAGGTGAAAATTCATCTGTCAGTAAGCTTTGTTGAATGGGTTAACTTGTAACTACTCGAAGTTTAAATTTTGACCCCTCAAAATTCGTCTGTCCAGCGGTTACACACGTTAAAACCAAAGGTCATCCTCTAAACAGATGCAACCCTATTCTTCTCTTTCTCGAGTCTATTCAGATTCTCTCTTCAATCCCCATTAATTCTATCTGTAAATCTTCATTTTCCACCGAATAAACTTCTTTTCGCACCCTAAAACCTATTCTTAGCATCCTTCTGAATCATTCCTCCACAAAAATGGCAAGAGTGAAAAATCCAGAGGCTGGAAAGGGTGAGTCTTGGCCAAAAAGAACAGTGAAATCCAAATATGCCTCCAAGAAGAGTGAGAAACAGAAAAGAAAAGGTGAATCCAGCAAAGCAACTCCCTCCAAAAGACAAAAAACTACTCCAAAGGCTGATTCAAAGAAATCTGGACCATCCTCTCCGACGAAAATAGAGCCTATGATTCCTACTACTCTTGCTACTGTTGCTTCTTCTTCCTCCTCCAGTACTGAATCTGGAGAATACCAGCTAACCACATTGCCATTATGGAGCAATGGTCACATTCAGGAGGAATATATGACCAAATTTGTGAGCAAGAAGATAATAAAGCCTCACTGTGTGAATATGGAGGAATTTTTAATTTCTAACAACTTTGATGCCAGGCTTTGGATGATAAGATATAAAAGTTTGTTAGAAATATTGGCGAGATATGATGATGAGGTAGTCAAGACTTGGTATGCCTCTTTGAAATGCAACAGCAAGAAGAAGAAGTGGAAGTCAATTTGAGATCAAGGACCATCTGGCTAACAGATAAAACCTTTAATGAGGTTTTAGAAATTTCAGGGCAAGATGGCTTGAAGATTGACTTTACTACTTCTGGGTATATAGATGAGGCAGAAACTGCAAATGAAGAAGGTGGACCTTTCTTGAACTACAAAAATTGACTTTACTATGGTTTTGTTATAAACAAAGCATGAACATGCATGAACATGATTGAAGCTTTGATAAACATGTTTGAATGTCCCAAGAACATGTTTTTGATCTTTGAAAGTATGGCAATGTTATGAAATGTTGTTAATATCATAACCATGTCCTGGTACAAACATCATGAAGTTAATGAAAAGAAAATAGAAGCATGGAGGATCTATGATGTTATGATATTATTTTGTTAGATATGTGATAAATATGGAAATTGTAAATGTAAGTTATGACATGGTGTACATTATCTATGACATGGTTCAATGAATCAAATATTATGTTATATATGTTGAATCAAGTATTGTGATGATTCTAAACAACTAGAGCTTGGAAGAAAAATATCAAAGGAGTATAAGAGCATACAGGTGAGAAATCCAAAAAGAAATGTGTGAAGAATTAGTTGTTTGGATCTCTCACAATGTACATGGGGTGAAAGGTTTTGATTTCTATTTATTCATGTTCCCACAACATTTAAACAAGTGTTTTCATAGTTATCCTATGTTAACATATATTAGATTTTGAAAACACTAACTAACATATGAACTTTGCTTTGAATTCTGATATATTGTATGCAAAATTCGAACTTTGCTTGTTGAAATTCAAAGTTCCAAAGTTATCATCTCTAACAGATGAATTTTAAGATCTGAAATTTGAATTTTGGGCAAAGCATAATTGGCAAAATATGCAAAATTCATCTAAAGTCTTGTAAAAATTCATATGATACTCAAGTACAAAAAGAATTCAAAGTCCCTTTGATAGACGAATTTTGAATTTCAAAATTCAAATTTTAAAATCAAGACTTGTAAGTTTAGTTAGAGCTATCTCTGACAGACGAGTTTTGAAAGTACAAAATTTGAATTTCTCAAAGAAGAACTTTTGTGCCATGGTAAGTTTGTCACTGATAGACGAATTTTGGCCTCCCAAAATTCAAATTTCAACTGCTCTGCCAAAACATAAGACAACTGTTCACACTCAACAGATACACTTTGAATATGAAAATTCATATGTTTTAATATGGGATATATTTGACAAAATACAAATTTGAATTTCACTCTTGAACAGACGAATTTTGGATGTTCAACGTTAAAGTCTTTAGCTTATGGTCTCTGCGAAATTTATCTGTTGGCACCCAAAATTCGAATTTTAGTGTATCAGACGCATTAAATGCAGTTACTGAACGACTAGTTTTGCAGAGTAACTATTAGGTAACATCTCTAAAGGCTAGATCTTGTGTCTAACAACTAGTTTAGTCATAAATCTATAAATAGAACTTCATTTGAAGTTTTGGGTAATGAATTTATGCTATAAATACTGAAAGTTTGCTAAAATCTCTAGTCAAAGTCTTTTACTCACTCATACTTCATTTACTGCACTTCAACTATCATATTTACTCTATATTAGAGAGTTTTTCATTATGTATAAAATCTTCTCTTCATCTGGAAGAAGAATTTTCTTGTAACAGATTTTCACAAGGGATTTGGGAAACACTTTATAAGAGTGCAAAGTGTAGATTTGAGTGCTCTTAGAACAAAGCATAAGGCTGTACTGTGGTATTGCAAGAACTCCATTAAATTCTTGCAAGATAGTGAAAAATCTCAAGTGGTGGCTTGAGGACGGGACATGGGTCAAGTGGAGTAGACTGAACCAGGATAAATCTCTATGTCCTCTCCTCTTTAATCTTACAATTGCTTTATATTTTCTATACTTTGTTTTCTTTAAACCTTTACTATCATAATTTTGTAGAAAAATTTTGAACTTCTCAATTTATCCCCTCTCTTGGGAAGCTAGTGAACTTAATAATGGAATGATTCTCCAAGTATTTAAAGTTATTTTGAATGTACATTTATGTATGAGAACCTTAGAAAAATAAATTATCATATTAGAATCCTAAGCAAAGAAAGAAGATAAAGTAAGGAGAAGAATGCAAATTGAGGTAGAAGCTTTTGACATTAATTAGAGGACTCAATAAGCTTCATGATAAGACTAAAGTTACCTCAATTGGTTAAGAATATAAGAAGCTATGAAACTTCAAAGAAAAGGGATCAAAATATGGAAAATTAATTAGCCTAATGAACAGTAATTTTTGTACAATAAACTATACTGATTGGCACTATGGAATTCCGTATGGGTATTTTTCCCATGTAGAGGATTGAAAGAGCTTTAATCTAAAACTTGAACCATCTTAAAGCAATTGTTTTTAGATTTTGGTATGATTTTTTAAAGTTCAATTAGAAAGTTAGGGTTACCAAATGAATAATAACCTGAAAATGAATTTTGAAGTTTTAAAATTTTGATTCATTCAAGCTTGTAAATCCTCTCTACATGACTCTAATAGATGTCTAATGTATGAGAAAGACTAAGAAGGTCAAGGTGTGAAAGCAAGCTAGGTTATTGTATAGTAACTTACACTATACGGGTCTGAGGTGGTTAAGGCTAGTTAATTGTATTATTTGCCTAATCTTCCTAATCCTAACTAATTAAAAATGAGCTTGGAAGGTCAGATTCCCTGGTGAAGTTTTATGTTTGCCACTATTTCATTGTGTTGGTTGCTAGTTCATTTTCATTTCTTACATTCCTAGTTTAGTTGCACAATCGTGTTACTTATTCTCTTTACTTGCATTATGTTTTTAGTTAACCAAACCCCATAAATTTTATTTTCTTGTATCTATAAATTCACTCAATCACATCAACTTGATTAATTCTAATCACCAATTCCTAGGATTCAAGCTCAGTTTGCCACTAGTGCTACATTAAAAATGAGTTAATTTGGTTACCCTACGGTAAGGTTGCCAACCATCCACAACACTATTTGCAACAACCCGTAGTTCATAAAAATGCCATTATATGTATAGCCATATGAAAATATGGCATAAGATGGATAAAAAGATGGGAAAAAAAGTAAAATGATAATTTTATGGTCAAGGGAATGATTAAAAATGAATTTGCAATCTAGTAGCTGCAAGAAAATTATTTACAGTTTGGTCCCTGAAAAAAATTACGAAAAGGTACCTAAAAGAATGAATATTTGCCTTTTGCCTTGATTAGAGGTAATGTTGTAAATATTAAAAAATATTGGCAAAATGGACCTTTTAACAAGCTAGACTCAATGGAATGAAGTATTGAGTCAAAAGGAATCAATTTGGAAAGAATTAACTTACAAAATAGTGTAATTTTGCATAAAAGACAAAAAAGATATTGTGGGTCTCACTAAAAGTAAAAAAGTAAAAAAAGAAAAGTATGTGAGTCCCACATTTATACTGATTGGGATATGACATTAAATTAACAGTAGATCAAAATATAGTTATATCTTGTATCCATAAAGTAGCAAAATACTGTAAAAATAACTTTAACAGTCTGGGTAAAAGTAAACAAGTACAGGATATATCTAGACTATAAATATGCAGTATTTTGGAGATATTTTCCCCTAAAAGTGGCACCACCTTGATGCACATGGGAATTGGAATTTTTTAATATTTCTTTAAGGAAACTTAATCAAGAAGTTTTGACTTGACTAAACCAAGGTTAAAGTTAACCTAACCAACCAAGCTTTAAGTTAATTAACCATGATTAGTGCTCTTATTTGATATCACTCTCCTTGGACGAACTAGTGGCTGCATAAAAGAGTTAGGAAGCTCAAAATTTTGCATAAGGAAGAGAGAAGGAGTGATAAAGAAGAGAAGGCAAAGGAGATGGTAAAGCTTGAAGGTTGAAGAACAGGTGTCAGGTAAGGTTCCTTACCACTTCAAGCTAGTTTCTTAAGTGGTGTGACATGTGTAAGATAAATTACTACCTTATAGTTCTCCCTAAGCCTTCTATCTTCTTCCTAGCCTTCCTTCCTTCCTTCCTTTTCCTCTTTCTCTCTCAAGCAACAAGCTTCTCCTTTTCTCTCTAATTTTTGAATTGGCTTGGTGAAATAAGGGAGGAGAGCTCTTTTATTTATAGATAAAGTGAGTGAATCTCAACCCTTGATCTCTTTTTGATCCAATGGTCCATATTCCTTCTCTTTTTCTCATCTTGTTGTCAACTTCTCCTTCACTCCTTTCTCCTTTCCTCTTAACAACCCTTTCTTGAGTTTTTAAGCCCATGATGTGTTCTTTTATGTATTGGGCTTAAATGGCAATATTTGGCCCAATAAAGTTTGCATAATAATTTTTGGACCTAGGTTATGTAATTTTTATCCAATAAAACTTTCTATATACATTTGGGCCTAGAAAAATAACAAAAGCCTATTAACAAATTGCTCTAACATATTTGGACTCATAAATAGTGATTTGACCCCAATAAAATGGAGCATTGTTCTTATTGGGCCAAAATAGTCAAACCTAACACAATAACCTTTAAATCTTTTTGGACGATTTTCTAAAATTGCCAAAACTATCCAATTATTCCACTCTCTTCTTTCATGGGCATGGGTTTTCCTACTCTTAATAATTTAGGGTCCAATTTCCTTAATTATGCTTTAGTTAATTAATTATGCAAAATTATTCATATAATTCACTATTTAGCCCAATACATGTTCTCTTTGAACATTTCAATTTAAAAAAAGCCCAATGGCATAAATTAACCTTCTATAATAGTATTCTAGGATCCATTCTACTAAATTCCTTCCAAAATAGAAAATAAAATATAAACAATTAACAACCCAAAATTTTTCATTGACTGCCAATATGGGCTCAAGTCCTAAAATAACATTATTTGGAGCCTAAAGTAAATTATTTCTTCATAATCATTCAATATCCCTTTCCATGATATACATCACCTCTAATGTGACTTGATAACAATTAGGCTAATTATAAATCTTTACTTGGTCCAATACAAAGACTTGCTTTTTTTGGGTTTTTTTATATCAAGGAAATAAGGCCCAATAATCATGTCAAGCCCAAATAAATTATGACAAGGCCTAACTGATCATCCTTTAGTACAAGGTCATTATCATTCCAAACTTCTTTGTAGGTCACCCATTATAATATTTCACCTACCTAGGCACGCTTAACTGGGAAGCTATGAGGGAAATAGCATGTTAATATTGACGGTAAACTTAAAGAGTACTAGTCTTGGACTTCTTTTCTAATGCATAACATCTTTTTGACCTCTAGGTAATTTAACAATCTTATTCCAGGGTCTTTGTGTAACATTCTAATTCTCACTAACTATAGAACTCATAACATAACTTGAATTTCACATGCTTTGTATCAATGTTTCTAGTTGGATTTTGGTTGAACTATGAACATGCATTATATGACATTAGAAACCATATAGAACCTTTAATAAGAACTAAATAAGTTGGATATGCTATTTAGAAACTACGAACATTTAAAATTTCATACGCTGTTATATACAAATCTAGATAAAATTTGACTTAGTAGTCAACTGTGAATGTATACTGTATGACATCAGAAATCCTGTGAAGCTATAGGTTGAGATTCTATACCTTGGGAAACATGGTGGTAGTAGTACTTAGGGACCAAATTGCAAAGAAAGTTAAATCATGGGGTCAAAGTAAAAATTGATGTAGTAAGCACTAAAAGACAAAATAATGGGACATAGATGTCATTTTTCCGAACAAATTATCTGCTCAGTACTTGACAATACCAGTTGTAGGAATGGAGTCAGAAAAATAATCGCTAGAAATTATCCTTAAATAAGCAGAACCAGAAAATGCATATATTTAACAGAAAAGAGGACTGAAGTTCTATAATTTAAAAATTTCTAAAAAATAGAAAATAAGTCTATATTAGAAAACCCAGATATATTATGACTCAGAATAAGACACTAGATTTTTCTACGAAGTTTAAATAACCATAGGATCAATCTATGAATAATTGAAATAATCGGTAAATTAGAAAACATATAAAGTTTAATATCAAGTCTAGATTTATCAGAGATTGAATATGACTCAGTAACATGTCTAGATTCATTTTAGACAACCAGAATATTTTTAGCAATAGATAATTGATATGACTCTAGTTTCGACAATAATATACAAATGAACTTAGAAACTGACATTATGATCTAATTAACTCTGTATGAAGAAATTAGTCACTAATCAGGATATATTGAAATTTTAAAACAATGTTCAAAGTCCCAAAATATATAATTACATTGCTGAATTAATTGTATATCCTAAAACCCAGAATAAGGAATAATTGGACCCGAAATCGGTAGAAGGAGCCCAAAAACCCATATACCTTGAACTAAGGCTCAGAATGAGATATGTAAAGCCCAAATTGTATAAAAGTATATTCCTTGGGCTGATTAGACAAGAAAGTGACGAAAATTAAGAGGAAAAAGAAACAAAAATCAAATTAAACTCCAACACACACATGGCACCATTTGAAGAAGACACATGATAGAACCAAATAAAATATATTTTTAAGTTAGAAATATTAACTAAAAACTTCTAGAATAGGGCAAGGTGACAACCTCATTGATTCCTCACATAATGAATTAAATAAATTAATATGGAATAATTAAGAGCCATTGGATCAAGATCTAATTCAAGGGCCATTATGTCTTTAACTCACCTATAAATAGAAGCTCCTCCTTCCCCCATTTAGCCATCAAATTTCATTCAAGGTAGAGAGAGGTTAGAGTGAGAAGCTCTAGGAAAGAAGGTGTGATCTGAGGTTCTGAAAAATATTTCTAGGTAATATGCTTTTCTTTTTCTTCCATTTATATTTTAGTTTAGCTATTTGATTTATTAAGAATAGTCATTATGCTAGTAGAAACATGTTTTTGGGATTTGCCATGATGAAATATTGGATCAAAGTTGAGGTTTTGCTACGATAATGCTTTGAATGTCATGAAGGTTATTTGAACATGCATGATCATATAGAACATGATTTTAAGTTTGATTCTTAGTAATTATGGTTATACTGTTATGCTGCTGAAATTAAGTGTGGGAAAATGAATTGTCATATTACTGAGATTCTGTCCGAATCTCATCCCAATATCTAACATTTTTAGACCCGGTTCTGCCAAAGGAAATGAAATGACAAACTAATGAGGAAATGCTGTCCAAGTCATTTTAGAATCATATTATGTTTTGTATTACATTACATAGGATTAGATGATATATTACATTATATAATGTAAATTACAATGTTTTGATAATGAAATATTATGTCCCTATACTTTGGTATTGAGATTTTTCCTATTCTTTGTTTATGCTTCATTATTAACAGGATAGAGTCTATGAAATTCGAAATTTACTGTAGCATTAAAAGTGTGAATCAAAATTTTTACTTTAAAATAGACATCATAAGCTTTTCATAGAACTTGGAATCACCTCAATACGATTTTTGTAGAATTAGTTATGAATTTTCAAAGTTTAGTAAAATTTTACAACCTAAGCTTAGTCTATGCGAAATTAAGGGCTCATTTGCTTTCAAATCACTTTATTTTGAACCTTAATCATGAAATCATGCATGTTTAATGGTTGCAAAGTAAGGTGTTACACTTTGACCTCAACTTTCATCTTACTTTTTCTTTTCATATGACTTAAGAATCATAGTACATAGTTCCCCCTAGGCTACTCTTTCTCTTTCTCTTTCTCTTAAACCTAGTTAAAATAACTTAGGCCCAATAACATCTTCTCAAGGACCACATACTTATATTAAAAGCTCTTTAGTTCTTCTTAAAATTTACTTGGCCCCATGATCAGTACAAGGATACTACTTTCTTTGATCACCTAAATATTGTTCTTTCTTACTCATTTATTCTGTCTTTCTTTTGAATGGTTTCCTCTTCCTCTTGTTCCTATCTCTAAACTTTCTTCTCATTTTAGGGCACTTTGGATTTTCTAGAGTACTTTTTAGGCTCAAATTGTACTAAGCAGTATAGTATGCATAATACATAATCTCTTTGGCCTACATATATAGCATCTACATTTTGGGATGTTACACTTGGACCCTACACTAACCTAATGTGCGATTACTTGTTTAAGACTAAATAAAAGTATTAATTAGTGAGTTAATTAGACAAATTAATCTATGGATATTAAGTCCTAATTACTAATTAGCCATCTTAGTAATTAATTCCTCAAGTTAACCATTGAGCACAACATACTAAGCAAAAAATTTTCAAACCCTTAACAAAATCTTAACCTCAACATGCATGAGGCATTATGAATAAAATTTCCAGCAACCAACTAGCCAAATAAAAACATCCAAACCACTTAATTCCATGCTCAAATTCATGCCAAAATATATACAAATCCATAACAAGGTTCTTGCCAATATAAATCACAACTCATACATCAAATTCACCTAACCTAGAATGAATTATCAACACAAGTTTGTAACAAACATCAATAAGACCAATCCAATCCAATGTTCAACATCAACCTAACCAAGAATCAATGTTAAACAAAGGAAAAAAAATGAGCTAAAAACAAGTAGACTCCCCAATCCATCATAGATGCTCCAAGAGCTCAAGTAATCATCCCTAGCTCCCTTCCATGGTCACCACCAAGCACTCTAGAAAGCCATCAAGCCACAAGCAACTCCAAAACCCTGAAAGTTGCCCACTACCATGATGAGAAGAAGGTAGAAATTGGAGGTTTTATGAAGAAATGGTGATGGAGAATGAAGGAAATGTAGTGTATATGGTATAGGTATGGGTGAAGGAACATGTTGGGAAATGTAGGAAAAAAGAGAAAATGGAAGAGAAAGAAAAGGGAGAAAGAGAGTGACAAAAACAAATATGTGAGAATGAGAAAATGGTGTTGGAGAGAAAGGTATACTACTTAGAGTTAGGGTTTGTAAAGATGAATGGTTGTGATGAGTCCCTAGGGAGCAAGATAAGAATGGAAGACTAGGATTGGGTAAGTTAAGCAATTGACTGGGTTAACTAGGGTTAAGAGGAACCATGGTAAGAAATGGAGGGTGTAGATTAAATGGGAAAATGAAGGGTGGAGATGAATGGAAGGCAAAATAATTAAGAGCTAGCAAGGAGCAAGAAAGGGAAAGGGAGCAAATAGGAAAATATATAAATAGAAAAATAGAAAAAGGGTGAAATTTTTCAAGAGTTGGAATTTCACTATTGCGCTCTAACTTGACCATCTATTAGTCCTCAAGCTTATCCCTACAAAATAAAAATAAAACCATTAACGTATTTTGTAAAAAAAAAAGATAGAAACATGTGGGAAATAATCTAGACCATTCATTTAAGATAAGAATGCAATTCAATAATGTAAAATGGCTAAGAAATGTTGTGCATAATGAGGGAAAAAATGGGAAAAGAAAGTGAAAATGTGGATGGTAAGAAAGTGGTGGAATAAAATAAATGGAAATGGTAAATATAAATTGCATTCTTTAAAAAATGTCCATGGCCAAAAATATAAAAACCAAGATCCATGTAATAAGAGGTAAGGATGAAAAAATCAAATGGAATAGAAATAAAATGAAAGAGAAAAGAAATTAGTGAGTGGAATGGATTTTCATACTTTATTTAAATGAAAATGCCTCGAATTAGTACAAACCATGATTTTCCAAATTAAACCCAATTATTTCCACTTAATTAAGTTCAAATGTGACAATAAAAATAGGAATAATTAATCTAAAATCAAGATAGTTAAGATGAGTACAAACTTGTAATTTTCAAAAAATAATACCTAAGGACCAAAGATATTTACAATGAAAGACCACATTCCCAATTAAGTACCAAAAAAATTCAAGTTCGAAAATCAGCCTTTATTTTCAAATATTGTCCAATTAAATCCAATTTGACTACATTTCTTTATTGAAAACACTAAATATGAGGGAAAAAATGTGTAAAAATTCAGTGTTCTCAATGGTGATTCACTTGCATGGTTTGATGTACTTGAACATGATGAGATTCATAAGCATAAAGAGATATTAGATGATGATTTGGATGATGAGTTTACTAAGTTTATGAGAGAATGATTCACATGATGATTCAAGCATGCTACAGTAAATGATAATTTTTAATAGGATGTATCACATGTTGAGTTTGTTCTGCTTGTTTCTGATGATATGCATGTTTTGGATGATTCTGTGCATGTTGACAAGGTTGATGATAGTATGATTGAGGATCTTCCTAACTTGATTAATTTTGGTGAGTCACTGCATTGTTTAGGCGATGCTACTTGTAGATGTCATGCATGTAATGAAATTGATGCATTTCTCAACTGCATGTAATCTAGCTTTACATTTTGCCCTAGTGGATGCATAATGTATGATCATTTTGATGATCCAATGTAACACCTTACCTTTATAGTACTTTTCCCATGTATTAGGCAATACTTTGGACGCAATTGAAGGGATTTAGAAGCTTGTATCACTCAAATGACCAAAACAGAAAATTTCAACTTCAGGTATTATTCATTTGATCATTTCCATTTCAGGCTGAACTTTGAAAATTCATAACTAAATGTAAAAAAAATTGTATGGGAGTGATTCAAGTCCCTAAAAATAGCTTAAACTTTCTGTATATGGAAAAAATATAAAGCTAGGTATTCACCATGTCAATTTGTATAGTATTTTTTAGAAATTTTACTATTTATTTTATAGTCCAGAATCTGTCCAGATTTTTGGTAACCTAAATTTGGCAAATCATAATTTATTCTATACTTAACCAATTTAAGTACTCTTGGACTTCTTAGAAAGCTTATTATGTCTACTTTTAAGACATACCAGCATTAGGTCATTATTTATAGTTTTGGATGAAATTTCCCTTCCTAACCTTTAGTATACCAAATTGGGCAATTCAAATAACATATATGGTAACTAACTTCATAATTCTATTAACTTATTAAAAATTGGTCATAACCAATTCTAGACATTACATAAGGCCCAAAGGGACATATTCAACTAGAGGTACATATTTAAAAATTCTTTAAATGGTTAGTGGTTTTGGTAGTGAGATTGAATAATCTCAATATAAACATTTAAAGCAATTATAGCATTCACAAGTAGTTATAAATGTTGAATCAAGAAGTTTTGATGATTCCAAATCAACTCTCAAGAGCTTGGATTGAAGATATTAAAGGAGCTCAAAGTGTCTCTAGTGAAGAAAATCTGAGTAATCTTTGCTAGGATTGTTGTAGGATCTTTTGTTATGGGTAAAAGACTTTGATTTAATGAAAAGATGTTTTAAAACGTTGATTTTATGTTAAATCACGAACTATTTGAAAAATACCCACCAACAGACGAAGTTTGAAAAGTTTATATTGAACTGTCATGTTGGAAATTAGAACTTTGACTTTGGAAATTCGAATTTCGAGCTGAAATTGAATAAGTCTGAAGAGATTCTTCTCTGACAGACGAATTTTAATTTACCAAAAATCGAATTTTCATATGAGCCTGAAAGAAGCTTCTTAGAGACAAACGAACTATAAGTCATCAAAATTCGAATTTCAGACAAAATGCAATTTGTGAAAACCAAAGAAATTTGTCTGAAATAATGTTAAAGTTCATCTGAAATCAAGATTATCTTGAGCTTCAAAATTGCTCTCTGACAGACGAACTTTGGACATTAAAATTCAAATTTCAGAAGCTTAGGCTGTGAGTCTGTTAAAAATGAGATGTTGACATACGAATAACAAAGTTTTGAAACTTCGAATGTTGAAGTAAGTCTGAAGAGAGGACTCTCTGACAGACGAACTTCACTCTTTCAAAATTTGAATTTCGAAGAAAGTGAACTACTGTGTCTTTTGAACGTACAACAGACAGATGAACTTTGGGGTTCCAAAATTCGAATTTCGAGGGCACTGTAGCAAATTGAAAACACTATTCACACTTAACAGAAAAACTTTCTTCTTGAAAATTTGTATGTCACAACATGAAAATATTTTCTAAGCTTCAAAATTCGAATTTCACTTCATGAACAGACGAACTTTGGTATTTCAATGTTGGAAGCTTTAACCTTCGGTTCCTTCGAAATTCGTCTGTTGACCAACCGAAATTCAAATTTCAGTATGTCAGAAGCATTAAATGCGGTTGGTTAACGGATAGTTTTTCAGAGTAACCGTTGGATAACTTCCTCAATGGATAGATTTTGTCTCTAACGAATAGTTGGGACCTAAATCTATAAATACAACATCATTTGAAGTTGTGGGTAACGAATCAAACTTGTATATACTGAAATTCTGCCAAATCTTCTTCTCAAAAGCTTTTACCCTCTCAATTTCAATATCTGTACTTTAACCTTCATATTTACTCTATTCAAGAGAGTTATATCTTTGTAAATAATCTAATCTTTATCTGGAAGATAGATTTACTTGTGAGGGGATATCACAAGGGGATCGCGAAGCACATTGTGGAAGTGCTTAGAGAGATTGAGAAAGCTCTAGAAAACAGAGCACAAGCTGTGTACTGTGGCATTTACAAGAAGCCCGTTGAATTCTTGCAATATAGTGAAAAATCTCAAGAGGTGTCTTGGGGACTGGACGTAGGTCAAGTGGATAGACCGAACCAGGATAAATTTATGAGTGTTCTTCTCCCTATCATTACTTTTTCAGTTTGCTCTGCTTATACTCTGCTTTCATTATACTTTGCTTTCTTTACCTATTTAACTTTGTGCAAAAAAATTTTTATCTTCCCAATTCACCCCCCTCTTGGGAAATCAGCCTAACTAACAAGTGGTATCAGAGCCCAGATTCCCAATCAAAGGATCTCACAGTCCGGGAATTAAGATGGCTGGCTTTGGTGAAAGCATACTACCAGAAGGGAACAACACAAATAGACCACCTGGCTTCAGTGGAGAACACTATGGGTACTGGAAGATGAGGATGCAAATCTATCTCCAGTCAATTGATCTTAATATCTGGTCAGTCATTGAGAAAGGAGATTTCGTCCCAATGGCCCTAACAGATGATGGAAAATGCAAAGAGAAGCCAGAAGCAGAGTGGAATGAAGAAGACAAAAGGAGAGTCTTGCTAAATTTCAAGGCAAAGCATTGTTTAGTCAGTGCCCTGAACCAAGACAAATTCTACAAAGTCTCACAATGCTCCACTGCTAAAGGAATGTGGGACACCCTGCAGATTGCACATGAAGGATCAATTGGGGTCAGGGAGAACAGACTAAACACATGCATTGGAGAGTATGAAAGCTTCAGAATGACTGAAGGAGAAACTGTAAAGGAGTTGCGAAAGAGATTCACTCTCATTGTGAATTAACTGAAGAGCCTGGGAAAGAAGTACACTTAATCTGAAAAAGTAAGAAAGATACTCAGAGCTCTCCCTCTGGAATGGCAGCCCAAGGTTACAGCAATAGAGGAAGTCAGAGGAGAATCAATAGCCTCTGTCACAGCTCTTTTCGGCAGCCTTGAGGAGTATGAAGGAAAAATGAAAGCTCTCAAGGAAGTTGGACATGACAGAAAGAAGAAAGGCCTCGCCCTTAAAACTGCTGAAGAAAAGGAAGAAGAATCTAACGAAGGAGACGAGCTGGATGAAGAAACTCTGGCTATGATGGTCAGAAAATTCAGAAGATTCTACAGCAAGAAGAGAAACAAGAGAATCTTCAAGAAGGGAGCAGTTGGAGAGAGCAAGAGAGAGGCAAAAGAACCTGTGACTTGCTATGAGTGCAAGAAGCAAGGACACATCAAATGGGATTGTCCTCAATTTCTCAAGAAGCAAGAAAAGGACAAGAAAGCTGCAGACAAAGGGAAGAAGAAGAAAGCCTACATCTCATTAATATGGGGCAACAGCTCAGATGAGGAAGAAGAGGATGAAGATGAGATTGCCAACATTTGTTTGATAGCGCTTGCTTCTGAGGAAGCTGAACCCTCATGTAGTAGTGATCAGGAAGAAGAGGTATATGAATCTGAACCTTCCTATTCTGAATTACTAGATGCATTTCATGAGCTTCATGATGAGTTTATTAAAGCTGTTAAAGAACTAAAACTAGCAAAGAAAAAGATTAATAAACTGGAATCTCAAAGTAACGTTTCTGAAATTACTTCTTTACCTTCTGCTGAATCTGTTTGCTGTGAATCATGCATTGAACTGAAGCAAACTAATGAATATTTAGTGAAAAACATGTCTAGGCTTACTCGAGGTAAAGATATGTTGTTTGCTTTGATGGGGAGCCAAAGAATATCACAAGGAAAGTTGGTCTTGGCTATGATCCATGTGCTATCAAGGAAAAGATTAGGAAGAAAAACCAGAATGTATATATGAGACATTTTGTGCATGCTGAGAGTAATAGAAAGAAAAATAATACGTCACCTTACATTTAAACATATAATCAACCAAGGCATGCAAAACAAAAGTACTATGTGCATTGTTTTCTTCCTGCTTCTCAATCTAGCAGTCCCTTTACTACCTGTCATTTCTGTAACAAAAAGGGACATATTTCCAGTTCTTGTGCTATAAAGAAAAATGGACTTGACAGGAAAGCTAAATGGGTTCCCAAAGGTACATCTGTATCTAGGGAAAAGACTACTAACAGAAAAGGATCCAAGCAGATTTGGGTACCTAAGAAGAAAACTTGAACTTTGTTTTGCAGGTCTGTCTCAAAGCTAAAAGGAACAAGAAATGGTACATGGGCAATGCCTGCTCAAGTCACGTGACTGGTGACAAGGAGAAGTTCATCACCCTTAGAGACAAGAAAGGAGGAAAGGTGACCTTTGGAGGTGATCAGTATGGCAGAATAGTTACCATTGGCATTGTGGGCAAGAATCCTGAAACATCCATCGAAGAGGTGCTGTTTGTGATAGGCCTCAACCACAATCTACTGAGCGTGAGCCAAACATGTGATAAAGGAAATTAGGTGCTGTTTGACTCAAAATTCAGCCTAGTCATCAGAAAAAGCGATCACAAAGTAATCCTCAAAGCTCAAAGGGATAGTAACTGCTATACTATTGATCTTGATGAACTTCCTCCCTTAGATTCTGTTTGCTTAATCAGTCAGGACAATGATAGTTGGCTATGGCATTGAAGATTAGCTCATGTTAACATGAATCAACTATCAAAACTAGTTAAAAATGAGCTAGTCACTAGCCTGCCAAAAATTGCTTTTGAAAAGGATAAAGAATGTGATGCATGCTTAAGAGGAAAGCAAACTAAATCTTCTTTTAAACCTAAAAATGTAGTCACCACAACTAGACCATTAGAACTACTGCATATGGATTTAATTGGTCCATCTAGGGTAAAAAGCATTGGTGGTAATCTGTATGTGCTTGTAATTGTGGATGATTATTCTAAATTTACATGGACATTATTTCTTTCCTCTAAAAGTGATACCTTTGATGCATTTGTAACCTTAGCTAAGAAAGTGCAAAATGAGAAAGGTATTTCCATTGTGTCTATCAGGTCAGATCATGGAGGAGAGTTTGAAAACTCATATTTTCTGGAGTACTACAATGAGCATGGGATTGTTCACAACTTCTTAGCTCCAAGAACTCCTCAACAGAATGGAGTAGTAGAAAGGAAGAACAGAACCATTGAAAAGATGGCTAGAGCTATGCTGAATGAAAAGGAGCTATCTCAAGTGTTTTGGGCTGATGCAGTAAATACAGCAAGCTACATCATAAATAGAGCCTACATCAGACCAATCCTTGGAAAGACTCCATACGAGCTGTACAAGGGAAGAAAGCCAAATCTATCTCATCTCCATGTGTTCGGGTGCAAATACTTCATTCATAACAATGGGAAAGAAAATCTGGGTAAGTTTGATCCCAAATCTGATGAAGGTATATTTCTGGGCTATTCTAGTAGGAGTAAAGCATATAGGGTTTTTAATAAAAAGTCTTCATTAATAGAAGAATTTGTGCATGTAGTATTCATTGAAAATGAAACTGCTTCTAAACATGTCACTGATGAGGATGATCTTGTTTCAAATCTTAAAAAGTTAGATATATCTAATGAAGATGTAATTGAGCCTCCAAAAATATCTGAATCTATTGATATAGAGGAAGATATTCAGGAGAGAGTTTTTGAAGAAGAAAATAATGAAGAAACATCTCAAGAACTCCCTAGAGCTTAGAGATATCAAAGGAATCATCCTGTTGATCAAGTGATAGGGAATGTTCAAGAGAGAGTTAGAACCAGAAAACAGTTAAGGGATCAAATGATTAACTGTGCTTTCATCTCACAAATTGAACCTAAATGTACTGAGGAAGCCTTAACTGATGAGTACTGGATTCTAGCTATGCAGGATGAATTAAATCAGTTTGAAAGAAATCAAGTCTGGGATTTAGTGCCTAGACCCAAAAATCATCCTGTCATAGGTACCAAATGGGTGTTTAGAAATAAACTTGATGAATTAGGATCAATCATCAGAAACAAAGCTAGACTAGTTGCTAAAGGTTATAATCAAGAAAGAGGGCATTGATTTTGAGGAAACCTTTGCTCCAGTAGCTAGATTAGAAGCAATTAGAATTCTATTAGCATATGCATGCATGAAAAATATTTTGTTATATCAAATGGATGTAAAGAGTGCTTTTCTGAATGGATATATCATGGAAGAAGTTTATGTAGATCAACCTCCAAGTTTTGAGGATTCTACAAAACCAAACCATATTTATAAACTGAAGAAAGCTCTTTACGGTTTAAAACAAGCTCCTAGAGCATGGTATGATAGATTGAGTAATTTTCTAATTGACAAGGGGTTTAACAGAGGA
Organism: Adenanthera pavonina; assembly: GCA_026686845.1. Classification (NCBI taxonomy): domain Eukaryota; kingdom Viridiplantae; phylum Streptophyta; class Magnoliopsida; order Fabales; family Fabaceae; genus Adenanthera; species Adenanthera pavonina. Next base: position 7,462,712 of record JAIVEN010000019.1, on the reverse strand, counting down.
AAAGTAGATACAACTTTGTTCACTAAGAAAGAAAACAAAAATTTACTGATTGTTCAAATCTATGTTGATGATATTATATTTGGTGCTACTAATGAATCTCTTTGCAAGAATTTTTCTAAGCTAATGCAGGGGGAATTCGAAATGTCTATGATGGGTGAACTCAACTTCCTTGGATTGCAAATCAAACAGTGCAATGATGGTATCTTCCTCAATCAATCCAAGTATCTGAAGGAATTGCTGAAGAAGTTTGGAATGGAAAATGCCAAGCCAATGGGGACACCTATGGCTACTGCAACCAAACTGGACATGGATGAGAAAGGGAAATTGTTTGACATAACTCAGTATAGGAGAATGATTGGATCTCTGCTGTACTTAACTGCCAGCAGACCTGACATTATGTTTAGTGTCTATATGTGTGCAAGGTTCCAATCATGTCCCAAAGAAACCCATGCTATTGCTGTGAAGAGAATCTTCAGATATCTTATTGGAACATCACAGATGGGTCTTTGGTATCCAAAGGGCAATGGAGAGGATCTCAAAGGATACACTGATGTTGATTTTGCAGGATCCAAAACTGACAGAAAAAGCACAAGTGGAACTTGTCAGTTTATTGGAGGATCCTTGGTTTCATGGTTTAGCAAAAAGCAAAACAATGTGGCCCTATCCACTGCAGAGGCTGAGTAAGTTGCAGCTGGAAGCTATTGTGCCCAAGTCATCTGGATGAAACAACAATTGGAAGATCTTGAGGTTGAGTTGAAAGAAATACCAATCATGTGTGACAACCAAAGTGCTATCAATATCACAAAGAATCCTGTCATGCACTCAAGGACAAAACATATTGAAGTTAGACACCATTTCATAAGGGATCATGTTTTGAAGGGAGAAATCAGACTAGAGTACATCCCAACTGAAGATCAAATTGCAGATATCCTGACAAAGCCTCTGTCAGAAGATAGACATTGCAAAATAAGAAGAGAATTGGGGATGGTAAATCCCAATGAACTGTAAGTAAATCCGTATACAATTCTGTTTTTAAATCTTTCAACATTGAATTAATTCTAACTTTAGCATCAGAGTTTGTTTAATTTAAGATGCAGGTGCTCCTCATGAGATTCAATGCTGATAAATCTAAAAAAATGGAGCTTACCAGAATGGAACAATCAAAGAATGAAGAAAATGGAAGAAATTCTAAGCTTCTGAATCCATTCTGTAATTTTTTAAAGTTGAAATTCGTATATTGATTATGTGTTAGATGAATTTCTGTGAAAAATTGAGTTTCTAAGGAGGTCAGCATGGTCAACATTCGAATTTTGGATACCCAACAGACAAACTTATGCCTGTTATGAGAAGGAACAGTTCTCGGTGATGCCTCGAAATTCGTCTGTTGATCCTTCAAAATTCAAATTTTCAAGAACAAAATTTCAAAGTTATGACTGTCCAACATAATGATTATACTAATGATTATCTCTTAACATACGAATGTTGGATAACTTTCACAAAGTACAGAAATTCGAATTGCTGACTTAAAATTCGTCTGTTGAAACATGCTCCTCAATATTAAATCTTTGAAAGATGAAGTTTTGTTTGCTTAATTCGTCTGTTGTTTGGTTGTTTGTTTGCTGCTTGGTGTTTGATCTTGAAAATTCGAACTTTGTTCCAACAAAGTTCGTCTGTTGATCTTGTGTTATCTTGTCCAAGCCTCTGTCAGACGAACTTTCACAAGAAAATTCGTTTGTCAGTAAGCTTTGCTGAACAGTTTAACTTGTAACTGCCCGAAGTTCAAATTTTGACCCTTCAAAATTCGTCTGTCAGACGGTTACACAAGTTAAAACCGACGGTTTTCATTTGAACAGACGCAACCCTATTCCTATTCTCTTTGAGTCTGTTCCAATCCTGCATTCAATCCTCTTCAATTCTGATAAAAAACCGTCATTTCCCACCGATTAAACTTCCTTTCGCATCATTTAAACCCACTCTTTGCATCATTCTGCACCTTTCATCAGTGAAAATGGCAAGAGTCAAGAATCCTGAAGCTGGGAAAGCAGAGGCCCGACCAAAGAGGAATGTTAAATCCCAATATGCCTCAAAGGAAGAAGAAAAATCAAAGAGAAAAGCCGAATCCAGTAAAGCAACTCCTTCCAAATGGCAGAAATCTACACCCAAGGGAGAATCAAAGAAGGCTGGACCCTCTTCCTCAAAGGTAGCAGAACCTTCGGTCCCTGTCCTATTGCTGCTGAACCAGTTGCTTCCACTTCATCCTCAAGCACTGAATCTGGGGAATATGAGCTTACCACACTACCATTATGGAGCACTCCACAGATTCAAGAGGAATACTCCACCAAGTTTGCCAACAAGAAGGTAATCAAACCACATTATGTAAACTTGGAAGATTTCTTGGTCTCCAATAGTTTTGATGCTGGTATATGGATGATGAGATACAAGAATCTGTTGGAAGTATTAGAGCGATATGATGATGAGGTAGTGAAGTCTTGGTATGCTTCCCTAAAGTACTACAGCAAGAAGAAGAAGTGGGCAGTCAATCTGAGATCTAGAACCATCTGGCTTACTGATGAGACATTTAATGAAGTTCTAGAAATCCCAGGGCAAGATAGACTCAAGATTGACATCACTACCTCTGGTTACATGGATGAGGCAGAAACTGCTAATGAAGAAGGTGGCCCCTTTTTGAACTACAAGGAGAGTACAATTCTAAGAACATTATTTAGAAGGAGAGAAAATTGGCCATCAATAAAAGTGTTGAAGCCCACAGACCTCAGGTCAAGTGAGGATCCTACACTACATAGTGTCTAGGATCATATTCAACAAAGGAGGCAGCTTCAATCTGATAACCAGGGCAGAGGCACATGTCATGGCTGCAATCATGCGTGGAAAACTGATCAACATGGGACACATCATACTCCAACGCATGATCAAGGCAAGAGATCAGAGGAAGGACTCCACACTCTCCTATGCTGCTATCATTTCCAGAATTCTGCAGTATGCCAGAATTCAGCATCTTGAGAAGGGGAAGGGTAAGCCCACTGAAATCTTCAAGGAGGAAGAACTGCAAAGAATGGGTATTGAAAAGGATGAAGGAAGATGGGTTGGAAAGGGAGAAGGAAGAACTAAGGATCTATTCTATGTTGAAGGTGCCTCCCTACAGCAAGAGGGTACTTCTGAGGCTCCTACCAGATCTACTCCTCAGCCCTCTGTGCCTATTCCATCTCCTTCCATGCCTACTCAAATTCCATCCACCCCCTCCTCTCGTGTCAAGCCAACCAAGATCACTGAGTTGTATGACAGCCTGTCTACACTCATCTTTAGCATCAGAGATGAGCAAAATGCCAAGTTTGCTCATCTGCAAGATCAGATACATCAGTTGGCAAAGAACATGAAAGTGGTTGCTGATGCGTATGAAGATATCAGAAGTACAATCCCTACCACATCTGCTCCACCTCAGCCAGGGTCCTCTGTGCCTGTCCAATCTCCAACTCCTGAGCCTTCAAGCCTATTCGAGATTGCCTCCTCTGTCCATGATGATGATATAGCTGGGAATGAGCTTGCTGGTACAATGAGGACACCAAGTCCTGGTCCACCCTTGGACTATGGTTTGGAAGAAGAAGGACTTCAAGAAACAAGCCTTCATGAGCCTATGCAAGAAGATGCTCAGGATTCAATTCTGTCCATTCAAGAATCAGAGCAAATTGAAAGACTGGTTGTAGCCATTTCAACCTCTTCTATGCATGAGGATGCAAGCAATGAAGAGAGAAGCATTATGCCTGTTGTTGATTATGAAGCTATTGCTCACAATGCCCTGCTGCAAGCTCAGAGGAGAAGGCTTGAAGAAATGTTTCATCCTGATGAACCAGCTCCTCCTTCTCTCGCTGCTTATGGACTCTCAGAGGAACAAAGAGCTCTATTGGCTCTTTCCAGGCAGGAAATGCGGGAGTTGCTTGAGGTCTCTGATGATGATGAAGAACCAAGTCCTGAACCTCCTGCACCTATTGAACCAGATATTCCTTTTGCTCCTGTGCCACTTCGAGCTATTCCTGTCTCTTAGATCCCTCCTACGGCTGATTTTGTTGGCCTTCCTGATGATACCAAAAAGGGGGAGAAGACTGAGCAAACTGGAAAGTTTGCTGCTAAGCCATCTGGGAAAGGGAAGACGTACAGCAAGAAGACCAAGCCCAAGAAGAAATGATTGAAGATTTTTTTCAGAGATTAGGCTTGAGTTCTGTTATTGTGATGTATAAAGTTTTAGATGGTTGTTTGATATTTGTACTTAGTGTTTTGAAATTAATCTTTGAAGAACTAAACTTTAATTGGTTTTTGTATAGCAACATTTGATTAAATGAATGAATTTCTTGGTTGCAATGTTTTGTGCGTATTACTCTTTGAATATCTTCACTTGATCTACTGTATATGATATCTTTTGAAATATAATGCATATGTTGAGGGGGAGCTTGTGAAAGCAAACCCAAGTACTAATCCAGTTTGTAAGTTGTTTTGTCATCATCAAAAAGAGGGAGAATGTTGAATCAAGAAGTTTTGATGATTCCAAATCAACTCCTAAGAGCTTGGATTGAAGATATCAAAGGAGCTCAAAGTGTCTCTAGTGAACAAAATCTAAGTAATCTTTGCTAGAATTGTTGTAGGATCTTTTGTTATGGGTAAAAGACTTTGATTTAATGAAAAGATATTTTAAAACATTGATTTTATGTTAAATCACGAACTATTTGAAAAATACCCACCAACAGACGAAGTTTGAAAAGTTTATATTGAACTGTCATGTTGGAAATTCGAACTTTGAGCTGAAACTGAATAAGTTTGAAGAGATTCTTCTCTGACAGACGAATTTTGATTTACCAAAATTTGAATTTTCATATGAACCTGAAAGAAGCTTCTTAGAGACAAACGAACTTTAAGTCATCAAAATTCGAATTTCAGACAAAATGCAATTTGTGAAAACCAAAGAAATTTGTCTGAAATAATGTTAAAGTTCATCTGAAATCAAGATTATCTTGATCTTCAAAATTGCTATCTGACAAACGAACTTTGGACATTAAAATTCAAATTTCAGAAGCTTAGGCTGTGAGTCTGTTAAAAATGAAATGTTGACATACGAATAATAAAGTTTTGAAACTTTGAATGTTGAAGTAAGTCTGAAGAGAGGACTCTCTGACAGACGAACTTCACTCTTTCAAAATTTGAATTTCGAAGAAAGTGAACTACTGTGTCTTTTGAACGTACAACAAACAGACGATCTTTGGGGTTCCAAAATTCAAATTTCGAGGGCACTGTAGCAAATTGAAAACACTGTTCACACTTAACAGAAAAACTTTCTTCTTGAAAATTCGTATGTCACAACATGAAAACATTTTCTAAGTTTCAAAATTTGAATTTCACTTCATGAACAGACGAACTTCGGTATTTCAACGTTGGAAGCTTTAACCTTTGGTTCCTTCGAAATTCGTCTGTTGACCAACCAAAATTCGAATTTCAGTATGTCAGAAGCATTAAATGCGGTTGGTTAACGGATAGTTTTTCAGAGTAACCATTGGATAACTTCCCCAATGGATAGATTTTGTCTCTAACGAAGTTGGGACCTAAATCTATAATTACAACATCATTTGAAGTTGTGGGTAACAAATCAAACTTGTATATACTGAAATTCTGCCAAATCTTCTTCTCAAAAGCTTTTACCCTCTCAATTTCAATATCTGTACTTTAACCTTCATATTTACTCTATTCAAGAGAGTTATATCTTTGTAAATAATCTAATCTTCATCTGGAAGATAGATTTACTTGTGAGGGGATATCACAAGGGGATTGGGAAGCACATTATGGAAGTGCTTAGAGAGATTGAGAAAGCTCTAGAAAATAGAGCACAAGCTGTGTACTGTGGCATTTGCAAGAAGCCCGTTGAATTCTTGCAGTATAGTGAAAAATCTCAAGAGGTGTCTTGGGGACTGGACGTAGGTCAAGTGGATAGACCAAACCAGGATAAATTTCTGAGTGTTCTTCTCCCTATCATTACTTTTTCAGTTTGCTCTGCTTATACTCTGCTTTCATTATACTTTGCTTTCTTCACCTATTTAACTTTGTGCAGAAAATTTTTTATCTTCCCAATTCACCCCCCCTCTTGGAAAGTCAGCCTAACTAATATGGCATCCAATAGATCATCACAATAATCACAAATGAATATATAAAAGCAAGAAATATAAATTGCTAACTTAAAACTTTTTCTTGAACTTCCAACTTGATTCCAACTCAATCAAATATCTCCTTGGACTTCTCCAAGACTAAATTCATCATAATATACTTACTAAATTAACTAATTCCATTTAAATCCTTCTTAAAGAATCTTTGAGCCTAAATTTCCTTATTTTACATTCCAAGTTTAATTTTGCAAACCTTGCCTTATCCTTACTAATTCATGCATGAGAAACTCATTTTTATCATTGGTTTCATGAAATTCGTACTCCTATAATGCATTACTCATTAGGCCAAAACTCATTCTTGTGATGCCAGGGGAGGAATTTTCATCAAACACCAATGAACTCATGCAATTAAACCTTCTTCCTACTAGTGCATGGTACTTCTATATTTGTTTTCATGAAAACATTATCCCTTATATAACACCTTATCTTGACCGAAATTCATCATGACCATGGAGGGAGGAAGACTTCATCTAAATTAGTCTAAACTCAAGCAAATTAATTTACTACTAGAGGAAGATGCTTACCATAATCTTGCTTGTCTTGCTCCCTTGTCTTCCTGCAAGCTTTTCCTCCTTTGCCTTCTTTCTTCTCTCTTTCTCTCTCTAAAATTTTAGCACTCCTTTTTCTCTCTTACCCTCACAAACTTTCGGCCAAGATGAAGAAATAAGGGGGGCTGCCACCTATTTATAGACAACTCAATTTAATCTTAGCCATTCATTTCCACCTTTATCCAATGGTTAGAATTTGTTCACTTGATGATCATTCCTTCTTGATCAATCTCAACTATCCATTTTACCAACCAAGATCCAATGGCTAATATTAAAACATAAGGAATTATGGCATCATAATTGATTAAATGATTTTCCTATTTATTGTAACATCCCTAGAAAGCCAAAATATCTAAAGGTGCATAAAAAATTTACAAAAATGGGTAAATACCATTTTGCGTGAAATAGGGTAAAGAAGTCATTTTTTCTGTTTTACGTGAAAAATGTTTTTGACCTAAGAAATTATGACAATGATATCTATGTCCCTAAACTTAAAAATTCATGTGGAATGAGAATACAAAAGTCATTGGAAAAATTACATCTAATAACCTGAAAGTTTTAAAAATTATAAATTTGTCTCGGGTTATGGGTAGTTTTGTAAATATACAATATTGCTGTCAGAACAAAGCCCTTGACTAGAAGAGTCTAATGGTATATGGTACTGAGTGTTAATGTTTAAGGATAAAGAAATAATCAGTGCCGAAGGTTAAAAGTAACTTTATACCGACAAAGCTGCCTTTTAATCTACAGAAGCAAAAAGGATAAAAAAAAAGCAGTTAGACACCACAAAAAGAGTTTTTTAGAGGTAGTATAATAAAGTAATACTAAACACAAGTTCACTTTAATCCTATATCAATAAAGTAAATTTACACTACAAAAAGTAACTTTATCGGTCCAAGTATAAAGTAACTAATACAGGGCATTATTGGACTAAAAAAATTATGCAGTGTTTTGGGATATTATCCCCTCATTTAGGATGCCACTTGGAAGTCCATGGGCTGAAGTTGAAATGCTTAATGACTAAGCAAAAGTCTAACCAAAGTTAGTTAACCAAGGGTGGATAAAAAGTAATCAAGTGATTAACCAAGGATAAACCCATTATAAATACTCTCTCCCCCACCATTTGGTCGACCAAAGAGCAAGGGAAAGAAGAAGTCTACAAATTTAGGAAAGGAAGGGCAGCAATATAGGGAAGGAAAAATAGAAGAAAATTCTAAGAAATTGGTAAGTGCTTCTCTTATGATTTACAAGTAACTTAGCATCTTTTCTTGCTTGTTTGGCTTGATTTTCTTGAAGTTTTCTCCCTTCCAATCACTAAATAATTTTGAACTAATCTTGATTAATGGAGGAAAGTTGTTTTAAAACCATAAAATCATGAGAAAGCATGAGTTTTTATGAAAGGAAACAAGGTTGGTAAGTTTTGAAGCAAGTAATTGTAAAACCCGAGTTTTCTCATGGAAGGCAAATTTTGGTCAAACAAAAAATGGTTCTTAGAGTGGGAATTTCATGGTTTTGATGTCAAAAATGGATTCCCCATGGCCAAAAACCTTAGGAACAAGTATATACTTCATGGTATAGGCTAAGATAAACAACTTGGACAATTAAGGGTTTCAATTAAGCTTTATGTACTATGTTATGAAATCAATAGTTTGAGCCATTTTTCAATGTTGTCTAGGGACTTGAGGAAGCTTAGAAAAGCAAGTGGAACCATTAGTTTCAAGTGAAAGATCAAGTGGCACTTCAAGAGGTAGTAAAGTCCATTTATTGCTTTATGTGATTTCACTATGTATATATGATATTTTTATGATGAATTTGAGCTGCCACATTGCATATTGTGCTTTCTTTGATTGGTTTGGCTATAATTTGAGGGACTTAAATCCATGAGATGGCCATTTTCTAAGTTGTTATGCGGTCGAAATTTCTATGACCAATGTGATATTTTGATGTTCAAATGTGATTTATTGTGATCTATTTGTGAAATTAATGTCATAATGCATTGAATGTGATTTATTACTAAGATTGTCCCCAATCTCATCCCCTCAAGTATCCCAACATGTTCTGTTTAAAGCATGGTAAGATCCCCATAAAGGAAAAGGGCAAGGAGAAGACGTTGGATTGTTAATATCATAATTGCTATAGCTTTGTGTTTATGTAATTATATGTAAGATTATATGGGAGTTTGTGAAGTTATGTCTTGCTACCATTATGTTATTTTAAGTCTCTTTTGATGATGAGAACATGGTAAGTTGGGATGGAGTGTAAAATGCACCCAACTAGAAGAAAAGAAAGAAAAAGGAAGGAAATGAAAAATGAGAAAATGAAAAAGAAAAAGCAAAAGAAAGACATTGGTCTGTTTGATTGCATCTTGTTATAGTTGAATAAGGCCTAGGGATGTGTGCATTAGTCTATTCTAAACTCATTCTTGCTCCTAATGATTTAGAGTGATCAACTACTTGCTTTGCTTTGTTGATGTAAATAGGGGAAGTGATAGGGTAGAGAGATGGAGAAAATAGGAGGGAGGAGTGTAAGAACTTGAAGGAGAGAGAAATATCACTAAAAATACTCAAATATTATTTAAATCAATAATCAAAGTTTAAATATAACTGAGTAGTAAAGCTCTTATTTATAGAGCTCAAATCCTAGTCTTACTAGAATTCTAAGATAAGATAATTATCTTAAATTTAAACAAAATCTTAAACAAAAGATAAATGAAATCCTAGAAATAAATAGAAAATAAAATCTAAATCTTAATAAATTCAAAAATAAACTAAATTAAGTTTAAATATCCTAATAAAATTATTTTATTTAAAAAAGCCTAATTATTTTATTATAAAGATAAATAATAACTATATGTTCCCCTATATTTTCCATTCCATGTTATTACTAGACCATATCTTTTTGGCTCAATACATTTTCTAATAGGGTTTAACATGTCAAAATATCCATTTTCATATATATATATATATATATTAATTATTTAAATTTTCAAAAATAGATCCATTTAAGGACCAGTTTTGCAATTTATTTTAGTTAAGGACCAAACATAATTCCGTATAAGGACTATAGGAGAACTTAATTCCAATTAAGAACCAAAAGTATGAAATTACTATTTTGCCCATTATAACAGCCAAACAATACATTTAGTCCAATATCTTTTCTAACCATGCTTTTCACATATCAATTAAATGTATATCATGATAATATATTTATGGAATTAGGGATGTTACATTTAGCTAGTGTTGGACATGATAGGGCATTTGATGATCTTATCAATAAGGTCTTGCATGAGAATAACATGTACTATTCAGGTTATTGTCATGATATAGAGCATTAAGTGATTTGTTCTTTGATACATGATTTCCTATGCTCTGTTGACTCCCCTGATGTTGAGATTGATGATATGCATGCTCATGATGATTATATTAATGCATGGTAAGACTTTCTAGATTGTATTGCTCAGTTAGATACTAAGAGTAGTAACATTCCAGGGCATTAAGATGATGATTCAGTGAGGATCCCTACATCTAGATTATTTACTTTCACTGGTGATTTGATTATTGATTATTTGAGTCTTGATGATAGTAAAGTAGAGAAGTGTGGAGGGATCCATGATTGGGTTTTGCATTTAGATGATTGATGTGTGGATTTTGTTGAAATTTCTTAGTTCTTGTCTTATGAGTTCATGGATTATACATTTGTAGGATTAGATACTGCTTTGGTTTATGATGTTTTGTAGGTATATGGGTTACTTTCTCCTACCCTTTCATTAAGGAGAAATGCTGAGATTATTGTTGAGGATTACACTGCATGTAAGAGAAGTTCTCCATTGATACCGTCTTATGACCTCCTGTCAGATAAAGGGAGAAAGTTGGATGGTATTATTTTGCTAGAGATTACTAATTGCATCAAGTCATATTATTTCCTTCTTCTTTTACATTGTTTTCATTTGTCCAATGGATTGAGTACTAAACTTGCATTGGGGACAATGAAAGGGATAAGTGTGGGAGATGGATATGTTCTTAATCTTTGGATTGTTGTTTATGATTCTATTTGTTACTTTATGCTTTGGTTTCTTTTCTTTGTGTATAAGCATAGGAAGAGATGTTCTTTGTTTTTATCATGATGATGGTTTTAAAAAAAAAGTGAAATTTTTTTCAAAAACCATACAAATTAATTTTTTTTTATTTTAGAATTTCTTGTTTTAGATTAATTTATGCATGAATAACTTGAAATGAAGAGTAGTTTAGACTTGTATTGCATTTTCAAGTGGAATGGCAACTTGTTTAGTCTAGGGAAATTCTAGATGGAGGTCATTTACCCATGTGAGGATTTTGACCCAATTACTTCCGTTTCTTTGTGTGTACCTTCCACTAGGTTTCCAACCTAGAATTGGGCCCCTATCTTCCTTGAGATGGCATTCTCGTCATTTGCATTGCATTGACATGATAAAGACATTCATATTCATGCATTTAACTAGAGCCAAATAGCCTATGCTTACATTTTTTATCCCTTGTTTAGCCTATTTGACCAATGGTTTATTCTTTTCATAACCCTTAACCCTTTCATTTTTGCATCATGACATCTTTTCCTTACCCTTTTTGGTTGAACTCTCTAGTTGTTAAGAGCATGAATCATATCTAGATTGTATTGCATACTATAACACCTTAAACTTAAGTATATTTTCCATATACTAGACTTCAATTATGTCTATTATTGCATGATTAGAGACTTGATTGCATAAAAATATCAAAACAAATTTTTCTTTATTTTGGGTATTGTTCATTGTGCATTTTCCATTTTGCCCGGATGAATTTGCAAATTCATAACTAATTCTAAAAAAATTATCTCATAGTGATTCAAATCTCTAAAAATATTTAAAAAGATTCTATTCATGGGAAAAATATGAAATAGAGCATTTTCTTAACCAATTCATATAGTTGGTCATTTTCTCAAACTTTTACTATACATTTGGTCATTTTGAAACTTTCCAGGTTTTGGCTTATTTTTGAAAATTCATATCTCCTGATATTCTAAGCTAGATTTAGCATTCTCTATGTTTTTGAAAATCTCTGTGTGTCTAATTCTTAGAAATATTTCTCTTGTATATTTATTTAACTTTAACGAAGCTTAATATCATTTTAAACCATTAAGGGTCCAAACCTATCTTCTACTGGAATAGTTTGGGAAAAATATGTATAACTCTTAATATATAGCTCCAGTCACTTCCAAACTAGTGTCATCTTAAACTTGACACATAAAGATTTCCATTTATATAAGCTGATGAATTTTTGAGCTTTGTACAATTTTCTATTACACTTTGAATTTTCCAGTACCTAGGTTCAAGGTTCCAGTTTTTCAGCCTTGCCCTATTTTCGAACCCTAGGTTTCAAAATTCACCATAAATTGTATACTTAACCAATTTAGGTATTCTTTAGCTCTATGCAAATTTTATTCCATCTACTTTTAGATAATGTAAATCACTAAAATTAATTTCCCTCTTTCACATGAATAATACCTTTGTTCTTTAGGGTGTCTAGATTGAATCTTTTCATCCATACTTTAGTATAATACACTTCATAACATACATCATTATTCATTATTCCAAATCCTTACATAACATTTCATAGTACTGTAAGAATCATAATAGCATAGAAATACAAACTACAAGGAATGTACAAGATATTACATAATATCTCAAAACATAAGGTCATAACTTGAACTTTTACATCAAACATCACTTTTCTTTCCTTCCTCCACAGCTCCCTTGACTCCATTGTCATTGCTTGTACCTAATGTGGTTTTCATTTTGGGAGGGTGAAATTCATTGAATCTTAGTAGCAATCTGTTAGATATGCTGGCTTCCCAAGAGGGGGTGAATTGGTAAAATTAAAATTTTCTGCAAAAGTCAAGAAAGTAATGAAAGTAAAAGTGACAGTAAAAATAGAGTATAAAGGAATAACAAGGTAAGAGCAGTAAAAGAGAAAGGAAGACACATATGTTTATCCTGGTTCAGTCTCTCTATCTTGACCTATGTCCAGTCCCCAAGCCACGAGTAAAAGGCTTTGACTTAAGAATTTGGCAGAGTTTCTATATATACAATGTAAAATCGTTACCCACATCTTCAAATGAAGTTTTATTTATAGATTTATGTCTTAACTATACGTTAGAGACAACATCTAGCCGTTAGAGATATTACCCAATGGTTACTCTGAAAAACTATCCATTCACTAACCGCATTTAATGCGTCTGACACTCAAAGTTTGAATTTTGGTGGGTCAACAGACGAATTTCGCAGAGACCGAAAGCTAAAGACTTTAACGTTGAACTTCAAAGTTCATCTGTTCTAAAGCAAAATTCAAATTTTCGACTTTCACAAATGTTTCTATGTTGGAACATACAAATTTTCAAGCTTAAAGTTCTTCTGGTAAGTATGAACAATTGTTCCATATTGCTATAGTGCCTTTGAAGTCCAAATTTTGGTGCCCAAAATTCGTCTGTTAGTGGGCTACTCAATAAGGAACAATAGTTCATCTTTTCAGAATTCAAATTTTCAAAAGCCAAAGTTCGTCTGTTAGAGACAGCTCTTATCAGACTTAGTTCAAAGCTCAAATTTCTGAATACTAAAATTCGTATGTGAACAGATTATCATAACAGACTTGTAAGCTTTGTTTCCGAAATTCGAATATGTCAGTGAGCTAACTTGGAACTCTTTTTAAACTTTACTTTCAGATGAACTTTGACATATCCTCAGATGAATTTTTCATTTTTCATGAATTGTGTTTTATCGAAATTCAAATTTTCAAAACCCAAAGTTCATCTGTCAGAGAAGGCTCTTATCAGACTTATGTCAAAGTTTGAATTTCTGCACTCAAAGTTCATCTATCAGAGGAATCTCTTTTTTGATTAACTTATTTTCAATTCAAAATTCAAATTTCAGAAGCCAAAGTTCGAATTTTCAAAGCAATAATCAGCATTAACACTTTAAAGTTCATCTGTTAGTGGGTGTTTCTCAAATATTCCATGAAGTGATGGAGAAAAAGTAAGACACATGGCAAGTTAATTACCTTGCCAATTACTTTGCTAATGAAGGTTACTTTTAGTCAACTTTATTAAAAGCTTTTCAACTAATTCCCTTTGTGTCCTGGTTAGATTTGCCATGCCATTCACTCTCATTTTTGGCCAAAAATTGCTTCATAAAAGTTAAATGACCAATATATCATTTACCGATTACATTTACTGATACCGATTAAATATTTTTATTGTAATTATCATTAAATTAATATAAAATTATCCAAAAATTACTTTAGGACTAAAATCATTAGATTGACCCAAAATATATTTGGATAGGGTTCATTTACTGTCCATGACTCTGTACTACTTTTTCTGTATTCCAAAATAACCTTTAATCGGTATAATACTAACTTTTATTCAAAATACCTATAATAAATTCATACTAACCTCATTAACCCCCCCAAAAATCATTCCATTGGGCTTGGCTCATCAAGAGCTTCATTTTGACTATAATTTTTATATTTCCGAAAATACCTTTAACTCAAGGTAAATTTATAATTTTTCAAACTTTCGGATCATTGGGTGTAATTTTTCCCAAACTTCTCTCTCTTTCCCTCTCCACGGTGAACTCACACTTAAGGTACTAAAATGCAAGGATCCTTATTTCTTGGGGCCAAAATATAATTTTCTCATTTTTCCATTTAACCTGGAAAAATGACATATTTGTTTTTCTTCATGCTTAATGGTGTCCCTTTGTTTTTCCCAGTTACTTATGCATTTTATGAAATTAGCATCTTTTTTGTTAGGGCTTGAATGCAATATTCACATTTTACTTCTAATATGACAAATGACCATTTTGCCCAAGAGCTGGGTAAAAAAGTAATTATCCATTCTTCTGGGTACTCTCTTGTAATTTCACCCAAAAACTAATTTTTTATTATTTTTTTACACTATTTATATTAACTTTCAAATTGGTCTATCTCTCAACTCAGATCTCCCGACTACGCAATACTTATATCGCTGTGCTCAGCTTAGAGCGGGCTTTAAGTGGTATATTGCAAATTTTTTGGGATAAGTTCTAGAATTAATTTTTGTTAATAACTTTATAAAAAATTAATTTCAATTAAGAACAAAATGTAGGTTCTTCTAAAAATTAGATAAAAAAATAATTCCTTCTAAAGCCCAAGTATATGACCTTTTTGTCTCGCTTCATTTCCCGTCTTTTCATACATTTTATTACTTCCCATAAATATATGGATATTACACATACTATCTAGTCTTATTTTGGCCATTAGTTGTTCATTTCCTTCAATGTTAGTTGTTGTTGGAAAAAAACAAAAGAAAAAAAAGGAAAATAAAAGTTGGGATGGAGTTTAAAATGCACCCAATTAGAAGAAAAGAAAGAAAAAGGAAGGAAATGAAAACGAGAAAATGAAAAAGAAAAAGAAAAAGAAAGACATTGGTTTGTTTGATTGCATCTTGTTATAGTTGAATAAGGCCTAGGGATGTGTGCATTAGTCTATTCTAATCTCATTCTTGCTCCTAATGATTTAGAGTGATCAACTACTTGCTCTGCTTTGTTGATGTAAATAGAGGAAGTGATAGGATAGAGAGATGGAGAAAATCGGAGTGAGGAGTGTAAGAACTTAAAGGAGAGAGAAATATCCCTGAAAATACTCAAATATTATTTAAATCAATAATCAAAGTTTAAATATAACTGAGTAGTAAAGCTCTTATTTATAGAGCTCAAATTATCGTCCTACTAGAATTCTAAGATAAGATAATTATCTTAAATTTAAAAAAAATCTTAAACAAAAGATAAACAAAATCCTAGAAATAAATGGAAAATAAAATCTAAATCTTAATAAATTCAAAAATAAACTAAATTAAATTTAAATGTCCTAATAAAATTATTTTATTTAAAAAAGCCTAATTATTTTATGATAAAGATAAATAATCCTAATTATCTTGGGATTATCTATTTTTTTATTATTTTTTCTATCTATTTCTTTTCATTACATGATTTCCCTTCCTTTCTTACCTTAGCCACCCTAATAAAAATCCTAATCTTTGTCGTGCATTTGACTTATTAATGGTGGAGAGTCTAGATAGTTATCAAGTCTGTGGAAAGGAGCCTAGTAGGAAGGATTTGAGGGTAAACACAAGTCATACACTTGACTTGAGTGAGAGTAATACACTTTATCCTTGTGAGGACCCTAGCTTAGAACTACCTAGGTCAACATTTTTGCCATAATACTTGGGTTTACAATGCTTGTTTAATTTACTTGGATTTGATGGATAGGATTGCATTAGTCAGTCTATTGTATGTAAGTTCTTACATCATTTGTTTTGTTTATTTTTCTTGGTTTCCATGACATTTCAACTAGTTTTTGCCCCAAAGTGCAAAAATCTAAATGTGGAGGAATTGATAAGTCATAAATTTTCATTATTTTTGCCCCTTGTACTCATGGTTTTTTGTGATTGATTTTGGCTAATCTGAGCTTTTTAGATGATTTTTACAACATTAGCTAGTTTTGTGTTTTTAGTGGAAATTTGGGTCCATTCTTTGGAATTATGCATATTTTTTCTTTTTTTATTAATTTCATTAATATAAGGCTTAATTTTTTCTATCTTGGTTGATTCCACTATTTCATGTTAATTGTGTGCTTAATTATACTTGATTAGGTTATTAACATGGGAGTTTTATATGATTCCTTGTGAGATTGTGATGGGTATTGTCAATTCCATCATCCTTTTGACATTTCCAACCATTCCCTATCATTTGGTTAAATTTCATTATGCCCACACTAGACCACTGATTTGCCCCTGCTCACTTTCCTATAATACCTATATTTAATACACCTACCTGGATTTCATTTTAGTTATCCTTAACGATTTTGGACTTAATCACTTCACACTTTTATTAAGCACATAACTAAACATCATCCTTAACTAAAAAATATCCAGTATAGGATATATCTAGACTAGAAAAAATATGTTGTATTAAGGATACTTCCTTTTAATTGGCTAAAATTTTCAGCATGTGAGGAAAATAATATTTTATTAATTTGATGTCATGAATGATGTCAAGTTTTCTTGTCTTTATAATTACTCCCTCTTCACCGACCTTATGGGAGAGAAAAGAAAGAAGAAGTGAGCAGAAAATTTCTCTAAGAAAGAAGAGTGGCGTGAGAAGAAGAGGAAGAAAAGAGAAGAGAAAGATCAAGCCATAAGGTAACCTTTCTTCCACTAACTTCAAGTATTTTCTAGTCTAAGTTTTTAGGTAGTTTGTTATATCTTATACTTTAACATCATTTCCAATGAAAACTGCTTACTTTTCAAGTATTAAAAAAGTATTTGAAAACTTGAACCAATTAAAATCTTAAAACTGCTTAAAATTGTCACTATACATCAAAATTTCAAAATTCATAATTAAATGTAAAAAAATCATATTAAAATAATTCAAGTCTCTAAAAATTATGCACATCTTAAAATTCATGAAAAAAATATGAAATTGAGAAAACATTGCTCAGATTCATACAGTTTATAAAATAAACTTTACTATTCATTTCAAACTTTTAGTTTCTGTCCGAAATCTTAGGCTTAACTTTAAAATTTGTATCTCATAACATAAAGAGATATTTTATGTATACATAGTATCATTGGAAAACTTTATGTGTCTATTTTCTAGCCATATTTATTTTGTACATTCATTTTACTGATTCAAACCTTAAAGGGTTAAAAATAACTTTCCCTAGTGCAGTCTTGGTAAAATATGCATAACTATAATTATATATATCCAAATACAACCAAACCAGCGTCATATTGTCTCTAAGACATAACTCTATCCATACATATAGGCATCAAAATTTTTGGAGACATATTTGATTTTATACAAAAGTTTGAAACAAATTATACAAAACAGAACATTAACAATTCCAGCAAGACTTCATTATCATCATTCTTCATGCTCTACATGCTTTCCCTTACCATGACTTGGCCTTATAATTGGGGAACTATGGAGGTGAGATTTGGAAATCTCAGTAGTTAACATGCACATACCTTCATATTATCACAATACATTTAACAACATAGAAATCATAAAGTACATTCATGAAACATTAAAAATATCCATCTTGTCCAACAAAACTTTGGCAATTGGCAATATAACAATTTAAAAACATGACATCCTGGGCTTAGCCCTCATCATAAAATAGCTACCCAATCATGAAAAGTAGTCATAATAACAACATGACATCATTTGCATACATAATAACTAATGAGGGCAAGCTAAGGGAAACAATGGGCCATGGACAAATTCAAGACCCACTTCAAGGCATTGGAAAACCAATGACCAGAGCTAGGACCAAAGCCATGAAGCAAGCCATGAATGGGTTGATCCAAAATATGATTAACATGGAACCATTGTATTTGAATGATTTTGAGGCCCAAAAGAAAGAAAGAGGAAACTTGAAAATGTGGAGCCAAATTATAGTCAACTAGCCCAACTTGGAGAAAGCCCAACAAGGAGAATTCACTTAAAATACATGTGTTTCTCGTGTGGTCACTAAAAGTGACGTTTTTAATAAGTTTTAGTAGGATTATTTTAGTCAATTTTTTTCCTTTTGAATAAAAGGCATATAATGATATGATTTGATCTCTCTTTATTTAGGAATATGATTTCAGCATATTCTCTTCCTTTTTGCATTAAAGAGGAGTCAACTTTTCAAAGTCAAAATTAGAATTAAATGCTCCTTTTTGCTTAGGGTTTCCTTTTTGTATTAATGAGTATTAATAAGGTTAGGTTTGTGGGCTAATATTTGCCTATAAATAGGCATCTCTTATATTCTTGCAAACCACAATATGAATGAATAAATGAATTTCTTTTCAGCAACTTTATTGCTGTTCCGTGAGTTCTTTCTTGCTCATCCTTGAGTGCCAAAAAGAATGAGGACTTATCAAGGAGTGGTGATCCTTGTGGCATCCCGAAGTTAGGATTTAAGAGACGAGTTCTCTTAGAGTCTATTTCCTTCAACTAACATTTTGTTTCAGTTTTCTTATTTTCATCATCTCTATTTTTCAGTTTTTTTGTTCACTCTTGTTCTTTGTTGTTCTTGTGTTCAATTCATATTTCCTTGAGTTGTATGATCCTTAACACAAAGAAGGCTCTTAAGATAGGTTCCTAAAGTGTCTCCCATCATTTGGCATCAAAGTTTCGGCTTGCAAATCAAGGTGTGTTTCTATTGTTTCGTTCTACTTTTACCTTGCTGTCCAGAAAATCATAGTACTGTTCATTCACACTATTCATCCATTCTTGTTCGTCACTGTTCATCTGTTACTGTTCATCATTGTTGCTTACTATTTCATTCTTGGTTTTTGATCTATTTTCCAGACTTTATGATCTTTCCTTTTGTTCTTATTGTGGTGTACTCTATTCTAATTTTGTTGTCCATTTTCTTTTATTTTCTTTACTAAAGGATCTTACCATATTTGATTCTTGTTTCCATTGAGATTGTAGAGTTCCTTGTTATCTGCCCAAAGAATTTAGTTGCTGCCCAGATTTCTTGTTGTGATTTTGCCCAAAAAAATTTGAAATTGATTTAAAAAAAAAAGAAGGAAGAGAAAAAAAAAAGAGAATTGATTATAGCCTTAAAAAAATTCATAGATAAAATTTGAAAAAAAAGGAAGGAAAGAATGAAAAAGAGATATGGCTGCTAAGGCAATTTCCAAAAATTAAGGAGATCATGTTTTCTTTCCTACTTTAGGATCTTTTAATCAAGGTGGTAATTTGAATTATAAATTTCCTTTTGTGATTGGCCATTAATGCCATTTAATTGCTCCTTTTCTGATCTCATTAAAGGAGAACAGACTTTTGAATACCCATTCACAATTTCTCATTTGAGTGGTAAGTTTCCATTCTTGTCTTCTATTTTCTCTTCAGAATTTTACTCTTCTAGTTTAATTCTTTCTATTTTTTTCTTCCTAATTTAGTTCCCTAACTTGTTCCTTCCTTGTTTCAGATTTGAAAGTCATCTAAAAGTTCCATCCTTTGGTATACACGCCATATCCTTCCTCTTGTCTTAATTTCCAATATTTCCTTTTCTCTTTTCTTAGCTGGAAAGTTCATTTCTTTTGCTAAAAATAGAAAACCCATCTTTCTTTGTTGGTCACCAACATTTTAAACTCTTTTGAGAATTTGAATTTTGAATCTTTGACTTTGATATTGCCACTTAAAACATTACTTCTTGATTTAAGTTCAGATTCAATTTTGCACTCTCATAGGAAGGAAGAGTAAGTGGTAAAAGATAAGAGTGTAATTATATCATTTCTGGAAAAGCCTTTAAAGTATGCAAAACACGAGTGAACTTACATCATTCTTGAGTGCAACACATAAGAGAGTGGTAAGGTCCATTGCTCTTTGAATTTGTACTAACATTTCAAGTTCTTGGAAATATGTCTGGTAGTAGTGAAACTCAAATGCCATATTTGAAGCACTTCATGGACTCCATGAATGATCAACTCAAGAAATTGAGTAAGAGATTAGATGTGATGGAAGCTTCCCCTTCTCATTCTAAAACAAATCGAAGACCCTTCTCATTCTAAAACAAATCGAGGAAAGCACCATATGATCTATTCTGAAGATGGTGAAGAAAAGGTGGAAACTAAATTTGAGGAGGAAGAGCTACAACCAAGAAGAGCTAGACAAAATCAACATGTATTTAGACATAACCAAGAGCATAAGAAGGATCCCCTTTCCAATAAAAAAAATTAAGATTCCTTCCTTCCAAGGGAAAGTTGATCTTGATGGTTACGTAGAGTGGGAAAGGCACGTGGAGCTTGTGTTTACTGACTTCATATTCTGAGGAAAGCAGAGTAAGATTGGCTACTGTTGAATTTACTGACTATGTTAGTATTTAGTGGAACCAGTTATGTACTACCAGGACGAGAACTAGAGAAGGTCCTATTAGGATATGGCACGAAATAAAGACAATTATGAGAAAACAATATGTGCCAAATCATTACCATAGGGATGTACACATGAAGCTTCAGAAACTAAAATAAGGAACCATGAGTGTGGAGGATTATTACTAGGATGGAGATATCCATGATAAAGGCCAATGTGGAGGAAGATCGTGAGCAAACAATGGCAAGGTTCCTCAAAGGATTGAATCCAGATATTGCTATTAAGGTTTAGATGCAAAACTACCTTGATGTGGAGGAGTTATTATATAAAGCCATTAAAGTTAAAAGGAACTTGAAGAAAAAACAAAAAGTGAAGTCATATGGGAGTTCCAACAAGGAATATAAATCCTGTGGTAGATCAAAGGAATATAATATGTCTTCCAAATGGAAAGGTAAGCCCAAACCTAAGGAAAAGAACAAGTTGAAAGAACAAATTTCTACTTCTAAAGGTAAGTCTTCTAAATTTTCTTCTTCTGATTCTTCTAAAGTTAAATGTTTTAAATGTCAAGGGTTTGGTTATATTACTTCACAATGTCCCACTAAAAGAACTATGATTGCTCTTGAGAATGGTTGTGTGACTAGTGAAAGCAGTGATGAAGAAAAGAAGGAGGCCAAGATAAACTCTAGTGAAGATGATTCTGATGTGACGATAGATGAGGCCGTTGTAGGAGAAGTATTGGTATCCAGACGTGCTCTTAACATACAACCAAAGGTGGGCCGTGAGAAAGAAGAACGTGAGAATTTGTTTCATACTAGATGTTTCATCAATAACAAGGTATGTAATATTATCATTGATAATGGTAGTTGTACTAATGTAGCTAGTACCTTGTTAGTTAAGAAACTTGGTCTACCAACTTTGAAGCATCCTACACCTTATAATTTGATGTGGTTTAATGAAAGTGGGGATGTTAAGATAACTAAACAAGTGATTGTAGCATTTTCCATAGGTAGTTATGAAGATGAGGTTTTATGTGATGTTATACCTATGCATGTTGGACACTTGTTACTTGGTAGGCCATGGCAGTATGATAGGAGGATTAAGTATGATGGTTACACTAATAGGTACTCATTTGAGTATAATAATAAGACCATTATGCTAACACCTCTTAGTCCACTACAGGCTCTTGAAGACCAAAGGAGAATCACGCAAGAGAGTAAAATGAAAGAAAAAGAAAAGAAAGAGCAAGAGAAAGAAAGAAAAGTAAGTGAGCTCAAAAGAAAAGAACAAATGACAAGTGTGAAAAAGAATGAGAGTGACGAAACAAAAGTAACTTTGTTTGCTGGAGGAGGAGAAATCAAAAGAGCTTTGTTTTGTGAACCTTCCTTTGTACTCATGCATAAGGAAGTATATCTAACTATTTCTGATTTAGATAACTCTCTTACCTTTAGTGTTTTAAGCTTGTTGCAGGAATATAAGGAATTGTTTCCAGAGGAGATACCAGATGGGTTGCCCCTAATAAGAGTCATTAAGCATAGGATTAACTTCATCCCTAGAGCATCTATTCCAAATAGGTATGCATATAGGGCAAATCCAGAGGAGACTAAGGAAAATCAAAGGCAAGTTGAGGAACTACTAAAAAAGGGGTTCGTGAAAGAAAGCCTTAGTCTGTGTGCTGTTCCAGTCATTTTGGTGCCCAAGAAAGATGGTAAGTGGAGAATGTGTGTAGATTGTCGTGCCATCGACAAAATTATAGTTAAGTATCAATATCCCATTCCTCGATTAGATGACATGATAGATGAACTACATGGTGCTTGTTTATTTTCAAAGATAGATCTTAGGAGTGGATATCATCATATCAAGATGAAAGAAGGGGATGAGTGGAAGGTTGTTTTTAAGACTAAGTTTGGGTTGTATGAGTGGTTAGTCATGCTGTTTGGTTTGACTAATGCTCCTAGCACATTTATGAGTCTTATGAATCATGTTTTTCATCCCTACATAGGAAAGTTTGTTGTAGTTTACTTTGATGATATTTTGGTGTTTTCTAAGAGTCTTGATGAACATACTGAACATTTGCGTGTTGTATTTGATATTTTACATGAAAATAGACTCTTTGCCAATTTGGAGAAATGTTCCTTTTATTTGGATTATGTTGTCTTCCTTGGTTTTGTTGTAGGTGCTGAAGGGATTCGAGTGGATGAGGAGAAAGTGAAAGCTGGCCTACACCAAGGAATGCAAATGATGTGAGGAGTTTCCATGGGCTTGTAAGTTTCTACCAAAGATTTGTGCAGGACTTCTCAACCATTGTTGCATCTCTAAATAAGCTAGTAAAGAAAAATATTGTGTTTAAATAGGGTAAGGCACAAGAGAGGGCTTTTCAAACATTGAAAGATAAGCTAACAAATGCCCTTTTACTTATTCTTCCTGACTTTTTTAAGGTTTTTGAAGTTGAATGTAATGCTTCTGATATTAGAATTGGTGCTGTTTTGATGCAAGAGACTAGATCAATTGCATATTTTAGTGAGAAGCTTAGTGGTGCATGCTTGAATTATTCTACATATGATACAGAGTTGTATGCACTAAAAAGAACCTTAGAACATTGGCAACATTATCTATGGTCTTATGAATTTGTTTTGCATTCTGATCATGAAAGTTTGAAATATCTTAAGACCCAGAACAAATTGAAAAAAAGACATGCTATTTGGCTTGAGTTTATTGTATCTTTTCCATATGTTTTGAAACATAAGCATGGTAAAGAAAATGTTGTTGCCGATGCATTGTCTAGGAGATATAGTCTCATTACATCTATGCAAGCTAAGTTGATTGGTTTTGAATCCTTGAAAAGCATGTATGAATGTGATGTTGACTTTGCTGAAACTTGGAAATTGTGTGAGAAACATGGTGTTGATGATTTGATTGATTCTTGTTTAAGGGAAGTAAGCTATGTATTCCTGCTTGTTCTATGCGTGAGCTTTTAGTTAAAGAATCTCATGGAGGAAGTTTAATGGGTCATTTTGGAGTTGATAAGACTTTGGCTATGATAAAAGATCATTTTTATTGGCCACATGTATGCAAGGAAGTTGTTTCTGTGTGTGATAAATGCATTGTGTGCAAGCATGCTAAATCTCGAGTGTATCCTCATGGATTATATGCATCTTTTCATGTTCCTTCGCATCCTTGGGTGGACATTTCTATGGATGTTGTGCTTGCATTGCCTAGGTCCCCTGCTGGTAAGGATAGTGTATTTGTTATGGTGGAGAGGTTTAGCAAGATGGCTCATTTTATTGCTTGTTCTAAAACATACGATGCTATCCACATCTCTAATCTGTCCTTTAAGGAGATATTTAGATTGCATGGTTTATCCAAGTCCATTGTTAGTGATGTGATGTTAAATTCCTGAGTCATTTTTGGAAAACTCTGTGGGCTAAATTGGGAACTAAGCTTGTGTTTTCTACAGTTGCACATCCCTAAATAGATGGGCAAATAGAGGTAGTAAATTGAACACTTTCTTCTTTATTGCTGTCTATATTGCATAAAAATCTTTAAAATTGGGAAAAGTGTTTACCTTATGTGAAGTTTGCATATAACCGACCTGTGCATTCTACTACAAGTTATTCTCATTTTGAAGTTGTCTATGGGTTCAATCCTTTGACTCCACTTGATATTCTTCCTTTGCCTATTACTAAGTTTGCTAACCTTGATGCTGAAAAGAAAGCTAAGTTTGTGCAGGACTTACATGCTAAGGTTGTAACACCTTGCTTTTATCTATATTTTTTCATATATTATAGTATGTACAATGTCCAATTAGCTCATATTAAGAGCTTGAAATATTAATAGAACCAAAATATTTAAATAAAAAAAATGTGGTACTATTCATTTGGTTCTCAAGTTTTCTGGACGAATTTTGAAAAATCATAACTTAATCCAGAAAAATTGTATCAATGTGATTCAAGCCTCTAAATGAAACTAGAAACATGATATACAAGATAAAAATATGAAAACTTCCTTTAACTTGACCAATTATTATAGTTTATTGCTCAAATTTATACTGTACAAATGGTCATTTCTCTCTTTTTAAGGATTTTGGCCATAAGTTTAAAAATTCATATCTAATTCTATAATTAGCCAAATCATATATTCTATATGTCATTGGAAATATATATATGTCTACTTACCTTCATAGTTTTCTTATACATTTATTTATTCTATACAGGGCACATCATCAATTTGAATCACTAGGGATTAGAACATCACTTTTTTTGGAACAGTCTTTGGAAAACTTGTATATCTCTCATTGTACAGCTCCAATTGAACTAAAACAAGTAGTATATTAACCTCAAAAGATAAATATTTTCATAAATGTAAGCCACTAAATTTTTGGAGCTCTGTACAATTTTATGTCACTTTTCAAAGAAAAGTAATATATTCAGTAAAATTCGCAACCTTCACATCACTGTCCAGTTTTGATTTTGAAATTTAAAATTACACAATAAATTGTACATACATCTAAATTATGTTTTCTTTAGGTCATTGGAAAGCTTGTTCTCTCTAGTTTCAGGGAATATATAACACTTGACTTACTTTCCCTGTTTCAACCAAACAGTGTTAATTTTACTTTTATTGCTACAAAATAAACTTCTAGCAATATAACATGGCAAAGTAGACTTCATAACAAGCTCACATGATCATTCCATGTTTCAAATCCATGCCAAACATTTCATAATCCTTATAAGAACATAATAGTACAAGGATACAGATCTATATGCATATACATAATTTTTATACATTATTTCAAATTATGGAATCATAGCTTGAAATTATCATCAAGCATCATTCTCTCTTTCATTCTCCTTGCCTTTTCTTTGGACTCCTTTGCCATAGCCTGTGCCTATCATTGGGAAACTTGAGGGGATGAGATTGGGGGCAATCTCAGTAGCAAGTTACATTTCATACAATTATGTCAATAATGTCAAATAACTCACATTTGATCACATTTAATCATATCAATCACCTTTAAATAATAAATTGCCACATTGGTCATAAAAATTTTGGCAGCATAACGGCTTAGAAAATGGACATCCTGGGGAATAAAACCCCTCATTTTATAGCCAAGACTAATCAAAGAGATCACAATTGCAATATGTCAACACAATTTAATCATAGAAAGACAATGAAAGAACATAAACCAAGAATATGAAACTTAGCTACCTTGAAGCATTCCTTTGGCTTTTCCTCTTGAATCTAATGCTTCACCACTTGGTTCCACCTCCTTCAAGAACTTACTTGGGTTTTATCAATTCCTAATACACCATCAAACACTCACTTTATTCACTGGTTTCATGAGTTACTTCTTAAAGACTGACAAAACCCTAGAATTTCATTTTCTTCACCTTAAGCTTTTTATTTAACCCCATACTTGCTCTTAAGGTTTTGGACCATGGGGGATCCATTTTTAGCATCAAATTAATGAAAATCAAACTCTTTCCCATCATATTAAACTGACCTAAACAAGGATTGGAAGAGGAAAGAAGTGATTTTCATTTTCTTACTTTCAAACATACCAAACCTTGTTCCTTTCACTTAATCTTATGCTTTCTCTTTAATTTATGGCAAAAACTCACTTTCTTTCCTAACTCCCTTATCTTGCGCAAAATTTACAACAAAGGACGAGAAGAGAAACTCAAGAAAACTAACCTTAAACCATTCAAAACTTGAAGGAAAAATCATTAGAAGTTGAGAGAAGATTTTTACCTTTTTTTTAATTTTTCCTTCTCTTTTTCCTTCTCCTTTGCTCCTCACGTACTCCCTCCTTTCTCCACTGCTTGCAGCTGCTTCTCCCTTCTTTTTCAAGTGCCTTGGACGTTCAACATGAGGGAGTATTTATAAAGGAGCCAACCAATCAATTATTGCCACCTAAGCTTCTTAATTTCTCTTGGAAAGTGACTTAAACAATTAAAAAATGTTACTTTATCACGTGCAGCTTGTGGAGCACGAAATTAAGGGTAATTTGGTCCAAAAATTTTAGATAATTACTTATTCAGATATATCCTGAACCGGTCTGGACAAATAAAGCTACTTTAGCAGTATATTTTACTATTATTGGGATATCTGTTTTAACTATATTGGGATATAAAATTACCATAATATACTTATCCCAATTGGTCCAAATATAAGACCCACACATTTTTCTTGAATGAATACTGCTTCTTCCTGCAGTCCAGACTGACATTTATCGGGTAAGATATTAATATTAAATCATAATTACCCAATAAATATTATTTTGATCTTAATAAATTACATACTATATTCCATTGGTCTTAGCTCATTGAGAGCTTCATTTTCACTATAATTTTTTATATTTACAAAAATACCCTTGACTCAGGATATATTTATAATTTTTAAAACTTTCAGGTCATTAGGTATAATTTTTCCCAAAATTCATAAAATTTGTTTCAATTCCTTCGTACGTCCACCGTATTTCTTCTCATTCTCTTTTTCTTTTTTTTTTCCTTTCCTTCCTTTTTTTTTCTTTTCTTTTCCTTTATTTTTTTCTATGGACAAAATAATCATTTTCTCATCTTTCCTTCTGATCGAGATAATTGACCTCTTTACCTTATATCATGCAAAACGGCATATATCCATTTTTATAAATTTCTTATAGATTTTAAAATATTGACCCTTAAACATTTAAAAGAATTTTCAGGATATTACAAAGGTAAAAGCAAACATTAAGAGGAAAAATGAGCAATATGCTCCACAGGCTAACAAAGGTCGCAAGAAGGTTGTCTTCGAGCCTGGAGATTGGGTGTGGGTTCATCTAAGGAAAGAGATGTTTCCTAAATAAAGGAAATCCAAATTGCACCCAAGAGGCGATGGTCTTTTTCAAATTTTGGAAAGGATAAATGATAATGCTTATAAAATTGATTTGCCTCATAATTATGGAAATGTAAATGCAACCTTTAATGTGGCTGACCTCTCTCTTTTTGACGTTTCAGATTCGAGGATGAATCCTTTTCAGGAGGGAGGGAATGATGAGGGAAACCTAAGGGAAACAATGGGTCATGGACAAATTCAAGACCCACTTCAAGGCATTAGAGGACCAATGACTAGAGCTAGAACCAAAGCCATGAAGCAAGCCATGAATGGGTTGATCCAAAATATGATTAACATGGAACCATTGTATTTGAATAATTTTGAGGCCCAAAATAAAGAAAGAGGCAACTTGAAAATGTGGAGCCAAATTATAGTCAACTAACGCAACTTGGAGAAAGCCCAATAAGGTGAATTCACTTAAAATACATGTGCTTCTCATGTGGTCACTAAAAGTGACATTTTTAATAAGTTTTAGTAGGATTATTTTAGTCAATTTGTTTCCTTTTGAATAAAAGGCGTATAATGATCTGATTTGATCTCCCTTTATTTATGAATATGATTTCAACATAATCTCTTCCTTTTTACATTAAAGAGGAGCCAACTTTTCAAAGTCAAAATTAGAATTAAATGCTCCTTTTTGCTTAGAGTTTCCTTTTTTGTATTAATGAGCATAATAAGGTTAGGTTTGTGGGCTGAACTAGAGTTAGTTTGTGGGCTAATATTTTCCTATAAATAGGCATCTCTTGTACTCTTAGAAACCACAATATGAATGAATAAATGAATTTCTTTTCAGCAACTTTGTTGTTATTCAGTAAGTTCTTTCTTGCTCATCCTTGAGTGCCAGAAAGAATGAGGACTTATCAAAGAGTGGTGATCCTTATGGCATATCAGAGTTAGGATTCAAGAGACAGGTTCTCTTGGAGTCTATTTCCTTCGACCAACATTTTGTTTCAGTCTTCTTATTTTCATCGTCTTTATTTTTTAGTTTTTTTGTTCACTATTTTTCTTCATTGTTCTTGTGTTCAATTCATCTTTCCTTGAGTTGCACGATCCTAAACTCAAAGAAGGCTCTTAGGACGTGTTCCTAAAATGTCTCCCATCAATAACTCATAAAACATTATTTAAGCAATAATATCAAGTAAGTGTAAGAGATAACCTTTGTAACACCCCTCATGATATCTTTCTCGGCGTTATGTTCAGGACCGGAGAAAATAGGATAAAGGAAGGCTCAAGTGGAGTCGGAAAAATCTCCATGCCACGGTGAGGACCATTCTAGTGATGTTGTTTTAGCTGAAACTGGTGGAGTCACGGCGAGGATTAAGAATTTTGTTTAAATCCAAATCATTTCGGAAAAAAGGAAAGGGAAGAAACAGAGGGAGCGATGAGGAGCCCCATTAGGGTTCATGATTTTTGGTATTTGGGAGTGATTTTCGGACCACAAGAGCTTGGATTTAAGTTGGTAAGTGTTCTATACTCCTCCATCTCCATTTTCTTCGGTTGGAATTTTGGGATTTTTGGTTTTAAGGTTGGATTTCCGGTTTGGGATGAAAACCACTGATTAAAATGGATGAAATGGGGTTAATGAAGTGTGTTGTGGTGTTCTTGTTGCTTGGGTGTGAGTTTGAAGGGATTATATGTGTTTAGAGCTTAACCTTATTTTTTTTTTCATTTGGGTTCTAGGGAATCCGAGTTGTATGGAATTGTGTGATGTTTGAATGGTTCATAGAAGCTTAATGATGCATGAAAAGGGTGTTGGAACCTTGGGTTAGGCCTAAAGTGGTTGAATTGTGATGTTTGGTTTAATGGTATGTTGTGTTAATGGAAGAATTGTATTATTATGAAGGTTGTTTGGTTAATCGAGAGGGGTTCATGCGTGTTGAAATCCAAGAAGTTCGTGGAACTTACTTGTGTGGTATAAACAACCTAAGATAACTGGGTGTTTGTTTGTTTGTATTGTATTGTATGATAGTATGTATATTTGTGTATATATATATGCATGTTTCTTTCATACCATTATATTAATATGTGTGTGTGTGTTGTTTTCTATATATCGTGGTATGCACACAACTAGATAATTATGATTATGAATATAATGATTACGTATGAGATTATGATATTGACATGACATGATGCATACATGACATTGTGATATTATGATGATGATTATATGATGATACATGAGCATCACCACTTGACATAGTAAGATTGTGATATATGGTGGATTAGGTGGTGATGATTATATGAAATATGATGATATGAGATATGATTAGGGAGGATAAGGTTGGGATCCTTGTCGCTAAATCCTCCCCTATAGCCAGGGGAGCCAGGCGGCAGTGGACTACACCTTTCCTAAATCACCACCAATTCGAGGTGGTTCAGGGGAAGGAGAGCCACAGTCCGAGCACTAGTGTAACCTTTGGCTGGGTTGCGTTAGTGTAAGTTGATCTTGGTAATGTCCCGGAATCGGTCTTCACCGACTGTTGGAAGGGAGTTACCTATATGAAATATCCTATTATGACATAGCCCATGGTTCTAGCTGTGTGCAAGGGAGACATGCATATCATTCATTTCACATTGTATTCATGAGTTGCATGAGATATATGTATATATATGTGTGTGATTGTCCCCAGTTACTAAGACATTGTCTCACACCCCTCTCCCACAAACTAACCTTTCAGGTGATGGTTCTGGCACAAGTCCGGAGAAGACACAGGAGTAGCTACGTACATGGGAATAGTCAATGTAGTATTTGTAATTGGATAATGTATCTTGTGCCAAGTAGGATAGAATGGTTTGTAATGAATGAATGATTATGGATATGGATTTTATGGATGTTGTATGCATGGTTATATGGTTTTGAATGTTGAGAAGTCAGTATGTTGGTGTTTTTGAGTCCAGAGTGGTTTTAGGCCTTGCTGGTGTGTTTTAGGGCTTGATGCCCATTTTATCAAGTAGGGATTCCAAGGGGTCAATTCTCGGAGGACTGGTTCCTTTGGGGTGAAACCTCTTTGGACAAGTTGGTTTGGGGGTTTTGGACCTGTATAAATGGTCTTCGAGTGACCAGTTGCCTTTGGTGGCAATTGAAGGTGGTTAGTGGTGAGTTTTGATCAATAAGTAGTGAAAATGGTGTCAAGGGTCCAAAACCTCCATATGATGTTGGATTAAGGTGAAAGTGGTGTTTATGGTTAGTTTGGGACTAGATTGACTTGTAGGAGTTAGAATTAAGTCAATTGGAGGTCGGAGCATAAAGTTATGCGCATAGAAAGTTCGCCCTGGAGTATGAAAGTTGCTGATATGGAATATCAGCATGGAGCACTATGGCTCCAGTGTCCAGGCTGCGGCGCCAGTAAAGACAGAAGCAATGGTGAAACAAAGGAGGCCGGAGCCGTGATGGTGCTATAACGGCCACGGCCCCAGCCCAATTTCTGGTGTTTTTGGGGTTTGTTTCCGCTGTTTTAAGTCTTAGAGAGTTGTTTTGAGTTGTTAGGGTTGTGTTTGATTAAATTTTGAAGTTTTTGGTTGAGTCAAGAGGTGTCAGGAGGTAGGGTGTTACAACCTTGGAGCTTTACTTCCTTAGTTTTCAAACTTGGTTCTTACTTCTTTAGATTACTTCCTTAGCTTGACTAGAGCTTATTAACATCATTAAATCTTGCATAACAACTTGGTAACATCATCAAAATCTTTGCATGCATAAGTGGCCCTAAACCTTGTAATCATGCAAACTAACTTTGATAAGAAATCCTTTAACTTTTCTTAGCTACTTAGCATGCTAGAAACTTAATGAAAGCATTGGTTCAATGCAAAACTCACTCCCCCATGCACTTTTTTTCTTGGTTGAGAGATAGCCTTAGGAAATCCAAAAATGAATCTCAAGGTTTTGACCATTTTCTTAAGCAATCAAGACTATATTCATCATTCTAAACTCATCCCCTTACTTGGTTTTATGAACAAAACTCTTGAAGCCCAAGACTTGCTTTTGGCTGAGACATACAAGGCCATAGAGGGAGGAAGAAAATGCCCAAAGCCCTAGCTAATCTTATACACAATAAATGAAGAAGAGAAACTAGGAGAGAATGGAAAAGATCCTTACCTCTTGAAGCCTCTTCCTTCTTCTCTTCCTTTTCTCCTTCTCTTTCTCTTTCTCTTCCTCTCTTATCTCTTCTTACCTTCGGCCTCTCCCTCGTCTCCCTCTTTCTCACGCCTTTCTCCTTCTCTCTCTACCTTGCCAAAACTTCTTCAAAATGAGAAAATGGCAAGGAGGGCTGATGGGGTAGTTATAGGAAAGTTGGGTGAGTTTTGGCCATTAGATATGCTTTTGATCTAAGGGCCATCAATTATCCTTGAATTAATTAAAGTATTTTACCATTTTACTTCAAGATATTTTGGCATTGAGAAAGGAGTATGACGGGCATTTTAGTCCCGTAAATTTCAGTTATGATGAGGGAGAGAAGAGGAATTACAACTTTGTCATTTATTTGATCCAATTGGTACTGGTTTGTGTACTTTTATCTAGTTTTCTTTAATATCCTGTATTCTTCTCTATTTACTTTATGTGTAGAACCCATTACATTTTTCTCTTTACTTTTTTATGTGTAGTCCACTTATCTAGCTTTTTTTACTATTCATCTTATTTGGCATTTACTACTCCTCTTGCCCAACATTTAATATTCACATGGGCCCGATATCCTGATATACTAGTACTTTTCCTTCTCTAGGCCCACATAACTAGTGTCAATTGTACTTTTAGCCTGCACTAGAATATCATAATATTATTTTCTCTCTTCTTTTTATAAAATGACCATTTTACCCTTATCTTTTAGCAAAATAATCATTTTGCCACTTTTAAGCCCCTTTTTTATCTTTTTGATGATATTTTGGACCTTAAACCTATTTAATTTAATTTTAAAACTTTTTCAAACATCGTAAATTAATCCAAAACAATTTCATTTCATTTCTTATCATCATCTGGTCATAAAATACATAAAAAGAAATGGGGATTTTACATAGTTTAAGCTAGTATGGTTGAGTTTCCTTCTCCTCCTTCCCAAGTAAAGATTTCAGCCAAGCATAGTGTATGAGGAAGGGAAGTGTTTTCATGAAAAGAGACCAAGAGAAAGCATGAGAATGTGCAAGAAAGCATGATTTCACAAGTTTAAGCAAGGTTGTAATGAAATTTCTCTTCCCCCTCTCTTAAGGGTGATTTCGGCCAGATCATATAGTAAGGAAGGAGTGATAATTTCATAAATCTAATGGTAAAAATGGATTCCTCATGGTGAAATTAGCTAAAAATAAGTATTGGATTCAAGAAAAAAAAAAGATAAAGAATATGAAATTTTAGGGTTTTACAGTTCTTTAAGAAGCAACTCTTGGAACTAAATGATTTAGTTAGTGTTTTATGTTGTATTAGGATTTGAAAAGGCTCAAGGAAGCTAGGGTAAGGATTGAAATCAAGTGAAAAGTCTAAAAGTTTCACTAAGGTAGCAAAGTTCTATTTCTTACTTTATGTTATTTTACTATGTTTCCATGATAATATATGATTGCCATATTGTTGTTGTGATGTTTCATAACTAGTTTTTGGTTGTTTCTAACATGAGGGCTTTGTTCAAGATGTCCATTTTTTAAGGAAAAACTTTGCCAAAATTTTTACATAACAATATGTTTTTTTTTTATGAAATGGGAAAGTTTATTGCTTGAAGAAAATATTACAACAGGATGATCAACACAAAGTTAAGTATCAAGAGAATGAAGATAAAATAGCATAAGGGTAAACAAGGGATCATCCTATAAGTGTGTGGATTGTAGAAGTTTCATTTCCTACAAGAGTCTGATCACGGATGAAATGGATGGCACAAAGTACATGGTCGACACTAATTGTTTCCTTTGTAACAATATGGTATTTTATGCTTTAATGTGATTACATGATGTTTTATGGCATCAATGATAGCATGAAATGACTTTGTTATTGAGATTTTCATAATCTCATCATCCCAGATAATAACATGATAGGGCCAAGCAATGGCAAGAATGCAAAGGGTAAGGAGAAGGATAATGATGATTAGAATGTTATTTGGCATTATGTTATGTTTCTTTGTCATTTTATGTAAAATTATGTCTAAATTTATAAGGCTGTGTTGTTGTCTTGTATTGTTCCTCTAAGCCTCTCATGGTGTTAGGAATGACGTATGGACAAGTTTTGGTAATGTAAAGATGTTATGAAATTAGTTTTGCCAAGTGATGCCTAAAATTGTCCTATTTAACATACTGAAGATAAAATAGAGCAACACTATTTGAAACAAGTCATAAAATATAAGTAATTTAAACGCATAAAAACTAGATAGAATGAGCTTTCCAAAAAGTTAGAGAACACTTAATTTGGTTAAGTGTATTAAAAATTATGAATTTTCAAAGTTAAGGCATGAAATCTGGAAAGTTTCAAATTAACCATATAAATAGTAAAATTCATGCTAAATATTGTACTAATTGACACATTAAAAATTCAGTTTCATATTTTTTCCTATGTATAGAATATTTTTATCTATCTTTAGATGCTTGAATCACTTTCAGACAATTATTTTAGAATTAGTTATGAATTTCCAAAGTTCAGCTGGAAAAATACGTGACCAAATGAACAGTACACTCAAAAACTTTTATTTTTCACTTTTGGTCCCTATTGTGATTCAAGCTTCTAGAATGGTTCAATTGGACTTCAAATAAGTATAATATATGGGAAATGATGTAAGAAAGTAAGATGTTACACAGAGAGGATTAAAGTTTAACCCATCTAGGATTGTTTTGGTATATTGCCTTTGAAACCGATTTTGTTCTTATTTTCTTAGAATTTTTATTTTCAACACATTTTCTCCTTGATTATGGTCATAAATTTCATCCCTCTCATTCCTTTATCTTGTGATTCATTGAATTATTTCATTTGACAAAAGTTTTATATCATTTTTGTTACATAATTTATTATTGGAACATATGATTATTTTGCGTAACATTTTTCAATAGGTCATGCCAAGGCTAAGTGGAGGACTTACTTGTCAATTGCATGGAGATTATGTGCTTCATTTTGATATCCCATTAGTCCAACTAAGCCCTTCACGTCCACCTCACTTCCACTTGGGCTTCATTATTCCTAGTCACCCTCTATCTCACCTTTTT
Organism: Adenanthera pavonina; assembly: GCA_026686845.1. NCBI lineage: Eukaryota > Viridiplantae > Streptophyta > Magnoliopsida > Fabales > Fabaceae > Adenanthera > Adenanthera pavonina. The sequence continues at coordinate 7,427,997 of JAIVEN010000019.1, read as the reverse complement.
TTACCTAATCTTCCAAACTTGCCCTCACCTCACCCCTAAACCCTAGCCTCCTCTCTTCCATTCATTGACCTCTTCTTTCTTATCTCTCAAGAGTGCTATCTTCTCTTCCCTCTTCTCTTCTCTTTCATTCTGAATTTTCTTCTTCAATCTACATCTTGATTCGACTGAATTCTTCCATTCCTTCACTAAATTCTTTAATTAACTCCATAGCCATTCCTCCCTATTCCTACTTGTTGAATCAAGTGTTTTGATGATTCCAAACCAACTTTCTAGAGCTTGGAGAGAAGATATCAAAGGTGCACAAATGATCTCAAGTGGAGAAATTCAAGAAAAACAAGTACAAGAATGGATGTAAAAACTGCAGCCTTGTTTAAATTGAGTAAAAAACTTTGATTTGGCATAAAGAGGTTTTAAAAACTATGATTCTATGGAATATTTGAAAAACACCCGCTAACAGATGAAGTTTGAAACACTTATACTGATATGCAGTTTTGAAAATTCGAACTTTGGCTTTGGAAAGGAGAATTTCGTATTGAAAATGAACAAGTCTGAAAAGAGACTTCTCTTATAGATGAACTTTGACTTGAGAAATTCAAATTTTGATACTTGTCTGAAAAGAGCCTAACTCATTTTTAACCAGTTTCGAAAGCTGATTCATGTTAACATGACTTAATCTTCTATGCCACAGCCAACTATCATTATCCTGACTAATCAAGCAAACAGAATCTAATGGAGGAAGTTCATCAAGATCAATAGTATAGCAGTTACCATCCCTTTAAGCTTTGAGGATTACTTTGTGATCACTTTTTCTGATGACCAGGCAGAATTTTAAGTCAAAAAGTACCTAGTTTCCTTTGTCACATGTCTGGTTCACACTTAGCAGATTGTGGTTGAGGCCAATCACAAATAGCACCTCTTCAATAGATGTCTTAGGATTCTTGCCCACAATGCCAATGCCAACTATTCTGCCATATTGATCACCTCCAAATGTCACCTTTCCTCCTTTCTTGTCTCTAAGGGTGATGAACTTCTCCTTGTCACCAGTCATTTGACTTGAGCAGGCACTGTCCATATACCATGTATTGTTCTTTCTAGCTTTGAGACAGACCTGCAAAACAAAGTTCATGTTTTCTTTTTAGGTACCCAAATCTGCTTGGGTCCTTTTCTGTTAGTAGTCATTTCCCTAGATACAGATGTACATTTGGGAATCCATTTAACCTTCCTGTCAAGTCCATTTTTCTTTAAAGCACATGAACTGGAAATATGTCCCTTCTTGTTACAGAAGTGACAGGTGGTAAAGGGACTGCTGGATTGAGAAGCAGGAAGAAAACAATACAGAAAATATTTTTATTTTTGCATGCCTTGGTTGATTATATGATTCAATGTGATGTGACATATGATCTTTCTTTATATTACTATTAGCATGCACAAAATGTCTCATGTACACATTCTGATTTTTCTTCTTAATATTTTCTTTTACAGCACAAGGATCATAGCCAAGTCCAGCCTTTCCTTGTGATATTCTTTGACTTCCCATTAAAGCAAACAACATATCTTTACCTCTAGTAAGCCTAGACATGCTTTTCACTAGATATTCATTGGTTTGCTTTAGTTTAATGTATGATTTACAGCAAACAGATTCAGTAATAAGTAGAGGAGCAATTTCAGAAATGTTGCATTGAGATTCTAGTTTGTTAATCTTTTTCTTAGCTTGCTTTAATTCTTTAGCAACCTTCACAAACTCATCATGCAGCTCATGAAATGCATCCAGTTATTTAGAATAGGAAGGTTCAGATTCATACACCTCATCTTCTTGATCACTGCTACATGGGATTTCAGCTTCTTCAGAGGCAAGTGCCATGAGACAGATGTTAGCAATTTCATCTTCATCATCTTCTTCTTCATCTGAGCTGTTACCCCATATTGATGAGATGTAAGCTCTTTTCTTCTTGCCTTTGTCTGTAGCTTTCTTTTCTTTTTCTTGCTTCTTGAGAAATTGTGGACAATCCCATTTGATATGTTCCTGCTTTTTGCATTCATAGCAAGTGATAGGTTCTTTTGTTTCCCTCTTGCTATCTCCAGCTGCTCCTTTCTTGAAGATTTTCTTGTTTCTCTTTTTGCTGTAGAATCTTCCAAATTTTCTGACCATCATAGCCAGAGTTTCTTCATCAAGTTCCTCTCCATCGTCAGATTCTTCTTCCTTTTCCTCAGCAACTTTGAGAGCAAGACCTTTCTTCTTTCTGTCTTGTCCAGCCTCCTTGAGAGCCTTCATTTTTCCTTCATACTCCTCGAGGCTGCCAAAGAGAGCTGTGACAGAGGCCATTGATTCTCCTCTGGCTTCCTCAATTGCTGTTACGATGGGTTGCCATTCCAGAGGGAGAGCTCTTAGGATCTTTCTTACTTTTTCTGTTTGAGTATACTCCTTTCCCAGGCTCTTTAGTTGATTCACAATGAGGGTGAATCTCTTCTGTAGCTCTTTTACATTCTCTCCTTCAGCCATTCTGAAGCTTTCATATTCTCCTATGCACGTATTTAGTTTATTTTCCCTGACTCCAGTTGTTCCTTCATGAGCAATTTGCAGGGTGTCCCATATTTCCTTGGCAGTGGAGCATTGGGAGACTCTGTAGAATTCATCTTGATTCAAAGCACTGACCAAACAGTGTTTTGCCTTGAAGTTCAGCAAGACTCTTCTTCTATTTTCCTCATTCCATTCAGCTTCTGGCTTCTCTCTGTATTTTCCATCATCTTCCAAAGCCATTGGGACAAAATCTCTCTTCTGAATGACTGACCAGATGTCCAGATCAATTGACTAGAGATAGATTTGCATTCTCATCTTCCAGTACCTATAGTGTTCTCCACTGAAGTCAGGTAGTCTATTTGTGTTGTTGCCTTCTAGTAATATGCTTTCTCTAAAGCCAGCCATTTTAATTCCCGGACTGTGAAATCCTTTGATTGGGAATCCGGACTCTGATAGCACTTATTAGTTAGCCTGACTTCCCAAGAGGGGGGTGAATTGGGAAGCTTGAAAATTTTTCTGCAAAATGTCAAGAAAGTGAAGAAAGCAAAGTATAGAAGATAAAACAAAGTATGAGTAAATTAATTGAAATGTTGCAATAAAGAGAAGAAAACTCATATATTTATCCTGGTTCGGTCTCTACACTTGACCTACGTCCAGTCCCCAAGTCACCACTTGAGATTTTCCACTATTCTACAAGAATTCAATGGGCTTCTTGCAAATGCCTCAGTACAAAGATGTTGCTCTGTTTCTAGAGTTTCACTCAATCACTCTATGCACTCTTACAAAGTGCTTCCCAATCCCTTATGATATCCCCTCACAAGAAAATATATCTTTCAGATGAAGATAAGATTGTTTACAAAGATTAAACTCTCTTAAACAGAGTGAATATGAAAGTTGAAGTACAAAATATTGAAGTGAGAGAGTAAGAGACTTTGAGTAGATGATTTGGCAGAGTTTCAGTACATACAATGTTAAAATCGTTACCCACAATTTCAAATGATGTTATATTTATAGATTTAGGTCTCAACTATCCGTTAGAGACAAAATCTATCCGTTGGAGAAGTTATCCAACGGTTACTCTGAAAAACTATCCGTTAACCAACCGCATTTAATGCTTCTGACATACTGAAAATAGAATTTCAGTTGGTCAACAGACGAATTTCGCAGAAACTGAAGGTTAACAGCTTCAACGTCGAATGCCCAAAGTTTGTCTGTCATGAAGTGAAATTTGAATTTTGATGTTTGGAAAAAGTTTCTTCATTGTAACATACGAATTTTCATGTAGAAAATTTTTCTGTTAAGTGTGAACAGTATTTTCAATTTGCTACAGTGCCTTCGAAATTCGAATTTTGGAACCCCAAAATTCGTCTGTCCGTAGTTGGTCTATAAGGCACAGTAGTTCATATGATTCAAAATTCAAATTTTCAAAGGGCAAAGTTCGTCTGTCAGAGAGACCTCTTTTCAGACTAACTTCAAAATTCGAATTTATAAATACTGTCATTCGTATGTCAACATATCATTCTAACAGACTCACAAACTTAGTTTCTGAAATTCGAATTTTCATGTTCAAAGTTCATCTGTCAATGAGCAATTTTGAAATCCAATCTAAACTTGGTTTCAGATGAACTTTGACACAATTTCAGACAAATTTCTTTAGTTTTCATAAGTTTCATTTTGTCTGAAATTCGAATTTTCAAAAAACAAAGTTCGTCTGTTAGTGAAAGCTCCTTTCAGACACTTATCAAAATTCAAATTTCATCAAGTCAAAATTCGTCTGTCAGAGAGGCATCTCTTCAGACTTGTTCAGTTTCAGTACGAAATTCGAATTTCCAAAGCCAAAGTTTGAATTTCCAAAATGACATATCAGTATTAACCTTTCAAACTTCGTCTGTTGGTGGGTGTTTTTCAAATATTCCATGATTTAACAGAGAATCAAGATTTTAAAACATCTTTTGACCAAATCAAAGTCTTTTACTCAAATAAAACACTACTAAACATCCTACATCAAACTTTGCACAGATTTATCCAGAATTTCTTCACTTGAAACCTTTTGGGCACCTTTGATATCTTTACTCCAAGCTCTTGAAGGTTGGTTTGGAATCATCAAAACTCTTGATTCAACATGCCTAAGAGGAAAACAAACTAAATCAACATTTAAATCTAAAAACGTAGTCACCACATCTAGACCTCTGCAACTATTACATATGGATCTGATAGGACCATCTAGAGTTAAAAGCATTGGTGAAAATCTGTATGTTCTTGTAATTATGGATGATTACTCTAGATTTACCAGGACAATGTTTCTTTCTTTTAAAAGTGATACGTTTGATGCATTTATAACCTTAGCTAAGAAAGTGCAAAATGAGAAAGGTACATCCATTGTGTCTATTAGGTCTGATCATGGAGGAGAGTTTGAAAATTCATACTTCCTGGAGTATTGTGATGAGCATGGAATTGATCACAACTTCTCAGCTCTAAGAACTCCTCAACAAAACCGAGTGGTGGAAAGGAAGAATAGAATAATTGGAGAGATGGCAAGAGCAATGCTAAATGAAAAGGAACTCTCTCAAGTATTTTGGGCTGATGCAGTAAACACAGCAAGTTACATCATAAATAGAGCCTACATCAGACCAATTCTTGGGAAGACTCCTTATGAGCTATACAAAGAAAGGAAGCCAAACCTCTCACATCTACATGTATTTGGCTATAAGTGCTTCATCCACAACAATGGAAAGAAGAATTTGGGTAAGTTTGATGCCAAATCTGATAAATGTATATTTCTGGGCTACTCTAGTAGGAGTAAAGCACATAAAGTTTTTAACAAAAAGTCTAAATTAGTAGAAGAATCTGTGCATGTAATGTTTATTAAAAATGAAACTGTTTCTAAGCATGTCACTGATGAAGATGATCTTATTTCAAACTTTAAGAACTTAGACCTTTCTGAAGAAGATAAAATTGAACCTTCAAAAATATCTGAATCTATTAACATATAAGAAGATATTCAGGACAAAGATTTTGAGCATAAGAATAATGAAGAAATATCTCAAGAACTCCTTAGAGCTTGGAGATATCAAAGGAATCATCCGGTTGATCAAGTAATTGGGGATGTTCAAAAAAAAGTTAAAACCAGAAAACAGTTAAGAGATAAAATGATAAATTGTGCTTTCATTTCTCAAATTAAACCTAGATGTACTGAAGAAGCCTTAACTGATGAATACTAGATTTTAGCTATGCAACATAAGTTGAATCAATTTGAAAGAAATTAGGTTTGGGATTTAGTACCTAGACCCAATAATCATCCTATCATTATCACTAAATGGGTTTTTAGAAACAAACTTGATGAATCTGGAATAATAATCAGAAATAAAGCTAGACTGGTTGCTAAAGGATATAATCAAGAAGAAGAAATTGATTTTGAAGAAACCTTTGCTCCAGTGGCTAGATTAGAAGCAATTAGAATTCTATTAGCATATGCATGTATGAAGAATATAATGTTATCTCAAATGGATGTAAAGAGTGCTTTTCTTAATGAATATATCATGGAAGAAGTTTATGTAGACCAATCTCCAGGCTTTGAGGACTCTACAAAACCAAACCATGTTTATAAATTGAAGAAAGCACTTTACGGTTTAAAGCAAGCCCCTAGAGCATAGTATGAAAGATTAAGCAATTTTCTAACTAACAAAGGGTTTAATAGAGGAAAAGTAGATACTACTTTGTTCACTAAGAAAAAAAATAAAGATTGACTTATTGTTCAAATTTATGTTGATGATATTGCATTCGGTGCTACTAATAAATCTCTTTGCAAGAATTTTTCTAAGCTAATGCAGAGAGAATTTGAAATGTCAATGATGGGTGAGCTCAACTTCTTCCTTGGATTACAAATTAAGCAATGTGATGATGGTATCTTTCTCAATCAATCTAAGTATCTAAAGGAATTGCTGAAAAAGTTTGGTATGGAAAACACTAAGCCAATGGGAACACCTATGGCTACTGCAACCAAGCTTGATATGGATGAAGGAGGAAAAATGTTTGACATAACTCAATATAGAAGAATGATTGGATCTCTACTATACCTAACTACTAGTAGACCCGACATCATATTTAGTGTCTGTATGTGTGCAAGGTTCCAGTCTTGTCCCAAGGAAACCCATGCAACTGCTGTGAAGCGTGTCTTTAGATATCTTAGTGGAATATCACATATGGGTCTTTGGTATCCAAAAGGCAATGGAGAAGATCTCAAGGGATACACTGATGCTGACTTTCTAGGATCCAAAACTGATAGAAAAAGCACAAGTGGAACATGTCAGTTTCTTGGACGATCCTTGGTCTCATGGTTTAGCAAGAAGCAAAACAGTGTTGCCTTATCCATGGTAGGAGCTAAATATGTTGCTGCTGGAAGCTATTGTGCCCAAGTCATCTGGATGAAACAGCAGCTTGAAGATCTTGAGATTGAGATGAAGGAAATAGCAATAATGTGTGACAACCAAAGTGTCATTAATATCACAAAGAATCTTGTCATGCATTCAAGGACAAAGCATATTGAAGTTAGGCACCACTTCATAAGGGATCATGTTCTGAAAGGAGAAATCAGATTAGAATACATCCCAATAGACGATCAAGTTGCTGACATCTTGACAAAGCCTCTTTCAGAAGATAGGCATTACAAAATCAGAAGAGAATTGGGTATGGTAAATCCCAATGAACTGTAAGTAAATCCTTGTGCAAATCTGTTTTTAGAATTTCTGACATTGATTTAATTCTAACTTTAGCATCGGAGTAAGTTTAATTTAAGTTGCAGGTACTCCTCATAAGTTTCAATGGCAATAAATCTGAAAAATGGAGCACTCCAGAATGGAACAGTCAAAAAGCGAAAAAGAAAGTCAGAAATCTGAGTTTCTGGATCCATTTTGTAAGTTTATAAAGTTAAAATTTGCATTTTAGATGTGTATTAGACGAATTTTATTGATAAATTGTGTTTAAGAACAAGTCAGCATGCTTGACATTTGAATTTTGATGCCCATCATATGAACTTCAGCTTGCATTACTTTGTAACAGTTCTCAGTGGTCCTTCAAAATTCGTCTGTTGGTCTATGAAAATTCAAATTTTCAAAATTAAAGTTCCAATATTATCCTTGTCCAACATGAAAATTATACGAATTTCCATTTCTCAAAATACGCATGTTGGAAACTCTTTACAAAATGTTGAAATTCAAATTTCTCATTTAAAATTCGTCTGTTGAAACATGCTCACTTTATTGAATCTCTGAAAGATGAATTTTCATATGCCTCAAAGGAGAGTGAGAAACCGAAAAGAAAAGGCGAATCCAGCAAAGCAACCCCCTCCAAAAGGCAGAAAACAACACCAAAGCCTGATTCAAAGAAAGCTTGACCGTCTTCTTTAAAGAAAACGGAGCCCTCGGTTCCTGTTACTCCTGCTGCTGCTACTGTTGCTTCCACCTCCTCTAGTACTGAATCTAAAGAATACGAGCTGACCACATTACTATTATGGAGTACACGACCAAGTTTGTAAGCAAGAAGGTAATCAAGCCTCACTGTGTCAATATAGAGGAATTTTTTATCTCTAACAACTTTGATGCTGGGCTATGGATAATCAAATACAAATATTTGTTAGAGATATTGGAAAGATACGATGATAAGGCAGTCAAGACTTGGTATGCCTCTTTGAAATACAATAGCAAGAAGAGGAAATGGTAAGTCAATCCGAGATTAAGGACCATCTGGCTAACAGATGAAACCCTTAACGAGGTGTTAGAAATTCTAGGGCAATGTGGCTTAAAGATTGACATTACTGCTTCTGGGTACATGGATAAGGCAGAGACTGCTGATGAAGAAGGTGGACCTTTCCTAAACTACAAGGAGAGCACAATCCTAAACACTTTGTTCAGAAGAAAGGAGAATAGGCCACCCATAAGTTTGCTCTAGCCTACTGACCTTAGTGCTCAAGTAAGAATCCTACACTATATAGTGTCTAGGATTACCTTCAACAAAGGAGGTAGCTTCAATCTGATCACAAGGGCAGAGGCACATGTAATGGCAGCAATCATGTGTGGGAAGCTTATCAACATGGGACATATCATTCTTCAATGCATGATCAAGGCTAGGGATCAGAGGAAAGACTCTACACTTCCTTATGCAGCAATCATCTCTAGGATCCTTCAATATGCCAGAATTCCGCATCTTGAGAAAGGGAAAGGAAAGCCTACTGAGATCTTCAAGGAAGAAGAGCTGCAAAGGATGTGGATAAAGAAGAAAGATGGAAGATAGATTGGAAAGGGAGCTGGAAAATCTGAGGATCTCTTCTTTGATAAAGATGCCTCCCTACAGCAAGAAGGTACCTCTGAGGCTCCTCCAAGACCCACACCTCAGCCTTCTCAGCCTGTCCCATCTCTATCTCTGCCTGCTAAAATTCCATCTACTCCCTCCTCTCGTGCTAAGCCAACCAAGATCACTGAGGCTCTGTTTGGGAACCAGTTGCAAACCTTGGTTTGGGGTCAAAACCAAGGTTTGATAAAATTTGGGTATGTTTGGAGGGTTTTTTCCGTTTCCGTTGGAGAATTGTTTTTTGCGCAAAACAGAGCTTGCGAAGAAGCAGAATCAAGTTGCTTTTCCGTTCTCCTTCTCCCTTTCTATCTGTATTTATTTTAAAGTCAAATAAAAATATATCAATAAAAATGAGAAAAAATAAAAAAAATTGAGAAAATAAAATTTCCATAAAAATTTTTCCTATCTATTAACCAAAATTTCCCTTCAAAATTTTAATTTTTATCGATCATGACCTGCAAAAAAATGTTATATCAGATATATTATGTTCTCAATTAAATAAATGTAGGTTAAATTTTAGTCCAAATAAATTAAATTGACCATGAGATAGAGTTTAAACTCAATTTAGAGGAAAATTATGAGTTTTGTCAAAACCAATTTTCAAATAAATCATCCAAACATAAACACGTTAGTCCAAAACCAATTTTTATCATAACTACATTACAAAACCAATTCTACCAAAACTCATTTTTAACTAACTGAAATCCAAACGGGCCCTGAGTTGTATGATAGTTTGTCTACACTCATACTTAGCATCAGGGATGAGCAAAATGCCAAGTTTGCTCATCTGCAAGATCAAATCCACCAGTTGGCCAAGAACATGAAAGTGGTTTGTAACACCCCTCATGATATCTTTATCGGTTTTGTGTTCAGGACCGGAGGAAGCAGGATAGAGATAGGTTCAAGAGGAACCAGAAAAGGCTCCGCGCCGCGGCTAGGAGCAGAGCCGCCGCTGCGAGAAGCTTTCCAGAGGCGTTATTCCGGATTAAATGATGGAGCCGCGGTGAGGAGTGCTGGAGCCGCGGCGAGAGTCGTAAAAATTGTTTAAATCCGGATCAGTCGGACGCGAAAGAAAGAAAGAAAACGAAGGGAGCGACGCAGAGAGACGAGGAGCAGTGCTAGGGCTCGACATTTCCGGCGTCCAGGAGCGATTTTCAGACTGAGGGAGCTTGGATTTGAGTTGGTAAGTGTTCCCTACTCCTCCCTCTCCATTTTTCTTCGGTTAGAATTTGGGATTTTCGGTGTTAAGGTTGGATTTACGGTTTGGGGTGAAATCCACCGATTGAAATGAATGATTTGAGGTTAAGGAAGAGTGTTTTGGCATTCTTGTGGCTTGGGTGTGAGTTTTGAAGGGATTATGTGTGTTTAGAGCTTAACCCTAGTTTGTGTTCGTTAGGGCTCTTGGGAATCCAAAGTATATGAAGTTGTATGATGTTTGAGTAATCCCTAAGAGCTTATTGATGCATGAAAAGGGTGTTGGAACCTTGGGTTAGGTTAATGTGGTTGAATGGTGATGTTTGGTTTATTGGTATATTGTGCTAATGGAAGAATTGTGGTATGATAAAGGTTATTGGCTAGTCGAGAGGGGTTCACGCGTACTGGACAGTTCAAGGAAGCTTGTGGAACTCGTGTGTGTGTGGTAACGACAATTGAGGTAACCGGGTGTTTGTTTATATTGTATTGACTATGTTATATGATAGTACGTGTATTTGTATATATATGCATGTTTCATTCATACCACGATACTGATGGGTTGTGTGTACTGTTTATGTGTATATCTATATATATCGTGGTATGTATACTGATAGATGATGGTTATGACTGTGATGATGTTATGTGTGATGATGATATGATATGTTGCATACATGACATTATGATGATGATATGATGATACATGAGCATCACCACATGACATTGTGAGATTGTGATGTACGGTGAATGTAGTGGTGATGACGTGATGGTGGTATGATGTATGATGATGTATATATGTTAGGGAGGATAAGGTTGGATTATGTATATATGTTAGGGAGGATAATGATGGATATTATACATGTTAGGGAGGATAAGGATGGATATTATACATGTTAGGGAGGATAAGGATGGATATTATATATGTTATATATGTTAGGGAGGATAAGGATGGATGATACATGTGTTAGGGAGGATAAGGATGGAGTCCCTGTGAGGGCGACATGCATTGTCATTTATTTCATATTGCATTCATGATTTGTGTAAGATATATGTATATATATGTGTGTGTGGTTGTCGTTCCCGGTTACTGAGACATTGTCTCACCCCTCCCTCTCCCATAAACTAACCTTTCAGGTGACGGTTCTGGCACTGGTCCGGAGAAGACGCAAGAGTAGTTGTGTACGTGGGAATAGTCTATGTAGTGTGTGTATTCTGTATTGGTATTTTGTGCCAAGTAGGATAGAGAATGGTTTGTAATGGATAATGATATGTTTGAGATTGATTTGGATGTATGTATGTTTATGTATGTGGTATGCATGGTTGAAAGTGGTTGAGAAGTTGTATGGCAGTTTTGGTAAGTCGAGTGTTGTTTAGGCCTTGTTGGTTTGTGTAAGGGCCTGTAGCCCCTTTTGGTCAAGTTGGGTTCCAAGGGGTCAAATCTCAGAGGAGTGGTTCCTTTGAGGTGAAACCTCTTTGAACAGGTTTGTTCGAGGGATTTGGACCTGTATGAATGGTCTCTGAGCGACCAGTTGCCTTTGGTGGCAATTGAAGTTGGTTAGTGGTGAGTTTTGGTCAACAAGTGGCCAAAACGGTGTCAAGGGTCCAGAATCTCCATACGGAGTTGGATTGGGGTAAAAGTGGTGTTTATGGATAGATGGAGACTAGATTGACTTGTAGGAGTTGGAATCGAGTCAATCGGAGGTCGGAGCATAAAGTTATACGCGTCAGAAGTTCACCCCAGAGTGTTGATTTTGCTGATATGGGATATCAGCTGGGGGCGCCGCGGCACAGGAAGCCAGGCCGCGGTGCCAGAGGAGGCCGTAGCGATGTTGAGACAGGGGAGTCCGGAGCCGCGGCGGTACTGTAGCAGCCGCGGCCCCAGCCCAGTTTTTGATGGTGTTAAGTCGTTTCCGCTGTGTTTTTGTATTGGGAGAGTTGTTTTGAGATGTCAGGGTTGTTTTTGGTTGAATTTTGATGATATTTGGTTAAGTATGGAGGTGACAGGAGGTAGGATGTTACATGGTTGCTGATGCATATAAAGACATTTGAAGTGCCATTCCTGTCATATCAGCTCCACCTCAGCTTGGATTCTCTAAGCCTGTAATGTCTCCAACTCCTGAGCCTCCAAAGGCATTTGAGCTAGCCTCTCCTATTCCTGATGATGCCGCACAGAATACTGAGGCTGGTGGCACATTGAGCACATCACAAGCCTCCAGTAATGAGACAAGTCCTGGTCCTCCCTTGGACTATGGCATGGAGGAAGAAGGTCCTCAGGAACCTAGCTTTAATGAGCCCATTCCAGTAGATGCTCAAGATTCAATACTTTCCATTCAAGAATCTGAGCAAGTTGAGAGACTAGTGGCAACCATCTCCACTTCACCATTCATGCAAGCTGCCCTGAATGAAGAAAGAAGCATTGTGCCTTTTGTTCATTTGGAAGCCATTGCACACAATGCTCTCTTGCAAGCTCAAAGAAGAAGGCTTGAAGAAATGTTTCGTCCTCCTGCTCCCTCACCTGTTACATCCTATAGTCCCTCGGAGGCACGAAAGGCCCAATTGGCAGATACAAGGCAAGAAATTTTGGAACTGCTTGAAATCTCTGATGAGGATGAGGATGAGGATGAGGATGAGGACACGAGTTCTGAAGTTTCTGGATCCTTGCCAAAGCTCAATCCAGAAATCTCTTTTGTCCCTGTGCCTCTTCAAGCTATTCCAATGTCTCAGATCCCTCCTCCTTCTGATTTTGTTCACCTTCCTGATGATGCCAAAAAGGGGGAGAAGATATCCGAGCAAACTGGACAGTCTTCTGGCAAGAGCTACAGCAAGAAGTCCAAGTCCAAGAAATAGTGTTTAGAACTTATTGATGCTTGGTTCTTCTTATAGTATTTTGCAATGATGTTTTGTTATATCTTGTACAAGTGACTGTTTGATGGAATGGAAATTGCTCTGTTCTGAATTCTATGATTGCATCCTTGTGTTGAACTTTGAATGAATTAATGAATCTCTTTACTTGATCTATTGTACATGATATCTTTTGAATTATAATGCATATGTTGAGGGGGAGCTTGTTAAAGCAGACCCAAGTACTAATCCAGTTTGTAAGTTGTTTTGTCATCATCAAAAAGGGGGAGAATGTTGAATCAAGTGTTTTGATGATTCTAAATCAACTTTCTAGTGCTTGGAGAGAAGATATCAAAGGTGCATAAATGATCTCAAGTGGAGAAATTCAAGAAAAACTAGCACAAGAATAGATATAAAAACTTTAGCCTTGTTTAAATTGAGTCAAAGACTTTGATTTGGCATAAAGAGGTTTTAAAAACTATGATTCTATAGAATATTTGAAAAACACCCACTAACAGATGAAGTTTGAAACACTTATACTGATATGTTGTTTTAAAAATTCGAACTTTGGCTTTGGAAATTTGAATTTCATATTGAAAATGAACAAGTCTAAAAAGAGGCTTCTCTGACAGACGAACTTTGACTTGAGAAATTTGAATTTTGATACTTGTTTGAAAAGAGCTTTCTCTGACAGACAAACTTTGGCTTTTGAAAATTCAAATTTTATACAAAATACAACTTATGAAAAATGAAAACTTCATCTGAGGATATGTCAAAGTTCATCTGAAAACTAAGTTTGGAAAGAACATCAAGATGGCTCACTGACAAATGAACTTTGAACATGAAATTTTGAATTTCAAAAATAAAGCTTGTGAGTCTGTTATAATGATATGTTGACATACGAATGATAGTATTTAGAAATTCAAACTTTGTATTAAGTCTGAAAAGAGGCCTTTCTGATAGATGAACTTTGCAATTTGAAAATTTGAATTTCGAATAGATGAACTATTGTTCTTTATTGAACTGCCCTCTGACAGACGAATTTTGAGTATCAAAATTCGAATTTAGAAGGCACTGTAGCAAAATGGAAAAACTGTTCATACTTTCCAGAAAAACTTTAAACTTGAAAATTCGTATGTTCCAACATAGAAACTTTTTTTAAAGATCAAAATTTGAACTTTGCTTCCTGACAGACGAACTTCGAATGTTCAACATTAAAGTCTTTAGCTTTCTGTGAAATTTGTCTGTTGGCTAATCAAAATTCGAACTTTGAGTGTCAGAAGCATTAAATGCGGTTGGTGAATAGATAGTTTTTTAGAGTAACCATTGGGTAACTTCTCCAATGGATAGATTTTGTCTCTAATGTATAGTTGAGACCTAAATCTATAAATATAACATCATTTGAAGTTGTGAAAGATGATCTTAACTTTGTATATACTGAAACTCCGCCAAATTATCCACTCAAAGTCTCTTACTCTCACATACTTCAATATTTGTACTCCAACTGTCATATACACTCTGATTAAGAGAGTTTATTCATTGTAAATAATCTTATCTTCATCTGGAAGAAAGATTTTCTTCTGAAGGAATATCACAAGGGATTGGTGAAGCACTTAGCTAGAGTGCAAAGAGAGAGAAAGTGTAAGCTCTAAAAATAGAGCATCAACACTGTACTGTGGCATTTGCAAGAAGCCCACTGAATTCTTGCAAGATAGTGGAAAATCCCAAGTGGTGGCTTGGGGACTGGATGTAGGTCAAGATTGAGAGACCGAACTAGGATAAACATCTGTATCTTCCCTTCTCTATTACTGCTTTTACTGATTATTCATTTATACTCTATTCTACTGTCACCTTTGCTTTCCTCACTTTCTTAAAGTTTTGCAGAAAATTTTAATCTTCCCAATTCACCCCCCTCATTGGAAGCCAACACATCTAACACTACCATTAATTTCATCATTTAATCATCATTTCCTCTCCTTCTTTGTATGGCTGAAACCTTCACTAAGTAGAATCAAGAACATTTGTGCCGTGATGATCTTCTCCATTCATCATCTTTGTCATCAAGCCAAGTGACTATCATCTCCACCTTTCTTATGATCATGGCCGAAGCACTCATGGTTAATGTTGGTGTGAATTTTTCCCTCATGAATGATAAAGTTCTTGGTGGATTCATCATGATGTGAAGCAAATTGGAGGAAGGAATATCATTTCTACTCTCCTCTCATTTCTAGGGTTTTAAATTTCTACCTACTTTAATATAAGGTTCTAGTTGAATTAGGTTGTAATTTGTAATTATACTAATGATTGGAAGGCAATTATTGATTGGATTAATGTATACGCTTGATTTGGATCATTGTTGGTGTAATTGAGTTACTTTTGCAATGGTTTTAAATCTAGACCTTTTGTGAATTTAATCCCTCTTGATGTTATCTTATTTGATTATTTGTTAATTGATTATATTTTGATGATATCTTGAGTAATCTTGCTTGATATAGGTTGTAAATACCTAATTAGGTTAGATTAGATGGATTTGCATTAATCTCCAGGTTCTTAATGACTCAACTGACATGTTGATCAATCATAATTAGTTGGATTAAACTAAGTCCAAGTGGTTAATCAAAGTGTAGTTGGTAATAACTAGGTTTAATCAATCATTTGGATTATGCTTGATTAAGTGTTTAATAAATTAAATGGAATAATCTAATGACTTTCCTAACATAATTAATTACTTGGATTAAGTGAGGAAAAGCCCAATTCAATTGCTAAGCCCATGAGGGATTCTATTCTCTTCTTTGTTTCCTAGTCTAATTTGAGTTTGGTTCACAGTCTTTCTAATTCCTTTGTTTGGCTTTTGCATTTCCATTCCTTTGTCATTCTATTTTCCTTTCTTTAATTGTATTCCAAACCCCTTGCCTCCAATCAGTCATAAAACTCATCCATTTTAGGATTGCATTTAGTCTAGAATTCTAGTTGCATTCATTTAAATTAATCGCACACATTTTGCATACACTTTCATGCACTTTCATATAGTTCATTTACATCCCATTAAGGTTATTTCTTTCCTAACCTGTCATTGCATCCAGTTTGCATATCATTTGCATTCTTCCATTTACATTCTATGTTTATATTGTAACACCTTTACTTTAGGCCTAATCCCATGTATTAGACCATAATAGAGTCCATTTATGCATAATTGGAAGCTTGAATCACATAAAATGTCAAAACAAAATTTTTCAAAATGCAGGTACTGTTCATTTGGCAAAAACGATTTTATCAACCAAATTTTGGAAATTCATAACTAATTCTAAAAAAATTGGATGGGAAATATATTTTTAAACATTGTTTACATGGGAAAAATAAGAAATAGAGCTTTGTCTTAGCCAATTAGTATAGTAAAATCTGTGAAAATTTACTGTTCATTTGATTCCATTTATGCATAATTGGAAGCTTGAATCACATAAAATGTCAAAACAAAATTTTTCAAAATACAGGTACTGTTCATTTGGTAAAAACGATTTTATCAACCAAATTTTGGAAATTCATAACTAATTCCCAAAAAATCAGATGGGAAATATATTTTTAAACATTATTTACATGGGAAAAATAAGAAATAGAGCTTTGTCTTAGCCAATTAGTATAGTAAAATCCGTGAAAATTTACTGTTCATTTGATCGTTTTCTTAAAACCTAATTTTCTGGTACTAAATTTGAAAAATCCTAATAATTTGCATACACATCCAATTGGAGTGATCTTTAGTTCTATGAAAAGCTTATTTTGTCTAGCTTCCGACATATACAACACTTACATGTTCTACAACATTTCATCCAAACAATGGCTATATTACTAACAGCATGTCAAAATGACCATTTACACCCAACACTTTGCAAAATAAGTACAATAACATATTTATATGGCCTTTTTTTGTTCCAAAATCATGTCATACATTATACAAAACCTAAAGGGACATTATTACTTTAAGGTATAGATTTAACACTGAAGCATTCTAAATTATATAAAGAATGCCACGGTGTGTACAAAGATACAAGAATGTGGCAGTGGATGTAAGAAAAGAAGAAAAAGGAAGTGAGATAGTAATGATATATGCTTAATCCTTAAATGGAATTAATTTCCTATATGATCCCAAGAAGGGATTATGTTTGGTCCTTAATTGGAATTAAGTTTTCATAAGGTCCTTAGTAGGAATTAATTTCAAAACTAAGTTGAAAAATATGCAATAGACATGTTTAATGGAAGCTTATGTCGAGCTGAGTGCAACGGTATAAATATTGTGTAGCCGGGAGGTTGAAATTGAAAGGTAGACCAATCTAAAAGTATAGCATGAATAGTAAAAAAGAATTATAAAAAATTGGTCAATGGGGAAAATTACGAGAAAGCACCTGAAAGAATCAATATTTGTGTTTTTGACCCAGTTTAAGAGTAACATTGTCATTCCCCATGGTGGAAAATTATAATATCCCTATTTTTTTGGATATCATAAGATGCTTAAAGAATAAGGAAAGGATATCTTAAAATACATAAAAAAAAATTAGGAAAAATGGGTATACATGGTTAAGCAGGATAAGGGACAAAAATGTCATTTTTCTAGGTGAGACGGGAAATGATAAAATTATATTTTTGTCCCAGAAAAGAAAAATTCTATACAATATAGTCCTAGAAGAATTCCTTGCAACTTAATCATGAGAAAAATTGCAAGAAAGAACTCAAAAAAATTAAAAATTATAATTTAATCCCGGGTTAAGGGCAATTTTATAAATATTAAAAATTACTGTCAAATTGAAGCCCCTAATGAGCTGAGTCCAATGATATGTAGCATTGAGGTTAATTGATTAAAAATGAAGAAATAATTAATACCAAATATGAAAAAGTAGCTATATAGTGATAAAGTAAATTTGTAGGCCCCATAAGCAGCAAAAAGGGAAATTGATTAGTGGGCTCCACACAAATACTGCTTGGGATAGAATAATGAGAAGAACATAGATATAAATTTAGAATAGTCATATATAACTAAAATGCTTTGGCAGAAAAAAATGTATAACTAAAATGCTAAAATACTATAAAAAGTAATTTTATCGTTCTAGTTAAAAATTAATCAATTAAAGGTATATCTAGACTGAAAAAATTATACAATATTTGGAAACTTTTCATTCTCTCATTGGCATCCCAAATCAGCACTAAAAGCATGAGTTTTAGTCACACAACTTCACCAAGAAGGCTTACTTTTTTTGTCCCAAAAAGTAATTATAGTTAGTAAGATGATTAAGCAATGTCATTAAGTGAGCTAATTGCTTCCTTTTCCTCATTTTGCACGAGGCATTATGCAGAAACAAGAGAGAGAAAATGCTACATAAACCAAGAGAAAAAGAGAAGAGAAAAGAGAAGACCTAGGGAAAAGCACAAGGATTCAAGTATCAAGATAATGTTCTAAGCTTACTAGCTTATGTTTGTGAGTTGGTTGAAGTTGCTCCATGAAGTTTTCTCTTCCCATTCTCTCTTCAAAGATTTCAGCCCTAACCTAAGACAAGAAAAAAAAAGAGTTTTCGTCCATCAAACTTAGGAGAAATGCTTGATTAATAACCTAAAGTATGAATACGGTAGTAATTTGAAGTATTATGAAGTAAATCAATTTTCTTTCTTTTCCCCATAATTTTGGCCAACTAAGGTTTGTTCTTAGAGATGGAATTTCATAATTTTGACACCAAAAATGGATTCTTTGGGTCCAAATTAGCTAAAAATAATTATTGATTTCAAGAAAAACCAAAAGGAAAACAAGATAGAATTTTAGGGTTAGTTTGAGCACTTTGTGAAGCAAGTGCATGAAACAGTGGCTTATGACCCTAAATGATGATGTATTTAGGTTCAAGAAAGTTTAGAAGAGTAAACGAAGATGCACAAGGTTTGGAAGGCAAGGGAAGTTACAATGGTAGTAAGTTTACCAATTCTTGCATTATATTGTCTCTATGATTTCTATGAGTTTAATCACTTGCCATATGATTGTATGAGTTGATTTGTGATGCTTGGCTGAGTTGATTGATGAGGTTTATGACCTCTGGATATCCATTTTGCAAACTGAAACTTTTCTATATTTTTTATAAAATTATATTGCTTAATATGTCCAAGTGTTTGATAATTGTTTTCATGAAGTTTTTATGATAAATATGATGATATGTATGCTTGAATGGTAATTACTACTAAGATTCTTTGAATCTCACTCTTCCAAATAACTACCCATGATAGGTCCAAAATATGTCAAGAATCAAGGCAAAGCTAAGAAGATTGAGGAGGAGCATGATTACTGAGCTAATTGGATGCATTATTTTGACAACTTGTATAAAATCATGTAATATGTTATGAATCTATAATTTGGCATGGTTATGCTTCTATGAGTCTTGTATGATGTTAAGTATGAAATTAGATCAATGAATGATGATGGGAAATGTTTATGAAGCTTATGATGTTATTTATGGCATGATTTTGTCCAAAATGGCCAACAATAGTTAGAATGGAGGTACCCTATTTGAAATAGGGCAATTCATTTAAGTGTTATACATTCTCTCATACAATTTATGGTGAATTTTAGAAGTTTAAGATCATAACTGGACAATAGTGTGAATATTGAGATTTTCACTATAAGTAACATTCATTTTAAAAGGCAATATAAAATCGTGTACTGCTCTGAAAATTCAGTGGTTTATATTCTTGGAAAGCTTTATGTCTCAAGAATGAAATGCCACTGTTTGAATGCAATTGGAGCTATAAAAGAAGAGTTATGCAAGTTTTCATGAAACTGTTCTAGTAAAAGTAATATTCTGACCCTTGATAGTTTAAGTTAATGCTATGCCCTTTTCAGTAGAATAAATGCACATAAAAAATAGTTCTAAAAAGTAGACATATAGAGCTTTCAAATGACATTAAGTATGCATGATTTAGCTTAGGATAGAATGATATATGAATTTTTAAAGTTATAGACAAAATCCTAAGAAGGTGAAAAATAGCCAAACGTATAGTAAACTTTAAGGAATAAACTGTAGTAATTGGCCTAATGAATCACCTTATTCATATTTTTTTCATGTAAATAATATTTATACTACTTTTAAAGACTTGAATTACCTTCATATGATTTTTGTAAATTTAGTTATGCATTTTCAAATTTCGGTTGGTAAAGTGAAAAATACCATATGAACAGTAACCAAATTAATTGAAAATTCTATTTTACAAAATTAAGTGATTCAAACTTCTAATCAAGTATTAATGGACTTAAATAAAGTCGAATACGTGCGAAATGAAGCTAAAAGTAAAGTGTTACAAACACTACACACATGAATTTACATAATAGCTCAAAATAAAATATCAAGGCAAGTATAGTCATTTTAATCATCAATCTCTTTCCCCTAGCCTTGTTCCTCTTTGGTAATCTTGTCATAGCTTGTTCCTATGTATATGAGACATTTGGAAGGGTGAGATTCGAAGAGTCCCAATAGCATTACCAATCATACACATATATCATCATATATCTCATAAAATATCAAATAATTGTTAGGTTTAATATAATATAAGTTTTGATGATGACAAATGTAGGGTAATAAGAAAGAAATGCATCACATTTGTCCAATATATATATTGTTCCTTAAAAAAAATAAAATGTGCATAGCATGTACTTAATTGAGTTTATAATACATATATCATGCTATGTACTACTATATCCACTATGCTCTTATATTTTATAATACAAGTTGGATATATAAATTAGACTAACTACTTGATTTGTAAGAGTAATGTATTAAATGTAGGATTGTCCAAGTAAGAGGAATGAGCATTGGAATAAAGAAAAAATAATCAACATCATGTCTCACTTAAGAAAGAAGAAGAGAAAGGATGCTCCAAGAATAGAAGATCAAAAGGGACCATACCAAGAATGGAAATGACCAAGTGAAAGTAGAGTTCAACTTTTGAAGATCTAGCTATTAGATATATTTTATTTTCACTTAAGTCTTGAGGTAGTTTAATCTTTGAAATTTACTTAATCTTATTACCATATATTTTAAACAAGTTAGATCAAGTAAATCTAGCATTAGCATATGTTGGAATTGATAAATATTAGCTAACAGATGATTTTGTGTTTGACTCATATTTATTTTGTGCAAAATTCAAACTTAGTTTAGTAAAATTTGAAGTTACAGAAATTTTATCTCTGACAGACTAATTTCAATTCAGAAATTCAAATTTTGAGCTAAGCACTATTAGTGAAAGTATGCAAAATTTGCATAAACCTTAGTCAAAATTTGAATATTTGTGAAGTTCAAAATAAGTTCACTATCACTATCTCTGATAGGCGAATTTTGGACTTTAAAGTGTAAATTTCAAAATGAGAACTTGTGAGTCTCATTAGAGCATGTCTCTGATAGAGGAACTTTGTATTTCAATAGTCGAATTTCGAAGAGAGAACTTTTGTATCATGTTGAGCATTCCTCTGACAGATGAATCAGCTTCTGAGATTTGAATTTTGAAATGTACTGTGAAAACTTGAGACAATTGTTCAAACTTTACTAAATGCACTTCCAATATTAAAATTCATATGAACTAACATGGGTTAACATTGACAAGCTCGAAATTCGAATTTTACTCTATGACAGATGAATTTCTAAAGTTCAACGTTAAACACATAACTATGCTAACTCAGCGAAATTTGTCTATTGAGCCTCAAAATTCAAATTTTGATATGTCAGATGCATTTAATACAATTGGTGAATGGCTTTTTTTGCAAAGATACTAGTACAAAAAATCCATTCTAGGACGCTATCAACAGACAATGTATGAAGAATTGTCCTTGAAAATATGACTGGTGGCATTTTCGTAAATAATTTTTTAATTTTTTAACGTAAGAGGATGGTTGCTCATATAACCGTCCTCTTAAGAGTTTAAAAGCACGATTATATTGGGAACCCATCCTCTTATCTTTTTCTTAAACTAGATTTCTCTCCCCACCTCTTGCTGGGGACGCGGATACAAGCGCGGACATAAGGATGTTTTATTTAGTTTTAAAATATATTGAATTGAAAAAGAATCTCATCATTAACTCCCCTTGTACCAAAAAAAAAAGATATCAAATGGCATTAATTAAAATTAATATAGATTGAGAAAATAAAAAAAAGAAAGTGGGACCTACTTAAAATAATGGGAAAAGATAAATCCCACATGTAAAAGAAAAATAAATGAATAAGGAAAAAATTAGACTCACTTAAAAAAAAGAAAATAGAAAAAAAAAAGAGGGGCATGGAGCCCAATGAGGCTCTATTCTACTTTTAATTATATGTAGGTTTTTTTATGCTTCTTTTCTCTTATATTGTTATACCCTGTATTGCTTTCATTCATTATTTTCACCCCCTCCATCGACTTCGCGTCGTCACTCCCTACTCCCATTTCCACTAATTTTTACTTCTGCTCTCACCTTCACGCTTTCTCCCAACTTACATTCACGACTTCTTCAATTTGGTACTCTCATCGAACCCTAAAGGGTCATACACCATTGAAGCCACCTTCTATTTGTTACTCTTGCCACCACACCCTTATCTCATCACCGACAAACATTGTGGTCGTTGGTCTTCAGATCCAAGCTCCCTTCCATGCAGTCTCCATCATCCACTCTACTCCCTCCATCGACCTTCATCGTCATTTTCTCCCGCACTCAAAAACAAACGGCGCTTCGCCTCTACTCCACTCCCTCATGTTGTGCTCTTCTTCGGCTTTCATCTTCAGAAGCATGAACCTTTGGCTTTACAAATGAGTTTTCTTTTTTCTCTATAAATACTGGTCCACCTGAGCCACCCCTAGAATTCTAAATTTTTTTTAGTGATTAATTCAAGTTGTACAAACTTGATTTTGTAGCTGGAGTTACTAGTTTTGATTTTAATTTCTAGAATTAAGCTTCTCTACACTCTCTAGTTTTGCATTCAATTTAGTCTTATCAATTGGATGATTGAATTGATGAGATTACCATATTATTTGCATTATCCGAGTGTTAATTTTCTTAATAGATTGATTGGACAAAATGGCTCTACCATGGCAAGAAATTTGGATTTCTAAGTGCTAATTTCATCAATTGCTTGAATATTATTAGCTTTGCTGTGTGGGATGTCGGGGTCAGGATAAGGCGAGTACCGTCTCTTGCAAAATGTGTACTCATCATTGTCTTCTAAACTGCAAAGTAGTTGGTGAAAATTTTTTGTATGTTTTTCTCAATTAATATCACCTTAAAGCATTTTATTGATGAAGCATGATTGAGTAAGGAGTTAGTGGCTCATTGTGGTTTCTTTGTTATTGGTTTGAGACCCTTGATGGCTAATGTTCTTAGTAGTTGTTCTTAGATCAATCTGGTTTATCTGAATTCTAAGATTTAACAACATGACTTTTGGTTTTCATTCTCTCTCTAGGCCTTATGCATAATTCCTAACTGATATATACCATTTTTATTGTCAAGTCCTATTTTCCTCTATTTTCATTGTGTAATGATGAAGGCATATCAGATGTGCCTGAAAATTAATTTTTGAACCATGTAGGTTGATCCATGTAGGCACATCGAGGAACTGCTACTATTGCTATAAAAAGTGAGATATGCAACTTTATGTTTGCAGCAAATGCATTGATTTCTCCAATGTAATATGTACTCTTCTTGACGTGTGCACATGTTTGATGAAGCTTTTATTTTTGCCATTATGACACTAAACTCAAATATAGGCTGAAGTGTACAACAAAAAGACTTAATTAGATTATTTCTAAATATCCATTGACTCCATCAAAATTAAGGGGACTAAAAGTCTATTAGAGTCTAATTAAGATTTTTAACATTGTTTTCTCTGAATGTTCTCATTTACATTACCTGCAATTGTGAACATACTTTGTTTTTACTCTACAAGAATCATGCCATTTTGGCATTCTATGGTCTTGTTCTTTTCATTGTTGTGTTTCTATTGTTTTTCTTAGCATTTTCTTTGTTAAAACTTGTCATATTATTAGCTGGGTGGAAGTTGGCAATGCTACATTAAACTGAAATTTCATTCTATTTTCTCTTGTAGTTGGTTAAGCACAACTATGACTGAAAACAAGAAAATACTAAACACCAGTGATCTTGACTGAACACAACTATAACTCCAATAAAGAATATGTTGATAAGAGGCTCGTGTATGCTGAAAATTACAGCCAAGTATCCAATTCTATTAAATCACAATCTCTCTCTTGTACACGTAAGAACTCTTTTCCTTAAGGGGTGTAACTTTTAATATACTCATGTCTTCTTATCTTGCTTTGTCAATCCATATCTGGAGGGTGATCATTTGCAGAGCTACCACTTGGCAAATTAAATGAGCATTCACTATACTATAAGGACTTACTAATGAGAGGATTTTCATTACACAAAGTATGTTATTATAATTTAGATTCAGCATAAACAATTATATTTTCTCTAACAAACTTGTGCTACGGGTTCTGCTAGTTTATCCTTCCAAATTTCTTTATTTCTCTATATCTCACACTATTTTGGCTATGGGAATAAACCAAATGTCTTTGTTTCTCTGTATCTCACACTATTTCTTTAAATTGCAATTTGCAATTTAAAGAAATTTTGTCAGTCTTGAGCCAGATGATTAGATTGATCACATTTGCAATTGGAGGTCATGCCTTTCTGAATTTCATGGGCAATGAATTTGGCCATACAAAGGTAGAGTTACTCAAGGAAGAACTTCTTTTCATGAGCGGTAAGGTAAGAAATTCTATGATATTTTAGGCTACCTTCCAATTACGCTGCCCCTTATATAATTGCACTATTTATTTTGTTAAATCTCTGAGAAGATTGTTCTATCTTTAAGCACACATACACACACATATATATATGGTGATTTTATACTATAACAGGCTAACAAGAAATAACCTAAAGCTATCAGAGGAGGCTCATTAGTCTACTTTCCTCAGGTTAATAAACTAGATTGTTGATCTTGCCATTACTTGGTTCGAGAAGTGTATTTAATTGCCTATGAATCTAGTTTAATAATTCTTGATCAAGTTAATTTATAATTTGAAAGTTGAAATTCTAATAGAAAGTTGCATTGTGTTCTTCAACTTTTATCCCCAATTTATGTTTTTTGTTCCATATTTGAAATCATGTTTCATTGTTCTAAGAATTTCTAGTTTAATATTTGCTTGGATGAAGTTCTTGCAAATGATACACATTTTGATATTTGTAGTTGCCAGGCGAATGATGTACTCCTAAGCTAACATAAATCATTTTAATATTCACTCAAAAATAAATTATTACGTGCAATAAAAAATGCAGTACTTTTATTTTATATCTATCTTTTATTCTTATCTTCTTGTTTTGGGCCGAAGTGATTTGGCCTTATTATAAAATTCCATGTTTTGTTTTTATCCTAATGTACAATTGGATATTCTAAAGCTGTCATGTAATATAACCAGCATACATGCTAGATCTGATCTTATTTTATGATGTATCTCATATTAGCAAAAGGTCTTTTGAATTTTATATATGCTAATTTCCATACTCTATTTTGTATCACACATCAAGTGAAATTGATCTCATGTTAATTCTATTAGGGAAGAAATTGGATTTTCCATGAATATATTTTGCTATCTTTTCACATGTTTATTGTTTGTGTTGATAGATCCAGATAGAACAATTCTTATTTTTTTAGGTATAATCTTACCTTTCTTCATCTCTTTAAAGTTTTCATGAATTGGCAATTAAATTAACTTGATCAAGAATTTTTCAGGTTTGGGAATATGTGTTCACTTGATGAACAAGGATCACTGAGAAATACATTATGGTCACTTGATAGATATGCATGCCTTTAACGAAATTGTGATAATATATTTATAATGCATTTATAATGAAATGCCTTAAAACTTTGGAGTATTTTGACAATATATATATATATATATTTACTCTTATTAGGATTTTGTGGGTTATTGATTGTCAATTTAAGTAAACTCTCTCATTGTAGGTTCTGAAAAATGCATTAAGTGTTGTCATAGGTAAGTGAACATTGCTTCCTTCTGAGATTGCTAAACTGTTGACTTTGGTTGTGCTACTTTTACCCTGCCTTTGGTTGTGCTCTGTTACACATATGGTCTAGTGTTGTGTTGATGTCCTGCTACACATCTGACTAGTACTGGAATAGGGGGTCCTTTCTTATTCTTATTTTTCTCTGTTACTAATCCATAGCTACATCAACTATGGATCTTTATGTCTTTTCTTGTACATTCAATTATGTAAATTCTTTGAATCCCATCCATTCTCTGTTGCTGATTTATCTTACCCTTTCCTCTATTCAAATAGTAAAAATTTGGGAGGTTCAAGCTTTCAGAGGGTTCAAACAGCTATCATAGTTAGTGACCCTGTTGATTGAAACAGAGACATAGAAGTTACTAATATTCTATGGCTTACCATGTGAATTTTCTTAATTTGATGTTTACATATTTTAGTGGGGTATATATTAGTTGTCATGCATGGTTTATGGCTGATCCTTTTGAATCTAGGATGTAATAGTTATATACTTGATTAATTACATCTTTTACTGTAAGCATCCAATGGTCAAAAGAATTGTGACCATAAATGAACTTGATATTTTCATGGTTAAGCACCATAGTTTGTGTGATACTACTTCTATGATAGAATAATATTAGAAGTAAAAGATATGTGGAGTTTAGAAAAAAAAACTTGATATGGGATGCTAGACACAAACTAAGGTCTCTCAATTTTCTTTTATATCGAATTTGTACTTATGGTTGGCATATTGATGCATGCTTCTTTCTTTTAACTAACAGTGCCAAGGCTTGGCTAAAGAACTTCTTTATATTACTTTGTTATCTTAATCAATCTGGAATTTATTAATAAAAAAGGGTGCTAGTGTTCTCACAGTTTGTTGCATCTAGTGCTTCATATAATCTTATGCAATATTTTGTTTGCAGTTAGTGATTAATTTGCTCAAAATTCAGTGTACCAATGTTGCATTGCAAAGGCATAAGCTAGGGAAAATGTTACAAAATGAGCAAGTCTTCTATGTTTAGGTGCATCCTATTCTGGCTTTTAGAAAAATGTTGCTTTCTTAATGTACTACCCTTTGTGCCATGATTTTTGCCTGCTATAAAACCTGCTTGAATATGTTAATTTCAAATTGCAAATCACATTGGTACTTTAAGCATGTTCATTTAGCCTAAATAGTTTTATGTTAATTTTAGGTCTCCCAACATTATGAGCACTCACTTAGAGCCTATAGCACAAAATTTGATGGAGCTTCTAACCTCAAGATACACTTGATTCTTAGAGCCTATAGGAGCAATATGAAGTGTTGTCTAGAGTTTGATAAGAGAGTCAGTCACAATGTGACTCAATTTTGAAGTATCAGTTTTTACTAGCTAGGTAGTAGTTATGGGGGATAAATTAATAGGACTGACACTCGCATGGCTGAATGTTCTTCATAATAATTCTCTACCTAAATGCAATTTTAATTTGTTGGCTACCTAAAGTTCTTTAAACTTATATACGTTGGATGCTCTATTCATAGAATTATAGTTGAGAATGATTATATAAACTTTGATGCATTAACTGAATAAATGTATATGTAGTTATTGTATGAGAATATGATTCTTTGAAATTGTTGTGCTTTAGTTTGTTCATATGAGAACCATACTTGCTATAGGTTACTCAGTATTGGTCACTACACTTGTATCATAAAAGTCCAATTTTGGGGCTGAACCATTTAATATATGTATATGTAGTGATATTTTATAAATAACTACATTTGCAATTTTTTTAAAAAAAACACCACTTTTAAGGACGGTATGGGTACAATCGTCCTTAAAAATGGACTTTCAAGGACTGTTAATGGCTACTAACAGTCCTTGAAAGGCCACTTTCTAGGACGGTTATAGAACCAACATGGAAAGTCATACTTTCTATCACTGTCACTTCTACCACTACATGAGAACCATTCTTGAAAGTCCATTTCAACTGTCCTTGAAAGTCTTCCCTGTAGTAGTGAGTAATGGCTAGAACTTGTGTCTAATAAATAGATCTTATGTCTAACATCTAGTTAAGCCATAAGTCTATAAATAGAACCTCATTTGAACTTATGGGTAATTAAATTAAGAGAGTTTGTGCTAGAATTCTAGTTCAATTCATAAAATCTTTTTGTATCAGCATTCTTAATTAAACCCACCTTAATAGAGTGAACTTTCAATGTATTATGTACTCTAAAAGAGATTTTCAATTCTATATTCATTCTTTTCTACTATTTTCTGGGTAGAATCTTAGTGTGAGGATAACACTAAGGGAAATACACATCTTATAAGGGTATGGAAAGAGTGGCTTCACAAGTACCTACTGAAACTTGTAGGATGTGCTGAGACTTCACAAATGCCCAGATCACACTTGTGAGATATAGTGAAAATTTCAAGTGGTCGCTTGATGACTGGACATAAGCCAAGTGGTTTGGACTGAATCAGGATAAATTCTTGTGTCTGATCCTTATATTTATTATTTCATCCAAACCCTTCATCACTCTCTATTCATCCCTGTTCTACTGCATGTCTTGGTGAAATTAGGGTGTGCTTCAAAAGGGGGCAAAAATCTTGCATCACCCAATTCACCCCCTTTGGATGACCAGCCAAACCTAACAATAATCATATTATGACATAACATTTCAAAAAAAATTTGGCTGAGTATCCCCTTGTAAAAGGACATCTTGGGGTCAAATACCCCTTCATTTACTCAACCAAACAATCACAAGTTATCAACAAATCAATATGGCAAGTCATCAAGTGCATGAAAATAATGTAGGATAATATAATGCAAAAATGGTAAAATGCTACCTTTGAGACTTCCTTTGCTTTTCACCTTTGGTATACCTCTTTCTAAGTCTTCCACAATTTTTTTTAACCTAAATACAACATCATAAAAGCTTATAAGCCATTGATTCAATGGTCTTCATCACAAAGTTTCATTACAAACCTAAAAAATCCTATATATTTATACTTTTAGTTTTTCTAGAAACCAACACTTGTTCTTAGCTAACTTGGACCCAAGGTTTCCATTTTTGGCATCAAAATCCTCAAATTCCAACTCTAAAGTGATGCCCTATTTTGGCCGAAATATGCATGAAAATGGAAGAAAATTATTTTCTTTGCAAAGCTTCCAATAACTTTCAAAATCATACTTTGAATCACTTGTTCATGGTTTCTCTTTACTTTGGTGCATTCAAACTCATCTCTTACTTTACCTAGGGTTTGGCTAAAATTTATACATGAGAAAGGGAAGGAAAGAACTCCATAAAAACATCACCAACTACTTAAAACAACAAGTTTGGAAGTGTGAAAACTTACCTTGGATCATGATTCTGATCTTGATTCTCCAAGCTTTCAAACCTTGTCTTCTCTTTCTCTTCTCCTTTCTCTCTTCTCTCTTCTCTCTTAAGTTTTCCTTGGAACTTCATTCTCTAGTTGCTGCTGCAAATGGCATTTAAATGAGAGTGAAAATGAGAGGTTAAGTTAATTAAACTTACCTTGGTTGGGTTGCCTAAACCTAAGCCAATTAACTTGAGTTACTTTTTTGCATACTTCTTTAAGATGTATTCTCCAAAAATTATTCAAAAATCTCATCCTTCCCGTGCATAAAAGTGACGCAAATAGGAAGGGAGCAAGTGTCAAAATACTGCTTATTTTTCTCAATCCAGATATATCATGTATAAGTTACTTTTTACCTGAACCGATAAAGTTACTTTTATAGTATTTTGTTACTTTATGGATATAGAATTATTATATGATTGTATCTATGTTCTCTTAATTATCCCATCCCACAAAGTATCTACATGGGGCCCACTTGCTTTTCCTAACACCTTTTTACTTTTTGTGGGGCCCACAATCTCCTTTTTCTGTTTATTGTTGCTTTGTGGTGCTCGACGCTAAATTTTTCTTCACATTTAATCAATTAACCTCTATGCAGTATACTATGGGTCTGTCACATTGAAAGCTTTTTTTTGACAATGATTTTTAATATTTAAGAAATTGCCCTTGACCAAGGGTAAAACTATAATTTTTAATTCTTTAGAGTTCTTGCTCGTAATTTTCCCCAATGACTAAATTGCATAGATTTTTTTTTTCTTTCTAAAGACAAAAATATAATTTTTTTCATTTTTCTTTCTAATCTAGAAAAATGACATTTTTGCTATTTTTATATGTGTAACACCTTACTTTTTAACTCATTTACCATGAATTAGAATCCTTTTAGGTCTGATTATACTTGATCCTAAGCTTGAATCAGATAAGAATGAAAATCAGAATTTTCAAAATTTTCGGTTACTGTTCATATGGTAGTTTCTACTTTACCGACTGAACTTTGAAAATTCATAACTAATTCTATAAAAATAAATTCATAGTGATTCAAGTCTCTAACAATAGATAAAAACCTTATTTACATGAGAAAAATATGAAACTGAGAATTTACTTGACCAATTTATACAGTTTATTCCTCAAACACTTACTGTATATTTAGTCATTTTCTCTTCCCCAGGATTTTGGCCTTATATTTAAAAATTCATATCTCACTCTACCCTGAGCAAATTTATGCATTCCTTATGTCATTGGAAAGCTCTGTGAGTATAATTTCTAGAAATATTTTTTTTGTATATTTATTCAACTTGAACAGGGCATGATGTTAACTTAAATTATAAAGGGTTAGAATTCCACTTTTGCTGGAACAGTTTTGGGAAAACCTCCATATCTCCTATCATATAGCTCCAATTACCTCCAAATTAGTGGAATATGAAACTTAAAACGTATAAATTTCCATAAATATAAACCATTTAATTTTTTGAGCTCTTCACGATTTATATCATCTTTTTAATTTTCCAGTACCTAACTTTCAGTTTCCAGTTTTCTCAATCTTTCTCTGTTCTGGACCCTAACTTAGAAAATTCACCATTAATTGTACACAACTCCAAATGGGGTGAATTAGGTTTCATATTAAAGGTTGAGATGCCCTATATCTGGTATAAAAATACCATAAACCTAATCTCACATTAAGTATAGAATAAGGGTGAATGAAACAAACATGTCTGGAAAATATCCTGTTTCAGTCTATATTGCCATTTGTTTACCAAAACCCTTGTAAATGAACTCATTTTGGCATGAAACTTGGTAGAACATAACTTAACATTACAATATCCAGAACTGGAAATTCTCATGCATTTTCCAAAACATTAACATCATAATCACTATTTTACAATTTCATATAAAACAAGACACAAATAACCATTCACATTATAACACAATGGCTTGCAACATCATTTCCTTCTTCATGCCTTTTGCTCCTTCCTTAGCTCTTTTGCATTGGTTCTTCCTAGCATGGTTAGTCATGGAAGGGGGGTGAGATTCAAAGAATCTCAGTAGCAATCACCATTCATGCAATCATATTATCACATTAAGCATATAATCATCATAAAACATCAAGTAAATGCTTTTAAACATTTATGCCATAATATTTTACAAAAATTTCGGCAGAGTTTCGTTTTGTATTTTGGACATCCCGGGGTCCCAAAACCCTCAATTAACTCAGCCAACATTCTCAAAGCATCACAATTGATCATAGCAAATAATAGGCAAGTCATCAAACTCATTGAAAATCACATGACAATATAAGGTAAGAATAGGTAAATTGCTACTTCATGCTTTCTCTTACTCTTCAACTTGATACCAATGCTCCCACTAGCTTCCTTGGGCTTCTTCAAGTCCTAATGCACCATCAAACAACTATTCAAGCTAATGGTTCCATGACTTTCTTCAAAAAGTGTTCATGAAACCCTAATTCTTCAAAAATTCACCAAAAATTCATTCCTAACTCAAAAATGATGAATTATACCTCTATTCCATGTAATTTTTCATGAGGAATCCAAATATGGCCTCAAAATTGCCCAATTCCATCTCTAGCTCGGTTATTATTCATTCCGAATTAAGCTTCAAAAAGCTAAAAATTTCACTTTCTTAATCTTAAGCTTTTTCTTGTACAACATACTTGTATCTACCTATTTTGGACCCAAGGAATCCATTTTTGGGGTCAAAATCATGAAATTCTCTTTCATTTTCAAACCCTAAATAGGCAGAAAATTTCATAAATTTGTAGAAAAATATCTACCCGATTAATTTGCAATCTAATGTCATATTCTTGTATCTTGAAGCATTTTTAAGCATTTCTATGGTTTAGTTTTTCCATGGCTTCACTTTCTCTCTCCTCTCTCTCTCTAGGCAGAAATTTTCAGAGGCAAAATGGAGAGAAATAATCCATAAAACTTCTCCAAACTCAAGTATAAGCAAGATAGCAACCATAGAAACCTACCTTGGAAGTTTGAGAGTCAAACTTTGCTTCTTGCCTTCTCTATTTTTCTCCTTGTTTCCCATGACTTCTTCTCCAAGCTGCTGGTTCAAACGCATATGAGGCAAGAAGATGATGTCCAAATGGCTAACCAATGTGATTAAGTCATTCAAGTCATAAAAAGTAACTTTAGTTACTTTAATGTTTTAACTTAAGTTAATAAAGCTTTTCAAACAATTCTCATGATGTCCCACAGCTGGTCAGACGTGGCTTGAGCTTATTTTTGTCCACAAATTACTTTAATAATTTTTATGGACCAAAATATCATTTACCGATTAAATTTACCCGTACCAATTGAGTATTTTTGCCAAAATTGTCACTATATTGGTACAGGATTATCCAAAAATTACTTCTGGTCCAACATCATTATTTAGACCCAAAATATATTTTATTAAGGTCCAATTATTGTCCTTGGATCAATACTGCATTTTCCTGCAGTCTAAACTGACTTTTATCGGGTAAAATATTAATATTAAACCCTAATTACCCAATAAATGTTATTTTGACCTTAATAAATTTCATAATATATTTCATTGGGTCTAAATCATTGAGAACTTCATTTTGACCATAATTTTTTATATTTACAAAAATGCCCTTGACCCGGGGCTAATTTATAATTTTTAGAACTTTTGGGTCATTAAGTGTAATATTCCCCAAGACATTTCTAATACTCAGTAACTTTATGAATTTAGGGACATGAATGTCCTTTTCCTAATTCTTTGGAGGCCAAAATATAATTTCTCATTTTTCTATCCAACCGGGAAAAATAACCTATTTGCCCTTCTTCACGCTTAACGGTGTCTCTCTATTTTTTCTAATTTCTCATACATTTTATGATATCAACATTTATTCTTTGGGGTTTAAATGCAATATTCGTATTTTCTTCTAATATGGGAAATGACCGTTTTGCCCTTAAGCCGGGTCAAAAACATAATTATCCATTCTTTCGGGCACTTTCCTGTAATTTCACCCAAAGACCAATTTTTTTTATTATTTCTTTCTCACTATTCACACTAACTTCAAATTGGTCTATCTCTTAACATGGACCTCCCGGCTACGCAATACTTATACCGTTGCGTTCATCTTTAAGCGGGCTTTCATTCAAGTGGTATATTACATATTTTTCGGGGTAAGTTCTGGAATTAATTTTTGCTAAGGATCTTATGGAAAATTAATTCCAATTAAGGACCAAACATAACTTCTTCAGAAAATTAAATGAGAAATTAATTCCTTCTAAAGCTCAATTATGTATAACCTTTTCGTCTCACTTCGTTTCTCATCTTTTATTCACTTTATAACATCCCATAAAAATAGGGATATTACAATATGTAACCTTTGTATCTCATATTTCTCTATATCCTTATTAAGGGTGGAAACAGGCCAGACCAGGCCAAGCCTTACCTAAACAGGCCAGGCCTGCATGGCAGGCCTTAAGGCCTGAGCTTGGCCTGTAGGCCTATATCAGGCCTTTTTTTAGGCTCAGGCCTAGGCCTATCAAAGGCCTGGCCTGGCCTGAAGCCTATTTAAAGGCCTACTAAACTAGTAGGCCTTTAAATAGGCTTAAAGGCTTAGGCTTTCTAAGCTTTAAGTAGGCCTGAGGCCTACTTAAAGCCTACATAAATATTGAATAATTTCAAACACAATCCTATATCATAAACCTACTTAAAGTCTACATCAATATCAAACAATCTCAAACACAATAATATGGTCTCACCAAATACTGACAAGAGAGAAAGCAAGTATAACAATTAACAAGTATGTTTCTTCAACTAATTCAACTTAGACATATTTTTGGCAATGTACCTGGATGTTGTAGCCACATTTTCAATGTCATTCTCTGAAGGTTAATGATGCCAATGTGTTTATGAGATTTGTAGCCACACCAAATGAAATATGTTCAGCCATCCTTCAAAGATATGCAAAAGGATAAGTACAAAAAGTAATATTCTCATACAAGGTATTAAAAAATATAATGATCTCACCTGCAAGGCTGCAACTTTTATTTTCTGTTTTTTCCTTCAACAATCTCTTTGACAAATAATTAGGAATGAAACAAACAAATAAAGCTAATAATATTCATAGCGGTGTGCTCTTCATCACGTTTTCAACTTCAAGTTTATAGAAAAGACCACAACATAATTCTAAATCCATAAAAATGCAAACAACACCACAATACAATAAGTTTATATTAATACAAACAACACCACAATACAATAAGTTCATAATAACATAAACAACACCATAATCAAACTAGACCAATCAAGCTAAAAGGTAATACTAATATGAAAAGAGACAATCACAGTAGCAATAATCAAGTCTTCAATATGATCTCTTGTTGTTCCAGTGTCTCCTACACAATGAAAAATAATTGACATGTTACACAATATAACTACACTAATAAATTTTTTCAACTAGCTATATGAAAAAATAATTGACATCTTACTTTTTGTTTTCTCTTCACACCCTACTTATGACGAAGCCAATCTCCACCACAAATGAGAATTTTTGTAGATTCTTCATTCAACTTAGAGCGATATTCATCAATCACCCTGCCTCCAGCACTAAATGTAGACTCCGATGCTACAGTTGAGATTGGAACAGCTAGTATGTCAGCGGCCATCCTTGATAAAACTTTGAACTTTACACTGTTATTCTTCCACCACTCTAAGGCACAGAAAGATGAAGCTGAATCGGGAGAAGGGATATAGGGAAAAATTAAAGAGCACATGGAAACAGAAAAGAAACAAGCTTATCTTAGAATGATTGATAGATGAACAAGTATAGGTATGCCACATTAAAATTACCTAAAGATCCAAATACAATGCATGAAAATGTCTTCTTAGCTAGTCATAAAAAATAAAAATAAAGGTTAGCGGCTGCCTAAAATGAACTTAAATGGGACATTCCATTATTATTGTTATTATTTATTGTATTCAACATATTACATCACGTTATACTCAATACACGTACCCATATATAGTGTTTTTGCAAGTAGCATATTACCAAATACAAAAGTTTTATATCGATTACTTGAATAATTTCGATTTATAAAAAGTATCAGTGAATATAAATTTATGTTCATACGTTCTATTTTAGTTAAATAGTAAGTTTACTGTTGGTTGAAACTTGAAAGGTAATAAGTCATACTATAATGTTCATGAAGTCTACATAAAGATGGTCCATGTGAACCAAACAGAAGTTGCTAGAGCCTATAAAATGGCTTCAAACGAGAAAGTATAAAAGCTCAAGAATGAGTAATGTTTACATTTTCATGCTTTTATGGACGATGACTCAATCATACAGGTCAACAATCCAAAAGTTTAAGGTGATGCTGAATTTCTGTGAAGTACAAAGCAGAGTAAGTTTCCAAAGAAAAACTTACATGGACTACACATTTGATAGGAATTGTGCAATAGGATCAATCAACAAATGAAATTCCTATTGTACTCGTGACTCGTGAGCAAATAGATGTAGGCATCTATCAAATGTTCAGGTTTAAGATGCCGGTTTTTTTTTTTAAACCCACTTAGCTGAATGGCACTAAGCTGCTATTAACTCAGAGATGGACTTTAATTATTTTCAAAGCCCCCGTCATTGAAGTTCTATTGTTTTAGAAAAAGGCCAATGTTCCTCTTTATACATTTGATTGATATTCAACAGAAGTTGCATTGGTTGCTATGTTCAATTAAATTTAAAATAGGGAAGTATATAATAATAATAAAAGTAAATTACAGTTTGTAAATTACAGAATCAAACTGTAGAATCAAAAGAAGGTGGATTATTTAGGCTTGACCTTTTTTTCGCCCAGTAATTCCTCAAAAAAAGCAGAATCAAACTCTCCCACGGCAGCTACGGGAAGAGAAGGTGGCGGGAGGAACAACACAGGAGATGAAGACGGAGGTTGCAGACTTGCCAGAGATGGAGACAGAGACAGAGATCCAACGCACTGAACAGTGGGAACAAGAGAATGGAGATGAAATCAGAGGTTGTAGGAGGCTCACAATAGCTAGGGGGTTTGATTTAGTCTTCTTGGTGCCGGCGCTGGAAGGTGAGCTATGAAGCTCTCACAACAGCGATGGAAGATGAGCTGCGAAACTCTCACACCAGCGATGGTCCGACTCTGATGGAAGCTAAGCTTCGGAAGTCTTATAGAGGCAATGGAAGCTCAGCCACGGAAGTCGCACAGCTGCTGGCGATGGAAGGTAAGAGCGAACAACTTCTGAGCTTAGGGTTCGTGCACTTCCCACAGCTCAAGCCTCAGACGGTGACTCGGTCTCAGACAGCAACACGTTCCCTTGAGCCACTTATTCAATTTTCGTGTGTAAATTCTATTTTTTATTTATTTGTTTATTAAAAAAATCCCATCTATTTGTGTATTTGTGTGTGTGTATATATATAATATATATTATATATATCATATTATAAATATAAATTATATATTATTATATTATATTAATATATATATATATAAATAGGCCTGGTATGCAGGCTTCAGGCCAGGCTTTATGTAAACAGGCCAGGCCTGTTAAATGAAAAAGGCCTTAAAAAAGGCCTTGGCCTGGCCTTTTTCTTAAACAGGCCAGGCCCAAGGCCGCCTGAAAGGGGCCTGGCCTGTTTCCACCCCTAAATCCTTATGATATCTAGTTAAATAAGAATGTTACGCTTATTATGTCATCTAGTTTTGATTAGCATTAGTCTCTAGCTCATCTGAATCCCATTTGTCACCTTTAGAGCAAAATGGCCTAAGTTACATTTATCACTTGCTACAACTCATTGCATCCTTGTTAAATATTAAATTGTACAATCCCCACAACACAATTGTTAGAACATACATGAGTCAATCCTATATATATGAGTATCTTCTTGTCATAAAATGGATTCTTAAATGACAGAAAGTTCAAATATCTTGGAAAATTTTGTTTTAAGATGTGTTTTATCAAATGTTTTCAAATTTTCCCTTGTCACCATAAATTTGCACACTCTCACACTTGGCAACATCTAATGCATGTAATAAGACATGTTAGTGTATGAGTGTTATAGAACCAACAAATGCAGACATGTGAAATGTGGATCATTCATGGGTTTGGTAAGTCTCTTGAGCCTATCCTAGCCTTAATTCAATTAATTTAGGAATGGAAATGTATGTGATTAAGTCAATCAATTAACACTTAATTACCTTAAGCATAGTTCAAGTAATCAATCCTAAAAACCTCTAGTCGTCAATTAACCACTTAGAACTGGTTTAACCCAATTAATTAAGCTTAATTCCAATGTTAATTGAGCTTATTAATTCATGGAAACTCAAAAATAATCATCCAATTAGACCTAATTAGATAATTGGACTCCTAATTATGCATTACTACGTATAGCATCACCTAGATTGCAACATAAACCTATGATTTAACCAAGATAACACCAATTAGGGAGAGAAATTCAAAACTTCCAAATCTGACAAAGTACCAATTCAAGCTCAATTCAAAATTAAACAATCATAGTCATGTTTACAATACATTTCAACTCAAATTCAATCTCCAATCATCAAAATTATTACAAATTTCCATCAATCTTAACTTAGAAACCAAGGCTAAGATCAAGGTAAAATTCAAAAATCAAGAAGAAAAGAGTAAAGAAAAAAATCTCATCCCTTCATTGATGCTCTAGCCAAGCTCAAGTCCTAAGCTCCATGCATACTCCATGAATGGCCCACCAACTCTCTAGTCTTCCCTGAATCCGAAATTGCCTTCATCAAGCCCTTGGAGACTCACAACCATGACTAGAGAAGCAAAGAAATGAAGTGATGATGAGGAAAGATGATGAAGAATGGATGGGTAAGCCACAGTCAAGAGAGATTCTATGAAGGAAATAGAGAAAAATGAAAGAAAGAAGAAGATGGATGAGGTGTGAGATGAAGATAAGAGAAAAGAATTGAGTGGCGTTGAGTTGATTGAAAGGAATGAGGACTTCGATCTAGGTTTAGCAAGAGAAGTAAGAGAATGGAGGGAAGGGAAAATAGTTTTGGACCAATAGGATTTAAGATTGAAAGGCTAGGTATTGAAGTAGCTGGTGACCTAAGAGGGGGCATATTAGGTCTTTTAATTAAAATTTTGCCTAAAATCAAATGAGAGCAATGAAACAATACAAGTACCAAAAATAGAGCAACAAACCACAAATTAAAGAGAGAAGGGATAGAGAGAATAAACACAAGGATTTATTCTAGTTCAGCCCAACCACTTGATCTATATTCCGTCCTCAAGCCTTCACTTGAGATTTCTTCACTATATCAGCAAGATTGATTTAGGTTCTTACAAGACCACAATACAACACCAAACTCTTCACTTGAGCTAGAAAACTCATCTCACCCTTATGGATAAAATCTCACTTTGTGTTCACCTACACTAAGAAACTTCTACCAAAACTAGAATGAGTGTTTTTAACAAATGAACTCTCTAAAAAGAGTTAATAGAAAACTAAAGCTCTCAAACTTTGGGCTACAAGAGGTAGGTAGGGCTTCAAATGTAAAAAGTTAATGAAATAGAGTTTCAACACTTAATCACTTAATTTTGTTTCCTACCAACCTAATGAGGGTTTGTTTATAGATTTTCAAGCAAATCTAACCATTACTCTATTCAACTAGCCATTCACCAATCATATTAAATGCACTTGTCAGAGCTTAAATAAATAAGCCCTTGCCTGATGAATGTTTATCACAAGTGACCGTTTGATATCATCTCTAGTGTAGAACCTCATTATAGATTAAGAGCAAACCTCATGAATGTATATCATGCACACGTTGTAACTCTAGAAACTAGTCTTTGCAAAATAAACGAATGAAGCACTATCAGTTGAACATTTAAGTGTTCATCCACAGAAACCAAAAAAAATAATAATAATAAAACTATGAAGCCAACGAATAAATAAGCATCACTAGGACGTTACTCCATGAATGTACATCACCTTAAACAAGTTGAAATTGAGTTTTGAAGAGACAAGCTTATACAAATAGGAGATAGCTCCTTGAATGAATATCGTTGTACATAAAAGATGGCCAAAAAGCTCAGAACACGTGATGAACGTTCAAGATAACACACAATGAATGTTTAAGAGTGTATCACAGAGAAGCTATCATTCTGCCACAACAGAAAAATGTTTAAGGGATGTACCATGAACATACAAGGCAGTAAACTAAAGCAAGCTCAATTGTGCACCAGGAAATGTACAAATAAGAACTTAAGCCATGAACAAATAAGACCAGTTTAACAGAAAAGCTCACTATGGCTAAGTGTCTTGTGCAACTCTTCTTAAATGTATAACACATATTTTCTAAGAAAAGCATTTTGGAAAACAAAAATCTAGTTTCCAAAACTACAAAGTTAAGCCAGATAAGGCTAGTGGCAATAGGATTAATTGAAATCAAAGCAACTACCACCACTTATCCTAAGAGAAAGAAATAACAAGAAAGTCTCCAATCCTTGAGCTCCATCTTTCTCTAGGTTCCTTAATCATTTGCTCCCTTGATATCTTCATCCAAGCTCCATGAGTTTTGTGATCATCAAAATACAACTAATCTAACACTAGGACCGGTGAGAATTTAGATAAATAGGAAAGTAAGAAATTGTTGATTTTTAACGCTTGCAAACTTCCAACTTTACCCATTTATAATTCTCCAAATGACTTCTTCCAATGGGTCCTCTTTTGAAGCTTCCAAAGTCAACCCATGGAGTATGACCTACACAAAATAAATGTAACATCAATTAGTATATGTGTCATGTAGAAAGAAAATTAATCCATGTGTATGAAATTAATCCAACCCTAAACTGAAGCATAATTGGAACGAGATTATGATGCAAAATGAAGGGGAAAGAAAATTTAATGGGATGAAAAAGACAGGAAAATAAAGTCTTAGAAAATGAGGAGAAAATAAATTTCTAGGGTCTTTTGACCATTTTGCCCTTGAGTGGGTTATCACTTAATACTCTCTAGAATGCTAATTAATTAACCAATGACCAATTAAAACATCATTAATCAACCAAGACTATGTGTCACGTGATTATATGCAGTGGTTAAGTCAATAATCATCAAGGATTAATAAATGAAAATTCAATTGCCTATGCAAGTGAGGGTATTTTGGGAAAGAATGGAGATATGAGCGAAATTCTGGGCATAAGATAAAAAAAGAAAGGAAAAGAAAGTGTAAGAAAATGAAGAGAAAATAAATTCCTAGGAACTTTTGACCATTGTGCCCTTGAGTGGGTTATCACTTAATACTCTCTAGAATGCTAATTAGTTCACTGATGACCAATTAAAACATCATTAACCAAGCAAGATTATGTGTCAAGTGATTATATGCGGTGGTTAAGTCAATAATCATCAAGGATTAATAAATGAAAATCCAAGTGCCTAAGTAAGTGAGGGTATTTTGGGAAAGAATGGAGATATGAGCAAAATTCTAGGCATAAGATAATGAAAAAATAAAATAAAAATGAGGATGATGACTCACATAAGAGATAAGATGGAAAGGAAAATAAAAATAGAAACAACACCCAAGCTACTCAACATCTCACAAAACTTTTTACATAGAAATGTTTAGCAGACTTTCATCTTTAATTTAATTTGTTTGGTTTCTCCAAAGAGGTATGTCAATACCAATGAAATTCATCCAAAGTGGGAGTTTTAAAATACAAAAATAGTATTGAGAAGCTCTTGAGAAGTAGGACAACTTTATAACCGGGACTTTGGCCAAAATGAGTGAAACATAACTTAAAAAAATAAAGAACAACTTGAAATCCATTAAGACTACATAATAGCCATTCCAACGTCTCTCTCTCCCTCTCACTTCCAATTTATGGCTGGGGTTTCACTTTGAGGGGAAAAGCTTTTTACTTTTGTGACAAATGGAGGAAAATAACCAAAATGACCAAAAAATAAAGTGCTTTGGACATTTTTATCCTTAACTTTCTTCGCAAATATGCCTTTGGTCATTTAATACAATACCCAAAAACTCCATTCCGTCTTAAATTTTCAAAATTCAAGCTTATTTTAACTAATGCTCAGAATTTCCTTAATTATATTGTTGCCCAGATATTACAAAATTTCTTGCCTGTTAGTCCTGTTATTATTTGCAGTTTACTCCTTGCAAATTTTCTTTAGTTGTAATATTTCCAAATTCCATATCATTCCTCTCTGTACTTTTTCCTTACTCATTTACTATGTAATAAGAAATAATTGTAGATCCACAACCCAAGACATAAGCCCAAAAGTTTGTGACGTTTAAACAAAAAAACAAATTGTTGTTTATTGTTAGGAGAATAGCGTTAGTGTTAATTATAAACTTGGCCCAGTCATGTAAAAATTTTAGAAGTTTAAGTAATTATTTTATTGTTCTTTTAAGTTTTGAGAGTATGCTGTCTATTGGATTTTTATTGTTATATCTTGGACATACTTGGGATTCCAAAATGGTTTAAATTTTTCCATATTTTTAAGCAAATATTTAACACTTCACTTGAAAGTTGTAACATTCTTTATATTTTGATGTTTATAAATTAGGGTATTACATTTTTGTAAATAGAAATAAGATTAATATAATTTTAGTACAATTTAAAGAATATATAGGTGCGCGCGCACATGGAAGTTACTCTTTGCAATCTACCAAAGAAAGAAAAATAATTGGGCACAATGATTGTAGAGAAAAGCTTTTAAAGCCATTTAATAATTTTCCCTTTTCCTTTTTCATGTACTCTCATGCAAGTCACTGAACAAGTACATATTTTAGAACATCCAATGATCTACCATGATCCCCAAGGACTAAATCTTTATTTTCCATCAGATTGAACCAACTAACTAACCTCTTGGATTCACTGTGTTGTCCTTTAGTTCCTGAGCGAGCACTTGAATAGAATTTGATACTTCAGCTCTATACACATAAAAGTTGGTCACAACCAAAAAGAAGAAGTAGTTCAACAAGTTCAACACTGCAAAAAACGCATAATAATAATCCAGATGAGAAGCATTGAGGTTGTTCAAGATCCATCCATGGTGAGCATGTTTCTCAGTGATTTTTGAAACAGTAGATAGCAGAATAGTGCTAAGAAAATTCCCAACACCTAATGTAGTCATAGAATATGAAGTCCCAAGACTCTTCATGCTTTCTGGGGCTTGATCATAGAAAAACTCAATCTTTGAAACTTCCAAGAATGCATCAGCAGTTCCCATAAGTATGAACTGAGGAAGCAAAATGAATATACTCAAAGGCACTTCTCCTCCATTCTTAACAACGCCATGTTTTCTTGCCACACTGAGTCTATATCTCTCAGTGAAACTTGCAGTGGTCATAATCAGTATGTGGATTATTAGCCCAATTCCCATTCTTTGAAGAAGTGTAATGCCTCTAGGGTTTTTGGTTATCTTCTTCATGATCTTCACAAAGAAACGGTCATAGAGAACAACAGAGATTAACAGGGACAAAGTGATGAAGGCACCCAAACTTGCAGGAGGGATTTTGAAGTTGCCAATGCCTCTATCAAGAGTTGTTCCTTGCTTGACAAATAAGGTATTTGCCTGTGCAACCATGGTGCTTGGAACAAATGTGGAGATCAAAATTGGTATCATTCTTAGCATTTGCTTTGTTTCTTCTACTTGAGTAACTGCACATAGCATCCATGGACTACTAGTTCCTGATGGTGTTTTCACACATGCCTTGTCTAGAAACCTGCATATATATGTATTTTGCGAACACTTTAAGGTATTGCATTGGTAGATATTATAATCAAAAGTTCTTAAAATTGAAGCCGAAAATAAGATAAAATTGACCCTAAAATATTAAAAAAAAAAAAACTGATGCTCAGAATCGAATAAAAAAATTCTGAGCATAGGTTTTTAATCAACAGAAATAGTATTCGTGTGTAGTTTTATAAAAGATATCAATAAGTTAAATGTATGTTTCGAAATGTTTCATGTTACAAATAAAATTCAAACACTCAAGATATATGTCAAATAGGTAGATTCACATCTCTTACAACCAACATAATTCTCTATTCTTGAAATAAAAATTATTTGCTTAGCTTTACATCCATCCTAAGTTACAATTTATAATACATATGTGGGCGGCGTCTTCATTTAACATCTCAAGTTTTAATGTTGAAGTGGTCTTTCAGATAATATTTAACACTATCGGTATGGAGTGTTATCATTTCCGCCCTCAATTCTTTTAAATTTAAAATAGGATTAGACATTCTTTTAGTTTTCTAATTATAAATTTTAATTCAGTTCCTCCAGTTTAAAAGCCAGCAATGTTACCCTCTTTTTTTAAAAAAAAAATGATTTAATGTTCCTTATCAATTGATTCTCTGAAACTTAATGTCAAATCAAACATTCAACTAATTTATATGATTTATTTATAAGAAAATAATTAATACTTTTTATTTTTATACTTGGATTCAATTTTTAATTTGGTCAATGTAAATAAAATTTATATTTGAATCCTTGAAGTTTGTA
Organism: Adenanthera pavonina; assembly: GCA_026686845.1. Taxonomy (NCBI): domain Eukaryota; kingdom Viridiplantae; phylum Streptophyta; class Magnoliopsida; order Fabales; family Fabaceae; genus Adenanthera; species Adenanthera pavonina. The sequence continues at coordinate 7,384,162 of JAIVEN010000019.1, read as the reverse complement.
AGTTTTCAAATTGATCTCCTATAATTAAAATTATGTCAATATTTTACTAAATTTTATCGATAGGACTAACTTTGTATTATCTTGACACTATAAATATCAATAATTGATCCTACCGAAAGGAAAAATATATATAATTAATAGAGTGAAATTAACTCACATATATGACAATAGTTTTACAAAAATATAATTATAGCTATTAAATTAAGATTTGAGTTAAGAAAAATGAGTTGTCATTTTTTTCCATAAAAAAAATGAGAGAATTTGATTTGATGTGTTTGCTATTATAATATAATAAAACTTCTAAATCTTCAACATATCTGAATTGTCTAGATCATCAGCTAAACAATTACATTCTGTTCAAATTAATTATCATTCAAAAACTAAAAGAATTAGGTCCAGTGTTAGTTAGCTATTGTGGTAGAATTATGATAAATATCTTCAACACTTTAAAAAATAGAGAATGAGGAAAGAATCATGTACCTCAATGAAGGAGTGGAGTCAATTCTGAACTTGCCCTTCTTAGCATACTCTTGTAGATCAAGCTCATAAAGTTCTTTAGGATCAGCTGGAAGAGCAACCCTCCATTTCCTCAAGGCAGCCACAAAAACCCTAGCCATTCTAGTGAAGGGACTCCCAGTGGGCAATTTGTGTCTATAAAAAGGCGTCCCTCCCAAGAAGATCCCAATTGAGATTGCAAGTCCTAGAGTTGGAAGGGCATACCCTAAAGTCCACCCCACATTGTCTTGAATATACACAAGAATAGTGTTGGCAAAGAGGGTCCCAAAGAAGATGCTGAACATCCACCAATTGAAGAAAGAGAGCTTTAAATTCTTCTCTTTTGGGTCAAAATCATCAAATTGATCTGCTCCAATGGTGGAGATGTTGGGCTTGGTCCCACCAGTCCCCACCGCTAGTGTGTACAGCGCACCATAGAACACAGCTAGTTGTAATGTGGAGGCTTTTTTGCAATTTGTCAGAACTTTTTCTGTGCACTTTGGTGGCTTTAGGCTTGGTAATGAAACTGATAGTGTCAACAAAGACATACCCTGCCAAGAACAAATACAACAATTTTTCAAGTTCAGATATTTTGTTTGGTCTTCTAGCCTCTAGCCCAAAAAAAAAAGTATCTAAAGCCTAAACAATATTTTGATATCTCTAGTCTCACTAAATTTTATTTTTTTTTTTTTTTAGGTTTATGGTTCATTCATTGTAGGTTATGAAGAACAGTTAATTTGTTTTCGTCATCAAACTTTCTCTCCAGAGCAGTTAAATTTTAGTGTAAGTGTTATATGTCTCAATTTAAAAAGCAAAAAAACAATTTCTAAAGTGTAAACTTTTTCTCTTATTCCAAACGTACACAGAACTTTATTTAAGATAAAAAATAAATCTTACAGACCACCCTTAATTTTTTCTAAATTACAAAAAAAAAAAATCCTCTTTCATTTTCAAAATTTACTCAAATTTTCTTTGAAAATAGAGAATAAATTGCACAAACTTTACGTTAGGAGGAGGTTTGTGTATTTTTTAAAATAAAGAAGGGTGTAATTTCAATACAATTTAAGAGAGATTGCTGGTTGATTTATCACTCTAAATGCTATAAATGATCAATCACGTGCCATTTTAATATTTTTATTATATAGTCTATATCAACTAAATGTATAAGTAAAAGATGGGATGAAAATAATTTTTTAAAAAATTTAAAATTAAAAATTTTATGATGATTTTTTTCATTTAAAAAATAATGAAATTTCAATCACATAAATGAAATATAAATAATTCATATCCCCAATTACAAAAGTCACGTAGAATCCAATTCGTCTTCCCATAATTATATAAATGCATAGTTATTTTCACGATTTGATATCTAATATTATCAATTAATTCAAAATTAAGTTGGGTCGCGATACTACAATAAGATTTTGATGATTTTTTTTTCGGTCAACGATTTTGATTCTACTATGCGTGTTTCCTTTATTAGTGACACATATCTCAAGAGTGTAGAAAAATTTTCTTCACAACTTGTTTAGCTGGTTGTTTGCCAAATATAGTTGACTAATCCGACAAATGCACATGCACACGCATAAACACACACATATTAAATGTAAAATTTTAAATAATATTAGACACAAATGTATTATTTTGTCGTTTTAATTATTTTTATAGAACAACAAATGTTGACCAAGCTTCTAAGATTTATGATGTTTTTGTAACTATGTTTTCAAGTTGTGTATGGACGGAGTTATATTTATCTTCAAGTTGTGTATTCAATGAACTACAATGTTGAACTATAATATAATTATTTTTTATTTTATTTATTTATTTATTGGTTTTCAAACTTATTGAGGCCATTATGCATATGATTGGTGTATTATTGGTCTGCCTGTAGCTAGACTTATTTGTGTTGACTTATGCATTTTAAAAATATATAGAGATAGTTGATAGTTTGTTTTTTACTTTATGATGACAAATTTGCAGCCAAAATTATGTGCATCGAACTATGATCTTGTGAAATATGAAAATGATGTTATGTAGAAATTCCAAATGCCGAATATTCAAATTTACTGGACACAATATTAGAAAAACAAATTATAGGTGAGAGTTCAAGTTTAAAATAAAAAAAATTCATAACATTTTAACAATAGGAACTAAATTAAAAAGTTTGTAAATTGTACGATTTCAATATATAAATTTATAAACTATAAAGTTCATGTTAAAAATTGAATCAAAATTAAAGGAATTAATTTTTACAAATTGAATCTTCCAAAAATTAAATAAATCAAAGTAAATATTTTAAAATATATGAATTAAATATTAAATAATTAAATTATATCTGTGGCAAGCAAGCGTTGTTAAAGTAGAAGATAGACACAGTGGCCAAAAAAAATAAAAGATGGACATACCGAGAGGTAGATCATGCAAGCAATGAGAAAAGTCCAATAACGTCCCAGATGAGCGTCTGCAATGTACGCGCCTAGTATGGGCGTGATCCAAATGGTCCCAACCCAATTAGTGACATTGTTGGCCGAAGCCACAGTACCCTGATGGAGCTTGGTGGTCAAATAGAGTATCAGATTGGATGAAATTCCATAATATGCCATTCTTTCGAATACCTCATACACTGTTTCACAAAAATTCATATTTCACATTATTAGCTCTTCCGATGCAACAAACACATTTTTTAGATTTATATTGATTTTTTTTTTTGCAAAGCTATATTGATCTTATTTAAAATATATATATAGAGAGAGAGAGAGAGAGTATTATGTTTTTTTTAATTTTTTAAAAAATAACATAAATTTTTGCTCATTTTTTAAACTTACACTTGCATTTTTTTAATTTGAACATTAATGAATAAATCACACACCTTCGATGAGAATTGCTAAAATTATACCACTGCCTTCGTAATTTTACTAAAACTAGATCGGGAAGACATATTTGTGACAAAATCATATAGTAGGATCTATTAATTTTGATATTAAAAAAATAGAGAGATTACGATATTATGCTACAAAACAATAAAATACACAGTACAATATAAGCCAAATAAATCGCATAATCAAACTATTCGTAAGCCATTATTTTCCTCAAAGGACTTTTATAGAAATTATCTAAAAATAAATAGATAATATATATTTCCTCTATTTTTATAACCAGTGCATACATCCTGTGAATTTTATTAAAATTTCACATATTCAGAAAAACAAACTTCACCTAAAAATAAATTTCATCTGTGTAATTTAAGGGAAAATAATACTGAAGAGGTTTACATGATTTAAACAAAAGGTATATCTTAAATTTTGTTAAAAATACACAGAAATGTTTTATATCTTCAAGTGATGTTTGCACGTGCAACTGTTCATAATATTTATTTTTTAAAGAAGAAATCAAATGTTTAAATTTTGTTTAAATATTCATATCATCCCAACTACTTAATAAGGGAGATTGGATCCCCAGTACTTTACATGAAAACCGTATTAATGAGAAATTTTTATTAGTTTCAAAAATGTAAGAGAAGTTTATTGAATTTCATTACAACTTAAAAGAAATTTTTATAATTTATTTTTTTAAATAAAAATTTAGAAATGAAAGCAATAATTTATCCTAAGATTAAAATAAAACTGTTCATATTTTATTCAAACACACACATTTATTTTTTGGTAGCGCACACACATATATTATAATTACATATAGTAATGTCCCCAAGAAACCCACTTTTTGGTGTAAGGTTTTTCTCCCGTTTTTTCTTTTGGTTTGATTTGGTTTGCTCCATAAAACTTGATAGGATAGGTTTCCGTTTTTCTTTTGATGTATCTATTATTTATTAATATATATTTCCTTTGCAAGAAAAGAAACCCACTTGCTGGTGGGCACATGTACATGCACAAAGGCATATTAGCATCATGTATTTAACTATTTATGTCAAATCTGCGTCGTTTAAATTAAAATTGAATAATTCAGATTTAATTTTATTTTATTATTATATTTTTAAAATATTTTTATTTTATTAGGTAAAAATAAAAATAATTTTATAACCATCACTTTTTACTCAAAAAAAATAATGCTATTATTTGAAAAAATTAAAATATAAAATTTTAAATTTGAAACATCCAAATTAAAAGTCGGTGGCCAGATTTCGGCAAAGTGATGTGGTGAGCATCCAATGATGCACAAAATAGAGAAACAAACTGGTCCGTGCGTAAAAGGTTAGTCAAAAGAGGCTCAGTAAAAAAACGAAATAATTATATCTTTACAAATATTATATGACTAAACGAGTGGCATATTTTCAACCTAGTCCTATAAATTCAATTTTTATTAATATCTGATTTCTAGTTTGATTATAGACAATATATAATATATAAAATGTCAATTTTTGAAAAACAAAATTAGGTCCTGAATTTTTTTAATTTTAAAAAAAAGTTAAGAAGTTTATATTTAAATATAAATTCATACAAAAATAGACGTGGGCCGAAAGGAAGACAGGTAATTCCGGAAGCACGGGATGATGATGCAGACTTCAGAAAAACGACAAAGCATTCATTGAGTTATTAAAATCATAAGATGGGTCCGTTTACTGTAAGAAGTTTGAAATAAGCGTCATAATCATTATTTAAATATTTACAGCTTGTAAATAATATATAAATATATTTTTAATTACCATCCGGAAAAGACAGGGGTGTGGGAAAATTTTCAGGTGAAAATAAAAGTAAATTATAAATCTCTTTGTCTAGTTGTTTTTTTTTATGTCTAGTATTTATTTTTCATATTTTTTAATACTAAATTTATATATTTTTTATTATATATATATTTATACTATTCTCTAATTAAAATTTAATGAATAAATTTTTTAAATTTTTTTTAAATTTAAAAAATTAACACTTTTAATATATATAATTAATAATTAAATTTATAGTGCATTCAAAAATAATCCATATTCTAACTTTTAATTAGAAAACAACATAAAAACATATAAGTATTTTTTTTTCATATTCCTAACAAAACCTTAATAAATTTTTGTAAAAGTATGATTTAATTAAAAAATAAAAGTGATAAAATCTGAATTAGTTTATTGTATTATTGTTGTTCATATATAACAATATTCATATTTTCTTTTCTTTTAAATAAAAATAAAAGTGATTACTTTATGTTTATAAATTATTAATTTTAATTTATTTTAATTTTATATATTAAATGAGTTTCAACCTGTCTTTTTCAGAGTGCAACAAATTTTCAACACTGGAGAACGAAGGTTGGAATTTTTTGGGGGCACCAACACGATTTTTTGTCTTGGACTTTTGAGACTTGTTTTGTACATAATGCAAAATATATAAAATTAAGAAATAATTTTATAAAGAAAGTATAAAAATGTTATTGGAAAGACGAGAATCAGAGACGCCCATTTTTTGATATGAAACAAGAGATTCCGAATTTCCGATCAACTATCGAGGCATTGTAGTATGAGAAATTCAAAATAATATTACCAAACGGATTTTTTTTTTTCTTCTGGTAAGATAAAACGGATTTTTTTCTGTGTTTTGATCTGAAAAAGTGTTTCAAAAATTACTGGAGAAAACAGATTTCACAAGAAAAAAAAATAAAAAAGGAAACAAAAGACAAATACTGTTACACTGCCTTGCTTTTTTTTTCCCAAAAGAAAATACTAATAAGAGTACAAGACAAACACGAAAACGTGTGTAGAGAGAGAGAGAGGAAGAAGTAATCATAATGTCATCTAGTAGTAGTGAACCAGAGGAGCAGGTTACAGAGATCTAGAAATGAAATTTGTCCGGATTCGATATTTCTCCTTCCCCTCGTTCTCTATGCTAATTTCAGTGTTAAAGCTCAAAATAGCAGACTTTTCCTTTTGATTTTTTATTTTTATAATATTTTTTAAAGATTTTTTTGTGAATATAGTGTAGAAGGATCATGAAAGAGAGAAACAGTAAATCCAAATTTCAGAATGAAGAAAGATCATGATTTTTTATTTTTATAATATGAATGGCAAAGCATTTTGCGAAGTCAGGAAAGTGATTTAAGAAACTAAGTCCGTTAATATTGATACGTAAAGCAAGTTTGTTTGAATTAAGTTGCAGAGTTGAGCTTTTACAGAGTGGCATTTTATAGAGAAGAAAGAGGAAGCCTCCCTTATTAAGAAGTAATTAAGTATTAATTAGTAATTAATACAAACAAGAAGTAAGGAATAGAGAGAGAGAGAGAGAGATACCGACGACGAAGGAACAAGCTTTCCAGCGACCTCTTTTGGATCTAAGGACAGGTTTGCCTTTGAGATCAACTGTTCCGTCTTTAGTGTACTCATTGTTCGACCCTCCTTCTTCCATCTTCTTCTTCTTCTACTCTCTCTCTCTCTCTCTCTCTCTCTCTCTCTCTCTCTCTCTCTCTCTCTCTATAATTAAGTGATTTGGTGTTTTGACAGAAAGCTGTTCTTTGAGTGAGACCGAGCCCTGTAACGCTCTGGATGGAGAGGAAGGAATACACCCCTTTATATAATACTGGAAAGGTTTTTTTTTTAGTAAAATATAATAAAAAAATAAAGTATTTTCCAAAACGTGTCATGTCAGATTTTATTTACTAAAAATATAACATACCAAATCGTTTTTTGGGTGTGCGACGAAACCAATACACCGAGCCATTCTCAAATATTCGACTTGATTTTTTTTATTTTTTAAATAAATATTCAACTTTGCTTTTGTAATTTTTTTTTAAAGAAAAGGCAAAGGAGTTTAGTCTGTAAAAGTGAAGAAGTCGAATGAAAGTTATCTTGTCTGTTTAATAGTATTTTTTATTTTATTATTTTAAAAAAAATTTTGTAAAATTGTTTTCAAGAATAAGTTTTAAAAATAAAAAAATAAAAAAATTTATTAAATAATTATTCTTAAAATTATAACTAGTGAGTGATAAGTGATAAATGAATTATTCAAAATTTATAATTTTACTATTAATAAGGTGGATATTTCTCACCTTTTTTGTGTTTTCCAGAATAAAAACTATAAAATACCTTAAAGGTATTATGTGTTTTCTGTTCTTTTATTTTTCTATTTTCCAGAACAGTTTATAAAAAACAGATTTACCAAACAAGTTTTCTGAGTTTTCTATTTTCAGAAACAGAATCAAACAGGCCCTTGAATTCTTTAGTTTTATTTTTTAAATCATGAAACTTAAAATGATTTGGTAAAAAGATATTTTATGACCATATAAAAAATATTGAAAAAAAACAGCATCTAATTTTTTAAATCCTCAAAAAAGACTTGGCCTTTAGTAGGAAAAATAATAATAATGAGTGGATAAAGTTACATTTATAATTTTTTTAAATAGAATAAGCTAAATTTCTAAATGAATTAAACTAATTTTATATGTGAATTGAACTAAATTTTCAAATAGATTGAATTAATTTTCTATGTGGAATGAACTAAATTTCCAAGTGAAATGAACTAATGTTCTAAATGAATTGAATTAAATTTCTAAATTGACTTATTTAAATTTTCAAGTAAAATAAACTAATTTTTAAAATAGACTAAAATAATTTTCCAAATGAATTAAATTAAATTTTTAAGTGAATTTAAGGGCACATCATATTGAAATGAATATACGTTGTAGTTGGCATAAAATAATGTTAGGTTATTGAGTAAAAACATAAATTATTCATATTGATGAGTTCAATCCATCTTCATGAAACCTATTTAACTTTATGATTTCTGATCAATTTGAATCATTTATGCCTACCATTATTTTAATATTTGATGTCAAGTACAATATTTACTCATTTCAACATGGTAAACCATTAAATTCACTTAGAAATTTAGTTCTCTACTTAGAAATTTAGTTCAATCTACTTGAAAAATTACTTCAATCTATTTAAAAAATTAGTTCATTTTCATTTAGAGATTTAATTCAATCAACTTAAAAATTTAGTTCACTTTAAGATTTAATTAAGTCAATTTGAAAATTTAGTTCTTTACATTTAAAAAATTACTTCATTCAACTTAAAGATTTAGTTTACTTAAGTTAGAAAATTAGTTCAACCTATTTAGAAATTTAGTTCAATCCACTTAAAAATTTAATTTACTCTATTTAGAAAAAATTATAAGAATAATTTTACCCACTAATTATTATTATTTTTCTTACTAAAGACCCAAATCTTTTTGGGGATTTAAAAAATTAGAGGTTGCTTTTTTTCAATATTTTTGTTATATGATTATAAAGTATCTTTTTCCCAAATCATTTTAAACTTCATAAATTAAAAAGAAAAAAAAAACTGAAGAAGTCAAATACGGTGAAATACCTTTCATTGGACTTGAACTTTCCTTTTGCCTTTCGCTGACAAAAGTAAAGGTATTCGGCTTCTTTGAATATTTGTTTCAAAAATAAAACAAAATCAAGTCGAATGCTTGAGAATCGACTTCTGTTCATTTAGCTGCACATTCAAAAATTAACTTTTATGTGTTATGTGTGGGTAAATAATATATGTTTTGGTATATATTTTATTCTTTTATTATATTTTACTCAAAAACACATAATGGAACTATTCCTCCTTCCTTCCATCTTCTTTCTAAATAGTATATACATATATATATATATTAATTAGCATTCTTCCCATCTTTTACTAAAAAAATATATTGTATTTTAAATAAATATTTAATCCATTTAATTTTCTATATCAAAATAAAAATTATCATTTTAATATAAAATATATATATATGGACTTACATTATACTATTATAAGTTATAAATAGTATAATTTATTTTAAACTTTACTGAAAATTTTTTAGTTTTAACTTTTTTGCACATATTTTATTGGATTCCTTCAATTTTTTTTATTCAAAATTAACTGTTCAATAATAACTATTTAATCTAGTAATTAATTAGTAGTAAAGTAATCTATAATGTAATAAATTATTTTCAACTTATTTGGGAATAATTATATTATTTCATATGTTAAAAATAAATTCTACTCCCTCTAATTCTTAATATAAGATCTTTTTAACCGAATCATGTGAATTAAGAATGAGAGTTAAAATTAATTAACCATCTCAATTTTTCCAAAAATCCTAACATTTTTTTAAAACTACCATTATTTAATCACTTTCTCTCTCTTTGAAATATATTAAATATGGACTTTTTTTGAAAATATATAATAAATACTACCCTGTATACTGTAAAGATTCTGTATTTAAAATTAGGACAAAAGATCATATATTTATAATATGAGGGAATATATAATTTTATTTTCACTTTTTCTTCCTTATTTTGTGCTATAAATTATGGGGAAAAAAGATGTGGTCAAACATAGCCAAACTTTATTGAATAATATTAAGTAAGACCTCAATTTCTTTTTAATTATCATTTTTAAAGAAAATTTTTATTTCTTTTTATTTGTCATTTTTAAACTCCAAAGTAATATTAAATAATATTTTTTAACTATACACTCATTTATCAATTTAAAAATATAATATTAATTACTCTTTTCTATTTATCTATTTTTAAAGGTATATTTAAAAATTCAAAATGAATTTTAACATATTAATAATATTTCTTAATCTTTATACAAAAACATTAAATAACACATAAAAAACGGAGGAAGTAATAATTAATATAAATTAAATTCAATGTAACAATTTTGTTTATTACTACCTCCGTTTCTTTTTATATGTTATTTAAAGTTTTAGTACATAAATTAAGAAATATAATTAATTTTTTATAATTTTATTTAAATTTTCTAATATGTTCTTAGTAAATGATTAGGTAAAAAAAGTAATTAATGTTATATTTGAATTTTAAAAAAATAAATAAGAATATAATTGAAAAACTAGTAATTAATATTATCAAAGGTAAAAATAAATATAAATAAAAATTTTCTTAAAAAAAAGACAATTAAAAAAATGTAGAGGGAGTATTGAGTAATTATGTGCTGAAAATAAAAGAAAATAAAAGACATGTAAGAAAGCTAGGTCAGATTTTCTTTTCTTTTCTTCTTTTTTATTGTGTTCAATGACTAAGAGTATCTCAGTGATCATAATTGTTAGTGCCTGTTTGGTTTTTAGTTAGTCAAAAATAAGTTTTAATATAATTGGTTTTACAACATAATTATGATAAAAATTAGTTTTGGACTAACGTATTTATATTTAGATGATTTATTTGAAAATTAATTTTAATAAAACTCATAATTTTTCTTTAAATTAAACTAAACCCTATCCTATGATTAATTTAATGTACTTGAACTAAAATTTAATTTACATTTATTTAATTGAATATATCTGATCTAACATTTTCTTACCGGTTATAATCTATAAAGATTAAAATTTTGAAGGACCATTTTGGTCATTAGATAGAATAAATTTTCGAAAATTTTATCTTTTCAATTTTTTCATTTTTTCTCATTTTTATTGATTTATTTTTATTTGACTTTATTTTAATTGATACATAATTAATACTCAACTACAGTTTGTAATGAAAAAACACCCTCCAATTTGCTTCGGTCAAGAATAAATTTCCAACCACAACTATTTTTAAATGTAGAAGTGATATGATAACCAAACATATTATTTTCATTACAAAATTGGTTTTGAACTCAAACTCTATTCCAAAAGCAAATCCAAACATGCCATTAATCTCCTTTAGGGTATGAAGGACAAAAAGTATATATCTTTTAATTAGATTTGTTATATATACAAAAGTTGATAATTAAATCCTCAACAACTTATTTAATGAACGGGGAACTTCTATCATGCCAATTAGTAAGTGTGATGAATAGTTCAACAATTAAAAAATTATTTCATTCATCCTATTTTATTTGTCTATTTAAAATTTTAGTATAAAGATTAAGAAAGATAATAAATAACCCAATAAATAATATAATTTTACTAAAGCATCCTTAATTATTGCTCATTTTCTATTCATACTATTAGTTTTTTAAAACAATATAATATTAAATGCTTAAGGATCTAGTTAAAAAAATTATTAATTTTTTATTATTTTTTAAAATAATAAATAAAATAAAATATTTAAAATTTTTTAAAATGATATATAAAATTGGACGGAGTGAGTAATAATATATTTCAAAATATATTGATAATTTGACCAGAAAAAGATATGGAATTTTTCAAAAATAAAGTTAAACTACTGCGTCCAGAAAAAGATATGGAATTTTTTATGAAAGAAAAAATTATGTGGTACGTTGAAGAAAGTAGCGTTTCCTCTTCTCATTAATTGTGAAAAAAAGTTGTTGGTAGGCCGAGATATTTATGCAATGGAAGTTTCCATAAATTAAATTTTTATTAACATTATTTTTTCTTTCATAAAAAATGTTGTTACATCTTGCATTAATGAGGCAGTTAGATATGAACCACCAGCTTTACATTAATGATTCATGATTCAATGTTTACGGAATTGACTTATAAAGTACTCCTCTGGTTCTATATATTACGTGAATTAATAAAAAAAGTTAAAATTAATTAATTATTTTAATTTTTCTAAAAATTTTAATATTTTTTTAAAACTACCCTTATTTAATCTTTTTTTTTTCTCTTTAAATACATTAAATAGGAGTATTTTTTTAGAAATGTATAATAAATATCACCTCGTATATTGTAAATGATCTTATATTTAGGACCAGAATAAAAGATCCTATATATAGGACTGGAGGGAGTATAACTCATATCTATTCAAGTCACTCCCACAAAGAAAATATTAATTTTTTAAAAAAAATTTATATTTTTATAAAATTGCCCTTATCAAATAGAAACAAAAATAAATTAATCTCTCTAGTTACTCAATACTTTTTTTTTTAACTCTTCTCTCTCATAAGTAAATACTATTATATATAGAAATAAAATTAAAAAAAAATATTAACTGGTCACTAACTTTCACAAAGAGATTTATATTTTAAAATCTTAATCTCCACTAAATTCATCTTATATTTTGAAATGGAGGGAGTATTAAACATCTACAATAATAACAATTTATAAAACAATTATTTAAAGTATTAAATTATTTGATAACTAATAATGTTTAAAAGTAAATAATTATTCATTGCATCCTCTACTTTGTTAAATCTTCTTTTATTAAAAAAAAGTAAGATATATAGCGTTTATTTTATATTACTATTTATTAATAATAAATATTGTTATGTAAAAATAAAAAATTTATTTATAAATTATTTTTACTTTTATTTTATTTTATTTTCTCGTACATATAAAATACTACTTAAATTTGATGTAAATCTTATTATCAATTATGGTTAAGTTGAGTGATGCGAATTCAACACATTTTAAGTAAATTTTTAGTTTGAAAATTGTAGGTGGAAAAAATCACTTTGGTAAAACTTCGTCAGAGTTGGGATATACTTGATCCATCTTGAACCTAAATTAGTTAGTGATATTAGATATGAGATGGCTTGTAGAAAAAAAAAAACTCCTTCCGGTCTTATATATAGAATATTTTGTCTTGATCTTAAATATAAGACCCTTTACAATATATGAGGTAGCATTTATTAAATATTTCCAAAAAATGCCCCTATTTAATGTATGCAAAGAGAAAAAGAGAGAGATTAAATAAGGATAATTTTAAAAAAATGTTGAAATTTTTGGAAAGATCGAGATAGTTAATTAGTTTTAACTCCATTTCTTAATTCGTGTGATTCGGTTAAAATGGTTTTATAGTAAGGACAAGAGGGAGTAAAATAAAGGAAAAAGAAAATGTAAATCACATATGTTGGGAATGAATCATATTATTGATAAGTTATAATTAAATAATTGGACTTACCATACATTTTATATTTTATAGTGATATTGCTTATTGCTATCCAAGGTGTGTGATGCGTAGATAGTTGCACGTCGTATATGATTGTGAAATGCACTAAAGTCAGTCGAACCAACTTGGACACTGAATATAATTCTTCTGCAGAAGAGAAGTTTGAAAATTCAACTACTCATTTTCTTGGCATGGGGACGTCCTTCTTCCAAGATTCGACTGCCACTTTAGTAACATAATATGAAAATATGAATTCGACTACTCAAGTCACAAGTTCACACCAATAAATTCCTAATGTGCCAAAGAACATTGCATCACAAATGACACGGCAGATTTGGACTGGTATTCCAAATCATTAGAAGATAATCATTATTATCCTTAGAATAAGGTATAAATTCTTGCAAACTTTTTTTCTTTTTTTAATTTGCACGAGAATTTCATCCGTCTAGATTAATTTGTGGAAGTGCAAGAGCATTTGCAATTGTTAATTCCAAATATAATCTTTTAAGTGTTAATTTAATTATCGATGTGTAATAAGTATTTCATCACGTTAAATATATATGATTCTACTCAATTTTTTAATATTGTTGGAATTAGATCTGATCTTCTAGTTCAATTTAAAAAAATCAATAAATCAGTATATGTACAGGTCCAAAACATTCACACATGTAACTTATCATTTCGAGCTAATTTGGTTAAAAATGGTAAAAAAGAGTAGTTTTTAAAAATAAAAAAAATGAATAAACTTATCTTAAAAAACTATTGTTTCAACAGGTTCAATAATTAGTTTGATTTTGAAAAACATCATTTTTTTAATATACATCACATATCATATACATATATATACATGCACATATATATTAATGTTACTTTTTTAGGTAACTAAGGAGGCCCCGGACACTTGTATTACCCAAACAAATCATTGGCTATGGCTAGAATGGCTGCTACAATCTCTCTATTTTTTTTCATTGGAACACAAATGATACATATTTAGTTAAAATAGCATACTCTTGGACCCGTTTGGTTCGTTTCCAAGTGCCTAGGAATAGTAGGAATCAAGTCTCCATTCCAACATGGTATATGTTTGGTTGCTTATTTCCACCCAGAATCCCCATTCCCAGGTGGGCTCTATTCCCAAATTTCATGGAATCTGGATGCCCGACTCGACCCCATCCTTCTTGATTCCCACATATAAGAATTTCCTTCATGACCATCCTACCCTGACTTCCATCAACAACCGACGCGTCATCTTCTTCCTCTATTCCCATCCTCTAGCTTCATAGTCCCCGTATAGATCAAAGGTCACCGACGACAGTGACATCAATAGAGCAGAGGTCACCTCTTTCCTTGGGCCTCTTTTCTTCTCCATTATCCTCTCCCATCTGTCCTCTCCCTCCTCTGGCGTCTCTCATTTATGCCATATTCGAACATCGTGCATCATCAGTTGAGCCTCATCTTTGCCGTCTTCAAGTAGTCATGCCTAAGCTCTACCATCCTCAAACTCTGATGCGATGAAGGTCAATGATCTCGTCTTCGAACATTGGTGCTCTGCTCACAAATCTAGGTTGAATGGCGTATTTTTTTCATATTAGGGTTGAAGTCTGAGTGCTGTATATTTTTCATGTATTTTTTAAATTTGAGTTGAACTTTGTTCACTTGGTTATGGGTTAAGGAAGGGAGGTCCTAGGTTGAGCAATTGACATGTGTTTCCTTTTTCAATCATGTATTTTTAAGATTTGGCGGATATTTTGGTTTTGATGTGTATTGAACTATGATGGTGAAGATGTTGGTCAGTGATGGCCGGGAATGGTGAAAAAGGTGCTTTCGAATGTATTTTTATTTTTCTTTTCATTTAAAATATATATTATTTTATCATTTCTATATACCATACCAAACAAACTTATAGTAAGCGTGATTCTACTCCATTCTATCCCAATCACTCCATTTCATTCCCACCCTTTCTAGGAACCAAACACGGTAAAAAATTTACTAGTTTGAATTAATCTTATATTATTTTGCCAAAAGCTTTTGTAAAATAAAAAAGCACCGAATGACTCTTTCATTTTCATCCATGTAAAATTATATTTTCCCTTAATAATGCAAATTTTAATTAAAATCCTTATAAATTATTTTTTAAAAAAATTTAATAAATAAAATCATACTGAGCTCAGTAGTTGTATTAGCCAACATGACCACTTTAATCTAGCCAACTTTGTTTTTGCCTAAAATAGCTCAATATATTTGAAATAGACAAAATTAACAAAACCATTAGACACCATGTGAAGCCTTGGTAGCTACTCTTAGTAGATAGAAAATGAGAGATTGTTCTATTTTTTTAATTTAACGTATTTTGTTAATGTATTAAAAACATATTATATGTGGGCTTAATATATTTAATTCAATCTACATCTCTCAAATTTTATCTAGACTACAATTCTTAAGTCATAGTTGACTCAATAGCATCAAAAGAAAACATGTTTTTACTTTCTAATTGGGTAGGCCATCCTCCATTGCATTACATGAAATATGAAGAATGAATAATGTGACGCTTTATTCAAATTTTATGAAGAGTTGAGGTTACTATAGATTTTGTATTTTATATTGCTATATTGATTGATATTGATAATGACTTTTAACATTTTAAGGGTATACAGGATTAGGAGAACTTTTTCAACAAAGTAGGCAAGCATTCTACATGTTCCCATTTGCATATGTTCTTGGTTGAATTAATAATTAAGGTAATACCAAATGTCTAAGTGATAATGGTGTGCAATGTTAAAAATGCTTTTATGGTAAGAGATCAAATCCTCTTTATTTGTGAGAGTGCATACCCTTGCCATCATGTGAGTCTATCTTCCTAAGTCCATGTCCTAGTTTTCTCGACACTTCTCTCCCCAGCTTTCATCAGACAAGAAGGTGCCCATTGTAACACCTTACTTTTATCTATATTTTTTCATATATTATAGTATGTACAATGTCCAAATAGCTCATATTAAGAGCTTGAACCATTAATAGAACCAAAATATTTAAATAAAAAAAAACGTGGTACTATTTATTTGGTTCTCAAGTTTTCTGAATGAACTTTGAAAAATCATAACTTAATCCAGAAAAATCTTATCAATGTGGATCAAGTCTCTAAATGAAGCTAGAAACATGATATACAAGATAAAAATATGAAAATCTCTTTTAATCTGACCAATTAGTACAATTTATTGCTCAAACTTACACTATACAAATGGTCATTTCTCCCTTTTTCAAGATTTTGGCTATAACTTCAAAAATTCATATCTAAATCTATATTGAGCCAAATAATGTATTCTATATGCCATTAGAAAGATATATATGTATACTTGCCTTAATATTTTTATTATATATTTATTTAGTCTAGACAGGGCATAGCATCAATTTGAATCACTAGGAATCAGAACATCACTTTTTCTGGAACAGTCTTGGGAAAACTTGTATATCTCTCATTGTACAGCTCTAATTGAATTCAAACCAGTGGCATGTTGAACTCAAAACACAGATCGTTTCAAAAATGTAAATCACTAAATTTTTGGAGCTCTGTACGATTTTATACTTCCTTTCAAAGAGAAGCAACATACTCAGTAAAATTCGCAGCCTTCACATCGCTGTCCAGTTTTGACCCTTAACTTCAAAAATATACTATAAATTGTACACATATCCAAATTGAGTGTTCTTTTGCTCATTAGAAAGCTTGTTCTCTCTAGTTTCATATAATTTATAACACTTGACTTACTTACCCTGTCTCGGTCAAATAGTATTGACTTTACTTTCATGGCTACAAAATAAACTTCTAGCAATATAACATGGTAAAGTAGACTTCATAACAAGCTCACATGATCATTCCATGTTTCAAATCCATGCCAAACATTTCATAATGCTCATAAGGACATAATAGCACAATGGCACAGATCTAAAAGCACATACGTGATTTTATACATAATTTCAAAATATACACTCATAGCTTGAAAACACCATTAAGCATCATTCTCTTCTTCATTCTCCTTGCCTTTTCTTTGGACTCCTTTGCCATAGCTTGTGCCTAGTCATTTGGGATACTTGAGGGGATAAGATTGGGGGACAATCTCAGTAGTAAGTTACATTCCATGCAATTATGTCAATCATGTCAAATAAACTCACATTTGATCACATTTAATCACATCAATCACATTTTAACAATAAATTGCCACATTGATCATAAAAAATTCGGCAGCATAACGGCTTAGAAAATGGACATCCCGGGGAATAAAACCCCTCATTTTACAGCCAAAACCAATCAAAGAAATCACAATTGTAATATAGCAACACAATTTAACCATAGAAAGACAATGAAAGAACATAAAGTAAGAATATGAAACTTAGCTACCTTTGGTGCTTTCACTTGGCTTTCCTCTTTAAACCAAAGCTTCCTCTAATTTTCCTAAGCTCCCTCAAGTCCCTAACATTATTCAACACATGCTCAAGCCACTGATTTCATGGCTAATCATAAAAAGTTCTCATAAAACTCTTGAAACCCTTAAACTCCCAAACTTTTTATCTTAAGCTCTATCTTTGAGCAACACTTGTTCTTGAGGTTTTTCATTTTGGGGAATTCATTTTTACCATCAAATTAATGAAATTCCAATCTTAAGAAATGATCTGGCCAAAAATCTGCTCCAAAGGTAAAAGAATGGTTCTTTCACAAACTTGCTTAGAATATACCATACTTGTTGAATTAAGAGTTTTGATGATTTCAAAGCAACAATCAAGAGCTTGGATTGAAGATATCAAAGGAGATCAAAGTGTTTCAAGTGAAGAATTTTTGAGTAATAGCTGTTAGATCTTCTGTAGGATCTTTTATTATGTTTTAATGAGGGTAAAAGATTTTGATTTGAAGAAAAAAATGTTTTCAAACCTTGATTTTATGCTAAATCTTGACTCATTTGAAAAACACCCACAAACAGACGAAGTTTGAGAAGTTTAAACTGAACTGTCATATGGAAATTCGAACTTTGCCTTTGGAAATTCGAATTTTGAGCTAAAACTGAATAAGTCTGAAGAGATGTCTCTCTGACAGACGAATTTTGATTCTCCAAAGTTCGAATTTTCATCTAAGTCTGAAAGAAGCCTTTTTGAAACAGACGAACGTCGCATCTTCAAAAATTCAAATTTCAGACAAAATCTAATTTGTGAAAACTAAAGAAATTCATCTGAAAAATGTTGAAGTTCATCTGAAATCAAGAAGAAATTAAGTTTTAAAAATACTATCTGACAGATGAACTTTGGCTTTCCAACATTCGAATTTTCATACAAGTCTGAAAGAAGCTTCTTTGAAACAGATGAACTTCGAGTCTTCAAAATTCGAATTTCAAACAAAACACAACTTATGAAAATGGAAGAAATTCGTCTGAAACAATGTTGGAGTTCATCTGAGATCAAGAATAATTTAAGTTTCAAAACTGCTTTCTGACAGACGAACTTTGAACATTAAAATTCGAATTTCAGAAGCTAAGGTTGTGAGTCTGTTGGAATGAAATGTTGACATACGAATGACAGAGTTTTGTAACTTCGAATGATGAAGTTAGTTTGAAAAGATTCTCTCTGACAGACGAACTTCACTCTTTCAACATTCGAATTTCGAAGAAAGTAAACTACTGTGCCTCCTTGAACGTACTGGGAACAGACGAATTTTGGGCTTCCAAAATTCGAATTTCGAGGGCACTGTAGAAAATTAAAAACACTGTTCATACTTAACAGAAAAACTTTCTTCTTGAAAATTCGTATGTCACAACGTGAAAACATTTTACAAGTTTCAAAATTCGAATTTCACTTCATGAACAGACGAACTTTGTATTTTTACGTTGGAACCTTTAACCTTCGGTTCCTTCGAAATTCGTCTGTTGACCAACCAAAATTCGAATTTCAGTATGTCAGAAGCATTAAATGCGGTTGGTTAACAGATAGTTTTTCAGGATAGCCGTTGGATAACTTCCCCAACGGATAGATTTTATCTCTAACGAATAGTTGGGACTTAAATATATAAATACAACATCATTTGAAGTTATGGGTAATGAATCAAACTTGTATATACTGAATTTCTGCTAAATCATCCTCTCAAAAGCTTTTACCCTCTAACTTCAATATCTGTACTTTAACCTTCAAATCTACTCTATTCAAGAGAGTTATATCTTTGTAAACAATCTACTCTTTATCTGAAAGATATATTTACTTGTGAGGGGAAATCACAAGGGGATTGGGAAGCACATTGTAGAAGTGCTTAGAGAGATTGAGAAAGCTCCAGAAAACAGAGCATACTCGTTGTACTGAGGCATTAGCAAGAAGCCCATTGAATTCTTGTTGTATAGTTGAAAAATCTCAAGAGATGTCTTGAGAACTGGACGTAGGTCAAGAGGATAGACCGAACCAGGATAAATTACTAAGTGTTTTTCTCTCTATTATTACTTCTCAGTTTACTCTGTTTTTACATTGCTTTATTACACTTTACTTTCTTCACCTATTTGACTTTGTGTAGAAAAATTTCAATCTTCCCAATTCACCCCCCTCTTGGGAAGTCAGCCTTGCTTACAATACTTGTTTCCTTTAGTAAAATCTCATGCTTTCTCTTGATTTTATGGTTTAAAAACAACTTTCCTTCCCATTAATCATGCTTGGCTATATTAGAACAGTGGATGAAGGAGAGAAAATTTCAAGGGAACTAACTCATAGAGCTTAGAAACTATACTAGAACACTTAAAGAACACAAGAGGTTTGCTTACCAATTTTTCTTGCTTTTCTTCCTCATTTTTTCTTCTCTTTTTCTTTCCTCCTTCACCCCACGTAGCTTCCCTTTCTTTCACCTTTGCTGTAGCTTCTCTTTCCCCTTTCTAAGTGTCCAAAACGTCCAACTTGAGGGGGTATAAATAAAAGAAGCCAACCGATGAAATTATGCCACCTAAGCTTCTTGATTTTTCTTGAAAATCCATGGAAATTATTAAATTAATGTCATTCCATCATGTGCTGCTTGTTGGCCATGAAATGAAGGGTATTTTGGTCTAAAAATTTTAAATATTTACTTATCCAGATATATCCTGGACCGGTTTGGACAATTAAAGCTACTTTAGCAGTATATTTTACTATTATTGGGATACTAATTATAATCATAAAATTACCATAATATAATTATTCCAATTTGTCCAAATATAAGACCCACACATTTTTCTTGAATGAATACTGCTTCTTCCTACAGTCTAGATTGACATTTATCGGGTAAGACATTAATATTAAATCATAATTACTCAATAAATATTATTTTGAGCTTAATCACAAAAAGCTCTCATAAAACTCTGGAAACCTTTAAATTCTCAAACTCTTTATCTTAAACTTTATCTTTGAGTCAATGCTTGTCTTTAAGGTTTTTTATTATGGGGATATTGAGATTACTTTAAATATTTACTTATGTGATATCCGGGCACTGACGAGAGCGGGGAGTGATCGTCGGTGCAAGAAAAGTGGGGGTAAGATAAAGTAACGAGGATAAAGTAATGAGGCACCGATAATGAGCGGCTCCTGGCAGGCTTCTAAGCGGGAGGGGCATATGAATGAATCAAATACATACCAGAACGAGAGGGATCCAGAGACTGTATAGGTGTGGGACTTTACGGTTAAGGATAATTTAAAGGAATTGATAGGTACTACCTATATCAACAAGGTGCATCTATCTTTTCGGTAGTTTATCCCTTAAGATCTCCTCAGTTAAGCGTGCTTGACGTGGAGCAATTATGGGATGGGTGACCTCCTGGGAAGGATGTATGTGAGTGAGGACAAAACACACCGAAAGGGCTTGTGTTGGTTTGTGGGAACAGCCGTCAATCCCAAAGAAGCGGCCGGACGTTACAGGTGGTATCAAAGCCCAGCCTCTCTCAGTACGGTATGGTTCGGGGATGAACCAAGGGGATGCTGGTGGGCATGTGACATCCGGGTGCTGACGAGGGCCGGGAGTGATCGTTGGTGCAAGAAAAGTGGGGTTAGATAAAGTGACGAGAATAAAGTAATGAGACACCACAAGGAGCGGCTCCTGGCAGGCTTCTAAGCGGAAGGGGCATATGAATGAATCAAATACATACCAGAACGAGAGGGATCCAGAGACTGTATAGGTGTGGGACTTTACGGTTAAGGATAATTTAAAGGAATTGATAGGTACTACCTATATCAACAAGGTGCATCTACCTTTTCGGTAGTCTATCCCTTAAGATCTCCTCAGTTAAGCGTGCTTGACGTGGAGCAATTATGGGATGGGTGACCTCCTGGGAAGGATGTATGTGAGGGAGGACAAAACACACCGAAAGGGCTTGTGTTGGTTTGTGGGGACATTTCTCAATCCCAAAGAAGCGGCCGGACGTTACACCCATGGTGTGGATGCATCTTTGTCCTTTTGTTTGGGTTTGGTGTTGTGCTTGTGCAAGCTAGAGTTTTGTAGGAAGGCAAAGAGCTCCTCCCACTGCGACTATCAGCTACAAAGAGATGGATTGGTCAATGTTGTTATATCTTACATTTAAAAACATTTTCCCATGAAAACTGTTTATTTGATGTATGAAAACATTTTTAGAAAAACTCAAACAAATTGAAACTTTGAAATTGTACAAAACTGTTTTTGCTGGTTTATAGCTCATTGTGCAGCATTTTTTCAAAAATCATAAATAAATGTAGAAAAATCCTTCTCCAGTGGTTTAAGTCTCCAAAAATCATGCACATCTCGAATTTTCAAGAAAAAATCAGAAACCGGGAAATGAACATATCGATTCGTATAGTTTATTATATAAATATTACTGTTCATTTCGCATATCTGTTTCTGTCCGAAAATCTGAACCTTACCATTGAAAATTCATTTCTCTTAATGTATAAGCCATTTGACACCAATGTTTTCGAACCGGACGGTCAAACTGGTCGGACTACCACCCGGAGACTATACCAGCTTGTGTTGATGGTTTGAGCCGTTTTTGTGGTTTGAGCCAGTTTATTATATAAATATTACTGTTCATTTTGCATCTCTGTTTCTGTCCAAAAATTTGAACCTTAACATCGAAAATTTATTTCTCTTATTGTACAAAGCCATTTGGCACCAATGTTTTTGAACCCGGACCGGATCGGACAGTCGAACCGGTCGGACTGCCACCCGGAGACAACACCGACTCATTTTGATGGTTTGAGCCTTTTTTGTGGTTGAACCAGATCGGACTGGATCGAGCTAACAATTAAGCTAGAAACCGGAACAGTTCTTTAAGAACTGGCCGGTTTTTTATATATATTTTTTAATTTATAAATTAATTAAATATTATTATTTTACAAGGTTAAAAATGAAAAACTTATTTTATCCCTATTAAATATTATTAATACTCCTTATTTCCATTATTTAAACATAATTACATTTTTAGACATTAAAAAAAATTTCTTTTTTATCCCTATTAAACATTATTAATAACCCTCATTTTTCATTACTTAAAAAAATCCCTTTTAGACATTAAATTAATGAGAAACAAAAATGATAAATAAGTTTGTGCTACCTTATAATATGAGATAAAAAAATTTAACTAATTATCTTATAATATGAAATTGAAAGAATATAAACTAATATAATACATTATGAACTTATGAGGCATTTGGCAAATTTAATGTAATATATAAGTTTATACATTATAATTCTTTTATATATGAAAATTTTGTATAATTTTAATCAGTTGAAATGGTTATATAATAGAATATGTGATTTTATTTTTTATATATTTTTTATTATATATATAATACAATTTTTTACATAATTATTATGTCTCCGGTTCGACCAATGGTTGAATCGATTGAACCATAAAAACCGTGACCTGATGACTTTTCTAGTTTGATGTCCAGTCCAGCTTTTAAAATATTGTTTAGTACATACTTAGCATCATTGGAAAGCTTTACTTATCTACTTTCTAACCATATTTTTTTCGTACGTTTATTCTACTCTTACTGGTCAGAGCAACAATATATGTCATCAAAGATCAGATAAAACTATTACTAGAGTAGTTCTAGTAAATCATGCATAACTACCATTTTATAGATCCAAATATCACCAAATCAATGCCATTATGTTCTTGAGACATTGATCTATCCATCTGTAACACCTCTCACAATTTCTTCCTTGGCATTGTGTTCAAGACCGGAGGAAACAGGATGAAGGAAGGTTTAAGTGGAGTCTGGAAACACTCCACGCCACAGTGAGAAGCAATTCCAGTGGCGTTGTTCGGCTGAACGTGGTGGAGCCGCGGCGAGGTATGTTGAGGCTGCGGTAAGATTCGGGATTTTTGTTTAAAATTGGATCATTTCGATCGATCGGGAAAGAAGAAAATGGAGGAGAAACCGAGGAGTAGAGTTAGGGTTCGTGATTTTCGGCCATTGGGAGTGATTTTCGGACCTCAAGAGCTTGGATTCAAGTGGGTAAGTGTTCTCTACTCCTTCCTCTCCATTTTGTTCGGTTGGATTTGGGGTTTTTTCGATTTTGAGGTTGGATTTCCGGTTTAGGACGAAATCCACCAATTGAAAAGGATATTATGGGATTAATGAAGTGTGTTGTGGTGTTCTTGTTGCTTCGGTGTGAGTTTTGAAGGGATTATGTGTATTTTGAGCTTAACCCTAGGTTGTTTTCGGTTAGAGCTCTTGGGAATCCGAAGTATATGTGTTTGAGTAGTGTTTAAATAGTCCCTAAGAGCTGATTGATGCATGGAAGGGGTGTTGGAACCTTGGGTTTGGCCTAAAGTGGTTGAATTGTGATGTTTGAGTAATGGTATATTGTGCTAATGGAAGAATTGTGTTATTATGAAGGTTGTTTGGTTAACCGAGAGGGATTCACACGTGTTGGACAATTTGAGAAATTTGTGGAGCTCACATGTGTGGTATTGACAACCTAAGAACTTATATCTGTATATATATGCATGTTCCTTTTCATACCACGATATTGATTGTGTATATGTATGGTTTTCTTATATATCGTGGTATGCACGGCTAGTTGATGTATGATAGTTGTATATTTATATTGTGATGTGTAGCATCCTCATACCATTGCATGCTAGTATGTTCATATGATGATTGTGATGATAATGACGTGTATATATATATATGCGTGGAGGCATGTTGGCATGACATTGGCATCATCACCATATGATTGCATAGTAAGAAATTGATGATGAGGTGATGATGATATGATGTGATATGAGATGATGATATGAGAGAGATCCCTGTCGCTAAATCCTCTCCATGGGAGAGTCAGGCGGTAAAGGACAATATGATATGATGAAATATCCCTGTCACTAAATCCTCTCCTTAGGAGAGCCAGGTGGCAGTGGATTTGGGAATACACCTTCCCTAAATCACCATTAATTCGTGATGGTCCAAGGGAAGGAGAGCCATAGTCTGAGTTCTAGTGTAACCATTGGCCGGGTTGCATTAGAGTAAGGTGAGCTTGGTGATGTCCCGGAATCAGTCTTCACTAACTGTTGGAAGGGAATCATCTATTGAAATGTCTTGTGATGACGACAGCTCGTGGTTCTAACCGTGTAGGAGGGAGAACATGTATACTATTCATTAGCATTGCATTACACGACTGTGTGGGTCAGTATATATGTGTTGTATGTAGTTGTCCCCGGTTACTGAGACATTGTCTCACACCCCATCTCCCATGACTAACCTTTCAGGTGACGGTTCTGGCAATAGTCCAGAGAAGACGCAGGAGTAGCTACGTACGTGGAAATAGTCTATGTAGTGTTTGAAATGTTGGATATTGTATCTTGTGCCAAGTAGGATAGAATGGTTTGTAATGAATATTTGGATAAGGTATGAATTGTATGGATTGTGTATGTTGTATGTATGGTTGCGTGGTTTTTGGATGTTCATAAGTATGTATGTTGGTGTTTGTGAGCCCATAGTGGTTTTGGGCCTGATTGGTGTATCTTAGGGCCTGTAGCCTGTTTGTTAAGTAAGAGTTCCAAGGGGTCAAATCTCAGAGTAGAGGTGCCTTTGGGGTGAAACCTCTTTGGATAAGTTGGTTTAGAGGTTTTGGACCTGTTTGAATGGTCTCTGAGTGACCCATTGCCTTTGGTGGCAATTGGAGGTGGTTAGTGGTGAATTTTGGTCAATAAGTGATCAAAACAGTGTCGAGGGTCCAGAATCTCCATACAGAGTTGGATCGAGGTTTAAGTGGTGTCTCTGGCTAGATTGGGACTAGATTGACTTGTAGGAATTGGAATCAAATCAATCGGAGGTCGGAGCCTAAAGTTATGCGTCGGAAGTTCGCCCCGGAGTTGGAAGTTACTAATATGGGATATCAACAAGGGGTGCCGGGCACCAGAAATCAGTCCGTGGCGCCAGTGAGGCCAGAAGCGTGTAAAAACAGAGGAGGCTGGAGCTGCGGCGGTACTGTAGCGGCCGCGGCCCCAGCCTAGTTTTTGGTGTTTTTGGGTCATTTCGCTGGTTGGAAGTTTTGGAAAGTGTTTCGTGATATTTTGGGGTGTGTTATATTGGATTTTTGAAGATTTTGGTTAAGTCTGGAGGTGACAGGAGGTAGGGTGTAACACAATCGATATAAACTATAAAATTTTTGGATACATATTCAAATTTATACAATGCATCAAAATGGATAGCCAAAACAGAGCGATAATACTTCATTCTTCTTCTTCCATTATCCTTGCTAAATTTTTTCTTTTAGCGTTATTGGGCCATATCATTGGGAAACATGGGATGAGATGGGGGGACATCTCAATAGCAACATATCTCAAGCTTATCACATTATCATATTAACTTAACTTTGTATAAACATTACATAATCACAATATGCTTTTGGGAAAAATAATTAAACTATAAGTTGCAATAAAAATTTTGGCAACATAATGGCTTAGCAAATGGGTATCCCGGGCTTAGCCCTTAACTTAAAATAGCCAAACCAATCATAGAAAGCAGCCAACATCACATTAACTTTTTTAAAGCATAAGCATAATGTATAAATGTACAAGTTTAGAGTAAGAGTTACTACCTCAAAGCTTTAACTTCTAAATCTTGGGTTCTTAACTTCTTGAATTACTCCTCTGACTTGACTATAACCTATTAGTATCATTAAACTTTATTTAATAATTTAATATCATCATATAAATTTAACTCAACCATAAACTATAAACTCTTTTCTCAAAATCATGTCTTGACCCAAAAAGAGAAGTAAGACGGAGGAATAAAATAGTTTAAACTCTAACTAATTTTAAACTAAATAAATAAGGAAGAAATCTAGAAGAGATTTAGAGTAGAAGCTTACATCAGAAGACCTCTACTTGCATTTTCTTCCTTCCTCCTTCCGTCTTTCTCCTTTTTCTTTCCTTTTCTCCTTTCTTCTTTTTCTTCCTCTTCTCCCCCACGGCTCCCTCTCTCTCTCACAGTCCCTCTTCCTTTCTTGCGTGAGTTGTGTGTGGAAAATGGGGAAGGGGAGGGGGTATTTATAGGAAGGTCTGATAGTTGTGGATTGTCAAATCAAGATTTAATCCAAGGGCTCAGAATTATTCTCACATTTAATATACTAATTACCCATTATACCCCTAGATATTTTTGGCCTTGTGAGAGAGTAGGGAAGGACAAAAATGTCCAACTTTTTCCTTCTTACTTTATGTCAAATCAAAAAAAGAGATAGTGTATTTTTTACTTTTGTAGATAAATTTGGCTCTGGTTTGAGTACTTTTTTATCTGCATTTTTTATTATACTCAGTGTCCTTCCTATTTACTTTATCTGTGAGACTCATTACCTTTCTCTTTTACCTTTTTATGTAAAATCCACCTATCTTACTTACTTTTTTACTATTCATCTCCTTTTACACTTACTATTTACGTGGTACCCACCTTTTACCAGATTTATATTTTCTCCTCTCAGAGCCCACATAACCAGTATCACTTGTACTTTTAACTTGCACCGGAGTATTTAAAATATTATTTTCTTTGTCTTAGTATAAATAATAATTTTACCTTTTTTAAGGCCATTTTTATATTTTAAAATATTTTGGGCTTTGAGCTAATTAAGTATCTAGGTTTCTCCACTTGTTATGAGTTAATCCAAAAAACTTTAATATCATTTATGACATTATTTGGTCATAAAATACATACATAAAAATTAGGATGTTACAGATGTATTGGTACACAATGGGCCTGGTGCAACTTAGCTCTTCATTGGATGGTCCAGATCTGGGGTGTGGAGAATGGACGCCTCTTGAGATTCAATCGTTTGCTTGTATTGTCAACTTTTGTTGGGGTTAGCTTTTTCGCGTGGTTGATGCATGGAGTCCTATCAAAGTATGTTCTTGCTTGGGTAGATTTGGTGTTGAAAGGGATGGTTCTAATAAGGTGGTTCGCCGGACCACCATCCTCGATGCTGGTGAAGTTGTTGGTGTGTGGTGTACTTCATTTTAGGCTTTGGTTTTTTTTTTTTGGCTTGTTTTGCTATTGTTCTCGTATTCATATCTCCTTTCTTGTGGGACTGGTTTGTTTGGTGGTTGGTGGTGGTTCTGGCTTGCTTGCTAGTGGTGGGTTTCTTTAGCTAGCTGTCAATATGCTGGGTAGTGTTTGTATCCAAGTTTGGTAGGGTTTGAGTCTAGGTTGGGCTTGTTTTTGTGCTTTTGGGCCTTGTTCTTTGTAATGTGTTAATTTCGTTTAATATATTCTATTTTATGTTTCTAGCAACAACAAAAAAAAGGGTCACAATGAGCTGGTATTAATATTTACATTTGGATAGCCTAGGTTTTAACTTAGAATTAGAAGGACTTATGCTGTAAATTCATTTTTAAAAAGAAATTATAAGTGAATTTCTTGCTAATTAATATACATATAAACTAATAGAAAAATATAAAAGAAAGTACTTGTGTGCAGATCGTAACTTTGGCAAAAAAATAAAGGTCTATGAAATTTTATACAAAGCATTATTAAAAAAAATAATTTCTACCATAATGCTGCAATTAAACTTGATTTTTTCCTGGTCAAAAAAATTTATCTAACCTTCTTAATAATCTCCTGAAGATAATTTCTGTTTAGAGAAGATGCTATATTTCGCATTAAATCTCCTTAAAATATATAATTATAATTTTTCTATAGTTTTGGGTTTTCAAAATAATTTCCACATGTGACCATGAGGTTTAGCAGAAGAAGCACTTCCTTTGTTATAATGAAAGAAAATGAAGAGCCATTTTTCTTATGCAAGTAACACATTGTAGTTTGCACTTGGATGAAGAACTTAATGACATTTGTACTCGGCTCTTCTTTGTTTCCGTTTTCAATATGTCATTTGCAATGGGTGAAAGGAGTTCTCATAATTCTATTTTCTTTGTGAGGTTAGAAAAATCTTGGAAAACTTTCTATAAAGCTGTCTAAATGTTGAAATTTACTGATATATATTAGGAGTGAAAATAAATCAGGTCTGACCAAATTTAAGCTAAGAAGACCAAGTTTATATTATAAGCTTACAGTTTGAATGTGGTCTGTTGCATATAAGGCTTTTTTTTGGCTTAGGTCTAAACTTTGTAAAGGCATAGTGGACCCGAAACATATTTAAAAATCTATTTATATATAATTAAACAAATTCATTTAAATTGTATCTTATTATATATTATATAATGTGTATTATATATTATATTATATATGTAATAAGATATGTGATAATATTTATATAATAATAATTTAAATAGATAAGCCTACAGGACAGGACAAGATGTAGGTTGCTTGATAGACCTCTAACCTATTTTCTCCCTTATAGACAATTATATATAAGATGATTAAAAAGTGATCCATAAATAATAATAATAATAATAATAATAATAATAATAATAATAATACAACGTAGAAAAATTATGACCTAATTATAATCTAGGTCTAATTTGTGGAAGGACCTAACCATACTTTATAGGTACCTATATTGCATCAATATTAAAAATAAACTTACCCATATGGGGTATGTACATCATATGAGATGCATATCTTATTTTATGATACTCACAACATATTCAAACATTTGTATGAGTATTTTTTTCTTTGAAATGTTCCAAAATAACTCACGAACTTATAGAAAACTCAACTGATGGATTTTAGGCGCACTTGCATAATGAAAGTGGATCTTCAATCTTTTTAACCTAAGCGATTTGGGTTGCAATCACCAAAGGACCATGACCAAGCACATCGAAAATCCATCATCAACTTTTTTTAGTATGCTTATTATGAATATCTTTACATTATTTTTAAATACTTGTTTAAAACTCAATTTTGTTATGCTAATCATTTTTTGATCACTTATACTAATTATTTTTCATCTATTGTTTTATTGAATATATGCATATTTATGGATATATTTCTCCTGCATTTATATCTTACAATTTTAAAATTTATTATATCCCACAATTTGCATATGTCATATTTAATACACATGTCCATATTTATGTATCTTTTTCTAGTAGACTATCCATATTAAAGTTAAGTAACCATTCATGCCAAATTTTTTACATTTTGTTTGATCAGTTGTGTTCGTTAAGCCTTCAATTTAAATTATAGGCTTTTGAATATGCCTCAATTTAAATTATAGACTTTAATAAATATATGTTAACATTTATTCGAGCTTTTATTTGGGCACAATAGTTAGCGTTTATTTTAAAAAATGCTAACAAAAATTTGACATGGGAGATTTATTAGCATTTGTAAAAAAAAAAAAGCTAAAAAAATCCCAAGGTAAAGATGACATTTGTCTCCAAGGTAAAGATGACATTTGTTTAGACAAACGCCATCTTTTCTTTAGCTCTAACTTTTGTCAGCGTTTGTTCAAATAAATGCTTACTTTACCTAAGGTTTTTATTGGCATTTGTGTCAGAAAACGCTAACTTTTTATTTTTATCATTTAAACCCCCGAACACTCCTTTCTCTCCTTGGCCTTCCTTCTCTTTTCAACTTCACCTCCTTTGCCCTAATTTTGCTTCCACTCCTTCCTTGTTCACCTTCCTTGCTCTCCTTTTGGCCTTGCTCTCTCCCTACACCACTATGTTCATTGATGAAACCCCCTACTTCTCGTCTCTCTCTCTCTCACTTCTTTTCTCTCTCCGATTTGAGGCGAAGCCATGTCAACTGAGGAGCATCATTTCAAGTTCAAAGCCAATGCTGAAGCTTCAAAGACCATCCCCCAATAAGTCGATACCATTCGTAACAATGCTACTGTCAATTTGCCATCAAGGTCCAGATTTTGGACTTTGATGGAGATTATCGACTTTTGCTTTCATCACAATGCATCTCCCTCACTATGCTTCTCTTTCTGGTCAAGTGATTGATTATGTCTTCTACTTGTTCTACTATGTTTCTCAGATCTGGTGAAGTTTGTAGATCTAGATTATTCTCTTTTTCTTAGATCTGATATGATTTCTCAAAGTTGTATTTTGCATGATTGTTCCTTCAGGGAAACAAATTCTCATGAGTATCAATGGTGGATAACTTGGTGATTGTGATTAGTGAGTTGTAAGTAATGCGATAAGCATTAGCAGTGCTTTTAAGATGAATTGGTCAATTGAAGTGCTTAGCTTCTTTGATTTGGTTTAAGTTGATTTTATATATGACGTATGAACACTGTATTTTGTTCGGACATTATACATAAAAACTAAAAATGGATAAAATAAAAAAAATACAGATAATAATGAAAATAAAATAAAATAAAATAAGGGAATAATAAAAAGAAGAGAAACAACAACAACAAAAAGAAGAAAGAAAAATAGAGTTAGAATGGAATTTGGGTTGAATGTAGGTGGCCTGATCTCCTAATTCGAAAACCCAAATACTAAGAAATAATAAAATAAAATATAAAAAAATGAAAATGAAATTATTATAATAATAATGAAAATAAAAGTAAAATATGTAATAACAAATATAGTAAATAAAATAAAATAAATAAAATGATAGTAATAAAATAAATAAAGATAAATATAAATAAAAATATAATAATAAATAAAATAATGATAAAAATAAAATAATAAAAAAAATATAATAATAAATTATTATAAAAAAAAAGGGTTTTGGGGGGGGGGATGAAACGCTAAAACTCAGTGTTTCAACCTCAAAATCACTTGAGCCCTATTCAGGGCCCAGGTGCGAGGGTAGACGGAGCCTCTGATTAGAGGCTCAAACGCTCGGGACACAGAGGAAGCTTAGGACTCGGAGGTAGTCCTTAGGGCTCAAAGGGGAGAAACACACGGGAGCCCTTAAGGCTTAGGCACGAGAGGAGGCTCGGGCTAAAGGGAACCTCTGAGCCAAAGGCTCAGAGAGAAAGGCTGAGAAATTAGGATGAGCTTGTGCTAGAGGGAGCTGCATGCGAAAAGCTGAGGGAGAATGAGACACGAAGTAGAGGAGGGCTCAAGCGAGAGACAGAACCGAGGGAGCTAGGGAGTGAACAATGGCTAGCGAGGGCAAGAGCAGAGAAGAGCTAGGGTTCAAGGCTGAGTGTGGATGAGTAAGGGAGAGCTCGGTACCAGAAGATGACAGCTAATGCTGCAGTGGATGTATCAAGAGCCCCAAGACATGGAATTCTAAAGGTGGGATCTATCTCAATTTATAATTATGTCACCTCCTTCCAAGCTATTTTCCTTTCAATTTGAAAACTTAGGGCAGTGGTTTAGGGTGTATTTATGTATGTTTGTATATATAAATTGGAGATATTGAGATATTGCTGGTTCATGTGTTGTTAGAGGGAAAACATTGATTGATTGTTTTTTGCTCAATGGATTGTACCTTAGGTTGTTTGTTGTTTTTATTTTTTTTTATATGTTGTACTCTAAATTTTGTTTCTGAATTGGTGTCTGTAACTTTAGTATTTATTAATAAAATTAATTTTTGTTAGAAAAAAATTGTATAATAAATGGAATAGTAAGAAAAATGAAAAATATTTTTTTAAACAAATACTAACTTTTATTAGCATTTATTTAAATAATTGTCAATAATTTTTTTTTAAAAAAAGAGAAAAGTTGACATTTGTTGCAGAAACGTCAACTAAAGTCAATTCAGTTGACATTTGTTGCAAAAACGCCAACTAAAGTGGATTTATGTAATAAACGCCAACTAAGGTGTCCACGTTAGTTGGTGTTTCTTCAACAGATGTCAACTAAAGCTAACTTTAGTTGTGATTTCACAAAGGTCAATTAAAACCCTCCATTTTTATTAGTGTTAAAATAGTTGGCATTTTTTAAATGCTAATAAAGACAAACAAATAAACGCTAACTATTCCCTTTTTCTGTGTAGTGTATATTTCTTCTGTATTTATATCTTAAAATTTTAAAATTTATTATATCCCACAATTTACATAAGTCATATTTAATACACATATCCATATTTATGTATCTTTTTCTAGTAGACTATCCATATTAAAGTTAATTGATCATTCATGCCAAATTTTTTACATTTTGTTTGATCAATTGTGTTCGTTAAGCCTTCAATTTAAATTATAGGCTTTTGAATATATCTCAATTTAAATTATAAACTTCGATAAAAATATGTTTTCTACAAATGTGAAAGCCTCTCGATATAGTGAAACTATAAAAGTACTTATATTGTCTTGGATGAAATATCTACTAAATAAAACAATTACTTTATGTTCTAAGTAATTTATTTAACTCAAATGAATGAAATATCTACAAATAAGTAATAATAATTTTTCAAAATAAGATTATACACAACAAGGATTCACAAACTTCAAGGTAAGAAATAAGCTTCTAAACTTAAGAAAAATAGATTTTTCCCATTAGATAATTGTTATTAATTAATTGTTGTAAAAGACTGTTGTGTATCACTTTTCTTTTTAAATTAGTAAATAAGAATAAGACCCGGTAAGTGCCAGGCCAAAAGAATACTAACTGTAAAAAATATCTTTTGAAAAATAATAATTATATAAAACATCAAATTGGCTTTTTATACACCTAAACGAATCAGAATCTGATTTTCGTGCTGATCATGGCACCTTTTAAAAGAACTTCCAAACATGATGCATAAGTTGCAAATATCATCAACATGCAATAGGGTAAATTATGCTTTTTTATATTATTTTTCAAAATTATAGGAATGCTTATTTTATTTTAAAATTATATATAATTTTTTGTAAAATAAAAATTACATCACACTTTATTTTAATTTTAAAATTTTTATTTAAATATGGTTATTAAATTAAATATTTTTTAAAAACATAATTATCCTTCTAAGATATTTTAGTTGAAAGAATTTAAATTAGATAAAATATATATTTAGAAAATAAAAATTAATAAAATTAAAACAGTATTTCATATATAATTTATTCCTTGGAATGTGATTGTCTCCTTGTTGAGTTGTTGGTAGTTCAGTTTTCTGTGATGCCTTGGACTTTTCATGTACATTTGCCGAAAACTAGGAATTTTCCATCTTCTGGATAGTCAACGAAAACGGTCTCGGCCAATATTTCTTGTATGTGCTTTATAGGAAGACTTTAAAACATTCACTCATATGCACTATATTTAAGATGTGTTATTTTATAATTTTGTTTTATAATGATATTATTGTGTTTTCACCGATCATTATAAAAATCACTGACACGAAGAAAAAAATTTGGGAGATTTTTTTTTTGCGATAAAAAAAGTTTATATGAATTAGTTTCCAATGATTTATTAGAGTTAGGATAAATTTTACAACTCAAAGAAAACTTACAGAAATACTTATAAATTATTTTAAACTATAGTATATATATCTATTTATAGAAATAATAAAATATTTATAAAATTTTATAAGATATTTATTATAAAATTATTTAAGGTGAAAAATGTTCTTATTTCTTAAACTTTTTCTTTGGATTCGTTAGAATCTTTGCAAATTATCACCACTAGAATAAGTACTGCACGTGTTTTCATTAGACATTCGAAATTAATACAATTTCTACAACAACATAATATTCTTGTACGAAGAAAAGAGAAACTATAAAAGCTTATAAGAATAAAAACATCACGCGGAATTGAAATTTTTTTTATTAATTGTTGTACTTATGTTATATATATAAATTAATAGGTCTATTAGTGGTTTAAGAAATAAAGCAAGTTGTAAGTTCAGGCATTGTCTCCATTATTCCATGGCATATGGTATAAGTTCTGGTTCTCTTGAAATAACTTTACCTTGGAGGGAAAAATAGGGTAGGGAAAATTAGATGAGAAAATAAGCAACAAAATATATTGTCCCTCATTTGGATAGCAAGAGGAAATAGAAAGGAAAGAAAAATTGAGAGAAAAAGAGGCATAATCCACGTATTTTCTTCTAAATTTTCTTTTTAAAAGTGAAAAGATTTTAGAAAGAAAAATAAGCATAAGGCCCAAATCTTTCTCCTTAATTTTCTCCTATTCATTTATCAATATAAAGAAAAAAAATTCTCTCTCTCTTTTTCTCTCTCATCCATTTTCCCTTCTTATCTAAACAAAACTAAGGGTCCGTTTGGTTCTACTACTAAAACCAAGTTTTGACCCAAAACTTGGTTTAATTTGTATATCATGGTGTTTGGCAAAATTTTCAGTTTCCGTTACAGAATGATTTTTCAAGTAAAACGTGGTTTACGTAGAAGCAACTTCGGACCTGCTTTTCCTTTCTACTTCTTTATTCTGATATGTATTTATTTTAAAGTCAGATAAAAATGAACCAATAAAAATAAGAAAAAATTAAAAAATTAAAAAAATAAAATTTCCATAAATATTTTTCTATCTAATGACTAAAATGTTCCTTTAAAATTTTAATCTCCATGGACTTTAACTTGCAAGAAAATATTATACCAGATATATTATATTCTCAATTAAATAAATGCAAATTAAATTTTAGTTCAAGTAAATTAAATTAATCATATGATAGAGTTTAAGCTCAATTTGAAGAAAATTTATGAGTTTTGTCAAAACCAATTTTCAAATAAGTCATCCAAACATAAACACGTTAGTTCAAAACCAATTTTTATTATAACTACATTACAAAACCAATTCTACCTAAAATCATTTTTAACTAACTGAAAACCAAACAGGTCCTAAGTGTGAGTGAAGTGAAAAGAGAATTAGACACATAATGGTAGATTCAACTTATATGGGTCCCCTAAAATTAAATACACATTTAGTATGTAGAGATTCTACTTCAAATTGAACTAGATTTTTCTCCCCCACTCCTTTGGAGGACACGGATACATGTGCGGACACGAGAACATTTTATTTAGTTTTAAAATATATTGAATTAAAAAAAAATCTCATCATTAACTCCCCATATCCTAAAAAAAATAATATCAAATGACATTAATTAAAATTAATACAGATTGAAAAAAATTAAAAAAAAAGAAAGTGGGTCCCACTTAAAATAATGGGAAAAGATAAATCACACCTGTAAAAAAAATTAATGAATAAGGAAAAGAATAGACTCACTTAAAATTAAAGAAAATAAAAAAAAGAAAGAGGGACACGGAGCCCAATGAATGGAGCCGCATTGTTTATGGCTGATGCATAGTACGGCTTCGTTATACTTTTTATTATATATAGATTAGAGTGGGTCATATGTGTTAGGTTTGTTGGCTTTCCAAGAAGAGAATGAATTGGGAAATTCAAAATTTTTCTACAAAAACGTGATATAATAGTAATAGTAGAGATTTTGTAGAAATAGAGTATAGAGCAATATAGCAAATGTAAGGTAAGAGAGGAAAAGAAACAAAAATTTATCTTGGTTCGATTTAACCACTTAACTTATGTCTAGTCCTCAAGCAACCACTTGAGATTTTTCACTATTTTGTAAGAATTCAATGTGTTCCTTGCAATGCCACAGTACAAATTGATGCTTTGTTCTAAGAGCCTTCAAATTTACACTATGCACTCTTACAAAATATTTCTCAAATCCCTTGTGATAATCCCTTACAAGAATATCCTTCTTCTAGATGAAGAAAATATTTTGTATAGAATGAAAACTCTCTAATATAAAGTAAATGAGACAGTTGAAGTGCAGTAAATGAAGTGTGAGAGAGTAAAAGGCTTTGACTAAAAATTTTAGCAGAATTTCGGTATTTATAGCATAGATTTCTTTTCCCACAATTTCAAATGAAGTTCTATTTATAAATTTGTGTCTTAATTAGTCATTAGACACAAGATCTAGCCATTAAAAATGTTACCCAACGGTTACTCTGCAAAACTATCCATTCACCAACTGCATTTAATGTGTCTGACACACTAAAATTTGAATTTTGAGTGCCAACAGACGAATTTTGTAAAGACCATAAGTTAAAGACTTAACGTTGAACTTCCAAAATTTGTCTATTCAATAGTAAAATTCAAATTTTTATTTTGTCAACTATATCCTATGTTAAAACATATGAATTTTCATATTTAAAGTGCATCTGTTGGATGTGAACATTTGTCTCATATTTCTGCAATGCTCTTAAAATTTGAATTTTGGAGGCCTAAAATTCGTCTATCAAAACTTAACTTAATATGGCACAAAAGTTTTTTTTTTAAATTCAAATTTTACACTTTCAAAATCCGTCTGTTAGATAGACCTTTAACCAGACTTACAAGTCTTCATTCCAAAATTCAAATTTTGGAGTTCAAAATTCGTTTGTTAAAAGGACTATCTTTAAGATCTTTTTGTACTTTAATATTAGACGAATATTGATATAACTTCAGACAAATTTTGCACTTTCCACTAACTATACTTGGCTCAAAATTTGAATTTCAACACCTGAAATTTGTCTGTCAAAAGTGATATCTCTGGAGCTTTGAATTTCAGTCAGCAAGTTCAAATTTTAAACAAAATATATAAGGTTTATTAGTTCAAAATTCACCTATTAGTTAGTGTTTTTCAAATCTAATATATGTCAACATAGAATAACGTGAAAAACACATATTTAAACATAGTGGGAGTTTGAGCAAGTGAAAATCAAAGCATTTTACTCTTGTGTACATTGTGAAAAATCCTAATGTCTAATTCTTCACATATTTCTTTTTGGATTTCTTCACTTGTCTATCTTTATACTCCTTTGATATCATCATTCCAAGCTCTAGTTATTTAGAATAATCAAAACACTTGATTCAACAATATGTATTTATACAGAGTTCAATATAAACCACACTTTACATATTTTATATTCTATATTGATTACATGGTAAAAGATATTTATGATCTGTGATGCCCTAAGTTCTATACTTATGAAACTAG
Source organism: Adenanthera pavonina (assembly GCA_026686845.1). Lineage (NCBI taxonomy): Eukaryota > Viridiplantae > Streptophyta > Magnoliopsida > Fabales > Fabaceae > Adenanthera > Adenanthera pavonina. The sequence continues at coordinate 7,346,647 of JAIVEN010000019.1, read as the reverse complement.
ATATTTTGTAGGAAATATTTTTTTGATATTAAACCACTCAATATTCAATAATCACATTGGACTCCAACTAATTTGGATAAAGTTGAGTACAAAGGTAGCAAAGTTCCCCCAACAAGTATTAAAAACAAGTGCATCTCCTCCCTTATATAATTTTGTTCATGTATGTTATATAATATACTTCTACTAACAAATCTTTGCCCCTAATAATTTTGATCATATATGTTCTATAATAGACTTCTACTTACAATTCTTTGCCTCTAGTAAACATTGGACAACTTATTAGCTTCTATCTCATCTCCTTCCTAGTCGTCATCCATAAATAGAACAACTTCATGTCTAGTTCATTAAGGGATAAGTTGTCACTTTCAAAACTTCAAAATCATTAAAGTTGTCCCATGCATCCCCCTCAATAAGATAAAAGAAATATATTTTTTATGATAAATGAAAATATAATATAATAGTTTTGGAGTAGTTTTTATGATATAAGAAATCTATTCCTAATTTTTTAATGGAAAAGTTACCTAAAAATCAAAATATTTGGAAAATGAGACTTTGGTTGAAGTTAATTACATTGAAGGACCATTCAAAGTAAAAAAAAAAAGGGAAAAGGGAAAAGTGGCTAGTGAAATAACAAAAAGAACCTTCTGATGGAAAAAAGAGAGTAAACCCATTGATCTCCATCTCCAGCCTTTCACACGAGCTTCCTACTCTCCGGCATCTAAAATTTGACACGAGCTTCCTTCACTAATGTGACACCAAAGCTTGGCCATTTTTTAGGGGGTGAAATGCATGGTTATTGTTACCAACGCATTAAGGAGAACTTCAACTTTGATTTTCAAATGTATTCCATGGGAGAGGACAAAATCGTGTAGGAGCAAAGAAAACGACACTGAAGTTATTGGATATAATAACATATGCCAAGTTAACTTTTGACTTTGATAAGGCAATAGACAATATGCACTCATTTAGTCCGAAGTTGGCCTGATGGCTTAAGAAGAGTGGTGACATTGATTAGTGGGCAATGTCACATTTTCTATTCTTTCTGTAAGACAATATCATAATAAGTTTAGCTGAATCATTCAACAATTGAATTGTCAAAGAGAGGAAGTATTGTGTGTGCGCATTGGTTAGTAAGCACAAGGAGAAGTTGGCTAAAAAACTATATGGTAGTAAGACCTAGATAAGTAAGTGGACACATGGGGTGGGGCTTAGGACAGATGGAAAGATAAAGGAAAATGTAACATGAGATAAGACTATGCAAGTCATTCACTATGAAATGGATATGATAGGGGTTTGAATATGAATGTTGATCTCATCAAGAGGCAATACACTTGTTGTGCATGGTAAATGACTAGTATCCCATGTGCATATGCATGTGTAGTGATCAAGTTAGTGAACGACAATGTATATAGCTTTGTAGAGGAATGATACCATTTGAGTGCGCAAGAAAGAATTTATACTAAAACAAGGGAAGGTTTTAAGAATCATGACATCACCGACATCTGTTCATTGTCAGTTGATGTAGATATGTTCCAGTTGTTCCTAACTCCTCCTACTACTCGTTGTCAACTCAGCAAGCCAAGGTCAAACTGGAGGGAATCCTAATTCCAACACACGAGGGAGTATAGGTGTACGTGGTGCCAACAATTGGGATATAATCGAAGAACGTGTCAGAATCCAAACCTACTATTGACATTGCCTTCTTTGACTATATCTTTGTCTATCATTGAGGTGTAACTTTGTTTTTTTATGTTCATGTTGCAATGTATTTTGGTGTATAGGTGATACACATGTATATTTTGGTTCACCCTATTTATATTTTTTTGGTAACGAGGTTGTATAATTGATATAGTAGGTAGTGATGCAGCTTATTCTTTTGGAAATGTATGTAGACAACAACCATGTATCTAACTGGTGTAGGTTATAGTAATTCTTTTGATGTTATTATGGGAGTACATTGTAATGACAATGTATGTAGACACCTATCAATATAATGACAACTACCAATGTAATAACAATTATCTATTTATTGATATCTTTGTATGTTGAATCTCAACTTGTCTTACCAAATTACATTACATTCGTGTTCACTTGAAATTGATTTAGTTGAAAAAATAGGTAGTATGCATAAGTTTTGATATGGTTTAGTTTACAAATGGTCAACTAACAGTTTTAAGTTTTTCAGTTTCAAAATCGGACTAGTCGACTACTTTTGATGTCCTCTAATTAAGAGCGAATAGCAATCTTATTCATAGTGTAGAACAAGGAAAATAATCAACTAGGAGAAAAAACCCTTTTAATTAAAAAAATAAGACTAGATGGCTATTTTTTATATCCTCTAACTTAGTTTGAATAGCACTCTTGACCATGATACAGGATAAGGAAAATGGTCAATTAGGAGAAAGAACCTTTTTAGTTAAAAAATAAGACTGGTACACTATTTTCTAGTCACAATCAGCAATGTTGTATCTCACCTTATTTGGTTCAATGTAACGTATGTACTTATTCATTTTCCCTTTTTCAGGCTTCTTGACTATCCATTTCTAACACAAAAATTTAAAAGGTACCAATCAAATTACAATTAAACACGGAAAACTCAAACATACTCAACACACCAAACTAAACTTACCATAAAGTGCGCATAAAAAATGTGACATCGCACCTCCCCATGTAAAGCTAGCTAGTCTTCAACAATTAATTTTGTAGTCAGTGACATAACCTAGAATAACAATTGTCAATTGTCATAAATCACAATTAAACATGCAAAAATGATATTACTAAGTATCAAGAAGCCAATTACCTATCGGCGAGCCATTAGGTATAGTCCAAGGAATGCATTTCAATCTTACTCACAAAATATTCACTAATGTTCACAATTGTCTTATTCTCAATCTCAGGGGATGCAAGGCATGCATACTTTTGAAACAATTTCACATTTTCACTTTCTCTCCTTTGCCCATAAGCTTCAAGCATTGTTGGAGTATCTATGTATTTTAATGATTGCAAAACAAATAGATAAAATGGAAGAAGTCTCAAGGAGCATTGTGAAGAAATGACCAAGAGAAGACCAAAGTCTCTATTGTTATAATTTGTTTGTCTTTCTCTTACAATCGGAGAGTAGGTAATGGTTAAATATGCTTATTTTGTTTAAACTTATTTTATCTTGTTTTCTCAATTCTATCAAGAAAGAGTCCATATTTTTCAAAGTGTTTTTGAAAATTTTTTACTCATAATCATTCATGAAAATTGGCTTATACATTCATGTTTTTAGTTTTCTCATGATCTCTCTCCCTGGAAATAGCTTGAACGATCATGCTAAAACTCTTCAACGTATTTAGTCTTGTTGTACACTATGGTTTGCTTCTGTTCTATGTCTTGTACAATCATGGTGTAACTCTTGAACTTTCATAATGAAAGGCAGAATGAAGTGACTTTTCTGAAGTACTCTTAAACAATCATGTTGTTTAACTTGAACATTCATCATGCATCTTAAGTTTCATCTACGTCTATTATTCACATAATGACAGTTTAAGATTAATTTTCTTCAACATTTAAGTGTGCTTTTCAAAAACTCAATTTTGATCTGATATGTGTCTTGAATGATCATTCCTACCTTTTTGATGGTTCAAGTTTCTGGGTTTGTAAGTTGAAACATTTGAACGATCATGTTGTTTGTTTTGACAGTTTACTGCATATGGACTTACTTTTGAAAACTTTGAGAAAACATGATAAATGATCAAGAGTTTTCTCTTGAATGTTCTTTGAGTTTTCATACCTTAGAAACTCATGTTAGCCATACTGTCTTAAACCATCATGGTAACCAACTTGAATGTTCAAGTTCTAATAAGTGCATTTAATGCATTTGGTAAATGGTTAGTTTAGCATAATAACTATCATATTTTATTTCTAATGGCTAGGTTAGCTTGAAAATATATGAATAGAATCTCATAAAGATTGGCAGGTAACAAAATTTAGTGCTAAAAGTGCCTAAGTTTTGTTGTATTAATTCCTGAGCATTAAATCTCTCATCTGCCTCTCTAGCTGAAAGATAATAAGCTTTATTGTTTCCAATCACTCTTTTGAGAGATCATTTGAGTTGTAAACACTTATTCCACATTGGCTAGAAATGTCTTAGTATGGAGAAACACTAAGGAAGTTGTACAATATTGTGTAAGGGCGAGGGAGAAGAGGATTGTAACTTAAGTGTGAGCTAGGTTTTGTACTACAGTTTTTGCAAATACCCATTCAAATCTTTCAAGAATAGTGGATAAATCTCAAGTGGAAATTTGAGAACCAAACATAGGCCAAGTGGAAGGGCTAAACAAAGATAAATTCTTGTGTTTAATCTTCTCTATCCATTCTCTATTTATAGTTCAACACTTGCTTTATTTTAGCTTTACTTTGTACTATTATATATCTTTCTTGGTTTTGCAAAAAATTTCCAAGGCTCAATTCACCCTCTTGGATATTCCAATTTAACTAACACACACAAATGGTGACTAATTCTTATTTTTCCTTGCCCTCGTAGACCTTCTCAACCTAACCTTATATTTCCCTTATTCCGCTTTGTCCTTTTCCTGACCATTGCTTCCCACTAACATCTTCATGATCCTGCTCTCTCAGCTCCTCAAGCTATTGTCCTTTCTTCCTTGAATTAACTAATTGTTTTGGAAACACTTCTTGAATTAAAGGTGATTCTTGGTAACCCTTCCTTCCCAAGCCAAGTTCATCATATCCTTACTGCATCAGCCCTTCAAAGTCTTCTTCTTCTTGATATGGCCTCCCTTCCTACTCAACAGGCTCACCATTTCTTTTTTGTTTGGAACCTCAACAACTTCTCAGTTAGGTCTTGCTTAAACTTGGTGAGAGCTGACCATAAACTCTCTTACTTACTTCAATTTGAAAGTACACAATTATGAAAAAAATGAATGAAATTATGCATACACACACACACACACACACACACATATATATATCAATACCATTTACTCATTCACATCCAGCATTATAGAATATATTGCCTTCCTTTGGATGTTTTAATGTGCTTCCATGAGACAAGGGGGCATAAAGAATGGCATGGTTGCTGTCCTTTTCCCGTTCAACCCTTAGCCTCGTGCACTCATCATTCCAATGTATTAGTGCATTAGTAGGCCATGGTATAAGATTTGGACTTAGAGGATAATTATGGAAGAAATATACCTACGGAAAACCAAGGAAGTAAATCTAAGTTCAATTTAATCAGTGGCTTATTTCAAATCCAACCGTTAAAAATTATGAAACATGAGACTAATAACCTACCATGAGAAAGTACAAACATCCATTGATGCTCCTCTTGGTTGCCCCTGTTTCAAGCGCATGCTTATACCCACCAGCCTCATGCATAAATTCCATAACTATAAAGGATGACCAATCAAAATACCTAGGCAATGTGCACTTACTACACACAATCTTCGATAAGCGATCACTAACACATCCATTTGAGGTTGGACAAAGTAGGGTCCCCAAACTATGCGGGAGGAACAAAATCTCAAACTTATTATCTTGCAAACGCATTCACATGCATGTCCATTTCCATCACCTCCCCATATCAGGGTAAAACCATAAGCTCATTCACAAAGTAGGGTCCTCTCTCTTGTGAAGCGTACAAGTTGAAGGGCAATTGCTCTTAACAACTTTGCACACAAACCATGATGAATTTAGGGGTAGCAAGTTTCCAATAGCTTTCCAAAAAACATCTTCTGAACCATCTCCCTCAAATTGTCTTTGCTTCTAACAAATTCTGCTAGCTCAATGAAATGGGAGGGAGAACATTGTGTATCTAATAGTGCTTGTGTATTATTGCTATTATTACTTAACATGTATTTAAACCATACAAATACATATTATAAATACGAATATCATACTGCATTTGTTATTGGATGTGATGATCGTCCACCTCCCTATTCTTTCAAATGGGAAGCCATTCCCATGTAATGGTCCTTATCCTCTTCTAATAACATATTCCATGCATCCGTTACTGCAACATTGCATTTTCTTATTGTCTTGTACTTGGATTGCCCTTTGTACTTAATACAATATTTTTTCCTTAATATATTTAAACCCATCACATTTGGCCTTTTCTCCCCCCTCCCCCCCAACCTTTCATTGCAATCCTACCACAATTTTCACGTAAATGAGATTTTAACCAATTCTATCATAATGCAGGAAAGTGTAATCAACCATAACCTCCTTAAGCCTATCATTCATTGGTTTAAAACACAAAATGAACTAGCTTACCAACATTATGAAGAAAATTTTCATTTAGCTTTCCAAACTATAGGGGAAATAGATAATGTTGGCTAAATAAGAAGAAGCATTGGAGGTTGAATTAATTGTGAAGCATAAGTCAATGGAGGTGGTCTTGATTTGTTTGATCATCATTAGCAATCAATGCTCTAGCTAGGCAACTAATAAATCATTGTCTAATGCTAGTGGTAATATAGTTCATTATAACTCATAACCTAGAACATAAAGGAATTACATTTTCATGAAATCTCATTGGGATCCTAGTATCATCATCATACTTGAAAAACACACAAGAAGATGTATAAGAAGGGCTATTGAGATTTCAAAACCAATTAAGCTTTTGTAAACCAAATGGTACATATATATAGAGGAAGAGATATAAGCATGAAATCCACATACCTATAATTTGAAGAACTATCAACACAGCACATAATATGAAGAGCTATCAACACCCCATGTTGCTCACCACCTCTTCACCGTCAGCATCACCTTTTTCATTGAGGGTTGTCTTCATTTTCCCCCAAATGTCGAGTTTTTGAAATCTCACATGATTCTCACCACTTCTTGATCATCGCCGTAGATCTCAACTTCACTAATGGCATCACTTTTTCCACCTTCAACTTCAAGATCACGGCATCACCCGTGGGTTGTCTTCCTCTTCCCTTAAATGTCGATCACTTCACGGCGTAGCTGTCCCTCTTTTGCATTATTTTTTTTTTAAATTTCAAGGTCAATTTTATAACTTCACATAAGTTATTTCATTCCTAGTTTCCTTGGTCCTTTGATGTTTAGCCTTGGTCCCATTTCCTAAATATTTTGATTTTCTAGTCTTTATTCCCAATTCCCCCCCTTTTTTTCAATTGATAAGTAAATATAATATTTATTTTAATTTCTTAAAAAATGTCTTGAAGTATTTAAATTGTATCGAACCGCATTCACTAATCAAATATATATATTTGATATATATTAAAATTAATTAATTATTTTTAAAAAAAATAAATAATTGGATACTTCACAAATACATATATAAAAAATATTAGATAAATAATAATAAATGTAGTTTTTATATTTATATATGGATTATAAATATAATTTATAGATTATATATTTATATATGGATTATAATAAATTATCTTGATATATTGGTGATATATTGATGATTTGTTTGGTAAATATAATTTGTAGGTTTTATACTCTGAGTTTTTAAGAAAATATTAATTAATTAATTAATAATAATAAAAGATAATTTGTAGGCACAGAATCATCGTCAATCAATCCCTCGCTAGGCGGGCAGGGCAGTAGATCACATTTCTTCCAACAGAGACACTATCAGAATTTTAGCATTCCCCGTCTTGGTTTCTGGTTTGCCCTTCTGCCCGTCGCCGCCTCCGCACTAGTCCCCTCTTTGGTCCCATTTCACCGCCGCCAGCGCCCACCGTCGTCGTCGCCTCCGCACTAGTCCCCTCTTTTCCTCAGGTTCTCTCCGCCGCGAAAACTGCTCTCTCTATCTCTCTTTTATGTAGTGACTTAATAAATTTTCTACTATTAATGTTTGTCATCGTTGTGGCAAGATTGATTTTCCTTTCTCTTAATTTTCTGGTGAGGAAGTCGTTAGTATTTGGAAAATTTCCCCCCTGTTATGGTACTTCTTATTACAGTGAGGATAGTAGTGCGTATGTTCGCTTCATTTAGGGATTGAAAAGCCTTCGTTGAAAGGCATTTTTTGTTTAGAGGGCTGCAGACACTAAAGATGATTAAAGAAGAATGCATTGGAAATTAGTATCTTAAAGTGCGTATGTTGTCTGATACTGTCCATGTTTATTGCATTTTAGAGCTAGGGACACATTTGTGATATACTGGCAGTAGTTATGAATTTGGTCTTTGCCAGCCTTACTGCTGATGAAATTACCCCCATTCACTTAGGGTTTGAAATTGGGAAGGTGGATAATGGAATTGTTTGAGCGCATATATTTCTCATTATAATTGCTCTATTCTAACATTCATATTCATTTTCCCTAGTACATTTTAGAGATCAGCTGCCACCTTTCTTGCATGGCACAACTGATGTGCTCCCTTGTTCTTTTTTCTTGTCTCTCTGCTAGTCTTTCTCCTTGGTAGTTTCTTAGGAGGGCAGCCCATGTATTTTAACACTGTATGACTTAGTCAATAATAAGGAAAAGTGTAAACCCAACCCAATAACTAATCAGTAAATAGGTACAAAATAGTCATTCTCAGCTTAAAATATTATTTATGATATTAGTTTCTTAAGGATTTATTACCGTGCATATTATTATTGAGTTATAACTTAATGTTTATTATGCTTGAATTGTGATATTATTAACATAATCAGTGCATTTGATGATTAGTATGACATATGACTAGATAATTATTATGTTTGAATAGTTAATTTATATATCAAATGTTGCTACAAACTTACAATTTTATTTTGTTTATATAACATTTTTTTAGCATTGTTTAATATTTAAGCACTTGCTTCATTTGGGCGCACACTGTTTTAGTGTCTCTCGCATGAGTAGGATCAAAGGTTTAGCACCTAAAGGGTGCTTTTCATCTTTTGACTATAGACATTGACCGTGCTATTCCTGAAAAATATTAAAATACAATAGGGAAATAGAATTTTGAATAAAAACAACTATTATCTACTTCATGCTGATATTATTGGAGTGTGAAATCAAGAAAAATTTCTTCAAATGTCAGTAATAGTCATAATTGTAGAAATAGCTTGTACTAGTTATACAATAATAGTCATAATTTTACTAATTATGACTATGCCAATGAATAATAAATTTATGCATGAGAGGTTTTCTTATGAGTGTTTCACTGCCTTCTAAATGAAATAATTGATTGGAAAAAGAATGCATAGATGATGATGAATATGTATATGTGTGTGTATATATTTATATATATGCACGAATACTCACATATTATATATTGACACTCATCAAAAGAGAGGCTTTGAAGTAATAGGAAGGTCCCTGTAATTTTGTCAAACCTCAGGGCCTTAAGTTCTTTGGATAGATTAATCCAAGTTATTACTAGTTTTTAGATTGTGGAAGCATGTAAGGAATGTATGTATTTGTTGCTTTGGCATTGTGTTCATTTTTTTTCACTCCATTTCTGCAAGACACAAATGAACTTGTTTATGCTTGAATGGAATCTCCTGCCTTCCTCTCACTTTGTTGCATAGACAATGCATATTTGTAATTGACACCATCATTTTTCTCTCTATACATGAAATAATCTGTCTGTCTGGAGGTAGCTTTATAAACTTCCTTGATTTTGAAATGTGCTCGTTTTACTGATGTTTTCCCTATGGGCGGGGATGTGATTTATTCTTATAATTTGTTTACATCATTGAAGATGAGCAGATCTGAACGTTTGAAGAAGCATGGCAAAAGCAATAAGTGTTCTGGGGATAAATATGAAGAGAGTGCAGCTCGGACGAGGCCATTCAGTCTTGAAGAGATTTTGCTTAGACGAAAAAACAAAGAATTACTTGAAGAAGTAAAGGACTCTGTGAAGGAAGCTTGGAAAGGATCTCCTGGAGATTCTTCAGAGAATATTGCTGATTTTTTTGAATCTGGAAGGATCTATAAATATGATAAAAATTCATCCTCTGTTATGGAAAAGCATGCCTTGGAGGAACCAGAGAAGTTAAGTTCTAGAAAGAAGGTTGAAAGCACTTCTAGAAAGGAATATAGTTTAACTGAAGGGAAAGACAGAGGAGATTATTATTCAGAAACCAAACCAAGTGCTGATTTAAGTAATATGGGCTGGATAAATAAAAATAGTAAAACTGACGGAGAGATGCATAGTTGGAGAAAAAATGATGGAAGAGTGATTGATAATCCTGAGTATGAAGCTGAACATAAACGAACAAGAGATTCAATTAATAGGGATAAATATTTAGCGATAGATAGAGAAAAATCTCAAAGGAAAGTAAAGAAAAAGTATCATACTGCAGATGATGAAAGTTCTAGGGAATATAAGACTGAAAGGAATCATAACAAAGATATGTATGATCGGGGGAAAAGGAAAAAGTGGTCAAGTGATAATTCAGAAAATGTAGTTGAAAAGAAGCATCATCTAGATTTAGGCAGTACGGATAGACATGGAGATAGTAGAGAAAAATATGAAAGAAAACTGAAGAGAAAATATGAAACTGAGGATGATGATAAAATCCAAGATAGGAATGCTGCACAGAAGCAGGATCTAGGGAAACATCGTGACCCAGAGGATAATGAGAAGAAAGAGAGGCAGGAAACAATGAAGTCACATTATGAAGAATCAAGGGCAAAGAGGAGATGGTCAAGAAGGCAGGAGAATGATGAAAGAAGAAGGAAGTCTCCTGACCTTTCACCGAGGGAACAAAAATGTTCTTATGACGGAGAGCGTAAAGATTTGCCCACACATTCACTAGAGAACAGTTCTAGAAAACCACATTCTGATGCTGATAGAGGTAGAGTAGCAACTAATGGTTCAAGGAGCCGCCATCATCGACATGGTGGGTCTACAAGTGGGCTTGGTGGCTATTCACCAAGGAAAAGGAAAACTGAAGCTGCTGTCAAGACTCCGTCTCCATCAAAGCATTCTCTGGAGAAGAAAAGAGCTGGATGGGATCTCCCCCCTGTAGGAACAGATTCTTCTTCAGCATTTCAATTGTCAAATATTACAATATCATCAGCTGTGCAAGATGTGGCTGCTGATACTTCTGTGGATCCGGTCATTGTGAAGCCTCTTATTGTGTCTCTTCTGAATGATTCATCAACAGGGAAGAATGCTGACATTGATTCTGTCCAACTGACCCAAGCTACCCGGCCCATGAGAAGGCTTTATCTTGAGAATCTACCAGCCTGTGTGTCTGAGAAAACTGTGATGGAGTCTCTCAATAATTTGTTACTCTCTGCAGGTGTAAATCTTATCCAAGGAGCCCAGCCATGTATCAGCTGCATTGTGAGTTCAGAGATAACAAATGGATAATGTGTAATTTAAATTTTTATGCATGAAGCAATGATTTTGAGGTTATCCTTTTATGTCATAACTGCAGTTGCACAAAGATAAGGGTCAAGCCCTTGTGGAATTTCTTACAGGTGAGGATGCCTCAGCAGCTCTCTCTTTTGATGGCAGTACACTTTTTGGCTCCACAGTGAAAATTAGACGTCCCAGAGACTATGTTGAAGTTACTGTAAGAACAAAATTCTTATCCATCCATGCATTGCTTATTGTTTTGCTTGTATGGTTGACTTGTTAATTCATGCCTAGGAAATGTGCATAATTTGAATTAGATGTTAGGATGCTAGATAAACCTGAGTCGTCCTGGTATAGTTTTGTCTTTACTCTGTATATATGTTGTAGTTTAAGCTTGCATTCACATATTTTTTACCTTTATGTTCAGAAAGGCTATCTTTTCTAAATCCATTAACATTATGCAAATTTCTTAATTTTTTTATGTATCAGTGTGTAGCATATTTTTTGTATGTCAAATCACACAATAATTAATGTTATACGCTTCACAATTGTTATCTCTGTTTTGAGTAAGAGGTGTTAGTGTGCACAAGCCAATTAAGGTTATTTGCATGTTGCCACGGTTATATAATTTGCTTGTCGCCGATGCTCGGTTGTCTTTATGTGATACTTTTATAGAAGATCATCCCTCATAATGAGTAGTTAAGTAAGACAACATGAATTCTATTATGATTGTGTCATATAAGTGGGTTAATATAATAACTGTTTGATATGAATATTTTGCTTTTCTCTTCGTGGAAATAAAATATTTATATATCATATACTAGTAATTCATCTACCAAGTTAAAATATCATGAATATTTTAAGCATCCATACATAATATTTTAGATAAACATCATCTAACTATCTATCTCACTTTTCTGTAAGTGTTTTAAATTGATATCTTTTATTTTGTTATTTGGTTTGCTTATTGTAATGAGTGTGAATTTATCATAGAAAAATTGATGAGTTGCACTTATTATGCTAGTGCATTCTCCTACATTCGTATCAAGTAGGTGAGATGGCATGAATTCTATTCTCCTCTATGTTAATATATTAACTATTTAAGATGAATATTGTGTTTTTCTCTTCATGGGTAATTCCTCTTCCTAGTTTAAATATTTGTTCATTAATGTTTTAAGCATTCAAACAAAATATTTTAGATAAAAATTGTCTAACCAACTATCTCATTTTATTGTACCTGTTTTGAATTGATCTCTTTTATCATGTAATTTGGTTTGCTTGTTGTAATAGTTGTGATTATTTATCATTGAAAAATTGCTGAGTTGCAACTATTATGCCAGTGCATTCTTCTGTACTTCTACTTGTATCTGTAAATTTTTACGACATAATTATGTTACAATTCTGGTTTACAATAGATCTTCGGCATGGATTAATTCTAGATGTGCTAGAATTAATTTATACATTTATAATAATTTTACTTTGATTTTATTAAGGATGATAATAGTTTTCTGGTCAAGTTAGTAGTATTTAGGGGCAAAGGAAAAAGGTCAGCTTGAGGGTATCAGAAACAATTACGTTTTTAATCACCATTAAGATAATTATATGATAATGAGTCAAGTTTTTGTTAACCTGAAGTCGTTGGATGCCAATCCACTAGTTAACTTCCATCAATCGTTACCAATGGTGCAGTGAAGCCGCAAAAGCTTTAGCATGCTCATGTTTGTTCATTCAAAAATCACCTAGCCTAAGCGTTAATCTAGCAAAAATCATGCTTGTGAAATGAGCTAAGCCTGTTCACTTTTTGTATATTACTATGAGCCTGTTTGCTTCAATTCCATAGGGCCTATGGAATAGGAATCATGATTCTATTCCAACACAGTTTGTTGGTTGTCATTTAAAACCCATAATCAGCATTCCCACAGAATCTATATTGCCAGAGACTCAGGAATTGCCTCACCTCCCATCTAGCTGATGAATCCCGATTTTGGCTTAGAATGAACATCCAAATGTCTAAACTACCCTCCTTCATTCCTTGTCTCTGTCTTCTTCCTCACCCTCCCCTATCTTCTTTCTCCAACCAACAAGCATTTTCTTCTTTCTCATCACCATGCCTGTTGATCACTGTACGATTTTTTTGAGGTCTGTATTTTTTTTTCCTTCCTCATTTCTTACCCCAAATGTCTGGTGACCTTCCTCCCTTTGCAACTTCTTCTTCCTCATTTCTTCATCTTCTTTGTCTTTCTGTGGCTTTCGTCTTCTTCTTCGACTCATTCTTGAACCAAAATTGCCATTGTTGAAACCATATTTAGGTTGTCGAAACTGGGTTGCTGTGATCGAGATGCTGTTGCTGTTGCCTTTGGTTGTGTAGCTGTTGCCGTCACAGTCTCTAGAGCAATAGGTGCTGTCGTAGGTATTCTCTATCATCTTTGTCACCATTGTTGTTACCGTCCATGGAGCAGCAAAAATTCTTGCATGATGTAAGAGCTGATGATGTTGAAATCTCTTTGCTTAAATTTGTTCCGTGAAGCCTAAAGAACTCCAATGAGAGAATGGGGATTTGGGTTGCAGCTATGATTAGGGCAAAACTTGTTAGAGTTATTTTGGTCTTTTCATTTTCATTTTTATTTAATTAAATATAAAAATAATTATCTTTCCAACCTTCTGAATGTTATACCAAACACATTCATCGTGATTATCATTCTATTCCAATCTATTCCATTCTGCCCAATAAACATCTTTCTATTAATCAAACGGGCCCTATAAATATAATAAATACTTGTTTTCATGTAATATAGTCTAAACAAATGAAAAATATGAACTTTTATTTTTCCTATGTGTGTGTAGGAATTATGGAAAATAATATTATAATCTTTTAATGATGTATAAATTATTGTATTTATCCATATTTTTCCATAAATTCATACGTATAAATACAGACACGCACGTATGCACATGCACACACAAAACATTATATACAATATAGTTTGGTTGCTTTACACACAAAAAACGTGGGAGGAGTAGCAACAATCATCAAGCTACCCGTAATTGGACAAGGAAGGCTATTTCTCTATGAAGCCCTATAAAATTTTGGCGAGGAAGGTGGTGAAGAAAGGCCTGCAGTACTCATCTAGTGAAATCAAACCAACTTTGAGGATGCCGCTTGGGAAGCATTACCTATAGCTTCTACATCTGATCCTTAAGGTGCAGGATCCTCTAATTGGATTAAGAGAGACAGAGGAGAAGAGAGGCGCTCCGTGTGTTGGGGGGGGGGGTTTTGATACGTGCGAAATAAGGGTAAAATACTAACTTAGATGCAGGGAGTTAGCTGCTTTAGATTAGTGGCAATATGCTGAGTTAGATTCTTAACAACCGGACTACGTGTCAATTAAGAGATAGAGAGAGTGAGTACTGACAGTCCCATATAAGGGAAAGGGAATTCCTGTATTGATTTATTTTGAGGTTTTATGAGTTAGTTAGTATCGTGTGCCAATCTTTGTTTTCCTTTGTACCAAATGCTGATGGGGTATGTGCTGACTTGCAATATGATGATATCTATGGTTGTGGCCCTCCCAAAAGAGTGGAATGATTGTTGGAGTTGTGAAAACTATGTCGTTTTCCTACAAAAGGGTATGAATGGGTTCTCGCACATCTTCTTTGCCCTCTGTTTGTATCAGTGTGGCTCCTCTTCTTCCAACTCTATAGCCTGTAGTCGAAACTGTTGCACGTTCATGGAGTTGATCTCCTGCATGTGTCTGTGATACTGGCTTCTACCTATTTGTGTTGTTTGCTGCCAATTTCATGAATTTCCTAATGTACCAATGTACCAGAATAGCATAATAGGGTTTCTGAAGTCCCATTGGTTATTTTATGGATTTCAGCCATTTTAATCTAAGAACCATGTCATACTTATTAAGGGTTATCGCTAACATGTCTGCTGTGAATTCTTTCCCTTGCCTATATCCTTGTTCTCAAATAATTAAGTAGGTGTTGTTTAACTAATGCTAAAAGCATTGAAGAAACTGCCAGGCAAGTGCTTGGTTGAAGCCATCACCGCTCATAATGTGAAGTGAATGGCCTATAACTACATTGCAGAACACAGGAAGTGCTTATTTAATGAGAAGGCTGTCCTGTGTCTAAAAGTACTTTGGAAGTTATGAGGTTATCAACCAGCAATTTTCCCAACGTCACATTGTGCAGGGCAACTGAGGGAGAAGGAAGAAGGAGGGAGAAATAGAGAGAAAGAGGGAGAAAATAGAGAGAGATTGTGGAAGAGAGATACTGAAAAATGCCAAAACTTTATTCAATTCATTAACTAGGTTTGACAATTGAGGAAACTCTATGGCTATTTATAGAGCCTCAGTACAATTATTAAAATAGAAATAACTTTTATCTAAAGCAAAAGAAATTCTGTCCTGAACTTCAAGTAAAAGAAATCATAAAATAAGAAACAATCTAAGAGACCCTAATAGGAAATAAAATAAAGTCATAATAATAAATTACTAAAACCTAAGTAAATCTTTCCTAAAAGATAAGATAAATTAAAAGTGCTAACTTTTTGAAAAATAAAGACATATATTCATCATAAAGTATCACAATTAAATTCTAGGTTTTTCCTACACCTATCATAGTTCTTCCATTCTCCATCAGTCATCTTGAGGACAACATGCAGCTCATTGCAGTGGGGAATGATAGGCCCATGGGTGCTAAGCCCAAATGTGGGAAGACCTACGTTAGAAAGAATAAGGGAGGGGCACCACAACAGATGGTGACGTGGCAGGTGTATTAATATTGCATAGCTAACTAACATACTGGCTGGGGTGAGAGAATGAGTGCCAGTGGGTTGCTATTTGTGAGGAAGGGGCTAAGCACAGAGGCTAAGCAAGTTGAATCACCAGTGAGTAGAGTGCTCTGGTCTATAAATACCATAGGATTACCTTTTCTCCCCCTTTATCTTCTTATTTCTATTACTCTAGCTGTATTGTTCTTCGCTTGCTGGCTTTAGGATGGAGACTATGTTATGTCCTTAAATAATACCATTGTTTGAATGCTTTATCAGAGACATAATATAAGTTAAAGTTCATAGACTATATTGCCCTCCTAGGTAATATATGAAAACTTAATGTTCCTGTTAACTGTTAAATCAATTTTAATCACATATGATGTTGATGGGTGTGGCACTGCTCTATGCCTGTAAAACGTGTGTTATTTTGTCTTGTGCCTTCCATTTTCTGTCATCAGAGGAATAAGGTTCCTAAACATGCGTGAATTGTGTCTTGTCTTGGTATTTGTATACTAGGATTTACCTAGAAGTTTATGATGTGAGTCAGGCAGTTAGTACTATATTATCTTAATAAATAAATGTTTCTGAATTGGATGATCTCAGTGGGAAGTAGTAGTTTCTCATAAGTGGAAAATTATGCTGTTTTTTCTCCTATGACTATTTCCTTTTGGTTGAATATTTTGTTCTTTTTGGATCTTGGATATTTTCTGAGGCATGTAATTTTTAACTTTTAGCTAATTTTTCCTGCGACTATGGCAATCTGAGACCTTTTTTCATGATGCAATCTTGTTTCATGGTGATACGTTACGTTAAATTCTGTCACTGAAGTTTTCAACCTCTTGTTTTGGGTGATTAATTTTTGCATTGAGCTAGCACTACTTGAAACCCTGACCTTCCTTGTGG
Organism: Adenanthera pavonina; assembly: GCA_026686845.1. Taxonomy (NCBI): domain Eukaryota; kingdom Viridiplantae; phylum Streptophyta; class Magnoliopsida; order Fabales; family Fabaceae; genus Adenanthera; species Adenanthera pavonina. The sequence continues at coordinate 7,329,690 of JAIVEN010000019.1, read as the reverse complement.
AATTTCTGTTTTGATGCTGAGGGAATTAAAACCAGAGAGTTTTGCATGCTAATGTTCCTTGAGACAAGTGGTGAAACACTATAAGCGAGTTAGGTTGATTATCTAATGCTCTGAAAATTGCTGGTGACTGATTCATTGGAATATGTACTTCTATTGATGTACCATATGGCTTTCTTATTGATTGTTAAATAGTTCTTAGCTTGTAGGATAATGTAGTAACCTTATATAAAAGAGAGGATATACAATGGGATAGGTAGTATTCTATCTTGCCATGCTCGTGTAAGAAACTCAAAAATTAAGCCCATTGGGAATGTGTAACACTCATGCATTAGTTAGAAACAAACTAAAGTGTTGTCGTACTTAAGAAAATTGTTATCCCCTAACTTTTTTCTTCATTCTCTAAACTATTTTAAGAATACATTATTGACAGTGATGGACATAGGTTCTTTCCAACTCTTCTTGCTACTAATAGATTAAGTGTGATAATTGGGGCCCAAGTTTAGTGACTATCTTATCCAGAAGCATTATGTTTGTAAGGTTGTTTTTAACTCCTTAAAACTTGGAATTGTATTCATGACATTTTCTGAGAACATGGGTTTCCTGAACTTTTATTTGAAAATGAACACAGCTTGTTAATAATCAAATGCTAGAAACTATTGTACCTTCAATAGCTTTATATTTCACCTGGAAAGATCTGCTTGTTCCATTGTGTGAGATATTTTCTGACCTCAATATTGGAATCTTTAAATAGGATATTTATATGGGTATATCGTTATACACAATCTGGATGGTGATGAAGCTGACTCCTAATTAGGAAGACTTCCTGGTGTAATGGCAAGTCTGATGCTTTAGCAGGCTTTTATCTGGCAAATGTTTCAGGGTTATTTGTTGTATGCTGCTCTGATGGTGCTATTTATGATCTCATGATTTGCTTGTTATATCGAGTTCAGCATGTAAGTGCTATGAGATGTAACTTCACCCTGTTTCTTATGTCCTATGTTGGTACTAGTGTGTGCTTTCCATTTTCCCCTGGGGTCCTTCTTCTTCTTGTTATTTTATTTTAGTGCATGCTGACAACTTATCATCTAATATTAATGAGATGAGGTGCATCCATCAAGTCCTTAGCTTACCACATTTTGATATTCTCTTGAAAGTTTATGGAGACATAACTCTCAGCGTAGCACAAACAGTATTGTTGGAAAGGAAACCATGCTTAATTGGGAGTCATGTTGACACAGCTACCTAAATGGTTCTGTTCAAGTTACGTCGGCATATAAAGTATGTGCTAAATTGAATGCTATCATCCTTTTCTTTTTTGAGGAAAAAATAATTTAATAATAAAACACAAAGAAAGGCATAAATGGATGATAAATAATCCTCCCAAAGAAAGAGGAGAACAACAAATAAAAGTGAACCAATAATGGTATAAAAGTGCTTTTGAAACCCTTGTTTAAAATTTGTAATGGACACCCCCTAGAAGAACCGATTGATTGCTGAAATGCAAAGGGAAGCCAAAACAACAACAACAATAACATTAGTCTTATCTTATTAAGTAAAATTGATTACATGAATCTTACGATACCATTGGATTCTATAAAAAACCATATGTTTAGATAAGTCATTTACTAAGAGATTTCGCCTTATAATTTTCCTTAATGTCCTTTTTGGTTTTGCTTTATGCCTTTTTATAGGATTAAAGATTATTTTATCAACTCTCCTCACTGGTTCTTCTGGTGTTCTTTTTTGTAAATGTCCAAACCATATATACTGCAAAGACTTTGTGAAAGGACTTCCCTTTCCTTATTGAACTCAAAACACTTGAACTTTGTGATGAAATTCTAGGAATTTCTTATTATCTTTGATCGGCAAAATACACTAGGTAAGATGGATAGTTAGCATCAAATGATCTAGCTAATCTATCTGTTTAACTAGGAGTAAATCTAATCAACAATTAAAAATAAGATATACAATATCTTGACTAATTGAAACATAACAAAATATAGGAGATAAACTAGAAGGCGCAGCCACGGCCTATAATGGGCCTTATTCTAGGGCTTCGGATGCTCTCTAATGCTCCCCCTCTGTTGGTGAATGGATATTGATCATTCCCAACTTGTAGTGGTTGTGTTCTTCAAACCTGATTCTAGTGAGAGCCTTTGTCAAGAGATCTACCATCTGTGAATTAGACTTGATGCGGGATAGATCAATCACTCCTTATTCGACTTTTTCCTTAATGAAATGGTGATCAATCTCAATGTGCTTTGTCCTATAATGGTGTATAGGATTCTTGTCAATTTCTACTGCTGCCATATTGTCACACCATACTCTCATAGGACTTGTCTGTGAGATCTTCAATTCTTGCAAGAGTCTTGATATCCCTTCACAGATTCCCAAAGCTAATGCTCTGTGCTTTTGCTTCTGCTGAGCTTCTAGCCACAACTGATTGTTTTTTACTCACAAATGTATAGTACCTGGTGGTAGACCTTTCCATCGCTGAACCTGCCTAGTCTACATCTGTGTAGACTTTAACATTCCTCGTTGTCCCTTTTTGGAAGAACAACCCTTTTCCTGGTGTCATCTTGAGGTACCAAAGAATTCTATACATTGCTTCCATATGTTCTTCTTGTGGTTTGCTCATGAATTGGCTTACAACACTAACTGGGAAGCTGATTTCTAGCTGAGTATGTGACAAGTAAACTAACTTGCGTAATAATCTTTGATATCTTCCTGTGTCCACTGGTGTAACCTTTAGCTTTATACTCGAGTTTGCTGGTAGTCTCCATAGGAGTTTCTGCAAGCTTAGATCCTAGCATCCTAGTCTCCTTTAGCAACTCAAGAGTGTATTTTCTCTAAGATACTCTTATTCCCTTGCTTGATCATGCAACCTCCATTTAGAATCATTAATTGCTTCTTGGAAGGATTCTGGTATCTTCTCATTAGAACTGTTAGCACTACATGCCTGCATACTTGGGGACAATGTGTCATAAGATACAAACTTACTGATGGGATGCTTAGTATAAGATCTTAGCCCCTTTCTGGGTGCTGTTGGCCAGCTGGGATCATCAAAATTTGAATCAGGTACCGAGGCTTGACCTTGTTTGGGAATGGAACTAACTGCACCACCTGCATCTTCAGTAGTTGCTGATTTCTGTCTGGAAGCCTTCTGGAACAGTACTGCAATTCCCGTGAATCAGGCTGTGCCATCCCTGTATCAATTTCTGGATTATTTTCTGGTTTAAGGTTCTGAACAGCACAACTAGGTACAGATTCTGGGCATTTTTCAGGCTGGGTTTCAGGGGCAGTAAGCTGAGTTCCAGGTGCAATAGGCTGAGTTTCAGGTACAGTAGGCTGGGTTTCAATTTCAGGTGCAGAATGTGTCAAATCTGGTGGAGAAAATATGTCTGGTGTAGAATTAGGGACTGGTACAGATCTGATATGCTATTTTGATTCATTAACTCCCTCTTGAATTAGCCATGTTACTCCATAATTCTCCCCCTGAATGGATAATTTGGGATACTAAGACTGCTCCTCAAAGAAAGTCACATTTTTAGTGACATAGGTCTTGTGTGATGTAGGGGAATAACACTTGTAGCCCTTTTGAGTGGGTGAATATCCAAAGAAAATCCATCTTTGAGCTCTGGGGTCTAGTTTGCCACCATCTTCTCTATGTACGAATGCTACACATCCATACACCTTTTGGGGAAGATGAGATACAAGAGTCTGAGTCAGGGTAGAGCTCAAGTAATTTTTGGGTAGGTGTATGAAATTGTAAGGTTTTTGAAGGCTTTCTGTTGATAAGATAGGCTGAAGTATTGCATCTCCCTAGAAAAAAATTGGTGCATTCCTGGTCATCATAATTGACCTTGCCACTCCCAACAAGTGTCTAGTTTTCCTCTCCGCCACTCCATTTTGCTGGGGAGAGTTGACACCTGATGTGTGATAGTGTATCCCTTTTTTCCAAAGACATTCTTGAAATGCAGATCCCATGTACTCCCTCCCACTATCACTTCTCAACACTTAAATTGTTGTTTGATATTGATGCTTATTAAAAGTTGCAGGCAACACCATACACTTAGGTATAAATACTATTAGCCACTTTTACTCTTTAGTCTTCTGGGCAACGTTTTAGTGTTGTAAACAATCTGGTTGCGAGTCATATGATATGAGGCTCTGGAATCTACAATCTAGGTTTTCTCATCTACTGCTTTAACATTTAAAGCTGCTATTCCATTACCTGTTTGTGCTAGATTTACTGATGAAATCTTTTCACATGAATTAGCCTCAGGTTCGTGCTTCTCAAGCAACCTTTTGAGCATCAGAAATTCTTCTTTGCTTAGTACTCATTCCTCGTTTCCCTTCTTGTCTTCATTGGAGGCCAAGTAGCTCCTACTATCTGCTCTTGTCTTCTGCTTTAAGTGGGGCTTAACGTGAATTCTCTAACAAATATCTTTGATGTGCCCTGATCTATTGCAATGATCACACCAACCCTCGGCTTGCCTCTTTTTCTGATCTGCAGTATTGGTTCCATGTACAGCTAAGGTTGAGGCTTCAGTTTGCACAATTGAACCTCGTGTGAGTTGTTTTTGGCTTTCCTCACACTTCACCATGTTGAATGCCTCACAGAGTGAAGGTAGTGGTTTTAAACCCATTATTCTGCCTGTCACCTCTTCAAAAGCTTCCTTCAAGCCTAGCTGGAATACATATGTCTGGTCTTTCTCAACCAGTTTCTTGTGACAGATTGCATCCTCACTGTTCTTCTGTTCATGCTGCTTGTACAAATCAATCTGTTTCCATAATTTGCCGACTGCACTATAATATTGAGTCACAGACATCTCCCCCTACTTCAACTCTTTTAGATTCCGCTTGACTTGATAGATGGCTCCTGTGTTTTCAGTGACTGAATATGTCTTCCTTGAATCATTCCAAATTTACTTAGCTGATGTAGCCAGGAGGTATCCTTCACTTATGTCTAATGTCATAGAGTTGCAGAGCCAAGTCATAACTATGTGGTTTTATGTAAACTGGGTATCATCGGCAGGATCATTAGGTGGCAGCTGCTTTGCTTCACCAGTAAGATATTTCTCCTTGCCTTTCCCACTGATATACATCAGCATACTCTTGGACCATTGAAGGCAATTGCTTCCGTTCAGCTTGTGCCTGATAACAATTTGAGGGAGCACATCAGATGGCACACCACTTATCATAGACCCCATCGTTTGGTAAGCAACAGGATTAGTGATGAAGGGCACGCCTGGTTCGTTGTTTGAGCCCTTGCCAGTCATTGACTCAGAGATGGGGTCTCTAAGCCAGTAGCATGGACTCCATAGGTGCCGAGTAGTGAAGGTTTTCCCTGAAAACTCATTGAGCTTTTTGATGCTCTGTACCATGATGAAATTCAGGGAATTTCTTATTATCTTTGATCGGCAAAATACACTACGTTAGATAGATAGTTGACTGTAAATGACGTAGCGAATCTATCCGTAAATCTTGAAATTATTTTAATCAACAATTAAAAAGATGCACAATATCTCTACTAATAGAAATATAAAAAATAAAGTAGATAAAATAGACAGCGCAGCCATGGCCTATAACGGGCCTTATTCTAGAGCTTTGTGGTTAAAATTAATCCAAATTCACTGGTCAAGACTACTATTCTTTAAAGATGCAAATTATTCCCAATCTGCTATGCCACATCACCGTGCAAGTAAAGATGACTGTTTACTTGGAACTACTACAATACAGTACAATGACAACTGGTGAAATACATAGCGTTTCTGTATTTTGCTATTTTGTGACATTCTGTGAGGAAACTTATATGTTTTTAGCTTTATGTATAGTGAGAATTTGATTAGCTTTGCAGCTTAGTCATAAGATGGCTTTTTCTTTTGTGCATGTGTGTGGGGTGACAGCCATTATTTTTAAATGGAGTAGGATTCCTTGTAATTATGTGACCAGTGTACGTCTTTTGATTCAAAATATTGGGGAGAATTGACTATGATTTCTTGATATTTCTCATGTTTTGTAATTATCTCAGGTACATTAACTTAAAATATAATTTTAAGTGTATGGAACATATTTCTTATAGTTAAATGCTATGTTATTGTTAGTTGATAGGATTGTAACTACTTGTGCCATGAGAAATTGGAATCATAACGCTTTTTAGTTTATACCTGTGATGGAGACTTGGGTAGTATGAGATGCTTAAGTCCCACATTGAGTAGTATGAGATGCTCAATGGGATATTTAAGTGGGTTGATTTTTCCACTTCAATAGCTAGTTTTTGAGGAGGGTTCCCCATCCCACTTGGGTACCCATCAACCTGATTATAAAGAAACCATATTTATTTGCATAGGATATTGATTTAGCTATTTTAAGAGGAGTCTTTGGAAAGAATATTAACAATTACATATATTATTTGAATGAGCAATTAATGTTCTTAAATGTATGATAAGCTAGTTACTCATTTCTGTGTTTCTGGTAAATTACTTATGTGGGAAGTTGTCTGCAGAATTTTGAAATGGTTCAATTTTTCTTGGCAATAATTTTACTGTTATTTTGCTGAGTTCTTTATTGCTTAAATGCTGGCTTTGCTTCTGAGTTATTTTAATGGTGAATAGTTTAATGATCTGCTTTAGCATTTTTATTCTATAAGTCAAAAAATTTGTTGGCTCAAATAATCTCTTTTGCAGGCTTTGCAATTCTAAGTTATATTGTGGTTATCATCCATGTAGCAGGTTTTCAGACAGTTGCTATTTTCATGCAGACTGGTGAATTAGAGAAATCAGTGGATGCTGCTGTTACAAATACAATAAGTGATGTAGTAATTGATTCACCTGATAAGGTATGTGTTAGAATTAAGCTTGAATATTTGGCCAGCTTTGTGTTTTCCAAATTATGAGTTATATATTCGAAACCTCAAGTTCAATGTTAATCAGGCACATTTCCCTTCTACAAAGTAGTCTTTAATCCTTGGTTGAACTACTCACTTTCTTCATCTGAAGGTTGCAGCTTTTGAATGGCTATCATCAATGTCATTTATTGATGAATGACAGAGTGTTAAGTTTTGCCAAAATTTCAAAGGAATAAAGAAAAACATATTAGAGATTAAAGGAGCTTTCTAGTAAATTGAAGGGGGATTTCTGCCAGCTCTATTTTGATGAAAGGCCTGAGAATCCTTCATTGGAACTCTCAGGCTCAAAGCAGCAAGAGCCTTAGAGGGCAGATGTCACTAATCTTGTCTGGCTACATTTTTCAATACAGTGTGGCACCTGCCATAGCTGATGACTGCAACGGTCATTGTGGCCACCATGTTAAGGCTACCGTGCCTTAAGAATTTTACAGTGGGGAGCCATGTCATTCTGCCAATGGTGACATTGTTCTTGATAGGGGCTCATATTGCTGAGTCTAGCTTTAGGTGGCACAGGAAAAGAAAATCTGGGTATCACGGAAAAAAATAAAGGAATGAGGCCTAGTTACCTGAAATACAAATCTAACTCTCAATGAGCACTCTCTTTCCCAGCCAAGAGCAATTTAAAGCCCATGCTTCTAGCTTCTTTCTTTCAACTTATATCCCATTATTTACTTTTTTCTGTTCTGTTACTTGGTCTAAATTAACCATCTGTGTCAATTACTTTTATTTTAAACTGTTTGTTTCCCCCCAGCTATATGTTTGTTTAATGATTTAATCTCCTAATGTTGTTTCAGATCTTTGTTGGTGGAATTTCAAAGCATCTTTCTTCCGAGATGGTATGTTTCTAGGAATTCCATTTTGTGCAAAATTTATTCTTAACTGACCTGTAGGTTTCTGTTTGATTTATTCTACTCCTTCTCGTAACAAAATGCACTTCTCCCCCATTCTCATGAATAGAATTTTTTTTTTCTAATTATTTTTGGAACTTTTCTTCTCCAGCTTATGGAGATAGCTGGTGCATTTGGGTCTTTGAAGGCGTATCACTTTGGGGCTGAAGGCACAGATGAACATTGTGCTTTCCTGGAGGTAAGGAAGCATTCTTGTTTTTTTTTTTCTTTACATTGCTTTTATTATATTTGGTATAATGGGAAGCACTACAATTCTGCAATGTCAAAATCTTCTGAGGAGCATTAAGGCCAGGGGTGATCACCACCCTGAATGGCCTGAAGTGACATGGGTTGACTAATATGGCCTTAATGCATTGCTATCTGACTATGTGTGGATGCTTGTGCATCTTGCAATGTTGGCACTTTTACTAGTTAATCCTTAATTATAACACTCCATTCCCAAAGTATATGCGGGCTAGAGTGGGTTTTAATACAAGTTTTATACTTAACACATGAATTTCCTGGGACTTGCATGAGTTGCATTGACATCTGCTAAGAAAATAACATGTGAAGTTGAGTGGTTATGTCAGTTAATATCAACCATTTATCTGAGGAACTGTTGTAGCTAAAGTATAAAAGGAGGTGTATTGGCAGGATAGGCAGGTTTTATGGTTAAAGGAGTTTGCTTCTTGAATCTCTTTCTTTTCTCTCTTCCTTTTCTTTCATAACTAGTGGTATCAGAGCCACTATCTTGTGCCATGGTAGAGGGCATGCATTGGTTGAGAGATGGAGGATAGGGTGAGGAATTTGGTGGACCAGCAGGTGGCAAGTGGAACGAAGCATAGGATGTCATTCATGGAAGAGAGTCGAGCGTCCAAGAATTGGTGCAGTACCTGTCAGCTCATATGACAAAGATGATGGTGACCAGAGAGTTAGCAGAGCAGAACGATGGGGTAGGGAACTGAAGCACGGGGCTGTGCCAGTCAAGAACATTGTGTGATTATCATCTTTCCATGTGTTTCCTGAAAAGGGAGTTTCCCAAGTTTCAGTGAGAGGACATGGCAGGTTGGATTTCCAAATGCGAAACTTACATTGCTTTGCATGAGATGCTGGAGGAGCATAAAGTGACAGTGACAAGCCTGCATTCACATTTAAATATTGTAGCAAAATGCTAACACGAGTGACCAACCCTTTTATTTTGGTGGCTTAACCAGGCAAATCTATCAAGCCCAAGCCAAATAAACAGATCTTGCCTCATGAGCCTATATCTTTTATCTATCCTCTATGTTAACCAACTGTCAAGGTAAAAAAGATTTGAAAGTGGTGAGTGCTTAGCTTGTGAAGTCTAATCTTACAAGAATTGCATTACAACAACAACAACAACAAAAACAACAACAATATTAGCCTTATTCCACATTGGCTACATGGATCATACGACGCCAATGAGCTCTATCAAACGCCATCTCCTCAGATAAATCATTTCTCAAAAGGTCATTTCTTATAACTTCCCTTAGTGTCCTTTTTGGTCTTCCTCTACGCCTTTTGATCGGGCTCCAGACCATTTGATCAACTCTCTTCACTGACTCCTCTTGTCCTCTTCTTTGCACATGCCCAAACCACCTTAAACGATTTTCCATCATTTTCTCCTCGATAGGTTCTACCTCAACTTTCTTTTGTATACAGTCATTTCATATCTTATCCAATTTTGTATGATCACACATCCATCTCAACATTCTTAACTCTGCTACTTCCATCTTATGCTCTTGTTGTCATTTCAAAGCCCAATATTCACTACCATATAACATTGCTGGCTTTATAACTATTCTGTAAAATTTTCCTTTAAGCTTGATAGGTACCTTGCGGTCACAAATAACTCTTGTTGCTTTCCTTCATTTTAACCACCCAGCTTGTATCCTATGCATAACATCCCCATTAATTTCACCATTATTCTGTAAAATCGACCCCAAATATCTAAACTTTGACACCTCAGAGATGATTTGCTCTCCAATTTTTACCTCTGAATCATTTCTAATTGGCCTCTTATTAAATTTGCAATGCATATATTCCGTCTTGCTTCTACTCAGACGAAAACCTTTTGATTCCAAAGTATGTCTCCATAATTCAAGTTTAGAGCTGACCTCTTCTCTTGATTTCTCAATTAAAACTATATCATCTGCGAAAAGTATATACTTTGGAATTTCTTCCTGTATATGTTTTGTAAGAACATCCAAAACCAGATCAAACAAGTATAAACTCAAGAAAGATCCTTGATGTAAGCCTATTGTTATAGGGAAGTCCTTTGTCATACCTCCAGGGGTTCTCACACTTGTTGTTGCCCCTTCATACATGTCCTTTATGGCTCGAATATAAGCCACACAGACACTTTTCTTCTCCATTGCTTTCCACAATACATCTCTTGGTACTCTATCATAGACTTTTTCCAAATCAATGAAAACCATATGCAAGTTTCTCTCTTTACTCCGGTATCTTTCAATCAAACCCCTTACAAGAATTGCATTAACTTAAATTAATTTAAACAAATAATTAATCAAGCTTACTTTAACAAGTGCATTAATTGTTCCATGTAATAGAGGGAGTGAAGTACTAGCTTTGCATGAGATGCTGGAGGAGCATAAAATGACGGTGGCAAGCCTGCATTCGCATTTAAATAGGGTAGCAAAATGCTAACACGAGTGACTTAACCCTATTCCTTTTATTTTGGTGGGTTAACCAGGCAAATCTATCAAGCCCAAGCCAAATAGACAGATTTTGCCTCATGAGCCTATATCTTTTATCTATCCTCTGTGTTAACTAACTGTCAAGGTAAAAAAGATTTGGAAGTGGTGACTGTGCTTAGCTTGTGAGGTCTAATCTTACAATAATTACATTAACTTAATTTAAACAAATAATTAATCAAGCTTACTTTAACAAGTGCATTAATTGTTCCATGTAATAGAGGGAATGAAGTACTAGGCTATTCTGTTGGAGATGGATATCTAAATGACGACGCTAGTTAACTAGCAAATTACCTAAGTTAGTCTAGGACATGTGCGCGTACACACACTATTGTCCTATGGAAATTATTCACTAGTGATTTTAAAGAAAGTGGATTTGTCACTAATCTTTATATGTACCACAGACTAGTTATTATGCATGTGACTCAAGACCCTGTCTTGATTTTAGGTTCAAAATTTCAATAAGCTGTATGATCACAACAATCTAAAGAAAGCCTCGCATCTCTGGATATCTCAGCGTTAATTGGTAACTAAGTAAGAATCATCAAATTAAAAATGAACATCTATAGAGAATATGAAAGGATCAAGTTACACACACACACACACACACACACACACACAAAGTTGGGTGCTAAATGGATGAATTAGATTAGGTTTTGTTCATTATTTTATTTTGTTCTCTTGTTTTATTTTCGCTTACCTCCTCTTAATATATTGTTTCTTTGTTATATTGGACACTGATGTGTATAAATTTTATCAGTATATGGACCACTCTGTGACTCTCAAAGCTTGTGTGGGTCTGAATGGTATGAAGTTGGCTAGCAAAATGCTAACAGTTATTCAGGCTACGCCTAATGCGTCATCCTCGGTAATTTTACCACCCACTCATACCTTTTGCCTTGTTGCCAAGCCTTTGTTGTGCTTTCCTCATTTACATTGAACTGTAGCTATGATTGCTTGTTAAACCTGGAGATGAGTACTGACCAGTTACCACAACAAATTTATACCAGGAAAGTGGTGGAAAACCACCATCCTATCAGATTCCAAAGCATGCAAAGCCACTGCTCTGCAAGCCAACTCAAGTTTTAAAGATAAAAGATGTGGTATATAAATATTGCTTTGAATTGTCAAGTTATTTTTTTGTTTGGTTCAGTTCTATTACAGTGGATATCACCTTATTCCCTACTTATCTCCTAAGGTAGCTCCATTTAGCTATGAGTTCCTTAGTTGTTCTGTTTAAAAAACTGCCACTTTGGTCTTGGTAAGCTGAGTGTTTTCTCCATTTGTTTCCTTGACATTTTTCAATTAATGAGCTTGTTATTTCACTTCAATTTTGTCTTTCTCTATAATTAACAACAACAACAAGCTTTATCCCACCAAGTAAGGTCGGCATATATAAAACATACAATGCCATTGTGCTTTATGAGATACCAAATCTTCAAATATATTATTGACCATGAGATCTCGTTTTATCACATCCTTAGTTGTCCTCTTTGGTCTCATCGACTCTTCATTGGTGCCTGTTTTACATATGTCCAAATCAGTTTAAACGGTTTTCAAGCATTTTCTGCTCGATAGGTCCTTTTCTATGATTGTTAATTATAAATACTGAAGGCAAGGGTCCAAGTTGAGTACACGTATTTTCTTATTGACCAAAATGATAATCCTGTCTATTTCTTTTGGGTAAGTGATTTCCTCATAATAATAAAGTTCAATCCTTCCTGCATTAGTATTATATTTGACATTTCAGTAAATGGTGTTTTAGTTTCAATATGGGGTAAATTTGAGCCTTTAGTTCGTCCACATTTAAATCCTGGTGGGCTTTTTACTGAATAAGATGCATTACAATTATATAAAAAATCATATTTGGGCCCTTTGGTTTTGGGTATTTTTTTTTTTTCGCTGTAGATTTTTTTTTCTGGCCAGATTTTGGTAGATTTAAATTGGTCATTTTGATGGTTACTTTTGAAATCTTCTTTTACAATATGAGTAGTTCACCATGGAAGCTCTTTTGTCTCTGTCCGATGGGGAAATTGAAGAAATTTTGGAGGATGTACGATTGGAATGTGCAAGGTTTGTTAGACTTTCCTTTGAAATGACTCATTATATTAAATATTATGATAAATTCTCTTTCCTTTCCTAAATGATACTCGAATTACACAGCCCGTCCTGTTTTGAAAACTTGTACGAGCTTCCCATGAAACCAAAATATGACAAAAGTAACCTTCAGAACAGTGTTGGTTTCTTTCATTAAAAATGGAAAATTAAATATCATTTCTTACAATTTTATCAATATTATTTATTTTGTATTGGAATTATAGATTTAACATATTCCAGAGGTTTATTAAATTTGCGGTAGTGCCTTGTTTATTGATACACACACACACACACATATTTAAAATGCATTTTTGTTCAGATCATAGATTATTATTTTCTCTGAAGTTTTTGTTTTTAATAATTTATATGCTGTTGCAAATGAATTTATCATTTGATAAAGTTAAAAATGATTATTTTATATTGGTTGAATACATATTTAATACTTTTTATATTATGTAAGAAATAGTTATAAGAAACATTTGGTCAAAACAGGTGTAATTATAGTATATGCTTGACTGCAGGGATTTAAGTATAGCCCATCTTTTGGTTTGAAAAGGGGTGTGTAATTTTTCACATTAGAGTGAAGGCTGTGAAATTTGAACATGTGTACGGAGAAGGGAGAATAATTTATCCTAAATATTAATATTGTTTTGGTTTTAACACTTATATTCTTGCAGATTTGGGACCGTTAAATCAATTAATGTAGTCAAGCATAGCAGTGACAAGAATGAAGCAGCCAAATTAGAAGAATATGAAGTTATCAATGATGTGGAATCTAATGGAGCTTGTCAAGAGTGTATGCGTGATAACAACAATCCTGAATCAATCTTTTCTGAGAAGACTACTGTCCTTGCTGCTGAGCTGACTACAACAAGTGGAGTGGAGTGTTATAATGACAAAACAGAAATCAAAGAATATAAATTTGATGGTGGTAGTGGCGCAGAGGTTGATAAACTTGCTGAACAATTTTCTGACAATAAATCATGTCTGGAAGAAAAGGTTTTTAGTGAAACACCAGAAGAAGTGGAAAATAAGAGCTTGTCCAATGTTATGAGCCGCCAAGATCATCACGATAATACTTCCAATGATCAGTCAGAGTCGCTTGATAACATGTTTGCTGATCATATTGGTATGAATGTTGAAAACAAGTCAAAGACTAATGATACCAATTTAGACTCAAGTGAACCCAATGCAAGTTTAATAACAGAATCAGTGGTTGCCAAGAAGATGAAAAGTGATGAACATGATACTTGTGATCAAGTCTTTGAACCAGGCTGTGTTTTGGTCGAGTATCAAAGAACCGAAGCATGTTGCATGGCGGCACATTGTCTGCATGGACGTTTCTTTGATGGCAGAATGGTGACGGTGGAATATGTTGATCTCAGTTTATATAAGGCTAGCTTTACGAAATGAGAATTTTGGGAATCAGGATGGTGAATTATGAACATAGTTTTCAGTGTCACATTAGTTAACAGCTTGCTTCCTGGAGTCCAATTTGTAGGAACGTAGTTATTGTCAGTCTTGAAGCTGCCAAGCTACCTGATGAAGAAATTTTTTGGTCCTATTTGGAGATCATCCTTGTTTCAGGTTATGTTGCATGTATTACACTGTTGTAAGTTAATTGGTTAGGTTGTATTTGTTACCCTTTTCTATTGACTAGTGGCCATGCGTTATCTAATATTAGTCAAACTTACTAAAGCTGTGGATGGAATCAAAGCCTCATAAGTTAGTGGGGAAAAGTGAACATTTTTTTTTTGGGACTAAAAAGAGCACAAGAATGACCATGGATCCCATGAGTTCCAATTACACTGGTTGGTATGCACAATAAGAATACATACAAATATTCAATCTTCTATATTTTAATTAAGGAATTATTTTTTCTACTATTTTTTACTTGAGAGAACAATATTTTTACTTTCACTTGTTTTCTTGTTTTATTTTCTTTTATTTTGTGTACCATGAGAACTGTTTGTCAGAGTCAAATGAAGAATAAACTAGGTTTAAATTTTACAGCTATAAACATCCGTACAGGGAGAAAACATAATGCACCTTTTTAATTGTCATAGGATTTTACTTTAAATAAAAGGGTTTTCTTAAATCTTAAAAATCAATACAGCAAATTGAGCTGTCAATCTTGAATAAATCAAATAAAATGAAAGCTTCCACAAAAGGTGAATATTTTCTGTAAAAGTCTTATCAGTTCTCGATTATACAATTTATAATCTTTCCATCTTTAATATTTTGTCTGTTGGACGGGCTGTTAGATGACATTGAACATGCAAAATTTTCGACTCTAGCATATTAATCCCGTGTGCCATCCCCGGAATTAATTTTGTCTTTTTGAGGCGTCAAATAATATTGCACTGGTTAAACATGCCAATTTATTATCGTCGTTGTTAAACGGATTGACTCATTTGGTAAGCATCACGGGTATTTCCTAGTCGATAGTTAAAAACTAAATCTTTTGAGATGTAAAGATCACTTAAATGAGTTTTATTTTTTCTCACAAAACCTTTTTCATACATATTTTAACTTGGTTACTTAAAAAATCAATAGTTGGCTTATCAGGCGAATTAAACAAGTAAATCCACCTAACATACAAAAGAAAAAATAAAAATGGGAACTAAAAATTTTTTTAACATTTAACCTTAATTAGCTCCAAAAATAGAAACATTTTACTTTCTATTGTATTAATATGAAAAAATGTACAAAAAGATTCAAATGTCTCAAAAACCTTCTAAAAATTATCATTAAATTTCTAATTGCATGTGCTGACTATAAACAAAATAATTGATGGAAACATAACGGTGACTGAGAAGAAAAGGGAAATAAGAGACGCCGGGGGGAGGGCGGAGTATCAAGTCAAATCATTAAATTACGAATTGGTTCGCAGGAATGAATTTTTGGTGCAAGGTCTGCTTTGGAACCGAATAATAAAATTTGTTAATAAAAAGTCACGGGATTTGGGAAATATTTTTATATATGGAATTAGATTTTTTAATAATGAGCCGACCGATCTAACCTACTTGTGGTTCATTGAACCCATAGATAAAATGAGTCGGGTTTTTTAATTGTACTAAAAAAAACAAAGATATCTATATATATATATATATTATATAAACACTTAATGAGGTGATACTGTAGCTAGAACTGTGCAGGTTTCCGACCAAGTACTGTGCCTGTTTAGTTGGGTTAATTCTTTGTTTTCATTTGGATTGCGCCGTTTTGTTGCTTCATTGGGCCCTCTACAATTAATTAATGTGATCTAAGACTCGAGACTTAAGGCTTCTTAAATTCATATCAATTTCCATCTTATCGTTTCTCTGTTCTAGACTCTTCTCTTCCCATAGCAAAACATATATAGTGTTTTCAATGTCAGGAAGCTAGAGGGATGGATCCCCATTAAGCGACATATTCATTCCGATGAGAATGGTGATTTTGGCCACACAATCATCTTGTGTAAGGTCTACGAGCATTATGGGCAATCATAGGGAAGAGATCGATAGAGGTAGATGAGCTGTTGTGTTTGTATTTTTAAATTACTTTGCAGTTTTATCGGAGGAATGTTGGGAAGGATGCCTTGATCCGTTGTAAAGTAGGTATGTGCGGTGAAGAGTTGCTGCTGATTGCCATGTGATAAAGGATGAAATTAATCCTTTTCTTGGAATGTCAAGTAATGTTTGCTAAGTGAGACAGGTTATGCCTACGTTTTGTGTGTGTCAAAAGAAGTTCCACGTTACTTAAACAAAGGAGGGCCTTAGTGTATAAATATTAAGGTGTGTTAATAGGCTAGTAAAAAGGCCAAGAGAAAGAGTAGGCTCGCGCACACAACAACGTGACAACAATAGGCCAATGTAATTCAAAATCTTCAATTCCCCTTGTACGCGAGTTAAATGTAGGACTGGACATTTTTTATTTAAATATTTTTATCTTACTAGAGAACCTTAATTTTTAACCATTTCGAATTTGAAGCCTTCAGTTTCTGGAAACGTTGAGATTTGATGTTTGGAACGTTGGAGTCTTAATTGTCCATTATTTCATTGTTCCTTCAACGTTCAGAAACCGATTGCTATTTATGTCTAATGTTTAGAAACGGATTCGACTTAATCATTTTGTCTCCCAACGTTCAAAACTGATAGTTAATTGCCATTAACAATTTTGATTGCTGTTCAACATTCAAGAGACTTTTGGAGCCTATAAATACCATGTTCTATCAAAGGGTTCAATGCACCAAACTCACGGACAACATTCGGAGCTTCTCCTCTCTCTCTTTGCTCTCATGAACTTTTATTTGTTTCTTCTATGCTATTCTAAAGCCCTGTTCTGGTAAGAAGAATTCGTTTAATCTTGGGGAGTTGCCGACCTATGGCAGAATAACTCTTAAGGATAGTGCCCTCGGATACGACTTGGATTGATTTATACTGACATTTTATTTATTGTAGCCAACATATTTTGTGTTATGCGGGTTTGCATGCCACAACTATTGTGGACGAAGGTTGTCCCATGCAGAGAAAAGTTAATATAAACATTAGATGCTATGTGGACACAGAATGGCATCTGATGGTGCATTTTTGCTAGAGAAAGTAGACAAAATTTTTTTAAATGAATGTCAGTAGTTTTAAATGCAATATGGATGCTGTATGTTTGCTAGAGAAAGCAGGCAAGAGTTTTTTTTCAAGTGAATGAAATGAAAATGAAATAGACGAGGGAAAAAAAAAAGGAGAGAAAGGTGCAACCAAATAGTTGTTTCGATTGGGCGCTGCGATTGGTGAATTTTTTTTCCTTTTCTCTCCCTTTGGTTTGGTTCAATTCCATTATTTTGATTTTAAAAAAATGAAAATCTTTTAAAAAAATGGGCAGTGAACCCATGATATCTTGTAGGGACTAATGCAAAGTTCTCTGCCTCGCTATCTTCTCTTGGTTTTAATTGTATTTGCAATTTTGCACTGTCTTTTATCATTGCGTCATTTTAAAGGAATGGTTGACCCAAATTCATGATTTTAATTCCATAAAATTAATTTGTCGAGGTGAGATTTAACTTCTAGGATTTCCAATGGATTTGAGTTGGATATTTTATTTAATGTCACAAACTTTTAGAGAAATTATAGTTGAATATGTAATATCCTTATTTTTATAGATATATTTAAAGTGTGGTTACGATGTGCCTCGTATGAATATGCTAGAAAATATGATTGAGAAAAATGTTAGAGATGATATATGTCTAATTACCATGAAGGTAGAAATGTCATTTCACATTTTGGGTCCCTAATATGTATACATTTGTTTTGATGTTCTTAGTAGAAAATAATTCTAAAGACAAAAATTATGCAATATATCTGCCAAAATGAAGGGCTTCATGTGTCAAACCTAAGTATCAGGTGACTGGAAGGTCTAAGTTGAAAAATAAGCAATTTGAAAATACATAATACTAAAGAGATAGGTAGACCTTACGGTATTCCAAAATAAATAGTAAAATATTGTGGGCCTTATAAGTACATACTTTTTAACAGATAAAATAGACAGTTATATATCTCAAACCCAGTATAATTTCTACTACATATAGAAATACAAATAGGACCAATCCATGTAGAAAAAACTTACCATGTGTAAAAAAATATGTAGAATCCATCTATATCAATTCAAAATCAATTTGATGATGGGAAAATTATTTTCTCCCTTTCCCTCTTTTTGGCCAAATTACATAGGGAATCACCAAGCAACTTTTACTCTTTTTTCTCCTCTCTCTCTCTCTCTCTCTCTCTCTCACGGCTTCAGCAAAATTTTTGGACAATTTTTGCTTTTCTTCCTCCTCTCTTATCACACGTGTTCAGCAAAGGGGGATGGCGATGTCACGGGTGATATATTTGGACCAATCTAGACCGTTAGATCGTTAAGAAACCAACAGTTAGGATTCACTCTTGATCTTATCACCTGTTTAATTTCAGCAAAATGAGAAGTGAGCAATAGGAGTGGAATTTCATGAAACTAAGGTTAAAAATGGATTCCTCCTACAAAAATTTGCTAGGAAAGAGTATAATTTGAGGGTTTCACTTAGAATGAAAAATATGAATTTTTAAGGCTTAAACAATCTTTAAGATAGTTCACAAGAAAATAAATTGATTCTAGACTTGGGAAGGTTCAAGGAAGTGTTTAAGGAAGGAAACTCAAGTAGAAAGCAAAGTTAAAGCTCACAGGTAGCAACTTTTCATTTTTTGCTTTTATATGTTTATAAGTAGTTGTTTGCTGTTTTATGATTGTCATATTGTAGTTGATGTGTTTTGTGACTAGTACTGATTGTTTCTGACATGAAGGTTAAGCTTGGGATGTCCATTTGTTAAAGTAAAACTCTTACGAAATTTTTACTTCACAATATGGCATATTGTGTGTTATTAAGCATAATGATGTTTAATGATGTTTTAAATGATGTTTTATATAATGTTTTAAAAATTGGATCGGATGTCGAACCGGAAACTTCATTGGGTCACGGTTTTTATAGTTCAACCGGTTAGACCAACGGTTGAACTGGAAACATAATAATTAAGTAAAAATAATATTATATATAATAATATATGTATAAAAATAAAATATCAAATTGTTAAGAGAATAAATTTAAGTAGTTTAAGTTCATAATAAGTTAATAAGCTCACATAGTAATAATATATATTAAATTATTGAAAGTAATGTTAAAATACTTTAACATGATAACACTACATGACCATAATATTATAAAATAACTATACTCCATCCGTCCCCAATTATAAAAAATAAATAATTACTTCATCTGTATCAAGAAAAAAATAGTTTTGGTAGTTAAATTCATTAATTATACTACAATTTCAATTTTTTTCCAAAATTGCTCACATTAAAAGTCTGAAGTAAGAGTAATTCATTATTAGTAATTATCAATACAACCTTAATTACTCAATAGTATAAAAGAAAAATGATATTAATTACTCCACAAATTTTATCTATGTCTCTTATATTTTGGGATAAATAAAGAGTCAAAATTCTCCTGGAACGGAGAGAGTATAATACAATAAAATTTTTTATTTTTATAATTAGTAATTTTAAAATAAAACAAAAAATAGTGTTTTACTCTCTAATAATTTTTATAATTAATAATTTTGGCAAACAAATTAAATTTAAGTTAAATTTTACCCAATTTAAAAAACTATCCGGTTCTCTAAAAACCGCTCCAGTTCCTAGCTTAACTCCGGTTTCCGGCTTAAAGGCCGGTTCAAAGCGGTCCAATCCGCTTCAACTCCTAAAACGGTTCAAAGCTGAAAAATGAGTCGTTCTTCACACCGGGTGACGGTCCAACCGGTTCGACCGTCCGGTCCGGTTCTCAAAACATTGATTTTATGCTACTTGTGAATAATATGCTGCTTAAAATGAGTGTTGCTACTGTGATTGTTTACAATCTTAGCCTCCAAAGCTACTAACCATGTTAGATATAAGCAATGTAATGGATAAAAGCCCAAGGAAAGAAAATTGATGGAAAAGCAAGTTGATGTTCATAATTGACAATGATGTTTTGATCATGAAGCATCTTTGTAAATTATTGTATGGTTTATAAATTAAGTTGATATGTATAGTAAGTCTAGTATGATACTATATGATGTATAGAATTGCATGTTAAACAAAGTTGAGCTATGAAATGAAGTTGAGATTAATGAAAATAATATGTATAACCCCCTTATTAACAATTTATGACATGTTAATGTTCAGAAATGTTTTACCATGAGATGGTAAAGGAAATTAGCCAAGTTTGATACCTTTGTTTATAGGACATGATAAACTTTAAGAATGTATAAATTGGCTAAGTATGGAATAAGTTAGAGTTCAAGCAAGTTAAGGATCAAAAGTTGGAAATTGTTTTTAGTTGTATTTACTGTCCGTCTTTTGAGGCTCTGTACAAAATCATGTAGAAGCCCAAAAATTCAGAGTCTATATGGTTATGTAATGTTATGTCTTATGGATCATATAGCACTAGTTTCATACAAATTGGATTGGTATAATATTAGTTATGAATTATTTCTCAAAACTGTTCCAGTGTTAAACAATTTGGTATACTAAAGATTTATGATGGCATGTTGTCTAGTGAATACATAAAAAAATGTACAATATTTTGAGGTTAGAAAGTAGACACATAAAGCTTTCTAGTAATACTAAGAATGCATGAATTGGCTTTGTATATTATGAGAAAAGATTGCCCAAATTTGTGACTCAGATTCTGAACAGAAACTGAACACTAAAAATGAATAATAAAGTTTGATAAATAAACTGTATGAATTGGAATGTCTAAATTTTAGTTTCATATTTTTTCCATGAAATTCAAAATGTGCATGATTTTTAAAAACTTGAACCACTGAGAAATAATTTTTGTGTAATTTATTATGATTTTACAATTTTTTTCTACACAATTAAAAGAACAGTGCATAGAAAACAATTTTTATAATTTGAGTATTTTAATTAGTTTAAGTTCTCATAAACCTTTTTACTGCATCTAAGTGAGACAGTTTACGAGGGAAATGTATTGAAATGTAAAATGTAACATATACCTTAATATACTTGCTTTAAAATTTTTTATTGTCAATTTTTTATATTTTGAATACTTTAAATTATTTAAATCAACATGGCAAGTTACATGGGAACCCATTGGGTTGTGAATATGTTTAATTATCGATGTTTCTTTTTTTTTTTGGAATAGTCAATATTCCCAAAATTTCCGGGAGTGATTCTTATAGTAGATATTCTTGTTTATATTTTTCTTTTATAAAAGATTCTCTAAGCTTTAAAACAAGTTAAAGAGCACCTCAATTAAATTTTTATGAAATTAGTTATAAATTTTTAAAATTTAATAATATAGATAAAGCATTGTGCCGTGGTGTGGCATTGCATACTTATGTCGTGACATGCAAAGAAAATTTTGCATAAAAGGGAGCTCGTTCAGACTGTTGAAATAGTGTAAGGAGTAGGGTTTTCTGAAGCTTTCTCTCCTAATGTTTGTTCTTGGACGTGCTAGGGTCATTCTATACCATTTGGAGACTCCATTCAAGGTAATGACCTCTAATCACTATTCCCTCTTCTTTTCTTAAGGTTTGCGGTGATTTTCCGGTATGGAGAAGGGACCTCAAATTTCTAGGTTTATAGTTTGAAAATTAGTGGGTTTTTGCTTCATTCTTGACCCTTGGAAAGTTGTTTATACTATGGGTGTGTGTCATTTGAAATTTTATGAAGTTTTGGGGGCTTGTATAGCAAACCCTAGGCCACTTTCAAAAATGGGTTATTGGAGCACGAATTTCTTTGGGAAGAAAGTGTTATAATGTAATAGATTATGGTCTAAAAAGTTTGGTATGAGTTGTGACTTAATAATTTTGAAGGGTTAGGGCTCTCAAACCCTAACTCGAAATAACATCAATTTATGTATTCACTTTAAATTTCAAATGGTGGATGTGTAGGCTGTTTGGCTTGTTTCATTGAAGTCTCTATACTTTAAGGATTGATTGGGGACCTTTGCTCACTAGATAAGTGTGCTCTATGTTAAATTGGGATTTTGATCCTAGTATGTGAAAGAAGAAACTTATGGAGTCTCAATGACTTAGTTAATTGTTTATGATTCTTTGGTTGGATTGATTAAGTGTTTGGATGTTGCTTGGAGCTCCTATAAATCTCCTTGGTTACTCACTTATTGTCCCTCTTGCACGTAGCTTGGCTAGTTCAATAGCTTTATATGGTATTTTTTACTTTGGGCATATTGATAGGTAACGGAGGAGTAACTTTAACTTTTGTAGTATGTCCAAAACTTTTCATAACATGTTATGATCCCTATCATGTCATGCAGGTATGTTTTCCAAGAACAATAATGGTCTGGAGAACATAGCATGATATTTGAGTTATGGCCTATAGATGTTCATTTCACACCATGACATTGAGTTAATGCACATCCCCATGTTTATTATTATTATGATGGTGATGATGATTTTGATTACTAAGCATATTGATTATGGCATATGGCATTGTCTTTCATGACATATTAATGTTAACACACATGAACATATTGAGTAATGATTTTGTTGAATACCATGTGGTATGCCAAACCATTGAATACACACACAAGGCCTTGTACAATAGGTGGTGAGGCTTGATTCATATATCCCTATCATGAAATAATCGTCCTTTGGTTGGGAGGTTGGGATGACAGTGGATTTGGAGATGCACCTCTCATAGATATACAACCATTTTACAGTTGTAAAAGGAGAGGATAACCATGATCCAACAATTAGGATAATAGCCTTTAGTTGGGTTATAACTAGTGGAAGAAGAGTTTAGTGATACCTAAGAACACAGCTTTCACCAACCATTGGAAGGGGTTGTTTATCAGCCATCCTTGTGAAGTGGATAGCCCATTGTTCTAGTTGTAATTGGGAAAAACTTCATATGCATTGTCAATATCATTTACATTGCATCATATATTTATCTTGATTATCAAAAGTTAGTTATCTCCTTGGCCACTAGGATTGCATATATTTATCTTGATTATCACTCTTTGTGGTTGACATTTTCAGGTGAAGGCTCAAGTTTGGGCAAAGAGAAGGTTAAGAAGAACTAGCTTCCCCTTAGGCTCTTAGGGATATTGATGCTATTTTGAATTGTGTTTGGTACCTTTGAATGTCACCATTATATTTTAGGACATATGTAGTAGATGGATGCCAAGTGCAGGAACCTAACTTACTTTGACGACGTGACATCTTTCATTTAGTATTTGACTTTTGATATCATCCCTATGGGATGGTAAGATATATGAATATGATATATGCTTGACACTATGTATGTCTACCTCTTGGAATGACTATGTTATGATATGGTTTTGCTAGGCTAGATAATGGAAGCTATGGTGTGGATCACTATTGGTGTTATTGGCACATGATCTTACATGATGAGCATGTTTATTTTGACTTACAAGTTATGTCTAAAAGGTCATATGAGAAGTTGAATTCTTACTTTGTTTCTTGGCATGTTAAGTTATTGCTTGTAGCTTGAACCTTCTTGGTGTGACTACGTGCTTATTGATGTAGCTTGTTTTTGCATGGTATAATGGGTTGTTCAAGTGTACTAACCAATGTATCATTTTTATATAGTTATTTCAAGTTTTGGGTTGGAATGATGGATTTTGGGCATGTCTCTAGTTAGTGGCTTTTGATGTTTTAGGGGTTAAGTTTTGATTAGATGAGTTATTTATGGTATCACCATCATTTTAATAACCTTTTGGGCCTTTGAAAACTGTAGAAAGTGGTTCAATACATGTTTGTTTGGTATAGTTAGGATTTGGGAAGTAAGGTTTAAGTTAGAAGGTAAAAGTGACCATTTAGGTTTTGTGTGTCCAAAACTCTCATATAGTTTAGTTTTGAGGTGAGGTTGGTTTCCTTAGTTAGAGGACTATTAAAGTGACTTGTTGGCTTTGAAATCATGGGAATAAGAGATTTGTAGTGGGAAATATTAGCATTGGAATTCAGGTCCTGTATTAGTTTTGGTGTAGACTTTTTCTACTATGAGGTGTGTTGCGGCACACCTTTTCTGTGCCACGATACAGCACCATATTTGGTGTATTTCTTCTTAAAAAGGACTATACTTTGGCATATAACACTTTAACTTTAGACCATAATTCCCATGATGCACACCCTATTAGAGTCCATTTGTACTATTTTACAAGTTTGAATCATTTGAGGGACTAAAATAGAAAAAAAATTAATTTTATGAGTTACTATTCATTTGGTAAGATCTGTTTTTACCAAACAACTTTGAAAAATTATAATTAAATCTGAAAAAATCTTATGGGGGTGATTTTACATCTCTAAAAATATCTTAAAATATTCTTTATATGGAAAAAATTGTACAAAACTTTAATCACGCCAATTGATATAGTATTTAGCACAAAAATTACTATTCATTTAGTCATTTTTCATTTTTCCAAGATTTTGATCTTAATTTAAAGAATGTATATCTCATTCTACCTTGAGCCAATTTATGCATAATTTATCATTTGAAAGCTATGCATATTTACTTTTTAGATATATTTATTTTGTATATTTATTCAGCTTGTACAGGGGATAGCATTATTTTGAATTATTAAGGGTAAGAACTTTACTTTTATTAGAACAATTGTAGGAAAACTCACATAACTCTTCTTCTATAGCTCCAATTACATTCAAACTAGTGGCATTTCATTCTTAAGACATAACTTTCTACATATACCAACCTCTAAATTTTTGGAGCTCTATACCATTTTGTGCCACTTTTCAAGATAAGCAGTACTTATGGTAAAAATGCATAGTTTTCCAATTCTGTCCAGTTTTTTACTCTACTTTCAAAAATTCACTATAAATTGTACATATATTCAATTTGAGTGTTCTCTAACTCTTTGGAAAGCTTGTTCTATCTACTTTCCAAACATGTGCAACACTTAGGTGCAATACTCTATTTCGAATAGAGTTCCATGTTCCAACTTCTACTAGTTATTTTGGATAAAATCATGTCATAACTTACATAATATACCTCGTAAACATCATACATCATCATTCATTGCTCTAATTCTATACATAACATGTTATAGTGCCTAAACGAACATAGTAGCATAGAGGTATAGACCCTAAGGCATATACATGATTTTACATAATATCTCCAAAATATAAATTCATAGCTTGAACTTTTACATTAACCATCAATTTTCCTTCCTTCCTCCATAGCTTTCTTTCCTCCATTACCATAACTTGTGCCTAGCATATTTATCATTTTGGAAGAGTGAGATTCATTGAATCTCAGTATCATTTACCATTCAAGCATACATATATAATCACATTTATTGTAAAGACTTCATGAAAACAATCAACAAGTAGTTAAACACATCAAGCCATGTATTTTCATAAAAATTTCGGCAGATTCATTGTATAAAATGGACATCCAGAGGTCATAAACCTCATCATTCAACTTAGCCAATAATCACAAATCATAAAAAATAAGCACATGACAAGACATCATGTTCATAGAAATCATATAATATACTTAATGCAAAAAAAAAAAAGGTTAAGTAGCTACCTTATGCTTTTACTTGCTTTTCCTTTGAGTTGTATCTCCTCCAAATACTTCCATAAGCTTTCTTAAACCTAAATACATCATTATTAAAACACACAAGCTACTAGTTCATGGTCATGCTTCACAAAGTGCTCATTAAACCCTAAATTTTTTAAATAGCTATCCTTTTGAATTTCACTTGAGTCCAACACTTGTTCTTAGTTATTTTAGACCCAAGAATTCCGTTTTTGGGGTCAAAATTATGAAATTTTATCTCTAACTCAAACTTTGGCTTGGGTAAAATTCACAAGAAAATGGAAGAAAATGATTTAGCTTGCTATACTTCAAACTAGTTGTATACTCATGCTTCAAATAACTTAGCTAAGCTTTTCCCTAAGTTTATTGGTTGAAAACTCATCTCTTTCTTACTCTGGGTGAAGGCCGAAATTCATGGAGGTATGGAGGAAGAAGATAACTCCATGAAAGCTCTTCAAACTACTTGAAACTAAGAGTTTAGGGTAATTAAAACACTTACCAACACTTGCGCCTTCAACCTTGCATTTTTGCTTTCTCTTTTGCTCCCTATTTTCTTCGTAAGTTTTGAGCTCTCTCTCACTCTTCTTGCTGCTGCTTGTTTGTCCAAATGAAGAGGATGAAGAGGCTTATTTCACTTAACCACACACTTAGAGGAAATATATGTAATGTGTGAATAGTGAACTTGGGTTAGTTGACTACGTGAGTTAGACTTTTATGAAATAATTCACATTAATCAAATAAATAAATTCCAAGGGTATCTCAAGCTACTGTACAACACGCCACTCAAGGGGTATTTTGGTAAAAAATGCTTCATAATTTTTATTAGTCCAAAATAACCTTTACTAATAAATTTTACTTGTACCGATTAATTACTTTTGTTGCAACTCATCACTTAATTGGTATAGGATTATTTTAAATTTGATTTTGGCATAAATTCATTTTCTTGTCCCGAAATATATTTGTAAGGGGTTCATATACTATTCCCATCTTCTTACTACTTTTTGTAGGGCCCACAATCTCTTTTTCGGTATAATAATCGCATTTTAACTTTCAATGCTAATTATAAATTCATACCAACTTAATTAATCTCAAAGCAATATTCCATTGGGTCCAGCTCTTCATGAGCTTCGTTTTGACAAAAAATTTCTTAATTATGAAAATACTCTTGACTCAGGATAAAATTATAATTTTAAATTCTTTCGAGTCCTTTCTTATAATTTCACCTAGGGACTAATTTGCACGAAATTCTTCCTTCCAGAGACAAAAATATATTTTTCTCATTTTTCCTTCTAACTTTGGAAAAAAAGGACTTTTTTGCCATGAATCAGGTAAAAATGCAAATACTTATTCTTTTGGGTACATTTTAATAATTTTCAGTTCAATTCTTGAATAAATTCCCACTAAGGACATTATTTCCATTTCATCCCACTTAAGGTCCAAACATAATTCTTTTTAAGGACCATATAGAAATTAATTCCAATTAAGAACTGAGCCTACATCTTACTTTTTTTTTGTTCCATCTTTTCATGCATCTCATGCCACATTCCCATATCTTTTATACATACAGTAACATTTTTTATGCAATTTGGGATGTTACATGGCAAGCTTAGCTCCTACAACAGCATGCTCCATATTTCTGCGGAGAATGTGTATTTTAAGGCCAAAAGTGATGTTATTTTGTCTTGAAACAAAAGGATGAATGATTTGGATATAAAATCCTCCAAAATTCTAAAATTTTGACTTAAATAACCAAGATACCTTTCCATGAACACCTCTATCTTTTTAATATCTCTATGCACTTTATTGTTGTCTAATCTAATCTATCCTGTGGCAACCAAAGTTGTGTTAAAGATCAATTACTATTGATAAAACGTAAGGATGTTACATACAACAATATGTTTTCATTTATTTCGATGGGTGAAAAGCTTAAGCTTTTTTTCATGTTCAAGTCCATATACCTTTGTTATTTTTGGATAAAATTACCATCAAATTAGTAGCTTATTGCCCCCATATGGATCTCTCACAGTTTACTCAATTATATGTGTATCATATTCAACATGAAGTTACCGGCCAATTGTATCTTAGTTGTTAGGTATTGTATTCATTAGTGAATATCCATGTTATTTTAATTTGTAATAATATTTTTTATTCATTGTCATTGATTTTGTGCCAATTTTTCCCTTCAGTTCACATGAGGCAGACTATCAACCTTATGAGGACATTATTCAAAAAATCAAGGATACACTAAATACTTTTATTTTATATGTTAACGAGTATAAAATGGCAGCTGATATGATCAGAAGCAATGAATATATGAATATCATAATACACTTGCTAAGTAAGACAGATTAATATGACAGAACATATAGTCAACCTTCTTCATATAATATGGCTGCATTAATTGTGAGTGATTTTTATCATTTATATGGTGAAAGAGATATTATCATAGAGAAACAGTTAGGAAAATTGAAACGAATCAATGAACTCCACATAAGTTATATTCCTTTGTAGTATCCTATCATTTTTCCCTATGGAAGTAGTGGATATGAAATTGGTATTGAACTTTATCCATCCGGTGGCAACTAGTAGAAAATTAAGAATAAATTTTTTTAGTATATGCGAATTCATATAGCATATAGGCTAATGATGGGGACAGGAGAAGTGTCAGTATTATTATATGCAAGTGGATTATTCCAGCAATTTGTTGTCAATGCTTATACCATGATTAAAGCCCAACGATTGTAGTATATTAGTCTCAGTTAAGGGCTGACATGTATAAAGTCTATTTGACGCCATTCTAAGGAGAGACAGAAGCTACTGGCACAAGAAAAACAATAATACTTCCATATATCTTCATTCACTAGAGAAGCACGTTATTTGATACAAAATTATCGAGATACTATGGCAATAAATGGGCCAGTTATCCATATGTGTTCATTACCATTACTTGTAATCCCACTTGACCTCATATTAAAAAAAATTGCACTAAATATTCACAGTCATCCATCAGCAGATCAACCAAACATAGTTTCGAGAGCATTTGAAATGGTGCCGAAGTAACTTATGCACACTATAAAAGAGGAGAAAGTGTTTGGCCATGTTATTTGCAAGTACTATATCTTTTCCTCCATTTTTTCCCCATACTTTAAATAAAAATCATTTCCCACTTTCTTTTTTATTCCTTTGTCCTATTTTGGTGCAGAAATTTACACCATAGAATTCCAAAAGAGAAAACTTCCACATGTGTAACACCTTACTCTGCTACTTTTTTTCCATTTTTTCAAATAGAATGTGGCCAAAGATTATTCCTTGCGTTGATCAAGTGAAATTGGCAACTTGTTTGAACCTTATACTCCTTTTTGTAATTATTTTCACTTATCTTTATTTGCATACCATTTCATCATTCTTTTTGCTTTTCGCCAAATATTTTAGTCAACTTCCAAAAGTCATAATTAATTATAGAAAAATGCAATTATGGCACTCTTTGTCTTGGATTAAACTTATGGATGTCCTCTACATAAGAAAAATATAATCACATCATTTTAGCGCAAGATGTACTCCAAGAAAATTGAAAACCATGACTGGCTCAAAACTGTTTATTAAATTCTGGGCAGAATTTGGTCTGACTTTGAAAATCCATAAGTTTTTCTATACTCCTTCAATTAACGTGCTTTAGGACTCATTTTAAAGATCTGTGTGTCCTCTAACTTCAGAAAGAAGAATCAGTCCAGTTGGATTCGTTCGACCCCTAAAGCCATTGAAATGCCAAAACTGCGCAGAAATGGTCATCACTAGATCATGCATGCATAGTTTACCTCAACTTCTACCATAGTCTTTGGCTCATGGTAAATTGGGATTATATATACAGTACTTGACCTTATTAATACATGTCTTGATCATAGAAATCACCAATTTAACCTAACCATTAAGTACAACATCATGTAGCAAAATATGTAATAAAAGTAGACACTAGCATATGATTCAAACATTATCCTTTTTGCTCTAATTAGTTGCAATTCATTTACCCTTGTCATTACTTGTCTCCACCTAGCATGCTTAGTGATCAAGGGTGAGATTTTGGGGAAAATCTCAGTAGCAATAAAACAACCATTCCATGTAGAAATATAATCACGTAAGCAACAATATGCAAGCAAGTACACAGCAAGTACATAACATCACATAAAGCATGCTAAAGTTGGTAATCATAGAACAAGTATTGACCATTACTTAACGTTAAAGACTTAGCATAACTTGGCTGAGGGAGAGCCACTACACTCAACCCTTTGCCCTTTACTTGTCCTGAAGGCACTCTCTTAGCCAAAAGATAAATTATTCAATGCATAATCATTGGTAAATCTAAGGTCTTTTTTTTTTTTTCAACTTTTTAACGGTAACAAGGTCCCTCTTTCTTTTTTGCACTTCTATCATTCGTAAATGCATGTTATTTTGGAACATTGTCTCAGTTATTTCTTTAGTTCTTTATCAAAAGCACGTCTGAACATTTTAAAAAAGCTTAAATATGTAACATTAAGTGATCAAAGTTCCTTTATTATATTTTTAAAATTACTCTGTTACATATATATATATATATAAATATATGAAAAGAGAAAAATATATTTATTATATTTTTATAATACGTAAGAACTTTATCCAATTTTTTTGGGGTGAAATTATCCAAGTTTATTTATTGCATTACTATACTTGTGGAGATACGTTTGCCAACCAGGGATTTAAGGAATTGTTAATAATTTCAAGTGCGCATTCAATTCTTCATCTACCAAGCACATGCAATGGAGCCCTAAAGGCACTGACTTTCTTAGATCATTCATAAATTGTACTATAACACTCGAATATTTTCTGCTGGATCTCGCTGATGTTGGCCCATTTTATTTACTTCCATGATCTACCCCTTTTTTCCTGTTTATAAAACTTTTTAATCAAAACATAGAGATTAAGAAAGATTGATAAAATTAATTAAGATTCTTTTTCTAAAAAAAACTTAATATTCCAAAACTACCCTTAATTATAACATTTTAATCTCTATCCCAAACTTATTTATATCACTTTGATTTTCTTTTCTCAGAGAGAGAGAGAGAGAGAGAGAGAGAGAGAGAGAGAGAGAGAGAGAGAGGGAAATCTTCAGGGTGGATTTATGAAGGATTTTTTTGAAACGAATACATATTTACTGTGAAAATACATTTATTGAAAAGCAAGCTAACTAGCTAGCTTGCTTGAAAGGGTAATTTAATGCAAAATTCGTTGAAATAATTAGCTTGCAAAATTCAATGCAACCACCTAGCTAGTTAGCTTGCTTGAAAGGGTTGATAATGCAAAATTTATCGTCTCAATAATGTCTTGGCAGATCTGCAAAACTGTTTATTTACTGCCAAAATATGTTCATCGAAAAGTCAACTTCAACCAACTAGCTATCTTGCTGGAAAGGGTAATAATTTAATTTACGAACAGAACATCTCCATGCAATTCCTATGATTAAACGCTTCATGTATATCATACACTCTCTCTTTTTCACATTATAAGACATTTTATATTAATTACATACATATTTAAAAAATTATTTTTTTATCTGAAATCAATATAAAAAGTACTCATATTTCTTATTTTACTCTTATTAAATACCACATTCTATTATCATTATAGGGTTATAAATGAAGAGTATGAAAATATTAAAAATAAGGATAAAATAGAAAGAAAAATATCTAATACCCTATATTTTGAATCAAAAATTTGTCATACCAAATACCTTTATAATATAAATGGGAGAGAGTATAAATTACACATGGGTCATAGGATATGCGTAAGAGATATGAATATGGGAAGCAAATTAATTCCTGAGTGACTAGACACTTTTTGAATATGCAAGTTTGGTGAATGTGAAAGGTACTAGGCAATGTGAGCTGCAAATATGGCAGCTCATGTCACCGTAGATTTGTGCACTTTTGGACGTCAAAGTTTTTATTCTGTGTTATCACAAAATGCGGTTAAAAGCAGGTATACCAAACGATTGGAGAATAACAGCGTGCTACAAATTGTGCATTGAATTGATGTGGTGGCGAGCACGTAGTGGTTGAAGAAGTGCCATTAAAGGTAGGAGGGAAAATTAATTGGGATTCCTTTAGCTATAAAAACCTGTTCATAGTTCTGCAGAATGTATTAACAAGTACTGAGTGTCAGTGAGTTTGTATTGAAAATGGTACAAGCTGCACGGAACAGAAGGTTGGCTTTGTTGCTATTGATTTACAGTCATGTTTTCGTAGCCAATGTGGTTGCTAGGAAAATTGTAGCAAAAGTGAAAAATGATGAAGAGAAGTTCTTAGGTTTTGGGAAGGGTGGCGGATTTGGCGGGGGAGCTGGTGTTTGGTTTGGGGGTGGTGGAGGTGGAGGTGGAGGAGGGGTTGGATTTGGAGGCGGGCATGGTTTTGGTGGAGGTGCTGGAGGTGGCTTTGGCAAGGGAGGTGGGATAGGCAAGGGTGGAGGATTGGGAGGTGGAGCTGGTGGTGGCTCTGGGAAGGGTGGAGGACTAGGAGGGGGTGCTGGTGGTGGCATAGGTAAAGGTGGTGGATTAGGAGGAGGAGCTGGTGGTGGCTCTGGGAAGGGTGGAGGACTAGGAGGGGGTGCTGGTGGTGGCATAGGTAAAGGTGGTGGATTCGGAGGAGGAGCTGGTGGTGGCTCTGGGAAGGGTGGAGGCCTAGGAGGGGGTGCTGGTGGTGGCATAGGTAAAGGTGGTGGATTGGGAGGAGGAGCTGGGAGTGGTGTTGGAAAGGGTGGAGGACTTGGAGAGGGGGCTGGTAATGGTGGAGGATTAGGAGGAGGGGCTGGTGGTGGCATAGGTAAAGGTGGTGGATTAGGAGGAGGAGCTGGCGGTGGCTTTGGAAAGGGTGGAGGACTGGGAGGAGGTGCTGGCGGTGGCATTGGTAAAGGCGGTGGATTTGGAAAGGGTGGGGGAATAGGTAAGGGAGGAGGTCTTGGTAAAGGTGGTGGCCTTGGAGGAGGAATTGGAAAGGGTGGAGGAGTTGGCGGTGGCTTTGGGAAAGGAGGAGGAGCTGGAGGCGGCTATGGAAAAGGTGGTCTTGGCGGAGGAGCAAATGGTGGCGTCGGAAAAGGTGGTGGTGTTGGCAGAGGAGCTGGTGGTGGCTTTGGAGGAGGAATTGGAAAAGGTGGAGGTGGAGGTTATGGTGGTGGTTTTGGAGGTGGAATCGGAGGAGGATCAGGAGGTGGTTTTGGGGGTGGATTTGGTGGTGGTGGTGGTGGAGGTGGAGGAGGTGGTGGCGGTGGCGGTGGTGGATTTGGTGGAGGCAGTGGGTTTGGAGGTGGTGGTGGTTTTGGTAGCAATGGAGGTGGAGGAATACTTGGAGGCCACTAGGCTTCACTTTGCATGAAACTATTTACTCTTAATTATTCGTATAATGTATTTGCATTATCCATACTCGTAAATTATTATTGAAAAGTTGTATTCGTTAGAAACATATGCTGATGATTGAGAAGTATATATAAATGGGTCTTTCCAACTTTAATTTTATATGGTCCTAGAAATTGATCTGTAATTCATGGTTAAATGAATTCATGGGGAAGCATCAAATAATAGAAGAATGTGATTATGCATTAAACATTAACAAGAAAGGATTATTGATCTGCAAACAAATTCAAATAATATTAGTGATCATGATATATTGTTAAATGTTGTAACATTCCGAAAAAAATTATTTATGAAAAAGAAATAAATATTTCTTGACCCAAGAAAAAGAAATAAATATTCAAGAAAATAAACTTGGGAATTAAGATTTATTGATAAGATGTTTAAAAAGTAAATAACTCTTGGTTTTCATTAATGATTCAGAAAATTAGTGCAATTATCCCCCAAAAAACTATTAGGGTCCATCTACCAATTAACATTTGAATCACGCTAAAAATAATTATTATTCTTCCGGAAAATTAAGTGCATTAAATTAGGAGTTTTTATAAAACTAAACTATCTTATCTCATGCTTTGCACTTGACATATTAAAATTAAAAAAAAATATATGATATTATTGAATAGATATAAATTAAATTCACAAAAAGTGGATAACAAAAAATTTGTGAAATTTGAATAATATTTGGAATTTAAAATTTGAATTTATAAATAAATAAATAAATTTCATGTTTTATTTATAAATAAATTTGAATAAATATTTGAAATTTGAATTTATTTAAATAAAAGGAATTTTAAAAATAATAGTACAGTGCTCAACTGAACCATGAAATTAAAATTGTATAAAAAAATATAAA
Organism: Adenanthera pavonina; assembly: GCA_026686845.1. Taxonomy (NCBI): domain Eukaryota; kingdom Viridiplantae; phylum Streptophyta; class Magnoliopsida; order Fabales; family Fabaceae; genus Adenanthera; species Adenanthera pavonina. Next base: position 7,295,669 of record JAIVEN010000019.1, on the reverse strand, counting down.
ATAAAAAGAAATAGAAATAATGGGAAGGGAAGTTGAGATCATGAGAAGAATTTATTAAAAAATTAGAAAAATTACTGCTCATAATGCACTATTATAAACAATAACTCTCTTCCGAAAATATTAGAATATAAGGGATGAATAAGTTGGAATATTTTATAAAAATAATTCTTAGAAAAAGCCTTATTAGAATGGGTAATGCTTACTTTGATAATTTTTTTTACACTTTAAAAAAATTAATTTTCAATTGTCAATTTGAAGATACCTTTAACACTAGAAAAAAAAAATCTTATACAAATAAGTTCACACATAGCGTGATGATTTGAGGTTGGTAGGCAAATGTCTATCTTACAATCATATTAATCAATCTGTCTTCTACAAGTTTAGTGAACTCTAACAACCCAAGTATGAGGCTATCCTGATTTTCCTATATTGTCTGGTTCAATTAAAACAACCCAATAAATTTGTAATCAACAACCATACAATTAGGAATTATAAAGCACACAATGAAGTAAACAAATATATACCATTCTTCTAAAATCAAACCTAATAATGCCATATTCATTCTGAAATCATGTATTTTCCAATTTCAGTCTAATTATGCAGATTTTTCTATAATTATTATTTAATGATGTAAAAAACAAATTACACTCAATACTAAAGGAAAATATGCCCAAATTGAATAACATGGACTTACATGGGTCAACACTAGGAGAAAACAATGAATGCGAGAAGAGGCATAGAGTTCGACGAAGAGGAGTTACCGTTTTAAGGTAATTTCCAGCGAGAAAATGGTGACTCTAGCTTGGGTAAGTGCTAGAAAACCGATCCTTTCCTTTTCATTTTGATCCGAAGAAAATGAGTTTTGTTGGAGGTTTGTGTCCCCTAAAATTTTAAAATGGGATTTTCCTAGAGATATTGGAAAAATCTTAATATGGGAGATTTTTGGGGCATTGGATAAATAAATATCTCGCATTTAGGATGTTTTATAGTTATAATATGAAGGTTTTAATGGATTTCTTATTGAGTGTTTATGGATGTGTAAAAAAGGTGCAGGAAGAATTCATGGTTTTCCTTTATTGTAGAACACTCGCAGAGTTGCACTAACTCTGGCAAAACAAAGGGGAAAAAAAAAAAAGAAACACTTGAATTGACTATTTGGAAGATTGGGTAAGTGGTTTTTAAGAAAATTATGTTTTGGTTGAATGAGTATATAGCCCATTTGTGGTTAACGACTTGAAATTGGTATCCAGGAGTTTTAGAAATTATTGGAGCTCACATTGGATGTGTGATCATTTGGTAAATTGAATGCAATTCCATTCACATTGTTGTAGTAGCATATTTCATGGCTTGCAATGCATGTATGCCACTACACCATAAATGATGTCCCATATATATTTTTCTTATTGGACCACTCGATATTCAATAATTATTTTGGACTCTAAATAATCTAAACTAAGCTAAATAAAATCACAAAAACAACAAAACTCTCCCAACTAATATTTAACGTAGTTACATATTTAAAACTCTCGAACTCGAAATCACTAATTAAACTTAACACCCCCAACTAGTTAAGCTGGGCACTCCTTGGTTCTTTACCTCTATTATTGAAAGTGAGGAAACAAAAATAGTGCTTGTGAAGTACTATCTTTTCTCTTTAGTTATTATCAAACAAAAGTCTGTAGTACAATGAAGAAGATGAGGAAGAAAACCGAATCTACCAAGGTACACAGATCTACAAACTGCGATCAAATTTTGAATTTACCAAATCAACCATTATTAAATATACTAAATCTACAACTATCAAAACTACATCCAAACTATTATCAGATTTTTATCACATCCAATCAATAATAAAAGAGTTCCTATCAAAACTCTCAATATCTACCACTGCATAAGTCGGAACAACGATGAAGTATTATGGAAAAAAATATCGTGGATTCACCCGGAGTCCTTCTCTATGGCCTCCCTAGGCCTCCTCACAGCGCCCATTAATAACAGAAACAATAGATTTTGCTACTAAATTTCACCAACTTATGGGTTTTCAATCTAGCAATTTTTCCCAACTACTAGCTTGAAAAACGCATGGAAGCTTGACGATGCAATTTATTTTTTATTTTTAAGGTTATAGTTATTTAAGACTTTAAAATCATTTCAATTATAAATTATAAAAGTATTTTTGCAAAACGAGTAGTCTTTCAAGTATGCAATGTTATCTTGTTTTTTAGTTATTTAGAGTGTTAAAAATTAGAAAATTTTTAGTTACTATATTTTAAATATTAAAGGATTATAATAAAATTTAATAAAATTAAAGAGTCAAAATGAAATCTCACTCAAAGTTAAGAAACCAAAAGTACACCTAAACTGTTATGTTATGATGAGGATAATGAAAAAAATATTTCTTATGAGTACATAAATATGATTATTAACTCTAAAATTGGACAATGAATTGGAATCTCTCCTAAAAAATAGTCAAAAATAAATATCTCAACCTATTATTCAATTAACTGATTAATCTATTTAATAAAGTGCTATGCATAAAATCAATTACTTAATATAGATAATTATAATTTGATAATTAATTTGACTATTAATGTTAGTTCACATTTTATAATGAAATCAATATATCAATATATAATATAAAGTAAGATAAAGTCACATTATTTATAAGGCAAACAGTGTGGTTCCATCTTGGGCTCTTTCTAATATCTCAACCTTGCATTGCAACTGACAGTTTTGATGCCACCAGGCATAAGAAGAAATGATGTTTTAATATTTGGAATTTTTTTATGAAAATCTTTGGAAAGTGTTTTAACTAATCTTGATGTTGATAAAGTCCAATGGGGATTATTTAAATAAAAACTAAACTATAGAAATGAAATTAAAAATTTAAAATTTGATATAAATGGTAGAAACTAAACTATTATTTTTTAAATACATATATATATATATATAATTTTTTGAACTGATTGAAAAAATATATATTGAATTTAAACAGGAACATGAGTTTTGGTCAAATCAAACTATTAATCAAATTGAGAGACTTTCAATATACACAATAAATTTAAGTGATAAACGCTAAACAATTGATAATTCTAGCCTCTAGAATAACCATGCCATTGAGGGAGAAAAAACCAAGAGAGGTTCTAGAATATTTTATTATATTATGGATAATTACGCTAGCCCCACCTTTTAAAACGGCCCCTATAAATATGAAAGAGCACGGACGTTTTCCTTTTTGGCAGCATCCCACGGTCCAGGATTCTACCAATTTTTCTTCCGGTTTTCTGCCTATACACCTTCCGGTCTTCGCATGGCTGCTCGGCGTCGAGTGGCTATTTTTTTCAATATGAAATGTCATTTATATTTTTAGATAAAAGTTAATAATAAAAAATAATTGTCGTTGAGTAATGATTACATGATTTTGGCACTAAAAAACAAAAAAGAAATTGCTTACACGATTATAATTGATATTTCACATTTTAATTTTAATGCCATAGAATAGGAATCCTTTTCTTTCGGTCATACCAAACAGATTGAAAGATAAAATTGTCTGGAATCCTGCTTGGAGATTCCTATGCAGTAAGGATCCATGTCCATCATTGACCTTGCTTCAAGGAAGGTCACTGTAATTTTCGATGCATTTGATAACATTCAACGTAGGACTTTTTTCTCTCTTTTTTTGTCTACAATCAACATAGGACGTAACAAGCACATTAAACCCAAAAAATTTATGCTGTTATCGTAATTGTTTAACAAACTTCGCTGCCATATTTTCTACAATGGGATATTCACAGAATCAAATTGCACGCCATCTAGCTTCAAAGAAACATTTTTCTTCTTCTATTTACTTTCCAAAATTGAAAGAAAAAAATAGTTCGAAATTAGAGACTACCGAATATTGCTCATAATAAAATTTCAGTAGAATGGAACAAACAAACAAAAAAGTGCACTTTCTTCACAGTGGACGAGGATGTTGGTCATAAAGCATAAGTTACACACCATAATTTAACTTTCAGCTTGTCCAAAATACTTGCCCGAAATTGTAGCAAGTATATTCAACATCATAACTTCGTCATCGTGTTCAGTCTTCATAGCTCGTAAGCTAGCACACTTTCTCAGAAGACCCCTTAAAGCAGCACAAGTATCAGCATCCAGTGGAGCATCAACTGTTGCACAGAGAGCAAATAGCCACATGCAATCATTTCTTTTGATAGTGTCCAGCGGCTCCAGCGAGCGAATCCGTTTATTCAACATTGATACTCGGGCTACAGAGTCCATTCTTAAAATTGTAGAAAGCAAAGGACAGCTGCTGGAAGAATCCTTATGCTCTGCAGTCAAGGTAGGTTGATCAATGGGCTCCCTGGTGGTCTCATGGCTATGATGCAGGAGTTCATCGGTCATTACAAAACTTGAACCCTCAAGCTGCGAGAGTTTCTGGGATTACGCGTTTGCAAACAATTGAATAAATGGGGTTAGTTCTGTGATGAACTGAAACATTACAACCAACTAGCAATGACATCATGTTGCTTGCTTGCTTTGTTTAAAGAAATTCAAATTCCCAGTAACAAAACGTATCAAAATATTACTAGTTATAGAAGGAGTAGTAAGTAGACAACATATCCTAACTTGCATTGTCACTAGAAGTTGTGATATATTCTCTTCTATTTTATAGCAAAACGATACCCAAAGGTACAACTTCCATTCTGAGATAACTACAAAAACCCGCACGGAGGTGAGAAAGTAGTTTCCATCACATCATCAAAATATATTATACTATCATCCACTCAACAAGATATAAATTTTACTACAAAATGCTTTAAGGGAAGGTTCACCGGTGTTGTCTAGCAAAGAAGTGTCCAAAAGATGTGAGGGCTCAGGGAATCTCAATGTTTTATCCACAGTAATCACCCAATGCATCCAAGTTTGTTCTTTCATTAAGACACACAAAAACATGTTCTTCAAGAAGACAAGAACATACCGCTCTGAGCTCTGAAAATTCAGCAAGAAATACATTCTCCCACTGCTTTGACGGCAAGAGATGCTCGGGACATTTGGCAATATCAGGAATCTTGGGCATGTATGCACTTTGTTCCTCGTTAAGCATACTTCTATCAAGTTTGACTACCTTCACTTTAGGAATTTGAGCAGCTTCCCATCTAAGCAAGAGAAAGAAATCAGTTCACAAAACTAATCTTCTCCCATGCTCTTGGCTAGTAAGCTTAATGATGGTAAACTCCTCCAAAAGTGATATCAATAAAATAAAAAATACATTAAATAGTTTCACTAGAATCTAGAGCGAAAGGGAAACAAGGTAGCAGCCATTACAGAGTAATGCATTAATCACAGGAAAGAACACATTAACACAATAACATTGGCCCTAGCACTTTCAGAAGTAAGAGTTCAACCTCAAATTGTCCCTGCCAAGTTTTTCAATACATCCTCTCTCCTTTGGCTTCCCTTTTAACCTCTGCACAGAATCATCCTCTCTCTCTTCCCCTTCCAGCCACCCAAGCAAAGCTGCCAGAGTTAGTTAGCTGCGTCAATTTACTGTGAAGCTCTCACCTCCACATCTCCATCCTTGTTTTAATAACGCCCACTTTCTTGTAACATACACCTTGACATTATTGGGCTTAACTTGATTGCCTTCAATTGGTCCATCACTCAATGTCAGACATCATAGTTTCTACCGCTCACCTGATGCTCAAATAAACCTCAACTGCAGAACTATGAGTTGATGGATGCATAAGCTGTATTCTGATTATGATATCCCAGTAATTCGGATTGTAATATCTCTTTAAATATTATAGTTTAATATCTTGTCTTTTATCGAGTATGACTCCACGAAGGTCAGAAGTCATGCTTAAATTTCCCACAAAAGGCCTTCTCTTGATTATTTATGGTATCATCGAAGCCTAAAAGGGAGAAAACATGAGCTACTACTAGCTGTCATCCTTCTTTCCAATGGTTGTGCACTCCATCCAGTCATCATGCCCAGTTAGAATAGTGAGTGTGTGACAGCTAGGTTAAAATGGGAATGTCAATTACCAATGGACTAGGCTTCTATAATCAGCCCTTTTGTAGTTGATCTAATTCACATAGACATTTTGTTTTTCTAAGTCAGTGAATTCGATGTTGATTAGTCTTTTCTACATGGTATGAAAGCTAGGTTTTAGGTAAGAGCAGAGCTTCTAATCTGACTGAAACCCCCACCACTTCAGTAAGAAGCTCCAGTCCCTGTTGCGTTAGTATCCCTTATCAACTTTTTCCAATTGGCTTGTGATTTTGAACCTTGGTTGAAGGAAAAAGCAGCAGAGAAAATGTCAAAGGGGCCACTCATGAGAGGTAGGTTGAGGAATTCTACAGGCTGTATCTATATCAAAGATATCATTAGAAAAAAAAAATTAACTGCTAAAGCTCCTGGATTGAATTTGCAATTTGGTGATCGTGGGAGTCACAATGCTTTGTCCATGTTTTTTAAGGTTTAAGCCTTGCTATGTTTTTCCATCATTTTAATTGGGTTGGATAAAAACCCAAGTTTGAATAACACTGAGTGTGTTAAAATAGTAAATATGCTAAAATAAGTGTCTTGATCACTAGTGAGCTGGACTACTATTTGTACTATCCTATGTAATTGACCTAATTTATCATTATGAATAGACACCCAAGGCACCTGGTTAATTTAGTGACTTTTATTAAGATTCTTATTTTTCTAGACTACTTTGACAGTAGTGCTCTCCTTCTAGCCACAATGCCAAGTCAATATTTGACCAAATGCCCTTGGGATTGCCCCAAACATTTCTTCATCGACCCATCTAGAACTGCTGAACCTACTTTGACCACTACTTCATGTCACCCACACTGACACGTGAGTGAGACAAAGCTTTTCAAGCCTTCAGCAAAATAGCAACCCAAAACCACAATCTTAGTAGGTAATAGCCTAACCTTTCTTCCCTCTTGATTGGACCTTGTTGATCTTGATTCTCCATTCATTATCTATCATCCAAATTCAGCCGCTTCACTTAGAATACTCCCATAGCACAATAATGAAGAATAGAGTATAAATATTTTCTTCTGCATCAAGCCACTAAACATGTTGCACTTTCCAACACTCAAATTGATAATTCTGTGACTTGTCTTCCTCAACCATCTCTTGAACTTAGATCCTCTAAATTATATTTCCAGTAGCTCAAATATTTTTTCACAATTTGATGTTTTTTCTCTTTTTATTAATAATTATTAAGTATTAATTATTAATCTTGCCAATGGTTCAAAAATAAATTGTCAGGTTTGGGTCAAACCAAACCACTTCCTTCTCAACCATTGAAATTTACTCTTTGCATTACTTGATGTCCTCTGAGAGCTAGCTTTTGGAGCATGGTTATCCCAAAGGTTCCTATCAATTAGCTATTAAAGCCTTCCACTACATCCCAGATGCAATCGTGAAGCATGAGTGCTGACACTAGTATTATAGTGTTAGCTTGAGGCTAGAAAGTTATAGCAAAGCTAGTCTACTTGGGCAGTGAGATCGCAAATAATGGAAATATAAGGACCCAATTGCAGCTCATGGGACTTGATTTCCTCATGTGCGATGTGGTTCTCCCCAAAGATTCCTACCACAATAAATTGATCACTCACTTCTATTCCTCAACATTTATGCAAGATCAAGTACAAGTTGGCAGATTGGAAAGTAGAGTGAATCATATGGGTTCTATCACCTCATTATGCCTACATTTATAGCTATTCACACTTAATATTCACTTCAATTTGATTCATTATTGCTTGGGATATCCTAGTTTGGCTGAACTTCAAAAATGATACCTAACCTTTTAGGTTGTCAATAGATTATCAATTATATCTGTTTGTCAATCTCATGTTAAAATTCCTAAACAAAGTAGTGACGGAGCTCAATCTACTTTTCTTTTGTTCACATCGACCAGGTTGTACTTGTGATTTTGTCACCTTCGTCAATGAATACTCTAGTTTTACTTGGTTGTTTTTAATGATGAGTTATTCTAGGTCATCTATTAGGTTGCCTTCTATGTAAAAAGTAAACACGATGCTCATAGAGTTTAGTCTAAGAGGAATTTTGTTGTCTAGTATCTATTATTGAGTTCTGTTTGAGTATATTGGTGTTCTCTTTAATTGGTTATTTGTAACAACTCGAGCTTCATCTTGAGAGGGTGTTGAGAATCCCATCAAACTCCAAAGGGAAAAAAAGTCTGTTTTTATCTTGGAGTCATACAGTTTATTATTGTTGAGGAGTCTAAATTATCATTTATGATCTTTTAGGAGTTTATTCATAGTTGATCTTCATTTTCAAGTATTAGAAATAAAAAAGAAAGCGGAGGTCTGCCATAGCAAGGGTAAGAGTTCCACATTGTACAAACCTTCCGATTCAACATCATTTTATTTTCTTTATCCAACATTGTACAAGAACAAAAGAAATATGCTTCTCTTAGGTACTTTGCAAGTTCTTTACCAAAAAGTGTAACCACTGCATGACAAAGAAACCTAATGACGTTACAAGGTCTACTACAGCCACATGAATAAAAGCCCCAACTTAAGGAAGGACCAAAGAATAAGCTGTGGTGTACCTTCTCAAAGCCATTAGCGAGCCAGAGCCAATAATTTTCATTATCAGTACTTGAAGAGTAGAACAATAGAAGAAATTAATAGAAAAATAATCAAAGCATGAATGCATCACAGAACAAGCAATCAGATGTTAACAATCAGAATAATACCTGACACGCCTAAGATATTCCCATCCATCTTCTGGTGGACCCAAATCAAAATTCGGTTCTCCATCAACCATAAAGGCAGGTTTCTGAATGCTATCATAATCATCCTCACTGTCATCATCTTCGCAGCACTCTCCTCCAGAAACTGTGCACCCATTCTCCTCGCCCAGACTATGGCTACAAGAGTCCATAGGATTCACATTTTCATAACTGTCTATTTGCTGTAATTCATTATCCATATTTTCACAACACACTGCACCAGAAAGCAATTACAAAACTTTCAGCACAAGCATTAACAATTAAAAAATCATTAAGCATTGGAGAAGGAACATATATCTAAACACAGTCTCCATACAAAGCAACAGCATCCAGGTAACGAATGTCCTTCTCATACAAGCACAATGTGAACGAGAAATTGAACTTCTTACTGAAAACAGTCAACTATAAAACTTTTGATATACATTGATGAATGTAAACATCCAATCATCCCCATTAGTCAATGGCCAAACAAGGCTTTTGGAAATGAAAATCTAGTATGTTGCACATGATTTTTTTGTATACAATGACTTTCGTACAAGTAATCATACAAGATGCAACTACAGTCAATGCCTAAGTAATTGTAGACTAGTAAAAAAATGTTGCAGGTTATATCTTTCCCAGGTTCCTTTTGCTCCTCCCTCAATGCACAAAGACATTCATATATCTCCATCTTCCATTACCAGCACCCACACCTGTCCATAACAGAAATTGGAAACATCAAATTGACACAATCTGAACCAGCAGCATAGAGAAAACAGGTGGTTCAAGAGGGGAAAAAACTAACGATTTGTGTTAAAGCTTCATGAAAAGAAAAATAAATATTAATGTTGCGGAAGAAAAAAATAAATACCCCCCACCACCAAATTTTAAAAAGAAAAAGAATGAAATTAGGGTCAAAGGCAACTAAGATCAGAAATAATAATCGGCTAACTATTGCAACCACAATGAAATTGAAAATAGAAGAGTAAGCATAAATGCAATCAAGATACACACACACATAGTGGGAGAGAGACACACATACAGACACAGATATATTCAAATCATAATGCAATGACCCTTGTCACATACCACAGTAACGCAGGAAGGGGGAACACATTTTAAGAGAATAAAAACATAAAACAATAGCTTTCGTAATCATGGGTTCTTTGTCATTACAAACTAAACTAATGGCACATTCAACCACTGAACAGCCAAAGTACTGCAAATTAACATACGTGAACAACCACAAGAGTGGGCTGCTTAGAACATGATATATTTAATCTCCTTTATCAATGTAAAATGGATGAGTAACATAAGAGGTTCTGCATAAAAACAATACTGACAACAAAAGTATAATGCAGACAAGAAAACAGCAGACCTTCAACTCCTTCCACTTGAAGCAGTTTGACAAGACAAACTTAATAGAGTACCTAAAACCAAGTGATTGGGTAATAAGACATATCTATTTCAATTAAAAAGAAAAAAAAGAGAAAGAACGGTTGTGTAGCGCTCTGATTCTGCTTACTTTATTGACATCTTAACATCTGAAATGCCTATACATTAACTGGTAAAATACTTCAAACTTTTAATTGCAAGTACTGTGGACATCCAATTTTTAATGTACTCGCCATACATAGCCTAGTTCAGGTCATTACCATATACTCAACTATAGACTGACAACAAACAAATAAAAAATAAATAAATAAATAATGTCCAACCATCTAGCCTAATAATAATGCAAGAAGTTACGCAAACCACTACTAATATACAAGACTACGTGTGACATACACCACATAATTTTCACTCTCGGAGAGGTTAGTTATTTTACAAAAGCAGGCCTGTGATTCCAAAGATGACTGCAAGCAATACAGAGATATAAACACCGCTTTAGACACATTTCAAAATCAAGCATTGCAATGATAGCTGTTCACAGAATATAAGAGATAGATAAGATGAAGTATGAACCATTTACTATCCATATCTATAAATTGACCCAAAAAAGAAAAAACTATCCATATCTATAAATAGATAGCACAAGAAAATTTTCAAAATAACATATAGGTTATGTTCCCCATATACCCTATCAGTACAAATCCTGCACCAAGAAAGGTATCCTTCAAAATAACAGTGATCTAGGTAGAACTTCCCATTATTAGATAACAATAGAGCCATTCTCTATCTGTAGACCAAATAAACATATTAATAATACCAGTCCTATCCTAAAGTTTTCTGTTGACAATTGAAAGCCATATTATTAAGGACATTCCCACCATCATCTTTTGAGATAAGGAAAGATAAATAAAAACGCCTCTTAGCGCAGAATTATAATTAATTTAATCAGACCAACCTGTTCAGAATGTGCTTAACACTATTAAAAGTCAATGGCCAAAAAAAAAATCTTAAAAGTCAACTCAACAGCGTCAAGTAAATCTAAGAGCTTGCCACAATCAAAATGATTAAATTTTTTAGATCTTCCTCCACTCCGGCAACAGACTTGCAGTTCATCTTTGTTTTTGTAGGCTACTCATATTGATTCCAAGAAGCTACAATATTCGCAAAACAATTGCAGCCTCAAACCATGAAAGCAGGCTGCATAGGTTTAAATTCTTTGAAAATACACTTTGAGAGGCCTGCTCAGCCTTCAAGTGACTGAATTATAGATATATTGTATACTGCACGGATTGACCAGCGTTGAGCAATGCTAGAAAATAGTGATACACAATAGAGTGGCAAAAGTCTATTTACTACACCTTTTAATCTGATCATTCATCATGCAGCAGAGGATTCAATAAGACACCAACATGCTATTAGACCTAATAAGGCACAGATGGATCATAAAAACAATTAAGCATTAACTCAATAATCTTATACACTTATTACAGTCAGACGGAATTTTTTGCATTTTCCTTTATGTTATTGGAATTTATAAGATACTTGCTCAGTTTTACCTCACAGACCCTGTTGCAAAACGTCAGTGTGCTTGGACATGATTCACAAACTTCTATATATAAAATTAATAAAGACTGTATAAAACACAAAAAAAAAATTAGATATTTGAATCCAACAGTAATACTTACTGAGAATTGCTGGGGCTTCTTTCTTCTTCGCAAGGCATTGCTGAGAATCATAGTTCAAACGTTTATGCCTCTGAAGCTCACTGCTCACCAAGTTGTCATACTCATTTGCCACAGCGATGTCAAGCCCACTGTATATAGCTTTCCAAATTATCCGCTGTTCTGCCATATTTACAAACCTCACAGCCTCAATCTCCTTTCTTGAGTATTTTCTCTTGGCTCCATCCTTCCTATCTCCAGAAAGATTTTGAGTTTCTTCCACTCGAGTGACACTCTTGGTTTTTCCACCATTCTTTGCTCTTTTTCTTCTTGATCTTTTACCATTCTTTACATCAATTTCTTTTATTGCACCCTTTCCAGTACTTTTCCTATTTCCCAGAACATCGATTTTCTTTGCTATTACAGAAGCGGGAACAGTCTCAATCAACGCCGTATCATCAATAACTTCAATTCCTAACGAACGTGGAATTGTAAAGTCTTCTTGCATCAGTTTGCAACCAGGTAAATTCTCAGCAGCAAAGACGCCTTCCGGCCGTAGAACAGCTTCTAGCTCTTCAAGCAGTAATTTCTTTTTAACTTCTAAGGCATTCCCTGATACTGAATCTTCGTTCACCATAAGAGAGGCACCACGCTCTGCAACGGCCTTTTCGTGGTGCACTGTAGATTGTTGGATTCCAGATCGATCGATGCCTTGTTCCAAGAAATAACGCTCTTTCATCGCATCATCACCGTTCCCAGTTCCTGCTTGAAGCTCAAGCTTCTCAGAATCACAAGTTTCTTGCGTTTCTTGAACATTTGCGACAATATCCAAATCGTGCTTATCCGTGAATAGGATTCCTTCAACCATATTCTGACCTTCTGTCAGAAAATCTTCAAATTTTCCGTCACATGCACCAATCTTGTCGTCTGAAGAAGCAAATGAATTCTTGGATACTTGGGCAGCGGAAGTACGAACCTGTTCTTGCTTCTCTTCCATAATGTTCTGGAATTCTTCTTCTTGCTCGGTGGCAGCTGAATCGATTGCAGTTCCTGCTTGAAGCTTAAGCTTAAGCTTCTCAGAATCACAAATTTCTTGCGTTCCTTCAACATTTGCGACACAACCCAAATCGCGCTTTTCCGTGAATAGGATTCCTTCAACCATATTCTGATCTTCTCTCATAAAATCTTCAAATTTTCCGTCACATGCACCAATCTTGTCGTCTGAAGAAGCAAACGAATTCTTGAATACTTGGGCAGAGGAAGCACGAAATGGTTCTTGCTTCTGTTCCATAATGTTCTGGAATTCTTCCTCCTGCACGGTGGCAGCAGAATCGATTGCAGGCGAATCCTTGTCTTCTTGAGCCGCCATAGAGAGAGCAAATGGAAGAGTGGAAATCTTGACGACTTAGCAGTTGTTGAGTCACGATTCGGAAATGTGAACAAATTTCGCAGGCTTTGCAGTGTGTGAAGTCTCGTCTTTATAAGCGAAGGAGGGCAACCGGGCTAAACACAAATTTCGTGACCGTTTGGTTGGTATTTTGTAAAAGTATTTTTAGAATAATTACCGTTCATGAAATTGAATTTTGGATAAAAATAGACTAAAAAATTATTTAAAAAATTATTTGAATAAAAAAACAGAAAATAATGATTAGAAAATATAGTTTAATTTGCCCCCTTCATACGTCGCTCGAGAGAAATAATAAGAAGAAAAAGAAGGAAGTTCCACGCATATTTTAAAAAATATTAAATTTTTTAGGTATTTAAATGAAATTTTTAAAATGAATTTTGAATAAAAATTATAAAAAAGCAAGGGCATTTCAATGTTTTGGACGAAAATGGATCGAGACAAACAAGAGTAAGGGCATTTTAGTGTGTTAGAAAGGGTTATATTGATGTGATCATCTTTGTTCCTGGATGTAAAAAGAGGGAGGGAAAATATAAATATTAAGGAAATAATTTAATTGCAAAAAGATACTCCAATTTAAGCTGATTTCAATTAACAACCATGGTTCCAATTTGGAAATAAAATTTGAATAGAAAAATCTAGTTTGGCCCTGCACTAATGATCAAAGAATTCTTCTCTCTCGCATTGACTCTATTTTGCTCACACTTCTCTGCCTCCTTTATCTCTAGCCTATCATTGTCTTCCCTTCCTCCTCTCCACCCTCCTCTTCTCCTCCTACCTCTCTATCCTGCCTCTTCCTACTTTATATTCGCCGGATTATTGCCAAGGTCTCCAAGAACCTCAAACAAGCCCTAACCTAAGTAATCCGATTCACATCATGTATGGGCCACTAGCCTACCTAGCTACCCCATTCTCGCCTAAAGCTCGCTTTCTAGATGAATCTTCAAGTCCACCACTACTTCTGTTACTAGTCGTCTCACCTCCATCTATAGTGATGTCCAAACTAACTTATAGACTTGGATCTTCCTCCCCTTGGTAATTTTGGTGAAAATGGTTGGTGTTATTTGGTTGAATTCTTATCTTGGTAGTTTGTATTTGTTGTTTGATTGTCTACAAGCATGATTTGGTGCATCTGCTTCAAATTTAGGAGGAACTCTGAGATATTACAAATTCAGCCAAAGAAAGGTGTGGCATTGTACAAACAAAACTGTAAGAAATTGACAAATAGCTTTGTTGACAATATTGTTTTAGGTTGTGTACTAGGTAGCAATGGCAATTAACCTAGTGATTATTGCAGTGGATTTATCTTTATAGGTGTGTGTGAGTTGTCATTTTGATAATTGTAGTGGTTTCCATTGTAATGATGTCTTCTGTAATTTTGGCTTGAATAATGATAATTGAATTACATTTTATATGTAGTTTGCCATGTTTTTTTGTATGTGGTTTGTACATTGTGTTTAAGTTTGTTGAGATTTGATCCTAAATATGTTTCACGTGTCAATTGTGGGTCACCTCCAATAGCAAGAGTGTACTTGCAAATAAACATGTATCAATTGCAAATATATGAATATCAATTACAAATGACTGATTGTGTAAAACCTTAACTTTAAACTCTATTTTTCATGTATTAGACTTCAACTAAGTCTATTTAATCATATTTAAAAGCTTGAATCACATGAAGAACCAAAATAGAAAAAATTTAAAACTTTTAGTTATCGTTCATTTGGCCACCCATTTTCTAGACTGAATTTTGAAAAATTATAACTAATTCTAGAAAAATTGTATGGTGGTCATTCAAGTCCTTAAAAATAATTTAACATTTTCTACATAAAAAAATATGAAACAATATCTTTAATGTGCTAATTTATATAATATTTAATACAAAAATCGCTATTCATATAGTCATTTTACATCTTCACATAATTATGGCCTTAATTTTAGAAATTTATTTCTCATTTTATCTTAAGTCAAATCGTGCATACGTTACATCATTGAAAGGTTCTATATGTCAACTTTTCAGTCATGCTTTTCTCATATATTTATTCAATCTGATTAGGGCATAGCATCAACTTAAACTACTAAGGGTCAGAACACAATTTTTGCTAAAACAGTTTTAAGAAAACATGCATAACTCATATTTTATAGCTCAAACCAATAACATATTAAACTTAAAATATAAATATTTCCACATATGCAAACCGTTGAATTTTTGGAGCTCTACACAATATTATACTACCTTGCAAAATAACCAATATTTACAATAGGAATTTCAATTTTTTCAACGCTATCCAGTTTTGACCCCCTAATTTTAAAAATTTGCTATAAATCATATACATAGTTAATTTGAGTGTTCTTTAACTCTTTGGAAAGTTTACTCTGAGCATATATAACACTTAAATGAAATGCTCTGTTTTTGAATAGCGTACCCCCATTCCCATTACATCTAGTCATCTTGGACAAATTAGCATTTTAAACTTTAAAATCATTATTATATAATACATACATGATTCAAACTTGTCCAAACCATATTCATAACATCATAAGGGATTTAGAAGCACATGATAACAAGCAAGCACATCCCCATCAATTTATATGCAAATTTTACATAAAACACTTTAAAATACAAAATCATAGCTTGAATATGAGATTAAGCATCATTCCCTTCTTCTATTTGCTTAGCTTTCTTGACATCCTTGATATAGCTTGGGGTGGTGAGATTATGATAATTTCAGTAATAAGTCACGTTTCATACATAATATTATCAAGCAAATCATAAAAACTTCATAAAAACCATATGAAATCATATATTCCCATATTGTACATAAAAATTTTGACAATATAATAGCTTAGACAATTGACATTCTGGGTGCAAATCTCTCACATTTAAATAGCCAAAACAGTTATCATTCATCAAGTATATAATATGGCACATTATAAGACGTTAAAAACAACAAGATAATAAAGTGCAAGAAATGGAAACTTTGCTACCTTGGTGCATCCCTTTTGCTTGTCCTCTTAGATTTAATACTTGCACTAGCTTTCTTTGGCTTCCCCAAGTCCTAAATCGCCACCAAACATGAACTAAATCATCTATTTCTTAGGGTTACTTCATAAAGAACCAATAAACTCTAAAAATTTCATATAGTTATCGTTTGACTTTTTCTTGAATCCAATAATTATTTTTTACTAATTTGGATCCAAAGATTCCATTTTTGGCATCAAAATCATGAAATCCCCACTCTAAGACACATCCCTGTACTGGCCAAAAATCATAAGAAAATAGGAGGAAATGATTTTCTTTGCAAAACTTCCAACAACTCTTGAAATCATGCTTTAGGTGACTTAATCATGCTTTAGCCTAACTTTAATGCAAGAAAATACTTTCCCTTCCATCATATACCTTGGCCAAAACTTAGATTAGAGAGGGAAGAGAAGAAAACTTCCTAAACTCTTACTTAACCACTTAGAAAGTTAGCTTGAAGGCATAGAAACTTACCTTGAACTTGTAGTTGTTTGCTTCAAGATTTTCTTTCTTCCTTTCTCTTCTCTTCTTCTCGCCAATTTTGGAGCTCTCTCTCTATGTTTGTAGCTATTGAATGTCGTCCAAATGAGAGAAAATGAAGATATTAACTTATTCAATTAACCATGGTTTTGTTACTTAACCTTAGTTAGTTAACCTTGGTTACTTTTTAAACTATTTCTTGAAGAAGTTGTCTCCAAAAATAATTGAAAATTCAATCCCCTATGTGCGGCAATTGGGACGCCAATAGGGAGGAAGAAAATGTCCAAAATACTGCATATTTTTCCTGATCCAAATATATCTAGTACTAGTTTACTTTTACCTAGACTGTTAAAGTAACTTTTGTAGTATTTTGTTACTTTATGGATACATGATTAATCTATATTTGGATTTGTATTTACTTTAATATCCTATCACAAAAAAGCATTTGTGTGGGGTCCACACACTTTTTCTTTTACTTTTTTTTGCTTTTATAGGGCCCACATTGCCTTTTTATGTGTAATGTTGCTTTTTTCATATTCAGCCATCAATTTTTCTTCAAATTGATTATGTTAAGTCCAATGCACTATTTCATTAAGTTTAGTATGTTATAAGCTTCAATTTGATACAAATTTTCACTATGTATGAAATTACCACTAGCTCGAGGTAAAAATGTGAATATTTAATCTTTTGGGTCCTTTTTCATAAGTTTCCTCAGGGACCAAACTGTAGATAATTCTTCTTACAAGACTAGATTGCAAATTGATTTTTATTGCTTCTCTGGACTGTGAAATTAGCATCTTAGTTCTTTTTCCATCTTTTAATGTGTTTTGTACCATATTTTCATATCTCTATCCATATGGTAGTATTTTTTTGAGAGTTATGGGATGTTAGAGATTGTCACTTGCAAATAAGGTGTGACTTGTCAATCACACGTCATCTCCAATGGATGAAGTGTCACCTACAAAAAAACACATATCAATTGCAAACGTACAAATATCACTTACAAATGACCAATTATCGCTTGCAAATAGGATGTGACTTGTCAATCATGGGTCACCTCCAATGGATGGAGTGTCACCTTTAAATAAATACTTGTCTATTGCAAATATATGAATATCGCCTGCAAATGACTGATTGTCACTTACAAATGAACCAGTGTTAATCCAAAATGCATTAGGGTGAAAATTACATATGTATTAACTTTCAATGATCATTTTTTGTAGAACCTATCAATTCTATTACAAAAACTCAAAATTTGTACATCCCACAATTTTAACCACCATCAACTCGTAAACAAGCATGTAAATCAGTACAACTTGTAACAAAGTCAACACATGAACAACTACACCAATAGACACTACATGGATGTCAAAGTACAAGAATCTCCTTTCTTCATAATTTTCTTAAGAACTTTGTCACAAACTGCATTTCCTTGGCGGTTGACTAGTTGTTACTGTTCATATAGTTCAAATAAATATTCCTTCCGTAATAGCTCTCTGTCTCCTAACAGGTTGTTTACCTTTTTCTTCATCCTTGTCCATATTTTCCACCTGCACATTTCATAATCAACCAAACTCAATCAAATTCAACCAAATTAAAGTCCATGATTATATTAACTATAATACTCTAAATTAATTGTTTAATAGCATCAATTGCCAATCATATATAAGTACTTGTAAACACACGAGTATTACTTGCAAATATGTGAGTAGCAAATACAAGTATGAGTTTCACTTGGAAAAAAATGTACAGTCATTACACACATCCATCTGGCACCCATCTACTATCCCATTTAATTACTCACGTTACACCAAGTTACAACTAATCATTTATGTACACTTGTAAATATACCAAAAGCAATTGGCAAACATGAGCCTCAATTGGAAATAAACATTCAGTTGGAAATGCTCTTCAAACCTTCCAAAACTCATCCACAATCACATTTACTAACCTTCAAGGGAATGTCATATGTAGCAGATGAAAATGAACATGTATAACACAAAATCCATCATTTTAGTAATTGATTTGGATCAGTCAAAAAATATTTTATACAATTGTATATAGGTGATTATCAGTTGCAAATACATGAGCGTTACTTGCAAATACACAATAACCAATTGAAAATGTTAGCAAGGCTGACTTCCCAAGAGGGGGGTGAATTGGGAAGATTGAAATTTTTTTGCACAAAGTCAAATGGGTGAAGAAAGTAAAGAGTAATAAAGCAATGTATAAACAGAGTAAACTGAAAAGTAATAATAGAGAGAAGAACACTCAGTAATTTATCCTGGTTCGGTCTATCCACTTGACCTACGTCCAGTCCCCAAGACACCTCTTGAGATTTTTCCACTATACAGCAAGAATTCAACGGGCTTCTTGCTAATGCCTCAGTACAACGAGTATGCTCTGTTTTCTGGAGCTTTCTCAATCTCTCTAAGCACTTCTACAATGTGCTTCCCAATCCCCTTGTGATTTCCCTCACAAGTAAATCTATCTTCCAGATGAAGAGTAGATTGTTTACAAAGATATAACTCTCTTGAATAGAGTAGATATGAAGGTTAAAGTACAGATATTGAAGTTAGAGGGTAAAAGCTCTTGAGAAGAAGATTTGGCAGAAATTCGGTATATACAAGTTTGATTTGTTACCCACAATTTCAAATGATGTTGTATTTATAGATTTAGGTTCCAACTATTCGTTAGAGACAAAATCTATCCGTTGGGGAAGTTATCCAACGGTTATCCTAAAAAACTATCCATTAACCAACCGCATTTAATGCTTCTGACATATTAAAATTTGAATTTTGGTTGGTCAACAGACGAATTTCGAAGGAACCGAAGGTTAAAGGTTCCAACGTAAAAATATGAAGTTCGTCTGTTCATCAAGTGAAATTCGAATTTTGAAACTTGTAAACTGTTTTCACGTTGTGACATACGAATTTTCAAGAAGAAAGTTTTTCTGTTAAGTATGAACAGTGTTTTCAATTTTCTACAGTGCCATCGAAATTTGAATTTTGGAAGCCCAAAATTCGTCTGTTCCCAGTACGTTAAAGGAGGCACAGTAGTTCACTTTCTTCGAAATTCGAATGTTGAAAGAGTGAAGTTCGTCTATCAGAGAGATTCTTTTCAGACTAATTTCAACATTCAAAGTTACAAAACTCTGTCATTCGTATGTCAACATTTCATTCCAACAGACTCACACTCTTGGCTTCTGAAATTCGAATTTTAATGTTCAAAGTTCGTCTGACAGCAAGCAGTTTTGAAACTTAAATTATTCTTGATCTCAGATGAACTTTAACATTGTTTCAGACGAATTTCTTCCATTTTCATAAGTTGTGTTTTGTCTGAAATTCGAATTTTGAAGACGCAAAGTTCGTCTGTTTCAAAGAAGCTTCTTTCAGGCTTATATGAAAATTCGTATGTTGGAAATCCAAAGTTCGTCTGTCAGATAGTATTTTTGAAACTCAATTTCATCTTGATTTCAGATGAACTTTATCATTATTTCAGACGAATTTCTTTGGTTTTCTCAAACTGCATTTTATTTGAAATTCAAATTTTGAAAACTTGAAGTTCGTCTGTCACAAAAGGCTTCTTTCAGACTTACATGAAAATTCAAATTTTGGGGAATCAAAATTCGTTTGACAGAGAGACATCTGTTCAGATTTGTTCAGTTTTAGCTCGAAATTCGAATTTCCAAAGGCAAAGTTCGAATTTCCCATATGACAGTTCAGTTTAAATTTCTCAACATTCGTCTGTTTGTGGGTGTTTTTCAAATGAGTTAAGATTTAACAAAAAATCAAGGTTTAAAAACATCTTTTCCTCAAATCAAAAACTTTTACCCATTCATAACTAAAGCTAAAGATCCTACAGAAGATCTAGCAGCAATTACTTAGAAATTCTTCACTTGAAACACTTTGAGCTCCTTTGATATCTTCAATCCAAGCTCTTGATTGTTGGTTTGGAATCATCAAAACTCTTAATTCAACATTCTCCCCCTTTTTGATGATGACAAAACAACTTGCAAACTAGATTAGTACTTGGGTTTGCTTTCACAAGCTCCCCCTTAATATATGCATTATATTTCAAAAGATATCATATACAGCAGATTAAGTGAAGATATTTAATGAGTAATAAGCACACCACATTGCAACCAAGAAATTCATTCATTTAATCAAATGTTGCAATACAAAAACCAAATTAATCAGAGTTCTAATCCAAAATTCAAAAAGCAAATATTCAAAATAGAAATAGAAACACAAAGCACTATAAGAGGACACAAGCCTAAGATTTAAACAAGTCTTCAATCATTTCTTCTTTGGCTTGGTCTTCTTGCTGTACGTCTTCCATGGCTCAGCAGATTTTCCAGCTTGCTTAGTCCTAGTTTGCTTCGTCTTCTCTCCCTTTTTGGCATCAGCAGGAAGGCCAACAAAATCAGCAGGAGGAGGGATTTGAGAGACAGGAATAGCACGAAGTGGGACAGGAGCAAAAGGAATTGCTGGTTCTACTGGTGCAGGAGGCTCAGGACTAGGTTCATCATCATCATCAGAGACTTCAAGCAACTCCTGCATTGCCTGTCTTGAAAGAGCCAACTGAGCTCTTTGTTCCTCTGAAAGTCCATAGGCAGCAAGAGAAGGAGAATCTGGTTCAGCAAGAGGAAACATTTCTTCAAGCCTTCTCCTCTGGGCTTGTAGCAGGGTATTGTGTGCAATAGCTTCATAATCCACAACAGGCACAATGCTCCTTTCCTCATTGAGGGCAGTCTGCAGAAATGGTGAAGTAGAGATAGCTGCTACTAGCTACTCAACTTGCTCAGTCTCTTGAGTGGACAAAATTGAACCCTGAGCATCTTCTTGCATAGCCTCAGGAGGGCTTGTTTCTTGAAGATCCTCTTCTTCCAATCCATAGTCCAAGGGTGGACCAGGACTTGGTGTCCTCATTGCATCAGCACCATCATCATCATGGTCAGAGGAGGTAATCTCAAATGGGCTTGGAGGCTCAGGAGTTGGAGAATGGACAGGCACAGAGGACCCAGGCTGAGGTGGAGCTGAAGTGGCAGGGATTGCACTTCTAATCTCTTCATAAGCATCAGCCACCACCTTCATGTTCACAGCCAACTGATGGATCTGATCTTGTAGATGAGCAAATTTGGCATTTTGCTCATCCCGGATGCTGAGAATGAGTGTAGACAAACTATCATACAGCTCAGTGATCTTAGTTGGCTTGGCCCGTGAGGAGGGAGTGGGTGGAATATGAGTGTGCTTGGAGGGAGATGGAATAGGCACAGAGGGCTGAGTAGTAGGTTTGGTAGGAGCCTCAGAAGTACCCTCTTGCTGTAGGGAGGCACCTTCAACATAGAATAGATCCTCAGTTCTTCCTGCTCTCTTTCCAACCCATCTTCCTTCATCCTTTTCAATGCCCATCATTTGCAGTTCTTCCTCCTTGAAGATCTCAGTGGGCTTGCCCTTCCCCTTCTCAAGATGCTGAATTCTGGCATACTGCAGAATTCTGGAAATGATGGCAGCATAGGGGAGTGTGGAATCCTTCCTCTGATCTCTTGCCTTAATCATACGTTGAAGAATGATGTGTCCCATATTAATCAGTTTCCCATGCATGATTACAGCCATGACATGTGCCTCTGCCCTTGTTATCAGATTGAAGCTGCCTCCTTTGTTAAATATGATCCTGGACATTATATAGTGTAGGATCCTCACTTGAACACTGAGGTCTGTGGGCTTCAACACGTTTATTGATGGCCAATTTTCCCTCCTTCTGAACAATGTTCTCAGAATCGTGCTCTCCTTATAGTTCAGGAAGGGGCCACCTTCTTCATCAGCAGTTTCTGCCTCATCCATGTACCCAGAGGCGGTAATATCAATCCTGAGTCCATCTTGCCCAGGGATCTCCAGCACCTCATTGAATGTCTCATAAGCAAGCCAAATGGTCCTAGACCTTAGATTGACTGCCCACTTCTTCTTCTTGCTGTTGTACTTCAATGAAGCATACCAAGACTTCACTACCTCATCATCATATCTCTCTAATACTTCCAACAGATTCTTGTATCTCATCATCCATATACCAGCATCAAAATTATTTGAGACCAAGAAATCTTCCAAGTTTACACAATGTGGCTTGATTACCTTCTTGTTGGCAAACTTGGTGGAGTATTCCTCTTGAATCTGTGGAGTGCTCCAGAGTGGTAGTGTAGTAAGCTCGTACTCTCCAGATTCTATACTGAAGGAAACAACAGCAACATCAGCAGGAACATGGATTGAAGGTTCTGCAGATTTCGGTGAGGAGGGTCCAGCTTTCTGTGAATCTGTTTTGGATGATGATTTTTGGTGTTTGGAAGGTGTTGCCTTACTGGATTCGGCCTTTCTCTTTGATTTCTCTCCTTCCTTCGAGGCATATTATGATTTCATTGCTCTCTTTGGCTGAGCTCCAACTTTCCCAGCTTCAGGATTTTTGACTCTTGCCATTTTTTAGATGAATGTTGCAGAATGAGGCTTAGAACGGATTTAAATGATGCGAAAGGAAGTTTAACCGGTGGGAAGTGACGGTTTTTGGGCAGGATTAAAGAGAATTGAAGAGAGAATCAGAACAGACTCAGAGGAGTTAAGAATAGGGTTGCGTCTGTCTAAGAGAAAACTGTCAGTTTTAACGTATGTAACCGTCTGACAAACGAATTTTGAGGAGTCAAAATTCGAACTTCGGTCAGTTACAAGTTAAACCGTTTGGCAAAGCTTACTGACAGACGAATTTTCATCTGAAAGTTTGTCTGACAGAAGCTTGGATCAAGCAATACAAGCACAACAGATGAATTTTGTTCCAACAAAGTTTGAATGTTGAAGAGAAAACAGTAGGCAACAAACAAAACATCAATCAATAGACGAATTAAGCATGCAGAACTTCATCTTTCAATCATTCAACATGAAGAACATGATTCAACAGACGAATTTTAAACTGAAAATTCGAATTTTTCAACTTTTGTAAAGGTTGTCCAACATTCATATGTTAAGAAGTGATAATTCGTATAACAGTGATGGACAAACATAACTTTGAAATTTTTGTTTTTGAAAATTCAAACTTTCAAAATTCAACAGAAGAATTTCGAGGCATCACCGAGAACTGTTCCAAAGCATAACAGGTCGAAGTTCGTCTGTTGGTCAACTAAAATTCGAATGTTGACCATGTTGACCAGTTCAAAAACATAGTTTATGAAGCAAAATACATCTAACAACATTCAAAATACGAATATCATCATTAAAAAAACTTACAGAATGGATCCAGAACTTAGGATTTTCGTCATTTACTTCTCTTTCTGGTTGTTCCATTCTGGTGTGCTCCAATCTTCAAGTTTATTGCCATTTAATCTTGTGAGGAGCACCTGCAACTTATATTAAACAAACTCCGATGCAAAAGTTAGAATTAATTTTAAGAATGAGAATTCTGAAATCAAGATTGTACAGGAATAACTTACAGTTCATTGGGATTTACCATACCCAATTCTCTCCTGATTTTGCAATGTTTATCTTCTGATAGAGGTTTTATGAGTATGTCAGCAACTTGATCTTCTGTTGGGATGTACTCCAATCTAACTTCTCCTTTCAGAATGTGATCCCTAATGAAGTGGTGCCTAACTTCAATATATTTTGTCCTTTAATGCATGATAGGATTCTTGGTGATATATATGGCACTTTGGTTGTCACACATGATTAGTATCTCTTTCATTTTACCCTCAAGATTTTCAAGCTGCTGCTTCATCTAGATGACTTGGGCACAACAGCTTCCAGCTGCAACATACTCAGCTTCTGCAGTGGATAGGGCCACACTGTTTTGCTTTTTGCTGAACCATGAAACCAAGGGATCCTCCAAGAAACTAACAAGTTCCACTTGTGCTTTTTCTGTCAGTTTTGGATCCTGCAAAATCAGCATCAGTGTATCCTTTGAGATCTTCTCCATTGCCTTTTGGATACCAAAGACCCATCTGTGATGTTCCAATAAGATATCTAAAAATTCTTTTCACAGCTGTTGCAGGGGTCTCTTTGGGGCATGATTGGAACCTTGCACACATACAGACACTGAACATAATATCAGGTCTACTGGCAGTTAAGTACAGCAGGGACCCAGTCATTCTTCTGTACTGAGTAATATCAAATATCTTCCCATTCTCATCCATGTCCAATTTGGTTGCAGTAGCCATAGGTGTTCTCATTAGCTTGGCATTCTCTATTCCAAACTTCTTTAGCAGCTCCTTTAGATACTTGGATTGACTGAGAAAGATACCATCATTAAGCTGTCTGATTTGTAGTCCAAGGAAGAAGTTGAGTTCACCCATCATGGACATCTCGAATTCTCCCTGCATTAACTTAGAAAATTTCTTGCAAAGAGACTCATTAGTAGCACAGAATATGATATCATCAACATAGATTTGGACAATGAGTAAATCTTCATTTTCTTTCTTAGTAAATAAAGTTGTATCTACTCTGCCTCTATTAAACCCCTTTTCAGTTAGAAAATTGCTTAATCTCTCATACCATGCTCTAGGGGCTTGTTTCAAACCGTAAAGAGCTTTCTTTAGTTTATAAACATGGTTTGGTTTTGTAAAATCCTCAAAACCTAGAGGTTGATCTACATAAACCTTTTCCATGATATATCCATTTAGAAAGGCACTTTTTACATCCATTTGATACAATAAAATATTTTTCATGCATGCATATACTAGCAGTATTCGTATAGCTTCTAATCTAGCTACTGGTGCAAAGGTTTCTTCAAAATCAATACCTTCTTCCTGATTATACCCTTTTAGCAACCAATCTAGCTTTATTTCTAATTATTGTTCCAGATTTATCAAGTTTATTTCTGAAAACCCATTTGGTACCAATGATAGGATGATTTTTGGGCCTCGACACTAAATCCCAAACTTGATTTCTTTCAAACTGATTTAGTTCATCTTGCATAGCTAAAATCCAGTAATCATCAGTTAAGGCTTCTTCAGCACATTTGGGTTCCATTTGTGAAATGAAAGCACAATTTAGCATTTTGTCCCTTAACTATTTTTTGGTTTTGACTTTCTCTTGAACATCTCCTATCACTTGATCAACAGGATGATTCCTTTGATATCTCCAAGCTCTAGGGAGTTCTTGAGATGTGTCTTCATTATTTTCTTCATCAAACTCTTTCTCCTGGATATCTTCATCTAAGTTAACAGATTCAGATATCTTTGGAGATTCAGTTTTACTTTTATCAGAAATGCCCAGTTTTTCAAAATTGAAAGCAAGATCATCCTCATTGGTAACATGTTTTGAAACAGTTTCATTTTCCACGAAAACCACATGCACAGATTCTTCTACCACATTTGATCTTTTATTATAAACTCTATATGCTTTACTCCTACTAGAATAGCCCAGAAATATACTTTCATCGGATTTGGCATCAAACTTACCTAGATTTTCTTTCCCATTGTTGTGAACGAAGCATTTGCATCCGAATACATGGAGATGGGACAGATTTGGCTTTCTTCCCTTGTACAGCTCGTATGGAGTCTTCCCAAGGATTGGTCTGATGTAGGCTCGGTTTATGATGTAGCTTGCTGTATTCACTGCATCAACCCAAAACACTTGAGAGAGTTCCTTCTCATTTAGCATAGCTCTGGCCATCTCTCCAATAGTTTTGTTCTTCCTTTCTACTACCCCATTCTGTTGAGGGGTCCTTGGAGCTGAGAAGTTGTGGTCAATTCCATGTTCATTGCAGTACTCCAGGAAGTATGTATTTT
Organism: Adenanthera pavonina; assembly: GCA_026686845.1. Classification (NCBI taxonomy): domain Eukaryota; kingdom Viridiplantae; phylum Streptophyta; class Magnoliopsida; order Fabales; family Fabaceae; genus Adenanthera; species Adenanthera pavonina. Next base: position 7,269,187 of record JAIVEN010000019.1, on the reverse strand, counting down.
CAAATTCTCCTCCATGGTCTGACCTGATAGACACAATAGAAATACCTTTCTCATTTTACACTTTCTTAGCTAAGGTTACAAATGCATCAAAGGTATCACTTTTAGAGGAGAGAAATAATATCCAAGTGAATCTAGAATAATCATCTACAATTACAAGCACATACAGATTACCACCGAGACTTTTTACCCTAGACGATCCAATTAAGTCCATATGTAGCAATTCAAGTGGTCTAGTTGTGGTAACTACATTTTTAGATTTAAAAAATGATTTAATTTGTTTCCCTCTTATGCATGCATCACATTCTTTGTCCTTTTCAAAAGATATTTTTGGCAGGCCAGTTACTAGCTCATTTTTAACCAGTTTAGACAATTGATTCATGTTAACATGAGCTAATCTCCTATGCCATAACCAGCTATCATTATCCTGACTAATTAAACATACAGAATCCAAGGGAGGAAGTTCATCAAGATCAATAGTATAACAGTTACCATCCCTTTGAGCTTTGAGGATTACTTTGTGATCACTTTTTCTGATGACCAGGCAAAACTTTGAGTCAAACAACACCCAATTTCCTTTATCACAGGTCTGACTCAAGCTCAGCAAATTGTGGTTGAGGCCAATCACAAACAGCACCTCTTCAATGGATGTTTCTGGATTTTTGCCCACAATGCCAATACCAACAACTTTGCCATATTGATCACCTCCAAAGGTCACCTTTCCTCATTTCTTGTCTCTAAGGGTGATGAACTTCTCCTTATCACCAGTCATGTGACTTGAGCAGGCACTGTCCATATACCATTTGTTGCTCTTCTTAGCTTTGAGACAGACCTGCAAAACAATATTTATGTTTTCCTTTTAGGTACCCAAATTTGCTTGGGTCCTTTTCGGTCAGTAGATTTTTCCCTAGATACAGATGCAACTTTGGGAACCCATTCAACTTTCCTGCCATATCCATTTTTCTTCAAGGCACAACAGCTGGAAATATGTCCCTTTTTGTTACAGAAATGACAGGTAGTGAAGTGACTGCTAGATTGAGAAGCAGGAAGAAAACAATGCAGATAATACTTTTGTCTTGCATGCTTTGGTTGATTATATGTTTCAATGCGAGATGACATGTGATCTTCCTTTCTGTTGCTCTCAGCATGCACAAAATGTCTCATGTATGCATTCTGGTTATCCTTCTTAATCTTTTCCTTGATAGCACATGAATCATAGCCAAGACCAGCTTTTCCTTGTGATATTCTTTGGCTCCCCATCAAGGCAAACAACATATCTTTACCTCTAGTGAGCCTAGACATGGTTTTTACTAAGTAATCATTAGTTTGTTTTAGTTTAATGCATGAAGTACAGCAAACAGATTCTGCAGCAGGTACAGATGTGGTTTCAAAAAAGTTGCTTTGAGATTCTAGTTTACTAATCTTTTTCTTTGCTAGTTTTAGTTCTTTAGCAACTTTAATGAACTCATCATGAAGCTCATGAAATGCATCCAGTAGTTCAGAATAGGAAGGTTCAGATTCATATACCTCTTCTTCTTGATCACTGCTGCATGAGGGTTCGGCTTCTTCAGAAGCAAGTGCTATCAGACAAATGTTGGCAATCTCATCTTCATCTTCTTCTTCCTCATCTGAGCTGTTGCCCTATATCGATGAGATGTAGGCTTTCTTCTTCTTCCCTTTGTCAGCAACTTTCTTTTCTCTTTCTTGCTTTTTGAGGAATTGAGGACAATCCCATTTGATGTGTCCTTGCTTCTTGCATTCATAGCAAGTCACAGGCTCTTTTTCCTCTTTCTTGCTTTCACTAGCTGCTCCTTTCTTGAAGAATCTCTTGTTCTTCTTCTTGCTGTAGAATCTTCCGAATTTTTTGACCATCATAGCCAGAGTTTCCTCATCCAGCTTATCTCCTTCGTCAGATTCTTCTTCCTTTTCATCTGCAGCTTTGAGGGCAAGGCCTTTCTTCTTTCTGTCCAGCCTAGCTTCCTTGAGAGCTTTGATTTTTCCTTTATACTCCTCAAGACTGCCGAAGAGAGCTGTGACAGAGGCCATTGATTCTCCTCTGGCTTCCTCTATTACTATCACCTTGGGCTGCCATTCCAGAGGAAGAGCTCTGAGTATCTTTCTTACTTTTTCAGATTGAGTGTACTTCTTTCCTAGGCTTTTCAATTGATTCACAATAAGAGTGAATCTCTTTTGCAGCTCCTTTACAGTTTCTCCTTCAGTCATTCTGAAGCTTTCATACTCTCCGATGCATGTGTTTAGTTTGTTCTCCCTGACCCCAGTTGTTCCTTCATGTGTAATCTGCAGAGTATCCCACATCCCTTTTGCAGTGGAGCATTGTGAGACTCTGTAGAATTCATCCTGGTTCAGGGCACTGACTAAACAATGCTTTGCTTTGAAGTTTAGCAGGACTCTTCTTCTATCTTCCTCATTCCTTTCTGCTTCTAGCTTCTCTTTGTGTCTTCCATCTTCAGTTAGAGTCATTGGGACGAAATCTCCTTTCTCAATGACTGACCAGATATCAAGGTCAATTGATTGGAGGTAAATTTGCATCCTCATCTTCCAGTACCCATAATGTTCTCCACTGAAGCCTGGTGGTCTATTAGTGTTGTTCCCTTCAGGAAGTATGCTTTCTCCAAAGCCAGCCATCTTAATTCCCGGACTGTGAGATCCTTTGAATGGGAATCCGGGCTCTGATACCACTTGTTAGCAAGGCTGACTTCCAAAGAGGGGGGGTGAATTGGGAAGATTGAAATTTTTCTGCACAAAGTCAAATAGGTGAAGAAAGTAAAGAGTAATAAAGCAATATATAAACAGAGTAAACTGAAAAGTAATAATAGAGAGAAGAACACTCAGTAATTTATCCTGGTTCGGTCTATCCACTTGACCTACGTCCAGTCCCCAAGACACCTCTTGATATTTTCCACTATACAGCAAGAATTCAACGGGCTTCTTGCTAATGCCTCAGTACAACGAGTATGCTCTGTTTTCTGGAGCTTTCTCAATCTCTCTAAGCACTTCTACAATGTGCTTCCCAATCCCCTTGTGATTTCCCTCACAAGTAAATCTATCTTCCAGATGAAGAGTAGATTGTTTACAAAGATATAACTCTCTTGAATAGAGTAGATATGAAGGTTAAAGTACAGATATTGAAGTTAGAGGGTAAAAGCTCTTGAGAAGAAGATTTGGCAGAAATTCGGTATATACAAGTTTGATTTGTTACCCACAACTTCAAATGATGTTGTATTTATATATTTAGGTTCCAACTATTCATTAGAGACAAAATCTATCCGTTGGGGAAGTTATCCAACGGCTATCCTGAAAAACTATCCGTTAACCAACCGCATTTAATGTTTCTGACATACTGAAATTCGAATTTTGGTTGGTCAACAGACGAATTTTGAAGGAACCGAAGGTTAAAGGTTCCAACGTAAAAATACAAAGTTCGTCTGTTCATGAAGTGAAATTCGAATTTTGAAACTTGTAAAATGTTTTCACGTTGTGACATACGAATTTTCAAGAAGAAAGTTTTTCTGTTAAGTATGAACAGTGTTTTCAATTTTCTACAGTGCCATCGAAATTTGAATTTTGGAAGCCCAAAATTTGTCTGTTCCCAGTACGTTAAAGGAGGCACAGTAGTTCACTTTCTTCGAAATTTGAATGTTGAAAGAGTGAAGTTCGTCTGTCAGAGAGATTCTTTTCAGACTAATTTCAACATTCGAAGTTACAAAACTCTGTCATTCGTATGTCAACATTTCATTCCAACAGACTCACACCCTTGGCTTCTGAAATTCGAATTTTAATGTTCAAAGTTCGTCTGACAGCAAGCAGTTTTGAAACTTAAATTATTCTTGATCTCAGATGAATTTTAACATTGTTTCAGACGAATTTCTTCCATTTTCATAAGTTGTGTTTTGTCTGAAATTCAAATTTTGAAGACGCAAAGTTCGTCTGTTTCAAAGAAGCTTCTTTCAGGCTTATATGAAAATTTGAATGTTGGAAATCCAAAGTTCGTCTGTCAGATAGTATTTTTGAAACTCAATTTCATCTTGATTTCAGATGAACTTTATCATTATTTCAGACGAATTTCTTTGGTTTTCTCAAACTGCATTTTATTTGAAATTCGAATTTTGAAAACTTGAAGTTCGTCTGTCACAAAAGGCTTCTTTCAGACTTACATGAAAATTCGAATTTTGGGGAATCAAAATTTGTCTGACAGAGAGACATCTGTTTAGACTTGTTCAGTTTTAGCTCGAAATGCGAATTTCCAAAGGCAAAGTTCGAATTTCCCATATGACAGTTCAGTTTAAATTTCTCAACCTTCGTCTGTTTGTGGGTGTTTTTCAAATGAGTTAAGATTTAACAAAAAATCAAGGTTTAAAAACATCTTTTCCTCAAATCAAAAACTTTTACCCATTCATAATTAAAGCTAAAGATCCTACAGAAGATCTAGCAGCAATTACTTAGAAATTCTTCACTTGAAACACTTTGAGCTCCTTTGATATCTTCAATCCAAGCTCTTGATTGTTGGTTTGGAATCATCAAAACTCTTAATTCAACAGAAAATACACTAGCTTCAATTGGAAATTCAAAATTAATGCAATAATAAAATTTACTCATCAAATACTCATCTACTATCCTATTTACACATAATAAATGAAAATATGTGAATACCCTATTTTGTTTGGGTATTAAATAATTTAAAGTTTAAAAGAAATAAAAATAGAAAAATAATAAAAATAAATAATTAAATCTTATTAATTAAAAATTTTAGAAAATTAAAAGAAACAAAAATCTTCTTAGCTAAATTAGCAAATATCTTCACAAATGCAAGTTCTAATAATAATAAAAAAATCAATCAAAATAAAAAAAGTATAAAAAAAATTTCTTCAAGTCCTTCCGTTTAATCAGATTATATATTTTCCGAAAGATTTATGACTCAACGATAGTAAAAGTAAAACAAAGCAAATTATAATAAAAAAATTCAAAATAACCAAAATATACATATAAAATAAAAAAATAATAATCAATCAATAATCACAAATAAGAAAACACAAAAAAAGAAGAAAAACAAAAAAATAATAAACAAATGAAAAGAATAATAATAATAAAAAATAAAAATAAAATAATTCTTTTTGAGCTAAAATGCTAAAACACAGCATTTCAGGCTGTAAGCCCTCACGAGTCCCAAATTGAGAGAGGCTCATAGAGGAGATGAGAGGTACGAGAGACAAAGGTAGAGGGCGATCATGTGTGAGAGCCAAAGATTAAGAGGCTTAACCACCAAGTGAAACGAGCAGAGGGTGAGCCATATAATATCCTAAAATTTTACTGGATATCAAGTAATGAAAGAGAAAATAATAAATGATCATATAAAATGTACAAGAAATTCATAAAAATGGTATCTAAAATGGACAAACATTATTTTGCATGAAATAGGGCAAAAAAGTCATTTTTTTCGGTTGGAATAAAAAATGAGAAATTATGTTTTTATCCCTAAAGAATTATAAAAATGACACCTATATCTCTAAATTTACAAAAATTAGGGGCAATGAGAATTAGAATAGTCCTTGGGAAAAATTATACCTAATAACCCAAAAGTTTTAAAAATTATAAATTAATCTCAGGTTAGGAGAAATTTTATAAATATGAAAAATTATTGTTAGAATGAAGCCCATGACGAGTTGAGTGCAATGGCATATAGTATGGAGGTTAACTAATTAAAAATAAGAAAATAATTAGTGCCGAGTGTCTAAAAATAACTTTATATTCATAAAGTAGATTGTGAGCCTCACAGATGATTAAAAAGTGACCGGGATGGGATATGGGCTTCACACAGATACTATTTGGGACAGGATAATTAAGAAAATATAAACATAAATTTGGAATAGTCCTGTAGCCTAAAAGTGTTAATTTACTATAAATAGTTTTATCGGTATGGTTAAAAATTACCCGGTTCAGGATATATCTGGACCAGGAAAAATTGAGCATTATTGGGACACTCAAATCTCTTTCTTGGCATCAGAAATTAGGCAGATTGGGCAGCAAAGTTTTGTCCAAAACTTCTCTTAGAAGGCTTGATTTTTGGCACCAAAAAGTAACCTAAGTTAGGTTAATTTACTAACCATAATTAACCATGTAATTAAGCCCTTAATCATTCCATTTCGTCTCCATTCTGCACGAGTTATTCAGAAGCAAAAATAGAGGGTGAAAACACAAGAAAGAAAGGGAGAAAAGAGAGAAAGAAGAAGAGGAATCTTGAGGAAACTTAAAGGATCAAGTTTTGGTAAGTTGATCTACCACCTCAAGCTTGTTGTTTGTAGTATTTGGTGCATGATTCATGGTGAAGTTTCTCATTCTCTCTCCCTTAGAGTTTCGGCCAAACCTTGAACCATGAAGGAAATGATTTTTCCAACCACTAAAGTTGGGGAAAATGCTAAACTAGTCACCTAAAGTATGAAAATGGAAGTAGTTTGAGGTATTATAAAGTATATCAATTTTCATTCATTTTCCCTAATTTTTAGCTAGTTAGGGTTTATATATAGAGTTGGAATTTCATGTTTTTGACCCCAAAAATGGATTCCTTGGGTCCAACTTAGTCAAGTGCAAGTGTTGGTTTCAAGAAAATCTCAAAGGAAAGCAAAATGAGAATTTTAGGCTTTATGAGTATTGTATAGTGTTACTTTTGAAACCAGTGGCTAAGATGCTTAAATGATGATATGGCTAGGTTCAAGGAAGTTTTGGAAGGCTCAAGAAATGGTGTACCAAGTGTGGGAAGTTAGGGAACATTCAAAGGTAGTTAAATTTCCTTGCTTGCATCACATTACCATAATTGTTTCTTTTATATTTGACATTATGTCATATGAATGAAATGTTATTGTGTAATGTTTCTATGTTGTTGGCTGAGTTGTATAGGGGGTTTTGAGACCCTGGGATATCCATTTTCTAAAATGAAACTCTACCAAAATTTTTGTAAAATTTATATGTTTTAATGTGCCTATTTGATGGATTAAAGTTTATATGATGTTTCCATGCGAATTGTGATGATATGGTTGCATGTTTGGAATTTATCTACTGAGATTCTTTGAATCTCACTCTCCTACATACTAACCATATCTAGGAAGCAACTATGGTAAGGCCACCAAGAAAGAGAAAAGAAAGGAGAAAGAACTTGGTGATTAATTTAATATTGCTTGCAATGGCCATGAGTTTTGAACTTTTGTGTAAATTTGTAAAAATGATGTTAAATCTATTTTTTCAAGCTTTTATGTTCCTCTAGGTCTTGAGTAATGTATGTCATGAGATAATGTTAAGCTATGGACATGTGAGTAGGTTTTGATCTTTACTTTGTAAAACTAGAGGATAGATATGGTCACTCAGACCTCTTCATGGTAAACCCAACACTGTTTGGACATTTTGTGATATAAAGTATCAATGTCATATATGTTAAAAAGTAGATAGAAATAGCTTTCAAATGGTTCAAAGATTACTCAATTTGGATGTGTGAACGAATAATAGTGATTTTTCAAAGTTAGCTTTAAATAAATGGATTTACTGAAATTGATCATATGAATAGTAGACCTTCACGAAATTTACTGTACAAATTGGCCCAGTAATTACTCTGTTTTATATTTTTCTATATAGATAATCTTTTAAACTATTTTTAGAGACTTGAATCACTTATATATGATTTTTATGAAATTAATTATAATTTTTTAAAATTTAATCAATAAAAGAATTTGGTTAATGTGAATTGTACTAATAACTTTTAAAAATGAGAGTGAGATAGTGTGATCTAGCAAGGGAGAGAGAAATTGAGACGCAAAGACGACAAATCACTACACCAGTACCACTACTCTGTAGGTTGTTACAGTAGAGTAGTAGAGGCAAGGAGCATTTGGGGACGAAGGCAATCGGGAGAGCCGAGCAGAAGGAACGCGTGACTTCGGATGAGCATTTGAGACGATTGAAGCAATCACACACTCGGTTTGGTCGATTGCAAGCCACTTGCTAGAGTCTATAAAAGGCTAGGAACAATTGGAGTCAAGGGAGATTTTGGAAGAGGAGGCTGAAAGAAACCCTAAAATTTGGGTTTGAACAGAAAGAGGTGAAAAAAATGTAGAGACAGAAATTGAGAGATAGAAAGGAGAGAGACAAAGGGAAATTAGAGATGGAAGCTTAAGGAACATAGGAGGAGGCAGCAAAGGGAAAATGAAGGAAGTCTGAGGATAAGAAATCGAGGAAAACAGAGGAACAGAGCTGAAGAAGAAGGAAGGAGAGGTCGAATCGCAAAATATTGGGATCATCAACTGGTAAATTTCATTTTGAAGTCCAAACACTAGGTTGAAGTTTTATGCCCCTCTTCTCCACTGTTTTATCTTGTCCCTTTCCATTCTTTTTAATAATTATTAATTAATTGTTATTCTTCGCATGATTAGTTCACAACTGGTGTTTGATTCAGAAAACAATCAGCAAACTATGTAATCATGCTCTGCTCTCTTAGGAAAATGAAAGATATGTTTGATGGAATTATAGGCTGAGTTCTTCATTGTTTTGAAAATCAACGTTCTGCGGTTTTAAGACCAAGGTTCTGTTTTGTTACATGGTTAATAATATTGTGCTTTCTGACTTGTTCAAACCCTGCTTTTGTTTTCGTGAACATCTGAAATGAAGGGATTTATTGTAGTTTTTTTTAAATGACTTCCAAAGCAACAGAATCGAGCACAGAGTTGTATTGATATGATTATGGTGTCACCTTCCCTTTTGTTGGCATGTGTTCTATGATGCTTCTTAGATTCTATTCTTTTAAGAAATGTTGTTGTTTTTTTGTATTCCATTTGCATTCTTTTATCTGGAGTCAAGGGTGTGTGAGGAAAGGAATATTAGTTGCTTTAAAGATATAGCCTATAGCTGTATTTCAGGTTTGTGGTTTCTAGATTCCATTCATCTAAGTGGTTTTAGGGTTTAAGTCTATAATGTTTGATAAAGTATTTTAAGGAGGGTTTGATTTGATAGAGATGTTGCTTGTCTTGGAGATTTAGTTTAGAATCTTGGTTTTAATGTGCTTTATAGTGTTTTGCCTTGGTGATCTTTGAGCATGGATTTTTTATCATATGTTGAACTTGCGTGATTGAAACCGTGCTCAAACACTCTGTTTAACGAATATATGTGCTGTACACAATTGGTATGATGCTTGGCATAGTACTTCTTTCACTAGGCCAAAATTAAGTTTTATTGGTGCCAAATAGTTAGCATTTCTTTTAAAAATGCCAACTAAAATCTGGAGCAGAGGCTTTAGTTGACATTTATTTTAAAAACACCAACTAAGATTAAGCTCTTTATTGGCATTTATAAAATAAATGCCAACTAAATTTTAGTTGACAAATGCCGAGAAAAATCTCATAATTAGTTGGCGTTTGTAAGATAAATGCCACTAAAGCCTTGGTAATAGTTGGGGTTTGCTTAACAAACACCATCTAGCTATTCATTTATATATATATATATAAAGCCACAGATCATTAATACTAACTGATGATAAGAAAAATCTAACAGTCTAGATTAATCCCCTCTTTCCCCATTTTCCATTTGCTTGTTTTGCCAATTTCAGAACTCTTCTCTTATCGGTATCTTCTCCCATCTTCTCTCTAAACTAATTGCCTCCCTCACATCTCCTTAGATCTGATCAGATGGCCACACCAAGGTGAACACATGAGGACTATGGAGTAGGCCGCTGATCAACATAGATGATGAGGACTGTGCAAGCAGAGTCGCGGCATTGTGTAACGATGTGGCATCATGCAAGGTAAACGTCTTATATCTTCATGATGGCCACCTATATCAACTCTGATCTCGCCGAATCACCATCACTCTTCTAGTAAGTTTATCGTTGTTTCTCTTTATTACTTTCCATTAGGTTATAGGACGCGGTGGATTTCAACTTTGATCTCTCTGAATCACCATCAATTCCTTGCTCGCAGAGAATCAGAAAAATGCTGTTGAAGCTCTTTGATGCCACAGTTTCAAGCTTCGAGGGAATCTTCGAGAAGTTTTGATAGGAGGCACCTAAAAGCAAGGCCAATCTCATCCTTTTCTTGGCTGACAAGGACCCCACTACTTCACTCAGTTGGTGCCCTAGTATTCCTCTATTTCTTGGATTGCTTCCAGAATCTCCATAGATCATACTTGTTTCTCTGTGTTGTCATTTCCTATTTAGTTTTTCCCACGTAGAAGCTTACCTGGAATTCTCAGTTATGGTAAATTTCTGCGGGCCAATCTGGAATCCTGTTGAATTGTATTGATTATTTACCTATTACTCTAGAGCATTAGAGGAAAATTAATGAAAAATTTTGGGTAACATAGCTGAAAAACTTTTTAGGGATAATTTTATAAGCTTTGAGATTTTCCTATTACTATAAAGAATTGAAGTGAGAATTGTAAAATAAATCTTAGTGAGAAAGCTCTACTTTGAGAGGTAAACCTCTTTATTAAATTACCTTCCTTTCAATACCAAACAACCAAAAAATGGTAAAGAGATTTGTTTTTCTTGGTAGGGGAGGGAAGAGAAGAGCTTGTTGTAGAATTGAGGTTTGCATCTTTTTTTCTCTATTAATGTTGAAGGAGAGAGGGAAGCAAGACTTGCTGTGATAATACTTTGTTTCTGACTTTTGGACGGCATACTTGGCTGATTCATAATTTTCTTTTTAAGGTAGTGAATAGATGACCAATGAAAATATCAAAGGATGCAACAATTTGCCTTTTATTGTTGGGCTGTGTAGCAATTAGTAAATACTGAGAAAGGTCATGTAACATTCTGACGCCATTACAGAATATATCTCCATTTTAATTTGTCTCTTCCAAGTTGTCTTTTGTATCTAATGCTTAATATGCTAATGACATGCCATGGGGATCTAATTGTTCTCTAAATGTCATTTTTATTTCATCTTTTTTCATTTTTTAATTTACTTGTCTCTTGGAGCATAAAATAAAAAGAAAAAAAAATCAAAATGAGCTCGTGAATAGCCTAGACATTTGGATGTTGAATGGATTAAAAGCTTTGGGTTTGTTATTTGGCTTTTGCTAGAACTTATATAATTTTCAAGGGGTTATGTTGAGTGGATTAAAAGCTTTGGGTTTGTTATTTGTGTTTCTTGTTCTGTGGGAATATGAAATCATGAAATCAAGACTTTGGAAGATACAGTGACTTGATTAGTTGGGGAGAAAGATCAAATTGGTTCTTTACTTAGGAGTGCTTTGTCAAAGAGGATGACATCTTGGAGACGGAAGGGATACATACATGATAGGAAAAGAGGAGGATGACATATACACTTTGGTAATTTTTTATTGGCATAAGCATTGTTTTATTTCACTATAATTTTTTCTTGTATATTTCACTTTTTTTGTTTCCAAATTTTCTCTATTAAACGAGAGTTTTGTTTGGGAATAGGAATCATCTATCATGAAGGAGGTTCTAGTGGTGATCATGTCATCTGAGAATGTGCCAACTTGGATTAACAAGTAGTAATTCCCAACATTAATATTGATACTAAGTATGACAGGAACATTTGATTGTTAATGTTGAATATGTTGTGGATAATATGACAGGAACACCTAACTGTTAATACTATGATACTAAGTATGACCTTAACCTATTTATGATGTAGGTTGAGGGGCAAATGATGGACATTGTTGCTGCTGAAGAAGAAATTAATAGATGGAAAGTAGCAACAGAACAAGGAGCTGGCGCAAGTAGAGCAGTTGAACAAGAATATGTGGCACAAGTATGCTAGCTATATTTGTCAGGATTAATAGAATGAGTATTTTAGTTAGAACTAAAAGAGTGACTCTTTTCTATTTTCACACATGTAAGTATTCTTAGAATTCAAAGCTTTGCTAAATTTACAAATGGTTCAATGGCATTGTTCCTGCTTTAGTTGAGCAACAATGAAATGTGAATTTCGAAATTACTGATACCCATATTACTGGTTGCTTGTGACAATGAATTATTGTTGATACCATCTTCTAAGCAATCATATTCTGATGCTTCCTTTAAGTACTATTATGAGTTTGCTGAAGAAGTTCATCACTATAATTATGGCAAGTTGATATTTGTAGTGATAACAACTACCCGTTGGATATCTTCATTACTCTTGGTCATTTGCACTATCAGTCCTCTTTGAAGATACAATATTCCTAATTACTGGTTGCAAATTTGCAGCTATCAGCACTTGAGCAAGAAGAGGCAAAGCAATCTATGTTGGAATCAGAGAACAAACTAAAATTCAAAGAAGAGACGATAGTAGCTGCCAAGATTGCAAGGGAAGCAGTAGAGAAATCTCTTAAGTTGAAAAACTTGAGGGCATCTCGGCTAAGGAACAGGTTGGAGTAGCTTACCCATCAGCTTGAAGAGTTTGAGAATAGGGAAGACTCAAGGAGCTAAAATAGGCCTAGATGTGTGTGCTGGTCGTGGCGCAGTGGCTTGGCCTGGACTTTGTAGGACCTCATCGGCTTGATACACAACAATTACAGACTTCTATCGAGATGGAGCTCTTTGAGCCTTTTCTATAATTGTACCATATCTATTCTGGCTCTTATTTTTTCTTTTATTTCTTGATTTGTATGTCATGAAATTGTATTGCTAAAATCTATAATTTTTAATGTAATATATGTTTTTTTGGTTAATAAATTCAGTAGTTATATATATGTATATTTTTTTTTGAAAAAATATTAGTTTTTGTTAGCATTTATTTAAATAAATACCAACAAAAGCTTATATTAAAATAAAAGAAGAAAAGTTGGCGTTTGTGGTACAAATGCTAATTAAAGAGGGGATTTTAGTTGGTGTTTGTGCTAAAAATACCAACTAAAGCCCCCCATTTAGTTGGCGTTTAGTGTTTGTGACACAAACGCGTACTTTAGTTGGTGTTTATAGCATAAAATAGTTGGCTTTTTTGAAACGCCAATAAATGCAAAAAATTAATATCAACTATTTCTTTTTTTGTTATAGTGTCTTGTGTTCAAAAGTTTTATTTGAGATTAAATTAATAAGAGGTGCTTAAAAGATCTAAAGGCTTATTTATTAAAGCATTTCTTTTTCCTATAAATAAAAAAATATATTATAATAATGATAATAATAATAAAATAAACAAATAATAATAATGAGCAGAGAGTATAAGAATTTAATTGTGCCATGTGTAGTTTTTGAACTCACACAGATATCTAAATTAACCACGTTGCTATATGAGATTGCAAGTTCACGTAGATATGTGAGTTAGTTTGTGTTTATTAAAATAAATAATTTTTTACTTTATAAATTTTCAATGTCCTTTTAAATGAAAATATTTTTGAATTTTTTTATTTTAAAATTATCTAAATTATTCAAACCTTTATATTTTGTGATAATTACTCAGATGGTCATACCCCGAAGATTTCAGAATTTTCACAAGTATAAGAGCTTACCGTTGGTTGCATGAGATTACAAATTTACGTAGATGTATCGGTTAAATGACATTTATTCTTAAAAATAAATAAATAAACAAATAAATAATAAAAATAGTAATAATAACTACATTTCATTATAATAAGTTTTTCCACAATATTTAAAATACATAATAAAATCTTTATATTAAAGCAAGTAATAATGAAGTTTTTTTTTAATTTTTATTTCATAAAACCCAATTAATGTGAGGGCTTTTAGAGCTCTCATAAGTAATTAAAGAATCAGTCTATCGGGTATGACAAGTCCACAGTAGATATATCGATTTTCTTCTATAAAATAAGAAAATTTCAAAAAATACAGAAAAAAATTTATTTTTTCAAAAGCCAAAAAAAAATTAAAGGCTTTTTCAAAATCAAACAAAATAAAATATGAGTAAATAAACGGAATTAAATTATTTTTTTGCAAATTAAAACACTCTAACCCAAATTTCAGAAAATTGTTTCGTTTGCAAAATGATAAATTATTTTCAATTAGCTTTCTCTTATTACAAAAATTACAATTAATATATATATATATATATATATCAACCCATTGTCACACATTTCTGGTTCGAACTATGTGGACTTTACTTCCTATCACAGTTCTTATCCTAGGTCAAGTCCGCCCCTCTAAATAAATAAATATTTCCCAATTTATTTTCCTAATTCCTTCTTTTTTGTTTTCAAATTTTCTTAATTTCTTTAATTTCTACCCTTATTCTCACATGTAAACAATTAAAGGATAAATAAAATACTTTAAAGCCATATTAATTTGCATAATCAATTTAAGGTAACCGTTATTAGGAACGAGTGTCGTGGGGTGGCTAATATCTTCCCCACGCATAATCAACTTCCGAACTCAACTCTAACTACGCAGACCATCTCTTTCTTTCTTGAATATCCCTCAAAATTTTGGTGGTGGCTCCTTATAAGTCGGTTTTCATTGGGAAACCCAATTTGTCTCTTTTTTCTTTTGGGCCCTATACTCGGGTCAGTGAATACCCTAGGTTAGTAGAGGTTTGTAATGGTTTCCTTATGGGTTTTTGGAGCTCATGATTACTAAAATGAATACTTTACTCAGGTTATGTTTTATGCGGCAAGTTTAGTTCCCAAGGAGCTTTTGAACCTTTTGAGGATTGAATTTGTTAAATAAGATATTCACCATCTGGTGAGGACAACTTGAGGACCTTTATAGAATAACAAAACTACCTTAAAACCACACACATTAGTAGATAAATTTAGTGGCTAACCAAATTAATTAGTGCCAGGCCTCTTTAGGATAAAAAGACTCAGCCAAGGATTCACCCTGAATAAGACACAGGAGAGCACATTCCTTCCTTATCATGCATAAACACATATCATCATTGTAACCTATCTTAAGGAAGGGTGACAAATTGTTACCTTTACTAGAGCAAGTATCAAGCATCATTATGGATTGATACGAGGTGATGAAGGTGGTTGCATTAGAGACCTAACCCTGAGCTATGGGTCTTTGAGCCTAGCTAATTATGAGTCCATGCATCATTATCAAATCTATCATGAATTTTGACTTTAAGCCATGAAATAATCAGAAGAATAAATGGACAAATGGCAGTAAAATTGATCTCAATTAACAGCATTGTCATTGAGCTTAAATTATCAAAATTTCTTCAAAATTAGCTGCATAGAATTTTGGATTTTATGTAGGTCAACATTTGTTAAATTTCGCCGGAGACTACAAGTTACTGGAGGAAAATTAATACACATTAAAACAAGTGATCTTATAGGTTGTTCTTTTTCTTTCTCGTAATGGACATGTGATATCTCTGGCATCCACAATTGGCATAAGGGTAATGGTGCCTAGAGGTAACCACGATCAAGGGCCTTCTGGGAAGACTTACAAAGGAAAAGGTATCAAACTTACTCCTGAAATTCAATCGTTGGATAAGTTAGTGCAATTAAGCGAGCACATCAGAGGACAGGTAGAATGGGAATTTTGAAAGAAGTATGGAAATATCCTAGACCTTTTAAAAGTGCTTGTGCACACTAAAGCGATAGTTGAGTTGTGTCAATACTGGGATGCTTTACTTAGATGCTTTACATTCCCTAACTTCCAAATCACTCCAACTCTAGAAGAATATGGCAAAATCTTGAGGATTTCGATCAAGGAGAATTTAGCTAAATACATTGGCTTTGAAGGTTTACTGGCTCGAAAGACTACATCTAGACTATTGGGAATTACCCCAGAGGAAGCACGAATGGTGTGTCTAGGTCCAGGTGAGAGAATTTCTAGATATGATTTCAAAAACCACTTGGAGAAACTCATTGAAAAACAGGGATGGAACACCTTCTGTAGAGTCTTCGCAATGGCCATCTATAGGACAATTACATTTCCTTATATAGCTGGAGTGATTGCTGTCAAAGCCATCAGTGTGTTCCAAAAAGTCAAAAATCATTAGATTGACCTAGTGCAAGCAATTTTAGCAGAGACATGCAGAAATTTGACCTAGTGCCACATAAAGTGAGGAGGCAAAATAAGATGTTGTCTTGTGATCCTTGATATTTGGATGCTGAGCCACTAGTGCAGTAAAGAGAACCCCTTCTGAAAATAGGAAGATCATGACATTAATGCCCTCATGGCATTTACCCCTCCTTGGGCATTGGACCATTTGAGCCAAAATGAGTGGATAAAAAAAATTCATAGATGGTGATGAAAGAGACTCATTTCTATGGAAAGGAGACTGGTGGTGGGATGAGGATATTATTTACTACCATGGCAATTTTTTAAATATATCATTGATTGGGCTAAGAGGTGCAATTAATTATAACCCAGCCATCGCACTGAGGCAGCTTGCATATCTATACGTAATTCCCTCAGCTGAAGAAGTACAAGCCATATATGTTAACCACATGGAGAAAGAAATGAAGGCTTTATGTGTGAATGCTAAAGAGGCTTGGAACAAAATAACATACCAAGGAAAGGCCAAGCTAGGGAAGAGTCAAGTAAATCCCACTTTAGAATATAAGGTATGGCTAAAGGGAAGGATAGATGGAATTCTCCTGCATATGCCTTCCAAGGTTCATTATGAGGAAATAGCATACCTATGGTCAATGACGAAATGAGAAAGCATCTAGCCACAAAGGAGGGGGAATTACAAGAGCTTTGGGAAGAAAACTCCAAGGACAAAGAAGAATTGGATCAATTGTGAAAGGAATGCGCGGCTTTGAAGAGTGAATTAGCAGAGAAAAGACTAGGAAGGGATCTTGAGAAGACTACTGAAGTCAAGAGGCTAAAAGAAGAGAATAGGAAGATAAGGAATAGTCAGAGAGATAAGGAGGTGGAAGCGATAAACAGTAGGGTTCAATTAATGAAGATGACTAAGGCCAAGGATACACTCAAAAAGTAGGTACTGAAAAATAGCTCCGTTGATGAATTACAACAAGAGGTTTACTCGCTTACCCAGTTGTTGGAAAAATAGATGAATGAATTGGCCATGGTACGGGGAAGCATCGCCGAAACAATTTAGAATTTGGTGGACAAACTTAACCACCAAATAGAGGATGCCAAAAAATGGAGGTCACTCTATTTTGACAGAACTAAAGAGGTTAAAGAGTGGACGGTGTTGAATCAAGTGTTTTGATGATTCAAAACCAACCTTCAAGAGCTTGGAATAAAGATATCAAAGGTGCACAAAAGGTTTCAAGTGAAGGAATTCTAGAAAAATTTGTGCAAGAATAGATGTAAGATGTTTAGTAATATTTTAATTTGAGTAAAAGACTTTGATTTAGTAAAAAGATGTTTTAAAACCTTGATTCTATGTTAATTCATGGAATATTTGAAAAACACCCACCAACAGACGAAGTTTGAAAGGTTTATACTAATCTGCTGTTTTGAACTTTCGAACTTTGACTTTGGAAATTCGAATTTCGTATTGAAAATGAACAAGTCTGAAAAGAAGCTTCTCTAACAAACGAATTTTGACTTAAGAAATTCGAATTTTGATACGTGTCTGAAAAGAGTTTTCTCTGACAAACGAACTTTGGCTTTTGAAAATTTGAATTTCAGATAAAATGCAACTTATGAAATTTGAAAAATTCGTCTGAGAATATGTCAAAGTTCATCTGAAACTAAGTTTAGATAGAGCTTCAAAATTGCTCACTGATAGATGAACTTTGAACAAGAAAATTCGAATTTCAGAAACAAAGCTTGTGAGTCTATTATGATGATATGTTGATATATGAATGACAGTATTTAGAAATTCAAACTTTAAAGTAAGTCTGAAAAGAGGTCTCTCTGACAGATGAACTTTGCCCTTTGAAAATTTGAATTTCGAATTGATGAACTATTGTGCCTCATTGAACCAGCTTCGGACAGACGAATTTTGGGTTCCAAAATTCGAATTTCGAAGGCACTGTAGCAAAATGAAACTACTGTTCACTCATTTAAGAAGAACTTTTTACTTGAAAATTCGTATGTTCCAATATAGAAACATTTTCCAAAGATCAAAATTTGAATTTTCCTTCATGACAGATGAACTTCGAGAGTTCAATGTTAAATGATGTAACTTTTGGTTTCTGCGAAATTTGTCTATTGACCAACTGAAATTCGAACTTTGAGTGTCAGAAGCATTAAATGCGATTGGTTAATGGATAGTTTCTCAGAGTAACCATTGGATAACATCTCTAACGGCTAGATCTTGTCTCTAACGTATAGTTGGGGCAGAAATCTATAAATAGAACTTCATTTGAAGATGTGGGTAACGATTTTACTTAGTAAATACTGAAATTCTGCCAAATCATTTACTCAAAGTCTTTTACTCTCATATACTTCAATATTTGTACTCCAACTTTCATATATACTATGATTAAGAGAGTTTATTCATTGTAAATAATCTTATCTTCATCTGGAAGAAAGATTTTCTTGTGAGGGGATATCACAAGGGATTGGGGAAGCACCTAGTGAGAGTGCAAAGAGTGAAGTGTGAGCTCTAGAAACAGAGCATCAACTTTGTACTGAGGCAATTGCAAGAAGCCCACTAAATTCTTGCAGAATAGTGAAAAATCTCAAGTGATGACTTGGGGATTGGATGTAGGTCAAGTTGAGAGACAGAACCAGGATAAATATCTGAGTCTTCTCTTCCCTACTGCTACTTTTACTGTTTATTCATTTATACTCTGTTTTACCATCACACTTTGCTTTCTTCACTTTCTTGATGTTTTGCAGAAAAATTTTTAATCTTCCCAATTCACCCCCCCTCTTAGGAAGCCAGCTTATATAACAAGTGGTATCAGAGCCCGGATTCCCTATCGAAGGATTTAACAGTCCGAGAAATACAATGGCTGGCTTTAGAGAAAGCATACTACCAGAGGGAAACAACACAAATAGACCACTTGGCTTCAGTGGAGAACACTATGGATACTGGAAGATGAGGATGCAAATCTATCTTTAGTCAATTGATTTGGATATCTGGTCCGTCATCCAGAAGGGAGATTCTGTTCCAATGGCATTGCAGGATGATGGGAAGTACAGAGAAAATAAGAAGCTGAATGGAATGAGAAAGATAGAAGAAGAGTCTTGCTGAACTTCAAGGCAAAACATTGCTTGGTCAGTGCATTATATCAAGACGAATTCTACAAGGTCTTACAGTGCTCCACTGTTAAGGAAATTTGGGATACCTTGCAAATTGCTCATGAAGGAACAACTGGAGTAAGAGAAAACAAATTTGACACCTGCATAAGTGAATATGAAAGCTTTAGGATGGCAGAAGGAGAAAGCATAAAAGAGCTACAGAAGAGATTTATCCTCATTGTGAATCAACTGAAGAGTCTGGGCAAAGAGTACACTCAGACAGAAAAAGTCAGAAAGATCCTTAGAGCTCTTCCTCTAGATTGACAACCCAAAGTAACAACAATTGAGGAAGCCAGAGGATAATCGATGGCGTCTGTCACAGCCCTCTTCGGCAGCCTTGAGGAATACGAAGGAAAGATAAAGGCTCTCAAAGAGGCTGGACAAGACAGAAAGAAGAAGGGTCTTGCTTTGAAAGCTGCTGAGGAGAAAGAAGAAGAGTCTGACAATGGAGATGAGCTAGATGAAGAAACTCTGGCTATGATGGTGAGAAATATTTGGAAGATTTTACAACAAGAAAAGAAGCAATAAATTCTTCAAGAAAGGAGTAGCTGAAGATAGTAAGAGAGAAGAAAAAGAGCTTGTAACCTGCTACGAGTGCAAGAAGCAGGGACACATCAAATGGGATTGTCCACAATTCCTCGAGAAGTAGGAAAAAGAAAAGAAAGCTGTAGACAAAGTCAAGAAAAAAAGAGCTTACTGCTTATCAATCTAGGGCAACAGCTCAAATGAGGAAGAAGATGATGAAGATGAGATTGCTAACATCTGTCTAATGGCTCTTGCATCTAAAGAAGCTGAAACTCCATCCAACAGTGATCAAGAGGATGAGATATATGAATCTGAACCTTCCTATTCTGAATTACTGGATGCATTTCATGAATTGCATGATGAGTTTGTTAAGACTGCCAAAGAACTTAAGCAAGCTAAGAAAAAGATTAACAAACTACAATCTCAATGCAACATCTCTGAAACTGCTTCTCTACTTACTGAATTTGCTTGCTGTAAGTCATGCATTGAGTTGAAACAAACTAATGACTATCTGGTAAAAAGCATGTCTAGACTCACTAAAGGAAAAGACATGTTGTTGACTTTAATAGGAAGTCAAAGTATATCACAGGGAAAGGCTGGACTTGGCTATGATCCTTGTGCAGCCAAAGAAAAGATTAGGAAAAAGAATCAAAATGTATATATGAGATATTTTGTGCATGCTAGTGGCAATAGAAAAAAAGGACATATTTCATGGCACATTGAATCTTATGATCAACCAAGGCATGCAAAACAAAAATATTATCTGCATTGTTTTCTTCCTGCTTCTCAATCCAGCAGTCCCTTTACTACCTGTCACTTCTGCAACAAGAAGGGACATATTTCCAGTTCATGTGCTTTAAAGAAAAATGGACTTGACAGGAAGGTTAAATGGGTTCCTAAAGGTACATTTGTATCTAGGGAAAAGACCACTGACAGAAGAGGACCCAAGCAAATTTGGGTACCTAAAAAGAAAACATGAACTTTGTTTTGCAGGTCTGTCTCAAAGCTAGAAAGAACAATAAATGGTACATGGACAGTGCCTGCTCAAGTCACACCGGTGATAAGGAGAAGTTCATCACCCTTAGAGACAAGAAAGGAGGAAAGGTGATCTTCGGAGGTGATGAATATGGCAAAATAGTTGGTATTGGCATTATGGGCAAGAATCTTGAAACATCCATTGAAGAGGTGCTGTTTGTAATCGGCCTCAACCACAATCTGCTAAGTGTGAGTCAGACATGTGACAAAGGAAACTAGGTACTGTTTGACTCAAAGTTTTGCCTGGTCATAAGAAAAAGTGATCACAAAATAATCATCAAAGTTCAAAGGGATGGTAACTGCTATACTATTGATCTTGATGAACTTCCTCCCTTAGATTTTGTCTGTTTGATTAGCCAGGATAATGATAGTTGGCTATGGCATAGAAGATTAGCTCATGTTAACATTAATCAACTATCAAAACTGGTTAAAAATGAGTTGGTCACTGTCCTACCAAAAATCACTTTTGAAAAAGACAAAGAATGTGATGCATGCCTAAAAGAAAAACAAATCAAATCCTCTTTTAAATCTAAAAACATAGTCACCACAACTAGACCACTAGAACTATTGTATATGGATCTGATTGGTCCATCTAAGGTAAAAAGCATTGGTGGAAATCTGTATGTGCTTGTAATTGTGGATGATTACTTTAGATTTACCTGGACACTGTTTCTTTCTTCTAAGAGTGATACGTTTGATGCATTTGTAACCTTAGGTAAGAAAGTGCAAAATGAGAAAAGTATTTCTATTGTGTCCATCAGGTCAAATCATGGAGGAGAGTTTGAGAATTCATACTTCCTGGAGTATAGTGATGAGCATGGAATTGATCACAACTTCTCAGCTCCAAGAACTCCTCAACAAAATGGAGTAGTGGAAAGGAAGAATAGAACAATTGGAGAGATAGCTAGAGCAATGCTGAATGAAAAGGAACTCTCTCAAGTATTCTGGGCTGACGTAGTAAACACATCAAGCTACATCATAAATAGAGCCTATATTAGACCAATCCTTGGGAAGACTCCTTATGAGCTGTACAAAGGAAGAAAGCCAAATCTATCACATCTACATGTGTTCAGTTGCAAGTACTTTATCCACAACAATGGAAAAGAAAATCTGGGTAAGTTTGATGCCAAATCTGATGAAGGTATATTTCTGGGCTATTCTAGTAGAAGTAATGCATATAGAGTTTTTAATAAGAAGTCTAAATTAGTAGAAGAATCTGTGCATGTAATATTTATTGAAAATGAAACTGTTTCCAAATATGTCACTAATGTGGATGATCTTATTTCAAACTTTAAAAATTTAGATCTTTCTGATAAAGGTAAAATTGAACCTCAAAAAATATCTGAATCTATTAACATAGAGGAAGATATTCAGGAGAAAGATTTTGAGAATGAAAATAATGAAGAAATGTCTCAAGAACTCCCTAGAGCTTGGAGATATCAAAGGAATCATCCTGTTGATCAAGCGATTGGGAATGTTCAAGAGAAAGTTAAAACTAGAAAATAGTTAAGGGATCAAATGATAAATTGTGCTTTCATTTCACAAATTGAACCTAAATGTACTGAGGAAGCCTTAACTGATGAATACTGGACTTTAGCTATGCAAGATGAGTTAAATCAGTTTAAAAGAAATCAAGTTTGAGATTTAGTGCCCATACCCAAAAATCATCCTGTCATTGGCACTAAATGGGTTTTTAGAAATAAACTTGATGAATCAGGATCAATAGTCAGAAATAAAGCTACACTAGCTGCAAAAGGATATA
The DNA here is from genome assembly GCA_026686845.1 of Adenanthera pavonina. Lineage (NCBI taxonomy): Eukaryota > Viridiplantae > Streptophyta > Magnoliopsida > Fabales > Fabaceae > Adenanthera > Adenanthera pavonina. Next base: position 7,246,790 of record JAIVEN010000019.1, on the reverse strand, counting down.
ATCAAGAAGAAGGTATTGATTTTGAAGAAACCTTTACTCCAGTGGCTAGATTAGAAGCAATCAGAATTTTGTTAGCCTATGCATGCATGAAAAATATTATGTTATATCAAATAGATGTGAATAGTGCTTTTCTTAATGGATATATCATGGAAGAAGTTTATGTAGACCAACCTCCAGGCTTCGAGGACTCTACAAAACCAAACCATGTTTGTAAACTAAAGAAAGCCCTTTATTCACTAAGAAAGAAAATAAAGATTTACTTATTGTTCAAATTTATGTTGATGATATTATATTCGGTGCTACTAATGAATCTCTTTGCAAGAATTTTTCAAAGCTAATGCAGGGAGAATTTGAAATGTCAATGATGGGTGAGCTCAACTTCTTCCTTGGATTACAAATTAAGCAATGCGATGATGGTATCTTTCTTAATCAATCCAAGTATCTAAAAGAATTGCTAAAAAAGTTTGGGATGGAGAATGCCAAACCAATGGGAACACCTATGGCTATTGCAACCAAACTGGATATGGATGAAGGGGGAAAAATGTTTGACATAACCCAGTATAGAAGAATAATTGGATCTCTGCTATACCTAACTGCCAGCAGACCTGACATTATGTTTAGTGTCTGTATGTGTGCAAGATTTCAATCATGCCCCAAAGAAACCCATGCAACTACTGTGAAACATATTTTCAGATATCTAATTGGAACATCATCGATGGGTCTTTGGTATCCTAAGGGCAATGGAGAAGATTTGAAAGGAAATACTGATGGTGACTTTGCAGGATCCAAAACTGATAGAAAAAGCATAAGTGGAACATGTCAATTTCTTGGTGGATCCTTGGTTTCATGGTTTAGCAAGAAGCAAAACAGTGTGGCCTTATCCATGGTAAAAGCTGAATATGTTGTAGCTAGAAGCTATTGTGCCCAAGTCATCTGGATGAAACAGCAGCTTGAAGATCTTGAGATTGAGATGAAGGAAATACCAATAATGTGTGACAACCAAAGTGCCATTAACATCACAAAGAATCCTGTCATGCACTCAATGACAAAATATATTGAAGTTAGGCACCACTTCATAAGGGATCATGTTCTGAAAGGAGAAATCAGATTAGAATACATCCCAATAGAAGATCAAGTTGCTGACATCTTGACAAAGCCACTGTCAGAAGATAGACATTGTAAAATCAGGAGAGAATTGGGTATGGTAAATTCCAATGAACTGTAAGTAAATTTCTGTATCAATCTGTTTTAGAATTTATGACATTGATTTAATTCTAACTTTAGCATCGGAGTGAGTTTAATGTAAGTTGTAGGTGCTCCTCATGAGTTTAAATGACAATGGATATGAAAAATGGAGCAAATCTGAATGGAACAATCAAAAGGTGAAAGAGACAGCAAGAAATCTGAGTTCTGGATCCATTTTATAAGTTTTTAAAGTTGAAATTCACATTTTAGTTGTGTGTTAGACGAATTTCCTTGATAAATTGTGTTTTTGAACAAGTCAGCATGCTCAACATTCGAATTTAGATACCCAACAGACGAACTTCAGCTTGGTTTACATTGTAACAGTTCTCGGTAGTCCCTCAAAATTTGTCTGTTGGTTCTTGAAAGTTTGAATTTTCAAAAATAAAAGTTTTAATGTTATCTTTGTCCAACATGATGATTATACAAATGTCTATTTCTTAACATACGCATGTTGAAGAACCTTTACAAAGTGTAGAAATTCGAATTTCTGTTTCAAAGTTCGTCTGTTGAAACATGCTTACAATGTTGAATCTCTGAAAGACAAATTTCCTTATGCATAATTCATCTATTGTTTGTTGCATTGATTATTGCTTGTTGCCTGTTCTTTGAAATTTGAACTTTGTTTAGACAAAGTTCGTCTGTTCATCCTGTGCTACTTGAACCAAGCCTCTGTCAGATGAACTTTCAGAAGAAAATTCATCTGTCAGTAAGCTTTGCTGGATGGTTTAACTTTTAATTGCTCGAAGTTCGAATTTTGACCCCTCAAAATTCGTTTGTCCTGCAGTTACACATGTTAAAACCAACGGTTTTCCTCTGAACAGACACAACTCTATTCATCTTTTCTCTGAGTCTGTTCAAATTCTCTCTTCAATGCTCTTTAATTCTGACTGTAAATCTTCATTTCCCACCATTTAAACTCCTTTTCGCATCCTATAAGCTCATTCTCAGCTTCATTCTGAAACATTCACCCATGTAAATGGCAAGAGTAAAGAATCCAGAAGTTAGAAAGGGAGAGGCACGACCAAAGAGAACACTCAAATCACAATATGCCTCAAAGGAGGGTGAAAAACCGAAGAGAAAAGCCAAATCAAGCAAGACAACTCCCTCCAAATGATAGAAAACAACTCCAAAGTATGAATTAAAGAAAGCTGGACCTTCTTCACCGAAGAAAACAGTGCCTTCGGTTCCTGTTCCTGCTGCTGCTGTTATTGCTTCCACTTCCTCCTTCAGTACTGTATCTGGAGAATACCAACTCACAACAATGCCATTATAGAGCACTCCTCAGATTCAGGAGGAATACTCGACCAAGTTTGTGAGCAAAAAGGTAATAAAGCCTCATTGTGTGAACATGGAAGATTTCTTATTCTAAAACAATTTTGATGCTCGACTATGGATGCTGAGATATAAGAATCTGTTAGAGATACTGGAGAGGTATGATGATGAAGTGGTTAAGACATGGTATGCCTCTCTGAAGTACAACAACAAGAAGAAGAAGTGGGAGGTCAATCTGAGATCAAGGACCATCTGGCTCATAGATGAAACTCTTAATGAAGTATTGGAAATTCTAGGGCAAGATGGCTTTAAGATTGACATCACTGCTTCTGGGTATATGGATGAGGCAAAAACTACTGATGAAGAAGGTGGACCATTCCTAAACTACAAGGAGAGCACAATCCTGAACACTTTGTTCAGAAGAAAGGAAAATAGGCCACCCATAAGTTTGCTGAAGCCCACTGACCTCAGTGCTCAAGTAAGGATCCTACACTACATAGTGTCTAGGATTATCTTCAATAAATGAGGTAGTTTCAATCTGATCACAAGGGTAGAGGCACATGTAATGGCAACAATCATACGTGGGAAGCTTATTAACCTGGGACACATCATTCTCCAATGCCTGATCAAGGCAAGGGATCAGAGGAAAGAATCCACACTTCCCTATGCAGCAATCATTTCCAAGATTTTACAATATGCTAGAATTCAGCACATTGAAAAGGGGAAAGGGAAGCCCACTGAGATTTTCAAGGAAGAGGAGCTACAAGAAATGGGGATTGAGAGAAAAGATGGAAGATGGATTGGGAAGGGAATAGGAAAATTTGAAGATCTCTTCTTTGATGAGGATGCCTCCCTACAGTAAGAAGGTACCTCTGAGGCTCCTGCAAGACCTACACCTCAGCCTTCTCAGCCTGTCCCATCTCCATCTCTGCCTGCTCACATTCCATCTATACCCTCCTTTCGTGCCAAGCCAACCAAGATCACTGAGTTGTACGATAGTTTGTCTACACTCCTTCTAAGCATCAGGGATGAGCAAAATGCCAAGTTTGCTCATCTGCAAGATCAGATCCACCAGTTGGCCAAGAACATGAAAGTGGTTACTGATGCATATGAAGACATTCGGAATGCCATTCCTGCCACATCAGCTCCACCTCAGCCAGGATTCTCTGAGCCTGCTAAGTCTCCAACTCCTGAGCCTCTAAGCCCCTTTGTGCTAGCCTCTCCTGAGCATGATGATGTTGTAGATGATACTGAGGCTGCTGGCACACTAAACACACCAAGTCCTGGTCCTCCCTTGGACTTTGGTATGGAAGAAGAAGGCCCTCAGGATTCGAGCTCTCATGACCCCATTCCAGCAGATGCTCAAGAGTCAATCCTATCCCAGCAAGAATCTGAGCAAGTAGAAAGATTAGTGGCAACCATCTCCACTTCACCATTCATGCAAGCTGCTCTAAATGAAGAAAGGAGCATTGTACCTTTTGTTGATTTGGAAGCCATTGCACACAATGCTCTCTTGCAAGCTCAGAGAAGAAGGTTTGAAGAAATATTTCCTCGTCCTACTCCCTCATCTGTTACATATTATGGTTTCTCGGAGGAAAGAAGGGCGCAATTGGCAATTACAAGGCAAGAAATTTTTGAACATCCTGAGATTTCTGATGATGAAGATGAAGGCACAAGTTTAGAAGTTTCTGAGTCCTTGCCAAAGCTTAATCTAGAAATGCCATTTGTCCCTATGCCTCTTCAAGCAATTCCAGTGTCTCAGATCCCTCCTCCTGCTGATTTTGTTCACCTCCCTGATGATGCCAAAAAGGGGGAGAAGAGTGAGCAAACTAGAAAGTCCGCTGCAGAGCCTTCTGAAAAAACTTACAGCAAGAAGACCAAGTCAAAGAAAAAGTGAATAGAACTTATGCTTGGGTCCTCTTGTAGTTCTATATTTTGTTTCTGTTGTTTGTATTGTGGTGTTTCTGAATTCTGTAATGTGTTGTATTGTTGTTTCATGACATTTAAAGAAATGAAAGAATTTCTTGGTTGCAATGAACTGTTCTTGTTGGACTTTGAATGAGTTAATGAATCTCTTTACTTGATCTACTATACATGATATCTTTTGAATTATAATGCATATATTGAGGGGGAGCTTATTAAAACAAACCCAAGTACTAATCCAATTTGTAAGTTATTTTGTCATCATCAAAAAGGGGGAGAATGTTGAATCAAGTGTTTTGATGATTCCAAACTAACCTTCAAGAGCTTAGAATAAAGATATCAAAGGTGCACAAAAGGTTTCAAGTGAAGGAATTCTAGAAAAATCTGTGCAAGAATAGATGTAGGATGTTTAGTAATGTTTTAATTTGAGTAAAAGACTTTGATTTGGTGAAAAGATGTTTTAAAATCTTGATTCTATGTTAATTCATGGAATATTTGAAAAACACCCACCAACAGACGAAGTTTGAAAGGTTTATACTAATCTGCTGTTTTGAACTTTCGAACTTTGACTTTGGAAATTCGAATTTCGTATTGAAAATGAACAAGTCTGAAAAGAGGCTTATCTGACAGACGAATTTCGACTTGAGAAATTCAAATTTTGATACGTGTATGAAAAGAGCTTTCTCTGACAGATGAACTTTAACTTTTGAAAATTCGAATTTCAGATAAAATGCAACTTATGAAATTTGAAAAATTCGTCTGAGAATATGTCAAAGTTCATCTGAAACCAAGTTTAGATAGAGCTTCAAAATTGCTCACTGTCAGACAAACTTTGAACATGAAAATTTGAATTTCAGAAACAAAGCTTGTGAGTCTGTTATGATGATATGTTGACATATGAATGACAGTATTTAGAAATTCAAACTTTAAAATAAGTATGAAAAGAGGTCTCTCTGATAGATGAACTTTGCCCTTTGAAAATTTGAATTTCGAATTGATGAACTATTGTGCCTCATTGAACCAGCTTCGGACAGACGAATTTTGGGTTCCAAAATTCAAATTTTGAAGGCACTGTAGCAAAATGAAACTACTGTTCACTCATTTAAGAAGAACTTTTTACTTGAAAATTCGTATGTTCCAACATAGAAACATTTTCCAAAGATCAAAATTTGAATTTTCCTTCATGACAGACGAATTTCGAGAGTTCAATGTTAAAGGATGTAACTTTTGGTTTCTATGAAATTTGTCTATTGACCAACCGAAATTCGAACTTTGAGTGTCAGAAGCATTAAATGCGATTGGTAAATGGATAGTTTCAACTTTGTACTGAGGCATTTGCAACAAGCCCACTAAATTCTTGCAGAATAGTGGAAAATCTCAAGTGGTGACTTGGGGACTGGATGTAGGTCAAGTTGAGAGACCGAACCAGGATAAATATCTAAGTCTTCTCTTCCCTATTGCTACTTTTACTATTTATTCATTTATACTCTGTTTTACCATCACACTTTTCTTTCTTCACTTTCTTGACGTTTTGCAGAAAAATTTTTAATCTTCCCAATTCACCCCCCTCTTGGGAAGCCAGCTTATCTAACAGATGGAAAGGTGCAAAATAATGATCTCGTTGGCTAATGCAACAATTCTAGAGTTCGTTTGGGAGTTTAGGCACACAGAGGGTGTAGTCAACCTGATAAATATGCCGATCGAGATTACAGAATTCTTCATGTTATGTACACGTATCATAGATGAGCTCAATCATTTAACAAAGTTCTAGTAGTGTAATGATGTATGAACTCTGCTTTAGTTGAACTTATGTAAAGCTTTTGGGAAATTAATGCAATTGCTGATATCTATTCATGCAATTATCTCTTGATCTATCATCTATGACTGTAGCAAGGATGGGATTCAAGGTCCTTCTTATATGACAGTAAACTCTAAATTCTCCTGAGGCAATAGGTTCTCAGAGGGAATTGGAGGGCCTTTAACATGTCGCAACTCTTTTGCCAATGCAATGCGAGATATTTCACATAAAAAGGCAAAGAAAAGGTAATTCAACTAATTGAACTTGTTAAAATTAATCAGTTATTTTGTTAATCAGGTAAAACAATATTACACCTCTAAAGAAGAAATCATTTGACTAGATCTTACCAACAAGGATTTACTACACACGATCAGGTAGTCATGCATCAGAAAAGAAAAATATGGACCAAAACCAAGAAGCCGAAGTTGATTCATCAGTAATAAATAAGCGAATATCCATGGTGGAGAAGTAGATCATTGAGATGAATGCAATGTTGAAGTTGTTGGCTGAGTATGTGAAGGGAAAGGCGCCCAAGAAACACTATGTACCTCAAATCCCACTTCACCTATCATTGAAGTAGCTTCTAGTTACCTAGAATGATGGGCAAGGAAGGACAATCATGTTTGGGAATAGATGCCAATTAGATGAGAGACCTACAAATGTTAATCTCTGAAAAGCCAAATTCTGGAAAGGGGATTGCAAAAGAATTAGACTATCTTAGTAAAGACCCTGTATATTGTTGGAGATTGTGCCCTAGGCCAATCATTGTATTATGAACATTATACTTCATTATGAAAAAGAAGGTGTTTTTCCTTTTATTACATTACTATATTGTTTGCATATTTATCTTTATAATAATATTCTTGGATAAATCATTTTATCCTAAATGTCCCTTGCCAATCATCTTAATAGGAACAATGATGAACTAAGACTAGTATGATTTTTATTGATAATTATGTGATAATTATGTATGAAGATACAAATCAAAAGCATAAGCACCTGTTAGGAAACAGGCACTGGATCGACCCATCATGAGATAGCTGTATGGATCAAGTCATAAGCTTATCTCATATATATATATAACCGTGTCACTGAGCCCTCAGACCTAAGATCACCATGGCTTCCTACATGGGGAATAGTATACTTTGACATAGTCAAAAGTCACCTTTAGTTGGGAGATCATAAAGGCTATGATCGGGCATAGTGGAATTCATGTGGAGGAAGACGAATGGTCAAGATGAAATTTGTCCCTCAAATTAATAGAGAGATATATCTGGGCCTCTCGATGAGTGAGACTGAGAAATGTATGGCCTTGCTCGAATGAAAGAGTTTCCATTTACTCTATCAGTCTGCTTGGAGATTGAGAAAGTGATGGTTGAGTAAGATGAGGATGACGTTTCCATACCTCATACTTGACCTATATATCATGAGATAAAAAAGATGTGATCAGGTTATACGATCTCATATGATTTAGGTTGTCACAATGTTTTGCTAAAGGCCACTTGTGACTTGTGGGTTCAATAGTGTTATTGGCCTACTGCCAACATCATATGGGCCTACAGGGTCACACACAAGAATGGACCAATTCGAGCTAGAATATCCAGATTCATTGAATCTAAAATGTGTCTAGATTCAATGAATTTAACGTTCAATTTAGGGTGATTGAATTTTATATATATTTGATATATATTATAAAATTTGAAGTATATATATATATATCTGTGTGTGTGTATTTGATATATTATATATTTGATATATATTATATTATTTCGAAATATATATATATATTATTTAAATTAATTTAAATGAATTAGTTTTAAATTTAATTCTATGTGATAGATTTAAATTTAAACTAATGTCATAATCTAAATTTGATTTAGATTTGATTCTAGATTTATATTACATGGTTAGTTTATATATTATTCTATTAGATAGATTTAAATCTAAACTAATCTATTTAATTAAGATTTGATTTAATTTAAATAATTGATTTAAATTAATCAAATAATAAACCTGATCTATATAATTATATAGATTAGGGTTATTAAATATAGAATCAAGAGAGAGTCTCCACTCACCCTAGAGATTGAGCAGTAGCACACTCACACAGAGAAAGTATACGGGCGAACAGAGGATGTAGGGACAAATAGAGGACGTACGGATGAACATAGAACATACGAACATTCACAAATAGAGGTGCTAGCACACTGTTTGAGTTGAACTCACCGTTCGTGTGGATACCAATAGAGGGAACTGATCAGACGAATCAGTTCCTGAAGGTCCGACGAAAAAAAAAAGAACACCAAAGAGACGCACTGGAGGTAAATTTTTTTTTCTACATCTCAATCTAAACAATATTGATGGATTCATGGGAGGGATTTTGATGGAGTTTTCCTCTGCGTGTGTACCAAAATTCCCAACATATACACCTTTCAAATCCCACCACTGATGATCAAAGACATAGAATTGAAGGATGAGTTAAGAGAAGTAAAAAAGCAGTTGAAAACCTTACAAGGATTGAACGCCTTTGGGGCCTTAGAATTGAATGAATTATGTTTGACCCCCGAAGTGGTCATACCATAAACGTTCAATGTACCTAACTTGGACAAATATGATGGTAGTGACAACCTTGTATACCATTTGAAGTCCTTTTGTATCAAAATGTTTGTCTGGTCTCAAGAGGAGAAGTTTTATATCCATGTATTCCTTGAAAGCTTAGCTGGTCTTGTGCTACAGTGGTACATGTAGTTGAACAGGACAAAGATTCAAAGATGGAGGGATCTTATGAATGCTTTTATGAAGCAATACAAATTTAATCTTAACATTACTCATACCAGGGAATAGCTAAAGGCCATGAGTAAGAAGTTCACAGAATCCTTCAAAGAATATGCCTAAAGATGGAGGCTGTTGGCTTCGCAAGTCTGACTTGTCATGGAACCTAATGAATTTGCTCATATTTTATTCGCACATTGCTAGAGCCTTTTTACCAGTACATGGTGGGGATGCATACTAATGATTTTGCTAATTTATTGAAAGTTAAGGAAATGATCAACACAGACATGCGAGAAGGGAACATCCCTACACCCCAGGTTGGAACCAATGCCTGGAAAGGTTAGGATGATAAGAAGAAAGAAGGAAGTGTGAATTATGTTCAAAATACGAGGCCATTATTTGCAAAATAGCCTATCTCTTACCAGCTAGGCAGAGGACATTAGAGACAGCCCCAACCTAGTCCAGTGATTGGCCGAAGGATCCAAGAATAAGGGCAACAAAATTTTCCCCACAAAAATAATCATCCATGGCCTAATTTTGGTATGACAAATACTGAGTTGTATCATAAACTCTTTGAGGCCCAATTGTTGGGACCAAGACTTTCCAAGCCAATTCATCCTCCATACCCAACTTGGTATAACCCTAATGTAGTATGTGAATATCATATGGGAATTCCCAGGCATTCAATAGAAGATTGTGTCACATTTAAGCAGAATGTGTTGGATATTCAGCTCAATACAAGAGAGAGCTCCACCATTCTGCTAATGCACTCCCTACTCATCAAGGACAAGTAAATGCCATTGATAGTGAAATTGATACTTTAAAGTGCTCTGCTGACATGGAGATCCCTTTCAGTATTTTGTATGCCTATTTGAAGGAAGCTGGGTATGAACTGAAGATTGTCAAAGGAGATCGCTTGATAGGGGATACACATGGGGAAACATATTGTGAATATCAACAATGTAAGACAGGGCACAATATTGAGCAGTGCTCTCAATTTAAGAAAAAAAATAAGAAAAATGATAGTCCTAGGGTTTATAACAACAAGCAGAACTAGGGAAGAAATAAATACAGTGGAAAAGAAGACTATCAAATTAGTTGTCAAAAAGCTTACACCACAGAGGGACACGGGGCTGATTTCATTTGTCATCAATAAGATTCCTCCAAGTTCTCTAGTTCCTATAAACGCTATGGTTTCTTCGAGCTCCATGGCGCTTCCAATCCCCTGCCATAGGCAATCTATATTGACTATAAGTATGCCGGTAACTTTTCCTTACAAGGACAATAAGGCGGTCCTTTGGAGGTATGGTGGCATTATTGAGTGCACACAAATTGGCCAACAAGTGACAGAGCAGAGCCATCAAGCGGTGTCAAACATAACTAGCCCAGGAGGAGTCACCTGAAGCGGGAGAGTTTATCTTTTGTCTGATGCAAAAAAGAAGGGAAAGGAAAAGGAAGTGACGATGATAATCTCAAGGGGACTGATCAAATAGAGATGGTCACAGGTGACAAAGAATTCTTGAAGATTATGAAACAAAGTGATTATAGCATCATAGAACAACTCAAGAAAACCCCTGCTCGAATATCAGTACTTTCACTAATTTTAAGCTCTGAGGTGCACCGTCGAGCTTTACAGAAAGTACTTAATGAGGCATATGTGCAATTAAGTATAGCTCTAGAAAAGTAGCAAGTGTGATGAATATCTCAAAGATTACATCTAAAATTTCTTTTTTAGAAGAAGAAATTGTAACATTTGCCACCCAGAATGCAAAAGCTTTGCACATTACCCTGAAATGTGGCGAATATGTTGTTGCCAGGGTGCTGATTGATAGTGGGTCTGCACTTAATGTGTAACACCTTACTTTTAGGCCCATTTTCCCATGTATTAGACCTCATTAGAGTCCAGTTATACTTGATTAGAAGTTTGAATCACATAAAAAATGAAAAAAGAATTTTCATTTTTTGTGGTACTGTTCATGTGACATTTTCCATTTTTCCTGACAAAATTTGAAAATTCATAACTAATTCTACAAAAATCATCCTGATTCAAGTCTTTAAAAATAGATAAAAATATTCTCTGCATGTGAAAAATAATAATTTGGATACTTACTAGGCAAATTTGTACAATTTATTCCTCAAAGATTTACTGTACATTTGGTCATTTTGAAACTTCCCAGGATTTTGGCCTTATATTTAAAAATTCATATCTCATTCTACTCTGAGCCAAATCATATGTTCTTTATATCATTGGAAATCCCTTTGTGTCTACATTTTAGTCCTATTTTATTGTACATTTATTTTAGTTGCACAGGGCATGGTGTTAACTTAAAACATAAAGGGTCAGAATACTACTTTTACTAGAATAGTTTTGGGAAAAATCACATAACTCTTTTTTTATAGCTCCAAATACTTTCAAACTAGTGGCATTCATTTCCTAAGACATAGATCTTTTCAGAAATGAAAATCACTGCATTTTTGGAGCTATAAACAATTTTATGGTGCCTTTTGAAAAATCTAGTATGTTCAGTGAAAGTTTCAGTTTTCCAACCTTGCCTTGTTTTTGGACCCTCACTTTAAAAGTTCACATTAATTCGTACACATATCAAATTGAAGTGTTCTTTGGACCATTTTAAAGATGTATCTGTATACTTTAAAAGCATATATAACATTTATACATCATTTCTCATTTCATTCAAGAAGTAGCAGAATTACTATGCATGGATCAGAATGATCATTTCTATTCCTTAATTTTGCAAAATCATATCCTCACATATATACATGGCCATTTCTTGTTCTAAATCGATATATAACATTATGACAAGACTTAGAGATTTATGTTAACCAAAATCGCAGCCACATACATTCATATACATTTTTATACAAAATTGCATCATAAATTGTCATAACATTCTTAAATAAATCATGCTTCATCATCAACTACCTTTCTTCTTTCTCTTGCCTTTCTTGTACTTCTTACATAATTAGACCTACACATGGTTGCATTTGAAAGGAATGAGATTCTTGGAATCTTAGTAGTAATCACCCTATCATGCTATCATATGATCATGTAAATCATAGAATCTCTTGAAATTATCAAACAAACACTTTGAACATCTAAGGCCATAACATTTCATAAAATTTTTGGTAGAGTTTCATTTTGAAAAATGGACATCCAAAGGTCATAAACCTCATCAAAAAATTAAGCCAAACAACACAAATTATCACAAAGCATCATAATAAGCATATGGCATATAAAACAATTCATGAAATTCAAGTTTAATAATAAAGAGCATAAGTAGGCATATTATTGCCTTGTGGCCTTCCTTTGATTTCCAAACTTTGTGCACTCTTTCCTTGGTTTTTGAAAACTTTGTTGAACCTATGTACATCACCAATTAAGGTCATAAGCTTTTGGTTTAGTGACCTTTTTCACAAAGTATGCACTTAACCTTAAAATTCTATTTTGCATTTCTTTTGTATTTCCTTTGAACCAATACTTGTATTTACTTAATTTGGACCCAAGGATTCCATTTTTGGGGTCCAAATCATTAAAAACATGAGTTTGAAAATAGAAGAAAATATTTGCTTTGATTTTCTTCAAACCACTTGTGAAATCATACTTCTAGTAACAAATCTAAGCTTTCCCCTTTATTTATTTGGCCAAAACTCATCTCTTACTCAAGCTCTATCATGGCTGAAATTCATGGAGGAAAGAGGGAGAAGACAACTTCATGAAAGCTTCACTAATTACTTGAAAACACAAGATAAATAGCGTAAAAGCTTACCTTAATGCTTGAACCTTCAACCTTGCTCACTTGTCTTTACTTCCTCTTCCTCTCTCTCCTTTTTCTTTCTTCATGCCATGCTCCCTTTCTTTCTTGCTTTCAGATCACTCTCTCTTCCCTTCTCAAGTGTATGTGCCGTGCAAGACCAAGACAATAAGTGAAGCATTGTATAAAATTAACCAATTGCTTTCTGCCACTTTTTCTTTTATTTTTCCAAATACTTCTTAAAGAAGTATTCACAAAGCAATTAAATAATGAAATTTTAGCACATGGGCAGAAGTTACTCACGCTAAAATGGGTGAGGAATTAGGTAATTAACTTAGCTAATTACCTTGCTAATCATGATTACTTTCTTTTGGTTGAAAAGCTTTACCTTCTTCGAGAAGTATTGGACAAAATCATTTAAATACATTCCCTCCATGCCCCTTGCAGCCTTGGTCATGCCATATTGAGGAAAAATTGTTCAAAAATGCTTTATAAATTTTTAATGGACCAAATTACCCTTTACCGATAACTTTTACCTATAGCGATTAATTACTTTTACCGTACTTGTCATTAAATTGGTACAGGATAATCCAAAAATTACTTTTGGATTAAAATCATCATCTTGTCCCAAAATATATTTGGGTAAGGTCCATTTACTGTTCTTGACCCAGTACTGCTTTTCTGCAATCTAAAATAATCTTTATTGGGTAAAATATTAACTTTTATTCCAACTACGTAGAATAAATTTATACTAACTTTATTAAATATCAATTAGCATTCCAATGGCTTTAGCTCATCAAGACCTTTATTTTGACTACAATTTTTCATATTTAAAAAAATACCCTTGACCTGGGCTAATTTATAATTTTTGAAACTTTTTGGTCCTTTTTCGTAATTTTTTCCAAGGACTAATTTGCAATAAAATTCCTTCTTTTTGGGGACTAACTCACAAAGTATTTTCATTTTTGTGGGAAAAATATGATTTTCTCATTTTCTGGTCTAACTTGAAAAATAACCAGTTTGCACTTTTCCGTTTCTTTCTGTGTACCTTGGTTTTTGCTGCATCTCTATTTATTTTACGCTATTAGCATTTTTCCCTTGGGCCTTAGATGAATTTTTCACATTTTATTCCCCTACATGCAAAATGACCGTTTTGCCCTTGAGTAGGGTCATATACGTAATTACCTATTCTTCTGGGCACTTTCTGGTAATTTGTCCCAAAGACCAACTTTTTATTATTTCTTTTTGCACTATTTACATTAATCTTCAAATTGGTCTATCTCTCAACTTAGACCTCCCGGCTATGCAATACTTATATAGTTGCGCTCAACTCGGGACGAGCTTCCAATTAAGTGGTATATTGTATATCTTCCAGGATAAGTTCTGGAATTAATTTACATGCTCAGTCTCTAGATGGAATTTATTCCAATTACTAACTTCCTTTCCCTTCTTTTCATACATTTTATGGCATTCCATAAAAATAGGGTTATTACACAATGTTCTCCCTTTGATGACATTCAAGTCATTGGATATTGATATGGCAAGGGTTCAGAGCAGTGATATGGTTGCTAGGGGGGTTTGACGGATCTCAAACCAAAGTGTTGGGTGCTTTGCATCTACCCCCAGAAATTGGTCCTTATTTGTTTACGGTGGATTTCCTTCTCATGGACATAAATTCCATCTACACAATATTGCTTGGAAGACCATGGATTCATTCGGTCATGGTGGTGCAATCCAGTCTACATCAGAAAGTCAAATTCATCAAGGATGGAAAGACAGTCATCATCAAAGGAGAAGAGGAGATATTGGTGAGCAAACCTAGTTCTCTCCCATACATTGAGGTCACCGAATAAGATAACGGCCTAATTTTCCAAGGCCTAGAGATTGAAAGTGCTCAGAGTAGTACTACAAATATCAACTCTGTCATTACCAAGATCATGGAAAGGAGTGGATTTCAATGGGGTAAAGGATTAGGTACACACTTGCAAGGTATCCATCAACCCGTATGTTTACTTAGGAACCCCAAGCATTATAAGCTGGGGTGTGGGCCTACTAAGGAGGGTCCCATGGAAGAACAAGCACACTCGCAAGACAAGAAAAGTAAGGATAAGCAAGAAATCCTTCGTCTTCATGAAACATTCCCCAAGCCAACTGAAGTCATCAATCAACTGTTAGTTAGGCTGACTTCCCAAGAGGGGGGGTGAATTGGGAAGATTAAAAATTTTCTGCACAAAGTGAAAATGATGAAGAAAGCAAGGTATAATGAAAAACAGAGTATAAAGCAATAAGTTAAAAGAGAAGAGATAGGGAGAAGAAAAACTCAGATATTTATTTTGGTTCAGTCTCTCCACTTGACCTATGTCCAGTGCCCAAGTCACCACTTGAGATTTTCCACTATACTGCAAGAATTCACGGGCTTCTTGCAAATGCCACAGTACAAAGTGTATGCTCTATTTTCTAGAGCTCACTCAATCACTCTTAGCACTTTCACTATGTGCTTTACAATCCCTTGTGATGTCTCCTCACAAGTAAATCTATCTTTCAGATGAAGATTAGATTGTTTACAAAGATGAAACTCTCTTGAATAGAGTGAATATGAAAGTTGAAGTACAAGTATTGAAGTAAGAGGGTAAAAGTCTTTGAGTAGAAGATTTGGCAGAATTTCAGTATATACAAAGTTTGATTCGTTACCCACAACTTCAAATGATGTTGTATTTATAGATTTAGGTCCCAACTATTCGTTAGAGACAAAATCTATCCGTTGGGGAAGTTATCCAACGGTTACTCTGAAAAACTATCCGTTAACCAACCGCATTTAATGCTTCTGACATACTGAAATTAGAATTTCGATTGGTCAACAGAAGAATTTCGAAGGAACTGAAGGTTAAAGCTTCCAACGTTGAAGTACTGAAGTTCGTCTGTTCATGAAGTGAAATTCAAATTTTGAAACTTAGAAAATGTTTCCATGTTGTGACAGACGAATTTTTAAGAAGAAAGTTTTTCTGTTAAGTGTGAACAGTGTTTTCAATTTGCTACAGCGCCCTCGAAATTCAAATTTTGGAACCCCAAAATTTGTCTGTCTGTAGCAGGCTCAAAAAGGCACAGTAGTTCATTTACTCTGAAATTCGAATTTTCAAAGAGTGAAGTTCGTCTGTCAGAGAGACCTCTTTTCAGACTTACTTCAACATTCGAATTTGTAAACACTGTCCTTCGTATGTCATTATGTCATTTCAACAGACTCACAATTTTAGCTTTTGAAATTCGAATTTCCATGTTCAAAGTTCGTCTGTCAGTGAGCAGTTTTGAAACTTAATACAATCTTGATTTCACATGAACTATAACATTGTTTCAGACGAATTTCTTCAGTTTTCATAAATTCCATTTTGTCTGAAGTTCGAATGTTCAAAACCCAAAGTTCGTCTGTTGCTCAACAGCTTCTTTCAGACAGTTATGAAAATTCAAATTTTGGAAAATCAAAATTCGTTTGTCAGAGAGGCATCTCTTCAGACTTATTCAGTTTTAACTCGAAATTCTTATTTCCAAAGCCAAAGTTCGAATTTCCAACAAGACAGTTCAATGTAAGCTTTTCAAACTTCGTCTGTTGGTGGGTATTTTTCAAATATTTCATTATTTAACATAAAATCAAGTTTTTAAAACATCTTTTCATCAAATCAAAGTCTTTTACCCATAACAAAAGATCCTACAACAATCCTAGCAATGATTACTCAGATTTTCTTCACTTGAGACACTTTGAGCTCCTTTGATATTTTCAATCCAAGCTCTTCAATGTTGGTTTGGAATCATCAAAACTCTTGATTTAACATCAACCAATTTTCTCAATGGTCTCTCCTAGCAGTGAAGGAACCTTAGACACCAATGCTTGGATTGTAGCTGATGCTTTTGAAGAACCGTTGTTAAATTGGGAGTTTGAGGATACAATTGATGTCATTGTTTTGGAGTAACTATTTTGATATTATTATCTTCCTTCAAATGTATGTTTAGGTGTGTTGTTAGTTTTCATAATCTTTTTGTCTGTCTCTAGCTTGTTTTTATCAATGCCTTAGGCATCTAACTCGTAATGTCATTTGAATAGTGAATAAAATGCATTCACACAAAAGAGACTCTATTTGTGGTTACCACTTTTCTTATTTTGCTCTTATCCGTCTTGTTTCATGTTCTTCTCTTTACCCATTATTCATTCTTATCGCTCAGGGATTTGGTTTCCTTGGAATCCATGTCCAACATGGAAAGTACAACACCCTCAACAGATGATTCGCTTGTTGCCACTGGTATGTATGACTATGAATTTGATGATGAAGAGGTTGTCCAAACATTCACCAAAGTGCTTGAAGTGAAAAGTGAAGGAATCTCTCCGCACGAAGAGGCAATAGAAACCATCCAATCCAGAACACAAACAAATGATTGAGCTTTTCGAGGGATATTTAGATGTGTTTGCCTGGTCTTAAAAAGACATGCCAGGCCTTGATCCCAGCATTGCATCCTACAAAATTCTTTTGTTCCCAAATGCCAAGCCCAAAAAGTAGAAGTTGAGAAGAATGGCTACAGAAACATCATTGCAGATCAAAGAAGAAATTACGCAACACCTAGAGACAGTGTCACACCTCATACTTAGACCAATTTTCTCATGTATTAGACTACATTTAAGTCCATTAATGCATGATTAGAGACTTGATTGCATTAAATAACTTAAACCAATTTTTTTTTCATTTTCGGGTACTATTTCTTTGGTTAATCTCATTTTACCTGATAAACTTTGAAAATTCATAACTAAATCAAGAAAAAATCATATTGAGGTGATTCAAGTCTCAAAAAATAGATTAAAAGATTTTATACATGGGAAAAATATTGAACAGGGAAAATTATTGACCAATTTGTACAGTAAATTCGTATAATTTTCACTGTAGCAATGGTCATTTTAGAGAATTCCTGATTCTGACCATAATTTTAAAAAATCACCATAAATCATACCCAACTCCAAATTGAGTGATCTTGGTGTCTATGAAAATCCTTCATGTCTAGTTTTCAATCACATAAAGTACTCATACATTATATCACAAAAATTCTGAACAGTACACGAAATTCTCAGCGGTGTCACAATGGCTATTTTCTTCCTATAACTTGTCAAAATGCACCTTAATATTTACATACATGGACATTTCTTGTCTTCACTTAAAGTATTACATCATGTTAGATCTAGATAAACATAATTATATTCATGTAAAGTCCTAAAATCATACACATCATTTTTGCAAGGTATTCCAAGCAAAACACCAATGCAAGCAAATTCATTTTAATTAATAGCTTGCTTTTCCTTCCCCTTTTCTTCTTCGGCAATCTTACCATGACTTGGACCTATAAAGTGAAACATTTCGAGAGAGAATGAGATTCAAAGAATCTCAGTAGTTATAACCAAGTATGTGCACATTTCATCATACAATTCATAGAAATATCATTTGAAAGCAATCAACCAATTTATGCCATGCATTTTCATAGAAATTTCGGCATGGTGACAATTTAAAAATTGGACATCCAAGAGTCATAAAAGCTCTTATTCAAACAGTCAACACATCAAATACAACATAAAATATTAATGTCATAGCATGGCATGTTCAAAACATTATTGAAAATAGTTTTAACAACTTTGACATAATTGGTAAAATAAATACCTTTGGGCTTTCCAAGTTTCACCAAACTTTGTATACCTTTCCCTTGATATTCTAACACTCCTTTGGATCCTATAGTATCATAAAATAATGTCATTAACCACTGATTATATAATTTCCTTTACAAAGTACTCACTTGAACTAAAATTTGCACTTTGTTATCCATAAAGCATTCCTTGTACATCATACTTGTTCTAACCTATTTTGGACTCAAGGAATCCATTTTTGGGGTCAAAATCATGCAATTCCCTTCCTAATTCAAACCCTAAATAGGCAAAAAAATTTCATAAAAATGTAGAAAAATAACTACTCCATGAATCTTGAAAAAACTTGTACATTCATGCATCTTAAGACATTTCCAAGCTTTTCTATGGTTTTATTTTACCATAGCTCAACTTTCTCTCTCTATGGTTTGCCATGGATGAACCTTGAAGTGAGAGAGAAGACAAAAATACTCCATAAAACTACCAAAATCCTCAAGAAAACACAAGCTAGGAACCTTGGAAGCTTACCCTTGAAATTTGGCTTTGATTCTTGACTTGTAGCTCTTGTTTTCCCTCTTGAGATTTTTTTTTTGCTCTCTCACCTTTACTTTTGGTTCCAGACATCAAATGGCTGAGGAAGATAGAACCTTATGACTTAATAGGATATTTAAGTAATAAAGTAATTTAATTAACTTTATCTTTAACTTTATTACTTTTTCTTCTTCAAAAACTTTTGAAAAATTCCACTTGTGTCCCATCTGCATTCCAGATGTGATTCACTCCCCTTTGTGGCAAAAAATTGCTCCAATAATTTATATGGATCAAAATACCCTTTATCGATTAAATTTATCCATATTGATTGCATATTTTTACCAAAATTGTCATTAAATTGGTAAAGAATTATCCAATAATTACTTTTAGTCTAAAATCATTATATTGACCCAAAATATATTATATTAAGGCCCACTAATTTTTTTTGAATTAATAATGTCTCTTCCTGCAGTCCAAACTGACTTTTATTGGGTAATATATTAATATTAAACTCTAATTATCCAATAACTATTATTTTAATCTTAATGAATTATATACTATATTTCATTGGATCTAACACATTGAGAGCTTTATTTTGACTATAATTTTTTAGATTTATAAAAATGTCCTTAACTTGAGATTAATTTATAATTTTTAAAATTTTTGGGTTTTAGATGTAATTTTCCCCAAAATTTATAAACTTTTTTTTCAATTTCTCCCTGCGTCCACTGCCGAGCTTTTTTTTTTCTTTTCTCTTTTCTTTCCTTTTTTTTTTGGAGGAAAAAATTATCATTTTTTTTCAATCTAAATAATTAACTTCTTTGTCCTATTTCATATCAAATGGTGTATATCTATTTTTGTAAATTTCTTATAAATTTTAAAATATTGAATTTTGAACATCCAAAAAAATTTTAGAATATTACATTTCTATCTCCCTGAAAATAAATTTCATCCTTGAAATTTAAAACATACATTAAGTAAATATTTCTAGATACTTCTGTCTCATGTCTAACTCGATCTCCCAGGTTACTTCTTCTGGGATTAAGCCCTTCCAGACCACCTTCACTAGAGGAATGTCTTTGTTCCTCAGCTGCTTGACTCCATAATTAATAATCTTTTCAGGCATAACATTAAAGCACATATTATCTTGTAAGTTAATGCATTTATATTCTATAATGTGTGAAGGATCGGACTGATATTTCTTTAGCTGGGAGACATAGAAAACATCATGCATTTAGCTCAAATTTGGTGGCAAGGCTAATTAATAGGCTTCAGGTCCGGTTTTTGAGAGAATTTTGAAAGGTCCTATATACTTTGGACTAAGCTTTTTGGTCTTAAGCGACTGACTAACTCCAGTCGTAGGAGATAGTTTGAAGAAAACATGATCTCCTATTTTGAATTCTAACGGCTTCCTCCTTTTATCTGCATAACTCTTTTATCTGCTTTGAGCTGTTAGTAATTTCTTTCTTATCATTTCAATATGTCTGGAGGTTTGGTCAACAAATTCTAGACCAATCAGTTGTCTCTCACCTAACTCTGTCCAACATAATAAGGGCCTGTACTTCCTACCATATAGTGCTTTATACGGGGCCATCTAAATACTAGAATGATAGTTGTTATTATATGTGAATTCTGCTAGTGGTAAGTATACATCCCAGTTTCCCTTCATCTCAAGCACACATGCCATCGGCATATCCTATAATGTCTAAATTGTTCTCTCAGTTTGTTCATCTGTTTGAGGATGATATGTTGTACTAAATCTTAATTTAGTACCTAGGGCCTATTGCAATGACTTCCAAAAATTTGATGTAAACCTTGGATCACGATCTGAAATAATACTGCTTGGTACTCTATGAAGTCTTACTATCTCTTTAACATATAATTGTGCCAGTTTGTCAAGTGTATATGTTGATCTCATGGCTAAGAAATGGGCTGACTTTGTGAGCCTATCAATTATAACCCAGATAGCATTATGTCTTGATGATGTCCTAGGTAATCCCATAATGAAATCCATTGATATACTGTCCCACTTCCATTCAGGGATATCTAATGGCTGCAACATTCCTGCTGGCTTCTAATGTTCAATTTTAACTCTTTGGCATACCAAGCACTTAGACACATACTGGGTAATATCACTTTTCATCCCAGGCCACCAAAACAATTTTCTTAAATCATAATACATTTTTGTAATACTTGGGTGAATAGTATATTTACTTTGATGTGCCTCTGCTAGTATCTTTTTCTTTAGTTCTACTATTGGAGGAACATATACTCTCTTCTGAAATTTGATCAGACTATCATTTGTCTCATTGAATTCCTACATTTCTCCCTGACTCATCTTTTCTTTAACTACTTTTATGAACTCATCTTCTTGCTCGGCTTTCAATAAATCATTTAAAAATTCATTACCAATTCTGGTCTCATGTAACTGTAAAAAAAAATGCATGTCTTTGTAATCCTCCAGCATTTTCATTTCACAAATCATCATATAGGCTATGTGAACAGCTTTTCTATTGAGTGCATTAGCCACTACATTAGCTTTTCCTGGATGGTATTTTATATAATGATCATAATCTTTTCACAATTCCATCTAGTGGCTCTACCTTGCATTCAATTCTTTCTAATCTTCTAAATATTTGAGGCTTTTGTGGTCACAGAACACTTCTACGATCCCACTGTAGAGATAATGCCTCCATATCTTTAGAGCATGAACAATAGCCGCAAGTTCTAAATCATGCGTATGATAGTTTTCATCATGGGGTTTTAATTGTTGAGAAGCGTATGCTACTACTCTACCATTCTGCATTAAAACACAACCCAATCCGTGCTTGCTTGCATCTATGTAAAGTACAAAATGTTTCTTAAGATTAGGAATAGTTAATACAGGTGGGATAGTTAACTTGCGGTTCAGTTCATTAAAACTATTTTCGCAATTCATATCCCACACAAAAGGTGTATTCTTTCTAGTAAGTTTTGTAAGCATCAATGCAATTCAAGAAAAGTCCCGTATAAATCGTCTGTAATAACCTGCTAAACCAAGGAAACTTCTTATCTCAGTGACGGTCTTGGGTTGCTACCACTTTAGGATAACATCAACTTTACTTGGGTCTACTGCAAACCCGTTATTGGAAACAACATACCCTAAGAACCGCATTTTTGTGAGCCAAAACTCACACTTGCTCAGTTTAGCATGCAATTTCTTTTCCTTTAAAATAGGCAAGACTATTCTCAAATGCATCTCATGATCCTCTAAAGATTTGGAGTATACTAAAATATCATCAATGAAAACTACCACAAACTGATCTAAGTAGGGCCGGAAAATCCTGTTCATGTAGTCCATGAAAATTGTTAGGGCATTTGTTAAACCAAATGGCATAACTAAAAATTCATAATACCTATAGCGAGTTCGAAAAGCAGTCTTGGGAACATCATCTACCTTAACCCATAGCTGATGATATCCAGATCATAAATCGATTTTTGAAAACATAGTGGCTCCTGCTAACTGATCTAGTGAATCATCAATTCTAGGTAAATGATATTTGTTTTTAATAGTAATTTTGTTTAGTTCCCTATAGTCAATGCATAACAGAAGGCTCCCATATTTCTTTTTCACAAACAGCACTGGAGCACCCCAAGGAGAAACACTTGGTCTGATGAAACCTTTTTCCAATAGCTCTTCTATTTGTTTCTTTAATTATGCTAATTTAGGTGGTGCCATTCTGTATGGTGCCTTTGATATGGGACTTGTTCCTGGCACAAGGTCTATAGAAAACCCTACCTCTCTTTCAGGTCGTAAGTCTTTAAAATCTTTAGGAAACACTTCAGGAAAATCTCTTACTACTGGCATTTCTTCAATCCCTTCATCCGCCTCAACATTTACTGAAAAGAAAACCAAATAGGCTTGACATCCTTTCCCCAAAATCTCTCAGCTTGAGTGGTCGATATGAAATTCAGCTTAGCCTTAGTATTTAGGACACTTTATAGAGTAGGTAAGATCAAGGCTTTGTTTTTACAATCAAGAAGAATGTTATTGGTGGAAAGCCAGTTCATGACTATTATAACATCTATGTCTGGAAATGGCATGCATATGAGATCTAGTATGGTGCAACAATGTTCATATTGTACAATGCAATTTAGGTAGACATGGGATTGTTAAATAAAGTATTTTGATGATTCCAAACCAACCTTCTAGAGCTTGGAAAGATGATATCAAATGTGCATGGAAGATCGCAAATGAAGAAATCCAAGTCAAATCAGTACAAGATTAGATATAGGATTTATTATTGTGTTTGAGTTGAGTAAAAGACTTTGAATTAGCAAAAGAAAGTTTTTAGAAATCTGATTCCATGTTTATTCATGGAATACTTGAAAAACACCCACTAACAGACAAACTTTAAAGTGATATAGTTGAACTATTGCTTTGAAAATTTGAACTTTGGCTTTTGAAATTTGAATTTCAAATTGAAAATAAGTTAGTCAAAAAAGAGATCCCTCTGACAGACAAACTTTGAATACAGAAATTTGAACTTTAACATGAGTCTGATGAGAGCCTTCTCTGACAGACAAACTTTGAGTTTTGAAAATTCGAATTTGTAATAAACTACAATTCATACAAATTGAAAATTTGTCTGAGGATATTTCAAAGCCCATCTGAAAGTAAAGATTAAAAAGAATCTCAAAATGGTTCACTGACAAAAAAACTTCGATTTTGAAAATTCGAATTTTGAAAACAAAGCTTGCAAGTTTGTTATGACAATCTGTTGACATACGAATATTGGTATTCAGAGATTCAAACTTTGAACTAAGTCTGATAGGAGGTCTTTCTGACAGATGAACTTTGAACCTTGAAAGTTTGAATTTTGAAAGGTTGAACTATTATGCTTTATTGAGCTGCCCACTGACAGATGAATTTTGGGTACTAAAATTCAAACTTTGAAGGCACTGTAGCAATATGGGACAACTGTTCCAACATAGAAATATTCTTCAAAGATGAAAATTCAAACTTTACTTTATAACAAATAAACTTTGAAGTTCAACGTTAAAGTCTTTAACTTTTGGTATCTTCAAAATTCGTCTGTTGACCAACCAAAATTCGAACATTGAGTGTCAGAAGCATTAAATGCGATTGGTGAACGGATAGCTTTTCAGAGTAACCGTTGGGTAACTTCTCTAACAGATAGATTTTATCAC
Organism: Adenanthera pavonina; assembly: GCA_026686845.1. NCBI lineage: Eukaryota > Viridiplantae > Streptophyta > Magnoliopsida > Fabales > Fabaceae > Adenanthera > Adenanthera pavonina. The sequence continues at coordinate 7,222,621 of JAIVEN010000019.1, read as the reverse complement.
TAACGTATAGATAAGACCTAAATCTATAAATAAAACCTCATTTAAAGCTGTGGGTAATGAATTTAACATTGTATATACTGAAACTCTGTCAAATTCTCAACTCAAAGTCTTTTACTCTTATACTTCATACTTCTGCACTTCAACTTTCATATACACTCTAAATTAGGGAGTTCACTCTTTGTAATCAATCTTATCTTCATCTGGAAGAAAGATTTTCTTTTGAGGGATTATCACAAGGGATTTGGGAAGCACTTAGCTAAGTGCAAAAAGAGAAGTTGTAAGCTCTAAGAATAGAGCATCAAAGCTGTACTGTGGCAATTGCAAGAAGCCTACTGAATTCTTGCAAGATAGTGGATAATCTCAAGTAGTTGCTTGGGGACTGGACGTAGGTCAAGATAAAAAGACTGAACAAGGATAAACATCTGTGTCTTCCCTTCTCTTTTACTGCTTTTACCTTACTATATCTATATACTCTATTTTACTGCCATTTCTGCTTTTATCACTCTTCTAACTTTTGCAGAAAATTTTAATCTTCCCAATTCACCCCCCATCTTGGGAAGCCAGCATATCTCATAAGTGGTATCAGAGCCCGGATTCCTAAACAAAGGATCTAACAGTCCGGGAAATTCAATGGCTGGCTTTGAAGAAAGTATACTACTAGAGGGAAACAATACAAATAGACCACCTGGCTTTAATGGAGAACACTATAGATACTGGAAGATGAGAATGCAGATCTATCTCTAGTCCATTGATCTGGACATCTGGTCTGTCATCCAAAAAGGAGACTTTGTCCCAATGAAACTGCAGGATAATGGAAAATACAAGGAGAAGCCAGATGACGAATGGAATGAGGAAGATAGCAGAAGAGTCTTGCTGAACTTTAAATACGGTTGGTTAACGGATAGTTTTTTAGAGCAACCGTTGGATAACTTCTCCAACGGATAGATTTTGTCTCTAACGGATAGTTGAGACCTAAATCTATAAATATAACATCATTTGAAGTTGTGGGTAACGATTTTAACATTGTATATACTAAAACTCTACCAAATCATCTACTTAAAGTTTCTTACTCTCTCACTTCAATATTTGTACTCAAACTTTCATATTTACTCTGTTTAAGAGAGTTTAATCTTTGTAAACAATCTTATCTTCATCTGGAAGAAAGATTTTCTTGTGAGGGGATATCACAAGGGATTGGGAAGCACTTTGTAAGAGTGCATAGAGTGTATGAGTGAGCTCCATAAATCGAGCATCATCTTTGTACTGAGGCATTTGCAAGAAGCCCACTGAATTCTTACAGAATAGTGAAAAATCTCAAGTGGTGACTTGGGGACTGGAAGTGGAGAGACCGAATCAGGATAAATATATGAGTTTTCTTCTCTTTACTATAACTTTTAAAGTTTATTCTCCTATACTCTGTTTTATCATCTATACTTTGCTTTCTTCACTTTCTTGATATTTTGCAAAAAATTTTCAAACTTCCCAATTCACCCCCTTCTTGGGAAGCCAGCTAATCTAACAAAATAGACTTTTCTTCACTATCTAGGAGTCACACGTAATTTACATAATTGTAACGTAAAATTTCATTGAACTTTGATATTACATAAGCATCCAAAATATCCTTCCTATTTCTAAACATTTCTTCATAAATCCTCCTTTATCTCCTTGCCTTTCACATGATTTGGACCTAATCATGGTTAGATATTGGGTGGGGTGAGATTTAAGAAAATCCCAATAACATCATAATCTCATTCTTACCATAATATTTAAAAATGATTGCAAGAAACATGATTTCATTTTGGTATAGTAACATTTAAGATCAAAAGGTATCTTTTAGCATGATCATCATGTTCTTCACATATCCATGCTTGTTCATGCAAAATTTATATCATGTTCATCACTCTTTCACCATTTTGATCCAACATCATCATCATATTCATAACATAAACATGTTTTCTACCTAGAAATCATAGAAATACTAGATCTAAACAATCATTTAGAAATAAAATGTGAGAAAAGGGAAAAGATGTTACCTTAAACTTGCAAACCTTCCTTTCCTCTTCTCCTCCTTCTCTCTATAACTCACTCACTACAACATTTTTTGCATACAACAACAGTTGAAAGGTGTTGCTTAAACTATGAAAACTGTTGCCTAAAAGAATAGGTAACATTTTCTAGATGTTACCCAAGTGTTGCCTATGTCAGCATTACCTATTCCTTTAGGCAACAGTTTTTTGACTCCTATGACAACAACCACAAAAAATGTTGCCTATACTATGAGAAATAGGCAACAGTTATATTGCAACAGCTTTTAAATGTTGTCTATACATAAAGTGTAGTTTTTAAATGTTGCCTATATGTTCAATAGGCAACATTGTTAAACTGTAAAAGAAAGTATAACTATTGCCTATTCCAAAACGTACATTTTCTAAATGTTACTTAAACTCACAATAGGAAACATTTTTAAGCTATAAATGTTGCCTAAACTTCCAATAGGCAACATTTGACAACTGTTGTCTATAAATAACTAAGGGCAACAGTTTATAAATGTAATCTTATTTTATTTCCATTTAAAACTTCACCTAACTATTTTGAATTTTATTTCATCATATGCATATACATATAACTAAACAAGACATAATCATCTCAACACATACATATAAAAAAAACCATATTCAAGAATTGTACTAAATTAACCATAATATATCATAATCGGTTCTGCATTTATAGTCAATAAGTACATAGATTTAACATTGAATATTAACATATGGCTTTATAATAGCCAACAAAAAAGGACAAATGTATATATAAAGATTTAAGTTTGAACATGAATCCACATCCTATAGGTCAAAATAAATAGTGTGGCATGATGTCTATCATTTTATAGTACTTGATCCTCATTTGTATCTCCTTCATTAGGACCACCTTCCTGTATAAGAAGAAAATATAAAATAATATGTTAACAATATGAAGATGTTAACATTAATATTTTACACTTGTAGCCACCTTTCTTTCTCACCGTTATTTCAATTATCCAACAATTAAAAACCAAGCTTAAAATAGTTATGATAATAAAGTTACCTTTCTAAGGATTGGAACATTTGTCGATGTAGAAGAATGTTCACGTGCATGTCCAGTCACCTTTGGTTCACTATTGACATCTCCATGAGATGATCTAAATAAAACTTGCAATGATTCCATATCGAGCCCAGGGTTGCAATGTTGCAATATAGCTCTAAAAGCATTTCGTAATTTCCCCACCTCATCTTGCATATCCCCAAGTTTTTCTTTTAATGAAGACACCTCTTCTTCATGTGCTTTCTTAATAGCATTAATCTCTGCATTTTTCTTCAAGATATTTGGGGTGACCCTTCTCCCATAACAACGCACTGATCCAGGATGTTCCTTCCCAAACACAACTTGAAAAGCTTCCATATTACTTTCTTCATTATTCTCAATCATACCTTGAAGTTGGGACTAGTAAAAAGATTGAATTAGATGTTATACAATAATATTAACATTGTCTATTGAATAGATTAATTTAAGGACAATTTTAACTTACAATTACATTATCAGTTTCTGCATCCAGTTGTTTTCCTTTGTTGCCTTTTCGAGTTTCAACAAAAATTTCTGCTTGGGTAGGCTCTCTATTCTCCTTTGCTCGCTACAAAACAATAACTATATAGTATGAAATAAAATTTTTTTTAATATAGCATTACTTTTAAAATACAACCATAATATAAAATTGAAATAAGGTATTAGCAATACTATTATTTCACGAATCACAGCAAAGCTTCTTGGGCCCATTCGATGCCTCCATTTTTGCCGAGCTCTACTTTGAGTGTTCCTTTTACTGATTGCCTACACAATGAGTTTAAAGAAATATAAAAATAAATCAACTATTCAAGTTTGTAGCACATGTAGTAAAACCAACTACGAGTCTTACTTGTGCAATTTCTGAACTCCAATATTCACAAAGCTTCCTAAAATCAGATTCTGGCACCTTTGGAGGGTGATGTTTGAGCCTTTCCGTCAAGTTAGAATACTTCAAAAAATGATTCTTCCTAATTTTGCATTTATAGCGTCTCCAAGCATCTCTAGTAGTAGTCTCTACCCAACCCTTTGCTTCATCTGGCAAAATAAACTTTTTCTACACAAGACATGATAAAATAACAAGATCATGAAATGAAATTTGTTGCATATCCTAAATGGAAAAAATATACAATGCTTTTTAATACATACATTAGCATATACCCATATATCATTTTTATTTGGATGTGGCATTTTCGTCCAACTTGGGTAAATTAAAGGACAAAATGTTGAGTTTCTTGCCACTGTTCCTAAGAAGAAGCTTAAGTCAGATACTACTTTATTTGTTGGCCCAATAGGTTGACCTTCTACATTGAAGGTCACTTTTTCTCGCTCCTCCATTGTTCTTGCATGAATTTTTTTGCATGAGGTTTTTCCACGAGTTCTTTTTATAGATGTTCCTATTTTCAATTTAGAGTCATTAGAATAATAAAAATAAGGTAGAGTTTTTGTAATCATTATATAGATAACTCAACAGAAATATATATCAAGAAGAAATAAGATAATTTACCTTCTATAGTTGCATTGTTTGTATTTGTTGTTTCCTCTTCTTGATTGACATCTCTCTCAACTTGTCCATAATTCTCCATAGCTTCTAGTTGCCTCAAGTCTTCCCCCCTATTTCTTTTAGATGATGGTTGATTTTGATTCACTTTCACTAGAGGACGATTTTGACACTTGCTTGAAGGTTTTTCTCCATTTAATGACTTGGTTACAATAGTTTCTCTTGATTGTTGGAGTTGAATCGGATCCTTTTCTCCTTGTTGAGAACCCCCATAAGCTCTATTAAAGCCAGCAAAGGGCATTGAAGGGCATGTTGGATTTCTCTTTACCTTCTTGTTTTTACTTTCTTGTACACCACTACCTCCTTGGGACACATGCAGTCTTGGGATTTTGTTGATGAGCTTGCTTTTGATTGGAACAATGAACTGTGGAATTGAGTGTATCAAAAGAATGCTTCTCTTGATTGGAATGTTGAGCTTGCTTTTTCTGATTTTTCTTTGCAGCTATAGCTTTGTCCAAGTTGCCATCAACCTCTTTCACTTTATATTTGTTATTTTCCCGTAGTCTCTCGTGTAATTTATCAATTTTCTCCCTCTTAACTTGCTGAAATTTCTTTGCCAACTCAGTGCTTGACCTTGCTTCTAAAGGAAATTTGAGACTTCTTTTAGCAGGACTTAGACCACCCATTCTAAGGACTCTCTCCATATTTGCTGAAATCAAATTATCATTCACAATAAATTGCAACTAAAATAAGTAGGAAAAGGGCATAAAGACCATGGAGAGAATTTTATACCTGATGTCTATAATTGGATATATCTGACTTCCTCAAAAGCCAAATCAATCTCAAATATTTATATCAGAAAGTATTATTAGAGATAAACATCCTTCTCTTTAAACAAATAGTAAATACAACAAATGAAACTAGTGAACATTGGATATTATGAGATAACAAAGCCAACATTTTATTTGCTGAAAACAATCCAAAAATTTTGACATAACAATGGGAGAATTCTACCTTTTATATAGATGAACCAATTATCCCTCTTTTCCCTTTAATTCATCAATCTAATTTGCTGTCATGCTTCAACACCTACATTTTAACATAGAAAGAATACATTAGTACTTTGAATACAAGTGATAACACAACAATGATATGATTATTTCATTTTATCAAAAGGCATTAAAAACTATCAACAAATATGGTATGCTAACATAACACTGATTATTTATTTCATGATCACCTGATTATTACAAACTATCATAAAAAATAGAGTCATCAGTGCTTTCATTTTCACTTTGAAAGCTAGCCTCATCACCACTTTCAATTTCCTTTTGTTGAACATGAAATTCAGATAAAGGCTTCTCAATGATATCATCTGGTACATCTTCCCTAACCAAATCGACTTCATAATCATTTTTTGATATAGGAAGATGTTTTGAGATCTCTGATGTTTCTTCAGAATTAAATTCATGGCTATTTGAATGACAAATTTCTCCCATATCAAATAAGTCTCTTGGAAGTGCCTTCAAAACATAGTGCCTACTTTTATTAAACAGATCTTCAATAAAGAAGCATTGCTGCACTTGAGATGCTAACACAAATGGATCATCCTTGTATAATTTTCTATTGAAGTAAACACATGTAAGTCCATATTTGTCTTCTTCACCTTCAAACAACACATATTTAAAGTGACCATAATAATCTAACTCTATGATATCAGTTATTGCCCCATAGTAGGTCATACAAATTTTTTCTGGATTTTCATCCTTTGCACTTTTAAAGCTCCGAGTAACTGCCATTAATGTCACACCACTATTTTGGGTTTTTCGCCTTGCATCACGTTGCCTTGTATGAAACCTGTATCCGTTAATAACATAACCTGAATACCTTTTGGTAATATCATTTGGTCCCCTAGACAACTGCTTTATCCAATTAGATATTTGCTCGTTCATTGCTCGTGTTTCAAACCATTTAATGAAATCATCTCTTTGATTTTTAGCTTTGCTCCACTTACTTCTCTTTTGACAATTATGAACATCAACCTCATGCTCCCTACAAAACAAGCAACCCACTCTAAAGTCAATACAAAAAAAATAAAAAATTTCATTGTAGAGATAAAATAGTATAATAAGTTGATGATAGTACCTAATGTAATCTTGCACTTCATCACAATTGAATAAGATGTACCCATGGGCTTGATTTTTTGACTTGTGATCAAGAGAAAATAGTTTCTCACCTCCAATAGGATGACCTATGTTAGGAATATCATCGCTATTTCGTGTCATTCTATTCACCCTAGTATCTACATCACTAGACAAATACCTTGAACAGAATATTAGAGATTCTTTAGCTAAATAAGCTTCAGCAATAGAACCTTCTCGGCGACTCTTATTACGAACAAAAGATTTTAAATCACCCAAATATCTTTCCATGTAATACATCCATCAAAATTGAACTGGTCCACCCAACCTAACCTCATTTGCAAGGTGAATAGGTAAATGAACCATTATGTCAAAGAAATTTGGAGGGAATATTCTTTCAAGTTGGCAAAGTGTTTCTGCAACCTCTGATTCCATGTGATTTAAACTTTCCACCTGTACAACCTTTTGGCATAAACAACGAAAGAAGGAACAAAGTCGAATCAAAGGAACAACAACTTGATGTGGGGTTATCCCTTGTATTGCTACTTGAAGCAAATTATGTAGTATAATATGGGCATCATGACTCTTGTACCCAGAAACTTTTCCTTCTACAACTTGCACACAACGTGAAATGTTGGAAGCAATACCATCAGGAAGTTTTACTGCCTTCAAAACACCACAAAAAATAGATTTCTCTTGTTTGGTTAGGGAAAAACATGCTTTTGGAATCCTGGTCTTCTTACCATCAATGGATGCTTTCAAATGAAGTTTCTTTCTTATCCCCATATCTTGTAGGTCTAAACGAGCATTTTCATGATCCTTTCTCTTCCCTTCAATCTCCAAGAGAGTCCCAATTATATTATCACATATGTTCTTCTCTATGTGCATTACATCAAAATTATGGCGTAAAGTATTATCCTTCCAATATGGTAATTGCCAAAAGATAGATTTTTTCTTCCATGGACTATTCCTTTTTTTCTTATCATTCCTCCCTAAGACATTGGGGAATTCTTTTAAGTCTTCCAAAATTCTTGTTGCATCCAACAAAGAGGGTGCAGATCTAAATTCAGTCTTTCCATTAAAAGAAATTGTATTTGATCTCCACTCATGATTTGAATCCAGAAAGACTCGATGACCCATATAGCAATGCTTATGACTATGTTTTAAATAAGTAGAAGAAGTTGCATAATTACATGCGGGGCAAGCCAATTTCCCTTTAGTGCTCCAACCAGATAACATAGCATAAGCAGGGAAGTCACTAATAGTCCACAAAAGAGCTGCACGCATTTGGAATGTTTCATTTTTGGAAATATCATATGTTTCCACACCAACATCCCACAATAGCTTTAACTCCTCAATAAGTGGTTGTAGATACACATCAATTGCATTTCCTGGTGATCTTGGTCCAGGAATAAGCAATGACATTATACAACTCTCTGCTTTCAAGCATAAATTTGGTGGATAATTATATATTGTTAATATCACAGGCCATGTGCTATGTGATAGGCTCATAGTTCTGAATGGATTAAACCCATCACTAGCCAACCCAAGTGTAACACCTCCTTTATAGGCCCATTTCCCACATAATTAACCATTCTAAAGTCTATTTATATCATAGTAGGATCTTGAATCACAATAAATGCCATAACAAAATTTTTTCAACTTTGGCACTATTCATTTAATCTAATTCATTTATTCCAATTAAACTTTGGAAATTCATAACTAAATCAATAAAAATCGTATACATGTGATTCAAGTCTCCATGTGTAGCTTAAAACATTATTTACATGGGAAAAATATCAATCAGAGCAATTACTTGGCCAATTTGTACAGTAAATTTCGTGAATTTCTACCATTCATAGGGTCAATTTCAGAAATTCCAGTTTTCTGGGCTGACTTTAAAAATTCACTATAAATCTTACACTCATCCTATTTGAGTGATCTTTGGACCACATGAAAGCTCTTTATATCTAGTTTTTAAACATAGATAACATTCATACTTTATACATCAACAAGCCCATACTGTAGCTCCTTCATTTGGTAGTGGTCAAAATAACCGTTTGTATCCTTATACTTACAATACAAAAATTGGAAGATATTTACATGACCATAATTCATCTTCATATCATGCCACACCTTAGCTAGAACTTAAAGGAATATTAAAATCTGGAAGAAACTTATTTATCATCACATTTACCAATTTATGCCATAGATCAAAGCTCATGGCCGATGCTATAAATATCACGTTAATGGCCAAAGTCTTTCTCCTTTTCTTTCTCTTCCTTGGTGGACTTGCCATTGTTGCTACCTATTCATGGTTAATATTTGGGAGGGTGAGATTCAAAGAATCTCAGTAGTTAACACCCAACATGCCATCACATCATCACATTCAACATAAAAATATCAAGATAACACATTTTGCATACCTTAACACACTTTGAATGCATTATCACATTTGTGTCATATGAATTCATAAAAATTTCGGCAGAGTTTCGTTTTGACAAATGGACATCCCAGGGTCTCAATGCCCCTCCAACAACTCAGCCAATACACATAAATCATCTCAAATCATTATTGCAATCATATGACAAGGCATACAACACATTGAAACAAACATGATAACATAATGCTAGTATGGGAAATTAACTACCTTATGATGCTCCCTTGCTTTCCAAACTTGGTCCACCACTTTTTGAGCTTTCTACAACCTTCTTGACCCTATCCACATCATCATTGAACCAATTTAGCCATTGGTTTTTCGGAATTACACAATACTTTATACACTAAAACCCGAATTTTACACTTTGTTTTCCTTTGCTTTTTCTTTGTACAACATACTTGTTCCTAAGGTTTTGGACCATGGGGAATCCATTTTTGAGGTCAAAATTATGAAATTCTAACTCTAAATACCTCCCCTGTTCTGGCCGAAATTATCTCATAGTGATTAAGAAAAATTTCCTTCAAATCAATTCGAACCTTCCATGGATTCATGCTTCTAGTGTCTAGTCTATGCTTTCCCTTAAGTTTCATGGTCCAAAACTCATTCCTATGCTAAAACCCAATTTGGATGAAACTATAAGGTGTAAAGGAAGAGAACTAAACCATAAATCATGCTTTAAAAACCATGGATAGTAAGCTTAGGGTAGTAACATAAAAGCTTACCGATTGGTTTTTCAATTTTGCTTTGACTCCTCTTCCTTTTCTTCCTCTTTTTCTCCTTCCTTTTCTTGCGTTTTCTTCCTCTGTTTCAGCCACTGGTTCAGCGTGAAAATGAAGAAGAAATAAGGCAATTTAATGACTTAATTGGGTGATTAACATTATGGCTAATCATGGTTAATTAACAAAAGTAACCATGATTACTTTTTGTCTCCTTCTTCAACAAGTTTTCGTTCAAAAATCATTAAATTATTTGGACAATTGGCTGCAGCAAATCACGCATGAGAGAGAGAAAAATATGTCCAAAAATTGTCCAATTTTCCTGATCCAGATATACCTCAATCCGGATACTTTTTAACCGTACCGATAAAACCGTCTTTATACTAATTTAGCATTTTTGGGATACAGGACTATTCTAATTTTATTTTTATATTTTCATAATTATCCTGTCCCACATGGTATCTGTGTATGGCCCATATCCTGATCCGATTTCTTTTTAACCATCGGTAGGGCCCACGGTTTACTTTATCGGTTTACTGTTACTTTTGGACACTCGGCACTGATTATTTCTTTATTCTTGAACATTAACCCTCAGTGCCATATACCATTGGACTTCTCTCATCGAGAGCTTCATTTTGACAGTAATTTTGTATATTTACAAAATTGCCCTTGACCCGGGGTTAAATTATAATTTCTGGAACTTTTGGGTCGTTAGGTGTAATTTTCCCCAAAATTCATAAAATTGGTTTCAATTGCTGCTTGCGTCCGCCGCCTTCGTCTTTTCTTTCTTTCTTTCTTTTCTTTTTTTTTTTTCCTTAGGGACAAAATCGTCATTTCCAATTTCTTAGGGGCAAAATGTAATTTCTCATTTTTCCATCCAATCAGGAAAAATGACCTCTTTACCCTATTACGCGTAAAACGGTGTCTGTCCATCTTTGTAAATTCTCTATGTATTTTTGGTTATCTAATATTTTAGGGATGTTACACCAAGCCTGATATTACAAGTCTTAAGAGCAAAATCTGGATACTTTGCATCAAAGTCTTTCCATGCTTGGCCATCAGCAGGATGTCTTAGCTTACCATCCCTTGAACGCTCTTCCGCATGCCATCTCAATGAATCAGCAGTCTTTGAACACATAAAGAGTCTTTTTAATCTTGGAATTAAAGGAAAATGTCGTAGCACTTTAATAGGAACTTTATGAGCCTTTTTATATTCTTCAAGATCACAATCCACTTCAGGATATTCTATCCATCTTGATGCTCCACAAACATGACACAAGTCATCTTTCTCATGCTCTTTCCAGAATAACATGCAATTGTTGGGACATGCATCAATCTTTTTATAGTCTAAACCCAAGTCTTTTATCATAGATTTTCTTTTATTGAAAGAGATAGGAATGTTCAAATCTGGTATAGCATCTTTCAATAACTCTAGGAGAGCAGTAAATGATGCATTGCTCCATCCATAGAGACATTTCAACAAATACAATCGAATAGTGAATGATAAGGTGGAGAATTTCTTACAACCAGGATATAACTCTTGTTTTGCATCCTCAACTAGTCTATAAAATTTCTTTGCATCTTCATTTAAGCCTTCATGTACTCCATTTTCTTTAGCCACATCTTTAAATGTCTCAAACAATAAGCCATCAATATCATCAAATGAGACATTACCATCACTATCGCTATCAAGATCCATAGGACATAACTCTTCACCATGGTATATCCATTCTCTATAGCCTTCTAAAAAGCCCTTGCTTATTAAATGATTAAACACTACATCTCTTTTTTCCCAACTATCATTGCAACATACAGCACAAGGACACAAAATCTCTTCTCCTTTAAACTTTCCTTTAGTGAATGCAACATCCAAAAAGTGTATAACACCATTAATATACTCTTCACAATATTGAGGCAAGTCAATCCAACCCTTGTTTATCATGATTAATTTACTGAACAAAAAAAAATCCAAAACACAATTAATTCAAGGAATAAAACCACTAAGAGTTGAGGCATAAAGTGAAGAGATTTGATTGTTCTTATTGATATATTAATTGTCCAATGGAAGTGATTGGAAATCTCTGATTAAGAATATATTAGCCATCTAATTAATCCCCACACATGAACCATTATTTTATTGTTAATTAGGCATTAATTAATCCACTTGGAAAAGGGTCTTCCTTGTCTTAAGTGAATCACCTAGAAAGATCTCATTTTCTCCTATCATTCGAATGAAAAAGAAATGAGAGACGATGGAAATTCATTGGTCCATGCAAAGTCAGCTGCTACTATTGAGGTCAAACAAAGTCCTATGGTTATTCTTATTAACACTGTTATACTATTCATTCTGTGATTTTTAATTTCTTAAAAAATTTGAGATGGCAGATGCACAGTACAATTTTTAATCCATTTTGAAGGCAATTATCATTCAATAAAATTTTATTTTTTATTTTTCTTTTTTTTTTAATTTTCTCCTTTAGATCACCTTGATTTCGTTGTGTCACTAAAGATTTAATTTTTTTTCTAACATTAAATATTTCCTCTATCATAAACTGAAAAGGAATACGTGTATCAATTGTTTCACCCTTTTTATTTTCAAAATTATTTAAAATATAATAGACCTTCCCCAATCTTCAGTAGCTAGATCTATAAAGATAGCATACCGTCCTTGATAAAAATATCCAAGTCCCATTGTTTTGCTGACAAGTTTTTAATGAGCTAGCTTTATCTTCTCCCTAGGTCTGAAAAATTAGACGACTAAATCTATAACATACAAACAAATCTATATCACTTGCAACACCCATAAAAATTTAGAAATTACAAATTTAAGCCTTCAATCTGCATGCATATATCCATTTTTATACAGTTCGTCCTCAAGACTTTAGTTTGGAAACAAGCAGAAATATTCATTTATCCAAGTAAGTGGCTTTGCAATCCCCTTCAAGAAATATTTGAATTGAGACTCACCTCGTCAAAAGTCATGTGTGCCAAGAAATTCTTTATTGTCGAAGCAGGTTTGAGCCTTTAATTGATGGAGATTAGGCACGAAATACAGGACAACTTGCATTGGAGAAAAAAAAAGTGTCAAATAAGAAGCCAATAACATTGTATAGAGAAATTGAAGACCAAAGTGAATAAAGACATGATAACTATATATAACTACTTTCCAACTACTTTTGGTATTATAATTCTTACATGTATCAGTTTGAGGTAGTTAATAAAAATTCAATAAAATTAGTGTGTTCAAATAATAAAAACTACTGGAATACATAATTTTGTTAGTTTTGATTAATTAAGTCAAACGGAGTTGGTAGGGCTTCTAGGGTCAAGCTTAATTATACAAAGAAAAAGTAAACTGATAAAAGAAAACCCTATTTTATTGTGTTATTTTTTTATATGCATATAATTATATAAATAAATTTGTATGTATATTTATGTTTGGCCACATGCAAGGAAATGATATTCAAGGAAAGAGATATCACTAGTATATATAAGATAATTTAATGTTTTAGACTTTTTTATGTAAGTATTTATTTATAGATGTATACAGCAAATGATATTCAAAAGTACTCATTAAAAATAATGAAAAAAAATACACGTTGCTACAAGATTCTTCACTTTGGCTATCCCTTCCTTCTACCTCTTTTTAACCACTTATTGCTTGCCTATTTTGCATCATTCAACTAATGACTAATGAAAAAAGAGAGTATAATGAAAAAACAAAAAACCAATGACATAAATGACTAATCTGTAAACAACCGTACTCTTAAACATGGTGTGCATTAAATATAGCATAAACTAAATGTCAATGGAATTTTAGCATAAATTAGGACTTTCCTTTCAAAACATGAACCATGGCATCATTAATAATGTGTAGTATACAAGAAAGTAGATTCCTATCCTCCCAGTAAATCCAGGAAACTGCCACGTTGCACTTTTAATCTTAAAGTTGTAAAATACAATATAATCCAAGAAACATTCAATCCTAATGGCCTCAAATATTAAAATGCTGCATAACATGAAAAGCACACATACACACTAAGACTGCGTTTGTGGAAGTTGGAGGAGAATCATCAGTATATGGATTTCTTTCTTTCACACTCCCTTTTCACCCCCCACTATATTACAGATTTTTAACTATTACCCCATCATGGAGTTTTGGATAGATAGCACAAAACAAAACCTGAAATCATTTATCTTTTTCTGATTTTTTGCACCTAACTATGTTTTTATCTGTCCTGAGAGAGATAGAAAGAGATGCTCATGTGAATAAAGACATGCATGAGCATATAGTGGTCTCATAATATATATATATATATTAGTCTTTCTAAATCACATATAAGTTATGGGATTCACAAATATAGACAACCAACCCATCCCCTGTTTATGGTTTTGTTTTACCTTTTTATCATAAGTTATGGGCTTGACAGCTATCATACTATAATGTCCATTTGACATTTAATTTTATCTTCCACCTTATTTGAGGGACCATATACAATATCTTTCTTAGCATATATATTTGAAGGACCACGTAAAGCATTCATGTCATTTAGCATATATGTTAGCTTAATACTGGGCCCACCATCAATAACTTTTTTGAAGACCCAAAAACAAATTCAAACATCACCATCAAACCAATAACTCTAAATAGACTTTATTATCAAACTGCTTCACATCTTTCTCAGTAAACCCATTATCATCAAATTATTAACATGTTGCAATCACTCTCATACAAAAATTTAAGATTATAATTAACAAAACCCACATGAAACGCCACAACCTACAGCAGGAATCTACATACTTCAATTTTAGCAATCATTCAGAAGATTTTAAAATAGGTTAATAATCCAACTAACCTAGTGATGGAGGAAGACTATGGTTTGATTTTCCTGTGTTGTCTCCAGACTCAAGCAACAACCCTCCTTGTCTAATTCCTAATTTTACAAACCATTCAAGACTGATCTCCACAAATGCCCATTTGAACCCTCCCGAAACTCCTTTCAAGACTCTGGTTCAATTCAGTAATATTCACAGCAGCGGCTGAACTTCAAAGATGGAAAGACGGTCTTCAAATGGCAACAAGAAGAGTGGCAGAGAAGAGGAGAAGTCGACGGCAGCCAGAATTTGTTGAAATGGCGTCCTTTTCAGAAAGCAGAGGAAGTCGATGGCGGCTGGAACTTTCAGACGGCGACCTTCAGAAAGCAGGGGAACTTGTTCAGACGATATCCTTCAGAAAGCATAGTAGCATATTGTCATAGAGACTAATCGGAGAACAAGACGGCTTCAATCGACGGTGAGGTCCTTCTTCAGTGGTAATCTTCAGCAACGCGAGACTCATCGAAGATACGCGTAACTGATGCCCAACTTTAGCTCCACGTTTTTGCCTCTCTCCGTGTTTCCTTTTTTACTTATTTAATAATTTGTTTAATAATAATTTAATAATTAATAAACACTAATAATAAATCAATATATTTAATAATTTGTTTAATAATAATTTAATAAATAACAAACTGATAAAACTAATAATTACTAGCGCCAAATCTCTTTCCAATGAAAAAAAATAGCGGCAAATCAATTATAAAGTAAAATTATAAGAACATTTACTAAATGTTGCTAAATGTTGTATTTTGAGTTGTTTTAAAGGAACATTTATTTTTGTTGTCTATTTTAAAGGAACATTTGTTCAATGTTGCTATAAGAGTAATTTTATGGGCAACAGTTATTAATTATTACCTATTCAAAAATTATAATGCAACAATTTAAAAATGTTGCCTATTTTTTTATAGGTTACAGTTATTTAACAGTTGCTTAATATTGTGTTGCTTAAAGTTAAAAATAATAGTTACACTTCTAAAAATGTTGTCTATTTATATATCAGGCAACATTTTTATAACTGTTACAAAGAAAAATGTTGCCGTATGTATAAAATGTTGTAGTGACTCTCTCACTAATATATGATGGAATTTTGAATTTGGTGTGAAGAATGGAGGGGAGGAAGAACGTATTTATAGGCAACAAAAAGCAACTCCATCCATTGGATTCAATTTTGATCCAAGGGCTAAAAATTGCACTACATCACCTTGTTTTTCCTACATACACCTAATTTCTTCACATAATTATTATCTAATTAATTTTTCATCTCTTTTCATTAATTTGGATGCCACTTTTATCTCCAAATAAGGTAAATATTGCATTATCATGCTTACATAAGCTTACTTCATCCAAGCTTCCAATTTTGACACCTAATCTTTTACATAGTATCATGTATGGTGGTTTATTCTCCTCCACTCCTTTTCCTCTTATTTGCATGCCAATTTGAGGCCAAAATCATCCCAAGATGATCCCTTTAATTATTTGGGTTTAAACCATTTAATTCTAGGCCTAATTTCAACATATACCGAGTTTTCGGGCTCTGATTATGTAAATTTTTTCTGGTAAAATTTTTCATGCATAGATATATTTAAAATATGAATTTCAAACTCATTATATCCTTAATTAATCAATTCTAAGCCCATATAATTTATTTTAGAAAAATATTTTACCTTATTGGGCTCTAACTGAAAACACTGATAAAATTAGTTCTGGTTAATTTTTCCTATAACCTCTCTTCATAGATAATTATTATAAACCTTATAAAATTATTTTGGACTTATTCTTGATTATTTGATAGTCTACTGGATCACCTATAATTTAATCAGTCTAGAAATCAGGTGAATTTGGCTTATTGGGCCCTTTATCCTTTATTGACATAATTTGAACTATTCTTGTCAATAATACTTCTAGGTCTCCAAAATCATCCCTGGCCTATTAGAGTTTTCTACACCTTTATTGGGCCTCCATGCATAGTACTCTTGGCCCATTAAGAAACTGGTGCAGTCTTATTGGGCTTGGACTCTGATTTTGGCCCAATATCTATTAGACTGATTCTATAGCTATTTAAA
The DNA here is from genome assembly GCA_026686845.1 of Adenanthera pavonina. Lineage (NCBI taxonomy): Eukaryota > Viridiplantae > Streptophyta > Magnoliopsida > Fabales > Fabaceae > Adenanthera > Adenanthera pavonina. Next base: position 7,205,789 of record JAIVEN010000019.1, on the reverse strand, counting down.
CCTTATAGAAAAATTCAGTATCTCTTTTTATGCCATAATATATCTGAGTTTACTGATCCATACTTATTTTCTAATTCTTATTAATTTACAGATTATGAAACTTCGGATCAATTTTCTGCCTAATATATCTATTTTATGGTTTTACTTATTAGATTATAATTTTTTACGATAATTTTCCTGAATCATCTCCTATAATCAGTCTTAGCAAATACTGGATAGATAATTTGTTTGCGGAAATGGCATCTATGTCCCTTTTCTTTTTTGTCTTTTTGCTAATAAATAATATTTACAATTATACCATCCAACTTTCTTTGCCATTTGGTCCCTGATCATCCTTTGCAATTTAGTCCCTAGTTTAATTCACATAAGATATTTAAGCTCTTTTAATTCCAATTACGCAGTTAATCTCTAAATCAAAATTCAAACAAATCATAAAAATTTAGATGTTACAATTTTCATGAAAATAGAGTGAACACTTAGAAACGTCTTTGAAATTGAGACTTTATCCTCACAAGGTAGCTATTTTTATGAAAATCACTTTGAAATCATGAGCTAATCATTAATCATTCAAAGAGATATCTCATTTAATATTGGGTGAAGTGAAATTCAAAGCCTAACCACCTTCTTTTGCAAATGGATTCCTAAAATTCATGAATAATTCTTCAACCTTTAGGAATCTCTAACTTTATTCTACATAAGACTTGTATTTCTTTGATATTAGATTTCCAAGCTCAATGTTGTTTGGAGTCATCAAAACCATCTGAATTTAACATTCTTCCCCTTTTTGATGATGACAAAACAACTTAAAGGATTCATTAGTGCTTAGGTTTACATAAAAGCTCCCCCTTAATATTTGCATAGTGTAAATAAAGTCAGATAGAATAGTGCATATATTTTCAAAGCAAAGTAAACCAAGAATGAACAAAATTCACAGAAAGGAATTCATTGTATTATGAGCAGTCATTACAATATAAAGAGTTTACATAACAACAACATAAAAGCAAAAGCTATAGCTGAAGAAAACATACAACCACTCAGGAAACCAACATCAAGAACAACAATAATAGTCCAGTTCAATCCTTTTTCTTCTTTGGGGTCGACTTTTTCTTCGTCTTAGACTTTTCTTTTTGTTAGTCTTTTTCTCTTTTTTTTTCTCTTTCTCTACTTTATCTTTTTTCTCCTCAATCACTTCTTTCTCCCCCTTTTTGTCATCACCAAATGAAGGGAATTGAGCTGCTTCAGCATCTAGCTGAGCAATCTCTTGATCAATCTTGGCTTTCCTTTCCCTGATCATTTGAAGTCTTTTATCTAGAGAAAGAGGGAATGTAAAAGATTGAGCTGGAACTGTGGACACTAGGATAGGTCAGAGTGGCACATTAGGATGAGCAAGAGGAGCAGAAGGAAATATTGGGGCAAAAGCAATATCTGGCATCACAGGGGGAGGAGAAATAGTAGGATGAAGAGCTGGAGAGGGATCAAGATCTGAGGGAATGAATATCACTTCTTGCATAACTATCTCAGCTAGATAGCTAATGCCCTCAAAGGAAATTGGGTCAGGTGGAGGAGGAAAGAGAGCATTGATTTCTTGTCTACGGTGTTGGAGATAGATTTGGTGAATGAAGTCTCCTTCAGGTAAAAGAACTAAAGTTCTATCTTGATCCTCTTCAGTTTCCACTATTTGATTAGATCCCTTATCCTCAAGTCCATAATCCAAATTAGGACCTAGATCCTTTGATAAAGTAGGAGACTTAGAGGTGGAAGGAATAGTAACATCAGCAAGTAGAGACTTTGTAGTAGGGCCAATGTATATAGGAGGAGGTGGTTGGATTAGTGATGAGTAAGGCTGAGATACACCAGAGGCTATCTGCTCACATAGGAATTTCACTTCTTGGGTAAGGTTTTCATTTTTGTCTTCAAATTTCTCTTACATCTCAGTAATGAGGTACCTAAGATTGATGATATCTTCTCTGTGTTCTTTCTTGGTGACCATGGCTATCTGAAATAGATTCTAGTAGAGGGTAGGAATGTTAGAGGGTGTAGGTAGATTAGTGGCTGGGAATTCATCAGTTTGTTTGGTGTAGGGGTAGGGGTAGGGGTATAAGGTTCAGGATGCAAAGGTTGATGTGGTTTAGTAGGTGTGGAGGGGGAGGAACTAGAATCACTACCTTCATGACTCTTTGTAGCTTCTATTGATTTGGAACCTGCTTCACCTTCTTCAGTATCCCTTTCCTTGTCAACCTATCTACCATCTATCAGACTCATCCCCATCTTTTGTAAGGCCTTCTCATTGAACTCTTCTAAAAACAATGCAGGGCCTCTCTCAATATGTAGAATATTGTGATACTTCAGGATTCTGGTGATGAGATGCCCATATGAAAATTGTGAATCTTGCATGTAAGTTCATGCCTTCCATATTCTTTGCAGGATGATGTCAATGAAATTCACTATTTTTCCCTGCACCAATAGCACCATGACTTGAAATTCTCCTCTGGATAGATAGTTGTAGGCTCCACTCATATTGAAGAACATATGTGAAACAATATAGTGGATGACCTTGTTCTTAACACTCAGATGAGTTGGAGCAATCTTCCCTTTAGAAGGCACATTTTGTCTTTGCCTGAGCAGCTTGGATACAATTGTGCTCCATTTCTAGTTTGGTTCCTCTCCAATGTCTTCATCAACATATTCATCTTCAGAGGGATACTTCATAGTGTTAGATTAGCTGGCTTTCCAAGAGGGAGGGTAAATTGGGAAGATTAAAAATTTTCTGTAAAATGTTCAAGAAGCTGAAGAAGCAATATATGATGGTAAAACAGAGTATAAACCAATAATTGTAAAGGTAGCAGTAAAGAGAAGAAGACTCAGTAATTTATCCTGGTTCGGTTTCTCCACTTGACCTACGTCCAGTCCCCAAGTCACCACTTGAGATTTTCCACTATTCTGCATGAATTCCATGGGCTTCTTGCAAATGCCACAGTACAAATTTTGTGCTCTATTTTCTAGAGCTCACTCATTCACTTTCTGCACTTTCACAAAGTGCTTCCCAATCCCTTGTGATATCCCCTCACAAGAAAATCTATCTTCCAGATGAAGATTAGATTGTTTACAAAGATTAAACTCTCTTAATTAGAGTAAATAAGAAAGTTAAAGTACAAGATATTGAAGTGTGAGAGTAAGAAGCTTTGAGTAAATGATTTGGCAGAGTTTCAGTATATACAAAGTTAAAATCGTTACCCACAACTTCAAATGATGTTATATTTATAGATTTAGGTCTCAAATATCTGTTAGAGACAAAATCTATCCGTTGGAGAAGTTATCCAACAATTACTCTAAAAAACTATCCGTTAACCAACCGTATTTAATGCTTCTAACATACTGAAATTCAAATTTCGGTTGGTCAACAGACGAATTTTGCAGAAATTGAAGGTTAACACCTTCAACGTTGAAAGTCCGAAGTTTGTCTGTCATGAAGTGAAATTTGAATTTTGATATTTTGAAAATGTTTCTATGTTGTGACATACGAATTTTCATGTAGAAAGTTTTTTTGTTGAGTGTGAACAGTATTTTTAATTTGCTACAGTGCCTTCGAAATTCGAATTTTGAAACCCCAAAATTTATCTGTCCGTAGCTGGTTTGTAAGGCTCAGTAGTTCATGTGATTCAAAGTTCGAATTTTCAAATGTCAAAGTTCGTCTGTCAGAGAGACCTCTTTTCATACTAACCTCAAAATTTGAATTTATAAATACTGTCATTCGTATGTCAACATATCACTTTAACAGACTCACAAACTTAGCTTCTAAAATTCAAATTTTCATGTTCAAAGTTTGTCTGTCAGTGAGCAATTTTGAAATCCAATCTAAACTTGGTTTCAGATGAACTTTGACATAATTTCAGACGAATTTCTTTAGTTTTCATAAGTTTCATTTTTGTCTGAAATTTGAATGTTCAAAACCCAAAGTTTGTCTGTTGCTTAAAGCTCCTTTCAGGCACTTATCAAAATTCAAATTTCATCAAGTCAAAATTCGTCTGTCAGAAAGGCATCTCTTTAGACTTGTTCAGTTTTAGTACGAAATTTGAATTTCCAAATGCCAAAGTTCGAACTTTCACTATGACAAATTGGTATTAACCTTTTAAACTTCGTCTGTTGGTGGGTTTAGGTGTTTTTCAAATATTCCATGATTTAACATAGAATCAAGGTTTTAAAACTTCTTTCCATTAAATCAAAATCTTTTACTCAAATAAAACACTACTAAACATCCTACATCAAACTTTGCACAGATTTCTCCAGGATTTCTTCACTTGAATTCATTTGAGCACCTTTGATATCTTTATTCTAAGCTCTTGAAGGTTGATTTGGAATCATCAAAACTTCTTGATTCAAAACTTCTTGCAGGTTTATGGTTGGCCAGTTTTCCTTTCTTCTGAACAATATGCTCAGAATTGTGCTCTCCTTGTAGTTCAGAAAGGGGCCACCTTCTTCATCAGCAATCTCTGCCTCATCCATGTATCCAGAGGCAGTGATGTCAATTTGAGGGCATCTTGCCCTGGGATTTCCAGCACTTCATTGAGAGTCTCATCTGTGAGCCAGATGGTCCTTGATCTCTGATTGACCTCCCATTTCTTCTTCTTGCTATTGTACTTCAAGGAGGCATACCATGTCTTTACTACTTCATTATCATATCTCTCCAATATCTCTAACAGATTCTTGTATCTTAGCATCCATATTCCAGCATCAAAACTGTTAGAGACCAAGAAATCTTCCAAGTTCACACAATGAGGCTTGATTACCTTTTTATTAGCAAACTTGGTAGAGTATTCCTCTTGAATCTGTGGAGTGCTCCATAATGGCAGTGTAGTAAGTTGATATTCTCTAGATTCAGTACTTGAGAAGGAGTGGAAGCAACAGTCTCAGCAGCAGCAGGAACAAGGATCGAAGGTTCTGCTTTCTTCAAGTAAGAGGGTCCAGCTTTCTTTGATTCACCCTTTTGTGTAGTTTTCTGACGTTTGGAAGGAGTTTCCTTGCTTGATTCGGCCTTTCTCTTCGATTTTTCACCCTCCTTTGAGGCATATTGGGATTTGACCGATCTCTTTGGATGAGCTTATCCTTTTCCAGCTTCAGGATTCTTTACTCTTGCCATTTTCATGGACGAATGATTCAGAATGAAGCCGAGATTGGGTTTATAGGGTGTGAAAATCAGTTTAAACGGTGGGACGATAAAGATTTTCGGTCAGAATTTAAGAGCATTGATGAGAGGATTTGAACAGACCCAAAGAAGAAGAGAGTAGGGTTGCGTCTGTTCAGTTGAAAACCATCGATTTTAATGTAAGTAACAGCCTGACAGACGAATTTTGAGGGGTCAAAATTTGAACTTCGAGCAATTAAAGGTTAAACCGTTAAGCAAAGCTTACTGACAGATGAATTTTCTTCTGAAAGTTCGTCTGACAAAGGCTTGGTTCAAGCAACACAAGATGAACAGACGAACTTTGTTCCAACAAAGTTCAAATTTTGAAGTGTAAACATCAAACAGCAATCAAATCTCCAAACAATAGACGAATTATGCATATGAAACTTTATCTTTCAAAGATTCAACATGAAGAGCATGTTTCAACAAACGAATTTTAAATCGGAAATTCAAATTTCTTTACTTTGTGAAAGTTTTCCAACATTCGTATGTTAAGAGATAAACATTAGTATAATCATCATGTTGGACAAACATAACTTTGAAATTTTTGTTCTTGAAATTCGAACTTCCAAGGTCCAACAGACGAATTTTGAGGCATCACCGAGAACTGTTCCAACGTATAACAGGTTGAAGTTCGTCTGTTGGGCATCCAAATTCGAATGTTGACCATGCTGACTTCCTCAGAAACTTAATTTTTCAAAGAAATTCGTCTAACACACAATCAATATACGAATTTCAACTTTCAAAACTTACAGAATGGATCCAGAAACTCAGAATTTTTGCCATTTTCTTCACTTTTTGATTGTTCCATTCTGGTGTGTCCATTTTTCAGATTTATTGCCATTGAATCTCATGAGGAGCACCTGCAACTTAAATTAAATACACTCCGATGCTAAAGTTAGAACTAATTTAATGTTGAAAAATCTAGAAACAGAATTGCACACGAATTTACTTACAGTTCATTGGGATTTACCATACCCAATTCTCTTCTGATTTTGCAATGTCTATCTTCTGATAGAGGCTTTGTCAATATATCAGCTACTTGATCCTCAGTTGGGATGTACTCTAGTCTGATTTCTCCTTTCAAAACATGATCCCTTATGAAGTGGTGCCTAACTTCAATATGTTTTGTCCTTGAATGCATGACAGGATTCTTTGAGATATTGATGGCACTTTGGTTGTCACACATGATTGGTATTTCCTTCATCTCAACCTCAAGATCTTCAAGCTGCTGTTTCATCCAGATGATTTGGGTACAACAGCTTCCAGCTGCAACATACTCAGCCTTTACTGTGGATAAGGCCACACTGTTTTGCTTCTTGTTAAACCATGAAACCAAGGATCCTCCAAGAAACTGACATGTTCCACTTATGTTTTTTCTGTCAGTTTTAGATCCTGCAAAGTCAGCATCAGTGTATCCTTTGAGATCTTCTCCATTGCCCTTTGGATACCAAAGTCCCATATGTGAAGTTCCAATAAGATATCTGAAGATATGCTTCACAGCAGTTGCATGGGTTTCCTTGGGACATGACTCGAATCTTGCACACATACAGACACTAAACATAATGTCAGGTCTACTAGCAATTAGGTACAGTAGGGATCCAATCATTCTTCTGTACTGGGTTATATCAAACATTTTTCCTTTTTCATCCATATCCAACTTGGTTGTAGTAGCCATAGGTGTTCCCATTGGCTTGGCATTCTCCATTCCAAACTTCTTTAACAGTTCCTTCAGATACTTGGATTGGTTGAGGAAGATACCATCATCACATTGCCTGATTTGTAATCCAAGGAAGAAGTTGAGTTCACCCATCATGGACATTTCGAATTCTCCCTGCATTAGCTTAGAAAAATTCTTGCAAAGAGATTCATTAGTAGCACTGAATATAATATCATCAACATAGATTTGAACAATAAGTAAATCTTTATTTTCTTTCTTAGTAAATAAAGTTGTATCTACTTTTCCTCTGTTAAACCCCTTTTCAGTTAGAAAATTACTCAATCTTTTATACCATGCTCTAGGGGCTTGCTTCAAACTGTAAAGGGCTTTCTTCAATTTATAAACATGGTTTGGTTTTGTAGAGTCCTCAAAACCTGGAGGTTGGTCTACACAAACCTCTTCCATGATATATCCATTTAGAAAAGCACTCTTTACATCCATTTGATACAACAAAATATTTTTCATGAATGCATATGCTAATAGAATTCTAATTGCTTCTAATCTAGCTATTGGAGCAAAGGTTTCCTCAAAATCAATGCCTTCTTCTTGATTATATCCTTTGGTAACCAGTCTAGCTTTATTTCTAATGATTAATCCTGATTCATCAAGTTTATTTCTAAAAACCCATTTGGTACCAATGACAGGATGATTTTTGGGTCTAGGCACTAAATCCCAGACTTGATTTCTTTCAAATTGATTTAATTCATCCTGCATAGCCAAAATCCAGTACTCATCAGTTAAGGCTTCCTCAGTACATTTGGGTTCAATTTGTGAGATGAAAGCACAATTAATCTTTTGATCCCTTAACTGTTTTCTGGTTCTAACTCTCTCTTGAACATTCCCTATCACTTGATCAACAGGATGATTCCTTTGATATCTCCAAACTCTAGGGAGTTCTTGAGACATTTCTTCAAAATCTCTCTCCTGAATATCTTCCTCTATATTAATAGATTCAGATATTTTTGGAGGTTCAATTATACCTTCATCAGAGATATCTAACTTTTTAAAGTTTGAAACAAGATCATCCTCATCAGTAATATGTTTAGAAGCTGTTTCATTTTCGATAAATACTACATGCACAGATTCTTCTACCAATTTAGACTTTTTATTGAAAACTCTATATGCCTTACTTCTACTAGAATAGCCCAGAAATATACCTTCATCAGATTTAGCATCAAACTTACCTAGATTCTCCTTTCCATTGTTATGAATGAAGCATTTACAGCCAAACACATGGAGATGTGACAGATTTGGCTTTCTTCCCTTGTACAGCTCATAAGGAGTCTTCCCAAGGATTGGTCTGATGTAGGCTCTATTTATGATATAGCTTACTGTATTCACTACATCAGCCCAAAAAACTTGAGGAAGTTCCTTTTCATTCAGCATAGCTCTAGCCATCTCTCCAATTGTTCTATTCTTCCTTTCTACTACTTCATTTTGTTGTGGAGTTCTTGGAGCTGAGAAGTTGTGGTCAATTCCATGCTCATTACAATACTCCAGAAAGCATGAGTTCTCAAATTCTCCTCCATGATCTAACCTGATAGATACAATGGAAATACCTTTCTCATTTTGCACTTTCTTGGCTAAGGTTACAAATGCATCAAAGGTATCACTTTTCGAGGAAAGAAACAATGTCCATGTAAATCTTGAATAATCATCTACAATGACAAGCATATACAGATTTCCACCAATGCTTTTTACCCTAGATGGACCAATTAAGTCCATATGCAGTAGTTCTAGTGGTCTAGTTGTGGTGACTACGTTTTTGGGTTTAAAAGAAGATTTTGTTTGTTTTCCTCTTAGGCATGCATCACATTCTTTGTCTTTTTCAAAAGAAATTTTTGGCAGGCCAGTGACTAACTCGTTTTTAACCAGTTTTGAAAGCTGATTCATGTTAACATGAGCTAATCTTCTATGCTATAGTCAACTATCATTATCCTGACTAATCAAACGGACAAAATCTAAGGGAGGAAGTTCATCAAGATCAATAGTATAGTAGTTACCATCCCTTTGAGCTTTGAGGATTACTTTGTGATCGCTTTTTCTGATGACTAGGCAAAATTTTGAGTCAAACAGTACCCAGTTTCCTTTGTCACATGTTTGACTCATACTCAGCAGATTGTGGTTGAGGCCAATCACAAACAGCACCTCTTCAATGGATGCTTTAGGATTCTTGCCCACAATGGCAATGCTAACGATTCTGCCATATTGATCACCTCCAAAGGTCACCTTTCCTCCTTTCTTGTCTCTAAGGGTGATGAACTTCTCCTTATCACCAGTCATGTGACTTGAGCAGGCACTGTCTATGTACCATTTATTGTTCTTTCTAGCTTTGAGACAAACCTGCAAAACAAAGTTCATGTTTTCTTTTTAGGTACCCAAATTTGCTTGGGTCCTCTTCTGTCAGTGGTCTTTTCCCTAGATACAGATGTACCTTTGGGAACCTATTTAACCTTCCTGTCAAGTCCATTTTTCTTTAAAGCACATGAACTGGAAATATGCCCCTTTTTGTTACAGAAGTGACAGGTGGTAAAGGGACTGCTGGATTGAGAAGCAGGAAGAAAACAATGCAGATAATATTTTTGTTTAGCATGCCTTGGTTGATTATATGATTCAATGTGACATGACATATGATCTTTCTTTCTATTGCTATTAGCATGCACAAAATGTCTCATGTATACATTCTGATTTTTCTTCCTAATCTTTTCTTTTACAGCACAAGGAACATAGCCAAGTCCAGCTTTTCCCTGTGATATTCTTTGGCTTCCCATTAAAGCAAACAACATGTCTTTACCTCTAGTAAGCCTTGACATACTTTTCACTAGATATTCATTGGTTTGCTTTAGTTCAATGCATGATTTACAGCAAACAGATTCAGTAATAGGTAGAGAAGCAGTTTCAGACATGTTGTGTTAAGATTCTAGTTTGTTAATCTTTTTCTTAGCCTGCTTCAATTCTTTAGCAACTTTAACAAACTCATCATGCAGCTCATGAAATGCATCCAGTAATTTAGAATAGGAAGGTTCAAATTCATATACCTCATCTTCTTGATCACTGCTGCATGGGATTTCAGCTTTTTCAGAGGCAAGTGCCATAAGACAGATGTTGGCAATTTCATCTTCATCATCTTCTTCCTCATTTGAGTTGTTGCCCCATATTGATGAGATATAAGCTCTCTTCTTCTTGCCTTTATCTGCAGCTTTCTTTTCTTTCTCTTGCTTCTTGAGGAATTGTGGACAATCCCATTTGATATGTCCTTGCTTTTTGCACTCATAGCAAGTGATAAGCTCTTTTGCTTCTCTCTTGCTATCTCCAGCTACTCCTTTCTTGAAGATTTTCTTGTTTCTCTTCTTGCTGTAGAATCTTCCGAATTTTCTAACCATCATAGCCAGAGTTTCTTCATCTAGCTCATCTCCATCATCAGATTCTTCTTCTTTTTCCTCAGTAGCTTTGAGAGCAAGACCTTTCTTCTTTTTGTCTTGTCCAGCCTCCTTGAGAGCCTTCATTTTTCCTTCATACTCCTCAAGGCTGCCAAAAAGAGCTATGACATAGGCCATTGATTCTCCTCTGGCTTCCTCTATTGCTATTACTTTGGGTTGCCATTCCAGAGGGAGAGCTCTTAGGATCTTTCTTACTTTTTCCGTTTGAGTGTACTCCTTTCCTTGGCTCTTTAGTTGATTCACGATGAGGGTGAATCTCTTCTGTAGCTCTTTTACATTCTCTCCTTCAGCCATTCTGAAGCTTTCATATTCTCTTATGCATGTATTTAGTTTGTTTTCCCTAACTCCAGTTGTTCCTTCATGAGCAATTTGCAGGGTGTCCCACATTTCCTTGGCAGTGGAGCATTAGGAGACTCTGTAGAATTCGTCTTGATTCAAAGCACTGACCAAATAGTGTTTTGCCTTGAAATTCAGCAAGACTCTTCTTCTATCTTCCACATTCCATTCAGGTTCTGGTTTCTCTCTGTATTTTCCATCATCTTCCAAAGCCATTGGGACAAAATCTCCCTTCTAAAGGACTAACCAGATGTCCAGATCAATTGACTGGAGATAGATTTACATCCTCATCTTCTAGTACCCATAGTGTTCTCCACTGAAGCCAAGTGGTCAATTTGTGTTATTGCCTTCTGGTAATATACTTTCTCCAAAGCCAACCATATTAATTCCCGGACTGTGAGATCTTTTGATTGGGAATCCGAGCTATGATACCACTTGTTAGATTAGCTGGCTTCCCAAGAGAGGGGGATGAATTGGAAAGATTAAAAATTTTCTGCAAAATGTTCAAGAAGGTGAAGAAGCAATATATGATGGTAAAACAGAGTATAAACAAATAACTGTAAAGGTAACAGTAAAGAGAAGAAGACTCAGTAATTTATCCTGGTTCGGTCTCTCCACTTGACCTACGTCCAGTCCTCAAGTCACCACTTGAGATTTTCCACTATTCTGCATGAATTCCATGGGCTTCTTGCAAATGCCACAGTACAAATTTTGTGCTCTATTTTCTAGAGCTCACTCATTCACTTTCTGCACTTTCACAAAGTGCTTCCCAATCCCTTGTGATATCCCCTCACAAGAAAATCTATCTTCCAGATGAAGATTAGATTGTTTACAAAGATTAAACTCTCTTAATTAGAGTAAATAAGAAAGTTAAAGTACAAGATATTGAAGTGTGAGAGTAAGAAGCTTTGAGTAAATGATTTGGCAGAGTTTCAGTATATACAAAGTTAAAATCGTTACCCACAACTTCAAATGATGTTATATTTATAGATTTAGGTCTCAAATATCTGTTAGAAACAAAATCTATCCATTGGAGAAGTTATCCAACAATTACTCTAAAAAACTATCCGTTAACCAACCGTATTTAATGCTTCTAACATACTGAAATTCAAATTTCGGTTGGTCAACAGACGAATTTTGCAGAAATTGAAGGTTAACACCTTCAACGTTGAAAGTCCGAAGTTTGTCTGTCATGAAGTGAAATTTGAATTTTGATATTTTGAAAATGTTTCTATGTTGTGACATACGGATTTTCAAGTGGAAAGTTTGTCTGTTGAGTGTGAACAGTATTTTCAATTTGCTACAGTGCCTTCGAAATTTGAATTTTGAAACCCCAAAATTTATCTGTCCGTAGCTGGTTTGTAAGGCTCAGTAGTTCATGTGATTCAAAGTTCGAATTTTCAAATGTCAAAGTTCGTCTGTCAGAGAGACCTCTTTTCAGACTAACTTCAAAATTCGAATTTATAAATACTGTCATTCGTATGTCAACATATCACTTTAACAGACTCACAAACTTAGCTTCTAAAATTCAAATTTTCATGTTCAAAGTTTGTCTGTCAGTGAGCAATTTTGAAACCCAATCTAAACTTGGTTTCAGATGAACTTTGACATAATTTCAGACGAATTTCTTTAGTTTTCATAAGTTTCATTTTTGTCCGAAATTCGAATGTTCAAAACCCAAAGTTCATCTGTTAGTGAAAGCTCTTTTCAGACACTTATCAAAATTCGAATTTTATCAAGTCAAAATTCATCTGTCAGAGAGGCATCTCTTTAGACTTGTTCAGTTTTAGTATGAAATTCGAATTTCCAAATGCCAAAGTTCGAACTTTCACTATGACAAATTGGTATTAACCTTTTAAACTTCATCTGTTGGTGGGTGTTTTTCAAATATTCCATGATTTAACACAGAATCAAGGTTTTAAAACTTCTTTCCACCAAATCAAAATCTTTTACTCAAATAAAACACTGCTAAACATCCTACATCAAACTTTGCACAGATTTCTCCAGGATTTCTTCACTTGAATTCATTTGAGCACCTTTGATATCTTTATTCCAAGCTCTTGAAGGTTGATTTGGAATCATCAAAACTTCTTGATTCAACACATAGTACTCTGATTCCTCTAATAGGCAAGTTCAAAATCTCAGAGAGCAAATCAGGATGCAGTGCTATCCACCTTTTCATTAACCTCACCTCAAGTATTTTTGTTTCATTGTTTATTCTTAAGGAGTCGTACCATGCACACACAACCTCCTCATCATATTCTTCCTTTAATTATATCAATCCTCTGTAGTTCTCAAGTCACCTAGCAGATTCAAACTTGTTCCTAACGAGAAACTCTTCTACTTTAACAAAATGAGGTTTGACTACTTTACGCTTCTTAAATTCAGCCTCATATCACTCCTTCAGTATTCTTATACTAATCAATTCATCTGTAATAAGAACTTGCTCAGATTCAGTTGCAGATGAACTTACGTGAGTGTCAGCTTGAGGCTCAGATTTTGGGATTTCCTTTGATTTTTGTGTTCTGGGCTTCTTTGTTGGAATACTCAGTCCAGATTTAGCTTTCCTTTTCCCTTGGCTTGGTGATTTTGTTGCATATTTGGACTTCACATTTCATTGGGGTTATTCCCCTTGGTTTCTTTCCTTAGTTTTAGCCATGCAGTGATTCTAGATGATTTAGAATGGTAAAAGAAGTTTAGAGTAGGACGAAATGAAGTTTGAACACAAGGGATTGAATGAAACTTGGAAGATTTTGGAAAGCTTGTGGAGTACAAATGGAGGTTTTTAGGATAAGGCTAGGTTTTTCGCACAAGAGACTGCTGAAAATTAGAGATTCCTATATATAGTCTCGAGGTTATGCGCATAACATATAGGGGTTATGCAAATAGTCTCGAGGTTTTTTGCATAACAGTTTGCTAGGTTATGCGGATAAGGTCCTTAGGTTGTCTGTATAACCGAGTTAATATGAGTTGAGATAGAAAGGAGAGGAGAAGAGTTATCTGGACAAGCACCCCACATTATCATGAAAAAGAGTTTCACAAAAAGTACATAGAAAATTGGCAAACAGTATGTTATCCTGATAACCTTGCCATCTTATGTGAATAATGTTCTTACTTTAGGGAACTACTTCTCTGGATGTAACTTTAGGGAACTACTTTAGAAAACAGTATGTAGGCAGGTTATGCTGAAATCAATTTTCACAGAACACATATAAGAAGCAAGGTAGGTTACGTACATAAGGTGATGACCTTATGAGAAAATCGAGCTTCACAAGGGCCAGAATTTTCACATAAGCTCTCATTTTCATGAAAAGCCTCACACCTTATTCAAATAACCTCAAACACAGAACCTTTAGATATCAGAAAATCAATTCATTTTCAGCAAAAGTCTATGGAGTTATGCGCATAAGCATATTTGAAAATCTTATAAACACTTACAAACAACTCTGTTATCCCCATAAGCTTTTTCTTTTCATCATAACTCCAATTGAACATGGAGTGTACTTCATTTTATCATATTTTCATTATTTCAAATTTAGAAGTACCTGCAAAACAAATTTCTAAATACTCTGATGCTTAAGTTAGTATTATTATCAACTGAATCATAAGCTTAAGAGAGATTTTAGAAACTACTCATAACTCATTGGGATTTACCATTCCTAATTGTCTTTTGGTTTTACCATGTCTATCTTCTGCAAGTGGCTTTGTCAAGATGTCTGCAAGCTGATCTTCAGTAGGGACAAACTCCAACTTAACATCCCCTTTCAAAATGTGATCTCTTATGAAGTGATATCTTACTTCAATATGTTTTGTCCTTGAATGCATGACAGGGTTCTTTGTGATGTTGATGACACTTTGATTATCATATCTTATTAGGATTTCCTTCATTTCTATCTCAAGATCTTCAAGTTCTTGCTTCATCCAAAGGACTTGTTCACAGCAACTGCCTGCAGCAACATACTTAGCTTCTGTTGTGGAGAGAACTACACTATTCTGCTTTTTGCTGAACCATGACACTAGGGAGCCTCCTAGAAACTGACAAGTTCCACTTGTGCTCTTTCTATTAGTTTTGGATCCAGCAAAGTCAGCATCTGTGTAACTTGTGAGCTCTTCTCCATTGCCTTTTGGATACCAAAGTGCCATCTGTGATGTTCCCAGCAAATATCTGAAAATACTCTTCACAGCTGTTGCATGGGACGCTTTGGGATATAATTGAAACCTAGCACACATGCAGACACTAAACATGATGTTAGGCCTATTTGCAATTAAATATAGCAAGGAACCAATCATTCTCCTATATTGGGTTATATCAAAGAATTTTCCCTCTTCATCCATGTCAAACTTAGTTGCAGAGGTCATGGGAGTTCCCATAGGTTTAGCATACTCTATTCCAAACTTCTTTAGCAGCTCCTTGAGGTATTTTGATTGATTGAGGAAGATGTCATCATCACATTGTTTGATTTGCAATCCAATGAAGAAGTTCAGCTCCCCCATCATTGACATTTCAAATTCACTCTGCATTAACTTAGAAAAGTTCTTGCACAAAGACTCATTAGTAGCACCAAATATAATATCATCAATATAAATTTGTACAATAAGCAAATCTTGATTTTCTCTTTTAGTCAACAAGGTTATATCTACTTTTCCCCTGTTAAAACCCTTTTCAATCAAAAAATTACTCAGTCTCTCATACCATACTCTGGGTGCCTATTTTAAGCCATATAGAGCTTTCTTCAATTTATATACATGATTTGGTTTAGTTGAGTCCTCAAAACTTGGAGATTGGTCAATATAAACCTCTTTCATAATATACCCATTTAGAAAGGCACCTTTCACATCCATTTGATATAGCAGAATATCTTTAATGTAGGCATAGGCTAAGAGAATCTTTATTGTTTCCAATCTTGCAACTGGAGTAAAAGTTTCCTCATAATCAACCTGATTATACCTTTTAGCTTTGTTCCTTATTATTGTTCCAGATTCATCAAGTTTATTCTTAAAAACACATTTAGTTCTAATAATAGAATGGTGCTTGGGCCTAGGCACTAAGTCCCAAACCTGGCTTCTTTCAAACTGATTAAGTTCTTCTTGCATAGCTAGAATCCAATATTCATTTGTTAAAGTCTCTTCAGTACACTTGGGTTCAATTTGAGAAATGAATGCATAATTATTCACTTGATCCCTAAGTTGTCTTCTGGTTTTAACTTTCTCTTGAACATCTTCAATAACTTGATCAACTTGGTGATTCCTTTGATATCTTCAAGCTCTAGGGAGTTCTTGAGAAATTTCTTCATTGATTTCACATTCATTATCTTTTTCCTAAATATCTTCTTCTACATCAATAGATTCAGATATTTTAGGAGGTTCAGTTTTATTTTCTTCAAAAACATTCAAGTTCTTAAAGTTGAAAATTATATCATCCTCATCTTTAGCATGCTTAGACACAGTTTCATTTTCAAGAAAAACCACATGCACAGATTCCTCAATAGTTCCAGTCCTTTTATTGAAAACTCTATATGCTTTACTTTTATTTGAGCAGCCAAGAAATATACCTTCATCAGATTTGGCATCAAACTTACCCAGATTGTCTTTGTTGTTGTTGTGGACATAGCAAGTGCATCCAAAGACATGGAGATGAGAAATGTTGGGCTTCTTTCCTTTGTACAGCTCATTGGAGTCTTGCCTAGTATGGGTCTAATGTATGCTCTATTCATCAAGTAGCATGTTGTGCTCACTGCATTAGCCTAGAATTGCTTAGGCAGTCCTTTTTCATTTAACATTGCATGAGCCATTTCTTCCAGTATTCTATTCTTTCTCTCAACAACTCCATTTTGTTGACGTGTTCTTGGGGTTGAGAAGTTGTTCTCTACTCCATTTTCATTGCAGTAGTCAACAAATTTGGCATGTTCAAATTCTTTACCATGATCTGTTCTAATACATACAATAGAACAATCTTTCTCATTTTGAATTTTCTTAGCTGAGATAAAAAAAGTATCATATGTTTCATCCTAAGAGGGAAGAAATATTGTCTAGGTGAATCTAGAATAATCATCTACTATAATAAGTACATACAGATTACCACTAATACTCTTAGTTCGATTAGGACCTGTCAAATCCATGTGAAGTAATTGCAGTGGTCTAGTTGTAGAGACAATATTTTTGGTTTTGAAAGAGGACTTTGTTTGTTTCCCTTTAAGGTAAGCATTACATTATCTATCTTTTTCAAACTTGATGATGGGTAATCCAAGAACAAGGTCATTTTTAATGAGTTTGTTCAATTGATGCATGCTAACATGTGCTAATCTCCTATGCCATAGCCAACTATCATCATTTCATTTATTAAACATATCAAGTTTACGATAGATAATTCATCTAAATCAATAGTGTAATAGTTACCATCTCTTTCTACTTTGAAAATAACTTTGCGGTCACTCTTTATGATGACTAGACAGTAGTTGGAATCAAATAGAACCCAATTGCCCTTATCACAGGTTTGGCTCACACTCAACAAGTTATGGTTCAGCCCTATTGTTAATCATACCAAATTACATCTTTTCAGCGTATTTTCCTTGAGTTAAGCATTCATATTTGTACATATTTTACACTCAAGATAGGAAAATGTATAAGTTAATCCTAATAATGTATAGTAGTATGTTTTTACCCTATTATGTGTTATTTGATTCCCATGAAAGAGTTTAAATCCTTATTTTTGTTGCAGATCTCATGGGAAAAGCAGTGGAGCCAACCAAACCCCTTTAGTAGAGTTGGGAGACCAGGAAAAGAAGGGAGAAGGCTTCTGGAGAATTCCATGCCGCGGCTTCATGAAACGAAGCCACAGCCTCATGGAGACAGTGAGGACCAGATTGCGATACCCATGCCGCGGCATTGTAACATGAGGCTGCGGCCCTATGACAACCAGTGAGCTGAACAGCACGGTGATGACACGAAGCCGCGACATGAATCCTAGAGCCGTGGTGCAAACCCTTCGTCAGCAAAACGCGAAGCTTCACTTGAACGAAGTATTTGAAGAGTTTTTGGGAAAAATATTGGGAGACCGAGCTAAGGCATGAGAAGGACGTCCAGAATTCGACCTTGAGAGCTTGGGTGTGCTAAGGTTTGGTTTCTTAAAGGAGATTGAAGCTAGGGTTGAAGTATTGAAGAGATTTTAGCTTCCCTCTTTGGTTTTCCTATATTTCCCTCTCCCTTTTCTTACTTGTGTTCAACAATGATGTAGAATGAGATATATTTTGTTATGATTTTGTTGAATATGAGTAGCTAGTGCTCCATTTCTAAAGTTATTATGAACCCTTGTATGGATTAAATACTCATTTCTCCGTTATATTTGTGATTAATGTCATTTTTATGTTGATCTAGCTCTATTCTTAATGCCTCTTATTGTTTGGCCATCAATAAGATTGTCGGGTTTATTTAAGTTATGCTTGAGAGAGCTAGCTTATATAGAGAACTTGAATTGGGTCATGTGAGAACTTGAATCTAACTTTGTTGAGTGAAAAGTTGTGTTAGTGGGGTAGAGATATACTTACTAACCTCATATAGTTACTTAGGATTTGAATTGAAGTCGAGAGTTTAATTAACTAGTTAAGAGGTTACGTAATTAATTAAACTAAACAGCTATGTGGAGATTTGAGAGAGCACATATAGCTAAACCGACATCCTAACTAATATAATCTTGCATTAAGAGCAGTTGTAACAGGAGTTCAATTGGGTATTTATAAAATACAAGGGGGATGAATAATTCTAGGTCTCTTTGAATTCTTGAAGTCCTAGCTGACCTTGTTGCTAATTTTATATGCTTGTTTTTCATAGTAGAAGTTAGTCGAATAGCGAACCTTTTAATTACTTTACTCAAATTAATTGAAAATGCAATGTCTAACATTTAATCACTTTTAATCTAAGTCCCTGTGGAAACAATACTCACTCATTACTTTACTATTACCTCGGCCCGTATGCTTGTGGTATAGCCTGGTGGTGAACACCTATCATGAACATAACTTCTTTAATTGATGTTTCTGGGTTTCTTCCAACAATTCCACTGCCAACTATCTTACCAGACTGGTCACCACCAAAAGTAACCTTTCCTCCTTTCTTATCTCTCAGCATAATGAATTTTTCTGTCTCCAGTCATGTGTCTTGAATAGGCATTATCCATGTACCATTTGTTACTTTTATTTACCTTGAGAGACACCTATAAAACAAATTTCAGTTCTTTCTTTTAGGTACCCATATTTGCTTAGGTCCTTTTTTGTTAATAGAGGAATCCTTGGGAACCCATTTCATTCCATTGCCATTTCCTTCCTTCCTGTATATACAAGTGGAAGATATATGACCCTTCTTGTTACAGAAGGACAAGTGGAGAAAGGGCTAGAAGAAAAAGATGCATGTCTTAAATAATGACGATAGTATCTGTCCTTTTTATTTCTAAGGGCTGGAAATGACTCTATACTCTGAGCTGGTTTAATGTTATTAGCATGCACAAAGTTTCTCA
The DNA here is from genome assembly GCA_026686845.1 of Adenanthera pavonina. Classification (NCBI taxonomy): domain Eukaryota; kingdom Viridiplantae; phylum Streptophyta; class Magnoliopsida; order Fabales; family Fabaceae; genus Adenanthera; species Adenanthera pavonina. Next base: position 7,186,605 of record JAIVEN010000019.1, on the reverse strand, counting down.
AGTAAACATTCTATTTCTTGTTTTTCAGTTTCTCTTTGACCGCACATGGGTCATATCCTAGACCAGTTTTGTTTTGGCTTATAGCTTGATTTCCCAGTAATACTTTCAGCATATCCTCACCTCTAGTGAGTTTAGTTAGAGTCTTGTGGAGATAACTGTTCTTATCTCTCAACTCAATGCATGAGACACAGACAGAGGTAATGGGAGAAGAAGAAGGCTATGAAGTAGTGCAAGATATATGAGATTCACTTTCAAGCTTGTGTATTTTCTTTTTAACTTGACTCAACTATTTAGATACTTTGACAAATTCAACCATTAGATCATTGAATGCATCATGCAGTTCATTGTAAGATGGTTCAGAATCATTTACCTCAGAATCGCTGTCATTGTCTTGGTTGTGATTCTTCTCCTCCTCTGCAATCTCTTGAGACATTAAGCATAGATTAGCAATTTCATCATCTTCTGCTGCTTCCTCTTCATCTGAACTATCTCCCCAGATGGAAGATACGAAGGCTTTCTTCTTTTTCCCTTTATCAGCCTTCTTGTCCTTGCCTTGTTTCTTGTTGAGTAGGGGGCATTCCTATTTGATATGTCTAAGTTTCTTGCATTCGTAGTATATGATGGAGTCTTTGTTCTCTTTCTTGCTACTACTGGCTTCATCTTTCTTTGCAAATCTTCTAAATTTCTTCTTTCCATACATTCTACTAAATCTTCACACTAGTATAGCCATTGTTTCTTCATCTAATTCAGTATCTTCGTCAGAATCATCTCCTTCTGACTCTACTTTAAGGGCCAGGCTTTTCTTCTTCTTGTCAGAAGATGAAGATTCTTTGAGGGCTTTCAGCTTCCCTTCATATTCTTCAAGGCTTCTAAAGTGGGCCATGACAGATGTCATTGATTCTCCTTTAACTTCTTCTATTGTCATCACCTTTGGTTGCCACTCAATGGGCAAAGCTCTGAGAATTTTTTTGACTTTTTCACATTGAGTGTATTCCTTTCCAAGGCTTTTCAGTTGATTTACAATGAAAGCAAATCTCTTTTGCATATCCTTGATGTTTTCACCCTCCTTCATCTTGAAGCTTTCATATTCACCTATGCATGAATTTAATTTATTTTCTCTCACCCCGGTTGTTCCTTCATGAGTGATCTCTAGAGTGTCCCACATACCTTTGGCTGTTGTAGATTGGGACGCTCTGTAGAATTCATCCTGGTTGAGGGCACTGACCAGGCAGTGCTTAGCTTTATAGTTGAGAAGGACCCTTCTTTTATCCTCCTCGTTCCATTCCTCTTCAAGTTTCTCCCTATACTTCCTGTCATCTTGTAGTTTCATCAGGACAAAGTCTCCCTTCTGGATGATCAACCAAATATCCAAGTTAATAGACTAAAGATAGATTTGTATCCTCATCTTCTAGTATCCATAATGCTCTCCACTGAAGCCAGGAAGTCTGTTGGTGTTGTTTCCTTTTGGAAAAATACCTTCACCAAAGCCAGCCATGTATTCTTCCGGATTGTTAGATCCTTTGTAACACCTTATGTTAGGGCCCATTTTCCATGTATTAGATCATTTTAGATGCCTTTCATCATGGTTTAGAGACTAAAATCATAATATAATAAAATCAGAATTTTACAAAATTCAGGGTACTATTCATTTGGCATTTTCTCTTTTACCCAATGAATTTTGAAAATTCATAACTTAATCTAGAAAAATCATCTTGAACTGATTCAAGTCTCTAAAATTTTCTTAAATTCAGATCTACATGGGAAAAATATAAAACAGTAACATTATTGGGCCAATTTGTACAGTAATTTCGTGGACTGTTACTGTTCATTTGGTCAATTTGCTATGTTCCAGTTTTCTGACCTCAACTTTGAAAAATTATATCTCCTTCTATTCTGTTCCAAACTATGTATAATCTATGTCATTTGAAATCTGTACATGTATACTTTAATGAAATATTTTTATTATATATTTATTTCCCTTACACAGGGCATAACTTTAACTTAAGTCATGAAGGGTCAGAATTTGACTCTTACTGGAACAGTTTTGGGAAAAACTCCATATCTCCTATTATATAGCTCCAATTAACTCCAAATCAGTGGCATACGAAACTTAAAACATATACCTTTTCATACATATAAACCACTGAATTTTTGGAGCTTTGTACGTTTTTATATTATCCTTTGAATTTTCCAGTACTTACTTTCCAGATTTCAGTTTTACCCCTTCTTGTCCTGTTCTAAACCCTGACTTCAAAAATTCATTATAATTCATACATTTATCCAATTTAGGTGCTATTTAGCTCTATGAAAATCTTGTTTTGTCTACTTTAAGAGCATGTATAACACTTTTATAGGATGCTCTGTTTAGAATAGAGTTCCCCTGCTCAAATCAATATTGGTCATCTCCAACGAACTTATGCCATAACTTACATGATAAGCTTCATAACACATTTACATTGACATTTAGTGCTCCAATTTCATGCATAATATCATAGAGGACTTAAAAGAATATATTCAAGGCATCAAACAGGATTTATCCCCTTTCATACGAATTTATACAAATTCCCAAAACATAACATCAAGACTTGCATAATAATATCATTCATCATTCTCTTCCTCTTTTCCTTTAGCTCTTTGCCTCCCTTGGATTTCTTCCATAACTTGGACCTATCATGTTATTATTTGGGTGATGAGATTTTAGAAATCCTAGTAGCTAGTCACATCTCAAACATTTACATTATCATGCATGCTATAAAACCTTCAAAACATCATAATAATCATTTCAAGGCATAAATCACCATATCATTTATAAAAATTTCGGCATTATAACGGCATAGAAAATGGACATCCCGGGTACTATCCCTTTCATAAAAATAGCCAAAACCAGTCTCAAACATCATAAAAACAATATGGCAAGTCATCATTCACAATATAATATAGCAAGACAATATAATGCGAGAAAAAGTAACTATGCTACCTCATGAAACTTTATGTCTTTCCTCTTTGATTCAACCATTTCAAGGACTTCCTTAAGCTTTCTCACACCCTAATGCATCACCAAATATCAAATAAATCAACTTGAACCAAGGGTTAGTTCATAAGAACTTCAAACTAATGGTTCCATGACTTTCTTCAATTCATGAAACCCTAATTCTTAAAAAATTCACCAAAAATTCATTTCTAACTCAAAAATGATTAATTATACCTCTATTTCATGTAATTTTTCATGAGAAATCCAAATATGGCCTCAGAATGACCAAATTCCATTTCTAACTCGGTTACTGTTCATTCCAAATTAACTTCAAAAACCTAAAAATTTCACTTCCTTAATCTTAAGCTTTTTCATGAAACCATCACTTGTTCCTAAGGTTTTCCACCATAAGGAACTCATTTTTGGCATCAAAAACATGAAATTCTAACTCTAAGTGTGAACAGTAACTCATCCAAAATCAGGAAAATTCAAGAAAAATTGCTACACTTTGTTATACAACAAACCACTTGCATATTCAAGCTTTAAATGTGTAGTCGAGCATTTCCCCTATGATTTATGGTTGGTAAATTCATTTCCTTGCTAAATCATGTTTGAATGGAACCCTAAGAGGAAGAGGAAGAAAATCTACTCCATGAACTATGCTTTAAACACTATGAACTACAAGCTTGGAGTAGTAGAAGACACTTACCAACTTGAGCTCTTGAACTTCCTCTTGAGTTTCCTCTTTTCCTTCTCTCTTTTCTCTCTTCTTCCTTGAGTTTTTCTTTTCTGGTTTGGTTCTGGAAATGGACTTGCAGAATGGGTGGAAATGGGTGGTTAAGTGACTTAATCATATAGCTTAATCATAGTTAACACTTAACCACCTTAAGTTACTTTTTGACAAAAAAATTCAACTCCTTCTTTAAGAAGTTTTCTCAACCTTTTTGAGATGATTGGTGGGCTTCATGGGCTGCAGCAAAATTCACGCATGGGTGAGAGAGAAGTGTCCAAAATTTGCCCAATTTTCTTGATCCAGATATACCTCAGTCCGGGTACTTTTTAACTGTATTGATAAAAACGTCTTTATACTATTTTAGCACTTTTTGGATGCAGGACTATTCTAATTTTATTTTTATATTCCCATAATTATCCTGTCCCAAATGATATCTGTGTATGGGCCATATCCAGACCTGATTTACTATTACTTTTGGACATTCGACACTGATTATTTCTTTATTCTTGAACATTAACCCTCAGTGCCATATACCATTGGACTTCTCTCGTTGAGGGCTTCATTTTGACATTAATTTTGTATATTTACAAAATTACCCCTGACCCGGGATTAAATTATAATTTTTGAAACTTTCGGGTCATTAGGTGTACTTTTTCCCAAGACTTTTCTATTTCTTTCTCCACGTAAATTTTAAAGTTTTTAGGATGTGGATGTCCTTTTCATAATTCCTTGAGGGCAAAAATATAATTTTCTTATTTTTCCATTCAATCGGGAAAAATGACCTCTTTGCCCTTTTCACGCAAAATGGTGTCTACCCATTTTTGCAAAATCTCTTTATATTTCTAGATATTTTAGCTTTCTTGGGATGTTACATCCTTCAACTGGGAGTCCGTGCTCTGATACCACTAGTTAGTTCAGCTGGCTTCCCAAGAGGGGGGGTGAATTGGGAAGTTTGAATTTTTCTGTAAAAATGAAATATAGTAGTGAAAATAAAATGTCACTGAAAAACAGAGTATAAAAAATAAAGAGCAATTGCAAAGCAAATAAGAAGAGGACACAGTGATTTATCCTGGTTCAATATACTCCACTTGACCTATGTCCAGTCTTCAAACTACCACTTGAGATTTCTCAACTTTCTTTTGCAAGATTTGAATGGGTTCTTGCAAAAATCGTAGTATAACTCCAGCTCGGACTTTGAGCTGAACAAATCACTCTCACTTTTCTCTCCCAAGAGTAAGATTAACTCTCTTAGTGTCTTCTCACACTAAGTACTATCTAAAAGTGTGTAGAAATATACAGATCACAGTATGAAAAGTCTCTCTCAAAAGAGTGGATATAAAAATTTAAGTACAATGAATGAGCTAAATAGATGGTAGGTAAGCTTTGAATGAATCAGTAATCAATTCTACAGAGTTTTGGTATTTATATGTTTTTCTTCATTATTCAACAAATTAAATGAGATTCTATTTATAGTTTTAGAACAAAACTATCTGTTGGAAGCAAGAATTAGCCGTTGCTCTCAGAAAATAGCCGTTCACCTATAGTATTAATTGTATCTGACAGAGGTTATGCAGATAACCTCTTCAGGTTAGGCGAATAGGTTATGCGAATAACGGGTGACCGTTGGCTCTTGCTTTCAACATAGAACTTTCGTTATATGAATAACCTAGCTAGGTTATGTGGATAACGTTCATCCTAGAGTGAACAAGTTTTAGCTCAAGAACATTTTCATGAAAACCTACTCAGTTGTTAGAATAACATTAAATTTTTCTTAAAATGAGTTTTTCTAAAACGTAGGTTATCAGGATAACCTTCCAAGGTTATGCGGATAACCTATTTAGCTGAAGAATGACCCTGAGTTCTATAATAAAGGTTATGCGGATAACCTATTTAACTGAGGAAAGTCCAAGGATACTGAAATATAGGTTATACGGATAACCTCCCTAGGTTATGCGGATAACTTATTAACTGAGGAGAATCCAAATGCTCTCTAACACATGTTATGCAGATAACCTCACTAGGTTATGCGAATAACAGGCTGCACAGTACAGTTGGCCTTCACTGTTCACTCTCTTATGCAAATATGGTACCCACCTTATCAGGATAACTACCAGGACAGACCTGAGAACATGGTGCATAACTATATTATGCAGATAACCTCAACCTCTTTTCATGAAATCGAAGAAAGGACACTTAGAAAAGCTTTGAGATTAAGACTTTATCCTCATAACCTTCATTGGTGATGCTTATAAGGTAAAACATTTTCATGAAAACAAAGTGAATACTTAAAAACATCTTTGAAATTGAGACTTTATTCTCACAAGGTAGCTCTTTTCGTGAAAACCATTTTGAAGTCATGAGCTAATCATTAATCATTTAAATAGATATCTCATTTAATATTGGGTGAAGTAAAATTCAAAACTTAACCACCTTCTTTTACAATGGATTTCTAAAATTCATGAAATAATTCTTCAACATTCAGGGATGTCCAACTTTATTCTACATAAGACTTGTGTTCCTTTGATATTAGATTTCCAAGCTAAATATTGTTTAGAGTTATCCAAACCATTTGAATTTAACAACTCGTTCCTAGGAATGGTTATCTTACGTTGATTATGCAAATTAATATGGATTTAAAAGTATTTCGATTTTTCTTTTATCATTCACAAACAAGAATAAGGGTAGAGAAAAAAAGAAATTAAGAAAATTTGGGAAATTTGGAAAAAAAAAATAAAGAGAATAAATTAAATTAAAAATTAAAGAGATTTAAGAAAAAATGGGAAAAAGAAATTGAGAAAATTAATTGGAAAATATTTGTTAAGGAAAATTAATAAAATGAATTAAGAAAATAAATTGAAAAAAATTTTATTTATTTATAAGGGTGGACTAAACCCAGGATCAGAGCTTGAGGTCTATATACCCTGCGATGGGGATCAAAGTCTGTGTAGTTCGGGCTAACAATGCGTGTATGTTGGTGGGTATTTTTTTATTACAATTTTTGTAATAAGAGAAGACTAATTGAGAATAATTTACCTTTTTGCAAACAAAATAATTTTCCAATATTGAGTTAGTGTGTTTTAATTTGCAAAAGATAATTTTAATTATGCTTACTTACTCTTATTTTATTTTATTTGAAAATATTTTTCTGTTTTTCTTTTATTTTTGAAAATACTTTTATTTGATTTTTGACTTTTGAAAAATTATCATATTTTTTATACTTTTGAAAATTTTCCTCTTAAAAAAGAAAGCAAATCTACCTGTTGCAAACTCACAGTCATGCCCAATAGATCGATTCCTTAATTACTTGTAAAAGTTCTAAACCTCACGGTATAAATGTTTTATTATACATTTAAAGCGAAAATTTAGAAAATACTATTATTCTTCGATTTTAAAATAATGATTTTATTATACATTTTAAAATAAAATTAGAAAAAACTTGTTATATTATCATAATTTATTTTTATGAAATACAATTATTTTCTTAAAGAGAATCATTTAACCGGTACGTCTACATGGATTCGGAATCTCACGTGACAACACAGTTAACCAAGAATACCTACGTGGGTTCTGAAAAACCTCATATGGTATGGTTATTAAGTCAATTATTTCTAAAAAAAATTCACTAAATATTGTTATTTATTTAAAATATTTCAAAATATATATATATTAAAGAATTATTTATTTCTTTAAACAAACGTAACTTACTCATCTAAATCATATGTCTCTGTGGACTCACAAGCTCATGTGACAACATGATTAACTAAGATGCTTGCATGGGTATGAAAAAACCTCACGTGGCATAATTATATAAGTAAATTACTATTTATTATTTTTTAAAAATAAGATTAGTATTTCTTCTCAAAGCGAGTAATTAAAAGGTATTTTTATTTGTATGTGGCATTCGGAATTATCATTTTGTTTTGAAATTATTTTATAAATGATTGCCTAATCAATTCTTATTCATGATAATATTATTATTAACCTTAACCTAAGATTAAAATGTTTGACATGCATTTTTTTTAAAAGTAGAACTACATATATAAATTTATTTATTATTATTTTTAAATAAGTTACCCAACCAATTGGTGTATCTGCGTGGACTCGCAGTCTCACGTGATAACACTCAACTAAGATACCGGTGAAAATTTTGAAACCTTCGAGGTATGGTGATTCGGGTAATTATTAAAAAATATAACAGATTCGAACAGTGTGGGAGACAAAATTTTGAAAAGAAAAGTATTCTTCCAAACCCATAAAAAAGCCTTCTTTAGTGAACCACACCCAAAATAAAACTGGACTCAAAAGCACTAATAAAATCACTGGCCCTTTTGAATAGTAACACTTAGGGGCATACATATGCATAATTTATTTTCTTTAGGGAACAGCTGGCCTAGATTGCCCGTAGAACCACCTCAAACATGAGCAAGGAAAATAAGAAAGTGAGCCTCACTTATGTTCTTTGCTCGTTTTATTGTTCATCATTTTTCCAAAACCATGAAAAGATCCACCTCACTTTTGTGAACTGCTTTGCTGAAACTAAAACCACAACATTATAATAGTAAACACCCAATACTCAATTTCATGTTTTTAAGAGTCAAGTATTCTCACTAGCATCCTATAGTGATGCAATCTCATAGGTAAATCATCAATGAAAGCTACTCATGGGGAAAGCTTTCCTTTTTCACAAATTGAAACTCATTACAAACTAGTGCACTATAACACTTCTGAGCCGTAATACCTAAGCACATGACAAACTTTGGAAGACAAACCCATACTTCACGCACACTAATCCAAGTCAAACATCAATTATGATTTTGTCACGTGAAGCTTATCAAATGACTAAGTGTGAGGTTATCATTTTTCTCTTATGGGATTAAGCCATAAACTGTAATGTTAAACCAAAACCAAGAAGCTTTCATTGGAAGAAAATATCATCTAAACACAACAGCACACCTTAAAACAAAGGACTAAGTCGAAATTCTAAGAAACAGATAGGCCTAATCGAAATTTATCAGAAACAGGGTACCTGGAAACAAGATCTAAGATCAAGTAGCTAATTTAAACAAATTATCTATTGAAGTTCGTAAAACCATGCTAACAGCAACATAGAAAGATGTGGAAAACAAACAAAGATACTAAATCCATGGCAAAAAAAAAAATCACAACCAGTACTAACCCAAACGATCCAATAAACTTTAGATTTCTTTCCGGGTTGTCTACTCCTTCATCTCTTACACACAGCTTCATCCTTGGATTTGCCCTGTCCCTTTGGCACTTCCTTCTTAAGCTCCTTAGGGTTCTCTTTCATGGCTCTGTGCTTAGGGTTTCAAATTTGAGCTCTCTCTGCTCTTTGAAATTTCATACTACCACCCTTCAACTCTGTTCAATTTCATATGTTACTTCTAGGGTTTTTCCTCGACCCCTTAACAATCGCCTCTCGGTCCTTTTATAGAGTTCCCGCTGGTGGCCTACAAACCGAAGAATCCAACGCATGATTGCCTTTCCAGCCCGTTCTCAATCCTACTTTTGTGAGCCGCCTACCTGCCTCCCTGTTCCGGTTGCTTGCAACCACATCAGCCACCTTCGCCCCCTCTGCTCTGCTATGGCAGGTACAGAGTAGTGGGGTGATCTCCTTTTCTGTTTCCTGGCCCTCTCTTTCCCTCTGCTTCCCTCACGCAGGCTCCCTCTCTCTCTCTTCTTCCTTGCATGGCTACCCTCTGTCTCTCGTCCCCTCTCACCCACGGCTCCCTCTGTTCTTTGGGGCATCGCCCCTAGGCCTCGTCCACAAGCCCTCAATTGGGCTCATGATTATTTATTTTTTGAATTATTATTATTTTTATTTATTTTAAAATTTTTATTTATTTATTTATTTATTTATTTATTGTTTTGGTATGATCTAATTTATTTGAAGATCTTTATTATTATTGCTTTCTTTTAAGGCTAAAAAGATTTCAATTTTAATTTTAAATTTCTTTTTTCTTTTTTATTTTTTTATTTGAAATTTTAGATCTCAAATTCTAGAAGGAAGAAATTAGATTCCAAGAGTTTTTTTTTATTTTTTTTTAGATTTGGAAGATTTATATTTATCTTGCAGTTAAATGATAATTACTAATTTACTTACATAAAAGGAATTTTTTTTATTATTTCTTTTGTTTTTTCAATTATTATTTTTTTTAAAAAATGTCCGGACAAAATAAGGTGTTCACAACATGTTTGTATGCTCTCCTCATACACTGTACATAGACACATCCCTCCTTACACACATTTTGAGCTCTATACTTGGGTTTGTGAGTACCCTAAGTTAATGGAAGTTTGTAATAGTTTCCTCATGGTTTTTTGGAGCTCATGACGGCTACTATGAAGACTTCACTTTGGCTATGTCTTATGTGCAAGTTTAGTTCCCAAGGAGCTTTTGAGCTTTTGGATGATTGAATTTGTTAAATAAGATATTCACCATCTAGTGAGGACAACTTGAGGGCCTTTATAGAATGACAGAACTACCCTAAAAACATGCTTATTAGTGGACAAATTTAGCGGCTAACCCAATTAGTTAGTGCCTGACCTCTTTAGGGTAAAAAGACTCAGCCAAGGATTCACCCTGAATAAGACACAGGAGAGCATATTCCTTCCTTATCATACATCATGACATATCATCATTGCAACCTATCTTAAGAAAGGGTGACAAATTGTTACCTTTACTGGAGCAAGTATCAAGCGTCATTATGGATTGATATGAGGCAATGAAGGTGGTTGCATTAGAGACCTAACCTTGAGCTGTGTGTCTTTGAGCCTAGCTAATTATGAGTCCATACATTATTACCAAATCTATCATGAATTTTGAATCTAAGCCATGAAATAATTAGAAGAATAACTGGACTAATGGCCGTAAAATTGATCTCAATTAATAGCATTGTCATTAAGCTTAAATTATCAAAATTTGTTCAACATTAGCCGCATAGAATTTTGGATTTTATGTAGGCTAGCATTTGTGAAATTTCCCTAGAGACTGCGAGTTGCTAGAGGAAAATTAATGCACAATAAGACAAGTGATCTTATGGGTTGTTCTTTTTCTTTCTTGTAATGCACAGGTGATATATGTGGCATCCACAATTGGCATAAGGGTAATGAGGTAACCACGATCAGGGGTTTGCTAGGAAGACTTACAAAGAAAAGGTATCAAACTTACTCCTAAATTCAATGTCATTTTAGGACCAAAATATTCAATTAATGTTATTTTAAGATCAAAACATTTCAAAATGACAGAAAGAGACCATAGTTTTAAACTGATCAAAATTTTAAATAGAAAATGACATAAATGCCCTTGTTAAAAAGTTTTATACTTAGCTTCCACTTTTTACTACTTAGATTCCGCAATTTAATACTAAGCTTCCATAGTTTTACACTGGATACATTATCATCATGAAAAAATTCAACTGAGGAGCTCAGTGTCAATCGTGGAAACTGAGTAGTAAATCGCAGGAGTTAAGTGTCAAACTTTGAGACTGATCAGTTAAATTCTTTGGTGATCATAATGTGTTCAGTATAAAATTGGGGAAGCTCAATGTCAAATTATGGAACTTGAATGGTAAATCGAGGGAGCTAGGTGTCAAACTCCAGGATTGATCAGTTAAATTCTTTAGTGATCATAATGTGTCTAGTGTAAAACTGAAGAAGCTCAGTATCAAATCATGGAACCTACGTAATAAATCGTGGGAGCTGAGTATCAAACTCCGAGACTGATCAGTTGAATTCTTTAGTGATCATAATGCGGTCAATATAAAACTGAAAAAGCTCAGTATCAAATTGTGGAATTTGAGTAGTAAATCACGGGAGTTAAGTGTCAAATTTTTTAATAAAAGCATTTGAGTCATTTCCTATTTAAAATTTTGATCAGTTTAAGATCATGATTTCTTTCTGTCTTGTAAAATGTTTTGGTTATAAAATAATATTAATTAAATATTTTGGTCTTTAAGTATCATTTCCCCACGTATGCTCAAATTTTGGCACGGCCCTTACTCCCCTGTATATCGTCCAGCTACGGCTACGTCTCTCCTCTTTTTTTCTTTTTTTAATTATTTTTTTTTTAATAAATGAAGCTTGTTTGATGATTCCATTTCCATTGAAGTAGGTTTTTTTCTTCTCCATTTTGATGCATTGAAGGAGACTTAATGTGTTGTTCAGCTTATTTACGTTGAAGGAAGCTTTTTTGACATTTTTTTTCAGATAAGCATTGAAGGAGGGAGGCTTATTTACATTGTTTTTTTTTTCTTACTGTCTATTATATTTTCCTTGCTTACTTGCCTATGCTTTCTTTTTTCTTTTTTTTTTAAACTTTTGTTGATTTAAGTGATGGATATAAATATAACTTAAATACTTGGTCTTGAATTTAACAATTTAGAAGAGATGTACAGGAAGATGGTAGAATGAATAATGGAGGTAGATGAAGACGACCCACGATGCAGGGAATGAATCCTTAAATTATGAATGTTATTATTAGTTCATGCAAATAAGTCTGAAGGTAATTTTTTCCTTAACTCTTGTTAAGTTAAATGACTGAGAATATCATTTTCAGAAAAGCTAAAGAAGCACATAATGCCCTAACCAACAAAAACATATCCTCAACCGTGGTGGATCCAGAAATTTTAGATTGTAGGGGCAACACACATTTATAACATTAAAAATATGACATACTATTATTAAAAGTACAGATTTTTTTCAAATTACTCAATAATTTTACATTCATCAAGTATTTAAAGAAATATGATTTTTTTTTATTTTCTTTAGACAAATTTTTTTTATTCTTAGAACTAAAATTGATATAACCATAGGTCTACAGTTAATTTTTTATTTATAGAATATCACATTTCTTTTAAAAAAAGTAAATATTATATGCTTTTTAACAATTATAATTTTAAAATTAAATTTTGGGTTCAATATAAGTTCCAAATAGGTATTGTATAATCTAAAAATAAAAATAGAATGAATGAATAAATATTTAATTAAAGTACAGTGGGATATTTGCCGCAAGCCGCCGAAAAGGAGAGGAATTGATGTCAAGACTTGGGAGTAATAATGAAGAATAAAAGAAGAAGATATACATAGAGGTTAACCAGAAAAAAAAAAGTTAAAAAAGGTCAAGACTTAGTAAAAAAAAAAAAGTAAAAGACTAACTTTTGATATTGATAAAATGTTTATCTAGTTAATAGAGTTATAATTGAGGGAAACATAAAATAAGTATGTGTGATGTATTCAATGAATATAAACAAACATGAAATAAAAAGAAAAATATTATTAAAAATGATATTATCAAATGTTGGGAGCAATTAATATATATATATATATTATGAAGAAAAGATAAAAAATTGTTGTGCCCATAAGCTTCTTCATAGGTCCGCCCCTGATCCTCACCCAGAATAAGTTACTTCCATTAACACCCATCGCCGCGGAAGGGATTCCAAAACGTTTCTAACAGCTGCTGGGAGGACGAGGTTTGCGCGTCTAGAGGTCGATTCAAGAGAAAATGAGAGGCATGTTTTAGATTGATGCTTCAAGACCTCTATTACATTGATACTTCAAGAAGAAAATTATACCGGTATTTAATATAGATTAGATACGATATTCATACCGTACTATACTTTATAATACATATTATATACATATCTTTAATTTTTCTTTTTCAGAAAGTTCTTCAATGACTTAAATATAATAGGAAAACTCAATTTTTAATTTTAGATATCTTTATAATACTCTTGAAATACTTATTTAAAACTCAATTTTTTTTATATTTTTATCTTTAATATATTAATTTGTTAAATATATATAAATTTTATATGAATATCTCTGATACCCGTATCCTAAAATTTTAAAATTTGTAGTATTCGACATATTATGTTGTATCATATCCGATACAAATAGATATACCTATGCATTATAGTTCAAAACCAATGTGAATCAGTCATTTTTTAAGAAGTGGAGAGAAACAGTACCATAAAGGAAGTGGAGAGCCTCCGGACCCCCATTTTTAGAGTCTCAAAAAATTAGAATTACTTAATAATCTTAATAAATTAATCCCTAATAATTTTAATAAATAAAAAATAATATTTTTTAAAATAATTAAAAATTAATTCTTTTACTTAAAATATTTTATATGACTTAATTCCATGAAAAAATATAATCCAATATTTATTTATCTCTCACAAATAATTTTAAATATTTTGGGATGATAGTGAGAAATTTTATCTGTACTGTTATTCCACCTCAAATGCTATGCTTATAATCATCTTTCAATTTTAGGAATCATTTGATAGGCGGAATCAAAATGAAAAACATAATTTGTTTATGAAAAATATCTGTTCTTCCCCTTAATAAAAGTGACATGAAGAGATAGTAAATGTTGAGCAATAATAATTCACAAAAGAAAATGCAGAGTGGTAATGACAAAAATATAATAAATATTATATATCTCATTTTTTAACGATGAAAAGAGAATGCATTTATGTTCTCACTTTTTTAATTATGAAAAGAGAATTCATTTACGTTAAATAATTAGTGGTAAAGTTTGCTACTTGAAAAAATTCTACTCGATTTGATAGATTAGTCTGAATTTCAATAAATTCTCTAATTAAAGTGAAGTAGCCTCATAATTCTAGATGCACATGGAAAAAAATAAAAGTTTGAGTTCATTTACCTTACACAACCCATTTAACCCGTCCAATCTAACTCGAATTCTAACGTCAGCCTCAGAACTTTTCAATTTGAACAAGTCATCCACAGAAAGGGAAGTGATTAATACCAGTTGCAAACTCAGTCCAAACTGTGTATACTGTTAGGAATATGCATATCCTATTATTTAGATTAAAAAGGTAAATATATTATTTAGTTTGGACGACTTTTTTAATTTATTTACATTTTTAATCTGAACTATTATTTTTTAAGTTTACAATTGATAATTAAAACAATATTATTTTCATCTTATGTTATTCAAACTAGAAAGTTATCAAATTTTAATAAAAAATAAAATCTAAAACGTTCGAATCAAATTCGAATGATGTAGATAGAATAGACACATAATAAAGAAGTCACTATTATTGCAAACTCAGGGCAGCTGATATAATAAATCTCATTAATAAAAACAAATAATATTAATAAACATAAAAAGAAATATAAAATTATCAAATAATTGACAAAATAATTATCATAAGTGTTATCTTTATTTAAAATATGAACATTAATTAATAATATAAAAACTAATATAAAATAAATAGAATATATTGATCCAGGAACAGAATAAGCGCAATATAGACTCATAATCCATCCAGTGCCTTGATCCACCTGGCTCCATGGGCCCCAATGCTAACAAAACATAAGGAACAATCGTTTGCTACAATCTCCTTAATAAGATCATTTTCCCATATTATGAATTCAAGAAAAAACTGAACATTTGCTAAGGGCTAAAAAATATGATAATATGACATCAATTGAAAAGATGAAGAACATGGGATAGATCGACGTAGAATGACAAATGTATCAAGATTTAAAGACAATTCTACCCCACGACCAAAATCTCCTGTTTGCATTATTATGGATCTATAAACGTCAGCTCCTCCAAGTGAAAGAAACACCAGAAAAACACGGAATCTTTCAGCGAAAAAAAAGAAAAAAAAAAAAAAAAGAAATACACGGAATCTAGCAGTGAAGTTAAACAGGCCAATCCAACCCTACACATTCGAACTCATGGGGGAAAATATTTTATATATATTTGCAGTATCTGAAGTAACCACGAGGTAATTGAAATCAAACTGTGCACAAAAGCAGAACCCCTAGAGGAGAGACTTCAAGCTTCTTTGCTTCAAGTTTCTGGGGCTGGAGCAGGAGGCTTCAGAAGTGGTTGAAGGGCCTTAACTACGATGCTCATATTCGGCCTAAACTCAGATTCATACTGCACACACAGCGCTGTAACGGCTGCCAGCTGCATAGGCAAAATTAATAAGCATAGTCAGCCTCAAGTTCCAAATTAAGGACTTGGCTTTACCAAAAGAGAAAAACCAGTGTGTTTGTATTACGCAGATAGAGAAGAGAGAGAGAGAGAGAGAGACCTTAGCTACCCCTTTGGGGGGATATTCTCCCTTCAATTTTGGGTCCACACATTGTTTAACTTTATCCTTACTCAGCCTGGGGGTAGCCTGCAGAAATTTGTCAGCGTCAACACTAATAAATAACAGTGAAGAGGTTTTCATTTATGTTCTTTTCTTTCTAAGAAAAATCCACACATTGTTTAACTTTATCCTCACTCAGCCCGGGGGTAGCCTGCAGAAATTTGTCAGCGTCAACACTAATAAATAACAGTGAAGAGGTTTTGATTTATGTTCTTTTCTTTCTAAGAAAAGGGGGCTATAATGAAGCTAACTATAGCATGCTCAAACTTGTTCATTTAAAATACACTGAATCCGAGCTTTAATCAAATAAAAAAAGTTGTGAACATTCTCAACTCGTTTATAAACACGTCAACCCTAAGTAGTACTATAAACATAATTGAAACTTGCATGCGCATGATAGTACTATATATGGGGAAAAAAGCTTTGTTTAAATAGTCAAACAATTTAAGAGCTTAACAATGCAAGGATTAAATTTTCAAGCTTTGCTTGTTTAGCTAAAATATGCATGACACATTGATTATGCTCAATAATTTACTTCCTCCATTTCAAAACAATTGTCACTTTGGGATTTTTTTTCTTATTTCAAAACAATTGTCCCTTTACAATTTTCAAGAGAGCATTAATTATAGTTGAACAAATTTGCCTTTCAATAATAATAAAGAAAGAGAAAGCATTAAGGGTACTACATAATTAATAAGTATATTAGTAAAATACAATTAAACTTTGTTAATTTTTAGATTATTTATTAGTTTTCTTAATTTGTATGTATAGCTCCAAAGTGACAATTGTTTCAAAACGGAGCGAGCAATAAATTAATTGAGTCAAACTAAAACATCTAATGAGCCAAATCCAAATAGTTTATAAATAGATGACTTCATTTGCATCCAACAAAATATGGTAAAAGAATAGAAAGTGCACAAAGATGGGACATATGTTCTTAAAGTTCCCTCACCCATGTAACAAGACTTTGCTGTCCACGAGGCATGGTATGATCAACAGGTTTTCTGCCTGTGAGAAGCTCAAGAAGAACAACTCCAAAGCTGTAGACATCACTTTTTTGTGTCAATTGGCCAGTCATTGCATACCTGTAATTTTGACAGGACAATAGATGCTAAGAACCTCTAAACATAAAACTAATCATCATAAAAAGATGGCACTAAAACATCTAGCTATTCCATCTCCTGATACAAGACATCATACACATCCATGAATCAATGACATGCTGGTACAATATAAATATATAAAGAAAAATCTTGCAGGTTACAGAAATTTACTCTGGGGCATGATAACCAAATGTTCCCAAAACTCGAGTAGAATGAAGACGTGCAGCCATGTCGGGGGCCTGATTGGAAAGGTTAAAATCAGCTATCTTCGCTTTGTAATCTTCAAAAATAAGCACATTGCTTGATCTGATATCTCTGTGTATAATAGACGGTTGAACTTTCTCATGCAAATATTCCAATCCCTTTGCTGCAGCAACTGCAATTCTAACTCGCTGTATCCAGTCAAGTGTTGGCCCAGGTTGTGCCCCCTGAACTCCCTTTCTACCTGTAATGCAAACACGATCAGAATTATTGAAGGAATTTCTCAGATATCATAAAGATTTCAAAGTTTAAGAAGAATTCATTGATCTGAATTTCAACCCTACTAATAGTTGATATCTTAATATATCTTAATAAATGAAGCTAACTATCAATGATTAGTTACTATTACAAGAAAACCTAATAACTACATGAATTAATTAGACATACCAACTAATTAAAACTTAAATGAAGAGATAAAAAGGAGATAACAAAAATAATAAATATGGGATTCCCACACTGACCCTCAAGTTAGGCTGTACATGTTGAACATAACAAGCTTGGAGAATCTCCTGGCTTTATATTATTGTTAAGTTAGATTTTGACTCTTTAATATTCAAAAGATTCTTCCACTTATCACAAAACCCATCTATCCTTACACTCTCTCTTCTACTAAATTCTCTAAATACTTTGGTTCTAACAATCTAGCAACCTCCATCCCCAAGAGATACCAGTGTCCTAAATCTTTAGGGTCAAGTTCTTAGTCAAGAGCACTCTTTAGACTCCTTATTTCATCAATGTAATCACTTGTAATCACAATGTCATCAACATTGAAACTAAAATAGAAGTTTTACCATCATGTGAAAATTTAGAGCAGAACTAAAGAGTTTTACCATCAAGATTGATAACTAGAGTTTTGCAAAATTCGTTTACCATCAACATTGCAACTAAAATGGAAAGGTCAATCAAGATTACCTCCTAATAAGAGAAGCACTTAGTGTTGAACTTTCCAATGGGTGCAAAAGTCTCATGAAAATCAACTAGGGTTTGTGTGAAATTGCTTTATGACAACTAATATTACAATTTGAATTGTACTTAATGGTTAATATCCGTTAGCAAGGCTGACTTCCCAAGAGGGGGGGTGAATTGGGAAGATTGAAATTTTTCTGCACAAAGTGAAGTTAGTGAAGATATCACAGTATAATGAAAAGAACGTGTAAAACAGAGCAAGCTGAAAAGTAGAGATAAGGAGAAGAAAACTCAAAGATTTATTCTGGTTCGGTCTATCCACTTGACCTACATCCAGTCCCCAAGACACCTCTTGATATTTGTCCACTATACAACAAGAATTTCAACGGGCTTCTTGCTAAGGCCACAGTACACGAGTATGCTCTGTTTCTGAGCTCTCTCAAACTCTCCAAGCACTTTCACTATGTGCTTCCGAATCCCCTTGTGAATACCCCTCACAAGTAAATCTATCTTCCAGATGAAGAGTAGATAGTTTACAAATGAATAACTCTCTTGAATAGAGTAGATATGAAGGTTTAAGTACAACTAATGAAGTTGGAAGGGTAAAAGCTTTTGAGATGAAGATTCAGCAGAAATTCGGTATATACAAGTTTGATTCATTACCCACAACTTCAAATGATGTTGTATTTATAGATTTAGGTCTCAAATATCCGTTAGAGACTAAATCTATCCGTTGGGGAAGTTATCCAACGGTTACTCTGAAAAACTATCCGTTTACTAACCGCATTTAATGTTTCTGACATACTGAAATTCGAATTTTGGTTGGCCAACAGACGAATTTCGAGGGAACCGAAGGTTAAAGCTTCCAACGTTAAAATACGAAGTTCGTCTGTCCATAGAGTGAAATTCGAATTTTGAAACTTATAAAATATTTTCACAATGTGACATACGAATTTTCAAGAAGAAAGTTTTTCTGTAAATCGTGAACAGTGTTTTCAATTTTCTACAGTACCCTCGAAATTCGAATTTTGGATGCCCAAAATTCGTCTGTCCATTGAACGTTCAAAGAGGCACAGTAGTTCACTTTCTTTGAAATTCGAATTTTGGCAGAGTGAAATTCGTCTGTCAGAGACCAGTTTTGAGACTTAAATCATTCTTGATCTTAGATGAACTTTATCAAACTTTCAGACGAATTTATTCTATTTTCTCAAGTTTTGTTTTGTCTGAAATTCGAATTTTGAAAGAGTGAAATTCGAATGTCACAAAGTAGCTCCTTTGACTCAGATGCAAATTCGAATGTTGCTAAGTCAAAGTTCGTCTGTCAGAGAGCATTTTTCAAAATTAGTTTCTTCTTGATCTCAGATGAACTTTAGCATAGTTTCAGACGAATTTCTTTGGTTTTCACAAATTGCATTTTGTCTGAAATTCGAATTTTGAAACTGTGAAGTTCGTCTGTCACAAAAAGGCTTCTTTCAGACTTGATGAAAATTCGAATTTTGAATGACCAAAATTCGTCTGACAGAGAGACATCTCTTCAGACTTGTTCAGTTTAATCTTGAAATTCGAATGTCCTAAGGCAAAGTTCGAATTTCCAACTTTGACAGTTTAGTTTGAACTTTCAGCCTTCGTCTGTTTGTGGGTGTTTTCCAAATATTTTAAGATTTAACATAAAATCAAAGTTTAAAAACATCTTTTCTTCAAATCAAAATCTTTTACCCAATCATATCAAGAACTAAGACTCTACAAAAAGTCTACCAGCAAATACTCATAAAATCTTCACTTGATATAGCTTTGATCTCCTTTGATATCTTCAATCCAGGCTCTTGAGTGTTGGTTTAGAATCATCAAAACTCTTGATTCAACAATATCCACTTCCACCCAACAAGCTTCATACACTTTGTTAAATTAGTAAGCTCCAATGTGCAATTTTTCTTAAGAGCATTCATCTATTGTGGTTATCCTTGTTTCAAGTACTGAAAGTTGGGACTTGGGATGCACATTTATAGTGCCATAGCAAGGTCTCACTAAGAGAAGTATTTGCATTATGAGCCTTTTTTCCATAATTTCTGCTTCATTAATGAGATATAGCCCATGAACCTACTTAGCACTACAAATTATCTCCATCCAGATCCTAAAAAGTATAACGACCTAAGTAAAATTTAGCAACACAATGAAGATCCTTAGTGAGCTTGCTAATTGACAATAAATTGCAAGTTAAATTGGATACGAACAATGAATTTCATTGGGTCAACCAGGCCAGATCATGAGTGAATAGAAAACCAAAATTGTACACAGCTGTTCCAGCTGAAATACTTGGAATATATTTCTTAAAACTATTTCATCATGAATCTTTGCTCTTCCTGTACTAATCACTCTGAACAGGGTTCCCTCAGTAATTTTAACAACCATATTTCCATTATGAGGTGTTAAGGCATCAAAAAGTGAAGCATTACCAATCATAAGATTAGTTCCTCCAGAATCAACTATCCAAGAGATGTTTTGGGTGTGAGAGTTAAGAACTATGAGAAATTAAACTGACTGAGCTATGAACCAAGTTCTTATCACACTACCTGAGGGAGGACCAAGTTGGATTATTTGAGGTAAGCTCGAGGGACACCCCATTGAAATTTTGTTCTAACATAAACAATGAGCAACAAAGGAAGGGATTTGGGAAAAATTATGTGGTCAATATGAGTGAATCTGGACAAATTGCAGCGGAATATGGTGGCCTATGTGCAGGCACATGATTACGTGTGGCTCTTCAAACAGCTACCGGATTCTAAGTAATGGTTGTTTGTCACCTTCTATACAATGTGAGGTGGCACATAATATATTAGAACAGGAAAGTTTACCCTAGGATTTGTGGAACAGAACCACTATGGGTTCTGTGTTTTCTGGAGGCCAGACTTTGGCCCTTTGGAAAGATCAGGCCTCATGGCTTTGATACCCATGCAAAAATTTCAATGTTTGAGAAGAACGCATTGATCTGAATGTTAAACAAGGACATACATACCTATTTATAGTGGATTCCCAAGAAATGAAACTACAATCAAGTACCAACCATTACAAGAATACCTATCAACTACCTAAATTAATTGCATATATCAACTAATTAAATGGAGATATTCAAGGAGATAACAAAAATAGTGAATCTGGAATTCCAGCAGATATTAATTATAAGATGATGTACATCACGTACCATGCAATATGTCATGAAGTGAGCCCATAGTTGCAAACTCATAAGCCAGTACCCGCATGTTGCCCTCAACACAGTAACCATGCAACTTAACAAAATTGTCATGCTTCAATCTTGAGACCATGGAAACCTAGAATAAGGAACATCAAATATGAAGGCTAAGGATAACAAACTAACAATAACCTTTGAGAAAAATAGCACACTTGATAATCATAGATTGTAATAACTCCTTTGTAAGTTAATACATACCTGGGTCAAAAACTCAACATTTGATTCTTCTTCAGATGAAACATCAAGCTTTTTCACAGCAATGGTTTTTCCATTATTTAAGGTTGCATAATACACTCTTCCATAAGATCCTTCACCAATCAATGCCTTTGACCCAAAGTTGTCAGTTTTTTCCTTCAGCTCCTCTAAAGATAATGCTGGCACTTCAATAGGTGGTGGTGCAGACTTTGGTGTATCATGTTTGACAGGAACAGACATCTTTGAGTCTCTTTGGTGATCTAAAATGCATAAAATATAATGTGAGGAATCTTTACAAGGAACAAAGCCTGCTATTGTAGATACTGAACTCTGCAATGATTCAGAAAAAAGAAAGACTCACCTAAACAAAAACAGGGGATCACACGCATCATTGTTGATGATTTTGGAACAACTTTTCAAATGAAGTTTCAAAATAAGTGTTATAAGAAAAGCAATTTGCATTTGGCAGAATCATTTGACAAGCACTTTTATTAATATTTGAGAAGCAGTTTGTGTATAGTAAATCTTCCCAGAAAAAAAAACCCAAAGCGCTTAACTGTCAAATTATGTAAAACGACATGAACAAGTTTGACGTAGTAATTAAGGGTAGTTATGGAAAATAGTGATTTTGAGTGGCAACAGTGTTTTCTTTAAAGAATATCATTTTTCATAGGCCAATATCTGAGTTACAAGGTACTATATACACTACAAAGAATTAGTTTTATCCCTACAACCACATTTTTCTTTTTTTACAGACGTTAGGGTACAACCCTTAATCAAGTGTAGGAAATAAAGCTAGCAGAATTGAAATGTTTTGACAGGAGAAGTCATTTAAAAGTTCTGTTCAATAACGTCATCTAGTACCCTCCTTTCACCACTTCTCCCTCCAATACATAGTGAAGTCTAAAGAAACATACCATCTCCAAAATTCCTTGGGCTTTTCAGGTGCTCACTTTCATTTGATGGGTAAGAATCATCCACATGACGAGTACAACAAAACCACCGACGCATCCTTGTCCTCTTCCTCAAAGAAAATTTGTCTTTAGAAATTGTATTCTCCAGGCAAACAAAGTAACCAGGAAGAGAAGCATGTGCCTACAGAAGGCTGAGAGCAAAGCAAAAAGGCATAAAGGCTTAATAACAGTGACCTTATAAATAACCAACCAACCAATCTTAGAAACTCTTCAAACTAGAGTACTGAACAAATATAATGCATATAGTCCACCAGCAATATAAAAGGCTTATGAATTATGACGTATGTACTACTTCTTTGACCATAATTTCTTCATAAATGTAAATATGTAATAGTCAGAATGTCTGCTAAAAGCATATAATATAGATGCTGAGTGATAATGGGCACAAACATCGCCTAAAACCTGGATGCTTGAGATGGTTTTGGCTTCTAATAAAGGACGATCTTCACAATCTACATTTGGTCTCTCACATACATCATAAAGACTATACATGCATCCTTCTGAATGCCATGCCCTTCGTCCCAAGTTTATGTTACGTTAGAACTTATAAACTGGTTTAGTTGTGGAATTCAAAAATAGGGAGGGTCTACTGCCCCAAAAAAGATCATACCAAAATGCAATTTTAATGAGATCTAAATATAAATTATCAGGTCATACCCGAAGCAGGCACAAAATCCCATTGACTAAAATCATTCCACATTTAAGGGTTTTCAGATTGAGATATTGGACAAAGGATTTGACGAAAGACGAACTTCACAATACAAAAAGCTTCTTATAGAACAATGCGAGAAAACTGAAAGATTCACAACTCAGATAACCAATTAAACGCAGAAAAACGTTATAATTTAATATCGCCGAATGATTACCATGACAAGAGTTTCAGACGTCCATCAAACAGAAAAACAGCAAGTTTAGAACAAATTATAGATGAAAGCACAACCAGGAAACAGATTGCTGACAAGAAAAACAATCCTTCCAAATAAACAAAGAAAAGAAAAATGCCCAAAGAACAGAAAAAGATTTAAAACCCACCTTACCAAGCACGCAAATTGAAGAAACCAACTTCAGCTCGGAGAAGCTCAGAAATTTAATTGAAGAATTAAACAGAAATATGAAAGAAGAATGAAGAAGATGGCGGAAAATGGAAAAAGGAAATGGAATGGAATAAAATGAAAAGAGTAAAGAAATAGCCGATTAAGGAACTGAAAACAGGCCTAGATCATAACCCAAAATTACAGAATTACAATACAGAAATGGAAAATACCTTTCGTCCCTGGCTCTTCTCTCTCTCTCTTTCTGGGATTCGTTCCTGCACAGAGGGTGTTGGTTGATTGCAAGAAAGAATAATAATAGAAAGAGGAGGTGGTGGGTTTGAGAGCGTTTGATTTAGGTTGGCTTTTGAGGCGTGAGGAAGAGAGACAAAGAAGCAACGCGGAGAGCTAAGTGGCTGTGGAATTTTAATAATTTGTTATTTGATTTAGGAGAGGAGGGGAGGGGAGAGAAATTAATAATAATTTGATCATTTTGTTCTTGAAATTAAAGAAGTTTTCTATCATTTGTATGAGTATAAAAAATTTCAATTTTGAATATATATTTTAATATTTTATACTCAATACTAAAATTTTTTATATTTACTTTTTAAAATATAAAACTTAAGTATAATACTTTTTGATATTGGGACATTTAAATAAATATTTTTATCTTTTTAAAATTTTTTATTAATTTTTTATATTTTAAAAAATATTTTTTATTTAAAAAAAAAAGATAGGGGGAGCGGTCCCCGTTGTGTCCCCCCAATGGGGGACATTTTGAGGGGGGACGTTTTAAATAACTCATCTATTACTCATTAGTTATGATTTTGAGAACAACTATTCAAACTGATTTTTTTATTTTCTTATTTTCAAAACTTATTTTCGAAAACAATTTTACAAAACTTTTTTGAGAATAAGAAAATAGAAAACACTGTCAAACAGGCCCTTATATTTTTTATCCCTATATTTTTATTTTTTATTTTTAAATAATTTTTATAAATTAAAAATTTTTAGCCGCCTAGTTTGGTTAAGTCTAGCGCGGCCATGTTGTTGGGCTAAAAAAGCACGATATTTATTTTATTTTTTGGGAAAGAATACACTTATATGAAAACTTCATTTGTCAGGAAAAAAAAACTTTATATTTTATGGATCATTTATAATTTTATCAAAAAAATTTTGCAAAAAGGACATAAACATAAGTTTTAATCTCATTCCTAAGACTTGATTAATTCATATATCATGATCTATACTGAGACTTTTAGATATAAACTTGTACAATACATTATATGCATTAAATAGATGATAAATTTATAATGTATTATTTCTCGTCTAATTCTTGTTATTATTACATTTAGAAGAATTTTATTATCCTAATTAAAAGTCACATTGTAAAATGTTTACGAATATTATAATTATTTTTCACAAATATTCTTTTTTTGGAAGTTAGTTTGTTGACTTTAATTTCAAATTTTAAAATTTTGAAGTGAATTTAATGATTTTAATTTAATGCAATATTGGGAAGTAGTGGCAATTTTTGAAAAATTTAAGAACATAAACTACTTTTTTTAACATATGTAAAGTAGATAAAAATAACTTATAATAAAGTCTGGGCAATTATTCTTCACAGTTGGCACTTCCAATCTTCCTAGCATGAGCTTTGCCTTCGTGGAGAGCTACTTCCCACAAATAGTTAGTAGACACTTAGGTTTCACTGCTTGCTTGCCTATCTTCTCAATTACTCATATTCATGCTTCTTTGTCTTCTATTGAGTTCTTGAAAAACATAGAGCCTCCCTTTCTTGCAACATAGTCATGCTCCCTTCCTTGGAGGCTCATTAGTATGCGACATGGTGGCCTGGTCGCTTTGACGAGATTGATCAAGTGTGTTTGGGTAGCTCCCTGCTTCTTTATTTACCTTTGCTTCTTTTGTGATATTTCATACATGGTTTGATTTTGAGATGATGCAACTGAATTGTACCATCACCTCGAGCACTGAGGTGCAATAATTACTGCTATGAATGTGGACCTTGCCCCTTAGCAAAGAAAAGGCACACTAACCCAATCGGTGCTTCAACCTCAATTAACCCCCTTGGAGTTAAGCCTCCTATCGCTTAGAGAATCCATCATTCCTAGGAACCTCATGCCACTTCTATGAGCTCCACTCTAGCTCCCCAATTTTCGAAATGAATTTCCCCACCTATTCCTATTGTATCTGCTCCTGATGCTCCAATTGATCTTCCCAATAGTGAAGAATAAGGGGGTGTTGGTGTGGACCTTGAGATCTCTAAGAAAGATGATGAAGATGAAGAGACCACTTCCACTAATTCCCCTATGGACCCTGCAAACGTCCTTGCTCCATCCCCAGTGAAGATGGTTAGGTCATCTTCAGTGATTTCGACTCTTGCATGTCCAAAATTGTCAAGCACTCATGTTACTGGGGTAAGCCTTATAGTATTTTGGCTTAAGTTTTTTCCTTTAGGGGTTGGGTGCTAGAAATTAATCATCGTTATATGGTAGGTGCAAATCGTTGATTGGTAAGCATGTCACAAAGCTCCAATTAAACCAAGTGTATAGATGATGTTGTAATATAGTCATGACCACCTAGGTCGCTCACATCGAAGGGAGTAATGATGCAAGGACACACATGAATAGAATGAACTAAGTGCAAATGATTCTAAATGATGCAAAGTAAATGGAATGTAATGCAATTATGAAAATTAAAGGACTTAACCTAATCTAGCTTGAAGGCCAATTGTGTAAGTGTATAAAATGAGTGGAAATTGTGTGAATAAATGGATGATTTAGTTAATGAATGAATGATGCATGATGGGTGAAATGTATGGAATGCCAACCAAATGAGTGAACTTGGCCTAGCAAAGATTAAGACTAAGTGAACCTAAATGTATGTAAATGAAATGCTAAGTACATAAACTAATATAATTGGCCGGCATTAATAAGGAATTTGATGTTAAAGTGTATGGATGATAATGCACAATATATGAGTATATGATAATGAATGGAAAATGAAATTAAAATGAGGTTAATGGGCTTTCCTTACTAAGGCCAAAAATTACAAAATGTATGCTCACTAGAATGCTAACTAAAATGCAACCTAGATATTTGATGAAATGCCTAACACTAATGCAAACTAACTAGAGGCCGAAACTAAGAGGAAGTTAATGCAATTGTATGTGTGAATTGATGTAAGTGAGTGGATTAATGGAAATGAGTAAATGGTAGTAAAACTGATGTGAAGATGACTTTCTTAGTTAAGGCCATAATCTAGCAATTCTATGAACAAATAAAAATGAAACCTACATGCAATGCTATGTGAGGGTGTATCAATTCAAGATGACCTAGAATAGATGCAATGTTACGCAGTCTGATTCCTAAATGCTAATGCTATGATTACACTAACTTGAAAAGCTAAAATGTCATGGAAATAAAATAGCTAAACCAAGAACTAAACAATGCAAATTCAAACTACAACTAAGAACTTGATTTGACAAATACTTGGCCTAGGAATGGAATGGAGAAACTAGAGCAAAGATGCAAGAATTAAATGGATGAATGTGGCTCCTAGATTGATCAAGGAAGTAGACAATCCTTGGACTCTAAAATGGTACATACGGAGACATGTTAAGAAACTAGCATGCATAATGACATGTTAAGAAACTAGCATGCATAATTGATCAAGTCAATCACCTAATTCAATCTTTGAACTAATGTGAATGACAAACTAACATGAATCAATATACCAATGACTCAAGCATTTTATCAAACACATTAAAGGCATGACAATTATGCAAGCTAATTTGAATAATTGGACAAAGAAACAATGCCAATCCAATTTAATCAACCACTAACAATGTAATCAACATTAATTCTCAATCCATTAACCTATATATAGCATCAAGATTAATTCATTCAAGCACATAATTCAAATAAACAATCAATGTAATCAATGAAACCTTATAGGTACAACAGCAGGAAAAATGAATTAAATATTGCATTTCATTGAAGAACAATCCAATTCAACAAAATTCCCATCCTCCTCTTACATAGGTGTCATCAATCCAATACATAATCCATCAACTAATTTGACCTAAATCACATCAAATCCACTAATGTCAAGATTTGTACCAGCCTTAGAAATCAATGAAAATGAGAAGAAAAGATTAGGAGAAAGGAAAAGGGACACAGCTCCTTCCTAGGTAGCAAGTAGGCACATAAATCATCAAGCTCCTTCCATTTTTAAGCTAGGATGCCACAAGAGCTCTACCCCTCCATGAAGAACATGAACTCAATCCTAAGGAAAACACTCGTGATCATTTCAACCAAGACCTTAGAAGGATGAAAAAGATGAGGTGTTGATTGATGATGGCATTAGATGATGAGCTTCCTCCAGCATTAAACAATTTTCGAGCAAATCCTTGAAATAATGCTCATGGTCTTACTTGGAGAGTGTAGAGAATGGAAGAAATTGATGGAATGAAAAGAATAGAAGTGAAGCAATGGAGGTATGATGATGGAAGTTAGGGTTTGATTGGAGGAATTAAGGTGAATTCATGGTGAGGATGATGAAGCAATAAGAAGACAATGTGAGAATGGAAGAGAGAAGAGAAGAATTTGGCCAATGTTCTCTCATTTGGTTTAGCCGCAAGAATGAATGAGAATTAGGGTATTAGGGTGCTGCAATGGTAGAATGGGGATTGTGAGATAAAATGATGGGGTGGCATCAAATTATGATATGTAGGATTAAGTGGAATAAGTGACCAATAGGAAAAGAAATGATGTCCACATAAGCTCCTCTAATGTCACATAATAGTCCACTTGTCAATGCCCATGTCCTATTAGAAAAATGATACAAAAATGAAACTGTGACAATATAACTGTAATATCTTATATTATGGCCAATTTCCCATGTATTAGATTATTTTAGATGTCTTTCATCATGGTTTAGAGACTATAATCATAATATAGTAAAAATAGAATTTTTCAAAATTTGAGGTACTGTTTATTTGGCAAACTCCATTTTACCTAATGAATTTTGAAAATTCATAACTAAATCTAGAAAAATCATCTTGAAGTGATTCAAGTCTATAAAATTATCTTAAATCCAGATATACATGGAAAAAATATGAAACAATAACTTAATTGGGTCAATTTGTACAGTAAATCTCGTGGATATTTACTATTCATTTGGTCATTTTTCTATCTTCCAATTTTTTCACCTCAAATTTGAAAAAAAACATATTTCATTCTATTCTATTCCAAATTATGCATGTTCTGTGTCATTTGAAATCTACATGTCTACTTATAAACATATTTTTCTTATACATTTATTTCACTTATACAGGGCATAACTTTAACTTAAATTATGAAGAGTCAGAATTCAAATTTTACTAGAATAGTTTTGGGAAAAACTCCATATCTTCTATTATATAGCTCAATTTATCTCCAAATCAGTGGCATATGAAACTTAAAACATATACCTTTCTATACATTTAAACCATTGAATTTTTGGAGCTATGTATGATTTTCTATTATCTTTTGAATTTTTCAGTACCTAACTTTTAGTTTTTAGTTTTCCTATTCCTGCCATGTTCTGAACCTTAATTGCCAAAAATCACGATTAATTGTATACAATTCCAAATGGTGTGAAATAGGTGTCATTTTAAAGCTTGACATGTCCTCTATCTGGTTTAAAAATTCCAGAAACCTAACCTCATATTAAATACAGAACAAGGATGAGGTAAATAGACCCACTGGAAAATGCCCTGTTTCAATCTATATTGTAAATTACTTGCCAAAACCCATGCAAATTAACTCATTTTGGTATGTAACTTGGTAGAATATAACTTCATATTCCAACATCTAGAACTAGAAATTATCATACATTTTCTACAACATTAACATAATATTCACTATTTTACAACTTCATATAAAACAAGGCACAAATAACAATTCATATCATAACATGACAACTTGCATATCAACAACTCATCATTTTTTTCTTCATGCCTTTTGCTCCTTCCTTAGCTCTTTTGCATTGGTTCTCCCTAGCATGTTTAGTCATTGAAGGGATGAGATTCAAAAAATCTCAGTAGCAATCACCATTCATGCAATCATATTATCACATTAAGCATATAATCATCATAAAACATCAAGTGAATACTTTTAAACATTTATGCTATAATATTTTACAAAAATTTTGGTAGAGTTTCATTTTGTATTTTGGATATCCCGAGGTCTCAAAACCCCTCAATTAACTCAGCCAACATTCTCAAAGCATCACAAATGATCATATCAAACAATAGGCAAGTCATCAAATTCATTGAAAATCACATGACAATATAAGGCAAGAATAGGTAAATTGCTACCTTCATACTTTCTCTTACTCCTCCACTTAATACCAATGCTTCCACTAGCTTCCTTGGGCTTCTTCAAGTCCTAATGCATCATCAAACAACTACTCAAGCTAATAGTTTCATGATTTTCTTCAAAAAATGTTCATAAAACCCTAATTCTTCAAAAATTCACCAAAAATTCATTTGTAGCTGAAAAATGATGAACTATACCTCTATTCCATGTAATTTTCATGAGGAATCCAAATATGGACTAAGAATTACCAAATTCTATCTCTAACTATGGTTACTATTCATTCCAAATTAAACCCTAACTTTTCACTTTCTAAATCTTAAGCTTTTATTTGAAATTAATACTTGTTCCTAAGGTTTTGGACCATGAGGAACTCATTTTTGGCATAAAAAACATATAATTACATCTCCAAGACACTCCCCTGTTCTAGCTGAAATGAACCCTAAAAGAGGAAGAGGTGATTTTCATACAACTTGCTTCCAACTCTTGGGAATCCTTACTTTCTCAATAGATCAAGATTTCTAGCAAGATTGTTGCATGAAAACCCATTTCTTTCTCTTCCTTACTCATGGCCGAACTCAAGACTAAAGAGGGAGGAGGAAAGAATTTCATGGAACTACTTTAAATCACTAGAGAAATCAATTTGAAGTCATAGAGACTCACCTTTAATCTTGAATCTTCAAGCTCCCAACTTTGCCTTCTCTTTTCTCTTCTCTTTCTCTCTTTCTTTCTTGTGTTTTTTTCTCATGTTTGGAAGCTCTCTCTCTCTCTCCTTGCTGCAGCAAAATGTACTAAAATGTGAGAGGAAAGAGGAGATTAATTTCATTAACGTTGGCTTAATCATGGTTGACTTAATTACTTTATGGAATACTTCTTCAAGAAGTATTCTTAAAATAATTAAATACTTATTTGCAGCACATGGGCTGCTGAATGTCACGCCCAAGAGAGAGAAATGTGTCCAAATACTACTCAATTTTTCCTAGTTCAGATATATCTTGAACCGGGTAATTTTTAATTGTACCGATAAAACTGTTTTTTATAGTAAATTAGCATTTTTGGGCTACAGGATTATTCCAATTTTATTTTTATATTTTTTTATTTATCCTGTCCCAAATGGTATCTATGTATGGCCCATATCCTATCCCGGTTACCTTTTAATCATCGGTGGGTCCACAGTTTACTTTATCGGTTTACTGTTACTTTTTAACACTCGGCACTAATTATTTCTTTATTCTTGAACATTAACCTTTAGTGCCATATACCG
Source organism: Adenanthera pavonina (assembly GCA_026686845.1). Classification (NCBI taxonomy): domain Eukaryota; kingdom Viridiplantae; phylum Streptophyta; class Magnoliopsida; order Fabales; family Fabaceae; genus Adenanthera; species Adenanthera pavonina. The sequence goes on along the minus strand of JAIVEN010000019.1, from coordinate 7,155,385 downwards.
TTGGACTTCTTTCGTAGAGGGCTTCGTTTTGACAGTAATTTTGCATATTTATAAAATTACCCCTGACTCATGGTTAAATTATAATTTATGAAATTTTTGAGTCATTAGTTGTAATTTTTTCTAAGGACTTTTGCAATTTGACTCCACGTGAATTTATTGACTTTACGGACATGGATGTCATTTTGATAATTCTATAGGGGTAAAAATATAATTTTCTCATTTTTCTGTCCAACTAGAAAAAATGACCTCTTTGCCATTTTTCGTGCAAAACGGTGTCTTTTCGTTTTTGTAAATTCTCTATGTATCTCTAGATATTTTAATTTTCTTGAGATGTTATAATAACCACGTATCAAAATTAAATAAAACTTTAAGACAAAGGCATAATCAACAATAATCATGATTAGAGCTTAATTAGAAACAAAAATTAACTCTAAAACTAAGATAAAAATATGATAAAATAATTGTAAAAAAAAGCAATTAAAAATCTTAAGAAAATAGGGAGAAAATAGGGATCCATGGAAAAATAATCAAAGCGTTCTTTGTTGACCAAACTTTAACCAACTATAAATCAAAACCCTAAATGACTTGGGCCAATCATAATCATCAGAATTAGGTTTAATTAAGTTTTTAAGACAATTATTAGGTGATTAAATCTAAAATCATTGAGGGGAAATTAAAATTAAAATCAAGTGAGTCTTAGGGGTAAAATAGGCAAGTGAAAAATGGAAGAAATAATAGTTTAGAATGAGTTCAACATGAATGAAAAACCAATGATATGAGATGATAGGGATCATCAAACAGAGTATGGGATGGTATCTCCTTGGAGAAAACTCATGAGAATAAACCCTAAAATTCCCCAATTAATCATCTGGCTAAGCTTAATTAAGTACTAAATTAATCTAAATTAGTGGAAACAACTTTGATAGAAAGAATTAAGCCTTGAAACCATGGAACATGAATAATCAACACAAAAAAGCCTAATCCCACAATTTAAATCCTAATTTCCATTTAACACTAAATCAAGCCAAAATGTTAAAATTACACTTAAATGCATGTAATTAACCAAAATTGCATAGCAAAAACCCTAAGTATGAAAGATAAAAATAATGGAAAAATGTGTCTTATCATTGATCATACTACCTTCAAGCTTGATCGAATTCCTACTAGTAGTGTTTTTGAAAAGAATAGCTTCCCTTATAGCTCCCGTGGTATCTCTTCCAAACCAAGCTTCTATTGTGACAGCAAGGAATACCATCATAGCCTTGCATGGCTTGTCCCTGATGAGGCTTATAAAGGACCAAGTGGTAAGTTGTGTCAAAGGCTGTACAATCTAATTCTAGTTGCAAGAGATTTGTAGTGTGGTGTGTGAAACTAAACCTTATCATGAGGTTAATTGCAATTAAACTAGGATGCAAATGAATGTAGTATAGGGACGATCCTAAGTCATTCTCATAAGAGGATAACTAGGAACAATGATTAACCAAGGTTGGGTTATGAAAATGCAACCTAACTAAATGCAATGCAATGTCTAAAATTAGAGCTATAGAGGGTTTTGGTTTTAGATGATAAATACAAAAGAACTAGACTAAAGATGATTAAGGAAATAACAATTTAAAACGTAAAACTAAGCTTAAGAAACCATGTGTGTATGAAATGAATACAATGGAATGTGGCTTGGTCCAAGTTTAAAATTAGACAATAGATGAATCACAAGATAATATGTATTATCTCCAAGGGAAATGCATAAAGGCTAGCGTGAATTGAACACAAGTTATAGCCCAATTTAACATCCTTTATAAGGCATTTGAACATGTACAAATAATCTTTCAGTTCACCCAAGCATTTAAACAAACACCTTAAGGACATAGAGTCAAATCAAGCTTATTAGAGAACTTGGAATTGTCATTGCTTTCTATAAGCATACAATCATCAAATTAGCCCAATAATTAACCAATTTTGACATGAACAAACCATCCAATATCTGAATGAAACATCTCAAACACACTTACAATGATATCTAAGAAGCTAGTTCAAAATTAGAGAAGAGAGTTCATTGCCAAAATTAATAACATAATGCCATTAACAAGAAATTAATTCAAAGTCATACAAATCCACTCTCTCTTGAGAGGTCCAACAAAGATATCCATTATTCAACATAATTATAGACCTAAAACTCATTATATTTACTATAATTGAAAGGCCCTACAAGCAAATTAATTAAGCTAACTAGGTAGAGAACAAGAAAGAGTAACATAGAGAGCAATTCCCTTGAGATTCATTGTTACCTTTGTATCTTCATCATCCTAGCCCTCTTCCAATGTGAACCAACCACCAAATTTCACTCCTCAGCCATAGAACACGTTGAATACAAGGTGGATAAGCAAGGAGAATGACATAACATGACCTAAATTGAAGAAAACCACAAGTTGAAACTCAAATCTTCCTTTAATGGGCAGAAATCTTCAATTTGCTTCCAAGAAGAATTCTGTAATGTCCACCTAGATCCAGCTTGATCCATCTAAGAAGAGTGAAAAGAGGATGAAATAGAAGTGAAATTATGGAAGGAATGAGACCATATCATGGTGGTATGGTCAAATTTGGTGGGAAAATGGAAGAAAGGGTGAAAAAATAGGAGAAAATAAAGAAGAGAGGAATGTGAATGATGGAGAGAAGAGGAAGTGTAATATCCCGAAAATTCTCTTAAATGTTTAAAGCTTAATATTTCAAAATCTATAAGGAATTTACAAAAATGGATATACACCATTTTTCATAATATAAGGTAAAGAGGGTAATTATCTCGGTCAGAAGGAAAGATGAGAAAATGACCATTTTACCCCTGAGAAAAAAAAAGAAGAAAAAAAAGAAAAAAGAAAGGAAAGGAAAAAAAAAAGAAGGACGAGAAGATCAGAGAAGAAAAGGCGGTGGACTTGTACGCGTAACGAAGTAAATTTTATGAATTTTGGGGCAACTTACACCTAATGACCCGGAAGTTTTAAAAATTATAAATTTGTCCTGGGTCAAGGATATTTTTGTAAATATGAAAAATTATAGTCAAAATGAAGCTCTCAATGAGCTAAAACCAATGGAATATAGTATGGAATTTATTAAGCTCAAAATAATATTTATTGGGTAATTATGATTTAATATTAATGTCTTACCCGATAAATGTCAGTCTAGACTGCAGGAAGAAGCAGTATTCATTCAAGAAAAATGTGTGGATTTTATATTTGGACTAATCGGGATAATTATATTATGGTAATTTTATGATTATAATTAGTATCCCAATAATAGTAAAATATACTGCTAAAGTAGCTTTAATTGTCCAGACCGGTCCAGGATATATCTGGATAAGTAAATATTTAAAATTTTTAGACCAAAATACCCTCCATTTCGTGGCCAACAAGCAGCACATGTTAAAATAGCCTTAGTTTATTAATTTTCATGAAAAAGTAAGAAAAATCAAGACATTTGGTGGCATAAATTGATTGGTCACAAAGTTTATAAATACTCCCCCATGTTGAACGTCCAAGGCACTTGAAAAAGGAGGGAGAAGCAGCTGCAAGCAGTGGAGAAATGAGGGAGTATGTGAGGAGCAAAGGAGAAGGAAAAAGAGAAGAAAAATCAAGAAAAAAATAGGTAAAAATCTTCTCTCAACTTCTAATGATTTTTCCTTCAAGTTTTTAATGGTTTAAGGTTAGTTTTCTTGAGTTCCTCTTCTCCTCCTTTGCTGTAAATTTTGTCCAAGATAAGGGAGTTAGGAAAGAAAGTGAGTTTTTGCCATAAATTAAAGAGAAAGCATAAGATTAAGTGAAAGGAACAAGGTTTGATATGTTTGGAAATAAGAAAATGAAAATCACTTCTTTCCTCTTCCAATCCTTGTTCAGGTCAGTTTAATATGATGGGAAAGCGTTTGATTTTCATTAATTTGATGCTAAAAATGAGTTCCCCATAATGAAAAACCTTAAGGATAAGCATTGGCTCAAAGATAGAGTTTAAAATAAAGAGTTTGGGAATTTAAAGGTTTCAAGAGTTTTATGAGAGCTTTTTGTGATTACCCATGAAATCAATGGCTTGAGCATGTGTTGAATGATGTTTAGGGACTTGAGGAAGCTTGGTAAAACTAGAGGAAGCTTTGGTTTAAAGAGGAAAGCCAAGTGCAAGCACCAAAGGTAGCTAATTTTCATATTCTTGCTTTATGTTCTTTCGTTGTCTTTCTATGATTAAATTGTGTTGCCATATTGAAATTGTGATTTCTTTGATTGGTCTTGGCTGTTAAATGAGGGGTTTTATTCCCCGGGATATCCATTTTCTAAGCCGTTATGCTGCCGAATTTTTTTATAACTAATATGGCAATTTATTGTTTAGAGGTGATTGATGTGATTATATGTGATCAAATGTGAGTTTATTTGACATGATTGACATAATTGCATGGAATGTAACTTGCTACTGAGATTGTCCCCCAATCTCATCCCCTCAAGTATCCCAAATGACTAGGCACAAGCTATGGCAAAGGAGTCCAAAGAAAAGGCAAGGAGAATGAAGAAGAAAATGATGCTTGATGGTGTTTTCAAGCTATAAGTGTATATTTTGAAATTATGTATAAAATCGTATATATGCTTTTAGATCCGTATCATTGTGATATTATATCCTTATGAGCATTATGAAATGTTTGGCATGGATTTAAAACATGGAATGATCATGTGAGTTTGTTATGAAGTCTACTTTGCCATGTTATATTGTTAGGAGTTCATTTTGTAGCCATAAAAGTAAAGTTTACACTATTTTACCGAAACAGAGAAAGTAAGTCAAGTGTTATATATTATCTGAAACTAGAGAGAACAAGCTTTCTAATGAGCTAAAGAACACTCAATTTGGATATGTGTACAATTTATAGTATATTTTTGAAGTTAAGGGCCAAAACTAGACAGTAAAGTAAAAGCTATGAATTTCACTGTAAGTATCACTTACTTTGAAAGGAGATATAAAATTGTACAGAGCTCCAAAAATTCATTGATTTACATGTTTGAAACGATCTGTGTTTTGAGGTTAATATAACACTGGTTTGAGTTTAATTGGAGCTGTACAATGAGAGATATACAAGTTTTCCCAAGACTGTTCTAGTAAAAGTGATGTTTTGATCCCTAGTGCTTCAAATTGATTCTGTGCACTGTCTGGACAAAATAAATGTATAATAAAAATTTTTAGGTAAGTAGATGTAAATATATTTACAAGGACATATAGAATACATGATTTGGCTCAGTATATAGTTAGATATGAATTTTCAAATTTACGGCCAAAATACTGGAAAAGAGAGAAATGACCATTTATATAGTATAAGTTTGAGTAATAAACTGAACTAATTTGTCAGGTTAAAGGGAATTTTCATATTTTTATCTTGTATATCATGTTTCTAGATTCATTTAGAGACTTGAACCACATTGATATGATTTTTCTGGATTAAGTTATGATTTTTCAAAGTTCGTCCAGAAAACTTGAAATCCAAATGAATAGTATCACGTTTTTTTTTATTTAAATATTTTGGTTCTATTAATGGTTCAAGCTCTTAATATGAGCTATTTGGACGTTGTACATACTATAATATATAAAAAAATATAGATAAAAGTAAGGTGTTACAGGAAGGGGATGGAGGAGCATGACTTCTGCCTCTTTCAGATCTGAATTCTCTTGCCAAATGAGCCAGGTTAAGTGTTTAGGGCTTTAGGAAGGAGTATAGAGGTAATTTCCAAGAAAGGTGGTTAGATGGATTAGTAAAGGGTGATTAGGATGTGATATGGATGATGTGGACTAATGGGCTTCCTTCCTTGTGCCATTTGTGTGGTCCTCTAGCCCATTGACTTACCAACTTATCCATATCTAAAGACCTATCAAAATATGTTTCAAGAAATAATCAAGTGACATATTCAACCATGTAACATAATGACATAAAATTTAGGTATGGAATTATGAAATCAAATTAAGCATGATTGGGATATGGATTAGCATGAAATTTAACATGAAAAATGTAACACCTTATACTCAAAAAACCCTATTGCATAACCAAACATACAAAGACTTAAAAAAGATTACGCAAGACACAACTCTGGTGCCGTAACCTAAGTATATGGCATTGCGACACTGAGGCATTTTGGACAAAAATGAAAATGGGACAGTGATGATTGGCGCCACAGCCAAAGTTATGGCACCACGACCATAGTTATGGCATTGCAGTGCTAATGACAGCAGAATGCATCAGTAGTTTATTGATGCAAGGGCTAAATTCCTATGCATACAACTCCATACTCTGACCTCCAATTGACTTGATTCCAAGGCCTACAGGTCACTCTACTCCTACTCTAACCATAGACATCAACCATACCTTAAAATACCTTTGTGTAAAGATTATGGATACTCGAAACCAAATTGACCACTTATTTAACCAAAATCAAAGACCAAACCCCTCTAATTGCTACCAATGGATAATTGGCACTCAAAGACTATTCCAACAGGTCACACAAGGCATAAGGAACATGTCCAAGAAGGTTTCAACATGAAGAAACCACCCTTCTGAGTTTTGACCCCCTTGAACTTCAATCCAAACTAATAGGCTATACACCCATTTCACACACCAAGGACCCAAAAACAACTTTGAGCTCACAATCAAGACATACATACCCAAGGGACTTAAGGTCACTAATCTCGAGTCTAACACAACCAAACACTTAAAATTGAAATATCGCATATCACACATAGGACATAATTGACATTTATCATACCACTAGTATAACCATAGGCCCATTAACATATAAAGGGCCATACTTAAAGAATAAAGAGTATAAGAGGGGTCATACATCAGTTTGACCCCAAAATAACGGAGATGTCAGATACACATAGTATTGCACAACAATACGAGTGACACTTTACTAAACATAACCAAAACAACAACAAACGAGAAAGGGGTAAACCTCAACACCCACAAGTACTCTCAATTCTCCTTTCCCAAGCCTTCCTTGGCCTTTTTCTTGCTAGTGCTCGATCTGTCACCTACAGATTGTTAGCCACGGAGTGAGACATATGTCCTAATAACCAGGGGATTTACATATAAACAATATAAATATATAAACATGCCTTTGTAACAGAATTTAGATGTAACTCATCATGAATGCATTATGCATGATATGCAATCATCGAACTCATCAATACATGGCTAAAACTGAGCTAGTTACCATAACAAGGTAACCTTAACTAGTGACCTCCTTCTAACGACCTATGATGATTGATTCCGAGGTTACTACCCAATTTTCCTCTTAATGGACATGACACAGCCAAAGGCCACTGTACCAAAGGTTGAACCATAGCTTTCTTTCCCCTAAACCACCTAAATTGGTGGTTATTTAGAGAAAGTGCACCCTAATTTACAGCCACCTAAGTCACCCGACCATAAAATGACTATTTAGTGACTAGAATAACACAAGCGACATCACCTAAACACAAGGTCTTGTGTGTTAGCAGATTATCATACCACGTGGTATATAGAGCATTGTCACCCAAACCAAATATCACAACAATAAGAATCACGTGATAATGTCCAATGTATGCTAACATATATATATATATCAATACATGTATAATTTCTATCATGCTAGCATGCCCTAAGAATATATATAGTAAAGCATGGGGTGCATCATGACTATTAACATGCCAATATCATCAAATTCATATTATTATATATTCATGAATACCAACAACCATTTTCATCATAAAAACAGAATAAGGATAAGAAACTTACTAGTCATATAGTTGCACATATCATGATATGAAAAGAAACGATTATATTCAAGGTATGAGGCATATCATGATATGAAAGGGCAAAATATATACATAAAACATACATATTATGATATGAAAAGGACTAAACATATAAAATTAATTAGAAGACATGAAAAGAACATCCCGATTATCTCAACCGTCTAACCCACTCAACACCTCGGTAGGCAAAGAGAGTAACTACAACCAATTCAATGCTTTCCAAGTACAAACTGAAGCCAAGAGATCCCAACTAAGCAATATTACAACCTATGCAGCATCAAATTCTCATTACCATCACAAATTCTCAGTCCTTAGCATACACAATTACCAACCCAAATATAAATTGGATGGAAATAGAGCTTCCTCAAGCATACTCAATCATTGCACCTAAAACAAGTCACAGAACTATAATCACATCACCACAAATTCGGGTTCCCAATAACATCAATATTTAAGAATTAGGGTTCAGGAAATATACCACTTAAACACTAAAAATCCTCAACCTAGAGCTTAAACACATCCAATAATACATCAATGAACCATTTATACACAATTTAATTAGTAGAAAAGTATTTCAATTGAAACTTAAGCTATTCTCATGAAATCCATTGATTACATCGAAGCAAATGGAGAGGGGGAAGAAGTAGACCACTTACCCACAAGATTTAAACCTCCAAACTGCTAGAAATTGAACCACAAGGCTGAAAATATGGAACCCTAATAGAGCTCCCTCGTTTTCCCTTCATTTTTCTCTTCTGTCATCGACTAGTTCGACTTTTGCTTTTAATAAAATTCACGACTAGTGCAGCGACACAACTTAACTTCACTGCAATGTGAGTTCCTTCTAACTCGGCTTAGAAGCCCAAATCTGGTGTTCCATATTGCGGCACCATAGCTTCCTGCTTCCTTATTTTTCCTTTGCTAAAATTGGCCCTTTTCCTTCAATCCTGATCCCTCTAATCATATACTATTGACAAATCATTCTTAGAGATAATGTTCAGTGTCATTACAAAAAATAAGGAAAAGCTCTTTGAAAATGATGGAAAAGGAAACAAGAAAATAGGCTTTTCAAGAAAGTTGACTAAAATACTTCATTGACTAAACTTTGACCGGTTCTAGAATAAAAACCCTAATCACTATGGTCAAGTTTGGTAACTCAAATTAATCCTAATTAAGTACTCTAGATGATGATTAGGTGATTAATTCAAGAATCACTAAGAAAAATTAAATGTAATTTCAAATGGGATTATAACTAAAGGTATTTTGAGAAAGTGAAAAATGAGTGAATAGTACATAAAAATAGGGTCAACATGGATAAAAATCTAATCACATGGGATGGTTAATGACATTAAATGGATAATAGAATGGAAACTTTTTAGAAAAATCTCACCAGAAATCATATAGAAAACTTTAATTTGATCACTTGGAAAAGTCAAATCAAGCATTTGACTAGCTAATTAATATGGAAAATGCACCAATAGAAAGAGTTAACAACTAAATCCATGAAATATGATAAAATATCATAAAATATGCTTAAAACCAAGGATTCGACACATTTTTCCACGTACTACACAAAACCGGCTAAAACACAAATATGCTTTTAAAAACCACAAAATAGTCAAATTAATGTAATAAAAATGCTAGATCTAGGGGATAAAAATATGATAAAATGTGGTCACATTAGTGTGTAATCCAGGTCATGTTCTCGGAGAGGCATCATTATGTAAAACAACAGTGTGTGAATTCCTAAGCTAGAATAATGAGCCTAAATGAACTAAAATACAAGAAATAAAATTAGAATTAAGTGAAATGCAAATAAACTAAATGAAAACTAATAAATGCAATGAATTAATCCAGCTAATTAAACTATGATGCAACTAATATGTAAAGTCTAAATGCAAATGGTATGAGAATAAGAGAACAAATTAAGATCTAAGTGTATTGAAAATGCTGACTAAACTACTAATGCAAATGATATAAAATTAACTAATTAATTGCAACTAAAATGCAAAATAATTACTACCTAATTAAAATGCTAATGTGTGAATGCAAATGCAAATTATTTTTATAATTAAATGAGATGCAATGCAAGCTAATTTTATATACAAATGTCAACTACCAACTATGATTTGGGTTTTTTTTTTTTTTTGCAAATAAAGTGGAAATAAAAGCAAGGGAATTTAAAATCCAATGGAAAGACAAAGGAATGGAAGACTTACTTTACCAAACACTAGAATTTAAGGAAATAGAAAAGATGTGTGAATGAAATGACAAGTCAACTATGGGCTTGACAAAGGGTATTTCGGCTCTTCCTAACTTAAACCAACTAATTATATTTTGGATGTAATTAATCAAATCAATCAATTAATTTAGACACTTACCAACTAAGCCTAATTTAAGTGATTAATAAACTATAGCTTACTGTAGTGTTAATTAAGTCACATAAACTTGTTTAAATCAATTAATTAACTAAATTAGAATGTTGATTAAGCTAATGATTAAACTTGGAAAATTAAGAGTATTAATCTAATTTAACCAAATTAAGCAAATCAAGCACCAATTGTGATATACTTAACAAGACATCACCTAGATTACATTATATACCATTGATTTAGTCCAAATAACATCTAATAGCTAGGCATTAAATTTGAAATAACCTAGATCTAGATAGCCAACAATAGAAGCTCAAATCTATTAGCTGCAATTGGTCAAATAACGTTAAAAAAAAAATCTGAGTCATGCCCGAGGACACTGTCCTTAAGAGTTGTTCTGCCACAAGTCAGCAACTTCCCAGGATTAAATGGGTTCTTGCGAGAGCAAGGCAGTAGAACAAGAGAAAGAAGAAAACTCAAAAAAGCATAGAGAGCAGAAGGAGAGAGAGAAGAGAGCACTTGAAAACTCAAAGGCTGGTGTGCTTTAAACCTTTAGCAGGCACTGCCTTTTATGGGCTAAGACCTTATGAATGTTGGGTGCTGCTGCAGGAATGGACAATTAAGGCATCTGTTTTGAATGTTGGAGACAACAATTAAAAACAAATAAAACCTATAAGGATAAACAGAAATAATCAAGAGTTTAAATAGAAGCCTTGCAACTTAATGTTTAAAACTAGAAGTCTTGATGTCTCATAACCGAATCCTTAAAAAAATTGATTTTCTGGTAAACTATTTTATGTAAATTAAATTCTAGATTTTTGCAACAAAAAAAAATCTCTCAGAAAAAGCACCCAACTCCACATATACTTCACGTGCCCAGGGGGAGGGAATCAATAGATTACAACTGCGTTGGGCCATTGTTGTGTGCACATGAGCCTATCTCTTCTCTTGGCTTTTTTACTTACCTACTAACAGATCTTAGTATTTGTATACTAAGACTCTCTTTAGTTTAGGCAATGTGTGACTTCTTTTAACACACAAAAATAAGCCACACATGTATGTTCTAACAATCCTCTACATGTGTGTTAAAAGGATCATTATCTTTTGAGCTTCGACATTAGTATAAACGTTTCAAATCTAGTGTCTTTCGATTATAAACTAGACCTAGACCAATAATTCTTAGTACACAAAAATGTTAGTGAAATGTACATTTCTATGAACTAACAAGTCTTTATTGTGTACTAGAGGCCTTATTAGTCAGAGTATACCCTTATAGTTCTTGCTCTTAATGGCGGTTTTGCTCTTTAAACGGCCATGCGTGTGCTTAGTGTTCAATGAATGCTCTAGAGACTTTGCTACAGTCTCATAGAAGTGGCGCCACTCCATATTTATATAAGTGATTTCATCAAGTGTATCTGCAATGAATGCACCTTCTATAAAGAATGTGAAATCATTAAGAGTTTTGCTCAGCCTCACCAACAATGCATTCTAATACTTTCTTATACCATAGAAAGGGACTAGAATTTTAGTGCTTGCAAAACTAACAAATGACTTGTTCTTACCCATATGAACCTCCTTCATGGGATTTTCAATCATAAAGGTTGGGTTACCATAATTTTTTAATTTTAGATTGGCTTAAATCCTATTCCCCTCGATGTGTTAATAATTTGTTTCTTCCCTAGGGGTTTTGTCAAAGGATCTACCATATTGACTTCTGACCTTACAAATTCGATTGAGATTACTCTATCTTTTAGTAGCTGCCTTATAATATTATGTCTCAATCGAATATGTCTACTTTTGCCATTAAATGTCTTATTTTTAGCTATAGCTATCACCAATTTGCTATCACAATGCAAAGACATTGATGGTGCTAGTTTTTCTTCTAATGGAATATTTTCTAAGAAGTTTTTCAACCATTAGCTTCAGTACCAGCCAGTTCCATGGCAATAAACTCTGAATCCCTTTAGGATTTTGTAATAATACTTTGTTTGGTTGATCCCTAAGATACTACACCACCACTAAGAGTAAATACATAACCACTAGTAGATTTTATCTCATCTGAATTTGAGATCTAATTAGTATAATTGTATCCTTCTAATATGGAGAGAAACCTACTATAAAATATACCATAATTCATGTACCTCTTAAATACCTCATTAATCTAACCAGAGCCATCTAATGCTCACTGCATGGACAATGGGTATATTTGCTCAATCTACATACAACATATGCTATATCAAGCCTGGTGAAATTCATGAAATGCAACAAACTTCCAATAATCGATACATATTTAGATTGGGCCACTGGATTACCTTTATATTTTGCTAATTTTGTGCTAGCATCATAAGGAGTGCTTAAAGGAGTATCATCAAAATGTCCAAACTTTTTAAGAATTTTTTCAATATAATGTTCTTCAGAAAGTAAAATACCATTTTCACTTCTTATAATCTTAACACCTAATATAACTTTCACTTCACCCATATCTTCCATATCAAAATTTGAAGTAAGAAAATGCTTAGTTTCAATCACAACATTCATGCTACTACCAAAGATAAGCATATCATCCACATATAAACAAATAATCACACAATCACCATTTATAAATTTTGTATAAACACACATTTTCACTTCAACAGTAGAAAAACCATCACTCTTTAAAATTTGATCTAATTTATCATGCCATTATTTAGGTGCTTGTTTTAATCCATATAAAAATTTAACAAGTTTACACACTTTATTTTCTTGTCTAGGATTGACACACCCTTCAAGTTGTACCATGTAAATTTCTTCTTCTAAATCACCATTTAAAAAATCTATTTTAACGTCTATTTGATGAATATAAGGTTTGTGAACTAAAGTTAAAGTAACTAGAATTCTTATAGAAGAAATTCTTGTCACAGGAGAAAAAGTATTAAAATTATCAATATTTTGTTTTTGAGTAAAACCTTTAACTACAAGCCCAGCTTTATACTTATTAATGGACCTATCAGGGTTATATTTCTTCTTAGAAACCCATTTACAACCAATAGTCTTAACTCCTAGAGGCAAATCTACTAAAACCCTTATTTTATTTTGATTAAGAGAATCAATTTTAGCATTAATTGCTTCTTTCCAAAGATTAGCATCTGAAGAAGAAACAGTTTCATAAAAATTTAAAGGATTACCGTGTACCATATAAGTATAAAAATCATTTCCAAAAGAAGTTTCTTTCCTTTGCCTCTTACTTCTTAATTTTTCAATCAAATTTTCATTTGAATTTTGTTTAAGAGAAGAAGTAGAAATTTTTTATTTTTTAGGATTATGTTCAATTTTCAAAGGAAAGTTATGCTAAAAAAACTCTGCATCTTTAATTTCTATAATAGTGTTATGATTCAAAATATCACTTTTCAAAACCAGAAATCTATAAGTTGCACTATTCTAAGCATATCCATTAAATATGCAATTAGAAGTTTTAGACCTAATTTTCCTTTTCTTAGGATAAGGTAACATTACTTTAGCAAGAAGCCTCCACACTTTTAAATATTTTAGGTTAGGTACATAACCTTTCCATAATCGATAATGTGTTTGATTTGTTTTCTTATGAAGTATTCTGTTTTGTAAAAGATAAGCAAACAACAAAGCTTCAGCCCATAGATTATCTGGTGCAGAAGAATTTACAAGCGAAGCATTCATCATTTCTTTTAAAGTTCTATTTTCCTTTTATCTCCTCCATTAGACTCAAGTGAATGTGGAGGACCTACTTCATGTATTATTCCTTCTATTTCACAAAAGTCATTAAATAAAACATATTCTTTTCCTCTATCATACCTTATTCTTCTAATCTTTTTATTTAGTTGTTTTTCTACCTCTGCTTTATATAAAAGAAACTTTTCAAAAGCTTCATTTTTATTTCTCAACAAATATACTTTAGTATATCTTGAAAAATAATCTATAAAAGTTATATAATATTTTTTACCACCTCTTGTCATTGTTTGTTTTAAATCACCCAAATTAGTGTGAATTAAAGCAAGTAATTCAGTTACGCTTTGTGTAGAAAAATGTGATTTTTTAGTTATTTTAGCTTTTGCACACACTTGACATTTATTTAAATTATTATTTCTATTTCCAGAAATTAAACCAAGTTGTTACATTTTATTTATGTAAGACTTATTAACATGTCCTAATCTAGCATACCACACATCAAAAGAATCAATCATATAAATAAGCAAGTAAGAAGAAGATGAATTTTCATTCATTTTAGCAACATTTAGGACAAACAGTCCTTGGTTACAATAACCTTTTCCTACAAAAATATTATTCTTTGTCATTACAATCTTGTCAAATTCAAATGACACTTTAACTTCAGCCTTTCCTAATAGAGCTACAGACACTAAGTTTGCTTTAACATCAGGCACATGTAGTACATCATTGAGAGTCAATGTCTTTCTAGATGTGAGTTTGAGAACCACTTTTCCTTTCCCTAGAACTTTTGTAGTTCAAGATTCAGCAAGGTAAATATGGTCTTCTCCTTCCTTTATAGGATCATAGGAGGCAAACATCTCTCTATATGCACAAATGTGCCTGGTAGCCCTAGAGTTTACCACCCTTTTTCTTATACAGAGACAAGGAGAGCTTGAGAAATGATTGCATCAATAATTTCTTCAAAATTGTCATATCATTGAACCAAACTTACATTTAGCTTAGGAGGATTATCATTTCTAGCCCTTTTCCTGCACTAAGTAGCTTAATGACCGGGCTTGCCACAAACAAAGCAGCTATCCTTCTTTTTGAACTTGGGCTTAGAATTCTTGGGTTTGTAATCAGGTTTCTTGTGAGAATCATACCTCTTGCTGTGCAATTTTGTCTCCACTAAGTTTGCCTTTGAGGGTGTCTCCTTGCCCTTTGTTGCTCGAATCTCTTTCTAGTTGGTGTCTTCAATGAGTGATAAGGTCAGATAGCGACAATTGCCTCAGCTTGTGTTTGAGTTGCTGTTTGTAGTCTTTGTATGAATCCAGTAGTTTCTCTATCAAGATCCTAGCTACAAATTCATCTGGAAGGCTAATCTTCTCAGTATGAAGTTCTTCTAGCAGTTTATGGTATTTGTTGATCTGCAGGTTGATATCTTTCTCTTCAGACATCCCCCATCGGTAATAATTTTTGATGATGAATTTCTACTTTTTAGCATCATCAGCAGCATACTTTGTCATCAGTGACTCCTAAATCCTGCTAGCTTCCTTATAGACACAATATACATTGAACAAATCATTAGACAATGTGCTAATGATAGTATGCCTACATACCTTGTTGGCATAAGCCCAAACTTCTTTCTAGACTTGGTCAATATCTACAACAGGCTCAATTTAAGTGAGAGTCACTGCAACCCCATGCATGTCCAATACTGAGAAAACACATTCTTGCCATCAAACACCTTAATTTCTGATATGTCTGGGAATGACTTAGGAAGTTGTAGTGTAGTGGGTAGAAAGACAGCAGCAGCAGCAGCACCACCACTGATAGTTCCAACTGATACAATAGTGGTAATGTCAGTAGCATTAGGATTAACAGTAGCATTGCAATGTGACTCCAAAACTCTTAAGATTGTTAGCTGTAACTGGTAAAATAATGTTAGAAAAAATAAATCTGAGTTGTGCCTAAGAACACTGCCCTTAAGAGTTATTCCTCCACAAGTCGGTAACTCCCCAAGATTAATAGATTCTTCTTATCAGAGTAAGGCAATAGAACAACAAAAAGAAGAAAACTCTTAAAAGCGTAGAGAGCAAAAGGAGAGAGAGAAGAGGGTGCCTGAAAACTTGAAGGTAGGTGTGCTATGAACCTTTAACAGGCATTACCTTTTATAGGCCAAGACCTCATGAACATTGGGCGCTGCTGCAGGAATGGATGATTAAGGTTTCCATTTTGAATGTTATGTTGAATCAAGTGTTTTAATGATTCCAAGCAACTAGAGCTTGGAAGGAGAATATCAGAGTGTAAAAGCATATAAGTGAAGAAATACAATGAAATACATGTGAAGATTTAGTTGTTAGGATTTCTCACAATGTACATAAAGTAAAAGGCTTTGATTTTTACTTATTTATGTTCCCACAACATTTAAAGAAGTGTTTTCACAGATATTCTATGATAACATAAGCTAGATTTTGAAAACATTGACTAATAGATGAACTTAGCTATTAACTCTTATATGTATTGTGCAAAATTCAAACTTTGCTTGCTGAAAATCTAAGTTCTAGAGTTATCATCTCTGATAGATGAATTTCAAGTGCTAAAATTTGAATTTTGAGTAAAGCATAGTTGGCAAAATGTGCAAAATTCGTCTAAAATCCTGACAAAATTAAAGTGATATTAAAGTGCAAAAAGAGTTCAAAGTTAGTCCTTCTAACAGACGAATTTTGAATTTCAACATTTGAATTTTGAAATAAGAACTTGTGAGTTTTGTTAGAGCATATATTTGACAGATGAACTTTGAAATGCAAAATTCAAATTTCAAAGAGCAGAACTTTGTGCCATGTTGAGCTAGTCACTGACAAATGAATTTTGACTTATAAAATTTGAATTTTGAGTGCATTACAAAAATATGAGACAATTGTTTATACTTAACAGATACACTTTAAATATGAAAATTCATATGTCTTAATGTGGAATATATTTGAAAAATTCAAAATTTGAATTTCACTCTTGAACAGACGAATTTTTAAAGTTTAACGTTGAAGTCCTTAGCTTATGGTCTCTGTGAAATTCATCCGTTGACACCCAAAATTCGAATTTTAGTGTGTCAAAGGCATTAAATGCTGTTGGTGAATGGTTAGTTTTGCAAAATAACCATTGGTTAACATCTCTAACAGCTAGATCTTGTGTCTAATGACTAGTTTAATTACAAATATATAAATAGAACTTCATTTGAAGATATGGGTAACAATTTCATGTTGTATATACTGAAACTTTGCTAAATTCATTAGTCAAAGCCCTTTCTCTCACACGTTTCATTTACTACACTTCAACTATCACATTTACTCTAGTTTAGAGAGTGTTCTTTCTGTATAAAATCTTTTCTTCATTTGGAAGAAGGATTTTTTGTGAGGGGTTTCATAAGGGAATTTGGGAAATACTTTGTAAGAGTGCAGAGTATAGATTTGAGAGCTCTTAGTATCACACCTCATACTTATACTCCTTTCCCATGTATTATAATATATTTAAGTCCATTAATGTTTGATTGGAGACTTGATTACATAAAGGAACTTAAATCAATTTATTTCATTTGGGGTACTATTCCTTTGGTTATCTTCTTTTCACTCGGTGAACTTTGAAAATTTATAACTAAATCAATAAAAATCATATTGATATGGTTCAAGTATGTAAATATAGAATAAAAGATTATATACATGGAAAAAAGGTTGAATTGTGAAATTACTTGGCCAATTTATACAGTAAATTTGTATTATATTCACTATAGCAATGGTCATTTTAAAAATTTCTGATTCTGACCATAAATTTGAAAATTCACTATAAATCATACACAACTCCAAATTGAGTGATATTTAAGTCTATGGAAAGCTACACATGTATATTTTTCATACATATAAAACACTCATACATTGAACATATCGAGATCTATACAGTACTTTGAATTCCCAACAGTGCTCAGAAAGGTCTCTTGCATTCTTCCTACTTTCCAAAATACACATTAATATATACATACATAACCATAGCTTGCCCTTATCTTACATGATACTCTATAACAAACCTAGAGGAACATAGTAACATGAAGACATAGCATGATTATGTCCCATAAGATTTTACATAACATCTCATATAATAGCATCAACCTAAGTATCATTATCTTGAACATTAAGTTGCTTCTCCTTGCCTTTCCTTTCTAGGGTAATCTTGCCATAACTAGACCCTAAAATTTGTTAGAAATTTGGAAAGGGGGTGAGATTCAGAGAATCTTAATAGCAACCACCATGATGCACACATATTATCATATATATTGCAAGTATTCATCTAAAAACACATCAAGCATGCAATCAAATCATTTTGGCATAACTATTTTATAAAAACTTGGGTAGCATTTCCCCTTATATTTGGACATATCCAGGGTCACATTGCCCTTCAAACAATCCAACCAAAAATGCCAAATCATCACAAGACATCATTTCAAATATTAAACATATCATTCAAACCAAGCAACATCAATGACAATACATAGGCATACATAGGTGAGTTAACTGCCTTTGGGCTTTCCAATTTTCTCCAAACTTTGCAAACCCTTTCCTTGATCTTCTAACACTCTTTTGGATCCTATAGCATCATAAAATAAGGCCATTAGCCACTGATTTCATGATTCACTTCACAAAGTGCTCACTTGAACTAAAAATTCCATTTTGCAAATCACTTGGAATTTCTTGTACAACACACTTATTCTAAGCTATTTTGGTCCCAAGAAATATATTTTTGGGTAAAAAAAATTGAAATTTCCTTCCTATATTGATCCCTAATTAGGTAGAAAATTACCATAAATTGTAGAAAAATAACTACTCCATAAATCTTGAAACAACTTGTACATTCATGCATCTTAAGACATTTCCAAGCTTCTCTATGGTTTTATTTTACAATAGCTCAACTTTCTCTCTCTAGGTTTGCTATGGCTGAGCCTTGAAATGAGAGAAAAGAGGAAAATACTCCATGGAAATACTCTCAAACACTTAAATAAACATGCTAGAGGCCGTAAGACATTACCTTGAACATTTGTGCTTGATGCCTTGCCTCTTGGTTCCTCTTTTTCCTCCTTTAAAAGTTTTTCTCTCTCTCTCTCACTCCTTAGCTTTGTTTCAGACATGGCTTGTAGCTGAATATGGAGTCCAAAGGCCTTAACCAAGGCTTAATAGGAAAGATATCAAATAAAGATTAAATCATGGTTAATTTTCATCAACCTTGGGCTACTTTTCCATTAAAGCTTTTCACATAATTCCCTTGGTGTCCCATGACTTGATTCAGACGTGTCTCAACTTATTTTTGGCAAAAAAATTACTTCAATTATTTACATGGATCAAAATACCCTTTACCGATTAAATTTACCCGTATCGATTGTGTATTTTCACCAAAATTGTCATTAAATTGGTACAAGACTATCCAACAATAAATTTTGGACTAAAATCATTATCTTGACTCAAAATATACTTTAGCAAGGTTCCTTTTGTTAACAAGGCTGACTTCCCAAGAGGGGGGGTGAATTGGGAAGATTGAAATTTTTCTGCACAAAGTGAAGTTAGTGAAGATATCACAGTATAATAAAAAGAACGTGTAAAACAGAGCAAGCTGAAAAGTAGAGATAAGGAGAAGAAAACTCAAAGATTTATTCTGGTTCGGTCTATCCACTTGACCTACATCCAGTCCCCAAGACACCTCTTGAGATTTGTCCACTATACAGCAAGAATTTCAATGGGCTTCTTGCTAAGACCACAGTACACGAGTATGCTCTGTTTCTGAGCTCTCTCAAACTCTCCAAGCACTTTCACTATGTGCTTCCCAATCCCCTTGTGAATACCCCTCACAAGTAAATCTATCTTCCAGATGAAGAGTAGATAGTTTACAAATGAATAACTCTCTTGAATAGAGTAGATATGAAGGTTTAAGTACAAATAATGAAGTTGGAAGGGTAAAAGCTTTTGAGATGAAGATTCAGCAGAAATTCGGTATATACAAGTTTGATTCGTTACCCACAACTTCAAATGATGTTGTATTTATAGATTTAGGTCTCAAATATCCGTTAGAGACTAAATCTATCCATTGGGGAAGTTATCCAACGGTTACTCTGAAAAACTATCCGTTTACCAACCGCATTTAATGTTTCTGACATACTGAAATTCGAATTTTGGTTGGCCAACAGACGAATTTCGAGGGAACCGAAGGTTAAAGCTTCCAACGTTAAAATACGAAGTTCGTCTGTCCATAGAGTGAAATTCGAATTTTGAAACTTATAAAATATTTTCACAATGTGACATACGAATTTTCAAGAAGAAAGTTTTTCTGTAAATCGTGAACAGTGTTTTCAATTTTCTACAGTACCCTCGAAATTCGAATTTTGGATGCCCAAAATTCGTCTGTCCATTGAACGTTCAAAGAGGCACAGTAGTTCACTTTCTTTGAAATTCGAATTTTGGCAGAGTGAAATTCGTCTGTCAGAGACCAGTTTTGAGACTTAAATCATTCTTGATCTCAGATGAACTTTATCAAACTTTCAGACGAATTTCTTCTATTTTCTCAAGTTTTGTTTTGTCTGAAATTCGAATTTTGAAAGAGTGAAATTCGAATGTCACAAAGTAGCTCCTTTGACTCAGATGCAAATTCGAATGTTGCTAAGTCAAAGTTCGTCTGTCAGAGAGCATTTTTCAAACTTAGTTTCTTCTTGATCTCAGATGAACTTTAGCATAGTTTCAGACGAATTTCTTTGGTTTTCACAAATTGCATTTTGTCTGAAATTCGAATTTTGAAACTGTGAAGTTCGTCTGTCACAAAAAGGCTTCTTTCAAACTTGATGAAAATTCGAATTTTGAATGACCAAAATTCGTCTGACAGAGAGACATCTCTTCAGACTTGTTCAGTTTAATCTTGAAATTTGAATGTCCTAAGGCAAAGTTTGAATTTCCAACTTTGACAGTTTAGTTTGAACTTTCAACCTTCGTCTGTTTGTGGGTGTTTTCCAAATATTTCAAGATTTAACATAAAATCAAAGTTTAAAAACATCTTTTCTTCAAATCAAAATCTTTTACCCAATCATATCAAGAACTAAGACTCTACAAAAAGTCTACCAGCAAATACTCATAAAATCTTCACTTGATATAGCTTTGATCTCCTTTGATATCTTCAATCCAGGCTCCTGAGTGTTGGTTTAGAATCATCAAAACTCTTGATTCAACATTCTCTCCCTTTTTGATGATGACAAAACAACTCACAAACTGGATTAGTACTTGGGTTTGCTTTCACAAGCTCCCCCTTATATATGCATAAGATATCAAATCAACAGATTAAGTGAAGAGATTTAAGGCACAAAATATTGCAACAAAGAGATCCATACATTTAATCAAGAGTTGCTTGTACAGAAATCAAAGTTCAAACACAAAATATAAAACAACACAAAATACAACAAGAGGACCCAAGCCTAATTTCTAAGCAATTCTACAATAATTTCTTCTTGGACTTGGTCTTCTTGCTGTAGTATTTCCCTTTCCCTTTCCCAGATTGCTCAGCAGAAGGCTTTCCAGTTTACCCAGACTTCTCCCCCTTTTTGGCATCATCAGGAAGGCTAACAAAATCGGCTGGAGGAGGAATCTGAGAGACAGGAATAGCACGAAGTGGCACAGGAGCAAAGGGAATATCAGGCTGAACTGGTGCAAGAGGCTCAGCAGTCTCAGGACTAGATTCGTCATCTTCATCATCATCAGAGACCACAAGCAGCTCTTGCATTTCCTGTCTGGATAGAGCTGGCCGAGCTCTCTGTTCCTCTGACAGCCCATAAGTAGCAAGGGAAGGAGAGGCTGGTGCAGGAGGAGGAAACATTTCTTCAAGCCTTCTCCTTTGAGCTAGCAGAAGAGCATTGTGAGCAATAGCAGCAAAGTCAATAATAGGCACAATGCTCCTTTCCTCATTGAGTGCAGCTTGCAGAAATGGTGAAGCAGAAATGGATGCTACTAGCTGCTCAACTTGCTCAGACTCTTGGGTGGAAAGGATAGAGTCCCGAGCAACTGCTTTACTCTGCTCAATTGGGCTTGTTTCCTGTAGACCCTCTTCCTCCTTGCCATAGTCCAAGGGTGGACCAGGACTTACCTCATTGTTGGAGGCCTTTGGCGTGCCAGTTGGTTCAGTCTCTTGCATACCAACATCAGGGATAGGAGAATCCAGCTCAAAAGGACTTGGAGGCACAGGAGATGGAGACAGAGTAGGCTCAGGGATACCAGGCTGAGGTGGAGCTGAAGTGGTAGGAATTGCATTTCTAATCTCTTCATAGGCATCAGCCACCACCTTCATATTCACAGCCAACTGATGGATCTGATCTTGTAGATGAGCAAATTTGATGTTTTGCTCATCCCTAATGCTGAGAATGAGTGTTGACAGACTGTCAAACAACTCAGTGATCTTTGTTGGCTTGACCCGTGAGGAGGGAGTGGAAGGAGGGTGAGTAGGCCTGGAGGGAGATGGAATAGGTTGAGAAGGCTGAGGTACAGATCTACTAGGGGCCTCAGAAGTGCCTTCTTGTTGGAGGGAAGCATCAGCAACAAAGAACAAGTCTTCAGATTTTCCTGCTCCCTTTCCAACCCATCGTCCTTCATCCTTTTCAATCCCCATTCTTTGTAGTTCTTCCTCTTTGAATGCCTCAGTGAGTTTTCCTTTCCCCTTTTCAATGTGCTGGATCCTAGCATGCTGCAGGATTCTTGAAATAATTGCTGCGTAGGGGAGTGTGGAATCCTTCCTCTGATCTCTTGCTTTTATCATTCGCTGGAGAATGATATGACCCATATTGATCAGCTTCCCACGTATGATTGCAGTCATTACATGAGCCTCTGCCCTTGTTATCAAATTGAAGCTTCCACCTTTATTGAAAATGATCCTGGACACAATGTAGTGTAGAATCCTTACTTGTACACTTAGATCTGTGGGCTTCAACAGATTTATTGTGGGCCTATTCTCCCTTCTTCTGAACAAGGTGTCCAAGATAGTGCTCTCCTTGTAATATAGGAAGGGCTCACCTTCTTCGTCAGCTGTGCTAGCCTCATCCATATACCCAGAGGCTGTGATGTCAACTTTCAGCCCATCTTGACCTGGGATTTCCAACACCTCATTGAAGGTTTCATCAGCAAGCCAAATGGTCCTTGATCTCAAGGTGACCTCCCATTTCCTTTTCTTGCTGTTATATTTAAGAGAGGCATACCAAGTCTTCACTACTTCATCATCATATTTTTCAGCAATTTCCAACAGATTTCTATATTTTATCAACCATATTGCAGCATCAAAGTTGTTGGATATCAGAAATTGTTCCATATTTACACAGTGAGGCTTGATTACCTTTTTGTTTGAAAACTTGGTAGTGTACTCTTCTTGAATCTCAGGAGTGCTCCATAGTGGTAGTGTAGTCAATTCGAACTCTCCAGATTCAGTAGAAGAAGAGGAAGCCACAGCAGTAGTATCAGCCGAAGGAACTGCAGATTTTGAAGATGAGGGCCCAGCTTTCTGAGATTCTGACTTGGACGATGATTTTTGGCGTTTGGAAGGAGTAGCTTTACCGGGTTCGGCCTTTCTCTTGGATTTCTCTCCTTCCTTTGTAGCATATTGAGATTTGACCGTCCTTTTTGGCCGAGTTCCAGCTTGTCCTGTTCCAGGAATCTTCACTCTCGCCATTTCTTGGTTGAATGATGCAAAATGTGGCTGAGAATAGATTTAAGGTATGCGAAAGGAAATTTAATTGGTGAGAAATGACGGTTTTTGGACAGGAGTTAAGAGGATTGAAGAGAGAATCAGAACAGACTTAGAGGAGTTACAAATAGTGTTGCGTCTGTTCTGTGGGAACCCATCGGTTTTAACGCATGTAACCGTCTGACAGACGAATTTTGAGGGGTCAAAATTCAAATTTCGGGCAGTTACAAGTTAAACCGTCCAGCACATCTTACTGACAGACAAATTTTCATCTTGAAAGTTCGTCTGACAGAGGCTTGAAACAATCAATACATACACAACAGACGAATTTTGTTCCGACAAAATTCGAATATTGAAAAGAAAAACAGCCTCAACAAACAAAACTTCAACCAATAGATGAATTAAGCATGCAGAGCATCATCTTTCAAGCATTCAATCATCAAGAGCATAATTCAACAGACGAATTTTGAACTGAAACTTCAAAATTTTCAACTTTTGTAAATATTGTCCAACATTCGTATGTTAAGAAGTAATAATTCGTATAACAGTGATGGACAATCATTACTTTGAAATTTTTGTTTTTGAAAATTCAAACTTTCAAGCTTCAACAGACGAATTTCGAGGCATTACCGAGAACTGTTCCAAGGCATAACAGGCCAAAGTTCGTCTGTTGGTCAACCAAAATTCGAATGTTGACCATGTTGACCAGTTCAAAAACACAGATTATCAATGAAATTCATCTAGCAATCAAACATCATACAAATTTCAACTTTAAAAACTTACAGAATGGATCCAGACCTTAGAATAATTATCATTCACTTCATTTTCTGGTTGTTCCAATCTGGAGTGCTCCAATCTTTCAAACTTTTAGCCATTGATTTTCACAAGGAGCACCTGCAACTATACTAAAACATACTCCGATGCTCAAGTTAGAATAAATTCTAGTATTAAAAATTCTAAAGACAGAATTGCACAGAAATGACTTACAATTCATTGGGATTTACCATTCCCAATTCTCTTCTTATTTTGCAATGCCTGTCTTCTGGTAGAGGTTTGGTGAGTATGTCAGCTAGTTGATCCTCTGTTGGGATGTATTCCAGCTTAACTTCTTCTTTCAGAACGTGATCCCTTATGAAGTAGTGTCTAACCTCAATATGTTTCGTCCTTGAGTGCATGACAGGATTCTTAGAGATGTTTATGGCACTTTGATTATCACACATGATGGGTATCTCTTTCATTTTAACCTCAAGATCCTCAAGCTGCTGCTTCATCCAGATGACTTGGGCACAACAGCTTCAAGCTGCAACATACTCAGCTTCTGCAGTGGATAGAGCCACACTGTTTTGCTTTTTGCTGAACCATGAAACCAGGGATCCTCCAAGAAACTGACAAGTTCCACTTGTGCTTTTTCTGTCAGTTTTGGATCCAGCAAAATCAGCATCAGTGTATCCTTTGAGATCTTCTCCATTGCTTTTTGGATACCAAAGACCCATCTGTGATGTTCCAATTAGATATCTGAAAATTCTTTTCACAGCTGTTGCATGGGTTTCTTTGGGGCATGATTGGAACCTTGCACACATGCAGACACTGAACATAATGTCAGGTCTGCTGGCAGTTAGGTACAACAGGGATCCAATCATTCTTCTGTATTGAGTAATGTCAAACATTTTCCCATTTTCATCCATGTCCAGTTTGGTTGCAGTAGCCATAGGTGTTCCCATTGGCTTGGCATTCTCCATTCCAAACTTCTTTAACAGCTCCTTTAGATACTTGGATTGACTGAGAAAGATACCATCATTAAACTGTCTGATTTGCAATCCAAGGAAGAAATTGAGTTCACCCATCATGGACATTTCGAATTCTCCCTGCATTAACTTAGAAAATTCCTTGCAAAGAGTTTCATTAGTAGCACCGAAAATAATATCATCAACATAGATTTGGACAATTAGTAAACCTTTATTCTCTTTCTTAGTAAATAAAGTTGTGTCAACTTTGCCTCTGTTAAACCCTTTTTCAGTCAGAAAGTTGCTCAATCTTTCATACCATGCTCTGGGAGCTTGTTTTAATCCATAAAGAGCTTTCTTCAGTTTATAGACATGGTTTGGTTTTGTAGAATCCTCAAAACCTGGAGGTTGATCTACATAAACCTCTTCATGATATATCCATTCAGAAAGGCACTCTTTACATCCATTTGATATAGCAAAATATTTTTCATGCATGCATAAGCTAGTAGAATTCTTATAGCTTCTAATCTGGCTACTGGTGCAAAGGTTTCTTCAAAATCAATACCTTCTTCTTGATTATACCCTTTAGCAACTAATCTAGCTTTATTTCTGATTATGGTTCCAGATTCATCAAGTTTGTTTTTGAAAACCCATTTGGTACCAATAACAGGATGATTTTTGGGTCTAGGTACTAAATCCCAAACGTGATTTCTTTCAAACTGATTTAGTTCATCTTGCATTGCCAAAATCCAGTAATCATCAGTTAAGGCTTCTTCAGCACATTTGGGTTCAATTTGAGAAATGAAAGCACAATTTAGCATTTGATCCCTTAACTGTTTTCTGGTTTTGACTCTCTCTTGAACATCTCCTATCACTTGATCAACAGGATGATTCCTTTGATATCTCCAAGCTTTAGGGAGTTCTTGAGATGTTTCTTCATTATTTTCTTCATCAAACTCTTGCTCCTAGATATCTTCCTCTATGTTAACAGATTCAGATATCTTTGGAGGTTCAGTTCTACTTTTATCAGAAATGCCCAGTTTTTCAAAATTGAAAGCAAGATCATCCTCATTGGTAAGATGTTTTGAAACAGTTTCATTTTCAATGAAAACCACATGCACAGATTCTTCTACCACATTTGATCTTTTATTATAAACTCTATATGCCTTACTCCTACTAGAGTAGCCTAGAAATATACCTTCATCTGATTTGGCATCAAATTTACCTAGGTTTTCTTTGCCATTGTTGTGAATGAAGCATTTGCACTCGAACACATGGAGATGGGACAGATTTGGCTTTCTCCCCTTGTACAGCTCGTATGGAGTCTTTCCCAGGATGGGTCTGATGTATGCTCTGTTGATGATGTAACTTGTTGTGTTCACTGCATCAGCCAGAACACTTGAGAAAGTTCTTTCTCATTTAGCATAGCTCTGACCATCTCCCCAATAGTTCTGTTCTTCCTTTCTACTACTCCATTTTGTTGAGGAGTCCTAGGAGCTGAGAAGTTGTGGTCAATTCCATGCTCACTGCAGTACTCCAGGAAGTATGCATTTTCAAATTCTCCTCCATGATTTGATCTGATAGACACAATAGAGATACCTTTCTCATTTTGCACTTTCTTAACTAAGGTTACAAATGCATCAAAGGTATCACTCTTAGAAGAAAGGAATAATGTCCAAGTAAATCTAGAATAATCATCAACAATTACAAGAACATACAGATTACCACCAAGACTTTTCACCCTAGATGGTCCAATTAAGTCCATATGCAGCAATTCAAGTGGTCTTGTTGTGGTAACTATGTTTTTAGATTTGAAGGATGATTTAATTTGTTTTCCTTTTAAGCATGCATCACATTCTTTATCCTTTTCAAAAAATATTTTTGGCAAACCAGTAACTAGCTCATTTTTAACCAGTTTAGACAATTGATTCATATTGACATGAGCTAATCTCCTATGCCATAACCAACTATCATTATTTTGACTAATTAAGCACACAGAATCTAAAGGAGGAAGTTCATCAAGGTCAATAGTATAGCAGTTACCATCCCTTTGAGCCTTGAGGATTACTTTGTGATCACTTTTTCTGATGACCAGGCAAAACTTTGAGTCAAACAGCACCCAGTTTCCTTTGTCACAAGTCTGACTCACGCTTAGCAGGTTGTGGTTGAGGCCAATCACAAACAGCACCTCTTCAATGGATGTTTCTGGATTTTTCCCCACAATGCCGATTCCAACGATTTTGCCATATTGATCACCTCCAAAGGTCACCTTTCCTCCTTTCTTGTCTCTAAGGGTGATGAACTTCTCCTTGTCACCAGTCATGTGACTTGAGCAGGCACTGTCCATATACCATTTGTTGCTTTTCTTAGCTTTGAGACAGACCTGCAAAACAATGTTTATGATTTCCTTTTAGGTACCCAAATTTGCTTGGGTCCTTTTTGGTCAGTATATTTTTCCCTAGATGCAGATGCAACATTGGGAACCCATTCAACTTTCCTCCCAAGTCCATTTTTCCTCAAATCACAGGAACTGGAAATATGTCCCTTTTTGTTACAGAAATGACAGGTAGTAAAAGGACTGCTAGATTGAGATGCAGGAAGAAAACAGTGCAGATAATACTTTTGTCTAGCATGCCTTGGTTGATCATATGTTTCAATGTGAGGTGATGCATTAACTTTCTTTTTATTGTTCTTAGCATGCACAAAATGTCTCATATATGCATTTTGATTTTTCTTCCTAATCTTTTCCTTGACAGCACATGGGTCATAGCCAAGACCAGCTTTTCCTTGTGATATTCTTTGGCTCCCCATCAAGGCAAACAACATATCTTTACCTCTTGTGAGCCTAGACATGCTTTTAACTAGATAATCATTAGTTTGTTTAAGTTCAGTGCATGAAGTGCAGCAAACAGATTCAGAAGTAGGTAAAGAAGCAGTTTCAGAAACTATGCCTTGAGACTCCAGCTTGCTTATCTTTTTCTTTGCCAATTTTAGTTCTTTAGCAACTTTAATAAATTCATCATGAAGCTCATGAAATGCATCCAGTAATTCAGAATAGGAAGGTTCAGATTCATATACCTCTTCTTCCAGATCACTACTGCATGAGGGTGTGGTTTCTTCAGAAGCAAGTGCCATCAGACAAATGTTGGCAATCTCATCTTCATCTTCTTCTTCCTCATCTGAGCTGTTGCCCCATATGGATGAGATGTAGGCTTTCTTCTTTTTCCCTTTGTCTGCACCTTTCTTTTCTTTTTCTTGCTTCTTGAGGAATTGGGGGCAGTCCCATTTTATGTGTCCCTGCTTCTTGCACTCATAGCAAGTCACAGGTTCTTTTGCCTCTTTCTTGCTTTCCCCAGCAGCTACCTTCTTGAAGAATCTCTTGTTCTTCTTCTTGCTGTAGAATCTTCCGAATTTTCTGACCATCATAGCCAGAGTTTCCTCATCCAGCCCATCCTCTTCATCAGATTCTTCTTCCTTTTCATCAGCAGCTTTGAGGGCAAGGCCTTTCCTTGAGAGCTTTGATTTTTCCTTCATACTCTTCAAGGCTGCCAAAGAGAGCTGTGACAGAGGCCATTGATTCTCCTCTGGCTTCTTCTATTGCTGTCACCTTGGGCTGCCATTCCAGAGGGAGTGCTCTGAGAATTTTTCTTACTTTCCCTGATTGAGAGTATTCCTTTCCTAGGCTCTTTAGTTGATTCACAATGAGAGTGAATCTCTTTTGGAGCTCCTTTACAGTTTCTCCTTCAGACATCCTGAAGCTCTCATACTTTCCAATGCACGTATTGAGTCTGTTCTCCCTGACCCCAGATGTCCCTTCATGTGCAATCTGCAGAGTGTCCCACATCCCTTTTGCAGTGGTGCATTGTGAGACCCTGAAGAATTCGTCCTGGTTCAGGGCACTGACTAAACAATGCTTTGCTTTAAAATTCAGTAGGACTCTCCTTCTGTCTTCATCATTCCACTCTGCTTCCAGCTTCTCTTTGTATCTTCCATCTTCAGTTAGAGCCATTGGGACGAAATCTCCTTTATCAATGACTGACCAGATGTCAAGATCAATTGATTGGAGGTAGATCTGCATCCTCATCTTCCAGTACCCATAATGCTCTCCACTGAAGCCTGGTGGTCTGTTAGTGTTGTTCCCTTCAGGAAGTATACTCTCTCCAAAGCTAGCCATCTTTGTTCCCGGACTGTAAAATCCTTTGAGTGGGAATCCGGGCTCTGATACCACTTGTTAGCAAGGCTGACTTCCCAAGAGGGGGGGTGAATTGGGAAGATTGAAATTTTTCTGCACAAAGTGAAGTTAGTGAAGATATCACAGTATAATGAAAAGAACGTGTAAAACAGAGCAAGCTGAAAAGTAGAGATAAGGAGAAGAAAACTCAAAGATTTATTCTGGTTCGGTCTATCCACTAGACCTACATCCAGTCCCCAAGACACCTCTTGAGATTTGTCCACTATACAGCAAGAATTTCAACGGGCTTCTTGCTAAGGCCACAGTACACGAGTATGCTCTGTTTCTGAGCTCTCTCAAACTCTCCAAGCACTTTCACTATGTGCTTCCCAATCCCCTTGTGAATACCCCTCACAAGTAAATCTATCTTCCAGATGAAGAGTAGATAGTTTACAAATGAATAACTCTCTTGAATAGAGTAGATATGAAGGTTTAAGTACAAATAATGAAGTTGGAAGGGTAAAAGCTTTTGAGATGAAGATTCAGCAGAAATTCGGTATATACAAGTTTGATTCGTTACCCACAACTTCAAATGATGTTGTATTTATAGATTTAGGTCTCAAATATCCGTTAGAGACTAAATCTATCCGTTGGGGAAGTTATCCAACGGTTACTCTGAAAAACTATCCGTTTACCAACCGCATTTAATGTTTCTGACATACTGAAATTCGAATTTTGGTTGGCCAACAGACGAATTTCGAGGGAACCGAAGGTTAAAGCTTCCAACGTTAAAATGCGAAGTTCGTCTGTCCATAGAGTGAAATTCGAATTTTGAAACTTATAAAATATTTTCACAATGTGACATACGAATTTTTAAGAAGAAAGTTTTTCTGTTAAGTGTGAACAGTGTTTTCAATTTGCTACAGTGCCTTCGAAATTCGAATTTTGGAAGTCCAAAATTCGTCTATCCATTGAACGTCCAAATAGGCACAGTAGGTCACTTTCTTTGAAATTCGAATTTTGACAGAGTGAAATTCGTCTGTCAGAGACCAGTTTTGAGACTTAAATCATTCTTGATCTCAGATGAACTTTATCAAACTTTCAGACGAATTTCTTCTATTTTCTCAAGTTTTGTTTTGTCTGAAATTCGAATTTTTAAAGAGTGAAATTCGAATGTTAGAAAGTAGCTTCTTTGACTCAGATGAAAATTCGAATGTTGCTAAGTTAAAGTTCGTCTGTCAGAGAGCATTTTTCAAACTTAGTTTCTTCTTTATTTTAGATAAACTTTAGCAAAGTTTCAGACGAATTTCTTTGGTTTTCATAAATTGCATTTTGTCTGAAATACGAATTTTGAAACTGTGAAGTTCGTCTGTCACAAAAAGGCTTCTTTCAGTCTTGATTGAAATTCGAATTTTGAATGACCAAAATTCGTCTGACAGAGGGACACCTCTCCAGACTTATTCAGTTTTAGCTCGAAATTCAAATTTCCAAAAGCAAAATTCGAATTTCCAACTTGACAGTTCAGTTATACTTTCAAACTTCGTCTGTTTGTGAGTATTTTCCAAATAAGTAAAGATTTAACTTCAAATCAAGGTTTGAAAACGTCTTTTTCTAAAATCAAAATCTTTTACCCAATCTAAACAAAAACTAAAGATCCTACAAATGATCTAATAGCAAATACTCAGAAAATCTTCACTTGAAACAGCTTTGATCTCCATTGATATCTTCAATCCAAGCTCTTGAGTGTTGGTTTGGAATCATCAAAACTCTTGATCCAACATTCTCCCCCTTTTTGATGATGACAAAACAACTCACAAACTGGATTAGTACTTGGGTTTGCTTACACAAGCTCCCCCTCAACATATGCATTACATTTCATAAGATATCATTTTCAACAGATTAAGTGAAGAGATTCAAAGACCAAATCATTGCAACCAAAAACATAATTTACTTAAACAAATTGTTGCAATACATATTTCAATCAGTTCTCAAAACATTAAACAAGAAAAAAAAAAATTAAAACTAGATACAACAAGAAGATTCAGCCTAAGATCTAAAAACATCACTTCTTCTTTGGCTTAGACTTCTTGCTGTAAGTCTTTCCTTTTCCAGATGACTCAGCAGATCTTCCAGTGTGCTTAGTCCCAGTTTGCTTTATCTTCTCTTCTTTGGCTTAGACTTCTTGCTGTAAGTCTTTCCTTTTCCAGATGACTCAGCAGATCTTCCAGCGTGCTTAGTCCCAGTTTGCTTTATCTTCTCCCCCTTTTTGGCATCATCAGAAAGCCCAGCAAAGTCCATTAGAGGAGGTATCTGAGTGAGAGAAACAGCACGAAGAGGGACAGGAGCAAAAGGAATCTCTGGCTGAGCTGGTGCAGAGGGCTCAACAGGCTCTTCATTAGAATCATCAGAGACCTCAAGCAGCTCTTGCATTTCCTATCTGGATAGAGCTAGCCGAGCTCTCTGTTCCTCTGACAGCCCATAATCAGCAAGAGAAGGAGAGACTGGTGCAGGAGGAGGAAACATTTCTTCAAGTCTTCTTCTTTGAGCTAGCAGAAGGGCATTATGAGCAATAGCAGCAAAGTCAATAACAGGCACAATGCTCCTTTCCTCATTGAGTGTGGATTGCAGAAATGGTGAAGCAGAAATGGATGCTACCAGCTGCTCAACTTGCTCAGACTCTTGGGTGGAAGGAATAGAGTCCTGAGCAACTGCTTCACTCTGCTCAATTGGGCTTGTTTCCTGCAGACCCTCTTCCTCCATGCCATAGTCCAAGGGTGGACCAGGACTTACCTCATTGCTGGAGGCCTTTGGTGTGCCAGTTGGTTCAGTCACTTGCATACCAACATTAGGGATAGGAGAATGCAGCTCAAAAGGACTTGGAGGCACAGGAGATGGAGACAGAGTAGGCTCAGGGATGCCAGGCTGAGGTGGAGCTGAAGTGGTAGGAATTGCACTTCTAATTTCTTCATAGGCATCAGCCACCACTTTCATATTCACAGCCAACTGATGGATCTGATCTTGTAGATGAGCAAATTTGGCATTTTGCTCATCTCTAATGCTGAGAATGAGTGTTGACAGATTGTCAAACAGCTCAGTGATCTTAGTTGGCTTGACCCGTGAGGAGGGAGTGAAAGGAGGGTGAGTAGGCCTGGATGGAGATGGAAAAGGTTGAGAAGGCTGAGGTACAGATCTGCCAGGAGCCTCAGAGGTGCCTTCTTGTTGGAGGGATGCATCAGCAACAAAGAACAAATCTTCAGATTTTCCTGCTCCCTTTCCAACCCAATGTCCTTCATCTCTTTCAATGCCCATCCTTTGCAATTCTTCTTCTTTGAAGGCCTCTGTGAGCTTCCCTTTCCCCTTTTCAATGTGCTGAATCCTAGCATGCTGCAGGATTCTTGAAATAATTACTGCATAGGGGAGTGTGGAATCTTTCCTCTGATCCCTTTCCTTTATCATACGCTGGAGAATGATATGACCCATATTGATCAGCTTTCCACGTATGATGGCAGTCATTACATGAGCCTCTGCCCTAGTTATCAAATTGAAGCTGCCACCTTTGTTGAATATGATCCTGGACACTATGTAGTGCAAGATCCTTACTTGTACACTGAGGTCTGTGGGCTTCAACAGATTTATTGTGGGCTTATTCTCCCTTCTTCTGAATAAGGTGTCCAAGATAGTGCTCTCCTTGTAATATAGGAAGGGCTCACCTTCTTCGTCAGCTGTGCTAGCCTCATCCATATACCCAGAGGCTGTAATGTCAACTTTCAGCCCATCTTGACCTGGGATTTCCAATACCTCATTGAAGGTTTCATCAGCAAGCCAAATGGTCCTTGATCTCAAGGTGACCTCCCATTTCCTTTTCTTGCTGTTATATTTAAGAGAGGCATACCAAGTCTTCACTACCTCATCATCATATTTTTCAGCAATTTCCGACAGATTTTTATATTTTATCAACCATATTGCAGCATCAAAGTTGTTGGATATCAGAAATTGTTCCATATTTACACAGTGAGGCTTGATTACCTTTTTGTTTGAAAACTTGGTAGTGTACTCTTCTTGAATCTCAGGAGTGCTCCACAGTGGCAGTGTAGTCAATTCAAACTCTCCAGATTCAGTAGAAGAAGAGGAAGCTACAGCAGCAGTATCAGCCGAAGGAACTGCAGATTTTGAAGATGAGGGCCCAGCTTTCTGAGATTCTGACTTGGATGATGATTTTTGACGTTTGGAAGGAGTAGCTTTACCGGGTTCGGCCTTTCTCTTGGATTTCTCTCCTTCCTTTGTAGCATATTGAGATTTGACCGTCCTCTTAGGCCGAGTTCCAGCTTGTCCTGTTCCAGGAATCTTCACTCTCGCCATTTCTTGGTTGAATGATGCAGAATGTGGCTTAGAATAGATTTAAGGGAAGCGAAAGGAAGTTTAATCGGTGAGAAAAGACGGTTTTTGGACAGGAGTTAAGAGGATTGAAGAGAGAATCAGAACAGACTTGGAGGAGTTACAAATAGGGTTACGTCTGTTCTGTGGGAAACCGTCGGTTTTAACGCATGTAACCGTCTGTTAGACGAATTTTGAGGGGTCAAAATTCGAACTTCGGGCAGTTACAAGTTAAACCGTTCAGCACATCTTACTGACAGACGAATTTTCATCTTGAAAGTTCGTCTGACAAAGGCTTGAAACAATCAAAACATACACAACAGATGAATTTTGCTCCGACAAAATTCGAATGTTGAAAAGAAAAACAGCTTCAACAAACAAAACTTCAACCAATAGACGAATTAAGCATATAGAGCATCATCTTTCAATCATTCAATCATCAAGAGCATAAGTCAACAGACGAATTTTGAACTGAAACTTCGAATTTTTCAACTTTTATAAATATTGTCCAACATTAGTATGTTAAGAAGTAATAATTCGTATAATAGTGATGGACAATCATAACTTTGAAATTTCTGTTTTTGAAAATTCGAACTTTCAAGCTTCAACAGACGAATTTTGAGGCATTACCGAGAGCTGTTCAAGGCATAACAGGCCAAAGTTCGTCTGTTGATCAACCAAAATTCGAATGTTGACCATGTTGACTAGTTCAAAAACACAGATTATCAATGAAATTCATCTAGCAATCAAACATCATACAAATTTCAACTTTAAAAACTTACAGAATGGATCCAGACCTTAGAATAATTATCATTCACTTCATTTTCTGGTTGTTCCAATCTGGAATGCTCCAATCTTTCAAACTTTTAGCCATTGATTTTCACAAGGAGCACCTGCAACTATATTAAAACATACTCCGATGCTCAAGTTAGAATAAATTCTAGTATGAAAAATTCTGAAGACAGAATTGCACAGAAATGACTTACAATTCATTGGGATTTACCATTCCCAATTCTCTCCTGATTTTGCAATGCCTGTCTTCTGGTAGAGGTTTGGTTAGTATGTCAGCTAGTTGATCCTCTGTTGGGATGTATTCCAACTTAATTTCTTCTTTCAGAACATGATCCCTTATGAAGTGGTGTCTAACCTCAATATGTTTCGTCCTTGAGTGCATGACAGGAATTTTAGTGATGTTTATGGCACTTTGATTATCACACATGATGGGTATCTCTTTCATTTTAACCTCAAGATCTTCAAGCTGCTGCTTCATCCAGATGACTTGGGCACAACAGCTTCCAGCTGCAACATACTCAGCTTCTGCAGTGGATAGAGCTACACTATTTTGCTTTTTGCTGAACCATGAAACCAGGGATCCTCTAAGAAACTGAGAAGTTCCACTTGTGCTTTTTCTGTCAGTTTTGGATCCTGCAAAGTCAGCATCAGTGTATCCTTTGAGATCTTCTCCATTGCCTTTTGGATACCAAAGACCCATCTGTGATGTTCCAATTAGATATCTGAAAATTCTTTTCACAGCTGTTGCATGGGTTTCTTTGGGGCATGATTGGAACCTTGCACACATGCAGACACTGAACATAATGTCAGGTCTGCTGGCAGTTAGGTACAGCAGGGATCCAATCATTCTTCTGTATTGAGTAATGTCAAATATTTTCCCATTTTCATCCATGTCCAGTTTGGTTGCAGTGGCCATAGGTGTTCCCATTGGCTTGGCATTCTTCATTCCAAACTTCTTTAACAGCTCCTTTAGATACTTGGATTGACTGAGAAAGACACCATCATTAAGCTGTCTGATTTGCAATCCAAGGAAGCAATTGAGTTCACCCATCATAGACATCTCGAATTCTCCCTGCATTAACTTAGAAAATTCCTTGCAAAGAGTTTCATTAGTATCACCGAAAATAATATCATCAACATAGATTTGGACAATTAGTAAATCTTTATTCTCTTTCTTAGTAAATAAAGTTGTGTCAACTTTGCCTCTGTTAAACCCTTTTTCAGTCAGAAAGTTGCTCAATCTTTCATACCATGCTCTAGGGGCTTGTTTTAATCCATAAAGAGCTTTCTTTAGTTTATAGACATGGTTTGGTTTTGTAGAATCCTCAAAGCCTGGAGGTTGATCTACATAAACCTCTTCCATGATATATCCATTCAGAAAAGCACTTTTTACATCCATTTGATATAGCAAAATATTTTTCATGCATGCATAAGCTAGTAGAATTCTTATAGCTTCTAATCTGGCTACTGGTGCAAGGGTTTCTTCAAAATCAATACCTTCTTCTTGATTATACCCTTTAGCAACTAATCTAGCTTTATTTCTGATTATAGTTCCAGATTCATCAAGTTTGTTTCTGAAAACCCATTTGGTACTAATAACAGGATGATTTTTGGGTCTTGGAACTAAATCCCAAACTTGATTTCTTTCAAACTGATTTAGTTCATCTTGCATTGCCAAAATCCAGTAATCATCAGTTAAGGCTTCTTCAGCACATTTGGGTTCAATTTGAGAAATGAAAGCACAATTTAGCATTTGATCCCTTAACTGTTTTCTGGTTTTGACTCTCTCTTGAACATCTCCTATCACTTGATCAACAGGATGATTCCTTTGATATCTCCAAGCTCTAGGGAGTTCTTGAGATGTTTCTTCATTATTTTCTTCATCAAACTCTTGCTCCTGGATATCTTCCTCTATGTTAACAAATTCAGATATCTTTGGAGGTTCAGTTCTACTTTTATCAGAAATGCCCAGTTTTTCAAAATTGAAAGCAAGATCATCCTCATTGGTAACATGTTTTGAAACAGTTTCATTTTCAATGAAAACCACATGCACAGATTCCTCTACCACATTTGATCTTTTATTATAAACTCTATATGCCTTACTCCTACTAGAGTAGCCTAGAAATATACCTTCATCTGATTTGGCATCAAATTTACCTAGGTTTTCTTTGCCATTGTTGTGAATGAAGCATTTGCACCCGAACACATGGAGATGGGACAGATTTGGCTTTCTCCCCTTGTACAGCTCGTATGGAGTCTTTCCTAGGATGGGTCTGATGTATGCTCTGTTGATGATGTAACTTGCTGTGTTCACTGCATCAGCCCAGAACACTTGAGAAAGTTCCTTCTCATTCAGCATAGCTCTGGCCATCTCCCCAATAGTTCTGTTCTTCCTTTCTACTACTCCATTTTGTTGAGGAGTCCTAGGAGCAGAGAAGTTGTGGTCAATTCCATGCTCACTGCAGTACTCCAGGAAGTATGCATTTTCAAATTCTCCTCCATGATCTGATCTGATAGACACAATAGAAATACCTTTCTCATTTTGCACTTTCTTGGCTAAGGTTACAAATGCATCAAAGGTATCACTTTTAGAAGAAAGAAATAATGTCCAAGTAAATCTAGAATAATCATCAACAATTACAAGCACATACAGATTGCCACCTAGACTCTTTACCCTTGAAGGTCCAATTAAGTCCATATGCAACAATTCAAGTGGTCTTGTTGTGGTAACTGTGTTTTTGGATTTGAAGGATGATTTAGTTTGTTTTCCTTTTAAGCATGCATCACATTCTTTATCCTTTTCAAAAGATATTTTTGGCAAACCAGTACCTAGCTCATTTTTAACCAATTTAGACAATTGATTCATATTGACATGAGCTAATCTCCTATGCCATAGCCAACTATCATTATTCTTACTGATTAAGCATACAGAATCTAAAGGAGGAAGTTCATCAAGGTCAATAGTGTAGCAGTTACCATCCCTTTGAGCTTTGAGGATTACTCTGTGATCACTTTTTCTAATAAAAATATTCTTTAAAGCTAAAAAAAATAACAATAAAAATATTCTTTTTAATTGAAAATTTTTCTATTGCTACTTTTCTGAAAAATAACCATAAAAATCTTTAAATTTTTTAATTGAAAAAAATAAAACTTCCTTTTTATTTTTAAAAATGAAAATAAATATACAATATTTTTAATCAATGTTTTATTTACCTTTCTATGGCTGTTTTTCGAAAAACAGTCATAGAAAGCTCTCCTTAAAAAACCCAAAAATAAACAAAAAATAAACATTTTTTTCAAATTAAAAAAGAAAATAAATAAATAACATTTTTAATCTAAAACATCTCATTTTTTAATTTAAAATCATTTTTAATTTAAAACCTTGACTTTATTTTATTTTAAAATATAAAAATACTATTTTTATTTAAAAAAATCAATATTATCTTTTTTACCGTTATTATTTATCAAATAACCACAAAATGCTACAATAAATACAACTATTTCTTTAAAAACTTTCTTTTTATTTTTAAAAAAGAAAATAAATATGCAACATATTTTAATTTAAAACGTTTATTTTGCTTTCTACGGCTGTTTTTATAAAAACAACCATAGAAAGTTAGTTTTTTACGGTTGTTTTTTACAAAACAGTCGTAGAAAGCCTTACTATTACGCTCTTATTTACAAAATTGCCACCGGTCAACTTTTTATGTCTGTTTTCATTTCAACAGACATAAATAAGAGACATAAAATGCTTATTTTGTAGTAGTGAATTGTGCAGGATACTTCATTTCATTAGATTTTTAACATTTCAAATCAAGAAGTACCTGCAAAACAAACTTCTAGATACTCCGATGCTTAAGTTAGTATAATTATTAATTGAATCATACTCTAAAGAAGGATTTCAGAAAATACTTACAATTCTTTGGGATTTACCATTCCTAATTCTCTTATGATTTTTTCATGTCTATCTTCTGCAGGTGGCTTTGTTAGGATGTCA
Source organism: Adenanthera pavonina (assembly GCA_026686845.1). Classification (NCBI taxonomy): domain Eukaryota; kingdom Viridiplantae; phylum Streptophyta; class Magnoliopsida; order Fabales; family Fabaceae; genus Adenanthera; species Adenanthera pavonina. The sequence goes on along the minus strand of JAIVEN010000019.1, from coordinate 7,116,745 downwards.
GCAAGCTGATGTTCAGTAGGAACAAATTCCAGGTTGACATCACCTCTCAAAACATGATCTCTTATAAAGTGATGTCTTACTTCAATGTGTTTTGTCCTTGAATGCATAATAGGGTTCTTTGAGATATTGATGGTACTTTGATTATCATACCTTATTGGGATCTTCTTCATTTCAATCTCAAGGTCTTCAAGTTGTTGCTGCATCCAAAGGACTTGTGCACAACAGCTCCCTGTTGCTACATACTCAGCTTCTGCTATGGAGATTGCTATACTATTTTGCTTTTTACTGAACCATGACACTAAAGAGCCTCCCAGAAATTGGCATGTTCCACTTGTGCTTTTCCTGTCGGTCTTGGATCCAGCAAAATCTGCATCTATATAACTTATGAGCTCTTCTCTAATCCCTTTTGGATACCAAAGTCCCATTTGAGATGTACCTAACAAGTATATGAAAATCCTTTTTACAGCTGTTGCATGGGACTCTTTGGGACATGATTGGAACCTAGCACATATATAGACATTAAATATGATGTCAGGCCTACTAGCAGTTAGATACAGTAGGGATCCAATCATCCTCCTGTATTGAGTAATATCAAAGAGTTTTCCTTCTTCATCCATGTCTAGCTTAGTTACAGAGGCCATAGGAGTTCCCATAGGTTTAGCATGTTCCATTCCAAACTTCTTTAGCAGCTCCTTGAGGTATTTTGATTGATTGAGGAAGATGCCATCATCACATTGTTTGATTTGCAATCCAAGGAAGAAGTTCAGCTCACTCATAATTGAAATTTCAAACTCACTCTGCATTAACTCAGAAAAGTTCTTACACAAAGATTCATTAGTAGCACCAAATATTATGTTATCAACATATATTTGTACAATGAGTAAATCTTTATTTTCTTTTTTAGTAAATAGGGTTGTATCAACTTTTCCTCTTTTAAAACCTTTTTCAATCAGAAAATTACTCAGTCTCTCATACCATGCTTTAGGAGCCTGTTCTAACCCTTATAAAGCTTTCTTTAGTTTATATACATGATTTGGCTTAGTTGAATCCTCAAAACCTGGAGGTTGATCTGTTAGCAAGGCTGACTTCCCAAGAGGGGGAGTGAATTGGGAAGATTGAAATTTTTCTGCACAAAGTCAAATGGGTGAAGAAAGTAAATGGTAACCAAGCAATGTAAAAACAGAGTAAATTGAAAAGTATTAATAGAGAGAAGAACAATTAATGATTTATCCAGGTTCGGTCTATCCACTTGACCTACGTCCAGTCCTCAAGACACCTCTTGAGATTTTTCCACTATACAGCAAGAATCCAACGGGCTTCTTGCTAATGCCTCAGTACAACGAGTATGCTCTGTTTTCTGGAGCTTTCTCAATCTCTCTAAGCACTTCTACAATGTGCTTCCCAATCCCCTTGTGATTTCCCCCCACAAGTAAATCTATCTTCCAGATGAAGTGTAGATTGTTTACAAAGATATAACTCTCTTGAATAGAGTAGATATGAAGGTTAAAGTACATATATTGAAGTTAGAGGGTAAAAGCTTTTGAGAAGATGATTTAGCAGAAATTCAGTATATACACGTTTGATTTATTACCCATAACTTCAAATGATGTTATATTTATAGATTTAGGTCTCAAATGTCCGTTAGAGACTTAATCTATCCGTTGGGGAAGTTATCCAACGGTTACTCTGAAAAACTATCCGTTAACCAACCGCATTTAATACTTCTGACATACTGAAATTCAAATTTTGGTTGGTCAACAGATGAATTTCGCAGGAACCAAAGGTTGAAGCTTCCAACGTAAAAATACGAAGTTCGTCTGTTCATGAAGTGAAATTCAAATTTTGAAACATGTAAAATGTTTTCACTTTGTGACATACGAATTTTCAAGAAGAAAGTTTTTCTGTTAAGTATGAACAGTGTTTTCAATTTTCTACAGTGTCCTCAAAATTCGAATTTTGGAAGCCCAAAATTCGTCTGTTCCCAGTACGTTCAAGGAGGCACAGTAGTTTATTTTCTTCGAAATTCGAATGTTGAAAGAGTGAAGTTCGTCTGTCAGAGATAATCTTTTCAGACTAACTTCAACATTCGAAGTTACAAAACTCTGTCATTCGTATGTCAACATTTCATTCCAACAGACTCACAACCTTAGCTTCTGAAATTCGAATTTTAATGTTCAAAGTTTGTCTGTCAGAAAGCAGTTTTGAAACTTAAATTATTCTTGATCTCAGATGAACTTCAACATTGTTTCAGACGAATTTCTTCCATTTTCATAAGTTGTGTTTTTGTCTGAAATTCGAATTTTGAAGACTCGAAGTTCGTCTGTTTGAAAGAAGCTTCTTTCAGACTTGTATGAAAATTCGAATGTTGGAAAGCCAAAGTTCGTCTGTCAGATAGTATTTTTGAAACTCAATTTCTTCTTGATTTCAGATGAACTTCAACATTTTTCAGACGAATTTCTTTAGTTTTCACAAATTATATTTTGTCTGAAATTCGAATTTTGAAGATGCGACGTTTGTCTGTTTCAAAAAGGCTTCTTTCAGACTTAGATGAAAATTCAAATTTTGGAGAATCAAAATTCGTCTGTCAGAGAGACATCTCTTCAGACTTATTCAGTTTTAGCTCGAAATTTGAATTTCCAAAGGCAAAGTTCGAATTTCCATATGACAGTTCAGTTTAAACTTCTCAAACTTCGTCTGTTTGTGGGTGTTTTTCAAATAAGTCAAGATTTAACATAAAATCAAGGTTTGAAAACATTTTTTCTTAAAATCAAAATCTTTTACCCTCATTAAAACATAACAAAAGATCCTACAGAAGATCTAACAGCTATTACTCAAAAATTCTTCACTTGAAACACTTTGATCTCCTTTGATATCTTCAATCCAAGCTCTTGATTGTTGCTTTGGAATCATCAAAACTCTTAATTCAACATTCTCCCCCTTTTTGATGATGACAAAACAACTAGCAAACTGGATTAGTACTTGGGTTTGCTTTTACAAGCTCCCCCTCAACATATGCATTATTTTCAAAAGACATCATATACAGCAGATTAAGTGAAGATATTTAATGAGTAATAAGCATACCATATTGCAACCAAGAAATTCATTCATTTAATCAAATGTGCAATATAAAAACCAAATTAATCAAAGTTCTAATCCAAAATACAGAAAGCAAATATTAAACATTCAAACCAGAACCAGAAACACAAAGCACTACAAGATAACTCAAGCCTAAGATTAAAACAAGTCTTCAATCACTTCTTCTTGGGCTTGGTCTTCTTGCTGTATGTCTTCCCTTTCCCAGATGGCTCAGCAGATTTTCCAGCTTGCTTAGTCCCAGTTTGCTTCGTCTTCTCCCCCTTTTTGGCATCAGCAGGAAGGCCAACAAAATCAACAGGAGGAGGGATCTGAGAGACAGGAATAGCATGAAGTGGAACAGGAGCAAAAGGAATTTCTGGTTCTACTGGTGCAGGAGGCTCAGGACTAGGTTCATCATCATCATCAAAGACTTCAAGCAACCCTTGCATTGCCTGTTTGGAAAGAGCTAACTGAGCTCTTTGTTCCTCTGAAAGTCCATAGGCAGCAAGAGAAGGAGGAGCTGGTTCAGCAGTAGGAAACATTTCTTCAAGCCTTCTCTTCTGAGCTTGCAGCAGGGCATTGTGTGCTATGGCCTCATAATCAACAACAGGCACAATGCTCCTTTCTTCATTTCCTGCACCTTCCTGCGTTGAAGAGGTTGAAATGACTGCAACCAGTCTTTCAACTTGCTCAGTCTCTTGAGTGGACAGGATTGAATCCTGAACATCTTCTTGCATAGGCTCAGGAAGGCTTGATTCTTGAAGCCCTTCTTCTTCCAGTCCATAATCCAAGGGTGGACCAGGACTAGGTGTCCTCATTGCACCAGTACTATCTATATCATCATCATGGTCAGAGGAGGCAATCTCGAATGGGCTTGGAGGCTCAGGAGTTGGAGATTGGATAGGCACAGAGGATCCAGGTTGAGGTGGAGCTGATGTAGCAGGGATTGCACTTCTGATCTCTTCATAAGCATCTGCCACCACCTTCATGCTCACAGCCAACTGATGGATCTGATCTTGCAGATGAGCAAATTTGGCATTTTGCTCATCCCTGATGCTGAGAATGAGTGTAGACAAACTATCATACAACTCAGTGATCTTGGTTGGCTTGGCCCGTGAGGAGGGAGTGGAAGGAGGGTGAGTAGGCCTGGAGGGAGATGGAATTGGCTGAGAAGGCTGAGGTACAGCTCTGTCAGGAACTTCAGAGGTGCCTCCTTGTTGTAGGGAGGTATCAGCAACAAAGAACAAATCTTCAGATCTCCCTGCTCCCTTTCCAACCCATCTTCCTTCATCTTTTTCAATGCCCATCCTCTGCAGTTCTTCCTCCTTGAATATTTCAGTGGGCTTGCCCTTCCCTTTCTCAATATGCTAAATTCTGGCATACTGCAGAATTCTGGAGATGATAGCAGCATAGGGAAGTATGGAGTCTTTCCTCTGATCTCTAGTCTTGATCATGAGTTGGAGGATGATGTGTCCCATATTAATCAGTTTCCCACGCATGATTGCAGCCATGACATGTGCCTCTGCCCTTGTTATCAAATTGAAGCTGCCTCCTTTGTTGAATATGATCCTGGACACTATGTAGTGCAGGATCCTCACTTGAACACTGAGGTCTGTGGGCTTCAATATGTTAATTGATGGCCAATTCTCCCCTCTTCTGAATAAAGTTCTGAGAATCGTACTTTCCTTGTAGTTCAGGAAGGGGCCACCTTCTTCATCAGCAGTATCTGCCTCATCCATGTACCCAAAGGCAGTAATATCAATCCTGAGTCCATCTTGCCCAGGAATCTCTAGCACCTCATTGAATGTCTCATCTGCAAGCCAAATGGTCCTAGACCTTAGATTGACTGCCCACTTCTTCTTCTTGCTGTGGTATTTTAAAGAGGCATACCATGACTTTACTACCTCATCATCATATCTTTCTAATACTTCCAACAGATTCTTGTATCTCAACAACCATATCCCAGCATCAAAGTTGTTAGAGACCAAAAACTCTTCCAAGTTTACACAATGTGGCTTGATTACCTTCTTGTTGGCAAACTTGGTGGAGTATTCCTCTTGAATCTGTGGAGTGCTCCATAGTGGCAGTGTGGTAAGCTCGCACTCTCCAGATTCTGTACTAAAGGAAGCAGAGGAAGCAACAGCAGCATCAGCAGGAACAGGAACCGAAGGTTCTGCACTTTTTGAAGATGAGGGTCCAGCTTTCTAAGAATCTGCTTTGGATGATGATTTTTGGCGTTTGGAAGGTGTTGCCTTACTGGGTTCGGCTTTTCTCTTAGATTTTTCTCCTTCTTTCGAAGCATATTGTGATTTCACCGCTCTCTTTGGCCAAGCTCCAGCTTTCCCAGCTTCAGGATTTTTAACTCTTGCCATTTCTTCGGATGAATGTTGCAGAATGAGGCTTAGAATGGATTTAAATGAAGCGAAAGGAAGATTAATCGGTGGAAAATGACGATTTTTGGTCAGAATTTAAGAGATTTGAAGAGAGGATTGGAACAAACTCGGAGGAGTTAAGAATAGGGTTGCGTCTGTCCAAGTGAAAACCGTCGGTTTTAACGTATGTAACCGTCTGACAGAAGAATTTTGAGGGGTCAAAATTTGAACTTCGGGCAGTTACAAGTTAAACCGTTTGGCAAAGCTCACTGACAGACGAATTTTCATCTGAAAGTTCATCTGACAGAGGCTTGGATCAAGTAGTAAAAGCACAACAGACGAATTTTGTTCCAACAAAGTTTGAATGTTGATGAGAAAATAGCAGGCAGCGAACAAAACATCAATCAATAGACGAATTAAGCATGTAGAACTTCATCTTTCAAGCATTCAGCATGAAGAACATGATTCAACAGATGAATTTTGAACTGAAAATTCGAATTTTTCAACTTTTGTAAAGGTTGTCCAACAGTCGTATGTTAAGAAGTGATAATTCGTATAACAGTGATGGACAAACATGACTTTGAAATTTTTGTTCTTGAAAATTCGAACTTCTATTATTCAACAGACGAATTTTGAGGCATCAGTGAGAACTGTTCCAAAGCATAACAGGTCGAAGTTCATCTGTTGGTCACCTAAAATTCGAATGTTGACCATGTTGACCAGTATAAAAACATAGTTTATGAAGCAAAATACGTCTAACAACATTTAAAATACCAACATCATCATTAAAAACTTACAGAATGGATCCAGAACTTAGGATTTTCGTTATTTACTTCACTTTCTGGTTGTTCCATTCTGATATGCTCCAATCTTCAAGTGTATTGCCATTTAATCTTGTGAGGAGCACCTACAGCTTAAATTAAACACTCTCCGATGCTGAAGTTAGAATTAATTTGATGCTGTAAGATTTAAAAACAAAATTGCACATAGAATAACTTACAATTCATTGGGATCTACCATACCCAATTCTCTCCTGATTTTGCAATGTTGGTCTTCTGATAGAGGCTTTGTGAGTATATCAGCAATTTGATCCTCTGTTGGAATGTACTCCAGCTTAACTTCTCCTTTTAGAACGTGATCCCTGATGAAATGGTGTCTAACTTCAATATGTTTTGTCCTTGAATGCATGACAGGATTCATGGTGATATTTATGGCACTTTGGTTGTCACACATGATTGGTATCTCTTTCATTTTAACCTCAAGATCCTCAAGCTGCTGCTTCATCCAGATGACTTGGGCCAACAGCTTCCAGCTGTAACATACTCAGCTTCTGCAGTGGATAGGGCCACACTGTTTTGCTTTTTGCTGAACCATGAAACCAGGGATCCTCTAATAAACTGACAAGTTCCACTTGTGCTTTTTCTGTCAGTTTTGGATCTTGCAAAATCAGCATCAGTGTATCCTTTGAGATCTTCTCCATTGCCTTTTGGATACCAAAGACCCATCTGTGATGTTCCAATAAGATATCTGAAAATTCTTTTCACAGCTGTTGCATGGGTCTCTTTGTGGCATGATTGGAACCTTGCACACATATAGACACTGAACATAATGTCAGGTCTACTGGCAGTCAAGTACAGCAGGGACCCAGTCATTCTTCTGTACTGAGTAATGTCAAACATCTTCCCATTCTCATCCATGTCCAATTTGGTTGCAGTAGCCATAGGTGTTCTCATTGGCTTGGCATTCTCCATTCCAAACTTCTTTAGCAGCTCCTTTAGATACTTGGATTGACTGAGAAAGATACCATCACTAAGCCGTCTAATTTGCAGTCCAAGAAAGAAGTTGAGTTCACCCATCATTGACATCTCGAATTCTCCCTGCATTAACTCAGAAAATTTCTTGCAAAGAGACTCATTAGTAGCACCGAATATGATATCATCAACATAGATTTGGACAATGAGTAAATCTTCATTTTCTTTCTTAGTAAATAAAGTTGTATCTACTTTGCCTCTATTAAACCCCTTTTTAGTTAGAAAATTGCTTAATCTCTCATACCATGCTCTAGGGGCTTGTTTTAAACCATAAAGAGCTTTCTTCAGTTTATAAACATGGTTTGGTTTTGTAGAATCCTCAAAACCTGGAGGTTGATCTACATAAACCTCTTCCATAATATATCCATTTAGAAAGGCACTCTTCACATCCATTTGATACAATAAAATATTTTTCATGCATGCATATGCTAGCAGTATTCTTATAGCTTCTAATCTAGCTACTGGTGCAAAGGTTTCTTCAAAATCAATACCTTCTTCCTGATTATACCCTTTAGCAACCAATCTAGCTTTATTTCTGATTATTGTTCCAGATTCATCAAGTTTATTTCTGAAAACCCATTTGGTACCAATGACAGGATGATTTTTGGGCCTAGGCACTAAATCCCAAACTTGATTTCTTTCAAACTGATTTAGTTCATCTTGCATAGCTAAAATCCAGTAATCATCAGTTAAGGCTTCTTCAGCACATTTGGGTTCCATTTGTGAAATGAAAGAACAGTTTAGCATTTTGTCCCTCAACTGTTTTCTGGTTTTGACTTTCTCTTGAACATCCCCTATCACTTAATCAACAAGATGATTCCTTTGATATCTCCAAGCTCTAGGGAGTTCTTGAGATGTGTCTGCATTATTTTCTTCATCAAACTCTTTTTCCTGGATATCTTCCTCTTGGTTAACAGATTCATATATCTTTGGAGATTCAGTTCTACTTTTATCAAAAATGCCCAGTTTTTCAAAATTGAAAGCAAGATCATCCTCATTGGTAACATGTTTTGAAACAGTTTCATTTTCAACGAAAACCACATGCACAGATTCTTCTACCATATTTGATCTTTTATTATAAACTCTATATGCCTTACTCCTACTAGAATAGCCCAGAAATATACCTTCATCGGATTTGGCATCAAACTTACCCAGATTTTCTTTTCCATTGTTGTGGACGAAGCATTTACATCCAAACACATTGAGATGGGACAGATTTGGCTTTCTTCCCTTGTACAGCTCGTATGGAGTCTTCCCAAGGATTGGTTTGATGTAGGCTCTGTTTATGATGTAGCTTGCTGTATTCACTGCATCAGCCCAAAACACTTGAGAGAGTTCCTTCTCATTTAGCATAGCTCTGGCCATTTCTCCAATAGTTCTGTTCTTCCTTTCTACTACCCCATTTTGTTTAGGGGTCCTTGGAGCTGAGAAGTTGTGGTCAATCCCATGCTCATTGCAGTATTCCAGGAAGTATGCATTTTCAAACTCTCCTCCATGGTCTGACCTGATAGAGACAATAGAAATACCTTTCTCATTTTGCACTTTCTTAGCTAAGGTTACAAATGCATCAAAGGTATCACTTTTAGAGGAAAGAAATAATGTCCAAGTGAATCTAGAATAATCATCTACAATTACAAGCACATATAGATTACCACTAAGACTTTTCACCCTGGATGGTCCAATTAAGTCCATATGCAGCAATTCAAGTGGTCTAGTTGTGGTATCTACATTTTTAGATTTAAAAGACGATTTAGTTTGTTTCCCTCTTATGCATGCATCACATTCTTTGTCCTTTTCAAAAGATATTTTTGGCAAGCCAGTTACTAGCTCATTTTTAACCAGTTTAGACAATTGATTCATGTTAACATGAGCTAATCTCCTATGCCATAACCAACTATCATTATCCTGACTAATTAAACATACAGAATCCAAGGGAGGAAGTTCATCAAGATCAATAGTATAACAGTTACCATCCCTTTGAGCTTTGAGGATTACTTTGTGATCACTTTTTCTGATGACCAGGTAAAACTTTGAGTCAAACAGCACCCAATTTCCTTTATCACAGGTCTGACTCACGCTTAGCAAATTGTGGTTGAGGCCAATCACAAACAGCACCTCTTCAATGGATGTTTCCGGATTTTTGCCCACAATGCTAATACCAACAACTTTGCCATATTGATCACCTCCAAAGGTCACCTTTCCTCCTTTCTTGTCTCTAAGGGTGATGAACTTCTCCTTATCACCAGTCATGTGACTTGAGCAGGCACTGTCCATATACCATTTGTTGCTCTTCTTAGCTTTGAGACAGACCTGCAAAACAATATTTATGTTTTCCTTTTAGGTACCCAAATTTGCTTGGGTCCTTTTTGGTCAGTAGATATTTCCCTAGATGCAGATGTAACTTTGGGAATTCAACTTTCCTGCCACGTCCATTTTTCTTCAAGGCACAAGAACTGGAAATATGTCCCTTTTTGTTACAGAAATGACAGGTAGTGAAGGGACTACTAGATTGAGAAGCAGGAAGAAAACAATGCAGATAATACTTTTATCTTGCATGCTTTGGTTGATTATATGTTTCAATGTGAGATGAAAAGTGATCTTTCTTTCTGTTGCTCTCAGCATGCACAAAATGCCTCATGTATGCATTCTGGTTTTTCTTCCTAATTTTTTCCTTGACAGCACATGGATCATAGCCAAGACCAATTTTTCCTTGTGATATTCTTTGGCTCCCCATCAAGGCAAACAATATATCTTTACCTCTAGTGAGCCTAGACATGCTTTTTACTAAGTAATCATTAGTTTGCTTTAGTTTAATGCATGAAGTACAGCAAACAGATTCAGCAGCAGGTACAGATGTGGTTTCAGAAAAGTTGCTCTGAGATTCTAGTTTACTAATCTTTTTCTTTGCTAGTTTTAGTTCTTTAGTAACTTTAATGAACTCATCATGAAGCTCATGAAATGCATCCAGTAATTCAGAATAGGAAGATTCAGATTCATATACCTCTTCTTCCTAATCACTACTGCATGAGGGTTCGACTTCTTCAGAAGCAAGTGCCATCAGACAGATGTTGGCAATCTCATCTTCATCTTCTTCTTCCTCATCTGAGTTGTTGCCCCATATCGATGAGATGTAGGCTTTCTTCTTCTTCCCTTTGTCAGCAACTTTCTTTTCTCTTTCTTGCTTTTTGAGGAATTGTGGACAATCCCATTTGATGTGTCCTTGCTTCTTGCATTCATAGCAAGTCATAGGCTCTTTTGCCTCTTTCTTGCTTTCACTAGCTGCTCCTTTCTTGAAGAATCTCTTGTTCTTCTTCTTGTTGTAGAATCTTCTGAATTTTCTGACCATCATAGCCAGAGTTTCCTCATCCAGCTCATTTTCTTCGTCAGATTCTTCTTCCTTTTCATCAGCAGCTTTGAGGGCAAGGCCTTTCTTCTTTCTGTCCAGCCCAGCTTCCTTGAGAGCTTTGATTTTTCCTTCATACTCCTCAAGGCTGCCGAAGAGAGCTGTGATGGATGCCATTGATTCTTCTCTGGCTTCCTCTATTGCTGTCACCTTGGCTGCCATTCCAGAGGAAGAGCTCTGAGTATCTTTCTTACTTTTTCAGATTGAGTGTACTCCTTTCTGAGGCTCTTCAATTGATTCACAATGAGAGTGAATCTCTTTTGCGGCTCCTTTACAGTTTCTCCTTCAGTTATTCTGAAGCTTTCATACTCTCTAATGCATGTGTTTAGTCTATTCTTCCTGACCCCAGTTGTTCCTTCATGTGCAATCTGCAGAGTGTCCCACATCCCTTTTGCAGTGGAGCATTGTGAGACTCTGTAGAATTTGTCCTGGTTCAGGGCACTGACTAAACAATGCTTTGCTTTCAAATTTAGCAGGACTCTTCTTCTGTCTTCCTCATTCCATTCTGCTTCCAGCTTCTCTTTGTGTCTTCCATCTTCAGTTAGAGTCATTGGGACAAAGTCTCCTTTCTCAATGACTGACCAGATATCAAGGTCAATTGATTGGAGATAAATCTGCATCCTCATCTTCTAGTACCCATAATGTTCTCCACTGAAGCCTGGTGGTCTATTAGTGTTGTTCCCTTCAGGAAGTATGCTTTCTCCAAAGCCAGCCATCTTAATTCCCGGACTATGAGATCCTTTGAATGGGAATCCGGGCTCTGATACCACTTGTTAGCAAGGCTGACTTCCCAAGAGGGGGGGTGAATTGGAAAGATTGAAATTTTTCTGCACAAAGTCAAATGGGTGAAGAAAGTAAAGGGTAACCAAGCAATGTAAAAACAGAGTAAATTGAAAAGTATTAATAGAGAAAAGAACACTCAATGATTTATCCTCGTTCGGTCTATCCACTTGACCTACGTCCAGTCCCCAAGACACCTCTTGAGATTTTTTTCACTATACAGCAAGAATTCAACAGGCTTCTTGCTAATGCCTCAGTACAACGAGTATGCTCTGTTTTCTGGAGCTTTCTCAATCTCTCTAAGCACTTCTACAATGTGCTTCCCAATCCCCTTGTGATTTTCCCTCACAAGTAAATCTATCCTCCAGATGAAGTGTAGATTGTTTACAAAGATATAACTCTCTTGAATAGAGTAGATATGAAGGTTAAAGTACATATATTGAAGTTAGAGGGTAAAAGCTTTTGAGAAGATGATTTAGCAGAAATTCAGTATATACACGTTTGATTTATTACCCATAACTTCAAATGATGTTATATTTATAGATTTAGGTCTCAAATGTCCGTTAGAGACTTAATCTATCCGTTGGGGAAGTTATCCAACGGTTACTCTGAAAAACTATCCGTTAACCAAACGCATTTAATGCTTCTGACATACTGAAATTCGAATTTTGGTTGGTCAACAGATGAATTTCGCAGGAACCAAAGGTTGAAGCTTCCAACGTAAAAATACGAAGTTCGTCTGTTCATGAAGTGAAATTCAAATTTTGAAACATGTAAAATGTTTTCACTTTGTGACATACGAATTTTCAAGAAGAAAGTTTTTCTGTTAAGTATGAACAGTGTTTTCAATTTTCTACAGTGTCCTCGAAATTCGAATTTTGGAAGCCCAAAATTCGTCTGTTCCCAGTACGTTCAAGGAGGCACAGTAGTTTATTTTCTTCGAAATTCGAATGTTGAAAGAGTGAAGTTCGTCTGTCAGAGATAATCTTTTCAGACTAACTTCAACATTCGAAGTTACAAAACTCTGTCATTCGTATGTCAACATTTCATTCCAACAGACTCACAACCTTAGCTTCTGAAATTCGAATTTTAATGTTCAAAGTTTGTCTGTCAGAAAGCAGTTTTGAAACTTAAATTATTCTTGATCTCAGATGAACTTCAACATTGTTTCAGACGAATTTCTTCCATTTTCATAAGTTGTGTTTTTGTCTGAAATTCGAATTTTGAAGACTCGAAGTTCGTCTGTTTGAAAGAAGCTTCTTTCAGACTTGTATGAAAATTCGAATGTTGGAAAGCCAAAGTTCGTCTGTCAGATAGTATTTTTGAAACTCAATTTCTTCTTGATTTCAGATGAACTTCAACATTTTTCAGACGAATTTCTTTAGTTTTCACAAATTATATTTTGTCTGAAATTCGAATTTTGAAGATGCGACGTTCATTTGTTTTAAAAAGGCTTCTTTCAGACTTAGATGAAAATTTGAATTTTGGAGAATCAAAATTCGTCTGTCAGAGAGACATCTCTTCAGACTTATTCAGTTTTAGCTCGAAATTCGAATTTCCAAAGGCAAAGTTCGAATTTCCATATGACAGTTCAGTTTAAACTTCTCAAACTTCGTCTGTTTGTGGGTGTTTTTCAAATAAGTCAAGATTTAACATAAAATCAAGGTTTGAAAACATTTTTTCTTAAAATCAAAATCTTTTACCCTCATTAAAACATAACAAAAGATCCTACAGAAGATCTAACAGCTATTACTAAAAAATTCTTCACTTGAAACACTTTGATCTCCTTTGATATCTTCAATCCAAGCTCTTGATTGTGGCTTTGGAATCATCAAAACTCTTAATTCAACATGATCAACATAAACCTTTTTCATGATATACCCATTCAGAAAAGAACTTTTTATATCTTTTTGATATAACAAAATATCTTTTATGCAGGCATAGGCTAGGAGAATCCTTATTGCTTCCAATCTTGCAACTGAAGCAAAAGTTTCCTCATAGTCAATGCCTTTTCCATGATTATATCCTTTAGCTACTAATCTAGCTTTATTCCTTATTATTGTTCTTGATTCATCAAGTTTGTTCTTAAACACCCATTTGGTTCTAATAATAGGATGGTTTTGGGGCTTAGGAACTAGATCCCAGACTTGACTTCTTTCAGGTTGATTAAGTTCTTCTTCCATAGCTAAAATCCAGTATTCATCAGTTAAAGCTTCTTCAGTATACTCAGGTTAATTTGAGAGACAAATGGACAATTGTTAACATGATCCCTAAGTTGTCTTCTGGTTTTAACTTTCTCTTGAACATCCCCAATAACTTGATCAATAGGATGATTCCTTTGATATCTCTAAGTTTTAGGGAGTTCTTGAGATACTTCCTTATTTATTTCACATTCATTATCTTCCTCCTGGATATCTTTCTCTATATCACCAGATTTAGATATTTTAGGAGGATCAGTTTTATTGTCTTCAAACAGATTCAAATTCTTGAAACTGGAAATTAAATCATCCTCATCTTTAGCATGCTTAGACAGAGTTTCTTTTTCCAGAAAGACTACATGCACAGATTCTTCAATAGTTCCAGACTTCTTGTTCAATACTCTATATGCTTTACTTCTATTTGAGTAGCCAAGAAATATACCTTCATCTGATTTGCATCAAACTTACCCAGATTATCTTTGTTTTTGTTGTGGACATTAGCAAGTGCTTCCAAAGACATGAAGATGAGAGAGGTTGGGCTTCCTTCCTTTGTACAACTCATAAGGAGTCTTCCTTAACATGGGTCTGATGTGTGCCCTATTTATCAAGTAGCATGTTGTGCTTACAGCATCAGCCCAAAATTGTTTAGGCAACCTTTTTCATTCAGCATTGCACGAGCCATCTCCTCCAACACTCTATTCTTTCTTTTCACAACTCTATTCTGTTGAGGAGTTCTTGGGGCTGAGAAGTTGTGCTCTACTCCATTTTCATCATAGTAGTAAGCAAATTTGGCATTCTCAAATTCTCCACCATGATCTATTTTAATACATACAATAGAGCAACCTTTCACATTTTGGATTTTTTTGGCTAAGATCAGAAAATCATTATATGTTTCATCTTTAGAGGGAAGAAATAAAGTCCAGGTAAATCTAGAATAATCATCTACCATAACAAGTACATATAAGTTTGCACCATTACTTTTAGTACGATTAAGACCTATCAAATCCATGTGAAGTAATTGTAGCGATCTTGTTGTAGAAACAATGTTTTCGGTTTTGAATGAGACCTTTGTTTGTTTTCCTTTAAGACAAGCATCACATTCTCTATCCTTTTCAAACTTAATGTTAGGTAGACTAAGCACAAGTTTATTTTTAAAGAGTTTATTTAATTGATACATGCTAACATGTGCTAATCTCCTATGCCACAACCAACTATTATCATTTTCACTTATTAAGCATATAGAGTCTAGAGAAGGTAATTCATCTAAATCGATAGTATAATAGTTACCATCACTTACTGCCTTGAGAATCACTTTACGGTCACTTTTTCTGATGACTAGGTAGTGGTTGGAATCAAACAGAACCCAGTTGCCTCTATCATAGGTTTGACTTATACTTAGCAAGTTGTGATTGAGTCCTATTACGAACAGGACTTCCTCAATTGGTGTTTCTGGGTTTCTTCCAACAATTCCAATCCTAATTATCTTGCCGGACTGGTCACCACTGAAAGTAACCTTTCGTCTTTTCTTATCTCTCAGTATAATGAATTTTTCTTTATCTCCAATCATGTGTCTTGAACAAGCACTATCCATGTACCATTTGTTGCTTTTCTTGGCCTTGAGACATACCTGTAAAACAAGTTTCAATTCTTTCTTTTAGGTACCCATATTTGCTTGGGTCCTTTCTTGTTAGTGGAGGTATCCTTGGGGACCCATTTCATTCCACTGCCATTTCCTTCCTTCCTAAACATACAGTTAGTAAACATATGACCCTTCTTGTTGCAGAAGTGGCATGTGGAGAAAGGGCTAAAAGAAAAAGATGTATGTCTGAAATAATGACTATAATATTGTTCTTTTGATTTCTAGGAGCTGGGAATGACTTTATGTTCTGAGTTGTTTTATAGTCGTTAGCACAAAGTTTCTCAGGTAAAGGTTCTGTTTCTGGACTTTAATTTTTCTTTGATTGCACATAGGTCATAACCTAGACCAGTTTTGTTCTAACTCACAATTTGATTTCCCAGTAATACTCTTAGCATGTCCTCACCTTTAGTGAGTTTGGACAGAGTCTTGTGGAGATAATTGTTCTTATCTCTTAACTTGATGCATGGGACACAAACAGAGGTGGATGAAAAAGAAAACTGTGAAGCAGTGCAAGATAAATGAGACTCACTCTCAAGCTTGTGTATTTTCTTTTTGGCTTGACTTAGTTATTTAGACATTTTGAGAAATTCAGCCATCAGTTCATTAAAAGCATCATGCAGTTCATTATAAGAAGGTTTAGATTCATTTACCTCAGAACCATTGTCACTGTCTTGATTGCAGCTCTTCTCCTTCTCAGCAATCTCTTGAGCCATCAGACATAGGTTAGCACTCTCATCATCTCCTGCGACTTCCTCTTCATATTCTTTAAGACTCCCAAAAAGGGCTGTCACAGATGTCATAGATTCACCCCTAGCTTCCTCTATTGCAGTCACCTTCGGTTGCCACTCTATAGGCAAACCTTTGAGAATCTTTCTAACTTTCTTAGACTAGGTGTATTCCTTTTCAAGGCTCTTCAGCTGATTCACAATGAGAGTGAATCTCTTCTGTAGATCCTTGATATTCTCACCCTCTTTCATCTTGAAGCTTTCGTATTCTCCAATGCAAGTATTCAGCTTATTTTCTCTTACGCTAGTAGTTCCTTCATGTGCTATCTCCAGAGTATCCCACATGCCTTCAGCTATAGTATATTGAGACACTCTGTAGAACTCATCTTGATTGAGAGCACTGACCAGACAGTGCTTAGCTTTAAAGTTGAGACTGACCCTTCTCCTATCCTCCTCGTTTCATTCTTCTTCAGGTTTCTCTTTGTATTTCCCATCGTCTTGTAATTTCATCGAAACAAAGTCCCCCTTCTGGACAACTGACCAAATATCCAAATCAATGGATTGAAGGTAAATCTACATCCTCATCTTCCAGTACCCATAATGTTCTCCATTGAAACCAAGAGGTCTGTTAATGTTGTTTCCTTCCGGAAGGATGCCTTCACCAAAGCCAGCCATGTCTTCTCCCAGATTGTTAGATCCTTAAACTGGGAGTCCAGGCTCTATATCACTTGTTAGTTTAGCTGGCTTCCTAAGAGGGGGGTGAATGGGGAAGATTGAAATTTTTCTGCAAATTAGAGAAACAATAGTGATACTAAAAGGATAATGAAAAGAAAAAGTATAAAAATAAAGAGCAGAGGGAAGAGAGCTAAGCAGTTTATCCTGGTTCGGTCTATACCACTTGACCTACGTCCACTCCCTAGGCCACCACTTGGGATTTTTCTACTATCTCTTACAGGATTTGAATGGGTTCTTGCAATGATTGCAGTACAACATCTCTAGCCTGAACTTCAGACTTTGAACAAGTATTCTCACTCTTCTCACTCAAGAGTAAAACTATGTCCCTTAGTGCAGTCTCACACTAAGTACACTCTATAAGTGTTTAGATGTATTACAGAATGAAAACTCTCTCAAAAGAGTAAATATGAAAGTTGAGATACAATGAATGAGTAAAACAGCGGGGTAGTTGAGCTTGAAAGAATTATTAAATGAATCATCAGAGTTTTGGAGTCTAAATTATTTTTCTCATCACCCAATAACTTAAGTGGGGCCCTATTTATAGTCTTGGGGCAGAACTATCCGTTAGAAATGGAGATTAGCCATTACTCTTAAGAAAGTAGCCATTCACCTATCGCATTAAATGCATCTGATAGAGGTTATGCAGATAACCTCCTCAGGTTATGCGAATAATGGGGAACTTATTGCTTTTGTTTTCAAAGTGAAGCTTTTCGTTATGCGGATAACCTAGCTAGGTTATACGGATAACGTACTACCCAGAATGACTAGATTTTAGCTCAGAATCATTTTCCTAAAAACCCACTTAGTTATTAGGATAATGTTAAGTTTTTCTCAAATTAAGTTCTCGTGAAACTTAGGTTATCAGGACAACCTCCCAAAGTTATGCGGATAACCTATTTTACCTGAAGAGTTCAAGTTCTCTGAAATATAAGTTATGTGGATAACCTCTCTTAGTTGTACAAATAACCTTTTTTACCTGAGAAAAGTTCAAGTTTTCTGAAATATAGGTTATGTGGACAACCTCTCTTGGTTATGCGGATAACCTATTTTATCCAAAAAGTTCAAGTTTTCTGAAATGTAGGTTATGCGGACAACCTCTCTTGGTTATGCGGATAACCTGTTTTACCTGAGGGATGCAATTGCTCCATGACACACGTTATGCGGATAACCTACCTAGGTTATGTGAATAATGGGCTACACAATACCACTTTTCTTCACTGTTCACCATGTTATGCGAATAATGTGCCTACCTTATCAGGATAACCTCCTAAACAGACTCGAGAACTTGATTCCCAAGCTGTGTTATGCGGATAACCTCAATCCCTTTTCATGAAATTGAGGGATGGACTTTGAAAAAGCTTTGAGATTGAGTCTTTATCCCCATAACCTCAAATGGTTATACGTATAAGGTAAGATATCATTTTGAAAACATGGTAAACACCTAAAAACATCTTTGAAATTGAGATCTTATTTCCATAGGCTAAAACATTTTTATGAAAATCAATTGAACACTTACACTCAGTTTGAGATTGAACCTTTATCCTCATTAGATAGCTCTTTTCTTGAAAATTATTTTGAGATCATGAGTTAAAAGCCAATCACTCAATTGGTCATCTCATTTAATTTTTGGGTTAATTGAAATTTAAAGCTCAACTACCTTCTTTTACGATAAGTTCCTTAAGTAGTGCTTTAATCAACAGGAAGCTCCCACTTTGTTCTTCATTTTACTTGTGTTCCTTTGATATTAGATCTCCCAAGCTTATTTGTTTTAGAATCATCAAAACATCTGAATAAACATTCACCACTATCTGTCCGCTTCTTTCTCCAGCATATACGTGGCTAATAATGCTTTCATCTCAGTGTCACAACCCATCAACCTAAATATTTTCTCCAAGCTCAATATCTAATCCTCGGCAGCTTGTACATCAAATTTTCCTTCAAATGATGGAGGATAGTGCTTTCTAAACTATGCTATTATATTTTGCTGGTGACTGTTGGATTAACTGGCATTGCTTGGGACTTAGGTTGTGGCTGTGGTACTGGAGGCAGTTCCTGTACTCTTGCCTCCTGTGGCTGTCTCTCATTTGCGATTACCCTTTGTAAGTCCTCAATTACTCGTTGTTGTTGATCCAAACGATCCATTATAACTTGTAGGGAATCAACCTGTTGCACACTATTAACTTTGTCTTCTAGTGCGAGCCATTCTTATCTATAAAATAATTGAAATTATGAACATATAGCAATATTACTCATAGAACATATTTATATAAACATAGCATTTTATTTGCATATCAAAACTTTGTACATGCTGAATTTTGGGTCATTCATACATCAGTCCTATTCTTTTAACTATGCTATATGTTCTGTCATATACATTGCGCTATTTACGACTGCCTATACTTTAAATCCAAAATTGCAGTCAACTAAAGTTCTATACATATATACATATCCATAGTTAGATACTTTACATCAAGTCAAAGAAGAACTAAAACTATCATGAACATGAGCTGACACTGAATCTTCTTACGGGTCCTCTTCTGGATCCTTCTCAAACTCATATCCAAAATCCTCAGCTAGTACTTGTTCCTACACTGGTTGTTGAACCTGATCCACAAAATGCAGTTGTGATCTTGTCGAGTCTGTCTCAGTGCTCTTCGTGTCAGCTAACTCTAGTCTTAACCTTTCATGATAAATCAACTCTCTAACACAAACATGTAGATTTTCAGGGCAATACCATCTAAGTTCTTCTTTTATTGGCAACTAGCAATCCTCATCCTTTGGTAATATAGTAAGTACTGTGTCTATCCATACAGTATCAAGAAACTATCGACCTTGTGTCTCCATATGGTCATGTAAATCCCTTATTGAATCCAAAAAAGTCAGAAAAACTTGATGATTCTCAAGATATATCTTAGTAACTATGTCTGCCACCTCTAATAACTCACTACCTGAGTTAGTAGGTATGTGGGAGGAGTCTGGCATATCATAACATTCTAAGACTGGCCTTTTTCCTTTGCCCTTATCTTTCTTGTTCTCACTTTCCTCTTTCTCTTTCTTTTTGTTCTTCAAATTGGCCTCAGCATAATATATCCTGATAGAATGTGTTAAGCTCTCAAACTCTCTGCCTTCTAATTTGGCCTTAATCTCAATCCAAAACTCATCATCAGGCATCTCTCTGAGCATAGTATCAATCCACAACTGTTCAAGATACATGTTCCTTTATCTTTCTAAATCATATTGGGCTTGGGACAATTTAGTCATAAAGGATAGAACTCTATCAGGACCCTCTGAGTAAACCCCGTATGCTCGAGAGAACTTCCTCATGATCCTATAGACTATCGTCTCTAGATTTGGTGATCTATTATCTTGGGTGTTATCTGGATCCTCCAAAAAAGCTAACTCCCAGTCTATATCCTCATAAACCTCTACTCCTAGTACGTGAAGAGGCTCCTTCATAGGTATCTCATAATCCTCATTATGTATGGGGTCTACAACCATTGGCTGTTCCAAAGGTATCTCATTAGAGCTAGTACTTTCATCTCTAAGAGGTCCTAATGGTCCAAGATGTGGCTCAGACTGATAGTCAATCCCTGAGTTGTTTGTGGATTCAGACATCTACCCAACCATAATAACATCTAGTTAATAGACTAACTTAAAAGGAAATAATAAATAAATAGCACATTTATTTAATATAATTTCCTTTTCAACTATACTAATCTATGGCCAAAACCTTATATTCTGATACCAAAAATGTCACACCTCATACTTAGACTCCTTTCCCATGTATTATAATATATTTAAGTCTATTAATGCTTGATTGGAGACTTGATTACATAAAGCAACCTAAACCAATTTATTTCATTTGGGTTACTATTCCTTTGATTAACTTCTTTTCATCCGGTGAATTTTGAAAATTCATAACTAAATTAGGAAAAATCATATTGATATGGTTCTAGTCTCTAAATATAGAATAAAACATTCTGTACATGGAAAAAAGGTTGAACAAGGAAATTACTTGACCAATTTATACAGTAAATTTGTATTATCTTCACTGTAGCAATGGTCATTTTTGAAAATTTCTGATTCTGCCATAATTTTGAAAAATCACCATAAATCATACACAACTCCAAATTGAGTGATCTTTATGTCTGTGGAAATACACATGTATAGTTTTCATACGTATAAAACACTCATATATTGAACATATCGAGGTCTATACAGTGCTTTAAATTCCCAATAGTGCTCAGAAAGGTCTCTTGCATTCTTCCTACTTTCCAAAATACACATTAAATAGCTTACCCTTATCTTACATGATACTCCATAACAAACCTAGAGGAACATAGTAACATGAAGACATAGCATGATTATGTTCCATAAAATTTTACATAACATCTCATATAATAGCATCAACCTAAGTATCATTATCGTGAACATTAACTTGCTTCTCCTTGCCTTTTCTTTCTTCAGTAATCTTTGTCGCACCCGGAAAAATGCGACGAAATGAAAAAAGAGAAACAAATCTAGTTTTCGAGTGAAAACTGACTTGTGAGGAGTCACCACCAAAATTTTAAGGAAAAATCTTGGAAAACCGAATTGAAGAGGAAAAGGACAGTCTGCGTAGTCAGAGTTGGATTCGGGAGTCGATTGTGTGTGAGGAAGGTGTTAGGCACCCCACAACACCCGTTCCTAGGAACGGTTACCTTACGTAGATTGTGTAAATTAATATGGCTTAAAAATATATTTTGGTTTTCCTTTTTATTATTCACATGCGAGAAAAACGGTAGAAAAGAAGGAAATTAAGAAAAGTTGGAAAATTTGAAAAATAAAGAAAATAAATTAAATTAGAATTGAGGATATTTAAGCAAAATGAGGAAAAGGAATTGAGAAAATAAATTGAGAAACATTTATTAAATTATTGGAAAAAATACCAAATAAAATCAGAAAATATTTATTTATTTACAAAGGCGGACTTGACCCAGGATCAGAGTCTGGGGCCTATGTATCCTGCGATGGGAATCAAAGTCCACGTAGTTCGGGACTAGAAATGCGTGTCTGTTGCTCGATATTTTTTTTAATTTTTGTAATAAGAGAAAGTTAATGGAAAATAATTTAACTTTTTGCAAACAAAACAATTTTCTAAGATTGAGTTGGTGTGTTTTAATTTGCAAAAGACAATTTAATTCTGTTTTACTTACTCTTATTTTATTTTGCTTCGAAAATGTTTATTTTATTATTTTTATTTTATTTTTGAAAATGCACTCATTCGATTTTTAACTTTTGAAAAACCATTGTATTTTTATTTTTATTCTTTTGAAAACTTTTCTTTCTTTTTTTTTAATATACGAAAATCAATTTATCTGTTGCAGACTCGCAGTCATGCCCGATAAGCCAATTCCTGAATCACCTGTGGAAGTTTTAAATCTCACGGTATAAATGTTTTATTGTACATTTAAAATAAAGTTGGAAAAAGAAGAGAAAAGAAAAACTAGTTATATCATCATAATTTATTTTTTATGAAACATGATTATTTTCTTAAAAAGATTATTCAACTGATATATCTACGTGGATTCCCAATCTCACGCAATAACTCAGTAAACCCGAATACTTGCGTGAGTTCTAAAAACCCCACGTGGTGTGGTTATTAAATCCACAATTCCTATTATTATTACTTTTTTTTCATTTTATTTTATTTTACTTTATTTTAATTAAAATTGCTAAATATGGTTATCTTTTTAAAATATTTTGAAGTATATAAAAGTGTACATAATAAAGGGTTATTTATTTATTTTCAACAGGAAAATGAAGTGGAATGGTCATTGGGACCTATTATTATAAGTGAATCTTATTAACTCACTCGTGCAACCCCATAGGCTCGTACGGTGTAATTGTTTTAGGGGTCTGCGAAAGCTCTAAAACCCTCGTGACCAATTTTTAAAAGTAAAGCAAAGAAAATATTTGTGAACAGGTAGGACTTTGTGACGGTGTGTGTTGTTGTACAAATTCAAGTGATAGTTTTGATCTACTACAATAAAAGAGTTGTATAAAAGATGGGAAAAAGGATCAAACTATTTTATTTTATTCTCCACTCTCCCCCCCTTTGCTTTGGTGATGAGGATTTTCATTGGTTTCCCCCTTAGCATTTGCATTGCTCATCAACACCTTTTTGATCCTCCCAGAAGGCCAAAATTGAGTTCTCACGTGATGAAGATGCAAAAGACAAATAAGAAACAAGGAAGTTAGCAAGGCGATTTTCCTGGCCGGTGTAGCAAAAGTCACTAAGAGCAATAGTAAAGGAATCACCAAATAAGCTTTTGGAAGTCTCTATTCAACCCATTCAATTTCATACAACTTGGGGGAAATATATAAGAACTAAAGACAAAGTCCTTAACAGTCTTCCAAGCTATTTTAAGTCATCCGTTTAATCACGTTTAAGCCATAGAAATTATCCTTCATCACCAAACCACACAATACAGGACCAAACAAACTTCTACTATCAAGGGGGGTGTAACAATCATGATTTGGAGCTTGGAGCATGTACACAATGCTGACCCCATGATTTCAATATATTCCTAATTTTACAATTAAAAGGAAGTTTAAGGACCTACAGACCATGGCTTAGGGTGACGAAACAAAAGAGTCATTCTTCACAAAACAAGTGATTGAAATCAGGAGAAAAGAACAAGAAGCACTTATAAACACAAGATTAATTCCAACTTCCCACATCCTAGTTCATTGTAGGACAAGTGTGTTCCCACTAGAGAGTTCACTATATACTTGACAGAACATTATTAATACCAGCATTAGAGCCCCAAACAATGTTGGGCCACCAAGGTTTGTAACAAATACCGTCTGGACAACAGAATAAAGCATGATGAATCAGTTGGACCCCTCTAACCTAATCACAGGACATATCCTAATATTAATGAGAAATAACAGGCAGCACCCCTATTTTACGTTTCTTCGAACACTTGAGGGGCATGTTTTTCAGACAAACACCAAGCACTATATTCGTCCTATTCTAAATGCCAGATGCAAACCAGAAATCCAAACCATCACAATCAGAATATGCTAGGAATCAAATGGCGTTTGAGAGATATAAAGAATTCAGGGGACCATAAACCAGAAAAGGAATCCGTACTCAAAAAGCTCCAATCAATGCGGCACAAAATTCACACATTCGGCCATATAACGCAGTACCAAGAATGAATAGAATCCATGGTTCAATGGGGTAGCAAAGGATCAAACCATTCATTTAAATTATATCAGAATGGAAAGAGAATCATCCCAAGAGAAAATAAAATGCAGAGTATCATGACTGAGATATAATAGGTAATGATAAACCCAAACGAATCTGATTTTTACCCTAAGAATCCAGTCCGCGAACTAACACCGTTTGCTCTTGAACCCGTGTTCCTTCCCTCTGGTTCGTGCCTCTAAACTTCATGCTCATCCTTCGGTCTCTTGTTTGGCTTCAGCTTGGGTCTCCTCCCTCACTGTTCTCTTGGTCTCCTCCCTCTCTCTTCGAGCCCCTTTCAGTTTTCGGCTTCCAATCCTCCCACAGCTTTCTATTTTTTCTTCGCGTGTGCTCTATGTATCAGTCCCTCGGCCTCCTCCTCTTTCCTTCGGTCCGGTCTCCATCATGCTGGAGCTCCGCCCACGGCCCCCTCTCCTTGGTCTCTTGGTCTCTCTTGTCTCTCGGATTTGGTCTCCAATCCTCTCTCCAATTCCTCTTGGCTTTTCTCTCCTTTCTTCGTTTTTTCTTCATCTCCGTGTCCTCCTCCTTCCCAGAAAAGTTCCGGCTTCGGGTCCCCCGGCTTCTCTGAAGAGCCCCTTGTTTTGCTGTCTTGGTCTTCCTCTTTTCTCCCGGCTTCGCTTCCCCTCCTCCAGTCTTGGCTTTTTCTCTCCATTTCCTTTTCGTGCATGCCTCCCCTGTTTCTTGCCTTTTCTTCAGTCTCTGCTCGTGCTCCCTCTCCTTTCAGTCTGCCTCTCCTGGCTCCCTGTCAGTTCACACGTCTCCCTGCTTTGTTCTTTCTTTTTCTTTTCTTTAGTCTCCATCAAGCTCAGAAGCTCTATGCCCGTGGTCTGACAGCTTTTGGCCTTTGGTCTCTTTACACGCAGCTCCCTCTGCTTCATTTTTTGTGGTCTGCTCTCCAGCTTTCTCTCTGTCTCGTCCCCTCTGGTCTCCGCCTTTTTCTTTTCAGACTGGTGCTCCCTCTCAGTTAGGGCTATGCCCTTTGGTTCGAGATGACAAGCCGTCAATTGGGCTTGTGACATCTTGGGCTGAAATGCTGATCCAGCATTTCAGCCCAAGACACGTTTTTTTTTGTTTTCTTCTTCTTTTTTGATTAGTTTTAGTTTAGTTTTTTTTTGTTTTAGTTTTATTTTATTATTATTATTTTTGTTATATTTTTGGTTATATATATATGTATATTAATTTTATTTATTTAATTCTTGCAACTTTCTTCTTATTTTTTGTTTTTTTTTCATTTATATATTATTATTTATTATTAACTTTATTTTATTTTATTTTTGTTGTTTTTTTTTGTCTTTGTTTTTGTTTTTTTTTATAAAATGCCCGGACAAAATGGGGTGTTCACAATCTTACCATAACTTGACCCTAAAATTTGTTAGACATTTGAAAAGGGGGTGAGATTCAGAGAATCTCAGTAGCAACCACCATGATGCACACATATTATCATATATATTGCAAGTATTCATCTAAAAACACATCAAGCATGCAATCAAATCATTTTGGCATAACTATTTTATAAAAATTTGGGCAGCACTTCCCCTTGTATTTGGACATATCCAGGGTCACATTACCCTTCAAACAATCCAACCAACAATGCCAAATCATCACAAGACAACATTTCAAACATTAAACACATCATTCAAACTAAGCAACATTAATGACAATACATAGGCATATATAGGTGAGTTAACTACCTTTGGGCTTTCCAATGGTCTTCAAACTTTGCAAACCCTTTCCTTGATCTTCTAACACTCTTTTGGATCCTATATCATCATAAAATAAGGCCATTAGCCACTAGTTTCATGATTCACTTCATAAAGTGCTCACTTAAACCAAAAATTTCATTTTGCAAACCACTTGAAATTTCTTGTCCAACACACTTATTCTAACCTATTTTAGACCTAAGGAATACATTTTTGGGGTCAAAAACTTGAAATTCCCTTCCTATATTGAACCCTAATTTGGCAGAAAATTACCATAAATTGTAGAAAAATAAATACTTCATAAATCTTGAAACAACTTATACATCCATGCATCTGAAGACTTTTTCAAGCTTTTCTATGGTTTTATTTTACCATAGCTCAACTTTCTCTCTCTAGGGTTTGCCATCACTGAACCTTGAAGTGAGAGAAAAGAGGAAAATACTCCCTAGAAATACTCTCAGACACTTAAATAAACATGCTAGAGGCCATAAGATATTATCTTGAACACTTGTGCTTGATGCTTTGCCTCTTGGTTCCTCTTTTTCCTCCTTTGAAAGTTTTTCTCTCTCTCTCTCTCACTCCTTAGCTCTGTTTAAGACGTGGCTTGCAGTTGAAAATGGAGTCCAAATGCCTTAACCAAGGCTTAATAGGAAAGATATCAAATAAAGATTAAATCATGGTTAATTTTCATCAACCTTAGGTTACTTTTCCATTAAAGCTTTTCACTTAATTCCCTTGGTGTCCCATGACTTGATTCAGACGTGTCTCAACTTATTTTTGGCAAAAAAATTACTTCAATTATTTAAATGGATCAAAATATCCTTTACCGGTTAAATTTACCCGTATCGATTGTGTATTTTCACCAAAATTGTCATTAAATTGGTACAAGACTATCCAATAATAAACTTTGGACTAAAATCATTATCTTGACTCAAAATATACTTTAGCAAGGTTCCTTTAGTATCCTTGAATTGGTACTGCCTTTTTCTGCAGTCTAAACTGACTTTTATCGGGTAAAATATTAATATTAAATTCTAATTACCCAATAAATATTATTTTAACCTTAATAAATTCAATATTATATTTCATTGGACTTAACTCATTGAGAGCTTCATTTTGACTGTAATTTTTCATATTTACAAAAATACCCTTGACTTGGGGCCAATTTACAATTTTTAAAACTTTCAAGTCATTCGAGGTAATTTTTCCTAAAATTCATAAACTTTCCTTAATCTCCCCTGCATCCACCACCTTTCTTTTTCCTTTTTTTCTTCTTTTCTTTAGGGGCAAAATCATCATTGACCTCTTTGTCTTATTTCATATCAAATGGTGTATACCCGTTTTCGTAAATTCTTTATGAATTTTAAAATATTAAGCCTTGAATATCCAGAAAATTTCACGATATTACACTTAGAACAGAGAATAAGCTTGTATTGAGGCATTGCAAGGAGGCTACTAAATTCTTGCAAGATAGTGAAAAATTTCAAGTGGATACTTGATAATTGGATGTATGTCAAGTGGATCAGACCAAACCAGGATAAATTTCTGTATCCTCTCCTCTTTTACTTTGCATTTGCTTTATTCCTTATGTATTCTATTTTCTGCAAACTTCCATTATCACTATTATATCACAATTTTGTAGAAAAATTTTGAACTTCTCAATTCACCCCCTTTTGGGAAGCTAGTAAACCTAACATGTTGGAGACAACAACCAAAAACAAATAAAACCTGATAATTATAAGGTTGAACAGAAATAAACAAGAGTTTAAACAGAAGCCTTGAAACTCAACATTCAAAACTGGAAGTCTTGATGTCTCATAGCCGAATCCTTAGAAAATTTGATTTTTTGGTAAGTTGTTTTATGTAAATTAAATTTTGGATTTTTGCACAAAAATCTTTTAGAAAAAGCACTTAACACCACTTATATGTCGTGAGCAGGAGGGGTAGAAATCAACAGATTACAACTGCGTTGGGCCATCATTATGCTCACGCGAGCCCACCTCTCAAGGAGATGTGCCCCTTTGGTTGGGTTCCTAAACCCCTATCTCCTCTGCTTCAGCTGCTTGATGCTAATGCTTCTTCCCTTTGCTTGTCTTTTT
Organism: Adenanthera pavonina; assembly: GCA_026686845.1. Lineage (NCBI taxonomy): Eukaryota > Viridiplantae > Streptophyta > Magnoliopsida > Fabales > Fabaceae > Adenanthera > Adenanthera pavonina. Next base: position 7,088,953 of record JAIVEN010000019.1, on the reverse strand, counting down.
CTACCGCTCGTCAAGAAATAAGCTTATCCTTCACCTTTCTTTCTCTTTTTCCTTTGTTCTTTTTCTTTTTTCCTATCTTTGTATTTTTTGGACTTTGTTTTATTTATGACATTTTCTTTCTGGCAAAAAAAGAAAAATCCCTAAGGTTCATTTCCTCACTGCTGAACCATATACTCTAACTTTTCATATTTTGCATCTTTACACTTTTCTTGAAATTATAACTTGCCCTTAGCTATTTTGGGTATGGGAATCCATTTCTACCATTAGTAGCTTGAAATTCTCACTCTTTACCTACCTTCCACTTTAGCCGAAACCATCCCTTAGGTAAAAAAGAGAAGAATTTCACTTGCAAACTTACATAAACTCATGAAATCTTTCTTCCTTGTACGAAGGGCATGCTTCCTCTTGAATTTGTTTCATGAAATAACAAGTCCTCATGCTTTCTCTTCCCTAGGCTGAAACTACTACATAGAAAAGGCGGGAGGAGGAACTTCTATTTCCACTAACTACTTGCTTAAATAAACTCAAGAGAATGAGAGGAAAAAGATTACCTTACTTGCTTGAAGCTTGCCTTGGAGATTCCCTTCCTTTCTTCTTCCTTCTCTCTTTCTCTCTTGAATTTTCTCTTTCTTCTCACTTGGTGTTGGATGAAAATAAGAAGGCTTGAGGAAAGGAGATGATATTTATAAAACACCAAGTTGTATGCATACAAGCCAAGTGTCCCAAATTCTTGTGGCTAATATTGAATACTTCTCAAAGAAGGCTTCAAAATAAGAAAATAATAATTTATAACACATGCATAAAAATGAAACAATGAGAGGAGAGGGAGTGTCCTTTAGACAATATATTTTTCCTAGTCCAGATACATCCGGTACTGATTATTTTTTATCTGGATAGTTAAATTCACTTTTATAGTATTTTACAATACTGTATATTCCTTTAAATATACAGAAATAATTTAGTTTGGGATTTGCATTTAACTTAATATCCTATCTCAAATTTCATTTATTGGGGTTCACATACTTTTCTTTTTACTTTTTCTTTATTTGTGGGGTTCATTATACTTTTTCTTTTTGTGTAATTTATATTGCATTATGCAGTCTATTTCTTTTCAATCAGATTCCTTTGAGCTTAATACATTATTCCACTGGGTCCACTGTGTCATGAGGACCATTTTCACATAAGTTTAACAAAATTATGGAATTACCCTTGAATGAACTAAATTGCAAATAATTTTTCTTTATAGTCCTTTCTTGTAATTTTTCCTAAGGATCAAACTACAAATAATTTTTCTTCTAGGGACCATTTTGCAAATTTATACTTCTTATGTCCCTAGCTTGAAAAATTACCTTTTTACCCTTTTCTTTATCTAGATAATGCATTTCAAGCTATTTTTCATATTTTCATACAATATCTTTTTCTTCTAGACTTTTCTTACCTTCAAGCGAAGCACATCATGCTTATTCTTTTTTAAATACCTCATAATCATCCTTTGGGCACGTCATAATCATCTTTTATATGTCCCGACTATTGAATCAAGTATTTTGATGATTCTAAACCAACTGGAGCTTGGAAGAAAGATATCAAAGATGTACAAGAGATCTGAAGTGAAGAAATCCAGGAAGAATTGAGTATAAGATTAGTTTGTAGGATTTCTCACTTTATTCACATGAGTAAAAGGCTTTGATCTTGCACATAAATGTTTTTAAAATGTGTTTTTCAACAATTCTATGTTAACTTACAAAATACCCACTAACGGACGAATTTTGAATTGTTAAACTTCATATGTTATCTTGAAAATTTGAACTTTAAAGGTTGAAATTCGAACTTAAAAAGATGTTGCCTCTGACAAACGAATTTCAGACTGCTAAATTCGAATTTCAAGTAAAGCACAACTTGTGAAAAATGAAAAATTCATCTGAAGATATGTCAAAATTCATCTAAAAGTGAAGTTTAAAAAGAGTTCTATGTTAATCCTCTGACAGACGAACTTTAGTTTTGAAAATTGGAACTTTGGAGAAACAATGTGTAAGTTTGTTCAGGTGTCCCTCTGACAGACAGACTTCGGTCTTAAGAAATTTGAACTTTGGAATAAGTGTAATAAGAGGTCTATCTAACAGACGAATGTTGGTTTTTGAAAATTTGAATTTCAGAAAAAAGAACTTTTGTGCCATATTGAGTTGCTCACTAACAAACAAATTTTGGGCACCAAAATTCAAATTTCAAATGCACTATAGCAATATAGAATAATTGTTCACACTTTTTAGAAGAACTTTAACCTTGAAAATTCGTATGTTCCAACATGGAAATATTTGTCAAAGATGAAAATTCAAATTTTTCCTTCGAACAGATGAACTTCGAAGTTCAATGTTAAAGTCTTTAATTTATGGTCTCTATGAAATTCGTCTGTTGACATCCCAAAATTTGAACTTTGGATGTCAGACACATTAAATATGGTTGGTGAACGGATAGTTTTGCAGAGTAACCATTGGGTAACATCTCTAATAGCTAGATCTTGTCTCTAACATATAGTTAAGACAAAAATCTATAAATAGAACTTGATTTAAAGGTGTGGGTGAAAAATTTACGCTCTATATACTGAAACTTTGTCAAATTCTTTAGTTAAAGCCTTCTACTCTCATGCACTTTATATATTGTACTTCAATTGTCATACATACTTTAGATTAGAGAGTTTATATTGCTGTAAACAATCTTATCTTCATCTGGAAGAAAGATTTTCATGTGAGTAGACTTCACAAGGGATTTAGGAAAGCTCTTAACTAGAGTGCAGAGAGTGAGATTGTAAGCTCTTAGAACAGAGCATAAAGTCATATTGTGGCATTACAAGGAGCCTACCAAATTCTTGTAAGATAGTAAAAAATCTCAAGTGGTAGCTTGAAGACTGGACGTAGGTCAAGGAAAAAGACCGAACCAGGATAAATCTCAGTGTCTTTTCTTCCTTTACCTTGTTTAGTACCTTGTTATATTTTGCACTCTGTTTTTCTGCTACTCTTGCTTTCACTGCTCTTATACTTTTGTAGAAAATTTCAATCTTTCCAATTCAACCCCCCTCTTAGGAAGCCATCTGACCTAACATGTGGTATCAGAGCCTGATTTCCCAAGCAGAGGATCTAACAATCTAGGAAAATCAATGGCTGGCTTTGAAGAGAGTATTCTTCTAGAGGGAAACAACACAAATAGACCTCCTGGCTTCAGTGGAGAGCATTATGGATACTGGAAGATGAGAATGTAAATCTATCTCCATTCATTGATCTGGACATCTAGTCAGTCATCCAAATAGGGATTTTGTCCTAATGAAGTTGTAGGATGATGGCAAATACAAAGATAAGCCAGAAGATAAGTGGAATGAAGAAGATAAGAGAAGAGTCCTTTTGAACTTTAAGGCAAAACATTGCTTGGTTAGTGCACTTAACCAGGACAAAGTCTATAGAGTGTCATAATATACCACAGCCAAGGGTATGTGGAACACTCTAGAAATCGCTCATGACGGAACTACTGGAGTAAGGGAGAACAAATTGAACTCTTGCATTGGTGAGTATGAAAGCTTCAGAATGGTGGAAGGTAAGAGCATCAAAGAGCTACAAAAGAGATTCACCCTCATTGTGAATCAACTGAAGAGTCTTTACAAGGAGTACACTCAGCCAGAGAAAGTTAGAAAAATCCTTAGAGCTCTTTCTCTAGAATGGCAACCAAAAGTAATAGCAATAGAAGAAGCCAGAGGAGAGTTAATGGCTTTTGTCACAGTACTCTTCGGTAGCCTTAAGGAGTATGAGGGCAAAATGAAGGCTCTCAAGGAAGCTGGTCAAGATAAGAAGAAAAAGGGCCTTGCATTGAAAGTTGTAGAAGAAAAAGAAGAAGAGTTTGATGATGAAGAAGATATGGACGAAGAGACTCTGGCTATGTTGGTCAGAAAATTCAAAAGGTTCCATTACAAGACAAGAAATAAAAGATTCTTTAAGAAAGGAGCAGCCGCAGACAACAAGTAAGAAGGCAAAGAGTTTGTCACCTACTATGAATGCAAAAATCAGGGGCACATCAAATTGGATTGTCCACAATTCTTGAAAAAATAGGGAAAAAAAAAGTTGTTGATAAGGGCAAAAAGAAAAAGGCATATATCTCATCAATCTGGGGCAATAGCTCGGATGAAGAAGATGAAGATAAGGAAGAAATTGCCAACATCTGCTTAATGGTGCTTACATTTGAAGAGACTCCAAGCTCATCCAACAGTGATCATGAAGATGAGGTATATGAATTTGAACCTTCCTATTCTGAATTGCTTGATGCATTTCATGATCTACATGATGAGTTTATTAAAACTGCAAGAGAACTAAAACTAGCTAAGAAGAAGGTTAGCAAGTTAGAATCTGATTGCAAATTATCTAACACAGCATCTTTGCATGAAACTAAATTTGTTTGTTGTACATTATGCACTGAACTGAAGAAAAACAATGAATATCTTTTGAAAACCATGTCTAAAATCACTAAGGGTAAATATATGTTATTTGCTTTATTAAGAAGTCAAAGAATTGCACAAGGAAAAGCTGGACTTGGCTATGATCCTTGTGCAACTAAGGAAAAGAATAAAAAGGAAAAATCAAAATCTGTATATGAGACATTTTGTGCATGCTGATGGACATAAAAAGAAAAGTCACACCTTAAAACGCATTGAATCTTATGTCCAACCAAAATATGTGAAACAAAAGTATTATCTGCATTGCTTTTTTCCTGCATCACAATCTAGCAGTCCCTGTACCACTTGCCACTTTTGTAACAAGAAGGGGCATGTTTCCAGTTCATGTTTATTGAAGAAAAATGGACTTGGCAGGAAGGTGGAATGGGTTCCCAAAGGTACATTTGTGTCTGGGGAAAATGCCACTGACAGAAAAGGACCCAAGCAGATTTGGGTACCTAAAAAGAAAAACTGAACCTTGTTTTGCAAGTTTGTCTTAGTACAAGAAAAACAACAAATGACATATGGACAGTGCTTGGTCAAGTCATATGATTGGTGAGAAGGAGAAGTTCATCACCCTTAGAGACAAGAAAGGACAAAAGGTGACCTTTGGAGGTGACCAATATGGTAGAATAGTTGGCATTGGTATTATGGGCAAGAATCCTGAAACATCTATAGAAGAGGTGCTGTTTGTAGTTCACTACAAGAAAACATCAATTTTCTCACAGACAAAATCTGTGAGAAAACATGAAGAAATTCCATGAGAAACAAAGTTCTCACACAATTTCTCACGCCTGAGCCTTTATGAGAAATGTGCCTGAGGGAAGAAGAACATTCTTACAGATGACAACCGTGAGAATTATTTCTCATAGATTTTCTCATGGAATACACCCGTGAGAAAAATTCTCATGGAAACCATACCGTGAGAACTTCTCACGAATTTTGTTTCCATGAGAATTTCTCATGGAACATATTCTGTGAGACATTCTCACAGGTAACCACTCCGTGAGAAATTCTCATGGATTAATTCTATGAGAAATGGGTATGCCTCCCTTTTCTCATGGATTTTCTCACAGAAAATTCTATGAGAAACTTTCAAAGTTTTGCAAAAGTCAATTTGATTCCCTTGCATATTGATCTGCATTCAAATTTTACAACACACACCATGAACATTAAACATTTCAGCATCCAATGCATGTTGAAAATAACAGTTCTTCATTATCAACAAAATGAAAATTTACAACTAACCAAAATCAATAGTTTTAATTACTTTAGCATCTAACAAGCTATACAATAATTCATTAAAAGTATCATAGTTGTTTAATAACTATACTACTCTTCATCATCCCCATCTATATCTCCATCATCGCTTCCATCATCATCTCCCTCACTATTTCCATTATCATCATCATCATCATCGTCATCATCATCATGAGAAAGTTGAGAAGGACCAACTTGATTGATACCTCCTAAGTCTATCCATGCCATAATTTTCTTCATGAAGTCCTCAGTTATTTTGAATTTTTCTTCCCACATTTGTTCTCTTACTTTGTGTTCCTCATTCAATTTGTTAACAACTACATCCATGCTCTCTTTGTGTTCCCTATTCAATTTGTTAACCACTACAACCAAAATCTCCTCATAAACCTTTGCTTGTTCAGCAAGTTTGTCTTACGACTTCTTTTCAAAAGATTCTTTAATTTGTGCAAGCTCACCAGAGTTATGGCTTGATGTCCCATGAGAATTAATAAGGCTGGCTTGTGATCCAAATCCATACACACACCCTTTCTTATTTTTTCCTCCAACAACTGTAAGCCATACAGCATTGTCAGAAACATTTGAGCCTTCACCTTGATGTTCTTTCAGCTGCTCAAATTGATTCTACATAAAAATAAATAGAGTTGTGAGCCATGTATTCATAATATGAAAAAATAAGTTTGAGAGTTATAAATAAAATCTTAACTTACGTAAGTGTCGACAGCTTTTGGTCAGACCCAATCTCCTTTTTGCTCATTATGTTGTACCTTCATAAATACTTCAGGCATTGTTACTTCTCATCTTAACTCCACTTCCTGCATTATTGGGACAAAATTCATGTAACTTAAAATATTAAAACTTTAATAATATAACAAATTCAAATAAGGCTCACCATCTTTCTGTTGTATTTTGATAATGATGTTCTCCTACCCCTATATACACATGCATCACCATTAGTTGCCCTATTGGCTTTATTACGCTCTGATTTATCCTTGAACTTAGCAGTTTCCCATTGTAATCACAAGTTATCTTGGACTATTTTGGGCTTCTAGGTAGTTTTTGTTTTTTCGCATCGAATATCCCTCATGGTAGAACGTACTATTCCACTTCATTTTTTGTGCCAAAGCTTATATATCTGCCCTTCCAAAGAAGGTTCCCATGCACATTTCAGCTACAATAGAAACAGCCAAACACTAGGTAAATGAAAAGATAACTATATTTTTATACTTTCAAATGATTAGAATATTAGCTTACCTTAAATTGTTTATACCATACATCTTTAACATCTTAAGGGATACTAGTAAAATTAGGCCATGCATCATCAAAGATGATGTGCATGATGCTAGATAATATTGATACAGGCTCATCAGTAGGAAAAAACTTGTGAAATATATAATACTTAGCAAAATGAAAAGTAACACAATGATTTATGAATTAATAATTGAAATGAATATAGAATATACTTACTCTTCAATACCATTAGGCCGAATCACTAATCGACCATCACTTAACCATGATCTAGCATCATATGTAATTTCACTTGAGTGAGAAAAGATATCTGTACCCATCTCATGTGGGGAAGATCTCTCTGAACCAGCAGTAGCAGAAATTCCTGGGCTAGACTGAATGGGTAGGGATGGTAGGGAACATGATGCAAACATGGATCCATTTGCTATTGATGATGGTTGTGTTGGTGATGGTTGGATAGATGATGGTTGGGACAATGATGGTGTAGCTACTAGTGGTGAAGGGGGTGATGTTCTCATCATCTTGTTTTTGCCCTTCTTCTTCTTCTTATTATTGTTGGATCTTCCATCCATGTTTGGTTGAGAAGATGACATCTGAAATTAAAAAAAAGTTATGAACATGTATTTTCAAATAAGTTATGAACATGTTTGGTTAGGACAATGATGGTGTAGCTATTAGTGGTGAAGGGGGTGATGTTCCCATAACCTTGTTTTTATCCTTCCTCATATTATTATTGTTGTTGGATCTTCCATCCATGTTTGGTTAAGAAGATGACATCTGAAATAAGAAAATGTTATGAACATGCATATTCAATAAATAAAAAATAATTAATTTCATTATAAACGTGCATATGCAAATAATTTGAATTAAAAGAAGTAAAAAATGACACTAAATTACCCCCATCAATTACTCTCCAAATAGTAATCACTAGGAGGGTCCTCTTTAGTTTCAAATGGTTCAGTATGCAATAGCTCCTCATCTAATTGTTTATCATTCGACTCAGTTGATTGATGAACAATGTCATCTATAACTGACCGAATATGTGCATCATCTACTTCTTCACTTGGAACCATACTATCTCGTAAATAATGTTCACCAAGGTCATCATCAAGAGCATCAATTAACTGAGGTTGAGGATTTGCCTCATCTTGCAACGGTTCATCTTCATTATCGTCAACATCATCATTAGGAGCATCAATCCTATTCCTTGCTTTTGTTCTAATAACAACAAGCTAATCTTTTTTACTAGGGATTGATTTTGGATACGGTGTAAAATAGACTCGTTTAGCTTGTTGTGCAAAGATAAATGGATCATTTCCCTTGTATCTCCTTTTTTCATTGACTTCCACGATTCCATATTTAGGACAAATTCTAGTCCCACGATTAGTTTGATCATACCTCTTGCAATTGAAAACTGTCAAATGCTTTAGTGGACTACTAATGAATTTTAATCATATTATGTCCTTCAACACACCATAATAAGATGATTCAACTTGACCATGGTCAATTCCTTTGACACTTACTCCACTATTGTTTGTCTTCCTCCCTTTTGCCCAATCATCTGTATGAAACTTATAGCCATTCATAGACCATTGATCAAACCTTTGAACATCTCTTAGAGGACCCAAGCCAAAGAAATTAACAATTCATCCGTTATCCCATTTTTAGTGTTTAGAACCTGGTCAAAGTGAAAACATCAGCATTGATGCAAAATATGTACAAGTATAGGAAGTAAGTAAGATAAACTTACATAATTTTTAAACCACTTAGGAAATTCAGAAGAAATTCATTTTCCCACCTCCTCATTTGACAAATTCAGAAGTAGTTCCTCAAAATGCTTAAAGAAAGGCTTAACTTTAGGGCAATTAAGAAGGACATACAATGTTATTGCACTATGGTCATTCTCTGTAAGATAACAAGTTTTTTGAGATGTTCTTCCACAAGGTTGCCCAAGATAGTTGAAGATAGAGATAGGAGGATAAGCATCATATCCCTCACCATCATCATTCCGAGGAACTCTCCTAGTTCTTGATTGAACATGAGTTTCAAAATAATAAGAGCAAAAAGTTGAAGTTTCTTCAAGTATGTATGCTTCACAAATAGAACATTCAACATGGGCTTTATTTCTTACCTTACTCTTTAATGTGTACAAAAACCTTTCAAATGGATACATCCACCGGTATTGCACAGGCCCACCAACTATAGCTTCATACACTAAATGAACAGGTAAATGCTCCACGACATCAAAAAAACTAGGAGGAAATATCCTTTCAAGTTGACAAAGAATAATAAGAATGTTCTACTCCATCACTTCAAGGCTACTTACCTGTAAAGTTGGAGCACAGAGATCTCAAAAGAAATGGCTTAACTCTGTTAAAGCATTAGATATTGGGGTTGGCAAACAAGTGCATACTATTGGTAGTAACCTCTCCATAAAAACATGACAATCATGACTTTTCATTCCAACTAATGTGCAAGTTTTCATATCAATACACCGACCCAAGTTGGATGCATAACCATCTGGAAGCTTCAAAGTTTTAACCCATTCACACACTACCCGCTTTTGCTCCATAGTAAATGTATATGTAGCCTTAGGTCTAGTCCTTTTACCATTGTGTGACTTCTCCAAGTGCAAGGAGGGCCTTTTACAATATTTAGCTATATCTAACCTTGCATTGTCATCATCTTTTGTCTTTCCTTTCACATTCATCACTGTATTGAACATATTATGGAACACATTCCCCTCCGTATGCATTACATCTATGTTATGTGGATTTAGCAAGTCACGCCAATAGGGAAGATCCCAAAATATACTACGTTTAGTCCAATTATGATTTTCACCGTACCCCTTCAAACGTAGGTTTGGTGATTCAATTATCATAAGCAATCCTCTAATTTGCTCATACAACTCCTCTCCTGAATACCTTGATGGTTGAGGTGAATCCTCTATTCTATTCTTTTTGAAATTTTGTTTATTTCACCTAAACCGATGATTTAAAGGTAAGAATTGATGATGACAATCAAACCAGCATATTTTACCCCAATGCTGTAAGTAGAATGCCTTTGAACGATCCATGCAAATTGGACATGCCAATCTTCCTTATGTCTGCCAGCCACTCAACATGGCATATGCTGGAAAATCATTTATAGTCTATAAAAGGACAACCCTTAAATTGAAATTTTGTTTCAAAGAAATGTCATAGGTCATCACACCCTTTTCCTAAAGCAACTTCAAGTCATCAACAAGAGGTTGTAAGAAAACATCAATTCTACTCTTTGGATTACTAGGGCCCAGTATTATAATTGTCAAGAACATGTATTCTTGTCACATACACATCCTCGGTGGTAGATTGTACGGAGTAACAATCATAGGCCAATAAGAGTACGGCCTTGAACCCAAGTTAAATAGTGTAAAGCCATCAGCACAAAGCCCTAACCTCACATTCCTTGGTTCTAATGCAAATTCTGGATAAGTTTGATCAAAATGCTTCCATGTTTTTCCATCTGAAGGATATGACAACACACCTTTTTCACAATGATTTTCATGGTGCCAGCACATATACTTGGCTGAGGCATTAGATGTAAACAACCTCTGGAGTCTTGGAATAATTGGTAAATACCACATTTTTTTCCTCGAGATCTCCTTGAACCTCCCTTTTCCAACTCTTGCCTCCTTAAATCTTGCATCTCTACAAAATTGACATTCCCTATCATTGATTGTATCACCATAGTACAACATGCATCCATTAGTACAACAATCAATCTTTTGATAACCATAACCAAGTTGTGAAACCAATTTCTTTGTTTGATACAAGTTTGCAGGCATACGATTACTAGCTGGTAAGATCTCACACATCAATGTGATAATTTCTATCATACATGTCTCAGGAATATTATAATCTGACTTAATGCTCAACAATCTTGTTGCCAATGACAATACTGTGTGATTCTCACACCCATCCCATAATGGAGATTGTGAAGCAAGAAGCATGTCATAAAACTTCGCAGAATTTGGATTGGGATCCTTAGGCATATAAAATCTCTCAAATGATAGGCCAACAATATACATAACCATTTGCTCATATGGATTAGAAGCCATGCGAATATTCTCATCAATTGGAGCTACTTGGGGATGTTCCTCTCCATGGAAATGCCAATAATAATAATTAGGCATAAACCCACTTTTGTACAAATCCATCTTGACTTCATCTGGTGTTTTAAACCTCTGACTTTTACACTTTAAGCATGGATATCTCAACTTCTTTTCACATTTAAATATCTCTTGTTGCATTGCAAACTCAACAAATTCATCCACCCCCGCAAAGAACTCATCAGTGATCATTCTACCTACACATCGATTATCAATCCAATGATGATGCATGGGAGGAGCCATCTAAATGAATGTAGCACCATTTTAGCACATTAAATGATAATACCCAATTTGGTAATACAAGACCTATATAAGTTGTAACAATAACACTAGTAAATCAATTCATTCTTATGTCTAATCCTTAAATCCCTTCCTTTTTCAAGCTAAGCCAAACCATACAAGTAGAGCAATGATACCCAATGTTTTTTCATGGAAAATCATGGTCATAAAACTATTTTAGGTGCTTCAAACTGGATGGATACATGCAGCCACTAAAGCCACACTTGAGATGGAAGAGAACATTGGGATGCAATTCATTTGAGATTCAAACTAAAACAAGACAAATAAAACACTCATTGCAATTTTCTTAAGCAAAAAAATAGTAAAAATGAATTCACATGATTATATGTTTGCAAAACAATTCAATATTCACCAGCAGTCCAATAACAACATCAATGAAAAGTTTATAGCAAAGCATATAAAAGCCCCAAAATTCACAAAAGAAGGATATGATTGTTACCTTGCAGGATATTTGTAAGTTAGTTCAACAATAACAATACCAGTGAGAAATTTTCAGCACCCGAAACTATTCCACCACTTACAACAATTAAGGACATATGGTTAAAGAAACTCCAGATGGTTCTAACATCAAAATCCAAGACAAAAACTAATAATTATACATAGATGTCATCCACTAAAAGCAATAATATCTCCCCCATTATAGCTTCCAGTTAAGCACAACTATACTAACTACGTTTAATTTCATGTTTGTAGAACATAAGATCCTTGTAAATGTTATATCATCATCATAAAAAGAAGCTCACCTCTTTGAAAACTTCCTTACAGATAGGCTATAAACCTGCGATTTTAGCCAACTTGGGACAAAGCAGAAAATGCATCAACAACATAACTAAGTAAACTAATTCTTTGGTTCTACCAAAATAAGTAAAAAAAGAAGAAGAAAAAAGTAAAAACCCGTCTATTTGACTCATAACAAAAATAAATATATAGTTATGTATTGGATATTCAGCCTTACAATTAATGAAGGATGAAAAAATACTATGTTCAGATGTGTTTCTTGGAGGATCAATATTTAACAAGTCATGCACTAACTTGTTTGGCTTTGAATGATTTGACTTTAACTTTAAAAGCATTGCATACTCATCCATATATGTTAAAATTACACAATCACTAGAAACATATAAGCTATAAAAAATTACATAGTCTAGAGACATAACTCTGGTGAGTTTTTGAGATTTAATTTATCTTTTTTTTTGTTATAAACAAAAAATACATCATACCGAAATTGAAATTATAGTCTAATATGGAGCTTGTTCTTCAATGATGAGGTTGATAAATAGCCTCAGGACCATCCATGCTTTATTAACTCTTGTCTGATGCTTTCTTTTCCACTATCTTTCAATTCAAGATGGCTCAAGTCTTGGGCAAAAAAAAAAAAGATGTCTCAGGTCAAAAAAAAGAATCAAGATGTCCAAGCTTTTCAAAACAACTTTGACTAGTATTCCTTTGCACACTACTTTTATATGTTAACAACAGCCAAAATTTTAAGGCAAATCCTTTAATGACTTTACCTTTTCATATGTCAGGAGGCAAGGAGTTTCTTTTGAATGTAACTAGAAGTTAGTTAATTATTTTGTACATCTTTTTCAAAAATGATAATCATTACAGCTACCAAAAAAAACATTGAAATAAATTGAAGTCATGAAAAAAAGTATTAAGAATTCCAAAAGTAAGTTGATAAGAAATATGCAGACTAAAAACTTAAAAAAAAACTCGAACATGCATAAAGAGTACTGGGAAAAGCAAATAATGCTTGGGAGCTGGACAAAAACCTAAAGAAAAATATGATTATTTTAGGGCCTAATAATTTTTAGTATTTAGGTTACAAAATATTAAGCATGATTATTTTAGGGCCTAATAACTTTCAAAGGGCTTCACAAATTTTATTTGGGCTAGGCCCATTAAGAATTTGGACACATAGACTTGATCCATGATAGGCGCATCATATATCAACAATGTTAAAATCAATATATTTTTTTATTTACCAAAATAAAAATCAATGTTTTTTACCTAAAAAAAAATCAATATATTTTCAACATAATAAACCTATTGATATCATAGCAACACTTTTGTTCTCATCAGTTTTAGCATACTCTACATCACCTTGAAAAGCTTTACTTCGAACGTGATTTATTTAGTGAATATTGCTCTAAAATTGCTGAGAAACAATGCTTACCTTAGAAAAAAAATGGTTTTCATCTTTCATTTTCCTGATAAGTTTATTTATGAATAAATGTTAAAAGATTAGTTTGTTAATGGAAAAGCACAAAAAGAAACAATCAGTTAGTAACATACCATGCAAGCATCAGAATTCAAATGTCTGTATGAACCACACCTAAATTTGAATAAAGGGATTCAATTTCTGCTGGGTTATAAACCAAAATGTGGAAAGTTACATCAATGGAGTTATATAGAATATAGATGCATATCCCATCATTGGTTTATGTTATTCAATACCCAAAACACCACACATCAAAAGAAAGATTTCAATATTAAATTAAACAAAAATCTGATTTTTGTAAGCTTCCAGATATAAATGCCTTATAGAATTGCTTGTTGAACCATGCATTAGGCATTTGCTCTTAGTGTTGGTTTGGACCAAGCACTTATTTTTAATTTCTGTCAGAATCCTTGACAATCCCATAGAATAAGCATGGTTCCAAGTAATCAAACAAACATGAATTAAGATAGTATGAATTAAAACAAGCCATAAGCAGTTCTGGTTCCCCACCCCATATATATGGCTACTAAATTCTCTTCACACATGCATCAAAATCCCCTTCAATAAGTCTATAGACATCAAAGTCAATAAAGCATATGAACCAATAAAAATGTGAAATATTACATGGTAGTCTAGCATGACAAGTCACAGCATTACATGGTAGCCTAAGAGTTCCAGTTTCCTTCTACAATGACAATATCAAGTTGTTGTGTTATCCCCATTAAAGTGTTGGCAATATTAATTCGGTGGAGATCAGCCACCAAATTTGATCTTGCCTATTCCTATATTAGTTTTTGTTAAATAAGTTTAATTTTTTTAATTCATAATTAATTAAATAATTTCATTCATAAAATATTTAAATGCTTTAGCAATTTATAACTGGAGTTAATTTGTAACATTTCAAAAAGTTAGGGATTTTTAATATGAGTCTACAAAATTCAAGAGAACTTATATTTAGAGCTATTTCACAAATGCTTAATCAAGTAGCTAGTTGGTTGCTTAAAAGAGAGGTGGTTACGTAGCCATTGGAGATCATAGACTTGCTTAAGAGTTTTGATGGAGCATTAAACAATGCCATTTTCCCAAAACACAAAGCAAAGTCATAACAGAATGCATTGTCCCTATTTTCTTGAGGCATATAACCATGGAAAATGTTGTCATTTGAAGCTACTTCACAAGAGTTGGTCATTGTTGCTACTGACCCTACAAGATATTTATTAGGTTTATATCAAAATTAACAAAGCAAAAAACAATATTCTAATTTGCAACAATCATAGTTTGTATTTCATTTGCCATGCCTGAATATGTATATCAGTAATGAGAAATGACTAAGATAACGACACTTCATTATATAGACCATGTACGATGATTGTCTAACTAACTCAAGCTCAAAATCTATTCAACCCCCAAAGCAGTATGCCAAACTGAGTACAATTAATTTATTGTACGTTACAGTTAATCCAAACAGAGTTCGAACTTACTTTAAGATACTTGTAAATTTGCTCCATGTTAGGACTTAAGCTGTTGTGAAATATTTGAGGACTGCCAAGGTAGAGAAGAAGACTCACCAATAGGTAACCAACCTGGATGGTCATACAATATTTTTAAAAAATAAGATAAAAAATAGTAGTCTTAGATAGATAATTTGGCCTTTGATTACTTGTGCAGAAGCTGTGGCATAGAAAAATGGCTACAACCTTTACCAAAAGTAGAGAACTAGCCCATTCTAAACTTTGTCCAATAAAATCTTTGAAACAAACAAACAAGATATTATTAAATATATTACAAATATACAATTTAGGAGCATCATTAGCAAAAGATTTTCCCCAAAGATGTATGATAGCTATAACCAAAATAGATAATAGAAATCAATAATAGGATTTCCCTTCTCACTTGGTGTCCACTAGAATAGCAGATTTTCTGACACCTTCATCTGTTCTGTCACTGTCATTCACTATCAAAAAGAAGATTTGAAGCCCTAGTTTGCTTGCTTAATAGAGTTGCTCATTCTATGGCTTCTCTTCGACTAAGGAGGCTGTACGTCTATTTTAAGTTTCCAACTGTGGCTTTCTTTTTTGTCTTGCCACTGAGATTAGGGTCAAAGGTCACTGCGATTGAAGGAAATGAGCATGGAGGAGATGAGACACAAGATAAGAGAGAGCATAGAGCCAACTTTATGCAGCGTAGAACAGTGAACTGAAGACAAGATAGAAAGGCAAAGGTCGAGCGGTGAGGGCGACTTTGCGCGAAATAGTACGGGTGGCTCAAAAACGAAAATGGGATTTGTGTAGAGCTGAACAGTGAGGAGCAGAGCCACCAAGGGGACAGTAAGGTGTGAAGGGAATGATGAAGATAAGCCATGAAGGGAATGATGATGGTGAGCCACAAAAGGAGCAATGGAAGTGAGGAAGTGAGCGGTGTGAAAGAAGAAGGAGCTTAAGGTTTTTTTGTTTTTGTCTGAACAAAGAAATGAAGAATAAACAGAGCACATGGAAAATGGACTAAACGAAAATTTTGGGATTTAGAATAGGGAGCCAAAAATCTATAGATTTAGAATGGGGGGGAAAAGTTTCATTGGTATAAACTAAAGTTTTATAAAAATTAAGTGCCACAAAAGAGTAAGTGTATGCAACTAGCTTAACGGTCAAGTGCTGGCAAGCTAATTAGGCAATCTGAAGTTCGAATCCTCAATCTAAACAATACCCTATTTTTTACATCTATATTTTCTCACGGCCAAGGCTTTGTGAGAACTTCTCACACATGAGCAACCATGAGAAATTCTCATGGAGAGAACCCGTGAGAACCATTGAAGGATAAGAGCCTGCATGAACAATAAAGAAGGTGAGCTTGAGATACTTTCTCATGGGTATATGGTGGTGAGAAATTCTCACAGCCATGTGGTGTGAGAATTTCTCACGGGCTTAAGGTTGTGAGAAATCTTTTTTTAGATATTTCTTTTATTTTTTCCCTTTTTCACTTTTTCTCACCAATGTTCTCACGCATGTTTTCCATGAGAAAATTTCCCGCCACCTTCCCGCCATGCTGCACAAAGGAGTCTCACACTTTTTCTCACATTTTTCTCATGAATTGTTCTCACTACCTTTTATTCGTGAGAAAATCCATGAGAGTCTTCCTGAAAATGTTTTTCCATGAGAAATACTGTGAGAATTTCTCTCACAAGATCAAGGCCATGAGAAATTTCCCGCCACCTTCCCGCCATGCTGCACAAAGGAGTCTCACACTTTTTCTCACATTTTTCTCATGAATTGTTCTCACTACCTTTTATTCGTGAGAAAATCCATGAGAGTCTTCCTGAAAATGTTTTTCCATGAGAAATACTGTGAGAATTTCTCTCACAAGATCAAGGCCATGAGAAATTTCCATGAGAAAATTGATGTTTTCTTGTAGTGATTGGATTCAACCACAACCTACTGAGTGTGAGTCAGACATATGAAAAAGGGAACTGGGTACTGTTTGACTCAAAGATTTGCCTGATAATCAGAAAAAGTGATCGTAAAGTAATCTTTAAAGCTCAAAGGGATGGTAACTGCTATACCATTGATCTTGATAAGCTTCCCTCCTTAGATTCTGTATGTTTAATTAGTAAAGATAATGATAGTTGGTTGTGGCATAGAAGACTGGCACATGTTAACATGAACCAATTAACAAAATTGATTAAGAATGATTTAGTCACTGGTTTACCCAAAATCTCTTTTGAAAAGGATAAAGAATATGCTGCATGCCTCAAAGGAAAACAAATTAAATCATCATTCAAATCTAAAAATGTAATCACCACATCTAGACCACTATAATTATTGCATATGGATTTAATAGGTCCATCTAGAGTAAAAAATGTTGGTGAAAACTTGTATGTGCTTGTAATTGTAGATGATTACTCTAGATTTACCTGGATTTTGTTCTTTCCTTCCAAAAGTGAAACATTTGATGCATTTATAACCTTAGCTAAGAAAGTGCAAAATGAGAAAGGTATTTCCATTGTGTCAATCAGGTCTGATCATGGAGGCGAATTTGAAAACTCGAGCTTTGTGGAGTATTGCAAAGAGCATGGAATTGATCACAACTTTTCAGCACCAAGGACTCCTCAGCAAAATGGGGTGGTGGAGAGGAAGAACAAAACAATTAGAGAAATGGCAAGAACAATGCTGAATGAGAAAGAGCTTCCTCAAGTTTTCTGGGCTGATGCAGTAAACACAGCAAGCTATATCATTAACCGAGCCTACATCAAACCAATTGTGGGGAAGACACCTTATGAGATGTACAAAGAAAGGAAGCCAAACCTTGCACACCTGTATATATTCGATTGCAAATGCTTCATTCACAATAATGAAAAGAGAATCTGGGTAAGTTTGATGGCAAATCAGATAAAAGTATATTTCTTGGCTATTTAAGTAGAAGTAAAGCATATAGAGTTTAAAAAAAAAAAACTAAAACTATAGAAGGATCTGTGCATGTTGTGTTTATTGAAAATAAAACTGTTTCCAAGTATGTCATTGATGAAGATGATCTTATTTCCAAGTTTAAGAACTTGAATCTTTTTGGAGAAGTTAAAATTGAACCTCTAAAAATATCTGAATCTACTAATGTAGAGGAAGATATTCAGGAGAAAGATCTTGAATTCAAAAATAATGAAGAAATGTCTCAAGAACTCCCTAGATCTTGGAGATATCAAAGGAATCATCCAGTTGATCAAGTGATTGGGGATATTCAAGAAAATGTTAAAATCAGAAGACAACTTAGGGACCAAAAAACAACTATGCATTTATTTCTCAAATTGAACCTAAGTGTGTTGAAGAAGCCTTAACTGATGAATATTGGATACTAGTTATGCAAGATGAACTAAATTAGTTTGAAAGAAATTAAGTTTGGGATTTAGTGCCTAGACCTAAAGATCACCTTATTATTGGCACTAAATAGGTTTTTAGAAATAACCTTTATGAATCAAGAACAATTGTAACATCCCAAGAAAACTAAAGTATCTAGAAATGTATAAGAATTTCACAAAAATGGGTAGACACCATTTTATGTGAAATAAGGCAAAGAATTCATTTTTCTTGGTTGAACGGAAAAATGAGAAAATTATATTTTTGCCCCTAAAGAATTATGAAAACAACATCTGTTGAATCAAGAGTTTTGATGATTCCAAACCAATATTCAAGAGCTTGGAATAAAGATATCAAAGGTGCCCAAAAGACTCAAGTGAAGAAATTCTGGAGAAATCTGTGCAAGAATTGTTGTAGGATGATTAGTTATGTTTAAATATGTGTAAAAGACTTTGATTTGGTGAAAAAATGTTTTAAAATCTTGATTTTGTGTTAAATCATGAAATATTTGAAAAACACCCACCAACAGATGAAGTTTGAAAGGTTTATATTTAACTGTCATGTTGAAAATTCGAACTTTGGCTTTGGAAATTTGAATTTCGAGTTAAAACTAAATAAGTCTGAAGAGATGCTTCTCTGACAGACGAATTTTGATTTTCCAAAATTCGAATTTTCATAAGTATCTGAAAGAAGCTTTTGGCAATAGATGAACTTTGGTTTTGAAAATTTGAATTTCAGACAAAATGTAACTTATGAAAACTAAAGAAGTCCGTCTGAAATAATGTAAAAGTTCATCTGAAATCAAGATTATATTGAGTTTCAAAATTGCTCACTGACAGACGAACTTTGAACATGAAGATTCAAATTTCAGAAGCTAAAGTTGTGAGTCTATTACAATGATATGTTGACATACGAATGACAGTGTTTATAAATTCGAATGTTAAAGTAAGTCTGAAAAGAGGTCTCTCTGACAGACGAACTTTACTCTTTGAAAATTCGAATTTCGAAGTAAATGAACTACTGTGTTTTTTGAGCCTGCTGCGGACAGACGAATTTTGGGGTTCCAAAATTCGAATTTCGAAGGCACTGTAGCAAATTGAAAGTACTGTTCACACTTAACAGAAAAACTTTCCACTTGAAAATTCGTATGTTACAACTTAGAAACATTTTCAAAATATCAAAATTCGAATTTCACTACATGACAGACGAACTTCGGGCTTTCAACGTTGAAGCTGTTAACCTTCGGTATCTATGAAATTTGTCTGTTAACTAACCGAAATTTGAATTTCAGTATGTCAGAAGCATTAAATGCGGTTGGTTAATGGATAGTTTTTTAGAGTAACTGTTGGATAACTTCTCCAATGGATAGATTTTGTCTC
The DNA here is from genome assembly GCA_026686845.1 of Adenanthera pavonina. Lineage (NCBI taxonomy): Eukaryota > Viridiplantae > Streptophyta > Magnoliopsida > Fabales > Fabaceae > Adenanthera > Adenanthera pavonina. The sequence goes on along the minus strand of JAIVEN010000019.1, from coordinate 7,069,086 downwards.
TAACGGATATTTGAGACCTAAATCTATAAATATAACAACATTTAAAGTTGTGGGTAACGATTTTAACTTTATAAATACTGAAACTCTACCAAATCATTTACTCAAAGCTTCATACTCTCACACTTCAATATTTGTACTTTAAACTTTCATATTCACTCTATTTAAGAGAGTCTTATCTTTGTAAACAATCTCATCTTCATCTGGAAGATAGATTTTCTTGTGAGGGGATATCACAAGGGATTGGGAAGCACTTTGTGAAAGTGCAGAGAGTGAATGAGTGAGCTCTAGAAAACAGAGCACAAACTTTGTACTGTGGCATTTGCAAGAAGCCCACGGAATTCTTGCAGTAAGTGGAAAATCTCAAGCGGTGACTTGAGGACTGGACGTAGGTCAAGTGCAGAGACCGAACCAAGATAAATTACTGAGTCTTCTTACCTTTACTACTTCATTTACAGTTATTTGCTTATACTCTGTTTTACTATCATATATTGCTTTCTTCACCTTCTTGATATTTTGCAGAAAATTTTTAATCTTCCCAATTCACCCCCCTTTTGGGAAGCTTGCTAAACTAACAACATCAATATCCCTAAAGTTATAAAACCTACGTGGAATGAGTATTAGAAATGTCTTGGGAAAAATTACACCTAATGACCTGAAAATTTTAGAAATTGCAATTTAACCTTGGGTTAGAGGTAATTTTGTAAATATGCAAAATTACGGTCAAAACGAAGCCCTTGACGAGAGAAGTCCAATAGTATATGGCACTGATGGTTAATGTTCAAGGATAAAGAGATAATTAGTATTGAGTGTCCAAAAGTAACAGTAAACTGATAAAGGAAACTGTGGGCCCCACTGATGATTAAAAAGAAATCAGGACAAGATATGAGCCATGCACAAATATCATTTGAGATAGGATAATTATGGAAATGTAAAAATAAAATTAAAATAGTCCTGTAGCCCAAAAATCGTAAGTTACTACAAAATAGAATTTATCGGTATGGTTAAAAAGTACCTAGATTGAGGTATATCTGGATCAAGAAAATTTGGGTAATTTTTGGACACATTTGCCTCTCTCCCCTACGTGAATTGCATCAGCCCATGTGATGAAAATCAATATTTTATTATTTTTGAGAATACTTCTTGAAGAAGTATTCAATAAAGTAAGTAAGATTAGTCAAAAGGTGATTAAGGTTAATGGTGGAATTCCTTAAAGGCAAGTGATAGATTGAAGAGAAAGCTTAAGGTGAAGCAAGTAGAAATTTTTATGGTTTTGAAGTTCTTCATGAAGTAACCCTTGGTTCAAGTTGATTAATTTGATATTTGGTAATGCATTAGGGTTTGAGAAAGCTTAAGGTAGTCCTTGGAAAGGTTGAATCAAAGAGGAAAGGCATAAAGTTTCATGAGGTAGCATAGTTACATTTTCTTGCATTATATTGTCTTGTTATATTCTATTGTGTATGATGACTTGCCATTAAGTTATGTTCTACCAAGTGTCATGCCAAAATGAGTTCATTTACAAGGGTTTTAGCAAGCAAATTGCAATGTAGACTGAAACAGGGCATTTTTCAGACGTGTCTGTTTCATTTGCCTTTGTTCTATACTTAATGTGATGTTAGGTTTATGATATTTTTATACCAGATAGAGGGAATCTCAAGCTTTAATAGGATACCTAATTTACCCCATTTGGAGTTGTGTATAATAAATGGTGAATTTTCAAATTTAGGGTTCAGAATAAGACAATATTGGGAAAACGGGAAAATGAAAGTTAAGTACTGGAAATTTCAAAAGATAACATAAAATCTTATAGAGCTCCAAAAATTCAGTGGTTTATATGTATAAAAATATCTATGTCTTAAGATCCATATGACACTTGTTGGATATGCTGCTTCCCAAGAGGGGAGTGAATTGGGAAGATTGAAATTTTCAGCAAAAAGTCAATAAAGTGAAGAAAGCAAAGATGACAGTAAAACAGAGTATAAGTAAATGACAAGTAAATGTAGTAATAGAGAAGGGAAGACATAGATGTTTATCTTGATTTGATCTCTCAATCATGACCTACATCCAGTCCTCAAGCCACCACTTGAGATTTTCCACTATCTTGCAAGAATTCAATGGGCTTCTTCCAAATGCCACAGTACAGCTATGTTACTCTGTTTTAGAGCTCACACTTTCTCTCTTTGCACTCTAACTGAGTGCTTCCCTAATCCCTTGTGATATCCCCTCACAAGAAAATATTTCTTCTAGATGAAGATAAGATAGTTTACAATGAATAAGCTCTCTTAATTAGAGTGTATATGAAAGTTGGAGTACAAAGAATGAAGTATGTGAGAGTAAGAGACTTTGAGTTCATGATTTGGTAGAGTTTCAATATATACAAAATTAAGTTCATTCCCCACAACTTCAAATGATGTTATATTTATAGATTTAGGTCTTAACTATATGTTAGAGACAAAATCTATCCGTTGGAGAAGTTACCCAATGGTTACTCTGAAAAACTATCCATTCACCAACCGCATTTAATGCTTCTAATACTCAAAGTTCAAATTTTGGTTGGTCAACAGACAAATTTCGTGGAAACCGAAAGCCAAAGACTTTAATGTTGAACATTCCAAGTTCGTCTGTCATGAAGCAAAGTTCAAATTTTGATCTTTGAAAAATGTTTCTATGTTGGAACATACGAATTTTCAAGTTTAAAGTTCTTCTGGAAAGTATGAATAGCTGTTCCATTTTACTACAGTGCCTTCAAAATTGAAATTTTGATGCCCAAAATTCGTCTGTCAGTTGGCAGTTCAATAAGGCACAGTAGTTCATCTATTTGAAATTCAAATTTTCAAAATGCAAAGTTCGTCTATTAGAGAGGCCTCTTTTCAGACTTACTTCTAAGTTCGAATTTCTGAATGTTATCATTCGTATGTCAACATATCATTATAACAGACTAACAAGTTTTATTTCTGAAATTTGAATTTTTATGTTCAAAGTTCGTCTGTCAGTGAGCCATTTTGATGCTCTTTCAAAACTTAGTTTTTAGATGAACTTTTACATATCCTCAGATGAATTTTTCATTTTTCATAAGTTGTATTTTGTCTGAAATTTGAATTTTCAAAAGCCAAAGTTCGTCTGTCAGAGAAGGCTCTTTTCAGACAAGTATCAAAATTCAAATTTCTCAAGTCAAAGTTCATTTATCAAAGAAGGCTCTTTTCAGACTTGTTCATTTTCAATGCAAAATTCAAATTTTCAAAGCCAAAGTTCAAATTTTCAAAACAGCATATCGGTATAAATGTTTCAAACTTCGTCTGTTAGTGGGTGTTTTTCAAATATTCTATGGATTAACATAGAATCATAGTTTTAGAACATCTTTTTGCTAATTCAAAGTCTTCTACTCAATTTAAACATGGTTGTAGATTCTACATCTATTCTTGTGCTAGTTTTTCTTGAATTCCTCCACTTGAGATCATTTGTGCACCTTTGATATCTTCTCTCCAAGCTCTAGAAAGTTAGTTTGGAATCATCAAAACACTTGATTCAACATTCTCCCCCTTTTTGATGATGACAAAACAACTTACAAATTGGATTAGTACTTGGATTTGCTTTAACAAGCTCTTCCTCAACATATGCATTATAATTCAAAAGATATCATGTACAATAGATCAAGTAAAGAGATTCATTAATTCATTCATAGTTCATCACAAGGATAGAGATCAGAACAAAGAAATTTTCATTTCATCAAAAAGTCACTTTACAAGATATAACAAGAACACAATACAGAAAAATAACATTACAAAATACTACAAGAAGAACCAAGTATCCGTAAGTTCTAAACACTATTTCTTGGACTTGGACTTCTTGCTGTAGGTCTTGCCAAAAGACTTTCCAGTTTGCCCGGATATCTTCTCCCCCTTTTTGGCATCATCAGGAAGGTGGACAAAATTAGCAGGAGGAGGGATCTGAGACACTGGAATAGTTTGAAGAGGCACAGGGACAAAAGGTAGTTCAGGATTAAGCTTTGGCAAAGACTCAGAAACTTCAGAACTTGTGTGTTCATCCTCAGAGATTTCAAGAAGTTCAAAAATTTCTTGTCTTGTAACTGCCAATTGGGCCTTTTGTGCCTCCAAGAGACCATAAGATGTAACAGGTGAGGGAGCTGGAGGACGAAACATCTCTTCAAGCCTTCTTCTCTGAGCTTGTAAAAGAGTATCATGTGCAATGGCTTCCAAATCAACATAAGGCACAATTCTCCTTTCTTCATTCAGGGCAGCTTGCATGAATGGTGAAGTGGAGATGGCTGCCACTAGTCTCTCAACTTGCTCAGATTCTTGAGTGCAAAGAATTAAATCTTGAGCATTTGCTGAAATGGGCTCATGAAAGCTTGGTTCCTGAGGACCTTCTTCCTCTATGCCATAATCCAAGGGAGGACCAGGACTTGCCTCATTGTTGGAGGCCTGTGGTATGCTCAATGTGTCAGCAGCCTCAGTGTCATGTACAGCAACATCAGGAATAGGAGAGGCTAGCTCAAAAGGACTTGGAGGCTCAGGAGTTGGAGACATGACAAGCTCAGAGAATCCTAGCTGAGGTGGAGCTGATGTGATAAGAATGGCACTTCGAATGTCTTCATATACATCAGCAACTACTTTCATGTTCTTGGCCAACTAGTGGATTTGATCTTGCAGATGAGCAAACTTGGCATTTTGCTCATCCATGATGCTGAGTATGAGTGTAGACAAACTGTCATATAACTCAATGATCTTGGTTGGCTTGGTACGAGAGGAGGGAGTAGATGGAATTGGAGCTTGAGTAGGCTGAGATGGAGATAGAACAGGCTGAAAAGGCTGAGGTGTGGGTCTTGGAGGAGCCTCAGAGGTACCTTCTTGTGGCAGGGATGCATCTTCATTAAAGAAGAGATCTTCAGATTTTCCAGCTCCCTTTCCAATCAATCTTCCATCTTTCTTCTCGATACCCATCCTTTGGAGCTCTTCTTCCTTGAAGATCTCAGTAGGCTTTCCTTTTCCTTTCTCAAGATGGTGAATTCTGGCATACTGAAGGATCCTAGAAATGATTGCTACATAAGGAAGTGTGGAGTCTTTCCTCTGATCCTTAGCCTTGATCATGCGTTGGAGAATAATATGTACCATGTTGATAAGCTTCCCACGCATGATTGCTGCCATTACATGTGCCTCTGCCCTTATGATTAGATTAAAGCTACCTCATTTGTTGAAGATAATCCTAGACACTATGTAGTGTAGGATTCTCACTTAAGCATTGAGGTCAGTAGGCTTCAGCAAGCTTATAGGTTGCCTGCTTTCCTTTCTTTTGAACAAAGTGTTCAGGATTGTGCTCTCCTTATAGTTTAAGAAAGGGCCATCTTCTTCATCAGCAGTCTCTACCTCATCCATATACCCAGAAGCAGTGATGTCAATCTTCAAGCCATCTTGTCCTGGAATCTCCAAAGCCTCATTAAAGGTTTCATCTGTTAGCCAGATGGTCTTTGATCTCAGATTGACTTCCCACTTCTTCTTTTTGCTATTGTTTTTAAGAGAGGCATACCAAGTCTTAACTACCTTATCATCATACCTTTCTAATATTTCTAACAAACTTTTATATCTAAACATCTAAAGCCCGGCATCAAAGTTGTTAGAAATTAGAAATTCCTCCATATTGACACAGTGAGGCTTAATTACCTTCTTGCTCACAAACTTGGTCATATATTTCTCCTGAATGTGAGCATTGCTCCATAATGGCAATGTGGTCAGCTCATATTCTCCAGATTCAGTACTGGAGGAGGAAGTGGAAGCAACAGCAACAGCAACAGCAGCAGTATCAAGAGTAGCAGGAACCGAGGGCTCTGTTTTCTTTGGTGAAGATGGTCGAGCTTTCTTTGAATTAGGCTTTGGTGTTGTTTTCTGCCTTTTGGAGGGGGTTGCTTCGCTGGATTCTCCGATTTTTTTGGTTTCTCACTTTCCTTTGAGGCATATTGGGATTTCACGGTTCTCTTTGTCCGAGACTCTCCCTTTCCAACTTCTGGATTTTTCACTCGAGCCATTTCCGTGGATGAATGATTTAGAATGATGCAAAGAATATGTTTATTGGGTGCGAAAAGAAGTTTAAACAGTGGAAAAAGAAGAATTATAGTCAAAATTAATGGGTATTGAAGAGAGAATTTGAACAGACTCACAAAAGAGATGAATAGGGTTGCGTCTGTTCAGAGGATAACCGTTGATTTTAACGCGTGTAACCGGAGGACAGACGAATTTTGAGGGGTCAAAATTCGAACTTCGAGCAGTTACAAGTTAACCCATTTAGCAAAGCTTACTAACAGACGAATTTTCTCTTGAAAGTTCATCTGACAGAGGCTTGGTTCAAACGGTAAAAGATGAACAGACGAACTTTGTTTCAACAAAGTTTGAATTTCGAAGAACAGGTAGCAAGCAATTATCAATACAACAAACAATAGATGAATTTTAATTATGAAAATTCATCTTTCAGGGATTCAATAATGTGAGCATGTTTCAACAGACGAATTTTAAATCAGAAATTTGAATTTCAACATTTTGTAAAGAGTTTCCAACATTCGTATTTTGAGAAATAGAAATTTGTATAATCTTCATGTTGGACAAAGATAATATTGGAACATTATTCTGACAATTTGAATTTTCATAGACCAACAGACAAATTTTGAAGGACCACCGAGAGCTGTTACAATGTAAAGCGAGCTGAAGTTCGTTTGATGGGCATCTAAATTCGAATCTTAAGTAGGCTAACTTGTTCAAAAACACAATTTATCAAGGAAATTCGTCTGATACACATCTAAAATATGAATTTTAACTTAATAAACTTACAGAATGGATCCAGAAACTCAGATTTCTTGCTTCCTTTTTCACCTTTTGACTGTTCCATTCTAGTGTGCTCTATTTTTCAGATTTATTGCCATACAAACTTATGAGGAGCACCTGCAACTTAAATTAAACTTGCTCCGATGTTAAATTTAGAATTAAGTCAATGTCAGAAATTCTTAAAACAGATTAACACAAGGATTTACTTATAGTTCATTGGGATTTACCATACCCAGTTCTCTTCTGATTTTGCAATACCTATCTTCTGAAAGAGGGTTTGTCAAAATGTTAGCAACTTGATCTTCTGTAGGGATGTATTCTAATCTGATTTCTCCTTTTAGAACATGATCCCTAATGAAGTGGTGCCTAACTTCAATATGCTTTGTCCTTGAATGCATGACAGGATTCTTTGTGATGTTAATGGCACTTTAGTTGTCACACATTATTGGTATTCCCTTTATCTCAACCTCAAGATCTTCAAGTTGCTATTTCATCCAGATGACTTGGGCACAACAGCTTCCAGCAGCAACATATTCAGCTTCTGTCGTGGATAAGGTTACATTGTTTTGCATCTTGCTAAACCATGAGACCAAGGATCCTCCAAGAAACTGACATGTTCCACTTGTGCTTTTTCTATCAATTTTGGATCCTGCAAAGTTAGCCTCAGTGTATCCTTTGAGATCTTCTTCATTGCCCTTTGGATACCAAAGACCCATCTATGATGTTCCAATAAGATATCTGAAGATACGCTTCACAGCAGTTGCATGGGTTTCTTTGGAACATAACTGGAACCTTGCACAGATATAGACACTGAGCATGATGTCAAGTCTGCTGGCAGTTAGGTATAGCAGAGATCCAAATATTCTTCTATACTGAGTTATGTCAAACATTTTTCCTCCGTCATCCATATCAAGCTTGGTTGCAGTAGCCATAGGTATTCCCATTGGCTTAGCGTTTTCCATGCCAAACTTTTTAAGCAATTCCTTCAGATACTTGGATTGATTGAGAAAGATATCATCATCACATTGCTTAATTTGCAATCCAAGGAAGAAGTTGAGCTCACCCATCATTGACATTTTAAACTCACCCTACATTAGCTTGGAAAAATTCTTGCAAAGAGATTCATTAGTAGCACCAAAAATAATATCATCAGCATAAATTTGAACAATAAGTAAATCTTTATTTTCTTTCTTAGTGAACAAAGTAGTATCTACTTTTCCTCTTTTAAACCCCTTTTTAGTAAGAAAATTACTTAACCTTTCATACCATGCTCTAGGGGCTTGCTTTAAACCGTAAAGGGCTTTCTTCAATTTATAAACATGATTTGGTTTTGTAGAGTCCTCAAAGCCTGGAGGCTGGTCTACATAAACTTCTTCCATGATATATCCATTAAGAAAAACACTTTTTACATCCATTTGATATAACATTATATTCTTCATGCATGCATATGCTAATAAAATTCTAATTGCTTCTAATCTAGCCACTAGAGCAAAGGTTTCTTCAAAATCAATACCTTCTTCTTGATTATATCCTTTAGCAACCAGTCTAGCTTTATTTTTAATTATTAATCCAGAGTCATCAAATTTGTTTCTAAAAACTCATTTGGTGCCAATGATAGGATGATTTTTGGGTCTAGGCACTAAATCCCAAACTTGATTTCTTTCAAATTGATTCAATTCATCTTGCATAGCTAAAATCTAGTATTCATCAGTTAAGGCTTCTTCAGTACTTTTAGGTTCAATTTGATAAATGAAAGCACAGTTTATCATCTAATCTCTTAATTATTTTTTGGTTTTAACTTTCTCTTGAACATTCCCAATTACTTGATCAACAGGATGATTCCTTTGATATCTCCAAGCTCTAGGGAGTTCTTAAGACATTTCTTTATTATTCTCATCCTCAAAATCTTTCTCCTAAATATCTTCCTCTATGTTAATAGACTCAAATATCTTTGGAGGTCCAATTTTATCTTCTTCAGAAAGATCTAAGTTCTTAAAATTTGACATAAGATCATCTTCATCAGTGACATGCTTAAAAACAGTTTCATTTTCAACAAACACTACATGGACAGATTCTTCTACTAATTTAGACTTTTTATTAAAAACTCTATATGTTTTACTCCTACTCGAGTAGCCCAGAAATATACCTTTATCAGATTTGGCATCAAACTTACCTAAATTCTCCTTTCCATTCTTATGAATGAAGCACTTACAGTCGAATACATGTAGATATGAGAGATTTGGCTTTCTTCCTTTGTATAGCTCATAAGGAGTCTTCCCAAGAATTGGTCTGATGTAGGCTCTGTTTATGATGTAACTTGCTGTGTTTACTGTATCAGCCCAGAACACTTGAGAGAGTTCCTTTTCATTTAGCATTGCTTTTGCCATCTCTCCAATTATTCTGTTCTTCCTTTCCACCACTCCATTTTGTTAAGGAGTTCTTGAAGCTGAGAAGTTGTGATCAATTCTATGCTCATCACAATACACCAAGAAATATGAATTTTCAAACTCTCCTCCATGATCAGACCTGATAGACACAATAGAAATACCTTTCTCATTTTGCACTTTCTTAGCTAACGTTACAAATGCATCAAACGCATCACTTTTAGAAGAAAGAAACAATGTCCAAGTAAATCTAGAGTAATCATCCACAATTACAAGAACATACAGATTTCCACCAATGCTCTTAACTCTAGATGGTCCTATCAAATCCATATGTAATAGTTACAGAGGTCTAGATGTAGTGACTACATTTTTATATTTAAATGGTGATTTAGTTTATTTTCCTCTTAGGCAAGCATCACATTCTTTGTCTTTTTCAAAAGAAATTTTTGGTAGGCCAGTGACTAACTCATTTTTAACCTGTTTTGATAGTTAATTCATGTTAACATGCGCTAACCTTCTATGCCACAACCAACTATCATTATCCTGACTAATCAAATAGACGGAGTCTAAGGGAGGAAGTTCATCAAGGTCAATAGTATAACAGTTACCATCCCTTTGAGCCTTGAGGATTACTTTGTGATCACTTTTTCGGATGACTAGGCAGAACTTCGAGTCAAACAGTACCCAGTTTCCTTTGTCACATGTCTAACTCACGCTTAGCAGATTGTGGTTGAGGCCAATTACAAATAGCACCTCTTCAATGGATGTTTCAGGATTCTTGTCCACAATGCCAATGCCAACTATTTTGTCATATTGATCACCTCCAAAGGTCACCTTTCCTCCTTTCTTGTCTCTAAGGGTGATAAACTTTTCCTTATCACCAGTCATATGACTTGAGCAGGCACTGTCCATATACCATTTATTGCTCTTTCTGGCTTTGAGACAAACCTGCAAGACATGGTTCATATTTTCTTTTTAGGTACCCAAATTTGATTGGGTCCTTTCCTATCAGTAGTATTTTCCCTAGATACAGATGTACCTTTGGGAATCCATTTAACCTTCTTGCCAAGTCCATTTTTCTTTAAAGCGCATGAACTGGAAATATGTCCCTTCTTGTTATAGAAGTGACAGGTGGTAAAGGGACTACTGGATTGAGATGCAGGAAGAAAGTAATGCAGATAATATTTTTGTTTTACATGCTTTGGTTGATCATAGGATTCAATATGTCGTGAAATATGATCTTTCTTTTTACTGCCACTAGCATGCACAAAATGTCTCATGTACACGTTTTGATTTTTCTTCCTAATCTTTTCTTTTACTGTACAGGGGTCATAGCCAAGTCCAGCCTTTCCCTGTGTTATTCTCTAACTTCCCATTAAAGCAAATAACATATCTTTTCCTTTAGTAAGTCTAGACATGCTTTTCACCAGATAGTCATTGGTTTGCTTTAATTCAACGCATGATTTACAACTAGTAGATTCAGTAATATGCAGATAAGCAGTTTCAGAGATGTTATGTTGAGATTCTAACTTGTTAATCTTTCTCGTAGCCTTTTTGAGTTCTTTGGCAGTCTTAATGAACTCATCATGCAATTCATGAAATGCATCCAGTAATTCAAAATAGGAAGGTTGAGATTCATATACCTTATCATCCTGATCACTGTTGGATGGGAGTTTAGCTTCTTCAATGCAAGTGCCATCAGACAGATGTTGGCAATCTCATCTTCATCATATTCTTCTTTCTCCTAACTAGTTTTTAGAGCAAGACCTTTCTTCTTTCTGTCTTGTTCTGCCTCCTTTAGAGCCTTCATCCTTCCTTTATATTCTTCGAGGCTACCGAAGAGGGCTATGACAAATGCCATTGATTCTCCTTTGGCTTCCTCTATTGCTGTTACTTTGGGTTGTCATTCCAGAGGAAGAGCTCTGAGGATCTTTTTGACCTTTTCTGTCTGAGTGTACTCCTTGTCAAGACTTTTCAATTAATTCACAATGAGGGTGAATCTCTTTTGTAGTTCTTTGACACTCTCTCCTTCAACCATCCTGAAGCTCTTGTATTCTCCTATGCAGGAGTTCAATTTATTTTCTCTAACTCCAGTGGTTCCTTCATGAGCGATTTCAAGGGTGTCCCACATATCTTTGGCTGTGGAGCATTGTGAGACCCTGTAGAATTCTTCTTGATTCAATGCACTGACCAGGAAGTGTTTAGCTTTGAAGTTCAGCAAGACTCTTCTCCTATCTTCCTCATTCCATTTGGCCTCCAGCTTCTCTCTTCCCATAATCCGGCAATGTCATTAGGACAAAATCTCCCTTCTGGATGACAGACCATATGTATAGATCAATGGACTGGAGATAAATTTACATTCTCATCTTCTAGTATCCATAGTGCTCTCCACTGAAGCCAGGTGGTCTATTTGTATTGTTTCCCTCTGGCAGCATACTCTCTTTAAAGCCGGCCATTGTTCTTCCCGGACTGTTAAATCATTTGTTTGGGAATCAGGGCTCTGATACCACTTGTTGGATATACTGGCTTCCCAAGAGGGGGTGAATTGGGAAGATTGAAATTTTCTGCAAAGAGTCAATAAAGTGAAGAAAGCAAAGATGATAGTAAAATAGAGTATAAGTGAATGACCAGTAAATGTAGTAATAAAGAAGGAAAGACACAGATGTTTATCCTGATTCGGTCTCTCAATCTTGACCTACGTCCAGTCCTCAAGTCACCACTTGAGATTTTTCATTATCTTGCAATAATTCAGTGGGCTTCTTGCAAATGCCACAATACGGCTATGATACTCTGTTTTAGAGCTCACACTTTCTCTCTTTGTACTCTAGCTGAGTGCTTTCCTAATCCCTTGTGATATCCCCTCACAAGAAAATGTTTCTTCCAGATGAAGATAAGATTGTTTACAATGAATAAACTCTCTTAATCAGAGTGTATATTGTTGAATCAAGTGTTTTGATGATTCCAAACCAACCTTCAAGAGCATGGAATAAAGATATCAAAGGTGCACAAAAGGTTTCAAGTGAAGGAATCCTGGAGAAATCAGTACAAGGATAGATGTAGAATGTTTAGTAATGTTTTAATTTGAGTAAAAGACTTTGATTTGGTGAAAAGATGTTTTGAAATCTTGATTCTATGCTAATTCATGGAATATTTGAAAAACACCCACCAACAGCCGAAGTTTGAAAGGTTTATAATGAACTGTCATTTTGAAAATTCGAACTTTAGCTTTGGAAATTCGAATTTCTTGTTGAAAATGAACAAGTCTGAAAAGAGGCTTCTCAGACAGATGAATTTTGAGTTGAGAAATTTGAATTTTGATACGTGTATGAAAATAGCCTTTTTTGACAGACGAATGTTGGCCTTCGAAAATTCAAATTTTAGATAAAATGAAACTTATGAAAATTGAAAAATTCATCTGAAAATATGTCAAAGTTCATCTGAAAACAAGTTTAGAAAGAGCATTGAATTTTCCCACTGACAGACGAACTTTGAACATGAAAATTTGAATTTCAAGAAACAAAGCTTGAGAGTCTGTTGTGTTGATATGTTGACATACGAATGATAGTATTCATAAATTCGAATTCTGAAGCAAGTCTGAAAGAGGTCTCTCTGATAGACGCACTTTACCCTTTCAAAATTCAAATTTTGAATTAATGAACTATTGTGCCTCAGTAAACCAGCTTCTGAAAGACAAATTTTGGGGTTCCGAAATTCAAATTTCGAAGGCACTGTAGCAAATTGAAATTACTGTTCACACTTAAGAGAACAACTTTAAACATGGAAATTCGTATGTTCCAACATAGAATCATTTTCTAAAGATGAAAATTCGAATTTTGCCTCATGACAGACGAACTTCGAGAGTTCAACGTTAAAGGCTGTAACTTTTGGTTTCTGCGAAATTCATTTGTTGACCAATTGAAATTGGAACTCTGAGTGTCAGAAGCATTAAATGCGGTTGGTGAATGGATAGTTTCTCAGTATAACCGTTGGGTAATGTCTCTAACGGCTAGATCTTGTCTCTAACGTATAGTTGAGGAAGAAATCTATAAATAGAACTTCATTTGAAGATGTGGGTAACAAAATTACTTTGTATATACTAAAACTCTGCTAAATCATCTACTCAAAGTCTTTTTACTCTTACATACTTCATTCATTGTACCTTAACTTTCATATTCACTCTGATTGAGAGAGTTTATTAGTTGTACACAATCTTATCTTCATCTAGAAGAAAGATTTTCTTGTGAGGGGATATCACAAGGGATTAGGGAAGCACTAAGTGAGAGTGCAAAGAGTGAAAGTATGAGCTCTAGAAACAGAGTATCAACTTTATACTGTGGCATTTGCAAGAAGCCCACTGAATTCTTGCAGAATAGTGGAAAATCTCAAGTGGTGACTTGGGGACTGGACTTAGGTCAAGTTGAGAGACCGAACCAGGATAAATTTCTGAGTCTTCTCTTCCCTAATGCTACTTCTACTATTTATTCATTTGTATTATGTTTCACCTTCACCCTTGTCTTCTTCACTTTCTTGATATTTTGAGAAGAAAATTTTTAATCTTCCCAATTCACCCCCCTCTTGGGAAGCCAACTTATCGAACAAGTAGTATCAGAGCTCGGATTCCCAATCAAAGGATTTTACAATCCAGGAATTACAATGGCTGGCTTTGGAGAAAGCATACTACCAAAGGAAAACAACACAAATAGACCACTTAGCTTCAGTGGAGAACACTATGGTTACTAGAAGATGAGGATGCAAATTTATCTCCAATCCATTGATCTGGACATCTGGTCCATCATCCAAAAAGGAGATTTTGTTCCAATGGTATTGTAGAATGATGGAAAGTACATAGAAAAACCAGAAGCTGAATGGAATGAGGAAGATAGAAGAAGAGTCTTGCTGAACTTCAAGGTAAAACACTGCTTGGTTAGTGCTTTGAATCAAGACGAATTCTACAGAGTCTCACAATATTCCACTGCCAAGGAAATATGGGACATCTTGCAAATTGATCATGAAGGAACAACTAGAGTTAGGGAAAACAAACTGAATACATGCATAGATGAATATGAAAGCTTCCGAATGACTGAAGAAAAGAGCGTAAAAGATCTACAGAAGAGATTCACCCTCGTTGTGAATCAACTAAAGAGCCTGGGAAAGGAGTACACTCAAACAGAAAAAGTAAGAAAGATCCTCAGAGCTCTCCTTCTGGAATGGCAACCCAAAGTAACAGCAATAGAGGAAGCCAGAGGAGAATCAATGGCCTCTGTCACAGCTCTTTTTGGTAGCCTTGATTAGTCTAAAGGAAAAATGAAGGCTCTCAAGGAGGCTGGACAAGACAGAAAGAAGAAAGGTCTTACTCTAAAAGCTACTGAGGAAAAAGAAGAAGAATCTGATGATGGAGATGAGCTAGATGAAGAAACTCTGGCTATGAAGGTCAGAAAGTTTGGAAGATTCTACAGCAAAAAGAGATACAAGAAAATCTTCAAGAAAGGAGCAGCAGGAGATAGTAAAAGGGAAGCAAAATAGCCTAACACTTGCTATGAATGCAAAAAGTAGGGACATATCAAATGGGATTGTCCACAATTCCTCAAGAAGCAAGAAAAAGAAAAGAAAGCTGCAGACAAAGGCAAGAAGAAAAGAGCTTACATCTCATCAATATAGGGCAACAGCTCAGATGAAGAAGAAGATGATGAAGATGAAATTGCCAACATCTATCTCATGGCACTTGCCTCTGAAGAAGCTGAAATCCCATGCAACAGTGATCAAGAAGATGAGGTTTATGAATCTGAACCTTCCTATTTTGAATTACTGGATGCATTTCATGAACTGCTTGATGAGTTTGTTAAGGTTGCTAAAGAATTGAAGCAAGCTAAGAAAAAGATTAACAAACTAGAATCACAATGCAACATCTCTGAAATTGCTTCTCTACCTATTGCTGAATCTGCTTGCTGTAAATCATGCATTGAACTAAAGCAAACCAATGAATATCTAGTGAAGAGCATGTCTAGGCTTACTAAAGGTAAAGATATATTGTTTGCTTTAATGGGAAGTCAAAGAATATCACAGGGAAAGGCTGGACTTGGCTATGATCCTTGTGCTGTAAAAGAAAAGATTAGGAAGGAAAATCAGAATGTGTACATGAGACATTTTGTGCATGCTAGTGGCAATAGAAAGAAAGATCATATGTCACATCACATTGAATTGTATAATCAACCAAGGCATGCAAAACAAAAATATTATCTGCATTGTTTTCTTCCTGCTTCTCAATCCAGCAGTCCCTTTACCACCTGTCATTTCTGTAACAAGAAGGGACATATTTCCAGTTCATGTGCTTTAAAGAAAAATGGACTTGACAGGAAGGTTAAATGGATTCCCAAAGGTACATCTGTATCTAGGGAAAAGACCACTGATAGAAAAGGATCCAAGCAAATTTGGGTATCTAAAAGAAAAGTATGAACTTTGTCTTGCAGGTTTGTCTTAAAGCTAGAAAGAGCAACAAATGGTATATGGACAGTGCCTGCTCAAGCCATTTACTAGTTATAAGGAGAAATTCATCACCCTTAGAGATAAGAAAGGAGGAAAAGTGACCTTTGGAGGTGATCAATATGGCAGAATAGTTGGCATTGGCATTGTGGGCAAGAATCCTGAAACATCCATTGAAGAGATGTTGTTTGTAATTGGCCTCAACCATAATCTGCTAAGTGTGAGTCAGACATGTGACAAAGGAAACTAGGTACTGTTTGACTAGAA
This sequence comes from Adenanthera pavonina, assembly GCA_026686845.1. Taxonomy (NCBI): domain Eukaryota; kingdom Viridiplantae; phylum Streptophyta; class Magnoliopsida; order Fabales; family Fabaceae; genus Adenanthera; species Adenanthera pavonina. The sequence goes on along the minus strand of JAIVEN010000019.1, from coordinate 7,053,128 downwards.
GTTCTGCTTGGTCATCAGAAAAAGTTATCACAAAGTAATCCTCAAAGCTCAAAGGGATGGTAACTGCTATACCATTGATCTTGATAAACTTCCTCCCTTAGATTTTGTATGCTTAATTAGCCAGGATAATGATAGTTGGTTGTGGCAAAGAAGATTAACTCATGTTAATATGAATCAACTATCCAAATTGGTTAAAAATGAGTTAGTCACTAGCCTACCAAAAATCACTTTTGAAAAAGACAAAGAATATGATGCTTGCCTAAAAGGAAAACAAATCAAATCTTCTTTCAAATCTAAAAACGTAGTCACCACAACTAGACCATTAGAACTATTGCATATGGATCTAATTAGTCCATCTAGGGTAAAAAGCATTGGAGGAAATCTATATGTGCTTGTAATTGTGTATGATTACTCTAGATCTACCTGGACGCTATTTCTTTCTTCTAAGAATGATACGTTTGATGCATTTGTAACTTTAGCTAAGAAAGTGCAAAATAAGAAAGGTATTTCTATTGTGTCTATCAAGTCAGATCATGAAGGAGAGTTTGAGAATTCATACTTCCTGGAGTACTGTGATGAGCATGGAATTAATCACAACTTCCTAGCTCCAAAAATACCTCAACAAAATGGATTTGTGGAAAGGAAGAACAGAACAATTGGAGAGATAGCTAGAGCTATGTTGAATGAAAAGGAACTCTTTCAAGTATTCTGGCCTAATGCAATAAACACAGCAAGCTATATTATAAATAGAGCCTACATCAGACCAATCCTTGGGAAGACTCCTTATGAGCTGTACAAAGGAAGAAAGCCAAATCTCTCACATCTACATGTGTTCAGTTGCAAGTGCTTTATCTACAACAATGGAAAAGAAAATCTTGGTAAGTTTGATGCCAAATCTGATGAAGGTATATTTCTGGGCTATTCTAGTAGAAGTAATGCATATAGAATTTTTAATAAGAAGTCTAAATTAGTAGAAGAATCTGTGCATATAGTATTCATTGAAAATGAAACTATTTCCAAATATGTCACTGATGAGGATGATCTTCTTTCAAATTTTAAAAATTTTGATCTTTCTGATAAAGGTAAAATTGAACCTCCAAAAATATCTGAATCTATTAACATAGAGGAAGATATTCAGGAGAAAGACTTTCAGAATGAATACAATGAAGAAATGTCTCAAGAACTCCCTAGAGCTTGGAGATATCAAAGGAATCATCCTGTTGATCAAGTGATAGGAGATGTTCAAGAGAGAGTTAAAACCAGAAAATGGTTAAGAGATCAAATGATAAATTGTGCTTTCATTTCACAAATTGAACCTAAATGTACTAAGGAAGCCTTAACTGATGAATACTAGATTTTAGCTATGCAAGAAGAATTAAATCAGTTTGAAAGAAATCAAGTTTGGGATTTAGTGCCTAGACCCAAAAATCATCCTGTCATTGTCACTAAATGGGCTTTTAGAAATAAACTTGATGAATCTGGATCAATAATCAGAAATAAAGCTAAGCTGGTTGCAAAAGGATATAATCAAGAAGAAGGAATTGATTTTGAAGAAACCTTTGCTCCAGTAGTTAGATTAGAAGCAATTAGAATTTTGTTAGCATATGCATGCATGAAAAATATTATGTTATATCAAATGGATGTGAAGAGTGCTTTTCTAAATGGATATATCATGGAAGAAGTTTATGTGGACTAACCTCTAGGCTTTGAGGACTCTACAAAACCAAACCATATTTATAAACTAAAGAAAGCCCTTTACGATTTAAAACAAGCCCCTAGAGCATGGTATGAAAGGTTAAATAACTTTCTAACTAAAAAGGGGTTCAACAGAGGAAAAGTAGATATAACTTTATTCACTAAGAAAGAAAATAAAGATTTACTTATTGTTCAAATCTATGTTGATGATATTATATTTGGTGCTACTAATGAATCTCTTTGCAAGAATTTTTCTAAGCTAATGCAGGGAGAATTCGAAATGTCCATGATTGGTGAACTCAACTTCTTCCTTGGATTGCAAATCAAGCAGTGTGATGATGGTATCTTTCTCAATCAATCTAAGTATCTGAAAGAATTGCTAAAGAAGTTTGGGATGGAGAATGCCAAGCCAATGAGAACACCTATGGCTACAACAACCAAACTGGATATGGATGAAAAAGGAAAATTTTTTGACATAACCTAGTATAGAAGAATGATTGGATCCCTACTGTACCTAATTGCCAGCAGACCTGACATCATGTTTAGTGTCTGTATGTGTGCAAGATTCCAGTCATGTCCCAAGGAAATCCATGCAACTGCTGTGAAGTGTATCTTCAGATATCTTATTGGAACATCACAGATGGGTCTTTGGTATCCAAAGGGCAATGTAGAAGATCTCAAAGGATACATTGATGCTAACTTTGCAGGATCCAAAACTGACAGGAAAAGCACAAGTGGAACGTGTCAGTTTCTTGGAGGATCCTTGGTTTCATGGTTTAGCAAAAACCAAAATAGTGTGGCCTTATCCACGGCAGAAGCTGAATATGTTGTAGCTGGAAGCTGTTGTGCCCAAATCATCTGGATGAGACATCAACTTGAAGATCTTGAGGTTGAGATGAAGGAAATACCAATAATGTGTGACAACCAAAGTGCCATAAACATCATAAAGAATCCTGTCATGCATTCAAGGACAAAGCATATTGAAGTTAGGCACCACTTCATTAGGGATCATGTTCTAAAAGGAGAAATCGGATTAGAATACATCCCAACAGAGGATCAAGTTACTGACATCTTGACAAAGCCTCTATCAGAAGATAGACATTACAAAATCAGGATAGAATTGGGTATGGTAAATCCCAGTGAATTGTAAGTAAATCCTTGTGCAATTCTGTTTTTAGATTTTCTAATAGTAAGTAAATTCTAAATTAAGCATCGGAGAAATTTTAATGTAAGTTACAGGTGCTCCTCATGAGTTTAAATGACAGTAGATCTGAAAAATGGAGCAAATCAGAATGGAACAGTCAAAAGGAGAAAAAGACAGCAAGAAATCTGAGTTCTGGATCCATTCTGTAAGTTTATAAAGTTAAAATTCGTATTTTAGTTGTGTATTAGATGAATTTCCTTAATAAATTGTGTTTTTGAATGAGGGAACATGCTCAACATTCAAATTTAGATGCCCAACAGACAAACTTCAGCTTGGAACAGTTCTTGGTGGTCCCTCAAAATTCGTCTGTTGGTCCTCAAAAGTTTGAATTTTCAAAAATAAAAGATTCAATGTTATCTTTGTCCAACATGATGTTTATAGAAATGTCCATTTCATAACATACGCATGTTGGAGAACCCTTACAAAGTGCAGAAATTCGAATTTTTGATTCAAAATTCATCTGTTGGAACATGCTCATATTGTTGAATCTCTGAAAGATGAATTTTCATGTGCATAATTCGTCTGTTGTTTATTACATTGATTATTGCTTGTTGCCTGATCTTTGAAATTTGAACTTTGTTGAGACAAAGTTCGTCTATTCATCCTGTGCTGCTTGAACCAAGCCTCTGTCAAACGAACTTTCAGAAGAAAATTTATCTGTCAGTAAGCTTTGCTAGATGGTTTAACTTTTAACTGCTCGAAGTTTGAATTTTGACCCCTCAAAATTCATCAGTCCTGCGGTTACACATGTTAAAACCAGCGGTTTTCCTCTAAACAGACGCAACCCTATTCATTCATTCTCTGAGTCTGTTCAAATTCTCTCTTCAATGCTCTTCAATTCTGATCGTAAATCTTCTTTTCCCACCAGTTAAACTCATTTTCACACCCTATAAACTCATTCTTAGCTTCATTCTGAAACATTCATTCACAAAAATGGCACGAGTAAAGATTCCCGAAGTTGGAAAGGGAGAGGCACGACCGAAGAGAACGGTTAAATCCCAATATGCCTCAGAGGGTGAAAAACCAAAGAGAAAAGCTGAATCAAGCAAGGCAACTCCCTCCAAACGATAGAAAACAACCCCAAAGGCAGAATAAAAAAGGGCTGGACCCTCTTCTTCGAAGAAAATAGAGCCTTCGATTCCTGTTCCTACTGCTGCTGCTGTTGCTTCCACTTCCTCCTCCAGTACTGAATCTGGAGAATACCAACTCATAACAATGCCATGATGGAGCACTCCTCAAATTCAAGAGGAATACTCGACCAAGTTTACAAGTAAAAAGGTAATAAAGCCTCATTGAACATGGAAGATTTCTTATTCTTAAACAATTTTGATGCTGGTCTATGGATGATGAGATATAAGAATTTGTTAGAAATACTGGGGAGGTACGATGATGAAGTGATTAAGACATGGTATGCCTCTCTAAAGTACAACAGCAAGAAGAAGAAGTGGGAGGTCAATCTGAGATCAAGGACCATCTGGCTGACAGATGAAACTCTTAATGAAATGTTGGAAATCCCCGGGCAACATGGCCTTAAGATTGACATCACTGCTTCTGGGTATATGGATGAGGTAGAGACTGCTGATGAAGAATATGGCCCCTTTCTGAACTACAAGGAGAGTACTATCTTGAATACTTTGTTAAGAAGAAAGGAGAATAGGCCATCAATAAACTTGCTGAAGCCTACTGACCTCAGTGCTTAAGTGAGGATCCTACACCACATAATGTCTAGGATCATCTTCAACAAAGGAGGTAGCTTTAATCTGATCACAAGGGCAGAGGCACATGTGATGGCAGCAGTCATGCGTGGGAAGCTTATAAACATGGGACATATCATACTCCAGCGCATGATCAAGGCAAGGGATTAGAGGAAAGACTCCATACTCCCCTATGTTGCTATCATTTCCAAGATTCTACAATATGCTAGAATTCAGCACCTTGAAAAGGGGAAAGGGAAACCCACTGAGATTTTCAAGGAAGAGGAGCTACAAAGAATAGAGATTGAAAGAAAAGATGGAAGATGGATTGGGAAGGGAGTAGGAAAATCTGAAGATCTCTTCTTTGATGAAGATGCCTCCCTATAGCAAGAAAGTACCTTTGAGGCTCCTACAAGACCTACACCTCAGTCTTCTCAGCCTGTCCCATCTCCATCTTTGCCTGCTCATATTCCATCTACTTCCTCCTCTCGCGTCAAGCCAACCAAGATCACTGAGTTGTATGACAGTCTGTCTACACTCATACTAAGCATCGGGGATGAGCAAAATGCCAAGTTTGCTTATCTACAAGATCAAATCCACCAGTTGGCCAAGAACATGAAAGTGGTTGCTGATGCATATGAAGACATTCGGAATGCCACTCCTGCCACATCAGCTCCACCTCAGCCAGGGTTCTCTGAGCCTGCTAAGTCTCCAACCCCTGAGCCTCCAAGTCCCTTTGAGCTAGCCTCTTCTGAGCATGATAATGCTGTAGATGATACCGAGGTTGCTAGTACACTGAGCACACCAAGTCCTGGTCCTCCCTTGGACTATGGTATCGAAGAAGAGGGCCCTCGGGATTCAAGCTCTCGTGATCCTATTCCAGCAGATGCAAGAGTCAATCCTGTCCCAACAAGAATCTGAGCAAGTAGAAAGATTAGTGGCAGCCATCTCCACTTCACCATTCATGCAGGCTGCCCTAAATGAAGAAAGGAGCATTGTGCCTTTTGTTGATTTGGAAGCCATTGCACACAATGCTCTCTTACAAGCTTAGAAAAGAAGGCTTGAAGAAATGTTTCCTCCTCCTACTCCCTCACCTATTACATATTATGGTTTCTCAGAGGAAAGAAGGGCACAATTGGCAGTTACAAGGCAAGAAATTTTTGAACTTCTTGAGATTTCTGATGATGAAGATGAAGACACAAGTTCTGAAGTTTATGGGACCTTGCCAAAGCTCAATCCAAAAACGTCATTTGTCCCAGTGCCTCTTCAAGCTATTCCAGTGTCTCAGATCCATCCTCTTGTAGATTTTGTACACCTTTCTGATGATGTCAAAAAGGGGGAGAAGAGTGAGCAAATTGGAACTAGAAAGTCTGCTAAAGAGCATTCAGGAAAATCCTATAGCAAGAAGACCAAGTCAAAGAAAAAGTGATTAGAACTTATGCTTGGATCCTCTTGTAGTGCTTTCCTTTTCTATTTCTGTTGATTGTGTTGTATAATATGTTTTATATTGTGTTAAAGTATTGCATTATTGGTTCTTGTAAAAGTGACGTTTAATGAAATGAAAGAGTTTCTTGGTTGCAATGATCTGTTCTTGTTGATCTTAGAATCTTTTTACTTGACCTACTACTATACATGATATCTTTTGAAATATAATGCATATGTTGAGGGGGAGCTTGTTAAAGCAAACCCAAGTACTAGTCTAGTTTGTAAGTTGTTTTATCATCATCAAAAAGGGGGAGAATGTTGAATCAAGTGTTTTGATGATTCCAAACCAACCTTCAAGAGCATGGAATAAAGATATCAAAGGTGCACAAAAGGTTTCAAGTGAAGGAATCCTGGAGAAATCAGTACAAGGATAGATGTAGAATGTTTAGTAATGTTTTAATTTGAGTAAAAGACTTTGATTTGGTGAAAAGATGTTTTGAAATCTTGATTCTATGCTAATTCATGGAATATTTGAAAAACACCCACCAACAGCCGAAGTTTGAAAGGTTTATAATGAACTGTCATTTTGAAAATTCGAACTTTGGCTTTGGAAATTCGAATTTCATGTTGAAAATGAACAAGTCTGAAAAGAGGCTTCTCTGACAGATGAATTTTGAGTTGAGAAATTTGAATTTTGATACGTGTATGAAAATAGCCTTTTTTGACAGACGAATGTTGGCCTTTGAAAATTCAAATTTTAGATAAAATGAAACTTATGAAAATTGAAAAATTCATCTGAAAATATGTCAAAGTTCATCTGAAAACAAGTTTAGAAAGAGCATTGAATTTTCCCACTGACAGACGAACTTTGAACATGAAAATTTGAATTTCAAGAAACAAAGCTTGAGAGTCTGTTGTGTTGATATGTTGACATACGAATGATAGTATTCATAAATTCGAATTCTGAAGCAAGTCTGAAAGAGGTCTCTCTGATAGACGCACTTTACCCTTTCAAAATTCAAATTTTGAATTAATGAACTATTGTGCCTCAGTAAACCAGCTTCTGAAAGACAAATTTTGGGGTTCCGAAATTCAAATTTCGAAGGCACTGTAGCAAATTGAAATTACTGTTCACACTTAAGAGAACAACTTTAAACATGGAAATTCGTATGTTCCAACATAGAATCATTTTCTAAAGATGAAAATTCGAATTTTGCCTCATGACAGACGAACTTCGAGAGTTCAACGTTAAAGGCTGTAACTTTTGGTTTCTGTGAAATTCATTTGTTGACCAATTGAAATTGGAACTCTGAGTGTCAGAAGCATTAAATGCGGTTGGTGAATGGATAGTTTCTCAGTATAACCGTTGGGTAATGTCTCTAACGGCTAGATCTTGTCTCTAACGTATAGTTGAGGAAGAAATCTATAAATAGAACTTCATTTGAAGATGTGGGTAACAAAATTACTTTGTATATACTAAAACTCTGCTAAATCATCTACTCAAAGTCTTTTTACTCTTACATACTTCATTCATTGTACCTTAACTTTCATATTCACTCTGATTGAGAGAGTTTATTAGTTGTACACAATCTTATCTTCATCTAGAAGAAAGATTTTCTTGTGAGGGGATATCACAAGGGATTAGGGAAGCACTAAGTGAGAGTGCAAAGAGTGAAAGTATGAGCTCTAGAAACAGAGTATCAACTTTGTACTGTGGCATTTGCAAGAAGCCCACTGAATTCTTGCAGAATAGTGGAAAATCTCAAGTGGTGACTTGGGGACTGGACTTAGGTCAAGTTGAGAGACCGAACCAGGATAAATTTCTGAGTCTTCTCTTCCCTAATGCTACTTCTACTATTTATTCATTTGTATTATGTTTCACCTTCACCCTTGTCTTCTTCACTTTCTTGATATTTTGAGAAGAAAATTTTTAATCTTCCCAATTCACCCCCCTCTTGGCAAGCCAGCTTATCTAACATATATGAAAGTTGGAGTACAAAGAATGAAGTATGTGAGAGTAAGAGACTTTGAGTTGATGATTTGGTAGAGTTTCAGTATATACAAAATTAAGTTTGTTCCCCACAACTTCAAATGATGTTATATTTATAGATTTAGGTCTTAACTATATGTTAGAGACAAAATCTATCCATTGGAGAAGTTACCTAACAGTTACTCTGAAAAACTATCCTTTCACCAACCACATTTAATGCTTCTGATACTCAAAGTTCGAATTTTGTTTAGTCAACAGACGAATTTCACTGAAACCAACAGCTAAAGACTTTAACGTTGAACATTCAAAGTTCGTCTATCATAAAGCAAAGTTCAAATTTTGATCTTTGAAAAATGCTTTTATGTTGGAACATACGAATTTTCAAGTTTAAAGTTCTTTTCGAAAGTTTGAACAGCTATTCCATTTTATTACAGTGCCTTCAAAATTTGAATTTTGATACCCAAAATTCATCTGTTAGTGGGTAGTTCAATAAGGCATAATAGTTCGTCTATTCGAAATTCAAATTTTCAAATTGCAAAGTTCGTTTGTTAAAGAGGCCTCATTTCAGACTTACTTCTAAGTTCGAATTTATGAATGTTATCATTCGTATGTCAACATATCCCTATAACAGACTCACAAGTTTTGTTTCTAAAATTCAAATTTTCATGTTCAAAGTTCATCTGTTAGTGAGCTATTTTGATGTTCTTTTAAAACTTAGTTTTTAGATGAACTTTGACATATCCTTAGACGGATTTTTTATTTTTCATAAGTTGTATTTTGTCTAAAATTTGAATTTTCAAAAGCCAAAGTTCGTCTGTTAGAGAAGACTCTTTTCAGACAAGTATCAAAATTCAAATTTCTCAAGTCAAAGTTCATTTATCAAAGAAGGCTCTGTTTAGACTTGTTCATTTTCAATGCGAAATTCGAATTTCCAAAGCCAAAATTCAAATTTTCAAAATAGCATATTTGTATAAATGTTTCAAACTTCGTCTGTTAGTGGGTGTTTTTCAAATATTCCATGGATTAACATAGAATCATAGTTTTAAAACATCTTTTTGCCAATTCAAAGTCTTCTACTCAATTTAAACATGGCTGCAGATTCTACATCTATTCTTGTGCTGATTTTTCTTGAATTCCTCCACTTGAGATCATTTGTGCACCTTTGATATCTTCTCTCCAAGCTCTAGAAAGTTGTTTTGGAATCATCAAAACACTTGATTCAGCACCACTGATTTGGAAGTGATTAGAGTTATAGAACAAGAGATATGTAAGTTTTCCCAAAACTGTTCCAGTAAGAGTTGGATTCTGACCCTTCGTGATTTAAATTAAAGTTATGCCATGTGTAAGTGAAATAAATGTATAAGAAAAATATGTCTATAAGTATACATGTATAGATTTTGAATGACATAGAGTATGCATAATTTGGAACATAATAGAATGAAATATGTTTTTTCAAAGTTGAGGTCAGAAAACTGGAAGATAGAAAAATGTCCAAATGAACAATAAATGTCCACAAAATTAATGTACAAATTGGCCCAATGAAGCTACTATTTTATATATTTCGCAAGTATATATGATTTGAAGAAAATTTTAGAGACTTGAATCACCTCAAGATGAATTTTTTAGATTTAGTTATGAATTTTCAAAGTTCATCGGGTAACATGAAATTGCCAAGTAAACAGTACCCAGAATTTTGAAAAATTCTATTTTTATTATATTATGATTCTAGTCTCTAAACCATGATGAAAGGCATCTAAAATGATCTAATACATGGGAATTGAGCCCTAATATAAGGTGTTACACTTTTTGGTATCAGACCCAAAGGTTTAGGCTCTTAGAGCATTATATTTGGGCCAAAATAGGTATGTTTAGAAAAAGGAATATATTAATTATTAATATTCCTTTGGATTAGCTTATTGACAAGGATTGCTATTGTGTATTGAGATAGATAAGATATTTTTCTCAAACAATAGCCGGGATCCTAATTATAAGAGATGGGTGATCCCTGAGCCAAAGATGGAAGAAAATGATGAAAATATTGGCTCAAACAAGTTACCAATCGGAAGTTCGCACAAGTCCAAAATTAATATAGGACCTCATTCAATTGGATCTGAACCTAATAAAGAAGTCCCATTGCAAGTTGTTTTAGCTCTTCTTGATCAAGTTCAGAAGCCAGGAATTGAAGTTGTAGAAGGTATGGACTATGAGGCTAGGTTTTTACTAGATCTAGATAACTTTGGTAATGACAGTTTGATTAATATGAAATATAAGGTATACCGGATTGTTCATAAGTATTTTAAGAAAAGTGAGGCATATCTCGGAAGGCCTATGCATGTGTTAGGTTTCCTATATGAAGTTGCTAAGGTCAAGAGCTTTCTAGCAGGTAAAGGGGTACATTACCCGAAGTTGTTATGTATCGATACATTAGTCAATGAAATCCCTAATGATTTCCTCTGGACTTGTATTAAAGCTAAGCTGGACAGTACATAGGTTGGTAGTCTAGAAGAATGTGTTGCAGCCTATTACATGCAAAGGGATATTAGGTTAAATCATTAGCCAATACGAGCTAATGTGCAAGTGCTGGCTCCAAAAGACTGAAGCCTTATATCCCCATCTGCTAATGCCGCACAAAGTTAGACTCCAAAAAGAAGAAATGCCAGAAACTTTTAAAGATAGTATTAAAGAGCTGGCATATTTGGAGGCGATCCGACTGGAACAGGAGGATCCTATTATAGACATAGAAGAAAAGGGTTCTGAGGAGAACTTGAAAGAGAATCTAGAAGAGAATTTCAGTAAAGCTTTTATTTGAGGTGCATGAAAGGCTAAGTAATTTTCTAACTGAAAAGGGATTTAATAGAGAAAAAATAGATACAACTCTGTTCACCAAGAAAGAAAATATAGACTTACTTATTGTTCAAATTTATGTTGAAGATATTATATTTGGTGCTATTAATGAATCTATTTGCAAGAATTTCTCTAAGCTAATACAGGGTGAATTCGATATGTCAATGATAGGTGAACTCAACTTCTTCCTTGGACAGCAAATTAAGCAATATGATGATGATATCTTCCTCAATCACTCGAAATATCTGAAGGAGCTGCTACAAAGGTTTGGTATGGAAAATGCCTAGTTAATGGGGACTCCTATGGCTACTTTAACAGAGGTTGATATGGATGAAAGAGGAAAGACCTTTGACATAACTCAGTATAGGAGAATGATTGGCTCCTTCTTATATCCAACAGCTAGTAGACTTGACATTATGTTCAGTGTCTGTATGTGTGCAGGGTTCCAATCATGTCCCAAAGAGTCCCATGCAACAGTTGTGAAAAGAATTTTTAGATATCTAATTGAAACATCACAGATGAGACTTTGGTATCCAAAAGGCAATGGAGAGGAACTCACAAGATATACTGATATTGACTTTGCTGATCCAAAATAGACAAAAAAAGCACAAGTGGAACATGTCAGTTTCTTGGAGGATCCATGGTCTCATGGTTCAGCAAGAAGCATAACAGTGTGGCTCTCTCCACAGTAGAAGCTGAATATATTGTAGCTAGCAGCTGTTGTGCTCAAGTCCTTTAGATGAATCAGCAACTTGAAGATCTTGAGTTTGAGATGAAGGAAATACTAATAAAGTGTGATAATCAAAGTGCTATCAACATCACAAAGAATCATGTCATGCATTCAAGGACAAAGCACATTGAAGTAAAACATCACTTCATAAGGGATCATGTTTTAAGAGGAGACATCAAACTAGAATATATCTCTACTGAAGATAAAATTGCTGATATTCTGACTAAGCCTCTTGCAAAAGATAGACACTATAAAATCAGAAGGGAATTAGGAATGGTAAATCCTAATGAATTGTAAGCAAACCTCTATCTGAATCCATTTAAAGTTTCTGACATTAAATTAATACTAACTTTAGCATCAGAGTGTGTTTAAGATGTGTTGCAGGTACTCATATGAGTTTACATAATCCATTCTATCATGATCAGACCTGCACAATCAAAAGATGTTGAAGGAAGCTGAAATTGAAACTTTTAGGCTGTATCTATAAGTTCAGGAATTTGAAATTCACATTTTAAAAGGTCATTAGATGAATTTTCATGTTGAATTGTGTTTTTGAATGAATTAGCATGCTTAATATTTGAACTTAGATGCTCATCAGATGAATTTTAGTAGCTAACACATTGTCTTGAAATTCGTCTATTTGATGATGAAAATTTGAATTTTTAAAGTACAATGTGAATGATGACTTTGCTCAAAATGCTTTTTGTGCGAATTTCCATATGTCAAAGTACGAAGCTTAGAGACTGTTTACAAAACTTTGAAATTCAAATTTTTGATCTCTAAATTTGTCTGTTGAAACATCCTTTCATAACAAAGTCTCTGTAAGATGAACTTTCATAAGAGAAATTCGTCCGTTGCTTTACTTTTCTCTTATTGCTCATTGTGTGAATTTTCAAAATTTGAACTTTGATGATTCAATGTTCGTCTATTGCTTCTTGTTCATTAAACTCAGCTTCTGTCAGATGAACTTCAAGATGAAAATTCGCTTGTCAGTAAGCCTCTCCTTGTGGGATAACTCGTAACTGCTCAAAATTCAAATTTTTACCCCTCAAAATTTGTCTATTGAATGGTTACAGACATTAAAACCAAAGATCTCACTCTAAACAGATGCAATCCTATTCGTCTCTCTTTTAAGTCTGTTCACATCCTTTCTTAAATTTCCATTAATTATGTTCACGAATCCTCTTTTCCCACCGATTAAACTTCTTTTTGCACCTTATAAACATTTTCCCTGCACTTTTCTGCAACATTCATCAATGAGAATGGCAAGGGTTAAGAATCCAGAAGTTGGAAAAGGGGAGTCAAGACCGAAAAGGGCTGTGAAATCTCAGTATGCCACCAAGGAAGGTGAAACCCAGAAGAGGAAAGGGGAATCTTGCAAGGAAACTCCTTTCAAGAAATAGAAAACAATTCCCAAGGCAGATTCAAAGAAAACTTCTTCTACTCTCTCAAAGAAAGCTGCTACTGTTGGTTATATTCCTCCTGTTCCTCCTGCTTCTTCTTCTTCTTCTAGCACTGAGTCAAGAGAATACGAGTTAACCACGAAGCCATTATGGAGCAATGCTCATATTCTGGGAGAATACACCACCAAATTTGTAAGCAAGAAGGTAATAAAGCCTCACTATACAAATATGGAAGAATTCCTTATTTCTAACAACTTTGATGCTGGGTTATGGATGATTAGATATAAAAACTTGTTAGAAGTTATGGAAAAATATGATGATGAGGTTGTTAAAACTTGGTACTCTGCCCTAAGGTATAATAGCAAGAAAGAAACATGGGAGATAAATCTAAGGTCTAGAACCATCTGGCTAACTAATGAGACCTTCAATGAGGTGTTGGAAATCCCCAAGCAAGATGGGCTTAAGATTGGCATCACCACCTCAAAATACATGGATGAGGATGAAGCTACAGATGAGGAAGAAGGTGCTTTCTTGAATTACAAAGAAAGTACAATGCTTAATACCCTGTTCAAAAGGCGTGAAAATATGCCTCCTCTGAGTTTGCTGAAGCCCACTGATCTTAGTGCCCAAGTCAAAATCCTACACTACATTGTGTCTAGGATTATGTTCAACAAAGGGGAAATCAAAAGATGGATTAGAAAAGGACCTAGGAAATCAAAAGATCTGTTCTTCAAGGAAGGTGGCTCACACCAACAAGTAGGAACTTTTGAGGCTGCTCCACCCTCACAGTCCACACCTCAGCCTTCTCAGCCTGTTTCTTCTTTATCTCAGCCCACTTAGACACATGTGCCATCTACTCCTTCCACCTGGGCTAAGTCAACTAAGATCACTGAGTTGTGTGACAGCTTGTCTACACTCATCTTGAGCATTAGAGATGAGCAAAATGCTGAGTTTACTCATCTATAAGATCAGATTTTCCAATTGGCAAAGAATATAAAAGCTGACGCATATAAGGACATTAGGAGTGTCATTCCCTTCATATCAGCTTTACCTCAGCCAGGAATCTCTGAGCCCGTTAGATCTCCTACTCTTGAACCCCCAAGCCCATTTGAGCTAGCCTCTCTTGAACCAGATGATGATGAACATGTTACTACTGAGGTTGCTGGTACTTTGGCCACTCCATAGGCCTCCAGCAATGAGGCAAGCCCTAGTCCACCCTTGGACTATGGCATGGAGGAAGAGGCTTCTCAAGAACCAAGCTCCCATGAGCCTATTGCTGAAGATGTTCAGGATTTAATTCTTTCTACTTAAGAATTTAAGAAAATGGAGAAATATGTAACAGCCATAACTACTGCACCAATTATTCAAGCTACTCTGAATGAGGAGAGAAGCCTTGTGCCTTATGTAGACCTTGCAGATATTGCACATGATGTCTCTGTGCAAGCTCAAAAACAAAGGCTTGATGAGATGTTCCCTCCTCTTACTCCTCAACTCTCATCTCCTCAATATGGCATGACCTTAGCATGAAGGGTCAGATTTGCCAATCTTCAGAAGGAAGTTCATAAAATTTTTGAAGATGCTGAGGATGATCAACTTGAGGATGACCTACCTGTAATATCCTCTCTTATACCTCTTCCATAGATTAATCATGATCTGCCTTTTGTCCCTGTGCCTCTTTGAGCTATTCCAGTAACCCAAATTCCTCCTCCTGCTATACATGTTCAAGTTCTTGATGATGTCAACAAGAGGGAGAAGGCATCTGAGCAAACTGGAAAGACTGTTACATAGCCATCTTGGCAAGACCTACAACAAGAAATCCAAGCTCAAGAAGTCATGATTAGATCTTAAGATTGCTTGGTCTCTCTTGTATTGCTGTTTATGTTTTCTGTATCTCTTTTGAAATGAATGACAATCTTGCCTTAAAATTCTGTGTTTGCAATGTCATATCCTTGTACTAAAACTTTGAATGAATTAATGAGATTCTCTATTTTCCTTCTGATATGTTGTTTATGCTGTACTTATCTTCAAATTTTAATGCATATGTTAAGGGGGAGATCTTAGAAGTAAACCCAAGTACTAATCCGGCTTGCAAGTTGTTTTGTCATAATCAAAAGGAGGATAATGTTGAATCAAGTGTTTTGATGATTCCAAATCAACTGGAGTTTGAAAAAAAGATATCAAAGGTGTATAAGAGATCTCAAGTGAAGAAATCTAGGAAGAAATGAGTATAAGATTAGTTTGTAGGATTTCTCATATTATTCACATGAGTAAAAGGCTTTGATCTTGCACACAAATATTTTTAAAATATGTTTTTCAACAATCCTATGTTAACTTACGGTATATTTGAAAAATACCCACTCATAGATAAATTTTGAACTATTAAAAGCCATATGTTACCTTGAAAATTCAAACTTTGAAGGCTGAAATTCGAACTTACAAAGATGTTGCCTCAGACAGATGAATTTCAGACTACTTAATTTGAATTTTGAGTAAAGCAAAACTTGTGAAAAGTGAAAAATTCATCTGAAGATATGTCAAAGTTCATCTGAAAGTGAACTTTAAAAAGAGTTCCAAGTCAATCCTCTAACAGACGAACTTTAGTTTTGAAAATTCAAACTTTGGCGAAACAATGTGTAAGTTTGTTCAAGTGTCCCTCTAACAGACGAACTTCGGTCTTCAGAAATTTGAACTTTGGAATAAGTTTGATAAGAGGTCTCTCTAGCAGAGGAACTTTGGTTTTTGAAAATTCAAATTTTGAAAAAAAGAACTTTTGTGCCATATTGAGTTGCTCACTGATAGATGAATTTTGGGTACCAAAATTCAAATTTCGAATGCACTGTAACAATATAGAAGAACTGTTCACACTTTTCAGAAGAACTTTAACATTGAAAATTCGTATATTCCAACATGGAAATATTTGTCAAAGATGAAAATTCAAATTTTTCCTTTGAACAGACGAACTTCAAAGTTCAATGTTAAAGTCTTTACCTTATGGTCTCTATGAAATTTGTCAGTTGACACCCCAAAATTCGAACTTTCGATGTCAGACACATTAAATATTGCTGGTGAACAGATAGTCTTGTACAGTAACCATTGAGTAACATTTCTAACGGCTAGATCTTGTCTCTAACATATAGTTAAGACAAAAATCTATAAATAAAACTTCATTTGAAGGTGTGGGTAACAAATTTATGCTGTATATACTGAAACTCTATCAAATTCTTTAGTCAAAGCCTTCTACTCTCACACACTTCATATATTGTACTTCAACTGTCATACATACTCTAGATTAGAGAGTTTATATTGCTGTAAATAATCTTTTCTTCATCTAGAAGAAATATTTTCTTGTGAGGAGGTTTCACAAGGGATTTAAGAAGCACTTAGTTAGAGTGTAGAAAGTGAGATTGTAAGCTCTTGGAACAGAGCATAAAGACGTACTGTGGCATTGCAAGGAGCCCACCGAATTCTTGCAAGATAGTAGAAAATCTCAAGTGGTAGCTTGAGGACTAGATGTAGCTCAACCAAACTAGGATAAATCTTAGTGTCTTTTCTTCCTTTACCTTGCTTACTACTTTGTCATATTTTACACTCTATTTTTCTGCTACTTTTGCTTTCACTACTCTCTCATACTTTTGCAGAAAATTTCAATCTTCTTAATTCACCCCTTCTTGAAAAGCCAGTTGACCTAACACCTACACATTTCTGTGGCATAGCATAATTTCTTTTTGCTTAGCCCCAAAAATCGGGATGTTACAAACTAGATGACAAAAATTGGCAATACAAGTAACCTAAACTAAATGCAAGAATGAAAAGAGAATAGATGGAAAAATTTGTTTTCAATAATTCATGGATTTATATATGAAGGTGAGTGGAAATGGAAGTACTAATGAATAGGAATGCAAATGATGACCTTAGATATGAAAATGCAATGCATACTATCTATCCTATATGCTTGACCAAATTCTACTCACTAAATAGGGAGTTTTGCTTCCTTGAAAATGTGTTAAAAGATGCAATGCAAGCTAATGAACACCTATGAAAAATGATTAAGTCCTAAAACTGTAACATCCCTAATTTTCTGAATATTATAATATGTATATAAATGTGATAAAATATGAGATACATAATTTGATGAAAAAGGAGCAAAATGCAAATTATACGCTAGGGCCTTAAAGAAACATTTTTGCAATTTGGTCCTTGATTTAAAATTATTTGTATTAGTCCCTAAAATATTTGCAAATTGGCCTTTGAAGAAAGTTCATTTGCAATTTAGTCCCTCTTAGAACAATTTTCGAAAAATGTAATATTGATGTCAAAATGATCCTCCTGACATGTTGAATCCATTGGGACAATGTATTGAGTCTAAAGGAATCAGTTCGGAAAGAAATAGGCAGCTGAATATAGTAAAATAAACAGTACAAATATAAAGGTACTGTGGGCTCCACAAAAGTAGATAAAGTACAAAAGAGAAGCATGTAAGCCCCACATAAAGACTGTTTAGCACAGGATATTAAATTAAAAACTAATCTCAATATAGTTTAATCTTATATGCATAACATAACAAAATACTGCAAAAGTAATTTTAACTATCCAGACATAAAGTAACTACTATATGATATATCTGGATTAGGAAAAATATACAGTATTTTGGATACTCTCTCCTCTCCCATTGGCGTGATTATAAGAACGTGATTATGGGGATTATTTTATTAAATTTGATGTCATTCATGATGCAATTTGGAGGACACTTGGACTAGATTTTATGGAAAGCTTTTGTTGATAAATATCCCTCCTTTTTCCTTAAGTTTGGCTGGCCTAGTAGAGTAAGGAAAAGAGGAGAGTGTATTGAAAATTTTCTCACATGAAAAAGAAAGAAGACATGAGAAAGAGAAGGAAAAAGAAGAAAGAAAAATCAAAGTTCCAACAGGTAAGTTCTTTCTTTAACTTCTAGGGTTTTGTAGATAAGATTTTAAGTACCTTGAGTTAGCTAATTGAGTTTTTCTCCTCCTCTCCTTGAGTATGGAATTTCGGCCAAGTATAGGAAGAAGAGAGAGAGGAGCTTTCATGCATAAAAATCATAGAAAAGCATGAGAAAGTGTTAAGAATCATGATTTTACAAAGTTTGAAGCAATTTGCATGAAAATCCATTTCTTCCTCCAATAGTATTGAGATCAGCCAGAATAGAAAGTGAGGAAAGAGTGGGAATTTCATGAAAATGATGTTAAAAATGGATTTCTCATGGTCCACTTAACTAAAGACAAGTGTTGGATTCAAGAAAAAGCCAAAGACAAACTATATGAAATTTTTAGGGTTTTATGGTTCTTTATAAAGTAATTCATAGAGCTAGTGGACTAAGCAAGTGTTTGGTAATGTAATAGGGCTTGGAACATCTCAAGTGAGCAATTGGAAATGTTGAAATCAAGTGGTCATGTAAAGGAAAGCACCTGAGGTAGCAAAGTTTACATTTTTGCATTACATTATCCTATTATGTTTTATGATGCTTATTAGATTGCCATATTGTTGTTTTGTTGATTGGTAATTGTTTTGGTTGTTTAAATGTAAGGACTTTATGCCCAACATATTTATTTTCTAAGGGGAAACTATACCAAAATTTTTATTTGACAATATGGTGTATTATGTGATTTAATGAATGCAAATGTTATGATTGATGTACTCAAGCATGTATGATGATATAATTGCATGAATGTGACTTGCTACCGAAATTATTATAATCTCACCATCCCAGTTCCCTAACCATGTTAGGCACAAGCTATGTTAAGGATCAAAAGAAGGCCCAAGGAAAGGAAGAAGAAGTTAATGATTAAATTGAAACTTTTAGTCATGATATATTATTTTGAACAATTATGTAAAATTATCTATGCACTTTTAAATATGTACCTTGGTGTTATTATATTCCTTTGAGCTTTATGAGATACTAGGTATGGATTGAGAACAAGATATGGTTATGTAAATAAGCTAAAGAACATCTGAATTGGTAAAATGTAGAATTTATAGTGAATTTTTGAATTTAGGGTCAGAAATCTGGAAAATTGGAAAATGACTAATGAACAGTAATTTTCGCGGAAATTACTATATTAATTGGCATGATCAAAGCTTAGTTTTATATTTTTCCCATGTAAAGAATGTTTTAAGTTATTTCTAGAAAATTGAATTACTTCATATGATTTTTCTAGAATTAGTTATGAATTTTTAAAGTTTAGTTGGGAAAATGGTTTTGTCAAATAAACAGTACCACTGAAAATAAAATTCTTCTATTTTAGTCTTTTATGTGATTCAAGCTTCTAAACATGATTAAATTGATTTTAAAAGAAGTCCAATATATGGGAAATGAGGTCCAAAGTTAAGGTGTTGCAAAAATTATGATGAATCTAAGAAATTCAAGAAAGCAAATGTGTGTAGGAAGTGTGTTTTGATGTATGAACATGTGGACAACTTCAATTTGGAAATGGATAGGAAGTAAATCACAAGATGAAGTGTATGTTCCACCAAAAGGGGATATGCAAATTCTAATGTGAATTAATGTCAAATAAATGACCCAATGAGTTACCTAAATCAAGTGAATGTACATGCTATAAAACATGTTAAAATGCTAACCATGCATTCAATCAAATACCTTGAAGGCGATTCATTAATTCACACTAACAAGAGAGCTTGGATTGCAACTTCATTCCATTGACAATTAACAACCAATTTAGCCCAATTAATCAACAATTTCAGTTCAATCAAGCTACCAAACATCTAAATTCAACATCTAGAACACATTAACCATGATATTCAAGAAGCTAAATCAAGAGAAATGGAAACTATGCTTTAGTCGAAATTAACATACAATTGTCATCAACATGAAATTCAATCTAAACATAATCCATTCTATCATGGTAGGTCTAGTAAATACAATCCAATTAACATCAATATCTAGACCTAAGAATCACTAAATTAACCTAAATCAAAAGCCTACACAAGCTTTATCTCTAGGCTAATCAAGTAGACAACAAGAGAGAAGGATAGTAGGATAGTTCCCTTTGTAGTTTGGCATCTCCTTTGTGTCTTCATCACTTCCTTCCAATTCCTCTGTGAAGAAGACATCAATTCATCACTCTAGAGCCATCAACAGGTGTTGGAATCTAAGGAAAAAGATGCTCCAAGTTTAGCCATACACCAATGAAGTGAAATGATGCAAAATGATGAAGAGATGATGATAAATGTCTTCCTCTGCTCCATAAATTTTGTAGATGTTCCTTTCACTAGCCACGGTTTAAACTTCAAAATGAGAAGAAATGAGAAGATAAGATGAAATTAAATGGAATATGTGGAGTAGAAGTGAAGGTGAGGTGGAGGAACGAAGGAAAATGGTGGTAGATGGAAGAAATCAAGATGTTTTCATTGAGAAATTAGGGTAGATGAAAAAGATGAACTTGAGATAAGAGAGAGCTTGAAAAGGACAAGTTTCAGCTATGTGGAAGCTTATTGCAGATCTGAAAAATTGATGGGAATGAATTGGAAAAAGGGTTTTGGGTGTTGGAAAGGGTAGAGAAGGAATTTCCAAGTAAAATTGATTATGTGTAAGCTTAGTTGTATTAATGAAGGTGACTTGGAGATAATGTGTAATGAATGGTCCAATGAAGTTATTTCCCTTTGTCAAATGTGTCCTCCTGTTGCCAACTCAATGCTCAAGTGTCCATGCCTAAGTCCTATTAAAAGATGTTACCAAAAATAGTAAAGGTGTAGCATATAAAACCTATGTAACGTTAGTGAACGAAACTTAAGGAAAATGATATAATCAATATTAATTAAAATTCATGGACAATTATGGACGAAATCAATCATGAAAGATCAAGGGAAAATATGCTGAAAAATATTAAAAAAGAGAGAAATAAAAAAATCATAAAAAAATGACTAGAAAATATGGTTCATAGGAAAAATGACTGGAATACCCCTAATTGACCAAACCTTAACCACCTCTAAATTTCAATCCTTAATGATTTTGGCCAACTTTAATGACTTAAATTAGGTTTAATTAAGTGTCTAAAACAATAATTAAGTGATTAAATCCAAAATCATTAGGGAAAAGTATAAGTAAAATAAGTGGCTCTCTTAAAGAGGTAAAATGGGAAAGTTGGGAAAGTAAAGGGTGGTAGAATCAGTGAATTTTTTAGTACCATATGAATGAAAAACTAATAATATGGGAAGGTGGAAATGGTCAAATGGATGATGGAATGGATACTCCTTGAGAATAACTCGAAATCATATAGGAAATTCCAATTTAATCACTCGAGAAAGTACAATTAAGCACATAATTAACCTGACTTTGTGAAAATGTCTGTGATAGAAAGAATTAAGCTCCAAACTCATGAAATATGATAAATGAACACAAAATATGTATAAATCCAAGGATTTAACACACTTTTCTACTAAAGACTTAAAATCAGCTATAACATGAAAATACCAGGTTTAGGGAATAAAAAATATGGTAAAATTTGGTCACATTAGTTCCATTCGAATGCATTTGGAAGCAAGAATGGTCCAAAAATTCAACTTGACCATCTTGACTTGTTGATTTACTATTCATTTGGTAACCCTAGATTTGTTACTTCAATTTTGAAAATTTATAACTAATTTTAAAAAAAAATTATATTGGGTTAGTTCAAATTTATCTTGAAACTCTTTAAGTCTCTACAAGGGAAAAATATTCAACTAGAATTTCAATATACCAAATGATACAGTTTTTTACATGAAAATTATTGTTCATTTGGTTAATGAAATTTACTAAGTTTGGCCCCTTTTCTTTAAAACTTCATATCTTCTTCCATACTTAGCCACATGAGGTGGTTTTGATCTTGTTTTGAAGCTTAGCAAATTCTCTACATGTTATCATGAAAAGCTTCCCTCTTTACATTATTTTCATTAAATTACTACCTTTCTAAGCATGGGTATATTATTAGAACATTTTAGTTTCCATAAATTTGGAAATAATAAAATACATACTCTAAAGCTATAAATTTTCCACATAAAGCATTCCAAAATTTAATATTATATATATGAAACTATGTCATATTGTTGTATGCATAATTGAAGTTCCATAGTTACATCAAAATGCCAACAAGATGATTACATTGCATCATAAAGTCTTCCTTGCTCCTTTTGCTTTCTTTTCTCCTTTATTTTGCTTGGACCTAGACATGATTAGGATTTTGGGGAATGAGATTTTAGGAAAATCTCAATAGCAACTTGATTCTATTTAGCATTATATCATTCAAGCAATTGACAATTTTAACATGCCAACAAAATTTCATGGTATTGCCATTACTTTTCAAGATCAAAGACATGTTCTTGGTTAAACATAAACTTGAACAAACATGACCATGGTATCAATTCAAGTATGAAAAAAGATCAAACTACTTAAAACATGCTTTCTAAAACATGGCAAAACAAGAATCATGTCAATTACACAAATCAACATAATTGCAAGAATAAGAACAAGTTGCTACCTTGATGTTCAATCTTACTCTAAACCTTCTTTCTTCTTTGCAAATCCTCCCTTTTGCCTACCTCCTTCAACTCTCCTTCTTGCAAAATCTCATACTTTCTCTCTTCCTCTCCTCTTTTTGTGTGGGATGCTACTTATGATATGAATGAAAGGGGAAGAGTGCTCTCCTCTATTTATAGGCATGCCCTTAGGCTTATAATGGTGTAACTTGGATTATTCAATCTTCCATTCTTCCATCCAATGGGAGTTGCAAATCAATTTGTTTTATCTATCTCTTGTTTAAATCCTATAGTGAGACTTGGTGTAACACCTGACGAGCCATGTTGAGGGTTATACAATTTAATACTAGGTGCAATTGATTTGTAGTATAGGTGCAACTTAAGTCGTGTTCTAAGAGAGATAATTGTTAATATGCGAGTAAGAGATTGTGAATTTCTAAGTTAAAATAATGCACCTAAATAATGATAATAATAATAATAATGCAAAAATTAAAATTGAAACTAAGCAAAATTAACTAAATTAAAAAGCAACTAAAATGTAAATCTAAACTAGTCCTAAATAAAATGAAATGTAAACTAAACTAACTAATTTAAAAATAAACAAAATGCAAACCAATTATTACTAAATTAAAATGTTAATGCAACTATATTATTATTTTCTTTATGAAATGCAATGCAAACTATTTAATATGAAAATGTCTATTATCAACTAAGATTTTGGGGGGGGGGTTTGTTTTTAATTCAAAGCTAAACCAAATTAAAATAAACAATTAATTAAAATAAGCTAAACACTAAACAAGGATTAAAAGAAAATAAGTGTTCAATTTTGGAAAATGAGGATTATTCATGGGCTTGATAAGTAATTCGGGCCTATCCTAACTTGAGTCCAATTAAATAGGAATAGGTAAGTTCTCAATTAAGCAAACTAATTAGATAAAATACTTAATTACCGTAAGCATAATCTAAATAATTAATTAATCCTAGATACCTCTAGTTGTTAATTAATTATCTAGAATTAGTCTAATCTAATTAATTAAACTTAATCCTAATATTAATTGAGTTCATGTTAAATCTGAAAAATTGGATAAAATTATCTAATCAAACCATTAGATAATTAACTCCTTAATTATGTAAACATAACATTATCTAGATTGCATCATAAACCAATGAATTAATCAAGATAACACAAAATTGGGCAAAATACACAAAACTCCATATCTGAAACAAGCTTAAATCCAACTCAAATCAATATTAAACAACTATAATAATGTATACAATGCATTCTAAACTCAAATCCAATCTCCAATCATCAAAATATTTTCATCAATCTCAACTTAGAAAACCTAAGATAAAATCAAATAAAATTTAGAAAAAAAAAGATGATAAAAGAAAATTTCTCACTCCTCCATTTATGCTCTAATCAAGCTCAAGTCCCAAACTTCTTGCCTTGCCCCATGAAAGACCCGCAAACACCCTAACCTTGCATACTCACGAGCTTCCAATCTTCACCAGGGACAGAGAATGATTCGGCCATGGCAAAGGAGAAATAAAGGTAGTATGAAATAGATGAAAGAAAAGTAGGCAAGGTAGAGAAAATAGTGAAAATGGTATGGAAGTGGAGAAGCTCGCCAAAAATGGAGGAGCACCGAAAAATAACAAAAGGTGAAGGGCAAGGGGAAGCCGTCAGAGTGTGTAAGGATGAAGGAGGAAGCCCAAAATGTGATTGAGAATGGAAGAAATGGAGGGATCTTAGAGAAACTTGAGAGATGATGATGAATACAATAAAAGGTGAGAAAAAGAGCTCCTGAAGGCGCCGCGCAGTAGTCTAGATGAAGGCTTCGAAAATAAGGAAGAAGAAAATTGCAACGG
Source organism: Adenanthera pavonina (assembly GCA_026686845.1). Lineage (NCBI taxonomy): Eukaryota > Viridiplantae > Streptophyta > Magnoliopsida > Fabales > Fabaceae > Adenanthera > Adenanthera pavonina. The sequence goes on along the minus strand of JAIVEN010000019.1, from coordinate 7,028,767 downwards.
CCCTGTTTGGTTACGTGGAAATGAAGCAAGAAAGTGATTTAAAAACTAATTGAAATGAAGACACATAAAAATGGAAAATTAAAGATAAGGAAAAATGGATTAGTTGGGAAAATAAATTTCCCATAAAATTTCTCCTCTCTAATGATCAAAATGCCTCTTCAAAATTTTAACCTTTATAGACCATAATCTGGAAGAAAATATTATATCAGATAGATTATATTCCCAATTAAATAAATGTAGATTAAATTTTGATCCAAGGAAATTAAATTAATCATGTAATAAAATTTAAGTTCAATTTAGACAAAAATTATTAGTCAAAAATGATAAAAATAAAAGAAATAAAATACTAAAAAGAAATTTCCCTAAAATTCTGGGTACTGTTCATTGTGTCGTTTCCGTTTTACCAATGAACTTTAAAAACTAAAAACTAATTTTATAAAAATCATATCATAGTGATTCAAGTCTCTAAAAATATATTACAAGATTATCTTCATGGAAAAAAAATATGAAATAGAGCATTTTCTAGACCAATTCGTACAGTTTATTTTCCAAAATTTTACTGTATATTTGGTCATTTTATCTTTCCCAGGATTTTGGCCTTATATTTAAAAATTCATATGTTATTCTACCCTAAGCCAATTCATTCATTCCTTTTGTTATTGGAAATCTCTGTGAGTCTACTTTCTAAAAATATTTTTCTTGTATATTTATTCAACTTGTACAGGGTATGACATTAACTTAAACTAATAGAGGTCAGAGCTCAACTTTAACTAGAATAGTCATAGGGAAATATATATAACTCTTGTTATATAGCTCCAATTGCACTCAAACTAATGGCATATTAAAACTAATACATAGACATTTCCACCACACAAACCAATGAATTTTTTAAGCTATGTACGATTTTATAATACCTTTTGAAATTTCCAGTATCTATATCCAAGACTTCTAGTTTTCAGTCTTGCCTTGTTCTGGATCCTAATTTTGAAAATTCACTATAAATTGTATAATTATCCAATTTAGGTGTTCTTTTACTCTATAGAAAGCTTATTCCATCTACTTTTTGAACATACCTAACACTCATGTAGTATACCCTGTTCATATGAACAATACCTTCATAATTCTCAGAGTATTCTAATTAAGCATTTCCAATCATAACTTAACAAAGTAAGCTTCATAGACATAATACATTATCATTTATTGTACTAAATTCATACATAGCATTTCATAATACTTTAATCATCATAATAGCATGGAGATACAGATTTAGTAACATGCTCATAACTTTACATATTATTTCAAACAACTAGATCATAACTTGAAAACAACATTATGCTTCCTCCTCTTTATTCTTTCTCCTTGGTACTCTTGACCCTTTCTTACCATAGCTTGGGCCTAGTCATGATGATCATTTGGAAGGGTGAGATTCAAAGAATCTCAGTAGTTATATCCAATTATGCATTTACATCATTATATTATTTTATAAAATCATCAATGAAAATCATAACTTCATATTATGCCATACAATTCCATAAAAATTTTGGCATAGTAACACTTTATAAAATGGACATCCTAGGGTCATAAAACCCTTCAAACAACTAGCCAACAATGTAAATACATCACAAAGTATTCAAACAACTATATGACATAGTCATATTATCATGGAAACACAATATGATAACATTAAGCATAATAGGGAAAATAACTACCTTCTTGACTTCCTTTGATTTCGTTCCTCTATACACTCTTCCTTTAATCTTCAAACACTTTCTTGAACCCTAATATAACACAATTTAAGGTCATTAACCACTAATTTGATGACCCCCTTCACAAAGTGGACTAAAAATTCCATTTTGCTTTCCTTAAGGTATTTCTTGTACAACACACTTGTATTTACATAATTTGGACCCAAGGAATCCATTTTTGGGGTCAAAAACTTGAAATTCCTTTCCTATATTAAACCCTAAATAGGAAAAAAATTTCCATAAATGGTAGAAAAATAACTACCCGATTAATTTGCAATCTAATGGTATATCCTCAATCCTTGAAGCCTACACATCACTTTTCATGGATTAATTTCTTCATGGCTTCATTTTCTCTCTCTACTCCCTCTCTAGGTGGAAATTTTCAGTGGAAAAATAGAAGAGAATAAGCTATAAAACTCTTCAAACTTAAGGGTACACAAGAATAAACCTTGAGCTTGTGAGCACCAAACTTTGCCTTTTGTCTTCTCCTTTTTGGCTTCAAAATTCACGAGCTCTCTCCCCCTTTTCCTCTCTGTTTCTGGTGTGAAAGTGTGCTGAAGAAGATGGATTAGAAGCTTAACCAAAGTGATTACTTGTGATTAAGTCATAAAGGAACTTTAGTAAACTTTATCTTTGACTTTGGTTACTTTTAGCAAATAAAGCTTTTACAAAAATTTCCTTGGTATCCCTTCTTCACTTCAGACATGTCTTGAGCTCATTTTTGGCCAAAAATTAGTCTAATAATTTTTATGAACCAAAATATCATTTACTGATTAAATTTACCCATACCGATTAAGTATTTTTGTCAAAATTGTCACTAAATTGGTACAGGATTATTCAAAAATAACTTTTGGACTAAAATTATTATCTTGACCCAAAATATATTTTAGCAAGGCCCATTCAGTGTCCTTGAATTGGTACTGCATTTTTCTGTAGTCTAAACTGACTTTTATCAGGTAAAATATTAATATTAAACCCTAATTGCTCAATAAATATTATTTTGATCTTAATAGATTCCTTGCTATATTCTATTGGGCTAGGGTCATCAAGAGTTTCATTCTGACTATAATTTTTCATAATTCCAAAATTACCCTTGACTCGGGAAAAATTTATAAATTTTAAAACTTTCAGATCATTAGATGTAATTTTTCCCAAAATTTATAAACTTTTCTTCACCCCCTCCGGAGTCCACCGCGTGTCTTTTTTTTTTCCAATGCAAAATCATCATTTTCTTATTTTTTCTTTCAACCGAGATAATTAACCTCTTTATTCTATTTTATGAAAAACGGTGTATACCCAATTTTGCAAATTCCTTATACATTTTATCATAAGAACATTTTTTCCTTGGAATTTATATTTAATATTCACATTTTACTTCTAATTTAGGAAATGACTGTTTTGCCCCTAAGTTAGGTCAAAAAGTAATCATCCATTCTTCCGGGCACTTTCTCGTAATTTCACCTAAAGACTAATTTTTTTATTGTTTCTTTTTTACTATTCACATTAACTTTCAAATTGGTCTATCTCTCAATCTAGACTTCCGGACTATACAATACTTATACCATTACGCTCAGCTCGGGATGAGCTTTCATTCAAGTGGTATATTCCATATTTTCTAGGATAAGTTCTAGAATTAATTTCTATTAAGGATCTTGTGGAAAATTAATTCCAATTAAGGAGCAAACATAATTTTTTCCAAAAATTATATGAGAAATTAATTTCATATAAAGGCCGATTATATATAATATTTTCGTCTCGCTTCATTTATCATATTTTATTCATTTTATAACATCTCATAAAAATAGAGATATTACACTAGGTCACTTCTCTTTCCTTGATTTCATTCTTAACGTCTAATAGGGCTATTTGGCTCAATATTGACCCCTTCCATTCATCTTAAGCCTTATGGAGAGACTTGGCTTCATTTCCATCACTCATTCTTTCCTTGCTTCATGTTGGCAAATTCTCTTCCATTCCTTTCCCTTTAAATGGAGCCATTTTCATGGGTGTGGGCTACTAAGAAGACTATTTCATTCAATTGGGCTTAATGCCTGGTTCTATCCCAATAAAATTTGTCCATATACTATTCAAGAAAGAATAATATGGCCCAATAACTTCTAATCTTTGCAGGCTTACCTTTCAACTATATTTTTGAACTTAGCAAATGATTTAGATAGGCCCAATTTGTAATATCCTAAAATTTTTTCTAAATATTTAAGACTCAATATTTTAAAATCTATAAAGAATTTGTAAAAACGAATATATGTCGTTTTACATGAAATAGGGTAAAGAGGTCAATTATTACAGTTAAAAGAAAAAAGGAGAAAATGATGATTTTACTCCTGAAAAAAAAAAGAAAAAGAAAAAGGCAAAAAAGAAGAAGAAGAAGAACGAAGAGAGAGGGTGGGTGAAGAGGCGGTGTACGTATACTATGAATGAAGCAAATTTTATGAATTTTGGGGAAAGTTATACCTAATGACCTAAAAATTTTAATACTTATAAATTTATTTTAGGTTAAGGGTGATTTTGTAAATATGAAAAGTTATAGTTAAAATGAAGCTCTCAATAAGCTAAGACCAATGGAATATGGTATAGAATTTATTAAGATCAAAATAATATTTATTTGGTAATTATGATTTGATACTAATATTTTATCCGATACAAGTCAGTTTGGACTGCAGAAAGAGGTAATATTAATTCAAGAAAAATATGTTAGCCTCATATTTGGACCAATTGGGATAAGGATATTATGGAAATTTTATATCCTAATATAGTTATAACCGGTATCCCAATAATAGTAAAATATACTGCTAAAGTAACTTTATTTGTTCATACCGGTTAAGAATATATCTAAATAAGTAAATATTTAAGTTTTTTAGACCAAAATACCCTCCATTTCATGCTAACCAATCTGCATATGGGAAATTCCAATTATTTAATATTTATGTCATTTTCTAAGAGAAATCAAGAAAATTCAAGAAGATTTCATGGCAAATTATGATTAGCTTTGCTTCTTTAAATATACTCCACCTTTTTAGATGTCCTTGACACTTGAAAAAGAAGGAAGAAGCAGCTATATTATAATATCCTAAAATTTCTCTTAAATGTTTAAGGCCCAATATTTTTAAATCTATAAGGAATTTACAAAAATGGATATACACTATTTTGCATAATATAAGACAAAGAAGGCAATTATCTCGGTCAGAAGGAAAAATGAGAAAATAATCATTTTACCCTTGAAAAACAAAAGTAAAAAAATAAAAAAGAGAGAAAAGAAGGAAAAAAAAGGATGAGAAGATCGGAGAAGAAAAGGCGGTGGACTCGTACACGTAATGTAGCAAATTTTAAGAATTTTGGCAAAAATTTACACCTAATGACCCGAAAGTTTTAAAAATTATAAATTTATCCCATATGAAGGGTAATTTTTTTAATATACAATATTACTGTCAGAACGACACTGTCGACGGGAGAAGTCCAATGGTATATGGCATTGAGTATTAATATTTACGGATAAAGAAATAATCAGTGCCAAAGGTTAAAAAATAACTTTATACTGATAAAGCTACTTTTTGATCTGCAAAAGCCAAAAAGTCAAAAAGAAAGGCTATTGGACATCACAAAATGAGCTTTTTAAAGGTATTATATTAAAGTAATACCATATACAAATTCACTTTAACTTTGTATCAATAAAGTGAATTTACACTGCAAAAAAAGTAACTTTACCGGTCCAAGTATAAAGTAACCAACACAGGGTATTACTGGACTGGAAAAATTATGTAGTATTTTGGGACAAGTGTATCCTCATTTAGGACGCCACATGGCAGTTCATGGGTTGAAGATGGAATGCTTGATGGCTAACAAAAGGTATGACTTAATTATTAAGTTTTCTTAATTAATTAAGGATTAGCAAAAGTAATCTTAACTAATTGTCTTTATATATACTCTCTCCTCCATCACTTGTACGAGACACACATTTAGAAAAGAGGGGGAAGAGTGGTCTGAGCAATGGAGGAAAAGAAGGCTACGTAGGAGGAAAGAAAAAGAGAAGAAAAAATAAGGAAGAAATGCAAGGAAAATTGGTAAGCAAACCTCTTGTGTTCTTTAAGTGTTCTAGCATAGTTCCTAAGCTCTATCAGTTAGTTCCCTTGAAATTTTCTCTCCTTCATCCACTGTTATAATCTAGCCAAGCATGATTAATGGGAAGAAAAGTTATTTTTAAACCATAAAATCAAGAGAAAGCATGATATTTTACTAAAGGAAACAAGTATGGTATGTTTTAAGCAAGTTTGTGAAAGAACCATTCTTTTTCCTTTGGAGTAAATTTTTGGCCAGATCATTTGAGTGTCTTAAGGTTGGAATTTCATCAATTTGATGGCAAAAATGAGTTCCCCATGATGAAAAACCTTAAAGACAAGCATTGGCTCAAAGATAGAGCTTAAGATAAAGAGTTTGGGAATTTAAGGGTTTCAAGAGTTTTATGAGAGCTTTTTGTGATTAGCCATGAAATCAATGGCATGAGCATGTGTTGAATGATTTTTAGGGACTTGAGGAAGCTTGGTAAAACTAGAGGAAGCTTTGGTTTAAAGAGGAAAGCCAAGTGCAAGCACCAAAGGTAGCTAAGTTTCATATTCTTGCTTTATGTTCTTTCATTGTCTTTCTATGATTAAATTGTGTTGTCACATTGAAATTGTAATTTCTTTGATTGGTCTTGGCTGTTAAATGAGGGGTTTTATTCCCCGGGATGTCCATTTTTTAAGCCGTTATGCTGCCGAATTTTTTTATGACTAATATGGCAATTTATTGTTTAACGGTGATTGATGTGATTATATGTGATCAAATGTGAGTTTATTTGACATGATTGACATAATTGCATGGAATGTAACTTGCTACTGAGATTGTCCTCCAATCTCACAACCTCAAGTATCCCAAATGATAGGCACAAGCAATGTCAAGGAGATCAAAAAGCAAGGAGAATGAAGAAGAGAATGATGCTTGATGGTGTTTTCAAGTTATGAGTGTATAATTTAAAATTATGTATAAAACCATGTATATGCTTTTAGATCTATGCAATTGTACTATTATGTCCTTATCAGCATTATGAAATGTTTGGCATGGATTTGAATCATGGAATGATCATGTGAGCTTGTTATGAAGTCTTCTTTGCCATGTTATATTGCTAGAAGTTCATTTTGTAGCCATGAAAGTAAAGTCAATACTGTTTGATTGAAACAAGGAAAGTAAGTCAAGTGTTATATATGCTTTGAAAGTAGATAGAACAAGCTTTTGAATGAGCTAAATAATACTTAATTTTCCAAATGCACAATTTATAGTGAAATTTTAAAGTTTAGGATCAAAACTGGACAGTGATGTGAAGGCTACGAATTTTACTGAATATACTACTTCTTTTTGAAAAGTGATATAAAATTGTACAGAGCTCCAAAAATTTAGTGGCTTACATTTATGAAAATATTTATCTTTTGAGGTTAATATTCCACTGGTTTGAGTTCAATTGGAGTTGTACAATGAGAGATATACAAGTTTTCCCAAGACTGTTGCAGAAAAAGTGATGTTCTGATTCCTAGTGATTCAAATTGATGCCGTGCCCTGTGTAGACTAAATAAATGTATAATAAAAATATGAAGATAAGTAGACATATATATCTTTCCAATGGCATAGAGAATATATGATTTGGCTCAGTATAGTGTTAGATATGAATTTTTAAATTTACGGCCAAAATCCTAGAAAAAGAGAAATAACCATTTGTACAGTGTAAGTTTGAGTAATAAACTGTATTAATTGGTCAGGTTAAAGGAAATTTTCATATTTTTATCTTCTATATCATGTTTCTAGCTTCGTTTAGAGACTTGAACTACATTGATACGATTTTTCTGAATTAAGTTATGATTTTTCAAAGTTCATTTAAAAAACTTGAGAACCAAATGAATAGTACCACGTTTTTTTATTTAAATATTTTGGTTCTATTAATGGTTCAAGCTCTTAATATGAGCTAATTGGATGCTGTCCATACTATAATATATGAGAAAATATAGATAAAAGTAAGGTGTTACATATATACAGTGAAGAAAGGAAGGAGGAATGTGATGTTGGAAATTTCACTATACACGCAACAGAAAAACTATAAGAAATTTCCTCCCATGGATTCGTCAACGTTATTTAGATTAAGATGTAAAAAAGAATTTACCTCCGGTGCATCCCTTGGTGTTCATTTTCATTTTGTTGGACCCCAGGAACTAACGCGATTAGTTAGCTCTCTCTACTGGTATCCACACGAACGGTGAGCCTAACTCGAACGTCGTGCCTGCACCTCTGGTTGTGATGTCCGTACAAGTCTGTATGATTATGTACAAGTCCGTACGCCTTCTTTTTCGTCCATACAGTTTTTCTTTCTGAGTGTACGGCTACTCTCTCTTTATGGTAATTCGAATTCTATTGATTCTGTATCCTAGTTTATATCAATATATAGATAGGGTTCGGTATTTATTTAATTTAAATAATAATTTAAACTAAATTAAATATTAATTAAATATATTAGTTTAAATTTAAATCTATCTAATAGATTAAATTTAAACTAACTATCTAATATATATCCATAATCAAATATAGATTTAATTTATTATATAAATCAAATTTAGATTATTAGTTTAAATTCAAATTTAGAATCCAATCTAAATTAAATTTAGATTATGACATTAGATTAAATTTAAATCTATCATATAGAAGTAAATTTAAAACTAATTAATTTGAATTAATTTGAACAATATATATATTTTGAAATATATATCAAATATGTAATGTATCAAACATATATATATTTCAAATTTTAATATATATATATATATCAAATATATATAATTCTATCACCTTAAATTGAATATTAAATTCATTGAATCTAGACACATTTTAGATTCAATGAATCAGGACATTCTAACTTGAGTTAGCCCATTCTTGTGTGTGATCTTATAAGCCCATATGATGTTGGCAGTGGGCTAATAACACTATTGGACCCACAAGTCACAAGTGGCCTTTAACAAGACATTATGACTACCCAAATCATATGAGATCGGTGATCTGACACAACTTATCATATAACCCGATCATATCCCTTTTGTCTCATGATATATATGTCAAGTATGAGGCATGAAAATGCCATCCTCATTTTACTCAATCATCACTTTCTCGATCTTCGAATAGACTGATAGAACAAATGAAAACTCTTCCAATCGAGTACGGCCATGCATTTTCTCAGTCTCACTCATCAAGGGGCCCAGATATATCTCTCCATTAATTAGAGTAACAAATTTCATCTTGACCATTTATGTTCCTCCACACGAGTTCTACTATGCCCGATCATAGCCTTTATGATCTCCTGATTAAAGGTGACTTTTGACTATGGCAAAGTATAGTGTTCCTTATGAAGGAAGCCTTGGTGATCTCAAGTCTGAGGGTTTAGTGACATGGTTATATATGAGATATGCTTATGACTTGATCCATGTAACTATCTCATAATGAGTCAATCCTGTTAGTTAGGCTGACTTCTCAAGAGGAGGGGTGAATTGGGAAGATTAAAAATTTTCTGCAAAATATCAAAGAGGTGAAGAATGCAATATATAATGGTAAAACAGAGTATAAATAGATAACAGTGAAAGATGCAGAAAAGAGAAGAAGACTCAAAAATTTATCCTAGTTCGGTCTCTTTACTTGACCTACGTCTAGTCCCCAAGTCACCACTTGAGATTTTCAACTATTATGCAAGAATTCAGTGGGCTTCTTGCAAATGCCACAATACAACTTTTGTACTCTATTTTCTAGAGCTTCTCTCAATCCCTTTCTGCACTTTCACAAAGTGCTTCCTAATCCCTTGTGATATCCCTCCACAAGAAAATCTATCTTCCAGATGAAGATTAGATTATTTACAAAGATTAAAAGTCTCTTGAATAAAGTGAATATGAAGGTTGAAGTACAAGTATTGAAGTGAGAGGGTAAAAGTCTTTGAGTAGAAGATTTGGCAGAATTTCAGTATATACACAATTAAAATCATTACCCACAACTTCAAATGATGTTATATTTATAGATTTAGGTCTCAAATGTCGGCTAGAGACAAAATCTATCCGTTGGAGAAGTTATCCAATGGTTACTCTGAAAAACTATCTGTTAACTAATAGCATTTAATGCTTCTGACATACTGAAATTCGAATTTCGGTTGGTCAACAGATGAATTTTGCAGATACTGAAGGTTAACAGCTTCAACGTTGAAAGACCAAAGTTCGTCTGTCATGAAGTGAAATTCGAATTTTGATATTTTGAAAATGTTTCTAAGTAGTGACATACGAATTTTCAAGTGGAAAGTTTTTCTGTTAAGTGTGAACAGTACTTTCAATTTGCTACAGTGCCTTCGAAATTCAAATTTTGGAACCCCAAAATTCGTCTATCCGCAGCAGGCTCAAAAAGCACAGTAGTTCGTTTACTTCGAAATTCAAATTTTCAAAGAGTGAAGTTCATCTGTCAGAGAGATCTCATTTCAGACTTACTTTAACATTCGAATTTACACTGTCATTCATATGTCAACATATCATTGTAACAGACTCACATCCTTAGCTCCTGAAATTCGAATTTTCATATTCAAAGTTCGTCTGTCAGTGAGCAATTTTGAAACTCAATATAATCTTGATTTCAGATGAACTTTGACATTATTTCAAACGGATTTCTTTAGTTTTCATAAGTTGCATTTTGTCTGAAATTCAAATTTTCAAAACCCAAAGTTCATCTGTTGCTAAAAAGCTTCTTTCAGGTACTTATGAAAATTCAAATTTTGGAAAATCAAAATTCGTCTTTCAAAGAAGCATCTCTTCAGACTTATTCAGTTTTAACTCGAAATTCGAATTTTCAAAGCCAAAGTTCGAATTTCCAACATGACAGTTCAATATAAACCTTTCAAACTTCGTCTGTTGGTGGGTGTTTTTCAAATATTTCATGATTTAACTTAAAATCAAGGTTTTAAAACATCTTTCCACCAAATCAAAGCCTTGTACTCAAAATAAAACAAAACTAAACATCCTACAACAAACTTTGCATTGATTTCTGCAGGATTTCTTCACTTGAACTCTTTGACCACCTTTGATATATTTATTCCAAGCTCTTGAGAGTTGATTTGGAATCATCAAAACTTCTTGATTCAACATTCTCCCCCTTTTTAATGATGACAAAACAACTTACAAACTGGATTAGTACTTGGGTTTGCTTTAACAAGCTCCCCCTCAACATATACATTATATATCAAAAGATATCATACATAGTAAACCATGTGAAGAGATTCAAGGAGCAAATCATTGCAACTAAGAAATTCTTTCATTTAAACAAATGTTGCTTTATAGAGACAGGATTTAAGCAAAGTTCACAAATCCAATACAAACAATCAAAACAGACAACAGAAACACAGTACAGTACTACATGAAGACTCAAGCCTAAATTCTAATCAATTCTTCAATCACTTCTTCTTTGGCTTGGTCTTCTTGCTGTAAGTTTTCCCAGATGGCTCAACAGCAGGCTTTCCAATTTGCTTACTCTTCTCCCCCTTTTTGGCATCATCAGGAAGTCCAACAAAATCAACCGGAGGAGGGATATGAGAGATTGGAATAGCTCAGAGAGGCATAGGAGCAAACAGGATTTCTGGTTCAACTGGTGCAGGAGGCTCAGGACTTGGCTCTTCATCATCATCAAAGACCTCAAGCAACTCCTGCATTTCCTGCCTGGAAAGAGCCAATTGAGCTCTCTATTCCTCTAAGAGTCTATAAGCAATAAGAGAAGGAGGAGCTGGTTCATCAGAACGAAACATTTCCTCAAGCCTTCTTCTCTGAGCTTGCAAGAGAGCATTGCAAGCAATAGCTTCATAATCAACAACAGGCACAATGCTTCTCTCTTCATTGCTGGCACCCTTCTGCATTGAACAAGTGGAAATGGCTGCCACCAGTCTTTCAACTTGCTCAGATTCTTGAATGGAAAGAATTGAATCCTGAGCATCTTTTGGTATGGGCTTATGAGGGCCTATTTCCTGAGGTCCTTCTTCTTCCAAACCATAGTCCAAGGGTGGACCAGGACTAGGTGTCTTCATTACACCAGCAGGCTCAGCACCTTCTACATCTTCATGCTCAGAAGAGGCTATCTCAAAGGGGCTTGGAGGCTCAGGGGTTGGAGACTGAACAGGCACAGAGAACCCTGGCTGAGGTGGAGCTGATGTGGTAGGAATTGCACTTCGAATTTCTTCATAGGCATCAACAACCACTTTCATGTTCTTTACCAACTGATGAATCTAATCTTGCAGATGAGCAAATTTGGCATTTTGCTCATCCCTGATGCTAAGAATGAGTATAGACAAGCTGTTATACAACTCAGTGATTTTGGTTGGCTTGGCACGAGAAGAGGGAGTGGATGGAATATGAGTAGGCTTGGATGGAGATGGGATAGGCAGAGAGGGCTGAGGAGTAGGTCTGGCAGGAGCCTCAGAAGTACCCTCTTGCTGTTGGGAGGCACCTTCAACAAAGAAAAGATCTTCAAATTTTCCTGCTCCCTTCCCAATCCATCTTCCTTCACTCCTTTCAATTCCCATTCTCTGAAGTTCTTCCTCCTTGAAGATCTCAGTGGGTTTCCCTTTCCCCTTCTCAAGATGTTGAATCCTAGCATACTACAGAATTCTGGAAATGATAGCTGCATGGGAGAGTGTGGAGTCCTTCCTCTGATCTCTTGCCTTGATCATGCGTTGAAGTATGATATGTCCTATGTTGATCAGTTTTCCACGCATGATTGCTGCCATGACATGTGCCTCTACCCTTGTTATCAGATTGAAGTTGCCTTCTTTGTTGAATATGATCCTAGACACTATGTAGTGTAGGATCCTCACTTGAGCACTAAGGTCTGTGGGCTTCAACACGTTTATGGATGGCCAGTTTTCCCTTCTTTTGAACAATATGCTCAGAATTGTGCTCTCCTTGTAGTTCAGAAAGGGGCCACCTTCTTCATTAGCAGTTTCTGCCTCATCCATGTATCCAGAGGCAGTGATGTCAATCTTGAGGCCATCTTGCCCTGGGATTTCCAGCACTTCATTCAAAGTTTCATCTAAGAGCCAGATGGTCCTTAATCTCAGATTAACCTCCCACTTCTTTTTCTTGCTGTTGTATTTCAAGGAGGCATACCATATCTTTATCACCTCATCATCATATCTCTCCAATACTTCCAACAGATTCTTGTATCTCAGATACCAGCACCAAAACTATTAGAGACCAAGAAATCTTCCAAGTTTACATAATGAGGCTTGATTACCTTTTTATTGGCAAACTTGGTGGAGTATTCCTCTTGAATCTATGGAGTGCTCCATAATGGCAGTGTGGTAAGCTCATATTCTCCAGATTCAGTACTTGAGGATGAAGTGGAAGCAACATTCTCAGTAGCAACAGGAACAGGGACCGAAGGTTCAGCTTTCTTCGAGGAAGAGGGTCCAGATTTCTTTGATTCTGCCTTTGGTGTAGTTTTCTGGCGTTTGGAAGGAGTTCCCTTGCTGGATTCGGCCTTTCTCTTCAGTTTTTCTCCTTCCTTGGAGGCATATTGTGATTTGACCGATCTCTTTGGGTGAGACTCTCCTTTGCCAGCTTCAGGATTCTTAACTCTTGCCATTTTCGTGGATGAATGATTCAGAATGAAGCCGAGATTGGGTTTATAGGGTGCGAAAATCAGTTTAAACGGTGGGAGATAAAGATTTTCGTTCAGGATTTAAGAATATTGAAGACAGGAATTGAACAGACCAGAGAGGAAGAGAGTAGGGTTGCGTCTGTTCAAATGAAAACCGTCGGTTTTAACTTATGTAACCGCCTGACAGACGAATTTTGAAGGGTCAAAATTCAAACTTCGGGTAGTTACAAGTTAAACCGTTTAGCAAAGCTTACTGATAGACGAATTTTCTTGTGAAAGTTCATCTGACAGAGGCTTGGTACAAGCAACACAAGATGAACAGACGAACTTTGTTTCAACAAAGTTCAAATTTTGAAGTATAAACATCAAATAGCAATCAGATCATCAAACAACAGACAGATTAAGCATACAAAACTTCATCTTTCAAAGATTCAACATTGAGGAGCATGTTTCAATAGACGAATTTTAAGTCAGAAATTTGAATTTCTCTACTTTGTGAAAGTTATCCAACATTCGTATGTTAAGAGATAAACATTAGTATAATCATCATGTTTGACAGACATAACTTTGAAATTTTGTTCTTGAAAATTCGAATTTTGAAGGTTCAACAGACGAATTTTGAGGCATCACTGAGAACTGTTCCTACTAATAACAGGCCGAAGTTCATCTGTTTGGTATCCAAATTCGAATGTTGACCATGCTGACTTTCTCATAAACTCAATTTTTCATAGAAGTTCGTCTAACACATAATCAATATATGAATTTTAACTTTAAAAACTTACAGAATGGATCCAGAAACTCAGAATTTTTGCCATTTTCTTCACTTTTTGATTGTTCCATTCTAGTAAGCTCCATTTTTTAGATTTATCAGCATTGAATCTCATGAGGAGCACCTGCAACTTAAATTAAACACACTTCGATGCTAAAGTTAGAACTAATTCAATGTTGGAAAATCTAAAAACAGAATTACACACGGATTTACTTACAGTTCATTGGGATTTACCATGCCCAATTCTCTTCTTATTTTGCAATGTCTATCTTCTGATAGAGGCTTTGTTAAGATATCTGCAACTTGATTGTCAGTTGGGATATACTCTAGTCTGATTTCTCCTTTCAAAACATGATCCCTTATGAAGTGGTGCCTAACTTCAATATGTTTTGTCCTTGAATGCATGACAGGATTCTTTGTGATATTAATGGCACTTTGATTGTCACACATGATTGGTATTTCCTTCATTTTAACCTCAAGATCTTCAAGTTGCTGTTTCATCCAGATGATTTGGGCACAACAGCTTCCAGCTGTAACATACTCAGTCTCTGCTGTGGATAGGGTCACACTGTTTTGCTTCTTGCTGAACCATGAAACCAAGGATCCTCCAAGAAACTGACATGTTCCACTTGTACTTTTTTTGTCAGTTTTGGATCCTACAAAGTCAGCATCAGTGTATCCTTTGAGATCTTCTCCATTGCCCTTTGGATACCAAAGTCCCATCTGTGAAGTTCCAATTAGATATCTGAAGATACGTTTCAGAGCAGTTGCATGGGTCTCCTTGGGACATGATTGAAATCTTGCACACATACAGACACTAAACATAATGTCAGGTCTGCTGGCAGTTAGGTACAGTAGGGATCCAATCATTCTTCTGTACTGAGTTATGTCAAACAATTTCCCTTTTTCATCCATATCCAGTTTGGTTGCAGTAGCCATAGGTGTCCCCAATGGCTTGGCATTTTCCATTCCAAACTTCTTTAGTAATTCCTTCAGATGCTTGGATTGATTGAGGAAGATGCTATCATTGCACTGTCTGATTTGCAATCCAAGGAAGAAGTTGAGTACACCCATCATAGACATTCTGAATTCCCCCAGCATTAACTTAGAAAAATTCTTGCAAAGAGACTCATTAGTAGCACCAAATATAATATCATCAACATAGATTTGAACAATAAGTAAATCTTTATTTTCTTTCTTAGTAAATAAAGTTGTATCTACTTTTCTCTGTTAGTTAGAAAATTACTCAATCTTTCATACCATGCTCTAGGGGCTTGCTTCAAACCGTAAAGAGCTTTCTTTAGTTTATACACATGGTTTGGTTTGTAGAATCCTCAAAACTTGGAGGTTGATCTACATAAACCTCTTCCATGATATATCCATTTAGAAAAGCACTCTTCACGTCTATTTGATATAACAAAATATTTTTCAAGCATGCATATGCTAATAAAATTCTAATTTCTTCTAATCTAGCTACTGGAGCAAAGGTTTCCTCAAAATCAATACCCTCTTCTTGATTATATCCTTTAGCAACCAGTCTAGCTTTGTTTCTGATGATTGATCCTGATTCATCAAGTTTATTTCTAAAAACCCATTTGGTACCTATGACAGGATGATTTTTGGGTCTAGGCACTAAATCCCAGACTTGATTTCTTTCAAACTGATTTAATTCATCCTGCATAGCTAGAATCCAGTACTCATCAGTTAAGGCTTCCTCAGTACATTTAGGTTCAATTTGTGAGATGAATGCACAATTAATCATTTGATCCCTTAACTGTTTTCTGGTTCTAACTCTCTCTTGAACATTCCCTATCACTTAATCAACAGGATGATTCCTTTGATATCTCCAAGCTCTAGGGAGTTCTTGAGATATTTCTTCATTATTTTCTTCTTCAAAACCTTTCTCCTGAATATCTTCCTCTATATTAATAGATTCAGATATTTTTGGAGGTTCAATTATACCTTCATTAGAGATATCTAACTTTTTGAAGTTTGAAACAAGATCATCCTCATCAGTAACATGTTTAGAAGCAGTTTCATTTTCAATAAATACTATATGCACAGATTCCTCTACCAATTTAGACTTTTTATTGAAAACTCTATATGCCTTACTTCTACTAAAATAGCCCAGAAATATACCTTCATCAGATTTGGCATCAAACTTACCCAGATTCTCCTTTCCATTGTTGTGAATGAAGCATTTGCAGCCAAACACATGAAGATGTGACAGATTTGGCTTTCTTCCCTTGTACAGCTCATAAGGAGTCTTCCCAAGGATTAGTCTGATGTAGGCTCTATTAATGATGTAGCTTGCTGTATTCACTGCATCAGCCCAAAATACTTGAGAGAGTTCCTTTTCATTCAGCATTGCTCTAGCCATCTCTCCAATTGTTCTGTTCTTCCTTTCCACTACTCCATTCTGTTGTGGAGTTCTTGGAACTGAGAAGTTGTGATCAATTCCATGCTCATTGCAGTACTCCAGAAAGTATGAGTTCTCAAATTCTCCTCCATGATCTGACCTGATAAACACAATTGAAATACCTTTCTCATTTTGCACTTTCTTGGCTAAGGTTACAAATGCATCAAATGTATCACTTTTAGAGGAAAGAAACAATATCCATGTAAATCTAGAGTAATTATCCACAATTACAAGCACATACAGATTTCCACCAATGCTTTTTACCCTAGATGGACCAATTAAATCTATATGCAGTAGTTCTAGTGGTCTAGTTGTGGTGACTACATTTTTAGGTTTAAAAGAAGATTTAGTTTGTTTTCCCCTTAGGCATGCATCACATTCTTTATCCTTTTCAAAAGCAATTTTTGGCAGTCCAGTGACTAACTCGTTTTTAACCAATTTTGAAAGCTGATTCATGTTAACATGAGCTAATCTTCTATGCCATAACCAACTATCATTATCCTGACTAATTAAACAAACAGAATCTAAGGGAGAAAGTTCATCAAGATCAATAATATAGCAGTTACCATCCCTTTGAGCTTTGAGGATTACTTTGTGATCACTTTTTCTAATGACTAGGGGGCCGTTTGGTTTTTAGTTGGTTGAGAATGAGTTTTGGTAGAATTAGTTTTGTAACGTAGTTATGATAAAAATTGGTTTTGGACAAACGTATTTATGTTTGGATGATTTATTTAAAAATTGGTTTTGACAAAACTTATAATTTTCCTTTAAATTAAGCTTAAACTCAATCTCATGATTAATTTAATTTACTTGGACTAAAATTTAATTTACATTTATTTAATTGAGAACATAATATATCTGATATAACATTTTCTTACAGGTCATGATCTATAAAAGTTAAAATTTTGAAAGGACATTTTGGTCAATAGATAGAAGAAATTTTATGAAAATTTTAATTTCCTAAATTTTTTATTTTTTCTCATTTTTATTGGTTTATTTTTATCTTACTTTAAAATATATATAGGTAAAAATAAAAAAGAGAACAGAAAAGCATCAACCTATATGCTTCTCCCCAAACTCCGTTTACAGTGAAATTCATGGTGGCAACATCATCACTTTTTGACACCCAAACAGTAGTAAAAATGGAAAACTTGGTTTAAAGCTCGAAACGGGTTTTTAAAAGTGAAAACAAACAGGCCCTAGGTAGAATTTTGAGTCAAACAGCACCCAATTTCTTTTGTCACATGTTTGGCTCACACTCATTAGATTGTGGTTGAGGCTTATCACAAACAGCACCTCTTCAATGGATGTTTCAGGATTCTTGCCCACAATGCCAATGCCAACTATTTTGCCATACTGATCACCTTCAAAGGTCACATTTCCTCCTTTCTTGTCTCTAAGAGTGATGAACTTCTCCTTGTCCCTAGTCATAAGACTTGAGCAGGCACTGTCCATATACCATTTATTGTTCTTTTTAGCTTTGAGACAGACCCGCAAAACAAAGTTCAAGTTTTCTTCTTAGGTACCCAAATCTGCTTGGGTCCTTTTCTGTCAATAGTCTTTTCCCTAGATACAGATGTACCTTTCAGAACCCATTTAACCGTTCTGTCAAGTCCATTTCTCTTTAAAGCACATGAACTAGAAATATGCCCCTTTTGTTACAGAAGTGACAAGTGGTAAAGGGACTGCTAGATTGAGAGGCAGGAAGAAAACAATGCAGATAATATTTTTGTTTTGCATGCCTTAGTTGATTATATGATTCAATCTGATGTGACATATGATCTTTCTTTCTATTTCCATTAGCATGCACAAAATGTCTCATGTATACATTCTGATTTTTCTTCCTAATCTTTTCTTTAATAGCACATAGATCATAGCCAAGTCCAGCTTTTCCTTGTGATATTCTTTGGCTTCCCATTAAAGCAAACAACATGTCTTTACCTCTAGTAAGCCTAGACATGCTTTTCACTAGACATTCATTGGTTTCCCTCAGTTCAATGCATGTTTTACAGCACACAGATTCAACAATAGGTAGAGAAACAGTTTCAGAAATATTATGTTGGGATTCTAGTTTGTTAATCTTTTTCTTAGCTTGCTTCAGTTCTTTAGCAACTTTAACAAACTCATCATACAGTTCATGAAATGCATCCAGTAATTCGGAATAAGAAGGTTCAGATTCATATACCTCATCCTCTTGGTCACTGCTGTATGGAATTTCAGCTTCTTCAGAGGCAAGTGCCATGAGACAGATATTGGCAATTTCATCTTCATCATCTTCTTCTTCTTCATCTGAGTTGTTGCCCCATATTGATGAGATATAAGCTCTCTTCTTCTTGCCTTTATCTGCAGCTTTCTTTTCTTTCTCTTGCTTCTTGAGGAACTGTGGACAATCTCATTTGATATGTCCTTGCTTTTTACACTCATAGCAAGTCACAGGCTCTTTTGGTTCCCTCTTGCTATCTCCAGTAGCTCCTTTCTTGAAGATTTTCTTGTTTCTCTTCTTGCTGTAGAATTTTCTGAATTTTTTGACCATCATAGCCAGAATTTCTTCATCTAGCTCCTTTCCATCGTCAGATTCTTCTTTTTCTTCAGCACCTTTGAGAGCTCAGCCTTTCTTCTTTCTATCTTGTCCAGCTTCCTTGAGAGCTTTGAGTTTTCCTTCATACTCTTCAAGGCTGCCAAAGAGAGTTGTGACAGAGGCCATTGATTCTCCTCTGGATTCCTCTATTGCTGTTACCTTGGGTTGCCATTCCAGAGGGAGAGCTCTGAGGATCTTTCTAACTTTCTCTGTTTGAGTGTACTCCTTTTCCAGGCTTTTTAGTTGATTCACAATGAGAGTGAATCTTTTCTGTAGCTCTTTAACACTCTCTCTTTCTGCCATTCTGAAACTCTCATATTCTCCTATGCATGTATTCAATTAGTTTTCCCTGACTCCAGTTGTCCCTTCATGAGCAATTTGCAGGGTGTCCCACATTTCCTTGGCAGTGGAGCATTGGGAAACTTTGTAGAATTCGTCCTGATTCAAGGCACTGACCAGACAGTGTTTTGCCTTGAAATTCAGCAGAACTCTTCTTCTATCTTTCTCATTCCATTCAGCTTCTGGCTTCTCTCTCTATTTTCCATCATCTTCCAAAGCCATTGGCACAAAATCTCCCTTCTGAATGACTGACCAGATGTCCAGATCAATTAACTGGAGATAAATTTGCATCCTCATCTTCCAGTACGCATAGTGTTTTCCACTGAAGCCAGGTGGTCTATTTGTGTTGTTGCCTTCTGGTAAGATACTTTCTCTAAAGCCAGCCATTGTAATTCTCGGACTGTGAGATCCTTTGATTTGGAATCCGGGCTTTGATACCACTTATTATTTAGGCTGGCTTCCCAAGAGGGGGGTTGAATTGGGAAGATTAAAAATTTTCTGCAAAATATAAAAGAGGTGAAGAATGCAATATATAATGGTAAAACAGAGTATAAATAGATAACAATGAAAGATGCAAAAAAGAGAAGAAGACTCAAAAATTTATCCTGGTTCAGTCTCTCCACTTGACCTACGTCTAGTCCCCAAGTCACCACTTGAGATTTTCCACTATTCTGCAAGAATTCAGTGGGCTTCTTGCAAATGCCACAGTACAACTTTTGTGCTCTATTTTCTAGAGCTTCTCTCAATCCCTTTTTGCACTTTCACAAAGTGCTTCCTAATCCCTTGTGATATCCCTCAACAAGAAAATCTATCTTCCAGATGAAGATTAGATTGTTTACAAAGATTAAACTCTCTTGAATAGAGTGAATATGAAGGTTGAAGTACAAGTATTGAAGTGAGAGGGTAAAAGTCTTTGAGTAGAAGATTTGGCAGAATTTCAGTATATACACAATTAAAATCGTTACCCACAACTTCAAATGATGTTATATTTATAGATTTAGGTCTTAAATGTCCGTTAGAGACAAAATCTATCCGTTGGATAAGTTATCCAACGGTTACTCTGAAAAACTATCTGTTAACCAATCGCATTTAATGCTTCTGACATACTAAAATTCGAATTTTGGTTGGTCAACAGATGAATTTTGCAGGTACCGAAGGTTAACAGCTTTAACGTTGAAAGACCGAAGTTCGTCTGTCATGAAGTGAAATTTGAATTTTGATATTTTGAAAATGTTTCTAAGTAGTGACATACGAATTTTCAAGTGGAAAGATTTTCTGTTAAGTGTGAACAGTACTTTCAACTTGCTACAGCGCCTTCGAAATTCGAATTTTGGAACCCCAAAATTCGTCTGTCCGCAGCAGGCTCAAAAAGCACAGTAGTTCGTTTACTTCGAAATTCAAATTTTCAAAAAGTATAGTTCGTCTGTTAGAGAGACCTCGTTTCAGACTTACTTTAACATTCGAATTTATAAACACTGTCATTCATATGTCAACATATCATTGTAACAGACTCACAACCTTAGCTCCTGAAATTCAAATTTTCATGTTCAAAGTTTGTCTGTCAGTGAGCAATTTTGAAACTCAATATAATCTTGATTTCAGATGAACTTTGACATTATTTCAAACGGATTTCTTTAGTTTTCATAAGTTGCATTTTGTCTGAAATTCAAATTTTCAAAACCCAAAGTTCGTCTGTGCTAAAAAGCTTCTTTCAGGTACTTATGAAAATTCAAATTTTGGAAAATCAAAATTCATCTGTCAGAGAAGCATCTCTTCAGACTTATTCAGTTTTAACTCAAAATTCGAATTTCTAAAACCAAAGTTCAAATTTCCAACATGACAGTTCAATATAAACCTTTCAAACTTCGTCTGTTGGTGGGTGTTTTTCAAATATTTCATGATTTAACTTAAAATCAAGGTTTTAAAACATCTTTCCACCAAATCAAAGCCTTGTACTCAAAATAAAACAAAACTAAACATCCTACAACAAACTTTGCACTGATTTCTCCAGGATTTCTTCACTTGAACTCTTTGACCACCTTTGATATCTTTATTCCAAGCTCTTGAGAGTTGATTTGGAATCATCAAAACTTCTTGATTCAACAAATCCAACGCCTATTCTCTAACAGGAGCTTATGATTTTGATTTGTATCTTCATACATAATTATCAATCAAAATCATACTAGCCTTAATTCATCATTGTTCCCATAAAGATAATTGACTACGGATATTTAGGATAAAATAATTTATCCAAAGATATTTTTGTAAAGAAAAACATGTAAACAATATAATAATGTGAGAAAAAAATGTTCTTTTTTTTATAATGAAACACAATGTTCATGATACAATAATTGGCTTAGGGAATAATCTCCAACAACTCCTACTTGCACTAGGCCCAGTCGTTGATGTATCTAATACCCATTGACCTAACATGACGTTGATGCTTTATCTGTGCAAGCGACTTAGTAAGAGGATCAGTAACATTGTCATGAGTTGGTATTTTGCATATCCTTATATCACCCTTATCAATGATTTTCTGATGAGATGATATCGCCTTAGTATGTGTTTGGTTCTTTGATGTGACCTACGCTCTTTAGCCTGTGCTATTGTGCCATTGTTGTTACAAAATAGATCTATAAGATTTGAGATGGTAGGCACCACTCCAAGCTTAGTGATGAACTTCTTAATCCAAACAGCTTCCTTAGCTGCATCTGATACTGCTAAGTACTCAGCTTCCGTTGTAGAATCAGCTACAGTACTTTGCTTGGAACTCTTCCAACTAACTGCTCCACCATTCAAACAGAATAGGAATCCTGATTGAGATCTAGAATCATCTTTGTCAGATTGGAAACTTACATCTGTGTAACCATTTACAACCAGCTCGTCTTCCAATCCTCCATACACCATGAATACATCCTTAGTCCTTCTTAAGTACTTCAGGATATTCTTGACAGTAGTCTAGTGATTCTCACTTGGATCTGACTGATATCTACTAGTTATGCTTAAGGCATATGAGACATCCGGTCGAGTACACAACATGGCATACATAATAGATCCAATTGCCGAAGCATATGGAATCTTGCTCATGCGTTCTTGCTCATCTCGTGAACAAGGACACTGAGCTTTGCTGAGATTGATGCCATGAGACATTCATATGTAACCCCTCTTTAAGTCTTGTATACTAAACCTATGCAATACTTTGTCTATATAAGTGCACCGACTTAGGCCAACTAGACTCTTGGATCTATCCCAATAGATCCTAATACCTAGGATATAGGTGGCTTCTCCTAAGTCCTTCATTGAGAAACACTTTCCTAATCAAGTATTGACATTCTGCAAGGTAGGAATGTCATTCCCAATGAGTAGGATGTCATCATCATAAAGCACTAGAAATATAATTATGCTTCCACTAACCTTCTTGTAAACACAAGGTTCATCAACATTTTGGATAAATCCAAACTCTTTGACTACTTCATCAAACTGTTGATTCCAACTACGAGATGCTTACTTCAATCCATAAATGGATCTCTGAAGCTTGCAAACTTTTGGAGAATGTTCTGGATGTACAAAACCCTCAGGTTGTGTCATATACACATCCTCAAGTAGCTTTCCATTAATGAATGCTATTTTGATGTCCATCTGCCAAATCTCGTAATCATAGTACGCTGCAATGGCAAGAAGGATCCTGATCGACTTAATCATGGTGACTGGCAAAAAGGTTTCATCATAGTCTATACCAGGAGTTTGATTGAATCCTTTTGCAACCAATCATGCTTTGAAGGTATGCACCTGGCCATCCATGTCAGTTTTCTTCTTAAAAACTCATTTACACCTAATGGTTTTTCTACCTTCAGGTGGGTCAATCAAGGTCCATATCTGATTGTCATACATGGATTGTATATCAGACTTCATGGCATGCGGCCATTTTTCAGAGTCAGATCCCATTATGGCCTCTTCATAGGTGGTTGGCTCTTCTTGATCCAAGAGCAACACATCACGACTATCAGTAAAAAGAAATCCATATCTTTGAGGCTGATGTCATGCTCTATCAGACCTTCTTGGGCCTTGTGTTACTTGAGTAGGCTCATCAACTTGTTGTGAGTCTTTTCATTCTTCCATCTTTGGCTCAATGCAATTTTGTGGGTCTCGAACTTCTTCAAGATTTATCTTATTCCCACTGGTTCTTTTAGAGACAAACTTTTTTTCTAGAAACATACCATTCCAAGCAATAAACATTTTGTTATTAGTGGAATTATAGAAGTAGTATCCCTTAGTTTCCTTAGGATACCCCACAAAAAGGCATTTTATAGATTTAGGTGCTAACTTATTTGAGGTTTGTTGCTTAACATATGCCTCGCATCCCCAAATCTTTAGAAAAGACAAACTGGGCTTCTTTCCAGTCCATATCTTATATGGGGTCTTTTCAACCACCTTAGATGGAACATGGTTTAGTGTGAACGTAATTGTTTCTAATGCATAACCTAAAAAGGATAGTGAAAGATCTGTTTGACTCATCATAGATTGAACCATATCTAACAAGGTTTGATTCCTTCATTCAGAAACACCATTCCACTGTGGTATTCCTGGTGGAGTTAATTGTGAAACAATTCCACAATTTCTGAGATGGTCAATAAATTCTTGGCTCAAATATTCACCACCTTGATCAGATCGAAGTGCTTTAATAGATTTGCCAAGTTGATTCTGTACCTCATTTTGAAAAGTTTTGAACATTTCAAAAGATTCAGTTTTTTGTCTCATTACATAGATATATCCATATCTACTAAAGTCATCTATAAAAGTAATGAAGTACAAGTGACCACTTTTGGTAGTTGTACTTAGCAGACCACGTACATTTGTATGTATTAGGTCCAATAAGTCAATGGCCTTTTCACTATATCCAGTAAAAGGTGCCTTTGTCATCTTTCACAATAAACAAGATTAGCTAGTGTCAAATGATTCAAAATCAAATGAATTGAGAAGTCCATCTTGATGGAGCTTTGAAATGAGTTTCTCATTATGTGGCCTAGATGACATTGCCATAGGTAGGTCGGATTCAAATTGTTTGACTTGATCCTGTTGGCAGATACGTTATAGATATGTTCCTTATTAGGAGCTTCAAGGTTCAAATAATAATCACCACCATGCAAATCTCCATCCGCATAAAAGATGTCATTAAAATAAGTAGAATATTTTTTATTCCCAATAATTGAAGTAAAATCTTACTTATCTAAATAAGAAAGTGAAACAATGTTCTGACTCAAAGCTATAACATAATAGCAATTGTTAAAAATTAACAAAAGCCCATTGGGCAAAATTAATTCATAAGTGCCTATGGCTAAAGCAGCAACTCTTGCTCTATTTCCAACTCGTAGGTCTATTTCGCCCTTTTTCAGCTTCCTACTCCTTTTGAGACCCTGTACATTTGTACAAATGTGAGTTCCACATGTAGTATCTAATACCCATGTTGGAGAAGTAGAAAGATTAATTTCTATAACATAAATACCTGAAGTAATAGCCCCGCTATTCTTTTTTTGTTTTAGATCTTCCTTGTAGAGCTCATAGTTCCTCTTCCAATAACCAGATTCATTGCAAAAGAAACAGAGTTCTTCCTTAGGAGGCTTTGTCTTCTTGGCTGCAGGCTTGGGTTTGGGGTTGGGCTTGGGCTTGTCTTGCTCCTTGGACTTGTTGTCCGGACCTTTTCCCTTTCTGTTACCCTTACCTTTCTTTTTCATTCCTTTTCCTTTCTGAACCATTAAAACATTGCTGGATTTTTTCTTAATGTTTTGCTCAGTAGTTTTAAGCATCGTATGTAGTTCAGAAATTAATTTCTCCATGTTATTCATATTGTAGTTCATGACAAACTGATCATAACTCTCTGGGAGCAAGTTTAAGATCAAATATGTAGCTAACTCCTGGGTTATGGGAAATCCAATCCTTTCAAGGTGATCAATGTAGCCTTTCATCTTCAAAACATGAGAGCTAACTGATGCACCCTCAGTCATTTTGCAGGAATGTAAGGCTTTCGTGGTTTCAAATGTTTCTTGCCTTGCCTGTTGTTAGAACATTTCCTTGAGATGCCTAATCATCTCATAAGCCTCCATATCTTCCAAATCTCTTTGAAGTTTTGGGATCATGGTGGCTAACATCAGGCATCCGACATCTACAGAGTCATTAAGATGCTTATTATAGGCATCCTTTTGTGCTCTTGGAGCATTGGCTGCAGGCTCCTCAGAAATGGGTTCATCTAGGACATATGACTTTCTTTCTTGCTTGAGAACAATTATCAAGTTCCTAAACTAGTCAAAAAAGTTGGTCCCATTAAGTTTGTCCTTCTCAAGGACAAATCGCAATGATAGTGTAGCAGAATTACTTGATGACGTTGTCTACAACAAAATATGCAAAATTAAATTAATAATTTCCTATTAAAAATTAACCCTCATTTAGTTTAGTAGGCTAAGACCAATATTTCACTTAATTGTAAGTCCGCTTTGGCAAGACGCCTAAAATTAAGTTATTTAGGTAGGTAGCTTATTTACCAATTACATCACATATAACTCTTAGATCTTTATTGTTAGATATGCTGGCTTCCCAAGAGGGGGGTAAATTGGGAAGATTAAAATTTTCTGCAAAATGTCAATAAAGTGAAGAAAGCAAAGGTGACAGTAAAACAGAGTATAAGTGAATGACAAGTAAAAGTAGTAATAGAGATAGGAAGACATAAATGTTTATCCTGGTTCGGTCTCTCAATCTTGACCTACATCCAGTCCTCAAGCCACCACTTAAGATTTTCCACTATCTTGCAAGAATTCAGTGGGCTTCTTGCAAATGCCACAGTACAGCTATGATACTCTATTTTTAGAGTTCACACTTTTTCTCTTTGCACTCTAGCTAAGTGCTTCCCCAATACCTTGTGATATCCCCTCACAAATAAAATCTTTCTTCCAGATGAAGATAAGATTATTTACAATGGATAAACTCTTTTAATCAGAGTGTATATGAAAGTTGGAGTATAAAGAATGAAGTATGTAAGAGTAAGAGACTTTAAGTTGATGATTTGGAAGAGTTACTCTGAAAAACTATCCGTTCACCAACCGCATTTAATGCTTCTGACATTCAAAGTTTGAATTTTGGTTGGTCAACAGACAAATTTCATGGAAACCGAAAGCTAAAGACTTTAACGTTGAACATTCAAAGTTCATCTGTCATGAAGCAAAGTTTGAATTTTGATCTTTGAAAAATGTTTCAATGTTGGAACATACGAATTTTCAAGTTTAAAGTTCTTCTGGAAAGTATGAACAGTTGTTCCATTTTGCTACAATGCCTTCAAAATTCGAATTTTGATACCCAAAATTCATTTGTCAATGGGCAGTTCAATAAGGCACAATAGTTCATCTATTCGAAATTCGAATTTTCAAAATGCAAAGTTCGTCTGTCAGAGAGGCCTCTTTTCAGACTTACTTCAAAGTTTGAATTTTTGAATACTATCATTCGTATGTCAACATATCATCATAACAGACTCATAAGCTTTATTTCTAAAATTTGAATTTTCATGTTCAAAGTTCATCTGTCAGTCAGCCATTTTGATGTTTTTTCCAAACTCAATTTTTAGATGAACTTTGACATATCCTCAGACGAATTTTTCATTTTTCATAAGTTATATTTTGTCTGAAATTTAAATTTTCAAAAGCTAAAGTTCGTCTGTCAGAGAAGGCTCTTTTCATACTTATTTATCTTCAATACAAAATTTGAATTTCCAAAGCCAAAGTTCGAATTTTCAAAACAGCATATCAGTATGAACGTTTCAAACTTCATCTGTTAGTGGGTTTTTTTCAAATATTCCATGGATTAACATAGAATCATAGTTTTAAAACATCTTTTTGCCAATTCAAAGTCTTTTACTTAATTTAAACATGGCTGTAGATTCTACATCTATTCTTGTGTTAGTTTTTCTTGAATTTCTCCACTTGAGATCATTTGTGCACCTTTGAAATCTTCTCTCCAAGCTCTAGAAAGTTGGTTTGGAATCATCAAAACACTTGATTCAACATTATCCCCCTTTTTGATGATGACAAAACAACTTACAAACTGGATTAGTACTTGGGTTTGCTTTAACAAGCTCCCCCTCAACATATGTATTATAATTCAAAAGATATCATGTACAATAGATCAAGTAAAGAGATTCATTAATTCATTCAAGTTCAACACAAGGATGCAATCATAGAGTTTAGAACAAAGAAATTTTCATTTCATCAAAATGTCACTTTACAAGATATTACAAAGCAACAGAAAAAACAACATTACAAAATACTACAAGAAGAACCATGCATCCATCTATAAGTTCTAATCACTTTTTCCTGGACTTGGACTTCTTGCTGTTAGTCTTGTCAGAAGACCTTTTAGTTTGCTTGGATATCTTCTCCCCCTTTTTGGCATCATCAAGAAGGTGGACAAAATCAGCAGGAGGAGGAATCTGAGATACTGGAACAGCATGAAGAGGCTCAGGGACAAAAGGCAATTCAGGATTGAGCTTTGGCAAAGACTCAGAAACTTCAGAACTTGTGTCCTCACCATCAGAGATTTCAAGAAGTTCATGAATTTCTTGCCTTGTAATAGCCAATTGAGCCCTTCGTGCCTCTGAGAAACCATAAGTAGAAACAGGTGAGGGAGCAGGGGGATGAAATATTTCTTCAAGCCTTCTTCTTTGAGCTTGTAAAAGAGCATCATGTGCAATGGCTTGCAAATCAACATAAGGCATAATGCTCCTTTCTTCATTTAGGGCAGCTTGCATGAATGGTGAAGTGGTGATTGCTGCCACTAGTCTTTCAACTTGCTCAGATTCTTGATGTGAAAGGATTGAATCTTGAGCATCTGCTGGAATGGGCTTATAGGAGCTCGATTCCTGAGGACCTTCTTCCTCTATGCCATAGTCCAAGGGAGGACCAGGACTTGCCTCATTGCTAGAGGCTTGTGGTGTGCTCAATGTGCCAGCAGCCTCAGTGTCATGTAAAGCACCATCAAGATCAGGAGAGGCTAGCACAAATGGACTTGGAGGCTTAAGAGTTAGAGATATAACAGGCTCAAAGAATCCTGGCTGAGGTGGAGCTGATGTAGTAGAAATGACACTCCTTTGTCTTCATATGCATCGGCAACCACTTTCATGTTCTTAGCCAACTGGTGAATCTGATCTTGCAGATGAGCAAACTTGGCATTTTGCTCATCCCTGATGCTGAGTATGAGTGTAGACAAACTATCATACAACTCAGTGATCTTGGTTGGCTTGGCACGAGAGGAGGGAGTAGATGGAATTGGAGCTTGAGCAGGCTGAGATGGAGATGGGATAGGCTAAGAAGGCTGAGGTATGGGTCTTGGAAGAGCCTTAGAGGTACCTTCTTGCTGCAAGGAGGCATCTTCATCAAAGAAGAGATCTTCAGATTTTCCAACTCCCTTTCCAATCCATCTTCCATCTTTCTTCTCTATACCCATCCTTTGCAGCTCTTCTTCCTTGAAGATCTCAGTAGACTTCCCTTTCCCTTTCTCAAGATGCTGAATTCTGGCATACTGAAGGATCTTAGAGATGATTGCTGCATAAGGAAGTGTGGAGTCTTTCCTCTGATGCCTAGCCTTGATCATGCGTTGGAGAATGATATATCCCATGTTGATAAGCTTCCCACGCATGATGGCTACCATCACATGTGCTTCTATCCTTGTGATCAGATTGAAACTGCCTCCTTTGTTAAAGATAATCCTTGACACAATGTAGTGTAGGATTCTTACTTAAGCACTGAGGTCAGTGGGCTTGAGCAAGCTTATGGGTGGCCTGTTCTCCTTTCTTTTGAACAAGGTATTTAGGATTGTGCTCTCTTTGTAGTTCAAGAAAGGTCTACCTTCTTCATCTACAGTTTCTACCTCATCTATATACCTAGAAGCAGTAATGTCAATCTTCAAGTCATCTTGCCCTGGAATTTCCAAAACCTCATTAAAGGTTTCATCTATTAGCCAGATGGTCCTTGATCTTAGATTGACTTCCCACTTCTTCTTCTTGCTGTTGTATTTCAGAGAGGCATACCAAGTCTTGACTACCTCATCATCATATCTCTCCAATATTTCTAACAAACTTTTATACCTTATCATCCAAAGCCCGACATCAAAGTTGTTACATATTAAAAATTCTTCCATATTGATACAGTGAGGCTTGATTACCTTCTTGCTCACAAACTTGGTCATATATTCCTCCTAAATGTGAGCATTACTCCATAATGGCAATGTGGTCAGCTCGTATTGTCCAAATTCAGTACTGGAGGAGGAAATGGATGCAACAGCAGCAGCAGCAGGGGTAGCAGGAATCGAAGGCTCTATTTTCTTTGGTGAAGATGCTCTAGCTTTCTTTGAATCAGCCTTTGGTGTTGTTTTCTGCCTTTTGGAGGGGGTTACTTTGCTAGATTCGCCTTTTCTTTTCTATTTCTCACTCTCCTTGGAGGCATATTGGGATTTCACGGTTCCCTATGGTCGAGACTCTCCATTTTCAACCTCTGGATTTTTCACTCTTGCCATTTCCGTTGAGGAATGATTCAGAAAGATGGTAAGAATGTGTTTATAGGATGCGAAAAGAAGTTTAATCGGTGAAAAATGAAGATTTAAGGACAGAATTAATGGGGATTGATGAGAGAATCTGAATAGACTCGAGAAAGAGATGAATAGGGTTACGTCTGTTCAGAGGATGACCTTTGGATTTAACGTGTGTAACCGCAGGACAGAAGAATTTTGAGGGGCCAAAATTTGAACTTCGAATAGTTACAAGTTAACCCATTCAGCAAAGCTTACTGACAGATGAATTTTCTCTTGGAAGTTCATCTGACAGAGGCTTGGTTCAAACAGCAAAAGATGAACAGACGAACTTTATTTCAACAAAGTTCAAATTTCAAAGAACAGGCAGTAAGCAATTATCAATATAACAAACAACAGACGAATTTTAATTATGAAAATTTGTCTTTCAGAGATTCAATAATGTGAGCATGTTTCAACAGACGAATTTTGAATCAGAAATTCGAATTTGAACATTTTGTAAAGAGTTTCCAACATGCGTATTTTGAGAAATGGAAATTCGTACAATCTTCATGCTGGACAAAGATAATATTGGAACTTTATTTTTGAAAATTTGAATTTTCATAGACCAACAGATGAATTTCGAAGGACCACCGAGAATTGTTACAATGTAAAGCAAGTTGAAATTAGTCTGATGGGCATCTAAATTCGAATGTTGATCATGCTGACTTGTTCAAAAACACAATTTAGCAAGGAAATTCATCTAATACACATCTAAAATGTGAATTTTAACTTTATAAACTTACAGAATGGATCCAGAAACTAAGATTTCTTACTTTCTTTTTCATCTTTTGACTGTTCCATTCTGGTGTGCTCCATTTTTCAGATTTATTGCCATTGAAACTTATGAGGAGCACCTGCAACTTAAATTAAACTTACTCCGATGCTAAAGCTAGAATTAAATCAATGTCAGAAATTCTAAAATAGATTTGCACAAGGATTTACTTACAGTTCATTGGAATTTTCCATACCGAATTCTCTTCTGATTTTGCAAAGCCTATCTTCTGAAAGAGGCTTTGTCAAAATGTCAGCAACTTGATCTTTTGTAGGGATGTATTCTAATCTAATTTCTCCTTTCAGAACATGATCCCTTATGAAGTGGTGCCTAACTTCAATATGCTTTGTCCTTGAATGCATGATAGGATTCTTTGTGATGTTAATGGTACTTTGGTTGTCACACATTATTGGCATTTCCTTCATCTCAATCTCAAGATCTTCAAGCTGCTATTTCATCCAGATGACTTGGGCACAACAGCTTCCAGTAGCAACATATTCAACTTCTAACGTGGATAAGGCCACATTGTTTTGCTTCTTGCTAAAACATGAGACCAAGGATTCTCCAAGAAACTGACATGTTCCACTTGTGCTTTTTCTGTCAGTTTTGGATCCTGCAAAGTTAGCATTAATGTATCTTTTGAGATCTTCTCCATTGCCCTTTGGATACCAAAGACCTATCTGTGATGTTCCAATAATATATCTGAAGATACGCTTCATAGCAGTTGCATGGGTTTCTTTGGGACATGACTGGAACCTTGCACACATACAGACACTAAACATGATGTCAGGTCTGCTGGCAGTTAGGTATAGCAGAGATCCAATCATTCTTCTATATTGAGTTATGTCAAACATTTTTTCTCCTTTCTCCATATTAAGCTTGGTTGCAGTAGCCATAGGTATTCCTATTGGCTTAGCGTTTTTCATGCCAAACATTTTCATCAATTCCTTCAGATACTTGGATTGACTGAGAAAGATACCATCATCACATTGCTTAATTTCCAATCCAAGGAAGAAGTTAAGCTCACCCATCATTGACATTTCGAACTCACCTTGCATTAGCTTAGAGAAATTCTTGCATAGAGATTCATTAGTAATACCAAATATAATATCATCAACATAAATTTGAAAAATAAGTAAATCTTTATTTTCTTTCTTAGTGAACAAAGTAGTATCTACTTTTCCTCTGTTAAACTCCTTTTTAGTTAGAAAATTACTTAATCTTTCATACCATGCTCTAGGGGCTTGCTTTAAACCATAAAGGGCTTTTGTCAGTTTATAAACATGGTTTGGTTTTGTAGAGTCCTCAAAGCCTGGAGGTTGGTCTACATAAACTTCTTCCATGATATATCAATTAAGAAAAGCACTCTTTACATCCATGTGATATAACATTATATTCTTCATGCATGCATATGCTAATAGAATTCTAATTGCTTCTAATCTAGCCATTGGAGCAAAGGTTTCTTCAAAATCAATACCTTCTTCTTGATTATATCCTTTAACAACCAGTCTAGCTTTATTTCTGATTATTAATCCAGATTCATCAAGTTTATTTCTAAAAACCCATTTAGTGCCAATGATAGGATGATTTTTGGGTCTAGGCACTAAATCCCAACTTGATTTCTTTCAAATTGATTCAATTCATCTTGTATAGCTAAAATCCAGTATTTATTAGTTAAGGCTTCTTCAGTACATTTAGGTTCAATTTGAGAAATGAAAGCACAGTTTATCATCTGATCTCTTAACGGTTTTCTGGTTTTAACTTTCTCTTGAACATCCCCAATTACTTGATCAACAGGATGATTCCTTTGATATCTCCAAGCTCTAGGGAGTTCTTGAAATATTTCTTTATTATTCTCATCCTCAAAATCTTTCTCCTGAATATGTTCCTCTATGTTAATAGATTCAGATATTTTTGGAGGTTCAATTTTATCTTCTTCAGAAAGATCTAAGTTCTTAAAATTTGAAATAAGATCATCTTCATCAGTGACATGCTTAGAAGTAGTTTCATTTTTAATAAACACTACATGCACAGATTCTTCTACTAATTTAGACTTTTTATTAAAAACTTTATATACTTTACTCCTACTAGAGTAGCCCAGAAATATACCTTCATCAGATTTGACATCAAACTTACCCAAATTCTCCTTTCCATTGTTGTGGATGAAGTACTTACAGTGGAATACATGTAGATGTTAGAGGTTTGGCTTTCTTACTTTGTACAGCTCATAAGGAGTCTTCCCAAGAATTGGTCTGATGTAGGCTCTATTTATGATGTAACTTGCTGTGTTTACTGCATCACCTTAGAATACTTGAGAGAGTTCCTTTTCATTCAGCATTGCTCTTGCCATCTCTCCAATTGTTCTGTTCTTCCTTTCCACCACTCCATTTTGTTGAGGAGTTCTTGGAGTTGAGAAGTTGTGATCAATTCCATGCTCATCACAATACTCCAGGAAGTATGAATTTTCAAACTCTTCTCCATAATCAGACCTGATAGACACAATAGAAATACCTTTCTCATTTTGCACTTTCTTAGCTAAGGTTACAAATGCATCAAACGTATCACTTTTAGAAGAAAGAAACAATGTCCAGGTAAATCATTATCCACAATTACAAGAACATATAGATTTCCACCAATGCTCTTAACACTAGATGGTCCTATCAAATCCATATGTAATAGTTGTAGAGGTCTAGATATGGTGACTACGTTTTTAGATTTAAATGATGATTTAGTTTTTTTTCCTCTTAGGCATGCATCACATGCTGTGTTTTTCAAAAGAAATTTTTGGTAGGCCAATGGTCAACTTATTTTTAACCAGTTTTGATAGTTGATTCATGTTAACATGTGCTAGCCTTCTATGCCACAACCAACTATCATTATCATGCCAACTATTATTATCATGACTAATCAAACAGATAGAATCTAAGGGAGGAAGTTCATCAAGATTAATAGTATAACAGTTACCATCCCTTTAAGCCTTGAGGATTACTTTGTGATCACTTTTTTGGAGACCAGGCAGAACTTGTAGAATTCATCTAGACATGCTTTTCACTAGATAGTTATTGGTTTGCTTTAACTCAATGCATGATTTACAGCAAGCAGATTTAGCAATATGCAGGTAAGCAATTTTAGAGATGTTATGCTGAGATTCTAACTTGTTAATCTTTTTCTTAGCTTGTTTGAGTTCTTTGGCAGTCTTAATGAACTCATCATGCAATTCATGAAATGCATCCAGTAATTCAGAATAGGAAGGTTCAGATTCATATACCTCATCTTCTTGATCACTGTTGGATGGGATTTTAGCTTCTTCAGATGCAAGTGCCATCAGAATGATATTGACAATCTCATCTTCATCATCTTCTTCTTCATCTGAGTTGTTGCCCCAGATTGATGAGATGTACGCTCTTTTCTCCTTGCCTTTGTCTGCAGCTTTCTTTTCTTTCTCTTACTTCTTAAAGAATTGTGGACAATCCCATTTGATATGTCCCTTCTTCTTGCACTCGTAGTAAGTGATAGGTTATTTTCCTTCTCTCTTGCTATCTCTAGCTGCTCCTTTCTTGAAGAATTTCTTGTTTATTTTCTTGTTGTAAAATCTTCCAAATTTTTTGACCATCATAGCCCGGGTTTCTTCATCTAGCTAATCTCCATCGTCGGATTCTTCTTCTTTCTCCTCACTAGCTTTCAGAGCAAGACCTTTCTTGCTTCTGTCTTGTCCTGCCTCCTTGAGAGCCTTCATCTTTCCTTCATATTCTTCGAGGCTACCGAAGAGGGCTGTGACAGATGCCATTGATTCTCCTCTGGCTTCCTTTATTGCTGTTACTTTGGATTGTCATTCTAGAGGAAAAGCTTTGAGGATGTTTCTGACCTTTTCTGTCTGAGTGTACTCCTTGCCATGACTTTTCAATTGATTCACAATGATGGTGAATCTCTTTTGCAGTTCTTTAACACTCTCTCCTTCAACCATTCTGAAGCTCTCGTATTCCCCTATGCAGGAGTTTAATTTGTTTTCTCTAACTCCAATGGTTCCTTCATGAGCGATTTCAAGGGTGTCCCACATATCCTTGGTTGTGGAGTATTGTGAGGCCCTGTAGAATTTGTCTTGATTCAATGCACTAACCAGACAGTGTTTTGTTTTGAAGTTTAGCAAGACTCTTCACCTATCTTCCTCGTTTCATTTGGGCTCTAGCTTCTCTCTATACTTCCTATCATCCTGCAATGTCATTTTGACAAAATCTCCCTTATGGATGACATACCATATGTCTAGATCAATGGACTGGAGATAGATTTGCATTCTCATCTTCTAGTATCCATAGTGCTCTCTACTGAAGCCAGGTGTTCTATTTGTATTGTTTTCCTTTGGTAGTATACTCTCTCCAAAACCAGCCATTGTTCTTCTCAAACTGTTAAATCCTTTGTTTGGGAATCTGGGCTCTGATACCACTTGTTAGATATGCTGGCTTCCTAAGGGGGGGTGAATTGGGAAGATTAAAATTTTCTGCAAAATATCAATAAAGTGAAGAAAGCAAAGGTGACAGTAAAACAGAGAATAAGTGAATGACAAGTAAAAGTAGTAATAGAGAAGGGAAGACACAGATCTTTATCCTAGTTCGGTCTCTTAATCTTGACCTACGTCCAGTCCTCAAGCCACCACTTAAGATTTTTCACTATCTTGCAAGAATTCAGTAGGCTTATTGCAAATGCCACAGTACAGCTATGATACTCTATTTTTAGAGTTCACACTTTCTCTCTTTGCACTCTAGCTAAGTGCTACCCCAATCCCTTGTGATATCCTCTCACAAGAAAATCATTCTTCCAGATGAAGATAAGATTGTTGACAATGGATAAACTCTCTTAATCAGAGTGTATATGAAAGTTGGAGTACAAAGAATGAAGTATGTGAGAGTAAGAGACTTTGAGTTAATGATTTGGCAGAGTTTCAGTATATACAATGTTAAAATCGTTACCCACAACTTCAAATGATGTTATATTTATAGATTTAGGTCTTCACTATATGTTAGAGACAAAATCTATCTGTTGGAGAAGTTACCCAATGGTTACTCTAAAAAACTATCCTTTCACCAATCGCATTTAATGCTTCTGACATTCAAAGTTCAAATTTTGGTTGGTCAACAGACAAATTTCATGGAAATCAAAAGCTAAAGACTTTAACTTTGAACATTTGAAGTTTGTCTGTCATGAAGCAAAGTTCGAATTTTGATCTTTGAAAAATGTTTCTATGTTGGAACATACGAATTTTCAAGTTTAAAGTTCTTTTGGAAAGTATGAACAGTTGTTCCATTTTGCTACAGTGCCTTCGAAATTCGAATTTTGATACCCAAAATTCGTTTGTCAGTGGGCAGTTCAATAAGGCACAATAGTTCATCTATTCGAAATTTGAATTTTCAAAATGCAAAGTTCGTCTGTTAGAGAGGCCTCTTTTCTGACTTAGTTCAAAGTTCGAATTTCTGAATACTATCATTCGTATGT
This sequence comes from Adenanthera pavonina, assembly GCA_026686845.1. Taxonomy (NCBI): domain Eukaryota; kingdom Viridiplantae; phylum Streptophyta; class Magnoliopsida; order Fabales; family Fabaceae; genus Adenanthera; species Adenanthera pavonina. The sequence goes on along the minus strand of JAIVEN010000019.1, from coordinate 6,992,353 downwards.
CAACATGTCATCATAACAGACTCACAACCTTTGTTTCTGAAATTCAAATTTTCATGTTCAAAGTTCATCTATCAGTGAGCCATTTTGATGCTCTTTCCAAACTCAATTTTTAGATGAACTTTAACATATTCTCAGACGAATTTTTCATTTTTCATAAGTTGTATTTTGTCTGAAATTCAAATTTTCAAAAGCCAAACTTTGTCTATCAGAGAAGGCACTTTTCAGACAAGATTCAAAATTCAAATTTCTGCAGTCAAAGTTCGTCTGTCAGAGAAAGCTCTTTTTAGACTTGTTCATTTTTAATACGAAATTCGAATTTCCAAAGCCAAAGTTCGAATTTTCAAAACAGCATATCAATATGAACGTTTCAAACTTCGTCTGTTAGTGGGTGTTTTTCAAATATTCCATGGATTAACATAGAATCATAGTTTTAAAACATATTTTTGCTAATTTAAAGTCTTTTACTCAATTTAAACATGGCTGTAGATTCTACATCTATTCTTGTGTTAGTTTTTCTTGAATTTCTCCACTTGAGATCATTTGTGCACCTTTGATATCTTCTCTCCAAACTCTAGAAAGTTGGTTTGGAATCATCAAAATACTTGATTCAACATTTATGGGATCCTGTCATCATATGACCTGACATGTTTAATCCCATCAAATGCCTTGAGACCCAAAACCGTTTTGATAGTTTCAATTAAGTCATACCATCACAAACCTTTATGAGTATCACCATTACCCAAACTGTCTTACTAAGATAACCTAAGTGTCTCCCACTTTGGTAGATCCTACATTTAGGCGATCAAAGCCTTGACAGGTGTTCATTAATGGGTGGCATTTATACTTAAAATTTAATTCGAGGGAGTTTACTATATTGTTATTATTCATACATCTATTCATCACATGAATATATATAAAATGGTGCCATCCAATACATGCATATGATCTCATCATAAAGCATAAAATAAATGTGTCATAATATGGCCCATCTAACCTACATCCTCCCAAGCCAATGAAAGGATTCTTCTAATAGAGAGAGGCACGACACGCAGGCCATATTTAAAACCACAATTTCATCCTAGGGCCATATCATGCACCATACCCATCAAATTCAAACAAACAAATCACAATATGTAACCAACATCTCATTTGATGAAAAGCTGTAAACTTTGCGATTTTAATATTAAATCAGATTAAGCATATACGAAACATATCAAAAATTTGAATTACATACAAACAGATTTTAATAGAATCATGTCGTTGCAACAATAGATTCTCGTATACATATGCAGAAACATATTCGCATCACATACAAAAATCACATGAATCTAATCACGTCATATAGAAAATGAAATTGTTTTAACAAGATTCACAATTGTTTAAAAAAATTATTTCACGTTAAACATATGACGTTAAAAACCAAATTCAGGAATACGATTTTTCAAAAACATATATCATATATATGAATGGCAGAATTACAATCAAATTGAAAACTGATTTGAAAAATTGAATTGGACAAATTGAGTTCCACACATATCACATAAATGTAATTATATACTCAAGAACTCAATTTAAACAATCATTGACATGACTCTGGTACCACTGTTGGGAATTTCACTATATACGCAGCGAAAAAACTATAATAAATTCCCTCCCATGAATCCATCAACGTTGTTTAGATTTAGATGTAAAAAAAATTTACCTCAGGTGCGTCCCTTGGTGTTCTTTTTCATTTTGTTGGAACTTAGGAACTAACGTGATTAGTCAGCTCCCTCTACCATTATCCACATGAACGGTAAGTCCAATTCAAACTGTGTGCTAGCACCTCTGGTTGTGATGTCCGTACAAGTCCATACGATTCCGTACCAGTTCGTACACCTTCTTTTTTTGTCCGTACAATTTTTCTTTCTGAGTGTACGAACGCTATTTCTTTAGGGTAATTTGAATTCTATTGGTTCTGTATCTTAGTCTATATCAATATATTGATAGGATTCGGTATTTATTTAATTTAAATCAATAATTTAAACTAAATCAAATATTAATTAAATACATTAGTTTGAATTTAAATCTATCTAATAGATTAAATTTAAACTAACTATTTAATATATATCCAGAAGCAAATATAGATTTAGTTTATCATATAAATCAAATTTAGATTATTAGTTTAAATTCAAATTTAGAATCCAATCTAAATCAAATTTAGATTATGATATTTGTTTAAATTTATATCTATCATATAGAACTAAATTAAAAACTAATTAATTTAAATTAATTTAAACAATATATATTTCGAAATATATATATCAAATATGTAATATATCAAACATATATATATTTCAAATTTTAATATATATACATATCAAATATATATATAATTCTATCACCCTAAATTGAATATTAAATTCATTGAATCTAGACACATTTTAGATTCAATGAATTTGGACATTCTAGCTCGAGTTGGCCCGTTCTTGTGTGTGACACTGTAGGCCCATATGATGTTGGTAGTGGGCTAATAACATTATTGGACCCACAAGTCATAAGTGGCCTTTAGCAAGACATTGTGACTATCCAAATCATATGAGATCGGCGATCTGACACAACTTATCATATAACCCGATCATATTCCTTTTGTCTCATGATATATATGTCAAGTATGAGGCATGGAAACATCATCTTCATTTTACTCGATCATTACTTTCTCAATCTCCTAGTAGACTGATAGAACAAATGGAAACTCTTCCATTTGAGCACGACTATGCATTTTCTCAATCTTATTCATCGAGGGACCCAGATATATCTCTCCATTAATTGGAAGAACAAATTCCATCTTGACCATTCATCTTCCTCCACATGAGTTCTACTATGCCCAATCATAGCCTTTATGATCTCCCAATTAAAGATGACTTTTGACTATGCCAAAGTATAGTATTCCCCATGTAGGAAGTCATGGTGATCTCAGGTCTGAGGGTTTAGTGACATGGTTATATATGAGATATGTTTATGACTTGATCCATGCAGCTATCTCATGATGGGTTAATCCAGCGCCTATTCTCTAACAGGAGCTTATGATTTTAATTTGTATCTTCATACATAATTATCAATCAAAATCATACTGGTCTTAATTCATCATTGTTCTCACAAAGATGATTGACTAAGGATATTTAGGATAAAATAATTTATCCAAGGATATTATTATAAAGAAAAACATGCAAACAATATAATAATGTAAGAAAAAAAATTCTTTTTTTTTATAATGAAACACAATATTCATAATACAATGATTAGCCTAGGGCACAATCTCCAACACATGAGGAACAGGAGGAAGAGAAGAGAGAAGAAAAAAAATCCAAGAAAAAAGGTAAAAATTTTCTCTCAACTTCTAATGATTTTTCCTTCAAGTTTTCAATGGTTTAGGGTTAGTTTTCTTGAGTTCCTCTTCTCCTCCTTTGCTGTAAATTTCGTCCAAGGTAAAGAATTTAGGAAAGAAAGTGGTTTTGTGCCATAAATTAAAGAGAAAGCATGATATTAAGTGAAAGGAACAAGATTTGGTATGGTTTAAAGCAAGTTTTGAAAACTTTCCTTCTTCCCTCTTACACCCCTATTTTGGTCAGTTTAATATGATGGGAAGGAGTTGGATTTTCAAGGTTTTGATGTTAAAAATAGATTCCTTGAGTCTAAATTAGCTAATAACAAGTATTAGACTCAAGAAAAAGCTCAAGATAAACTATATAAAATTTTTAGGGTTTTAGTGAGACTTTGTAAGATAACCCTTGTTTCTAGTTGTTATAGATGATGTTGGATGATGTTTTAGGACTTAAGGAAGCTCAAGAAAGCTAGTAGAAGCTTTGATTCCAAGTGGAAAAGCTAAGAAAAACATAAGAGCTAGCTTGGTTTATTTTATTGTAATATGTTATTTTTTGTTATTTCTATGATTATATCTTATTGCTATATTGTATTTGTGTTATTTTATGACTGGTTTTGGCTATAAAATGAGGGGTTTTATTCCCCGAGATGTCCATTTTCTAAGGGAAAACTCTGTAAAAAATTTACTTGATAATATGGTATTTTAATGATTTATGTGATTATATGTAAAATATTTGTGAAACTTGAATGATATATTTGCATGAGATAAACTAGCTACTGAGATTTTTCCAAATCTCACTCCAAGCACTGACATAATAGGTTCAAGTGATGGCAAAACCTCCAAGAAGACAAGAGGCAAGGAGAAGATTAATGATGATTATATTTATAGCAACCTTTATTGTATTTTTCTTGTAATTATCTATGAAATCATATGAATTTTCAGGAAACTATGTTTTGCTGCTATAGTGTTCCGTTAGAGTTCTTGGAATGTTATGAACATATTTTGGAAGTGTTTGAATCATGTAAGAATGATACATATTTAGTTTTGGAAGTTGTATGCAAAACTGTCCAATTCTGAGTACTAATTAGTATGCAGTCACTTTTCATTCGAAATTCAGTTTTATATATGAGTATTATATATGTCTGGAAATTAGACATAAAGAGCTTTCCAAAGAGCTAAAGATCACTTAATTTGGATAAGTATACAAATTGTTATGAAGTTTTGAAAATGGCTCAAAACATCTAGAAAAGTAGTTTTGACCAAATGAATAGTAGAATTGGACGAATTTTCTAAATGAATTGGTTCAATTAAATTCCATTTGTATATTTTCCAATGTAGGAAATGTTTTTATCTATTTTTAAAGACTTGAATCATTCTCATACAATTTTCCTAGAATTAATTATAATTTTTCAAAGTTTAGCCTGGAAAATCAAATTACCAAATGAATACTATTTTGAAAATTTGAATTTTCTTATTCGATCTTCTAATGATTCAAGCTTTTAAATTAGCTCATTTAGCATCATGACTGGGATCTTGCAGTCAAACCCAAGGGAGGTTGTGAAATCTATCAGTCCACATTTTGTAATCCAATGAAACAATTAACAATTTGAATGGAAGAATTGAAAATCAAAAGAAAGCAAATAATTGAATTGTAGGTTGATTCAGTCACTAGAAGTGTCAATGGATTAGGGTTCACCTATTAGGATAACTCAATTAATCTTTTGATTAGAGTCTATGCAATTATAGTGACAATTGTTTCTATGTCCTAATCACCTCTAAGTGTAATTGTCCTTATTTAATTAGAGTTGAATTCACTTTCGTGCAACTCACTCATCTAACCAAATCATGAAGCTACAATTAAGTCACTGTAGATTCCTAGATCTATCTCTAGTCTAATTATCTACATTTGTCATCCTAAGTTTTCGGTACATGAAGTTTGCCCACAAATTAAATTCTATAGTGGCCAGTCATAAAATCAATATTCAAATAAGAAAGACAAATATAATTATAAACAATTCAATCAAATATACATAAAAATTCTAGAATCATAATCAAAATCATCAAATGAGTTAATCACAATCAGGCTACATCCCTACCCCTGACTAGGAAATTAGCAATCCATAAAATTAATCATCTTAACAAGGTTCAATTCCCAAATAATAAAACAAACAAAGCTAAAGATAAAAGTAAAAAAGAGGAAACTTGAAGATTGCCCCATAACTCCCTTAATCTCTTGCTTTCTTTGTCTCTTGATCTCTTATAGTTGCTCCAAACACGTTAGAATTGTGTTCTCTAGCCTTCAGATGTGTGATTGAACTTTCCTTCACATTTATGCCATGTTCCCTATTATATGGAAAGTCAAGAAGCCCATAAAAGCCCAATAAATTATTAAACCACGTAAAACTTTAAATATGCTCTTCGAATGGACCCGGCGCCAGTTCAATATAAATGCCCTTCACCCAGCGCAGGGTCAACACATCTTTTGCCCAGTCTGCGAGACCACCCGACACCGGGTGGTTGCTTCTCTTGGAGGACCCGGCGCCGGGTCCTTCCATTTCAATTATTCTTCTTCACCTCCTCACCCGTCCGCGGGTAAGGAACTTGGTGAGAACGGGTGGCTTTGTGAATGACCGTTTTTATCCTTCTTTTTTGCCCTATGTAGCTAAAAAAACCCCATAAACATTCCTATGATACAAATATACTTACATTATGCAAAATCATGCCAAAAAGTATCAAATCACAATATTCTGGGATGAAAATATATACAAAATGTGGGTGTTTTATAAGTGTAAAATAGACACATCTAATCCCCCTACACTTGAACCTTTGCTTGTCCTCAAGCAAGACTAGAATTATGCTACTCTCAAAATCAATTTCTAGATTCATTAAACTCACTCTTCTTTACTAGTGATAGCCCGTCACCAATATAAATAAAAGAAACACTCAACAAATCAAATATTAGGTTCAATAGCAACTCACTTATCATTCCCATTCATCCATGAGACTTTAGTGTGTGTGTGTGTGTGTGTACCTAGTATATGACAAATGTAGACAGCCAATTGAGAAAGAAAAAGAAAAATTACAACACTAAAGTCATGTGTAATGGAGATCAACAATGATTTATTTATTTAACTTCCCCATACTTTGTTCTTCAATTTTATTTGGGGATTTGATTTCTTTTCTTGGGCCGTTACGTGCTCTTTTGATGCAAAGATCTCGCATTTGTGATGCGCACCCTCGGATACTCAAGCTACATAACCCGCTGCACCAAGATGCCTTTGACACACTCATAACTCAGACCGCACCGTTTTACGTGAAAGACAATGCTTTTTGGTGAAGCCCCCCAGTTACTAAGTATAGCTCAAGCTAGCAGAATGGATTTTTCTCTTTTTTTTTCATTTAAACATCAAATTATCTCTCCAACTAAATAATAACTTCATACACAATGATTGAAAATACCAGAGTTCAGAAATAAATGTATAATCCATCTTCCTGCAAACTCAACCACTTTTCCACACCTACCACATACCAAGTTATAGTGCTCAATTTCACAGTCTCAAGACTCATGTTCCTGACTTGTGAATCAACTATCTTACCCCCATTAAGCACAACAATTGAGTATCCTATGATGCAGACATAACCACTAGCTCAGAAAAATAAGCAAAATAAATCTACATAGAAGCAATTAGGCACATAAAATAGACACATCAAATACCTGACAACAGCGCCAAAAACTTCATCAGGATCCTGCAAGTATACAGGGTCGATCATAGTAATAAAAAGTCCGGAGTATTCTGGAGTCGAACCCAATGGAGGTTGTGAAATCTATCAATCCACAATTTTTAATCCAATGAAACAATTAACAATTTAAATGAGAGAATTGGAAATCAAAAGAAAGCAAATAATTGAATTGTAGGTTGATTTAGTCACTAGAAGTGTCAAGGGATCAGGGTTCACCTATCGAGATAACTCAATTAATTTCTTGATTAGGCTCTATGCAATTATAGGGACAATTATTTCTTTTATGTCCTAATCACCTCTCAATGTAATAATCCTTATTTAATTAGAGTTGAATTCACTATCATGCAACTTACTCATCTAATCAAATCATGAAGCTACAATTAAGTCACCGCAGATTCCTAGATTTATCTCTAGTCTAGTTATCTACGTTTGTCATCCTAAGTCTAGGCTTACTCTTCTCCTTTCGGTACTTGAAGTTTGCCCAAAAATTAGATTTTATGATGGCCAGTCATAAAATCAATATTCAAATAAGGAAGACAAATATAATCATAAATGATTCAATCAAATATACATAAAAATTTCAGAGTCATAATAAAAATCATCAAATGAGTTAATCACAATCAGGCTATATCCCTACCCCTGACTTGAAAATTAGTAATCCATAAAATTAATCATCTTGACAAGGTTCAATTCCCAAATCATAAAACAAACAAAGCTAAAGATAAAAGTAGAAAAGATGAAACTCGAAGATTGCCCCAAAACTCCCTTAGTCTCTTGCTTTCTTTATCTCTTGATCTCTTCTAGTTGCTCCAAACGCATTAGAATTGTGTTCTCTAGCCTTCAGATGCGCAATTGAACTCTCCTTCACATTTATGCCATGTCCCCTATTATATGGAAAGTCAAGAAGCCCATAAAAGCCCAATAAATTATTAAAACACGTAAAACTTTAAATCTGCTCTTTGTATGGACCCGACGCCGGGTCAACGTCTCTTTTGCCCAATCTGTGAGACAACCCAGCGCTAGGTGGTTGCTTTTCTTGGAGGACTCGACACCGGGTCCTTCCGTTTCAATTTTTCTTCTTCGCCTCCTCACTCGTCCGCGGGTGAGGAACTTGGTGAGAACGGGTGGCTTTGTGAATGAACATTTTTGTCCTTCTTTTTTGCCCCACGTAGCTCAAAAACCTGATAAACATTCCTGTGATACAAATATACTCACATTATGCAGAATCATGCCAAAAAGTATCAAATCACAATATTCTGGGATGAAAATAGATACAAAATGTGGGTGTTTTATGGATATAAAATAGACACATCACATTAAATATGCTATTATACATGGGAAATAATGTAAGAAAGTAAGGTATGATATTTTTGGTATCAGAGCTAAAGGTCTAGGCTGTTAGAGCAAAGATTTAAGCTAATATTTGCAGGAAAATACATATTTCGAAGTTAAGGTATTTCCACTATAAATGTAAGGTATTATTCCTTAGAAAAATCTGGCTTGAGAATATTATAGTGGTATAAGAGATTAGGCTTAAGGATAGCTAATGGTAATTGCTGAATTAGTTAAGGATGTTTTATAGATTATTTATTTACCCTCCACCACTCTCTTTCATAATAAAAAATATCTAAGGGCATAAGGGTAAAATGGTATAAACAATTCAAGAATAATTATTGGCGATTAGATTAAGATTAGATCCAAGGGCCAATATCCTTCCATTTTCCCTATACATACCCCAAGCTCCCTCTCCTCTTTGCTTATTTGTAAACCACTTGGAGAGGGTTAGAGAGAGAAGGAGGAAGGTGTGATATAGAGAGAAAGTGAGAGTGAGGCCTAGAGAGAAAGAATGAGAGAAGGAAGAGGAGAAGCAAGGCCTTTAAGGTAAGTCTCATTTCTTTTATCTTTCTATTGTCCCTTTACTTTTCATGTAAGGTCCTTAAGGTCAAGGCCAAGCAAGGGAATCATTAAAGAACTTGGCTTGCATAGTAGGACCATTTATATAGGTTCTTATGATGTTAGCAAGTTGTTAAGTGAAATTTAATGATGTTGTTAGGCTCTAAACAAGCTAAGGAACTAACCTAAATCAAGAGGGAAGCAAGGTTGAAAGGTTAAAGCTCCAAGGTAATCTCTTGCTCTTGCTTAATGTTATTACTAAATGATGTTTTATATATTGTTATGATACATAAATGCCATGTTGTTGTTATGAATGTTTTCCATGATCGGTAACTATTTTTATGATAAGGGATAAACTCAGGATATTCTATTTTTAAGTCGTTATACTGCCAAAATTTCATTAGACAACATGGATATTTTTAATATTTCATGAAAGCATGTTATGTTTCTATGTTTTTAAATGTAATGTGATAACATGTTGGCATATGTAAGTTGGTTATTGAGATTCCCAAATCTCATCCCTATTAGGTTTAGCATAATATAAGTTTTGATGATAAAAAATATAGAGTAATAAGGAACAAATGCATCATATTTATCTAACATATATATTGTTTCTAAAAGAAGTAAAATGTGCACTAGCATATATTTAATTGTGTTTATAATGCATATATCATGCTATGTACTAATATATCCACTATGCTTTTATACTTTATAATATAAGTTGGATATATAAATTAAACTAACTACTTGATTTGTAAGTGTAATACATTAAATGTAATATTGTCTAAAAAGAAAGAGTGAGTATTGGAATAAAGAAAGGAAAATTAATATTATGTCTCACTCAAAGAAGAAGAAGAGAAAAGATGCTCAAAGAATGGAAGATCAGAAGGGAGCATACTAAGAATGAGAATGATCAAGTGAAATTGGAGCATAACTTTTGAAGATCTAGCTATTAGGTATATTTTGTTTTCACTTTGGTCTTGAGATGGTTTAATCTTTGAAATTTACTTAATCTTGTTATCATATTTCTTAAATGAGTTAGATTAAGTAAATCTGAATGTTAACATGAGTTTAAGCTTGTTAAATTTGAACATTCTAGGCTAATAGATGAATTTTGTTTATGATTCATGTTTATTTTGTGCAAAATTCACACTTTGTTCATTGAAATTTAAAGTTACAAAGTTTTCATCTTTGATAGATGGATTTTGATTGTGAAATTCGAATTTGGAACTAAGCATTGTTAGTGAAAGTGTGCAAAATTCACATGAAACTTAGTTGAAATTTGATTGTTGGCGAAGTTCAAAGTGAATGCAAAGTAACAGCCTCTGACAGATGAACTTTGAGCTTCAAAGTATGAACTTCAAAGTGAGAACTTTTGTGTCTTGTTGGAACAAGCTTTTGACAGATAAATTTTAGTTTTGAAATTTGAGTTTCAAATGCATTGTGAAAACTTGAAGCAACTATTCAAACCCAACAAACGCACTTCCAGCATGAAAGTTCAAATGTTCAAGTCTCGAGCTAACTTTGGAATTATTATCATAGCCCAAATTTTAAATTTTGCCTATTGAAATTCAAATTTCAAATTTCAATGTTCAACGTTAAACACATAACTATGTTGACTCCGTAAAATTCATGGTTGGAGAAAGCATGTGGAGCATGAAGAATGATGATGGTAGAACCTTGTTGGAAAATTATTTTGTACTGCTATGTACTGTCTGTTTCAAACTCTTGTATAAAATTCAATATGTATTCAAAAATTCTGGTCTCTATATGTGTGGATAGATCCATGTCTTATAAACGATATGACACTAGTTTGGTTGTATTTGGATTTATACAATAGTAGTTATGCCTATTTTTCCAAAACTGCTCCAGTATAAGTTAATTTTGCCCATTGAAGGTTTATGATAAAGCTATGTCCTATACAAGTAGAATAAATAAACAAAACTAGAAAGTAGACATATAAATTTTTCCAATGATGGTAAGTGTGCATGAAATAGCTTTGTGTTTTATGAGATTCAAGTTTTTAAATTTAAGGCTTAGATTTCAGACAGAAATTGGAAGTCAAAAATAAATAGTAAAGTTTATACAATAAACTATATGAATCTGAGCATTTTTTTCTCAATTTCATATTTTTCCCTTGAAGTTTAAGATGTGCATGGCCTTTATAACTTGAACCACTACAATATGATTTTTTTACAATTAATTATGGATTTTGAAAGTTCGTTGCGCAGTGAGCTATAAATCTTGCGAAAATAGTTTTAAGCAGTTTTAGGATTTTAATTAGTTCCAGTTTTCAAAGACTCTTTTTATGTGTTAAAAGTAAGCATTTTTCATGGGAAATGATGTTAAATTATAAGACGTAACATTACACAAGCTTAATAGCAGTTAAGAGTATTAGATTTACTGGCTTTTCAAGAAGGGGATGAATTGGGAAGATTAAAATTTTCTGCAAAAGTGTAAAAGAGCAGTGAAAGCAAGAGTGATACAAAAATAGATCACAAAATATAACAAAGTGAACTTCAAGATAAGGAAAGAGAAGACACAAATATTTATCCTGGTTCGGTCTCTTTCTCTTGACCTACGTCCAGTCCACAAGCAACCACTTGATATTTTCCACTATCTTGAAAGAATTCGTTGGGCTTCTTGCAATGCCACAATACAACTTTATGCTCTGTTCTAAGAGCTTGTTGTTTCACTCTTTGCACTTTATCTCAGTGCTTCCCAAATCCCTTGTGAAATCTTTCAGATGAAGATGAGATTGTTTACAGCAAATAAACTCTGATTTAGAGTAAAAATGACAGTTGAAGTACAAGATAGGAAGTGTGTGAGAGTAGAAGACTTTGACTAAAGAATTTTACAGAGTTTCAGTATATACAATGTAAAATCATTACCCACACTTTCAAATGAAGTTCTATTTATAGATTTACGTCTTAACTATTCGTTAGAGACAAGATCTAGCCATTAGAGATGTTACCCAATGGTTACTCTGTAAAACTATCCATTCACCAACTGCATTTAATGCGTCTGACATCCAAAGTTCGAATTTTGGGGAGTCAACAAATGAATTTTGTAGAGACCGTAAGCTAAATCCTTTAACGTTGAACTTCAAAGTTCGTCTATTCTAAAGCAAAGCAAAATTTGAATTTCCATGTTTGACAAATATTTCTATGTTGAAACATACAAATTTTCAAGTTTAAAAGACTTCTGGTAAGTGTGAATAGTTGTTCCATATTACTATAGTGCCTTTGAAGTTTGAATTTTGGTGCCCAAAATTTGTCTGTTAGTGAGCAACTCAATATGGCACAAAAGTTCTTTTTTCAAAATTCGAATGTTCAAATACCAAAGTAAGTCTATCAGAGAGATCTCTTATTAGACTTAATTCAAAGTTCAAAATTTCTGAAGATTGAAGTTCGTCTGTCAGAAGAGCATTTGAATAGACTTATAAACTATCTTTCTAAAGTTCAAATTTTTCAAAATCAAAGTTCGTCTATCAGAGGACTGACTTGAAACTCTTTTCAAACTTTACTTTCAAATGACCTTTGACATATCTTCAGGTGAATTTTTTCATTTTTCATAGATTGTGTTTTACCCAAAATTCAAATTTTCAAAGACTGAAGTTCGTCTGTCAGAGGAACCTCTTTTTAGACTAACATATTTTAAATCCGAAGTTCGAATTTTAATTATCAAAATTTGAATTTTCAAAGTAACATATCAAGTTTAACACTTCAAAATTCATCTGTTAATGGGTATTTTTCAAATACTTCATAAGTTAATGTGAAAACACATTTTTAAAGTATTTGTGTGCAAGATCAAAGCCTTTTACTCATGTGAATAAGATGAGAAATCCTACATCTAATCTTATACTCATTTTTGCTTAGATTTCTTCACTTGAGATCTTTTGTATACCTTTGATATCTTCCTTCCAAGCTCTAGTTGGTTTGGAATTATCAAAACACTTGATTCAACAAAGAGAGCTGAGATCCAATTTAGATAACATTCTCATAAGGCCCTCATACGTATATCAAAAGCTCGATAAGATTATCCTTTAGCCCTTTTTGGTATTTAGGTGGCTTTCCATGATCAGTACAAGAATGCCACTTTCTTTAATCACATAAATACTGATCTTTTTAACTCTTTCATTCACTTCTCTTAATAGTTTCATTCTATTCCTTTAATCACATAAATTTCTTATTAATGAGCATTTCTTTTCTATTGTATTTTTTTCTTATTTTCTCCATTCTCTACATTCTTAATTTACTTATCAACAATGGAGGAAGAAAAGAAAAATATGTGGACCCTATGTAATAATTAGAAGCGTTTAAAACTTCATGTTTTTTTACTTGCCATTCTGATTCAAGAAAAAAAATTGCAACAATAAGTGGAAGAACACCCAATTAATTCATGAGAACCTCAATAACAACTATGGACAATATATCAGTAAACCAATTGGATTATATTGGACATAAGTCATTAAATCTAAGAAAAACATTAGATTTTTTAAACCAAGCGACATGCAAACCTCACATTCTTGCTAAACTCCTATAAAGTTTAGAAATAAACTTTACTAGCTAACCATATCACTCAATTTTCCCCTCATTTTTTGTAATACCTTAAACTAGGGCCAATTTCCTATGTATTACATCATTTTAGATGCCAAATATGCTTGAAGAGAAGCTTGAATTAATATAATTTCAAAAATAGAATTTTTAATTTTCCCGGGTACTGTTTACCTGGCAATTTTTATTTTACTCAACGAAATTTGAAAATTCATAATTAAATCTAAAAAAATCATATTGAGATGATTCAAGTCTCTAAAAATATCTTAAAATATTTTGTACATGGAAAAAATATTAAATAGTAACTTCATTGGGCCAATTCATACAGTAAATTTCATGGGATTTTATTATTCATTTGGTCATTTTTCTATATTCCATTTTTTTTATCACAATTTTGAAAAATCGTATTTCATTCTATTCATGACCAAATCATGAATACCCTATGTTATTTGAAAGCTATATATGTCTACTTATAGACATATTTTTCGTATACATTTATTTTGTTGAATCAAGTGTTTTTGATGATTCCAAACCAACTGGAGCTTGAAAGGAAGATATCAAAGGTGTACAAGATATCTCAAGTGAAGATATCCAGGAAGAATTGAGAACAAAATTAGTTTGTAGGATTTTTCACCGTATTCACATGAGTAAAAGGACTTTGATTCTTCACCCCAAATGTTTTTAAAATGTGTTTTTCAACAAATCCTATGTTAACTTATGACATATTTGAAAAATACTCATTAACAGACGAATTTTGAAGTATTAAACTTGATGTGTTACTTTGAAAATTTGAATTTTGATAACTGAAATTCGAACTTTGGATTGAAAATATGTAAGTCTGAAAAGAGGCTCCTCTAACAAATGAATTTCAGCCTTTGAAAATTCAAATTTGGGGTAAAACACAAAATGTGAAAAATGAAAAATTCGTCTAAAGATATGTCAAAGTTCATCTGAAAGTGAAGTTTAAAAAGAGTTCCAAGTCAGTCCTCTGACAGACGAACTTTGATTTTGAAAATTTGAACTTTGGAAAGATAGTTTATAAGTCTGTTCAAATGCTTTTCTAACAAACGAACTTTAGTCTTCAGAAATTCAAATTTTGAATTAAGTCTAATAAGAGATCTCTCCGACAGACGAACTTTGGTATTTGAAAATTTGAATTTCAAAAAGAAGAACTTTTATGCTATATTGAGTTGCTCACTGACAGATAAATTTTGGGCACTAAAATTCAAACTTCGAGGGCACTGTAGCAATATGGAATAACTGTTCATGCTTACCAGAAGAACTTTAAACTTGAAAATTTGTATGTTCCAACATAGAAACGTTTGTCAAAGATGAAAATTCAAATTTTGTTTTAGAATAGACAAACTTCAAAGTTCAACATTAAAGTCTTTAACTTATGGTCTTTACGAAATTCGTCTGTTGACACCCCAAAATTTAAACTTTGGATATCAGATGCATTAAATGCAGTTGATGAACACATAGTTTTGCAAAGTAACCATTGGGTAACGTCTCTAATAGCTAGATCTTCTCTCTAATGTATAGTTAAGACATAAATCTATAAATAGAACTTCATTTGAAGGTGTGGATAACAATTTTACATTATATATACTGAAACTCTGCCAAATTCTCTAGACAAAGCCTTCTACTCTTCCATACTTTATAAATTGCTCTTCAACTATCATATACACTCTAAATTAGAGAGTTCATTTGTTATAATCAATCTTATCTTCATCTGGAAAAAATATTTTCTTGTGAGGGAACTTCATAAAGGATTTGGGAAGTACTTAGCTAGAGTGCAGAAAGTGAGATTATAAGCTCTTAGAACAGAGCATTAAACTGTATTGTGGAATTGCAAGGAGTCCACTGAATTCTTGCAAGATAGTGGAAAATTTTAAGTGGTAGCTTGAGGATTGGATGTAGGTCAAGAGAAAGAGACTGAACCAAGGTAAATTCTTGTGTCCTTCTTCTTATACTTTAATTATTATCTCATTACAATTTTGCACTCTATTTTCTTGCATATTTTGCTTTCACTGCTCTATTATACTTTTGCAGAAAATTTTCAAACTTCCCAATTCACTCCCATCTTGGGAAGCCAACAGAACTAACAAGTGGTATCAGAGCCTGGTTTCCCAAACAATGCTCTAAGTGTATAGTCGCTATCACTTTTTCTAGGGTGGGAGGAGACTTTTCTTTAATTATTTCCTAGATAACCCTAAACTATATCTTTATATAGATAGGTTTCTGGTTTGATTAATTTAAAAAAATGATAATTTAAATTAAATCAAATCTTAATTAAATAGATTAGTTTAAATGTAAATATATCTAATAGATTAAATCTAAACTAATTATTTAATCTAAATCTAGAATCAAAATTAAATTAAATTTATCACATAAATCAAATTTAAATTATCATATTAGTTTACATTATTATCTATCACATAGAATTAAATTTTAAACTAATTTATTTAAATTAATTAAATGATATAAATATATATTTCACAATATATTTAATATATAATATATCAAACATATATATATTTCAAATTTTATAAAATATATATAAAATATATTTATTTATAAAATTCCTCCACCCTAAATTGAACGTTAAATTCATTGAATCTAGAAACATTTTAGGTTTAATGAATCTGGATATTCTAGCTCGAGTTAATCCGTTCTTGTATGTGACCCTGCAAGCCCATATGACGATGGCAATGAGCCAACGACACTATTGTACCCACAAGTAATAAGTGATCTCTAGCAAGGCATTGTGACTACTCAAATCGTATGAGATTGATGATCCGATGTAACCTATCATACAACCCTATCACATTCCTTTTGTCTCACGATATCTACTTAAAGTATGAGGCATGGAAACGTCATCTTCATCTTACTCAACCATCACTTTCTTGATCTCCGAGTAAACTGACAAAGCAAATGGAAACTCTTCCATTTGAGCAAGGCCATGCATTTCTCAGTCTCACTCAATAAGGGGCCAGACATATCTCTCTACTAATCAGAGGAACAAATTCCATATTAACTATTCATCTTCCTCTATATGAATTCTACTATGCCCGATCATAGCCTTTATAATCACTCAATTAAAGGTGATTTTTGACTATGCCAAAACACAGTATTCCTCATGTAGGAAGCTATGGTGATCTTAAGTTTGAGGGCTCAGTGACATGTTTATATATATAAGATATGCTTATGACCTAATCCATGCAGCTATCTCACGACGGATCAATCCAGCACCTTTTCCCTAACACATACTTATAATTTTGATTTGCATCTTCATACATAATTAACACATAATTATCAATCAAAATCATACAAGCCTTAGTTCATCATTGTTCGCAAAAAGATGATGGACTAGGGATGTTTAGGATAAAATGATTTATCCAAAGATATTATTATTATAAAGAAAAACATGCAAACAATATAATAATGTAATAAAAGAAAAAACTCCTCCTTTTTCATAATGAAGTATAATGTTTATAATACAATGATTGGTCTAGGGTATAATCTCCAACATAATCTTCTTCCCCCATCCTCCTTGTTAAATTCTTTCCTTTAGCATTACTTAGCCCTATCATTAGGAAAAGTGGGGTGAGATAGGGGACATGTCAGTAGCAACATAACTCAAGCTTATAACATGATCACATTAACTTAAACATTGCAAAATCATTACATAATCATAGTACTTTCATAACATGCTTTTGGAAAAAAATCAACACAATAAGTTGTAGTAAAAATTTTGGTAGCATAACAGTATAGCATATGGGCATCCTAGGGCTTAGCCCTTAACTTAAAACAGCCAAACCAATCATAAAAAGTAGCCAAATATCACAACAATACTTTTAAAACATAAGCACAATATATAAATGTAAAAGTTTAGAGTAAGAGTTACTACTTCAGAGCTTTAATCCCTTAACTTGGATTCTCTTTTTCTTGAATCACTCCTTCGGCTTGATTAGAGTCTTCTAGTATCATTAAACCTTACCTAATAATTTATTAACATCATATAAAATCAACTCAACCATAAACCACAAATTCTTCCCTCAAAATCATGTATTGATCTAAAAAGATGAGCAAGAGAGAGGAAGAAAATGGCTTGAACCTTAACTAATCTAAAACTAAATAAAGGAAAGAGAAATCTAAAAGAGATTTGGAGTAGAAGCTTACCATGGAAGACCTCCTTTTGCATTCCCTTTTCTTCCTCCTCCTTCTTTCTTTTTCTTCTCTTCCTTCCTTCCTCTTTCTTTCTTTCTCCCTCATGCACACTCTCCCTTTCAGTTTTGGCATGGAAAATAGCTAGGGAAAGGGGCCATTTATAGATAAGGCTAGGAATTATGGACCCATAGATTAGTATTTAATTCGAGGGCTCACAATTATTCTTACATTATTTACACCAATTTCCCATTATGCCTCTAGATATTTATAATAATGTGAAATAGAGTGGAAGGGCATATTTGTCCTATTTTTCCCTCCAAATTTTGAGTCACATCAAAGAAAAGGAAAAATGTACTTTTAGCTTTTTCAAATAAATTTGGCTCTAATTTAAGTATTTTTATTCAGGTTTTCTATTATACTCAATATCATTTCAATTTACTTTATCTGTGGGACCCATTACCTTTCTCTTTTACTTTTTTATATAGGGTTCACCTATCTTACTTATTTTTTACTATTCATTTCCTCAAACATTTGCTATTCACATAGAACCCGCCTTTTATTGGATTTGTACTTTTTCCTATTCGGGCCCACATAACCAATATCACTTGTACTTTTAACCTGCACCGGACTATTAGAATATTATTTTCTTTTTTGTTGTAAAATGACCATTTTGGCCTTTTGAGTCCCTTTTTATATTTTTAGGATTTTTTGGCCCTTAGACTAATTTAATTAAATATTCAGGCTTCCCCAATTATCATAAATTAATCCAGAACAATTCAATATCATTCATAATATCATCTAGTCATAATATATACATGAAAAATGGGGATGTTACATTTCTCTTCCCCTAAATAAAATTTCATTCTCGAAATCTTTAAACATATACATTAATCAAAAAATTCTAGATACTTTTGCCTTATGTTCTATTCTAGCTCCCATGTTGTCTTCTCTGAGGATAAACCTTTTCAGATCACATTGACTAAAGGAATCTTTTTATTCCTCAGCTGCTTGACCCACCGGTCGATAATCTTTTCAGGTTTGACCTCATAACATAGATTATCCTGCAGCTCTATACTTTCATATTCTATAACATTTGATAGGTCTGGTTGATACTTATTTAACTGAGAGACATGGAAAACATCATGAATCTAGCTTAGGTTTGGGGAAAGGGTTAATTTGTAAGTAACAGGCCTAGCTTTTGAAAGGATCTCAAATGGTCTGATATACTTTGGACTAAGCTTTTTAGTTTTCATTGATCAACCGACTCCAATCATGGGAAATACCTTAAGAAATACATGATGTTCTACTTTGAACTCTAACAATCTTCTTCTCTCATTGGCATGACTCTTTTGCATACTTTACGATGTTAGAAGCTTCTTTTGGATCATTTCTACCTGCTTAGAGGTCTGGTCTACCAACTTTGGACCCAAAAGCTTCCTTTCACTCAGCTCCATCTAACATAAAGGGAACCTATACTTCCTTCCATAAAGGGTCTCACAAGGAGCCATTCATAATCTCTCAATTTCCTTTTGATCTTTCATATACATACTCAAGGCATATATTCTATTACCTAAATACTTTTCTTTATCTGCTATAATACTTCTTGACATTTCATGAAGTCTCCGATCTTTCTTTACATGCATATACATCAACTTCACCAGTCATAATTGTGCTAACTTTATCAATCTTATAATCATCCACATAACATCTTATGGGTGTGCAAATTCTAAATGTTTTGTGATACATATCCCATTTTACATCAAACTTTCAAGAGTCAAAATAATCTTACTAGTCTTTGTACATCTTACTTTCACCCTTTTTGATGCACCAAACATTCTGCTATCCTCATACTATATCATCCAATTCATAAAACTAGTTTCTTAAATCATGGCATATTCCCACGATTTGCTTTTATAAACTTCTATTGATATCTTTTCTCTTATTTTTACTTTTTAAGAGATTCATACTTTCTTCTAAAAATTTCATAAAACCATTATATTTTGGGTTAGATTCTTTTCACTTCTCTCTTATCCATCGATTCTTTAATCTCATTTGCATATTTATCATCTTGCTGGGCTTTTTCTATCACTTTCTATAAATTCATTTTAACTTTTAGTCTCATACAACCTGGGAGAGAGATCTAAGTCTTTGAATCTTCTACTAATATCTGCTCCTTCATCCTCATCATACTGGTTACATGAATAGCTTTTCAACTTATTGTATCAGCATGATACTAGCTTTCCTGGATAGAACCTTATAGCATGATCATTATCTTTCAACAATTCCATCCATCATCCTTGCCTCAAACTCAATACTTATGATCTAATAAATCCTTGAGGCTCTTGTGGTCACAATACTCTTCCATGGTTGTATCTTAGAGATAATGCCTTCATATCTTTAAAGCGTAAACTATTGCTGCAAGTTCTAAATCATGTGTGAGATAGTTTCTTCATATGATAACATTTGTCTAAAAACATAGGTTACATCTCTGCCATCCCGCATCAACACAAATCCTAATCCATGCATGCTAGCATTACTTTATACCACAAAGAGCTTCTTTGGATTAGGTATGTTTAATATAGGGAAGGAGATTAGCCTTCCTTTCAATTTTGAAAACTATTTTTGCAATTTTTATCCCACACAAAATTTTCTTTCGTCGTAAACCTTTTCAATGGTAAAGCAATATGAGAATAGTCCTACATAAACTTTTTGTAATAGCCTGCTAAACCCAGTAATGGTTTTGGGCCTCTCTTTCTTTAAGACTATATCTACCTTGTTGGGATCTACTGTGACCCTGTCCTTGAAGATAACGTGTCCCAAAAACCATACCTCAATGAGCCAAAACTCATGATTGTTGAGTTTAGTATACAAGCTCCTTTCTTTTAAAACTGTTAGGAGAATTCTCAAGTGCCTTTTATGCTCCTCTAAAGACTTGGAGTGCATTTCATCATTAATGAAGACCATAATAATCTGATCTTAATATAGCCGAAGAATCTTATTCATGTAGTCCATGAAGATGGTAATGCATTTGTAAGACTAGGTGGCATTACTAGGAATTTATCATGACCATTTATGATTCTAAAGGCAACCCTTGGAACATCTTCTACCTTTACTCATAACTGATAATACCCAAATCTTAAATAATTTTTGAAGAAAATATTAGCTTCAGCCAATTGATTTAATTGATTATCTATTACGAGTAACTAGTTCATAATCTTAATTATGATCTTATTTAATTCTCTGTCATAAACACAAAGTTTAAGGCTCCCATCTTTCCTTTAATGAATAATACGGGAGCACCTCACGGAGATACATTTGGTCTAATGAATCCTTTCCTCATAAAGTCTTTCATTTATTACTTTAACTTAGTCGTCTCATTTAGAACCATGCCAGATAGAGTTTTAACCTCACTCCATGCATTAACATTACTTTCTACTTCTCATTTAGGTGATATTCCTTTACATTCCTTGGGAAAATATTTCTATTAATCCCTTATCTTACAGGAACTTCTATTATTTCCTCACTTATTCTTTTGTTTGAATTTTTGAGGAAATATTCATGGCTTCCTTTATCTTCAATATTTTAATCTGTTTGGTCATTAGACTACTTATGTTGTATGGGATAGTTCACAATAGGTATGATTATGGTCTTATTCTTACATTCAAGGAGAACATTATTTACTACCATTGATTCATACCAATATCATTATGAATGTCATGGTTAGCATATTGAAAAAGGCATCCTTCTGCATACTCGTTTTACCTTGTTTCCCTAGTCTTTTAAATCCCTTACTATTTTCAGGGTCCCTTTCTTTTACTAACTCTCCTGTCATTAGAGAATGCCCTTTAATTATTAACTTCATCATCATGCTACTTACTTTCTTTGGTGTAGGGCCATTAACAAATTGGACTTCCCAGTAGGTCACCCATCATAATATTTTTCCTGCTCAAGCATGCTTAACTGATAAATGTTGAGGGTTTTGGAGAATTAATAGCAATACTAGACTTAAAGGTTGCTGGCATTAGACTCTTTTCTAAGTCACAATTTATTATTGAGTTCTCTAGATAACTTACTATTCTTAGTTGGGACATATGATCCTCGTATTCATCTTACTTCTAATTTTTAGGCACAATATCCCAAAATGATATTTCCTATCACTATTGTTACTCTATGGGGTTCTTATTATTCTATAAGCTTAGTTCCATTTTATGAAACACACTTTCCAAACTTTATCTATACTCTTTATATTTGGACTTCAACTCATACTTTCTCTTATACTTTATTCATACTGTGCTTGCATGATTATACTTTATCAAAGATTCATCTCTATGATGCTCTATTAACTTTCTTATTTCTCGTTTCATTATTTAACTAGCCATATACATTCCATTCTCCTTATACTTAGCTTTCACATTGGCCATTTCTAGGTGGTACTTTGTGGTTCTCTATACACTTATAGTAGTTAACCACCATGCCTTCTTTAATAACCTTACACATGATTATGGTTACAATGCATCTCTTTATACCTATAATGTTTTCTTTTAAAAGGGTTCTCACCATTGTTATTATTTCTAATGGAGAACATTCTTTTTCTTTAACCTTTAGTACCTAAGAGGTCCTCATTAATACTATGTCCTTGTGCATAAGCACATACCTAAACCCTATACTTTTACTTTCATCATAGACCTTGAAAGTCTTTACCTTCTATGGGTTAGGAATTTAACTGCTATTAAGGAAGTGGTTACTAACTTCTTTCTCATAAACATTTCTACTATGTCCATCTCCTCATATACTTTCTTAGCTGCTTTATTAAGATCACTTGGTAGTTTGGTAATGCAAGGGAACTTCCTCAACCCTTTTGTATAGTCTTTGCTAGTCCAGCTAGAATCTAACCTTTATATTAATCTTGGCCTCACACTATTATCTATTCTTGCCTAATTGGGTGTTAGAGATTGTGTCCTAGACCAATCATTGTATTATAAACATTGTACTTTATTATGAAAAAGAAGGAGTTTTTTCTTTTATTACATTATTATATTGTTTGCTTGTTTTTCTTTATAATAATAATATTCTTGGATAAATCATTTTATCCTAAACATCCCTAGTCGATTATCTTTGTGGGAACAATGATGAACAAAGGCTAGTATGACTTCAATTGATGATTATGTGTTAATTATGTATAAAGATATAAATCAAAATCATAAGCACATGTAGGGAACAGGCGCTGGACCAACCCGTTATGAGATAGCTGCATGGATTTGGTCATAAGCATATCTCACATATATAACCATGTCACCTAGCCCTTAGACCAGAGATCACCATAGCTTCCTACATGAGGAACACTACGTTTTGGCATAGTCAAAAGTCACCTTTAATCGGGTGATCATAAAAGCTATGATCAGGCATAGTAGAAATCATGTAGAGGAAGATGAATGGTCAAGATGGAATTTGTCCCTCTGATTAATGGAGAGATTTATCTAGGCCCCTCAATGAGTGAGACTGAGAAATGCATGGATGTGCTTGAATGGAAGGGATTCCATTTGTTCTATTAGTATACTCGAAGATCAAGAAAATGATGATAGAGTAAAATGAGGATGACATTTTCATGCCTCATACTTGACCAAGATAATGTGAGACAAAAGGGATGTGATAGGGTTGTATGATAGGTTACATCAGATCATCGATCTCATATGAATTTGGTAGTCACAATTTCTTGTTAAATACCACTTGTAACTTATGGGAACAAGTATAATAGTGTAACTGGCCCACTGCCAACGTCATATGGGCCTGCAGGGTTACACTCAATAATGGATTAACTCAAGCTAGAATGTCCAAATTCATTAAACCTAAAGTGTGTTTAGATTCAATAAATTTAACGTTCAACTTAGGGTGGAGGAATTTTATAAATAAATATCTTTGATATATATTTTGTAAAATTTGAAATATATATATACATATATATTTGATATATTAAATATATTTCAAAATATATATATATCATTTAATTAATTTAAATGAATTAGTTTTAACTTTAATTCTATGTGACAGATTTAAATTTAAACTAATGTGATAATTTAAATTTGATTTATTTTATAAATTAAATTTAAATTTGATTCTAGATTTAGATTAAATAATTAGTTTAGATTTAATTTACTAGATAGATTTAGATCTAAACTAATCTATTTAATTAATATTTAATTTAATTTAAATAATCATTTTAAATTAAACAAATCTGAAACCCTATCTATATAAGGATAAAGACTAGGGTTATCTAGAATATAATTCAAAAAGAAGAGTCTCCTCTCACCCTAGAGAAAGATAGCGGCTATACAATTAAAGAGAGAAATTGTATGGACGCACATAGAAAAAAAAAGAGAGTCTTTACTCCCTTCAAGCGTACAGACATTCATGAACAGTGGTGCTAGCATGCCGTTCAAGTTAGATTCATCATTCATGTTGATACTGGTAAAGGAAGCTGATCAGAAGCATCAGTTCCTAAGGTCCGATGGTAGAAGAAGAACCTGAAAAGCCACATATCGAAGGTAAAATTCTCCTCTACATTTCGATCCATGGGAGGGATTCAGTTGTGTTCTTCCACTACGTGTGTACTGAAATTCCCAACATTGGGTTCTATATCCCAAGAGCCTCCTCTCATTTTGTTGTTTTGCCTGCATTATCTTTTAGAGGATTTCTATTATACTTTCTTGTGAGATCTTCTAGCCAAGAATTTTCTTTCTACAACTGGATTTCATACTGAGTCTAGCAGGAAACTATTTTAAGGTTTCACAATTCCCTAATTGCTCACTATAGTTCTTGAATCCCTTAGGTTTATAATTCATTCCTTTTGTGACCATTAACATATCTCAAATTCTAAACCCAAATCGATTACATTCACGGGTTCTTCTTTTTGTGGCCTACTTTATGTGTTATTTTGTCATTACTGTTATGAAGTGTGACAATATTCTTACTTCTTTTATAAGAAGTTACTTCTTTAATGTGTTAAATCTTTATCTGACCTTATTCCCTTTATGTCATGTATGAGTTTCCCTATTATCCTTCTCGTGTTTACTTCTTCCTTTCTAATTACCTCTTATTCTTCATTGGCCATTACATCCATTATTGAGATAATTTTGCCACTGATCTAACTTTTTTCCATATATGGGATACTTGACTTTCATAATTATCATCACTTTACATAGGCTTTTACTTACCTTTAGCTTTCATTCTTTCGTGGGAGCTTACATTCTTTATGGTTTATCGGTTACTAGATAAGGGCATCTAGGTTCTACCTTTAATATTGTCCTTTTTATCCCACAATCAAGCTCCTCTAATTAGTGGCTTATCATCTGAGAAAAATTTTTAGGTGAACTTTTGTACTAGCTATCGAATTAATGAGGGTCTAATATTTGTAAAAATCATCTTAAATTTGTCTTAGGTCATTGTCTCTCAGAGTACCATCATAATTATAGGGTTCAGTAATCTTTCCTTTATCATCACATTCTACCTAGAGATCTACTACGACCCCACACTTGGTCTACTATGACCATGAGATCTATTATAATCTCTTAGCCCTAATAAGATCTTCTACGATCCTTGGGATTTACTTCAATCTCACTTTAATTACGATCTACTATGATCCAACTTTGAAAGATTTCATAACCTAAGGGAAAATAAATTTATAAAATAACCTCTCATCTAATCCAGCAACTACCTCAAATTATTCTTGAGACTTATCTCTTCTGCCACTAGAACATTCTCAGGCCATAGTTCTATAAGGACTAGTGTAGGTCTCTTAACATGCTTCATATCCAAAAGGGAAACTATTACTTAAAAAGTAGACATAGCATTTCAATTGCAAAAATTACCTGAATCTCTGCTCTGATACAAAAAAAAATTTACATCTTATATTTTAAGATATTTTCCCCTATAAATTTGCTTATTTGATACTTGAAAACAAGTTTAGAAGAACTTGAACAAATTAGGGCCTGTTTGACAGTGTTTTTTGTTTTCTTGTTCTCAAAACAGTTTTATAAAACTGTTTTTGAGAATAAGTTTTGAAAACAATAAAACAAAAAAATCTGTTTGAATAGTTGTCCTCAAAATTATAACTAGTGAGTGATATATGAGTTATTCAAAATTTATAATTTTACCATTAATGAGGTGGGTGTTTTTCACCTTTTCTTTTCTTTTTCAGAACAAAAGTTATAAAACACCTTAAAGATGTTTTGCGTTTTTTGTTCTTTTATTTTTCTGTTTTCCATAACAGTTTTTAAAAAATAGGTTTACCAAATAAGCTTTTTTATTTTTCCATTTTCAAAAACAGAAAAACTATTTTTAAAAACTGCACCAAACAAGCCCTTAAACTTCCAAATTCTCAAAACTATTTTTTATAGCTTTACTGTTCACTATGCAGCATTTTTCAAAAAATCATAACTAAATATAGAAAAATCTTTTTCAGTGGTTTAAATCTCTAAAAATCATGCACATCTTTAATTTTTAGGGAAAGATAAGAAATTGGTAAATGAACGCATATATGTATATTGTTTGTTGCGTAAACATTACTATTCATTTTCGCTTCCATATTTCTGTCTGAAAACTGAATCTTAAATTTGAAAATTCATTTCTCTAAAAATACAAAGCCATCTAGTGTATACTTAGCATCATTGAAAGATTTATGTGTCTACTTTCTAAGCATATTTTTCTCATATGTTTGTTCTACTTCTACAGGTCAGAGGATCAACATATATCATTAGATGTCAAATATGACTATCACTAGAGCAATCATAGTAAATCATGCATAACTACCATTATATAAATCCAAATACAACCAAAATAGTGCCATTATGTTCTTGAGACATACATCTATCCATTTACATTAACCATAAAATTTTTGGATTCATATTTGAATTTATACGATATATCAAATCAGATAGCCAAAAATAGAGCAATTCAATTTCAATACTTCAATCTTCTTCTTCCATCCTCCTTGCTAAATTCTTTCCTTTAGAATCACTTAGCCATATAATTGGAAAGCATGGGGTGAGATGGGGGACATGTCAGTAGCAACATTGTTGAATCAAGAGTTTTGATGATTCCAAACCAGCATACAAGAGCTTGGATTGAAGATATCAAAGGAGCTCAAAGTGTTTCAAGTGAAGGATTTTTAAGTAATTGTTGCTAGATCTAATGTAGGATCTTTAGCTTTAGTTATGAGAGGGTAAAAGATTTTGATTTGAAGAAAAGATGTTTTTAAACCTTGATTTTATGGGAAATCTTGACTTATTTGAAAAACACCCACAAATAGACGAATTTTGGAAAGTTTAAACTGAACTGTCATATGGGAAATTCGAACTTTGCCTTTGGAAATTCGAATTTCGAGCTAAAAATGAATAAGTCTGAAGAGATGCTCCTCTGTCAAACGAATTTTGATTCCCCAAAATTCGAATTTTCATATAAGTCTGAAAGAAGCCTTTTGTAACAGACGAACTTCAAGTCTTCAAAATTCGAATTTAAGATAAAATGCAGTTTGAGAAAACCAAAGAAATTCGTCTGAAATAATGTTAAAGTTCATCTGAAATCAAGATGAAATTGAGTTTCAAAAATACTATCTGACAGATGAACTTTGGCTTTCCAACATTCAAATTTTCATATAAACCTGAAAGAAGCTTCTTTGAAACAGACAAACTTTGAGTCTTCAAAATTTGAATTTCAGACAAAACACAACTTATGAAAATGGAAGAAATTCGTCTGAAACAATGTTAAAGTTCATCTGAGATCAAGAATAATTTAAGTTTCAAAACTGCTTTCTGACAGACGAACTTTGAACATTAAAATTCGAATTTCAGAAGCTAAGGTTGTGAGTCTGTTGGAATGAAATGTTGACATACGAATGACAGAGTTTTGTAACTTCAAATGTTGAAGTTAGTCTGAAAAGATTCTCTCTGACAGATGAACTTCACTCTTTCAACATTGGAATTTTGAAGAAAGTGAAACACTGTGCCTTTTGAACATACTAGGAACAGACGAATTTTGGCCTTCCAAAATTCGAATTTCGATGGCACTGTAGAAAATTGAAAACACTGTTCATACTTAACAGAAAAACTTTCTTCTTGAAAATTCGTATGTCACAACGTGAAAACATTTTACAAGTTTCAAAATTCAAATTTCACTTCATGAATAGATGAACTTCGTATTTTTACTTTGGAAGCTTTAACCTTCGGTTCCTTCGAAATTCACCTGTTGACCAACTAAAATTCGAATTTCAGTATGTCAGAAGCATTAAATGCAGTTGGTTAACGGATAGTTTTTTAGGATAACCGTTGGATAACTTCCCCAACGGATAGATTTTGTCTCTAACGAATAGTTGGAACCTAAATCTATAAATACAACATCATTTGAAGTTGTGGGTAACTAATCAAACTTGTATATACCGAATTTCTGCCAAATCTTCTTCTCAAGAGCTTTTAACCTCTCAACTTCAATATCTGTACTTTAACCTTCATATCTACTCTATTCAAGAGAGTTATATCTTTGTAAACTATCTACTCTTCATTTGGAAGATAGATTTACTTGTGAGAGGAAATCACAAGAGGATTGGGAAGCACATTGTAGAAGTACTTAGAGAGATTGAGAAAGCTCCAGAAACAGAGCATACTCGTTGTACTGTGGCATTAGCAAGAAGCCCGTTGAAATTCTTGCTGTATAGTGAAAAATCTCAAGAGTTGTCTTGGGGACTGGATGTAGGTCAAGTGGATAGACCGAACCAGGATAAATTACTGAGTCTTCTTCTCCTTATCCTTACTTTTCATCTTGCTCTGTTTTATACGTTGCTTCCATTACACTGTGCTATCTTCACCCATTTCACTTTGTGCAGAAAAATTTCAATCTTCCCAATTCACCCCCCCTCTTGGGAAGTCAGCCTTGCTAACAAACATAACTCAAACTTATCACATTATCACATTACCTTAAACATTGCAAAATCATTACATAATCACAATACTTTGATAACATGCTTTTGGAAAAAAATAAACACAATAAGTTGCAGTAAAAATTTTGGCAGCATAACAGTATAGCATATAGGCATCCTAGGGCTTAGCCCTTAACTTAAAACAGCCAAACTAATCATAAAAAGTAGCCAAATATCACAGCAATACTTTTAAAACTTAAGCACAATGTATTAATGTAAAAGCTTAGAATAAGAGTTACTATTTTAGAGCTTTAATCCCTTAACTTGGATTCTCTTTTTCTTGAATCACTCCTTTGGCTTGATTAGAGTCTTCTAGTATCATTAAACCTTACCTAATAATTTATTAACATCATATAAAATCAACTCAACCATAAACCACAAAATTTTCCCTCAAAATCATGTCTTGACCCAAAAAGATGAGCAAGAGAGAGGAAGAAAATGGCTTGAACCTTAACTAATCTTAAACTAAATAAAGGAAGGAGAAATCTAAAAGAGATTTGGTGTAGAAGTTTACCTTGGAAGACTTCCTTTTTCCTTCCCCTTTCTTCCTCCTCCTTCTTTCTTCTTCTTCTCTTCCTTACTTCCTCTTTCTTTCTTTCTCCCTCATGCACACACACACTCTCTCTCTTTCTTCACTCTCCCTTTCAGTTTTGGCAAGGAAAATGGGTGGGGAAAGGGGCCATTTATAGATAAGGCAGGGAAATGTGAACCATTAGATTAAGATTTACTCAAAGGGCTCACAATTATTCTTACATTATTCACACCAATTTCCCATTATGCCCCTAGATATTTATCCTATTTTTCCCTTCAAATTTTTAGTCACATCAAAGAGAGGGAAAAGTGTACTTTTAGCTTTTCCAGATAAATTTCACTCTGATTTGAGTACTTTTTTATCCAGGTTTTCTATTATACTCAGTATCCTTTCTATTCACTTTATCTATAAGGCACATTACCTTTCTCTTTTACTTTTTAATATAGAGTTCAGCTATCTTACTTACTTTTTAATGATCATCTCCTCCGACATTTATTATTCATGTGGGACCCGCCCTTTACTGGATTTGCACTTTTTCCTCTTCGGGCCCACATAACCAGTATCACTTGTACTTTTAGCCTGCACCGGAGTATTAAAATACTATTTTCCTTTTCCTATTGTAAAATGATCATTTTGCCCTTTTAAGTCCCTTTATATTTTTAGGATATTTTAAGCCTTAAACTAATTTAATTAAATATTCCAGCTTCCCTAATTATCATAAATCAATCCAGAACAATTCAACTTTATTCATAATATTGTCTAATCATAATATACATACCTGAAAAATGGGGATGTTTCATGCATAGCATTATATATACATTATAAACACAGTTAATCACATGCTAATATACATTTTACTTCTTATAGATGCATTTGTTGCTTATTACTCTATGTTTGTCATCATCAAAACTTATATTATATTAAACCTAACATTATGAATATATTTTGATAATGTAGTCAAGCTATAAAGTTAACTACCCTATATATTGCGTAAATTACCCTATTTGATTTGCTGAAAGTTAGTAAGAATAATTTCATCCCAAATAGGGAGTGATGGCTAATTGGTTGGTATGTCTTAAAAGTAGACATAACAAGATTTCTAAGGAGACTAAGATCACTCAAAATGGTTAAGTATAGAAGGAGATATGAATTTTCAAAATTATGGTACAAAATCTGGACATTTTTAAGGTGCCAGCCAAATAAATAGTAGAATTCACAAAACATATTGTATGAATTGGCCTATGAATATCCTATTTCATATTTTTCTCATGTAGAAAATGATTTAAACTATTTTTAAAGATTTGAATCACCATCATATGATTTTTCTACGATTAGTTATGATTTTTCAAAATTCACCTAGAAAAAAAAATTACCAAATGAACAAAACCCAAGATTACAATTTTTTTGTTCTAAGAAATTTAGTGATTCAAGCTTCTAAACCTATTCAAATGGATTCCAAATGATGTCGAATACATGGGGAAATAATAGTAAAGATAAGGTGTGACACCACTCTCACACAATAGCTTCAAATCTTCAATTAATAGAGCCAAGTTTACATCTATATCATTCCCAAGTTGTTTGGGTCTAGAAATTAACATAGATAGTCTCATAAACTTTTTTTTTATGCATAGCCATGGTGGTAGATTATAATTCATCAAAATAATAGGCTATATACTATAAGTACTATTGATAATTTTGATACACATGCAGTGGAAAACTCCATTGAAATCCCTCCCGCGAGACAATCAATGTTACTTAAATCGAGATGTACAAGAAGAATTTACCTCTGGTGCATTCCTTGGTGTTCTTTCCATTTCGTCGGACCCTAGTAACTAACACATTTGATTAGCTCCCTCTACTGGCATCCATACAAACGGTGAGTCTAACTCAAACGGCGTTCTAGCACCTCTATTTGTGAACATCTGTTCATCTGTACAGTCCAGTTGTTCATCCATACAGTGCCGATGTTCATTCGTACAATCCCGCTATTCCTTCATATAATGCTGCTCTCTAAGTGTACGACTGCTTTCTCTCTTTGGTGCATCCCATGGTGTTCTTTTCATTTCATCGGACCTTAGCAACTAACACATTTAATCAGCTCCCTCTACCGGTATCCACACAAACGGTGAGTCCAACTTGAACGGCGTGCTAACACCTCTATTTGTGAGCGTTTGTATGTCTGTACAATCCCGCTGTTTGTCTGTACAGTGTCATGCTCTGAGTGTACCGACGCTCTCTCTCTAGGGTGGGTCAAAATTCTATTGATTCTGTTTCTAATAATTCTAGTCTATATTGATATATAGATAGGATTTGATATTTGTTTAATTTAAATCAATAATTTAAACTAAATCAAATATTAATTAAATAGATTAGTTTGAATTTAAATCTATCTAATAGATAAAATTTAAATAATTATCTAATCTATATCTAGAATTAAATCTAGATTTAATTTATCATATAAATCAAATTTAGATTATGACATTATTTTAAATTTAAATCTATCACATAGAATTAAATTTAAAACTAATTCATTTAAATTAATTTGAATGAAATATATATATTTCGAGATAATATAATATATGTCAAATATATAATATATCAAACATATATACTTCAAATTTTATAATAATATATATATCAAATATATATATTAAATTCAATCATCCTAATTTGAACTTTAAATTCATTGAATCTAGGCACATTTTAGATTCAATGAATCTAGACACTCTAGCTCGAGTTAGCCCATTCTTGTATGTGACCCTGTAGGCTCATATGATGTTGGTAGTGGGCTAATAATACTATTGGACCCATAAGTCACAAGTGGCCTCTAGCAAGACATTGTGACTACCTAAATTATATGAGATTGGAGATCCAATGTAGCCTATTATATAACCCGATCACATCCCTTTTGTCTCATGATATATGGGTCAAGTATGAGGCACGGAAACATCATCCTCATCTTACTCAACCATCACTTTCTTGATTTCTAAGCAGATTGACAGAACAAATGGAAACTCTTCCATTTGAGCACGGCCATGGATTTCTCAGTCTCACTCATCTAGGGGCCCAAATATATCTCTCTATTACATAGAGGGACAAATTTCATCTTGACCATTCATCTTCCTCCACATGAGTTCCACTATACCCGATCATGCCTTTATGATCTCCCTATTAAAGGTGACTTTTGACTATACCAAAGTATAGTATTCCCCATGTAGGAAGCCATGGTGATCTCAGGTCTAAGGGCTTAATAACACGGTTATATATGAGATATGCTTATGACTTGATCCATGCAGCTATCTCATGAGAATTCGATCCAGCGCGTATTCCCTAATAGGAGCTTAAGATTATGATTTGTATCTTAATACATAATTATCACATAATTATCAATCAAAATCATACTAGCCTTAATTCATCATTGATCCCAAAAAAATGATTGACTAGGGACATTTAGGATAAAATGATTTATCCAAGGATATTATTATAAAGATAAACATACAAACAATATAATAATATAATAAAAAAAAACACCTTCTTTTTTCATAATGAAGTATAATGTTCATAATACAATGATTGACCTAGGGCACAATCTCCAACAACTCTTACTTGCACTAGACCCAATCATTAATGTATCTAATACCTATTGACCTAACATGACACTCATGCTTTATCTGTGCAAGTGGCTTAGTAAAAGGATCAGCAACATTGACATCAGATAGTATTTTTCATATCTTTATATCACCCCTATCAATGATTTCTCTGATGAGATGATATCACCTGAGTATGTGTTTAGTTCTTTGATATGACATAGGCTTTTTAGCCTGTGCTATTGTGCCATTATTGTCACAAAACAAATCTATCATATTTGAGATAGTAGGCATCACTCCTAGCTCATTGATGAACATTTTAATCCAAACAACTTCCGTAACTGCATCTAATGCTGCCAGGAACTCAGCTTCTGTAACACCTCTCTTATGGGCCCATTTCCAATGTATTTAACCCTTCCAAAGTCTATTTGTATCGTAGTAGGATCTTGAATCACAATAAATGTCATAATAAATTTTTTTCAACTTTGACCACTATTCATTTAATGGAATTTATTTATTCCGATTGAAATTCAAAAAATCATAACTAAATCAATAAAAATCATAGGCACGTGATTCAAGTCTCTAGGTATAGCTTATAACTTTGTATACATGGGAAAAATATAAGTCAGAGCAATGATAGTACTAATCTGTACAACAAACTTTGTGAAATTTCACAATTTATATGAAAACTGCAAAATAATCATTTTAATTGGGATTAAATATAAAAATCCACCAAATATTGCTCACACATCCAGTTTGAGTGTTCTTTGGACCATTGGAGAGCTTTTTCTGTCTACTTTTAAACCATATACACCATTCATACTTTATACATCAAAAGTCCAAATAGTGGCATATTTACTCTACATAGATCAAGATGACCATTTATATCTTACTACTTTGCCAAATAAAAGCCATAAAATATTTACATGGCCATGCATCATTTTCATACTATACCATACTTTAGCTAAGACCGAACGCATCATAAAATCTTGAAGAAACATACTTAACATCACATTTACAAACTTAGACAAAAGGTCAAAGCTCATGGCCAATGCTAGAATTATCAAGTTAATGGCCAAATTCTTTCTCCTTTCCTTTCTCTTCCTTGGGGGTCTTGCCATTGTTGCTACCTATTCATGGTTAATATATGGGAGGATGAGATTCAAAGAATCTCAGTAGTTAACACCCAACACGCCATCACATCATCACATTAAGCATGAAAACATCAAGATAACACATTTTGAATACATTAACACATTTGCATCATACGAATTCATAAAATTTTTGGTAGAGTTTCATTTTGAAAAATGGACATCTCGGGGTCTCAATGCCCCTTAATCAACTCAGCCAATACACATAAATCATCTCAAAACATCATTGCAATCATATGACAAGGCATAAAGCACATTGAAAACAAACATGATAATAATGCTAGTATGGGAAATTAACTACCTTATGATGCTCCCTTGCTTTCCAAACTTGGTCCACCACTTTTTAATCTTTCCACAACCTTCTTGAACCTATCCACATCATCATTGAACCAATTTAGCCATTGATTTTTCGGAATTATACAATACCGTATGCACTAAAACCCAAATTTTTCACTTAGTTCTCCTTTGATCTTTCTTTGCACAACACACTTGTTCTTAAGGTTTTGGACCATGGAGAATCCATTTTTGAGGTCAAAATCATGAAATTCCAACTCTAAATACTCCCCCTGATCTAACCATTGATCTTTCTTTGTACAACACACTTGTTCTTAAGGTTTTGGACCATAGGGAATCCATTTTTGAGGTCAAAATCATGAAATTCCAACTCTAAATACTCCCCTTATTCTAACCAAAATCTGACCTAACTGATTGAAAAAGATTTCCTTCAAATCATTCAAACCATCCATGGATTTATGCTTCTAGTATCTAGTCTAAGCTTTCCCTTAAGTTTAATGGTTCAAAACTCATTCCTATGCTAAAAACCCAATTTGGCCAAAACCCTAAGGTGAAAAGGAAGCAAACTAAACCATAAAATATGCTTTGATAGCCATAGATTGTAAGCTTAAGGTGGTAGTATAGAAGCTTACCAATTTGTGCTTCAATTTTCCTTTGGTTTCTCTTCCTTTTTCTCTTCCTTCTTGCTCTGTTTTCTTGTATTTTTTCTTGTCTATTTTAGGCTGCTGGTGCATGTGTGAATGGTGAGGAAAGAGAAGGGTTTAAGTGGTTAATTAGATGCTTAAGTGAGTAACTAATCATGGTTATTTTTTGCTAATCCTTGATTACTTTATTACATACTTCTTTGTGAAGTTTTCCTCCAAAAATCATTAAATATTTGGGCCTTTTGGACTGTAGTAAATCACGCATGAGAGAGAGGGAACCACGTCCAAAAATTGCCCAATTTTCCTAATCCAGATATACCTCAATCCAGGTACTTTTTAGTCATACCAATAAAATCGTCTTTATAATAATTTAGCATTTTTGGGATACAGGACTATTCTAATTTTTTTTATATTTTCATAATTATCCTGTCCTAAATGGTATCTATGTATGGCCCATATCCTGACCCAGCTTCTTTTTAACCATCGGTAGGGCCCACAGTTTACTTTATCGGTTTACTATTACTTTTGAATACTCAGCACTGATTATTTCTTTATTCTTGAACATTAACCCTCAGTGCCATATACCATTTGACTTCTCTCATCGAGGGTTTCATTTTGACAGTAATATTGCATATTTACAAAATTGCCCTTGACCCGGTGTTAAATTGTAATTTTGAAAACTTTTAAGTCATTAGGTGTAATTTTCCCAAGACTTTTCTATTCCTTCCTCCACGTAAATTTTTATACTTTTGGGACATGGATGTCATTTTTATATTCTTTAGGGCCAAAATATAATTTTAAAATTTTTTGGTCTAACTGGGAAAAATGATATATTTGCCCCATTTCACACAAAACGGTGTCTATCTGTTTTTCGTGAATTCCTTGTACATTTTACATTATCATCAATTATGTCTTCTTTTATCACTTAGTATCTAGTAAAATTTTAGGATATTACATTTCTATCCCTCTTAAATTAAATTTCGTCTTCGAAATTTAAAACATACCTTATATAAATAGTGCTGGATACTTCTGTCGCATGTGTGACTCCATCTCCCAGGTTGCTTCTTCTATAGATAAGCCTTTCCATACCACCTTCACTAGAGAAATATCTTTGTTCCTTAGTTGTTTGACTCGATAATCTACTATTCTTTCTGGTAATACATTAAAGCAAAGATTATCTTGTAAGTCAATACATTCATATTCTATAATATGTGAAGGGTCTTGCTGATATTTCTTTAATTGGGAGACATGGAAGACACTGTGAATTTGGCTTAAATTTAGTGGTAGGGCTAACAGGTAAGCTACAGGTCCAGCTTTTGAAAGGAGTTTGAAAGGTCCGATATACTTGGGACTAAGCGTTTTCATTTTGAGAGATCGACTAACCTAGTTGTAGGAGATACTTTAAGAAATACATGGTCTTCTACTTCAAATTCTAACTCTTTTGTTTACTTTGAGCCGTTAGTAGCTTTTTCTTTATCATTTCAATCTGTTTGGAAGTTTGGTCTATGATCTCTGGACCTATCAATGCCTTTCACTCAATTCCGTCCAACAAAGTGGGGGCCTGCACTTCCTACCATTCAATGCTTTATAAGGTGCTATCTGTATACTAGAATGATAATTGTTGTTATAGGTGAATTCTGCCACAGGCAAGTATACATCCTAATTTCCTTTCATCTCTTATACACAAGCCCTTAGCATATCCTCTAATGTCTGAATTGTTCTTCCAGTTTGTCCATCAGTCTGAGGGTGATATGATGTGCTGAACCTTAGTTTAGCACCTAGGGCTTACTGTAATGATTTCCAAAAATTTGAAGCGAATCTTGGACCCCGGTCTGATATAATACTGCTTGGCACTCCATGTAATCTTACTATCTCTTTTACATATAGTTGTGCCAATCTGTCTAATGTATATGTTGACCTCATAGCTAAGAACTATGTTGACTTCGTTAACCTATCCACAATTACCCAGATTACATCATATCCAGACGAAGTTCTAGGGTATCCCATTATGAAATCCATTGAAATACTATCCCATTTCCATTTTGGAATCTCTAATGGATGTAATAATCCAGCAGGCTTCTGGTGCTCTATTTTTACTTGTTGACACACTAGGAATCTAGACACGTACTGAGTAATATCCCTTTTCATACTAGGCCACCAAAATAATTTCTTTAAATCATGGTACAATTTCATAATACCTGGATGAATAGTACATTTACTCTGATGTGCCTCTACCAAAACCTTTTCTCTTATCTCTATTACTAGTGGTACATAAACTCTCTTTTGAAATCTCATTAAGCCATTTTCTGATACATTAAATTCATGCATCTCTCCATGCCTTTGCTTTTCTTTAACTAACTTTACGAACTCATCCTCTTGCTAGGCTTTCAATAAATCATTTAAAAATTCATTGCCAATTTTAGTCTCATGCAACTGTAAAAATAAATGCATATCTCTGTAATCTTCCAGCATTTTAATTTCACAAATCATCATGTAGGCTACGTGAATAGTTTTTCTGTTGAATGCATCAGCCACTACATTAGCCTTTCCTGGATGGTATTTTATAGAATGGTCATAATCTTTTAACAACTCCATCCATCTTCTTTGCCTCGCATTTAATTCTTTCTGATCTTTTAAATATTTGAGGCTCTTATGGTCACAAAATACTTCTACTATTCCATCATAAAGATGGTGTCTCCAGATCTTAAGAGCATGCACTATAGCCACAAGTTCTAAATCATGAGTGGCATAGTTTTTTTCATGTGGTTTTAATTGTCTAGAAGCATAAGCTACCACTCTACCTTCCTACATTAGTACACAACCCAATTTGTGCTTACTTGCATTTGTATAAAGCACAAAAGGTTCTTTGGGATTAGGTATAGTTAATACAGGTGGAGTAGTTAACCTGTGCTTTAGTTCGTGAAAACTATTTTCGCAATTCTTATCCCACACAAAAGGTTTGTCTTTTCGAGTAAGTTTTGTAAGCGGCAATGCAATTTGAGAAAAGTCTTGTATGAAACGTCTGTAATAGCCAACTAAACCAAAAAAAACTTCTTATCTCAGTTACAGTTTTGGGTCGCTCCCACTTTAGGACAGCATCTACTTTACTTGGGTCTACTGCAATCCCGTCCTTGGAGACGACGTGCCCTAAGAATCATACCTCTATGAGCCAAAACTCACACTTACTTAGTTTAGCATATAGCTTTCTTTCTTTTGAAACTATCAAGACTATTCTCAAATGCATTTCATACTCCTCTAAAGACTTAGAGTACAGTAATATATCATCGATAAATACCACAACAGATTTATCTAAGTATGGCCGGAAAATCCTATTCATGTAGTCCATAAAAATTGCTGGAGCATTAGTCAGACCAAATGGCATCACTAAAAATTTGTAGTGCCCATAACAAGTTCTAAAAGTAGTTTTCGGAATATCTTCTGCCTTTACCCGTAATTGATGATAACCTGATCGTAAATCAATTTTTGAAAACATAGTGACCCCAGCCAATTGATCTAATAGGTCATCAATTCTACGTAAGGGATATTCATTGTTTGTTGCTACCTTGTTCAGTTCCCTATAATCAATACATAATCGGAGGCTCCCATCTTTCTTCTTTACAAATAATACCAGAGCATCCCATGGAGAAATGCTAGGTCTAATCAATCCTGTTTCCAATAACTCCTCAATTTCCTTCTTTAATTCTGCCAACTCAAGTGGGGCCATTCTATATGGTGCTCTGGATATCAGGCTCGTTCCTGGTGCTAAGTTTACGGCAAATTCAATTTCTCTTTCCAGTGGTAAATCTTTAAAATCCTTTGAAAATACTTCTGGAAATTCCTTTACTACTAGCATCTTTTTAATCTCGTCATCAACTTCCACATTGACTGAAAAGAAAACTAAGTAGGCTGAAATTCCTTTTCCCAAGCATCACTCAGCTTGAGTGGTCAATATAAAATTTAACTTCGTCTTAGTAATTGGAATATTTTCTGGGGTAGGTAAGATTAGAACTTTGTTTTTGCAGTCAAGGAGAATATTATTGGCAGAGAGCTAGTTCATGCCTATTATGACAACTATATCTGAGAATGGCATGCATATAAGATCTAGTGTGGTGCAGCAATATTCATATTATACAATACAATTTAGGCAGACATGAGATGTGGCTATTGATTACCAATAGGTGTGGACACATGCAAATCATATGGCAATTGAATGATTATCAGACCAAACCCTTTAGCACATTTATGGGAAATGAAAGAATGACTAGCACCTGAACCAAACAAGGCATGCACAAGACAATCATTTACTTTAATCATACCTTCAATGAGATCAAGTGATTGTCGGGCCTCTTATTGTGTAAGAGTGAAGACTCTTTCTTGTGCTTGTGGTTTAGTCCTTGCTATATCTACTCTGCAATCTCTTGTAAAGTATCCAGGTTTTTCACATCAGAAGCATACATTTTACCCAGCTAAACATTGTCTTCCCATGTATCTTGCCACATTGCTCACACACTGGAGCTTCTTTTTGTATGTCTTTTTGCACATCTCTTTGCATAAATCATCCTCCTCTTCTTCTATTGTTCCATGACTTTTTTCGTTTCTTGCTTGATTCTCCTTCTTTAAATGTAACTTCTCTTGTACTAGTTGGGACAGAAGACATAAAGCCTTTATGATTCAAACTTCCTTTAGTGATCCTACTGACCTCAACTAGTGTATTGAACTCTCTAATCCTCATAGGTGCTACTCTTTCTCTGATAACTAGTTTCAAACCTCTTTCCAGCTTCTTAGTCTTCCATCGTTCATCATCATGTTGCTGTAAGTATGTAGAATATCTTGCTAACTATATAAAAGTAGCTACATACTCATCAATAGACTGATTTTCTCCTTGTTGAAGCATAATGAATTCCGCTTCCTTCTCATCTTTTACTGACAGTGGGAAGTACTTATCATAGAAATACTCTAAAAATATCTCCCATGTCAAAGGTATGTTATGTGCTTGCAAAATTAGCTCTGTGTTTCGCCACCATTGATCTGCCTCTTTCTCAAACATGTAAGTGGCTAACAAAGCTTTCATCTTTGAGGTGTATCCCATTAGTCTGAATATCTTTTCAAGACTCAGTATCCAATCCTCCACTGCTTGAACATCAAATTTTCCTTCAAAGGAAGGAGGACAATGCTTCCTGAACTGAACTATAACATTCTGTTGATTGGCAAAGTCTATTATTGCCTGATTCATCACTGCAGCTAGTGTTTCTACTTGCTGCTGTGGATTTTGAACTAGCACCTCAGTTCTAACATCAGGACATTCTCTTTGATCTGCTATAGACCTCTGTAAATTCTCAATAATTCTCTATTGTTGATCTAATCTGTTCATAATGACTTGCAAGGGATCAACCTGTTGTGGAGCACCTTGTTGTGGAATATCTTGTTGCGGAGCTCCTCCTTGTTCAGGAGTTGCTTCTCTAGTTTGTCTTTTGGTATGTGTCATTTTGATCTACACAATATTAAAATCACATTCATATAATAATCATACTCAGAGAACGTATATAAACGTATCATTCGATTCACATAGTCACTAAATACATGCTTTCCTTCATAGTCTTTTCTACATCATCATACATCAGTCTTTCTATTCTACTTATTAAACTTGTTATGGCTGCTTATATATTACATCTCAAATGAGTAGTCAGTCAGCATTCTTTACATATATACATGTTTACATATGCATACAACCGACTATCATCTATGAGGAACTAGGACTGTCTAGGAGGTAAGTAGTTACTAGATCCTCCTCTGGATCCTCCTATGGTTCTTCCTCTGGTTCCTCCTCTGGATCCTCTTCTGGTTCTGGCTATTCCTCATATTGTCCCTCTATCAAGTTCTCATGATTCGGGAGCTCTACAAGGTCAGTCTCAGCTTGTTTGGTATTCTTCAGTTCCATCCTCAGCTTTTCACGATGCCTCAATTCTCTAAGACATTCATGAAAAATCACTGGCCACTCTCTTCTCATCTCATCCTTTACTATTTCCCAATAGTCATCTTCATCAGGCAATATGGTGAGAAATGTATCTATCCATGCTAGCTTAAAGAAAGGTTGACCTTGAGACTCCATAAATTCTTTTGCATCTCTTAACATATCGAGGAAAGTAGTCATTGGGGAGTCCCAATAACTTTGGAGACTTTCATTATAAAATCTAGCCACAATCTCTCATACTCTCTGAGCTTTGTCAGTGGGAACTTTAGGAACTTCTACAATTGGATGCTTTCTTGAATCACCCTTCTGTATCTTCTGCTTCTTTGCCTTCTTGACTTTCCCCTTTATCATGTAATTCTTAACACAGTGAGCTAAATTTTGGTACTCCCTTCCTTCTAACTTTGCTTTAATGGGTGTCCAAAACTTGTCATCTGGTATTTCATTGAGGAGTGTGGTGATCCAGATCGGCTTAGGGTATTTTGTTCCTGTTCCTTCCAGAAACATCTTAACCTTTGACACTCTACTCATGAATGCCATTACTTGCTCCAGTCCCTCTGAGTAAGCACCATATTCCCTTGAGTACTTACATATGACCCGGTACACTATAAGTTCTACATTTACCAGTCTATCATCCGGGGTATTATCAGGATCAAACAGAAATCCTGCTATGTAATCCACATCTTCATATACCTCAACTGCCCTTTCCTGTATGGGCACTACTGGAATAGCATTCTTGTATTGGTTAGGGAATTCCTACTTCATACTATTCTTCCTCTACATTCTCGACGAGAACCTCATTGGAGCCTATACTTTCTTCTTGATGGTGTACCTCGGGTACCATCTCAGGCTCTTCATGATCATCAACAACTGATCTGTTATTTGTTGAAGACATCTTTACTATCCTTCAATTACAATGACAACTAGTTAGTAGAACAATATTAAGGAATAATTTATTTATTACTATTCCTTTTTCCTAACTTAAACTGTATTGACCAACTGCTATTACTCTAAGAACCTAAACCTTCGGCTCTGAGGCCCTAAACCTTTGGCTCTGATACCAAAAACTGTAACACCTCTCTTATGGGCCCATTTTCCATGTATTTAATGCTTACAAAGTCTATTTGTATCGTAGTAGGATCTTGAATCACAATAAATGCCATAATAAATTTTTTTCAACTTTGGCCACTATTCGTTTAATCGAATTTATTTATTCCCATTAAATTTTAAAAAATCATAACTAAATCAATAAAAATCGTATGCATGTGATTCAAGTCTCTAGGTATAGCTTATAACTTTGTATACATGGGAAAAATATAAGTCAGAGCAATGCTAGTACTGATCTGTACAACAAACTTTGTGAAATTTCACAATTTATATGAAAACTGCAAAATAATCATTTTAATTGGGATTAAATATAAAAATCCACCAAATATTGCTCACACATCCAGTTTGAGTGTTCTTTGGACCATTGGAGAGCTTTTTCTGTCTACTTTTAAACCATATACACCATTCATACTTTATACATCAAAAGTCCAAATAGTGGCATATTTACTCTACATAGATCAAGATGACCATTTATATCTTACTACTTTGCCAAATAAAAGCCATAAAATATTTACATGGCCATGCATCATTTTCATACTATACCATACTTTAGCTAAGACCGAACGCATCATAAAATCTTGAAGAAACATACTCAACATCACATTTACAAATTTAGACATAAGGTCAAAGCTCATGGCCAATGCTAGAATTATCAAGTTAATGGCCAAATTCTTTCTCCTTTCCTTTCTCTTCCTTGGTGGTCTTGCCATTGTTGCTACCTATTCATGGTTAATATCTGGGAGGATGAGATTCAAAGAATCTCAGAAGTTAACACCCAACATGCCGTCACATCATCACATTAAGCATGAAAACATCAAGATAACACATTTTGAATACATTAACACATTTGCGTCATACGAATTCATAAAATTTTTGGTAGAGTTTCATTTTGAAAAATGGACATCTCGGGGTCTCAATGCCCCTTAATCAACTCAGCCAATACACATAAATCATCTCAAAACATCATTGCAATCATATGACAAGGCATAAAGCACATTGAAAACAAACATGATAATAATGCTAGTATGGGAAATTAACTACCTTATGATGCTCCCTTGCTTTCCAAACTTGGTCCACCACTTTTTAATCTTTCCACAACCTTCTTGAACCTATCCACATCATCATTGAACCAATTTAGCCATTGATTTTTCGGAATTATACAATATTGTACGCACTAAAACCCAAATTTTTCACTTAGTTCTCCTTTGATCTTTCTTTGTACAACACACTTGTTCTTAAGGTTTTGGACCATGGAGAATCCATTTTTGAGGTCAAAATCATGAAATTCCAACTCTAAATACTCCCCCTATTCTGACCAAAATCTGACCTAAGTGATTGAATAAGATTTCCTTCAAATCACTTCAAACCATCCATGGATTTATGCTTCTAGTATCTAGTCTAAGCTTTCCCTTAAGTTTAATGGTTCAAAACTCATTCCTATGCTAAAAACCCAATTTGGCTGAAACCTTAAGGTGAAAAGAAAGCAAACTAAAACATAAAACATGCTTTGAAAGCCATAGATAGTAAGCTTAAGGTGGTAGTATAGAAGCTTACCAATTTATGCTTCAATTTTCCTTTAGTTTCTCTTCCTTCTTCCTCCCTTTTCTTGCATTTTTTCTAGTATGTTTTAGGCTACTGGTTCATGCATGAATGGTGCGGAAAGAGAAGGGTTTAAGTGGTTAATTATATGCTTAACTAAGTGATAGAATAAGGGCTAGGCATGAATTGCAAGAGTTTGGAGCGGAGCATGGAGAGCTTGGAAGACTTGATCAAGGTGTTGAACATGAAGCCCAAGCTTAAGTGAGTTTATCAACTCCAAAATACAAGTTTCAGATCCAAGCCCAAGATAAGCCCATTGGAGGGGGTCATTAAAAGATCATGTGCTTCATTAAAATAGCATGTGACCTAAGTATTAATGGCCCTAATTAGTATTAATTTCGTTTTTATTAATTATGAGCTTAACTTTGTTAATTAATAAAGCCCAATTAGTCAAATAGTAGTCTTTTTGATAGCCCACCTTGTAAATAAACATGTCATGTGCCAAACATGTGATTTCATTAATGTGTTGGCATGTTTATAAGGGCTTAGGTATTATTTTATTATTTTTTTATGAATTTTCATTATTTTATTTTAGAGCTTTATTTTATTAGTTTTCTAGGTCCAATAGGAGTGTTATTTAAGCCCAAAGTCTTCTAATCCTATTAGGATTACTTGAGCCCAAATTAATTAGGGTTTCTAAGCTTATTAGGTTAGGTTTTACCTTACCTATTTAAGGCTAACTTTCATGTACGTTTTTAGAGATTTGAATGATTAAAGTTTCATACTTTTGTGAGTTT
Organism: Adenanthera pavonina; assembly: GCA_026686845.1. NCBI lineage: Eukaryota > Viridiplantae > Streptophyta > Magnoliopsida > Fabales > Fabaceae > Adenanthera > Adenanthera pavonina. The sequence goes on along the minus strand of JAIVEN010000019.1, from coordinate 6,948,044 downwards.
CCTCTTGCTATTCTTTGAGTGCTGGAGAGAATACTATGACTTATCAAGGAATTGGTCAATCCTTGTGGCGTCACCGGAACTAGGGTTCAAGAGACCGGTTCTCTTGGGTTCTAATTCACCTAGACCAACATATCTTGTGTGCTTTCTTGATTATTCTCATCTTTGTGTGTCTATCTTACTGTTTTTCAATTTACCAGTCTTTGTGTCCCTTGTTTCGCAAAGATCCGGGTGTTATACACATAAAAGTGGGTTCTTTGGATTGATTCCAAAAGGGTTCACGTATCATTTTGAGTTTCCTCTTGCGATTCTTTGAGTGCTGGAGAGAATACTATGACTTATCAAGGAATTGGTCAATCCTTGTGGCGTCACCGGATCTAGGGTTCAAGAGACCGGTTCTCTTGGGTTCTAATTCACCTAGACCAACATATCTTGTGTGCTTTCTTGATTATTCTCATCTTTGTGTGTCTATCTTACTGTTTTTCAATTTACCAGTCTTTGTGTCCCTTGTTTCGTAAAGATCCGGGTGTCATACACATAAAAGTGGGTTCTTTGGATTGATTCCAAAAGGGTTCACGTATCATTTTGAGTTTCCTCTTGCGATTCTTTGAGTGCTGGAGAGAATACTATGACTTATCAAGGAATTGGTCAATCCTTGTGGCGTCACCGGAACTAGGGTTCAAGAGACCGGTTCTCTTGGGTTCTAATTCACCTAGACCAACATATCTTGTGTGCTTTCTTGATTATTCCCATCTTTGTGTGTCTATCTTACTGTTTTTCAATTTACCAGTCTTTGTGTCCCTTGTTTCGCAAAGATCCGGGTGTCATACACATAAAAGTGGGTTCTTTGGATTGATTCCAAAAGGGTTCACGTATCATTTGGCATCAGAGCTTAGGTTTGCAAATCAAGGTGTGTTCTTTGTTTTTCCTTATTTTCTTGTTTCACATCTTTGTTGCTTCTGGAAATTTTTTTTGTGTCACTATTCACCCCGTACGCGTCACTGTTGCGCACTGTTCATCATACTGTTTCAGTCACTGTTCCACTGTTCGGGTCACTGTTCGTACTGTTCATCGTCATTGTTTTTCGAGTACTGTTCACGGGGTACTGTTTCGGGTTACTGTTCAAAAAAATCTGAAAAAAAAAAGATAGATTGATTGCTAAAGAAAAAAAGGAATATAGCAGCAACAAAAAAAAAGTAGCAGAAAAAAAAAATTAAAAAAAATCTGAAAAAAAAAAAGGTGAGATTTACTGCTGCAAAAAATATATATATAGCAGCAACAACAAAAATAGTAAAAAAAAATAAATTATTTGATTAGATTTGATTTGAGACTTGATTGACTTAATTTGTCAACTTTGGTGGCAAGTCTCATTAAAATATCTATAGTTTGTCTTTCCTTCAGATTTCTTTCCTGATCAGTTTCCTACAAATTGTCATCCTTCTTTGTTCTATTTCCTTCATATTTCTCTTGTTGGAAATTCCAGTTCCTTTGTTCTCATTTTATGTTGGTTATTGTTTAATTGAATTAGGATCTTTGAGAACTTTAATTTTGAACTTTTGTTTTCTGTGATTGCCACTTCTTTAAAACTGATTTCCTTTTGATTGAAGTTGTGGTTTTAATTTAGCACTCTCATAAGAAAGCAAGTTTTGAGTGGAAAAAGACAAGAGAGAAATTGCATCATATTTGAAAAAGCCTTAATTTACTGTGAAACACGAGTGCATTTACATTACTTTGAGTGAAACACGTGAGGGAGTGGTGAGGTCCATTTTCTCCTTTATTTTCGCTAACATTTCAGATTATAAATATGACTGTTGGAGAAGTTGATTTTAAGGCCTTATTAAGGACTTTTAATGATCAAATTGAGGAAGTAAATGCAAAATTGGATCGCTTGGAGTTTCCTTCTAAAACCAAAGCAAGGCGTAATCCAAAGGTTCCTGCTCACACGGATGTTCTTAGCAAGATCAAATCGAAGATCCCACTATTTCATGGTGAGAAAAATCCCGATGTTTACTTGGATTGGGAAAGAAAAGTTGAACAAGTCTTCATAAGTTGCAACTACTCCGAAATAGAGAAGGCACAATGTGCTTACCTTCGATTGGATAAAAAAGTTGCTGCTTGGTGGAAACGAATGGAAACTACACGAGCTACGAATGGTGAATCTTCCATTATAACATGGAATGAAATGAGAGCAGCCTTGAGGAAAAAATACATGCCATCCAAAGCTAAAAGTGAAGATGAACATATTAAAGAAATGCACATCTTCGTGAAAAAGAATCCAACTCTTACTGTGTCTGATTCCCGTGTGGAGAAAGATGATCGAGCGGATGATGAAGTTGCTACCACTTCAACAACCGATGATGGAACAAGAGAATTCGCTACAGGTATGCCTAAACCTCAAAATTCTAATACTGATATCTCTTGTAATTTACGATGTGATAATTCTGATGAGATGAATGTTGTTTGCATTGATGATATCTCTTGCAATGGATCAATTGAATTGGAAAGCAAGTATGAATGTGTTGAACCTAGAAATATCAATAATTTTGATGATGTTGTTTATGTTGAAGAGATTGATTGTTTGCATCAACTAGAGGAGAATATTGATCTAGAGGTTGCTAGTACTTTTGATTCTAGTGGCGTCTCTAATTTGCATCAGTTGGAAAATGAATTTCATGATTGTGCTAATGAAATTAACCAAGATTGTGTGCAACTGTTAGAAGAGAAACATGATTTATTTGTTGTTAATGATTTGAGGGAAAATTCTTTGAATAGTAGCATGCTAGTTTCAAGTAGTGCTAAAATGTGATTCCTTTGGAAATTAGATCTTATGATTGCATTGATGTGATTGAGCATATTAACATGGTGATTGGAGATTTAGACTATGATGTTAGCTTGAATGGGTATGATAGAAACTGTTATCATGTTTTGGAAAAAGCCCATGAGCTAGAGTGGAAAAATAAGAGTTGTAGAAATGAGAGAAATAAGAAAGTAAAAGTCCAAAAAGATGTCAAAAGTGCAAGAGGAGTGAGTGAGAAGAAAAGTAAGAAAAGAAAGAAAAAGAGGAAGAAAAAGAGAGAAAAGAGAAATGAGAGAGAGCAGAAAGATAAGAGTGGAAAGATAATTGAGAGTTGTTTGAGAGAGAGTGAGAATAAGGTTAGTTTCACTAAACTTATTCCTTCTTCTTATGTTCCTTCACTTCATCTTCTTTGTCCTTCTTACTTAGTTTCTGATTTTTGTAGTTTGTTTCGTCCTACTTTGTGTTATAAAACCTTAGTTCCTCTTGAGTCCAATGTGATAATAAGTTCATTTGACAATTTAGTGTCTTCTTTCTCTAGTTCATCCATCTATGTCTTTCCATTTCATCCTTATTATGTTTTGTCTCCTCAAATTGTTTCTTGTATCCCTCCAATTTGTTTCATATTTTATGTGTTATGTGAGTCTCATGAGATATGTGTTTCCTTCTTTGCTGCTTGTGTGTTTCATAAGTCATGTGCTTTCATGCTCCATTGTTGGCATTGTGTCCCATCTCATCCAGATGAGTCTAGTATGTTCCATTCTCTTTCTAGTTCATTCCTTTCTTTTGGTTTTGTGTTAGTATGTACTTCTTTAGTCATTACTTCTCTATCTTTGTCTTACCATTGTGCATCATCATCTAATATTAAATCTGTCCAGATTTTGAGTTTATTGCATTATAATCACATCTGCCCAGATTTCATCCTGTATGATCTTTCTCATGCATTGGTTTCAATTAATTCCTTTTGTGTCAAGTTTTGTTCCCATATCATTCCCCATGAATCTGCTAACACCTTGGTTCCATTTAAGTTTTGTTGTTTCGAATTGGTGTTTAGCTATTTCCTACAGGTTTTGAGTGAGGTCTTTCCAATCCATGAAAATGAGTTGTATGCGATTCAAACAAATGGATTGCATAATAAGGTTTTTGATCCTGGAGATTGGTTGCAAAAGCTTAGAGGAACATTTAAAGTCAATTTGCAACCAAGGGAGAATATTGTCTTCCAAGTTAATGTGAAGATCAAAGCCACAAAGGAACAATTAAGTCTGAAAGGTAAGTATACTCCTTGTTATCTATTTGATACTTTTAATCGTTCCCTTTCTTTTCATGTAGATTATGGAGATTTGAGGACAAATCCTTTCGAAGGGGGAGGGAATGATAGAATAAGGGCTAGGCATGAATTACAAGAGTTTGGAGCGGAGCATGGAGAGCTTGGAAGACTTGATCAAGGTGTTGAACATGAAGCCCAAGCTTAAGTGAGATTATCAACTCCAAAATACAAGTTTCAGATCTAAGCCCAAGATAAGCCCATTGGAGGGGGTCATTAAAAGATCATGTGCTTCATTAAAATAGCATGTGACCTAAGTATTAATGGCCCTAATTAGTATTAATTTCGTTTTTATTAATTATGAGCTGAACTTTGTTAATTAATAAAGCCCAATTAGTCAAATAGTAGTCTTTTTGATAGCCCACCTTGTAAATAAATATGTCATGTGCCAAACATGTGATTTCATTAATGTGTTGGCATGTTTATAAGGGCTTAGGTATTATTTTATTATTTTTTTATGAATTTTCGTTATTTTATTTTAGAGCTTTATTTTATTAGTTTTCTAGGTCCAATAGGAGTGTTATTTAAGCCCAAAGTCTTCTAATCCTATTAGGATTACTTGAGCCCAAATTAATTAGCGTTTCTAAGCTTATTAGGTTAGATTTTACCTTACCTATTTAAGGCTAACTTTCATGTACGTTTTTAGAGATTTGAATGATTAAAGTTTCATACTTTTGTGAGTTTCCTCTTGCGATTCTTTGAGTGCTGGAGAGAATACTATGACTTATCAAGGAATTGGTCAATCCTTGTGGCGTCACCGGAACTAGGGTTCAAGAGACCGGTTCTCTTGGGTTCTAATTCACCTAGACCAACATATCTTGTGTGCTTTCTTGATTATTCTCATCTTTGTGTGTCTATCTTACTGTTTTTCAATTTTCCAGTCTTTGTGTCCCTTGTTTCGCAAAGATCCGGGTGTCATACACATAAAAGTGGGTTCTTTGGATTGATTCCAAAAGGGTTCACTTATCACTAAGTAACTAAGCATGGTTACTTTTTGCTAATTCTTGATTACTTTATTACATACTTCTTTGAGAAGTTTTCCTCTAAAAATCATTAAATATTTGGGACTTTTAGGCTGCAGCAAATCACGCATGAGAGAAAGGGAAGTGCATCCAAAAATTGCCCAATTTTCCTGATCCAGATATATCTCAATCCAGGTATTTTTTAGTTGTACCAATAAAATCGTCTTTACAGTAATTTAGCATTTTTGGGATACAGGACTATTCTAATTTTTTTTTTCTATTTTCATAATTATCCTATCCCAAATGGTATCTATGTATGGCTCATATCCTGGCCCAGCTTCTTTTTAACCGTCGGTAGGACCCACAGTTTACTTTATCGGTTTTCATAATTATCCTATCCCAAATGGTATCTATGTTTCTATGTTGGAACATACGAATTTTCAAGTTAAAGTTCTTCTAGTAAGTGTGAACAGTTGTCCCATATTGCTACAATGCCTTCGAAGTTTGAATTTTAGTGCCCAAAATTCATCTATCAGTGGGCAGCTCAATAAGGCACAATAGTTCATCTTTTTAAAATTCGAATTTTCAAGATTCAAAGTTCGTCTGTCAGAGAAAGCTCTTATTAGACTTAGTTCAAAGTTCAAATTTCTGAAAATCAACATTCATATGTCAACAGATTATCATAATAGACTTGCAAGCTTTGTTTCTATAATTCAAATTTTCAAAATCAAAGTTTGTCTGTTAGTGAAATAATTTTGGACTCTTTTTAAACTTCACTTTTAGATGAATTTTGACATATCCTCAGACGAATTTTTCATTTTTCATGAATTGTGTTTTATCAAATGTTCAAATTTTCAAAACTTAAAGTTCGTTTGTCAGAGAAGGCTCTTATCAGACTTGTGTCAAAGTTCAAATTTCTGCACTCAAAGTTCGTCTGTCAGAGGAATCTCTTTTCTGACTAACTTATTTTCAATTTGAAATTCGAATTTTAGAAGCCAAAGTTCGAATTTTCAAAGCAATCGATCAATTTTAATACTTTAAAGTTCGTCTGTTAGTGGGTGTTTTTCAAATATTCCATGAATTATCATGGAATCATATTTCTAAAAACATTCTTTTGCCAGTTCAAAGTCTTTTACTCGATTTAAATATAGTAAGAGATCCTATATCTAATCTTGTGCTGATTTTACTTGAATTTCTCCATTTGAGATCTTTCATGCACCTTTGATATCTTCTTTCTAAGCTCTAGAAAGTTGGTTTGGAATCATCAAAACACTTGATTCAATATTCTCCCCTTTTTTATGATGACAAAACAACTTGCAAACTGGATTAGTACTTGGGTTTGCTTTAATAAGCTCCCCCTCAACATATACATTATAATTCAAAAGATAAGATATCATGCATAGTAGATCAAACAAAGAGAATCATTAATCCATTTGAGGTTTCAATACAAAGATGGCAATCATAAAATTCAGAACAAAGTTCAGAACAAAGATTTATAATTCATAAGACAAAAACAATACTATAAGAAGGACTAAGCAATCCTAAGTTCTAATCACTTCTTCTTGAACTTGGACTTCTTGCTGTAGGTCTTGCCAGAAGGCTCTACTGCAAACTTTCCAGTTTGCTCAAATAACTTCTCCCCTTTTTTGGCATCATTAGGAAGGTGTACAAAATCAGTAGGAGGAGGGATCTGAGATACTGGAATTGCCTGAAGAGGCACAGAAACAAATGGCAGATCTGGATTAAGCTTTGGTAAAGTCTCAAAAGCTTCAGAACTAGTATCCTCATCGTCAGAGTTCAAGAAGTTCTTGCACTTCTTGCCTAGTGATAGCTAATTGAGCATTTTGTGCCTCTAAGAGACCAAAAGTGGAAACAGGTGAGGGAGCAGGAGGATGAAACATTTCTTCAAGCCTTAATCTTTGAGCTTGTAAGAGAGCATTATGAGCAATAACCTCTAGATCAACATAAGGCATAATGTTTCTCTCTTCATTTAGGGCAGCTTGCATGAATTTTGAGGTGGTGATAGCTGCCACTAGTTTCTCAACTTACTTAGATTCTTGAGATGAGAGAATTGAATCTTGAACAACTTCAGGAATAGGCTCATGGGAGCTTAGTTCCAAAGGGGCCTCTTCCTTCATTCCATAGTTCAAGGGAGGACCAGGACTTGCCTCATTACTGGAGGCCTATAGTGTGGTCAATGTGCCAGTAGCCTCAGTATCATGTACTGCATCATCAGGATCAGGGGAGGCTAGCATGAAAGGACTTGGAGGCTCAGGAGTAGAAGACATGACAGGCTTAGAGAATCCTAGCTGACGTGGAGGGAATGACACTCCTGATGTCTTCATATGCATCAGTAACCACTTTCATATTCTTTACCAACTGATGTATCTGGTCTTACAGATGAGCAAACTTGGCATTTTGCTCATCTTTGATGCTAAGTATGAGTGCAAACAGACTGTCATGCAACTCAGTGATCTTAGTTGGCTTTGCTCAAGTAGATGGAGTGAATGGTATTTGAGCTTGAGTGGGCTAAGATGGAGATGGGACTAGTTGAGAAGGTTGAGATATGGATTTTGCAGCAGCCTTAGAGGTTTCTTCTTACTGTTGGGAGGCATCTTCATCAAGGAAAAGGTCTTCTATCTTTCCAGCTCCCTTTCCAATCCATCTCCCATCTTTCTTCTTTATTCCCATCCTTTGTAGTTCTTCTTCTTTGAAGATTTCAGTAGGCTTCCCTTTTCCTTTCTTAAGATGTTGGATCTGGGCATACTGAAGTATCTTGGAGATGATTGCTGCATAGGGAAGGGTGAAATCTTTCCTCTAATCTCTTGCCTTGATCATGCATTGGAGGATGATGTGTCCCATGATGATAAGCTTCTCATGTATCATTGCTGCCATCACATGTGCTTCAGCCCTTGTAATCAGATTGAAACTACCCCTTTTGTTGAAGATAATCCTAAACACAATATAGTGTAGCATTCTGACTTGAGCACTGAGGTTAGTAAGCTTCAGCAAGCTTAGAGGTGGCCGATTTTCTTTTCTTTTGAACAGAGTGTTCAGAATTGTGCTTTCCTTGTAGTTTAGAAAAGGGCATCCTTTTTCATTTGTAGTTTCAGCCTCATCCATATACCTTGAGGCCGTAATGTCAATCTTCAAACCATCTTGCCCTAGAATTTCTAAAACTTCATTGAATGTCTCATTTGTTAGCCAAATGGTCCATGATCTCATATTGACTTCCAACTTCTTCTTCTTACTGTTAAATTGCAAAGAGGCATACCAGGTTTTTACTACCACATCATCATATCTTTCCAATATTTCTAACAAATTTTTATATCTTATCATCTAAAGGCCAGCATCAAAGTTGTTAGAAATCAGGAATTTTTCCAAATTTACATAGTGAGGCTTGATTACCTTTTTACTGACAAATTTGGTAGTGTATTCTCCAAAAACATGAGTATTGCTCCACAATAGCAGTGAGGTTAGCTGATATTCTCCAGATTCAGTGCTGGAGGAGAATAAGTTGCAGTGACAAGAGTGGCAGGAACAATAGGCTCTGCTTTCATCGAAGGAGAGGGTGCAGATTTCTTCGAGTCTGCTCTTGGAGTAGTTTTTTGCTTTTGGAGAGAGTTGCCTTCCTAGATTTTCCTTTTCTCTTCTGAGTTTCACTCTCCTTGGAGCCATATTAGGATTTTACAGACCTCCTTGGCCGTGACTCTTCCTTCCCAACTTCTGGATTTTTGACTCTTGTCATTCTCGTAGATGAATGATTTAGAAAGATGCAAAGAGTAGGTTTATAAGGTGTGAAAAGAAGTTTAATAGGTGTGAAATAAAGGTTCATGAATGGAGGTAATGGGAATTAAAGAGAGAATTTAAACAGACTTGAGAGAGAGACGAATAGGGTTGTGTCTGTTTAGAGGAAGACTTTCGATTTTAACGTATGTAACAACTGAACAGATGAATTTTGAAGGTCAAAATTTGAACTTCGAGCAATTACAAGTTAATCCATTCAACTAGACTTACTGACAGACGAATTTTCACTTGGAAATTCATCTGACAGAGGCTTAGTTCTGCGAACAAAGAGCAAACAGAAGAACTTTGTTTCAACAAAGTTCGAACTTCAAAAGAGCCAGGCAATAAGCAATTATGAACAAAACAAGCAACAGACGAACTTTACTTATGAAAATTCGTCTTTCAGAGAACCAATAATATGAACATGTTACAACAGACGAATTTTGATTCAAAAATTCGAATTTCAAAATTTTACAAAGAATTTTCAATATGCTTATTTTGAGAAATAGGGATTCGTACAATAGACATGTTGAACAGAGACCATATTGGCATTTCATTTTTGAAAATTTGAATTTCTGGTGTTCAACAGACGAATTTTGAAGAACAAAGGAGTATTGTTATAGTGTGCAGCCAACTAAAATTCGTCTAATGGGCATCCAAATTCGAATGTTGAGCATGATAACTTCTCAAAAACATAGTTTAATCATAGAAATTCGTCTAATAAACATCTAAAATGCGAATTTGAACTTTATGAACTTACAGACTTGATCCAGATGCTCAGATTTCTGGCTTTCTTTTTCATCTTTTGATTGTGCCATCCTGATTAGCTCCATTATATGGTTCAATTATCATTTAAACTTGTAAGGAGCACCTACAACTCATATCAAACACACTTCGATGCTAAAGTTAGGATTGATTCAATGCCAGAAACTCTAATTTAGGTAGATATAAGAACATACTTACAGTTTATTGGGATTTACCACGCCCAATTCTCTTCTGATTTTACAATGTCTATCTTCTAGAAGGGGCTTTGTCAGAATGTCAGCAACTTGATCCTTGGTAGAGATGTATTCTAATCTAATTTCTCCTTTCAGAACATGGTCCCTTATAAAGTGATGCTTAACTTTAATATGCTTTGTCCTTGAATGCATGACAGGATTCTTTGTGATGTTGATAGTACTTTGGTTGTCACACATTATTGGTATTTCCTTCATCTCAATCTCAAGATCTTCAAGCTGCTGCTTCATCCAAATAACTTGGGTACAATAGCTACTAGCTACAATATATTCAGCTTCTACGGTGGATAGAGCCATACTGTTTTGTTTCTTGCTAAACCATGAAACCAAGGATCCTCCAAGGAATTAACATGCTCCACTTGTGCTTTTTCTGTCAGTTTTGGATCCAGCAAAATCAGAATCAATGCACCCAATCAGATCTTCTGCATTACCTTTTGGGTACCAAAGTCCCATATGTGATGTTTCAATTGGATATCTAAAGATGTGTTTCACGGCAGTTGCATGGGTTTCTTTGGGACATGATTGGAACCTTGCACACATATAGACACTGAACATGATGTTAGGTCTGCTAGCTGTTATGTATAGCAAAGATCCAATCATTCTTCTATATTGAGTTATGTCAAAAGTTTTTCCTCCTTCATCCATATCAAGCTTTGTTGCAGTAGCCATAGGGGTTCCCATTGGCTTGGCCTTTTCCATGCCAAACTTTTTCAGTAACTCTTTTAGATACTTTGATTGATTGAGGAAGATACCATCACCACATTGCTTAATTTGCAATCCAAGGAAGAAGTTAAGCTCACCCATCATTGACATTTTGAATTCACCCTGCATTAGCTTAGAGAAATTCTTGCAAAGAGATTCATTAGTAGCACCAAATATAATATCATCAACATAAATTTGAGCAATAAGTAAGTCTTTGTTTTCTTTCTTAGTGAACAAAGTAGTATCTACCTTTCCTCTATTGAACGCCTTCTTAGTTAGAAAAATGCTTAGCCTTTCATACCATCCTCTAGGAGCTTGTTTTAAATCGTAAAGAGCTTTCTTTAGTTTATAAATATGGTTTGGTTTTATAGAGTCCTCAAAACCTGGAGGTTGAACCTCTTTCATGATATATCCATTCAGAAAAGCATTTTTAACATCCATTTGATATAACATTATGTTTTTCATGCATACATAGGCTAATAGGATTCTAATTGCTTCCAATCTTGCAACTGGAGCAAAGGTTTCCTTAAAAATACTACCTTCTTCTTGATTATATCCTTTGGCAACCAGTCTTGTTTTATTTGTAATTATTGTTCCTGATTCATCAAATTTATTTCTAAAGACCCATTTAGTGCCAATGATAAGGTGATTTCTAGGTCTAGGCAATAAATCTCAAACTTGATTTCTTTCAAAATGTTTTAATTCATCTTACATGGCCAGAATCTACTATTCATCAGTTAAGGCTTCTTCAGCACACTTAAGTTCAATTTGAGAAATAAAAGCACAGTTGATCATTTGATCCCTTAGATATTTTCTGGTTTTAACTCTCTCTTGAACATCCCTAATTACTTGATCAATAGGATGATTTCTTTGATATCTCTAAGCTCTAGGGAGATCTTGAGATATATCTTCATTATTATCATCCCTAAAGTCTTTCTCCTGAATATCTTCTTCTATGTTAATACATTCAGATATTTTTTGAGGTTCAGTCTTACCTTCTTCAGAAAGATCTAAGTTCTTAAAATTTGAAATAAGAACATCTTCATCAGTGACATACTTAGAAACTGTGTCATTTTCAATAAACATAACATGCACCGATTCCTCTATAGATTTAGTCTTTTTATTGAAAACTCTATATGCTTTACTCTTACTAGAATAGCCCGGAAATATAACTTCATCATATTTGGCATCAAACTTATCCAGATTCTCCTTTCCATTGTTGTGGATGAAACATTTACAGCCGAATACATGCAGATGTTAAAGGTTTGGCTTCCTTCCTTTGTACAGCTCATAATGAGTCTTCCCTAGAATTGGTCTGATGGAGGCTCTGTTAATTATATAACTTGCTGTGTTTACTGCATCAGCCCATAATACTTGAGAGAGTTCCTTTTCATTCAGCACTGCTCTTACCATATCTCTAATAGTTTTGTTCTTCCTTTCCACCACTCCATTCTGCTGAGGAGTTCTTGGAGCTGAGAAGTTGTGATCAATTCCATGCTCATCACAGTACTCCAAAAAGCATGAATTTTCAAATTCTCCTCCATGGTCAGACCTGATAGACACAATAGGAAATACCTTTCTCATTTTGCACTTTCTTAGCTAAGGTTACAAATGCATCAAAAGTTTTAGTTTTGGAAGAAAGAAACAAAGTCCAGGTAAATCTAGAGTAATCATCCATAATCACAAGAACATACAAATTTCCACTAATGCTTTTTATTCTAAATGGACCAATCAGATCCATATGCAATAGTTGCAGTGGTCTATATGAGGTGACTACATTTTTAGATTTAAAAGATGATTTAGTTTGTTTTCCTTTGAGGCATGCATCACATTCTTTGTCTTTTTCAAAAGAGATTTTTGGTAAGCTAGTGACTAACTCACTCTTAGCTAGTTTTGACAGTTGGTTCATGTTAACATGTCTTCTATGCCACAACCGACTATTATTATCCTGACTAATTAAACAGACAGAATCTATGGAAGGAAGTTCATTAAGATCAATAGTATAGTAGTTACCATCCCTTTAAGCCTTGAGAATTACTTTGTGATCACTTTTTTAGATGACCAGGCAAAACTTTGAGTAAAATAATACCCAGTTTCCTTTGTCACATGTCTAACTTACACTTGTTAGCAAGGCTGACTTCCCAAGATGGGGGGTGAATTGGGAAGATTGAAATTTTTCTGCACAAAGTGAAGTTAGTGAAGATATCACAGTATAATGAAAAGAACGTGTAAAATAGAGCAAGCTGAAAAGTAGAGATAAGGAGAAGAAAACTCAAAGATTTATTCTGGTTCGGTCTATCCACTTGACCTACATCCAGTCCCCAAGACACCTCTTGAGATTTGTCCACTATACAGCAAGAATTTCAACGGGCTTCTTGCTAAGGCCACAGTATACGAGTATGCTCTGTTTCTGAGCTCTCTCAAACTCTCCAAGCACTTTCACTATGTGCTTCCCAATCCCCTTGTGAATACCCCTCACAAGTAAATCTATCTTCCAGATGAAGAGTAGATAGTTTACAAATGAATAACTCTCTTGAATAGAGTAGATATGAAGGTTTAAGTACAAATAATGAAGTTGGAAGGGTAAAAGCTTTTGAGATGAAGATTCAGCAGAAATTCGGTATATACAAGTTTGATTCGTTACCCATAACTTCAAATGATGTTGTATTTATAGATTTAGGTCTCAAATATCCGTTAGAGACTAAATCTATCCGTTGGGGAAGTTATCCAACGGTTACTCTGAAAAACTATCCGTTTACCAACCGCATTTAATGTTTCTGACATACTGAAATTCGAATTTTGGTTGGCCAACAGACGAATTTTAAGGGAACCGAAGGTTAAAGCTTCCAACGTTAAAATATGAAGTTCGTCTGTCCATAGAGTGAAATTCGAATTTTGAAACTTATAAAATATTTTCACAATGTGACATACGAATTTTCAAGAAGAAAGTTTTTCTGTAAATCGTGAACAGTGTTTTCAATTTTCTACAGTACCCTCGAAATTTGAATTTTGGATGCCCAAAATTCGTCTGTCCATTGAACGTTCAAAGAGGCACAGTAGTTCACTTTCTTTGAAATTCGAATTTTGGCAGAGTGAAATTCGTCTGTCAGAGAACAGTTTTGAGACTTAAATCATTCTTGATCTCAGATGAACTTTATCAAACTTTCAGACGAATTTCTTCTATTTTCTCAAGTTTTGTTTTGTCTGAAATTCGAATTTTGAAAGAGTGAAATTTGAATGTCACAAAGTAGCTCCTTTGACTCAGATGCAAATTCGAATGTTGCTAAGTCAAAGTTCGTCTGTCAGAGAACATTTTTCAAACTTAGTTTCTTCTTGATCTCAGATGAACTTTAGCATAGTTTTAGACGAATTTCTTTGGTTTTCACAAATTGCATTTTGTCTGAAATTCGAATTTTGAAACTGTGAAGTTCGTCTGTCACAAAAAGGCTTCTTTCAGACTTGATGAAAATTCGAATTTTGAATGACCAAAATTCGTCTGACAGAGAGACATCTCTTCAGACTTGTTCAGTTTAATCTTGAAATTCGAATGTCCTAAGGCAAAGTTCGAATTTCCAACTTTGACAGTTTAGTTTGAACTTTCAACCTTCGTCTGTTTGTGGGTGTTTTCCAAATATTTCAAGATTTAACATAAAATCAAAGTTTAAAAACATCTTTTCTTCAAATCAAAATCTTTTACCCAATCATATCAAGAACTAAGACTCTACAAAAAGTCTACCAGCAAATACTCATAAAATCTTCACTTGATATAGCTTTGATCTCCTTTGATATCTTCAATCCAGGCTCTTGAGTGTTGGTTAAGAATCATCAAAACTCTTGATTCAACATTCTCCCCCTTTTTGATGATGACGAAATAACTCACAAACTGGATTAGTACTTGGGTTTGCTTTCACAAGCTCCCCCTTAATATATGCATAAGATATCAAATCAACAGATTAAGTGAAGAGATTTAAGGCACAAAATATTGCAACAAAGAGATCCATACATTTAATCAAGAGTTGCTTGTACAGAAATAAATTAATCAAAGTTCAAACACAAAATATAAAACAACACAAAATACAACAAGAGGACCCAAGCCTAATTTCTAAGCAATTCTACAATAATTTCTTCTTGGACTTGGTCTTCTTGCTGTAGTATTTCCCTTTCCCTTTCCCAGATTGCTCAGCAGAAGGCTTTCCAGTTTGCCCAGACTTCTCCCCCTTTTTGGCATCATCAGGAAGGCCAACAAAATCGGCTGGAGGAGGAATCTGAGAGACAGGAATAGCACGAAGTGGCACAGGAGCAAAGGGAATATCAGGCTGAACTGGTGCAGGAGGCTCAGCAGTCTCAGGACTAGATTCGTCATCTTCATCATCATCAGAGACCACAAGCAGCTCTTGCATTTCCTGTCTGGATAGAGCTAGCCGAGCTCTCTGTTCCTCTGACAGCCCATAAGTAGCAAGGGAAGGAGAGGCTGGTGCAGGAGGAGGAAACATTTCTTCAAGCCTTCTCCTTTGAGCTAGCAGAAGAGCATTGTGAGCAATAGCAGCAAAGTCAATAACAGGCACAATGCTCCTTTCCTCATTGAGTGCAGCTTGCAGAAATGGTGAAGCAGAAATGGATGCTACTAGCTACTCAACTTGCTCAGACTCTTGGGTGGAAAGGATAGAGTCCTGAGCAACTGCTTCACTCTGCTCAATTGGGCTTGTTTCCTGCAGACCCTCTTCCTCCATGCCATAGTCCAAGGGTGGACCAGGACTTACCTCATTGTTGGAGGCCTTTGGCGTGCCAGTTGGTTCAGTCTCTTGCATACCAACATCAGGGATAGGAGAATCCAGCTCAAAAGGACTTGGAGGCATAGGAGATGGAGACAGAGTAGGCTCAGGGATACCAGGCTGAGGTGGAGCTGAAGTGGTAGGAATTGCATTTCTAATCTCTTCATAGGCATCAGCCACCACCTTCATATTCACAGCCAACTGATGGATCTGATCTTGTAGATGAGCAAATTTGGTGTTTTGCTCATCCCTAATGCTGAGAATGAGTGTTGGCAGACTGTCAAACAACTCAGTGATCTTTGTTGGCTTGACCCGTGAGGAGGGAGTGGAAGGAGGGTGAGTAGGCCTGGAGGGAGATGGAATAGGTTGAGAAGGCTGAGGTACAGATCTGCTAGGGGCCTCAGAAGTGCCTTCTTGTTGGAGGGAAGCATCAGCAACAAAGAACAAGTCTTCAGATTTTCCTGCTCCCTTTCCAACCCATCGTCCTTCATCCTTTTCAATCCCCATTCTTTGCAGTTCTTCCTCTTTGAATGCCTCAGTGAGTTTTCCTTTCCCCTTTTCAATGTGCTGGATCCTAGCATGCTGCAGGATTCTTGAAATAATTGCTGCATAGGGGAGTGTGGAATCCTTCCTCTGATCTCTTGCTTTTATCATTCACTGGAGAATGATATGACCCATATTGATCAGCTTCCCACGTATGATAGCAGTCATTACATGAGCCTCTGCCCTTGTTATCAAATTGAAGCTTCCACCTTTATTGAAAATGATCCTGGACACAATGTAGTGCAGAATCCTTACTTGTACACTTAGATCTGTGGGCTTCAATAGATTTAATGTGGGCCTATTCTCCCTTCTTCTGAACAAGGTGTCCAAGATAGTGCTCTCCTTGTAATATAGGAAGGGCTCACCTTCTTCGTCAGCTGTGCTAGCCTCATCCATATACCCAGAGACTGTGATGTCAACTTTCAGCCCATCTTGACCTGGGATTTCCAACACCTCATTGAAGGTTTCATCAGCAAGCCAAATGGTCCTTGATCTCAAGGTGACCTCCCATTTCCTTTTCTTGCTGTTATATTTAAGAGAGGCATACCAAGTCTTCACTACTTCATCATCATATTTTTCAGCAATTTCCAAGAGATTTCTATATTTTATCAACCATATTGCAGCATCAAAGTTGTTGGATATCAGAAATTGTTCCATATTTACACAGTGAGGCTTGATTACCTTTTTGTTGGAAAACTTGGTAGTGTACTCTTCTTGAATCTCAGGAGTGCTCCACAGTGGTAGTGTAGTCAATTCGAACTCTCCAGATTCAGTAGAAGAAGAGGAAGCCACAGCAGTAGTATCAGCTGAAGGAACTGCAGATTTTGAAGATGAGGGCCCAGCTTTCTGAGATTCTGACTTGGATGATGATTTTTGGCATTTGGAAGGAGTAGCTTTACCGGGTTCGGCCTTTCTCTTGGATTTCTCTCCTTCCTTTGTAGCATATTGAGATTTAACCGTCCTTTTTGGCCGAGTTCCAGCTTGTCCTGTTCCAGGAATCTTCACTCTCGCCATTTCTTGGTTGAATGATGCAGAATGTGGCTGAGAATAGATTTAAGGGATGCGAAAGGAAGTTTAATTGGTGAGAAATGACGGTTTTTGGACAGGAGTTAAGAGGATTGAAGAGAGAATCAGAACAGACTTGGAGGAGTTACAAATAGGGTTGCGTCTGTTCTGTGGGAAACCGTCGGTTTTAACGCATGTAATCGTCTGACAGACGAATTTTGAGGGGTGAAAATTCGAACTTCGGGCAGTTACAAGTTAAACCGTCCAGCACATCTTACTGACAGACAAATTTTCATCTTGAAAGTTCGTCTGACAGAGGCTTGAAACAATCAATACATACACAACAGACGAATTTTGTTCCGACAAAATTCGAATGTTGAAAAGAAAAACAGCCTCAACAAACAAAACTTCAACCAATAGACGAATTAAGCATGCAGAGCATCATCTTTCAAGCATTCAATCATCAAGAACATAATTCAACAGACGAATTTTGAACTGAAACTTCGAATTTTTAAACTTTTGTAAATATTGTCCAACATTCGTATGTTAAGAAGTAATAATTCGTATAACAGTGATGGACAATCATTACTTTGAAATTTTTGTTTTTGAAAATTTGAACTTTCAAGCTTCAACAGACGAATTTCGAGGCATTACCGAGAACTGTTCCAAGGCATAACAGGCCAAAGTTCGTCTGTTGGTCAACCAAAATTCGAATGTTGACCATGTTGACCAGTTCAAAAACACAGATTATCAATGAAATTCATCTAGCAATCAAACATCATACAAATTTCAACTTTAAAAACTTACAGAATGGATCCAGACCTTAGAATAATTATCATTCACTTCATTTTCTGGTTGTTCCAATCTGGAGTGCTCCAATCTTTCAAACTTTTAGCCATTGATTTTCACAAGGAGCACCTGCAACTATACTAAAACATACTCCGATGCTCAAGTTAGAATAAATTCTAGTATTAAAAATTCTAAAGACAGAATTGCACAGAAATGACTTACAATTCATTGGGATTTACCATTCCCAATTCTCTTCTTATTTTGCAATGCCTGTCTTCTGGTAGAGGTTTGGTGAGTATGTCAGCTAGTTGATCCTCTGTTAGGATGTATTCCAGCTTAACTTCTTCTTTCAGAACGTGATCCCTTATGAAGTGGTGTCTAACCTCAATATGTTTCGTCCTTGAGTGCATGACAGGATTCTTAGAGATGTTTATGGCACTTTGATTATCACACATGATGGGTATCTCTTTCATTTTAACCTCAAGATCCTCAAGCTGCTGCTTCATCCAGATGACTTGGGCACAACAGCTTCCAGCTGCAACATACTCAGCTTCTGCAGTGGATAGAGCCACACTGTTTTGCTTTTTGCTGAACCATGAAACCAGGGATCCTCCAAGAAACTGACAAGTTCCACTTGTGCTTTTTCTGTCAGTTTTGGATCCAGCAAAATCAGCATCAATGTATCCTTTGAGATCTTCTCCATTGCTTTTTGGATACCAAAGACCCATCTGTGATGTTCCAATTAGATATCTGAAAATTCTTTTCACAGCTGTTGCATGGGTTTCTTTGGGGCATGATTGGAACCTTGCACACATGCAGACACTGAACATAATGTCAGGTCTGCTGGCAGTTAGGTACAGCAGGGATCCAATCATTCTTCTGTATTGAGTAATGTCAAACATTTTCCCATTTTCATCCATGTCCAGTTTGGTTGCAGTAGCCATAGGTGTTCCCATTGGCTTGGCATTCTCCATTCCAAACTTCTTTAACAGCTCCTTTAGATACTTGGATTGACTGAGAAAGATACCATCATTAAGCTGTCTGATTTGCAATCCAAGGAAGAAATTGAGTTCACCCATCATGGACATTTCGAATTCTCCCTACATTAACTTAGAAAATTCCTTGCAAAGAGTTTCATTAGTAGCACCGAAAATAATATCATCAACATAGATTTGGACAATTAGTAAACCTTTATTCTCTTTCTTAGTAAATAAAGTTGTGTCAACTTTGCCTCTGTTAAACCCTTTTTCAGTCAGAAAGTTGCTCAATCTTTCATACCATGCTCTGGGAGCTTGTTTTAATCCATAAAGAGCTTTCTTCAGTTTATAGACATGGTTTGGTTTTGTAGAATCCTCAAAACCTGGAGGTTGATCTACATAAACCTCTTCCATGATATATCCATTCAGAAAGGCACTCTTTACATCCATTTGATATAGCAAAATATTTTTCATGCATGCATAAGCTAGTAGAATTCTTATAGCTTCTAATCTGGCTACTGGTGCAAAGGTTTCTTCAAAATCAATACCTTCTTCTTGATTATACCCTTTAGCAACTAATCTAGCTTTATTTCTGATTATGGTTCCAGATTCATCAAGTTTGTTTCTGAAAACCCATTTGGTACCAATAACAGGATGATTTTTGGGTCTAGGTACTAAATCCCAAACTTGATTTCTTTCAAACTGATTTAGTTCATCTTGCATTGCCAAAATCCAGTAATCATCAATTAAGGCTTCTTCAGCACATTTGGGTTCAATTTGAGAAATGAAAGCACAATTTAGCATTTGATCCCTTAACAGTTTTCTGGTTTTGACTCTCTCTTGAACATCTCCTATCACTTGATCAACAGGATGATTCCTTTGATATCTCCAAGCTCTAGGGAGTTCTTGAGATGTTTCTTCATTATTTTCTTCATCAAACTCTTGTTCCTGGATATCTTCCTCTATGTTAACAGATTCAGATATCTTTGGAGGTTCAGTTCTACTTTTATCAGAAATGCCCAGTTTTTCAAAATTGAAAGCAAGATCATCCTCATTGGTAAGATGTTTTGAAACAGTTTCATTTTCAATGAAAACCACATGCACAGATTCTTCTACCACATTTGATCTTTTATTATAAACTCTATATGCCTTACTCCTACTAGAGTAGCCTAGAAATATACCTTCATCTGATTTGGCATCAAATTTACCTAGGTTTTCTTTGCCATTGTTGTGAATGAAGCATTTGCACTCGAACACATGGAGATGGGACAGATTTGGCTTTCTCCCCTTGTACAGCTCGTATGGAGTCTTTCCCAGGATGGGTCTGATGTATGCTCTGTTGATGATGTAACTTGCTGTGTTCACTGCATCAGCCCAGAACACTTGAGAAAGTTCTTTCTCATTTAGCATAGCTCTGGCCATCTCCCCAATAGTTCTGTTCTTCCTTTCTACTACTCCATTCTGTTGAGGAGTCCTAGGAGCTGAGAAGTTGTGGTCAATTCCATGCTCACTGCAGTACTCCAGGAAGTATGCATTTTCAAATTCTCCTCCATGATCTGATCTGATAGACACAATAGAGATACCTTTCTCATTTTGCACTTTCTTAACTAAGGTTACAAATGCATCAAAGGTATCACTCTTAGAAGAAAGGAATAATGTCCAAGTAAATCTAGAATAATCATCAACAATTACAAGCACATACAGATTACCACCAAGACTTTTCACCCAAGATGGTCCAATTAAGTCCATATGCAGCAATTCAAGTGGTCTTGTTGTGGTAACTATGTTTTTAGATTTGAAGGATGATTTAATTTGTTTTCCTTTTAAGCATGCATCACATTCTTTATCCTTTTCAAAAAATATTTTTGGCAAACCAGTAACTAGCTCATTTTTAACCAGTTTAGACAATTGATTCATATTGACATGAGCTAATCTCCTATGCCATAACCAACTATCGTTATTTTGACTAATTAAGCACACAGAATCTAAAGGAGGAAGTTCATCAAGGTCAATAGTATAGCAGTTACCATCCCTTTGAGCCTTGAGGATTACTTTGTGATCACTTTTTCTGATGACCAGGCAAAACTTTGAGTCAAACAGCACCCAGTTTCCTTTGTCACAAGTCTGACTCACGCTTAGCAGGTTGTGGTTGAGGCCAATCACAAACAGCACCTCTTCAATGGATGTTTCTGGATTTTTCCCCACAATGCCGATTCCAACGATTTTGCCATATTGATCACCTCCAAAGGTCACCTTTCCTCCTTTCTTGTCTCTAAGGATGATGAACTTCTCCTTGTCACTAGTCATGTGACTTGAGCAGGCACTGTCCATATACCATTTGTTGCTTTTCTTAGCTTTGAGACAGACCTGTAAAACAATGTTTATGATTTCCTTTTAGGTACCCAAATTTGCTTGGGTCCTTTTTGGTCAGTATATTTTTCCCTAGATGCAGATGCAACTTTGGGAACCCATCCAACTTTCCTCCCAAGTCCATTTTTCCTCAAATCACAGGATCTGGAAATATGTCCCTTTTTGTTACAGAAATGACAGGTAGTGAAAGGACTGCTAGATTGAGATGCAGGAAGAAAACAGTGCAGATAATACTTTTGTCTAGCATGCCTTGGTTGATCATATGTTTCAATGTGAGGTGATGCATTAACTTTCTTTTTATTGTTCTTAGCATGCACAAAATGTCTCATATATGCATTTTGATTTTTCTTCCTAATCTTTTCCTTGACAGCACATGGGTCATAGCCAAGACCAGCTTTTCCTTGTGATATTCTTTGGCTCCCCATCAAGGCAAACAACATATCTTTACCTCTTGTGAGCCTAGACATGCTTTTAACTAGATAATCATTAGTTTGTTTAAGTTCAGTGTATGAAGTGCAGCAAACAGATTCAGAAGTAGGTAAAGAAGCAGTTTCAGAAACTATGCCTTGAGACTCCAGCTTGCTTATCTTTTTGTTTGCCAATTTCAGTTCTTTAGCAACTTTAATGAATTCATCATGAAGCTCATGAAATGCATCCAGTAATTCAGAATAGGAAGGTTCAGATTCATATACCTCTTCTTCCAGATCACTGCTGCATGAGGGTGTGGTTTCTTCAGAAGCAAGTGCCATCAGACAAATGTTGGCAATCTCATCTTCATCTTCTTCTTCCTCATCTGAGCTGTTGCCCCATATGGATGAGATGTAGGCTTTCTTCTTTTTCCCTTTGTCAGCACCTTTCTTTTCTTTTTCTTGCTTCTTGAGGAATTGGGGGCAGTCCCATTTTATGTGTCCCTGCTTCTTGCAATCATAGCAAGTCACAGGTTCTTTTGCCTCTTTCTTGCTTTCCCCAGCAGCTACCTTCTTGAAGAATCTCTTATTCTTCTTCTTGCTGTAGAATCTTCCGAATTTTCTGACCATCATAGCCAGAGTTTCCTCATCCAGCCCATCCTCTTCATCAGATTCTTCTTCCTTTTCATCAGCAGCTTTGAGGGCAAGGCCTTTCTTCTTTCTGTCCATCCCAGCTTCCTTGAGAGCTTTGATCTTTCCTTCATACTCTTCAAGGCTGCCAAAGAGAGCTGTGACAGAGGCCATTGATTCTCCTCTGGCTTCTTCTATTGCTGTCACCTTGGGCTGCCATTCCAGAGGGAGTGCTCTGAGAATTTTTCTTACTTTCTCTGATTGAGAGTATTCCTTTCCTAGGCTCTTTAGTTGATTCACAATGAGAGTGAATCTCTTTTGGAGCTCCTTTACAGTTTCTCCTTCAGACATCCTGAAGCTCTCATACTCTCCAATGCACGTATTGAGTCTGTTCTCCCTGACCCCAGATGTCCCTTCATGTGCAATCTGTAAAGTGTCCCACATCCCTTTTGCAGTGGTGCATTGTGAGACCCTGTAGAATTCGTCCTAGTTCAGGGCACTGACTAAACAATGCTTTGCTTTAAAATTCAGTAGGACTCTCCTTCTGTCTTCATCATTCCACTCTGCTTCCAGCTTCTCTTTGTATCTTCCATCTTCAGTTAGAGCCATTGGGACGAAATCTCCTTTATCAATGACTGACCAAATGTCAAGATCAATTGATTGGAGGTAGATCTGCATCCTCATCTTCCAGTACCCATAATGCTCTCCACTGAAGCCTGGTGGTCTGTTACTGTTGTTCCCTTCAGGAAGTATACTCTCTCCAAAGCCAGCCATCTTTGTTCCCGGACTGTAAAATCCTTTGAGTGGGAATCCGGGCTCTGATACCACTTGTTAGCAAGGCTGACTTCCCAAGAGGGGGGCTGAATTGGGAAGATTGAAATTTTTCTGCACAAAGTGAAGTTAGTGAAGATATCACAGTATAATGAAAAGAACGTGTAAAATAGAGCAAGCTGAAAAGTAGAGATAAGGAGAAGAAAACTCAAAGATTTATTTTGGTTCAGTCTATCCACTTGACCTACATCCAGTCCCCAAGACACCTCTTAAGATTTGTCCACTATACAGCAAGAATTTCAACGGGCTTCTTGCTAAGGCCACAGTACACGAGTATGCTCTGTTTTTGAGCTCTCTTAAACTCTCCAAGCACTTTCACTATGTGCTTCCCAATCCCCTTGTGAATACCCCTCACAAGTAAATCTATCTTCCAGATGAAGAGTAGATAGTTTACAAATGAATAACTCTCTTGAATAGAGTAGATATGAAGGTTTAAGTACAAATAATGAAGTTGGAAGGGTAAAAGCTTTTGAGATGAAGATTCAGCAGAAATTCGGTATATACAAGTTTGATTCGTTACCCACAACTTCAAATGATGTTGTATTTATAGATTTAGGTCTCAAATATCCGTTAGAGACTAAATCTATCCGTTGGGGAAGTTATCCAACGGTTACTCTGAAAAACTATCCGTTTACCAACCGCATTTAATGTTTCTGACATACTGAAATTCGAATTTTGGTTGGCTAACAGACGAATTTCGAGGGAACCGAAGGTTAAAGCTTCCAACGTTAAAATACGAAGTTCGTCTGTCCATAGAGTGAAATTCGAATTTTGAAACTTATAAAATATTTTCACAATGTGACATACGAATTTTCAAGAAGAAAGTTTTTCTGTAAACCTTGAACAGTGTTTTCAATTTTCTACAGTACTCTCGAAATTCGAATTTTGGATGCCCAAAATTTGTCTGTCCATTGAACGTTCAAAGAGGCACAGTAGTTCACTTTCTTTGAAATTCGAATTTTGGCAGAGTGAAATTCGTCTGTCAGAGAGCAGTTTTGAGACTTAAATCATTCTTGATCTCAGATGAACTTTATCAAACTTTCAGACGAATTTCTTCTATTTTCTCAAGTTTTGTTTTGTCTGAAATTCGAATTTTGAAAGAGTGAAATTCGAATGTCACGAAGTAGCTCCTTTGACTCAGATGCAAATTCGAATGTTGCTAAGTCAAAGTTCGTCTGTCAGAGAGCATTTTTCAAACTTAGTTTCTTCTTGATCTCAGATGAACTTTAGCATAGTTTCAGACGAATTTCTTTGGTTTTCACAAATTGCATTTTGTCTGAAATTCAAATTTTGAAACTGTGAAGTTCGTCTGTCACAAAAAGGCTTCTTTCAGACTTGATGAAAATTCGAATTTTGAATGACCAAAATTCGTCTGACAGAGAGACATCTCTTCAGACTTGTTCAGTTTAATCTTGAAATTCGAATGTCCTAAGGCAAAGTTCGAATTTCCAACTTTGACAGTTTAGTTTGAACTTTCAACCTTCGTCTGTTTGTGGGTGTTTTCCAAATATTTCAAGATTTAACATAAAATCAAAGTTTAAAAGCATCTTTTCTTCAAATCAAAATCTTTTACCCAATCATATCAAGAACTAAGACTCTACAAAAAGTCTACCAGCAAATACTCATGAAATCTTCACTTGATATAGCTTTGATCTCCTTTGATATCTTCAATCCAGGCTCTTGAGTGTTGATTTAGAATCATCAAAACTCTTGATTCAACAACACTTAGCAGATTGTGATTGAGGCCAGTTACAAACAGCATCTCTTCAATAGATGTTTTAGGATTTTTACCCACAATGACAATACCAACTATTTTGCCATATTGATCACCTTCAAATGTCACCTTTCCTCCCTTTTTTTCTCTAAGGTGATGAACTTCTCCTTATCACCAGTCATATGACTTGAGCAGACACTGTCCATATACCATTTGTTGTTTTTTCTTGCTTTCAGACAGATATGCAAAACAAAGTTCAGAGTTTCCTTTTAGGTACCCAAATTTTCTTGGATCCATTGCTGTCAGTGGCATTTTCCCTAGATACAAGTGTACCTTTGGGAACCCATTTTACCTTCTTGTCAAGTCCATTTTTCTTCAAAGCACATGAATTTGAAATGTGACCCTTATTGTTACAGAAGTGACAGGTGGTAAAGGGGCTGCTGGATTGTGATGCAGGAAGAAAGCAATGCAGATAATATTTTTGTTTTACATGTTTTGGTTGATCATAGGATTCAATGTGGTTTGAAATATGATCTTTCTTTTTATGCCCATTAGCATGCACAAAATGCCTCATATACAGATTTTGATTTTTCTTTTTAATCTTTTCTTTTACTGCACAAGGATCATAGCCAAGTCTAGCTTTTCCTTGTGTGATTCTCTGACTTCCCATTAAAGCAAACAACATATCTTTTCCCTTAGTGAGTCTTGCCATGCTTTTCAATAGACAGTCGTTAGTTTACTTTAATTCAATACATGATGTACAGCAATTAGATTCAGGTTTATGCAGAGATGCAGTGTCAGAAATGTTACACTGAGATTCTAACTTTTTAATCTTTTTCTTTGCCTATTTCAGTTCTTTAGCTGTCTTAATAAACTCATCATGCAGTTCATGAAATGCAACAAGTAATTCAGAATAGGAATGTTCAGATTCATATACCTCATCTTCATGATCACTGTTGGATGGGATTTGAGTTTCTTCAGGTGCCCAAAATTTGTCTGTTAGTGGGCAGCTCAATAAGGCACAATAGTTCATCTTTTCAAAATTCAAATTTTCAAGATTCAAAGTTCATCTGTTAGAGAGAACTCTTATCAAACTTAGTTCAAAAGTTTAAATTTTTTAAAACCAACATTTGTATGTCAACAGATTATCATAACAGACTTGCAAACTTTGTTTCTAAAACTTGAATTTTCAAAATCAAAGTTCGTTTGTAAGTGAGCTAATTTTGGACTCCTTTTCAACTTCACTTTTAGATGAACTTTGAAATATCCTCAGATGAATTTTTCATTTTTCATGAATTGTGTTTTATCATAAATTCAAATTTTCAAAACTCAAAGTTCGTCTATCAGAGAAGGCTCTTATCAGACTTGTATCAAAGTTCGAATTTTTGTACTCAAAGTTTGTCTATCAGAAGAATCTCTTGTCTAACTAACTTATTTTCAATTCAAAATTCGAATTTTAGAAGCCAAAGTTCGAATTTTCAAAGCAATAGATCAATTTTAATACTTTAAAGTTTTTCTGTTAGCGGGTGTTTTTCAAATATTCCATAAATTATCATGGAATCAGATTTCTAAAAACATTCTTTTGCCAGTTCAAAGTTTTTTACTCAATTTAAACATTGTAAGAGATCCTATATTTAATCTTGTACTGATTTTACTTGGATTTCTCCATTTGAATCTTTCATGCGTCTTTGATATCTTCTTTCCAAGCTCTAGAAGGTTGGTTTGGAATCATCAAAACCCTTGATTCAACATATACCATGAGTTTGCTTGAATCCTTTTGCAACCAATTGTGGTTTAAAGGTATGCACTTGGCCATCCATATCAGTTTTCTTCTTAAAAATCCATTTGCACCCAATGGTTTTTTATACCTTCAGGTGGGTCAATCAAGGTCTATACCTGATTGTCATACATGGATTGCATCTCAGACTTCGTGGCATGCAGCCATTTTTCAAAGTTAGATCCCATTATGGCCTCTTGATTGGTGGTTGGCTCTTCTTGATCCAAGAACAACACATCATGACTATCAGTTAAAAGAAATCCATATCTTTGAGCCTGATGTTGTGTTCTATCAGTCCTTCTTAGGCCTTGTGTTACTTGAGTAGGCTCATCAACTTGTTGCAAGTCTTCTCATTTTTCCATCTCTTGCTCAATGCAATTTTGTGGGTCTTGAACTTCTTCGAGATTTATCTTACTCCCAATGGTTCTTTTAGAGACAAACTCTTTTTCTAGAAAGATACCATTCTAAGCAATAAGTATTTTATTCTCAGTGGATTGTAGAAGTAGTATCCCTTAGTTTCCTTAGGATACCCCACAAAAAAGCATTTTATAGATTTAGGTGCTAACTTATTTGAGGCTTGTTGGTTAACATATGCCTCACATCCCCAAATTTGGAGAAAAGACAAAATTGGCTTTTTTTCTAGTTCATATCTCATATGGGGTCTTTTCAACTACCTTAGATGGAACACAGTTTAGTGTGAACGTAGCTATTTCTAATGCATAACCCCAAAAGGATGGTGGAAGATCTGTTTGACTCATCATAGATCGAACTATATCTAATAGCGTTCGATTCCTTCATTTAGAAACACCATTCCATTATGGTGTTCCTGGTGGAGTTAATTGTGAAACAATTACATAATTTCTAAGATGGTCAATAAATTCTTGGCTCAAATATTCACCACCTCGATCAGATTGAAGTGCTTAAATAGATTTACCAAGTTGATTCTGTATCTCATTTTGGAAAGTTTTGAATATTTCAAAAGATTAAGATTTATGTCTCATTAGATAAATATATTTATATCTACTAAAGTCATCTATAAAAGTAATGAAGTACTGGTGACCATTTCTGGCGGTTGTACTTAAAGAACCACATAAAATTGTATGTATTAGGCCCAATAAGTCAGTGGCCCTTTCACTATGTTCAGTAAAAGGTGCCTTTGTCATCTTTCCTAATAAACAAGATTTGCAAGTGTCAAATGATTCAAAATCAAATGAATTGAGAAGTCCATCTTGATGGAGCTTTGAAATGTGTTTCTCATTTATGTGACCTTGACAACAATGCCATAGGTAGGTCGGATTCAAAATAGAGTTCTTCCTTGGGAGGCTTTGCCTTCTTGACTTCAGGCTTGGGTTTGGGGTTAGGCTTGGGCTTGGGTTGTTCTTTGGACTTATTGTTTGAGCGTTTTCCCTTTCCTTTACCCTTGCCTTTCTTTTTCATTCCTTTTTCTTTCTAAACCATTAAAATGCTACTGGGCTTTTTCTTGATGTTTTGCTCAGCAGTTTTAAGCATCACATACAGTTCAGAAATTGATTTCTCCATGTTGTTCATGTTGTAGTTCATGACAAACTGGTCATAACTCTTCAGGAGTAAGTTTAGGATCAAATCTATAGCTAACTCCTGGGTTATGGGAAATTCGAGCCTTTGAAGGTGATCAATGTAGCCTTTCATCTTCAAAACATGAAAGTACCCTCAGTCATTTTGCAATAATGGAAGGCTTTCATGGTTTCAAACCATTCTTGCCTAGCCTGTTGTTGGAACATTTACTTGAGATGCACAATCATCTCATAAGCCTCCATATGTTCCAGATTTCTCTGAAGTTTTGGGATCATGGTCGCTAGCATCAAGCATCCTACATCCACAGAGTCATTAAGATGCTTATTATGGCCATTTTTTGGGACTCCTGGAGCATTGGTTGTAGGCTCTTCAGGAATAGGTTCATCTAGGACATATGACTTTCTTTCCTGCTTGAGAACAATTCTCAAATTCCTAAACCAGTCAAGCAAGTTGGTCCCATTGAGTTTGTCCTTCTCAAGGACAGATCGCAATGATAGTATAGCAGAATTATTCGTCGACATTTTCTATAATAAAATATGCAAAATCAAATTAATAATCTCCTACTAAAAATTAACCCTCAATTTAGTTTAGTAGTCTAAGACCCATATTTCACTTAATTGTAAGTTTGCTTTGGCAAGACACTTAAAATTAAGTTATTTAGGTAGGTAACTTATTTACCAATTACATCGTATATAACTCTTAGATCTTTATGGGATCCTGTCATCATATGACTCGGCATGTTTAATCCCATCTAATGCCTTGAGACCCAAAACTATTTTGATAGTCTCAATTAAGTCATACCATCATGAACCTTTATGAGTATCACCATTACCCAAACTGCCTTACTAAGATAATCTAAGTGTATCTCACTTTGGTGGATCCTACATTTAGGAGATCAAAGCCTTGACAGGTGTTTATATATGGGTGGCATTTATACTTAAAATTTAATTTGAGGGATTTTATTATGTTGTTGTTATTCATACATCTAGTTATCACATGAACATATGTATAATGGTGGCATCCCATACATGCATATGATCTCATCATAAAGCATAAAATAAATGTGTCATAATATGGCCCATCCAACCTATATCCTCCCAAGCCAACAGAAGGATTCTTCTAATATAACACTTATATACAAAAAGAAACCTTGATTGAACATTCAAGAGGAGTGAGGTGAGAAGAGAATGTACATCCAGAATATAGATAGAGGCACGACACCTAGGCCATATTTAAAACCACAATATCATCCTAGGGCCATATCATGCACCATACCCATCCAATTCAAACAAATCACAACATGTATATCACAAACATCTCATCTAATGAAAAGCTATAACCTATGTGATTTTAACATTAAATTAGATTAAGCATATGTGAAACATATTGAAAATCGCATCATGTATGAAACAGAAACGGATTTGAGTCTAATCATATCACATATGAAAACATAATTGAATCAAAATCATGTGAAACAGATTTGAAAATGTCTCATATGTAAAACTGAAACATGTTTGATTCTAATCATGACATATACGAAACTGATTTGTGTTGAATCAAGAGTTTTGATGATTCCAAACCAACAATCAAGAGCTTGGATTGAAGATATCAAAGGAGATTAAAGTTGTTTCAAGTGAAGATTTTCTGAGTATTTGCTGTTAGATCTCTTTAGTTTAAGTTGTGATTGGGTAAAAGATTTTGATTTAAGAAAAAGATGTTTTCAAACCTTGATTTGAAATTAAATCTTTACTTATTTGAAAAGCACTCTCAAACAGACAAAGTTTGAAAGTTTAACTGAACTGTCAAGTTGGAAATTCGAATTTTGCCTTTGGACATTCGAATTTCGAGCTAAAACTGAATAAGTCTGAAGAGGTGTCTCTCTGTCAGGCGAAATTTTGGCCATTCAAAATTCAAATTTTCATCAAGTCTGAAAGAAGCCTTTTAGTGACAGACGAACTTCACAGTTTCAAAATTCGAATTTCAGACAAAATGCAATTTGTGAAAACCAAAGAAATTCGTCTGAAACTACGTTAAAGTTCATCTGAAATCAAGAAGAAATTGAGTTTGAAAAATGCTCTCTGACAGACGAACTTTGACTTAGCAAACATTCGAATTTTCATGTAAGTCTGAAAGGAGCTTCTTTGTGACATTCGAATTTCACTCTTTCCAAATTCAAATTTGAGACAAAACACAACTTGAGAAAATAGAAGAAATTTGTCTGAAACTATGTTAAAGTTCATCTGAAATCAAGAAGAAATTAAGTTTCAAAATTGGTCTCTGACAGATGAATTTCGCTCTGTCAAAATTCGAATTTCGAAGAAAGTGAACTACTATGCCTCTTTGAACGTTCAATGGACAGACGAATTTTGGGCATCCAAAATTTGAATTTCGAGGGTACTGTAGCAAATTGAAAACACTGTTCACGATTTACAGAAAAACTTTCTTCTTGAAAATTCGTATGTCACATTGTGAAAATATTTTATAAATTTCAAAATTCGAATTTCACTCTATGGACAGACGAACTTCGTATTTTAACATTGGAAGCTTTAACCTTCGGTTCCTTCGAAATTCGTCTGTTGACCAACCAAAATTCGAATTTCAGTGTGTCAGAAACATTAAATACGGTTGGTAAACGGATAGTTTTTCAGAGTAACCGTTGGATAACTTCCCCAACGGATAGATTTAGTCTCTAACAGATATTTGAGAACTAAAACTATAAATATAACATCATTTGAAGTTATGGGTAACGAATTAAACTTGTATATACCGAATTTCTGCTGAATCTTCATCTCAAAAACTTTTACCCTCTCAACTTCATTATCTGTACTTTAACCTTCTTATCTACTCTATTCAAGAGAGTTGTATCTTTGTAAACAATCTACTCTTCATCTGGAAGACAAATTTACTTGTGAGGGGAATTCACAAGGGGATTGGGAAGCACATAGAGAAAGTGCTTGGAGAGTTTGAGAGAGCTCAGAAACAGAGCATACTCATGTACTGTGGCATTAGCAAGAAGCCCATTGAAATTCTTGCTGTATAGTGAATAAATCTCAAGAGTTGTCTTGGGGACTGGACGTAGGTCAAGTGGATAGACCGAACCAGGATAAATCACTGAGTTTTCTTCTCCTTATCCTTACTTATCAGCTTACTCTGTTTTACTCATTGCTTCCATTATACTGTGATATCTTCACCCACTTCACTTTGTGCAGAAAAATTTCAATCTTCCCAATTCACTCCCCCCTCTTGGGAAGTCAGCCTTGTTAACAATTTGAATCTAATAATGTCATGGTCAAAACGAGAAATGGATTTGTTTAAAGGATTCATAATCGAGGCAAAAATCCATAGTTCACATGCATATACGATATTAGATTTAGATGAACTAGCCATAATATAATTCACTCACATATCAAATATATGCAATCATATTCACTCAAGAACTCGACTTAAACAACCATTGACGTGGCTCTGGTACCACTGTTGGGAATTTTGGTACATATGCAGAAGAAAACTCCACCAAAATCCCTCCCGCGGATCCGTCAATGTTGCTTAAATCGATATGTAGAAGAAGAATTTACCTTTGATGCGTCCCTTGGTGTTTTTTTCATTTCATCAGACCCCAGGAACTAACACGTTTGATCAGCTTCCTCTACAGGTATCCACATGAATGGTGAGTCCAAATCGAATGGCCTGCTAGCACCTCTATTTGTGAACATTCGTATGTCCGTATAGTTTTCACTGTTTGTCCGTACAGTCCCATTGTTCATGCATACAATCCCACTATTCATCTATACAGTCTCACTCTTCATCTGTACAGTCCTCGATATTAGTTCGTACAGTCCCACTGTTCATCCGTACAGTGCCGGTCTCTGAGTGTACGGTTGCTCTCTCTCTCTGGTGCATCCCTTGGTGTTCTTTTCATTTCATCAGACCCTAGGAACTAACATGTTTGATTGGCTCCCTTTACCAATATCCACACGAATGGTGACTTCAACTCAAATGGTGTGCTAGCACCTCTAGTTGTGAATATTTGTATGTTCATACAGTCCCACTGTTCATACGTACAATTCCGCTGTTCGTCCATACAATCCCCGCTATTCATCCATACAATGTTGCTCTCTCTCTAGGGTGGGTCGAAATTCTATTAATTCTGTTTCTAATAATCATAGTCTATATCAATATATAGATAAGATTTAATATTTGATTAGTTTAAATTAATAATTTAAACTAAATGAAATATTAATTAAATAATGGTTTGAATTTAAATCTATCTAATAGATTAAATTTAAACTAACTATCTAATCTATATCCAGAATCAAATCTAGATTTAATTTATCATATAAATCAAATTTACATTATGCTGTTCGTCCGTACAATTCCGCTGTTCGCCCATACAATCCCCGCTATTCATCCATACAGTGCTGCTCTCTCTCTAGGGTGGGTCGAAATTCTATTAATTCTATTTCTAATAATCATAGTCTATATCAATATATAGATAAGATTTGATATTTGATTAGTTTAAATTAATAATTTAAACTAAATGAAATATTAATTAAATAATGGTTTGAATTTAAATCTATCTAATAGATTAAATTTAAACTAACTATCTAATTTATATCCAGAATCAAATCTAGATTTAATTTATCATATAAATCAAATTTACATTATGGCATTAGTTTAAATTTAAATCTATCACGTATAATTAAATTTAAAACCAATTCAGTTAAATTAATTTGAATGAAATATATATATTTTGAGATAATATAATATATATCAAATATATAATATATCAAACATATATATATACTTCAAATTTTATAATAATATATATATATCAAATATATATAATTCAATCACCCGAATTTGAACTTTAAATTCATTGAATCTAGACACATTTTAGATTCAATAAATCTGGACATTCTAGCTCTAGTTGGTCCATTCGTGTGTGTGATCTTGTAGGCCCATATGATATTGGTAGTGGGCTAATAACACTATTGGACCCACAAGTCACAAGTAGCCTCTAGTAAGACATTATGACTACCCAAATCATATGAGATCGGTGATCCAATGTAATCTATTATATAACCCAATCACATTCCTTTTGTCTCATGATATATATGTCAAGTATGAGGCATGGAAACGTCATTCTTATCTTACTCGACCATCACTTTCTTGATCTCCAAGTAGATTGACAGAATAATTGAAAACTCTTACATTTGAGTATGGCCATGCATTTCTCAGTCTCGCTCATCGAGGGGCCCAGATATATCTCTCCATTACATAGAGGGACAAATTCCATCTTGACCATTCATCTTCCTGCACATGAGTTCCATTATGCCCAATCGTAGCCTTTATGATCTCCCGATTGAAGGTGACTTTTGACTATGCCAAAGTATAGTGTTCCCCATGTAGGAAGTCATGGTGATATCAGGTCTGAGGGCTTAGTGACACGGTTATATATGAGATATACTTATGACTTGATCCATGCAACTATCTCATGACGGGTCGATTCAGCGCCTATTCCCTATTAGGAGCTTGTGATTATGATTTGTATCTTAATACATAATTATCAATCAAAATCATACTAGCCTTAATTTATCATTGTTCCCACAAAGATGATTGACTAAGGACATTTAGGATAAAATGATTTATCCAAGGATATTATTATAAAGATAAACATGCAAACAATATAATAATGTAATAAAAGGAAAAACACATTTTTTCATAATGAAGTACAATGTTCATAATACAATTATTGGCCTATGGCACAATCTCCAACAAGTACTACTTTGCAAACCATACGGGTTTATTCTATTAGTAGATAATGCAAGTTGTAGGTTTCTATCTTCTTCCCTGAAGTTATCATATTCACTATTGATTTTTTGTGCATTGTGGAGAATTTGTAGGATATCGATGCTTTCCATCTTGAATTCTTTCATCCACATGCCATGTCAAGAGCTTTATATTTTTTGCACTAATGCACATGAGTCTAAATCTAGATATTATAGGAAAATATCATACCACCTTTGTCATACTCGATTCTTTCTTCTCATATCATGGGCCACTACATTTTTTATCTACCAGATCAGTGACATAAAAAACTTGTTTTTCTTGGGTTGCCATGATAAAGAGCTCCTCCTTATAACCTACCCTATTAAGATCCACCAATGTAAATCCTAACTCATCTAGTTGGACACCATTATAACTATCAACCCACTTACATTTGAAAATAGGCACTTTAAATTTAGTATAGTCAACCTTCCAAATCCTTTCAATAACCCCAAAATAAGATATAGCTACTAATACTGGGTTTTTATCTTTTGAACTTGAAAAATGCATCAACTCTGCTACTACCATAACCCCACTATTTTGCATGGAACTCTTGTCATCTTGGGCCTTTGTATAAAAGGAATACGCATTGATGTCATAGGCACTCTAACATAGAACATCAAAGTGAGGCCCATCGGCTAACCATCTTATTGTATTGGATACATTATCTTCCATCATAACCTGTTCATTGAACCATAATCTGAAAGTTCTGTTGTGTTCATTCACCAACCACTTATCATTTTTCGGAGGGTTCTTTTCCCTTATAATGCTTTTATGGGTAGCCAAGTAAAATTGAACTTTATCAGTGTTATTCAAAATGTATAGATGTGCTTGCAGAACTTCTTCATGATCCATGCTTTTGACTCTTAACCCTTGTGTACCCTTACCTGCACTTCTTTCCTCATGATTAGACTTTAGAAGTCCAACAGCTTTTGCTTTTGCTAAGTATTTAGTACAAAACTCAACTACTTCTTTAGCAACATAACTTTCAACAATTGATACTTCAAGCCGATGTGGATTCTTCTCATACCCCATTAAGATTTTCATGTATCACTCAAATGGACACATCCACCATAAATAAACAAGGTCACACAACCTTATCTCCCTTACTAGGTGGACCATTAAATGTACCATGATGTCAAAAAATGAAGGTGGAAAGTACATCTCAAGTTGGCACAAGATAATGGCAGCATCATTTTCCTATTCATTTAATTTCTTGGGGTCAATGACTTTGCTACATATAGCATTGAAGAAGAAGCATAGCCTAGTTATAGTATCTCAATTTTTTTCGCAATATGTCCCGAATAGCTACTGGTAATAGTTGTTGTACCAAGATGTGGCAGTCATGAGATTTTAAGCCTATTAATTTCAAATCTTTCATTAACATAAGTCTTTTAACATTTGAAGAATATCCTTGAGGCATTTTAACACCATGTAAACACTCATAAAAACCTCTCTCATTTTTGGACAATGTATGACAAGTTAGGGGCAAATAAGTCCTCTTACCTGCTTGTTGCGGAGCTAACTCTTGTCGTATTCCCATTGCAACCATATCATTTCTCGCTTTGGCACAATCCTTCATCTTGCCTTCTATATTGAGAAGCGTTCCGATAAGACTATCACACATATTTTTCTGCACATGCATCACATCAATACTATGTTTTACCTCAAGACTTCGCCAATATGGAAGATCATAGAAGATAGACCTCTTTTTCCATAAATTATTTTCAGTTGCAAGTTTCTGAACTTTTCCAAAGATAACATTGATGTTTTTCACCCATTGATAAACTTGCTCTGCATTTAATGCCTTAAGAGCATCTTCATACTCTTGTAAACATTCAAAACCATTTTCAATCTATGATACCGGTGGTTCCTTTGAAGAAATCTCCTATGAGCAAGGTAGATTGTCTTCTTTCCATACTTAAGTTGATTGTAGTGTGTACCTTCTTGACAAATAGGACATGCCTTATGCCCCTTAACACTATACCTAGACAAGTTTTTATATGCTGGAAAGTCATTTTTTGTACAGAAGATCATGGCACGCATCTTAAAAATCTCCTTTCGATATGCATCAAACACATCCACACCTTCCTCCCATAACATTTTCAAGTATGTAATCAAAGGTCACAAGTAAATATCTATGTCATTTCCTAGCTGTTTTGGGCCCAGAATCATCATAGACAACATGATGTACTTGCGCTTCATATACAGCCAAGGAGGTAGGTTGTAAATCACCAAGAGAACATGCCATGAACTATGTTTATTGCTCATATTACCAATCTATACAAAGTCCAAGCCTAAGATTTCTTGGCTCACTACCAAAGTCAGGAAACAATTGATCAATTACCTTCCACTGAGGGGAATTAGCCAGATGTTAGAGCTTTCCATCAAAAACCCTCTCATCTA
Source organism: Adenanthera pavonina (assembly GCA_026686845.1). Classification (NCBI taxonomy): domain Eukaryota; kingdom Viridiplantae; phylum Streptophyta; class Magnoliopsida; order Fabales; family Fabaceae; genus Adenanthera; species Adenanthera pavonina. The sequence goes on along the minus strand of JAIVEN010000019.1, from coordinate 6,911,862 downwards.
CATGTCATCTCAAGTTCTTTATATCCTTTGCATTAGCAAACAAGTGTTTGAACCTTGGTATTGTTGGAAGATACCATAAAACCTTCATAGGACGCCCCTTAATGCTTATATTACAAGTAGAATCATCATCCTCCTTTACTTTGTAATGTAATGCTCCACATTTTAGAAACACATGCAGCCCTTCATACTCATTTCTATATAATATACAGTTATTGGGACAAGTATGTATCTTTTTATACTCCATACCCATTGGGCATAATATTTTCTTTGCCTTATAGTTGTGATCTAGTGGTTCATTACCTTTCAGAAGCATAATTTTCAACAACTAAAGCAAATCTGTGAAACTCTTATCACTTTATTCATTTATCGCTTTCAAGTTGACCAATCTTAACATAGCTGATAACCATGTAAATTTAGCACATCCTGGATATAAAGGCTTCTTTGCGTCACTACACAAGCCATCATATACATGTGCTTGCTCAAAGGCCTCTACTCCAATATCATGAATCATGTCCTCTAGTTGATCATTCATATCAAAATCAATTTCCCCCTTTTGGTACACACGATGTTTCAAATTCACCATGCCATGTCCATCGTGTATATCTCTTGTTGAACCTGTAACAAATTACATGATCTCTAATTTCTGAAACACCCAATCGCCTTTCCTTCAAACATTTGACATAAGGACAACAAAACTTCCCATTATTGTTATGGACATTTCTTCTTGCAAATTCCAGAAACTCTTCCAACCCATTCTCATATTCAACACTTGTTTGTCTAGCATTTATCCAAGTATGATCCATGACTACCTAGAGAAGATTGGAGTATATTATTACGATATATGTATAAGGAAATTAAAGTTGCATTGGACCTCCTAATAATTTTACAATGAAAAACTAACAGCCATAAATCAATCACAACCTTTCAATAGTTTTACTAAAATAGAAATTATCAATAGCAACTAGATAAGTATTACCTAATAAATCAAAGCACCGAGTTAGAGCTTTAATTGAAATAGGATGCTTTCCAAGAAGAGCCAAGTACCTATAATTGATAGAGTTGTAGTGAATATAACTATATTGAAAAGAAGAATTTCACACTGAGAAAATTTTATAAGAAGCTACTATGCCAATTCATAATTGTAGGTCTAACTTCTTTTTTTTAAAAAAAAAAATCTTAGAAGAAAAAGATACTGGTGGGGGAAAAGAGTGCTCAAAGAATAAATGTTAAGGGTACCCCACTTGATCACACATTATTATGATACATACATAACCCATGACTTTGTGAAAGATGTAGATGACAAGCAATTAAACTCCAAAAGGAAAATGAGCTTTATATTTGTAAAAATTGTTGTTAGACTAGTAGTTAAAACTAACCCTGATGGCATAAAGCCAAAGCCAACACTAGTACTCAGACTTAATATGCATTTGACAGCTGTTGTTGTTTTACTATTACTCCATGAAGATGTTGAATTCCATCTACTTACTAGACATAATATTATGCCCTTTATTGAACCATAGGGTCTACTTTCTCTCTCTCTCTATATATATATAAGTGACCTACCTTATAGTTTATTGTCTGAAAAGTATGACCTATTTTAAGTGTTATCTCTTTCTTTTCTTATATATAAACAAAAGCTCAATTTGACAAAAAAGTATTTTTAACAAAATTTAATTCGTCATAGTCTGAAATTAGCCTAATAATGAAATAGTAATATAGCTTGTATAAAATTTTTATTTCAATTTTGAGCGTCACCATATAGTAAAATGTCACAATTGTATTCATGTATTTGACAACATAATATTTGATAAGAAAACTATGTATTAGGCTCAAAAAACTTTTTGATTAGATTTTTTTTCTAGCTAAAAAAAAAGAGCATAGAAAAAAAAGATTTAACTTTTATAAAGTTAAATCTAAAAATGTAAAATGATAGCTAGAAGTTATGCTTTTGAGAAATTAATCACTATATATGGAAACAATAGGATTAGCTAAAATTTACTACAGTAGTTTCACAATAGCTAAAATCTACCAAAGTTCTTGAAAGTTTCAAAAAAGCCATCATTTTTATCATTCTCCATGATGTACAGATCATGTAGCCAACTAAAACCAACTTAGATACAAAAATATGAACCTACAATAGATTCTAGTGGCCCAAACCTCAATAATTTGCAAACCAGGATGTTAGAAAACTATTTGATCATATTTTTTCTAGCTGAAAATAAATAATATAGAAGAAAAACAAAAGACTTGCCTTCTATAAAGTTAAATCTAAAAATGCAAAATGACAGCCAGAAGTTATGCTTTTGAGAAATTAATCACTATATATGGAAACAATAGGATTACCTAAAAATTTACTACAGTAGTTTCATAGTAGCTAAAATCTACTAAAGTTCTTGAAAGTTAAAAAAAGCAATCATTTTTATCATTCTCCATGATGTACAGATCATGTAGCCAACTAAAACCAACTTTGATGCAAAAATCTGAACCTACAATAGATTCTAGTGACTCAAACCTCAATAATTTGCAAACCAGGATGTTAGAAAACTATTTGATCATATTTTTTCTAGCTGAAAATAAATAATATAGAAGAAAAACAAAAGACTTACCTTCTATAAAGTTAAATCTAAAAATGCAAAATGACAGCCAGAAGTTATGCTTTTGAGAAATTAATCACTATATATGGAAACAATAGGATTAGCTAAAATTTACTACAGTAGTTTCACAATAGCTGAAATCTACCAAAGTTCTTGAAAGTTTCAAAAAAGCCATCATTTTTATCATTCTCCATGATGTACAGATCATGTAGCCAACTAAAACCAACTTAGATACAAAAATATGAACCTACAATAGATTCTAGTGGCCCAAACCTCAATAATTTGCAAACCAGGATGTTAGAAAACTATTTGATCATATTTTTTCTAGCTGAAAATAAATAATATAGAAGAAAAACAAAAGACTTACCTTCTATAAAGTTAAATCTAAAAATGCAAAATGACAGCCAGAAGTTATGCTTTTGAGAAATTAATCACTATATATGGAAACAATAGGATTACCTAAAAATTTACTACAGTAGTTTCATAGTAGCTAAAATCTACTAAAGTTCTTGAAAGTTTAAAAAAAGCAATCATTTTTATCATTCTCCATGATGTACAGATCATGTAGCCAACTAAAACCAACTTTGATACAAAAATCTGAACCTACAATAGATTCTAGTGACTCAAACCTCAATAATTTGCAAACCAGGATGTCAGAAAACTATTTGATAATATTTTTTCTAGATGAAAATAAATAGTATAGAAGAAAAAAAAAAGACTTACCTTCTATAAAGTTAAATCTAAAAATGTAAAATGACAGCTAGAAGTTATGCTTTCGAGAAATTAATCACTATATATATGGAAACAATAAGATTAGCTAAAATTTACTACAGTAGTTTCATAGTAGCTAAAATCTACCAAAGTTCTTGAAAGTTTCAAAAAAGCAATCATTTTTATCATTCTCCATGATCTACAGGTCATGTAGCCAACTAAAACCAACTTAGATACAAAAATCTGAACCTACAATAGATTCTAGTGACCCAAACCTCAATAATTTGCAAACTAGGATGTCAGAAAACTATTTGATCATATTTTTTCTAGCTAAAAATAAAGAGTACTGAAGAAAAAAAAGACTTACCTTCTATAAAGTTCCTCTACCGCAATAAATCAGAAGCGCTTGATATAAATTAGAAGCTCCTTGAAAAATAAAATTTGTAAGACATCCTCATCCACATCACTTACTGAAAATAAAGAGTCTCAAACTATTAGCTTTCAGCAAATGCACGGAATAGCAGGCATGAAAGGATACTGCTGACAACTACTTAAATTTGCAAAAAGGGAAAAAAAAATTATGATAGATTATGTGCATCAATAGATGTAGAAGGTACAATGTGAAGTATTATTTATGGAGAGAAGGGCCTATAATAATAAGAAATGTCACGATGAGAACATCAAAAGTAACCAGTGGCAAAATGATCATATTTTAATGAAAATGGGGTGAAAAAACTGAGAATCTATTAAGTCACCAAAGAACAAATACTTAACACCAAAAAATTAAACTTGCAATGACATATTCAAGGAATTCAATGACATATTTGGTTAGTTCAAAAAATGATGGCTTTTTTTGGCTTTTCCTTTTAATATAGCCTTACACCAGAACCTTATGCAAAATTTCTGCATAACACCATATAAACCACAATTGTAAACCGAAAGCATTTAAACTTTATTAATTTAAACTTAATACAACAAGTCATGCTAGAAGAACTTAAACTTTTTTCCTATCAATAAACACCCAAAAGGTATATAGCAAGTAAAACAAGACCTAAAGTCTATGATAACATCAATGACATAATTTTTGTTGGTCAAAAGAGAATTTTTCTTCAATTTGAAAGAGACATGACCACCTAATCAAAATAGAGACAGCCACATAACCTTGCCTATGATGTGGACCATGACATAATATTTTTTAGTACAAAGCAACACATGACATCATATTTTCTTTCTGCTACTTCCCTCTATATATATATGTGTGGGAGAAGAAAACTTGCTGCTAACTAATAAAACTAATTGGTCAAAATATATATATATAATGTAGTAAAACTAGATTTAACATGAACAGGACAAGTGTATGTATAGAGAGTACTATGACATTCTTAAAAGCAATATCAACATATAGCAAGACTAACTAAGAAAACTAACTCAAACCTTAAAAAGATGTCTCAAATGAAAGATGTTAGCTAACTTTTGTGCATAATATATAATTATGAAGTACCAGAAAAGTTGCTGCTAACTAAGCATAATGAAACAGTAAAAACAGAACAACTCTTTGCTGCTACTTATTCAAATTAATTGGGAGGGATTATTTGAGTGAGGGAGATATATGATTGAATGATAGAAAAAGTGTAGTGTGTGTACTGTGAAATGAGAAAGGAGAATGCGAAATGCTCACACTGTTTAATGTAAGTGAGTGATCTAGGAGAGTTAAATAAGGGAAAAAGAGATTAAAACGTGAAGAAAGAATGGGTGAATTTAGTGGCTGAGAAAGTATAGACAAAGGTTAAAATGAACTAAAGAGGGATGGAATTTACAGACACGAATATAAAGTAGAAAAGAAAATCATTGTAATTTATTGCAAAAGATACAAGTGATTATCAAATGAGGTAGATATGAAATCTGAGTGTTAATTAAATTAGAATAGTAATGCTTAGAAGAAGAACACAAGGACTAGTCTTATTCATCCATAAAATCAAAATATAACAGAAGAACTTTTCAATAAATACATATATGGTTATAAGTCTAATTGGATTGATTAAATCCGGTAACTAGACATGTACTTGAGCAATTCTACCATCAGCATGTGATCCTTACATGTAAGACAGTAGGAAACCTAAAAAAGATCACGTCTTTGATACCTTTGTTCCTCATTTTGTACGTTCCTTCTCTTTCTCTTCTTTTTTACTTTCAAAACTGTAAAACCTTAGCTTCTTCTTTACTTCTATTTTATTCTCTTCTCTTTTCTTAATTATTCAAGTAAGAAACCAAGGAACAGATTGTCAGATAGGAAATTTATCTAGAGATTAGGCTAGGTTTAGCTAGATGGAAACCCCCTTACCTTGTCAAGGAAACAAAATCAGACAACCCTAGTGGTTAGTTCTCTAGCAAGCCTTCATTTACAGATATCTAATGCAATCCCAAAAATCATGCCTTGATCTTGACCATCATATGTTTCAGTAAAAGAGACAACAGCTAATTGAAACAGCCACACAGAACAAATAGAGAGCAAGCACAATAGGGAGGAGTGGATTTATGAAGGGAATGGTGAAACAGAGGTCACATGGGTTCATTGAAGTTACAGGGGATGGTGGGGTTCAAGCATTATTGACTGGATTTGTGTGGGACCAAACAGGGAGGGGTTGATTTGTAAAGGGAACGATGAGGAGCGTGAGGCTAACAAAGTCATGGGTTTGTTGAAGAGAAGCGCAATTTTTTTTAATCAAAGCTGAAAGAGTGCACACGAAATAGAGAATGTGTATGAGAAGCGAGAAGGTGAAACTTTCTAGATTGGGTGTTTAAATAACCAATCTAGAATTTAAAAACTGAAGCACTTATTTAAAACTATGCCACTGGTCATATTTTCTAGATTGGTTCTTTCAATAACCGATCTAAATTACCGATGTAGAAAGGATATTTTATACTAGTGACATTTATGATACTTGTCTAATGATGCATATTCTTTTCACAACAACACAATCATTAGGACAAGCATGTATCATCTCGTAACCCATCCCAATAAAGAATAGCATTTTTAAGCCTCATATGAATGGCTGGGAAGCTCGTTACCCCCCTCCCCCCAACAAAAAATCCTTCAAAATTGTAAACAATTTTGTGAAGTTCTTATCACTCCACCCATCACACACTTTCAAGTTGTACAACTTCAACAAGGCTGACAATATCGTGAATTTAGTACAACCAAATTATAATGGTTTCTCAAGCTCTCAAACATCTTAGAACAATCTCAAGTTCATCTTTAATCACATTTGTTAACTCTTCAAGATGGTCAACTTGGAATATACTTAAGTCAAAATCAATTAATCCACAGCTCATACTATACCCCTAATAAAAAAACTCATCATTCGGCTCACCATGCTTTGTCCAACTTGTGTAACTTTAATCAAGTCCAGGACACACTAAATGTTCTTCCAACTTAACTGCATTAACTAGCCTCCTATGACAACACTTTAAGCAAGAGATATGACTTTATTAGGGCAATAAGCATGCTCAACTACAAAACCTAATGACCTCTTTCACTCCATCCCAATATTCCTTTGACAAATGAATTGCAAACATCTATTTTTGTTCCATACTTTTGTATAAGTTGTTTAAAAGTTTTGATAGAGCCTCCCCTAAAAGTTGAGGGTCCCAATAATTTTACTACAATAACTCAAAAAAATTAGACTTTTTAAGGTAAATTATACCATTACCCTATGACTTATTAGAACCTAATCAAATTAGAAAATTTCAACATATTGAGACAACCCAAAATAAAAGAAATCATGTTTCAAATCATTTCCAAGCATCAAATTACTTCTAAAGTTTTTTAGTCACATAGCCTTTCATATAGTTTTTCAGCCAAAATTCATGTATACACTACACCAAATTCTTTTTGTGGAAGCATAACATATTTGAATTTGAAACAAAAACTAAAGGAAGCTACACAAAATTAGCTTTAATCCAATGGTATGACAAATTAAAATTGAGAGTTTCCCTGTCCTTAAGCCCTCTCTTCACACAAAGCAAAACAAAACAAATTTCACCCAAATTTCAGCCAAGGTCACATTTTACATTACATCAATTTTGGGTCAAGCCATAACAAATCATAATATTCATAAATTTCATACCCATGAGTAATAAAGCAATATAGTGACTATCCATAGAACAAAATTACTCCCAAAAACACAAGCTCAGGTCATAATCTCAATAAAAGCAAATAAATAAAAACCCAAACACTTAAAGAAAAAATTTAACAAAAAGAAGATAACTATTAATTATTTATCATAGTATAGGTTATGAGTAGAGATTGTTTGGCCTAGTCAAAACTCAATCTCCATTAATTTATATGCAACATCTTACATTCCTTCATCATTGTTGAATCAAGAGTTTTGATGATTCCAAACCAACCTTTAAGAGCTTGAAATAAAGATATCAAAGGTGCACAAAAGATTCAAGTGAAGGAATCATGGAGAAATCAGTGCAAAGATTTATATAGGATGTTTAGCAATGTTTTGATTTGAGTAAAAGACTTTGATTTACTGAAAAAGATGTTTTAAAACTTTGATTCTATGTTAAATCATGGAATATTTGAAAAACACCCACCAACAGATGAAGTTTGAAAGGTTAATACTGATCTGTCATCTTGGAAATTCGAATTTCGTATTGAAACTGAACAAGTCTGAAGAGAAGCTTCTTTGATAGACGAATTTTGGCTTGAGAAAATTTGAATTTTGATAAGTGTCTGAAAGGAGCTTTCAGTAACAGACGAACTTTGGGTTTTGAAAATTCAAATTTCAGACAACAAGCAACTTATGAAAACTAAAGAAATTCGTCTGAAATTATGGCAAAGTTCATCTAAAACTAAGTTTAGATTGGATTTCAAAATTGCTCACTAACAGATAAACTTTGAACATGAAAATTCGAATTTTAGAAACTAAGCTTGTGAGTCTGTTACAATGATATGTTGACATACGAATGACAGTATTTATAAATTCAAATTTTGAAGTAAGTCTGAAAAGAGGTCTCTCTGACAGATGAACTTTGCCCTTTGAAAATTTGAATTTTGAATTACATGAACTACTGTGCCTAATAAACCAGCTATGGATAGATGAATTTTGAGGTTTCAAAATTCAAATTTCGAAGGCACTGTAGCCAAATGAAAATACTGTTCACACTTAACAAAAAGACTTTCTACTTGAAAATTTGTATGTCACAACATAGAAACATTTTCCAAATATCAAAATTTGAACTTCACTTCATGACAGACGAACTTCGGGCATTCAACGTTGAAGTCTTTAGCCTTCGATTTCTGTGTAATTCATCTGTTGACCAATTGACATTCAAATTTCAGAATGTCAGAAGCATTAAATGTGATTGGTTAACGGATAGTTTTTCAGAGTAACCGTTGGATAACTTCTCCAACGGATAGATTTTGTCTCTAACGTATAGTTGAGACCTAAATCTATAAATATAACATCATTTGAAGTTATGAGTGATGAATTTTACTTTGTATATACTGAAACTCTGCCAAATCATCTACTCAAAGTCTCATACTCTCACACTTCAATATTTGTACTCTAACTTTCATATTCACTCTATTTAAGAGAGTTTATTCTTTGTCAATAATCTTATCTTCATCTGGAAGAAGGATTTTCTTGTGAGTGGATATCACAAGGGATTGGGGAAGCACTTAGTAAGAGTGCATTGAGTGAAAGAGTGAGCTCTAGAAACAGAGCATCATCTTTGTACTGAGGCATTTACAAGAAGCCCACTGAATTCTTGCAGAATAGTGGAAAATCTCAAGTGGTGACTTAGGGACTGGATGTAGGTTAAGTAGAGAGACCAAACTAGGATAAATATCTGAGTTTTCTTCTCTTTACTGCAACTTTTACAGTTTATTCATTTATACTCTGTTTTACCATCTATACTTTGCTTTCTTCACTTTCTTGACTTTTTGCAGAAGATTTTCAATCTTCCCAATTCACCCCCCCTCTTGGGAAGCCAGCTTATCTAACAATCATTTCCCATGTATTTTACCTTATATAATGTCCATTTAAACCATTTTAGAAACTTGAATCACAAGAGGGATCAAAACAGAAAAATAACAATTTTTTATGGTACTGTTTATTTGGTCACCAATTTTTCCAATTGAAATTTGAAAAAACATAATTAATTATAGAAAAAATATATGAAGGTGATTCAAATCTATACAAATATCTTAAAACATTCTCTGTATGAAAAAAATATGAAACTAAACTTTGAACATACCAATTCATACAATATTAACGCGAAATTCACTGTCCATTTGGCAAAATTCTCAACTTTCCAAGTTTTCTACCTTAAATTTTGAAATTCGTAACTCTTGCTACACTTAAGCAAATTAAGTGTTGTTTGACTTCTTTGAAATCCCTTTGTGCATACTTTTCAAGCATATAAATTACTCCTTCATAATGCCCTGCTTCGAACAAACTTGTTCTATTTTATCCTCAACATGTCAATATAGATGGATTTGGGTATTACTTAGCAAAGCTACTTTTATAACATACTTACATTCACATAACTTGTCCATACTTCATTCTTATCATCATGGGAAGCTTGAAAAAACATAACTACATAAAAACACAGCCTCATAAATTCATACATAATTTTACATAATATGATAAAGGAACATAACATAATAGCAAATATTATTCTAATAATCACAATCCTCCTCCTTGTCCTTTGCCTTCCTTGGATTGTCGCCATGACTTAGCCCTATATGTTAGTGTTTGGGATTATAAGATTATAAAAACCTCAGTAGTAATTACGTTCATGCAATTATATCATCATGCATGCTTTAAAACATCATTCAAAACATTTTCATGCCTTTAATCATACAATATACCATATTGTCAATAAAAATTTCAGCAAAGTTTTTTTCCTATAGAAAATGGATATCCTAGGCAAAGCCCTTACATTAAAATCAACCAAAATCAATCACAAAACATCAAAAAAATAATATGGAAAACATTTATTATCATAAAATAATTCAAGAGAATATAAAAAGCAAGAATGTAAAATGTTACCATAGATGCTTTCTTTTGCTTTACCACTTGATTCCAACCTTTCCAAATGCTCGCTTAGTTATTCCAAACCAAGATACATCATTAAACACTTGTTAAATTAACCAATTCCTAGGGCCAAGTCTTAAAGGACCGTAAAACCTTAAATTTCCATATTTCTTATCTTTGCTTTTCTTTTGAAAACAATACTTGTTTTTAGCTAATTCCACCATGAGGAATCCCTTTTTCCCATTAGTTGCTTGAAGTTATAACTCCTTCTCCACCTTCTCAAGAGGCCAAAATCAACCTTAGGTGAGCAAGAGAAGGAATTTCTTTGCAACTTGTTTCAAACTCATGAAATCATACTTGCAAATTTCTCATGCTTTCTCATGGTTTCCTTGCATGACAACACTTCCATCCTACTTTTCTATGCTTGGCCGAAAATCACCTTAAGGAGAGGAGAGGAAAAACCCAACCAAACTAACTCAAACTACCTAAAACCTAAAGTAGAAAACCCTAGAATTTGGAAGAAGAAAGCCTACCTTTGAACTTGATCTTTCTCTTATCCTTTCTTCTCCTTCTTTCTCATGCCTGCTCTCTTCTTTCTTGGAGTATTTTTACAGCTTACATCCTCTCATTCTTTGCCTCCTTAATTTAGTTAAGAGGGGGAAAATATAGAGATGTTACTTTGCTTTATTTTCTTCCAAGTGTCCAAGAAATTAACATCATTCATGACATCACAAATAATAAAATAATCCTCCAAATCACATGCTTAAATTTCGTCCAATAGGAGGGGAGAAAGTGTTCGTCGTACTGCATATTTTTCTTAATCCAAATATATCTTGTATTAGTTACTTTTTACCTAGATAGTTAAATGTACTTTTACAATATTTTCTAATATTGTTTATTCCTTTATATATGCAGGATAACTCTTAATTTGGGATCCGCATTTCATTTAATTAACTATTTCAAACTGTATTTATATGGAGCCCACATACTTTTCTTTTTAACTTTTCCTATATTGTAAGGCTCACAATACCTTTTTCTCTATATTATTAATTTTTCTATATTCTGCAGCCTATTTCTTCTCAAATTGATCATTTTAGACTCAACACACTATTCCATTGGAACTAGCATGTCATAAGGTCAATTTTGACATATATATTGATATTTTCAAAATTTACCCGAAAAGGACCTCCTTGCAAATAAATTTTTATTCAAGAACCAAATGCAGATAATTTCCAATCAAGGGCCAAATTGCAAATAGTTTTATTTAAGATCCAAGCATACGAAATTACCATTTGACTCATCCTTTCATTCAAATAAAGCATCACATGCTATATCATTACATTTTCATACATATTATAATATTCAGAAAATTGGAGATGTCACATTATACACTTAAAGAAAAAAAATCTAACCAAAATAAAATGACTATTAATTAATTATTATAGTATAGGTTATGAGTAGAGCTTGTTTAGCCTGGTTACAACTCAATCTCCGCTGATTTATACAGGTAATGTGTGTGAAAAATTAACTAGGGGAAGTTTACTAATACAGTAGTGTCCAGTAGATAGAACCCAAATATTTCAGCAAAGTACTAACCTTGTATTTCAATTGAGACTAAGGTGCCTAATACAATGGCAAAGAAAGCTTCAATGTTCTTCCACCTAATTCAAGATTAAAATGGGTTTTCCAATTTGGGGCTTTAAAACTAAAATAAGAGGCAATTAAAATCAGTGTGGATGAGATTAATTAGAAAAAAAAAATTACTAGGGATAGGGGATGGAAGCGAAAATTCATGAGAAAGAGAAAAAGGGAGTTTGGTGCCAGCCAAGATTAAAATGGGGAACCTAAGTTTAGTTACCTAGAAGTCAAAGATGGAGCCCAACATCAATGATGGAGAAGAATGGAGGAAGACCACTGAGTGAGTGAGAAAGGAGGGAGAGAATGAGTTCCAATGTCAGTGATGAGTTCTATAAATGATGGCCAGTGAGACAGAGCATGGACAAGCCAAGAACTTAGGGAACACCAACATGCAAGCCATAGATTTCATGAAACAATGGCCAGAGGGAGAGAGCTTGGACGAGAGGGAAGGAATTTGTGAGGAGGATTTTATGATAGAAGCAGGAGGGAAGTGTGAAGTGTGTTCACGGGAGAGAAGTTTTAAACATTTAGGTCCAAAGTTAAACAAAACGTAGGAGTTATCTTCATAACTACCTACGTTAGTGATCTTTTCTAAGAAAAGGATACAATTTTATTTATTTATTTTTAAATGATAATACCATTGGAGGCAATTGTTTAAATAATTGCCTATAAAACAACCGCCTATAAAAGTCTTCTTTTACATGCGGTTATATAAATAACCGCCTACAAATCCTTTTCCCCTACCACCTAACTTTTCTTTGCATTTTTTCATATAACCACCTATATATAAGCACCAAAAAAGCTCATTTATGTTGTGGTGATGTGTTATATGTATAACATTGTGTAGAAAAATTGTATATAACATAGCTTCCTTATTTTAAGTCTAAAATAAGCAAATGACCTATTGTTAGAAAGATCTAAATGTATTGTTTCAAGTTAAACAAGTGAAGATGTTTCATATTTTTTGTAAAAGAATGGTAACAAGTCAAAATAGGATTTTCAGAAAAATCCATATCTTACGACTCAACTTCAAATAATCACAACATTTTCATATGAACTCCATTTTGAGTGAAATAACCATCTTTGAAAACAAATTTGAGTCTACTTTCTTATTAGATAAGTTTCATATCAAAACTATATGTAGTTTGAGAGATATTGTAATATCTTAAATTTTACTAGATGTTAAATAGTGTATAATGATAAAAATGATTATAGCCAAAAATGTGTTTAAAATCATAGTATATAAAGGCACACAAAAATAGGCAAAAAATGCCAAAAAGACAATTTTCTAGATTAAAACTGAACAATGTTGAATCAAGTGTTTTGATGATTCCAAACCAACCATCTAGAGCTTAGAAAGAAGATATCAAATGTATACAAAAGATCTCAGGTAGAGAAATCCAAGAAAAACCAGCATAAGATTAGATATAGAATTTCTTATTGTGTTTAAATTGAGTAAAAGACTTTGAACTTGCAAAAGAATGTTTGAAAAATTTAATTCTATGATAATTCATGGAATATTTGAAAAACACCCACTAACGGACAAACTTTAAAGTGTTAAAACTGATCTATTGCTTTGAAAATTCGAACTTTGGCTTCTAAAATTTGAATTTCGAATTGAAAATAAGTTAGTCAGAAAAGAGATTCCTCTGACAGATGAACTTTGAGTGCAGAAATTCGAACTTTGGATTAAGTTTGATAAGAGTCTTCTCTGACAGATGAACTTTGGACTTTGAAAATTCAAATTTCTGATAAAACACAATTCATGAAAAATGAAAAATTCGTTTGAGGATATGTCAAAGTTCATCTGAAAGTAAAGTTTAAAAAGAGTTCCAAGTTAGCTCACTGATAGACGAACTTTGATTTTGGAAATTCAAATTTTGGAAACAAAGCTTGCAAGTCTGTTATGATAATGTTTTGACATACGAGTTTTAGTATTCAGAAATTTGAACTTTGAATGAAGTCTGATAAGAGCCCTCTCTGATAGACGAACTTTGACTTTTGAAAATTCAAACTTCGAAAAGATGAACTATTGTGCCTTATTGAGCTGCCCACTGATAGACGAATTTTGGGCACCAAAATTAGAACTTCAAAGGTACTGTAGCAATATGGAACAACTGTTCACACTTACCAGAAGAACTTTAAACTTAAAAATTCATATGTTCCAACATAGAAACATTTTTGAAAGTAGAAAATTTGAACTTTGCATCATAACGGACGAACTTCGAAGTTCAACATTAAAGTCTTAAGCTTTCAGTCTCTGCAAAATTCGCCTGTTAACACAGCAAAATTCAAACTTTGAATGTCAGATGCATTAAATGCAGTTGGTGAACGGATAGTTTATCAGAGTAACCATTAGGTAATGTCTCAAACGGCTAGATCTTGTCTCTAATATATAGTTAAGATATAAATCAATAACTAGAACTTCATTTGAAGATATGCATGACGATTTTACATTGTATATACAGAAACTCTACCAAATTCTTAAGTCAAGGTCTCTTACTCTTACATACTTCATACTCTATACTTCAACTTTCATATACACTCTAAATTAGAGAGTTCAATCATTGTAATCAATCTTATCTTCATCTAGAAGAAAGATTTTCTTGTGAGGGGATATTATAAGGGATTTGGGAAGCACTTAGCTAAAGTGCAAAGAGTAAGATTATAAGCTCTAATTAAGAACAGAGCATCAAGTTGTACTGAGGCAATTGCAAAAGGCCCACTAAATTCTTGCAAGATAGTAGAAAATCTCAAGTGATGGCTTGAGGATTGGACGCAGGTCAAGATAGAGAGACCGAACCAGGATAAACATCTATGTCTTCCCTTATCTTTTACTGCTTTTACCTTGTTATTCCTTTATGCTCTATTTTTACTGTCACTTTTGCTTTCATCACTCTCTTGACTTTTGCAGAAAATTTTAGTCTTCCCAATTCACCCCCCTCTTGGGAAGCCAGCATATCTAACAAATAGTAAAAAGTTATAGTTTTGCCCTAAGAAAGATTACAAAATAGTCTCTAAAAGGTATGAATTAATATGATTTTACTCTTGGAAATAAAATTTACTTTATTTTATTTTTGTCTCTTAAAGAATAAGGGAATTCACGTTGAAGAGAAGGTGAAAATAAGTTTTAGGAAAAATTACAGCTAACAACCCGAACGTTTCAGCTTTGATACCACTTGTTAGATAAGCTGGCTTTCCAAGATGGGGGGTGAATTGGGAAACTTGAAAATTTTCTGTAAAATATCAAGAAAGTGAAGAAAGCAAAGTATAGATGGTAAAATAGAGTATAAGTGAATAAACTGTAAAAGTTGCAGTAAAGAGAAGAAAACTCATATATTTATCCTGGTTTGGCCTCTTCACTTGACCTACGTCCAGTCCCCAAGTCACCACTTGAAATTTTCCACTATTCTGCAAGAATTCAGTGGGCTTCTTGCAAATGACTCAGTACAAAGATGATGCTCTGTTTCTAGAGCTCACTCATTCACTCTATGCATTCTTACAAAGTGCTTCCCAATCCCTTGTGATATCCCTTCACAAGAAAATCTTTCTTCCAGATGAAGATAAGATTGTTTACAATGATTAAACTCTCTTAAACAGAGTGAATATGAAAGTTAAGGTACAAATATTAAAGTGAGAGAGTAACAGACTTTGAGTGGATGATTTGACAGAGTTTTAGTATATACAAAGTAATAATCGTTACTCACAACATCAAATGATGTTATATTTATAGATTTACGTCTCAACTATACGTTAGAGACAAAATCTATCCATTGGAGAAGTTATTCAACGGTTACTCTAAAAAACTATCCGTTAACCAACCGCATTTAATGCTTTTGACACTAAAATTTGAATTTCAATTGGTCAACAGACGAATTTCGCAGGAACTGAAGGTTAAGGACTTCAACGTTGAATGCCCGAAGTTCATCTATCATGAAGTAAAGTTTGAATTTTGATATTTGGAAAATGTTTCTATGTTGTGACATACAAATTTTCAGGTAGAAAGTTTTTCTGTTAAGTGTGAACAATATTTTCATTTTGCTACAGTGCCTTCAAAATTTGAATTTTGAAACCTCAAAATTCATCTATCCATAGCTGGTTTATTAGGCACAGTAGTTCATCTAATTCAAAATTCAAATTTTCAAAAGCCAAAGTTCGTCTGTCAGAGAGACCTCTTTTTAAACTTACTTCAAAATTTGAATTTATAAATACTGTCATTCGTATGTCAACATATCATTGTAACAAACTCACAAGCTTAGTTTCTGAAATTCAAATTTTCATGTTCAAAATTGGTCTGTCAGTGAGCAATTTTGAAATCCAATCCAAACTTGGTTTCAGATGAACTTTGTCATAATTTCAGACAAATTTTTTTAGTTTTCATAAGTTACATTTTGTCTGAAATTCAAATTTTCAAAACCCAAAGTTCGTCTGTTACTAAAAACTCCTTTAAGACACTTATCAAAATTCAAATTTTCTCAAGTCAAAATTCGTCTGTCAGAGAAACCTCTCTTCAGACTTATTCACTTTCAATGCGAAATTTGATTTTCCAAAGCAAAAGTTCAAATTTCCAAGATGACAGATCAGTATTAACCTTTCAAACTTCGTCTATTGGTGGGTGTTTTTTAAATATTTCATGATTTAACATAGAATCAAGGTTTTAAAACATCTTTTCACCAAATCAAAGTCTTTTACTCAAATAAAACACTACTAAACATCCTACATCTATCTTTGCACAGATTTATCCAGAATTTCTTCACTTGAAACCTTTTGGGCACCTTTGATATCTTTATTCCAAGCTCTTGAAGGTTGGTTTGGAATCATCAAAACTCTTGATTCAACAACCAGGACCTACTTGGAATTACCTCAAAAGCTTTAATGCAAAAGTAACCAAGATTAAGCAAAAAATAACCATGATTTGTCTTGCATTTGATATCTTTCCTTTAAACTTGGGGTTAAAGATTGGTTTAGTCATCTTTTACAGCCCAAGCACATCTGAAATAGCAGCTGGACAGGAGGAGAAGCACAAAGAAAATAGAGAGAAGAAGAAGAAGACATTGGCAAAGTTTGGTGTTCTAGGGTTCAAGGTAATATCTTATGGCTATTTTTGTGTGTCTCCAAGTGTTGGGGAGAGAGTTCATGGAGTATTTCTTTTTATTTTGCCTCTGATATTTTTGACCTAGAGAGAGTGAAGAGAGACAAAGTGAAGCCATGGAAAAACCAAACCCTGAAAAGGGTTGCAAAGGTCTTAAGAAGCAAGGATATGCCAATAGGTTGCAAGTTGGTGGAGTAATTATTTTTCTATAATTTTTTTAATTTTCAGTTAGATTAAGGTTCTTCCTAGAGTTATAATTTCAAAATTTTGACCCCAAAAATAGATTTATTGGGTCCAAAATAGGTAGGAATATGTTTGTTGTATAAAAATTTCTTTAAGAATCACAAAGTGAAATTTTGAGCTCAAGTTGCCACTTTGTGAATGAAGTGTTGTAATTAGTGGCTAATGTCTTCTTTTTATGATAACATAGGGTTCAAGGGAGTATTGGAAGACCAAAGGAAGTATCCACAAAGTCTTGAGTTCATTGGAAAGCACAAAGATAGTTAACTTGTCTATATATGTCTATGTATTGTCATTATTGCTACTTTGCTTCATTGATGTGTTTAATGATTGAAATGTTGTCTTGTGATGAAATTGTGTTGTTTGTTGGATTGTTTGAAGGGTATTTTGATCCTAGAAATGTTCAAAATGTAAGGGGAAATGCTGTCAAAAATTTAATGAAATATTTGTGCACAAATGTCTTTGATTGAAAGCTTAGTGTATTTTTGAATGCCTCTTGCAATGTATGATGATATATAAGCATAGATGGTAGTTACTACTGAGATTCTTTGAATCTCATTCCTTTCTAATTGTCTAACAAATTTTAGGTACAAGTTATGGCAAGATTGGATAAGAAAGCAAAGGCAAGGAAAAGCAAGTTAATATACAAGATAATGATACATAAGTTGATACTATTATATGAGATATTGTGTAAAATCTTATGGGACATGATCATACTATGTTTTCATGTAATATGTTCCTATAGGTTAGTCATGGAGTATCATATAAGATATAGGCTAGTTATGACTATGCATGTACATATTAGTATGTATTTTGCAAAGTTGGAAGGATGTATGAGACCTTTCTGACCACTATTGAAGAATTTCAGTATTATATGCATATTTTAATGTTTCATATATGAGTTATATATATATATATATATATGGCAGTAAACTAGATATTGTAGCTTTCCATAGACATCAAGAACACTCAATTTGGAGTTGCGTATGATTTATGGTGATTTTTCAAAGTTACAGTCAAAATCATGGATTTTCAAAAATAACCATTAATATAGTAGTTTTAGAAAAATAAATTGTACAAATTAGTCAAATAAATATCTATTTTCTTATTTTTTTTTCCATGTATAGAATTTTTTAAGCTATTTTTAGAAACTTGAATCACTTCAAGATAATTTTTCTAAAATTACTTATGAATTTTCAAATTTTACCAGAAAAAATGGTTTTGGTATGGTGAACAATACCCTGAATTTGCAAAATTCTGTTTTAATCATTTATGGATTCTAAGTCTCTAATCTTACCTAATTGGACACATAGAAAGTCTATTACATGGGAAATAAGTTTAAGTATGAGGTGTGTTAGATATTCTAAAAATATCAATCAAAGGTCAAACTAGGTTTTGACAAAAGGTTTAGATTTCACTTTCTTTTAAAAGCATAGATGCATATTTTAATATTCAAAAATTCTCAAGCCAATAAAAGCAAATATAAATCATTAAGTTTCACATAAAAACTCTTAGCCTATGACAAATATACCAATTTGAGTCTGAATGCTTTCCTGATGCATCCAAACATCGACTTCTTCAATGTCTTCATGTTCTTTAATTTTTGGATCATCCTTTCTTTGTCTTTATGATTGCTATATATTTGAATTAAGCATAATGCTAATAGTTAATCTTTTTTACTTCAATGCTTACTTTTCTCTTCTTGGACATGCCTACATAAGATATTCACTTAAAGGTCCAAGTACTTTAGTTTAACTTCCATTTATCAATATGCATGATATAAAAGATATAAAGAGCATTAAATAAACATGTTATGCAACTTTTTTACTTCACTATTTGACATCATCAAAATTAATCATGTAAGTCATCAAATCTAACATTTTTAGCCATAGTTGCTCTTATCATTCTTTGCAATTCTAACGTTCTTCTTTAAATAGGAAGGCTATTCTCTGCTTTTTTTCTTGTATTCACCTTTCTTTCTAGTACTCCTCGAGGTAAGCGTGGAACTTTTGATTCAATATTTCCTAGAAAGTTTCATCAAGTGGGGATATGGCTCTTAGTGGTATTGTACCTGCATGGTTCCCATCGGGCATGAAAAAACTGTTGGTTGCATTTTTGCTTTGCGGCCATGCCAAAAGAATCGATCCTCAAATGAGTTAATAACCTAACTTCAAAATTTATCAATGTGAAAGCTTGTGGTCTTTTACCACAATTCCCTTAATACAGGTAAAAATAAATGTGAAAAGGCAGAAATCAAGATAAAATGAGAGACTTGAGTCAATGCAACATTAAGAAATATGCATTTGGAAACATATTTGAAAGAATAAAAGATTGGGAAGACATACATACTGATCGAGAATGTATACTTTCACATAGAGAGAATGAAGAATTCCAGGCGATAGAAACAAAATCACTCGAACTTTGTTTACTAGTTCACCGTAGATACACTCAAAAAAGAAATTTGAGAGTAAGAGTGAGAGTGTTTTTCAAGAGAGGAAGAGAGAGAGAGACTCCCAGAGAATTGAGTACTTCCCGATAGAAGAGCGCTCTCCAGAAACTGATGCTTTTCACCTATTCTCCACGCACACACACAATCACTTAAAACTCTCAGGCGTGCGGTGGGAGGGAACGGTTAACCGTTCGCTCCCTCTCTTCTTAAAATAATAAATAAAATAAAATTATTTATTTTATTTTGGGCTTGTGCCCTTTTGTTTGGGCTCTATACCCATCAAGGGTGCAACCCAACATCTCCCACTCATACTTGATGGGTTAACCTCTTACAATTCTTCCTTTCCATTTTATACTAAGTGTTCTACTGTGACCGTATGGGCATGACGTCTATAATTAGGTATTTTTACACTAGAAATCATTTTCAAGGACTAGTATAGAATTACCTTATGTATTTTGCATTTATTTTGTTCATGTATTATGCCTTGAATGTCCTAGATTTACCTATATATACTTTCATCCATGGCAAATCTAATCCCTCATAAATTTTTATATAAACTTAGATTGCCTAACTCTTGTATACTTAGTGTCTATGCTTAAAATGTTAACATCATAACTTCTTAACGGACTTGTCTTAGATAACAGTATAAGTGTGTATATATTCAGATAATCTTCCTTTCGTCCATATTTCATTTCAATATGAAACAATTGCTTTACTAGCATAAGACCTTTTGATCGAATTTATCATGACCATTGGATATATGTTAAAGTAGCTAACATTGAATCATTTTCCATGAAAATGTCAAAGTCATAAGGACATTAATAAGAGGATTTATTCCTCTCTGGGACTCACACAGTAATGAAGCAAGGATCTATTCACTTACTTCCTAATTGCGGTTTTAAAAACACATGCAGTATGAATTGCATGCTACGATGTTACTCTTATCACATAAGAGAATATGTCAATTTTGTTTTTGTTGTTAACACCGTACAAATTTAAGTTCAGAAACACATAGTGTCTAACCTGAATTCTACCAATGCTTCCACTTATCATAATGTCTTTGTTGGAGAATTCTCATCTGGTTACATGTATTATGGATTGTGGGTATCCATAATTCAATCCAAAATTTATATTTATTGGATCTCATCCCGACCTATTCTCTTCTTTTGTCGGGGTGACTTATTTTGTATTGTTTAACAGTCATATCTGCCCTCTTACATATTTACTAGTGAATACAAAAGATGTCTCATCTTTGCCCACTCTCCATGAGTGTCAAAGGCAGTTGCTCGTGTTAGAAAGCTAACCTTATCAACATGTACAACGTACTAGACATTGTATATTTTTCAGAAGTATATGTACTCAAATGACTCAATTATAGAAAAATGCACTTAATTTTATTCATATAATTGATCATTATAGAGATTTGTGTTACATCATATCCTACGAATACTAAGTGATTTTACATGATCAACATATATATCTCTAGGTATTGGCTTGGTAAAGGGATCAACAATCATTTGACGTGTAGGAATATGGCGAATTGTAACACTTTTCTGTGCTATGGCATCTCTTACAGAGTTATACTTGGTGTCTATGTGCTTTGTCTTACTATGATACTTGGGATCTTTAGTGTAGGCAATGGCAGCCTCACTATCACAATTTATCAAAATT
The DNA here is from genome assembly GCA_026686845.1 of Adenanthera pavonina. NCBI lineage: Eukaryota > Viridiplantae > Streptophyta > Magnoliopsida > Fabales > Fabaceae > Adenanthera > Adenanthera pavonina. Next base: position 6,890,418 of record JAIVEN010000019.1, on the reverse strand, counting down.
GGATCCAATTTATCAGCAATGATCCCTAAGTGTTTTATGAATCTTTTCAACCATATTGCTTCTTATACTGCTGCAGAACATGCAACGAACCCTGCTTCCATGGTAGACAAAGCAATACAAGTCTGTTTCTTGCTACACCAAGATATAGCTCCATTGTTTAGCAGAAAAACATATCCAGAAGTCGATTTGCACTCATCTAGATCTCCTCCCCAATCTGCATCGGAGTATCATACCAAGCGTAAATCACTTCCTTGATAACATAGGGCATAATCTGCTGTACCTTGCAAATATCTCAGGATTCTCTTCACGGCTTTCCAATGTTTCAGCAGGGTTTGACTGGTACCTACTGACCAAACCAACTGTATAACATATGTCTGGTCTCGTACACATCATGGCATACATTAAACTACCAACTGCACTGGAATAGGAGACTCTTTCCATCATCTTCTTTTCAGACTCAGTTTGAGGACACATATCTCAGCTCAGATTTTCTCCTCTTGAAATAGAGGTATCCATAGGTTTACAATTTTTCATGTTGAATCGCTCAAGAATTTTCTCAATGTAATTTTTCTAAGAAAGGGATATTAATTTTCTTAGGCGATCTCTATGGATCTTAACTCCTAGTATATAATCAGCTTCACCCATGTCTTTCATTTCAAAATTTGAAGATAGTCATTCGTTGATAGCTATAATCGATTTTAGACTATTTCCGGCTAATAGTATATCATCCACATAAAGGGATAATATCACAAGATTCTTTTCAAAATTCTTGATGTATACACAGTGGTCCTCATCGATCATCTGGACGAGGTTATAGCTTGGTGAAACTTCAAATACCACTGTCTGGATGATTGTTTAAGTTCGTAAATGGACCTTTTTAACTTGCAGACTTTATTCTCTTTCCCTTTCTCAATGAAACCTAATGGCTGTTGCATATAGATTTCTTCATCCAGTTCACCATTTAAAAATGCGGTTTTTACATCCATCTGATGTAATTCTAAATTTAAACTTGCTACTATTGCCAGAATTAGTCTTATGGAGTTAAAACACACAACAGGTGAAAAAGTATCTTTATAATCTATATCTTCCTGTTGAGTATACCATTTTGCCACTAATCAAGCCTTGTATCGTTCAATCGATCCATCTACTTTTCTCTTAATTTTGAGAATCCATTTATTCCCAATTGCCTTACGTCCAGATGGAAGATTGACCAAATCCCATACTTGGTTTATCCTCATTGAATTCATTTCCTCTTCCATTGCTTTCTTCCATTTATTACTAGCAAGACATGATAAAGCCTCATGTATTGAATTAGGCTCATCATAATCTTGTGGGGTAACTATAAGCGCAGTCCCTTCTATTGGGAAACGTCTCTTTGGTATACTTTCTCTGTTACTTCTTCGCAGTGGGATCTCTTGTAAGTTGCTCTGTTCTTGGACAGAATCTTGCACTTGTCCTTGTGAGCTCCCACTCGAATTAAGAAGTTGAGGTATATAAATTTGTTCCTCAATTTCTTCATGTATCTCATAAAGAAATACAATACGATCTACCTCACCACTGCTAGGAAATTTGTTTTCTAGAAATGTTGCATCTCTAGATTCTATTTCAGTCACACTTCTATCTTGGTTTTCTCCAATGAAAACGTAACCCTTAGATTGTTCAGAGTATCCAATAAAGATACATTTCTTCCCTCTTGGACCTAGTTTTCCATATTTATGGGAAGGATCATGGACATAAGCAACCGACCCCCAGGGTTTTAAAATATTAAATCCGGCTTACAATTTATCCATCACTCATAAGGTGTTGATGTGACCAATTTTGAGGGCACACGGTTAAGTATAAAGGCTGCTGTTAAAATTGCATCTCCCCAATATGAAATGGGTAGATTGGCTTGTGCCATCATGGACCTAACCATGTCTAGTAATGTTTTGTTTCTTCTTTCGGCTACACCATTTTGTTGTGGGGTGCCAGGAATTGTAAGTTACCTTACTATTCCCTTTTCTTCACAGAGCTTTTTGAATTGATCCGATAAATATTCACGTCCGCGATCGGTTCTTAATGCTTTGATTTTCTTGTCCATTTGATTTTCAACTATGTTCATATATCGTCTAAAACATTCTAGTGCTTCAGATTTATGTGACATCAAATAGATATAACCAAATTGCGAGTAATCATTAATGAAAGTGATGAAATAAACAGCTCCATGTTTTGCCCTGACACTCATAAGACCATAAACATCTGAATGGATTAATTGCAATGGAGTTTCTGCCCTAGTTCCAGTTCCAAATGGTTTTCTAGTTGCTTTACCAGCCAGACAATGCTCACACAAGGACATTTCCATTTTATCAATTGCACCTAGCAATCCTTCTTTAGCTAGTTTAATCATTCTATTTTGATTAATATCTCCTAGTCTAGCATGCCAAGCATTCATATCAACATTTGAATTGGAAGAAGTTGCAAGGCAATCATGTATATAAAAAAATCAACAATGTCCATAATAAAGAACTTCTCTGAAAGAAAAGCTGAACCATAAAAAGTTTGTCCTTAATGAAATGTCTGCTACTTTATCATGAAGATTTACATTAAACCCATAAATTAATAAGCAGGAAATAGAAACTAAGTTCCGTTGGATGTCAGGTGCATGAAGTACATCATAGAGGATCAAGGTTTTTCCACCTCACAAAGTTAATTTGCAGGTTCCTATGCCTTTCACCTCAATTCTCATGTTGTTACCAACATAAAGTCACTTGCTTTGATTCGGCAACCAACGGTACTCTGTAAAGGATCCTCGATCCCTGCTCACATGGTCTGTTAAAAAAATAGTACTTGAAATATAAGACATATGTGAATTAACATAATTCACTAATACCTTTTCAAGTTCATTTTGCTCAAGGCAATCCCTTGCAAAATGTCCCATTTTCAGGCAGGAATAGCACTTAACCTTACTCAGGTCAGTCTTCTTCTTCTTTCCGCCTTTCTTCCCTCTTTTCTTGAAAGGTTTATTTTCCTTTTTAAATTTCGGGTCATTCTTCTTACCCTTTCTTTGATATTTCTTGCCCTTTTTGAAATTGGGCTTAGGGTTAGAAGTTCCTACTTCTTCAGTCAGATAGGCTTGTCCAGATGCTCTGTAGGCCTCTAGACATTCATCTTCAAGCTCCAGGTGTTTCGCCACATCACTAAAAGTGTTTATATTCTCATTATGGGTTAAGTTAACTTTCATGTGTTCCCAACTTGAAGGGAGTGACCTTATGATAGCCTGGATCTGCTGTTCATCAGACAATTCATGCCCAGCTTCCTTCAGTTCTCTGATCATGCTGGCCATCTCTCGTAGATGCTGTTTCATAGGAGTATTAGGCCTTAACTTATAAGTATCAAACTTAATTGTCAGCCTCCTCAGTTTGGTGGTAGAGATACCTCCAAACTTATCCTTTAATGCCGTCCATATGACTTGTGCAGTTGAATATTTCTCATACTCATACATTAGGTCATTAGCCATAGTGCCCAGCATAGTTATACGTGCTATGCTGTTCTTCCTTTTCCAGGCCATGTAGACCTCTTGGTCTCTCCTATGCTGGGCAGTATTGCCCGCTTCAGGTTGTGCCATGACTAGAGTCAGTAGTTCAATAGCATTGTGTTCTTCCAATATATACAAAACTTTTCAGTGCTAAATGTCCCAATTGTTCCCATTTAGTTTATCTTCCTTGTTCAGCTCAGCCATTATACTCTTGGTCGCCATTCTCAAATCAGTTACTAGACTATCCCACATAAATGATTTCTATTATTGAACTGAACTAAAGAATATATTAATAAAATATACATGTAGCACAATACAATATACAATGTCTTATACTTGTATTATTTCTTATTAGAACAATAATAATTTCATTAGTTCCATGATCAGGAGACCACAAGTGTATCTCCCATCACACGGATGCTAGTGTTATCATTATTTTCTATTAAAATTTTAATACAAGTACTAGAATAATTAACTCAAAAAAAACATATTTTAAGAGCTCCCACTCAAATAAAGCATATATTAAAAAAATATCAAATCCATACTAGAACATAGTCATTGTACAAAAAAAAATTAATAAATAAAAAAATATACATAAATTAAACAGGAAAACAGAAATTAATAATTTTCCTCTTAAGAATGCGATTCGATATTTTCATGGCTCTATTAATCGCATCGACCCAGGTGTAATATGAATATTTTTTGTTTTGTGTATTCAGATTTTCTCTTAACTTAATAATGACGTTCGCAAAGAACTTAGCATCTTCCATATTCACCACAAAGTGTGAATACTTTGCAAGAATTGGATACAAGTCTTTTAAATGTTTTATGTTTGTTGCATCCCTATTCACTATGTCTTGTGCTCCAGAGTGGGTAAGGGGTTGATCTACATCTTGATCTTCAATTTTAGGCTCTTCAAAAATAATTTCATCTTCCTTTGGCCCGTTTGGATCTGTATACACATCTTGAAGTTCCTCAGGATTTTCTTCTTCTTCTAGAAACTCCTCATCAGGATCTTCATAAAAAAATTCACCCTATGGAATAAGTTCTTCCAAATACTCATAACTTAGAGAACCATATCCAACTATTTCAGTGCTTTCAGAATTCTCTTGCTTCATTATTTTTACCATCAATAAAATAGTAGGAATTATTAAAATAATTAAAAAAATTTTTTTTTTTAAAATGCACTGAAATAGCTCTAGACGGATCCAAAATTATCTCAAAACTAGGCAAATAGTATATCAAATTGAAGATCTCGAATTTAGGAATTTTTAGAAGCAAACAGTGGCTAAAAATACCCCTGCACGTGCCCCCATGCACCCAAAGAAAGTCCAGACTACAAAAAAAAAGAAAAAAAAACTAAGTCCACACCCAAGGGAGGCGCGTGGAGTTCACGCGCCGTCATATACGGCGATTTCGGCCACACGCGCTGGCTTAGCTTCTTCCATGCGTCACCGGCGTTCTGACAGAGTCCTCCACGTGGCCCAATCACGTGCCGATGGGCCCCACGCACCACGTCAGTAATCCCCACCTTTTTTTTTAAGGGCCAAATGATGCCGGCCCAAAATGATTTTTTTTCTGTTGGGCTGGTTGTCTACGGCCCAAGAAAGTTTTTTTTTTTAACCTGCGTTAGGTTGGTCTTTTGTGGCCTAAAAAAAAAATTTTTTTTTAAACCATCCCAGCCCGCTTTTCTGTTTCATTTTTTTTTAAAGGAAAAATGACGTGTCGTTTTGGCATTTGGCTAAAACGACGCATTGCTGAGGTCATCCCTGACCTCCCGCCGAGTCAACCCGACCCGGTGGCGGACCCGCAAACCCGCCACTGGTTTCGCCGTTTTCTCCTTCTTCTAGTGTCCGTTTAAGGCGATCTTGGTGTCATTTTTCTCGTCTCATCGTCCTCTACATGATGATAGCCTCCTTTTGTCCAAAAAATTGTGATTTTAATAAACCCAATTTTTTGAATTTCCTTCACAAACTGAAACATTTTTCGGCACTATCTCTCTAATCCAGTGTTCATTTAATGCAATTTTAGTAGCCTTCGATTCGTCTCTTCATTCTCTACATGATATCATACTTCTTTGTCTAGGAAGGGATTATTTTACAGAACTCAAAAATTGTACCGTATATATATTTTTAAAATTTGAGATCCTTTTATCAAATCCTATTTGCATATCTTATGAGTATAAATAGTATGCAAAATTATACCAAACAAATTAAGGAACTCAGAGAAACAATTTCTAATTTTCAAGTAAAAAATTTGCAGTAGATATAGATTTTCCTTGAATCTAAACACATGCTCTGATACCAATAAAAAAATAAAAGATTGGGGAGACATACATACTGATCGAGAATGTATACTTCCATACAGAGAGAATGAAGAATTGTAGGTGGTAGAAACAAAATCACTCGGACTTTGTTTACTGGTTCACCATAGATACACTCAAAAAAGAAATTTGAGAGGAAGAGCGAGAGTGTTTTTCAAAAGAGGAAGAGAGAGAGAAACTCCCAAAGAACTGATCGTTACCCGATAGAAGAGCGCTCTCCAGAAACTGATGCTTTTCACCTACTCTCCACGTACACACACGATCACTTAAAACTCTCGGGCGTGCGATGTGAGGGAACGGTTAACATTTAACCGTTGGTTAACATTTAACCGTTTCCTCCCTCTCTTCTTAAAATAATAAATAAAATAAAATTATTTATTTTATTTTAGGCTTGTGCCCTTTTGTTTGGGCTCTATACCCATCAAGGGTGCAACCCAACAATATTCATAAATGTTGGAAAATATAAACAAGCCTGAGAGATAACAACATAAGTGCTAGATATAAAGAGAATCTAAGAACTTTTTTAGATGGAAAAACAGTTTGAATCTTGAAAGATGAAATAGCTACAGGATCTGAGACCCAACATCGTGAGAGCCTGAGCATACTCTCAAACCTTGGAGATTCAAACGAACCAACAAAAAAAAAGGTCTAGAGAAGATGCAAAGGTCACCCAGATAATAGTTGATGCAACGGAGGTTGGGATTTGCTGGAGCTATGTATGATAAGGTGTCAAGGAGGCTAAGATAAAGCTACTGAAGCTTGGATAAAATGAACCAGAGGCATACTAATTGGTCTTTGGATTTTCTTTTGTATTTTTTTTGTGGTACCTTGTTTATATAGTGTTGGTTTGCCACTCCTCCAGGTTTCTGCTTTCTCCTCTTTTCACAAATTTAAGGCTCTACCTTGTCATTTTTCCTACTAACCCACTTCCTTGTCTTTAGCCACAAGTATGATATGCCATTTTGCCACTTTCTCCTGTTTTCATTTTAAAAAAAAAAACTTAGTGGATAAAGAAAGATTTTTCTAGAAGCACAACTAAAATAATATTTTTAATAACATTTAGGTTAAAAATAATAAATAGCTTTTATAATTCCTCTAGGCTTAGTGCGCTAAAAATATGGTGCAAACAAAAGTAAAAGTTTTTTTTACCATATTTTCAAAATTAAAGAATTAAAAAACTGAAAAGACTAAATTGAACTTTAATATAAAATTAAAGGGCTATTTTTGTCCTAAATATCTTAAGATATTAGATCCTTGTTGATAATATTAATACCATATTTGTACTTGGATTAATGGTGAATTTCCTCTACATGTTATGAAAATCCTAATATGGGTTGCACTTCCAAAACTCAAATCAAGACAACAATTGTGTTTTCAAAGTGATAATTTGTTTTCATCTTTTGTCCACTGAAAGGTAAAAGCAAATAAGTTTGTGTGTAAATTGAATCGTGCTGTGTTGGTTGAATTGTGTGAATGATGAAAGATTGTTGGCCTTTTATAGATAATGAAGTGGTACTTCTTGAAGTAACATGGTTCTTCAATATAGAGACACAATTCATGAGCCAATATATATACACATGGTGATGATTCATGAATCTTTAAGAATATTCATTGAGATGTTTCAATGAAGAGACATAACCGCATAATTAATATTGATTCATGAATTTGGACAAAGAGACATTTCTTTTCATGAACCAAAAAATTCATGAAACTAGTGACTTTCTATGAACCATTTTAAGAGTTTTTCAAAATAATTCATGAATCTTTGTAATAGTTATAAAATGATTCATGAATCATTTCATGAACCAATATAACTGTTCATCAATAATTATTGAAACCAATATTTTCATGAAAAATAGCATACTTTTACTTGAGGACATGACCAAAAGACACCTTGCTTCATTTCTGAAAATCTTGTCACACATGATGAGATAGTTAAAATCATTATAGTAAGGTAAATATGGTTTTTACTCCTTTGATCAACCACCATCATGTTGTACAAAGATGGTGAATGATGAGGTTGTTGTAAACTCTGATTCTTTCTTTTATTTGTTTTGTTATTAATGCCATGTTTCTTTCATTCAAAAAATAAAAAGAAGAATTAATTATATTTCAGCTTTTTTTTTTGGTTTAATATTTTAAAAGTATAAGTTTTTCAATGTATTCTCAAAAAGTTAAAAAATAAAAATAAAATAAAAATCCAAAGACTAAATTGGACTTTAATATAAAATTAAAGCACTACTTTTGTCCTAAATTTCATAAGAATTAGATCCCAGTTTATAATAATATAACAGTATTTATATTGGAAGATCTTTTCAACCATAATAGTACCCAACCATATATAATGGTACACACCAAATTTGTGGTCACAGTTTTGTAATGACTTTTAATTGTCGTCCACCTACCTAGTGGATGACCAACTATATTATTAACTCTTCTTCACCTTGATAAATGCCATAGAATTATTGAGATTCACATCAACTCTTCCATTTGAAAGTGGTATCTTCTTCTTCCAGCAGCTATCACCTAGTCTGAAAATGGCCACTGAGCAGAAACAATCTTCCATACAAGACTGTTTGCATTCTTCTTCAGTGAAAGGCCTTTGAAGCACATAATCTGAAAGAGGCCAATCTGTGTTTATCAGAACCTCAAAGTCATGTAGCCTCCTGTCTTCCTCACATCCCTGTGTGAAATCTGGCTTGCAGCTTCCATACACATCATTTGGATCTAAGAGAGAATACCCTTTTGGACAGTGGCAAACAGGCCTTTGTTCATCATTCAAATCACAGATACTGTTATATCCACAAACGCCACTTCCTGCACTCACAAGACTACTCGTACATATATTCTCTGGTTGAGACCAAACAGGAGTCCAACGCTGTTTGCCCGAAGAAATATCCTTTGGATGTTGATAGAGAGAGAAAACTCCATCAAAATTCAGAGTTGCTCGTAGATAAAATCGTGTGGATATGGCATTAGAGGGAGTTCTTCCACTAGGTGCGAGGCTGAACTTTTTATTGTCGTCTCTCAGAACATACAAGTCTCCTGATGTGTCAAACACCAATAAGCGACCAGCACTTGATGATTTGGATACAACTGTGCCACTTTCAAAATAGTTCTCATTTGCATACCCAGATGGTAAGTTTATAGAGTAAAAGACGAGATTGCCATCTTGTTGCAGAAAGATCTGGTACCTTCCAGTGGAGAAATTCGTCTCGAATCTTCGAGAAGATAGCTTTCCTCCCTTTTCAAGAATCTGGGTAGGCAACAAGGTATCTCTAGGATCCTTAAATGTCTCCCAGACAGCCTTAAACTGCTGATCTTGAAGTACCAGGTTGCCAGTATCATTCAACACAGCAAGAGCAACACCAGAAGCACCAATTACTTGTGACTTCCATAGCTCAACACCATTAGGAGAAGTAAGGACAAGACCTCCCTCAGAAGTAAGCTGTACTTTTGAGCCTTTTGGTGCAGGTTTGTCTCCGTTTGCATACCAAACTATGGTTTTATCTGGAATGTTAGAGTACCAAATCGAAAGCAAGAAGAGATCGTTGTTGATGTCAAGTGGGTGAAACCCGAAGGAAAAATCTCCAGCAGGTGAAAGCAGCCATGTGGAGTAGCCATCTCCTGTAGAAAGGGAATCTCCCACAGTTACAGTGCTTTTGGTTTGGGCTAATACGTTAAAGGGAAGAAGGAGAATGGTTATGTGGAGCAGATGGGGAAGCAAAGGGAAAGCCATATATGATGATAATTATTATATATCTCGAATCATGCTTGGCTTTGCTTCCTTTCGTTCACAAGGTGGAGTTATATATATCATCGACTGGATACGTATAGGCCAAAAACGTCAAGTTGGCCAGTTGGACAAAGGTGGTGATTGGTGAGTCAAACAAGGTTTAAATAATAAAATAGAGAAAATGATATATTGTTTTATTAAAAGGTCCGTCCATTGCAATGCATTGCCGGGCATTATTAACATTAATAATATAAATATAATGATATTATTTTTTTTGTGTAATGAATTTCTTTCCATCCATCAAATTAAAATTTTCTAGAAGAACTATAACTATTAAATTTCTAAAATTTACAATTTTATCTTTTGACTAATACAAGAATTGCTAGAATTTTAAAATTAAAAAATATAGATAATTTTAGTTTTCGGACATAATTTTGCTTTTAAAATTCTTTGATAACATTAATATAGTGTCCTTCAACGTCATTTGCTCTTTAATTTCAAAAGAGATGCCATAGGCGCTGTGGACCAATTAAAGTTAGTGCCAGACTACCAGCCGAAATTTTTGAATCTGCAATTATACAAAGGAAGAAGACCGCTTGGGAGATTAATTTATATCAAATCAATCTAATGTAGGCTCTAGGCTCTTTGACAAGAACAGGTGAGTAATTTTATATTAAAATTTAATAATATTTTATAAAAGCTTTCTAAATTTAAATATTAAAAATTATTTATACTCTATTTATCACTATTTTAAATAAAAAAATAATTAATATTTTATTATAATATAAAATAACAGATAATTTAAAATATTTAAAATTTTCTAAAATAACAGATAAAATAAAATAAATAGAGTATTTTATATCAGCAAATTAAAAATGTATGTCTTTGTTCGTTCAGAAAACCGAGAACTCTTCCCTTCTTCCTGTGTGCAGTGCAAAATAATAATGTGTCCCTCTGCACCTATCTTTTTTCCTTTTATTGACCTTCTTCTGACCGTTAAGGTTCCCCCATCTTCTCCCTGTAATCCCTAATTTATCGAAATATTTCATAAATGATGATTATGGAGTATCGCGCTCTTTTTGCATGATCCCTGATTTTTCGTCCTACAGTTATGATTATGATTCCATAACTGTCATGATCTCATAACTGTTACTCCTAACCGGGTGTTTTTGGGGCAATACAGTTTTCATGGAAAAACCCGTAGTCGGCCACATGGCCGAGATGTTGTTCAGTCGGACGATCATTTGGCCATACGATTACTCAGCCCTATCGTTCGATAACCGATATATTACTCGGCTTGTCACGATTAAGCTCGGCCTCCGAATTATAGCTCGGTGCATATGAGCCCGGAAAGTGGGGCTTCAAAGGGGCATCCATCCACCTCGGACTTGTAATCTCGGCACGCTCATTTCAGTCCGTACACTAGCCCCCCGAGCCTCGAGTCCAATTTGGACGAAAGGGCTTTGAATCACGTGACCGACTAAAGACTGGTTTTTTGAATTTGAATCGTTCTAGTCCCCTAGGGATTCTAGAAACTTCCCAGAGGCTCTTTGACGTTTCAGTTTCTGAAACAGTAATGCACTTACACGTACGGCTGCACGCGGCGTTATTTAATGCTGCGTCTTTTCATCAGCCGAAGCACGTTCCCCAATAGTGACGATTTGCTCCCTAAAGTCATAATTAAGTTGCTCGTTTTCGAGGAGGAGTTTTCACTATATACATGTAGGACTTGGGTGCTTATCCTCTTACTTCAATCTTCATTTGCTTTTCATTCCCTCTGAATCTCTCCGTCGTCTTTAGCCTCCTTTTCCCTGCCCTTTTTGCCATTTTTCCAGGTACGCCCTCTTCTGTTTTTCCCTTTCCCTCAATTACTACGTACTATTCTATATCTTTCCTAATCATCATGAGTTCATACCGAGGATCTGAGACATCGGCTGGGTCATCCTCTCCTCGAATCCTGGTTGAGAGGGAAGTTCTGGGCATTGGGGAAGAACCTTCGCCATCAAACTCTTCCTTTCCTAGCGCAGAGTTGAATTTTCGTCTGGCCAACTTTCCGGCTGAAAGGGAGGTTTCATCTTCGGTTACTGCCGTACAGGTGGCCGTACGAAAGCCACGAAAAGTCGTTTCAAGAGTTCAAAGAGACCCAGTTCCCGACATTTGACTTCCAGGATATTATTGGGTGAAAGGAGAAGTTGGGTCCTACCACTCTAGATTTCGGACTGCCAAATCAATTGTGGAACTGAGGAAGTCGATCTCCCTATCTAGCACACGAACAGAGGAGGCCGTGATTGCAGAGCCGTGTGCTGAAGATGAGCACGTTTTCCTATCAGCGTTGCCAGTGCAAACACATTTTACATATATGTATAAGACGCTATTCGAGTCGCTGGGAGTCGGCCTTCCTTTCTCAAACTTCGAGTGCGCCGTTTTAAGGGCGCTGAACGTTGCTCCAACTCAGCTTCATCCCAACAGCTGGGCGTTTCTAAGGCTTTCGAGGTCTTATGTAGAAAATTAAACATGACGCCGACCGCCCCGAAGTTCCTCTACTACTACCAGATCCGATTTGGAGATAAGATCGGCTGGATTTCCCTTAGTGGTATGAACAAGAAGGGGATAATCGGTCCTTACACCTCGTCATACAAAGACTTCAAAGGAAGTTTCTTCAAAGTGCGCCCAACCGAGGGTTACTAAGAGATGTTCTTCGATAAGGGGGGGCGACCCAGGTTTCCTCTATACTGGACTCGGACTCCCATCAAGTTCCAGTCTTGGTGTTATGAGACTATGTTGGCATCCGAAAAGGTGGATGTCGACAAGTTAAATAAATTACCTCATCCCTTGAACTGCAAAATTTTACTTAGGCTCCCTTACTCTTCAATCCCTAATAAAGATTTTAAACGTGAGTGCTGATTTTCTTTTATCTTCTGCTGCCATACTTGTTTCAGTTTCTAATATATGTTTTCCATTTTACAGTAGTGATGGGGAAGTTCAACTGGCGTTCAATAAAGAACATGGCCCCATCAGCAGGACCTATTGCCGAGAATCTGCCGGCTCGCTCTGATAAAGAGGAGAGAGGGCGTGCCGAGGTAATGGCGACAGCTGAGGTTGTCGAGATTCCCTCTTCTTCACGAAGCCCTCCGAGCAAACGTGCTCGACTTCTGGTCGACGATGAGGAGCTTATATCTTCCATTCGCCGATCTCCCCTACCATCTCTCGTTAGACGCTCGCCTTCGGACGCTGATCCAAACATTGGCAAGTTTTTCGGGAGTGGCATCCGGGAAGTCGGGGACAAGGAAACTTTGCAACGGTTGGGTCCCAAGGCTGTTTTGGAATCCATGTCGGCTATGTGCCTGCGTGCCGCGACCATGGCCTCGCTCTGTGGGAAAGAGTTTGAGGAGAGTGACCGTCGCCTAAAAGCTGTTAAGGCCGAGCTTCTGGAAGCAACTAATGCGAAAGACAAGGCTTCTTCAGAGCTCGCCGAGGCTTCAAAGTCTCAAGCAGCTCTCCTTCTGCAAGTGGAGGAGCAGAAAGGATCCCTTGCTGATGCCAAGATGAAAGTGCAAGCAGTCGAGAAGGAGTGGGATGCCCTGACAACTGAGGTTGCTTGGGCAAGGAATGCTGAAGCCGAATCCTCGGCCCTCGCTGCTAATTTGCAGAAGGATTTGGAACAAGCGAGGAAGAAACAGGTCGAGCTTGAGGCTGACGTTAAGGAAGCCGTGCAACAGATAATGAAAGAGCATGTAGAAGGCTTCCATAAAGCACTTCGTCAGGTGCATCTCTTCCTGCCGAAAATTGAGCTCTCGGCATTTGATGTAAATAAAGACGTCAAAGATGGTGCGCTTGTTGATGAGAAGGAATTGTAGGACTAAAAAGCAGACTGCCCACCTCCTTGATTGTCTATTTATTTTTGATGTCTTGCTCAGAATTATTTCTAATTAATGATAACAGTCTTACTTTTCTTCTCGGTTCCTAATCAACCTGACCGTGTTCAATTCTTTGACTAAATTTGACATAATCTCTCTGTTCGATCTCGACTAAGATTTAATTCAGCTTCTTGGTTCATACTTGACCGAGTTTTAATTGGAAACCTCGGTTCATACTTGACCGAGTTTCAATTCCTCGATTCATACTTGACCGAGTTTTTAACAAATTTTTGGTTCAAACTTGACCAAGTTTAATTCGAATGCCCGGTTCATACTTGACCGAATATTATCCACTTCCCCGGTCATACTTGACCGAGATGTAATTCTATTTCTCTCGGTTCATACTTGACTGAGGCTTAAAATGAATGAAATCATGACAAAGAATTTCCTTTATTGAAGTAGGTAGGCGTGCCTCGTTAAAACCTTCTCAGCCAAAACCCCTTTTTGCATATCCTTTGGGACAAAAGACCAAGTTAGGAAAAAGAGTACATCACCCCCCTTGTATACATCAACTAACTAAAATAAATTTTGAGATGAGAAGCATTCCATGTCCTAGGGATTGCTTCCCCTGACAGCTTTTCTAATCTATATGCTCCATTGCCCAACGCTTCAGTAACTCAGTAAGGCTCTTCCCAGTTTGGAGCTAGCTTTCCCTCACCGATGTTCTTCCTTGCTTCACTCTGCTTTCTCCAAACGAGATCTCCACGAACAAAATTCCTTGGCTTAAGCCGAGAATTATAACGCCGAGCCGCTCTTTGCTTACAAGCCTGTTCTTGTATACGTGCATTTTCCCTGACCTCCTCGGATAGATCTAGTTTGACTTCCATATTTTCCTGGTTCGTATGTTGGTCAGGGAGTGTTCGCCTAAAGGACGGCTCTCCCACTTCCACCGGGATCATTGCATCAGCTCCAAAGGTCAACCTAAAAGGAGTTTCCTTAGTACTTGACTGAGGCGTGCAACGATAGGCCCAGAGGATGCTCGGTAATTCTTCGGCCCAGGCCCCCTTTGCTCTTCCCAATCTTTTCTTGAGTTCCCCGAGGATAACCTTGTTCGCTGCTTCTGCCTGTCCATTTTTTTGGGGATGCTCGACCGAAGACACTCGATGCTTGATACCGAGCTGTTCATAGAATTGCTTCAGGTTTCCATCAACAAACTGCCTCCCATTATCAGTAACCACCGAGTGAGGAATCCCATACCGATAGACAATATTCCTCCATACAAATTTCTGTACTTGTTGTGCCGTGATCTTAGCTAACGATTCCGCCTCAATCCATTTAGTGAAGTAGTCTATGCCAACTATTAAGAACTTGACCTGCCATTTTCCCATCGGAAAAGGTCCGAGAATATCCATTCCCCAGACCATGAATGGCCACGGAGACGTCAGTGTGTGCAATTCTTCCGGCGGTGCATGGCGTAGACTGCCAAACTTTTGGCACTCAGTACACTTCTTACTATACTCGGTGCAATCAGCTCGCATAGTGGGCCAATAATAGCCGGCCCAGATTACTCTCACTGCCATAGATCTTCCACCAGTATGCATCCCACACACTCCTTCATGGATTTCGCTCATAACATATTTCGCCTGTTTAGGAGTGAGGCACTTTAAGAGGGGGGTTGAGAATCCTCGCCTGTACAAGTCCTTTCCCATTATTATGTAATGGGAGGACTTCAGCTTCAATCTCCTTGCTTCGTTCTGGTCGTTGGGCAAAGTCCCTTCAGCCAGATAGTTCCAAATAGGGGTCATCCAGTCCTGGTTCGGGCTACTTCCGACCATAACCTCCTTAAGATCAACACTAGGCTGATATATGGTCTCCCTGATGATCGTCTCATGCTGCCCGAGCCTTTTGACGTTAGCCAATCTGGACAACAAATCAGCTCGGGAGTTTTCTTCTCTTGGAATGTGCTCAATCGCGAATTCATCAAAGCATTCAACCATGTGTTTCACTTTGTTCAAGTACTTTGCCAACTGTGGGTCTTTGGCCTAGTAAGCTCCCGAGACTTGTTCAGAAACCAGCTGTGAATCACTCCGACACCTAACCTGGCTCGCTCCCACCTCTCTAGCTAAATTTAACCCCGCAATGAGAGCTTCATACTCGGCCTGGTTATTCGTGACCGGGAAGTCGATCTTAAGAGACTGCTCCAAAGTTATCCCTCCGGGGCCTTCCAAAATGATTCCCGCTCCACTCCCCTTGGTATTAGATGAGCCATCCACATAAAGTATCCATTGGTCCCGATCTTTGGAATTTTCAGGTGGGGTAAGTTCGGCAACAAAATCAGATAGACATTGCACCTTAATTGGCCCTCTTGACTCATATCTTATACCGAACTCTGACAACTCGACTGACCATGAGATCATTCGGCCTGCTAACTCAGGTTTCCTCAAGACTTGCTTTACGGGATGATCAGTTTTTACAACAACCTCATGACTTTGGAAATAAGGTCGCAACCTTCTCGCCGAGATGACCAGAGCCAGAGCTAACTTTTCAATAGTCTGATACCTTGATTCTGCGTTGTGCGATACTCGGCTGATGAAATATACTGGTATTTGCTGCTTGCCTATTTCCTGCACCATCACCGAGCTAATTGCATGTTCGGTCACCAACATATACAGCAGCAACTCTTTGTTAGGAACCGGCCGATTAAGGATCGGAGGTGCCGAAAAGAAGCCTTTGAAATTCTAAAATGCTTGCTCACATTTCTCACTCCACTCATACCGCTCAGCCTTCTTGAGTAACTTAAAGAATGGCCTAGCTTTCTCCGTTAACCTCGATATGAAGCAGGATAGTGATGCTTATCGCCCTGTCAGTTTCTGCACTTCTTTTATGTTTTGGGGGCTTCTTATGTCAATAATAGCTCGGCATTTATCAGGATTGGCTTCAATACCTCGATGTGTTAGCATGAATCCTAAGAATTTCCCCCCGTTCCCCTCCTCGAGGAGGAGAAATACCTTCATGATAGCGTTCCTGCTCCAACTGCCTATTCCTTTCACGCGTCTCCTCGTTCTCCTTTCTTAATACCTCCATCTCCTCACGCATTGCCCGAATGACAGGGTGGTCCTCCAAAGAAGTCCTGTCTTCGAAGCGTCGTTCTCCTGCACCCGCACTGCTCCTGGTTCGCACCATGATTATTGGTGGTAGTGGGATAGTTATTCTCGGCCCCACGGTGGGCGCCAAAATGTTCCATCAGAAAACTGAGAACTCTTCCCTTCTTCCTGTGTGCAGTGCAAAATAATAATGTGTCCCTTTGCACCTATCTTTTTTCCTTTTATTGACCTTCTTCTGACCGTTAAGGTTCCCCCATCTTCTCCCTGTAATCCCTAATTTATTGGAATATTTCATAAATGATGATTATGGAGTATCACGCTCTTTTTGCATGATCCCTGATTTTTTGTCCTACAGTTATGATTATGATTCCATAACTGTCATGATCCCATAATTGTTACTCCTAACCGGGTGTTTTTGGGGCAATATAGTTTTCATGGAAAAACCCGTAGTCGGCCACATGGCCGAGATGTTGTTCAGTCGGACGATCATTTGGCCATACGATTACTCAGCCCTATCGTTTGATAACCGATATATTACTCGGCTTGTCACGATTAAGCTCGGCCTCCGAATTATAGCTCGGTGCATATGAGCCCGGAAAGTGGGGCTTCAAAGGGGCATCCATCCACCTCGGACTTGTAATCTCGACACGCTCATTTCGGCCCGTACAGTCTTATTTTAAGAATAAAAGCTTCTTTGCTTTTATAGGAAAAATTAAAACTAGAGTAGAAGTTGTTCTTTTGAAGTAAAAGTAGAAGTATTCAATTTTTTTCCTCAAAAAAAGAAATATAATATAATTCTTAAGGATGATATTTCTTAATTAACTATCTGTCGCACCCGATTTTTATCCAAAAATAAAAATGAATAAAGATGAAAAATGAAGGTGCTACCAAAATTTTAAGAAAATTTTTTTGAAAAACCTCAAGATTGGTCTGTGAAATTAAAATTAGGTTCGGAAGACACTTGTATATAAAAAGATTTTATACACCATACGCCACCCATTTGAGAGAACGGTTATTCTAAATTTATTATGCTATATTAATTAGGTCTAAATAATTATTTTAAGTTCTCCTAGTTAATTATATGCGAATATTGAATCTAAAGATGAAAAGAAAAATGATATTTTTTATAGAATAGATTTGATCTAGGATGAAAGCCTAGGGTTTACAGTATAAAAAAAAAGCATAGGGTTTAAGTACTTTTAGGAGGGATCAAAATTTACATAGTTTACATATTGATTTGACTATTTTAAATTTTGTAAAAAATAGTTTTTTTTATTATCCTTTTTCCTTTGTAGAAAGAATAGTTGTTATAAACATTACGTATTTTATATATATCTTTAGAAAAATTGCCTAGAGTGAAAGGAAAAATATCTTGTTTTTGAAAAGTAAATTTAAATTAATTTCGGTGGCATAAGTATCATCCATGATCTCATTAAAATAAGAAAAAACAAGAAAAATAAAGATTGCTTGGTTCATGCGGTGACATAAGCATCACTCACAATCACTTCTTTAAACAAAAAAGAAACAAATATTACTTCATTTACACGGTGGTATAAATATCACCCATGATCCACCATTTATTATTTTACAGGTTCATTTAAGTATTAGCATCTCCCATGAAAAATTTCAATAAAAGAGTACATATAAAAGAAGAAGAGACATAGTTTTCTTTTTATATTTAAAGATAAAATGGAGCAGTGAAAAACACAATTAACACTAAAAAGAAAATTTATATACAAAATCATGGCATCACAAAGTTATAATGCGTCACTAGTGTTTCATATTATGAAAAGTACTGTCATACTTCAGCCACTAGAGGACAAATGGCATGGAACAAACGAGGTGTTACGCACATACTCATTAAAACTCCACGTTTAATAAACATTGAGACCCCCAAGAATAAAATATTCCAAACTCATATGAATACATGCTTCCTAAATTCACACAATGAATTGTATATTTTCATAATCTAATACTAACACAACATAGATGCATATATGTAAGAAATTATTAGGTAACTAAGAAGGGGAAAGTTTATGTACTTATATTTGTGTAAAATACAAGTTTTCTCTTAACTTTTTTCCTTTTTTGGTTTTCCTCAAGAGCCTCAACATTCACTTACTCTTCTAAAAACAAAAACTTTCTCTTTTTCTATGCCTTTCCTTCTCTATGTTAGCAAGGTTGACTTCCCAAGAGGGGGGGTGAATTGGGAAGATTGAAATTTTTCTGCACAAAGTCAAATGGGTGAAGAAAGTAAAGGGTAACCAAGCAATGTAAAAACAGAGTAAATTGAAAAGTATTAATAGAGAGAAGAACACTCAATGATTTATCCTGGTTCGGTCTATCCACTTGACCTACGTCCAGTCCCCAAGACACCTCTTGAGATTTTTCCACTATACAGCAAGAATTCAACGAGCTTCTTGCTAATGCCTCAGTACAACGAGTATGCTCTGTTTTCTGGAGTTTTCTCAATCTCTCTAAGCACTTCTACAATGTGCTTCCCAATCCTCTTGTGATTTCCCCTCACAAGTAAATCTATCTTCCAGATGAAGTGTAGATTGTTTACAAAGATATAACTCTCTTGAATAGAGTAGATATGAAGGTTAAAGTACAGATATTGAAGTTAGAGGGTAAAAGTTGAGAAGATGATTTAGTAGAAATTCAGTATATACACGTTTGATTCATTACCCACAACTTCAAATAATGTTATATTTATAGATTTAGGTCTCAAATGTCCGTTAGAGACTTAATCTATCCGTTAGGGAAGTTATCCAACGGTTACTCTAAAAAACTATCCGTTAACCAACCGCATTTAATGCTTCTGACATAGTGAAATTCGAATTTTGGTTGGTCAACAGATGAATTTCGCAGGAACCAAAGGTTAAAGCTTCCAACGTAAAAATACGAAGTTCATCTGTTCATGAAGTGAAATTCGAATTTTGAAACTTGTAAAATGTTTTCACGTTGTGACATACGAATTTTCAAGAGGAAAGTTTTTCTGTTAAGTATGAACAGTGTTTTCAATTTTCTACAGTGTCCTCGAAATTCGAATTTTGGAAGCCCAAAATTCGTCTGTTCCCAGTACGTTCAAGGAGGCAGTAGTTTACTTTCTTCGAAATTCGAATGTTGAAAGAGTGAAGTTCGTCTGTCAGAGAGAATCTTTTCAGACTAACTTCAACATTCGAAGTTACAAAACTCTGTCATTCGTATATCAACATTTCATTCCAACAGACTCACAACCTTAGCTTCTGAAATTCGAATTTTAATGTTCAAAGTTCGTCTGTCAGAAAGCAGTTTTGAAACTTAAATTATTCTTGATCTCAGATGAACTTCAACATTGTTTCAGACGAATTTCTTCAATTTTCATAAGTTGTGTTTTGTCTGAAATTCAAATTTTGAAGACTCGAAGTTCGTCTGTTTCAAAGAAGCTTCTTTCAGACTTGTATGAAAATTCGAATGTTGGAAAGCCAAAGTTTGTCTGTCAGATAGTATTTTTGAAACTCAATTTCTTCTTGATTTCAGATGAACTTCAACATTTTTCAGACGAATTTCTTTAGTTTTCACAAATTATATTTTGTCTGAAATTCGAATTTTGAAGATGCGACGTTCGTCTGTTTCAAAAAGGCTTCTTTCAGACTTAGATGAAAATTCAAATTTTGGGGAATCAAAATTCGTCTGTCAGAGAGACATCTCTTCAGACTTATTCAGTTTTAGCTCGAAATTCGAATTTCCAAAGGCAAAGTTCAAATTTCCATATGACAGTTCAGTTTAAACTTCTCAAACTTCGTCTGTTTGTGGGTGTTTTTCAAATAAGTCAAGATTTAACATAAAATCAAGGTTTGAAAACATTTTTTCTTAAAATCAAAATCTTTTACCCTCATTAAAACATAACAAAAGATCCTACAGAAGATCTAACAGCTATTACTCAAAAATTCTTCACTTGAAACACTTTGATCTCCTTTGATATCTTCAATCCAAGCTCTTGATTGTTGCTTTGGAATCATCAAAACTCTTAATTCAACATTCTCCCCCTTTTTGATGATGACAAAACAACTAGCAAACTGGATTAGTACTTGGGTTTGCTTTTACAAGCTCCCCCTCAACATATGCATTATTTTCAAAAGACATCATATACAGCAGATTAAGTGAAGATATTTAATGAGTAATAAGCATACCATATTGCAACCAAGAAATTCATTCATTTAATCAAATGTGCAATACAAAAACCAAATTAATCAAAGTTCTAATCCAAAATACAGAAAGCAAATATTAAACATTCAAACCAGAACCAGAAACACAAAGCACTACAAGATAACTCAAGCCTAAGATTAAAACAAGTCTTCAATCACTTCTTCTTGGGCTTGGTCTTCTTGCTGTATGTCTTCCCTTTCCCAGATGGCTCAGCAGATTTTCCAGCTTGCTTAGTCCCAGTTTGCTTCGTCTTCTCCCCTTTTTTGGCATCAGCAGGAAGGCCAACAAAATCAATAGGAGGAGGGATCTGAGAGACAGGAATAGCACGAAGTGGAACAGGAGCAAAAGGAATTCCTGGTTCTACTGGTGCAGGAGGCTCAGGACTAGGTTCATCATCATCATCAGAGAATTCAAGCAACTCTTGCATTGCCTGTCTGGAAAGAGCTAACTGAGCTCTTTGTTCCTCTGAAAGTCCATAGGCAGCAAGAGAAGGAGGAGCTGGTTCAGCAGTAGGAAACATTTCTTCAAGCCTTCTCTTCTGAGCTTGCAGCAGGGCATTGTGTGCTATGGCCTCATAATCAACAATAGGCACAATGCTCCTTTCTTCATTTCCTGCACCTTCCTGCATTGAAGAGGTTGAAATGGCTGCAACCAGTCTTTCAACTTGCTCAGTCTCTTGAGTAGACAGGATTGAATCCTAAGCATCTTCTTGCATAGACTCAGGAAGGCTTGATTCTTGAAGCCCTTCTTCTTCCAGTCCATAATCCAAGGGTGGACAAGGACTAGGTGTCCTCATTGCACCAGTACCATCTATATCATCATCATGGTCAGAGGAGGCAATCTCGAATGGGCTTGGAGGCTCAGGAGTTGGAGATTGGACAGGCACAGAGGATCCAGGCTGAGGTGGAGCTGATATGGCAGGGATTGCACTTCTGATCTCTTCATAAGCATCTGCCACCACCTTCATGTTCATAGCCAACTGATGGATCTGATCTTGCAGATGAGCAAATTTGGCATTTTCCTCATCCCTGATGCTGAGAATGAGTGTAGATAAACTGTCATACAACTCAGTGATCTTGGTTGGCTTGGCCCGTGATGAGGGAGTGGAAGGAGGGTGAGTAGGCCTGGAGGGAGATGGAATTGGCTGAGAAGGCTGAAGTACAGCTCTATCAGGAACTTCAGAGGTGCCTCCTTGTTGTAGGGAGGTATCAGCAACAAAGAACAAATCTTCAGATCTCCCTGCTCCCTTTCCAACCCATCTTCCTTCATCTTTTTCAATGCCTATCCTCTGCAGTTCTTCCTCCTTGAATATTTCAGTGGGCTTGCCCTTCCCTTTCTCAATATGCTGAATTCTGGCATACTGCAGAATTCTGGAGATGATAGCAACATAGGGAAGTGTGGAGTCTTTCCTCTGATCTCTAGCCTTGATCATGCGTTGAAGGATGATGTGTCCCATATTAATCAGTTTCCCATGCATGATTGCAGCCATGACATGTTCCTCTACCCTTGTTATCAAATTGAAGCTGCCTCCTTTGTTGAATATGATCCTGGACACTATGTAGTGCAGGATCCTCACTTGAACACTGAGGTCTGTGGGCTTCAATATGTTAATTGATGGCCAATTCTCCCCTCTTCTGAATAAAGTTCTGAGAATCGTACTTTCCTTGTAGTTCAGGAAGGGGCCACCTTCTTCATCAGCAGTATCTGCCTCATCCATGTACCCAGAGGCAGTAATATCAATCCTGAGTCTATCTTGCCCAGGAATCTCCAGCACCTCATTGAATGTCTCATCTGCAAGCCAAATGGTCCTACACCTTAGATTGACTGCCCACTTCTTCTTCTTGCTGTGGTATTTTAAAGAGGCATACCATGACTTTACTACCTCATCATCATATCTTTCTAATACTTCCAACAGATTCTTGTATCTCAACAACCATATCCCAGCATCAAAGTTGTTAGAGACCAAAAACTCTTCCAAGTTTACACAATGTGGCTTGATTACCTTCTTGTTGGCAAACTTGGTGGAGTATTCCTCTTGAATCTGTGGAGTGCTCCATAGTGGCAGTGTGGTAAGCTCGCACTCTCCAGATTCTGTACTGAAGGAAGCAGAGGAAGCAACAACAGCATCAGTAGGAACAGGAACCGAAGGTTCTGCACTTTTTGAAGATGAGGGTCCAGCTTTCTGAGATTCTGCTTTGGATGATGATTTTTGGCATTTGGAAGGTGTTGCCTTACTGGGTTCGGCTTTTCTCTTAGATTTTTCTCCTTCTTTCGAAGCATATTGTGATTTCACCGCTCTCTTTGGCCGAGCTCCAGCTTTCCCAGCTTCAGGATTTTTAACTCTTGCCATTTCTTCGGATGAATGTTACAGAATGAGGCTTAGAATTGATTTAAATGAAGCGAAAGGAAGATTAATCGGTGGAAAATGATGGTTTTTGGTCATAATTTAAGAGATTTGAAGAGAGGATTGGAACAGACTCGGAGAAGTTAAGAATAGGGTTGCGTCTGTCCAAGTGAAAACCGTCGGTTTTAACGTATGTAACCGTCTGACAGACGAATTTTGAGGGGTCAAAATTCAAACTTTGGGCAGTTACAAGTTAAACCGTTTGGCAAAGCTTACTGACAGACAAATTTTCATCTGAAAGTTCATTTGACAGAGGCTTGGATCAAGCAGTAAAAGCACAACAGATGAATTTTGTTCCAACAAAGTTAGAATGTTGATGAGAAAACAGCAGGCAGCGAACAAAACATCAATCAATAGACGAATTAAGCATGCAGAACTTCATCTTTCAAGCATTCAGCATGAAGAACATGATTCAACAGATGAATTTTGAACTGAAAATTTGAATTTTTCAACTTTTGTAAAGGTTGTCCAACAGTCGTATGTTAAGAAGTGATAATTCGTATAACAGTGATGGACAAACATGACTTTGAAATTTTTGTTCTTGAAAATTTGAACTTCTATTATTCAACAGACGAATTTCGAGGCATCAGTGAGAACTGTTCCAAAGCATAACAGGTCGAAGTTTGTCTGTTGGTCACCTAAAATTCGAATGTTGACCACGTTGACCAGTACAAAAACACAGTTTATGAAGCAAAATACATCTAACAACATTTAAAATACCAACATCATCATTAAAAACTTATAGAATGGATCCAGAACTTAGGATTTTCATTATTTACTTCACTTTCTGGTTGTTCCATTCTTATATGCTCCAATCTTCAAGTGTATTGCCATTTAATCTTGTGAGGAGTGTTGAATCAAGAGTTTTGATGATTCTAAACCAACACTCAAGAGCTTGGATTGAAGATATCAAAGGAGATCAAAGCTGTTTCAAGTGAAGACTTTATGAGTATTTGCTGGTAGATCTTTTGTAGAGTCTTAGTTCTTGCTATGATTGGGTAAAAGATTTTGATTTTAAGAAAAGATATTTTCAAACTTTGATTTTATGTTAAATCTTGAAATATTTGGAAAACACCCACAAACAGACGAAGGTTGAAAGTTTAAACTAGAACTGTCAAGTTTGAAATTCGAACTTTGCCTTTGGACATTCGAATTTCGAGCTAAAACTGAATAAGTCTGAAGAAATGACTCTCTGTCAGACGAATTTTGGTTGTTCAAAATTTGAATTTTCATCTAGTCTGAAAGAAGCCTTTCTGGTAACAGACGAACTTCACACTCTCAAAATTCGAATTTCAAGTAAAACGAAGTTTGTGAAAACCAAAGAAATTCGTCTGAAACTATGATAAAATGCATCTGAAATCAAAATCAAATTGAGTTTGATAAATGCTCTCTGACAGACGAATTTTGAACTTCCAACATTCGAATTTTCATATAAGTCTGAAAGAAGCTTCTTTGCAACAAACGAACTTTGAGTCTTCAAAATTCGAATTTCAGACAAAACAAAATTTGAGAAAATAGAAGAAATTCGTCTGAAAGTTTGATAAAGTTCACCTGAGATCAAGAATGATTTAAGTCTCAAAACTGCTTTCTGACAGACGAACTTTGAACATTAAAATTCGAATTTCAGAAGCTAAGTTCTTGAGTCTGTTAAAGTGAAACATTGACATACGAATGATGAAAACTTGCAACATTCAAATTATGAAATTAGTCTGAAAAGAGTCTCTCTGACAAACGAATTTCACCCTTTCAAAATTCGAATTTCGAAGAAAGTAATCTACTGTGCCTCTTTAAACGTTCAATGGACAGACGAATTTTGGGGTTCAAGTATTCGAATTTCAAAGGCACTGTAGAAAATTAAAAACACTGTTCACACTTAACCGAAAAACTTTCTTCCTGAAAATTCGTATGTCACACTGTGAAAATGTTTTGTAAACTTCAAAATTCGAATTTCACTTCATGGATAGACGAACTTCGTGCTGTAACGTTGGAAGCTTTAATCTTCGGTTCCTTCGAAATTCGTCTGTTGACCAACCAAAATTCAAATTTCAGTATGTCAGAAACATTAAATGCGGTTGGTAAACGGATAGTTTTTCAGAGTAACCGTTGGATAACTTCCCCAACGGATAGATTTAGTCTCTAACGGATATTTGAGACCTAAATCTATAAATACAACATCATTTGAAGTTGTGGGTAACGAATCAAACATATATATGCTGAATTTCTGTTAAATCTTCTTCAAAAAGCTTTTACCCTCTCAACTTCTATACTTGTACTTAAACTTTCATATCTACTCTTTTCAAGAGAGTTATTTCATTGTAATCAATCTACTCTTCATCTAGGAGATAGATTTACTTGTGAGGGGTATTCACAAGGGGATTGGGAAGCACATAGTGAAAGTGCTTAGAGAGTTTGAGAGAGCTCAGAAACAGAGCATACTCGTGTACTGTGGCTTTAGCAAGAAGCCCGTTGAAATTCTTGCTGTATAGTGGATAAATCTCAAGAGGTGTCTTGGGGACTGGATGTAAGTCAAGTGGATAGACTGAACCAGGATAAATCACTGAGTTTTCTTCTCCTTATCTCTACTTTTCAGCTTGCTCTATTTTACACGTTATTTTCATTATACTGTGATATCTTCACTTACTTCATTTTGTGCAGAAAAAGTTCAATCTTCCCAATTCACCCCCCCTCTTGGGAAGTCAGCCTTGCTAACAAGGAGCACCTGCAGCTTAAATTAAACACTCTTCGATGCTAAAGTTAGAATTAATTTGATGCTGTAAGATTTAAAAACAGAATTGCACACAGAATAACTTACAGTTCATTGGGATTTACCATACCCAATTCTCTCCTGATTTTGCAATGCTGATCTTCTGATAGAGGCTTTGTGAGTATATCAGCAACTTGATCCTCTGTTGGGATGTACTCCAGCTTAACTTCTCCTTTTAGAATGTGATCCCTGATGAAATGGTGTCTAACTTCAATATGTTTTGTCCTTGAATGCATGACAGGATTCTTGGTGATATTTATGGCACTTTGGTTGTCACACATGATTGGTATCTCTTTCATTTTAGCCTCAAGATCCTCAAGCTGCTGCTTCATCCAGATGACTTGGGCACAACAGCTTCCAGCTGCAACATACTCAGCTTCTGCAGTGGATAGGGCCACATTGTTTTGCTTTTTGCTGAACCATGAAACCAGGGATCCTCCAAGAAACTGACAAGTTCCACTTGTGCTTTTTTTGTCAGTTTTGGATCCTGCAAAATCAACATCAATGTATCCTTTGAGATCTTCTCCATTGCCTTTTGGATACCAAAGACCCATCTGTGATGTTCCAATAAGATATCTGAAAATTCTTTTCACAGCTGTTGCATGGGTCTCTTTGGGGCATCATTGGAACCTTGCACACATACAGACACTGAACATAATGTCAGGTCTGCTGGCAGTCAAGTACAGCAGGGACCCAATCATTCTTCTATACTGAGTAATGTCAAACATCTTCCCATTCTCATCCATGTCCAGTTTGGTTGCAGTAGCCATAGGTGTTCTCATTGGCTTGGCATTCTCCATTCCAAACTTCTTTAGCAGCTCCTTTAGATACTTGGATTGACTGAGAATGATACCATCACCAAGCTGTTTGATTTGCAGTCCAAGGAAGAAGTTGAGTTCACCCATCATTGACATATCAAATTCTCCCTGCATTAACTCAGAAAATTTCTTGCAAAGAGACTCATTAGTAGCACCGAATATGATATCATCAACATAGATTTAGACAATGAGTAAATCTTCATTTTCTTTCTTAGTAAATAAAGTTGTATCTACTTTGCCTCTATTAAACCCCTTTTTAGTTAGAAAATTGCTTAATCTCTCATACCATGCTCTAGGGGCTTGTTTTAAACCATAAAGAGCTTTCTTCAGTTTATAAACATGGTTTGGTTTTGTAGAATCCTCAAAACCTGGAGGTTGATCTACATAAACCTCTTCCATGATATATCCATTTAGAAAGGCACTCTTCATATCCATTTGATACAATAAAATATTTTTCATGCATGCATATGCTAGCAGTATTCTTATAGCTTCTAATCTAGCTACTGGTGCAAAGGTTTCTTCAAAATCAATACCTTCTTCCTGATTATACCCTTTAGCAACCAATCTAGCTTTATTTCTGATTATTGTTCCAGATTCATCAAGTTTATTTCTGAAAACCCATTTGGTACCAATGACAGGATGATTTTTGGGCTTAGGCACTAAATCCCAAACTTGATTTCTTTCAAACTGATTTAGTTCATCTTGCATAGCTAAAATCCAGTAATCATCAGTTAAGGCTTCTTCAGCACATTTGGGTTCCATTTGTGAAATGAAAGCATAATTTAGCATTTTGTCCCTCAACTGTTTTCTGGTTTTGACTTTCTCTTGAACATCCCCTATCACTTGATCAACAGGATGATTCCTTTGATATCTCCAAGCTCTAGGGAGTTCTTGAGATGTGTCTGCATTATTTTCTTCATCAAACTCTTTTTCCTGGATATCTTCCTCTAGGTTAACAGATTCAGATATCTTTGGAGATTCAGTTCTACTTTTATCAGAAATGCCCATTTTTTCAAAATTGAAAGCAAGATCATCCTCATTGGTAACATGTTTTGAAACAGTTTCATTTTCAATGAAAACCACATGCACAGATTCTTCTATCACATTTGATCTTTTATTATAAACTCTATATGCCTTACTCCTACTAGAATAGCCCAGAAATATACCTTCATTGGATTTGGCATCAAACTTACCCAGATTTTCTTTTCCATTACTGTGGACGAAGCATTTGCATCCGAACACATGGAGATGGGACAGATTTGGCTTTCTTTCCTTGTACAGCTCGTATGGAGTCTTCCTAAGGATTGGTCTGATGTAGGCTCTGTTTATGATGTAGCTTGCTGTATTCACTGCATCAGCCTAAAACACTTGAGAGAGTTCCTTCTCATTTAGCATAGCTCTGGCTATCTCTCCAATTGTTCTTTTCTTCCTTTCTACTACCCCATTTTGTTGAGGGGTCCTTGGAGCTGAGAAGTTGTGGTCAATCCCATGCTCATTGCAGTATTCCAGGAAGTATGCATTTTCAAACTCTCCTCCATGGTCTGACCTGATAAAGACAATAGAAATACCTTTCTCATTTTGCACTTTCTTAGCTAAGGTTATAAATGCATCAAAGGTATCACTTTTAGAGGAAAGAAATAATGTCCAAGTGAATCTAGAATAATCATCTACAATTACAAGCACATACAGATTACCACCAAGACTTTTCACCCTAGATGGTCCAATTAAGTCTATATGCAGCAATTCAAGTGGTCTAGTTGTAGTAACTACATTTTTAGATTTAAAAGACAATTTAGTTTGTTTCCCTCTTATGCATGCATCACATTCTTTGTCCTTTTCAAAAGATATTTTTGGCAAGCCAGTTACTAGCTCATTTTTAACCAGTTTAGACAATTGATTCATGTTAACATGAGCTAATCTCCTATGCCATAACCAACTATCATTATCCTGACTAATTAAACATACAGAATCCAAGGGAGGAAGTTCATCAAGATCAATAGTATAATAGTTACCATCCCTTTGAGCTTTGAGGATTACTTTGTGATCACTTTTTTTGATGGCCAGGCAAAACTTTGAGTCAAACAGCACCCAATTTCCTTTATCACAGGTCTGACTCATGCTCAGCAAATTGTGGTTGAGGCCAATCACAAACAGCACCTCTTCAATGGATGTTTCCGGATTTTTGCCCACAATGCCAATACCAACAACTTTGCCATATTGATCACCTCCAAAGGTCACCTTTCCTCCTTTCTTGTCTCTAAGGGTGATGAACTTCTCCTTATCACCAGTCATGTGACTTGAGCAGGCACTGTTCATATATCATTTGTTGCTCTTCTTAACTTTGAGACAGACCTGCAAAATAATATTTATGTTTTCCTTTTAGGTACCCAAATTTGCTTGGGTCCTTTTTGGTTAGTAGATTTTTCCCTAGATGCAGATGCAACTTTGGGAACCCATTCAACTTTCCTGCCATGTCCATTTTTCTTCAAGGCACAAGAACTGGAAATATGTCCCTTTTTGTTACAGAAATGACAGGTAGTGAAGGGACTACTAGATTGAGAAGCAGGAAGAAAACAATGCAGATAATACTTTTGTCTTGCATGCTTTGGTTGATTATATCTTTTAATGTGAGATGACAAGTGATCTTTCTTTCTGTTGCTCTCAGCATGCACAAAATGCCTCATGTATGCATTCTGGTTTTTCTTCCTAATTTTTTCCTTGACAGCACATGGATCATAGCCAAGACCAGCTTTTCCTTGTGATATTCTTTGGCTCCCCATCAAGGCAAACAACATATCTTTACCTTTAGTGAGCCTAGACATGCTTTTTACTAAGTAATCATTAGTTTGCTTTAGTTTAATGCATGTAGTATAGCAAACAGATTCAGCAGCAGGTACAGATGTGGTTTTAGAAAAATTGCTCTGAGATTCTAGTTTACTAATCTTTTTCTTTACTAGTTTTAATTCTTTAGCAACTTTAATGAACTCATCATGAAGCTCATGAAATGCATCCAGTAATTCAGAATAGGAAGATTCAGATTCATATACCTCTTCTTCCTGATCACTGCTGCATGAGGGTTCAGCTTCTTCAGAAGCAAGTGCCATCAGACAGATGTTGGCAATCTCATCTTCATCTTCTTCTTCCTCATCTGAGCTGTTGCCCCATATCGATGAGATATAGGCTTTCTTCTTCTTCCCTTTGTCAGCAACTTTCTTTTCTCTTTCTTGCTTTTTGAGGAATTGAGGACAATCCCATTTGACGTGTCCTTGCTTCTTGCATTCATAGCAAGTCACAGGCTCTTTTGCCTCTTTCTTGCTTTCACTAGCTGCTCCTTTCTTGAAGAATCTCTTGTTCTTCTTCTTGTTGTAGAATCTTCTGAATTTTCTGACCATCATAGCCAGAGTTTCCTCATCCAGCTCATTTTCTTCGTCAGATTCTTCTTCCTTTTCATCAGCAGCTTTGAGGGCAAGGCCTTTCTTCTTTCTGTCCAGCCCAGCTTCCTTGAGAGCTTTGATTTTTCCTTCATACTCCTCAAGGCTGCCGAAGAGAGCTGTGACGGATGCCATTGATTCTCCTCTGGCTTCCTCTATTGCTGTCACCTTGGGCTGCCATTCCAGAGGAAGAGCTCTGAGTATCTTTCTTACTTTTTCAGATTGAGTGTACTACTTTCCGAGGCTCTTCAATTAATTCACAATGAGAGTGAATCTCTTTTGCAGCTCCTTTACAGTTTCTCCTTCAGTCATTCTGAAGCTTTCATACTCTCCAATGCATGTGTTTAGTTTATTCTCCCTGACCCCAGTTGTTCCTTCATGTGCAATCTGCAGAGTATCCCACATCCCTTTTGCAGTGGAGCATTGTGAGACTCTGTAGAATTCGTTCTGGTTCAGGGCACTGACTAAACAATGCTTTGCTTTGAAATTTAGCAGGACTCTTCTTCTGTCTTCCTTATTCCATTCTGCTTCCAGCTTCTCTTTGTGTCTTCCATCTTCAGTTAGAGTCATTGGGATGAAGTCTCCTTTCTCAATGACTGACCAGATATCAAGGTCAGTTGATTGGAGGTAAATCTGCATCCTCATCTTCTAGTACCCATAATGTTCTCCACTGAAGCCTGGTGGTCTATTAGTTTTGTTCCCTTTAGGAAGTATGCTTTCTCCAAAGCCAGCCATCTTAATTCCCGGACTGTGAGATCCTTTGAATGGGAATCCGGGCTCTGATACCACTTGTTAGCAAGGCTGACTTCCTAAGAGAGGGGGAGAATTGGGAAGATTGAAATTTTTCTGCACAAAGTCAAATGGGTGAAGAAAGTAAAGGGTAACCAAGCAATGTAAAAACAGAGTAAATTGAAAAGTATTAATAGAGAGAAGAACACTCAATGATTTATCCTGGTTCGGTCTATCCACTTGACCTACGTCCAGTCCCCAAGACACCTCTTGAGATTTTTCCACTATACAGCAAGAATTCAACGGGCTTCTTGCTAATGCCTCAGTACAACGAGTATACTCTGTTTTCTGGAGCTTTCTCAATCTTTCTAAGCACTTCTACAATGTGCTTCCCAATCCCTTGTGATTTCCCCTCACAAGTAAATCTATCTTCCAGATGAAGTGTAGATTGTTTACAAAGATATAACTCTCTTGAATAGAGTAGATATGAAGGTTAAAGTACAGATATTGAGGTTAGAGGGTAAAAGCTTTTGAGAAGATGATTTAGCAGAAATTCAGTATATACACGTTTGATTCATTACCCACAACTTCAAATGATGTTATATTTATAGATTTAGGTCTCAAATGTCCGTTAGAGACTTAATCTATCTGTTGGAGAAGTTATCCAACGGTTACTCTGAAAAACTATCTGTTAACCAACTGCATTTAATGCTTCTGACATACTGAAATTCGAATTTTTGTTGGTCAACAGACGAATTTCGCAGGAACCGAAGGTTAAAGCTTCCAACATAAAAATATGAAGTTCGTCTGTTCATGAAGTGAAATTCGAATTTTGAACTTGTAAAATGTTTTCACGTTGTGACATACGAATTTTCAAGAAGAAAGTTTTTCTGTTAAGTATGAACAGTGTTTTCAATTTTCTACAGTGTCCTCGAAATTCGAATTTTGGAAGCCCAAAATTCGTCTGTTCCCAGTACGTTCAAGGAGGCACAGTAGTTTACTTTCTTGGAATTCAAATGTTGAAAGAGTGAAGTTCGTCTGTCAGAGAGAATCTTTTCAGACTAACGCCAACATTCGAAGTTACAAAACTCTGTCATTCGTATGTCAACATTTCATTCCAACAGACTCACAACCTTAGCTTCTGAAATTCGAATTTTAATGTTCAAAGTTCGTCTGTCAGAAAGCAGTTTTGAAACTTAAATTATTCTTGATCTCAGATGAACTTCAACATTATTTCAGATGAATTTCTTCCATTTTCATAAGTTGTGTTGTGTCTGAAATTCAAATTTTGAAGACTCGAAGTTCGTCTGTTTCAAAGAAGCTTCTTTCAGACTTGTATGAAAATTCGAATGTTGGAAAGCCAAAGTTTGTCTGTCAGACAGTATTTTTGAAACTCAATTTCTTCTTGATTTCAGATGAACTTCAACATTTTTCAGACGAATTTCTTTAGTTTTCACAAATTATATTTTGTCCAAAATTCGAATTTTGAAGATGCGACGTTCGTCTGTTTTAAAAGGGCTTCTTTCAGACTTAGATGAAAATTCAAATTTTGGAGAATCAAAATTCGTCTGTCAGAGAGACATCTCTTCAGACTTATTCAGTTTTAGCTCGAAATTCAAATTTCCAAAGGCAAAGTTCAAATTTCCATATGACAGTTCAGTTTAAACTTCTCAAACTTCGTCTGTTTGTGGGTGTTTTTCAAATAAGTCAAGATTTAACATAAAATCAAGGTTTGAAAACATTTTTTCTTAAAATCAAAATCTTTTACCCTCATTTAAACAAAACAAAAGATCCTACAGAAGATCTAACAGCTATTACTCAAAAATTCTTCACTTGAAACACTTTGATCTCCTTTGATATCTTCAATCCAAGCTCTTGATTGTTGCTTTGGAATCATCAAAACTCTTAATTCAACACTCTACACTTCTTGCTACCTAATGCTCTTAGGTTTCTTTTTTATTGCCTGAAGTTGTCTTTGATTGTTGATTCCCCCTTTGGCTCTCAAACCCTCTATTTACAGAGGAGCTAGACATGTATTTTTAATTTAAAATATTATAAATTTTGAAGATAAGAATCATATAAGGATAATATCTTAATCTCTTAATCTTTTAAGAATTATTAAATCCCTTTTTTTAAGTTCTTTAAAGATTTTCTATTATTATTATTTTTCGATTCACCGACTTTTAGATGATTTAATTCTTTTTTCTTGTTTACTTTATCTCTTTTTTTCTTTTTAAATCTTGTGGATAGGGAAGTTGGCAAGATTTTCAAAGATAATCCAAAGATTTATTTTCTTTTATTTTTGTTTCTTTATGTTATACATTTTAATCAAGGAATAATCTTCAAAATTTACTCAAAAATCTTTTAAAATAACTCACGAATATTTTATATTTAACATATTTTATCTCTTAAGGAATAAACGTCTAGAATAGTATAGACTTATTTTATTATTTTTTCCATGAACCCTAAAAGGGACATTTTTTAAATTTTTATGTATTTATTATTTTTGCTAAATGGGCGGACAAAATGTAGTGTTTACAATTGTCCCTCTTTACTAGTTTTTTAGGTAAAGGTGAAAAATGTAGTTTTGAAATTTTGCTTAAGGAACAAGATAAGGACACGAATTTTGTGAGGCCAACCATGGAATGCAAAAAGGTGACTCAATCTCTCCTAACAACACTAGCCTATGCTTTATGTAACATCTACATTTTTATGATTTTGTTTGAGTTTTGATTTTGAGAATTACTGCATAATTAGAATTAAAAGAGCTTAAATATCTTATGTAAATCAAACCAGGGACTAAATTGCAAAGGATGATTAGGGACCAACTTGCAAAGAAAGTTGGATGGTATAATTGAAAATATTAATTATTAGCAAAAAGACAAAAAAAGGGACATAGATGTCATTTCCTCAAACAAATTATTTGTCCAGTATTTGCTAAGACTGATTATAGGAGATGATTTAGGAAAATTATCGTAAGAAATTATACTCTAATAAGCAAAACCAGAAAATAAATATATTGGGCAGAAAATTAATTCAAAGTTCCATAATCTATAAATTAATAAGAATTCGAAAATAACTCTGGATCAGGAAACTCAGATATATTATGGCATAAAAAGAGATACTATATTTTTCTATAAGGTTTAAATAGCCATAGAATTGGTGTAATGTGTATTAGGCCAAAATCGGAGTCTGAGCCCAATAAGACTGCACTGGTTTCTTAATAGGTCAAGAGTACTATTCATGAAAGCCCAATAAAGGTGTAGAAAACCCTAATAAGCCAGGGATGATTTTTGGAGGCCCAAAAGTATTATTGACAAGAATAGTTCAAACGAGGTCAAGAAAGGATAAAGGGTCCAATAAGCCCAATTCACCCGATTTCTAGACTGATTAAATTATAGGTGATCCAGTAGACTATGAAATAATCAAGAAAAATTTCAAAATAATTTTAGAAGGTTTATAATAATTATCTATGCTAAGAGGTTACAGGAAAAATTAACCAGAACTAATTTTATTGGTATTTTCGGTTAGAGCTTAATAAGGTAAAATATTTTTCTAAATAAATTATATGGGCTTAGAAATGATTAATTAAGGTTATAATGAGTTTTAAATTCATATTTTAAATATATTTATACATGCAAAATTTTACCAGACAAAATTTACATAATTGAAGCCCGAAAACCCAGTATATGTCAAAATCGGGCCAAGAATTAAATGGTTTAAATCCAAATAATTAAAGGCATCATCTTGGGCTGATTTTGGCTCCAAAATGGCATGCAAATAAGAAGAAAAAGGAGTGGAGAAGAAAAAACCACCATGCATAATACTATTTAAAAGATTAGGTGTCAAAATTGGAAGTTTTGATGAAGTAAGCTTATGTAAGCATGATGATGCAATATTTACCTTATTTGGAGATAAAAGTGACATCCAAATTAATGACAAGAGAGGAAAAATTAAATAGATAACAACTATATGAAGAAATTAGGTGTATGGAGGAGAAAAGAGGTGATGTAGTGCAATTTTTAGCCCTTGGATCAAAATTAAATCTAATTGATGGAGTTGCTTCTTGTTACCTATAAATAAGCTCTTCTTCCCCTCCATTCTTCACACCAAATTCCAAATTCCATCATATATTAGTGAGAGAGTGAGTTATAGAGAGAAGGAGGAGAAGAGGAAAGGAAGGTTTGCAAGTTTAAGGTAACATCTTTTCCCTTTTCTTGCATTTTATTTCAAAATGGTTGTTTAGATCTTGTATTTCTATGATTGGTAGGTACAAAACATGTTTATGATATGAATATGATGATGATGTTGGATCTAAATGGTGAAAGAATGATGAACGTGTTATAAATTTTGCATGAACAAGCATGAATATATGAAGAGCATGATGAACATGCTAAAAGAAGCCTTTTGATCTTAAATGTTATCATGCCGAAAATGAAATTATGTTTCTTGCTATTATTTTTAAATATTATGCGAAGAAGGGAATTATGATGTTATTGAGATTTTCTTAAATCTCATCCCACCAAATATCTAACCATAATTAGGTCTAAATCACGTGAAAGAAAAGGAGATAAAGGAGGATTCATAAAGAAATGTTTAGAAATAGGAAGGATATTTTGGATGCCTATGTAATATCAAGTTCAATGACATTTTATGTTATAATTATGTAAATTACGTGTGACTCCTAGACAATGAATAAAAGTATATTTTGGATCAATTTTACATGTGTTATGTGACTACTATCGAAAATATGCTATCATGAAATTTTATTGAATGAAATTTAAAAAAATTAGGGTAAAAATTGCAAGTAAATTCATGAAATTTACTGTAGCAATTTTCCCAATACAATTCTAAATTAATATTTTTCTATCATAGAGTGTTTTAAAAGATGAATTTAGTAATTTGAACCACTCTTAAACAATTTTTTTTTAGAATTAGTTATATTTTTCAAAGTTTAATCAACTTATTATAATTACTAAATGAATAGTTACTTTTGGTAATTTTTTTTTAAATTTTCAAATTTGGCCCAAATTTACTTCCAAATACATCTAATTGGAACCAAAACCACTAAGGATGAATAGTAAATGGTTCTTAAGGTTAAGGTTTGACACTTTGGACCTAACCTCGAGAGAATTAAGACTGTTCTAAATGTAAGGAAGTGACTAAATTGCCCTTGACCAGATTAGGTTACTATGATTCACCTCATACAAAATCATTTGATATTAGACAGCAAGCCATTTTGCATATGCATTTTTTAATAGGATTGTAGCGTGTGTGAATACCTGATATGTGATTGACTAAAACAACTTACTAAGGAAAATGAAAGTTTGGATTTCAAAATGTACTTCTATTGGCCACGTATGAACTATGCTTTAGTTACTATTCTGAGATCATCAAGAGTCATCTTTTCTATTATTTGAGATTAATCTTTTGATTGCACCTGAATTTAGAATTTCGCATCACTTTACCTAACCCCATGGGTCCTCAACATTACTGAATAGTTTCTTGTATCTCTAGTGTGCATAAATAAAATAGGAACACAGTATCTTATATAAGTCTTTGATAATTTGAGAGTTAGATAGTAAGAATAGGATAATACATACCCATCTAGAGTGACATGTAATTTTAGACTTGTCTGGACTAATACTTTGGTGTAATGGAATCATCATGGATTCTCTTAGTTTCTAATGTGATCATATTTTACTATGTTTTTATCCCCTAAATCTATCATTTTTATCACATTTATTTGGCTATTTTTGTGGTTTTAGTGCATTTTCGTGTTTTTACCAGTTTTGTGTACTTTGTGAAAAAATATGTTAAATCCTTGGTTTTAAGCTTAATTTGTGACATTTTATTATATTCTATGGATTTGGTTGTTACTTCTCTCCATCAATGCATTTTCCACATTGATTAGCTAGTTAAGTGCTTGTTTTGGCTTTTCCAGATGATTAAATTATGGTTTTCTATACGATTTCAGGTGAGTTTTTATAGGGAGTTTTCATTCCATCATCCATTTAATGTCATTAATCATCCCATGTAATTAGATTTTAATCCATTTACATATACTATTTACCCATTTTTCACTTTCCCAAAATACCCCTAGTTATAATCCCACTTGAAATTATATTTAATTATCCTTAATAATTCTTGTATTAATCATGTATTCATCATCTAGAGCACTTAATTAGAGTTAATTTGAGTTATCAAGCTTGACCATAGGTTAGGGTTTCTATTTTAGAGCCAATCAAAGTTTAAACAAAGACATTTTAGTCAACTTCCCATGAGAGCTTATTTTCTAGCTATTTTCTTAAAGATTTTTTTTGCTTTCTTTTGTATCATTTTTTGATTGATTTCCCCTTAATATTCATGTTAAAATTCATGCATAAATGTCCTATAATATTGAATTATTGAATTTATTTCATTTGACATAAGTGTTACATGCATAAAATTCATGCACGTAAGTGTTACATCACTGTATACTATGACCTAGGTACTTTTATATGTCACATTTTTTATGTGTAGGTCATGGGCCATGGGAGAAAACATGAAAGATATTATTAGTATTTTAGAAGCGCAAGGATGGAAGATTTGGAGGAATTAAATTTATCATTTCCTTATTTTTCCATTTTTCTCAAATCTTAAGCCATCAAGAACGTGATTAAAGGCTAGGATCATTACCAACACATCACACCCTTACCCTAACTTGTCAATTGGATTGAGAGGTCTCCATTTCAGATTCATTCATCCTCTATTCCATGCAAAACCAGATTCTCCACCTCCTCTCATCTTGTTCTTCCATTGTCTCAAAAACCCCAGCAAACTTCATCAATTTGCACAGATTCTTTTGCTTTCTTCCATTAATTCCCACCATTTTCTCACATTTTTTCCACCTTTCTTCCATAATTCACAAAAAATTCATCCTTCTCCTTGCCCAATCAAGTCTAAACCATGGCTGGATCCAAGGAGAAGAAGAGTTAAAAATCATTAAACCGATTGAAAGATTAGCAAGGATCAACACTGATTTTCATCTTCATCTTAATTCTTCATGGGCATGGCTTGGAGTTCCTTCTTCCTTGGGGTTACAGCATGTTTTATGGAACTTGAGTGAGGGTTTTTGGTTGCTGATTCAATGAGGAGGAAGGGGAGAGATGTTGAAGACTTAAGAGCTTAAATATGCTATGGGAAATCACTTACTACTCTACTCTTTTCTACTTTCTTCATGATTAGCTTTATTAATTGACTCCTAGGGTTTGTTGATTTAGTTGATTATGAAGGATTTTGTAACAACCCTCATTACACTATCTTAGACTTAGTCTTGGGCTAATAGGAAGTATATTTGATGATATGTGCAGGACCAGAGGAACCAAGATAGAGGAAGAATAAGTAGGAGGTAGAAGTACTCCACACTGTAGCAAGAAGCAGGACTGCCACGGCGAATGAGTTAGAACTTGTATAATTTTTTTGGACAAAAGGGCTCCATGTCATGATGAACTTATGGCCGCCACGGCACCAGTCATTGAGAATGTTTAAATCAGATGAGTTTCAGTCAGACGAGACAGAAAGAATCCAAGGGGAGGAAGAAGATCTTTCCTAAGGCTTCATTTCTTTAACCTTTATGGGTGAAATTCAGACTCAAGAGACTTGAATCTTAGTTAGTAAGTTTTTCTTGCTCTCTCTCCTCTCTTTTCTCTTCAGTTGTTGGCTGATTTTTGGATTTATGTTTGGGTATTCCAGTTAGGTTGAATTCCACCAATTAAAATCCTTGTTAAGGGATCAATAAAGTGTTGTGTAGTGTTAGAAAGGTCTGGGTATGAGTTTAAGAAGAATTATATATGGTTTGGTATAACCCTAAGTTGAAAATGGTTAAGGAAGTTGGGAATTTAAGATGCATAAGGGTGATTATGATATGCATGATTAATTGGAGCTTATTAATGTGTAATTATGTTGTTGGAACTATGTGTTAAGCTTGAATGGCTAAATTGTAGATTTTGGTTGTTGTGAGTATTATGTTAATTAAAGGTATTATAATGCATATATGTATGTTTATATGCATCCCTACTTGATAGTATATTGATACAATGATGATAATGAATATGAGAATGTTGATTGCATATGGTATTAGCATGCTAGCATGACATAGTTGATGAATATGATAATGATGATGATTGCATGGTAATATAGGCATATTGGCATGGCATTGAACATCTTCACCGCATGGAGCACAGTGAGATATAATAGATTAGGTGATGATGATAAGATGAGATATGATGATATGATGATACATCCCTACCACTAAATCCTTTCCGATGGCCAAGAGAACCAGGTGGTAGTAGATTTCACCTTCCCTAAATCACCACCAATTCATGTGATCTAGGGGAAGAAGAGCCACAGTTCAAGTATTAGTATGACCTTTGGTCGGGTTGCATTATGGTGAGCTTGGTGATATCCCATAATCAATCTTCATCGATTGTTGGAAGGGATTCACCTATTGGAAATGTCATGTGATCATGATAGCCCGTGGTTCTAATTATGAATTTGAACTCACTTTGAATTTTACCAATAGTTAAATTTTAACAAAACTTCATGCGAATTTTGCTTACTTTCACTAACAATGCTTAGCATGAAATTCAAAATTCAAATTCAAAATTCATCTATTAGAGATTAAACCCTTGTAACTTCAAACTTTAATAAGCAAAGTGTAAATTTTGCGCAAAATAAGCATAAGTCAACCAACAAAATTATTCTGTTAGCCAATATATCTTAATTTTAACTCATGCCAACATCAAATAACTTTAAAATAACTCGTTTAAACATTGTTATAACATAAATAAGTATAATTTAAAGCTTTTTACCTAGTGTACATAATGAGAAATCGTAAAAACTAATTCTTCACTTGATCTTCACTGAATTTCTTTACTTTATGATTTCATACTCCTTTAATATTCTTCTTCTAAACTCTAGTTGTTTGGAATCATCAAAACTTCTAATTCAACATTCTTCCCCTTTTTGATGATGACAAAATAGCTCACAAATTTGATTAGTACTTGGGTTTGCTTCCAAGAGCTCCCCCTCAACATATGCAATAAAATTTGAATTTTAACATATAAGCTCAGCACATGTATCAGAGAAAAATTTTTAAGAGAATATAAAAGAATTATTGAGACAAAGAAACATACTTCATTGATATAAGCACATTTAGTACAAAGATTCATACTAGTTCAAATAAGTACACTGAGACATATAAAAGGAAACACAACAAAGATGCAAACACACAAAAGCAAATGAACACAACGTCCTAATACCTAAGCTTTATTGTTCTGCCTTTGTCATTCCTTTTTGGCCTTGAGCTTGAACCTTAGCCAAATGTTTTGCTTGATTGCCCAACAGCTCCAGTTTGCTTTTCCCCCTTTTTGGCATCATCAAGAGTAGGTGCAGAAGGAGGAGACACTTGTGTAGTGGGCATGGCATGAAGTGCAACTGGTATAAAGGGCATTGAAGGAGGCGCTTGATGAAGTTCTTCATTAGACATCGAAGATAGCTCCTTCAGCTTCTTTTAGGAGGTTAGCTAGTCGAGCTCATTGTTCCACTATAAGTCCAAGTAGAGAAGATGGAGGTTGAGGAACTGGTGGTGGAAATATCTAATCTAGCCTCTGCTTTTGATCTTGTACCTAAGCAACATGTGCAATATTAGCAATGTCAACATAAGGTACAATCCTCCTTTCCTCATTGATTGAGGATTGAACAATGGATACTGCTGTGAGATCTGCTACAAGCTTTTCCATCTTCTCTGTTTCATGAGTAGAAACTCCTGAGTAGTTTCCTTCATAATTGGCTCATAAGAGCTCTCCACTTGAGCAGCTTCAACTTCCTCTATACCATATCTAGAGATAGACTAAGGCTAGTACCATTGCTAGAAACATGAGGACTAATAGCAGTAGCAGTAGAAGAGCTTTCTTCTAAAGGACTCGAGACATGTGGGGAGTCAAACAAGTGAGGATTAGAGGAACTAGGCTGTAGTGGTGCTGATGTAATTGGGAGAGAAGTTCGCAGGCCATTATAGGCACTAGCAACCACTTTGAGGATTTTGGCTAGATCATTAACTTAGGCTTGTAGGCTTGCAAATTGGACATTCTACTCATCCTTAACACTCATGATCATTTCGAATAAACAATCATATAGTTCGAGTATGGTGTTGGGTTTGGCCAAGTTGTAGGAGGATGGGATGAATGGTTTAGGTAGCTGCGTACCCTAAGATTGGGTAGGCTG
Organism: Adenanthera pavonina; assembly: GCA_026686845.1. Taxonomy (NCBI): domain Eukaryota; kingdom Viridiplantae; phylum Streptophyta; class Magnoliopsida; order Fabales; family Fabaceae; genus Adenanthera; species Adenanthera pavonina. Next base: position 6,849,281 of record JAIVEN010000019.1, on the reverse strand, counting down.
TGGTTCAGGTTGGGTAGATGGAGTAACCTTAGGAGTATTATCTTGTTGTTGTTGTAGAATAGGCTCTCCTCCTTCAAGAAAGAAATCTTCAGTTCTACTAGCTCCTTTTCCAATCCATTGTTAGAATAGCTGGCTTCCCAAGAAGAGGTGAATTAGGAAGTTTAAAATTTTTTTGCAAAAACGTAATTACACAGTGAAAGCAAAAGTTTACAGAAAAACAAAGTGTAGTGAATAATGAAAGTAAATGCATAAGGAAGGAAGAAGGGATTCAGAAATTTATCCTGATTCGATCTGATCTTCTTGACCTACATCCAATCCCTAAGTCACCACTTGAGATTTCCATTATTTGCAAGAATTCAACAGGCTCCTTGCAATGCCACAGTATAAACTTATGCTCTGTTCAAAGAGCTCTTGAATTCTATACTCTGCACTTTTACAAAGTATTTTTCAATTCCCTTTGTGACTCCCCTCACAAAGAATCCTTCTTCCTGATGAAGAAAAGATTTTTATACAAAATATGAACTCTTTAAATAAGAGTATATATGAAAGTTGAGGTACAATAAATGAAGTGTGAGAGTAAAAAGCTTTGACTTAGAAATTTGACAGAGTTTTGTATAAACAAGATTAAATTTGTTATCTACAACTTCAAATGAAGTTTTATTAATAGATTTGTACCTTAACTAGTCGTTAGACACAAGATCTAGCCATTAGAAATATTAACCAATGGTCACTCTACAAAATAGTTGTTCACCAACCGCATTTAATGCACCTAACATGCCAAAATTTGAATTTTGGGTGTTAATAGACAAATTTTGCAGAGATAAAAGGTTAAGGATTTTAACCTTAAACTTCAATAGACGTCTATTCAAGAGTGAAATTTAAATTTTGAGTTTATTAAAATTATCCCATGTTAGAACATACAAATTTTCATATTCAAAGTGCATCTGTTGAGTTTGAACAATTATCTTATGTTTTCATAGTACACTCGAAATTCAAAGTTTAGAATCTGAAATTTATCTGTCAGAGACTTGTTCAACATGGCACAAGAGTTCTCCTTTGTGAAATTTGAATGTTAAGTTATAAAATTTGCCTGTCAGAAACTTGCTCTAACAAGACTTATAAGTTCTCATTTTGAAATACAAATTTTGAAGTCAAAAGTTCATCTGTTAAAGAGAGTAACTTTAAACTCACTTTGTACTTCAACAACATTCAAATTTTGACTAAGTGTCAGACAAATTTTGCACATATTCATTTACATTGCTTAGCCCAAAATTTGAATTTCAGTTAAATGAAACCTCTGTATATTCGATTTTCTCTAAGCAAAGTTCAAATTTTGTACAAAATATTCATGAGTTAAGAAACAAAATTCATCTGTTAGTTATTATTTTTCAAAACTAACACATGATAATATATGATAGCTTCCAAATAACGTATCCAGAGTTGTGGTAAGTTAAAAGAAGTAAGATCAAAGCTTTTTACCTATATTACAAGAGTAGAAATCCTAAAAAATAAGTCTTCGCATATTCTTCTTTGGATTTCTTCACTTGATCCTTTCACATTCTTTTGATATTCTCCTTTCCAAGCTCTAGTTGTTTGGAATCATTAAAACTTCTGATTCAACATTTGCCCCCCTTTTGATGATAACAAAATGCTTGCAAACTGGATTAGTACTTGTGTTTTCTTCCAAGAGCTTCCCCATAACATATGCATCATAATTTGAATAGAAATATGGCACATGCATTCGAGTTAAGAATACAGGAGAATAAAGAAGGAAACATATTGCATTCATTTATAATTTCAACATAAGTACACAGATAAAGTTGAATAGAGATGAAATTCAAATGCAAAATAACCATAGGCAAGATGCAATAGATATAGAATCCTAAGATCTAAGCCCTAAGGTTCTATATCTTATTACTCCTTCCTGGCCTTGAGCTTCATCTTCTTCTTGCCATATTTCTTGCCTGATTACCCAGCCTTAGGTTGTCCAACTGCAGCAGCTTCTCTAATTTCAACTTCTCCAGTTTCCCTATCATTCTTATCTTTCTTCTCCCCCTTTTTGACATCATTAGATGGAAGGGCTTGTATAGAGGCAGGAGGTATCTGAGACATGGGAATGGCTTAAAGAGGGACTAGAATGAATGGCACAGATGGAGGTATCTTAGGAAGATCATCTTTAGCATCTGACACTATTTCTTGAACATCACTTTGAAGGTTAGTTGGTCTAGCTCTTTGCTCCACTGATAGAATATACCTAAAGGATCAAGGTTGAGGAGTAGGTGCAAGGAACATTTCAGCCAGTCTCTGCTTTTGTGCTTCTACTGTTGCATTATGTGCAATAACAACAATGTCCATATACAACACAATCCCCCTTTCCTCATTCAAAGCAACTTAGATAATTTGACCAGTGGTAAGAGTAGCAATAAGCTTCTCCATTTGCTTACTTTCTTGTGAAGACAGAATTGACTCTTGAGTAATGCCCTCCATTACTGGCTCATGAGAGCCTTATTCATGGATGGCTCCTTCCTTCATGGCATAATCTAGAGGTGGACCATCAGTTGTTTCATTACTTGAAGTCTGTGGAGTAGCAGCAGTAGCAGCAGCAACAGTGGCAATATCGATGGCAGCAGCCTTAGAGGAATCTATCTCAAAAGGGCTAGAAATTTCAGGACAGACAAATTTTGTTGGTTCTACGGGTCCAGCTTGAGGGTGTACTATGTAGTGGGAATAGAATCTCTAATATCTTCATACACATCAGCTATTACCTTAAGGTTCATTGCTAAATCAATGACTTGTGTGTGCAAGTGTAAAAATTTGGCATTTTGTTCCTCTTTGATGCTCAGCATCACTGCAGATAGGCTATCATACAATTTAACTATGGTATTAGGTTTGGCCCAAGTGGATGGGGTGGGAGGATATGGTGGCTATGTAGGTTGTGGTTGAGGAGAATATGGTTAGGTTGGTTGTGGCACAAGTTGGATGTTTGGGGCAGCTATAGAAGTACCCTCTTACTGTTGAAATTTCCCCTTTCATAGAATAAGTCTTTTGGCTTACCGGCTCCCTTTCCTATCCATCTTCCTTCCTTCCTTTCAATCCCCATTCTTATCAATTCTTCCTCCTTAAATACTTTGGTTGGCTTCCTTTTGCCTTTTTCTAGATGCTATATTTTGGCATATTGAATTATCTTGGTAATAATGGAGGCATAAGGTAAGATGGAATTTTTTCTTTGATCCCTTGCCTTGATCATTCTCTAGAAGATGATATGACCCAGATTTAGCAGCTTTCCTTGTATCAAGGCAATCATCACATGAGCCTCAACCTTGGTGATCAAGTTGAAGCTACCTCCTTTATTGAAGATGATCATTGACACTATATAGTGCAAGACTCTAGCTTGTACACTTAGATCATAGGGCTTCACAAGCTTTAAAGGAGGCATATTCTCACTCCTTCTGAAGAGAGCATTCAGGATTGTGCTTTCCTTGTAGTTCAGAAATTCTCTACTTTTCTCATCTGCATTATCATCCTCATCCATGTATTTAGAGATGGAGATATCAATCTTGAATCCCTCTTATCTAGGAATCTCCAAAACTTCATTAATATTCTCATCAGATAACCATGGAGTCCTAAACCTAAGTATCACTTGGTATTTCCTCTTTTTATTATTGTATTTCAAAGCAGCATACCAAGTTTTAATCATCTTATCATCATACTTTTCCTTAATTTCCAACAAATTCTTATACTTGCTCATCCAAAGCCTAGCATCAAAGTTGTTGGAAACTAAAAATTCTTCTAAATTGGTGCAGTGAGGAGTGATTACCTTTTTTGCCACAAACTTCATGTTGTATTCTTCCAGGATTTGATCAGAGCTACAAAGAGGCTCTGTTGTCAACTGCAATTCTTTTGACTTAGTACTGGATGCAGGGGAAGTAGGAATTGGCTTCTTTGATTCAGTCTTGTATGTTGTTTTCTGCTTCTTGATGGAGTTCCTTTACTATTTTTGCCCTCGCTTTTCTGGGTTTCTCCCTTCTTTGTTGCATATTAAGATTTAATAGCACGTTTAGGTCTGCACTTTTCTTTTCCAATGTTGGCATTCTTGACTCTCACCATTTTCACTCAGAATGTTCTCAAGGAGTGCTTCAGAGGTGTTTCAGAGGTTTTGTTTGATGTTTAATTGATGAGAAATGAGGTTTGGTCGAAGGAATTTAAGAATAGTTGAGAAAGGAGAGGAATATCTTTGGTTAAAAGATGTATATGGTTGCGTCTGTTCAGAGCATGACCCTTTGCATTTATTTATGTAACTGTCCGACAGACAAATTTTGACAATCAAAATTTGAATTTCGGTTAGTTATGTTGCCTATGTAATTAGAGAAATTATCTTGACAGAAGAATTTTCAACCTTAAAGTTCATCTAACGGAGACTTAACACATGGAGAATATTTCAATAGATGAATTTGAGACTTGAAATTCATCTAACAGAGACTTAACATTAGCAGATGCTTCATCAGACAAATGTTATACTCTTAAAATTTGAATGTTCAAAGTTTTTAACTGAAAGCAAGCATAGAAAAAGTATCAACAAATGAATGTTTGGGAATTAAAGTTTGTATTTTAAGACTTTATGAAGAATTGTCTGAAATGTGAATATTGAACCACCAAAATTCGAATGTTGCTCACACAGATAAGGCAATCACATATAAAAAGATTCAAAATCCAAATTTTAGTTCCTTAATAGATGACTGTCAGACAAAGAAAACACATATACAGTTGTTCAAAATTCAAATTTTAGTTTACTAACAGACGAATTTTGAGAGAATTAAAACAATGGTGCAGCATTTGAGTTACTGAAATATGTCTGTTTAAGCTTAAAGTTTGAATTTTAACTATGCCAAGTCATTTAACAGATTGAATAGAGTATGGAAATTGGTATATCAGTGTTCAAAATGCGAATTTTACAAGATTGAACTTACAGATATATGCTGAACATTCGAAATTCCAAGTCTTCTTCAGCAGCTGTTGACTGAGCGGGTCTGAGATACTCCATTATATTGATTTTTCTATCATTTGAGCTCATGATAAGTACCTGTAAAACATCTTAAAAATACTCTGAAGCTTAAGTTAGAGTAAGTTTTAGCAAATTTACAAATTATCTTCAGAAAGTAAATAGATTTGGTTCAAGGCTCATTTACAATTCATTGGGATTTACCATTCCCAATTCTCTTCTGATCTTGCAATATCTATCCTCTGGAAGTAGCTTAGTCAAGATACCTACAATCTAATCTTCAGTAGGGACAAATTCCAACACGATGTCTCTTTTTAAAATGTGGTCCCTTACGAAATGATGACTGACCTTAGTGTGCTTTGTCCTCGAATGCGTCACTGGATTTTCATGATGATGATGACACTTTAATTGTCACATCTTATAGGTATTTACTTCATCTCAATTGCAACGTCTTCAAGTTGCTACTTCATCCAACGAACTTGAGCACAGCGACTTCCAGCAACTATATATTTGTCATACCTTACTTTCTTGCATTATTTCCCATGTATAATAACATATATGATGCTAAATAAGCTAATTTAGAAGTTTGAATCATTATAAGATCGAATGAGAAAAATTCAAATTTTCAAAATACTATTTATTTGGTAATTTGATTTTCCCCACTAAACTTTGAAAAATTATAACTAATTCTAGGAAAATCATATGAGAATGATTCAAATCTTTGAAAATAGCTAAAACCATTTTCTATAGGGAAAAATATAAAATTGGAATTTAATTGAGCCAATTTATTCAGAATTCATCAAATTATACTGTTCATTTAGTCAAAACTACTTTTCTAGATTTTCTGAGCTATTTTCAAAAATTCATAAAAAATTGTATACTTATCCTAATTAAGTGATCTTTGACATTTTAGAAAGCTCTCTATGTCTGGTTTCCAGTCATATATAACATTTATATAGAGACTAAATTTTGAATGAACAGTGACCATATACTAATCAGTACTTAGAACTGGACAGTTTTGCATACAACTTTCAGAACTAAATATATACCATTCTTACATGGTCCAAACTCTTCCAAAATATGTTCATAACATCACAAGAACTCTAAATAAATATTATAGTAGCAAAACACAGCTTCATGAAAATACATATGATTTTATATATAATTACAAGAAAACAAGCAACCAAGGTGGCTATAAATCTAATCATCATTAATCTTCTCCTTCCCTCTTGTCTTCTTAGAGGTCTTGCTATCACTTGAACCTATCATCCTAGTGCTTGGGGGTGAGATTTAGGAAAATCTCAGTAGTCAGTTTATCTCATGCAAATATATTATTCAAGTTTCACAAACATTTCACATATAATCACATAAATCATTAAAATACCATATTGTCAAGTAAAAATTTCAGCAGAGGTTACCCTTAGAAAATGGACATCCCAGGGAACAAAACCCCTCATTTTACAGCCAAAACTAGTCACAAAACAACACAAGAGCAATATGGCAACAAATTATAATCATGGAAACAACAAAGAATAATATATTGCAATAAAATAAACCAAGCTATCTTTTATGTTTTCCTTTGCTTTTGCACTTAGAACCAAAACTTCCACTAGCTTTCTTGAACTCCCAAAAGTCCTAAAATATCATTCAAGATTCACCAAATCATTTGAATCAAAGGGTTTCCTCATCAAGACTCACTTGAACCCTAGAATTTCATATAGTTTATCTTAAGCTTTTTCTTGAGTCCAATACTTGTTCTTAGCTAATTTAGACCCAAGGAATCCATTTTTAACATCAAAACAATGAAAATCCAACTCTTTACTACACTTATATCTTGGCCATAAATCAGGACATAATAAGGGAAAATGAAATTTTCAAAAGCTTGCTTCAAAACACACCAAGACTTGTTCCTTTGATATTTTCTCACACTTTCTCTACAGATTCTTGAAAGAAAACACTTTCTTTCTCAAACCCTTTGCCTTGAACGAAATTTACACAAGAGGGGAGAAGAAAAACTCAAGGAAACCATGGCAAACTACTAAAAAATCTAAGCTGCAAACCATAGAAATCACAAGATGAAACTTACCTTACTTGGCTTTTCTTTCTTCTCTTCTTCTTTCTCTCTTCCCTTTCACGTTTTTACCTCTTTCTTTTATGTTCTTTTAGACTTCTTCCTCCCTCTTTTAAGCTTCAATAAGTCGGTCATAAAGAGAGTATGATATAAGGAAAGCAATCAATCAAATTTTGCCATTTTTCTTCTTGAGTTTTCTTGAAAATTCTCATGAAAATGACATAAATACTTAAACAATGTAATTTCTCCATGTGCAGCTTGGTTTGCATGAAATTAAGGGTATTTTGGTCCAAAAATTGCAGATATTTACTTATTTAGATATATCTTGAACCGGTCTGAGCAAATAAAGTTACTTTAGCAGTGTATTTTACTGCTATTAGGACACCGATTATAACTATATTGGGATATACAATTTTCATAATATCATTATCCTAATTGGTCCAAATATTAGGCCCACATATTTTTCTTGAATTATTATTACCTCTTTCTGTAGTTTAAATTGACTTGTATTGGGTAAAATATTAATATTAAATTATAATTACCTAATAAATATTATTTTCATCTTAATAAATTCCATACCATATTCTATTGGTCTTAACTCATTAAGAGCTTTATTTTGACTATAATTTTTTATATTTACAAAAATACCCTTAACCCGGGTCAAATTTATAATTTTTAAAACTTTCAGATCATTAGGTATAATTTTCTCCAAAATTCATAAAATATTCTTCATTCTCATGACAAATCCATCACCATTCCCTTTTTTTTTAGGGGCAAAAGCGTCATGTTCTCCTTTTTCCTTCCGAATGAAATAATTGATCTCTTTGCCCTGTTTCATGCAAAATGGTGCATACCTATTTTTATAAATTTCTTATAGTTTTTAAAATATTGAGCCTTCAATATCTATGAAAAAATTTTAGGATATTACAATATTCAGCCTCTACTATGAAGAGAGCTACACTACTCTGCTTCTTGCTGAACTAAGAAACTAGAGATCCTCCATGAAATTGGCATGTGCCACTTGTGTTTTTTCTATCAGTCTTGAATTTGGTAAATTCAGCATTAGTATACCCTACAAGCTCTTCTCCAATTCCTTTTGGATACCAGAGTCCCATATGTGATGTTCCAATTAAATATTTGAATATGCTTTTCACAGTTGTTGCATGAGACACTTTGGGACATGATTAGAACCTAGCACACATACAAACAATGAACATGATGTCAGGTCTACTAGCTATTAGGTACAGTAAGAAACCAATCATTCTCCTATATTAAGTTATATCAAATGGTTTTCCTCTATCATCCATGTTAAGCTTTGTAGCAGTGGCCATTGGATTTCCCATTGATTTAGCATTTTTCATTCCAAACTTCTTCAGTAACTCTTTTAAGTACTTGGATTGATTGAGAAAGATGTCATCATCACATTGTTTAATTTGCAATCCAAGGAAAAAGTTAAGTTCTCCCATCATTAACATCTCAAATTCACTCTACATTAACTTAGAAAAATTCTTGCACAAAGATTCATTAGTAGCACCAAATATAGTATCATTAACATAAATTTGAACAATAAGCAAATCTTTATTTTCCTTTTTAGTAAATAGAGTTGTATCAACTTTGCCCCTATTAAATCCCTTTTCAATCAGAAAGTTGCTTAATCTTTCGTACCAAGCTCTAGGTGCCTGTTTTGAACCATGAAGGGCTTTCTTCAATTTATATACACGATTTGGTTTAGTTGGGTCCTCAAAGCCTGGAGGTTAGTCAACGTAAACTTCTTCCATGATATAACCATTCATAAATGCACTCTTTACATGCATTTGATACAACATTATATCTTTTATGTAGGCATAGGCTAAGAGAATTCTTAGTGGTGTTGATGTAATTGGGAGAAAAGTTCGTAGGTCATTAAAGGCAATAGCAACCACTTTGTGGTTTTTGGGGCCAGATCAGTAACTTGGGCTTGTAAGCTTGCAAATTGGACATTCTACTCATCCTTAACACTCATGATCATTTCAAATAAACAACCATATAGTTTGAGTATGGTGTTAGGTTTGGCCAAGTTGTAGGAGCATGGGATGGATGGTTTAGGTGGCTAGGCACTCTAAGATTGGGTAGGCTGTGGTTCAAGTTGGGTAGATGGAGTAACCTTAGGAGTATCTTCCTGTTGTTGTTGTGGAACAGGCTCTCTTCCTTCAAGAAAGAAATCTTCAACTCTGCCAACTTCTTTTCCAACCCATTGTTAGAATAGCTAGCTTCCCAAGAAGAGGTGAATTGGGAAGTTTAAAATTTTTTTGCAAAAACGTAATTACACAGTGAAAGCAAAAGTTTACAGAAAAATAGAGTACAGTGAATAATGAAAGTAAATGCACGAGGAAGGAAGAAGGGATTCAGGAATTTATCCTGGTTCGGTTTGATCTTCTTGACCTACGTCCAATCCCAAAGTCACTACTTGAGATTTCCACTATTTGCAAGAATTCAACAGGCTTCTTGCAATGCTACAATACAAACTTATGCTCTGTTCTAAGAGCTCTTAAATTCTACACTCTGCACTCTTACAAAGTGTTTCCCTAATTCCCTTTGTGACTCCCTTCACAAAGAATCATTCTTCCAGATGAAGAAAAGATTTTAATATAAAATATGAACTCTCTAGATAAGAGTAGATATGAAAGTTGAGTTACGATAAATGAAGTGTGAGAGTAAAAAGCTTTGACTTAGAAATTTGACAAAATTTTGCACAAACAAGATTAAATTTGTTACCCACAACTTCAAATAAAGTTCTATTTATAGATTTGTGTCTCAACTAATCGCTAGACATAAGATCTAGTCATTAGAAACATTAACCAATGGTTACTTTGCAAAAATAGTCATTCACCAACCGTATTTAATGCATCTGACATGCTAAAATTTGAATTTTAGGTGTCAACAGATGAATTTTTCAAAGACAGAAGGTTAAGGATTTTAACGTTGTACTTCAATAGATGTCTATTCAAGAGTGAAACTCAAACTTTGAATTTATTAAAATTATCCAATGTTAGAACATACGAATTTTGATATTTAAAATGCATATGTTGAGTTTAAATAGTTGTCTCATGTTTTCATAATGCATTCAAAATTTGAATTTTAGAATCTAAAATTTGTCTGTCAGAGGCTTGTTCAACATGACATAAGAATTCTCCTATGTGAAATTCAAATGTTAAGTTATAAATATTGTTTGTAAAAAATTTGCTCTGACAAGACTTATAAGTTCTCATTTTAAAATATGAATTTTGAAGTCCAAAGTTCATCTATCAGAGAGAGTAACTTTAAACTCACTTTACACTTCAACAATGTTCAAATTTTGACTAAGTGTTAGACGAATTTTGCATATATTCATTTACAATGCTTAGCTTGAAATTCAAATTTCGTAACTGAAATTCATCTTTCAGAGATGAAACCTCTGTATATTCAAATTTCTCTAAGTAAAATTCAAATTTTATATAAAATATTCATGAGTTAAGAAACAAAATTCATCTGTTAGTCATTATTTTTCAAAACTAACACATGCTAATATAGGATAACTTCCAAATAACGTATCCAAATATTGTGGTAAATTAAAAGAAGTAAGATTGAAGCTTTTTACCCATATTACAAGAGTAGAAATCCTAAAAACAAAGTCTTCTCATGTTCTTCTTTGGATTTCTTCACTTGATCCTTTCACATTCTTTTGATATTCTTCTTTCCAAGCTCTAGATGTTTGGAATCATCAAAACTTTTAATTCAACACCCATTTGCCCTCCTTTCTCTCTATGCCCATTTTTATCAGTTCTTCCTCTTAGAATTCAATTGTAGGCTTTCCTTTACCTTTCTCGAAGTGTTGGATTTTGGCAAACTTAAGTTTGGTGATAATCAAGGCATAGGGCATATAGAATCCTTCCTTTGATCTCTAGCCTTTACCATTCTTTGAAGAATGGTATTTCCAAGGTTAAGCTATTTTCTGCGAATCAGGGCTGTCATCACATGAGCTTTAGCTCTAGTGATCAGATTAAAACTGCCTCCCTTGTTGAAGATGAACCTAGACACTATCTAGTACAAGACCCTTATCTGTATACTAGATCTAAAGGCTTTACATTTTTCAGAAGAGGCCTATCTTCTCTTCTCTTGAAGATTCTATTCAAGATTGTACTTTCCTCGTAGTTCGAGTATTCTCCATCCTCTTTATTTGCTTCATCATTCTCTTCCATGTACTTGGTAGCAGAAATATCAATCTTGGACTCATCTTGGCCAGGAATCTCTAGAATGTGATTGATGCTCTTGTTAGTTAATCAGTGTTAGGTTTAATATAAGTTTTGATGATGACAAATGTAGAGCAATAAGAAACAAATACACCATAATTGTCTAACATATACAGTATTCCTAAAAGAAATAAAATGTGCATTAGCAATTGTTTAATTATATTTATAATGCATATATCATACTATGTACTAATATACCCATCGTGCTCTTATGTTATATAATACAAGTTTGATATATAAATTAGACTAACTACTTGGTTTGTAAGTGTAATACATTAAGTGTAGGGTTGTTCAAATAAGAAGATTAAGCATTAGAATAAAGAAAGGAAAATCAACATCATGTTTCACTTAAAGAAGAAGAAGAAGAGAAAGGATGCTCCAAGAATAGAATATCAGAAGGGAGCATACCAAGAATGAGAATGACCAAGTGAAAGTGGAGTTCAACTTTTGAAGACCTAGCTATTAGGTATATTTTGTTTTCACTTAGGTCTTGAGGTGGTTTAATCTTTAAAATTTACTTAATCTTATTACCATATGTTTTAAACGAGTTATATTAAGTAAATAGGATGTTAGCATATGTTAGAATTGAGAAAAATTGGCTAATAGATGAATTTTGCCCATGATTGATGTTTATTTTATGCAAAATTTGAATTTTACTTACTGAAATTCGAAGTTACAGAGTTTTCATCTCTGATAGACAAATTTCAGTTGTGAAATTTGAATTTCGGGCTAAGCATTGTTAATAAAAGTGTGGAAAAGTTGTAGAGATTTGAACATGCCTCTAATAGACGAATTTTAGCCTCTAACAGACGAATTTCGGTCTCTGAAATTCTAATTTCGAAGTGCGTTGTGAAAACTTGATCATGCCTCTGATAGATCAATTTCAGTCTTTGAAATTTGAATTTCATCATCTGACAGACGAATTTCAGTCTTTGAAATTCGAATTTTGATTTCTGAAATTCTGATTCCGATTTCTGAAATTCTAATTTTGATATATGAAATTCTTATTTTGGTTTTTGAAATTCTAATTTCAAAAGGCTATATGAAAACTTGAGACAACTATTCAAATATCTTCAAATGCACTTCTAATATGAAAATTTGCACAAACTAACATGGGATATCTTTTGTAAACTTGAAATTTAAATGTCATTTTGTAACAGACAAATTTCAAGGTTTAATGTTAAATACATAACTGTGCTGACTCTGCAAAATTTGTCTATTGAGCCTCAAAATTTGAATTTTGGAATGATCGATGCATCTAATGCGATTAATGAATGGGCTCTTTTTGCAAAGTAACGGCTAGAACTTGTGTCTAACAAATAGTTAAACCATAAATCTATAAATAGAACCTCATTTTAAATTATAGGTAACAAAATTAAGTGAGTTTATGCCAAAATGCTACTACAATTTATAAAATCATTATGTATCAGCATTCATAATTAAACCCACCTAATTAGAGAGAGCTTTTCAATGTATCTTCTACTCTAAAAGAGAGTTTCAATTCTGTATTCATTCTTTTCTATATTTTTTGGGTAGAATCTTAGTGTAGAGATAGCACTAAGGGAAATATACATCTTGAAAGAGTGTAGGGAGAGTGGATTCATAAATGTCTACTGAAACTTGTGGGATGTATTAAGGCTTCCTAAATGCCCAGATCAAATTTGTGGGATATAGTGAAAATCTCAAGTGGTAACTTGGGAACTGAACGTAGGCCAAGTGGTTTAGGCCGAACCAGTATAAATTTCAATGTCTTGCTCTTTATCTATATGGTTCATCTATCAATTTTTTCATACTCTCTTCGTCCATATTTTGCTGCACATCTGGTGAAATTAGGCTGTGCTCAAAATGGACAAAAATTTTGCATCACCCAATTCACCCCCTTCTTGGGTGACCAGCCAAACCTAATAACCAGAAGTTTCTAGATTAGAGAGTAATTTGATGCTTTTCCTTTATGTTGTAGAACTTTAAAGAAGCGTACTAAGTCTTAATTACTTTTTCATCATACCTTTCCATAACTTCTAAAAGGTTTTTGTACTTCCCCAACCAGACTGCAACATCAAAGTCATTTGGAATAAGAAATTATTTCAAATTAGCTTAGTGTGGAGTAATTACCTTCTTTGCAGCAAATTTTGTAGAGAACTCCTTCAAGATATGGTCAGAACTGTATAAAAGATCAGTAGCCATCTCCAATTCTTTAGACTTCGTACTTGAAGATGGAGCATAATGCATGGGTTTCTTCCATTCTGCCTTGGATTCAGCTATTTTCTTTTTTCTGAAGGTGTTTCCTTGCTTGATTCAGCCTTTTGTTTCTGAGTACCACCTTCTATCATGGCATACTAAGACTTTATTGATCTTTTGGACCTTCCTTGTTCCACACCAACATTTGCATTCTTCGTTCTCACAATTTCTTCTAGAAATTTGTTTCAAAGAATGCTCAGATGGTGTTTGTAGGGCTTGGTTTTAAGTTTAATCGATGGAAAATGGTGTTTGGTTGAAGGAATTTAAGAACAGTTGAGAGAAAATAAAAGTAGTAACGATTGAAATATAAATAAGGTTGCATATGTCTAGCATTTGACCCTCTGAATCCTCTTTAGTAACAGTTCGATAGATGAATTTTGGGGGCTAAAATTCAAATTTCTAGTAGTTATATTCCCTACTTAACACAAAAACTGCATTGATAGACAAACTTTCAACCTTAAAGTTCAATTGTCAGAGACTTACAACATAGAAAAAATCTTAACAGTCGAATTTCAGCCTTGAAATACGACTATCAGAGACTTAACATAATAGAAGCTTCAACAGACAAACTTTGTGTCCTCAAAGTTCGAATTTCAATGTCTCAATAGTAAGCTTGTAAATACATGAGGTCCGACAGACGAATGTTGGGATTCAAAGTTTGAATTTTGAGACTTAATGAAAAAGTGTCTGAATTGTGAATATTGAATCATCAAAGTTTGAATGTTGTACACAAGCAGACATAGCACATACACATACAAATAATCAAAAATTCATACTTCAAGAGGTCAACAAATGAATTTCAAGCAGACAAAATTACAAGTATAGCATATAAAACACTGAAATTTGATTATTAAGAGGCCAAACTTCAAATTTTGAGCAAGCAAAGTCACTTAATATGATAGATAAAGTATGGAAGTTTGTCTATTGGCAATTGAAATGTGAATTATGAAGAATACAACTTACAAATAGATGCTGAAAATTAATATTTCCATATTGCTTCAGCAAAAGTTGCTCATCTAAGTTTGAGATACTCCATTATTTTGATCTTTCATCACATAAGCTCATAAGGAGTACTAACTAACTATCTTATACACACTCCGATGCTTAAGTTAGTATATGATTTAATGCATTAACTCAAAAAAAAATGAGATTAAGGTAGAAGCTTGCTTATAGCTCATTAGGATTATCCGTTCCCTATTCTCTTATGATTTTTCCATATTTGTCTTCTGGAAGTGGTTTGTTCAGGATATCTACCAACTAATCTTCTGATGGGACAAACACCAAGATGATATCTCCTTTTTAAGCATGATCCTTTATGAAATAGTATTTGATCTGAATATGCTTTGTCCTTGAATGCATCAGTGGATTCTTTGTGATGTTAATGGTATTGAGATTATCTCATTTGATAGGTACTTCCTTCAGCAGAATTTCAAGATTTTCCAATTGCTGTTTCATCTAAAGAATCTACGCACAACAACTTCTAGTAGCTATCTATTTAGCTTCTAAAGTGGAAAGAGCTGCAATATTCTGCTTCTTGCTGAACCATAAGACTAAGGATCCTCCAAGAAATTGGCATGTACCACTTATGCTCTTTCTGTCAGTCTTAGATTCAGCAATGTCTGTATCAATATATCCAATAAGCTCCTCTTTATTGACCTTTGGATGCCAAAGTCCTATCTGAGGTGTTCCAAGTAGATATCTGAATATTGTCTACACAACTGTTGCATGAGATTCCTTGGAACATGATTGGAACCTTGCACACATGCAGACACTGAACATGATGTTAACTCTTCTAGCTCTTACATATAGCAAGGAACCAATCATTCTTTTGTACTGAGTGATATCAAATATTTTTCCTCCTTCATCTATATCGAGCTTTGTAGAAGTGACCATTGGAGTTCCTATTGACTTAGCATTCTCCATTCCAAATTTCTTCAGTAACTCTTTAAGATATTTTGATTAACTCAGGAAGATGCCATCATCACGCTGTTTGATTTGCAGTCCAAGGAAAAAGTTGAGTTCTCTCATATGGACATCTCAAGCTCACTCTGTATCAACTTAGAAAAATCCTTGCACATCGATTCTTTAGTAGCACCGAATATAATATCATCAACATAAATTTGAATAACAAGTAAATCTTTATTTTTCTTCGTAGTAAAAAGGGTTATGTCAACTTACCTCTATTGAATCCTTTTTTAATTAAGAAGTTACTTAACCTCTCATACCATGCTATTGGTACTTGTTTTAAACCATCAAGAGCTTTTTTTAATTTATATACATGATTAGGCTTAGTTGAATCCTTGAAACCTAGAGGCATAAACTTCTTCCATGATATAACCATTCAAAAAAGAACTTCTTACATCTATTTGATATAACTTAATATCCTTTATATATGCATTTGCTATACCATGCTAAAAGAATTTTTATTGCTTCCAATCTTTCAACTGGAGCAAATATTTCCTCATAATCTATAACTTTTTCCTAGTTATAGCCTTTGGCCACTAACCTGGCCTTGTTTTAGATGATTATTCCCGATTCATTAGTTTGTTTCTAAACACCCATTTAGTTCTAATAATCAGATGAACATTGGGCCTAGGCATTAACTTCCAGACTTGATTCCTCTCGAACTGATTCAACTTTTCATGCATGGCTGTAGTCCAGTACTTATCTTTCAATGCATCTTTTATGCAATTAAGTTTAATTTGTGATATGAATGCACAATGATTTATCTTATCCCTAAGCTGTCTTCTTGTTTTGACATTTTCTTGAACATCCCTAATCACCTAATCAACATGATGGCTCCTTTGATATCTCCAAGCTCTAGGTAGTTTATGAGAAATTTCGTCACTAACTTTAAGTTCATGATCTTTCGCCTGAATATCTTCTTCTACAATAGTAGATTCTAAAATTTTTTTAGGTTCAACTTTATCTTCCTTAGAGAGGTTCATCTTTTTAAAGCTAGAAATTAGTTCTTCCTTATCTAAGTCAAGTTTAAAGTTATTCTCATTTTCAAAAAACATTATATGCATATACTCTTCTATGGTTTTGGTTCTTTTATTGAAAGTTCTATATGCTTTACTTCTACTAGAGTAGCTAAGAAATATACCTTCATCTGAGTTGGAGTCAAACTTACCTAAATTCTCCTTTCCATTATTATGGATGAAACACCTACATCAGAACACATGCAGATGAGAGAGGTTTGACTTCCTTCCTTTGTAGAGCTTATAAATTGTCTTCCCCAAGATAGGTCTGATGTATGCTCTGTTGATAATATAGCTTGCTATGTTTACTACATCAGCACAGAAATATTGATGAAGTTCTTTCTTGTTCAGCATTGCTCTTGCCATTTCTTCCAATGTTATGCTCTTTCTCTCCATTACGCCATTTTATTGAGGTTGGAGCTGAGAAATTGTGATCGATTCCATGCTTTTCGTAGTACTCTAAGAAGCTTGAATTTTAAACTTTCCTCCATGATCAAACCTTATGGATACAATAGAAATACCCTTCTCATTTTGTAATTTCTTAGCTAAGGTTACAAATGCATCAAATGCCTCATCTTTAGGGGAAAGAGATAAAGTCCAAGTAAATCTAGAGTAGTCGTCCACAATTACTAGCACACATAGATTTCCTCCAATGCATTTCACTCCTGATGGACCTACCAAATCCATATGTAGTAGTTGGAGTAATCTAGATGTGGAGATGATATTTTTAGATTTGAAAGAGGACTTAGTTTGCTTCCCCTTAAGACAAGCATCACATTCTCGATTCTTTTCAAATGATATCTTAGGTAAGCCAATAAGTAAGTCATTTTTAATTAATTTATTAAGTTGGTTTATATTAATATGTGCTAATCTTCTATGTCATAACCAGCTCTCATTATCTTTACTGATTAAATATATAGAATCTAAGTTAGGGAGTTCATCTAAATTAATAGTATAATAGTTGCCATCCCTTTGAGTTTTGAGGATAATCTTGTGATCACTTTTTTTTTATGACCATGCAGAACTTTGAGTCAAAAAGCACCCAGTTTCTTTTGTCAAAAGTCTGGCTCACACTCAATAGGTTATGGTGGAAGTCAATCACAAATAGCACTTCTTCTATGGATGTTTTAGGATTCTTGCCTATAATGCCGATGCCAACTACTTTCCCATATTAGTCACCTCCAAATGTCACTTTTTCTCCTTTCTTATCTCTGAGGATGATGAACTTCTCCTTATCACTAGTCATATGTCCTGAGCATGCATTGTCCATATATCATTTGTTGCTCTTGGTAGCTTTAAGACACATTTGTAAAAAAGATTTTAGTTTTTCTTCTTAGGTAACCAAATCTACTTGGGTCCTCTTTTATTAGTAGCATTCTCCCTAGATACTGAAGTACCTTTAGGAACCCATTCTACCTTGCTGCCAAGTTCATTTTTCTTTAAAGAAGATGAACTAGAAATATGACCCTTCCTATCATAGAAGTGGCAGGTGCTAAAGGGACTGCTTGATTGAGATATAGGAAGACAATAATGCAAATAATATTTCTATTTCACATATTTAGATCAAGTATGAGCCTCAATAGTATTCAAAGAATCACATGTCTTCTCATACCCTTTAGCATGCACAAAATGCCTTATGTACATATTTTAATTTTTCTTCTTAATGTTTTCTTTGACCGCACAAGGGTCATAACTAAGACCAGCCTTACCCTGTGCAATCCTCTAATTACCTAGCAAAGTATGTAGCATATCTTTGCCTTTTGTGAAATTAACCAAACTCTTAAGAAGATATTCATTTATTTCTTTGGGTTCGGTGCAGCAGGCATATTTAGTTTTATGCTGAGATGTAATGTTAGTCACTTTAAATTATGAGCCTAACTTGCTAATTTTTTTCTTAGTAAGTTTAAGTTCTTTAGCAATTTTGATGAACTCATCATGTAGGTCATGGAATGCATCAAGTAATTTATAGTAAGATAGTTCAGAATCATTTACCTAATCATCATTATCACTTTTAGATTGATTCTGGACTTTTTTAGTATGTGCCATCAGACATATGTTGACAATCTCTTCCTTATCTTCATTTCATCATCTAAGCTAGTACCCCAGATTGAGGAGAAGTATGCTTTCTTTTTCTTGCCTTTGTCAGCTTTCTTGTCTTTTTATTGCTTCTTCAGAAATTATGGACATTCCCATTTGATATGCCTTAACTTCATTTATTCATAGCAGGTTATAGGCTTTTCGTTTTCTCTTTTATTGTTGGTTCCAATAACTTTCCTGAAGAACTTTTTGTTCTTCTTCTTTCCATAGAATTTGCCAAATCTTTTGATGAGTATGACCATCGTTTCTTCATCAAGACCTTCATCCTCATCAGAATCTTCGTCTTCCTCCTCTTCTATAGCTTTGAGAGCCAAGCTTTTCTTCTTCTTATCTTGAGATACTTCTTTGAGAGCTTTCAGCTTGCCCTCATATTCTTCCAAATTATCGAATAAAGAAGTAACAGAGGACATGGATTCTCCTTTTGCTTCTTCTATTACTGTAACCTTTAGCTATCATTTTAAAGAAAGAGCTCTCAGAATTTTTCTGACTTTAATCTTTGTCAAGAGCCTTTAGTTGATTCATAATAAGGGTGAATCTCATCTCCATCTCCTTATTAGATTCTTCTTCCTTCATTCTGAAGCTTTCATATTCATCAATAAGGGTGCTAATTCCGTTGTCTCTCACACCACCGGTTCCTTCATGAGCTACCTCCAAAGTGCGCTACATTTCTTTGGCAATTGTACATGAAGACACTCTGAAGTACTCATCCTAGGATAGATCACTCAATATCATGAATTAGGCCTTTCTGTTGAGCAAAACTCTTTTGTTATTGCCATGCCATTCTACTTGTGGCTTCTCTTTCAACTGCTCTTGCTTATTTTGCCTCATAGGGACAAAATCTCCTTTTTCTACAATGGATCATGTATTGAGGTCCAATGTCTTTAGGAACAGCTTCATCTTCATCTTCCAATAGGTGTAGTTTTGACCAGCAAAGCATGGAGGTTTGTTCATGTTTGCACCTTTTGGAAGTAATTTTTCACCTAAGCTAACCACCGCTTCTCCCGGAGTGTCAATTCCTTTTGCTAGGAGTCCAAGCTCTAATACCACTTGTTAGGAATGTTGGCTTCCCAAGAGGGGGTGAATTGGGAAGTATGACATTTTTCTGAAAAAAAAATAATATAGTAGTTAAAGCAAAAGATTATAGAAAAGTATAGCATAATAAAAATTGAATATACGAGATAAGGGAAGAGAAGACTCGATAATTTATCTCAGTTCGATCGAATCCACTTGACCTATATTCAGTCATCAAGCCATCACTTGAGATTTTCCACTATCAGCAAGATATTAATAGACTCTTTGCAATGCCACAATACAACACTTGCACTGTGTTCCAAGAACATAGAAAATTTCTTAACACTCTTACTAGTATTTCTCTTTATTCATTTGTGAATCCCCTCACAAAGAATCTTTCATGCAGATAACAAAAAGATTTGTTACAAAAATAAATACTCTCTTAAATAGAGTAGATATGAAAGTTGAAGGATAGTAAATGAGGTGTATATGTGAAAAGGTTTAACATAGAATTTCAGCAGATTTTTTGCAATATCATACTTAAATGTGTTATCCACAACTTCAAATGAAGTTCTATTTATAGATTTGTGGCTTAACTAGTCGTTAGACACAAGATTTAGCCGTTAATCACATTAACCAATGGTTACTCAGCAAAAAAAGCCATTCATCAACCGCATTAAATGCATCTGACACACCAAAATTTGAATATTGGGGCTCAACAGATGAATTCGTAGAGATAAAAGGTTAAGTACTTTAAAGTTGTGTCAAACCTTCCTTAGGAATCCTTTATTATTCATCTTTAATAGTTTGGGTTCCACTTAGATGCATTTGGAAGCAAATTTGGGACAAATCCGTAAAATTCCAAAAATTTACCAAAAGTCACTATTCATTTGGTAAATGTAATAATTTGGCTGAACTTTCGAAAAATCATAACTAATTCTAGAAAAATAATTTAAGGGCGGTTTACATTGCTAAATTCATCTCTTAAAATACTCTATGAGGGAAAAATATTAATTTGAAATTTTATTGGGCAAATAGCTACAGTAAATTTCGTGAATTTACTTGCAATTTTACCCTAATTTTTCCAAATTTCATTCCATATAATTCCATAATGTCATACTCTCAATAGTAATCACATAACACTTATAAAATTGATCCAAAACAAACTTTATTCATTGTCTAGGAGTCACATGTAATTTACATAGTTCTAACATAGATTGTCATTGAACTTTAATGTTACATAAACATCCAAAATATCTTTCATATTACTAAATATTTCTTCATAAATCCTCCTTCTTGCCTTTCACATGATTTGGACCTAATCATGGCTAGATATTTGATGGGATGAGATTTATGAAAATCCCAACAACATCATAATCTCATTCTTAGCATAATATTTAGAAATAGTTGCAAGAAACATAATTTCATTTTTGTATGGTAACATTTAGGATCAAAAGGCATCTTTTAGCATGTTCATCATGTTCTTCACATGTTCATGCTTGTTCATGTAAAATTCATAGCATATTCATCATTCTTTCATCATTTTAATCCACAATCATCATCATATTCATAACGTAAACATGTTTTCTACCTACCAATCATAGAAATATAAGATCTAAACAACCATTTAGAAATAAAATGCAAGAAAGGGAAAAGATGTTACCTTAAACTTGCAAATTTTCCTTTCCTCTTCTCCTCCTTCTCTCTATAACTCACTCTCTCACTAATATATGATGAATTTTCATTTTTTGGTGTGAAGAATGGAGGGGAGGAAGAGCCTATTTATAGACAACAAGAGGCAACTCCACCCATTGGATTAACTTTTGATCCAAGAGCCAAAATTGCACTACATCACCTCTTTTCTCCACCATACACCCAATTTCTTCACATAAATATTATCTAATTAGTTTTCCATCTCTTGTCATTAATTTGGATGCCACTTTTATCTCCAAATAAGGTAAATATTGCATCATTATGCTTACATAAGCTTACTTCATCCAAACTTCCAATTTTGACACCTAATCTTTGAAATAGTATCATGCATGGTGGTTAACTCTTCTCCACCCCTTTTCCTTCTTATTTGCATAAAATTTTGAGTCCAAATTCAGTGCAAGATGATGCCTTTAATTATTTGAACTTAAACCATTTAATTCTAGGCCCAATTTCAACATATATTTATGTTTTCGGGCTCTGATTATGTAAATTTTGTCTGGTAAAATAAATATATTTAAAATATGAATTTCAAAATCATTATAACTTTAATTAATCATTTCTAAGCCCATATAATTTATTTTATAAAATATTTTACTTTATCAGGCTCTAACCGAAAACACCGATAAAATTAGTCCTGGTTAGTTTTTCCTGTAACCTCTCTGCATAGATAATTATTATAAACCTTATAAAATTATTTTGAATTTATTCTTGATTATGTCATAGTCTACTAGGTCACCTATAATTTAATTAGTCTGAAAATCGGGTGAATTGGGCTTATTGGGCCTTTTATCCTTTCTTGACCTAGTTTGAACTATTCTTGTAAATAACACGTCTAGGCTTCCCAAAAATCATCCTTGGCCTATTAGGGTTTTCTACACCTTTATTGGGCCTCCATGAATAGTACTCTTAGCCCATTAAGAAATCGGTGCAGTCTTACTAGGTCCGGATTCCGATTTTGACCCAATATCCATTAGACCGATTCTATGGCTATTCAAACCTTATAGACAAATCCGATATCTCTTTTTATGCCCTAATATATCTGAGTTTCTTGATCTATACTTATTTTCTAATTCTTATTAATTTACAGATTATGAAATTTCAGATCAATTTTCTGCCTAATATATCTATTTTCTGGTTTTACTTATTAGAGTATAATTTCTTACGAGAATTTTCCGGAATCATCTCCTATAATTGGTCTTAGCAAATACTGGATAGATAATTTGTTTGAGGAAATGACATCTATGTCCCCTTATTTTGTCTTTTTGCTAATAATTAATATTTTCAATTATGCCATCCAACTTTCTTTGCAATTTGGTCCCTAATCATCCTTTGCAATTTAGTCCCTAGTTTGATTTTCATAAGATATTTAAACTCTTTTAATTCTAATTATGCAGTAATTTTCTAAACCAGAATTCAAACAAAATCATAGAAATTGAGATGTTACACATTGAACTTCAAAATTCATGTTACTAAGTGACATTTGAATTTCGAGTTTACAAAAGACACCCCATATTAGTTTGTATGAATTTTCATATTGGAAGTGCATCTGTTGGGTTTGAATAGTTGCTTCAAGTTTTCATATAGTACTTTGAAATTTGAATTTCAGAAATTAAAATTTGTCTATTGGAGGCATGTGTTGAATCAAGTGTTTTGATGATTCCAAACCAACCTTCTAGAACTTGGAAAGAAGATATCAAAGGTGCAAGAAACATCTCAGATGAAGAAATCTAATTAAAATTAGCACAAGATTAGATATAGGATCTCTTACTATGTTTAATTTGAGTAAAAGACATTGAACTTGCAAGAGAATGTTTTTAGAAATATGATTCCATGTTAATTCATGGAATATTTGAAAAACACACACTAGCAGACAAACTTTAAAGTATTAAAATTAATCTATTGCTTTAAAAATTCAAACTTTGGCTTCTGAAATTTGAATTTTGAATTGAAAATAAGTTATTCAGAAAAAAGATTCCTCTGACAGACGAACTTTGAGTGTAGAAATTCAAACTTTGACATGAGTCTAATAAGAGCCTTCTCTAACAGACGAACTTTGAGTTTTGAAAATTCAAATTTTGGATAAAACACAATTCATAAAAATGAAAAATTCATCTGAGGATATGTCAAAGTTCATCTGAAAGTAAAGTTTAAAAAGAGTCCAAAATTAGCTCACTGACAGATGAACTTTGATTTTGAAAATTCAAACTTTAGAAACAAAACTTGCAAGTTTATTATGATAATCTGTTGACATATGAATATTGGTTTTTAGAAATTCGAACTTTGAACTAAGTCTGATAAGAGCTCTCTCTAACAGACGAACTTTGAATCTTGAAAATTCAAATTTTGAAAAGATGAACTATTATGCCTTATTAAGTTGCCCACTGACAGACAAATTTTGGATACCAAAATTTGAACTTCGAAGGCACTGTAGCAATATGGGATAACTGTTCACACTTACTAGAAGTACTTTAACTTGAAAATTTGTATGTTCCAACATAGAAACATTCTTCAAAGATGAAAATTCAAACTTTGCTTCAAAACAGACGAACTTTGAAGTTTAACGTTGAAGTCTTTAGCTTTCGGTCTTTGCAAAATTCGTCTGTTGACAAACCAAAATTTGAACTTTGAGTATCAAAAGCATTAAATGTGGTTCGTGAACGGATAGTTTTTTAGAGTAACCATTAGGTAACATCTCTAACGGCTAGATCTTGCTTCTAACATATAGTTAAGACATAAATCTATAAATAGAACTTCATTTAAAGTTGTAGGTAACGATTTTACATTGTTTATACTGAAACTCTATCAAATTCTTAAGTCAAAGTCTCTTACTCTCATAAACTTCATTTTTCTGCACTTCAGCTTTCATATACACTCTAAATTAGAGAATTCATTTATTGTAATCAATCTTATCTTCATCTAGAAGAATGATTTTCTTGTGAGGGGATATCACAAGGGATTTAGGAAGTACTTAGCTAGAGTACAAAGAGTGAGATTGTAAGCTTTAAGAACAGAGCATCAAGTTGTACTGACACAATTGCAAGAAGCCCACTGAATTCTTGCAAGATAGTGGAAAATCTCAAGTAGTTGCTTGGGGACTGGACGTAAGTCAAGATAGAGAGACCGAACTAGGATAAACATCTGTGTCTTCCCTTCTCTTTTACTGCTTTTACCTTGCTATTCCTTTATACTATGTTTTACTGTCACTTTTGCCTTCATCACTCTCTTGACTTTTGCAGAAAATTTTAATCTTCCTAATTCACCCTCCCTCTTGGGAAGCCAGCATATCTAACAGCATGTTCAACATGACAAAAGTTTTTGACTACAAAGTTCAAAATTTGAACTGTAAAATTTTTCTGTTAGAAACATGTTCTAACAAGACATATAAGTTTTCACTTCGATGTTTGCACTTTCAATCTCAATGTTTATCTGTCAAAGGCTATGACTTTAAACTTACTTTGAACTTCACCAATAGTCGAGTTTTTACTGAGTTTCACGTGAATTTTGCATACTTTCACTAACTATACTTAGCCCAAAATTTGAATTTTAGATTCAAAATTTGTCTATCAGAGATTAAACCTTTGTAACTTCAAACTTTAACAAACAAAATACGAAGTTTGCACAAAATAAGCATGAGTCTACTAACGAAATTAGTCTGTTAAGCCAATATATCTTAATTCTAACATATGCCAATATCAGATAACTTTAAAATAACTTATTTAAATACTGTGGTAACATAAATAAGTAAGATTTAAAGCTTTTTACCTAATGCACATAGTGAGAAATCGTAAAAACTAATTCTTCATTTAATCTTCACTGGATTTCTTACCTTTATGCTTTCATGCTCCTTTGATATTCTTCTTTTAAACTCTAGTTTTTTGAATTATCAAAACTTTTGATTCAATATATTTAACTTGAGTAGGGCATATCATTATCTTGAATTATTAAGGGTCGAAACATAACATTAATTGGAACAATTTTAGGAAAACTTGCATAACTCTCATTATATATCTTCAATTGTGACAACTTATATTAGGGCCCATTTTCCTTGTATTATATCATTATAAAGTCCATTTATGCCTTATTAGAATCTTGAATCACATAATATGTCATCATAAAATTTTCTAAAATTCTGGTACTATTCATTTTTTGTATAAATTCTTTTCACCAATGGAACTTTAGAAAATCATAACTAATTCCATAAAAACCGTATAAAAGTGATTCAAGTCTATAAAAATAGTTAGATGATTGTCTATATGGAAAAAATAAGAAACAGAGCTTTGGTTGGGCAAACTTGTACTGTAAAATTCATGAACATCTACTGTTCATTTGGTCATTTTTTTGCTTTTCAGTTTCCTGACCTCAAATTTGAAAAATCATAACAATTCGTACACAACTCCAAATATTTGAACCATTTGAAAGCTCTATCTACAAAATGAAAAAAAAGTGGTAGCATTACCACATAGGGGTCAGAATGACCATTTCTTTCCCTTAACTTTGCAAAATCATTTCTTTAAACATATATATATACCTGGCCATATTTTGTACCAAAATGGTACCATACATCATGGGAGACCTAAAGTGACATAATGATCTTAAGGTACAGTATTACAATAATATACATAAATTTTCATAACATTTCGAAAATAAAGATTAAAGCCAAGATTTTCATTTCTTTCATAAATTCCTTCTTTCTTGCCTTTTTCCTTCTTGGCAACCTTGCCAAAGCTTGTGCCTATTATGTTATTCATTTTTGGAAGAGTGAGATTCAAATAATCTTAGTACTAACACCCATTTATGCATACATATTATCACAAAAATTCAGGAAAACATCAATCATTCTCATAAAAACAATAAATGCCATATTAATGAATAAAAATTTCAGTAGAGTTTCCTCTTGTAAAATGGACATCCCAGGGTTAAAGCCCCTTCATATAGTCAGCCAAAACATTCACAAAACATCACAATACAAGTATGGCAAGTCATAAAGTTCATAAAAACATTACAAGATAACATCATGCAATAAAAGGAAAGTTGCTACCTTTGTGAATTCCTCTTGCCTTTTCCTTTAGTTCACCTCTTCCAAACACTTCCACAAGCTTTCTTAGCCTTCCTTAAACCTAAATATATCATCAAACAACTACTTAAGCTAATGGTTCCATGACTTTCATCATAAAGTCTTGATGAAATCCTAAAATTCCATTTTATTTTCCTTCAGCTTTTTTTATGAAATCAATACTTGTTCCTAAGGTTTTCTGTAACACCTCTCTTATGGCTCCATTTCCCATGTATTTAATCCTTCCAAAGTCTATTTGCATCGTAGTAGGATCTTGAATCACAATAAATGCCATAATAAAATTTTTCCAACTTTGGGCACTATTCATTTAATCGAATTTATTTATTCCGATTAAACTTTGGAAAATCATAACTAAATCAATAAAAATTGTATGCATGTGATTCAAGTCTCTAGGGATAGCTTATAACTTTGTCTACATGGAAAAAATATAAATCAGAGCAATGATAGTACTGATCTATACAAAAAACTCCGTGAATTTTCACATTTTATACGAAAACTACAAAATAATCATTTTAATTGGGATTGAATATAAAAATCCACCAAATATTCCACACACATCCAGTATGAGTGTTCTTTGGACCATTGGAGAGCTCTTCATGTCTACTTTTAAACCATATATATCATTCATACTTTATACATCAAAAGTCCAAATGGTGGCATGTTTACTCAACATAGGTCAAGATGACCATTTATATCTTACTACTTTGCCAAACAAAAGCCATAAAATATTTTCATGGCCATACATCATTTTCATACTATACCATACTTTAGCTAAGACCTAAGGCATCATAAAAAATTGAAGAAACATACTTAACATCACATTTACAAATTTTATACAAAATGTCAAAGCTCATGGCCAGTGCTAGAATTATCAAGTTAATGGCCAAATTCTTTCTCCTTTCCTTTCTCTTCCTTGGTGGTCTTGCCATTGTTACTACCTATTCATGGTTAATATTTGAGAGAGTGAGATTCAAAGAATCTCAGTAGTTAACACCCAACATGCCATCACATCATCACATTATGCATGAAAACATCAAGATAACACATTTTGAATACATTAACACATTTGCGTCATATGAATTCATAAAATTTTCGGCAGAGTTTCATTTTGAAAAATGGACATCCCAGGGTCTCAATGCCCCTCAATCAACTCAGCTAATACACATAAATCATTTCAAAATATCATTACAATCATATGACAAGGTATAAAGCACATTGAAAATAACTATGATAACATAATGCTAGTATGGGAAATTAACTACTTTATAATGCTCCCTTGCTCTCCAAACTTGGTATGCCAATTCTTGAGCCTTCTAACACTTCCTTGAACCTAATCATATCATCATTAAACCAATTTAGCCATTGGTTTTTCAGAATTATACAATACCATAACACTAAAACCCAGAATTTTCACTTAGCTTTCCTTTGATCTTTCTTTGTACAACACACTTGTTCTTAAAGGTTTTGGACCATGGGGAATCCATTTTTGAGGTCAAAATCATGAAATTCCAACTCTAAATACTCCCCTTGTTTTGACCAAAATTGTCTCAAAATGATTAAAAAAAATTTCCTTCAAATCACTTCAAACCATCCATGGATTCATGCTTCTAGTGGTTAATCTAAGCTTTTCCTTAAGTTTAATGGTTCAAAACTCATTTCTATGCTAAAAAACCAATTTGGCCGAAACCCTAAGGTGAAAAGGAAGTCAAACTAAACCATAAAACATGCTTTGAAAACTATAATAGCAAGCTTAGGGTGGTAGGAAATAATCTTACCAACTTGATTCTTGAATTTCTCTTTGATTCCTCTTCCCTTTCTCACTCCTTTTCCCTTCCTTTTTCTTGCGTATTCTTTTCTAGTCTGTGGCTGTAGAAGTCACGCGTGAATGGTGAGGAAAGAGAAGGTTTTAAGTGGTTAAGTGATTTAATTAAGTGGCTTAATCACTTAATTAACTAAAGTTACTTTTTGACTCCTTCTTTAAGAAATTTTCCTCCAAAAATCATTAAATATTTGGGACTTTTGGGCTACAACAAATCACGCATGAGAGAGAGGGAAGTGTGTCAAAAAATTTCCCAATTTTCCTAATCAAGATATACCTCAATCTGGATACTTTTTAACTATACCGATAAAATCGTCTTTATAGTAATTTAATATTTTTGGGTTACAGGACTATTCTAATTTTATTTTTATATTTTCATAATTATCCTGCCCCAAATGGTATCTGTGTATGGCTCATATTCTTTTTAACCATCGGTAGGGCCCACAGTTTACTTTATCAGTTTACTATTACTTTTAGACACTCGACACTGATTATTTCTTTATTCTTGAATATTAACATTCAGTTCCATATACCATTGAACTTCTCTTGTCGAGGGCTTCGTTTTGACAGTAATTTTACATATTTACAAAATTGCCCTTAACCTAGGTTAAATTATAATTATTAAAACTTTTGGGTCATTAGGTGTAATTTTTTCCAAGCTTTTCTATTCCTTAATCCCCACCAAATTTTAATACTTTTAGGACATGGATATCATTTTTATATTTTTTTAGGGGCAAAAATATAATTTCTCATTTTTCTGTCCAACTGGGAAAATTGACCTCTTTGCCCTTTTTCTCGCAAAATAGTGTATGTCCGTTTTCACAAATTCCTTGTACATTTTACATTATTATCAATTATGTCCTCTTTTATCACTTAGTATCCAATAAAATCTTTGGATATTACATTCTCCACCATGAGGAACTCATTTTTGGCATAAAAAACATGAAAATTACACTCTAAACTAACCCTTTATTCTGGCCAAAATTTATGAGAAGAGGAGAGAAAATGGCTTGTTTTGAAATTCAACCATCAAGTTTTAAAATCATGCTTTAGGTGACTTAATCATGCTTTGGCTTAACTGTGATGCATGAAAACTCTTTTTCCTTCCATTCGCATACCTTGGCCAAAAATTTAAACAAGAGAGAGAAGAGAAGAGAATTTCATAGAAACATCTTAAACCTCTAGAGAAACTAGCTTGAAGGCTTAGAACTCACATTTGATCTTCAAACTTCAAGCTTCAACTTGTCTTCAAGCTTTTCTTCCTCTCTTCTTTCTTCTCTTTCTCATACCATTTTTGGAGCTTCTCTCTCTAAGTTGCAGCTGCAAGAGTGTCGTGCAATTAGTGAGAGAAGTGAGAGATTAGTTAACTTAATTATCTTGCCAACCTTGGTTTACTTTTCACTAACCTTAATTACTTTATTAAATACTTCTTCAAGAAGTATTCTCAAAAATAATAAAATATTTATTTGCAGCACATGGGCTGCTGAAGATGGTGCCAACTCATGCTAAAATATCTCCAAAATACTACATATTTTTTTTATCCAAATATACTCGATATCGGATACTTTTTACAAGTACCAATAAAGTCACTTTTAAAGTAAATCAATATTTTAAGGATATAGGGCTATTTCAAATTTATATCTATATTTTCTTAATTATCCTATCCCAAACAATATCTGTGTAAGACCAAAACTTGTCTTGATCACCTTTTGACTATCTGTGGGATCCGCAATTTACTTTATCGACATTAAGTTCCTTTTAGATACTTGACACTGATTATTTCTTTATTTTTAATCAGTTAACCTCCATGCTATATATCATTAGACTCAGCTCGTCGCGAGCTTTGTTTTGGCAGTAATTTTACATATTTACAAAATTACCCCTGACCTAGGGCTAAATTATAATTTTTAAATCTTTTAGGTCATTAACTATAATTTTTCCCAAAATTGCATGTAACATATTTTTACTTCTAAGGGAAAAAACATAATTTCTCATTTTTTTCCATTCAACCAGAAAAAATGACCTCTTTACCCTTTTTTACACAAAACGATATTTGCCCATTTTCTTGAATTCTTTACAGATATTTAGATATTCTAGCTCTCAAGGATATTACACCAACTACTTCTAAATCAATGACATATTAGACTTAAGATAAAGACCTTTCCACGTATGCAAACCACTGATTTTTTTAGAGCTCTTTATAGTTTTATGCTACCTTTTGAAATAAGCAATACTTATGGTAAAATCTTAAAGTTTTCTAACTCTGTCCGGTTTTGACCAGTATCTTTTAAAATTTACCATAAATTTTACATTTGTCCAATTTAGGTGGTGATTAGTTGTCTAAAAAGCTTGTTTTGTTTACTTTTAGAGCATATACAAACTCAAATAGAATGCTTTGCTTCACACAGAGTTCCGTTGTTCCAACTACTACTAGTTATCTTGAATATAATTATGTCATAACTTACATAATAAGCTTTATAAACATAATGCATTATCATTTGTTGTTCCAATTTTATACATAACATCATAAGAGAACCAAAAGGAACATAACTGCATCATCATACAGAATTTAACCTTCATACATGTACTTATCCAATTTATCAAAACAAAGCATGATAACTTGTAAAACTAGGTTTTCCATCACCATCTTCATCTTGTCCCTCTTGCCTTCCTTTGATTCCTTGCATTGCTTGGCCTAACATAAATGTCATATTGGGAAATTGAGATTCAAAAAATCTCAGTAGCATTACCCATTGGACATATATATCATCACATTTATCATAGAAACATCATTAAGCATTTTAAAACATATTATGCCATATAATTTCATAAAAATTTCAACAGAGTTTCCCTTTGTAAATTGGACATCTCAATGTCAAATACCCCTTCATTTAACTTATTGAACAATCACAAAACATCAAAATAATCACATTGGATAATATAATGTAAGAAAAGGCAAAATACTAACTTAGTGATTCTTCTTGTTTCACCACTTGATTCCACCTATTCTAGGAGCTTGCTTAGACTTTCTTAATCTTAAACATAGCATCAAACAAGCTCATAAACCACTGATTCCATGGTTACCTTCATAAAGTCTCACAAAACACTAAATTTTCCGTTGAATTATTCTTTGGGTTTTTCTTGAAACTAACACTTCTTCTTAGCTAACTTAGACCCAATGATTCCATTTTTGACATCAAAAATCATAAAATTCCAACTCTAGACCATCCCTCTTTTTTGGCTGAAATGAGTGTTAGAGGAGGAAAGAAGAGTTTTTAATGTAACTTACTTTAAATCTTTGCAGACCTTACTTTCTCACATAGCTTGAGCTTTCTATCACATTTCTTACATGAAAACTCAATTTTTCTCATTCCTAGCTGAGACTAGATCTGAACTTGAGAAGGGGAAGAGGAAAACTCCATGAAATCAACCCAAACTACCAAGGAAACTAGCTTAAGGTAGTAGAACATCTTACCTTGCACCTTCATTTCCAACTCTCAAGCTTTGCTCTTCACTTTTTCCTCTCCTTCCTTCATGTTTCTTATCCTCTTATTTCTAAAATTTGAGCTCTCAAACCTCACATTATGCGGCACCAAATAGTCAAGAGGAGAGATATCTAATGGGTGATTAAATCATGGTTAATTGCCTTTACTTTGGTTAATTTTAACCAAGCCTTCTTGAAGAAATTTTTGAAAATATAATAAAATATATAATTTGGTCACAAGGCAGCGAAAAGTGGCATCCAAAATAAGGAGAATTGGATAATTAACTCAATTAACCACTTAATCATAGTTTACTTTAATTAATCTTAGTTACTTTATCAAATACTTCTTTAAGAAGTAGTTCCAAAAATTAATAAAATATCCAATTGTGTCACATGGCTCCTAACTTGCATGACTAAGAGGAGGGGAATTCTATCAAAATACTAAATATTTTTTCCAGTCTAGTTATTTCTTGTATCGATTAATTTTTCTCAGATTTCTCGGACCGGTAAAGTTACTTTTGCAATATTTTATTACTTTATGGATACAAGATTGTTCTATAATTATATCTATATTTACTTAATTATCATATCCCAAAAAGTATCTATGTGGGGCCCATATACAATTCCTTTCACCTAATAATTATTTTGTAGGGCCTACAGTTCTCTTTTTTCTTTGTACTATGCACTTTACAACATTTGGAACACAATTTTTTTTCATATTAATTTTGTTAACTTTAATGCATTATACCATTGAGTCTGGCATGTTGCAAGCTTCGTTTTTGTAGTAATTTTATAAAATTACAAAATTGCTTCTAAGCCAAGTAAAAATGTAAATATTTATTCTTTCAAGTACTTTCTTGTAATTTGTCCCAGGGACTAAGCCTTAAATAACTCTTTTTATATATCCCATGTCATTATTTCAAATTGGTCTATTTTTCAATCTCAATCTCCTTACTACCCAATACTTACATCATTGCGTTCAGCTCATCATAAGCTTCTATTATAGATATATTGCATAATTTTTAGTTTAGTTCTGGAACTAATTCTTGCTAAGGTCCTTATTTGTATTCTATTCCAATTAAGGATCAAACATAATTTCTTCTAGGGACCATATGAAAAATTAATTTTGATTAAGGACCAAGTATGTAAAATTACCGTCTTACTTCTTTTTTCTATCTTTTTATGCCTCACATATTATATTCCCATATCTTTATACATATGGTAATATTTTTCATGCAATTTGGGATGTCACAGTTAGGCTAATATGGAAATCTTGGAATGTAAAACACCTCAAAGTGTCATCCCGATATTGTAAGTGTAGATCCCTGAGTTCATGATTTCAATGAGTCCAAAATATCCCCATATATTTTCCTGAAGTCTAAATTTATATCCACTCTTAAGTATCAAGACAGTTCCTTTAAAGAATCAACTGATTCCATACTCGCCTCTATGCTTATCACTTCTCCTCTGTACAATATTCTTGTTGGATCAAAACTCATGACTTCTCCTGTGGCTTTAATTTTGTGCTAACTTTACCAGTAAATCAGTTGTTCTCCTAAAGGCGAGGCAAATTATTAGTGGATGATGATTAGATATAGTTTTTTTTATTTAAAATATATGTATTCTAACGAACATTCTTATTATATTTATTTTAGTCTACTTTTTGAGAATTAATATTTTAATACTTTGAATAATTAAAAAAATTCCTATTAGATAGATGTTTCCTTGTGTCCTATGTTAGCTAAAGGTTTGAATAAAAAAGGGTTAAGATCTATCTTACATGGTTGAGCCAAAGTTTTTCTAAGCGTGTATAGTTTCAAGGTAGTTTTTATTTCCTAACAGGTTCTTAGATTACTTTCATCTTGAGGATGAAAACCTTATTTTATTAAATCTATTGTCCTGAGAGCTTAGCTCTTTGTGAGATTAAATTTATTAAAATAGGTAACAATATGATGAAATCTTCACAGTGAATCCTTGGAAACATTAGCCTCCTCAAGTACACCATTATAAACTTCACTAGTCTAACTTACCTACAAACTCGGGGTATAGGACCCAATAAGTGTATGAGGTTATGTGTAAGTGTTCAATGTGTAAGGGGAATATTCTACTAACAACCCCTAATTTCCCACATTAAAGTAATAAATAAATAAAATAAATGAGCACACCAGCAAATAAAAAATAGAAGGTAAAATGCATAAATTAACAAGGATATATTTATTGAAAAAAGGTAAGGCCTAATTATTAACTAAGTATACTAAATTTAGTTGGGCTTGACTCATTATCATCTCTAGTGGAGTCACTAAATTATTGCACTCAATTTTTATCCAAAAATAAAAATGAATAAAAATGGAAAATGAAGCTGTCACCAAAATTTTATGGGAAAATTTTTGAAAAACCTCAAGATTGGTTTGCGAAATCAGAATTAGGTTTAGGAGTCGGTTATATATACGAAAGGTGTTAGGCATCCTATGTTACCCTTTCAAGAAAACCATTACCCCAAATTTATTATGCTATATTAATTAGGCCTAAATAATTATTTTAAGTTCTCCTTGTTAATTATATATGAATATTAATTAACCTAAAGATGAAAAGAATAATAATATTTTTATAGAGCGGATTTGACTTAGGATAAAACCCTAAGACCTGCATAATCTTAAGAGGGATCAAAGTTCACGTAGTTTGAATGTTGATTTTAGTATTTTAAATTTTATACAAAATTATATTCTTTATTATCCTTTTTCCATTTTAGAAAAGGATAGCTGTTATAGAGATTATGTATTTTATTTATATCTTTAGGAAATTGCTTAGAGTGAAAGGAAAAATATTTTGTTTTAAAAATCAAATTTAAATTGATCTCAGTGGCATAAACATCACTCATGATCTCATTACTATAACAAAAAACAAGAAAATAAAAGATTGTTTGGTTCATGCGGTGGCATAAGTATCACTCGCGATTCCTCCTTTAAAGAAAAGAAACAAATATTGCTTAATTCACACGGTGCCATAAGCACCACTCGCGATCCATCATTTAATATTCTATAGGTTCATGAACGTATTAGCATCTCTCATGACAAATTTCAATAAAAGAGTACATATAGAAGAAGGAGAGGCATAGTTTTCTTTTTATATTTGAAGATAAAATGAAGCTGTCAAAAACGCCATTAACAATAAAGAGAAAATTTTCTATACAGAATCATAGCATCACAAAGCTATAATGCATCACTTGTATTTCAAATTATGAAAAGTACTTTCATGCTTCAGCCACTACAGGACAAAAGACATGGAACAAACAAGGTGATATGCACATACTCATTAAAACTCCACGTTTAATAAACGTTGAGACCCCCCATGAATAAAATATTTCAAACTCATATGAATACATGCTTTCTGAATTCACGAATTGTATATTTTGAAAATCTAATACTAACACAACACATGTATATATGTGAGAAACTATTAGGTGACTAAGAAGGGAAAATTTTATGTACTTATACTTGTGTAAAATATAAGTTTTTTCTTAATTTTTTTCCTTTTTTGGTCTTCCTCAAGAGTCTTAATCTTTACTCTTTTAAAAAAAAAAACTCTCACTTTTCTATGCCTCTCCCTTTCTATACTTCTTGTTGCCTACCGCTCTTAGGTTTTCTTTTTTTATTATCTAGAGCTCTCTTTGATTATTGATCCTCCTGGCTCTCAAGCCCTCTATTTATAAAGAAGCTAGCCATATATTTTTAATTTGAAATATTATAAATTTGAAGATAAGAATTATAGAGAGATAATATCTTGATCTCCTAATTTTTTAAGAATTTTTAAATCCCATTGTTTAAAGTCTTTAAATATTTTTTTTATTATTTTTTGATTCACCCACTTTTAGATGATTTAATTCATTTTCCTTTTTACTTTATCTCTTTTTTTTCTTTTTAAATCTTGTGGATAGTGAAATTGGCAAGATTTTCAAAGATATTCCCAAGATTTCTTTTCTTTTATTTTTGTTTCTCTATATTATGCATTTTAATGAAGGGATAATTTTCAAAATTTATTCTAAATTCTTTTAAGATAATCCAAGAATATTTTATATTTTACCTATTTCGTCTCTTAAGCAATAATCTTCTAGAATATTATAGATTTATTTTATTATTTTTCTTATGAACCCTAAAAGAGTCTTTTTTTATTTTTTATATTTTTATGTATTTATTATTTTTGCTAAAAGGGCCAGATAAAATACAGTGTTCACACCATGAGATATTTGAAATTATATATCAAATTAAATTTGAGTATTCTCCCATGCAAATGATATTAGTACTTCTGACATGATTTTTTTAAAATTCCATAAGACTATTTAAACTATACTCACATGTACTTGTTGCACTATGCTAAAATAGGACTTTCTTGGCACCCACTCATTGTTGATTATTTAAAAAAACACCAAAAAAAAGTCTATAGAGAGGAATCGTTTGCATTTATTTATTTAAACACAAAGAAAGCTCAAAACTTTCGTTGGCGGTTATAAAATTAAGTGCCAACAATAATTTTCTTTGCGTCTAAATAGTTAAAAGCAAAGAAAGCTCAAATCTTTCATATGTGGTTATCAGAATAACCACCAATGATTATTTTTCTTTGCATTTAAATAATAATTGCCAACGATTATTTTTCTTTGTGTTTAATTGTTTAAATGCAAAGAAAGATCAAAACTTTCATTGGCAATTATTTTAATAACCACTAACGAAATGTTTTAAAATCCCTAAATTCTTAAGACTTGGAAAAATTTTGCATTTATGGAGTTCACTCCACACACCTTCGTTTGTGAACTCCCATTGCAGCCAAGCTCTTGTCTTTAGTGTACCCTCATCTATGGACTCCCATTG
Organism: Adenanthera pavonina; assembly: GCA_026686845.1. NCBI lineage: Eukaryota > Viridiplantae > Streptophyta > Magnoliopsida > Fabales > Fabaceae > Adenanthera > Adenanthera pavonina. The sequence goes on along the minus strand of JAIVEN010000019.1, from coordinate 6,812,664 downwards.
TTGGCAAGCTCTCATCTCTGGTTTGTGTCCATTGTTGTGGGTGGTATTCACTGTCTCATGGGTGCCTCCACCTTGCTTCGATTTTCATTTTGGTGTTCTTTTTCCCTTGCCTCTGCTTCACCGTTTCTCTCTTTCTGAAATTGTGATTCTCACCCCCTTCAGCTCTAAGCTTGCATTTGTTAAATTGTTGTAATCTGTGTATATTACAAGTGTTCTACATCATCTCCAGGTCAGTCTCGCACTTTTCTCTGTTCATTATTTGGTGATTTTTTTTGGGGTACTTTTGCTGTCAAGCCAATATCAAGAGGGGAGCAAGTGATAGTTCAATCTTGCTGAAATTATATGGTTTTTTGGGGTTCAATTTAAGGTTTTGTACAATTCAAATTCATCTCTTACATTGCTATGAAAATGTTCTGGTTGTGTTGCAATTGGTAACTTATGTGACTGTGAACCCTAATGTGTTCATGGTTAATTTTTGCTGAAATTTTCAATCATTATCTATTATTGGTTGAGGGGCTAAGTTCATGGTGCATAAGGGAAGCTCTTTGAGTTGTTCATACTTTGTAACTTTCATATTACTTTGTAGATCCTTATGCCTTGATTTCTTACTCATAGTTCTAGGCATGTCAAAATCAACATAGTCACAGAATCCATAATCAGTGTTTAGTCTCTCACCTTCTTACCTCTGTCGCTTATGGATCTCTAAACTTCTCGTTGAGTTTCAAGAGTGCTCCAATGAGCTTCTCACTGAAGTATGTATTTCTGAACTTTGTTTTAATGAGCTTCTTATAAGAAGGAGGAAATTTATTTTCTAGTCTTTCACATTCTCATCAATCACGACGTCGTAGGATGAACATATATTATAGTTTTAGCCGTGGGATCAAGTAAATTAATATATGATTAGAATTTTAAATGAATTTGAAAAGGATTTAATCTTTATACTTTAGATTTGAAAAAGTAAACGAAATTTGTGATCCACATCAAGGTTGTCATGTATTTCCTTTCCTTACATTACAGATTTATAAAATCATCAATGTTAAAGTATTGAACTTAAGATTAAAAACTAACGTACTTTTAGATTAAAATAATGTGTTGTCTACATATCATATTGTATCATATATAATACATGTATAGCCATATCGGTATTATTAGGTCATATTCAAGAGTTACCAAACCCTACATGTCTTTTTTTATTCACAAGAGTCAAACTTGAAACCTTACTTAAAGAGTATTTTATCACTCAATCCAATCACTCATGATCTAATGAAATCACTATTTATTATTAATACAATAAAAACTAGACATTTCTTGTTGAAGTATAAACCACCACTTATCATATATGTGTATGTGTGTAAAGATATAAAATATCAATATATTCATATATATATATATACACACACACACACACACATTAATAATGAACTCTAAAACCAAGTGATAACCGACTACCAAGACTCGCAAGGGAATCGAATGATATAATCTATCTATTATCTATGATAAAGTAGAGGTTAAAAGCACAATATATCATGATTTTATACCTTCACATCATCATACTGACTATAAAAAAATCTAACCCTACATATTCTAAATATTATTTATTTCCTTATATATGTTTTCATTTTTTTTTAAATTTGATATGATGACAAAGATAGAAATGAAAATCACATATATATTTTTGTGAAAAATAATTATTTGATTGTCTATGTCTACAATAATATCTTGATAAGATAAATATAGAAATGAAAATAAGATATATATATATTTGTAAAAAAATCACGATTTGATTGTCTAGATTTATAGTGAGATTTATATAAATCCATATTATGTAAATCTTTTTACATCACTGTCAGATGTATCTTTTTAATTTGTTTTAGTTCTAAATGACGCTCAAAAGTAAAATTTTATTGTATTATTCTTTGCAATACAAACCATTGGATTGAATCAGTCTATTGGCAATCATTATCACTATTGCCTCTTTTGCCATTAGTCTTGACTTTAACACCCTTTTCTCCATCTCAATTTTTTTCTTTAATTTTTAATATTTTTCCCCATTTTGGGAGTTAATGTTGTTGATTTTTAATTTGATTAACATACTCAGAGGTCCTCATAATGAAGATCTTTGGTTCATATGTCTGGTCATTAATGGCGTTGCTGCTTATGCCATGCCCTCCATGAATGCTTGATGTAGGTTATCTTTTCAATTTTATATTACAAATCAATATATCCAAGCTTCCTTAATTTTGTGAAATTGTGGATATTTACCCTTTTTATATTTTATTATACAAGGGTGAATATTATATGTTTCCATTTGTATTGTGTACATATTTTTATTATATTATGAAAAATTTTAATCTATATAGAATATTTAATAGATTTTTAAATAAATAACAAATGTTTAACCTGCAATTTATTGTAGTTGTTTAAAATACATTCAATAATGGTGGATAAAGATCTATTTCATGAATTTTAAGAAGAACTCATGAAGGTTAGTGCTATTATTTTAAAAACTTTATTGTCCAAGAAAATATCAACTAGAAAACACCTACAATCTTATCTCATATAATTGCATCTATTGAATCAACCCAAATTATGCTTGCTGAGACTCCTATCCCGTTTGATGTTGTTGAGTATATTCCTATAATGCTTATGCTCTAATTTAAAAAGTTTCTTCAGCAATTGATAGACACTCACTCTTTAATAACATTTATTTGTTTATATTTATTGTAACACTACTACAAAAGTTGTGTAATATATTAGTTATTTACATCAGTTAAAAAAAACCCGATATAAAATCATGACCGATGGCAATTTTGTAAATAAAATTTTCAATTTATATCTTTTTACATCGGTTTTTTAAAAAATCGATGTAATTGTTTAACTCAAACTAAACAAAAAATAAATATATAAATTAATCAATTACAATAAATCTTGCATGAGGATAGAAATATACCATCATAATTTGTCTCACAATACAAACTTGCATGTGGATAGAAATATAGCGCTATAAAACTATATAATTATAATTAGATTTTTATATTATATTATATTTTTTTGTAAATATGTATAATTTAATATATTTTTATGTATTTATATCGGTTCCAATAAAATAACCGATGTAAACTTGACAACAATTACTTTTTTATAATTTAATATATATTTTTAATGTATTTATATCGGTTTTAAAAAATAAACCGATGTTAACGTCAATTCCCACCTCCATAGACTATCTGACTACAATTACATTTTTATGTTACAATATATTAATTCTTTAATTAATATAATTAAATAAAAATATGTAAGTAGTATAAAAATATATTATTAATATAACTAAATTCTATAATTAATACAACTAGATAAAAATATGTAAATAAATGTTATATAATTATAATATAAAAATATAAAATTTATTTAAAAAAAATACATCAATTTTTTTAAAAAACTGATGTAATATTTTTATCATGTTAAAACTCATATTAATGGAACCAAATAAAAATATAATTATATAAATTAATCAATTACACTATATCTTGCATGTAGATAGAAATGTGCCATCAAAATTTTTAGCACAAGAGGAATTTGCATGGGATAGAAATATAGCATTATATAACTATATGATTATAATTAGATTTTTATATTATATTATATTATTTGTAAATATGTATAATTTAATATATATTTTTAATGTATTTATATCGGTTTTTAAATAAAACCGATGTTAACGTCAATTTCCGCCTTCATAGTCTATCTGACTACTATTACATTTTTATGTTACAATATATTAATTCTTTAATTAATATAATTAAATAAAAATATGTAAATAATATAAAAATATACTATTAATATAACTAAATTCTATAATTAATACAACTAAATAAAAATATGTAAATAAAATTATATAATTATAATATAAAAATATGATATTTATTTTATTGAATTATGTAAAATTTGGTATTTATTTTTATATCGGTTTAAAATATCAACTTCCCTCCCTCAGCAAATAACCTGAAAGCGCGGGCCTTTCTCTTCTTGTCTCTCGCGTACTCTCCCGGTCATTGAAGAAGCCAGCCTCTTTCTTCCTGTCTCTCACGCGTCCTCCGTTCGTCCCTCTCTCTCTCTCTGAAAATCCATCGTCCCCCCCTCTCTCTCTGAAAGTCGCTTCTTTTCTTTCTCCTTCCACTCCAAAACCCACAGCAATAGTCATCGATCATCAGCTTCTCCGTCGACCCTCTATCTTTGTTGTGCTACAGCACTACTCTGTTCGTGCTTTGTAATGACGGCTCTGTTTTCATCTCCCTCTCTCACTCAGTGAAAATAGCATCCTATCGTCCCTCTGTCTTTGTCTTTAAGGCTAAAGACTAAAAGACAGCCCTCCGTTCCCTTCACTGAAGCACTGCCATCTTCATTACAGGTGCGTTATTTTTTTTTCTTTTTTTTTTTTTTTGCCATAAATTCTAGTTTGAGATTTACCCAGATTCTGAGTAATTTTTTAAAGCTTTGAATAAATTAAAAGGGGAGCTTACATTTTGTACAGGACTAATGATTGCTAGTTCCTATCAAAACCCATATATTTTTTCCTCTTGCGGGGTTTTGTGCTGATCTAGAGGAGGGTTTGTTTTTGGTGTATAGATTTGTCTTGGGAGGCAGCTTAGAGCACCACTTGCATGGTACTTACTTATCTTCGACTCTTATTTCACAGGGGTCTGAATTTCATTTGAAATTGACGAGTTTCCACTGAATTATGGATATATTTCACAGGGAGGAAGAAGGGTGTAAAGGGTAGTTCACCACTGCCTTAGTCTATGAGGTATAACGTTGCAATTGGGATCATTGAAGCCATCGATTATCTGCATAATGGAACCAAAAGATGTGTTGTGTGCAGAGACATTAAGGCCTCAAACATTCTTCTTTCCTCTAGAATGATTCCCAAGGTCAGATGCTTTCTTGTACATCAGATTTAGTTTAATATTTAGGATTTTAGACCACAGAGTTTCATCTTTCTCAGTAATTTTGGAACTCGTCTCTTAAGTTGTGGTTAGATCAGACAAGGAATTCTCTGATGGCTTATTTTGTCATATTACAGTTATGTGATTTTGGATTAGCTACATGGACTTCAGCATCATCAATACATTTTGGATAAGACTAATAACTCATTGAATAACAGTATTGAACCATATTGGCCTCTGCACCACTACAAGGTCTGGATAGAGCTCCATCCACCAATGTGGATTTGATGAAGCTAAAAGCAAGTAATTTAAATCTAGCAAAAATTCTAATATAATGTTCTTTCAGGAACAACGTGAATCAACTGGATTTCCTAATTCAACAATTCTGAAGAAAAAAGAGGGAGCAAAATTGAAAAATGGTAAAATCTATTCCTAGTACTGGCTTTATAAAATTCTTTTTCATTGTACTTTACTATCTTCATAAGTTGAAAAAATCTAGCTTAACATATTAGTTTTTCTATTATCAATATGAGTCATCTGTTCTAATCAACTTTGTTTGGGATGAAACTTAACAATGTTAATCTGCAAAATAACTTATATAATGCAGCAATCATTGGACATTGTGTGTGGTGTGCCCTGAGCAAACTACTGTCTATTGGTTTGACTCCCTTTGGAAAAAGGATAAAAAAGCACCTAAAGAGTTTCGTCAATTAATTGATTTGTAAGTATATTTGCTAAAAACTTTGAATTGTCATAACATGTGACTTCATTAGTCTATAATATGATTTTTCCATGTATATGATGATAGATCTTTGAAGACATATCAATATAGGGGTGGGAAACACACTTATCGTCATAATAGCCCAAAATGGATATACCCAAAGGTAAGTAGTTTGAACCCAAACTTAAAGGATATCTTAGTCCAACTATTTTGGTTTTGGTTATTCTTGTTTGTTTTGTAGTATCGCCAACAACCTGGGAACACAGAGTGTGGTTATTATGTCATAAGAGAAATGTTTGAGATAATTACTCTTAATGTTGTTGACTCATTAGAACAGGTACATGTGGTGTTGATATTGGTTTAAACAATTATCATTTATTTTTCATTATGACTTCTTACTATATATGGGTGTTGATATAAGAATTAAACTTGCAGCACTTGGATATAAACGATCGCCCCTATACCGAGCCAGAAATTGACAAAATTCGGAACATGTGGTCACAGTTCTTTTTACAATTCATTTGACTATATTTCCTAATATGTAGTTTAGTCCAACTTGGATTGATTACTTAACTTTTGGAGTACATATTAACTGATGTATAAAACTAATGTGTTGTAAAACTGTTGTTTCTACTATGGCTGCCAAATCTGTTTAGCTCTTTCAGAATTTTGGTTGTATATACGAGTTTGGGGATCCAGTATTTAGTTTCGTATAAAAAAAAAACTAAGTTACATCGGTTTTTTATTTTTTAAAAAACCAATGTAAAAAATATAAAATCAATTTTTCTACATCGGTTTTTTACATAAAGAACCGATGTAAATGCAACTTTTCTACATCGATTTTTTATATCAAAAACCGATGTAAATGCAACTTTTCTATATCGGTTTTTTATATAAGAAACCGATGTAAATAGTTATTTTCTATATCGGTTAAAAAATCGATGTAAATAATTAATTTTCTATATCGCCAACTTCTATATCGCTTTCAAAACCGATTTAGAAAGGATAAAATAACTAATGTAAATTGGAGTTTTGTGTACTAGTATAATATCAATTCAAATTGTTTTTGCACATGACTTTGTTTTCACGTTAATTTATTTTGTAATTATTTAAGCTCTGTTATATTAGATATTATAAATGGAGTATTGTTGACAATCAATCCACTACAAATATTTAGGTTAAATTCTTTCACATGAGTCCATTTTAAATTTGACATTAAGAATACCAACTAAGGCTTTAATCATTTTTCCATCACTTTTATTGAATTGCTAATTCAACTATTATGTGTTTTTCAAGTAATTTAATTACCATATCATATTCATACTCATTCTACTATATTCAAATTTATATGATATGATTATATATACCTGAAGCTTCTCGTGCGATGCACGGTTTCAAATTCTAGTTAAACATAAATTTAAAGATTTGAAATACAATATAATTTATGTGTTATATTTAAAAAAAAAAAAAGAATCCTAAGACAAGAAGGAGCTCTAAATTATTTTTTTTTAAAGAAAATGGACAGAGTTCTCGGTCCACTTGATGATTAAATAATCTTTGTAATTAAAGTTACGCAATTGATTAATGATAGTTGTGGCCTTTCAGTTGTAGACTATGTTAGAGTCATATGTTATCTGTTTTTTTTTTTCACCTAAATATATATGTCATCTTGTTTAAATTTATGTGCAGCTAGCTTCACACACGCACACACACACACACATATCTAGGATTCCAATATTGAAATCGTTAAATTTAATAACTATATATATTTGAATAGTATATCACTGATATATTGAAAAGAGAATAGGAGGCTGGACCACTTGTATTAAGTGGTTTTGTCTAATCTCTTACGTCCAATTGAGGGGGAGAGAGAGAGAGAACAATCATGACTATATTTCATGCAACAATAGATTGATAAGAAAAAATTAATGCTGTGTTTAGTAGAAAGAAAGTTGATTTCAAGAAAGGGAGAATGTGAGAGAAAATTCATCTTAATGTATTTTTTTTTTTTGATGAAGAAAGAAACATAAAGACCTACATAGCTACCCCATTAGGTCTATCTTGATATAAAAGATCCAAAATAAAACTAGGAGGATCAGTAAAGAAAGTAATCCCCGAGCTCACATCAATAGCTTTGTGTGCAAGGCTATCCGCTACCTGGTTCCATTCTCGTGGACACCATGCAACCTTGACTTCCCAAGACTGCTCAAGCATCACCTTAATCTAACGTAGAATCTCCCATTCTGAATGATTTTCAGTAAAACCATTGGTTAAGGACTCCACCACCTCCAAACAATCAGTCTCCACAATAACTCTCCGCCAACTTGAGTCCCAAGCCCTTTTCAGTGCCTATAACACTCCCCAAAGCTCAGCTTGTAAACTATTTCCTCGTCCAATGTTGAACATAAACCCACCAAGCACAGCCCCGTCGTGTGCCCTAGCAATCCCACCACAACCCGACTTACTACATGCAAGACAAGCTCCATCCACGTTGAACTTGATGACACCAACGGGTGGAGCATGCCAACTCTCATAATCCTCCCCTTCCACTATTCTGCAATCAAAGCTAACATTCGACCATTTTGAACAAGCTCTCGCTTGTGCTAGTATATCATACTCCCCTAATTCACGTCCTTGGAAAATATGACAGTTTCGACCAATCCAAAGTTGTCTGCAAAGAATTATAAACTAGACTTCCCAAGCTACTCCATTAATCCTCAGTTTCTAGTTTAGATTCCATTTAACCCAAGCAATATGATTATGAAGAGAAAAAAATGTAACCTTACTCTCCAAAGGCAAGCTCGCAAGCCAACACCTTCGAGCTACTGTACAGTCTCTTAATACATGCATAATAGTCTCTTTACTTCCATCGCACCATGGACAATCCTCGGTCACCCCCATCCCTCTCCAAACCCTTTCCATGTTTGTGAGCAACCTGTTACGCACACAAAGCCACAAGAACGATTTGCACCGCTGCGGTGCTCTGATTTTCCAAATTTTCCTCCACAGACCTCGATCCCTTATAACATTATCTTGCCATAAACTTTGATAGGCAGACCGCATTGTGAACTCCCCCGAACTCGTCCACCTCCAACGCACATCATCCTCCCGTTGAGTATTCATGGATCTCTCCACTGCAACAACCTCTACTAGCAGTTCGTGTGGCAAGTAAACTTGAAACTTACTCCACTCCCATCCTCCACTTACAGTTCTATACCTACTAATGGTCTCATTCAACATATTCTCAGGTATTTCACCTATAACATAACTTTGTAGGTTCTCTCTATTAGGTAACCACAAATCTTTCCATAAACGAACCTTCTCCCCGTCGCCCACCTTCCAAATCAAACCTCTCATCGTGTCTTCCCATGCATTCTTTATCCCTTTCCAAGCCTGTGAACCCCTTTTCCTCATGTTAATGGCCGGCAAGATGTCATCTCCACATTTATATTTCTCTCTCAGAAACTTCACCCATAAAGTATCTCTTCTCTTAATCATGCCCCAACTTAATTTCATCATAAAAGCGTGATTATGATATTTTGCATGCCTGAGGCCCGAGCCCCCTTCCTCTTTCCTTCGACACACATCCCTCCAAGCTACTAGATTCACCTTCTTAGACGTCCCTGAACTCCCCCAAAGGAAAGCTCTACACTTCTTATCAATTTCCTCACACGTACTAGCAGGGAGAACAGTCGATTGCATCGCATAAGTAGGAATAGAAGAGACTATAGAAGAGACCAGAGTATGTCGAGCTGCTAGAGATAAAGAGTTAATCTTCCAATTAGAGAGGCGACTCTCCATCTTATCCAAAATACATTTATACGTATGCTTCGAGACCCGCTCATGGTGAAGAGGAGCCCCCAGATATTTCCCCAGATCATTTGTAGGGATAAATCCCAAAAACTCACTTATTTCCATCTTACGAGTATGGTTGACATTTCTTGAGAAAAAAACACGAGATTTCGCATTGCTAACCTTCTCCCCTGAAGCCTCACAGAAATCATCTAGACAAGCTTTAATAATCCCCGCTTGTTCCATGGATGCTTCGGCAAAGAACATCAAGTCATCGGCGAAGAAAAGATGGGAAACTGCCATACCATTTCGGGAAAGCCTGAACGGAAGCCAATTCTCATTAATTACTTCAGCTTGTATCATATGTGCCAACTTCTCCATCACTATGACAAACAAATACGGTGAAAGTGGGTCACCTTGTCGTATCCCCCGAGATGGAGTAAAGGAAGCACCTTTTTCCCCATTCCATAAAAGTTGCATAGCCGAAGTCGACATGCACCGATCAACCAGGTCCCTATATTCCTGAGGAAGCTTCAGTTCCTGCAAACAATCTTTTACAAAACTCCAACGGATTCTATCATACGCTTTTTCCAAATCAATCTTCAAAACCATAAAACTCTTTTTCCCCTTCTGTTGGTGCATACTGTGAATAATTTCCTGGGCAACAATAATGTTATCCGTACTATGTCTACCAGGCACAAAGCTGCATTGGTTTGGAGAAACGACTTGAGGCATAATCTTCAGTCTATTTGCAAGAATTTTCGTCACAATCTTGTACACCACATTACACAAACTAATGGGACGAAAATCTCTAATATGTTCAAGTGCATCTACCTTCGGAATCAGTACAATATTTGCCCCATTGATTCTCTTAACTTCTGGGGGACATTGAAAAATATGCTTGACAAGATTTACCACCAACTCACCTACCACCTTCCACTGACTTTGATAGAACAAAGGATTCAGACCATCAGGTCCCGGGGCTTTCAGGGGCCCCATACTAAAAACTGCATTCTTCACTTCCTCACTACTCACTTGACGCTTTAAAGAATTTAGCATATGTATATTAATCTCGGGGAAAGAGCCCCCAAAATTAACCATATTCGCACATTCATTTTCTTCAGTATACAAATTAATATAAAATTGTGTACCCATATTCATGATCTCATCTTGTTCATAAACCCATTCCCCGTCATCTCTCTTTAACGCACCAATAGTGTTATACCTTCTTCTCCTATTTGTCATGCCATGGAAATATCTGGTGTTTTTGTCTCCATTATGATACCAATTACACCGAGACCGTTGAAGCCACATAATTTCCTCTTGCACAAGAAGAGCCTCCAACTCTTCCCAAGCCTTATCCCTCTCCTTGCACCAATACCCACTTGACTGCTCCTCCTCTAGTCTTTTATTCATCCTTTCCAGCTGCAATAACGCCCTTCTCTTCCTTTGATTGACATCCCCAAAGACCTCTTTATTCCACTTTAATACTTCACTTGTGAAATAATCCACCTGCTCTTCCCATCTACATCCGTGATGCCAATTCTCTTTAACAAAATCTGCAAATTTTTCATGTGTAACCCAAGGGGCAAAAAATCTAAACATACTACCACGCTTCTGGGGATTCGATGAAGCATCGAGTTGCAAGAATAAGGGAGAGTGATCAGATTTGTATTTGGGCAAGTGAGTCATTAAAGCCCATGGGAATTTTTCTATCCAGTGAGCCATCATGAAAGCTCTGTCTAGCCTACTATAACTCGTTCCTCGATTCCATGTAAACTTTGGTCCTCTAAATTCGATTTCCGACACTTGACTCTGTTGTACCCATCTCAAGAAATCTTTATCATACCCTCTTGCCTTCCTCGCCTTCGACTGTCTCTCATCATCTCTAAGTGTTGCGTTGAAATCACCACATACACACCAATGCATTATCTCATTTCCTTCCAACCTCCGTAATTCACGCCATAACTCCCGACGAGTTACGTAATGTGGATGACCGTAAACTATAGATAGATCCCACGAATCTCTATCTCCTCCATTAAACTTTCCATGCATGACTTGTGGATGTTTCGACGATACAACAAAATTGACTCCCTCAGCCCAAAAACACCAAATACCACCACTAAAACCTCTTGCTTCAACAACCTCAACATTCTTGAAATCTAGGCGCTTCGCAAGATACTGGGCCTTCACCCCTTTCTGCCGTGGTTCAAGAAGTGCAAGAAAATCAAAACGATATCTCTTACGAAGTTCAGACAGTAGGCTCACTACCACCCTTCCTCCGGTCCCTCTAATATTCCAAATCAACAAATTAATTTTTCTACTTTTATCCATAAAATAGATAAAATATTAGATACCAAAGCACAACAACGTAAAACTACTGGCCTTGATTCTCCGGTACCATTACGTCCGTCATTACAACCTCATCTTCAACCTCAACTGATAAAGGATTTGAATGCACAGAAAAACTTCCACCACTCCCTGAACCCGGGTCCAAAGGATTATCATCTCCTTTTGCCATGTCTTCAACATCTATTTGCTCTCCCCCTCCCAAACTCACCGCTTCGTTACTTGCATGGGGATTATACGCATTCTGCATGTGTTTCACAATTTGCTTTTCTCCCTTCAAACTCTCTCCACCTAACCCGTGGTCCCCACTCAAATCCAATCTCTCCTTTGCCCTTAGAAAGTCAGACATCGAAGACCCATTACCACTCTTTGACCCAATAACTCTTTTTTCCTTATCACTAATATCCTTCTTCGGCCCAACATAAACTTGCCTTTGTTTAGGTCCATTGCTTGACTCCACCCTCTTAGATATTACTCCTTTCCCACGTGCTTCATTTGTAATATCAACATGTGGGGCCCTTGGATCTTTATTTCCTTCTCTCTCATTATTCATATCTTCGTTATTCTCCCACATTAATGCCATATAACGTGATCCCATTTGTTTCGTACCCTCCTTCCTAAAATCTCACCTATACTCCCCAACTCTCTCTCTCCCCCCATCACGCCGGGTTCTGCGTGATCTTTGAACCTTCATCCATTCATCGTACTTGGGTCTCTCCTCACCGTCCTCCGCCATCGTAACCACCATATCCTCCACCGTACATGTCGTCCCTCCTCCACATTTTCCTAGATGAACTCCACAACCCCCGTTACTTCCATCAGTCCCAGTAACACTACCCCGTCATCCTTGACTGTCCTCTCTACTATCATCTTGCCATCTGAATGGACAATGATCCAGATTGTGCCCATACCTACCGCACGAGAAACAGATCATGTGTATTCCCTCATAAGCAATCCTTCTTTCATTATTATTAATAAAGATAGATGGAAGAAGAGGCCTCTACAAATCTAACTCAACACAAATTCTTGTAAAACGCCCTTTGCTGCGCTTTAAAGTTGTCATATCAACCTTAATCACCTTCCCTACTTGACTGCCCAGTACATACAAAATACCTTTGTCATAGTAATCCATCGGTAACCTCATTATCCGGATCCAAGCTGCAATACTATTTATTCCTTCCACCTCTGGATCAAAGTCCTCCTTCCAAGGTTGAAGTGCTAGGTAGTGATCCATGATGAGCCACGGCCCTCCCGTCAGTGCAAAATTATAATCAGCTTTCTTTTTGAACTTTATGAAGAAAAAACCAGCTCCCACATCCGTAGTTTCAAATTGTCCACCACACAAACCCCATATTTGTTCCAACTTTGATACGAGATAATCTTCCCTTATCATTTTGCCCAGCAACTTCACAATCAACGTCCTCTTCCACTTCTTTGCTAACCACTTTTTTTCCTCCGGTGAAATAATCACATTCGGCCCTTTCTTTGTCATCTCAACCTTAATCCTCTCCTTCCACCGATCTCCACTCCACCAATCCTCCTCTTCCTCTGTTCTGTCATTTTCATACTCCTCCTCTTCTTCTGAGACAGATTCATTCATGGTTGCCTGCTTAAATGACTTCTTACGAGACTTTTCTCCCTCATTTGCTCCATTATCAGCCTTCAGAGACACAACCTTCATCTGCTCTCCTTCTCCTGTAGCTTCCAACGTCCCATTCATCCATGGCTCCTCTCTAGGGATCATGGCTTGGTCACTAGAAAATTCCGTATCTCCTGTTCGCACCTTCTTCCTACTCCGATCAAGGGCATCAGACTCTTCCGATGTCAGCAGTGGTTGCGCTACTCCCTTTCCACCTTCCATCACTTGTAATGATCTAACAGATTTAAGAGACTGCTAGACTAGAAGTAGGATTCTTAATGTATTTGATTTCGAATAGAAAAGCTATTATTGACTATAAAAAACATTGAGGTTTCCAATAAAAGAGTTATAATTAGTTACTAAATATATTAAGATAGATTTTTTCTCATTTTCTCTTTCTTAAAATCAATTTTCTTTCTACTAAATATAGCCTAAATGAAGTAGTATTGAGATGATTTGACATATGTTCCGAGATATATAGTATTGTTGGAAAAAGAATCTTTCAGACCGGAGAAAAAGAATTTAAAAACAAAATTTTCAAGAATCGGTATTTTATTTATTTATTTATTTTGTCAAAAATGATATTTTAATTTAAACAGAAAATTTTATATATTTGAAATTTTCAAAAGAAGAGTTATAGACAATGAATAAGTAAACGGACATGACATATCATAATATATATATATATAGATGCTTAACTAATTGGCCAAATTAAAGTATGACAGTGTTGGTTCATAGTAGAATCCCAGCCTCTTGATCTTGAATGAATTTTATTATTTGATGAGATGAGAATTATCATTTAAAAAAATATCAGTTTGGAAAATATATTTATTTGGAAAAATTACGTCGAACAAAGGAACAAAAGAAAGTATTTTTTATTATAAAAGACCATAAAAATTTAAATTACTCTAAAGGACCCAAGATTAAATTTGGAAAAGACTACACTACACTCATTTGAAAACAAATCTAGTGTTAGTATACCATTAAAGAACTATAATCTTTGTAACTTTTTTTTCCTTTATAAAATAGCCAATTATTAATTAAGAAAGGTTACTGTTGGCCCAACTACAACTACGAAAACAGCTAAAAAAAAAAAAACTAGGATTGAACAAAATAAACAAGGAAACAGAAATACATAAATGAGCAGCATCCTCCAACAAAGCTTAAGCAAAAAATGATTTCTTGAAATCCTCATTCTTGAACCACCTTTATTTGTAGCAAATGACAGAAATAGAAAAAAACAGGCACGAAGGCTTGAAATCAGAAGCAGAGCTTTCCGAAGCACAACCTTGAGACGATCATCCTAAGCATTCCTCCAATACCACCAACATAGTAACTAGTACAAATATCATTCTTATGAATTAATTTGTGAATTTCATCACTTGTGATGAATTATATGAGAAAAACGAGAAACTACTTTTTTTTTCTTTTTAACTGTCACTTTTGAAAAGAAAATTGTTTTTATTTATTTATTACTTTTGATAACATTAATTATTATTTTTTCTATAATACCCCCTTATAGAGTTAAAAAGAATTCTAATATATTAATTTAAAAAATATTTTTTTTAATCTGTGTATTAAAATTATTAAAATCTTAATGACGTATAAAAATAAACGAACACAGTACAAAACAACAAAAAGGCGTTGAATGATTGGTATGATTTGTTTTGCAAAAACGCGTTGAATGGTTAGTATGATTTATTTTGCAAAAGTTAAGTGCATGTCTTATAAACTTTTGAAACCTAACTTTGAAAATATCGCAACTTTCTGCCATAATTATTACTCTATAAATATTCAACCTTTATGAATGATTCAAGTTCGCAAAGATTTACTATTAATCAATCTTGCATGCACTTTCAGATCAATCGCAGTTCATGACAAGCAAAAAGATCGGGCGAGTAATATTATAAAACTTAGTTCCTTAGATATTCAATAGCGATTGCGACAGTCATCATCACAAATCATTACAGGTTGTCTGCAAGCTTATAACGGTCATTCACAGTATACCCCGAGTTAGTTTATTGATAAGCTTTACTAAATTTTGTGTTGGATAATCCGAATTTTTTTTGTTGAAAAGTAAAAGAATGTAAAATTTTTCCTTGTATTTAGTATTTTTTTAATTTTTTCTTTTTTTTTTTGCTTATGTGAGGACACACCACACAACAACAACAATAATAACAATCTTTGTTTTATTTCACTAAGTGAATTTGACTGTATGTAAGATTACACAACGCTATTAAGCTCAAACTCTCAGTCAAAAATCATTTCCTCAAATATATCATCTATTAAAAGATTTCATTTTATAAATTTCTTCAGTGACTATTGTGTTAGATATGCTGGCTTCCCTACTGGGGGTGAATTGAGAAGATTACAAGTTTCTGCAAAAAGTCAATAAAATGAAGAAGGCAAAGGTGACAGTAAAACAGAGTATAAGTGAATGACAAGTAAATGCAGTAATAGAGAAGGGAAGACACAGATATTTATCCTAGTTCGGTCTCTCAATCTTGACCTACGTTCAGTCCTCAAGCCACCACTTGAGATTTTCCACTATCTTGTAAGAATTCAATGGGCTTCTTGCAGATGCCACAGTACAGCTATGATACTCTGTTTTAGAGCTCACACTTTCTCTTTTTATACTCTAGCTAAGTACTTTCCCAATCCTTTGTGATATGCTCTCACAAGAAAATCTTTCTTCCAGATGAAGATAAGATTGTTTACAATGAATAAACTCTCTTAATCAGAGTGTATATGAAAGTTGGAGTACAAAAAATGAAGTATGTGAGAGTAAGAGACTTTGAGTTGATGATTTGGCAGAGTTTCAGTATAAATAAAATTAAAATCCTCTTTCACAACTTCAAATGGTGTTATATTTATAGATTTAGGTCTCAACTATACGTTAGAGAAAAAATCTATCCATTGGAGAAGTTACCCAATGGTTATTCTGAAAAACTATCCGTTCACCAATTGTATTTAATGCTTTTGACATCCAAAGTTCAAATTTTGGTTGGTCAATAGATAAATTTCACAGAAACCGAAAGCTAAAGATTTTAACATTGAACATTCGAAGTTTGTCTGTCATGAAGCAAAGTTCGAATTTTGATCTTTGAAAATTGTTTCTATTGTTGGAACATAAGAATTTTCAAGTTAAAAGTTCTTCTTAAAAGTGTGAACAGTAGTTCCATTTTGCTACAGTGCCTTCGAAATTTGAATTTTGATATCCAAAATTCATCTGTCAGTGGGCAGTTCAATGAAGCATAATAGTTCTTCTATTTGAAATTCGAATTTTCAAAATGCAAAGTTCGTCTGTCAGAGAGACCTTTTTTCAGACTTATTTCAAAGTTCAAATTTCTGAATAGTATCATTCGTATGTCAATATATCATCATAACTATACGAATTTTCATGTTCAAAGTTCGTCTGTCAGTGAGGCATTTTGATGCTCTTTCCAAACTCAGTTTTCAGATGAACTTTGACATATCCTCAGACGAATTTTTCATTTTTCATAAGTTATATTTTGTCTGAAATTCGAATTTTCAAAAGCTAAAGTTCGTCTATCAGAGAAGGCTCTTTTAGACTTGTTCATTTTTAATACGAAATTCGAATTTCCAAAGCCAAAGTTCGAATTTTCAAAACAGCATATCAGTATAAACATTTCAAACTTCATCTGTTAGTGGGTGTTTTTCAAATATTCCATAGATTAACATAGAATCATAGTTTTAAAACATCTTTTTGCCAATTTAAAGTCTTATACTCAATTTAAATAAGACTGTAGATTCTACATCTATTCCTGTGCTGGTTTTTCTTGAATTTCTCCACTTGAGATCATTTGTGCACCTTTGATATCTTCTCTCTAAGCTCTAGAAAGTTAGTTTGGAGTCATCAAAACACTTGATTCAACATTCTCCCCCTTTTTGATGATGACAAAATAACTTACAAACTGGATTAGTACTTGACTTTGCTTTAACCAGCTCCCCCTCAACATATGCATTATAATTCAAAAGATATCAAGTACAGTGGATCAAGTAAAGAGATTCATTACTTCATTCAAGGTTCAACACAAGGATAAAGATCATAACAAAGAAATTTTTATTTCATCAAAAAGTCACTTTACATGATATAACAAGAACACAATACAGAAAAACAACATTACAAAAATACAACTACAAGAAGAACCAAGCATCCATAAGTTCTAAACACTATTTCTTGGACTTGGACTTCTTGCTGTAAGTCTTACTAGAAGACTTTCCAGTTTGCCCGGATATCTTCTCCCCCTTTTTGGCATCATCAAGAAGGTGGATAAAATCAGTAGGAGGAGGTATCTAAGACACTAGAATAGCTTGAAGAGGCACAGGGACAAAAGGTAGTTCAGGATTGAGCTTTGGCAAAGACTCAGAAACTTCAGAACTTGTGTCTTCATCCTCAGAGATTTCAAGAAGTTCAGAAATTTCTTGCCTTGTAATTGCCAATTGGGCCCTTCGTGCCTCCGAGAGACCATAAGATGTAACAGGTGAGGGAGCAGGAGGACGAAACATCTCTTCAAGCCTTCTTCTTTGAGCTTGCAAAAGAGCATCATGTGCAATGGTTTCTAGATCAACATAAGGCACAATGCTCGTTTCTTCATTCAGGGCAGCCTGCATAAATGGTGAAGTGGTGATTGCTGCCACTAATCTCTCAACTTGCTCAGATTCTTGATGTGAAAGGATTGAATCTTGAGCATCTGCTGGAATAAGCTCATGAAAGCTTGGTTCTTGAGGACCTTCTTCCTCCATGCCATAGTCCAAGGAAGGACTAGGACTTGCCTCATTGCTGGAGGCCTGTGGTGTACTCAATGTGCCAGTAGCCTCAGTGTCATGTACAGCAACATCAGGAACAGGAGAAGCTAGCTCAAAAGAACTTGGAGGCTCAGGAGTTGGAGACATGACTGGCTCAGAGAATCCTGGCTGAGGTAGAACTGATGTGGCAGGAATGACACTCTGAATGTCTTAATATGCATCATCAACCACTTTCATGTTCTTAGCCAACTGGTGGATTTGATCTTGCAGATGAGCAAATTTGGCATTTTGCTCATCCCTGATGCTGAGTATAAGTGTAGACAAACTGTCATGCAACTTAGTGATCTTAGATTGGCTTGGCTTGAGAGGAGGGAGTAGATGGAATTGGAGGTTGAGCAGGCTAAGATGGAGATGGAACAGGCTGAGAAGGCTGAGGTGTGGGTCTTGGAGGAGCCTTAGAGGTACCTTTTTGCGGCAGAGAGGCATCTTCATCAAAGAAGAGATATTCAGATTTTCCAGCTCCCTTTCCAATCCATCTTCCATCTTTCTTCTCTATACCCATCCTTTGCAGCTCTTCTTCCTTGAAGATCTCAATAGGCTTCCCTTTCCCTTTCTCAAGATGCTGAATTCTGGCATACTGAAGGATCGTAGAGATGATTGCTGCATAGGGAAGTGTAGAGTCTTTCCTCTGATCCCTGGCCTTGATCATGCGTTGGAGAATGATATGTCCCATGTTGATAAGCTTCCCACGCATGATTGCTACCATTACATGTGCCTCTTCCCTTTGTGATCAGATTGAAGCTACCCCTTTATTGAAGATAATCCTAGACACTATGTAGTGTAGGATTCTCACTTGAGCACTGAGGTCAATGGGCTTCAGCAAGCTTATGGGTGGCCTATTCTCCTTTCTTCTGAACAAAGTGTTCAGGATTGTGCTCTCCTTGTAGTTTAAGAAAGGACCACCTTCTTCATCAGCAGTCTCTGCCTTATCCATATATCCAGAAGCAGTAATGTCAATCTTCAAGCCATCTTGTCCTGGAATCTCCAAAACCTCATTGAAGGTTTCATCTGTTAGCCAGATGGTCCTTGAACTCAGATTGACTTCCCACTTCTTCTTCTTACTGTTGTATTTCAGAGAGGCATACCAAGTATTGACTACCTCATCATCATACCTCTCCAATATTTCTAACAAACTTTTATATCTAATCATCCAAAGTCCGGCATCAAAGTTGTTAGAAATTAGAAATTCCTCCATATTGACACAGTGAGGCTTGATTACCTTCTTGCTCACAAACTTGGTCATATATTCCTCCTGAATGTGAGCATTGCTCCATAAAAGCAATGTGGTCAGCTCGTATTCTCCAGATTCAGTACTGGAGGAGGAAGTGGAAGCAACAACAGCAGTAGCATGAGTAGGGATCATAGGCTCTGTTTTCTTTGAATCTGCCTTTGGTGTTATTTTCTGCTTTTTGGAGGGGGTTGCTTTGCTGGATTTGCCTTTCCTTTTCGATTTCTTACTCTCCTTTGAGGCATATTGGGATTTCACAGTTCTCTTTGGCCGAGACTCTCCCTTTCCAACTTCTGGATTTTTCACTCTTGCCATTTTCGTGGATGAATGATTCAAAATGATGCAAAGAATATGTTTATAGGGTGTGAAAAGAAGATTAATCGGTGGAAAATGAAGATTTACGAACAGAATTAAAGGGTACTGATGAGAGGATTTGAACAGACTTACGAAAGAGAAGAATAGGGTTGCATCTGTTCAGAGGATAATCGTTTGTTTTAACGTGTGTAACCGCAGGACAGATGAATTTTGAGGGGTCAAGATTTGAACTTTGAGCAGTTACAAGTTAACCCATTCAATAAAGCTTACTGACAGATGCATTTTCTCCTGGAAATTCATCTGACAGAGGCTTGGTTCAAACAGCAAAAGATGAACAAACGAACTTTGTTACAACAAAGTTCAAATTTCGAAGAATAGGCAGCAAGCAATTATCAATACAACAAACAACAGATGAATTTTAATTATGAAAATTCATCTTTCAGAGACTCAATAATGTGAGCATGTTTCAACAGACGAATTTTGAATCAGAAATTCGAATTTCAACATTTTGTAAAGAGTTTCCAACATGTGTATTTTGAGAAATGGAAATTCGTACAATCTTCATGTTGGACAAAGATAATATTGGAACTTTATTTTTGAAAATTCAAATTTTCATAGACCAACAGACGAATTTTGAAGGACCACCGAGAACTATTACAATGTAAAGCAAGCTGAAGTTCATTTGATAGGCATCTAAATTCGAATGTTAAGCATGCTGACTTGTTCAAAAGCACAATTTATCAAGGAAATTCATCTAATACACATCTATAATGCGAATTTTAACTCTATAGACTTACAGAATAGATCCAGAAACTCAGATTTCTAGCTTTCTTTTTCACTTTTTGATTGTTCCATTCTGGTGTGCTCCATTTTTCAGATTTATTGTCATTAAAGCTTATGAGGAGCACCTGCAACTTAAATTAAACTTACTCCGATGCTAAAGTTATAATTAAATCAATGTCAGAAATTCTAAAACAGATTTGTACAAGGATTTACTAACAGTTCATTGGGATTTACCATACCCAATTCTCTTCTGATTTTGCAGTGCCTATCCTCTGAAAGAGGCTTTGTCAAAATATCAGCAACTTGATCTTCTATTGAGATGTATTCTAATCTGATTGCTCCTTTCAGAACATGATCCCTTATGAAGTGGTGCCTAACTTCAATATGCTTTGTCCTTGAATGCATGACAGGATGCTTTGTGATATTAATGGTACTTTGGTTGTCACACATTATTGGTATTTCCTTCATTTCAATCTCAAGATCTTCAAGCTACTGTTTCATCCAGATGACTTGGGCACAACAGCTTCCAGCAGCAACATATTCAGCTTCTGTCGTGGATAAGGCCACACTGTTTTGCTTCTTGCTAAATCATGAGACCAATGATCCTCCAAGAAACTGACATGTTCCACTTGTACTTTTTCTGTTAGTTTTGGATCCTGCAAAGTCAGCATCAGTGTATCCTTTCATATCTTCTCCATTGCCCTTTGGATACCAAAGACCCATCTGTGATGTTCCAATAAGATATCTGAAGATACGCTTTACAGCAGTTACATGGGTTTCTTTGAGACATGACTAGAACCTTACACACATACAGATGCTGAACATGATGTCAGGTCTGCTGGCAGTTAGGTATAGCAGAGATCTAATCATTCTTCTATACTAAGTTATGTCAAACATTTTTCCTTCTTCATCCATATCAAACTTGGTTGTAGTAGTCATAGGTGTTCCCATTGGTTTAGCATTTTCCACGCCAAACTTTTTCAGCAATTCCTTCAGATACTTGGATTGATTAAGAAAGATACCATCATTACATTGCTTGATTTGCAATCCAAGGAAGAAATTGAGCTCACTCATCATTGACATTTCAAACTCACCCTGCATTAGCTTAGAGAAATTCTTGCAAAGAGATTCATTAGTAGCACTGAATATAATGTCATCAACATAAATTTGAATAATAAGTAAATCTTTATTTTCTTTCTTAGTGAACAAAGTAGTATCTACTTTTCCTCTGTTAAACCCCTTTTAAGTTAGAAAATTACTTAGCCTTTCATACCATACTCTAGGGGCTTGCTTTAAACCGTAAAGGGCTTTCTTCAATTTATAAACATGGTTTGATTTTGCAGGGTCCTCAAAGCCTGGAGGTTGGTCTACATAAACTTCTTCCATGATATATCCATTAAGAAAAGCACTCTTTACATCCATTTGATATAACATTATATTCTTCATGCATGCATATGCTAATAGAATTCTAATTGCTTCTAATCTAGCCACTGGAGCAAAGGTTTTTTCAAAATCAATACTTTCTTCTTGATTATATCTTTTAGCAACCAGTCTAGCTTTGTTTCTGATTATTAATCCAGATTCATCAAGTTTATTTCTAAAAACCCATTTAGTACCAAAGATAGGATGATTTTTGGGTCTAGGCACTAAATCCCAAACCTGATTTCTTTCAAATTGATTCAATTAATCTTGCATAGCTAAAATCCAGTATTCATTAGTTAAGGCTTCTTCAGTACATTTAGGTTCAACTTGAGAAATGAAAGCATAGTTTATCATTTGATCTCTTGACTATTTTTTGGTTTTAACTTTCTCTTGAACATCCCTAATTACTTGATTAACATGATGATTCCTTTGATATCTCCAAGCTCTAGGGAGTTCTTGAGATATTTCTTCATTATTCTCATCCTCAAAATCTTTCTCCTAAATATCTTCCTCTATGTTAATACAGTCAGATATTTTTGAAGGTTCAATTTTATATTCTTCAGGAAGATCTAAGTTCTTAAAATTTGAAATAAGATCATCTTCATCAGTGACATGCTTAGAAATAGTTTCATTTTCAATAAACACTACATACACAGATTCTTCTACTAATTTAGACTTTTTATTAAAAACTCTATATGCTTTACTCCTACTAGAGTAGTCTAAAAATATACCTTCATCAGATTTAACATCAAACTTACCCAAATTCTCCTTTCCATTGTTGTGGATGAAGCACTTACAGCCGAATACATGTAGATGTGAGAGGTTTAACTTTCTTCCTTTGTACAGCTTATAAGGAGTCTTCCCAAGAATTGGTTTGATGTAGGCTCGGTTTATGATGTAACTTACTGTGTTTACTGCATCAGCCCAGAATACTTGAGAGAGTTCCTTTTCATTTAGCATTGCTCTTGTCATCTCTCTGATTGTTCTGTTCTTCCTTTCCACCACTCCATTTTGTTGAGGAGTTCTTGGAGCTGAGAAGTTGTGATCAATTCCATGCTCATCACAATACTCCAAGAAGTATGAATTTTCAAACTCTCCTCCATGATCAGACCCGATAGACACAATAGAAATACCTTTCTTATTTTGCACTTTCTTAGCTAAGGTTACAAATGCATCAAACGTATCACTTTTAGAAGAAAGAAATAATGTTCGGGTAAATCTAGAGTAATCATCCACAATTACAAGAACATACAGATTTCCACTAATGCTCTTAACTCTAGATGGTCCTATCAGATCCATATGTATTAGTTGTAGAGGTCTAGATGTGGTGACTATGTTTTTAGATTTAAATGATGATTTAGTTTGTTTTCCTAATAGGCAAGCATCACATTCTTTGTCTTTCTCAAAAGAAATTTTTGGTAGGCCAGTGACTAACTCATTTTTAACCAGTTTTGATAGTTGATTCATGTTAACATGTGCTAACCTTCTATGCCACAACCAACTATCATTATCCTGACTGATCAAACAGACAGAATCTAAGGGAGGAAGTTCGTCAAGGTTAATAGTATAACAGTTACCATTCCTTTGAGCCTTGAGGACTACTTTGTGATTATTTTTTCAGATGACCAGGCAGAACTTTGAGTCAAACAGTACCCAGTTTCCTTTGTCATATGTCTGACTTACACTTAGCAGATTATGGTTGAGGCCAATTACAAACAGCACCTCTTCAATGGATGTTTCAGAATTTTTGCCCACAATGCCAATGCCAACTATTTTGCCATATTGATCACCTCTAAAGGTTACCTTTTCCTCCTTTCTTGTCTCTAAGGGTGATGAACTTTTCCTTATCACTAGTCATATGACTTGACCAGGCACTGTCCATCTACCATTTATTGCTCTTTCTGGCTTTAAGACAAACCTGCAAGATACATATCATATTTTCTTTTTAGGTACCCAAATTTGCTTGGATCCCTTTCTATCAGTAGTATTTTCCCTAGATACAGATGTACCTTTGGGAATCCATTTAACCTTCATGCCAAGTCCATTTTTCTTTAAAGCACATGAACTAGAAATATGTCCCTTCTTATTGCAGAAGTGATAGGTGGTAAAGGGACTGCTGGATTAAGATGCAGGAAGAAAGCAATGCAAATAATATTTTTGTTTTACATGCTTTGGTTGACCATAGGATTTAGTATGTCATGAAATATGATCTTTCTTTTTACTGCCACTAGCATGCACAAAGTGTCTCATATACACATTTTGATTTTTCTTCCTAATCTTTTCTGTTATTGCACAAGGGTCATAGCCAAGTCCAGCCTTTCCCTGTGTTATTCTCTGACTTCCCATTAAGGTAAATAACATATATTTTCCTTTAGTGAGTTTAGAGATGCTTTTCACAAGATAGTCATTGGTTTGCTTTAATTCAATGCATGATTTACAGCAAGCAGATTCAGCAATATGCAGAGAAGCAGTTTCAGAGATGTTATGCTGAGATTCTAACTTGTTAATTTTTCTCTTAGCTTGTTTGAGTTCTTTGAAAGTCTTAATGAACTCATCATGTAATTCATGAAATTCATCCAGTAACTTTGAATAGGAAGGTTTAGATTCATATACCTCATCTTCTTGATCACTGTTGGATGGGATTTCAGCTTCTTCAGATGAAAGTGCCATTAGACAGATGTTGGCAATCTCATCTTCATCATCATCTTCTTCATCTGAGCTGTTTGTCACGGCCTCGGAACTTTCACGCCTTGAACCGTGCCAGCCTTAGCTTGATCAACCCTCTTGATCCCGCGCTAAGTCAGCTGAACCCTCGAGTAGGCAAAGAGAAGCGAACAAGAGAACAAGAGAACACTTCAAGAGAACACTCACACAAGAGAGTTTGAGAGAATACTAAAATGCACTCAATTTCCTGGTTGGTTACAAATGAGGTGGGAGGTGGTATTTATAGGCCTCCCCCAAGGTTCCAGAACTTTCCCACCTCCTTAATGGACGGTGGAGATCAATTTGATCTAACGACCTACAATGAATCTCTAGATTCTTCCACTAGATATTTACAAAGAATTATCTAGAATGTACAAGAGAAGAAACCTATCTACAAGGTTCTAGAATTATGTACAAGGTTCAAGAGAGTGTTAGCCTCTTCAAGTTGTCTCTAGAACGTTCCGGAGGCTTCTGGCTAAACCTCGTGAAAAATTTGTGACACTCTTCCCCACCTAATTCGGTGACGTCCTCATCACTGCTTCGTCGCGGTACCGGCGTAGGTGGTCTTCAAACTGCCAAAGATCTTCTTGTGACTCCCATGTCACCTCGCTCCCTGGCAGTCCCTTCCATTTCACCAAGTATTGGGTACTTGGTGGTACTCCCCTTCGTCGCACAACCCTGTGAGCAAGTATCTCCTCGATCTGTCTATCATAAGACTTAGTGGTCACATGTGGTACTCTGGTGGAGATTCCTCGATCAGGCTCATCCTTGTCTTCATGGAATGGCTTCAACATGCTCACATGGAAGACAGGATGAATCTTCAAATTTGGTGGTAAGTCCACCTTGTAGGAGACCTTCCCGACCTTCTTCGAGACCTTGTAGGGACCCCTATATTTTCGAATGAGGCCCTTATAAACCTTCTTGAAGGCCTTGAATGTGGGAGAAGTTTCACTATCACCAAGTCTCCCACTTGGAACTCAGTTGCTCGCCTCCTCCTATCAGCGAACTTCTTCATCCTCTTGGCTGCCTTGACAAGGAAGGATCTAGTCTCATCGACTTGTGCCTGCCAAGACTTAGCCATAGGGAAGGCTCCTGGACTTCTACCCTTGTATGTCGTGGCAAGGGCGTGAGGTGCCAGAGGTTGCTGTCCCATCACCACTTCAAAGGGACTCTTCCCCGTGGACTCGCTCCTCTGTAAGTTGTAAGAGAACTAGGCTACATCCATCAACTTAGCCCAATCCTTTTGGTTGGCACTCACAAAGTGCCGAAGATAACACTCCAACAAGGCATTCACCCGTTCTGTCTACCCATCTGTCTGCGGGTGAAAACTGGTGGAGAAATGTAACTCTGTCCCCAATAATTTGAATAGCTCAGTCCATAGTTTGCCTGTGAATCGGGGATCCCGGTCACTGATGATAGTCTTGGGCAACCCCCAAAACTTCACCACGTTCTTAAAGAACAGGCGAGCTGCCTCCTCTGCTGTACAGTCCGTTGGGGCTGGGATAAAAGTACCATACTTGGAGAATCGATCCACCACCACCATGATGGAACCAAACCCTTCGGACTTAGGTAATGCCGAAATGAAGTCCATGGAGACACTCTCCCATGGTTGGCTTGGTGTAGGCAACGGCTCTAACAATCCTGCGGGAAGTTGGTTGTCCACCTTGTCTTGTTGACACACAAGACAAGTCTTCACATAGGCCTCCACGTCATCCCTCATGTGAGGCCAGTAGTAGGCAGCTTCCAACAATGCCAACGTCCGCCTCTGTCCTGGATGACCAGCCCATTTGGAGTCATGACACTCCCTGATCAACTCCTTCCTAAAGTTGTCCCACTTAGGAACAAAGAGTCTTCTTCCCACAGTATAGAGGAGTTCATCCTCGGACCAAAACCTCTTGGTCTTTCCCTCATTAGCCAAATCCACAAGCTGCTGGGCTAAGGGGTCTTGAGCAATGCCTTGCTTGATCTTGCTGATCAAGTCCCCACTGGCTTGGCTGATGGCAGCTAGTTCAGCCTTCCTACTCAAAGCGTCAGTAATAACATTTGCTGTCCCTAGCTTATATTCCAACACATAATCGAATTTAGCCAGGAAATCTTGCCACCTTGCTTGCTTAGGGGAGAGCTTCTTCTGCCTCTGGAAGTAGCTGGTGGCAACATTGTCGGTCTTGATCACAAACCGCGCCCCTAGCAAGTAATGTCTCCAAGTGCGCAAGCAATGAACCACGGCCGTCATCTCCTTCTCCTGGACCATGTACCGCCTCTCGGTATCATTGAGCTTGCGACTTTCAAAAGCAATCGGATGCCTCTCTTGCATTAGGACCCCTCCTATAGCAAAGTCAGAGGCATCAGTGTGTACCTCGAACGGCTTGGTGAAATCCAGAAGAGCCAATACAAGTTCCTCTGTTACTGCCATCTTGAGCTCCTCAAAAGCTTTCTGTCAACCTCAGACCACACCCATGGCTTATTTTTCTTCAATAACTCCATAAGAGGGGCTACTCTAGCGGAGTAGCCCTTGATGAACCACCTATAGTAGTTCATCAATCCAAGGAAAGACCTCAACTCGGTCACTTGAGTTGGGGGATCCCACTCCTTAATAGCTTGAACTTTCTTGCCATCCATGCGCAAGGTCCCTTGAGCTATGACATGCCCAAGGAAGTTTACTTCTTCCCTTGCGAAGGAACACTTCTCCTTTTTCACATATAACTCATTTTCGTGCAGGGTCTTGAATACGGCTTGTAGGTGTTCGGCATGCTCCTCCAATGAGTCGCTATAGACCACAATGTCATCCAAGTATACCACCACGAACCGATCGAGATACGGATGGAAGATCTTATTCATGAGAGTACAAAATGTGGCCGGTGCATTGGTCAGCCCAAAAGGCATCACCAACCACTCGAAAGACCCATAACGTGTCACACAAGTAGTCTTGGGTTCATCTCCTTCAGCAATCTGAACTTGATGATACCCTGACCTCAAATCCAGCTTGGAGAAGTACCTTGCTTTTCCTAGCCTATCAAACAGATCAGCTATCAATGGGATAGGATACTTATTCTTGATAGTTACCTTATTTAGAGCTCGGTAGTCAATACACAATCGCAATGATCCATCTTGTTTCTTCTGGAACAAGACCAGTGCTCCATAAGGTGCCTTGGATGGTTGAATGGATCCTGCATCAATCAACTCCTTTAGTTGCCTTCGTAACTCTTCCAAGTCAGGCGGTGCCATCCTGTAGGGTGCCATGGCAGGTGGTTTGGCTCTCAGTTCCAACTCAATCTTATGGTCTACCTCCCGATGAGGTGGGAGCTTCTTTGGTAGCTCCGGTGGCATCATATCATGGTTCTCCTTAAGAACCTATTGGATGAGTGAGGGAAGTTCTTCATGCATCTCTTCCCATAGGGCCACCTCCTTTAAGGCTGCCAGGTAGGTAACTTCTCCCTTCTTGAAGCCCTTCTTCAGTTGCATAGCTGACAATTGATTCCTGCTTGGTCCACTCGTTGCAGGTATCATAGCAGCAACACCTTGGTCTAGAACACACAAGGCATTGAAGTGGGGCATAGGGAAGATGTTATGCTTCCTCATGAACTCCTGGCCAAGGACTACTTTGTAGTCATCTATTGGAGCGACTGTGAAATCTGCCTTGCCACTCCAAGATCCCAAGCATAACTCAGCCCCTTGAGCTATGCCATGAATAGGTTTAGGAGGAAAGTTGACAGCCTTCATCATTCCTCATCCAGCCGCAACCTTGAGACCAATCCTCTTAGCCTCCTCTGGGGTGATGAAGTTGTTGCCTGCCCCAGTATCCACCATGATTGAGACAAATTTCCCATTCAACTTTGCCTCAACGTACATCAACCCGGTACTCTTGGTAAGCATGGGCGTAGGTTTGAACTTCAAGGCATTGAATAATTGGAGAGAACCCAACTCTGTACTTCCATCTGCCTGGGCCTCTTGTTCCTCAACTATTGCTGCCAAGCTCCCTAGCTTCGGGCAGTCCTTTATGCGGTGAGGACCCTTGCACACAAAACAACTCCGTACTTCTTTTGCGGTGGCTTGTTGTCTCTACCCTTGTTGACTCCCTTACCCTTGTCTCCCCCACCTTTGCCCTGATTATTAGGTTTTGAAGACTTGGGCTTGGAAGATTCACTCTTCTCCTTTTGATAGTTAGTAAGACTTTCAGCCACGACAATAGCTTCATCAACATCCTTCACGCCTCGGTGCTGCAACTCATGCTTGGCCCAATTTTGAAGGCCATCAAGGAAGTGAAACAGAAGATCCTCACTGCTCAAGTTGGGAATCTGAAGCATCAAGGTAGTGAACTCCTTCACATAATCAGAGATCGTGGTCTTATGCTTGAGCTCCCTCAGCTTCTTGCGCACCTCATAGACCACATTCTCTGGGAAGAATTGCCTCTTCAATTCTTTCTTGAAGTCTTCCCAAGTGTTGATGGTGCAAAGACCTTTCTCCATGTCCGCATGTTTTCTACGCCACCATAGCATAGCATTATCAGTGAGGAACAAGGAAGCAGTGTGTACCTTGGCTTGGTCGTCACTCATCCCCAAGCTCTCGGCATAGCGCTCCATCTGCCATAGGAAGTTCTCTACCTCCTTAGCATCACGAACGCCTTTGAATTCCTTTGGTTTGGGAAGATCCAACTTTACTTCCCTTACTCCACTAGTTCCAGCCACTAGGGAGTTTCTCCCTTGGTTCTCCAAGGAAGTCTTGAGTTCATCCAACTGCCGCTGTATCATTGTGATGGCATCCATCACATTTCCCTCCAGCGTCCTCATCAATTCAGCACGCTGATCCTCAGAGTTTTGGATATTCTCCACAGTAGCCTTGAGACCTTCGAGCTCGTCCAATGTATGGGACTCAAGGATTGTGAAGTCGCTCTCCAGCTTGTTCACCTTGCTAGTTACCTCTAACAAGGCATCCTCTAAATGACCAACTTGAATCGAGAGAGAAGTAAAGTCTTCAGCACTTACCTTGCTAGTGCTACGACCCCTCTTGCTCCCTTGATGAGTAGCTTGGGTCTCCTTGCCCCACACCTCTTCATTGAATACTCCAGTCTCAGTCGACATCCTTGCCCACGAACCAAAGCTTTCACAAGGCTCCCTCGAACCTAAGCTCTGATACCACGTTGTCACGGCCTCGGAACTTTCATGTCTTGAACCGTGCCGGCCTTAGCTTGATCAACCCTCTTGATCCCGCGCTAAGTCAGCCGAACCCTCGAGTACGCAAAGAGAAGTGAACAAGAGAACAAGAGAACACTTCAAGAGAACACTCACACAAGAGAGTTTGAGAGAATACTAAAATGCACTCAATTTCCTGGTTGGTTACAAATGAGGTGGAAGGTGGTATTTATAGGCCTACCCCAAGGTTCCAGAACTTTCCCACCTCCTTAATGGACGGTGGAGATCAATTTGATCTAACGGCCTATAATGAATCTCTAGATTCTTCCACTAGATATTTACAAAGAATTATCTAGAATGTACAAGAGAAGAAACCTATCTACAAGGTTCTAGAATTATGTACAAGGTTCAAGAGAGTGTTAGCCTCTTCAAGTTGTCTCTAGAACGTTCTAGAGGCTTCTGGTTAAACCTCGTGAAAAATTCGTGACATGTTGCCCCAGATTGATGAGATGTATGCTCTTTTTTTCTTGCCTTTGTCTGTAGCTTTCTTTTCTTTCTCTTGCTTCTTGAGGAACTGTGAACAATCCCATTTGATATGTCCCTGCTTCTTGCACTTGTAGCAAGTGACATATTCTTTTCCTTCTCTCTTGCTATCTCCAACTGCTCATTTCTTGAAGAATTTCTTGTTTCTTTTCTTGTTGTAAAATCTTCCAAATTTCCTGACCATCATAGCCAGAGTTTCTTCATCTAGTTCATTTCCATTGTCAGATTCTTCTTCTTTCTCCTCACTAGTTTTCAGAGTAAGACCCTTCTTCTTTCTATCTTGTCCTACCTCCTTGAGAGCCTTCATTTTTCCTTCATATTCTTCGAAGCTACCGAAGAGGGCCGTGACAGATGCCATTGATTCTCTTCTGGCTTCCTCTATTACTGTTACTTCGGGTTGCCATTCCAGAGGAAGAGCTCTAAGGATCTTTCGGACCTTTTTTATCTTAGTGTACTCCTTGCCAAGACTTTTCAATTGATTCACAATAAGGGTGAATCTCCTTTGCAGTTCTTTGATACTCTCACCTTCAACGATTTTAAAGCTCTCATATTCTCCTATGCAGAAGTTCAATTTATTTTCTCTAACTCTAGTGGTTCCTTCATGAGCAATTTCAAGGGTGTCCCATATGTCCTTGGCTGTGGAGCATTGTGAGACCCTGTAGGATTCATCTTGATTCAATACACTGACTAGGCAGTGTTTTGCTTTGAAGTTCAGCAAGACTCTTCTCCTATCTTCCTCATTCCATTCGGCCTCTGGCTTCTCTCTGTACTTCCCATCATCCTGCAGTGTCATTGGAACAAAATCTCCTTTCTGGATGACGGACCAAATGTCTAGATCAATGGACTGGAGGTAGATTTGCATTCTCATGTTCCAATATCCATAATACTCTCTACTGAAGCCAGGTGGTCTACTTGTATTGTTTCCTTCTGGTAGTATACTCTCTCCAAAGCCAGCCATTGTTCTTCCTGGACTATTAAATTCTTTGTTTGGGAATCCGGGCACTGATACCACTTGTTAGATATGCTGGCTTCCCAAGAGGGGTGAATTGGGAAGATTACAAGTTTCTGCAAAAAGTCAATAAAATGAAGAAGGCAAAAGTGATAGTAAAATAGAGTATAAGTGAATGACAAGTAAATGTAGTAATACAGAAGGGAAGACACAGATGTTTATCCTAGTTCAATCTCTCAATCTTGACCTACATCCAATCCTCAAGCCACCACTTGAGATTTTCCACTATCTTGCAAGAATTCAGTGGGTTTCTTACAAATGCCACAGTACAACTATGATACTCTATTTTAGAGGTCACACTTTCTCTCTTTGCATTCTAGCTAAGTGCTTTCCCAGTCCCTTATGATATCCCCTCACAAGAAAATCTTTCTTCCAGATGAAGATAAGATTGTTTACAATGAATAAACTCTCTTAATCAGAGTGTATATGAAAGTTGGAGTACAAAGAATGAAGTATATGAGAGTAAGAGACTTTGAGTTGATGATTTGACAGAGTTTTAGTATAAATAAAATTAAAATCCTCTTTCACAACTTCAAATGGTGTTATATTTATAGATTTAGGTCTCAACTATACGTTAGAGAAAAAATCTATCCATTGGAGAAGTTACCCAATGGTTATTCTGAAAAACTATCCGTTCACCAACTGCATTTAATGCTTTTGACATCCAAAGTTCAAATTTTGGTTGGTCAATAGACGAATTTCACAGAAACCGAAAGCTAAAGATTTTAACATTGAACATTCGAAGTTTGTCTGTCATGAAGCAAAGTTCAAATTTTGATCTTTGAAAATTGTTTCTATTGTTGGAACATAAGAATTTTCAAGTTAAAAGTTCTTCTTAAAAGTGTGAACAGTAGTTCCATTTTGCTACAGTGCCTTCGAAATTTGAATTTTGATATCCAAAATTCATCTGTCAGTGGGCAGTTCAATGAAGCATAATAGTTCTTCTATTTGAAATTCGAATTTTCAAAATGCAAAGTTCGTCTGTCAGAGAGACCTTTTTTCAGACTTATTTCAAAGTTCGAATTTCTGAATAGTATCATTCGTATGTCAACATATCATCATAACAGACTCACAAGCTTTGTTTCTGAAATACGAATTTTCATGTTCAAAGTTCGTCTGTCAGTGAAGGCTCTTTTTAGACTTGTTCATTTTTAATACAAAAATTGAATTTTCAAAGCCAAAGTTCAAATTTTCAAAATAGCATATCAGTATAAACGTTTCAAACTTATCTGTTAGTGGGTGTTTTTCAAATATTCCATAGATTAACATAGAATCATAGTTTTAAAACATCTTTTTTCCAATTCAAAGTCTTTTACTCAATTTAAATAAGACTGTAGATTCTACATCTATTCTTGTGCTGGTTTTTCTTGAATTTCTCCACTTGAGATCATTTGTGCACCTTTGATATCTTCTCTCCAAGCTCTAGAAAGTTGGTTTGGATTCATCAAAACACTTGATTCAATATATTGGTTCTTGGACAAAATTATTATTTTTATGTTCCTTCTCAATAAATATTAGTTCATATAGGTTTTTTAATTTAATTTTTCCTACTCATTTTACATTATTTTCTATCAAAATAAAAAAAATAAAATGAATAAAAAAATAAAGATTTGGAATACTTTGTAATTGATCTAAATGGTGAAATCAAAAAGTATATCCTCTACAAATCACGTGCAACAAATCAAAGTTAGGCCTTGAATAGTAAGATTGGAAAATTTAGTCGTGCGTGGTAGGACCAAATTGCTGGAAAATAAAAAGTAAGAATGGCATGGTGAAGCGCTACTCTTTCTTGAATTAATCAAGTACAAACAAAACAATATTGCACACGTACGTACTATGCATAGAAATATTCTTGTAGATCTGTTATCCCACAAAAAAAAAAAAAAGAAAAGAAGAATTATTCTGGTAGATCTTATGATATAAAAATAATAATGAATATGGTTAATATTAAACACATATTCATATAGATTAATATTCCCTCTAGTTCTTTTTATAAGATTTTTAAACCAAATTATGCAAATTAAGATTAGTTTTTTTTATACAAAGAAAAGTAGTAATTAAAATTAGTTAACTATACCAAAATTGACATTTATTTTTTGCTTTTCTTGGTGTTTGAGAAATGCCAATTATTTTAGCGCAGATAAAAAAAGTGGCTTTAATTGAAATGCCAACTATTATCCATTTTAGTTGGGGCTTGTACAAATGCCAACTTTTACCCCTTCTTTAAAAAAAAAAGAAAATTGTTTTAGGGCACTGCGACACACTAATATGGCATCAGAGTGCTTTTGGTTTTGTGAGAGAAGGGTGTCACGACATCCTCACAAAAGCATTGCAACGCCCTCACAAAGAGTCAAGAGTCAAAATATGCGATACAGTAAAATAATTACGATGAATCAAGCTTGAAATCTATAATAATAAACAACGATTCAGATCTGTACAAACAAATCTAGAACATTCCTATAACTTAATCAGACAGATCTGCACCATTTTTCATATATGAACTCTTTTAAAATCAACTTGATGTCCAAAAAAGACGATCCCCAGTATACTAGAAATTCTTTGTTGAATGCTCTTTAGTTTTTCTAGAAGTCCCCAACTCTTTGATTGTGAAAAGGAATGGGATGTGCTGGCTGCTAGGAAACTAGGCAATGTTGGTGGTGTAACTAGACAAATAGAGCTTTCCAAAATGTTAGAATAGTTGGCTTCCCAAGAGGGGAGTAAATTGGAAAGTTGAAAATTTTTCTGCGAAAAGGTAAATTTACAGTGAAAGCAAAAGTTCGTGGAAAATAGAGTGCAAAGAAAGTAAAAGTATAGCAAGGTAAGGGAATAGAGAACTCAGAAATTTATCCTAGTTCAGTTTGATCCATTTGGCCTAATTCCAGTCCCCAAGCCACTACTTGAGATATTTACTATTTCAAGAATTCAATGGGCTCCTTGAAATTCCTCAATACAACCTTGCGCTCTATTCTAAGAACACTCAAATTCTATACTATGTACTCTTACAAAGTATTTCCCACTTTCCTTTGTGACTCCCCTCACAAAGAATCATTCTTCCAGATGAAAAAAGATTTTTATACAGAATATAAACTCTTTAAATTAGAGTAGATATGAAAGTTGAAGTACAATAAATGAAGTGTCAAAGTAAAAATCTTTAACTCAGAAATTTCACAGAGTTTTTGCACAAACAAGATTAAAATCATTACCCACAACTTCAATAAAGTTCTGTTTATAGATTTGTGCCTTAATTAGTCGTTAGACACAAGATCTAGCCGTTAGAGACATTAACGAATGGTTAGTCTGCAAAACTAGTCATTTACCAGCCGCATTTAAAATGTTTGACACTCCAAAATTTGAATTTTTGGTGTCAACAGACGAACTTTACATAGACTAAAAGTTAAGATCTTTAACGTTGAACTTTCAAAGTTTGTCTGTTCAATAGTGAAATTTAAATTTTGGAGTTTGCCAAAATTATCCTATGTTAGAAAATATGAATTTTCATGTTCAAAGTGTATCTGTTGAGTTTGAACAGTTTTCTCATGTTTTCCTAGTGTACTCGAAATTCAAATTTCAAAAGCTGAAATTAATCTATCAAAGGTTTGTTCAACTTGACACAAAAGTTCTCCTCTTTGAAATTTGAATTTTGAGTTCTAAAATTCATCTGTTAGGGTCATGCTCTTACTGGACTCAAAAGTTCAAGTTTTGAAATTTGCACTTTGAAGTCCAAAGTTCGTCCATTAGAGACAGTGATATTGAGCTTGCTTTGAACTTTACTATTACTTGAATTTTGATTGAACTTTAGATGAATTTTGCACATTTTTATTAATAGTACTTAGCTCAAAATTTGAATTTCAAAACTGAAATTCGTCTATTAGAGGCAAAATCTCTATAACTTCAAATTTTACAAAGCAGAGTTCGAATTTTGCACAAAATAAGCATGATTCAACAACAAAATTTCATTTGTTAGCCAATATTTTTCAATTCTAACATAAGCTAACCTTTGAAAACATATTTAAACATTGTGGTAACTTAAGTAAGTAAGGATCAAAGCTTTTTACCCACATTACAAATGGAGAAATTCTAACAACTAAATCTTCTCATGTTCTTCATTGGATTTCTTTACTTGATCCTTTCACATTCCTTTGATATTCTCCTTTTCAAGCTCTAGTTATTTGGAATCATCAAAACTTTTGATTTAACATTCTCCTTCTTTTTTATGATGACAAAACAACTTGTAAACTAGATTATTACTTGAATTTGCTTCCAAGAACTCCCCCTCAACATATGCATTATAGTTCGAATATAAACATGGCACATGTATCAGAGTTGAGAATGTAGGAGAAGGAAATATGAAAACACATTGCATTTATTTACAAGTTCAATACTGAATTTCAATCAAGTTCAACTAAGTTCAACATGAGTACAGATTCAAAGTTTAAGAAGGATGAAATTTTAAATACAAAATCACAAGATTTATAGGTAGGGTACAACAGATATAAAATCACACAATCCTAATATCTAAGCCCTAACGTTCTCTATCTTGTTACTCCTTCCTGGCCTTGTGCTTGATCTTCTTCTTGCCATATGTCTTTCCTGATTGCTTAGTTTTAGATTGTCTAGTTCTAGTTTGCCCATCTTTCTTATCTTTCTTCTCCCTCTTTTTAGCATCATTAGACATAAGGGCTTGTACGGAGGGAGGAGGTATCTGAGACATGAGAATGGCTTAAAGAGGAACTAGAATAAATGGCACAAAGGGAGGTATCTATGGAAGATCATCATCAGCATCAGAGGTTAATTCTTGAACCTCCCTTCGAATATTGGCTAACCTAGCTCTTTGTTCCACTAACAGGCCATACCCAGAGGATGGATGTTGAGGAGTAGGTGCAGGAAACATTTCAGCAAGCCTTTGCTTTTGTGCTTATACTACAGCATTATGTGCAATAGCTATAAGGTCTACATACGACACAATCCTCCTTTCCTCATTAAGAGCAGCTTGAATGATTAAAGCAATAGTGAGATCATCAATAAGCTTCTCCATTTGCTCAATCTCTTATGATGACAGAATTGAATCTTGAGCAATGTCTTCCATCACTGGCTCATGAGAGCCTTCCTTATGAGTAGCTTCTTCCTCCATGGCATAGTCCAGAGATGGACTAGAACTTGTTTCATTGCTTGAAGCTTGTGGAGTGGTAGTAGTAGTAGCTGCAGCAGTGGAAACATCTGTAGCAGTAGCCTCGGGGGAATCTATCTCAAAAGAGCTTGGGACTTCAGGAGAGACAGATTTGGTTGGTTCTAAGGTCCACCTTGATGGTGTGCTAATGTGATTGGAATGGAGTCTCTAATATCTTCATAAGCATCAGCTATAACCTTAAGGTTCTTAGCCAAATCAGTGATTTGTGCTTGTAGATGTGCAAACTAAGCATTTTGTTCTTCCTTAATACTCAACATCACTACAAATGGGCTATCATATAGTTCAGTTATAGCATTGGGTTTGGCCCAAGTGGATGGAGTTGAGGGTTGTGGTGTCTGGGTAGACTGTGGTTAAGGAGACTTTGGTTGAGTTGGTTGTGGTATAGGTTGTATGTTTGGGACAACTTTAGAAGTACCCTTTTGCTGTTGAGATTCTCCTCCTTCATAGAATGGGCCTTCTGATTTACCAGTTCCTTTCCCAATCCACCTTCCTTGATAAGTGAACCCTTATGGAACCCGTCCAAAGAAACCACTTTGATACGTAAGACACCTGGATCTTTGTGAAACAAGGAACTTAAAGACTAGACAGCAAAGAAAAGAATGAAAATACACAAGAACATAAATAAAAGAAAGTTAAAACAAAGAAATAAGATGGATAGATGTTGGTCTTGATGAATTAGAACCCAAGAGAACGGGTCTCTTGAACCTTAGTTCCGGTGACGCCACAAGGATTGACCAATTCCTTGATAAGTCATAGTTTCATCATAGCACTCAAAGAATGCAAGAGAAACTCACAAAAGTCTGAAACTTTAATCATTCAAATCTGAAAAATGCACATACAAATTAGCCTTAAATAGGCAAGGTAAAATCTAACCTAATAAGCTTAGAAACCCTAATTAATTTGGGCTCAAGTATTCCTAATAGGATTAGGAGACTTTGGGCTCAAATAACACTCCTATTAGATCTAGAAAACTAATAAAATAAAATTCTAAAAATAAATGACGAAAATTCAAAGAAAATAATAAAAATAATGTCTAAGTCCTTATAAGCATGCCAACACATTAATGAAATCACATGTTTGGCACATGACATGTTTATTTACAAGTTGGGCCATCAAAAAGACTATTAATTAACCAATTGGGCTTTATTAGTCACTTAAGTTTAGCCTATAATTAATAAAAATGAAATTAACACTAATTAAGCCTAATAATGCTTAAGTCACATGCTATTTTAGTGAAGCATATGATCTTTTAAGTAATCTCTTCCAATGGGCTTCTCTTGGGCTTGAATTTGAAACTTGTATTTTGGAGTTAATGATCTCACTTAAGCTTGGGCTTTATATTTAGCACCTTGATCAAGTCTTCCAAGCTCTCCATGCTTCGCTCCAAACTCTTGCAATTCATGCCTAGCCCTTATTCTATCATTCCTTCTTTCCTTTCGATTACCATTGTGATCAACTCTTCCCCTTTAAATACTTTAGTTGGCTTCCCTTTACCTTCTTCAAGATGCTATATTTTGGTAAATTTGAGCATCTTGGTGATGATGGAGGCATAGGGCAAGGTTGAGTCTTTTCTTTGATCTGTTGCGTTGATCATTCTCTAGAAGATGATAAAACCCATGTTTAGCTCTTTTCCTCGTATCAAGGTAGTCATCACATGAGCCTCAGCCCTGGTGATTAGATTGAAGCTTCCCCTTTTATTAAAGATGATCCTTAACACTATGTAGTGCAGGACTCTAGCTTGTACACTTAGATCAGAGGGCTTCACAAGCTTCAATGGAGGCTATCTTCACACCGTCTGAAGAGAGCATTCAAGATTGTGCTTTCCTTATAGTTCCAAAATTCTCCACTTCGTCTTTTGTATTATCATCCTCATCCATGTATTTGGAGGTGGAGATATCAATCTTGAATCTCTCCAGTCTAGGAATCACCAAAACCTCATTAATATTCTCATCTGATAACCACAGAGTCCTAGACCTAAGCATTACTTGGTACTTTATCTTCTTATCATTGTATTTTAGTGTAGCATACCAAGTCTTAACCACCTCATCATCATATCTTTCCTTAATCTCCAACAGATTCTTATATTTACTCATCCAAAATCCAGCATCAAAGTTGTTGGAAACTAAAAATTCCTCTAAATTGGTGCAGTAAGGAGTTATTACCTTCTTTGCCACAAACTTCGTGTTGTACTCCATTAGTATTTGATCAGAACTACAAAGAGGCTCTATTGTCAACTGCAACTCTTCTAACTCAGTGTTAGACACAAAGGCAGTAGGATTGGCTTCTTTGATTCATCCCTTGTAGTTGTTTTCTACTTTTCGAATAGGGTACCTTTGCTGGATTCGACCTTCCTTTTCTAGGTTTCTCCTTCCTTTGAAGTATATTGAGATATAGTATAATGCTTGGGTCTGGACTCTTCTTTTCTATCGTTGGCATTCTTGACTCTCACAATTTTCACTCATAATATGTTTCAAGGAATGCTCCAGAGTTATTTCAGAGGTTCAGTTTGAAATTCAATCGTTGAGAAATCAAGTTTGGCTGAAGGAATTTAAGAGTGGTTAGGAGAGGAGATGAATAGCTTCGGTTAAGAGATGAAGAGGGTTACATCTATTCAGAGTGTGATCCTTTGGATTTCTTTATATAACCACTCGACAGATGAATTTTGACAGGCAAAATTTGACTTTCGGTAGTTACATTGCCTATATATTCAAAGAAATTGTATTGACAGATGAATTTTGAACCTTAAAGTTCATCTGTTAGAGACTTAACATACAGGGAATGATTTTAACAGATGAATTTTAGACCAGAAATTTGTCTGATAGAGACTTAACATTAACAGATGTTCCAACAGATGAATTTTGTGCTCTTAAAGTTCAAATGTTAAAGTCTTTTACCAAATTCAAACATATAAAAGAGTTTCATCAGACGAATGTTTAGGATTCAAAGTTCATATTTTAAGAATTTATGAAAAATTGTCTAAAATGCTAATGTTGAACCATCAAAATTCGAATCTTGCTCACACAGAAAGATGTAACACCCCTCATGATATTATTTTGGCATTGTGTTCAGGACTGGAGGAAAACAAGACGGAGGAAGGTTCAAGTGGAGTCTGAAAGAGCTCCACGCTGTGGCTTGAAGCAGGGCCGCCACGGCAAGAGCCAATTCCAATGGTGTTGTTTCAGTTGAAACTGGTGGAGCTGCAGCGAGGTGTGCTGAGGCCGCGGTGAGATTCGAGATTTGTGTTTAAATCCGGATCATTTTGGACAAACGGAAAGGAAAGAAAACAAGGGAGAACTGAGGGAGCTCTGCTAGGGCTTGCTAAATTCGGCCATTGGGAGCTGTTTTTAGCCTCTGGAAGCTTAGATTCAAGTTGGTAAGTATTCTCTACTCCTCCTTCTCCATTTTCTTCGGTTGAATTCGGAGTTTTTCAGTTTTAAGTTGGGATCTTCGGTTAATGCCGAAATCCACTGATTGAAATGGATGAAATGTGGTTAAGGAAGTGTGTTTTTGGTATTTTTGTTGCTCGGATGTGAGTTTTGAAGGGTTTATGCATGATTTGAGCTTAACCCTAGGTTGTCTTTGGTTTGGGCTCTTGGGAATCCGAAGTGTATGTGGTTGAGTAATGTTTGAATGGTCCCTAAAAACTTATTGATACATAAAAGGGGTGTTGGAACCTTGGGTTAGGCCTAAAGCAGTTGAATTGTGATGTTTGGTTAAATGGTATATTGTGTTAATGGTAGAATTGTGTATTATGAAGGTTGTTTGGTTAATCGAGAGGGGTTCAAGCGTGTTGGGCATTCAAAAACTTCGTGGAACTCACGTGTGTGGTATTGACAACCTAAGGTAATCAGGTGTAGGTTTGTATTGTATTGTTTGTATGGTATGACAGTATGTATATTTGTGTATATATGCGTGTTCCTTTTCATACCACGATATTGATTGTGTATGCGTATGTTTTTTCTATGTATATCGTGGTATGCACGGCTAGTTGATGTATGATGATTGCATATATTGTGATGTGTAGCATCCCCATATCATTGCATGGCAACATGTCCATACGATGTTTGTGATGACAATGATATATATATGTGTGTATAGAGGCATGTTGGCATGACATTGACATCATCACCATATGATTGCATAGTGAGAGATTGATGATGATATGACCTGATATGAGATGATGATATGATAAAGATCCCTATTGCTAAATCCTCTCATTGGGAGAGTCAGGTGACAGAGGACAATATGATATGATGAAATATCCTTGTCACTAAATCATCTCCTTGGGAGAGCCAGGTGGCAGTGGATTTGGGGATGCACCTTCCCTAAATCACCATTAATTCGTGATGGTCCAGGGGAAGGAGAGCCACGGTCCAAACTCTAGTGTAACCATTGGCCGGGTTGTATTAGGGTGAGGTGAGCTTGGTGATGTTCCGGAATTAGTCTTCATCGACTGTTGGAAGGGAATCATCTATTGAAATGTCTTGTGATGATGACAGCTCGTGGTTCTAGCCGTGTATGAGGGAGACACGCATACCATTCATTTCACATTGCATTCATGAGTTGCATGAGATATATATATGTGTGTGTGTGTGTTTGTGTGTGTGGTTGTCCTCGGTTACTAAGATATTGTCTCACACCCCTCTCCCATGAACTAACCTTTCAGGTGATGATTCTGGCACTAGTTCTGAGAAGTCGAAGGAGTAGCAGTGGACGTGGGAATACTAGGTCTATGAAGTTTGTGTGTAATTTGGATATGTATCTTGTGCCAAGTAGGATAGAATATTTTGTAATGAATATTTGGTTATGGATATGGTATGTATGGTTATATGTGGAAAAGGTGTTGTTTGTGGTATGTATGTGTTTTGTATGATGAAAGTTGGAATTGAGCCTGATTGGTGTGTTTTAGGGCCTGTAACCCATTTTGTCAAGTTGGGGTCTCAAGGGGTCAAACCTTAGAGGAGTGGTTTCTTTGGGGTGAAACCTCTTTGGACAAGTTGGTTTGACGGTTTTGGACCTGGATGATTGGTCTCTGAGTGCTCAGTTGTCTTTGGTGGCAATTAGAGGTGGTTAGTGGTGAATTTTTGTCAATAAGTGGCCAAAATGGTGTCAAGAGTCTAAAATCTCCATACGGAATTGGATTGAGGTGAAAGTGGTGTCTATGGATAGACTGGGACTAGATTGACTTGTAGGAGTTGGAATCAAGTCAATCGAAGGTAGGAGCATAAAGTTATGCACGTCGGAAGTTCGTCCTAGTGCATGGAAATTGCTTATATAGAAAATCAACAGGGGGCGCCGCAGCTCTAGTGGAGGCTGAAGCATATGCAGAATGTAACATCCATAAAATATTAGATAATTAAAAATGCATAGGAAATTTGCAAAAATGGGCATATACCGTTTTACGTGAAATAGGGTAAAGAGGTCATTTTTTTCGATTGGATTAAAAAATGAGAAATTACATTTTTACCCCTAAGAATTATGAAAATGACAAATTTGTCCCCAAATAAGAATTCATGTAGGGGAAGAGAAGTCAAATATTTTGGCAAAAATTACATTTAATGACCCGAAAGTTTTAAAAATTATAAATTTTCCCCCAGGTCAAGGGTAATTTTTTTAATATGCAATATTATTGCTAAGATGAAGCTATCGATGAGAGAAGTCCAACGGTATATGGCACTGAGTGTTAATATTCAAGGATGAAGAAATAATCAGTGCCGAAGGTTAAAAAGTAATTTTATACTGATAAAGCTACTTTTTGATCTGTAAAAGCTAAAAAGTCAAAAAGAAAGGCTATTGGACATCACAAAGTGAGTTTTTTAAAGATAGTATATTAAAGTAATACCATATACAAATTCACTTTAACTTTGTATTAATAAAGTGAATTTACACTGCAAAAAAGTAACTTTACCGGTCCAAGTATAAAGTAACCAACACAAGGTATTATTGGACTGGAAAAATTATGCAGTGTTTTGGACAAGTGTACCCCTCATTTAGGATGCCACATGGCAGTTCATGGGTTGAAGTTGAAATGCTTGATGGTTAAGAAAAGGTAAGACTTGATTATTAAGTTTTCTTAATTAATTTAGATTAGCAAAAATAATCTTAATTAATTGCCTTTATATATACTCTCTCCTCCATCATTTGTACGAGACACACATTTAGAAAAGAGAGGATGAGTGGTCTGAGCAATTGGGGGAAAAGAAGGCTACGTAGGAGAAGGAAAAAAAAGAGAAGAACAAGGGAATGAAAATCCAAGAAAGAAAGGTATGTTTGTAAATTTGAAATTTTCAAGTCTTCCACCAAAGTTTCTTGGTAGTTTGAGCTAGTTTCTTTGAAATTTCTCCTCCTTTACTTGCTGTCCAATCTTGGCCTAAGCATGATAATAAGAGGGAAGGAGTTTTTAAGCCATAAATTTACAAGAAAGCATGAGATTTTTCAAGAAAAGCAAACTAGGTGTGTTTTAAAGCAAGTTTTTGTGAAAAACCAATTTCTTCCTCCTAAGAACAGATTTTGGTCAGACCAATAAGGTTCCCCATGATGAAAAACCTTAAAGACAAGCATTGGCTCAAAGATTAAGCTTTAGATAAAGAAATTGAGTCTTTAGGGTTTTAAATGAGACTTTATGAAGTAGCTACTTATTCTAATTGATAGAGCAAGTGTTTAATGATGTTAAGGGACTTGAGGAAGCCTAAGGAGGTAGTGAAAGCATTAGATTCAAGAGGAAGAGCCAAAGGAATGCTTCAAGGTAGCTAAGTTTCATATTCTTACTTTATGTTCTTTCATTGTCTTTCTATGATTAAATTGTGTTATCATATTGAAATTATGATTTCTTTCATTGGTCTTAGCTGTAAAATGAGGGGTTTTATTTCCCGGAATATCCATTTTCTAAACCATTATGCTGCCAAATTTTTTATGACCAATGTAGCAATTTATTGTTTAAATATGATTGATATGATTAAATGTGATTAAATGTGAGTTATTTGACATGATTGATATAATTGCATGGAATGTAACTTGCTACTGAGATTGTCCCCCAATCTCACTCCCTTAAGTATCTCAAATGTGTTGAATCAAGAGTTTTGATGATTCCAAACCAACACTCAAGAGCTTGGATTGAATATATCAAAGGAGATCAAAGTTGTTTCAAGTGAAGATTTTCTGAGTATTTGCTGTTAGATCTTTTGTAGG
This sequence comes from Adenanthera pavonina, assembly GCA_026686845.1. Taxonomy (NCBI): domain Eukaryota; kingdom Viridiplantae; phylum Streptophyta; class Magnoliopsida; order Fabales; family Fabaceae; genus Adenanthera; species Adenanthera pavonina. The sequence continues at coordinate 6,768,882 of JAIVEN010000019.1, read as the reverse complement.
ATCTTTAGTTCTTGTTTTGATTGGGTAAAAGATTTTGATTTGAGAAAAAGATGTTTTCAAACCTTGATTTGAAAATTAAATCTTTACTTATTTGAAAAACACTCACAAACAGATGAAGTTTGAAAGTTTAACTGAACTGTCAAGTTGGAAATTCGAACTTTGCCTTTGGACATTCGAATTTCGAGCTAAAACTGAATAAGTCTGAAGAGGTGTCTCTCTGTCAGACGAATTTTGGCCATTCAAAATTCGAATTTTCATCAAGTCTGAAAGAAGCCTTTTAGTGACAGACGAACTTCACAGTTTTAAAATTCGAATTTCAGACAAAATGCAATTTGTGAAAACCAAAGAAATTCGTCTGAAACTACGTTAAAGTTCATCTGAAATCAAGAAGAAATTGAGTTTGAAAAATGCTCTCTGACAGACAAACTTTGACTTAGCAACATTCGAATTTTCATATAAGTCTGAAAGGAGCTTCTTTGTGACATTCGAATTTCACTCTTTCAAAATTCGAATTTTAGACAAAACACAACTTAAGAAAACAGAAGAAATTCATCTGTAACAATGTTAAAGTTCAACTTGTTAGCAAGGCTGACTTCCCAAGAGGGGGGGTGAATTGGGAAGATTGAACTTTTTCTGCACAAAGTGAAGTAAGTGAAGATATCACAGTATAGTGAAAAGAACGTGTAAAACAGAGCAAGATGAAAAGTAGAGATAAGGAGAAGAAAACTCAATGATTTATTCTGGTTCGGTCTATCCACTTGACCTACATCCAGTCCCCAAGACACCTCTTGAGATTTGTCCACTATACAGCAAGAATTTCAACGGGCTTCTTGCTAAGGCCACAGTACACGAGTATGCTCTGTTTCGGAGCTCTCTCAAACACTCCAAGCACTTACACTATGTGCTTCCCAATCCCCTTGTGAATACCCCTCACAAGTAAATCTATCTCCCATATGAAGAGTAGATTGATTACAATGAAATAACTCTCTTGAAAAGAGTAGATATGAAAGTTTAAGTACAAATAATGAAGTTGAGAGGGTAAAACTTTTTGAGAAGAAGATTCAGCAGAAATTCGGTATTAATAAGTTTGATTCGTTACCCACAACTTCAAATGATGTTGTATTTATAGATTTAGGTCTCAAATATCCGTTAGAGACTAAATCTATCCGTTGGGGAAGTTATCCAACGGTTTTTCTGAAAAACTATCCGTTTACCAACCGCATTTAATGTTTCTGACATACTGAAATTTGAATTTTGGTTGGTCAACAGACAAATTTCGAAGGAACCGAAGGTTAAAGCTTCCAACGTTAAAATACGAAGTTCATCTGTCCATAGAGTGAAATTCGAATTTTGAAGCTTATGAAGTATTTTTTCAATGTGACATACGAATTTTTAAGAAGAAAGTTTTTCTGTAAATCATGAACAGTGTTTTCAATTTTCTACAGTACCCTCGAAATTCGAATTTTGGATGCCCAAAATTCGTCTGTCCATTCTACGTTCAAAGGGGCACAGTAGTTCACTTTCTTCGAAATTCGAATTTTGACGTAGTGAAATTCGTCTGTCAAAGATCAATTTTGAGACTTAATTTTCTTTTGATTTCAGATGAACTCTATCATAGTTTCAGACGAATTTCTTTGGTTTTCTCAAATTGCATTTTGTCTGAAATTCGAATTTTGAAACTGTAAAGTTCGTCTGTCCAAAAAGCTTCTTTCAGACTTATATGAAAATTCGAATGTTGCAAAGTCAAAGTTCGTCTGTCAGAGAGCATTTTTCAAACTCAATTTCTTCTTAATTTCAGATGAACTTTAACATAGCTTCAGATGAATTTCTTTGGTTTTCACAAATTGCATTTTGTCTGAAATTCGAATTTTGAAACTGTAAAGTTCGTCTGTCCAAAAAGGCTTCTTTCAGACTAGATGAAAATTCAAATTTTGAAAAACCAAAATTCATCTGACAGAGAGACATCTCTTCAGACTTGTTCAGTTTAATCTCGAAATTCGAATGTCCTAAGGCAAAGTTCGAATTTCCAACTTGACAGTTTAGTTTGAACTTTCAACCTTCATCTGTTTGTGGGTGTTTTCCAAATATTTCAAGATTTAATATAAAATCAAAGTTTAAAAATATCTTTTCTTCAAATCAAAATCTTTTACCCAATCATATCAAGAACTAAGACTCTACAAAAAATCTACCAGCAAGTACTCATAAAATCTTCACTTGAGATAGCTTTGATCTCCTTTGATATCTTCAATCCAAGCTTTTGAGTGTTGGTTTAGAATCATCAAAACTCTTGTTTCAACATTCTCCCCCTTTTTGATGATGACAAAACAACTCACAAACTGGATTAGTACTTGGGTTTGCTTTCACAAGCTCCCCCTCAACATATGCATAAGATATTAAATCAACAGATTAAGTGAAGGGATTTAAGGCAAAAAATATTGCAACAAAGAGATCCATTCATTTAATCAAGAGTTGCTTGTACAGAAACATATTAATCAAGGTTCAAACACAAAATACAAAACAACACAAAATGCAACAAGAGGACTCAAGCCTAATTTCTAAGCAATTCTACAATTATTTCTTCTTGGACTTGGTCTTCTTGTAGTATTTCCCTTTCCCTTTCCCATATTGCTCAGCAGAAGGCTTTCCAGTTTTCCCAGACTTCTCCCCCTTTTTGGCATCATCAGGAAGGCCAATAAAATCAGCTGGAGGAGGAATCTGAGAGACAGGAATAGCACGAAGTGGCACAGGAGCAAAGGGAATATCAGGCTGAACTGGTGCAGGAGGCTCAGCAGTCTCAGGACTAGAATCTTCATCATCATCAGAGACCACAAGCAGCTCTTGCATTTCCTGTCTGGATAGAGCTAGCCGAGCTCTCTGTTCTTCTGACAGCCCATAAGCAGCAAGAGAAGGAGAGACTGGTTCAGGAGGAGGAAACATTTCTTCAAGCCTTCTCCTTTGAGCTAGCAGAAGGGTATTGTGAGCAATAGCAGCAAAGTCAATAACAGGCACAATGCTCCTTTCCTTATTGAGTGCAGCTTGCAGAAATGGTGAAGCAAAAATGGATGCTACTAGCTGCTCAACTTGCTCAGACTCTTGGGTGGAAAGGATAGAGTCCTGAGCAACTGCTTCACTCTGCTCAATTGGGCTTGTTTCCTGCAGACCCTCTTCCTCCATGCCATAGTCCAAGGGTGGACCAGGACTTACCTCATTGCTGGAGGCCTTTGGCATGCCAGTTGGTTCAATCTCTTGCATACCAACACCAGGGATAGGAGAATCCAGCTTAAAAGGACTTGGAGGCACAGGAGATGGAGACAGAGTAGGCTCAGGGATACCAGGCTGAGGTGGAGCTGAAGTGGTAGGAATTGCATTTCTAATCTCTTCATAGGCATCAGCCATCACCTTCATATTCACAGCCAACTGATGGATCTGATCTTGTAGATGAGCAAATTTGGTGTTTTGCTCATCCCTAATGCTGAGAATGAGTGTTGACAGACTGTCAAACAACTCAGTGATCTTTGTTGGCTTGACCCGTGAGGAGGGAGTGGAAGGAGGGTGAGTAGGCCTGGAGGGAGATGGAATAGGCTGAGAAGGCTGAGGTACAGATCTGCTAGGGGCCTTAGAAGTGCCTTCTTGTTGGAGGGAAGCATCAGCAATAAAGAACAAGTCTTTAGATTTTCCTGCTCCCTTTCCTACCCATCGTCCTTCATCCTTTTCAATCCCCATTCTTTGCAGTTCTTCCTCTTTGAATGCCTCAGTGAGTTTTCCTTTCCCTTTTTCAATGTGCTGAATCCTAGCATGCTACAGGATTCTTGAAATAATTGCTGCATAGGGGAGTGTGGAATCCTTCCTCTGATCTCTTGCTTTTATCATTCGCTGGAGAATGATATGACCCATATTGATCAGCTTCCCACGTATGATGGCAGTCATTACATGAGCCTCTGCCCTTGTTATCAAATTGAAGCTTCCACCTTTATTGAAAATGATCCTAGACATAATGTAGTGCAGAATCCTTACTTGTACACTTAGATCTGTGGGCTTCAACAGATTTATTGTGGGCCTATTCTCCCTTCTTCTGAACAAGGTGTCCAAGATAGTGCTCTCCTTGTAATATAGGAAGGGCTCACCTTCTTCGTCAGCTGTGCTAGCCTCATCCATATAACCAGAGGCTGTGATGTCAACTTTCAGCCCATCTTGACCTGGAATTTTCAACACCTCATTGAAGGTTTCATCAGCAAGCCAAATGGTCCTTGATCTCAAGGTGACCTCCCATTTCCTTTTCTTGCTGTTATATTTAAGAGAGGCATACCAAGTCTTCACTACCTCATCATCATATTTTTCAGCAATTTCCAACAGATTTCTATATTTTATCAACCATATTGCAGCATCAAAGTTGTTGGATATCAGAAATTGTTCCATATTTACACAGTGAGGCTTCACAGGAGTGCTCCACAGTGGTAGTGTAGTCAATTCGAGCTCTCCAGATTCAGTGCTGGAAGATGCAGAAGAGGCAGCAGCAGGGATAGAAGGTTCAGCACTTTTTGAAGAGGAAGGTCCAGTTTTCTGAGATTCTGCTTTGGATGAAGATTTCTGGCGTTTAGACGGAGTAGCTTTACTGGGTTCGGCCTTTCTCTTAGATTTCTCTCCTTCCTTTGTAGCATATTGAGATTTGACATTCCTCTTTGGACGAGTCACAGCTTTTCCTGTTCCAGGAATTTTGACTCTTGCCATTTCTCGGTTGAATGATGCAGAATGTGGTTAAGGATAGGTTTATGGGATGTGGTTGGAAGTTTAAACGGTGAAGAATGACGGTTTTTGGATAGGAGTTAAGAGGATTGAAGAGAGAATCAGAACAGACTTAGAGAGGTTACAAATAGGGTTGCGTCTGTTCTCTAGAGAACTGTCGGATTTAACGTATGTAACCGTCTAACAGACGAATTTTGAGGGGCCAAAATTCAAACTTTGGGCAGTTACAAGTTAAACCGTTCAACAAGGCTTACTGACAGACGAATTTTCATCTGAAAGTTCGTCTGACAGTGACTTGAAACAAGCAGTACTCGCACAACAGACGAATTTTGTTTCAACAAAGTTCGAATGTTGAAGTGAGAACAACATCAACAATCAAAACCACAACCAATAGACGAATTAAGCATGCAGAGCATCATCTTTCAAGCATTCATCATGAAGAACATGATTCAACAGACGAATTTTGAACTGTAAATTCGAATTTTTCATCTTTTGTAAAGGTTGTCCAACATTCGTATGTCAAGAAGTGATAATTCGTATAACAGTGATGGACAACCATATCTTTGAAAATTTTGTTCTTGAAAATTCGAACTTCCATATTCAACAGACGAATTTCGAGGCATCAGTGAGAACTATTCCAAAGTGTAACAGGTCGAAGTTCGTCTGTTGGTCACTTAAAATTCGAATGTTGACCACGTTGAGTAGTATAAAAACATAGTTTTATGAAACAACATACATTTAACAGCATTTCAAATATAAGCATCATCATTAAGAACTTACAGAATGGATCCAGAACATAGGTTTTTCGTTGTTTACTTCACTTTCTGGTTGTTCCATTTTGATATGCTCAAATCTTCAAGAGTATAGCAGTTCAGTCTTGTGATGAGCACATGTAACTTAAATTAAACACTCTCCGATGCTGAAGTTAGAATTGATTTGTAAGATTTAAAACTCTAAAAAGAGAATTTCATAAGTATAACTTACAATTCATTGGGATTTACCATTCCCAATTCTCTCCTTATTTTGCAATGCCTGTCTTCTGATAGAGGTTTTGTGAGTATATCAGCAAGTTGATCCTCTGTTGGGATGTATTCCAGCTTAACTTCTCCTTGTAGAACGTGATCCCTTATGAAGTGATGCCTAACCTCAATATGTTTCGTCCTTGAGTGCATGACAGGATTCTTGGTAATGTTTATGGCACTTTGATTATCACACATGATTGGTATCTCTTTTATTTTAACCTTTAGATCTTCAAGCTGCTGTTTCATCTAGATGACTTGGGCACAACAGCTTCCAGCTGCAACATACTCAGCTTCTGCAGTGGATAAGGCCACACTATTTTGCTTTTTGCTGAACCATGAAACCAGGGATCCTCCAAGAAACTGACAAGTTCCACTTGTGCTTTTTCTGTCAGTTTTGGATCCAGCAAAATCAGCATCAGTGTATCCTTTGAGATCTTCTCCATTGCTTTTTGGATACCAAAGACCCATCTGTGATGTTCCAGTAAGATATCTAAAAATTCTTTTCACAGCTGTTGCATGGGTTTCTTTGGGGCATGATTGGAACCTTGCACACATGCAGACACTAAACATAATGTCAGGTCTGCTGGCAGTTAGGTACAGCAGGGATCCAATCATTCTTCTGTATTGAGTAATGTCAAACATTTTCCCATTTTCATCCATGTCCAGTTTGGTTGCAGTAGCCATAGGTGTTCCCATTGGCTTGGCATTCTCCATTCCAAACTTCTTTAACAGCTCCTTTAGATACTTGGATTGACTGAGAAAGATACCATCATTAAGCTGTCTGATTTGCAATCCAAGGAAGAAATTGAGTTCACCCATCATGGACATTTCGAATTCTCCCTGCATTAACTTAGAAAATTCCTTGCAAAGAGTTTCATTAGTAGCACCGAAAATAATATCATCAACATAGATTTGGACAATTAGTAAACCTTTATTCTCTTTCTTAGTAAATAAAGTTGTGTCAACTTTGCCTCTGTTAAACCCTTTTTCAGTCAGAAAGTTGCTCAATCTTTCATACCATGCTCTGGGAGCTTGTTTTAATCCATAAAGAGCTTTCTTCAGTTTATAGACATGGTTTGGTTTTGTAGAATCCTCAAAACCTGGAGGTTGATCTACATAAACCTCTTCCATGATATATCCATTCAGAAAGGCACTCTTTACATCCATTTGATATAGCAAAATATTTTTCATGCATGCATAAGCTAGTAGAATTCTTATAGCTTCTAATCTGGCTACTGGTGCAAAGGTTTCTTCAAAATCAATACCTTCTTCTTGATTATACCCTTTAGCAACTAATCTAGCTTTATTTCTGATTATAGTTCCAGATTCATCAAGTTTGTTTCTGAAAACCCATTTGGTACCAATAACAGGATGATTTTTGGGTCTTGGAACTAAATCCCAAACTTGATTTCTTTCAAATTGATTTAATTCATCTTGCATGGCCAAAATCCAGTAATCATCAGTTAAGGCTTCTTCAGTACATTTGGGTTCAATTTGAGAAATGAAAGCACAGTTGAGCATCTGTTCCCTTAACTGTTTTATGGTTTTGGCTTTCTCTTGAACATTCCCTATTACTTGATCAACAGGATGATTCCTTTGATATCTCCAAGCTCTAGGGAGTTCTTGAGATGTTTCTTCATTATTTTCATCAAACTCTTGCTCCTGAATATCTTCCTCTATGTTAACAGATTCAGATATCTTTGGAGGTTCATTTTTACTTTCATCAGAGAGGCCCAGTTTTTCAAAATTGAAATCAAGATCATCCTCATTAGTAACATGTTTTGAAATAGTTTCATTTTCAATGAAAACCACATGCACGGATTCTTCTATTGCATTTGATCATTTATTAAAAACTCTATAAGCCTTACTCCTACTTGAATAGCCTAGAAATATACCTTCATCGGATTTGGCATCAAATTTACCTAGGTTTTCTTTACCATTGTTGTGAATGAAGCATTTGCACCCGAACACATGGAGGTGTGACAGATTTGGCTTTCTTCCCTTGTACAGCTCATATGGAGTCTTCCCAAGGATAGGTCTGATGTAAGCTCGATTAATGATGTAACTTGCTGTATTTACAGCATCAGCCCAGAACACTTGAGAGAGCTCCTTCTCATTCAGCATAGCTCTAGCCATCTCTCCAATAGTTCTGTTCTTCCTTTCTACCACTCCATTTTGTTGAGGAGTTCTTGGTGCTGAGAAGTTGTGGTCAATCCCATGCTCATTGCAGTACTCCAGGAAGTATGCATTTTCAAATTCTCCTCCATGGTCTGACCTGATAGATACAATAGAGATACCTTTCTCATTTTGCACTTTCTTGGCTAAGGTTACAAATGCATCAAAGGTATCACTTTTAGAAGAAAGAAATAATGTCCAAGTAAATCTAGAATAATCATCAACAATTACAAGCACATACAGATTGCCACCTAGACTCTTTACCCTAGAAGGTCCAATTAAGTCCATATGCAGCAATTCAAGTGGTCTCGCTGTGGTAACTATGTTTTTGGATTTGAAGGATGATTTAGTTTGTTTTCCTCTTAGGCACGCATCACATTCTTTATCCTTTTCAAAAGATATTTTTGGTAAACCAGTTACTAGCTCATTTTTAATCAGTTTAGACAGTTGATTCATGTTCACATGAGCTAATCTTCTATGCCATAGCCAACTATCATTATTCTGACTGATTAAGCATACAGAATCTAAAGGAGGAAGTTCATAAAGGTCAATAATGTAGCAGTTACCATCCCTTTGAGCTTTGAGGATTACTCTGTGATCACTTTTTCTGATGACCAGGCAAAACTTTGAGTCAAACAGCACCCAGTTTCCTTTATCACAAGTCTGACTCACGCTTAGTAAGTTGTGGTTGAGGCCAATCACAAACAGCACCTCTTCAATGGATGTTTCAGGATTTTTACCCACAATGCCAATACCAACAATTTTACCATATTGATCACCTCCAAAGGTCACCTTTCCTCCTTTCTTGTCTCTAAGGGTGATGAACTTCTCCTTGTCACCAGTCATGTGACTTGAGCAGGCACTGTCCATACACCATTTGTTGCTTTTCTTAGCTTTGAGACAGATCTGCAAAACAATGTTTATGATTTCCTTTTAGGTACCCAAATTTGCTTGGGTCCTTTTTGGTCAGTATATTTTTCCCTAGATGCAGATGCAACTTTGGGAACCCATCCAACTTTCCTGCCAAGTCCATTTTTCCTCAAATTACAAGAACTGGAAATATGTCCCTTTTTGTTACAGAAATGACAGGTAGTGAAAGGACTGCTAGATTGAGATGCAGGAAGAAAGCAGTGCAGATAATACTTTTGTCTAGCATGCCTTGGTTGATCATATGTTTCAATGTGAGGTGATGCATTAACTTTCTTTTTATTGTTCTTAGCATGCACAAAATGTCTCATATATGCATTTTGATTTTTCTTCCTAATCTTTTCCTTGACAGCACATGGGTCATAGCCAAGACCAGCTTTTCCTTGTGATATTCTTTGGCTCCCCATCAAGGCAAACATCATATCTTTACCTCTAGTGAGTCTAGACATGCTTTTGACTAAGTAATCATTAGTTTGTTTAAGTTCAGTGCATGAAGTACAATAAACAGATTCAGCAGTAGGTAAAGAAGTAATTTCGGAGATTGTGTTTTGAGATTCCAGCATATTTATTTTCTTCTTTGCCAGTTTTAGTTCTTTAGCAACTTTAATGAAATCATCATGAAGCTCATGAAAAGCATCCAGCAATTCAGAATAGGAAGGTTCAGATTCATATACCTCTTCATCCTGATCACTGCTGTATGAGGGTGCAGCTTCTTCAGAGGCAAGTGCCATTAGACAAATGTTGGCAATCTCATCTTCATCTTCTTCTTCCTCATCTGAGCTGTTGCCCCATATGGATGAGATGTAGACTTTCTTCTTTTTCACTTTGTCAGCACCTTTCTTTTCTTTTTCTTGCTTCTTGAGGAATTGGGGGCAGTCCCATTTTATGTGTCCCTGCTTCTTGAACTCATAGCAAGTCACAGGTTCTTTTGCCTCTTTCTTGCTTTCCCCAGCAGCTACCTTCTTGAAGAATCTCTTGTTCTTCTTCTTGCTGTAGAATTTTCTGAATTTTCTGACCATCATAGCCAGAGTTTCCTCATCCAGCCCATCCTCTTCGTCAGATTCTTCTTCCTTTTCATCAGCAGCTTTAAGGGCAAGGCCTTCCTTCTTTCTGTCCATCCCAGCTTCCTTGAGAGCTTTGATTTTTCCTTCATACTCTTCAAGGCTGCCAAAGAGAGCTGTGACAGAGGCCATTGATTCTCCTCTGGCTTCTTCTATTGCTGTCACTTTGGGCTGCCATTCCAGAGGGAGTGCTCTGAGGATTTTTCTTACTTTCTCTGATTGAGAGTATTCCTTTCCTAGACTCTTTAGTTGATTCACAATGAGAATGAATCTCTTTTGGAGCTCTTTTATAGTTTCTCCTTCAGCCATCTTGAAGCTCTCATACTCTCCAATGCATGTGTTGAGTCTGTTCTCCCTGACCCCAGATGTCCCTTCATGTGCAATCTGCAGAGTATCCCACATTCCTTTTGCAGTGGTGCATTGTGAGACCCTGTAGAATTCGTCCTGGTTCAGGGCACTGACTAAACAATGCTTTGCTTTAAAATTCAGTAGGACTCTCCTCCTGTCTTCATCACTCCATTCTGCTTCCAGCTTCTCTTTGTATCTTCCATCTTCAGTTAGAGCCATTGGGACGAAATCTCCTTTATCAATGACTGACCAGATGTCAAGATCAATTGATTGGAGGTAGATCTGCATCCTCATCTTCCAGTACCCATAATGCTCTCCACTGAAGCCTGGTGGTCTGTTAGTGTTGTTCCCTTCAGGAAGTATACTCTCTCCAAAGCCAGCCATCTTTGTTCCCGGACTGTAAAATCCTTTGAATGGGAATCCGGGCTCTGATACCACTTGTTAGCAAGGCTGACTTCCCAAGAGGGGGGGTGAATTGGGAAGAGTGAACTTTTTCTGCACAAAGTGAAGAAAGTGAAGATATCACAGTATAGTGAAAAGAACGTGTAAAACAGAGCAAGCTGAAAAGTAGAGATAAGGAGAAGAAAACTCAATGATTTATTCTGGTTTGGTCTATCCACTTGACCTACATCCAGTCCCCAAGACACCTCTTGAGATTTGTCCACTATACAGCAAGAATTTCAACGGGCTTCTTGCTAAGGCCACAATACACGAGTATGCTCTGTTTCGGAGCTCTCTCAAACACTCCAAGCACTTACACTATGTGCTTCCCAATCCCCTTGTGAATACCCCTCACAAGTAAATCTATCTCCCAGATGAAGAGTAGATTGATTACAATAAAATAACTCTCTTGAAAAGAGTAGATATGAAAGTTTAAGTACAAATAATGAAGTTGAGAGGGTAAAACTTTTTGAGAAGAAGATTCAGCAGAAATTCGGTATTAATAAGTTTGATTCGTTACCCACAACTTCAAATGATGTTGTATTTATAGATTTAGGTCTCAAATATCCGTTAGAGACTAAATCTATCCATTGGGGAAGTTATCCAACGGTTATTCCAAAAAACTATCCGTTTACCAACCGCATTTAATGTTTCTGACATACTGAAATTTGAATTTTGGTTGGTCAACAGACAAATTTCGAAGGAACCGAAGGTTAAAGCTTCCAACATTAAAATACGAAGTTCGTCTGTCCATAGAGTGAAATTCAAATTTTGAAGCTTATGAAGTATTTTTTCAATGTGACATATGAATTTTTAAGAAGAAAGTTTTTCTGTAAATCATGAATAGTGTTTTCAATTTTCTATAGTACCCTCAAAATTTGAATTTTGGATGCCCAAAATTCGTTTGTCCATTGAACGTTCAAAGAGGCACAGTAGTTCACTTTCTTCGAAATTCGAATTTTGACGTAGTGAAATTCGTCTGTCAGAGATCAATTTTGAGACTTAATTTCCTTTTGATTTCAGATGAACTCTATCATAGTTTCAGACGAATTTCTTTGGTTTTCTCAAATTGTATTTTGTCTGAAATTCGAATTTTGAAACTGTAAAGTTCGTCTGTCCAAAAAGCTTCTTTCAGACTTATATGAAAATTCGAATGTTGCAAAGTCAAAGTTCGTCTGTTAGAGAGCATTTTTCAAACTCAATTTCTTCTTAATTTTAGATGAACTTTAACATAGCTTCAGACGAATTTCTTTGGTTTTCACAAATTGCATTTTGTCTGAAATTCGAATTTTGAAACTGTAAAGTTCGTCTGTCCAAAAAGGCTTCTTTCAGACTAGATGAAAATTCGAATTTTGAAAAACCAAAATTCGTCTGACAGAGAGACATCTCTTCAGACTTGTTCAGTTTAATCTCGAAATTCGAATGTCCTAAGGCAAAGTTCGAATTTCCAACTTGACAGTTTAGTTTGAACTTTCAACCTTCGTCTGTTTGTGGGTGTTTTCCAAATATTTCAAGATTTAACATAAAATCAAAGTTTAAAAATATCTTTTCTTCAAATCAAAATCTTTTACCCAATCATATCAAGAACTAAGACTCTACAAAAAATCTACCAGCAAGTACTCATAAAATCTTCACTTGAGATAGCTTTGATCTCCTTTGATATCTTCAATCCAAGCTTTTGAGTGTTGGTTTAGAATCATCAAAACTCTTGTTTCAACACAACTGAGATCAAGAATAAATTAAGTTTCAAAATTGGTCTCTGACAGACAAACTTCACTCTGTCAAAATTTGAATTTCAAGGAAAGTGAACTACTGTGCCTCTTTAAACGTTTAATGGACAGACGAATTTTGGGCTTCCAAAATTCGAATTTCGAGAGCACTGTAGAAAATTGAAAACACTGTTCATACTCAACCGAAAAACTTTCTTCTTGTAAATTCGTATGTCACATTGTGAAAATGTTTTATAAGTTTCAAAATTCGAATTTCACTCTATGGACAGACGAACTTCGTATTTTAACATTGGAAGCTTTAACCTTCGGTTCCTTCGAAATTCGTCTGTTGACCAACCAAAATTTGAATTTCAGTGTGTCAGAAAATTAAATACGGTTGGTAAACGGATAGTTTTTCAGAGTAACCGTTGGATAACTTCCCCAACGGATAGATTTAGTCTCTAACGGATATTTGAGAACTAAAACTATAAATATAACATCATTTGAAGTTATGGGTAACGAATTAAACTTGTATATACCGAATTTCTGCTTAATCTTCATCTCAAAAACCTTTACCCTCTCAACTTCATTATCTGTACTTTAACCTTCTTATCTACTCTATTCAAGAGAGTTATTCATTTGTAAACAATCTACTCTTCATCTGGAAGATAGATTTACTTGTGAGGGGAATTTACAAGGGGATTGGGAAGCACATAGAGAAAGTGCTTGGAGAGTTTGAGAGAGCTCAGAAACAGAGCATACTCATGTACTGTGGCATTAGCAAGAAGCCCGTTGAAATTCTTGCTGTATAGTGGATAAATCTCAAGAGTTGTCTTGGGGACTAGACGTAGGTCAAGTGGATAGACCGAACTAGGATAAATCACTGAGTTTTCTTCTCCTTATCCTTACTTATCAGCTTACTCTGTTTTACTCATTACTTTCATTATACTGTGATATCTTCACCCACTTCACTTTGTGCAGAAAAATTTCAATCTTCCCAATTCACCCCCCCTCTTGGGAAGTCAGCCTTGATAACAAAATGATAGGCACAGGCTATGGCAAAGGAGTCCAAAGAAAGGCAAGGAGAATGAAGAAGAGAATGATGCTTGATGGTGTTTTCAAGTTATGAGTGTATATTTTGAAATTATGTATAAAACCATGTATATGCTTTTAGACCTGTGCCATTATGCTATTATGTCCTTATGAGCATTATGAAATGTTTGGTATGGATTTGAAACATGGAATGATCATGTGAGCTTGTTATGAAGTCTACTTTGCCATGTTATAATGCTAGAAGTTCATTTTGTAGTAATGAAAGTAAAGTTAACACCATTTGAATAAAACAAGGCAAGTAAGTCAATTATTATATATTCTCTAAAACTAGAGAGAACAAGCTTTCCAATGAGCTAAAGAACACATAATTTGGATATATGTATGATTTATAGTGAAATTTTAAAATTCAATTCAAAACTGGACAGTGATGTGAAGGCTACGAATTTTACTGAATATATTACTTCTATTTGAAAAGTGATGTAAAATTGTACAGAGCTCCAAAAATTCAGTGACTTACATTTATGAAAATATTTATCTTTTGAGGTTAATATACCACTGGTTTGAGTTCAATTGGACCTGTACAATGAGAGATATACAAGTTTTCCCAAGACTGTTCCAGAAAAAGTGATGTTCTGATCCCTAGTGATTCAAATTGATGTTGTGCCTTTTCTAGACTAAATAAATGTATAATAAAAATATAAAGGTAATTATACATATATATCTTTCCAATGACATATAGAATACATGATTTCGCTCAGTATAGAGTTAGATATGAATTTTTAAAGTTATGGCCAAAATCCTGAAAAAGAGAGAAATGACCATTTGGATAGTGTAAGTTTGAGCAATAAAATGTACTAATTAGTTTGGTTAAAAGAAATTTTCATATTTTTATATTGTATATCATATTTCTAGATTCATTTAGAGACTTGAACCACATTGATACGATTTTTCTGGATTAAGTTATGATTTTTCAAAATTTGTCCAGAAAACTTGAGAACCGAATGAATAGTGCCACGTTTTTTAATTTAAATATTTTGGTTCTATTAATGGTTCAAGCTCTTAATATGAGCTGCTTGGACATTGTAAATACTATAATATATGAAAAAATATAGATAAAAGTAAAGTGTTACATAAAACAGGGGAGGCCGGAGCCGCAGCGGTACTGTAGCTGCCCCGACCCAGTTTTTGGATTTTTGGGGTTCGTTTCTACTGTTATGAAGTTTTGGGAAGTTATTTTGAGATGTTAGGGTTGTGTTTGGTTGAATTTTGATGTTTTTGATCAAGTCTAGAGGTGTCAGGAAGTAGGGTGTTGCAAAAGACAAACACATATACAAAGATTCAAAATTTGAATTTCAGTTTGTCAACGAACGAATTTCAGGAGGACTAAAACACCAGTACAACATTTGGCTCTCTGAAATATGTCTATTTAAGCTTAAAGTTCAAATTTTATCTAAGAAAAGTCATTCAATAGATTGGGTAGAGCATGGGAATTCATTTATCAGTATTCAAAATGTGAAATTTATAGGATTGAACTAACAAATGGATGTTGAACATTTAAATTTCTATCTTTGTTCAATAAATGTTGATTAAGCAAGTTTGAGATACCCTATTATATCGATTATTCTATCATTTAAGTTCATGAGGAGTACCCAAAAATCATCTTAAAGATACTCTGAAGCTTAAGTTAGAGTAAGTTTTAACAAATTAACAAATTAACTTCAGAAAGCAAACAGATATGATTCAAAGCTTGCTTACAATTCATTGGGATTTACCATTCATAATTCTCTTCTAATCATACAGTATCTGTCCTCTAGAAGTGGCTTAGTCAAGATGTCTGCAAGGTGATCTTTTGTAGGGACAAATTCCAACATAACGTTTCTTTTCAAAATGTGGTCCCTTACGAAGTGATGTTTGACCTCAATGTGCTTTGTCCTTGAATGCATCACTGGATTCTTTGTGATGTTGATAACATTTTGATTATTACATCTTATAGGTATTTCCTTCATCTCTATTTTAGGATCTTCAATTTGTTGCTTCTCCCAAAGAAGTTGTGCACAACAACTTCCAGCAACTGTGTATTCAACCTTTGTTGTGAAGAGAGCCATACTATTCTACTTCTTACTGAACCATGAGACTAGAGATCCTCCAAGAAATTGGCATATGCCACTTGTTCTTTTTCTGTTAGTCTTGGATCCAGCAAAGTCAACATCAGTATATCCTACAAGCTCTTCTCCATTCCCCTTTGGATACCATAGTCCCGTATGTGACGTTCCAATTAAATATTTGAATATTCTTTTCACAATTGTTGTATGGGACTCTTTGGGATATGATTGGAATCTAGCACACATGCAGACACTGAACATGATGTCAGGTCTACTATAGTTGTTACGTACAATAAGGAACCAATCATTCTTCTGTATTGAGTTATATCGAATGACTTTCCTCCTTTATCCATATCAAGCTTTGTGGCAGTGGCCATTGCAGTTCCCATTGAATTAGCATTTTCCATTCCAAATTTCTTTAGCAGCTCTTTTAAGTACTTTGATTGATTGAGAAGATACCATCATCATATTGTTTGATTTGCAATCTAAGGAAAAAGTTGAGCTCTCCCTTCATTGACATCTCTTGTTCACTCTACATTAACTTAGAAAAGTTCTTGCACAAAGATTCATTAGTTGCACCAAATATGATATCATCAACATAAATTTGAACAATAAGCAAATCTTTGTTTTTCTTTTTAGTGAATAGAGTTGTATCAACTTTACCCCTATTAAATTCCTTTTCAATTAGAAAGTTACTTAGTTGTTCGTACTATGCTCTATGTGCCTGTTTTAAACCATAAAGAGCTTTCTTCAATTTATATACATGATTTGGTCTAGCTGAGTCCTCAAATCCTGAAAGTTGGTCAATATAAACTTCTTCCATGATATGACCATTCAGAAAGACACTCTTTACATCCATTTAATACAACATTATATCTTTTATACAGGCATAGGCTAGGAGAATTCTTATTACTTTCAATCTTACAATTGGAGTAAAAGTTTCCTCATAATCTATACCTTCTTCCTGATTGTATCCTTTAGCACCAACCTAGCTTTGTTTCTAATTATTATTCCAGACTCATCAAGTTTGTTTCTAAATAACCATTTGGTTCTAATAATTGGGTGATCATTAGTCCTAGGCACTAAGTCCCAAATTTGATTTCTTTCCAATTGATTTAGTTCTTATTGCATAACTAATGTCCAGTATTCATCTATTAAAGCTTCTTTAGCACACTTAGGTTCAATCTGAGAAATAAATGCATAGTTATTCATTTAATCTCTAAGTTGTCTTCTGGTTTTAATGTTCTTTTGAATATCCCCAATTACTTGATCAACAGGATGACTCCTTTGATATCTCCAAGCTCTAGGGAGTTCTTAAGAAATTTCTTCATTATCCTCAAATTCCATATCTTTCTCCTGAATATCTTCCTCTATAGTAGTAAATTCTGATATTTTTGAAAGTTCAATTTTATTTTCCTTATCCTCATCTAAGGTAGGTTTAGAAACAGTTTCATTTTCAATGAAAACTACATACACAGATTTTTCTATGGTCCTAGACTTTTTATTCAATACTCTATATGCTTTGTTCCTACTAGAATAGTCAAGGAATATACCTTTGTCTGATTTGGCATCAAACTTACCCAGATTCTCTTTTCCATTGTTGTGAGCAAAGCATTTGCATCTAAACACGTGTAGGTGTGAGAGATTTGGCTTCTTTCTTTTGCCGAGCTCATAAGGTGTCTTTCCTAAAATTGGTTTGATGTAAGCTTTATTGATGATGTAACTTGTTGTGTTCACTGCATCAACCCAAAAGTATTGAGGAAGCTCTTTCTCATTCAATATTGCTCTTGCCATTTCTCCCAAGGTTCAATTCTTCCTCTCCACCATGCCATTTTGCTGGGGTGTTCTTAGAGCTGAGAAGTTGTGATTAATTCCATGCTCTTCATAGTACTCTAAGAAGTTTGAATCTTCGAATTCACCTCCATAATCAGACCTGATAGACACAATTGAAATACCTTTCTCATTTTGCACTTTCTTAGCTAAGGTTACAAATGTATCAAATGTCTCATCTTTAAAGGAAAGAAATAAAGTCCAAGTGAATCTAGAATAATCATCTACAATTACTAATACATACAGATTTCCACAATACTTTTCACTCTAGATGGGCCTGTCAAATCCACATGTAGCAAGCGCAATGGCCTAGATGTGGAGATGACATTTTTAAATTTGAAATAGGACCTAGTTTGTTTCCCTTTAAGATAAGCATCACTTTCTCTACCCTTTTCAAAAGAAATCTTGGGTTAACCAGTAAGTAACTCCTTTTTAATTAACTTATTTAGTTGGCTCTTGTTAACATGTGCTAACCTCCTATGCCATAACCAACTTTCATTGTCTTTACTAATTAAACATATGGAATCTAGAGTAGGAACTTCATCTAAATCAATAATATAGTAGTTACCATTCCTTTGAGCTCTAAGGATAATTTTGCAATCACTTTTTCTGATGACCAGGCAGAATTTTGAGCCAAATAGTACCTAATTTCCTTTATAGCAGGTCTGAATCATACTCAGCAAGTTGTGATTGAGATCAACTACAAACAACACATCTTCTATAGATGTTTCAAGATTTTTTCCCATGATGCCAATGCCAACCACTTTGGCATATTGGTCACCTCTAAAGGTCACTTTTCCTCTTTTCTTATCTTTAAGGCTGATGAACTTCTCCTTATCACTAGTCATATATCTTGAGCATGTACTGTCTATGTACTATTTGTTGCTCTTGCTAGCTCTAAGACATATCTACAAAACAAAATTTAGTCTTTCTTCTTAGGTGCCCAAATCTATTTGGGTCCTTTTCTGTTTGTAGCATTTTCCCTAGGTACGGATATACTTTTGGGAACCTATTCTACCTTCCTACCAAGTCCATTTTTCCTTAAGAAACATGAACTGCAAATATATCCCTTCATGTTATAGAAGTGGCAGGTGATAACGAGACTGTTTGATTGGGATGCCGGAAGAAAGCAATGCAGATGATATTTTTGTTTCACATATTTGGATTATATATAAGTTTCAATAGTTTTTGAGGAGTCACATTTCTTCTTATACCTATCTACATGTACAAAACGTCTCATATATAAATTTTGATTTTTCTTCTTGTTCATTTCCTTGACTACCCAAGGGTCATAGCGAAGACCAACCTTACCTTGTGCAATCCTCTAACTACCTAGCAATGCATACATAGTTAGATTAGCCAAACTTTTGAGAAGATGTTCATTATTTTTCTTAAGTTCAATGCATGATCCACAGCAGGCAAATTCAACTTTATGTTGAGATGCAATGTTAGGCATTTTATGTTCTGATTCTGGCTTGCTAATCTTTTTCTTAGCTAGTTTCAGTTCTTTTGCAGTTTTGATGAATTCATCATGCAGATGATGAAATGCATCAAGCAATTCAGAATTAGAAGGGTCAAAATCATTTACCTCATCTTCATTCTTACTATCAAATGGATTATGAGCTCCTTTTGCAGCACATGCCATCAAGCATATGTTGGCAATTTCTTCCTTATATTTATCCTCATCATCTAAGTTGTTGCCCCAAATTGAGAAAATGTAAGCCTTTTTCTTTTTACTTTTATTAGCAGCTTTCTTTTAATTTTTTTGTCTTTTCAGGAACTTTGAGCATTCCCATTTGATGTGTCCTTGCTTTTTACATTCAAAACAAGTTATGGGTTCTTTGTTTTCCCTTTTGCTGCTTGTTCCTGCTCCTTTCTTGAAGAACTTATTGCTTCTCTTTTTACCGTAGAACTTTCCAAATTTTCTAACCAGTATTGCAAGAGTTTTTTCATCTAGCTCTTCCTTATCATCAGAATTTTCTTCCTCTTCTTCTACAACTTTCAGTGCCAGACTCTTCTTCTTCTTTTCTTAGCCTGTATCTTTGAGAGCTTTCATCTTGCCCTTATATTCTTCATGGATGCTAAAGAGAGATGTGATAGGAACCATTAATTCTCCTCTGACCTATTCTATGGTTGTTACTTTCAGTTGTCATTCGATTGGTAGGGCTCTGAGGATTTTCCTGACTTTTTCTAACTGAGTACATTCCTTGCCAAGACTTTTCAATTGGTTCATAATGAGGGTGAACTTCTTCTACAAATCCTTGATGCTCTCTCCTTCCTTCATCCTGAAGCTTTCATACTCTGCAATGCAAGAGTTTAACTTATTTTCTCTTACTCTAATTGTTCTTTCATGTGCAATTTCTAGAGTGTCCAACATTCCTTTGGCTGTAGAACAATGAGAGACTCTGTAAAATTTGTCCTAGTTGAGATCACTGACTAGGCAATGTTTGCATTGAAGTTAAGCAAAACTCTTCTCTTATCTTCATCATTCCACTCCTCCCCAGGCTTCTCTTTATAGGTGCCATCATCCTGTAGCTTCATTGGTACAAAGCCACCTTTTTGGATGACTGACCAAATCTCCAAGTTTATGGACTAAAGATATATCTGCATTCTTATCTTCTAGTATCCATAGTGTTCTCCTAGTTGATGTTTTTTCCTTCAGGTAAGATGCTTTCTCCAAAACTAGCCATTTGTTCTCCTGGATGGCTAAATCCTTTAGCTAGGAGTCCGAGCCCTAATACTACTTGTTAGAATAGCTGGCTTCCCAAAAGGGGGTGAATTAAGAAGTTAAAAATTTTTATGCAAAAACATATTTACAGTGAAAGCAAAAGTTTATGGAAAAATAGAGTGCAGTGAAAATAAAAGTAATCACAAGGTAAGGGAATAGAGAACTCAGAAATTTATCTTGGTTCACTCTGATCTACTTGACCTAATTACAGTCCCTAGACTACCACTTGAGATTTTCACTATTTACAAGAATTTAATGGGCTTCTTGCAATTTATTAGTACAATCTTGTACTCTATTCTTAGAACACTCAAATTCTATACTCTGCACTCTTACAAAGTATTTCCTACTTTCCTTTGTGACTCCCCTCATAAAGAATCCTTCTTCCAGATGAAGAAAAGATTTTTATATAGAATATGAACTCTTTAAATTAAAGTAGATATGAAAGTTGAAGTACAATAAATGAAGTGTCAGAGTAAAAAGCTTTGACTTAGAAATTTCATAGAGCTTTTGCATAAACAAGATTAAAATCGTTACCCACAACTTTAAATGAAATTCTATTTATAGATTTGTGGCTTAATTAGTCATTAGATATAAGATCTAGCTGTTAGAGGCATTGACCAACTGTTAGTTTGCAAAACTAGTCATTTAACAACCATATTTAAAATGTCTGACACTCCAAAATTTGGATTTTTGGTGTCAACAGATGAACTTTACAGAGACTGAAAGTTAAGATCTTTAACTTTGAACTTTCAAAGTTCGTCTGTTTAATAGTGAAATTTGAAATTTTGAAGTTTGCCAAAATTATCCTATGTTAGAAAATATGAATTTTCATGTTTAAGGTATATCTGTAGAGTTTGAACAGTTGTCTCATGTTTCCCTTGTGCACTCAAAAATTGAATTTTAAAAGCTGAAATTAATCTATCAGAGGCTTCTTCAACTTGGCACAAAAGTTCTCCTCTTTGAAATTCAAATTTTGAGTTCTAAAATTCGTCTGTCAGGGTCATGCTCTTACTAGACTCAAAAGTTCAAGTTTTGAAATTCGCACTTTGAAATCTAAAGTTCGTCCATCAGAGATAGTGATATTGAGCTTGCTTTGAACTTCACTATCACTCAAATTTTGACTGAGTTTCAGATGAATTTTGCACATTTTTATTAATAGTACTTAACTCAAAATTCAAATTTCAAAACTGAAATTTATCTATCAGAGGCAAAATCTCTATAATTTCAAATTTCACAAAGTAGAGTTCGAATTTTGGCCAAAATAAGCATGATTCAATAACAAAATTTCATTTGTTAGCCAATATATTTCAATTCTAACATAAGCTAACCTTTGAAAACATATTTAAACATTATGGTAACTTAAGTAAGTAAGGATCAAAGCTTTTTACCCATAAAACAAATGGAGAAATCCTAACAACTAAGTCTTCTCATGCTCTTCATTGGATTTCCTCACTTGATCCTTTCACATTTCTTTGATATTCTCCTTTCTAAGCTCTAGTTGTTTGGAATCATCAAAACTTCTAATTCAACACAAAGAGATATAGATCTCTTGATTTGGATCAGTATGCAACTTTTTATGAATTTTTTTAATTATGCAAGAAAATCTAGAACAAGTTATTTTGACCATTTGTATAGTAAAATTTGAGTATTAAATTGTATTAATTGGTGCAATTAAATACAAGTTTCATACTTTTTTCTTGTAGAACATTTTTCTAGCTATTTTTAAAAACTTGAATCACATCGATACGATTTTTGTGGATTTAGTTATGTTTTTTTAATGTTCAGCCAGAAAAATTGGGTACCAAATAAATAGTACCTACATTTGTTTTTTTAATTTCTCTATTTTGGACCCTTTAATGATTCAAGTTTCTAAAATGACTTAATTAGGCATTAGAAATACTATACTGCATGGGAAATAATGTTGGAAATTAAGTAAGATGTTACATTTTTCTAATATACAATATCACCCCTGTCGTTTAGATTTGTTTACGAAAGTATTATGAACCTTAATTGATTCATTAATCTGGTTCAATATATCTGTATTAATTAATTGTTCCCTTGCCAAAAAAAGTTTTAGTAGACCTTTGCATATTTTTTTTTTAGATAGAGTAACATAACATAATAACCTTTTTCTGAATAAAAAAATGAAGTTGAAATTTCAATATGTGGTACTTATGAAATCAAGGGAAAAAAAGGTTCCCCTGAAATAAATAATTGCTTCCAGTGAAAAAAAGAAATATTGAAGAGTGAAAGAAAGGAATGGAGAAAGTAAGGAGCCTAGGGGTGCCAACTTCTGAACCAAAGTATTTTTGGCAGCTAGAGAAATGATAATTTAGAGAGAAGAATTAAGTTTTAACTAAGTTTTGTAAAGGCATATATGTTTGGGCATATTTATAGATCAACAAAATAACTTAAACTACTTAATTAGGATTGCTACAAGCCTATACCATCATCTTTCTTATTATTCTTAGATGTAAGACATTTTTTCTTGGTAGCAAAGCTCCTAGGACTCAAAGAACACAAACCTAGGCAAAGTAAAGAAAGAAAAACTTAAAAAAAAAGAACAAGTGGGGAATATTTGAGAATAGATGTCACAAATCTAAGAGTAATACAAAATCTTAATGGTATATAATTTTATAGCTATTATAATTGAGTAATTTATTCTATTTTGGTGATATAGACAAGTTCAAGTATTAACACATACAAAACACATTCCTATCAATTAAATCATTTAGAACATTTTAACAAAAAGCTAACACTTAAAGTTTAAGGGTCAAGGTGCAAATAAGGAAGAATATGGCTGACTGGGCTGATGATGTGGCAGACCATACATGTGGCAGTTGCTGGATGGCTAACGTGTCCCTAACTAGACACCTCAAGATGATGTGGTGTTGAAGTGGTCACCTTCAACCTCTAGCTGGTGCATGTGGCACGTGTACATGAGTGGCCAATGTGTGGACTTCCAGGGAGCAGCGTGTGTGGCAATGTTCAGTGGCGATATTCTCTAGTCCTAGGATTTTTTACCTCTTGAGCTCAATGGCAACATCTATTTGGCTAAATGATTGACTAGAAATTGGAGTTATGAGGGTGACAATGGTGAGAACTTTGAGCACCTCTAAAATTCTTCACCCTCCGATGAATTTCAGACCTTTCATTCTCATAGAACTTGAACCAACTCTAATATAACAAAAATGGCTCAAACACTAATGGGAGAAGAGAGAAACATTCTTCTATTGATATAAATGTGTTAGATTTAATATAATATAAGTTTTGATGATGACAAATATAGAGTAATAAGGAACAAATGCATTATATGTGTTTAACATATATATTGTTCCTTAAAGAAGTAAAATGTACATTAGCATGTATTTAATTATGTTTATAATGCATATATCATCAATGTAATGATATATCCACTATGCTCTTATATTTTATAATACAAGTTGGATATATAATTTGGACTAACTACTTCATTTGTAAGTGTAATATATTAAGTGTAGGATTGTCAAAATAAGAAGAGTAAGTGTAATATATTAAGAGAAAAGATGCTCCAAGAATGGAAGATCAAAAGAGAGCATACCAAGAATGGAAATGAAGAAGTGAAAGTAGAGTTCAACTTTTGAAGACCTAACTATTAGGTATATTTTGTTTTCACTTAGGTCTTAAGATGGATTAATCTTTGAAATTTACTTAATCTTGTTACCATATGTTTTAAATGAGTTAGATTAAGTAAATCTGATGGTAGCATTGAGAAATATTGGCTAACAGACAAATTTTGTGTTTGACTCATGTTTATTTTGTATAAAATTTGAACTCTGTTTAGTGAAATTCAAAGTCATAGAAGTTTTATCTCTAACAGACGAATTTCAGTTCTGAAATTTGAATTTCAGGCTAACCATTATTAGTAAAAGTGTGCAAAATTCGCATGAAGCTTAGTTAAAATTCAAATATTAGTGAAGTTTAGGGTAAGTTCAAAGTCACTTCCTCTGATAGATCAACTTTGGACTTTAAAGTGCAAATTTCAAAATGAGAACTCGTGAGTCTCGTTAGAGCATGCCTCTGACAAATAAACCTTGCATTTTAACAGTTGAATTTTGAAGAGAGAACTTTTGTATCAAGTTGAACATGCCTTTGACAGATGAATTTCAGCTTCTGAAATTTGAATTTTGAAGTATACTGTGAAAACTTGAGATAACTGTTCAAATTCAATAGACGTACTTCCAATATGAAAATTCACATGAACTAATAATAGGTTAACTTTTTCAAACTCGAAATTCAAATTTCACTTCGTGACTAAAAAAATTATGAAGTTCAACATTAAACACATAAGTATGTTGACTCTACGAAATTCGTCTATTAAGCCTCAAAATTCAAAATTTGGTATGTTAGACACATTTAATGCAGTAGTTGAATAGCTCTTTTTGTAGAGTGATGGCTAGAACTTGTGTCTAGTGGATAGATCTTGTGTCTAATGAATAATTAAGCCACAAATCTAATTTGAACTTATGGGTTATGAAATTAAGTGAATCATGCCAAAATGCTGCTTCAATACATAAAATCTTTATGTATCAATATTCATAGTTAAACCCACCTCATTAGAGTGAGCTTTCAATGTATCATCTATTTTAAAAGAGAGTTTCAATTTTGTATTCATTCTTTTCTACTATTTTCTGGGTAGAATTTAAGTGTGGGGAAAACACTAAGGGAAATACACATCGTGTAAATGTGTGAGGAGAGTGGTTTTACAAATGCCTACTAAAACTTGTGGAACATACTAAGGCTTCACAAGTGCCCGGATCAAACTTGTAACACCTTACTTTTATTTATATTTTTCCATATATTATAGTATGTACAATGTCCAATTAGCTCATATTAAGAGTTTGAACCATTAATAGAACAAAAATATTTAAATAAAAAAAACGTGGTACTATTCATTTGGTTCTCAAGTTTTTTGGACGAATTTTGAAAAATCATAACTTAATCTAAAAAAATAGTATCAATGTGGTTCAAGTCTCTAAATGAAGCTAGAAACATGATATACAAGATAAAAATATGAAAATTTCCTTTAACCTGAACAATTCATACAGTTTATTGCTCAAACTTACACTGTCCAAATGGTCATTTCTCTCTTTTTCTGGATTTGGCTATAACTTTAAAAATTCATATCTAACTCTATATTGAGCCAAATCATGTATTCTATATTCCATTGGAAAGATATATATGTCTACTTACCTTCATATTTTTCTTATACATTTATTTAGTCTAGAAAGGGCACAGTTTCAATTTGAATCACTAGGGATTAGAATATCACTTTTTCTGGAACGGTCTTGGGAAAACTTGTATATCTCTCATTATACAGCTCCAATTGAACTCAAACCAGTGGTATATTAACGTCAAAAGATAAATATTTTCATAAATGTAAGTCACTAAATTTTTGGAGCTCTGTACAATTTTACATCACTTTTCAAAGAGAAGTAATATATTCAGTAAAATTTGTAGCCTTCACATCACTGTCCAGTTTTGATCCTGAACTTTAAAATTACACTATAAATCGTACATATATCCAAATTACATGTTCTTTAGTTCACTAGAAAGCTTGTTCTCTCTAGTTTCAGATAATATATAATAGTTGACTTACTTGCCTTGTTTCAGTCAAACGGTGTTGACTTTACTTTTATTGCTACAAAATGAGCTATTTGCAAGGTAATCATGGAAAATAGGCCTTATAACATGTTTCAAATCCATGCCAATCGTCTTATGATGCTCATAAGAACATAATAGTACAAGGATACAGATCCATATGCATATACATAATTTTTATACATTATTTCAAAATATGGAATCTTAGCTTGAAATTATCATCAAGCATCATTCTCTCTTTCATTCTCTTTGGCTCCTTGTTCTCCTTGACATTGCTTGTGCCTATCATTTGGGATACTTGAGGGGATGAGACTGGGGGAAATCTCAGTAGCAAGTTACATTTCATACAATTATGTCAATCATGTCAAATAACTCACATTTGATCACATTTAATCACATCAATCATATTTAAACAATAAATTACCACATTGATCATAAAAAAATTCGGCAGCATAATGGCTTAGAAAATGGACATCCCGGGGAACAAAATCCATCATTTTAAAGCCAAGACTAATCAAAGAAATCATAATTTCAATATGGCAACACAATTTAATCATAGAAAGACAATGAAAGTAAGAATATGAAACTTAGCTACCTTTGGTGCTTGCACTTGGCTTTTCTCTTTAAACCAAAGCTTCCTCTAGTTTTCCCAAGCTTCCTCAAGTCCCTAAATATCATTAAACATATGCTCAAGCCACTGATTTTATGGCTAATCATTAAAAGCTCTCATAAAACTCTTGAAACCCTTAAATTCCCAAATTCTTTATCTTAAGCTCTATCTTTGAGCCAACCCTTGTTTTTAAGGTTTTTCATCATGGGAAATTCATTTTTGCCATCAAATTAATGAAATTCCAACCTTAAGACACTCAAATGATCTGGCCAAAAATCTGCTCCAAAGGAAAAAGAATGGTTCTTTCACAAACTTGCTTAAAACATACCATACTTGTTTCCTTTAGAAAAATCTCATGCTTTCTCTAAACTTTATTGCATAAAACCACTTCCTTTCTTAAAACCATATCCAAATTGAAACTAAACAGGAAGAGGAGAAGGAGGAAAACTCAAAGAAAGAGCCATAAACTACTTAGGAACTTGAAGGAAAATCACTTAGAATTAAAAGGAGAATTCTTGAATTTTTTTTCTTCTTTTGTTTATTCCTTTTCTCCTTCCCGTTATTTCCTTCTCCTTTGGTGGTTTGCAACTTCCTCTTCTTCCTTTCTTTATGCTAGAGTATGCTAGAGTCAGTCAAGAAGGGAGACTATAAATAAAGAATAAAAATCCACCAATTGATGCCATGTGTCCAATCTTGATTTTTCTTGCAAATTCATGAAAATAATAAATTACTGCTATTTTGTCATGTGCAGCTTGTGGAGCACGAAATAGGGAGTATTTTGCTTCAAAAATATTGTACTTTTATTTATCTAGATATATCTTGAACCGATCTGGATAAATAAAACTACTTTAGCAATATATTTTACTATTATTGAAATACTAATTATTACCATAATATGCTTATCCCAATTGGTCCAAATATAAGACCTACACATTTTTCTTGAATGAACACTGCCTCTTCCTACAGTTCAGACTGACCTTTATCGGGTAAGATATTAATATTAAATCATAATTACCCAAATAAATATTATTTTGATCTTAATAAATTTCTTACTATATTTCATTGGTCTTAGCTCATTGAGAGCTTCATTTTGACTATAATTTTTTATATTTACAAAAATGTCCTTGACTCGGGATAAATTTATAATTTTTAAAACTTTTGGGTCTTAGGTGTAATTTTTGCAAAAATATTTGACTTCTCTTCCCCACGTGAATTCTTATCTAGGGACAAAATTGTCATTTTGAGAATTCTTAGGGGCAAAAATGTCATTTCTCATTTTTTGTCCAATCGGGAAAAATGACCTCTTTACCCTATTTCATGTAAAGTGGTGTCTGCCCATTTTTGCAAATTTTCTATACATTTTTAGTTATCTAACGTTTTAGGTATGTTACAACAACTCAAAGAAAAAGCAAGTGGAAGCATAAAGGTAGCATTTTTCCATTATATGTATTATATTGTCTTATGAATGTTTATGAACTCTATGACTTGTTTAATGCCATGATTAATATTTTGTGATGTCTATTGATTGTTGGCTGAGTTGTTTAAAGGGGCTTGAAGCTCTGGAATGCCCAATTTACAAAATGAAACTCTGCCAAAATTTTTATAAAACTGTTATGGCATTATATGAATTGATGAGTTTGCTTGATGATCTATGTGAAATGTGATGATATATGTGTATGACTGGATAATGCTACTGAGATTCTTTGAATCTCATTTCCCCTTAATGACTAACCATGCTAGGGAAGTAATAGAAAAAGGGCTAAGGAAGGAACTAATATCATGGAGAAGCTAATGATGAGTGGATGATGTTGCAAGCCATTATGTTATAATGTGAATGGTTATTGGTGTCTTGCTTTTGTATAAAATTGTAAAATAGTGAATATTATGTTAATGTTTTAGAAAATGTACAAGAATTTCCAGTTCTAGATATTGTGATATTAAGTTATGTTCTACCGAGTTTCATGCCAAAATGAGTTCATTTGCAAGGGTTTTGGCAAGCAAATTACAAAATAGATTGAAACAGGGCATTTTCCAAACGTGTCTATTTAGTTCACCCTTGTTCTATAATTAATGTGAGCTTAGGTTTATGGTATTTTTATACCAGATAGAGGGAATCTCAAGCTTTAAAATGACACCTAATTCACCCCATTTGGAGTTGTGTACAATTAATGGTAAATTTTCAAAATTAGGGTTTAGAATAGGACAATATTGGGAAAACTGGAAACTAAAAGTTATGTATTGGAAATTTTAAAAGGTAACATAAAATCTTATAGAGATCCAAAAATTTAGTGGCTTACATCATAAAAATATCTATGTCTTAAGATCCATATGTCACCGATTTGGAAGTGATTGGGGTTATAGAATAAGAGATATGTAAGTTTTTCTAAAACTATCCCAGTAACATTAGAATTCTAACCCTTCACAATTTAAGTTAAAGTTATGCCCTGTGTAAGTTAAATAAATGTATAAGAAAAATATTTCTATAAGTGAACATATATATATATATATTAAACGACATAGAGTATGCATGATTTGGTCATGAATAGTATGAAATATGATTTTTGAAAATTGAGGTCAGAAAATTGGACGGTAGAAAAATGACCAAATGAACAATAAAGTCCACGAAATTTATTGTATGAATTGGTGCGATGAAGTTACTGTTTTATATTTTTCCCAAGTATATCTGAATTTAATAAAATTTTAGAGACTTGAATCACCTCAAGATGATTTTTTTAGATTTAGTTATGAATTTTCAAATTTATCAGGTAAAATAAAAATTTCCAAATGAACAGTATCTCGAATTTTGAAAAAATCTTTTTTTATTATATTATGATTCTAGTCTCTAAACCATGATGAAAGGCATCTAAAATGATCTAATATATGGGAAATGAGCCCTAATATAAAGTGTTACACTAACTCACCATCATGCATATATTATAGTATAAAGGGGCATATAGCTCCTCTGTGTAATATTAGGAGAAATTGTTTAAGTAAAGGCATGAAATGGGTTCCAAAGAATACCACTAATCCTCCTGGACCCAAAAACAAGTGGGTACTAAAATGTTCTTCTAGTGTTTCATATGTGCAAAACAAATCCAAGAAGAAAGTACATATTGGTGTAAGAAAGAGGATGTTAAAAAGGAAAGCTTCACAAAACTCAAAAGTAACGATTGCAAATCACAAGGAGAAGCACTAGAAGTAATCCTTTTACTCATCTTAAGGAAGCAGCTCAAATGGAAACCAAATTACTTACCTTGAGAAGAGAAAAAGCAGAAATTTAAGAGGCAATGGTCTGCATGCGAAAGGGAGACATGAGCAATACTACACTACGTACAAGCCAAAAATAACAAGGAGATCATCTCTAATAACTTTTATCACTAACCCTATTCAATTATTGCATTATATATTTGGGTAAGATTGAACTCTTGTCCCATATGTACTTTAAAATGTTTAAACTGACCATTAGTAGAGTCCAATAAAAAAGGGTACCAAAGAAAGAAAAAATATTCCTTTTGCTTTTGCAGGTACTCCTTATGAACTTATATGATAAGAATTTAGAATAATGGAGTATCCTGCATCTGGGCAATCAACATTTGCTGAAAGAGATTTAAAAATCAAAGTTTCAGCATCTATTTGTAAGTTCTATTTTTCCATAGTCACATTTAGATTATAAATAGATGAACTTACATGCCTTATATGCCTTATTGAGTGATTTTGTTTGCTCAAAATTCAAAATTTAGCCGTGTAACAATCAAATTTTAGTGTCTTATGTGATTTACATGTGTTTCAGCTTGCTCGAAATTTATCTATTAACTTCTTGAAATTCAAATTTTGACAATTGATATATGTATGTGCTATGCTTGTGTGTATACAACATTCAAACTTTAATGGTTCAATATTCATATTTTAGATGCTTTTTCACAAAGTCTTGAAATTCAAAGTTTGAATCCTAACATTCATTTGTTAGACATCATATGTTTCCATTCTTTCTATTTGAAACTTCGAACATTCAAACTTTGAGAACCAAAATTTGTCTGTTGAAGATTCTATTTGTGTTTGAGCCTCTAATAGTCATATTTCAAGGCTAAAATACAAATGTTGAGGTATTGTTTGAAAAGTGTGTCTCTGATAGATAAACTTCAAGGTTGAAAATTCAACTATCAAGATGTTTTCTCTATGATATATAGGTAATGTAACTGATTGAAATTCAAATTTTGGTCCTCAAAATTCATCTGTTAAGCAGTTACAAAAGAGAAGTTTAAGGGACAGATGCAGAACAGTCACAACCCTATTTGAATTTCAACATTTACACTTCTCATTCTCTCTCAATCATTCTCAAATTCCTTTTGTCAAACTTCATTTCCACCAATTAAACTCTAAACCGAACCTCATAAATACCTTTGGAGCATTCCTTGAAACACATTCTGAGTGAAAATGGTTAGAGTAAAGAACACCAATATCAGGAAAGAATAGGCTAGGCCTAAACGTTCAACCAAGTCTCAGTTTGCATCAAAAGAAGGAAACACAAAAAAAAGAAAGGCCGAATCTAGTAAGGAAACACCCTCAAAGAAGCAGAAAACATCATCCAAGCCAGAATCAAAGAAACCTATGACAATTGGTTCTGTGTCTAGCACAAAGTTTGAAGAACTCCAAATGGCCATTGAACCCCTTTGTAGCTCTAAAAGCATCTTAAAAGAATTTACAACAAAATTTGCTGCAAAGAAGGTAATCACCTCACATTACACAAGTCTAGAACAATTTCTCATTTCAAACAATTTTGATGCTGCAATATGGATGGGAAAGTATAAACATTTGTTAAAGATTAAGGAGAGATATGATGATGAAGTTATCAAGGTTTGGTATGCCTCCTTAAAATTCAATGACAAGAAGAAGAAGTATCAAGTAACTCTTAGGTCTAGAAATTTATGGTTGACAGTGTTGAATCAAGTGTTTTGATGATTCCAAACAGCTAGCGCTTGGAAGAAAAATATCAAAGGAGTGTAAGATCATATAAGTAAAGAAATCCAAGATGAAATGTGTGAAGAATTAGTTGTTAAGATTTCTCACAATGTACATAGGGTAAAAGGTTTTGATTTTTACTTAATTATATTCTCACTATGTTCAAACAAGTGTTTTCACAGTTATCCTATGTTAACATATGTTAGATTTTGAAAAAACTGCCTAACAGATGAACTTTGCCTTTAATTCTGATATGTTTTGTGCAAAATTCAAAATTTGCTTGCTCAAATTCAAAGTTCTAAAGTTATCATCTCTCATAGACGAATTTCAAGTTCTGAAATTCTAACTTGTGAGTCTAGTTAGAGCTTGTCTCTGACAGATGAATTTTAAAATGTATAATCAAATTTCAAAGAGCAGAACTTTTGTTCCATGTTAAGCCTATTACTAACAAATGAATTTTGGTCTCCAAAATTCAAATTTTGAAATCCAAAGTTCTTCTGTCAGAAGAACTGATTTTGAGCTCTTTTTGCACCTTAATATTATTCAAATTTTGAAGATTATAAGTATGCATTATGCACATGAATGATGCATGGATTCTCATAGTTGAAACCATGGCTTATTTCCATGAATGGATAGCACAACAAGTGGTTCCCTTTCCAATAATTGGTCATGATTGAGTTCCAAGGAAATCACTAAGATCTCCTTCCACCATTCCAAACTTGGTCAAGATTAGCTTATGATAGTTGGACAATGGTTTCCCTCCCATATTCACAATGACAAACTGATCATATCTCTATGAGAGGTTCATTTCTAAACCCAAAGTCATCTTAGGTCTCCCAACCAAAGAACAACCTTTAATGTTAGGGACATCACAAAACCTCACCACCTTAAGCACAAGAACTTGTGTGCAATTAATGGCTCGGCATACCACATAGTACTAAATCATCATCACCCAATTACCATCATATTAATCATTATTAATACGCCATGAGTGATGATGTATCAATGCTATGATCAATGATATTAATATTCCTTGACCACCAATGTTGTTAATCATAATCATCAATAATATCATGGAAATGCATTCTGATTAAATTCTAATATGTATTATATCTATCAAAGCCAACATATAATTATTATCCACATTATCTCCACCACTATTTGCCTCATTGTTACACACAGGCTACATTTTTTTAACATGTCAATATTGGTAACCACATGTCACTTACCTAGGAATGCATTCTAGTTACATTCTAACACATGTCATTATCTTCATCATAGACATGTTGTTACTATCAACATTGTCATGCTCATATAAACATGTTGTTAGTAGAACCATAGCATGTTATGAAAAGTTTCAATCATATTATATATAAAAGAAGTACTCCCCAGTTACCTTACTTAACCAAGGCACAAGACCAACATTGTGGCAAGCTGCTCAAGTAATCAAAGCTACAAATAATGATGAGGCATATCGGATAAGCGCTAAGTACTGCTTTAATATTCCTAAAAACAAGTTCTAAAGAGATACCCTAATCTAAAAAATAAGATTATGCTGAGTAGAAACTTCACCCATTCACCTTAACATTAACACCACTTCTTAACATTACCCAAAAATGGAATACAAGATAAAGATTTACTATGTATGCATTCTAATAGCTCCAAGTGGCTTCCAAATCACATAATTAAGCCTTCCAAATAAGCTCAAGCAGCTACAACAAAGGATCAACAAAGTTATAAGGTGTACCCAAAACTTTAGACTTAGGGTTTTGCACCTACTACCAAAATCTTCAACTCTAGACTCGAACAACAGTCACTTCCACCCTAAAACCAAGATTCTTAGTGGTATTTGTAGTATCCATATCGATTGTGTATGGACACTTGTAACCTTTTTTCGAAAACTAAAAACCCAAAAATCTTTCCAAGAATAAAGGAGTAGATGATGGGAAAAGAGTTCTTACATCACTACCTTGATGATTCTAGCTTGATTTTGGTGTAAAAGCATGGCCTTCAATGCTTGTATGAAAACCCTAGTAGAGCTCCCTCAGGTGCCTTCAAAGATCATCGCATGTTTATATGTCCTCAACATCGGTTATATTTATAAACACCCAAGATCAACCTCTTTACAGCTTGATCAACCAATGCAATTTGTGCAATAAATATGCCACCATGAAAGAACCAATTGATTGAGATCTTTATGACTCAATCAATTATTGACCAACATTCCTCATTTCTTTATCATCGAGCTGGATCAATCTATTAATATGATAGGCTATCAATCAATTAATACCCTTTTCTTCTTATTTATCATCACAACTACTGGTCTTCATTGTGATGAAGCCTCGCTTGTCTCTACCTTTGTCTCTACAAAACCCCTTCTTCATTATGACCATCATTTCTTCATCGTGACAAAGCCTTATTTGCAATCGATTGATTCCTTCACATGTTAATTGAGTAGCTTTATTCCATTTCTACTATCCTTGAATCTGACTTTGTTCCATTTCCACTATCCTTGAATCTGGCCTCTTTAAATAAAAGGTTAAAGCATGGATTTCAATTGGTTGTAAAAAGGTTTAATCAATCAAGTTGAGATGTTATTTTTCGATTAAAACAAGACCAGGTTGATTGATTAAGGCATTGGTAGAGTTGAGAATTTTTGAAACATTACTCATTTTGATTGGGATAAGAAGTGATTGATCAATTAAGTCTTGGGATAGAATGCATGCAACTTGAAAGATTGGTTTATTTGATCAAACAATGAAGGAGTCAATTGATTAAGTGACTTGATTAATTTGACACTAGAAGAGGCTAATCGATCATCATAGAAACTGGAAGCTATCAAGTTTGGAAACTAGTTTAATTGATCAGGTCAAGAAGGAATTGATTGATCAATATGGAAAATAGAGGGGAGATTGAAAATTATATTGAGGGTTGTGCAATTTAAATACTAGGTGTAAAGATTTGCAGTGTAGGATGCAACCCAGGTTGTGTTCTTTGAAATGTAGAACCAATGTACAAGACAAGAATAATTGCAACCTTAAGCTAGAAAGATGTAACTAAATTATTAAAATGCAATGATTATACTAAAACTATGTGAAATGCAACTAACTATAACTGGATGTAAGATTATTTGAATGATTAAAATAAAGTTAAACAACAAAACTAATCCTAACACCAAGGCCAAAACTTGTATGATAATGGATGAAAATGGATATAAAAATGTATGGAATAATGATGGAATAAATAGACAAGCAGAAAAATGGAAATGAATGGATGAATGATATGTTAACTAATTAGGCCTAGAATTAACTACAACTAATGCAAATTAGAATGGAATTGATGCAACTAATTAAACTATAATGCAACTAAGATGCTAATACTAAATGCAAGTAAATGATATCAACCTAATAGAATAAACTAAGTCCTAAATGAAATTAAATGCAAAACTAAGCTACCTAAATTCAAATGACCTAATTACCTAACTAACTAATTAAATGTAACTAAAAATGCAAACTAACTACTAACTAATCACAATGTCAATGAACTAATGCAAGCACAAATTACCTAGTGATAAATGAGATGCAATACAAATTAAGTCATATATGCAAATGTCAACTACAAACTATGATTGGGGGGTTTTTTCGAACAAATTAAATGGAAAAGTAAAGGAGGGAATTTGAAATTCACAAGAAAAGGAAAAGGAAAATTCAACAAACTAGACACTAGAAAACTAAGGGGATGGAAAAGTGAGTGAATGGAATAGTGAATCAACTATGGGCTTAGCAATTGGAATTAAATTTATCCTAGCCTAATCAAATTAATTAATTATGATTAGGATGTAATTAATCAAGTCAATTAACTAGTTTAGACACTTACCAACTAAGTTCAATTTAAGTGTTCAACTAATCATAGTTAATCTTAATGTTAATTAATCACTTAAACTTATCTAAACCAACTAATTAACTTAATTAGTATGCTGATCTCAAGCTTCTAATTAAATCTGGAAAATTGGAAATTAACACACAATTAAGGCTAATTTAACAAATTAAGACCTAATTAAGCTAAACCATACAAGATATCACCTTGATTACATCAAATAACCTTGAATTAATCAAAATAACCTCATATATGCAAGAAATTAAAAAATCCCATGTCTGGACAGCCAAGAACATGAGCTCAAATCAACATATGTTAATTCAAAATAATCAATATAAATCCAATCCAAGAGGTTCCACAATCCAACATCAAATTCATTACAATATCCATCAAATTTAACTCCAAAAGCCTAAGTCAAATTCAATTGAAAATGCAAGCATAGAAAGAGAAAAGTGGAAGAAAACATCCCAAATGATCAATTGAGCTCCATGAAGCTCCAAGCTTACTCCCTTTGTCTCCTCCACAATTGATTCACCAAGGTCTTTACTCTTACATCATGTTGAAATCACCACCAAAAAGACTAGGAAAACTTTCGTGCATGACAAAAATAGATGGAGAAATGATGATCCAAGCACTTGATGAAGATGAATATGGCTGCAAACACTCTTGGTCCTCTTGAGTTGATTCAACGGCCAAAGCAAGAGAGTAAAGGAGATCATGGAGTGTAATTCGTGAAATGAAGGTGGAGGAATGTAGGAATAGTGAACAAGATGAGAGGAAATGGTGTGGAGATGGAGGAGATTGCAGAAATCAATGGAGGAAGGGCTGGACATTTAAGAACACGTTGAGAAGGATGAGGGGAAAAGCGAGAAGGTTAAACAAAGAAGAAGAGGCGTTAAATTTGGAGGCTTGATCGAATTTGAATTGAGACCTAGGTATAGGTAGGTTAATGAGGGGCAATTAGGGAAGAACAAGGGAGAAATATTAGGTGGCAATGAGGTGGCATACTAGGGCTGAAATGGAGTTTGGGTGGATGTGTGATTAGGATTAAAAAGATGATATGGAGATGAGGTGTATGAATAAGTGTATCAATGTGGCTTATGTGTGTAGGTGACATATATTAGTGTGACAATGTGGACAAATCGGGTGAAAGATTGGCACCAAATCACACTCCCAAGTGACAAGCAAGCATCCCACATGGTATGACCCAAGACCTATTAAAAAATATTACAAGAAATAGTGAATGTGACAATATAACATAGATAACATAATTGAATAAAACTTAGTTCCTATGATATAATCACAAAATAGCCATGATTATGACACTAATTAGGGATAAAAATGGAGGAAAATATGCTGAAAATATTACAAAAAAGCATAAAAAATCCTAAGAAAATAAAGAGAAATTAAGTTCCCAAGGTAAAATGACCAAAGTACCCTTAGTTGACCAAGCTTTGACCATCTCTTTTTTTGTTTTTATCAGCAAGCTTTGACCATCTCTAATTTCTAATCTTTAATGATTTTGGCCAACCTTAATAACTAGGATTAGGTTTAATTACATTCTTAAGAGAATGGTTAAGTAATTAAATACAAAATTATTATGGAAAATTAAAATTAAAATTAAAACCAATGAACTCTCTTAATGGGAGTAAAATAGGAAAGTGAAATGTGGTAGAGACAATGAATTTTTGGGTACAACAAGAATGGAAAATTAACGATATGGGATGGCAAGAATTATCAAACGAATTTCTCAAGAACGATTCATAATACATCATATAAAAAACCCTAATTTAATCACCTAATAAAGTATAATTATATACATAATTAACCTAAATTAGTGGAAACGACTCTAATAGGAAGTATTAAGTCCTAAATCCATGAACTATAATAGAATAACACAAAATATATATAATTTCAAAGATTTAACATATATTTCTACTAATCACATAAAATCATCTAAACTATGAAAACATACTAAAAACCCTAATTAAGCCAAAATTATCTTATAAAAGCCCTAAGAAAGGAGGATAAAAATAATAAAAATATTTGACTCATAATAAACAAGCTTCAAGTCTGGTTTAATCGATTGATTCAAGAAGGGATTGATCGATCAACAAAAGTAAATCAATCAAAATAGGAAGCATGTGATCGATTAAATTTCTTTGATTATTTTAGAAAGATTAAGATCAAGGAAATTGAACTCCGGTGGCTTCCCCATTTTAATGATAGCTCCTCTTTCAACCAAAATTGAGTATGAATCACACCTTTTGGTAATAGGACCTTGAAACTCCCAATCTAACCTCCAAATCATATTAATAAAGTCTTAGGGTGTTACAAAGTGCTTGTATTTTCAAGAATTCTTCTAGGTCCGAACAAAAATGGCAATATAACTTTTCTGGTATTTCTTTAGTTTTCCAACCTTTGTAATATATTCTGGCACTGAGGGATTGGACACCTTCTTTTTACTAACATGTTGAGTTTTGTAATGTCTACATTCTATGCCTTACTTGGGAGGACATTTTCCTCCTTTTTCATAATCTTTCTTTCTTCTCCATAATAGTATTTCTTACCCTCTCCAATTTAAAATATAATTCTTTTTTAACTACTTTATGCATTTTAAGCAATAGAATTAGATAATTAAATTTGTCAAAAAATTTAATACTTTCCACCAATTCCCTTATTAATTATATTCCCCATACCTTTTATTGCACCCAAAAATACGACATTGACAATTTGCGGAAAAGGAAGAAGAGACACAAATAAGGTTTCTAAACGAAAGATGACTAATCAAAAGTCGCCACCACAGTTTTAAAGGAAATTTTGAAAAACCAATTTAAGAAGGAAATGATGGTCTACGTAAATAGAGATGAATTCGGAAGTCGATTATATGTGGGAAAGGTGTTAAGCACCGCACAACAACCGATCTTAAAAACAATTATCTTAAGTTGATTGCAATATGACTTTAGAAGTATTTTGGTTATTCTTTTATCATTCACATGCTAAAATATAAAGGTGGGAAAGAAAGAAAATGAGGAAATTTGGAAAAACAAAATAAAGAAAAGAAATTAAGAAAATTTAGAAAATAAGAAGATAAAATTTGAAAATATTTATATATTTACAAGGGCGAATTTGACTCAAATTCAAAATTTGGGGCCTACGTACCCTCAGAGTTGGCAAAACAGGTGAGACCCGATAGACAAGCCCGAAAAGCCTGAAAAAATAAATAGGTCGGGCCTTAAATTTTGGAGCCCATATACTTTTTAGGCCCAGTCACAACCCATCTCATTTAGCCCTTTTTTTTGTTTTCTTTTGTATTTAAAATATTAAAAAACACATATTATTTTATTAATTAGTGATGTATAAATTGTAAAATTTAAATATTATGTTGATTTTTAGTAAATAATGGTAATAATTAGTTATATTAATTTAAATAATTATATGAAATTTTTTTAAAAAAAACATAAAATAATATTAAAAAAATACAAGCTCACAGGTCACGAGCTTGCTAAATATGAGCTTAAACTTTTAAAATTGTAATATCCCTAAAAGATAGAATATCTAAATATTTGTAAGGACTTCACGAAAACGGGCCAACATCATTTTGGGTTAAAAAGGATAAAGTGGTCATTTTTTCAAGTCAGATGGGAAAATGAGAAATTACATTTTACCCCTAGACGTTATCATAATTGCATTTTAACCCCAAAAATAAAGGCAAGTGGCATATGCAAGTAAATATAACTTTTGAGAAAGTTATAGCTAATGACCCTAAAATTTCAGAAATTATAATTTCACTCAGGTCAAGGGTAATTTTGTAAATATGTAAATTTACTATCAGAACGAAACTCTTGATGAGATGAGCCTAATAATATATGGCACTAAGAGTTAATGTTTAAGGATAAAGAAATAATCATTGCCAAATATTTAAAAGTAACTTAATGCCGATAAAGTAGATTATGGGTCCCACAGATATTGTTTTGGACAAAATAATTAAGAAAATATAGATATAAATTTGGAATAATCCTGTATCCCTAAAACACTAAATTATTGTGAAAGCGACTTTATCAGTACCAGTAAAAAGTACCTGATACCAGGTATATCTGGATCAAGAAAAATATGTAGTATTTTGGAGATATTTTAGCATGAGTTGGCACCATTTCCAGTGACTCATGTGCTGCAAATAAATATTTTATTATTTTATGCAAATACTTCTTGAAGAAGTATGTGAAAAGTAACCAAGGTTGGATTAAGTAAAGTAACCATAATTAGCCAAGGTAAATAAGCTAAATCATTACTCTCTTTGCCCCATTTTCAGACTTGTTCTGCAGCCCATGTGGGAGAAAAGAATTTAATATTGTTTTTTTTTAAAACAACTTAAGGAGGAAGTTGTTACTTTTGGCAAAACTTCCTTAAGAAGTTAGTATTGTTGGACAAAAATACCCATGGTTAGTGAGATAATTAGGTAAGCTAATTGTCTTTCCCTTCCTTCATTTGGATGACATATTCGCAGCAAGAAAGAAAGGAAAAGAGTTTCACAAACCTGAGAGAAAAAAAAGAGGATGCTTGAAGTAACAAGGAGCATCAACTTGGTAAGATTTCTACTACCTTAACTTTGTAATCTTGAGTAGTTTGAAGTGATTGCATTGAAGTATATTTCTTCCTTTTCTCAAGATAAGTTTTCAGCCAACAAATAGAAATGGAAGGAGGGGTGTTTTTATGCATCAAAGTTAAGATAAAGCAAGAACAAGTAGTCAAAAGCATGATTTCATGAGTAGTTCAAAGTACTTCAAAGAAAACCAATTCTTCCTCCTTTGACTCTTATTTCAGAATGAACAGTAACCATAGCTAGAGATGAAATTTGGTAATTCTGAGGCTATATTTGGATTCGTCATGAAAAATTACATGGAATAGAGGTATTATTCATCATTTTTGAGCAAGGAATGAATTTTTTAAGAATTAGGGTTTAATTATGTCCAAATTGAGAATTATGAGGAACTTGAATTGTGAGAGTGATCTAATGGCTCCATTTGGATAAGCTATTGATATTAACACATGTTATACTTATTGTATAGGTGAAATTAAGCCCAACATCAAATTGGGGAACCACTTGACTTCAAGCCAATTACAAGTTAAAGTGTAATGCCCCTCACGATATCTTTATTGGTTTTGTGTTCAGGAGTGGAGGAAGCAGGACAGAGATAGGTTCAAGAGGAACCAGAAAGAGCTCCACGCCGCGGCGAGAAACAGGGCAGCCGCGGCGAGAGACCTTTCAGTGGCATTGTTCCGGATTAGTGGTGGAGCCGCGGCGAGGCATTCTGGAGCCGCGGCGAGAGTCAGAAAAATTGTTTAAATCCGGATCAGTCGGACGCGAAAGAAAGAAAGAAAACGAAAGGAGCAACGCAGAGAGACGAGAAGCAGTGCTAGGGTTCGGCATTTTCGGTGTCCCAGAGTGATTCTCATCCATCGGGAGCTTGGATTCGAGTTGGTAAGCGTTCCCTACTCCTCTTTCTCCATTTTTCTTCGGTTGAAATTTGGGATTTCCGGTTGTATGGTTGGATTTCCGGTGTGGGGAGAAATCCACCAATTGAAATGGATGTTTTGAGGTTAATGAAGTGTGTTTTGATGTTCTTGTTGCTTGAGTGTGAGTTTTGAAGGGTTTGTGTGTGATTTGAGCTTAACCCTAGGTTGTCTTCGGTTAGAACTCTTGGGAATCCAAAGTATATGAGGTTGTGTAGTGTTTGAGTAATCCCTAAGAGCTTATTGATGCATGGAAAGGGTATTGGAACCTTGGGTTAGGTTAATATGGTTGAATTATGATGTTTGATTTGTTGGTATATTGTGCTAATGGAAGAATTGTGATATGGTAAAGGTTGTTGGCTAATCGAGAGGGGTTCACGTGTATTGGACAGTTCAGGAAAGCTTGTGGAACTCGTGTGTGTGTGGTAACGACAATTGAGGTAACCGGGTGTTTGTTTATATTGTATTAATTATGTTGTATGATAGTACGGATACTTGTATATATATATGTGTGTGTCTCTCTTTTGTACCACGATATTGATGTGTTTATGTGTGTATTGTTTTATATATCGTGGCATGTATACAGTTAGATGATGATTATGTTTATGATAATGAGATATGTGATGATGATGTTGATATGATATGATGCATACATGACATTACGATGATGATGATATGATGATACTTGAGCATCACCACATGACATTGTGAGACTGTGATACATGGCGGATGGAGTGGTGATGATATGATGACGATATGATATATATGATATATATATGTTAGGGAGGATAAGGTTGGATTATATATATATGTTAGGGAGGATAAGGATGGATGATATACGTGTTAGGGAGGATAAGGATGGAGTCCCTGTGAGGGCGACATACATGTCATTCATTTCATATTGCATTCATGATTTTTGTGAGATATATGTATATATATATATATATTGTGTGTGTGGTTGTTGTTCCCGGTTACTGAGACATTGTCTCACCCCCCCTTCTCCCATAAACTAACCTTTCAGGTGACGGTTCTGGCACTAATCCGGAG
This sequence comes from Adenanthera pavonina, assembly GCA_026686845.1. Lineage (NCBI taxonomy): Eukaryota > Viridiplantae > Streptophyta > Magnoliopsida > Fabales > Fabaceae > Adenanthera > Adenanthera pavonina. The sequence goes on along the minus strand of JAIVEN010000019.1, from coordinate 6,727,097 downwards.
AAGACGCGGGAGTAGCTGTGTACGTGGGAAGTCTATGTAGTGGTTGTATTTTTGGTTAATGTATTATGTGCCAAGTGGGATAGAGAATGGTTTGTAATAGATAATGATGCGATTGAGACTGGTTATGTATGGATGTTTATGTATGTGGTTAGTATGGTTGAATGCTATTGAGAAGTTTGTGTGACAGTTTTGGGGAGTCCAGCGTGATGTCGGGCCTTGTTGGTTTATCTAAGGGCCTGTAGCCCGTTTGGTCAGTTGGGTTCCAAGAGGTCAAATCTCAGAGGAGTGGTTCCTTTGAGGTATAGCCTCTTTGGACAAGTTGGTTTGAGAATTTTGGACCTGTATGATTAGTCTGGGAGTGTCCATTTGCCTTTGGTGGCAATTAGAGATTGTTAGTGGTTAGTTTTGGTCAATAAGTGGCAAAAACAGTGTTAAGAGTCCAGAATCTCCATACGGAGTCGGATTGAGGTGAAAAGAGTGTCCTTGGATAGATGGGGACTAGATTGACTTGTAGGAGTTGGAACCAAGTCAATCGGAGGTCGGAGCATAAAGTTATGCGCGTCAGAAGTTCGCCCCGAGTATTGAATTTGCTGATATGGGTTATCAGCTGGGGGCGCCGCGGCGTAGAAAGTCAGGCCGCGGCGCCATAGGAGGCAGTAGCGATATTGAGACAGGGGAGGCCGGAGCCGCGGCGGTACTGTAGCGGCCACGGCCCCAGCCCAGTTTTTGGATGTTTTAAGTCGTTTCCGCTATGTTTATGAATTGGAAGAGTTGTTTTGAGATGTCAGGGTTGTGTTGGGTCAGATTTTGAAGTTTTTGGTTAAGTCCAGAGGTGTCAGGAGGTAGGGTGTTACATAAAGGAAATGTAGTGATTATGTATATTGATGTTAAATCATGTATTTAATGTCTTTGCATTGTTTGCCATGCTTACTTGGTGATTTGAGACTAGAATGAATGTTATATAATGCTTGGAATGATTATGGCCATATTAAATTCTTTTGCTTGGATTACCAAGTTTTATGATGTATGTTGTACAAGGCTATGTTAATGTAAGGTGAAGACTTGATATTGGTTTTGATGTATGCTATACATAATTGTTACTAAGGTTTGCCCAAAACCTTACCCCTTTTCCCATGGCTCACCATGAATAGATACAAGAGCTCTAATAGACAGAGGAAAGGAGAAAGAATGAATGTGAATTGTTATTTGTGCCTTGCTTTTGTATGAAGTTGTAAAATACTGAATAATTTCTTAATGTTGTAGAAAATGCATGAGAATTTCCAGTTCTGGATTTTGTGATATGACGTTATGTTCTACCAAGTTTCATGCCAAAATAAGTTCATTTGCATGGGTTTTGGCAAGCAAATTGCAATATATATTGAAACAAAGCATTTTCCAAATGCATATATTTAGTTCATTCTTGTTCTGTACTTAATATGATTTTAGGTTTCTGGGATTTTTACGCCAATTAGAGGATATCTCGATCTTTAAAATGGTCTAAAGATCACCCCATTTGAAGTTGTGTACGAATTATAGTGATTTTTCAAAGTTGAGGTTCAGAATAGGGCAAGGTTGGGAAAACTGAAAACTGAAAGTTAGGTACTGGAAATTTCAAAAAATAATATAAAATCATACAGAGCTTCAAAAATTCAATTTTTATATTCATAGAAATTTCTATGTTTATGTTTTATATGCCACTAATTTGGAGGAAATTGGAGCTATATAATAGAAGATATGAAGTTTTTCCCTAAACTATTTCAGTGAAAGTTGAATTCTGACCCTTAATGATTTAGGTCAATATCATACCTTGTGCAAGTAAAATAAATATACATGAAAAATATTTCTAGAAAGTAGATATATATAGATTTCAAATGACATATAGTATGCATGATTTGGTCCAAAATAGAAGGAAATATGATTTTTCAAATTTGAACTCAGGAAACCGAAAAGCAGAAAAGTGACCAAATGAACAATAGATGTTCATGAATTTTACTGTACAAGTTGGCCGAACCAAAACTCTATTGCTTGTTTTTTCCATGTATATAATTTTTTATCTATTTTTAGAGACTTGAATCACTCTAATATGATTTTTTTAGAATTAGTTATGAATTTTCAAATTTCATCGGGTAAAATAGAAATAGCCATATGAATAGTACCCAAGAAATTAGGAAATTCTGTTTTTAAAATTAAATTGATTCAAACTTCTCTTCAAGCATATTTGGAATCTAAAATAATCTATAGATGGAAAATGAACCATAATATAAAGTGTTACAAAAGTTGAGCCCGTTTTGGCATTCGGGCTTTTTAGCTTGACATATTTTGGGCCCAGACCGGATTGCTAGCTCTACATACCCTGTTTTAAGGATTAAAGTCCACATATTTTGGGAAAAAAAAAGCGTGTCAATGAGTTGCTATTTTTTAATTATAATTTTGTAGTAGGAGAAAGTTACTTGAAAATAATTTACTATTTTGTAAACAAAACAGTTTTCTGAAATCTAGGTTAGTGTGTTTTAATTTGCAAATTTAATTTCGTTTACTTAGTCTTATTTTAATTTTGAAAATATTTTAATTTTTATATTTGCTTTCTGAAATTGACTTCTTCTTTTTTATATTTTTGACAATTTTGAAATTGATTTTATAAAAAATAAAATCGATCTACCTACTACAGACTCATTCTCATGCAGGTAGACTAATTCCTTAAGTACTCATGGAAGTTTTAAACCCCCACAGTATAAAGGTTTTATTGTGTATGTTTTTTTCCTTTCTCTTTTTTTTTAGAAAGACTTAAAAATATTATATTTATTTAAAATACCTTTTCTCAAAAAAGCAACTTTTCATGAATAATTGTTATTTACGTTAATAAACCTAAGTTACTTGGTCTAACTTATATGCTTACGGGAACTAACCATCACACATGACATAACAATTAACCAAAATACTTGCGAAAGTTCAAAAACCTCCGAGGTATGATTATTTAGGCAATTACTATTATTATTTTTTTATGTAATGGTTTTACTTTTTGTTATTATATATATTTTTTTTAAAACAAAGAATTAGAAAACATTTTTGCACTTGTTTAAAACATTTTGAAACATTATTATTTTATTTTAAAACCACTTTATAAGTGACTATTATAAACTTAAAGCATATAAGTTGACCGACACATCTACGTGGACTTGCTATCTCATGCGACAACACAGTTAAACAAATTACCTGCAAAAGTTCAAAAACCTCATAGGTATGGTTGTCTGCTAATTGGATTAAACATTTAAAACAAAACTAAATGAAATTTAAGATGAGCTATTGGAGCCCACCATTATATGTGCGAATTAATTAACAAACTCATGGAACCCCATGGACTCACATGATAGGCAATTACCCAAGGCATCTATGAAAGTTAAAGACCTTCACGACAAATTTTTAATATATACATACACACATATATACATAAGAGTTTGCAGATGACTCTGGATGAGCTAAGGTATTATACATGGAGCATAGCATATGTAAGGAAGAACACATTCAGATAAATAGCAATCCTGGGCGTTAAAGAGAATACTCATAAGCTTTTATCACCGGCGCACAAAAGATATGTAAACATTCCCGAATCTAAATGGTGCCAGACGACTTAAATGGATTAGGAGTTCTAAACTTGCTCATCTATCAAAACCACCGGTCGTCATTAACCAAAAGCAAAGACATCATATGGCAAGACGCACAAGGGACCTCAAAGATTCAAGATCTAAAATATGACTCAAAACAGAAATTTTCAACAGAAAGTTTTTAAATATATAAATTATGGAACAAACACTCGGAAGGCCCTATGGAGTACCCAAACATATTACACAAGTGAAGCAAGTAGAGATCAATTTTGTCCTATCACACCCAAACAACACACAGTAATAACCCAAACCTTAGCTAGAATATATCATGTCCATGAGCAAAGTAAATATTAATGAGCTTTATAGCTTTATTTTGGAATCGAAACAGAGTTTCATGCTGAAGCATATGCTTATGGCTAAACAAACCATATATTGTGCCTATATTTCAACATCAGATCAGCAACTATTGACACTCAGGCATTCACAATTTCACATGATATTGTACAGAGCACAAGACCTTTTAATCAAACTAAATCTATAACAGCAAATCTCTATCATAGGCAAATCTTTTCTTTTCCAAACCAAACCTTCAATACTAGGATAGAAATATCCCAAAGCATACTAGACAACCCAAACTAGTGACCAAAGCACCATCCTTCACATACACAAAGACTCTAAACTTATCACCATTAACACATCAAGCACTCAAAGAAGTATGAACAAGCATGTTTAGCATATAGTTTCTACCATGAGGCATTTTTAGCGAACAATCAAAACTAGCAAGTTGAATAAAAAACTTAGCATTTCAGGTACAACAACTAGAAATAGAGCACTTGTAATATCCCTATTTTTATGGAATGTTATAAAATGAATAAAAGATGATAAACGAAGCGAGACGAAAAGACTATATATAATAAGACTTTAGAATGAATTAATTTCTTATCTAATTTTCAGAATAAGTTATGTTTTATCCGTAATTGAAATTAATTTTCCATAAGATCCTTAACAGAAATTAATTCCAGAATTTACCCTAAAAAATATGCAATATACTATTTGAATGAAAGCTCCAGCCAAGCTGAGTGCAATGGGATAAGTGTTGTATAGCTAGGAGGTCTGGGTTGAGAAATATACTAATTTGAAAGTTAATATAAATAGTGTAAAAGAAATAATAAAAAATTAGTCTTTTGGTGAAATTACAAGAAAGTGTCTGGAAGAATGGATAATTACATTTTTTTATCCAACTTTGGGGCAAAATGGTTATTTTTCAACTTAGAAGTAAAATATGAATGTTGCATTCAAACTCCAAGGAAAAAGGTTGATATTGTAAAATTCACAAGGAATTAGGGAAAATGGAGAGATATCGTTAAACATGAAGAATGGTAAAGAAGTCATTTTTTATATTAAATAGAAAAATGAGAAAATTACATTTTATCCTAGGAAATAAAATATTTTTGCAACTTGGTCCCTCAAACAAGAAATGTAAGGGGGAGGGAGGTAAAATAAGCCTTGAAAAAAATTACAGTTAATGACCCAAAAGTTTTAAAAATTATAAATTTACCTTCATGAAGGGTTATTTTTGGAAATATGAAAAATTCTAATCAAAATAAAGCTCTCGATGAGCCCAGCACAATGAAATATAGTATAAAATTTATTAAGATCAAAATAAGATTTACTAGGTAATTAGGCTTTCATATTAATATTTTACCCGATAAAAATCAATTTAGACTACAGAAGAGACATTACCAATTTAAGGACACTAAATAGAACTTGATAGAATATATTTTACACCAAGATAATGATTTTATCTAAAAGTAATTTTTGGATAATCCTGTATCAATCTAATAACAATTTTGGTAAAAATATTTAATCGATACAGGTAAATTTAATCGGTAAAGTATGTATTGGCCAATAAAAAAATTATGAATTAATTTTTGGCCCAAAAATCCTTCAAAAGTGAGGTGATATTTTCATACTAGGGACAAGGAAGGAATTTATGGAAAAGCTTTTAAAAATTAACACAAAATGGTTTATTAAGCTAACTAAACTATTCACTTGTCTCATATCTCTCTTATCTCTCTTTAAGCACTTGAGTTAAGTCATTTGAGCACTTCATTCCCTTCATTTCACGTCTGTTCAGTAGCCAAGAGAGTGAGAGAGAGCAAAAGTTTTTTAAGAGCAAGGAGGAAAAATTGAAGTCATATACGCCAAGGGAAACTTCTATGACCATAAACCTATATTCTCTTGTGGGTTAAGCTAGTTCTATGGAGTATTTTCTCTCCTCTCTCTCTTAAAGTTTCAGCCATGGAAGTTCTTAAGTGTGAAAATAGAGCTATGATGAAATAAACTTAGGAAAAGAGTTGAAAATGTCTTAAAATGCATGGGAGTACAAGTTATTTCAAGTTTTATAGAGCAAATATTTTCCTCCAATTTCTTGCAATTTTGGTCTATTTAGGGTTTGTGTTAGAAAAGGAATTTCATGATTTTGACCCCAAAAATGGATTTCTTGGGTTCAAATTATGTAAGAACAATGATATTGTACAAAGAAAAACCAAGGGAAAACAAAATGAAATTTTTAGTCAAGTATGCCACTTTGTTAATGAACTTAATGAATCAGTGGTTCATGACATTATTTTATATTACTATAGGGTTCCAAGAAGTGTTTAAAGATCAATGGAAGCGTCCACAAAGATTAGAGATCATTGGAAAGTAAGAAGATAGTTAATTTCCTTACTATGCCTAATATTATCATACTTTATTTTCATACTTTTATCACTATGCCATATATTTGTTTAGATGTTTATTAATGGTTGTGCATTGATTGGATGGTTGTTGAAGGGTTTTGCAACCCTTGGATATCTATTTTATAAAGTGTTACCATACCAAAATTTTTATGAAATGTCATGATATAAATTGTTTGTATGATTTCAATGATGATCTATGTAACGTCCAGCCACTTCTTTGGGATTGACGGCTGTTTCCACAAACCAACACAAGCCCTCTCAGTGTGTTTTGTCCTCACTCACACACCTCCTTCCCAGGAGGTCACCCATCCAAGAATTGCTACAAGTCCATCATGCTTAACTGAGGAGTTCTTAAAGGATAGGCTACCGAAAAGGTATGTGCACCTTGTTGATATAAGTAGTACCTATCAATTCCTTTAGGCTATCCTTAACCATATAGTCTCATACCTATATAGTCTCTAGATCCTCTCATTTCGGTATGCATTCAATTTTTTCATATGGTTCTCCCGCTTAGAAGCCTGCCAGGAGCCACTCTATATCCGTACCTCATCACTTTTATCTCACACCCCCTTTCTTGCACCGGTGATCATTCACTGCCCTTATCACCACTAGGAAGCAAGCCGTAGTGCCAGAGAGTCCATTGTTGAATCAAGTGTTTTGATGATTCCAAACCAACCTTCAAGAGCTTGGAATAAAGATATCAAAGGTGCACAAAAGGTTCAAGTAAGGGAATTCTGGAGAAATCAGAGCAAGGATTCATGTAGGATGTTTAGTAATGTTTTAATTTGAGTAAAAGACTTTGATTTGGTGAAAAGATGTTTTAAAACCTTGATTCTATGCTAAAACATGGAATATTTGAAAAACACCCACCAACAGATGAAGTTTGAAAGGTTTATACTGATTTGTCATCTTGGAAATTTGAACTTTGGCTTTGGAAATTCAAATTTCGTATTGAAACTGAACAAGTCTGAAGAGAAACTTCTCTGACAGACGAATTTTGACTTGAGAAAATTCGAATTTTGATAAGTGTCTGAAAGGAGCTTTCAGTAACAGACGAACTTTGAACATGAAAATTTGAATTTCAGAAACAAGCTTGTAAGTCTATTACAATGATATGTTGACATACGAATGACAGTATTTATAAATTCAAAATTTGAAGTGAGTCTGAAAAGAGGTCTCTCTGACAGACGAACTTTGCCCTTTGAAAATTCAAATTTCAGATTAGATGAACTATTGTGCCCTATAAACCAGCTATGGACAGATGAATTTTGGGGTTCCAAAATTTGAATTTCGAAGGCACTGTAGAAAATTGAAAATATTGTTCACACTTAACAGAACTTCTTCAAACATGAAAATTCGTATGTCACAACATAGAAACATTTCCCAAAGATCAAAATTCGAACTTTACTTCATGACAGACGAACTTCAGATATTCAACGTTGAAGTCTTTAGCCTTCGATTTCTGTGAAATTCGTCTGTTGGCCAACTGAAATTCAAATTTCAGAATGTCAGAAGCATTAAATGCGGTTGGTTAACGGATAGTTTTTCAGAGTAACAGTTGGATAACTTCTCCAACGGATAGATTTTGTCTCTAACATATAGTTGAGACCTAAATCTATAAATAAAACATCATTTGAAGTTGTGGGTAACGATTTTAACTTTGTATATACTGAAACTCTACCAAATCATCTACTCAAAGTCTCTTACTCTCTCACTTCAATATTTATACTTCAACTTTGATATTCACTCTGTCTAAGAGAGTTTTATCATTGTAAACAATCTTATCTTCATTTGGAAGAAAGATTTTTTTGTGAGGGGATATCACAAGGGATTGGGAAGCACTTAGTAAGACTGCATAGAGTGAAAGAGTGAGCTCTAGAAACAGAGCATCATCTTTGTATTGAGGCATTTGCAAAAAGCCCATTGAATTCTTGCAGAATAGTGGAAAATCTCAAGTGGTGATTTGGGGATTGGACGTAGGTCAAGTGGAGAGATCGAACCAGGATAAATATATGAGTTTTCTTCTCTTTATTGCTACTTTTACAATTTATTCATTTATACTCTGTTTTACTATCATACTTTGCTTTCTTCACCTTCCTGATATTTTGGAGAAATTTTTAACCCCCTCTTGGAAAGCTAGCTTATCTAACAAGTGGTATCAGAGACCGAATTCCCAATCAAAGGATTTCATAGTCCAGGAATTAAAATGGCTGGTTTTGGAGAAAGCATACTACCAGAGGGCAACAACATAAATAGACCACCTGGCTTCAGTAGAGAACACTATGGTTACTGGAAGATGAGGATGCAAATCTATCTCCAGTCAATTGATCTAGACATCTGGTCAGTCATTCAAAAGGGAGATTTTGTCCTTTGGAAGATGATGGGAAGTATAGAGAAAAGCCAGAAGCTGAATGGAATGAGGAAGATAGAAGAAGAATCTTGCTAACTTCAAGGCAAAACACTGTTTGGTTAGTGCTTTGAATCAAAACGAATTTTACAGAGTCTCACAATGCTCCACTGCCAAGGAAATGTGGGACACCTTGCAAATTGCTCATGAAGGAACAACTGGAGTCAGGGAAAATAAATTGAATACATGCATAGGTGAATACGAAAGCTTTCGAATGGCTGAAGGAGAGAATGTAAAAGAGCTACAGAAGAGATTCACCCTCATTATGAATCAACTGAAGAGTCTGGGAAAGGAGTACTCAAACAAAAAAGGTCAGAAAGATCCTCAGAGCTCTCCCTCTAGAATGGCAACCCAAAGGAACAACAATAGAGGAAACCAGAGGAGAATCAATGGCCTCTGTCATTGCTCTTTTTGGTAGCCTCAAGGAGTATGAAGGAAAAATGAAGGCTCTCAAGGAAGCAAGACAAGACAGAAAGAAGAAAGGTCTTGCTCTGAAAGCTGCTGAGGAGAAAGAAGAAGAATTTGATGATGGAGATGAGCTAGATGAAGAAACTCTGGCTATGATGGTCAGAAAATTTAGAAGATTCTACAGCAAGAAAAGAAACAAGAAAATCTTCAAGAAAGGAGCAGCTAGAGATAGCAAGAGAGAAGCAAAAGAACTTGTCACTTGCTATGAGTGTAAAAAGTATAGACATATCAAATGGGATTGTCCACAATTGCTCAAGAAGCAAGAAAAAGAAAAGAAATCTACAGACAAAGGCAAGAAGAAAAGAGCTTACATCTCATTAATATGGGGCAACAACTCAGATGAAGAAGAAGATGATGAAGATGAAATTGCCAACATATGTCTGATGGCTCTTACCTCTGAAGAAGATGAAATCCCATGCAACAGTAACCAAGAAGATAAGGTATATGAATCTGAACCTCCCTATTATGAATTGCTGGATGCATTTCATGAGCTGCATGATGAGTTTGTTAAGGCTGCTAAAGAATTGAAGCAAGCTAAGAAAAAGATTAATAAACTAGAATCTCAATGCAACATCTCTAAGTTTCAAAATTCAAATTTCACTCTATGGACAGACGAACTTCGTATTTTAACGTTGGAAGCTTTAACCTTCGGTTCCCTCAAAATTCGTCTGTTGGCCAACCAAAATTCGAATTTCAGTATGTCAGAAACATTAAATGCGGTTGGTAAACGGATAGTTTTTCAGAGTAACCGTTGGATAACTTCCCCAACGGATAGATTTAGTCTCTAACGGATATTTGAGACCTAAATCTATAAATACAACATCATTTGAAGTTGTGGGTAACGAATCAAACTTGTATATACCGAATTTCTGCTGAATCTTCATCTCAAAAGCTTTTACCCTTCCAACTTCATTATTTGTACTTAAACCTTCATATCTACTCGATTCAAGAGAGTTATTCATTTGTAAACTATCTACTCTTCATCTGGAAGATAGATTTACTTGTGAGGGGTATTCACAAGGGGATTGGGAAGCACATAGTGTAAGTGCTTGGAGAGTTTGAGAGAGCTCAGAAACAGAGCATACTCGTGTACTGTGGCCTTAGCAAGAAGCCCATTGAAATTCTTGCTGTATAGTGGACAAATCTCAAGAGGTGTCTTGGGGACTGGATGTAGGTCTAGTGGATAGACCGAACCAGAATAAATCTTTGAGTTTTCTTCTCCTTATCTCTACTTTTCAGCTTGCTCTGTTTTACACGTTCTTTTCATTATACTGTGATATCTTCACTAATTTCACTTTGTGCAGAAAAATTTCAATCTTCCCAATTCACCCCCCTCTTGGGAAGTTAGCCTTGCTAACAAAAAGCATGTCTAGGCTTACTAAAGGTAAAGATATGTTGTTTGCTTTAATGGGAAGCCAAAGAATATCACAGGGAAAGGTTGGACTTGGCTATGATCCTTGTGCTGTAAAAGAAAAGATTAGGAAGAAAAATCAGAATATGTACATGAGACACTTTGTGCATGCTAATGGCACTAGAAAGAAAGAACATATTTCTCAGCATATTGAATCTTATGATCAACCAAGGCATGCAAAACAAAAATATTATCTACATTGTTTTCTTTCTGCATCTCAATCCAGTAGTCCCTTTACCACCTGTCACTTCTGTAACAAGAAAGGGCATATTTCTAGCTCATATACTTTAAAGAAAAATGGACTTGACAGGAAGGTTAAATGGGTTCTCAAAGGTACATCTGTATCTAGGGAAAAGACTACTGATAGGAAAGGACCCAAGCAAATTTGGGTACCTAAAAAGAAAATATGAACTTTGTTTTGCAGGTCTGTCTCAAAGCTAGAAAGAGTAATAGATGGTATATGGACAGTGCCTGTTCAAGTCACATGACCAGTGACAAGGAGAAGTTCATCACCCTTAGAGATAAGAAAGGAGGAAAGGTAATCTTTGGAGGTGATCAATATGGCAAAATAGTTGGCATTAGCATTGTAGGCAAGAATCCTGAAACATCCATTGAAGATGTGCTGTTTGTGATTAGCCTCAACTACAATCTGCTAAGTGTGAGCCAGACATGTGACAAAGGAAACTGGGTGCTGTTTGACTCAAAGTTCTGCCTGGTCATCAGAAAAAGTGATCACAAAGTAATCCTCAAAGCTAAAAAGGATGGTAATTGCTATACTATTGATCTTGATGAACTTCCTCCCTTAGATTCTGTCTGCTTGATTAGCCAGGATAATGATAGTTGGTTGTGGCATAGAAGATTAGCTCATGTTCACACTTAGCCAGGATAATGATAGTTGGTTGTGGATAATGATAGTTGAGTTTGAAAAGAGATCTCTCTGACAGATGAACTTTGCCCTTTGAAAATTCAAATTTCGAATTAAATGAACTATTGTGCCCTATAAACCAGCTACGGACAGACGAATTTTGGGGTTCTAAAATTCAAATTTTGAAGGTACTGTAGCAAATTGAAAATACTGTTCACACTTAACAGAACGTCTTCAAACATGAAAATTCGTTTGTCACAATATAGAAACATTTTTCAAAGATCAAAATTCAAACTTTGCTTCATGACAGACGAACTTCAGATATTCAACGTTGAAGTCTTTAGCTTTCGGTTTCTGTGAAATTCTTCTGTTGACCAACTGAAATTTGAATTTTAGAATGTCAGAAGCATTAAATGGGGTTGGTTAACGGATAGTTTTTCAGAGTAACAATTGGATAACTTATCCAACGGATAGATTTTGTCTCTAACATATAGTTGAGACCTAAATTGATGAATAAAACATCATTTGAAGTTATAGGTAACGATTTTAACTTTGTATATACTGAAACTCTGCCAAATCATCTACTCAAAGTCTTTTACTCTCTCACTTCAATATTTGTACTTCAACTTTCATATTCACTCTGTCTAAGAGAGTTTAATCATTGTAAACAATCTTATCTTCATCTGGAAGAAAGATTTTCTTATGAGGGAAAATCACAAGGGATTGAGAAGCACTTAGTAGGACTGCATAGAGTGAAAGAGTGAGCTCTAGAAACAGAGCATCATCTTTGTATTGAGGCATTTGCAAAAAGCCCATTGAATTCTTGTAGAGTAGTGAAAAATCTCAAGTGGTGACATGGGTACTGGACGTAGGTCAAGTGGAGAGACCGAACCAGGATAAATATATGAGTTTTCTTCTCTTTACTGCTACTTTTACAGTTTATTCATTTATACTCTATTTTACTATCATACTTTGCTTTCTTCTCCTTCCTGATATTTTGCAGAAATTTTTAATCTTCCCAATTCACCCCCCTCTTGGGAAGCTAGTTTATCTAACATCCATTAGCGAGTGAAAAATAGGGTAGGTCTGGAGCCGCAGTGGTATTGTAGCGGTCGCGGCCCCAACCCAATGTTTGGTGTTGTTTGGTTCATTTCCACTATTCTAAAGTTTCGGGAAGTTGTTTTGAGATGTTTGAGTTGCATTTGGTTGGTTTTTGAAGGTTTTGGAGGTGTTTGGAGGTGGGGTGTTACAATCTACGAATTGATGATGATAATGTGTGCACAATTGAGCTTAGCTATTGAGATTCTTTGAATTTCACCCTTTCAAATAATCATCATGGCTAAGCCCAAGCTATGGCAAGAAGGGGTCAAAAGTGCTAAGGAAAAAGAAGAAAGAGGATGAAACATAATGTTATTTTTAAGTTATGATCTATTGGTTTGAAATGATATATAAGGTTATGAGTATGTTACTAAATCTGTATCTCCATGCTATTATAATCATTAAAGCATTATGAAATGTTATGAATGAATTTAGTGCAATGAACGATAATGTATTATGTCTATGAAGCTTACTTTGTTAAATTATGATTGGAAATGCTCAATTAGAACACTCTAAGAATTACGAAGGTACTGTTCATATGAAACAGGGTATAATGTATAAGTTTTATGTATACTTAAAATGTAGATAGAATGAGATTTTTATAAAGTCAAAGAACACCAAAATTGGATTAGTGTACAATTTATGGTGAATTTTTGAATTTAAGGTCAAAACTAGATAGTGTAGGAAGAATTGGAACTTTTACTGTAGGTTCTAGAAATTTCAAAAGATAATATAAAATTGTGTAGAGATCCAAAAATTCAGTGGTTTATATGTATAGAAAGGTCTATAACTTAGGTTTAAAATACCACTGGTTTAAAGTAATTGGAGTTATATATTAAAAGATGTGTTGATTTACCTAAAACTGGTCAAGTTAGAGTTGAATTCTGACCCTTAGAGGTTTAGGTTCATCCTATGCCTAGTACAAATAGAATAAATATACAAAAAAATTATTTCTAGAAAGTAGAGATACAGAGATTTTCAATGACATATAGAGTGAATGATTTGACTCAGGATATTAGGAGATATGAATTTCTAAAAATAAGGTCAGAATCTTAGGAAGATATAAAATGACCAAATATATAGTAAACTTTAAGGTATAAACTGTACAAATAGGTCTAGTAAATATCCTGATTCATATTTTTTCCATATAGAGAATATTTTTATCTATTTTTAGATATTTGAATCACCTATATATATGATGTTTTTAGATTTAGTTATGAATTTTTAAAGTTCCTTTGGTAAAATTAGAATTACCAAATGAACAATATCCAAAATTTATGAAGATTCTATTTTTAATTTTTAAGTGATTCAAGCTTCCAAATATAATTAATGGGCTATAATTCAGGTTTCATGTATGGAAAATAAAATGTAAGATAAGGTGTTACAGCGCTAATCAACAATAGACCAAAACAAGATTTTCTAGAAACAGAGTCTAGTAGACTAAAACGAGATTTATGATTCAATGGGTCACAAGGAATAAAAGCAGTCGGCCATTAAAATTTTTACTAGAAGCATAATTGAATTTATCCCAAAGCAAAAATAGAGAAGATGTGGATGAGGTAAGAGACTGTATGCCACACTTGTAGAACTGTAAAATTAACTAGCCCAAATGTCATTAACCTTGGATTTTCATCTCTGGATTGCTAACTCCTCTTCTATTCTCAAACTCGTGCTCTGTCTCTATTTCGTGTCTCTTTGTTGAACTCCACCTAAAACGCTGGCCTCCTTCATTCTTGCCCTCTCCACTGTCTCTTGTTTTTAGCGTAATCTCTTCCCCCTCGTTACTTCTATACACAGCATTCATTCTTGTGTCCATTCCTTCTTACGCTTTTCCTTTGGTGACTCGTATTTCACACTTGCCTCTGCCTCCGTTCATTCTCTTATGTTGCTTCTGGGGTTTTTCATGAATTCCTTACGTCCTTTTTATAGATGATTCGGTGAGTGGGAGAACTTGCCTTCTAAGTGTGTCCTTGCTAATCGGATAGGATTTGAGTGCTTCTCCTACCCTGCGTTTGTCCGTGACCTCAATTTTGCCACTACTCTGCACGTATGACTACAGATTGAGGGATGAAACCTCTGTCATTTTCCACGCCTCTACTCTCACTGTCCCTCACTTTCTCTTGATCAAACCCTAGCCCCGTCTATTTCTTACCACCTCATTTTTGGCTCAAAGTGAAATGTTGATGCCTTCAGCATTTCAGTTACTCTTATTTTTTTTAGTCATTTAGTTTTTTTTGTTTTATTGTTTCTATCATCCCCTTTTTTCGTTTGTAAATTTTGTCATCATCTATTTTTATTAAAAGGAAAATCCTTTTTGCTCCACTTCTTTTTTCTTCTTTTTTTAAAATAAGATCTAATTTTACTTAAATTAGAAAATCTTTATTTCTTATATTATTTGAGAATCACCAAATTTAAGACTAAAGGAATTTCAATTTTAAATTCCTTTTTTCTTTTTCGTTTAAATTTGAAATTTTAAACCTAAAATTCTAGAAGGAAAAAATTGGATTCAAAAAATGATTTTTAGATTTTAGAAGATTACATTTATCATGAAATTGAATGATGATTAAAATTTACTTAAATAAAAGGGAATTTTTTTTTACAAAAAAGGGAATTTTTATTTCTTCTGTTTTTATTTTTAATTTTTTTAAAATATTCTGATAAAATACGGTGTTCACACCCTTCATCTTTCTCTCCTCTTAATTGCAAACTAAGGGCATAAATGGCAAAAATAATTAATGTACGAGACATCTCCCAAAGTGACTTATATTTTGGACTAGGTAGAGTATTTTATTAAAAAAACTTGAATTTTTTGCATAGTAATTAAGAAAAACTTCCCTAGTTCTTTCATTTCTCTAACCTATGGTGTTCAAGCAAATTTGCAATGATCATCAAATGGTTGAAGGGAAAAATGTAATATCTCAAAAAAACTAAAATATCTTGAAATACATAGAAAATTTGTAAAAATAGGCAGACATCGTTTTGTGTAAAAAAGGGCAAAAAGGTCATTTTTCCTGATTAGACGGAAAAATGAGAAATTATATTTTTTTTAAAGAATTATGAAAATAACATTCATGTCCCAAAGCCTAAAAAAATTCATGGGGAACAAGGGTGCAAAAGTTTTTGGGGAAAATTACACATAAAGACTCGAAAGTTTCAAAATTATAATTTAACCCTGGGTTAAGGGTAATTTTGTAAATATACAAAATTACTGTTAGAACGAAGCTGTTAACAAGAGAAATCCAATGGTATATGGAACTAAGGGTTAATGTTTAAGGATGAAGAAATAATTAGTGTTAATATCTAATAGTAACAGTAAACCAATAAAGTAAATTATGGGCTCCATCGATAATTAAAAAGTAATCGGGATAGGATATGAGCCATACATAGATAGCATTTGGGACAAGATAATTAAGAAAATATAAAAATAAAATTGGAATAGTCCTGTAGCCTAAAAATGCTAAATTATTGTAAAAAATAGTTTTATCGATACAGTTAAAAACTACCTAGTTCAGGATATATCAATACCAAGAAAAATTGAACAATTTTGGGACACTCAAAGCTATCTTGTGCATGACATTTCAACTCACTCTTTTGTCCAAGACTTCTCATGGAAGGCATGCCAAAAACTTGTAAAGGAAGTTTTGACTTTTGGTTAAAAGGTGATTAAGGTTAATTGTTCAATTAGTGTGTGATTAAACCACTTAATCCCTCTCTTTCCTCACCATCTTCACGATACATTCAGCAGCAAATAGAGAGAGAAAAACACAAGAAAGAAAGAGAGAAAGAAGAGAGAAAAGGGAAGAGGAAGATCAAGGCAATCAAGGTAAGCTACTTCTTTTGATTCTTTAAGGATTTTAGTTTCAAGATTAGCTTGTAGGGAGTTGATTAGTTGAAGTTTTCTTCTCCTCCTCTTGAGTTAAAATTTTAGGCCAAGGATAGGAAGTGAAGAAAGTGGAGTTTTCATGCAATAAACCTAGGGAAAATCATGTGCTAGCAACTTGAAACAAGGAATTGGTAGTAGTTTGTTGAATTTCAAAGTCAATCATTTTTCCTTCTTTCTCCATGAATTTTCCTCAGACTAGGGTTCCATTTAGGGTTGGAATTTCATAAATCAGATCTCAAAAATGGGTTCCCCATGGTCCAAAACCTTAATAACAAGTAATGATATCAAGTTAAAGTTTAAGGATAGTTAATTGGAAAATCAAGGGTCATATGAGACTTTGTGAGTGAGTCCTATGAGTGGCTTAAGTAGCTAATTGATGATATATTTAGGTTTGAGGAAGCCTAAGAAAGCTTGGAGAAGTGTTTGGAAGAGGTACAACTTAAAGGAAAAGCAAGTGGAAGCATAAAGGTAGCATTTTTCCATTATATGCATTATATTGTCTTATGAATTTTTATGAACTCTATGACTTGTTTGATGCCATGATTAATATTTTGTGATGTCTATTGATTGTTGGCTGAGTTGTTTAAAGAGGCTTGAAGCTTTGAAATGCCCAATTTACAAAATGAAACTCTGCCGAAATTTTTATAAAAATGTTATGGCATTATATGAATTGATGAGTTTGCTTGATGATCTATGTGAAATATGATGACATATAGTATGATTGGATAATGCTACTGAGATTCTTTGAATCTCACTCCCCTTTAATGACTAACCATGCTGGGGAAAACAATGGAAAAAGGGTTAAGGAAGGAGCTAGTTTCATGAAGAAGTTGATGATGAGTGGATGATATTGCAAGCCATTATGTTATAAGGTGAATGGTTATCGGTGCCTTGCTTTTGTATGAAATTGTAAAATAGTGAATATTATGTTAATGTTGTAGAAATGTATGAGAATTTTCAGTTCTAGATCTTGTGATATGACGTTATGTTGTACCAAGTTTCATGCCAAAATGAGTTCATTTGCATGGGTTTTGGCAAGCAAATTGCAATATAGATTGAAACAGGATATTTTCCAGACACATCTGCTTATTTCATCCTTGTTCTATATTTAATATGAGGATAGGTTTCTAGTATTTTTATGCCAGATATAGGACATCTTAATCTTTAAAATGACACCTAATTCACTCCATTTGGAGTTGTGTACAATTAATGGTGAATTTTCAAAATTAGGGTCCAGAATAGGGCAATATTGGGAAAACTGGAAA
Organism: Adenanthera pavonina; assembly: GCA_026686845.1. Lineage (NCBI taxonomy): Eukaryota > Viridiplantae > Streptophyta > Magnoliopsida > Fabales > Fabaceae > Adenanthera > Adenanthera pavonina. Next base: position 6,709,357 of record JAIVEN010000019.1, on the reverse strand, counting down.
CTGAAAGTTAAGTACTGGAAATTTCAGAAAATAATATAAAATCGTATAAAGCTCCAAAAATTCAATGATACATGTATAAAAAGGACTATGTCTTAAGGTTTATATGCCACTGATTTGGAAGTGATTAGAGCTATAGAATAAGAGATATGTAAATTTTCCCAAAACTGTCCCAGTAAGTAATAGTAGTATTCTGACCCTTCACAATTTAAGTTAATGTTTTGCCCTGTGTAAGTGAAATATGTTAGTTCTGCTAGCTTCCCAAGAGGGTGGTGAATTGAGAAGTTTGAAAATTTTCTGCAAAAGTATAATAGAGCAGTGAAAGAAAAATATGCAGAAAAACAGAGTACAAATTGTAATGGGATAATAAGAAAAGTATAAGAAGAAGGACATAAGAATTTATCCTGATTCGGTCTCTTTCTCTTGACTTACGTCCAGTCCTCAAGCTATCACTTGAGATTTTTCACTATCTTGCAAGAATTCAGTGGGCTCCTTGCAATGCAACAGTACAGTTTAATGCTCTATTCCAAAAGTTTACAATCTCACTCTTTGCACTCTAGTTAAGTGCTTCTCAAATCTCTTGTGAAGTTCCCTCACAAGAAAATCTTTCTTTCAGATGAAGATAAGACTGATTAGCAAATGAACTCTCTAATTTAGAGTGTATATGATAGTTGAAGAGCAGTTTATGAAGTGTGGAAGAATAGAAAGCTTTATCTAAAGAATTTGGTAAAGTTTCAGTATATATAATGTAAAAGCGTTACTCACACCTTCAAATGAAGTTCTATTTATATATTTATGTCTTAACTATACATTAAAGACAAGATCTAGCCGTTAAAAATATTACACAATGGTTACTCTGCAAAACTATTCGTTCACCAACCACATTTAATGTGTCTGACATCCAAAGTTCAAATTTTGGGGTGTCAAAAAATGAATTTCCCAGAAACCAGAAGCTAAAGACTTTAACGTTGAACTTCGAAGTTCGTCTGTTCTAAAGCAAAATTTGAATTTTCATCTTTGACAAATGTTTCTATGTTGGAACATACAAATTTTCAAGTTTAAAGTTCTTCTGATAAGTGTAAACAGTTGTTCCATATTACTACAGTGCCTTCGAAGTTCGAATTTTAGTGCCCAAAATTCATCTATCAGTGAGCAACTCAATATAGCACAAACGTTCTTCTTTTTGAAATTCAAATTTTCAAATACCAAAGTTTGTCTGTCAGAGAGATCTCTTATCAAACTTAATTCAAAGTTCAAATTTTTGATGACTAAAGTTCATCTGTTAGAAAAGCATTTAAGCAGACTTATAAACTATCTTTCCAAAGTTCGAATTTTCAAAATCAAAGTTCGTCTATCAGATGACTGACTTGGAACTCTTTTTAAACTTCATTTTTAGATGAAGTTTGACATATCTTCAGATAAATTTTTCATTTTTCACAGTTTGTGTTTTACCCGAAATTTGAATTTTGAAGGACTGAAATTCATCTATTAGAGGAACGTCTTTTCAGACTTAAACATTTTCAATATGAAGTTTGAATTTTAGTTATCAAAATTCTAATTTTCAAAGTAACATATCAAGTTTAACACTTCAAATTCGTTTTTTGTTGAGTATTTTCAAATATGTCATAAGTTAACATAGGATTTGTTGAAAAACACATTTTAAAAATATTTGAGTGATAAATCAAAGCCCTTTTACTCATGTGAATATAGTGAAAAATCCTACAAACTAATTTTGTTCTCAATTCTTCCTGGATTTTTTCACTTGAGATATCTTGTACACCTTTGATATCTTTCTTCCAAGCTCTAGTTGATTTGGAATTATAAAAAACAATTGATTCAACATTCTCCCCCTTGATGATGATAAAACAACTTGCAAGCTATATTAGTACTTGGGTTTGCTTCTAAGAGCTCCCCCTCAACATATGGATTAAAATTCGCAGATAAGTGCAGCATGTACAATAGATTAAATAGAGAATCTCATTAATTCATTCAAAGTTTTAGTATAGAGATATGACATTGCAAACACAGAATTCAAAGGGAAGATTGTCCTTTATTATAAAAGAGATACAGAAAAATATAAACAGCAATACAAGAAGACCAAGAAATCCTAAGATCTAATCACTTATTCTTGGGCTTGAACTTCTTGCTATAGGTCTTGGCAGATGGTTCTGCAGCAGTTTTCCCAGTTTGCTCAGATGACTTCTACCCCTTTTTGGCATCATCAGGAACTTGAACATTTATTGCAGGAGGAGGTATTTGGGATACTGGAATTTCACAAAGAGGAATAAGGACAAAAGGTAGATTAGGATTAATCTTAGAAAGAGGCACAGGAGGAGATGTTATAGGTAGGTCATCTTCAGGTTGATCATTCTCAGCATCTTCAATTATGTCCTAAACTTCCTTCTGAAGATTGGCAAATCTGACCCTTCGAGCTAAGGTCATGCGATATTGAGGAGATGAGAGTTGAGAAGCAGGAGGAGGGAATATCTCATCAAGCCTTTGTTTTTTAGCCTGCACAGTAGCATCATGTGTAATAGCTGCAAGATCCACATATGGTATAAGGCTTTTTTGATCATTCATAGCAGCTTGAATAATTGTTGCAGTAGTTATGACTGCTATAAGTTTCTGCATTTGCTTATATTCTTGAATAGAAAGAATTGAATCCTGAGCATCTTCAGTAATAGGCTCATTGGAGCTTGGTACATGAGTAGCCTCTTCCTCCATGCCATAGTCCAAGGGTGGACTAGGGCTTGCCTCATTACTGGAGGCCTGTAGAGTGGCCAAAGTGCTAACAGCCTCAGTAGCATATACATCATCATCTGGTTCAGGGGAGGCTAGCTCAAATGAACTTGGAGGTTCAAGAGTAGGAGACCTCACAGGCTTAGAGGTTCGTGGCTGAGGTGGAGCTGATATGGAGGGAATGATACTCCTGATGTCCTCATATGCATAGCAACCACTTTTATATTCTTTGCCAACTGGAAAATCTGATCTTGCAGATGAGCAAACTTTGCATTTTGCTTATCTTTGATGCTCAATATGAGTGCAGACAGGTTGTCATACAACTCAGTGATCTTAGTTGGCTTAGCTCAAGTGGAAGGAGTGGATGGCACATGAGTCTGAATAGGTTGAGATGGAGATGAAACATGCTGAGAAGGCTGAGGTATGGAATGTGAAGGTGGAGTAGCCTCAGAGGTTCCTGTTTGTTGTTAGGAGCCATTTTTCTCAAAGAATAAGTCTTCTGGCTTCCCAGCACCATTGCCAATCCATCTACCATCCTTCCTTTCTATCCCTATCCTTTGCAATTCTTCCTCTTTAAAGACTTCAGTATGCTTAACCTTTCCTTTTTCCAGGTGTTGGATCCTGGCATACTGAAGTATCTTGGAGATGATTGAGGCATATGGCAAGATGGAATCTTTCCTCTAATCTCTTGCCTTAATCATGCATTGGAGGATGATATGGCCCATATTGATCAGCTTACCATGCATGATTACTGTCATCACATGTGCTTCAACCCTTGTGATCAAATTGAAACTGCCTTCTTTGTTGAATATAATCCTAGATACAATGTAGTGTAGGATTCTGACTTGGGCACTGATGTCAGTCGGCTTCAGCAAACTCATAGGTGGCCTGTTCTCTTTTCTTCTGATCAATGTGTTCAATACAATGCTTTCTTTGTTATTCAAGAAAGGACCTCCTTCCTCTTCTGTAGCCTCATCTTCATCCATGTATTTTAAGGTAGAAATGTCAATGTTCAATCTATCTTGCCCGGGGATTTCTAGTACCTCATTGAAGGTCTCATCTGTCAGCCAGATGGTCCTAGACCTTAGATTTACTTCCTATTTTTCCTTCTTGCCATTGTACTTCAGGGAGTCATACTAGGTCTTAACAACCTCATTATCATATCTTTTCAAAATTTCTAACAAATTCTTGTATCTAATCATCCATAGCCCGGCATCAAAATTGTTAGAAATAAGGAAGTCTTCCATATTTACACAGTGAGGCTTAATTACCTTTTTACTGACAAACTTGGTAGTATATTCCCCCAGAATATAAGCATTGCTCTACAATGGCTGCATGGTCAATTGGTATTCTCTAGACTCAGTGTTGGAGGATGAAGAAGAAGCAGAAGGAACAGGAGCAGTAGGTACAGCAGGCTCAGGTTTCATTGAGGGAGTAGGAGCAGTTTTCTTTGAATCTGCCTTAGGAGTTGATTTTTGTTTCTTGGAAGGAGTTCCATTGCTAGATTTGCCCTTCTTTTTCTTAGTTTCAGCTTCCTTAGAGGTGTATTGAGATTTGACTGCTCCCTTTGGCCGTGACTCCCCTTTTCCAACTTTCGGATTCTTAACTCTTACCATTCTCATAGGTGAATGATGCAGAAAGATGCAGGGAATAGGTTTATAAGGTAAGAAAAGAAGTTTAATCAGTGGGAAAAGAAGATTCCTGAATGGAGTTAATGGGAATTTAAGATAGAATTTGAACAGACTTGAGAGAGAGATGAATAGGGTTGCGTCTGTTCAGAGGTAAACCTTTGGTTTTAACTTCTATAACTATTCAACAAACGAATTTTGAAGGGTCAAAATTTGAATTTCGAGCAGTTACAAGTTATCCCACAAGGAGAGGCTTTCTGACAGAAAAATTTTCATCTTGAAGTTCATTTGACAGAAGCTAGTTTAAAGAACAAGATGAAACAGACAAACTTTGAATCATCAAAGTTCGAATTTCAAGAACTCACTCAATAACCAAACATGAGCAGAACAAGCAACAAATGAATTTTACCTATGAAAGTCCGTCTTACAGAGACTTATCATGAAAGCAAATTTCAATAGACAAATTTAGAGATAAAAAATTTGAATTTCAAAGTTTTGTAAAGTGTCTCTAAAAATTCGTATTTTGATATATGGAAATCCATATAAAATGCATTTTGAACAAGGTCATCATTCACATTAAATTTTGGAAATTCAAATTTTCTTCTTACAACAGACGAATTTTGTGAGTTATGAAAGTACTGTTATAGTGTGTAAACAACTGAAATTCATCTGATAAGCATCTAAGTTTGGATGTTGAGTATGCTAATTCATCTAAAAATACAATTCAACATGGAAATTTGTCTAATAATCATTTAAAATGCGAATTTCAAGTTTCTAAACTTGCAGATATGGTTTGAAAGTTTGAATTTTCAGCTTCCTTCAGCATCTTTTGATTGTACATGTCTAATTAGCTCTAGTATACAGATTTTCTATCATCTAACCATATGTGGAGTACCTATAAAACATCTTAAACACAGTCCGATGCTAAAGTTAGCATTAATTTGATATCAAAACTTTAACTAAATTCAGATAGAGATTTGCTTACAATTCATTGGGATTTACCATCCTAATTCCCTTCTGATTTTGTAGTGTCTATCTTCTGCAAGAGGCTTAGTCAAACTGTCTACAATTTGATCTTTAGTAGGGATGTATTCCAATTTGATGTCTCCTTTCAAAACATGAAGTGATGCCTTCCATCAATGTACTTTGTCCTTGAATGCATGACAGGATTCTTTGTAATGTTGATAGCACTTTGATTATCATACTTTATTGGTATTTCCTTTATCTCAATTTCAAGATCTTCAAGTTGCTACTTCATCCAAAGGACTTGAGCACAACAGCTACCAGCTGCAACATATTGGGCTTTTGCTATGGAGAGAGTCACACTGTTCTACTTCTTGCTGAACCATGAGATTAGGGATCCTCCAAGAAACTGACACATTCCACTTGTGCTTTTTCTGTCTGTTTTGGATCCAGCAAAGTCAGCATCAGTATATCCCGTGAGTTCCTCTTCATTGTCTTTTGGATACCAAAGTCCCATCTGTGATGTTGCAATTAGATATCTAAAAATTCTTTTCATAGCTGTTGCATGAGATTCTTTGGGATATGATTGGAACCTTGCACACATACAGACACTAAACATAATGTCAGGTCTACTAGCTGTTAGATATAGAAAGGAACCAATCATTCTCCTATATTGAGTTATGTCAAAGGTCTTTCCTCCTTTATCCATATTAAGCTTTGTTGCAGTAGCCATAGGAGTCCCCATTGACTTGGCATTTTCCATACCAAACTTTTTCAGCAACTCTTTCAGATATTTTGATTGATTGAGGAAGATGCCATCATCACATTGTTTAATTTGCAGTCCAAGGAAGAAGTTAAGCTCCCCATCATTGACATTTCAAATTCTCCCTGCATTATCTTAGAGAAATTCTTGCAAAGAGATTCATTAGTAATACCAAATATAATATCATCAACATAAATTCGAACAATAAGTAAGTCTTTATTTTCTTTCTTGGTGAATAGAGTAGTATCTACTTTTCCTCTATTAAATCCCTTTTCAGTAAGAAAGTTGCTTAGTATTTCATACCATGCTCTAAGAGCTTGTTTTAAGCCACAAAAAGCTTTCTTTAGTTTATAGACATGGTTTGGTTTTGTTGAATCCTCAAAATCTGGAGGTTGATTAACATAAACCTCTTCTATGATATATCCATTCAGAAAAGTACTTTTTACATCCATTTGATATAACATTATGTTTTTCATGCATGCATAGGCCAAGAGGATTCTTATTGCTTCCAATCTTGCGACTGGAGCAAAAGTTTCCTCATAATCTATACCTTCTTCTTGATTATATCCTTTGGCAACTAATTTTACTTTATTTATGATGAATGTTCCTGATTCATCAACTTTATTTCTGTAAACCCATTTAGTCCCAATAATAGGGTGACCTTTAGGTCTAAGCACTAAATCCCAAACTTGATTTCTTTCAAACTGATTTAGTTCATCTTGCATAGCTAGTATCCAATATTCATCAGTTAAGGCTTCTTCAGCACACTTATGTTCAATTTGAGAAATGAATGCATAATTGTTTATTTGATCCCTAAGTTGTCTTCTAGTTTTAACATTATCTTGAACATCCCCAATCACTTGATTAACTAGATGATTCCTTTGATATCTCCAAGCTCTAGGGAGTTCTTGAGACATTTCTTCATTGTTTTCAAATTCGAAATTTTTCTCTTGAATATCTTCCTCTACCTTAGTATATTCAGATATTTTTAGAGGTTTAGTTTTATCTTCTCTAGAAAGATTCAAGTCCTTAGAGTTAGAAATAAGATCATCTTCATTAATGACATGCTTCGAAACAGTTTCATTCTCAATAAATACAACATGCATAGATTCTTCTATAGACTTAGTCTTTTTATTGAAAACTCTATATGCTTTACTTTTACTTGAATAGCCAAGAAATATACCTTTATCTGATTTGGTATCAAACTTACCTAGATTCTCTTTTCCATTGTTGTAGATGAAGTATTTGCAGCCGAATACATGTAAGTGTGAGAGGTTTGGCTTCCTTCTTTTGTACAGCTCATAAGGTGTCTTCCCTAGAATTGGTCTAATGTAGGCTCGATTAATGATATAGCTTGCTGTATTTACTGCATCAGCCCAGAAAACTTGAGCAAGCTCCTTTTCGTTCAGCATTACTCTTGCCATTTCTCCAATTGTTCTGTTCTTCCTCTCCACCACTCCATTTTACTGAGGAGTCCTTGATGCTGAAAAGTTGTGATCAATTTCATGCTCTTCATAGTACTCTAAAAAGCTTAAGTTTTCAAATTCTCCTCCATGATCAGACTTGATAGACACAATAGAAATATCTTTCTCATTTTGTACTTTCTTAACCAAGGTTACAAATGCATCAAATGTTTCACTTTTGGAAGAAAGAAACAAAGTCCAGGTAAATCTAGAGTAATCATCTACAATCACAAGTACATACAAGTTTCCACCAATGCTTTTTACTCTAGATGGACCCATCAAATCCATATGCAACAGTTGCAGTGGTCTAGATGTAGTGATTACATTTTTAGATTTGAATGATAATTTAGTTTGTTTTCCTTTGAGGCAAGCATCACATTCTTTATCATTTTCAAAGGAGGTTTTTTAGTAAACCAGTGACTAAATCATTCTTAATCAATTTTGTTAGTTGATTTATGTTAACATGTGCCAGTCATCTATGGCACAACTAACTTTCATTATCTTTACTAATTAAACATACAGAATCTAAGGAGGGAAGTTCATCAAGATCAATGGTATAGCAGTTACCATCCCTTTGAGTGTCACACCTCATACTTAAACTCATTTCCTATGTATTAAACTATATTTAAGTCCATTAATGCTTGATTAGAGACTTGATTATGTAAAACAACTTAAACCAATTTATTTCATTTGGGGTACTATTCCTTTGGTTAACTTCTTTTCACCGAGTGAACTTTGAAACTTCATAACTAAATCAAGAAAAATCATATTGATATGGTTCAAGTCTCTAAATATATATTAAAAGATTCTGTACATAGGAAAAATGTTGAACAAGGAAATTACTTGGTCAATTAATACAATAAATTCATATTATCTTCACTGTAGCAATGGTCATTTTTGAAAATTTCTAATTCTGACCATAATTTTGAAAATTCACCATAAATCATACACAACTCCAAATTGAGCGATCTTTATGTATATGGAAAGCTACATATGTCTAGTTTCAAAAAATAAAAACTCATATATTTAACATATCAAGTCTATACAATACTATGAATTCCCAACAGTGTTCAAAAAGGTCTCTTGCATTCTTCCAACTTTCCAAAATACACACTAATATATACATACATAGCCATAACTTGCCTTTATCTTAGATGATACTCCATAACAACCTAGAGGAACATATTAACATGAAAACACATCATGATCATGTTCCATAAGATTTTACATAACATATCATATAATAGTATCAACCTAAGCATCATTATCTTGAACATTAACTTGCTTCTCCTTGCCTTTCCTTTCTTCGGTAATCTTGCCATAACTTGAACCTAAAATTTGTTAGACATTTGGAAAGGGGTGAGATTCAAAGAATCTCAGTAGTAACTACCATATATGCTTATATATCATCATATATTGCAAACTTTCTTGAAACATACATTAAACTTTCATTTAAAATCATTTGTGCACAAACATTTTCTAAAAAATTTGGGCAGCACCTCCCCTTAAATTATAAACATTCCTAAGGTCAAATACCCTTTAAACAACATAGTCAATCAATTCAATACATCACAAAACATCAATACAATCAACAATTACATCAAGTAAGTATATTGGCAACAATAACAATATATAGGCACAATGTGCTTAGTTAACTACCTTGTGGATTTTCAATGACTTTCAAACCTTGTACACCTCTTCTTTGGTCTTGTAACCCTTATTTGAATCCTAATGCATCACAAAATATGGTCATTAACCATTGATTATACAATCTCCTTTACAAAGTGCCCACTTGAACTAAAATTTGCACTTTGTCATCTATAGAGCATTCCTTGTACAACATACTTGTTCTAAACTATTTTGGGCCCAAGGAATCCATTTTTGAGGTCAAAATCATGAAATTTCCTTCCTAATTCAAACCCTAATTAGGTAGAAAATTTCATAAAAATATAGAAAAATAACTACTCCATGAATCTTGAAACAACTTGTACATTCATGCATCTTAAGACATTTTCAAGCTTTTCTATGGTTTTATTTTACCATAGCTCAACTTTCTCTCTCTAGGGTTTTCCATAGCTGAACCTTGAAGTAAGAGAGAAGACAAAATTGTTAGATAAGCTAGCTTCCCAAGAGGGGGGTGAATTGGGAAGATTGAAAATTTTCTGCAAAATGTCAAGAAAGTGAAGAAAGCAAAGTATGATAGTAAAACAGAGTATAAATGAATAAAATGTAAAAGTAGCAGTAAAGAGAAGAAAACTCAGATATTTATCTTGGTTCGGTCTCTCCACTTGACCTACGTCCAGTCCCCAAGTCACCACTTGAGATTTTTCACTATTCTGCAAGAATTCAATGGGCTTCTTGCAAATGCCTCAGTACAAAGATGATACTCTGTCTCTAGAGCTCACTCTTTCATTCTATGCACTCTTACTAAGTGTTTTCCCAATCCCTTGTGATATCCCCTCACAAGAAAATTTTTCTTCCAAATGAAGATAAGATTGTTTACAAAGATTAAACTCTCTTAGACAGAGTAAATATGAAAGCTGGAGTACAAATATTGAAGTGAGAGAGTAAGAGACTTTGAGTAGATGATTTGGCAGAGTTTCAGTATATACAAAGTTAAAATCGTTACCCACAACTTCAAATGATGTCATATTTATAGATTTTGGTCTCAACTATACGTTAGAGACAAAATCTATCCGTTGGAGAAGTTATCCAATGGTTATTCTGAAAAACTATCCGTTAACCAACCGCATTTAATGCTTCTGATACTCTGAAATTCAAATTTCAGTTGGTTAATAGACGAATTTCACATAAATCGAAGGCTAAAGACTTCAACGTTGAATGCCCGAAGTTTGTCTGTCCTGAAGTGAAGTTCAAATTTTGATATTTGGAAAATGATTCTATGTTGTGACATATGAATTTTCAAGAAGAAAGTTTTTCTATTAAGTGTGAACAGTATTTTCAATTTGCTATAGTGCCTTCGAAATTTGAATTTTGGAACCCCAAAATTCGTCTGTCCGTAGCTGGCTTGTAAGGCACAGTAGTTCATCTAATTCGAAATTTGAATTTTCAAATGGCAAAGTTCGTCTATCAGAGAGACCTATTTTCAAACTTACTTCAAAATTCGAATTTACAAATACTGTTATTCGTATGTCAACATATCAATATATCATACTCACAAGGTTTGTTTCTGAAATTTGAATTTTTATGTTCAAAGTTCATCTATTAGTGAGCAATTTTGAAACCCAATCTAATCTTGGTTTCAGATGAACTTTGACATAATTTCAGATGAATTTCTTTAGTTTTCATAAGTTTCATTTTATCTGAAATTCGAATTTTTAAAACCCAAAGTTCATCTGTTACTGAAAGCTCCTTTCAAACACTTATGAAAATTCAAATTTTCTCAAGTCAAAATTCGTCTGTCAGAGAAGCTTCTCTTCAGACTTGTTCAGCTTCAATACGAAATTCGAATTTCCAAAGCCAAAGTTTGAATTTCCAAGATGACAAATCAGTATAAACCTTTCAAACTTCACCTGTTGGTGGGTGTTTTTCAAATATTCCATGATTTAACATAGAATCAAAGTTTTAAAATATCTTTTCACTAAATCAAAGTCTTTTACTCAAATCAAAACATTGCTAAATATCCTACATAAATCTTTGCACTGATATCTCCATGATTCCTTCGCTTGAACCTTTTGTGCACCTTTGATATCTTTATTCCAAGCTCTTGAAGGTTAGTTTGGAATCATCAAAACACTTGATTCAACATTCTCCCCCTTTTTGATGATGACAAAACAACTTACAAACTGGATTAGTACTTGGGTTTGCTTTAGCAAACTCCCCTTCAACATATGCATTATATTTCAAAAGATATCATATATACTAAATCAAGTAAAGAGATTCAAAGATTAACAGGAATAGATCATTGCAGCCAAGGAATTCTTTTATTTTATCAAACATTGCTTTACAGATGCAAAATAGTTTGAAAAACATAACAAAACATTACAAAAGGGCCCAAGCCTAAGTTCTAATCCCTTCTTCTTTGACTTGGTCTTCTTACTGTAAGTCTTTCCAAAAGGCTTAGTAGCAGACTTCCTAATTCCAATTTGCTCACTTTTCTCCCCCTTTTTGACATCATCAGAAAGGTGAACAAAATCTGCAGGAGGAGGGATTTGAGACACTGGAATAACTTGAAGAGGCACAGGGACAAAGGGCGTTTTTGGATTGAGCTTTGGAAAGGACCCAGAAACCTCAGAACTTGTGTCTTCATCTTCATCATCAGAAATCTCAAGAAGTTCAGAAATTTCTCTCCTTGTGATTGCCAATTGTGTCCTTCTTTCCTCCAAGAAACCATGATATGTAACAGGTGAGGGAGCAGAAGGAGAAAACATTTCTTCAAGCCATCTTCTCTGAGCTTGTAGGAGAACATTATGTGCAATGGCTTCCAGATCAACAAAAGGCACAATGCTCTTTTCTTCATTTATGGCAGCTGGCATGAATGGTGAAGTGGAGATGGCTGCCACTAATCTTTCTACTTGCTCAGATTCTTGCTAGGATAGGATTGACACTTGAGCATCTGCTGGAATAGGATCATGAGAACTTGAATCTCGAGGGCCTCCTTCTTCCATACTATAGTCCAAGGGAGGACCAGGACTTGGTGTACTCAGTGTACCAGCAACCTCAGTATCATCTACAGCATCATCATGCTCAAAAGAGGCTAGCTCAAAGGGGCTTGAAGGCTCAGGATTTGGAGACTTAGCAGGCTCAGAGAACCCTGGCTAAGGTGGAGCTGATGTGGCAAGAATTGCACTCCGAATGTCTTCATATGCATTAGCAACCACTTTCATGTTCTTGGCCAACTGATGAATCTGATCTTGCAGATGAGCAAATTTGGCATTTTGCTCATCCCTGATGCTAAGTATGAGTGTAGACAAACTGTCATACATCTCAGTGATCTTGGTTGGCTTGACACGAGAGGAGGGAGTAGATGGAATGTGAGTAGGCTTAGATTGAGATGGGACAGTCAGAGAAGGCTAAGGTGTAGGTCTTGCAGGAACCTCAGAGGTACCTTCTTGTTGTAGGGAGGCATCTTCAACAAAGAAGAGATCTTCAGATTTTCCTGCTCCCTTCCCAACTCATCTTCCTTTGTTTCTCTCAATTCCCATTCTTTGCAGTTCCTCTTCCTTGAAAATCTCAATAGGCTTCCCTTTCCCTTTCTCAAGGTGCTGAATTCTAGCATATTGTAGAATTTCAGAAATGATTGCTGCATAGGGGAGTGTGGAATCTTTCCTCTGATCCCTTGCCTTAATCATGCGCTGGAGTATGATATGTCCCATGTTGATGAGCTTTCCATGCATGATTACTGCCACCACATGTGCCTCTGTCCTTGTGATCAAACTGAAGCTACCTCCCTTGTTGAAGATAATCCTAGATACTATGTAGTGTAGGATCCTCACTTGAGCACTGAGGTATGTGGGCTTTAGCCAAGTTTATGGTTGGCCTATTCTCCTTTCTTCTGAACAAAGTAATCAGGATTGTGCCTTCCTTGTAGTTCAGAAAGGGACCACCTTCTTCATCAGCAGTCTCTGCCTCATCCATATATCTAGAAGCAGTGATATCAATCTTAAGGCCATATTGCCCTGGTATTTCCAATACTTCATTGAAAGTTTCATCTGTGAGCCAGATGGTCCTTGATCTCAGATTGACCTCACACTTCTTCTTCTTGCTGTTGTACTTCAAGGAGGCATACCATGTCTTAACCACTTCATCATCATACCTCTCTAGTATCTCTAACAGATTCTTATATCTTAGCATCCATATTCCAACATCAAAACTGTTAGAGACCAAGAAATCTTCCAAGTTTACACAGTGAGGCTTGATTACCTTTTTACTTGCGAACTTGGTTGAGTATTCTTCCTGAATCTGAGGAGTGGTCCATAATGGCATTGTTGTAAGTTGGTATTCTCCAAATTCAGTACTGGAAGAGGAAGTGGAAGCAACTGTATCAGCAGCAGGAACAGGGACTGAAGGCTCTGCTTTCTTTAAAGAAGAGGGTCCAGCTTTCTTTGATTCTGCCTTTGGGGTTGTCTTCAGTCGTTTGGAGGGAGTTGCCTTGCTTGATTCGGATTTTATCTTCGGGCTTTCACCCTCCCTTGAGGCATATTGGGATTTGACAGATCTCTTTGGTCGTGCCTCTCCTTTTTTAGCTTCATGATTCTTTACTCTTGCCATTTTTGTGGATGAATGTTTCAGAATGAGGCTGGGAATGGGTTTATAGGATGCAAAAAGGAGTTTAAACAGTGGAAAATGAAGATTTTTTATCAGAATTTAAGAGCATTGAAGAGAGAATTTGAACAGACTCAGAGAAGGAGTGAGTAGGGTTGCATCTGTTCAGAGGAAAACCGTTAGTTTTAACATAAGTAACCGCCTGATAGACAAATTTTGAGGGGTCAAAATTCAAACTTCGAGCAGTTAAAAGTTAAACTATTCAGCAAAGCTTACAGACAGATGAATTTTCTTCTAAAAGTTCATCTGACATAGGCTTGGTTCAATCAGCACAGGATGAATAGACGAACTTTGATTCAACAAAGTTCAAATTTCGAAGAGCAAGCATCAAGCAACCATCAATGCAACAATCAATAGATGAATTATGCATATGAACATTCATCTTTTAGAGATTCAACACTATGAGCAAGTTTCAACAGACGAATTTTGAATCAGAAATTCAAATTTCTTTACTTTGTAAAGGTTCTCCAACATTCGTATGTTAAGAAATAATCATTTGTATAATCATCATGTTGGACAAACATAACTTTGAAACCTTTATTCTTGAAATTTCGAATTTTCAAGGTCCAACAGACGAATTTCAAGGGACCACCGAGAACTGTTCCAATATATAACAAGCTGAAGTTCATCTGTTGGGCATATAAATTCGAATATTGACCATGCTAACTTGTTCAGAAACACAATTTATCAAGGAAATTTCGTCTAACACACAACTAAGATATGAATTTCAACTTTAAAAACTTACAGAATGGATCCAGAACTCAGATTTCTTGCTGTCTCTTTCTCCTTTTGATTGTTCCATTCTGAGTTGCTCCATTTTTCAGATCTAGTGTCATTCAAACTCATGAGGAGCACCTGCAACTTACATTAAACTTTCTCCGATGCTTAAGTTAGAATTAATTTAATGTTAGAAAATTTAAAAATAGAATTGCACAAGGATTTACTTACAGTTCATTGGGATTTACCATACCCAATTCTCTCCTAATTTTGCAATATCTATCTTCTGATAGAGGCTTTGTCAAGATATCAGTAACTTGATCCTCTGTTGGGATGTATTCTAATTTGATTTCTCCTTTCAGAACATGATCCCTTATGAAGTGGTGCCTAACTTCAATTTGTTTTGTCCTTGAATACATGACAGGATTCTTTGTGATATTAATGACACTTTGGTTATCACACATGATTGGTATTTCCTTCATCTCAACCTCAAGATCTTCAAGCTGCTATTTCATCTAGATGATTTTGGCACAACAGCTTCCAGCTGCAACATATTCAGCTTCTGCCGTGGATAAGGCCACACTGTTTTGCTTTTTGCTAAACCATGAAACCAAGGATCTTCCCAAAAATTGACAAGTTCCACTTGTGCTTTTTCTATTAGTTTTGGATCCTGCAAAGTCAGCATTAGTGTATCCTTTGAGATCTTCTCCATTGCCCTTTGGATACTAAAGACCCATCTGTGATGTTCCAATGAGATATCTGAAGATACGCTTAACATTAGTTGCATGGGTTTCCTTGGGACTTGATTGGAATCTTGCACACATATAGACACTGAACATGATGTCAGGTCTGCTGGCAGTTAGGTACAATAGGGATCCAATCATTCTTCTATACTGAGTTATGTCAAACATTTTCCCTTTTTCATCCATATCCAGTTTGGTTGTTGTAGCCATAGGTGTCCTTATTGGCTTGGCATTCTCCATCCCAGACTTCTTTAGCAATTCCTTCAGATACTTGGATTGGTTGAGAAAGATACCATCATCACACTACCTGATTTGTAATCCAAGGAAGAAGTTGAGTTCACCCATCATGGACATTTCGAATTCTCCCTGCATTAGCTTAGAAAAATTCTTGCAAAGAGATTCATTAGTAGCACCAAATATAATATCATCAACATAGATTTGAACACTAAGTAAATCTTTATTTTCTTTCTTAGTGAATAAAGTTGTATCTACTTTTCCTCTATTGAAACCCTTTTCAGTTAGAAAATTACTTAATCTTTCATACCATGCTCTAGGGGCTTGTTTTAAACCGTAAAGAGTTTTCTTCAATTTATAAACATGGTTTGATTTTGTAGAGTCCTCAAAACCTGGAGGTTGATCTACATAAACCTCTGCCATGATATATCCATTTAGAAAAGTACTCTTCACATCCATTTGATACAACAAAATATTTTTCATGCATGCTAACAGGATTCTAATTGCTTCTAATCTAGCTACTGGAGCAACGGTTTCCTCAAAATTAATACCTTCTTCTTGATTATATCCTTTAGAAACCAATCTAGCTTTATTTCAGATTATTGATCCTGATTCATCAAGTTTATTTCTAAAAACCCATTTGATGCCAATGACAGGATGATTTTTGGGTCTGGGTACTAAGTCCCAAACTTGATTTCTTTCAAACTGGTTTAACTCTTCTTGCATTGCCAAAATCCAGTATTCATCAGTTAAGGCTTCCTCAGTACATTTAGGTTCAATTTGTGAAATGAAAGCACAATTTATCATTTAATCCCTTAACTGTCTTCTGGCTTTAACTCTCTCTTGAACATTTCCTATCACTTGATCAACAGGATGATTCCTTTGATATCTCCAAGCTCTAGGGAGTTCTTGAGACATTTCTTCATTATTTTCATCTTCAAAATCTCTCTCCTGAATATCTTCCTCTATGTTAATAAATTCAGATAGTTTTGGAGGTTCAATTTTACCTTCATAAAAAATATCTAATTTTTTAAAGTTTGAAACAAGATCATCCTTATCAGTAACATGTTTGGAAGCAGTTTCATTTTCAATAAATACTACATTCACAGATTCTTTTACCAATTTAGATTTTTTATTGAAAACTCTATATACTTTACTCCTACTAGAATAGCCCAGAAATATACCTTCATCAGATTTGGCATCAAACTTACCCAGATTCTCCTTTCCATTGTTGTGAATGAGGAACTTGCAGCCGAACACATGGAGGTGTGAGAGATTTGGCTTTCTTCCTCTGTACAGCTCATAGGGAGTCTTCCCAAGAATTGGTCTGATGTAGGCTCTATTTATGATGTGGCTTGCTGTGTTGACTGCATCAGCCTATAATACTTGAGAGAGTTCATTTTCATTCAGCATAGCTCTAGCCATCTCTCCAATTGTTTTGTTCTTCCTCTCTACTACTCCATTTTGTTGAGGAGTTCTTGGAGCTGAGAAGTTGTGATCAATTCCATGTTCATTACAATACTCCAAGAAATATGAGTTCTCAAACTCTCCTCCATGATCTGACCTGATAGACACAATGGAAATACCCTTCTCATTTTGCACTTTCTTGGCTAAGGTTACAAATTCATCAAAGGTATCACTTTTAGAGGAAAGAAACAATGTCCATGTAAATCTAGAGTAATCATCCACAATTACAAGCACATATAGATTTCCACCAATGAGGGATGGACCAATCAGATCCATATGCAGTAGTTCTAGTGGTCTAGTTGTGGTGACTACATTTTTGGGTTTAAAAGAAGATTTAGTTTGCTTTCCTTTTAGGCATACATCACATTCTTTGTCCTTTTCAGAAGTGATTTTTGGTAGGCCAATGACTAACTCATTTTTAACCAGTTTTGAAAGCTGATTCATGTTAACATGAGCTAATCTTCTATGCTACAACCAACTATCATTATCCTGACTAATCAAGCAGATAGAATCTAAGGGAGGAAGTTCATCAAGATCAATAGTATAGCAGTTACCATCCCTTTGAGGATTACTTTGTGATTGCTTTTCCTGATGACCAGGCAGAATTTTGAGTCAAACAGTATCCAGTTTCCTTTGTCACATGTTTGCCTCACACTTAGCAGATTGTGGTTGAGGCCAATCACAAACAGCACCTCTTCAATGGATGTTTCAGGATTCTTGCCCACAATGTCAATGCCAACTATTCTGTCATATTGATCACCACCAAAGGTCACCTTTCCTCCTTTCTTGTCTCTAAGGGTGATGAACGTCTCCTTGTCACCGGTCATGTGACTTGAGCAGGCACTGTCCATATACCATTTATTACTCTTTCTAGCTTTGAGACAGACCTACAAAGCAAAGTTCATATTTTCTTTTTAGGTACCCAAATTTGCTTAGGTCCTTTCCTGTCAGTAGTCTTTTCCCTAGATACAGATGTACCTTTGGGAACCCATTTAACCTTCCTGTCAAGCCCATTTTTCTTTATAACACATGAACTAAAAATATGTCCCCTCTTGTTATAGAAGTGACAGGTGGTAAAGGGACTGCTGGATTGAGATGCAGAAAGAAAATAATGCAGATAATATTTTTGTTTTGCATGCCTTGGTTGATCATAAGATTCAATATGCTGAGAAATATGTTCTTTCTTTCTAGTGCCACTATCATGCACAAAGTGTCTCATGTACATATTCTGATTTTTCTTCCTAATCTTTTCTTTTACAGCACAAGGATCATAGCCAAGTCCAGCCTTTCCCTGTAATATTCTTTGGCTTCCCATTAAAGTAAACAACATATCTTTACCTTTAGTAAGCCCAGACATGCTTTTCACTAGATATTCATTGGTTTGCTTTAGTTCAATACATGATTTACAGCAAGCAAATTCAGCAATTTCAGAGATGTTGCGTTGAGATTCTAGTTTGTTAATCTTTTTCTTAGCTTGCTTCAATTCTTTAGCAGCCTTAACAAACTCATCATACAGCTCATGAAATGCATCCAACAATTCATAATAGGAAGGTTTAGATTCATATACCTTATCTTCTTGATCACTGCTGCATGGGATATCAGCTTCTTTAGAGGCAAGAGCCATCAGATAGATGTTGGCAATTTCATCTTCAACATCTTCTTCTTCATCTGAGCTGTTGCCCCATATTGATGAGATGTAAGCTCTTTTCTTCTTTCCTTTGTCTGTAGATTTCTTTTCTTTCTCTTGCTTCTTGAGGAATTGTGGACATTCCCATTTGATATGTTCCTGCTTTTTACACTCATAGCAAGTGACAGGTTCTTTTGCTTCTGTCTTGCTCTCTTCAGCTGCTCCTTTCTTGAAGATTTTCTTGTTTCTCTTCTTGCTGTAGAATCTTCTAAACTTTCTAACCATCATAGCCAGAGTTTCTTCATCTAGCTCATTTCCATCGTCAGATTCCTCTTCATTCTCCTCAGCAGCTTTCAGAGCGAGACCTTTCTTCTTTCTGTCTAGTCCAGCCTCTTTGAAAGCCTTCATTTTTCCTTCATACTCCTCAAGGCTACCAAAAAGAGCTGTGACAGAGGCCATTGATTCTCCTCTATCTTCCTCTATTGCTGTTACTTTGGGTTGCTATTCCAGAGGGAGAGCTCTGAGGATCTTTCTTACTTTTTCTGTTTGAGTGCACTCCTTTCCCAGGCTCTTCAGTTGATTCACAATGAGGGTGAATCTCTTCTGTAGCTCTTTTACATTCTCTCCTTCAGCCATTCTGAAACTTTCATATTCACCTATGCATATATTCAGTTTATTTTCCCTTACTCCAGTTGTTCCTTCATGAGCAATTTGCGAGGTGTCCCACATTTCCTTGGCAGTGGAGCATTGTGAGACTCTATAGAATTCATCTTGATTCAAAGCACTGACCAAGCAATATTTTACCTTGAAGTTTAGCAAGACTCTTCTTCTATCCTCCTAATTCTGTTCGGCTTCTGGCTTCTCTCTGTATTTTCCATCATCTTCCAAAGCCATTGGGACAAAATCTCCCTTCTAAATGACTGACCAGATGTCCAGATCAATTGACTGGAGATAGATTTGCATCCTCATCTTTCAGTAATTATAGTATTCTCCACTGAAGCTAGGTGGTCTATTTGTGTTGTTTCCCTCTGGTAGTATGCTTTCTTCAAAGCCATCCATTGTAATTCCCAGACTGTGAGATCCTTTGATTGGGAATCCGGGCTCTGATACCACTTGTTAGATAAGCTGGCTTCCTAAGAGGGGGGTGAATTAGGAAGATTGAAAATTTTCTGCAAAATGTCAAGAAAGTGAAGAAAGCAAAGTATGATAGTAAAACAGAGTATAAATGAATAAACTATAAAAGTAGCAGTAAAGAGAAGAAAACTCATATATTTATCCTGGTTCGGTCTCTCCACTTGACCTACGTCCAGTCCCCAAGTCACCACTCGAGATTTTCCACTATTCTGCAAGAATTCAACGGGTTTCTTGCAAATGCCTTAGTACAAAGATGATGCTCTGTTTCTAGAGCTCACTCTTTCACTCTATGCACTCTTACTAAGTGCTTCCCAATCCCTTGTGATATCCCCTCACAAGAAAATATTTCTTCCAGATGAAGATAAGATTGGTTACAAAGATTAAACTCTCTTAGATAGAGTGAATATGAAAGTTGGAGTATAAATATTGAAGTGAGAGAGTAAGAGACTTTGAGTAGATGATTTGGCAGAGTTTTAATATATACAAAGTTAAAATCGTTACCCACAACTTTAAATGATGTTATGTTTATAGATTTAGGTCTCAACTATACGTTAGAGACAAAATCTATCCGTTGGAGAAGTTATCCAACGGTTATTCTGAAAAACTATCTGTTAACCAGCCGCATTTAATGCTTCTGACACTCTGAAATTCGAATTTCAGTTGGTTAACAGACAAATTTCACAGAAACCGAAGGCTAAAGACTTCAACGTTGAATGCCCGAAGTTCATTTGTCATGAAGTGAAGTTCAAATTTTGATATTTGGAAAATGATTATATGTTGTGACATACGAATTTTCAAGTAGAAAGTTTTTCTGTTAAGTGTGAACAGTATTTTCAATTTGCTACAGTGCCTTCGAAATTCGAATTTTGGAACCCCAAAATTCGTCTGTCTGTAGCTGGCTTGTAAGGCACAGTAGTTCATCTAATTCGAAATTTGAATTTTCAAATGGCAAAGTTCGTCTGTCAGAGAGACCTCTTTTCAAACTTACTTCAAAATTTGAATTTGCAAATACTATTATTCGTATGTCAACATATCAATATATCAGACTCGCAAGCTTTGTTTTTGAAATTCAAATTTTTATGTTCAAAGTTCGTCTGTCAGTGAGCAATTTTGAAACCCAATCTAATCTTGGTTTCATATGAACTTTGACATAATTTCAGATGAATTTCTTTAGTTTTCATAAGTTTCATTTTGTCTGAAATTCGAATTTTTAAAACCTAAAGTTCGTCTGTTACTGAAAGCTCCTTTCAGACACTTATCAAAATTCAAATTTTCTCAAGTCAAAATTCATCTGTCAGAGAAACTTCTCTTCAGACTTGTTCAGTTTTAATACAAAATTCGAATTTCCAAAGGAAAAGTTTGAATTTCCAAGATGACAGATCAGTATAAACCTTTCAAACTTCGCCTGTTGGTGGGTGTTTTTCAAATATTTCATGATTTAACATAGAATCAAAGTTTTAAAACGTCTTTTCACCAAATCAAAGTCTTTTACTCAAATCAAAACATTGCTAAATATCCTACATAAATATTTGCACTGATTTCTCCATGATTCCTTCACTTGAACCTTTTGTGCACCTTTGATATCTTTATTCCAAGCCCTTGAAGGTTGGTTTGGAATCATCAAAACACTTGATTCAACAAAAATACTCCATGAAACTACCAAAAACCTCAAGAAAACATAAGCTAGGAACCTTGGAAACTTACCCTTGAAATTTGGCTTTGATGCTTGACTTGTAGCTCTTGTTTTCCCTCATGAGATTTTTTTTTGCTCTTTCTCTTTCCTTTACTTCTGGTTCCAGACATGAAAATGCCTAAGGAAGATAGAACTTTATAACTTAATAGGATATAGTTAACTTTATCTTTTAACTTAATTGCTTTTTCTTCTTCAAAAGCTTTTTGAAAAATACTAATATTAAATCTTAATTACCCAATAAATATTATTTTGACATTAATAAATTCCATACTATATTTCATTGGGTCTAACTCATTGAGAGTTTCATTTTTGACTATAATTTTTCATATTTACAAAAATGCCTTTGACTTGTGGCCAATTTATAATTTTTAAAACTTTCGACTCATTTAGTATAATTTATCCCAAAATTCCTAAACTTTTCTTCAACCTCCCCTACGTCCACCCCCTTCAGTTTTTTTTTTGTAATTTTCTGTTACATTTTCTTTTTCTTTTCTCTTTTTTTTTCTGGGGTAAAATCATCATTTTCTCCTTTTTCCTTCAAACTGAGATAATTGATCTCTTTGTCCTATTTCATTCCAAACGATATACACCCATTTTTCCAAATTCTTTATAGATTTTAAAATATTGAGCCTTGAATATCCAGAAAATTTTAGGATATTACATTGAGCTTTGAGGAATACTTTATGATTACTTTTTTCGGATGACCAGGTAGAATTTTGAGTCAAATAGTACCCAATTCCCTTTGTCACACGTCTAATTCACACTCAGTAAGTTGTGGTTGAGTCCAACTACAAACAACACCTCTTCTATAGATGTTTCAGGATTCTTGCCCACAATACCAATGCCAACTATTTTGCCATATTAATCACCTCCAACTATTTTGCCATATTGATCACCTCCAAAGGTCATCTTTCCACCTTTCTTATCTCTAAGAGTGATGAAATTCTCCTTATCACCAATCATATGGCTTGAACAAGCATTATCCATATACCATTTGTTGCTTTTTCTTGCTCTAAGACAAACCTACAAAACAAGATTCAATTCTGGCTAGGTTCTTTTCTGTCAGTGGCATTTTCCCAAGATACAAATGTACCTTTGGGAACTCATTCCATCTTCCTGCCAAGTCCATTTTTCTTTAATAAATATGAACTGGAAACATGTCCCTTCTTATTACAGAAGTAGCAGGTGGTAAAGGGACTGCTAGATTGTGATGTAGGAAGAAAGCAATGCAGATAATACTTTTGTTTCACATATTTTGGTTGGACATAAGATTCAATGCGTTTTGAGGTGTGACATTTCATTTGATATCCATCAGTATGAACAAAATATCTCATACACAAATTTTGATTTTTCTTTTTATTCTTCTTCATAACTGCACAAGGAACATAGCCAAGTCAAGCTTTTCCTTGTGCAATTCTTTGACTTCCTAATAAGGCAAACAACATATCTTTGCCCGTAGTGAGTTTAGCCATGATTTTCAAAAGATATTCATTGTTTTTCTTTAGTTCAGTGCATAATGAATAGCAAGCAGATTCAGTTTCATGCAGAGATGCATTGTTAGATAATTTGCAATCAGATTCTAACTTGCTAATCTTCTTCTTAGTCAATTTTAGTTCTTTTGCAATTTTAACAAACTTATCATGCATGTCATGAAATGTATCAAGCAATTTAGAATAGGAAGGTTCAGATTCATATACTTCATCTTCATGATCACTGCTAAATAAGCTTGGAGTCCCTTCAGATGCAAGTGCCATCAAGCAGATGTTGGCAATTTCTTCCTTATCTTCATCTTCTTTGTCTGAACTGTTGCCCTAGATTAATGAGATGTATACCTTTTTCTTTCTGCCCTTATCAGCAGCTTTCTTTTCTTTTTCCTGCTTTTTCAATAATTGAGGACAATCTCATTTGAGGTGCCCTTACTTTTTGCATTCATAGCAGATGATTAGCTCTTTGCCTTCTTTCTTGCTTTTTGCAGCTGCTCATTTCTTGAAGAATTTTTTATTTCTTCTATTGTTGTAGAATCTTCCAAATTTTTTGACCAACATAGCTAGAGTCTCTTCTTCCAGGTCTTCTTCATCATGAGACTCTTCTTCTTTTTCTTCTGCAGCTTTCAATATAAGGCCCTTTCTCTTCTTGTCTTGACCAACTTCCTTGAGAGCCTTCATTTTACCCTCATACTCCTTAAGATTACTAAAGAGTGCTTTGACAAAAGTCATTGATTCCCCTCTGGCTTCTTCAATCACTGTCACTTTTGGTTGCCATTCCAGAGGAAGATCTCTGAGGATTTTTCTGACTTTTTCTGGCTGTGTGTCTCCTTGCCAATACTCTTCAATTGATTCATAATGAGAGTGAATCTCTTTTACATTTCTTTGATGCTTTCACCTTCCACCATTTTGATGCTTTCATACTCAACGATGCAGGAGCTCAATTTGTTCTCCCTTACTCCAATAGTTCCTTCGTGAGCAATTTCAAGAGTGTCCCATATACCGTTGGTTGTGATACATTATGACACTCTATAGAATTCGTCCTAGTTAAGTGCACTAACCAAGCAGTGTTTTGCCTTAAAGTTCAGCAGGACTCTTCTCTTATCTTCCTCATTCCACTCATCTTCTAGCTTTTCTTTGTATTTGCCATCATCCTGCAACTTCATTAGGACAAATCCCCCTTTTTTATGACAGACCAGATGATCAGATCAATGGACTGGAGATAGATTTGAATTCTCACCTTCCAATATCCATAATGCTCTCCACTGAAGTCAGGAGGTCTATTTGTGTTGTTTCCTTTTGGTAGGATACTCTCTCCAAAGCCAACCATTGATTTTCTTAGATTATTAGATCCGAAAGTGTACAAATGCACATAGAGAGAGAAGAGAGTCTTCACTCCCTTCAAGTGTATAGGTGTTCATGAATAGTGGTGTAAGCATGCCGTTCAAGTTGGATTCACCCTTCATGTGAATACCGGTAGAGGGAGCTAATCAGAAGCGTCAGTTCCTAAGGTCTGATTGTAGAAGAAGAACCTGAAAAACCATTTATCAAAGGTAAAATTCTCCTTTACATCTCAATTTAAGCAATATTGACAGATCTGTGGAAGGGATTCGGTTGTGTTATTCTGCTGTATGTGTATCAAAATTCCCAATAGATTGAAGTATTGAAATTGAATTGCTCTATTTTTGGCTGTCTATTTTGATACATTGTATAAATTCAAATATGTATCCAAAAATTTTGTGATTTATATGGGATAGATATGTCTCACAAACATAATGGCATTGGTTTGGTTGTATTTGGATTAATACAATGGTAGTTATGTATGATTTACTAGGACTACTTCAGTGATAGTCGTATCTAACCTCTGATGATATATGTTGATGCTCTGACTAGTAGCATTAGAATAAATGCATAAAAAAGTATGGTTAGAAATTAGACATGTAAAGCTTTCATTGATGCTAAGTATGCACCAGATGGCTTTGTATTTTAAGAGAAATGAATTTTCAAATTTAAGGATGAGTTTTCAAATAGAAATAAGGATGTAAAAATGAACAATAATGTTTATGCAACAAAGGATACAAATCTGTGAGTTCATTTTCTAATTTCTTATTTTTCCTGAAAATTCAAGATGTGCATGATTTTTATAGATTTAAAACACTAGAAAAGGATTTTTACATATTTAGTTATGATTTCTCGAAAAATACTGTGCAGTGAGTTTACTACGTAAAATAGTTTTGAGAATTTGGAAGTTTAATTAGCTCAAGTTCTTCTAAACTTGTTTTCAAGTATCAAATAAGAAAATTTATAGGGGAAAATATCTTAAAATGTAAGATGTAATAATGTACTAATATATCCCTTATGATTTTACTTTGTACAATACAAATTGGGTATATAAATTGGACTAACTACTTGGTTTGCAAGTGTGTAGAATTGTCCAAAAAGGAAGAGTGAGCATTGAAATAAAAAAATGAAAATCAACATCATGTCTCATTCAAAGAAGAAGAAAAGAAAAGATGCTCTAAGAATTGAAGATCAGAAGAGAGCATGCCAAGAAAGTATGACCAAGAAAGTATATTTTATTTTCACTTAGGTTTTGAGGTAGTTTAATCTTCAAAATTTACTTAATACTTAATCTTGTTACCATATGATTTGAACGAGTTAGATTATGTTAGAATTGAAAAATATTAGCTAACAGACAATTTTGTATTTGACTCATTTATTTTTATGCAAAATTCAAAATTTATTTAGCGAAATTCAAAGTTACAAAGTTTTTATTTCTGATAGACGAATTTTGATTCTGAAATTTGAATTTTGGACTAAGTATTATTAGTGAAAATGTGCAAAATTTGCATGAAATTTAGTCAAAATTTGAATGTTGGTGAAGTTCAAAGAAAGCTTAGAGTTACCTTCTCTGACACATGAACTTTGGACTTCAAAGTGCAAATTTCAAAATGAGAACTTGTTATTCTCATTAGAACGTGCCTCTGATTTACAGTTCAACATTTGAATTTCATAAAGAAGAATTTTTGTACCACATTGAACATGTCCATCATAGACGAATTTTAACTTCTGAAATTCGAATGCCTTGTGAAAATTGAGACAACTGTTCAAACTCTTAAAATGTACTTCCAATATGAAAATTTGTAAGACCTAACAAGGGTTAACTTTGGCAAACTTGAAATTCGATTGTCACAATGTAACAGACGAATTTGGAAGTTCAACATCAAACACATAACTATGCTGACTCTACGAAATTCATATATTAAGCCCTGAAATTCAAATTTTGGTATGACAGATGCATTTAATGCAGTTGGTGAATAGCTCTTTTTGCAAAGTAATGGCTAGAATTGTGTCTAATAGATAGATCTTGTGTCTAACGTTTAGGTAAACCATAAATCTATAAATGGAACTTCATTTGAACTTATGAGCAATGAATTTAAGTGAGTTTGTGCCAAAATGCTACTACAATTCATAAAATCTTTCTGTGTTGGCATTTATAGTCAAACCCACCTTAATAGTATGAGCTTTCAATGTATTAGTTGCACTATAACAGAGTTTTCATTATGTAATCATTCTTTTCTACATTTTTTGAGTAGAATCTGTGTAGGGAAACACTAAGGGATTTACACATCTTGTAAGTGTGTGAGAAGAGTGGCTTCATAGGTACCTACTGAAAATTATGAGATGTATTGAGGCTTCATAGGTGCCTAGATCAAACCTGTGGAATATAGTGATAATCTCAAGTGGTGGTTTGAGGACTAGACGTAGGTCAAGTGGTTTGCGCTAAACCAATATAAATTCTTTTGTCTTACTCTTCATCTACTCATTTCATCTATCAGCTTCTTCATACTCTGTTCATCCCTATTCTGCTGAATAACTAGTGACATTGGGCTACACTTCAAAAAGACAAAAATATTGCATTACCCAATTTGGCCCCTCTTCAATGACCAACCAAATCTTACAATTGGTTTAAGAGCTTGGACTCCCAGTAAAGGTTCTAATCATTCAGGAGGAAGATTGTTAGGTTGGCTAGCTTCCTAAGAGGGAGGTGACTTGGGAAATTTGCAATTTTCTGTAAAACTGAAATATGTTGAATCAAGAGTTTTGATGATTCTAAACCAACACTCAAGAGCCTGGATTGAAGATATCAAAGGAGATCAAAGCTATATCAAGTGAAGATTTTATGAGTATTTGCTGATAGACTTTTTGTAGAGTCTTAGTTCTTGATATGATTGGGTAAAAGATTTTGATTTGAAGAAAAGATGTTTTTAAACTTTGATTTTATGTTAAATCTTGAAATATTTGGAAAACACCCACAAACAGACGAAGGTTGAAAGTTCAAACTAAACTGTCAAAGTTGGAAATTCGAACTTTGCCTTAGGACATTCGAATTTCAAGATTAAACTGAACAAGTCTGAAGAGATGTCTCTCTGTCAGATGAATTTTGGTCATTCAAAATTCAAATTTTCATCAAGTCTGAAAGAAGCCTTTTTGTGACAGACGAACTTCGCAGTTTCAAAATTCAAATTTCAGACAAAATGCAATTTGTGAAAACCAAAGAAATTCGTCTGAAACTATGGCAAAAGTTCATCTGAGATCAAGAAGAAACTAAGTTTGAAAAATGCTCTCTGACAGACGAACTTTGACTTAGCAACATTCGAATTTGCATCTGAGTCAAAGGAGCTACTTTGTGACATTCGAATTTCACTCTTTCAAAATTCGAATTTCAGACAAAACAAAACTTGAGAAAATAGAAGAAATTCATCTGAAAGTTTGATAAAGTTCATCTGAGATCAAGAATGATTTAAGTCTCAAAACTGGTCTCTGACAGATGAATTTTACTCTGCCAAAATTTGAATTTCAAAGAAAGTGAACTACTGTACCTCTTTGAACATTCAATGGACAGACGAATTCGAATTTCGGGCATCCAAAATTCGAATTTCGAGGGTACTGTAGAAAATTGAAAACACTGTTCACGATTTACAGAAAAACTTTCTTCTTGAAAATTCGTATGTCACATTGTGAAAATATTTTATAAGTTTCAAAATTCGAATTTCACTCTATGGACAGACGAACTTCGTATTTTAACGTTGGAAACTTTAACCTTCGGTTCCCTCGAAATTCGTCTGTTGGCCAACCAAAATTCGAATTTCAGTATGTTAGAAACATTAAATGCGGTTGGTAAACGGATAGTTTTTCAGAGTAACCGTTGGATAACTTCCCCAACGGATAGATTTAGTCTCTAACGGATATTTGAGACCTAAATCTATAAATATAACATCATTTGAAGTTGTGGGTAACGAATCAAACTTGTATATACCGAATTTCTGCTGAATCTTCATCTCAAAAGCTTTTACCCTTCCAACTTCATTATTTGTACTTAAACCTTCATATCTACTCTATTCAAGA
Source organism: Adenanthera pavonina (assembly GCA_026686845.1). NCBI lineage: Eukaryota > Viridiplantae > Streptophyta > Magnoliopsida > Fabales > Fabaceae > Adenanthera > Adenanthera pavonina. Next base: position 6,681,011 of record JAIVEN010000019.1, on the reverse strand, counting down.
GAGTTATTCATTTGTAAACTATCTACTCTTCATCTGGAAGATAGATTTACTTGTGAGGGGTATTCACAAGGGGATTGGGAAGCACATAGTGAAAGTGCTTGGAGAGTTTGAGAGAGCTCAGAAACAGAGCATACTCGTGTACTGTGGCCTTAGCAAGAAGCCCGTTGAAATTCTTGCTGTATAGTGGACAAATCTCAAGAGGTGTCTTGGGGACTGGATAAAAATTTCAATCTTCCCAATTCACCCCCCCTCTTGGGAAGTCAGCCTTGCTAACAAGTGGTATCAGAGCCCGGATTCCCACTCAAAGGATTTTACAGTTCGGGAACAAAGATGGCTGGCTTTGGAGAGAGTATACTTCCTGAAGGGAACAACACTAACAGACCACCAGGCTTTAGTGGAGAGCATTATGGGTACTGGAAGATGAGGATGCAGATCTACCTCCAATCAATTGATCTTGACATCTGGTCAGTCATTGATAAAGGAGATTTCGTCCCAATGGCTCTAACTGAAGATGGAAGATACAAAGAGAAGCTGGAAGCAGAGTGGAATGATGAAGACAGAAGGAGAGTCCTACTGAATTTTAAAGCAAAGCATTGTTTAGTCAGTGCCCTGAACCAGGACGAATTCTACAGGGTCTCACAATGCACCACTGCAAAAGGGATGTGGGACACTCTGCAGATTGCACATGAAGGGACATCTGGTGTCAGGGAGAACAGACTCAATACATGCATTGGAGAGTATGAGAGCTTCAGGATGTCTGAAGGAGAAACTGTAAAGGAGCTCCAAAAGAGATTCACTCTCATTGTGAATCAACTAAAGAGCCTAGGAAAGGAATACTCTCAATCAGAGAAAGTAAGAAAAATTCTCAGAGCACTCCCTCTGGAATGGCAGCCCAAGGTGACAGCAATAGAAGAAGCCAGAGGAGAATCAATGGCCTCTGTCACAGCTCTTTTTGGCAGCCTTGAAGAGTATGAAGGAAAAATCAAAGCTCTCAAGGAAGCTGGGATGGACAGAAAGAAGAAAGGCCTTGCCCTCAAAGCTGCTGATGAAAAGGAAGAAGAATCTGATGAAGAGGATGGGCTGGATGAGGAAACTCTGGCTATGATGGTCAGAAAATTCGGAAGATTCTACAGCAAGAAGAAGAACAAGAGATTCTTCAAGAAGGTAGCTGCTGGGGAAAGCAAGAAAGAGGCAAAAGAACCTGTGACTTGCTATGAGTGCAAGAAGCAGGGACACATAAAATGGGACTGCCCCCAATTCCTCAAGAAGTAAGAAAAAGAAAAGAAAGGTGCTGACAAAGGGAAAAAGAAGAAAGCCTACATCTCATCCATATGGGGCAACAGCTCAGATGAGGAAGAAGAAGATGAAGATGAGATTGCCAACATTTGTCTGATGGCACTTGCTTCTGAAGAAACCACACCCTCATGCAGCAGTGATCTGGAAGAAGAGGTATATGAATCTGAACCTTCCTATTCTGAATTACTGGATGCATTTCATGAGCTTCATGATGAATTTATTAAAGTTGCTAAAGAACTGAAATTGGGAAAGAAAAAGATAAGCAAGCTGGAGTCTCAAGGCATAGTTTCTGAAACTGCTTCTTTACTTACTTCTGAATCTGTTTGCTGCACTTCATGCACTGAACTTAAACAAACTAATGATTATCTAGTTAAAAGCATGTCTAGGCTCACAAGAGGTAAAGATATGTTGTTTGCCTTGATGAGGAGCCAAAGAATATCACAAGGAAAAGCTGGTCTTGGCCATGACCCATGTGCTGTCAAGGAAAAGATTAGGAAGAAAAATCAAAATGCATATATGAGACATTTTGTGCATGCTAAGAACAATAAAAAGAAAGTTAATGCATCACCTCACATTGAAACATATGATCAACCAAGGCATGCTAGACAAAAGTATTATCTGCACTGTTTTCTTCCTACATCTCAATGTAGCAGTCCTTTCACTACCTGTCATTTCTGTAACAAAAAGGGACATATTTCCAGTTCCTGTGATTTGAGGAAAAATGGACTTGGGAGGAAAGTTGGATGGGTTCCCAAAGTTGCATCTGCATCTAGGGAAAAATATACTGATCAAAAAGGACCCAAGCAAATTTGGGTACCTAAAAGGAAATCAAAAACATTATTTTGCAGGTCTGTCTCAAAGCTAAGAAAAGCAACAAATGGTATATGAACAGTGCCTGCTCAAGTCACATGACTGGTGACAAGGAGAAGTTCATCACCCTTAGAGACAAGAAAGGAGGAAAGGTGACCTTTGGAGGTGATCAATATGGCAAAATCGTTGGAATCGGCATTGTGGGGAAAAATCCAGAAACATCCATTGAAGAGGTGCTGTTTGTGATTGGCCTCAACCACAACCTGCTATGCGTGAGTCAGACTTGTGACAAAGGAAACTGGGTGCTGTTTGACTCAAAGTTTTGCCTGGTCATCAGAAAAAGTGATCACAAAGTAATCCTCAAGGCTCAAAGGGATGGTAACTGCTATACTATTGACCTTGATGAATTTCCTCCTTTAGATTCTGTGTGCTTAATTAGTCAAAATAACGATAGTTGGTTATGGCATAGGAGATTAGCTCATGTCAATATGAATCAATTGTCTAAACTGGATAAAAATGAGCTAGTTACTGGTTTGCCAAAAATATTTCTTGAAAAGGATAAAGAATGTGATGCATGCTTAAAAGGAAAACAAATTAAATCATCCTTCAAATCTAAAAACATAGTTACCACAACAAGACCACTTGAATTGCTGCATATGGACTTAATTGGACCATCTAGGGTGAAAAGTCTTAGTGGTAATCTGTATGTGCTTGTAATTGTTGATGATTATTCTAGATTTACTTGGACATTATTCCTTTCTTCTAAGAGTGATACCTTTGATGCATTTGTAACCTTAGTTAAGAAAGTGCAAAATGAGAAAGGTATCTCTATTGTGTCTATAAGATCAGATCATGGAGGAGAATTTGAAAATGCATACTTCCTGGAGTACTGCAGTGAGCGTGGAATTGACCACAACTTCTCAGCTCCTAGACTCCTCAACAAAATGGAGTAGTAGAAAGGAAGAACAGAACTATTGGGGAGATGGCCAGAGCTATGCTGAATGAGAAAGAACTTTCTCAAGTGTTATGGGCTGATGCAGTGAACACAGCAAGTTACATCATCAACAGAGCATACATCAGACCCATCCTGGGAAAGACTCCATACGAGCTGTACAAGGGGAGAAAGCCAAATCTGTCCCATCTCCATGAGTTCGGGTGCAAATGCTTCATTCACAACAATGGCAAAGAAAACCTAGGTAAATTTGATGCCAAATCAGATGAAGGTATATTTCTAGGCTACTCTAGTAGGAGTAAGGCATATAGAGTTTATAATAAAAGATCAAATATGGTAGAAGAATCTGTGCATGTGGTTTTCATTGAAAATGAAACTGTTTCAAAACATCTTACCAATGAGGATGATCTTGCTTTCAATTTTGAAAAACTGGGCATTTCTGATAAAAGTAGAACTGAACCTCCAAAGATATCTGAATCTGTTAACATAGAGGAAGATATCCAGGAGCAAGAGTTTGATGAAGAAAATAATGAAGAAACATCTCAAGAACTCCCTAGAGCTTAGAGATATCAAAGAAATCATCCCGTTGATCAAGTGATAGGAGATGTTCAAGAGAGAGTCAAAACCAGAAAACAGTTAAGGGATCAAATGCTAAATTGTGCTTTCATTTCTCAAATTGAACCCAAATGTGCTGAAGAAGCCTTAACTGATGATTACTGGATTTTGGCAATGCAAGATGAACTAAATCAGTTTGAAAGAAATCAAGTTTAGGATTTAGTACCTAGACCCAAAAATCATCCTGTTATTGGTACCAAATGGGTTTTCAGAAACAAACTTGATGAATCTGGAACCATAATCAGAAATAAAGCTAGATTAGTTGCTAAAGGGTATAATCAAGAAGAAGGTATTGATTTTGAAGAAACCTTTGCACCAGTAGCCAGATTAGAAGCTATAAGAATTCTACTAGCTTATGCATGCATGAAAAATATTTTGCTATATCAAATGGATATAAAGAGTGCCTTTCTGAATGGATATATCATGGAAGAGGTTTATGTAGATCAACCTCCAGGTTTTGAAGATTCTACAAAACCAAACCATGTCTATAAACTGAAGAAAGCTCTTTATGGATTAAAACAAGCTCCCAGAGCATGGTATGAAAGATTGAGCAACTTTCTGACTGAAAAAGGGTTTAACAGAGGCAAAGTTGACACAACTTTATTTACTAAGAAAGAGAATAAAGGTTTACTAATTGTCCAAATCTATGTTGATGATATTATTTTCGGTGCTACTAATGAAACTCTTTGCAAGGAATTTTCTAAGTTAATGCAGGGAGAATTCGAAATGTCCATGATGGGTGAACTCAATTTCTTCCTTGGATTGCAAAATCAGACAGCTTAATGATGGTATCTTTCTCAGTCAATCCAAGTATCTAAAGGAGCTGTTAAAGAAGTTTGGAATGGAGAATGCCAAGCCAATGGGAACACCTATGGCTACTGCAACCAAACTGGACATGGATGAAAATGGAAAAATGTTTGACATTACTCAATACAGAAGAATGATTGGATCCCTGCTATACCTAACTGCCAGCAGACCTGACATTATGTTCAGTGTCTGCATGTGTGCAAGGTTCCAATCATGCCCCAAAGAAACCCATGCAACAGCTGTGAAAAGAATTTTCAGATATCTAATTGGAACATCACAAATGGGTCTTTGGTATCCAAAAAGCAATGGAGAAGATCTCAAAGGATACACTGATGCTGATTTTGCTGGATCCAAAACTGACAGAAAAAGCACAAGTGGAACTTGTCAGTTTCTTGGAGGATCCCTGGTTTCATGGTTCAGCAAAAAGCAAAACAGTGTGGCTCTATCCACTGCAGAAGCTGAGTATGTTGTAGCTGGAAGCTGTTGTGCCCAAGTCATCTGGATGAAGCAGCAGCTTGAGGATCTTGAGGTTAAAATGAAAGAGATACCCATCATGTGTGATAATCAAAGTGCCATAAACATCTTTAAGAATCCTGTCATGCACTCAAGGACGAAACATATTGAGGTTAGACACCACTTCATAAGGGATCACGTTCTGAAAGAAGAAGTTAAGCTAGAATACATCCCAACAGAGGATCAACTAGCTGACATACTCACCAAACCTCTACCAGAAGACAGGCATTGCAAAATAAGAAGAGAATTGGGAATGGTAAATCCCAATGAATTGTAAGTCATTTCTGTGCAATTCTGTCTTTAGAATTTTTAATACTAGAATTTATTCTAACTTGAGCATCGGAGTATGTTTTAGTATAGTTGCAGGTGCTCCTTGTGAAAATCAATGGCTAAAAGTTTGAAAGATTGGAGCACTCCAGATTGGAACAACCAGAAAATGAAGTGAATGATAATTATTCTAAGGTCTGGATCCATTCTGTAAGTTTTTAAAGTTGAAATTTGTATGATGTTTGATTGCTAGATGAATTTCATTGATAATCTGTGTTTTTGAACTGGTCAACATGGTCAACATTCGAATTTTGGTTGACCAACAAACGAACTTTGGCCTGTTATGCCTTGGAACAGTTCTCAGTAATGCCTCAAAATTCGTCTATTAAAGCTTGAAAGTTCAAATTTTCAAAAACAGAAATTTCAAAGTAATGATTGTCCATCACTGTTATACGAATTATTACTTCTTAACATACGAATGTTGGACAATATTTACAAAAGTTGAAAAATTCGAAGTTTCAGTTCAAAATTCGTCTGTTGAATTATGTTCTTGATGATTGAATGCTTGAAAGATGATGCTCTGCATGCTTAATTCGTCTATTGGTTGAAGTTTTGTTTGTTGAGGCTATTTTTCTTTTCAACATTCAAATTTTGTCGGAACAAAATTCGTCTGTTGTGTATGTATTGATTGTTTCAAGCCTCTGTCAGACGAACTTTCAAGATGAAAATTCATCTATCAGTAAGATGTGCTGGATGGTTTAACTTGTAACTGCCCGAAGTTCGAATTTTGACCCCTTAAAATTCGTCTGTCAGACGGTTACATGCGTTAAAACCGACGGTTTCCCACAGAACAGACACAACCCTATTTGTAACTCCTCCAAGTCTGTTCTGATTCTCTCTTCAATCCTCTTAACTCCTGTCCAAAAACCGTCATTTCTCACCAATTAAACTTCCTTTCGCATCCCTTAAATCTATTCTCAGCCACATTCTGCATCATTCAACCAAGAAATGGTGAGAGTGAAGATTCCTGGAACAGGATAAGCTGGAACTCGGCCAAAAAGGACGGTCAAATCTCAATATGCTACAAAGGAAGGAGAGAAATCCAAGAGAAAGGCCAAACCCGGTAAAGCTACTCCTTCCAAACGCCAAAAATCATCATCCAAGTCAGAATCTCAGAAAGCTGGGCCCTCATCTTCAAAATCTGCAGTTCCTTCGGCTGATACTACTGCTGTGGCTTCCTCTTCTTCTACTGAATCTGGAGAGTTCGAATTGACTACACTACCACTGTGGAGCACTCCTGAGATTCAAGAAGAGTACACTACCAAGTTTTCCAACAAAAAGGTAATCAAGCCTCACTGTGTAAATATGGAACAATTTCTGATATCCAACAACTTTGATGTTGCAATATGGTTGATAAAATATAGAAATCTGTTGGAAATTGCTGAAAAATATGATGATGAAGTAGTGAAGACTTGGTATGCCTCTCTTAAATATAACAGCAAGAAAAGGAAATGGGAGGTCACCTTGAGATCAAGGACCATTTGGCTTGCTGATGAAACCTTCAATGAGGTGTTGAAAATCCCAGGTCAAGATGGGCTGAAAGTTGACATCACAGCCTCTGGGTATATGGATGAGGCTAGCACAGCTGACGAAGAAGGTGAGCCCTTCCTATATTACAAGGAGAGCACTATCTTGGACACCTTGTTCAGAAGAAGGGAGAATAGGCCCACATTAAATCTGTTGAAGCCCACAGATCTAAGTGTACAAGTAAGGATTCTGCACTACATTGTGTCTAGGATCATTTTCAATAAAGGTGGAAGCTTCAATTTGATAACAAGGGCAGAGGCTCATGTAATGATTGCTATCATACGTGGGAAGCTGATCAATATGGGTCATATCATTCTCTAGCAATGATAAAAGCAAGAGATCAGAGGAAGGATTCCACACTCCCCTATGCAGCAATTATTTCAAGAATCCTGCAGCATGCTAGGATCCAGCACATTGAAAAGGGGAAAGGAAAACTCACTGAGGCATTCAAAGAGGAAGAACTGCAAAGAATGGGGATTGAAAAGGATGAAGGACGATGGGTTGGAAAGGGAGCAGGAAAATCTGAAGACTTGTTCTTTGTTGCTGATGCTTCCCTCCAACAAGAAGGCACTTCTGAGGCCCCTAGCAGATCTGTACCTCAGCCTTCTCAACCTATTCCATCTCCCTCCAGGCCTACTCACCCTCCTTCCACTCCCTCCTCACGGGTCAAGCCAACAAAGATCACTGAGTTGTTTGACAGTCTGTCAACACTCTTTCTCAGCATTAGGGATGAGCAAAACACCAAATTCGCTCATCTACAAGATCAGATCCATCAGTTGGCTGTGAATATGAAGGTGGTGGCTGATGCCTATGAAGAGATTAGAAATGCAATTCCTACCACTTCAGCTCCACCTCAGCCTGGTATCCCTGAGCCTACTCTGTCTCCATCTCATGTGCCTCCAAGTCCTTTTGAGCTGGATTCTCCTATCCCTGATGTTGGTATGCAAGAGACTGAACCAACTGGCATGCCAAAGGCCTCCAACAATGAGGTAAGTCCTGGTCCACCCTTAGACTATGGCATGGAGGAAGAGGGTCTGCAGGAAACAAGCCCAATTGAGCAGAGTGAAGCAGTTGCTCAGGACTCTATCCTTTCCACCCAAGAGTCTGAGCAAGTTGAGCAGCTAGTAGCATCCATTTCTGCTTCACCATTTCTGCAAGCTGCACTCAATGAGGAAAGGAGCATTGTGCCTATTATTGACTTTGCTGCTATTGCTCACAATGCTCTTCTGCTAGCTCAAAGGAGAAGGCTTGAAGAAATGTTTCCTCCTCCTGCACCAGCCTCTCCTTCCCTTGCTACTTATGGGCTGTCAGAGGAACAGAGAGCTCGGCTAGCTCTATCCAGACAGGAAATGCAAGAGCTGCTTGTGGTCTCTGATGATGATGAAGATGACGAATCTAGTCCTGAGACTGCTGAGCCTCCTGCACCAGTTCAGCCTGATATTCCCTTTGCTCCTGTGCCACTTCGTGCTATTCCTGTCTCTCAGATTCCTCCTCCAGCCGATTTTGTTGGCCTTCCTGATGATGCCAAAAAGGGGGAGAAGTTTGGGCAAACTGGAAAGCCTTCTGCTGAGTAATCTGGGAAAGGGAAGGGGAAATACTACAGTAAGAAGACCAAGTCCAAGAAGAAATTATTGTAGAATTGCTTAGAAATTAGGCTTGGGTCCTCTTGTTGTATTTTGTGTTGTTTTATATTTTGTGTTTGAACTTTGATTAATTTATTTCTGTACAAGCAACTCTTGATTAAATGTATGGATCTCTTTGTTGCAATATTTTGTGCCTTAAATCTCTTCACTTAATCTGTTGATTTGATATCTTATGCATATATTAAGGGGGAGCTTGTGAAAGCAAACCCAAATACTAATCCAGTTTGTGAGTTATTTTGTCATCATCAAAAAGGGGGAGAATGTTGAATCAAGAGTTTTGATGATTCTAAACCAACACTCAAGAGCCTGGATTGAAGATATCAAAGGAGATCAAAGCTATATCAAGTGAAGATTTTATGAGTATTTGCTGGTAGACTTTTTGTAGAGTCTTAGTTCATGATATGATTGGGTAAAAGATTTTGATTTGAAGAAAAGATGTTTTTAAACTTTGATTTTATGTTAAATCTTGAAATATTTGGAAAACACCCACAAACAGACGAAGGTTGAAAGTTCAAACTAAACTGTCAAAGTTGGAAATTCGAACTTTGCCTTAGGACATTCGAATTTCAAGATTAAACTGAACAAGTCTGAAGAGATGTCTCTCTGTCAGACGAATTTTGGTCATTCAAAATTCGAATTTTCATCAAGTCTGAAAGAAGCCTTTTTGTGACAGACGAACTTCACAGTTTCAAAATTTGATTTTCAGACAAAATGCAATTTGTGAAAACCAAAGAAATTCGTCTGAAACTATGCTAAAGTTCATCTGAGATCAAGAAGAAACTAAGTTTGAAAAATGCTCTCTGACAGACGAACTTTGACTTAGCAACATTCAAATTTGCATCTGAGTCAAAGGAGCTACTTTGTGACATTCGAATTTCACTCTTTCAAAATTCGAATTTCAGACAAAACAAAACTTGAGAAAATAGAAGAAATTCGTCTGAAAGTGTTATAAAGTTCATCTGAGATCAAGAATGATTTAAGTCTCAAAACTGGTCTCTGACAGACGAATTTCTCTCTGCCAAAATTCGAATTTCAAAGAAAGTGAACTACTGTGCCTCTTTGAACGTTCAATGGACAGACGAATTTTGGGCATCCAAAATTCGAATTTCGAGGGTACTGTAGAAAATTGAAAACACTGTTCACGATTTACAGAAAAACTTTCTTCTTGAAAATTCGTATGTCACATTGTGAAAATATTTTATAAGTTTCAAAATTCGAATTTCACTCTATGGACAGACGAACTTCGTATTTTAACGTTGGAAGCTTTAACCTTCGGTTCCCTTGAAATTCGTCTGTTGGCCAACCAAAATTCGAATTTCAGTATGTCAGAAACATTAAATGTGATTGGTAAACGGATAGTTTTTCAGAGTAACCGTTGGATAACTTCCCCAACGGATAGATTTAGTCTCTAACGGATATTTGAGACCTAAATCTATAAATACAACATCATTTGAAGTTGTGGGTAACGAATCAAACTTGTATATACCGAATTTCTGCTGAATCTTCATCTCAAAAGCTTTTACCCTTCCAACTTCATTATTTGTACTTAAATCTTCATATCTACTCTATTCAAGAGAGTTATTCATTTGTAAACTATCTACTCTTCATCTGGAAGATAGATTTACTTGTGAGGGGTATTCACAAGGGGATTGGGAAGCACATAGTGAAAGTGCTTGGAGAGTTTGAGAGAGCTCAGAAACAGAGCATACTCGTGTACTGTGGCCTTAGCAAGAAGCCCGTTGAAATTCTTGCTGTATAGTGGACAAATCTCAAGAGGTGTCTTGGGGACTGGATAAAAATTTCAATCTTCCCAATTCACCCCCCTCTTGGGAAGTCAGCCTTGCTAACAAAATACAGTAGTGATAACAAAAGTTGTTGAAAAACAGAGTTTAGAATATAAAGACGGTTGAAAAGTAAATGAGAGGAAGACATAGAGATTTGTCCTAGTTTGGTCTACTCCACTTGACCTATATCTAGTCCTCAAGCCACTACTTGAGATTTCTACACTATATCTTGCAAGATTTGAAATGGGTTCTTGTAAAAACCACAGTACAACCCCAGCTTGAACTTTGAGCTGAACAGAACACTCTTACTTTTCTCACTCAAGAGTAAGAACAAATCTCTTAGTGTTTTCTCATACTAGGTGCTATCTAAGAGCGTGTAGAAGTATACAAGTCAAGATATGAAAACACTCTCTCAAAAGAAGGGATATGAAAATTTAAGAACAATGAATGAGCTAAATGGAGGGTAGGTAAGCTTTGAATGAATCAGTAATCAATTCTGCAGAGTTTTAGCGTTTATATGTTTTTTCCTTTTTACCTAAGAAATTAAATGAGGTCCTATTTATAACTTTAGAGCAAAACTATCCCTTGAAAGCAAAAATTAGCCGTTACTCTCAAAAAAATAGCCATTCACCTACCGCATTAAATGTATTTGATAGAGGTTATGCAGATAAACTCTTTAGGTTATGCGAATAAAGGTTGACCATTGGCACTTTGTTACAATGTCATGTATTTGTTATGCAGATAACCTAGCTAGGCTATGCGGATAATGTTCATTCCAGGATGGCTAAGTTTGAGCTCAAGAACATTTTCATGAAAACCTACTCAGTTGTTAGGATAATGTTAAATTTTTTCAAACTGTGTTTTTGGAAAACATAAGTTATCAGAATAACCTCCTCAGGTTATGTAGATAACATATTTAACAGAGGAAGGTCTAAGAGTACTGTAACTAAGGTTATGCAGATAACCTCTCTAGGTTATGCGGATAACATATTTAACAAAAGAAGGTCCAAGTGCTTTATAAGACATGTTATGCAAATAACCTCCCTAGATTATGCAAATAATGGGTTGCATAGTACAAGTGGCATTTACTGTTCACTCCCTTATGAAAATAAAGTAGGAACCTTATCAGGATAACATTCTAGACAATGCCGAGGACATGGTGCACACCTTGGTTATGTGGATAACCTCATCTCTTTTCATAAAAACAAATAGAGAACACTTAGAAACAATATTGAGATTGAAACTTTTCATGAGTATTATGTGCATAAGGTAAAACTTTTCATGAAAACCATTTTGAAAACATGAGATAGTCATTAATCATTCAAACAGATGCCTCATTTAATGTTAGAAAAAGCAGAATGAGTCACACTTAAAGCTTAACTACCTTCTTTTACAACTGGATTCCTAAAATGTGTGTGAATAAACTCTTCATACTTCAGGAATCTTTAACTTTGGTCTTCATATGACTTGTACTCCTTTGATATTGGATTTCCAAGCTCATTGTTGTTTAGAATCATCAAAACCATCTAAATTAACAAAGATGACAGGCTTTAGAGAGAATATGCTACCATAAGGGAATAACATCAACAGATCTCTAGGCTTTAATAGTAGACACTATGGATACTGGAAGATGAGGATGTAGATATATCTTCAATCTATAGACCTAGAAATCTAGTCTGTCATTAAGAAGGGTGATTTTATGCCAAAGAAGATATAGGATGATGACACATTCAAAGAGAACAAGAGAAAGAGTGGAATGATGAAGATAAATGAAGAGTTCTGCTAAACCTCAAGGAAAAACACTACCTAGGCAGTGCTCTAAATCAAGATAAATTCTTTAGAGTGTCAAATTGCAACACAACAAAGGAAATATAGGATGCTCTAGAGATTGCTTATGAAGGAACCAAGGGAGTGAAAGAAAACAGACTCAGCTCTCTCATAATAGAATATGAAGCCTTCAAGAAGAAGAATGGTCAGGCTATTAAAGAATGCAAATTTTTTTTTTTACTCATATTATTAATCATCTAGCAGCTTTGGGAAAGAGCTACACACAAAGAGAGCAAGTATTAAAAATACTTAAAGCTCTACCTAAAGAATGGCAACCAAAAGTAACAACTATTAAAGAGACAAGAGGAGAGCCGTACCAATCTGTCACTGCACTATTTGGAAACCTTGCTGAACATGAAGGAAGACTTGACCTTCTGTGGAAGTAGCAGAATAAAGAAAAGAGACTAATGTTCAAGGCTACTATATCACAGAGCTTAGAAGATGATGATATTAATGATGAAAGTGATAATAGCAGCAGTGATTATAAGAAGGATGAGCATAAATAGTTGGCCATCAAATTTGGCAGATTCCTCAACACCAAAAAGAAGAAGTGTCATGAACAAAAGTACTCCTGCCATGTAAATAAACTAAAGTACCATTCAAAAAGGCAAGGAGGAAGATATGCAGAAAAGAAAAGTGAAAAAACTAAAGTAGCATATACCTCTACAATCTGAGCAACAGTTCAAATGAAGATGATAAGGATACATATCCAAACTTGATGGTAATATCCAATGATAAGGTATCAAACTTTGACTCTGAATCTGATTCTGAATTTTCTTTTGAAGAGCTACAAGATGCTTATAATGAAATGCATGATGAACTAATTAGATTAGTAAAAATACTTGCACATAGTAAAAAGAAAGTAATTGCCTTAAAAAATAAATTAGAATTGGAAAAGAATGAAAAGGAATTACTTAAAAAGAAAATAGTTGATTTGGAAAGTATCTATGAAACTCACACACATACTTCCTCTTGTGATTCATGTGATAGATTAACTAAAGAAAAAGAGGAAGTAATTAAAGTCATAACCAATTTCACCCAAGAAAATGATAAGTTGAACATTCCACTTAGCAAACAGAAAAGTATGTTTGACAAGTTGGGTGATGGCTACATAAATGAGTCTAAGGAGAAGAATATGTTTTATAAGATATTCTTTGTACCTACTATAATGCCTAGCTCACCATTATGCATATATTGCATATAACTCATCTGTGTAATATTAGGAAAAATGGCTTAAGCAAAGGCATGAAATGGGTTCCAAAGAATACCACTAACCCTCTAGGAGCCAAAAACAAGTGGATACCAAAATGTTCTTCTAGCGTTTCATGTGTGTAGAACAAATCTAATAAGGAAGAACATATTGGTGCAAGAAAGAGGATGCTGAAAAAGAAAGCTTCTTGAAACTCTAAAACTGTAATTGCAAATCATAAGGAGTAGCATTGGAGGCAAAGCTCTCACTCTTCTCAAGGAAGGACCTCAAACAGAATTCAGATCACTCACCTTAAGAAAAGAAAGAGTAAATGCTTAGACACTGGTGTGACAAATGCAAAAAATATTGAACTTTTACACACCAAAGTAAAGCAGAAGATCACAAGGAGATGATCTTTGGTAACCTCTATCACTAACCCTATTTAATTATTGCATTATGTATTTAGGTAAGACTGAACTTTGGTCCAATATAATTTTAAGATGTTTAAACTGACAATTAGTGGACCCAAGTTAAAAAAGGTACAAAAGAAAGAAAAAGATGTTCCTTCTTGTTTTGTAGGTACTCCTTGAACTATATGATGAAAGTTTGATAAAGATGGAGTATTTAATGTGCTTAATTGGAATCATACTGAAAAGAGAAGGAGTTAGGTATTAACTAAGTTGATTTGTAAGTGTTTAACATGTTTTCATATATGCTTGGTTGATGCTGTTGTTTAAGGTTATTAAGAAAAATGGTCCTTGTTCAAATAATGAACTATCTGAATATGATAGTTCTTATTATGAAGTTCAATGTTTGCATAAGTTCATTTCTTTATTTGTATAACCAAACTTGTGTGCTTTACAAAATTTCCCTTTGCATACTAATTTTGATTTGAGTAATGATCTGAAAAAGTATGTATACTTGAATAAATACTCATGCTTAGGGGGAGCTTATAACTTTGCATATAAATGTTTTTGAAAGCTCTTTTTGATTTTAAAAAGAAATTTCAATCATAATGCTTGAACACTTACATCATATGCTTATTTGATGCCTTGTGTCTTCTTAGTTTTATCAAATGAAATGCATAAGTTGAGGGGGAGTATTTTCTATAATTAATTTGCTTATACTTTAGCTTACCTCATTTTATTATGAAGAGTCTTGTTGCTTAGCCTTAATTTGCTAAAGGGAACAAATGATATTTCAATATCTCTCCTTGATTCTAAAGGAAGAAGGTAACAACTCTTCAATTCTAAGACACCTCTTGTAATATGTGTATATCATGATCATCTTAACAAGAAGCATCATAACATTTGATATCATAATTGTTTCAAGTAATAATTGGTATTAGTTTTGATATCACTGACAATTGGTATTAGATTTGATATCAGTAACAATTGGCATAATCTGAACATGCGGTGCTTAATAAGTTTTAATGATGATTTGTATTTCAATTTGTGCTTTTATGTGTGCTTGAAACAACACTAGACATTTGTGCTTACTGGTACGACCTCACAAATAAGAGGAGAAGAATTATGGGATAATTTTTCTTCAAACCTTTTTGTTAATGTCAAATAGGGGTAGAAGTTGTGCAAAAAATATTTATGTGCTTAATCTGGAACAATCTAAAATTAATTGCATTATATTTGTTATTATCATCAAGCATATTTTTTACTAGTGATTTGTCATCATCAAAAAGGGGGAGATTGTTAGGTCTAATATAATATAAGTTTTAATGATGACAAAGGTAGAATAATAAGGAACAAATATATTATATTTATCTAACATATATATTACTCCCAAAAAAAGTAAAATATACATTAGTATGTGATTAACTGTGTTTATAGTGCATATATTATGCTATGTACTAATATATCCACTGTGCTTTTACATTGCATAATATAAGTTGGATATATAAATTGGACTAACTATTTAGTTTGCAAGTATATATACATTAAATTTAGGATTGTCCAAGAAGGAAGAGTAAATATTGGAATAAAGAAATGAAAAATAACATCATGTCTTACTTAAAGAAGAGGAAAAGAAAGAATATTCCAAGAATTGAAAATCAGAAAGGTGCATGCTAAGAAAGGTATGACCAAGTGAAAGTGGAGCTCAACTTTGGAAGACCTAGCTATTAGATATATTTTGTTTTCATTTAGGTCTTAAGGTAGTTTAATCTTTGAAATTTACTTAATCTTATTACCATATGATTTGAACAAATTAGAATAAGTAAATCTGATGGTAGCATGTGTTAGAATTGAACAATATTTACTAGCAGACAAATTTTGTATTTGACTCAATGTTTATTTTATGCAAAATTCTAATTTTGTTTAGTGAAATTCAAAGTTACAAAGTTCTTATCTTAGACAGACAAATTTTGGTTCTAAAATTCAAATTTTGGACTAAGCATTGTTAGTGAAAATGTGAAAAATTGGCATGAAGCTTAGTCAAAATTTGAATGTTAGTGAAGTTCAAAGAAAGTTCAGAGTCACCTGCTCCAATAGACAAACTTTGGACTTCAAAGTGCGAATTTTGAAATGATCACTTATGAGTCTTGTTAGAGCATGCCTCTAACAGACAAATTTTGTAATTCAACATTTGAATTTTATAAAGAAGAATTTTTGTACCGCATTAAACATATCTATGATAGACGAATTTTAAATATATTGTGAAAACCTAAGACAATTGTTAAAACTTTTCAAATGTACTTCCAATATGAAAATTTATATGAACTAACATGGGTTAAAATATTGGAAGTGCATCTAACATCTAGTTAAGCCACAAATCTATAAATAGATCCTCATTTGAATTTATGAGTAACGAATTTAAGGGAGTTAGTGCCAAAATACTACTACGATTCATAAAATCTTTTTATGTTAGCATTCATAGTTAAACCCATCTCAATAGAGTGAGCTTTCAATGTTTATTTACTCTGAAAGAGAGTTTCCATTATGTAATGATTCTTTTTACATTTTCTGGGTAGAATTTTAGTATGGAAAAACACCAAGAGATTTACACATCTTATAAGGATATGGGGAGAGTGGCTTCACAAGTGCTTATTGAAACTTGTGTGATATACTAAGGCTTCACAGGTACCCATATCAAACCTGTAGGATATAGTGAAAATTTCAAGTGGTGATTTGAGAACTGGACATAGGCCAAGTGGTTTGAGCCAAACTAGTATAAATTCTTATGTCTTGCTCCTCATCTACTCATTTCATCTATCAACTTCTTCAAACTCTGTCCATCCCTATTTGTTAGGTTGGCTAGTCACCTAAGAGGGAGGTGAATTGGATGATGTAAAATTTTTGCTCTTTTTGGATCGCAACCCAATTTCACTAAGAATGTAGCAAAATAGGAATAAACAGAGAGAGTTGTGTGCAGCAACTGAATAGAGAAGATGAAGAACAATACACAACAATTTATACTGGTTCAGCCCAACCACTTAGCCTACATCTGGTCCCCAAGCCACTACTTGGGATTTTCCACTATATCCCACAAGTTTGATCCGGGCACCTGTGAAGCTTCAGTTCATCCCACAAGTTTCAGTAGGTACTTGTGAAGCCACTCTCCCCACACCCTTGCAAGATGTGTAAATCCCTTAGTGTTTCCCCACACTAAGATTCTACCCAAAATATGTAGAAAGAAATGTTTATAGAATGAAAACTCTCTTGAAGAGTAGATAATACATTGAAAGCTCATTCTATTGAGGTGGGTTTTTCAAACAATGCTGAGATAGAAAGATTTTATAAATTGTTGTAGCATTTTTGCGTAAACTCTCTTAAGATTGTTACCCATAAGTTCAAATAATGTTCTATTTATAGATTTGTGGTGTAACTAGACGTTAGATATAAGATCTAGCCGTTAGAGATGTTACCCAACGGTTACTCTGTAAAACTAGCCGTTCACCAACCACATTTAATGCGTTGACACTCTAAAATTCAAATTTTGGGTGTCAACAGACGAATTTCACAGAGATCAAAAGTTAAAGACTTTAACGTTGAACTTCGACGTTCGTCTATTCTAAAGCAAAATTCAAATTTTCATCGTTAGAAAATGTTTCTATGTTGGAACATACAAATTTTCAAGTTTAAAGTACATATGGTGAGTGTGAACGGTTGTTCTATATTCCTACAGTGCCTTCGAAATTCAAATTTTGGTGCCCAAAATTTGTCTGTCAGTGAACAACTCAATATGGCACAAGTTCTTACTTTTGAAATTCGAATTTTGGATGTGGAAATTCATCTGTTGGCTGTTCCAGAAGTATTTCCACATTCTGGAGATTCTAAATTCAAATTTTCAAAGCCAAAATTCGTCTGTTATACTTGAAGTTCGAATTTTAGATGTCAAAATACGTCTGTTGGCTTTTCTAGAAGTATTTTCACATTTTGGAGTTTCGAAATTCAAATTTTGAAAGCCAAAATTCATCTATTAGACCTAAAGTTTGAATTTCAGAATCCAAAATTCATTTGTCAGTGGCAAGCTTAACATGACACAAAAGTTCTCTTCGAAATTCAAATTTCGGAGGCCCGAAATTCATCTATTGGATGTGGAACCTCTATAACTTCAAACTTTACACTGTAGACAATTTTGCAGAAGCTATAATTATCTCATTTTAACTCCAAATTAAGCAAATGTCCTATGGCTGAAAATCTCTCAATGTCTACTTTCAAATGCAAAAGTTTTACTTCAAAAACAAATGCATTCTGTGAGATATGATCAAAATAATGATAGGAAATTAAAACTGAAAATCCATATCTCATTACTCTAATTTAAATGACCATAACTTTTTCATATGAACTTTATTTTGAGTGACATAACTTTCTTTGAAAAGCTTATTAAGTCTAGTTTCATATGAAATAAGTTTTACATCAAACCCATATGTATTTTGAGAGATGTATCAAAAATACTAATCAAAGATCAAACTCTAGATTCTTAAAAATCAGATTTCACTATGTTTAAAAGGAATGATATGTTACTTTGATACCCAAAACTTCTTGAGTTAATTAAATACAATTGTAAATCATTGAGTTTTATTCTAAAGTTTGAATTTTGAAATGCAAAATTCATCTGCCAAAGGGAATGTTTTTAAACCCTTTTAGTGCTTAATTATTAGACGAACTTTGTCATGACTTCAGACGAATTTTGCACATTTTACTAACTATGCTTGACTCGAAATTTGAATTTCAACACTTGAAATTTATCTGTTAGAGGTGATATCTCTGGAACTTCAAATTTTCACAAAGTATATGAAGTTTAACTACTCAAAATTCATCTGTTAGTCAGAGTTTTTCAAATCTAACATATGCTAACATCAGATTTACTTAATCTAACTTATTTAAAACATATGATAACAAGATTAAGTAATTTTCAAGGATTAATCCCACCTCAAGACCTAAGTGAAAACAAAATATGCCTAGTGACTAGGTCTTCAAATGTTGAGTTCCACTTCCACTTGGTCATTTCCTTCTTGGTATGCTCCCTTCTGATCTTTCATTTTTGGAGCATCCTTTCTTTTCTTCTTTCTTGAGTGAGGCATGATATTGATTTCCATTTTTTGTATTCCAATGCTCACTCTTCTTACTTGGACCAACCTATATTTAATATATTACACTTACAAACCAAGTAGTTAGTCCAGTTTATATATCCAACTTATATTATTCATTATAAAAGTACAGTGAATATATTTGCACATAGCATGATATATACATTATAACCATAATTAAATACATGCTAATGCACATTTTACTTCTTTAAGGAACATTATATATGTCAGTAAATATGATGCATTTGTTCCTTATTACTCTATATTTGTCATCATCAAAACTTGTGTTATACTAAACCCTACATTATTCTGTCGTACATTTGGTGAAATTGAGCTACACTTCAAAAAGGCAAAAATCTTGCATCATCCAATTCACCTTCCTCTTGGGTAACCAGCTAAACCTTACATGTAATCCATTCCAACCATCATATAGGCCTCAAAGGAACTTAACTATATGAAGATATAGATTTAAAGCTTCAAATATGATTTGTTACATAATTCCAAAATAACACATCATTCTCTATCTAAAGTAAATTCAAACATCTTCTTCTTCATTCCTGCATTCCTTTGCCTTGCTCTTTAACATTGCTTGGCCTTAATATGGTTAATGGGTTTCGAGGTGAGATTAAAGAATCTCAGTAGTAATAACATTTCAAGCAATCATATCATCATACAAACTTTGAAAAATAATCATTTAAAACATCTTGAAATATAATATAGCATAAAATATCATATTGTCAAATAAAAATTTTGGTAGATCTTCCCCTTAGAAAATAGATATCCCAAGCATAGTCCTTAAGTTAGAAATAGTTAGTACCAGTCATAGAAAGAACACAACAACAACAATATGGCAATTCAAGAATCATCATAAAATATTTTAAGACAATATAAAAGCAAGAAATGTAAATTACTACCTCAAGTATTTTCTTTGCCTTTTCCACTTGGTTTCAACTTGTCCAATTGCTTCCTTGGACTTTCTCAAATATAAATGCATCACAATGCACTTACTAAATTGGCTAATTCCAAGAGCCATCTTCTTAATGCTTGACTAAACTTGAAATTCCATATTTCTTATTCTTGATTCAATCTTGAAAACGTTACCTCTCCTTTTCTAATTCATCGATGAGAAATCCATTTCTACCATTATTTTTAAGAAATTCCAACTCCTTACACCTCATACAAGTTGGCCAAAACTACCCTTTTATAAGCAGGAGAAGAATTTTCTTTGTTTCCTTACTTATACTCATGAAATCTTACTTTCTTTCATCTAATACCTACTTCCTCTAGCTTTACCTTCATGAGAAGATCCCCCCTTGCACTTAGCACTAACTTGGTCGAAATTAACCTTAGGATTAGGAGAAGAAAAACTCATCTAATCCTAATCTAAACTCATGCAAAACTATCTTAAATTGGAAGAGAATACTTACCTCAACTTACTTCCTTGCCTTCTTGCTTTGCCCCTACCTTTTCCTCCTTATTCTTCCTTCTCTCTCTAAATCTTTAGCTCACCTTTCTCTCTCTAACCCACACAATTTCAGGCCAAGGGAGGGGATAGCATGGTATTTATAGACCACAAGAATACATCCTAGCCTTTAATTTGTCCTATGATCCAATGGCCATAATTCCTTCCTTCATGTGACATTGTTTATGACATCCATTCTTGCATAAGAATGACATAATTTTTGCATCATAAATGGCTTAACATTTTTCCAAAAATATTACATAATTTTGGGCCAATAGGAAAATTAGGAGAGAGAGATAATTCTTCTACTATCCAGTATATTTTTTTTGTTCTAGATCAATCCTATATCATTTACTTTATATTTGGACATTCTCCTGGTATTTTATGGTATCTGCTAATACCATTTGTCCATCAATGTATGTAGAAAATATACTAGTTTAGGATTTATATTTATCTTACTAACTGCTACAAATAGTGTTTATGTGGGGCCCATATGCTTTTCTTTTTATTTTTCTTTATTGTGGCCCCACATTTTCTTTTTCATTTGACTATTTTGTGGGGCCCACATATCTATTTATTCTCCTATATTTGGCAGTATGTATTATTTCTAGATTATACTTTTTGAGATCAATACACTCTTCTAAGAGAATCCAGCATGTCAGAAGGTCCATTTTCACATATATATAATTTTATACAATTTTCAAAAATAATTACAATTAAGGACCAATTTTGCAATTTATTCTAGCTAAGGACCAAACATAATTTCTTTTAAGGACCATAGGAGAAATTAATTCCAATTAATGACAAAGCATGTGAAATTAGTATTTTGTCCCTTCTAGTATTCAAACAATACATCACATATAGTATTTTTTTCAATCATGCTTTTCCCATAAAATTTCTATGTATATCACAAAATAACATTTAAGAAATTGAGGGATGTTACAAGGGGTGTGTAGGTATATGACAGATATAGAAAAAAAATTCAAGTTGAGAGCAAGGCTGCTATAATAATCATTTGGATTTGGAGTTCTTGGTTTAATTGAAAGAAGAGATCATTTTCTCCAAACAGTACAATCATGTCAAATTCACTTGAGCTATTAGATTTTATAGGTTGATTAATCTTTTCATGTACATTCATAGGTGCTATCACTTGTCCTTGAGGAACTATGCATAAAGAAACTACTGCTGTAGGCTTATTCTCTATGTCTGGGTAGCCATTCAAGTCATCAATCTACAAAGATTGTATGAAGGTGATTTAGGTCTCTAAAAATAGCCAAATGCATTCTCTACATGGAAAAAATACAAATTAGGGCATTTAACAGGCTAATTCATACAGTTTAATCTATGAATAATCACTGTAGATTTGGTCATTTTTACTTTCCTATGATTTTGGTCTTAAATTTAAAAATTCTCATCTCACACTACCTTGGGCCAATTCATGAATTATTTATGTATTGGAAAGCCCTATATGTCTACTTTCTATACATATTTTTGTTGCATATTTATTCAGCTTGTACATGGCATGGTATTGACTTAAACCATTGAGGTTCAAAACACTACTTCTACTGGAACATTTTTAGGAGAAATTACATAACTCTTTCTTCATAGCTCCAAATGCTTTGAAACTGTGGTATTTGTTTTGTAAGACTTAGTGCTTTCCAAAATGCAAAATACTAATTTTTTGGAGCTCTATACAATTTTATGAGGTTTTTTGAAATTTTCATTATCTATGATTCAAGCCTCCAATTTTCCAATATGTCCTATTTTATCCATAAATTTGAAAAATCACCATAAATTATACACAACTCTAAATGTGTGTTCTTGGTGTTTATGAAAAGCTACACATGTCTAGTTTACAGCTATATATAGCACTCATATAGTAGACATCAAAAGGTCAATAGAGTACCTAAATACTTCAACAGTGGTCAGAATTGCCATTTACATCATTCAACTATACAAAATTGCCTTCACTTTACATGTTACAATATGTTAGGTTTATAGTGACATAATTACATTCAAGTAAAGCCTTAAGATTTTTGAATCAGAAGTTTTGATTCTTCCAAACAACTAGAGCTTGGAAAGGAAAATATCAAAGGAGTATCAAATGACAAAGTGAAGAAATCCAATGAAGAACGTGTGAAGATTTAGTTGTTAGGATTTCTCACTAAGTACATTGGGTAAAAAACTTTGATTTTCACTTATTCAAGTTACTGCAACACTTAAATGAGAAATTTCATAGTTATCCTATGATAGCATATATTAAATTTAAAAAATACTGACTAACAGATAAATTTTGCTACTGACTCGAGTATTTTTGTACAAAATTCGAACTATGCTTAGTGAAATTTGAATATACAGAGGTTTCATCTTTGACAAACAAATTTCAGTTATGAAATTTGAATTTGGGCTAAGCATTGTCAGTGAATATGTGCAAAATTCATATGAAACTTAGTCAAAATCCAAATGCTAGTGAAGTTCAAAGAGAGTTTAGAGTCACCTCATTTGATAAACGACACTTCAAAATTTGAATTTTGAAATAAGAACTTGTGAGTCTCATTAGAGCATGCCTCTGACTGACGAACTTTATAGTTCAACATTCAAATTTCACAGAGGAAAAATTTTGTGCCATGTTAAACAAACCTTTCACAGATGAATTTAAGCTTCTGAAATTCGAATTTTTAGTGCAATGTGAAAACATAAGACAACTATTCAAACTCAATAGATGCACTTTTGATATGAAATTCGTATGTTCTAACATGAGATATCTTTAACAAACTTGAAATTCAATTGTCACATTTAAATAGATGAATTTTAAAGCTCAATGCTGAAATCCTTAACCTTCTGTCACTACAAAATTCATCTGTTGCACCCCAAAATTTGAATTTTGGCATGTCAAACACATTAAATGTAGTTGGTGAATGGTTATTTTTGCAGAGTAACCATTGGTTAAAGTTTCTAATTGCCAGATCTTTATCTAATGACTAGTTAAGTAACAAATCTATAAATAGAACTTCATTTAAAGTTGTGAACAACGAATTTGAGCTTATCTTTACAAAAACTCTACTAAATTTTTGTATCAAAGCCTTTTACCCACATGCAGCATTTATTGTACCTTAACATTCATATCAACTCTATTTTAGAGAGTATTCAATCTGTATATAATCTTTTCTTCATCTGAAAAAAAGATTCTTTGTGAGAGGAATCACAAAGGGTATTGGGAAACACTTGTAAGAGTGTTAAGTGCAAAGTTTGAGTATTCTAAGAATAGAGCACAAGTCTGTACTAAGGTATTACGAAGAGTCCATTGAATTCTTGTTGATAGTGAAAATCTCAAGTGATAACTTGGGGACTGGAAGTAGGTCAAATGGATCAAACTAAACCAGGATAAATTTATGAGTCCTTTCTCCTCTTATCTTACATTCACATTCATCTTCTTTGCACTTTGTTTTTTTGCAAACTTTTACTTTCACTGTGAACTTATGTTTTTGTAGAAAAATTTTGAACTTCCCAATTTACGCTCTCTTGGAAAGCTAGCAATCTTAACAAGTGGTATCAGAGCTTGGACTGCCAGCTAAAGCATTTTACCTTCCGAGAAAACAAATGACTAGCTTTGGAGAAAGCATATTACCCGAGGGTAATAATACTAACAGAGCTCTAGGCTTCAGTAGAGAATATTATGGATATTGGAAAATAAGGATACAAATATATCTTCAGTCCATAGACCTAGAGATCTGGTCAGTTATCATGAAAGGTGACTTTGTGTCATAAAGCTATATGATGATGGCTTATACAAAGAAAAGCTTGAAGATGAATGGAACGATGAAGACAATAGAAGAGTTTTGCTAAACTTCAAAGTAAAGCATTGCTTGGTCAGTGCTCTCAACCAGGACAAATTTTATAGAGTCACTGAAGTGAGAGAAAACAACTTAAACTCTTGCATTGGTGAGTACGAAAGCTTCAGAATGAAGGAAGGAGAGAGTATCAAGGATCAGTAAAAGAAGTTTACTCTTATTGTAAACTAATTAAAAAGTCTTAGGAAGGAATATTGTCAACCTGAAAAGCTCAAGAAAATCCTCAAAGCCCTATCCATTGAATGGCAACCAAAGGTGATAGCTATAGAAGAAGCCATAGGAAAATTAATGACTTCTATCATAGCTCTCTTTGGTAGCCTTGAATAATATGAGGGCAAGATTAAGTCTCTTGAAGATTCAGGCCAAGAAAAGAAGAAAAAATAGTCTGGCACTGAAAGCTGCAGAAGAAAAAGAAGAAAACTCTGATGATGAAGAAGAACTGGATGAAGAAACTCTTGCAATGTTAGTCGAAAAATTTGGAAAATTATATGGCAAAAAGAAAAACAAGAAGTTCTTCAAGAAAGGAGTAGGAACAAGCAACAAAAAGGAAAACAAAGAACCCATAATCTACTATGAGTGCTAGAAGCAAGGGTACATCAAAAGAGAATGTCCACAGTTTTTGAAAAGCAAGAAAATGAAAAGAAAGCTGCTAATAAGAACAAAAAGAAGAAAACATATATCTCCTCAATCTGGGGCAACAGCTTAGATAAAGATGAGGAAGAAATTGCTAACACATGCTTGATGGCATGTGCTGAAGAAGGAGCACGGAATCAATCTGATATTGAAAATGAAGATAAGGTAAATGATTATGTCCCTTCTTATTATGAATTACTTAATGCATTTCATGACTTGCATGATGAGTTCATCAAGACTACAAAAGAATTGAAATTGGCTAAGAAGAAAATTTGCAAACTAGAATCACAATGTAAGGTGGCTGACATTGCATCACAGCATCAAGATGAACTTGTTTACTGTACATCATGCATAGAGCTTAAAAAGAAAAATGAATATCGTCTTAAGAGCTTAGCTAATTTCATAAAAAAGCAAAGATATGTTGTATGCTTTGCTAGGTGACCAATACGGCAAGGTGGTTGGCATTGGGATCAGAAATCCAAAAACATCCATAGAAGAGGTGCTATTTCTAATTGGTCTCAACCACAACTTGCTGAGTATGAGTCAAACCTGCGACAAAGAAAATTGGGTACTGTTTGACTTAGAGTTCTACTTGGTCATCTGAAAAAGTGATCGTAAGATTATCCTTAAAGCTCAAAAGGATGGTAACTACTATACTATCGATTTAGATGAACTCCCTAATCTAGATTCCATATGCTTAATCAGTAAAGACAACAAATGTTGGTTGTGGCATAGAAGATTAGAACATGTAAACATGAATCAACTAAATAAGTTGATTAAAAATGAGTCAGTTACCGGTTTGCCTAAGAAGTCTTTTGAAAAGGACATAGAATGTGATGGTTATCTTAAAGGGAAACAAATTAAGTCCTTTTTCAAATCTAAAAATGTCATCTCTATATCTAGAGCACTACAGCTGCTATATATGGATTTGATAGGTCCATCTAAAGTAAAAAGTATTAATGAAAATCTGTATGTGTTAGTAATTGTGAATGATTATTCTAGATTTACATGGACTTTATTTATTTCCTCCAAGGATGAGATATTTGATGCATTTGTAACCCTAACTAAGAAAGTGCAAAACAAGAAGGTTATTTTTATGGTGTCTTTCAGGTCTAATCATGGAGGAGAATTCGAAAATTCAAGCATCTTAGAGTACTGTGAAGAACATAGAATTGATCACAATCTCTCAACTCCAAGAACACCTAAGCAAAATGACGTGGTGGAAAGGAAGAACAGAACCCTAAGAGAAATGGAAAGAGCAATATTGAATGAGAAAAAGCCTCCTCAATACTTCTGGGCTGATGCAATAAACACACCCAGCTACATCATCACTAGAGCATAATCTCTCACACCTGCATGTATTTGGATGCATGTGCTTCATTCACAACAATGAAAAAGAAAATTTGGGTAAGTTTGACGCTAAATCAGATGAAGGTATATTTCTTAGCTATTCAAGTAGGAGTAAAGCATATAGAGTATTTAATAAAAAGTCTAAGACTGTAGAAGTATCTGTGCATGTAGTATTCATTGAAAATGAAACTGTTTCTAAACCTAACTTAGATGAGGATGAACTGATTTCTAGTTTTAAAAACATGAACCTCTCTAAGGAAAATAAAATTGAACCTCCAAAAATATCAGAATCTAATGATGTAAAGGAAGATATTGGGGAGAAAGATTTGAAATTTGAAGATAATGAAGAAATTTCTCAAGAATTACCTAAATCTTGGAGATATCAAAGAAGTCATCCTCTTGATCAAGTGATTGGGGTTGTTCAAGAGAATGTTAAAACCAGAAGACAACTTAGGGATCAAATAAATAACTATACATTCATTTCTCAAATTTAACCTAAATGTATTAAAGAAGCATTAACAGATGGGTGCTGGATAATAGTTATGCAAGAAGAACTAAATCAATTTGAGATATAGTGCTTAGGCCCAATGATCACACAATTATTGGAACCAAATAGGTGTTTTGAAACAAACTTGATGAATCTGGAACAATAATTAGAAAGAAAGCTAGGTTGGTAGCTAAAGGATATAATCAAGAAGAATATATAGATTATGAGGAAACTTTTGCTCTAGTTGCAAGATTAGAAGCAATAAGGATCCTCCTAGCCTCTGCTTGTATAAAAGACATTATTTTGTATCAAATGGATGTGAAAAGTGCTTTTTTGAATGGTTATAACTGGAAGAAGTCTATGTTGACCAACCTCAAGGCTTTGAGAACTCAGCTAAATTGAATCATTATATAAACTGAAGAAAACTCTCTATGGTTTAAAACAAGCACCTAGAGCATGCTACGAATGATTAAGTAACTTCTGGATTGAAAAGAGATTCAATAGAGGCAAAGTTGATACAACTTTGTTTATTAAAAAGGAAAACAGAAATTACTTATTGTCTAAATTTACATTGATGATATTATATTTGGCGCCACTAATGAATCTTTGTGTAAGGATTTTTCTAAGCTAATGTAGAGTGAATTCGAGATGTCAATGATGGGAGAACTCAACTTTTTCCTTAGACTACAAATCAAACACAGTGATGATGACATCTTCATGAATCAATCAAAATACTTAAAAGAGTTGCTGAAGAAATTTGGGATGGAAAATGCTAAATTAATGGAAACTCTAATGGACACTACCATAAAGCTTGATATGGATAAAGGAGGAAAACCATTTGACATAACTCAATACAAAAGAATTATTGGTTCCTTACTGTACCTAATGGCTAGTAAACCTGACATCATATTCAGTGTCTGCATGTGTGCAAGGTTCCAATCTTGTCCCAAAGAGTCCCATGTAATAGCTATAAAAGGAATATTCATATATCTAATTGGAACATCACAAATGGGACTCTAGTATCTAAAGGGCAATGGAGAAGAGCTTGTTGGGTATATTGATGCTGACTTTACTGGATCCAAGACCGATAGAAAAAGCATATGTGGCACATGCTAATTTCTTAGAGGATCTCTAGTCTCATGGTTTAGCAAGAAGTAGAATAGTGTGACTTTCCACAGTAGAAGCTGAATACATAGCTGCTGGAAGCTGCTGTACTCAAATCCTTTAGATGAAGTAGAAACTGGAAGATCTTGAAATTGAGATGACAAAAATACCTGTGAGATGTGATAATCAAAGTTCCATCAACATCAAGAAAAATCCAGTGATGCATTCAAGGACAAAGCATATTGAGGTCAAACACAATTTCATAAGGAATCATGTTCTGAAAGGAGACATTATATTGGAATTTGTCCTTACAGAAGATTAGCTTGCAGAGTAACCATTGGTTAAAGTTTCTAACAGCTAGATCTTTGTCTAACGACTACTTAAGTAACAAATCTATAATTAGAACTTCATTTAAAGTTATGAACAATGAATTTGAGCTTATCTTTACAAAAACTCTGCTAATTTTTTGTATGAAAGACTTTTACCCACATACAGTATTTATTATACCTTAACTTTCATATCAACTCTATTTTAGAGAGTATTCAATCTGTATATAATCTTTTCTTCATCTGAAAAAAAGATTCTTTGTGAGAGGAATCACAAAGGATATTGGAAAACACTTGTAAGAGTGTTGAGTGCAAAGTTTGAGTATTCTAAGAATAGAACATAAGTTTGTACTGAGGTATTGCAAAGAGTTCATTGAATTCTTGTTGATAGTGAAAATCTCAAGTGGTAGCTTAGGGACTGGAGGTGGGTCAAGTGGATCAGACCAAACTAGGATAAATTTATGAGTCTTTTCTCCCCTTATCTTGCATTCACATTCATCTTCTTTGCACTTTGTTTTCCTGCAATTTAAACTTCCCAATTCACCCCTCCTTTTGGGAAGCCATCAATCCTAACAAAGATTATATACGTCATTTTTGAAAGATATTAAAAATAAAACACTAAAGTAAGCAAATTCAACTTAATCAAAAACTTGTTAGGGTGTCTTGCTGTATTTGAGACCTATAAAGTGAGACATTTGGAAAGAGAATGATAGTTACAACCAAATATGCCCTTATTTTGCCATACAATTCATAGAGATGTCATTGGAAAACATATGATCAATTTACGGCATACTATTTTATAAAAATTTTGGCATGCTAACACTTTAAACTTTGGACATTCAAGAGTCATAAAACTCTCATTCAAATAGCCAACACATCAAATACATCATAAAACATGAACATCATAGCATTCATGTTCAAAATATCATTGTAAATAACTTTAACAACTTTGACATAATTGGTAAAATAACTACCTTCATGCTTTCCAAGTCCCACCAAACCTTGCACACCTTTTCTTTTATCTCCTATTGCTTCTTGGAACACTATAGTATCATCAAAACAAGTCTCAATCTAAAAATTACATTACTTTCTTCACAAAGTGATAAACTTGGCTTAAAATTTCACTTTGTGATCCTTAAGGAAATTTTTGTACAACACACATGCCCCTACTTATTTTGGATCCAAGGAATCCATTTTTGGGAACAAAATCTTGAAATTCACTTTCTTTTTCAAAACCATAAATAGGCAGAAAATTAACAAAATTGTAGAAAAATATTAACCCATCAAACTTTGAATCTAATGACATATTCTTGATTCTTGAAGCCTATACATCATTTTTCATTGATTAATTTCTTCATGGCCTCATTTTCTATCTCTGCTCTCTCTCTGGGTAGAAATTTTCAGAGGTGGTTTGGAGAAAAATACTTCATAAAATACTACAATACTTAAGTAGATTCATGATAATAACCAAAGAAACCTACCTTAAAAGTTTGATGACCAAACTTTGTCTTCCTCTTCTTCCTTTCTCTCTTGGAGTTTTACACCTTCTAGCTCTTCTTACCCACTGTTTTTGTCATGAATATGGCTGAGGGTGATCACCAAGATGACTTAAAATAATAAATATCTAATAATAAATAAGTTTAGTTAATAATTAAAGTAACTTAGGTTACTTTTAATAAAAACTTTTTAAAAAATTTCTTTTGTGTCCTAATAAGTATTTTAGATGTGTTCCACCTCATTTTTTGCCAAAAATTAATTTAATAACTTTTATGGAGAAATATACTCTTTATTGATTGAATTTACCCATACTGATTAAGTATTTTTGCTGAAATTATTATTAAGTTGGTACATGATTATCCAAAAATTACTGTTAGTCTAAAATCATTATCTCAACAAAAAATATATGTTAGTGAGGTTCAACACTGTCCTTAAATTGGTACTGTCTTTTCTTGTCATCTAAAATGATCTTTATCGGGTAAAATATTGATAATAAAACTTTAATGCTCAATAAATATTATATTAATTTCATTAAATTCCAAAAATTATTCAATTGGGCTTAGCTCATCAAGAGCTTCATCTCGATTATAATTTTTCATAGTTCCGAAAATACCCTTAATCCAAGGTTATTTATAACTTTTGAAACTTTCGGGTCCTTTTTTGCAATTTTACCTAGGGACTAAAATGAAAAAAATTCTTTATTTCAAGGATATATTGCATAGAATTCTCATTCTTTGGGGTAAGAATATAATTTTTTTTCATTTTTCCTTCTAACCTAGAAAAATGACTGTTTTGTCATTTTTCCCTTCTTCATGTGTATTTCCATTTTTGTTAATTCTTTGTACATTTTATAATATCAGTATTTTTTCCCCTTGGGCCTAAATGAAATTTGCACAATTTACTTATAATATGGGAAATTACCTTTTTTCTCTTAAGTTAGGTTAAAAACATAATTACTCATTCTTCCAAGCACTTTCTGATAATTTTTCCCAAAGACCAATTTTTTATTATTTCTCTTTTATTATTCACAGTAACTTTCAAATTGGTCTATCTCTTAGTCTAGACGTCCCAGCAATGTAATATTTATACCGTTGCACTCAGCTCGAGACAAGATTCCATTTAAGTAGTATATTACATACCTTCCGAGGTAGATTCTATTATTAATTTTTGCTTTGGATCTTATGGAAAATTAATTCCAATTAAGAATCAAACATAACTTCTTCTAAAAAAAATATGGGAAACTAATTTCTTCTAAAGACTGAGCATGCAACTTCTTTGCCTTCCTTTCCCATCATTTAGTGTATCTTACGATATCCTATAAAAATAGGGATATTATAATCTGCATCTAGGTTATTTTGTCATTCCTACTTGCTCCCAATCATGTAAAACTTATTACTACAACTAAACAATGCTAACTAACTTAGGAACCTAAAGAGGTATGGCTAGCTAAACTGTCTTTGCCAAGATCTCTGCTCTAAAACAAAAAATGTCACATCTTACTTTCTCTATACCTTACCCATATAATAAGCATATGATGTCACAACTTACTTTCTCTATGTCTTTCCCGTATACTAAGCATCATTTAGTGACCTTTAGAAGCTATTTGAGGCACTTGAACCAGTGAGAATCCTTAAACTGTTTAAAACTATTTACTTTACAGTTCGTTGTTTTGGCCAACTTGTAGACTTAACTTTGAAAATTGTATGGCCATGGTTCAAGTCTCTGAAAAATAGCTTAAACATAGCTCTATTTGAAGAAAAAAAAAATCTCTTTGGACTTCTAATGTGTAGATCGGTACAGTTTATTCCATAAAGTTGACTATTTGAAAATAGTTTCCAAAAATTGGACAGTTTCTTGACCCCAACTTTGGAAGCTCATAACTCTTTCTATACTAAGCCATTTTTCATGATCTTAGGCTTTTTTGAAAGCTCTGTCCGTCTACTTTAAATATATAAAATTCATTATAGGTTTAGTAAACCATCTTATAAAAACATATGATTAACCCTTCAGGGTACAAAACTGGATAGATTTGAACTTACATTTGAAATGACTTGATTTCACCATTCAAAAGTCATAAATTTTGTACAATAAAATTCCAGACATCATTATACACTTAATAGAAGTCTAAATAGTCATAAAAAGTTTAGGCCAGTTACACAAATTTTTAAGAGATTGCCAAATTAATGACAAAACATAACACAAATAACATCAATCTGCCACATCCTTTACCTTGCCCTTGTTCACTCCCTTGCAGGTACTTATCCCTTGCATTGTCACATTAGGGGGTGAGATTGGGAAATCTCAATAGTAACATAGGTCAAGCATAATATATTATCACATTATTATTTGACATTGCAAAAAGTTGTAAAACATCATGCTCTCTTAACATACTTTAGGAAAAACATACAAAATACCATGTTGTTGTGAACATTTCAGTAGAGTTTTGGCTTAGAAAATGGACATCCTATGACAAGCCCTTTTCAAAATACTTAGTCAAACCAATCACAAAATATAGAAAACATGATAGCAACATGGTTTGAAACACATAGCACAATGTAGCGATCTAAAAGCCTAGAGCTATAGTTTACTACGTCAAAGCTTTCCTTCCTTAGTTTGGATAACTTCATTCTCCCCACTTTTTGTCACTTCCTTGACCTCTATTAGGGCCTAAGAACATCATAAATCACAATTATATCACTTACCATTACAAGCTAGGAACATCACTTATTACAAACTAGTTTTCTACTTGAATCTTGTCATACCTTGCTTACATATATAATTTCCCATTTATATAAGCATATATAACACCCAATTGAGCTATTTTAGAAGCTTGGATCATTAAAACATCAAATGGGAAAATCTTAAAACTTTAAAAACACTATTTATTTGGTAATCTAATTTTTCTACCAGAATTTTGAAAAATCATAACTAATTATAGAAAAATCATATAAGGATTATTCAAATCTTTAAAAATAGCTAAAACATGCTCTACATGTAAAACATATGCAACTTGAACTTTTCTAAGCCATTTTGCATAGTAAATTCGTCTAATATTTACTATTCATGTGGTCAAAATTATTTTTCAAGATTTTCTAAGCCAATTTCAAAAATTCATAACAATTTGTATACTTATTCAAATCAAATGATTATAAGCTCTTTCAAAAGCTTCATATGTCTACTTTCAACATGTATAATACTCATATAGAAAACTAAATCTAAAATGAAAAGCAATCATATAACTAATCAATGCTCAAAATTGAACTATTTTGCGTACAAACCAAAAATAACATTATAACATTTCCACATAACTCCAACTTGTTCAAACTAAGTTCATAACAACTTGAGAGGCCTAGAGGAACATAGTAACAATCAAATATAGCTCCATAATTTCACATATGATTTTATACAAAATTGTAAGTAAACAAGTGATAATGACAACTAAAAACTTTAATCTTCGTTGGTTTTCTCCTTATTTCTTGTCTTCTTGGAGGATTTACCATCACTGGTACCTATCTTGTTAGTGCTTGGGGAGTGAGATTATAAAATCTTAGTAGCTAGTTTATTTTATGCAAATATATTATTTAAGTTTTACAAATATTTCACATACAATCACATAAATCATGAAAACATCATATTGTTAAGTAAAAATTTTGGCAAAGTTTTCCCATAGTAAATGGACATCCCAAGGAATAAAACCCCTAATTTTACAGCCAAAACCGGTCACAAATTAATGTAAGAACAATATGGCAACAAGATATAATCATGAAAACAATAAAGAATAACATATTGCAGTCAAATAAACCAAGCTACCCCTTGGTGAACATTTGGACTTTTCTTCTTATTGAACTCCCATAAGTCCTAAAACATCATTAAATATCCACTAAATCATTTGAATTAAAGGATTCCCTTATAAAGACTCACTTGAACCCTAAAATTTCATATAGTTTATCTTAAGCTTTCTTTTGAGCCCAACACTTATTCTTAGCTAATTTGGACCCAAGGAATCTATTTTTAACATCAAAATCTTGAAAATCCAACTCCTTTCCATCATATCAAATTGATCAAAACAGGGGTTTGAGGAGGAAAGAAATGATTTTCATTTTCTTGCTTTCAAACACACTTAAACCTACTTTTCTTGCATTTTCTCACACTTTTTCTCGAGTTTCATGCAAGAAAAACACTTTGTCCCTCACCCTTATGTCTTAAATGAAATTTACAACTTAAGAGGAGAAGAGAAACTCATCCCAAACTATGGTAAATTATTTGAAACTTGAAGGAATTACAAGAGATCAAGGAAGAAAATTCTTATCGATTTTTCCTTAAATTTCTTTTCTTGTTTCTTCCTTCATTCTTCCACTTCTTCCTCTTTTCTTCTTGGTGTTTTTCAAGTCTCTCTTGCTCTCTTTCTTGCTCTCAATTTTGTTCAAGCCATGAGCCAAGAGGGAGTATATATAGAGATCTCCAACCAATCACAATTTGACACCTTTTTCTCTTGAAATTTCTATAGAAAATGACACAAGAAATTAAATAATGAAATTTTATCATGTGCTGCTGGTTGTGCACAAAACCAAACATTTTAGATATCTACTTATCTAGATATATCATGGATCGATCTGGATAAATAAAGCTACTTTAGCAGTATATTTTACTATTATCGGGATACCAGTTTCAACTATATTGGGATATAAAATCACAATAATATCTTATCTCAATCAGTCTAAATGTTGGGTCTACATGTCTTTTTCTTACTTTATCTGCTATTGTGAGGCCAATAGTGCCCTTTTTCCATGCACTATGCACTTTTTGATGTTTGGCATGAAATTTTTTTCACGTAATATTGTAAACCTTAAACCCTTGCACCATTGGGTTCGACTATTTGTGAGCTTCGTTTTGACATAAAATTTGCATAATTATGAAATTACCCTTAATATGGGGCAAAATGTAATTTTCAAAACTTTCAGGCCCTTAGCTGTAATATTTCCTAGGTTTGGCTAAAATGCAAATACATATTTTCTATGGGAAAAAATGTAATGTTCTAATTTTTTTCTTTGATCCCAAATTTGACCTTTTTGCCCCTTTTTACATCTATTCACATCTATTGAATTTTTCCATAATTTATTACTTTTAATCTATTTAAAATTTTGAGGATATTACAAATCTCTTGGTCATTATTTACTATTTTGGACATAGGGAGTTCATTACAAGCATTATTTTCATGAAATACAATTTCCTTCCCTTACAAGCCCTTGAGGTCATGTGTAATATTCCAATTTTCAAGGCTATGCAAAAAGTGCAATTATGATGTGCCTCACATAAATATAAGAAAAATATGGTGAGAAAAGATGTGATATTGATATGTTTAATGAATATCACGGAGGGTGGTGATTTCCATACTGGGTCCTTAGTTGTAATTAATTCAAAATATTGGGTCCTTAATTGTAATAATTGAAAATTTTGGGTCCTTTCTTGGTAATTTCAAAAAATTTTGAAAATTCAACATTGATGTTAAAATAGGAATTATGACATGTTGGACTAAATGGAATGATATATTAAGTCCAAAAAATTCAGTTTGAAAAGAAATAGACTTAGAATGAAGTAGAAATTTAACAGAAAAATAAAAAAGTATTATAGGCTTTACAATATTAATAAAGTAAAAAAAAAAGTATGTGAGCCCCACATAAAATACAATTTGGAATAGGGTATTAAGTTAAATGCAGATTCCCAACTAGTATATTCCTATATATATAAGGAATAAACAATATTATAAAAAACTGCAAAAGCACTAATTTACTGTATAGATAAAAAGTAACCAATACAAAATATATTTGGATAAAAAAAAATATGGAGTATGAAGGACACTCCCTCTCGTCTTATTGGCCGAAATTTATGCATGTGTTTGGAGGGAATATTTTATTATTTTTAGTTGCTAACTCAAGGAAGTATGTGATGTCATGGATGATGAAATTGGCAAGACACTTGGAAGCATTTTGACGAACTTGCTTGTCTATATAAACCCCTCCCTCTTGGATGAAAATTTGAAGATGAAAAGAGAGGAAACTATGTTGCAATTTTGGGAGAGAAATAGAGGAGGAAGAAGGAAAAAGAAGAAAAAGCCAAGAGCAAAGGTTGAAGACCAAGAACCCAAGCTTAGGGTAAGTTCCTTCTTCCAATCTAAGTTTGTTTCCATGAGTTTTGAGTTAGGTTAGTTAAGTTTTCACCCTCCTCCAAGGGTCTAGGGTTCGACCAAGGAAATAAGCCAAGAGAAAGCATGATCTAAAGCAAGAAAGTAAGTTTGCATGAGTATTTATGGTAAAATGATGAAATTCCCACCCTTGCTCTTTAAGAGAGTGAATTCAGCCAAGAGAGAAAGGACTGAGGAGTTGGAATTTCATGAATCCAATGGTAGAAATGAATTCCTTATGCCCAAATTAGTAAAGGTGAGGTTATGGTTTTAAGAAAGAGTCAAGTACATGAAATATGAATTTTTAGAGTTCAAGAATGAACTTTATGAGAGCTGTGAAGAATTAGATACTTAGCATGGTTTTCTTGATGTCTCTAAGCTTGAAAAGTTGCAAGGAAATGATTGGGAAAGGTTTAAAGCAAGTGGAATCTAAGTTTAAAGAGAAAAGGTTAAAGCTCCAAGGTAGTATAATTTGCCTTGCTTTTATGTTGTTGCTATGTTTATACATGTTTTATGTCATGTAAATGTTGTCATGTTGTTGTTGTAACTATTTTTATGATTGGCTAGCTATTTATTTGATGAGGGTTTTGCCCGAAATGTCATGTTTTTAAGCGGTTATGCTACTGAAATTTTTCTAACCAACATGGTATTTTCATGTG
This sequence comes from Adenanthera pavonina, assembly GCA_026686845.1. Taxonomy (NCBI): domain Eukaryota; kingdom Viridiplantae; phylum Streptophyta; class Magnoliopsida; order Fabales; family Fabaceae; genus Adenanthera; species Adenanthera pavonina. The sequence continues at coordinate 6,644,626 of JAIVEN010000019.1, read as the reverse complement.
TTTTTAATGATTTTGCAATTCTATGAATGTTTTAATGTAATATGATGATGTATTAGCATGTGCAAGTATACTACTGAGATGCCCATTCTCATTCTCAAATTCTAACCAAGCCAGGTATAAAGCAAGGCACTGGATGAAAGCCAAAGAAAGGAGAAAGTAATGAAACATTAAGTTAATGATGTTTTGCTCATGAAAGTATGTCATGTAAAGTGTGATGTAAGGTTAAGATGATATGTATAAATGTAATATGATGTATAGATGTGCATGCTTAATGAATCTGAATGATGATGTAAATTTGAGAATGGGGATAATGTGTATAACCTCATTAGTGACAACTAATAGCATGCTAAAGTTTGGAAAGTTTAAGGATGCTATGTGAAAGGGAGTGAACCATAGTATGATTCCTATAGTGAGAGGATATGATAGGCTTTATGATAATTCAAATTTTGTATCATTTGGCTAAGAATGTAAAGAGGTATGGCTAGTCAAAGTTAAGGGTAAAAATTGGATAGTTATTGGAAAACTGTAATTTTACTATAAACACTGTCTGTTTTTGAAAGGATGTATAAAATCATGTAATACTCCAAAAATTTAGTGGTTTGTATCTATAGATAGAGCTATGTTTTAAAATTGATATGTCACTAGTTTCAATGAAATTGGAGCTGTATAATGAAAAATATGGATGTTTTCCTAAAACTGTTCCAATAAAGGATTATTCTGCCCTCTGATGGATTATAATGATGCTTTGTCCTATATGGTTAGAAATTAGAGATGCAGATCTTTCAAATGACATAAAGTATGAGATATGAATTTTTAAAACCATGACACAAAATCTGGACAGAAACTAGAATTAGAAAATGAACTATAAGTTTTGACGAATAAACTATACTAATTGACGTGACTAAATTCTAGTTTCATATTTTTTCCATGAATTTCAAGATGTGAATGATTTTTAGAGACTTGAACTATAGTGAAAGGAGTTTTGTACATTTAGTTATGATTTTCCAAATTTCACTGCTCAATCTGATAAACAGTGCATGAAAATAGAATTTTACAATTTTGAGTTTCCCATTGGTTCAAGATCTCAGATGTCTCTTTACTACGTCCAAAGGGGATAGCATTCATGGGAAAGGTGTTCAAAGATGATATGTGACACTGTGGCCTCCTTTATGTAGACCATACCAAGAAATTCTCGTTCAACCACCTATTACTCATATATATCCTGCTTCACAATCATACCTAAACACTTTCCTAGCATTATATCATTCTTCCAAGCATTCCTTCCTCTCATAAGGGTGTTGGCCAAAACCAAAATCCTTCAAATAGTGACATTTTCTTACTTCAACATTCAAATCATGCAAACACTTAATCATCTAGCTGTGGCATGCTTCCAACAACAACATACAAGAGAAACTACAACCCTTGGCAAGTAGTTCTAGCTTGGCCAAAACACCAACAAGGGAGAGAGAAAACTCAACTTATGGCCATGGAAAAAGCTTGAAGAATAGATGGGAACATTACCTCTAAGATTGGACAGCACCTTCCCTTCCTTCTTCTTCCTTCTCTCCTACGGTCTCTCTCTTCCTTTCTCTCTTCTCCCTTCTCGGTCTCTCTCTCTTTCTCTCCCTCCTTGTAGCACAATCCCTCCCTTTTTCTCACTCCCCTAGTTGACCAAATGTGCCCAAATGGGAAGGGAAGCATATCTATTTATAGAGGGTATGGAGTGATCTTGGCCATTGAATGGAAGCTTGATCCAAAGGTTGAGATTGAAACTTGGTGGCCAAGTCTTATTATGGCTTCTTCAAGAAGCTTTGGTGAAAAGTAAACTTTTCCCTTTTACCATGGTAAATTTTCATCCAATAGGGAGAGGTGAGAGAGTGTTTGATTGCTTCACTATCTACTTGACTTTTACTTAGTCTAGTAACTTTTAAACAATTTACTTTTTACTGGACTTTTACTGTACTTTATTTAGTAATATTTTTACTATGGTAAAAATATACTAATCGTTAATTTTTACTTGGTTTAAAAGGCCTTACTGTGGGTCCACTTGTCTTACTTATTTACCTTTTATTATTTATTCTACTCGACCAGAATTTACTATTCACATGAGACTCACATGCAATTGTACTTATTCTTTCTAAGCCCACATTTCTTGTATCCATTGTATTTTCTATCTTAGACTGGAATATTATAATATTATTTCCTCTTTGTTACTTTAAAAGATGACATATTTACCCTTACTTTTTAGCAAAATGACTATTTTGCCATTTTTAGCCTTTTTTTGATCTTTTTACGCTCTTTTAAGCCTTTAACCTATTTAATTACACTTCTATGCATCCCTAAACATTACAGATCTTTCCAAAACAATTTCATAACATCATCTAATCATTCATTACATGTAAAAATTTAGGGATATGACATATACAATCCAATCTAGTCAAATCCTATCTCTAAACATCAATGTCAACAGAAAATCTCATCAATTATAACTAAAAAACCTAGGCTAGAATCAACAAATATTCTGAAAATTAATAAGATGAAAGAAAAAAGGAACATCCCTGTTATCTTAAAAACTCATCCAAGCTCAAGAACCCAAGCTTTATGTCTTGGTCCACAAATAAACCACCTAAGAAAATTAAACTTGCATTTAGATGAAAATTAGCACACAAGCAGCAAGAAAATATTTGGCCATGGTCAAGTAGAAGAAGAAGTGATGCTCAAACACTTGATGGGGACAATTACAACTACAACAACTGATGACTTTGGTGTTCTCTTGGTCTCCTTGAAGTAACAACCCATGGACAAGAGAAAGCTAGGTGGAGGATGGTGGAGAGAAAATGAGAGATGGCAATTTCAAGCTGGAAATGATGGAGGCAAATAGTAACTTGGTGTGGGTTATAGGAAAAACTAGTGGATGGTGGAGAAGAAATAGAAGCCAAGAGAGAGAAGAGAGGAAAATAGAGGAGGGGCTATACTAATTCTACAAAATGAAGGGAGAGGAAGTCCAAAAATGCTGTGGGAAAGGTTGAGAATCACAGAAAATGGAAGAAAAATTGAAGGAAAATGGAGAATCAAGGAAAGGATAGAGAGACAAAGAGAGATGACGATCCAAACAAATGAGGCTAGGGTTCTTTCTCTCTATTTTTTTAGTTTCTATTTTTCTTAAGAAAAGAGGTGATATGGACCAATTAAAATAAAAGATGGTGAAGTGGTGTAACACCTAATTTTGTTACATAATTTCCCATGCATAATATCTTATTTAATATCCAAATGAACAATTTTAAGAGATTGAATCATTATAGGGACTATAATAAAAAAATGAAAAATTTTCGAAGTTACTGTTCATTTGATCACCCATTTTTCCGACTGAATTTTAAAAAATCATAGCTAATTCTAGACAAATTGTATGAATATGATTAAAGTTTTTAAAAATAGTTTAAAACATTTGTTATGTAAGAAAAATATGCAATTGGATTTTTAATGTGCCAATTAATATAGTATTTAGCTTGAAAGTCACTATTCATATAGTCATTTTGCCACTTTTAATGTTTTCTGCCTCAATTTTAAAAATTCATATCTCTTAGCACACTTAACCAAATTAAGTATTCTTTTACTTCCTAGAAAGTCCTTTGTGTCTACTTTTCAATTGTAAATTACATATATTTTATACTCTATTTCAAATAGAGTACCCCTATTTCAGTCACTACTAGTCAAATTGGACAAATTCATGTATCACTTGTCAAACTAACTTTTATAGCTTCTTGTGTGCACATAACTTGTCCAAAATTTGTTCCTAACATCATTAGAGGCTTAAAGAAACATAACCGTACAGAAACACAGCCTCATAAATTCAAATATAATTTTACACAAAAGGATAAAGAAATAGAACATTAAGGCAAGCATAAATCTAATCATCATTAATCTTCTCTTTGCCATTTGCCTTCCTTGCATTCTTGCCATCACTTGGGCCTATCATGTGAATACTTGGGTGATGAGATTATGAAAATTTCAGTAGCAAATCCACTTCATGCATTCATGCTATTATTTAGGCTATAAATCATCAAATAATCACATAAAAACATAAAATATCATATTGTTATGTAAAAATTTTGGCAAAGTTTCCCCTTAGAAAATGGACATCCTGAGTAAAACCCTTACATTATTGTTAGACAAAAAAATTATCAATCATCAAAACAACAATATGGCAAGGCATAATATATCATAGAACATAACAAAATAACATAAAGCAAGAAATATAAATTTGCTACATTTTAGTAACTTTTGTGCTTTTCACTTGATTTCAATCCTTCCATTAGCTTTCTTGAATCTTTTTGAGTCTTATTACACTATCAAACACTAACCAAATCAACCAATTCCAAGGGTTGTTTCATAAAGTATCACTTAAATCCTAAAATTCTTTATACTTTATTTTTTCCTTTTTCTTAAAACAAACACTTGTCCTAAGCTAATTCCACAGTGAGAAGTCCATTTTCGGCATCATTTTCATGAGATTTACACCTCTTCCTTACTTGCTTTCTTAGCCAAAATTAGGGTCATAGAAGGAAGAAATGGATTTTCATGCAACTTAGCTTGAACTCATTCAAACTTGCTTTTCTTACACTTTTTCATGCTTTCTTTTAGTTTCTAGGCATGAAAACACTTCCTTTCTCTTCCCTCATGCTTAGGTTGAAATTTTAACTTAGGGAGGCGAAGAAGGAAACTCTACCAAACTAACTTTAAACTACCACAAGCTTAAACTAAAAACCCTTAGGAATCAAGAGAAAGAACTTACCTTGAGTTGGCTTCCTTTCTTCTCTTCTTTCTTCTCCTTCTTCCTCATGTCACTCTCTCTTCCTTGGAGTATTTTTTTGCAGCTCTTCCTTTCTTACTTTCTTGCTTAAGTTTTCCAAGAGGAGGGAATATAAATAAAGAAAGCAATTTCATAAATTTATGTCATGTGTCCCTCTAGAAACATCAACATAATTCATGAGAAATAAAAAAAATATTTCCCTCCATCACATGCTGAAAATCACGCCACTCATAGAGGAGAGGGTATCCAAAATATTGCATATTTTTCTAATTCAGATGTATCTTGTAGTAGTTACTTTATAGCTGGACAATTAAAGTTACTTTTGTGGTATTTTCTAACACTGTTTATTCTTCAAATTATACACGAATAAACTATGTTAGGATCTATATTTAATTAAATATCCTATCCTAAATTGTATTTACGTCGGGCCATAGTTTTCTTTTTACTTCTTCTTTATTTGTAGGGCTCATGTGCCTTTGTCTTTTTCTGCATGATTCTACTATATCCTACAGGCTTTTTCTCTTTAAATTAAACAAATTGGACTCAATATACTATTTCATTTGATCTAGCATGTCATGAGGTCCATTTCACATAAATTTTGTAAAATTTTAAAATTTTCCTTGGAGGGATCAAACTGCAAATAATTTTTCTTTAAGGATCTATTTGCAAATATTTTTAAAGGACCAACTTGTAAATATTTTTTCAATTAGGCACCAAATTAAGAATTCTTTTATTTAATGACCTTCTATGAAAAACTACTATTTTATACCTTTCTTTCATTCAAATTTGAAATGTTACAAGTAGAGTACTTGGTGGATGGGTAGGGCATAGGTGGACCGATGGGAATAGAGAGAGATGATGATATGGATTAAAATTGCCACATCATCACAGCCAAAAAAACAATTTTGTCTTCCATTTTAAAATGAATAGAATGCCCTCCAAAAGTCTTCCAATCTAAAAAAATGTGAAATAAAAATAGATTATGTAACAAAAATAATTAACAATAAAATTAGGCTACATTTGTAACATTTCAAGAAAGCTAAAATATCTAGAAATGTGTAGGGATTTTACAAAAATGAGCATATACCGTTTTGCGTGAAAAATAGTAAAGAGGTCATTTTTCACTGTTGGACGAAAAAATGAGAAAATTATATTTTTGCCCCCAAAGAATTATGAAAAGGACATCCATGTCCTAAAGTCATAAAAATGAGGGGAATGAGTATTAGAAATATCTTGAAAAAAATTACACCTAATGACTCGAAAGTTTTAAAAATTATAATTTAACTCAGGTCAGGGGAAATTTTGTAAATATGTAAAATTACTATCAAAATGAAGCACTCAAAGAGAGAAGTCCAATGGTATATGGCACTGAGGGTCAATATTCAGGAATAAAGAAATAATCAGTATCGAGTATCCAAAAGTAATAGTAAACTGATAAAGTAATCTGTGGGCCCTACCGATGGTTAAAAGGTAATCGAGATCGGATATAGGCCATACATAGATATCATTTGACATAGGATAATTATGGAAATATAAAAATAAAATTAGAATAGTCATGTAGCCCAAAAATGCTAAATTATCATAAAAAACAGTTTTATCGGTATGGTTAAAAATTACCTGGTTCAAGATATATCTGGACTAGGAAAAATTGAGCAATCTTTGACACTTAAAGCACTCACTCCCTGCATGAAAATGGGCAAGCATGGGCAGCAAATTTTTTTGGAAAACTTCCTCAAGAAGTAGTTAATTTTTTGTCAAAAAGTTAACTTTAGTTGGTTAAACTAATTAACCATGATTAACCACATCATTAACCACCTAATTAAGTCATCTAATTACCCTCTTTCCTCTGCATTTTCACGAGCAAGCAACAGCCAAAAATAGAGGAAAAAACGCAAAGAAAGGAAGAGACGAAGAGAGGAAGGAGAAGAGGAAGTTCAAGGCAAAATTCAAGAGCTCAAGTTGGTAAGTTAACTTCTACCACTTCAAGCTTTAAGTATATGGTCTTTAAAGCATGATCCATGGATTATATTTCCTTCCTCCTTATCTTAGAGTTCTGTCCATGGCATTATTTAGCAAGAAATGGAGTTTTCCAACTATAAATCATGGGGGAAAGGATAGAATGTTCATTTAAAGTTTGATTATGCAAGTAGTTTGTTGTAAAACAAAGTGTAGAAATTTTTTCTTGAATTCTCCTGATTTTGGACAAGTTTCTGTTCACACTTAAAGTTCGAATTTCATGTTTTTTATGCCAAAAATGAGTTTCTCATGGTGAAAAACCTTAGGAACAAGTGATGGTTTCATGAAAAAGTTTAAGATTAAGAAAGTGAAATTTTTAGGTTTCTGAAATTTAATTCTGAATAAATAGTAACTAATTTAGAAATGGAATTTGGTAATTCTGAGGCCATATTTGGATTCCTCATGAAAAATTACATGGAATAGAGGTATAATTCATCATTTTTTAGTTAGAAATGAATTTTTGGTGAATTCTTGAAGAATTAGGGTTTCATGAACAATTTTTGAGGAAAGTCATGGAACCATTAGCTTGAGTAGTTGTTTGATGATGTATTAGGACTTGAAGAAGCCTAAGGAAGCTAGTGGGAGCATTGGCATCAAGTGGAGGAGTAAGAGAAAGCAGGAAGGTAGCAATTTACCTATTCTTGCCTTATATTGTCATGTGATTTTCAATGAGTTTGATGACTTGCCTATTATTTGATATGATCAATTGTGATGCTTTGAGAATGTTGGCTGAGTTAATTGAGGGTTTGTGAGACCCCGGGATGTCCAAAATACAAAATGAAACCCTGCTAAAATTTTTGTAAAATGTTATGGCATAAATGTTTAAAAGTATTCACTTGATGTTTTATGATAATTATATGCTTAATGTGATAATATGATTGCATAAATGGTGATTTCTACTAAGATTCTTTGAATCTCACCCCCCCCCTTTAATGACCAACCATACTAGGGAAAACCAATGCAAAAGAGCTAAGGAAGGAGAAAAAGGCATGAAGAAGAAAATGATGAGTTGTTGATGTACAATTTATCATGTTATAATATGAATTATTATTTGTGCCTTGTTTTAAATGAAGTTATAAAATAGTGAATATGATGTTAATGTTGTAGGAAATGTATGAAAATTTCCAGTTCTGGATATTGGAATATGAAGTTATATTCTACCAAGTTTTATGCCAAAATGAGTTCCTTTGTATGGGTTTTGGCAAGGAAATTGCAATATAGATTGAAACAGGGTATTTTCCAGATATATCTATCTAGTTTACTCTTTTTCTATACTTAATGTGAGTTGAGATTTATGGAATTTTTATACCAGATAGAGGGCATCTCAAGCTTTAATATGACATCTAATTCACCCCATTTGGAGTTGTGTACAATAAATGGTGAATTTTCAAATTTAGGGTTCAGAATAGGGCAATATTGGGAAAAATGGAAACTGAAAGTTAAGTACTAGAAATTTCAAAGGACAATATAAAATCGAATAGAGCTCTAAAAATTCAGTGGTTTATATCTATAAAAGATAATCCAGATGCCACTAATTTGGAATTGATTGGAGTTATAAAACAAGAGATATGTAAGTTTTCCCAAAACTGTCCTAGTAACAGTAGAATTCTGACCCTTCACATTTTAAGTTAATGATATTCCCTGTGTAAGTGAAATAAATGTATAATAAAAATATGTCTATAAGTAGACATGTATATATTTCTAATGAAATATAGTATGCATAATTTAAAATAGAATAGAATGAAATATGATTTTTCAAATTTGAGGTCAGAAAACTGGAAGATAGAAAAATGACCAAATGAACAATAAATATCCACGAAATTACTGTATAAATTGGCCCAATGAAGTTACTATTTTATATTTTTTCCATGTAGATCTGAATTTAATAAAATTTTAGAGACTTGAATCACCTCAATATGATTTTTCTAGATTTAGTTATGAATTTTTCAAAATTCATTAGGTAAAATGGAAATTGCCAAATGAGCAGTACCCAAAATTTTGAAAAATTCTGTTTTTATTATATTATGATGTTAGTCTCTAAACCATGATGAATGACATCTAATATGATCTAATACGTAGGAAATGGACCCTAATTTAAGGTGTTACAACATTAATCTTAATTAAATAAATTAATTCAAGTAGGCTCTAATGGGGCATGAAAATTAAGCACAAATAGAGAAAAATGAGACTTAATTATTGAAAAATAAAGAAACTAAAACCCCTAAAAAAATCCTAACAAAATTATTTTTCTAAATAAATAATCATTTTGCCCCAAAGTGGATCAACTTAATTTCTTTTTCCAATTACTTCCTTAAACTTAATGACACTTTGAAAACATTAATTACACCATATTAAGTGAACATTTTTATTTGATATGACCTAATCCAAAATTATTAAGGTAAAATCGAAGTGGATCTCTACATAGAGATATTTTGGGAAAGGAAAATAAGTGGGGGCCAAAGTTGTTAGCAAGGCTGACTTCCCAAGAGGGGGGGTGAATTGGGAAGATTGAAATTTTTCTGCACAAAGTGAAGTGGGTGAAGATATCACAGTGTAATGAAAACAACGAGTAAAACAGAGTAAGTTGATAAGTAAGGATAAGGAGAGGAAGACTCAGTGATTTATCCTGGTTCGGTCTATCCACTTGACCTACGTCCAGTCCCCAAGACAACTCTTGAGATTTATCCACTATACAGCAAGAATTTCAACGGGCTTTTTGCTAATGCCACAGTACACGAGTATGCTCTGTTTCTGAGCTCTCTCAAACTCTCTAAGCACTTTCTCTATGTGCTTCCCAATCCCCTTGTGAATTCCTCTCACAAGTAAATCTATCTTCCAGATGAAGAGTAGATTGTTTACAAAGATATAACTCTCTTGAATAGAGTAGATATGAAGGTTAAAGTACAGATAATGAAGTTTAGAGGGTAAAAGCTTTTGAGAAGAAAATTCAGCAAAAATTCGGTATATATAAGTTTGATTCGTTACCCATAACTTCAAATGATGTTATATTTATAGGTTTAGGTCTCAACTATCCGTTAGAGACTAAATATATCCGTTGGGGAAGTTATCCAACGGTTACTCTGAAAAACTATCCGTTTACCAACCGTATTTAATGTTTCTGACATACTGAAATTCGAATTTTGGTTGGTCAACAGACGAATTTCGAAGGAACTGAAGGTTAAATCTTCCAACGTTAAAATACGAAGTTCGTCTGTCCATAGAGTGAAATTCGAATTTTGAAACTTATAAAATATTTTCACAATGTGACATACGAATTTTCAAGAAGAAAGTTTTTCTGTAAATCGTGAACAGTGTTTTTAATTTTCTACAGTACCCTCGAAATTTGAATTTTGGATACCCAAAATTCGTCTGTCCATTGAACGTTCAAAGAGGCACAATAGATCACTTTCTTAGAAATTCGAATTTTGGCAGAGGGAAATTCGTCTGTCAGAGACCGGTTTTGAAACTTTATTTATTCTTGATCTCAGATGAACTTTAACATTGTTTCAGACGAATTTCTTCTGTTTTCTCAAGTTGTGTTTTGTCTGAAATTCAAATTTTGAAAGAGTGAAATTCGTCTGTCTCAAAGAAGCTCCTTTCAGACTTATATGAAAATTCGAATGTTGCAAAGTCAAAGTTCGTCTGTCAGAGAGCATTTTTCAAACTCAATTTCTTCTTGATTTCAGATGAACTTTAACATAGTTTCAGACAAATTTCTTTGGTTTTCACAAATTGCATTTTATCTGAAATTCGAATTTTGACTTTGTGAAGTTCGTCTGTCACTAAAAAGGCTTCTTTCAGACTTGATGAAAATTCAAATTTTGGATGACCAAAATTCGTCTGACAGAGAGACATCTCTTCAGACTTATTCAGTTTTAGCTCGAAATTCGAATTTCCAAAGGTGAAGTTTGAATTTTCAATATGACAGTTCAGTTTAAACTTTCAAACTTCGTCTGTTTGTGGGTGTTTTTCAAATAAGTCAAGATTTAACATAAAATCAAGGTTTTAAAACATCTTTTCTTCAAATCAAAATCTTTTATCCAATCATAACAAAAACTAAAGATCCTACAAAAGATCTAGCAACAAATACTCTTCAAATTCTTCACTTGAAGCACTTTGATCTCCTTTGATATCTTCAATCCAAGCTCTTGGATGTTAGTTTGGAATCATCAAAACTCTTGATTCAACAAAAGTTAGTAGACCAAAGGTTGGAAATGAAATGAAATGAAATATTAATCAAAGGTAGGAAATGTTTAACAGATGAAGAAATGAATACTTCCAAGAAGAAACTCAATAGGAAGCACCTAAAAATCTTAGAATTACTCACTTGGTAAGACATAATTGGGCACAAAATCATAGCAAAATGCATGTATCAAACAAAATAGAAAGAATTTAACCCAAAAATTTTTGGGAGCATCTAATGAACACAAAATGAACAAATTTGCTAAGAATTAGCTCAAAAATCCTTCAAATTCAAAGTTTGGCTAAAATCATGAAATTCATTTAAAAATCCCAAAATTAGCCAAAATCTCACATTAAAAGTGTTTAATTATGGGGAATAACATAGGTAAAAATCTAAGTGCATTAGACACTTTATTATAATTTTCTATTGTGTAATCTCTTGTTCATCCCAAAATTGTCCAACTTTGTTGTACAAGCAAAAGGAAAGTAAGCCATAGGGACAGGGTAGTCCAAGGAGTTAAATGTTAAGGGACTACCTCGATCAAACTTTTCAAAACAAAAATCGCAACCAATTGAAAAGATTAGTAAATTAAGAGCAATGGAAGATACTAAATGCTAAATAAATGGGGGTTTACAATATGGAAGTTGTCACACCTCATACTTAGACTAATTTTCCCACGTATTAAACTATATTTAACTCCATTAATACAAGATTAGACACTTCAATGCATAAATAACTTAAACCAATTCTTTTCATTTTCAAGTACTATTCTTTTGGTTAATCTCATTTTATCCAACAAACTTTGAAAATTCATAACTAAATCAAGAAAACTCATATTGAGGTGATTCAAGTCTCCAAAAATAGATTAAAATATTTTCTACATGGAAAAATATTGAAAGGGGCAAATACTTGAGTAATTTGTACAGTAAATTTGAATAATCTTCATTGTAGCAATGGTCATTTTAGAAAATTCCTGATTCTGACTATAAGTTTGAAAAATCACCATAAATCATACACAACTCCAAATTAAGTGATCTTTATGTTTATGAAAAGCTACACATGTATAGTTTTTAAACATATAAAACAGTGGTACATTGAACATATCAAGGTCTATACAGTACTTCAAATTCCCAATAGTGCTCAGAAAGGTCTCTTGTATTCTTCCAACTTTCCAAAATACACACTAATATATACATACATAGCCATAACTTGCCTTTATCTTACATGATACTCTATAACAAACCTAGAGGAACATATTAACATGAAAATATAGCATGATCATGTCCCATAAGATTTTACATAACATCTCATATAATAGTATCAACATAAGTATCATTATCTTGAACATTAACTTGCTTCTCCTTGCCTTTCCTTTCTTGGGTAATCTTGTCATAACTTGACCCTACAATTTGTTATACATTTGGAAAGGGGGTGAGATTCAAAGAATCTCAGTAGCAACCACCATCATGCACACATATTATCATATATATTGTAAGTATTCATCTAAAAACACATCTAGCATGCTATCAAATTATTTTGGCACAACTATTCTATAAAAATTTAGGCAGTAGTTCCCCTTGTATTTGGACATATCCAGGGTCACATTACCCTTCAAACAATCCAACCAACAATGCCAAATCATCACAAGACAACATTTCAAACATTAAATGCATCATTCAAACCAAGTAACATCAATGACAATACATAGGCATACATAGGTGAGTTAACTACTCTTTTGCTTTCCAATGGTCTCCAAACTTTTCAAACCCTTTCCTTGATCTTCTAACACTCTTTTGGATCCTATAGCATCATAAAATCATGCCATTAACCACTGATTTCACTACCTTTTTCAATTGGTATGCTTACTAACCCTAAAATTCCAAATTGATTTCCTTTGGGTTCTTTTTGTACAACATACTTGTTCCTACCATTTTTGGATCCAAGGAATCCATTTTTAGGATCAAAATCATGAAATTTCCTTCCTATATTGAACCTTAATTATGGAAAAAATTACCATAAATTGTAGAAAAATTACTACCCGATTAATTTGCAATCTAATGGCATATTCTTGCATCTTATGGCCTATGCATCCTTTTCTATGGATTGATTTCTTCATCGCATAACTTTCTCTCTCTAGATTGAAAATTTCAGCAAGAAAATAGCCACTAAAATACCTCAAAATTGCTAGAGGACACAAAAAAAGGGTTGTAAGATAATACCTTGAAGTTTTGGGACAAAGCTTGTGATTTTCTCTTCTTTCTTCAGCTACCTCTAAGTCACGAGTTCTTTCCCTCTTTTCTCCCTGTTACTATCATGAATATGGCTGAAGATGATAACCAAGATGGCTTAAAATGATAAATATATAATAATAAGAAAGTTTAGTTAATAATTAAAGTAACTTGGGTTACTTTTTAGTATAAACTTTTCCAAAAATTTCCTTCATGCCCCATTCAGCAAATCAGATGTGTTCCATCCTCGTTTTGGCCAAAAATTACTTCATAAAGTTTAATTGATCAAAATACCCTTTACCTATTAAATTTACTCGTATTGATTGGGTATTTTTGCTAACATTGTCATTAAATTGGTACAGGATTATCCAACAATTACTTTTGGTCCAAAATCATTTGACCTCTTTGTCCTATTTCATGCCAAACGGCGTATATCCATTTTTACAAATTCCTTATAGATTTTAAAATATTAAGCCTTGAACATCTAGAAAAAATTCTGGGATATTATAGAAGTCTTTGAAGCAATCACTACAGATATCATCAAAATCATCATGAGCCATCAAAAGCTTAAGGCTATGAATATTAACATATACATTATGTACATAAATTGATTTCCAATTGACCTTTCATTTTAGTATGGATTATTAATGTATAGTTTTTTCATTTTAAGTACCTGTAAGAGAAATTTTAGGTCCTTGCCATTCTCACAAACAAATTTGTGTTCCTTCCCTCCTAAGTGATATTGGCTTTTAGAGGTATGATGCCCGAACAAAGGATTACAAAACAATCTCAAGTGATTGCAGATGCGGTCATAGCAAGGGCCAATGAAGAGTTGTTATTCTTGGCATCTTTTTAGTATGGATAAGTAACTTAATGCTAAAATTTTAAATGATCTTATTTCATGTTAACTGTTTAATTATAATTTGCTGACGTTGGTTTTTTTTTCATTAGATAACATGAGATGTTGATTGTGATCAACCCACTAGAGCCAACAATATATTATTTGGACTATGCAATCAAATGATGGAGATATTCAATCAACAAGAATTATCATTTTCTATGTACTTTTATATGTGTCCTTGTTTTGATTCAAAGTTTTTCTTATATTAATTTTCTTTTCTTATGGTTAATGCAGGTGTGAAAATGTTTCATACAAACTATTGGCTAAACAACAATAGTAATAATAAGCTTGGCAAGAAGCAAGTAATAAAATCTTCGCAATTATATAAATGGACATTGATACAGGTATTTATAAATTAATATATATATTTTCTTAGTTAGTGTCTAAAGCAAAATAACGCATTGATTGTGTATATTATGTATTGAAATTCATGAATAATATCATTATACATGGCTAGAGCTTTATCCCAGTCACAAAATGTAATTCCATTATATGTAGCTTAATCAACTTTTTATTAATTTTAGTAATGTAACTTGATTTATTTATGATATTTAATTTACAGTACTTCCCTGATCTCAAGCTGAAATCAATGAACTCATTGCCAAGTGGAGTGACTACATGGTTGAATTCTACATGAGCGTAATGGGTGAAAGGGAGGAGAAAGATATGATAATATTGATTTGACTGTGGTATAGAAGGTTCATACATTAGTAATCAAGAAGTCATGACTCTTTATTTTGATATTGATAATATTCTTAGTATGTAGTTATGGTTTGGCTTAGACTTTGGTTTGGTCTTTTGGTTACTCCAATGTTCTATTTTTTTGAGATTGGGAACTCTGTATTGTTTTTTATTTCTTTTATATATATCCCCCTGTTATATTGATTACATTTGGTTTGACCTTCATTTTATGTTGAATTTGGTTGAAGCTAGATTTGTTGCTATTAGAATTATAGTGGTGATTCTTGTGGTTTTTGATATTGTGATTGTAGGTGACTTTGCTGTTATGCCACTAGGGCATTGTTTTTTGGTTGGTTGCCTCTATTGAATTATGTGAGATTTCAATGCCTCTAGTTGTTATGCCACTAGTCATATGTAGTTGCTAGTTTATAAGTTTTGTTGTACTGGGCTTAATTACAGGTTCAAAAAAATATATGGGGAATCCATAAATTTATTTTTATTAAAAAATATGGAAATGTGGGTGGTTCACTAATAATTGCATATGTTTCTATAGATAATGTACTTTTGCAAGCAGTAATCTATATAATTGCCTATAAAATGTCCCCCTTTTGTCCTAAAAGGAGGACTTTTTAGGCGGTTATTTGTATAACAACATAGAAAAAGGGGACTTTTGTAGGTAGTTAATAATCGTTTATAAAAGTCAACCCCTTAGCGGTCAAATAGTAGGCAGTTTAGAACAACTTGGAAAGCCCATTTCTATAGTATACCTAGCCATTATATGAATATTGAAGGTCTAGAACTAGAAGATACTCACTAGACACCTCTTATACATATAACCCAAGAGCCTTATACATCATCAAAGCCCAAAACTTATGAATACCTTTTGGAATGCTTCTTAAACCTACCTTTGTTATTCATATAACACAATATCTAAGTGAATGACTAGTAATGGCTAGTTTTTGTGTCTAATACCTATATTTCACTTTTGCCTATAAATATGACCTTCTAAACTCATTTTTAAGAGGTTTTGAATATATATGAGTTTGAATGTGATCCATAAACTTGAGTTTGATTCTTTCACAAAGAGAAACACAAATCTTGTGTCATATCTTGCAAAATCTCTTTGAGTTCTTAGAGCTCCATTGTATCATTCTAATTTTTGTGAGAGTTTATTAGTTGTAAATCATTCCTTTCTACTTGAGTAGATTGCTTAAAGTGGGTAAACTCTAAGGGAGCTTTGTATCACATCTTGTAAGGGTGTGAGGAGTTATTCAAGAGTGTGGCATCCCTTGTGTTGTATTATGGCTTCACAAGTGCTCAAATCAAGCTTATGTGATTTAATTGAAAATCTCATAAGCAGGTTACTTAGGGACTGGATGTAGGCCAAGTGGTTAGATTGAGTTAGGATAAATATTGAGTTTGCTTTCTCTATACTCTTACTCTATTTACTTTCCAAGCTAGTTAACTTAAGTTTTTGCTTTGTTTTGTGTTCATATTCTTGCTTGAAGATTTTCTTAATCTTTGCACAAAACATTCTCTTATGAATGCTCCTATGACATTTACCTGTTGAGGAGATTGTATTATAGCACTTATTTACTTGAAAACAAGTTTTTGAATTATGTTAATCTTACTTCTATAACTTGCTCTATTTTTAAGAAAAAGGATTTCTTAAACACCAAAATTTTGGTGGACACCCAATTCACTCCTCTCTTGGATGTGGTTGTCTTATCTAATGAAAAATGGAAAACAGATTGAGCTAGCACTTTCAACAAACACATGACGCAAGAGAAGAGCAACTAGAGGCCAAATCAAGGCCTGTGGCTAAAGGGCTTAAGATGCAGCCCACATGTAGCTCTTCAAAAGAGAACTTAGCCCCTTTGGGCAAATTTGAAGTAAATAAAAGTGTCAACCTCCACAAGGAAGGATGAAGACACTACTACATTAGACACTTTCTAGATCGGATGGACTTTCTAGATCAGTTTTGGTGTAGATGTAGAATTGACCGATGTAGAAAGTTTCACTTTCTAGATTCGTAATTTAACCGATCTAAAAAAATACTTTCTAGATCGGTTGTAAGTTATAACAGATCTAGAAAATGGTTAAAAAACATAGCCTATGAAGACATTCTAGATCGGGTATGACTAAGAACCAATCTAGAAAGTCCTTTTCTATTTTAAAAAAAATGGAATCAAAATATGCTATATTCAATTCAATCAAACTTCAGTAATAAAACACAAAGCAATGAGCACATGACATATGATATCACAAAAAAAAGAAGTCAAAGTGAAAGTGTAAAACCCATAGCCAACCAAAATGTTCTGATTCAAACTAATCTTACAAAAATTTTTGACAAAACTTGTAGTTCAGTATGTCATATACTTACCTTAACATACATGCTGTTAACAAAAAAACTCCTATTGTAGAAAACAAACAAATCAAAACAAAGTAAAATTTTAAAACTCAATGAAGTCAATCCAACACCATGAAACAATGATTCTTATCCTGCATGATCAAAACCAGAAAAATGAAAAAAGAATTATTGAAATATTTTACATGCAAGGAGAAAGGAAAATAAAACCTCTACTAATGTCCAAAGAAAAAGCATTTCCTTTTTCTTAAACATCCAACAACATCATAACATAGTGCAAGTGTTGGCTCTACATTAGAATTACAACTAAGTAGTGGAATAAAAATTACTGAATGTTTGTCCTAAGATCTAATGATAATGCATGGTATTGCCCACAAGACTTAGCCTTTGATTCCACCCATAAATGAAAGATAATACATAATTCAGAACTACCAAAAATTTTTTTATCATAGTTGTCTAATTCTCTAACCATACTTCTCTTCAAACACAAACTCATTCAAAAGCTAGTAATTGGAGAAAATAAATACTTTGTTAAGTAGAGTGTACAAACACACTAGCAAAATCAAAAGAAATAAGAGATTTGAAAGTAAACAAATATAAACAATGAATTAAATCCTAGAAGATTGTAGAGATTGTCCTTATATCTTTTCTATCTGATCCTAGATGCCCAGGAACCAATTAATGGGTGGCTATAGTCACACATAAGTACTTACTAAGAAAAACAAAAGCTATAAATTCTTTATAAAAAGTGATTGGGGAGCATCTAAATTGGAAATGCTAAAAAATCACTAGTAAAATGAGTTTTCTCTAGTGACAGAAGTGAAAACATACCTTGCCATCATATTTCTTCTACAGCTTCACTTCAAGAGCGATCTATGCAGGAGTACCAACTGTAGATTTTGGTTATGAATAAAGGACTAAGGATTGTAAAAGTAAATCATGATTCAAGATACAAGGAAGATTGCAATTAGAAACATCAAAGACAAGGGAGATAGAAAGAAATATCTCAATCTCTAGGAAAAGCTACTTGTAAAAATTATACTTTCTAGTCAATGCTCATTTCCAGTTTGAGTGCAACAATCTAAAATGTCAGTTTCCATATAGCAGCTTGTCAAATAAGCAATTCAAAGAAAAAGTATACCACGAAAAGGGTAACAAAGGGTAATGGAAGCACTTTTTCTTCCTTGATATCAAAGGGTAACATTAAAGGCAATTAAGCATTAATATTACATAATGTGAGGAATTGTTCCCAACATGTCTTGAAGAAGAATGGCAATTAAGTTGTGTATGTGACTTGTCCAAAATGGAGCACTTTTTCTTTATATTAACAAGAACAAGAATAGGAAAGAAACAATAAGAGACCTGTGAACGCTGATTTGGATTATTTTGTCTTCTTTTTTCCAACTTGTTATCCTTGTTCTTTTCACGGAAGCCTTGAATCAATCATGTAATGTGCATTCATCTCATCTCATTTTATCTCAAACCAACTAAATCCAACCACCAGGTTTATGTTCATTCCCTTGCTTTCATCACTGATAATGCACTGGGCATGAATCGTTATAAATGCATGGGGAATAGAATTCAAGATGGGGGCATTGTCAAATAATAAATAAATTGAGATATTTAAAATCTTCTAAAATAATAAATAAAATGAGACAAAGGAAGTAATACTATACCATCATCTCAAACCTAACTTAAACCACCTTATTCAGTATGCAAAAGCAAAGATGAAAAGTAATGTCTTTTCCAATGTTTATTATCTCATTATCATTAACACTCAAAAGTATTTATTCATTTTTATCATTTTTAAAGTAAAAGTGCAACATTCAGTTTTAATCTATAATTTTTTTCTGTTTCTTTAATTTTTTATTTTTATTGTTATCTTTTTGGGTCACGACCCTGTCACATTGTCTTATGCCTAAACTCCCATCTAACTCAAACCCAATGTGAAAAATCCTTCTACTCAAGCAAAACATCAAAATTTAGAACATTCTCAGATAGTATATGAATAAGAGACCAAAGAAAAATGACAAGACAAGGTGATTATATGTCAAAAGAGTAACACTAGCAACTAAAAAAACTAAGGTACAAGAGAAGGCAAGGCAATTAGTAGTACTATACAATATAAGACTTTTATGTTGGTTTCTTTGCAACACGGTTCAAACATCACTATGTGATACCATCCGACTCATTCTTGATGACTTTATTATGTACATGATGTTTATATAGGTTTTTTAAGGCATAGAACTGTATTAGACTCATTATTGAGTCATGATATGATAAGCCAGCAGTAGAACTATTATAAGCCATACCCTTGATATTGTTGAAAGTAAGTAACCTTACCTTAGTCTCAAAGCCATCTAACTCACCTAATCGCAACAGACATTACACTAGGGAAAAACACTAGAGACTAAACCAAATACAATATCAAAATTCCATTCAAAATTGACCAAAATCAACAACTACAGGAAAGTAACAAAGATAATTAAGAGTGATAGACCAAAGCATCGAGCGGCTATGGAAAAGTAGAGTGTAGAAGTAGTCAAAATGGGGTGTTTGGGCGAGGAATAGCATACAGAAAAAGCATTATGAGGGAGTGGAATTGAAAGGTTGCTCATGAAGCTTGCTTCTCCCTTTTTTATATTGATCAGTTTTGGACACCGTATCTCTCGGCCTAGCTTCTTACACCTCATCCAACATTGCATCTCCAATCGTTCTCTCTCACTTTGGCATCTCTCATTTCTTGGCTTTATGATTTGACTTGGGGATTCATACAAGATGAAGAAGCTCATGGATGAGAGACCAGAAAAATCTTGTGGAGCTCTGACTGGGGCTTGAGCGAGCAAGGAATGCACAGAAGACAAGCAAAAAATCGTGAGTCTCAAGCAAAAACAAATTATAAGAACCTAGAAGTTACCTTTGTTAATCGGCCAATAACAGATATCGCAGAAACAAATTCGCAAATAGCAAGCCTCCTTCACAGAGATGCCACTGTTAAACGTCATCACCGAGACATCTCCGTCGCATGGCCGCCATCACTCCCAAATGCCTTGCAGTTTTCCTCTTTCATCGTCAAGTGCCCTGCTAGGTTTTTTTTGGCTAGTTCAGAACTCTCTCTACATATTAAGATTAAGAGGAAGACCAAAAAAATAATTTATTTATATTTGGCTTCAACCTTCTAGATTGGATAATTAAACAACCGGTCTAAAAAATTTCAAATTGTAGAATTTATTTACAAAAATTCCACCAGTCGCTTTTCTAGATACGTTATTTAAATAACCGATCTAAATTGCAGATGTAAAAATGACATTTTGTACTAGTGAGAGATAAACAAGTTGACAAAAGACTCAAGGGGTAGTGAACTAGAGCTCTCTGATGAAATTAAACCAATTCCTAAAGATGAGTTCTCTAACAAAGATGAGCCACCTCCTGAAAAAAAGTTCTCTTATGAAGATGAACCCATTCTTGAACTCAAACTCTCTAACAAAGATGATAAGCTAGATCTCTTTGATGAAAATCAACCACTTAACCAGGACTCTCGGGTCCCTAAGTAGATCTTCCTAATAGCAATGAACTAGAGCTCTCTAATGAAGAAGATGAGCCAAATCCTGAACTCAACCTTCTAAACAAAGATGAGCCAGATGTCTAACCAAAATTCTATGATGAAGATCAACCAACTCCCAAATCAAAGCTCCTAAGAAAGAAATAGCATTCTCCTAAACCAAAGATCCCAGTTCTCCAGCCAAAGCTCTTTGATGGAAGAGAGTCAATTCCTTAACCAAAGCCACAATCAATAGCTACCATCAACCTAGTAACCATGGGCTTACACTCCATCATTGATGCTAAGGCAAAATTTAAAGAGCTACATCACAAGTTCATTGATCATGGTTGAAAACAAGTGAAAGTAGCAAGAAGGTCAATCATATGTCCAAAACAATGTAGGTACTTAGTATATTCTTCATGCCATAAACATTTAACCATATTGTCTTTAAAAGCCAAGTCCATAGCTTATACCATTGGTAAGTATGCTCTCCAGCCACTTAAATTAAAAATTAAAGAAAGGTCCATCCAACCATCTTAATAGTAATAGGTGTCTAAAGAAGCAAAATGCTTGGCTCCTAAAACTAGCCTAGAGAGCCTCTTAAGCCAACCTACAAAGGGGGCGAGGAATGATAGGCCAAAAAAATATTCTAAAAAAAGCATACAATTCAGCCTAATGACCTATGGCCCAATTGTATGCAGAAAGTAATTGTTTGCACCATATTTTTAGTGGGTCAAACCCTAAACACTATGCTAAAAATAGTTTTTCTTGGTAATTAATAGTTGGCAATTCTAAAAAAAAAGGCCGACAAAATGAGGTAGAGGCTTTTCTTGGCAGTTTTAGAAATAACCAAAAGAAAAGTCTAACCTTTTATTTGCGATTATTTCTGGAACCGCCAACAAATGTCTCAACATCACTTTTGTTGGCAGTTCTTGAAATAACCACCAAGAAAAGTAACTTTTCTTAGCGGTTATTTCTAGAACCACCAACAAAAGTTTTAACAACTTTATTTTGAAAAAAGCATAAGGCATGGATCAATAAGCATAGCCATTGATAAAAAGAAATCCAACGGCTCAAATGATTTCCCTCACTTCTCTTTCTCAATCTTTTAACTACTTGTCATTTCTCTCTCCCTTACGTGATATACCTCCTCCCAAAAACTCCCTCACCTTTTCCTTATTCATTCAAAAATCTTGACCTCTTCATCCTCTCTCTCTCTCTCTCTCACCCTTTTCTGATCCTTTCTCACAAAAGCTTTGAATGTTCAATTATGGCTTCCCTCTCAATTCCTCACCATTGCCAACATCCTCGACGACCTCAACTTTGAGCAAGATCTGTATGATGATTATGGTGGTGGCACTTCCTTCCTTGCTAACCTTAACATCTAGATTTTCATATGTAAAAATAATTGCCAACTCTACCTCTTTCCTCAATGCTAACTCTGTCTCTAGATCTATATGTCTAAAATTTTGATGAGATCTCTAGAAAAAATAAAAAGAAAAAGATATTGTTCATTATCTTTTTGTTATAGATCTACAAAATTTTTATGAATTTTTATGAGATCTGCATATTCTAGGTGTTGTTTAAGAATATTATGGCTGTGATTGTTTAAGAAACTTTAGGACGCTAGTTTTGGAATTTTGTACTGAAACAGGTTGGTCAGAGTGAAAAATAAAAATATATTTTCAAAAATTAAAAACTTTTGTTGGCGATTGTAACACCTTACTTTTATCTATATTTATCCATATATTATAGTATGTATAATATCCAAATAGCTCATATTAGAAGCTTGAACCATCAATAGAACCAAAATATTTGAAATAAAAAAATGTGGTACTATTCATTTGGTTCTCAAGTTTTATTGATGAATTTTGAAAATCCCATAACTAGTTATAGAAAAATTGTATCAAGGTGGTTCATGTCTCTTAAAGGAGCTAGAAACATGCTCTACAAGGGAAAAATATGAAACTTTCCTTAAACTTAGCCAATTCATACAGTTTATTGCTTAAACTTTCACTATACAAATGATCAATGATAATACCCAGTTTTTCTAGCCTTAAATTTGAAAATTTATTTTACATTTTATCCTGAGCCAATTCATGCTTTCTTTACATTATTAGAAAGTTCTACATGTCTAATTTATATTATATTTTTCTTATACATTTATTTAACTTGTGTAGCGTATGGCTCTAACTTAAATCACTAAGGGTCTAAATCTCACTTTTATTAGAACAATTATAGGAAAACATGTATAATTCTCATTGTCTAGCTCAAATTACTCTCAAACCAATGGAAAATTAAACTTAAAACTAAATCTTTTCATAAATACAAACTACTGAATTTTTGGAGTTATGAACGATTTTATATCACTTTTAAAAAAAAGTAATACTTACAGTAAAAATCACAGTTTTCATAACATTGTCTAGTTTTGACCCTTAAACTCAAAAATATACTATAAATTGTACACATGCTCAATTAAGGTGTTCTTTGGCTTGTTGGAAAACCCTATTTGTCAAGTTTCTGAACTTATAAAACACTCTTATGCATTAATGCAATTCAAATGAACAGTAACTACACGACCAGGACATGTTCAAAATAGCCAGCTTTCATCATATCATGACAAAAACATTCATGTACATCACATACTTTGCTCAAACTTGTTCATGCCATAACCATACACTACCATAGACTTATATAAACATAATGGCAACAAAGCATAGCCTTACAAAGGCACAATTAGTTTATACAAATTGTCAAAAATTAGAGTGCCATAACTCTTTAAACAAACATGCTTCAATATTTCCTCATTTCTCTTGCTTATTTCTTAGACTCCTCCATGGCCTTGCCTTAGATTGAACCTAGCATTTGGAATACTAGAGGGGATGAGATTATGACAATCTCAGTACCAAGTTACATTTCATGCAATTATGTCAATCATGTCAAATAACTCACACTTGATCACATTTAATCACATCAATTACATTTAAACAATAAATTGCCACATTGATCATAAAAATTTTGGCAGCATAATGGCTTAGAAAATGGAATTCCAGGGAATAAAACCCCTTATTTTATAGCCAAAACCAATCAAAGAAATCACAATTGCAATATGGCAACATAATTTGATCATAGAAAGACAACGAAAGAACATAAAGTTAGAATATGAAACTTAGCTACTTTTGGTGTTTGCACTTGGCTTTCACTTTGCTTTCAGTGATTTCACAAGCTTATTGCATGAAAGCCTCTTCTTTCTTTCTTCCTTAGCTATGGCTGAAACTTAAACTTAGAGAAAGAGAAGAAGACTTAACCCTACCATCTCAAACTTAAGAGAAACTAGCTTGAAATTAAAGAAGATCTTATCTAGAGCTTACTTCTTGAACCATCAAGCTTTCTCCTTCTTGTCCATCATATTATCTCCCTCTTTCTCTTGTGTGTGTAGCTGCTTCCCTTTCCTTTCTTTATGCAACATGTAATCAACCCAAGGAAGAGAGGGAAGAAGGATTATATCTTGCCTAATAACCATGGTCACATGACTATAACTTTGGTTGGTTAAGGCATAAGCTTAACAATCGAGTTTTTCTTGGGAAAATAATAAACTATTCGCATTCTCACATGGCTTCCTTCTTCTTGCTATTTTTCAGACCATGTTTCCTTAACCATTAAAACACCAGTTTGATCACTTGTGGGCTAACAAGTGGTGTCTAATTAAGGGATAATTATCTCCAAAATACTGCATAATTTTTTCAGTCCAGTAATACACTATGTTGGTTACTTTATACTTAGATTGGTAAAGTTACTTTTTACAGTATATAATTACTTTATGAGTACAAAATTAAAGTAAACTTGTACATAGTATTAATTTATTATCATGTCTCCTAATAGCTTCTTTTTGTGGTGTCCAATAGCTTTTCTTTTTACTTTTTTAGTTTTTACAGATAAAAAAGCAGTTTTATCAGCAAAGAGTTACTTTTTAACTTTCGGCACTAGTTATTTCATTATCCTTAAAGAATAACCCTCAGTGTCATATATCATTGAACTTGTCTCGTCAAGATCTTTATTTTGATAGTAATTTTACTTATTTACAAAATTACCCCTGACCTGGATCAAATCATAATGTCTAATTCTTTTGGGTCATTAGCTGTAATTTTTTCCAATGAATTTTCAACTTTATTCTCGAGTGATTTTCTCCTTTTGGGGCTAAAATATAATTATTTTAATTTCTAGAGGAAAAAACATAATTTTTCTTTTTTCTATTTGACAAGAAAAAATGACTTTTTTTGCCCTATTTCATGTAAAATGATGTATATCCATTTTTGAGAATTCTTTATATGTTTTTATATATTCTAGTTTTTTAGAGACGTTACCCAATGGTTACTCTGTAAAACTATTCATTCACCAGCTGCATTTAATGCGTATGACATCCAAAGTTCGAATTTTGGGGTGCCAACAGATGAATTTCGCAGTGACCATAAGCTAAAGACTTTAACATCCAAAGTTCGAATTTTCAAGATAACATATGAAGTTTAATAGTACAAAATTTAACTGTTAGTTTGTATTTTTCAAATACATCATGAGTGAACATAAAAACACATTTTAAAAATATTTGTGTGCATGATTAAAGCATTTTACTCATGTGAATACAATGAGAAATCCTACAAACTAATCTTGTACTCAATTTTCTTGGATTTCTTCACTTGAGATTTTTTATACACCTTTGATATCTTCCTTCCAAGCTCCAGTTAGTTTGGAATCATCAAAACACTTGATTCAACATTTTTCCCTCAATGCTGCTTCACCGCTTCTATTTTTCTGAAATCATGATTCTCACCCCCTTCAACTTTGAGTTTGCATTTGTTAAATTGCTACAATCCATGTATATTATAAGTGTTCTGCATCTTCTCCATGTTAGTCTTGCACTCTTCTCTCTTCGTTATTTGGTGAGTTTTTTGGGGGTATTTTTACTGTCAAGCCAATATCAAGAGGGGAGGGAGTGATAGTTCAATCTTACTAAAATTATATGGTTTTGTGGGGTTCTGTTTAAGGTTTTGTATAGTTTGAATCTGTCTCTCACGTTGCTATGAAAATTTTCTGGCTGTGCTGCAATTGGTAACTTATGTAACTGTGAACCCTAGCTTGTTCACAGTTAATTTTTGCTGAAAATTTTAGTCATTCTCTACTATTGGTTGAGGAGCTAAGTTCATGGTGCATAAGGGAAGCTCTTTGAGATCATACTTTGTAACTTTGATACTATTATTTAGATCCTTATACCATTATTTTTGTAATATCCCTATTTTTACCAGATGCCATAAGATACATGAAAAGATGGGAAAGGAAGTGAGACAAAAGGGTTATATACTTGAGCTTTAGAACAAATTAATTTCTCATCTAATATTCAGAAAAAGTTATATTTTATCTTTAATTAGAATTAATTTTACACAAGATCCTTAGTAGAAATTAATTTCAGAATTTACCCTGGAAGGTATGCAATATATCACTTAAATGAAAGCTCATCTCAAGCTAAACGCAATAGTATAAGTATTGCATTGCCATAAGGTCTAGGTTAAGAGAAAGACCAATTTAAAAGTTAATGTAAATAGTATAAAAAGAAATAATAAAAAATTAGTCTTTGAGTAAAATTACAAGAAAGTGCTCGGAAGAATGAACAATTATATTGATATTGTTCAATGCAACACCCAACCTCCTGATACCTCCAAAATTGACCAAACTTCAAAATTCAACAAAACACAACCCAAACATCTCAAAACAACTTCTCACAATATGAGAACAACGGAAACAAACTCCAAAAATGCAAAAAACTAGGCTGGAGCCGCGGCCGCTACAGTACCGTCATGACTCCGGCCCCCTTATTTCACTCGCTCTTGTCTTCGTTAGCGCCACGGCCTGGACTTTAGAGCCATGGCGCCCCATGCTGGTTTCCACACCAGCAAAACTTAACACCTGGGGCAGACTTCCGAAGTGCATAACTTTATGCTTCGACCTTCGATTGACTTAATTCCAACTCCTACAAGTCAATCTAGCCCCAAACTAGCCATAGACACCACTTTCACCTTAATCCAACTCCTTATGGAGATTTTGGACCCCTGACACTGTTTTGGCCACTTATTAACCAAAACTCACCATTAACCACCTCCAATTGCCACCAAAGGCAACTGGTTATTCAAAGACCATTCATACAGGTCCAAAACCCCCAAACCAACTTGTCCAAAGAGGTTTCACCTCAATGGAACCATTCCTCTGAGATTTGACCCCCTTGAACCCCAACTTCACAAAACGAGCTATAAGCCCTAACATATATCAACAAGGCCCAAAAAACACCTTTTCCACATATAACCATACATACATCCATAACAATCCTTACAATGTCTTATATTCATTACAAAGCCTTCTATTCTACTTGGCACAAGATACATTATCTAAAATACACATAAACTATATAGACCTAATATTCGCACGTCCGCAGCTACTCCTTCGGTTTTTCCGGACTAGTGCCAGAATCGTCACCTGAAAGGTTAGTTCATGGGAGAGGGGTGTGAGACAATGTCTCAGTAACTGGGACAACCACACATACACACACACACATATATATATAACTCATACAATCTATGAATGCAATGTGAAATGAATGGAATGCATGTCTCGCTCGTAGGGATCCCATCCTTATCTTCCCTAACACATATAATTCATCCTTATCCTCCCTAACATATATATATATATTCCATCCTTATCCTCCCCAACATATACATATATCATCATACATCATATCTGTTGAATCAAGAGTTTTGATGATTCTAAACCAACACTCAAGAGCCTGGATTGAAGATATCAAAGGAGATCAAAGCTATATCAAGTGAAGATTTTATGAGTATTTGCTGGTAGACTTTTTGTAGAGTCTTAGTTCTTGATATGATTGGGTAAAAGATTTTGATTTGAAGAAAAGATGTTTTTAAACTTTGATTTTATGTTAAATCTTGAAATATTTGGAAAACACCCACAAACAGACGAAGGTTGAAAGTTCAAACTAAACTGTCAAATTCGAATTTCAAAGAAAGTGAACTACTGTGCCTCTTTGAACGTTCAATGGACAGACGAATTTTGGGCATCCAAAATTTGAATTTCGAGGGTACTGTAGAAAATTGAAAACACTGTTCACGATTTACAGAAAAACTTTCTTCTTGAAAATTCGTATGTCACATTGTGAAAATATTTTATAAGTTTCAAAATTCGAATTTCACTCTATGGACAGACGAACTTCGTATTTTAACGTTGGAAGCTTTAACCTTCGGTTCCCTCGAAATTCGTCTGTTGGCCAACCAAAATTCGAATTTCAGTATGTCAGAAACATTAAATGCGGTTGGTAAACGGATAGTTTTTCAGAGTAACCGTTGGATAACTTCCCCAACGGATAGATTTAGTCTCTAACGGATATTTGAGACCTAAATCTATAAATACAACATCATTTGAAGTTGTGGGAAAACGAATCAAACTTGTATATACCGAATTTCTGCTGAATCTTCATCTCAAAAGCTTTTACCCTTCCAACTTCATTATTTGTACTTAAACCTTCATATCTACTTTATTCAAGAGAGTTATTCATTTGTAAACTATCTACTCTTCATCTGGAAGATAGATTTACTTGTGAGGGGTATTCACAAGGGGATTGGGAAGCACATAGTGAAAGTGCTTGGAGAGTTTGAGAGAGCTCAGAAACAGAGCATACTCGTGTACTGTGGCCTTAGCAAGAAGCCTGTTGAAATTCTTGCTGTATAGTGGACAAATCTCAAGAGGTGTCTTGGGGACTGGATGTAGGTCAAGTGGATAGACCGAACCAGAATAAATCTTTGAGTTTTCTTCTCCTTATCTCTACTTTTCAGCTTGCTCTGTTTTACACGTTCTTTTCATTATACTGTGATATCTTCACTAACTTCACTTTGTGCAGAAAAATTTCAATCTTCCCAATTCACCCCCCCTCTTGGGAAGTCAGCCTTGCTAACAAGTGGTATCAGAGCCCGGATTCCCACTCAAAGGATTTTACAGTCCGGGAACAAAGATGGCTGGCTTTGGAGAGAGTATACTTCCTGAAGGGAACAACACTAACAGACCACCAGGCTTCAGTGGAGAGCATTATGGGTACTAGAAGATGAGGATGCAGATCTACCTCCAATCAATTGATCTTGACATCTGGTCAGTCATTGATAAAGGAGATTTCGTCCCAATGGCTCTAACTGAAGATGGAAGATACAAAGAGAAGCTGGAAGCAGAGTGGAATGATGAAGACAGAAGGAGAGTCCTACTGAATTTTAAAGCAAAGCATTGTTTAGTCAGTGCCCTGAACCAGGACGAATTCTACAGGGTCTCACAATGCACCACTGCAAAAGGGATGTGGGACACTCTGCAGATTGCACATGAAGGGACATCTGGGGTCAGGGAGAACAGACTCAATACGTGCATTGGAGAGTATGAGAGCTTCAGGATGTCTGAAGGAGAAACTGTAAAGGAGCTCCAAAAGAGATTCACTCTCATTGTAAATCAACTAAAGAGCCTAGGAAAGGAATACTCTCAATCAGAGAAAGTAAGAAAAATTCTCAGAGCTCTCCCTCTGGAATGGCAGCCCAAGGTGACAACAATAGAAGAAGCCAGAAGAGAATCAATGGCCTCTGTCACAGCTCTCTTTGGCAGCCTTGAAGAGTATGAAGGAAAAATCAAAGCTCTCAAGGAAGCTGGGATGGACAGAAAGAAGAAAGGCCTTGCCCTCAAAGCTGCTGATGAAAAGGAAGAAGAATCTGATGAAGAGGATGGGCTGGATGAGGAAACTCTGGCTATGATGGTCAGAAAATTCGGAAGATTCTACAGCAAGAAGAAGAACAAGAGATTCTTCAAGAAGGTAGCTGCTGGGGAAAGCAAGAAAGAGGCAAAAGAACCTGTGACTTGCTATGAGTGCAAGAAGCAGGGACACATAAAATGGGACTACCCCCAATTCCTCAAGAAGCAAGAAAAAGAAAAGAAAGGTGCTGACAAAGGGAAAAAGAAGAAAGCCTACATCTCATCCATATGGGGCAACAGCTCAGATGAGGAAGAAGAAGATGAAGATGAGATTGCCAACATTTGTCTGATGGCACTTGCTTCTGAAGAAACCACACCCTCATGCAGCAGTGATCTGGAAGAAGAGGTATATGAATCTGAACCTTCCTATTCTAAATTACTGGATGCATTTCATGAGCTTCATGATGAATTTATTAAAGTTGCTAAAGAACTGAAATTGGCAAAGAAAAAGATAAGCAAGCTGGAGTCTCAAGGCATAGTTTCTGAAACTGCTTCTTTACCTACTTCTGAATCTGTTTGCTGCACTTCATGCACTGAACTTAAACAAACTAATGATTATCTAGTTAAAAGCATGTCTAGGCTCACAAGAGGTAAAGATATGTTGTTTGCCTTGATGGGGAGCCAAAGAATATCACAAGAAAAAGCTGGTCTTGGCTATGACCCATGTGCTGTCAAGGAAAAGATTAGGAAGAAAAATCAAAATGCATATATGAGACATTTTGTGCATGCTAAGAACAATAAAAAGAAAGTTAATGCATCACCTCACATTGAAATATATGATCAACCAAGGCATGCTAGACAAAAGTATTATCTGCACTGTTTTCTTCCTGCATCTCAATCTAGAAGTCCTTTCACTACCTGTCATTTCTGTAACAAAAAAGGACATATTTCCAGTTCCTGTGATTTGAGGAAAAATGGACTTGGGAGGAAAGTTGGATGGGTTCCCAAAGTTGCATCTGCATCTAGGGAAAAATATACTGACCAAAAAGGACCCAAGCAAATTTGGGTACCTAAAAGGAAATCATAAACATTGTTTTGCAGGTCTGTCTCAAAGCTAAGAAAAGCAACAAATGGTATATGGACAGTGCCTGCTCAAGTCACATGACTGGTGACAAGGAGAAGTTCATCACCCTTAGAGACAAGAAAGGAGGAAAGGTGACCTTTGGAGGTGATCAATATGGCAAAATCGTTGGAATCGGCATTGTGGGGAAAAATCCAGAAACATCCATTGAAGAGGTGCTGTTTGTGATTGGCCTCAACCACAACCTGCTAAGCGTGAGTCAGACTTGTGACAAAGGAAACTGGGTGCTGTTTGACTCAAAGTTTTGCCTGGTCATCAGAAAAAGTGATCACAAAGTATTCCTCAAGGCTCAAAGGGATGGTAACTGCTATGCTATTGACCTTGATGAACTTCCTCCTTTAGATTCTGTGTGCTTAATTAGTCAAAATAACGATAGTTGGTTATGGCATAGGAGATTAGCTCATGTCAATATGAATCAATTGTCTAAACTGGTTAAAAATGAGCTAGTTACTGGTTTGCCAAAAATATTTTTTGAAAAGGATAAAGAATGTGATGCATGCTTAAAAGGAAAACAAATTAAATCATCCTTCAAATCTAAAAACATAGTTACCACAACAAGACCACTTGAATTGCTGCATATGGACTTAATTGGACCATCTAGGGTGAAAAGTCTTGGTGGTAATCTGTATGTGCTTGTAATTGTTGATGATTATTCTAGATTTACTTGGACATTATTCCTTTCTTCTAAGAGTGATACCTTTGATGCATTTGTAACCTTAGTTAAGAAAGTGCAAAATGAGAAAGGTATCTCTATTGTGTCTATCAGATCAGATCATGGAGGAGAATTTGAAAATGCATACTTCTTGGAGTACTGCAGTGAGCATGGAATTGACCACAACTTCTCAGCTCCTAGGACTCCTCAACAGAATGGAGTAGTAGAAAGGAAGAACAGAACTATTGGGGAGATGGTCAGAGCTATGCTGAATGAGAAAGAACTTTCTCAAGTGTTCTGGGCTGATGCAGTGAACACAGCAAGTTACATCATCAACAGAGCATACATCAGACCCATCCTGGGAAAGACTCCATACGAGCTGTACAAGGGGAGAAAGCCAAATCTGTCCCATCTCCATGTGTTCGGGTGTAAATGCTTCATTCACAACAATGGCAAAGAAAACCTAGGTAAATTTGATGCCAAATCAGATGAAGGTATATTTCTAGGCTACTCTAGTAGGAGTAAGGCATATAGAGTTTATAATAAAAGATCAAATGTGGTAGAAGAATCTGTGCATGTGGTTTTCATTGAAAATGAAACTGTTTCAAAACATCTTACCAATGAGGATGATCTTGCTTTCAATTTTGAAAAACTGGGCATTTCTGATAAAAGTAGAACTGAACCTCCAAAGATATCTGAATCTATTAACATAGAGGAAGATATCTAGGAGCAAGAGTTTGATGAAGAAAATAATGAAGAAACATCTCAAGAACTCCCTAAAGCTTGGAGATATCAAAGGAATCATCCTGTTGATCAAGTGATAGGAGATGTTCAAGAGAGAGTCAAAACCAGAAAACAGTTAAGGGATCAAATGCTAAATTGTGCTTTCATTTCTCAAATTGAACCCAAATGTGCTGAAGAAGCCTTAACTGATGATTACTGGATTTTGGCAATGCAAGATGAACTAAATCAGTTTGAAAGAAATCAAGTTTGGGATTTAGTACCTAGACCCAAAAATCATCCTGTTATTGGTACCAAATGGGTTTTCAAAAACAAACTTGATGAATCTGGAACCATAATCAGAAATAAAGCTAGATTAGTTGCTAAAGGGTATAATCAAGAAGAAGGTATTGATTTTGAAGAAACCTTTGCACCAGTAGCCAGATTAGAAGCTATAAGAATTCTACTAGCTTATGCATGCATGAAAAATATTTTGCTATATCAAATGGATGTAAAGAGTGCCTTTCTGAATGGATATATCATGGAAGAGGTTTATGTAGATCAACCTCCAGGTTTTGAGGATTCTACAAAACCAAACCATGTCTATAAACTGAAGAAAGCTCTTTATGGATTAAAACAAGCTCCCAGAGCATGGTATGAAAGATTGAGCAACTTTCTGACTGAAAAAGGGTTTAACAGAGGCAAAGTTGACACAACTTTATTTACTAAGAAAGAGAATAAAGGTTTACTAATTGTCCAAATCTATGTTGATGATATTATTTTCGGTGCTACTAATGAAACTCTTTGCAAGGAATTTTCTAAGTTAATGCAAGGAGAATTCAAAATATCCATGATGGGTGAACTCAATTTCTTCCTTGGATTGCAAATCAGACAGCTTAATGATGGTATCTTTCTCAGTCAATCCAAGTATCTAAAGGAGCTGTTAAAGAAGTTTGGAATGGAGAATGCCAAGCCAATGGGAACACCTATGGCTGCTGCAACCAAACTGGACATGGATGAAAATGGGAAAATGTTTGACATTACTCAATACAGAAGAATGATTGGATCCCTGCTGTACCTAACTGCCAGCAGACCTGATATTATGTTCAGTGTCTGCATGTGTGCAAGGTTCCAATCATGCCCCAAAGAAACCCATGCAATAGCTGTGAAAAGAATTTTCAGATATCTAATTGGAACATCAGAGATGGGTCTTTGGTATCCAAAAAGCAATGGAGAAGATCTCAAAGGATACACTGATGCTGATTTTGCTGGATCCAAAACTGACAGAAAAAGCACAAGTGGAACTTGTCAGTTTCTTGGAGGATCCCTGGTTTCATGGTTCAGCAAAAAGCAAAACAGTGTGGCTCTATCCACTGCAGAAGCTGAGTATGTTGCAGCTGGAAGCTGTTGTGCCCAAGTCATCTGGATGAAGCAGCAGCTTGAGGATCTTGAGGTTAAAATGAAAGAGATACCCATCATGTGTGATAATCAAAGTGCCATAAACATCTCTAAGAATCCTGTCATGCACTCAAGGACGAAACATATTGAGGTTAGACACCACTTCATAAGGGATCACGTTCTGAAAGAAGAAGTTAAGCTGGAATACATCCCAACAGAGGATCAACTAGCTGACATACTCACCAAACCTCTACCAGAAGACAGGCATTGCAAAATAAGAAGAGAATTGGGAATGGTAAATCCCAATGAATTGTAAGTCATTTCTGTGCAATTCTGTCTTTAGAATTTTTAATACTAGATTTTATTCTAACTTGAGCATCGGAGTATGTTTTAGTATAGTTGCAGGTGCTCCTTGTGAAAATCAATGGCTAAAAGTTTGAAAGATTAGAGCACTCCAGATTGGAACAACTAGAAAATGAAGTGAATGATAATTATTCTAAGGTCTGGATCCATTCTGTAAGTTTTTAAAGTTGAAATTTGTATGATGTTTGATTGCTAGATGAATTTCATTGATAATCTGTGTTTTTGAACTGGTCAACACGGTCAACATTCGAATTTTGGTTGACCAACAGACGAACTTTGGCCTGTTATGCCTTGGAACAGTTCTCGGTAATGCCTCGAAATTCGTCTGTTGAAGCTTGAAAGTTCGAATTTTCAAAAACAGAAATTTCAAAGTAATGATTGTCCATCACTGTTATACGAATTATTACTTCTTAACATATGAATGTTGGACAATATTTACAAAAGTTGAAAAATTCGAAGTTTCAGTTCAAAATTTGTCTGTTGAATTATGCTCTTGATGATTGAATGCTTGAAAGATGATGCTCTGCATGCTTAATTCGTCTGTTGTGTATGTATTGATTGTTTCAAGCCTCTGTCAGACGAACTTTCAAGATGAAAATTCGTCTGTCAGTAAGATGTGCTGGACGGTTTAACTTGTAACTGCCCGAAGTTCGAATTTTGACCCCTCAAAATTCGTCTGTCAGACGGTTACATGCGTTAAAACCGACGGTTTCCCACAGAACAGACGCAACCCTATTTGTAACTCCTCCAAGTTTGTTCTGATTCTCTCTTCAATCCTCTTAACTCCTGTCCAAAAATCGTCATTTCTCACCAATTAAACTTCCTTTCGCATCCCTTAAATCTATTCTCAGCCACATTCTGCATCATTCAACCAAGAAATGGCGAGAGTGAAGATTCCTGGAACAGGACAAGCTGGAACTCGGCCAAAAAGGACGGTCAAATCTCAATATGCTACAAAGGAAGGAGAGAAATCTAAGAGAAAGGCCGAACTCGGTAAAGCTACTCCTTCCAAACGCCAAAAATCATCGTCCAAGTCAGAATCTCAGAAAGCTGGGCCCTCATCTTCAAAATCTGCAGTTCCTTCGGCTGATACTACTGCTGTGGCTTCCTCTTCTTCTACTGAATCTGGAGAGTTCAAATTGACTACACTACCACTGTGGAGCACTCCTGAGATTCAAGAAGAGTACACTACCAAGTTTTCCAACAAAAAGGTAATCAAGCCTCACTGTGTAAATATGGAACAATTTCTGATATCCAACAACTTTGATGCTGCAATATGGTTGATAAAATATAGAAATCTGTTGGAAATTGCTGAAAAATATGATGATGAAGTAGTGAAGACTTGGTATGCCTCTCTTAAATATAACAGCAAGAAAAGGAAATGGGAAGTCACCTTGAGATCAAGGACCATTTGGCTTGCTGATGAAACCTTCAATGAGGTGTTGGAAATCCCAGGTCAAGATGGGCTGAAAGTTGACATCACAGCCTCTGGGTATATGGATGAGGCTAGCACAGCTGATGAAGAAGGTGAGCCCTTCCTATATTACAAGGAGAGCACTATCTTGGACACCTTGTTCAGAAGAAGGGAGAATAGGCCCACAATAAATCTGTTGAAGCCCACAGATCTAAGTGTACAAGTAAGGATTCTGCACTACATTGTGTCCAGGATCATTTTCAATAAAGGTGGAAGCTTCAATTTGATAACAAGGGCAGAGGCTTATGTAATGACTACAATCATACGTGGGAAGCTGATCAATATGGGTCATATCATTCTCCAGCGAATGATAAAAGCAAGAGATCAGAGGAAGGATTCCACACTCCCCTATGCAGCAATTATTTCAAGAATCCTGCAGCATGCTAGGATCCAGCAAATTGAAAAGGGGAAAGGAAAACTCACTGAGGCATTCAAAGAGGAAGAACTGCAAAGAATGAGGATTGAAAAGGATGAAGGACGATGGGTTGGAAAGGGAGCAGGAAAATCTGAAAACTTGTTCTTTGTTGCTGATGCTTCCCTCCAACAAGAAGGCACTTCTGAGGCCCCTAGTAGATCTGTACCTCAGCCTTCTCAACCTATTCCATCTCCCTCCAGGCCTACTCACCCTCCTTCCACTCCCTCCTCACGGGTCAAGCCAACAAAGATCACTGAGTTGTTTGACAGTCTGTCAACACTCATTCTCAGCATTAGGGATGAGCAAAACATCAAATTTGCTCATCTACAAGATCAGATCCATCAGTTGGCTGTGAATATGAAGGTGGTGGCTGATGCCTATGAAGAGATTAGAAATGCAATTCCTACCACTTCAGCTCCACCTCAGCCTGGTATCCCTGAGCCTACTCTGTCTCCATCTCCTGTGCCTCCAAGTCCTTTTGAGCTGGATTCTCCTATCCCTGATGTTGGTATGCAAGAGACTGAACCAACTGGCACGCCAAAGGCCTCCAACAATGAGGTAAGTCCTGGTCCACCCTTGGACTATGGTATGGAGGAAGAGGGTCTGTAGGAAACAAGCCCAATTGAGCAGAGTGAAGCAGTTGCTCAGGACTCTATCCTTTCCACCCAAGAGTCTGAGCAAGTTGAGCAGCTAGTAGCATCCATTTCTGCAAGCTGCACTCAATGAGGAAAGGAGCATTGTGCCTGTTATTGACTTTGCTGCTATTGCTCACAATGCTCTTCTGCTAGCTCAAAGGAGAAGGCTTGAAGAAATGTTTCCTCCTCCTGCACCAGCCTCTCCTTCCCTTGCTACTTATGGGCTGTCAGAGGAACAGAGAGCTCGGCTAGCTCTATCCAGACAGGAAATGCAAGAGCTGCTTGTGGTCTCTGATGATGATGAAGATGACGAATCTAGTCCTGAGACTGCTGAGCCTCCTGCACCAGTTCAGCCTGATATTCCCTTTGCTCCTGTGCCACTTTGTGCTTTTCCTGTCTCTCAGATTCCTCCTCCAGCCGATTTTGTTGGCCTTCCTGATGATGCCAAAAAGGGGGAGAAGTCTGGGCAAACTAGAAAGCCTTCTGCTGAGCAATCTGGGAAAGGGAAAGGGAAATACTACAGCAAGAAGACCAAGTCCAAGAAGAAATTATTGTAGAATTGCTTAGAAATTAGGCTTGGGTCCTCTTGTTGTATTTTGTGTTGTTTTATATTTTGTGTTTGAACTTTGATTTCTGTACAAGCAAGTCTTGATTAAATGTATGGATCTCTTTGTTGCAATATTTTGTGCCTTAAATCTCTTCACTTAATCTGTTGATTTGATATCTTATGCATATATTAAGGGGGAGCTTGTGAAAGCAAACCCAAGTACTAATCCAGTTTGTGAGTTGTTTTGTCATCATCAAAAAGGGGGAGAATGTTGAATCAAGAGTTTTGATGATTCTAAACCAACACTCAAGAGCCTGGATTGAAGATATCAAAGGAGATCAAAGCTATATCAAGTGAAGATTTTATGAGTATTTGCTGGTAGACTTTTTGTAGAGTCTTAGTTCTTGATATGATTGGGTAAAAGATTTTGATTTGAAGAAAAGATGTTTTTAAACTTTGACTTTATGTTAAATCTTGAAATATTTGGAAAACACCCACAAACAGACGAAGGTTGAAAGTTCAAACTAAACTGTCAAAGTTGGAAATTCGAACTTTGCCTTAGGACATTCGAATTTCAAGATTAAACTGAACAAGTCTGAAGAGATGTCTCTCTGTCAGACGAATTTTGGTCATTCAAAATTTGAATTTTCATCAAGCTGAAAGAAGCCTTTTTGTGATAGACGAACTTCACAGTTTCAAAATTCGAATTTCAGACAAAATGCAATTTGTGAAAACCAAAGAAATTAGTCTGAAACTATGCTAAAGTTCATCTGAGATCAAGAAGAAACTAAGTTTGAAAAATGCTCTCTGACAGACGAACTTTGACTTAGCAACATTCGAATTTGCATCTGAGTCAAAGGAGCTACTTTGTGACATTCGAATTTTACTCTTTCAAAATTTGAATTTCAGACAAAACAAAACTTGAGAAAATAGAAGAAATTCGTCTGAAAGTTTGATAAAGTTCATCTGAGATCAAGAATGATTTAAGTCTCAAAACTGGTCTCTGACAGACGAATTTCACTCTGTCAAAATTCGAATTTCAAAGAAAGTGAACTACTGTGCCTCTTTGAACGTTCAATGGACAGACGAATTTTGGGCATCCAAAATTCGAATTTTGAGGGTACTGTAGAAAATTGAAAACACTGTTCACGATTTACAGAAAAACTTTCTTCTTGAAAATTCGTATGTCACATTGTGAAAATATTTTATAAGTTTCAAAATTCGAATTTCACTCTATGGACAGACGAACTTCGTATTTTAACGTTGGAAGCTTTAACCTTCGGTTCCCTCGAAATTCGTCTGTTGGCCAACCAAAATTCGAATTTCAG
This sequence comes from Adenanthera pavonina, assembly GCA_026686845.1. Taxonomy (NCBI): domain Eukaryota; kingdom Viridiplantae; phylum Streptophyta; class Magnoliopsida; order Fabales; family Fabaceae; genus Adenanthera; species Adenanthera pavonina. Next base: position 6,606,444 of record JAIVEN010000019.1, on the reverse strand, counting down.
TATGTCAGAAACATTAAATGCGGTTGGTAAACGGATAGTTTTTCAGAGTAACCGTTGGATAACTTCCCCAACGGATAGATTTAGTCTCTAACGGATATTTGAGACCTAAATCTATAAATACAACATCATTTGAAGTTGTGGGAAAACGAATCAAATTTGTATATACCGAATTTCTGCTGAATCTTCATCTCAAAAGCTTTTACCCTTCCAACTTCATTATTTGTACTTAAACCTTCATATCTACTATATTCAAGAGAGTTATTCATTTGTAAACTATCTACTCTTCATCTGGAAGATAGATTTACTTGTGAGGGGTATTCACAAGGGGATTGGGAAGCACATAGTGAAAGTGCTTGGAGAGTTTGAGAGAGCTCAGAGACAGAGCATACTCGTGTACTGTGGCCTTAGCAAGAAGCCCGTTGAAATTCTTGCTGTATAGTAGACAAATCTCAAGAGGTGTCTTGGGGACTGGATGTAGGTCAAGTGGATAGACCGAACCAGAATAAATCTTTGAGTTTTCTTCTCCTTATCTTTACTTTTCAGCTTGCTCTGTTTTACACGTTCTTTTCATTATACTGTGATATCTTTACTAACTTCACTTTGTGCAGAAAAATTTCAATCTTCCCAATTCACCCCCCCTCTTGGGAAGTCAGCCTTGCTAACAATATCATCATCACATCATCACCACCCCATCCGTCATATATCACAGTCTTACAATGTCATGTGATGATGCTCATGTATCATCATATCATCATTATAATCATCATAATGTCATGTATGCATCATGTCACATCATATCAATGTCATCATCTCATATCCCATCATCATAATCATAATCATCATCTAACTGTGTGCATACCACTTATATATAGAAAATAGTACACATAAACACATCAATATCGTGGTATGAAAGAAATATGCATATATACACAAATATACTTACTATAATACAATATAATTAATACAATATAAACAACCACCTGGCTACCTCATGTTGTCAATACCACACTCACATGAGTTCCACACGCTTTGTTGAACACCAATCCCATGACTAGCCTTCTCCGAGTAGTCAAACAACCTTAACAATACCATAATACCTTGATTAACATCACATACCAAATATCCAAATTTCACAATTCAATCACTTTAGGCCTAACCCAAGGTTCCAACACCCCTTTCATGCATCAATAAGCTCCTAGGAACTATTCAAACACTACTCAACCACATACACTTCGGATTCCCAAGAGCCCAAACTGAAAACAACCTAGGGTTAATCTCAAATCATACATAAACCCTTCAAAACTCACACTCAAGTAACAAGAACACCGCAACACACTTCATTAACGCCATTTCATCTATTTCAATCGGTGGATTTCAGCCAAAACCGAAGATCCAACCTCAAAACGGAAAAACCCCAAATTTCAACCAAGGAAAATGGAGAGAGAGGAGTAGAAATCACTTATCCACTTGAATCCAAGCTTCCAAAGGTGGAAAACAACTCCCAATGGCCGAAAACTCCAAACCCTAGCAGAGCTCCTCGTCATTCCCTCCATTTTCTTTCTTCTCGATCTTCCAAAATGAACCGGATTTAAATAAAAATCCTGAATCTTGTTGCGGCTCCAAGACATCTCACCGCAGCTCTAGTAGTTTTCAGCCGAAAAGAGCCACTTGACTTGCTCTCACCGCGGCAGCTCTACTTCTCGCTGAAGCGTGGAGCTCTTTCAGACTCCACATGAACCTTTCTTCGTCTTGTTTCCTTCGATCCTAATCACAATGCCAAGAAAGATATCATGGGGGGTGTTACATTCAGGGGCAAAATGGTCATTTCTCATATCAGAAGTAAAATATGAATATTCTATTTAAGCCAAAAATAAGTTGATATTATGAAATGCATAAGGAACTAGGAAAAATGGAAAGACGCTATATAAGCCAAAGATGTAATTTTTCCCGATTAAATGAAAAAAATGAGAAAATCATATTTGGGCTGTAGGAGTTAAGAATCTTTTCATTTTAGTCCCTTAAGAGAGTTCAACGGGAAGGTGGAAAAGAGAAAGAATTTTGGAAAAATTACACTTAATGACCTAAAAGTTTTAAAAATTATAAATTTGCCCTAGTCAAGGGTTTTTTGTAAATATCAAAAATTATAATCAAAATGAGGCTCTCAATGAGCATAACCTAATGGAATATAGTATGAAATTTATTAAGAATAAAATAATAATTATTGGGCCTAAGATAATATTTCCTAGTTCAAAAGGAATTATAAGAGAATTTATGAGATTCAAGCCATGATTTTACCAGAAAATAGTACTTATTAGCTATGAATAAGTTCCCTAAGACATGGACATATTTATTAGAGAATTGGCTAATTTAGTAAGATGAAAATAGCTCAAGATAATTTTTCCAAGTCATGGGAAAATAAATAGCACATGAAATTGTGCAAGTTAAATACTAAGTTAGAGAAATTCATGTACTTTCTCCAATTTCTCTTAAATCATGTCTAATACTTGGAGATGCATGAAAGGAGTGTTAATTCATAGAAATGACTAAGTGAAGTGTTAAACAAGAATAAAATGCAAGAATTTACACTATGGGAATTTTTATTAATTATTAAGGACAATTCTCGAAGCAAAAGTCCATAAATTGAGTTGAATTAATTAGTAATTATTGGATTAATTAGGCTAAATGATTAGAGGCTCAAAATTACTCATTCTTGGGGTTCAAGGTCCTGCAAGGCATGAAGGGAAAGAAGGAAAAAATTGTGACACAAAAATATCAAAGAATTGCCATGATTTGCTTAGAAATTGATGAAAAATCACTTGGCCGCTAAGCATGCAACTTCGCACCACATGAAGAGACTTGAGGGAGGATATTTTAACTTAATAAAACACTCATTCCTTCCTTCCCTACTTGCAGCAGCAGCTTCAAATCAGAAAAGGAAGAGAAAAATAAAAAAAATAATCAAGCCAAATTGCCATCATTATGCCATGAAAAGAAGAGAAACACACTTGGTCCAAATTGCATTTCACACACACGTATATTTGAGACCAAATTGAGACCAATATATCCATTTTCACCTACTCCCTCCCAGCACGTAGCAACCAAAGGCCAAGAACCAAGGAAGAGCTTCAAGCAAGCTCAACACGAGAACTAGGAGGTGAGTTTTTACACTATTCTCTTTGATATCTCACCATTAGAACATCATGGAAATGATTCTTAACCTTTCATCACCTTCAAACCAGCAAGAACACCAAGGGTTTAAGGAAGCTTTGTGCATGAAAGGTCAAGGAAAATAGAAGGAAATCACATAATTCAAGCTTTTATCCATGAATTTTGATTTATTTTCTCGAGTCCCAATATTGTAAAACCCTTGCCTTGTGATATAATGAAGAACATGCTGTTTAGAGATTGAATCATGGTTAGATACGTGAGGAAATGAACTTAGCAGCATGTTTATATATTAAACAAAGTGAGAAACTCATGAAAATCAAAATTCTGTGCACTTTGGGAATGGCCAGTAACCATAGCCAGAGATAGAATTTGGCAATTTTGAGGCCATTTTGGATTCTTCACAAAAAATTACATAGAATAGAGGTATTATTCATCATTTTTGAGCTAGGAATGAATTTTTGAAGAATTAAGGTTTAATTATGTCCAAATTGAGAATTATAAGGAATTTGAATTGTGGGAGTGATCTAATGGCTCCATTTGGATAGGTTATTGATATGAACATGTTATACATGTTGTATAGGTGAAATTAAGCCCAACATCAAATTGGGGAACCACTTGAATTCAAACTAATTACAAGCTAAAGTAAAGGTAGTGATTTTGTATATTTATGTTAAATCATATATTTAATGTCTTTGGATTGTTTGTCATGCTTGCTTGGTGATTTGAGACTAGGATGAATGTTATATAATACTTGGAATGGTTATGGCCATATTGAATTCCTTACTTGAATTACCAAGTTTTATGATGTATGTTATGCATGGCTATGTTAATGTAAGGTGAGGACTTGATATTTGATTTGATATATGCTATACATAATTGCTACTAAGGTTTACCCAAAACCTTACCCCTTTTCCCATGACTCAGCATGAATAGGTACAACAGCTCTAATGGACAAAGGAAAGGAGAAAGAATGAATGTGAATTTGTGCCTTACTTTTATATGAATTTGTAAAATACCGAATATTATGTTACTGTTGTAGAAAATCTATGAGAATTTTCAATTCTGGATTTTGTGATATGAAGTTATGTTCTACCAAGTTTCATGCCAAAATGAATTCATTTGCATGGGTTTTGGCAAGCAAATTGCAAAATGTATTGAAAAAGAGTAGTTATGATTTTTCAAAATTAAAGTAGAGAAAGTTATGATTTTTCAAAATTAAGGTAGAGATGCTGGAATTTGCAGAAAGACCAAATAATAGGGGAAATTTGGCAAATTAAATTGTATTAATTGGGCCAATGAATGCTTCTGGAATTATTTTTTTCATGTAAAGGATTTAAAGAGCTTTAATTGAACACTCGAATCACCTCAAAAGAGATTTTTTAGAATTGGTTATGAATATTTAAAGTTGGTCAAAAATATGAAAATTGCCATATAAACAGTAACCAGAGAAAAATAAAAATTATTCTCTGATTTTTTTCTTCTAATGATTCAAGTGCATGAGAAATGATTCCAAATTGCATGTTTTCAAGTATGATCAAGTATAAAAGTAAGTTGTGACAATTTCTTACTCATAGTTCTAGGCATGTCAAAATTGACATAGTCACAGGATCCCTAATCAGTGTTTAGTCTCTCACCTTCTCATCTTTGTCGCTTATCTCTGAACTTCTCACCAAGTTTCAAGAGTGCTCCAATGAGCTTCTCACTGAGGTACGCATTTTTGAACTTCTAGGTCTCTACACTTTGTTCTAACGAGCTTCTTGCAAGAAGGAGGGAATTTATTTTCTAGTCTTTCACATTATCATCGATGAAGATGTTGTAGGATGAACATATGTTGTAGTTTTAACCATGGGATGGGATGAGAGTCTCTATTGATTAAATTTGGGAGAACTCTTTTCCAGATACCAAAATAAAAAATGGATCAGAAAAGGAGTATCTACAATAGTGACACAAAAGGGGATGAGAAAGAAGATAGCAAAAACTAAAAAGTAAAAAAAAAGAAAGTTATGTAGTTTGGTGTTTCAGAAACCAATCCGGTTCTATTTTGGGGTTGCACAAAATCAAACTCAATGGAATCCCTAATTCGCATCCCGTTCTACTTTGGTCCTTGTAGGTGCTTGTGGCTTGCTTCTTTTGTCCATTCAAAGGAGTTCATGGGTTGCATTTGCCGTTGGAGTTTGTGGGTACTCCATTTCATCCAATGAGGTACATAAGCCTACTGGAGTCTTTTATGTCTTAACCCAATATCTCTCTTCCTTCACCAATCTTTTCTTACCATGGTGTTGTTAGGCCAAGAATAGTATTGTTCGCTCTCACAAGGACATGACTACATGAATGTACCTCTACATGTTTCAGTTGAGAGCACAGTGATCTTGTTTTTCTTTTGGCTTCTTTAAACTCCCCTCATATCATAAAAGTGAACTCATTTAGTACATCTTTAAATAATAAAAAATAGTATTGATACAGATATTCATAAGCCACTAAGTTATTACAATTAATCTTGGATCAATCACTTTGATTAGCAATAATAAAATGTTGATCACAGATTCGAGGTAGTGGAAGAATTAATGTTAATGGTAAAAGGGAAGATAGATATTAGATTAGAACAGAGAAATATGGGGAAGAGTAAATTTTTTAATAGAATGTCGCAGAGTTTGCAGTAAAGAAAGAGTGATGGGGAGAAAGACCACCCGAAAACCTCCTCAACCCATAACTCAATTGGCTTATCAATACTCAAAATCTGAGACCAACACCGAAATCACATGATTGCAATAAAGACAAGAACCAATGAATGAAACACACTTACTCAAAAATGAAACTTGTAACTGTCACATGGAGGACATAAAAGAAGATCCCAAATGAAGGAATGGTTGCATTGTTTTGTGGTTAGTTTTCAATTATCAGAATCTTTTAGCTTCTCTGTAGCTTGAGTTTCTATAGACATCATAAGTTATTTTTTGTAACATCTTGAAATTTTTATGGATATTCAAGGCTCAATATTTTAAAATTTATAAAGAATTTACAAAAATGGGTATACACCGTTTGGCATGAAATAAGATAAAGAAGTCAATTATCTCAGTTGAAAGAAAAAAGAAAAAATTATGATTTTACCCTTGAAAAAAAAAGGAAAAAAAAATTGAAGGCTGTGGACGCTGGGGCAAGATTAAGCAAAGTTTATGAATTTTGGGGAAATTTACCCCTAATGACCTGAAAGTTTTAAAAATTATAAATTAGCCCTGAGTTAAGGGTATTTTTGTAAATATGAAAAACTACAGTCAAAATGAAGCTCTTAATGAGTTAGATCCAATGAAACATATTATGAAATTTATTAAGGTCAAAATCATATTTATTGGGTGATTAGGATTTAATATTAATATTTTACCAGATAAAGGTCAGTTTAGACTGCAGGAAAAGGCAGTATTGATCCAAGGACAGTGATTGGACCTTGTTAAAATATATTTTGGGTCTAGATAATGATTTTGGACTAAAAGTAATGGTTGGATAATCTTGTACCAATTTAATGACAATTTTAGCAAAAATACTTAATCGGTATAGGTAAATCTAATCGGTAAAGGGTATTTTGGTCTATACAAATTATTGAAGCAATTTTTGGCTAAAAAATAAGGTGATCCACGTCTGAATCAGTTTATGGACACATGTGAAATTTTTCAAAAAGTTTTTTCAAACAAAAGTAAATAAAAGTAGATATAAAAGTTAATTAAATGATTATATGACATAATTAACATTTTAAAACATAACATTGCATCTTCCTCACGTAACAAACATGCTGGTTCAGTGGAGAAAGAGGCTAGGAAGGCGTGAGAGAGAGAGAGCAAAAGGGAGAAGGAAAAAAACTACAAGTTTGGTCCTAAAACTTCAAGATATTATCTTGCAACCATTTTCTTGTGCTCTTTAGCAAGTTTAAGGCATTTTAGTGGCTATTTTCCCTCTATTTCCTTGCTGAAATTTCTGACCTAGAGAGAGATTAGAGAGAGAAAGTTGTGCCATGAAGAAACCAATCCATAACAAGTGAAGTATATGTTACAAGATGCAAGATTATAGTATTGATTTCAAAGATTGATGAGTTATTATTTTTCTACAATTTTCTTTATTTTTCTTCCTATTTAGGGTTTAATATAAGAAAGGAATTTTAAGTTTTTGACCTCAAAAATGGATTCCTTGGGTCCAAAATAGGTTAGAACAAGTATGTTGTACAAGGAATGCATGATGGATAACAAAGTGCAAATTTTAGTTCAAGTGAGCACTTTGTGAATGAAATTGAATAATTAGTGGTTAATGGCATTATTTTATGATACTATAGGATCCAAAGGAGTGTTAGAAGATCAAGGGAAATGTGTACAAAGTTTGATGGAACTTGGAAAACTCAAAGGTAGTTATTTTTGTTGGATCAAGAGTTTTGATGATTCCAAACCAACACTCAAGAGCTTGGATTGAAGATATCAAAGGAGATCAAAGCTGTTTCAAGTGAAGATTTGCTGAGTATTTGCTATTAGATCTTTGGTAGGATCTTTGGTTTTTGTTTAGATTGGGTAAAAGATTTTGATTTGAGAAAAAAGACGTTTTCAAACCTTGATTTGAAGTTAAATCTTTACTTATTTGAAAAATACTCACAAACAGACGAAGTTTGAAAGTTTAACTGAACTGTCAAGTTGGAAATTCGAATTTGGCCCTTAGACATTCGAATTTTGAGCTAAAACTGAATAAGTCTGAAGAGGTGTCTCTCTGTCAGACGAATTTTGGTCTTTCAAAATTTGAATTTCAATCAAGTCTGAAAGAAGCCTTTTTGTGACAGACGAACTTCACAGTCTCAAAATTCGAATTTCAGACAAAATGTCATTTATGAAAACTAAGGAAATTCGTCTGAAGCTTTGCTAAAGTTCATCTGAAATTAAGAAGAAACTAAGTTTGAAAATGCTCTCTGACAGACGAACTTTAACTTAGCAAAATTCGAATTTTCACCTGAGTCAAAAAAAAGGGGTTACTTTGTGACATTCGAATTTCACTCTTTCAAAATTCGAATTTCAGACAAAACAAAACTTGAGAAAATATAGGAAATTCGTCTGAATGCTTGATAAAGTTCATCTGAGATCAAGAGTGATTTCAGTCTCAAAACTGTTCTCTGACAGACGAATTTCACTCTGTCAAAATTCAAATTTCGAAGAAAGTGAACTACTGTGCCTCTTTAAACGTTCAGTGGACAGACGAATTTTGGGCATCCAAAATTCGAATTTCGAGGGCACTGTAGCAAATTGAAAACACTGTTCACACTTAACAGAAAATCTTTCTTCTTGAAAATTCGTATGTCACATTGTGGAAAGATTTTATGAGTTTCGAAATTCGAATTTCACTCTATGGACAGACGAACTTCGCATTTTTACGTTGGAAGCTTTAACCTTCGGTTCCCTCGAAATTCGTCTGTTGGCCAACCGAAATTCGAATTTCAGTATGTCAGAAACATTAAATGCGGTTGGTAAACGGATAGTTTTTTCAGAGTAACCGTTGGATAACTTCCCCAACGGATAGATTTAGTTTCTAACGGATATTTGAGATCAAAATCTATAAATATAACATTATTTGAAGTTGTGGGTAACAAAAAAATAAAACTTGTATATACTGAATTTCTGCTGAATCTTCATCTCAAAAGCTTTTACCCTTCCAACCTCATTATTTGTACTTAAACCTTCATATCCACTCTATTCAAGAGAGTTATTCATTTGTAAACAATCTACTCTTCATCTGGAAGATAGAATTACTTGTGAGGGGTATTCACAAGGGGATTGGGAAGCACATAGAGAAAGTGCTTAGAGAGTTTGAGAGAGCTCAGAACAGAGCATACTCGTGTACTGTGGCTTTAGCAAGAAGCCCGTTGAAATTCTTGCTAGATAGTGGATAAATCTCAAGAGGTGTCTTGAGGACTGGATGTAGGTCAAATGGATAGACCGAACCAGGATAAATCACTGAGTTTTCTTCTTCTTATCTCTACTTTTCAGCTTGCTCTGTTTCACACGTTATTTTCATTATACTGTGATATCTTCACTTGCTTCACTTTGTGCAGAAAAATTTCAATCTTCCCAATTCACCCCCCCTCTTGGGAAGTCAGCCTTGCTAACAAGTGGTATCAGAGCCCGGATTCCCATTCAAAGGATTTCACAGTCCGGGAACAAAGATGGCTGGCTTTGGAGAGAATATACTTCCTGAAGGGAACAACACTAACAGACCACCAGGCTTCAGTGGAGAGCATTATGGGTACTGGAAGATGAGGATGCAGATCTACCTCCAATCAATTGATCTTGACATCTGGTCAGTCATTGATAAAGGAGATTTCGTCCCAATGGCTCCAACTGAAGATGGAAGATACAAAGAGAAGCTGGAAGCAGAATGGAATGATGAAGACAGAAGGAGAATCCTACTAAATTTCAAAGCAAAGCATTGTTTAGTCAGTGCCCTGAACCAGGATGAATTCTACAGAGTCTCGCAATGCACCACTGCAAAAGGAATGTGGGATACTCTGCAGATTGCACATGAAGAAACATCTGGAGTCAGGGAGAACAGACTAAACACGTGCATTGGAGAGTATGAAAGCTTCAGAATGGCTGAAGGAGAAACTGTAAAGGAGCTCCAAAAGAAATTCACTCTCATTGTAAATCAACTAAAGAGCTTAGGAAAGGAATACACTCAATCAGAGAAAGTGAGAAAAATTCTCAGAGCTCTCCCTCTGGAATGGCAGCCCAAGGTGACAGCAATAGAAGAAGCCAGAGGAGAATCAATGGCCTCTGTCACAGCTCTCTTCGGGAGCCTTGAGGAGTATGAAGGAAAAATCAAAGCTCTCAAGGAAGCCGGGCTGGACAGAAAGAAGAAAGGCATTGCTCTTAAAACTGCTGATGAAAAGGAAGAAGAATCTAACGAAGAGGATGAACTTGATGATGAAACTCTGGCTATGATGGTCAAAAAATTCGGAAGACTCTACAGCAAGAAGAAGAACAAAAGATTCTTCAAGAAGGTAACTGCTGGGGAAAACAAGAAAGAGACAAAAGAACCTGTGACTTGCTATGAGTGCAAGAAGCAGGGACACATAAAATGGGACTGTCCCTAATTCCTCAAGAAGCAAGAAAAAGAAAAGAAAGGTGCTGACAAAGGGAAAAAGAAGAAAGCCTACATCTCATCCATATGGGGTAACAGCTCAGATGAGGAAGAAGAAGATGAAGACGAGATTGCCAACATTTGTCTGATGGCACTTGCTTCTGAAGAAGCTACACCCTCATACAGCAGTGATCAGGATGAAGAGGTATATGAATCTGAACCTTCCTATTCTGAATTACTGGATGCATTTCATTAGCTGCATGATGAATTCATTAAAGTTGCTAAAGAACTGAAACTGGCAAAGAAAAAGATAAGGAAGATGGAGTCTCAAGGCATAGTTTCTGAAACTGCTTCTTTACCTACTTCTGAATCTGTTTGCTGCACTTCATGCACTGAACTTAAGCAAACTAATGAGTATCTAGTTAAAAGCATGTCTAGGCTCACTAAAGGTAAAGATATGCTGTTTGCCTTGATGGGGAGCCAAAGAATATCACAAGGAAAAGCTGGTCTTGGCTATGATCCATGTGCTGTCAAAGAAAAGATTAGGAAGAAAAATCAGAATGCATACATGAGACATTTTGTGCATGCCAAGAACAATAAAAAGAAAGTTAATGCATCACCTCACATTGAAACATATGATCAACCAAGGCATGCTAAACAAAAGTATTATCTGTACTATTTTCTTCCTGCATCTCAATCTAGCAGCCCTTTCACTACCTGTCATTTCTGCAACAAAAAGGGACACATTTCCAGTTCCTGTATTTTAAAGAAAAATGAACTTGGCAGGAAAGTTGAATGGGTTCCCAAAATTGCATCTACATCTAGGGAAATACCTACTGACCGAAAAGGACCCAAGCAAATTTGGGTACCTAAAAGGAAAACATAAACATTGTTTTGCAGGTCTGTCTCAAAGCTAAGAAAAGCAACAAATGGTATATGGACAGTGCCTGCTCAAGCCACATGACTGGTGATAAGGAGAAGTTCATCACCCTTAGAGACAAGAAAGGAGGAAAAGTGACATTTGGAGGTGATCAATATGGCAAAATCATTGGAATTGGCATTGTGGGGAAAAATCCAGAAACATCCATTGAAGAGGTGCTGTTTGTAATTGGCCTCAACCACAATTTGCTAAGCGTGAGTCAAACCTGTGAGAGAGGAAACTGGGTGCTGTTTGACTCAAAGTTTTGCCTGGTCATCAGAAAAAGTGATCACAAAGTAATCTTAAAAGCTCAAAGGGATGGTAACTGCTACACTATTGACCTTGATGAACTTCCTCCTTTAGATTCTGTATGCTTAATCAGTCAAAATAATGATAGTTGGTTATGGCATAGGAGATTAGCTCATGTTAATATGAATCAGGTGTCTAAACTGGTTAAAAATGAGCTAGTTACTGGTTTGCCAAAAATATCTTTTGAAAAGGATAAAGAATGAGATGCATGCTTAAAAGGAAAACAAATTAAATCATCCTTCAAATCTAAAAACATAGTTTCCACAACAAGACCACTTGAATTGCTGCATATGGACTTAATTGGACCTTCTAGGGTAAAGAGTCTTGGTGGTAATCTGTATGTGCTTGTAATTGTTGATGATTATTCTAGATTTACTTGGACATTATTCCTTTCTTCTAAGAGTGATACCTTTGATGCATTTGTAACCTTAGCTAAGAAAGTGCAAAATGAGAAAGGTATCTCTATTGTGTCTATCAGGTTAGATCATGGAGGAGAATTTGAAAATGCATACTTCCTGGAGTACTGCAGTGAGCATGGAATTGACCACAACTTCTCAGCTCCTAGGACTCCTCAACAGAATGGAGTAGTAGAAAGAAAAAACAGAACTATTGGGGAGATGGCCAGAGCTATGCTGAATGAGAAGGAACTTTCTCAAGTGTTTTGGGCTGATGCAGTAAACACAGCTAGTTACATCATCAACAGAGCATACATCAGACCCATCCTGGGAAAGACTCCATACGAGCTGTACAAGGGGAGAAAGCCAAATCTGTCCCATCTCCATGTGTTCGGATGCAAATGCTTCATTCACAACAATGGCAAAGAAAACCTAGGTAAATTTGATGCCAAATCAGATGAAGGTATATTTCTTGACTACTCTAGTAGGAGTAAGGCATATAGAGTTTATAATAAAAGATCAAATGTGGTAGAGGAATCTGTGCATGTGGTTTTCATTGAGAATGAAACTATTTCAAAACATGTTACCAATGAGGATGATCTTGCTTTCAATTTTGAAAAACTGGGCATTTCTGATAAAAGTAAAACTGAACCTCCAAAGATATCTGAACCTGTTAACAAAGAGGAAGATATCCAGGAGCAAGAGTTTGATGAAGAAAATAATGAAGAAACATCTCAAGAACTCCCTAGAGCTTGGAGATATCAAAGGAATCATCCTGTTGATCAAGTGATAGGAGATGTTCAAGAGAGAGTCAAAACCAGAAAACAGTTAAGGGATCAAATGCTAAATTGTGCTTTCATTTCTCAAATTGAACCCAAATGTGCTGAAGAAGCCTTAACTGATGATTACTGGATTTTGGCAATGCAAGATGAACTAAATCAGTTTGAAAGAAATCAAGTTTGGGATTTAGTTCCAAGACCCAAAAATCATCCTGTTATTGGTACCAAATGGGTTTTCAGAAACAAACTTGATGAATCTGGAATAATAATCAGAAATAAAGCTAGATTGGTTGCTAAAGGATATAATCAGGAAGAAGGTATTGATTTTGAAGAAACCTTTGCACCAGTAGCTAGATTAGAAGCTATAAGAATATTGCTGGCTTATGCATGCATGAAGAATATTTTGCTATATCAAATGGATGTAAAGAGTGCTTTTCTGAATGGATATATCATGGAAGAGGTTTATGTAGATCAACCTCCAGGTTTTGAGGATTCTACAAAACCAAACCATGTCTATAAACTGAAGAAAGCTCTTTATGGATTAAAACAAGCCCCTAGAGCATGGTATGAAAGATTAAGCAACTTTCTGACTGAAAAAGGATTTAACAGAGGCAAAGTTGACACTACTTTATTCACTAAGAAAGAGAATAAAGATTTACTAATTGTCCAAATCTATGTTGATGATATCATTTTCGGTGCTACTAATGAAACTCTTTGCAAGGAATTTTCTAAGTTAATGCAGGGAGAATTTGAGATGTCTATGATGGGTGAACTCAATTTCTTCCTTGGATTGCAAATCAGACAGCTTAATGATGGTATCTTTCTCAGTCAATCCAAGTATCTAAAGGAGCTGTTAAAGAAGTTTGGAATGGAGAATGCCAAGCCAACGGGAACACCTATGGCTACTGCAACCAAACTGGACATGGATGAAAATGGGAAAATGTTTGACATTACTCAATACAGAAGAATGATTGGATCCCTGCTGTACCTAACCGCCAGCAGACCTGACATTATGTTCAGTGTCTGCATGTGTGCAAGGTTCCAATCATGCCCCAAAGAAACCCATGCAACAGCTGTGAAAAGAATTTTCAGATATCTAATTGGAACATCACAGATGGGTCTTTGGTATCCAAAAGGCAATGGAGAAGATCTCAAAGGATACACAGATGCTGATTTTGCAGGATCCAAAACTGACAGAAAAAGCACAAGTGGAACTTGTCAGTTTCTTGGAGGGTCCTTGGTTTCATGGTTTAGCAAAAAGCAAAACAGTGTAGCTCTATCCACTGCAGAAGCTGAGTATGTTGCAGCTGGAAGCTGTTGTGCCCAAGTCATCTGGATGAAGCAGCAACTTGAAGATCTTGAGGTTAAAATGAAAGAGATACCCATCATGTGTGATAATCAAAGTGCCATAAACATCACTAAGAATCCTGTCATGCACTCAATGACGAAACATATTGAGGTTAGGCACCACTTCATAAGGGATCACGTTCTGAAAGGAGAAGTTAAGCTGGAATACATCCCAACAGAGGATCAAGTAGCTGATGTACTCACCAAACCTCTACCAGAAGACAGGCATTGCAAAATAAGAAGAGAATTGGGAATGGTAAATCCCAATGAATTGTAAGTTATTCTTATAAAATACTCTTCTTTTTAATTTTAAATCTTAAAGTCAATTCTAACTTCAGCATCAGAGAGTGTTTAATTTAAGTTGCAGGTGCTCTTCACAAGTCTAAATGGCTATACTTTTGAAGATTGGAGCACTTCAGATTGGAACAACCAGAAAATGAAGTGAATAATAATTGTTCTAAGTTCTGGATCCATTCTGTAAGTTTTTTGTATGTTGTTTGATTGCTAGATGAATTTCATTGATAATCTGTGTTTTTGAACTGGTCAACGTGGTCAACATTCGAATTTTGATTGACCAACAGACGAACTTTGGCCTGTTATGCCTTGGAACAGTTCTCGGTAATGCCTCGAAATTCGTCTGTTAAAACTTGAAAGTTCGAATTTTCGAAAACTGAAATTTCAAACTTATTATTATTCATCATTGTTATACGAATTGTTACTTCCTAACATACGAATGTTGGACAATATTTACAAAAGTTGAAAAATTCGAAGATTCAGTTCAAAATTCGTCTGTTGAATTATGCTCCTGATAATTGAATGCTTGAAAGACGATGCTCTGCATGCTTAATTCGTCTATTGTTTGAAGTTTTGTTTGTTGATGCTGTTTTTCTTTTCAACATTCGAATTTTGTTGGAACAAAATTCGTCTGTTGTGTATGTATTGTTTGTTTCAAGCCTCTGTCAGACGAACTTTCAAGATGAAAGTTCATCTGTCAGCAAGCTGTGCTGAACGGTTTAACTTGTAACTGCCCGAAGTTCAAATTTTGACCCCTCAAAATTCGTCTGTCAGACGGTTACATGCGTTAAAACCAACGGTTTTCCACAGAACAGACGCAACCCTATTTGTAACTCCTTCAAGTTTGTTCTGATTCTCTCTTCATTCCTCTTAACTCCTGCCCAAAAACCGTCTTTTTCTCACCGATTAAACTTCATTTCGCATCCCTTAAATCTATTCTAAGCCACATTCTGCATCATTCAACCAAGAAATGGCGAGAGTGAAAATTCCTGGAACAGGACAAGCTGGGTCTAGGCCTAAGAGGACGGTCAAATCTCAATATGCTACAAAGGAAGGAGAGAAATCCAAGAGAAAAGCCGAACCCAGTAAAGCTACTCCTTCCAAACGTCAAAAATCCTCGTCCAAGTCAGAATCTCAGAAAGCTGGGGCCTCTTCTTCAAAATCTGCAGTTCCTTCGGCTGGTACTGCTGCTGTAGCTTCCTCTTCTTCTACTGAATCCGGAGAGTTTGAAATGACTACACTTCCACTATGGAGCACTCCTGAGATTCAAGAAGAGTACACTACCAAGTTTTCCAACAAAAAGGTAATCAAGCCTCACTGTGTAAATATGGAACAATTTCTGATATCCAACAACTTTGATGCTGCAATATGGTTGATAAAGTATAAAAATCTGTTGGAAATTGCTGAAAAATATGATGATGAGGTAGTAAAGACTTGGTATGCCTCTCTTAAGTATAACAGCAAGAAAAGAAAATGGGAGGTCACCTTGAGATCAAGGACCATTTGGCTTGATGATGAAACATTCAATGAGGTGTTGGAAATCCCAGGTCAAGATGGGCTAAAAGTTGACATTACATCCTCTGGGTATATGGTGAGGCTAGCACAGCTGATGAAGAAGGTGAGCCCTTCCTATTTTACAAGGAAAGCACTATCTTGGACACCTTGTTCAGAAGAAGGGAGAATAGGCCCACAATAAATCTGTTGAAACCCACAGACCTCAGCGTACAAGTAAGGATCTTGCACTACATAGTGTCCAGGATCATATTCAACAAGGGTGGCAGCTTCAATTTGATAACAAGGGCGGAGGCTCATGTGATGACTGCCATCATACGTGGAAAGCTGATCAATATGGGGCATATCATTCTCCAGCGTATGATAAAGGCAAGGGATCAGAGGAAAGATTCCACCCTTCCCTATGCAGCAATTATCTCAAGAATCCTGCAGCATGCTAGGATTCAGCACATTGAAAAGGGGAAAGGGAAACTCACTGAGGCCTTCAAAGAAGAGGAATTGCAAAGGATGGGCATTGAAAGAGATGAAGGACATTGGGTTGGAAAGGGAACAGGAAAAACTGAAGATTTGTTCTTTATTGCTGATGCTTCCCTCCAACAAGAAGGCACCTCTGAGGCTCCTGGCAGATCTGTACCTCAGCCTTCTCAGCCTATTCCATCTCCATCAAGGACCACTCACCCTCCTTCCACTCCCTCCTCTCGAACCAAGCCAACTAAGATCACTGAGATGTTTGACAATCTGTCAACACTCATTCTCAGCATTAAGGATGAGCAAAATGCCAAATTTGCTCACCTACAAGATCAGATACATCAGTTGGCAGTAAATATGAAGGTGGTAGCTGATGCCTATGAAGAGATTAGAAATGCAATTCCTACCACTTCAGTTCCACCTCAGCCTGGTATCCCTGAGCCTTCTCTGTCTCCATCCCCTGTGCCTCCAAGTCCCTTCGAGATTGCTTCCTCTGACCATGATGTTAATGGTACTGGTGCAATGAGAACACCAAGTCCTGGTCCACCCTTGGACTATGGATTAGAAGAAGAAGGTCTTCAAGAATCAAGCCCTCTTGAACTTATGCAAGAAGATGCTCCGGGTTCAATTCTGTCTATACAAGAATCTGAGCAAGTTGAAAGACTGGTTGCAGCCATGAGCAATGAGGAAAGAAGCATTGTTCCTGTTATTGATTATTTTGCCATTGCTCACAATGCCCTTCTACTAGCTCAAAGAAGAAGACTTGAAGAAATGTTTCCTCCTCCTGCACCAGTCTCTCCTTCTCTTGCTGATTATGGACTGTCAGAGGAACAGAGAGCTCGGCTAGCTCTTTCCAGGCAGGAAATGTAAGAGCTGCTTGTGGTCTCTGATGATTCTGATGAAGAGCCTTCAACTACACCAGCTCAGCCAGAAATTCCTTTTGCTCCTGTCCCTCTTCGTGCTGTTCCTCTCACTCAGATACCTCCTCCAATGGACTTTGCTGGGCTTTCTGATGATGCCAAAAAGGGGGAGAAGATAAAGCAAACTGGGACTAAGCAAGCTGGAAAATCTACTGAGTCATCTGGAAAAGGAAAGACATACAGCAAGAAGTCTAAGCCAAAGAAGAAGTGATTGTTTTTAGATCTTAAGCTGAATCTTCTTGTTGTATCTAGTTTTAAATTGTTTTATTGATTGATGAACTGATTGAAATATGTATTGCAACAATTTGTATTAAGTAAATTATGTTATTGGTTGCAATGATTTGGGCTTTGAATCTCTTCACTTAATCTGTTGAAAATGATATCTTATGAACTGTAATGCATATGTTGAGGGGGAGCTTGTGTAAGCAAACCCAAGTACTAATCCAGTTTGCGAGTTGTTTTGTCATCATCAAAAAGGGGGAGAATGTTGGATCAAGAGTTTTGATGATTCCAAACCAACACTCAAGAGCTTGGATTGAAGATATCAAAGGAGATCAAAGTTGTTTCAAGTGAAGATTTGCTGAGTATTTGCTATTAGATCTTTGGTAGGATCTTTGGTTTTTGTTTAGATTGGGTAAAAGATTTTGATTTGAGAAAAAGACGTTTTCAAACCTTGATTTGAAGTTAAATCTTTACTTATTTGAAAAATACTCACAAACAGACGAAGTTTGAAAGTTTAACTGAACTGTCAAGTTGGAAATTCGAATTTGGCCCTTAGACATTCGAATTTCGAGCTAAAACTGAATAAGTCTGAAGAGGTGTCTCTCTATCAGACGAATTTTGGTCTTTCAAAATTCGAATTTCAATCAAGTCTGAAAGAAGCCTTTTTGTGACAGACGAACTTCACAGTCTCAAAATTCGAATTTCAGACAAAATGTCATTTATGAAAACTAAGGAAATTCGTCTGAAGCTTTGCTAAAGTTCATCTGAAATTAAGAAGAAACTAAGTTTGAAAATGCTCTCTGACAGACGAACTTTAACTTAGCAAAATTCGAATTTTCACCTGAGTCAAAAAAAAGGGGTTACTTTGTGACATTCGAATTTCACTCTTTCAAAATTCGAATTTCAGACAAAACAAAACTTGAGAAAATATAGGAAATTCGTCTGAATGCTTGATAAAGTTCATCTGAGATCAAGAGTGATTTCAGTCTCAAAACTGTTCTCTGACAGACGAATTTCACTCTGTCAAAATTCAAATTTCGAAGAAAGTGAACTACTGTGCCTCTTTAAACGTTCAGTGGACAGACGAATTTTGGGCATCCAAAATTCGAATTTCGAGGGCACTGTAGCAAATTGAAAACACTGTTCACACTTAACAGAAAATCTTTCTTCTTGAAAATTCGTATGTCACATTGTGGAAAGATTTTATGAGTTTCGAAATTCGAATTTCACTCTATGGACAGACGAACTTCGCATTTTTACGTTGGAAGCTTTAACCTTCGGTTCCCTCGAAATTCGTCTGTTGGCCAACCGAAATTCGAATTTCAGTATGTCAGAAACATTAAATGCGGTTGGTAAACGGATAGTTTTTTCAGAGTAACCGTTGGATAACTTCCCCAACGGATAGATTTAGTTTCTAACGGATATTTGAGATCAAAATCTATAAATATAACATTATTTGAAGTTGTGGGTAACAAAAAAATAAAACTTGTATATACTGAATTTCTGCTGAATCTTCATCTCAAAAGCTTTTACCCTTCCAACCTCATTATTTGTACTTAAACCTTCATATCCACTCTATTCAAGAGAGTTATTCATTTGTAAACAATCTACTCTTCATCTGGAAGATAGAATTACTTGTGAGGGGTATTCACAAGGGGATTGGGAAGTACATAGAGAAAGTGCTTAGAGAGTTTGAGAGAGCTCAAAACAGAGCATACTCGTGTACTGTGGCTTTAGCAAGAAGCCCGTTGAAATTCTTGCTGGATAGTGGATAAATCTCAAGAGGTGTCTTGAGGACTGGATGTAGGTCAAGTGGATAGACCGAACCAGGATAAATCACTGAGTTTTCTTCTTCTTATCTCTACTTTTCAGCTTGCTCTGTTTCACACGTTATTTTCACTATACTGTGATATCTTCACTTGCTTCACTTTGTGTAGAAAAATTTCAATCTTCCCAATTCACCCCCCCTCTTGGGAAGTCAGCCTTGCTAACAATTTTACCAATTATGTCAAAGTTGTTAAACTATTTTCAATGATGTTTGAAACATGCCATGCTATGACATTAACGTTTTATGTTGTATTTGATGTGTTGGCTGTTTGAATGAGAGTTTTTATGACTCTTGGATGTCCAATTTTAAAATGTTACCATGCCGAAATTTTTATGAAAATGTATGGTATAAATTGGTTGATTGCTTTCAAATAATGATTCTATGAATGATATGATGAAATATGTACATTCTTGGTTGTAACTACTAAGATTCTTTGAATCTCATTCTCTTTCCAAATGTTTCACTTCATAGGTCCAAGTTATGGCAAGATTGCCCAAGAAAAAAAGGGGAAGGAAAAGCAAGCTCTTAATTAAAATGAATTTTCTTGCATTGATGCTTTGCTTGGAATACCTTGTGAAAATGATGTGTATGGTTCTAGAACTTTACATGAATGTAATTATGTTCATCTATATCTACTATGATGTAATGTTTTAAGTGAAGACAAGAAATGGCCATGTATGTACATATTAAGATCTATGTTGACAAGTTGTAGGAAGAAAATGGCCATTGTGACACTGCTCAGAATTTCATGTACTGTTTAGAATTTTTGTGGTATCATGTATGAGTGTTTTATATGTATAAAAAATAGACATGTTTAGCTTTCCATATACATAAAGATCACTCAATTTGGACATGTGTAAGATTTATGGTGATTTTTCAAAATTATGGTCAGAATCAGAAATTTTCAAAAATGACCATTGCTATAGTAAAGATAATATGAACTTACTGTATAAGTTGGCCAATTAATTTCCCTGTTCAACATTTTTTCCATGTATAGAATCTTTTAATCTATATTTAGAGACTTGAACCATGTCAATATGATTTTTCTTGATTTAGTTATGAATTTTCAAAATTCACCAGGTGAAAAGAAGTTAACCAAGGGAATAGTACCCCAAAATGAAATAAATTAGTTTAAGTGGTTTTATGTAATCAAGTCTCTAATCAAGAATTAATGGACTTAAGTATAGTTTAATACATGGAAAATGAGTCTAAGTATGAGATGTTACATTTTTGGTATCAGAGCATAAGGTTCTGGCCCTAGATTAGTATAGTTGGAAAAGGAAATTATAATAAATAAATGTGCTATTTATTTATTTTTTCCTTTTAAGTTAGTCTATTAACTACTTGCTATTGTGGTTTGGTAGATGTCTGAATCCACAAACAACTCAGGGATTGACTATCGGTCTGAGCCACACCCCGAACCATCAGGACCTCCTGGAGAAGAAAGTACTAACTCTAATGAGATACCTTTGGAACAGCCAATTGTTGTAGACCCTATACATAATGAGGATTATGAGGTACCTATGGAGGAGCCTCCTCACGTACTAGGAATAGAGGTTTATGAGGATGTAGACTGGGAGTTAGCTTTTTTGGAGGATCCAGATAACACCCCAAACAATAGACCACCAGATATAGAGACAATAGTCTACAGGATCGTGAGGAAGTTCTCTAGAGCATACGGGGTTTACTTTAAGGATCCTGATAGAGTTCTATCCTTTATAACTAGATTGTCCCAAATTCAATATGATTTAGAAAGACAGGGAAACAGGTATCCTGAATAGTTGTGTATGATTTATGGTGATTTTTCAAAGTTATGGTCAAAATCAGAAATTTTCAAAAATGACCATTGCTACAGTAAAGATAATATGAACTTACTGTATAATTTGGCCAAGTAATTTTCATGTTCAACATTTTTCCCATGTATAGAATCTTTTAAGTTGTATTTAGAGACTTGAACCATGTCAATATGATTTTTCTTAATTTAGTTATGAATTTTCAAAGTTCACATTTTCATGAGCAAGCAGCAGCCAAAAATAAAGGAAAAAAAGCAAAGAAAGGAAGAGAGAAAGAGAGGAAGGAGAAGAGGAAGTTCAAGGCAAAATTCAAGAGCTCAAATTAGTAAGTTATATTGTACTACTTCACGCTTGTACTTCATGGTCTTTAGAGCATGGTTTATGGTTTAGTTTTCCTTCTATACTCCCTTAGGTTTTCAGCCATGGCATGATTAAAGAAGAAAATGAGTTTACAAACCATCAAACTTAGGGGAAATGCTAGACTATACATTTAAAGCATGAATATGGAAGTAGTTTGATGAACTAAGAAGCATATCAATTTTTCTTCAATTTTCCTGATTTTTTCCAGTTACTGTTCATGTTTAGAGTCGGAATTTCATGGATTTGACCCCAAAAATGGGTTCCCCATGGTCCAAAACCTTAGGAACAAGTGTTGGATGCAAGAAAGACTAAATGGATAGCAAAGTGAAAAAAAAGTTGGGTTTAATTCGGAATGAACAGTAACCATAGCTAGAGATAGAATTTGGTAATTTTGAGGCCATATTTGGATTCCTCATGAAAAATTACATGGAATAGTGGTATAATTCATCATTTTTGAGCTAGGAATGAATTTTTGGTGAATTTATGAAGAATTAGGGTTTCATGAATATTTTTTTAAGAAAGTCATGGAACCATTAGCTTGAGTAGTTGTTTGATGATGCATTAGGACTTGAAGTAGCCCAAGGAAGCTATTGGGAGCATTGGTATCAAGTGGAGGAGTAAGAGAAAGCATGAAGGTATCAATTTACCTATTCTTGCCTTGCACTGTCATGTGATTTTCAATGAATTTGATGACTTGCCTATTGTTTGATATGATCATTTGTGATGCTTTGAGAATGTTGGTTGAGTTAATTAAGGGGTTTTGAGACACTGGGATATCCAAAATACAAAATGAAACTCTACTGAAAATTTTGTAAAATATTATGGCATAAATGTTTAAAAGTATTCACTTGATATTTTATGATGATTATATGCTTAATGTGATAATATGATTGCATAAATAGTGATTGCTACTGAGATTCTTTGAATCTCACCCCCCCTTCAATGACTAACATGCTAGGGAGAACCAATGCAAAAGAGCTAAGGAAGGAGCAAAAGGCATGAAGAAGAAAATGATGAGTTGTTGATGTGCAAGTTATCATGTTATAATGTGAATATTATTGGTGTTTTGTTTTTGTATGAAATTGTAAAATAGTGAATATTATGTTAATGTTATAGAAAATGTATGAGAATTTTCAGTTCTGGATGTTGTGATATTAAGTTATGTTCTACCAAGTTTCATACCAAAATGAGTTCATTTACATGGGTTTTGGCAAGCAAATTGCAATATAGATTGAAACAGGGCATTTTCCAGATGTATCTATTTAGTTCACCTTTGTTCTATACTTAAAGTAAGGTTAGGTTTATGGGATTTTTATACCAGATATAGGGCATCTCAATCTTTAATATGACACCTAATTCATCCCATTTGGAGTTGTGTACAATAAATGATGAATTTTCAAAGTTAGGGTTCAAAATAGGACAATATTGGAGAAACTGGAAACTGAAAGTTAAGTACTGAAAATTTCAAAAGATAACATAAAATTGTATAGAGCTCCAAAAATTCAGTGGTTTATATGTATAAAAATATATATGTCTTAAGATCTATATGCCACTGATTTGGAAGTGATTGGAGTTATAGAACAAGAGATATGTAAGTTTTCCCAAAACGGTCCTAGTAACAGTAGAATTCTGACCGTTCCCAATTTAAGTTAATGATATACCCTGTGTAAGTGAAATAAATATATAAAAAAAATATTCCTATAAGTAGACATATATAGCTTTCAAATGACATAGAATATGCACGATTTGGTCATGAATAGAATGAAATATGATTTTTCAAATTTGAGATCAGAAAACTGGAAGATAGAAAAATAACCAAATGAACAGTAAAATTCCACGAAATTACTATGCAAATTGGCTCAATGAAGTTATTCATTCATATTTTTTCCATGTATATCTGAATTTAAGATAATTTTAGAGACTTGAATCACCTCAATATGAAGTTTCTAGATTTAGTTATAAATTTTCAAAGTTCATCGGGTAAAATGGAATTTGCCAAATGAACAGTACCCCGAATTTTGGAAAATTTAGTTTTTATTGTATTATGATTCTAGTTTCTAAATCATGATGAAAGACATCTAATATAATCTAATACATGGGAAATGGGCCCTAATATAAGGTATTACACTTTTGGTGAGGGAGGAGGAAGTAACCGATAATAGTTGGTGAGAAAAGAGAGGGGTGATAGAGGAAGAAGAGGCTGAAAATCTGAACAAAGAGAGATGAGTGCATACGCATACAAAAAGAAAATTAAAGTAAAAGGGAGAGCGACAAGTAACAAAAAGATAATATAATTTGATTTGGTGATAATTTCCTAATCAAAGGTCCAGAATATCAATCTGTGCCTTTGATGTTTTTTAAAATAAATATCCTAAAATTTTAGTCTGGACTTTAGATAAAGTTGGGACTTTTAGATGGCATTTCTTGGACAAACGGCATCTAAAGTCCAGACTGTAGTTGGCCTTTGTTGAACAAACACCAACTTTATAATATTTTATTGGCACTTTTTAAACAAACACCAACTAAAGTACTGGACTTTAGATGGTGTTTGATAACTTTGTAATATTTTATTGGCACTTTTTAAACAAACACCAACCAAAGTCCATACTTTAGTTGGCATTTGTTTAATAAACGCCATCTAATCTTCTAGTTTAGATTTTTATTGGATTTTAAAAATAACCACCAACTATTAAGCGCCAATAAAACTTAAATTTGGTGTAGTGCTTACTTAAAGTGTTCTATGGGAAGCTAGTTAGTGGAAGCTTATAGGGTCTGCTGTAAAACTTGCTAAGAATGGTGGTATTTAATGATTGCCACAATGATTGACTATTGTTTAATTAGTATGCAAATATTTTTATAGGAAGTTGAAGGAGATGAAGTTTTGAATCGAAAATTATTTATTTGAATTTTATATTTAATAGTATGAATCATTATTAGTTTATTAATTATTAGTAATTTGATTACTGGAAATGATTTGGGACATAATTGCTGCTGTGATTAGTTTAAACTTGTTGTAATTTGCTAATTTTTGTACAAAGAGAGGGCTTAACACTCAAGAAACTCTCATTTTTAAGCTATTATGCTGCTAGTTTTTCTTTAAAAAATAGATTGTGGTTGCCAAAAAGTTTGTTGTTGAATCTTGTATTGTTTTTAAATAGTGATAGTCAATATGTTTAAAGATATATAGCTTAGGTTGTTTGGGATTGGTTCGAAAATGGTAGTACTTATAATAAGGAAATCTAAATTTCTTGTGAGATGTTGTTGTAGAATTATTGCACCCTTAACTTCTAGGGGAGGTTCTGCCAAAATTGATACACATCTCAGGAGTATGGATCGATCATGGATGTCTTTGAATCATTTGACTAAGGAGTATACAGATGGAGTGAGAGAGTTCATTAGTTTTACTATTGAGCATGCAGATGACACTAACAAAATTTTATGCCCTTGCTTACAGTGTTGTTATGGGAAGCTAGTTAATGCAATTGTCTTGGAAGATCAATTAGTGTGTCATGGAATTGATTGAGGTTACAGATGTTGGACAAAGCATGATGAGATGAATAATGGGTATAGTAGTTCGGGTTATAGTGGATTGAATGATTTCGACACAAGTACATTTGAGGCTGATCATCTTGAAGAGATGGTTAATGTGATTGAGAATGAGCTTCAAGATTGTCTCAAGATGTTTAAGAGATTGAAAAGTGATGCAGAAAAGCCATTATACTAAATTCACAATATTGTCGGCCATGTTAAAGTTGTACAACTTGAAAGTAGGCACTAGATGGAGAGATAAGAGCTTCATAGCATTGCTTGCACTTTTGAAGGATATGCTGCCAGAGGATAATAAGCTTCCTAACCGAACATATGAGGCTAAACAGATGCTATTCTCTATTGGGATAAGCTATTAGACGATACATACATGTCTTAATGATTGTGTGTTATTCCATAAAGAGCATTCATCATTAGACAGAAGTCCAAAATGCAATACCCCATGATATAAGAAGAAAGAATCAAATTTGATGAAGGTGGTATGGTATTTTCCTATCATACCTAGATTTAGACGCTTGTACAAAAGTCCTAAAATTTTGAAGCACTTAACATGGCATGTGGATGAAAGAATTGAAGATGGAAAGTTTCCACATCCTGCAGATCCTCTGCAATGGAAAAAAATTGATAGTCAATATAAAGATTTTGGGATAGAAGATAGAAACCTACATCTTGCATTATCTATTGATGGAATGAACCTGCATGGTATGCAGAGTAGTACTCACAGTACGTGACCTATGATTTTGGTGATTTATAGCCTACCACCATGACTATGTATGAAGCAGAAGTTTATGATATTGTCTATGTTAATCTGTAGACCCAAACAACCTGAAAATTATATAGATGTATATTTGGCTCCACTAATTGAAGATTTGAAGCTACTGTGAGACAGGGGTGTGGAGGTGTATGACGGATATAAGGAAAAGACATTCAAGTTGAGAGCTATGTTGTTTCGTATAATTAATGATTTTCTAGCATATGGTAATTTGTCAGGCTACAATATCAAAGGAGAGTTTGGATGCCCTATATGTGAAGAAGGCACACATTCCATATGGTCGGAGTATAGTTCAAAATTTGTCTTCCTCGAACATCATAGATTTTTGCCTCAGGGACATCATTACAGTAGATGGAGACAAGCCTTTAATGGGAATACATAAAAAGGGAAAGAACCTTTGCCATTAAGCAGTGAGCAATTGTTTGACAAGGTAAAGGAGTTGAATGACAACATTGAGAAGCCTTTTACGAGACACCTTAGGACTAGTGGGTGGAAGAAAATGTTAATTTTCTTTGAATTGCCATATTGGAAGTCTTTGTATATGAGGCATTTCCTTGATGTCATACATATAGAAAAAAATGTATGTGAAAGTATCATTAGTACATTACTTGTTGTGCAGGGAAAGGCTAAAGATGGTGTGAAGGCAAGGTTGGACTTAGTTGCTATGGGAATAAGAGGAGAATTAGCACCGGTGAAGGAGAAACATCGTACTTGTCTACCTTCGGTGGCATATATTCTATCTAGAAAAGAGAAAATTTCTTTTTGTGAGTTTCTTGATGGAGTTAAAGTTCCAGAGGGGTACTCCTCGAACATTAGGAGCCTTGTTTCTCTAAAAGACTTGAAATTAAAGGGTTTGAAGTCTCATGATTGCCATGTTTAGATGGAGAATTTCGTGCTGGTGGCCATGTTATCCATTTGTCAAAAAAAATTTGAGGGACAGTCACTAAACTAAGTTTTTTCTTCAAGTATATTTGCAGTAAAGTGATTGACCCTATGAAGTTACTAGCATTGCAAAGAGACATTGTTGTCACTTTGTGCAAGCTTGAGATATATTTTCCACCTTCTTTCTTTGATATGATGGTTCACCTAACAGTTCACCTAGTTAGGGAGACACAATTATGCAGTTTAGCTTATATGAGGTGTATGTACTTGATTGAGTGTTACATGAAGATATTAAAAGGGTATGTGAAAAACTGAAGTAGACCAGAGGATTGTTTTGTTGAATGATATATAGTAGAAGAAGCTGTTGAATTTTACACTGAATACTTATCCAATGTCAATAACATTGGCCTTCCTAAGACTCGTCACATGGGAAGAACATCTAGGGAAGGGATTATAGGAAAGGAAATTGTTAGCATCTTCAAGACACAGTGGGAGCAAGCTTACTTGTACGTTTTACACAACTCTGATGGGGTTCTTCGATATGTGGAAATGTACAAGGAGAAACTTAGAAGCTTAAACCCCAATAAGAAAAAGAGTTGGATATTGAAAGAATACTATCAACTTTTTATAGATTGTTTGAGAGATTACATTATTTTAGAGTGAGAAAGGAATCCTGGTTCAGTTTTAGACAGGATAAAATGGTTAGCTAATGGCCCATCCATCCATGTCTTCTCTTACACTAGTTACCTCATAAATAGCTACATGTTCTATACCAAAGAACACAATGCAAAATAGTGGAGTAACCCTTATAGCTCAATCAATGCATATTTATAATGCCTAAGACAAAAACCCTATTTTTACAAGTATGTTAAACTTTGGGGTAGTTGAGCACATATAGGAGTTGGATTACATCTTGTATTGGGCACTTGTTTTGAGAGATTACATTATTTTAGAGTGAGAAAGGAATCCTGGTTCAGTTTCAGACAGGTTGAAATGGTTAGCTAACGGCCCATCCATGCATGTTTTCTCTTACACCAGTAACCTCATAAATGGCTACATGTTCTATACCAAAGAGCACAATGCAAAATAGTGGGATACCCTTATAGCTCAATCAATGCATATTTATAATGTCTAAGACAAAAACCCTATTTTTGCAAGTATGTTATACTTCGAGGTAGTTGAGCACATATAGGAGTTGGATTACATCTTGTTTTGGGCACCAGTTTTTGGTTGTAAGTGGGTTAACAACAAGAATAACCTTGGAGTTGATGAGTCAAAGTTCGTTTTGGTTGATCTTAATAAGCTACAGGGACTCAACAAGTGTTTTATGTCCCGAATCCTGCTAATCAGAGGTTGTCAATTGTCATGTTAACCAACAAAATAATTGATCATCACAATGATGGTTAAGACAAATAGGATGAAGATATTGAGGATGATCAATTTTCTAGAGTAACATTTAATATTGATTCAGAGTGGCTGCAAAGTTGAGAGTTCCTATCGGCCACCCAAAATAGGATGATTGGAGGAAAGTCCCCTTTGCAATGAAGGACTTAGTTTTCCAAGACATAGTGGTAATTATAATTTAGTATTTAGATACATTATTTTTTTATAGATGCATGTAAACCTGTTATAATTAATTTGAGTATTTTGTTTTATAGTTCGATTTTGACGTTGATGAAAGCCATAGAGAGTATATATATCAAAAGGCAGGAATTTTGATGCATAATTTTCAATATATCTTGACAAAATACTTTATGAAAGATGAAGCTGGCAACATCATTGAGCATCCATCTACAGAATTTAGAATCTACATAAAATAGGAACACTGAGATGTTTTTAACTATTAGCGGCATTAGGAGAAGTTTAAGGTAAACCATTTTTCTCTGTTAATAATTAAATCTATTGTAACATTCTTTGTTTATAATTATTTGATTTAAGTACTAAAATTTTTTCAGAAATTAAGCGAAGCAAATAATCAAAGGTAAAGAGTCAGTAATACCTTTATAAAGCGAGCCATCTGGGATACCCTAAAGTAGAGAGGAAGTTGGTAAGTGCATGTATATTTATGTCAATACTTAAATTTATTTGAATGCTCATTTGTTATTTGTGTAAATGCATAGCTGCTAAAGGAGGGATGCACAAGAAAAGAAGTACTCCATCATGAGCTATAGTCAAAATCCAAGAAAAACAAATAAGGGATTGTTAAGAATGAGAATGTTCAGGGAGTTGTTGAAAAAACAGTAAGTGTTACTTTACAAAAATAATTTGAAATCTCAT
Source organism: Adenanthera pavonina (assembly GCA_026686845.1). Classification (NCBI taxonomy): domain Eukaryota; kingdom Viridiplantae; phylum Streptophyta; class Magnoliopsida; order Fabales; family Fabaceae; genus Adenanthera; species Adenanthera pavonina. Next base: position 6,577,555 of record JAIVEN010000019.1, on the reverse strand, counting down.
TTTTTTAAAAAAATATTAATTGTTTTATTTTCATAGAACAAGATTTCAAATGAGACCTCTGAACGCGAGGAAAGATCAAGGTTGGATATACTTAGCCAAGTGCTAGAGCTCCCTAAGCACCCTGGACGTGTCAGAGGTGTTGGATTTGGTGTCACCAACAGAGCTCATTTTGAGACCAAACGCCGTCGCTCAGACGCTACAGCTTAGGTTGTTGAATTGGAGGCAATCATCTAGCAACAGTGTGAAACATAATCTGATATGAACAAACAATTAGTCTAGCTTGAGTTATTAGTCAAACAAGCTACGTTGCATGGGTCCTAAGGGGTTACAGTTAGTCTAAGTGCGAAAGATAGTTGCACTCCTTCATTTTGGCATCTTCCTCAGGTAATTGCTTTTCTTATTACCTAAATGCATAGTTATTTGTTGACATATATTAATAATTTATGATGTTATGATTGGTATAGTGTATAGGACATTATCTATTATGGCTGGATACCCCCGGCCTATGGTTGCAAAAGGACAGACGCATAACATCCCAGGGGACATGCTTCACAATGCACCCTTGGCTATAGACCATGTCAGAGTATCAATTGCACTGCCAAAAGAGGAGAATGCAAGGTTGTCTGTGCCTACTCAAGGGGAAGAAATGGTAGCACAGGCCATGGGTGGATTTGTAGCATGGCCGCCCATGAACCTCATTACTATAGCTCCATCAAAAAATGTATGTTAGTTGACATTTCATTAATTACAATTTTTTATGCTAATAAATTGACCACTTGTGTTGCATAGTCTACATGAAAGACTAAAGGGAAGAAAGTTGTTGTGTTGGGACAATCGAAAGAGTCAATAATTGTACCATTGAAGGGACTGCCTCAACCATCAATTTCAAATTCACAAAATCGTAAATTGCTTAATGGTATATTAACCATGGGGTTATGGCAATTGGTACATATTTCATATGACACAAGGGTTTATAGTAAGGAAGTATCTGAAGTGATCAATGAAGATGCGATCTCATTCATCATTGATCTTGGATGGCTTGTGGTACAAAATATTAACATATATATCAGGTATTGAAATTAGTATAAATGAATTGCTTTCCAATTGATCTTTCATTTGAGTGTGTGATATTAATTTTTTTTGCTTAGATTTTTGTAGGAAAAAATTATAGTCCCTTCTGAGTTGACAAACAAATTTCACTTCATCTACCCACAATATATATCAGCTTATATGACAGGTTAGAAACCACAAAGGAAGATCACAGAGCAGTCACAAGATGTTGCGGATGCAATGACTGCAAAGGGAGATGATGGAGTGTTATTCTTGGCACCATTTCTAAAAGTGTGAGTCACTTATCACTGCACTTTTGAATGATGACCTATTTCATGTTAGGCTGCTTAATTATAATTTTCTTTACTAAAACTAGTAAATTTTTCTCCTATGAATCATTGGATGTTGATATGTATTGAATCAATGAAAGCAAAAATATATTTTTTGGATCCCAAAGGAAATTTGCGAAACTACTGCCCGCAGATGCTAGAGATGATCAATCAGTAAGAATATGCAATTATATTATGTGTCTTTGTATTTTTCTATTTATTAATCTCAATTTTTCCTATATTAATTTTCTTTTGTAATGCTTAACAGAGGTATATGTATGTTTCATGCAGCCCATGGGCTAAGCAATAATAGAGAACCCTACAACCAGAAGACTCCACCAGATTTGGCCTTATTGTATAAATGGGCACATATTCAAGTATTTATAATTTAATATTCAATCAATTAGTGAGATTAACATTTCTTGTAATCTAATATTCATATAATTTTGTTCAGTGTCCAATACAACCTAATGATAATGATTGTGGGTATTATGTGATAAAATATATGAAAGATATCATCTTACATCGATAGATCTTGATCCCTTGATCCCCATCAAAGTACGTAATTCATTTTATGATATTTACATGAAATTTTAATAATGTATCATGTTTCTATAATATTTAATATTTTTATTTTCAGTATTTCCTGGACACCTACTGTGAGGCATACTCTAAAGTTGAAATAGAAGAACTCATAGAGGAGTGAAGTCAGCATATGGTTGGACTCAAAAAGTGGGTATAAGTGATTATAGCCATAATATTATTTGTAGTTGTCTAGTTCTACTTTGTAGCTGTTTGGTTTAGGTTTTATCATGTGGTGACACTAAATCAGTGCTTCTAATATGTTTTAGATAGTTTATGGATTTAAAATTGGTCATGTTGCAGGCAATACAAAGGAAGAAGCTTAGAATGATCGCTTCTTGTGGCTAGAAGATGCGTGTTTTTTTTCTTAGTCATCATGGTAGCTTGTTTGCTATGTAACTTTTGTTCATGTATATTGGTTGTTAGCGTAGAAGTAGATTGGCTTGGTATATATGAAACTTTTAGAAATCTAGTGACTGGATAATGTTAATTAGGCTTGATACATTAGATTTTGTTCTTGTCAACTGAATATAACTGGTTTTTGCAACTTTTGATTGAGTACATTTTGGATATTGGCAGGATATAATACAACCTTTGGTTCTAAATAACTTTGGTTTTGGATATTTTGTTCCACATATTAGTACTAAAACATCTTGATGATATTGTAAAAATGAAAGAAAATTGAAAAAAAAAATGAATACTTTCGTTGTCGGTTATTTATAATAACAGTCAACTAAGATTAAAATTGCACATTAAATTAACTAAAACATAGATATATTTTAGTTGGCGGTTATTTAAATAACTGTCAATGTAAGTATATTCTTTGGCGGTTGTTTATTAGAACCACCAATGAAGATTAAAATTGCAAATTAAATTTTAAAAAATATAGATATACTTTAATTGGTGGTTATTTTAAATAACTGCCACGTAAATTAACAAAATAAAAAATTATTTTAAACGGAAAATAATTTTTCTTTGCACTTTTTTATATAATCGCCTACGAATGTCTACTTTTGTTGGCAATTATTAACCTTCAACAAAAGCCTCAACTTTTCTCGGTGCTAGGATTCTTGGTTGTTCATGACTACTAATAAAAGCCAAAACAACTGCCAAAAAAAGCCTTTTTTGGTGTAGTGTGACATTCATTGACAGTTGTTTAAGAAATTACCTACGAAAGTTATATTTGTTGACAGTTTCAAAATATAACTGCCCATGAAAGTAAATTAAAATTTCGGCTTTTTTTTTTTAAAATTAGACTTTAGTTGGTGGTTATTAAATATAACCACCAATAAAAGTAGCCAAAATAACAAATTATTTGTAAAAAATAATTTTTTTCCTTTGTGGTTTATTAATGCAACCACCAATGTATGTCTACATTAATTGGTGGTTTTTAACCGCCAATTAAAGCCTTCACTTTTTTCAGCATTGGGATTTTTAATGGTTCATAACCGTCAAGAAAAGGTAAAATAACTGCCAAGAAAGACCTATTTTGGCATAGTGGAAGGAATGATAAAGCTATTAATTAAATTTTGGCCAAAATATTATTAAAAAAATATTTTTTGAAAGGTCTGTTTGGTCCTGCTGATTCAAACTCTTGATTTACAAGTGGATGCATATGCTCTTACCAACAAGCCACAGACTCAAAAGGCTATTAAAAAATTTTTTTAGTTGTACTTCTAGAAAAATCTTTCCTTATCCACTAAGTTTTTTAAAAGAAACAAAATGAAAAGAGGAGAAAGTGGCAAAATGACATATCATATTTATGGCTAAAGATAAGGAAGTGGGGTTGAAACAGAAAAATAATACCACACCCCCATAATGAAGCAATAACCTCCATAACCCCTTCTCTAATTAACCTCTGTAACCCCAAAAATAAAGAGTTCCTGTAACTCCCACAACCTCCAATTTCTATTTAATCCCTTAGTTAATGTTATGTCTCATTTTTAGACTAAAATAGCCTTTTAAGCTTAGTATAAATAGGGCTCTTGCATTGTGATTGAATCAAGCAATTTAGAAATCATCTATTTATTCATTTGAGTGTTCTTTCTGATTCCTCAACTTGATAACCTATTAGACCAGTTGCATGGAGCTATTACCTTATCCAAGATTGACCTTCATAGTGGATATCACCAGATCAGAATCAGGCCAGGAGATGAATGGAAGAGTACTTTCAAAACAAGAGATGTTCTGTATGAGTGGATTGTAATGCCTTGTGGGCTAACAAATGCACCTATTACATTCATGCAATTGATGAATCAAGTACTTTTCCCCTTCATCAACAAATTTGTTATTGTTTACTTTTACGATATTCTTGTTTACAACACGAATAGAGAAGAGCATATAGGCACCTACAACAAGTATTACAGACCTTGCGAGAGAAAAAACTGGATGCCAATTTCAAGAAGTGTTCCTTATTAACCAATGAAGTGATTTTTCTGGGCTATATCATTACCGCAGAGGGTGTTCATGTTGACCCCAACAAGGTTGAAGCCATTAACAGCTGGCCAATTCTGAAATCCCCCAATGAAGTTAGAAGTTTTCATGGATTAGCATCCTTCTACCAGAGGTTTATCAAAAACTTTAGCTCCATTGCTACACCCCTCACAAATTGCATCAAAGGAAACAAATTTCAATGGACAGAGTGAGTTCAGAGGAGTTTTGATGAATTGAAGAAGCGTTTAATATATGCACTTGTGTTAGCTCTTCCTAATTTTGACCAACTATTTGAGGTCAGTTGTGATGCCTCTACCACTGGAATTAATGCTGTAATAAGCCAAGAAGGACATCCAATTGCCTTCTTCAATGAGAAACTCAATAATGGCAAGCTCAAATACTCTATTTATGACAAAGAATTCTATGCCATTGTCCGAGCTTTGCAACATTGTAGTCACTATCTACTGAATAAAGAATTCATCCTTTATTCTGATCATGAGGCCCTTAAGCACTTAAATTCTCAACAAAAGATCCATCACAGACATGCCATTTGGAGTGAGACCTTACAGTCATATCCATTCCTACTCAAGCATAAGGCTAGAATTCTAAATTCAATAGCTGATGCACTCATCCATCATCATTTTTTGCTTTCTACTATTCAAGCCAAAGTTGTTGGCTTTGAGACCCACAAAGAGTTGTACCAAGATGACCTTGATTTTCACGGAATATGGAATGCCACTAAAGATCAACCTTTCCAACTATATTACAGGTATAAAGGGTTCCTATTCTGAGGAAAAGTCTTATATATTCCTTAATGCTAATTGCAAGAGGCCATAATCTGGGAAGCCCATAATGGTAGATTGGCTGGTCACTTTGGCCGAGACAAAATTGTGGCCTTAGTCAAAGAAAATTTTTATTGGCCAAGGCTTGAATGAGATGTCAATAAGCATATTCAAAGGTGTAGAACATGCCATTTGGCTAAGTCTAAGAGCCAAAATACTAGCTTATACTTGCCTGTTCCTATTCCGGAAGCACCTTGGAAACATGTGAGCATGGATTTTGTCATTGGACTACCATTATCTTAGAGACAAAAAGACTCCATAATGGTAGTTGTGGATAGATTCTCAAAGATGCCACATATCATCCCTTGCCAAAAGACCAATGATGTTGTCCAAGTTGCAGATCTGTACTTTAAAGAGATTGTCTGACTCCATGGCATTCTTAAGACTATTACCTCTAATCATGATGTCAAATTCTTAAGCTACTTCTGGAGAACTCTGTGGAAGAAAATGGGTATTAAACTTCAATTCAGTAATGCTAGTCAGCTCTAAATGGATGGACAAGCTGAAGCAATTAACAAGGTCCTAGGAAACTTACTTCTAAGCTTTGTTGGGAAAATTTTGAAATAGTGGGCCCTTATCTTTCACAGGTTGAGTTTGCTTATAATAACTCAACTAATCAAGCCATTGGAAAGTGTCATTTGAAGTAGTTTATAGTGCTCGACCACTTAGTCCATTGGACTTGACTCCTTCGTTAAATTGTCAACATTATAGTAATGATGCAGACCAAAGGGCTAAGGAAATCAAGAAGCTGCATGAGCAAGTCCGAGAGCGAATCTAGAAGTAGAATTTGAGATACAAGACATAACATGACAAGCATCGAAGACTACAAACTTTTAATGTGGGAGACTTGGTTTGGATGCATTTAAGGAAAGAACATTTTCCCAAACAACCAAATGCTATGTTATTCCCTAGAGCTGACAATCCATTTAAGATTGTGCAAAACAAAAAAATAACACCTACAAGGTGGAGTTGCCAAGCACCTATGGAGTCTCAGTTTCCTTCAACATTGCTAACTTATCTCCATACCTTGATGACAATGCTGAGACTGACTCTAGGGCAAGTCTGTGACATCCGGGCATTGATGAGGGCGGGAGTGATAGTCGGTGCAAGAAAGGGAATGTGAGATAAAAGTGATGAGGCACAGATAAGGAGCGGCTCCTGGGAGGCTTTTAAGCGGGAGGGCATATGAATAAACCAAATGCATACCAGAACGAGAGGGATCCAAAGATTGTATAGGTATGGGACTATACGGTTAATGATAGCTTAAAGTAATTAATAGGTACTACCTATACCAATAAGGTGTACTTACCTTTTTGGTACTCCTCAGTTAAGCGTGCTTGACTTGGAGCAATTTTGGATGGGTGACCTCCTGGGAAGGAGGTGTGTGAATGAGGACAAAGGACATCGAAATGGCTTGTGTTGGTTTGTGGGGATAGTCGTCAATCCTAAAGAAGCGGTTGGATGTTACAGTTGGTATCAAAGCTCGACCTCTCTCAGTACGATATGGTTCGAGGATGAACCACATGGAAGCTGGTGGGCATGTGACATCTGGGTGTTGATGAGGGCGAGGAGTGATAGACAGTGCAAGAAAGTATGTGTGAGATAAAAGTAATAAGGCACGGATAAAGAGCAGCTCCTGGCAGGCTTCTAAGAGGAAGGGGCATATGAATGAATCGAATGCATACTGGAATGAGAGGGATCCAAACATTGTATAGGTATGAGACTATACGGTTAAGGATAACTTAAAGCAATTGATAGGTACTACTTATATCAGCAAGGTACACCTATCTTTGCGGTAGCCTATCCTATAAGAACTCTTCAGTTAAGCGAGCTTGACTTGGAGCAATTCTGGGATGGATGACCTCCTGGGAAGGAGGTGTGTGAGTAAGGACAAAGCACACCGAAGGAAGTTTCTTTCTTGGTACATTCCCTTGTCATAGAATGAATTATGGGACGATATATTACAAATGTAATGTGTCGGTTCCCTTCAGGATGTGTAAAGGTAGAAGTCATTGAGCTAACCCCTTTCCATATGCTTTTGCCTCTGGGTTTTTCCCAGTAATAGCTCTGGAGAATGTGGGAAGTCGTTGTTATTGAGAAGCATGAGACAATCCCCGTGTGGTATGGAATCACAAGTCTAGAACTATCGGTTTAGTTGAGGCTTAATGCCAGCTGGTTACGCGGTTGACGCATTAGCTACTCGAGGTACGAGGCACTAGTAGAGTGAAAGACTTGGTGATGATATCTACTGGAACCCAATTTCACTTTAATTCATGGTCCTAGATATCTATCTCCTAAAAGATTGATTGGGTACAACTAACCAATTAATCCGTATGTTGTAGTGATTCATTGATCATGAGATGAGTGGTTTATCATCTAATGGAAGGAATTCCAAATCTTTCAATAACAATGAGAAGGAGAAGAGGATTAAAGGCCTGAAAGTAGAGCTTGTATGGGATTCACCAAGATCGAGATAGGTAGTGTATTGTAATGGTAGAGTTGGATTGGAAAAAGAAATTTGAGTCATGAGTAAGGTCCCAAACATTGTTGGTAAAGGGTAAACAAGTTGTAACTATGGTGTAACAATGAGGGGTATTAGGCCGCTCATAGCCTCTTGTTATAAGCATTAGGACTATGAGGTCCGCAGTGGGAAATGAAACTTAAACAGTAGGATGGAGGTGTACATGGGGGATGCGAGTGCATTGTACAACCCTATGTGCAAAAGTGAAGGAATCAAAGTGCACATCAGAAGCAAATGTAAGGAGTACGCAGATAGGATACTAGAAAGGCTATAAGCCCTACAATTAGAGAGGTTTATCCATAAGCAAGATTATCGGAGAGATGCAGTGTAATAAGAAGCGTGTGGAAAAGAAACGACAGAATTAAAAGGATATAATTAAGTGGAAACAAGTATATAGTGTTAAAGATGAAAGGAAGAGTAAGAGGGGAATAAGAATATGGTGATGGAAGTGAAAAGAAAATTGGAAGGACCTTTCCAAAGAATATATGAAGTTAATGATTGGTTGTTGGTACGGAGGTTTTATGAGGTTACGGAATCATTTTGGAAAGTGGCCTTACTATAAGGAAATATAGTTCAGTCACTAGAGAAGTTGTTTTGATGCTAATGAGACCAAGGGAATTTTAGTGGACTTTAAAGATGTGATGGTTTTGCCTATGCCTTTGGTAGTGTCATTTGATTAAGAAGTGTAAGATAGAGAGTTTTTATATGGTGCGCTCTTAGACAGTACAATAAGAATGACTTTTGGAATGTCCGATGATGGTTTTAAATCGTTTAATGCCAAAGGTGTAGCAAATGGATTCCATAAGATGCGATAAGTGTGGATAATCCAGCGTATACTACTAAGTTAAGGAAGGCACAGTATTGACATGCAAATTGATGCCAAGAGAGATAGTGATATGGAGACTAAAAAGTCATGATGTAAAATTTTGAACAGTAAATCGTGTAGTAAGAGAAATGATGACATTGAGTCTGATGGTTTGAATTGTCAAGCAGTGGATCATCTTGCTTGACAAATCTTGTCTATAATGGTAGTACAAGAGGGAGAGCTGTTGGTTGAAGAGATTATGAGGAAATGAAATTTTTCTAGTAATGTAGTAATAAGGGGTGAATTTCGGATGTTATAAAGTGAATGAGTTAAGTTATGGAAATTTATAGTGTTTGATTTATGGAGCATCGTCACTATAAATAAGACAGTAGATATGATTTGAATTCTAAAAGAAATGGTTAAAAGTGATTAACCATTTGAGAGAATAAGTAATGATGTGGATAAATAAGGGAGAAAATCGTAGGTTAAGAAGAATGATGGTATATCTTGGAAGTTTTGATGGATCAATTGTGTGGAAAGTTTGTTCTGAGGAGAAAGAACTTTGGTTGAGGTGGTTGTCCAACCTTTCTTATGTCTGAGAACATAAGGAAGATTTGGCACTAAGAGTGATTTTTAATGTAAATTGTATAAATCAGTGAAGATGGAAGTGAAATAAGAGAGTGGTTCATTCACGAGATGCACAATAGAAGGAGAAATTGAGAAAGTTGCCCAAGAGTCGAAGGATTTGTGTGAAAGGAGTATGTGTTAACAAGGCTGACTTCCCAAGAGGGGGGGTGAATTGGGAAGATTGAAATTTTTCTGCACAAAGTGAAGTGGGTGAAGATATCACAGTATAATGAAAGCAATGAGTAAAACAGAGTAAGCTGATAAGTAAGGATAAGGAGAAGAAAACTCAGTGATTTATCCTGGTTCGGTCTATCCACTTGACCTACGTCCAGTCCCCAAGACAACTCTTGAGATTTATCCACTATTCAGCAAGAATTTCAACGGGCTTCTTGCTAATGCCACAGTACATGAGTATGCTCTGTTTCTGAGCTCTCTCAAACTCTCCAAGCACTTTCTCTATGTGCTTCCCAATCCCCTTGTGAATTCCCCTCACAAGTAAATCTATCTTCCAGATGAAGAGTAGATTGTTTACAAATGAATAACTCTCTTGAATAGAGTAGATAAGAAGGTTAAAGTACAGATAATGAAGTTGAGAGGGTAAAAGTTTTTGAGATGAAGATTCAGCAGAAATTCGGTATATACAAGTTTAATTCGTTACCCATAACTTCAAATGATGTTATATTTATAGTTTTAGTTCTCAAATATAAGTTAGAGACTAAATCTATCCGTTGGGGAAGTTATCCAACGGTTACTCTGAAAAACTATCCGTTTACCAACCGTATTTAATATTTCTGACACACTGAAATTCGAATTTTGGTTGGTCAACAGACGAATTTCGAAGGAACCGAAGGTTAAAGCTTCCAATGTTAAAATACGAAGTTCGTCTGTCCATAGAGTGAAATTCGAATTTTGAAACTTATAAAACATTTTCACAATGTGACATACGAATTTACAAGAAGAAAGTTTTTCGGTTGAGTATGAACAGTGTTTTTAATTTTCTACAGTGCCCTCGAAATTCGAATTTTGGAAGCCCAAAATTCGTCTGTCCATTAAACGTTTAAAGAGGCACTGTAGTTCACTTTCCTTGAAATTCGAATTTTGACAGAGTGAAGTTCGTCTGTCAGAGACCAATTTTGAAACTTAATTTATTCTTGATCTCAGTTGAACTTTAACATTGTTACAGACGAATTTCTTCTGTTTTCTTAAGTTGTGTTTTGTCTAAAATTTGAATTTTGAAAGAGTGAAATTCGAATGTCACAAAGAAGCTCCTTTCAGACTTACATGAAAATTCGAATGTTGCTAAGTCAAAGTTCGTCTGTCAGAGAGCATTTTTCAAACTCAATTTCTTCTTGATTTCAGATGAACTTTAACGTAGTTTCAGACGAATTTCTTTGGTTTTCACAAATTGCATTTTGTCTGAAATTCGAATTTTGAAACTGTGAAGTTCGTCTGTCACTAAAAGGCTTCTTTCAGACTTGATGAAAATTCAAATTTTGAATGGCCAAAATTCGTCTGACAGAGAGACACATCTTCAGACTTATTTAGTTTTAGCTCGAAATTCGAATGTCCAAAGGCAAAGTTCGAATTTCCAACTTGACAGTTCAGTTAAACTTTCAAACTTTGTCTGTTTGTGAGTGTTTTTCAAATAAGTAAAGATTTAATTTTCAAATCAAGGTTTGAAAACATCTTTTTCTCAAATCAAAATCTTTTACCCAATCAAAACAAGAACTAAAGATCCTACAAAAGATCTAACAGCAAATACTCAGAAAATCTTCACTTAAAACAACTTTGATCTCCTTTGATATCTTCAATCCAAGCTCTTGAGTGTTGGTTTGGAATCATCAAAACTCTTGATTCAACATTCTCCCCCTTTTTGATGATGACAAAACAACTCACAAACTGGATTAGTACTTGGGTTTGCTTACACAACCTCCCCCTCAACATATGCATTACAGTTCATAAGATATCATTTCCAACAGATTAAGTGAAGAGATTCAAAGCCCAAAATATTGCAACCAAGAACATAATTCATTGAATCAAATTGTTTCAATACATATTTCAATTTAAGATCAGTTCTCAAAATATAAGGAATAATCATCAAACAAGATACAATCAAACAACTAAAACAAGATACAACAGGAAGATTCAGCCTAAGATCTAAAACAATCACTTCTTCTTTGGCTTAGACTTCTTGCTGTATGTCTTTCCTTTCACAGAAGACTCAGCTTGCTTGGTCCCAGTTTGCTTTATCTTCTCCCCCTTTTTGGCATCATCAGAAAGCCCAACAAAATCCATTGGAGGAGGAATCTGAGAAATAGGAACAGCACGAAAAGGGACAGGAGCAAAAGGAATCTCTAGCTGAATTGGTGCAGGAGGCTCAGGGCTAGGTTCTTCATCATCATCAGAGACCTCAAGCAGCTCTTGCATTTCCTGCCTGGAAAGAGCCAGTCGAGCTCTCTGTTCCTCTGAAAGCCCATAAGCAGCAAGAGAAGGAGAGGCTGGTTGAGCAGGAGGAAACATTTCTTCAAGCCTTCACCTTTGAGCTTGCAGGAGAGCATTGTGAGCAATAGCTTCAAATCAATAACAGGCACAATGCTCCTTTCCTCATTGAGTGCAGCTTGCAGAAATGGTGAAGCAGAAATGGATGCTACTAGCTGCTCAACTTGCTCAGACTCTTGGGTGGAAAGGATAGAGTCTTGAGCAACTGCTTCACTAGGCTCAAGAGGGCTAGACTCCTGCAGACCCTCTTCCTCTATGCCATAGTCCAAGGGTGGACCAGGACTTGCCTCATTGCTGGAGGCCTTTGGAGTGGCAGCCGGTTCAGTCTCTTGCACACCAACACCAGGGATAGGAGAATCCAACTCAAACGGACTTGGAGGCACAGGAGATGGAGACAGAGTTGGCTCAGGAACACCAGGCTGAGGTGGAGCTGAAGTGGTAGGAATTGCATTTCTGATTTCTTCATAAGCATCAGCTACCACCTTCATATTTACAGCCAACTGATGGATCTGATCTTGTAGATGAGCAAATTTGGCATTTTGCTCATCCCTAATGCTGAGAATGAGTGTTGATAGACTGTCAAACAACTCAGTGATCTTTATTGGCTTGACCCATGAGAAGGGAGTGGAAGGAGGGTGTGTAGGCCTGGATGGAGATGGAATAGGCTGAGAAGGCTGAGGTACAGATCTGCCAAGAGCCTCAGAAGTGCCTTCTTGTTGGAGGGAAGCATCAGCAACAAAGAACAAGTCTTCAGATTTCGTCCTTCATCCTTTTCAATCCCCATTCTTTGCAGTTCTTCCTCTTTGAATGCCTCAGTGAGTTTCCCTTTCCCCTTTTCAATGTGTTGAATCCTAGCATGCTGCAGGATTCTTGAAATGATTGCTGCATAGGGGAGTGTGGAATCCTTCCTCTGATCCCTTGCCTTTATCATGCGCTGGAGGATGATATGACCCATGTTAATTAGCTTTCCACGAATGATAGCAGTCATCACATGAGCCTCTGCCCTTGTTATCAAATTGAAGCTTCCACCTTTATTGAAAATGATCCTGGACACAATGTAGTGCAGGATCCTTACTTGTACACTTAGGTCTGTGGGCTTCAACAGATTTATTGTGGGCCTATTCTCCCTTCTTCTGAATAAGGTGTCCAAGATGGTGCTTTCTTTGTAATTCAGAAAGGAGCCACCTTCTTCATCAGCTATGCTAGCCTCATCCATATATCCAGAGGCTCTAATGTCAACTTTCAGCCCTTCTTGACCTGGGATCTCCAACACCTCATTGAAGGTTTCATCAGCAAGCCAAATAGTCCTTGATCTCAAGGTCACCTCCCATTTCCTTTTCTTGCTGTTATATTGAAGAGACGCATACCAAGTTTTCACTACCTCATCGTCATATTTTTCAGCAATTTTCAACAGATTCTTATATCTTAACAACCATATTCCAGCATCAAAGTTGTTAGATATTAAGAATTGTTCCATATTCACACAGTGAGGCTTTATTACCTTCTTGCTGGAAAACTTGGTAGAATACTCTTCTTGAATCTCCAGAGTGCTCCAAAGTGGCAGTATAGTAAGCTCATATTCTCCAGATTGAGTAGAAGAAGAGGAGGCCACAGCAGCAGTATCAGCCGAAGGAACTACAGATTTTGATGATGAGGGACCTATTTTCTGAGAGTCTGCCTTGGATGATGATTTTTGGCGTTTGGAAGGAGTAGCTTTACTGGGTTCGACCTTTCTCTTGGATTTTTCTCCTTCCTTTGTAGCATATTGAGATTTGACCGTTCTTTTTGGCCGAGTTCCAGCTTGTCCTGCTCCAGGATTCTTCACTCTCGCCATTTTTCGGTTGAATGATGCAGAATATGGTTTAGAAAAGATTTAAGGGATGCGAAAGGAAGTTTAATCGGTGAAGAATGATGGTTTTTGGTCAGGAGTTAAGAGGATTGAAGAGAGAATCAGAACAGACTTGGAGAAGTTACAAATAGGGTTGCGTCTGTTCTCTGGAAAACCGTCGGTTTTAACGTATGTAACCGTCTGACAGACGAATTTTGAGGGGACAAAATTTGAACTTCGGGCAGTTACAAGTTAAACCATTCAGCAAAGCTTACTGACAGACAAATTTTCATCTGAAAGTTTGTCTGACAGAGGCTTGGAACAAGCAGTACATGCACAACAGACGAATTTTGTTTCAACAAAGTTCGAATGTTGAAGAGAAAACATCATCAACAATCAAAACTACAACCAATAGACAAATTAAGCATGCAAAGCATCATCTTTCAAGCATTCAGCATGAAGAACATGATTAAACAGACGAATTTTGAACTGTAAATTTGAATTTTTCATCTTTTGTAAAGGTTGTCCAACAGTCGTATGTCAAGAAGTGATAATTCGTATAACAGTGATGGACAAACATATCTTTGAAAATTTTGTTCTTGAAAATTCGAATTTCCATATTCAACAGACGAATTTCGAGGCATCAGTGAGAACTGTTCCAAAGTATAACAGGTTGAAGTTCGTTTGTTAGTCGCTTAAAATTCGAATGTTGACCACGTTGACCAGTATAAAAACACAGTTTATGAAGAAACATACGTTTAACATCATTTCAAATATAAGCATCATCATTAAGAACATACAGAATGGATCCAGAACATAGGATTTTCGTTATTTACTTCATTTTCTGGTTGTTCCATTCTGATATGCTCCAATCTTCAAGAGTATAGCCATTTAGTCTTGTGAGGAGCACCTGCAACTTAAATTAAACACTCTCCGATGCTGAAGTTAGAATTGATTTTAAGATTTAAAACTCTAAAAAGAGAATTTTATAAGAATAACTTACAATTCATTGGGATTTACCATTCCCAATTCTCTTCTTATTTTGCAATGCCTGTCTTCTGGTAGAGGTTTGGTGAGTATATCAGCTACTTGATCCTCTGTTGGGATGTATTCCAGCTTAACTTCTTCTTTCAGAACGTGATCCCTTATGAAGTGGTGCCTAACCTCAATATGTTTCGTCCTTGAGTGCATGACAGGATTCTTAGTTATATTTATGGCACTTTGATTATCACACATGATGGGTATCTTCTTCATTTTAATCTCAAGATCCTCTAGCTGCTGCTTCATCCAGATGACTTGGGCACAACAACTTCCAGCTGCAACATACTCAGCTTCTACAGTGGATAGAGCCACACTATTTTGCTTTTTGCTGAACCATGACACCAGGGATCCTCCAAGAAACTGACAAGTTCCACTTGTGCTTTTTCTGTCAGTTTTGGATCCTGCAAAATCAGCATCAGTGTATCCTTTGAGATCTTCTCCATTGCCTTTTGGATACCAAAGACCCATCTGTGATGTTCCAATGAGATATCTGAAAATTCTTTTCACAGCTGTTGCATGGGTCTCTTTGGGGCATGATTGGAACCTTGCACACATACAGACACTGAACATAATGTCAGGTCTGCTGGCAGTTAAGTACAGCAGGGATCCAATCATTCTTCTGTATTGAGTAATGTCAAACATCTTCCCATTCTCATCCATGTCCAGTTTGGTTGCAGTAGCCATAGGTGTTCCCATTGGCTTGACATTCTCCATTCCAAACTTCTTTAGCAGCTCTTTCAGATACTTGGATTGGCTGAGGAAGATGCCATCATCTCACTATCTGATTTGCAGTCCAAGGAAGAAATTGAGTTCACCCATCATAGACATCTCGAATTCTCCCTGCATTAACTTACAAAATTTCTTGCAAAGAGCCTCATTAGTAGCACCGAAAATAATATCATCAACATAAATTTGAACAATTAGTAAATCTTTATTTTCTTTCTTAGTAAATAAGGTTGTGTCAACTTTGCCTCTATTGAATCCTTTTTCACTTAGAAAATTGCTCAGTCTCTCATACCATGCTCTAGGGGCTTGTTTTAAACCATAAAGAGCTTTCTTCAGTTTATAGACATGGTTTGGTTTTGTAGAATCCTCAAAGCCTGGAGGTTGATCTACATAGACTTCTTCCATGATATATCCATTCAGAAAGGCACTCTTTACATCCATTTGATATAGTAAAATGTTTTTCATGCATGTATATGCCAGCAGTATTCTTATAGCCTCTAGTCTAGCTACTGGTGCAAAGGTTTCTTCAAAATCAATGCCTTCTTCCTGATTATACCCTTTAGCAACCAGTCTAGCTTTATTTCTAATTATTGTTCCAGATTCATCAAGTTTATTTCTGAAAACCCATTTGGTACCAATAACAGGATGATTTCTGGGTCTTAGTACTAAATCCCAAACTTGATTTCTTTCAAACTGATTTAGTTCATCTTGCATAGCCAAAATCCAGTAATCATCAGTTAAGGCTTCTTCAGCACATTTGGGTTCAATTTGAGAAATGAAAGCACAGTTTAGCATTTGATCCCTTAACTGTTTTCTGGTTTTGACTCTCTCTTGAACATCCCCTATCACTTGATCAACAGGGTGATTCCTTTGATATCTCCAAGCTCTAGGGAGTTCTTGAGATGTTTCTTCATTTTCATCAAACTCTTGCTCCTGGATATCTTTCTCTGTGTTAACAGATTCAGGTATCTTTGGAGATTTTGTTTTATTTTTATCAGAAATCCCCAGTTTTTCAAAGTTGAAAGCAAGATCATCCTCATTGGCAATATGTTTTGAAACAGTTTCATTTTCAATGAAAACCACATGCACAGATTCTTCTATCATATTTGATCTTTTGTTATAAACTCTATATGCCTTACTCCTACTAGAATAGCCCAGAAATATACCTTCATCGGATTTGGCATCAAACTTACCCAGATTTTCTTTTTCGTTGTTATGGACGAAGCATTTGCATCCGAACACATGGAGATGGGACAGATTTGGCTTTCTTCCCTTGTATAGCTCGTATGGAGTCTTTCCAAGGAAGGGTCTGATGTATGCTCTGTTGATGATGTAACTTGCTGTGTTCACTGCATCAGCCCAAAACACTTGAGAAAGTTCTTTCTCATTCAGCATAGCTCTGGCCATCTCCCCAATAGTTCTGTTCTTCCTTTCTACTACTCCATTCTGTTGAGGAGTCCTAGGAGCTGAGAAGTTGTGGTCAATTCCATGCTCACTGCAGTACTTCAGGAAGTATGTATTTTCAAATTCTCCTCCATGATCTGACCTGATAGACACAATAGAAATACCTTTCTCATTTTGCACTTTCTTAGCTAAGGTTACAAATGCATCAAAGGTATCACTTTTAGAGGAAAGAAATAATGTCCAAGTGAATCTAGAATAATCATCTACAATTACAAGCACATACAGATTACCACCAAGACTCTTTACCCTAGAAGGTCCAATTAAGTCCATATGCAGCAACTCAAGTGGTCTAGTTGTGGTAACTATGTTCTTAGATTTGAAGGATGATTTAATTTGTTTTCCTTTTAAGCATGCATCACATTCTTTATCCTTTTCAAAAGATATTTTTGGCAAACCCGTAACTAGCTCATTTTTAACCAGTTTAGACAATTGATTCATATTAACATGAGCTAATCTCCTGTGCCATAACCAACTATCGTTATTTTGACTAATTAAGCACACAGAATCTAAGGGAGGAAGTTCATCAAGATCAATAGTATAACAGTTACCATCCCTTTGAGCTTTTAAGATTACTTTGTGATCACTTTTTCTGATGACCAGGCAAAACTTTGAGTCAAACAGCACCCAGTTTTCTCTATCACAGGTCTGACTCACGCTCAGCAGATTGTGGTTGAGGCCAATTACAAACAGCACCTCTTTAATGGATGTTTCTGGATTTTTCCCCACAATGCCAATGCCAATGATTTTACCATATTGATCACCTCCAAAGGTCACCTTTCCTCCTTTCTTGTCTCTAAGGGTGATGAACTTCTCCTTATCACCAGTCATGTGGCTTGAGCAGGCACTGTCCATATACCATTTGTTGCTCTTCTTAGCTTTAAGACAGACCTGCAAGTCAATATTCATGTTTTCCTTTTAGGTACCCAAATTTGCTTGGGTCCTTTTTGGTTAGTAGATCTTTCCCTAGATGCAGATGCAACTCTGGGAACCCATTCAACTTTCCTGCTAAGTCCATTTTTCTTTAGAATACAGGAACTCGAAATGTGTCCCTTTTTGTTGCAGAAATGGCAGGTAGTGAAGGGACTACTAGATTGAGAGGCAGGAAGAAAACAATGCAGATAATACTTCTGTTTAGCATGCCTTGGTTGGTTATATGTCTCAATATGAGGTGATGCACTATTTTTCTTCTTATTGCTCTCAGCATGCATAAAATGTCTTCTGTATGCATTTTGGTTTTTCTTCCTAATTTTTTCTTTGACAGCACATGGATCATAGCCAAGACCAGCTTTTCCTTGTGAAATTCTTTGGCTCCCCATCAAGGCAAACAGCATATCTTTACCTCTAGTGAGCCTAGACATGCTTTTAACTAAGTAATCATTAGTTTGCTTAAGTTCAGTGCATGAAGTACAGCAAACAGATTCAACAGTAGGTAAAGAAGTAATTTCAGAGATTGTGCTTTGTGATTCTAGCTTGTTTATCTTCTTCTTTGCCAGTTTTAGTTCTTTAGCAACTTTAATGAAATCATCATGAAGCTCATGAAATGCATCTAGTAATTCAGAATAGGAAGGTTCAGATTATATACCTCTTCTTCCTGATCACTGTTGCATGAGGGAGTGGCTTCTTCAGAAGCAAGTACCATCAGACAAATGTTGGCAATCTCATCTTCATCTTCTTCTTCCTCATCTGAGCTGTTGCCCTATATGGATGAGATGTAGGCTTTCTTCCTCTTCCCTTTGTCAGCAACTTTCTTTTCTTTTTCTTGCTTCTTGAGGAATTGGGGGCAGTCCCACTTTATGTGTCCCTGCTTCTTACACTCATAACAAGTTACAGGTTCTTTTGCCTCTTTCTTGCTTTCTCTAGCAGCTCCCTTCTTGAAGAATCTCTTGTTCTTCTTCTTGCTGTAGAATCTTCCGAATTTTCTGACCATCATAGCCAGAGTTTCCTCATCCAGCCCATCCTCTTCTTTAGATTCTTCTTCCTTTTCATCAGCAGCTTTGAGGGCAAGGCCTTTCTTCTTTCTGTCCATCCTAGCTTCCTTGAGAGCTTTGATTTTTCCTTCATACTCTTCAAGGCTGCCAAAGAGAGCTGTGACAGAGGCCATTGATTCTCTTCTGGCTTCTTCTATTGCTGTCACCTTGGGCTGCCATTCCAGAGGGAGTGCTCTGAGAATTTTTCTCACTTTCTCTGATTGAGTGTATTCCTTTCCTAGGCTCTTTAGTTGATTCACAATGAGAGTGAATCTCTTTTGTAGCTCTTTTATAGTTTCTCCTTCAGCCATCTTGAAGCTCTCATACTCTCCAATGCATGTATTGAGTCTGTTCTCCCTGACCCCAGATGTCCCTTCATGTGCAATCTGCAGAGTGTCCCACATCCCTTTTGCAGTGGTGCATTGTGAGACCCTGTAGAATTCGTCCTGGTTCAGGGCACTGACTAGACAATGCTTTGCTTTAAAATTCAGTAGGACTCTCCTTCTGTCTTCATCATTCCACTCTGCTTCCAGCTTCTCTTTGTGTCTTCCATCTTCAGTTAGAGCCATTAGGACAAAATCTCCTTTATCAATGACTGACCAGATGTCAAGATCAATTGATTGGAGGTAGATCTGCATCCTCATCTTCCAGTACCCATAATGCTCTCCACTGAAGCCTGGTGGTCTGTTAGTGTTGTTTCCTTCAGGAAGTATACTCTCTCCAAAGCCAGTCATCTTTGTTCCTGGACTGTAAAATCATTTGAATGGGAATCCGGGCTCTGATACCACTTGTTAACAAGGCTGACTTCCCAAGAGGGGGGGTGAATTGGGAAGATTGAAATTTTTCTGCACAAAGTGAAGTGGGTGAAGATATCACAGTATAATGAAAGCAATGAGTAAAACAGAGTAAGCTGATAAGTAAGGATAAGGAGAAGAAAACTCAGTGATTTATCCTGGTTCGGTCTATCCACTTGACCTACGTCCAGTCCCCAAGACAACTCTTGAGATTTATCCACTATTCAGCAAGAATTTCAACGGGCTTCTTGCTAATGCCACAGTACATGAGTATGCTCTGTTTCTGAGCTCTCTCAAACTCTCCAAGCACTTTCTCTATGTGCTTCCCAATCCCCTTGTGAATTCCCCTCACAAGTAAATCTATCTTCCAGATGAAGAGTAGATTGTTTACAAATGAATAACTCTCTTGAATAGAGTAGATAAGAAGGTTAAAGTACAGATAATGAAGTTGAGAGGGTAAAAGTTTTTGAGATGAAGATTCAGCAGAAATTCGGTATATACAAGTTTAATTCGTTACCCATAACTTCAAATGATGTTATATTTATAGTTTTAGTTCTCAAATATAAGTTAGAGACTAAATCTATCCGTTGGGGAAGTTATCCAACGGTTACTCTGAAAAACTATCCGTTTACCAACCGTATTTAATGTTTCTGACACACTGAAATTCGAATTTTGGTTGGTCAACAGACGAATTTCGAAGGAACCGAAGGTTAAAGCTTCCAATGTTAAAATACGAAGTTCGTCTGTCCATAGAGTGAAATTCGAATTTTGAAACTTATAAAACATTTTCACAATGTGACATAAGAATTTACAAGAAGAAAGTTTTTCGGTTGAGTATGAACAGTGTTTTTAATTTTCTACAGTGCCCTCGAAATTTGAATTTTGGAAGCCCAAAATTCGTCTGTCCATTAAACGTTTAAAGAGGCACAGTAGTTCACTTTCCTTGAAATTCGAATTTTGACAGAGTGAAGTTCGTCTGTCAGAGACCAATTTTGAAACTTAATTTATTCTTGATCTCAGTTGAACTTTAACATTGTTACAGACAAATTTCTTCTGTTTTCTTAAGTTGTGTTTTGTCTAAAATTTGAATTTTGAAAGAGTGAAATTCGAATGTCACAAAGAAGCTCCTTTCAGACTTATAAGAAAATTCGAATGTTGCTAAGTCAAAGTTCGTCTGTCAGAGAACATTTTTCAAACTCAATTTCTTCTTGATTTCAGATGAACTTTAACGTAGTTTCAGATGAATTTCTTTGGTTTTCACAAATTGCATTTTGTCTGAAATTCGAATTTTGAAACTGTGAAGTTCGTCTGTCACTAAAAGGCTTCTTTCAGACTTGATGAAAATTTGAATTTTGAATGGCCAAAATTCGCCTGACAGAGAGACACCTCTTCAGACTTATTCAGTTTTAGCTCGAAATTCAAATGTCCAAAGGCAAAGTTCAAATTTCCAACTTGACAGTTCAGTTAAACTTTCAAACTTCGTTTGTTTGTGAGTGTTTTTCAAATAAGTAAAGATTTAATTTTCAAATCAAGGTTTGAAAACATCTTTTTCTCAAATCAAAATCTTTTACCCAATCAAAACAAGAACTAAAGATCCTACAAAAGATCTAACAGCAAATACTCAGAAAATCTTCACTTGAAACAACTTTGATCTCCTTTGATATCTTCAATCCAAGCTCTTAAGTGTTGGTTTAGAATCATCAAAACTCTTGATTCAACAGTATGTTGTTCAAGGTTGAGACTAGCATTCTCAAATTTTGAGGACGAAATTTCTTTTAAGGAGGGGAGAGTGTAACACCCCTCATGACGCTTGTCTTTGGCATCATGTGCAGAACCGAAGGAAGCAAGATAGAGGAAAGGCTCAGATGAACCCGAAAGGAACTCCACACTGCAGCGAGAAGCAAAGCTACCGTGCCGAGAGAGTTACAGATTCAAATATTTTCTTGGAAAGCCATGGCGCCGTGGCGAGCTATTCTGGGGCCGCGGTGAAAGTCGAAAAATTTGTTTAAATCGGGAACATTTCAGTCTAATGCAGAACAAGAAAATGGAGGGAGAACGGAGGAGCTCCGATAGGGCATGAGAAATCCGGCCAAGGGAGATCATTTTCAAACTCAAGAGACCTCGATCTTTGTTGGTAAGTGATCCCTAGCCTTCTCTCTTCTCTTTTCTTCTCTGTTTTCGGTGGGAAATTGAGTTGAAGCTTAGGGTTTCCGATTTGAGCAATTTCCACTGACTAAAATGCTTGATTTTGTGTTGTAGGAGTGTTTTGTGGTGTTAGAAAGCTTTGGGTATGAGTTTTGATTGGATTATGATGGGTTTGAGTTAAACCCTAGGTTGAAATTTGGGAAAAGAAGTGGAAATCCAAAATGGTAGGTGTTGGTGTGTGTTTGAATGGTTGTTTAAGGTTTATGGGTATGTGTGTATGTTGTTAGAACTTCGGGTTAAGCTTGGACTACTAGATTGTGGATTGTAGTGTTATGGGAGTTATGTCAATTAAAGTATTATATTGTTTTAATAGTAGATTGACTAATCGGAGGCATATAGTTCGTGATTGGGGTGCTCTGGAGGCTTGCCTAAGCCCCTGTGTGCATGATACTGACAACCTGAAGTAACTGAGTGTTTGTTTGTACTGTGTTATTTGTATTGTATGATAGTACATATATTCATGTATATATGCATGTTTCTTTCATACCATGATATAGATATGTTTGTGTGTATTGTTTTCTATATATCGTGGTATGCACACAGCTAGATGATGACTATGATGATGATTAAAGATAATGATATTGACGTGACATGACATGATGCATACATGACATTATGATATGAAGATGATGATTATATGATGATACATAAGCATCACCACATGGTATTATGAGATTGCGATATATGACAGATCAGGTGGTGATGACAATATGATATATGATGATATATGTTAGGGAGGATAAGGTTGGAATATATATATATGTTAGGGAGGATAAGAATGGGAACCCTACGGCTAAATCGCCTCCTATGGCTAGGAGGGGAAAGGCGCACAGTGGACTGCACCTTCCCTAAATTGCTGCCAATTCGTGGTGGGAAAGGGGAAGGAGAGCCACGGTCCAAATATTAGTGTTACCTTTGGCCGAGTGCACTAATGGGAGGTGAGATTGGTGATGTCCCAGAATTAATCTTCACCGACTGTTGGAAGGGAATTACCTATACAAAATGTCCTGTTATGATGATAGCCCGTGATTCTAGCTGTGTGCCAGGGAGACATGCATTCCATTCATTTTATATTGCATTCATGGATTGTATGAGGTATATATGTATATATATGTGTGTGGTTGTTTCAGGTTACTGAGACATTGTCTCACACCCCCCTCCATGACTAACCTTTCAGGTGAAAACTTTGGTGTGTTGAATTAAGTGTTTTGATGATTCCAAACCAACCTTCAAGAGCTTCAAATAAAGATATCAAAGGTGCACAAAAGGTTTCAAGTGAAGGAATTCTAGAAAAATCAGTGCAAGAATAGATGTAGAATGTTCAGTAATGTTTTAATTTAAGTAAAAGACTTTGATTTGGTGAAAAGATGTTTTAAAACCTTGATTCTATGTTAATTCATAGAATATTTGAATAACATCCTTCAACAGACGAAGTTTGAAAGGTTTATACTAATTTGCTGTTTTGAAAATTTGAACTTTAACTTTGGAAATTCGAATTTCGTTTTGAAAATGAACAAGTCTGAAAAGAGACTTCTTTGACAGACAAATTTTGACTTGAGAAATTTGAATTTTGATACGTGTCTAAAAAGAACTTTCTCTGACAGACAAACTTTGGCTTTTGAAAATTCAAATTTTAGATAAAATGCAACTTATGAAAATTGAAAAATTCGTCTGAGAATATGTCAAAGTTCATCTGAAACCAAGTTTAGGTAGAACTTCAAAATTGCTCACTGACAGACAAACTTTGAACATAAAAATTTGAATTTCAGAAATAAAGCTTGTGAGTATGTTATAATGATATGTTGACATACGAATGACAGTATTCAGAAATTCAAACTTTAAAGTAAGTCTGAAAAGATGTCTCTCTGACAGACAAACTTTGCCCTTTGAAAATTTGAATTTCGAATTGATGAACTATTGTGCCTCATTGAACCAGCTTCTGACAGACGAATTTTGGGTTCCAAAATTCGAATTTCGAAGGCACTGTAGCAAAATGAAATTACTGTTTACACTTAACAGAAAGATTTTCAACATGAAAGTTCGTATGTTCCAACATAGAAACATTTTCCAAAGATCAAAATTCAAACTTTGCTTCATGACAGACGAACTTCGAATACTCAACATTGAAGTCTTTTTTCTTTGGTCTCTGTGAAATTTGTTTGTTGGCCAACCAAAATTTGAACTTTGAGTGTCAGAAGCATTAATTGCGGTTGGTGAACGGATAGTTTTTCAGAGTAACCGTTGGGTAACTTCTCCAACGGATAGATTTTGTTTCTAACGTATAGTTGAGACTAAAATCTATAAATATAACATCATTTGAAGTTGTGGGTAATGATTTTTACTTTGTATATACTGAAACTCTGCCAAATCATCTACTCAAAGTCTCCTACTCTCACATACTTCAATATTTGTACTTTAACTTTCATATACACTCTGATTAAGAGAGTTTATTCATTGTAAACAATCTTATCTTCATCTAGAAGAAAGATTTTCTTGTGAGGGGATATCACAAGGGATTGGGGAAGCACTTAGTGAGAGTGCAAAGAGTGAAAGTGTAAGCTTTAGAAACAGAGCATCAACGTTGTACTGTGGCATTTGCAAGAAGCCCACTGAATTCTTGCAAGATAGCGGAAAATCTCAAGTAGTGACTTGGGGACTGGACGTAGGTCAAGTTGAGAGACCGAACCAGGATAAATATCTGAGTCTTCTCTTCCCTACTACTACTTTTACTGTTTATTCATTTATACTCTGTTTTACTATCACCCTTTGCTTTCTTCACTTTCTTGACGTTTTGCAGAAAAAATGTTAATCTTCCCAATTCACCCCCTTCTTGGGAAGCCAGCTTATCTAACATGGTGTTAGTTCGAAAAAGATCAAGGAGTTAGTGGTCTTTCCGTCCTTGGGAATTGCAAGTATATTTTATGGTTATATTTAAGTTTATGTAATTTTATACCAAGTAGGTTGATATAGTTTGGTTGCCTGGATGAGTGTCCTAGGAGTAAAAAGATGTATGTGATGTAATGATGTGTGATGATGATAGTGGACCCCGACATGGGTCTTTAATGTAGGAGCAGATGTCTGTGTGCTAGAATGGCCATATGTGGGAGCCCAAATGTGGTTTTGGGCCATGTATGTGAGTTTTGGGCACATAGCCCATTATATGGTTTTGGGGTTCGAGGGGGTCAACTCTAGAAGGAAAGGTTTCTTTGGGGTAAATCCTTCTTAGACATGTTGGTTTAGCCAAATATGACCTGTGTGAAAGGTCTCTGGGTGTCCATTTGCCTTTGGTGGTAATTGGAGGTGATAGGTTGTGAGTTTTAGTCAAAAAGTGGCCAAAATAGTGTTGAGTGTCCAGAATCTCCAAATGGAGTTAGGTTCGAGTGAAATTGTGTCCATGATTAGATAATAATGAAAGTGACTTATAAGAGTTAGAATCAGGTCAATCGAAGATCGGAGCATGAAGTTATACGCGTCGGAAGTTGGTTCGGCAAATCTGCAATTTGCTTATACAAGTTTTGATGGTGGGGCCACAGCTCCAGAAATCCAGGCTGCGGCATAAGCAAGTCAGTAGGCATCAGAGGATCCATGAAGGGTCGGAGCCACGGGGCCATTGTAGCTAGTCACGGCCCTAATTTAGTCTATTGCTTTTTGAGCGTTTTTCAAGGTTTTTGTGCTCTGGAAGATAAGTTTTGGAGTGGTTTAATTGTTTTTGGAGGTATTTGAAGTGTTTGGTCAATGATTCGAGGTTAAGAGTTGGTAGGGTGTTATAGAGTCTTGTCCAACCCAGGGAGGATGAAATGGAAGAATAACACCACACCTCCATAATGAAGCAACAACCTCCATAACTCATAACCTCCATAACCCTTTCTCTAATTAACTCTGTAACCCCAAAAATAAAGAGTTCTTGTAACTCCCACAACGTCCTATTTTTGTTTAATCCCTTAATTAATGTTTTGTTGCATTTCAGGATGAAAATAGCCCACTAAACTTAGTGTAAATAGGGTTCTTTCATTATGATTGAATCATGCAATTTAAAAATAATCATCTATTTATTTATTTGAGTGTTCTCTCTAGTTTCTGTACTAGGGCTAATGGAGAAAATGACAAGATGGAGCCCTAAATTTGTAGAAAGTGGAGACTTGGAGGAGTGGCAAGCCAACATCTATATAAAGGTGGCACCACAAACCATAAAATTAAAAGGCAAAAAATCCAAAGACCAATCAATACACTTTGAAATTTAATTTATCCACAAACTCCCATAGCCTTATCACAACCTTCATGGCACCCTAGCTATCACCCATCGCTTTGGCAAAATATTGCTAAAAAATATATAATGACTGAAATAACGTTAAAAATTATGTAAATTCTAAGGATTTAATCATATAATTTTAAATCACAAAGACCGAATTAAAAATTAAGTGAAATAATAAAAACTAAAACATATATTTTTCCAAAAGACAAAAAGGATAAGGTCAGTAGCTTTGTTATCCTTACCATTATAATTTGGATTCTCTTCATATCATACTATTTTTACTTCTTCTCCTCTTCTCAATATAGGTCGTACAGGTCAAATTGAAACGGTTTTGATTCAATATTTTAAAATTTTTTATTAAAATATTAAAATTAAAATATAAAACAAATGTAGACTTTCCAAATTTGATTTGAACTATCCAGATTAAGAGAAGAGAAACGAAGAGAAACCAAATTATCGTTCCTTCTTCGCCCTTGCATAAGCAAACGGTTGCATGAAGGAAAAATATAAAATTCTCAGTAAAAGGAGTGCAATTTATTTTTCCCAAGTAATTTGAAGGTTAGCTTCATCTTCACTAATTCATGTTAATAAATTGATAGGATATACAATTGGGAATCAATAAGCTACACTGCCACTAAGGGAATAATCAATTATGCATACGCATTTTTGTTACATTCCGTTTGATACCCGAAAAAATTGAAATATACAAAATTTATTACATCCATGTTATTGTTTTTTATTCTGCGTAACAAACGAGCTTAGTTGTTCATACGCTCTCTTGGTTTTTGTTCTTCCCATAGGCTCTTGCCTTCCAAATATATGCTACTTGCTCAAATGTCAACCCTTTTGTCTCTGGCATGACCAAAATTACAAACGCAAGAGCAACCACAGCCACACCAAAAAGCACCATAAAAATCTGACCAAGCCCTATTGCATCAACGACAGAAAGGAAGCTTGTTGACATTATCACACTGCAAACCCAGTTCACCGTGGCCGACATGCCACCGCACAAGCCTCGATATGCCTCTGGATAAATCTCTGAGTTCACTGCCCACGGCACCGGCCCCATCCCCGGTGCAAAGAAAGCAATATACAAAGCCAATCCCAGAATTGCAAGCCATGCAAAAGTTGGATCCTTATTGCCATGTCCAATAACATAGCATGATGCGGATAGAATAGCCAAGGCTACGAGTACGCCGCACAAGCTTCCAATAGCCAATTTTTTCCTTCCTATTGCATCAATTAGGTATATACCTAGACATGTAAAGCAAGCATTCATGCCTGAAACAATGAGGGATAAGAGCAAAGCTGCTTGGTCTGATTTGAAGCCAGCCATTTCGATGATTGTGGGACTATAGTACATGACAATGCTGATTCCAACAAATTGTTGGAATGCTTGGAGGCCACCCCCACAAATAAATGCAAGTCTAATTTCTTTAAATCTGAACACATCACTGCACTTCACTTGTGTTTTGTTGTTGCTTTCATATTCCAAGCGATCTTCAAGCATTTGGATCTCATCTTCTAAGCGTGGTGATGAGTATATCTTACCAAGAACAGAAATAGCTTCTTCTTTTCTATTCTGTGTACATCAATAACTTTTATATTAATAGAGTTCTAGAGAGTATATGAATCAGTCAGATCAGAAACAAAGGGAGAATGATAAGACTATTTCCTTGGGAATAAATGTTTTGAAGATTGGTATATCTGTTTAATATACCATCATATAAAGCCATCTCGCGGACTCAGGGAGAAAGAGCATGAGAACAAGTTGAAAGAGAGCAGGTGAACCTGCAAGTCCAAGCATCCACCTCCATGTCCCAGGAACCTGCATGTGTGAAATAATTAGAAATTAGTAAAGAGATAGTTGGCCGAAGAAAAGAAATTACTATACTTAGATAGAGAACATGGTCTAATGTTTATAATTAAATTAAATTGAAAAAAGAAAGAGTAAAAATGCATAGATTTATCTCAATTTTCAAATTATATAGGCATTCTTAATACGAATCTAGTCAAAATTATACAGAACTTTTCTTATTTTTTAAAATACTTATACAAACCTCCTCAAAAATAAAAATTAATTTACATGAGCTTTCTTTGTATTTTGTTGTATTTATACAAACATTGTTTATTTTTAAGATATATACAAACCTCTCCCAAAAAAAAAATAGAAGGCTAGTTGTGTGATTTAGAAAAAAAAAAAAGAAAAAAAACTCAAACGAAATATGTATAATTTATTCCTTGTTTGACAAATAAAAGAGAGGTTTAAGTAATTTAATAAAATTTGATGGAGATCCATATAATTTATCTTTTGTTTTGTTTGACTAAAACGGATGTCCATGTAAAAAATTTTTTTATGTGAACCTCCCCAAAAAATAGAAAAGTAAATCATGTAATTTCCAAAAAAAAAAAATTCAGCGAGATTTGTGTAATTTAATTGATTCTTAAATTGTAAAAACAGAATAGACATTTATGCAATTTAGCAAAATTCGAGAAAATTTATATAATTTACCTTTTGATTTTGATAAGTGTATGTGTAAGTTCTAAAAATACAAAAGAGTTGCATATAATTTTAATAACAACACTTTTTAAAAAAAATTCATATAATTTTTTCTAACACTAATTAAAAAGATTAGATTATTACCATTGTTAAAGCGTAATTGATGAGGTAAGAAAGAAACTGTCCACTAGTGATCATGAGCGCATTGGCACTAACCAGACCTCCTCTGACTTCAGAAGGAGCAGCTTCTGCAATGTAGACAGGAGCAGTAACGGAGGCAGCACCCACCCCAAGTCCTACCAAAAAGCGTCCAAAAATGATGACATAAGGGTTTGGTGCGAGACCCATTACTAGTGATCCAATTACGAAGTTACAGTCTGCGATCAGAGTCGCCCTCTTTCGCCCCCACCCGTCATTTATCAAACCTGCCACAATGGCTCCGAAAATCGCTCCCATCATTGCTGTTCCAACGATTAATTCCTGCATGCAAGCATGTGACAAATTGTGCTTACTTAGGATTTTTATTTAAGAACAAAAAAATAGATACATTGTTCGGTGTGCTGCATAAAATAAAATTCTAATTTTACAAAACTGTATTTGTTTATGGATAAAAGTTGGAGTAACACTGTCAGCAAAAACGAAAAAAAAAAGTTAGAGTAACCATGGAAGAGAAAATAGTAGAAAATTAATTAAGGTTGTATAATAAGAACCAGAGTATATCTGAAATGATTAGTTTTTAGAGTCTAATGGGATCGTGTTTACTTGATGAAATAAGGCTGTTATTGTTATATTGCAAATAGGAATTAATTTATAACATAATACTTATCAATTTCTTACAGTGAAGACCAATCAAAGAAATTTATATATTGTAGGGATGGAATTATAAACTCTTAAACTATATAAATCAATTAAAAAAATTTAAAGGCCAAAGTAAACTTTTGCGAAATTATATTGTAAATAGGAATTATTTCATTAATTCGATTACTAAAAAAAATGTGACGAGACATATTTTTGAACAGCCTAATTATATATTTTTGCACTTTTCATTTTTGGCTACACTCGATCATTGGCCAAGCTTAAATAATGGAATTCTTTTTTTAGCCATAAGCTTAAATTGACTTCATACCTGAAGGACACTACTATTCTTGACCTCCTCAAAATCCTCTTTAATATAGAGAAGGGCCCCTGATATAACGCCTGAAAAATGGACCAAAATTAACTTTCAGATGGGTAAACTTTTTTTCTGGAAAAATACAAAAACAACTCCAATTCTAAATTTCTAAGCAACATAGTCTCAATTCTGAACATGTTACAATCTACTAATGAAATATGATACATCGTCAAACAAATTGTTCATATACAATTAAAAGTTGAATATATTTAGTGTTATTCAACGTAATAATTAAGAAAAAAAGGTTATTTACCGGTATCATAACCAAAGAGAAGGCCGCCGATGGCCGCCGCGAAGGTAAGTCTGACAAGATAAGAGTTCTGAAAAATGGTCATTTTCCTTTCAGGATACTTCTCCAAATACTCAGAGCTTCCCGCAGTCATAGTCAGGCCCATTTCAGCAGCCACCATTGCTGTTCACTTAAAAATCTTTCAAACGATGCCAAACTTCTCTTGATTTATAGAAGAACAAAACTCGATATATAGATATATAGGTGCTTAATAGCGTGTTTGTTTTTCAGTTTGTTTCAGCTTGAACCTGCATGTGTTCTTTCAACGCTCCAAGATAGACACAAGCTTTTGCGCTTGGGCGTATGAGCTCGTGATCACTGAAAAACAAACACGCTCTAATTATTTCTCTACAATAATACTAAATGTTAAAAGTGAGAGAAACACCAAACCAAACTGTGTTTCAGATCTATGGACAAGACATGTTTTATAGATCTGAAAATTGCCAAATTTGGAAGAATTCCGGAAAATTCCTAGGTTATAATGTGCGGCTGTGATGCATAAGAGGACTGTTTTTATATCTGTTCCTGCCTGAATTAGTTTAGGACAAAAGTGAAAACTTAATATTATACATACTTTCAATTAATTAATTAATGCCAAGTGGGTTTTATTCTACAGCTCGGTTTGCCTTTATAAGTTGTATTAACTTTTTTTTTGGGCCAATATAAATTGTGTTAACTAATTAACTATTCCCAAAAAAAAGCTATTGCGAGGTGTGAGCTGCATTATACTCATCAATATATACTCCTCTTTCATTTCCTTTTTCATTCTTCGAAGATGGGAAGGAAAAGGAACAGGAGAAGTCCAGAACATGATGGCGAAATTTTTTTATAGAACGACATATCAATTAATTAGGTACATTTGTACCATAAATGATTATTTCTTTTGATATATATATTAATCAATTTTCACTAGTACAAAAAAATTATTTTAAAATGGCATAGGAGAATGGTTATGTAAGAAACTATCCTTGAAAATATGATTGGTGATATTTTTATAAATATAATGTTAAATTTTTAACTAAAGAGGACAGTTGTTATTCAAACTATTCTGGAAAGTCTTTTCAAGGACAGGTGTATTTAGAAACCGTTCTCTTATATTTAAATAAAATAATTTTAAGGGCAGTCAATGTTAAGTTGTCCTCTTATTTTTAGTACATAGGGTTCAATTCACATTCCCTCCCTCACCTCAGTCAACTCTGTGCTCTGACCCCACGCTCTGGCCCACACTAATGGCGATTTCCACCTCTAGCTCTCACCATCGGCGATTTCCACTTTCAACTTCACCTTCAGTACTGCCGCGGCTAAACCCTAATCCATTGCTAACCATCAAAGCCGCCCCCACTCCATCACTATTTGGTTTGGTACTCTCGCCAACCCACCACCGGCGATTGCTACAGTCATACCCATTTCCCATCGAAGTCGCCCCTATAGGTCTATCACTGTTCTGTGCTTAATTTTCTGTCTTACCTATTTCGTGTTTAGCAGAGGTTCTTTTCAAGGATTATTATTATTTTTTTGTTTAGCAGTGGTTTTCTATCTTGCCTATTTCATGTTTAGCAGAGGTTTGGAGCTTTAATTTTTTTTTATTTCTGTCTTCTATAAAATTTCTGGTCAGGTATGTTTTGTGATGGCCTTGCTTTTCATTTGTATCTTCTACGGAAATTTTTTACTTGCTTAATGTCTATCCATGGCCCTGTACAGGGGCGAAACCAGAAAAAAGTACTTGGGGGTAGAAAATATTAAGAAGGAAATAATGGCATAGAAAGGGTATTGTAGAAATCAAAACTAAAGGAAGAGAATTAACACATCTCTTCGACACTAGAACAAGCTTGCTTAATGTTGACAAATCATGAAATTGGGCAACTCAAGTGTGCCTTGGTTGTGGACAGTGGATAGTTGATAGCTTAATTGCTCAAATCCCTCAAAATATTGCTCCTTTCTTGTCTCATGCCTTGGCGGATGCTGTAAAAAAAAAAAAAAAGCACAGCTTTAACCCATTAGTACAAATAGGGAATAGCAATGGTTTTGTTATTTGATTGAGGCAAATAACAATGGTTTATTGAAGGGGAAAAAGTAGAATACCTTTTACCCTATAGTTACTACCATATTATAGCCTTACTATATGCCCTCTGCCTTGTGATAGTATGTGTCAGATGCAGAAAAAGTCATTTAATTCTCATTAAAATTCAAATAATATATCTTAGTCTTCAATTGTCATTCCACTGACCTTCGATCTCCTTGCACCTTCCAAGTAACCCATGTTGTGTTCTCATCCTCTTTGGTCTTTAATTGCCACGTCTTTTACTTGTTTGCCATCTATCTGAAATATTGGCAGGGGATGAACTGAAATTTCTTTTTTTTGGGGGGAGGGGGGTGGTGTCATAGTGTGATATATATGTATAGATACATGACCTTTATTATTTCCTGATTTGATTATTTCTCATGTTTTTGTTTCTCAAAGTAGTTAAATGATGTATAGTTTAGTTTGCATTCTTGATTATTTATTATTTGGACATGGTTTATGTCTCTTGTATTCTTCCATTGATCAAGTAATTGTTTTGCAGATATACAGTGAGCAAGGCACATAAAAATGCTCTTACATGGATGAGAACTAGCCCCACACACCCAATAAGGCTTAGACTTTTTTTCTTTTTCACCATTAGGCTTGAACTTCCTCTCAACTTTTCTGTGTTCTATTATGGAATCCTTAACTCCCCCTAAGTGTAATATCCCAAAATTTTATAGGATATAAAGTAATGAAAGAGAAAGAAATAAATGATAACATGAAATATATAAGGAATTCGCGAAAATGGACAGACACTGTTTTGCGTAAAAAAAGGTAAAGAAATTATTTTTCCCTGCTAGACAGAAAAATAAAAAATTATATTTTGCCCCTAAAAAAATTTAAAAATGGTATCCACGTCCCAAAATATATAAAAACCACGTGGAGAAAGAATTTAAAACACCTTTGGGGAAAATTACAGTTAATGACCCGAAAGTTTCAGAAATTCTAATATAACCTCAGGTCAAGGGCAATTTTGTAAATATATAAAATTATTGTCAGAACGAAGCTCTTGATGAGATAAATCCAATGGTATATGACACTAAGAGTTAATGTTCAAAAATAAAGAAATAATCAGTGCCGAGTGTTCAAAAGTAACAGTAAACCGATAAAGTAAATTGTCCGCCCTACAGATGGTAAAAAAGCAACTGGGACAAGATATGGGCTACACACATATACCATTTGGGACAGGATAATTATGAAAATATAAAAATAAAATTAGAATAGTCCTGTAGCCCAAGAATGCTAAATTGCTATAAAGGCGGTTTTATCGATACGATTAAAAATTACCTGGTTCAAGATATATTTGGACCAGGAAAAATTTTGCATACTGGACACTTGGAACACTCTCATTGGACTTGCAAAATGGGAAGCTTGGGCAGCTTGAATTTTTGGTAAAACTTCCTCAAGAAGTTGTTGAATTTTTTACCAAAAAGTAAGCATGGTTACTTTTGCTAATTAACCATGATTAGCAATATCATTAAACCATCTAATTAACCATTTAATTACCATCTTTCCACTTCATTTCACGAGAGTTGCAGCAGCAAACAGAGGGCTGAAAAACGCAAGAAAAAAAGGAGAGAAAAGAGTGAAGGAGAAGAGAAAGCTCAAGGGAAAGTTGAAGGCTTAAGTTCTAGGTAAATCTTCTACTACTTCAAACTTGCTATTTGTAGTATTTGGAGCAAGGTTCATGGATTAGTTTTTCTTCTCCATCCTCTTAGGTTTCATCCATGGCATGATTAAGCAAGGAAATGGGTTAATCAACTATTAAACTTAGGGAAAAGCTTGGATTAACCACTAGAAGCAATAATCCATGGCTAGTTTGAAGTGTTTTGAAGAAAATATTTTTCTTCTATTTTATGACGATTTTGGTTAGAACAGGGGGAGTATTTACAGTTGAAATTTCATGATTTTAACTTCAAAAATAGATTCCGCATGGTTCAAAGCCTTAAGAACAAGTGTGTTGTACAAATAAAGATCAAAGGAAAACTAAGTGAAAAAGTTAGGGTTTAGTATGTATGGTATTGTATAATTCCAAAAATCAGTGGTCAAATTGATTAAATGATGATTTGATTAGGTTCAAGGAAGTGATAGGAGGCCCAAGAAGTGGCATACCAAGTGTGGAAAGCAAGGGAGTACTATAAGGTAGTTAATTTCCCATACTTGCATTATATTATCATATTTGTTTTTAATGTGCTCTATGCCTTGTCATATGATTGTATTGATATTGTGAGATGATTTATGTGTATTGGCTGAGTTGATTGAGGGGCATTGAGATGCCGGGATGTCCATTTTTCAAAATGAAACTCTGCAGAAAATTTTATGAGTTCATATGACGTAAATGTGTTAATATATTCAAAATGTGTTATCTTGATGTTTTCATGCTTAATGTGATGATATGATGGCATGTTGGGTGTTAGCTAATAAGATTGTTTGAATCTCACCCTCCCAAATATTAACCATGATCAGGTAGCAATAATGGCAAGACCTCCAAGGAAGAGAAGGGAAAGGAGAAAGAATTTGGTATTTAAATTGACAAAGCTAGCATTGGCCATGAATTTGAGCCTTTGTATAAATTTGTAAATGTGATGATAAATATATTTCTCTAAGTTTTTATGTTCTTTTAAGTCCTAACTAATGTATGGCATGATATGAAGATGAAATATGGTCATGTGAATATCTTACAATTTTTGTATTGTAAGTATTAGGATAAAAATGGTCATTTTGACTACTACTGAATGATCATGCTATAGTATGGGCTTCTTAATGTATAAATTATGAATTTTATGTATGTTTAAAAACTAGAAAGAAATAGATTTCATATGGTCCAAATATCACTCAATTTAGATGAGTGTACAATTTATAATGAATTTTCAAAGTTAGCCCTGAAAACTAGAATTCCTGAAATTGACCATATAAACAGTAGAAATTCATGAAATTTACTGTGAAAATTGGCCAAGTAATTGCTCTGATTGATATTTTTTTCCATGTAAATAGTGTTTTAAGCTATGCATGGAGATTTTAATCACTTTCATATGACTTTTATTGAATTATTTATGATTTTCTGAAATTCAGTCAGGATAAAGAAATTTGATTAAATGAATAGTACCCAAAATTTGAAAACTTTTATTATAACATTTATGTGATTAAAGCTTCTAATTAAATATAATTGGTCTCTAATGAGGCCTAATACATGGGAAATGGTCATAAATAGAGATGTTACACTTTTTAGTGTTAGAGTCGAAGGTTTAAGCTCTTAGAGCATTATATTTCGGCAAAAAAAATATAAAAAATAGTTAAGTTTAGTGAAAGGAATACATTAATCATCAATATTCCTTTGGATCAATTTATTGACAAGGATTGCTATTGTATATGGAGGCAGATAAGATGTTTCCTTAAACAATAGCCGGGATCTTGACCATAAGAGATGGGTTATCCCTGAGCCAGAGATGGATGAAAATGATAAAAGTATTGGCTCAAACAAGTTAGCAATAGAAAGTTTAGACAAACCCTAGGTTAATGTTGGACCTCATCCAACTGGATCTGAGCCTGATAAAACAATAACATCCCAAATTGTTTTAGCTTTTCCTGTTCAAGTACATAAACCAGGAATTGAAGTTGTAGAAGGCGGGGACTATGAGGTTGGATTTTTACTGGATCCAGATAATCCTAGTTATGACAATCCGATTAATATGGAAGATAAGATATACTAGATTGTTCATAAGTGTTTCAAGAAAAGTGAGGCATATCTTGGGGGGACTAAGCATGTGCTATATTTCCTATATGAAGTTACTAAGGTTAAGGGCTTTCTTGTAGGTAAAGGGGTACATTACTCGAAGTCATTATAGATCGATACTGTAACACCTTACCTTTAGACTCATTTCCCATGTATTGGACTCTTTTTAAGTCTAATTATACTTGATCTTAAGTTTGAATCACATAAGAATGAAAATCAGAATTTCCAAAATTTTTGGTTACTGTTCATATGGTAGTTTCCATTTTACCGATTGAACTTTGAAAATCCATAACTAATTATTAGTCATTTTCTCTTCCCCAGGATTTTGGCCTTATATTTAAAAATTCATATCTCACTCTACCCTGAGCCAATTTATGCATTTTCTATGTCATTGGAATCACTGTATGTCCTCTTTCTAGACATATTTTTATTGTACATGTATTTTATTTGTACAGGACATGGTAAAAACTTAAATCATAAAGAGTCAGAATCCTACTCTTACTAGAACAGTTTTGTCAAAAATTTCATATCTCCTATTATATAGCTCCAATTAACTTCAAATCAGTGGCATATGAAACTTAAAACATATACCTTTTTATAAATATAAACTACTGAATATTTGGAGCTTTGTATGATTTTATATGGCCTTATATTTAAAAATTCATATCTCACTCTACCCTGAGCCAATTTATGCATTTTCTATGTCATTGGAATCACTGTATGTCCTCTTTCTAGACATATTTTTATTGTACATGTATTTTATTTGTACAGGACATGGTAAAAACTTAAATCATAAAGAGTCAGAATCTTACTCTTACTAGAACAGTTTTGTCAAAAATTTCATATCTCCTATTATATAGCTCCAATTAACTTCAAATTAGTGGCATATGAAACTTAAAACATATACCTTTTTATAAATATAAACTACTGAATATTTGGAGCTTTGTATGATTTTATATTGGCTTTTGAATTTTCCAGTACTTACTTTGCAGTTTTCAGTTTTCCCATTCTTGCCCTGTTCTGAACCCTGAATTAGAAAATTCACCATTAATTGTACACAACTCCAAATGGGGTGAATTAGGTGTCATATTAAAGCTTGACATTCCCTATATCTAGTATAAAAATACCATAAACCTAATCTCACATTAAGTATAGAACAAGGGTGAATGAAATAGACACGTCTGGAAAATGCCCTGTTTCAGTCTATATTGCCATTTGCTTACCAAAACCCTTGTAAATGAACTCATTTTGGCATGAAACTTGGTAGAACATAACTCAACATCACAATATCCAGAACTGGAAATTCTCATGCATTTTTCACTTCATTAACATAATAATCACTATTTTACAATTTCATATAAAACAAGGCACAAATAACCATTCACATTATAACACAATGGCTTGCAACATCATTTCTTTCTTCATGCCTTTTGCTCCTTCCTTAGCTCTTTTGCAGCTCTTTTGCATTGGTTCTCCATAGCATGGTTAGTCATTGAAGGGGGGTGAGATTCAAAGAATCTCAGTTGTAATCACCATTCATGCAATCATATATTATCACATTAGGCATGTAAACATCATAAAACATCATCTGACCACTTTTAAACATTTATGCCATAATATTTTACAAAAATTTCAGCAGAGTTTCATTTTGTATTTTGGACATCCTGGGGTCTCAAAACCCTCAATTAACCCAGTCAACATTCTCAAAGCATCACAATTGATCATAGCAAACAATAGGCAAATCATCAAACTCATTGAAAATCACATGACAATGTGAGGAAAGAATAGGTAAATTGCTACCTCCATGCTCTCTCGTACTCTTCAACTTGATACCAATGCCCTAGCTTCCTTGGGCTTCTTCAAGTCCTAATGCATCATCAAACAACAACTCAAGCTAATGGCTCCATAACTTGCTTCAATAAAATGTTCATGAACCCTAATTCTTCACAATTTCACCAAAAATTCATTCCTAACTCAGAAATGATGAATTATACCTCTATTCCATGTAATTTTTCATGAGGAATCCAAATATGGCCTAAGAATTGCCAAATTCTAAGCTCTAGCTTGGTTACTGTTCATTCTGAATTAAGCTTCAAAAAGCTAAAAATTTCACTTTCTTAATCTTAAGCTTTTTCATGAAATCATCACTTGTTTCTAAGGTTTTGGACCATGATGAAATTCCAACTCTAACCATGAACAGTAACTCGTAAAAAATTAGGAAAATTCAAGAAAAATTACTACACTTTGTTATACAACAAACTACTTGCATATTCAAGCTTTAAATGTGTAGTCTAACATTTCCCCCATGTTCTATGGTTTGTAAACTCCATTTCCTGCTAAATCACCTTTTTGGCTGAAACCCTAAGATAGAATGGAAGCAAACTAAACCATAAATCATCCTTTGGAAGCCATAGATAGTAAGCTTAGGGTAGTAGTATGTAAGCTTACCAATTTGTGCTTCAAGTTCCTTTGATTTTCACTTCTTTTCTCTCTTCCCTCTTCCTCCCTTTGCTTGCATTTTTCTTGCTATGTTTTCAGGTTGCTGGACACGAGTGAATGGTGAGGAAAGAGAAGGCTTTAAGTGATTAATTGTATGATTAAACAAGTAACAAATCATAGTTACTTTTTACTAATTCCTTAATTACCTTTTTCACATACTTCTTCAAGTATTAAAAAAAAAATAGTATAATATTTCTTTACGTCACATGGCTGCAGGAAGTCACGTATGGGTAAGCTTGAGGTGTCCAAAAATTGCCCAATTTTTCTGATCTAGATGTACCTCAATTCGGGTACTTTTTAACCGTACCGATAGAACCGTCTTTATACTAATTTAGTATTTTTGCGATACAGGACTATTCTAATTTTATTTTCATATTTCCATAATTATCCTGTCGCAAATGGTATTTGTGTATGGCCCATATCCAGACCTGGTTTACTATTACTTTTGGACACTCGACACTGATTATTTCTTTATTCTTGAACATTAACCCTCAGTGCCATATACCATTGGACTTTTCTCAACGAGGGCTTCGTTTTGATAGTAACTTTGCATATTTATAAAATCACCCTTGACCGGGGTTTAAATTATAATTTCTGAAACTTTCGGGTCATTAGGTGTAATTTTTATGACGTTAAGGACATGGATGTCCTTTTTATAATTCTTTAGGGGTAAAAATATAATTTCTCATTTTTCCATCCAAGCGGAAAAAATGATCTCTTTACCCTTCTTCACGTTTAACGATGTCTCTCTATTTTTTCTAATTTCTCATGCATTTTATGATATCAACATTTATTCCTTGGGGTTTTAAATGCAATATTCATATTTTTCTTCTAATATGGGAAATGACCATTTTGCCCTTAAGCCGGGTCAAAAATGTAATTATCCATTCTTTCGGACACTTTCTTGTAATTTTACCCAAGGACCAATTTTTTATTATTTCTTTCTCACTATTCACCCTAACTTCAAATTGGTCTATCTCTTAACCTGGACTCCCCAGGTATGCAATACTTATACCATTGCTCTCAGCTTGGAGAGGGCTTTTCTTCAAGTGGTATATTGCATATTTTTCGGGGTAAGTTCTGGAATTAATTTCTGCTAAGGATCTTATGGAAAATTAATTCCAATTAAGGACCGAACATAACTTATTCAGAAAATTAGATGAGAAATTAATTCCTTCTAAAGCCCAATTATATATAGCATTTTCATCTCGCTTCGTTTCTCATCTTTTATTCATTTTATAATATCCCATAAAAATAAGGATATTACATTTCTTCCCCCCTTAATTAAAATTTCGTCCTCAAAATTTTACTAAATTCTTACACATCACTTTCTCCTTTTTATCATTTCCATATTTCCAGACCATCTGGTAGTCAAGGAATATTTTTTTTTCCTTACTTGTTTGATTTAATAATCATCATTTTACTCTAGTATTCTTTACTATTCTACTACATTCGCAAAGTCTGGTGAATACTTTTCATATTGGGAAAATATCGACAACATCATATATCTATCTTATTATAGGGGTACTGGAAGCTTTCCATAAAACATATTCATTCTTACTTTCACAATTCCCTTCATCTTAGGGAATTGATAACTTCTACATAACATACTTATTCGTACTGTCATGATATTTCCTCATCTTTTTCACGCTATAATTTTTCTATCGGCATCTGACATCATTCTTTTCTTTATCTTTCCGGACTTTAAAAACTAATCATGTGAGTAACTTTTCTTCCAAAGCATAAATTTACTGCATTAGCTTTGGTTGAATGGCACTTATAAAGCCATTTATACCTTCTTTTTGCTTCATATTCTTTTCATAACCTTTGACTGACTATTCACATAATAATCTTTCTATTGGGGCATAAGTTCATCTCATTAGCTCTGCCTAGATGACACTTTCAAGTCATCTTAACCTTTCTTTCATTCTACTTTCTGTTGGATCAAGAGTTTTGATGATTCCAAACCAACACTCAAGAGCTTGGATTGAAGATATCAATGAAGATCAAAGCTGTTTCAAGTGAAGATTTTCTGAGTATTTGCTATTAGATCTTTTGTAGGATCTTTAGTTTTTGTTTAGATTGGGTAAAAGATTTTGATTTGAGAAAAAGACGTTTTCAAACCTTGATTTGAAGTTAAATCTTTACTTATTTGGAAAATACTCACAAACAGACGAAGTTTGAAAGAATAACTGAACTGTCAAGTTGGAAATTCGAACTTTACTTTTGGAAATTCGAATTTTGAGCTAAAACTGAATAAGTCTGGAGAGGTGTCCCTCTGTCAGACGAATTTTGGTAATTCAAAATTCGAATTTCAATCAAGACTGAAAGAAGCCTTTTTGTGACAGACGAACTTCACAGTTTCAAAATTCGAATTTCAGACAAAATGCAATTTATGAAAACCAAAGAAATTCGTCTGAAACTTTGCTAAAGTTCATCTGAAATAAAAAAGAAACTAAGTTTAAAAAATGCTCTCTGACAGACGAACTTTAACTTAGAAACATTCGAATTTGCATCTGAGTCAAAGGAGCTACTTTGTGACATTCGAATTTCACTCTTTCAAAATTCGAATTTCAGACAAAACAAAACTTGAGAAAATAGAAGAAATTCGTCTGAAAGTTTGATAAAGTTCATCTGAGATCAAGAATGATTTAAGTCTCAAAACTAGTCTCTGACAGACGAATTTCACTCTGTCAAAATTCGAATTTCAAAGAAAGTGAACTACTGTGCCTATTTGGACGTTCAATGGACAGACGAATTTTGGACTTCCAAAATTCGAATTTCGAAGGCACTGTAGCAAATTGAAAACACTGTTCACACTTAACAGAAAAACTTTCTTCTTAAAAATTCGTATGTCACATTGTGAAAATATTTTGTAAGTTTTAAAATTCGAATTTCACTCCATGGACAGACGAACTTCGCATTTTAACGTTGGAAGCTTTAAACTTCGGTTCCCTCGAAATTCGTCTGTTGGCCAACCAAAATTCGAATTTCAGTATGTCAGAAACATTAAATGCGGTTGGTAAACGGATAGTTTTTCAGAGTAACCATTGGATAACTTCCCCAACGGATAGATTTAGTCTCTAACGGATATTTGAGACCTAAATCTATAAATACAACATCATTTGAAGTTGTGGGTAACGAATCAAACTTGTATATACAGAATCTCTGCTGAATTTTCATCTCAAAAGCTTTTACCCTTCCAACTTCATTATTTGTACCTAAACCTTCATATCTACTCTATTCAAGAGAGTTATTCATTTGTAAACAATCTACTCTTCATCTGAAAGATAGATTTACTTGTGAGGGGTATTCACAGAGGGATTGGGAAGCACATAGAGAAAGTGCTTAGAGAGTTTGAGAGAGCTCAGAACAGAGCACACTCGTGTACTGTGGCTTTAGCAAGAAGCCCATTGAAATTCTTGCTGGATAGTGGATAAATCTCAAGAGGTGTCTTGAGGACTGGATGTAGGTCAAGTGGATAGACCGAACCAGGATAAATCACTGAGTTCTCTTCTCCTTATCTCTACTTTTCAGCTTGCTCTGTTTTACACATTGTTTTCATTATACTGTGATATCTTCACTTACTTTGCTTTGTGCAGAAAAATTTCAAACTTCCCAATTCACCCCCCCCTCTTGAGAAGTCAGCCTTGCTAACAAGCGGTATCAGAGCCCGGATTCCCATTCAAAGGATTTTACAGTCCGGGAACAAAGATGGCTGGCTTTGGAGAGAGTATACTTCCTGAAGGGAACAACACTAACAGACCACCAGGCTTCAGTGGAGAGCATTATGGGTACTGGAAGATGAGGATGCAGATCTACCTCCAATCAATTGATCTTGACATCTGGTCAGTCATTGATAAAGGAGATTTCGTCCCAATGGCTCTAACTGAAGATGGAAGATACAAAGAGAAGCTGGAAGCAGAGTGGAATGATGAAGACAGAAGGAGAGTCCTACTGAATTTTAAAGCAAAGCATTGTTTAGTCAGTGCTCTGAACCAGGACGAATTCTACAGGGTCTCACAATGCACCACTGCAAAAGGGATGTGGGACACTCTGCAGATTGCACATGAAGGGACATCTGGGGTCAGGGAGAACAGACTCAATACGTGCATTGGAGAGTATGAGAGCTTCAGGATGTCTGAAGGAGAAACTGTAAAGGAGCTCCAAAAGAGATTCACTCTCATTGTGAATCAACTAAAGAGCCTAGGAAAGGAATACACTCAATCAGAGAAAGTGAGAAAAATTCTCAGAGCTCTCCTTCTGGAATGGCAGCCCAAGGTGATAGCAATAGAAGAAGCCAGAGGAGAATCAATGGGCTCTGTCACAGCTCTCTTCGGGAGCCTTGAGGAGTATGAAGGAAAAATCAAAGCTCTCAAGGAAGCCGGGTTGGACAGAAAGAAGAAAGGCCTTGCTCTCAAAACTGCTGATGAAAAGGAAGAAGAATCTAACGAAGAGGATGAACTTGATGAGGAAACCTTGGCTATGATGGTCAGAAAATTCGGAAGATTCTACAGCAAGAAGAAGAACAAGAGATTCTTCAAGAAAGTAGCTGCTGGAGAAAGCAAGAAAGAGG
Organism: Adenanthera pavonina; assembly: GCA_026686845.1. Lineage (NCBI taxonomy): Eukaryota > Viridiplantae > Streptophyta > Magnoliopsida > Fabales > Fabaceae > Adenanthera > Adenanthera pavonina. The sequence goes on along the minus strand of JAIVEN010000019.1, from coordinate 6,534,757 downwards.
CAAAAGAATCTGTGACTTGTTATGAGTGCAAGAAGTAGGGACACATAAAATGGGACTGCCCCCAATTCCTCAAGAAGCAAAAAAAGAAAAGAAAGGTGCTGACAAAGAAAAAAGGAAGAAGGCGTACATCTCATCCATATGGGGCAACAGCTCAGATGAGGAAGAAAAAGATGAAGATGAGATTGCCAACATTTGTCTGATGGCACTTGCTTCTGAAGAAGCTACACCTTCATACAGCAGTGATCAGGATGAAGAGGTATATGAATCTGAACCTTCCTATTCTGAATTACTGGATGCATTTCATGAGCTTCATGATGAATTTATTAAAGTTGCTAAAGAACTAAAATTGGCAAAGAAAAAGATAAGCAAGCTGGAGTCTCAAAGCACAGTTTCTGAAACTTCTTCTTTATCTACTTCTGAATCTGTTTGCCGCACTTCATGCACTGAGCTTAAACAAACGAATGATTATCTAGTTAAAAGCATGTCTAGGCTCACTAGAGGTAAAGACATGTTGTTTGCCCTGATGGGGAGCCAAAGAATATCACAAGGAAAAGCTGGTCTTGGCTATGATCCATGTGTTGTCAAGGAAAAGATTAGGAGGAAAAATCAAAATGCATATATGAGACATTTTGTGCATGCTAAGAACAATAAAAAGAAAGTTAATGCATCACCTCACATTGAAACGTATGATCAGCCAAGGCATGCTAGACAAAAGTATTACCTGCACTGTTTTCTTCCTGCATCTCAATCTAGCAGTCCCTTCACTACATGTCATTTCTGTAACAAAAAGGGACATATTTCCAGTTCTTGTGATTTGAGGAAAAATGGACCTGGCAGGAAAGTTGGATGGGTTCCCAAAGTTGCATCTGCATCTAGGGAAAAATATACTGACCAAAAAGGACCCAAGCAAATTTGGGTACCTAAAAGGAAATCATAAACATTGTTTTGCAGGTCTGTCTCAAAGCTAAGAAAAGCAACAAATGGTATATGGACAGTGCCTGCTCAAGTCACATGACTGGTGACAAGGAGAAGTTCATCACCCTTAGAGACAAGAAAGGAGGAAAGGTGACCTTTGGAGGCGATCAATATGGTAAAATTGTTGGTATTGGCATTGTGGGCAAAAATCCTGAAACATCCATTGAGGAGGTGCTGTTTGTGATTGGCCTCAACCACAACTTACTAAGCGTGAGTCAGACTTGTGACAAAGGAAACTGGGTGCTGTTTGACTCAAAGTTTTGCCTGGTCATCAGAAAAAAGTGATCACAGAGTAATCCTCAAGGCTCAAAGGGATGGTAACTGCTATACTATTGACCTTGATGAACTTCCTCCTTTAGATTCTGTTTGCTTAATCAGTAAAGATAATGATAGTTGGCTATGGCATAGGAGATTAGCTCATGTCAATATGAATCAATTGTCTAAACTGGTTAAAAATGAACTAGTTACTGGTTTGCCAAAATTATCTTTTGAAAAGGATAAAGAATGTGATGCATGCTTAAAAGGAAAACAAACTAAATCATCCTTCAAATCCAAAAACACAGTTACCACAACAAGACCACTTGAATTGTTGCATATGGACTTAATTGGACCATCAAGGGTAAAGAGTCTAGGTGGCAATCTGTATGTGCTTGTTATTGTTGATGATTATTCTAGATTTACTTGGACATTATTTCTTTCTTCTAAAAGTGATACCTTTGATGCATTTGTAACCTTAGCCAAGAAAGTGCAAAATGAGAAAGGTATTTCTATTGTGTCCATCAGATCAGATCATGGAGGAGAATTTGAAAATGCATACTTCCTGGAGTACTGTAGTGAGCATGGAATTGACCACAACTTCTCTGCTCCTAGGACTCCTCAACAGAATGGAGTAGTAGAAAGGAAGAACAGAACTATTGGGGAGATGGCCAGAGCTATGCTGAATGAGAAGGAACTTTCTCAAGTGTTCTGGGCTGATGCAGTGAACACAGCAAGTTACATCATCAATAGAGCATACATCAGACCCATCCTAGGAAAGACTCCATACGAGCTGTACAAGGGGAGAAAGCCAAATCTGTCCCATCTCCATGTGTTCGGGTGCAAATGCTTCATTCACAACAATGGCAAAGAAAACCTAGGTAAATTTGATGCCAAATCAGACGAAGGTATATTTCTTAGCTACTCTAGTAGGAGTAAGGCATATAGAGTTTATAATAAAAGATCAAATGTGGTAGAGGAATCTGTGCATGTGGTTTTCATTGAAAATGAAACTGTTTCAAAACATGTTACCAATAAGGATGATCTTGCTTTCAATTTTGAAAAACTGGGCATATCTGATAAAAGTATAACTGAACCTCTAAAGATATCTGAATCTGTTAACATAGAGGAAGATATCCAGGAGCAAGAGTTTGATGAAGAAAATAATGAAGAAACATCTCAAGAACTCCCTAGAGCTTGGAGATATCAAAGGAATCATCCTGTTGATCAAGTGATAGGAGATGTTCAAGAGAGAGTCAAAACCAGAAAACAGTTAAGGGATCAAATGCTAAATTGTGCTTTCATTTCTCAAATTGAACCCAAATGTGCTGAAGAAGCCTTAACTGATGATTACTGGATTTTGGCAATGCAAGATGAACTAAATCAGTTTGAAAGAAATCAAGTTTGGGATTTAGTTCCAAGACCCAAAAATCATCCTGTTATTGGTACCAAATGGGTTTTCAGAAACAAACTTGATGAAACTGGAACTATAATCAGAAATAAAGCTAGATTAGTTGCTAAAGGGTATAATCAAGAAGAAGGTATTGATTTTGAAGAAACCTTTGCACCAGTAGCCAGATTAGAAGCTATAAGGATTCTACTAGCTTATGCATGCATGAAAAATATTTTGCTATATCAAATGGATGTAAAAAGTGCCTTTCTGAATGGATATATCATGGAAGAGGTTTATGCAGATCAACCTCCAGGCTTTGAGGATTCTACAAAACCAAACCATGTCTATAAACTGAAGAAAGCTCTTTATGGATTAAAACAAGCCCGTAGAGCATGGTATGAAAGATTGAGCAACTTTCTGACTGAAAAAGGGTTTAACAGAGGCAAAGTTGACACAACTCTATTTACTAAGAAAGAGGATAAAGATTTACTAATTGTCCAAATCTATGTTGATGATATTATTTTTGGTGCTACTAATGAAACTCTTTGCAAGGAATTTTCTAAGTTAATGCAGGGAGAATTCGAGATGTCTATGATGGGTGAACTCAATTTCTTCCTTGGATTGCAAATCAGACAGCTTAATGATGGTATCTTTCTCAGTCAATCCAAGTATCTAAAGGAGCTGTTAAAGAAGTTTGGAATGGAGAATGCCAAGCCAATGGGAACACCTATGGCCACTGCAACCAAACTGGACATGGATGAAAATGGGAAAATGTTTGACATTACTCAATACAGAAGAATGATTGGATCCCTGCTGTACCTAACTGCCAGCAGACCTGACATTATGTTCAGTGTCTGCATGTGTGCAAGGTTCCAATCATGCCCCAAAGAAACCCATGCAACAGCTGTGAAAAGAATTTTCAGATATCTAGTTGGAACATCACAGATGGGTCTTTGGTATCCAAAAGGCAATGGAGAAGATCTCAAAGGATACACTGATGCTGACTTTGCAGGATCCAAAACTGACAGAAAAAGCACAAGTGGAACTTGTCAGTTTCTTGGAGGCTCCCTGGTTTCATGGTTCAGCAAAAAGCAAAACAGTGTAGCTCTATCCACTGCAGAAGCTGAGTATGTTGCAGCTGGAAGCTATTGTGCCCAAGTCATCTGGATGAAGCAGCAGCTTGAAGATCTTGAGGTTAAAATGAAAGAGATACCCATCATGTGTGATAATCAAAGTGCCATAAACATCACTAAGAATCCTGTCATGCACTCAAGGACGAAACATATTGAGGTTAGACACCACTTCATAAGGGATCATGTTCTGAAAGAAGAAGTTAAGCTGGAATACATCCCAACAGAGGATCAACTAGCTGACATACTAACCAAACCTCTACCAGAAGACAGGCATTGTAAAATAAGGAGAGAATTGGGAATGGTAAATCCCAATGAATTGTAAGTCATTTCTGTGCAATTCTGTCTTCAGAATTTTTAATATTAGAATTTATTCTAACTTGAGCATCGGAGTATGTGTTAGTATAGTTGCAGGTGCTCCTTGTGAAAATCAATGGCTAAAAGTTTGAAAGATTGGAGCATTCCAGATTGGAACAACCAGAAAATGAAGTGAATGATAAATATTCTAAGGTCTAGATCCATTCTGTAAGTTTTTAAAGTTGAAATTTGTATGATGTTTGATTGCTAGATGAATTTCATTAATAATCTGTGTTTTTGAACTGGTCAACATGGTCAACATTCGAATTTTGGTTGATCAACAGACGAACTTTGGCCTGTTATGCCTTGAACAGTTCTCGGTAATGCCTCGAAATTCGTCTGTTGAAGCTTGAAAGTTCGAATTTTCAAAAACCAGAAAATTCAAGGTTATGATTGTCCATTACTGTTATATGAATTATTACTTCTTAACATACTAATGTTGGACAATATTTATAAAAGTTACAAAAATTCGAAGTTTCAGTTCAAAATTCGTCTGTTGACTTATGCTCTTGATGATTGAATGCTCTGCATGCTTAATTCGTCTATTGGTTGAAGTTTTGTTTGTTGAAGCTGTTTTTCTTCTCAACATTCGAATTTTGTCGGAGCAAAATTCGTCTGTTGTGTTTGTATTGATTATTTCAAACTTCTGTCAGACGAACTTTCAGGATGAAAATTCGTCTGTCAGTAAGGTGTGCTGAACGGTTTAACTTGTAACTGCCCGAAGTTCGAATTTTGACCCCTCAAAATTCGTCTGACAGACGGTTACATGCGTTAAAACCGATGGTTTCCCACAGAACAGACGCAACCCTATTTGTAACTCCTCCAAGTCTGTTCTGTTTCTCTCTTCAATCCTCTTCACTCCTGTCCAAAAACCGTCTTTTCTCACCGATTAAACTTCCTTTCGCATCTTTTAAATCTATTCTAAGCCACATTCTGCATCATTCAACCAAGAAATGGCGAGAGTGAAGATTCCTGGAACAGGACAAGCTGGAACTCGGCCTAAGAGGACGGTCAAATCTCAATATGCTACAAAGGAAGGAGAGAAATCCAAGAGAAAGGCCGAACCCGGTAAAGCTACTCCTTCCAAATGTCAAAAATCATCATCCAAGTCAGAATCTCAGAAAACTGGGCCCTCATCTTCAAAATCTGCAGTTGCTTCGGCTGATACTGCTGCTATAGCTTCCTCTTCTTCTACTGAATCTGGAGAGTTTGAATTGACTACACTACCTCTGTGGAGCACCCCAGAGATTCAAGAAGAGTATACCACCAAGTTTTCAAACAAAAAGGTAATCAAGCCTCACTGTGTAAATATAGAACAATTTCTGATATCCAACAATTTTGATGCTGCAATATGGTTGATAAAATATAGAAATTTGTTGGAAATTACTGAAAAGTATGATGATGACGTAGTGAAGACTTGGTATGCCTCTCTTAAATATAACAGCAAGAAAAGGAAATGGGAGGTCACCTTGAGATCAAGGACCATTTGGCTTGCTGATGAAACCTTCAATGAGGTATTGGAAATCCCAGGTCAAGATGGGCTGAAAGTTGACATTACAGCCTCTGGGTATATGGATGAGGCTAGCACAGCTGACGAAGAAGGTGAGCCCTTCCTATATTACAAGGAGAGCACTATCTTGGACACCTTGTTCAGAAGAAGGGAGAATAGGCCCACAATAAATCTGTTGAAGCCCACAGGCCTCAGTGTACAAGTAAGAATCTTGCACTACATAGTGTCCAGAATCATATTCAACAAGGGTGCCAGCTTCAATTTGATAACAAGGGCAGAGGCTCATGTGATGACTGCCATCATACGTGGGAAGCTGATCAATATGGGTTATATCATTCTCCAGCGTATGATAAAGGCAAGGGATCAGAGGAAAGATTCCACACTCCCCTATGCAGCAATTATTTCAAGAATCCTATAGCATGCTAGGATTCAGCACATTGAAAAGGGGAAAGGGAAGCTCACTGAGGCCTTCAAAGAAGAAGAATTGCAAAGGATGGGCATTGAAAGAGATGAAGGACATTGGGTTGGTAAGGGAGCAGGAAAATCTGAAGATTTGTTCTTTGTTGCTGATGCATCCCTCCAACAAGAAGGCACCTCTGAGGCTCCTGGCAGATCTGTACCTCAGCCTTCTCAGCCTATTCCATCCCCATCCAGGCCTACTCACCCTCCTTCCACTCCCTCCTCTCGAGCCAAGCCAACTAAGATCACTGAGCTGTTTGACAATCTGTCAACACTCATTCTCAACATTAGGGATAAGCAAAATGCCAAATTTGCTCATCTACAAGATCAGATCCATCAATTGGCTGTGAATATGAAGGTGGTGGCTGATGCCTATGAAGAAATTAGAAATGCAATTCCTACCACTTCAGCTCCACCTCAGCCTGGTATCCCTGAGCCTTCTCTGTCTCCATCCCCTGTGCCTCCAAGTCCCTTCGAGATTGCTTCCACTGACCATGATAATGATGGTGCTGATGAAATGAGATCACCTAGTCCTGGTCCACCTTTGGACTATGGATTGGAAGAAAACAGTCTCCAACCCACAAGCCCTCGTGAGTCTATGCAAAAGGATGCTCAGCGTTCAATTTTGTCTGTACAAGAATCTGAGCAAGTTGAAAGACTGGTTGCAGCCATACAAGAAGATGTGAGCAATGAGGAAAGAAGCATTGTGCCTGTTATTGACTTTGCTGCTATTGCTCACAATGCTCTTCTGCTAGCTCAAAGGAGAAGGCTTGAAGAAATGTTTCCTCCTCCTGCACCAGCCTCTCCTTCTCTAGCTGATTATGGGTTGTCAGAGGAACAGAGAGCTCGGCTAGCTCTTTCCAGGCAGGAAATGCAAGAGCTGCTTGAGGTCTCTGATGATTCTGATGAAGAGCCTGCTGAGCCCCCTGCACCAGCTCAGCCAGAGATTCCTTTTGCTCCTGTCCCTCTTCGTGCTGTTCCTCTCACTCAGATACCTCCTCCAATGGACTTTGCTGGGCTTTCTGATGATGCCAAAAAGGGGGAGAAGATAAAGCAAACTGGGACTAAGCACTCTGGAAGATCTACTGAGTCATCTGGAAAAGGAAAGACTTACAGCAAGAAGTCTAAGCCAAAGAAGAAGTGATGTTTTTAGATCTTAGGCTGAATCTTCTTGTTATAATCTTCTTGTTGTATCTAGTTCTAATTGTTTTATTGCTTGTTCAATATTTTGAGAACTAATTGAAATATGTATTGCAACAATTTGTTTAAGTAAATTATGTTCTTGATTGCAATGATTTGGGCTTTGAATCTCTTCACTTAATCTGTTGAAAATGATATCTTATGAACTGTAATGCATATGTTGAGGGGGAGCTTGTGTAAGCAAACCCAAGTACTAACCCAGTTTGTAAGTTGTTTTGTCATCATCAAAAAGGGGGAGAATGTTGGATCAAGAGTTTTGATGATTCCAAACCAACACTCAAGAGCTTGGATTGAAGATATCAATGAAGATCAAAGCTATTTCAAGTGAAGATTTTCTGAGTATTTGCTATTAGATCTTTTGTAGGATCTTTAGTTTTTGTTTAGATTGGGTAAAAGATTTTGATTTGAGAAAAAGACGTTTTCAAACCTTGATTTGAAGTTAAATCTTTACTTATTTGGAAAATACTCACAAACAGACGAAGTTTGATAGAATAACTGAACTGTCAAGTTAGAAATTCGAACTTTGCTTTTGGAAATTCGAATTTCGAGCTAAAACTGAATAAGTCTGGAGAGGTGTCCCTCTGTCAGACGAATTTTGGTAATTCAAAATTCGAATTTCAATCAAGACTGAAAGAAGCCTTTTTGTGACAGACGAACTTCACAGTTTCAAAATTCGAATTTCAGACAAAATGCAATTTATGAAAACCAAAGAAATTCGTCTGAAACTTTGCTAAAGTTCATCTGAAATCAAAAAGAAACTAAGTTTAAAAAATGCTCTCTGACAGACGAACTTTAACTTAGAAACATTCGAATTTGCATCTGAGTCAAAGGAGCTACTTTGTGACATTCAAATTTCACTCTTTCAAAATTCAAATTTCAGACAAAACAAAACTTGAGAAAATAGAAGAAATTCGTCTGAAAGTTTGATAAAGTTCATCTGAGATCAAGAATGATTTAAGTCTCAAAACTAGTCTCTGACAAACGAATTTCACTCTGTCAAAATTCGAATTTCAAAGAAAGTGAACTACTGTGCCTATTTGGACGTTCAATGGACAGACGAATTTTGGACTTCCAAAATTCGAATTTCGAAGGCACTGTAGCAAATTGAAAACACTGTTCACACTTAACAGAAAAACTTTCTTCTTAAAAATTCGTATGTCACATTGTGAAAATATTTTGTAAGTTTTAAAATTCGAATTTCACTCCATGGACAGACGAACTTCGCATTTTAACGTTGGAAGCTTTAAACTTCGGTTCCCTCGAAATTCGTCTGTTGGCCAACCAAAATTCGAATTTCAGTATGTCAGAAACATTAAATGCGGTTGGTAAACGGATAGTTTTTCAGAGTAACCGTTGGATAACTTCCCCAACTGATAGATTTAGTCTCTAACGGATATTTGAGACCTAAATCTATAAATACAACATCATTTGAAGTTGTGGGTAACGAATCAAACTTGTATATACAGAATCTCTGCTGAATTTTCATCTCAAAAGCTTTTACCCTTCCAACTTCATTATTTGTACCTAAACCTTCATATCTACTCTATTCAAGAGAGTTATTCATTTGTAAACAATCTACTCTTCATCTGAAAGATAGATTTACTTGTGAGGGGTATTCACAAGGGGATTGGGAAGCACATAGAGAAAGTGCTTAGAGAGTTTGAGAGAGCTCAGAACAGAGCACACTCGTGTACTGTGGCTTTAGCAAGAAGCCCGTTGAAATTCTTGCTGGATAGTGGATAAATCTCAAGAGGTGTCTTGAGGACTGGATGTAGGTCAAGTGGATAGACTGAACCAGGATAAATCAATGAGTTCTCTTCTCCTTATCTCTACTTTTCAGCTTGCTCTGTTTTACACGTTGTTTTCATTATACTGTGATATCTTCACTTACTTTGCTTTGTGCAGAAAAATTTCAAACTTCCCAATTCACCCCCCCTCTTGAGAAGTCAGCCTTGCTAACACTTTCTATACCTCAAGTTTAACTTTTCTTTTTATTTCATGATCACTTGAGGTTACTGTGGTCTTGGTACATTTATGGTGGTACTATAGGCATAATAGTTTGTACTAATTCTGTATCTTGAGAGCATTCATTACTGCTGTTATAAGTGGGAATATATTTTCATAAAATTTTTATCGTGTAAATCATAGGCTACTACCTCAACTCAACCCTGATACATTGCTTATATCCTGATCCATTCTTACTTTTCATTATCATTGACCTTCTAGGTCATCATTGGATCAGAAACATTTAACATAGGGGAGGAGCTCTAGCCTCTTTAATCCATAAAAACTCATTTTGTAAATCTTTTCGCACAAAACTTTCTTTCTAACTAAGCGGTAAGACCATCTGAGAGAAATTTTTATAACTCCTTGCTGAACTTATAAAAATTTTTATTTCGTTCTGGGGTTCGGTCTCTCCCCTCTCATACATTACTTGCTTTGCTAGGATCTACTGCGATCCTTATGGGAGATTCTGTAACCTACTAACCATACTTTTTGGAGCCTAGCTCCCATTTCCTAAGTTCAACAAGTCTTTGCTTTTACAACATTTCAAAAATTCTCAGTTGTCTTTCATGCTCTTCCAAATATTTGGAGTTACTTAAACATCATCATTACCTGAGATCACCATATATTGTTCATACTTCTATTCATATTGTAACAGATGCCTTGGTAAGACTCATAGTATGCACATTAAACTATTTGCACATCTTTCCCTTCATACTTCCCATTCTGAAATTTCCTCCCTCTCATGCAACCTTAATTGGAGGATGCTAAGGGGTTTTGCTTTACTCATACCATTATTAGACTTAGAGAATTCAGTAATAGGTTTTCACCTAAGCCATAACTCGTCTGTGAGACCTTTGGATAACTCACTGCTTTATTTCCACAGCATTCAATTCTTCTTTTAACATATAATAAAATGTCTCATAATGACAGTTTTGTATCATTTTCATCTATTATTCATGCTTATATTGCTTTCTTTTACTTTAACTTTCATCAGTTTAGACCTTTAATTTATCACTATCCCTTTGCATATAAACATACCTCCAAACCCTGTACTTTGCTTTTCTTCTTAGAGCCTTTGAATTCTTTTGGCTTTCTATGGTGGAGTCTGGCAGACATTAAGGTAGTGGTTACTGACTTTTTACTCTTTAACATTCTGTTCATATTTATAACTTCTTTAACTTCTTAGCCAAGGTTAATCAGTGATGTGGCAATTTCAGGAAAACTTCTTAACCCTTCAATAGTCTTTTGCTAGCTCAGTTTAAATCTAGCTTTTAGCCTCTCACCATTCTTGCTCATTTGGGCATCACCTCAGGAGCTATCTCTCCTCTACCTCACCTTGGTGACTTTCATCGTATGGAGGATTTCATCTTTCTTGGCTCAATTGGGCTTCTTCCCAAGAGCTTGCTCAATTGGGCTTCTACCCAAGAGCTACCTCCATTTATTCTCACTTTGGCAGCTGATAGAGGATTTCTTTTATTGTGAGATCTTTTGGCTAAGTACTTTCTTTATAACTAGATTTCATACTAAGCTCAAAAATTAACTATCTTGAGGTTTCGTAGTTCCCTAACTGCTTGTGACAAATCAATTACCTTGGCCTCACACTTTATGCCTTGAGCATTATTCATACACTGTACTTTTAGATTCATACCTCATGTCTTAAGCATCGTCAACACATTACTAATTTTCCATTATAGAGGCCTTGAATCTTTATCAAACTTTCTCTTTTAAATCATACCTCAACTTTCATGTATATACTCAATATCTTTCCATAAGCTCTTCTCAACTTGAACAATGGGTATAACATATGACTTAATCTAAGCATATGGAACATTTTCAGGGTAGGCATAATCAATATCTTCTTTTTACAATCTAAGAGGAAATCATTTACAAAAAAAACAAATTCGTGCGTACCGTTGTGCTTTAATATTTATTTAGACTGGCAACCGAGATTATGGCCTTATGTATAGTGAAAACATTCACATATAAATCATATTATAATAACCTCTAAACCCAACCTTTTAGCACAATAATCAAGAGTAACTTGCACCTGCATCATACTTTTGCTAAAATTAGGTGACTTACGACCTACTGTTGGGATAGCATAAAGACTCTCCCTTGTGCTTTTGGTCTAGTGTTAGCCATTTCTAGAATACTATCACAAGTTTAACATCTCGGCTTTCCATAATTGGAGCACCATTTTATCCTACTAAACATGGCATTCTGCCACGAGCCTTTCTGTATTTAAATAGAGTTGGGCTGCTTGATCTACCTTTTCTGCTCTTTTGCCTTGCTTCATAACATTGCTATTCCAAAGCTTCTTACTCTTATTCTTACTTACTCTTGGTAGTTGGAGATGTTAGTGAAATATTCACATGAATCATACTATTACCAATGATCTTGCTTGCTTAGATTAATGAATTAAAATCCTGAATTTGTATTAGGCATATTCTCTTTAACCGCTTACTTCTAGCTTTTGCAAGTATTTCTCATTCATCATCGTACTACTAGAGGTGCGTTGAATTTCGAGCCCTTTGATTATGCCTTATTATACTTTCGTTGACCAGCTCATTCTTATTAGAGCAGATTCTTATAAATTTCACTTTCTTTAATCAACCTTATTCTTCAACTTATATATTGCCATCAAAGTCTTTCATTTCCAATGTGCCACCCATTGTCTAAGAAATCTTTTCAGGCTCATAGTCCATCCCTCAATATTTTGCATATCAAATTCACCATCAAGGATGATGGTTGATACATTCTAATTTACATAACCATATGTTGATGATTAATAAATTCAACCAATTGCTTGGTAGCTTATCCTACAAGAGCTTACTAATTGGCTTGAGACTACTGCAGTATAGGTGGAGCATTTTAGGCTCTAGCTTCTTCTCGTTATTTGAGAAGTCCATGCTTTTGCTACCTATCTTTGCTGAAAACCTCTTCAAATCTTAACCATTCTTATCTTGCATTTAATAATTGCGCTTAACAAGTTTCATTGACTACTTCTTTCATCTTTATCCTTTGACCCTTGGTCTTTTTACTTCACTACTTTTATACCTTACTGCATACCTACTTGGTTCAAAACCATGGATGTGCATCACTTCTACATATACTTTTCATCCTTATCATCACACTAAACTTATGAGGTTTCCATACTGGCATCAAACTTACTACTATTGTTTTCATCCTCTCAAACTTTCATAGCTCATGATTCTATATAGTATCAACTACTAGCTCAATCCATTCACTTCCAAGGAGCCAGTGATCATGATGCCCTTCAAAACATTCTTTTGCTTCTATCATGGTACTCAGGAGATCTAGAAATTAAACTTGTCTTCTAGATCTATCCTGGCATTTCTTAAAGTAGTTCTATTATTCCTTTGGATTTGGAGTCCTTGGTTTAGTTGGGCAAAGTTACTTTTTTTTTCCTTCAAATGATTCCTCTAGCCCAAACTTACTTAGCCCAGCTCATAGGTTGTTCACCCTCCTTAACTTGATGTGTATATATTTGGTGTGGTAGGGCTATACCTGAGAGGACCACTATCATTAAGTCACTTCTTATACTTAGGTAATTCTACCATTCAAAAATCATCATATAGCTATCAATCATTTAGGTCCTACTTTTTCCTTTGTAGGACTCTAATTAGGCTCAGTCCATTTTCCTTTACCTGGGTTATTACTCATTCTTCTTTTGTAACTTATATTCTTTTAAATTATACATTAATTTTCCCCCATCAACACTTTTCTCATTACTTTTCATCATTACTATTATCTATTCCTTACTGGTCTTTTTCATTCATTATTGGAAACATTGTGCCATTGATATTACTTCATTACATAAGCAGGGTACTTGCCTTTCTGCTCATCATCACCCACTATTACATTTCATACTTTTTTTCTAATCAGTGGCTGGGCATTTAAGAAAAGCCTTAGGTAAATATTCGTACTAGCTGCTGATTAATGAGGTTTCATGTCCTTTTTTTAAAAACATACTAGGCCATCCTCTTTTAAAGAACTACCAGTATTATAGGGCTCCGTAATCTTTCTCATTCTTGTTAGAGGTTTATTGAACCCTCATAATTGGTCCACTGGGACCATAAGATCTATTGCGATCTTTGAGGCCTACTAGGATCCTCTGTGATCCTACATCATTTCTTTAATGATAGGATCTAACTGCGATTTAACTCTGAAAGGATTCAAGCCCTAAGAAAAATTAATTTGTAAAACATCCTCAACTAATCCAGCAACTATCTTTAATTATCCTTAAGACTAATCTCTTATGCCATTAAAACATTCATAAGCCAGGTTTCTATAAGGAATAACATTTTAACATTATAGGGAAAATACCTCAACTTTAAAATATGTATTTTCCTGCAAAGATTAACTTAAATCTTTGCTCTAAGAACCAAGACCTTCAGCTCTGATACAAAAAATATAACACCTTACTTTTAGACTCATTTCCCATGTATTGGACTCTTTTTAAGTCTAATTATACTTGATCCTAAGTTTGAATCACATAAGAATGAAAATCAGAATTTCCAAAATTTTCGGTTACTGTTTATATGGTAGTTTCCATTTTACCGATTGAACTTTAAAAATCCATAACTAATTATAAAAAAATTATTTCATAGTGATTCAAGTCTCTACAAATAGATAAAATCCTTATATACATGATAAAAATATGAAACTGAGCATTTACTTGACCACTTTGTACAGTTTATTTCTCAAATATTTACTGTACATTTGGTCATTTTCTCTTCCCCAGGGTTTTGGCCTTATATTTAAAAATTCATATCTCACTCTACCCTGAGCCAATTTATGTATTTTCTATGTCATTGGAATTCCCTGTATGTCCTATTTCTAGATATATTTTTATTGTACATGTATTTTATTTGTACAGAGCATGGTGATAACTTAAATCATAAAGGGTCAGAATCCAACTCTTACTAGAACAGTTTTGGGAAAAACTTCATATCTCCTATTATATAGCTCCAATTAACTTTAAATCAGTGGCATATGAAACTTAAAACATATACATTTTTATAAATATAAACTACTAAATATTTGGAGCTTTGTACGATTTTATATTAGCTTTTGAATTTTCCAGTACTTACTTTTCAGTTTTCAGTTTTCCCATTCTTGCCCTATTCTGAACCCTGAATTAGAAAATTCACCATTAATTGTATACAACTCCAAATGAGGTGAATTAGGTGTCATATTAAAGCATGACATTCCCTATATCTGGTATAAAAATACCATAAACCTAATCTCACATTAAGTACAGAATAAGGGCGAATTAAACAGACATGTCTGGAAAATGCCCTATTTCAGTCTATATTGCCATTTGCTTACCAAAACTCTTGTAAATGAACTCATTTTGGCATGAAACTTGGTAGAACATAACTCAACATCACAATATCTAGAACTGGAAATTCTGATGCATTTTCCACTACATTAACATAATAATCACTATTTTACAATTTCATATAAAACAAGGCACAAATAACCATTCACATTATAACACAATGGCTTGCAACATCATTTCCTTCTTCATGCCTTTTGCTCCTTCCTTAGCTCTTTTACATTGGTTCTCCCTAGCATGTTAGTCATTGAAGGGGGGGTGAGATTCAAAGAATCTCAGTAGCAATCACCATTCATGCAATCATATTATCACATTAAGAATGTAAATATCATAAAACATCATCTGAATACTTTAAACATTTATGCCATAATATTTTACAAAAATTTCGGCAGAGTTTTGTTTTATATTTTGGACATCCCGGGGTCTCAAAACCCTCAATTAACTCAGCCAACATTCTCAAAGCATCACAATTGATCATAGCAAACAATAGGCAAGTCATCAAACTCATTGAAAATCACATGACAATATGTGGCAAGAATAGGTAAATTGCTACCTCCATGCTCTTTCTTACTCTTCAACTTGATACCAATGCTCCCCTTAGCTTCCTTTGGCTTCTTCAAGTCCTAATGCATCATCAAACAACTACTCAAGCTAATGGTTCCATAACTTGCTTTAATAAAATGTTCATGAACCCTAATTCTTCAAAATTTCACCAAAAATTCATTTCTAACTCAGAAATGATGAATTATACCTCTATTCCATGTAATTTTTCATGAGGAATCCAAATATGGCCTAAAAATTGCCAAATTCCAAGCTCTAGTTTGGTTACTGTTCATTCCGAATTAAGCTTCAAAAAGCTAAAAATTTCACTTTCTTAATCTTAAGCTTTTCATGAAATCATCACTTGTTCCTAAGGTTTTGGACCATGATGAAATTCCAACTCTAACCATGAATAGTAACTCGTAAAAAATTAGGAAAATTCAAGAAAACTTACTACACTTTGTTATACAACAAACTACTTGCATATTCAAGCTTTAAATGTGTAGTCTAACATTTCCCCCATGTTCTATGGTTTGTAAACTCCATTTCCTGCTAAATCACCTTTTTGGCTGAAACCCTAAGATAGAATGGAAGCAAACTAAACCATAAATCATCCTTTGGAAGCCATAGATAGTAAGCTTAGGGTAGTAGTATGCAAGCTTACCAATTTGTGCTTCAAGTTCCTTTGATTTTCACTTCTTTTCTCTCTTCCCTCTTCCTCCCTTTGCTTGCATTTTTCTTGCTATGTTTTCAGGTTGCTGGACACGAGTGAATGGTGAGGAAAGAGAAGGCTTTAAGTGATTAATTGTATGATTAAACAAGTAACAAATCATAGTTACTTTTTACTAATTCCTTAATTACCTTTTTCACATACTTCTTCAAGTATTAAAAAAAAGGTAATGATCACTACCTTAATACCATTAAGACTCCAACCCATAAAAGTTAAGAGATTCTAAAGGCTACGCTAAGATAAGCGAAAGTATTGGATTTGGGAATATGTTCATACATGAAGGCAAAGTGGTAAGTTGAGACTTTATGTTAGTAGAAACTAAAGTAAAGAACAAAGAAGCAATATAAATATAAGTAATGAATGAGAATGGTGATGAGATGCCATTATGGGATAACAAACAAATTGATAGAAGAAAGATAAAAGCAGTGGTTGAATGGCCTAAAAATTAAAGTGGTAAAAGTATTCAGAGGTTATGTAGATAAGTCATGGTTTGAAATGAAGCCTATTGCCAATATTCTATAAGATAAATTTTGGCATGAGTATAAGCAGAACCCCTAAGCATTCAATAGTTAAATGAGCTCAAGTGAGGGAAGTTTCAGAATGGTGATCTATTGAGAAGTACTGAAAGATGAGAAAAATGTAAAGAGTAAGAAAGAAAAGATGTGCTGATTGTTAGATAAGGGCACTATGAAGTTATAATGAAACCAAATAGTCTTACCATTGCACCTACTAAGACTACATGAATAAAATTATAAGTAGTATAATGATGGTTCTCATGAATGATATGTTAAGATACTTCGAATCTGTAACGAGCATGAAAGATGATTGAGAATTTTTAAAATATTTTAAATAAATTATTGACGTACTAAACTTAGTGAATATAGCTTATGAAAGTACAGTCAGTTAGTTACAGAATCTCCCAAGGGTTGCAGTAGATCCTAGTAAAGCAAGTAAAGTTATGAGTGGGAGAAATCGAAAACTGAAATAAGATGAGAAATTTGCTAAGTCTAATAATATGTTATAAAAATTTGATTGTGAAAAATTTTTCTTAGATTGTCTTACTGCTGGATTAGAAGAAAAGTTGTGGTAAAAAAGGTGAGAAATGAGTTGAAAGAGGCTAAACCTCCTCCCCTGAGATGATTAATCTTGATCCAATGATGACCCAAAAGGTCTATGATAATGAAAGAAAGTATGGATTAGGGTATGAGTAAACAAACAGGGTTGAGTTGAGAATAGTAGCCTATATTTTATATGATAAATTCTTATATAAAAAAAATATGTTCCCACACATAGTAGCAGTGATTAATGCTCTTAAGATATGGAGTGTGATAAGTTGAAGTGAGTTATAATCTCTATGATTTTACCATAGAAGTGTTATGAGACCACAAAGAACCTCGAGTCATAATGAAATAAAGGATAAGTGGACTTGTGGTAAATAAAAAGAAAAGAAGAAAAAGATGGCTTTGTAAGTGCCACACAAGCAAAGCTAATGCATTCAGCTTATGCTTAGTAGAAAGATTATTCATGTAAATAGCATAAAGTTATGAAAAGTGAAGAAAAGGAATGATGTCAGTTGCTAAAGAAGAGACTATAGCGTGAATAAGAAAAGAAAGTTATGAAAGCAAGGATGATGATTAAAAATAGGTATGTTACGTGGAACTTCTGATACCCCTAAGGTAAAATAAGATTACGATGTGCTCAACATTTCCCAACATGAAAAACAGTAGTCATATCGTTCAAATGTTATGAATGGAGGAATGAGACCAAAGTAAAAAAACATGACTTCTAAGTCAGACAATTAAGATATGAAAATGCTCCCCTATTGACAATGGTCTGGAAATTGGGAAATAAAAGGAAGGAAGTAAGAGATACAAGTATGTACCTAAATTTCGAGGACGAAATTTATTTTAAGGGGGTAAAATTATAATATCCTAAAATTTTACTGGATATAACGTAATGAAAGAGGAGGAAATAAATAATAACATGAAATGTAAGAAATTCGTAAAAATGGACATACATCATTTTCCGTAAAAAAAGGCAAAGAGATCATTTTTTTCGGTTGGACGGAAAAATGAGAAATTCCATTTTTGCCCCTAAAAAAATTTAAAAATGACATCCACGTCCCAAAATATATAAAATCCACATGGAGAAAGAAGTTAAAATGCCTTTGGGGAAAATTATAGCTAATGACCTGAAAGTTTCAAAAATTATAATATAACCTCGGGTCAAGGGCAATTTTGTAAATATGCATAATTACTGTCAGAATGAAGCCCTCGATGAGAGAAGTCCAATAGTATATGACACTAAGAGTTAATGTTCAAAAATAAAGAAATAATCAGTGCCGAGTGTCCAAAAGTAATAGTAAACCGATAAAGTAAACTGTCAGCCTACATATGGTTAAAAAGCAACTGGGACAAGATATGGGCCACACATAGATACAATTTGGGACAGGATAATTATAAAAATATAAAAATAAAATTAGAATAGTCTTGTAGCACAAGAATGCTAAATTACTATAAAGGCGGTTTTATTAATACGGTTAAAAATTACCTGGTTCAAGATATATCTGAACCATGAAAAATTGAGCATACTGGACACTTGGAACACTCTCATTGGGCATGCAAAATGGGCAGCTTGGGCAGCTTGGGCAGCTTGAATTTTTAGTAAAACTTCCTCAAGAAGATGTTGAATTTTTTACCAAAAAGTAAGCATGGTTACTTTTGTTAATTTACCATGATTAGCAATATCATTAAACCATCTAATTAACCATTTAATTACCATTTTTCCACTTCATTTCAAGAGAGTTGCAGCAGCAAACAGAGGGCTGAAAAACGCAAGAAAAAAAGGAGAGAAAAGAGTGAAGGAGAAGAGAAAGCTCAAGGGAAAGTTGAAGGCTTAAGTTCTAGGTAAATCTTCTACTACTTCAAACTTGCTATTTGTAGTATTTGGAGCAAGGTTCATGGATTAGTTTTTCTTCTCCATCCTCTTAGGGTTTCAGCCATGGCATGATTAAGCAAGGAAATGGGTTAATCAACTATTAAACGTAGGGGAAAGCTTAGATTAACCACTGGAAGCAATAATCCATAGCTAGTATGAAGTGTTTTGAAGAAAACATTTTTCTTCCATTTTATGACAATTTTGGTCAGAACAGGGGGAGTATTTACAATTGGAATTTCATGATTTTTGTTAGATAAGCTGGCTTCCCAAGAGAGGGGGTGAATTGGGAAGATTAAAAATTTTTCTACAAAACATCAAGAAAGTGAAGAAAGTAAAAGGTGATAATAAAACAGAGTATAAATATATAAAAAGTAAAAGTTGTAGTAGGGAAGAGAAGACTCAGATATTTATCCTGGTTCGGTCTCTCAACTTAACCTACGTCCAATCCCCAAGTCACCACTTGAGATTTTCCACTATCCTGCAAGAATTCAATGGGTTTTTTGCAAATGCCACAGTACAGCGTTGATGCTCTATTTCTAGAGCTTACACTTTCACTCTTTGAACTCTCACTAAGTGCTTCCCCAATCCCTTGTGATATCCCCTCACAAGAAAATCTTTCTTCCAGACGAAGATAAGATTATTTATAATGGATAAACTCTCTTAATCAGAGTGTATATGAAAGTTAAAGTACAAATATTGAAGTATGTGAGAGTAGGAGACTTTGAGTAGATGATTTGGCAGAGTTTCAATATATACAAAGTAAAAATCATTACCCACAACTTCAAATGATGTTGTATTTATAGATTTCGGTCTCAACTATACGTTAGAAACAAAATCTATCTGTTGGAGAAGTTACCTAACGGTTACTCTAAAAAACTATCTGTTCACCAACCACATTTAATGCTTCTAACACTCAAAGTTTGAATTTTGGTTGGCCAACAGACGAATTTCGTAGAGACCAAAGGCTAAAGACTTCAACATTGAGTATTCGAAGTTCATCTTTCATGAAGCAAAGTTTGAATTTTAATCTTTGGAAAATGTTTCTATGTTGGAACATAAGAATTTTCATGTTGCAAGTCTTTCTGTTAAGTGTGAACAGTAATTTCATTTTGTTACAGTGCCTTCGAAATTCAAATTTTGGAACCCAAAATTCGTCTGTCAGAAGCTAGTTCAATGAGGCACAATAGTTCATCAATTCGAAATTTGAATTTTCAAAGGGCAAAGTTCGTCTGTCAGAGAGACTTCTTTTCAGACTTACTTTAAAGTTTGAATTTATGAATACTGTCATTCCTATGTCAACATATCATTATAACAGACTCACAAGTTTTATTTTTGAAATTTGGATTTTCACGTTCAAAGTTCGTCTGTCAGTGAGTAATTTTGAAGCTCTATCTAAACTTGGTTTCAGATGAACTTTTACATATTCTCAGACGAATTTTTCAATTTTCATAAGTTGCATTTTATCTGAAATTCAAATTTTCAAAAGCCAAAGTTTGTCTATTAGAGAAAGCTCTTTTCAGACACGTATCAAAATTTGAATTTCTCAAGTTAAAATTCGTCTGTCAGAGAAGCCTCTTTTCAGACTTGTTTATTTTCAAAATGAAATTCAAATTTCCAAAGCCAAAGTTCAAATTTTCAAAATAGCAGATCAATATAAACCTTTCAAACTTCGTCTGTTGGTGGGTGTTATTCAAATATTCCATGAATTAACTTAGAATCAAGGTTTTAAAGCATTTTTCACCAAATCAAAGTCTTTTACTCAAATTAAAATATTACTAAACATTCTACATCTATTCTTGCACTGATTTTTCTAGAATTCCTTCACTTGAAACCTTTTGTGCGCCTTTGATATCTTTATTCCAAGCTCTTGAAGGTTGGTTTTGAATCATCAAAACACTTGATTCAACATTCTCCCCCTTTTTGATGATGACAAAACAACTTACAAACTAGATTAGATCTTGGGTTTGCTTTAACAAGCTCCCCCTCAACATATGCATTATAATCCAAAATATATCATGTATAGTAGATCAAGTAAAGAGATTCATTAACTCACTCAAAGTCCAACAAGAACAGTTCATTGCAACCAAGAAATTCTTTCATTTCATCAAATGTCATGAAATAACAATACAAAACATTACAAAATTCAGAAACATAGTACACAAACAACAGAAACAAAATATAGCACTTCAAGAGGACCCAAGCATAAGTTCTAATCACTTTTTCTTAGACTTGGTCTTCTTGCTGTAAGTTTTTCCAGAAGGCTCTGCAGCAGACTTTCCAGTTTACGCACTCTTCTCCCCCTTTTTGGCATCATCAGGAAGGTAGATAAAATCAACAGGAGGAAGGATCTGAGATACTGGAATAGCTTGAAGAGGCACAGGGACAAATGGTATTTCTGGATTGAGTTTTGGTAAGGACCCAGAAACTTCAGAACTTGTGTCCTCATCTTCATCATCAGAAATCTCAAGAAGTTCAGAAATTTCTTGCCTTGTAACTGCCAATTGTGCCCTTCTTTCCTCCGAAAAATCGTAATATTTAACAGATGAGGGAGCAGGGGGAGGAAACATTTCTTCAAGCCTTATTCTCTGAGCTTGCAAGAGAGCATCATGTGCAATGGCTTGCAAATCAACATATGGCACAATGCTCCTTTCTTTATTCAGAGAAGCCTGCATAAATGGTGAAGTGGAGATAGCTGCCACTAATCTTTCTACTTGCTTAGATTCTTGCTGGGACAGGATTGACTCTTGAGCATCTGTTGGAATGGGGTCATGAAAGCTTGAATCTTGAAGGCCTTCTTCTTCCATGCCATAGTCCAAAGGAGGACCAGGACTTGCCTCATTGCTGGAGGCCTGTGGTGTGCTTAGTGTGCCAGCATTCTCAGTGTCATGTGCAACAACATCAGGAATAGGAGAGGCCAGCTCAAATGGGCTTGGAGGCTTAGGAGTTAGAGACATAACAGGCTCAGAGAATCCTGGTTGAGGTGGCGCTGAAGTGGAGGGAATGACACTCCAGATATATTCATATGCATCAGCTACTACCTTTATGTTCTTTGCCAATGGGTGGATCTGATCTTGTAGATGAGCAAACTTGGCATTTTACTCATCCCTGATGCTTAGTATGAGTGTAGACAAACTGTCATACACCTCAGTGATCTTGATTGGCTTAGCACGAAAGGAGGGAGTAGATGGAATATGAGTAGGCAGAGATAGAGATGGGACAGGCTGAGGTGTAGGTCTTGCAGGAGCCTCAGAGATACCTTCTTGCTGAACGAAGGCATTATCATCAAAGAAGCAATCTTCAGATTTTCCAGCTCCTTTTCCAATCCATCTTCCATTTTTCTTCTCTATCCCCATCCTTTGCAGTTCTTCTTCCTTGAAGATCTCAATAGGCTTTCCTTTCCCTTTTTTAAGATGCTGAATTCTAGCATATTGAAGGATCCTAGAGATGATTGCTGCATAAGGAAGTGTAGAGTCTTTCCTCTGATCCCTAGCCTTGATCATGCGTTGAAGAATGATATGTCCCATGTTGATAAGCTTTCCACGCATGACTGTAGCCATTACATGTGCCTCTGCCCTTGTGATCAGATTGAAGCTACCTCCTTTATTGAAGACAATCCTAGACACTATGTAGTGTAGGATTCTCACTTGAGCACTGAGGTCAGTGGGCTTGAGCAAGCTTATGGGTGGCCTATTCTCCTTTCTTCTGAACAAAGTGTTCAGGATTGTGCTCTCCTTGTAGTTCAAAAAGAGGCCACTTTCTTCATCAGCAGTCTCTGCCTCATCCATATACCCAGAACCAGTAATATCAATCTTAAGGCCATCTTGCCATGGAATTTCTAATACCTTGTTAAGAGTTTCATCTATGAGCCAGATGGTCCTTGATCTCAGATTGACCTCCCACTTCTTCTTCTTGCTGTTGTAGTTCAGGGAGGCATACCATATCTTAACCACTTCATCATCATACCTCTCTAGTATGTCTAACAGATTCTTATATCTCAGCATCCATAGTCCAACATCAAAATTGTTAGAGAATAAGAAATCTTCCATGTTCACACAATGAGGCTTGATTACCTTTTTACTCACAAACTTGGTCATGTATTCCTCCTGAATCTGAGGAGTGCTCCATAATGGCATTGTTGTGAGTTGGTATTCTCCAGATTCAGTACTGGAGGTGGAAGTGGAAGCAGCAATAGCAGCAGCAGGAACAGGAACTGAAGGCTCTGTTTTCTTCAGTGAAGAAGGTCCAGCTTTCTTTGATTCAGCCTTTGGAGTTGTTCTTTGCCGTTTGGAGGGAGTTGCCTTGCTTGATTCGGTTTTTCTCTTTGGTTTTTCACCCTCCTTTGAGGTATATTGGGATTTAACCGTTCTCTTTAGTCGTGCCTCTTCCTTTCTAACTTCTAGAGTCTTTACTCTTGCCATTTTCGTGGATGAATATTTCAGAAGCTGAGAATGTGTTTATAGGATGCGAAAAGGAGTTTAAACAGTGGGAAATGAAGATTTACGGTCAAAATTGAAGAGCATTGAAGAGAGAATTTGAACAGACTCAAAGAAGAGATGAATAGGGTTGCGTCAGTTCAGAGGAAAACCGTTGGTTTTAACATGTATAACCGCAGGACAGACGAATTTTGAGGGGTCAAAATTCAAACTTTGAGCAATTAAAAGTTAAACCATTCAGCAAAGCTTACTGGCAGACAAATTTTCTTTCTGAAAGTTCATCTGACAGAGGCTTGGTCCAAGCAGCACAAGATAAACAGACTAACTTTGTTTCAACAAAGTTCGAATTTCGAAGAACAGGCATCAAGCAATAATTAATGTAGCAAACAACAGACGAATTATGCTTATGGAAATTTGTCTTTCAGAGATTCAACATTGTGAGCATGTTTCAATAAACGAATTTTGAATCAGAAATTTGAATTTCTACACTTTGTAAAGGTTTTCCAACATGTGTATGTTAAGAAATAGACATTTGTATAATCATCATGTTGGACAAAGATAACATTGAAACTTTTATTTTTTAAAATTCAAACTTTCAAAGACCAACAGACGAATTTCGAGGGACCACCGAGAACTGTTACAATATAAACCACGTTGAAGTTCATCTGATGGGCATCTAAATTCGAATGTTGAGCAGCTGACTTATTCAAAAACACAATTTATCAAGGAAATTCGTCTAACACACAACTAAAATGTGAATTTCAACTTTAACAACTCTGTCTCTTTCATCTTTTGACTGTTCCATTCTGATTTGCTCCATTTTTCAGATCTATTGTCATTTAAACTCATGAGGAGCACCTACAACTTACATTAAACTTACTCCGATGCTAAAGTTAGAATTAAATCAATGTCAGAAATTCTAAAACAGATTGATACAGAAATTTACTTATAGTTCATTGGGATTTACTATACCCAATTCTCTCCTGATTTTACAATGCCTATCTTCTGACAAAGACTTTGTCAAGATGTCAGCAACTTGATCTTCTATTGGGATGTATTCTAATATGATTTCTCCTTTTAAAACATTATCCCTTATGAAGTGGTGCCTAACTTCAATATGCTTCGTCCTTGAATGCATGACTAGATTCTTTGTAATGTTAATGGCACTTTGGTTGTCACACATTATAGGTATTTCTTTCATCTCAATCTCAAGATCTTCAAGCTGCTATTTTATCCAGATGATTTGGGCACAATAGCTTCCAGCTGCAACATATTTATCTTCTGCTATGGATAAGGCCACACTGTTTTGCTTCCTGCTAAACCATGAAACCAAGGATCCTCCAAGAAACTGACATGTTCCACTTGTGCTTTTTCTGTCAGTTTTGTATCCTGCAAAGTCAGCATCTGTGTATCCTTTCAAATCTTCTCCATTGCCCTTAGGATACCAAAGGCCCATATGTGATGTTCCAATTAGATATCTGAAAATACGTTTCATAGCAGTTGCATGGGTTTCTTTGGGGCATGATTGGAATCTTGCACACATGCAGACACTGAACATAATGTTAGGTCTGCTGGCAGTTAGGTATAGCAGAGATCCAATCATTCTTCTATACTGGGTTATGTCAAACATTTTACCCTCTTCATCCATATCCAGTTTGGTTGTAGTAGCCATAGGTGTTCTCATTGGCTTAGCATTCTCCATACCAAACTTTTTTAGCATTTCTTTCAGATACTTGGATTGATTGAGAAAGATACCATCATCACAATGCTTGATTTGCAATCCGAGGAAGAAGTTGAGTTCACCCATCATGGACATTTCAAATTCTCCTTGCATTAGCTTAGAAAAATTCTTGCAAAAAGATTCATTAGTAGCACCAAATATAATATCATCAACATAGATTTGAACAATAAGTAAATTTTTATTTTCTTTCCTAGTGAATAAAGTTGTATCTACTTTTCCTCTATTGAATCCCTTTTCAATTAGAAAATTACTTAACCTTTCATACCATGCTCTAGGGGCTTGCTTTAAATCGTAAAGGGCTTTCTTTAGTTTATAAACATGGTTTGGTTTTGTAGTCCTCAAAGCCTGGAAGTTGGTCTACATAGACTTCTTCCATGATATTTCCGTTAAGAAAAGCACTCTTCACATCCATTTGATATAATGTAATATTTTTCATGCATGCATATGCTAACAAAATTCTAATTGCTTCTAATATAACAACTGGAGCAAAGGTTTCTTCAAAATCAATTCCTTCTTCTTGATTATATCCTTTGGCAACCAATCTAGCTTTATTTCTGATTATTAATCCAAATTCATCAAGCTTATTTCTAAAAACCCATTTAGTGCCAATGACAGGATGATTTTTGGGTCTGGGCACTAAATCCCAAACTTGATTTCTTTCAAACTGATTCAATTCATCTTGCATAGCTAAAATCTAGTGTTCATCAATTAAGGCTTCTTCAGTATATTTAAGTTCAATTTGAGAAATAAAATCATAGTTTATCATTTGATCCCTTAACTATTTTCTGGTTTTAACTTTCTCTTGAACATCCCCTATCACTTGATCAACAGGATGATTCCTTTGATATCTCCAAGCTCTAGGGAGTTCTTGAGACATTTCTTCATTATTTTCATTCTCAAAATCTTTCTCCTGAATATCTTCCTCTATGTCAACAGATTCAGATACTTTTAGAGGTTCAATTTTATCTTCATTAGAAAGATCTAAGTTTTTAAAGTTTAAAATAAGATCATCCTCATTAGTGACATGTTTGGAAACAATTTCATTTTCCATAAATACTACATGCACAGATTCTTCTAGTAATTTAGACTTCTTATTAAAAACTCTATATGCCTTACTTCTACTAGAATAGCCCAGAAATATACCTTCATCAAATTTGGCATCAAACTTACCCGGATTCTCCTTTCCATTATTGTGGATGAAGCACTTGCAGCCGAACCCATGTAGATGTGAGAGATTTGGCTTTCTTCCTTTGTACAGCTCATAAGGAGTCTTCCCAAGGATTGGTCTGATGTAGGCTCTATTTATGATGTAGCTTGCTGTGTTTACTACATCAGCCCAGAATACTTGAGAGAGTTCCTTTTTATTCAGCATTGCTCTAGCCATCTCTCCAATTGTTCTGTTCTTCCTTTTCACTACTCCATTTTATTGAGCAGTTCTTGGAGCTGAGAAGTTGTGATCAATTCCATGCTCATCATAATACTCTAGGAAGTATGAATTCTCAAACTCTCCTCCATGGTCTGATCTGATTGATACAATAGAAATACCCTTCTCATTTTGCACTTTCTTTGCTAAGGTTACAAATACATCAAACGTATCACTCTTAGAAGAAAGAAACAATGTCCCGGTAAATCTAGAGTAATCATCTACCATTACAAGCACATACAGATTTCCACCACTACCTTACCAATTAGATCCAAATACAATAGTTCTAGTGGTCTAGTTGTGGTGACTACGTTTTTAGATTTAAAAGAAGATTTAGTTTGTTTTCCTCTAAGGCATACATCACATTCTTTGTCTTTTTCAAAAGAAATTTTTGGAAGGCCAATGACTAACTCATTTTTAACCAGTTTTGATAGTTGATTCACGTTAACATGTGCTAATCTTTTATGCCACAACCAACTATCATTATTCTGACTAACCAAATATACAGAATCTAAGGGAGGAAGTTCATAAAGATCAATAGTATAGCAGTTACCATCCCTTTGAGCTTTGAGGATTACTTTGTGATCACTTTTTTTGTTGACCAGGCAGAACTTTGAGTCAAACAGTACCCAGTTTCCTTTGTCACATGTCTGACTCACACTTAGCAGATTGTGGTTGAGGCCAATTACAAACATCACCTCTTCAATGGATGTTTCAGGATTTTTCCCCACAAACCCAAATTTGCTTGGGTCCTTTTCTGTCAGTAGTCTTTTCCCTAGATACAGATATACCCTTGGGAACCCATTTAACCTTCCTATCAAGTCCATTTTTCTTTAAAGCACATGAACTAGAAATATGTCCCCTCTTGTTACAGAAGTGACAGGTGGTGAAGGGACTGCTGGATTAAGATGCAGGAAGAAAATAACACAGATAATATTTTTGTTTTGCATGACTTGGTTGATCATAAGATTCAATGAGCTGTGAAATATGTTCTTTCTTTCTATTGTCACTAGCATGCACAAAATGTCTCATATATACATTCTGATTCTTTTTCTTAATCTTTTCTTTGACTGCACAAGGATCATAGCCAAGTCCAGCCTTTCCCTATCATATTCTTTGGCTTCCCATTAAAGCAAACAATATATCTTTATCTTTAATGAGCCTAGACATGCTTTTCACTAGATAGTCATTGGTTTGCTTTAATTCAATGCATGATTTACAGCAAGCAGATTCAGTTGTAGGCAGAGAAGCAGTATAAGAGTTGTTGCATTGAGATTCTAGTTTGTTAATCTTTTTCTTAGCTTGCTTCAATTCTTTGGCAACCTTAACAAACTCATCATGCAACTCATGAAATGCATCCAGTAATTCAGAATAGGAAGGTTTAGATTCATATACCTCATCTTCTTGATCACTATTGCATGGGATTTCAGCTTCTTCAGAGGCAAGTGCCATCAGACAGATGTTGGCAATTTCATCTTCATCATCTTCTTCCTCATCTGAGCTGTTATCCCATATTGATGAGATGTACGCTCTTTTTTTCTTGCCTTTGTCTGCAGCTTTCTTTTCTTTTTCTTGCTTCTTGGGAAATTAAGGACAGTCCCATTCGATATGTCCCTGCTTTTTACACTCATAACAAGTGATAGGCTCTTTTGCTTCCCTCTTACTATCTTCAGCTGCTCCTTTCTTAAAGATTATTTTGTTTCTCTTTTTGCTGTAGAATCTTCGAAATTTTCTGACCATCATAGCCAGAGTTTCTTCATTGAGTTCCTCTCCATCGTAAGATTCTTCTTCCTTTTCTTTAGCAACTTTGAGAGTAAGACCTTTCTTCTTTTTGTCTTGTCCAGCTTCCTTGAGTGCCTTCATTTTTCCTTCATACTCCTTGAGGCTGCCAAAGAGAGCTGTGACAGAGGCCATTGATTCTCCTCTGGCTTCCTTTATTGCTGTTACTTTGGGTTGCCATTCCAGAGGGAGAGCTCTTAGGATCTTTCTTACTTTTTCAGTTTGAGTGTACTCCTTTCTCAGGCTCTTTAGTTGATTCACAATGAGGGTGAATCTCTTCTGTAGATCTTTTACATTCTCTCCTTCAGTCATTCTGAAGCTTTCATATTCACCTATGCATGTATTAAGTTTATTTTCCCTTACTCCAGTTGTTCCTTCATGAGCAATTTGCAGGGTGTCCCACATTTCCTTGGCAGTAGAGCATTGGGAGACTCTGTAGAATTCATCTTGATTCAAGGCACTGACCAAACAGTGTTTTGCCTTGAAATTCAGCAAGACTCTTCTTCTATCTTCCTCATTCCATTCAGCTTCTGGCTTCTCTCTGTATTTTCCATCATCTTCCATTGCCATTAGGACAAAATCTCCCTTCTGAATGACTGACCAGATGTCCAGATCAATTGACTGGAGATAGATTTGCATTCTCATCTTCTAGTACCTATAGTGTTCTCCACTGAAGCCAGGTGGTCTATTTGTGTTATTTTCTTCTGGTAATATGCTTTCTCCAAAGCCAGCCATTTTAATTCCCGGACTATGAAATCCTTTGATTGGGAATTCGAGCTCTGATACTACTTGTTAGGTTAGCTGGCTTCCCAAGAGGGGGGTGAATTGGGAAGCTTGAAAATTTCTGCAAAATATCAAGAAAGTGAAGAGAGCAAAGTATAGAAGGTAAAATAGAGTATAAGAGAATGAACTTTAAAAGTTACAGTAAAGAGAAGAAAACTCAGATATTTATCCTGGTTCGGCCTCTCCACTTGACCTACGTCCAGTCCCCAAGTCACCACTTGAGATTTTCCACTATTCTGTAAGAATTCAATGGGCTTCTTGCAAATGCCTCAGTACAAAGATGATGCTCTGTTTCTAGAGCTTCACTCAATCACTCTATGCACTCTTACAAAGTGCTTCCCAATCCCTTGTGATATCCCCTCACAAGAAAATCTATCTTCCAGATGAAGAAAAAATTGTTTACAAAGATTAAACTCTCTTAAACAGAATGAATATGAAAGTTGAAGTACAAAATATTGAAGTGAGAGAGTAAGAAACTTTGAGTAGATGATTTGGCAGAGTTTCAGTATATACAAAGTTAAAATCATTACCCACAACTTCAAATGATGTTATATTTATAGATTTAGGTCTCAAATATCCGTTAGAGACAAAATCTATCTATTGGAGAAGTTATCCAACGGTTACTCTGAAAAACTATCCGTTAACCAACCGCATTTAATGCTTCTGACATACTGAAGTTCAAATATCGGTTGGTCAACAGACGAATTTCGCAGAAACCAAAGGTTAATAGTTTCAACGTTGAATGCCCGATGTTCGTTTGTCATGAAGTGAAATTTGAATTTTGATATTTTGATAATGGTTCTATGTTGTGACATACGAATTTTCAAGTAGAAATTTTTTCTGTTAAGTGTGAACAGTATTTTCAATTTGCTACAGTGCCTTCAAAATTCGAATTTTGGAACCCCAAAATTCGTCTGTCCGTAGCTGGTTTATAAGGCATAGTAGTTCATGTGATTCAAAGTTCAAATTTTCAAATTTCAAAATTCGTCTATCAGAGAGACCTCTTTTTAGACTAACTTCAAAATTCGAATTTATAAATACTGTCATTCATATGTCAATATATCATTTCAATAGACTCACAAGCTTAGTTTCTGAAATTCGAATTTTCATGTTCAAAGTTTGTTTGTCAGTGAGCAATTTTGAAATCCATTCTAAACTTGGTTTCAGATGAACTTTGACATAATTTCAGACGAATTTCTTTAGTTTTCATAAGTTTCATTTTGTCTAAAATTCGAATTTTCAAAACCCATCGCTCTACTACTCTCTACCGGCACACTACTAGACCCATTGCTCTTGTCCTAGTCTAATTCGACTCCATACTAGTGCCTGGTGTAACATCCCTAAAATATTAGTTAACTAAAAATGTATAGAGAATTTGCAAAAATAGATAGACACCGTTTTACTTGAAACAGGGCAAAGAGGTCATTTTTCCTGATTGGATGGAAAAATGGAAAATTATATTTTTGCCCCTAAGAATTATGTAAATGATGATTTTGCCCCTAGGAGAAAAAAAAAGGTTAAGGCGGTGGACGCAGAAAGAGGATTGAAGAAAAGTTTATAAATTTTGGGGTAAATTACACCTAATGACTCGAAAGTTTTAAAAATTATAAATTTGTCCCGGGTTAAGGGCATTTTTATAAATATGAAAAATTATAGTCAAAATGAAGCTCTCAATGAGCTAAAACCATTGGAATATAGTATGAAATTTATTAAGATCAAAATAATATTTATTGGGTAATTATGATTTAATATTAATGTCTTACCCGATAAATGTCAGTCTGGACTGCAGGAAGAAGCAGTATTCATTCAAGAAAAATGCATGGGTCTTATATTTGGACCAATTGGGATAAGTATATTATGGTAATTTTATATCCTAAAGTAATTATAATTAGTATCTCAATAATAGTAAAATATACTGTTAAAGTAACTTTATTTGTCCAGAGCGGTTCAGGATATATCTGGATAAGTAAATATGTGAAAGTTTTGGACCAAAATATTTCCTATTTCGTGGCCAACAAGCTGCACATGGGAAAATATATTATTTAAGTAGTTTATGTCATTTTCCCAAGAATTTTCAAGAGACAAAGTTGGCAAAAATTGATTGGCTCACATCCTTTATTAATGCTCCCTCATGTTGGACGTCCTTGGCACTTGAAAAGAAGGAAGAAGCAGCTGCATACAGTGAAGAAAGGAAGGGAGTACGTGAGGAGCAAAGGAGAAGGAAAAAGAGAAGGAAAAATCAAGAAAAAATAGGTAAAAATCTTCTCTCAACTTCTAATAATTTTTCCTTCAAGTTTTGAATAGTTTAAGGTTAGTTTTCTTGAGTTCCTCTTCTCCTCCTTTGCTGTAAATTTCATCCAAGATAAGGGAGTTAGGAAAGAAAGTGATTTTTTTGCCATAAATTAAAGAGAAAGCATAAGATTAAGTGAAAGGAACAAGGTTTGGTATGTTTGGAAGTAAGAAAATGAAAATCACCTCTTTCCTCTTCCAATCCTTGTTTTGGTTAGTTTAATATGATGGGAAAGAGTTTGATTTTAATTAATTTGATGCTAAAAATGGATTCCCCATGGTCTAAAACCTTAAGAGCAAGTATGGGGTTAAATAAAAAGCTTAAGGTGAAGAAAATGAAATTCTAGGGTTTTGTGAAGTCTTTAAGAAGTAACTCATGAAACCAATGAATAAAGTGAGTGCTTGATGGTGTATTAGGAATTGATAAAACCCAAGTAAGTTCTTGAAGGAGGTGGAACCAAGTGGTGAAGCATTAGATTCAAGAGGAAAAGCCAAAGGAATGCTTCAAGGTATCTAAATTTCATATTCTTGCTTTATGTTCTTTCATTGTCTTTCTATGATTAAATTGTGTTGCCATATTGCAATTGTGATTTATTTGATTGGTCTTGGCCATACAATGAGGGGTTTTATTCCCCGGAATGTCCATTTTCTAAGCCGTTATGCTGCCGAATTTTTTTATGACCAATGTGGCAATTTATTGTTTAAAGGTGATTGATATAATTAAATGTGATCAAATGTGATTTATTTGACATGATTGACATAATTGCATGAAATGTAACTTGCTACTGAGATTGCCCCCCAATCTCATCCCTTCAAGTATCCCAATGATAGGTACAGGCTATGGCAAAGGAGTCCAAAGAAAAGGCAAGGAGAATGAAAGGGAGAATGATGCTTGGTGATAATTTCAAGCTATGATTCCATATTTTGAAATAATGTATAAAAATTATGTATATGCATATGGATCTGTATCCTTGTACTATTATGTTCTTATGAGTATTATGAAATGTTTGGCATAGATTTGAAACATGGAATGATCATGTGAGCTAATTATAAAGTCTACTTTGCCATGTTATATTGTTAGAAGTTCATTTTGTAGCAGTGAAAGTAAAGTCAACACTGTTTGACTGAGATAGGGCAATTAAGTCAAGTGTTATATATTATCTGATACTAGAGAGAACAAGCTTTCCAATGAGCTAAAGAACACTCAATTTGGATATGTGTACAATTTATAGTATATTTTTGAAATTAAGGGTCAAAACTGGACAGTGATGTGAAGGCTACGTACTGAATATATTACTTCTCTTTGAAAAGTGATATAAAATCGTACAGAGCTCCAAAAATTTAGTGGCTTATATTTATAAAAATATTTATCTTTTAAGGTTAATATACCACTGGTTTGAGTTCAATTGGAGCTGTACAATGAGAGATATACAAGTTTTCCCAAGACTGTTCCAGTAAAAGTGATGTTCTGATCCCTAGTGATTCAAATTGATGTTGTGCCATGTATAGACTAAATAAATGTATAATAAAAATATAAATGTAAGTAGACATATATATATTTCCAATGGAATATATAATACATGATTTGGCTCAGTATAGAGTTAGATATGAATTTTTAAATTTACAGCCAAAATCCTGGAAAAGAGAGAAATGACCATTTGTATAGTATAAGTTTGAGTAATAAAATATACTAATTGGTCAGGTTAAATAAAATTTTCATATTTTTCTCTTCTGTATCATGTTTCTAGCTTCATTTAGAGACTTGAACCAAATTGATACAATTTTTCTGGATTAAGTTATGATTTTTCAAAGTTCATCTAGAAAACTTGAGAACCAAATGAATAGTACCACATTTTTTTTATTTAAATATTTTGATTCTATTAATGGTTCAAGCTCTTAATATGAACTAATTAGATGATTGTCCATACTATAATATATGAGAAAATATAGATGTAAGTAAGGTGTTACACCTGGTGACTCCACTTTGGTTTGATGATGGCTTCCTTTCCTATCATCAAAGTACAAAATCAAATATAGTCAGTTATTATAATCTAAAGGAATAATAACTATATTTAGCTCTATGAGCACACATTTTTGGCTCTGATACCAAAAGTTCAACATCTTACTTTTCAACATTATTTCCCATGCAGTATAGTATTTCTAATGCCCAATTAAGTCATTTTAGAAGCTTGAATCATTAAAGGGTCCAAAATAGAGAAATTAAAAAAATTAGGTATTGTTCATTTAGTACCCAATTTTTCTAGTTAAAATTTGAAAAATCATAACTAAATCCAAAAAAAATGTATCAATGTAATTCAAATATCAAAAAATACCTAAAAAATTCTCTACAAGGGAAAAATTTGAAGCTTGTATTTGACAGCACTAATTGACATAGTTCATTGCTCTATGTTTTATTGTACAAATGATCAAAATAACCTATTTTAGGTTTTTTGGCCTAATTTCAAAATTCATAACAATTTGCATACCTCTTTAGAAAGCTTTGTTTGCCTAGTTTCTGAGAATATATAACACTCGTATGGTACAACACAATTCAAATGAACAGTAGCTACTTAACCATTAGGTGCTTAGAATGGCTAGATTGTGCCATACCATTACAAAAGTATTTTTATACATTACATACATTGCCCAAACTTGCCTATACCACATCCTTAACATTATCAAAGACTTACAAGAACATATGACGTCAAAGCAAAGCCTTGTAAGGTTTAGTATAATATAAGTTTTGATGATGACAAATATAGGGTAATAAGGAACAAATGCATCATATATATCTGACATATATAATGTTCCTTAAAGAAGTAAAATACATATTAGCATATATTTAATTATGATTATAATATATATATCATGCTATGTGTAAATATATCCACTGTACTTTTACAATGAATAATATAAGTTGGATATATAAACTGGACTAACTACTTGGTTTGTAAGTGTAATATATTAAATGTAGGTTGGTCCAAGTAAGAAGTGTGAGCATTGGAATATAGAAATGGAAATAAATATCATGCATCACTCAAGAAAGAAGAAAAGAAAGAATGTTCCAAAAATGGAAGATCAGAAGGGAGCATGCCAAGAAGGAAATGTCCAAGTGGAAGTGGAACTCAACATTTGAAGACCTAATCACTAGGTATATTTTATTTTCACTTAGGTTTTGAGGTGGGATTAATCTTTGAAAATCACTTAATCTTGTTACCATATGTTTTAAATGAGTTAGATTAAGTAAGTCTGATGTTAGCATAAGTTAGATTTGAAAAACTCTGATGACAGACGAATTTTGAGAAGTTAAACTTCATATATTTTGTGAAAATACGAACTTTGCTGACAAAAATTTGAAGTTCCAGTGATACTATCTCTGACAAATGAATTACAAGTGTTGAAATTTAAATTTTGAGTCAAGCATAGTTAGTGAAATCTGGTTTTCAAGAATATAGAGTTTGACCTTTGATTAGTATTTTTAATATATCTCTCAAAATACATATGGCTTTGATGTAAAAATTATTTCATATGAAAATAGACTTAATAAGATTTTCAAAGAAGATTATTTCACTCAAAATGAAGGTCATATGAAAAAGCTATGGTTATTTAAAGTTGAGTAGTGAGATATGAATTTTTAGTTTTGATCTATTATCACTTTTTCAATCATATCTCACAAAATAAGTTTGTTTTTGAAGTAAAAATTCTTTCATTTGAAAGTAGACATTGAGATCTTTCCAACCATAGGTCATTTGCTTAATTTGGAGTTAAAATGAGAGAGTTATGGCTTCTGTAAAATTGTCTACAGTGCAAAATTTGAAGTTACATAGGTTCCGTTGCGATAGACGAATTTCGGGCCTCCGAAATTTGAATTTCGAAGAGAACCTTCGT
This sequence comes from Adenanthera pavonina, assembly GCA_026686845.1. Classification (NCBI taxonomy): domain Eukaryota; kingdom Viridiplantae; phylum Streptophyta; class Magnoliopsida; order Fabales; family Fabaceae; genus Adenanthera; species Adenanthera pavonina. Next base: position 6,499,566 of record JAIVEN010000019.1, on the reverse strand, counting down.
GAAAAATTGAGCTTGCCACTGACAGACAAATTTTGGCTTCCAAATTTGAACTTCAAGTCCAACAGACGAATTTCCACTTTCAAAATTCAAATTTCGCAACACCAGAATATGAAAATACTTCCAGAAAAGCTAACAGACGAATTTTAGCTTTGAAAATTCGAATTTTGAATATCCAAAAATACAGAAATACTTCTGGAACAGCCAACAGACGAATTTCCACTCTCAAAATTCAAATTTCGCAACTCCAGAATGTGAAAAATACTTCTGGAACAATCAACAGATGAATTTCCACATCCAAAATTCGAATTTCGAAAGGAAGAACTTGTGCCATATTGAGTTACTCACTGTAAGATGAATTTTGGGAACCAAAATTCAAACTTCGAAAGCACTATAACAATTTGGAATAACTGTTCACACTTACCAGAAGAACTTTAAACTTGAAAATTCGTATGTTCCAACATACAAACATTTGTCAAAACGAAAAATTCGAATTTTAGCTTTGAACAGACGAACTTCGAAGTTTAACGCTAAAAACTTTAACTTAGGTCTCTTTGAAATTCGTCTGTTGACATCCAAAATTTGAATTTCAGAATGTCAGAAACATTAAATGAGGTTGGTAAACGGATAATTTTGTAATAATAACCGTTGGGTAACATCTCTAACGGTTAGATCTTGTGTCTAACATCTAATTACACTACAAAACTATAAATATAACATCATTTGAACTTATGGGTAACAATCTTAAGATAGCTTATGCGAAAATGCTGCTACAACTTGTAAAATCTTTCTATCTTAGCATTGTTTGAAAAACCCACCTCAATAGAGTGAACTTTCAATGTATTATCTACTCCTCAAGAGAGTTTTCATTCTGTAAACATTTCTTTCTACATTTTCTGGGTAGAATCTTAGTGTGGGGAAACACTAAGGGATTTACACATCTTGTAAGGATGTAAGGAGAGTGGCTTCACAAGTGCCTACTGAAACTTGTGAGAGTGTACTGAGGCTTCACAGGTGCCCAGATCAAACCTGTGGGATATAGTAGAAAATCTCAAGTGATGGCTTGGGGACTGGATGTAGGCCAAGTGGTTGGGCTGAACCAGTATAAATCATTATGTATTGTTCTTCATCTTCTCAACTCAGCTGCTGCACACAACCACCTCTGTTTATCCCTGTTTTACTGCACTCTTAGTGAAATTGGGTTGTGATCCAAAAGAGCGAAAATCTTGCATCACCCAATTCACCCCCCTCTTGGGTGACTAGTCAACCTAACAAGCCTGACAAAGGCACATATGATTTTATACAAATATACAAGAAAACAAGTAGTAATGGCAATAATAAATTTAATCATCCAAAGCTTCTCCTTATCTCTTGCCTTCTTGGTTGTCTTGCCATCTCTTTAACCTATCATTTTGTGATACTTGAGGAGATGATATTATGATAGTCTTAGCAGCAAGTCACATCTTATGCAATTATGTCAATCATTTCACATAAAACATACATTTGATAATCTAGAAATATCAAACCCCATATTAGTCATAAAAATTTTTGCAATATAATAGCTTAGAAAATGGATATTCCAAGAAATAAAACCCCTCATTTCCAGCCAAAACCAATAAAAGAAAACACAATTCACAATATGGCAACATAATTTCATCATAGAAATATAATGAAAGAACATAAAGAAATAAAGTGAACTTGACTACCTTTAGTGGCATCCCATGGATTTCCTTTTTAAACCAAAGCTTTTTCTTGCTTTCTTAAGCTTCCTCAAATCTCTAAACATCATTAAATACTTACTCAAGTTACTAATTTCATGGTTAATCACATAGAGCTTTCATGAAATCCTAAAATCCCAATTTCTTTATCTTAATCAATTAACCTCAATGGGTTCGTCTCGTCACAAGCTTCATTTTGATAATAATTTTGCATATTTTTAAAATTACCCCTAATCTAGGTAAATTATAATTTTTAATTCTTTTGGGTCATAACTTGTAATTTTCTCCCAAGGAAAATATTGACCAAAATATTACCTTTTAAGGACTTAAATGCAAAGAATTTTATTTTCCCATAACTAAAATATAACTTTCTCATTTTTCTTTTTACCTTGAAAAAATGGTCTCTTTACTTTCTTTTTTTTTCATCTATATTGGTGTTTCTTTATTTTCTCAAATTCTTTATGTATTTTTTAATATCTAAACTTATAGGGATGTTACAATAAAAAAAATAAGTCCATATATTGTAACAAAGTTTCTAAAGAGTTTTGTAGATTGGTTTATACTCATGCATGAATTTGGCTGAAAAAAAATATTTTTTTTTATATTTTTAGTACTAAGGATATTCCTTATGTGAGAGCTGAAGACTAATCCCTTCAACTAAGGCATAGAGATCATTGAAGTAGATTTTATTTCTATCAATAAAGTCTTTTTTATATACATATAGATCAAAACATAGGTATTTAAAACAATATTATACCTATTAGTCTAAATTTTAATGCTATAATTGAGATTGTGTTAAATGTTTCCGTCTCTTTTGTTAATGACTAACTGAAATAATCAGATCACAGGATGACACGCAGATGATGTTGTATCTTTTTCACCGACATAATACTTGGAGTAACGACATGATACTTCTTGTAATTTCCTTTTGGGCGACGATATAACATGGAATAGAGTTATTAAAGCGAAGCTTGTGGGCACGCCTGCATGCGTGTGTATTTTTGGCCTCAACGTGTGTATTCCGCATTTAACATTTACTCATTATAAACGCTAAGCCGTCAGTATAAGATTGAGCGAAATAAATTATTGTATTGTCATTATATACTTATATGAATAACAAGCTCCAAGGGATACAAGCCCTCTAAAAAATCTAACGTAGCAATCACCTCAATTTTGTCTTGTTCCTTCCTCCCAAGGAAATTAAAACGGTGATAAAGATATCATAAAATCAGACTAATTAAGAAAGACTAGTCAGCGATATGAATTTTTATTTTTATTTTTCAATTTGAACTCAAACTTTCGAAACATTAAATACAAGTAAGCTCAATGGCCAAACAAAATCTAATCTGATAGATATTAATGTATTCTTCTATTTTATCAACCTCTAGTTTTTCTCAAAGGTTCTTTGCTGAATAGTAAGAAATTAATTGAAATATAGAACAATATTGACATGATCAGAAAGATGATCGAGTTAATTAATTGAGGTTAGGTGCATGTATGGAATAAATGTTGGGATTTCGGCACATAAATGCAGAGAAAATTTAAAAATTTTAATCCAAAATTCCTCCTAAGAATCCATCGGTTTTGCTTAAACCAAGTAAAAAGGTAAAAAACATATATGTGGCGAATTCAAAACATTGCCTTTATAATTTTTCCATCGAGTGATTGACCGGGTCAAGGTGAACAGCTTTCACAAGTACCCACCCTCTATAGTATCCATGTGAATGGGAACTCAATGAAGAGTGTGCTAGCAAACCGAATGTCTTTACGTTCTTATCCTCCATGAACCACACGACTTTCGTGTGAAAAAAATATAACCTTTTTAATTTAATATAAAGAACATTATATTTCTCCCTTACACTATCTCTAGGTGATGTGTAGAATATAAGACAAGAGAAGTAGTAAGTGAAATATAGTATAAAGTGTGAAGTGCGAAGTACTTTGGAGACTCATAGTCTTCTCAATTTATAGAGGGAGGTGACTTATTTTCTAAGCCAGTTATATTTAATTTAAATACATTACTTGAATTAAATATTTCTTTATCTCTAAATTAATTCAAATATTAATTTAAATACTTTAGTTAAATTAATCCTTACTTACTTTCTTATCAAGTAAGTTTGAATTAATATTAATTTAATTACCAATTTAAATATTTTATTTAAAATGATTTATCCATTAACTTATCCATTAATTTAAATATATATAACTCAAATTAGTCCACATATCCATTTAATTTATCATTCAAATTAAATCAGACATTATCTTTTTTAATTTAAATACATTATTTAAAACAAAAGAGATATATATCTCCTTCATTAATTTAAATGTATATTTTGAATTAATTTATAGTTAATTCAAATATATTATTTAATTTAATTTCAATATTTGTTTAATTTAAATCTACCGTTTAAATTAAAACAAGCATTATCTTCATTTAATTTAAATAACACTTATTTAAACTAAATGAAATATATATATCGCACATATATATATATATACATATATATATCTAAATTAAAAATATCTTATATATATATTAGTTTCTCTACCACATTCTAAAAGAAAGATAAACTATTATTTTATTATTCAACAAAATAAAGTCCTCCTCGTAACACCTTAAACTTAAGTCCATTTCTCATGTATTAGACTCCAATTATGTCCATTATTGCATGATTAAAGACTTAATTGCATAAAAATATCAAATTAGATTTTTCTTTATTTCAAGTACTGTTCATTGTGCATTACCCATTTTACCCGACGAATTTCAAAAACTCATATCTAATTATATAAAAATCATCTCATAGTGATTCAACTCTCTAAAAATATTTTCTTCATGAGAAAAATATGAAACAGAGCATTTTATGGACCAATTTATACAGTTTATTTCTCAAAATTTACTATATATTTGGTCATTTTGAAACTTTCTAGGTTTTAACCTTATATTTAAAAATTCTTATCTCCTGATATTCTAAGCCAAATCTTGCATTCTATATGTTTTTGGAAATCCCTATGTGTCTACATTTTAGATATATTTCTTTTGTACATTCATTCTATTGGAATAGGACATAGCATTAACTTAAACCAATAGGGGTTAGAGCTCAACTTTAACTAGAACAGTCTTAGGAAAATATACATAACTCTTGTTATATAGCTCCAATTGCACTCAAACTAGTGGCATATTAAAGCTAAGACACTTTCCATAAATATAAACAAATAAATTTTTGGAGCTATGTATGATTTTATAATACCTTTTGAATTTTTGAATATCTAAGTTTAAGGTTCCAGTTTTCCAATCTTGCCCTTTTTTGAACCCTAAATTTAAAAATTCACCATAAATTGTACACTTATCCAATTTAGGTGTTCTTTGACTCTATGGAAAGTTTATTCCATCTACTTTTAGATCATATTAATCACTTAAACTAATTGTCTTATTTTGAATGAACAATACCTATGTTCTATAAGGGTATTCAGATTGAATCTTTTCATCCATACTTTAGCGTAATAAATTTCATAAACATAATACATTATCATTTATTGTTCCAAATCCACAAATAACATCATAAGAAAACTTAAAATGACATGATCATGCATCATAACAGGATTTACATCTCAACATAAATTGATGCATAATCTCATAACATAGCTTTAAAACTTGCATAATAATATCATTCATCCCTTTAGCTCTTCATGGACTCCTTCTATTGCATAGACCTAGCATTTAGTCATTTAGGAATGGTGAGATTCAAAGAATCTCAGTAGTTACACCCAATCATGCATTCACATTATCATTAACATTTCATAACATCATCAATAAAGTCATAAGAATATATTATGCCATAATATTTCATAAAAATTTTAGCATGCTAACACTTTGTAAAATGTGCATCCTATGGAACACAAGACCCTTCAATCAACCAGCCAACTAATTGTTGAATCAAGTGTTTTGATGATTCCCAACTAACACTCAAGAGCTTGGATTGAAGATATCAAAGGAGATCAAAGTTGTTTCAAGTGAAGATTTTCTGAGTATTTGTTGTTAGATCTCTTGTAACTTCTTTTGTTTTAGTTATGATTGGGTAAAAGAATTTGATTTAAGAAAAAGATGTTTTCAAACCTAGATTTGAAGTCAAATCTTTTCTTATTTGAAAAATACTCACAAACAGACAAAGTTTAAAAGGTTAAACTGAACTGTCAAGTTGGAAATTCGAACTTTGCCTTTGGAAATTCAAATTTCGAGATTAAACTTGTTGAATCAAGAGTTTTGATGATTCTAAACCAATACTCAAGAGCCTGGATTGAAGATATCAAAGGAGATCAAAGCTATATCAAGTGAAGATTTTATGAGTATTTGCTGGTAGACTTTTTGTAGAGTCTTAGTTCTTGATATGATTGGGTAAAAGATTTTGATTTGAAGAAAAGATGTTTTTAAACTTTGATTTTATGTTAAATCTTGAAATATTTGGAAAACACCCACAAACAGACGAAGGTTGAAAGTTCAAACTAAACTGTCAAAGTTGGAAATTCGAACTTTGCCTTAGGACATTCGAATTTCAAGATTAAACTGAACAAGTCTGAAGAGATGTCTCTCTGTCAGACGAATTTTGGTCATTCAAAATTCGAATTTTCATCAAGTCTGAAAGAAGCCTTTTTGTGATAGACGAACTTCACAGTTTCAAAATTCGAATTTCAGACAAAATGCAATTTGTGAAAACCAAAGAAATTCGTCTGAAACTATGCTAAAGTTCATCTGAGATCAAGAAGAAACTAAGTTTGAAAAATGCTCTCTGACAGACGAACTTTGACTTAGCAACATTCGAATTTGCATCTGAGTCAAAGGAGCTACTTTGTGACATTCGAATTTCACTCTTTCAAAATTCGAATTTCAGACAAAACAAAACTTGAGAAAATAGAAGAAATTCGTCCGAAAGTTTGATAAAGTTCATCTGAGATCAAGAATGATTTAAGTCTCAAAACTGGTCTCTGACAGACGAATTTCACTCTGCCAAAATTCGAATTTCAAAGAAAGTGAACTACTGTGCCTCTTTGAACGTTCAATGGACAGACGAATTTTGGGCATCCAAAATTCGAATTTTGAGGGTACTGTAGAAAATTGAAAACGCTGTTCACGATTTACAGAAAAACTTTCTTCTTGAAAATTCGTATGTCACATTGTGAAAATATTTTATAAGTTTCAAAATTCGAATTTCACTCTATGGACAGACGAACTTCGTATTTTAACGTTGGAAGCTTTAACCTTCAGTTCCCTCAAAATTCGTCTGTTGGCCAACCAAAATTCGAATTTCAGTATGTCAGAAACATTAAATGCGGTTGGTAAACGGATAGTTTTTCAGAGTAACCGTTGGATAACTTCCCCAACGGATAGATTTAGTCTCTAACGGATATTTGAGACCTAAATCTATTAATACAACATCATTTGAAGTTGTGGGTAACGAATCAAACTTGTATATACCGAATTTCTGCTGAATCTTCATCTCAAAAGCTTTTACCCTTCCAACTTCATTATTTGTACTTAAACCTTTATATCTACTCTATTCAAGAGAGTTATTCATTTGTAAACTATCTACTCTTCATCTGGAAGATAGATTTACTTGTGAGGGGTATTCACAAGGGGATTGGGAAGCACATAGTGAAAGTGCTTGGAGAGTTTGAGAGAGCTCAGAAACAGAGCATACTCGTGTACTGTGGCCTTAGCAAGAAGCCCGTTGAAATTCTTGCTGTATAGTGGACAAATCTCAAGAGGTGTCTTGGGGACTGGATGTAGGTCAAGTGGATAGACCGAACCAGAATAAATCTGTGAGTTTTCTTCTCCTTATCTCTACTTTTCAGCTTGCTCTGTTTTACACGTTCTTTTCATTATACTGTGATATCTTCACTAACTTCACTTTGTGCAGAAAAATTTCAATCTTCCCAATTCACCCCCCCTCTTGGGAAGTCAGCCTTGCTAACAAGTGGTATCAGAGCCCGGATTCCCATTCAAAGGATTTTATAGTCCGGGAACAAAGATGGCTGGCTTTGGAGAGAGTATACTTCCTGAAGGGAACAACACTAACAGACCACCAGGCTTCAGTGGAGAGCATTATGGGTACTGGAAGATGAGGATGCAGATCTACCTCCAATCAATTGATCTTGACATCTGGTCAGTCATTTATAAAGGAGATTTCGTCCCAATGGCTCTAACTGAAGATGGAAGATACAAAGAGAAGCTGGAAGCAGAGTGGAATGATGAAGACAGGAGGAGAGTCCTACTGAACTTTAAAGCAAAGCATTGTTTAGTCAGTGCCCTGAACCAGGACGAATTCTACAGGGTCTCACAATGCACCACTATAAAAGGGATGTGGGACACTCTGCAGATTGCACATGAAGGGACATATGGGGTCAGGGAGAACAGACTCAATACATGCATTGGAGAGTATGAGAGCTTCAAGATGGCTGAAGGAGAAACTATAAAAGAGCTCCAAAAGAGATTCACTCTCATTGTGAATCAACTAAAGAGCCTAGGAAAGAAATACTCTCAATCAGAGAAAGTAAGAAAAATTCTCAGAGCACTCCCTCTGGAATGGCAGCCCAAGGTGACAGCAATAGAAGAAGCCAGAGGAGAATCAATGGCCTCTGTCACAGCTCTCTTTGGCAGCCTTGAAGAGTATGAAGGAAAAATCAAAGCTCTCAAGGAAGCTGGGATGGACAGAAAGAAGAAAGGCCTTGCCCTCAAAGCTGCGGATGAAAAGGAAGAAGAATCTGATGAAGAGGATGGGCTGGATGAGGAAACTCTGGCTATAATGGTCAGAAAATTCAGAAGATTCTACAGCAAGAAGAAGAACAAGAGATTCTTCAAGAAGGTAGCTGCTGGGGAAAGCAAGAAAGAGGCAAAAGAACCTGTGATTTGCTATGAGTGCAAGAAGCAGGGACACATAAAATGGGACTGCCCCCAATTCCTCAAGAAGCAAGAAAAAGAAAAGAAAGGTGCTGACAAAGGGAAAAAGAAGAAAGCCTACATCTCATCCATATGGGGCAACAGCTCAGATAAGGAAGAAGAAGATGAAGATGAGATTGCCAACATTTGTCTGATGGCACTTGCTTCTGAAGAAACCACACCCTCATGCAGCAGTGATTTGGAAGAAGAGGTATATGAATCTGAACCTTCCTATTCTGAATTACTGGATGCATTTCATGAGCTTCATGATGAATTTATTAAAGTTGCTAAAGAACTGAAATTGGCAAAGAAAAAGATAAGCAAGCTGGTGTCTCAGGGCATAGTTTCTGAAACTGCTTCTTTACCTACTTCTGAATCTGTTTGCTGCACTTCATGCACTGAACTTAAACAAACTAATGATTATCTAGTTAAAAGCATGTCTAGGCTCACAAGAGGTAAAGATATGTTGTTTGCCTTGATGGGGAGCCAAAGAATATCACAAGGAAAAGCTGGTCTTGGCTATGACCCATGTGCTGTCAAGGAAAAGATTAGGAAGAAAAATCAAAATGCATATATGAGACATTTTGTGCATGCTAAGAACAATAAAAAGAAAGTTAATGCATCACCTCACATTGAAACATATGATCAACCAAGGCATGCTAGACAAAAGTATTATCTGCACTGTTTTCTTCCTGCATCTCAATCTAGCAGTCCTTTCACTACCTGTCATTTCTGTAACAAAAAGGGACATATTTCCAGTTCCTGTGATTTGAGGAAAAGTGGACTTGGGAGGAAAGTTGGATGGGTTCCCAAACTTGCATCTGCATCTAGGGAAAAATATACTGACCAAAAAGGACCCAAGCAAATTTGGGTACCTAAAAGGAAATCATAAACATTATTTTGCAGGTCTGTCTCAAAGCTAAGAAAAGCAACAAATGGTATATGGACAGTGCCTGCTCAAGTCACATGACTGGTGACAAGGAGAAGTTCATCATCCTTAGAGACAAGAAAGGAGGAAAGGTGACCTTTGGAGGTGATCAATATGGCAAAATTGTTGGAATCGGCATTGTGGGGAAAAATCCAGAAACATCCATTGAAGAGATGCTGTTTGTGATTAGCCTCAACCACAACCTGCTAAGCGTGAGTCAGACTTGTGACAAAGGAAACTGGGTGCTGTTTGACTCAAAGTTTTACCTGGTCATCAGAAAAAGTGAACACAAAGTAATCCTCAAGACTCAAAGGGATGGTAACTGCTATACTATTGACCTTGATGAACTTCCTCCTTTAGATTCTGTGTGCTTAATTAGTCAAAATAACGATAGTTGGTTATGGCATAGGAGATTAGCTCATGTCAATATGAATCAATTGTCTAAACTGGTTAAAAATGAGCTAGTTACTGGTTTGCCAAAAATATTTTTTGAAAAGGATAAAGAATGTGATGCATGCTTAAAAGGAAAACAAATTAAATCATCCTTCAAATCTAAAAACATAGTTACCACAACAAGACCACTTGAATTGCTGCATATGGACTTAATTGGACCATCTAGGGTGAAAAGTCTTGGTGGTAATCTGTATGTGCTTGTAATTGTTGATGATTATTCTAGATTTATTTGGACATTATTCCTTTCTTCTAAGAGTGATACATATGATGCATTTGTAACCTTAGTTAAGAAAGTGCAAAATGAGAAAGGTATCTCTATTGTGTCTATCAGATCAGATCATGGAGGAGAATTTGAAAATGCATACTTCCTGGAGTACTGCAGTGAGCATGGAATTGACCACAACTTCTCAGCTCCTAGGACTCCTCAACAGAATGGAGTAGTAGAAAGGAAGAACAGAACTATTGGGGAGATGGCCAGAGCTATGCTGAATGAGAAAGAACTTTCTCAAGTGTTCTGGGCTGATGCAGTGAACACAGCAAGTTACATCATTAACAGAGCATACATCAGACCCATCCTGGGAAAGACTCCATATGAGTTGTACAAGGGGAGAAAGCCAAATCTGTCCCATCTCCATGTGTTCGGGTGCAAATGCTTCATTCACAACAATGGCAAAGAAAACCTAAGTAAATTTGATGCCAAATCAGATGAAGGTATATTTCTAGGCTACTCTAGTAGGAGTAAGGCATATAGAGTTTATAATAAAAGATCAAATGTGGTAGAAGAATCTGTGCATGTGGTTTTCATTGAAAATGAAACTGTTTCAAAACATCTTACCAATGAGGATGATCTTGCTTTCAATTTTGAAAAACTGGGCATTTCTGATAAAAGTAGAACAGAACCTCCAAAGATATCTGAATCTGTTAACATAGAGGAAGATATCCAGGAGCAAGAGTTTGATGAAGAAAATAATGAAGAATCATCTCAAGAACTCCCTAGAGCTTGGAGATATCAAAGGAATCATCCCGTTGATCAAGTGATAGGAGATGTTCAAGAGAGAGTCAAAACCAGAAAACAGTTAAGGGATCAAATGCTAAATTGTGCTTTCATTTCTCAAATTGAACCCAAATGTGCTGAAGAAGCCTTAACTGATGATTACTGGATTTTGGCAATGCAAGATGAACTAAATCAGTTTGAAAGAAATCAAGTTTGGGATTTAGTACCTAGACCCAAAAATCATCCTGTTATTGGTACCAAATGGGTTTTCAGAAACAAACTTGATGAATCTGGAACCATAATCAGAAATAAAGCTAGATTAGTTGCTAAAGGGTATAATCAAGAAGAAGGTATTGATTTTGAAGAAACCTTTGCACCAGTAGCCAGATTAGAAGCTATAAGAATTCTACTAGCTTATGCATGCATGAAAAATATTTTGCTATATCAAATGGATGTAAAGAGTGCCTTTCTGAATGGATATATCATGGAAGAGGTTTATGTAGATCAACCTCCAGGTTTTGAGGATTCTACAAAACCAAACCATGTCTATAAACTGAAGAAAGCTCTTTATGGATTAAAACAAGCTCCCAGAGCATGGTATGAAAGATTGAGCAACTTTCTGACTGAAAAAGGGTTTAACAGAGGCAAAGTTGACACAACTTTATTTACTAAGAAAGAGAATAAAGGTTTACTAATTGTCCAAATCTATGTTGATGATATTATTTTCGGTGTTACTAATGAAACTCTTTGCAAGAAATTTTCTAAGTTAATGCAGGGAGAATTCGAAATGTCCATGATGGGTGAACTCAATTTCTTCCTTGGATTGCAAATCAGACAGCTTAATGATGGTATCTTTCTCAGTCAATCCAAGTATCTAAAGGAGCTGTTAAAGAAGTTTGGAATGGAGAATGCCAAGCCAATGGGAACACCTATGGCCACTGCAACCAAACTGGACATGGATGAAAATGGGAAAATGTTTGACATTACTCAATACAGAAGAATGATTGGATCCCTGCTATACCTAACTGCCAGCAGACCTGACATTATGTTCAGTGTCTGCATGTGTGCAAGGTTCCAATCATGCCCCAAAGAAACCCATGCAACAGCTGTGAAAAGAATTTTCAGATATCTAATTGGAATATCACAGATGGGTCTTTGGTATCCAAAAAGCAATGGAGAAGATCTCAAAGGATACACTGATGCTGATTTTGCTGGATCCAAAACTGACAGAAAAAGCACAAATGGAACTTGTCAGTTTTTTGGAGGATCCCTGGTTTCATGGTTCAGTAAAAAGCAAAACAGTGTGGCTCTATCCACTGCAGAAGCTGAGTATGTTGCAGCTGGAAGCTGTTGTGCCCAAGTCATCTGGATGAAGCAGCAGCTTGAGGATCTTGAGGTTAAAATGAAAGAGATACCCATCATGTGTGATAATCAAAGTGCCATAAACATCTCTAAGAATCCTGTCATACACTCAAGGATGAAACATATTGAGGTTAGACACCACTTCATAAGGGATCACGTTCTGAAAGAAGAAGTTAAGCTGGAATAAATCCCAACAGAGGATCAACTAGCTGACATACTCACCAAACCTCTACCAGAAGACAGGCATTGCAAAATAAGAAGAGAATTGGGAATGGTAAATCCCAATGAATTGTAAGTCATTTCTGTGCAATTCTGTCTTTAGAATTTTTAATACTAGAATTTATTCTAACTTGAGCATCAGAGTATGTTTTAGTATAGTTGCAGGTGCTCCTTGTGAAAATCAATGGCTAAAAGTTTGAAAGATTGGAGCACTCCAGATTGGAACAACCAGAAAATGAAGTGAATGATAATTATTCTAAGGTCTGGATCCATTATGTAAGTTTTTAAAGTTGAAATTTGTATGATGTTTGATTGCTAGATGAATTTCATTGATAATCTGTGTTTTTGAACTGGTCAACATGGTCAACATTCGAATTTTGGTTGACCAACAGACGAACTCTGGCCTGTTATGCCTTGGAACAGTTCTCGGTAATGCCTCGAAATTCGTCTGTTGAAGCTTGAAAGTTCGAATTTTCAAAAACAGAAATTTCAAAGTAATGATTGTCCATCACTGTTATACGAATTATTACTTCTTAACATACGAATGTTGGACAATATTTACAAAAGTTGAAAAATTCGAAGTTTCAGTTCAAAATTCGTCTGTTGAATTATGTTCTTGATGATTGAATGCTTGAAAGATGATGCTCTGCATGCTTAATTCGTCTATTGGTTGAAGTTTTGTTTGTTGAGGCTGTTTTTCTTTTCAACATTCGAATTTTGTCGGAACAAAATTCGTCTGTTGTGTATGTATTGATTGTTTCAAGCCTTTGTCAGACGAACTTTCAAGATGAAAATTCGTCTGTCAGTAAGATGTGCTGGACGGTTTAACTTGTAACTGCCCGAAGTTCGAATTTTGACCCCTCAAAATTCATCTGTCAGACGGTTACATGCGTTAAAACCGACGGTTTCCCACAGAACAGACGCAACCCTATTTGTAACTCCTCCAAGTCTGTTCTGATTCTCTCTTTAATCCTCTTAACTCCTGTCCAAAAACCGTTATTTCTCACCAATTAAACTTCCTTTCGCATCCATTAAATCTATTCTCAGCCACATTCTACATCATTCAACCAAGAAATGGCGAGAGTGAAGATTCCTGGAACAGGACAAGCTGGAACTCGGCCAAAAAGGACGGTCAAATCTCAATATGCTACAAAGGAAAGAGAGAAATCCAAGAGAAAGGCCGAACTCGGTAAAGCTACTCCTTCCAAACGCTAAAAATCATCATCCAAGTCAGAATCTCAGAAAGCTGGGCCCTCATCTTCAAAATCTGCAGTTCCTTCGGCTGATACTACTGCTGTGGCTTCCTCTTCTTCTACTGAATCTGGAGAGTTCGAATTGACTACACTACCACTGTGGAGCACTCCTGAGATTCAAGAAGAGTACACTACCAAGTTTTCCAACAAAAAGGTAATCAAGCCTCACTGTGTAAATATGGAACAATTTCTGATATCCAACAACTTTGATGCTGCAATATGGTTGATAAAATATAGAAATCTGTTGGAAATTGCTGAAAAATATGATGATGAAGTAGTGAAGACTTGGTATGCCTCTCTTAAATATAACAGCAAGAAAAGGAAATGGGAGGTCACCTTAAGATCAAGGACCATTTGGCTTGCTGATGAAACCTTCAATGAGGTGTTGAAAATCCCAGGTCAAGATGGGCTGAAAGTTGACATCACAGCCTCTGGGTATATGGATGAGGCTAGCACAGCTGACGAAGAAGGTGAGCCCTTCCTATATTACAAGGAGAGCACTATCTTGGACACCTTGTTCAGAAGAAGGGAGAATAGGCCCACATTAAATCTGTTGAAACCCACAGATCTAAGTGTACAAGTAAGGATTCTGCACTACATTGTGTCCAGGATCATTTTCAATAAAGGTGGAAGCTTCAATTTGATAATAAGGGCAGAGGCTCATGTAATGACTGCTATCATACGTGGGAAGCTGATCAATATGGGTCATATCATTCTCCAGCAAATGATAAAAGCAAGAGATCAGAGGAAGGATTCCACACTCCCCTATGCAGCAATTATTTCAAGAATCCTGCAGCATGCTAGGATCCAGCAAATTGAAAAGGGGAAAGGAAAACTCACTGAGGCATTCAAAGAGGAAGAACTGCAAAGAATGGGGATTGAAAAGGATGAAGGACGATGGGTTGGAAAGGGAGCAGGAAAATCTGAAGACTTGTTCTTTGTTGCTGATTCTTCCCTCCAACAAGAAGGCACTTCTGAGGCCCCTAGCAGATCTGTACCTCAGCCTTCTTAACCTATTCCATCTCCCTCCAGGCCTACTCACCCTCCTTCCACTCCCTCCTCACGGGTCAAGCCAACAAAGATCATTGAGTTGTTTGACAGTCTGTCAACACTCATTCTCAGCATTAGGGATGAGCAAAACACCAAATTTGCTCATCTACAAGATCAGATCCATCAGTTGGCTGTGAATATGAAGGTGGTGGCTGATGCCTATGAAGAGATTAGAAATGCAATTCCTACCACTTCAGCTCCACCTCAGCCTGGTATCCCTGAGCCTACTCTGTCTCCATCTCCTGTGCCTCCAAGTCCTTTTGAGCTGGATTCTCCTATCCCTGATGTTGGTATGCAAGAGACTGAACCAACTGGCACGCCAAAGGCCTCCAACAATGAGGTAAGTCCTGGTCCACCCTTGGACTATGGCATGGAGGAAGAGGGTCTGCAGGAAACAAGCCCAATTGAGCAGAGTGAAGCAGTTGCTCAGGACTCTATCCTTTCCACCCAAGAGTCTGAGCAAGTTGAGGAGCTAGTAGCATCCATTTCTGCTTCACCATTTCTGCAAGCTGCACTCAATGAGGAAAGGAGCATTGTGCCTGTTATTGACTTTGCTGCTATTGCTCACAATGCTCTTCTGCTAGCTCAAAGGAGAAGGCTTGAAGAAATGTTTCCTCCTCCTGCACCAGCCTCTCCTTCCCTTGCTGCTTATGGGCTGTCAGAGGAACAGAGAGCTCGGCTAGCTCTATCCAGACAGGAAATGCAAGAGCTGCTTGTGGTCTCTGATGATGATGAAGATGACGAATCTAGTCCTGAGACTGCTGAGGCTCCTGCACCAGTTCAGCCTGATATTCCCTTTGCTCCTGTGCCACTTCGTGCTATTCCTGTCTCTCAGATTCCTCCTCTAGCCGATTTTGTTGGCCTTCCTGATGATGCCAAAAAGGGGGAGAAGTCTGGGCAAACTGGAAAGCCTTCTGCTGAGCAATCTGGGAAAGGGAAAGGGAAATACTACAGCAAGAAGACCAAGTCCAAGAAGAAATTATTGTAGAATTGCTTAGAAATTAGGCTTGGGTCCTCTTGTTGTATTTTGTGTTGTTTTATATTTTGTGTTTGAACTTTGATTAATTTATTTCTGTACAAGCAACTCTTGATTAAATGTATGGATCTCTTTGTTGCAATATTTTGTGCCTTAAATCTCTTCACTTAATCTGTTGATTTGATATCTTATGCATATATTAAGGGGGAGCTTGTGAAAGCAAACCCAAGTACTAATCCAGTTTGTGAGTTGTTTCGTCATCATCAAAAAGGGGGAGAATGTTGAATCAAGAGTTTTGATGATTCTAAACCAATACTCAAGAGCCTGGATTGAAGATATCAAAGGAGATCAAAGCTATATCAAGTGAAGATTTTATGAGTATTTGCTGGTAGACTTTTTGTAGAGTCTTAGTTCTTGATATGATTGGGTAAAAGATTTTGATTTGAAGAAAAGATGTTTTTAAACTTTGATTTTATGTTAAATCTTGAAATATTTGGAAAACACCCACAAACAGACGAAGGTTGAAAGTTCAAACTAAACTGTCAAAGTTGGAAATTCGAACTTTGCCTTAGGACATTCGAATTTCAAGATTAAACTGAACAAGTCTGAAGAGATGTCTCTCTGTCAGATGAATTTTGGTCATTCAAAATTCGAATTTTCATCAAGTCTGAAAGAAGCCTTTTTGTGACAGACGAACTTCACAGTTTCAAAATTCGAATTTCAGACAAAATGCAATTTGTGAAAACCAAAGAAATTCGTCTGAAACTATGCTAAAGTTCATCTGAGATCAAGAAGAAACTAAGTTTGAAAAATGCTCTCTGACAGACGAACTTTGACTTAGCAACATTCAAATTTGCATCTGAGTCAAAGGAGCTACTTTGTGACATTCGAATTTCACTCTTTCAAAATTCGAATTTCAGACAAAACAAAACTTGAGAAAATAGAAGAAATTCGTCTGAAAGTTTGATAAAGTTCATCTGAGATCAAGAATGATTTAAGTCTCAAAACTGGTCTCTGACAGACGAATTTCACTCTGCCAAAATTCAAATTTCAAAGAAAGTGAACTACTGTGCCTCTTTGAACGTTCAATGGACAGACGAATTTTGGGCATCCAAAATTCGAATTTCGAGGGTACTGTAGAAAATTGAAAACGCTGTTCACGATTTACAGAAAAACTTTCTTCTTGAAAATTCGTATGTCACATTGTGAAAATATTTTATAAGTTTCAAAATTCGAATTTCACTCTATGGACAGACGAACTTCGTATTTTAACGTTGGAAGCTTTAACCTTCAGTTCCCTCAAAATTCGTCTGTTGGCCAACCAAAATTCGAATTTCAGTATGTCAGAAACATTAAATGCGGTTGGTAAACGGATAGTTTTTCAGAGTAACCGTTGGATAACTTCCCCAATGGATAGATTTAGTCTCTAACGGATATTTGAGACCTAAATCTATAAATACAACATCATTTGAAGTTGTGGGTAACGAATCAAACTTGTATATACCGAATTTCTGCTGAATCTTCATCTCAAAAGCTTTTACCCTTCCAACTTCATTATTTGTACTTAAACCTTCATATCTACTCTATTCAAGAGAGTTATTCGTTTGTAAACTATCTACTCTTCATCTGAAAGATAGATTTACTTGTGAGGGGTATTCACAAGGGGATTGGGAAGCACATAGTGAAAGTGCTTGGAGAGTTTGAGAGAGCTCAGAAACAGAGCATACTCGTGTACTGTGGCCTTAGCAAGAAGCCCATTGAAATTCTTGCTGTATAGTGGACAAATCTCAAGAGGTGTCTTGGGGACTGGATGTAGGTCAAGTGGATAGACCGAACCAGAATAAATCTTTGAGTTTTCTTCTCCTTATCTCTACTTTTCAGCTTGCTCTGTTTTACACGTTCTTTTCATTACACTGTGATATCTTCACTAACTTCACTTTGTGCAGAAAAATTTCAATCTTCCCAATTCACCCCCCCTCTTGGGAAGTCAGCCTTACTAACAAAACTGAACAAGTCTGAAGAGATGTCTCTCTGTCAGACGAATTTTGGTCTTTCAAAATTCGAATTTTCATATAAGTCTGAAAGAAGCCTCCTTGTGACAGACGAACTTTACAGTTTCAAAATTCAAATTTCAGATAAAACACAATTTGTGAAAACCAAAGAAATTCGTCTGAAACTATGTTAAAGTTCATCTGAAATTAAGAAGAAATTGAGTTTGAAAAATGCTCTCTGACAGACGAACTTTGACTTTGCAACATTCGAATTTTCATATAAGTCTGAAAGAAGCCTCCTTGTGACAGACGAACTTTACAGTTTCAAAATTCGAATTTCAGACAAAACACAACTTGTGAAAACCAAAGAAATTCATCTGAAACTATGTTAGAGTTCATCTGAAATCAAGAAGAAATTAAGTTTCAAAATTGATCTCTGACAGACGAATTTCACTACGTCAAAATTTGAATTTCGAAGAAAGTGAACTACTGTGCCTCTTTGAACGTTCAATGGACAGACGAATTTTGGGCATCCAAAATTCGAATTTTGAGGGTACTGCAGAAAATTGAAAACACTGTTCACGATTTACAGAAAAACTTTCTTCTTGAAAATTCGTATGTCACATTGAGAAAATACTTTATAAGTTTCAAAATTCGAATTTCACCCTATGGACAGACGAACTTCGTATTTTAACGTTGGAAGCCTTAACCTTCGGTTCCTTCGAAATTCGTCTGTTGACCAACCAAAATTCGAATTTCAGTATGTCAGAAGCATTAAATACGGTTGGTAAACGAATAGTTTTTCAGAGTAACCGTTGGATAACTTCCCCAACGGATAGATTTAAGTCTCTAACGGATATTTGAGACCTAAAACTATAAATATAACATCATTTGAAGTTGTGGGTAACGAATCAAACTTGTTAATATCGAATTTCTGCTGAATCTTCTTCTCAAAAGCTTTTACCCTCTCAACTTCATTATCTGTACTTTAACCTTCATATCTACTCTATTCAAGAGAGTTATATCTTTGTAAACAATCAACTCTTCATCTGGAAGATAGGTTTACTTGTGAGGGGAATTCACAAGGGGACGGGGAAGCACATAGAGAAAGTGCTTGGAGAGTTTGAGAGAGCTCAGAAACAGAGCATACTCGTGTACTGTGGCATTAGCAAGAAGCCCATTGAAATTCTTGCTGTATAGTGGATAAATCTCAAGAGATGTCTTGGGGACTGGACGTAGGTCAAGAGGATAGACCGAACCAGGATAAATCACTGAGTCTTTCTCTCCTTATCCTTACTTATCAACTTGCTTTGTTTTACTCATTGCTTTCATTATACTGTGATATCTTCACCCACTTCTCTTTGTGCAGAAAAATTTCAGTCTTCCTAATTCACCCCCCCTCTTGGGAAGTCAGCCTTGCTAACAAGTAGTATCAGAGCCCGGATTCCCATTCAAAGGATTTTACAGTCCGGGAACAAAGATGGCTGGCTTTGGAGAGAGTATACTTCCTGAAGGGAACAACACTAACAGACCACCAGGCTTCAGTGGAGAGCATTATGGGTACTGGAAGATGAGGATGCAGATCTACCTCCAATCAATTGATCTTGACATCTGGTCAGTCATTGATAAAGGAGATTTCGTCCCAATGGCTCTAACTGAAGATGGAAGATACAAAGAGAAGCTGGAAGCAGAGTGGAATGATGAAGACAGGAGGAGAGTCCTACTGAACTTTAAAGCAAAGCATTGTTTAGTCAGTGCCCTGAACCAGGACGAATTCTACAGGGTCTCACAATGCACCACTATAAAAGGGATGTGGGACACTCTGCAGATTGCACATGAAGGGAC
This sequence comes from Adenanthera pavonina, assembly GCA_026686845.1. Taxonomy (NCBI): domain Eukaryota; kingdom Viridiplantae; phylum Streptophyta; class Magnoliopsida; order Fabales; family Fabaceae; genus Adenanthera; species Adenanthera pavonina. Next base: position 6,479,849 of record JAIVEN010000019.1, on the reverse strand, counting down.
ATATGGGGTCAGGGAGAACAGACTCAATACATGCATTGGAGAGTATGAGAGCTTCAAGATGGCTGAAGGAGAAACTATAAAAGAGCTCCAAAAGAGATTCACTCTCATTGTGAATCAACTAAAGAGCCTAGGAAAGGAATATACTCAATCAGAGAAAGTGAGAAAAATTCTCAGAGCACTCCCTCTGGAATGGCAGCCCAAGGTGACAGCAATAGAAGAAGCCAGAGGAGAATCAATGGCCTCTGTCACAGCTCTCTTTGGCAGCCTTGAAGAGTATGAAGGAAAAATCAAAGCTCTCAAGGAAGCTGGGATGGACAGAAAGAAGAAAGGCCTTGCCCTCAAAGCTGCGGATGAAAAGGAAGAAGAATCTGATGAAGAGGATGGGCTGGATGAGGAAACTCTGGCTATAATGGTCAGAAAATTCAGAAGATTCTACAGCAAGAAGAAGAACAAGAGATTCTTCAAGAAGGTAGCTGCTGGGGAAAGCAAGAAAGAGGCAAAAGAACCTGTGATTTGCTATGAGTGCAAGAAGCAGGGACACATAAAATGGGACTGCCCCCAATTCCTCAAGAAGCAAGAAAAAGAAAAGAAAGGTGCTGACAAAGGGAAAAAGAAGAAAGCCTACATCTCATCCATATGGGGCAACAGCTCAGATGAGGAAGAAAAAGATGAAGATGAGATTGCCAACATTTGTCTGATGGCACTTGCTTCTGAAGAAGCTACACCCTCATACAGCAGTGATCAGTATGAAGAGGTATATGAATCTGAACCTTCCTATTCTGAATTGTTGGATGCATTTCATGAGCTTCATAATGATTTCATTAAAATTGCTAAAGAACTAAAACTGGCAAAGAAGAAAATAAATAAGCTGGAATCTCAAAACACAATCTCTGAAATTACTTCTTTACCTACTACTGAATCTGTTTGTTGTACTTCATGCACTGAACTTAAACAAATTAATGATTACTTAGTCAAAAGCATGTCTAGGCTCACTAGAGGTAAAGATATGTTGTTTGCCTTGATGGGGAGCCAAAGAATTTCACAAGGAATAGCTGGTCTTGGCTATGATCCATGTGCTGTCAAGGAAAAGATTAGGAAGAAAAACCAAAATGCATATAGGAGACATTTTATGCATGCTGAGAACAATAAGAAGAAAAATAATGCATCACCTCACATTGAGACATATAATCAACCAAGGCATGCTAAATAGAAGTATTATCTGCATTGTTTTCTTCCTGCCTCTCAATATAGTAGTCCCTTCACTACCTGTCATTTCTGCAACAAAAAGGGACACATTTCCAGTTCCTGTATCTTAAAGAAAAATGGACTTAGCAGGAAAGTTGAATGGGTTCCCAGAGTTGAATATGCATCTAGGGAAACATCTACTAACCAAAAAGGACCCAAGCAAATTTGGGTACCTAAAATGAAAACATGAATATTGACTTGCAGGTCTGTCTTAAAGCCAAGAAAAGCAACAAATGGTATATGGACAGTGCCTGCTCGAGCCACATGACTGGTGATAAGGAGAAGTTCATCACCCTTAGAGACAAGAAAGGAGGAAAGGTTACCTTTGGAGGTGATCAATATGGCAAAATCGTTGGAAGTGGCATTGTGGGGAAAAATCCAGAAACATCCATTGAAGAGGTGCTGTTTGTAATTGGCCTCAACCACAATCTGCTAAGCGTGAGTCAGACCTGTGATAGAGGAAACTGGGTGCTGTTTGACTCAAAGTTTTGCCTGGTCATCAGAAAAAGTGATCACAAAGTAATCTTAAAAGCTCAAAGGGATGGTAACTGTTATACTATTGATCTTGATGAACTTCCTCCCTTAGATTCTGTGTGCTTAATTAGTCAAAATAACGATAGTTGGTTATGGCATAGGAAATTAGCTCATGTTAATATGAATCAATTGTCTAAACTGGTTAAAAATGAGCTAGTTACTGGTTTGCCAAAAATATCTTTTGAAAAGGATAAAGAATGTGATGCATGCTTAAAAGGAAAACAAACTAAATCATCCTTCAAATCTAAAAACATAGTTGCCACAACTAGACCACTTGAATTGCTGCATATGGACTTAATTGGACCTCTAGGGTAAAGAGTCTTGGTGGTAATCTGTATGTGCTTGTAATTGTAGATGATTATTCTAGATTCACTTGGACATTACTTCTTTCCTCTAAAAGTGATACCTTTGATGCATTTGTAACCCTAGCTAAGAAAGTGCAAAATGAGAAAGGTATTTCTATTGTTTCTATCAGGTCAGATCATGGAGGAGAATTTGAAAACGCATACTTCCTGGAATACTGCAATAAGCATGGAATTGATCACAACTTCTTAGCACCAAGAACTCCTCAACAAAATGGAGTCGTAGAAAGGAAGAATAGAACTATTGGAGAAATTGCTAGAGCTATGCTGAATGAGAAGGAACTGTCTCAAGTATTTTGGGCTGATGCAGTGAACACAGCAAGTTACATCATCAATAGAGCCTACATCAGACCCATCCTTGGAAAGACTCCATACGAGCTGTACAAGGGGAGAAAGCTAAATTTGTCCCATCTCCATGTGTTCGGATGCAAATGCTTCATTCACAACAATGGAAAAGAAAATCTGAGTAAGTTTGATGCCAAATCCGATGAAGGTATATTTCTAGGCTATTCTAGTAGGAGTAAGGCATATAGAGTTTATAACAAAAGAACAAATGTGGTAGAAGAGTCTGTGCATATTGTTTTCATTGAAAATGAAACTGTTTCAAAACATGCTACCAATGAGGATGATCTTGCTTTCAACTTTGAAAAACTGGGCATCTCTGATGAAAGTAAAACTGAACCTCCAAAGATATCTGAATCTGTTAACATGGAGGAAGATATTCCGGAGCAAGAGTTTGATGAAAATGATGAAGAAACATCTCATGAACTCCCTAGAGCTTAGAGATATCAAAGGAATCACCCTGTTGATCAAGTAATAGGGGATGTTCAAGAGAAAGTCAAAACCAGAAAACAGTTAAGGGATCAAATGTTGAACTGTGCTTTCATTTCTCAAATTGAACCCAAATATGCTGAAGAAGCCTTAACTGATGATTACTGGATTTTGGCTATGCAAGAAGAGCTAAATCAGTTTGAAAGAAATCAAGTCTGGGATTTAGTTCCAAGACCCAAAAGTCATCCTGTTATTGGTACCAAATGGGTTTTCAGAAATAAACTTGATGAATCTGGAACAATAATTAGAAATAAAGCTAGACTGGTTGCTAAAGGGTATAACCAGGAAGAAGGCATTGATTTTGAAGAAACCTTTGCACCAGTAGCTAGACTAGAGGCTATAAGAATACTACTGGCATATGCATGTATGAAAAACATTTTACTGTATCAGATGGATGTAAAGAGTGCCTTTCTGAATGGATATATCATGGAAGATGTCTATGTAGATCAACCTCCAGGATTTGAGGATTCTACAAAACCAAACCATGTTTATAAACTAAAGAAAGCTCTTTATGGTTTAAAACAAGCCCCTAGAGCATTGTATGAGAGACTGAGTAATTTTCTAAGTGAAAAAGGATTCAATAGAGGCAAAATTAACACAACCTTATTTACTAAGAAAGAAAATAAAGATTTACTAATTGTTCAAATTTATGTTGATGATATTATTTTCGGTGCTACTAATGAGGCTCTTTGCAAGAAATTTTCTGAGTTAATGCAGGGAGAATTCGAGATGTCTATGATGGGTGAACTCAATTTCTTCCTTGGACTACAAATCAGACAGCGAGATGATGGTATCTTCCTCAGCCAATCCAAGTATCTGAAAGAGCTGCTAAAGAAGTTTGGAATGGGGAATGCCAAGCCAATGGGAACACCTATGGCTACTGCAACCAAACTGGACATGGATGAAAATGGGAAGATGTTTGACATTACTCAGTACAGAAGAATGATTGGATCCCTACTGTATTTAACTGCCAGTAGACCTGACATTATGTTCAGTGTCTGTATGTGTGCAAGGTTCCAATCATGCCCCAAAGAGACCCATGCAACAGCTGTGAAAAGAATTTTCAGATATCTCATTGGAACATCACAGATGGGTCTTTGGTATCCAAAAGGCAATGGAGAAGATCTCAAAGGATACACTGATGCTGACTTTGCAGGATCCAAAACTGACAGAAAAAGCACAAGTGGAACTTGTCAGTTTCTTGGAGAATCCCTGGTTTCATGGTTCAGCAAAAAGCAAAACAGTGTGGCTCTATCCACTGCAGAGCTGAGTATGTTGCAGCTGGAAGCTGTTGTGCTCAAGTCATCTGGATGAAGCAGCAGCTAGAGGATCTTGAGGTTAAAATAAAGGAGATACCCATCATATGTGATATCAAAGTGCCATAAATATCACTAAGAATCCTGTCATGCACTCAAGGACGAAACATATTGAGGTTAGGCACCACTTCATAAGGGATCACATTCTGAAAGGAGAACTTAAAATGGAATACATCCTAACAGAAAATCAAGTAGCTGTTATACTCACAAAACCTCTACCCGAAGACAGGCATTGCAAAATAAGAAGAGAATTGGGAATGGTAAATCCCAATGAATTGTAATTTATACTTATGAAATTCTCTTTTTAGAGTTTTAAATCTTAAAATCAATTCTAACTTCAGCATCGGAGAGTGTTTAATTTAAGTTGCAGGTGCTCATCACAAGACTAAATGGCTATACTCTTGAAGATTTGAGCATATCAAAATGGAACAACCAGAAAGTGAAGTAAACAACGAAAAACCTATGTTCTGGATCCATTCTGTAAGTTCTTAATGATGATGCTTATATTTGAAATGGTGTTAAATGTATGTTGATTCATAAAACTGTGTTTTTATACTGGCCAACAAGGTCAACATTCGAATTTTAAGTGACCAACAGACGAACTTTGACCTGTTATACTTTGGAACAGTTCTCACTGATGCCTCGAAATTCGTCTGTCAAATATGGAAGTTCGAATTTTCAAGAACAAAATTTTCAAAGATATGATTGTCCACCACTGTTATACGAATTATCACTACTTAACATTCGACTATTGGACAACCTTTACAAAAGTTGAAAAATTTGAATTCACAATTCAAAATTCGTCTGTTGAATCATGTTCTTCATGATGAATGCTTGAAAGATGATGCTCTGCTTGCTTAATTCGTCTATTGGTTGCAGTTTTGATTGTTGATGCTATTTTCTCTTTAACATTCGAACTTTGTTGAAACAAAATTCGTCTGTTGTGCGTGTACTGCTTGTTCCAAGCCTCTGTCAGACGAACTTTCAGATGAAAATTCGTCTGTCAGTAAGCTTTGCTGAACGGTTTAACTTGTAACTGCCCGAAGTTCAAATTTTGACCCCTCAAAATTCGTCTATCAGACGGTTACATACGTTAAATCCGATGGTTTTCCAGAGAATAGACGCAACCCTATTTGTAACTCCTTCAAACCTGTTCTGATTCTCTCTTCAATCCTCTTAACTCCTGTCCAAAAACTGACATTCTTCACCGATTAAACTTCCATTCGCATCCCTTAAATCTTTTCTCAACCACATTCTGCATCATTCAACCGAAAAATGGCGAGAGTGAAGAATCCTGGAGCAGGACAAGCTGGAACTCGACCAAAGAGAACGGTCAAATCTTAATATGCTACAAAGGAAGGAGAGAAATCTAAGAGAAAGGCTGAACCCAGTAAAGCTACTCCTTCCAAACGCCAAAAATCATCATCCAAGGCAGATTCTCAGAAAACTGGTCCCTCATCATCAAAATCTGCGGTTGCTTCGGCTGATACTACTGCTGTGGCTTCCTCCTCTTCTACACAATCTGGAGAATATGAACTTACTACACTGCCACTTTGGAGCACTCCAGAGATTCAATTTTCCAGCAAGAAGGTAATAAAGCCTCACTGTGTGAATATGGAACAATTCTTAATATCTAACAACTTTGATGCTGGAATATGGTTGTTAAGATATAAGAATCCGTTGGAGATTGCTGAAAAATATGACGATGAGGTAGTGAAAACTTGGTATGCCTCTCTTAAATATAACAGCAAGAAAAGGAAATGGGAGGTCACTTTGAGATCAAGGACCATTTGGCTTGCTAATGAAACCTTCAATGAGGTGTTGGAAATCCCAGGTCAAGATGGGCTGAAAGTTGACATCACAGCCTCTGGTTATATGGCTGAGGCTAGCACAACTGATGAAGAAGGTGAGCCCTTCCTATATTACAAGGAGAGCACTATCTTGGACACCTTATTCAGAAGAAGGGAGAATAGGCCCACAATAAATCTGTTGAAGCCCACAGACCTAAGTGTACAAGTAAGGATTCTGTACTACATTGTGTCCAGGATCATTTTCAATAAAGGTGGAAGCTTCAATTTGATAACAAGGGCAGAGACTCATGTGATGACTGCTATCATTCATGGGAATCTAATAAACATGGGTCATATCATCCTCCAGCTAATGATAAAGGCAAGGGATCAGAGGAAGGAGTCCACACTCCCCTATGCAGCAATTATTTCAAGAATCCTGCAGCATGCTAGGATTCAACACATTGAAAAGGGGAAAGGGAAACTCACTGAGGTCTTCAAAGAAGAGGAATTGCAAAGGATGGGCATTGAAAGAGATGAAGGACATTGGGTTGGAAAGGGAGCAGGGAAATCTGAAGACTTGTTCTTTGTTGCTGATGCTTCCCTCCAACAAGAAGGCACTTCTGAGGCTCCTGGAAGATCTGTACCTCAGCCTTCTCAGCCCATTCCATCTCCATCCAGGCCTACACACCCTCCTTCCACTCTCTCTTCATGGGTCAAGCCAACAAAGATCACTGAGTTGTTTGACAGTCTGTCAACACTCATTCTCAGCATTAGGGATGAGCAAAACACCAAATTTGCTCATCTACATGATCAAATCCATCAGTTGGCTGTAAATATGAAGGTGGTAGCTGATGCTTATGAAGAGATCAGAAATGCAATACCTACCACTTCAGCTCCACCTCAGCCTGGTGTTCCTGAGCTTACTCTGTCCCCATCTCCTGTGCCTCCAAGTCCCTTTGTGCTGGATTCTCCTATCCCTGGTGTTGGTATGCAAGAGACTGAACCAATTGGCACGCCAAAGGCCTCCAGCAATGAGGCAAGTCCTGGTCCACCCTTGGACTATGGCATGGAGGAAGAAGGTCTGCAGGAAACAAGCCCAATTGAGCAGAGTGAAGCAGTTGCTCAGGACTCTATCCTTTCCACCCAAGAGTCTGAGCAAGTTGAGCAGCTAGTAGCATCCATATCTGCTTCACCATTTCTGCAAGCTGCACTCAATGAGGAAAGGAGCATTGTGCCTGTTATTGACTTTGCTGCTATTGCTCACAATGCCCTTCTGCTAGCTCAAAGGAGAAGGCTTGAAGAAATGTTTCCTCCTCCTGAACCAGCCTCTCCTTCTCTTGCTGCTTATGGGCTGTCAGAGGAACAGAGAGCTCGACTAGCTATTTCAAGACAGGAAATGCAAGAGCTACTTGAGGTCTCTGATGATAGTAAAGATGAAGAACCTAGCCCTGAACCTGCGGCATCAACCCAGCCAGAGATTCCTTTTGCTCCTGTCCCTCTTCATGCTGTTCCTATTTCTCAGATTCCTCCTCCAATGGATTTTGTTGGGCTTTCTGATGATGCCAAAAAGGGGGAGAAGATAAAGCAAACTGGGACCAAGCAAACTGGAAAATCTGCTGAGTCTTCTGGGAAAGGAAAGACATACAGCAAGAAGTCTAAGCCAAAGAAGAAATGATTGTTTTAGATCTTAGGCTGAACCTTCCTGTTGTATCTTGTTTGATGGTTATTCCTTATGTTTTGTTATTCCTTATGTTTTGAGAACTAATCTTAAAAATTGAAATATGTATTGAAACAATTTGATTAAATGATTTATGTTCTTGGTTGCAATGTTTTGAGCTTTGAATCTCTTCACTTAATCTGTTGGAAATGATATCTTATGAACTGTAATGCATATGTTGAGGGGGAGCTTGTGTAAGCAAACCCAAGTACTAATCCAGTTTGTGAGCTGTTTTGTCATCATCAAAAAGGGGGAGAATGTTGAATCAAGTGTTTTGATGATTCCCAACTAACACTCAAGAGCTTGGATTGAAGATATCAAAGGAGATCAAAGTTGTTTCAAGTGAAGATTTTCTAAGTATTTGTTGTTAGATCTCTTGTAACTTCTTTTGTTTTAGTTATGATTGGGTAAAAGAATTTGATTTAAGAAAAAGATGTTTTCAAACCTAGATTTGAAGTCAAATCTTTTCTTATTTGAAAAATACTCACAAACAGACGAAGTTTAAAAGGTTAAACTGAACTGTCAAGTTGGAAATTCGAACTTTGCCTTTGGAAATTCGAATTTCGAGATTAAACTGAACAAGTCTGAAGAGATGTCTCTCTGTCAGACGAATTTTGGTCTTTCAAAATTTGAATTTTCATATAAGTCTGAAAGAAGCCTCCTTGTGACAGACGAACTTTACAGTTTCAAAATTCGAATTTCAGACAAAACACAATTTGTGAAAACCAAAGAAATTCGTCTGAAACTATGTTAAAGTTCATCTGAAATTAAGAAGAAATTGAGTTTGAAAAATGCTCTCTGACAGACGAACTTTGACTTTGCAACATTCGAATTTTCATACAAGTCTGAAAGAAGCCTCCTTGTGACAGACGAACTTTACAGTTTCAAAATTCGAATTTTAGACAAAACACAACTTGTGAAAACCAAAGAAATTCGTCTGAAACTATGTTAGAGTTCATCTGAAATCAAGAAGAAATTAAGTTTCAAAATTGATCTCTGACAGACCAATTTCACTACGTCAAAATTTGAATTTCGAAGAAAGTGAACTACTGTGCCTCTTTGAACGTTCAATGGACCGACGAATTTTGGGCATCCGAAATTCGAATTTCGAGGGTACTGCAGAAAATTGAAAACACTGTTCACGATTTACAGAAAAACTTTCTTCTTGAAAATTCGTATGTCACATTGAGAAAATACTTTATAAGTTTCAAAATTCGAATTTCACCCTATGGACAGACGAACTTCGTATTTTAACGTTGGAAGCCTTAACCTTCGGTTCCTTCGAAATTCGTCTATTGACCAACCAAAATTCGAATTTCAGTATGTCAGAAGCATTAAATACGGTTGGTAAACGGATAGTTTTTCAGAGTAACCGTTGGATAACTTCCCCAACGGATAGATTTAAGTCTCTAACGGATATTTGAGACCTAAAACTATAAATATAACATCATTTGAAGTTGTGGGTAACGAATCAAACTTGTTAATACCGAATTTCTGCTGAATCTTCTTCTCAAAAGCTTTTACCCTCTCAACTTCATTATCTGTACTTTAACCTTCACATCTACTCTATTCAAGAGAGTTATATCTTTGTAAACAATCTACTCTTCATCTGGAAGATAGGTTTACTTGTGAGGGGAATTCACAAGGGGACGGGGAAGCACATAGAGAAAGTGCTTGGAGAGTTTGAGAGAGCTCAGAAACAGAGCATACTCGTGTACTGTGGCATTAGCAAGAAGCCCGTTGAAATTCTTGCTGTATAGTGGATAAATCTCAAGAGGTGTCTTGGGGACTGGACGTAGGTCAAGAGGATAGACCGAACCAGGATAAATCACTGAGTCTTTCTCTCCTTATCCTTACTTATCAACTTGCTCTGTTTTACTCATTGCTTTCATTATACTGTGATATCTTCACCCACTTCACTTTGTGCAGAAAAATTTCAATCTTTCCAATTCACCCCCCCTCTTGTGAAGTCAGCCTTGCTAACACTAATCAATATCATCACAAAACATTCATACAATTATATGGCATATTCATTAAATCATGAAAAACAACAATGGTAACATAAAGCATTGATAGAGAAAGTAATTACCTTAAGCTTTTCCTTTACTTTCCAAACTTGGTAAACCTTTCCTTTGATCTTCCATCACTTCCTTGAATCTTAATGCATCACAAATTAAGGCTATTAACCACAGATTTCATGAGCTCCTTCACAAAGTATGCTTACTAACCCTAAAATTCCATTTTGCAAACCATTTGGATTTTCTTGTACAGCACATTTGTATCTATCTATTTTGGACCCAAGAAATCTATTTTTGGAATCAAAATCATGAAATTCCCTTCCTATTGCAAATCCTAAATAGGCAGAAAATTGTATAAAATTATTTGCTTTTCTAAACATCAAATAATTTGTATATCCTTGCCCTTTAAACCATTTCTAAGCTTTTTTATAGATTGGTTTCTTCAGAGCTCCACTTTCTCTCTCTACTCTCTCTCATAGACAAAAATTTCAGAGGGTGAGGAGAGAAAAAATTGCCATGAAACTCATCCTAAGTGCTTGGAATCACAACATAGGAAGAATAAAAGCTTAACTTGAGCACCTAGTCTTCTATTGTGCCTTCAAGCTCTCCCTTTTTGCTCTAAGGTTCTCATGCTTTCTCTCTCACTCTTGCCTCTATTTCAGTTGTGTAAATGGAGCAAATGAAGTGTTGGTGAAGGCTTAACTCAAGGCTTAGATGAAATATATCAAATAAGAGGTAAATCATGGTTAATTATATTAACCTTAAGTTACTTTATTTAAAATCTTTTATGATATTTTCTTTGGTGTCCTCTTTGTTGTCCAGCACGTCATTTTTCCTTATTTTTGGCCAAAAAATTACTTCAATAATTTTTATGGCCCAAAATACCTTTTACTAATTAAAGATGTCATTAAACAAATTTCCTTATGTTCTATTCTCAACAATCATAGGATCAAAGATGTCATGAAACTAATAACAGAGTCTAGAACTCAGGGACAATCCATGGAACACATAAAGCCACATCACACATGGTATCCAGTTATATCTTTATACTTGGTACAATACTAAATAAACATATAACATGTGGTCACGAATGAGCTCATATAGATCATGAGTACTCAATATCTGGTGCACCAGCCAAAAGAGAAACCACCTCAGTCACCATCTTGCTAGAACTAAAATCCTCTCTTGAAAAAAGGGTGTTATTGAGAGGTAAGACATATGTCCTAGTAACTAGGGGCAACAAAAATAAGAGGTTTCACTCACACACACACACTACAAGATAAATACACGGTATAATATATACAAATACATATTTCACACTTATGCAATATATAATATGCAATATGAGAAATGCCATGCACATGATATGCAAAACCCATATCTATCATAGCAAGAACCATGAGCTAGTTACTATCACAAAGTAACTTTAATAAGCAACCTCCTTCTAACAATTGGTGAAGGCCGATTCCGGGTACTCTTAAGCTCACTACCACTAGTCATAACCTGAACAAAGGTCATTCCACTAGCTTATTGGACATGGTTCCCCTTCCCCTGGACCACTCAAATTGGTGGTAATTTATGGAAGGCGCATCCTCAATCCATTGCCACCTAGCTATCCTAACCAAAGGAAGATGATTTAGTGGCAGGGATATATATCTATCAACCTCACCACCTGGACACAAGGCCTCATGTATCCCATCAGTGGATCAGTATGCCATGTGGTATCCTCGTATCTTAAGTCATCATCACCCAACCAACAATATCCCAATATGTATAATGTAGTGGTGATGCCCAAATGTCATGCTAACATGTCAATGCCATACACAATCATCATCACCATCAGCATGCTAGCATGCTATTATATGGGGATACATAATAACAATAAGTGTATCAACACGAGTTAGCATCCAATATATGTATTTGTGATCAATTACTTTCTCATCATTATCAATATTGTTATCACTATCATCAAAACTTCACACACTAATACTAAGAGTATAATATTCCTGGATTAAAACTGTGTATTCCCATTTATATAAACACATATACTCGTAGATGAAAAATAGACTATTTTCGCTCCTTTATTGTACTTTTCAAAGAAAGAAGGTTTCGAGAAAACTAACGATTCCTTCCATAATATAAATGGCAATCATGATATGAAAACGTTCAAACATATAGAATGAATAAAATTACTCTGCAGTTATCTTAAGTTGCTACTCATCCACAACTCCTCAATAGGCCAGGGATCATCAACTATCACACATAAGAAACATGACAATCCAAGTCAATTAGGTAATATTCTACATCAAAACAAAGCTTAAACATTCAATCATACCAATAAAATCGTTAAAATCTACCAAAAATTGCTTGGTGCTTAAAATGCCCAATTCCATCATACTACCATTTCAACCACTTACCATTGGTGTCACCACTTCTAAATAACTCCTTGGAGCATTGATATCCTCACAAAGCATGCACAAATCCTATACAATTACTAAATACACATATCAAGTTATGCCATAACCTCTGGTATACTTCAACTCAGTATCCCAAGCATAAATCCAATGAAACCAAGATACCATTACCATTTTCAACCATTTTTATACTCAAAACAACCCATAAATCCACATTTGACCCTCATCAAATTTTTACATTATGAGAATTCAAAGCTTAGAGACTAGGGTTTGGAGAAACAACAACATAATCCATGAAGATCCATGACCTAAGGCCTAACTACATACATTAGTATATCATTCAAGCATTGGAACTCAATCTAATCGGTGGAAATTCATCCAAATTAGATCCCTAACATCTAACACCAAACCCACTGTTTAAAACTAGAAAAAGAGGAAGGAACAAGTGGAGAATCATCATACCTATGAAATCCAAGCCTTCCAAAGCTCCAAAAGGCATCTCAACATCTCACAACTTTGAACCCTAGCAAGGCATCTTCATTCTCCTCCATTTTCTTTTCCTTTAGTCAAATTCATCGAGTTATTTAAAAATAGATATTACAACATGGCACGCAACAAGGATTAATGGCATTGCAGCACTAGTGCTTTCTAACTTCGAGTCCACTAGCCCAAAATTTTGAATTTTGTAGTGGCATGAAAGGACCTTATTATGGCGTGGAGAGCTTCTGTCTCTATTATCCCTCCAGTCTTACACAACTTTAAAAATACACTTATGTAAGTCTTCTAGCATGTCCAGAAAAGTTAGATTAGGGTCAAATCTCCTCCTCGTGCCCCTTACTTCGCCACTCATTCACCATCATCACACTAGAAGAGTAGATCTGGGTTGTTCTTGTACTACACCAAATCTATCTCTTTGATCTCCTTCACACCAGATTTGTCCTTTATTACCATCGTTCACTATGAGAATAATGATGTTTAGATTTCGTTGTGGCTATTTTTTTTGGTGAAATTGTGGCTTTTTTTTTATAGAAAATTCATAGAACTTGAAGCAATAATTCAATCTTCCTTGTTCACTCATATTATCTAATTGTGGCTATTTAATTTGGACTTTTTATTGTGATGCTATTTGGAATTCTTGTGTGGTCTTGCAGTTATTTTCTCATATTGCTTTGTTAATTATTTATGTTTTTGAAATCATAGGTAACTAGATAAACCAGTTAGGAAAGAATGTTATTATCATGGTAATTAGATTGTGTAACAACCCTCATGACATTTTTATTGGCGTTGTGTGCAGAACCATAAGAAGAATCAACGTGGAGGAAAAAGAGCTCTACATCACGGTGAGAAGCAGGGCTGTTGCGGCGAGAGCGAGATCCAGAGGGACATTTTCATGCTAAAAGGCTGTGGTGTTATGGCTGGCTTATCTGGAGCCATAACGGAAGTCAAGAAATTAGTTTAAATCTGAATCATTTCAGACGAACAGAAAAGAAAGAAACAGAGGGAGTGACGAAGGAATAGCATTAGGGTTCTAACTTTCTTGTTAATAAATGATCTCTACTTCTTACTCTCCATTTTCTTCGGTTTTGAGTTGGGTTTTCTTGGTTATATATTGGGATTTCTGGTTTTGGCCAAAATCCACCAATCAAAATGGATGAAATGGGATTAAGGAAGTGTGATTTGGTGTTCTTGTTGCTTGGGTATGAGTTTTCAAGGATATATGTATGATTTGAGCTTAACCTTAGGTTGTTTTCGGTCAGGGCTCTTGGGAATTCAAAGTGTACTAGATTGAGAAGTGTTTGAATGGTCCTGAGGAGCTTAATGATGCATAAAAGTGATGTTGGAACCTTGGGTTAGGACTAAATGGTTGAATTATGGAATTTGGATATTTGGACTATATGTTAATTGAGGTATTATGTTAATGCAAAGGTTGGTTGGTTGCTAGGAGAAGTCAAGTCGTGATATTGGCATTCAAGAAAGCTTGTGGAACTCATGTGAGCATGGCGTTGACAACCTGAGGTAACCGAATGTTTGCATTGTTTATATTGTATATGTATATTAAGTTGGTATATATGTGTTTATATGCATGTTTCTGTTTATACCATGATATGGATATATGTGTGTGTATGGTTTGTCTTTATATTGTGGTATACACATGGCTAGATGCATAGGATATGATGATTAGAGATGATGATGTTGATGTGACATTACATAATGCATGCATGACATTGTGATACATGATGATAATGATTATGTGATGATACGACATGAGCATCACCACATGGCATTGTGAGATTGTGATATATAGCGGATTGGGTGGTGATGATAATATGATATGATATATGATAAGGGAGGATAACGATGAGATCCCTGGCGCTAAATCCTCCCCTATGGCCAGAGAAGCCAAGCGGTAGTGTACTGCACCTTCCCTAAATCACCACCAATTTGAGGTGGCCCATGGGAAGGAGAACCACGATCTGACCATTAGTGTTACCTTTGGCCGAGTGCATTAATAAGAGATGAGCTTGGTGATATCCCGAAATCAGTCTTCACCAACTAGTAGAAGGGAATTACCTATACGAAATGTCTTGTTATGACAACAGTTTATGGCTCTAGCTATGTGTGAGAGAGACATGCATTCCATTTTATATTGTATTCATGAGATTGTATGAGATGTATATATGAGTGTGGTTATCCCCAGTTACTGAGACATTGTCACACATCCCTTTCCCATGAACTAATATTTCAAGAGAAGGTTCCGGTACTAGTCAGGAGAAGACAAGGGAGTAACATACTGGACATGGGAATATCAATTATGTGTAGTATTTGTGAGTTGTATATTAGTTCAATAGTGATTGTAATGGATGTGAGATTCTGGATGGTTGTAATGATATGGTTGTATGGTTGTTGTTGGTATGTTATGGATATGGTTTTGTGATGTATGCATAGTTTTGTATGTCGAGAAGTCAGTATGGTACTGTTTGTGAGCCCAAAGGTGGAATTGGACCTTGTTGGTGTGTTTTAGAGCCTATAGCCTACTTTGACAATTTAGGGTTCAAAGGAGTCAAATCTCAAGGGAGTGGTTTCCTTGAGATGAAACCTCTTTGGACAAGTTGGTTGAATGGTTTTAGACTTGCGTGAATGGTCTCAAATGGTTAGGTTGCCTTTGGTGGCAAATGGGAGTTGTAAGTTGTGAGTTTTGGTCAAAAAGTAGCTAAAAAGGTATCGGCTATACAGAATCTCCATACAGAGTTGGATTGAGGTGAAATTGGTTTCTATGGATAGATTGGGATAAGATTGACTTATAGGAGTTGGAATCAGGTCAATCAGAGATAAGAACATAAAGTTATGCGCGTCAGAAGTTTGCCCCGGAGGATGAGTTTTTGCTAATATTGTATCAATATTAGGGCGCCGTGGTGCTAGCAAGTCAGTGGGTGTGAGAGAATTTGAGAAGAGTCAAAGCCATGTCAGTATTGAAGCGGCTATGGCCCCAGCCCAGTTTCTATTGTCCTTTGGCGTTTTTCCATTGCCTTGAGGTTTTAGGAAGTGATTGTGAGATGTTTGGGTTGTGTTTAGTTGGTTTTTGAAGTTTTTGGTCAAGTCAGGAGGTCATTGGGAGTAAGGTGTTACATTTGGGTATCAGAGCAATGGTTTTGTGCCATTGTTTCTGCTTGAAGTAACACTTAGCACAACTTTGAATACATAGACTTACATATTCCCGCTGCAATGCTAGTCCAGAACTATATAATTGAATGTGTTATTGCTTGTGTGTGGGAAGAATGTCTCATAGAGGAAGGCAAAGTATCAGTCACCTAATGAGGCAGATGCATGAGATGTTGATTGGTCTCAGTATTCAAGTAAATACTCAGGGGGAAATATTAAACAGGTTGCAAGAGCAAATGAATCGGTAAGAACAGGGTGATGAGAGCCCCAAGAGTTGAAAGAAGGGGTATCTCCTCACAATTGAAAGACTTTTAGAAGTTCAATCCCCTGGCTTTTGAAGGTACCATGGATGTTACAATGATTGAAGAATGGATAGAGCAATTGGAGAATATATTCAGTGTGATGGATTACACCTCGGAGCAAAAGGTGCAACTGGCAGTGTTCAAGCTTGAAAAGAAGACCAAGCGATAGTAGAGAAGTGTTCTCCCAAGTGTTGAAATATAGGTGCCCTGATGACATGGGAATAGTTTAAGGAACGGTTCTTTGTACACTATTTCCCTCCAGCCCTAATGATGCAGAAGGAGGCTGAGTTCCTAGCCTTTTAGCAAGGGAATTTGTCGGTGGATGACTACATTAACCAATTCCTGGATTTGGCGAAGTATTCCACTTATCTGAACAATTATCCTAATGATAGGTGGAAGGCTCAAAAGTTATTTAAGGGAGCCTGTCCAGAGATTAAGGGGAAGCTGTCAGTGGTAGATTTTGTGTCCTTTGAGGACTTGGATGCGAAGATATGTGTTCTGTCCAGAGGATGAAGGAGACTAAGGAGGATAGAAGGAATTCCATGTTCCAAGCCTTTTTTCATCAAGGACCTATAGGAGAAATCAATAAAGGAAGTGAATTAGGCAGTGGAAGTAGTGGTGGTAGTATAAGTTCTAGTAGAGTAAGAGGTCTCCATATTAGAGGCCGCAATCATAGAGGAAGAGGCAGGTTTGGTAAGGATCAGCCCAACAGAGGTTAGCATGGTAGAGGACCCTTTTATTGAGGAGGCTTTGACAAGGGGAGTTCCAGTCAGAGTGAATATGCAGGAAGAGACTCTACTTTATCTCAAAACAGTTCAGGTATTGCCTCGAATCCGTGCACCAAATGTGGGATGAGTCATGGTGATTGACCATGTTTGGTTTCTTATAACTATGGGAGACCAGAAGATATTGCACGAGGTTGCCATGAGCCTAGGCGTGATGATGCAATAGGGAGGCCCATGATGCTTGATCAAGTTTTCATAATTACCCGACAGGAAGCGGATACAACACTTAACTTGATTAGAGGCAAACTTAAACTTAATGGTTTCTCTATACATGCATTGTTTGATTTAGGTGCATCGCATTCCTTCATATCTTTTAATTGTACTCGGAGATTGGGTATTGTGGCAATGGAGTTGCCTTTTGAGTTATTAGTATCCACACCCATGGGAGTTTCACTCAAAACTGCTCAAGCTTGTCTAAATTATATGGTTCATTTTAAACACCGAAGCACTACTCTGGATCTAATCTGTTTGTTGTTGCAAAAGATTGATGCGATAATTGGGATGGATTGGTTGGAGGTGAATAGTATCATTCTTGACTTTATCGGAAGATTGTGTCTTTGCCCATGAATATCTCTAGTGTTGAAGGGGATGAAAATATCTGTTTGTCCTTTGCCCAAGCTAACAAGTATTTGAGAAAAGGATGTCAAGGGCTTCTAGTTTTCTTCTCTGTTAATATGGATATGGAAGGTGGTATTGAAAGATACCCGATTATGAGTGAATGTCCTGATATGTTTCCAGAAGAGATTACTAGTTTGCCGCCACCACGAGAGCTAGAGTTTTCCATTGATTTGCTGCCCGGCACAAGTCCTATTTCTAAGGCTCCATATCAAATGGCATTGTCTGAATTGAAAGAACTTAAGAAGTAGATTGAAGATTTGTTGAAAAAGGGTTTCATCAGATCAAGTGTCTTACCTTAGGGAGCTCCAATATTGTTTATCAAGAAGAAGGATGGTAGCCTCATATTGATTACACGCAACTAAACCGAGTGATGATTAAGAATAAATATCCTTTACCTAGGATTGAAGGCTTGATTGATCAGTTGGCAGGTGCCTTCATTTTCTCTAAAATCGATTTGAGGTCAGGATACCATTAACTGCGGGTGCGTGCTAAAGATATGCCTAAAATTGCTTTTTGAACTTGATATGGTCATTATGAGTTTCTTGTGATGCCATTCAGGCTGACCAATGCCCTTACAATCTTTATGGATCATATGAATAGGGTGTTCCGACTGTATTTGGATAAATTTGTGGTGATATTCATTGATAACGTTCTAATATACTCCAAGAGCAAGGAAGAGCATGCGCTCCATCTTTGAATTGTATTGCAAGTGTTGCGGGATCACTAACGCTATGCCAAGCTTAGTAAATGTGAGTTTTGGCTAAAGGAGGTGAAATTTCTGAGTCATGTGATTTCTGTAGAAGCAGTACTAGTAAAGTAGAAGCGATGTTGAATTAAGATAGACCGCAATCGGTGACTGAAATTCACAGCTTTTTGGGATTGGTTGGTTACTACCAGAGGCTCATTAAGTGATTCTCTCAGCTTATTATGCCATTGACTAGACTCACCCGCAAGGATCGATCTTTCATTTGGGATGAGAGGTATGAGAGAGCATTCCAAGAGCTGAAGGTTTGTCTAACATCCACCCTAGTACTGATCATCCCTAACCCATCTGAGTCATTCACTATTTATATGGATGCCTCTAAGAAAGGTCTAAGGTGTGTATTAATGCAACAAGGCAGAGTTGTGGCATATGCTTCAAGGTAGTTGAGACCTCATAAGGAGAACTATCCCACTCACGACCTTGAACTAGCGTTGTAGTGTTTACCATGAAATTGTGGAGGCATTATCTCTATGGCGCTCAGTTTGAAGTATTTGTATGATCAGAAGGAGTTGAACATGAGGTGAAGGCATTGGGTAGAGTTCTTGGTAGATTATGAATTTGCTTTGAAGTATCAT
This sequence comes from Adenanthera pavonina, assembly GCA_026686845.1. Classification (NCBI taxonomy): domain Eukaryota; kingdom Viridiplantae; phylum Streptophyta; class Magnoliopsida; order Fabales; family Fabaceae; genus Adenanthera; species Adenanthera pavonina. The sequence continues at coordinate 6,460,919 of JAIVEN010000019.1, read as the reverse complement.
CCTAGGAAAGCCAACATTATGGCGGATGCATTCAGTAGAAAGTGGATCCATATACTATGATGATAAGGGAACAACAGTTGCTGGAAAGTCTAAGAGATATGAAGTTATCCATTATTGTCCATCCTGGAGTACTAGTATTGGGATCCATCAATGTGTCAAGTGATTTGTTGAGGAACCTTTGCTATGCTCAGTTGGAGGATAACTATCTTTTGGGCATACAGGAACGAATTGAAATGGCAAACACCTAGGGCTTTATATACTGGAGGATGGTATCATCTGGTACCGTGGTAGGATCTATGTGCCCAATGTTGCGGGGTTGTGAGAAATTATTTTGGAGAAAGCTCATAAGAGCAGGTACATTATTCACCTAGGTACCACTAAGATGTAACATGATTTGAAGTGAGGGCACTAGTGGCCAGGCATGAAAAAGGACATTGCAGAGTATGTTGCAAGATGTCTAATCTGTCAGAGGGTGAAGATTGAGCACCAATTGCCTATTGGTATGTTACAACCTTTGGAGATCCCGAAGTGGAAATGAGATAGTGTTTCTATGGATTTCATGATGGGAATATCAAGGACTTCTTCAGCACACAATGGAATATGGGTAATTGTGGATAGGTTGACAAAGTCAGCCCATTTTCTTCCAATTTGGGAGACTATTTTGATGGAGAAGTTGACCCAGTTGTATGTGAATGAGATTATAAGGCTACATGGAGTCCCGATGAATATTGTGTCGGATAGAGATACTAGGTTTATATTCAGGTTTTGGAAATTTCTTCAAAAAGCCATGGGAATGAAGTTGAGTTTCAGTACTACTTATTACCCTCAATCTGATGGGTAGACTGAAAGGACAATTCAGACTCTGGAAGACATGCTACGAGCTTGTGTTCTAGAGAATAAAGGCAATTGGGATCAATATCCGCTAATAGTTGAATTTGCCTACAATAATAGCTACCACTTGAGTTTGTAGATGGCTCAATATGAAGCTTTGTATGGTAGGAAGTATAGATCATTATTGTGTTGAGTTGAAATCGGTGAATAGAGTCTTTTGGGCCTGGATATTGTGGATCAAACCTCTCAACAAATAGAGAATATTTGACAGAGGCTTATGACCACTCAGAGTCGGCAAAAGAGTTATATGAATAGAAGGAGGAGACCATTGGAGTTTGATGCTAGAGACCATGGGTTTTTTAGGGTCATTCCTACTACTGGTGTTGGGAGATCAATTTAAGCGAAGAAGCTCACTCCGCGGTATATGGGTCCATATCAAATTTTGGAGCAAATTGGACCAGTAGCGTATCAAATGGCTCTACTGCCTAATCTTGCTAGATTGCATGATGTTTTCCATGTGTCCCAACTTAATAAGTATCATCCAAATCCATCTCACATAATTGATGACGATAAAGTCCAAATATGAGAGGATCTAACTTTTGAGGTCACGCCGTTACAAATTCTGGATGTAAACCAGAAATAGTTGAGGAATAAGACCATTAAATTAATAAAAGTGTTATGAAGCGGCTTGACATCCAATGATGTCACTTGGGAGATGGAAGAATCCATGTGAATGAGGTATCCAGAGATTTTTGTTTGAGGTAAGAGTTGAAATTTTGAGGATGAAATTTTTATAAGGAGAGGAGAATGTAACAACCCTCATGACATTTTTATTTGTGTTGTGCATAGAACCAGAGGAAGAATCAACGTGGAGGAAAAAGAGCTCCATGCCACAACGAGAAGCAAGGCCGCCACGGTAAGAGCGAGATCCAAAGGGACATTTTTTGGCTAAAACCAGTAGCGCCGCAGCGAGCTTATCTAGAGTTGCGACTGAAGTTGAGAAATCAGTTTAAATTTAAATCATTTTAGATGAATAGAAAAGAAAGAAACGGAGGGAGCGACGGAGGAGCAGCGTTAGGGTTCAAAGTTTTCAGCCATTAGGAGTGATTTTTGGACCTCAGGAGCTTGGATTCACATTGGTAAGTGATCTCTACTCCTCTCTCTCTATTTTCTTCAGTTTTGAGTTGGGTTTTCTCAGTTATATGTTGGGATCTCTAGTTTTGGCCAAAATCCACCGATTAAAATGGATGAAATGGGATTAAGGAAGTGTGATTTAGTGTTCTTGTTGCTTGGGTATGAGTTTTGAAAGATATATGTATGATTTGAGCTTAACCCTAGATTGTTTTCGGTCGGGACTCTTGGGAATCCAAAGTATACAGGATTAAGTAGTGTTTGAATGGTCCCTAGGAGCTTAATGATGCATAAAAGTGGTGTTGGAACCTTGGGTTAGGCATAAATGGTTGAATTATGGAATTTGGATATTTGGACTGTATGTAAATTGAGGTATTATGTTAATGTGAAGGTTGGTTGGTTGCTTGGAGAGGTCAAGTCGTGGGATTGGCATTCAAGAAAGCTTATAGAACTCGTGTGAGCGTGGTACTGATAACTTGAGGTATCCGGGTGTTTGTATTGTATTGTATATGTATATTATGTTGGTATATATGTGTATATATGCATGTTTCCATTCTTACCACGATATGGATTTGTGTGTGTGTATGGTTTGTCTTTATATTGTAGTATGCACACTGCTGGACGCATAGGATATGATGATTATGATGATGATTAGAGAAGATGATGTTAATGTGACATTATATGATGCATGCATGACATTGTGATACATGACGATGATGATTATACGATGATACGACATGAGGATCACCACATGGCATTATGAGATTGTGCTATATGCCGGATTGAGTGGTGATGATGACGTGATATACAATGATATGATATGATATATGATAAGAGAGGATAAGGATGGGATCCCTGTCGCTAAATCCTCCCCTATGGGTCCCTAGGAGCCAGGCGGCAGTGGACTGCACCTTACCTAAATCACCACCCATTTGATGTGGTCCATGGGAAGGAGAACCACGATCCGAACATTACTGTTACCTTTGACCGGGTGCACTAATGGGACGTGAGCTTGGTGACGTCCCGGAATCAGTCTTCAGCGACTGTTGGAAGGGAATTACCTATATGAAATGTCCTGTTACGACAACAGCTTGTGATTCTAGCTGTATGTGAGGGAGACATGCATTCCATTTCATATTGCATTCATGAGATTGTATGAGATATATATATATATGAGTGTAGTTGTTCCCGGTTACTGAGACATTGTCTCACATCCCTTTCCCATGAACTAACTGTAATATCCCTATTTTTATGGGATGTTATAAAATGAATAAAAGATGAGAAACGAACCGAGACAAAAATGTTATATACTCGAGCTTTAGAAGCAATTAATTTTTCACCTAATTTTCAAAAGAAGTTATGTTTTGTCCTTAATTGGAATTAATTTTTCACAAGATTTTTAGCAGAAATTAATTCCAGAACTTACCATAGAAAATATACAATATACCACTATAATGAAAGCCCGTCCTGAGCTGAGCGTAACGATATAAAAATTGCATAGCTAGGAGGTCTAGATTGAAAAATAGACCAATTTGAAAGTTAATATAAATAGTGAAAAATAAATAATAAAAAATTGGTCTTTAGGTGAAATTACGAGAAAGTGGCCAAAAGAATGGATAATTACATTTTTGACCTAGCTCAAGAGTAAAATGGTCATTTTCCATATTAGAAATAAAATGTGAATATTGCATTTAAGCCCCAAAGAAAAAAGTGTTCATATCATAAAATGCATAAGGAATTTTTAAAAACGGGTGTACACCGTGTTGTATAAAGTAGAATAAAAAGATCAATTATCTCGATTAGAAGGAAAAAGAAGGACATGAAGATTTTTTCCTTGAGAAAAAGAAATAGAAAGAAAAAGAAAGGCGGTGGACACAGGTGAGATGAAGAAAAGTTTATAATTTTGGGAAAAAATTATACCTAATGACTCGAAAGTTTTAAAATTTATAAATTTACCCCAAGTCAAGGGCATTTTTGTAAATATGAAAAATTACAGTCAAAATGAAGCTCTCAATGAGATAAACCCAATGGAATATAGTATGAAATTCATTAAGGTCAAAATAATATTTATTGGGTAACTAGGATTTAATATTAATATTTTTCCTGATAAAAGTCAGTTTGGACTGTAAGAAGAGGCAGTATTAATTCAAGAAAAATTAGTGGGCCTTAATAAAATATATTTTGGTTCAAGATAATGATTTTGGACCAAAAGTAATCACTGGATAATTCTTTACTAATTTAATGGCAATTTTTGCAAAAATACTCAATTGGTACGAGTAAATTTAATTAGTAAATGGTATATTAGTCCAATAAAACATGAGAAGCAATTTTTGGCCAAAAAACTTGATAGGTGGCTTGATATTAACAGACTAGGGATAAGGAGGAAATTTATGGAAAAGCTTTTAAAAAAGTAACTCAAGATGGTTAATTAAGCTAACTAAACTATTCACTTGTCTCATATCTCTCTTCAAGCACTAGAGTTAAGTCATTTGAGTATTTCATCCCTTTCATTTCACGTCTGGTTAGCAGTTAAGAGGGTGAGAGAGAGCAAAAATTTTTGAAGAGCAAAGGAAGAGCAAGGAGGAAAAATTCAAGTCATATACACCAAGGTTAACTTCTATGACCATAAACCTACGTTCTCTTGTGGGTTAGGCTAGTTCTATGGAGTATTTTCTCTCTTCTCTCTCTTAAAGTTTCATCCATGGAAATTCTTGAGAGAGAAAGTGAGGCTATGAAGAAACTAAGCCATAAAAATGGATGTATATGTCATAAGCAATAAGATTATGCCATTAGATTGCAAATTTCTCTGATAGATATTTTTCTACATTTTTGTGCATTTTCTACCTATTTAGGGTTTGAATTAGGAAGGGAATTTCATAATTTTGACCCCAAAAATGGATTCCTTGGGTCTACAAATGGTAGAAACAAGTGTGTTGTACAATAAAAATCCAAAGGAAATCAATTTGGAATTTTAGGGTTAGTAATCACACTAATTGAAAAAGGTTGGGAAATTAGTAGTTAATGGTCATATTTTGTGATGCATTACAATTTAAGGAAGGGTTACAAGATCAAAGAAGAGGTGTACAAGGTTTGAAAGTTATTAGAAAGCTACAAGGTAGTTAACTAAACCTATTATACATGTATATTGTTATTGTTGCCATTATGTTTACTTGATGTATTTGTTGATTGAAATAAGGTTTTGTGATGGATTAGATTGATTGGTTATGTTGTTTGAAGGGCATTTGACCATAGAAATGTCTATAATTTAAGGGGAGGTGCTGCCCAAATTTTTAGAAATTGTTTGTGCACAATTGACTCTAAATGAAACTTTAATCCATTTTTCATGAAACTTTGCAATATATGATGATATATGAGCATGTATGGTAGTTACTACTGAGATTCTTTGAATCTCACCCCTTTCCAAATATCTAATGTTATAGATCCAAGTCATGGCAAGACTTCCCAAGAGGCAAAAGGATAGGAGAAGGAGGTTGCTCATTAAAATGAATTTGCTTTCTTTGGTGGTTTGTTTGGAATATCTTTCAAAAATGATGTGTACGATTTTAGAACTCTACTTGAATGTAATTATGTCTATCTAGATTGAGCATAATGTAATGTGCAAAGTGGAGACATGAAATGGCCATGTATGTATATATTAAGGTGTATTTTGCAAAGTTGAATGATGTAAGTGGCCATTCTGAGCACTGCTAGAAAATATGTGTACTATACAGATCCTTTGATGTATAATACATGAATATCTTTCCATGTACACCAAGATCACCTAATTTGGAGTTGTGTATGATTTATGGTGATTTTTCAAATGTATTGATAAAATCAGGGCTTTCAGAAATTGACCATTTCTATAGTACTTCTTAGAAAAAAAACTGTACAAATGGGCCAAGTAGATACCTAGTTTAATATTTTTTTCCATGTAGAGAATCTTTTAATCTATGTTTAGAGACTTGAACCAATCAATATGATTTTTCTTAATTTAGTTATGAATTTTCAAATTTTGCCGGGTAAAATGAAATTAACCAAAGAAATAGTACCCAAAAATAAAATAAATTGGTTTTAGTTGTTTTATGTAATCAAGCCTCTAATCATGCATTAATGGACTTAAATGGAGTCTAATACATGGAAAATGAGTCTAAATATGAGATGTGACATTAACATTTCAGGTGAAGGTTCTAGCACTAGTCCGGAGAACACAAGGGAGTAGCATACCAAACGTGGGAATATCAAGTCTGTGTAGTATTTGTGTTGTTAATGTATGTTGTACTAAGTAGAATAGTGATTGTAATGGATGTGAGATTCTGGATGGCTATAATGATATGGTTGTATGGCTGTTGTTGCTATGTTATGGATGTGGTTTTGTGGTGTATGCATGGTTTTGGATGTCGAGAAGTCGATATGGTAGTGTTTGTAAGCCCAAAGGTGGAATTGGGCCTTGTTGGTGTGTTTTAGGGCCTATAGCCTACTTTGTCAATTTGAGGTTCAAAGGGGTCAAATCTTAAGGGAGTAGTTTCCTTAAGATGAAACTCTTTGGACAAGTTGGTTGAATGGTTTTAGACCTGTGTGAATGGTCTCAAATGGTCAGGTTGCCTTTGGTGGCAAATGGGAGTTGTAAGTTATGAGTTTTGGTCAAAAAGTGGCCAAAATGGTGTCGGGTCTACAGAATCTCCATACTGAGTTGGATTGAGGTGAAATTGGTTTCTATGGGTAGATTGAGATAAGATTGACTTGTAGAGTTGAAATCAGGTCAATCGGAGTATAAAGTTATACACATCGGAGTTCACCTTGGAGGATAAGTTTTTGCTGATGTTGTATCAGTAGGGGTGCTGCAGAGCCAGGAAGTCAGTCCACAGTGCCAGCAAGTCAGTGGGCATCAAAGAATTTGGGAAGGGTAAGAGCCACAGCGGTATTGTAGCAACTGTGGCTCCAGCCCAGTTTCTGTTGTCCTTTGGCATTTTTTCACTGCTCTGAGGTTTTGAAAAGTGATTGTGAGATGTTTGGGCTGTGTTTGGTTGGTTTTTGAAGTTTTTGGTCAAGTCAGGAGGTCATTGGGAGTAAGGTGTTACAGATTGTTTGCGCAATCTATTATGAAACAACAAAATTTATCTATAAGATTTGATAGATCTAGTGGGGTTCAGACCCTTTTTGACATCATTACAAATGATAGCTCTCATTTGCATTACTTGACATTAATTCTTTTATAAGGTTTGAAGTCTGATACTATTGTTGGTTGTTTTTTTAAGAAAGGTCTTGATATTATTGAGTTTGGTGGGTCATGTAGTGCTCTCAGTTTTTGGGTTTAGCATTGTGGGGTTGTTTGTTCATTTTTTTTGGGGTTCAAGTTTGGAATATGTTTTTGGTGCCAAATCACGTGTTAACTAAAGGTTGCTACCATGAGTTGTAATGATGCTTCATATTTGATCTAGATTATCATTGGTCTTGAAATGGTCAAATTAAAACCATTTTGAATAATTGCTATGACTTAGATAACTTAAGCACCATAGCTTGTATTCATGGTTGATATGACATGGCACATATATTGTGATGTTGATTTATAGGAGCACTAAGGAGAGCATTCAAGGTAGTACTATTTCAAGTGGATGGCATTAGTTCATATATATATATGTATGTATATGTATGTACGTATGTGTGTATGTGGGCACGGAGTCATTTGTTTTGTTTAACAATAATAAGAAACTAACGTCTTTTTTATCTTTTGTGGCATATGAGGCCCACTACTCAGTGAATCAACATCTGAAGAGATTTGGCACACCAGCTTGAAGATGGAAGAAAGACTACTCATGGTTTTATTACTCTTTGTTAGTCCCTAACATTTGTGTGATATCATTTACCATAGAAATTGTTATTTTAACATTTGATAGAGGTCACTTTTTCCTACCTTTCTGCCTGCACAATGAGCATCCCCCTCTCTCATTCTCTAATATATGAGTATTTTTGGTTTTGGTTTAAACAATTATATGTTTATTGGATTATGATAGGTCACCAAAGTAATGGCTAGGTTAGCTTTTGCTAATATTATGTGTGTTGGCCCTAAGTGTTCGAGAAAAATTTAGTGGGATAATTAGGCATGTCTATACTAAACTTCTACTCAAGTAAATTTACTAGCTTAATTTTGTATGCTAGATGCTATAAAGTATAAACTTAGAGAAGTGCAATTGCACAAGCCATAGGTGTATAGACATTTCAAACATTAATGTTATTTTACATCATATATTAGTGAATTTAGCAAAAAACTTGTAGAAAATTTCTACAATGTTTATTAAAGATTACTACCATGTTTGAAAAATCTGTTATCTATGAAGTTACTGAGAAAATATAATACTGAGAAAAGCACTTCATGTGAGGAAATTAGGAAAATACATCACGTGGCAGCTGTAATGCTGTTATTTTTTTTTTCAACCTTATTTCTTGACTACATCTTATACAAGCTTGTATACATAAGATATGCCCCATTGGCTTTGGAAATTTTCCTGTAAAGTTTTATTTGAATAATTTTACTTTTGTTGCCTGTAATTATCATTTTTGTTAGAGAATTCAAAAGGGTTGCCTCCCTGCTCTAGACCCCAGTTGTATATTTGTTATCTCAGTGGCATTTGTTGGCTAAAGAAATTGTTGGACCTTATATTTAGGTGGCCATCTATGCATAAAATTAAGTACATGTGCATATAATGTATGTTGAATATGTTGTCCTTGTCATTAATATAAATCATGTGTCACTTGATGTTGAATCTTTTGATGAACTTGCAAAAGTTGTCTTATGAAACTAGTTCACTACTTTGCTACTACCATGTGATATAGTTATCTCTATCACACTTTTTGTGTTGTCTGGCTTGAGGAACTTTGATACTTATTTATATGATTGAAGAAAGTAGGTTCTTGTTTGAATTGTGTACATGGTTTTTATTTTTATAGGCAACAAGATGTAAGAATGATATATTTGTGATTTGATGGTTGTAGGAATGATATTTTTGTATTCTTACTCAGTACAAGAGCTGGTGGGCTAGGTATCAACTTGACAGTTGCTGACAGTTATTTTTTATGAGAGTGATTGGAATCCAACATTGAATTAGTAAGCAATGGATAGAGCTCATCGTTTGGGTCAAATAAAAGATGTTGGTTTTCTGCCCCTTATTCTCCCCCAATGTGCATGCATTTGAGTCAAAGGATAGATCAGTTTGGCTATTGCTAGTTTGTTGTTTAGTGATAAGGAAGACATTGGCTAATTGTTTTTGGCTCTATAGGTTGTACTTACCATAGGTTGTTGTTTTATTTTTATTATATAATTTTTTTCATATAGGATATATTATTGATTTTTTCCCGATCAGTGTGTCACACCTAATTTTTAATTTTCCAACACTGAAAATTAAAAACAAAGTAAAGTTGCCACCAAAATTTTTAAAAAAGGAAATTTGGAAAAAAATTATCTATGACACAAGAACGGTTCGGGAGTCGATTGTATCATGGGAAAGGTGTTAGGTACCCCATAAAACTTGTTCTTAGGAACGATTATCTTAAATTGATTATACAAATTAATATGGCCTCAAAATTATTTTAAGTGCCTTTATGAAACATGTATAAAGAAAAGAAAAAATTTAAATAATTAAAAAAGAATTTATTTACAAAAGTGGAATTGACTTAGAGTAGGAGTCTAGTGCATACGTATCTGTTATAAGAATCAAAATCCACATAATTCAGGAATTTATGTTTTTAAAGAATAATTTTATTTTTATTAAAATAATTTTTGAAGAGGCCGGCTTCTTATTTTTGAAAAAAAATGGATTATATTATATATAAGAAACTATTCATTTATTTATTTGCCTATTGATTAATACGCAAGGGTTCCAAAATCTCATGCGATAACCTACTCACTTTTAAATATACATATGGAAGCTTCCAAAAACAAACTTCACACAAGATGACTTAAAAATATACAATTATTATTTTTTTTAAAATTATTTATTATTTTTTAAATAAATAAAAAATCTCTTTTTTAAGATAGATTTGTAGCTTTTAACTTAAGTTTTAAGGGAATTTTTATTATTTTATCTTCTAAAATAAAAAAAATAAATCTAAAAAACACATATAATTTAATTAGCATATCAATGGAGGGTAATCACAACATGTGGTAAATTAATTAATTTCAAAATGCACCAAGGTTCGAAAAGCCACAACGGGAAAATCTGAGAGACAAAAAGTAGCACATAGACAAAACAAAGCAATAAGATAGCGAGAGGAGACTTACAACGGTTCGTGTTCCCCACCAAGACTTGCAAGATTACATTCATCAAAATGATTTAGAGATTGGTATCTACATGTTTGCTAGCAAATTGCCACCTTTCTTGAAAAGCAAGTATATAGTAGTGATGAAAAGCAAACTTATATATATATATCCATTAGATTAATTACCTTTTCGAAAGACATATAATCGGATATCATCCACTATTAAATACTACACAACAATAATGGACCCATGACCATTGGCAACTATCAAGGATTCCGAAATGAAAACAAGCATTCTATATTATAATATGTTCATAGCTTGGAAAACTGAGGTGGAAGCAAAGCAAGGTTAAAGTCTCATTTATTCAAAAAAAAAAGCCAGAAATATGATATTTCATGTACGTCCCCATCTTCCCTTAATTAATGAAGAAGTAAGGATGGAGGTGAAGCTTGAAAGAAGAAAAAAAAGGAAAGAAAAAGGAAAAAAATAAATAAATAAAAAGATGGAGGAAAGAAGAAGAAGAAAATAAATGAAAAGGGAAAAAAAAGAGACAAAAAAGAAAAAGAAAGAGGTCATTTCAAATTCTTTTGCCACAACATGTGTAATTCCATTCAATAAATTGGAGTGTTGATCATGTGGCTAAGGATGATCGGCTGGGCTTGAAGTGCAACAAGAACATATGGCAAAACAAAATAATATACAAATCAAATCAAGCAATGCTCAAATGAGTATGCCTCCCACCTTTTATCGGCATAAGTAATTTGTCTCTAAGACATCACTAAAATATTATACTTTGAGATCCATAAAAACATATTCAAGAAAAAAAAAAGTAAAGATAGATACCATAAAATCAAAATAAGTATGTACATCATATGTACCTACTGAGAGGTTTTTATTAGTGTAACTGGTTTGTTCCATGGGCCTCACCAAAACATATGATTTGGGATCTATAACACCTTGCTCTCATACATAATTTCCCATATATTATGACATTTCTAATATCTAATTAAGCTATTTTAGAAGCTTGAATCATCATAGGGTCCAAAATAGAGAAAATAAAAAAAAGTTGGTATTGTTCCTTTGGTACCCAATTTTTCTGGCAGAAATTTGAAAAATCATAACTAATTCTAGAAAAATAGTATCAATGTGGTCCAATCTCCAAAAATACAAAAACATTTTCTACATAGAAAAAATAAGAAACTTGAATTTTATTAGGCCAGTTTGTATAATTTGTTGCTCAAACATTCACTATACAAATGATCAAAAATAAAGTTCCAGATTTTCTGGTCTAATTTCAAAAATTCATTTCTCATTTTAACCTGAGCCAATTCATGCTTTCTTTACATCGTTGGAAAACTCCACATATCTACTTTACAGGCATATTAATCTTATACATTTATTCAAATAAAATAGAGCATGACATCATTTTAAACTACTAAGGGTCATAATTGAACTTCTAGTGGAACAGTTTTGGGAAAACATGCATAACTCTTATTATATAGCTTTAATTGTTCTCAAACTAGTGGCATATTAAACTTATGACATTGAAATTTTCATGCATATAAAATCACTAAACTTTTGGATCTCTATATGATTTTATATGATCTTTTAATTTGAGTGATACTTTCAGTAAAATTCATAGTTTTCACTTTACTATCTAGTTTTGACCATCGAATTCAAAATTACACTATAGATTATATACATGCCCAATTTAGATGCACTTTGTCTTGTTGAAAATATTTCTCTATATATTTTTAGAGCATATATAACACATATAATAAGTGCTCTATTTTGAACAGAGTACCTCTGCTTCTTTTATGACTAGTCAACTTGGACAAATTTTCATTTTAAACTGTTAAACCATTACCAAACATAATATACATGGCTCATATTTGTCCAACACATGTTCATAACATTGTAAGAGACATATAAGAACATAATTACAGAGATACAAGCCTCATAAATATTCATGCATTAACTGCTTTTTCATCCTCCTTAGCTCTTGGACTCCCTTGACATAGCTTGAACCTAAAATTTGGGTACTTGAGGGGATGAGATTATGACAATCTTAGTAGCAAGTTACATTCCATGCAATTTTGTCAATCATGTCACATAAAATCACATTTAATCTCATTAATCACATTTAAACAATAAATTGCCACATTGATCATAAAACTTTCGGTAGCATAATGGCTTAAAAAATGGATATCTCAGGGAATAAAACTCCTCATTTTACAGCCAAAACTAATCAAAGAAATCACAATTGCAATATGACAACACAATTTAATCATAGCAAGACTATGAAAGAATATAAAGCTAGCATATAAAAATTAACTACCTCTTGATGTGCCACTTGTACCACTTGACTTTCCTCTTGAAACTAATGATTCCTATAGCTTTCTCAAGCTCCCTCAGGTCCCTAAAAATCATTAAATACTTGCTCAAGCTACTGATTCCGTGACTAATCACATAAAGTTTCCATAAAACCCTAAAAACTTGAACTTTCTATCTTAAGCTTATTCTTTAACCCAGCACTTGTCTTTAGGGGAATCCATGTTTAGCATCAAATTAATAATATTCCCACTCTAAGATACTCTTTAGAGTTGGCTAAAATCTACCCACACAAGAAAAACCTTGATTTTCCAACAACTTGCTTCAAAACTCACCAATCTTGCTTTCTTTTGTAAAATCTCATGTTTTCTCATCAATTTATGGTTCAAAAACTCCTTCACTCCCTTAAACATGCTTAGTATGAAATTGAACAATAAGAGGAGGAGAGAAAATTTCATTCCAACTAACCCAAACTATTACCAACTTAAAGAGAATCCAACTAGAATCAAGTAAGGATTGGCTTACCTTTTCTTTTCCTTGATTTTCCTTCTCTTTTATCTCTTGCTTCCTCACATAACTCCCTCTCATTCCCACTTGCAGTAGTTGATCTTTCTCTCCTTTCACTTATGCAGCACATGAAGTGGTCAAGGAGAGGATAAAATGAAGCCTAATTACTATAGTTACATGACTTTAACCTTGGTTCGTTAAGACTTAAACTTACCCATTAAGTTTTGTAAATAATATTAAAGTATATAATTGCAGCACATGGGATGCTAAGTGATGTCAACTCATACTTAAATATCTTCAAAATATTGCATATTTTTCCTAATTCAGTAACATCCTGTGTTGGTTACTTTATACGTAGACTAGTAAAGTTACTTTTTATAGTATTAAATCACTTAATGAGTACAGGATTAAAGTAAACTTGTATATGAGATTACTCTATTATTCTATCTCCTAAAACCTCTTTTTGTGGTGTCCACCCACTTTACTATCTACCTTTTTCGCTTTTTGCAGAGTTAAGGGTAACTTTTTCAGTGTAGAGTTACTTTTTAACTTTCAACATTGATTATTTTTTTAATTCTTAATCAATAAACCTTAGTGTCATATACCATTGGACTCATCTGATTGAGATCTTTGTTTTGATAGTAATTTTTCATATTTATAAAATTACCCCTAATTTAGGGTAAAAATATAATTTTTAATTCTTTTGGGTTATTAGCTATAATTTTTTCAAAACATATATTCACATATATTACCACGTGATTTTTACTTAGACACTAAAATGCAATTATTTAATTTCTAGAGACAAAAATATAATTTTCTCATTTTTCTTGTAATCGGGAAAATTAACCTCTTTGCTTTGTTTCATGTAAAATAGTGTATTTCGTGAATTCCTTATGCATTATTAGATATCTCATTTTTTAGGGATGTTATAATTCTTTTCCCCTTAAAGTAAATTTCATCATCGAAATTTGAATACATACTTGTACCTCATACTTTGTTTTTGTTTATTTCCCAATTTTCTAACCATTTTTACTAGAGAAATACTTTTACTTCTTACTTGTTTAACTTATTAGTTGATATTTTACTCTGGTATCATTTACTCATTTGTAATATTTTAAAAAGTCTGGTTCATACTCTTTAAACTGGGAACTATGAGGACATCATAAACTAGCTTTACTTTAGGGGTATTGAGAATTTTCACATAACACACCCATTCTTAATCATCATCCTTATTTTCATAACTCTTTAACCTTATTCATACTATAGTCTTTTCATTGACATGTGACATCATTCCTTTCTACTTTCATAACTTTAGGCTATTGACATGAATAATATTTCTATGGTAGTACCATAGTTATAAGATCTCATATTAAGTTATAACAACTCTCAGTAACTTTGTTTCTTGAAAGCATTATTTACAGGCTTTTCATAAAATTATCATATAAAACTTTGGCTACTACCTACCACTCAACCCCGTTACATTATTGATACCCTGATCCATGCTTACTTTCATTATTATAAACCCCCAGGGTCATTATTGGATCATTATTAATATCTCAGGGGCGGAGGTTTAGCCTCTTTAGTCTATAAAAACTCATTTCATAATCCCTTTTCCCACAAAAGACTTCTTTTCTAGCTAAGCAGTACGACAAATTAAGGGAAACTTTCATAACATCTTGCTAAACTCGGAGCCTTTTGTCTCTATTCTAGTGTTCTGTCTCTCCTACTTCATAACTTTACTAGCTTTACTAGGATTTACTACGACTCTTATGAGAGATTCTGTAACCTACTAACCGTACTTTTCTAGAGTCCAGCTCCAATTTACTAAGTTCAGCATGTTTTTTCTTTTACTCATAAAAATTCTCAGTTGTCTTTCATACTCCTCTAAAAATTTGGAGTGCTTTTAGCATATCATTCTTGAGGATCAAAATAAACTATCCATATTACTATTCATGTAGCTTAACAAGTGCCTTAGTAGAACTATCATAATTTCATAGTGCCCATGTTTAATTATTGGCACATCTTTCTTACTTTTTACATTTTTCACATGCTTCCCAGTAGGTCACTCATTATAAAATTTTCTTTACCCGTGCATGCCTAACTATAAAGTGTTTAGGAGTTTTGCTGCACTGTTGCCATTCTTGAACTTAGAGAATGTGGCATTGGGCTTCCTTTTACGCCATAACTCATCTGTGTGACATCTGGATAACATATTGCTTTTAACTCCAGGGCATTCAATCCCTAACTTATATTGCTTCTTTTTAATCTAGCCATTACCAGCTTAAAGATTTATTGTACCACTATTTCTTTACATTTAAACATACCCCAGAATCTTCTACTCTGCTCATCTTATCATAGCCTTTAAGATCTTTTGGCTCTTTGTAAGTCGGGGTCTAAATAATATTAAGGTAGCGGTTACAAACTTTTTATTCTTATAGCATACCTACTTTATCTGTTTTCATATATAACTTCTTAGTTATTCAGCTAAGATCAATTAGCGGTTTGGCAATTTAAGGGAAACTTCTTAACCCTTCAAAAGTCTCTTACTAGCCTAGTTAGAATCTATCCTCAGCCTCTCACCATTACTCATTCCTGCTCAATTGGGCATCACCCTAGGAGCCACCATTCATTACTCTGCCTTGACAACTTTCATCTAATGGAGGATTTAATCTCTTTGCTCAATTGGGCTTTTCCCCAAAAGCTACCTCTCTTTTGCCTTGCCTCAATTGCTTGTATCATACGGAGGATTTTATCTCTTTGTTCTATTGGGCTTCTCCCCAAGAGCTACCTCTATGTCTGCTCGCCTTAGCAGCTAATAGAGGATTTCATTCATTGTGATATCTTCCAGCTAAGAACTCTCTTATAGCTCGATTTCGCACTAAGCTCAACAATCATTATCACAAGGTTTCATAGTTCCCTAACTACTTGCTACCAATCAAATACCTTAGGCTCATACTTCATAACTTGAACTTCATAAATACACTAACTCTTCTTACAAAGGCAGTAAATCTTGTTCATTCATCAGCTTTACTGTTTATGCTTAACATCCTTTTTAAGCATTTCTCAGCTTGAGCATTCAACTTAACCTTAGCACTTGGAACACCTTCTAGGGTAGGCAAAATTACAATCTTATTCTTACATTCTAGGAGAAGATTATCTGTAAAAAGATAATTCATGCTGATGCTCACTTCATTGCTAGGGAAAGGCATATAACTCATCATTATTGTGATGCTATAATGCTCATTCAGACAAATAATGGAGATTATGACCTTATTTCTTGTTAAGACATTCTTATGTAAATCATATAACAGTAATTTCCAGACGCATCTTCTTAACATAGCTACAGGATTTGGCTGGAACCAGAATCATACCTTTAATGGGGTCAATTGACTTACAAGCCTTATACTGGAATAACACAAAGACTCTTTCATGTGCTTGTGGTTTAGTGTTAGCCACCTCTATTATGCAGTTACAACATAATGTCCTAACTCTCTACACTTGAAGCACACATTCTTCATTCCTAAACACAGTCTCTTGGCATGAGCCTTTCCGCATTCTTATAAATAGAAGTTGGCTTACTAGAACTATCTCCTCTACCCTTTTTGCCTTGTTTCTTAAATCCCTTATTATTTCAATGCTTCTTACTCTTACTACACCTTCCTCCTCAGTTTTTTCTTTTTTTAACCAGAGGTACTGGAGTATATACTAGTGACTCAGACTATTTTTAGTGATATTACTCACTCTTAAATTGAAAGTCTTAATTCGCATCGGGCAACTTTGTCTCTAGTTGTTTGCTTTTGGCCTCTTTTCCAGCTTCTTTATCTTCCATCACTTATCAATATATTGTTGAAGATAGTTGGGTATCGAGCCAGTTGATTATACCTTGCAATATATTCAATAACTAGCTCATTCATATTTTAACAAATCCTTATAATTCCATTTTCTCTTATAGACTAGGCAAAATACTTCTCGTAAAACTGTTCTTATAATAATTCCCTAGTCAATAGAGTGCCCTTTATCAAAACAATATATTCGATGTTCTACCACCATTGGTTAGCCTCCTTTACCATTGAGCTTCCATTTCCAACGTGTAGCCCATCATCTTGGAAATCTTCTCAAGCTCAAAATCCACTCTTTGTCAACTTGCACATCTAATTTAGCATCAAGGAATGGAAGTTAATACTTTCTAAATAGCGCAATCGCATGTTAGTAGTTGATGAACTCATCCACATACTTTGAAGCTTGTCCTACAAGAGCTTTCTGATTTGCTTAAGGTTGTGGTAGTATAAGTTGAACACTAAGGGCTCTAGTTTTCCCCCATTTTATCTCTAAGCATTAACTATATCTTGTAGGTACTTAATAGTTCTCTACTATTGATTTTGATGATTAAGGATCATTTGCCAGGGATCTAAACCAGGAGTACATTCATTTACTGCTATTGGAGTCATTTAAGAGGTGTATGCATGTATTGTCAATCTTAGCTGAGCACTTTACCATATCATAACCATGCTTATCTTGCATTCAACACTTGGAAATGATAAATTGCACTCAGCAATCAACATTAACTATTACTTTTACTACCTCATCATTAATCATGATACATCATCATACCTCGACCCCTGGTCTTTTACTTTACTAATCTTAAATCAGCATCTCACTACATATATATTTAATTAATGATTGCAACTATACATCTCAATTATATATACGTGCTCCCTTTATACGTACATTACCTTGAGCTTATGAGGTTTCCATACTAGCCTTAGACTTACTATCACCATCTAGCATGTCCATTGGATCTCCTTTTGGATCCTCTTTTGAGACTTCTATTGCCTCATCTTTTCTTCATGATAACACTCTATTTGGAGCGTTTAAGCTATGACACAGTTTTCCAGTGTATGAAACACTCAACCTTGAGGGAACTACTTGGCACGGTTCCAGAACTCGTGACCCGATATGATATCAAGTACTGGCTTAACCCATTTACTTATAGAGAGTTTATAATCATAATGCCTTTCTAAGCATCTCTTCGCTTCTAATGTGGGACTGAAGAAAACTTGAACATATACTCCAAATCTATCATAATGTTCATCATAGATAGCTTTAACAATTATTTGGATTTGGAGTCCTTGGTTTAGTTGGAGAAAGCTATCTGCTTAAACCAAATAGCACAAGTAGCCCAAACTTGCTTATCATAACTCATGGGGTTGTTCTACGTCTTTACCTAAAGGTGCACTTGTTTGCTCTGGAATGACTGCTCCTAAAATGGATCCTACGTCTTTCTTCTTAGGACCATGATTAGGCTCAGGCCAATTTCCTGTACCTGGATATTAACCATTTTTCTTTTCCAACTTACATTCCTTTATACATTAGGGTTTTCCCCCATTGATTTTTTTTTTTGTAACTACTTCTCTTCATTATCATCATTTATTCCTTACTGGCCTCTTTCATTCATTACTGAAAACATCTTGCCATTGATCTTATTTTGTAGGTAGGATACTTGTTCTTTCTACTTATTAGCAACCTACCATCACATCTCTAAGCTGCTTTCTAGTCAGTGGTTTGGCATTAGAGAAAAGCCTTAGGTAAATATTCATACTAACTACTAATTAATGAGATTTCATATCTTTCTTAAATCATCCTAGGCCATTCTTTTTCAGAGAACTATCAGAACTATAGGGCTCATCATTCTTTCTCATAATCTCATACTTTTTAGAGGTCTATTGCAACCTCACAATTGGTCTATTATGATCATGAGATCTATTGCAATCTTTGAACCCTACGAGTATCCTTTGTAACCCTAATTTCTCTTTACTGATAGGATTTAACTACGATATAACTCTGAAGAGATTCAAGACCTAAGAACAACACATTCTGTAAAACATCCTCAACTAATATAGTAACTATCACAATCTATCCTTAAGACTAATATCTTATGCTACTAAAACATTCATGGGCCAGATTTCTATCAGGAATAAATCTTATATTCAAAGGAGAAACTCTATTTAAGAGGATTAATTTTCTCTCTTGTTGCAAATATTGCTTAGATCTTCACTCTGATCCAAAATAGAGAAAATAAAAGAAATGTTGGTACTATTCCTTTAGTACCCAATTTTTCTGGCTAAAATTTGAAAAATTATAACTAATTCTATAAAAATCGTATCAATGTGATCCAAGCCTATAAAAATAGTTAAAAATATTTTCTATATGAAAAAAAATTAGAAAATTTAATTTTATTGGGCCAATTCATACATTTCATTAGTCAAACTTCACTATATAAATGGTCAAAAATAATGTTCTAGGCTATTTAGCCTAACTTCAAAAATTCATTTGTCATTTTAACTTGAGCCAATTCATGTTTGCTTTAGATTGTTGGAAAATTCCGCATATCTACTTTATAGTTTTATTAATATTATATATTTATTCAAATAAAACAGAGCATGACATCATTTTAAACTACTAAGGGTCAGAATAGAACTTCTACTGGAACAATTTTGAGAAAACATGCATAACTCTCATTATATAGCTCCAATTGTTCTCAAACTAGTGGCATATTAAACTTAAGAAGTTGAGAAAACATGCATAACTCTCATGCATAGCCACTGAATTTTCAGATCTCTATACAATTTTAAAAAAATTCTCTCAATCCTTTTAAAGTGAGTGATACTTTCAATAAAATTCACAGTTTTCACCTTGTTGTCCAATTTTGACTCTCAACTTCGAAATTACACTATAAATCATTTACATGCCCAATTCAGATGCTCTTTCTATTTTTGAAAAGCTTTTTTGTCTATTTTTAGAAAATATATAACACGTATATTAAGTGCTTTGTTTTGAACAGAGTACCTCTGCTTCTTTTATGACTGGTCAACTACTTATTTATAATGCATATATAACACATAATAGTTTCTAATATCTCCTATGTGCCCAAATAAATCAGGAACTCAACTTCTTATGTATAAGCCTTTGATTGTTTTAGAATTAGGTAGTAAGGATAGAATAATACATATCCACCTAGAGCAACAAGTAAATTTCGCCTTATCTTGACCTATACTCTAGTGCAATAGAATCATCAGGGATTCTCTTAGTTTTCCTGCATATTTTGTGCTTCACTTTTATAGGGGACTTTTTTCTTTCTAGCACCATTATGCACTCCTTTGACATAAAGATCAAGCATTGGTCATGCAGATTCCCAGTTACTCAAGCTTACACAATCCACTACATCAAGATGCTATCAACACATTCATAGCTCATACTGCACCATTTGACATGAAGGACAATACTTTTTGGTAAAACCCCTGGGTTAATAAGCACAACTCAAGCTAATGGAATGGATATATATATGTTTTTTGCATTTATTTCCCTTTTGGGTTTTTCCAACCTAATTCATTCTCGTCAAGGTAGATTTTTATAGGTCTAGATAGGGAATTCTACTATAGCTCTAATATAGGTATATAAAATTCTACTCTCTTTTGCCTAACTCTTGTAGGTTTTCTAAGACGTTAAGATCACCCAAAGTGGGCTTGCCTCTTTCAACAAGATCTTTTATATACACATTGTTGGATCAAGAGTTTTGATGATTCCAAACCAACACTCAAGAGCTTGGATTGAAGATATCAAAGGAGATCAAAGCTGTTTCAAGTGAAGATTTTCTGAGTATTTGCTATTAGATCTTTTGTAGGATCTTTAGTTTTTGTTTAGATTAGGTAAAAGATTTTGATTTGAGAAAAAGACGTTTTCAAACCTTGATTTAAAGTTAAATCTTTACTTATTTGAAAAATACTCACAAACAGACGAAGTTTGAAAGTATAACTGAACTGTCAAGTTGGAAATTCGAACTTTGCTTTTGGAAATTCGAATTTCGAGCTAAAACTGAATAAGTCTGGAGAGGTGTCCCTCTGTCAGACGAATTTTGGTCATTCAAAATTTGAATTTTCATCAAGTCTGAAAGAAGCCTTTTTGTGACAGACGAACTTCACTCTTTCAAAATTCGAATTTTAGACAAAATGCAATTTGTGAAAACCAAAGAAATTCGTCTGAAACTATGCTAAAGTTCATCTGACATCAAGAAGAAACTAAGTTTGAAAAATGCTCTCTGACAGATGAACTTTGACTTAGCAACATTCGAATTTTCATCTGAGTCAAAGGAGCTACTTTGTGACATTCGAATTTCACTCTTTCAAAATTCGAATTTCAGACAAAACAAAACTTGAGAAAATAGAAGAAATTCGTCTGAAAGTGTGATAAAGTTCATCTGAGATCAAGAATGATTTAAGTCTCAAAACTGGTCTCTGACAGACGAATTTCACTCTGCCAAAATTCGAATTTCAAAGAAAGTGAACTACTGTGCCTCTTTGAACGTTCAATGGACAGAATTTCGAGGGTACTGTAGAAAATTGAAAACACTGTTCACGATTTACAGAAAAACTTTCTTCTTGAAAATTCGTATGTCACATTGTGAAAATATTTTATAAGTTTCAAAATTTGAATTTTACTCTATGGACAGACGAACTTCGTATTTTAACGTTGGAAGCTTTAACCTTCGGTTCCCTCGAAATTCGTCTGTTGGCCAACCAAAATTCGAATTTCAGTATGTCAGAAACATTAAATGCGGTTGGTAAACGGATAGTTTTTCAGAGTAACCGTTGGATAACTTCCCCAACGGATAGATTTAGTCTCTAACGGATATTTGAGACCTAAATCTATAAATACAACATCATTTGAAGTTGTGGGTAACGAATCAAACTTGTATATACCGAATTTCTGCTGAATCTTCATCTCAAAAGCTTTTACCCTTCCAACTTCATTATTTGTACTTAAACCTTCATATCTACTCTATTCAAGAGAGTTATTCATTTGTAAACAATCTACTCTTCATCTGGAAGATAGATTTACTTGTGAGGGGCATTCACAAGGGGATTGGGAAGCACATAGAGAAAGTGCTTAGAGAGTTTGAGAGAGCTCAAAATAGAGCATACTCGTGTACTGTGGCTTTAGCAAGAAGCCCGTTGAAATTCTTGCTGGATAGTGGATAAATCTCAAGAGGTGTCTTGGGGACTGGATGTAGGTCAAGTGGATAGATCGAACCAGGATAAATCACTGAGTTTTCTTCTCCTTATCTCTACTTTTCAGCTTGCTTGTTTTACACGTTGTTTTCATTATACTGTGATATCTTCACCTGCTTTACTTTGTGCAGAAAAATTTCAATCTTCCCAATTCACCCCCCCTCTTGGGAAGTCAGCCTTGCTAACACACATAGCTAGGAATCAAGTCGTAGATAGCATTCTTAAGGGATGTAACTATTTACCAACTATGTTCAATAATGTTTAGGAGTCCTTGATATATTTAGCACACTAAAATCAATTAGACTTTTCAACCATATAAAGGATTTCCACTTTATTTAACTAGTAGTGATTGTATATTCTCTCAATCCTTTATTGGTTGTTATTTTCTTTATATTTCATTTTCAAATCCTCCTGATTCATGTCTCATTGTGTCCATATGATAACCAATAGAGTTTTCTCTGAAAATACTATTTTGTTCACTTGGCCAACTATTCTCATTTCCCACAAACTGGGTTGTGGAGTTCAAAAAGATTTTACATATGACTTCTAACTTAGTGTATTGTCCTGATAAAATCCATCATGTTAAAGAGATAAATAAAGCTGTGTTTTAGTGGTTTTCAAAATGTGCATTCAAAACCTGGGACCAAACACAACAAGGACAAGGATGAATATCCATGCATGCGATGCAATCATGACTAGACTCTTACTATAGCTAAACTATATGGACTTAAGATGGACAATCAAATGAGGACTATTTGGCTCAATTTTAATGGAGTGACCAAACAAAATGTCACGTTGATGAGATGCCCCTCTTCACTGGGTGACTAAGGGTGAATATCAAAAGACTAAGTTGTAATACCTTATACTAGGGCCCATTTACCATGTATAGATCATTTTATAGTTCAAATATACTTGAAGAAAAACTTGAATCAATTTAATTTCAAAAACAGAATTTTCATAAATCTTGGGTACTGTTCATATTGTCATTTCCATTTTACCCAACAAAATTTGGAAATTCATAACTAAATCTAGAAAAATCATCTTGAGGTGATTCAAGTCTCTAAAAATAGAAAAAATGATTCTATACATAGAGAAAATAGGAAAATAAACAAATACTTCACCAAATTGTACAGTTTATTCCTCAAAAAGTACTATAGATTTGGTCATTTCTAAAAATTCCTGATTTCAGTAATAATTTTGAAAAATCATATTTCCTTCTATTCTAGACTAAATAGTGCATAATCTATGTAATTTTGAAAGCTATATTTGTCTATTTTCTATAGATATTTTTCTTATATATTTATCTCACTTACACAGGGCGTGACATTAACTTAAATTGTAAAGGGTAAGAATTCAACTTTTACTAGAACAGTCTTGGAAAAACCTCCATATCTTCTATTATATAGCTCCAATTACCTCCAAATCGGTGGCATATTTCTATAAATGTAAACCATTTAATTTTTGGAGTTTTGTATCATTTTATATTATCTTTTGAAATTTTCAGTACCTAACTTTCAATTTCTAGTTTTCCCAATCTTGCCCTGTTCTAAACCCTAACTTTGAAAATTCACCATAAATTGTACACTTATCCAATTTAGCTCTATGGAAAGCTTATTCGATGTACTTTTAGAGCAAATAAATTACTTAAGCTAATTACCCTGTCTTGTAGAAACAGTATCTACATTTTCTCAAACTGCTTAAGATGAGCCTTTCCATTCCTAATTTATAAAAATAAGCTTCATACACTTTTCACATCATCATTCATTGCACCAATTCCATACATAACATATCATAATACATTAGGAATCATAATAGCATATAGATAAGGACCACATGGCATATACATGATTTTCATAATATCTCAAAACATAAGTTCATGACTAGAACTTTTACATTAAGCATTTTTTTCTTCTCCTTCCTCCATAGTTCACATGTCTCCCATGCATGGTTCAAACCTAAACATGTCAGTCATTTGAAAGAATGAGATTCAAAGAATCTTAGTAACATTAACAATTCATGCATTCATATTATCATATCTTCCATAGAAATATCAATCAATTTCGTTAAAACATAACATGCCATGATAATTTTATAAAAATTTTTGTAGAGTTTCTCTTTATATTTTGGACATCCTGGGGTCACAAAACCTCTCATTAAACTCAGCCAACATTCATAAACATCATAAAAAATCTAAACAAACAAGTGGCAAGTCATGGATTTCAATGCAAAAGCATAAGACAATATAAAGCTAGAATTGGTAATATGCTACCTTTATGCTTCCTTTTTGCTTTCCTTTGGATTTTTTCTCTTCCAAACACTTCTCCAAGCTTTCTTAGGATTCCTTAAACCTAAATATATAATCAAACAACTACTCAAGTTAATGGTTCCATGACTTTCTTCAAAAAGTATTCATGAAACCCTAATTCTTAAAAAATTCATTGAAAATTCATAACTTCCTTAAGAAGTTTCGGGCCAAAAATTTGAGCTGCACCCATGTCTAAGAGAGAGGTATTTGAGTGTCCAATACTGCTCAATTTTCTTGGTCCAAATATATCTTGAACTGGATAATTTTTAATTGTACCGATAAAACTGCTTTTTATAGTAATTTAATATTTTTGGGCTACAGGACTATTCCATATTTTATTTATGTTTCCTTAATTATCTTGTCTCAAATAGTATCTATGTGAGGCCCATATCCTATCCTAATTACCTTTTAACCATATGTGGGGCCTACAATATACTTTATCTGTATTTAGTTACTTTTGAACACTCGGCACTGATTATTTCTTCATCCTTAAATATTAACCCTCAGTGCCATATACTATTAGACTCGTCTCATTGAGATCTTCATTTTCAAAGTAATTTTACTTATTTGCAAAATTACCCCTAACTCAGGGTTAAATTATAATTTTTGAAACTGTCAGGTCATTAGGTGCAATTTTCCCTAAAGACTTTTGCACTCTTTTTCCATGTGAATTTTTAAGTTTAGGGACATAGATGTTATTTTTATAATTCTTTAGGGGTAGAAATGTAATTTCTCATTTTGTCCAACTGAAAAAAAATGACCTCTTTACCCTATTTCATGTAAAATGGTGTCTCTATGCATTTTTACAAATTCTCTATGCATTTATAGATATTTTAGTTTTCTTGGAATGTTACATAAGTCATGCAATATTCATAACTTATGAGTAAGTGAAGATAAAAACATTTTTTTTTGGCATAAAAAAATGCAATGTTAGATGGAAGTGAGGTGCCTATTTTCATAGGACTTTGGTGGATGCCTACCATTGGCAGCAGTAAAGTGCCTAGTTTTGTAGGACTTTAGTGAATGCCTACCATTACAGGGCCTTAGATGCTAGTTGAGATTGGACTTTAGTGATAGTAAAGTGCCCATTTTCATAAGACTTTAGTGGAGGCCACCATTACAGGGCTTTGAAAAAGAGAGGACAGTCTAAACTAGGCCTTGAGGGGCTTGCAATTACAAGACTTTAAAAAAGAGGGGCCAAGCAAAACTGAGCTTTGAAGGGTCCTGCAATTACAGGGCTTTGAAAAAGAGGGGCCTGCCAAATCTAGGCTTTGAGAGGCCTTGCCATTATAGGGCTTTGAAAAAAAGGTGCCAGTTAGAACTATGGTTTGAGGGGCCTACCGTTATAGGTTTTAAAAAAGAGGGGCCAACAGGAACTGGCCTTTGAGGGGGCTTGCTGTTACAGGGCTTTGAAAAAGAGGGCCAGCATGGTGAATTTTATCATATTATACCAGTCATATGAATCCTAAAAAATGATGCTAGGCTAACCATACTGAATATAACTTTTTTTTACTTGCCCTAATTGTGATGGATGAATGAATGGTGCAAAACTTCTCTTGTAATTTGGAAGCATGTTCTTTAATTTAAGAAAGGATGAATATAATGCATACAATGAAAGGGGCACATGAGTAGAGATTATGCTTTGTTTCCTAGTCATGTATAAGGATTTCTTAATTTTACCAATTTTTGGAAATGGAAGAAATCTAAAGGAGGTATTGTTGTGCCCTTTTTCGAAAGTATCTAACCAGGAACCCCTATTGCAACACACATTTTGATGACAGTAGTGGAGCTAGCATATGTTGGAGGAGATATTACTTTTGATATTTGATTCTAAATGCTCTGTCATTACTAGTACTCAAATTGCAAAAGTTAATATGGATTGCATCCAATATATCTGATTAAGCAATTGTTTTAATAAATGTTGTCCCTTTATGAATGCATTCACAAATGTGCTATTTGGAAAGGGAGATTTGTAAAGAGATAAGGAAGAAAATGAAAAGAAAAAAAAGGGAAAAAGTTGTAAAATGGCATTTTTATTGAAAAGATGAAGTACAATGGCAACACTCAAGATATCATATGAATTGTCTTCCTCTGGAATGTCCTTTGTAGGTAGTTCTATGCACACCCTCTAAGGACTTCGTCATGTTGCCAAAGATATGCATTTCATGTATTAAAAGGGTCTTTTCCAAATAGAGCTTCTAGCCTCTTTTAGGCATAATATTTCTTGACAACATATGTGTTAATAGGTCTCGATAATTCTTGGTCATCTATGTTAGTTAGGATTAATGTACCTCCTGAGAATGTATGATTGACAACATAAGGACCTTCATAAATTAGGACCCACTTGCCCTTATTATCTTCTTGATTTGGAAAGACCTTCTTCAGAACTAGTTCGCCAGCTTTAAATTCTCTCAATTCGAATTTCTTATTGAAGGCTCTTTTTATCCTTTTTTGGTATAATTGCCCATGGTGATCACCATTAGTTTTCTTCCTTCAATCATGTTCAATTGTTAAAACCAAGTTCATATCCACTCATTCTCTTCTAGATCTGCTTCAGTCAATACTCTTAAAGATAGGATTTCCACTTCAATAGGGGTGACAACTTTTAACCCATATACTAGAATATAAGGGGTTGCCCCTATACGATAACCCTCTAAGGCATATGGAAGCATTTCATGCCAATCCTTGTAAGTTATCATTATTTATCCAATGATCGTCTTAATGTTCTTATTTGCCACTTTAACTTCTCCATTCATTTATGGCCTATATGGTGCTAAATTATGATTTTTGATCTTGAATTATTCACATAAGCCCTTGATTGCTACTCCATTTATATTAGGTGCATTCTCCATGATGATTCTTTCAAGTAGTCCATAATGACAAATGATATTTGTCTTTAAGAACTTGGTGAATGCCTTTTGAGTAATACTGGAGAAAGAATTAGCCCCAATCCTCTTGATGGAATAATCAATGGCAACAAGGAAAAAATGATGCCCATTAGAAGCTTTTGGATTGATTGGTCCAATAACATCAATGCCCTACATAGAGAACAGCTAAGGGGAAACCATATTATGTAATGGGGATGGAGGAACATTTATCTTGTTTGAGTATATTGGACACTTATGGCACTTCCTAACATAGTTAATGCAGTCCTTCTCCATGGTTACCCAAGAATAGCCACATCTTTGGATTTGCTTAGCCATTGTATGGCCATTTGCATTTGTGCCACATATGCCTTCATAGATTTCCGTCACTACCTTTTGTGCTTCCTTTGAATGCATGCAACGTAGCAAGGTACCATCATAACTTTTCTTATGTAGAATACCATTGCTGGTAAAGAAGCTCATAGCCAAACAATGAATGGTCTTTTTGTCATTTTCAATGGTGTCCATTGGGTATGTCCTACTTGCTATATAGGTCTTAATATCATAGTACCATGGCTACCCATCATTTTCCTCTTCAACATTTGAACAATGTGTTAAACAACTTACAGTTTCAATTCATATTGGCTGAACATGGACACTAGAATCAATTTGAACCATTGCTACTAATGTAGCTAAAGCATCGGCAAAAAATTATTATCTCGAGTCATATGAGAAAAGTTGATGACCTTGAATTGCTTGATCAACTATGTTAAAAGCTGTTGATCAGGAAACAATTTTGAATCCTCAGTAGATACAAGTTTCATATTCCACTATGTTATTAGTGCAATCAAATCCTAACTTAACAGCTATCAAAAATTGTCTCCCTTGTGGAGACACAATCAATGCTCCAATCCCATTTCCAAATGTGTGAGCAGTGCCATCAAAATACATATCCTATTTACCATCTTCTTTACTTTCTTCTATGTCACATATGTCTTCATCAGGGGACTGAAAGTCCACTGGGTGGTAATCATCTAAAGGATTTTATGCCAAATAGTCAGTAAGCATGCTTCCTTTCACTGACTTTTGAGTCATGAACTTTATGTCATACTCAGACAATATTACTTGCCATTTAGAGACTCTACTAGCTACATGTGATCTCTTGAAGTTATACTTTAATGGATCCATTCTAGAGATTAGTCATGTGGTGTAGTAGAGCATATATTGCCTTAATCTCCTTGT
Organism: Adenanthera pavonina; assembly: GCA_026686845.1. Lineage (NCBI taxonomy): Eukaryota > Viridiplantae > Streptophyta > Magnoliopsida > Fabales > Fabaceae > Adenanthera > Adenanthera pavonina. The sequence goes on along the minus strand of JAIVEN010000019.1, from coordinate 6,432,389 downwards.
AGTCCATGCTAGCCCACAAAAAGTTCACTCAATTGTCTGGTAATATGACTCACAATCATTAAACTTCTTGCTCAGATAATAGGTTGTCTGTTTCTTTTGCCTAGAGTCATCATGCAGTCCTAGTATAGCTCTCATTGATCCAAAGCATATTGTCAAGTAAAGGATCAAAGGTCATCCTGGTGTAGGATGAACTAGAATTCAAGGATTTAGTAGATCCTTAATTTTGTCAAATGCTTGTTGACAATTATCATCCCATCTCTCTATGTTGTTTTTCTTTAGTAGTTTGAAAACTGGCTCACAAGTTGCAATCAAGTTTGCAATAAATTTGGCAATATAATTTAGTTGTCCTAAGAAACTTCCAACTTCTTTTTCTGAGGAGAATGCATTTCTCGAATCTCTTTTACTTTTGTTAATTTAGATGGTTTTGATGATTCTAAACAACATTGAGCTTGGAAATCTAATATCAAAAGAATACAAGTCATATGAAGAATAAAGTTGGAGATTCCTTAAGGTTGAAGAGTTGTTTCATGTATTTTAGGAATCCATTTGTAAAAGAAGGTAGTTAAGCTTTCGATTTTGCTTATCCCAATATTAAATGAGGCATATATTTGAATGATTAATGATTAGCTCATGTTTTCAAAATGGTTTTCATGAAAAGAGTTACCTCATGCGCATAACTAATGAAGGTTATGAGGATAAAGTCTCAATCTCAAAGCTTTTCTAAGTGTTCCCTCTTTGATTTCATGAAAAGGGTTGAGGTTATCCGCATAACTTAAGTGTCCACCATATCTTCAGATTTGTCCAAGAGGTTATCCTGATAAGGTGCTTGTCCTATTCTCATAAGGGAGTGAACAGTGAAGGTCACTTGTACTGTGCAGCCCATTATTCGCATAACCTATAGGGGGCTATCTGCATAATGTGTGTTACAAGCACTTAAACTCTTCTCTGTTAAAAGGTTATCCGCATAACCTATGTTTCAGTGCCATTGGACTTTCCTCTATTAAATAGGTTATCCGCATAACCTAGGGAGGTTATTCGTATAACCTAGGTTATAGAACTGATGGTCCTTCTTCAGCTAAATAAGTTATCCGTATAACCTTGGGAGGTTATCATGATAACCTATGTTTTCCAAAAACTCAGTTTGAGAAAAATTTAACATTATTTAAACATCTTAGTAGGTTTTCATGAAAATGTTATTGAGCTAAAACTTAGTCATTTTGGAATGAATGTTATTCGCATAACCTAGCTATGTTATCCACATAATGAAAGTTCTACATTGAAACTAAGAGCCAACATTCACCCGTTATTCGCATAACTTGAGGAAGTTATTTGTATAACCTTTGTTAGATGCATTTAATACTGTAGGTGAATGGCTATTTTTTTTAGAGTAATGGCTAATCCTTGTTTCCAATGGATAGTTTTGCTCTAAAACTATAAATATGACCTCATTTAATTTGTTGAAATGTAGAAAAACAAATAAATACCAAAACTCTACAAAATTGATTACTGATTCATTTAAAGCTTACCTACCCTCTGTGTAGCTCATTCATTGTACTTAAATTTTCATATCCACTCTTTAGAGAGAGAGTTTTCATATAGTGATCTATATATTCCTACACACTTGTAGATAGTACTTAGTGTGAGAATACACTAAGAGAGTTGTTGTTACTCTTGAGTGAGAAGAGTGAGAAAGTCTTGTTTAGCTCAAAGTCCTAGCAGGGGTGTACTACGGTTTTTACAAGAACCCATTCAAATCTTGCAAAAGATAGTGGAGAAATCTCAAGTGGTGGCTTGAGGATTGGACGTAGGTTAAGTGAAGTAGACCAAACTAGGATAAATCACTGTGTCTTCTTCTCATTTATTTTGCAATTACTCTTTATTTCTTATACTCCATTTTTCAGTAACTTTTTGTTATCACTACTATATCTCATTTTCACAAAAAAAAATCCAAACTTCCTAATTCAACCCCTCTTGGAAAGCTAGCTGAACTAACAACTTTATCGAGATCTACTTCTTTCCCTTTTTGGCTTATAATAAATCCTAATAATTTTCCAAATAGAACTCCAAAGACACATTTATTAGGGTTCAATTTGAGTTTATATTTGCATAGCCTTTCAAATAATTTTCTAAGGACTGGGACCAGACTTTTCCCTTTAGTTGACTTTGCTACCATATCATCAACATAGCCCTCAATCTCTTTATGCACCATATCATGAAATAGTGGCACCATAGGTTATTCATATGTTGCACTTGCATTCTTCAAACCAAATGGCATCACTCGATAACAATAGGTTCCCCACTGTGGGGTGAAAGTGGTTTTCTCTAGATCATCTTCATGCATGGAAATTTGGTTGTACCTTGAATACCCATCCATGAATGAGTATTGGTGGTTTTGTGCTATACTATCAACTTGGACATCAATATGAGGAAATGGAAAATCATCCTTTGGGCCAGCCTTGTTTAAATCTCGATAATCAAAGTACATTCATATTTTTTTCATCTTTCTTTGGGACGACAACGATGTTTGCTATCCAATGAGGGTACTTAGCTACTTCTAAGAAACCTGCCTCTAATTGCTTCATTATCTCTTCCAAATTATTAGAGATATTTCTGCAATTACGCTTCTTAATTTCTACTTCTTTGACTTAATATCGGGGAACAAAGGGATCTTATGAGCAGTGATCCTTAGATCAAGCCTAAGCATATCTCTATAAGACCACGCGAACACGTCCATGTACTCCTTAAAAAGTTCAATCATTTGGTCCCTTTCTTGATTATCAACTATTTTAAGCTCCTTTTTGTTTTCTTAAGTTCTCATATTTATCATTTCAATTAGTTTTTTGTGTGGCCACATTCTTTTTTCTTCAGAATCGAGAAGTTTTGTATATATTTGAATTAACTCTCCCTCATCGGACTCACAATTATACATATCAAAGGCAACACATAAATCATTGTTTAAGGGCTCAGAAACCTTAGAATTGGGTAGGAGTTTTGAGCTGAAGGATGAAAATGAATAATAAATTAATAAGAGAAAAAATGGAAAAGAAAAGAAAGAAAAACAGTTGAATTTTATTCATATAATCGTTTTTATTCATGTAAGAGTTTACCCTAAAATCTAACTCCTAGGGTTAATGGATGAAATGACAAGATAAAAAGAGGGACAACATAATCAAAACAAGTTACTCTAAAGTAATAATATCAAAAGCATTCTTGAATTCCCAATTTGCCAATGCTTCTACTAAGCTATCAATTGAGACCCAAGCATAAGTTTTGTCAATACTAGGAGAAACCATTGCAACCGTTGACTCATTGATAAACTCAGTGGAAGATGGGAATGTTTGTGTGATGTGAGGTATTTCTTGCTCTTTAGCTACTTTCTTTTTAGTCAACCTAGCTTGCTCTTTCATCTGTACTTCTATAGAAGGCTCATACCCTAAGCCTTTCACTTATGGTTTTGCAGTATATTAATTTGGCATTTGATACTTTGCAATTGTGCACCTAACCCTTTTTCCTTGTTCAAACCCATTTTTCTCCATTATCTTGGCTATAATGAAGTTAATGTTCTTAGTACTACACTCGGGCTTTTCCACTTCTAGGCTTTGAAATGATATTCCTTTGTCTTGCTCAGTAACTTCTATGTATGGAAGAGAGCTTGGTTTACTCACTAGGATTTCGTCTTCCCCTCTTACTGTGACAATTCTCCCATCATGGATGAACTTAGCCTTTTGATGTAAGGCCGAAGCCACAGCCTTAGCAGAATCTATCCATGGCCTCCCAAGTAGCATTGTGTAAGATGAGTCTATGTCCATCAGTTGAAAATCCACTATAAACTGGCTTGGTCCTATCTCCAAAGGTAGACAAACAATGCATAATACCTTCTTATGGGATCCATCAAATGCTCTAGCCACCATATTACTGCTTTCAATGTCTGAAGTTTCTAGTGATAGATGCTCGAATATGGTTAATAGCAAAATACTCAAAGCAGATCCTCCATCGATCAACACCCAGGACACTACAAACCCCTCGCACTTCAAGGTAACATGTAACGCCTTGGATTGGTGGGTAGTAGGTTTTACATTTTCTTTCTCTGAGAAAGAGATCATGGATGTAATGCTCATGAATTAGCTACCTTTTCAAGAGTTATGCTAGGCTGCATGTGTAATATCCCTATTTTTTGCGGGATACCATAAAATGCATGAAAAGATGTGAAAGGAAGTAAGACGGTAATGTTACATGCTCGATCATTAATTAGAATTAAATTTCCATAAAGTTCTTGGTAGGATTCTTTGTAGGAATTAATTCCAAAACTCAGCCATAAGGTATGTAATATACCGATTGAATGGAAACTCATGTTGAGTTGAGCGCAACGGTATAAGTATTGCATAGCCGGGAGATCTAGATTGAAAGATAGACCAATTTGAAAGTATAAAAAAAAAGAAATATTAAAAAATTAGCCTTTGGGGGGAAATTATGAGAAAGAACCCAGAAAAATCAATGTGTTTTGACGCGGCTTAAGGCGTCATTTCCTAGGTTAGAAAAGAAAATGTGAGAATTACATTTTAGCCCCAAGGAAAAAAAATTATTCACAATTTTGCCCATAAAAAGGAAGAATTTAGTGCAATTTTGTCCCTAGGAAAAATTATGAAAAATGACCTGAAAGAATTAAACATTATAATTTTGTCTCAGGACAAGGGCAACTTTGAAAGTTTTAGAGATCCTGTCAAAATGGAGCTCTCGATGAATCAAACTCAATGGAATACTGCTTAGAAGCTAATTGAGTTCATAAGAATTTATAATTCAAGTCTAAGGTCAAAAGTGATTTTTAAACTAAAAAGGGGTTTGTTAGCTTCATAAAAGCAGACAGGTGGAGAGAACAAGATGTGAATCCCTACAAATGAATTTTGGGATCAAAATAATGAAGTTAATACAAAATTAAATTTAGAAAGATCCTGTACCAATTAAGTGACAATTACAACAAAAGTAATTAATCGGTATAGGTAAAAGTTATCGGTAAGCCAAAAATTGCTTCATAATTTTTATTAATTCAAAATAACCCTTACCGATAACTTTTACCTATACCGATTAATTACTTTTATTGTAATTGTCACTTAATTCAAAAATTCTCTCATGTGGCGTGATATACAGAAGCTTGGGACAAGGATGGAATTTGTTTAATTCATTTTCAGAAAATAATTCATTAGGTTCACGAAGTTGGTCAATTAACCCAACTTTACTATTCACACATTAGATCTTTCTCCTCCAAGCCTTAAGTTAAGATGTTTAAGTGAGGATGAGAGACTGAATTTGTAGAAAAGAGAGGCAAAGTGGCATGACAAGAAGAGAGGAAAAGGAGAAGAGAAAGTGAAGCCAAAGGTGCAAGCTTGAAGACACAAGACCAATGATAAGATTTTATGGTCCCTAGCTTGTATTTCCAAGTAGATTTAGGGGTGTTAATGGAGTTATCTTTTTCCTCTCACCCTCTATAGATTTCAGCCTTGATCTAGTGTGAGGAAGAGATGAGTTTTTGTGCAATAAACTTAGAAGAAACACTAAACAAACTACTTGAAGCAAGATTTTGGAAGTTGTTGATGTATTTTGAAAGAAAGCAATTTCTTCTCTTCCTCCATGATTTTCAGTCAGACTAGGGCTTAATATAAAGATAGAATTGCGTGATTTTGATCCCAAAAATAGATTTCCCACGGTTCTAAACCTTAAGAACAAGTATTGGTGAAAAGAAAAACTAAAAGGATTGCAAAGTGAAAAGTTAAAGGTTTAGTGAGCACTTTATGATGTAAGATCAAACACTAGTGACTTATGTGCCTAATTGGTGATGTATTTAGGCTCAAGAAAGCATGGGAATGTATTTGGAAGAGACAAAATTACTTGTTATCTGATTGTTTTGATGATTTATGATTGTTGGTTGAGCTAAATGAAGAGGTTTGTGACCTTTGGATGTCTATTTTGCAAACTGAATCTCTGCCAAATTTGTTTATAGAATTATATGGCTTAATTTGCTCAACATGTTTCTTGATTACTTTGATGAACCTTTTATAATAAATGTGATGGTTTGTATACTTGAATGGTAATTGCTACGGAGATTCTTTGAATCTCACCCTTTCAAATTACTAATATGCCTAGGGACAAGATATGACAATGATGCAAAAGAAACCAAGGCAAGTAGGTAAATGGTAAAGACTAGAAGCTATTATGCTATGTTTTTCAACAATTTTGTGTAATTTGAAAAAAATGGTATATGGATGTATGAGGCTTCCACTTTTCATTATTATGTCCTTCAAGTCTTCTTATGATGTTATGCATGGATTTGGAAAAAAGTTTGATGATGTAAATATGTTATGAGACTTATCTTGCCAAGTTATGAATGGAAATGCTCAATTTGAATATCCTGATAGAAACGTTGGTACTATTCATGTGAAACAGGGCAATTAGTTTTTAAGTGATTTTTATGGTCTAAAAATAGATGGATTAAGCTTTTCAAAGAGATAAAGATCACTCCATTTGGCTAAGTACACATATTATAATGAATTTTTAAAATTAGGGGTCAAAACTGGACAATGGGGGAAAATTGGGAGTGATATTGAAAGTACTGGTTATTTAAAAAGGAGACATAAAATCATATAGGGCTCCAAAAAATTAGTGGTTTGTATATATGGAAATCTCTATGACTTAGGAAATGAATCACTAGTTTGAATACATTTGGCGTAATAAAGAAGAGTTATGTGAATTTTTATAAAATTGTTCCAATTATAGTTAAATTTTGACCCTTAATAGTTTAAGTGTCATGCCCTATACAAGTTGAATAAATGTATAAAAAGTTATGTTTAGAAAGTAGACATATAGAAATTTCAAATTACATAGAGTATGCATAATTTGGCTCAGGATAGAAGGAGATATGAATTTTTAAATTCAAGGTCAAAATCCTAGGAAGATATAGCATGACCATTTGAATAGTAAATTTCGTGCAAAATACTATATCAATTAGAACAATTGAAGTCTTGTTTCATATTTTTCCCATGTACAAAATGCTTCAAAATATTTTTGGAGACTTGAATCACTTACATACAATTTTTGTATAATTGGTTATGAAATTTCAAATTTCATGGGAATAAAAGGGATTACCAAATGAATAGTAACTCAGAAAATTAATATTTTCTGTTTTAGTCCCTCAAGTGATTCAAGCTTATAAAATGGTATTAATGGACTCTAAATCGGTCTAAATCATGGGAATTGCATTTAAGGCTTTTTAGAAAGCTTGACAATGTGGTTCATGTTAAATAAAGTATTTTGATGGTTCCAAACAAATGGAACTTGGAAGGAAAATATCAAAGGAGTATAAGAAGAAGTCAAGTGAAGAAATCCAGGAAGAAATGAGTATAGAAGTAGTTTGTAGGATTTCTCACAGTGTTCACAGAGTAAAAGGCTTTGATCTTACACCCACTGGATTTAAATAATTTTTTTTCAATTATCCTATGTTAACTTATGTTAAATTTGAAAAAACCTGACTAGCAGACAAATTTTGAATTGTTAAAATCCATATATGTAGTTTAAAATTGGAACTTTGGTAACTGAAATTCGAAATTACAGAGATGTTATTTCTGACAGATGAATTTTGGGCCATTGAAATTTGAATTTCGAGACAAGTATAATTTGTGAAAACTGGAAAATTCATTTGAAGCTATATCAAAGAAAGTCTAATGTTAGAATGTAAAAAGAGTTCAAAGTTAGTCCTACTGACAGACAAACTTTGGCTTTGAAAATTTGAACTTTTGAATGGAAATATATAAGTCTGGTTTGAGGTTTGTCTAACAGACAAACTTTAATTTTGAAAATTTGAACTTTGGAATGAAAATGTATAAGTGTAATTAGAGGTCTTTCTGATAGATGAATTTTGAAGGCTCAAAATTTGAATTTCGAAAAGTAGAACTTTTGTGTCATATTGAGTTTCTCACTGACAGAAGAAATTTGGATCCCCAAAATTTGAACTTCGAGTGCACTATAGCAATATGAGACAACTGTTCACACTTAACAGATGCACTTTAAACTTGAAGATTCGTATGTTCTAACATGAAAAATATTTGTCAAAATCAAAATTCAAATTTCACTTTTGAATAGACGAACTTTGGAAGTTCAACGTTAAAGACTTTAACTTATGGTCTCTGTAAAATTCATCTGTTCACACCCCAAAATTCAAATTTTGAGAGTCATAAGCATTAAATGCAGTTGGTGAATAGCTAGTTTTGTAGAGTAACCATTAGGTAACATCTCTAACGGCTAGATCTTGTGTGTCTAACGTATAGTAAAGACACAAATCTATAAATAGAACTTCATGCTAAGTTATGGGTAACAATTTTATGCTGTATATATTGAAACTCTATCAAAATCATTTGACAAAGCATTTTGCTCACTTCTACTTCATTTATTGCACCTTAACTATCATATATACTATATATTAGAGAGTTTCTCTTGTTGTAAACAATCTTCTCTTCATCTGGAAGAAAGATTTTCTTGTGAGGGAATTTCACAAGGGATTTAGGAAACACTTTGCTAGAGTGCAGAGTGAGAATTTGTAAGCTCTTAGAACAGAACAAAAGGTTGTGCTGTGGCATTGCAAGAGCCTCAGAGGTACCTTCTTGCTATTGGGAAGTACCTTCAACAAAGAAAAGATCTTTAGATTTTCCTGCTCCCTTCCCAATCCATCTTCCTTTATTTCTCTCAATCCCCATTCTTTGAAGTTCCTCCTCCTTGAAGATCTCAGTGGCTTTCCCTTTCCCCTTCTTAAGATGCTGAATTCTAGCATATTGCAAAATCCGGAAATGATTGATGCATAGGGGAGTGTGGAGTCTTTCCTCTGATCCCTTGCCTTGATCATGCGTTGGAGTATGATATGTCCCATGTTGATGAGCTTTCCACGCATGATTACTGCCATGACATGTGCCTCTGCCCTTGTTATCAGATTGAAGCTGCCCCCTTTGTTGAATATGATCCTGGACACTATGTAGTGCAGGATCCTCACTTGAGCACTGAGATCTGTGGGCTTTAGCAGGTTTATGGATGGTCTGTTTTCCTTTCTTCTGAACAATGTGTTCATAATTGTGCTCTCCTTGTAGTTCAGAAAGGGGTCACCTTCTTCATCAGCAATCTCTGCCTCATCTATATAACCAGAGGTAGTGATGTCAATCTTGAGGCCATCTTGCCCTAGGATTTCCAACACTTCATTAAAGGTCTCATCTGTGAGCCAGATGGTCCTTGATCTCAGATTGACCTCCCACTACTTCTTCTTGCTGTTGTACTTTAGGGAGGCATACCATGTCTTTACCACTTCATCATCATACCTTTCCAATATCTCTAATAGATTCTTATATCTCAACATCTATAATCCAGCATCAAAATTATTTGAGACTAAGAAATCTTCTAAGTTCACACAATGAGGCTTGATTACCTTTTTATTGGCAAACTTGGTCGAGTATTCCTCCTGAATCTGTGGAGTGCTCCATAATGGTAGTGTAGTAAGTTGGTATTCTCCAGATTCACTACTGGAGGAGGTAGTGGAAGTAATAGTATCAGCAGCAGCAGGAACAGGGATCGAAGATTCTGCTTTCTTTGAGGAAGAGGGTCTAGCTTTCTTTGATTCTACCTTTGGGGTTGTCTTTTGTCATTTGGAGGGAGTTTCCTTGCTTGATTCGGCTTTTCTTTTCAAATTTTCACCCTCCTTTGAAGCATATTGTGACTTGACCGTCCTCTTTGGTCGTGCCTCTCCTTTTCCAGCTTTAGGATTCTTTACTCTTGCCATTTTAGTAGATGAATGTTTCAGAATGAAGCCGAGATTGGGTTTATAGGATGCGAAAAGATGTTTAAACGGTAGGAAAAGAAGATTTTTGGTCAGAATTTAAGAGTATTGATGAGAGGATTTGAACAGACTTAGAAAGGAAAAGAGTAGGGTTGCATCTGTTCAGTAGAAAACGTCAGTTTTAACATAAGTGACCGCCGGACAGACGAATTGTAAGGGGTCAAAATTCGAACTTCAGGCAGTTAAAAGTTAAACTGTTCAGCAAAGCTTATTGACAGATGAATTTTCTTCTGAAAGTTCGTCTGACAGAGGCTTGGTTCAAGCAACACAAGATGAATAGACGAACTTTGTTCCAACAAAGTTTGAATTTTGAAGAATAAACATCAAGCAGCAATCAAATTAGCAAACAACAGACAAATTCTGCATATGAAATTTCATCTTTCAAAGATTCAACATAAAGAGCATGCTTCAACAGACGAATTTTAAATCAGAAATTCGAATTTCTTTACTTTGTAAAGGTTTTCCAACATTCGTATGTTAAGAATTAATCATTCGTATAATCATCATGTTGGACAAACATAACTTTGAAACTTTTGTTCTTGAAAATTCGAACTTTCAAGGTCCAACAGACGAATTTTGAGGCATCACCGAGAACTGTTCCAACGTATAACAGGTTGAAGTTCGTCTGTTGGCCATCCAAATTCGAATGTTGACCATGCTGACTTATTCAGAAACTTATTTTTTCAAGGAAATTCGTCTAACACACAATTAATATACAAATTTCAACTTTAAAAACTTACAGAATGGATCTAGAAACTCAGAATTTTTGCCATTTTCTTCACTTTTCTTTTTATTGTTCCATTCTTGTGTGCTCCAATTTTCAGATTTATAGCCATTGTATCTCATGAGGAGCTCTTGCAACTTAGATTAAATTTACTCTGATGCTAAAGTTAGAATTAATTTAATGTTGGAGAATCTAAAAATAGAATTGCACACAGATTTACTTACAGTTCATTGGGATTTACCATACCCAATTCTCTTCTGATTTTGCAATGTCTATCTTCTGATAGAGGCTTTGTCAAGATATCAGCAACTTGATCCTCAGTTGGGATGTATTCTAGTTTGATTTCTCCTTTCAAAACATGATCCCTTATGAAGTGGTGCTTCACTTCAATATGTTTTGTTCTTGAATGCATGACAGGATTCTTTGTGATATTAATGGCACTTTGGTTGTCACACATGATTGGTATTTCCTTCATCTCAACCTCAAGATCTTCAAGCTCCTGTTTCATGTAGATGATTTGGGCACAACAGCTTCCAGTTGCAACATACTCAGCCTCTGCTGTGGATAAGGCCACACTATTTTGCTTCTTGCTAAACCATGAAACCAAGGATCCTCCCAAAAACTGACAAGTTCCACTTGTGCTTTTTCTGTCAGTTTTGGATCCTGCAAAGTCAACATCAGTGTATCCATTGAGATCTTCTCCATTGCCCTTTGGATACTAAAGTCCCATCTGTGAAGTTCCAATAAGATATCTGAAGATACGCTTCACAGCAGTTGCATGGGTTTCCTTGGGACATGACTGGAATCTTGCACACATACAGACACTAAACATGATGTCAGGTCTACTGGCAGTTAGGTACAGTAGGGATCTAATCATTCTTCTATACTGAGTTATGTCAAATATTTTCCCTTTTTCATCCATATCCAGTTTGGTTGTAGTAGCCATAGGTGTTCCCATTGGCTTTGCATTTTCCATTCCAAACTTCTTTAGTAGTTCTTTCATATACTTGGATTGATTAAGAAAAATACCATCATCGCACTGCCTGATTTGCAATCCAAGGAAGAAGTTGAGTTCACCCATCATGGACATTTCGAATTCCCCCTGCATTAACTTAGAAAAATTCTTGCAAAGAGATTCATTAGTAGCACCAAATATAATATCATCAACATAGATTTGAACAATAAGTAAATCTTTATTTTCTTTCTTAATAAATAAAGTTGTATCTACTTTTCCTCTGTTGAACCCCTTTTCAGTTAGAAAATTACTTAATCTTTCATACCATGCTCTAGAGGCTTGTTTTAAACCATAAAGAGCTTTCTTCAGTTTATAAACATGGTTTGGTTTTGCAGAGTCCTCAAAACCTGGAGTTTGGTCTACATAAACCTCTTCCATGATATATCCATTTAGAAAAGCACTCTTCACATCCATTTGATACAACAAAATATTTTTCATGCATGCATATGCTTGCAGAATTCTGATAGCTTCTAATATAGCCACTGGAGCAAAGGTTTCTTCATAATCAATACCTTCTTCTTGATTGTATCCTTTAGCAACCAGTCTAGCTTTATTTTTGATAATTGATCCTGATTCATCAAGTTTATTTCTAAAAATCCATTTGGTACCAATGACAGGATGATTTTTGGGTTTAGGCACTAAATCCCAGACTTGATTTCTTTCAAACTGATTTAATTCATCTTGCATAGCCAAAATCCAGTATTCATCAGTTAAGGCTTCCTCAGTACATTTAGGTTCAATTTGTAAGATGAAAGCACAATTAATCATTTGATCCCTTAACTGTTTTTTAGTTCTAACTCTCTCTTGAACATTCCCTATCACTTGATCAACAGGATGATTTCTTTGATATCTCCAAACTCTAGGGAGTTCTTGAGATATTTCTTCATTATTTTCTTCTTCAAAATCTCTCTCCTGAATGTCTTCCTCTATGTTAATAGATTCAGACATTTTTGGAGGTTCAATTTTACCTTCATCAGAGATATCTAACTTTTTAAAGTTTGAGACAAGATCATCCTCATCAGTAGCATGCTTGGAAGCAGTTTCATTTTCAATAAATACTACATGCACAGATTCTTCTATCAATTTAGATTTTTTATTAAACACTCTATATGCCTTACTTCTGCTAAAATAGCCCAGAAATATACCTTCATCAGATTTGGCATCAAACTTACCCAGATTCTCCTTTCCATTATTGTGAATGAAGCATTTGCAGCCGAACACATGGAGATATGAGAGATTTGGCTTTCTTCCTTTGTACAGCTCATAAGGAGTCTTTCCAAGGATTGGTCTGATGTAGGCTCTATTTATGATGTAGCTTGCTGTATTCACTGCATCAGCCCAAAATACTTGAGGAAGTTCCTTTTCATTCAGCATAGCTCTAGCCATCCCTCCAATTATTCTATTCTTCCTTTCGACTACTCCATTATGTTATGGAGTTCTTGGGGCTGAGAAGTTGTGGTCAATTCCATGCTCATTGCAATACTCTAGAAAGTATGTGTTTTCAAATTCTCCTCCATGATCTGACCTGATAGACACAATGGAAATACCTTTCTCATTTTGCACTTTCTTGGCTAAGGTTACAAATGCATCAAAGGTATCACTTTTAGAGGAAATAAATAATGTCCATGTAAATCTAGAGTAATCATCCACAATTACAAGCACATACAGATTTCCATTAATGCTTTTTATCCTAGATGGACCAATTAAATCCATATGCAGTAGTTCTAGTGGTCTAGTTGAGGTGACTACGTTTTTGGGTTTAAAAGAAGATTTAGTTTGTTTTCCTCTAGGCATGCATCATATTCTTTGTCTTTTTCAAAAGCAATTTTTGGCAGGTCAGTTACTAACTCATTTTTAACCAGTTTTGATAGTTGATTCATGTTAACATGAGCTAATCTTCTATGCCATAGCCAACTATCATTATCTTGACTAATCAAGCAAACAGAATCTAAGGGAGGAAGTTCATCAAGATCAATAGTATAGCAGTTATCATCCCTTTAAGCTTTAAGGATTACTTTGTGATCACTTTTTCTGATGACTAGGCAGAATTTTGAGTCAAACAGTACCCAGTTTTCTTTGTCACATGTTTGGCTCACACTCAGCAGATTGTGGTTGAGGCGAATCACAAACAGCACCTCTTCAATGGATGTTTCAGGATTCTTGCCCAGAATGCCAATGCCAACTATTCTGCCATATTGATCATCTCTAAAGGTCACCTTTCCTCCTTTCTTGTCTCTAAGGGTGATGAACTTCTCCTTATCACCGGTCATATGGCTTGAGCAGGCACTGTCCATATACCATTTATTGTTCTTTCTAGCTTTGAGACAGACCTGCAAAACAAAGTTCAAATTTTCTTCTTAGGTACCCAAATCTGCTTGGGTCCTTTTTTGTCAGTAGTCTTTTCCCTAGATACGGATGTACCTTTGGGAACCCATTTAACCTTCCTGTCATGTCCATTTTTCTTTAAGGCACATGAACTGGAAATATGCCCCTTTTTGTTACAGAAGTGACAGCTGGTAAAAGGACTGCTGGATTGAGAAGCAGGAAGAAAACAATGCAGATAATATTTTTGTTTTGCATGCCTTGGTTGATTATATGATTCAATGTGATGTGACATATGATCTTTCTTTTTATTGCTATTAGCATGCACAAAATGTCTCATGTACACATTCTGATTTTTCTTCTTAATATTTTCTTTTATAGCACAAGGATCATAGCCAAGTCCAGCCTTTCCTTGGGATATTCTTTGACTTCCCATTAAAGCAAACAATAAATCTTTACCACTAGTAAGCCTAGATATGCTTCTCACTAGATATTCATTGGTTTGCTTTAGTTCAATGCATGATTTATAGCAAACAAATTCAGTAATAGGTAGAGGAGCAATTTCATAAATGTTGCATTGAGATTCTAGTTTGTTAATCTTTTTCTTAGCTTGCTTCAATTCTTTAGCAACCTTAACAAACTCATCATGCAACTCATGGAATGCATCCAATAATTTAGAATATGAAGGTTCAGATTCATATACCTCATCTTCTTGATCATTGCTACATGGGATTTCAGCTTTTTCAGAGGCAAGTGCCATGAGACAAATATTGGCAATTTCATCTTCATCATCTTCTTCTTCATCTGAGCTGTTACCCCATATTGATGAGATGTAAGCTCTTTTCTTCTTGCCTTTGTCTGTAGCTTTCTTTTCTTTTTCTTGCTTCTTGAGAAATTATGGACAATCCCAATTGATATGTCCCTACTTTTTGCATTCATAACTAGTGATAAGCTCTTTTGTTTCCCTTTTGCTATCTCCAGTTGCTCCTTTCTTGAAGATTTTCTTGTTTATCTTTTTGCTCTAGAATCTTTCAAATTTTCTGACCATCATAGCCAGAGTTTCTTCATCTAGCTCATATCCATCGTCAAATTCTTCTTCTTTTTCTTCAGCAGCTTTGAGAGCAAGACCTTTCTTCTTTTTGTCTTGTCTAGCCTCCTTGAGAGCCTTCATTTTTCCTTCATACTCCTCGAGGCTGCCAAAAAGAGCTGTGACAGAGGCCATTGATTCTCCTCTGGCTTCCTCTATTGCTGTTACTTTGGGTTGCCATTCCAGAGGGAGAGCTCTGAGGATTTTTTTACTTTTTCTGTTTGAGTGTACTCCTTTCCCAAGCTCTTTAGTTGATTCACAATGAGGGTGAATCTGTTCTGTAGCTCTTTTACATTCTCTCCTTTAGCCATTCTGAAGTTTTCATATTCTCCTATGCATGTATTTAGTTTATTTTCCCTGACTCCAGTTGTTCCTTCATGAGCAATTTGCAGTGTGTCCCACATTTCCTTTGCAGTGGAGCATTGGGAGACTCTATACAATTTGTCTTGATTCAAAGCACTGACCAAACAGTGTTTTGCCTTGAAATTCAGTAAGACTCTTCTTCTGTCTTCTTCATTCCATTTAACTTTTGGCTTCTCTCTGTACTTCCCATCATCTTCCAAAGCCATTGGGACAAAGTCTCCCTTCTGAATGACTGACCAAATGTCTAGATCAATTGACTGGAGATAGATGTGCATCCTCATCATCCAGTAACCATAGTGTTCTCCACTGAAGCTAGGTGGTCTATTTGTGTTGTTTCCTTCTGGTAATATGCTTTCTCCAAACCCAGCCATTTTAATTCCCGGACTATGAAATCCTTTGATTGGGAATCCGGGCTCTGATACCACTTGTTAGATAAGCTGGCTTCCCAAGACGTGGGTGAATTAAGAAGCTTGAAAATTTTCTGCAAAATATCAAGAAAGTGAAGAAAGCAAAGTATAGATGGTAAAACAGAGTATAGGAGAATAAACTATAAAAGTTGCAGTAAAGAGAAGAAAATGCAAATATTTATCCTGGTTCGGTCTCTCTACTTGACCTACGTCCAGTCCTCAAGTCACCCCTTGAGATTTTCCACTATTCTGCAAGAATTCAGTGGGCTTCTTGCAAATGCCTGAGTGCAAAGATGTTGCTCTGTTTCTAGAGCTTCACTCAATCACTCTATGCACTCTTACAAAGTGCTTCCCATTTCCCTTGTGATATCCCCTCACAAGAAAATCTATCTTCTAGATAAAGATAAGATTGTTTACAAAGATTAAACTCTCTTAAACAGAGTGAATATGAAAGTTGAAGTACAAAATATTGAAGTGAGAGAGTAAGAGACTTTGAGTAGATGATTTGGTAGAGTTTCAGTATATACAATGTTAACATCGTTACTCACAACTTCAAATGATGTTATATTTATAGATTTAGGTCTTAACTAACCCTTAGAGACAAAATCTATCCGTTGGAGAAGTTATCCAATGGTTACTCTAAAAAACTATTCGTTAACCAACCACATTTAATGCTTCTCACATACTGAAATTTGAATTTCAGTTGGTCAACAGACGAATTTCACATAAACCGAAGGTTAACAGCTTCAACGTTGAATGCCCGAAGTTCGTCTGTCTTGAAGTGAAATTTGAATTTTGATATTTGGAAAATGTTTCTTCGTTGTAACATACGAATTTTCATGTTAAAAGTTTTTCTGTTAAGTATGAACAGTATTTTCAATTTGCTACAGTGCCTTCGAAATTTGAATTTTGGAACCCTAAAGTTCGTCTGTCCGTAGCTGGTTTGTAAGGCACAGTAGTTCATATGATTCAAAGTTTGAATTTTCAAAGGGCAAAGTTCGTCTGTCAGAGAGACCTCTTTTCAGACTAACTTCAAAATTCGAATTTATAAATACTGTCATTCATATATCAACATATCATTCTAACAGACTCACAAGCTTAGTTTCTAAAATTCGAATTTTCATGTTCAAAATACGTATGTCAGCGAGCAATTTTGAAATCCATTCTAAACTTAGTTTCAGATGAACTTTGACACAATTTCAAATGAATTTCTTTAGTTTTCATAAGTTTCATTTTGTCTGAAATTCGAATTTTTAAAACCCAAAGTTCGTCTGTTAGTGAAAGCTCCTTTCAAACACTTATCAAAATTTGAATTTCATCAAATCAAAATTCGTCTGTCAGAGAGGCTTCTCTTCAGGCTTGTTCAGTTTCAGTACAAAATTTGAATTTCCAAGATGACAGATTAATATTAACCTTTCAAACTTCGTCTGTTGGTGGGTGTTTTTCAAATATTCCATGATTTAACATAGAATCAAGGTTTTAAAATATCTTTTCACCAAATCAAAGCCTTTTACTTAAATAAAACACTACTAAACACCCTACATCTATCTTTGCACAGATTTATCCAGAATTTCTTCACTTGAAACCTTTTGGGCACATTTGATATCTTTATTCCAAGCTCTTGAAGGTTGATTTGGAATCATCAAAACTTCTTGATTCAACAAAGGACTTACAACACTTATTCTTACTCATTCTTGCGTCTGAACCAGAGGAGAAAAAAGGGAGGAAGAGCAAAAAATCTTGAGAGAGAAGGTAGAGATTGAGACAAAAGTTACAAAGCTCAAGTTGTTAGGTAAGCTTCTATGGTCTCCATCTTATGTTTTTTTCTACTTAGAGGTTTTTCCTCTCCTTTTCCTCCCTAAGATATTAGCCATGGAGGATTTTAGTGAGAGAAAATGAAGCTTT
This sequence comes from Adenanthera pavonina, assembly GCA_026686845.1. NCBI lineage: Eukaryota > Viridiplantae > Streptophyta > Magnoliopsida > Fabales > Fabaceae > Adenanthera > Adenanthera pavonina. The sequence goes on along the minus strand of JAIVEN010000019.1, from coordinate 6,414,701 downwards.
CAGCAAATAAACCATGGAAAAGAGTGAAAAGGCTTCAAGAGGCATGAAAATACAAGTTGTAGCAAGATTTATGGAGTAAATATTTTTCTACCACTTTTTTCTCATTTTTGGTCAGACTTAGGGTTAGGATAGGAATGGAATTTCAAAATTTTGATTCCAAAAATGGATTCCTTGGGTCCAAATTAGGTAGGAACAAGTATGTTGTATAAGAAAAACCCAAAGGAATTCAATTTGGAATTTTAGGGTTAATAAGTATACTAATTGGAAAAGATGGTGAAATCAGTGGTTAATGACCATATTTTGTGATGCATTAGGATTCAAAGAAGGGTTACAAGACCAAAGAAGAGGTGTACAAGGTTTGAAAGTTTTTGGAAAGTCACAAGGTAGTTAACTAACCACATTATGCATATATATTGTAATTGTTGCCAATATGCTTACTTGATATAATTGTTAATTGAATTAATGTTTTGTGATGGATTGAATTGATTGGCTATGTTGTTTAAGGGGCATTTGACCCTAGTAATGTTTATAATTTAAGGGGAGGTGTTGCCCAAATTTTTAGAAATTGTTTGTGCACAATTTACTTTAAATGAAAGCTTGATGTATGTTTCATGAAAGTTTGCAATGTATGATGATGATATATGAGCATGTAAGGTAGTTACTACTGATATTCTTTGAATCTCACCCCTTTCCAAATGTCTAAAAAATTTTAGGGTCAAGTTATGGCAAGATTACTCAAGAAAGAAAATGCAAGGAGAAGCAAGTTAATGTTCAAGATAATGATACTTAGGTTGATACTATTATATGAGATGTTATGTAAAATCTTGTGGGACATGATCATGCTATGTTTTTATGTTACTATGTTCCTCTAGGTTTTTTAATGGAGTATCATGTAAGATAAAAGCAAGTTATGGCTATGTATGTATATATATTTAATGTGTATTTTGGAAGTAGGAAGAATGCAAGAGACCTTTCTAAGCACTGTTGGGATTTCGAAGTACTGTATAGACCTTGATATGTTCAATGTATGAGTGCTTTATATTTATGAAAAATAGACATGTTTATCTTTCCATATACATAAATATTACTCAATTTGGAGTTTTTTATGATTTATGGTGATTTTTCAAAATTATGGTCAGAATCAGGAATTTTCTAAAATGACCATTGCTACAGTGAAAATTGTACGAATTTACCATACAAATTGGTCAATAATTTTCCATTGTAAATATTTTTATCATGTATATAATCTTTTAATCTATCTTTAGAGACATGAACCACCTCAATATGATTTTTCTTGATTTAGTTATGAATTTTCAAATTTTGTCAAGTAAAATAAGATTAACCAAAGGAATTGTACCCGAAAATGAAAACTATTTGGTTTAAGTTATTTATGCAATCAAGTCTCTAATAATGCATTAATGGACTTAAATGTGGTTTAATACATGGGAAAAGTGGTCTAAGCATGAGGTGTGACATACAGCATGGAGGAAGATGCTCCTTAGGAGGCAAGTTCCCACGAGCCTATGGTGGAAGATGCTTAGGAATCAAGTTTGTCTCTCCAAGAATCTAAGCAAATGGAGAAGCTTGTGGTAACCATTACCTCTACTTCTATTATTCAAGTTGTACTAAAAGAAGAGAGAAGCCTTGTCCCTTATGTAGATGTTATTGACCTTGCACATATTGCCTTTGTGTAAGCATAGAAAAGAAGGCTTGATAAGATGTTTCCCTTTCCTGCTCCTCCTCCATCTCTTTCTGAATTTGGTCTCTCAATAAAAAGTTATGCTGAATCTGTCCCTCTTCCTCAGATACCCTCCTCTATGCCATTTGTTCCTGTTCCTCTTCATGTCATTCTAGTGTCACAGATTCCTCCTCTTGTTATGCATGTTTCTATCCCTGATGATGCCAAAAAGGGGGAGAAGAAAACTGAGCAAACAGGAGTAGGACATTCTGGCAAGACCTATACAATAAGAAATCCAGGCCCAAGAAGAACTAATTAGATCTTAAGGTTGCTTGTTTTTACTTGCTTTTATTTGTTCTTGTCTGCAATATTTCCTGTACTAAAAAGAGTATCTTGCTTTGAAATACTATGTTTGCAATATTATATCCCTTACTAAACCTTTAATGAATTAATACAATGAGATTCCATATTTTCCTTCTACTCTGCTGTATATGCTATACTTATCTTTAAACTTTAATGCATACGTTGAGGGGGAGCTCTTAGAAGCAAATTCAAGTACTAATCCAGTTTGCAAGTTGTTTTGTCATCATCAAAAAGGGGGAGAATGTTGAATCAAGTGTTTTGTTGATTCCAAACAACTGGAGCTTTGAAGGAAAATATCAAAAGAGTATAAGAAGAACTTAAGTGAAGAAATCCAGGAAGAAATGAGTATAAAAGTAGTTTGTAGGATTTCTCACAATGTTCACAGAGTAAAAGGCCTTGATCTTACACCTATTGGTTTTAAATAAGTGTTTTTCAACTATCCTGTGCTAACTTATATTAAATTTGAAAAAAACTGACTAACAGACGAATTTTGAACTGTTAAAATCCATATATGTAGTTTAAAATTTAAACTTTGGTAATTGAAATTCAAAGTTACAGAGATGTTATCTCTGACAGACAAATTTCTGGCTATTGAAATTTGAATTTCAAGACAAGTATAATTTGTGAAAACTGCAAAATTTGTTTGAAGCTATGTCTAATGTTAGAATGTAAAAAGAGTTCAAAGTTAGTCCTACTGATAGACGAACTTTGGCTTTGAAAATTCAAACTTTGAAATGGAAATCTATAAGTCTGGTTAAAGGTCTTTCTAACAGATGAACTTTGATCTTGAAAATTTGAACTTTGGAATGAAAATGTATAAGTGTAATTAGAGGTCTTTCTGACAGACGAATTTTGAAGGCTCAAAATTTGAATTTCGAAAAGTAGAACTTTTGTGCAATATTGAGTTTCTCACTGACAGAAGAATTTTGGATCCCCAAAATTCAAACTTTGAGTGCATTGTAGCAATATGAGATAACTATTCACAACAGATGCACTTTAAACTTGAAAATTTGTATGTTCTAACATGGAAAATATTTGTCAAAATTAAAATTAAAATTTCACTTTTGAACAGGAAAACTTTGGAAGTTAAACGTTAAAGACTTTAACTTATGGTCTCTACAAAATTCATCTGTTGACACCCCAAAATTCAAATTTTGAGTGTCAGAAGCATTAAATGCGGTTGGTGAATAGATAGTTTTGCAGAGTAACTATTGGGCAATGTCTATAACGGCTAGATCTTGTGTCTAACGTATAGTTAAGACACAAATCTATAAATAGAACTTCATTTTAAGTTGTGGGTAACAATTTTATGCTGTATATACTAAAACTCTGTTAAAATCATTTGACAAAGCCTTTTACTCACTTCTACTTAATTTATGCACCTTAACTATGATATATACTCTATATTAGAGAGTTTCTCTTATTGTAAACAATCTTCTTTTCATTTGGAAGAAAGATTTTGTTGTGAGGGAATTTCACAAAGGATTTGGAAAATATTTTGCTAGAGTGCAGAGTGAGAATTTGTAAGCTCTTAGAATAGAGCACAAGGTTGTATTGTGGCATTGCAAGGAGCCTACTGAATTCTTGCAAGATAGTGGAAAATGTCAAGTGGTAGCTTGAGGACTAGATGTAGGTCAAGAGGAAGAGACCAAACAAGGATAAATATTTGTGTTTTTCTTTCCTCCACCTTGCAAACTACTCTATTATATTCTCTGTACTCTATTTTTTTGTAACTTTTGCTTTCACTGCTCTTTTACAATTTTGCTAAAAATTTCAAACTTCCAAATTCACCTCCTCTTGTAAAGACAGCAGACCTAACAAGTGGTATCAAAGCCCGGACTCCCAAATGAAGGATCTAACAATCTGGGAGAATCAATGGCTAGTTTTAGAAAAAGTATTCATCTTGAAGGAAAGAATACCAATAGACCTCCTAGCTTTAGTGGAAAGCACTATGGATACTGGAAAATGAGAATGCAAATCTATCTCCAGTCGATTGACTTAGACATCTGGTCAATCATCCAAAAGGGAGACTTTGTCCCAATGAAGCTGCAGGATGATGGCAAATACAAAGGAAAGCCAGAAGAAGAATGGAATGAGGAAGATAAGAGAAGAGTCCTGCTCAACTGTAATGCAAAACATTCCTTGGTTAGTGCACTCAATCAGGACGAATTCTATAGGGTGTCTCAATGTACCACAACCAATGAAATGTGGGACACTCTAGAAACTACTCATGAAGGAACTACTGGAGTGAGGGAGAACAAACTAAACTCTTGTATTGGTGAATATGAAAGTTTCATAAAGATGGAAGTTGAAGGCATCAAAGAACTACAAAAGAGATTCACCATCATTGTGAATCAACTGAAGAGTTTCGGTAAGGAGTATACACTGTCAGAGAAAGTTAGAAAAATTCTTAGAGCTCTTCCTCTGGAATAGCAATGAAAAGTAACAACTATAGAAGAAGCTAGAGGAGAATCAATGGCTCTCTTCACAGTCTTGAAGAGTATAAGGGTAAGATAAAGGCTCACAAGGAAGCTGGTCAAGATAACAAGAAAAGGGGCTTTGCATTAAAAGCTGCAGAAGAAAGAGAAGAAGAATCTGATGATGAAGAAACTTTACCTACGTTAGTTAGAAAATTTGGAAGATTCTACAATAAGAAGAGAAATAAGAAGTTCTTCAAGAAAGGAGCAGTTGTAGATAACAAGAAAGAAAGCAAAGAGCTTGTCACCTACTATGAATGTAAGGAGTAAGGGCACATCAAATGGGATTTCCCAGAATTTCTAAAAAAGCAAGAGAAAGAAAAGAAAACTGCTAACAAAGGCAAAAAGAAAAAGGCATACATCTCTTCAATCTGGGGCAACAGCTCAGATGAAGAAATTGAAGATGAGGAAGAAATTGCCAACATATGTTTGATGGCACTTGTAGCTGAAGAAACTCCAAATTTATCTAATAGTAATCATGAAGATGAGGTAAATGATTCTAAATTTTCCTATTATGAATTGCTTGATACATTTCATGATCTATATGATGAATTCATTAAAACTACAAAAGAATTAAAACTGGCTAAGAAGAAGATTAGCAAGTTAGAATTTGATTGCAAAATGTCTGACATTGCATCTCAACATAGAGCAGAATCTGTTTGTTTTGAATCGTGCATTGAACTAAAGAAAAACAATGAATATCTTTTGAAAAGCATGGCCAAACTCACCAAGGGTAAAGATATGTTGTTTGCATTATTAGGAAGTCAGAGAATTGCACAAGGAAAAACTGGTTTTAGGTATGATCCTTGTGCAGTCAAAGAAAAGAAAGAAAAGAAGAATCAAAATTTATATATGAGACATTTTGTGCATGCAAATGGACATAAGAAAAATTACAACTCGAAATGCATTGAATCTTATGTCAAAACAAAATATGTAAAACAAAAGTTAATTAGCAAGTAAGATTAGTCAAAATATGTAAAACAAATGCATTGAATCTTATTATTTTGAGAATACTTCTTGAAGAAGTATTCAATAAAGCAAGTAAGATTAGTCAAAAGTGATTAAGGATTAGTAAGTTAATTAGTGAGCTAATGGTCCCTTCTTTCCTCTCATTTGGACATCACATTTTCTGCAGAAAATAGAGAGAGAAAAACACAAGAAAGAAAGAGAGAAAAAAGAGAGAAAAGAGAAGAGGAAATGAAGTTGAAGATCAAGGCAATCAAGGTAAGCAAATTCCTTTGATTCCTTAAGGATTTTAGTTTCAAGATTAGCTTGTAAGGAGTTGATTACTTGAAGTTTTCTCCTCCTCCTCTTGAGTTAAACTTTTCAGCCAAGCTAAGGGTTTGAGGAAGGAAGAGTTTCTTTGCAAGAAATTAGGAGAAAACATGGAAAGGTGTTGAGAAAAGCAAGATTTCATGAGTATAAAATAAATTGCAAAGAAATTTCTTTTTCTCCCCTTATGCTAAGAGTTTCGGCCAATATGAAAGTCTAGGAAGGAGTGAGTTTTTCATAAAACTAATGCCAAAAATAGATTCCTAATGGTGAAATTAGCTTAAGGCAAGTGATGGAATCAAGAAAAAACTTAAGATTAAGAAAGTGAAATTTTTAGGGTTTTGAAGTTCTTGATAAAGTAACCCTTGGTTCAAGTTAATTTACTTGATATTTGATGATGCATTAGGGTTTGAGAAAGCTTAAGGAAGTCCTTGGAAAGGTTGAATCAAAGAGAAAAGGGATAAAGTCTCATAAGGTAGCATAGTTACATTTTCTTGCATTATATTGTCTTGCTATATTCTATTGTGAATGATGACTTGCCATATTGTTTTTATGATACTTGAGATTGGTTTTGGTTGTTTTTATGAAAGGGATAGTGCTTGGGTATCCATTTTCTATGCTGTTATAATGCCAAAATTTTTATAAACAATATGGTGATTTATGCCTTGAAATGATTGTTATGATGTTTTGGAGGTTTTATAGCATGCATGATAATGTAAATGTTTGAGATGTGACTAGCTACTGGGACTTCCAAAATCTCATCACCCAAATAATAATATAATAGGTTCAAGTTATGGAAGAAATCCAAGGGAGGCAAAGAGCAAGAAGAAGGATTTCAATAATTTATTTTTGTTGGATCAAGAGTTTTGATGATTCTAAACCAACACTCAAGAGCTTGGATTGAAGATATCAAAGGAGATCAAAGCTGTTTCAAGTGAAGGTCTTCTGTGAATTGGCTATTAGATCTTTTGTAGGATCTTTAGTTTTTTGTTTAGATTGGGTAAAAGATTTTGATTTGAGAAAAAGACATTTTCAAACCTTGATTTGAAATTAAATCTTTACCTATTTGGAAAATACTCACAAACAGACGAAGTTTGAAAGTATAACTGAACTGTCAAGTTGGAAATTCGAACTTTGCTTTTGGAAATTCGAATTTCGAGCTAAAACTGATTAAGTCTGGAAAGGTGTCCCTCTGTCAGACGAATTTTGGTCATTCAAAATTCGAACTTCAATCAAGTCTGAAAGAAGCCTTTTTGTGACAGACGAACTTCACAGTCTCAAAATTCGAATTTCAGACAAAATGCCATTTATGAAAACCAAAGAAATTCGTCTGAAGGTTTGCTAAAGTTCATCTGAAATTAAGAAGAAACTAAGTTTGAAAAATGCTCTCTGACAGACGAACTTTTACTTAGCAAAATTCGAATTTTCATCTGAGTCAAAAAAGGCTACTTTGTGACATTCGAATTTCACTCTTTCAAAATTCGAATTTCAGACAAAACAAAACTTGAGAAAATAGAGGAAATTCGTCTGAACGCTTGATAAAGTTCATCTGTGATCAAGAATGATTTAAGTCTCAAAACTGGTCTCTGACAGAAGAATTTCACTCGGTCAAAATTCGAATTTTAAAGAAAGTGAACTACTGTGCCTATTTGGACGTTCAATGGACAGACGAATTTTGGGCATCCAAAATTCGAATTTCGAGGGCACTGTAGCAAATTGAAAACACTGTTCACACTTAACAGAAAATCTTACTTCTTAAAAATTCGTATGTCACATTGTGAAAATATTTTATGAGTTTCGAAATTCGAATTTCACTCTATGGACAGACGAACTTCACATTTTAACGTTGGAGGCTTTAACCTTCGGTTCCCTCGAAATTCGTCTGTCGGCCAACCGAAATTCGAATTTCAGTATGTCAGAAACATTAAATGCGGTTGGTAAACGGATAGTTTTTCAGAGTAACCGTTGGATAACTTCCCCAACGGATAGATTTAGTCTCTAACGGATATTTGAGACCTAAATCTATAAATATAACATTATTTGAAGTTGTGGGTAACGAATCAAACTTGTATATACCGAATTTCTGCTGAATTTTCATCTCAAAAGCTTTTACTCTTCCAACTTCATTATTTGTACTTCAACCTTCATATCTACTCTATTCTAGAGAGTTATTCATTTGTAAACAATCTACTCTTTATCTGAAAGATAGATTTACTTGTGAGGGGTATTCACAAGGGGATTGGGAAGCACATAGAGAAAGTGCTTAGAGAGTTTGAGAGAGCTCAGAACAGAGCAGACTTGTTGAAATTCTTGCTGGATAGTGGATAAATCTCAAGAGGTGTCTTGGGGACTGGATGTAGGTCAAGTGGATAGACCGAACCAGGATAAATCACTGAGTTTTCTTCTCCTTATCTCTACTTATCAACTTGCTCTATTTTACACGTTGTTTTCATTATACTGTGATATTTTCACTTGCTTTACTTTGTGCAGAAAAATTTCAATCTTCCCAATTCACCCCCCCTCTTGGGAAGTCAGCCTTGCTAACAAGTGGTATCAGAGCCCGGATTCCCATTCAAAGGATTTTACAGTCCGGGAACAAAGATGGCTGGCTTTGGAGAGAGTATACTTCCTGAAGGGAATAACACTAACAGACCACCAGGCTTCAGTGGAGAGCATTACGGGTACTGGAAGATGAGGATGCAGATCTACCTTCAATCAATTGATCTTGACATCTGGTCAGTCATTGATAAAGGAGATTTCGTCCCAATGGCTCTAACTGAAGATGGAAGATACAAAGAGAAGCTGGAAGCAGAGTGGAATGATGAAGACAGAAGGAGATTCCTACTGAATTTTAAAGCAAAGCATTGTTTAGTCAGTGCCCTGAACCAGGACGAATTCTACAGGGTCTCACAATGCACCACTGCAAAAGGGATGTGGGACACTCTGCAGATTACACATGAAGGGACATCTGGGGTCAGGGAGAACAGACTCAATACGTGTATTGGAGAGTATGAGAGCTTCAGGATGTCTGAAGGAGAAACTGTAAAGGAGCTCCAAAAAAGATTCACTCTCATTGTGAATCAACTAAAGAGCCTAGGAAAGGAATACACTCAATCAGAGAAAGTGAGAAAAATTCTCAGAGCTCTCCCTCTGGAATGGCAGCCCAAGGTGACAGCAATAGAAGAAGCCAGAGGAGAATCAATGGCCTCTGTCACAGCTCTCTTCGGGAGCCTTGAGGAGTATGAAGGAAAAATCAAAGCTCTCAAGGAAGCCGGGATGGACAGAAAGAAGAAAAGCCTTGCTCTCAAAGCTGCTGATGAAAAGGAAGAAGAATCTAACGAAGAGGATGAACTTGATGAGGAAACCTTGGCTATGATGGTCAGAAAATTCGGAAGATTCTATAGCAAGAGGAAGAACAAGAGATTCTTCAAGAAAGTAGCTGCTGGGGAAAGCAAGAAAGAGGCAAAAGAATCTGTGACTTGTTATGAGTGCAAGAAGCAGGGACACATAAAATGGGACTGCCCCCAATTCCTCAGGAAGCAAGAAAAAGAAAAGAAAGGTGCTGACAAAGGGAAAAAGAAGAAGGCGTACATCTCATCCATATGAGGTAACAGCTCAGATGAGGAAGAAGAAGATGAAGATGAGATTGCTAACATTTGTCTAATGGCACTTGCTTCTGAAGAAGCTACACCTTCATACAGCAACGATCAGGATGAAGAGGTATATGAATCTGAACCTTCCTATTCTGAATTACTGGATGCATTTCATGAGCTTCATGATGAATTTATTAAAGTTGCTAAAGAACTAAAATTGGCAAAGAAAAAGATAAGCAAGCTGGAGTCTCAAAGCACAGTTTCTGAAACTTCTTCTCCATCTACTTCTGAATCTGTTTGCTGCATTTCATGCACTGAACTTAAACAAACGAATGATTATCTAGTTAAAAGCATGTCTAGGCTCACTAGAGGTAAAGACATGTTGTTTGCCCTGATGGGGAGCCAAAGAATATCACAAGGAAAAGCTGGTCTTGGCTATGACCCATGTGCTGTCAAGGAAAAGATTAGGAAGAAAAATCAAAATGCATATATGAGACATTTTGTGCATGCTAAGAACAATAAAAAGAAAGTTAATGCATCACCTCACATTGAAACGTATGATCAGCCAAGGCATGCTAGACAAAAGTATTACCTGCACTGTTTTCTTCCTGCATCTCATTCTAGCAGTCCCTTCACTACATGTCATTTCTGTAACAAAAAGGGACATATTTCCAGTTCTTGTGATTTGAGGAAAAATGGACCTGGCAGGAAAGTTGGATGGGTTCCCAAAGTTGCATCTGCATCTAGGGAAAAATATACTGACCAAAAAGGACCCAAGCAAATTTGGGTACCTAAAAGGAAATCATAAACATTGTTTTGCAGGTCTGTCTCAAAGCTAAGAAAAGCAACAAGTGGTATATGGACAGTGCCTGCTCAAGTCACATGACTGGTGACAAGGAGAAGTTCATCACCCTTAGAGACAAGAAAGGAGGAAAGGTGACCTTTGGAGGTGATCAATATGGTAAAATTGTTGGCATTGGCATTGTGGGCAAAAATCCTGAAACATCCATTGAAGAAGTGCTGTTTGTGATTGGCCTCAACCACAATTTACTAAGTGTGAGTCAGACTTGTGACAAAGGAAACTGGGTGCTGTTTGACTCAAAGTTTTGCTTGGTCATCAGAAAAAGTGATCACAGAGTAATCCTCAAGGCTCAAAGGGATGCCAAGAAAGTGCAAAATGAGAAAGGTATTTCTATTGTGTCCATCAGATCAGATCATGGAGGAGAATTCGAAAATGCATACTTCCTGGAGTACTGCAGTGAGCATGGAATTGACCACAACTTCTCTGCTCCTAGGACTCCTCAACAAAATGGAGTAGTAGAAAGGAAGAACAGAACTATTGGGGAGATGGCCAGAGCTATGCTGAATGAGAAGGAACTTTCTCAAGTATTCTGGGCTGATGCAGTGAACACAGCTAGTTACATCATCAACAGAGCATACATCAGACCCATCCTAGGAAAGACTCCATACGAGCTGTACAAGGGGAGAAAGCCAAATCTGTCCCATCTCCATGTGTTCGGATGCAAATGCTTCATTCACAACAATGGCAAAGAAAACCTAGGTAAATTTGATGCCAAATAAGATGAAGGTATATTTCTTGGCTACTCTAGTAAGAGTAAGGTATATAGAGTTTATAATAAAAGATCAAATGTGGTAGAGGAATCTGTACATGTGGTTTTCATTGAAAATGAAACTGTTTCAAAACATGTTACCAATGAGGATGATCTTGCTTTCAATTTTGAAAAACTGGGCATATCTGATAAAAGTAGAACTGAACCTCCAAAGATATCTGAATCTGTTAACATAGAGGAAGATATCCAGGAGCAAGAGTTTGATGAAGAAAATAATGAAGAAACATCTCAAGAACTCCCTAGAGCTTAGAGATATCAAAGGAATCATCCTGTTGATCAAGTGATAGGAGATGTTCAAGAGAGAGTCAAAACCAGAAAATAGTTAAGGGATCAAATGCTAAATTGTGCTTTCATTTCTCAAATTGAACCCAAATGTGCTGAAGAAGCCTTAACTGATGATTACTGGATTTTGGCAATGCAAGATGAACTAAATCAGTTTGAAAGAAATCAAGTTTGGGATTTAGTTCCAAGACCCAAAAATCATCCTGTTATTGGTACCAAATGGGTTTTCAGAAACAAACTTGATGAATCTGGAACTATAATCAGAAATAAAGCTAGATTAGTTGCTAAAGGGTATAATCAAGAAGAAGGTATTGATTTTGAAGAAACCTTTGCACCAGTAGCCAGATTAGAAGCTATAAGGATTCTACTAGCTTATGCATGCATGAAAAATATTTTGCTATATCAAATGGATGTAAAAAGTGCCTTTCTGAATGGATATATCATGGAAGAGGTTTATGTAGATCAACCTCCAGGCTTTGAGGATTCTACAAAACCAAACCATGTCTATAAACTGAAGAAAGCTCTTTATGGATTAAAACAAGCCCCTAGAGCATGGTATGAAAGATTGAGCAACTTTCTGACTAAAAAGGGGTTTAACAGAGGCAAAGTTGACACAACTCTATTTACTAAGAAAGAGAATAAAGATTTACTAATTGTCCAAATCTATGTTGATGATATTATTTTCGGTGCTACTAATGAAACTCTTTGCAAGGAATTTTCTAAGTTAATGCAGGGAGAATTCGAGATGTCTATGATGGGTGAACTCAATTTTTTCCTTGGATTGCAAATCAGACAGCTTAATGATGGTATCTTTCTCAGTCAATCCAAGTATCTAAAAGAGCTATTAAAGAAGTTTGGAATGGAGAATGCCAAGCCAATGGGAACACCTATGGCCACTGGAACCAAACTGGACATGGATGAAAATGGGAAAATGTTTGACATTACTCAATACAGAAGAATGATTGGATCCCTGCTGTACCTAACTGCCAGCAGACCTGACATTATGTTCAGTGTCTGCATGTGTTCAAGGTTCCAATCATGCCCCAAAGAAACCCATGCAACAGCTGTGAAAAGAATTTTCAGATATCTAATCGGAACATCACAGATGGGTCTTTGGTATCCAAAAGACAATGGAGAAGATCTCAAAGGATACACTGATGCTGACTTTGCAGGATCCAAAACTGACAGAAAAAGCACAAGTGGAACTTGTCAGTTTCTTGGAGGATCCCTGGTTTCATGGTTCAGCAAAAAGCAAAACAGTGTAGCTCTATCCACTGCAGAAGCTCAGTATGTTGCAGCTGGAAGCTGTTGTGCCCAAGTCATCTGGATGAAGCAGCAGCTTGAAGATCTTGAGGTTAAAATGAAAGAGATACCCATCATGTGTGATAATCAAAGTGCCATAAACATCACTAAGAATCCTGTCATGCACTCAAGGACGAAACATATTGAGGTTAGACACCACTTCATAAGGGATCATGTTCTGAAAGAAGAAGTTAAGCTGGAATACATCCCAACAGAGGAGCAACTAGCTGACATACTAACCAAACCTCTACCAGAAGACAGGCATTGCAAAATAAGGAGAGAGTTGGGAATGGTAAATCCAAATGAATTGTAAGTCATTTCTGTGCAATTATGTCTTCAGAACTTTTAATATTAGAATTTATTCTAACTTGAGCATCGGAGTATGTTTCAATATAGTTGCAGGTGCTCCTTGTGAAAATCAATGGCTAAAAGTTTGAAAGATTGGAGCACTCCAGATTGGAACAACCCGAAAGTAAAGTGAATGATAATTATTCTAAGGTCTGGATCCATTCTGTAAGTTTTTAAAGCTGAAATTTGTATGATGTTTGATTGCTGGATGAATTTCGTTGATAATCTGTGTTTTCGAACTGGTCAACATGGTCAACATTCGAATTTTGGTTGATCAACAGACGAACTTTGGCCTGTTATGCCTTGAACAGTTCTCGGTAATACCTCGAAATTCGTCTGTTGAAGCTTAAAAGTTTGAATTTTCAAAAACAGAAATTTTAAGATTATAATTGTCCATCACTGTTATATGAATTATTACTTCTTAACATACTAATGTTGGACAATATTTATAAAAGTTGAAAATTTGAAGTCTCAGTTCAAAATTCGTCTGTTAACTTATGCTCTTGATGATTGAATGCTTGAAAGATGATGCTCTGTGTGCTTAATTCGTCTATTGGTTGAAGTTTTGTCTGTTGAAGCTGTTTTTTTTCTTTTCAACATTCGAATTTTGTCAGAGCAAAATTCGTCTGATTATGTATGTATTGATTGTTTCAAGTCACTGTAAGACGAACTTTCAGACGAAAATTCGTCTGTCAGTAAGACAAGCTGAACGGTTTAACTTGTAACTGCCCGAAGTTCGAATTTTGACCCCTCAAAATTCGTCTGTCAGACGGTTACATACGTTAAAACCGACGGTTTCCCGCAGAACAGACGCAACCCTATTTGTAACTCCTCCAAGTCTGTTCTGATTCTCTCTTCAATCCTCTTAACTCCAGCCCAAAAACCGTCTTTTCTCACCGATTAAACTTCCTTTCGCATCCCTTAAATCTATTCTCAGCCACATTCTGCATCATTCAACCAAGAGATGGCAAGAGTGAAGATTCCTGGAACAGGACAAGCTGGGTCTCGGCCTAAGAGGACAGTCAAATCTCAATATGCTACAAAGGAAGGAGAGAAATCCAAGAGAAAGGCCGAACCCGGTAAAGCTACTCCTTCCAAACGTCAAAAATCCTCCTCCAAGTCAGAATCTCAGAAAGCTGGGCCCTCTTCTTCAAAATCTGCAGTTCCTTCGGCTGTTACTGCTGCTGTAGCTTCCTCTTCTTCTACTGAATCTGGAGAATTTGAATTGACTACACTACCACTATGGAGCACTCCTGAAATTCAAGAAGAGTACACTACCAAGTTTACAAACAAAAAGGTAATCAAGCCTCACTGTGTAAATATGGAACAATTTCTGATATCCAACAACTTTGATGCTGCTATTTGGTTAATAAAATATAAAAATCTGCTGGAAATTGCTGAAAAATATGATGATGAGGTAGTGAAGACTTGGTACGCCTCTCTTAAGTATAACAGCAAGAAAAGGAAATGGGAGGTCACCTTGAGATCAAGGACCATTTGGCTTGATGATGAAACCTTCAATGAGGTGTTGGAAATCCCAGGACAAGATGGGCTAAAAATTGACATTACATCCTCTGGGTATATGGATGAGGCTAGCACAGCTGATGAAGAAGGTGAGCCCTTCCTATATTACAAGGAAAGCACTATCTTGGACACCTTGTTCAGAAGAAGGGAGAATAGGCCCACAATAAATCTGTTGAAGCCCACAGACCTCAGCATACAAGTAAGGATCTTGCACTATATAGTGTCCAGGATCATATTCAACAAGGGTGGCAGCTTCAATTTGATAACAAGGGCAGAGGCTCATGTGATGACTGCCATCATACGTGGGAAGCTGATCAATATGGGGCATATCATTCTCCAGCGTATGATAAAGGCAAGGGATCAGAGGAAAGATTCCACACTCCACTATGTAGCAATTATCTCAAGAATCCTGCAGCATGCTAGGATTCAGCACATTGAAAAGGGGAAAGGGAAGCTCACTGAGGCCTTCAAAGAAGAGGAATTGCAAAGGATAGGCATTGAAAGAGATGAAGGACATTGGGTTGGAAAGGGAACAGGAAAATCTGAAGATTTGTTCTTTATTGCTGATACATCCCTCCAACAAGAAGGCACCTCTGAGGCTCCTGGCAGATCTGTACCTCAGCCTTCTCAGCCTATTCCATCTCCATCCAGGCCCACTCACCCTCCTTCCACTCCCTCCTCTTGAACCAAGCCAACTAAGATCACTGAGATGTTTGACAATCTGTCAACACTCATTCTCAGCATTAAGGATGAGCAAAATGCCAAATTTGCTCACCTGCAAGATCAGATCCATCAGTCGTCAGTGAATATGAAGGTGGTGGCTGATGCCTATGAAGAGATTAGAAATGCAATTCCTACCACTTCAGTTCCACCTCAACCTGGTATCCCTGAGCCTTCTCTGTCTCCATCCCCTGTGCCTCCAAGTCCCTTCGAGATTGCTTCCACTGACCATGATAATGATAGTGCTGATGCCATGAGATCACCTAGTCCTGGTCCACCCTTGGACTATGGATTGGAAGAAAACAGCCCTCATGAGCCTATGCAAGAGGATGCTCAGGGTTCAATTCTGTCTATACAAGAATCTGAGCAAGTTGAAAGATTGGTTGCAGCCATGAGCAATGAGGAAAGAAGCATTATTCCTGTTATTGATTATTTTTCCATTGCTCACAATGCCCTTCTACTAGCTCAAAGGAGAAGGCTTGAAGAAATGTTTCCTCCTCCTGCACCAGTCTCTCCTTCTCTTGCTGATTATGGACTGTCAGAGGAACAGAGAGCTCGGCTAGCTCTTTCCAGGCAGGAAATGCAAGAGCTGCTTGAGGTCTCTGATGATTCTGATGAAGAGCCTTCTGAGCCCCCTGCACCAGCTCAGCCAGAAATTCCTTTTGCTCCTGTCCCTCTTCGTGCTGTTCCTCTCACTCAGATACCTCCTCCAATGGACTTTGCTGGGCTTTCTGATGATGCCAAAAAGGAGGAGAAGATAAAGCAAACTGGGACTAAGCACACTGGAAGATCTACTGAGTCATCTGGAAAAGGAAAGACTTACAGCAAGAAGTCTAAGCCAAAGAAGAAGTGATGTTTTTAGATCTTAGGCTGAATCTTCTTGTTGTATCTAGTTATTGTTTTATTGTTTGTTTGAAAGTATATCTGAACTGATTGAAATATGTATTGCAACAATTTGTTTAAGTAAATTATATTTTTGGTTGCAATGATTTGGGCTTTGAATCTCTTCACTTAATTTGCTGAAAATGATATCTTACGAACTGTAATGCATATATTGAGGGGGAGCTTGTGTAAGCAAACCCAGGTACTAATCCAGTTTGTGAGTTGTTTTGTCATCATCAAAAAGGGGGAGAATGTTGGATCAAGAGTTTTGATGATTCCAAACCAACACTCAAGAGCTTGGATTGAAGATATCAAAGGAGATCAAAGCTGTTTCAAGTGAAGGTCTTCTGTGAATTGGCTATTAGATCTTTTGTAGGATCTTTAGTTTTTTGTTTAGATTGGGTAAAAGATTTTGATTTGAGAAAAAGACATTTTCAAACCTTGATTTGAAATTAAATCTTTACCTATTTGGAAAATACTCACAAACAGACGAAGTTTGAAAGTATAACTGAACTGTCAAGTTGGAAATTCGAACTTTGCTTTTGGAAATTCGAATTTCGAGCTAAAACTGATTAAGTCTGGAAAGGTGTCCCTCTGTCAGACGAATTTTGGTCATTCAAAATTCGAACTTCAATCAAGTCTGAAAGAAGCCTTTTTGTGACAGACGAACTTCACAGTCTCAAAATTCGAATTTCAGACAAAATGCCATTTATGAAAACCAAAGAAATTCGTCTGAAGGTTTGCTAAAGTTCATCTGAAATTAAGAAGAAACTAAGTTTGAAAAATGCTCTCTGACAGACGAACTTTTACTTAGCAAAATTTGAATTTTCATCTAAGTCAAAAAAGGCTACTTTGTGACATTCGAATTTCACTCTTTCAAAATTCGAATTTCAGACAAAACAAAACTTGAGAAAATAGAGGAAATTCGTCTGAAAGCTTGATAAAGTTCATCTGTGATCAAGAATGATTTAAGTCTCAAAACTGGTCTCTGACAGAAGAATTTCACTCGGTCAAAATTCGAATTTTAAAGAAAGTGAACTACTGTGCCTATTTGGACGTTCAATGGACAGACGAATTTTGGGCATCCAAAATTTGAATTTCGAGGGCACTGTAGCAAATTGAAAACACTGTTCACACTTAACAGAAAATCTTACTTCTTAAAAATTCGTATGTCACATTGTGAAAATATTTTATGAGTTTCGAAATTCGAATTTCACTCTATGGACAGACGAACTTCGCATTTTAACGTTGGAGGCTTTAACCTTCGGTTCCCTCGAAATTCGTCTGTTGGCCAACCGAAATTCGAATTTCAGTATGTCAGAAACATTAAATGCGGTTGGTAAACGGATAGTTTTTCAGAGTAACCGTTGGATAACTTCTCCAACGGATAGATTTAGTCTCTAACGGATATTTGAGACCTAAATCTATAAATATAACATTATTTGAAGTTGTGGGTAACGAATCAAACTTGTATATACCGAATTTCTGCTGAATTTTCATCTCAAAAGCTTTTACTCTTCCAACTTCATTATTTGTACTTCAACCTTCATATCTACTCTATTCTAGAGAGTTATTCATTTGTAAACAATCTACTCTTTATCTGAAAGATAGATTTACTTGTGAGGGTATTCACAAGGAGATTGGGAAGCACATAGAGAAAGTGCTTAGAGAGTTTGAGAGAGCTCAGAACAGAGCAGACTTGTGTACCGTGGCCTTAGTAAGAAGCCCGTTGAAATTCTTGCTGGATAGTGGATAAATCTCAAGAGGTGTCTTGGGGACTGGATGTAGGTCAAGTGGATAGACCGAACCAGGATAAATCACTGAGTTTTCTTCTCCTTATCTCTACTTTTCAGCTTGCTCTGTTTTACACGTTGTTTTCATTATACTGTGATATTTTCACTTGCTTTACTTTGTGCAGAAAAATTTCAATCTTCCCAATTCACCCCCCCTCTTGGGAAGTCAGCCTTGCTAACAATTTTTATTTGCTTGATATATTGTTTTTTTGTTACATCATGTAAATTTTTATATGAAATTTTGAGGCTCTGCTTGTAGGCAATCAAATGCCTCTAAGTCCTTTGAGATGATTAGTACAAGTTTAGAACATGATTTGACCATGTGAAAATGTATGGAAAATTATTTTGGTAAGATTAAGGGATCTAAATGCAAATTCTGACCTCTGTCTAGTTATACTATTACTGTCTAGACAAAATTTTGAAGAATATATAAACATTATATATCCTCTTAAAGTACACAAATATATCTTTAAAATGGTGCAAAGAACACCCCATTTGGAATTGTGTACGAATTATAGTGAGTTTTTAAAGTCAGGGTTCAATAATAGGGCAAGAATGGGAAAACTGAAAAGTAAGTATTGGAAAATTCAAAAGGAAATATAAAATCATACAAAACTCCAAATATTTAGTGGTTTATATGTATAAAATGTTCTATGTTTTAAGTTTCATATGCCACTAATTTGGACTTAAATGGAGCTATATAATAGAAGATATAGAGTTTTTTCCAAAACTATTTTAGTAAAATTCAAATTCTGACCCTTCACATTTTAAGTTAAAGTTATGCCCTGCGTAAGTGAAATAAATGTATGTCTATAAGTAGACATATATATCTTTCAAATGACATAGAGTATGCATGATTTGGACATAGATATAATGAAATATGATTTTTTGAAGTTGAGGTCAGAAAACTGGAAGATAGAAAAATGACCAAATGAACAATAAAAGTCCATGAAATTACTGTATAAATTGGCCCAATGAAGTTATTGTTTTATATTTTTTGCACGTATATCTGAATTTAATAAAATTTTAGAGACTTGAATCAGCTCAAGAATAATTTTCTAGATTTAGTTATGAATTTCCAAAGTTCATCGGGTAAAATGGAAATTGTCAAATGAACAGTACCCTGAATTTTGAAAAATTCTGTTTTTATTTTAGTTTCTAGACCATGGTGAAAGACATCTAAAATAATTTAATATATGGAAAATGGGCCCTAATATAATGTGTTACATTTTTTGGTATCAAAGCCGAAGGTTTAGGCTCTTAGAGCATTATATTTGGGCCAAAATAGTTAAGTTTAGATAAAGAAATATATTAATTATTAATATTCGTTGAAATTAGTTATTGCCAAAGATTGCTATTGTGTATGGAGACAAATAAAATGTTTCCTCAAACAATAGCTGGGATCCTAATTATTAGAGATGGATGATCCCTAAGCCAAAGATGGAAGAAAATGATAAAAGTATTGGCTCAAACAAGTTACCAATAGGAAATTCGGACAAGCCCAAGGTTAATGTTCGACCTTGTCCAACTGGATCTAAACCTGATAAAGAAGTCCCATTGCAAGTTGTTCTAGCTCTTCATGTTCAAGTTCAGAAACCAGGAATGGTAGCTGCAGAAGCCAGGAACTATAAGGTTGAGTTTTAACAAGATTCATACAATTCAGGTTTTAATGGTCCAATTAATATTGAAGAAAAGATAAATCACGAGCCAGTTAGAGCTAATGATTGGGTAATGGCTCAAGAAGACTTGAGCCTCATACTTCCTCTCGATAATATTTATGAGACCAGAGAGGTTGTTACGCAACAATATTGGGAAAGCCAAGAGTATTTTATAGAATCCAGAATTTTGACCTTCTTGGATAAAGTTAAGGATGCTAAGCAATCCCGAGAATCCCTAAACTATTTTATAAGAAGGTAGCCTGGATCAATGTAATGATAGACGTAATACCACATGACGAGTATTGGATGCCACATAAAGTTAGACTCCAAAAAGAAGAAATGCCAGAAACTTTTAAAGATTGTATTAAAGAGCTGGCATATTTGGAGGTGATCTACCAGGAACAGGAGGATCCTGTTATAGACATAAAAGAAAAAGATTCTGAGGAAGACTTGGAAGAGAATCCAAAAGTGAATTTTAGTGAAGCTTTTATTAGAGGTGAAAGTAGCTCTTGTCCCTCTGGAATGAAATGATGAAAGAGATCATTTGTAAATATATATATATATATAAATGTATAAAAGTGAAGAACAATGATGACTGCAAATTTTGAGTGTATTATAAGTAGTCATGGGTAGAAAGTGGAAAGAAATGATAATGTAATGAGACTATAAGAGCTTATGTACAAAGTTTGTTTATGAAGAAGTATTATGTTTATGTAAGTGTGTGTTCTCTGAGTATAGTTATTAAATATTTCTAAATAGATTATAATGAATTTAAAGTGGTTCACATCAAGAGACGAATAAGAGTAAAGACTCCTGAACAAGGAAAGACACCACAGGGTGATCCTTTGCAAGTTATTATGAATAAATGAGATCAGCAGCAAAGGATTATTGAAAATTTATAGCGAACCCTAGATACTCAGAGACAACCTCAGGAAACTAGAGTTGAAATTTCATCTTTGAGGCAATATCAGCCATTGGTACCTCAGGTTGTACTAATGAACCTAGCAATGAGAATAAAAATTGATCATGCTAACCTGTAGTATGTAATAGCTCAGTTCTAGAAATGATGTCCTCTCTCATTTTAAGGTTTAAAGTACAAATGGTTGAGGACTGGATACTGCGTTAAAAAAAAGATTTTCAAATTAATAGGATATTTCTCTGAAACGAAAGCCCTATAAGCTATCTATTTACGTACTTTAGAAAAAAACAGATAGATGGTGGATTAATACTAAGTTGATCTTGCAAGTTTGGAACACACCTTTGACGTGGAAATTATTTTGTAATCTTTTATGATAAATATTTCTTGCAGTTAGTTAGAGATGAGAAAGAAGATGAGATAATTATGTTCCGATAAGTGATGGATTAGTCAGTAACTAAGTACGAAGCCACCTTTATAAAATTAGTGCGGAACTCCACCTAGTTATAATAGTATGATAACTAGAGGTGGAAGACAAAAAAGCTAAGAAGAGGAATAAAGCCAGTCATCAGGGAAAGGAAAGCCTAATATGAAGTAGGCAATTTAATATGCTAGTAGAGGTTAGCAGAATTATGAGAAATAGTTTTGAATAATCAAAGTTTATTGTCTGCTACCTAATAAATGTTAGATAAGCTACTATTGAAGCTATGAAATAATTGTAGCAAGAAAAGAAAGATACTCTTCTCGATTATAGTTTTCCGCTACAAGTATAAATTATCTTTTCATGAAAATCTGGCTTAAGAATATTATAGTGACATAAGGGATCAGTCTTAAGGATAGCTAATTGTAGTTCCTAGATTAGTTGATTATGTTTTACATATTATTTATTTACCTTAGGTTTTGAATTCTTTCAGAGTTAGATCACAGTTAGATCCTATTAGTAAAAAGATGATGTACGATCACAGTAGATCTCAGTAGATCACAGTAGATCTCATGGTCATTGTAGACCAATAACGAGGTTACAATAGACCTCTACAAAGAATGAGATGATGAGCCCTACAATACTGATAGTTTGCTGAAAAAAGATGACCTAGGATGATTTTAGAAAGATATGAAGCCTCATTAATCAGAAGCTAGTATGAATGTTCACCTAAGGCTTTTCTCGAATGTCCAGCCACTAACTTGAAAGTAGCTAAGAAATATGATGGTAGGTGATGATAAGTTGAAAGGTAAATACCCCACATATGAAATGAAAGTGGTACCAGTGGAAAAATGTTTTCAATGATAAATGAAAGAGGTAAGTAAGAAATGAATGATAAAAAAAAAGAAGAAAAAGTAATCATGAAAAGAATAAGTAGGGAGAAACTAATGTATAAAGGAAGATAAGTTAGAAGAAGAAGTAGTCATGAGAAAGGAAATAAGAAGACTAATGTATGATCAAGGAAAGAGGTTAATCAGCTCATGAATTGTGATAATTCCAATGAGTTTAGACTAGATGAATTCTTTAATGAGGAAAGTAGTTTCTTGCAAATAAACCAAGGACTCCAAACCTAAATAAATGTAAGACATATCTATGATGAATGTCATGTGGGATTTGGAGGATATGTTTCAGCTTTACATTCCCTAAGTATTGGATTGGAAGTGAAGAAATTTCTAGAAGGGCATCATGACCATAAGCTCCCTAAGAATTAATGGGTTGAGCAAATATTAAATGCCATAACCAGATTACAAGTTCTAGAATTAAGTATATCATATTTTGGTAAATCATCTCATTGCCTATATATTTTAGGTGGTATGTTATTGTAAGAAGAAGAAGTTGAAGCATTAGAAGTCTCAAAAAAGGAACTAGAGAAGGATCCAAAAGGAGATCTCATGGAGATAATAGATGACAATAATAGGTTTGTCATTAGTACTGAAACCCCATATGTTCAGTATAACAAGATATGATGCAAGTATAAAGTAATGCAAATGTAGATATGAGTTAAAGGAAGAATATGTATGTATGATGTTCAAGGTATAAATTATGAAGCAAGAAAGAAGAGAATAGTGGCAGGTAGTTTAGGGAATTGCGAAACCTTGAGATGGTAGATTGCTAGTCTTGGTATGAAATCTAGCTATAGAAAGAAAAGTTTATGGCTGGAAGATCTCACAAAGAACAAAATCTTTCATCAACTGTCAAGGTGGGAAAAGGGAGGTAGCTCTTAGGGAAAAGCCCAATTGAGCCAAGATAGTAGCTCTTGGGGAGAAGCCCAATTGAGCCAAGAAAGATGAAATCCTCTATAACATAAGGCCACTGAGGCGAGGCAGATGAAAGGTAGCTCGTAGGGTGATACCCAAATGAGCCAAAAAAAAAAAGGTGAGAGGCTAAGGGCTAGATTCTAACTGAGTTAGCAAGAGACTGTTGAAGGGTTGAAAAATCTCCCTTAAGTTGCCAAACCACTAATTAACCTTGACTAAACAGTTAAGGAAAGTATGTACGAAAATGATAATATAGAAATATGAGAAGTGATAAAGAGTTAAGAGTAATGACCATTGCCTTAATATCATTAAAACTCCAACCGATAAAAGCTAAGAAATCCTAGAGGATATGTCGAGATAAGCAAAAGTATTGGATTTGAGAAAATGTTTATACGTGAAGGCAGAATGGTAAGTTGAGACTCCAAGTTGATAAAAATTAGAGTAAAGAGCAAGAAGCAGTATAAGTAATGAATGAAAATGAAAATGGTGATGAGATGCCATTATTGGATAGTAAACAATTGTTAGAAGAAAGATGGAAAAAATGGTTGAATGTCCTAGAAATTAAAGTAGTAAAATATTCAAAGGTCACATAGGTAAGTTATGGCTCGATAGGAAGCCATTGCCAATATTCTATAAGACTAGTTTTGGCCTAAGTACAAGTAGAACCCCTAAGCATTCAATAGTTAAACGAGCTCAAGTGAGGAAAGTACCAAGATCGTAACCTCCTTAGAAATACTGAAAGATGAGGAAAATGTAAAGAGTAAGAATGAAATGATGTGTCAATTATTAAATTAGATCACTACAAAGTTATGATGAAGTGAAATAGTCTTACAAATGCACCTGTTAAGACTATGTGAATAAAAGTATACGTAGTGTAATGGTGGTTCTCAAGAATGATGTGCTAAGGTACTCCGAGTTTGTAAAGGAGCATAAAAGACAACTGAGAATTTTTGAAATATTTTAAATAAAACTATTGACTTACTAAACTCACTGAATGTAACTCATAAAGTACGGTCAGTAGTTTATAGAATTTCTTAAGGGTCGCAGTAGATCCTAATAAAGCAAGTGAAGTTATGAGTGGGAGAAACCGAAAACCAGAATAAGATGAAAAATTTACTAAGTCTAGTAAAAGGTTATAAAAATTTTATTGATTAGGAAGAAAAAGTTTATGGGAAAAGAGGTAAGAAATGAGTTTTTATGAATTAAAAGAGGTTAAAGCTCATCCCCTAAGATGATTAGTCTTGATCCAATAATGACCCTAGGGGTCTATAATAATAAAAGAAAGTATAGATCAAGGTATGAGTAATAAAGCAAGGTTGAATTGAGGATAATAGCCTATGTTTTATATAATAAATTTTTACGAAAAATATATTCCCATAGATAGCAGCGGTGAGTAATGCTTTCAAGATACGCAGTATTATAAGTTAAAGTGAGTTATAATCTCTATGGTTTTACCATAGAAATATTATGAGAACACCAAGAACCTCAAGTAACAATGAAATAAAGGATAACTGGACTTGAGGTAAAGAAAAAGAAAAGAAGAAAAAGATGGCCTTATAAGCACCATACAAGCAAAGCTAATATAGTCAGCTTATGCTTAGTAGGAAGATTACTCATGCAAATAGCATAAAGTTATGAAACGTAAAGAAAATGAATGATATCAGGTGCCAATGAAGAGTGTAACACCTCTAATGACTTTGTTTTGGCATGGTGTGTAGGACCAGAGGAAATCAGGACAGAGGAAGGTTCAAGTAGAGTCTGAAAGAGCTCTACATTACGGCGAGAAGTAGAGCCGCCATGACAAGAGGCAATTCTAGTGGTGTGTTTATGTTTGAATGAGGTGGCACCGCGGTGAGCTGCCCCAAAGTAGCGGTGAGATTCAGGATTTTTGTTTAAATTCGGATTATTTCGGACGATCGGAAAGAAAGAAAATGGAGGAGAACCGAGGGAGCTTTGCCAGGGTTCATATTTTTCGGCATCTAGGAGTGATTTTTGAACCTTGGAAGCTTGGATTCAAGTTGGTAAGTGATTTCTGCTCCTTCCTATCCATTTTCTTCAGTTGAAATTTAGGGTTTTTCGGTTTTATGTCAGGATTTCCGGTTTGGGACAAAATCCACCTATTGAAATGGATGAAATGGGGTTAATGAAGCGTGTTGTGGTGTTCTTGTTGCTTGGGTGTAAAATTTTAAAGGCATCATGTGTTTAGAGCCTAACCTTAGGTTGTTCTTGGTTGAAGAGTATGAGGAATCCGAGTTGTATGGAATTGCGTAATATTTGAATGGTTCTTAGGAGCTTAATGATGCATGAAAGGGGTGTTAGAACCTTGGCTTAGGCCTAAAGTGGTTGAATTATGGAATTTGGATGTTTGGTTTAATGGTATATTGTGTTAATGGAAGAATTATGTTATTATGAAGGTTGTTTGGCTAACCAAGAGGGGTTCTAGCGTGTTGGGCAATTCGAGAAGTTCATGGAATTCACATGTGTGATATTGACAACTTAAGGTAACCGGGTGTATGTTTGTATTATATTGTTTGTATAGTATGACAGTACGTATATTTGTACATATATGCATGTTCCTTTTCATACCACGATTTGTATGTGTATGGTTTTTCTACATATCATCGTATTCACGGCTAGTTGATGTATGATGATTGCATATGTTGTGATGTGTAGCATCCCGATACCATTGCATGCTAGAATGTCACTATGATGTTTGTGATGACAATGATATATATGTATATATGTATAGAGGCATGTTGGCATGGCATTGGCATCATCACCATATGATTGCATAGTGAGAGATTGATGATGAGGTGATGATGATATGATGTGATATGAGATGATGATATGATAAAGATCCCTGTCACTAAATCCTCTCCATGGGAGAGCCAGGTGGTAAAGGACAATATAAGATGATGAAATATCCCTGTCACTAAATCCTCTCCTTGGGAGAGCTAGGTGGCAGTGGATTTAGGGATGCACCTTTGCTAAATCACCATTAATTCGTGATGGTCCAGGGGAAGGAGAGCCTCGATCCGAACTCTAGTGTAACCATTGGCCGGGTTGCATTAGGGTAAGGTGAGCTTGGTGATGTCCCACAATCAATCTTCACCTACTATTGGAAGGGAATCATCTATTGAAATGTCTTGTGATGACGACAGCTCGTGGTTCTAGCTGTGTATGAGGGAGAACATGCATACCATTCATAAGCATTGCATTTCACGACTGTGTGGGTTAGTATATATATATATTGTATGTGGTTGTTCCCGGTTACTGAGACATTGTCTCACACCCTTCTCCCATAATTAACCTTTCAGGTGACAGTTCTAGCAGTAGTCCAGAGAAGCAGAGGGAGTAGCATCGGACATGAGAATACTAGGTCTATGTAGTTTATGTGTATTTTGGATATGTATCTTGTGCCAAGTAAGATAGAAGGTTTTGTAATGGATGTATGACATTGATAAGGATTGTTATGGATGGATGTATGTATGGTTATGTATGTTGTGTGTATGTGTTATGTATGTTGAAAGTTAGAATTGGGCCTGATTGGTGTGTTTTAGGGCATGTAGCCCATTTATCAGGTAGGGGTCAAATCTCAGAGGAGTAGTTCCTTTGGGGGAAAAACCTCTTTGGACAAGTTGGTTTTGGGGTTTTGGACCTGTATGAATGGTTTTTTAGTGACCATTTGCCTTTGGAGGCAATTAGAAGTGGTCAGTGTTGAGTTTTGGCTATTAAGTGGCCAAACTGGTGTCAAAAGTCCTCAATCTCCATACGGAGTTAGATTGAGGTGGAAGTGGTATCTATGGCTAGATTGGGACTAGGTTGACTTGTAGGAGTTGGAATCAAGTCAATCAGAGGTCGGAGCATAAAGTTATGTGCATCGGAAGTTCACTCCGGTGTTGAGTTTTTGCTGGTATGGAAATTAGTAGGGGGTGTTGCGGGCCAGAGTCCTGGCCGCAGCGCCAGTGGAGGTCGAAGCGAGTAAAAATAGGGGAGCCTAGAGCCGCGACAATACTATAGTGGCCACAGCACCAGCCCAATTTTTGGTGTATTTC
The DNA here is from genome assembly GCA_026686845.1 of Adenanthera pavonina. Classification (NCBI taxonomy): domain Eukaryota; kingdom Viridiplantae; phylum Streptophyta; class Magnoliopsida; order Fabales; family Fabaceae; genus Adenanthera; species Adenanthera pavonina. The sequence continues at coordinate 6,387,969 of JAIVEN010000019.1, read as the reverse complement.
GATTCGTTTTCACTGTTTTGAAGTTTAGGGAAGTTGTTTTGAGTTGTTTGGATTGAGTTTGGTTGGATTTTGAAGTTTGTAGTCAAGTCTGGAGGTGTTTGGAGGTAGGGTGTTACATTTTGGTATCAAAGTAATAGTTTTGGGCCATTGTTTCTGCTTGAAGTACTAGTTGGAACAATTTTAAATACATAGACCATATTCCCACTGTAATGTTAGTCCAGAACCATATAATTGAATGTGTTGTTGCTTGTGTGTAGGAAGAATGTCTCGAAGAGGAAGATAGAGTAACAGTGATCTCATGAGGCAGATGCATGAGATGTTGTTTGGCCTCAGTAATCAGGTGAATACTCAGGGGGAGACGTTGAATAGGTTGCAAGAGCGAATGAATAGGCAAGAGCAGGATGAAGTGAATGAAGTGGTCGATATGTTTGTGGATCTAAACGCAGGAGAGGATGAGAATGAGAATGTAGTGGAGCCTGAGAGAGCCCCAAGAATTAGAAGAAGGGGTATCTCTTCACGGTTAAAGGACTTTCAAAAGTTTAATCCTCTGGCTTTCGAAGGTACCATGGATGTTTTGTAGGCCGAAGATTTTATGATTTTATATCTGTATGATTTTATATGATTTTTCAAAATTAGTACTAGAAAACTGGAATTTCAGAAAATGACCAAATAAACAGTAATTATCTCCAAAATTTACTATATTAGTTGGCCCAATCAATGCTTTGTTTCACATTTTTCCCATAAATACAATATTTTTTTATATTTTTAGAGTCTTCAATCACTTATATATGATTTTTTAGAATTAGTTATGAATTTTCAAAGTTCGGTCAATAAAATGGAAAAGGCCAAATGAACAGTACCCAGAAACTTGAAAATTCTATTTTTAAAATTTATGTGATTCAAGCTTTCAATTGGGCATAAATGGACTTAATTATTATCTATTACATAAGAAAAGATCCGAAGGTCCAGACATTATACATAAAAGAAAAATATACTGCAAAAGTAATTTTAACTGTTCAGGCATAAAGTGAGTGATACATGATATATCTAGACTAGGAAATATATGCAGAATTTTGAATACTTTTCTTCCTCTTAGTGGCGTGATTTTCAACATGTAAGGAAGAAAAATATTTTAATATTTTATGTCAATTTGGAAGTATTCTCTAGATGGACACTTAGCCGAAATTGTGTGATTTTGCTTCTTTGTATATACTCCCTCTTCTTGCCGAGTTAGATAAGAAAGAAAGAGAGGAAGTTTGCAGCAAACTCTCCCAAGAAAGAAGAAGAAGGCATTAGAAGGAGGAAGAAGAAAAGGAAGAGAAGAAAGAGCAAAGTTCCAAGCCAAGTTTCTCTTCCAAATTCTCTAGGTTTTCTATGCTTTAAAATAGGTTGTATAAGAGAGTTTGAGTTAGTTTTCTTCTCCTCTTTCTTAGGGTTAATTTTAGCCAAAGTGTGAGGAAAGGGAAATGAAGTGTTTTTATGTGAAGAAACCATAAGAAAGCATGAGAAAATTTCAAGAAAGTATGTTTTCATTAGTTTATGAAAGAATGCAAAGAAAATCCTCTTTTCCCTTTTACAAAGTGAATTTTAGCTAGAATATATCTAACACCTTAACTATAGACCTCATTTTCCATGTACAAGACCTTATTTAATGCCTAGTTGTACCATCTTAGAAGCTTATATCACATGAGGGACCAAAATAGAAAATTTAAAAGTTTAAGTTCTGTTCACTTAATCATCTCACTTTCTAGGTTGAAATTTGAAAATTCATAACTAATTCTAGAAAAAAAATTGTATGGTGGAGGTGATTCATGTCTCTAAAAATTGCTGAAAACAACATATACATGGAAACAATATGAAACAATTTCTTTAACATGCCAATTTGTATAGTATTTAGCATGAAAATCATTGTTTATATGGTCATTTTTCACTTCTCCAAGATTTTAACCTTAAATTTAAAATTTTATATCCCATTATACTCTAAGCCAATTCAAGCACACTTCATATCATTGGAAGGTTGTACATGCCTACTTTTCAATCATATTTATCTTGTACATTATTTCAACTTGAACAGGGCATGACATTATCTTAAATCATTAATAGTCAAAATATAACTTTTACTCAAATAGTTTTAGGAAAACATACATAACTCTTATTATATAGCTCCAATTGCATTCAAACTAGTGGTATATTAAACTTAAAACGTAGATCTTTCCATACATGTAAACCACTAAATTTTTAGAACTCTATATGATTTTATACTACATTTTTAACTAAGCAGTATTTACAGTAAAATCATAGTCTTCCCCAACACTGTCCAATTTTGACCTTTATCTTCAAATATTCACCATAAATCATACACTTATCTAATTGACATGTTCTCTAGTTCTTTGAAAGTTTACTCTGTTTACTTTCAGAGCATATATATCACTTATATCGAATGCTTGTTTCGAACAGTATGCCCCTATTCCAATCACTATTGGTCATCTTGCATAAATTTACATTTCAAACCTCAAAACCATTACTTACAATGCATACATGATTCAAACTTCCCCATATAACATCATAATAGGCCTAAAAGAACATAACTACAATTACACATAGCCTCATGAATCCTCACGTAACTTTATACAAAATTACATAATATAAGGTCATAACTTTCTTAAACAAGTTATGCATCATTATCTTCTTCATTCCTATAGCTCTTCCCTTAGATTTCCATGACCTTGCCCTAGCATGGTTAGTTTTTGGAATGGTGAGATTATGGAATCTTAGTAGCATGTCACATTTGATGCAAATAGATCATCATATATGCTTGAAAACATAATTCATATCATTTCCATTCATTTAAACACAATGATTTACATTGTGAATAAAAATTTTGGCAGAATTTTCCCTTAGAAAATGGACATCCCAGGGTCAAAACCCTCACTTAACATAGCCAAAACCAGTCATGAAACATCACAAAAATAATATAGCAATGATATCACATCATTGAAATAATATATAAACATAAAGCAAGAAAGTGAACTATGCTACCTTGGGTACTTTCCTTTGTTTCCCAATTTGATTCTAATGTTTCCACTGGCTTTCTTGGGCTTCTCCAAGTCCTAATACATCACCAAACAATAGTTTAAGCCACTGATTTCATGACTTATTTCACAAAGTCTCTATTAAACCCTAAAAAATCAACATAGTCTATCTTGAGCCCTATCTTTAAACCAACACTTGTTCTTAAGGTTTTTCACTAGGAGAAATCTATTTTTGGCATCAAATCAATGAAATTCTCATGCTTCCTACATTTATGGTATGATAAAAATCAAGGTGAAAAGGGAAGGAATTGATGTTTTACAAAACTTGTTTCAAAACTCACTTAAACTTGACTCCCTTGTATTCTCTCATGCTTTCTCTTTATTTTCATGGATGAATAAAACTTTTTTCCTCATACTTAGCTTGGGCCGAAATCTGAACTTAGAGAAGGGAGAAGAAGAACTCTTCCCAACCATCTCAAACCACTAAAACTTGAAGTAGGAATCACTAGAAGTAAGTGGAAGAAAGCTACCAAAGCTTGATCCTTTCCTTCTCTTTTTTTCTCATTCTTCTTCACGCCTTCCTCTCTTCTTTCTTTGTGTTTCAAAATCTCTCTCTCTGTTCCTCACTTGTGCAGCACATAGATCACCCAAAGGAGAGAGGATAATAAGAAACTTAACTCACCCAAACACTTGGTTAAGTTTACTTAACTTTGGTTAGTTAAAATCTAATGCTTCTCTATCAAATTTCCTCACAAAATAATTAAATATTCCTCTCCTCCACATGCTGAATTGAACATGCCACTTTTGAAGAAAATATCTCTAAAATACTGTATATTTTTCCTAGTTCAAATATATACTGTGTTGATTACTTTATGTCAGGACTGATAAAGTTACTTTTGCAGTATTTTATTACTTTATGCATATAGGATTAAACTATACTGGGATATGTGTTTACTTTAATATCATGTCCGAAAAAGTATCTATGTAGGGTCCACATACTTTCCTTTCTTCTTTTTTAACTTTTGCGGGGCTCATAGTACATTTTTCTATGTACTGTTACTTTTATGATACTTGATCATTAATTTTTCTTCAAATTGATTTCGTTAAGCCCAATGTACTATTCCATTAGGTTCACTACATCATAACCTTTAGTCTGACATAAATTCTTAATATTTATGAAATTGCCTTTGGGCCGGGGCAAAAATGTAAATATTTATTCTTTCAGGTCCTTTTTCAGGCAAAAAGCAAAAATGTAAGACAAGTGTTGATTTTAAGAAAAAAAAAGCAAAGATAAATAATATAAGATTTTAGGATTTAAATGATACCTTATGAAGAAAACATTGGAATTTGTTGATTAAATTAGTGTTTGATGTTGTAATAGGACTTGGAAAAGCCCAAGGAAGCTCTTGAAAGGGTTGAAAACAAAAGAAAAGGTTAAAGGTTCCACCAAGTTAGCAAAGTTTACATTTTTGTATTGTGTTATCTTGTTATGCTTTATGATGTTTAATGATTTGCCATATTGTTGTTTTGATGATTGGTGACTGTTTTGGTTGCTCAATGTGCGGGATTTTTATTTGGGATGTCCATTTTCTAAAGGAAAACTCTGCCAAAATTTTTATTTACAATATGGTACATTATGTGATTAAATGTATGAAAATGTTATGAATGATGCTTTCAAGCATATATGATAATATAATTACATAAATGTGACTTGTTACTGAGATTTCCATAATCTCATCATCCCAAATATTCACATGATAGGCTCAAGTGATGCAAGAATGCAAGGAAAACAAAAGGCAAGGAGAAGGTTCATGATGATTAGAATTTTAGTAGCCTTTATATTATGCCTTTTTGTCATTTTGTGGAAAATCATATATGAATTTATGAGGCTATGCTTTTCTATAATTATGTTCCTTTAAGCCTCTTATAATGTTAAGTAAATATTATGAACAAGTTTTGGCAATATAAATGTGGTATGAAGTTACTTTTATTAAGTGATACCCAAAACTATCCAATTTGATATGCTAAGGGTAAAATAGGGCTACACTATTCGAAATAGAGCATACCACATGAATATTTTGTATGTTAAATGTTGGGAATCTCGGTACACACATAGCAGATAAACAGCATCGAATTCCTCCCATGGATCCATCGATATTGCTTAAATCTAGATTTAGAGGAGTATTTTACCTTTGATGCATGTCTTTTCAGGTTCTCTTTCACTGTTGGACCTTAGGAACTAACGCTTCTGAAAAGTGACCTCTACTGGTATCCACAGGAACAGTTAATCCAACTCAAACGGCGTGCTAGCATCACTGTTTATGAATGTTCATACGTTTCTCTCTTTATGTGCATCCATACATTTTCTCTCACTAAGTGTGCAGCTGCTCTCTCTCAAGGGTGGGAGAAAACTCTCTTCATTTTGTATCAGATAACCCTAGTCTTTATCGTTATATTGATAGGGTTTAATATTTGATTAATTTAAATCAATTATTTAAATTAAATCAAATCTTAATTAAATACATTAGTTTAAATTTAAATCTATCATATCGAATTAAATTTAAAACTAATTCATTTAAATTAATTAAATGATATATATTTCAAAATATATATTTAATATATCAACCATATATATAATTCAAATTTTATAAGATATATCAAATATATTTATAAAATTCTCCACCCTAAATTAAACGTTAAATTCATCGAATTTAGACATATCTTAGGTTCAATGAATTTGGATATTCTAGCTTCAATTGGTCTGTTCTTATGTGTGACCCTGCTGGTCCATATGATGTTGGTAGTGGGCCAATGACACTATTGTATCCACAAGTCACAAGTGGCCTTTAGTAAGACATTTTGATTGCCAAAATCATATGAGATCAATAATCCGATGCAACCTGTCATACAACCCTATCACATCCCTTTTGTCTCACGATATCTAGGTTAAGTATGAGGCATGAATACGTCATCCTCATTTTACTTGACTATCACTTTCTCGATCTCCAAGCAGACTAACAAACAAATGGAAACCCTTCTATTTAAGTACGACCATGCATTTCTCAGTCTCACTCATCAAGAGGCCTAAATATATCTCTCTATTAATTAGGGGGACAAATTCCATCTTGACCATCCATCTTCTTCTACATGAATTCCTCTATACCTGATCATAGCATTTATGATCACCCAATTAAAGGTCACTTTTAATTATACCAAAGCACAGTGTTCCTCATGTGGGAGGCTATGGTGATCTTAGGTCTGAGGGCTTAATGACACGGTTATATATATGAGATATGCTTATGACTTGATCCATGCAGCTATCTCATGACGGGTCAATCCAGTGCATGTTCCCTAACAAATGCTTATAATTTTGATATGTATCTTCATACATAATTAACACATAATTATCAATCAAAATCATACTAGTCTTAGTTTATTATTTTTCCCACAAAGATGATTGACTAGGGATGTTTATGATAAAATGATTTATCCAAGGATATTATTATAAAGAAAAATATGCAAATAATATAATAATGTAATGAAAGAAAAAAATCTTTCGTTTTCATAATGAAGTACAATATTCATAATACAATGATTGGCCTAGAGCACAATCTTCAACATCAAAAAGTACATAGAAAGAGCTTTCCAGGAAGCTAAAGAAAACTTAAATTGGTGAAGTGTGCTAAGAGTTATGAATTTTTAAAATTGAGTTAGAAAACTTGGAAAGTGATAAAGTGGCCATATAATCAGTAACTTTCATATTAAATACTGTGTCAATTAGTATGTTAAAAAATCATTTGCATATTTTTTCCATATAGAGGATGTTTTAAACTATTTTTAAAAACTTGAATCATATTCATATAATTTTTCTAGTTTCAGTTATGGTTTTTTAAATTCAGCTAGAAAAATAAGGATGCCAAATGAACACTAACTAAAAATTTTTAAATTTTCTGTTTTGGTCCCTATGATGATTCAAGCGTCTAAAATAGTTCATTTAGACATTAAATAAAGTATAATACATGGAAAATGATGTATGAAAGGAAGGTGATACAAAGACATATTTCCTTAAAGATAGAACTTTGATGTTCATTGCTTCTCCTTGTGAATTGTAACTTTAGCTTTAATTGCTTGAGAAGCTTTCTTTTGTTGATTCCTCTTTCCATTACCAGTATGTCCTTTCTTCTTGGAATAGTTTTGCTCAAAGGAAATACTAGAATACATTTTGGTACTCACTTATATTTGGGTCCAAGAGGTTTAGTGGCATTCTTTGGAACCCACTTCATGCTTTTGCCCAAACCACTTCTCCTTATATTACACAAATAAGCAATATGCCATTTTTACCACTATATGTGCAAAATGGTAAGTTAGACATAGTAGTATGCACAAAGAAATTCAGATATACTTACTCTTCTCCTTAGACTCATTTGTGTAGCCAACACCCGACTTATAAAATACACATTTTTGTTTGCTAAGTAGAATATTCAACTAATATTTACCTTGAGTAAAGTTGACTAGAACTTTAGTTAGATCGTCTTTCTCTTTTATTAAATTATGACATGAATCACCAAGAAGATGTGTGTATGTAAGTTTCACAAATACTCTTTAAATCTTCTATTTTCTTTTTAAGTGATTTATTTTCATCATGTCCTTTATCTAATTCTTTCTCTAAATAAATCATTTTCTTTTTGCTTTGTACAAGTGATTTTTCTAATACATTCAGTTCATCATGCATTTCCTTATAAGCATCTTGAAACTTATTAAATGAAAAATTATAATCATTTTAGAACTAGAACTTGATACCTCATTATTGAAGTTTGCCATTAAGTATGAATAAGTATGCTCTTCTTCTTCATCTCAACTACTCTTATCACTATCATCACAGTTATCTTCATTATCTTTTGATTCTTGATGAGATGAGGTGGTTTTGAACAAAAATAGCTTCCTCTTGTTTTGTTCCACATTTATTAGTTGAATCTTTTCTTCATGTTCAACCAAGCTCACAAAAAGTGCTACTATAGACTGCTATGATTCTCCTCTTGTTTCCTCAATTATTGTCACATTTGTTTGCCATTAAAGGGGTAAAGCTCACAAAATCTTTCTCACTTGTTCTTTCTGAGAATATTCCTTCCCAAGTGCCTCGAGATGGCTGATGATGTGTGAGAATCTCTTCTACATCTCTCTGACAGGTTCACCTTCCTTCATTTTAAAGTTCTCATACTAACTAGTAAAAGTGTTAAGCCTGCTCTCCTTTATGTCATCTGTGCTTTCATGAGCAACTTCAAGAGTCTCCCACATTTCTTTTGTTATGTTACAGCTAGAAACAATGAAGAATTCTTCTAGAATGAATGCACAGATGATAACATACTTTATTTTTGAATCTAACATCACCTTTCTCATGTCTTCTTCATCCCATTCTAATATGGGCTTATCAATTCATCTTCTTCTTCTTCTTCTAATCATCTTTGTGGGCTTGAAAACTCCTTTGGCCACAATGTCCCATGCACCAAGATAAAGACCCTTCAAGAATATCTCCAATGAAGCCCAATGGTCTGCTCATGTTATGATCTTTAGGTAGCATGATATAACAGAGACTAGACAATTTGAACTCTTAGACAGTGAAGTCTTTCACGAGAGAACTGGCTCTAATACTAATTGTTAGATTAGCTGGTCATCCAAGAGGGGGTGAATTGAGTGTTGTAACTTTTTTGAATTTTTCAAGAACAACCCAATGTATCAATATGAAGAACAAAAACATGGGCAAAAGAGGAAGAGTTATCTTATTTCAGCCTAGTCACTTGGCCTACATCCAGTCCCCAAGCAACTTGCTTGAGATTTTCCACTATAACTACAAGTTCGATTTGAGCACTTCTAAAGCCACAATACAACCCAAGCTCTTTCTCTGAGTCTATCTCTCCCCAACACCTTCCCTAGTATGATTACAAATTCCCCTTAAGGAAACCTTCCTTGAGTAATCTCTCTAGATGACCTAAAGAATTCTCTCATAGAGAAAATATCAATACAAATAAATGTTCTCTCAAAGAGTAGATACATTATAATGAAGCTCATATATTATAGTTGAGTATTTGATAATAAATAAATAAATATATTGATTCAAAAAAACAGTTTTAGAACATCATTCTCTCTTCTCTCAATTTAAATAAAGCTCTATTTATAGGTGGAAGTAGTTAATTTGATGTTAGACATAATTAACTAGTCATTACTCTGAGGAACTAGCCATTGCAAGCACTTTACTGAGTTTAATTGATTATACTATGACAACCTAATCGATTATGGTGTGATTCAAGGCTATTCCATGTAACGTATGTTGAGAATTTCAGCACATATGCAGTGGAAAACTATCAAGAAATTCCCTCCCATGGATCCATTAATGTTGTTTAGATTGAAATGAGGAAAAAGAATTTACCTCTGATGCTTCCCTTGGTGTTCTTTTTTGTTTCATTGGACCCCAGGAACTAACGTGACTGATTAGCTCCCTCTACCGGTATCCACACGAATGGTGAGTCCAACTCAAATGGCGTGCTAACACCTCTGTTTGTGAACGTCCATACATCCATACTCCCTCGCTGTTCATCCGTACAGTCCCACTGTTTATCCGTACAATTTCTCTGTTCATCTGTATAGTCTCACTCTCTGAGTGTAAGGTAACTCTCTCTTTAGGGTAGGTCGAAATTCTATTAATTCTATATAAAATAATCCTAGTCTATATCAATATATAGATAGGATTTGGTATTTATTTAATTTAAATCAATAATTTAAACTAAATCAAATATTAATTAAATAGATTAGTTTGAATTTTAATCTATCTAATAGATTAAATTTAAATTAACTATCTAATCTATATCCAAAATCAAATCTAGATTTAATTTATCATATAAATCAAATTTAGATTATTTGTTTAAATTTATATCTATCACATAGAATTAAATTTAAAACTAATTCATTTAAATTAACTTGAATAAAATAAAATATATATACATATTTCGAAATAAAATAATATATATCAAATATATAATATATCAAACATATATATATTTCAAATTTTATAATATATATATATATGTAAATTGAACATTAACTTCATTGAATCTAGACACATTTTAGATTCAATGAATCTGGACATTCTAACTCGACTTGGCTCGTTCTTATGTACGACCCTGTAGGCACATATGATGTTGGCAATGGGCTAATAACACTATTGGACCCATAAGTTACAAGTAGCCTCTTGCAAGACATTGTGACTACCAAAATCATATGAGATCGGTGATCTGATATAATCTATCGTATAACTCGATCACATCTCTTTTGTCTCATGATATATAGGTCAAGTATGAGGCATGGAAACATCAACCTCATCTGACTCAGTCATCACTTTCTCGATCTTCAAGCATACTGACAGAACAAATAGAAACTCTTCCATTCGAGCACGGCCATGCATTTCTCAGTCTCACTCATCGAGGGGCCTAGATATATCTCTCCATTAATTAGAGGGACAAATCCACACGAGTTCCACTGTACCCAATCATAGCCTTTATGATCTCCTGATAAAGGTGACTTTTGACCATGCCAAAGTATAGTATTCCCCATGTAGGAAGCCATAGTGATCTCAGGTCAGAAGGCTTAGTGACACAGTTATATATGAGATATGCTTATGACTTGATTCATACAGCTATCTCATGACGGGTCGATCTAGCACATATTTCCTAATAGGAACTTAAGATTTTGATTTTTATCTTCATACATAATTATCAATCAAAATCATACTAGATTTAGTTCATCATTGTTCCCACAAAGATGATTGACTAGGGACATTTAGGATAAAATGATTTATCCAAGGATATTATTATAAAGAAAAACATACAAACAATATAATAATATAAGAAAAAACACCTTTTTCATAATGAAGTACAATATTCATAATACAATGATTGGCCTAGGGCATAATCTCAAACAGTGTATCCATAATAATAAATTAAACTTAATTTAAGTCATTTGATTGAGTTTAATAAGAAAGAAGAAAGTACATTTATCAATCAATTAAATCCAAAATAATCAATTAGAAAGGAATTTGAAAAGTTAGGAGACATAACCGATTATAATTACAAATATAATAGGTTATAGAAGGATAAAATAAGTTTGAGAAGCAAGACAAATAATTATATTTGATGATGTTATAGTTTAGGATGCTAAATAGAAAGTTTTGGAAGTAAGTTACGAAGTAACCTTTTACAATGGCTAAAGTAACAGGTTAGGTTGGAGGTAATAGATTACATTTGTAAATGTAACAAGTTATATTTAAGAGAGTAACTAATTAGCATGAGAGACAAAGACAAGCTACTTTGGGATAGAAATGATAATTGACTACTTTGATAGATTAGTGAAATTAAGAAGGTTTTACTGGTATAACCGGTTATATAGCTTGAGGTAATCGATTACTTTTTCTGACGGTTTTAAAATTCACAAGTGTGAAGGGATTAAGGCTCAATTTAATTTCTGGACTTAAAATCTTCAAGGATATTAAAAGAAATGCTGTAAAATTGTTTAAAAAACCTTTTAATCTGAAATATTCTCAACTACTACCATCAAAAACAAAAGAATTCGAATCTTGATCTTTCCATTTAAACTCCCAAGTTCTTTTCCTCCAAAACTCTTCTTCTTGAAAGTCTTTGCTCCACTAATTGACCTCATAATTTATGTTGTTCTTCTTGACTTAACTATATAAGAATTTCATATTAAATCCAATAGTTATATGATTCTTTCTCAAATAATAAGCATGATATAAAAGATATAAATAACATTAAATAACCATATCATGCAAACTTTTTACTCCACTATTTGACATCATCAAAACTAATGATGTTGGTTACCAGACCTAAGAAATCAGGCTACATAATATATGGAAATTAAGTCCTAATTACAAATTGGCCACTTAGTAATTATATCCCCAAATTAGTCATTAATCACAAACATATTATGCTTATCATGCAAGACACTTAACATATTTAAGACATAACAAGCATTAAGAAAAGAGGGATGAAAATTCCAGCAACAATTACACACAAGTTCCAGCCTAATAACATCAAATTGCAAGCTCAAATTCATGCATCAAGATATATCAATTCATCACAAGGTTCTTGCCAACATAAATCACAACTCATACATCAAATTCACCTAACCTAGAATGAATCATAAATACAAGTCATAATCAGCATTAACAAGATATTCCAATCCATAGTTCAACATCAACCAAGCCTAGAATTAATATCAAACAAAGGAAAGAATAATGAAAATAAGCTAGGAACTAAGAAAATTCCCCAATCACTGCTTGAAGACCAAGAGCTCAAATCATCTTTACTAGGTGAGAATGAGAGAATGGGAAGGGGTATTTATAGGAGAGGAGTGAGTGGTTAGGGTTAAAGTGTGGCAAGAGTGAATGGTGAGGATGTATGCTTAGTGATCAAGAAAATGAATGAAGGGCTAGGATTAGAAAGGTTAACTAACTAGAGTTAAAGGCTTATCTAGGGGTAGAAGTAAACTAGAGTTAGGGTTAAGTTAAGATGAAGGGTAGAGATATGTGCTTGATAGATAAGAAAGAAAATAGAGGGCTAAGATCAATTGGATTAAGTGACTATGGTTAAAGGTAAACTAGGGTAGAATAGAAACTATGGTAAAGTTTAGTGACCATGGTAAAAATTGAAGGGTCTAGATTAAATGGAGAGATGGTTGGTTGTGATGAAAGGGAGGGTATTTTAATTTTGAGCCAATTGGGTACAAAAATGGATTAAGGAGCCAATGGGAAAAAGCATAAATAAGAAAATGCTAAAATAGAGTAATTTATTAAGACTTTGTTAGATAGAAAGATAATTTTGATGATATCCAAAACTCCTAGAGTTGGAAAGATTGATTCAAAAGAAGTCATAATCTTGGAAGAAGGTTGACCAAGTGAAGAAAGGACATGGAGCTTTGAAACGTGAAGAATTATGTGTTTGTCTTAGATTTGAGGTGGTAAAGCTTTAAACTCACTTAATCTTATTACCATTGATCTTAAATGGGAATATATTTGATGTTTTGGTAGCAATCTCAACATTCTCAAACTCATTTTCATACCAAAACTATCTTATTCTACCAAGATTAGGTGGATTTCCTAACAACTACTTTGTTTATGACTTGTTCTTACTTTTGGTACAGAGCTTGTCATACAAGGTCTCTAGGTTATCATGAAAATATGAGTTTTCACAATGTTGTATTCACTGTTTTACAGCTTGTCACAACATCATACCTAGCTTGTCATGACAAGGCTTTGAAAGAGGAAAGAAAGCTTCTCGAGTTGAGCTCGATTTCTTGATAAGCCCCTTAGGTTGTCATGAAATCGTGGCTCTCCAGAAAGCAACTAAACCTCTCTTCGACTAATTTGTCACGATAAGACTCCCAGTTGTCCTACTAAGGTGAACTTTCAGAAGTCTAGTTTTGATGGATTTAAGCTTGTCATAACAAGGGGTTACATCCCAAGAAGCTTGTTCTAATAATCTTGAACTTTAGCTTCTGGATTTCCTCGGGTTGACTACTTGTCCTTACAACTATGATAGATTGTCATGAAATTGTTCTTGAGCTTTGTATCTGAAACGTAGAACAGTGCTCAATTTCCTGACAAGGTGCCTACTTTGTCATGACAACCTAGTTCAACATTTAGAGATGTGTCTAATGGCTAGTTGGCTTGTCCTACCCACCTACCTAGCTTGTACTACCAAGCTCTAACATACATTAATTGTAGTAGGTGAACAGTAAAACAAACTTAGTAACGGCTAATTAATGTATCAAACGATTAATTTCCTTGAAATTTATATATAAAACTACATTTAAGCTGGTGAAAAACAACTTTAAGTGAGCTTATGTCCAAACTCTACAAAAAACTTTATTGCTCACATTTAAAGCCTTACCTACCTCTTAGAGAGTTTTTATTGCTCGTCATTGTTCTATCAACTCTTAAAGAGAGATCTTATTTGTTGTAATCTTTCTTTCTACTTTGGGTAGAAGTATCTTGGTGTGGGAAACACTAAGGGTAAACATACTTGTTAGGTGTGAGAAGTGAGATTAAGTAGCTCTAGTTTGAGCTAAAAGTGTATTGCAGTTTTTGCAGGAATCCATTCAAATCTTGCAAGGATAGTGAACAAATCTCAAGTGAAAGCTTGGGAACTGGATGTAGGCTAAGTGGAGAGGCTGAACCATGATAAATATTTGTGTTTGATTTCCTCTTCCCTAGCTTTTTTTCATTTTTGCTATTGTGCTCTGTTTTCTGTACATTTGTACTGTTGCACTATTTTATTCTTTTGCCCAAAAAATTTTAATAGCCTAATTTTTCTCCTCTCTTGGGCATTCTAGCTACACTTTCAGACTTGATCTTCCAAAATTGCCCTTTAGATTGGCATCCAAGTTGTCTTAAGGAAAATCTCTACAAAATAAAAATAAAACAGTTAAAGTATTTTGTCACAAAATAAAATAAACATGTGGGAATTAATCTAGGTCATTCAAGGATGATAAGAGTACATTTCAAGGGTGGAAAGTTAGCAAGAATTTTGTGCTAATTATGAGATAAAAGTGGGAAAAGAAATTCAAGTTTATAAGTGGTAGGAAATTGGTGAAATAAAATAAATAAAAATGGGTAATATAAATTTCACTTTTCCAAAAATGCCCATGGACCAAAATATAAAATATAAGGTCCATTTAATTAAAGGCATGGATAGAAATGTCAAATATAATAAAAAGAAAATGAAAAAGAAAATAAAATAGTGAGTGGAAGAGAGATAATGAGTAGAATGGAAAATAATGTTTTATTTAAATGAAAAATCCTTTAATTAGTACAAACATTGATTTTTTCCACTTTAAGCCCAATTAATTCCATTTAAATAAACTCATTTGTGACTTTTAAAATATGGATAATTAATCTAAATTCAAGAAAATTAAAATTAGTATAATCATGCAATTTAAAAAAAAAAAAGACATCTAAAGGCCTAAAAGATAGTTACAAAGAAGGCTCAAATTCAATTCCATTTTAGGCCCAAGTTCATAATTAGCCATTAATTCAAAATAGTGTCAAATTAAATCCATTTTGCCTAAAATTTCTTATTAAAAATGCTAAATATGAGGGATAAAAAGTGTAAACATTCAGTGTTATCATACTCCTAAATGTAATGAAATGTTTTATTTATGTAAAATGTACCCTAAGAGACAATAATCTAGAGGACATTGATTGCACAATTTAATACTAGGTGCTAGAGATTTACAATATAGGAGCAACTTGTATTCTTAGATAGACAACAATAAATATGCAAGCAAGAGTATGTTAATTTCTAAGCTAAATAATGCACCTAAATGATTAAAGAAAATGCAATTATTGAAATTAAATGCAAATAAACTAAATAAATACTACTGAATGTATTGAAATTATGCAACAAAAATACAAATTCTAAACTAATCATGAATGAAATGAAATGCAAACTAAACTAAACTAATTGAATACAATTGACCTAGAGTTACTAATTAAATACTACTAAAAATGCAACTAATTACTACCTAAATAAAATATTAATGTATGAATGAAAATGCAAAGTATCTTTTTTTTTTGTCATTAAATAATTAAGAAGTAATGCAAGCTACTTCTATATACAAATATCAACTATAAACTATGATTTAGGGGGTTTATTTTTTATTTCAAAAATTAAAAGAGAAATTAAGGAAAATAAAACAATAGTAAAAAGTATGAAAATTGAAATCAAAGAGAACAAGTAGCTAGCAAATTTTATGAAAGTGGCTATCCATGGATTAGATTAATGCAATTGGGACCTTCCCAACTTAATTATGGTTAACTTGGATAAGGAAATTAAAATCAATTAGCATGTTGATTGGTATTTTACTTTAAGCTTGCTTGACCACAAGTACCACAAAATTAGTCTAGTTTAGATACTATAATACATTGACTAACTTTTATGAACTTGATTAATTAAGTTAGCATACAAATTCAATGATTAATTAGGCTAATTAATTTCTAGAAAAATTGGGGAAAATTGTAACACCTTAAGGCCCATTTCCCATGTTTTAAACCTTAAATATGTTCATTTATGCATGATTAAAGACTTGAATCCATAATAGATTAAAATCAAAATTTTAAGAATTCTTGGGTAATGTTCACTTTGTCAAACCCATTTTACCCGATGAATTTTGGAAATTCATAACTAATTATAGAAAAATCAACTTGAAGTGATTCAAGTCCCTAAAAGTAGCTAGAACAATTCTCTACATAAAAAAAAGTAAATGGATATTTACTTCGCCATTTCGTACATTTTTGTTTCCTAAAAGGTACTATAGATTTGTTTATTTCTAGAAAATCCTGATTCTGACCTCAAGTTTGCAAAATCACTATAAATTGTACACAACTCCAAATTGAGTAATCTTTATGTCTATGGAAAGCACTTCATGTTTGGTTTTCAACCATATAAAGAACTCATATATTAAATATAAAAAGATCTGAACAATACTCACAAATTCATATAGAGGTCAGATTGTCACTTTATATCACCCGAACTTGCACAATAAAACGGCCAATTGTCCATATATGGCCATTTATTGTTCTCAAACTTATTTACACATTTCATAACACTTAAGGAAACATATTGGCATAAAGATACATAACCATTATATGCCATATGATTTTACACAACATTTCATAAAACATAATCATTCTAAGTAACAAAATCTTATACATCAACTTCTCCTTCCTTGCCCTTGACTTCTTTGACAACCTTGCCATAGCTTGAACCTAATCATGATAACATTTGGATAGGGGTGAGATTCAAAGAATCTCAGTAGTTATATTCCATCATGCACTCATGTTATCATAATTTTTCATAAAATCATCAATGGAAATCATAAAATCACATTATCCTATACAATTTCACAAAAATTTTGGTATGGTGACATTTGAGAAAATGGACATCCTAGGGTCATAAAGACCCTTTAAACAACCAGCCACAATGCATTTACATCATAAATCATTCAAACAAAGGTATGGCATAGTCATAGCATCATAAAAAACAAAGTATCACAATATTAGGTATAATAGGAAAAATAACTACCTTCTTGCTTCCAATGATCTCCAAACTTTGTGGATACTTCCTTTGACCTTTCAATACTTCCTTGAGCATATAGCATCATAAAACAAGGTTACAAACCATTGATTGCATGATCTCATTCACAAAGTACTCTCTTTAACTCAAATTTTTTAGTTTGCTTTCCTTTTGCATTTTCTTGTACAACGTACTCGTTCGAACCTATTTTGGACTCAATGCATTAAATCAGAAGTTTTGCTGATTTCAAACAACTAAAGCTTTGAAAGGCGAATATCAAAGGAGTGTGAAAGGATCAAGTGAATCCAATGAAGAACATGAGAAGACTTAGTTGTTAGGATTTCTCCACATGTAATATGGGTAAAAAGCCTTAATTCTCACTTATTTTTATTGCCATAGATTTTCAACGAGTGATTTAACAGCTATCCTGTGTTAGCATATGTTAGTGTTGAAAAATACCACATAATAGATGAATTTTGCTTATTAACATAGGAGAATTTTGTGCAAAATTCAAATTTTGCTTAGTGAAATTCGAATAAATAGAGGTTTAATCTCTGATAGATGAATTTCAGTTATGAAATTTGAATTTCAGGCTAAGCACTATTAATGAATATGTGCAAAATTTGAATGTTGGTGAAGTTAAAAGAGACTTCAAAGTCACCCTTTCTGACAGACAAACTTTGGACTTCAAAATTCGAATTTCAAAATAAAAACTTCTAAGTCTTGTTAGAGCATGCCTTTGACAGATAAATTGTATAGTTTAACATACAAATTTCACAGAGGAGAACTCTTGTGCCATGTTGAATAAGCCTCTGACAAATGAATTTTAGCTTCTAAAATTCAAATTTTGAGTGCATTGTGAAAACATGAGATAACTATTCAAACTCAATAGATACACCTTAAGTATGAAAATTCATATGTTCTAACATTGGATAATTTTGACAAACTCAAACTTCGAGTTTCACTCTTGAACAGACAAATGTTGAAATACAACATTGAAATTCTTAACCTTCTGTCTCTGTGAAATTCGTCTATTGTACCCTAAAATTTGAATTTTGGCATATAAGATGCATTAAATACGGTTAGTAAATGCTTATTTCTACAGAGTAACCATTGGTTAAAGTTTCCAATGGCTAGATCTTATGTCTAATAATAAATTAAGCCATAAATCTATAAATAGAACTTCATTTGAAGTTGTGGGTAACAAATTTCAAGTCTATATTATTGAAATTCTGCAAAATTTATTAGGCAAAGCTTTTTCACCTTTATATTGCATTTATTGTACTTTAACTTTCATATCCACTCTAATCTAGAGAGTTCTTATTCCGTGTAAAATTCTTTTCTTCATCTGGAAGAAGGGTTTTTTAAGGGAGTCACAAAGGGAATTGGGAAACACTTTATAAGAGTGTTGAGCATAGATTTTAAGTGTTCTAAGAACAGAGTATTAGTCTATACTGAGGCATTGCAAGGAGCTCGTTGAATTCTTGCAGATAGTGAAAATCTCAAGTGATGGCTTATGGATTGGACATAGGTCAATAGGATCATACCAAACCAGGATAAATTTCTGAGTCCATTCTTCCCTTACCTTGCAATTACATTCATTTTCACTATACTTTGTTTTTCTGCAAAGTTTTGCTTTCATTGTAAACTTATATTTTTGTAGAAAAATTTTGAACTTCCTTATTCACCCCCTCTCTTAGCAAGCCGGTTACTCTATGAAGTGGTATCAGAGCTAGGACTTCCAGCTAAAGGATTAAATCATCCAGGAGAACAAATGACTAGCTTTGGAGAAACATATTAGCTGAAGAAACCAACACTAACAGACCTCCAAGCTTCAGTGGAGAGTACTATGGATATTGAAAGATGAGGGTGCAAATATATCTTCAGTCCATAGACCTGGAGATTTGATCAATTAGCCAGAAAGGTGACTTTGTGCCAATGAAGCTGCAAGATGATGGTATCTATAAAGAGAAGCCTAAAGAGATGTGGAATGATGAAGATAAGAGAAATGTTTTGCTTAACTTCAAAGTAAAACACTGCTTGGTCAGTGCTCTCAACCAGGATGAATTTTACAGAGCCTCCCATTGTTCCATAGCTAAAGGAATGTAGGACACTCTGTAGATTGCACATGAAGGAATCACTGGAGTGAGAGAGAATAAGTTAAACTCTTGCATTGGTGAGTATGAAAGCTTCAGGATGAAGGAAAGAGAGAGTATCAAGGATTTGTAGAAGAGGTTCACTCTCATTATGAACCAACTGAAGAGTCTTGGGAAGGAATACACTCAACCTGAAAAGTTAGGAAGATCCTCAGAGCCCTACCCATTGAATGGCAATCGAAGGTGACAGCCATAGAAGAAGCCAGAGGAGAATCAATGGCTTCTGTCATAGCTTTCATTGGTAGACTTGAAGAATATGAGGGCAAGATGAAAGCTCTCAAAGATATAAGTGAAGAAAAGAAGAAGAGTCTAGCATTGAAAGCTATAGGAGAAGAGGAAGAAAATTTTGATGGTGAGAAAGAACTGGATGAAGAAACTCTCGCAATCCTAGTCAGAAAATTAGGAAAATTCTATGGCAAAAAGAGAAGCAAGAAGTTCTTTAAGAAAGGAGTAGGAACAAGCAATGAAAGGGAAAGCAAAGAACCCATAACTTGCTTTGAATGCAAGAAGTAAGGGCAAATCAAATGTGAATGTCTATCATTCCTAAAAAGGCAAGAAAATGAAAAGAAAGTTGCTGATAATAGCAAAAAGAAAAAAGGCATATATCTCCTCAATTCAGGGCAATAGCTCAAATGAAGAAGATGAAGATGAGGAAGAGATTGTCAAAATATGCTTGATGGCATGTGCTGAAGAAGAAGCTCAGAATCCATCTGATAGTGAAAATGAAGATAAGGTAAATGATTTTGACACTTCTTATTCTGAATTACTTGATGATTTCATGACTTGCATGATGAGTTTGTCAAGACTACAAAAGAACTGAAATTGGCTTAGAAGAAAATTAACAAACTAGAATCAAAATGTGAAATGTCTGATATTGCATCATGGCATAAAGATAAACCTACCTACTACACATCATGCATAAAGCTTGAAAAGAAAAATGAATATCTTTTTAGGAGCTTAGCTAATTTTACAAAAGGCAAAGACATGTTATATGCTTTAATAGATAGCTAGAGGATTGCACAAGGTAACGCTGATCTTAGTTATGATCCTTGTGCAATCAAAGAAAAGATTAAGAAGAAAAACCAAAATTTATATATAAGGCATTTTGTACGTGTAGATGGTTATAAGAAGAAATGTGACTCTTCAAAAACTATTGAGACTTATACCCAATTTAAACATGTAAAATAAAAATATTATCTGCATTGCTTTCTTCTTGCATCTTAATCTAGCAGTCCCTTTATCACCTGTCACTTCTATAATAAGAAGGGACATATTTCCAATTCATGGTCTTTAAAGAAAAATGGACTTGGCAGGAAAGTAGAATGGGTTCCCAAACATACACATGTACCTAGGGAGAATGCTACTAATAGAAAAGGACCCAAACAGATTTGGGTATCTAAGAAGAAATACTAAATTTTGTTTTATAGGTATGTCTTAGAGCTAGCAAGAGCAACAAATGGTACATGGATAGTGCATGCTCAAGACATTTGACTGGTGATAAAGAAAAGTTCATCGCCCTCAGAGACAAGAAAGGAGGAAAAGTGACCTTTGGAGGTGACCAATTTGGTAAGGTAGTTGGCATTGGCATTGTGGGTAGAAATCTAGAAACATCCATAGAAGATGTGCTATTTGTGATTGGTCTCAACTACAACTTGCTGAGTATGAGTCAGACCTACGATAAAGGAAACTAGATACTATTTGACTCATAATTCTACTTGGTCATCAAAAAAAGTGATTGCAAGGTTATCCTCAAAGCTCAAAGTGATAGTAATTGTTGTACTATTGATTTATATGAACTTCCTAATCTAGATTCCATATGTTTAATCAGTAAAGATAATGAAAGTTGATTATGATAAAGAGGACTAGCACATGTTAACATGAACCAACTAAATAAGTTAATTAAAAATGAGTTAGTTACTGGTTTACCCAAGATTTCTTTTAAAAAGGACAGAGAATGTGATGTCTGCCTTAAAGGGAAACAAAGTAAGTCCTATTTCAAATCTAAAAATGTCATCTCTACATCTAGACCACTACAGCTGCTACATATGGATTTGATAGGACCATCTAGAGTTAAAAGTATTGGTGAAAATTTGTATGTGTTAGTAATTGTAGATGATTCTTCTAGATTCACTTAGACTTTATTTCTTTCGTCCAAAGATGAGACATTTGATGCATTTGTAACTTTAGCTAAGAAAGTGTAAAATAAGAAAGGTATTTCTATTATGTCTATTAGGTCTGATCATGGAGGTGAATTCAAAAACTCAAGCTTTTTGGAGTACTGTGAAGAACATGGAATTGATTTCAACTTCTCAACTCCAAGAACACCCTAGCAAAATGGCGTGGTGGAGAGGAAGAATAGAACCTTAGGGGAAATGATAAGAGCAATGTTGAATGAGAAAGATCTTCCTCAATAATTCTGGGATGATACAATGAACATAGTAAGCTACATCATCAATAGAGCATGCATTATACCAATCTTGGGGAAGACACCTTATGATCTCTATAAAGGAAGGAAGTCAAATCTCTCACACTTGCATGTGTTTGGATGCAAGTGCTTTATTCACAACAATGGAAAGAAAATCTGGGTAAGCTTGATGCCAAATCAAATGAAGGTATATTCCTTGGCTATTTTAGTAGGAACAAAGCATATAGAGTATTTAATAAAAAATCTAGGACCATAAAAGAATTTGTGCATGTAGTTTTCATTGAAAATGAAACTATTTCTAAACTTATCTTAGATGAAAATGAACTGATTTCTAGTTTCAAAAACATGAATCTCTCTAAGGAAAATAAAACTGAATCTCCAAAAATATCAAAATCTACTACTATAAAGGAAGATATTTAGGAAAAAGAACTGGAGTTTTAAGATAGTAAAGAAATTTATGAAGAACTCCTTAGAGCTTAGAGATATTAAATGAGTCATCCTGTTAATCAAGTGATTTGGGATGCTTAAGAGAATATTAAAACTAGTTGACAACTTAGGGATCAAATAAATAACTGTACATTTATCTCATAGATTGAACCTAAGTGTACTAAACAAGTTTTAACATATAAATACTGGACATTAGCTATGCAATAAGAACTAAATAGTTTGAGACTTAGTGCCTAGGCCTAATGATCACCCAATTATTCGAACCAATTGGTGTTTAGAAACAAACTTGATGAGTCCAAAATAATAACTAGAAACAAAGTTAGGTTGGTAGCTAAAAGATATAATCTAGAAGAAGGCATAGATTATGAGGAAACTTTTGCTCCAGTTGCAAGATTGGAAGCAATAAGGATTCTCCTAGCCTATGCATGCATAAAAGATATAATGTTGTATCAAATAGACGTCAAAAGTGCCTTTTTGAATGGTTATATCATGTAAGAAATTTATGTTAACTAACCTCCGGACTTTGAGGACTCAACTAAAGTAAATCATATATATAAACTGAAGAAAGCTCTCTATGGTTTAAAACAGGCACCTAGAGCATGGTACGAAAGACTAAGTAACTTTCTAATTGAAAAGGGATTTAATAGAGGTAAAGTTAATCCAACTTTATTCACTAAAAAGGAAAACAAATTTTACTTATTGTTCAAATTTATATTGATGATATTATATTTGGTGCTACTAATGAATCTCTATGTAAGAATTTTTCTATGCTAATGCAGAGTGAATTGAGATGTCAATGATGAGAGAACTCAACTTTTTCCTTAGACTACAAATCAAACAATGTGATAATGACATCTTTCTCAATCAATCAAAAATACCTAAAAGAGTTGCTGAAAATATCTAGAATGGAAAATGCTAAATCAATGGGAACTCCAATGGCCATTGCCACAAAGCTTGATATAGATGAAAGAGAAAAACCATTTGATATAACTCAATATAGAAGATTGATTGTTTCCTTACTATACCTAACAGCTAGTAGACCTGACACCATGTTTAATGTCTGCACGTATGGTAGGTTCCAATCATGTCCCAAAGGGTCCCATGCAATAGCTGTGAAAAGAATATTCAGATATTTAATTAAAACATCACAGATAGGACACTAGTATCCAAAGGGCAATGGAGAATAGCTTGCTGGGTATACTAATACTGACTTTACTGGATCCAAGACTAACAGAAAAAGCACAAGTGGCACATGCCAATTTCTTGAAGGATCTATAGTCTCATGGTTCAGTAAGAAGCAAAATAGTGTGGCTTTCTTCACAATAGAAACTGAATACATAGCTGCTAGAAGCTGTTGTGCTCAAATCCTTTGGATGACGTAACAACTTGAAGATCTTGAAATTGAGATGAAGGAAATATCTGTGAAATATGACAATCAAAGTGTCATCAACATCATGAAGAATCCAATGATGCATTCAAGGTCAAAGCACATTGAGGTCAAACATCATTTTTAAAAGGACGCCATTCTAAAAAAAGACATTATGTTGGAATTTGTCCCTACAGAAGATCACCTTACAGACATCTTGACTAAGCCACTTCAAAAGGACAGATATTGTAAAATTAGAAGAGAATTAGGGATGGTAAATCCTAATGAACTATAAGCAAGCTTCTAACCAAATCTATTTACTTTCCGAAGTTAATTTGTTAAGATATACACTAACTTAGGCTTCGGAGTATGTTTGAAGTGTTCTGCAAATATCCTCATGAGCTTATGTGATAGAGAAATCAATATAATGAAGTATCTCACACTTACTCAGTCAACATCGACTAAAAAAATATAGAAATTTGAATGTTCTGCATTTATCTGTAAATTTAATCTTGTAAAATTCGCATTTTGAATGCTGATAGATGAATTTTCATGCTCTACCCAGCTTGTTGAATGACTCTGCATAATTAAATTTGAATTTTAAGCTTAAATAGTAGTATTTTAGTGATTCACATGATGTACTAGTGTTATAATCCTCTCAAAATTTGTTTGTTGTTAAACTAAATTCGAATTTTGAATGTTGGTATATGTGTTTACATTGTCTGTGTGAGCAACATTCAAATTTTGATGATTTAACATTCTCATTTTAGACAATTCTTCATAAAATCTTACAATACAAACTTTGAATCTCAAACATTCATCTATTAAAACTCTTTTATGTGCTTGCCTTCAGTAAAAGACTTTAACATTTGAACTTTCAGAGAAAAAAATTCATCTGTTGAAACATATGTTGATATCAAGTCTCTATTAGTCAAATTTCAAGATTGAAATTCATCTGTTGAAGTCCTCTGTAACACCCCTCACGATATCTTTATCGGTTTTGTGTTCAGGACCGGAGGAAGCAGGATAGAGATAGGTTCAAGAGGAACCAGAAAAGGCTCCGCGCCGCGGCTAGGAGCAGAGCCGCCGCGGCGAGAAGCTTTCCAGAGGCGTTATTTCGAATTAAATGATGGAGCCGCGGCGAGAGTCGTAAAAATTGTTTAAATCCGGATCAGTCGGACGCGAAAGAAAGAAAGAAAACGAAGGGAGCAACGCAGAGAGACGAGGAGCAGTGCTAGGGCTCGACATTTCCGGCGTCCAGGAGCGATTTTCAGACTGAGGGAGCTTGGATTTGAGTTGGTAAGTGTTCCCTACTCCTCCCTCTCCATTTTTCTTCGGTTAGAATTTGGGATTTTCGGTGTTAAGGTTGGATTTACGGTTTGGGGTGAAATCCACCGATTGAAATGAATGATTTGAGGTTAAGGAAGAGTGTTTTGGCATTCTTGTGGCTTGGGTGTGAGTTTTGAAGGGATTATGTGTGTTTAGAGCTTAACCCTAGGTTGTGTTGGTTAGGGCTCTTGGGAATCCGAAGTATATAAAGTTGTATGATGTTTGAGTAATCCCTAAGAGCTTATTGATGCATGAAAAGGGTGTTGGAACCTTGGGTTAGGTTAATGTGGTTGAATGGTGATGTTTGGTTTATTGGTATATTGTGCTAATGGAAGAATTGTGGTATGATAAAGGTTATTGGCTAGTCGAGAGGGGTTCACGCGTACTGGACAGTTCAAGGAAGCTTGTGGAACTCGTGTGTGTGTGGTAACGACAATTGAGGTAACCGGGTGTTTGTTTATATTGTATTGACTATGTTATATGATAGTACGTGTATTTGTATATATATACATGTTTCATTCATACCACGATACTGATGGGTTGTGTGTACTGTTTATGTGTATATCTATATATATCGTGGTATGTATACTGATAGATGATGGTTATGACTGTGATGATGTTATGTGTGATGATGATATGATATGTTGCATACATGACATTATGATGATGATATGATGATACATGAGCATCACCACATGACATTGTGAGATTGTGATGTACGGTGAATGTAGTGGTGATGACGTGATGGTGGTATGATGTATGATGATGTATATATGTTAGGGAGGATAAGGTTGGATTATGTATATATGTTAGGGAGGATAAGGATGGATATTATACATGTTAGGGAGGATAAGGATGGATATTATACATGTTAGGGAGGATAAGGATGGATATTATATATGTTATATATGTTAGGGAGGATAAGGATGGATGATACATGTGTTAGGGAGGATAAGGATGGAGTCCCTGTGAGGGTGACATGCATTGTCATTTATTTCATATTGCATTCATGATTTGTGTAAGATATATGTATATATATGTGTGTGTGGTTGTCGTTCCCGGTTACTGAGACATTGTCTCACCCCTCCCTCTCCCATAAACTAACCTTTCAGGTGACGGTTCTGGCACTGGTCCGGAGAAGACGCAAGAGTAGTTGTGTACGTGGGAATAGTCTATGTAGTGTGTGTATTCTGTATTGGTATTTTGTGCCAAGTAGGATAGAGAATGGTTTGTAATGGATAATGATATGTTTGAGATTGATTTGGATGTATGTATATTTATGTATGTGGTATGCATGGTTGAAAGTGGTTGAGAAGTTGTATGGCAGTTTTGGTAAGTCGAGTGTTGTTTAGGCCTTGTTGGTTTGTGTAAGGGCCTGTAGCCCCTTTTGGTCAAGTTGGGTTCCAAGGGGTCAAATCTCAGAGGAGTGGTTCCTTTGAGGTGAAACCTCTTTGAATAGGTTTGTTCGAGGGATTTGGACCTGTATGAATGGTCTCTGAGCGACCAGTTGCCTTTGGTGGCAATTGGAGTTGGTTAGTGGTGAGTTTTGGTCAACAAGTGGCCAAAACGGCGTCAAGGGTCCAGAATCTCCATACGGAGTTGGATTGGGGTAAAAGTGGTGTTTATGGATGGATGGAGACTAGATTGACTTGTAGGAGTTGGAATCGAGTCAATCGGAGGTCGGAGCATAAAGTTATGCGCGTCAGAAGTTCGCCCCAGAGTGTTGATTTTGCTGATATGGGATATCAGCTGGGGGCGCCGCGGCACAGGAAGCCAGGCCGCTGCGCCAGAGGAGGCAGTAGCGATGTTGAGACAGGGGAGTCCGGAGCCGTGGCGGTACTGTAGCGGCCGTGGCCCCAGCCCAGTTTTTGATGGTGTTAAGTCATTTCCGCTGTGTTTTTGTATTGGGAGAGTTGTTTTGAGATGTCAGGGTTGTTTTTGGTTGAATTTTGATGATATTTGGTTAAGTATGGAGGTGACAGGAGGTAGGATGTTACATTTTGGTATCAGAGCAATGGTTTTGGGCCATTGTTTCTGCTTGAAGTACTACTTGGCACATGATTGAATACATAGGCTATATTCCCACTGCAATGCTAATCCAGAACCGTATAATTGAATGTATTGTTGCTTGCGTGTAGGAAAGATGTCTCGAAGAGGAAGACAGAGTAACAGTGACCTGATGAGGCAGATGCATGAGATGTTGGCTGGGCTCAGTAATCAGGTGAACACTCAGGGAGAAACGCTGAACAGGTTGCAAGAGAGATTGGATAGGCAAGAATAGGAGGATGTGAATGAAGAAGCTGGTATATTTGTGGATCTGAATGCAGGAGAAGATGAGAATGTGGTGGAGCCTGAGAGAGCCCCAAGGGTCGGAAGAAGGGGTATCTCCTCACAATTGAAGGACTTTCGGAAGTTTAATCCTCCGGCTTTCGAAGGTACCATGGATGTGTCACAGGCTGAGAATTGGATTGAACAAATGGAGAACATCTTCAATGTGATGGATTGCACCTCAGAGCAAAGGGTGCAACTTGCGGCATTTAAGTTGGAAAAGAAGGCCAAGAGATGGTGGAGGAGTATTCTCCCAAGTGTTGAAGGGATGAATCCTCCTATGAATTGGAGGCAGTTTAAGGAACGGTTCTTTGCACATTACATCCCTCCAGCCTTAATGATGCAAAAAGAAGCCGAGTTCCTAACTTTTCAACAAGGGAATCTGTCAGCAGATGACTACATTGATCAGTTCTTGGACTTGGCAAAATATTCCACTTATCTGAATAGTTATCCTGACGATAGGTGGATGGCGCAAAGGTTGTTTGAGGGTGCCCATCCAGAGATTAAGGAGCGGTTATCTGTGGTGGAGTTTGTGTCCTTCGAGGACCTATGTGCGAAGATTCGTGCATTGTATAGACGGATGAAGGAAGCTGAGGAGCACAGAAGGAATTCCATGATTCGGGCCTTTTCTCATCTAGGACCTACTGGAGGAATTAGTAAAGGAAGTGGTTCAGGAAGTGGTAGCAGTGGTGGTAGTACAGGTTCTAGTGGAGGAAGAGGTCGTTATAATCGAGGTCGTCATGGTAGAGGTAGAGGCAGGTTTGGTAGGGAGCAGCACAATAGAGGTCGGTTTGGCAGAGGACCCTTTTATCGAGGTGGCTTTGAACGAGGGAGTTCCAGTCAGAGTAACATGCAGAAAGGGACTCCGTTCCATCTCAGTACAGTTCTGGTAGTGCATCAAATCCGTGCACAAAATGCGGGTTTAGTCATGGTGATCGTCCGTGTTTGGTTTGTTTTAATTGTGGGAGACCGGGTCATATGTCGCGGAATTGTTGGGAGCCACGGCGTGATGAGGCGACAAGGAGGCCTACAATGCCCGGACGGGTTTTTGCCATCACCCGACAAGAAGCGGATGCAGTGCCTAACTTGATTAGAGGTAAACTTAAACTTAATGGTTACTCTATTCATGCTTTGTTTGACTCAGGTGCATCGCATTCCTTTATTTCTTTTGATTGTGCTCGGAGATTGGGTATTGTGGCGATGGAGTTGCCTTTTGAATTGTCGGTAGCCACACCCACGGGAGTTTCATTAAGAACTGCTCAAGCTTGTTTGAATTGTGTGGTTCGTTTTGAACATCGAAGCACTACCCTGGATCTGATTTGTTTGCCATTGCAAGAGATTGATGTGATAATTGGGATGGACTGGTTAGAGGCGAATAATGCCATTCTCGACTGTGCTCGGAAGACTGTGTCCTTGCCGATGAACATCCCTAGTGTGGAAGGGGATGAGAATATGTGTTTGTCCTTTGCTCAAGCTGACAGGTATTTGAAGAAAGGGTGTCAAGGGTTTCTGGTTTTCTTCTCTGTGAATGTAAATATGCAAGGTGGTGTTGAAAGGTATCCGGTTGTGAATGAATTTCCTGATGTGTTTCCAGAGGAGATTACTGGTTTACCCCCACCGCGAGAACTGGAGTTTTCTATTGATTTGGTGCCCGGGACTAGTCCTATTTCGAAAGCTCCATATCGAATGGCACCGTCTGAATTGAAAGAGTTGAAGAAGCAAATTGAGGATTTATTGAAGAGAGGCTTTATCAGACCTAGTGTTTCACCTTGGGGAGCTCCAGTATTGTTTGTCAAGAAGAAGGATGGTAGCCTCAGATTGTGCATTGATTACAGGCAGCTGAATCGGGTGACAATCAAGAATAAATATCCTTTACCTAGGATTGAGGACTTGATTGATCAGTTGGCAGGTGCCTCCATATTCTCTAAAATTGATTTGAGGTCGGGATACCATCAATTGCGAGTACGTGCTGAGGATGTGCCTAAAACGGCATTTCGAACTCGATATGGTCATTATGAGTTTCTTGTGATGCCATTCGGGTTGACTAATGCCCCGGCAATCTTCATGGATTATATGAACAGGGTATTTCGGCCGTATTTGGATAAGTTTGTGGTGGTTTTTATTGACGACATCTTGGTTTACTCCAAGAGTGAGGAAGAGCATGCGCTTCATCTTCGGATTGTGTTGCAAGTATTGCGGGATCATCAACTGTATGCTAAGCTCAGTAAGTGTGAGTTTTGGCTACGGGAGGTGAAATTTTTGGGTCATGTGATTTCTGCAGAAGGTGTGGCAGTAGACCCTAGTAAAGTGGAAGCGGTGTTGAATTGGGAAAGGCCGCAATCGGTGACGGAAATTCGGAGTTTTCTGGGTTTGGCTGGATATTACCGAAGGTTCATCAAGGGATTCTCTCAGCTTGTTATACCATTGACTAGACTCACCCGTAAGGATTGATCTTTCATTTGGGATGACAGGTGTGAGAGAGCATTCCAGGAGCTGAAAGTTTGTCTAACGTCCACCCCAGTGCTCATTATCCCTAACCCATCAGAGTCGTTCATAGTTTACACGGACGCCTCTAAGAAAGGTCTAGGGTGTGTTCTGATGCAGCAAGGTAGAGTTGTGGCATATGCTTCAAGACAGTTGAGGCCTCATGAGGAGAACTATCCTACTCATGACCTTGAGCTAGCAGCTGTAGTGTTTGCCTTGAAATTGTGGAGGCATTATCTCTATGGCGCTCAGTTTGAGGTGTTCAGTGATCACAAGAGTTTGAAGTATTTGTTTGATCAGAAAGAGCTGAACATGAGGCAAAGGCGTTGGGTTGAGTTCCTTGTGGACTATGAATTTTCTCTAAAGTATCATCCTGGGAAAGCCAATGTTGTGGCGGATGCGTTGAGCAGAAAGTCGATCCATATGGCCATGATGATTATGAGAGAACAACAGTTACTAGAAAGCCTGAGAGATATGAAGTTATCCATCAATGTCCATCCTGGAGTACTAGTTATGAGTTCCATCAGTGTATCAAGTGATTTATTGAGGAACATCTGCTATGCTCAGATGGAGGATGACTATCTTTTGGGCATTCGAGAACAAGTTGAAATGGTCGGATTTGTGTACCAAATGTTGCGGGGTTACGTGAGATTATTTTGGAGGAAGCTCATAAAAGCAGGTACACTATTCACCCAGGTACCACTAAGATGTACCAGGAT
The DNA here is from genome assembly GCA_026686845.1 of Adenanthera pavonina. Lineage (NCBI taxonomy): Eukaryota > Viridiplantae > Streptophyta > Magnoliopsida > Fabales > Fabaceae > Adenanthera > Adenanthera pavonina. The sequence continues at coordinate 6,357,545 of JAIVEN010000019.1, read as the reverse complement.
TTGAAGAAAGGTTATTGGTGGCCAGGCATGAAAAAGGACATCGCAGAGTTTGTGGCCAGATGTCTAATCTGTCAGAAGGTAAAGATCGAGCACCAATTGCCTACAGGTACGCTGCAATCTCTGGAGATCCCAGAGTGGAAATGGGATAGTGTTTCCATGGATTTTGTGATGGGATTACCGAGGACCTCTTCAAGACACAATGCGATATGGGTCATTGTGGACAGGTTGACGAAGTCGGCCCATTTTCTTCCAATTTGGGAAACTATTTCAATGGAGAAGTTGGCCCAGTTGTATGTGAATGAGATAGTAAGATTACATGGAATCCCGATTAATATTGTGTCAGATAGAGATCCGAGGTTTACATCCAGGTTTTGGAAATCTCTTCAGAAGGCCATGGGTACGAAGTTGAGTTTCAGTACTGCTTATCACCCTCAATCTGATGGGCAGACTGAAAGGACTATTCAGACTCTGGAGGACATGTTGCGGGCATGTGTTCTGGAGAATAAAGGCAATTGGGATCAGTTCCTACCGTTGGTAGAATTTGCCTACAACAACAGTTTCCACTCGAGTTTGCAAATGGCTCCGTATGAAGCGTTGTATGGTAGGAAGTGCAGGTCGCCATTATGTTGGGTTGAACTTGGTGAAAGGAGTCTTTTGGGCCCAGATATTGTGGATCAAACCTCTCGGCAAATAGAGAGTATTCGTCAGAAGCTTCTTACAGCACAAAGTCGGCAAAAGAGTTATGCGGATAGGAGGAGGAGACCATTGGAGTTTGATGTTGGGGATCATGTATTTTTGAAGGTCACTCCTACCACTGGTGTTGGAAGATCGATTCGAGCCAAGAAGCTTACTCCAAGGTATATGGGTCCATACCAAATTCTGGAACGAATTGGGCCAGTAGCGTATCGAGTGGCGCTACCACCTAGTCTTGCTGGATTGCATGATGTTTTCCACGTGTCTCAACTCAAGAAGTATCATCCGGATCCGTCTCATATAATTGATGATGAAGTAGTTCAAGTACGAGAGGATTTGACTTTTGAGGTCACACCGTTGCAAATTTTAGATGTAAAGGAAAAGCAGTTGAGGAATAAGACTATTAAGTTGATAAAAATCCTTTGGAGCGGTTTGATGTCCAATGATGTCACGTGGGAGACTGAAGAGTCTATGCGGAGGAAGTATCCAGAGATTTTTGCTTGAGGTAAGAGTTGAAATTTCGAGGACGAAATTTTTATAAGGAGGGGAGAGTGTAACACCCCTCATGATATCTTTATCGGTTTTGTGTTCAGGACCAGAGGAAGCAGGATAGAGATAGGTTCAAGAGGAACAAGAAAAGGCTCCGCGCCGCGGCTAGGAGCAGAGCCGCCGCGGCGAGAAGCTTTCCAGAGGCGTTATTCCGGATTAAATGATGGAGCCGCGGCGAGGAGTGCTGGAGCCGCGGCGAGAGTCGTAAAAATTGTTTAAATCCGGATCAGTCGGACGCGAAAGAAAGAAAGAAAATGAAGGGAGCGACGCAGAGAGACGAGGAGCAGTGCTAGGGCTCGACATTTCCGGCGTCCAGGAGCGATTTTCAGACTGAGGGAGCTTGGATTTGAGTTGGTAAGTGTTCCCTACTCCTCCCTCTCCATTTTTCTTCGGTTAGAACTTGGGATTTTTGGTGTTAAGGTTGGATTTACGGTTTGGGGTGAAATCCACGGATTGAAATGAATGATTTGAGGTTAAGGAAGAGTGTTTTGGCATTCTTGTGGCTTGGGTGTGAGTTTTGAAGGGATTATGTGTGTTTAGAGCTTAACCCTAGGTTGTGTTGGTTAGGGCTCTTGGGAATCCGAAGTATATGAAGTTGTATGATGTTTGAGTAATCCCTAAGAGCTTATTGATGCATGAAAAGGGTGTTGGAACCTTGGGTTAGGTTAATGTGGTTGAATGGTGATGTTTGGTTTATTGGTATATTGTGCTAATGGAAGAATTGTGGTATGATAAATGTTATTGGCTAGTCGAGAGGGGTTCACGCGTGCTGGACAATTCAAGGAAGCTTGTGGAACTCGTGTGTCTGTGGTAACGACAATTGAGGTAACCGGGTGTTTGTTTATATTGTATTGACTATGTTATATGATAGTACGTGTATTTGTATATATATACATGTTTCATTCATACCACGATACTGATGGGTTGTGTGTACTGTTTATGTGTATATCTATATATATCGTGGTATGTATACTGATAGATGATGGTTATGACTGTGATGATGTTATGTGTGATGATGATATGATATGTTGCATACATGACATTATGATGATGATATGATGATACATGAGCATCACCACATGACATTGTGAGATTGTGATGTACGGTGAATGTAGTGGTGATGACGTGATGGTGGTATGATGTATGATGATGTATATATGTTAGGGAGGATAAGGTTGGATTATGTATATATGTTAGGGAGGATAAGGATGGATATTATACATGTTAGGGAGGATAAGGATGGATATTATACATGTTAGGGAGGATAAGGATGGATATTATATATGTTAGGGAGGATAAGGATGGATGATACATGTGTTAGGGAGGATAAGGATGGAGTCCCTGTGAGGGCGACATGCATTGTCATTTATTTCATATTGCATTCATGATTTGTGTAAGATATATGTATATATATGTGTGTGTGGTTGTCGTTCCCGGTTACTGAGACATTGTCTCACCCCTCCCTCTCCCATAAACTAACCTTTCAGGTGACGGTTCTGGCACTGGTCCGGAGAAGACGCAAGAGTAGTTGTGTACGTGGGAATAGTCTATGTAGTGTGTGTATTCTGTATTGGTATTTTGTGCCAAGTAGGATAGAGAATGGTTTGTAATGGATAATGATATGTTTGAGATTGATTTGGATGTATGTATATTTATGTATGTGGTATGCATGGTTGAAAGTGGTTGAGAAGTTGTATGGCAGTTTTGGTAAGTCGAGTGTTGTTTAGGCCTTGTTGGTTTGTGTAAGGGCCTGTAGCCCCTTTTGGTCAAGTTGGGTTCCAAGGGGTCAAATCTCAGAGGAGTGGTTCCTTTGTGGTGAAACCTCTTTGAATAGGTTTGTTCGAGGGATTTGGACCTGTATGAATGGTCTCTGAGCGACCAGTTGCCTTTGGTGGCAATTGGAGTTGGTTAGTGGTGAGTTTTGGTCAACAAGTGGCCAAAACGGCGTCAAGGGTCCAGAATCTCCATACGGAGTTGGATTGGGGTAAAAGTGGTGTTTATGGATGGATGGAGACTAGATTGACTTGTAGGAGTTGGAATCGAGTCAATCGGAGGTCGGAGCATAAAGTTATGCGCGTCAGAAGTTCGCCCCAGAGTGTTGATTTTGCTGATATGGGATATCAGCTGGGGGCGCCGCGGCATAGGAAGCCAGGCCGCTGCGCCAGAGGAGGCAGTAGCGATGTTGAGACAGGGGAGTCCGGAGCCGTGGCGGTACTGTAGCGGCCGCGGCCCCAGCCCAGTTTTTGATGGTGTTAAGTCGTTTCCGCTGTATTTTTGTATTGGGAGAGTTGTTTTGAGATGTCAGGGTTGTTTTTGGTTGAATTTTGATGATATTTGGTTAAGTATGGAGGTGACAGGAGGTAGGATGTTACATCCTCCCTCATATGTTAAGTATTTAACAGATGAACTTTAAGGTTGAAAATTTATTTGTCAAGAGAATTTCTCTAAATACACAGGCATCATAACTGACCAAAATTCAAATTTTGACTATCAAAATTTGTCTATTGAGTGAATATATAAGCAAATTCAAAGGATCATGTTCTAAACAGATGAAACCCTATTTGTCTTTCAACTGAAGTTATTCCTCTCCCCTCTTGACCATTCTTAAATTCCTTTAGTTTGACCTCATTTCTTATCAATTAAACTTCATCCTGAGCCTCATAAACATCTTCAGAGCATCTTTCTACTCAAATCTATTATGAAAATGGTTAGAGTTAATAATGCCAATATCTGAAAGGAGCAAACTTGGCCCAAACGTGCAACCAAATCTCAGTATACTTCAACAGAGGGAGAAACCTAGAAAAGGAAGGCCGAATCCAGTAAAGAAACTCCTTCTAAGAAGTAGAAAACAACTCTAAGGGCAGAATCAAAAAAATTAGCCCTTGCTATCCTTATGTCCAGTAATGAGTCAGACGAGTTATAGTTAACTATAGAGCCTCTTTGCAGCTCTAAACAGATATTGAAGGAGTTTACCACAAAGTTTGCTACAAAGAAGGTAATAACTTCTCACTGCACCAATTTGGAGGAATTTTTTGTTTCCAATAACTTTGATGTTAGATTTTGGATAAGCAAAAATAAAAATCTGTTGGAAATTAGAGAAAGATATGATGATGAGGTGATTAAGACTTGGAATACTGCATTGAAATATATTGATAAGAAGAGGAAGTACCAAGTAATTCTTAGGTCTAAGAATCTGTGGCTGACAGATGAGAATATTAATGAGGTTTTAAAGATTCCTGGACAATAGGGATTCAAGATTGATATCTCCACCTACAAATACATTGATGAGGATGATGATGCAGACGAGGAAGGTAGGGAACTTCTGAATTACAAGGAAAGCACAATCTTGGATGCTCTCTTCAGAAGGCACGATAACAGGCCTCCTTTGAAACCTGTGAAGCTCTCAAACCTCAGTGTACAAGTGAGAGTCTTGTACTATATAGTGTCAAGGATTATCTTCAACAATGGAGGAAACTTCAATCTAATCACCAAGGCTTAGGCTCATGTAATGACAGCCTTGATTTGCAGGAAAGTGATCAACCTAGGTCACATGATATTTCAGAGTATAATCAAGGCAAGAGATCAAAGAAAAGATTTAACCTTGCCTTATATCTCTATCATCATCAAACTACTCAAATTTTCCAAAATACAGCATTTGGAGAAAGGCAAAGGCAAGCTAACTGAGGACTTTAAAGAAGAAGAACTGATGATAATGGAAATTGAAAGGAAAGAAGGGAGATGGACTGGGAAAGGAGCTGGTAAGTTAGAGGATTTATTTTATGAAGGGGGAGAGTCTCAACAGCATGAGGTTACACCTACCATACAACCTGAACCACAACTAACCCAACCACCACCTACCTAGCAACCAAAACCGTTTATGGCCACTCCTAATACCATACATGAACTCTTTGATTCCCTATCAGAGATGATAATCAATATGAGGAATAAACAGAATGCTCAGTATTCACATATGCAAAATCAAATAACTCAATGGGCCAAGAATCTCAAGGTAATTGCTAATGCTTATAAAGATATTAGAAACTTTATTCCAACCACATAAGCATATCCTCAAGCTGGACCCTTAGAACCAACCAAATCTGTCTCTCCTCAAGTCCTGTGGCCTTTTGAGATAGATTCCCCTGAAGCTGCTACTACTGCTACTGCTGTTGTTGTTGCTGCTACCTTTCAGGCCTCCAGCAATGAAACCAGTCTTGGTCTATCTCTAGACTATGCCATGGACAAAGAAGCCACTCATGAAGAAGGCTCTCATGAGCCAATGGTGGAGGATATTGCTTAGGAATCAACTCTGTCCTCACAAGAGACTGAGCAAATGGAGAAGGTTGTTGCTGATCTCATCACTACTCCAATCATTCAATCTACTCTTAATGAGGAAAGGGGGATTGTGCCGTATATAGACTTTGTTATTGTTACACATAATGCTGCAATGCAAGCACAAAAGAAAAGCCTTGATGAAATGTTTCCTCCACCTGCTCTTTAACCTCCATCCTCTAGATATGGCCTCTCGGTGAAACAAAGGGCCAAACTAACCAACATTCGAAGGGAGGTTCAAGAATTATCCTCGAATGTTGATGATGATCTTTCTAAGATACCTCCCTCTGTGCCTTTCAATCCAGTTCTTCTTGAAGTTATTCCCATGTCTCAGATACCTCATCCCTCTATACAAGCTCCCATATCTGATGATGCCAAAAAAAGGGAGAAGAAGGATGGGCAAAATGGAGAAGTTGCAGCTGGACAAACCCAAACTGGATAATCTAAAGCTGATGGGCAATCAAGAAAGACATATGGCAAGAAGAAGATTAAGCTCAAGGCTAGGAAGGAGTGACAAGAAGCTATAGAACCTTAGGGCTTAGATCTTAGGATTTTGTATTTGCAATTTCATTTTGAATTTGGTTGAATTTGAACTTTGAATATGTGTTACATGTAAATATGTACTTGTGTTGAATTTGATTGTTAGTATTGAAATTATGAATCAATGCAATGTCTTTCTATATTTTCCTTTCTATTCTCCAACATCCTCAACTCTAAAACATGTGCCATATTTATATTCAAATTTTAATGCATATGTTAAGGGGGAGCTCATGGAAGCAGACCCAAGTACTAATTCAGTTTATAAGTTATTTTGTCATCATAAAAAGGGGGAGAATGTTGAATAAAAAATTTTGATGATTCTAAACAACTACAGCTTGGAACAGAGAATATCAAAGGAGTATGAAAGAATCAAGTGAAAAATTCCAAAGAAGAATATGAGAAGACTTAGATGTTAAGATTTCTCCATTTGTAATCGGATAAAAAGCTTTGATTCTTACTTATTTTTTTTTGCCACAAATTTTTGAACAAGTGATTTCACATCTATTCTATGTTAACATATGTTAGTTTTGAAAAATACTGACTAACAGATGAATTTTGCTTATTGACTCATGAGTATTTTGTACAAAATTTAAGCTTCACTTAGTGAAATTTGAACATACAGAGGTTCATCTCTGACAGAAAAATTTTAGTTATGAAATTTGAATTTCAGGATAAGTATTGTTAATGAATATGTGCAAAATTCGTATGAAGCTTAGTCAAACTTTGAATGTAGGTGAAGTTTAAAGAGAGTTCAAAGTTACCTTCTCTGACAGATGAACTTTGGACTTTACAATTTGAATTTCAAAATAAGAACTTGTAAGTTTTGTTAGAGCATGCCTCTAATAGATGAATTTTATAGTTTAAAATTCAAATTTCATAGACGAGAACTCTTGTATCATGTTGAACATGTCTCTGACAAATGAATTTCAACTTCTGAAATTCAAATTTCAAGTACACTATAAAAACATGAGACAACTATTCAAACTCAACAAATGCACTTTCAATATGAAAATTCATATGTTCTAACATGGGATAATTTTGACAAACTCAAAATTCAAATTTCATTCTTGAACAGATGAATGCTTAAGTTCAATATTGAAATTCTTAACCTTTTATCTCTGTGAAATTCAATTTTGTACCCCAAAATTTGAATTTTGGCATGTCAGACACATTAAATACAGTTGGTGAATGTCTATCTCTACAGAGTAACCATTAGTTAAAGTTTCTAATGGCTAGATCTTATATCTGACGATTAGTTAAGCCACAAAACTATAAACAGAACTTCATTTGAAATTGTAGGTAACAAATTTCAGGTCTATATTACTGAAACTCTGCAAAATTTAAAAGGCAAAACTTTTTCACTCTTATACTGCATTTATTATACTTCAACTTTCATATCCACTCTAATCTAGAGAGTTCTTATTCTATGTAAAAATATTTTCTTCATCTGGAAGAAGGATTCTTTGTGAGGCGAGTCACAAAGGGAATTGGAAAACACTTTGTAAGAGTGTTGACTGTAGATTTTGAGTGCTTTAAGAATAGAGCATAAGTCTATACTGAGGCATTGCAAGGAGCCTATTGAATTCTTGTAGATAGTGAAAATCTCAAGTGGTGACTTAGGGAATAGACGTAGGTCAAGAGGATTAGATCGAATCAGGATAAATTTCTAACTTTTTTCTTCCCTTACCTTGCAATTACTTTCATTTTTACTATACTCTGTTTTTTTTGCAAATTTTAGCTTTCACTGTAAACTTACGTTTTTGCAGAAAAATTATGAACTTCTCAATTCACCCCCTCTTAGGAAGCTTGCTACTCTAACACAATGAATCCATTTTTGGGGTTAGAAGTTTAAAATTCCTTTCCTATCTCAAACCCCACAATAGGCAAAAAATTACCATAAATTGTAGAAAAATATTTACTCAACTAACTTGCAACTTGATGGCATATCCTTGAGTCTTGAGACCTATAAATCCTTTTAATGGTTTGGTTTTTCCATGACTTCACTTTCTCTCTCTAGATGTAAACTTCATAACAAAACAGAGAGAAATACTCCATGAAAATTATCACAAACACTCAGAAACATAATAGAAAGCTTACCTTACAATTATATCTTGATCTTGTGCCTACAAGCTCTCTCTTTTCTCTTGGAATTTTTGTGCTCTCCCTCCCTCAATGGTTGCTGGTTCCAGATGTGAATGGAGGTGGAAATGAAGGCTAATAACTTAACCCAAGACTTTTAGGAAAGATATCTAATGGCAAGTTTAATCATGATTCAATTTTTTAACTTTGGTTACTTTATAAGATAAAAGCTTTTCACATAATTCCATTTGTATCCCATCTGCACATTCAGATGTGAGTCATCCTCATTTTTGGCTGAAAATTGCTTCAATAATTTTAATGGACCAAAATACCCTTTACTGATTAAATTTATCCGTACCAATTAAATATTTTTGTCGAAATTGTCAATAAATTGGTATAGGATTATCTAAAAATTACTTTTAGTACAAAATTATTATCTTAGTACAAAATTTATTTTAACAAGGTTCAATCAATATCCTTAAATTAGTGCTACCTTTTTCTATACTTTAAAATAACCTTTATCGGATAAAATTTTAATACCTAATAAATATTATATTAATCTCATTAAATTTCAAACATCATTCCATTTGGCTAAACTCATCGAGAGCCTTATTTTGACTATAATTTTTCTTATTTATAAAAATGGCCTTGACTTTGGGAAAATTTATAATTTTTAAAATTTTTAGATTATTAGCTATAATTTTTTCTAACTTATTTCCATTTTAACTCTTCCACGTGAATTTCCTTCTTCAAAGGATTAAAATGAAAAAAAAATTATTCCTAGGGGCAAAATCATATTAATCCATACTTTTCAAGGACCATTTTGCAAAGAATTCCTCTTTCTTGGGGCAAAACTATAGTCTTCTCTTTTTTAATTCTTATCCGGTAAATTGTCCTTTTACCCTTTTTTCTCGTTTCTATGTTTCTTATTTTCTAAGATTTTAAATACACTTTTAGATATAATCATTTTTATCATTTTTTTACTATTTAATTTCAGTAAAATTTGAGATATTACAAAAATTACCTTATCAAGTAATTAAGCAATAGAACTCCCAAATTGAACAATTAATTGCAAGATATCCAGTACATGCTTAAAACCATAAACAAACATTGAACAACATCCAATCAGGCTTCAAACCAAAAATTCCATTTCATGCCTATTAACTCAATTTTATCTCCAAAATTAGTACATAGCATAATCAATTACAATCCAACAATTTACAACAAGAAATAGTAACAACCATTTACTAAATTCTTCCTTAAACCTAGGTCAAAATCCAATGAACAATTGTAAAACAGAAATCAGAGATGAGTAGAAGAAAATTCCCTAATCCATGTGGCTAGATTATGGCTCCATAAGCTCAAGTCCCTCCTCCATTCTGTTGAATCAAGTGTTTTGATGATTCCAAACTAACCTTCTAGAGTTTCGAAAGAAGATTTCAAAGATGTATGGAAGATCTCAAATGAAGAAATCTAAGTAAAATCAGCACAAGATTAGATATAGGATTTATTATTGTGTTTGGGTGGAGTAAAAGACTTTGAATTGGCAAAAGAAAGTTTTTAGAAATATGATTCCATGTTAATTCATGGAATACTTGAAAAACACCCAGTAACAGACAAAGTTTAAAGTTTTAAAAGTTGATCTATTACTTTGAAAATTTGAACTTTGGCTTCTGAAATTCGAATTTCGAATTGAAAATTAGTTAGTCAGAAAAGAGACTCCTCTGACATTCGAACTTTGAGATGAATCTGACAAGAGCCCTTCTTGACAAACGAACTTCGAGTTTTGAAAATTTGAATTTCTGATATAACACAATTTATGAAAATGAAAAATTCATCTGAGGATATGTCAAAGTTCATCTGAAAAAATAAAGTTTAGAAAGATTCCAAAATGAGCTCACTGACAGATGAACTTTGCTTATGAAAATTCAAATTTTAGAAACAAAGCTTGCAAGTCTGTTATGACAATCTGTTGACATACGAATATTGGTATTTAGAAATTCAAACTTTGAACTAAGTCTGATAAGAGTTCTCTCTGACAGACGAACTTTAAATCTTGAAAATTCAAATTTTGAAAAGATAAACTATTGTGTCTTATTGAGCTGCCCACTGATAGACGAATTTTGGGCACCAAAATTAGAAACTTCAAAAGCACTGTAACAAAATGGGACTACTGTTTACACTAATAAGAAGAACTTTAACTTGAAAATTCATATGTTCCAACACAGAAATGTTTTTTAATAATGGAAATTTGAACTTTGATTTATAACAGACGAACTTTGAAGCTCAATGTTAAAGTCTTTAACTTTTGGTATCTTCGAAATTCGTCTGATGACCAATCAAAATTCAAACTTTGAGTGTTAGAAGCATTAAATATGATTGATGAACGGATAGTTTTTCAGAATAACCGTTGGATAACCTCTCGAACGGATAGATTTTGTCTCTAATGTATAGTTAAGACCTAAATATATAAATAAAATCTCATTTGAAGTTGTGGGGAACGATTTTAACAAAGTATTTACTGAAACTCTATCAAATTCTCAACTCAAGGTCTTTTACTCTCATACTTCATACTTCTGCACTTCAAGTTTCATATACACTCTAATTTAGAGAGTTCATTCCTTGTAATCAATCTTATTTTCATCTGGAAGAAAGATTTTCTTGTGAGGGGATATCATAAGGGATTTGGGAAGCACTTAGCTAGAGTGCTAAGAGAGAAGTTGTAAGCTCTAAGAACAGAGCATCAATGCTGTACTGAGGCAATTGTAAGAAGCCCACTGAATTCTTGCAGGATAGTTGAAAATCTGAAGTAGTTGCTTGGGGACTGGACGTAGGTCAAGATAGAGAGACCGAACTAGGATAAACTTCTGTGTCTACCCTTCTTCTTTACTACTCTTACATTGCTATTCTTTTATACCCTGTTTTACTGTCTCTTCTATCTTCACTATACTCTTGACTTTTGTAGAAAATTTTAATCTTCCCAATTCACCCCCTCTTGGAAAACCAGCATATCTAACACATTCATTTTCCTCCATGAAGGAGCGACCAAGGACCCCTACTGCTCCATAGTCACAAGCTACCCTCCAAGCTGCATAAAGTTAGCTTTAGCCATAACAAGGAAGAGAGATAAGAATGTCCAAATGACGCAACGAAGTTGAGGATGCATGAGCAGCCCATAACTTCAAGTTTCCTTGGTCTCCTTGGAGTAGCAATCATGACCAAGAAAGTTGAGATGGAAGGATGGTGTGTTGTGGTGAAATAAGGATGGAAGGAGGTTGAAAATGAAAGGGAACAGCCAAAATTATGGTGAAGGTTGTAGAAAGATGGAGGACCATGGAGAACACGTTGAACACAAAGAGAGAAGGAGAGAGAAAGTAGCTGCCAGCAGCTTTACTATTGGAAATGAGGGAGGTATCCGAAACGGAAAAAAGGGTTGAAGGAATTGAGGAAGATGGACTTGAGAGATTGAGAGATGAAGAAAGAGTGAATAAGATCAAGAGAGAAAGTAAAGGTTTATGTATGGCTATAGCTTTCTTCTTACTAAAGATGATGGGTTCAAAAATGATCAAAGAAGTTAGGCCTTTCTCACTTTTTTTAATTTGTTTTTTAAGGGAAAGGGGTGATGTGGACCAATTAAAATAAAAGAAAATGATAAGGTGGTAAGTGAGTAAGGTGGAGTGCTAGGTCGATGGGTAGTGTAATATCCCAAAATTTCATAGGATACTAAGTAATGAAAGAGTAAGAAATGAATTATAATATGAAATGTACATGGAATTTTTGAAAACGGACAGACACCGTTTTGCATGAAATAAGGTAAAGAAAGATTTTTCCTGGTTCAACAAAAATCAGAAAATTATATTTTTGCCCCTACAGAAGTTCAAAAATGACATCCATATCCCTAAATTCATAAAAATTGAAAGTCCTCGGGAAAAATTACATCTAATGACCCAAAAGTTTTAAAAATTATAATTTAACCCGAGTTAGGTGCAATTTTATAAACATGCAAAATTACTGTCAAAACAAAGTGCTCAATGAGACAAGTCCAATAGTATATGACACTAAGGGTTAATGTTCAAGAATAAGAAAATAGTTAGTGCCGAGTGTCCAAAAGTAACTTAAAACCAATAAAATAAACTGTAGGCTCCATAGACAGTTAAAATGAAATTGGGACAGGATATGCATCATACAAATATACCATTTGGGAAAAGATAATTAAAGAAATATAAAAATAAAATTGGAATAGTCTTGTAGACCAAAAATGCAAATTTATTAGAAAAAGCAATTTTATCGGTACAGTTAAAAATTACTCAGTTCAGGATATATCTGGATTAGGAAAAATTGAGCAGACTGAACACTTGAAACACCCTCATTGGGCGTGACATTGGGGCAGGTTGGGTAGCTTGAATTTTTGGTAAAACTTTCTTAAGAAGTGGTTGATTTTTAGCCAAAAAGTAACTTTAGTTGGTTAAGTAATTAACCATGATTAAGCCACCTAATTAAACCTTTAATTACCCTCTTTCCTCTGCATTTTCACGAGAGAACCAGTAGCAAAATAGGAGAGAAAAAATGCAAGAAAGAGGAGAAAAAAGAGAGAAGGAGAAGAGAAAGCTTCAGGTAAGATTGTAAAGCTAAGTTGGTAAGTTCTTCCATCACTTTAAGCTTGTTATCTATGGTCTTTAAAGAATGGTTTATGGATTATATTTCCCTCTTCCTTACCTTAGGGTTTCGGCCATGACATGGATTTAACAAGAAAATGGGTTAATCAACCATAAAACAAAGGGGAAATTATAGAATGTTCATTTAAAACTTGAATATGCAAGTAGTTTGTTATATAACAAAGTGTAGCAAGTTTTCTCCATTTACCATGAATTTTGGCCAGAATGGACTTGTTCATACAGTTATAATTTCAAGTTTTTGAGCCCAAAAATGGATTCCATGGGTTCAAATTAGTCAAGTACAAGTGTTGGACTCAAGAAAAACTTAAAGGAAAGCTAAGTGAAAAAGTAGTGGTTTAATGTACAATGTGTTGTGTAATTCTGAAATTAGTGGCTAAATTGATTAAATGATGAAATGTCTAGGTTCAAGGAAGTGCTAGGAGGCCCAAGAAGTGGCGTACCAAGTGTGAGAACCATTGGAACTCACCAAGGTAGTTAATTCCCTTTACTAACATCACATTGTCATTATTGTTTCTTTGATACTTGACATTATGACATATGTATGAAATATTGATTTGTGATGTTTCTATGTTGTTGGATGAGTTCTATGAGGGTTTGGAGCCTCAGGATGTCCATTTTACAAAATGAAACTCTGCTAAAATTTTTGTAAAAGGTATGTTTCCAATTTGCCTATGTGATGAACTATGTTTTATTGATGTTTTCATGCTCAATGTGATAATATGATGGCATGTATGGGATTTATCTACTGAGATTCTTTGAATCTCACCCTTCCATATATTAACCATGCTTAGGTAGCAACAATGGCAAAACCTCCAAGGAAGAGAAAGAAAAGAAGAAAGAATTTGGTCATTAACTTGATATATATTACTCTTAATGGCCATGAATTTAGAGCTTTTGTGTAAATTTGTAAATGTAATATTAACATGTTTCTTCAATATTTTATGTTGCTTTAGGTCTTAGTGGAAGTATGGTATTATATGAAGATGAAATATGGTCATGTAAATATTTTACAATTTTTGTATGGTAAAGCATTAGGATACAAATGGTCATTCTAACCACTTCAGAGTGAAACCATTACTGTTTAGAATTTTTGTGATTTAAAGTATGTATGTTATATATGGTTAGAAAGTAGACAGAAAGGGATTTAAAATGGTCCAAAGATCACTCCATTTGGATGAGTGTAGAATTATGGTGATTTTTCAAACTTAGCCAAGAAAACTGGATTTCTTGAACTTGACCATATGAATAGTGAAATTTCATAAAATTTATTGTACTAATTGGCCAAATAATTACTCTGATTGATATTTTTTCCATGTAGATAATCTTTCAAGTTATCTGTAAAGACTTGATTCAGTTTCATTTAATTTTTATTGAATTAGTTATGATTTTCTGAAATTCGATCGGAAAAAGAAATTTGAAAAAATGAATAGTACCCAAATTTTTAGAAAATTTTATTATAAAATTTTATATGATTCAAGCTTCTAATTAAGTGAAATTGGACTCTAATGAGATCTAATACATGGAAAATGATCCTAAATAGATGTGTTATAGGTAGGGTGTAGGTGGACCAATGAGGTTCAAGAAAGTTGATGACGTGGATCAAAATTACCACATTATCATGCCATGTCAACATCACTTGGAAAGACAATTTTGCCCTCTTCTTTGAAATGACTAGAATACCCTTCAAAAGTCTTCCAACCTGCAAAAATGTGAAATAAAAATAGATTATATAGCAAAAATAATTAACAATAAAATTAGGCTGTGTTAATCTTAATTAAATAAATTAATTCAAGTATGTGCTAATTAAGACTAATGGAGGCATGAAAATTAAGAACAAATAAAAGGGAAAATAGGACTAAATTATTGAAAAATAAAAGAATTAAAACTCTGAGAAAATTCTAAGGAAATGATTTTTCTAAGCGAATAACCATTTTACCCCTATTTGTATCAAGTTAATTTTTCCCTAATTAACACGTTAAATTTAATTACCCACTTTCAAAACATTAATTACACTAGATAAAATCCCAGTGGCTCACTATAAGAGGATATTTTGTAAAAAGTGAAAAAGTAGGGGCCAAAGTGAGTAGACCGGGGGCCCTTTATAATTGTTATATGGGCTTTTCTCAAATATCAACCCATCAATGGGCTATTCAATCAAAAGTTTTGATAATTCCCAAATAACTAAAGTTTGGAAGGAGAATATCAAAAAAGCATTAAAGGATCAAGTGAAGAAATTCAATGAAGAACATGTGAAGATTTAGTTTTTATGATTTCTTACTAAGTATTCATGGTAAAAAACTTTGATTTTTACTTATTTATGTTACTAAAAGTTTTAAATAAATGATTTCAAAGCGATCCAACATTATCTTGTGTTAGAATTAAGAAATATCGGTTAATAGATGAATTTTGTTATTGTAACACCTCTCTTATGGACTCATTTCCCATGGATTTAATCATTCTAGAGTCCATTTATATCATAGTAGAATCTTGAATCATAATAAAAGCCATAGTAAATTTTTCTCCACTTTGGGCACTATTTATTTAATCTAATTTAGTTATTTCGATTAAATTTTGAAAAATCATAACTAAACCAATAAAAATCATATGCATGTGATTTAAATCTCTAGGGATAGCTTATAACTTTGTCTACATGGGAAAAATATACGTCAGAACAATGATAATACTAACCTGTACAGGAAACTCCGTGAATTTTCACAGTTTACACGAAAACTGTAAAAATAATCATTTTAATTGGGATTAAATATAAAAATCCGCCAAATATTCCACACACATCCAATCTGAGTGTTCTATAGACCATTGGAGAGCTCTTCATGTCTACTTTTAAACCATATACATCATTCATACTTTATACATCAAAAGGTCTAAATAGTGGCATGTTTACTCTACATAAGTCAAGATGACTATTTATATCTTCTACTTTGTCAAACAAAAGCCATAAAATATTTACATGGCCATATATCATTTTTATACCATACCATACTTTAGTTAAGACCTAAGACATCATAAAATCTTGAAGAAATAGACTTAACATCACAGTTACAAAATTACACAAAAGGTCAAAGCTCATGGCCATTGCGAGGATTATCAAGTTAATGGCCAAATTCTTTCTCCTTTCCTTTCTCTTCCTTGGTGGTCTTGCCATTATTGCTACCTATTCATGGTTAATATTTGGTAGGGTGGGATTCAAAGAATCTTAGTAGTTAACACCCAACATTCCATCACATCATCACATTAAGCATGAAAATTCAAGATAACACATTTTGAATACATTACACATTTGCGTCATATGAATTCATAAAATTTTTGGCAGAGTTTCATTTTGAAAAATGGACATCCCGGGGTCTCAATGCCCCTCAATCAACTCAGCCAATACACATAAATCATCTCAAAATATCATTACAATCATATGACAAGGCATAAAGCACATTGAAAATAACTATGATAACATAATACTAGTATGGGAAATTAACTATCTTCTGATGCTCCCTTGCTCTCCAAACTTGGTATACCACTTCTTGAGCCTCTTAACACTTCCTTGAACTTAATCATATCATCATTGAACTAATTTAGCCTTTGGTTTTTCGGAATTATACAATGTCATAACACTAAAACCCAAATTTTTCACTTTGTTTTCCTTTGCTTTTTCTTTGTACAACATACTTGTTCTTAAGGTTTTGGACCATAGGAAATCCATTTTTTAGATCAAAATCATGAAATTCCAACTCTAAATACTTCCCCTGTTCTGGCTGAAATTATCTCAAAATGATTAAAAGAAATTTCCTTCAAATCACTTCAAACCATCCATGGATTCATGATTCTAGTGTCTAGTCTATGCTTTTTCCTAAGTTTCATGGTCCAAAACTCATTCCTATGCTAAAAACCCAATTTGGATGAAACCATAAGGTATAAAGGAAGCAAACTAAACCATAAATCATGCTTTGGAAACTATAGATAGTAAGCTTAGGATAGTAGTATTAAAGCTTACTAACTTGTGCTTTGAATTTCCTTGGATTTTCCCTCGTTCTTTCTCTCCTTCTTTCCTCCTTCTCTTGCACTTTCTTTCTGGTCCTTTGCTGCTGGAAGAGCTCATGAAATGAAGTGGGAAATGAGTGGTTAAGTGTTTTAATTAAGTGGCTAATCACTTAATTAATTAAAGTCACTTTTTACTAATCATGGTTACTTTTTCACATACTTCTTCAAGAAGTATTACAAAATATAATATAATATTACTTGAGTCATATGGCTACAGAAAAATTCATGCATGGGAGAGAGAGAAATGTCCAAAAATTGCCCAATTTTCTTGATCCAGATATACCTCAATCTGGATACTTTTTAACTGTACCGATAAAATTGTCTTTATACTAATTTAGCATTTTTGAGTTATAGGACTATTCTAATTTTATTTTTACATTTTCATAATTATTCTGTTTCAAATGGTATCTGTGCATGGCCTATATCCTGACCCGATTTCTTTTTAATTATCGATAGGGTCAACGGTTTACTTTATCGGTTTGCTATTACTTTTGGACACTCGGCACAAATTATTTCTTTATTCTTGAACATTAACCCTCAGTGCCATATATCATTGGACTTCTCTCATCGAGGGCTTCATTTTGACAGTAATTTTGCATATTTATAAAATTGCCCTTGATCCGGGGTTAAATTATAATTTCTGAAATTTTTGGGTCATTAGGTGTAATTTTCTCCAAGGCTTTTCTATTTCTTTCTGTGTAAATTTTTATCCTTTTGGGACATGGATGCCATTTTTATATTTCTTTTAGGGTAAAAATATAATTTTTTCATTTTTCCATCTAACCGTGAAAAATGATCTCCTTGCCCTATTTCACACAAACCAATATCTGTTCGTTTTCGTGAATTTCTTACATATTTCACGTTATCATCACTTATGTCCTCTTTTATTACATAGTATTCAGTGAAATTTTAGGATTTTACAGTTATTGATTCATGTTTATTTTGTACAAAATTTGAACTTTGTTAAGAGAAATTCGAAGTAACAGAGGTTTTTTCTCTGATAGATGAATTTCAATCATGAAATTCAAATTTCAGGCTAAGTACTATTAGTGAAAGTGTGCAAAATTTATATGAAGCTTGGTCCAAATTTGAATGTTGGTAAAGTTCAAAGAGAGTTCAGAATCACCTTCTTTCACAGATGAACTTTGGTCTTCAAAGTGCAAGTTTCAAAAAGAAAACTTGTGAGTATTGTTAGAGCATACTTCTGACAGATAAACTTTACAGTTCAACAATCGAATTTCAAGGAGAGAACTTTTCTATCATGTCGAACGTGCCTCTAACAAATGAATTTCAGCTTTTGAAATTCAAATTTTGAAGTGCACTGTGAAAACTTGAGACAACTGTTCAAACTTAATAGATACACTTTCTATTGAATCAAGTGTTTTGATAATTCCAGACAACTAGAACCTGGAAGGAGAATATCAAAAGAGTGTAAGAGAATAGAAGTAAAGAAATCCAATGAAATACAAGTGAAGATTTAGTTGTTAGGATTTCTCATAATGTATATGGGGTAAAAGGCTTTGATTTTTACTTATTTATGTTCCCACAACATTTAAACAAGTGTTTTCACAATTATTCTATGTTAACATATGTTAGTTTTTGAGAACACAGATCAACAGACAAACTTTGCTTTTAACTCACATATGTTTTGTGCAAAATCTGAACTTTGCTTGCCGAAATTTGAAGTTCCAGAGTTATCATCTCTGACAAACAAATTCCAAGCTCTAAAATTCGAATTTCAAGTAAAGCTATGACATCCGGGCGCTGACGAGGGCGGGGAGTGATCGCCGGTGTAAGAAAAGTTTGGGGTCAGATAAATTAACGAGGATAAAGTAATGAGGCACCGGCAAGGAGTAGCTCCTGGCAGGCTTCTAAGCGGGAGGGGCATATGAATGAATCGAATACATACCAGAACGAGAGGGATCCGGAGACTGTATAGGTATGGGACTATACGGTTAAGGATAGCTTAAAGGAATTGATAGGTACTACTTATACCAACAAGGTGTACCTACCTTTTTGGTAGTCTATCCCTTAAGAACTCTTTAGTTAAGCGTGCTTGACCTGGAGCAATTATGGGATGGGTGACCTCCTGGGAAGGAGTCCCAGGAGGTGTGTGAGTGAGGACAAAGCACACCGAAAGGGCTTGTGTTGGTTTGTGGGGACAGTCGTCAATCCCGAATAGCGGCCGGACGTTACAAAAGCATAGTTGGCAAAATGTATAAAATTCGTCGAAAGTTTTGGCAAAATTTTAATGATATGAAAGTGCAAAAAGAGTTTAAAGTCAGTCCCACTGACAGATAAATTTTGGATTTCAAAATTAGAATTTTGAAATGAGAACTTGTGAGTCCAATTAGAGTTTGTCTCTGACAGACAAATTTTGAAATGCAAAATTTGAATTTCAAAGAGCAGAACTTTTGTGCCACGTTGAGCTAGCCATTGACAGACGAATTTTGACTTTCAAAATTTGAATTTTGAGTGCATTGCAAAAATATGAGACAACTATTTATACTCAACATATACACTTTGAATATGAAAATTCTTATGTCTTAACAAGGAATATATTTGACAAATTCAAAATTTAAATTTCACTTTTGAATAGATGAATTTTGAAAGTTCAACATTGAAGTCTTTAGCTTATGATCTCTACAAAATTCATTTATTGACACAAAAAATTTGAATTTCAGTGTGTCAGTGCATTAAATATGGTTGGTGAACAGTTAGTTTTGCAGAATAACCGTTAGTTAATGTCTCTAATGGCTAGATCTTCTGTCTATCGACTAGTTTATTCACAAATCTATAAATAGAACTTCATTTAAAGTTATGGGTAACAATTTTATGCTGTGCATACAAAAACTTTGCTAATATCACTAGTCAAAGCATTTTCTCTCTCACACTTCATTTATTGCACTTCAACTGTCACATTTACTCTAATTTAGAGAGTATTTTTTCTGTACAAAATCTTTTCTTCATCTAGAAGATGGATTTCCCTTGAAGGGTTTCACAAGGGAATTTAGGAAACATTTTGTAAGAATACAGAGTGTAGATTTGAGAGCTCTTAGAATAGAGTACAAGCTTGTAATGTGGGATTACAAGAAGCCTACTAAATTCTTGCAAGATAGTAAAAAATCTCAAATAGTAGCTTGAGCACTGAATTAGGTCAAGTGCATCAGACCGAACTAAGATAAATTTTTGTGTCCTCTCCTTATTTACTTTGCATTAGCTTTATTCCTTCTATACTCTATTTTCTGCAAACTTCTACTATCATTATCATATCATACTTTTACAGAAAAATTTTGAACTTCCTAATTCACCCCCCTCTTGAGAAGATAGCAATGCTAACAAGTGTTATCAAAACTCAGACTCCCATCCGAAGGATCTAATCATCTAGGAGAATATATGGCTAGCTTTGGAGAGAACATCCTACCCAAAGGAAACAACACCAACAAACCTCCAAGCTTCAGTGAAGAGCACTATGGATACTGAAAGATATTGATATAGATATATCTCTAGTGCGTTAATCTAGATGTCTGGTTAGTCATCTAGAAAGGCGACTTTGTCCTGATGAAGCTGCAAGATGATGACAAGTATAAAGAATAGCCAGAGGAGTAGTGGAAGGATGAAGATAGGAGAAGAGTCCTACTTAACTACAAAGTATAGCACTGCCTGATTAGTGCTCTTAAACAGGACAAATTTTGTAGAGTCTCCCAATGTTCCACCACCAAAGCAATGTGGGACACTCTTGAAATTGCATATGAAGGAACAACTGGAGTAAGAGAAAACAAATTAAATTCCTGCATTGGAGAATATGGAAGCATTAGGATGAGGGAAGGAGAAAGTATTAAAAATCTGTAAAATAGATTCACCCTCATTGTGAATCAGCTAAATAGTCTTGGCAAGGAATATACATAGCCTAAAAAAGTCAAGAAAATCCTTAGGGCCCTACCCATCGAGTGGCAACCAAAAGTGACTGCCATAGAGAAAGACAGAAGAGAATCAATCGTCTGTCACAACATTATTCGGTAGCCTTTAAGAATATGAGGTTAAGATGAAAGCTCTCAAAGAGGTAGGACAAGAAAAGAAAAAAAGAAAAGTCTGGCATTTGAAGTAGAATCAAAAGAAGATGATTGAAGAAGATGCTGAGCTCGATGAAGAAACGATGGCCATGCTAGTAAACAAATTTGGGAGAATGTATGGGAAGAAAATATTCAAAAAGTTCATAATGAAGGATGGAACTACTAGCAGCAAGAAAGAAAGAAAAGACTCCATCATATGTTATGAATGTAAGAAACCTAGACACATCAAATAGGAGTGTCTTGCGCTGGATAAGAAGCAATGAAAAGACAAGAAAACTGACAAAGGAAAAAAGAAGAAAGCCTTTGTGTCGTCCATCTAGGGAGATAGCTCAGATGAAGAAGAAGCAGCAAAAGATGACAAGATTGTCAATCTATGCTTGATGGCTCAAGAACCAGCAAAAGAAGAAACAAATCATTATCAAGACAGTGATAACGATTCAAAGGAATGTCTCAAAGCCAAGAGAAGCAACAATTGGTATGTGGATAAGAAAGGAGAAAAAGTTACTTTTGGTGGTGACCAGTCTAGCAAGACAGTTGGCATTGGAATTATGGGAATAAACCTAGAAATATCAATAAAAGAAGTTCTGTTTGTAATAGGACTCAATCACAACCTACTAAGTGTGAGGCAAACCTATGATAAAGGTAATTGGATTCTGTTCAATTTCAACTACTGCAAGGTCATCAAAAAAAGTGACTACAAAGTCATTCTCAAGGCACAAAGAGATGGTAATTGTTATACAGTTGATTTAGATGAATTACCTACTCTAGACTCAATATGCTTGATCAATGAAAATGATGATAATTGGCCATGGCATAGGAGACTAGCTCAAGTTAGCATGCATCAATTAAACAAACTTATTAAAAATGAACTTGTTCTTGGATTGCCTAACATAACTTTTGAAAAAGACAAAGAATGAAATGCTTTCCTTAAGGGGAAACAAACAAAGTCCTCATTCAAATCTAAAAATGTTGTCTTTACAACTAGGCTACTACAATTACTTCACATGGATTTGATAGGTCCTAGTCATGTTAAGAGTATTAATGGTAACTTGTATGTACTTATTGTAGAAGATGATTATTCCAAATTTACCTGGACCTTATTTCTTTCCTCTAAAAATGAAACATTCGAAGCATTCCTAATCTTAGCTAAGAAATTTCAAAATGAGAAAGGTTGCTCTATTGTGTGTATTAGAACAAATCATAGTGGTGAGTTTGAAACTGCTTAATTTGCTAACTACTATAAAGAGTATGGAATAGAGCACAACTTCTTTGCCCCAAAAACACCTTAATAGAATGAAGTTATGGAGAGGAAAAATAGAGTACCGGAAGAAAAGGCTCGCGCAATGCTGAATGAAAAAGGACTGCCAAAGTACTTCTGGGCTGATGTAGTAAGCACAGCATGCTACCTGATGAATAAAGCCTACATCAAACCCATTCTAGTCAAAACCCCATATGAGCTATACAAGGGAAAGAAGCCCAACCTCTCTCATTTTCATGTCTTTGGATGTACCTACTACATACAAAACAATAGCAAGGACAACTTGGGTACGTTTGATGCAAAGTCAAATGAAAGTGTATTTCTTGGCTACTCAAATAGGAGTAAAACATATAAAGTATTCAACAAAAGGTCTAAAACAGTAGAAGAATTTGTGCATGTACTATTCATAGGAAAAGAAACTATTGCTAAACTTGAGTTAGAAAATGATGAGCTAATCTCAAGTCTTAAAAATTTAAGTATCTCCAAAGAAAATAAAACTCAACCTTCAAAAATATCATAATCTACTAATGTATAGGAAGATATTCAAGAGAAAGATGTAGAATTTGAAAGCAATGAAAAAATTTCTCAAGAACTCCCTAGAGCTTGGAGATATCAAAGGAGACATCCAGTTGATCAAGTGATTGGGGATGTTCAAGAGAATATTAAAACCAGAAGACAACTTAGGGATTAAATGAATATTTGTACATTTATTTCTTAAATTGAACCTAAGTGCACTGAAGAAGCTTTAACAGATGAATATCATATTTTAGCTATGTAAGAAGAACTGAATCAATTTTAAAGAAATCAAGTTTAGGATTTAGTGCCTATGCCCAAGGATCAACCAATTATTGGAACTAAATGGGTATTTAGAAATAAACTTGATGAGTCAAGAACAATAGTTAAAAATAAAGCTAGGTTGGTAGCTAAACAATACAACCAGGAAGAAGGCATAGATTATGAGGAAACTTTTGCTCTAGTTGCAAGATTAGAAACAATAAGAATTCTCTTAGCCTATACATGTATAAAAGACATAATGTTATATCAAATGGATGTAAAGAGTACTCTTCTGAATGGTTATATCATGGAAGAGGTTTATGTTGATCAACCTCCAGGTTTTGAGGACTCAACAAAGCAAACCATGTATATAAACTGAAGAAAGCTCTTTATAGTTTAAAACAGGCACCCAGAGCATGGTATGAAATACTAAGCAACATTGTTTACTAAAAAGGAAAGCAAAAATTTGCTTATAGTTTAAATTTATGTTGATGATGTTATATTTCATGCTACTAATGAATCTTTGTGCAAGAACTTCTGTAAGTTAATGCAGAGCCAATTTGAAATGTCAATGATAGGAGAGCTCAACTTTTTTCCTTGGATTGCAAATTAAACAATGTGATAATGACATCTTCCTCAATCAATCAAAGTATCTGAAAGACCTACTGAAGAAATTTGGGATGGAAAATGTCAAATAAATGGGAACTCCTCTGGCCACTATAACAAAGCTTGATATGGATGAAGGAGGAAAGCTATTTGATATAACTCAATATAGAAGAATGATTGGTTCCTTGCTATACCTAACAGCTAGTAGACTTGACATCATGTTCAATGTCTGCATGTGTGCTAAGTTCTAATCATGTTCCAAGGAGTCCCATGCAACAGCTGTGAAGGGAATATTCAGATATTTAACTGGAACATCACAGATGGGACTCTAGTATCCAAAGGGTAATGGACAAGAGCTCATAGGATACACTGATACTAACTTTGTTGGATCCAAAACTAATATAAAGAGCACAAGTGGGACGTGCCAATTTCTGGGAGGATCCCTTGTTTCATGGTTCAGCAAGAAACATAACAGTATAGCTCTCTCTACAGCAGAAGCTGAATATATAGTTGCAGGTAGCTATTGTGCTCAAGTTTTTTAGATGAAGCAGAAATTTGAAGATCTTGAGATTGAGATAAAGAAAATACCAATAAGATGTGATAATCAAAGTGCCATCAATATCACGAAGAATCCAATCATGTGTTCAAGGACAAAACACATTGAAGTTAGACATCATTTCATATGGGACCATGTTTTGAAAAAGGATATCATATTAGAGTTTGTCCCTACTGAAGATCAAATTGCCGATATATTGACCAAACCACTTTTGGAGGATGGATACTACAAAATTAGAAGAGAATTGGGAATGGTAAATCCCAATGAACTATAAGTAAGCCTTTAATTGAATCTATTTACTTTCTGAAATTAAGATACTAAGATTTATACTGACTTAAGCTTCGAAGTATGTTTAAAGTGTTTTGTAGGTACTCCTCATGGGTTTACATGATAGAAAAATCAATATAATGGAGTAAATTAGACTTGCTTAGTCAACAGCTACTGAAGAAGACTTGGAAATTTGAATTTTCAGCCCTTATCTGTAAGTTCAATCATGTAAAATTTGCATTTTGGATACTGTTAGACAAATTTCCATGCTACATTATGTTTTTCAATGAGTTGGCATACTTAAAATTTGAACTTAAGTGCTCAACAAACGTATTTTAGGGCCTCATATGTTGTTCCAGTATTTTTCAGCTCATTCGAAATTCGTCTGTTGCTAAATTAAAATTCGAACTTTGAATGCTGGCTTAAGTGTTGACTGTGTCTATGTGTTCAATATTCAAATTTTTGATGATTCAAAATTCACAGTTCAAAAGTTTCTTCACAAAGTATCAAAATTCAAATTTTGAATCCTAAAATTCATCTAGCGAATGTCTCTTACTTGCTTGCCTTCAGATGAAGGCCTTAACATTTGAACTTTAAGGGTACAACATTTTTCTTTTGAAGTATCTATAGATGTCAAGTCTCTGTTCAACGAATTTATTCAACCCTGAAATTTGTCTGTTGAAGGTCTCCTACTTGTTTGTCTCATGATTGAACTCTCAAAATTTGAACTTTGATGGCTCAAAGTTCATCTATTGAAAAGTATATCTATAACTAAGCCTCTGACAAAAGAACTTTGAGGATGAAAATTCATTTGTCAAGTAGCATCTCTGTGATAAGTAGGCAACGTAACCACTTGAAATTCAAATTTTGGCCCCTAAAATTCATTTGTTGAATGGTTACTTAAGCTGAATCAAAGGGTCATGCTCTAAACAGATGCAACTTTATCTGTCTATCTCTCAAAGTTGTTTACCTTCTCTCTTAGTTTCTCATTAATTCCTTCGGTGAAACATCATTTCCCACCAATTAAACTCCTACCTGATCCTTATAAATCAATTCTAAGCACTCCATATCACTAATCTGTCATGAAAATGGCAAGGGTTAAGAATTCCAACGTTGGAAAAGAGAAGTCTAGATCCAAACGAGTAGTGAAGTCTCAATATGCTTCTAAAGAAGGAGAAACAAAGAAGAGAAAGGCCAAATCCAATAAGGGAACTCCTTCTAAGAAGCTGAGAAATACTCCTAAAGCTGAATAGAAGAAACTAGTCCCTACTATATCTACCTCCAACACCGAGTCAGAAGAACTACAGTTAACCACAGAACCTTTATCTAGCATTGCCCAAATCTTGGAGGAATACACCACAAAGTTTGTAAGAAAAAAAGGTAATAACCCCTTATTATACCAACTTGGAAGATCTTCTAGTTTTCAACAATTTTGATGTTGGGATCTGACTGGTTAAATATAAGAATTGTTGGAAATTAAGGAAAGGTATAATGATAAGGTAATTAAGATGTGGTATGCTGCCCTATCATTCAACAACAAAAAGAAAAGATGGTAGGTTAATCTCAGGTCCAGGACTCTATGGCTCTTTGATGAGACCATTAATGAAGTTCTGGAGATCCCTGAATAAGAGGGATTCAAGATTGACATCACCACCTCCAGATACATGGATGAGGATGAAGAAGCAAATGAGAAAGGTAAACAGTTCCTGAATTACAAGGAGAGCACTATCTTGAACACTCTCTTCAGAAGGCATGAGAATATGCCTCCTCTGAGACTGGTAAAGCCATCTAACCTAAGTGTACAAGCTAGGGTCCTACACTATACAGTGTCAAGGATCATCTTTAACAAAGAAGGCAGCTTTAATTTGATTATAAGGGTTGAGGCTCACGTGATGACTACCCTAATATGTGGAAAGCTGCTCAATCTGGGCCATATCATCTTCTAACGTATGATCATGGCAAGGGATCAGAGAAAAGATTTCACCTTCCCTTATGCCTCCATCATTACCAAGATGCTTCAGTATGCAAAAATCTAGCACTTGGAAAAGGGAAAGGGAGATCCACTGAAGTTTTCAAGGAGGAAGAATTGATGAGGATAGGAATCAAAAGAAAGGAAGGGAGGTGGATTGGCAAAAGTGTCGGGAAATTAGAAGATCTATTCTATGAGGAAGGCCAGTCACAGTAGCAAGAAGGGACTTCTAAGGCTATTCCACACACAGCCTTCACCACAACAATCCCAACATGTTTCTCCTCTACTACAGCCCACTTAACCACCTCAACCCTCCGTTCCATCCACTTAGGCTAAGCCAACCACGGTTGCTAAGTTATATGATAGCCTCTCCTTACTAATGCTAAGCATCCAAGAAAAACAAAATGCTAAGTTTGCTCACCTGCAAGATTAAATCACACACTTGGCCAAGAATCTGGAGGTGATTACTGATGCTTATAAAGACATCAGCAATGTTATCCCTACTATATCAGCACCACCTCAACCTACTAAGTCTGTCTCTCCTGAATCTCCAAGTCCTTTTAAAATACAATCCCCTAAGCTTGCCACAACAAAAATTGTTACTGAGGTTGCTGGCATTGCTACTACCTGACAAGCCTCAAGTAATGACACAAGCCCTGGTCCACCTTTGGATTATGCCATACAGGAAAAGCCTACTCAGGAAGAAAGATCTCATGAGCCTGTAATGGAGAACATTGCTCAGGAATCAATCCTGTCATCTCAAGAGTCGAAGCAAATGGAAAAACTAGCTGCAGCTATCACCTCTACCCCAATCATCCAAGCTACACTAAATAAGGAGAGAGGCATCATGCCTTATGTGGATATTGCTGCCATTACACATGATGCAATAGTTCAAGCTCAGAAGAAAAGACTCGATGAAATGTTTCCTCCACCTGCTTCTCAACCTCCATCCCCTAAATATGGTCTGCTAGTAGAGCAAAGAGCCAGACTAGCTATCCTTCAAAAGGAAGTTCAAGAAATAATCTCAGATGCTGAAGAAGATCTTCCTAAGATACCTCCATCAATGCCATTCATTCCCATCCCTCTTCAAGCTATTCTCATGTCACAGATTCCTCCTCCCTTTATGCATGCTTCAGCCCTTGATGATGCCAAAAAGGGGGAGAAGAAAGATAAGCAAACTGGGAAGTTTAAAGCTGGGCAATCTGGCAAAGTATATGGCAAGAAAAAGATCAAGCTCACCACCAGGAAGGAGTTGTTGGAGATTGTGCCCTAGGCCAATCATTGTATTATGAACATTGTACTTCGTTATGAAAAAAGGTGTTTTTTCTTTTATTACATTATTATATTGTTTGCATGTTTTTCTTTATAATAATATTCTTAGATAAATCATTTCATCCTAAATGTTCCTAGTCAATAATCTTTGTGGGAACAATGATGAACTAAGACTAGTATGATTTTGACTGATAATTATGTGATAATAATATATGAAGATACAAATCAAAATCATAAGCTCCTGTTAGGGAATTGGTGCTGGATCGACTCGTCATGAGATAGCTGCATGGATTAAATCATAAGCATATCTCATATATAACCATGTCACTAAGCCCTCAGACCAAAGATCACCATAGTTTCCTACATAGGGAATATTATACTTTGGTATAGTCAAAAGTCACCTTTAATCGGGAGATCATAAAGGCTATGATAGGGCATAGTGGAACTCGTATGGAGGAAGATGAATAGTCAAGATGGAATTTGTCCCTTTAATGAATGGAGAGATATATCTGGGGCCCCTCAATGAATGAGACTGATAAATGCATGGCTGTACTCGAATGGAAGAGTTTCCATTTGTTCTATTAGTCTGCTCGGAGATTAAGAAAGTGATAGTTAAGTAAGATGAGGATGACATTTCCATACCTTATACTTAACCTATATATCATGAGACAAAAGGAATGTGATCGAGCTATATGCTAGGTTACATCGGATCACCGATCTCATATGATTTAGGTAGTCATAATGTCTTGCTAGAGGCCACTTGTGACTTGTAGGTCCAATAGTATTATTAGCCCACTGCCAACATCATATGGACCTACAGGGTCGCACACAAGAATGAGCCAACTCGATCTAGAATGTCTAGATTCATTGAATCTAAAATGTGTCTATATTCAATGAATTTAAAGTTCAATTTAGGGTGATTAAATTATATATATTATTATAAAATTTGAAGTATATATATATGTTTGATATATTATATATTTGATATATATTATATTATTTCAATATATATATTTTATTCAAATTAGTTTAAATGAATTAGTTTTAAATTTAATTCTATGTGATAGATTTAAATTTAAATTAATGTCATAATCTAAATTTGATTTATTTGATAAATTAAATCTATATTTGATTCTAGATATAGATTAGATAGTTAGTTTAAATTTAATCTATTAGATAGATTTAAATTCAAACTAATCTATTTAATTAATATTTGATTTAGTTTAAATTATTGATTTAAATTAAACAAATATCAAATCCTATCTATATATTGATATAGACTAGGATTATTAGAGTAAGAATCAACATAATTTCGAACCACCCTAAAAAGAGAGCGGTCGTACACTCAGAGAGCAAGACAGTATGGACGAACAACAAGACTTTACGGACAAATAGTGACACTATATGGACAAACAGCGAGGGCATACAGATGTTCACAAACAAAGGTGCTAGCACGCCATTCGAGTTGAACTCACCATTAATGTGGATCCGGTAGAAGAAGCTAATCAGTTGTGTTAGTTCTTGAGGTCTGACGAAATGAAAAAGAATACTAAGGGATGCACCGGAGGTAAATTCTTTTTCTACATCTCAATCTAAACAAAATTGACGGATCCATGGGAGGGAATTTCTTCATAGTTTTCCGCTGCGTGTGTGCTAAAATTCCTAGCAGGAGTGACAAGTTAGAGATACTTTGAGCTTAGATCTTAGGGTTGTGTAACAAGTTAGAGATACTTAGAGCTTAGATCTTAGGGCTATGTAATTATGCATTCTTTTATAGCATCTCTTGTACCTAAATGTTAATCCTGCAATGCCATGTACTTGCTTTGTGTCTTAATTGATTCTATGTACTAAACTTTAATTGAATCAATGCAATATGCTTTCATATTTTCCTTCTACTCCCTTACATGTGCTATATTTATCTTTGAACTTTAATGCATATATTGAGGGGGAGCTTTTAGAAGTAAACTCAAGTACTAATCCAGTTTGCAAGTTTTTTTGTCATCATAAAAAAAGAGGAAAATGTTGAATTAAGTGTTTTGTTAATTTCAGACAACTAGAGCTTGGAAGGAGAATATCAAAGAAGTGTAAGAGCATAAAAGTGAAGAAATCCAATGAAATACGTGTGAAGATTTAATTGTTAGGATTTCTCATAATGTACACGTGGTAAAAAGCTTTGATTTTTACTTATTTATGTTTCCACATCATTTAAACTAGTTTTTGCATAGTTATCTTATATTAACATATGTTAGTTTTTGAAAACACTGACTAACAAACAACTTTTAACTCACATATGATTTGTGCAAAATTTGAACTTTCTTAGCTGAAGTTTGAAGTTCCAGAGTTATTATCTCTGACAAACGAATTTCAAGTTCTGAAATTCAAATTTCAAGTAAAGAATAATTGGAAAAATGTGCAAAATTTATCTAAAGTCTTGACAAAATTTGAATGATATTAAAGTGTAAAAAGAGTTCAAAGTCAATCCCTCTAACAGACCAATTTTGTATTTCAAAATTTGAATTTTGAAATGAGAACTTATGACTCCAGTTAGAGCTTGTCTCTGATAAATAAATTTTGAAATACAAAATTCAAATTTCAAAGAGCAGAACTTTTGTGTCATGTTGAGCTAGCCACTGACAAACAAATTTTGACTTCTAAAATTTGAATTTCGAGTGTGTTGCAAAAACATGAGAGAACTGTTCATACTGAATTGATGTACTTTGAACATGAAAATTCTTATGTCTTAACATGGGATATATTTGACAAATTCAAATTTCACTCTTAAATAGGTGAATTTTGAAAGTTCAACATTAAAGTCTTTAGCTTATGATCTCTACAAAATTCATCTATTGACACCCAAAATTTGAATTTCAGTGTGTCATATGCATTAAATGCAGTTGGTGAACAGTTAGTTTTGTAGAGTAACCATTGGTTAACATCTCTAATGGCTAGATCTTGTGTCTAACGACTAGTTTAATCACAAATCTATAAATAGAATTTCATTTGAAGTTGTGGATAACAATTTTATGCTGTACATACTGAAACTTTGCTAAAATCACTAGTCAAAGCCTTTTCTCTCTCACACTTCATTTACTACACTTCAACTGTCACATTTACTTTGATTTATAGAGTGTTCTTTCTGTATAAAATCTTTTCCTCATATGGAAGAAGGATTTCTTGTGAGGGGTTTCACAAGAGAATTTGGGAAACACTTTGTAAGAGAGCAGAGCGTAGATTTGAGAGCTCTTAGAATAGAGCACAAGCTTGTACTGTGGGATTGCAAGAAGCCTACTTAATTCTTGCAAGATAGTGAAAAATCTCAAGTGGTAGCTTGAGGACTGGATGTAGGTCAAGTGCATCAGACTGAACCAGGATAAATTTCTGTGTCCTCTCCTCATTTACTTTGCATTTGCTTTATTCCTTCTATACTCTGTTTTCTGCAAACTTCTACTATTGCTATTATATCATACTTTTTGTAGAAAAGTTTTGAACTTCCCAGTTCACCCCCCTCTTGAGATGCCAGCAAAGCTAACACTTTCAATATGAAAATTCATATGATCTAACATGGGTTAACTTTGGTAGAGCCGAAATTTGACTGTCACAGTTAAACAGACAAATTTTGGAAGTTCAACATGAAACTCTTTCACTTTCTATCTTTGTGAAATTCATCTATTGAGCCTCCAAAATTTAAATTTTGGTGTGTCATACGCATTAAATGTGTTGGTGAATAGCTAATTTTACAGAGTAACTATTGGTTAATGTCTCTAATAAGTAGATATTGTGTCTAATGACTAATTAAGTCACAAATCTATAAATTAAACTTCATTTGAAGTTATGTGTAACAAATTTAAATCTGTCTTTACTAAAACTTTGCTGAATTTATTAGACAAAGCTTTTTCATCACACACCTCATTTATTGTACCATAAATTTTATATCCACTCTATTTAAGAGAGTTCTCATATCTGTATAAAATATTTTTTTCATCTGGAAGAAAGATTCTTTGTAGAGTGTAGAGAGATACTTTCAGTGTTCTTAAAACAAAGCACGTGTAGTATATTGTGGCATTGCAAAGAGCCCATTGAATTCTTACAGATAGTGAAAATCTTAAGTGATGGCTTGAAAACTGGATGTAGGTCAAGTGGATTGGATCGAACCAGGATAAATCTCTGAGTTTTGTCTTTTCTTCTCTTACATTTATATTCATTTACATTATGCTTTATTTTTCTATAATCCTTTGCTTTCACTTTCAAATTATATTTTTGATGAAAAATTTTAAACGTCCCAATTCATCCCCTCTTGGGAAGCCAGCATTCCTAGTAAGTGGTATCAGAGCTTGGACTCCCAACAAAAACAATTAACACTCCAGAAGAAGCTATGGCTGGCTTAGGGAAGAACCTACTTCTAGAAAGTGCTAATATGAATAGACTTACAGGGTTTGCTAGTCAAAATTATACATACTGGAAGATGAAGATGATGCTGTTCTTAAAGACTTCAGATCTTGACATGTGGCCCATAGTAGAAAAGGGAGATTTTATCTCCATGAAGAAAAATGAGCAAGAGCAACTGGTAGAAAAGTCACAAGCAAAATGGAATGATAATGAAAAAAAAAGAGTCTTGCTTAACACCAAGGCTCAATTTGTTATAGTAAGTGCTCTGTCCAAGGATGAGTACTTCATAGTGTACTCATGCACAACTACCAAAGAAATGTGGGATACTTTAGAAGTAGCTCATGAAGGAACTGGTGGAGTAAGAGATAATAAAATTAGCACTCTCATTAAAAGAATATAAAGGCTTCAGGATGAAGGAAGGAGAATTAGTCAAAGAGATGGAAATGAGATTCACCCTTATTGTCAATCAACTCAAAACTCTTGGCAAAGACTATAGCTAATCTTTTACCAAACAAAAAAAGAGTACAGCCAAACTAAGAAAGTCAGAAAAATATTGAGAGCCCATACTTTCAAATGGTAGCCCAAGGTTACAACAATGGAAGAAGCAAGAGGAGAATCGATGTCCTCTGTGACTTCTTTATTTGGCAACTTAAAAGAATATGAGGGTAAGATGAAAGCTCTTAAAGAAGTAGGCCAAGAGAAGAAAAAGAAGAGCTTGGAACTCAAAGCTGTGGAAGAGGAAGAAGAGGAGGATTCTGATGATGAAGAGGGACTAGATGAAGAAACTCTTGCAATGCTAGTTAGAAAATTTGGAAAATTCTATGGTAAGAAGAAAAGCGAGAAGTTCTTCAAGAAAGGAGCAAGAACCAGCAACAAAAGAGAAAACAAAGAACCCATAACCTGCTATGAGTACAAAAATCCAGGGCACATCAAGTGGGAATGTCCATAATTCCTGAAGAAGCAAGAAAAAAAAAGAAAGTTCTTAACAAGGGCAAGAAAAAGAAAGCATATATCTCCTCAATCTGGAGCAATAGATCAGATAAAGATGATGAAGAATTTCCAATATATGCTTTATGGCATGAGCTGAAGAAGGGTCCCAGAATCAATCTGATAATGACATTGAAGATAAGGTAAATGATTTTGAACCTTCTTACTCTAAATTACTTGATGCATTTCATGACCTGCATGATGAGTTCATCAAAATTACAAAAGAACTGAAACTTGCTAAAAAGAAAATTAACAAACTAGAATCAAAATCTAAAGTGCCTAATATTGCATTCCAGCATAAAATTGAATCTATCTGCTACACATCGTGCATTGAGCTTAAAAAGAATAATGAATATCTTCTGAAAAGTTTAGCTAATCTCACAAAAGGAAAATACATGCTATATGCATTACTAGGTAATCAAAGGATTGCACAAGGTGAGGCTAGTCTTGGTCATGACCCTTGTACAGTCAAAGAAAAGAATAAGAAGAAAAACCACCAAAATTATATACATGAGGCATTTTCTACGTGCTAAAGGGCATGAGAAAAATATAATTCCTTGAAAACTATTGAGGCTCATACTCATTCTAAATATGTGAAACAAAAATATTATTTGCATTACTTTCTTCCTGCATCTCAATCAAACAATCCCTTTATCACTTGCTACTTCTATAATAGGAAGGGACAGATTTCCAATTCATGTTTCTTAAGGAAAAATAGACTTGGTAGGAAGGTAGAATAGGTTCCTAGGTACATTTGTACTTAGGGAGAATGCTACTAATAGAAAAGGACCCAAACAGATTTGGGTACCTAAGAAAAAAAACTAAATTCTATTTTGTAGGTATGTCTTAGAGTTGACAAGAGCAACAAATGGTACATGGACAGTGCATGCTCAAGACATATGACTAGTGATAAGGAGAAGTTCATCACCCTCAAAGACAAAAGAGAAGGGAAAGTGACTTTTAAAGGTGACCAATATGGCAAAGTGGTTGGTATTGGCATTGTAACACCTCTATTTAGGATCATTTCCCATGTATTAGTCCTTATTAGAGACCAACTATACTTAATTAGAAGCTTGAATCACAATAAAATATTATAATAAATTTAATCGATTTTCCATGGTACTATTCATTTAATCCCATTTTTTTCTTTCTTTTTTGGCAAACTTCAAAAAATCATAATTAATTCACTAAAATCATATGAAAGTGTTTCAAGTCTATATGGATAGCTTAAAAGAATGTATACATGGGAAAAATATCAATCAGAGAAATTACTTGGCCAATTTGCACAGTAAATTTCGTCAATTTCTACTGTTCATATGGTCAATTTCAGAAATTCTAGTTTTCAGGACTAAATTTGAAAATTCACTATAAATCGTACGCTCATCCAAATTGAGTGATCTTTAGACCATATGAAATCTCTTTCTGTATACTTTTTAATCATATATAATATTCATACTTTATACATCAAAAGCCCAAAAAGTAGCACATTCATTTGGTGGTGGTCAGAATGACCATTTGTATCCTCATATTGACAATACAAAAATTATAAGATATTCATATTACCATATTTCATCTTCATATTATGCCATACATTAGGTAGGACTTAAAGGAATATAAAAACTTGGAGAAACATATTTAACCTCATCTTTACAAATTTACATAAGAGGTCAAAACACATGGCCAATGCAATCACCATCAAATTAAATTCCAAATTCTTTTTCCTTTCCCTCCTTTCCCTTCTCTTCCTTGGAGGTCTTGCCATTGTTGCTATCTAATCATGGTTAATATGTGGGAGGGTGAGATTCAAAGAATCTCAGTAGATAAATCCCATACATGCCATCATATTATCACATTGAACACAAAAACATCAAGAAAACTTAGTTCATCACATAGGCACATTGGAAACATATACATTTTATAAAAATTTTGGCAAAATTTCATTTTGTAAAATGGACATTATGGGGCTCCAAACCCCTCATACAACTCATCCAACAACATAGAAATATCACAAATTAACATTTCATACATATGCCATAGTGTCAAGTATTAAACAAACAATAATGACAATGTGATGTTAGTAAAAAGAATTATCTATCTTATAGTACTTTCTTGCTTCCCACACTTTCTCTAATACTTCTTGGACCTTCCAACACTTCTCCAAAATTTCTTAGGCTACCTCAAACCTAAACGTATCATCAAACAATTACTCAAGCTAATGGTTCCATGACTTTCTTCAAAAAGTGTTCATGAAACCCTAACTCTTGAAAAATTCACCAAAAATTCATTCCTTACTCAAAAATGATGAATCCAAACATGACCCCAGAATTACCAAACTCAATCTCTAGCTATGGTTACTATTCATCCAAATTAAGCTTCAAACCTTAAATTTTCACTTTCTTAATCTTAAGCTTTTTCATGAAATCAACACTTGTTCCGAAGGTTTTGGACCATGGGGAACCCATTTTTTAGGTCCAATTTATGAAATTCCAACCCTAAGTGTGAATAGTATCTCATAAAAAATCAGGGGAATTCAAGAAAAATTGCTACACTTTGTTATACAACAAACTCCTTGCATATTCAAGTTTTGAATGAATATTCTATCATTTTTCCTATGATTTATAGTTGGAAAACTCCATTTCTTGCTAAATTATACCATGGACGAAACCCTAGGAGGATGGAGAAGAATTCCTAATCCATGAACCATGCTTCTAATACCATAGATAGCAAGTGTAGAATGATAGAAGAGAAGCTTACCAACTTAGCTTTCAATTTTTGCCTTGAATCTTTCTTCTCTTTTCTCTCTTTCTCTCTTCCTTTCTTATGTTTTTCTCCTTCAGTTTGCTACTGGAAATGGTCATGAATGTGCAGAGGAAAGAGGGTAATTAGATTATTTAATTAAGTGGTTAATGATATGGCTAAGCATGGTTAACTCTTTAATTAAGCTTAGGTTACTTTTTGGCCAAAAAAGTGACAACTTCTTGGAGATGTTTTACCAAAAAGGCAAGTTGCCCAAGCTGCCCAATTTTCACGCCCAATGAGAGGTCTTTGAGTGTCCAATCTGTTCAATTTTTCCTGGTCCAGATATATCTTGAACTGGGTAATTTTTAACCATATCGATAAAACTGCTTTTTACAGTAATTTAGCATTTTTGGGTTACACAACTGTTCTAATTTTATTTTTATATTTACATATTATCCTATGCCAAATGATTTCGATGTATGGCACATATCCTATCTCGGTTACCTTTAAATCATCGGTAGGGCCCATAATTTACTTTATCTGTTTATTGTTACTTTTAAACACTCTGCACTAATTATTTCTTTATCCTTAAACATTAATTCTCAGTGCCATATACCATTGGACTTCTCTCATCGAGGACTTTGCTCTGATAGTAATTTTTTATGTTTACAAAATTAAATTATAATTTTTTTAACTTTTGGGTTATTAGGTGTAATTTTCCCCAAAGGCTTTTTAACTTCTTTCTCCACATGAATTTTATATATTTTGGGACTTGGACATCATTTTTATAATTCTTTATGAGCAAAAATATAATTTTCTCATTTTTCCATCTAACTGGAAAAAATGACCTATTTGCCATTTTTCATGCAAAACGGTATCTGTCTGTTTTCATAAATTCTTTGTACATTTCATGTTATCATTTATTTCTTCCTCTTTCATTACTTTATATCCAGTAAAACTTTGGGATATTACAGGCATTGTGGGCAAGAATCCAGAAATATCTATAGAAAAGGCATTGTTTGTGATTAGTCTCAACCACAACTTGTTGAGTATAAGTCAAACCTGTGACAAAGGAAATTGGGTGCTATTTGACTCAAAGTTCTGCTGGATCATCAGAAAAAGTGATCAGAAAAATATTCTCAAAGTTTAAAGGGATGGTAACTGCTATACTATCTATTTAGATGAACTCCCAGATTCCATATGCTTGATTAGTAAAGACAATGAGAGTTAGTAATGGCATAGAAGACTAGCACATGTTAACATGAACCAACTAAATAAACTAATTAAAAATGAGTTAGTTACTAGTTTGCCCAAGATTTCTTCTAAAAAGGATAGAGAATGTGATACTTGTCTTAAAGGGAAACAAACTAAGTCCTCTTTCAAATCTAAAAATGTCATCTCTACATCTAGACCACTGTAGTTTCTACATATGGATTTGATAAGTCCATCTAGAGTAAAAAACATTGGTGAAAATCTATGTGTTAGTAGTTGTCGATGACTATTCTAGATTTACTTGGA
The DNA here is from genome assembly GCA_026686845.1 of Adenanthera pavonina. NCBI lineage: Eukaryota > Viridiplantae > Streptophyta > Magnoliopsida > Fabales > Fabaceae > Adenanthera > Adenanthera pavonina. The sequence goes on along the minus strand of JAIVEN010000019.1, from coordinate 6,320,221 downwards.
CTTTATTTCTTTCCACCAAAGATGAGACATTTGATGCATTTGTAACCTTAGTTAAGAAAGTGTAAAATGAGAAAGGTATTTCTATTATATCTATCAAGTCTAATCATGGAGGAAAATTTGAAAACTCAAGCTTCTTGGAGTACTATGAAAAGCATGGAATTGATCACAATTTCTCAACTCCAAGAACACCTAAACAAAATGACGTGGTTGAGAGAAAGAACAGAATCTTGGGAGAAATGGCAAAAACAATGCTGAATGAGAAAGAGTTTCCTCAATACTTATGGGCTGATGTAGTAAACACAATTAGCTACATCATCAATAGAGCATACATCAAACCAACCTTGGGGAAGACACCAAAGGAAGCCAAATCTCTAACACCTGTATGTATTTGGTTGCAAGTGCTTTATTCATAACAATGGAAAAGAAAATTTGGGCAAGTTTGACTCCAAATGAGATGAAGGTATATTTCTTAGCTATTCTAGTAGAAGTAAAGCATATCAAGCCTTCAACAAAAGAACCAAAACCATAGAAGAGTTGATATATATAGTGTTTATTGAGAATGGGACTCTCTCCAAACCTAACTTAGATGATGATGAGATGATATCTAGCTTTAGAAAATTAAACCTCTCTAGGGAAGATAAAATTGAACCTCTAAAAATATCAAAATCTACTGCTATATAGGAAGATATTAGGGAGAGAGATAATGAATATGAGATTAATGAAGAAATTTCTCCAGAACTACCTAGAGCTTTGAGATATCAAAGGAGTCATTCTGTTAATCAAGTGAATGGGGATGTTCAATAGAATGATAAAACAAGAAGGCAACTTAGGGATCAAATAGATCATTGTGCATTCATCTCACAAATTGAACCTAAATGTACAGAAGATGCATTAAAAGATGAGTACTAGATAATAGCTATGCAAGAAGAACTAAATTAGTTTGAGAGGAATCAAGTTTAGGACTTAGTACCTAGGCCTAATGATCATCCAATTATTGGAACCAAATGAGTGTTTAAAAATAAACTTGATGAATCTAAAATAATTATCAAAAACAAAGCCAAGCTGGTGGGTAAAGCATATAATCAAGAAGAAGGTATAAATTATGAAAAAACTTTTACTCCAGTTACAAGATTGGAAGCAATAAGAATTCTCTTAGCCAATTCTTGTATAAAAGACATTAAGCTATATCAAATGGATGTAAAAAGTGCTTTTTTGAATGGTTATATCATGGAAGAAGTTTATGTTGACCATCCTCCAGGTTTGAGGACTCAACTAAACCCAATCATGTATATAAGCAGAAGGAAACTCTTTATGAATTAAAACAAGCACCTAAAGCATGGTATGAAAGATCAAGTAACTTCCAAATTGAAAAAGGATTCAATAGAGGCAAAGTTGATATAACTCTTTTTACTAAAAAGAAAAACAAGGATTTACTTATTATTCAAATTTATGTTGATGATATTATATTTGGTGCTACTAATGAATCTTTGTGCAAGGATTTCTTAAACTAATGCAGAGTGAATTGGAGATGTCAATGATGGGAGAACTCAGTTTTTTCCTTGGATTGCAAATCAAGGAATGTGATGATGGCATCTTCTTAAATCAATCCAAATGTCTAAAAGAGTTGCTCAAGAAATTTGGGATGGAGAATGCTAAATCAATGAAAACTCCAATGGCTACTGTTGTAAAACTTGATATGGATGAAGGAGGAAAATCATTTGACATAACTCAATACAGAAGAATGACTGGTTCCCTACTATACCTAACAGCTAGTAGACCTAACATCATGTTCATTGTCTGCATGTATGTAAAGTTCCAATTATGTCCCAAGGAGTCCCATGCAACATCTGTAAAGAGAATATTCATATATCTACTTGGTACATCATAGATGGGACTCTGGTATCCAAAGGGCAATGGAGAAGAGCTTGTTGATTATACTGATGCTAGCTTTACTGGATCCAAGACTGATAGAAAAAGTACAAGTGGTACATGCCAATTTCTTGGATGATCCCTAGTCTTATGGTTCAGCAAGAAGTAGAATAGTATGGCTCTCTCCACAACAAAAGTTGAAAACATAGCTGCTAGAAGTTGTTGTACTCAAATTCTTTGGATGAAACAACAACTAAAAGTTCTTGAAATTGAGATGAAAGAAATACCGGTTAAATGTGATAATCTCAGTGCTATCAACATCACAAATAATCGAGTGATGCATTTAAGGACAAAGCACATTGAAGTCAGACACCATTTCATAAGGGATCATGTTCTGAAAAGAAACATTATATTGGAATTTGTCCCTACAAAAGATCAGCTTGCTGGCATCTTAGCCAAACCACTTCCAGAGGATAGATATAATAAAATTAGAAGAGAATTAGGAATGGTTAATCCAAATGAGTTGTCAGCAAATTTCAAGATCAATCTCTTTATTTTCTAAATAAAAGTGTTAGATCATTTATTAACATAAGCAATGAAGTATGTATAAAGTGTTTTTCAGGTACTCCTCATGAGCTTATATGATAAAAATTTAGAATAATGGAGTATCTTGCATCTCGACATGTAACATTTGCTGAAGGAAATTGAAAATTTGAAGTTTTAGCATCTGTTTGTAAGTTCTATTTTCAACAATCATATTTTGATTGTAAATAGATGAACTTTCATGCCTTATCTACCTTATTCTGTGACTCGCTTGTTTGAAATTCGAATTTTGGCCATTTAACAGTCGAATTTCAATGCCTTATATGCTAAGCATGTGTTTTAGCTTAATCAAAATTCATCAGTTGACTTCTTGAAATTTGAATTTGAATTGTTGATATATGTATATGCTTTGCTTATGTATATACAGCATTCGAAGTTTGATAATTCAATATTCAAATTTCAAAAACTTCTTCACCAAGTCATGAAATTCGAAGTTTGAATGCCAACATTTGTCTATTGGATATTATTTGTTTACATGCTTTCTGATTTGAGCCTTGTACATTCAAACTTTGAGAAACAAAATTTGTTTATTGAAGCTTTTGCCTATTTTTGAGCCTCTGACAGTCATATTTCAAAGCTAAAATACAAATGTTGAGGTATTGTCTGAAAAGTAAGTCTCTGACAGATGAACTTCAAGGTTGAAAATTCGTTTGTCAAGGCACTTTCTCTATACTTTGTAAGGAACGTAACTGACAAACATTCAAATTTTGACCACCAAAATTTGTCTGTCGAATGGTTATATAAGAAAACTCAAAGGGTTATACTCTGAATAGATGCATCCCTATTCGTATTTCAACTATTGCTATTCCTCCTCTCTCTCAAGCATTCTCAAATTCCTTCGATCAAACTTCATTTTCCACTGATTAAACTCTAAACCGAACCTCATAAATATTTTTAGAGCATTCCTCAAAACAAATTTGGCACAAAAATGGTCAAAGTAAAGAATACAACATCAATGTCAGAAAAGACCAAGAAAGGCCCAAATGATCTGCAAAGTCCCAATCTGCATTAAAAGGAGCTGATACCCAAAAAAAAGCTGAATCCAGCAAGGAAACATCATCAAAACCAGAATTGAAGAAACCAATCACTACTACTCCTGCATCTAGCACAGAGTCTAAAGAACTCCAAATGACCACTAAAACTCTTTGCAGCTCTGAAAGCATCTTGAAAGAATTTACAACAAAATTTGCACAAGTCTAGAATAATTCCTCATTTCAAACAATTTTGATGCTGCAATATGGATGGGAAAGTGTAAAAATCTGTTAGATATTAAGGAGAGATATAACAATGAAGTTATCAAGGTCTGGTATACCTCCTTGAAATTAAATGACAAGAAGAAGAAGTATCAAGTGACTCTCAAGTCCAAGAATTTATGGCTGACAGATGAAAACCTCAATGACATTCTAGAAATTCCTTGACATAATGGATTTAAAATTGATATCTCTACCACCAAGTATATAGATGAAGATGATGATGTTGATGAAGAAGGTGGAAAATATATAAATTATAAGGAGAGTACAATTTTGGATGCACTCTTCAGAAGATAGGTGAACAGACCTGAGCTAAAGAATGTGAAGCCTTCTGACCTTAGTGCTAAAGTAAGAATCCTATACTACATAGTGTTTTGGATCATTTTCAATAAGGAAGGAAGCTTCAATTTGATTACCAAGGCTAAAGCTCATGCAATGACCGCCTTGATCTAAGGAAAGTTGCTCAACCTGGGTAATATCATTTTTCAATGAATGATCAAAGCTAAAGATCAGAGAAAAGATTCAACCCAGCCCTATGCCTTAATCATCACCAAGCTCCTCAAGTATGCCAAGATCCAACACTTGGAGATAGGCAAGGGAAAGCTTATTGAAGAATTTAAAGAAAAGGAACTAATGAGAATGAGCATTGAAAGAAAAGAGGGCAAATGGATAGGAAAAAGGGCTGGCAAATTTGAGGATCTATTCTATGATGGGGGAGAGCCACAATAACAAGAAACCACTTCTAAATTTGCTCCAACCATTCCACCTGAACCAGAGCCAACCTAACCTCAACCTACCCAGCAACCTAAATCTTCCATCCCATCCAACTTGGCCCAACCTAGTACCATACTCAAGCTGTATGATTGTTTATCAGAAATGATGTTGAGTATTAGGGAAGAGGAAAATGCCAAATTTGCACATTTACAAACTCAGAAACTGAATTGGCCAAAAACCTCAAGAAGGTTGCTGATGCTTACAATGATCTTCAAAACTCTCTTCTAACCACATCAGCACCAATCCAGCATGGGTTCTCTAATCCTCTCAAATCTGTCTCCCCTCATGCCCCAAGTCCTTTCACAGAAGGCCCATCTGATATTACTGCTACTACTTTTGTCTCTCCTAAGGCCTAAAGCAATAGAACTAGTCCTAGTCCATCTTTGGACTATGTAGTGGAGAAAGAAGCCACTCAAGCAGAGGGCACTCATGAGCCTATGATAAGAAAGCTACTTAAGATTCAATTTTGTCATCATAGGAAATTGAGTAAATGGAGAAGCTTGTTGTAGATCTTACAGCTACACCCATTATTCAAGATACTCTCAGTGGGGAAAGAGGGATTATACCTTACATTGACTTTGATGCTATTGCACATGATGCTGCAGTGCAAGCTTAGAAGCAAAGGCTAGATGAGATATTCTCTCCACCAACTCCTTAACCCCCATCTTCTAGTTATGGACTATCAGTAGAACAATGGGCTAGGCTAGCTAACATTTGAAGGGAGGCTCAAGAATTGACTTCAAGATCTAATGGTGATCTTCCTCATATACCTCCTTCAGTTCTATTAGTACTAGTTCCTCTTCAAGCCATTCCTATGGCTCAAGTGCCTCCTCCTTCTGTATCTGCTCCTACTCTTGATTATGCAAAAAGGGGTCACAGGAAACTGGACAAGCTGTAGCTGGGAAAACTGAAACTAGACAATTTGGAGATGTTGGGCAATCAAGAAAGACATATGGGAAAAGAATCAAGCTAAAGGCCAAAAAGAAATGACCAGTGATAGATCTTCAGAACTTAGATCCTTTTTAGGACTCTTTAGGACCTTCTAGGATTTTGTGTTTTATTGTGATTCTCTTTATGATCAATGTACTTGTTTGAACCTATTTGAATGGTATCATGTACTGAACATGTTTGCTTCAATGAAATTTGTTTCAACATTTCCTTTTCTATTATCCTAAATCTTATACTCTGATACATGCATTGTATTTATATGTTAAAATCTGAATTTTAATGCATATGTTGAGGGGGAGCTCTTTAAAGCAAACCCAAGTACTAATCTAGTTTGCAAGTTGTTTTGTCATCATCAAAAATAGGGAGAATGTTGAATCAAAAGTTTTGATGATTTCAAACAACTAGAGCTTGGAAGGAGAATATCAAAAGAACATCAAAGGATCAAGTGAAGAAATCCAATGAAGAACATGTCAAGATTTAGTTTTTAGGATTTCTTACTATGTATACATGGTAAAAAGCTTTGATTCTTACTTATTTATGTTACTATAAGTTTTAAATGAATGAGTTCAAAGTTATCCAATGTTAGCTTGTGTTAGAATTAATAAATATTGACTAAGAGACAAATTTTGTTATTGACTCATGCTTCTTTGTGCAAAATTCAAACTTTGCTTAGTAAAATTGGAAGTTACGAAGGTTTTATATCTGATAGATGAATTTCATTTCTAAAATTCAAATTTTGGGATAAGCACTATTAGTGAAAGTGTGCAAAATTTATATGAAGTTTGGCCAAAATTCAAATGTTGGTGAAGTTCAAAGAGAGTTCACAGTCACCTTCTCTAAAAGACAAACTTTGGACTTCAAAATGCAAATTTCAAAATGAAAACTTGTGAGTCTTGTTAAAGCATACTTCTGACAGACGAAATTTGCAGTTTAACAGTCAAATTTCGAGAAGAAAACTTTTGTATCATGCAGAACGTGCCACTGACACACGAACTTTAGCTTCTAAAATTTGAATTTTAAAGTGCACAGTGAAAACTTGAGACTACTATTCAAACTCAACAGACACACTTTCAATATGAAAATTCATATGATCTAACATGGGTTAACTTTGGCAAAGCCGAAATTTGACTGTCACAGTTAAACAGACGAATTTTAGAAGTTCAATATTGAAGTTCTTAACTTTCTTTCTCTGTGAAATTCGTCTGTTGGGCCTCAAAAATTTGAATTTTGGTGTGTCAGACACATTAAATGCAGTTGGCAAATGACTAGTTTTACAAAGTAACCATTGATTAATGTCTCTAATGGATAGATCTTGTGTTTAACGACTAATTAAGTCACAATTCTATAAATTGAACTTCATTTGAAGTTGTGTGTAACAAATTTAAATCTATCTTTACTAAAGCTCTGCTGAATTTATTAGACAACACTTTTTTACCACACACAACATTTATTGTACCCTAAATTTCATATCCACTCTATTTAAGAGAGTTCTCATATATGTATAAAATATTTTCTTCATCTGGAATAAAAATTCTTAGTGAGGGGAATCACAAAGGAAATTGGGAAACACTTGTAAAAGAGTGTAGAGAGATACTTTCAGTGTTCTTAGAACAGAGCATTTGTATTATACTGTGGCATTGCAAGGTGTAACATCTCAAGCAAACTAAAATATCTAGAAATGTATAGGAAATTTGTAAAAACGGGCAGATACCATTTTGTGTAAAAAAAAAAGGCAAAGAGATCATTTTTCCAATCAGATAGAAAAATAAGAAGTTACATTTGTTCCCCTAAAGAGTTATAAAATTGACATTCATGTCCCAAAATTTTTAAATATCACGTGAAGAAATAGAAAAGTCCTTAGAGAAAATTACAACTAATGACCCAAAAGTTTCAAAAATTATAATTTAACCTCAAGTCATGGGCAATTTTGTAAATATATAAAATTATGGTCAGAAAGAAGCCCTCGATGAGAGAAGCCTAATGGTATATAACATGGAGGGTTAATGTTTAAGAATTATAAAATAATTAGTGCCGAGTGTCCAAAAGTAAATTAAAACCAATAAAATAAATTGTGGGCCCCATGGATAGTTAAAACAAAACCAGGACATGATATAGGTCATACACAGATACCATTTGAGACAGGATAATTAAGAAAATATAAAAATAAAATTTGAAATAGTCCTGTACCTCAAAAATATTAAATTACTATAAAAAATGGTTTTACCGATACGGTTAAAAATAATCCGGTTCAAGATGTATCTATACCAGGAAAAATTTAGTAGACTAGACACTCAAAGAACTATCATTGGGCATGATAAATGGGCAGCTTGAATTTTTGGTAAAACTTCTTCAAGAAGCAGTTGATTTTTGCCCAAAAAGTAACTTTAGTTGGTTAAGTAATTAACCATGATTAAGCTAAGTGATTAAGCCACCTAATTAAACCTTTAATCACCCTCTTTCCTATGTACTTTCACAAGAGAACCAGCAACAAAATAAAAGAGAAAAAGCTCAAGAAATAGGAGAGAAAATAGAGAAGGAGAAGAGAAAGCTTAAAGCAAGATTGGAAAGCTAAGTTGGTAAGTTTGTCTTCTATCATTCTAAGCTTACTATCTATGGTCTTTAAAGCATGGTTCATGGATTATATTTCCCTCTTCCTTACCTTAGGATTTCGGCCATGTCACGGATTTAGCAAGAAAATGGGTTAATTAACCATAAAACATAGGGGACATGATAGAATGTTCATTTAAAGCTTGAATATGCAAGTAGTTTGTTGTATAGTAAAGTGTAGTAATTTTCCTCCATTTACCATGATTTTTTGCCAGAATGGGGTTCCTATTTAGAGTAGGAAAGTTAGGGTTTAATGTGTAATGTGTTGTGTAATTCTGAAATCAGTCACTAAATTAATTAAATAATGATATGGCTAGGTTCAATGAAGTGTTTGGAGGCCCAAGAAGTGATGTACCAAGTGTGAGAACCATTGGAACACATTAAGGTAGTTAATGCTCTTTACTTGCATCACATTGTCATGATTGTTTTCCTTGCATTTGACATTATGACATATGGATGAAATATTGTTTTGTGATGTTTCTATGTTGTTGGCTGAATTGTATGAGGGGTTTTGAGCCCTAGGATGTCTATTTTACAAAATGAAACTCTCCCAAAATTTTTGTAAAATGTATATGGTTCCAATGTGTCTATGTGATGATTTACGTTTTCTTGATGTTTTCATGCTCAATGTGATAATATAATGGCATGTTTAAGTATTAGCTACTGAGATTCTTTGAATCTCACCCTCCCATATATTAACCATGATTAGGTAGCAACAATGGCATAATTTCCAAGGAAGAGAAAGGAAAGGAGAAAGTATTTGGTCATTAATATGTTGTTCATTGCAATGGCCATGAACATGGAACTTTTATGTAAATTTGTAAATGTGATGTTAAATATGTTTCTCCAAGTTTTTGTGTTCCTTTAAGTTCTAGCTAATGTATGGCATGATATGGAGATGAGATATGGACATGTAAAAATTTATAGCTTTGTTTGGCAATGTATTAGGATACAAATGGTCATTCTAACCTATATAGAATTATCATGCAACTGTTTGATCTTTTTGATGTATAAAGAATAATTGTTATATATTCTTAAAAACTAGACAGAAATAGGTTTCATATGGTCTAAAGATTACTTAATTTGGATGAGTGTACGAATTATGGTGATTTTTCAAATTTAGCCCAAAAAACTAGATTTTCTAAATTTGAACATATGAACAATGAAAATTCACAAAATTTACTGTACTAATTGACCAAGTAGTTGCTCTGATTTATATTTTTTCCATGTAGATAATCTTTTAATCTATCCATAGAGACTTGAAGCACTTCCATATAATTTTTATTGAATTAGTTATAATTTTCCAAAATCTGCCAAAAAAGAGAGTAAAAAATGGGATTAAATAAATAGTACCATGGAAATTGATAAAATTTATTATAATATTTCTTTTGTGAATCAAGTTTCTAATTAAGTATAATTGGTCTCTAATGAGGTCTAGCATATGGGAAATGGTCCTAGATCGAGGTGTTACACAAGGAGTCCACTGAATTCTTATAGATAGTGAAAATCTCAAGTGGTGGCTTGAGAACTGGACGTATGTCAAGTTGATTAGACTGAACTAAGATAAATCTCTAAGTCCTCTCTTTTCTTCTCTTACATTTATATTCATTTACATTATACTCTATTTTTCTGCAATCCTTTGCTTTCACTTTCAAATTATATTTTTGATAAAAAATTTTAAACTTCCCAATTCACCTCCTCTTGGGAAACCAACATTCCTAACATGGACGAACCAATAAAAAGAATCTCCAATAGAATATGATTAATGGTCAAGTATATATGATATATTATAAATACTAAAAAATGAATAAAAGCAAAAAAGAAAAGAGTAATAGTTAATGTTAGGTTGACTGGTCACCCAAGAGAGGGGGTGAATTGGGTGATGTAAGATTTTTTCTCTTTTCGATCACAACCCAATTTCACTAAGAGTGTAGCAAAATAGGGATAAACAGAGAGAGTTATGTGCAGCTACTAAATAGAGAAGATGAAGAACAATACACAATAATTTATACTGGTTCAGCCCAACCACTTGGCCTACATCCAGTCCCCAAGTCACTACTTGGGATTTTTCACTATATCCCACAGGTTTGATTTGGGCACCTATGAAGCCTCAGTATATTCTCATAAGTTTCAGTAGGCACTTGTGAAATCACTCTCCTCACACCCTTAAAAGATGTGTGAATCCCTTAGTGTTTCCCCACACTAAGATTCTACCCAGAATATGTAGAAAGAAATGTTTACAGAATGAAAACTCTCTTGAAGAGTAGATCATACATTGAAAGTTCACTCTATTGAGGTGGGTTTTTCAAACAATGCTGTGATAGAAAGATTTTACAAATGGTTGCAGCATTTTCGCATAAACACTCTTAAGATTGTTACCCATAAGTTCAAATGATGTTCTATTTATAGTTTTGTGGTGTAATTACACGTTAGATACAAGATCTAGCCGTTAGAGACATTACCCAATGGTTTACTCTGCAAAACTAGCCGTTTACCAACCACATTTAATGTTTATGACATTCTAAAATTTGAATTTTGGATGTCAGCAGACGAATTTTGAAGAGATCGTAAGTTAAAGTTTTTAGCGTTGAACTTTGAAGTTCATCTGTTCAAAGCTGAAATTCGAATTTTCATCTTGACAAATGTTTCTATGTTGGAACATATGATTTTCAAGTTTAAAGTTCTTCTGGTAAGTGTGAACAGTTATTCCATATTGTTATAGTGCCTTCGAAGTTCAAATTTTGGTTCCTAAAATTCGTCTGACAGTGAGCAACTCAATATGGCACAAGTTCTTTCTTTCGAAATTCAAATTTTGGATGTGAAAATTTGTCTGTTTGCTGTTCCAGAAGTATTTTTGTGTTTCTGGATATTCAAAATTCAAATTTTTAAAGCTAAAATTTGTCTGTTATACTTGAAGTTCGAATTTTGGAAGCAAAAATTCGTCTGTCAGCTTTTCTGGAAGTATTTTCACATTCTGGTGTTTCGAAATTCGAATTTTGAAAGCCAAAATTCATATGTTGGACCTGAAGTTCGAATTTTGGAAGTCAAAATTTGTCTATCAGTGGCAAGCTCAACTTTGCACGAATGTTCTCTTCGAAATTCAAATTTCGAAGGCCCGAAATTAGTCTATCGCAATAGAACCTACGTAACTTCGAATTTTGCACTATAGACAATTTTGCAGAAGCCATAACTCTCTCATTTTAACTCCAAATTAAGCAAATGACCTATGGTTGGAAAGCTCTCAATGTCTACTTTCAAATTAAAGAATTTTCACTTCAAAAACAAACATATTTTGTGATATATGATCAAAATAGTGATAAGAGGTCAAAACTAAAAATTCATATCTCACTACTCAACTTTAAATAACCATACCTTTTTCATATGACCTTCATTTTGAGTGAAATAACCTTCTTTGAAAATCTTATTAAGTCTAGTTTCATATGAAATAAGTTTTACATCAAAGACATATGTATTTTGAGAGATATATTAAAAAAATAATCAAAAGTTAAACTCTAGATTCTTGAAAACCAGATTTCACTAATTATGCTTGACTCGAAATTCGAATTTCAACATTTGAAATTCGTCTGTCAGAGGTAATATCTCTGGAACTTCAAATGTCTATCAGTAAAGTTCATATTTTCACAAAGTATATGAAGTTTAACTTCACAAAATTCGTCTGTCATCAGAGTTTTTCAAATCTAACTTATGCTAACATCAGACTTACTTAATCTAACTCATTTAAAATATATGGTAACAAGATTAAGTAATTTTCATAGATTAATCTCACCTCAAGACCTAAGTGAAAATAAAATATACCTAGTGACTAGGTCTTCAAATGTTGAGTTCCACTTCCACTTGGTCATTTCCTTCTTGGCATGCTCCCTTCTGATCTTCCATTTTTGGCGCATCCTTTCTTTTCTTCTTTCTTGAGTGAGGCATGATATTGATTTCCATTTCTATATTTCAATGCTCACTCTTCTTACTTAGACCAACCTATATTTAATATATTACACTTACAAACCAAGTAGTTAGTCCAATTTATATATCCAACTTATATTATTCATTGTAAAAGTACAGTGGATATATTTACACATAGCATGATATATGTATTATAACCATAATTAATTACATGCTAATATGTATTTTACTTCTTTAAGGAACATTATATATGTCATATACATATAATGCATTTGTTCCTTATTACTCATCATCAAAACTTATATTATACTAAACCTTACAGTTAACACTTAGACTAATTGCTTTTTGGGTAGAGAGCTATGGTTTCTTTCTCTTCTAGGAAAGTGCAAGTAATATACAAATAACCTAGACCTTCATCATTATCATGTTTCATCTATCTTTCTTTGTATTTAATTGTATAGATATGAAGGCTACCTAACTCTTGCTTTCTCTCATCCTTCAACCAACGCCACAATGCCATCAATATGAACCATAACACCCACCATTACCAATTCACCACCATTCTCTCAAATCCACACTCCATACTCTACTTAATTAGCTTTAGCCATAGATACACAATAAATTGCTTCTGCTGTGAAATGATACAATATAAAATGTCATACAGAATAATTATTACTATGCCAAAAATAGCTTTTCTTGGAGGTTATTTTTTGTAAATTGCCTCTGATGTGAAATGATACAATATAAAATGTCATACAAAAAAATTATCACTATGCCAAAAATAGCTTTTCTTGGAGGTTATTTTTTGTTTCTTTCCACAAAGGAATTAAGCACTGAGAAAATTTCATTTCAGTTAGAAACTGCAAATGAAAGTATACTTTCATTTGCAGTTCTTGCAAACAATGGCAAAGGAAAGTCATTATTTAGAAAAAGAAAAGAAAAAATAGACATGATTCATCCTAGCGGAACCCTAAACCAAGAGATACACATTGATTCAGCACAAAATGTACTAGAGAAACAAACATCCCATAGCATTTACTTCATCCAGAGGAAGGCAGAAGAAATATGGGGAAGAAAAAAAATATAGCATCTATCATCCACAACACAAAATCTCAAAACACAAATCAAATCTGGTAAAAAATTAAATTAGGCAAAAAAAAAAAAGAGATCTATACCTACAAATGAAACAATTGGTTGATTACAATAAATCAAGAAGAAGCATGAGATATAGATTTAGATCTGACTAACAAACTAAATTCACATCTTGAAAGCTACATCCTCTTTCTTCTTATGAGTCTCCAATTATGTTCTCACACCATTCCTCTTTTGGTCTTGATATCAACTATGAATATCCCCCCATGGACTCCACCTTCGGCCATTATTGTTCCTCCATCTTTGTATATTTTGGTGGAAGATTTACCGTTGTGTAGGGCTTAGCCACATTTGCTGTGTTAAGGCTGCCGCTTGATGCTATCATTGAAGCATTGTGAAAAAAATGAAGAGAAAGAGAGACTAAAGCTTATTGATGCATGAGAGGGAGATGAAGCAGTAAGGTAGATAATGAAGTGAGAGGGGGTGAGAGAAATGATGACCCTTATGATGTAAAGAGAGTAAAAAGAAGGTGAAAAAGTGTGTGAGAGAAAACAAATGAAGGAAAGGATTAGGACCATTGGGCTTTTTTTCTATCAAGGGTCAAGATTATTGATCCGTAACTTGTACATTTTCTAAAACAAAGTTTTCTAGGTGTTTCCTTTGCGGTTCTAAAAATAACCACAAAGGAAAGTAAAGCAAGGACTTTCCTTTGTGGGTGGAAAATTTTAACTTTTCTTTATATTTCTTTTAATAACAGCAAAGAAAATCTTACCGACATCTTCAATTCATCAACATTTATGTGCCAAAAAAAAAGCCATTTTTGATATAATGTATATTAAAAATGATACAATATAAACATTAAACTTTATGATAGTAAAAACAGTATGTTGAAAATTAGCGTGGATCGAATGTCATCCATATCATCCTACAATTCTAAAAATGCACCCAGATGTGAATGGAATCAATATTTACATTGAAAAAAAAAAGACAATACAAAGCTTGTCACCATAAATGAGCATACCAGATAAAATGAAAGATATAATGGAAATATCATCTTGCAATATGACTTTGCACTAACATAATTCAACATCATCATCTTGCACGAAAAAAAGAAAAGACAATAGGCGCAGATACTCTTAAGAAAAGGGAGCAAATGCTAAAAAGAGAAGGAGCTGAGATGATGAAATTTATGATCATACCCACAAATAGCATGTGGATTTATATAAGAAATGAATAGGTGTACAACTGAAAAAATTATTTGAAATTTAAAAGTTATTAAATGATAATAATTATATTAATTTCAATATTAAAATTGATATGAAAAAAAAAGAACCAAAGTAAATTTGAAAGTTCACATATCACTTATTATTGTTATTAAAATCCTTGCTTTATTATATAACAAAAAAATCGTTGCTTAATTTCATGATAGTCAATAAAATATTTTGAAACAATATCGACAATATTAAAAAAGCAACAATCAAACCAACGTTATTATTGCATAAAAAATGCATAACCGTAAAACTTTGCCAACCAATCAGCAATAAATGGAATTAATGACCAATTATTCAAACACCAATTTTCAATTGTATTAAATGAAATTATATTATCATTCATTGCAATTATAATTTATTGCACAAAATTATAAATTTTTAATTACACACATAGTATCCACAGCATATACCACATAATCAGTTCAACATCACATTTCCTTTTCAGAACTCCACGCTATATGGCTTCATAGAATTCCTCCAATCTCACCTATCTTTATATATATAATAAATAGATAGAAGGAGGCAATTCATATTCATTTATATAGTAAATTTTGTGAATTTTCACTGTTTATATAGTCAATTTCTGGAAATCCATTTTTCTGGACCTAATTTTGAAAATTCACTATAAATCATACACACATCCAAATTGTATTCTCTTTGGACCATTTGAAATCCCTTTCTGTATAATTTTTAGCCATATATAATATTCATACTTTGCGTCAAAAATTGTCTAAATAGTGATGGGTTTACTCTGTAGAGATCAAAATGACCATTTGCATCCTTGTATTTTGCAAAACAAAAGTTGTAAAATATTTACATGGCCATAATTCATCCTCATCTCATGCCATACATTCACTAAGATCTAAAGGAACATAAAAACTTGGAGAAATAGATTTAACATTATTTTTACAAATTTACATAAAAGTTCAAAGTTCATGGCCAATGCAAGCATTATCAATCTAACCAACAAGTTCTTTCTCCTTTCCTTTCTCTTCCTTGGTGGTCTTGTCATAATTGCTTCCTAAACATGGTTAATATGTGGGAGGTGAGATTCAAAGAATCTCAGTAGCTAATACCCAAACATGCCATTATATTATCATATTGAGCATGAAAACATCAAGAAACATATTTCATCACATTAGCATATTGATGTCATACAATTTCACAAAATTTTCGGCAGAGTTTCGCTTAGAAAAATGCATATCCCGTGGCTTAAAACCCCTCATACAACTAATTCAACAATATAGATACATCACAAAACAACATTTCATTCATATGTCATGGTGTCAAATATCAAAGAAACAAATATGGCAATGTGATGCATGTTAGGACATTTAACTACCTTATAGTACTCCCTTGCTTTCCACACTTGGTACACCACTTGTCAAGCCTTCCACAACTTCCTTGAATCTAGCCATATCATCATTCAAGCTTCTTAGCCACTAGCTTCAAGGGTGACACTATACCAAACTCATAAAACCAAAAATTTTCATGTTGATTTCCTTTGAGATTTTCTTGAAACCAACACTTGTACTTAATTAATTTGGACCCACATAATCCATTTTTGAGGTTAAAAACATGAAAATCCAACACTAAAAATAAACCCTAAATGACCAAAATTCAGGGGAAATGAGGAGAAAGTGCTATGTTCCATAATACTTCAAACTGCCTACATATTCATAATTTAAGTGACTTATCTAGCATTTCTCCTAAGTTTAATGGTTGGAAAACTCATTTCCTACCTAAACCATAGTTTGGCCAAAACCAAGAGAGTGAGGAAGAAAATCTACTCCATGAACCATGCACTAAACCTTACTAATGGTAAGCTTGAAGTGGTAGATCACTTACTAAGAACTTGAGCCTTCAATTTTCCCTTGAGTTCCCTCTTTGTCTCTCTCTCTTGTTAGATTTGTTGGCTTCCCAAGAGGGGGGTAAATTGGGAAGATTAAAATTTTCTATAAAAGTGTAAAAGAGTAGTGAAAGCAAGAGTGACAAAAAAACAAAGTACAAAATATAACAAAGTGAAAATCTAGATAAGGGAAGAGAAGACACAAATATTTATCCTGGTTCGATCTCTTTCTCTTGACCTATGTCCAGTCCTCAAGTAACCACTTGAGATTTTCCACTATCTTGCAAGAATTCGTTGGACTTCTTTCAATGCCACAGTATAAGTTTATACTCTGTTCTAAGAGCTTGCAGTTTTACTCTTTGCACTCTATCTCAGTGCTTCTCAAATCCCTTGTGAAATCCCTTCACAAGAATATCTATCTTCCAGATGAAGATGAGATTATTTACAGTAAATAAACTCTCTGATTTAGAGTAAATATGATAGTTCAAGTACAAGAAAGAAAGTGTGTGAGAGTAGAAGGCTTTGACTAAAGAATTTTGCAGAGTTTCAGTATATACAACGTAAAATTATTACCCACACTTTCAAATGAAGTTCTATTTATAGATTTATGTCTTAACTATTTGTTAGAGACAAGATCTAGCCATTAGAGACGTTACCTAATAGTTACTCTGTAAAACTATCCATTCACTAATCTCATTTAATGTGTTTGACATCCAAAGTTTGAATTTTGGGGAGTCAACAGACGAATTTCACAGAGATTGTAAGCTAAAGACTTTAACGTTGAACTTCTAAGTGTGTCTGTTCTAAAGCAAAATTCAAATTTTTATCTTTGACAAATATTTTTATATTGGAACATACAAATTTTCAAGTTTAAAGTTCTTCTAGTAAGTATGAACAGTTGTTTCATATAGCTACAGTGCCTTCCAAGTACGAATTTTGGGCACCAAAATTCATCTGTCAGTGAACAACTCAATATGGCACAAAAGTTCTTCTTTTCAAAATTTGAATGTTCAAATACTAAAGTTCATCTGTCAGAGAGATCTCTAATCAGACATAATTCAAAGTTCAAATTTCTGAAGATTGAAGTTCGTCTGTCAAAAGAATATTTGAACAGATTTATAAACTATCTTTTCAAAGTTTGAATTTTTCAAAATCAAAGTTCTTCTGTCAGAGGACTGACTTGGAACTCTTTTCAAACTTTACTTTCAGATGACCTTTAACATATCTTTAGACAAATTTTTCATTTTTCACAGATTGTATTTTACCCAAAATTTGAATTTTCAAAGATTGAATTTCGTCTGTTAGAGGAACCTCTTTTCAAAATAACATATTTTAAATCTGAAGTTCGAATTTCAGTTATCAAAATTTGAATTTTCAAAGTAACTATCAAGTTTAACACTTCAAAATTCGTCTATTAGTGGGTATTTTTTAAATACTTCATGAGTTAACGTAAAAACACATTTTTAAAACATTTATGTGTAAGATCAAAGCCTTTTACTCATGTGAATAAAATGAGAAATCCTACATCTAATCTTATACTCATTTTACTTGGATTTCTTCACTTGAGATCTTTTGTACACCTTTGATATCATCCTTCTAAGCTCTAGTTAGTTTAGAATCATCAAAACACTTGATTCAACATTCTCTTTCTCTCTTCCTTTCTTGTGTTTTTTCCCTCTAGTTTTGCTACTTCCTTTCTTGTGTTTTTTCCCTCTGGTTTTGTTACTGGTTATCTCATGCAGCATGGTGAGAAAAGTGAGTGATTAAGGACTTAATTAGGTGGTTAATTATGGCTAACAACTTAATCTAACCATAGTTACTTCTTGGTGCCAAAAATCACTTCTTGGAAAAGTTTTGGGACAAAAATTGGCAGCCCAAGCTGCCCCATTTCAAATGCCAATGAGAGGTG
This sequence comes from Adenanthera pavonina, assembly GCA_026686845.1. Classification (NCBI taxonomy): domain Eukaryota; kingdom Viridiplantae; phylum Streptophyta; class Magnoliopsida; order Fabales; family Fabaceae; genus Adenanthera; species Adenanthera pavonina. The sequence goes on along the minus strand of JAIVEN010000019.1, from coordinate 6,302,131 downwards.
TTTAAGTATCCAATATTGTTCAATTTTTCCTTGTTCAGATATATCTTGAACCAGATAATTTTTAACTGTACTGATAAAACTATTTTTTATAGTAAATTAGCATTTTTGGGTTGCAGGACTATTCTAAATTTATTTTTATATTTCTTTAATTATCTTGTCTCAAATGTTATCTATGTGAGACTCATATCCTGCTCCTATTACCTTTTAACTGTCTGTGGGGCCTATAACTTACTTTATCGGTATAAAGTTACTTTTGAACACTCGACACTAATTATTTCTTTATCCTTAATCATTAACCCTCAGTGCCATATACCATTGGACTTCTCTCATCGAGGTCTTCTTTTTGACAGTAATTTTTCATATTTATAAAATTACCCTTGACCCAAGATTAAATTATAATTTTTGAAACTTTCATGTCATTAGGTGTAATTTTCCCTAAAAACTTTTCCATTTTCATTCAATTTTCATACAATTAGGGACATGGATGTCATTTTTATAATTTGATTTTTTCATTTTTCCATCCAACCAGGAAAAATGACAAATTTACCCTATTTCATGCAAAATAGTGTCAGTACATTTTCATATTATCATTTATTTCTTACTCTTTCATTACTTGATATCCAGTAAAATTTTGAAATATTACATAAGTCAATAACCATCATACCAAATTCTTTGTAATTCTAATTGAAACAATTACAAATCATTATGTGTCCAAATAGAAGAAATAGAACAAAACAAAGTAAAAACAGAATAGCTTAACCAATAACATCAATATTCAAAACACTAAAAATTAGAGAAATAAAAAAGGAGATATTATAAATTAAACAATCAAATTAAGGTATAAAGGAAAATCCTTCAAAATAATTTTTTTTTTTGGAAATCATACATAATTTTTCTAAAGTGAATTCACTACATATTGGTTAACAAATATATTTTTCCATATCTATCCATAAATATAATTTTTCAAAACTTATTTCCAAATTATTTTCATATTTTTTTAAATTTGTCAATAAGGTAATTAGACGTAATGGTAGGAGAAAATTTAGGGATTGGAAATTAATAATAAAATAAAAGGAAAGTAATACATCCAAAAAAATAATAAAAATGTTTAAAATTTTTTAGGGAATTTTATTTTTCATATTTGTTAATAAATATAATTTTTCATAATTAAATTATTAGAATATTAAAATTTTAAACCTATATATTTAAATTCATACATAATTTTTCTAAAGCAAATTCTTTTCATATTTGTAAACAAATATATTTTTTCATATCTATCAATAAATATAATTTTTCAAAAATTTGTTCCCAAAAACATTTTCATAACTATTCAATTCAAAAACAAAATATATTTTTTCCATATCTGTCAATAAATATAATTTTTCAAAAATTGTTCCCAAAAATGTTTTTCTAATTTTTCAAATTTGTTAATAAGGTAGTTAGACGTAATGATAGGAGAAAATTTAGGGATTGAGAAGTTAACAATAAAATAAGAGGGAAGTTATAGATCCAAAAAATATTAAAAATGTTAAAAAATTTTCAGGGAATTTTTTCATATTTGTTAACAAATATATTTTTTTCATATTTAAATTGTTAAAATATAAAAATTTTTAAAATTTTAAACCTATATATTTTAATTCATATATACTTTTTATAAAATGAATTCTTTTCATATTTTTCCATATCTATCAATAAATATAATTTTTTAGAAAATTTATTCTGTATCTACCAATAAATATAATTTTTTGAAAATTTGTTCCCAAAAATATTTTCACAATTATTCAAATTTGATAATGAGGTAGTTAGACATAATGATAGGAAAAAGTATTTTTTTCAATATTTGTTAACAAATATAATTTTCATATTTAAATTGTTAAAATATTAATTTTTTTAAAAATTTTAAACCTACATATTTAAATTCACACATAATTTTTCTAAATAGAATTCTTTTCATATTTGTTAACAAGTATATTTTTTCCATATCTATCAATAAATATAATTTTTTGAAAATTTGTCCCCATAAATATTTTCATGATATTTTGAATTTGTTAATAAGGCAGTTTAGACATAATGATAGGCGAAAATTTAGGGATTGGGAAGTTAATAATAAAATAAGAAAGAAGTTATAGATAAGCGGGGCCATAAAGGAAAAGTCCACCCAAGTTATGAAATTCCAACCAGCCAAATTAGCTAGAACTATTCATAAGCCAAGTGGCTCCCTATAACTTTTAAGAATATAATGATAATGATAATGATTAAATGAGGTTTAATTCAAAATATAATTTTTGAAGCTAAGTGATAGGATACAAGATATATTAATTTAAATAATGTATTTAAACTAATCATTATCCTAACTTGAAGAACAAGTCAATCCTTCTCTATAAATAGAGGTGGCAATTCTAATCCCTTCCTTCCACTAACTTATATGCCACATAGAGAGAGTGACAAAGAGAGTTTCTACAAGCCTTTTATCATTAACAAAAAAGACAATCTTTCAATCACATGAAAGGCATGTGATCTCGTCAAGGTACTAGCACACCATTCGTGTTCTCTCCTCTCCATGTGGATACCAAAGAGGGTGGGTGTTTAAAAAAGTTGTCCGCCTCATGATTTATAGAGCCAATATCTTGAGATGCATTAGGTAAAGGCCGAAGCTTTATTATCAAAGGTATGATTTTTCTTCTTCTACTCAGTTTATAATACATGTTATATTTAAAGGCTTTTCCCATTAAAACTGCTTACTTTTAAACTATAAAAAGGGTCTTCGAAAGTTTGAACCAATTAAAAACCTAAAATTGTATAAAACTATTGTTCACAATTTTACAATTCATTACGCAGTAAAATTTCAAAAATTATAATTAAATGTAAAAAATCATTTCATAGTAGCTCAAGCCTCTAAAAATCGTGCACATCATAAAATTCATGGAAAAAATAAGAAACTAGAAAATTGTTGCTCAGATTTGTATAGTTTATTATATAAAATTTAATGTTCATTTTCTAGTTCCAGTTTTTATCCAAAAACTGAGCCTTACTTTTAAAAATTCATTTCTCACAAAATACAAAGCCATTTTGTAATGACTTAGCATCATTGAAAGCATTATATGTGTATTTTTAATTATATATATTTTGTACATTTATTTTGTTGAATTAAAAGTTTTAATGATTCCAAACAATTAGAGCTTGGAAATGAGAATATCAAAGGAGTATGAAAAGATAAAATGAAAAAATCTAGTGAAGATTTTGTTTTTAGGATTTCTCAATATGTGCACTGGGTGAAAAGCTTTGATTTCCATTTATTTATGTTGCCACAGTACTTAAACAAGTAGTTTCATAGTTATCCTATGCTAGTATGCATTGTTATTAAAACCAGACTGGACCGACCAGTTCAATCGGTCAGACCGGGAACTAGTGCCTGGTTCGGTCTGGTCATAGTACACGACCGGTACTATTCAGTACCGGTGAGAACTGGTCAAGAACCGGTGAAACCGGTCTTGAACCGGTGAAACCGGTTCTACATTATTTGTTTTTCAAATTTTTTAAATTTTTCTTATTTTTAAGATAAAATAACATCATTTTTAGTATAAAATATGTTTTTTTATATATTATAATATTATATAAGCATTATTATGATATATAACTATTAAAAATTATGTATTTACTTAATAAATAATAAATAATAGATTATTAATTTATTATTTTGAACTCAAAATATGATTATAGATGAATATTAACTTATTTAAATTAAAATATTGAGTTATGAAACTTATTAATAATTTGTCTGTGGTGAATAATAGATTGATAATTCAATATTATTTAGTTTGAGACTTTAATTAAGTTATAAAATTTGTTTAAACTTATATTATTTGTTTTAAATATATTATTTTAATTACTACCAGTCCGACCCCAGTTCAATCTCAGTCGAACGATTGAATCTTGAACCAGTGCCTTGTCCGGTTCAATGTCCGGTCCGATTCTGACAACATTGGTAGTATGTGTTAAAATTGAAAAATACTAACTAATCGATGAATTTTGCATTTGATTCATGTGTATTTTATACAAAATTTGAACTTTATTTAGTGAAATTCAAAGTTACAGAGATTTTATCTCTAATAAACAAATTTCAATTCTGAAATTTAAATTTTAAGCTAAGCATTGTTAGTGAAAGTGTGCAAAATTCTTATGTGTTGAATCAAGAGTTTTGATGATTCCAAACCAACAATCAAGAGCTTGGATTGAAGATATCAAAGGAGATCAAAATTGTTTCAAGTGAAGACTTTCTGAGTATTTGTTGTTAGATCTCTTGTAGGATCTTTAGTTTTAATTGTGATTGGGTAAAAGATTTTGATTTGAAAAAAAGATGTTTTCAAACCTTTATTTGAAGTTAAATCTTTTCTCATTTAAAAAATACTCACAAACAGACAAAGTTTGAAAGTTTAAACTAAACTGTCAGGTTGGAAATTCGAACTTTGCCTTTGGAAATTCGAATTTCGAGCTAAAACTGAAAAAGTCTGAAAAGATGTCTCTCTGTCAGACGAATTTTGGTTGTTCAAAATTCAAATTTTCATACAAATCTGAAAGAAGCCTTTTTATAACAGACGGACTTCACACCAAAATTTGAATTTCAAGTAAAATGAAGTTTACAAAAACCAAAGAAATTCGTCTGAAACTATGTTAAAGTTCATCTGAAATTAAGACGAAATTAAGTTTGAAAAATACTCTCTGACAGACGAACTTTGACTCTGCAACATTCGAATTTTCATATAAGTCTTAAAGGAGCCTTTTTGAGACAGACGAATTTCACTCTTTCAAAATTCGAATTTCAGACAAAACACAACTTGAGAAAACAGAAGAAATTCGTCTGAGACAATGTTAAAGTTCAACTGAGATCAAGAATAAATTAAGTTTCAAAACTGGTCTCTAACAGACGAATTTCACTCTGTCAAAATTTGAATTTCAAAGAAAGTGAACTACTGTGCCTCTCTGAACGTTTAATGGACAGATAAATTTTGGGCATCCAAAATTCGAATTTTGAGGGTACTGTAGAAAATTGAAAACACTGTTCACGATTTACAGAAAAACTTTCTTCTTGAAAATTCGTATGTCACATTGTGAAAATATTCTATAAGTTTCAAAATTCGAATTTCACTCTATGGACAGACGAATTTCATATTTTAACGTTGGAAATTTTAACCTTCGATTCCTTCGAAATTTGTCTGTTGACCAACCAAAATTCGAATGTCAGTGTGTCAGAAACATTAAATACGGTTGGTAAACGGATAGTTTTTCAGAGTAACCGTTGGATAACTTCCCCAACGGATAGATTTAGTCTCTAACGGACATTTGAGAACTAAAACTATAAATATAACATCATTTGAAGTTATGGGTAACGAATCAAACTTGAATATACCGAATTTCTGCTGAATCTTCTTCTCAAAAGCTATTACCCTCTCAACTTCATTATCTGTACTTTAACATTCATATCTACTCTATTCAAGAGAGTTATACATTTGTAAACAATCTACTCTTCATCTGGAAGAAAGATTTACTTGTGAGGGGAATTCACAAGGGGATTGGGAAAGCACATAGAGAAAGTGCTTAGAGAGTTTGAGAGAGCTCAGGAACAGAGCATACTCGTGTACTGTGGCATTAGCAAGAAGCCCGTTGAAATTCTTGCTGTTTAGTGGATAAATCTCAAGAGTTGTCTTGGGGACTGGACGTAGGTCAAGTGGATAGACCAAACCAGGATAAATCACTGAGTTTTCTTCTCCTTATCCTTACTTATCAACTTACTCTGTTTTACTTATTGTTTTCATTACACTGTGATATCTTCACCCACTTAACTTTGTGCAAAAAAATTTCAATCTTCCCAATTCACCCCCTCCCTTGGGAAGTCAGCCTTGCTAACAAGTGGTATCAGAGCCCGGATTCCCATTCAAAGGATTTTGCAATTCGGGAACAAAGATGGCTGGCTTTGGAGAGAGTATACTTCCTGAAGGGAACAATACTAACAGACCACCAGGCTTTAGTGGAGAGCATTATGGGTACTGGAAGATGAGGATGCAGATCTACCTCCAATCAATTGATCTTGACATCTGGTCAGTTATTGAAAAAGGAGATTTCGTCCCAATGGCCTTAACTGAAGATGGAAGATACAAAGAGAAGCTGGAAGCAGAATGGAATGATGAAGACAAAAGGAGACTCTTACTGAATTTCAAAGCAAAGCATTGTTTAGTCAGTGCCCTGAACCAGGATGAATTCTACAGAGTCTCGCAATGCACCACTGCAAAAGGAATGTGGGATACTCTGCAGATTGCACATGAAGGAACATCTGGAGTTAGGAAGAACAGACTGAACACGTGCATTGGGGAGTATGAAAGTTTCAGAATGGCTGAAGGAGAAACTGTAAAGGAGCTCTAAAAGAGATTTACTCTAATTGTGAATTAACTGAAGAGCCTGGGAAAGGAATACACTCAGTCTGAGAAAGTAAGAAAGATACTCAGAGCTCTTCCTCTGGAATGGCAGCCCAAGGTGACAGCAATAGAAGAAGCCGAAGGAGAATCAATAGCCTCTGTCACAGCTCTCTTTGGCAGCCTTGAAGAGTATGAAGGAAAAATTAAAGCTCTCAAGGAAGCTGGGCTGGACAGAAAGAAGAAAGGCCTTACCCTCAAAGCTGCTGATGAAAAGGAAGAAGAATCTGACGAAGAGGATGAGCTGGATAAGGAAACTATGGCTATGATGGTCAGAAAATTTGGAAGATTCTACAGCAAGAAGAAAAACAAGAGATTCTTCAAGAAGGGAGCTGCTGGAGAAAGCAAGAAAGGGGCAAAAGAACCTGTGACTTGCTATGAGTGCAAGAAGCAGGGACACATAAAGTGGGACTGCCCTCAATTCCTCAAGAAGCAAGAAAAAGAAAAGAAAGTTGCTTACAAAGGGAAGAAAAAGAAAGCCTACATCTCATCCATATGGGGCAATAGCTCAAATGAGAAAGAAGAAGATGAAGATGAGATTGCCAACATTTGTCTGATGGCACTTGCTTCTGAAGAAGCCACACCCTCATGCAACAGTGATAAGGAAGAAGAGGTATATGAATCTGAACCTTCCTATTCTGAATTACTGGATGCATTTCATGAGCTTCATGATGATTTCATTAAAGTTGCTAAAGAACTAAAACTGGCAAAGAAGAAGATAAATAAGCTGGAATCTCAAAGCACAGTCTCTGAAATTACTTCTTTACCTGCTGCTGAATCTGTTTGCTGTACTTCATGCACTGAACTTAAGCAAACTAATGATTACTTAGTTAAAAGCATGTCTAGGCTCACTAGAGGTAAAGATATGTTGTTTGCCTTGATGGGAAGCCAAAGAATTTCACAAGGAAAAGCTGGTCTTGGCTATGATCCATGTGCTATCAAGGAAAAGATTAGGAAGAAAAATCAAAATGCATATAGGAGACATTTTGTGCATACTGAGAGCAATAAGAAGAAAAATAATGCATCACCTCACATTAAGACATATAATCAACCAAGGCATGCTAAACAGAAGTATTATTTGCATTGTTTTCTTCCTGCCTCTCAATCTAGTAGTCCCTTCACTACCTGTCATTTCTGCAACAAAAAGGGACACATTTCCAGTTCCTATATTTTAAAGAAAAATGGACTTAGCAGGAAAGTTGAATGGGTTCCCAGAGTTGCATCTGCATCTAGGGAAAGATCTACTAACCAAAAAGGACCCAAGCAAATTTGGGTACCTAAAAGGAAAACATGAATATTGACTTGCAGGTCTGTCTTAAAGCTAAGAAAAGCAACAAATGGTATATGGACAGTGCCTGCTCAAGCCACATGACTGGTGATAAGGAGAAGTTCATCACCCTTAGAGACAAGAAAGGAGGAAAGGTGACCTTTGGAGGTGATCAATATGGCAAAATCGTTGGCATCGGCATTGTGGGGAAAAATCCAGAAACATCCATTGAAGAGGTGCTGTTTGTAATTGGCCTCAACCACAATTTGCTAAGCGTGAGTCAGACCTGTGATAGAGGAAATTGGGTGCTGTTTGACTCAAAGTTTTGCCTGGTCATCAGAAAAAGTGATCACAAAGTAATCCTAAAAGCTCAAAGGGATGGTAACTGTTATACTATTGATCTTGATGAACTTCCTCCCTTAAATTCTGTGTGCTTAATTAGTCAAAATAATGATAGTTGGTTATGGCATAGGAGATTAGCTCATGTTAATATGAATCAATTGTCTAAACTGGTTAAAAATGAGCTAGTTACTGGTTTGCCAAAAATATCTTTTGAAAAGGATAAAGAATGTGATGCATGCTTAAAAGGAAAACAAATTAAATCATCCTTCAAATCTAAAAACACAGTTACCACATCTAGACCACTTGAGTTGTTGCATATGGACTTAATTGGACCTTCTAGGGTAAAGAGTCTTGGTGGTAATCTGTATGTGCTTGTAATTGTAGATGATTATTCTAGATTCACTTGGACATTATTTCTTTCCTCTAAAAGTGATACCTTTGATGCATTTGTGACCTTAGCTAAGAAAGTGCAAAATGAGAAAGGTATTTCTATTGTGTCTATTAGGTCAGATCATGGAGGAGAGTTTGAAAATGCATACTTCCTGGAATACTGCAATGAGCATGGAATTGACCACAACTTCTCAGCACCAAGGACTCCTCAACAAAATGGAGTAGTAGAAAGGAAGAACAAAACTATTGGAGAAATGGCCAGAGCTATGCTGAATGAGAAGGAACTTTCTCAAGTGCTTTGGGCTGATGCAGTGAACACAGCAAGCTACATCATAAACAGAGCCTACATCAGACCAATCCTTGGAAAGACTCCATACGAGCTGTACAAGGGAAGAAAGCCAAACCTGTCCCATCTCCATGTGTTCGGATGCAAATGCTTCATTCACAACAATAGAAAAGAAAATCTAAGTAACTTTGATGCCAAATCCGATGAAGATATATTTCTAGGTTATTCTAGTAGAAGTAAGGCATATAGAGTTTATAACAAAAGATCAAAGGTGGTAGAAGAATCTGTGCATGTGGTTTTCATTGAAAATGAAACTGTTTCAAAACATGTTACCAATGAGGATGATCTTGCTTTCAACTTTGAAAAACTGGGCCTTTCTGATAAAAATAAAACTGAACCTCCAAAGATATCTGAATCTGTTAACATAGAGGAAGATATCCGAGAGCAAGAGTTTGATGATGAAAATAATGAAGAAACATCTCAAGAACTCCCTAGAGCTTGGAGATATCAAAGGAATCACCCTGTTGATCAAGTGATAGGTAATGTTCAAGAGAGAGTCAAAACCAGAAAAAAGTTAAGGGATCAAATGCTAAACTGTGCTTTCATTTCTCAAATTGAACCCAAATGTGTTGAAGAAGCCTTAACTGATGATTACTGGATTTTGGTTATGCAAGATGAACTAAATCAATTTGAAAGAAATCAAGTTTGGGATTTAGTACCAAGGCCCAGAAATCATCCTGTTATTGGTACCAAATGGGTTTTTAGAAATAAACTTGATGAATCTGGAACAATAATTAGAAATAAAGCTAGACTGGTTGCTAAAGGATATAATCAGGAAGAAGGCATTGATTTTGAAGAAACCTTTGCACTAGTAGCTAGACTAGAGGCTATAAGAATACTGCTGGCATATGCATGCATGAAAAACATTTTACTATATCAAATGGATGTAAAGAGTGCTTTTCTGAATGGATATATCATGGAAGAGGTCTATGTAGATCAACCTCCAGGCTTTGAGAACTCTACAAAACCAAACCATGTTTATAAACTGAAGAAAGCTCTTTATGGTTTAAAGCAAGCCCCTAGAGCATGGTATGAGAGACTGAGCAATTTTCTAAGTAAAAAAAGGATTCAATAGAGGAAAAGTTGACACAACCTTATTTACTAAGAAAGAAAATAAAGATTTACTAATTGTTCAAATTTATGTTGATGATATTATTTTCGGTGCTACTAATTAGGCTCTTTGCAAGAAATTTTCTGAGTTAATGCAGGGAGAATTCGAGATGTCAATGATGGGTGAACTCAATTTCTTCCTTGGATTGCAAATCAGACAGCGAGATGATGGCATCTTCCTCAGCCAATCCAAGTATCTAAAAGAGCTGCTAAAGAAGTTTGGAATGGAGAATGTCAAGCCAATGGGAACACTTATGGCTACTGCAACCAAACTGGACATGGATGAGAATGGGAAGATGTTTGACATTACTCAGTACAGAAGAATGATTGGATCCCTGCTGTACTTAACTGCCAGCAGACCTGACATTATGTTCAGTGTCTGTATGTGTGCAAGGTTCCAATCGTGCCCCAAAGAGACCCATGCAACAGCTGTGAAAAGAATTTTCAGATATCTCATTGGAACACCACAGATGGGTCTTTAGTATCCAAAAGGTAATGGAGAAGATCTCAAAGGATACACTGATGCTGATTTTGCAGGATCCAAAACTGACAGAAAAAGCACAAGTGGAACTTGTCAGTTTCTTGGAGGATCCCTGGTTTCATGGTTCAGCAAAAAGCAAAACAGTGTGACTCTATCCACTGTAGAAGCTGAGTATGTTGCAGCTGGAAGCTGTTGTGCCCAAGTCATCTGGATGAAGCAGCAGCTTGAGGATCTTGAGGTTAAAATGAAGAAGATACCCATTATGTGTGACAATCAAAGTGCCATAAATATCACTAAAAATCTTGTCATGCACTCAAGAATGAAACATATTGAGGTTAGGCACCACTTCATCAGGGATCACGTTCTAAAAGGAGAAGTTAAACTGGAGTACATCCCAACAGAGGATCAAGTAGCTGATATACTCACCAAACCTCTACCAGAAGACAGGCATTGCAAAATAAGAAGAGAATTGGGAATGGTAAATCCCAATGAATTGTAAGTTATTCTTATGAAATTCTCTTTTTAGAGTATTCAATCTTAAAATCAATTCTAACTTCAGCATCGGAGAGTGTTTAATTTAAGTTGCAGGTGCTCCTCACAAGACTAAATGGCTATACTCTTGGAGATTGGAGCATATTAGAATGGAATAACCAGAAAGTGAAGTAAATAACGAAAATCCTAAGTTCTGGATCCTTTCTGTAAGTTTTTAATGATGATGCTTATATTTGAAATGGTGTTAGATGTATGCTGCTTCATAAACTGTGTTTTTATACTGGTCAACGTGGTCAACATTCGAATTTTAAGTGACCAACAGACGAATTTTGACCTGTTATACTTTGGAACAGTTCTCACTGAAGCCTCGAAATTCGTCTGTTGAATATGGAAGTTCGAATTTTCAAGAACAAAAATTTTCAAAGATATATTTGTCCATCACTGTTATACGAATTATCACATCTTGACATACGACTGTTGGACAACTTTTACAAAAGCTTAAAAATTCAAATTTTCAGTTCAAAATTCGTCTGTTGAATCATGTTCTTCATGCTGAATGCTTGAAAGATGAAGTTCTGCTTGCTAAATTCATCTATTGGATGAAGTTTTGATTGTTGATACTGTTTTCTCTTCAACATTCAAACTTTGTTGAAACAAAATTCGTCAATTGTGGTTGTACTGCTTGTTCCAAGCCTCTGTCAGATGAACTTTCAGATGAAAATTCATTTGTCAGTAAGCTTTGCCAAACGGTTTAACCTGTAACTGCCCGAAGTTCGAATTTTGACCCCTCAAAATACGTCTGTCAGACGGTTACATACGTTAAAACTGACGGTTTTCCATAGAACAGACGCAACCCTATTTGTAACTCCTCCAAGTCTGTTCTGATTCTTTCTTCAATCCTCTTAACTCCTGTCCAAAAACTGTCGTTCTTCACTGTTTAAACTTCCGTTCGCATCCCATAAATCCATTCTCAGCCACATTCTGCATCATTCTACTGGGAAATGGCTAGAGTGAAGAATCCTGGAGCAGGACAAGCTGGGACACGGCCAAAAAGAACGGTCAAATCTTAATATGCAACAAAGGAAGGAGAGAAATCCAAGAGAAAGGCCGAACCCAATAAAGCTACCCCTTCCAAACGCCAGAAATCATCATCCAAGGCAGATTCGCAGAAAGCAGGACCCTCCTCATCAAAATTTGCAAAATCTTCAGCTCCTGTTTCTGTTGATATTGCTGCTGTTGCTTCCTCCTCTTCTACACAATCTGGAGAGTATGAGCTTACTACACGACCACTATGGAGTACTCCTGAGATTCAAGAAGAGTATTCTACCAAATTTCTCAGCAAAAAGGTAATCAAGCCTCACTGTGTGAATATGGAGCAATTCTTAATATCTAACAACTTTGATGCTGGAATATGGTTGATAAGATATAAGAACTTGTTGGAAATTGCGGAAAAGTATGATGAAGAGGTAGTGAAGACTTGGTATGCCTCTCTTCAATACAACAGCAAGAAAAAGAAATGGGAGGTCAACTTGAGATCAAGGACCATTTGGCTTGCTGATGAAATATTAAACGAGGTGCTGGAAATTCCAGGACAAGATGGGCTGAAAATTGACATCACAGCCTCTGGATATATGGATGAGGCTAGCACAGCTGATGAAGAAGGTGGCTCCTTTCTGAATTACAAGGAGAGCACTATCTTGGACACCTTATTCAGAAGAAGGGAGAACAGGCCATCGATAAATCTGTTGAAGCCCACAAACCTAAGTGTGCAAGTAAGGATCCTGCACTACATTGTGTCCAGGATCATTTTCAATAAAGGTGGAAGCTTCAATCTAATAACCAGGGTAGAGGCTCATGTAATGACAGCTATCATACGTGGGAAGCTAATCAATATGGGTCATATCATCCTCCAGCGTATGATAAAGGCAAGGGATCAAAGGAAGGATTCCACACTCCCCTATGCAGCGATTATTTCAAGAATCCTGCAGTATGCTAGGATTCAACACATTGAAAAGGGGAAACGGAAACTCACAGAGGCCTTCAAAGAAGAGGAACTGCAAAGGATGGGTATTGAAAGAGATGAAGGAAGATGGGTTGGAAAGGGAGCAGGGAAATCTGAAGATTTATTCTTTGTTGCTGATGCATCCCTCCAACAAGAAGGCACTTCTGAGGCCCCGGCAGATCTGTACCTCAGCCTTCTCAACCTATTTCATCTCCCTCCAGGCCTACTCACCCTCCTTCCACTCCCTCCTCACGGGCCAAGCCAACAAAGATCTCTGAGTTGTTTGACAGTTTGTCAACACTCATTCTCAGCATTCGGGATGAGCAAAATGCCAAATTTGCTCACCTGCAAGATCAGATCCATCAATTGGCTGTGAATATGAAAGTGGTGGCTGATGCTTATGAAGAGATAAGAAATGCAATTCCTACCACTTCAGCTCCACCTCAGCCTGGTATCCCTGAGCCTACTCTGTCTCCATCTCATGTGCCTCCAAGTCCGTTTGAGTTGGATTCTCCTGTACCTGGTGTTGGTGTGCAAGAGGCTGAACCAGCTGGCACCCCAAAGGCCTCTAGTAATGAGGCAAGTCCTGGTCCTCCCTTGGATTATGGCATAGAGAAAGAGGGTCTGCAGGAATCTAGCCCTCTTGAGCCTACTGAAGCAGTTGGACAAGACTCTATCCTTTCCACCCAAGAGTCCGAGCAAGTTGAGCAGCTAGTAGCATCCATATCTGCTTCACCATTTCTGCAAGCTGCACTCAATGAGGAAAGGAGCATTGTGCCTGTTATTGATTTTGAAGCTATTGCTCACAATGCTCTTCTGCAAGCTCAAAGGAGAAGGCTTGAAGAAATGTTTCCTCCTCCTGAACCAGCATCTCCTTCTCTTGCTGCTTATGGGCTTTCAGAAGAATAGAGAGCTCAACTAGCTCTTTCCAGGCAGGAAATGCAAGAGCTGCTTGAGGTCTCTGATGATGATGATGAAGAACCTAGCCCTGAGCCTGCTGAACCTCCAACATCAGTTCAGCCAGAGATTCCTTTTGCTCCTGTCCCTCTTCGTGCTGTTTCTATCTCTCAGATTCCTCCTCCAATGGATTTTGTTGGGCTTTCTGATGATGCCAAAAAAGGGGAGAAGATAAAGCAAACTGGGACCAAGCAAGCTGGAAAATCTGCTGACTCATTTGGAAAAGGCAAGACATACAGCAAGAAGTCTAAGCCAAAGAAGAAGTGATTGTTTAGATCTTAGGCTGAATCTTCCTGTTGTATCTTGTTTTAGTTGTTTTATTGTATTTGCTTGTTTGATGTTTTAAGAACTGGTCTTCAATTGATGTATTGCAACAATTTAGTCGAATGAATGAATTTGTTGATTGCAATGTTTTAGGCTTTGAATCTCTTCACTTAATCTGTTGGAAATGATATCTTATGAACTGTAATGCATATGTTGAGGGGGAGCTTGTGTAAGCAAACCCAAGTACTAATCCAGTTTGTGAGTTGTTTTGTCATCATCAAAAAGGGGGAGAATGTTGAATCAAGAGTTTTGATGATTCCAAACCAACATTCAAGACCTTGGATTGAAGATATCAAAGGAGATCAAAGTTGTTTCAAGTGAAGACTTTCTGAGTATTTGCTGTTAGATCTCCTGTAGGATCTTTAGTTTTAGTTGTGATTGGGTAAAAGATTTTGATTTGAGAAAAAGATGTTTTCAAACCTTTATTTGAAGTTAAATCTTTTCTCATTTGAAAAATACTCACAAACAAACAAAGTTTGAAAGTTTAAACTAAACTGTCAGGTTGGAAATTCGAACTTTGCCTTTGGAAATTCGAATTTCGAGCTAAAACTGAAAAAGTCTGTAAAGATGTCTCTCTGTCAGACGAATTTTGGTTGTTCAAAATTTGAATTTTCATATAAATCTGAAAGAAGCCTTTTTATAACAGACGAACTTCACACTTCCAAAATTCGAATTTCAAGTAAAATGAAGTTTACAAAAACCAAAGAAATTCGTCTGAAACTATGTTAAAGTTCATCTGAAATCAAGAAGAAATTGAGTTTGAAAAATGCTCTCTGACAAACGAACTTTGACTCTGCAACATTCGAATTTTCATATAAGTCTGAAAGGAGCCTTTTTGAGACAGAAGAATTTCACTCTTTCAAAATTCGAATTTCAGACAAAACACAACTTGAGAAAACAGAAGAAATTCATCTGAGACAATGTTAAAGTTCAACTGAGATCAAGAATAAATTAAGTTTCAAAACTGGTCTCTGACAGACGAATTTCACTTTGTCAAAATTTGAATTTCGGAGAAAGTTATCTACTGTGCCTCTCTGAACGTTCAATGGACAGACGAATTTTGGGCATCCAAAATTCAAATTTTGAGGGTACTGTAGAAAATTGAAAACACTGTTCATGATTTACAGAAAAACTTTCTTCTTGAAAATTCGTATGTCACATTGTGAAAATATTCTACAAGTTTCAAAATTCGAATTTCACTCTATGGAAAGACGAACTTCATATTTTAACGTTGGAAACTTTAACCTTCGGTTCCTTCGAAATTCATCTGTTGACCAACCAAAATTCGAATGTCAGTGTGTCAGAAACATTAAATACGGTTGGTAAACGGATAGTTTTTCAGAGTAACCGTTGGATAACTTCCCCAACGGATAGATTTAGTCTCTAACGGACATTTGAGAACTAAAACTATAAATATAACATCATTTGAAGTTATGGGTAACGAATCAAACTTGTATATACCGAATTTCTGCTGAATCTTCTTCTCAAAAGCTTTTACCCTCTCAACTTCATTATCTGTACTTTAACCTTCATATCTACTCTATTCAAGAGAGTTATACATTTGTAAACAATCTACTCTTCATCTGGAAGAAAGGTTTACTTGTGAGGGGAATTCACAAGGGGATTGGGAAAGCACATGGAGAAAGTGCTTAGAGAGTTTGAGAGAGCTCAGGAACAGAGCATACTCGTGTACTATGGCATTAGCAAGAAGCCCGTTGAAATTCTTGCTGTTTAGTGGATAAATCTCAAGAGTTGTCTTAGGGACTGGACGTAGGTCAAATGGATAGACTGAACTAGGATAAATCACTAAGTTTTCTTCTCCTTATCCTTACTTATCAACTTACTCTATTTTACTTATTGTTTTCATTACACTGTGATATCTTCACCCACTTTACTTTGTGCAGAAAAATTTCAATCTTCCCAATTCACCCCCTTGGGAAGTCAGCCTTGCTAACAATATGAACTTTAGTCAAAATTTGAATGTTAAAGAAGTTCAAAGTGAGTTCACTATCACTACCTCTGATAGACAAACTTTGGGCCTCGAAATGTGAATTTTGATTTGAAAACTTCTGAGTCTCGTTAGAGCATATCTCTGACAGACGAACTTTGTAGTTCAACATTCAAATTTCACAGAGGAGAGCTTTTGTTTCATGTTGAACATGCCTGTAATAGATGAATTTCAGCTTTTGAAAGTGCACTGTGAAAATATAAGACAAACTATTCAACCTCAACAAATACACTTTCAATATAAAAATTCGTATGATCTAACATAGGATATCTTTGACAAACTTGAAATTCGAATGTCACATTTGAACATGCGAATGTTGAAGTTCAACGTTGAAGTTCTCAACCTTCTGTCTCTGTAAAATTCATCTGTTGAACCCCAAAATTTGAATTTTGATATGCCAGACGCATTAAACGCAGTTAGTGAACGGCTATTTCAGCAAAGTAACTATTGGTTACAGTCTCTAACGACTAGATCTTATATCTAACAACTAATTAAGTAAAAAATCTATAAATAGAACTTCATTTGAAGTTATGGATAACTAATTTAAGTCTGTTTTATCAAAACTTTACTGAATTTATTTGACAAAGCTTTTTCACCCACACACTTCATTTATTGTGCCATAACTTTCATATCTACTCTATTCTAGAGAGTATTCATTATGTGTAAAATATTTTCTTCATCTGGAAGAAAGATTCTTTATGAGGGGAATCATAAAGGGTATTGGGAAACATATGTAAGAGTATTGAGTGAGAAGTTTCAGTGTTTTGAGAACAGAGCACATGTATTGTACTGAGGCATTGCAATGAGCCCGTTCAATTTTTGCTAATAGTGAAAATCTCAAGTGGTGGCTTGAGGACTGAACATAGGTCAAGTGGATTAGACCGAATCAAGATAAACCTCTGAGTCCTCTCTTCTCTTATCTTACATTTATATTTATTTTCATTGTACTCTATTTTTCTGTAAACTTTTACTTTCACTGTGTACTTGTGTTTTTATAGAAGAATCTTAAGCTTCTCAATTCACCCTCTCTTAGGAAGTCAGCAATCCTAATAAGTGATATTAGAGCTTGGACTCCTAGTTGAAGGATTTCACCACCAAGGAGAACTAATGGCTAGCTTTGGAGAAAACATACCACTAGAAGGTAACAATACTAATAGACCTCCAGGCTTCAGTGGAGACATTATGGATACTGAAAGATAAGAATGCAAATATATCTTAAGTCTGTAGACCTGGAAATCTAGTCAGTTAACACCTGACTTTTAGCTTCATTTCCCATGTATTAGACTCCATATATACTTGCTCCTAAGCTTGAATCACTTAAGAATGAAAATCAGAATTTCCAAAATTTTTTGTTACTGTTCATATGGTGTTTTCCACTTTACCAACCGAAATTTGAAAATTTATACCTAATTCTAGAAAAATCATATGAAAGTAATTCAAGTCTCTAAAAATATATCAAAATCTTCTCTACATGGGAAAATATGGAATAGGACATTCACTGGGCTAATTTATACAGTTTATTCCTTAAAATTTACTATACATTTGGTCATTTTATATCTTCCTAAGATTTTGGTCTTAATTTTAAAAATTCATATCTCATTATATACTAAGCCAAATCATGTATTCTCTCTATCATTGGAAATCCCTGTATGTCTGCTTTTTATATAAATTTTTCTTGTACATTTATTCACCTTGTACAGGCCATGGAATTGACTTAAATCATTAAGGGTCAGAACACAACTTCTACTAAAATAGTTTTAGGAGAAATTATGTAACTCTTTCTTTATAACTCTAAATACTATCAAACAGGTGGAATTCATTTCCTAAGACTTAGAGGTTTCTAAAAATATAAACCACTAAATATTTGGAGTTTTGTACCATTTTATATTGTATTTTGAATTTTCCAATATTCATGGCAAAAGTTTCAATTTTTCTCTATACTGTCCTATTCTGAACCCTAACTTCTAAAATTCATTATAAATTGCACACTCATCCAATTTAAGTTCTCTTTATCTTCTTTTAAAGCATGTTTTGATTACTTTCTGATATATATAACACTCCTAACAATTGCTCTATTTCAGACAAGGTTCCTCTGTTCTAAGTACTGTTAGTCATTATTGGTAGAATCATGCCATAACTTATATAATCAACTTCATAATCATAACACATCATTGAGTTTCATCCATAGCCTATACTAAACATCAAATAAGGTTCATAAAAGTATAACCATACCAAGGTACCAATTCATAACATTATATGTGTTCCTATACAAATTGCCAAAATGACACTTTGAAATTGTCACAATTTGCTCATTCTTCATGCTTCTCTTCAACCCTCTTAGTCTTCTTGGCATTTTTGCCATAGCTTGGACCTAGCATGGTTAGTCATATAAAAGGGTGAGATCAAAGAATCTCAGTAGCTAACACCCATACATGTATTCACATTATCACATTTTACATGAAATCATCAAAATTCATCAAACAAACTTATTTGCACATTTAAATCATATGATTTTACAAAATTTTTGGCAGAGTTTCTCTTTGTAAAATGGACATCCCAAGGTCTCATAACTCCTTAATGAACTCAGCCAATCACAAAAGAATATCACATAACAACATTACAATTATATGACAAGGTGTTAAACACATAGAAAATAATTATGATAATATAGTGCAAGTAAGGTGATTAAGCTACCTTCTTGAGTTCCTTTGCCTTCCACACTTTGTGCACTCTTTCCTTGGCTTTTCACAACTTCCTTTAACCCTAATACAACATAAATAAGGGTCATAAATGTTGAATCAAGAGTTTTGATGATTCTAAACCAACACTCAAGAGCCTGGATTGAAGATATCAAAGGAGATCAAAGCTATATCAAGTGAAGATTTTATGAGTATTTGCTGGTAGACTTTTTGTAGAGTCTTAGTTCTTGATATGATTGGGTAAAAGATTTTGATTTGAAGAAAAGATGTTTTTAAACTTTGATTTTATGTTAAATCTTGAAATATTTGGAAAACACCCACAAACAGACGAAGGTTGAAAGTTCAAATTAAACTGTCAAAGTTGGAAATTCGAACTTTGCCTTAGGACATTCGAATTTCAAGATTAAACTGAACAAGTCTGAAGAGATGTCTCTCTGTCAGACGAATTTTGATCATTCAAAATTTGAATTTTCATCAAGTCTGAAAGAAGCCTTTTTGTGACAGACGAACTTCACAGTTTCAAAATTCGAATTTCAGACAAAATGCAATTTGTGAAAACCAAAGAAATTCGTCTGAAACTATGCTAAAGTTCATCTGAGATCAAGAAGAAACTAAATTTGAAAAATGCTCTCTGACAGACGAACTTTGACTTAGCAACATTCGAATTTGCATCTGAGTCAAAGGAGCTACTTTGTGACATTCGAATTTCACTCTGCCAAAATTCGAATTTCAGACAAAACAAAACTTGAGAAAATAGAAGAAATTCGTCTGAAAGTTTGATAAAGTTCATCTAAGATCAAGAATGATTTAAGTCTCAAAACTGGTCTCTGACAGACGAATTTCACTCTGCCAAAATTCGAATTTCAAAGAAAGTGAACTACTGTGCCTCTTTGAACGTTCAATGGACAGACGAATTTTGGGCATCCAAAATTCGAATTTCGAGGGTACTGTAGAAAATTGAAAACACTGTTCACAATTTACAGAAAAACTTTCTTCTTGAAAATTCGTATGTCACATTGTGAAAATATTTTATAAGTTTCAAAATTCGAATTTCACTCTATGGACAGACGAACTTCGTATTTTAACGTTGGAAGCTTTAACCTTCGGTTCCCTCAAAATTCGTCTGTTGGCCAACCAAAATTCAAATTTCAGTATGTCAGAAACATTAAATGCGGTTGGTAAACGGATAGTTTTTCAGAGTAACCGTTGGATAACTTCCCCAACGGATAGATTTAGTCTCTAACGGATATTTGAGACCTAAATCTATAAATACAACATCATTTGAAGTTGTGGGTAACGAATCAAACTTGTATATACCGAATTTCTGCTGAATCTTCATCTCAAAAGCTTTTACCCTTCCAACTTCATTATTTGTACTTAAACCTTCATATCTACTCTATTCAAGAGAGTTATTCATTTGTAAACTATCTACTCTTCATCTGGAAGATAGATTTACTTGTGAGGGGTATTCACAAGGGGATTGGGAAGCACATAGTGAAAGTGCTTGGAGAGTTTGAGAGAGCTCAGAAACAGAGCATACTCGTGTACTGTGGCCTTAGCAAGAAGCCCGTTGAAATTCTTGCTGTATAGTGGACAAATCTCAAGAGGTGTCTTGGGGACTGGATGTAGGTCAAGTGGATAGACCGAACCAGAATAAATCTTTGAGTTTTCTTCTCCTTATCTCTACTTTTCAGCTTGCTCTGTTTTACACGTTCTTTTCATTATACTGTGATATCTTCACTAACTTCACTTTGTGCAGAAAAATTTCAATCTTCCCAATTCACCCCCCCCTCTTGGGAAGTCAGCCTTGCTAACAATAAACTACTGGTTTTTCAAGCTCAATCACAAAGTAGTATACTTGAACTAAAAATTCCATTTTGTTTTCCCTTAATTTTTCTTTGTACAACATTATTGTTCTTACATAATTTGGACCCATGGAATCTATTTTTGAGGTCAAAATTATGAAATTTCCTCTTTATGACAAACTCTAGGTAGGCCAAATATTTAGGAAAATTTGAAGAAAATAATTTCCTTCACAATACTTGCAACCATTGGTATATTCTTACTTTACTCATCTATTCTAAGCCTTCACCTAAGCTTATTTGACTTGTGCTTACTTTCTCTCTCTAAAACCATTCATGGCTAAAACTTTAAGTGAGAGAGGAGAGGAAAATACTTCTTCAAACTACCACAAACTCTTGAGAACACAAGTTAGAGGTGGTAAAAACTTTTACCAAGTGGTTGAGCTTTGAGTCTTGCCTTCTTGCTCCTTCTTTTTCCTCTTCTTTTCCTCATGTTTTTGGAGCTCTCTCTCTCTCTCTTTACTACTGCAAGTGTCGAACAAGAATGAGGAGGAAAGAGGGTGATTAGCTCACTAATACACTTGGCTCAATCATAATTCAATTTGACCTTGGTTTATGTTGACTCAAGTAACTTTTTATGCCCAAAAATAAAGCCTTCTCAAAGAAGTATTGTGAACAAAAAATCATGGGCTTCACGTGCTGTAAAGTAACATCCAGCGTGAGAAGGATTTGAGTAATTAACTCTCTTGATTAACTTGACTAATCATGGTTACTTTACTTTTTTTTTCCAAATACTTCTTAAATAAGTATTCATAAATCAAGTAAACAAATTTCAACCATATCTCTTTTCTGATGCAGCACACTATTTTGAGAACATTATTCTCCAAAAATTGCTTCTCAAATTTGAATGAACCAAAATACCATTTACCGATTAATTCTCTCATACTGATTAAATACTTTTATCGCAATCGTAATTAAATTGGTACAAGATCATCCAAAAATTACTTTTGGATCATATTGTCTCAAACTAGATTTGGGTGAGGTCTATTTACTATCCTTGACCCAGTATTACTTTTTTGGCAGTCCAAAATAACTTTTTATCAGGTAAAATATTAATTATAAAACTTTAATACCAAATAAAAATTATATTAATCTAATTAGTTTCCAAAAAATATTCCATTCGGTTTGGCTCATCAATAGTTTCATTTTGACTATAATTTTTCATATTTACAAAAATACTCTTAACCCAGGGTAGTTTATAAATTTTGAAACTATCGGGTCATTAGGTGTAATTTTTCCCCAAACTTATTTTCATTTCCTCTCCACGTACCGGTCTCCCTTAGGGACTAAAATGTTAATATTTCTATTCTTTGGGGTAAAATTACTTTTTTCTCATTTTCCAGTCTAATATGAAAAAAAGACCACTTTACCCTTTTCCTTTCCTTTCTGTGTGTTTCCATTTTTACTATTTCTCTGTACATTTTATAATTTCATTATTTTTTCCTTGGGGCTTGAATGAAATTTTCATATTTTACTTCTAATCTAGGAAATAACCTTTTTGCCCCTGAGTCAGGTCAAAAACGTAATTACTTATTTTTCTGAGCATTTTCTTGTAATTTTTACCCAAAGACCAATTTTTATTATATCTGTTTCACTATTCACATTAACTTTCAAATTGGTATATCACTCAACTTAGACCTCCCGGCTATGCAATACTTATACTATTGCGCTCAGCTCAGGATGGGTTTCCATTCAAGTGGTATATTGTATACCTTCTAGGATAAGTTCTAAAATTAATTTTTGCTCAAGACCTTATGAAAAATTAACTCCAATTACTTACTTTCTTTACCATCTCTTCATGCATTTTATGGCATCCTATAAAAATAGCGATATTACAATCAGTCATCAAGAGAGGCAATTTTGTGCTAAGGAACTTACAAGATGATGGCATACATAAAGAGAAGCTAAAAGAGGAATAGAATAATGAAGACAAGGGAAGAGTTTCGCTTAACTTCAAAGCAAAACACTACATGGTTAGTGCTCTCAACCAAGGTGAATTCTACATAGTTTTCCATTGTTCCATTGTTCCACAGCCAAAGGAATATGGGACACTCTAGAGATTGCACATGAAGAAACTATTGGAGTGAGAGAGAACAAATTAAATTCTTGTATTAATGAATACGAAAGCTTCAGAATGAGGGAAGGAGAGAGTATCAAAGATCTGCAAAAAAGGTTCACTCTTATTGTGAACCAACTGAAAAGCCTTAGGAAGGAATACTCTCAACCTGAGAAAGTCAAAAAAATTCTCAGAGCATTACCCATTGAATGGCAATCAAAGGTGACAACCATAGAAGAAGCCAAAGGAGAATCCACAATATCTGTCACAGCTCTCTTTGGAAGTCTTGAAGAATACAAAGGGAAGATGAAGGCTCTTAAAGAATCTTCTTCTTTCAACAAGAAAAATAAAAGTCTAGCTTTCAAGGTAGAATCAAAAGATGATGATGATTCTGAAGAAGATGCCGAGCTAGATGAAGAAACAATAGTTATGCTGGTAAGAAGATTCTGGAAAATGTATGGAAAGAAAAAATTCAGAAAGTTCATGAAGAAAGATGGAGCCACCAGCATCAAGAAAAAAAATAAAGACTCAATCATATGCTACAAATGCAAGAAACCTAGATACATCAAATGAGAGTGTCCTCTGCTGGCTAAGAAACAAGGAAAGATAAGAAGGTTGACAAATGGAAAAAGAAGAAAACCTTCGTGTCATCCATCTAGGGAGATAGCTTAGATGAAGAGGATGTAGCAGAAGATGATGAAATTGCCATTCTATGCTTACTAGCTCAAGAAGCTGTAGAGGAGGAAAAGAATCATAACCAAGACAATGATAGCGATTCTAAGGTAAATGATTTAAACCTTCATACAATGAACTGCATGATGCATTCAATGATTTAATGGCTGAATTTGTCAAAGTGTCTAAGCAGTTGCATTAAACTAAAAAGAAAATAAACAAAATTGAAAATGAATCTCATGCATCATTCACTTGATCACAGCCTTCTTCTTCCACTACTTCTGTTTGTACCTCATGAATTGAGTTAAGAGATAAGAATGCTTATCTTGATAAGACTCCAACCAAATTCACTAGAGGCCAAGATATGCTAAAAGTGTTACTAGGGAAGCAAGTAGTGAGTCAAAGCAAAACCAGTCTAGGATATGACCCCTATGTTATCAAAGAGAAATTGAAAAGCAAGAAACAAAATCTTTATCTGAAAAATTTTGTGTGTGTTGATGGCATTAAACCAACTCAGAACATAGAGTCATTTCCAGCACCTAGAAATCAAAAAGGTAGATATTATCTACATTATTTTAGACCTGCATCTCTTTCCTCTATCCCCTTTTCCACTTGCCACTTTTGTAACAAGAAGGGTTATATATCCTCCTCTTGTGTATACAAGAAGGAAGGAAATGGCAATGGAATAAAATAGGTTCTCAAAAGTACTTCAGTACCCAAGGGAGGAACTAACAAGAAAGGACACAAGCAAATATAGGTACCTAAAAGAAAGAACTAAAATCTACTTTGCAAGTGTGTCTCAAGGCCAAGAAAAGCAACAAGCCATATATGGATAGTGTCTGTTCGAGACCATGACTAGAGATAAAGAAAAATTCATTTTGCTGAGAGACAAGAAAGGAGGAAAGGTTACTTTTGATGGTGACCAGTCTGGCAAGGTGGTTGGCATTGGCATTACAGGAAGAAACCCAGAAACATCAATAGAATAAGTGCTATTTGTAATTGGCCTCAACCATAACCTGTTGAGTGTAAGCCAAACCTGTGACAAAGGCAACTTGGTTCTGTTTAATTCCAAATTCTGCTTAGTCATCAGAAAAAGTGACCATAAAATCATTCTCAAAGCACAAAGATGGTAATTGTTATACTGTTGATTTAGATGAATTACCTAGTCTAGACTTAATATGCTTAATTAGTAAAATTGATGAGAGCTGGCAATGGCATAAGAGATTAGCTCATGTTAGCATGCATCAATTAAACAAACTTATTAAAAATGAACTTGTTCTTAGTTTACCTAATATCTCTTTTGAAAAGGACAAAGAATGTAATGCTTGTCTTAAGGGAAAATAAACCAAGTCCCCTTTTAAATCTAAAAAATGTTGTCTCTATATCTAGGTCACTGCAATTGCTTCACATATATTTGATAGGTCCTAGTCATTTCAAAAGCATTGGTAGTAACCTATATATGCTTGTTGTAGTTGATGACTATTTAAGATTTACTTGGACTTTATTTCTTTCTTCTAAAGATGAGACATTTGATGCATTTCAGATCTTAGTTAAGAAAGTCCAAAATGAGTAAAGCTACTCTATTGTGTGTATTAGAATAGATTATGGTGGTGAGTTCGAGAATGCCCAATTTGCTAATTACTATGAAGAAAATGGAATAGAGCACAACTTCTCTTCTCCAGAATGCTTCAACAGAATGGAGTTGTTGAGAGGAAAAATAGAGTGCTAGAAGAAATGGCTCGTGCAATGTTAAATAAAAAGGATTGTCAAAGTACTTCTGGGCTGATGTAGTGAGCATAGCATGCTACCTAATGAATAGAGCCTACATCAGACCCATTCTTAGGAAAATCCCATACGAGCTATACAAGAGAAAGAAGCCTAACCTCTCACATCTTCATGTTTTTAGATGTACTTGCTAAATACACAACAATAGCAAAGATAACTTGGGTAAGTTTGATGCCAAATTAGATGAATGTATATTTCTTAGTTATTCAAATAGTAGTAAAGCATATAGAGTATTTAATAAAAGGTCTATGACCATAGAAGAATCTGTACATATAGTATTCATTGAAATTGAAACTTTTTCTAAACCTGACTTAGATGACGATGAACTAATTTCTAGTTTTTAAAACATGAACCTCTCTAAGGAAGATAAAACTGAACCTCCAAAAATATAAGAATCTACTATTGTAGAGGAAGATATTTAGGAGAAAGATCTTGAATTTGAAGATAATGAAGTAATTTCTCAAGAACTACCTAGACCTTGGAGATAACAAAGGAGTCATCCTGTTGATCAAGTGATTGGAGATGTTCAGGAGAATGTTAAAATAAGAAGACAACTTAGGGATTAAATAAATAATTGTGCATTTATTTCTCAAATTGAACCTAAGTGTATTGAAAGATGAGTATTGGATAATAGCTATACAAAAAAAACTAAATCAGTTTGAGAGGAATCAAGTTTGGACTTAGTGTGTAGGCCCAATGATCATCCAATTATTGAAACCAAAATGGGTGTTTAGAAATAAACTTACTGAATATGGAATAATAATCAGAAACAAAGCCAAGTTGGTGGCTAAAGGATATAATTAAGAAAAAGATATAGATTATAAGGAAACTTTCACTCCAGTTGCTTGATTGGAAGCAATAAAAATTCTCTTAGCCTATGCTTATATAAAAGACATTAAGCTATATCAAATAGATGTAAAAAGTGTCTTTCTGAATGGTTATGTCATGAAAGAAGTTTATGTTGACCAACCTCCAGGTTTTGAGGACTCAACTAAACCTAATCATGTTTATAAACTGAAGAAAGCTCTTTATGGGTTAAAACAAGCACCTAGAACATGGTATGAGAGATTAAGTAACAACTCTTTTTACTAAATTGAAAAAGGATTTAATAGAGGCAAAGTTGATACAACTCTTTTTACTAAAAAGAAAAAAAAAGATTTACTTATTGTTTAAATTTATGTTGATGATATTATATTTGGTGCTACTAATGAATCTTTGTGCAAGGATTCCTCTAAGCTAATGCAGAGTGAATTGGAGATGTCTATGATGGGAAAACTCAGCTTTTTCCTTGGATTGCAAATGAAGCAATATGATGATGGCATCTTCCTAAATTAATCAAAATACCTGAAAGAGTTGCTAAAGAAATTTGGGACAGAGAATGCTAAATTAATGGGAACTCAAATGGCCTCTGCTACAAAGCTTGATATGGATGAAGGTGGAAAACCATTTAACGTAACTCAATACAGAAGAATGATTGGTTCCTTACTATACTTAATGGCTAGTAGACCTGACACCATGTTCAGTATCTGTATGTGTGTAGGGTTCCAATCATGTCCCAAAGAGTTCCATGTAACAGCTGTAAAGTGAATATTCAGATATCTACATGGAACATCACAAATAGGACTCTGGTATCCAAAGGGTAATGGAGAAGAGCTCATTGGTTATACTAATGCTGACTTTGCTAGATCAAGGACCAATAGAAAAAGCACAAGTGGTACGTGCTAGTTTATTGGAGGATCCCTAGTCTCATGGTTCAGCAAGAAATAAAAAAGTGTGGCTCTCTCCACAGCAAAAGCTGAATTTATAGCCACTGGAAGCTGTTGTGCTCAAATCCTTTAGATGAAGCAACAACTAGAAGATCTTGAAATTGATATGAAAGAAATACCTGTTAGATATAATAATCTCAGTGCCATCAACATCACAAAAAATCTAGTGATGCATTCAAGGACGAAGCACATTGAAGTTAGACACCATTTCATAAGAGATCTTCTCCTAAAAAGAGACATTATACTGGAATCTGTCCCTACAGAAGATTAGCTTGCAGACATCTTGACCAAACCACTTCCAAAGGATAGATATGGTAAAATCAGACGAGAATTAGGAATGGTTAATCCCAATGAGTTGTAAGCAAATTTCTAGCTCAATCTCTTTATTTTCTAATTAAAAATGTTAAACCATTTACTAACTTAAGCATCAGAGTATAAAGTATTTTGCAGGTACTCCTTATAAGCTTATATGATAAGAATTCAAAATAATGAAGTATCCTACATCTAAGCAATCAACATTTGCTGAAGGAGATTGAAAATTCAAAGTTTCAGCATCTATTTGTAAGTTTTATTTTTCAATAGTCTCATTTTGATTATAAACAAATGAACTTACATGCCTTATATGCCTTATTAAGTGATTTTGTTTGCTTGAAATTCGAATTTTGGCTATGTAACAGTCGAATTTCAGTATTTTATGTGATATACATGTGTTTCAGCTTGCTCAAAATTCATCTATTGACTTCCTAAAATCCAAATTTTGACTGCTGATATATGTATGTGCTATGCTTGTGTGTATACAACATTTGAACTTTGATGGTTCAACATCCGCATTTCAGACACTTCTTCATAAAGTCTTAAAATTTGAAGTTTGAATCCCAACATTCATTTGTTGGACATCATATGTTTCCATACTTTCTATTTGAAACTTTAAACATTTGAACTTTGAGAGCCAAAATTCATCTATTTAAGCTTCTGCCTGTGTTTGAGCTTCTGACAGTTGTATTTCAAAGCTAAAATATGAATGTTAAGGCATTGTCAGAGAAATTAGTCTCTAACAGATGAACTTCAAGGTTGAAAATTTGTCTATCAAGATAGTTTCTCTATGTTATGGAGGCAATATAACCAACCAAAATTCGAGTTTTGACCACCAAAATTTGTTTGTCAAATGGTCACATAAGAAAACTCAAAGGGCATTATGATAAATAGATGTAACCCTATTCAAACATCAACCTCTACACTTCTCATTCTCTGTCAACCATTCTCAAATTCCTTCGGTCAAACTTCATTTCTCACCGATTAAACTCTAAACCATACCTCATAAACACCTTTGGGACATTTCTTGAAACATAGTCCTAGCGAAAATAGTCAGAGTGAAGAACGCTAATGTCAAGAAAGAAGAGTCAAGGCCCAAGTGATCTATCAAATCCTAGTATGCATCAAAAGAAGGCAACAAATAGAAAAGGAAAGCCGAATCAAGTGAGGGAACACCATCAAAGAAGTAGAAAACACCATCCAAGCCAGAATCAGAGAAAACTATGGCTGCTGCTTTTGTTTCTAGCACAGAGTCTGAGGAACTCCAGATAACCATGGAGACCCTTTGTAGATCTGAATAAATTTTGAAGGAATTCACCATAAAGTTTGCTGCAAAGAAAATAAGCACTTCTCATTGCACTAACTTGGAGCAATTTCTGGTATCAAACAATTTTGATGCTAGATTCTGAATGGGAAAGTATAAAAACTTGTTAGAGATTAAGGAGAGATATGATGATGAAGTCATCAAAGTCTGGTACGTCTCCTTGAAATTCAATGACAAGAAGAAAAATTATCAAGTGACTCTCAGGTCCAAGAATCTGTGGCTAACTTATAAGAATCTCAATAATGTTCTAGAGATTCTTGGACAGGATGGATTTAAAATTGATATTTTCACCACTAAATATATGGATGAAGATGATGAAGCTAATGAAGAAGGTAGGGAATATCTAAATTATAAGGAGAGCACAATTCTAGATGCATTCTTCAAAAGAGAGGTGAATAAGCCTCAACTAAAAACTGTGAAGTCGTCTAACCTCAATGCACAAGTAAGAGTCCTACACTATATAATGTCTATAATCATCTTCAATAAGGGAGGAAGCTTTAATTTGATTACCAATGCTGAAGCTCATGTAAGATAGCTTTAATTTGAAGAAAGGAGATCAACCTAGGTAATATCATTTTTTAAAGAATGATTAAGGACAGAGACCAGAGAAAAGACTCAACTCTGCCCTATGCCTCCATCATTACCAAACTTCTCAAATATGCCAAGATACAACACTTTGAGAAAAGCAAAGGGAAGTCTACAGAAGAATTTAAAGAAGAAGAATTAATGAGAATAGGGATAGAAAGAAGAGAGCGTAAATGGATTGGAAAGGGGGCTAGAAAATCTGAGGATCTATTCTATGATGGAGGAGAGCCATAACAATAAGAAACTATCCCTAAGGCTGCTCCAACCATCCAGCCTGAACTACAGCCAACCCAACCTCAGCCTACACAACAACCTAAACCTTCCATTCCTTCTACTTTGGCCACCCCTAATACCATATCTGAACTATACAATTGCCTATCAGAAATCACGCTAAGTATTAGGGAGGAATATAATGCTAAGTTTGCACACCTGGAGCTCAAATAACCGACTTAGCTAAGAATCTCAAGGTGATTGTTGATGCCTATATTGATATTTGAAATTCTCTTCGAACCATATTAGTACCACCTCAGACTGGTACCTCTAAACCCCTCAAATCTATTTTTGAATCAAAAGTTTTGATAATTTCAAACAACTAGAGCTTGGAAGGAGAATATCAAAGGAGTATGAAAAGACAAAGTGAAGAAATCCAGTGAAGAACAAGTGAAGATTTAGTTGTTAAGATTTCTTACCATATACACTAGTAAAAAGCTTTGATTCTTGCTTATTTATGTTATCAGAGTACTTAAACAAGTTGTTTTAGAGTTATCCTATGTTAATATGTGTTAAAATTTAAAAATACTGACCAATAGATGAATTTTGTATATAATTCATGTGTATTTTGTGCAAAATTCAAAATTTGCTTAGTAAAATTTGAAGTACAGAGATTTTATCTCTGATAGAAGAAATTCAGTTCTGAAATTCAAATTTTTGGCTAAGCACTATTAATGAAAATGTGCAAAATTCGTATGAAACTTAGTCAAAATTTGAATATTAGTTAAGTTCAAAGCAAGTTCAATATGACTGTCTCTAATAGACGAACTATGGACTTCAAAGTACAAATTTTAAAATGAGAACTTGTGAGTCTCGTTAAAACATGCTTCTGACAGACGAACTTTGTAGTTCAACATTCAAATTTTATAAAGGAGAATTTTTGTGTCATGTTGAACATGCCTCAGACAGACGAATTTTAGCTTGCCAATTTTGAATTTCAAGTGCACTGTGAAAATATGAGTCAAGCTATTCAACCCTAATAAATGCACTTTCAATATGAAAATTCGTATATTCTAACATGGGATATATTTGACAAACTCAAAATTCGAATGTCACATTTGAACAGACAAATGTTGAAGTTCAACGCTGAAATCCTTAACCTTCTATCTCTATAAAATTCACCTGTTAAACCCCAAAATTCGAATTATGATTGTTGGTAAACGGCTATTTTTTCAGAGTAACCATTGGTTAATATCTCTAACAGCTAGATTTTGTGCCTAACAACTAATTAAGCCAAAAATCTATAAATAGAACTTCATTTGAAGTTGTGGGCAATGAATTTAAGTCTATGTTCACCAAAACTCTGCTGACTTTATTTGACAAACCTTTTTCACCCACATACTTCATTTATTCTACCATAACTTTCATATCTACTCTATTCTAGAGAGTATTCATTCTGTGTAAAATGTTTTCTTCATCTAGAAGAAAGATTCATTGTAAGAGGAATCACAAAGGGTATTGAGAAACACTTGTAAAAGTATTGAGTGAGAAGTTTCAGTGTTCTTGGAGCAGAGCACGTGTGTTGTACTGAGGCATTGCAATGAGCCCGTTCAATTCTTACTGATAGTGAAAATCTCAAATGGTGGCTTGAGGACTAGATGTATGTCAAATAGATTGGACTAAACCAGGATAAATCTCTAAGTCTTCTCTTCTCTTATCTTACATTTATATTCATTTTCATTGTACCCTATTTTTTTGCAAGCTTTTGTTTTCAATGTGTACTTGTGTTTTTGCATAAAAATCTTAAACTTCCTAATTTAT
The DNA here is from genome assembly GCA_026686845.1 of Adenanthera pavonina. Classification (NCBI taxonomy): domain Eukaryota; kingdom Viridiplantae; phylum Streptophyta; class Magnoliopsida; order Fabales; family Fabaceae; genus Adenanthera; species Adenanthera pavonina. Next base: position 6,270,853 of record JAIVEN010000019.1, on the reverse strand, counting down.
CACCCTCTTGTAAAGCCATCAATCCTAACATGTTTTACTTCTACTAGTCAAAGGAGTGATTTGAACCTTCAAAGATCATAAATGACTTTCATGAGAGCAGTTTTGGCAAAATGTGCATAACTATAATTGAATAATTCCAAATATAGCTAGACTAGTCCCATTTGTTCTTGAAACATAGCTCTATCCATACCAAACCACTAGATTTTTGGAGACATATTCAAATTTATACAATAATTCCAAATTTATAGTATGAAACAAAACCAAAACAATTTCCAGCAAGGTATCATCATCATCATTCTTCATGCTCTACATGCTTCTCCTTACCATGACTTGGTCCTATAATTGGTTAACTTATAGAGGTGAGATTGAGAAATCTCAATAGTTAACTTGTACATGCAATCATGTTGTCAAATGTAATTTTGGCAACATAATAGCTTAAAAATAGGATATCCCAGGTTTAGCCCTTTTCATAAAATAGCCAGACAATTATAGAAAAACAATCATAATACAACATGGCAACATTTCACATCATATAAACATATAGAATATTATTATGCAATAACATCAAGTGAGAGCAAGAGACTACCTTAGAGCTTTACTTCCTTAGCTTTGATTTTCACTTAATTGAGCATGCTTCCCCAACTTGTTTAGGGCCTAATAATATCATTAAACCTTACTAAATAACTTGTTAACATCACTTGGTTTCCTTATGCATAATGAACCCTAAATTTTGGGCATTGTGAAAATTACTTCCTTAATAAATCCTTTAACCTTTCTTGGCTATTTTAGATGCTACAAATCCATTGGAACTATTAATTTCACCAAAAACCAACCATAAGGGCACCATTACCCCTTGGCTGAGAAACCCCCAATAGGGGACCCAAGTTTGAAGTCTTGATTCCATCATTATTTAAGCTTCCAAACAAACCTTAACTCATCCTCCCAAACTCATTGAAATGCATGCTTTAATGAAACTTAAAACTTTGCTTCATAAAGCCTACTTCATTGTGGCTTAGGGGACCATGTCAGGAGGGGAAAATGCATCCAAACCCTAATCATTATAGGCTATCTGAAAAGGAAAGAACCACTAGAGAAATTAGGGAAAGGAGACTTACCTTGAAGACCTTTAAACTTGCCTTCCCTTTCTTCCTCCTTCCTCTCCTTCCTTCTCCTTCTCCTTCTCTCTTCCTCTCCTCGGCTCCCTTCTCTCTTCTTGCTAACAAAGCCTTTGCTACACCTTCTTGGTGTTGACAAATGAGCAAAGAAAATAAGAGGGGACTTGGAATATTTATAGGAGAAATGAATGGTTTTAGGCCTTTAGATTAAATCTTGATTTAATGCCTCAAAATTATTCTCCAATTGTTTATGGCACTTTACTCTTTTGCTCCAAGATATTTTGACTCATAAGAGAGAGGTGTGGAAGGCATTTTTGTCCAACAATTTCCTCCAAATTTCGGTTTCCAAGAGAAGAGAGGGAAAATGTACTTTTTAGCTTTTTCAAATTAATTTGGCCCTAGTTTGAGTATTTTTCTTATCTAGATTTTCTATTATACTCTATATATTTTCTACTTCCTTTCTTTATGGGACCCATTAACTTTTCTCTTTGCTTTTTCATGTGGGATCCACCTATCTTGCTTTTTCTTATTCATTTTACTGGGTTGGCATTTATTATTTACGTGGGACCTACCTTTATCGGACTTATACTTTTTCCTCTCCAAGTCCACATATCTAATATCACTTGTACTTTTAACCTGCATCGGAGTATTATAATACTATTTTCTCTCTCTTCTTTTATAAAATGATCATTTTGCCCTTACTTTTCAGCAAAATGACCATTTTGCCCTTTCATGTTATTTTGAGCCTTAAACCTATTCAATTAAATTTACAGACTTCCCCAAACATCATAAATTGATCCAAAATAATCTCATATCATTATTTGGTTATGAATTACATACATGAAAATGGGGATGTTATAGTTTAGATAATGTGGACAGATCTAGGGAGGGATTTCGAGTATGAAATTAAGCTTATTGATTGCATTAAAAGTTCTAAGTGGTTAATTAATAACTAGAAGTATCTAGAATTGTTTAATTACTTGAACTATGTTCAAGTTAATTAAGTGTTTAATCTAATTATTTCTCTTAATCATATACATACCCATTCCTAATTTAATTATATTGAAATTAAGATAGGCCTAAATAGCTTGCCAATCCTATGAATAACCCACATTCTCATAATTGAATCCTTTGTTTATTTGAGTTTCACTTAGTTGCTAGCTTACTATAATCATTTGTTTGTTTTAATTTGACTTTAATTTTGCATTCAAAACATTAAATTAGCATGTGTGGAGAGCTAGCAATATGGGCAAGGCCCTATGGGGGAGCCCGTTTAGTCTGATAAAATGTGTAATGTTGGCTAGTCACCTAAGTGGAGGTGAATTGGGTGATGCAAGATCTTCATCTCTTTTCAAGTATAACCCAATTTCACTAGATATTGCAGCAGAATAGGGATAAATAGAGTATGTTGAGTGAGACAAATGAAGTAAGAAGATGAAGAGCAAGACACAAGAATTTATACTAGTTTGGTCTAACCACTTGGCCTATGTCCAGCCCTCAAGCCACCACTTGAGATTTTCACTTTGTCCCATATGTTTAATCCAAGCACCTGTGAAGCCTCAGTACATCCTGCAAGTTTCAATAGGCACTTGTGAAGTCACTCTCCCTGCACCTTTACAAGATGTTAATTCCCTTAGTGTTTCCCCACACTAAAATTCTACCCAAAAAATGTAGAAGGAAAGATTATAAGATAGAAACTTTCTTTCAGAGTAGATAATACATTAAAACTCACTCTAATGAACTGGGTTTAATCTTGAATGCTAACACAGAAAGATTTTATGTATTGCAGTAGCATTTTAGCATAAATTCACTTAAATTCGTTGCTCATAAATTCAAAAGAGGTTCTATTTAAAGACTTGTGGTATAACTAGTCATTAGACATAAGATCTATCCATTAGACATAAGTTATGGCTGTTACTCTGCAAAAGAGCCATTCAACAATTGCATTTAATACGTTTGACACATTAACATTCAAATTTTGAGACTCAATAGATGAATTTCACAGAGTTAGCATGGATATGTATTTAACGTTGAATCTTGAAATTCGAATTTGAGGAGGCAAAATTCTAATTTCAAGTTATGATAATAATTTCGTATAACACCTTACTTTTATGCCCATTTTCGCATACATTAGACCTCATTAAAGTTCAATTATACTTTATTAGAAGCTTGAATCACATAAAAATTGAAAACAAAATTTTCATTTTACATGGTACTGTTCATGTGACATTTTCCATTTTTCACGATGAAATTTAAAAATTCATAACTAATTCTAAACAAATCATCTTGAAGTGACTCAAGTTTCTAAAAATAGATAAAAAGATTCTATGTATGGGAAAAATAATAATTTGGATGTTTACTAGGCTAATTTGTACAGTTTATTCTTTAAAATTTACTGTACATTTGATCATTTTATATCTTCCTAGGATTTTGGTCTTAACTTTAAAAATTCATATCTCCTCCTATCCTGAACCAAATCATGCAAATTTTATGTCATTTAAAATCCCTATATGTCTAATTGTCAGAATTATTTTTATTGTACATTTACTCTTTTTGTATAGAGCATGGCATTAACTTTAACCATTAAGGGTCAGAACTCAACTTTAACTGGAACAGTTTATGAAAAACTTACATATCTTTTACTATATAACTCCAATTACTTCCAAATTAATGGCAACTTTTGGAGCTCTACATGATTCTATATTACCTTTTGAAGTTTCCAATACTTGTGATCAAACTTCCAATTCTCCCAATTCTGCCATGTTTTGAACCCTAACTTTATAAATTCATTATAAATCCTGTACTTAGCCAAATTGAGTGATCTATGGCTCTTTGTAAAGCTTATTCCATCTACTTTTAGAACATTAAATTACTTAAACTAATTGTTCTGTTTCACATGAATAGTACCTATGTTTCTAATAGGATGTTCAAATTGATCTTCTTCATTCATAACTTAGCAATATCAATTTTATAACATATCTACCTCATCATTCCCTGTACCAAATCTATACCTAACATTTCATAATAATTCAAGGGAACATAACCTCATTGAGGTACAGATCTAATAACATATACATGATTTTCATAATATTTCAAAGGGTGACATCATAGCTTGATTCATTAATTCAAGTAACAATTTTCTTCTTCCTTCTCCATAGCTTCCTTGTCATCCTTGCCATGGGTTGAGCTTAGCATGTTAATCATTTAGGGAGGGTGAGATTCAAAAGAATCTCAGTAGTTACCACCAATCAAGCAAATATATTATCACATAATGCAAGCATGCATCATCAAATCATCATTTAAACATTTACAATTATCTATGCTCAAACATTTTGTAGAAAATTGGATAGAGTTTCACCTTATTTTTTGGATATCCCGGGGTCACATAACCCCTCAAATAACTCAATCAATATCAACAAATCATCATAATACATCATTACAAATGTTTGGGATAACATAAAAATCATTGCAAACTATATAGCAATATAATGCAAGATTAGGTTGGTAGACTACTTTTGGACTTTCAAAATCTTGTGCACACTTCCTCTTGTCACTTCTTGGAATCCTATAGCATCATAAAACAAGGCCATTAGCCACTGGTTTCATGATTCACTTCACAAAGTGCACACTTGAGCCATAAAATTCCATTTTGCAAACCTATGATCCTTCTTTATACATCACACTTGCTTTTAAGGTTTTGAACCATGGGAAATCCATTTTTGAGGTCAAAATCATGAAATTCCAACTCTATGTAAAACCCTTGGTTGGTCAAAAATTTGAAGAAAATGGGGGAAAAAGATTTACTACAACAACTTATAATCTATTTACATATTCATGCTTCTTGAGACTTATTCTAGTCTTTTCCTTTGATTATTTGACAAAGCTCAACTTTCTCTCTTTAACACACATTATGGCCAAAACTTAGGGAGTGTGAGGAGAGAAAATTACTTCATGAAACTCTTCCTAGATGCTTAAGAACACAAGATAGCAATGGCAACGGCTTACCTTGATAACTTAGACTTGTATACTTGCTTCTTGTCTTCTCTTCTCTCTTTGTATTTTACTCTCTTTCTTGTGCTCTCCCTCCCTCCTTTCTGTTCTGCTTCCAGACATGAATGAAGGAGGATAAAGATTTAACCACACCTTAACTAAGAAAAATTAATTTCAATTACTCACTGCCTTTTCGATTTCTACATGCATTTTATGGCAGCCAGTAAAAATAGGGATATTACAGCTCAAGACTTGAACATTCAAACTTTCATGTTGGAAGTACATCTGTTGGGTTTGAATAGTTGCTTCAAGTTGTCACAATGCACTCGAAATTCAAATTATAGAAACCGAAATTCAAATTTCATAGACCGCAATTCAAATTTTATAGCAAAAAATTCGTCTATTAGAAGCATATTCAACATGATACAAAGTTTTCAATAACACATAAATGACCAAGTTCTTTCTCCTTTCCTTTCTCTTCCTTGGAGGCCTTGCCATGATTTCTTTCTAAACATGGTTAGTATGTGGGATGGTGAGATTCAAAGAATCTCAATAGCTAATATCTAAACATGCCATCACATTATCACATTAAGCATAAAAATATCAAGAAAACATATTTCAAACACATTAGCACATTGAAGTCATACGAATCCACAACATTTTCGGTAGAGTTTTGTTTAGAAAAATGGACCTCCTGAGGTCTCAATATCCCTCAATCAACTCATCCAATAACAATAAACCATCTCAAAACAACATTATACTCATACAACAAAGCATCAGTCACATTGAAAATAAGTATGACAATATATTGCAAGTAAGGGAAATTAACTATCTTTGAGTGTTTCCTAGCTTCCCACACTTGATACACCACTTTTTAAGCCTTCCAAAACTTCCTTGAACCTTGCCATATCATCATTCAAGCATCTTAGCCACTGATTTCAAAGGTAACATTATACAATGAACACAAAACCTAAAACTCTCACTTAGCTTTCCTTTGAGATTTTCTTGAAACCAACACTTGTACTTGACTAATTTGGACCCAAGGAATCCATTTTTGGGGTCAAAAACATGAAATTCCAACTCTGAATATGAACCCTAGCTGGCCAAAATTCAAGGGAAATGAGGAAAAATTGCTATGTTCCATAATACTTCAAACTACTTCCATACTCATGCTTTAAATAACTATTCTAGTATTTCCCCAATGTTTAATGGTTGGAAAACTCATTTCCTCCATAAATCATGGTTTGGCCAAAACCCTAAGGGAAAGAGAAAGAAAAATTAATCCATGAATAATGCATCAAACCTTACTAACAGCAAGCTTGAAGTGATAGATCACTTACCAAGAACTTAAGCTTTCAATTTCCCTTGAGTTTCTTCTTCTTCTTTCTCTCTTTCTCTCTTCTTTTCTTGCATTTTTTCCTCTCTGTTTGCTTCTAAATGACTCATGAAAATGAAGAGGAAAGAGAGACTTTAGGTGGCTTAATTAAGTGGTTAATCATGGTTAGTTAGTTAACCTAACCATGCTTACTTTTTGTGCCTAAAATGAACAACTTCTTGGAGAAGTTTTGGGACAAAAATTGGCTGCCCAAGCTGACCCATTTCAAACGCCAACAAGAGAGTTTAAAGTATTCAAAATTGCTCAATTTTTCTTGGTCCAGACATATCATGAACCAGGTAATTTTTAACTATACTGATAAAACTGCTTCTTACAGTACATTAACATTTTTAGGCTACAAGAATATTTTAAATTTATATTTATATTTCTATAATTATCTTGTCCCAAATGGTATCTGTATGAGACCCATATCCTATCCCGGTTACCTTTTAACTGTCCGCGAGGGCCACAATTACTTTATCGATATAAAGTTACTTTTAGACACTTGGCATTGATTATTTCTTCATCCTTGAACATTAACCTTTAGTACCATATACCATTGGACTTCTCTCATCAAGAGCTTCGTTTTGATAGTAATTTTGCAAATTTACAAAATTGCCCTTAACCTAGGGTTAAATCATAACTTTTAAAACTTTCGGGTAATTGGTGTAATTTTCTCCAAAGGCTTTTCCATTCTCATTCCCGGGATTTTGATACATTTGGGGACATGGATGTCATTTTTATAATTCTTTAGGAGTAAAAACATAATTTATCATTTTTGCCGTCCAACCGAGAAAAATAACCTCTTTGTCCTATTTCACATAAAATGGTGTTTGTCCATTTTCACGAATTCCTTGTACATTTCAAGTTATCATTTAATTCTTTCTCTTTCATTACTTCATATCCACTTAAATTTTTGGGATATTACAAATTTTATACAAATTTTGCACACTTTCACTAACAATGGTTAGTCTGAAATTTGAATTTTAGAACTAAAATTCGTCTATCAAAGATAAGACCTCTGTAACTTCAAATTTTGACAAGTAAAGTAGGAATTTTGCATAAAATAAAACATGAGTCAAATAGCAAAATTCATCTGTGAGTAAATATATCTTAATTTTAACACATGGTAATATCAAATTTACTTAATCTAACTCATTTAAAATATAAGGTGACAAGATTAAGTAAATTTTAAAGATTAAACTACTTTAAGACCTAAGTGAAAATAAAATATACCTGATAGTTAGGTCTTTAAAAGTTAAGCTCTACTTTCATTTGTTCATTTCATTCTTGGTATGCTCCTTTCTAATCTTCGATTTTTTGAGCATCCTTTCTTTTCTTCTTCTTTAAGTAAGACATGATGCTAATTTTCCTTTCTTTATTCCAATGCTCACTCTTCCTTCTTGAACAATTCTACATTTAATATATTACACTTACAAATCAAGTAGTTAATCCAATTTATGTATTCAACTTATATTATAAAGTATAAAAGTACAGTGAATATATTAGTACATAGCATGATATATGAATTATAAACACAATTAAACATATACTAATACATATTTTACTTCTTCTAGGAATAATATATGTTAGATAAATATGATACATATGTTCCTTATTACTTTACATTTGTTATTATTAAAACCTATATTATATTACACCTAACAAAATGAGTGATTTGGGCTTTAAAAATGGAAGTTCGAATAAAAAATGGACTTTTTGGGCCTGGCCTGAGTGGGCTATGTACCGGTCCATTTGGTTATTTTTTTGTTTAAAATATTAAAAAATATTATTTTATTAATTAGTGATGCATGAATTGTAAAATTTAAATATTATGTTGATTTTTTGTAAACAATGATAATGATTAGTTGTATTAATTTAAATAATTATATGAAAAAATTTAAAAACAAAACAAAAAAAAATCCAGAAAAAGGGCCTATGGGCTACCCCATACATGCTTGAGCTTTTAAAGTTGAACCTGTTTGGCAAATCGGGCTTTTCAACTTGACTCATTTTGGGCTCGACCTGTTTTGTCAGCTCTGCATGTGAGTCAAATTTTATGGTTGAAAAAAATTGATAAATTAATTTTAGAAGTCAGGCTTTATGTAAGGGTATTGCTGTTTAATTAAATTGAATTTTTTATTAATTTATAAGTATAAATTTTAATATTTTAAATCAAGAGATTATTTATTTAAGTTGGGTTTTATTTAATCTTGATTGCTTTTTTTGATATAATTATCTAACTAATTGTCAGGTCTAAACATGAATAGCTCTCCCAATGTGATTTTATCCATTCATAAGACTCAAACTCAAGACTTTACTTAAAAGATGTTTAGTCCCTTACCACTCAATCTAACTGTTGTTAATATTTAATCTTGATTGCTTTGATTGAAAAGTTTTGGAGTTAATTGCCCAAAATTTATTATTATAATTTAGTTTAATTAGTAGGGTTGATAGACCAATCAATTTAATTGCAATTTCATAAACAGAAATATTAAATTATTAATTAAAGGTTGATCACTTTTTCGATTTACAAATAAAATTAAAATTATTCTTCAAATTTATTAAATTATATAATTTAAATTTTATTTGATCGTTGATTTTTTAATTAAAATGTTTTGAAATTAATTGATTGCTAAGTAAGAGGTTTAACATGCGCATCTATGGTTTGGATTGATCTTTATTACGGTCTGCAGTAAGTAGTAAGATCCTTTGCTCTCCTAATATTATAACTATATATATATATTGCTCGAGTTATTTTTTTCATAATTTGAAACCCCTAATTTGATTAAAAATGTTAATGCATATTCAATTCAAATTTAAATTTAAATCAATTAAAATTAATCAACCGATCAATAAGATAAGAATAAAAGCTTAGGATAAGTCAAATATGTTATATCGAGATATTATTTTTAAACGATTGACTTTCTATAACCATTTTTTTGGATTTTTTATATTAAATTAATTTTATTTCTCTCCTATCTAAAAACCCAAGTCAAATTACTTGAAAAAATATTCAATCATACTTTATTTTTATTTTATTCTAATATGTTTTTGGCAAAAACAGTGTTCATAGAAAGGTTATTTTTATTTTATTATTCACAAAATTTAAATTTAATTTAAGTTCTACATCGTGATTTAAGTATTGTCGAGTTCAAGTATGAATAGAGATATTCAACCCATCCAATAGCCATGCTATCTAGCATACCAAGTTCGGCTCGAAAACTGAGTTGGGTTGGACATCAAGTTGAGGTCAAATTCAGCTTTGCCCAACTCAGTGTATATAGTGTTATTTGTTACAAAGTTTTTATAAATATTAATTAATTTCATATGATTATTTTTCTTTATATATTATATGTAATAATTTAACTTTACCATTATCATGAATATTTTTAAAATTTCAATCTTTTAATGGTATTTAAAATTTTAAATTGATTTCTTAATATTATGTGAAGTTAAGGCATGATTTTTTAGTATTTATAATTTTAGAAAATGTTGCTTTTGATCCTATTTTTTCAGAAAAAAATTGAATGAATGTAATTATTTTTAATAAATAAAATTAATTTATTATTTGTTTTTAAAATAATTTTTAAGACTCGAGCCAAATCTAGTCTCATATATTGGGCTAGCTTGGTCCAATTTCATAAGGACTAGTTATTTGGTTGACTATCAATTTAGTCTTACTTGATCTTTGCATATTTCTAAATAATGGTAGTTCTCCCAACATTATTTTTTCCTTTTGAACTATGGACTTTGTTTAAGGCTCCATTCACTACAAGGGAATGTTCTAGTGAGAATGGGAATGGGTGAGGGATTTACTTAGTTTGTGTGTTTGGTACGTGGCAATCTTGATTGCTAGGAAACAATGAACCCCTTAAACAAGGGAATGATGAAACATATAGGGGTCCATGGTAATGAGGATGTTAGGGTGATTTTTTTACTTTTTGTGGTTGCTTCTCACTTTTACCCTTGTCAAATTCGTGATTGATGGAATGGTGACCATTGAGAACCATCATAACCAATGACAACTCTTTGATCTATCTCTCACTAGCTCTTCCCAAATCCCGCCATCTCACTCCCTCTTCGCATATCCTCAAACTTGAGACAAGAGCGAGGTAAGGAGAACCTATGCAAAAGAGGGTAGCAAAATCCTTTAACATCAAAACCCACTAGTGTACTTCATTGCCCCTAACACTTAAATCCATCTCTCACTTCTTTGCACCCACCCTTCATCGAGGAGATTTGCCTTGAACTCTACATCTGTAACACCCCTCATGATATCTTTCTTGGTGTTGTGTTCAGGACTGGAGGAAAACAGGACGGAGGAAGGTTCAAGTAGAGTTTGAAAGAGCTTCATGCCGCGGCTTGAAGCAGAGCCACTGCGGCGAGAATCATTCCAATGGCATTGTTTCAGCTAAAACTGGTGGAGCCGTGGCGAGATGTATGGAGCTGCGGTGATGATCGAGAATTTTGTTTAAATTCGGTTCATTTCGGATGAACAAAAAGGAAAGAAACGAAGGGAGCGGCGGAGGAAACCGAGAGAGCTTTGCTAGGGTTCATGTTTTCTGGTCATTGGGAGTTATTTTTAGCCTCTGGAAGCTTGGATTCAAGTTGGTAAGTATTCTATACTCCTCCCTCTCCATTTTCTTTGGTTGGAATTTGGGATTTTCTATTTTGAGATTGGATTTCCGGTTTAGGACGAAATCCACTTATTGAAATGGGGTTAATGAAGTGTGTTATGGTGTTCTTGTTGCTTAAGTGTGAGTTTGAAGGGATTATATGTGTTTAGAGCTTAACCCTAGGTTGCTTTTGATTTGGGTTCTTGGAAATCCGAGTTGTATGGAATTGCGTGGTGTTTGGTGTTTGAATGGTTCCTAAGAGCTTATTGATGCATGAAAGGGGTGTTGAAACCTTAGGTTAGGCTAAAGTGGTTGAATTGTGATGTTTGAGTATTGGTATATTGGTTAATTGAGATACTACGGTATTGTGAAGGTTGTTGGTGAACCGAGAGGGGGTTCACGCATGTTGGACAACTTGAGAAGTTCATGGAGCTCACTTGTGTGGTATTGATAGCCTAATGTAACCGGGTGTTTGTTTGTTTGTATTGTATTGTATGATAGTATGTATATTTGTGTATATATATGCATGTTTCTTTCATACCATGATATAGATGTGTTTGTGTGTAATGTTTTCTATATATCATGGTATGCACATAGCTAGATGATGATTATGATAATTATGATGATTACGATGATGATTATGATGATGATATTGACATGACATGACATGACATGATGCATACATGACATCGTGGTATGATGATGATGACTATATGATGATATATGAGTATCACCACATGACATTGTGAGATTGTGATATATGGTGGATTGGGTGGTGATGATGATATGATATATGATGATATGAAATATGATGATATGAGATATGATTAGGGAGGATAAGGTTGGGATCCCTGTTGCTAAATCCTCCCCTATGGCCAGGGGAGCCAGGCGGCAGTGGACTGTACCTTTCTTAAATCACCACTAATTCCAGGTGGTCTAAGGGCTATCGTGGTATGCATTAGTGTAAGATGAACTTGGTAATGTCTCGAAATCAGTCTTCACTGACTGTTGGAAGGGAGTTACCTATATGAAATATCCTGTTATGACGATAGCCTGTAGTTCTAGCTGTGTGCGAGGGAGACATGCATACCATTCATTTCACATTACATTCATGAGTTGCACGAGATATATGTATATATATATGTATGTGTAGTTGTCCCCGGTTACTGAGACATTGTCTTACACCCCTCACCCATGAACTAACCTTTCAGGTGATGGTTCTGGCACTAGTCCGGAGAAGATGCAGGAGTAGCTATGTGTGTGGAAATAGTCTATGTAGTATTTGTAAATTGGATAATGTATCTTGTGCCAAGTAGGATAGAAGGTTTTGTAATGAATGTATGACATTGATGAGGATTGTTAGGGATGAATGTCTGGTTATATATGTTGTGTGTATGTGTTATGTATGTTGAAATTTGGTTTTGAGTTTGATTGGTGTGGTTTAGGGCCTGTAGCCCGTTTTGTCAAGTAGGGGTGCCAAGGAGTCAATTCTCAAAGGAGTGGTTACTTTGGGGTGAAACATCTTTGGACAAGTTAGTTTGGGGGTTTTGGACCTGCATGAATGGTCTTCGAGTGACCAATTGCCTTTGATAGCAATTGGAGGTTGTTAGTGGTGAGTTTTGATCAATAAGTGACCAAAATGGTGTCAAGAGTCCAAAATCTTCATACAGAGTTGGATTAAGGTGAAAGTGGTGTCTATGGTTAGTTTGGGACTAGATTGACTTGTAGGAGTTGGAATCAAGTCAATCGGAGGTCGGAGCATAAGGTTATGTGCGTCATAAGTTGCTGATATGAAATATCAGTATGGGGTGCAGCGGCTCCAGAGTCCGCGGTGCCAGTAAGTCCAGTAGTAATGGAGAAACAGGGGAGACCGGAGCTATGACAGTACTGTAGCGGCCGCGGCCCCAACCCAGTTTTTTGTGCTGTTGGGGTTCGTTTCCGCTGTTCTGAAGTTTTGAAGAGTTATTTTGAGATGTTGGGATTGTGTTTGGTTGAATTTTGAAGTTTTTGGTCAAGTTTGGAGGTGTCAGGAGATAGGGTGTTACAACATTCTTCTTCTTCACTGACCCTTTATCGTTTATTTCTTCATCTTCTTCATCTTGCTACTTGGATATGCTTAATTGTGTATGTATTTGTGTAAATCTATAATTTGTTTTGTTGTTGGGGATGTTGATACGATTGAGGAAAGAGAAGATGGAGAATATGAGAGTATGGACATTTTATTCATTTGATAATTTTTTGTTTTACTTTAGTATTATTATTTTTTTGTGATTCTCATAATTTTTTCCTAATGTATCAAATATATATTAAAATTTATTATCATTCTCATTTTCTAAAAAATTATTTTGTGTATCAAAAAAGGACTAGGGGAAGTCAAGCCCCTTCTCCACTCAACATTATTTCATTGCATTGGTACTCAAATTTAACTTTTGATTTGTTTTTTGGAGTATAAAATTAAGTAGTAATAAATAAAAAAAATAATTATATTATAATAAAAGTTTTTCCTTTTCTTGTTGGGATAAGCGGGAACCTGTTTCGGGAACAGAGCGGCCATTCAAATTTCACCATTTTACTTTAAAGTTTAAATTTCACTATATGTACGGTTGTACACTGGAATTTGAGTTTTGGAAAACTGAGAGGAACGTAGATTCAAAGGAATTGATTCCGTGAATTCCCTCTCATCGGTAAACTTTAGTGGTTAAACTTCTGAAATTAGGGTTTCTCAAATTGCTTCGTAGATCTTCTGGATTGATTAACCATGAGAACCATCCCTAAACGCGAACCCGAAAGCGCCACTACCAGCCGACCTAACCGTGCCGAACGTCTCCGAGCCGTGAAGGCGGAACGACTAAGGGGTGCTCAGGGCGACGCCGCTGGCTATGAGCCGAGCCAGGAGAACGAGCAGGACCCGGCGAGCCGGAGGGCCATTCGGTCTCAGTACTTGGCACTCGTGAGTTTAATAAATGGTAATAGCGCTTTTGTATATTTAATTTATTTTCTAGTTCTGGGTTTTCTAGGTTTAATCTGATTTTGAAAACCTGTGATTTATTTTAAAATTGGACAGAGAAAAGGGATGATTTGGTTAAGACGGATTCGGAAAGGTTTGACTCCATCATGGATGAAGTAGAGAGGTTACATGAGCACGGTATTCTCCATTACTGTTCACTCTGTTCATTTTTCTTTGATTGATTCTCCCTGATTTGGAGATTTAAACTTGCTATATTATATACCCATTGCTATTGCAGTTCAGAAGCCAAGAGAGCAAGTTGCAGATGCTGAGGCACTGCTTGACTTGGCTACCACTTTGGTGGGGTCTGTTAAGTCTTTGCTTAGCGATGGTGTTTCCCCTTCAGAATTTGTTAGCTGCATACTTAATGAGTTTGGGCAATCCAATAGGGGTTTAAGCAGTGAAGAGAGTCCCCAAAACTCAATTAATTGGAAAGAAATTGGACTGGCGGTATCACCAATTTTCATGAAGGTTCATGGCTGCTGCACCATGTGAGTATGTAGGAATTAACCTCATTAAAATATCTTCCAGAATATAATGGTCTGTCTTATTTATTTATTTATTTTTTGCCTTGTGCTACTTATTTAAAGGCTTGGTCCAATGGAAAATGAATTGAGGCAACGGAAAGTAGCAGGTCAAAGAAAACGTGCAAGGCTAGCAACTGCTATGGCTAGGCCTGAAGAGGTGACTTTGCTTTCTGCCTGGTTTGGTTCCTTATATTTACGTGGTATTCAGTACCAAACTAATGTACATTAGCTGAGTGGGAAAATGACTGTTTGTATATTTGACCCAGTACTTTTTCTGGCTATCAAATGTGGGCATGTGTTTTGCTTAGCCTTTAGTTCAATAATTCCTCCAGTGGATGAAAATAATCAGTGTTTTTTTCCCTAACATTAACTATGTGCAAAGCTCTGCATATGAAATGTTTAACTAAGTATTATTACTTGCGGACACTTTTTTCAATACAAAAGTTTGTGAACCAGTGTACTCTATACTCTGGCTGTGCAGGTATTTAGCTTTTACTCCATTTTCTTGTTGATTTTGAACAGCTTGATGATGCAACGGGAGAGGGAAAAACTGATACTGATAAGAATATGGCAACAATGTTTGAGATATTGAGGAGGAAGAAACATGTTCGGCTAGAGAGCCTAATGTTGAATAGAAAATCTTTTGCTCAGACAGTGGAAAACTTGTTTGCTCTATCATTTTTAGTTAAAGATGGTCGTGCTGAAATATCTACGGATAAAAGTGGTTCTCACTTTGTCTGTAAGACATGCCCTTGATCATAAACTCAATATTTTACTTCTTGTTCTTTGTTATTCTATCTATACTTAAATATTGATTTCTTTAACAGCACCAAGGAATGCTCCAGCGTCAAACTCGGTTATGTCAAAAGAAGTCTCTTACAGTCATTTTATGTTCAGATATGATTTTGAAGATTGGAAGGTAAGAACAGTTAACCACTTACCACTGCCAGCAGTCAAAACAGTAATTCATCAAGTTGCATGCCAGAGTACCAGACGAATTCTTTTTTAGACCAGAGTTTTGGGGCATGCTATCAATTTAAGATTATCGCATTTTATGTTCTCGTGTTTTCTAAAATTTAGAAGGTTAATTGTGAACTATCAGTTCAGCACAATGCTATGGGTACTCTTTGCTTGTGCTGGTATTTATTATGACAAATTTTAATCCCATTGATGATGTATGTTGTTTTTGTGAGGTCTGTTTCAAATATTTTGTAAATGGGGTTGATTGATACCCACACGCGCATATATTGAACGAGTTAGATATGTATGTATTGAACCAGCAGATATGACATTATCAATCTTGCTTGTTGATATCTGTTGGCAAACGTTGGTTTCAGTTAATGAAAGACATGGTGCCCGAAGGAGAGGAGCTAATGCCTCATAGGACACAGCTCTGCACGGTTTTTGCCACTCAGGCAGAGACTACTGCATGCAATTCCCAGCCTGCATTAGCCACAACTCCAATCAGGAAGCTAACCCGAAACCGAGGGCTAGTTGTGCAAGAGGAAGGTGTGGTAGAAGAATCTCCTGAATGTAATGAGGGAAATGCTTCCAAAACCACTGCAATTCGTAGGTGCAGGCTTCAGCTTAATTAAAGAGTAGGTAGTTTCTAATGTGCAGGCATCTATTTTGCACACGTTTGGATGGGTTGATCCGTTTTGGTTGGCCTGTTTAACCAGTAACTCCTGGAAGGTTGTAGCATATTAGGAGATTGACCCGTAACTTTGGGTTGATCCGTTTAACCCATTTTGATGATGGTTTTGTTGACGTATATAGAGTATATATCTCTTGGATTCTGGCTTTAAAATTTGGCATATCCTGTCTTTGTTTGATCTTTATTCGTGGGAAGATTACTTCATCGCTTCTCTCTATGTTCTCATTATATTTCTGATGATTAACAAATAGGAAAATGAAGAAATGATCTGAGTCCGTATATTTTGATGTACATAGGACTCTGTTTTTGTAGAATATCAGACATGAGTGTTTTGTTAGGAGAGTTTTCTTTCCACTGATCCGAAATTCTGTGTGTTAAACCAAAAAAAAAAAAAAGGAAAATCACATAAAAATCCTAAAATATGAAAGTAATAATTATAAAATCTTAAAATTTAAAAAAATTGCACTTAAGTTCTATTGTTGTAAAATTTTAAAAAATGAGTAAAAAAATTTATTATTAAGTATAAAATTGTGAAATATGATTATAAAATATTTGAATATGATTTTATACTTAACAATAAAATTTTTTATAATCATTTTTTAAGATTTTACACCGATGAAATTTGAGTGTAATTTAAGATTGGAGCATGATTTTATATTAAATAATAAAATTTTTTATACTAATTTTTTAGGATTTTACATTAATTTTGCATTAATGGGACATCAATGTAATTTTTTTATGGTTTTGGGTCTTTATAATAATTATTTTTATGTTTTGGGATTTTTTGTAACTATCCCAAAAATAAAATCTATGTTTGTGAAAATTATATTTTTGATTCATAAACTTTTGATTTGGTATTCATAATTTAAAATTTTATAATTATAATTAGGTCTTCAAAGTTAAAATAGTTTTTGGAAGTTTAATGTATTCTTTACACACATTTTGAAAACGCGTAAGATTGTATTTCTTTATTTTTTATGTGTGTAAATTTAAAATATTTTTAGTATTATAATATAAAAATATATACCTAGTTAAAAATTTTTAATAATAGGACTAAATTAAAATAAAAAAAATCAATTATAACTTTTAATTTATGGAAATTTAATTAAAACTTGGTGGAATTATATGATTTAAAAGAATATTTGTTTCCATTTTCCAACATTTTTAATGGTAGAAATTTTACCATACAGGCCAACATTGTAAGAAAGGGTAATCTACTATGTATTGTATTTGGATTCCTTGAGATGTTTTTATTCAAATGTTTTACATTCAAATTCAAACTATTTTTTTTTTGAAAAACAAAATGGGCTTAGATTTGGTAAAGGATTTTTTTTGTTTTATTTACAATCATAATCGTAAGTTTAAAGCTCACCGAAAATAAAGCATAAGTTTAAATAATAGAAGGATTTTGTCTAAAACTTATACTAAAATTTAGGGAAAATGAAGCTCCAGCCCCTGTAGCTTTAGCTTTGGGTGATGGTTTTGGGGTATAATTTAGTGTGTTGCTATGGGGTTTGCCATCTTCACTATGTTTATCAATGTCATTATCCTCCAACTAGGCTCTTTATCGTTAGTGTTTATAGTTTTTGGTTTTGGGTTATTTATGTGTGAAGTGTGAGAAACTTTATTCCTATCGATGAAAGCCACTGGAAAGATGAGAGAGGAGGAGAGACAGAACCATAAATAATTTAGTATAGATAAGGTTGACGACAATTTTTTTTTCTCACTTGTCATTCTTAGATGATATCATGGCGGTTTACTTTTATCAACTTGAGCTTGCAAAAAACGAAAATGAATGAAGGATAAACTTCTAGACAGTAGATACTAATTTATTTGACTTCTTTTGAAAAATTTTTATTCATTTGAAAAGCATACAAGTGCAAAAAATATTATTAATGTTAGACGATAACATACGAATTAATGAATGAAGACAACACTCTCCTGTGCTGTTACTGAACATAAAAGACAATGAGCTATGGAGATCGATAATATTACAGGGCCTTAGCATTGGGTGCTTTATGGTTCCAAGGTTGATTTGGCTGGAACTCGATGATATTTTTTAGTTTTGGCATGTGTATGCGATGTGCACTAAATTTATATCGTACTATATAATCAACCAGTTGAAATTTATACTAATAGATTTTGAGTCTATTGTATACTGCTTGCATTTTTCTAATTTTGAGTGTGTGCATGTTTAAATTTTTAAAGCATGTATATAAAAATTAGAATTTTTTTCCCCGTTCGGACTGTCAAACGCTTCTAGGAACTCTTTTTTTTGTAAAGTTTCTGCACAGTTTTTTCACTTTTTTTTATGGGTGTTCTAGCTGCTGTGCAGCAGCAATTGAATATAATTGTACTATGATAATATTCAGCAACCGATTATGATTGCATTATAATATTATAATGAGTACAAGATTGTATTATGTTATAATAAGATAAGTCCAAGTTTATATTTGTAGCGGTGGGACATATATATTTTGGCCATATTATAGATTCTCGATTGATGAACTACTTATATTTGTTATCCACTACGATGTTAACTTTGTTCTTCTTCTCTGTTCTTATCAGCAAAAGCGCTCCTCTTTTGGAACTCTTTTGGAATATGCAAAATTGTAGTTATCGTATGTTTTAATGAATTAAAAGTTCATCTCTCATACTTGCAGCGTTCACAAATTAAAGTGAAACAAAAATTACATTCGACAACTTTCCCCTAGCAAAAGAAGGTTCATGTATTCTTAGGTATTGATAGGTACACAGTAAGCAATCACAACGCCAAGTAGCACAACAACTACTAAGGGAAGAAAATCTCTTTAAGGTCGCATGTGATACATGGGGACTATTTGTTTATATGTCAAAGAGTAAAGATATGATAAAGAAAACTGAAATTAAGAATGAAATCATATTTTCCAGATTGTATCATTTTTGTAACTTTTTTTTAGTAAATGTTTTGCCTATATTAGTGTTGCAATATATAGATTGTGTCATATTTCTTGTTAGATATTAATAATTAAATCAATATTAAACCAACGAATTGTGTCACAAATATAATTGAATCAAAATTGTTTACCAAGAAAAACATTGAATCAAGATTAAATCAATGTGTTTTTCAAATTGAGACACCATGTGGGCTAAATTTAAAAAATTGAAACAGCATGGGACATATTTCATTCTATAATTTTTAAGTACACAAGTATTTATTTTGTAGTCACATTATCAGTACTTATATCACCCAATACTAATTTAAAACGAATTAAGTGAGAATGCATAGGAGAAACCAAGCTTCCATATTTTATTGATACGTAGTCATAACATATGGGCATTTATTGATGTAAGTCCTACTGCCGGCAACTTTCTATCTAATTTAAAAAAAAGGGGATTCATTGATATTGTGGAATGTCAAAGCTCCTTTTCTTCCCCCTTTACTACATGAAATTGGGCCTTTCACATGTTAATTGGGCCAGAGAGAACCGAATGCTCAAGAAAATTTTCCTTTCTCGCTTTACTATTCATTGGACATTTTTCTTCATTTTGTCTAAATTTAACCAAACTTTAAAAAAAGTTTAAACCAATGGGTCCTAAATCTTTTCCAACCATGTAGTTCGAGCAACTTAGAAGTGATTATTAAATAAGTTCCATTTGATAGTTGGAGTCTATTGATGTGTTTATCTCTCTAGTTACACAAACTACATGGTTGGGGAGGATTTTAATTGTGTATGCATTGACTTCCTGCATTTAGAGATTATTTGATTCATATGTTGTAAGTAATGCCATCCATTTACATCATATGGAGCAGGTTCTTAGACAAGGGAGAAATAATAACAGAAAAAGATAACTGTGGAGAATCAATTAATCCATGGAAGCTCTGCACTGTAACTCAAGTGGAGGAAGTGAAATGCATGTTAAGAATGTTGCCGGTTTGGGCATGCGCCATCATTTACTCTCTTACGTTCACACAAATGGCTTCTCTTTTCGTGCAGTAGAGCCATCTGGTGAATTCCGACATAGCAAACTCTCACTTCCCAATAGCAAGCATGCATTCAACATCTGTAGTGTCTTTGTAAGCACCGGGATCTTAAGAGCAATCATCATTCCGATCACTAGAACAAAACCTGGAAACCCAAAGGGACTTTCTGAGCTTCAAAGAATGGGAGTTGGCTTGATCATCGGAATGCTATGTAAGTTTTAAATATCTAAAATAACAACTGGATCTATGTATGTGTATCAATGTCAATAAAACAAATAAATATATACGTATCTTTTAATGACATTTTGAAATAGCACGTCTAGGTTTTCCTCTCTAGATCCCTAAGATTTTAGCGATTTTCAGTGGGAAAGCTCATTAGAATAGAGTTAGAGAGGAGACCTAGTCTCCATTAAATAATGGTTTTACTATGCGCATTTCCTATGGGTTTTAGTAAAAGATAATGACCCATACTCTTTGCCACCAACCAAACTTATAATTAAACTGTGTGTCTAGCCTATTAATTCTTATGATTACAAAATAATATTGGATTTCAACATCTTAATAAATCACTGTTAACCTGTTTTATAAAACACAAAATAATTAATGTGAGCCCACAAATAAATTTTATAAAAATTTTCTAATATTCTCTCACTTTGGTCAAATTAATTTTAATTTTGAAAATTCACTTTATTTTGTAAAACGACTCTAGAGTTAACAACTAAAACTTTATGTGTGCACACTTTTCAAATAAAATGGTCCATAAGATGACACATGAAATCAATCCGATCCAACAAGATTATTAATATGGGATTATGGCAATTGTACATTATTTAATAGGCATACTTTCAACTATAATTGCATATATTAACAATTAAGTCTAGAAGTGTAGTAAGAAATAGTACCTATATTTGATCAAATATATTATATGTACTATTTCTTATCGGTCCTGCGATTTCTCAAAATTCCTTATGCAAAGCCACAGTTTGAGGAATCATTCAGCTTAAATAAGTCTGTATGTCTCAAATAACTTTATCTCGAGATAGGAGCGTCATTTACATAGAGACATACAATATCAAACACAATGGTCATCTGAAGATAGTCATTACCCCTCAAGATACATGTTGTATTCAATAACATGTAAGCTTAAATTAGCCATGCAGAGTGCAATTTATTCAACAAGATAATAATTAATAATAGTCAAAGAACATACTTTGTTAGTGGTGCAATAGCAAAATAAGTTCAAAATGTAACAAAGAAATGAAAAGAAAATGCACTAAACTCCCACAAACCCAAAAGATAAAAAAACCCCAAAATACCCATGTTTTCAACATGTTTCTTAAACTAGATGGGTCTAAGTCCTTTAGTTTGAGGATTAATTAACATGGATTCTCTATCCAAGTACTCTATAACAATATCACCTTTCTTGACCAGGTCTTTAATTGTAAGATACTTTACTTTAAGATGCTTAACCCTACTGCTTATCTTATTATTCTTAGAATAAAACACAACTGCACTGTTATCACAACAAATAGTGAGTGGTCTAGAAATAGAATCAATGATATGAAGCTCTGATATGAAATTTTGAAACTACACAGTTTGCTAGGTTGTGCCATAACATGCAACAAATTTTGCATACAAAGTTGAAGATGCGGTTAAACTCTATTTTACATTCTTACAGGAAATGGCACCACTGGCTAACATAAACATATAACCTGAAGGAGATTTTAGATCATTTGGGTAACCAGCATAATCAGAGTCTAAATACCCCACCAATTCTATATTGCCAACCCTCCTATAAACAAGAATGAAATATTTTGTTCTCTACAAATACCTCATAACTTTCTTGGTTGCAATCCAATTATCATGCTTGGGATTTGAAAGATATTGACCAAGAACATTCATAGCAAATGTAATGTCAGGTTGGGTGCATACCTGAGCATACATCAAGCTGCTAACTGCACTGGCATATGTTATATCCTTCATCAATTGTTTCTCTAACTCATTCTTGGGGGATTGTGTTAGCAAGGCTGACTTCCCAAGAGGGGGGGTGAATTGGGAAGATTGAAATTTTTCTGCACAAAGTGAAGCAAGTGAAGATATCACAGTATAATGAAAATAACGTGTGAAACAGAGCAAGCTGAAAAGTAGAGATAAGAAGAAGAAAACTCAGTGATTTATCCTGGTTCGGTCTATCCACTTGACCTACATCCAGTCCTCAAGACACCTCTTGAGATTTATCCACTATCCAGCAAGAATTTCAATGGGCTTCTTGCTAAAGCCACAGTACACGAGTATGCTCTGTTCTGAGCTCTCTCAAACTCTCTAAGCACTTTCTCTATGTGCTTCCCAATCCCCTTGTGAATACCTCTCACAAGTAATTCTATCTTCCAGATGAAGAGTAGATTGTTTACAAATAAATAACTCTCTTGAATAGAGTGGATATGAAGGTTTAAGTACAAATAATGAGGTTGGAAGGGTAAAAGCTTTTGAGATGAAGATTCAGCAGAAATTCAGTATATACAAGTTTGATTTTGTTACCCACAACTTCAAATAATGTTATATTTATAGATTTTGATCTCAAATATCCGTTAGAAACTAAATCTATCCGTTGGGGAAGTTATCCAACGGTTACTCTGAAAAAACTATCCGTTTACCAACCGCATTTAATGTTTCTGACATACTGAAATTCGAATTTCGGTTGGCCAACAGACGAATTTCGAGGGAACCGAAGGTTAAAGCTTCCAACGTAAAAATGCGAAGTTCATCTGTCCATAGAGTGAAATTCGAATTTCGAAACTCATAAAATCTTTCCACAATGTGACATACGAATTTTCAAGAAGAAAGATTTTCTGTTAAGTGTGAACAGTGTTTTCAATTTGCTACAGTGCCCTCGAAATTCAAATTTTGGATGCCCAAAATTTGTCTGTCCACTGAACGTTTATAGAGGCACAGTAGTTCACTTTCTTTGAAATTCGAATTTTGACAGAGTGAAATTCGTCTGTCAGAGAACAGTTTTGAGACTGAAATCACTCTTGATCTCAGATGAACTTTATCAAGCATTCAGACGAATTTCCTATATTTTCTCAAGTTTTGTTTTGTCTGAAATTCGAATTTTGAAAGAGTGAAATTCGAATGTCACAAAGTAACCCCTTTTTTGACTCAGGTGAAAATTCAAATTTTGCTAAGTTAAAGTTCGTCTGTCAGAGAGCATTTTCAAACTTAGTTTCTTCTTAATTTCAGATGAACTTTAGCAAAGCTTCAGACGAATTTCCTTAGTTTTCATAAATGACATTTTGTCTGAAATTCAAATTTTGAGACTGTGAAGTTCGTCTGTCACAAAAAGGCTTCTTTCAGACTTGATTGAAATTCGAATTTTGAAAGACCAAAATTCATCTGACAGAGAGACACCTCTTCAGACTTATTCAGTTTTAACTCGAAATTCGAATGTCTAAGGGCCAAATTCGAATTTCCAACTTGACAGTTCAGTTAAACTTTCAAACTTCGTCTGTTTGTGAGTATTTTTCAAATAAGTAAAGATTTAACTTCAAATCAAGGTTTGAAAACGTCTTTTTCTCAAATCAAAATCTTTTACCCAATCTAAACAAAAACCAAAGATCCTACCAAAGATCTAATAGCAAATACTCAGCAAATCTTCACTTGAAACAGCTTTGATCTCCTTTGATATCTTCAATCCAAGCTCTTGAGTGTTAGTTTGGAATCATCAAAACTCTTGATCCAACATTCTCCCCCTTTTTGATGATGACAAAACAACTCACAAATTGGATTAGTACTTGGGTTTGCTTACACAAGCTCCCCCTCAACATATGCATTACAGTTCATAAGATATCATTTTCAACAGATTAAGTGAAGAGATTCAAAGCCCAAATCATTGCAACCAATAACATAATTTACTTAATACAAATTGTTGCAATACATATTTCAATCAGTTCATCAAACAATAAAACAATTTAAAACTAGATACAACAAGAAGATTCAGCCTAAGATCTAAAAACAATCACTTCTTCTTTGGCTTAGACTTCTTGCTGTATGTCTTTCCTTTTCCAGATGACTCAGTAGATTTTCCAGCTTGCTTAGTCCCAGTTTGCTTTATCTTCTCCCCCTTTTTGGCATCATCAGAAAGCCCAGCAAAGTCCATTGGAGGAGGTATCTGAGTGAGAGGAACAACACGAAGAGGGACAGGAGCAAAAGGAATTTCTGGCTGAGCTGGTGTAGTTGAAGGCTCTTCATCAGAATCATCAGAGACCACAAGCAGCTCTTGCATTTCCTGCCTGGAAAGAGCTAGCCGAGCTCTCTGTTCCTCTGACAGTCCATAATCAGTAAGAGAAGGAGAGACTGGTGCAGGAGGAGGAAACATTTCTTCAAGCCTTCTTCTTTGAGCTAGTAGAAGGGCATTGTGAGCAATGGCAAAATAATCAATAACAGGAACAATGCTTCTTTCCTCATTGCTCATGGTTGCAACCAGTCTTTCAACTTGCTCAGATTCTTGTATAGACAGAATTGAACCCGGAGCATCTTCTTGCATAAGTTCAAGAGGGCTTGATTCTTGAAGACCTTCTTCTTCTAATCCATAGTCCAAGGGTGGACCAGGACTTGGTGTTCTCATTGCACCAGCACCATTAACATCATGGTCAGAGGAAGCAATCTCGAAGGGACTTGGAGGCACAGGGGATGGAGACAGAGAAGGCTCAGGGATACCAGGCTGAGGTGGAACTGAAGTGGTAGGAATTGCATTTCTAATCTCTTCATAGGCATCAGCTACCACCTTCATATTTACTGCCAACTGATGTATCTGATCTTGTAGGTGAGCAAATTTGGCATTTTGCTCATCCTTAATGCTGAGAATGAGTGTTGACAGATTGTCAAACATCTCAGTGATCTTAGTTGGCTTGGTTCGAGAGGAGGGAGTGGAAGGAGGGTGAGTGGTCCTGGATGGAGATGGAATAGGCTGAGAAGGCTGAGGTACAGATCTGCCAGGAGCCTCAGAGGTGCCTTCTTGTTGGAGGGAAGCATCAGCAATAAAGAACAAATCTTCAGTTTTTCCTGTTCCCTTTCCAACCCAATGTCCTTCATCTCTTTCAATGCCCATCCTTTGCAATTCCTCTTCTTTGAAGGCCTCAGTGAGTTTCCCTTTCCCCTTTTCAATGTGCTGAATCCTAGCATGCTGCAGGATTCTTGAGATAATTGCTGCATAGGGAAGGGTGGAATCTTTCCTCTGATCCCTTGCCTTTATCATACGCTGGAGAATGATATGCCCCATATTGATCAGCTTTCCACGTATGATGGCAGTCATCACATGAGCCTCCGCCCTTGTTATCAAATTGAAGCTGCCACCCTTGTTGAATATGATCCTGGACACTATGTAGTGCAAGATCCTTACTTGTACGCTGAGGTCTGTGGGTTTCAACAGATTTATTGTGGGCCTATTCTCCCTTCTTCTGAACAAGGTGTCCAAGATAGTGCTTTCCTTGTAAAATAGGAAGGGCTCACCTTCTTCATCAGCTGTGCTAGCCTCATCCATATACCCAGAGGATGTAATGTCAACTTTTAGCCCATCTTGACCTGGGATTTCCAACACCTCATTGAATGTTTCATCATCAAGCCAAATGGTCCTTGATCTTAAGGTGACCTCCCATTTTCTTTTCTTGCTGTTATACTTAAGAGAGGCATACCAAGTCTTTACTACCTCATCATCATATTTTTCAGCAATTTCCAACAGATTTTTATACTTTATCAACCATATTGCAGCATCAAAGTTGTTGGATATCAGAAATTGTTCCATATTTACACAGTGAGGCTTGATTACCTTTTTGTTGGAAAACTTGGTAGTGTACTCTTCTTGAATCTCAGGAGTGCTCCATAGTGGCAGTGTAGTCATTTCAAACTCTCCGGATTCAGTAGAAGAAGAGGAAGCTACAGCAGCAGTACCAGCCGAAGGAACTGCAGATTTTGAAGAAGAGGCCCCAACTTTCTGAGATTCTGACTTGGATGAGGATTTTTGACGTTTGGAAGGAGTAGCTTTACTGGGTTCGGCTTTTCTCTTGGATTTCTCTCCTTCCTTTGTAGCATATTGAGATTTGACCGTCCTCTTAGGCCTAGACCCAGCTTGTCCTGTTCCAGGAATTTTCACTCTCGCCATTTCTTGGTTGAATGATGCAGAATGTGGCTTAGAATAGATTTAAGGGATGCGAAATGAAGTTTAATCGGTGAGAAAAAGACGGTTTTTGGGCAGGAGTTAAGAGGAATGAAGAGAGAATCAGAACAGACTTGAAGGAGTTACAAATAGGGTTGCGTCTGTTCTGTGGAAAACCGTTGGTTTTAACGCATGTAACCGTCTGACAGACGAATTTTGAGGGGTCAAAATTCGAACTTCGGGCAGTTACAAGTTAAACCGTTCAGCACAGCTTGCTGACAGATGAACTTTCATCTTGAAAGTTCGTCTGACAGAGGCTTGAAACAAACAATACATACACAACAGACGAATTTTGTTCCAACAAAATTCGAATGTTGAAAAGAAAAGCAAAGCAGCATCAACAAACAAAACTTCAAACAATAGACGAATTAAGCATGCAGAGCATCGTCTTTCAAGCATTCAATTATCAGGAGCATAATTCAACAGACGAATTTTGAACTGAATCTTCGAATTTTTCAACTTTTGTAAATATTGTCCAACATTCGTATGTTAGGAAGTAACAATTCGTATAACAATGATGAACAATAATAAGTTTGAAATTTCAGTTTTCGAAAATTCGAACTTTCAAGTTTTAACAGACGAATTTCGAGGTATTACCGAGAACTGTTCCAAGGCATAACAGGCCAAAGTTCGTCTGTTGGTCAATCAAAATTCGAATGTTGACCACGTTGACCAGTTCAAAAACACAGATTATCAATGAAATTCATCTAGCAATCAAACAACATACAAATTTCAAAAAAAAACTTACAGAATGGATCCAGAACTTAGAACAATTATTATTCACTTCATTTTCTGGTTGTTCCAATCTGAAGTGCTCCAATCTTCAAAAGTATAGCCATTTAGACTTGTGAAGAGCACCTGCAACTTAAATTAAACACTTTCCGATGCTGAAGTTAGAATTGACTTTAAGATTTAAAATTAAAAAGAAGAGAATTTTATAAGAATAACTTACAATTCATTGGGATTTACCATTCCCAATTCTCTTCTTATTTTGCAATGCCTGTCTTCTGGTAGAGGTTTGGTGAGTACATCAGCTACTTGATCCTCTGTTGGGATGTATTCCAGCTTAACTTCTCCTTTCAGAACGTGATCCCTTATGAAGTGGTGCCTAACCTCAATATGTTTCGTCCTTGAGTGCATGACAGGATTCTTAGTGATGTTTATGGCACTTTGATTATCACACATGATGGGTATCTCTTTCATTTTAACCTCAAGATCTTCAAGTTGCTGCTTCATCCAGATGACTTGGGCACAACAGCTTCCAGCTGCAACATACTCAGCTTCTGCAGTGGATAGAGCTACACTGTTTTGCTTTTTGCTGAACCATGAAACCAAGGACCCTCCAAGAAACTGACAAGTTCCACTTGTGCTTTTTCTGTCAGTTTTGGATCCTGCAAAATCAGCATCTGTGTATCCTTTGAGATCTTCTCCATTGCCTTTTGGATACCAAAGACCCATCTGTGATGTTCCAATTAGATATCTGAAAATTCTTTTCACAGCTGTTGCATGGGTTTCTTTGGGGCATGATTGGAACCTTGCACACATGCAGACACTGAACATAATGTCAGGTCTGCTGGCGGTTAGGTACAGCAGGGATCCAATCATTCTTCTGTATTGAGTAATGTCAAACATTTTCCCATTTTCATCCATGTCCAGTTTGGTTGCAGTAGCCATAGGTGTTCCCGTTGGCTTGGCATTCTCCATTCCAAACTTCTTTAACAGCTCCTTTAGATACTTGGATTGACTGAGAAAGATACCATCATTAAGCTGTCTGATTTGCAATCCAAGGAAGAAATTGAGTTCACCCATCATAGACATCTCAAATTCTCCCTGCATTAACTTAGAAAATTCCTTGCAAAGAGTTTCATTAGTAGCACCGAAAATGATATCATCAACATAGATTTGGACAATTAGTAAATCTTTATTCTCTTTCTTAGTGAATAAAGTAGTGTCAACTTTGCCTCTGTTAAATCCTTTTTCAGTCAGAAAGTTGCTTAATCTTTCATACCATGCTCTAGGGGCTTGTTTTAATCCATAAAGAGCTTTCTTCAGTTTATAGACATGGTTTGGTTTTGTAGAATCCTCAAAACCTGGAGGTTGATCTACATAAACCTCTTCCATGATATATCCATTCAGAAAAGCACTCTTTACATCCATTTGATATAGCAAAATATTCTTCATGCATGCATAAGCCAGCAATATTCTTATAGCTTCTAATCTAGCTACTGGTGCAAAGGTTTCTTCAAAATCAATACCTTCTTCCTGATTATATCCTTTAGCAACCAATCTAGCTTTATTTCTGATTATTATTCCAGATTCATCAAGTTTGTTTCTGAAAACCCATTTGGTACCAATAACAGGATGATTTTTGGGTCTTGGAACTAAATCCCAAACTTGATTTCTTTCAAACTGATTTAGTTCATCTTGCATTGCCAAAATCCAGTAATCATCAGTTAAGGCTTCTTCAGCACATTTGGGTTCAATTTGAGAAATGAAAGCACAATTTAGCATTTGATCCCTTAACTGTTTTCTGGTTTTGACTCTCTCTTGAACATCTCCTATCACTTGATCAACAGGATGATTCCTTTGATATCTCCAAGCTCTAGGGAGTTCTTGAGATGTTTCTTCATTATTTTCTTCATCAAACTCTTGCTCCTGGATATCTTCCTCTATGTTAACAGGTTCAGATATCTTTGGAGGTTCAGTTTTACTTTTATCAGAAATGCCCAGTTTTTCAAAATTGAAAGCAAGATCATCCTCATTGGTAACATGTTTTGAAATAGTTTCATTTTCAATGAAAACCACATGCACAGATTCCTCTACCACATTTGATCTTTTATTATAAACTCTATATGCCTTACTCCTACTAGAGTAGCCAAGAAATATACCTTCATCTGATTTGGCATCAAATTTACCTAGGTTTTCTTTGCCATTGTTGTGAATGAAGCATTTGCATCCGAACACATGGAGATGGGACAGATTTGGCTTTCTCCCCTTGTACAGCTCGTATGGAGTCTTTCCCAGGATGGGTCTGATGTATGCTCTGTTGATGATGTAACTAGCTGTGTTTACTGCATCAGCCCAAAACACTTGAGAAAGTTCCTTCTCATTCAGCATAGCTCTGGCCATCTCCCCAATAGTTCTGTTTTTCCTTTCTACTACTCCATTCTGTTGAGGAGTCCTAGGAGCTGAGAAGTTGTGGTCAATTCCATGCTCACTGCAGTACTCCAGGAAGTATGCATTTTCAAATTCTCCTCCATGATTTGACCTGATAGACACAATAGAGATACCTTTCTCATTTTGCACTTTCTTAGCTAAGGTTACAAATGCATCAAAGGTATCACTCTTAGAAGAAAGGAATAATGTCCAAGTAAATCTAGAATAATCATCAACAATTACAAGCACATACAGATTACCACCAAGACTCTTTACCCTAGAAGGTCCAATTAAGTCCATATGCAGCAATTCAAGTGGTCTTGTTGTGGAAACTATGTTTTTAGATTTGAAGGATGATTTAATTTGTTTTCCTTTTAAGCATGCATCACATTCTTTATCCTTTTCAAAAGATATTTTTGGCAAACCAGTAACTAGCTCATTTTTAACCAGTTTAGACACCTGATTCATATTAACATGAGCTAATCTCCTATGCCATAACCAACTATCATTATTTTGACTGATTAAGCATACAGAATCTAAAGGGGGAAGTTCATCAAGGTCAATAGTGTAGCAGTTACCATCCCTTTGAGCTTTTAAGATTACTTTGTGATCACTTTTTCTGATGACCAGGCAAAACTTTGAGTCAAACAGCACCCAGTTTCCTCTATCACAGGTTTGACTCACGCTTAGCAAATTGTGGTTGAGGCCAATTACAAACAGCACCTCTTCAATGGATGTTTCTGGATTTTTCCCCACAATGCCAATTCCAATGATTTTGCCATATTGATCACCTCCAAATGTCACTTTTCCTCCTTTCTTGTCTCTAAGGGTGATGAACTTCTC
The DNA here is from genome assembly GCA_026686845.1 of Adenanthera pavonina. NCBI lineage: Eukaryota > Viridiplantae > Streptophyta > Magnoliopsida > Fabales > Fabaceae > Adenanthera > Adenanthera pavonina. The sequence continues at coordinate 6,240,392 of JAIVEN010000019.1, read as the reverse complement.
CTTATCACCAGTCATGTGGCTTGAGCAGGCACTGTCCATATACCATTTGTTGCTTTTCTTAGCTTTGAGACAGACCTGCAAAACAATGTTTATGTTTTCCTTTTAGGTACCCAAATTTGCTTGGGTCCTTTTCGGTCAGTAGGTATTTCCCTAGATGTAGATGCAATTTTGGGAACCCATTCAACTTTCCTGCCAAGTTCATTTTTCTTTAAAATACAGGAACTGGAAATGTGTCCCTTTTTATTGCAGAAATGACAGGTAGTGAAAGGGCTGCTAGATTGAGATGCAGGAAGAAAATAGTGCAGATAATACTTTTGTTTAGCATGCCTTGGTTGATCATATGTTTCAATGTGAGGTGATGCATTAACTTTCTTTTTATTGTTCTTGGCATGCACAAAATGTCTCATGTATGCATTCTGATTTTTCTTCCTAATCTTTTCTTTGACAGCACATGGATCATAGCCAAGACCAGCTTTTCCTTGTGATATTCTTTGGCTCCCCATCAAGGAAAACAGCATATCTTTACCTTTAGTGAGCCTAGACATGCTTTTAACTAGATACTCATTAGTTTGCTTAAGTTCAGTGCATGAAGTGCAGCAAACAGATTCAGAAGTAGGTAAAGAAGCAGTTTCAGAAACTATGCCTTGAGACTCCATCTTCCTTATCTTTTTCTTTGCCAATTTCAGTTCTTTAGCAACTTTAATGAATTCATCATGCAGCTCATGAAATGCATCCAGTAATTCAGAATAGGAAGGTTCAGATTCATATACCTCTTCATCCTGATCACTGCTGTATGAGGGTGTAGCTTCTTCAGAAGCAAGTGCCATCAGACAAATGTTGGCAATCTCTTCTTCATCTTCTTCTTCCTCATCTGAGCTGTTACCCCATATGGATGAGATGTAGGCTTTCTTCTTTTTCCCTTTGTCAGCACCTTTCTTTTCTTTTTCTTGCTTTCTGAGGAATTGGGGACAGTCCCATTTTATGTGTCCCTGCTTCTTGCACTCATAGCAAGTCACAGGTTCTTTTGTCTCTTTCTTGTTTTCCCCAGCAGTTACCTTCTTGAAGAATCTTTTGTTCTTCTTCTTGCTGTAGAATCTTCCGAATTTTCTGACCATCATAGCCAGAGTTTCATCATCAAGTTCATCCTCTTCGTTAGATTCTTCTTCCTTTTCATCAGCAGTTTTAAGAGCAATGCCTTTCTTCTTTCTGTCCAGCCCGGCTTCCTTGAGAGCTTTGATTTTTCCTTCATACTCCTCAAGGCTCCCGAAGAGAGCTGTGACAGAGGCCATTGATTCTCCTCTGGCTTCTTCTATTGCTGTCACCTTGGGCTGCCATTCCAGAGGGAGAGCTCTGAGAATTTTTCTCACTTTCTCTGATTGAGTGTATTCCTTTCCTAAGCTCTTTAGTTGATTTACAATGAGAGTGAATTTCTTTTGGAGCTCCTTTACAGTTTCTCCTTCAGCCATTCTGAAGCTTTCATACTCTCCAATGCACGTGTTTAGTCTGTTCTCCCTGACTCCAGATGTTCCTTCATGTGCAATCTGTAGAGTATCCCACATTCCTTTTGCAGTGGTGCATTGCGAGACTCTGTAGAATTCATCCTGGTTCAGGGCACTGACTAAACAATGCTTTGCTTTGAAATTTAGTAGGATTCTCCTTCTGTCTTCATCATTCCATTCTGCTTCCAGCTTCTCTTTGTATCTTCCATCTTCAGTTGGAGCCATTGGGACGAAATCTCTTTTATCAATAACTGACCAGATGTCAAGATCAATTGATTGGAGGTAGATCTGCATCCTCATCTTCCAGTACCCATAATGCTCTCCACTGAAGCCTGGTGGTCTGTTAGTGTTGTTCCCTTCAGGAAGTATATTCTCTCCAAAGCCAGCCATCTTTGTTCCCGGACTGTGAAATCCTTTGAATAGGAATCCGGGCTCTGATACCACTTGTTAGCAAGGCTGACTTCCCAAGAGGGGGGTGAATTGGGAAGATTGAAATTTTTCTGCACAAAGTGAAGCAAGTGAAGATATCACAGTATAATGAAAATAACGTGTGAAACAGAGCAAGCTGAAAAGTAGAGATAAGAAGAAGAAAACTCAGTAATTTATCCTGGTTCGGTCTATCCACTTGACCTACATCCAGTCCTCAAGACACCTCTTGAGATTTATCCACTATCCAGCAAGAATTTCAATGGGCTTCTTGCTAAAGCCACAGTACACGAGTATGCTCTGTTCTGAGCTCTCTCAAACTCTCTAAGCACTTTCTCTATGTGCTTCCCAATCCCCTTGTGAATACCCCTCACAAGTAATTCTATCTTCCAGATGAAGAGTAGATTGTTTACAAATGAATAACTCTCTTGAATAGAGTGGATATGAAGGTTTAAGTACAAATAATGAGGTTGGAAGGGTAAAAGCTTTTGAGATGAAGATTCAGCAGAAATTCAGTATATACAAGTTTGATTTTGTTACCCACAACTTCAAATAATGTTATATTTATAGATTTTGATCTCAAATATCCGTTAGAAACTAAATCTATCCGTTGGGGAAGTTATCCAACGGTTACTCTGAAAAAACTATCCGTTTACCAACCGCATTTAATGTTTCTGACATACTGAAATTCGAATTTCGGTTGGCCAACAGACGAATTTCGAGGGAACCGAAGGTTAAAGCTTCCAACGTAAAAATACAAAGTTCGTCTGTCCATAGAGTGAAATTCGAATTTCGAAACTCATAAAATCTTTCCACAATGTGACATACGAATTTTCAAGAAGAAAGATTTTCTGTTAAGTGTGAACAGTGTTTTCAATTTGCTACAGTGCCCTCGAAATTCGAATTTTGGATGCCCAAAATTTGTCTGTCCACTGAACGTTTATAGAGGCACAGTAGTTCACTTTCTTCGAAATTCGAATTTTGACAGAGTGAAATTCGTCTGTCAGAGAACAGTTTTGAGACTGAAATCACTCTTGATCTCAGATGAACTTTATCAAGCATTCAGACGAATTTCCTATATTTTCTCAAGTTTTGTTTTGTCTGAAATTCGAATTTTGAAAGAGTGAAATTCGAATGTCACAAAGTAACCCCTTTTTTGACTCAGGTGAAAATTCAAATTTTGCTAAGTTAAAGTTCGTCTGTCAGAGAGCATTTTCAAACTTAGTTTCTTCTTAATTTCAGATGAACTTTAGCAAAGCTTCAGACGAATTTCCTTAGTTTTCATAAATGACATTTTGTCTGAAATTCGAATTTTGAGACTGTGAAGTTCGTCTGTCACAAAAAGGCTTCTTTCAGACTTGATTGAAATTCAAATTTTGAAAGACCAAAATTCGTCTGACAGAGAGACACCTCTTCAGACTTATTCAGTTTTAACTCAAAATTCGAATGTCTAAGGGCCAAATTCGAATTTCCAACTTGACAGTTCAGTTAAACTTTCAAACTTCGTCTGTTTGTGAGTATTTTTCAAATAAGTAAAGATTTAACTTCAAATCAAGGTTTGAAAACGTCTTTTTCTCAAATCAAAATCTTTTACCCAATCTAAACAAAAACCAAAGATCCTACCAAAGATCTAATAGCAAATACTCAGCAAATCTTCACTTGAAACAGCTTTGATCTCCTTTGATATCTTCAATCCAAGCTCTTGAGTGTTGGTTTGGAATCATCAAAACTCTTGATCCAACAGATTGTTCTTTGCTAAGTTTATCACCGTTTATTACGCATTTTGAATCTCTTCAACAAAAGTTCTATATATGCTCTCTAAGATAATACGAGAACACCATGAGATTTGTCATGATGAATTTCAATACCCAGAACAATAGAAGCTTCTTCAAGATCTTTTATATCGAAAGCACTTGATAAGAAGGACTTTGTTTCATGAAGTAGACTCAAATCACTGCTTGCAAGTAGAATATCATCCACATAAACGATAAAAATAAATTTACTTCTACTAGTCTTTATGTATATACACTGATCAAAATTATTTTCAACAAACCCAAAAGATGTTACTACCTCATCAAACTTCAAATACTACTAACGGGAGGCTTGCTTGAGACCATATATTGACCTTTTCAACTTGCACACCATATGATCTTTACCATTTTCTATAAAACCTTCTGGTTGTGCCATATAAACTTCTTCATTGAGATCTTTCCATTAAGAAAGCCATCTTCACATCCATTTGGTGAAGTTCTAAGTCAAAATGAGATACTAAAGCCATAATGATTCTAAAAGAATCTTTGGTGGACATTGGTGAGAAAGTTTCAGTAAAATCAATTCCTTCTCTCTGTGAATAACCTTTTGCTCCTAGTCTAGCTTTGAATCTTTCAATTTGACCCTTAGAGTCTTTCTTTGTTTTGAACACTCATTTGCAACCAATTGGTTTACATCCACTAGTAGTTGAATAAGCTCCCAAACTTTGTTATTCGCCATAGACTCTAATTCATCTCTCATTGCTTCCTTCCACATATCTGATTAAGGACTATTGATAGCTTCAGTATAAGTCAAAGGGTCTACAATTTAGCTAACATCAAATTTTGTCTCTCCTAAATAGACATGATGATAATTTGAAATTTCTGGTTTTCTTTCTCTCTAAAATCTCCTTAGAGGGACTTTTAGTACCACTAGTTCGTGTGTTTCTGGAATCAATTTAGTTGTCTAAGGAGTCTCATGTGTATCTGGGCCTGATTCAACTATCTGATCATTCATCACAGGGGCTTCAACTTGAGTAGATAAATCCATATTAACTAGTACAGTCACATCTTCTAACTGGGGCAAAGAGACATCCACTATGTTTGTTGGCTCATGTATTTTAGGAGTTTCAAAAAATTTTTCCTCAGCAACATCAAATTCTAGAAATTTTGCCGCCATTAATTCAACAATTCTAGTACCATGTGTGGGACAATAGAATCTATATCCCTTTGAATGCTCTAGGTATCCAATGAAGAAACAACTTGAAGTTTTAGGATCGATCTTCCTTTGAAGAGGATTATAAATTTTTACGTCAGCAGGGCATCCCCAGACATGGAAATGATTAAGACTCGACTTTCTGCCAGTCCATAACTCAAAAGGCATTTTGGGCGCAGATTTACTAGGGATATGATTGAGAATATAAGTCCCAGTTTTTAATGCCTCAACCCACAAGAAATTAGGTAAATTGGTTTTGATCATCATCCTCCTAACCATGTCTATGAGTGTACGATTTCTCATTTTAGCCACACCATTCTATTCAGGACTTCCAGGCATAGTATATTAGGCAACAATTCCACAATCCCCTAAATATTTATTAAAAGGCCCCTTTTCTTGTCCACTTTCATCATACTTGTCATAATACTCACCACCACAATCAGATTCCACTATCTTGATGATGATTCCCAACTGTTTTTCAACTTTAGTTTGATAGATCTTAAACACATCTAGTGCATTAGACTTGTCTTTAATTAGGAAGATATAGCCGTAATGAGAAAAATCATCAATAAAGGCAATGAAGTACCTTTTCCCACAAATAGTATTCGAGTAAGGCCAACTTATGTCAGTATGGATTATTTCTAAGAGATTACTGCTACGAGTTGCACCTTTCTTCTTAGTCTTAACTTTCCTTTAGCACAATCAACACAAGTCCCTATTCTCCCAAATCAAGAGAAGGGAGAATATTATCTTTAATTAATCTATTAATTCTTTCATTTGAAAGATGACCCATACGCCTATGCCACAAAAGAGGAGATTTTTCTTTGATTAAAGCTCTCTTAGCCACAGATTTTTCAACATCGAAACATTCATCATTTGAAGACAAGAATAGTTTATATAGTCTATTAATCAAAATACAACTTCCAATCACCTTAGAATTATAAGAAATGTCAATTCTTTTATTTCCAATATTGAAAAAATATATCCTCCTTCATTAAGCAAAGAAACTAAATTTCTCTTAAAGGAGGAAACATAAATTATGTTCTATAAACAGAGCTAAAAACTAGAATAAAAAAACAAAACAATAGTTCCAATGTATTATGTTAGAATAGCTAACTTCCCAAGAGGGGGGTGAATTGGGAAGTTAAAATTTTTTTTGCATAAACGTAATTTCACAGTGAAAGCAAAAGTTTGCAAAAAAAAAAAAATAGAGTGCAGTGAAAATGAAAGTAAATGCAAGAAGAAGGAAGGAAGGACTCAGAAATTTATCCTGGTTCAGTCTGATTCACTTGACCTATATCCAGTCCCTAGGCTACCACTTGAGATTTTCACTATCTGATGGGTCCCTTGCAATGCCTCAGTACAAACTAGTGCTTTGTTTTTAAAACACTCAAATTCTACACCCAACACTCTTACAAGTATTTCCCAATTCCCTTTATGACTCCCCTCACAAAGAATCATTCTTCTAGATGAAGAAAATTTTTTTACACAGAATAAATACTCTCTAGAATAGAGTGGATATGAAAGTTGAAGTACAATAAATGCAGTATAAGGGTGAAAAAGCTCTGTCTAATAAATTCGGTAGAGTTTTAGTAAAAACATATTTAAATTCATTACCCACAACTTTAAATAATGTTCTATTTATAGATTTGTGACTTAACTAGTTGTTAGACACAAGATCTAGCTGTTAGAAACTTTAACCAATGGTTACTCTGCAGAAATAGCCGTTCACCAACCGTATTTAATATGTCTGACATGCTAAAATTCGAATTTTGGGGTACAACAGACAAATTTTTCAGAAACAGAAGGTTAAGGATTTCAACGTTAAACTTTAACATTTGTCTGTTCAAGAGTGAAATTCAAATTTTTAGTTTGCTAAAATTATCTTATGTTAGAACATATGAATTTTCATATTGAAAGTGTATCTATTGAGTTTGAACAGCTGTCTCATGTTTTCATAGTGCACTCGAAATTCATTTGTCAGAGGCTTGTTCAATATGATACAAAAGTTTTCCTCAGTGAAATTCAAATTTTGAACTACAAAGTTCATCTGTCAGAAGCATGCTCTAACGAGACTCACAAGTTTCAAATTGAAAATTCACACTTTGAAGTCCAAAGTTCATTTGTTAGACAAGATGATTTTGAACTCTTTTTGAACTTTACCAACATTCGAGTTTTGACTAAACTTTAGATGAATTTTGCACATATTCATTAACAATACTTAGCTCGAAATTTAAATTTCACAACTAAAATTTGTTAGGCTTGGCTGGTCACCTAAGATGGTGGTGAATTGGGTGATGAAAGATTTTCACCTTTTTTGAATCACAACCCAATTTCAGTAGTTGTATAGCAAAATAAGGATGAACAAAGAGATAGTAAAGTGCAGCAATTGAAGTGAGAAGATGAAGAGCAAGACACAAGAATTTATACTGGTTCGGCTTAAACCACTTGGCTTACGTTTAGTCCCCAAGTTACCACTTGAGATTTTCCACTATATCCTACAGGTTTGATCTATGTACCTGTGAAGTCTCAGTACATTCCACAAGTTTCAGTAGGCACTTGTGAAGCCGCTCTCCTCACACTCTTACAAGATGGGTAATATCTCTTAATATTTCCCCACACTAAGATTCTACCTAGAAGTTTATAGAAAAGAATGATTATAGAAATAAGACTCTCTTTAAGAGTAGATGATACATTGAAAGCTCACTCTATTGAGGTGGATTTTTCAAAAAATGTTGACACAAAAAGATTTTATGTATTGGAACAACATTTTGACATAAATTCTCTTAAGATTGTTACCTATAAGTTCAAATGGAATTCTATTTATAGATTTTTGGCTTAACTAGATATTAGACACAAGATCTATCCGTTAGACACAAGTTCTAGCTATTACTGTGCAAAAAGAGTCATTCACCAACCGTATCAAATGCATTCATCATACTAAAATTTGAATTTTGAAGATCAATAGACGAATTTCACAGAATTAGTATAATTATGTGTTTAATCTTAAACTTCAAAAATTCATCTGTCACAAAGTGAAATTTGAATTTCGAGTTTGCCAAAGTTAACTCATGTTAGTTCATGCGAATTTTCATATTGGAAGTCCGTCTGTTGAAATTTGAACAGTTTCTCAAGTTTTCACAGTGCACTTCAAAATTCGAATTTCAAAAGCTAAAATTCGCTTGTTAAAGGCACATTTAACATGATACAAAAATTCTCTCTTTGAAATTCAACTGTTGAACTGCAAAGTTTATCTATTAGAGATATGTTCTAATGAGACTCACTAGTTCTCATTTTGAAATTTGCACTTTGAAGTCCAAAATTCATCTGTCAGAGATGGTGACAGTGAACTCATTTTAAACTTTACCAATATTCAAATTTTGACCAAGTTTCATTTGAATTTTGCACACTTTCACTAATAGTGCTTAGTCCGAAATTTGAATTTCAAAACTAAAATTTTCCTATCAGAGCTGAAACCTCTGTAATTTCAAATTTTACTAAGCAAAGTTTAAATTTTGCACAAAATAAACATCAGTCGAATATAAAATTCATCTATTAGCCAATATTTCTCAATTCTAACATAAACTAACATCAAATTTATTTAATCTAATTTATTTAAAACATATGGTAACAAGATTAAGTAAATTTCAAAGATTAAAACTACCTCAAGACCTAAGTAAAAACAAAATATACCTAGTAACTAGATCTTCAATGCTTGAGCTCTAATTTCACTTAGTCATTTCCTTCTTGGTATGCTTCCTTTTGATCTTCAATTCTTTGGAGCATCCTATCTTTTTTTCTTTCTTGAGTAAGACATGATATTGATTTTCCTTTCTTTATTCCAATGCTCAATCTTCCTACTTGAAGCATCCTACATTTAATATATTACACTTACAAACCAAGTAGTTAGTCCAATTTATATATCCAACTTGTATTATACAATATAAAAGCACAATAGATATATTAGTACATAACATGATATGTGCATTATAAACTTAATTAAATACATGCTAATGTAGATTTTATTTCTTTAAAGAACATTATATATGTTAGACACATATAATGCATTTGTTCCTTATTATCCTACATTTCTCATCATCAAAACTTATATTATATTAAACCCAACAAAATTCATCTATCAAAGACTATACCTCTATAACTTTGAATTTCACTAAGCAATGTTTGAATTTTGCATAAAATAAGTATGAGTCAACAGCAAAATTCATCTGTTACCCAATATGTCTCAATTCTAACACAAGCTAACATTTGATAACTTTCAAATAACACATTCAAATGTTGTGGTAACTTAAAAGAAATAAAGATCAAAGCTGTTTACCTAGATTACAAATGGAGAAATCCTAACAACTAAGTCTTCTCATATTCTTCATTGAATTTCTTCACTTAATCCTTTCACATTCCTTTGATATTCTCTTTTCTAAGCTCTAGTTTTTTGAAATCATCAAACTTTTGATTCAACACATTCTACTTCAACTTCAGCTTTATTCCTAACTTTAAGATTAGACTCCCTTTGACTTGGCCTCCTTCTATCCTTGAGACCCTACAATGTGCAAGTAATATGAATGGTAGTTCCACAGTCTGGCCACCAAGAATCTAAAGGAACATCAACTAAATTTGCCTAAAAACAAACATAAGCCAACAACTCACCTTGTCCCTTGCCTTTCTTCTTTTCTAACCAAGTTTTGTACTTCACGCAATCAGCCTTCTTATGACCCTTTGCCTTGCAAAAAAAATATTCCAGATCAACAACATTCTCTTTGATCACTACTCCATGATTGTTTCCATGCCTTTTGAAAGTCTAAGCACTCATGTTAATCTTGGGAGCATAGGTCTTTGTTTTGTTGAATTTCCCTTTTCCCTTATAAGGATGTGGCTTATTGTGGGAAATAAGATAAGCAAACTTTTTTTTTCTCTCTCTTCAACTTTTCTTCCTTACCCACCCATTTTTAGATCAGATCATTAATACTCCAAGTCTGGTCTCAAGTATTACAAGCAATTTTAATCTAACTAAACTCAGACAGGGGAGAGATAAGAGTATGATGAACAATGAAGCTGTTAGGAAGAGGAATCTTGTAAGCTTTGAGCTTAGTCTATGTATGCACCATCCTCATGATATATTCCCTAACTTCCTTAGTATTATCATACTTCTTGGATGTCAGCTCACTCATCAATCTACCAGCTTCAGCATTGTCAGACAATTGATATCTTTCCCCAACAACATTGAGGATTTCTTTCACATTATTAGTATCTAGCATACCACTTATCAAGTGTTCAACAATTGATCTCTTCATTGCTATAAGGTAAAGACAATTAGATCTTTCCCACTTAGCATAAAATTTCTTGTCCTAAGCACTACTTTCACTAGTCAATTTCAGAGGTTCATCAACTCATAATGCCATATCTATATCGACTATACCCAAGGAAAATTCCACATCTTGTTTCCAGGTTTTGTAATTATGCTAGCAGTATTTTTGTTCACAACAAAAGAAACCAATTCATAAAATACAACATGGTCAATGTACAAGGCAATTACAAAGATAGCTCAAAATGAATAAAATGCCAAACAAGATATCTCTAAGGGCACTGCATGCATCATCATGGACTCCTTTTTGGATAGAGAACACGATATGCAATTAGTCCCACTTGCATGAGGTTAACCAAAATTAATTTGAAAATTTTATCCCCTTTGGGAAGATAAATTAATTATGCCTCGTGATTTCAAAAGAACCATCCCCTTTAGGCAAATAGGCCTTCTTAACCATGTTCCCAACCATATGCTTTGTACAATCCTAGAATTTACAAATATAATCTCCCCTTTTGGGTAGGTAATTGTAAGTAAAAATTCAAACAATTCCATCAATAAGGGAAGTTAACGGTTTTGCAACAATTTACAAAATAATTTTCCTAGACTGGAATAAAATTATCTCATTTTCCTATCAATAAAATTACCTAATAAATGTACCACTTTGGTGAAAAATATCATCAAGTATGTAAAACAAAATTCCTAGACTAGGAAAATTAAAAATAATCCATAGTTGCAATTAAATGTGAACAACAAATCATTTTAATATTGAAAATATTGTCCAACAGGTGACAAAATAAAAGGAGGGAAAAAGTAAAATTCCATAAAAATGCTTGGGCTAAAGTATAATTAATAAAACTTTATGGCCTAAATATAATTACAGAAATATATGGGTACGAAAGCATAATTTTCCCGAAAAGAAACTTTAAGCCGTCAAACCCAAATTCTACCACCACGGGTTTTCAACCTTCTGTTCACGTCAAGATGACATCATCATCCAATTTTTTTTAAATATAAAAAATAATATTTGATTACCAAAAAACTAGAAAAACCTATCAAATTTATTGATAATACCACCAATACCTCATATATACAAAAGAAAACCAGTGGTAGTGACAAAGTACTTCATCCCTCCTACTGGCAACATAAGGCCGCTATCATCAATGGTGACTGGCAATGGCCATGGTCGGGCTAGTGACGATTTGGGCAGCACCACAATCATCACGTTGCATAGAAAACCACAACGTGACAGTCGTCGTGCTACCAGTTAGGCGCAAATGCCCTTGTCACCTATGATGACAATGCCAAAATCCCACCGAAGACATTTGAAATTTTTTTAAATAAATAAATAAATCTGAAAGCAAGATATTGAAAGACTGATTCTCAAAAGTATATACACAATACATCCAAAACACACACACACACACACACACACACACACACATATATATATAACAGAGCTCTGATGCCACATGTAAGTTTTAAACTTCTAAAATGGCAACCAGATCTATGTATGAGTATAAATGTGAATAAAACAAATATATATTTACCTTTTGACGACACTTTGAATAATGGTTTTTCTATATCCACCAACTATGGGCTTTAGTAAAACATAAAGACCCATATCCTTTGCCACCAACAAAATTTATAATTAAACTGTGTGTGTTTAACCCATTAATTCTTATGATCACAAAATAATACTGGGCTTTAACATCTTAATGGACTATAGTTAACTTGTATTATAAAACATAAAATAATTAATGTGAGCCAAGAAATAAATTTTATAAAAATTTTCCAACATGCTAGGCGTGATTGTTGCTGGTATCACAGAGATTGAAAGGCTTGAACAAGTTGTTCCTGAGAAGAAGAGCAGTTCTTTGGGAATTTTCTGGCAAGTTCCACATTGTGTTCTTGTGGGTGCTTCAGAGATTTTCATGTATGTGGGTCAATTGGAGCTCTTTAATAAGCAAGCCCTAGATGGGATCAAGAGTTTTGGAAGCTCACTTTGTATGGCTTCAATGTTCCTTCGAAATTTTGTGAGTTCAATGTTGGTTGATATTATAATGGCAATCACTACAAGAGGTCAAAAGTTAGGATGGATTCCTCATGTCCTCAATGAAGGATGACATTTGGATAGGTTTTTCTTTCTACTTGCTGCTCTTGACATTGTTGGTTACTTATTCTGTGCTAAGTGGTGCAAGAACATTAGAATCGTAATGAATGGTGAGAGTGAAGAAGGGTCCATCACCTTTGAGAGTTTCAAATTTAGGGTTTTTCTTTTTTTCAATTCCTTCCTTTGGGGAAGAATTTTTTTATCTTGCTTTTTTTTTTAATTAATAAGGCCTTCAAGGGTAAGCCTTGTTATTAGATGCAAAATGCATGACCACCTCAATTCTTAGGTCTCTTTTGATATGCGAAGGTAGAAGTAGGTGTGGAGGTAATATGTTTTTTCTTTCATAACATGGATAATTTTGTCTCATTAATTACTCAATTTATTACAATTGAGAAGAGAGAAATTTTTCTTTTTGTTCCTGGCTCAGAAACTCAGAGAAACAAATAAACTCAAATGATAGAAAAACTTCGTTGAGTCTGAACAAAGAAGAATGCCGCTTTTATACTAGTTTTTGATGCATTTAACGGATAGAATTTTAATGGAGTTTATGAAGGGAATTATGGAGGGGTAGGGGTTATAGGGAATTGAAGAGGGGGTTATAGGGGATTACAGGGAATTGAAGAGGGGGTTACAAGGAATGATTATTGTTCCGTTTCATCCTCCCTAGGTTGGTCAGAACTCGCCCTTGAGTCAAAGTCAGTATCATCATCCAGATAGGGTGATAAGTTAGCAACGTTGAAAGTGGCAGAAACTTCATAAGCACCAGGCAATTCAACCTTATAAGCATTATTGTTGATCTTTTGTACAATCTTGAAAGGACCATTAGCTCTAGGAGACAACTTGACATTGGGTTGTTTAGGAAAACGCTCTTTTCTTAGATGTATCCAAACCAAGTCTCCCACATTAAAGATCTGTTACTTCCAATGCTTGTCTTGCTGTGTCTTGAGTTTGAAATTCTACTTCTGGATTCTTTCACAAACTTGTTCATGCAACTTCTTGATTTCCTTAGCCCTTTGATCTGCATCAGAACTATACTGCTGCTTATCAAGTGAAGAGGTCAAGTCTAGTGGAATAAGGGGACGAGTGCCATAAACAACTTCAAACGGACACTTCCCAGTTGCTTGATCAATAGAATTATTGTAGGCAAATTCAACTTGAGCAAGAATGAGGTCCCACTGCTTCAAATTCTTCCCCACAAAACTTCGAAGAAGATTTCCCAAAACTCTGTTAATAGCTTCAGTTTGACTGTCCGTCTGTGGATGGCTAGCACTGCTAAATTGGAGCTTAGTTCCCATCTTCTTCCTTAGCGTTTGCCAAAAGTGGTTGAGAAACTTGACATCATGATCAAAGGTAATAGTCTTAGGAATGCCATGGATACGGACAATCTTCTTGAAGTACAAATCTGCAACTTGAACTGCGTCATTAGTCTTCTGGCATGGAATAAAATGGGCCATCTTTGAAAATCGATCCACAACAACCATGATGGAATCTTTTTGCCTCTGTGTTCGGGGTAAACCAAGAACAAAATCCATGCTCACATCTTCCCATGATGCTTCTGGAACCGGCAGTAGCATGTATAATCCTGTATTTTACCCTTTGGTCTTAGCCACATGACATATTCAGTATCGCTGTATATGCCGATTGACATCTCATTCAAGCCTTGGCCAATAGAAATTCTCTTTGACCAGATCAACTGCCTTGTCTCTGCCAAAATGACCAGCTAATCCTCCATCATGAGCTTCCCAAATTATTGCCTCCCTCAAAGAACCCTGAGGAATGCATAGGGTTTTACCTTGGAATAGAAACTCATCATGTCAGTAATACTGGTGGAATGATTGATTGGCAGTAGCTTCCCACATTCCATGGAAATCAGGGTCATCCTGGTACAGCTCCTTGACAAGGTCAAAACTAATAACTTTGGACTGCATTGTTGTTAGCAAAACATGTCGACGGCTAAGAGCATCAGCTACAGAGTTTAAAATTCCAGCCTTATGCTTGATTAGGAAGGGATAAGATTGCAAGATTTCACTCCAACGGGCATGTTTTCAGCTGATATTTTGTTGAGAATTCAAATACTTTAGAGCTTCATGATCTGAAAAAAGTATGAACTCTTTGTTCAAGAGATAGTGACTCCAATGTTGCAGAGCTCGAACAATGCCATAGAATTCTTTATCATAAGTAGAATACCTGAGTTTGGCATCATTGAGTTTCTCACTGAAAAAGGCAATGAGATGACCTTCCTGGCTTAAGACAGCACCAATTCCAGTATTGGAGGCATCACAGTTAACTTCGAACACCTGGTCAAAATTTGGAAGCACTAGGATGGGAGCTTCAATCAACCGCTTCTTTAGCTCCTCAAAACTCCTCTGAGCTTGCTCCGTCCACTAAAATTTGTCTCCCTTGGTGCAATCTGTGAGGGGTGCAGCTTCGAAGTTCACTGAAATTGGTCTCCCTAGAGCTAAAATTGTGAATGAACCTCCTATAGAAAGAAGCTAATCCGTGAAAGCTTTGAAGTTCCTGGAGAGATTTTGGAACTGGCCAGTTATTAATGGCTTCAACTTTACTCGGATCAACTCGAACATCTTTTGCGGTGATGATGTACCCCAAGAAAACAACTTCATTGGCAAGAAAAGTGTACTTCTTTAGATTGGCAAAAAGCTTTTAGTCTCGCAGGGCTTGCAAGACTTGTCGTAAGTGATCGAAGTGTTCTTCCTGACTCTTGTTGTAAATAAGAATGTCGTCAAAGTAAACAACAACAAATTTGCCAGTGAAGGGTCGCAATACCTGATTAATCAGGCGCATGAATGTGCTAGGGGCATTGGCTAGTCCAAAAGACATCACATTCCACTCATACAAGCTATCTCTTGTCTTGAAGGCGGTCTTCCATTCATCTCCTGGCCGAATCCAAATTTGGTGATACCCACTGCAAAGGTCAATCTTTGAAAAGGTAGTGGCACCATGCAACTGGTCTAACATGTCATCGAGCTGGGGTATCAGAAACCAATACTTGATCGTAATTTTGTTAACAGCTCAGAAATCGATGCACATTCTCCAACTCCCATCTTTCTTGGGTACTAATAGCACAGGTACAGCACAAGGGCTAACATTTTCCCGAACCAGCCCTTTCTTCAGCAGCTCTTCAACTTGTTGCTGGACTTCGGTATGTTCCTGAGGACTCATCCTATAAGCAGGCTTGTTAGGAATGACTACTCCTGGAACAAAATCAATGGCGTGTTGTATGTCTCTCATGGGTGGTAACCTGGGTGGTATCTCATCAGCTATTACATCTGAAAACTCGGATAATAAGGGCATAACTCCTGGCGAGATGGTGGACTCAATGTTCGTCTCGAGTACTAGTATGAAACTCATCGTCTGGGCTTCAGATTTCGTCACCTTAAACTCTTCCTTGGTCATCAAAGTCACCAATGGCTTAGCTTCTGTCGAGGCTTTGCTAAACTCACTAAGCGGTAGGGGTGCTAGCTTGATCATGACACCATCTTTAATGAAAGAATAGGTGTTTGTATGTCCATCATGCAGAGCATATCGATCATATTGCCATGGTCTCCCCAAAAGAAGGTGGCATGCATCCATGGGAACAACATCACACAAAACGTCGTCATAATACTTGTTCCTAATAGAGAAAGTAACAAGGCATTGCTTAGAGACTTTTACCTCGCTTCCAGTATTAAGCCAGTGAAGCTTGTAAGGATACGGATGGTCGTGCGTTGGTAGCTTCAATTTCTGCACCATGTAGTCAGACACTACATTTTCACAACTTCCACTATCAATGATGACATTACAAACTTTGTCCTGGGCAGTGCAACGGGTATGAAAAATGTTGTGTCATAGCCAGGGTTCCTCCTTAACTATAGCTACATGTAGACTTCGTCTAATAACCAAAGCCTCTCCTTGATCTGCAGGCGTAATCTCCTCATCATATACCGGTTCAATTTCATAAAATGTAGTCCCATCTTCATCTTCCTCAGGTGCTTCATAAACTTGCCCTTCCCTAATTGTGACAATCCTCTGAGTAGGATAGTCTGAGGCGATGTGGCCGAATCCTTAGTATTTTAAGCATCAGGTTGCTTTAGAGCCAGACTCCTTGGCAGTATTCGGTGGAGGCTTGCGTGTAGTGCTAGGCTACGGCTTGCCTGAAGAATTAGGCTGCTGAAATTCTGCCTTACGACCATCAAAATAACCCCTAGAGGAAGAAGGTTGAAAAGAAGACCTCTTGGACGTTTGCTTCTCAATACGGATGGCTAGGCGAATTACATCATCCAAAGTCCAATACTGCTGAAGCTGGACTGGACGACTGATGTCAACGTTTAACCCTGCAAGATAACGAGCTATCATTTACTCCTCCTTCTCCTGTATGTCACACTTCATCATAAGTTTTTCAAACTCTCTGGTGTATTCTTCTACAGACAAGGACCTCTGTCGAAGATTCTGCAATTGGATAAAATTATCTTGGTGGTAATGTTCCAGTAGGAACTTCCTGGTGAGCTGTCATCTCATTTTCTCCCAGGTCTCAATCTTGTGCTTTCTCTCGCGTACTCACTTCCGTTTGAGATTTTCCCACCATATAGAAGCATGCTTCTTGAGTTTAAGAGTGACGATCTTAACTTTCTGTCCGTCTAGAATCTCCTTGTATTCAAATACTCACTCAACAGTTTGAAGCCAATCTACAAACTCATCTGGCTGGAGTCTTCCCTCAAGTTCAGGAATGTCTACTTTGATGTCACTAGGGCGGAATGGTTGTTGTTGAAGACGGCGGTGGTTGTCAGTGGATGATGAACTGCTGCTAATCGAATCACCTTCTAGGTTTTCTTTATGAGTTTCTAGCAAAGCTCGCTGCATTTCTACGGTAGCTTCCAATTCTCGTATTCGACGTCTCATCTCGTCCATTGCAACATCCTGTACATTCCTGCGTCTTGGAGGCATTTTTTTTCTGGCCTTTTCTGCAAGGTTAGGACTTAGGCAAAAAAAAACATTTAAAAAGTATAGGGATGAAAAGGAAATTTTATGGTGTGTAGGGGTAGAAAAGGAATTTTAAGAAAGTTTGAAGCAGAACTGTAATTTTGGAAAATATGGGGGCAAAATTGCAATTTCAAAAAGTTTAGAGGCACAATTGCAATTTTAGGAAGTAAAGGGGTACAAATATAATTTTGAAAAGATTAGGGGCAAAAATGTAAATATGGAAAGTATATTGGCAAAAATATAAATATGAAAAAGTATAGGGATCAAACTATAAATATGAAAAGTTTGCCTAACTGGGTAGAGTGACGTGGCAGAAGTGACACATGGCAGACACTGGGTGTCTGATCTGTCACTGACTGGATAGCTCAGGATGACGTGGCAGATGACGTCATCATCTTCAACCTCCAGAGCGCGTGGTCGGCGCGTGGAGCGTGTATTCGGTGCGTGGACTTCCGGTGACGGCGCGTGGAGTATCAGATGACGGTGAAACTCTCCAGTCCGAGGTTTTCAGGCCTTCCGACCTCGATGGTGATGTCCATTTTCCTGAACAGTGAACAGAACTAGATTCCAACGGCAGCGGCGGTCGCTGCTCACTTTCAGGTGACTCTTTGACGGCTCTCTCACTCTACTCAGCTTCTGGATACTCTCTAACCTCGCTCTGATACCAAAATGGCTTAGAAACTCAGAGAAACAAACAAACTCAAATGATAGAAAAACTTCGTTGATTCTGAATGATTCTGAACAAAGAAGAAAGCCCCTTTTGTACTAGTTTCCAGAGGCATTTAATGGACAGAATTTTAATGGAGTTTATGAAGGGAATTATGGAGGGGTAGGGGTTACAGGGAATTGAAGAGGGGGTTACTGGGAATGATTATTGTTCCGTTTCAGTTCCTTTTTCTTTCTATTGTTTTTGTTCTTTTTTCTTTCTATTATTTTCTATTCACTAACAATCACAACACTCATAAAAATTGAATGTCCATTTTTCACTCACATGAATGATGGCGTGATATGTAGTTGAAATGTTGTTGAGATTGGATCGGACTAGACGAGATGGTTGGATCAATTCAACAGTCACCTAGAAACACTAATAGCTTGTTTGTAGCTTCAAACTATTTAAAGGGTTGCACCAAGTTGGACCATTTTGAACCGCCTTTTAAGCCAGGAACTAGGGTGGGTTTTACAGAATCGACTGAGTCTGTAAATTGGGTAAAATTTAACCTTAATTTATTTTATTTGAGCAAAACTATTAATTGTAAAATTTATTAGAGAGTGGAAACTCATACTTGGCTTAAGCAAGATCAATTAATGTTTGACAAGTCATGAAGTTATCCTCAAGAATAAAAAAATGCATTGTATTATGTAGACATTTTATAATATTGCTGTTAGGTGGTGTTATATGTTGACTTGTTAATATATTATTTTCAATGTTTTAACATATATTACTACTATGTAAGCTTATTAACTCATTATAAAATTAGACTATTTAAGTTTATTTTCAAGTTATTTAACAATTTAATAATTTACTTCTTATAGTATATTGTTATATATAATATTATTTTTATTTAACCATTGTGTCACCAGTTTAACCACTATTCTAAAGAGATGAATGATGAAAATCATGACTTAGTGGCATTTTCAATTCGACGTCCATGAATCTTTTAAAAAATTCTGTAGTTGGAGAATGTGCTATTAGTATAATTATTTTTCTCATATACTATGCCAAATTTTTATCTTTTTCATGCATTGGTCGGAAATAAATAACTAGTAAGAGAAATTTCACATGAATTAGTGATGGGAGATACTTTAGGAACCCGTCCTAAGAGTTCTCTTTGAGTTAAAGATTGTGCAACTTAAAGAAACATGAACTAAACACAAGAACAGCGATGAACAACAATGAACAAAAATTGAAAAATAGATATGATAAAAATAAGAAGAAAGAAACAAAATGTTGGTAAAAGAAAAAATGCTCCAAGAGAACTTGTTTCTTGAATTCTAACTCTAGGACGCCACAAGGATCACCACTCTTTGATAAGTCCTCATTCTTTCTGGCACTCAAAGATGAGCAAGAAAGAACTCACTGAACAACAACAAAGTTACTGAAAAGAAATACATTTATTTATGTTGTGTTTTGCAAGAGTACAAGAGGTGCCTATTTATGGGCAAATATTAACTCACAAACTAACTCTAGTTCTGCTCACAAACCTAATCAAAGTTTATCTCATTAATGCAAAAAGAAAACTCTAAAACAAAAAAGAGCAATTAATTTAAATTTTGACTCTCAAAAGTTGGCTCCTCTTTAATGCTAAACGGAAGAGAATATGCTAAAATTCTTTTCCTAAATAAAAGGGAGATCAAATTAGATCATTACATGCTCTTTATTTAAAAGGAAACAAATTAACTAAAATAATTCCAATAAAACTTATTAAAAACGTCACTTTTAGTGACCACATGAGAAACACATGAATTTTAAGTGAATTCTCCTTGTTGGGCTTTTTTCAAGTTGGGCTCTTTGACTGTAATTTGACTTCACATTTTCAGCTTGCCTCTTTCTTTATTTTGCGCCTCAAGATCATTCAAATACAATGGTTCCATGTTAATCATGCTTTGGATCAATCCATTCATGGCTTGCTTTTGTTAGGTTTGCTGGCTTCCCAAGAGGGGGGGTGAATTAGGAAGTTCAAAATTTTTCTGCACAATTGTGATAAAACAGTGATAGTAAAAGTTGCAGAAAACAAATTACAGAATACATAAAGCAATTGCAAGGTAAAAGAGGAGATGACACAGAGATTTATCCTGGTTCGATTTACTTGACTTGACTTATATCCAGTCCTCAAGCTATCACTTGAGATTTTCTACTATCTTGCAAGAATTCAGTGGGCTCCTTGCAATGCCACAGTACAAGCTGATACTCTATTCTAAGAGCTCTCAAATATACACTCTACACTCCTACAAAGTGTTTCCTAAATCCCTTGTGAAAACCCCTCACAAGAAAATCCTTTTTTCAGGTGAAGAAAAGATTTTGTACAGGACGAAAAACTCTCTAATACAGAGTAAATAAAACAGTTGAGGTGCAATAAATGAAGTGTAAGTGGGTAAAAGACTTTGATTGAAGATTTCAGTAGAATTTTAGTATTTATAGTGTAAATTCGTTACCCACAACTTCAAATGAAGTTCTATTTATGGATTTATGACTTAACTAGACATTAGACACAAGATCCAATTGTTGGAGACGTTACCCAATGGTTACTCTGCAAACTAACCGTTCACCAATCGCATTTGATGCGTTTGATACACTGAAATTTGAATTTTGGGTACCAACAGACGAATTTCGTAGAGACCATAAGCTAAAGACTTTAACATTGAGCTTCCAAAATTCATCTATTCAATACTGAAATTTGAATTTTTATTTTATCAAATATATCCTATGTTAAAACATACAAATTTTTAGATTCAAAGTGCATCTGTTGAGTGTGAATAGATGTCTCGTGTTTCTACTGTGTACTCAAAATTTAAATTTCGGGAGGCCAAAATTCATTTGTCAGTGATAGCCTAACCATGGCACAAAAGTTCCACGTTGAGAAATTCGAATTTTATTCTTTTAAAATCCATCTGTCAGAGGGACTGCTTTTAAACTCTTTTTCCACTTCAATATTAGATGAACTTTCACATAATTTCAGACAAATTTTGCACATTTGCTTAATTATGCTTGACTCGAAATTCGAATTTCAACACTTGAAATTTGTTTGTCAGAGGTGACATCTTTGTAACTTTGAATTTTAGTCAGCAAAGTTCGAATTTTCAATGATATGTATGGAGTTTAACAGCTCAAAATTCGTTTGTTAGTCAGTGTTTTTCAAATTGAACATATGTTAACATAAGATAACATGAAAAACATATATTTAGATGCAGTAGGAGTTTAAGTAAGCAAAATCAAAGCCTTTTACCCTGTGTACAAAGTAAAAAATCCTAGCAACTAATTCTCCACCTATTTCTTCTTAGATTTCTTCACTTGAATGCTCTTACACTCCTTTGATATTTTCCTTTCAATCTCTAGTTGTTTAGAATCATCAAAATACTTGATTTAACAGCTTCATGGCTTTGGTTCTAGTTCTAGTCGTTGTTCCTCCAACACCTTGAAGTAGGTCTTGAATTTGTCCATAGTTCATTGTTTCTCCTAGTGTGCCCTTATCAATTAGTGTCCAACAGATTTGGTTTATCAGCTGCACATTTAAGAAATAAACAACATACATCTATCAATATATTATGCATAAAGTGAAATTAATTAGCAAATTATCTCATTGATTTACAAGGAAACTGATTAAAGTTTTAACTTCATATAGTTGATGAAATTTATATGATTATATCATTCATGCATATCTTCTTTCAAACATAAATGACTTGTAAGACTAAGAGCAATGGAAATATTAATTAAATTTTTGTTAATAAAAAAGATTGTCTAATGGAAAAAAAAATAAAACAAACCTAAGTAAATACATCTTATCAATGAAGGTTATAAAAAAAAAATCTTATCAATGAAAATGGCAGATCACCCTAGGAAAACATCTGTCATAAGGTTACAAAAAGCTTTGTGACAATCAGTTTTAAGTTTTAACAAAACATGGATAATGAAACTTTCACATAATATGTCCGGCCAACACTGTTACAGAACCCTACATTAAGCAATAGCGAGTGAAATTCACTAGATTTCATAAACATATAAAAACCCAGTCCACGTCCTAGAAGTAACTTCCTATAAGTGAAATTATCCAAGCTTTAATTAATACATTCTCACGTGAATGACATGGCCACCTTCTGATTTTTTTTTTCTGATAGCAAAGATTAGTAAATTAAGAGCAATGGAAGATACTAAGGGCTAAATAATTGGGGCTTTACAATATGGAAGTTGTCACATCTCATACTTAGATCAATTTTTTCATATATTAAACTATATTTAAGTCCATTAATGCATGATTATAGACTTGATTACATAAATAACTTAAACCAAATTTTTTTCATTTTCGGGTACTATTCTTTTGGTTAATCTCATTTTACCCGACGAATTTTGAAAATTCATAACTAAATAAAAAAAACTCATATTAAGGTGATTCAAGTCTCCAAAAATAGATTAAAAGATTTTCTACATGGAAAAAATATTGAAAAGGGCAACTACTTGACCAATTTATACAGTAAATTCGTATAATTTTTATTGTAGCAATGGTCATTTTAGAAAATTCCTGATTCTGACTATAACTTTGAAAAATCATCATAAATCATACACAATTCCAAATTAAGTGATCTTTATGTCTATGGAAAGCTACACATGTCTAGTTTTTAAACATATAAAAGAATCATACATGGAACATATCAAGGTCTGTACGGTATTTCAAATTCCTAATAGTACTCTTGCATTCTTCCAACTTTCCAAAATACACACTAATATATACATACATAATTATAACTTACCTTTATCTTACATAATACTCCATAACAAATCTAGAGAAACATATTAACATAAAAACACAACATGATCATGTCTCATAAGATGTTACATAACATCTCATATACAAATATTGATGGCCACCTTCTGATTTATTTCTAGTATAGCCTAATTCTTATCTCCATCAACCACATTTCGTCGCTTATACAAATATTGATGGCCAAGAACGAGATTAAATCATTAAACGAATATTAGATTCTCACTGTACCAAGATACCAGTAGCAATGGGTGCCATATTGCACCTGGAAAAATCTGAATGACTTACGCTATGCATGAGTTTGCCTTTGGTATTAAATTAAATTCATTTCAAATACCAATATCCTTATGAGAACTATCTGTACGAGAACTAGAAAAGAAAACGCGCAGAAGGAAATTAACCTTTCGTAATACCTAACAAAAAAAATTAAAACTTGTCAAATTATCATTTTACATTGAAACAACACCATCCTACTTGAATAAATACGGTGGGAGCGCAAGTAACTTCAGATTTCAGAAACCCATTAACTTAACTATTCACCATCACCATCCTGCAAATTAAAAACTGGAAGACAAAAATTTCAAAATTAGAAAATTTTGCACAGTTCAGTCCTCACTAAAGCCGAAGAATGTAAACTAGCTGTCGGTCCACAATGTCACTTGAAAAATAAAAAAGACTGAGTCATCACATTCCAGGCTTGCGTAATTCATCTGCTCCATGGGCAAAGTGGCACCTTTCCCCAAAAGTGCACGATCCTTTCGCAAAGTTTTCACACAATTTAGTCTTGAAGTTGCTAGCTGGAGCAGAACCATGCGGCGGCGCAATGTTTTTCACAGGAGGCCCAGAGACAGAACCAACATTTACAATAAGCTCACGAACCATAGCACTAGCCTGTTTGATCTGATCAAAACTGCCCTCCAGCTCAATGTTCTTAAGATTTGGATCAGAGTCATGATCCCGGATTGAAAGTTTCGCTCCGGTCACACGACAAATTTGCTTAGAATTGACACCATTTTTTCCTATGATTGCTCCAGCAAGCGAAGCATTGATACTAATCTTAGCAGTAGCAGAGGCTCCAAAACTGGCTGCAGCTCCATGAGCTGGAGGTGGGAGCTCAACCCGCCCACTGACCCTGCTTTGCATTTGTCCCAAGGAACGAGGATCTTCATATGATGCGACTGTTGGTTTTCCAAGCTCCCACTCACCATGGGCAAAGTGGCATTTATCACCAAATTTGCAACCTTCAGCTGTATTGTATTTGTTGCACAAGCGGGTTTTAACCACAGGAGGAGAGGAGCCATCTGGAAAGGATGGTGGAACAGTTGGATTTCTACTAGCCTGTGGAAGGGCAGGACTGGTACCAACATTGATCATCTGAGAGACAGCTTTTATGCCCCCAGGAACATAATGCAAGAAATGACATCCTTCGCCAAATGGACAACCAGAGGTGCTGTATAAAGATGAAACTAGATGTCATCATTCCATCATATCACGAACAATAAGGCCATTTACAATATTGTAATGATAGATATAGACTCAATATGTTAAATAGCTCAGTTTTGAAAGTGTGAATTAATTAATTAATTCATACTCAAGTAGGTAATTTAAAATAGTCCTTTTAAAATTTGTCAAGAATAATTTCCCTTGAAACATACTTCTGACTTCTTTTCTCATTAATAAAGATATATGAAATTTTTTACGAAGGACAACAACAAACCAACAAAGAACGAGCATCAGAAGACATCTTTTGCTCAAGTAAAATAACAGCCAAAGCACAGCCCTCGAAACAAGAAAGGCAAAAGTAGCAGGCAAGACCAGGGCTGACTAGTTATCAAATAACGGTGCAGAGGATGCTGTGTACATTCCTTGAATAATTTGCAGAGATGGGATATAATGCATGAACTATAGCAGCACAAATAAAAAATTATTTCAAAGAGACCACAATTATAATAAAAAAGCATCCATATCAAATTACCAAGGTCATCACTCATCAATAGGTAATACAAACAAGAAATGATCCAGAGCCAGACTTTATATTGCAAACAAACTGGCATCCTTAGAAGAATGAAGAATATGTATACTCACATAACCAGACAATGAAATCATGACCAAACAATGAAATCATATGAGCAGAAGATCTGATGATTAACAATTCACGTCCCATTTCACTAAAATTCTGGAGGAAAAATTGTATAATTAATAAATTGATAAATAGGTGTGAAAAACCTTCCATAGGCACAGTAACGTCATATGTGAAGAACAGTTATCCCAATTCTGTGAGAGGAGTGCCAATGCAAGTACATAACTCTAAGATTAAGAAAACAAAACCAAAAGCTAAGATAACATTCATTACACAATGACTGATAACATATTTGGTAAAAATCAGCTCAATATTGTTTCGAAAATATAAAATTACAAAAACCGGTAGTTAACTGTGTAACACTATGAGGATAACATTTGAATTTGTAAGATTACTTTAAAAAATAGATATTAAGATACTAATTACATATTGTAAGCAACTAGATTTCGAAAAGCATTACAAAGATACTTCTCAAAAACAGTAGACAATAACACTATTGAGTTTTCCAAAACAAATTTGTGGCAACCATTATCAGAAGGTTCCAACATCAAAAACAAATGCACTTGGCCAATTGCAATTAAGACACAAAATCAGGGTTTATTAAGACAAGATACAGCAAGACTAAGAAGAGGTGAGATTTTAGGCTTTTTACACTTGCATTAAAATTTATAAACCCTTTAAAAAAGATGTAATCCACAATTGAAAAATAAACAAGTTGAAAGGATCAGAATTGCAGTCTGCAGAGGTATAAGATTCCAGAGTTTTGATAGCATCAACACAATTCAACAATATCCATGCCCTCATCAGGTCATAGAAAGGATCTAATCTTGTTATGTTAACATATAATCTCACTAGCCTACAAACTGCATAATGATTTCAATTAATATGTCCAAGAGCAAGGCTATTTTCAAAATGGAAACTGAACTC
Organism: Adenanthera pavonina; assembly: GCA_026686845.1. Classification (NCBI taxonomy): domain Eukaryota; kingdom Viridiplantae; phylum Streptophyta; class Magnoliopsida; order Fabales; family Fabaceae; genus Adenanthera; species Adenanthera pavonina. The sequence goes on along the minus strand of JAIVEN010000019.1, from coordinate 6,214,612 downwards.
CAAAAGGTCTACTGATACTAATTTGACTTCTGCCGAAAAGGAAAATCTATAGGATTTCAACATTACTGAACATAACCATAGTTGGAAACTTGTTGCGCCTATTTCATAACTTCATTCAACATTTGTGGTTGACTTACAATAATATGTGATGTATTACTCCAGCTAGAAACAATAACATTATCCATCTATGAATATCACCTCGATTGGAAGAAAATTTGGGGAAATAGCATACAACGTGCTACAAGTAAAACCAAACAATCTGAAACACCACAGCATGTTTAAAGTAAAGATCATTTGTTATTTTCAATATAACATTTAACACTAATATCAAGTTGGTTATTTCTAAATAGCCATCATAGTATCCTCAACCATGGTCAATTAGCATATATGCTGCTGCTATATTGCCACACAAGTAGGAAGAATAGATGGTCAAATTATTGTAATTCAGCATGTACTAACAAGTTGGCCCAGAGGGGGAAAAAAACTAACAACGAACAATTGCTTCCACTCTAACAAATAGAAAGGAAACATCCATCTCTACCATGATTGAGCAATCACACATCACACTTGGATTTTTTTTTTTTTTGGCCCTGCAGCGCGTTCCCCCCACAGCCGGGCGGCCGCGCGGCGGGGGGGGGGGGGGGGGTTGGGTGTTGTACCCTGGTAAAAGGTTTTGATTATTTTAGTGACAATTTAAATTTTGAACAAGCAACAAACAAGAAAACCTTTAAATAAAGTGCAAATATTTGAGGGAACACATTCAATTTAGTTTCATTCTACAGATTTTTGTTATCATTGTTCTTAATAAAATAGTATTCTAAATATATGACACGTAAATCATAATCCTCCAAATTGTTTAAACATTTAAAGAAAGAAAACATCCCAGTATCCCTCAGATCATGAACGTATAGCAGAACTTACAAGATCAGTGAAAAACAGATTACCGGTAAGACAGATAAACTTAAGTATCCCGAGAGTCTTCTAATGATATTCATCATTAACAACATAACCAACACAACCCAAGACCGTCACTTCAGTGTTAAAACTATAGAACGTATGCATCAGGAACCCATAAAGCATTTCCAAGCATGAAATGAAAAACAATGCAGTTGCTTCCGTCACTTTCAAAGGATCAAAGCTTACACAGCATCTAATAAGTAATAGAAATGCATAATTAGCTTTCTAACTATATATGAATTGTATACCTTTCTAACTAAAATATAGAATAAACATATCAACAAAATGATGCCATTATTGTAACTTATAAAAGCCATCATTGCAAATAAATCCATAGACATAATATAATTTTATGTTTAATACAGCTTTCAACATTCAAAAGAGATCATTTCATTGAAACAAGTAAAAATGCATCATACATAGCAAAAACAAATATAATACTCAATGGAAAAAAAAAATTGATTATGACGGATTTACTATTTGTCAGTTACTCAAGGCACAAGAAATAGCTATGAGAACAGATATGCTCCAAAATTCCGATGATCATTATTCCAATAATCTCCATTTATGGAACAGATGTAACAATAAAAAGCAAGAAGAGGGAGGAAAGACAGAATTTTTAAAATAACAGACTAATGAAGTAAACTTAATAAAAGAAAATCATCGGTGAGTAGCTCCTAATTCAACTTAGAAATTTCAGTTATTATGGACTGTTGTCCCAAAAAAAAAATATAGAATAACAAGACTTATAACTAAGAAAGTTCTAGGCCAACATTCAATGACAACGTAAACAACTCTTTTGAATTCCTTAGCGCATAAGAGGGATCTAGGGGTGAGGAACGCAAGACAATGACATGGAAGGGAATTTTAATTAAATTGAAGTTGGAATTTAATCAGAGTTATGTAGTGACTAGGTAAGAATTAAAGGAATAACTTGTTGGCCAAAAAAAAAAAAGAATTAAAGGAATAACTTATTTGAGTACTTTGGTAATCCGTAATCTTGCAACTGAGTTGGGATGTAAAGCATCTTCCTCTTCTGTGTTGGATATAAATTTACTCTTGAAATAAATTAGAGATATAGGACATAAGCACATCAAAGTTCTTGAAATAAATTACAGATATAGGACATAAGTACATCAAAGTTAATAGGCCAGGATCTCAAAGAAAAACAAAAATCAGAAGTTCACATTTTCATGAGACTAAGTATCCCTGCAAACAGCAAAAACTGATTTCCCTAGGGGTACAAAAGGAAAATGATAGATCCCTCCCAACTAGGCTAAGCTGGAATACGCTAAACCTAAATTGATGGAAAAGCTTATGAATCCATGTTCCATTTGGTGCCATATATTATACTTCTGAGCCTTTCCATCCAAAAAAAAAAAAAGTATACTTGAAGCCTATTAACCAAGGAGGTTAGGAATCATAAAAGTCGTGTATTATTCATTCAGCCCTTCCAGTGAAACACATGTGGATTTAAATTTTTGCAAGAAAAATGGTACATAAGTAAATTATTTTTTAGTATAATGACTCTTAGTAAAGATTATTCAAACCAATTAGAATGATTAATGCAGTTAGAAAATCTCCAGTCGAGAAGAAAAGGGTTATTTTATATGATGAACTACCATATTCATTCAAGAACTCTAAGATGCTTTATATTTCAATTCTTTGTTTTTCCTATGTGCTGCTGTCACAAACTTAGGTTGATGCCAATTGAATTATAACCTCCTGGACCTGGTGTAAGAAATTCAATGTCTTTTTAATGCAAGTTGCTACAAATTAAGCTCTGCATAGCTAAAGCCATTTAACTGATCTGCATCGGACCCCTTTCATGGCAAAGAATGTAGAGTATTGTACACAACCAATATATGAAGGTCAAATTTTCCATATAAAGAACCGCATTCAATTTATATATAGCTCAGCATGCACTTAACAGAACTGTTCATGAGGAATCATCCATTTCTGTTCAGTCTTGTTATCAAGATTAGAAGATAATGTAGAACCTGTATCACAGCTTTAATACCCAATTCATTAGTGAAATCACAAATATTTTACTCACAGAGATTGTCTATCAATATTTTTCTAAGACATTTAGAAAATTTACAAAATTATCAAATTGCATTAAATTTTATTTTAGATAAGTTAAAGATTTGAACCTGAAAAACTTTGTGCATGGCTTCGATTTGCTTCCTAAACCAGTTGGAAAGGACTCCGTTTCTGTTCCAGAACATTAATTAAGTCCCCTCAGTTAATATTTCTCATTGACCTTTTATGCTTCAACTCAAATAATAGCCAATACCAGCTTCAACTCACTATTAAATCAATGTTATCTCATTTAGATTTAAGCACATTCACATGTTTTCACAAGAAGACAAGAAATACTACTTCACTCTATATTTCACATCGTTACAGAGAAATAAACTTCTATGGACAATTAACGACATGTTCAAGAAGTAAAATCAGTTAACACGAGTGTACTTAATGATAATGACAGTAAAAGAGAACACAAACCCAAACAGATATTAAGCCTCATACATCCTTCTCCTACTTGCCAATGTATCTTTCCTTTCATTGTAATTTCCCAATACATCAGATTTAAAAATGAAAAATTAAAAAACAAAAAAGAAGTCCCCAGCAGAGAATATGACTCAGAAAGATAACAATTTCACATTATCTTCCCCTTCCTTCGTCATCAAACATTTAGGTATACAGAAAAATTAAAACAAAAGATACGTCTAGAACATTTAACAGAAAAAATGAATTTATTAGGGAAGACTGTGGACAGGTGAAGCAAAAATGCGGCACTTGTTAAAAAGTGTAAAATATACAACTCACTCATTTATTTTGCTGAAATTATGGAAACTTCATCTCTAATTGCACAAAAAAATATGTATCACTATCTATATTTTTTCCCCCGAGCATTAGGCCTACAACATGAACCCATGAGGATTTTAATGCCTGCCGGGATATAAGCATATAAATCCCTTAAAATTCATAGCTATTAACCAGAAAGCAGGGAGAAAAGAGAGGTGCAGTGGAATAGAGAGCTATTTTCACAATGCCAAACTAAATAAGATTAATAAATTTTCCACAGTGAAAATCTATGATCAGCTCACTTGCAAATGACGATTTCAGCTGATAACCACAATCCACATGATGGGCTAAAGCCATAAGGGGGAAAATCAAAAAAGGAAAGAACAAAATTTGATATTCAATTGTTAATTCCCTTTATGTTTATTCCAGGATCATTATTTAGTTCACAATGAGCTAACTACAGAATGAACGTATATATCTACTGAGAAAGGCAATGGCAAAAATGCAGCACCAAGCATTAAATCAACCAGTAGTTCCACATTTAATCCTCCACCCTCAACCTCACAATACGCCAATGGCAAAATGTAATACATAAGAATTCTAGCCAAAAAAAACTGATGTGTCCTCCCTTCAAAGTACCCATGAGCAAAACACCAAAGAAAAACCTATAAGACAACCTTGTTCTGAAAAAATGGCAAAGGCAAAGACCGCTTTCTTGGACATAGAATCGTTATATTGCAACTAAATGCACTACATGACAGGAAAAAACTGCACTTCTCCACAAATACTCCCCACTCCTCTCAATTCCTGGCCCAGACTCACAATGACAAATATAGTTACAAGTTCTGCAGTTAACCCCCGAAAACATCAAAAAGCTTAAAAGCTTATTCCAAAGACAGCAGCTGAGATTAGAGCCACCACAGATGATTTGCCAAAGTGATTCTGTCGAACAAGCCTACGTCTGCAACAACTTTACAAGTGTTTTTGTCTGTGGCAGTTTCGCAGCAGTACGACCTTCACTCTTTTGTGCATTGAGTTAGGGATTAGGAATTTTGGGATAAATTGGTATAGGGAGCAAATTAGCAATTTCAGTCCATTTTGATATAAAATTTAATTAATAAAAGATATCATGGAATCTTTTAAGGAATATTCTTAATTCTTAATAGAGTTAGGTATCTTGACTAGAGTGCAGTTTTAAAAATAGAGAACAGGTCTCTTAAATTTCAGCAAAGCTAACAGGAGATACAGGTATTTTACTCTAACAAGAATTAGCAACAGTAACTAACCAGCAGTCATTTGTGATGTAAAAATCTTTAATGACATCCTAAAATATCAGCAAAATTGAAATATATTAACAGAACCAAGAACTTGCTAAGAGAAAGACAGAAATCACTTGAACTCTTAAGGTATAACCTAAGAAGATGAGTCCCCACAGATGCAGTTTTTCAGGTATGAAATCACAAACAAAGAAAAATGGCATAATAAAATTTAAAAATTCAAAAATATATTACAGCTGGCATGAGTGCAAGCGTGGGTGTGCATTTATTCTGTTCATTCCGAGCAGAAAGTTTTTGCTTGACAGTTAACACAGACTATGAGATTGCATGTTGGCAATTTCAAATGGGAAAGAAAGAACATAACCACTGGATGAAAAAGTGGCTGGCAGATACACACCCAAAAAAGTCATTGAGCGTGGATGTTGCAAAACAAACAACTGAACTGTGGATGACATTTACCCAATTATTTATTTACTTCAAGTTTTATATGAGTGTAATATAGCATGTGACAAACAACAACCACAAAGTGTTTTCCTTCTACTACTCAGTACTCACGAATGCAAAATATAAGCACAAACCCTAACGGCAAAGAAACAAAGTGAGAGGGGGGGGGAGAGGGGTGAGGAAATCCCAATATCTTCTTCCAGCTCGCCAATTGATATCACTTTCTCTATTACGGAGTATTTTCAGAAGAAAAGTGATAAACTAAACAATTCTTTCAGCAACATACCTTCATAACCCCACTACAATTATTTCGAAAATACGTAACTTCCGTTTTCCACAAACAGTCTCCACCAAATATCAAAGAGTAAGACCAAATATTTCCTATCTTTATGTTTACTTCAAGTAAGAAATATAACCAAGAAGAAAAGCAACAAACAGAGTAGAATGCATCTTAATACATATTTATACTCCAACTACTATCATATAAAAGAGTGTGGGAAGTAAAGACAAACCTGGCCTGGATTTCTTGACGCCGCCATTGCCATTGAAGGGAGTTTCAGGCCTTCCCCTCTTACGAACTCCACCAAGGTCCATGGCAACGAGATCTATGGAGTTCAGTGAAATGAAAACAGAAAGTTAAAAGGCGGTAGGAGATAAATAAAGACAAAAAAAACAACCACTCAGGCTAGGGTTCACAAAATTGGGAAAGGTTGAAAAGGGCGGGGTTAGGGAAAAGGAGAGAGAGAGACAATGACTGGTGGAACCAAGCTGGGTCTAAATGTGGCTGATACTTGATACGGTGAGGTGAGGGCATTATCACGTGCTGTGAGTGACGTTAGCAATTTGCGCAAACTCTCGAGGGACACAGCAGAGCCGCAGCGCCGAGCCAAAGGGATCCGGCTCATATATAGAAATTACATATAAATAAATTTAAATATATACTTACATAAAAAAAATTTAAATATATAAGGGACGGTTTTACAATGTTTACTTTAAAAAATTAAGTAATTTTGAAAATTTTATATGATTTTCAATATATATTTTAATTTCTAAAATAGATGGGATACTAATGCATTATTCTAAATTAAATACTATTATAGATAACTTTCCAATGTCAATGACCATAATTTACTAGTGATCAGGTCTAACTCCTAACACTTTTAAAAAATATGTAAGTTCGGTCCTAAATTGAGCAAAACCCATCGAAGGGAAAATGAGCATGTTAAGAACCAGCCTCAAACCGATCGGAGAGGTGAAACAAAGAACCAATTTGAATTGGATCATTCTTTTTATTTTTTTTCAATTGACTAGTTTGAAGAATATTGTACAAAGAATGGGTGTTGAGTTCTAACGAGATCCTCTCTATCAAAGTTGGCATGATCGCACTTGATGAACAAGACCATGGAAAAAAAAAAGATTGTACTTGACCAACCGATTCCATTGATTATTTTAAACTAGTATATGGTTCAACCCACAATTAAGCAAAAACCAATTGAAAAAGAAGCTGGTCAAAAACCAACTTCAAACTGGTCTAAATAGTGAAATAGGGAATTGAGTTGAACTTTTTTGCCTGTTCAACCATTTCTTCCTATCAAACTAGTGAATGCTCCAGTCTAGAATCATGGGAAAACAAAGAAAAAAGGAACTTGTCAAGAATAAGTTGAACTGGTTCGATCAATGAAATAGGGAACTGACTCGAACTTTTTTGTTGGTTATGTTGTTTGACAGGTGAAACAAGTAATCAGGTCACACTTCTTGACCAGTTCAAACTGGGTGGAACTCTTTTAATTAATTTAAAAAATATCTTGTGTAAAAAGAAGGGTGTAATAAAGTTCTGATGCCTAATGGGATCTAAGGAATTAGTGCCTGTATGATCGCACCCAATAGTAGAGACACAATCATTTATTATGTGGACTCACCAAGTCACGATAAACGTAGTAAGTGGGATGCATTATATGTACTTCTGAGGATGTTAGCTATCCCAGTACTACTCTCATGCAATCATGCTGAACAACCATGTCGTGAGGGTTATACAATTTTAGAAACAGGAACTAGGTGCAAGCAAAAATAAATAGTAGCAATCAACCTAGGTCATCTAAAAAAGAGGTAAACAAATGAATGCCAATGACAATGAGAGGTAAACAAATGCCTAAGCAAAGTGATTATAATGCAAGAATGTAGATGAATATGAAACTAGAAACTAAATGAATACAATTAAACTAGATGAAAATGAATTAATGGAACAAGCAGACGAGTATGAATGTATGTAAATGGAAGAGTAGGTATGTGCACAAGTGTATGGATTATGTATGAGAGGTGGAATGGAATGATGAAATTGCAATGTACAGACTAAAATTAACACTAGAAACCAAAATTAAACCTAGACTAATGCAAGGAATATGTATAAATGAATGTATGATAGTGTATGAAAAATGGATTGAAATTATGTAACTAAGTTAATTCTAGTTACTTAGGCCGAGATTAGTAAGGATGAGGATGGTATGATTATGAATGTGAGTGAATGAAAGGATGCACAAATGTATGCTCGGATGAATGAATAAATGAGAAAATGGAATTAAATGGAAGAATGGATGAAAACTAACTTGGCCTTAGATAAGCTAAAATAAATGCAAAACTAATATGAATGCAATTGTGTGCAAAATCCTTAACTTAGAATAATTGGCCTAAACTAGATGAAAATAGTGATTAATATGGATGTAAGAATGAATAAAATTGGGAAAGAGTATATTTTAGTGAATGGGAATGAAAGTGAATGAAAACTAGAATGAATTCTAGCTAGGATGTAACTATGATGCAACTAAATTCCAAGTGGAAATGTCTATATGTCAATGCAAATGTATTAAGAGCTAGATGAGATTAGATGCAATGCTATGCAACTACACTTAAATGGCCAAGCTGAGACTATCTTAAAGGGGGTCTGCTAAACTAATATGCAAATGAAGGGTAAATCAACTAAGAATCAACTAAGACAAATAAGAATTAGGACTTAATACTAAGAAAAATGCATACTTTGAACTAAGAAAAATGCATACTTGGCCTAGGAATAAGAATGAAAAAACTAGAAAATGAGATATATGAAATTAACATGGCTAACCTAGCTTGAATTTAGGAGAATCATAATTACAAGATTCCAATTGCTAACTAGAGAGGAAAAACAATGCAATTAGTATGATCAAGTGACTTGTTCATGTACCTAAGTCAACCTAAATGCTGTTGAATCAAATGTTTTTGATGATTCTAAATAATTGGAGCTTGGAAGGAAGATATCAAAGGTGTACAAAAGATCTCAAGTGAAGAAATCCAAGAAAAATGAGTATAAGATTAGTTTGTAGGATTTCTCACTTCACATGAGTAAAAGGTTTTGATCTTTCACCCAAATGTTTTTAAAATGTGTTTTTCAACAATCCTATGTTAACATGATATATTTGAAAAATACTTATTAATAGGCAAATTTTGAACTGTTAAACTTTATATGTTACCTTGAAAATTCAAACTTTGAAGACTGAAATTCGAACTTACAAAGATGTTGCCTCTGATAGACGAATTTTTGACTGTTAAAATTCGAACTTTGGGCAAAGAACAACTTGTGAAAAATGAAAAATTTATCTGAAGATATGTCATAGTTCATCTGAAAGTGAAGTTTAAAAAGAGTTCCAAGTCAATCCTCTGACAGACGAACTTTAGTTTTGAAAATTCAAACTTTGGAGAGACAATGTGTAAGTTTGTTCAGGTGTCCATCTGACAGGCGAACTTTAGTCTTCAGAAATTCAAACTTTGGTATAAGTCTGATAAGAGGTCTCTCTAACAGATGAACTTTGGTTTTTGAAAATTCAAATTTCAAAAAGAAAAACTTTTTTGCCATATTGAGTTGCCCACTATCAGATAAATTTTGGGTACCAAAATTCAAATTTTGAATGCACTGTAGCAATATGGAACAACTGTTCACACTTATCAGAAGAACTTTAACCTTGAAAATTCATATGTTCCAACATGGAAATATTTGTCAAAGATGAAAATTTGAATTTTACCTTTGAACAGATGAACTTCGAAGTTCAACGTTAAAGTCTTTAACTTATGGTCTCTGTGAAATTCATCTGCTGACACCCCAAAATTTGAACTTTGGATGTCAGACACATTAAATGCGGTTGGTGAATGGATAGTTTTGCAGAGCAATTATTGGATAACGTCTCTAACAACTAGATCTTGTCTCTAACATATAGTTAAGACAAAAATCTATAAATAGAACTCCATTTGAAGGTGTGGATAAAAAAATTACGTTGTAAATACTGAAACTCTGTCAAATTCTTCAGTCAAAACCTTCTATTCTCACACACTTCATGCATTGTACTTTAGCTGTCATACATACTCTAGATTAGAGAGTTTTTATTACTGTAAACAATCTTATCTTCATTTGGAAGAAATATTTTCTTGTGAGGAAACTTCACAAGGGATTTGGGAAGCACTTAACTAGAGTGCAAAGAGTGAAATTGTAAGCTCTTGGAACATAGCATAAAGCTATACTGTGGCATTATAAGGAGTCCACCAAATTCTTGAAAGATATTGAAAAATCTCAAATGGTAGCTTGAGGACTGGACATAGGTAAAGGGAAAGAGACCAAACCAGGATAAATCTCTGTGTCTTTTCTTCCTTTGCCTTGCTCACTACCTTGTTATATTTTGCACTCTATTTTTCTGCTACTCTTGCTTTCACTGCTTTTTTATACTTTTACAGAAAATTTCAATCTTCCCAATTCAACCCCCTTTCTTGGGAAGCCAGCAGACCTAATAAGTGGTGTCAGAGCCCGATTTCCCAAGCAAAGGATCTAATAATCTGGGAAAATCAATGGTTGGCTTTAGAGAGAGTATTCTTCCATAGGGAAATAACACAAATAGACCTCCTAGCTTCAGTGGAGAGCATTATGCATACTAGAAGATGAAAATGAAAATCTATCTCCTATCTATTGATCTAGACATTGGTCAGTCATCTAAAAGGGAGATTTTGTCCCAATGAAGTTGCAGGATGATGGCAAATACAAAGAAAAGCCAGAAGATGAGTGGAATGAGGAAAATAAGAGAAGAGTCTTATTAAACTTTAAGGCTAAATACTGCCTGTTTAGTGTACTCAATTAGGACCAATTCTTTAGGGTGTCTCAATGTACCACAGCTAAAGGTATGTGAGACACTCTAGAAATTGCTCACGAAGGAACTACTGGAGTAAGGGAGAATAAATTGAACTCCTGTGTTGGTGAGTATGAAAGCTTTAGAATGTTGGAAGGTGAGAGCATCAAAGAGCTGCAAAAGAGATTCACCCTCATTGTGAATCAAATGAAGAGTCTTGGCAAGGAGTACACACGGCCAGAGAAAGTCAAAAAAATACTTAGAGCTCTTCATTTCAAATGACAACCAAAAGTAACAGCAATAGAAGAAGCTAGAGGAGAGTCAATGGCTTCTCTCATAGTACTCTTCAGTAGCCTTGAGGAGAATGAGGGTAAAATGAAGGCTCTCAGGGAAGCTGGTCAAGATAAGAAGAAAAAGGGGCTTACATTGAAAGCTTCAAAAGAAAAAGAAGAAGAGTATGATGATAAAGAAGATCTGGACGAAGAGACCCTGGCTTTGTTGGTCAGAAAATTCAAAAGGTTCTACAACAAGAAAAGAAATAAAAGATTCTTTAAGAAAGGAGCAGCTACAGACAACAAGAAAGAAGGCAAAGAGTTTGTCACCTTCTATGAATGCAAAAAGTAAGAGCACATCAAATGGGACTGCCCATAATTCTAGAAAAAGCAAGAAAAAGAAAAGAAAGCTACTGACAAGGGCAAAAAGAAAAAGGCATACATCTCATCAATATGGGGTAACAGCTCAGATGAAGAGGATAAAGATGAGGAAGAAATTACCAACATCTGCTTGATGTCACTTGCATCTGAAGAGACTCCAAGCTCATCTAATAGTGATCATGAAGATGAGGTATATGAATCTGAACCTTCCTATTCTGAATTGCTTGATGCATTTCATGATCTGCATGAAGAGTTTATTAAAACTGCAAAAGAACTAAAACTGGCCAAGAAGAAAATTAGCAAGTTAGAATTTGATTGCAAATTATCTGACACTGTATCTCTACATGAAACTGAATCTGTTTGCTGTACATCTTGCACTGAACCAAAAAAGAACAATGAATATCTTTTGAAAACCATGACTAAACTCACTAAGGGTAAAGATATGTTGTTTGCTTTATTAGGAAGTCAAAGAATTGCACAAGGAAAAGCTGGATTTGGCTATGATCCTTGTGCAGTTAAGGGAAAAAATGAAAAGAAAAATAAAAATCAGTATATGAGACATTTTGTATATACTGATGGGCATAAAAAGAAAAGTCACACATCAAAATACATTAATCTTTTGTCCAATCAAAATATGTGAAACAAAAGTATTATCTGCGTTGTTTTCTTCTTGCATCATAATCTAGTAGTCGCTTTATCACCTGCTACTTCTGTAACAAGAAGGCACATATTTCCAAGTCATGTTTGTTAAAGAAAAATGGACTTAGTAGGAAGGTAGAATGGATTCCCAAAGGTACATCTGTATCTAGGGAAAATGCCACTGATAGAAAAGGACCCAAGCAGGTTTGGGTACCTAAAAAGAAAAACTGAATCTTATTTTGTAGGTTTGTCTTAGAGTAAGAAAAAGCAACAAATGGTATATGGACAGTACTTACTCAAGTCGTATGACTGATGACAAGGAGAAGTTCATCACCCTTAGAGACAAGAAAGGAGAAAAGATGACCTTTAGAGGTGACCAATATGGCAAAATAGTTGGCATTAGTATTGTGGGTAAGAATCTTGAAACATCAATAGAAGAGGTGCTGTTTATAGTTGGATTCAACCACAACCTGCTGAGTGTGAGTCAAACATGTGACAAAGGGAAGTGGGTATTGTTTGACTCAAAGTTCTGCCTAGTCATCCGAAAAAATGATTGAAAAGTAATCCTCAAAGCTTATAGGGATGGTAACTGCTATACTATTGATCTTGATGAACTTCCCGCCTTAGATTCTATATCTTTAATTAGTAAAGATAATGATAGTTGGTTGTGGCATGGAAGATTGACACATGTTAATATGAACTAACTAACAAAATTAATCAAGAATGATTTAGTCACTGGTTTACTAAATATCTCTTTTGAAAAGGATAAAGAACGTGATGCATGCCTCAAATGGAAACAAACTAAATCATCATTCAAATCTAAAAATGTAATCACCACATCTAGACCATTGCAATTATGGCATATGGATCTGATAGGTCTATCTAGATTAAAAAGCATAAGTGGCAACTTGTATGTGCTTGTGATTGTAGGTGATTACTCTAGATTTACCTGGACTTTGTTTCTTTCTTCCAAAAGTAAAGCATTTGATACATTTGTAACTTTGGCTAAGAAAATGCAAAATGAGAAAGGTATTTCCATTGTGTATATCAGGTCTGATCATGGAGGAGAATTTGAAAACTCAAGCTTTCTGGAGTACAGTGAAGAGCATGGAATTGATCACAACTTCTCAGTACTAAGGACTCCTCAGCAAAATAGAGTGGTAGAGAGGAAAAACAGAACAATTGGAGAAATGGCTAAAGCAATGCTGAATGAAAAGGAGCTTCCTCAAGTTTTCTGGGCTGATGCAGTAAACACAACAAGTTATATTATTAACAGAGCCTACATTAGATCAATTTTGGGGAAGACACCTTATGAACTATAAAAAGAAAGGAAGCTAAACCTCTCACACCTGCATGTATTCGGCTGCAAATGCTTCATTCATAATAATGGAAAAGAGAATCTGGGTAAGTTTGATGGCAAATCAGATGAAGGTATATTTCTTGGCTATTCAAGTAGAAGTAAAGCATATAGGGTTTTCAATAAAAAAACTAGAATTATAGAAGAATCTATACATGTTGTGTTTATTGAAAATGAAGTTGTTTCCAAGCATGTCATTGATGAAGATGATCTTATTTCGAACTTTAAGAACTTAAATCTTTCTGGAGAAGATAAAATTGAACCTCCAAAAATATTTGAATCTACTAATGTAGAGGAAGACATCTAAGAGAAAGATCTTGAATTTGAAAGCAATGAAAAAATCTCACAAGAACTCTCTATAACTTGGAGATATCAAAGGAATCATCCAATTGATCAAGTGATTGGGGATGTTCAAGAGAATGTTAAAACTAGAAGACAACTTAGGGATCAAATAAACAATTGTGCATTCATTTCTAAAATTGAACCTAAGTGTTCTAAAGAAGCCTTAACTGATGAATATTAGATACTAGCTATGTAAGATGAACAAAATCAGTTGGAAAGAAATCAAGTTTGAGATTTAGTGCCTAGACCTAAAGATCACCCTGTTAATTTAGATGTTTTGAAAATAAATGAGCTTGGAGATCCAATATTAAAGGAACACAAGAGAAATAAAGAATAAAGTTGGAGTTTCCTAGAGATTGAAGAGTTATTTCACATGTTTTAGGAAACTATTTGTAAAAGAAGGTAGTTAATCTTTGAATTTCAATTCACCTAACATTAAATGAGATAACTAACTGAATGATTAATGATTAGCTTATGATTTCAAAATGGTTTTCAAGAAAAGAGCTATCTTATGAGGATAAATTATCAATTTCAAACTGATTCTTAGTATTCAATTGGTTTTCATGAAAATGTTTTAGCTTATGGGGATAAGATCTCAATTTCAAAGATGTTTCTAAGTTTACCTTGTTTTCAAGATAATATCTTACCTTATACGCATAACCATTTAAGGTTATGGGGATAAAGACTCAATCTTAAAGCTTTTCCAAAGTCCATTCTTCAATTTCATGAAAAGGGATTGAGGTATTCGCATAACACGTACAGCTTAGGGATCAAGTTCTCAAGTCCATCCAGGTGGTTATCCTGATAAGGTTGGCACCTTGTCCACATAAGGAAGTGAACAGTGAAGGTAAGTGGTACTGTACAGCCCGTTATTCACATAACCTAGGGAGGTTGTCCACATAATGTGTATTACATAGCACTTGGACTCTTATCTATTAAAAGGTTATCAGCATAACCTAGGAAGGTTATCTACATAACCTATATTTCAGAATACTTGAACTTCTCTCGGGTAAGTAGGTTATCCGCATAACCTATGTTATAGAACTAATAGCTTCTCTTCAGCAAAATATATTATCCGCATAACCTTGGGAGGTTATCCTGATAATCTAAGTTTCACAAAAGCTCAGTTTGAGAAAAACATAACGTTATCCTAATAACTAAGTGGTTTTCAGGAAAACGATTTTGAGCTAAAACTTAGTCATTCTAGGTAGTATGTTATCCACATAACCTAGCTAGGTTATCCACATAATGAAAAGCTCTACGTTGAAAATAAAGGCAAACAGTCACCCATTATTCGCATAACCTGAGGAGGTTATCTGTATAACATCTTTCAGATGCATTTAATGTGGTAGGTGAATAGCTATTTTACTGAGAGTAATAGCTAATCTTTGTTTCCAATGGATAGTTTTGCCCCAAGACTATAACTAGGACCTCATTTAAGTTGTTGGGCAATAAGAAAAAATATATATACGTAAACTCTGCTGATTCATTTATTAATTCATTCAAAGCTTACCTACCATCTATTTTGCTCATTCATTATATCTCAACTTTCATATCTACTCTTTTAAGAGAGTTTTCATTCTGTAAAATATCTACACACTTGGAGAGAGTACTTAGTGTGAGATTACACTAAGGGAGATAGTCTTACTCCTGAGTGAGAAGAGTGAGAGAACTTGTTTCAGGCCAAAGTTTAGGCTGGTGTTGTACTGCGGTCATTGCAAGAACCCAATCAAATCTTGCAAGAGATAGTGGAAAAATCTCAAGTGGTGGCTTGGGGATTGGACGTAGGTCAAGTGGAATAGACCGAATCAGGATAAACTTTTAAGTTCTCTTCCCTTTGCTCTTTATTTCTTATAATCTATTTTTAGTTACCTTTTTAGTATCACTATTGTATTTTGTCTTTGCAGAAAAATTTCAATCTTCCAAATTCATCCTCCTTCTTAGGAAGCCAGCTTAGCTAACACACCTTATTATTGGAACTAAATGGGTTTTTAGAAATAAGCTTGATGAATCAGGAACAATCATTAGAAATAAAGGTTAGTTGTCAAAGGATATAATCAAGAAGAAGGTATTGAATATGAGGAAAGTTTTGCTTTAGTTGCAAGATTGAAAGCAATAAGAATTCTCTTGGCCTATGCATGCATGAAAAACATACTATTATATCAAATGGATGTAAAAAGTGCTTTTCTGAATGGATATATCATGAAAAAGGTTTATGTTGATCAATCTCCAGGTTTTGAGGACTCAACAAAACCAAATCATGTTTATAAACTGAAGAAAGCTCTTTATGGCTTAAAACAAGCTCCTAGAGCATGGAATGAGAGACTAAGTAATTTTCTACCTGAAAAGGGATTTAATAAAGGAAAAGTATATACAACTCTATTCACCAAGAAAGAAAATAAAGACTTACTTATTATTCAAATTTATGTTGATGATATTATATTTGGTGCTACTAATGAATTTCTTAGCAAGAATTTCTCTAAGCTAATGCAGGGTGAATTTGAAATGTCAATAATGGGTGAGCTTAACTTCTTCATTGGACTGCAAATTAAATAATGTAATGATGGTATCTTCCTCAATCAATCAAAATATCTAAAGGAGTTACTGAAAAAGTTTGGTATGGAAAACACTAAGTCAATGGGAACTCCTATGGCTACTGCAACAAAACTTGACATGGATGAGGGAGGAAAGTTCTTTGATATAATTCAGTATAGGAGAATCATTGGCTCCTTACTATATCTAACAGCTAGTAGACTTGACATTATGTTAAGTGTCTGTATGTGTGCAAGGTTCCAATTATGTCCCAAAGAGTCCCATGCAACAGCTGTGAAAAGAATTTTCAAATATCTAATTGGAACATCACATATGGGACTTTGGTATCCAAAAGGCAATGGAGAAGAACTCATGGGATATACTGATGTTGACTTTACTGCATCCAAAACTGACAGAAATAGCATAAGTGGAACGTATCAGTTTCTTAGAGGATCCTTGGTCTCATGGTTCAACAAGAAGCAGAACAGTGTGGCTCTTTCCATTACAGAAGCTGAATATGTTGCAGCTGGCAGCTGTTGTGCTCAAGTCCTTAATGAAGCAGCAACTTGAAGATCTTAAGATTGAAATGAAAGAGATACCAATAAAATGTGATAACTAAAGTGCTATCAATATCACGAAGAAGCCTGTTATACATTCAAGGACAAAGCACATTAAAGTAAGGCATCACTTCATTAGGGATCATAAATTGAAAAGAGACATCAAATTGGAATACATTCCTACTGAAGAGCAAATGGCTGACATTCTGACTAAGCCACTTGCAGAAGACAGACACTGCAAAATCAGAAGAGAATTAGGAATGGTAAATCCCAATGATTTGTAAGCAAACCTCTATCTGAATCTATTTAAAAGTTTCTGTCATTAAATTAATACTAACTTTAGCATGTGAGTGGGTTTAAGATGTGTTACATGTACTCCACATGAGTTTAGATGATAACAAATCTATATACTGGAGATAATCAGACTTACACAATCAAAAGATGCTGAAGGAAGCTGAAAATTTGAACTTTTGGGCCATATCTGTAAGTTCAGGAATTTGAAATTTACATTTTAAAAGATTATTAGATAAATTTTTATGTTGAATTGTGTTTTTGTATGAATTAGTATGCTCAATATTTGAACTTAGATGCTCATCAGAGGAATTTCAGTAACTTACATGCTGTAACAATACTTTAATAACCCTTTCGTCTATTGGATGATGGAAATTCGAATTTCAAAAGTACAATGTGAATGATGACTTTGCTCAAATGCTCTCTATGCAAATTTCCATATCTCAAAATACGTATTTTAGAAAATCTTTACAAAACTTTGAAATTCAAATTTTTGATCTCTAAATTTGTCTGTTGAAATATGCTTTTATGTTAAGTCTCTGTAAGATAAACTTTTATAGGTGAAATTTGTCTGTTGATTGTCTTGTTCATGTTTGTTTGTTGTGTGAAATTATGAAATTCGAACTTTGATGAATCAAAGTTCGTCTATTGCTTCTTGTTCCTTGAACTCAGCTTCTGTCAGGTGAACTTCAATATGAAAATTTGTTTGTCATTAAGCTTCTCCTTGTGGGATAACTCGTAGCTGCTCGAAATTTGAATTTTGACCCCTCAAAATTCATCTATTGAACAGTTACAAACGTTAAAACTAAAGGTCTTACTTTGAACAGATATAGCCCTATTCATCTTTCTCTTAAGTCTATTCACATTCTTTCTTAAATTCCCATTAATTCTGTTCACGAATCCTCTTTTCCCACCGATTAAACTTCTTTTTACACCCTATAAACTCATTCTCTTCATCTTTCTGCAACATTCATCAAAGAGAATGGCAAGGGTTAAGAATCCAGAAGTTGGGAAAGGGGAGTCAATACCAAAAAGAGCGGTCAAGTCACAATACGCCTTCAAAGAAGGTGAGACTCAGAAGAAGAAAGGCAAATCTAGCAAGGGAACTCCTTCCAAGAAACAGAAAACCACTCCTAAGGCAGATTTGAAGAAACCTGATCCTACTCCCTCAAAGAAACTTGTACCTTCTGTCCTTGTTGCCTCTGCTTCCTCCTCTTCTTCCAGTACTAAGTTAGGGGAATACCAGTTAACCATAAAGCCATTATGGAGCAATGCTCATATTCTGGGAGAATACACCACCAAGTTTGTTAGCAAGAAGGTAATTAAGCCTCATTGTACAAATATGGAAGAGTTTCTTATTTCCAACAATTTTGATGCTGGGCTATGGATGATTAGATACAAAAACTTGTTGGAAATTATGGAAATATATGATGATGAGGTTGTTAAAACCTAGCATGCTACCCTGAGGTACAACAGCAAGAAAGAAAAATGGGAGGTAAATCTACCTAGACTGACTGATGAGACCTTTAATGAGGTGCTAGAAATCCCCGGGCAAGATGGGCTGAAGATTGACATCACCACCTCAAAGTACATGGATAAGGATGAAGCTGCTGATGAAGAAGGTGGTGCTTTCTTAAATTATAAAGAAAGTATAGTGCTTAACACTCTGTTCAGAAGGCATGAAAATAAGCCTACTCTGAGTTTGCCGAAGCCCACGGATCTAAGTGCCCAAGTTAGAATACTACACTACATTGTATCTAGGATTATATTCAACAAAGGGGGAAGTTTCAATCTGATCACAAGGGTTGAAGTACATGTGATGACAGCTCTCATGCGTGGCAAGTTAATCAATATGAGACCCATCATCCTTCAACACATGATCAAAACAAGTAATCAGAGGAGAGACTTTACTTTGCCCTATGCCTCAATCATCTCTAAGATTCTTCAGTATGCCGGGATTCAACACCTGGAAAAAGGAAAGGGCAAGCCCACTGAAGTGTTTAAAGAAGAAGAATTGCAAAGGATGGCCATTGAAAGGAAAGATGATAGATGGATTGGAAAATGAGCTTGGAAGTCAGAAGATCCATTCTTTGAGGAAGGTGGCTCATAACTGCAAGCAGGAACTTCTGAGGCTGTTCCACCCTCACAGTACACGCCTCAGCCTTCTCAGCCCGTTTCTCCTCCATCTCAGCCTACGTAGACACATGTGCCATCCACCCCTTTCACATAGGCTAAGCCAACTAAGATCACTGAGTTGTATGATAGCCTGTCTGACTTATGCTGAGCATCAGAGATGAGCAAAATGCTAAGTTTGCTCATCTGCAAGATCAGATTTTCTAGTTGGTAAAGAATATGAAAGTGGCTGCTCATGCATATGAGGACATCATGATTGTATTCCCTTCACATCAGCTCTACCTCAGCAAGGACCATCTAAGCCTGTCAGGTCTCCTACTCCTAAACCTCTAAGCTCATTTAAGCTAGCCTCTCTTAAACCAGATGATGATGAACATGCTGCTGCTGAGGCTGCTGGAACTTTGGCGACTCCATAGGCCTCCAGTAATGAGGCAAGCCCTGGTCCACCCTAGGACTATGGCATAGAGGAAGAGGCTCCTCTAGAAGCTTGCTCCTATGAGCCTATGGTTGAAGATGCTCAGGATTTAATCCTTTCTACTCAAGAGTTTGAGCAAATGGAGAAACTTGTAGTAGCCATAACTACTGCACCAATTATTCAAGCTGCTTTGAATGAGGAGAGAAGCCTTGTGCCTTACATGGACCTTGCAGCTGTTACACATGATGTCACTGTGCAAGCTCAAAAATAAAGGCTTAATAAGATGTTCCCTCCTCCTGTTCTTCAACTCTCATCTCTTTAATATGGCATAACCTTAGCATGAGGGTTAGATTTGCCAATCTTCAGAAGGAAGTTCAGGAAATAATTGAAGATGCTGAGGATGATCAACCTGAAGATGACATGCCTGCAACATCACCTCCTATACCTCTTCCACAAATTAATCCTGATCTACCTTTTGTCCCTGTGCCTCTTCGTGCTATTCCAGTATCCAAGATATCTCCTCCTGCTATACATGTTCAAGTCCCTGATGATACCAAAAAGGGGGAGAAGACATCTAAGCAAACTAGGAAGATTACTGGGAAAACTATTGCGGAACCATCTAACAAGACCTACAGCAAGAAATCCAAGCCTAAGAAGAATTAATTAGATCTTAGGGTTGCTTGGTTTTACTTGTACTGCCTGTTCGTGTTTTCTGTATTTCTTGTAATGAAGAACTATCTTTGCTTTTAATCTGTGTTTGCAATGTCATATACTTGTACTGAAACCTTAAATCAATTAATTCAATGAGATTCTTTATTTTCCTTCTGATCTGTTATACATGCTGCACTTCTCTTCGAATTTTAATGCATATGTTGAGGGAGAGCTCTTAGAAGCAAACCTAAGTACTAATCCAGTTTGCAAGTTGTTTTGTCATCATCAAAAAGGGGGAGAATGTTGAATCAAGTGTTTTTGATGATTCCAAACAACTAGAGCTTGGAAGAAAGATATCAAAGGTGTACAAAAGATCTCAAGTGAAGAAATCCAAGAAAAATGAGTAAAGATTAGTTTATAGGATTTCTCGCTGTATTCACACAAGTAAAAGGCTTTGATCTTTCATCCAAATATTTTTAAAATGTGTTTTTCAACAATCCTATGTTAACATGATATATTTGAAAAATACTTATTAATAGGCGAATTTTGAACTGTTAAACTTTATATGTTACCTTGAAAATTCAAACTTTGAAGACTGAAATTCGAACTTACAAAGATGTTGCCTCTGATAGATGAATTTTTGACTGTTAAAATTTGAACTTTGGGCAAAGAACAACTTGTGAAAAATGAAAAATTTATCTGAAGATATGTCATAGTTCATCTGAAAGTGAAGTTTAAAAAGAGTTCCAAGTCAATCCTCTGACAGACGAACTTTAGTTTTGAAAATTCGAACTTTGGAGAGACAATGTGTAAGTCTGTTCAGGTGTCTCTTTGACAGATGAACTTTGGTCTTCAGAAATTTGAACTTTGGTATAAGTCTAATAAGAGGTCTCTCTAACAGATGAACTTTGGTTTTTGAAAATTCAAATTTCAAAAAGAAGAACTTTTTTGCCATATTGAGTTGCTCACTGACAGATGAATTTTAGGCACCAAAATTCGAATTTCAATGTACTGTAGTAATATGGAACAACTGTTCACACTTATCAGAAGAACTTTGATTTTGAAAATTCATACATTCCAACATGGAAATATTTGTCAAAGATGGAAATTTGAATTTTACCTTCGAACAGACAAACTTCGAAGTTTAACGTTAAAGTCTTTAACTTATAGTATCTGTGAAATTTGTCTGTTGACACCCCAATATTTGAACTTTAGATGTTAGATGCATTAAATGCTATTGGTGAATGGATAGTTTTACAGAGTAACTATTGGATAATATCACTAATGGCTAGATCTTGTCTCTAATGTATAGTTCAGACAAAAATCTATAAATAGAACTTCCTTTGAAGGTGTGGGTCACAAAATTACATTGTAAATGCTGAAACTCTGTCAAATTCTTCAATTAAAACCTTCTACTCTCACACACTTCATACATTGTACTTTAACTATTATACATACTCTAAATTAAAGAGTTTTTATTGTGTAAACAATCTTATCTTCATTTGGAAGAAAAATTTTTTTGTGAGGAAACTTTACAAGGGATTGGGGAAGCACTTAACTAGAGTGCAGAGAGTGAAATTGTAAGCTCTTGGAACAAAGTATAAAGCTGTACTATGGCATTGCAAAGAGCACATGAATTCTTGCAAGATAATGGAAAATCTCAAATAGTAGCTTGAGGACTGGACATAGGTCAAGGGAATCAGACCGAACCAAGATAAATCTTTGTCTCTTTTCTTCTTTTACCTTGCTCACTACTTTATTATATTTTACACTCTATTTTTCTGCTATTCTTGCTTTCACTGCTCTTTTATACTTTTGCGGAAAATTTCAATCCTTCCAATTCACCCTCCATCTTGGGAAGCCAGTAGACCTAACAAATGCATGTGCAAATGAACTAACATATAACCAATAACCAATAACCATTAGTTAATGCAATTCATCAAACACATGGTAGGTATAACACTTTAACACACTAATTAAATGAATTTGATACTTAAATTAACCACATCAATTCAACTATAAAAAATTCAGGTCATTAATCAACAATTCCAATCCATATAACCAACCATCAATCAAGATCACGCTAAATTAAAACATAAACCATGCAATTAATTAGCAAAATCAAGATTAAATGGAAGATACAAATCTAGCCAAAGTCTGCAATAGCATTAAACTCAATAAAATCAATCCAATTACATAGTATCTTAAGTCTTCTACCTATATTCCATCAATACAAACCAATATCCAATAAGTTTCCAACCTAGAATTACATTAATAAACTTAGATCATAGACTAAACCTAGCCTAAAACCTAAGAGAATTAAGCAATTAAGTTGAAGGATGAGAGAAAATGAACATAGCCTCCCTAGAATAGGTGATTGATTGTTGGATCTTCAAGTTCTCCTCCCTCTCCATGCTAGGTGATGGCCCATGTCTTGAGGGTTTCAATTTATAACTAAGTAAACTACTATGTAGTATAGTAGTTAACCTAAGTCGTATTTACAAAATAGAAACAACTGACAGTGATTATGTAAGTTTAATGAATGTTTAGCTAAAATGTAACTAGTCCTATATACAATTACCTAATTACACTAATGAACTACTATGAATAAGTTAATGAATGAGTAATGTATGAGAGGTTGAAATAATGGAATGATGTGTTTAGGAATGAATTTAGGAAGATGGAATGATGGTTTGATGATATGTTAATACAATGCAATGCAAAATACTACTAGCTACAATGAGGTTTTCGATTCAATTGAAAAGCAAAGGAACAATGAACAAAAAAAAAACTAAGGAGTTAACAAAGTAAACCTAAGGAAGAATTCGAAATTGGGGAAAAGAAAGTGTTCTTAACAATGCATATGAATGTGATGATCTTTAACTTCACTTGGAAAGATATTAATCACAAGGCTCTAAAGTTTTCTACAAGGGGATTTAAAAAAACAATGGCTTAATGATGAAAGAGAACATGCAATCCAATTAAAATCCTTCATTTCAAGTGCTTGACTGAGCCAATTTTATATGTCAATTTCACCTAAGCATTTTGTCAAACACTTGGAAGGCATTATTCATTACCAAATCTTAGGTTGATCAATTGAATTCCATTGTCATGCTTTGATCCATTCAGCCCAATTCCATTAACAAACAACCATAGAACTCATCTAAATTGTAACACCTTACTTTTAGAATCACTTCCCATGAATTAGAATCCTTTTAAGTCTAATTATACTTGATTCTAAGCTTGAATCACATAAGAATGAAAATCAAAATTTCCAAAATTTTTGGTTACTGTTCATATGGTAGTTTCCACTTTGCTGACCGAACTTTGAAAATTCATAACTAATTCTAGAAAAATAATTTCATAGTTATTCAAGTCTCTAACAATAGATAAAAACCTTATTTACATAGGAAAAATATGAAACTGATCATTTACTTGACCAAATTATACAGTTTATTCCTCAAACATTTACTGTATATTTGGTCATTTTCTCTTCCCCAGGATTTTGGTCTTATATTGAAAAATTCATATCTCATAATACCCTGAGCCAAATCATACATTATTTATGTCATTGTAAAGCCCTGTGAGTCTACTTTCTAGAGATATTTTTCTTGTATATTTATTCAACCTGAACAGGACATGGTGTTAACTTAAATCATAAAGGGTCAGAATTCTACTTTTGCTGGAATAGTTTTGGGAAAACCTCCATATCTCCTATCATATAGCTCCAATTACCTCCAAATTAGTGGCATATGAAACTTAAAACATATAAATTTTCATAAATACAAACCAATGAATTTTTGGAGCTCTGCACGATTTATATCATCTTTTTAATTTTCCAGTACCTAACTTTCAATTTCCAGTTTTCCCAATCTTTCTCTGTTCTGAACCCTAAATTAGAACATTCACCATTAATTGTACACAACTCCAAATGGGGTGAATTAGGTGTCATATTAAAGATTGAGATGCCCTATATCTGGTATAAAAATACCATAAACCTAATCTCCCATTAAGCATAGAATAAGGGTGAATGAAATAGACATGTCTGGAAAATGTCCTGTTTCAGTCTATATTGCCATTTGCTTACCAAAGCCCTTGTAAATGAACTCATTTTGGCATGAAACTTGGTAGAACATAACTTAACATCACAATATCCAGAACTGGAAATTCTCATGCATTTTCCACAAAATTAACATAATAATCACTATTTTACAATTTCACATAAAACAAGACATAAATAATCATTCACATTATAACACAATGGCTTGCAACATCATTTCCTTCTTCATGCCTTTTGCTCCTTCCTTAGCTCTTTTGCATTGGTTCTTCCTAGCATGGTTAGTCATTGAAGGGGGAGTGAGATTCAAAGAATCTCAGTAGTAATCACCATTCATGCAATCATATTATCACATTAATCATATAATCATCATAAAACATCAAGTAAATGCTTTTAAACATTTATGCCATAATATTTTACAAAAATTTTGGCAGAGTTTCGTTTTGTATTTTGGACATCCCGGGGTCTCAAAACCCTCAATTAACTCATCCAACATTCTCAAAGCATCACAATTGATCATAGCAAACAATAGGCAAGTCATCAAACTCATTGAAAATCACATGACAATATAAGGCAAGAACAGGTAAATTGCTACCTTCATGCTTTCTCTTACTCTTCAACTTGATACCAATGCTCCCACTACTTCCTTGGGCTTCTTCAAGTCCTAATGCACCATCAAACAATTATTCAAGCTAATGGTTCCATGACTTTCTTCAAGAAGTGTTCATGAAACCCTAATTCTTCAAAAATTCATTTCTAACTCAAAAATGATGAATTATACCTCTATTCCATGTAATTTTTCATGAGGAATCCAAATATGGCCTCAGAATTACCAAATTCCATTTCTAACTCTGTTACTGTTCATTCCGAATTAACTTCATAAACATAAAAATTTCACTTTCTTATATCTCAAGTTTTTTCTTGTACAACATACTTGTATCTACCTATTTTGGACCCAAGGAATCCATTTTTGGAGTCAAAATCATGAAATTCTCTTTCATTTTCAAACCCTAAATAGGCAGAAAATTTCATAAATTTGCAGAAAAATATCTACCCGATTAAATTGCAATCTCATGGCATAATCTTGTTACTTAAGACCTATACATCCTTTTTTTA
Organism: Adenanthera pavonina; assembly: GCA_026686845.1. Lineage (NCBI taxonomy): Eukaryota > Viridiplantae > Streptophyta > Magnoliopsida > Fabales > Fabaceae > Adenanthera > Adenanthera pavonina. Next base: position 6,189,242 of record JAIVEN010000019.1, on the reverse strand, counting down.
TGGCTTGATTTTTCCATGGCTTCACTTTCTCTCTCCTCTCTTTGTCTAGGCAAAAAATTTCAGAGGCAAAATAAGGAGAAGTACTCCATGAAATCCCACCAAACTCAAATATACACAAGATAATGACCATGAAAATCTACCTTGAAAATTTGGAGTCCAAAGCTTGCTTCTTGCTCTTCTTGCCCTTGAAATTTTTTTTTTGTATGTTTCTCCTCTCTCCTTGCTGCAGTTCGGACGTGCTTGAAGAAGAAGATGAAGACTTGAAATGGGTATTTATCTCATAAAGTCACTTTTTTACTTTATTTTTTTGACTTTTTGTCATTTCTTCTTATAAAAGTTTTCAATTAATTCCTTTTGTGTCCAAATCTGAATTCCAGCGTGATTCACCTTCTTTTTGGCCAGAATTTGCTTAAATAATTTTTATGGACCAAAATATCCTTTGCCGATTAAATTTACCCGTACCGATTGAGTATTTTTGCCAAAATTGTCATTAAATTGGTATAGGATTATCCAACAATTACTTTTGGTCCAAAATCATTATCTAGACCCAAAATATATTTTATTAAGGTCCAATCATTGTCCTTGAATCAATGCTGTCTTTTCCTGCAGTCTAAACTGATATTTATCGGGTAAAATATTAATATTAGATCATAATTACCCAATAAATATTATTTTGACCTTAATAAATTCCATAATATATTTCATTAGGTCTAACTCATTGAGAGCTTCATTTTGACTATAATTTTTCATATTTACAAAAATGCCCTTGACTTAGGGCTAATTTATAATTTTTAGAACTTTCGGGTCATGAGGTGTAATTTTCCCCAAGATATTTTTAATACTCATTGCCCGTAATTTTTATGAATTTAAGGACATAGATGTCCTTTTCATAATTATTAAGGGGTAAAAATATAATTTCTCATTTTTTCGTCCAACCGGGAAAAATGACCTATTTGCCCTTCTTCACGCTTAACAGTATCTTTCCATTTTTTTCCAATTCTTCATACATTTTATGATATCAACATTTATTCCTTGGGATTTAAAATGCAATATTCATATTTTTCTTCAAATATGGGAAATGACCATTTTGCCTTTAAGCCGGGTCAAAAACATAATTATCCATTCTTTCGGGCACTTTCTTGTAATTTCACCCAAAGACCAATTTTTTATTATTTCCTTTTCATTATTCACATTAACTTTCAAATTGGTCTATCTCTCAACCTAGATCTCCTGGGTATGCAATACTTATACCATTACGCTCAGCTTGGAGCAGGCTTTCATTCAAGTAGTATATTGCATATTTTTCGGGGTGAGTTCTGGAATTAATTTCTGCTGAGCACCTTATGGAAAATTAATTCCAATGAAGGACCAAACATAACTTCTTCTGAAAATTAAATAAGAAATTAATTTCTTCTAAAGCCCGATTATATATAGCTTTTTCGTCTCACTTCGTTTCTCATCTTTTGCTCATTTTATAATATCCTATAAAAATAGGGATATTACATAAATCATTAATTTAGCCATCCTAATCCACTAACCATGCATTAAAGATAACTAAATCAAGGCTAGAGACAAGAGTATAGTAAGCTGAAAAATTGCCATGACAGTAACATTGTTGAATCAAGTGTTTTGATGATTCTAAACCAACTAGAGCTTGGAAAAAAGATATTAAAGCTATACAAAAGATCTCATGTGAAGAAATCCAAGCAAAAATGAGAATAAGATTAGATGTAGGATTTCTCATTTTACTCAGATAAGTAAAATGCTTTGATCTTGCAAACAAATGTTTTAAAAATGTGTTTTCATGTTAACTCATAAAGTATTTAAAAAATACCCAATAATAGACAAATTTTGAAGTGTTAAACTTGATATATTACTTTGAAAATTTGAATTTTGATAACTAAAATTCGAACTTTGGATTAAAATATGTTAGTTTGAAAAGAGGTTTCTCTGACAGATGAACTTTAGTCTTTGAAAATTCAAATTTTGGGTAAAACACAATCTGTGAAAATGGAAAAATTCATCTAAAGATATGTCAAAGGTCATATGAAAGTAATGTTTGAAAATAGGTCCAAGTCAGTCCTCTGACAGACAAACTTTGATTTTGAAAAATTTGAACCTTGGAAAGATAGTTTATAAGTCTGTTCAAATGTTCTTTTGACAGACGAACTTTAGTCTTCAGAAATTCACACTTTAAATTAAGTCTGATAAGTGATCTCTCTAACAGACGAACTTTGGTATTTGAACATTTGAATTTCAAAAAGAAAAACTTTTGTGCCATATTGAGCTGCTCATTGACAGAAGAATTTTGGGCATAAAAATTCAAACTTCAAAGGCACTATAGCAATATGGAACAACTATTCACACTTACCAGGAGAACTTTAAACTTGAAAATCTGTATGTTCCAACATAAAAACATTTGTCAAAAATAAAAATTTGAATTTTGCTTTAGAATAGATGAACTTCAAAGTTCAATGTTAAAGTCTTTAGCTTATGGTCTTTGTGAAATTCGTCTGTTGACTCCCAAAAATTCAAACTTTGCATGTTAGACGTATTAAATGCGGGTGGTGAACGGATAGTTTTACAGAGTAACTGTTAGCTAACGTCTCTAACGGCTATATCTTGTCTCTAAAGAATAGTTAAGACATAAATCTATAGATAGAACTTCATTTGAAAGTATGGGTAGCGATTTTACATTGTATATACTAAAATTCTGCAAAATTCTTTAGTCAAAGCCTTCTACTCTTATACACTTCCTATCTTGTACTTCAACTATCATATTTACTCTAAATCAGAGAGTTTATTTGCTGTAAACAATCTCATCTTCATCTGGAAGATAGATATTCTTGTGAGGGGATTTCACAAGAGATTTGGGAAGCACTAAGATAGAGTACAAAGAGTGAAACTGCAAGCTCTTAGAACAGAGCATAGAGCTATATTGTGGCATTGCAAGAAGCCCAACAAATTCTTGCAAGATAGTAGAAAATCTCAAGTGGTTGCTAGAGGACTAGACGTAGGTCAAGAGAAAGAGACCAAACTAGGATAAACATTTGTGTCTTCTCTTCCCTTATCTTGATTTTCATTTTGTTGTATTTTGTACTCTGTTTTTCTGTCATTCTTGCTTTCACTGCTCTTTTACACTTTTTTAGAAAATTTTAATCTTCCTAATTCATCCCCTCTCTTGAGAAGCCAACAAATCTAACAAGTGGTATCAGAGCCTGGACTCCCAAACAAAGGATCTAACAATATGGAAAAATCAATAGCTGGCTTTGGAGAGAGTATTCTACTTGAGGAAAACAACATAAATGGACCTCTTGGCTTAAGTAGAGAGCACTACGGATATGAGAAGATGAGAATGCAAATCTATCTCCAGTTCATTGATCTGGACATTTGGTCTATCTTCCAAAAGGGGGATTTTGTCCTAATGAAGTTGCAGGATGATGACAAATACAAAGAGAAGCCAGAAGATTAGTATAATGAGGAACATAAGAGAAGAGTCTTGTTGAACTTTAAGGCAAAACACTGCTTGGTCAGTGCACTCAACCAGGATGAATTTTTTAGAATGTCACAATGTTCCACAGCCAAGGGTATGTGGGACACTCCAGAAATTGCTCACAAAGGAACTATTGGAGTAAGGGAGAACAAATTGAACTCCTGCATCGGTGAGTATGAGAGCTTTAGAATGGTGGAAGGAGAAAGCATAAAAGAAATGTAAAAGAGATTCACTCTCATTATGAATCAACTGAAGAGTCTTGGCAAGGAATATACACAGCCAGAAAAAGTCAGAACAATCTTTAGAGCTCTTCCTATGGAATGACAACCAAAAGTGACAGCTATTGAAGAAGCCAGAGGAGAGTTAGTGACTTTTGATACAGCACTTTTTGGTAGTCTTGAGGAGTATGAGGGTAAAATGAAAGCCCTCAAGGTCAAGACAAAAAGAAAAAGGGTCTTGCATTGAAAGCTACAGAAGAAAAAGAAGAAGAGTTTGATGATGAAGAATACCTAGATGAAGAGACTATGACTATGTTGGTCAAAAAATTCGAAAGATTCTACAACAAGAGAACAAATAAAAAATTCTTCAAGAAAGGAGCAACTGCAAAAAACAAGAAAGAAGGCAAAGAGCCTATCATCTACTATGAATGCAAAAAGTAAGGGCACATCAAATGGGATGGTCCATAATTCTTGAAAAAGTAGGAAAAAGAAAAGAAAGCTGCTAACAAGGGTAAAAAGAAAAAGACATACATCTCATCAATCTGGGGTAACAGTTCAGATGAAGAAGATGAAGATGAGGAAGAAATTGCCAACATCTGGTTGATAGCACTTGTTTCTGAAGAGACTCCAAGTTCATCCAACAGTGATCATAAAGATGAGGTATATGAATCTGAACCTTCCTATTCTAAATTGCTTGATGCATTTCATGACTTGCATGATGAGTTTGTTAAAACTGCAAAAGAACTAAGATTGGCTAAGAAGAAAATTAGCAAGTTAGAATCTGATTGCAAAATATTTGATACTGTGTCTCTGCATGAAACTGAATCTGCTTACTGTACAACATGCACTGAACTGAAAAAGAATAACAAATATCTTTTGAAAACCATGTCTAAACTCACTAAGGGTAAAGATATGTTGTTTTCTTTGTTAGAAAGTCAAAGAATTGCATAAGGAAAAGCTGAACTTGGCAATGATCCTTGTGCAATTAAAGAAAAAAATAAAAAGAAAAATCAAAATCTGTATATGAGACATTTTGTGCATGCTAATTGACATCAAAAGAAAAACCACACCTCAAAAAGCTTTGAATCTTATGTCCAACCAAAATATGTGAAATAAAAGTATTATCTGCGTTGCTTTCTTCCTGCATCACAATCTAGCAGTCTCTTTACCATCTACCACTTCTTTAACAAGAAGAGACATGTTTTCAGTTCATGTTTATTGAAGAAAAATGGACTTGGTAGGAAGGTAGAATGGATTCCCAAAGGTACATTTGTATCTAGGCAAAATGCCAGTGGCAGAAAAGGACCCTAGCAGATTTGGGTACCTAAAAAGAAAATCTAAACCTTGTTTTGTAGGTTTGACTTAGAGCAAGAAAAAGCAACAAATGGTATATGGACAGTGGTTGCTCAAGCCTTATGACTGGTGATAAGGAGAAGTTCATCACCCTTAGAGACAAGAAAGGTGGAAAGGTGACCTTTGGAGGTGATCAATATGGTAGAATAGTTGGCATTGGTATTATGGGCAAAAATCCTAAAACATCTATAGAAGAGGTGCTGTTTGTAGTTGGACTCAACCACAACCTGCTGAGTGTGAGTCAGACATGTGACAAAAGGAACTTGGTACTATTTGACTCAAAGTTTTGACTGGTCATCTGAAAAAGTGATTGTAAAGTAATCCTCAAGGCTCAAAGGGATGGTAACTGCTATACCATTGATCTTGATGAACTTCCTTCCTTAGATTCTATCAGTTTAATTAGTAAAGATAATGATAGTTGGTTATGGCATAGAATACTGGCACATGTTAACATGAACCAGCTATCAAAACTGATTAAGAATATTTAGCCACTTGTTTATTGAAAAAGATAAAGAATGTTATGCATGCCTTAAAGGAAAACAAACCAAATTATCTTTCAAATCTAAAAATGCAATCACCACATCTAGACCACTATAACTATTGCATATGGATTTGGTAGGTCCATCTAGAGTAAAAAGCATTAGTGGAAACTTATATGTACTTGTAATTGTTGATGATTACTCTAGATTTACCTAGACTTTGTGATGGGAGACATGTTAGGAACCTGTCCTAAGAGCCTTCTTTGATACAAGGATCGTGTAACTCAAGGAAAGATGAATTGAACACAAGAACAATGAAGAACAATAGTGAATAAAAACGGAAAAGTAGAGATGATGAAAATAAGAAAACTGAGACAAATGTTGGTCGAAGGAAATAGACTCCAAGAGAACCCGTCTCTTGAATCCTAACTCCAGGACGCCACAAGGATCACCACTCCTTGATAAGTCCTTATTCTTTCTGGCACTCAAGGATAAGCAAGAAAGAACTCACTGAACAACAACAAAGTTGCTGAAAAGAAATTCATTCATTCATTCATCTTGTGGTTTGCAAGAGTACAAGAGGTGCCTATTTATAGGCAAGTATTAACCCACAAACTAACTCTAGTTCACCTCACAAACCTAATCTTATTAATGCTAATAAATACAAAAAGGAAATCCTAAGTCAAAAGGAGCATTTAATTCTAATTTTGAATTTGAAAAGGTGGGCTCCTCTTAAATGCATAAAGCAAAGCAAATCAAATCATTATTTGCCTTTTATTTAAAAGGAAATAAATTGACTAAAATAATCCTATTAAAACTTATTAAAAACGTCACTTTTAGTGACCACATGAGAAGCACATATATTTTAAGTGAATTCTCCATATTGGGCCTTCTCCAAGTTGGGCTTGTTGACTATAATTTGGCTCCACATTTTTAGCTTGCCTCTTTCTTTGTTTTGGGCCTCAAAATCATTCAAATACAATGGTTCCATGTTAATCATATTTTGGATCAACCCATTCATGGCTTGCTTCATGGCTTTGGTCCTAGCTCTGGTCATTGGTCCTCCAATGCCTTGAAGTGGGTCTTGAATTTGTCCATGGCCCATTGTTTCCCTTAACTTGCCTTCATCACTTTGTTTCTTTCTTCCAAAAGTGAAACGTTTGATGCATTTGTAACCTTGGCTAAGAAAGTGCAAAATGAGAAAGATATTTCTATTGTGCCTATCAGGTCTGATCATGGAGGAGAATTTGAAAATTCAAGCTTTCTGTAGTACTGGGAAGTGCATGGAATTGATCATAACTTTTTAGCACCAATGACTCCTTAGCAAATTGGAGTGGTAGAGAGGAAGAATAGAACAATTGGAGAAATGGCTAGAGTAATGCTGAATGAAAAGGAGCTTCCTTAAGTTTTTTGGGTTGATGCAGTAAACACAGCAAGCTATATCATCAATCAAGCTTATATCAGACCAATTCTGGGGAAAACACCTTATGAGCTATACAAAGGAAGGAAGCTAAACCTCTCACACTTACATGTATTTGGCTGCAAATGCTTCATTCAGAACAATAGAAAAGAGAATCTAAGTAAGTTTGATGCCAAATCAGATGAAGGTATATTTCTTGGCTATTCAAGTAGAAGTAAAGCATATAGAGTTTTCAATAAAAAGACTAAGACTATAGAAGAATATGTGCATGTTGTGTTTATTGAGAATGAAACTGTTTCCAAGCATGTCATTGATGAAGATGATCTTATTTTCAACTTTAAGAACTTGAATCTTTCTAGAGAAGGCAAAATTGAACCTCCAAAAGTATCTGAATCTACTAATGTAGAGGAAGATATTCTGAAGAAAGATTTTGAATTTGAAAGCAATGAAGAAATGTCTCAAGAACTCCCTAGAGCTTGGATATATAAAAGAAATCATCCAGTTGATCAAGTGATTGGGGATGTTCAAGAGAATATTAAAACCAGAAGATAACTTAGGGATCAAATAAACAATTGTGCATTTATTTCTCAAATAGATCCTAAGTGTGCTGAAGAAGTATTAACTGATGAATATTGGATATTAGCTATGCAAGATGAATCAAATCAATTTGAAAGAAATCAAGTTTGAGATTTTGTACCTAGACCTAAAGATCATCCAATTATTGACACTAAATGGGTTTTCAGAAATAAACTTGATGAATCAGGAACAATCATAAAAAATAAAGTAAGATTGATTGCGAAAGGATATAATCAAGAAGAAGGTATTGACTATGAGGAAACTTTTGCTCCAGTTGCAAGAATGGAAGTAATAAGAATCCTCTTGGCCTATACATGCATGAAAAACATAATGTTATATCAAATGGATATAAAAAATGCTTTTCTGAATTGATATATCATGGAAGAGGTTTATGTTGATCAACCTCCAGGCTTTGAGGATTCAACAAAACCAAACCATGTTTATAAATTGAAGAAAGCTCCTTATGGCTTAAAACAAGCTCCTAGAGCATGGTCTAAAAAGCTAAGTAACTTTCTAAATAAAAAGGGATTCAATAAAGAAAAAGTAGATACAACTCTGTTCACCAAGAAAGAAAATAAAGACTTACTTATTGTTCAAATTTATGTTGATGATATTATATTTAGTACTACTAATGAATCTCTTTCCGAGAATTTCTCTAAGCTAATGCAGGTTGAATTCGAAAGGTTAATGATAGGTGAGCTTAACTTCTTCCTTGGATTGCAAATTAAGCAATGTGATGATGTCATCTTCCTCAATCAATCAAAATATCTGAAAGAGTTGCTAAAAAAGTTTGGTATGAAAAATGCCAAGTCAATAGGGACTCCTATGACTATTGCAACAAAACTTGATATGGATGAAGGCAGAAAGACATTTGACATAACTCAATATAGGAGAATGATTGGCTCCTTGCTATATCTAATAGCTAGTAGACTTGACATTATGCTTAATGTCTGTATGTGTGCAAGGTTCCAATCATGTCCCAAAGAATCCCATGCAACAGTTGTGAAATGAATTTTCAGATATCTAATTGGAACATCACAGATGAGACTTTGGTATCCAAAAGGTAATGGAGAGGAACTCATAGGATATACTGATGTTAACTTCGCTGGATCCAAAACTGACAGAAATAGCACAAGTGGAACGTATCAGTTTCTTAGAGGATCCTTGGTCTCATGGTTCAGCAAGAAGCAGAACAGTGTGGCTCTTTCCACTATAGAAGTTGAATATGTTGCAGCTGGCAGTTGTTGTGCTCAAGTCCTTTGGATGAAGTAGCAACTTGAAGATCTTGAGATTGAAATGAAGGAAATACCAATATAGTGTGATAATCAAAGTGCTATTAATATCACAAAGAATCCTATCATGTATTCAAGGACAAAGCATATTGAAGTAAGACATCACTTCATAAGGGATCATGTTTTGAAAGGAGACATCAAATTGGAATACATCCCTACTAAAGATCAAATTGCAAACATTTTGACTAAGCCCCTCGCAGAAGATATACACTGCAAAATCAAAAGGGAATCGGGAATGGTAAATCCCAATGAATTGTAAGTAAATCTCTATCTGAATTTATTTAAAGTTTTGATATCAAATAAATGCTAACTTTAGCATTGGAGTGTGTTTAAAATGTTTTGCAGGTACTCTACATGTGCTTAGACTTGTATACCAGAGCTAATCAGACCTACACAATGAAAAGATGCTGAAGGAAGCTGAAAATTCAAACTTCTAGACCAGATCTGTAAGTTCAGAAACTTGAAATTTGCATTTTAAATGATTATTAGATGAATTTTCATGTTGAATTGTGTTTTTGGATGAATTAGCATACTCAATATTTGAACTTAGATGCTCGTCAGATGAATTTCAGTTGCCTACACACTGTCACAGTACTCTTATAACCCTCGAAATTCGTCTGTTGAATAGTGAACATTCAAATTTCAGAAATAAAATGCCAATGTTGTCTCTGTTCAAAATACTTATTATACGAATTTCCATATCTCAAAATGCGTTTTTTAGAAACTCTTTACAAAATTTTGAAATTCGATTTTTTGAATCAAAATTCGTTTGTTGAAACATGGTCTCAAATTAGGTCTTTGTAAGATGAACTTTCATAAGTGAAATTCGTCTGTTTCTTGTATTGTTAATGTTTACTATTGTTTGAATCTTGTAAAGTTTGAACTTTGTTGAAACAAAGTTCATCTGATTGTTTCTTGTTCTCTGAACTAAGTCTCTATCAGACGAACTTCCAAATGAAAATTCATTTGTCAGTAAGGCTCTCCTTGTGGGTTAACTTATAATTGCTTAAAATTCAAATTTTGACCTCTCAAAATTCGTCTGTTAAACGGTTACAAACGTTAAAACCAAAGGTCTCCCTCTAAACAGACGCAACCCTATTAATCTCTCTCTCAAGTCTGTTCAATTTCTCTCTTAAATTCCCTTTAACTAGATTAACGAATCCTCCTTTTCCACCTATTAAACTTCTTTTCGCACCTTATAAACCCATTCCTTGCATCTTTCTGCTTCATTCACTTACGAAAATGGCAAGAGTTAAAAAACTAGAAGTGGGGAAAGGGGAGTCAAGGCCAATGAGAGCTGTTGAATCCCAATACGCCTCCAAGGAAGGTGAAACTCAGAAAAGGAAGGGCGAATCTAGCAAGGGAACTCCTTTGTAAGAAGCAGAAAACAACTCCCAAGGTAGACTCGAAGAAATCTGCTCCTACTCCCTTGAAGAAACCTGAGCCTGCTGTACCTGTTGCTCCTGTTCCTCCTGCTTCTTCTTCCTCCTCCAGCATTGAATTTGGAGAATACCAGCTGACCACGTTGCCATTATGGAACAATGCCTATATTCTGGGAGAATATACTACCTACTAAGTTTGTCAGCAAAAAGGTAATTAAGCCTCACTGTGTAAATATGGAAGAATTCCTCATTTTTAATAACTTTGACGTCGGGATATGGATGATTAAATACAAGAATTTGTTAGAAATATTGGAAAGATATGATGATGAGGTTGTTAAGACCTGGTATGCCTCCCTAAAGTACAATGGCAAGAAGGAAAAATGGAAAGTAAATCTAAGGTCTAGGACCATCTGGCTATAAGATGAGACCTTCAATGAGATGCTGGAGATCCCTAGGTAGGATGGATTAAAAATTGACATTTCTACCTCAAAATACATGAATAAAGATGAGGCTACAGAAGAGGAAGGAGGTCCTTTCCTGAATTACAAAGAAAGCACTGTACTAAACATATTGTTTAGAAGAAAAGAGAACAGGCTACCTTCGAGCTTGGTGAAGCCCACTAACCTTAGTGCCTAAGTCAAAATCCTACACTACATTGTATCTAGGATTATATTCAATAAATGAGGTAGTTTTAATCTGATTGCAAGGGCTGAAGCACATGGGATGATGGCACTCATGCGCGGTAAGCTAATCAATATGGGACATATCATCCTCCAATGCATGATCAAGGCAAGAGATTAGAGGAAAGATTCCACCCTACCATATGCCTCAATCATCTTTAAGATACTTTAGTATGCCAGGATCCAACACCTGGAGAAAGGAAAGGGCAAGCCCACTGAAGTCTTTAAAGAGGAAGAATTACAAAGGATGGGGATAGAAAGAAAGGATGGAAGATGGATTGGGAAAGAAGCTGGGAAGACAGAAACCTCTGAGGCTGTTCCATAATCCATACCTCAGTCTCTCAGCTTGCTTCATCTCCATCTCAGCCTACTTAGACACATGTGCCATCCACTCCCTCCACCTGGGCTAAGCCAACTAAGATCATTGAGCTGTATGACAACTTGTCTGCACTTATGCCGAGCATTAGGGATGAGCAAAATGTCAAATTTGCTCATCTGCAAGATCAGATTCATCAGTTGGTAAAGAATATAAAAGTGGTTGCTGATGCTTATGAGGACATCAGGAGTGCTATTCCCTCCACATCAGCTTCACCTCAGCCAGGATTCTCTAAGCTTGTCAGGTCACCTACTCTTAAACCTCTGAGTCTATTTGAGCTAGCCTCCTCTGAACCAGATGTTGATGTCTATGCTACTGAGACTGCTGGAACTTTAGCCACACCACAAGCCTCCAGCAATGAGGCAAGCCCTGGTCCACCCTTGGACTATGGTATAGAGGAAGAGGCTCCTTAAGAAGCAGGTTCCCCTGAGCCTATTACTGAAGACACTCAAGATTCAATTCTTTCAATTCAAGAATCTGAGGAAGTAGAAAAACTGGTGGCAACCATTTCTACTGCACATTCATACAAGCTACCCTGAATGAGGAGAAAAGCATTGTAGCGTACGTGGATCTTGTAGCTATTGCACATGATGCTATTGTGCAAGTTCAAAAATAAAGGCTTGATAAGATGTTCTCTTCTCCTGCTCCTCAACTCTCATCTCTTCAATATGGCATGACCTTAGTACAAAGGGTCAGATTTGCCAATCCTTAGAAGGAAGTTCAGGAAATAATTGAAGATGCTGAGAATGATGAACCTGAAGATGATCTGCCTATAACCTCTCCTCCTGTGCCTCTTTCTAAGATTAATCTTGATCTACCTTTTGTCCCTGTGCCTCTTCGAGCAATTCTAGTATCCTAGATACCTTCTCCTGCTATACATGTTCAAATTCCTGATGATGCAAAAAAGGGGGAGAAGTCATCTGAGCAAACTATGAAAACTGCTACAGAACTATCTGGCAAGTCCTACAGCAAGATGTCCAAGCCCAAGAAGAAGTGATTAGATCTTAGGATTGCTTGGTCTTTCTTGTATTGACTATTTATATTTTTTATAATGAATGACAATCTTGCCTTTGAATTTTGTGTTTGCATTGTCATATGTCTGTACTGAAACTTTGAACGAATCAAAGAGATTCTCTATTTTGATCTATTGTACATGCTGTACTTATCTTCAAATTTTAATGTATATGTTGAGGGAGAGTTCTTAGAAGCAAACTCAAGTACTAATCTAGTTTGTAAGTTGTTTTATCATCATCAAAAAGGGGGAGAATGTTGAATCAAGTGTTTTGATGATTCTAAACTAACTAGAGCTTAGAAGGAAGATATCAAAGGTGTATAAAAGATTTAAAGTGAAGAAATCCAAGTAAATATGAGTATAAGATTATATGTAGGATTTCTCATTTTACTCACATGAGTAAAAGGCTTTGATCTTGCAAACAAATGTTTTAAAAATATGTTTTCATGTTAACTCATAAAGTATTTGAAAAATATCCACTAACTGACAAATTTTGAAGTGTTAAACTTGATATGTTACTTTTAAAATTTGAATTTTGATAACTGAAATTCGAACTTTGGATTTAAAATATGTTGGTCTGAAAAGAGGTTCCTCTGACAGACGAACTTCAGTCTTTGAAAATTCAAATTTTGAGTAAAACATAATCTGTGAAAAATGAAAAATTCGTTTGAAGATATGTCAAAGGTCATCTAAAAGTAATGTCTGAAAAGAGGTCTAAGTCAGTCCTTTGACAAACGAACTTTGATTTTGAAAAATTTGAGCTTTGGAAATATAGTTTATAAGTCTGTTCAAATGCTCTTTTGACAGACGAACTTCAGTCTTGATAAATTTGTACTTTCAAATTAAGTCTGATAAGACATCTCTCTGATAGATGAACTTTGGTATTTGAACATTTGAATTTCAAAAAGAAGAACTTTTGTGCCATATTGAGTTACTCACTAACAGACAAATTTTGGGCACCAAAATTCAAACTTCGAAGGCACTGCAGTAATATGGAACAACTGTTCACACCTACCAAAAGAATTTTAAACTTGAAAATTTGTATGTTCCAACATAGAAACACTTGTCAAAGATGAAAATTCGAATTTTGCTTTAGAACAGACAAACTTTGAAGTTCAACATTAAAGTCTTTAGCTTACGGTCTCTACACAATTCATTTGTTGACTCCCCAAAATTCGAACTTTGGATGTTAGACATATTAAATGCGGTTGGTGAACGGATAGTTTTACAGAGTAACTACTGGGTAACGTCTCTAACAGCTATATCTTGTCTTTAATGAATAGTTAAGACATAAATCTATAAATGGAACTTCATTTGAAAGTGTGGGTAGCGATTTTACATTGTATATATTGAAACTCGCAAAATTCTTTAATCAAAGTGTTCTACTCTCACACACTTCCTATCTTGTACTTCAACTGTCATATTTACTTTAAATCAGAGAGTTTATTTGCTGTAAACAATCTCATCTTCATCTGGAAGATATATATTCTTGTGAGAGGATTTCACAAGGGATTTGGGAAGCACTAAGATAGAGTGCAAAGAGTAAAATTGCAAGCTCTTAGAATAGAGCAGAGAGTTGTACTACGGCATTGCAAGAAGCCCAACAAATTCTTGTAAAATAGTAGAAAATCTCAAGTGGTTGCTTGAGGACTGGATGTAGGTTAAGAGAAAGAGACTGAACTAGGATAAACATTTGTGTTTTCTCTTCCCTTATCTTGATTTTCACTTTGCTATATTTTGTACTCTATTTTTCTGTCACTCTTGCTTTCACTGCTCTTTTACACTTTTGCAAAAAATTTTATTCTTCCTAATTCACCCCTTTCTTGGGAAGCCAGCAAATCTAACAAACATAACAATATCAATCCAAGTACATTAACTAATGTACTCTCAATAGAATATGTCTCATATAATCTAATAATCAACAAAATAACAATTCCAATCCATCAATCTAACTTAGGACACAAAAGAAATTCAAAAGATAAACTAAGTAGTAGGATGGAAAAGAGAGTAGAGTAAGAATTCCCCTTAGTAGCCATATAAGTTCTTATGCCTTCATAACATCCTCCCAAGCACCATTGAAAATCGCCTCCCCAAAGCTCAAGCTCTCCACATCTCAGCTATATCAATAGATTAGCCATGATGATGAAGAATAGGAAATCAAAAGTCACTTAGATGATTGGCAATTAAAGTGCTTGAAGATCAGTTGAAAAATTTAGCTCCCTCCTTTCATAAAACCCGTGGCCAGATCTGAATAGCTTGAGCTTGAGAGGAGGATGAAATTGAGTTGAAATGGATGAGGAAAAGTGATGAAATGGTGGAAGGAATGAGGATTTGGGCTTTGAAATGAGATTAATTGGTGGAAAATTGAGAAATTTAGGGTTGAGGGAAGAATGAAGAACAATGGAGAGAATGGAAAGGGATGAAGAAAGCAAGAAATTGGATGTTGTGGAGTAGTAATGAGAAGGCCTCTTGATCTATTTTTCATATTAGGTTAAGGCATGAAATGTTTGAAATGATCCTAACCCTTGATCTTATGCTTGGCGGCTTAGGATTTGAAATGATTGGCAAATAATTGAATTAGCCAAAAAAAATTATTTCCTAGCTTCCAAAATTTCCCATTTTGTAATATCTCTAATTTTTATGGATATCATATAATGTAGAAGAAAATAGTAAACATAAAATGCAAAGGGAATTACAGAAAACGGCAAGATACAGTTAAACACGGAAAAGGGCAAAAAAGTCATTTTTCTAAGTTAGAATAGAAAATGAGAAAATTATATTTTTGTCTCTAAATAAGGAGATTCTATGTAATATAGTCTTTAAAAAGGAAAATTTTCATGCATTATAGTCCATTAGGTAAAATCACGAGAAAGGACCCGAATAAATTAAAAATTATAATTTTATCTCGACTATGGGTACTTTTGTAATTATAAAAATTTCTGTCAAAACAGAGCTTGCAACAAACCGGACTCAATGGAATACTGTTTAGAGGTTAATTGTGTCCATATGAATTTATAATTGGAATTGAAAGTCAAAAAGTAAATATTTTGTCAAAAAAGAAATCAGGGGCCTTACAAAATGTAGTGTGGGGACAAGAACTATATATGGATCCCACAAAAATATGTTTTGGGACAAGAAAATAAGTTTAGTCTAAAAATCAAATTTAGAATATTTCTGTAACAATCAAATGACAATTACAGCAAAAGTAATTAATTAGTATGGGTAAAATTTATCGATAAAGGTTATTTTCAACTGTTAAAAATTATAAAGCAATTTTTTGACAATATTGCCCTAAACATGGTATGACAGCAGCTGCTAGGAGACCATTTGGATTTGTTTATTTGATTTAAGTTAATTATTCACTAAGTTAACCAAAGTAGTTAACTAACCAAGATTTACTATTGATCTATTTGATATCTTTCCCCAAGACTTTGGGTTAAGCCACTTAAAACACTTCTTCTTCCTCATTTAGGCATCCCAAACTAGTAGAAAGAGTGAGAGAAAGAGGCAAAAAACACAGAGAAAAGGAATGGCTAGGAGCAAAGATTGAAGACACAAATTGCAAGGTAACCTTTCATGCTTTCTAGCTTATGTTTGCAAGAGCTTTAAGGTAGTTTAGTTGAGACTTCCTCTCTCCTTTCTCCATGCTCAACTTTAGCGATGGCTAGTTAGGGAGAGAAAGTTCAGTTTTTGTCAAATAAACATAGGAAAAAGCTTAGAATAGATTAATAAAGTGTGAATTCACAAGTTATTGTAGGCATTGTGAAGCAAATCATTTTCTCCCAATTTCTCTTTATTTTTGGCCTAATTAGGGTTTAGGATAAAGAGGGAATTTCAAAAATTTTACCCCAAAAATGGATTCCTTAAGTTCAAATTAGGTAAATACAAGTATTGGTGCAAAGAAAATCTAAAAGGATTGCAAAATAGAATTTTAAGGTTTAGTGTGTATACTTTTTTAAGGAGGTCATTGAAACAGTGGCTAATGACCTTAAATTGTGATGCATTAGGGTTCAAGAAAGTGGTGGAAAGCGTGTGCAAAGTGTTCAGAGCAAAAAAAAAATTCATAAGGTAGTTATTTACCCTTTTATACTTTATGTTATCATACTTGGACTTTATGAATTTGTTGCTATGTCATATGTTTGTTTGAATGCTTTGTAATGATTTTGAATTGTTGGCTGAGTTAAATGAGGGGTCCTGTGACCCTAGGATGTCTAATTTGTAAAATGAAACTACCAAAATTTTTATGAAATAATATGGCATGATATGTTCCTATGGCTTTCATTGATGTTTTCATGAAATGTATACGATAATATGATTGTATGATTTGATATAACTACTGAAATTCAATGAATCTCACCCTTCCATATGCTATCCACGTCTAGGAACACAATATGGAAAGGCTACTAAGGAGGAGAAAGAAAAGGAAAAAGATTTTGTTGACTAAGATGGCTTTACTTGCCATGGTGTTTTATTTCAAGTTATTGTGTAAATTCACAAATTTGGTGTTAAATATGTACATGGACATGATTATGTCCCTTTAGGTTCTATGTAATGTATAACATGATAAGAGAACAAATTATGACCATGTATATACTTTATGGCTTTTATTTTGCTATGTTATGGGATGTAAATGGTCATTATGACCCTTAGTTAGTAAACCCAACACTGTTTAGACTTTTTTATATGGAATGATAAGTGTTATATATGGATGAAAACTAGACAGGAATAGATTTAAAATGGTCTAAAGATCACTGAATTTGGATATCTGTATGATTTTTTAAAATTAGACCCAAAATCTGGAATTTCAGAAAATGACCAAAGGAATAATAATTATTCCCAAAATTTATTGCATTGATTGGCCTAGTCAATGCTTTATTTCATATTTTTCCTATATAGACAATTTTTTAGCTATTTTTGAAGACTTAATTTGCTTGGATATGATTTTTTTTTTAAATTAGTTATGAATTTCTGAAATTCACCCAGTAAAATGGAAAAGGCCAAATGAACAGTACCTAGAAACTTGAAACTTCAGTTTTTAAAGTTTATGTGATTCAAGCTTCTAATTAGGCATAAATGGATTAATTATGATCAATTGCATGGGAAAAGAGCCTAACGTCCAGGATTTGCACATTTAAATTTTCTTTGATGCCCTCTATGTCTTCTCCCATGGCCCTTGACCTACACATAAAACCATGATTTAATGAAATAAATTCAATAACTCCACATTAGAGGACATATTTTCATGAAATTAAAACACTAAAATAAAGGGGAAAACACTCAGAAAATGATGTAAAAGAAAGCAAGAAAAATATCCCTAAGAAAATAACTAGAAAATAGGCTTCTTAAAAAAGTTGACTAAAATAACTTTCTTTGACTAAACATTGACTGGCTCTAGAATGGAAACCCTAATCCCTATGGTTAAATTTGGTAACTCAAATTAGTCTTAATTAAGTACTCTAGATGATGATTAGATTACTAATCTAAGAGTCATTAAGGATAATTAAATGTAATTTCAAGTAGGATTATAGTTACGGGTATTTTGCGAAAGTGACAATTGGGTGAATAGTACATAGAAATAGGTCAAACATGAATTAAAATCTAATTATATAAAATGGTTAATGATGTTAAATGGATGATGGAATGAAAACTCCTTAAAAAAATTTTACCCAAAATCATATAGAAAATTCTAATTTAATCACTCGGAAAAGCCAAACTAAGCACTTAACTAGCTAATCAATGTGGAAAATGCACTGACAGAAAGAATTAACAACCAAATCCATAATAAAAGATCACAAAATATACTTAAAACCAAGGATTTAACACATTTTTCACATACTACGTAAAATCGGCTAAAACATGAAAATGCATTAAAACCATAAAAAATAGTCAAATAAATATGATAAAAATGCTACATTTAAGGATAAAAACATGGTAAAATGTAATTACATCACTAGGCCACTACCTTGACTCACTCTTCCATGGCATGATACATGAACTCACCAACAAGAAAAGGAGACAAATCTTCGGCCATGACCCGAAATAAAGATTAAATGGAAGGGACAGATTTGGCTGAAATAAAAAATAGTATTTAACTCAATGAAATCAATCCAATTGCATAGTATCTCAAGTCTTCTACCTAAATTCCATAAATACAAACCAATATCCAATAAGTTTCCAACCTAGAATTACATTAATAAACCTAGATCATAGATTAAACCTAGCCTAAAACCTAAGAGAATTAAGCAATTAAGTAGAAGGATGAGAGAGAATGAACATAACCTCCCTAAAACATGTGATTGATTGTTAAATCTTCAAGTTCTCATCCCTCTCCATGCTAGGTTGTCACCTTGACTTACTCTTCCGTGGCTTAATTCACGAACTCATCAACAAGAAAAAGAGACAAATCCTTGGCCATGGCCCAAAATCAAGATTAAATGGAAGCTACAGATCTAGCCAAAATCAACAATAGCATTAAACTCAATGAAATCAATCCAATTATATAATATCTCAAGTCTCCTACCTATATTCCATCAATATAAACCAATATGTAAAAAGTTTCCAATCTAGAATTACATTAATAAACCTAGATCATAGATTAAACCTAGCTTAAAACCTAAGAGAATTAAGCAATTAAGTGGAAGGATGAGAGAGAATGAACACAGCCTACCTAGAACATGTGATTGATTATTGAATCTTCAAGTTCTCCTCCCTCTCCATGCTAGGCAATAAGCTTGACTCACTCTTCCATGGCTTGATTCACAAACTCATCAACATTAAAAGGAGACAAATCTTTGGCCATAATCCAAAGAAGATGAAAGGATGACTTGTTGATGCCAAGCTTGGAGAAGTGAAATGAAGGAAGAATCAAGTGGAAATGATGGAAGAAAAGTGAAGGAGTGATGGAAAATTGAAAGAAGATGGTAGAGAAGCTGAGGAATTAGGGTAGATTCATGGTGGAAGAGCTAGGGTTCATGTCAAGAATGAAGAAGAAGATGGAAATGGGAAGAAAGCATTTGGCTAAGGTAGATGGAAAGATGAGATTGAAAATGAGGAAGACTAGTAGAGTTTAGGGTGTGGAAAGGGGTAAGATGGGAATTAAAAGGAGAAATGATGATATGGAAGGTGGGAAGGATAAGTGAGGTGGGAGATGATGTGTGATGAAGTGGACCAATGGAGAAGTATATTGAAGCCATATAATCTCTGACTATTACCAAGTAAGCCCTCCACCTAATCATAACATGACCTATTCAAAAATGTTACACCAAATGGTAGGATGTTCCAAGGTAACTATGTAACATTAATGAAATAAAACCAATGTTAAATGATATAATCCAAATAATCACATGATTAAGGGCTAAGTGGGATGAAATTATGCTGCAAAACTAAGGAAAAAATGTGCTAAAAATATGTCAAAAGAAAGGAATTAAAAATCCTAAGAAAATAGAGAGAAAATAGGTTTCTAAGAAAAATAATCAAAATGCCCCTGGGTTGGTCAAACTTTAATCCTCTCTTATTATCAATCCTTAATCATTTTGACCAAACTTAGCATTTAAGATTATGTTTAATTATGTGCTTAAGAGGATAGTTCAATGATTAAATCCAAAATTATTAAGGATAATTAAAATGAAATCTAAGTAGGTATGTAGGTCCTGTCTTACCATCCTACAACTAGGTACTCACTAGTACATGGAAGACATTTTAGGATGGTTTAAAAAAGCTTTTTAGGATGGTTGTTGTGGGGTCATAGAAGTGGGAGTCATAAAAAGTCAAACATTTTAGGATGGTTGATGAACAATCCTGAAAAGTCACTTTATAAGACAATTGTTGCCACAATAGTCTACTTTCTAGAAAGTCTACTTTCTAGGATTGTTCTGGCCCACAATAGTCCTAGAAAGCGAGATTTTTTTTAAAAAATAAAAATTATGTATATATATAATTCTATTAATTCTAATTTTGACAATTTAAAGGAGGAATTAGTATCCAGTATATTCCAAGTAAAAAGTTTACCTTATAAATAAGAATATCATACAACAAATTTCAAACACTATAAATGAGAATATTAAACATCACTCATTAGCAATGGAATAATCATCAAAAAATAGCTTTCCAATTATACCAATTTGATACAATGAAAATAAGGCAGTAACATTTTTGCAATATTCACAAGAATGGGAAACGAAAATAACTTTGAGAGTCTTAGATTAATTCAAAACTTCCTATGAAAAGAAAAAAATAGTAAATAAAATAAAAACAGAGCATAGCTATTACATACTGTCACTTCTTGAATCGTGCATGTGAAAATCTCATCCATTATAGAAGAGCTAAATGCATATGAAAAGAGGAAGAAGAAATGATATAGAATTAATTTTATTGAATGACAGAGAATCTTATCCATTACAAAGCAATGAATACGATTTTACTGAAACTACCCAACAAACATGAATACTTACTAAGAAATAACTTTATAATTGACTAGCATGGTCCCTGCAATAAGTTAGCTTGCAAATTTGATATATTACATTAAACCTGCTATGAAAAGTAGCTGGGAAAAGAAATGCAACATGTTTCAAATAGTTTAATCTAGTAAGAAAAGGATTACAAACACTACAAAAAAAGGATAGTGAAACATAGGAGAAATGAGAATAACTTATTCATTACCTTCTCTAGTTGATATAAGGGATAATGAAAGTCATGGCATCAGTCTTTTCCAATTATGGGAGTTGAAAAAGAATCAATATAAATACTAAATGAGGCCTCAAATTATTCACAATGAAGAATAATCCATTTGTATAGGGTAATGTGAGTTACTAAAGGACAAATGACTCCTTCAATGAAATATAGGGCAAAAGGACTAATTCAACCTTGTTAGCACCCTACATTTTTGCAGATCTACAATATAAATATAGCTTTCATAATTAACCTTTCCTAAAGAATAATGAGAATGCACAATGCAGTAAGTATAAATCTTTCAACAACATGAAACAAATTTAATACAGATGCGTTATCATAGTTACCTTAAAATGAGTGAAAAGTATGATAGCAAGAGAAAAGCCATTTGCACACTACTTTGGCATACCAAGGAGGAATAGTCTAAACTTAAAATGTAAAAGATTCATGTGTGACCAACCATTTGAATTCAGATCATAGTTTTGCTCTAATCTCCAACATCATATATTTTCCAAGAAGCCAAATCAACACGAAAGTCCAATATCATGACAACGGAAAAATGGAAAAGAACATTAGTTCAATAGGAATCAACAGGGAGAGGACTGAAAGGAACTTGAATCTCAAACTTTGAAGTATTACAATTTATTTTTGTACCCAATTACATTGGCTAAAATACAATCCATGAGAATAAGTAATGACATTTTACACAAAAATATAAACTAGGTGCCAAAAATATGCATATTTCCGAATATATGCACAAAAAAGATTTTACAAGCAAATAGAACCCTAACCATTTCTGAATAAATAGGTTAGTACATGTTGGAGCATCAAAACAATATACTAAGAGCCAAGAGAGAAAAGGTGTTTCCACTAAATTTTGTAAACCTATAATTTCTATTGTTATGTTCCTATTCAATATATTGGTATGTTTAAATGTGACCTTTATTTTGTAAACTTAAAATAGCCAAGCCTTTTAGAACCATAATTAAAATTGATTCAATAAAGTAATAAGCTAGAAGATGGGTTCTTTGCTTCATCCATATTCCATTTGAGAGTAACATTCTCTACTAGCTTGCAACAATAACCAAAAGATGTCAAAATGAAATAGCAAGGGAGAAACACGAACCTGGAGAAAGAACAATGATGCTACAGAGGAAAAATTATGCCTATAACTGAGCTCAAAGAAATTAGGGTGGAAGGTCAAAAATGATGATAATGCAGAGGAAAAAACCATATTCACACTTAATTCATTAACTCCAAGATATCAAGATGTCTAGTGTTCACAATTAAGTCAACAGCTCTATGCATTATAAGTTTTCTCATCATTGATGAAGGAATCAAAAGTTGTTATTAGGAAATAGAATTAGAGACTCTTTGGATTGCCAAGCCAAAAATTAAAATACATGTTAGTTTATTTGATATGGGTCCCATTAAAAATATAACCTACTTGACTTGTGATATTAAACCATTATGATCTAGAATGGAGTACAAGGATTCCTTCTTTCTCAAATCCCAGATGCGATAAAAGTGGTTTTCACTTCCTGTGGCTAAATGATACCCAGTAGGAGAAAAACTGATGCTAAGAACCTAAAAACAAATCACAACTACAATATAAATTATGCAATGCTGAGTGTGACGCCATGATTTTGAAAGGGGGAAAGGGAGGCCATAATAGAGACTGGAGATTTGAGAAAGATAGAAGGAAATGTAAGCAAGACACTCAGGATGACCCTTAAATGTCTTTAAAAGTTATCCTTGAACATTCGAATACCTTACAGTGTGATCAGTAGAAGCAGTAGCTAAATGGTTATGCAAAGGAGAGTAAGCAACATCAATAGCACGATCTATGTGCCCCTTTAAGGTAGAAAATTTTGGCATGGAAAATCATGGTCATATAACCTATCTGGAAGCTGTTTAAAGTGGATCAATATTTGCAGTAATTAAACTAGGGCTTAAAGTGAGTAAATGGCATGTTTAAGAAGCATAAACACAAGCTAAATTAAAGTTTTCCTTTGTTGCCTAAATTAAAGTTTTAAGTACTTCAAGCTCACATATATAAAACACTAACCTGGTACTCAGAAAATTGCCCCTTCATAAATCTTAGAACCAAACTTGTCTTCCCTATCCCCATATGCCCAAGAAGCACCTGCCAATTCACACATCAAGTAATTCATTCACAACTTAGCCAACATTTTAATATACTAATTAGAATTGAAGAAACAAGATTCAAGCATTGAACAAGAAAATCATAGAAAGTGTGACTTTTGGATCATAAACCTCTTTATTTTCTATCCAACATACATTGTAAGATAACCCTTTGGCACTTCACCAGATTTTGAAGAAGCTAGTTTTGCAGCAAATGAAGTCCTTCTAATTCCAGGTAAGTGACAACCCATTGTTTTTTCTGTTTATGAAGAGAATAAGATGGAAGTATTTGAATAGAGATGCTTGAGAGTATTGTGAATGATCTATGTTGCTACTAAGAGCATACAAGCATGATATTATATAGATAAAATGATTTGCTTTTCTTGATTGATTGGGGGAACAAAGAGAGGCTTGTAAGGTTTAGTAACATAAGTTTTGATTATGACAAATATAGAGTAATAAGGAACAAATGCATCATATGTATCCGACATATATAATATTTCTTAAAGAAGTAAAATATTCATTAGCATGTATTTAATTATGGTTATAATGTATATATCATGCTATGTCCAAATATATCCACTATACTTTTACAATGAATAACATAAGTTGGATATATAAACTGGACTAACTACTTGGTTTGTAAGTGTAATATATTAAATGTAGGTTGGTCCAAGTAAGAAGAGTGAGCATTGGAATACAAAAATAGAAATCAACATCATGCGTCACTCAAGAAAGAAGAAAAGAAAGGATGCTCAAAAAATGGAAGATAAGAAGGGAGCATGTCAAGAAGGAAATGACCAAGTGGAAGTAGAACTCAATATTTGAAGACCTAGTTATTAGGTATATTTTGTTTTCACTTAGGTCTTGAGGTGGGATTAATCTTTGAAAATTTCTTAATCTTGTTATCATATGTTTTAAATGAGTTAGATTAAGTAGATGTTAGCATATGTTAGATTTGAAAAGTCTGACTGACTGACAAATTTTGAGTAGTTAAACTTCATATACTTTGTGAAAATACGAACTTTACTGATTGAAATTTAAAGTTTCAGAGATATCACCTTTGATAGATGAATTTCTAGTGTTGAAATTCGAATTTTGAGTCAAGCATAGTTAGTAAAATGTGCAAAATTCGTCTAAAGTCATTACAAAGTTTGTCTGATAATTAAAGCACTAAAAGGGTTCAAAAACACTCCCTCTAACAGACGAATTTTGGATTTCAAAATTCAAATTTTAGAATAACACTCAATGATTTACAATTGCATTTGATTAACTTAAAAAGTTTGGGTATCAAAGTAACATATCCTTACTTTTAAACATAGTGAAATTTGATTTTCAAGAATCTAGAGTTTGACTGTTGATTAGTATTTTTAATACATCTCTCAAAATACATATGGTTTTGATGTAAAACCTATTTCATATGAAACTAGACTTAATAAGCTTTTCAAAGAAGGTTATTTTACTCAAAATAAAGTTCATATGAAAAAGCTATGATCATCTAAAGTTGAGTAGTGAGATATGGACTTTTAGTTTTAATCTCCTATCATTATTTTGATCATATCTCACCGAATATGTTTGTTTTTGAAGTTAAACTTGTTGCATTTGAAAGTAGACATTGAGAGCTTTCCAACCATAGGTCATTTGCTTAATTTGGTGTTAAAATGAGAGAGTTATATCTTTTGCAAAATTATCTACAGTGCAAAGTTCAAAGTTATAGAGGTTTCGCCTCCGATAGACGAATTTCGAGCCTTTGAAATTCGAATTTCGAAGAGAACTTTTATGTCATGTTGAGCTTGCCACTGATAGATGAATTTTGGCTTCTGAAATTCAAACTTCAGGTCTAACAAACAAATTTTGACTTTGAAAATTTGAATTTCGAATCCCCAGAATGTGAAAATACTTTAGAATAGCAAACAGACGAATTTTCACATCCAAAATTCGAATTTTGAAAGGAAGAACTTGTGCCATATTGAGTTGCTCACTGACAAATGAATTTTGGGCACCAAAATTCAAAGGCATTGTAGCAATATAGAACAACTGTTCACACTTACTAGAAGAACTTTAAACTTGAAAATTCATATGTTCCAACATACAAACATTTGTCAAAGATAAAAATTTGAATTTTGCTTTACAACAAATGAACTTCAAAGTTCAACGTTAAAGTCTTTAACTTATGGTCTCTGTGAAATTCGTCTATTGACACCCAAAAATTTGAATTTCAGAGTGTCAAGCATTAAATGTGGTTGGTGAACGGCTAGTTTTACAGAGTAACCATTGGGTAATGTCTCTAACGGCTAGATCTTTTGTCTAAGTTACACCACAAATCTATAAATAGAACATCATTTAAACTTATGGGTAACAATCTTAAGAGAGTTTATGCGAAAATGCTGCAACAATTTATAAAATCTTTTTATCTCAGCATTGTTTGAAATAGAGTGAGCTTTCAATGTATTATCTACTCTTCAAGAGAGTTTTCATTTTGTAAACATTTCTTTCTACATATTCTAGGTAGAATCTTAGTATGGGGAAACACTAAGGGATTTATACATCTTGTAAAGGTGTGGAGAGAGTGGCTTCACAAATGCTTACTGAAACTTGTGGGATGTATTGAGGCTTCACAGGTGCCTAGATCAAACTTGTGGGATATAGTAGAAAATCCCAAATGGTGGC
The DNA here is from genome assembly GCA_026686845.1 of Adenanthera pavonina. Lineage (NCBI taxonomy): Eukaryota > Viridiplantae > Streptophyta > Magnoliopsida > Fabales > Fabaceae > Adenanthera > Adenanthera pavonina. The sequence goes on along the minus strand of JAIVEN010000019.1, from coordinate 6,163,479 downwards.
TTGAGGACTGGATGTAGGTCAAGTAGTTAGGCTGAACCAGTATAAATCGTTGTGTATTGTTCTTTATCTTTTCTATTCAGTTGCTGCACACAACTCTCTCTGTTTATCCCTATTTTGCTGCACTCTTAGTGAAATTGGGTTGTGATCCAAAAAGAGCGAAAATCTTGCATCATCTAATTCACCCCCCTTCTTGGTGACCAGCCAACCTAACAAGGTTGTGTGATAGGGCTTGTTGAGAGACAAGCCTCATAGAGGTCATATGGGGTCTTAAAGGTCTTTCTGAGATACAATGCAATGTTAGTCTAATGCCTAGAGACATGGGTATTGTAGATCATATCATTCTATCTTTTCTTTTCTTGAATATAAAAACCTGGTTCTTTTCAAAACATCAATTCATTTTTATTTGCATTTTAATTTTAATTTAATTATTGAACTATTTAGCTGAGAGCTTCATTATTGTTTGGCTAATGCAAAGGCCTATTTCTTTTGTTTTAGACATGGTCAAAACATTTCAGTTATGTTCTTCATATTGAAATGCTACCTATACTTGGGATCTGATGAAATCTAGTAGAAAGCCATTAAATCAAAATGTTTGGAGGCAAGAGAAGGACTATGATTTAGTGACAATATCCTTGCTTATATTGTTGGTACTCAGAAAGTAAGTGGGATACAAGAGGTGTAATCACAAGTGAGCAACTATTTGACTAGAAACAAATGAGTTTTCTATTTTAGAGGGACTACATGCACATGTATATATTTGATAATTAAATTTTTAAACTGTCAAGCATAGTCCAAAATTAACTAGAGATGGAATGAAACTACTTTGGATAAACCATATGCATAGATTAATAAAGAGAACTTAAATATTCTCCGCATCTTCATGAAATGAAAAATTATTAACAAAGTAGCAGCATAACATATTTGTGCAACATAACATCAGCAAAATTATCTACTATAACTTAAACAAATATCTTCATTCCATAGAAATACAATAGCCAAACAGAACAACTATCATCACATCATTGAAAGGTTGAAATAAGAAGAGAGATTGTGTGTGGAATCCAAACCTTGAAGGCAAAAATTTCACCCTTTAACCCACCAATTTTCTATCTCCTCTGTCAACCCTACCAACACTGACACCAAATCCATCTTCTCTGCAAGTCTCAACCCACGAGACATTACTACACCAAGCTCTCTCACCCCTAGCTTTCCTTAGTCGTTCTTGTCCAAATATTAGACCTAGCCATTGATTTACTCTCACCTCTGGCACTATTGTGATAGCTAACAACAATCCCCTCTTCATCAACTTTCTTAGTCATTGGTTACTCATGTTACACTAAAAATAATTGGCCCCGCCAAGCTGTCAAGCCCTCGTCCATTCCATTTGAGTCTAAACAATGAATAGTGATAGCGTGTGGTGGGCTTGGTGTAACAGTGTGTGATGGATAAAGGTTCAATGGCTATGAGAGGAGTGTTGAATTAGAAGTTTTGATGTTTCCAAGCAACTAGAGCTTAGAAAGGAGAATAACAAAGGAATGTGAAAGGATCAAGTGAAAAAATCCAGTGAGGAACATGAGACGACTTAATTGTTAGAATTTCTCCATTTGTAATATGGGTAAAAAGCTTTAATCCTTACTTACATAAGTTACCACAACATTTAAATATGTTTTCAAAGGTTAGCTTATGTTATAATTGAAAAATATTGGCTAATAGACGAACTTTTGTTTTGAATCTTGCTTTTTTTGTGAAAAATTTGAACATTGCTTAGTGAAATTCAAAGTTATAGAGGTTTTGCCTCTGATAGATAAATTTCAGTTCTCAAATTCAAATTTTGAGTAAAGCATTGTTAATGAAAATATGCAAAATTCATCTGAATCTCAGTCAAAATTCGAATGTTAGTAAAGTTCAAATAAGCTCAATATCACTATCTTTGACAGATGAACTTTGGACTCCAAAGTGCAAACTTCAAAACTAGAACTTTTGAGTTCAGTAAGAGCATGGCTCTGACAAACAAATTTTAGAGCTTAAAATTCGAATTTCAAAGAGAAGAACTTTTGTGCCAAGTTGACCAAGCCTTTGATAGATGAATTTTATCTTCTAAAATTCAAATTTCAAGTGCACTGAGGAAACATGAGATAATTGTTCAAATTCAACAGATACACTTTGAATATGAAAATTCATATGTTCTAACATAGGATAATTTTGACAAACTCAAAACTCGTATTTCACTATTGAACATACAAATTTTGAAAGTTCAACTTTAAAGATCTTAACTTTCAATCTCTGTGAAATTCGTCTGTTGATACCTAAAATTCAAATTTTGGATTGTCAGACGTATCAAATGTGGTTAATAAATGGCTAGTTTTGCAGAATAACCATTGGTTAATATCTCTAACGACTAGATCTTTTGTCTAACGACTAGTTAAGCCACAAATCTATAAATAGAACTTTATTTGAAATTGTGGGTAATGATTTTAATCTTGTTTGTGCAAAAACTCTATGAAATTTCTGAGTCAAAGCTTTTTGCTCTTACACTTCATTTATTGTACTTTAACTTTCATATCTACTCTAATTTAGAGAGTTGATATTTTGTATAAAAATCTTTTCTTCATCTAGAAGAATGATTCTTTGTGAGGGGAGTCACAAAAGGAAGTGGGAAATACTTTATAAGAGTGCAAAGTGTAGAATTTGAGTATTCTTAGAACAGAGCACAAACTTGTCCTGAGGCATTGCAAAGAGCTCATTGAATTCTTGCAAATAGTGAAAATCTCAAGTGGTGGCTTAGGGACTGGACGTAGGTTAAGTAGATCAGACCAAACTAGGATAAATTTCTGAGTCCTCTACTCCCTTACCTTGCAATTACTTTCATTTTCACTATACTTTGTTTTTTTTGCAAACTTTTGCTTTCACTATAAATTTATGTAAATTTTTGCAAAAAAATTTTTAACTTCCCAATTCACCCCTCTTAGGAAGCTAGCTATTCTAACAAGGAGAGAGTGTCGTTAGGGTTTGATGGTGTGTAATTGTGGCTAATGGGTTAGGGTTTGACAGCAATAGTAAGTGCTATGAAGAGAGAGCTCCAATAGCAAGTGGTATAGGGAGAGAGTTTGCCATAAAGGAGCTGAAGGTTTTGCTGCGAGGGAAGAGTTTGTCAACGGTGAGGTTAAAAGAGTGTTTCCTGTGCCTAAGTTTGGATTTTGTCCTAAAAATTAATTCTTTCTAGGATGGTGCAATACTTCACCATCCTTAAAAAAAAATCAAGGATGGTCACTCATTCCACCATCCTCAAAAATGCATTATAATGCTTTTTATTTTCAAAATTGCCATTGCACAAAATTTCTAGGACTTGATCGACCATTCTAAAGGACAATCTCAAAATGGGTTTTTCCTTCTAGTGATTCCACTAGTAATTGGTTGCTTAGGTTGCTCTCTTGAGGGAACTAGCAAATGTTGGGTATTAGCTAGTATAAACTACATGAATCAACAATAGCTTAAGCTTGTCCACCAAGGGTTTCCAGAGGTTTTACACCACCTGCCAATGGGTGGTACATTTAAAACCATCAGTAGATGTATTTTAGGAAAGAAAAATACAAGGGGTGAATCAATGAAAAAAATGGGTATAACGTGAAATTAAAACAAATGATATGGGATGAAGGAATCGTTAAACGGATGAAGAAATTGTAGCTCCCACACATATAGGAAATTATATAAAAATCCAATAATGAATCACCTGATTAAGCATAATTAAGTACATAATTAGCATGCAATAATAGAAATGACAAATGAAAAGAATTTAGCCATAGATTAATGGAATATGAAAATTTACTAAAAAATGCACAATTTCAAAAAATTAACCCATATTTCCTCTAGATACACAAAACTAACTAAAGTATGAAAATTAACTAAAAAGCCCAAAAAAGCCAAAATCATGCTATAAAAACCTAGATAATTCTAAGCTAGGGTCCTTATACATATAGTATAGCTCTCACTCAGGTGTCTAGATTGTGTTTACCCTCAAATCCCTGCCATTAGGTTCCTTTCCATAGGCTTAGCAAATATCTAGGCTCTTAACCACTTATTGGTCAATATGTAGCACAAAGATCAAAAGGACTTTTATTTGGGTAGCTAGGGTAAGAAATGGAAGGGAACATGTAAATGGAAGGAAAGTGGATAAAACAAAGTAAAGCAAGAGTAGTTGAACATTCTAGTTAATTAAGAACAACAAGAAGAAATAGAATGGACTCATTCAACACATCCTAGGCCTTATTCAACTAACGATGCAGATAACACAAATCATATCTCTCTATTGCTTTTCTGTTCCTTTTCTCATCATTTTTTCACTTTTCTTTCCATTGGGGTGTGTTTTACACTCCATCCCATCTTCTATTCTTCATTTTTTTCAACTATCTTCTTTTTGTTTCTTCTCAAGAACAATCCAACAATGAAAAAAAAATGAACAACTAATGGCCAAGAAGCATGAGAATATTATGCAATCATCCAATCTAAACATGATGTATTCTCTTGACAACTAGAGCATCCAACTAAGAAGATAGGGAAAGATAACATGATGAATGAATGAAAGGGTGAAAGGTATGAAAAGAAATAATACCAAAGGCTCAAATAGGCTAAACAAGGATATATCATATAACATGGGTTATCTATTTGGCATTAGGTGAATGAAATTAAATGAATGCCTTAATCATATCAATGCAATGCACATGACAAGAATATAGTTTCAAGCAAGGTAGAAGGTAAGTTCTCGATCAAAAACTTAATGGATGGTACACACAAAGAATGGAATGATAAGGCTCAAAATCCTCTTACAAGTAAATAACCTTCACCTAGAATCTACCTAGACTAAAGAAATTGCCATTCCACGTGAAAATACAATACATATCTTATTAACCCCTCATATTAAGAAATCATGCAAAAATTAATCTAAAACATGTAACTTTAACATAAAAAACAACTAATTTTTATGATTTTTAGAATTTTTTTTAATTTTTATGTTTTCTTTTTCAAAAGCAACAAAACAATAATGAAACAAAAGAAACAAAACCTACAACTAACATCCCTCCCCCATACTTTTGTCCTCAATGCAACAATTGTTGGGAATTTCACTATACACGCGGCGGAAAAACTATAAGAAATTCCCTTCCATAGATTCGTCAACGTTGCTTAGATTGAGATGTAGAAAAAGAATTTACCTCCAGTGTGTCCCTTGGTGTTCTTTTTCATTTTGTTGGACCTCAGGAACTAACGCGATTGGTCAACTCCCTCTACCGGTATCCACACGAATGGTGAGTCCAACTCAAACAGTGTGCTAGCACCTTTGGTTGTGATGTCCGTACAATTCCGTACACCTTTGATGTTCATCATTCGTTCGTACAGTTTTTCTTTCTGAGTGTACGACCACTCTCTCTTTAGGGTAATTCGAATTCAGTTAATTTTGTATCCTAGTCCATATCAATATATAGATAGGATTTGGTATTTGTTTGATTTAAATTAATAATTTAAATTAAATCAAATATTAATTAAATAAATTAGTTTGAATTTAAATCTATCTAATAGATTAAATTTAAACTAACTATCTAATATATATCCAGAATCAAATCTAGATTTAATTTATCATATAAATCAAATTTAGATTATTAGTTTAAATTTAAATATATCATATAGAATTAAATTTAAAACGAATTAATTTGAATTAATTTGAACAATATATATATATTTCAAAATATATATCAAATATATATATCAAACATATATATATTTTGAATTTTAATATATATATATATATCAAATATATATATATATAATTTTATCGCACTAAATTGAATATTAAATTCATTGAATCTAGACACATTTTAGATTCAATAAATCTGGACATTCTAGTTTGAGTTGGGCTGTTCTTATGTGTAACCTTGTAGGCCCACATGATGTTGGCAGTGGGCTAATAATACTATTGGACCCATAAGTCACAAGTGGCCTCTAGCAAGACATTGTGACTACCGAAATCATATGAGATTGGTGATCCAATGCAACCTATCATATAACCGAATCACATCCTTTTTGTCTCATGATATTTAGGTCAAGTATGAGGCATGGAAACGTCATCCTCATTTTACTCGACCATCACTTTCTCAATCTCCGAGCAGACTGATAGAACAAATGGAAACTCTTCCATTTGAGCACGGCCATGCATTTTCTCAGTCTCACTCATCGAGGGGCCCAGATATATCTCTTCATTAATTAGAGGGACAAATTTCATCTTGACCATTCATCTTCCTCCATACAAGTTTCACTATACCCGATCATAACCTTTATGATCTCCTGATTAAAAGTGACTTTTTACTATGCCAAAGTATAGTGTTCCCTATGTAGGAAGCCATGGTGATCTTAGGTCTGAGGGCTTAGTGACACAGTTATGTATAAGATATGCTTATGACTTGATCCATGCAGCTATCTCATGACGGGTCAATCTAATGCCTATTCTCTAACAGGAGCTTATGATTTGATTTGTATCTTTATACATAATTATTAATCAAAATCATACTAGCCTTAATTCATCATTGTTCCCACAAAGATGATTGACTAGGGATATTTAGGATAAAATAATTTATCCGAGGATATCATTATAAAGAAAAACATGCAGATAATATAATAATGTAAGAAAAAACACATTCTTTTTCTTAACGAAATATAATGTTCATAGTACAATAATTGGCCTAGGGCACAATCTCTAACAACTGCCACTTGCACTAGGCCCAATTGTTGATGTATCTAATACCTATTGAACTAACATGATGCTCATGCTTTGTCTGTGCAAGTGGCTTAGTAAGAGGATTAGAAACATTATCATTAGTTGGTATTTTGCATATCCTTATATCACCCCTATCAATGATTTCTCTGATGAGATGATATCACGTGAGTATGTGTTTGGTTTTTTGATGTGACCAAGGCTCTTTAGCCTGTGCTATTGCGTCGTTGTTGTCACATAATAGATTTATCATATTTGAGATGGTAGGCACCATTCCAAGCTTAGTGATGAATTTCTTAATCCAAACAACTTCCTTAGCTGCATCTGATGCTACTAGGTACTCAGCTTCTATCATAGAATCAGCTACAGTGCTTTACTTGGAACTCTTCCAACAAACTGCTCCACCATTCAAACAGAATGGGAATCTTGATTGCAATCTAGAATCTTCTTTGCCAGATTGGAAACTTGCATCTGTGTAACCATTTACAACTAGCTCATCTTCCAATCCTCCACACACCAAGAATACATCCTTAGTCCTTCTTAAGTACTTCAGAATATTCTTGACAGCAGTCCAGTGATTCTCACCTGGATCCTACTAATATCTACTAGTCATGCTCAAGGCATATGATACATCCGATTGAGTGCATAACATGTCATACATTATAGATCCAATTGCCGAAGCATATGGAATCTTGCTCATGCGTTCTAGCTCATCTTGTGAACAAAGACACTGAGCTTTGCTGAGATTAATGCCATGAGACATAGGTATGTAACCCCTCTTTGAATCTTGCATATTGAACCTATGCAACACTTTGTCTATATAAGTGCACTAACTTAGGCCGATTAGCCTCTTGGATCTATCCCTATAGATTCTAATCCCTAGGATATAGGTGGCTTCTCCTAAGTCTTTCATTGAGAAACACTTTCCTAACCAAGTCTTGACATTCTGCAAGGTAAGAATGTCATTCCCAATTAGTAGGATGTCATCAACATAAAGCAATAGAAATACAATTGTGCTCCCACTAACCTTCTTGTAAACATAAGGTTCATCAACATTTTGGATAAATCCAAACTCTTTGACTACTTCGTCAAAATGTTGATTCCAACTACGAGATGCTTGCTTCAATCCATAAATGGATCTCTGAAGCTTGCAAACCTTCGTAGAATCTTCTGGATGTATAAAACCCTCTGGTTGTGTCATGTACAGATCCTCAAGCAGCTTTCCATTAAGGAATGCTATTTTGACATCCATCTGCCAAATCTCGTAATCATAGTATGCTGCAATGGCAAGAAGGATCGTGACAGACTTAATCATGGCGATTGGTGAAAAGGTTTCATCATAGTCTATACCATGAGCTTGCTTGAATCATTTTGCAACCAATCGTGCTTTGAAGGTATACACTTGGCCATCCATGTTGATTTTCTTCTTAAAAATCCATTTTCACCTAATAGTTTTTACACCTTCAGGTGGGTCAATTAAGGTCCATACCTGATTCTCATACATGGATTGCATCTCAGACTTCATGGCATGCAGCCATTTTTCAGAGTCAGGTCCCATTATAGCCTCTTAATAGGTGGTTGGCTCTTTTTGATCCAAGAGCAACACATCACAATTATCAGTTAAAAGAAATCCATATCTTTGAGGCTATTGTCGTGTCCTATCAGACCTTGTTGGGCCTTGTGTTACTTGAGTATGCTCATCAACTTGTTGTGAGTCTTCTCGTTCTTCCATCTTTGGCTCAATGCAATTTTATGGGTCTCAAACTTCTTCAAGATTTATCTTACTCCCACTAGTTCTTTTAGAAACAAACTCTTTTTCTAGAAAGATACCATTTCGAGCAATAAATATTTTATTCTCATTGGGATTATAGAAGTAGTATCCCTTAGTTTACTTGGGATACCCCACAAAAAGGCATTTTATAGATTTAGGTGCTAACTTATCTAAGGCTTGTAGCTTAACATATTCCTCGCATCCCCAAATCTTGAGAAAAGATAAACTGAACTTCTTTCCAGTTCATATCTCATATGGGGTCTTTTCAACCGCCTTAGATGGAACACAGTTGAGTATGAAAGTAGCTGTTTCTAATTCATAGCCCAAAAAGGATGGTGGAAGATCTGTTTGACTCATCATAGATCAAACTATATCTAATAGGGTTTGATTCCTCCGTTTAGAAACATCATTCCACTGTGGTGTTCCTGGTGGAGTTAATTGTGAAACAATTCCACAATTTCTAAGATGGTCAATAAATTCTTTGCTCAAATATTCACCACCTCGATTAGATTGAAGTACTTTAATAGATTTGCCAAGTTCATTTTGTACCTCATTTTGGAAAATTTTGAACATTTCAAAAGATTCAGATTTATGTCTCATTAGATAGATATATCCATATCTACTAAAGTCATCTATAAAAGTAATGAATTACAGGTGACCACTTATGGCAGTAGTACTTAACAGACAACATACATCTATATGTATTAGGCCCAATAAGTCAGTGGCCCTTTCACTATGTCCAGTAAAAGGTGCCTTTGTCATCTTTCCGAAAAAACAAGATTCGCAAGCATCAAATGATTCAAAATCAAATGAATTGAGAAGTCCATCTTGATGGAGCTTTGAAATGCGTTTCTCATTTATGTGACCTAGACGACAGTGCCATAGCTAGGTCGGATTCAAATCATTTGACTTGATCCTCTTGGTAGATATGTTATAGATATGTTCCTTATTGGGAGCTTCAAGGTTCAAATACTAATGACCATCATGCAAATCTCCATCCGCATAAAAGATGTCATTAAAATAAATAGAACATTTTTTATTCCCAATAATTGAAGTAAATCCTTCCTTATCTAAATAACAAAGTGAAATAATGTTCTGACTCAAAGCTGGAACATAATAGCAATTGTTCAAAATTAACAAAAAGCCACTGGGCAAAATTAATTCATAAGTGGCGACGAATAAAGCAACAATTCTTGCTCTATTTCGGACTCGTAGGTCTATTTCGCCCTTTTTCAGCTTCTTACTCCTTTTAAGACCCTGCATATTTGTACAAATGTGAGTTCTACATGCAATATCTAATACCCATGTTGGGGAAGTAGAAAGATTAATTTCTATAACATAAATACCTGAAGTAATAGCCTCACTATTCTTCTTTTGTTTTAGATCTTCCTTGTAGAGCTCACAGTTCCTCTTCCAATGACCGGGTTCATTGCAAAAGAAATAGAGTCCTTACTTAGGAGGCTTTGCCTTCTTGGCATTAGGCTTGGGTTTGGGGTTGGGCTTGGGCCTGTCTTGCTCCTTGGACTTGGTGTCTGGGCCTTTTCCCTTTCCCTTACCCTTACCTTTCTTTTTCATTCCTTTTCCTTTCTAAACCATTAAAATGATGCTGGGCTTTTTCTTGATGTTTTGCTCAGCAGTCTTAAGCATCGCATGCAGTTTAGAAATTGATTTCTCCATGTTGTTCATATTGTAGTTCATGACAAATTGGTCATAACTCTCCGGGAGTGAGTTTAAGATCAAATCTGTAGCTAACTCATGGGTTATGGAAAATTTGAGCCTTTCAAGGTGATCAATGTAGCCTTTCATCTTCAAAACATGAGAGCTAATTGATGCACCCTTAGTTATTTTGTAGGAATATAAGGCTTTCATGGTTTCAAATCTTTCTTGCCTTGCCTGTTGTTGGAATATTTCCTTGAGATGCCCAATCATCTCATAAGCCTCAATATGTTCCAGATTTCTCTGAAGTTCTGGAATCATGGTGGCTAACATTAGGCATCTAACATCCACAGGGTCATTAAGATCCTTATTATAAGCATCATTTTGGGCTCTTGAAGCATTGACTACAGGCTCCTCAGGAATGGGTTCATTTAGGACATATGACTTTCTTTCCTGCTTGAGAACCATTCTCAAGTTCCAAAACCAGTCAAGAAAGTTGGTCCCATTGAGTTTGTCCTTCTTAAGGACAGATCGCAATGATAGTATAGCAGAATTATTTGTCGACATTTTCTACAACAAAATATGCAAAATTAAATTAATAATTTCCTACTGAAAATTAACCCTCAATTTAGTTTAGCATGTTAAGACCCATATTTTACCTAATTATAAGTCCGTTTTGGCAAGATGCTTAAAATTAAGTTATTTAGGTAGGTAACTTATTTACCAATTACATCACTTGTAACTCTTAAATCTTTATGGGATCCTGTCATCATATGACCCAGCATGTTTAATCCCATCTAATGCCTTGAGACCCAAAACCGTTTTGATAGTCTCAATTAAGTCATACCATCATGAACCTTTATAAGTATCACCATTATCCAAACTGCCTCACTAAGATAACCTAAGTGTATCCCACTTTAGTGGATCCTACATTTAGGTGATCAAAGCCTTGATAGGTGTTCATTAATGGGTGGCATTTAAACATAAAATTTAATTTGAGGGATTTTATTATATTGTTGCTATTCATACATTTAGTCATCACTTAAACATATATAAAAGTGAAATCCCATATATGCATATGATCTCATCATAAAGTATAAAATAAATGTGTCATAATATGGCCCATCTAACCTATGTCCTCCCAAGCCAATGAAAGGATTCTTCTAATATAACACTTATATACAAAAGAAACATCGATTGAACATTAGAAGGGAGTAAGGTGAGAAGAGAATGTACATCCAGAATATAAAGAGAGGCACAACACGTAGGCCGTATTTAAAACCACAAATTCATCCTAGGGCTATATCATACACCATACCCATCCAATTCAGACAAACAAATCACAGCATGTAACAAACATCTCATCTAATGAAAAGCTGTAAACTTTGCGATTTTAACATTAAATCAGATTATGTTACGCTATGACTAGATAGCCACAGTGGTCTGCTAGCCGGTTAGCGGGCGGGTTTAAGGGGCAATGCCCCTTGCGGGGTGGGGGGATAGAGCCCACCGAAATTTTTTAAATTTCTCCTCTTTTGAATAAGTGGCTACCTTAAGAAAAACCCCAAGGATTCATCAATCTCATTGAAAATCCATCCACCAAAATTGTTTCGCATATGCTATTTTTCATCATGTCATGCACAAAAACATATATTTCAAAAATATATGAACGCGTCACATACGAAGACAGATTCACATATGAAAATTGAATTGGTCATATGAAAAATAGAAACAAATTCATACTAATTTGAAACATATTTTCAAACCCGAATTACATAGGATTATCTAATCGGGTCGTACAAAATAGAAACTGAATACATGCGTATATAAAACAGATTCCTAAACCGATTAACCACCCTCTATTCGCAACAGCAGATTATCATATACATATACAAAAACATATTTGCATCACATACGAAAATCACATGAATCTCATCATGTCATATATCAATAGAAAATGAAATCGTTTAAATAGATTTGCAATTGTTTCAAAAACCATATTTCGCATAGATATATAACGTTTGATAAGAAACCGATTTGAGGAATAGATTTTTCAAATACATATATCACATATATGAATGGCAGATTTACATACGAAAATTGAAAACTAATTTGAAAAACCAAATTGGACAAATTGAGTTCTCACATATATGCAATCATATACTCAAGAACTCAATTTACACAATCATTGACATGGCTTTGGTACCACTGTTGGGAATTTCACTATACACACAGTGGAAAAACTATAAGAAATTCCCTCCCATGGATTTGTCAGTATTGTTTAGATTGAGATGTAGAAAAAGAATTTACCTCCAGTGCATCCCTTGGTGTTCTTTTTCATTTCGTTGGACCCTAGGAACTAACGCGATTGGTCAACTCCCTCTACCGGTATCCACACGAATAGTGAGTCTAACTCAAATGGCGTGCTAGCACCTCTAGTTATGATGTCCGTACAAGTCCGTACGCCTTCACTGTTTATCATTCGTCCGTACAGTTTTTCTTTCTGAGTGTACAACCGCTCTCTGTTTAGGGTAATTCGAATTCAGTTGATTTTGTATCCTAGTCCATATCAATATATAGATAGGATTCGGTATTTGTTTAATTTAAATTAAATCAAATATTAATTAAATAGATTAGTTTGAATTTAAATCTGTCTAATAGATTAAATTTAAACTAACTATCTAATATATATCGAGAATCAAATCTAGATTTAATTTATCATATAAATCAAATTTAGATTATTAGTTTAAATTTAAATATATCATATAGAATTAAATTCAAAACGAATTAATTTGAATTAATTTGTACAATATATATATTTTGAAATATATATCAAATATATAATATATCAAACATATATATATTTTGAATTTTAATATATATAATTTTATCGCACTAAATTGAATATTAAATTCATTGAATCTAGACACATTTTAGATTCAATAAATCTGGACATTCTAGTTTGAGTTGGGCTGTTCTTATGTGTAACCTTGTAGGCCCACATGATGTTGGCAGTGGGCTAATAACACTATTGGACCCATAAGTCACAAGTGGCCTCTAGCAAGACATTATGACTACCCAAATCATATGAGATTGGCGATCCAATGCAACCTATCATATAACCTGATCACGTCCCTTTTGTCTCATGATATTTAGGTCAAGTATGAGGCATAGAAATGTCATCCTCATTTTACTCGACCATCACTTTCTCAATCTCCTAGCAGACTGATAGAACAAATGGAAACTCTTACATTTGAGCACGGCAATGCATTTTCTTAGTCTCACTCATCGAGGGGCCCAAATATATCTCTTTATTAATTAGATGGACAAATTTCATCTTGACCATTCATCTTCCTCCACATAAGTTCCACTATGCCTGATCATAGCCTTTATGATCTCGCGATTAAAGGTGACTTTTGACTTTGCCAAAGTATAGTGTTTCCCATGTAGGAAGCCATGGTGATCTTAGGTCTAAGGGCTTAGTGATACGGTTATATATGAGATATGCTTATGACTTGATCTATGTAGCTATCTCATGACGGGTCAATCCAGTGCCTATTCTCTAACAGGGGCTTATGATTTTGATTTCTATCTTCATACATAATTATCAATTAAAATCATACTGGCTTTAATTCATCATTCTTTCCACCAAGATAATTGACTAGGGATATTTAGGATAAAATAATTTATCCAAGGATATTATTATAAAGAAAAACATGCAAACAATATAATAATGTAAGAAAAAACACTTTTTTTTTCATAATAAAATAGAATGTTCATAATACAATGATTGGCCTAGGGCACAATCTCTAACAATAATCAACCAACAAACTAGAGGTAATCCCAAAAAATAAACTAACTAGATAGCCAACCAATTAGCTCAGCAATGATCCAGCCAGCGAGTTTAGTCAATCTAGTATACATTAAGGATCAATGCAAGTAAAACACATAGAAGAGGAAAGAAACAACTTGATCATGGGGGATCTTTGAAGCTATCCTCCTCTTGCTCATCATGAAGACTTCTCTTAAAGTAATACTTCAACTGATGCCTATTCACCTTGAATCACACCCAACTCAAAGGCTGGAATAGCTTGACAGCACCAAAGGGGAATACATTGGCTACCACATATGGTTCTTCCCATGTCGACCTCAGCTTAACAGGTAATATCTTGAGGTAAGACTGATAAAGCAACATTTTATCACCTTCTTTGAATTCTTTCCTCATAATTGCTCAATCATTAAAGCCTTTATACAATAACACTTTATCACCTCATGTTCTCCTCTAGCTGGTATAACTGTTACTTCCGCTTAATGCCGGCTTTTTGTAACTTCAAGTTGCACTGCCATATTGTAGATTTAGGTGCTTAATCCCCATTAGCAGATGACATGCCTTCCTAAAGACAATCTGATAAGGTGACATCCTAATAGTCATCTCAAACGAGCCTAAACTGTATCATCTAGCCTCTTGCTCTAATCCTTCCTTTTTGGCTAAATAGTCTTCTCTATAATTGTCTTCACCTCTCTATTACAAATCTTTGCCTACTTGTTGGTTTGAGGGTGGTATGGTATGGCAACCTTTTTGGAGAACTTTTCTCTTAGCCAACAAACTTTGCATACTCCAATTGTAGAAATGGGTGCCCTTATCATTATTGAGAGCTTGTGGTATACCAAACCTATTAAAGATGTTAACCTACAAAAGACACACGTATAGAGGAGTTGCAGTCTAACTGGGGATAGCCTCAATCCACTTTGAAACATAATCAATTCCAAGCAAGATATAATAATAATCAAAAGACACAAGGAATTTCCCCTATAAAATGAAGACCTTAAACATCAAAGACCTCACAAAACAATATGGACATCTGTGGTATCTTGTGTCTCCTAGAAATACAACAAATGAACTAACACCTCTCATATCTTTTACAAAAATCATAAGCATCACGAAATAGAATAGGCCAAAAGAAACTAGAAGCTAAGACCTTGCATGTAGTGTGCTATGAAGAAAGTCTCCCATACAAGCAAGTGTGTGACAAAAATGCAAGATAAAATCATGTTCATGCTTAAGACACAGTATCTAATAATCTAATTGTTGGGAATTTCGGTATACACATAGTAGATAACAACAATGAATTCTTCCCATGGATCCGTTAATGTTACTTAAATCAAGATGTAGAGAAGTATTTTACCTTTGATGCATGACTTTTCAGGTTCTCTTTCATTATCGAACCTTAAGAATTGACGCTTTTGATCAGCTCCCTCTACTGGTATCCACGCGAACAATGAACCCAACAAAAACGGCATGCTAGCACCACTATTCGTGAACGTCCGTACGTCTCTCTATCTCTATGTGTATCCGTACACTTTCTCTCTCTAAGTGTGTGGCCGCTCTCTCTCTAGAGTAGAAAGAAAATCTTTTAATTCTATTTTTTTTATACATCACGAGGATTTGAACCTTAACCTTGACCTAGACCCCACCCCACCTTTACCACCTGAGCTGGCCTTAGGTGGTAGAAACTCTTTTAATTTTATATCAGATAACCCTAGTTTCTATCACTATATAGATATGTTTAATATTATTTGATTAATTTAAATCAATTATTTAAATTAAATTAAATCCTAATTAATTAGATTAGTTTAAATTTAAATCTATCTAATAGATTAAATTTAAACTAACTATTTAATCTAAATCCATAATGAAATCTAAATCAAATTCAAATTATTACATTAGTTTAAATTTAAATCTATCACATAGAATTAAATTTAAAACTAATTCATTTAAATTAATTAAATGATATATATTTCAAAATATATTTAATATATCAAATATATATATTTCAAATTTTAAAAGTTATATCAAATATATTTATAAAATTTCTCCACCTTAAATTAAACATTAAATTTATTGAATCTAGGCACATCTTAGGTTCAATGAATCTAGACATTTTAGCTTGAGTTAGTCCATTCTTGTGTATGACCCTGTAGGCCCATATGATGTTAGTAGTAGGCCAATAACACTATTATACCCAAAAGTCACAAGTGGTCTCTAGCAAGACATTGTGACAACAAAAATCATATGAGATTGGTGATTATCATACAACCCTATCATATTCCTTTTGTCTCACGATATGTAAGTCAAGTATAAGGCATGGAAACATCATCCTCATTTTACTCAATTATCACTTTCTCGATCTCCGAGCAGACTGACAGAATAAATGGAAATCCTTCCATTCAAGCATGGCCATACATTTCTTAGTTTCACTCATAGAGGGGCCTTGATATATCTCTCTATTAATCATAGGGACAAATTCCATCTTGACCATCCATCTTTCTTTATATGAATTTCACTATGCCTAATCATAGCCTTTATGATCACTCGATTAAAGGTGACCTTTGACTATGCCAAAGCATAATGTTCCTCATGTAGGAAGCTATGGTGATCTCAGGTCTGAGAGCTTGGTGACACAGTTATATATATGAGATATGCTTATGACTTGATCCATGAAGCTATCTCATGACGGGTCAATCCCGCGCTTGTTCCCTAATAGGTGCTTATGATTTTGATTTGTGTCTTCATACATAATTAATACATAATTATCAATCAAAATCATACTAACCTTAGTTCATCGTTGTTCCCATAAAAATGATTGACTAAGGATGTTTACGATAAAATAATTTATCCAAGGATATTATTATAAAGAAAAACATACAAATAGTATAATAATGTAATAAAAAAAAACTCCTTCTTGTTCATAATGAAGTACAATGTTCATAATACAATAATTGACTTAGGGCACAATCTCCAACACTAATCACAACCTATATGCCAAAGGTTTGGCTCATACCATATATAAGGCCTAGCATGACTCCTAAACCTATCCAATTGATGCTACTGTAATAACCCTCATTACACTATCTTAAACTTAGTCCCAAGCTAACATTAAGTAAACTTGATGATGTGTGTAGGACTAGAGGAACAAGACTGGAGAAAGAATCCAAATGAGACAAATTTGATAATGGAGACTGAGAAGGTTGGTGAGGTACAGGGCTATTGTGGTGAGACACTCATGGAAACTTGAAAATTTTTTGGGCCAAGAACACTCATGCCGCATTAAGCTTGCTGGCATAATGACAAGAGTCATGAAATCTGATTAAATTAGAAACGTTTTAGTCGAAAGAAAAGAAAGAAAAATTGAAGAGGAAGAAGAGGCTCCACTAGGATTTGAGAATCTCAGTCTTAGGAGGTGATTTTTGGCCTTTAGGAGCTTCAATCTTTATTGGTAAGTGAATCTTAGCTACTCTTCTCTCTTTTCTATCTATTTTTATTATGGAATTCATGGAAATATGCTAGGTTCTGAGTTTGAGCATGAATCTACCAATTAAAAAGGTTATAAAAAGATTAAGGAAGTATGATTTAGTGTTAGTGATGCTTGGATATGAGTTTAAAAGGGAGTATGTATGAATTATACCTAATCCTAGGTTGGAAATTGTGAAGGAAGTGTGAAATCTGAATTGTATGTGAATGGTTATGATTGGGATGATCATTATGAGCTCATTGATGTGTATTTATGTTGTTGGAACCTTAGATAAAGCTTAAATGGTTGAATTATATGTTGGAAATTGTGCCCTAAGCCAATGATTATATTATGAACATTGTACTTCATTATAAAAAAGAAGGTGTTTTTACTTTTATTACATTATTATATAGTTTGCATGTTTTTCTTTATAATATTATCTTTAGATAAATTATTTTATCCTAAATGTCCATAATCAATCATCTTTGTGGGAACAATGATGAACTGAGGATAGTATAATTTTGATTGATAATTATGTGATAATTATATATGAAGATACAAATCAAAATCATACGCACCTGTTAAGGAACAGATGCTGGAATGACCTATTATGAGATAGCTGCATGGATCAAGTCATAAGCTTATCTCATAAATATATAACCATGTCACTGAGTCCTTGGACTTGAGATCATCATGGCTTCCTATATGGGGAACACTGTATTTTGACATAGTCAAAAGTCACCTTTCATTAGGAGATTATAAAGGCTATAATTGGGTATAGGGAAATTCATGTAGAGGAAGATGAATGGTCAACATGGAATTTGTCCCTCTAATTAATGGAGAGATATATCCAGGCCCCTCAATAAATGAGATTGAGAAATGCATGGCTATGCTCGAATGGAAGAGTTTTCATTTATTCTGTTAGTTTGCTCAGAGATCGAGTAAGTGATGCTCGAGTAACATGAGGATGATGTTTTCATACCTCATACTTGACCTATATAGAGTGAGACCAAAAGGATGTGATAAGGTTATATGATAGGTTGCATCAGATCACCGATCTCATATGATTTGAGTAGTCACAATGTCTTGTTAGAGGTTACTTGTGACTTGTGGGTCTAATAGTGTAATTGGCCCACTATTAACATCATATGAGCCTACAGGGTCGCACACATGAATGGATCAACTCGAGTAAAAATGTCCAGATTCATTAAATTTAATGTGTCTAGATTCAATGAATTTAATGTTCAATTTAGGGTGTATGAATTTTATAAATAAATTATATATTTGATATATATATTTTATAAAATTTGAAATATATATATGTTTGACATAATATATATTTGACATATATTAAATATTTCAAATTATATATATATATATTATTTAAATTAATTTAAATGAATTAGTTTTAAATTTAATTTATGTGATAGATTCAAATTTAAACTAATGTCAGAATATGAATTTGATTTATATGATAAATTAAATTTAGATTTGATTCTGGATTTAGATTAGATAGTTAGTTTATATTTATTATATTAGATAGATTTAAATCTAAACTAATCTATTTAATTAAGATTTGATTTAATTTAAATAATTGATTTAAATTAATCAAATAATAAACCTTATCTATATAATTATATAGATTAGGGTTATTATATACAGAATCAAGAGATAGTTTTTACCCACCTTAGAGATAGAGCGGCTGCACACTTCGAGAGAGACAATGTATAGATGAGCAGAGAATGTACAGACCCACACACAGAACGTATGGATATTCACAAATAGAGGTGCTAGCACGTCGTTCGAGTTGGACTCATCATTCGTATGGATACTGGTAGAGGGAGTTGATCAGAACAGTCAGTTCCTGGGGTTTGATGGTAGGAAAAGAATGCTAAAAGGACACACTAGAGATAAAATTCTTTTCTACATCTCAATCTAAACAACATTGACGGATCCATGGATGGAATCTCAATGTTGTTATTCGCTGCACGTGTACTAAGATTCCCTATAGTGGCATCAGAGCCACGCCAATGGTTGTTTAAATTATGCTCAGGAGTAAATATGATTGCATATATGTGATATGTGTTTGAATTATATTTTGTCCAATTCGTTTTAAAATCTGTTTTTAATTTGATTGTGAATATGATATCCATATATGTGATATATGTATGCGAGATTCATGATGCTTAATTCATTTATAGAATCGATTATGAATCTGTTTCTGTTTTCATATATTACATGGTTAGATTAGAATTTGTCTTTGTTTCGTACATGACATGATTCAAATTTGTTTCATATATGATACATTTTCAAATCTGTTCTGTATGTGATATGTTTTCAAATCTGTTTTATATATGATACGAAACATGTTTCGTGGATGTGATTAGAATCAATACAGTTTTGATTCTATTTCTGTATATGATGCGAAACATGTCTAGCGGGACTGCTGTAGCTATCTAATCCTAGCGCAACATGATCTAATTTAACACTAAATCACAAAGTTTATAGCTTTTTATATTAGATGAGATGTTTGTGATATATACATGTTGTGATTTGTTTGTTTAAATTGGATGGGTGTGGTGCATGATATGGCCCTAGAATGATATTGTGGTTTTAAATATGGCCTGCATGTCATGCCTCTCTCTATATTCTGCATATACATTCTCTTCTCACCTTACTCCCCTCGAATGTACAATCGAGGTTTCTTTTTGTATATAAGTGTTATATTAGAAGAATCCTTCCATTGGTTTGGGAGGATATAGGTTAGATGGGCCATATTATGACACATTTATTTTATGCTTTTTGATGAGATTATATGCATGTATGGGATGCCACCATTATATATATATTCATGTGATGACTAGATGTATGAATAACAACAACATAATAAAATCCATTGAATTAAATTTTAAGTATTAATGCCACCAATTTATGAACATTTGTCAAGGCTTTGATCGCCTAAATGTAGGATCCACCAAAGTGGGATACACTTAGGTTATCTTAGTGAGGCAGTTTGGATAATGGTGATATTCATAAAGGATAATGATGGTATGACTTAATTGAGACTACCAAAATGGTTTTGGGTCTTAAGGCATTAGATGGGATTAAACATGCCGGGTCATATGATGACATGATCCTATAAAGATCTAAGAGTTACATTTGATGTAATTGGAAAATAAGTTACCTACCTAAATAACTTAAGTTTAAGTGTCTTACCAATGCAAACTTACAATTAAGTGAAATATGGGTCTTAACCTACTAAAGTAATTGAGGATTAATTTTTAGTGGGAAATTATTAACTTGATTTTGCATTTTTTGTTGTAGAAAATGTTGACAAATAATTCTGCTACACTATCATTATGATCTATCCTTGAGAAGGACAAACTCAATGGGACTAACTTTCTTGACTGGCTTAGGAGCCTGAGAATTGTTCTGAAGAAGGAAAAAAAGTCATATGTCCTAGATAAACTCATTCCTGAGGAGCATGTAGCTAATCCTCCAAGAGCCCAAAAGGATGCCTATAATAAGCATCTCATAACTTTGTGGTTGTAGGATGCTTGATGCTAGCCACCATGATCCCAAAACTTCAGAGATATCTGGAACATATGGAGGCTTATAAGATGATTGTGCATCTCAAGGAAATGTTCCAACAATAGGCTAGACAAGAAAGGTTTGAAACCACAAAAGCCTTACATTCCTACAAAATGACTGAGGGTGCATTAGTTAGCACTTATGTTTTGAAGATTAAAGGCTACATTGATCACCTTGAAAGGCTCAAATTTCCCATAACCAAGGAGTTAGCTACAAATTTGATCTTAAACTCACTCTCCAGAGAGTTATGACCAGTTTGTTATGAACTATAATATGAACAACATGGAGAAATCAATTTTTGAACTGCATGCGATGCTTAAAACAGTTGAGCAAAAACATCAAGAAAAAGCCAAGCAGCATTTTAATGGTTTAGAAAGGAAAATGAATGAAAAAGAAAGGCAAGGGAAAGGGAAAGGGAAAAGGCTCGAACAATAAGTCCAAGGAGCAAGACAAGCCCAAGCCCGATCCCAAACCCTAGCCTAAAGCCAAGAAGGCAAAGCCTCCGAAGGAAGGACTCTATTTCTTTTGCAATGAGCCTGATCATTGGAAGAGGAACTGTGAGCTCTACATGGAAGATCTAAAGAAAAAGAAGAATAGCGGGGCTATTACTTCAAGTATTTATGTTATAGAAATTAATCTTTCCACTTCTCCTACATGGGTATTAGATACTGCATGTGAAACTCACATTTGTACAAATGTACAGGGTCTCAAAAAAAGTAGGAAGCTGAAAAAGGATGAAATAGACCTACGAGTCAGAAATACAGCAAGAGTTGCTTCTTTAGCCGTAGGTACTTATGAAATAGCTTTGCCCAATGGGCTTTTGTTAATTTTGAACAATTGCTATTATGTTCCTACTTTGAGTTAGAACATTGTTTCACTTTCTTATTTAGGAGGAAGGTTTTACTTTAATTATTGGGAATAAAAAATGCTCTTTTTATTTTAATGACATCTTTTATACGTATGGAGATTTGCATGGTGGTCATTCGTATTTGAACCTTGAAGCTTCCAATAACGAACATATCTATAACGTAACTACGAAGAGGATCAAGTCAAATGATTTGAATCTGACCTACTTATGGCACTATCGTCTAGGCCATATAAATAAGAAACACATTTCAAAGCTCCATCAAGATGGACTTCTTAATTCATTTGATTTTGAATCATTTGACACTTGTGAATCTTATTTATTGGGAAAGATGACAAAGGCACCTTTTACTGGGCATAGTGAAAGGGATACTGACTTATTGGGCTTAATACATACCGATGTATGTGGTCTGCTAAGTACTATTGCCATAAGTGGTTACTTGTACTTCATTACTTTTATAGATGACTTTAGTAGATATGGATATATCTATCTAACGAGACATAAATCTAAATCTTTTGAAATGTTTAAAACTTTCCAAAATGAGGTGCAAAATCAATTCGGCAAATCTATTAAAGCACTTCGATCTGATCAAGGTGGTGAATATTTGAGCCAAGAATTTATTAACAATCTTAGAAATTGTGGAATTGTTTCACAATTAACTCCACCAGGAACACCACAGTAGAATGGTGTTTCTAAATGGAGGAATTGAACCCTATTAGATATGGTTCGATCTATGATAAGTCAAACAGATCTTCCATCATCCTTTTAGGGCTATGAATTAGAAATAGCTACTTTCACACTAAATTGTATTCCATCTAAGGCGGTTGAAAAGACTTCATATGAGATATGGACTAGAAAGAAGCCGAGTTTATCTTTTCTCAAGAATTGGGGATGCAAGACATATGTTAAGCAACAAGTCTCAGATAAGTTAGCACTTGAATCTATAAAATGCCTCTTTGTGGGGTATCCGAAGCAAACTAAGGGATACTACTTCTATAATCCCAGTGAGAATAAAATGTTTATTGCTCGGAATGATATCTTTCTAGAAAAAGAGTTTGTTTCTAAAAGAACTAGTGGGAGTAAGATAAATCTCGAAGAAGTTTGAGACCCACAAAATTGTATTAAGCCAGGGATGGAAGAACGAGAAGACTCACAACAAGTTGATGAGCCTACTTAAGTAACACAAGGCCCAAGAAGATCTGATAGGACACGACATCAACCTCAAAGATATGAATTTCTTTTCACTGATAGTCGTGCTGTGTTGCTCTTGGATCAAGAAAAGCCAACCACCTATCAAGAGGCCGTAATAGGATCAGACTCTGAAAAATGGCAACATGCCATGAAGTTTGAGATGTAATCCATGTATGATAATCAGGTATGGACCTTGATTGACCCACCTGAAGGTATAAAATCCATTAGGTGCAAATGGGTTTTTAAGAAGAAAACCGACATGGATGGCCAAGTGCACACCTTGAAAGTATGATTGGTTGTAAAATGATTCAAGCAAACTCATGGTATAGACTATGACGAAACCTTTTTGCCAGTCACCATGATTAAATCAGTCAGGATTCTTCTTGCCATTGCAGCGTACTATGATTACGAGATTTGACAGATGGACATCAAAATAACTTTCCTTAATGGGATGCTGCTTGAGGATGTGTACATGACACAACCTAAGGGTTTTATACATCCAGAAGATTTTGCAAAGGTTTGCAAGCTTCAAAAATCCATTTATGTATTGAAGAAAGCATCTCATAGTTGGAATCAACGTTTTGACGAAGGAGTCTAAGAGTTTAGATTTATCCAAAATGTTGATGAACCTTGTGTTTACAAGAAGGTTAGTAGGAGCATGATTGTATTTCTAGTCCTTTGTGTTGGTGACATCCCACTCATTGTGAATGACATTCCTACTTTGCAGAATGTCAAGACTTGGTTAGGAAAGTATTTCTCAATAAAGGACTTAGGAGAAGCCACCTATATCCTAGGGATTAAGATCTATAGAGATAGATCCAAGAGGCTAATTAGCCTAAGTTAGCACACTTATATAGACAAAGTATTGCATAGGCTTAGTATGCAAGACTCGAAAAGGGGTTACATACCCATGTCTCGTGGCATCAATCTTAGCAAAGCTCAGTGTCCTTGTTCATGAATAAGTAAGAACGTATGAGCAAGATTCCATATTCCTCGGCAATTGGATCTATTATGTATGTTGTGTTGTGCACTCGATTGGATGTCTCATATGCCTTGAGCATGACTAGTAGATATCAATAAGATCTAGGTGAGAATCACTAGACTGCTATCAAGAATATCCTGAAGTACTTAAGAAGGACTAAGGATGTATTCTTGGTATATGGAGGTTTGGATGACAAGCTTGTTGTAAATGGTTACACAGATGCAAGTTTCCAATTCGACAAGGATGATTCTAGATCGCAATTAGGATTTGTATTCTATTTGAATGGTGGAGCAGTAAGTTGGAAGAGTTCCAAGCAAAGCACTATAGCTGATTCTATAATAGAAGCTGAGTACCTAGTAGCATCAGATGCAGCCAAGGAAGCTGTTTGGATTATGAAGTTTATAAGTGAGCTAGGAGTGGTGCCTACCATCTCAAGTCCCATAGATCTATTTTGTGACAACAACGGTGCAATAGCACCGGCTAAAGAGCCTAGGTCACATCAAATAACCAAACACATACTCAGGCGATATCATCTCATCAATGAAATCATTGATAAGGGTGATGTAAAGATATGCAAAATACCAACTAATGACAATGTTGCTGATCCTCTTACTAAGCTGCTTGCACAGGTCAAGCATGAGCATCACGTAGGTCAATGGGTATTAGATATATGAACGATTGGGTTTAGTGCAAGTGGAAGTTGTTGGAGATTATGCCCTAAGCCAATCATTGTATTATGAACATTGTACTTAATTATGAAAAAGAAGGTGTTTTTCTTTTTTTACATTATTATATAGTTTGCATGTTTTTCTTTATAATCATATTCTAGGATAAATCATTTTATCCTAAATGTCACTAGTCAATCATCTTTGTGGGAACAATGATGAACTAAGGCTAGTATGATTTTGATTGATAGTTATATGATAATTAAATATGAAGATACAAATCAAAATCATACACACCTATTAGGGAACAGGCGCTGGAATGACCCGTCATGAGATAGCTGTATGGATCAAGTCATAAGCTTATCTCATAAATATATAACTGTGTCACTGAGTCCTCAGATCTGAGATCATCATGACTTCCTACATGGGAAACACTGTACTTTAACATAGTCAAAAGTTACCTTTAATCGGGAGATTATAAAGGCAATGATCAAGTATAGTAAAATTCATGTAGAGGAAGATGAATTGTCAAGATGGAATTTGTCCCTCTAATTAATGGAGAGATATATCTGGGCCTCTCGATGAGTGGGATTGAGAAATGCATGGCCATGCTCAAATGGAAGAGTTTTCATTTGTTCTGTTAGTCTGTTCATAGATTGAGTAACATGAGGATGACATTTCCATGCCTCATACTTAACCTATATATTGTGAGACAAAAAGGGATGTGATAAGGTTATATGATGTAACATTCCAAGAAAGCTAAAATAGCAAAAAATGTATAGGGATTGTGCAAAAACAGATAGACACTGTTTTATGTGAAATAGGACAAAGAGGTTATTTTTCCTGATTGAACGAAAAAAAGAGAAAATTATATTTTTACCCCTAAAGAAGTTCAAAAATATCCATGTCCCTAAATTCATAAAAATTACGTGGGGAAGAAAGAGAAAATTCCTTGGAAAAAATTACACCTAATGACCCGAAAGTTTCAGGAATTATAATTTAACTTCGGGTCAGGGGTAATTTTATAAATATGTAAAATTACTGTCAAAACGAAGCCCTCGATGAGAGAAATCCAATGATATATGACATTGAGGGTTAATGTTCAAGAATAAAGAAATAATCAATGCTGAGTATCCAAAAGTAACAGTAAACTGACAAAGTAAACTGTGGGCCCTACCGATGGTTAAAAAGAAACCGGGTTAGGATATGGGTCATACACAGATACCATTTGGGATAGGATAATTATGAAAATATAAAAATAAAATTAAAATTATCTTGTAGCCCAAAAATGCTAAAATTACTATAAAGACGATTTTATCGGTGCGGTTAAAAAGTACCCGGATTGAGGTACATCTGGATTAGGAAAATTTGGGTAATTTTGGACACATTTCTCTCTCTCATGTGTGACTTTTCTGCAGTAGATGAGGCCAAAGAATATTTTATTATTTCTTGGGAATACTTCTTGAAGAAGTATGTAATAAAGTAATCAAGTATTAGCAAAAAGTAATCATGTTTAAGCCACCTAATTAAGTCCATTAACCACCCACTTTTACACCATTTCATGCATGAACCAGCAGCTGAAACAGAGTAAGAAAATGCAAGGGAGAAGAGAGAAAAAGAGAGGAAGAGGAAGAGGGAACTCAAGGAAAAATTGAAAGCTTTACTTGTGGTAAGTTGCTCTTCCATCTACAAGCTTGCTATTTATGGTCTTTAGAGCTTGAACCATAGATTAGATTTCCCTCTCCACTCCCTTAGGTTTTCGGCCATGTCATGATTAAGTAAGGAAAT
Source organism: Adenanthera pavonina (assembly GCA_026686845.1). Taxonomy (NCBI): domain Eukaryota; kingdom Viridiplantae; phylum Streptophyta; class Magnoliopsida; order Fabales; family Fabaceae; genus Adenanthera; species Adenanthera pavonina. The sequence goes on along the minus strand of JAIVEN010000019.1, from coordinate 6,136,918 downwards.
GAGTTTACAAACCATTAAACTCAAGGGAAATGCTAGACTACACATTTAAAGCATGAATATGGAAGTAATTTGATGAACTAAGAAGCATAGTAATTTTTCTTGAATTTCCCTAATTTTTTTAGCTACTGTTCATGTTTAGAGTTGGAATTCCATGGATTTGACCCCAAAAATGGGTTTCCCATGGTCCAAAACCTTAGGAGCAAGTGTTGGATGCAAGGAAAACTAAATGGATAGCAAAGTGAAAAAAGTTGGGGTTTGATTCGGAATGAATATTAACCATATGTAGAGATGGAATTTGGTAATTTTGAGGCCATATTTGGATTACTCATGAAAAATTACATGGAATAGAGGTATAATTCATCATTTTTGAGCTAGGAATGAATTTTTTGTGAATTTATGAAAAATTAGGGTTTCATGAACATTTTTTTGAAGAAAGTCATGGAACCATTAGTTTGAGTAGTTGTTTGATGATGCATTAGGTTTGAGGAAGCCTAAGGAAACTTATGGAAGTGGTAGAAAGAGGTGGAACTGAAGGAAAAGCCAAGAGGATTCACAAAGGTAGCAATTCACCTATTCTTGCCTTATATTGTCATGTGATTTTCAATGACTTTGATGACTTGCCTATTGTTTGATATGATCATTTGTGATACTTTTAGAATATTGGCTGAGTTAATTGAGGGGTTTTGAGACTCCGAGATGTCTAAAATATAAAATGAAACTCTACCAAAATTTTTGTAAAATATTATGGCATAAATGTTTAAAAGTATTCACTTGATGTTTTATGATGATTATATGCTTAAAGTGATAATATAATTGTATGAATGGTGATTGCTACTGAGATTCTTTGAATCTTACCCCCCTTTAATGACAAACCATGCTATGGAGAACCAATGAAAAAGAGCTAAGGAAGGAGCAAAAGGCATGAAGAAGAAAATGATGAGTTGTTGATGTGCAAGTTGTCATGTTATGATATGAATTGTTATTTGTGCCTTGTTTTATATGAAGTTTTAAAATAGTAAATATTATGTTAATGTTGTAGAAAATGTATGATAATTTGCAGGTCTAGATGTTGGAATATGAAGTTATATTCTACCAAGTTACATGCCAAAATGAGTTCATTTGCATAGGTTTTGCAAGTAAGTTGCAATATAGGTTGAAACAGGGCATTTTCCATATAGGTCTATTTAGCTCGTCTTTGTTCTATATTTAATGTGAGGTTAGTTTCTATAATTTTTAAACCAGATAGAGGACATGTCAAGCTTTAAAATGACACCTAATTCACACTATTTGGAGTTGTATAGAATTAATGGTGATTTTTCAAAGTTAAGGTTCAGAACAGGGTAGGAATGGGAAAATTGAAAACTGAAAGTTAGGCACTGGAAAATTCAAAAGATAATATAAAACCATACAAAGCTCCAAATATTTAGTGGTTTACATGTATGAAAATTTCTATGTTTTAATTTTCATATGCCACTAATTTGGAGGTAAATGGAGCTATATAATAGAAGATATGGAGTTTTTTCCAAAACTATTCCAGTAAGAGTTGGATTCTGACCCTTCACAATTTAAGTTAATGTTATGCCCTGTGTAAGCGAAATAAATGTATAAGAAAAATATTTCTATAAGTAAACATGTAGAGATTTTAAATGACATAGATTATGCACAATTTTGTTATGAATAGAATGAAATATGATTTTTCAAAATTGAGGTTAGAAAACTGGAAGGTAGAAAAATGACCAAATGAATGGTAAAGCCCACAAAATTTACTATATGAATTGGCCCAATGAAGTTACTGTTTTATATTTTCCCCATGTATATCTGAATTTAGTAAAATTTCAGAGACTTGAATCACCTCAAGATGATTTTTCTAGATTTAGTTATGGATTTTCAAAGTTCATTGAGTAAAATGGAAATTGCCAAAGGAACAGTACCCCGAATTTTGAAAAATTCTAATTTTATTATATTATGATTTTAGTCTCTAAACCATGATGAAAGGCATCTAAAATGATCTAATACATGGGAAATGAACCCTAATATAAGGTGTTACATATGATAGGTTGCATCAGATCACCAATCTCATATAATTTGGGTAGTCATAATGTCTTGCTAAAGGTCACTTGTGACATATGGGTCCAATAGTGTAATTGGCCCACTAATAATATCATATGGGCCTGCAGAGTTGTGTTGAATCAAGTATTTTAATGATTCCAAACCAACCTTCTAGAAAATAGAAAGAAGATATCAAAGGTGCATGGAAGATCCAAAATGGAGAAATCCAAGTAAAATCAGCATAAGATTAGATGTAGGATTTCTTACTATGTTTAATTTCAGTAAAAGACTTTGAATTGACAAAAGAATGATTTAGAAATATGATTCTGTGATAATTCATGGAATATTTGAAAAACACTCACTAACAGACGAATTTTAAAGTGTTAAAACTAATTTATTGCTTTGAAAATTCAAACTTTGGCTTCTGAAATTCGAATTTCGAATTGAAAATTAGTTAGTCAGAAAAGAGATTCCTCTGATAGATGAAACTTTGAGTGCAGAAATTCGAACTTTGACATAAGTATGGTAAGAGCCTTCTCTGACAGATGAACTTTGAGTTTTGAAAATTTGAATTTCTGATAAAACACAATTCATGAAAAATAAAAAATTTGTCTGAGGATATGTCAAAGTTCATCTGAAAGTGAAGTTTAAAAAGAGTCCAAAATTAGCTCATTAACAGATGAACTTTGATTTTAAAAATTTGAATTTACAAACAAAGTTTACAAGTCTGTTATGATAATTTGTTGACATACAAAGGTTGGTTTTCAAAAATTTGAACTTTGAACTAAGTCTAATAAGAGCTCTCTCTGACAGACAAACTTTGAATCTTGAAAATTTGAATTTCGAAAAGATGAACTATTGTACTTTATTTAGCTACCTACTGATAGACGAATTTTAGGTGCCAAAATTCGAATTTTGAAGGCACTGTAGCAAATTGAATTTACTGTTCATACTTGACAGAACAACTTTAAACATGGAAATTCGTATGTTCTAACATATAATCATTTTCTAAAGATGAAAATTTGAATTTTGATTCATAATAGACGAACTTCGGAAGTTTAATGTTAAAGGCTGTAACTTTTGGTTTTTGCGAAATTCGTCTGTTAACCAACTGAAATTTGAACTTTGAGTGTCGGAAGCATTAAATGCGGTAGGTGAACGAATAGTTTTTCAGAGTAACCGTTGGGTAACGTCGCTAACGACTAGATCTTGTGTCTAACGTATAGTTAAGACATAAATCTATAAATAGAACTTCATTTGAGGTTGTGGGTAACGATTTTACATTGTATATACTAAACTCTGTCAAATTCTCAAGTTAAAGTCTCTTACTCTCACATACTTCATTCTTCTGCACTTCAACTTTTATATACACTCTAAATTAGAGAGTTCATTCTTTGTAATCAATCTTATCTTCATCTGAAAGAAAGATTTTCTTGTGAGAGGATATCACAAGGGATTTGGGAAGCACTTAGCTAGAGTGCAAAGAATAAGATTGTAAGCTCTAAGAACAGAGCATCAAGTTGTACTGAGGCAATTGTAAGAAGCCCACTGAATTCTTGCAAGATAGTAGAAAATCTCAAGTAGTTGTTTAGGGACTGGACGTAGGTCAAGATAAAGAGATCAAACCAGGATAAACATCTATGTCTTCTCTTCTCTTTTACTACTTTTACATTGCTATTCCTTTATTCTCTGTTTTACTGTCACTTTTGTCTTCATCACACTCTTGACTTTTGCAGAAAATTTTAATCTTCCCAATTCACCCCCCTTTTGGGAAGCCAGCATATCTAACAAGTGGCATCAGAGCCCGGATTCCCAAACAAAGCATCTAACAATCCGGGAAATTCAATGGCTGCCTTTTGAGAAAGTATACTACCTGAGGGAAACAACATAAACTGACCACCTGGCTTCAGTGGAGAACACTATGGATACTAGAAGATAAGAATACAAATCTATCTCTAGTCCATTAATCTAGACATCTGGTCCATCATCCAGAAGGGAGACTTTGTCCCAATGAAAGTGTAGAATGATGGAAAATACAAGGAGAAGTTAGAGGACGAGTGGAATGAAGAAGATAAGAGAAGAGTCTTACTGAACTTTAAGGCAAAACACTGCCTTGTTAGTGCATTAAACCAAGACAAATTCTACAAAGTGTCACAATGTTCCATAGCCAAGGGTATGTGGGACACTTTAAAAATCGCTCATGAAGGAACCACTAGAGCAAGTGAAAACAAATTAAACTCTTGCATTGTTGAATACGAAAGCTTCAGAATGGTGGAAGGTGAGAGTATCAAAGAGCTACAAAAGAGATTCACCCTTATTGTGAATCAATTGAAGAGTCTTAGCAAGAAGTACACTCAGCCAGAAAAGGTCAGAAAAATCCTTAGAGCTCTTCCTCTAGAGTGGCAACCCAAAGTAACAGCAATAGAGGAAGTCAAAGGAGAATCAATGGCCTCTGTCACAGCCCTCTTCTATAGCCTTGAAGAATATGAGGAAAAGATAAAGGTTCTTAAGGAAACAAGACAAGACAGGAAAAAGAAGGGTTTTTCTTTAAAAGCTGCTGAAGAGAAAGAAGAAGAATCTGATGACGGAGTTGAATTAGATAAAGAAACTCTGGCTATAATGGTAAAAAAATTCGGAAGGTTTTACAACAAGAAAAGAAACAAAAGATTCTTCAAGAAATGAGCAGTTGGAGACAACAAGAAAGAAGAAAAAGAACCTGTCACTTGCTACGAATGCAAGAAGCAATGGCACATCAAATGGGATTGTCCACATTTCCTAAAGAAGCAAGAGAAAGAAAAGAAAGCTGTTGACAAGAGCAAGAAGAAGAGGGCATACATCTCATCAATCTGGGGCAACAGCTCAAATGAAGAAGATGATTAAGATGAAATTGCCAATATTTGCTTGATGGCACTTGCATATGAAGAAACTCAAATCCCATCTAATAGTGATCATGAAGATGAGGCCTATGAATATGAACCTTCCTATTCTAAATTACTTGATGCATTTCATGAAGTGCATGATGAGTTTATTAAGACAGCTAAAGAACTAAAACAGGCTAAGAAAAAGATTAACAACTTAGAATCTCAGTGCAATATTTCTGACATTGCATCTCTGCATAAAACTGAATCTAACTGATGTACATCATGTATTGAATTAAAGTAAACTAAAGACTATCTACTGAAAGGCATGGCTAGACTAACTAAGGGTAAAGATATGTTGTTTGCTTTAATGGGAAGTCAGAGAATCACACAAGGAAAAGATGGACTTGGCTATAATCCTTGTACAGTAAAAGAAAGGATTAAAAAGAAAAATCAAAATCTGTATATGAGGTACTTTGTACATGCTAATAGGCATAAAAAGAAAGATCACATCTCAAATCGCATTGAATCCTATGATCAACCAAAATATGTGAAACAAAAATATTATCTGCATTGCTTTCTTCCTGCATCACAATCCAGCAGCCCTTTTACCACCTGTCACTTCTGTAGCAAGAAGAGACACATTTCCAATTCATGTGCATTGAAGAAAAATGGACTTGATAGGAAGGTAAAATGGGTTCCCAAAGGTACATTTGTATCTAGGGAAAATGCCATTGACAGAAAAGGACCCAAGCAAATTTGGGTACCTAAAAAGAAACTCTAAACTTTGTTTTGCAGATTTGTCTTAAAGCAAGAAAGATTAACAAATGGTATATGGACAGTGCCTGCTCAAGTCATATGACTGGTGATAAGGAGAAGTTTATCACCCTTAGACACAAAAAGGGAGGAAAGGTGACCTTTGGAAGTGATCAATATGGCAAAATAGTTGGAATTGATATTGTGGGCAAGAATCCTGAAACATCTATTTAAGAGGTGCTGTTTGTAATTGGCCTTAATCATAATCTGCTAAGTGTGTCAGACATGTGACAAAGGTAACTGGGTACTATTTGACTCAAAGTTTTGCTTGGTCATCCGAAAAAGTGATCACAAAGTAATCCTCAAAGCTCAAAGGGATGGTAACTGCTATACTATTGATCTTGATGAACTTCCTTCCTTAGATTCTATCTATTTAATTAGTCAAGATAATGATAGTTGGTTGTGGCATAGAAGACTGGCACATGTTAACATGAACCAATTGTCAAAACTGGTTAAGAATGAGTTAGTCACTGGCTTACCAAAAATCTCTTTTGAAAAAGACAAAGAATGTGATGCATGCCTCAAAGGAAAACAGACTAAATCATCTTTTAAATTTAAAAATACAGTCACCATATCTAGACCACTACAACTATTGCATATGGATCTGATAGGTCCATCTAGAGTAAAAAGCATTGGTGGAAGTTTGTATGTTCTTGTGATTGTGGATGATTACTCTAGATTTACCTGGACCTTGTTTCTTTCTTCCAAAAGTGAAACGTTTGACGCATTTGTAACCTTAGCAAAGAAAGTGTAAAATGAGAAAGGTATTTCTATTGTGTCTATTAGGTCTGACCATGGAGGAGAATTTGAAAATTCATGCTTTCTGGAGTATTGTGGTGAACATGGAATTGATCACAACTTCTCAGCTCCAAGAACTCCTCAGCAGAATGGAGCGGTAGAAAGGAAGAACAGAACAATTGGAGAAATGGTAAAAGCAATGTTGAATGAAAAAGAACTTTCTCAAGTATTCTGGGCTGATGCAGTAAACACAGCAAGTTATATCATTAACAAAACCTACATTAGACCTATTTTGGGGAAGACTCCTTATGAGCTGTATAAAGGAAGGAAGCCAAACCTTTCACATCTGCATGTATTCGAATGTAAGTATTTCATCCACAATAATGGAAAGGAGAATTTGGGTAAGTTTGATGTCAAATCTGATGAAGGTATATTTCTGGGTTATTCTGGTAGGTGTAAAGCATATAGAGTTTTCAATAAAAAGACTAAATCTATAGAGGAATATGTGCATATTGTGTTTATTGAAAATGAAACAGTTTCCAAGCATGTCATTGATGAAAATGATCTCATTTTGAATTTTTAGAACTTAGATCTTTCTGAAGAAGGTAAAACTGAACCTCCAAAAATATCTGAATCTATTAACATAGAGGAAGATATTTAGGAAAAAAACTTTGAGGATGAGAATAATGAAGATATATCTCAAGAACTCCCTAGAACTTAGAGATATTAAAGGAATTATCCTATTGATCAAGTGATTGGGGATGTTCAAGAGAGAGTTAAAACTAGAAAAGAGTTATGGAATCAGATGATCAACTGTGCTTTCATTTCTCAAATTGAACTAAGTGTCCTGAAGAAGCCTTAACTGATGAATACTGGATTCTGTCCATGCAAGATGAATTAAATCAGTTTGAAAGAAATCAAGTTTGGGATTTAGTGCCTAGACCTAGAAATCACCCTATCATTGGTACTAAATGGGTCTTTAGAAATAAACTTAATGAATCAGGAACAATAATTAGAAATAAAGCAAGACTGGTTGCCAAAAGATATAATCAAGAAGAGGGTATTGATTTTGAGGAAACCTTTGCTCTAGTTGCAAGATTGAAAGCAATTAGAATCCTATTGGCCTATGCATGCGTGAAAAACATAATATTATATCAAATGGATGTGAAAAGTGCTTTTCTAAATGGATATATCATGGAAGAGATTTATGTAGAAGAACCTCCAGGTTTTGAGGACTCTGCAAAACCAAACCATGTTTATAAACTAAAGAAAGCTCTTTATAGTTTAAAACAAGCTCTTAGAGCATGGTATGAAAGGCTAGGCAACTTTCTAACTGAAAAGGGATTTAATAGAGGAAAAGTAGATACTACTTTGTTCGCTAAGAAAGAAAACAAAGATTTACTTATTGTTCAAATTTTTGTTGATGATATTATATTTGGTGCTACTAATGAATCTCTTTGTAAGAATTTCTTTAAGTTAATGCAGGGTGAATTCGAAATGTCAATGATGGGTGAGCTTAACTTCTTCCTTGGACTGTAAATTAAGAAATGTGGTGATGGTATCTTGCTCAATCAATCAAAATATCTAAAAGAGTTGCTGCCAAGCCAATGGGAACTCCTATGGCTACTGCAACTAAGCTTGATATGGATGAAGGAGGAAAAATTTTTGACATAACCCAATACAGAAGACTGATTAGATCTTTGCTATACCTAACAGCTAGTAGATCTTACATCATGTTCAGTGTCTGTATGTATGCAAGGTTCCAATCATGTCCTAAAGAAACCCATGCAACTGCTGTGAAACGCATCTTCAGATATTTAATTGGAACATCACAAATGCGACTTTGGTACCCAAAGGGTAATGGAGAAGATCTCAATGGATACACTGATACTGATTTTGCTGGATCCAAAACTGACAGAAAAAGCACAAGTGGAATATGTCAATTCCTTAGTGTTGAATCAAGTGTTTTGATGATTCCAAACTAACCTTCAAGAGCTTGGAGTAAATATATCAAAGATGCACAAAAGCTTTCAAGTGAAGGAATTTTGGAGAAATTAGTGCAAGAATAGATGTAGAATGTTTAGTAATATTTTAATTTGAGTAAAAGATTTTGATTTGGTGAAAAGATGCTTTAAAACCTTAATTCTATGTTAGTTCATGAAATATTTGAAAAACACCCACCAACAGACGAAGTTTGAAAGGTTTATACTGATCTGCTATTTTGAAAATTTGAACTTTAGATTTGGAAATTCGAATTTCATAGTGAAAATAAACAAGTCTGAGAAGAGGCTTCTCTGACAGATGAATTTTGACTTGAGAAATTCGCATTTTGATATGTGTCTGAAAAGAGCTCTCTTTGACAGACGAACTTTGGCTTTTGAAAATTCAAATTTCAGATAAAATGCAACTTATGAAAATTGAAAAATTTGTCTGAGAATATATCAAAGTTCATCTGAAAACAAGTTTAAAAAGAGCTTTAAAATTACTCACTGACAGACGAACTTTGAACATAAAAATTTGAATTTCAGAAACAAAGCTTGTGAGTCGTTGTGTTGATATGTTGACATACGAATGACAATATTCATAAATTCAAATTTTCAAGTAAGTCTGAAAAGAGGTCTCTCTGACAGATGAACTTTGCTCTTTGAAAATTTGAATTTCGAACTTATGAACTATTGTGACTCATTGAACCAGCTTCTGACAGACGAATTTTGGGGTTCCAAAATTTGAATTTCGAAGGCACTGTAGCAAATTGAATTTACTATTTATACTTGACAGAACAACTTTAAACATGGAAATTCATATGTTCCAACATAGAATCATTTTCTAAAGATGAAAATTCGAATTTTGATTCATAACAGACGAACTTCGGAAGTTCAACATTAAAGGCTGTAACTTTTGGTTTCTGCGAAATTCGTCAGTTGACCAACTGAAATTCGAACTTTGAGTGTCAGAAGCATTAAATGCGGTTAGTAAATGGATAGTTTCTCAGAGTAACCATTGGGTAACGTCTCTAACGGCTAGATCTTATCTCTAACATATAGTTGGGGCAAAAATCTATAAATAGAACTTCATTTGAGGTTGTGGGTAACGATTTTACTTTGTAAATACTGAAACTCTGCCAAATCATTTACTCAAAGTCTCTTACTCTCTTATACTTCAATATTTGTACTCCAACAATCATATGCACTCTGATTAAGAGAGTTTATTCTTTGTAAGCAATCTTATCTTCATCTGGAAGAAAGATTTACTTGTGAGGGGATATCACAAGGGATTGGGGAAGCACCTAGTGAGAGTGCATAGAGTGAAAGTGTGAGCTCTAGAAATAGAGCATCAACTTTGTACTGAGGTATTTGCAAGAAGCCCACTGAATTCTTGCAGAATAGTGGAAAATCTTAAGTGGTGACTTGGGGACTGGACGTGAGTCAAGTTGAGAGATCGAACTAGGATAAATATTTGAGTTTTTCTCTTCCCTACTGCTTTCTTCACAGTTTATTCATTTATACTCTGTTTTACTATCACACTTTGCTTTCTTCACTTTCTTGACGTTTTGCAGAAAAAGTTTTAAACTTCCCAATTCACCCCCCTCTTGGGAAGCCAGCTTATTTAACACTTAAAGGATCATTGGTTTCATGGTTCAGTAAGAAGCAAAATAGTGTGGCCTTATCCACGGCAGAAGCTGAATATGTTGCAGCTGGAAGCTGTTGTGCCCAAATCATCTGGATGAAATAGCAGCTTGAAGATCTTGAGGTTGAGATGAAGGAAATACCAATCATGTGTGACAACCAAAGTGCCATTAACATCACAAAGAATCCTGTCATGCATTCAAGGACAAAACATATTGAATTTAGGCACTACTTTATAAGGGATCATGTTCTGAAAGGAAAAATTAGATTAGAATATATCCCAACAGAGGATCAAGTTGCTGACATCTTGACAAAGCCTCTATCAGAAGATAGACATTACAAAATTAGGAGAGAATTGGGTATGGTAAATCTCAATGAACTGTAAGTAAATCCTTGTCCAATTCTGTTTATAGATTTTCTAACATTAAATAAATTCTAACTTAAGCATCGTAGAAAGTTTAATGTAAGTTGCAGGTGCTCCTCATGAGTTTGAATGACAATAGATCTGAAAAATGGAGCAAATCAGAATGGAACAATCAAAAGGAGAAAGGGACAGCAAGAAATCTGAGTTCTGGATCCATTCTATAAGTTTTTAAAGTTGAAATTCATATCTTAGTTGTGTATTAGACGAATTTCCTTGATAAACTGTGTTTCTGAACAAGTCAGCATGGTCAACATTCGAATTTAGATGCCCAATAGACGAACTTCAGATGGGTATACATTGGAATAGTTCTTGGTGGTCCCTTGAAATTCGTCTATTGGTCCTTGAAAGTTCAAATTTTTAAAAATAAAAGTTTCAAAGTTATGTTTGTCCAACATGATGATTATACAAATGGTTATTTCTTAACATATGCATGTTGGAGAACTTTTACAAAGTGAAGAAATTTGAATTTCTGATTCAAAATTCGTCTGTTGAAACTTGCTCATAATGTTGAATCTCTGAAAGATGAATGCTCATATGCATAATTCGTCTGTTCATTGCTGCATTGATTGTTACTTGATGCTTGCTCCTCGAAATTCGAACTTTGTTGAATCAAAGTTCGTCTATTCATCCAGTGCTAATTGAACCAAGCCTCTGTCAGAAAAACTTTCAGAAGAAAATTCATCTGTCAGTAAGCTTTGCTAAATAGTTTAACTTTTAACTGCTCGAAGTTCGAATTTAGAACCCTCAAAATTTGTCTGTCAGGCGGTTACTTACGTTAAAACTGACGATTGTCCTCTGAACAGACGCAACCCTACTCATTCCTTCTTTGAGTCTGTTCAAATTCTCTCTTCAATGCTCTTAAATTATGACCAAAAATCTTCATTTCCCACCATTTAAACTCCCTTTTGCTTCCTATAAACCCATTCCCAGCCTCATTCTGAAACATTCATCCATGGAAATGGCAAGAGTAAAGAATCCTGAAGCTAGAAAAGGAGAGGCACGACCAAAGAGAACGGTCAAATCCCAATATGCCTCAAAAGAGGGTGAAAACTGAAGAGAAAAGCCGAATCTAGCAAGGCAACTCCCTCTAAATGACAAAAGACAACCCCAAAGGCAGAATCAAAGAAAGCTGGACCCTCTTCTTCGAAGAAAGCAGAGCCTTCGGTTCCTATTCCTATTGCTGATGCTATTGCTTCCACTTCCTCCTCCAGTACTGAATCTGGAGAATACCAACTCACAACAATGCCATTATGGAGCACTCCTCAGATTTAGGAAGAATACTCAACCAAGTTTGCAAGTAAAAAGGTAATCAAGCCTTACTATGTGAACTTGGAAGATTTCTTGGTCTCTAACAATTTTGATGATGGGATATGGATGCTAAGATGTAAGAATATGTTAGAGATACTGGAGAGGTATGATGATGAAGTGGTTAAGACATGGTATGCCTCCTTGAAATACAACAGCAAGAAGAAGAAGTGGGAGGTCAATCTGAGATCAAGGACCATCTGGCTCACAGATGAAACTTTCAATGAAGTATTGGAAATCCCAGGGCAAGATGGCCTTAAGATTGACATCATTGCTTCTGGATATATGGATGAGGCAGAGACTGCTGATGAAAAAGGTGGCCCCTTTCTGAACTACAAGGAGAGCACAATCCTGAACACTTTGTTCAGAATAAAGGAGAATAGGCCAACCATAAACTTGCTAAAGTCCACAGACCTCAGTGCTCAAGTGAGGATCCTACACTACATAGTGTCTAGGATCATCTTCAACAAAGGAGGCAGCTTCAATCTGATCATAAGGGCAGAGGCACATGTGATGGCAGCAATCATGCGTGGAAAGCTCATCAACATGGGACATATCATACTCCAGCGCATGATCAAGGCAAGGGATCAGAGGAAAGATTCCACACTCCCCTATGCAGCAATCATTTCCAGAATTCTACAATATGCTAGAATTAAGCACCTTGAGAAAGAGAAAGGGAAGCCTACTGAAATTTTCAAGGAAAAGGAACTGCAAAGAATGGGAATTGAGAGAAATAAAGGAAGATGGATTGGAAATGGAGCGGGAAAATCTGAAGATCTCTTCTTTGTTGAAGATGCCTCCCTACAGTAAGAAGGTACCTCTGAGGCTCCTACAAGACCTACACCTCAGTCTTCTCTGCCTGTCCCATCTCCATCTAAGCCTACTCACATTCCATCTACTCCCTCCTCTCGTGCCAAGCCAACCAAGATCACTGAGTTGTATGACAGTTTGTCTACCCTCATACTCAGCATCAGGGATGAGCAAAATGCCAAATTTGCTCATCTACAAGATCAAATTCACCAATTGGCCAAGAACATAAAAGTAGTTACTGATGCATATGAAGACATTTGGAGTGCAATCCCTACCACTTCAGCTCCACCTCAGCCAGGGTTCTCTAAGCTTGCTAAGTCTCTAACTCCAAGCCTCCAAGCCCTTTTGAGCTAGCCTCTTCTAAGCATGATGATGCTGTAGATGATACTGAGGCTGTTGGTATACTAAGCACACCAAGTCCTGGTCCTCCCTTGGACTATGGTATGGAAGAAGAAGGACCTCAGGATTTAAGCTCTCATGATCCCATTCCAGCAGATGCTCAAGAGTCAATCTTGTCCCAGCAAGAATTTGAGCAAGTAGAAAGATTAGTGGCAGCCATCTCTACTTCACCATTCATGCAGGTTACCCTAAATGAAGAAAGGAGCATTGTGCCTTTTGTTGACTTGGAAGCCATTGCACACAATGCTCTCCTACAAGCTCAAAAAAGAAGGCTTGAAGAAATGTTTCCTCCTTCTGCTCCCTCACCTGTTACATATTATGGTTTCTTGGAGGAAAGAAGGGCACAATTGGCAGTCACAAGGAAAGAAATTTCTGAACTTCTTGAGATTTCTGATGATGAAGATGAAGACATAAGTTCTGAGGTTTCTGGGTCCTTGCCAAAGCTCAATCCAAAAATGCCATTTGTCCCTGTGCCTCTTCAAGCTATTCCAGTGTCTCAAATCCCTCCTCCTACAGATTTTGTCACCTTTTTGATGATGTCAAAAAGGGGGAGAAAAGTGAGCAAACTAGAACTGGAAAGTCTGCTGCTGAGCCTTCTAGAAAGACTTATAGGAAGAAGACCAAGTCAAAGAAAAAGTGATTAGAACTTAGGCTTGGGTCCTCTTGTAGTGTTATGTTATGTTTCTGTTGTTTGTGTTTTATGTACTTCGAACTATTGCATTAATTGTTTTCTGTAAAGCAATGATTGTTGAAATGAAAGAATTCCTTGCTTGCAATGATCTGTTCCTGTTAATCTTTGAATCTCTTTACTTGATCTAATATATATGATATCTTTTGAAACATATTGCATGTGTTGAGGGGGAGCTTGTTAAAGCAAACCCAAGTACTAATCCAGTTTGTAAGTTGTTTTGTCATCATCAAAAAGGGGGAGAATGTTAAATCAAATGTTTTGATGATTCCAAACCAACCTTCAAGAGCTTGGAATAAAGATATCAAAGGTGCACAAAAGGTTCAAGTGAGGGAATTCTGGAGAAATCAGAGCAAGGATTCATGAAGGATGTTTAGTAATGTTTTAATTTGAGTAAAAGACTTTAATTTGGTGAAAAGATGTTTTAAAACCTTGATTCTATGTTAAAACATGGAATATTTGAAAAACACCTACCAACAAATGAAGTTTGAAAGGTTTATACTGATCTGTCATCTTGGAAATTCGAACTTTGGCTTTGAAAATTCGAATTTTGTATTGAAACTGAATAAGTCTGAAGAGAAACTTCTCTAACAGATGAATTTTGACTTGAGAAAATTTGAATTTTGATAAGTGTTTGAAAGGAGCTTTCAGTAACAGATAAACTTTGGGTTTTGAAAATTCGAATTTCAGACAAAAAGTAACTTATGAAAACTGAAGAAATTCGTCTGAAATTATGTCAAAGTTCATCTGAAACCAAGATTAGATTGGATTTCAAAAGTGCTCACTGACAGATGAACTTTGAACATGAAAATTCAAATTTCACAAACTAAGCTTGTGAGTTTGTTACAATGATATGTTGACATACGAATGACAGTATTTATAAATTCGAATTTTGAAGTTAGTCTGAAAAGAGGTCTCTATAACAGACGAACTTTGCCCTTTGAAAATTCCAATCTTGGATTAGATGAACTACTGTGCCCAATAAACCAGCAACGGATAGACGAATTTTGGGGTTCCAAAATTCGAATTTCAAAGGCACTGTAGCAAATTGAAAATAATGTTCACACTTAACAGAACGTCTTCAAACATGAAAATTCGTATGTCACAACACAAAAACATTTTCCAAAGATCAAAATTTGAACTTTGCTTCATGACAGACGAACTTTAGATATTCAACATTGAACTCTTTAGCCTTCGGTTTCTGTGAAATTCGTCTATTGACTAACTGAAATTCAAATTTCAGAATGTCAGAAGCATTAAATGCGGTTAGTTAATGGATAGTTTTTCAGAGTAATCGTTGGATAACTTCTCCAACAGATAGATTTTGTCTCTAACGTATAGTTGAGACCTAAATCTATAAATATAACATGATTTGAAGTTGTGGGTAATGATTTTTGTTGAATCAAGAAGTTTTGATGATTCAAAATTAACTCTTAAGAGCTTGGATTGAAGATATCAAAGGAGCTCAAAGTGTTTCAAGTGAAGAATTTCTAAGTAATTGTTGCTAGATCTACTGTAGGATCTTTAGCTTTAGTTATGAATGGGTAAAAGATTTTTATTTGAGAAAAAGATGTTTTTAAACCTTGATTTTATGTTAAATGTTGACTTATTTGAAAAACACCCACAAACAGATGAAGTTTGAGAAGTTTAAACTGAACTGTCATATGGGAAATTCAAACTTTGCCTTTGGAAATTCGAATTTCAGGCTAAAAATGAATAAGTCTGAAGAGATGCACCTCTGTCAGATGAATTTTGATTCTCCAAAGTTCAAATTTTCATATGAGTCTGAAAGAAGCCTTTAGTGACAGACGAACTTCAAGTCTTCAAAATTCGAATTTCAAACAGAATGCAATTTGTGAAAACCAAAGAAATTCGTCTGAAACAATGTTAAAGTTCATCTGAAATCAAGAAGAAATTGAGTTTCAAAAATACTATCTGACAGATGAATTTTGGCTTTCCAACATTCGAATTTTCATATAAGCCTGAAAGAAGCTTCTTTGAAACAGACGAACTTTGAGTCTTCAAAATTCAAATTTCAGACAAAACACAACTTATGAAAATGGAAGAAATTTGTTTGAAACAATGTTAAAGTTCATCTGAGATCAAGAATAATTTAAGTTTCAAAACTGCTTTCTGTCAGACGAACTTTGAACATTAAAATTCGAATTTCAGAAGCTCAAGTTGTAAGTCTGTTGGAATGAAATGATGACATACGAATAACAGAGTTTTCAACTTCGAATGTTAAAGTAAGTCTGAAGAGAGGTCTTTCTGACAGACGAACTTCACTCTTTCAACATTTGAATTTCGAAGTAAATAAATTACTGTGCCTTTTAAGCCTGCTACGGACAAACGAATTTTGAGGTTCCAAAATTTGAATTTCGAGGGCACTGTAGCCAATTGAAAACACTGTTCACACTTAACAGAAAAATTTTCTTCTTGAAAATTCGTATGTCACAACATGAATACATTTTCTAAGTTTCAAAATTTGAATTTCACTTCATGAACAGACGAACTTCAGTATTTCAACGTTGGAAGCTTTAACCTTCGGTTCCTTTGAAATTCGTCTGTTGACCAACAAAAATTCGAATTTCAGTATGTCAGAAACATTAAATGCGGTTGGTAAACGGATAGTTTTTCAGAGTAACCGTTGGATAACTTCCCCAATGGATAGATTTAGTCTCTAACGGATATTTAAGACCAAAATATATAAATACAACATCATTTGAAGTTGTGGGTAACGAATCAAACTTGTATATACCGAATTTCTGCCAAATCTTCTTCTCAAAAGCTTTTACCCTCTCAACTTCAATATCTGTACTTTAACCTTCATATCTACTCTATTCAAGAGAGTTATATCTTTGTAAACAATCTACTCTTCATCTGGAAGATAGATTTACTTGTGAGGGGAAATCACAAGGGGATTGAGAAGTACATTGTAAAAGTGCTTAGAGAGATTGAGAAAGCTCCAAAAATAGAGCATACTCGATGTACTGTGGCATTAGCAAGAAGCCCGTTGAATTCTTACTGTATAGTGAAAAAGCTCAAGAGGTGTCTTGGGGACTGGACGTAGGTCAAGTGGATAGACCGAACCAGGATAAATTACTGAGTCTTCTTCTCCTTATCTTTACTTTTCAGCTTGCTCAGTTTTATACGTTGCTTCCATTACACTATGCTATCTTCACCCATTTCACTTTGTGCAGAAAAATTTCAATCTTCTCAATTCACCCCCCTCTTAGGAAGTCAGCCTTGCTAACAAGTGGTATCAGAGACCGGATTCCCATTCAAAGGATCTCACGGTCCGAAAATTAAGATGACTGGCTTTGGAGAAAGCATACTTCCTGAAGGGAACAACACTAATCGACCACCAGGCTTTAGTGGAGAACATTATGGGTACTCGAAGATGAGGATGCAGATTTACCTCCAATCAATTGATCTTGATATCTGGTCAGTCATTAAGAAAGGAGATTTCATCCCAATGACTCTAAATGAAGATGGAAGACACAAAGAGAAGCTAGAAGTAGAGTGGAATGAGGAAGAGAGAAGGAGAGTCCTGCTAAATTTCAAAGCAAAGCATTGTTTAGTCAGTGCCCTGAACCAGGACGAATTCTACAGAGTCTCACAATGCTCCACTGCAAAAGGGATGTGGGACACTCTGCAGATTGCACATGAAGGAACAACTGGGGTCAGGGAGAACAGACTGAACACATGCATTGGAGAGTATGAAAGATTCAGAATGGATGAAGGAGAAACTATGAAGGAGCTTCAAAAGAGATACACTCTCATTGTGAATCAATTGAAGAGCCTGGGAAAGGAGTATACTCAACCTGAAAAGGTAAGAAAGATACTCAGAGCTCTTCCTCTGGAATGGCAGCCCAAGGTGATAACAATAGAGGAAGCCAGAAGAGAATCAATGGCCTCTGTCACAGCTCTCTTCGGCAGCCTTGAGGAGTATGAAGGAAAAATCAAGGCTCTCAAGGAAGCTGGGCTGGATAGAAAGAAGAAAGGCCTTGCCCTCAAAGCTGCTGACAAAAAGGAAGAAGAATCTGACGAAGGAGATGAGCTGGACGAGGAAACTCTGGCTATGATGGTCAGAAAATCTGGAAGATTCTACAGCAAGAAGAAGAACAAGAGATTCTTCAAGAAGGGAGCAGCTGGTGAAAGCAAGAAAGAGTCAAAAGAGCCTGTGACTTATTATGAATGCAAGAAGCAGGGACACATCAAATGAGATTGTCCTCAATTCCTCAAAAGCAAGAAAAAGATAAGAGAGTTGCTGATAAAGGGAAGAAGAAGAAAGCCTACATCTCATCAATATAGGGCAACAACTCAGATGAGGAGGAGGAGGATGAGGATGAGATTGCCAACATCTGCCTGATGGCACTTGCTTCTGAAGAAGCCGAACCCTCATGCAGCAGTGATCAGGAAGAAGAGGTATATGAATCTGAACCTTCCCATTCTGAGTTACTTGATGCATTTCATGAACTTCATGATGAGTTTATTAAAGTTTCTAAAGAACTAAAACTAGCAAAGAGAAAGATTAATAAACTGGAATCTCAAAGCAACATTTCTGAAATTACCTCTCTACCTATTGCTGAATCTGTTTGCTGTACTTCTTGCATTGAACTAAAGCAAACTAATGATTACTTAGTAAAAAGCATGTCTAGGCTCACTAGAGGTAAAGATATGTTGTTTGCCTTGATGGGGAGCCAAAGAATATCACAAGGAAAAGCTGGTCATGGCTATGATCCATGTGCTGTCAAGGAAAAGATTAGGAAGGAAAACCAGAATGCATACATGAGACATTTTGTGCATGCTGAGAGCAACAGAAAGAAAGATCACATGTCATCTCGCATTGAAACATATAATCAACCAAAACATGCCAGACAAAAGCATTATCTACATTATTTTCTTCCTGCTTCTCAATCTAGCAGTCCCTTTACTACCTGTCATTTCTGTAACAAAAAGGGACATATTTCCAGTTCTTGTGTCTTGAGGAAAAATGGACGTGGCAGGAAAGTTGAATGGGTTCCCAAAGTTGCATCTGCATCTAGGGAAAAATCTACTGACCAAAAAGGACCCAATCAAATTTGGGTACCTAAAAGAAAAACATAAATATTGTTTTGCAGGTCTGTCTCAAAGCTAAGAAGAGCAACAAATGGTATATGGACAGTGCCTGCTCAAGTCACATTGTTAGGTAGACTGGTCACCCAAGAGGGGGGGTGAATTGGGTGATGCAAGATTTTCGCTCTTTTGGATCACAACCCAATTTCACTAAGAGTGCAGCAAAACAGGGATAAACAGAGGTGGTTGTGTGCAGCAGCTGAGTAAAGAAGATAAAGAACAATACACAATAATTTATACTGGTTCAGCCCAACCACTTGGCCTACATCCAGTCCCCAAGCCACCACTTGAGATTCTCCACTATATCTCACAGGTTTGATCCGGGCACCTGTGAAGCCTCAGTACATTCCCACAAGTTTCAGTAGGCACTTGTGAAGCCACTCTCCTCACACCCTTACAAGATGTGTAAATCCCTTAGTGTTTCCCCACACTAAGATTCTACCCAGAAAATGTAGAAAGAAATGTTTACAGAATGAAAACTCTCTTGAAGAGTAGATAATACATTGAAAGTTCACTCTATTGAGGTGGGTTTTTCAAACAATGCTGAGATAGAAAGATTTTACAAGTTGTAGCAGCATTTTCGCATAAACTCTCTTAAGATTGTTTCCCATGAGTTCAAATGAAGTTATATTTATAGTTTTGTAGTGTAATTAGACGTTAGATACAAGATCTAGCCGTTAGAGATGTTACCCAACGGTTTACTCTGCAAAACTAGCCGTTACCAACTTTATTTAATGTTGCTGACATACTGAAATTCGAATTTTGGATGTTAACAGACAAATTTCGAAGGAACCGAAGGTTAAAGCTTCTAACGTTGAAATAGCGAAGTTCGTCTGTTCATGAAGTGAAATTCGAATTTTGAAACTTAGAAAACATTCCCACGTTGTGACATACGAATTTTTAAGCAGAAAGTTTTTCTGTTAAGTATGAACAGTATTTTCAATTTGCTACAGTGCCCTCGAAATTCGAATTTTGGAAGCCCAAAATTCGTCTGTCCACTGAACGTTCAAAGAGGCGCAGTAGATCACTTTCTTCGAAATTCAAATTTTGAAAGGGTGAAGTTCGTCTGTCAGAGAGCAGTTTTGAAACTTAAATTATTCTTGATCTCAGATGAACTTTAACATTGTTCCAGAAGTGTTTTCTTGTTTCTGGAATTGTGGAATTCGAATTTTGAAAGTGGAAAGTTGTTTGTTGGTTGTTTCAGAAGTATTTCCATGTTTCTGCAATCGCGAAATTCGAATTTTCAAAGTGGAAATTCATCTATTGGACCTGAAGTTCGAATTTTGCAAGTTAAAATTCGTCTGTCAGTGGCAAGCTCAATTCTGCACGAAGGTTCTCTTCGAAATTCGAATTTCGGAGGCCCGAAATTCGTCTGTCGCAACGGAACCTACGTAACTTCGAATTTTGCACTATAGACAATTTTACAAAAGCTATAACTATCTCATTTTAACTCCAAATTAAGCAAATGACCTATGGTTGGAAAGCTATGAATGTATACTTTCAAATGAAACAAGTTTTACTTCAAAAACAAACGTGTTTTGTGAGATATGATCGAAATAGTGATAAGAGGTCAAAACTGAAAATTCATATCTCACTACTCAACTTTAAATAACCATAGCTTTTTCATATGATCTTCATTTTGAGTGAAATAACCTTCTTTGAAAAGCTTATTAAGTCTAGTTTCATATTAAATAAGTTTTACATCAAATCCATATGTATTTTGGGAGATATATCAAAAATACTAATCAAAGGTCAAACTCTGAATTTTTGAAAACCAGATTTCACTAACTGTGCTTGACTCGAAATTCGAATTTCAACACCTGAAATTCGTCTGTCAGAGGTAAGATCTCTGGAACTTCAAGTTTCAGTCAGCAAAGTTCATATTTTCACAAAGTATATGCAGTTTAACTTCTCAAAATTTGTCTGTCATCAGAGTTTTTCAAATCTAACATATATTAACATCAAATTTACTTAATCTAACTCATTTAAAACATATGGTAACAAGATTAAGTGATTTTCAAAGATTAATCCCACCTCAAGACCCAAGTGAAAATAAAATATACCTAGTGACTAGGTCTTCAAATGTTGAGTTCCACTTTCACTTGGACATTTCCTTCTTGGCATGCTCCCTTCTGATCTTCCATTTTTGGAGCATCCTTTCTTTTCTTCTTTCTTGAGTGAATGCTCACTTTTCTTACTTGGACCAACCTATATTTAATATATTACACTTACAAACCAAGTAGTTAGTCCAGTTTATATATCCAACTTATATTATTCATTGTAAAAGTACAGTGGATATATTTACACATAGCATGATATATGTATTATAATCATAATTAAATACATGCTAATATGTATTTTACTTCTTTAAGGAATATTATATATGTCAGATACATATAATGCATTTGTTCCTTATTACTCTATATTTGTCATCATCAAAACTTATATTATACTAAACCTTACAATCTCCCCCTTTTTGATGATGACAAATCACTAGTGAAAAATATGCTTAATAAATGATTAACACATATAATGCAGTTTAAGTCAGATAATTCCAGATTAAGCATATGCATATTTTTCACCCAACTTCTCCCCCTATTTGACATCAACAAAAAGGTTTGAAAAGTAACAAGGAAAAGTAATATGATTATACCAGTAAGTATAGATGTCTGAGTTGTTTCAAGCACATATAAAAACACAAACTGAAATATAAATTATCATCAAAACTTATTATGCACTGTATGTTCAGACTGTGTCTAATTTTTACTGATATCAAAATTAATATCAATTGTTACCAATCATTTTCAAAATTGATACCAATGGATAGTGATATTCAAACTAATATCAGTTGTTGCTTGAAAAATATTATGATACCAAATATTATGATGCTTCTTGTCAAGATGATCATGATATTCAAGCATCACAAGAGGTATCTCAGTGTTATAGAGTTGTTGCCTTCTTCCTTTAGGATCAAGGAGAGATGTTGAGGCATCGTTTTCTCCTTTTAGCAAGTTAAGATCAAGCAACAGAACTCTTTACAATAAAATGAGGTGAGCTAAAGCATAAACAACTTAATTTCAGAAAATGCTCCCCCTCAATCTATGCATTTTAAAATCAAAAAGATCCTTTTAAAAGCCTTTACACACAAATTTATAGGCTCCCCCTAAGCATGAGCATTTATTCAAATATGTATGCTTTTCAAATCATGGCTTAAATCAAAATCAGTATACAAGGGGAATTTTTGAAAAGCACAGAAGTTTGGTTATACAAAAAAATGGACTTGTGCAAATATTGAACTTCACAGTAAGCATCATTATATTTAAATAATTTTATCATTTGAACAAGGACCATACTTTATTTCAATAACCTCAAATAATAGCACCAACCAAGCATATATATGAAAATTTGTTAAACACTTACAAACCAGCTTGGTTAATAGCTAATTTCTTCCCTTTTTAGTATGATTCCAATTGAGTGCATCAGATACTTCATCTTTGTGAGGTTTTCACCATTTAGCTCAAGGAGTATCTGCAAGAACAAAGAGAATATCTTTTTCTTTCTTTGGTACCCTTTCTGACTTGGGTCCACTAAAGGTCAGTTTGAACATTTTTCAAGTATATATGGGACCAGAGTTCAATCTTACCCAGTTATATATATATATGACGCAATAATTGAAAAGGGGTAAGGGTTAGAGGTTACCAAAGATTATTTCCTTGTTATTCTTGGCTTGTATGCAGTGTAGTATTCCTCATGTCTTCTTTTTGCATACATGCCAATGCCTCTTGAATTTCTGCTCTTTCTCTTCTCAAGGTCAGTAGTATGGTTTCCATTTGAGTTGCTTCCTCGAGATGAGTGAGAGAATTGCTTCCAATACTCCTCCATGTGATTTGCGGTTGTAGTTTTGGAGTTCTGAGAAGCTTTCCTTTTCAGCATCCTCTTTCTTGCACCAATGTATTCTTTCTTCTTGAATTGGTTCTGTATACATGAAACACTAGAAGAATATTTTGGTACCCACTTGTTTCTGGGTCCAGGAGGGTTAGTGATATTCTTTGGAATCCATTTCATGCTTTTACTCAAGCCATTTTTCCTTATGCTGCACAGATAAGCAATATGACCACTTTTACCACAATATGTGCATGATGGTGAGTTAGGCATTATATTAGGCACAAAGAATTTCGAACAGAATTTATTTTTCCTTTTGGACTTACTCCTATAGCCAGTACCCAACATGTCAAACTTAGAATTCTGTTTGTCAAGTGAAATATTCAACTTGTCCTTTTCTTGGGTGAAATTGGCTATTACTCTAGTCAATTCCTCTTTTTCTTTATTTAATATATCACATGTAACACAAGAGGAAGTATGTGTGTGGGTTTCACAGACATTTTCTAAATCATTTATTTTCTGTTTAAGTGATTCCTTTTCAATCTTTTCAAATCGCAAATCATTTTCTAAGGAAATCACTTTCTTTTTGCTGATTGCAAGTTCTTTAGCTAATCTAATCAATTCATCATGCATTTCATTGTAAGCAACTTGCAACTCATCAATAGAGAATTCAAAATCAGATCCAGAGTCAGAATTTGATACCTCATCATTTGATAGTGCCATCAAGCATGGATAGGTATCCTCATCGTCTTCATCTGAACTATTGCCCCAGATTGCAGAGGTATATGCCACTTTAGCTTTTTCACTTTTCCTTTCTGCATATCTTCCTCCTTGCCTCTTTGACTGATACTTCAACTTATTTGCATGGCAGGAGTGCTTTTGTTCCTGAAGCTCCTTCTTTTTGATTTTGAGGAATTTTCCAAATCTGATGGTCAACTCTCTTAGCTCTTCCTCATCATCATCACTGCTGCTATCATCACTTTCATCATTAGTATTATCATCTTCTGAGCTCTGTGATGTAGTAGCTTTGAATATCAGCATTTTTCCTTTGTTTTGCTGCTCCCATAGAAGGTCTAGTCTTCCTTCATATTCAGCAAGGCTTCCAAACAATGTAGTGACAGATTGATATGATTCTCCTCTTGTTTCTTCAATAGCTGTCACTTTTGGTTGCCATTCTTTAGGTAGAGCTCTGAGTATTTTACATACTTGCTCTCCTTGTGTATAGCTCTTTCCCAAAGCTGAAAGATGATTAACAATGTGAGTAAAACGAATTTGAAATTCTTTAACGGACTCACCATTGTTCATCTTGAAGGCTTCATATTCAGCTGTGAGAGAGTTGAGCCTGTTCTCCTTGATTCCCTTGGTTCCTTCATGAGCAATCTCCAGAGCATCCCACATTTCCTTTGCTGTGTTGCAATCTGACACTCTGAAGAATTCGTCTTGTGAAAGTGCACTGAGCAAGGAGTGCTTTGCTATGAAGTTTAGCAGGACATTTCGCTTATCCACACCATCCCACTCTGCTTCTGGCTTCTTTCTGTATGTGCCATCATTTTGCATTTTCTTTGGCACAAAGTCACCCTTCTGTATAACAGACCAGATATCTAGGTCTATGGATTGAAGATAAATCTGCATCCTCATCTTCCAGTATCCATAGTGTTCACCATTGAAGCCTGGAGGTCTGTTGACATTGTTCCCCTGTGGCAGTATGTTCTCTCCAAAACCAGTCATTTTGCTCCCGGATGATTAGATCCTTTGCTGGGAGTCCTAGCTCTGATACCAATTGTTAGGTAGACTGGTCACCCAAGAGGGGGGGTGAATTGGGTGATGCAAGATTTTCGCTCTTTTGGATCACAACCCAATTTCACTAAGAGTGCAGCAAAACAGGGATAAACAGAGGTGGTTGTGTGCAGCAGCTGAGTAAAGAAGATAAAGAACAATACACAATAATTTATACTGGTTCAGCCCAACCACTTGGCCTACATCCAGTCCCCAAGCCACCACTTGAGATTCTCCACTATATCTCACAGGTTTGATCCGGGCACCTGTGAAGCCTCAGTACATTCCCACAAGTTTCAGTAGGCACTTGTGAAGCCACTCTCCTCACACCCTTACAAGATGTGTAAATCCCTTAGTGTTTCCCCACACTAAGATTCTACCCAGAAAATGTAGAAAGAAATGTTTACAGAATGAAAACTCTCTTGAAGAGTAGATAATACATTGAAAGTTCACTCTATTGAGGTGGGTTTTTCAAACAATGCTGAGATAGAAAGATTTTACAAGTTGTAGCAGCATTTTCGCATAAACTCTCTTAAGATTGTTTCCCATGAGTTCAAATGAAGTTATATTTATAGTTTTGTAGTGTAATTAGACGTTAGATACAAGATCTAGCCGTTAGAGATGTTACCCAACGGTTTACTCTGCAAAACTAGCCGTTACCAACTTTATTTAATGTTGCTGACATACTGAAATTCGAATTTTGGATGTTAACAGACGAATTTCGAAGGAACCGAAGGTTAAAGCTTCTAACGTTGAAATAGCAAAGTTCGTCTGTTCATGAAGTGAAATTCGAATTTTGAAACTTAGAAAACATTCCCACGTTGTGACATACGAATTTTTAAGCAGAAAGTTTTTCTGTTAAGTATGAACAGTATTTTCAATTTGCTACAGTGCCCTCGAAATTCGAATTTTGGAAGCCCAAAATTCGTCTGTCCACTGAACGTTCAAAGAGGCGCAGTAGATCACTTTCTTCGAAATTCAAATTTTGAAAGGGTGAAGTTCATCTGTCAGAGAGCAGTTTTGAAACTTAAATTATTCTTGATCTCAGATGAACTTTAACATTGTTCCAGAAGTATTTTCTTGTTTCTGGAATTGTGGAATTCGAATTTTGAAAGTGGAAAGTTGTTTGTTGGTTGTTTCAGAAGTATTTCCATGTTTCTGCAATCGTGAAATTCGAATTTTCAAAGTGGAAATTCGTCTGTTGGACCTGAAGTTCAAATTTTGCAAGTTAAAATTCGTCTGTCAGTGGCAAGCTCAATTCTGCACGAAGGTTCTCTTCGAAATTCGAATTTCGGAGGCCCGAAATTCGTCTGTCGCAACGGAACCTACGTAACTTCGAATTTTGCACTGTAGACAATTTTGCAAAAGCTATAACTCTCTCATTTTAACTCCAAATTAAGCAAATGACCTATGGTTGGAAAGCTATGAATGTATAATTTCAAATGAAACAAGTTTTACTTCAAAAACAAACGTGTTTTGTGAGATATGATCGAAATAGTGATAAGAGGTCAAAACTGAAAATTCATATCTCACTACTCAACTTTAAATAACCATAGCTTTTTCATATGATCTTCATTTTGAGTGAAATAACCTTCTTTGAAAAGCTTATTAAGTCTAGTTTCATATTAAATAAGTTTTACATCAAATCCATATGTATTTTAGGAGATATATCAAAAATACTAATCAAAGGTCAAACTCTGAATTTTTGAAAACCAGATTTCACTAACTGTGCTTGACTCGAAATTCGAATTTCAACACCTGAAATTCGTCTGTCAGAGGTAAGATCTCTGGAACTTCAAGTTTCAGTCAGCAAAGTTCATATTTTCACAAAGTATATGCAGTTTAACTTCTCAAAATTTGTCTGTCATCAGAGTTTTTCAAATCTAACATATATTAACATCAAATTTACTTAATCTAACTCATTTAAAACATATGGTAACAAGATTAAGTGATTTTCAAAGATTAATCCCACCTCAAGACCCAAGTGAAAATAAAATATACCTAGTGACTAGGTCTTCAAATGTTGAGTTCCACTTTCACTTGGACATTTCCTTCTTGGCATGCTCCCTTCTGATCTTCCATTTTTGGAGCATCCTTTCTTTTCTTCTTTCTTGAGTGAATGCTCACTTTTCTTACTTGGACCAACCTATATTTAATATATTACACTTACAAACCAAGTAGTTAGTCCAGTTTATATATCCAACTTATATTATTCATTGTAAAAGTACAGTGGATATATTTACACATAGCATGATATATGTATTATAATCATAATTAAATACATGCTAATATGTATTTTACTTCTTTAAGGAATATTATATATGTCAGATACATATAATGCATTTGTTCCTTATTACTCTATATTTGTCATCATCAAAACTTATATTATACTAAACCTTACACACATGACTGGTGATAAGGAGAAGTTCATCACCCTTAGAGACAAGAAAGGAGGAAAGGTGACCTTTGGAGGTGATCAATATGGCAAAGTTATTGGTATTGGCATTGTGGGCAAAAATCCAGAAACATCCATTGAAGAGGTGCTGTTTGTGATTGGCCTCAACCACAATTTACTGAGCGTGAGTCAGACCTGTGATAAAGGAAATTGGGTGCTGTTTGACTCAAAGTTTTGCCTGGTCATCAGAAAAAGTGATCACAAAGTAATCCTCAAAGCTCAAAGGGATGGTAACTGTTATACTGTTGATCTTGATGAACTTCCTCCCTTGGATTCTGTATGTTAATTAGTCAGGATAATGATAGTTGGTTATGGCATAGCAGATTAGCTCATGTTAACATGAATCAATTGTCTAAACTGATTAAAAATGAGCTAGTAACTGGCCTACCAAAAATATCTTTTGAAAAGGACAAAGAATGTGATGCATGCATAAGAGGGAAACAAACTAAATCATCTTTTAAATCTAAAAATGTAGTTACCACAACTAGACCACTTGAATTGCTGCATATGGACTTAATTGGACCATCTAGGGTGAAAAGTCTTGGTGGTAATCTGTATGTGCTTGTAATTGTAGATGATTATTCTAGATTCACTTGGACATTATTTCTATTCTCTAAAAGTGATACCTTTGATGCATTTGTAACCTTAGCTAAGAAAGTGCAAAATGAGAAAGGTATTTCTATTGTGTCTATCAGGTCAGACCATGGAGGAGAGTTTGAAAATGCATACTTCCTGGAGTACTGCAATGAGCATGGGATTGACCACAACTTCTCAGCTCCAAGGACCCCTCAACAGAATGGGGTAGTAGAAAGGAAGAACAGAACTATTGGAGAGATGGCCAGAGCTATGCTGAATGAGAAGGAACTCTCTTAAGTATTTTGGGCTGATGCAGTGAATACAGCAAGTCACATCATAAACAGAGACTACATCAGACCAATCCTTGGGAAGACTCCATACGAGCTGTACAAGGGAAGAAAGCCAAATATGTCCCATCTCCATGTGTTCGGATGCAAATGCTTCATTCACAATAATGGGAAAGAAATTCTGGGTAAGTTTAATGCGAAATCCGATGAAGGTATATTTCTGGGCTATTCTAGTAGGAGTAAGGCATATAGAGTTTATAATAAAAGATCAAATGTGGTAGAAGAATCTGTGCATGTGGTTTTATTGAAAATGAAACTATTTCAAAACATGTTACCAATGAGGATGATATTACTTTCAATTTTGAAAAACTGGACATTTCTAATAAAAGTAAAACTGAACCTCCAAACATAGAGGAAGATATCCAGGAGAAAGAGTTTGATAAAGAAAATAATGAAGAAACATCTCAAGAACTCCCTAGAGCTTGGAGATATCAAAGGAATCATCCTGTTGATCAAGTAATAGGGATGTTCAAGAGAAAGCCAAAACCAGAAAACAGTTAAGGGACAAAATACTAAACTGTGCTTTCATTTCACAAATGGAACCCAAATGTGCTGAAGAAGCCTTAACTGATGATTACTGGATTTTAGCTATGCAAGATGAACTAAATCAGTTTGAAAGAAATCAAGTTTGGGATTTAGTGCCTAGGCCCAAAAATCATCCTGTCATTGGTACCAAATGGGTTTTCAATAATAAACTTGATGAATCTGGAACAATAATAAGAAATAAAGCTAGATTGGTTGCCAAAGGGATAATCAGGAAGAAGGTATTGATTTTGAAGAAACGTTTGCACCAATAGCTAGATTAGAAGCTATAAGAATACTGCTAGCATATGCATGCATAAAAAATATTTTACTGTATCAAATGGATGTAAAGAGTACCTTTCTAAATGTATATATCATTGAAGAAGTTTATGTAGATCAACCTCCAGGTTTTGAGGATTCTACAAAACCAAACCATGTTTATAAACTGAAGAAAGCTCTTTATGGTTTAAAACAAGCCCCTAGAGCATGGTATGAGAGACTTAGCAATTTGCACCAGTAGCTAGATTAGAAGCTCTTTATGGTTTAAAACAAAAGAATGATTGGATCCCTACTGTACTTAATTGCCAGCAGACCTGACATTATGTTCAGTGTCTGTATGTGTGTAAGGTTCCAATCATGCCCCAAAGAGACCCATGCAACAGCTGTCAAAAGAATTTTCAGATATCTTATTGGAACATCACAGATGGGTCTTTGGTATCAAAAAGGCAATGGAGAAGATCTCAAAGGATACACTGATGCTAATTTTGCAGGATCCAAAACTCACAGAAAAAGCACAAGTGGAACTTGTCAGTTTCTTGGAGGATCCCTGATTTCATGGTTCAGCAAAAAGCAAAACAGTGTGGCCCTATCCACTGCAGAAGCTGAGTATGTTGTAGCTGGAAGCTGTTGTGCCCAAGTCATCTGGATGAAGCAACAACTTGAAGATCTTGAGTTTAAAATGAAAGAGATACTAATCATGTGTGACAACCAAAGTGCCATAAATATCACCAAGAATCCTGTCATGCATTCAAGGATGAAAAATATTGAAGTTAGGCACCACTTCATAAGGGATCACGTTCTGAAAGGAGAAGTTAAGCTGAAGTACATCCCAACAGAGAATCAAGTTGCTGATATACTCACAAAGCCTCTATCAGAAGACAGGCATTGGAAAATCAGGAGAGAATTTGGTATGGTAAATCCCAATGAACTGTACGTTATTCTGGTGCAATCTTATTTTCAAAGGTTCATTCTAACTTTAGCATCGGAGTATGTTTAATTTAAGTTGCAGGTGCTCCTCACAAGATTCAATGTCAATAAACTTGAAGATTGGAGCACACCAGAATGGAACCACCAGAAAGTGAAGTAAATGACGAAAATCCTAAGTTCTGGATCCATTCTGTAAGTTTTGAAAGATGATATTCGTATTTTTAAATGTGTGTTAGACGTATTTTGCTTCAT
This sequence comes from Adenanthera pavonina, assembly GCA_026686845.1. Lineage (NCBI taxonomy): Eukaryota > Viridiplantae > Streptophyta > Magnoliopsida > Fabales > Fabaceae > Adenanthera > Adenanthera pavonina. Next base: position 6,107,071 of record JAIVEN010000019.1, on the reverse strand, counting down.
AAACTGTATTTTTGAACTGGTCAATGTGGTCAACATTCGAATTTTAGTTGACCAACAGACGAACTTCGACCTGTTATGCTTTGGAACAGTTCTCGGTGATGCCTTGAAATTCATCTGTTGAATCTTGGAAGTTTGAATTTTCAAAATCAAAAATTTCAAAGTTATGTTTGTCCATCACTGTTATACGAATTATCACTTCTTAACATACGAATATTGGACAACCTTTACAAAAGTTGAAAAATTCAAATTTTCAGTTCAAAATTCATCTGTTGAATGATGTTCTTCATGTTGAATGCTTGAAAGATGAAGTTCTGTATGCTTAATTCATCTATAGGTTGTTGTTTTGGTTGTTGCCTGCTGTTTTCTCTTCAACATTCGAACTTTGTTGGAACAAAATTTGTCTATTGTGCTTGAATTGCTTGATCTAAGCCACTGTCAGACGAACTTTCAGAAGAAAATTTGTCTGTCAGTAAGCTTTGCTGAACGGTTTAACTTGTAACTGCCCGAAGTTCAAATTTTGACCTCACAAAATTCATCTGTCAGATGGTTACTTACATTAAACCCGACGATTTTTCAAAGGATAGACGCAACCCTATTCTTAACTCCTCTGAGTCTGTTCTGATCCTCTCATCAATTCTCTTTAATCCTTCCCAAAAATCGTCGTTTCTCACCGATTAAACTTCCTTTCGCATCCTATAAACCAATTCTAAGCCACATTCTGCAACTTTCATCCAAAGAAATGGCTAGAGTGAAAAATCCTGAAGCTGGGAAAGGAGAGGCCCGACCAAAGAGGAATGTTAAATCACAATATGCCTCGAAGGAAGGAGAGAAATCAAAGAGAAAGGCCGAATCCAGCAAGGTAACACCTTCCAAACGCCAAAAGACTACATCCAAAGCAGATTCTCAAAAAGCTGGACCCTCTTCTCCAAAAAGTGCAGAACCTTCGATTCCAGTCCTTCAGAAGCTGCTACTGTTGCTTCCACTTCGTCCTTCAGTACTCAATCTGGAGAATATCAACTTACCACTCAACCATTATGGAGCACTCCTCAGATTCAAAAAGAATATTCGACCAAGTTTGCCAACAAAAAGGTAATCAAGCCACATTGTGTAAACTCGGAAGAGTTTTTGATCTCTAACAACTTTGATGCTGGGATATGGTTGTTAAGATACAAGAATCTGTTGGAAATACTGGAGAGGTATGACGATAAGGTAGTGAAAACATGGTGTGCTTCCTTGAAATACAACAGCAAGAAGAAGAAGTGGGCAGTCAATCTAAGGTCTAGGACCATTTGGCTTGCTGATGAGACATTCAATGAGGTGCTGGAGATCCCTGGGCAAGATGGACTCAAGATTGATATCACTGCCTCTGGGTACATGGATGAGGCAGAAACTGCTGATGAAGAAGGTGGCCTCTTTCTGAACTATAAGGAGAGTACTATTCTGAGCACATTGTTCAGAAGGAGGGAAAATTGGCCATCAATAAACATATTGAAGCCCACAGACCTCAGTGTTCAAGTGAGGATCCTGCACTACATAGTGTCCAGGATCATATTCAACAAAGGAGGCAGCTTCAATCTGATAACAAGGGCAGAGGCACATGTCATGGCTGCAATCATGCGTGGGAAACTGATTAATATGGGACACATCATTCTCCTACGCATGATCAAGGCTAGAGATTAGAGGAAGGACTCCACACTTTCCTATGCTGCTATCATTTCCAGAATTCTGCAGTATGCCAGAATTCAACATCTTGAGAAGGGGAAGGGCAATCCCACTAAAATCTTCAAGGAGGAAGAACTGCAAAGAATGGGCATTGAAAAGGATGAAGGAAGATGGGTTGGAAAGGGAGCAGGAAAGACTGAAGATTTGTTCTTTGTTGCTGATACCTCCCTACAATAAGAAGGCTCCTCTGAGGCTCCTAGCAGATTTGTACCTCAGCCTTCTCAGCCAGTCCCATCTCCATCCAAGCCCACTCATATTCCTTCCACTCCCTCCTCAAGGGCCAAGCCAACCAAGATCACTGAGTTGTATGACAGTTTGTCTACACTCATTCTCAGCATCCGCGATGAGCAAAATGCCAAATTTGCTCATCTGCAAGATCAGATCCATCAGTTGGCTGTGAACATGAAGGTGGTGGCTGATGCTTATGAAGAGATCAGAAGTGCAATCCCTGCCACTTCAGCTCCACCTCAGCCAGGGTCCTCTGTGCCTGTCCAATCTCCAACTCCTGAACCTCCTAGCCCATTCGAGATTGCCTCCTCTGACCATGATGATGATATAGATGGTGCTGATGCAATGAGGACACAAAGTCCTGGTCCACCCTTGGACTATGGATTAGAAGAAGAAGGACTTCAAGAAACAAGCCCTCATGAGCCTATGCAAGAAGATGCTCAGGATTCTATCCTGTCCACTCAAGAGAGTGAGCAAGTTGAGCAGCTGGTAGCAGCTATTTCTGCTTCACCATTTCTGCAGACTGCCCTCAATGAGGAAAGGAGCATTGTGCTTGTTATTGGTTATGAAGCTATTGCACACAATGCCCTGCTGCAAGCTCAGAGGAGAAGGCTTGAAGAAATGTTTCCTCCTGCTGAACCAGCTCCTCCTTCTCTCGCTGCTTATGGGCTCTCAGAGGAACAAAGAGCTCAGTTGGCTCTTTCCAGACAGGCAATGCAGGAGTTGCTTGAGGTCTCTGATGATGATAATGAAGAACCAAGTCTTGAGCCTCCTGCACCAGTTGATCCAGAAATTCCTTTTGCTCCTGTCCCACTTCGAGCTATTCCTGTCTCTCAAATCCCTCCTCCTGCTGATTTTGTTGGCCTTCCTGATGATGCCAAAAAGGGGGAGAAGACGAAGCAAATTGGGACTAAGCAAGCTGGAAAATCTGCTGAGCCATCTGGAAAAGGAAAGACGTACAGCAAGAAGACTAAGCCAAAGAAGAAGTGATTGATTAGATCTTAGGCTGAATCCTCTTGTTGTGTTTTGTTTGTTTGTTTGTTGTTAGTACTTTATTTTTTTTTAGAACTGATCCTTGATGTATGTATTGCAACATTTGATTAAATGATTGAATGTCTTGGTTGCAATGTTTTGTGCAAATTACTCTTCACTTAATCTGCTGTGTTGAATCAAGAGTTTTGATGATTCCAAACCAACATCCAAGAGCTTGGATTGAAGATATCAAAGGAGATCAAAGTGCTTCAAGTGAAGAATTTGAAAAGTATTTGCTGCTAGATCTTTTGTAGGATCTTTAGTTTTTGTTATGATTGGGTAAAAGATTTTGATTTGAAGAAAAGATGTTTTTAAACCTTGATTTTATGTTAAATCTTGACTTATTTGAAAAACACCCACAAACAGACGAAGTTTGAAAGTTTAAACTGAACTGTCATGTTGAAAATTCGAACTTTGCCTTTGGAAATTCGAATTTCGAGCTAAAACTGAATAAGTCTGAAGAGATGTCTCTCTGTTAGACGAATTTTGGTCATCCAAAATTCGAATTTTCATCAAGTCTGAAAGAAGCCTTTTTAGTGACAGACGAACTTCACAAAGTCAAAAATTGAATTTCAGACAAAATGCAATTTGTGAAAACCAAAGAAATTCGTCTGAAACTATGTTAAAGTTCATCTGAAATCAAGAAGAAATTGAGTTTGAAAAATGCTCTTTGACAGACGAACTTTGACTTTGCAACATTCGAATTTTCATATAAGTCTGAAAGGAGCTTCTTTGAGACAGACGAATTTCACTCTTTCAAAATTCAAATTTCAGACAAAACACAACTTGAGAAAATAGAAGAAATTCGTCTGAAACAATGTTAAAGTTTCAAAACCGGTCTCTGACAGACGAATTTCACTCTGTCAAAATTCGAATTTCGAAGAAAGTGATCTACTGTGCCTCTTTGAACGTTCAATGGACAGACGAATTTTGGGCATCCAAAATTCAAATTTCGAGGGTACTGTAGAAAATTGAAAACACTGTTCATGATTTACAGAAAAACTTTCTTCTTGAAAATTCGTATGTCACATTGTGAAAATATTCTATAAGTTTCAAAATTCGAATTTCACTCTATGGACAGACGAACTTCGTATTTTAACGTTGGAAGCTTTAACCTTCGGTTCCTTCGAAATTCGTCTGTTGACCAACCAAAATTCGAATTTCAGTATGTCAGAAACATTAAATACGGTTGGTAAACGGATAGTTTTTCAGAGTAACCATTGGATAACTTCCCCAACGGATAGATTTAGTCTCTAACAGACAGTTGAGACCTAAAACTATAAATATAACATCATTTGAAGTTATGGGTAACGATCAAACTTATATATACCGAAATTCTGCTGAATTTTCTTCTTAAAAGCTTTTACCCTCTAAACTTCATTATCTGTACTTTAACCTTCATATCTACTCTATTCAAGAGAGTTATATCTTTATAAACAATCTACTCTTCATCTGGAAGATAGAATTACTTGTGAGGGAAATTCACAAGGGGATTGGGAAGCACATAGAGAAAGTACTTAGAGAGTTTGAGAGAGCTCAGAAACAGAGCATACTCGTGTACTGTGGCATTAGCAAGAAGCCCATTAAAATTCTTGCTGTATAGTGGATAAATCTCAAGAGTTGTCTTGGGGACTGGACGTAGGTCGAGTGGATAGACCGAACCAGGATAAATCACTGAGTCTTCCTCTCCTTATCCTTACTTATTAGCTTACTCTATTTTACTCGTTGTTTTCATTACACTGTGATATCTTCACCCACTTCACTTTGTGCAGAAAAATTTCAATCTTCCCAATTCACCCCCCTTTTGGGAATTCAGCCTTGCTAACAAGTGGTATCAGAGCCCGGATTCCTATTTAAAGGATTTTACAGTCCGGGAATAAAGATAGCTGGCTTTGGAGAGAGTATGCTTCCTGAAGGGAACAACACTAACAGACCACTAGGCTTCAGTGGAGAGCATTATGGGTACTGGAAGATGAGGATGCAGATCTACCTCCAATCAATTGATCTTGACATCTGGTCAGTCATTGAAAAAGGAGATTTCATCCCAATGGCTTTAACTGAAGATGGAAGATACAGAGAGAAGCTGGAAGCAGAGTGGAATGATGAAGACAGAAGGAGAGTCCTACTGAATTTCAAAGCAAAGCATTGTTTAGTCAGTGCCCTGAAGCAGGATGAATTCTACAGAGTCTCGCAATGCACCACTGCAAAAGGAATGTGGGATACTCTGCAGATTGCACATGAAGGAACATCTGGAGTCAGGGTGAACAGACTGAACACGTGCATTGGGGAGTATGAAAGCTTCAGAATGGCTAAAGGAGAAACTGTAAAGGAGCTCCAAAAGAGATTTACTCTCATTGTGAATCAACTGAAGAGCCTGGGAAAGGAATACACTCAGTCTGAGAAAGTAAGAAAGATACTCAGAGCTCTCCCTCTGGAATGGCAGCCCAAGGTGACAGCAATAGAAGAAGCTAGAGGAGAATCAATGGCCTCTGTCACAGCTCTCTTTGACAGCCTTGAGGAGTATGAAGGAAAAATCAAAGCTCTCAAGGAAGTTGGGCTGGACAGAAAAAAGAAAGGCCTTGCCCTCAAAGCTGCTGATGAAAAGGAAGAAGAATCTGACGAAGAGGATGATCTTGATGAGGAAACCTTGGCTATGATGGTCAGAAAATTCGGAAGATTCTACAGCAAGAAAAAGAACAAGAGATTCTTCAAGAAGGGAGCTGCTGGAGAAAGCAAGAAAAAGGCAAAAGAACCTGTGACTTGCTATGAGTGTAAGAAGCAGGGACACATAAAGTGGGACTGCCCTCACTTCCTCAAGAAGCAAGAAAAAGAAAAGAAAGTTGCTGACAAAGGGAAGAAAAAGAAAGCCTACATCTCATCCATATGGGGCAACAGCTCAGATGAGGAAGAAGAAGATGAAGATGAGATTGCCAACATTTGTCTGATGGCACTTGCTTCTGAAGAAGCCACACCCTCATGCAACAGTGATCAGGAAGAAGAGGTATATGAATATGAACCTTCCTATTCTGAATTATTGGATGCATTTCATGAGCTTCATGATGATTTCATTAATGTTGCTAAAGAACTAAAACTGGCAAAGAAGAAGATAAATAAGTTGGAATCTCAAAGCACAGTCTCTGAAATTACTTCTTTACCTGCTGCTGAATCTGTTTGCTGTACTTCATGCACTAAACTTAAGCAAACTAATGATTACTTAGTTAAAAGCATGTCTAGGCTCACTAGAGGTAAAGATATGTTGTTTGCCTTGATGGGGAGCCAAAGAATTTCATAAGGAAAAGCTGGTCTTGGCTATGATCCATGTGCTGTCAAGGAAAAGATTAGGAAGAAAAATCAAAATGCATATAGGAGACATTTTGTGCATACTGAGAGCAATAAAAAGAAAAATAATGCATCACCTCACATTGAGACATATAATCAACCAAGGCATGCTAAACAGAAGTATTATCTGCATTGTTTTCTTCCTGCCTCTCAATCTAGTAGTCCCTTCACTACCTGTTATTTCTGCAACAAAAAGGGATACATTTCCAGTTCCTGTATTTTAAAGAAAAATGGACTTAGCAGGAAAGTTGAATGGGTTCCCAGAGTTGCATCTGCATCTAGGGAAAGATATACTAACCAAAAAGGACCCAAGCAAATTTGGGTACCTAAAAGGAAAACATGAATATTGACTTGCAGGTCTGTCTTAAAGCTAAGAAAAGCAACAAATATTATATGGACAGTTCCTGCTCAAGCCACATGACTGGTGATAAGGAGAAGTTCATCACCCTTAGAGACAAGAAAGGAGGAAAGGTGACCTTTGGAGGTGATCAATATGGCAAAATCGTTGGCATCGGCATTGTGGGGAAAAATTCAGAAACATCCATTGAAGAGGTGCTGTTTGTAATTGGCCTCAACCACAATTTGCTGAGCGTGAGTTAGACCTGTGACAGAGGAAATTGGGTGCTGTTTGACTCAAAGTTTTTCCTGGTCATCAGAAAAAGTGATCACAAAGTAATCCTAAAAGCTCAAAGGGATGGTAACTGTTATACTATTGATCTTGATGAACTTCCTCCCTTAAATTCTGTGTGCTTAATTAGTCAAAATAACGATAGTTGGTTATGGCGTAGGAGATTAGATCATGTTAATATGAATCAATTGTCTAAACTGGTTAAAAATGAGCTAGTTATTGGTTTGCCAAAAATATCTTTTGAAAAGGATAAAGAATGTGATGCATGCTTAAAAGGAAAACAAATTAAATCATCCTTCAAATCTAAAAACACAGTTACCACATCTAGACCACTTGAGTTGTTGCATATGGACTTAATTGGACCTTCTAGCGTAAAGAGTCTTGGTGGTAATCTGTATGTGCTTGTAATTGTAGATGATTATTCTAGATTCACTTGGACATTATTTCTTTCCTCTAAAAGTGATACCTTTGATGCATTTGTGACCTTAGCTAAGAAAGTGCAAAATGAGAAAGGTATTTCTATTGTGTCTATCATGTCAGATCATGGAGGAGAGTTTGAAAATGCATACTTCCTGGAATACTGCAATGAGCATGGAATTGACCACAACTTCTCAGCACCAAGGACTCCTCAACAAAATGGAGTAGTAGAAAGGAAGAACAGAACTATTGGAGAAATGGCCAGAGCTATGCTGAATGAGAAGGAACTTTCTCAAGTGCTTTGGGCTAATGCAGTGAACACAGCAAGCTACATCATAAACAGAGCCTACATCAGACCAATCCTTGGAAAGACTCCATACGAGCTGTACAAGGGAAGAAAGCCAAACCTGTCCCATCTCCATGTGTTCGGATGCAAATGCTTCATTCACAACAATGGAAAAGAAAATATGAGTAAGTTTGATGCCAAATCCGATGAAGGTATATTTCTAGGCAATTCTAGTAGAAGTAAGGCATATAGAGTTTATAACAAAAGATCAAAGGTGGTAGAAGAATCTGTGCATGTGGTTTTCATTGAAAATGAAACTGTTTCAAAACATGTTACCAATGAGGATGATCTTGCTTTCAACTTTGAAAAACTGGGCCTTTCTGATAAAAATAAAACTGAACCTCCAAAGATATCTGAATCTATTAACATGGAGGAAGATATCCAGGAGCAAGAGTTTGATGATGAAAATAATGAAGAAACATCTCAAGAACTCCCTAGAGCTTGGAGATATCAAAGGAATCACCCTGTTGATCAAGTGATAGGTAATGTTCAAGAGAGAGTCAAAACCAGAAAACAGTTAAGGGATCAAATGCTAAACTGTGCTTTCATTTCTCAAATTGAACCCAAATGTGCTGAAGAAGCCTTAACTGATGATTACTGGATTTTGGCTATGCAAGATGAACTAAATCAATTTGAAAGAAATCAAGTTTGGGATTTAGTACCAAGGCCCAGAAATCATCCTGTTATTGGTACCAAATGGGTTTTTAGAAATAAACTTGATGAATCTGGAACAATAATTAGAAATAAAGCTAGACTGGTTGCTAAAGGGTATAATCAGGAAGAAGGCATTGATTTTGAAGAAACCTTTGCACCAGTAGCTAGACTAGAGGCTATAAGAATACTGCTGGCATATGCATGCATGAAAAATATTTTACTATATCAAATGGATGTAAAGAGTGATTTTCTGAATGGATACATCATGGAAGAGGTCTATGTAGATCAACCTCCAGGCTTTGAGGATTCTACAAAACTAAACCATGTTTATAAACTGAAGAAAGCTCTTTATGGTTTAAAGCAAGCCCCTAGAGCATGGTATGAGAGACTGAGCAATTTTCTAAGTAAAAAAGGATTCAATAGAGGCAAAGTTGACACAACCTTATTTACTAAGAAAGAAAATAAAGATTTACTAATTGTTCAAATTTATGCTGATGATATTATTTTCGGTGCTACTAATGAGGCTCTTTGCAAGAAATTTTCTGAGTTAATGCAGGGAGAATTCGAGATGTCAATGATGGGTGAACTCAATTTCTTCCTTGGATTACAAATCAGACAGCGAGATGATGGCATCTTCCTCAGCCAATCCAAGTATCTGAAAGAGCTGTTAAAGAAGTTTGGAATGGAGAATGCCAAGCCAATGGGAACACCTATGGCTACAGCAACCAAACTGGACATGGATGAGAATGGGAAGATGTTTGACATTACTCAGTACAGAAGAATAATTGGATCCCTGCTGTACTTAACTGCCAGCAGACCTGACATTATGTTCAGTGTCTGTATGTGTGCAAGGTTCCAATCATGCCCCAAAGAGACCCATGCAATAGCTGTGAAAAGAATTTTCAGATATCTCATTGGAACACTACAGATGGGTCATTGGTATCCAAAAGGCAATGGAGAAGATCTCAAAGGATACACTGATGTTGATTTTGCAGGATCCAAAACTGATAGAAAAAGCACAAGTGGAACTTGTCAGTTTCTTGGAGGATCCCTGGTTTCATGGTTCAGCAAAAAGCAAAACAGTGTGGCTCTATCCACTGTAGAAGCTGAGTATGTTGTAGCTGGAAGCTGTTATGCCCAAGTCATCTGGATGAAGCAGCAGCTTGAGGATCTTGAGGTTAAAAAGAAGGAGATACCCATTATGTGTGACAATCAAAGTGCCATAAATATCACTAAAAATCCTGTCATGCACTCAAGAACGAAACATATTGAGGTTAGGCACCACTTCATCAGGGATCACATTCTAAAAGGAGAAGTTAAACTGGAGTACATCCCAACAGAGGATCAAGTAGCTGATATACTCACCAAACCTCTACCAGAAGACAGGCATTGCAAAATAAGAAGGGAATTGGGAATGGTAAATCCCAATGAATTGTAAGTTATTCTTATGAAATTCTCTTTTTAGAGTATTCAATCTTAAAATCAATTCTAACTTCAGCATCGGAGAGTGTTTAATTTAAGTTGCAGGTGCTCCTCACAAGACTAAATGACTATACTCTTGAAGATTGGAGCATATCCGAATGGAACAACCAGAAAGTGAAGTAAATAATGAAAATCCTAAGTTCTGGATCCATTCTGTAAGTTTTTAATGATGATGCTTATATTTGAAATGGTGGTAGACGTATGTCTCTTCATAAACTGTGTTTTTATACTGGTCAACGTGGTCAACATTCAAATTTTAAGTGACCAACAGACGAACTTCGACCTGTTATACTTTGGAACAGTTCTCACTGAAGCCTCGAAATTCGTCTGTTGAATATGGAAGTTCAAATTTTCAAGAACAAAAATTTTCAGAGATATATTCGTCCATCACTGTTATACGAATTATCACATCTTGACATATGACTGTTGGACAACTTTTACAAAAGCTTAAAAATTCAAATATTCAGTTCAAAATTCGTCTATTGAATCATGTTCTTCATGCTGAATGCTTGAAAGATGAAGTTCTGCTTGCTAAATTCGTCTGTTGGTTGAAGTTTTGATTGTTGATACTGTTTTCTCTTCAACATTCGAACTTTGTTGAAACAAAATTCGTCTGTTGTGGTTGTACTGCTTGTTCCAAGCCTCTGTCAGACAAACTTTCAGATGAAAATTTGTCTGTCAGTAAGCTTTGCTAAACGGTTTAACCTGTGACTGCCCAAAGTTCAAATTTTGACCCCTCAAAATTCGTCTGTCAGACGGTTACATACGTTAAAACTGACAATTTTCCACAGAACAGACGCAACCCTATTTGTAACTCCTCCAAGTCTGTTCTGATTCTCTCTTCAATCCTCTTAACTCCTGTCCAAAAACCATCATTCTTCACCGTTTAAACTTCCGTTCGCATCCCATAAATCCATTCTCAGCCACATTCTGCATCATTCTACTGGGAAATGGCTAGAGTGAAGAATCCTGGAGCAGGACAAGCTGGGACACGGCCAAAAAGAACGGTCAAATCTCAATATGCAATAAAGGAAGGAGAGAAATCCAAGAGAAAGGCCGAAACCAGTAAAGCTACCCCTTCCAAACGCCAGAAATCATCATCCAAGGTAGATTCGCAGAAAGCAGGACCCTCATCATCAAAATCTGTAAAATCTTCGGCTCCTGTTTCTGCTGATATTGCTGTTGTTGCTTCCTCCTCTTCTACACAATCTGGAGAGTATGAGCTTACTACACGACCACTATGGAGTACTCCTGAGATTCAAGAAGAGTATTCTACCAAATTTCTCAGCAAAAAGGTAATCAAGCCTCACTGTGTGAATATGGAGCAATTCTTAATATCTAACAACTTTGATGCTGGAATATGGTTGATAAGATATAAGAACTTGTTGGAAATTGCGGAAAAGTATGATGAAGAGGTAGTGAAGACTTGGTATGCCTCTCTTCAATACAACAGCAAGAAAAAGAAATGGGAGGTCAACTTGAGATCAAGGACCATTTGGCTTGCTGATGAAATATTAAACGAGGTGCGGGAAATTCCAGGACAAGATGGGCTGAAAATTGACATCACAGCCTCTGGATATATGGATGAGGCTAGCACAGCTGATGAAGAAGGTGGCTCCTTTCTGAATTACAAGGAGAGCACTATCTTGGACACCTTATTCAGAAGAAGGGAGAACAGGCCATCGATAAATATGTTGAAGCCCACAGACCTAAGTGTGCAAGTAAGGATCCTGCACTACATTGTGTCCAGGATCATTTTCAATAAAGGTGGAAGCTTCAATCTGATAACCAGGGCAGAGGCTCATGTAATGACAGCTATCATATGTGGGAAGCTAATCAATATGGGTCATATCATCCTCCTGTTAGCAAGGCTGACTTCCCAAGAGGGGGGGTGAATTGGGAAGATTGAACTTTTTCTGCACAAAGTGAAGTAAGTGAAGATATCACAGTATAGTGAAAAGAACGTGCAAAACAGAGCAAGCTGAAAAGTAGAGATAAGGAGAAGAAAACTCAATGATTTATTCTGGTTCGGTCTATCCACTTGACCTACATCCATTCCCTAGGACACCTCTTGAGATTTGTCCACTATACAGCAAGAATTTCAACGGGCTTCTTGCTAAGGCCACAGTACACGAGTATGCTCTGTTTCTGAGCTCTCTCAAACTCTCCAAGCACTTACACTATATGCTTCCCAATCTCCTTGTGAATACCCCTCACAAGTAAATCTATCTCCCAGATGAAGAGTAGATTGATTACAATGAAATAACTCTCTTGAAGAGAGTAGATATGAAAGTTTAAGTACAAATAATGAAGTTGAGAGGGTAAAACTTTTTGAGAAGAAGATTCAGCAGAAATTCGGTATTAATAAGTTTGATTCGTTTCCCACAACTTCAAATGATGTTGTATTTATAGATTTAGGTCTCAAATATCCGTTAGAGACTAAATCTATCCGTTGGGGAAGTTATCCAACGGTTATTCTGAAAAACTATCCGTTTACCAACCGCATTTAATGTTTCTGACATACTGAAATTCAAATTTTTGTTGGTCAACAGACGAATTTCGAAGGAACCGAAGGTTAAAGCTTCCAACGTTAAAATACGAAGTTCGTCTGTCCATAGAGTGAAATTCAAATTTTGAAGCTTATGAAGTATTTTTTTAATGTGACATACGAATTTTTAAGAAGAAAGTTTTTCTGTAAATCGTGAACAGTATTGTCAATTTTCTACAGTACCCTCGAAATTCAAATTTTGGATGCCCAAAATTCGTCTGTCCATTGAACGTTCAAAGAGGCACAGTAGTTCACTTTCTTCGAAATTCGAATTTTGACGTAGTGAAATTCGTCTGTCAGAGATCAATTTTGAGACTTAATTTCCTTTTGATTTTAGATGAACTCTATCATTGTTTCAGACGAATTTCTTTGGTTTTCTCAAATTGTATTTTGTCTGAAATTCAAATTTTGAAACTGTAAAGTTCGTCTGTCCAAAAAGCTTCTTTCAGACTTATATGAAAATTCGAATGTTGCAAAGTCAAAGTTCGTCTGTCAGAGAACATTTTTCAAACTCAATTTCTTCTTAATTTCAGATGAACTTTAACATAGCTTCAGACGAATTTCTTTGGTTTTCACAAATTGCATTTTGTCTGAAATTCGAATTTTGAAACTGTAAAGTTCATCTGTCCAAAAAGGCTTCTTTCAGACTAGATGAAAATTTGAATTTTGAAAAACCAAAATTCATCTGACAGAGAGACATCTCTTCAGACTTGTTCAGTTTAATCTCGAAATTCGAATGTCCTAAGGCAAAGTTCGAATTTCCAACTTGACAGTTTAATTTGAACTTTCAACCTTCGTCTGTTTGTGGGTGTTTTCCAAATATTTCAAGATTTAACATAAAATCAAAGTTTAAAAATATCTTTTCTTCAAATCAAAATCTTTTACCCAATCATATCAAGAACTAAGACTCTACAAAAAATCTACCAGCAAGTACTCATAAAATCTTCACTTGAGATAGCTTTGATCTCCTTTGATATCTTCAATCCAAGCTTTTGAGTGTTGGTTTAGAATCATCAAAAATCTTGTTTCAACACCTCCAGCGTATGATAAAGGCAAGGGATCAAAGGAAGGATTCCATACTCCCCTATGTAGCAATTATTTCAAGAATCCTGCAGTATGCTAGGATTCAACACATTGAAAACACATTGAAAAGGGGAAAGGGAAACTCACAGAGGCCTTCAAAGAAGAGGAACTGCAAAGGATGGGTATTGAAAGAGATGAAGGAAGATGGGTTGGAAAGGGAGCAGGGAAATCTGAAGATTTATTCTTTGTTGTTGATGCATCCCTCCAACAAGAAGGCACTTCTGAGGCCCCTGGCAGTTCTGTACCTCAGCCTTCTCAACCTATTCCATCTCCCTCCAGGCCTACTCACCCTCCTTCCACTCCCTCCTCACGGGCCAAGCCAACAAAGATCTCTGAGTTGTTTGACAGTTTGTCAACACTCATTCTCAGCATTCGGGATGAGCAAAATGCCAAATTTGCTCACCTGCAAGATCAGATCCATCAATTGGCTGTGAATATGAAAGTGGTGGCTGATGCTTATGAAGAGATAAGAAATGCAATTCCTACCACTTCAGCTCCACCTCAGCCTGGTATCCCTGAGCCTACTTTGTCTCCATCTCCTGTGCCTCCAAGTCCGTTTGAGTTGGATTCTCCTGTCCCTGGTGTTGGTGTGCAAGAGGCTGAACCAGCTGACACCCTAAAGGCCTCCAGCAATGAGGCAAGTCCTGGTCCTCCCTTGGATTATGGCATAGAGGAAGAGAGTCTGTAGGAATCTAGCCCTCTTGAGCCTACTGAAGCAGTTGGACAAGACTCTATCCTTTCCACCCAAGAGTCCGAGCAAGTTGAGCAGCTAGTAGCATCCATATCTGCTTCACCATTTCTACAAGCTGCACTCAATGAGGAAAGGAGCATTGTGCCTGTTATTGATTTTGAAGCTATTGCTCACAATGCTCTTCTGCAAGCTCAAAGGAGAAGGCTTGAAGAAATGTTTCCTCCTCCTGAACCAGCCTCTCCTTCTCTTGCTGCTTATGGGCTTTCAGAAGAACAGAGAGCTCAACTAGCTCTTTCCAGGCAGGAAATGCAAGAGCTGCTTGAGGTCTCTAATGATGATGATGAAGAACCTAGCCCTGAGCCTACTAAACCTCCTGTATCAGTTCAGCCAGAGATTCCTTTTGCTCCTGTCCCTCTTCGTGCTGTTCCTATCTCTCAGATTCCTCCTCCAATGGATTTTGTTGGGCTTTCTGATGATGCCAAAAAGGGGAAGAAGATAAAGCAAACTGGGACCAAGCAAGCTGGAAAATCTGCTGAGTCATCTGGGAAAGGCAAGACATACAGCAAGAAGTCTAAGCCAAAGAAGAAGTGATTGTTTAGATCTTAGGCTGAATCTTCCTGTTGTATCTTGTTTTAGTTGTTTGATTGTATTTGCTTGTTTGATGTTTTAAGAACTGGTCTTTAATAGATGTATTGCAACAATTTAGTCGAATGAATGAATTTGTTGATTGCAATGTTTTAGGCTTTGAATCTCTTCACTTAATATGTTGGAAATGATATCTTATGAACTGTAATGCATATGTTGAGGGGGAGCTTGTGTAAGCAAACCCAAGTATTAATCGAGTTTGTGAGTTGTTTTGTCATCATCAAAAAGGGGGAGAATGTTGAATCAAGAGTTTTGATGATTCCAAATCAACATTCAAGAGCTTGGATTGAAGATATCAAAGGAGATCAAAGTGCTTTCAAGTGAAGATTTTCTGAGTATTTGCTGTTAGATCTCTTGTAGGATCTTTAGTTTTAGTTGTGATTGGGTAAAAGATTTTGATTTGAGAAAAAGATGTTTTCAAACCTTTATTTGAAGTTAAATCTTTTCTCATTTGAAAAATACTCACAAACAGACGAAGTTTGAAAGTTTAAACTAAACTGTCAGGTTGGAAATTCGAACTTTGCCTTTGGAAATTCGAATTTTAAGCTAAAACTGAAAAAGTTTGAAAAGATGTCTCTCTGTCAGACGAATTTTGGTTGTTCAAAATTTGAATTTTCATACAAATCTGAAAGAAGCCTTTTTATAACAGACGAACTTCACACTTCCAAAATTCGAATTTCAAGTAAAATGAAGTTTACAAAAACCAAAGAAATTCGTCTGAAACTATGTTAAAGTTCATCTGAAATCAAGAAGAAATTGAGTTTGAAAAATGCTCTCTAACAGATGAACTTTGACTCTGCCACATTCGAATTTTCATATAAGTCTGAAAGGAGCCTTTTTGAGACAGACGACTTTCACTCTTTCAAAATTCGAATTTCAGACAAAACACAACTTGAGAAAACAGAAGAAATTCGTCTGAGACAATGTTAAAGTTCAACTAAGATCAAGAATAAATTAAGTTTCAAAACCGGTCTCTGACAGACAAATTTCACTCTGTCAAAATTTGAATTTCGGAGAAAGTATCTACAGTGCCTCTCTGAACGTTCAATGGACAGACGAATTTTGGGCATCCAAAATTCAAATTTCGAGGGTACTGTAGAAAATTGAAAACACTGTTCATGATTTACAGAAAAACTTTCTTCTTGAAAATTCGTATGTCACATTGTGAAAATATTCTATAAGTTTCAAAATTCGAATTTCACTCTATGGACAGACGAACTTCATATTTTAACGTTGGAAACTTTAACCTTCGGTTCCTTCGAAATTCGTCTGTTGACCAACCAAAATTCGAATGTCAGTGTGTCAGAAACATTAAATACGGTTGGTAAATGAATAGTTTTTCAGAGTAACCATTGGATAACTTTCCCAACAGATAGATTTAGTCTCTAATGGACATTTGAGAACTAAAACTATAAATATAACATCATTTGAAGTTATGGGTAACGAATCAAACTTGTATATACCAAATTTCTGCTGAATCTTCTTCTCAAAAGCTTTTACCCTCTAAACTTCATTATCTGTACTTTAACCTTCATATCTACTCTATTCAAGAGAGTTATACATTTGTAAATAATCTACTCTTCATCTGGAAGAAAGATTTACTTGTGAGAGGAATTCACAAGGGGATTGGGAAAGCACATAGAGAAAGTGCTTAGAGAGTTTGAGAGAGCTCAGGAACAGAGTATACTCGTGTACTGTGGCATTAGCAAGAAGCCCATTGAAATTCTTGCTGTTTAGTGGATAAATCTCAAGAGTTGTCTTGGGGACTGGACGTAGGTCAAGTGGATAGACCGAACCAGGATAAATCACTGAGTTTTCTTCTCCTTATCCTTACTTATCAACTTACTCTATTTTACTTATTGTTTTCATTACATTGTGATATCTTCACCCACTTAACTTTGTGCAAAAAAATTTCAATCTTCCCAATTCACCCCCTTGGGAAGTCAGCCTTGCTAACACATTGAAAATGAAACTATTTCAAAACATGTTACCAATGAGGATGATCTTGCTTTCAGCTTTGAAAAACTGGGCATTTCTGATAAAAGTAAAACTAAACCTACAAAGATATCTGAATCTGTTAACATAGAGGAAGATATCCAGGAGCAAGAGTTTGATGAAGAAAACAATGAAGAAACATCTCAAGAACTCCCTAGAGCTTGGAGATATCAAAGGAATCATCCTGTTGATCAAGTAATAGGGAATGTTCAAGTGAGAGTCAAAACCAGAAAACAGTTAAGGGATCAAATGCTAAACTGTGCTTTTATTTCTCAAATTGAACCCAACTGTGCTGAAGAAGCCTTAACTGATGATTACTGGATTTTGGCTATGCAAGATGAACTAAATCAGTTTGAAAGAAATCAAGTTTGGGATTTAGTGCCTAGGCCCAAAAATCATCCTGTCATTGGTACCAAATGGGTTTTCAGAAATAAACTTGATGAATCTGGAACAATAATAAAAAATAAAGCTAGATTAGTTGCTAAAGGGTATAATCAGGAAGAAGGTATTGATTTTGAAGAAACCTTTGCACCAATAGCTAGATTAGAAGCAATAAGAATACTGCTAGCATATGCTTGCATGAAAAATATTTTATTGTATCAAATGGATATGAAGAGTGCCTTTCTAAATGGATATATCATGGAGGAGGTTTATGTAGATCAACCTCCAGGTTTTGAGGATTCTACAAAACCAAACCATGTTTATAAACTAAAGAAAGCTCTTTATGGTTTAAAACAAGCCTCTAGAGCATGGTATGAGAGATTAAGCAACTTTCTAACTGAAAAGGAGTTTAATAGAGGCAAAGTAGATACAACTTTATTTACTAAGAAAGAAAATAAAGATTTACTCATTGTCCAAATCTATGTTAATGATAATATATTCGGTGCTACTAATGAGTCTCTTTGCAAGAAATTTTCTGAGTTAATGCAGGGAGAGTTCGAGATGTCAATGATGGGAGAACTCAACTTCTTCCTTGGACTGCAAATCAGATAGCTTGGTGATGGTATCTTTCTCAGTCAATCCAAGTATCTAAAGGAGCTGCTAAAGAAGTTTGGAATAGAGAATGCCAAGCCAATGGGAACACCTATGGCTACTGCAACCAAACTGGACATGGATGAGAATGGGAAGATGTTTGACATTACTCAGTACAGAAGAATGATTGGATCCCTGCTGTACTTAACTGCCAGCAGACCTGACATTATGTTCAGTGTCTATATGTGTGCAAGGTTCCAATCATGCCCCAAAGAGACCCATGCAACAACTGTGAAAAGAATTTTCAGATATCTTATTGGAACATCACAGATGGGTCTTTGGTATCCAAAAGGCAATGGAGAAGATCTCAAAGGATACACTGATGCTAATTTTGCAGGATCCAAAACTAACAGAAAAAGCACAAGTGGAACTTGTCAGTTTCTTGGAGGATCCCTGGTTTCATGGTTCAGCAAAAAGCAAAACAGTGTGGCCTTATCCACTACAGAAGCTGAGTATATTGCAGCTGGAAGCTGTTGTGCCCAAGTCATCTGGATGAAGCAGCAGCTTGAGGATCTTGAGGTTAAAATGAAAGAGATACCAATCATGTGTGACAACCAAAGTGCCATAAATATCACCAAGAATCCTGTCATGCATTCAAGGACAAAACATATTGAAGTTAGACACCATTTCATCAGGGATCACATTCTAAAAGGAGAAGTTAAGCTGGATTACATCCCAATAGAGGATCAAGTTGCTGATATACTCACAAAGCCTCGATCAGAAGACCAGCATTGCAAAATCAGGAGAGAATTGGGTATGGTAAATCCCAATGAACTGTAAGTTATTCTATGTGCAATTCTATTTTTTAATCTTACAGCATTAAATTAATTCTTACTTCAGCATCGGAGAGTATTTAATTTAAGTTGCAGGTGCTCCTCACAAGATTAAATGGCAATACACTTGAAGATTGGAGCATATCAGAATGGAACAACCAGAAAGTGAAGTAAATAATGAAAATCCTAAGTTCCGGATCCATTCTGTAAGTTTTTAATGATGATGTTTGTATTTTAAATGTTGTTAGACGTATTTTGCTTCATAAACTGTGTTTTTGTACTGGTCAACGTGGTCAACATTCGAATTTTAAGTGACCAACAGACGAACTTCGACCTGTTATACTTTGGAACAGTTCTCACTGATGCCTCAAAATTCATCTATTGAATAATGGAAGTTCAAATTTTCAAGAACAAAAATTTTCAAAAGTTATGTTTGTCCATCACTGTTATACGAATTATCACTTCTTAGCATACGACTGTTGGACAACCTTTACAAAAGTTGAAAAATTTGAATTTTCAGTTCAAAATTCGTCTGTTGAATCATGTTCTTCATGCTGAATGCTTGAAAGGTGAACTTCTGCATGCTTAATTCGTCTATTGGTTGAAGTTTTGATTGTTGATACTGTTTTCTCTTCAACATTCGAACTTTGTTGAAACAAAATTCGTCTGTTGTGCTTGTACTACTTGATCCAAGCTTCTGTCAGACGAACTTTCAGATGAAAATTCGTCTGTCGGTAAGCTTTGTTGAACGGTTTAACTTGTAACAGCTCGAAGTTCGAATTTTGACCCCTCAAAATTTGTTTGTCAGACGGTTACATACGTTAAATCTGACGGTTTTCCAAAGAACAGACGCAACCCTATTTGTAATTCCTCTGAGTCTGTTCTGATCCTCTCTTCAATCCTCTTAAATCCTATCCAAAAACCATTATTTCCCACCGTTTAAACTTCTTTTCGCACCCTATAAACCTATTCTCAGCCACATTCTGCAACATTCAACCGAGAAATGGCAAGAGTCAAGAATCCTGAAGCAGGAAAAGCTGGAGTTCGGCCAAAAAGAGCAGTAAAATCTCAATATGCTACAAAGGAAGGAGAGAAATCCAAGAGAAAGGCCAAATCCAGTAAAGCTACCCCTTCCAAACGCCAGAAATCATCATCCAAGGTAGATTTGTAGAAAGCAGGACCCTCCTCACCAAAAATTGCAGAACCTTCGGTTCCTGTTTCTGCTGATACTGCTGCTGTTGCTTCCTCCTCTTCTACACAATCTGGAGAATATGAGCTTGCTACACTGCCACTTTGGAGCACTCCTGAGATTCAAGAAGAGTATTCTACCAAGTTTTCCAGCAAAAAGGTAATCAAGCCTCACTGTGTGAATATGGAACAATTCTTAATATCTAACAACTTTGATGCTGGAATATGGTTGTTAAGATATAAGAATCTGTTGGAAATTGCTGAAAAATATGACGATGAGGTAGTAAAGACTTAGTATGCCTCTCTTCAATACAACAGCAAGAAAATGAAATGGGAGGTCAACTTGAGATCAAGGACCATTTGGCTTGCTGATGAAATATTCAATGAGGTGCTAGAAATTCCAGGACAAAATGGGCTGAAAATTAACATCACAGCCTCTGGGTATATGGACGAGGTAAGCACAGCTGATGAAGAAGGTGGCTCCTTTCTGAATTACAAAGAGAGCACCATCTTGGACACCTTATTCAGAAGAAGGGAGAATAGGCCAACAATAAATCTGTTGAAGCCCACAGACCTCAGTGTTCAAGTGAGGATCCTGTACTACATAGTATCTAGGATCATATTCAACAAAGGTGGAAGCTTCAATCTAATAACCAGGGCAGAGGTTCATGTAATGACAGCTATCATACGTGGGAAGCTAATCAACATGGGTCATATCATCCTCCAGCGTATGATAAAGGCTAGGGATCAGAGGAAGGATTCCACACTCCCCTATGCAGCAATTATTTCAAGAATCCTGCAGTATGCTAGGATTCAACACATTGAAAAGGGGAAAGGGAAACTCACAGAGGCATTCAAAGAAGAGGAACTGCAAAGGATGGGTATTGAAAGAGATGAAGGAAGATGGGTTGGAAAGGGAGCAGGGAAATCTGAAGATTTGTTCTTTGTTGCTGATGTTTCCCTCCAACAAGAAGGCACTTCTGAGGCCCCTGGCAGATCTGTACCTCAGCCTTCTCAGCCATTTCCATCTCCCTCAAGGCCGACTCACCCTCCTTCCACTCCCTCCTCATGGGCCAAGCCAACCAAGATCACTGAGTTGTTTGACAGTTTGTCAACACTCATTCTTAGCATTCGGGATGAGCAAAATGTCAAATTTGCTCACCTGCAAGATCAGATCCATCAGTTGGCTGTGAATATGAAAGTAGTGGCTGATGCTTATGAAGAGATAAGAAATGCAATTCCTACCACTTCAGCACCACCTCAGCCTGGTGTCCCTGAGCCTACTCTGCCTCCATCCCCTGTGCGTCTAAGTCCTTTTGAGATGGCTTCTTCTATTCCTGGTGTTGAGACTCAAGAAACTGAACCGGCTGGCACTCCAAGGGCCTCCAGCAATGAGGCAAGTCCTGGTCCTCCCCTGGACTATGGCATGGAGGAAGAGGGTCTGCAGGAATCAAGCCCTCTTGAGCCTAGTGAAGCAGTTGCTCAGGAATCTATCCTTTCCACCCAAGAGTTTGAGCAAGTTAAGCAGCTAGTAGCATCCATATCTGCTTCACCATTTCTGCAAGCTGCACTCAATGAGGAAAGGAGCATTGTGCCTGTCATTGATTTTGAAGCTATTGTTCACAATGCTCTTCTGCAAGCTCAAAGGAGAAGGCTTGAAGAAATGTTTCCTCCTACTGAACCAGCCTCTCATTCCCTTGCTACTTATGGGCTTTCAGAGGAACAGAGAGCTCGACTAGCTCTTTCTAGGCAGGAAATGCAAGAGCTGCTTGAGGTCTCTGATGATGATGAAGATGAAGAACCTAGCCCTGAGCCTGCGGCATCAGTTCAGCCAGAAATTCCTTTTGCTCCTGTCCCTCTTCATGCTGTTCCTATTTCTCAGATTCCTCCTCCAATGGACTTTGTTGGGCTTTCTGATGATGCCAAAAAGGGGGAGAAGATAAAGCAAACTGGGACCAAGCAAGCTGGAAAATCTGCTGAGTCATCCGGGAAAGGAAAGACATATAGCAAGAAGACTAAGCCAAAGAAGATAAAGCAAACTGGGACCAAGCAAGCTTGAAAATCTGCTGAGTCATCCGGGAAAGGAAAGATATATAGCAAGAAGACTAAGCCAAAGAAGAAGTGATTGAATAAGACTTAGGCTGAATCTTCTTGTTGTACTTTGTTATGATTGCTTGTATTTTGTATTTTGGCTATTCCTTATGTTTTGAGAACTGATCTTTAATTGATGTATTGCAACAATTTGGTTAAATGAATGAATTTGTTGGTTGCAATGTTTTGTGCTTTAAATATCTTCACTTAATCTGTTGGATATGATATCTTATGCATATGTTGAGGGGGAGCTTGTGAAAGTAAACCCAAGTACAATTCCAGTTTGTGAGTTGTTTTGTCATCATCAAAAAGAGGGAGAATGTTGAATCAAGAGTTTTGATGATTCCAAACCAACATCCAAGAGCTTGGATTGAAGATATCAAAGGAGATCAAAGTGCTTCAAGTGAAGCATTTGAAGAGTATTTGCTACTAGATCTTTTGTAGGATCTTTAGTTTTTGTTATGATTGGGTAAAAGATTTTGATTTGAAGAAAAGATGTTTTCAAACCTTGATTTTATGTTAAATCTTGACTTATTTGAAAAACACCCACAAACAGACGAAGTTTGAAAGTTTAAACTGAACTGTCATGTTGAAAATTCGAACTTTGCCTTTGGAAATTCGAATTTCGAGCTAAAACTGAATAAGTCTAAAGAGATGTCTCTCAGTCAGACGAATTTTGGTCATCCAAAATTCGAATTTTCATCAAGTCTGAAAGAAGCCTTTTTAGTGACAGACGAAGTTCACAAAGTCAAAATTCGAATTTCAGACAAAATGCAATTTGTGAAAACCCAAGAAATTCGTCTGAAACTATGTTAAAGTTCATCTGAAATCAAGAAGAAATTGAGTTTGAAAAATGCTCTCTGACAGACAAACTTTGACTTTGCAACATTCGAATTTTCATATAAGTCTGAAAGGAGCTTCTTTGAGACAGACGAATTTCACTCTTTCAAAATTCGAATTTCAGACAAAACACAACTTGAGAAAACAGAAGAAATTCGTCTGAAACAATGTTAAAGTTTATCTGAGATCAAGAATAAATTAAGTTTCAAAACCGGTCTCTGACAGACGAATTTCACTCTGTCAAAATTCAAATTTCGAAGAAAGTGATCTACTATGCCTCTTTGAACGTTCAATGGACAGACGAATTTTAGGCATCCAAAATTCAAATTTCGAGGGTACTGTAGAAAATTGAAAACACTGTTCACGATTTACAGAAAAACTTTCTTCTTGAAAATTCATATGTCACATTGTGAAAATATTTTATAAGTTTCAAAATTCGAATTTCACTCTATGGACAGACGAACTTCGTATTTTAACGTTGGAAGCTTTAACCTTCGGTTCCTTCGAAATTCGTCTGTTGACCAACCAAAATTCGAATGTCAGTGTGTCAGAAACATTAAATACGGTTGGTAAATGAATAGTTTTTCAGAGTAACCATTGGATAACTTTCCCAACAGATAGATTTAGTCTCTAACGGACATTTGAGAACTAAAACTATAAATATAACATCATTTGAAGTTATGGGTAACGAATCAAACTTGTATATACCAAATTTCTGCTGAATCTTCTTCTCAAAAGCTTTTACCCTCTAAACTTCATTATCTGTACTTTAACCTTCATATCTACTCTATTCAAGAGAGTTATACATTTGTAAATAATCTACTCTTCATCTGGAAGAAAGATTTACTTGTGAGAGGAATTCACAAGGGGATTGGGAAGCACATAGAGAAAGTGCTTAGAGAGATTGAGAAAGCTCCAGAAAAAGAGCATACTCGATGTACTGTGGCATTAGCAAGAAGCCCGTTGAAATTCTTGCTGTATAGTGGATAAATCTCAAGAGTTGTCTTGGGGACTGGACGTAGGTCAAGTGGATAGACCGAACCAGGATAAATCACTGAGTCTTCCTCTCCTTATCCTTACTTATCAGCTTACTCTGTTTTACTCATTGTTTTCATTAGACTGTGATATCTTTACCCACTTCACTTTGTTCAGAAAAATTTCAATCTTCCCAATTCACCCCCCCTCTTGGGAAGTCAGCCTTGCTAACATGCTATATATAATATCTTTTGAAATATAATGCATATGTTGAGGGGGAGCTTGTAAAAGCAAACCCAAGTACTAATCCAGTTTGTAAGTTGTTTTGTCATCATCAAAAAGGGGGAGAATGTTGAATCAAGAAGTTTTGATGATTCAAAATCAACTCTCAAGAGCTTGGATTGAAGATATCAAAGAAGCTCAAAGTGTTTCAAGTGAAGAATTTCTAAGTAATTGCTGCTAGATCTACTGTAGGATCTTTAGCTTTAGTTATGAATGGCTAAAAGATTTTGATTTGAGAAAAAGATGTTTTTAAACCTTGATTTTATGTTAAATCTTGACTTATTTGAAAAACACCCACAAACAGATGAAGTTTGAGAAGTTTAAACTGAACTGTCATATGGGAAATTCGAACTTTGCCTTTGGAAATTCGAATTTCTGGCTAAAAATGAATAAGTCTGAAGAGATGCACCTCTGTCAGATGAATTTTGATTCTCCAAAGTTTGAATTTTCATTTGAGTCTAAAAGAAGCCTTTAGTGACAGACAAACTTCAAGTCTTCAAAATTCGAATTTCAAACAGAATGCAATTTGTGAAAACCAAAGAAATTCGTCTGAAACAATGTTAAAGTTCATCTGAAATCAAGAAGAAATTGAGTTTCAATAATACTATCTGACAGACGAATTTTGGCTTTCCAACATTCGAATTTTCATATAAGCCTGAAAGAAGCTTCTTTGAAACAGACGAACTTTGAGTCTTCAAAATTCAAATTTCAGACAAAACACAACTTATGAAAATGGAAGAAATTTGTCTGAAACAATGTTAAAGTTCATCTGAGATCAAGAATAATTTAAGTTTCAAAACTGATTTCTGTCAGACGAACTTTAAACATTAAAATTCGAATTTTAGAAGCTAAGGTTGTGAGTCTATTGGAATGAAATGATGACATACGAATAACAGAGTTTTCAACTTTGAATGTTGAAGTAAGTCTGAAGAGAGGTCTCTCTGATAGGTGAACTTCACTCTTTCAACATTCAAATTTTGAAGTAAATGAATTACTGTGCCTTTTAAGCCTGCTGCGGACAGAAGAATTTTGAGGTTCCAAAATTCAAATTTCGAGGGCACTGTAGCAAATTGAAAACACTGTTCACACTTAACAGAAAAACTTTCTTCTTGAAAATTCGTATGTCACAACATGAAAATATTTTCTAAGTCTCAAAATTCGAATTTCACTTCAGGAACAGACGAACTTCAGTATTTCAACGTTGGAAGCTTTAACCTTCGGTTCCTTCGAAATTCGTCTGTTTACAAACCAAAATTCGAATTTCAATATGTCAGAAACATTAAATGCGGTTGGTAAACGGATAGTTTTTCAGAGTAACCGTTGGATAACTTCCCCAATGGATAGAATTAGTCTCTAACGGATATTTAAGACCAAAATCTATAAATACAACATCATTTGAAGTTATGGGTAACGAATCAAACTTGTATATACCGAATTTCTGCCAAATCTTCTTCTCAAAAGCTTTTACCCTCTCAACTTCAATATCTGTACTTTAACCTTCATATCTACTCTATTCAAGAGAGTTATATCTTTGTAAAGAATCTACTCTTCATCTGGAAGATAGATTTACTTGTGAGGGGAAATCACAAGGGGATTGAGAAGCACATTGTAAAAGTGCTTAGAGAGATTGAGAAAGCTCCAGAAATAGAGCATACTCGATGTACTGTGGCATTAGCAAGAAGCCCGTTGAATTTTTGCTGTATAGTGAAAAATCTCAAGAGGTGTCTTGGGGACTGGACGTAGGTCAAGTGAATAGACCGAACCAGGATAAATTACTGAGTCTTCTTCTCCTTATCTTTACTTTTTAGCTTGCTCTGTTTTATACGTTGCTTCCATTACACTGTGCTATCTTCACCCATTTCACTTTGTACAGAAAAATTTCAATCTTCCCAATTCACCCCCCTCTTGGGAAGTCAGCCTTGCTAACAATTTTAACTTTGTATATACTGAAACTCTGCCTAATCATTTACTCAAAGTCTTTTACTCCCTCACTTCAATATTTGCACTTCAACTTTCATATTCACTATGTCTAAGAGAGTTTAATCATTGTAAACAATCTTATCTTCATCTGGAAGAAAGATTTTCTTGTGAGGGGATATCACAAGGGATTTGGGAAGCACTTAGTAAGAGTGCATAGAGTGAAAGAGTGAGCTCTAGAAATAGAGCATCTTCTTTGTACTGAGGCATTTGCAAGAAGCCCACTGAATTCTTGCAGAATGGGGAAAATCTCAAGTGGTGACTTAGGGACTGGACATAGGTCAAGTGGAGAGGCCGAACCAGGATAAATAACTGAGTTATTCTTCTCTTTACTGCAGCTTTTACAGTTTATTCATTTATACTCTGTTTTACCATATATACTTTGCTTTCTTCACTCTCTTGATATTTTGCAGAAAATTTTTAATCTTCCCAATTCACCCCCCTCTTGGGAAGACAGCTTATCTAACAAAAATAACCTTTGATCGGTATAATACTGACTTTTATTCTAAATGTCCATAATAAATTGATACTAACTTTATTAATTTCCAAACATTATTCCACTTGGCTCATCTCATCAAGAGCTTCATTTTGACTATAATTTTTTATATTTCCAAAAATACCCTTGACCTAGGGTACATTAATAATTTTTAAAACTTTCAGATCATTAGGTGTAATTTTTTCCAAAATTCTTTCTCTTTTTCTTCTTCACGTTGAGCTCACTCTTAAGGGGTTTTGTTTTTTCCAGTTACTTATGCATTTTATGATATCAACTTTTTTTTTGGAGGTTGAATGCAATATTCACATTTTATTTCTAATCTGGGAAATAATCATTTTGCTCCTGAGCTGGTCAGAAACATAATTACCAATTCTTCAGCGCACTTTCTTGTAATTTTTCCCAAAGACTAATTTTTTATTATTTCTTTTTGCACTATTCACATTAAATTTCAAATTGGACTATCTCTCAACCTAGACTTCTCAGCTACACAATACTAATATTGTTGCACTCAGCTTAGGACAAGTTTCCATTCAAGTGGTATATTGTATATTTTCTAAGGTAAGTTCTGGAATTATTTCTGCTCAAGATCTTATGAAAAATTAATTCCAATTAAGAAATAAACATAACTTTTTTCTAAAAATTAGATGATAAATTAATTCCTTCTAAAACTTGATTATATATAGCATTTTCGTCTTGCTTCATTTCTTTTCATTTATTCATTTTATAACATCCCATAAAAATAAGGATATTACACAAATTTAATTTTGAAGTGTTTGAATCTCTTGTTGATGTTGAATGTCTTTTTGTTGCAACATGTTCTCGAGCTTCTTATCTTTTTGTTGAATCAAACTCTCAAGTTTCTAATTTTTCTCTATAATCATCCTCATCATAGTCTTAATATTGTCCTCTTGCTTTGGAGCTTCTTGCATAGGAACACTATGTCTTATAAGTTCAGAGATATAGAACTAGTTGCAGGGGAAAATCTTGGTTGTTGAAATTGTAATCCACCTCCATATCTCAAGTTAGGATAATCCCTCCACCCTAGATTATAGGTGGAAGAATATGGGTCACATCACTGAAAACTCTGGTTCTTTGGTCTAGATGTAAACATAGCACTACAATCAACTTGATCATTCAAGTAAGGGCATTGATCTGTAGTATGTATATAGAGCACAATGGACCAACCATAGCAAGAGAAATTGTGGGAGCAACAATTGGAGAATAAGAACTTTGAGGTGTAGAAATGTAAGGTTGAGAAGAATGAGAAGCACCTTGAACATGTAAAAGCGTCATCTTCTCTACAAGAGAAGCAACTCTATCAAGCTTAGTCTCAATATGACTATCTAGTGCATAAGGAACAATCTCATTAACACCTCTTGTGAAAACACTTTGCCTTTCACCAAATTGCTGATTATTTTATGCCATTCTCTCAAGCAAATCCCATGCTACATCGGGAATCAAATCCATCACCACACCATCTACTATAGAATCAATAAGGTTCCTCTTAAGTAACAAGAGACCTTCATAAAAATAATGAATCAACAAGTTCTTTTTTATTTGGTGGTGGGGACAAGTAGTGAGTAAGCATTGAGAACAAGCACCTAATTAACTAATCAATGTGGAAAATGCACCGATGGAAAGAATTAACTACCAAATTCATAGAATATAATAAAATGTCACAAAATATGCTTAAAACCAATGATTTAACACATTTCTCCTCAAACTGCACAAAACCAGCTAAAACACAAATATGTAATAAAACACAGAAAATGGCCTAATTAATGTAATAAAAATGCTAGAATTAGGGGATAAAAGCATGGTAAAATAAGGTCACATCATTCCTTTGGTCGAATTGGCTCATGTTTTCGACCTAGAGCCCAATGGAAATCACCGAAGGAGAGGGAAAGAGATGAGAACTAGTTGAATAGGTTTGACCGGCAAACTATCTCGCCAATTCAACTAGTTGAACTGGGCTGGCCCTCATTACTGGTTTAACCGTTTCTCGAGATCGTACTAGACTAATCGGTGAGGCAAGTGAATAGGTCAAACTATCTCGCCAATTCAACCAGTTAAACTATTGTATTCCGCGGCCCACAATCTTGTCAAAATCAGATGAATAATCTTGTAGGCCTCTAGCTTGTGAAATATAGAATCAGGTGGGGCTTTTATATTTAGTCAAAAAATGTATTGTAAAAAAAAAGGGGTGCAACACAAGGACATCCCAAGAGGTCACCCATCCTAGCACTACTCTCACCCTAGCATACTTAATGAAGGAGTTCTAAAGGGATCTAAAGCATTAGTGGTGGTATGATCACACTCAAGATTAGAGGCGCAATCCTTTCTTATATGGATTCACCAAGTCTTGACAAACGCGCTACAAGCAGCCGATCAGGAGTAGTCCTTGAATCGGTTTGATCGGTGAAATAGGGAATCAGGTTCAACTTTTTTTCCCTTCCCTCCAGTCGAGCAGCCTTATGTTTCCATCTTAGAGCCTAGTGAAAATCACCGAAGGAGAAAGAAAGGGTTGAGAACCAGTTTGATAGGCAAAATGTGGAACCAGTTTGGCCCTCATTACCTATTCGACCGATTCTCATGGTTGGATTAGATCAACTAGTAAAGCAAGTGAATAGGTCAAACTTTGTTGTTAGTTTGTCCGATTAAACCATTGCATGCTCCAGCTCGCAATCTTCTGGAAAGCATACAGAAAAAGGAACCAGTCCAGCGGGCTTCGAGCCTATGAAACAGAGAACCGGGTAATATTTAGTCAAAAAAATATATTACATGAAAAAAGGGGTGCAACACGAGGACTTCCCAAGAGGTTACCCATCTGCAGAGTTCTGACGGGAATTGGTTCATTAGTGCTGGTATGATGGCATCTGACAGTGGAGGTGCAACCAT
The DNA here is from genome assembly GCA_026686845.1 of Adenanthera pavonina. NCBI lineage: Eukaryota > Viridiplantae > Streptophyta > Magnoliopsida > Fabales > Fabaceae > Adenanthera > Adenanthera pavonina. The sequence goes on along the minus strand of JAIVEN010000019.1, from coordinate 6,077,709 downwards.
TTCTTATATGGACTAACCAAGTCTTAATAAACATGTCACGAGCAGCTGGTCGAAAATCGTCCTCGAACCAGTCTGACCGATGAAATGGGGAATCAGGCTAAACATTTTTTTTTGGTTCCTCCTATTAAACCGACTCATTTTTCTAGCCTAAAGTCTACTGCAAATCATCGAAGGAGAGAGAAAGGGTCAAGAACTGATATAACTAGTCTGACCAGCAAAACATGAAACCGAGCTAGCCTTTTTTTTCGGTTTGACTGGTTCTCGTGGTTGGACCAGATCAATCAGTAAAGCAGGTGAACAACTAAAATTTCTTACTGTTTCAACTAGTGAAAATGGTGCATGCCCTGGCCTACAATCTTGTAGAAATCGGACAAAAATATGAACAAGTTCAATAGGCCTCGAGCCTGTGAAACTTAGAACTGGTGGGGCTCTTCTATTTATTCAAAAAAATGTACTACTCAAAAAAATGGGTGAACAAGAGGACTTCCCAGGAGGTCATCGGTCCCAGTACTATTCTTGCCCAAGCATGCTTAATGGTGGAGTTTTGATGGCTCCGATCCATTTGTGCTGGTATGATTACACCCAACAGTGGAGGCGCAATCATTTGTTATATTAACTCACCAAGTCTCGACAAACACTCGACTAGCAGCTAGTCAGTAACCATTCTTGAATCTGTCTGAAAGGTGAAATAAGGAATCGAGTCTAACTTTTTTGTTGGTTCCTCTGCCGGTCAGTAGAACTCTTGCCTAAGCACGTTTAACGGTGGAGTTCTGATGGGATCTAGTGCATTAGTGGAAGTACGATCACGCCCAATAGTGGAGATGAAACATCTCATACTCTGGCCCATTTCCCATATATTAGATCATTCTAGATGCCAAATATGCTTAAAGAGAAGCTTGAATCAATTTAATTTCAAAAATAGAATTTTCAATTTTCCTAGGTACTGATCATTTGTCAATTTCTATTTTACCAGATAAAATTTGAAAATTCATAACTAAATATAAAAAAATCATATTGAGGTGATTCAAGTTTCTAAAAATAGCTCAAAATATTTTTTACATGGGAAAAATATTAAATAGTAACTTCATTGGCCAATTTGTACAATAAATTTCATGGGCTTTTACTGTTCAATTGGCCATTTTTTTATCTTCCAGTTTTTTTATCTCAATTTTGAAAAATCATACTTCATTTTGTCCATGACCAAATCATGCATACTCTATGTCATTTAAAAGATATATATGTCTACTTATAGAAATATTTTTCTTATATATTTATTTTATTTACACAGGGCATAACATTAACTTAAATTGTGAAGGATCAAATACTACTACTACTGGGATAATTTTGGGAAAACTTACATATCTCTTATTCTATAGCTCCAATCACTTCCAAATCAGTGGAATATGAATCTTAAGACATATACCCTTTTATACATGTAAACCACTGAATTTTTGGAGCTCTATACGATTTTATGTTATCTTTTGAAATTTCCAGTATTTAACTTTCAGTTCCAGTTTTCCCAATATTGCCCTATTCTGAACCCTAATTTTGAAAATTCACCATTAATTGTACAAAACTCCAAATGAGATGAATTAGCTGTCATTTTAAAGCTTGAGATGCCCTCTATGTGGAATAAAAATTCCATAAACCTAACCTCACATTAAGTATAGAACAAGGGTGAACTTATTGCAATTTTCTTGCCAAAACCCATGCAAATGAACTCATTTTGGCATGAAACTTGGTAGAACATAATTTCATATCACAACATTAACATAATATTCACTATTTTATAATTTCATACAAAAACAAGACACCAATAACCATTCACATTATAACATAATGGCTTGCAACATTATCCACTCATCATTAGCTTCTTCGTGAAATTAGCTCCTTTCTCAGCCCTTTTTCCATTGTTTCCCTAGCATGGTTAGTCATTGAGGGGGAATGAGATTCAAAGAATCTCAATAGTAACAACTCATTCATACAATTATGTTATCACACAATTCATGGAAACATCAAAAAAACATCAAATTATCACTTGAAACTTTTAATGCCATACATTTCATAAAAATTTTGGCAGAACTTTTTTTTAAGATTTGGACATCCAGAGCTCATTAACCTCATCAATCAACTTAGCCATTCATCACAAATCATCCCAAAGCATCATTATATACATATGGCATAGTAACAAGTTCATGAAATTCAAGTTTGATAACAATAAGTATAAATAGGTAAATTACTACCTTAATGTATTCGCTTCCTTTCCAAATTTGTGCACCTATTCTTTGGCTTGCTGAAGCTTCCTTGAACCTATACATCTCACCATTCAAGCCTTTTAGCCACTGGTTTCAAGAATTACACAACACCATACACACTAAACCCTAACTTTTTCATTTAGTTTTCCTTTGAGTTTTTCTTGAGTCCATCACTTGTACTTGACTAATTTGGACCCAAGGAATCCATTTTTGGGGTCAAAAACATAAAATTCTAACTCTAAGAAAAATGCTTTTTGACTGAAATTCATAGAAAAATTTAGAAAAATATTTGCTTCCCAAAACTTGCTCCAATCTATGGTTTCATGCTACTTGGTACCTAGTCTTGCCTTTTTCCTTTGATTATTTCATGAAAGCTTTACTTTATCTCTCCATCCTCTCTTATGGATGAAATTTTCAGAGGCTAAAGAGTAAAGAAAACTCTATAAAACTCTTCCTATATGCTTGAAAACATAAGATGGAGATGGTAGAATTTTATCTTGATGCTTTAACCTCCAAGCCTTGAAACTATGCCTTCTCTTTTCTCTCTTCTTTCTCTTATCTATCTTGCGTTTTCTCTCTTGATTTTTACTGCTGGAATACTTGTGCAGAATGAGAAGAAAGAGAAGGTTTAAGTGGCTTAATCAGATGCTTAATTATGGTTAATAACTTAAACTAACTATAGTTACTTTTAGTGCCAAAAATGACAACTTCTTGAGGAAGTTTTTTACCAAAAATTCTTGTTGCCCAGCTGCCCCCTTTTCATGCCTAGAGAGGGGTATTTGAGTCTCCCATACTACTTAAGTTTTCCTGATCTAAATATATCTTTGAACCGGATAATTTTTAATTATACCGATAAAATCATTTTTCATAGTAAATTAGCATTTTTGGGCTACATAACTATTCCAATTTTATTTTGATATTTTCTTAATTATCTTGTCCTAAATGGAATCTGTGTATGGCCTATATCTTGTCCCGGTCTCTTTTTAACTATCTACAGGGCCCACAATCTGCATTATAGGTAAAAAATTACTTTTGGATACTCGGCACAAATTATTTCCTTATTCTTAATTAATTACACTCCATGCTATATATCATTGGACTCAGCTTGTCGAGAGCTTTATTTTGACAGTAATTTATGCATATTTACAAAATTACCCATGACTCAAGGTTAAATTATAATTTCTGAAACTTTCAAGTCATTAAGTATAATTTTCCGTAAGGGCTTTTCTTTTTCTCATTCCACGTAATTTTCATAAATTTAGGGACATGGATGTCATTTTCATAATTCTTTAGTGGCAAAAATGTAATTTCTCATTTTTCTGTTCGACCAAGAAAAATAACCTCTTTGCCCTTTTTTATGCAAAATGGTGTATGCCCGTTTTTGCAAATTTGCTATGCATTTTTAGATATTTTAGTTTTCTTGGGATATTACAGGAGACACAATCATTTGTTATATGGACTCACCAAGGCTTGACACGCTCCACAAGTAGCCAGTCGATAATCATCCTTAAATCGGTCTGATAGGTGAAATGGGAAATTGGGTCAAACTTTTTTGCCAATTCCTCTAGTCGAACCAGCTCATATTTGCGGCCTAGAGCCTAATGGAAATCTTCAAAGGAGAGGGAAAGGGTTGAGAACTGGTTGAACCGGTCCAACAGGTGAAACATGGAATTAGGCTGTCCTTCATTGTCAGTTCGATTAGTTCTCATGGTGGTACTGGACCAACCAGTGAAGCAGGTGAATGGGTCAAACTTTTTTGCTAGTTTGGCTGATCAAACTAGTGCATGCCCCAGCCCACAATCTTGTGGAAAGTGAATGGAAAAAGGAAACAATACAGTAGGCCTCGTAATGTGACCACATTTTACTATGTTTTTATTCACTAAATCTAGCATTTTTATTACATTAATTTGGCTATTTTCTGTGTTTTATTGCATATTTGTGTTTGAGCAAGTTATGTGTGGCTTGTGGAAAAATGTGTTAAATTCTTGGTGTTAAGCCTATTTTGTGATATTTTATTGTATTCCTTAGATTTGGTTATTAATTCTTTCCATTGGTTCATTTTGCACATTAATTCTTGTTTTGACTTGTTCAGATGATTAAATTAGGGTTTTCTTTATGATTTAGATTTAGATTTTTCTAGGGATTTTCTATTCCATCATCCATTTAATGTCATTAATAATCTATAGGAATAGATTTTAATTTATGTTGGACCCATTTCCATGTATTATTCGCCCATTTTTCACTTTCCCAAAATACCCCTAGTTATAATCCTACTTGAAATTATATTTAATTATTCTTAATGATTTTTGTATTAATCACCTAATAAAATGTGGAAAATGTACCAATGGAAAGAGTTAACAAACAAATCCATGGAATATAATAAAATGTCACAAATTAAGCTTAAAACCAATGATTTAACACATTTTTCCATATATTACATAAAACAGGCTAAAATAAAAATATGTAATAAAACACAGAAAGTAGCCAAATTAATGCGATAAAAATGCCAAATTTAGGAAATAAAAACATAATAAAATATGATCACATCAATTCCCCCACACCTAGCTTTTGCACTCCAGTCAAAATCAACAAAAAAATCCTAGGAAAACCTATGAAAAACAAAGAAAAATGAGGATTGGTAGAAAAGATTCATAAATACTAGTCAATGTTTTCACATCCATCCATGTAAAAGAAGTTAACATGAATCATATAATCCAAGTACCGTGGCAGGAAAACTAATCAAGGTCTTCCAAGCTAATAGCACTCACAAGAGAGAGGTATATGTATATGGAATGTGAATTACTCTCACTCAAGTGTTTAGGACAAGGTGTTTGCTCTCAGATTCTTTCTATTTGGTATCTTTCCATAGGCTTGGCAACCTTCTAGTCTCAACTACTTAAGGGTTAAGTGCACACAACGATCAAGAGGACTTTATTAGGGTTGGCTAGGGTTAATAAAAGAAGGTATCATGTATGAAAAGGAATGTATAAACAAAGCAAAAGCATGGGAATCAAGAAACTCTAGTCATGAAGAACACATAATGAAAATAGAATGGAATAACACGTGATACCTACACCTTATTCCAAAACTATGTTGCAAATGAAACAACACAATCTTTCTTTTGCATTTCTCATAATTTTTTTCATCACTTTTTTTTTATTTTTTTCCAACTTGGGTACATCTTATGCTCCATCCCAACTTTCATTAACTTCTCTTTTTTAACTTTTTTTTAAGAATGTAGTAATAAGACAAATGGGATCATGAAACTAATGGCCATGAAAGATGAACAAGAAGCATGCAATGATTCATTCCATAAATGGTATATGTCCAATAACAACTAGAGAACTCAATTACCATAAAAAAAGGTAGGACAAGAAATGAAAGATACATGACAAAAGGCTAAGGAATGAAAAAGAATAACCAAGACTCCAAATGGCTAAATAATGGATAGTCATGATACAAAGGTTAGCTCTTTGGCCATGGTTTAAAAGCATGAAAAGAATGCCTCTATTATATCAATGCAATGCACAAAACATAAATGTAATCTCAAGCAAGAAACATAGCCAAGTTCTAGATTGAAACCTAGATAGAAAGATACACCATAAATGAGTAATAGGTTCAAATTCTTACGAAGCATAAATGTGACCTTTCACATAGAAAACCTAACTACAACACTTGCCACTTAACTTGGAAGGTATGAAACACATTAAAATGCTTTAGCAAGTCAAGATATTTAAACAAAAACTAACAAAAGTATGTCCCTCTACCATCCAAACCAAAAAAATTTTATGACATTTTTGAAAAAAATTTCATGAATTTTTCTAAACTAAACAAAACCAAAAAACAAATTTCTTTCTCTTTTGAAAAACAAAGAAAAGAAACCAAAATAGGAAATCAAAATCAAGATGGCTAAATATGAATCTCTCGACCACACCTAAACAATGGATTGTCCTTAATGCAAAATCATGATCAATCAACCTTAACAATCCATTAGTCTAGAAATCATGAATGAATGCATCAATACAATAATCAATAATAGTATATCCAGCTAATCCAGTCTAGTCATCCTAGTAATCCAGTAATGAATAAGGACAATACAAATTAAAGTGTCGACAGCGGAAAGAGACAACTTGATAGCCAAAACATTAGTGTAAAATAATATCTCCAGCAAAACTTGTTTATCTGGTTATAAGTCACGTGATAAGATAAAATGAATACTCCTCCTTTATGCATCAAACAACTCAAGCAAAACTCTTGGCAAAAATGTGGGAGGTACCTGCAACAAGTCAAAACTCATAGCAGTTTCTCATCCTAAAAGAATATGATCAACAAACTTATAGGAAAAGAAAGCAGTCAAAGAGAGTTCTTGAACAAATTGACACAAATCAACACAAGGAACTTATAATAACTTTGAGCATCCAACAAAATCCACATATTTATACTCAAACGCAATAAACAAACAATTACTCAATACCCTCGAATCACTATCAAAATAAGGTAATACGAACTCAATATAGGATACTTCCACATGAATAGGAATTCCCCCATGCCTATCTACTATACTACTCTCAAAAGAATCAAGACTTAGAGTATCAACAATGGAATCATCAATAAAAGTAGACAAGTGGGGTGTGGATTTCACATTGTCAACTTCCAAATCAACAACATCATTAGAACAATGTACAGTACCAGCTATCTCATCAACATTCATAGCACAACCACTTGGATCAAATGTGTAGCTCGTATCACTATGTCTCAAAATTGTATCATTCTCTAAATAATTAGTACTTTCACAATGATCATGTAAAAAACTAAAATTACAATTTCTGGAAACTCAAAGCATAATTCTTTCCATATCTAACTACCAGCAAGTATATCTCTATCATGTGGACAAGTATATCAACAATATAATCAATAACATCTTTAAGCACCTCAGTATGATCATCAAGATCAATGCACTCAAAAGAATCAAAGCATATAAAGGACTAAGTGAGAACATCAGCATCAGTAGTAATGCCATCATCAATAACATCAAGGGTGCCTCCGCTATCCCTATAATCGGAGGACTCAACACTCACAATAAAATGAAGAAATTCTCAATCAGGATTAACATAAGGATGCTCATAATGAAAATCCTCAGCATCACAAGCAAGCCTAGAGCTAGAATCAATACATTCATCGGTACATGCATCTTCGATCAATGCAATCTTGTAACTATGAAAAGTGAGGGAATCATCAATAGCACATGGTAACATAGGAGATAAAAATGTAGTGAATGTATATCTCAACTCATCTACATGAATGTCCATAGTTATCCTAGTTACCCAAGCAAGGTCAAAGATAGGAGTATGTAAAGGAAAGAAAATATGCTTTACCTTTACTTGTACATCTTTTAATATGACATCAATATCATCCATCCTCCTTTTTGTTGAATCAAGAAGTTTTGATGATTCCAAACCAACCTTCAAGAGCTTGAAATAAAGATATCAAAGGTGCACAAAGAGTTCAAGTGAAGAAATCCTGGAGAAATCTGTACAAAGTTTGTTGTAGGATGTTTAATTTTGTTTTAATTTGAGTAAAAGACTTTGATTTGGTGGAGAGAAGTTTTAAAACCTTGATTCTGTGTTAAATCATGGAATATTTGAAAAACACCCACCAATAAACGAAGTTTGAAAGGTTAATACCGATCTGTCATAGTGAAAGTTTGAACTTTGACCTTTGGAAATTCAAATTTCGCACTAAAACTGAACAAGCTGAAGAGATGCCTCTCTGACAGACGAATTTTGACTTGATGAAATTCAAATTTTGATAAGTGCCTAAAAGGAGCTTTAAGCAACAGACGAACTTTGGGTTTTGAAAATTCAAATTTCAGACAAAATGAAACTCATGGAAACTAAAGAAATTCGTCTGAAATTATGTCAAAGTTCATCTGAAACTAAGCTTAAATTGGATTTCAAAATTGCTCACTAACAGACGAACTTTAAACATGAACATTCGAATTTCAGAAGCTAAGTTTGCAAGTCTATTAAAGTGATATGTTGACATACGAATGACAGTATTTATAAATTCAAATTTTGAAGTTAGTCTGAAAAAAGGTCTCTCTGACAGACGAATTTTGATATTTGAAAATTCAAATTTTGAACTATGTGAACTACTGACCCTTGTAAACTAGCTACGGACAGACAAATTTTGGGGTTCCAAAATTCGAATTTCGAAGGCACTGTAGCAAATTGAAAGTACTGTTCACACTTAACAGAAAAACTTTCCACTTGAAAATCCGTATGTCAGTACATAGAAACATTTTCAAAATATCAAAATTTGAATTTCACTCTATGACAGACAAACTTCGGGCTTTCAACATTGAAGCTGTTAACCTTCAGTTTCTGCAAAATTCGTCTGTTGACCAACCGAAATTCGAATTTCAATATGTCAGAAGCATTAAATGCGGTTAGTTAACGGATAGTTTTTCAGAGTAACCGTTGGATAATTTCTCCAACGGATAGATTTCATCTCTAATGGACATTTGAGCCTAAATCTATAAATACAACATCATTTGAAGTTGTGGGTAATGATTTTAACTTTGTAAATACTGAAACTCTACCAAATCATTTACTCAAAGCTTCCTACTCTCACACTTCAATATTTGTACTTTCAACTTTCATATTCACTCTATTTAAGAGAGTCTAATCTTTGTAAACAATCTCATCTTCATCTGGAAGATAGATTTTCTTGTGAGGGGATATCACAAGGGATTGGGAAGCACTTTGTGAAAGTGCAGAGAGTGAATGAGTGAGCTCTAGAAAATAGAGCACAAACATTGTACTGAGGCATTTGCAAGAAGCCCACGGAATTCTTACAGAATAGTGAAAAATCTCAAGTGGTGACTTGAGGACTGGACATAGGTCAAGTGGAGAGACCGAACCAGGACAAATTACTGAGTCTTCTTCCCTTTACTGCCTCCTTTACAGCTATTCGTTTACACTCTGTTTTACCATCATATATTGCTTTCTTCACCTTCTTGATATTTTGCAGAAAATTTTTAATCTTTCCAATTCACCCCCCTCTTGGGAAGCCAGCTAAACTAACACTTTCTACTCTTGAAAGTTAAAGCTCTCCTATCTTGACTTGTCCTTGCAGTTGCTTCTTTCCAAAGATCATCTTTTTGCAAAACTTGACTGGGACCTTGATTTGCTTTGCCTCCCTCATTGAAGGCATGAGTACTCTAACTATCTGGCAAATCTCATAAATCTCTTGTTTCATCTTTTCCTCTCTTGTTGCAACCTTTCTAAGCTATGTTATAATCTTTCTTAGCTCCTCTTTTACCTTATGCTCCACTGATGTGATGTGTGTTTCTGATAACGTCGACTTACCCATTACAATCAAACTAGACGGCTTTGGAATCTCTTCTTCATACTTAAGAGACTTAGCACACTCAACAACATCAATAGGATCAATATAATCAACATGTTCAATACAATCCACATGAAAATGCATCCTATCCTCTTTTCTCTTATCACAAACATCATTTCTCTTCCCATCAATCATGCAATGATATATTAGATTTTCCTCACAATTATCTGTAACCTTTGATGACTCCTCTACCATATTGCTCTCACAAGAATTATACAATGAAGCACTATCCTTTATATGTTTAATATGCCAAAATTTTACTAGATATAAAGTAATGAAAGAGGAAGAAATAAATGGTAACATGAAATGTACAAGGAATTTGCGAAAAAGGACAGCACCGTTTTGCATGAAAAAGGGTAAATAGGTCATTTTTCCTGGTCAGATGGAAAAATGAGAAAAATTATAATTTTTGTCCCTAAAGAATTATGAAATGACAATCATGTCCCTAAAATATTAAAAATAACTTGGAGTGAGTATTAGAAAAGACTTTGGGGAAAATTACACCTAATGACTTGAAAGTTTTAGAAATTATAATTTAATCCCGAGTTAAGGGTAATTTTTTTAATATGCAAAATTACTATCAAAACAAAGCCCTCGATAAGAGAAATCCAATGATATATGGCACTAAGGGTTAATATTCAAGAATAAAGAAATAATCAATGCTGAGTGTCCAAAAGTAACAGTAAATCGATAAAGCAAACTATGTGCCCTACCGATGGTTAAAAGGTAACTGGACAAGATATGGGCCATACATAGATATAATTTAGCACAAAATAATTATGAAAATATAAAAATAAAATTAGAATAGTCCTGTAGCCAAAAAATGCTAAATTACTATAAAAAGCAGTTTTATCAATATAGTTCAAAATTACCCAATTCAAGATATATCTGGACCAAGAAAAATTGAGTAGACTAGATACTCAAAGACCTCTCATTGGATGTGGAATTGGGGTAGCTTGGGCAGCATAATTGTTTGGAGAAGACTTCCTCAAGAAGTCGTCATTTTTGGTCAAAAAGTAACCATGGTCATTAACCATGATTAATTACCTAATTAAGCATGTAATTAACCAATTAATTACCCTTTCTCTACTTCATTTCACAAGAGTTGCAATAGGAAAATAGAAGGGAAAAAACACAAGGAAGAAGAGAGAAAAGAGAGAAAGAAGAAGTAGTTCAAGAGAAATCCAAAAGCTCAAGTGGTAAGTTATCTTCCATCACTTCATGCTTGCTATTTATGGTTTTTGGAGCATGGTTCATGGATTAGAAATTCTTCTCCATCCTCTGAGGGTTTCGTCCATGGCATGATTTAGCAAGAAATGGAGTTTTCCAACCATAAATCATAGGGGAAATGATAGAATGTTCATTTAAAGCTTGAATATGCAAGTAGTTTGTTGTATAACAAAGTGTAGCAATTTTTCTTGAATTTCCCTAATTTTTTATGAGCTACTGTTCACAATTAGGGTTGGAATTACATAAATTGGACCTCAAAAATGGGTTCTCCATGATCCAAAACCTTAGGAATAAGTGTTAATTTCATGAAAAAGCTTAAGATTAAGAAAGTGAAAATTTAGGGTTTGAAGCTTAATTTGGATGAATAGTAACCATAGCTAGAGATGCAATTTAGTAATTATGAGGCCATATTTGGATTTTTCATGAAAAATTACATGGAATTGATGTATGATTCATCATTTTTTAGCAAGGAATGAATTTTTGGTGAATTTTTGGTGAATTAGGGTTTCATGAACACTTTTTAAAGAAAGTCATGGAACCATTAGCTTGAGTAATTGTTTGATGATATGTTTAGATTTGAGGAAGCCTAAGAAATCTTGGAGAAGTGTTAAAAGGTCAAAGAAGTGTTGGACAAAGTGTGGGAAGCAAGGAAGTACAATAAGGTAGATAATTCTCTTTACTAACATCACATTGTCATTATTGTTTTTTTTATACTTGACATCATGGCATATATATGAAATGTTGATTTGTGATATTTCTATGTTGTTGGCTGAGTTGTATGAGGGGTTTAGAGCCCTAGGATGTCCATTTTACAAAATGAAACTACCGAAATTTTTATAAAATTTATATGTTCAAATGTGCATATATGATGAATTAAGGTTTATATGATGTTTCTATGAAAAATGTGATGATATGATGGCATGTATGGGATTTATCTACTCAGATTCTTTGAATCTCACCCTCCCACATATTAACCATGATTAGGTAGCAACAATGGCAAGACCTCTAAGAAAGAGAAGTGAAAGGAGAAAGAACTTGGTATTTAATTTGATGGTGATTGCATTGGCCATGTGTTTTGACCTCTTATGTAAATTTGTAACAATGAGGTTAAATAAGTTTCTTCAAGTTTTTATATTCCTTTAAGTCCTAGCTAATGTGTGGTATGATATGAAGATGAAATATGGTCATGTGAATATCTTACAATTTTTGTATTGTAAGTATGAGGATACAAATGGTCATTCTGACCACTACCGAATGAATGTGCTATTGTTTTGGATTTTCAATATATAAAGTATGAATGCCATATATGCTTAAAAACTAGACAGAAATATATTTCATATGGTCTAAAGATCACTCAATTTGGATGAATTTTCAAAGTTAGCCCAGAAAACTGAAATTTCTGAAATTGACCATATGAACATTAGAAATTCACAAAATTTACTATGCAAATTGGACAAGTAATTGCTCTGATTGATATTTTTTCCATGTATACATTCTTATAATCTATCCATAGAGACTTGAATCACTTTCATATGATTTTTATTGGATTAAGTATGATTTTCTGAAGTTTGCTGAAAAAGAAAGAAAAAAATGGGATTAAATGAATAGTACTATGGAAAATTGATTAAATTTTATTATAATATTTCATTGTGATTCAAGCTTCTAATTAAGTATAGTTGATTTCCAATGAGGCCTAATACATGGGAAATGATCCTAAATAAAGGTGTTACAATATGCACATAAATAATAGAATCACTAATGCAAATAGTCAAGTGGAGATCATCATCATGAAAAGAGGCATCAATATCAAGGCCTGCAGTATTTTCTTACAAATGGTCATTACAAGCAAAACAAGACATGTCATCCTTAGTTTCACAAATAAACTCTTCATAATCATCATCATCATCATCATTATTAGCCAAATTATCTTCCAATAAGCCATACTCATCTTTAAAATTAGGAACATTCCTAAGATGTTCAACTAACTGAGCAAAGGTAACAGGTTCAAGAGGTCTAGAGGAATGGGAAGACTAATCAATGCATGCATTTGAAGACTTAGCATGATTAGCATAATAATACTAGTCAATCCAGTATGTGTATCAGTGCGTGTATCCTCAATAAGTGTACTAGTTGTTCAACTATGTGAAGTAGAACAATCAAAAGAGCATGAATCACTAGTGGTAGAAAATGTGCTACCACTTGTAGACTTGCAACCAATAAGTTGCTCTTGGTTAAGCTATTTGATTTGTGATGCAACTTGGTTAATCTACGCTTGGGCTTCCCGAACTTCTTGCTTAATTTGGGTTTCCATAGTCTTGATTTCTTGCCTTTGTTGTACTTTCATAACTTCTATCTCTTGCTTTTGTTGAGCTAGCATTTGCTTATATTGATTTTGCATGTCTTTAAGCATCTTCATAATCAAATCTAACTTGTCCTCTTGAGGGTTCTCTTGGATAGGCAAAGAATACATCTCATGTTATGCAGGATGCCAAGAACTAGGCTCTAAAAATAATAAAGGACATTGCTTAATAGAATGTGTATGACGGCCATAGAATTCACAATGCAAATGATAAGGCATATAAGATAGTTGAGCTTGTTGATATGGAATGGAAGGATAATAATAAGAATCATGTTGATATACATTCCAACCCATCATCAAAATCAAGTAGAAAACAAATTAAGAAAGAAGAAATAACAAGAAAACATGAAAAAGAAATAACAAAACAAAAAACCACTAAAAAATTTTAGTTTTGGATGGTAGAGTTACATACTTTTGTTAGTTTTTGTTTAAATATCTTGACTTGCTAAAACATTTTAATGTGTTTTACACTTCCAAGTTAAGTGGCAACTATTTTAGTTAGGTTTTCTAAGTGAAAGTTCACATTTATCCTTGGTAAGGATTTGAGCCTTTTATTCATTTCTAGTGTATCTTTCTATTTGGGTTCCAATCCAGAACTTGGCTCCGTTTCTCTCTTGAGACTACATTTATGTTTTGTGCATCGCATTGATATGATAGAGGCATTCTTTCAATGTATTTTAGCCATGGCTAACCTTTATACATAATTATCCTTTGTTTAACCCCTTTGAGCCTTGGTTATTCTTTTTCATCCCTTTAGCCATTTGTCATGTATTTTTCATTTCTTATCTTGCCCTTTCATGGTAATTGAGTTCTCTAGTTGTTAATGGACATTTATCATTTCTAGAATGAATTATTGCATGTTACTTATTCATCTTTCATGGTCATTAGTTTGTCTATTTCCATTGTCATGTTATTCCATTCTTGTTAAAAAAATTAAAAAAGGTAGAGGAAAAACAAAGAGATGAATAAAAGTTGGTATGGAGCATGAGATGCACCCAACTTGAAAAAATGATAAAATAAAATTATAAAAAAAAAGAGTTTCGTTTAGTTGATCCATTTGCATCATAGTATTGGAATAAGTCCTGGGTATCATGTGTCATTCCATTCTATTTTCATTATGTGTTCCATATTTGTGTTTTAGTCGGTTTTGTGTAAATTGTGGAAAAATATGTTAAATCTATGGTTTTAAGCATATTTTGTGACATTTTATTATATTCTATGGATTTAGCTGTTAATTTTTTCAATTGGTTCATTTTCCACAGTAATTAGCTAGTTAAGTGCTTGTTTTGGCTTTTTCGGGTGATTAAATAAGAGTTTTCTATGTGATTTTGAGTGAGCTTTTTCTTGGGAGTTTCTATTTTATCATCCATTTAATGTTATTAATCATCCCATGTAATTAGATTTTAATCCATGTTGGACCCATTCCCATGCACTATTCACCCAATTTTCACTTTTCCAAAATACCCTTTGTCATAGTCCTCCTTGAAATTACATTTAATTATCCTTAATGATTTTTATATTAATCCTTATCATCATTTAAAGCACTTAATTAGGGTTAATTTGAGTTACCAAGCTTAATCATAGGGATTAGGGTTTTTATTGTAGAGTCGGTCGAAATTTGTTCAAATAAGGGTAATTTAGTCAACTTTCCTAGGAAGCTTATTTTCTAGTTATTTTCTTAGGATTTTTTCTTGATTTCTTTTGCATCATTTAGATATTGTTTTCCCCTCAATTTTTAGGATTAATCTAATTATAATTCATGCCCAATTAATGCTCAAATTGATTTTATGTTTTTATACCACAATTTTATATCATTTATGTTATATAGTTTTATATGTGACAACTTGATTATTTTATGTGATATCTTTTGGTAGGTCTTTGGGCATGGATTAGTTGGAAACCAAATGGGCTAAGAGAAGACTTAAATTGCAAGAGGGAAGGAGGCCCAAAAGTCCACACATGCCGCCTAATATCCTAGTCACCATTCATTAATCCACCTAACACCTTTGATGGAAAAAGACCTCCATACCCTTCCTAAAACCCTAAACACCTAACCAAAACCATTAGGCATCATAATTCAGATATGGAAAAGCTTCTAAATTCGTGCTCCCTCATATCCTCTTTCATTTCCATTGTGTTCGTCATCATTTTCCCAAATTCCTCCCAATTATTCCACATTTCACCGATTAATCTTCTTGCAATTGCAAAAACATTGATCCTAGATCATTTTTGTTCACTTCTCCTTATTCTTTTCCATTTGATTTCATCTCTACCTCAAGAGGATCAGATCTGGACATGACACACTTGAAGCAGAAGACCAAAGATCACAAACATTGCACATAGCTCACGGTTAAATCCGTTTTGTTTGAGAGTACTCTTTTTGGATGCTGTTTCTTCACTCTGGTTGTGTTCAACAAGCCTAAGCTAATGGTAGCTGGGGTGTTTTGCAATGTAGATGGAGAAGAAGCCATGAGGAGTAAGGGATTCTATGACTACAAGGGGAAATTCTCACTCCCTTTATATCTTCCTAGTTAGATTTATATTTCAAATTTTTGGACAGATTTGTATGCTAGGTTGATTGCTTGGATTGATTTAGTTGCTGGAATTGGATTGAATTTAGTCAATTCCATTTGAGAGAGTTTATCTTGATGTAATTGGATTGGTATTTTTGTTGCTATGTTCATACAAAATTTTCAGCTAGCATTATCTTGTCTTCAATGGTAGTTTAGCTATCTTAAATGCATAGTTAGTGGATTAGGATGGTTAAATTGTTGTTTTGGATAAGACATATGATTGGTTGACATTGGTTTTGGGCTATAATGATCAATGTATGACAATAGAATTAAATGAAATCCAATTGCACAATTTAGGATTTAATAAAGCAATATGCCTTCCAAGTATTTGAATAAATGTTCAAGAGGAATTAGTATGCCTAATAGCTAATTTCTTCCACTTTGGTTGAAAGATAATTGAATAAGCTTAATGAATTTGCTTCGTTAAATCAATTTCTTACAAAATACCTTGTAGAATCATTTAAGTTCTTGTGATTGGCAAATTCTCAATCGATATTAGAGAACACCACACTTGATTGACATTACATTTGAAATCTTTTCTTACTACTTCCCAAACTGCAAGTTCTTCATTTCTTTAGTTAATTGTCATATTTTCATCCTTTAGATTTCTTTAAATTCATTTTGAACCAAAAACCCTCAAATTTGCATTGCATCTAGTGTTTGTTTCTTGGCATTTTAGTTTGACACTTTTAGACTTTCTTAATTGCATTTTACTCATACCTTTAGTGAGAACAACCTAGGTTGCACTTGCCATAAACTACTATTCATTTGCATCCTACTAAAAATATTAAATTGATACCCTTATGACACTGGCTACCAATTTTTGGTACCATCTCAAGCTTGTGAAACAAAGAATCAAGTTGTGTTTAGTCAAAGAAATATATTGTGCAATAAAAGGGGTGTAACATGTGGACTTCCCAAGAGGTCATCTATACTGCTATTGCCCAAGCACACTTAACTGAGGAGTTTTGATGGGATCTAGTGCATTAGTGCTGGTATGGTCATACCCATCAATGGAGGCACAGTCATTTGTTATATGGATTCACTAAGTCTTGACAAACGTGCCATGAACAGCCAGTCAAGAACTGTCCTCAAACCAATTTGACTAATTAAACAAGGAACCAAGCAACCATTATTACTAATTTGATTGGTTCTCACGGTTTGACCAAACCAACAAGAGAAGTTGGTGAATGGGTCAAAATTTCTCACCAGTTAGACTAGTCAAATTGATGCATACACCAGCCTATAATCTTGTAAAAGTCAAACCAAAAAGGAACTGGCCTAGCAGGCCTCAAGCCAGTTGAACTGAACCAGGTGGGGCTCTTCTATTTAGTCAAAAAAATGTATTGTACAAAAAAAACGGTACAACATGAGAACGTCCCAAGAGGTCACCTATTCCTAACACTACTATAGTATCCCTATTTTTATGGAGTATCATAGAGTGCATGAAAGGATGCGAAAGAAAGTAAGATAATAAAGTAATATGCTTGGTCTTTTAATGGAATTAATTTTCTATATGGTCTTTAAGAGAAATCATTTTCCATAAAATATTTAGCAAAAATTAATTCCAGAACTAAGCCAAAAAAGATATGTAATATACTGGTTGGGTGAAAGCTCATCTCAAGTTGAGTGCAATAGTATAAGTATTGCATAGCTGGGAGGTCTAGGTTGAAAAATAGACTAATTTAAAAGTTAATGTGAATAGTACAAAAAGAAATAATAAAAAATTGGTCTTTGGGTAAAATTATAAGAAAGTGACCAAAAGAATTGTTAATTTTGCTTCCTTTAATCAACCTTATTCTTCAACTTATATATTGCCATTAAAGTCTTTCATTTCTGACATGCCACCCATTGTCTTAGAAATTTTTTTAGGCTCATAGTCCTTCCCTCAACATTTTGCACGTCAAAATCACCATCAAGGATGACAATTGATAAATTCTAAATTACATAACAATATGTTGATGATTGATAAATTCAACCAGTTGCCTAGCAGCTTATCCCACAGGAGCTTACTAATCTGCTTGAGACTGCTATGGTATGGGTGGAGCATTATAGGCTCTAGCTTCTTCCTATTGTTGCTGGGCAATAACTCTGTCTTGTAGTTGCTCTTCACAATTCTTTGCTACTGATCCAGGCTATAAGGATCATTTATAAGGAATCTTAGTTGGGGGTACACTATCACTAGGGTCGTTCAAGAAGCCCATGCTTATGCTATTTGTCTTTGTTGAACGCCTCTTTATATCTCAACCATTCTTATCTTGAATTTAACAATTGCACTTATCAATTTCTGTTGACTACTTCCTTTATCTGTATCCTTTGACCCCTAGTCTTTCTACTTCACTACTTTAATAACTTACTGCATACCTATTGGGTTCAAAACCATGGTTATGCATTACTTCTACATATACCTTATCATCATACTGAACTTATGAGGTTTACATACTAGTATCTAACTTACAACTATTGTCTTCTAATATCTCCTTGATATTCTTTTCCAGTTCATCCTCCGAGACTATCATAGCTCATAATTCTATATAGCTTCAATTATTGGGTCAACCCATTCACTTCCAAGGAGCCAATGGTCAAGATGCCCTTCAAAACATTCTTTTACTTTTATCATAATACTCAAGAAATCTAGAAATTAAACTTGTCTTCCAAATCTATCCTAGAATTTCTTAAAGTAATTCTATCATTCCTTTGGATTTGGAGTCCCTGGTTTAGTTAGGTGAAGCTACTTTTCTCTTCAAATGATTCCTTTAGCCCAAACTTACTTACAATATCTCATTCTTTACCTTGATGTGCATTTACTTGCCTTGGTGGGGCTATACCTGAGAGTTCCACTATTATTAAGTCACTTCTCAAACTCAGGTAATTCTTCCATTCAAAAATCATCATATAGCTATCATCACACAATCATTGAGGTCCTATGTTTTCCTTCATAGGACTCTAATCAGGCTTAGGCCATTTTCCTTCATCTGGGTTATTACTCATTCTTCTTTTCTAACATACATTCTTTTAAATTATACATTACTTTTGCCCTATTGACTCTTCTCTTATTACTTTTCTCCATTACTATTATTTATTATTTATTGGCCTCTTTTATTCATTATTGGAAACATTGTGCCATAAATATTACTTCATTACATATGTGGGGTACTTATCTTTCTGCTCATCATCACCCACCGTGACCCTTCTTAGCTACTTTCAGGCTAGTGGCTTAGCATTCAAAGAAAACCTTAGGTTAGCATTCATACTAGTTGCTAAACAATGATGTTTCATCTCTTTCTAAATCATCCAAGGTCATCCTCTTTTAGAGAACTATCAGTACTGCAGGGCTCATCATTTCATTCTCTGTAGAGGTTTACTGCTACCTCATTATTGGTCTACTACGACCATGAGATCTGTTGTGATCTCTAAGCCTTACTAGGATCCTTTGTGATCTTATGTCATCTCTTTATTGATAGGATCTAACTGTAATCTAACTCTGAAAGGATTCAAGACCTAACGTA
Source organism: Adenanthera pavonina (assembly GCA_026686845.1). Lineage (NCBI taxonomy): Eukaryota > Viridiplantae > Streptophyta > Magnoliopsida > Fabales > Fabaceae > Adenanthera > Adenanthera pavonina. Next base: position 6,058,373 of record JAIVEN010000019.1, on the reverse strand, counting down.
AATTAATTTGTAAAACATCCTCAACTAATTAAGCAACTACTTTTAACTATCATAAAGACAAATCTCTTATGTCACTAGAACATTCATAGGCCAGGTTTCTATAAGAAATAGCACTTTATCATTTATAGGGAAAATACTTTAACTTTAAAATATGCATTTTCTTGCAAAGATTAGCCTAAATCTTTGCTGTAAGAGCCTAGACCTTCGGCTCTGATACAAAAAATTTAACACCTTAAACTTACATCCATTTCTCATGTATTGACTCTAATTATGTCTATTATTGCATGATTAGAGACTTAATTATATAGAAATATCAAAAAAGATTTTTCTTTATTTTTGGTACTATTCATTATGCATTTTCCATTTTATCTGATGAATTTTGAAAATTCATAACTAATTCTACAAAATCATCTCAAAGTGCTTCAAGTATCTAAAAATAGCTAAAAAAATTTCTACATAGGAAAAATATAAAACAAAGCATTTTTTTGGACCAATTAGTATAGTTACTATACATTTAGTCATTTTGAAACTTCCCAAGTTTTGACCTTATGTTTAAAAATTCATATCTCATGATATCTCGAGCCAAATTATTCACTCTTTATGTCATTCAAAAGTCCTATGTGTCTACTTTGTAAAAATATTTCTCTTGTACATTTATTCTACTAGGATAGGACAGGGCATTAACTTAAACTAATAGGGGTTAGAGCTCAACTTTAACCGAAACAATTTTAATAAAACCTACTTATCTTTCATTATATAGCTCCAATTACTACCAAATCAGTGGCATCTTAAATCTAAGAATAGAGATTTCCATACATGTGAATCACTGAATTTTTGGAGCTCTACACGATTTTGTATTGCCTTTTGAAGCACCCAATACCTACAATGGAAGTTCTAGTTTTTCCCATATTTCCCTATTCTGAACCCTAACTTCAAAAATTCATAGCACCCACATCAAAAAGAAGTGCTCCTTAAACCATTTTAAAGATCTACTTGTCTATTTTAAGAGCATATATAGCATATCCACAAATGCTCTGTTTTGAATAGACTACCTTTGTTCTACTTTCAGTTGGCCATCTTGGATAAAATCATACTATAACTCATTAAGATAAACTTCATCATAAAATCCATACATAACCTCATGCAAGGATCATAAAATCAAAATCATGCTAAGTTATAGGTTCATAACATAATACATGATTTTATACCATTTGCTAAAATAATACATCCAAATTGGCTCTATTTATTCCATAATTGTGCTCCTCTATTATCCACTTAGCTTGGCCTTGACTTTTGTCACATCCTGGCCTATCAAGATTATTCATTTGGAAATGAATGAGATTCAAATAATCTCAATAGTTACATCCATTTATACATGCATATTATCATGACATTTCATAAAATCATCTTTGGAAATCATATCATTACAATATGCCATACAATTTCATAAAAATTTTGTCATGGTAACACTTCGAAAATTGGACATGCAAGGGTCATAAAGCCCTTCATACAACCAACCAACAATACATTTACATCATAAAACATTCGAATAAATGCATGGCATCAACAAAGAATCATGTAAATCAAGTTTGACAACATTGAGTATAAATGGGAAAATAACTACCTTTGAGCTTTCCAAATTTCTCTAAACTTTGAGCACACTTTCTTTTATCCTTTAAAAGTTCTTGGAACCCTATAGCATCATGAAACAAACTATTAATCCATTGATTACATCACTTCTTTCACAAAGTGCTCTCTTGAGCTTAAAATTTCATATAGTTATTCTTTGGGAATTTCTTGTACAACATACTTGTTTTAACCTATTTTGGACCCAAGGAATCTATTTTTGGGGTCAAAATCATGAAATTTCCTTCCCATCTCAAACCCTAAATCAGCAGAAACATTTGAAGAAATTGTAGAAAATAATTACTTAACAAGTTTGCAAACCAATAACATATTCTTGTTGCTAAAGACCTATACAACCCTTTTTATAGTTTGTTTTTTCCATGGCTTCACTTTCTCTCTCTTCTCTCTCACTAGGCAGAAAATTTCAGAGGTTAAAGAGAAGAACATAGCTCATGAAAGCCCTCTCAAGCCACAAAGAACATAAGAGAATAGTCATGGAACTCTACCCTGGTTTTTTTGCCTTCTCTTATGGTTTCTTACTCTTCCTTTCTTTCCCAAAGTTCTCGTGCTCTTCTCCCTCAATGGTAGTTGGTTCAGTGTGTTTGGAGTGAAGGAGGTAACTTAACCAAGCCTTAACTCAAGATTTAAAGGAAAGATATCAAATGAAAATTAAATCATGATTAGTTTTAACTAAACTTGGGTAACTTTATTAAAAGCTTTTGTGAAATTTCCATATCTATCCTAGCTACTGGCCAGACATGTTTCATCCTTATTTTTGGCCAAAAAAATTGATTCAATAATTTTTATGAGCTAAACTACCCTTTATCGATTAAATTTACCTGTACCGATTAAATATTTTTGCTGAAATTGTCATTATATTAGTATAAGATTAGCCAAAAATTACTTTTGGACTAAAATCATTATCTTGACAAAATAGATTTTATCAATGTCCATGAATTGGTACTACCTTTTTCTACAATCTAACTGACTTTTATCGGGTAAAGTATTAATAATAAATATTTAATGCCCCATAAATATCCTATTGATCTCATTAAATTCCATACTATATTCCATTGGGCTAGTCTCATCAAGAGTTTCGTTTTGACTATAGTTTTTCATATTTACAAAAATACCCTTGACCTAAGCCAATTTATAATTTTTAGAACTTTTGAGTCATTGGGTGTAATTTTCCCCAAGGCTTATTTGACTTCACTCACATGTGACTTTTCCTGCCTGAGGGACTAACTTACAAAAATATTTTATTTCTTACACCAAAAATATAATTTTCATCTTTTTTTCATTTAACGGAAAAAATAACTTTTTTGCCTTTTTTTCATACTTAATAGTATCTCTCTATTTTTTTTCAATTCCTTATGAATTTTATGATATCAACATTTTTTTCTTGGGACTTAAATATAATATTCACATTATATTTCTAATATGAGAAATAACCATTTTGCTCCTAAGCTAGGTTAAAAGTAATTATCCATTCTTTTAGGCACTTTCTTGCAATTTTACCCAAAGACTAATTTTTTATTATTTCTTTTTGCACTATTCACATTAACTTTCAAATTGGTCTATCACTCAACTTAAACCTATCGACTACGTAATACTTAAACTGTTGCGCTTAACTCTGGACGGGCTTTCATTCAAGTGGTATATTGTATTCCTTCCGAGGTAAATTCTAGAATTAATTTCTACTTAGAATCTTATGAAAAATTAATTTAAATTAAAGACCAAACTTAACTTTTTCTAAAAATTAGATGAGAAATTAATTCCTGCTAAAGCTCAAGTTTATAACTTTTTTTGTCTTGCTTCGTTTCTCATCTTTTTTTCTTTTTATAACATCCTGTAAATATACGGTCATTACACTATTTTCTCTCTATTTCTTTCTAAAATTTTTTACCTAGAGAGAGTAGAGAGAGAAAGTTGAGCCATGAAGAAATCAATCCATGAAAAGTGTAGTATATGTCACAAGATACAAGATTATAATATTGGATTCAAAGTTTAATAAGTTATTATTTTTCTACAATTTATGAAAATTTTTTGCCTATTTAGGGTTTAATATAGGAAAGGAATTTTAAGTTTTTGAACCCAAAAATGGATCCCTTGGGTCCAAAATAGGTACGAATGGGTGTGTTGTACAAGAATTTTCTTAAGAATCATAAAGTGAAATTTTAAGCCCAGTTTGCTACTTTGTGAAGGGGATTGTGTAATCATTGGCTAATGGTCTTATCGTATGATGCTATAGGGCTACAAGAAATGTTAGAGGAACAAAGAAAGTGTGTTCAAAGCTTGGTGAATATTGGAAAGCTACAAGGTAGTTATTTTTCCTATTATGCCTAACATTGTCATACTTTGTTTTTATCATACTTTGTTTTTATGATGCTATGATTTTGTTTGAATGATTTATGTTGAGAATGCAGTGTTGGCTGGTTGTTTGAAGGGTTTTATGACCTAGGATGTACAATTTTAAAGGTGTTACTATGCTAAAATTTTCATGAAATTGTATGGCATAATAGGATTTCATGATTTCTATTAATCATTTTATGAAATATTATGATAGTGTGAGTGCATGATGGAATATAACTAGTGAGATTTTTTGAATCTCACCTTCCCTAAATGACTAACATGTTAAGGTCAAGCCATGCTAATGGTCCAAGAGGAGCTAAAGGAAAGGAGCAAGGAAGTGATGATTACCTTAATTTTTCAAGTTATAATGCCATGATATGAGATTATGTACCAATTAATGTATAAGGTGTAGATTCTATAATTATGCATGTTTATGTTTCCTTAAGCTCTCCTATCATGTAATGTGTGAAATTGGAGCAATGAATGTTGAAGAATTATGTTTATGAAGCTTATTATATGAGATATGGCATGATTATACTCAAGATTCACTAGTAGTAGTTTGAATGGAGGTACTCTATTTGAAACAGGTCCATTATACATGTAATTTATATATCCTAAAAGTAGATAGAATAAGTTTTTCAAAGAGTTAAACATCACTTAATTTGGCCTAGTACACAATTTATAATAAATTTTCAAAGTTAAAGTTTAGAACTAGGCAAGGATGGAAAATTAGAAGCTTTAATCATAGATACTAGGAATTTTAAAAGGCATTATAAAATCATACAAAGCTCCAAAAATTCATTGGTTCACACATACAAGGTCTATGACTTAGGTTTACAATGCCACTAGTTTGGAAGTAATTGGAACTATATATTAAAAGATATATAGGTTTTCCTAAAACTGGTTCAGTTAGAGTTGAGTTTTGACCTTTAGAGATTTAAGTTGATGTTATGTCATGTACAAATAGAATAAATGTACAAGAAAAATATATCTAAAAAGTAGACTTATAAGACTTTCAAATGACATAAACTATGTATGATTCGGCTAAGGTTAGATAGAGATATGAATTTTTAAATTTAAAGCCAAAATCCTAAGAAGATACAAACTGACCAATGTACAATAAATTTAAGAAATAAACTATACAAATTGGCCTAGTGAATGTCCTAATTCATATTTTTTTCCCATATAGAGAATCTTTCTAGCTATTTTTAAAGACTGAATTACTATAAGATAATTTTTCTAGAATTAGTTATGAATTTTTAAAGTTTACCGGAAAAAATGAAAAATGCCAAGTGAACAGTACCAAATTTTATGAATATTCTAATTTTCATTTCTAAGTGCTTCAAGCTCCTAATCAAGTACAATTGGACTCTAATGAGGTCTAATACATGGAAAATAAAGCTAAAAGTAAGGTGTTATATTTTTTGTGTTAGAGCCGAAGGTTTAGGCTCTTAAAGCAAAGATTTAGGCTAATCTTTATAAAAAAATACATATTTTAAACTTGAAGTATTTCCCCTATAAATGTTTAAGTGCTAATCCTTATAGAAACCTGGCCTATGAATGTTTTAGTAGCATAAGAGATTAGTCATAAGGATAGCTAATGGTAGCTGCTAAATTAGTTAAGGATGTTTTACAGATTAATCTACCTTAAGTCTTGAATCCTTTTAGAGTTAGATCACAGTTAGATCCTATCAGTGAAGAGATGATGTAAGATCACAAAGGATCCTAGTAGGGCTTAGAGATCACAGTAGATCAACAATGAGGTTGCAATAGACCTCTATAAAGAATGAAATGATGAGCCCTGCAGTACTAATAGTTCTCTAAAAGATGACGACCTAGGAAGATTTAGAAAGAGATGAAACCTTATTGATCAGCAACTAGTACAAATGCTAACCAAAGGCTTTCTTTGAATGCTAAGCCACTGACCAAAAAGTAGCTAAGAAAAGTAATAATAGGTGATGATGATCAGAAAGGCAAGTACCCCACATATGTAATGAAGTCATATCAGTGGCACAATGTTTCCAATAATGAATGAAAAATGCTAATAAGGAATAAATGATAGTAATGAAGAAAAGTAATGAGAAAAAAGTTAATGGGGGAAAATTAATGTATAATTTAAAAGAATATAAGTTAGAAAAAAAAAAGAATGAGTAATAACCCATGTGAAGGAAAATGACCTGAGCCTAATCAAAGTCATACAAAGGAAAACGTAGGATCTAAGATGACTGTATGATGATAGCTATATAATGATCACTGAATGGAAGAATTACCTGAGTTTAAGAAGTAACTTAATGATAGTGGTCCTCTAAGGTATAGCTCTACCAAAGCAAGTAAATGCACATCAAGGTAAATAGGTTGAGCAACCTATGAGCTGTGCTAAGTAAGTTTAGGCTAGAGGAATCATTTGAAGAGAAAAGTAGCTCCACCTAACTAAACCAGGGACTCCAAATCCAAAGGAACGATAGAACTGCTTTAAGAAATACCAGGATAGATCTAGAAGACAGCTTTAATTTCAAGGTCTCTTGAGTACTTTGTTAGAAGAAAAGAATGTTTTGAAGGGCATCATGATCATTAGCTCCCTGGAAGTGAATGGGTTGAGCCAATAGTTGACACTATATAGTCATGAGCTACAAAAGTCTCAGAGTACAAACTGGAAAAGAATCTCATGGGGATATTAGAAGGCAACATAGTAAGTTTGATGGCAGTATGGAAACCACATAAGTTCAATATGATGATAAGGATAAAAGGTATATGTAAAAGTGATGCACATCCATGGTTTTAAACCAACTAGGTATGCAGTAAGATATTAAAGTAGTGAAGTAGAAATACCAGGGGTTAAAGGATAAGGATGAAAGAAGTTGCCAATGGAATTTGCTAAGTGCAATTGTTAAATGCAAGAAAAGAATGGTTGAGATATAAAGAGGTGTTCAGCAAAGACACATAGCACATGTTGAATCAAGTGTTTTGATGATTCCAAACCAACCTTCAAGAGCTTGGAATAAAGATATCAAAGGTGCATAAAAGGTTAAAGTGAAGAAATCCTGGAGAAATCAGTGCAAAGATTCATGTATGATGTTTAGAAATGTTTTGATTTGAGTAAAAGACTTTGATTTGGAGAAAAGATGTTTTAAAACCTTGATTCTATGTTAAATCATGGAATATTTGAAAAACACCCACCAACAGACAAAGTTTGAAAGGTTCATACTAATCTGTCATCTTGGAAATTTGAACTTTGACTTTGGAAATTCGAATTTCATACTGAAACAGAACAAGTCTGAAGAGAAGCCTCTCTGACAGACGAATTTTTGCTTGAGAAAATTCAAATTTTGATAAGTGTCTGAAAGGAGCTTTTAGTAACAGATGAACTTTAGGCTATGAAAATTTCGAATTTCAAATAAAATGTAACTTATGAAAACTAAAGAAATTCGTCTGAAATTATGTCAAAGTTCATCTGAAACCAAGTTTGGATAGAATTTCAAAATTGCTCACTGACAAACGAACTTTGAATATGAAAATTAGAATTTTAGAAACTAAGTTTGTGAGTCTATTATAATGATATGTTTACATACAAATGACAGTATTTATAAATTCGGATTTTGAAGTAAGTCTGAAAAGAGGTCTCTTTGACAGACGAACTTTGCCCTTTGAAAATTTGAATTTTGAATCGTATAAACTACTGTGCCTAATAAACCAGCTACAGACAAACTAATTTTGGGGTTCCAAAATTCGAATTTCGAAGGCACTATAGCAAATTGAAAATACTGTTCACACTTAACAGAAAAACTTTCTACTTGAAAATTCATATGTCACAACGAAGAAACATTTTTCAAATATCAAAATTCAAATTTCACTTCATGACAGACGAACTTTGGGCATTCAACGTTGAAGCTGTTAACCTTCGGTTTCTGCAAAATTCGCCTGTTGACCAACTGAAATTCGAATTTCAGTATGTTAGAAGCATTAAATGTGGTTGGTTACCGGATAGTTTTTCAGAGTAACCGTTGGATAACTTCTCCAATGGATAGATTTTGTCTCTAACGGATAGTTGAGACCTAAATCTATAAATAAAATATCATTTGAAGTTGTGGGTAATAATTTTAACATTGTATATACAGAAACTCTACCAAATCATCTACTCAAAGTTTCTTACTCTCTCATTTCAATATTTGTACTCAAACTTTCATATTCACTCTATTTAAGAGAGTTTAATCTTTGTAAATAATCTTATCTTCATCTGGAAGAAAGATTTTCTTGTGAGGGGATATCACAAGGGATTGGGAAGCACTTTGTAAGAGTGCATAGAGTGTATAAGTGAGCTCTAGAAACAGAGCATCATCTTTGTACTGAGGCATTTGCAAGAAGCCCACTGAATTCTTGCAACATAGTAGAAAATCTCAAGTGGTGACTTGGGAACTGGATGTAGGTCAATTGGAGAGATCGAACCAGGATAAATATCTGAGTTTTCTTCTCTTTGCTGCAACGTTTAAAGTTTATTCTCCTATACTCTATTTTATCATCTATACTTTGCTTTCTTCACTTTCTTGATATTTTACAGAAAATTTCAAGCTTCCCAATTCACCCCCTCTTGGAAAGCCAGCTAATCTAACAAGTGGTATCAGAGCCCAGATTCCCAATCAAAGGATTTCACAATCCGGGAATTAAAATGGCTGGCTTTGGAGAAAGCATATTGCCAGAAGGAAAAAACACAAATAGACCACCTGGCTTCAGTGGAGAACACTATGGTTACTGGAAGATGAGGATGCAAATCTATCTCCAGTCAATTGATCTGGACATCTGGTCAGTCATTCAGAAGGGAGATTTTGTCCCAATGGCTTTGGAAGATGACGGGAAGTACAGAGAGAAGCCAGAAGTTAAATGGAATAAGGAAGATAGAAGAAGAGTCTTGCTGAACTTCAAGGTAAAACACTGTTTAGTCAGTGCTTTGAATCAAGACGAATTCTACAGGGTCTCACAGTGCTCCACTGCCAAGGAAATGTGGGACACCTTGCAAATTGCTCATGAAGGAACAACTGGAGTCAGGGAAAATAAACTGAATACATGCATAGGTGAATATGAAAGCTTTAAAATGGCTAAAGGAGAGAATGTAAAAGATCTACAGAAGAGATTCACCCTCATTGTGAATCAGCTAAAGAGCCTGGGAAAGGAGTACACTCAAACAGAAAAAGTAAGAAAGATCCTCAAAGCTCTCCCTCTGGAATGGCAACCCAAAGTAACAGCAATAGAGGAAGCCAGAGGAGAATCAATGGCCTCTGTCATAACTCTTTTTAGCAGCCTCGAGGAGTATGAAGGAAAAATGAAGGCTCTCACGGAGGCTGGACAAGACAGAAAGAAGAAAGGTCTTGCTCTAAAAGCTGCTGAGGAAAAAGAAGAAGAATCTGACGATGGAGATGAGCTAGATGAAGAAAGTCTGGCTACGATGGTCAGAAAGTTTGGAAGATTTTACAGCAAAAAGAGAAACAAGAAAATCTTCAAGAAAGAAGCAGCAGGAGATAGCAAAAGGGAAACAAAAGAGCCTATCACTTGCTATGAATGCAAAAAGCAGGGACATATCAAATGGGATTGTCCATAATTCCTTAAGAAGCAAGAAAAAGAAAAGAAAGCTGCAGACAAAGGCAAGAAGAAAAGAGCTTACATCTCATCAATATGGGGCAACAGCTCAGATGAAGAAGAAGATGATGAAGATGAAATTGCCAACATCTGTCTCATGGCATTTGCCTCTGAAGAAGCTGAAATCCCATGCAGCAGTGATCAAGAAGATGAGGTATATGAATCTAAACCTTCCTATTCTGAATTGCTGGATGCATTTCATGAGCTGCATGATGAGTTTGTTAAGGTTGCTAAAGAATTGAAGCAAGCTAAGAAAAAGATCAACAAACTAGAATCTCAATGCAACGTCTCTGAAATTGCTTCTCTGCCTATTGCTGAATTTGCTTGCTGTAAATCATGCATTGAACTAAAGCAAACTAATGAATATCTAGTGAAAAGCATGTCTAGGCTTACTAGAGGTAAAGATATGTTGTTTGCTTTAATGGGAAGCCAAAGAATATCACAAGGAAAGGCTGGACTTGGCTATGACCCTTGTGCTGTAAAAGAAAAGATTAGGAAGAAAAATCAGAATATGTACATGAGACATTTTGTGCATGCTAATAGCAATAGAAAGAAAGGTCATATGTGACATCACATTGAATCATATAATTAACCAAGGCATGCAAAACAAAAATATTATCTGCATTGTTTTCTTCCTGCTTCGCAATCCAGTAGTCCCTTTACCACCTGTCACTTCTGTAACAAGAAGGGACATATTTCCAGTTCATGTGCTTTAAAGAAAAATAGACTTGACAGGATGGTTAAATGGATTCCCAAAGGTACATCTATATCTAGGGAAAAGGCTACTAATAGAAAAGGACCCAAGCAAATTTGAGTACCTAAAAAGAAAATATGAACATTGTTTTGCAGGTATGTCTCAAAGCTAAAAAGAGTAATAAATGGTATATGGACAGTGCCTGCTCAAGTCACATGATCGGTGACAAGGAGAAGTTCATCACCCTTAGAGATAAGAAAGGAGGAAAGGTGACCTTTGGAGGTGATCAATATGGCAGAATAGTTGGCATTGGCATTGTGGGCAAGAATCCTGAAACATCCATTGAAGAGGTGCTGTTTGTGATTGGCCTCAACCACAATCTGTTGAGTGTAAGCTAGACATGTGACAAAGGAAATTGGGTACTGTTTGACTCAAAATTCTGCCTGGTCATCAGAAAAAGTGATCACAAAGTAATCCTCAAAGCTCAAAGGGATGGTAATTGCTATACTATTGATCTTGATGAACTTCCTCCCTTAGATTCTGTTTCCTTGATTAGTCAGGATAATGATAGTTGGTTGTGGCATAGAAGATTAGCTCATGTTAACATGAATCAGCTTTCAAAACAGGTTAAAAATGAGTTAGTCACTGGCCTACCAAAAATCACTTTCGAAAAGGACAAAGAATGTGATGCATGCATAAGAGGAAAACAAACTAAATCTTCTTTTAAACCCAAAAACGTAGTCACTACAACTAGACCATTAGAACTACTGCATATCAATTTAATTGGTCCATCTAGGGTAAAAAGTATTGGTGGAAATCTGTATATGCTTGTAATAGTGGATGATTACTTTAGATTTACATGAACATTGTTTCTTTCCTCTAAAAGTGATACCTTTGATGCATTTGTAACCTTAGCTAACAAAGTGCAAAATGAGAAGGGTATTTCCATTGTGTCTATCATGTCAGATCATGGAGGAGAGTTTGAGAACTCATACTTTCTGGAGTATTGTAATGAGCATGGAATTGATCACAACTTCTCAGCTCCAAGAACTCCTCAACAGAATAGAGTTGTAGAAAGGAAGAACAGAATAATTGGAGAGATAGCTAGAGCTATGCTGAATGAAAAGGAACTCTCTCAAGTATTTTGGGCTGATGCAGTGAATACAGCAAGTTACATCATAAATAGAGCCTACATCAGACCAATCCTTAGGAAGACTCCTTACGAGCTGTACAAAGGAAGAAATCCAAATCACTCACATCTACATGTGTTCGGCTGCAAGTGCTTCATTCACAACAATAGAAAGGAAAATCTGGGTAAGTTTGATACCAAATCTGACAAAGGTATATTTTTGGGCTATTCTAGTAGAAGTAAGGCATATAGAGTTTTTAATAAAAAGTCTAAATTGGTAGAAGAATCTGTGCATGTAGTATGTATTGAAAATGAAACTGCTTCCAAACATGCTAATGGTGAGGATGATCTTGTCTCAAACTTTAAAAAGTTAGATATCTCTGATAAAGGTAAAATTGAACCTCCAAAGATATCTGAATCTATTAACATAGAGGAAGATATTCAGGAGAAAGATTTTGAAGAAGAAAATAATGAAGAAATGTCTCAAGAACTCCCTAGAGCTTGTAGATATTAAAGGAATCATCCTGTTGATCAGGTGATAGGAAATGTTCAAGAGAGAGTTAAAACCATAAAATAGTCAAGGGATCAAATGATTAATTGTGCTTTCATCTCACAAATTAAACCTAAATGCACTGAGGAAGCCTTAACTGATGAATACTAGATTTTGGCTATGCAAGATGAATTAAATCAGTTTGAAAGAAATCAAGTCTAGGATTTAGTGCCTAGACCCAAAAATCATCTTGTCATTGGTACCAATTGGGTTTTTAGAAATAAACTTGATGAATCAGGATCAATAATCAGAAATAAAGCTAGACTAGTTGCTAAAGGATATAATCAAGAAGAAGGTATTGATTTTGAAGAAACCTTTGCTCCAGTGGCTAGATTAGAAGCAATCAGAATTCTGTTAGCATATGCATGCATAAAAAATATTTTGTTATATCAAATGGATGTGAAGAGTGCTTTTCTAAATGGATATATCATAGAAGAGGTCTACATTGATCAACCTCCAGGTTTTGAGGACTCTACAAAACCAAACCATGTTTATAAACTGAAGAAAGTTCTTTACGATTTAAAACAAGCCCCTAGAGCATGGTATGAAAGATTAAGTAATTTTCTAACTGAAAAGGGGTTCAACAGAGGAAAAGTAGATACAACTTTATTCACTAAGAAAGAAAATAAAGATTTACTTGTTGTTCAAATCTATGTTGATGATATTATATTTGGTGCTACTAATGAATCTCTTTGCAAGAATTTTTCTAAGTTAATGCAGGGAAAATTGGAAATGTCCATGATGGGTGAACTCAACTTCTTCCTTAGATGGCAAATCAAGCAGTGTGATGATGGTATTTTTCTCAATCAGTCCAAGTATCTGAAAGAACTGTTAAAGAAGTTTGGGATGGAAAATACCAAGCCAATGAGAACACCTTTGGCTACTACAACCAAACTGGATATGGATGAAAAAGGGAAAATGTTTGACATAACCTAGTATAGAAGAATGATTGGATCTCTATTGTACCTAACTGCCAGCAGACCTGACATTATGTTTAGTGTCTATATGTGTGCAAGGTTCCAGTCATGTCCCAAGGAAACTCATGCAACTGTTGTGAAACATATCTTCAGATATCTCATTGGAACATCACAGATGAGTCTTTGGTATCTAAAGGGGAATGGAGAAGATCTCAAAGGATACATTGATGCTGACTTTGCAGGATCCAAAACTGACAGAAAAAGCACAAGTAGAACATGTCAATTTCTTGGAGGATCCTTGGTTTCATGGTTTAGCAAGAAGCAAAACAGTGTGGCCTCATCCACAGTAGAAGTTGAATATGTTGCAGCTGGAAGCTGTTGTGCCCAAATCATCTGGATGAAACAGCAGCTTAAATATCTTGAGGTTGAGATGAAGGAAATACCAATGATTTGTGACAACCAAAGTGCTATTAATATCATAAAGAATCCTGTCATGCATTCAAGGACAAAACATATTGAAGTTAGGCACCACTTCATAAGGGATCATGTTTTGAAAGGAGAAATCAAACTAGAATACATCCCAACTAAGGATCAAGTTGCTGATATCTTGACAAAGCCTCTATCAGAAGATAGACATTACAAAATCAGAAGAGAATTGGGTATGGTAAATCCCAATGAACTGTAAGTAAATCCATGTGCAATTCTGTTTTTAGATTTTCCAACATTAAATTAATTCTAACTTTAGCATCGGAGTGAATTTAATTTAAGTTGCAGGTGCTCCTCATGAGATTCAATAGCAATAAATCTGAAAAATGAGCACACCAGAATGGAACAATAAAAAAAATGAAGGAAATGGCAAAAATTCTGAGTTTCTGGATCCATTCTATAAGTTTTTAAAGTTGAAATTCATATCTCAGTTATGTGTTAGATGAATTTCCTTGATAAATTGTGTTTCTGAACAAGTCAGCATGGTCAACATTCGAATTTGGAAGCCCAACAGATGAACTTCTGCTTGTTATACATTGGAACAGTTCTCGGTGATACCTCGAAATTTGTCTGTTGAACCTTGAAAGTTCAAATTTTCAAAAGTAAAAGTTTTAAAGTTATGTTTGTCCAACATGATGATTATACAAATGATTATTTCCTAACATACAAATGTTGGAAAACCTTTACAAAGAAAAGAAATTCGAATTTCTATTTTAAAATTCGTCTGTTGAAGCATGCTCTTCATGTTGAATCTTTGAAAGATGAAGTTTCATATGCATAATTCATCTGTTGTTTGTTGACTTGATTGCTGCTTGGTGTTTACTCTTCAAAATTCGAACTTTGTTGGAACAAAGTTTGTCTATTCACCTTGTGTTGATTAAACCAAGCTACTGTCAGACAAACTTTTGGAAGAAAATTCATCTGTTAGTAAGCTTTGCTAAATGGTTTAACTTTTAACTGCTCAAAGTTCGAATTTTGACCCCTCAAAATTCGTCTATTCGACGGTTACTTACGTTAAAACCGACGATTTTCCACTGAATAGACGTAACCCTACTCTCTTCTTCTCTGAGTCTGTTCAAATTCTTTCTTCAATGCTCTTAAATTATGACCGAAAATCTTCATTTTCCATCATTTAAACATCTTTTCGCATCCTATAAACCTAATCTCTGCTTCATTCTGAATCATTCATCCATGAAAATGGCAAGAGTAAAGAATCCTGAAGCTGGAAAAGGAGAGGCACGACCAAAGAGGAGAGTCAAATCACAATATGTCTCAAAGGAGGGTGAAAAACTAAAGAGAAAAGCCGAATCAAGCAAGGAAACTTCCTCCAAACGACAAAAGACAACCCCAAAGGCAGAATCAAAGAAAACTGGACCCTCTTCTTCGAAGAAAGCTAAGCCTTCAGTCCCTGTTCCTACTGCTGTTGATACTGTTGCTTCTACTTCCTCCTTCAATACTGAATCTGGAGAATATCAACTCACTACACTGCCATTATGGAGCACTCCTCAGATTCAGGAGGAATACTCGACCAAATTTGCCAATAAAAAGGTAATCAAACCTCATTGTGTGAACTTGGAAGATTTCTTAGTCTCAAACAATTTTGATGCTGGAATATGGATGTTGAGATATAAGAATTTGTTAGAGATATTAGAGAGGTATGATGATGAAGTGGTAAAGACATGGTATGCCTCCCTAAAGTACAACAGTAAGAAGAAGAAATGGGAGGTCAATCTGAGATCAAGGACCATTTGGCTCACAGATGAGACTTTTAATGAAGTGTTGGAAATCCCAGGACAAGATGGCCTCAAGATTGACATCACTGCCTCTAGATACATGGATGAGGCAGATTCTGCTGATGAAGAGAGTGGCCCCTTTCTGAACTACAAGAAGAGCACAATTCTGAACACATTGTTCAGAAGAAAGGAAAACAGGCCAACCATAAACCTGCTAAAGCCCACAGATCTCAGTGCTCAAGTAAGGATCCTATACTACATAGTGTCTAGGATCATATTCAACAAAGGAGGCAGCTTCAATCTGATCACAAGGGTAGAAGCACATGTGATGGCAGCAATCATGCATGGAAAGCTCATCAACATGGGACACATCATACTCCAACGCATGATCAAGGCAGGGGATCAGAGGAAAGACTTCACACTCCCCTATGCAGCAATCATTTCCAAAATTCTACAGTATGCTAGAATCCAGCACCTTGAGAAGGGGAAAGGGAAACCCACTGAGATTTTCAAAGAAGAGGAACTTCAAAGGTTAGGGATTGAAAGAAATGAAGGAAGATGGATTGGGAAGGGAGTAGGAAAATCTGAAGATCTCTTCTTTGTTGAAGGTGCCTCCCAACAGCAAGAAGGAACCTCTGAGGCTCCTGCAAGACCTACACCTTAGCCTACTCACATTCTATCTACTCCCTACTCTTGTGCCAAGCCAACCAAGATTACTGAGCTGTATGACAGCTTGTCTACACTCATACTTAGCATCAGGGATAAGTAAAATGCCAAGTTTACTCATCTACAAGATCATATTCACTAGTTGGCAAAGAACATGAAAGTGGTTACTGATGCCTATGAAGATATTCGGAGTGTCATTCCTACCACATCAGCTCCACCTCAGCAAGGATTCCCTGAGTCTACTCAGTCTCCAACTCCTGAGCCTTCAAGCCCCTTTGAGCTAGCCTCTTCTGAGCATGATGATGCTGTAGACGGTACTGAGCCTGCTGGTACATTGAACACACCAAGTCCTGGTCCTCCCTTGGACAATGGTATGGAAGAAGAAGGACCTTGGGATTCAAGCTCTCATCCCATTACTGCAGATGCTCAAGAGTTAATCCTGTCACAGCAAGAATCTGAGCAAGTGGAAAGACTAGTGGCAACCATTTCTACTTCATCAATCATGGAGGTTGCCAAAAGTGAAGAAAGAAGCATTGTGCCTTTTGTTGATTTGGAAGCCATTGCTCACAATGCTCTCTTGCAAGCTCAAAGAAGGAGGCTTGAAGAAATGTTTCGTTCTGATGACCCTGCTCCCTTATCTCTCACTACACATGGTCTTTCAGAAGAACAAAGGGCTCAATTGGCTCTTTCCAGACAAAAGGTGCAAAAGCTGCTTGAGGTCTTTGATGATGAGAATTCAAACCCTGAGCCTCATCTGTCTTTTGATCCTGTGCCCCTCAAAGCTATTCCAGTTTCTCAAATCCCTCCTCCGGTTGATTTTGTTCACCTTCCTGATGATGCCAAAAAGGGGGAGAAGACTAAGCAAACTGGCAAGTCTGCTGCTGAACCATCTGGAAAGACCAACAGCAAGAAGACCAAGTCAAAGAAGAAGTGACTAGAACTTAGGCTTGAGTCCTCTTGTAGTGCTGTATTGAGTTTCAGATGTTTGTTGTGTTGTTTGTGTTTTGTGTTTAATTTGTGTATTTTGAAGTACTTTGCATAAATTGGTTTCCATAAAGCAAAATTTGATAAAATGAAAGAATTCCTTGATTGCAATGATCTGTTCTTATTATTCTTTGAATCTCTTCACATGATCTACTATATATGATATCTTTTGAAATATAATGCATATGCTGAGGGGGAGCTTGTTAAAGCAACCCCAAGTACAATCCAGTTTGCAAGTTGTTTTGTCATCATCAAAAAGAGGGAGATTGTTGAATCAAGTATTTTGATGATTCCAAACCAACCTTCAAGAGCTTGGAATAAAGATATCAAAGGTGCACAAAAGGTTCAAGTGAAGAAATCCTGGAGAAATCAGTGTAAAGATTCATGTAGGATGTTTAGAAACGTTTTGATTTGAGTAAAAGACTTTGATTTGGTGAAAAGATGTTTTAAAACCTTGATTCTATGTTAAATCATGGAATATTTGAAAAACATCCACCAACAGACAAAGTTTGAAAGGTTAATACTAATCTGTCATCTTGAAAATTTGAACTTTAGCTTTAGAAATTCGAATTTCGTACTGAAACAGAACAAGTCTGAAGAGAAGCCTCTCTGACAGACGAATTTTTGCTTGAGAAAATTCAAATTTTGATAAGTGTCTGAAAGGAGCTTTTAGGAACAGATAAACTTTGGGCTTTGAAAATTCGAATTTCAAACAAAATGTAACTTATGAAAACTAAAGAAATTCGTCTGAAATTATATCAAAGTTCATCTGAAACCAAGTTTGGATAGAATTTCAAAATTGCTCACTGACAAACGAACTTTGAATATGAAAATTTGAATTTCAAAAACTAAGTTTGTGAGTCTGTTACAATGATATGTTGACATACGAATGACAGTATTTATAAATTCGGATTTTGAAGTAAGTCTAAAAAGAGGTCTCTCTGACAGACGAACTTTGCCCTTTGAAAATTCAAATTTTGAATCATATGAACTACTGTGCCTAATAAACCAGCTACGGACAAACTAATTTTGGAGTTCCAAAATTCGAATTTCGAAGGCACTGTAGCAATTTGAAAATACTGTTCACACTTAACAGAAAAACTTTCTACTTGAAAATTCGTATGTCACAACGAAGAAACATTTTTCAAATATCAAAATTCAAATTTCACTTCATGACAGACGAACTTTGGGCATTCAATGTTGAAGCTGTTAACCTTTGGTTTCCATGAAATTCGTCTGTTGACCAACTGAAATTCGAATTCCAATATGTTACAAGCATTAAATGCAGTTGGTTAACGGATAGTTTTTTAGAGTAACCATTGGATAACTTCTCCAATGGATAGATTTTGTCTTTAACGAATAGTTGAGACCTAAATCTATAAATATAATATCATTTGAAGTTGTGGATAACAATTTTAACATTGTATATACAGAAACTCTGCCAAATCATCTAGTCAAAGTTTCTTACTCTCTCACTTCAATATTTGTACTCAAACTTTCATATTCACTCCGTTTAAGAGAGTTTAATCTTTGTAAACAATCTTATCTTCATCTGGAAGAAAGATTTTCTTGTGAGGGGATATCACAAGGGATTGGGAAGCACTTTGTAAGAGTGCATAGAGTATATGAGTGTGCTCTAGAAACAGAGCATCATCTTTGTACTAAGGCATTTGCAAGAAGCCCACTGAATTCTTGCAAAATAGTGGAGAATCTCAAGTGGTGACTTGGGGACTGGACGTAGGTCAAGTGAAGAGACCGAACCAGGATAAATATCTGAGCTTTCTTCTCTTTACCTACAACTTTTAAACTTTATTCTCCTATACTCTGTTTTATCATCTATACTTTGCTTTCTTCACTTTCTTGATATTTTGCAGAAAATTTCAAGCTTCCCAATTCACCCCCCCCTTGAAAATCTAGCTAATCTAACAGCATAAGCATGGGTTTCTCAAACAACCCCAGTGATAGTAAAGAAAGGTACTCTCAACCAAGATTCCCAATAAATGATCCTTATGGCCTAGATTAGTAGCAAAGGATTGTGGAGAGCAACTACGAGAGAGCTATTACCTAGAAACAACAGGAAGAAGCTAGAGGCTACACTACTCCACCTATACCGTAGTAGTCTCAAGTGTAACACCTTACTTTTATCTATATTTTCCCATAAATTATAGTATGTACAATGTCTGAATAGCTCATATTAAGAGCTTCAGCCATTAATAGAACCAAAGTATTTAAATAAAAAAAAACGTGGTACTATTCATTTGATTCTCAAGTTTTCTGGACAAATTTTGAAAAATCATAACTTAATCCAGAAAACTCATATCAATGTGTTCAAGTCTCTAAATAAAGATAGAAACATGATATACAAGATAAAAATATGAAAATTTCCTTTAACCTAACCAATTAGTACAACATCAATTTGAATCACTAGGGATCAGAACATCACTTTTTCTAGAACAGTCTTGGGAAAACTTGTATATCTCTCATTGTGCAGATCCAATTGAACTCAAACCAGTGGTATATTAACCTCAAAAGATAAATATTTTCATAAATGTAAGCCACTAAATTTTTGGAGCTCTGTATTATTTTATATCACTTTTAATAGAGAAGAAGTAATATATTCAGTAAAATTCGTAGCCTTCAAATCACTGTCTAGTTTTGACCCTTAATTCAAAAATATACTATAAATTGTACACATATCCAAATTAAGTGTTCTTTAGCTCATTGGAAAGCTTGTTTTCTATAGTTTCAGATAATATACAACACTTGATTTACTTTCCCTGTCTCAGTCAAACAGTATTGACTTTACTTTCATTGCTACAAAATGAACTTCTGGCAATATAACATGACAAAGTAGACTTCATAACAAGCTTACATGATCATTCCATGTTTCAAATCCATGCCAAATATTTCATAATGCTCATAAGAACATAATAGCACAATGATACAGATCTAAAAGCATATACATGGTTTTATGCATAATTTCAAAATATACAATCATAACTTGAAGACATCATTAAGCATCTTCCTCTTCTTCATTCTCCTTACCTTTTTGGACTCCTTTGACATAGTTTGTGCCTAGTCATTTGGGATACTTGAGGGGATGAGATTGGGGGCAATCTCAGTAGCAAGTTACATTTCATGCAATTATATCAATCATGTCAAATAACTCACATTTGATCATATTTAATCACATCAATCATATTTAAACAATAAATTGCCACATTGGTCATAAAAAATTCGGCAGTATAATAGCTTAGAAAATGGACATCCCAGGGAATAAAACCCCTCATTTTACAGCCAAGACCAATCAAAGAAATCACAATTTCAATATGGCAACACAATTTAATCATAGAAAGACAATGAAAGAACATAAAGCAAGAATGTGAAACTTAGCTACCTTGAAGTATTTCTTTAGTTCTTCCTCTTGAATCCAATGCTTTACCACTTGGTTCCACCTCCTTCAAGAACTTACATGGGCTTTATCAATTCCTAATACACCATCAAACACTCACTTTATTCACTGGTTTCATGAGTTACTTCTTAAAGACTCACAAAACCCTAGAATTTCATTTTCTTCACCTTAAGCTTTTTATTTAACCACATACTTGCTCTTAAGGTTTTGGACCATGTGGAATCCATTTTTAGCATCAAATTAATGAAAATCAAACTCTTTTCCATCATATTAAACTAACCGAAACAAGGATTGGAAGAGAAAAGTGATTTTCATTTTCTTACTTCCAAACATACCAAACCTTGTTCCTTTCACTTAATCTTATGCTTTCTCTTTAATTTATGGCAAAAAAATCACTTTCTTTCCTAACTCCTTCATCTTGGATGAAATTTACAGCAAAGAAATAGAAGAGGAACTCAAGGAAACTAACCTTAAGCCATTCAAAACTTGAAGGAAAAATCATTAGAAGTTGAGAGAAGATTTTTACCTATTTTTTCTTGAATTTTATCTTCTCCCTTTTTCTTCTCCTTCCTCACGTTCCCTTCTTTCTTTTCTTGTGTGTTTTTAGACTTCACTCCCTCTCTTTCTCTCTTGCTAAGGTCGGCCAAGACATGAGCTAAAGTGGGAAATATATTAAACTCACCAACCAATAGGAATTTGCCACCAAAGCTTCTTGATTTCTCTTGAAAATTCATGAAAATATTAAATTAATGCCATTTTGTCATGTGCTATAGATGGAGCATGAATTTGAGGGTACCTTGGTCTAAAAATTTTAGATAATTACTTATCCAGATATATCATGAACCGGTTTGGACAAATAAAGTTACTTTAGCAGTATATTTTACTATTATTGGGATACTAATTATAATTATATTGGGATATAAAATTATCATAATATAATTATCCCAATTGGTCCAAATATAAGACCCATATATTTTTCTTGAATGAATACTACTTCTTCCTACAGTTCAGACTGACCTTTATCAAGTAAGATATTAATATTAATTCATAATTACTCAATAAATATTATTTTGATCTTAATAAATTCAATACTATATTTCATTGGTCTTAGCTCATTGAGAGCTTCATTTTGACTATAATTTTTTATATTTACAAAAATGACCTTGACCCGGGATAAATTTATAATTTTTAAAACTTTCGGGGCATTAGATGTAATTTATCCCAAAATTCATAAAATTTTCTTCAATCATCCCCATGCCTCCACTTACTTACTTTTCTTTCTCTCTTCTTTTTTTTTCTTTTCCTTTTTCCCTTTTCCTTCTTCTTTTCTTTTCTTCCTTCCAGGGGCAAAAATGTAATTTCTCATTTTTTCGTCCAAACGAGAAAAATGACCTCTTTGTCCTATTTCACGTAAAACAGTGTCTGTCCATTTTTGCAAATTATGCATTTTTAGTTATCTAACATTTTAGGGATGTTACATCAAGCATATTAGTAAGCTCTTACAGGATAAGCTACCAGGCAACTGATTAAATTTATCAGTCATTGACATATAGTTATGTAATTTAGAATGTATCAACCATCATCCTTGATGGTGAATTTGACGTGTAAAATGTTGAGGGATGGACTATGAGCCTGAAAAGATTTCTAAGAAAATGGGCGGCACGTTAGAAATGAAAGACTTTAATGGCAATATATAAGTTGAAGAATAAGATTGATTAAAGGAAGTAAAATTTATAAGAATATGCTCCGATAAGAATGAGTTGGTCATTAAAAGTATAGTAAGGCATCACCAATTGGCTAGAAATTTGATGTACCCTAGTAGTACAATGATGAGCAAGGAAAGGTACACAAGTTGAAAAGAGGCCTAAACTAAGAAATTAAAGAAAAGATGTCCGATACATATTCAAACTTTTAATTTATTGATCAAAGTAAGTAGGATCACTGGAAATAGTCTGAGTGACGTGAATGTTTTACCAGCATCTCCAAACACCATTAGTATGAAAATTTTGGAGAAAGGAAAAGTAAGTAAGGGTAAGGATAAGAAGCGTTAGAATAACAGGGGATTTATGAAGCAAGGTAAAAGAGCAGAGAAGGTAGAACAGGTAACCTAGCTCTATTTAAATATAGAAAGGCTCATGTGAAAAGGCTATGTTTAGTAAGATAAAATGGTGCTCCAAGTATGGAAAGTCGAGATGTTAAACTTGTGATAGTACTATGGAAATTGCCAACTCCATACCACAAGCACAAGGGAGAGTCTTTGTACTATCCCGATTTGAAGCCGTAAGTCACCAAATTTTAGCAAATGTATGATGCAGGTGCAAGCTATTCTTTTATAATGTAGCTAAAAGATTAGGTATGGATGTTATTATTTTGTGATTTACATGTAAATGTTTTCATTAGCAGCAAGGCCATAATTTCCAATACCAGTTTAAATATGTATTAAAGAACCATAACAAGCACAATGGGCTTGTGTAAATAATCTCCTCTCAGACTATAAGGAGAAGATATTAATTATGCCTACCCCTAAATGTGTTGAGAGTCAGATAGATGATATACTAGCTACTGAAGCTAGGAAAAACATGAAGAAGAATGTTAAGGATTAAACAAAAGAAGTGATGTATGATTTAAAGAATAAAGTTTGATAAAGATTCAAGGCCTCCATAATGGAAAGTTAGTAATGTGTTGACGATGTTTAAGACATGAGGTATGAATCTAAAAGTACAATGTATGAATAATGCTTAAGGTATAAAGTGTGAGCCAAAGGTAATTGATTTGTGACAAGCAGTTAGAGCACTACAAAACCTAGAGACAATTAATTGTTGAGCTTAGTATAAAATCTGGCTATAAAGAAAGTACTTGGCCGAAAGATCTCACAATGAGAGAAATCCTCCATCAACTACCAAAGTGAGAAGAAAGGGAGGTAGCTCTTAGGTGAAAGCCCAATTGAGCAAACTCTTGTGAAGAAGCCCAAGTGAGCTAAGAAAAATGAAATCCTCCATATAATGAAAGTCACTGAGGTGAGGCAAATGAGAGATAGCTCCTGGGGTGATGCCTCAATGAGCAAGAATAGCAAGAGGCTGAGGGCTAGATTCTAACTAAGTTAGCAAGAGACTTTTGAAGGGTTAAGAAGTTTCCCTAAAATTGCCAGATCACTGATTAATCTTAGCTAAGAAGTTAAAGATGTTATAAATGAGAATAGAATGTTAACAGTAACCATTACCTTAATATCAGTTAGATTTCAACCCATAGAAAGCCAAAAGAATTCAAGGGCTATGGTAAGAAAAGCAAAATATAAGGTTCGGAGGTATGTTTATATGCATAGCTATAGTGGTGAATTAAAGCTCTAAACTGATAAAAGTTAGAGAAAAAGGAAGTAATATAAGTACAAATAATAGATAAAAATGTGAATGATAACAAAACGTCGATTTGGGGCATTATGCCAAATGTTAAAGGAAGAAGTGAATAACAATTGAATGCCCTAGAAATAAAGCAGTAAGTTATCTAGAGGTCCCACAGACAAGTTATGGCTTAGAAGAAAGCTTATTGCCATATTTTCTAGGTCTAGCAGTGGTAAGAGTGTAGCAAAACCCCTCAACACCTTATAGTTAAGCGTGCTCGAGTAGGGAAAATTTCAGGATGGCTGACCTATTGGGAAGCAATAAAGATGTAAGAAGTATGAAGGGTAAGATATGTAGATAGTTGAATGTGGGCACTATAAGTCTTACCAAGGCACCTATTATTACATAAATAGAAGTATGAACAGTATATGGTAGTCTCAGATGATAGTGATGATGAGAATGATGTGTTGAAGATTGTGCCATAGGCCAATCATTATATTATGAACATTGTACTTCATTATAAAAAAAGAAGGTGTTTTTTCTTTCATTACATTATTATATTATTTGCATGTTTTCCTTTATAATAATATCCTTGGATAAAACATTTTATCCTAAATGTCCCTAGTCATTCATCTTTGTGAGAACAATGATGAACTAAGACTAGTATGATTTTGATTGATAATTATGGATAAATTATGTATGAAGATACGAATCAAAATCATAAGTACATGCTAGGGAACATGCACTATATCGACCCGTCATGAGATAGCTGCAAAGATCAAGTCGTAAGCTTATCTCATATATTTATGACCATGTCACTGAGCCCTCAGACCTGAAATCACCATAGCTTTCTACATAGGAACACTATACTTTGACATAGTCAAAAGACACCTTTAATAGGAAGATTATAAGGCTATGATCGGGTATAGTGGAATTCATGTAGAGGAAGATGAATGGTCAAGATGGAATTTATCCCTTTAATTAATGGAGAGATATATCTAGGCCTCTTGATGAGTTAGATTGAGAAATGCATGGCCATGCTCGAATGTAAGAATTTCCATTTATTCTGTTAGTTTGCTTGGAGATCGAGAAAGTGATGGTCGAGTAAGATGAGGATAACATTTTCATGCCTCATACTTGACCTATATATATCATGAGACAAAAGAGATATGATAAGGTTATATGATAGGTTGCATTGGATCACCAATCTCATATAATTTGGGTAGTCATAATATCTTGTTAGAGGATACTTGTGACTTGTGAGTCCAATAGTGTCATTGGCCCACTATCAACATCATATGAGCCTGCAGGATCACACACAAGAACGAACCAACTCAAGTTAGAATGTCCAGATTCATTAAATCTAATGTGTCTAGATTCAATGAATTTAATGTTCAATTTAGGGTGTATGAATTTTATAAATAAATTATATATATTTGATATATATATTTTATAAAATTCGAAATATATATATTTTTGATATATTATATATATATTTGATATATATTAAATATTTTGAATTATATATATTATTTAAATTAATTTAAATGAATAAGTTTTAAATTTAATTCGATGTGATAGATTTAAATTTAAACTAATGTCATAATCTGAATTTCATTTATATGATAAATTAAATTTAGATTTGATTTTGGATTTAAATTAGATAGTTGGTTTAGATTTATTCTATTAGATAGATTTAAATCTAAACTAATCTATTTAATCAATATTTGATTTAATTTAAATAATTGATTTAAATTAGTCAAATAGTAAACCTTATCTATGTAATTATAGATATGAGGGTTATTATATACAAAATTAAGAGAGAGTCTCCATTCACCCTAAAGATAGAGCGGTCGCACACTTAAAGAGAGACAGTGTACGAACGAATAGAGAATGTACGGACACACACACACAGAACGTACAGATGTTTACAAATAGAGATGCTAGTACACCGTTTGAGGTGGACTCACCATTTGTGTGGATACCGATAGAGGGAGCTGATCAGATGCGTCAATTCCTAGGGTCTGATAGTCAGAAAAGAATGCCAAAGGAATGCACCGAAGGTAGAATTCTTTTCTACATCTCAATCTAAACAACAATGACAGATCCATGGGAGGAAATTCGATGATGTTTTTCTGTTGCGCATGTACCGAGATTCCCAACATGATGATGTTTGAAGAGCTCCAAATCTTTGGAAGAGCATAAAAGACAATTAAGAATTTTTGAAATGTTGCAAAAGCAAAGACTTGCTGAACTTAGTAAATGGGAGTTAGGCTCCAAAAAGAACAGTTAGTAGGTTACAGAATCTCCCATAAAGATATCAATAGATTCTAGTAAAGAAAATAAAGTTATGAGATGGGAGAGACCGAAAATTGAAATAAGATGAGAATTTTTACTAGTTTAGCAAGATATTATAAAAGAAATTTCTCTTAGCTTTTTTCTTATCACTTAGTTAGACAGAAAGTTTGTGGGAATGAAATTATAAAATGAGTTTCTATGAACTAAAGGGGCTAAACCTCCTTCCCTATGTTAACTGTTCTGTTCCAATGATGACCCACAATGTCTATGACAATGAAAAGTAAGAATGGTTCAGGGTATGAGCAACATATCAGGGTCAAGTTGAGGTAGTAACCTATATTTTAAATGATATTTTTATAAAATGTATTCCCACTTATAGCAGTAATAATAAAAGCTCTCAAGATACGGAGTTAGTACAAGCTATTATGCTTATAGTACTACCATAAAGGTACTAAGACCACGGTAATCTCAAGTGATCAAGAAATAAGAAGAAGAGTTAAACTTGAGGTATAAAAAGTAGAATGAAAGAATGATTAAAATTACTTGAAAGTATCATCTAGGTAGAGCTAACGAGATAAGTTTATGTCTTTGTAGAAAGTCAGCTAAAAGTTATGAAAAGAATAAGAAGTGAAAAGCAGGTAAAGATTGCCTTGTAAGTGCCATTCAAGAAAAAGCTAATGCATTAAGCTTATGCTTTGGCAGAGAAGTTATTCATTCATATGATTAGTCAAAAAGTATGGAAAGATAAAGAAAAGGAAGATGTCAAGTGCCGATAGAAAAACTATGGCATGAACTAGATGAGGAAAAACCGTGATAGTAAGAATAAATATGTTATGTAGAAGTTATCAATGCCTTAAGATCAAGGGAACTGTGACAGTAAGAATGAATGTGTTTTATGGATAGCTTCCAATACTCGTATAGTAAGGTAGATATATGTTGTCCTTGATATTTTCCCAATATGAAAGTTTTAGTTAGACCTTACAAAGGTCATAAAAAAATAATCATGCCAAAGTGAAGTATTGACTATTAAGTTAAACCAATAAGAAAGAAAATATTCCTCTGATAAGAGGTGTTCTGAAAATTAAGAAGTGATAAGAAAGAGAAAATAATATGTAAGAATTAAGCAAATTTCGAGGATGAAATTTTATTAACAAGGAAGAAATGTAATATCCTTATTTTTATGGGATACCATAGTCACATGAAAGGGTGTGAAAGGAAGTAAGATAATAAAGTAATATACTTGGTCTTTTAATGGAATTAATCTTCTACATAGTCCTTAAGAGAAATTATGCTTAGTTCTTAATTGAAATTAATTTTTCATAAAGTTTATAGCAAAAATTAATTCTAGAACTGGGCCAAAAAAATATATGTAATATACTAATTAGATGAAAGCCCATCTTAAGTTGAGTACAACAGTATAAGTATTGTGTAGCCGGGAAATTTAGGTTGAGAGATAGACCAATTTACAAGTTAATGTGAATAGTATAAAAAAATAAAAAATTTATCTTTTGGCAAAATTACAAGTGCTAAGAAGAATGAATAATTATGTTTTTACCCGGCTCAGGGGAAAAATAGTCCTTTTCCATATTGGAAGTAAAATGTGAATATTGCATTTAAGCTCGAAGAAAAAAAATGTTGATATCGTAAAATGCATAACAAATTAAGAAAACAGAGAGACATCGTTAAGCGTGAAGAAGGGCAAAAAAGTTATTTTTCCCAATTAAAAGAAAAAAAATGAGAAAATTATGTTTTGGTCCCAAGAAATGAAATATTTTTGCACCTTGGTCTCTCAAGTAAGAAAAGTCACTTGGTAGTGAAGTCAAATAAGCCTTGGAGAAAATTATAACTAATGATTCAAAAGTTTTAAAAATTATAAATTTGCCCCGGTCAAGGGTATTTTTGGAAATTTAAAAATTTATAGTTAAAATGAAGCTCTTGATGAGCTTAGCCCAATGGAATATAATAAGAAATTTATTAAGATCAAAATAATATTTATTGAGCAATTAGGTTTAATATTAATATTTTATCCGATAAAGTTATTTTGGACTATAGAAAAAGGTAGTACCAATTCAAGGACAATGATTGGACCTTACTAAAATATATTTTGACTCAAGATAATGATTTTATCTAAAATTTATTTTTGGATAATCTTGTACCAATATAATGACAATTTCAATAAAAATATTTAATTGGTAAATTTA
Source organism: Adenanthera pavonina (assembly GCA_026686845.1). Lineage (NCBI taxonomy): Eukaryota > Viridiplantae > Streptophyta > Magnoliopsida > Fabales > Fabaceae > Adenanthera > Adenanthera pavonina. The sequence continues at coordinate 6,030,359 of JAIVEN010000019.1, read as the reverse complement.
ATCGATAAAGGGTATATTGGTTTATGAAAATTATTAAAGCAATTTTTTGCCAAAAGGATGAACTTTCTTAAAATGCATTGAAAAGCTTCAAATATGAAAATTCCATTAAATTTGAAACTTTGACAACCTGTAAATTCATTCGACATCTTCATATCAATTCGAGTATAGTTGAAAGAGTTGAGCTCAATTAAAATTTTGTTTTGACCTCATTTTGCTCCAAAGGTTGAACTTTTTGAAAATCCATCAAAAAGCTTTAAAAAAGAAAATTCCATTAAATTTAGAACTTTGACAAAACTTGTATGTTCATCCAGCATCCTCACGTCAATTCAAGCCTCTTTGGAAGAGTTGAGCTCAATCGGATTCCGTTTTTACCTCATTTTGGCTAAAAGGATGAACTTTCTAAAAATTCATCAAAAAGCTTCAAACATGAAATTCCCGTTAAATTTACAACTTTGACAAAACCTATAAGTTTATCCGGTACCCTCACATCAATTCGAGTCTAGTTGGAAGTATTGAGCTCAACTGGATTCCGTTTTGACCTCATTTTGGCGAAAAAAGATGAACTTTTTAAAAATGCATCAAAAAGTTTCATACATGAAACTCCCATTAAATTTTATGTCCAATGAAAAATTGGGGTATCTCAGTATCAAATCGTAGAACATAAGTAGTAAATAATATAAGCTGAGTATGGCATCCCTAAATTCCTAGATATCATAAAATGCACAAATATGTAGTAAAATCTGAGATACATGAATAGATATGAAAAAGGGTAAAAAGATTATTTTTCAGGTTAGAACATAAAATGTGAAAATTTCAATTTAGTCCCGGGGAAGAAAAGTTTTTGTAGTTTAGTCCCTGGGGAAAAGTATGAAAAAGGACCCAAAACAATAAAAAATTATATTTTTGCTCAATGCAAGGGTAATTTTGTAAATATTGAAAATTTTTGTCAAAATGGACTTGTTGACATCCTGAACCCAATGGACTAGAATATTTAGTTCAAAAGAATCAATTTGGAAGAAATTTGACTACAAAATGCAATAGAAATTATACTGCAAAAGTAAAAGTACTATGGGCCCCACTAAAAGTTGAAAAAGTAAGAAAAAGTTTGTGGACCCCACACAAGTGCTTTTTGAGACAGGATAATAAAGTAAACACAGATACAAACCTACTTTAATCCTATACCCATAAAATAACAAAAGTAACTTTAACAATCTAGTTAAAAGTAACTATCACAGCATATATCTAGATTGAAAAAAATATGTAGTATTCTGGAAAAATATCCTTCTCTTAGGCATTATTTAACAGCAATCTATGTGATGAAACTAAATATTTTAATATTTTTCAAGAAATATAATCAAGAAGTAGTTTAAAAAGTACCAAAGTTAACTTAACCATGACTAATGCTTCCATTAGATATCTCTCCTTTTGGGCAACGTAAGTGCTGCTTAAGAGAGTTAGAAGCATAAAATTTTCAAAAGTAAGAAAACGAAGTAGCGTGAAAAGAGAAGGGAGAAAAAAGGGAGAAAACTTGAGGAATCAATATCTAAGTGCTAGGTAAGTTTCTCTACTACCTTATGCTAGTTGTTTCAAGTAGGTTGAAGTAGTTTCATGAACTTCTCCTCTTCCCTTCTTAAGAGTGGGTTTCAACCATGAGTAGGAAGTGAAAAGAAATGAGTTTTCATGCAAGGAACTTGATGGAAAGCTTGAACTAGTTGAGAAAGTGTCGTTTCTAAGAGATGAAAGCAAATTGCATGAAAAATTTAGGGTTTTATGGAGACTTTTTGAAGAAACTTTATGAATCAATAGCCTAAGTGATTATTTAATGTTGCATTTAGGTTCAAAAAAGCTCGTGAAAGTGTTAAATGTTTGGTTTAATATAATATAAATTTTGATGATGACAAACATAGAGTATTAAGGAACAAATATATCATATTTGTATAATATATTTTGTTCTTAAAAGAAGTAAAATGTGCATTAACATGTGTTTAATTGTGTTTATAATGTTTATATCATGCTATGTACTAATATATCCACTATGCTTTTATATTTTATAATACAAGTTGAATATATAAGTTGGACTAACTACTTGGCTTGTAAGCATAATATATTAAATGTAGGATTGTCCAAGAAGGAAGAGTGAGCATTGGAATAAAGAAAGGAAAATCAACATCATATCTCACTCAAAGAAGAAAGAGAGAAAGAATGCTCCAAGAATTAAAGATCAGAAGGGAGCATGGCAAAAATAGAATGACCAAGTAAAAGTAAAGCTTAACTTTTGAAGACTTAACTATTAGGTATATTTTGTTCTCACTTAGATCTTAAGGTGGTTCAATCTTTGAAATTTACTTAATCTTGTTACCATATGTCTTAAATGAGTTAGGTTAAATAAATCTAATGTCAACATATGTTACAGTTAAAGAATATTGGCTAAGAGATGAATTTTGCTTATAATTCATATTTATTTTGTGCAAAATTTGTACTTTGCTTGTTAAAGTTTGAAGTTATAGAGGTTTAATCTCTAATAGATAAATTTTAAATCTGAAATTCAAATTTTGGACTAAGCATAGTTAGTAAAATTATGCAAAATTTGCATGAATCTTAGTTAAAATCCAATTGTTGGTGAAGTTCAAAATGAGTTCAAAGTCACAGCCTTTGACGGATGAACTTTGAGCTTCAAAGTGCTAACTTCAAAGTGAGAACTTTTGTGTCTTGTTGGGACAAACCTTTAACAGATAAATTTGAGTTTCTGAAATTTGAATTTTGAGATACTATGTGAAAACTTAAGGAAGTTGTTCAAACTCTTTAGACACACTTTCAATATGAAAATTCACATAAACTAATATTAGATATCTTTTATAAATTCGAAATTTGAATGTCACTTAGTAATAGATGAATTTTGAAGTTCAATGATAAACACATAACTATGCTGACTTTACGAAATTCATCTATTGAGCCTTAAAATTTGAACTTTTGTGTGTTAGAAGCATTTAATGTGGTTGTTGAACGGCTCTTTCGGCAGAGTAACAGCTAGAATTTATGTCTAATAGATAAATCTTATATCTAACAACTAGTTAAGTCACAAATCTATAAATAGAATTTCATTTGAACTTATGGGTAACGAATTGAAATGAGTTAAGTGGAAAAATGTTGCTGTAATGAATTAAGTCATTATATGTGAGTATTCAAACTTAAACCCATCTCATTAGAATGAACTTCAATGTATTATCTACTCTTAAAGAGAGTTTCATTTTCTATAATCTTCTTTTCTACAATTTCTAGATAAAATCGTAGTGTGAGAAAATACTAAGGGAATTACATATCTTGTAAGGGTATGGGGAGAGTAGCTTCACAAGTGCTTAATAAAACTTGTGGGATGTACTAAGGCTTCCTAAGTGCCCGGATTAAACTTATGAGACATAGTGAAAAATCTCAAGTGATGGCTTGAGGATTGAACGTAGGCCAAGTGGTTTGGACTTAACCAATATAAATCTTTGTGTGTTACACTTCATCTTCTCATTTCATCTATCTACTTTATCATACTCTGTTCTGATGTAACATTTGATGAAATTGAGTTGTACTTCAAAAGAGGCGAAAATTCTTGCATCACCTAATTCACCCCCTTGGGTGACCAGTCAATCTAACAATTGGTATCAAAGCTTGAACTCCTAAAAGAGGATCTAATCATCTAGAAGCAAAATGGCTGGCTTTAGAGAAAATATGCGACCAAAGGGGAACAACAGCAACCGACCTCCAGGTTTTAGTAGAGAACATTATGATACTGGAAGATCGAAATGCAGATATATCCTCCATCCATAGACCTAGAGATTTGGTCTATCGTAAAAAGGGTAATATCTTGCCAATATAGATACAGGACGACGATACATACAAAGAAAAGCCAGAAGAAGAGTAGAACGATGAAAATAAATGAAGAGTTCTACTGAACTTTAAGGCAAAACACTCTTTGATTAATGCTATAAATTAAGATAAGTTCTACAGAGTGTCAGATTGTAGTACAGTTAAGGAAATTTGGGATGCTTTGGAGATTACTTATGAAGGCATATGTAGGGTAAAGGAAAACAGACTCAGCTCTCTCACAGCAGAATATGGAGTGTTCAAGATGATTAATGTTGAGTCTATTAAAGACTTCCAAATTCATTTTGCTCATGTCATCAATCATCTGGAAGCTTTGGGAAAGAGCAACATGCAAAGAGAGCAAGTATGCAAAAATGCTCAGAGCTTTACCTAAAAAATGATAACCAAAAGTGATAGCTATTGAAGAGACAAGAGGAGAACCATACCAATCTATCATTACACTATTTGAAAGCCATGCTGAACATGAAGGAAGACTTGTCATCCTATGGGCACAGCAAAATAAAAGTAAAACATTGATGTTCAAAGCTACTATATCACAGAGCTCAGAAGAAGATACTACTGATGATGAAAGTGATGATAACAATAGTGATGATGAATAGGACGAGCTAAAAGAGTTAACAATTAAATTTGAAAAATTCGTCAATAACAACAAGAAGGAGCTTTAGGAACAAAAGCACTCCTACCATGCAAATAAGCTAAAGTACCATTCAAAGAGGCAAGGAGGAAGAAATGCAGAGAGGAAGAGTCATGAAGCTAAAGTTGCATACAACTTTGCAATCTGGGGCAATAGTTCAGATGAAGATGATGACGATACCTATCCATACTTGATGGAAATATCCAATGATAAGGTATCAAATTCCAACTCTAAGTCTGATTTTGATTTTTCTTTTGATGAGTTGCAAGATGCTTATAATGAAATGCATGATGGACTGATTCTATTAGTAAAAACACTTGCACGCAGTAAGAAGAAATTGATTTCCTTAGAAAATGAATTAGAATTGGAAAAGAATGAAAAGAAATCACTTTAAAAGAAAATAAATGATTTAGAAAATATTTGTGAAACCTATATACACACTTTCTCTTGTGATTGATGTGATAGATTAAATAAAGAAAAAGAAGAGTTAACTAAAGTCAAGCCAATTTCACCAAGGCAAAGATAAGTTGAATATTCTACTGGGCAAACAGATATGTGTGTTTGACAAATTAGGTGTTGGCTACATGAGTGAGTTCAATGAGAAAAGTAAATGTTGTTTGAAATTCTTTGTGCTTACTGTAATGCCTAACTCACTATTATACACATATTATAGGGAAAAATGGGCATATTGCTAATCTATGCAATATAAGGAAAAATGGTTTAAGCAAAGACATGAAATGGGTTCCAAAGAATACCATTAATGCATCTGGACCCAAAAACAAATAGGTATCAAAATGTTTTTCTAGTGTTTCATGTGTGTAGAATAAATCCAAGAAGAAAAAACATATTGGTGCAGGAAACAAGTCACAAAAAAGGAAAGCTTTCCAAAACTCTGAAGTTGCAATTACAAATCACAAGGAAAAGCATTGGAAGCAAACCTCTCATTCATCTCAAGAAAGGATCTCAAATAGAAATCAGACCATTCACCTTGAGAAAAGAAAGAGTAGATGCTTCAACACTAGTGTGACAAATGCAAAGGAGAAAAATAAACAACTACACACCAAAGTAAAGCAAAATATCACAAGGACATAATCTTTGGTAACATCTATCACTTACCCTATTCAAGTATTAGTTTATACCTTATATTTGTGTAAGATTGAACTTTAGTCCAATATGAATTTTAAAATGTTTAAACTTTCTTTCCGATTTGACCAGTAAAATCGGTGCATGCCTCAGCCGTAATCCTAGGAAAATTTGGATAAAAAGGAACTGGTCCAATAGGCTTTAAGCTTGTGTGGGGCTCTTCTATTTAGTTGAAAAAATGTATTGCACATAAAAAAGGATGTAACACGAGGATTTCCCAGGAAGGCACTCATCCTAGTACTACTCTTGTCTAAGCACGCTTAGCTGCGAAGTTCCAATGGGATTCGATGCATTAGTGTTAGCATGATCATACCTAATAGTGGAGGCACTACCATTTGTTATATGGACTCACCAAGTCTCGACAAATGTACCACGAGCAACCATTCAGGAATTGTCCTCGAACCGGTCCGACTGGTGAAACAGGGAATCAAGTTGAACATTTTGGCTAGTTCCTCCAATCAAACCGACTCATGATTCAAACTTAGAGCCTAGTGAAATTTACCAAAGGAGAGGGAATGGTTAAAGAATTGATCACACTGGCCTCAAGCTGGTCCGATCGGCGAAACATGGAATTGGGCCGATCCTTATTGCCCTTTTGAATGGTTCTTGTAGTTGAATCAGACCGGCCGGTGAAGAAGATGAATTGGGTTAAACTTTCTCGCCTGTTTGACCAATCAAATAGCTACATGCCCCAGCCTATACTCTAATGGAAATTGGTTAGAAAAAGGAATCGGTCGAGTGAGCCTCGAGCCTGTGAAACAGAGAACTGGCTGCGACACTTCTATTTAGTTGGAAAAATGTATTGCGGGAGGAATGGGAAAGGGTGGAGGACGAGTCAAACCGGTCTGACCAACTACACATAGAATCGAGTCAACCCTTATTATCGGTTTGACCAGTTCTCTCGATCAGACCAGACCAATTGGCGAAGCAAGTGAATGGGTCAAACTTTCTCATCAATTCGACTGGTTAAACCGGTTCCAGCCCCTGCTCATAAAGTTTGCTAATATTAGACAGAAAAAGGAACCAGTCTAGTAGGCCTCGATCCTGTGAAATAGAAAACCGGGTAGGGTGCTCCTATTTAGTTGAAAAAAATGTATTGCGGAAAAAAAAGGGTGCAACACTAGGAGTTCCCAAGAGGTCACCCATTCTAGTACTACTCTCACCCAAGCATACTTAACTACGAAGTTCTGATTTGATCTTGTACATTTGTGTTGGTATGATCGCACCCGACAGTGGAGTCACAATCATTTGTATTAAGGACTTACCCAGTCTTGACAAACACCCCATGAGCAGTCGATCGAGAACCATGCTTGAGCCTGTCTGGTCGGTGAGGTGGGGAATTAGGTCAAACTTTCTTACCAGTTCATCCGATTGGATCGGCTCATCCTTCCATCGAAGAGCCCAGTGGAAATCATAGGAAGAGAAGGAAAGGGATGAGAACCGGTCAAACCGATCCGACCGGCTACATATCGAATCAAGCTAGCCCTAATTACCTATTTAACTAGTTCTTGTGGTCGGATCGGACCAACCAGTGAAATAGGTGAACGGGTCAAACTTTCTTGCCAGTTCAACTGGTTAGACTAGTGGATGCGCTGACTCGTAAGTTTCTAGAAATTGGATGGAAAAAGAAACTGGTCCAGTGGGCCTCGATCCTGTGAAATAGAGAACAGGGTGGGATGCTTCTATTTAGTTGAAAAAATGTATGGTGCAAAAAGAGGGGTATAACAAGGGACCTCCCAGGAAGTCACCTATTTTAGTACTACTCTCGCCCAAGCACACCTCACTGTGGAGTTCTGATGTGATCTAGTGCATTAGTACTGGTGTGATTGCACCCAACACTGGAGGTGCAATCTTTTATTTTATGGACTCATACAATCTCGACAAATGCAGCAGAAGCAGCCGGTCAGGAACCGTGCTTGAGCTTATTCGACTAATGAGGCAGGGAATCGTGTCAAACTTTGTTGTCGGTTTATCCTATTGGACCGGCTTATGTTTCTGGCAAAGAGCCCAGTGGAAATCACCGGAGGAGAGGAAAGGGGTTGAGAACTGGGTCACACATGGACTTGAGCTGGCCCTCTTTGCCGGTTCGACTGGTTCTCATGCTTGGACTGAACCAATCGGTGAAGCTGGACGATGAGTCAAACATTCTTGCCAATTCAACTAGTGCATGCCCTAGCCCGTAAGTTTGTGAAAATCGGATGGAAAAAGAAACCGATCCAGTAGGCCTCGATCCTATGAAAAAGAGAACCAGTTAGGGTGTTTCTATTTAGTTGAAAAAACATATTGTGCAAAACGAGGGGTGTAACACAAGGACCTCTAAGGAGGTCAGCCATCCTAGTACTACTCTTACCCAAGCATGCTTCACTGTGAAGTTTTGATGTGATTTGGTGCACTTTTGTTGGCATCATTGCACCAGATAGTGGAAGTACAATCGTTTATTTTATGAACTCACCTAGTCTCGACAAACACGGCACGTGCAGCCGGTCGAGAACCGTGCTCAAGCCATTTCGACTCGTAAGTTAGGGAATTTGATCAAACTTTCTTGCCAATTCATCCAGTCTAACTGGCTCATCCTTTCATCCTAGAGTCTAGACGAAATCACTAGAGGAGATAGAAAGGGTTAAGAACAGGTCAAATCGATCCAACCAGCAACACATGGAATCGAGCCAGCCCTCACTGCTGATTTGATCGGTTCTCGTAGTCAGACCAGGCTAATCAGTGAAGCAAGTGAATGGGTCAAACATTCTCGTCGGTTCAACCAATTAGATCAGTGCATGCCTCGACCTGATAGTTTGCAAAAATTGGACGGAAAAAGTAACCAGTCCAACAGGCCTAGATCCTATAAAATAGAGAACTGGGTGGGGTGGTTCTATTTAGTCTAAAAAATGTACTGGGCAAAAAGAGGGGTACAAAAGGAGTACTTCCTACAAGGTCATCTATCCAGGTACTGCTCCAGCCCAAGCACGCTTAGCTATGAAATTCTGATGGGATCTAGTGCATTAGTGCTAGTATGTTCACACTCAACAGTGGAGGCATAATCATCTATATTATAGACTCACCCAGTCTTGACAAACACGCCATGAGTAGCCAGTCGGGAACCGTGCTTAAGCCTATCAAGCTGGTAAGGGGGGAATTGGGTCAAACTTTCTTGCTGATTCATCAAATCAAACCCACTCATGTCTCCAGCCTAGATCCCATATGAAATCACCAGAGGAGAGGGCAAATGTTCATGATCCGGTCAAACTAGTTACATGTGGAATCAAGCCGGCCCTCACTGCCGGTTTGACATGTTCTCACAGTTGTACAAGACCAACTGATGAAGTAAGTGAAAAAGTCAAGCTTTCTAATTGGATCGACCGGTTAAACCAAAGCATGCCCCAACCTGTATGTTTGTGGGAATCAGAGGAAAAATAAATCTGGTCCAGTAAGCCTCGATCATGTAAAATAGAGAACTAGGTGGGTTACTTCTATTTAGTTGTCAAAACATATTACAAAAAAAAAGGGGTGTAACACAAGGACTTCCCTGGAGGTCACCCATCCTAGCACTACTCATGCCCAAGTATACTTAACTGCGGAGTTTTGATGTGATCTGGTGCACTTGTGCTGGCATCATTGCACCTAACTGTGGAGGTACAATCGTTTATTTTATGAACTCACCCAGTCTTGACAAATGCGTCACAAGCAGCAGGTCCAGAATCATGCTCAAGCCGGTCCAACAGGTGAGGTAGGGAATCAGGTCAAACTTTCTTACTGGCTCATCCAGTTGAACCAGCTATTTTTTCCGGCCTATAGCCTAGTAGAAATCACCATAGGAAAAGAAAAGGTCTAGAATCGATCAAACCGGTCTAACCTGCTACACATGGAATTAAGACAGCCCTCATTGCTAGTTTGATCTATTCTAATGGTCAGACTAGACCAATCGGCCGCCGGTGCATGCCCCAGCCTGCAAGTTTGTAGAAATCGGAAGGAGAAAGGAAACGATCCAGCAGGCCTTGATCCTGTGAAATAGAGAACCGGGAAGGGCACTCTTATTTAGTTGAAAAAATGCATTGCGCAGAAAGAAAGGTGCAACATGAGGACTTCCCAGGTGGTCACCCATCCTAGTACTACTCTCACCTAGTCACGCTTGACTGCTGAGTTCTGATGGCATTCATTGCTTTAGTGCTGGCATGATCGCACCTGACAGTGGAGGTGCAATCATTTACTTTGTGCACTCAATTAGTCTCAAAAAATGCACCACAAGCAGTCATTCGATAAACGTGCTAGAGCTGATCCAACCGGTGAGGCGGAGAATTGGGTCAGGCTTTCTTGCCAATACATCTGGCCAGATCGACTCAACTTTTTGGTGTAGGGCCCACCAGAAATCACTGGAGTAGAGGGAAAGGGTCAAGAATCAATCAAACCGGTCTGACCAGCTAAACGTGGAATCGAGCCGGTGCTCATCGCCGATTTGACCACTTCTTACGGTCGAAATGAACCAACCGGTGAAGCAAGTGAACGGGTTGATATTTCTCATCGGTTCAACTGGTGAATACCTCGGCCCGCAAGTTTACCAAAACCAGACAAAAAAAGGAACCGGTCCAACGGGCCTCGATCCCTGAAGCACAGAACCGGGTAGGGCACTTCTATTTAGTTGGAAAAATGGATTACGCAAAAAGTGCGGTGCAACACAATGACTTCCAAGGAGGTCATTTGTTTTGTTGACTCAAGCAGTCTCGAAAAATGCACTACAAGTAGCCATATGATAACCGTGCTAGAGCTAGTCTAACCGGTGAGGCGGGGAATTGGGTCATGCTTACTTACCGGTTCATCCGGTCAGACAAGCTTAACTTTCTGGTGTAGGGCCTAGCGAAAATCACTGGAGGAGAAGGAAAAGGTGGAGAACCAGTTCCACCGGTCTAACCAGCTAAATATGGAATCGAGCTGGTGCTCATTGCCGGTTTGACTGCTTCTCACGGTAGAAATAGACTGACCGGTGAAGCAGGTGAAAGGGTTGATGTTTCTCGCCGGTTTGACCGGTGCATGCCTCGACCCGCAAGTTTGTGGAAACCGGATGGAAAATGGAACCGGTCCAGCGGTCCTCAAACCCTAAACCACAAAACCAGGTGGGGCGCTTCTATTCAATTCAAAAAATGTATTGTGCAAAAAGTGGGGTGTAACACGAGGACTTCACAGGAGGTCACCCATCTTAGTACTACTCTCGCCTAGTCACGCTTGACTATGGAGTTTTCATGGGATCTGGCGCTTTAGTGCTGGTATGATCGCACCCAATAGTGGAGGCATAATTATTTATTTTGTACACTCAATCAGTCTCGTAAAATACACCACAAGTAGCCATTCAAAAATTGTGCTGAACCGGTCCGAGTGGCAAGGCAAGGAATTGGGTCAGGCCTTCTTCTTGGTTCATCCGACCGGACCAACTCAACTTTCTGGCGTAGGGCACACTGAAAATCACCAGAGAAGAGGGAAAAGGTGAAGAATATGTCGAACCGGTTGGCCGGCTAAACTTGGAATCGAGCCGGGGCTCATTGCCAGTTTGACTGCTTCTCGCAGTTGGAACAAACTAACCGGTGAAGCAGGTAAACGGGTCGATGTTTCTCACTAGTTTGACCGGTGCATGCCCTGACTCATAAGTTTAGGGAAACCGGATGGAAAATGGAACCTGTCCAGTGGTCTTCAAACACTAAAGCACAAAATTGGGTGGGCTACTTTTGTTCGATTCGAAAAATGTATTGCGTAAACAGTGTTGAATCAAGAGTTTTGATGATTCCAACCAACACTCAAGAGCTTGGATTGAAGATATCAAAGGAGATCAAAGCTGTTTCAAGTGAAGATTTTATGAGTTTTTGTTATTAGATCTTTTGTAGAGTCTTAGTTGTTGGTATGATTGGGTAAAATATTTTGATTTATAGAAAAGATGTTTTCAAACTTTGATTTTATGTTAAAACTTGAAACATTTGAAAAATACTTACAAACAGACGAAGTTTGAAAGTTTTAACTGAACTGTCAAGTTGGAAATTCGAACTTTGCCTTTGGAAATTCGAATTTCGAGCTAAAACTGAATAAGTCTGAAGAGATGACTCTCTGTCAGACGAATTTTGGTTGATCAAAATTCTAATTTTCATCTAGTCTGAAAGAAGCCTTTCTGGTAACAGACAAACTTCACACTCTCAAAATTCGAATTTCAAGTAAAATGAAGTTTGTGAAAACCAAAGAAATTCGTCTGAAACTATGATAAAATGCATCTGAACTCAAAATCAAATTGAGTTTGATGAATGCTCTCTGACAGACGAATTTTGAACTTCCAACATTCGAATTTTCATCAAGTCTGAAAGAAGCCTCTTTATGACAGACGAACTTTACAATTTCAAAATTCGAATTTCAGACAAAATGCAATTTGTGAAAACCAAAGAAATTCGTCTGAAATTATGTTAAAGTTCATCTGAAATCAAGAAGAAATTAAGTTTGAAAAATGCTCTCTGACAGACGAACTTTGAACTTGTAACATTCGAATTTTCATATAAGTCAAAGGAGTTTCTCTGTGACATTCGAATTTCACTCTTTCAAAATTCGAATTTCAGACAAAACACAACTTGAGAAAACAAAAGAAATTCGTCTGAAACTATGTTAAAATTCATCTGAAATCAAGAAGAAATTAAGTTTCAAAATTGGTCTCTGACAGACGAATTTCACTCTGTCAAAATTCGAATTTTGAAGAAAGTGAACTACTGTGCCTCTTTGAACGTTCAATGGACAGACGAATTTTGGGCATCCAAAATTCGAATTTCGAGGGTACTGTAGCAAATTGAAAACACTGTTCACAACTTACAGAAAAACTTTCTTCTTGAAAATTCGTATGTCACAATGTGAAAATGTTTTATGAATTTCAAAATTCGAATTTCACACTATGGACAGACGAACTTCGTATTTTTAACATTGGAAGCTCTAACCTTCAGTTCCTTCAAAATTCGTCTGTTGACCAACCAAAATTCGAATTTCAATGTGTCAGAAACATTAAATACGGTTGGTAAACGGATAGTTTTTCAGAGTAACCGTTGGATAACTTCCCCAACGGATAGATTTAGTCTCTAACGGATATTTGAGAACTAAAACTATAAATATAACATCATTTGAAGTTATGGGTAACAAATCAAACTTGTATATACCGAATTTCTGCTGAATCTTTTTTCTCAAAAGCTTTTACCCTCTCAACTTCATTATCTGTACTTTAATCTTCATATCTACTCTATTCAAGAGAGTTGTATCTTTGTAAACAATCTACTCTTCATCTGGAAGATAGGTTTACTTGTGAGGGGAATTCACAAGGGGATTGGGAAGCACATAGAGAAAGTGCTAGGAGAGTTTGAGAGAGCTCAGAAACAGAGCATACTCGTGTACTGTGGCATTAGCAAGAAGCCCGTTGAAATTCTTGCTGTATAGTGGATAAATCTCAAGAGGTGTCTTGGGGACTGGACGTAGGTCAAGAGAATAGACCGAACCAGGATAAATCACTGAGTGTTTCTCTCCTTATCCTCATTTATCAACTTGCTCTGTTTTACTCATTGCTTTCATTATACTGTGATATCTTCACCCATTTCACTTTGTGCAGAAAAATTTCAATCTTTCCAATTCACCCCCCCTCTTGGGAAGTCAGCCTTGCTAACAAACAGTAGGGTACAACACGAGGACTTCATAAGAGGTCACCCATCCTAGTACTACTCTCGCCTAATCACGCTTGACTGCGGAGTTTGGATGGGATCCGGTGCTTTAGTGCTGGTATGATCGCACCCAACAGTGGAGGCACAATCATTTGTTTTGTGCACTCAATCAGTCTCGTAAAACGCACCACAAGTAGGCATTCAATAACTATGCTGGAGCCGGTCTGACTGGTGAGGCAGGGAATCAGGTCAGGCTTACTTACCAATTTATCCGGCCAAACTGGCTCAACTTTCTAGCATAAGACCCACTGGAAATCACTGAAGCAGAGGGAAAGGGTCGAGAACTGGTTCTATTGGTCCGACCGGTTAAATGTAGAATCGAACCGGTACTCATTGCCTGTTTGACCACTTCTCGCAGTAGAATCAAACCGACCAGTGAAGCAGGTGAACGGGTCGATGTTTCTCACTGGTTCAACCGGTGCATGCCTCGGCCCACAAGTTTGTGGAAACCGGATGGAAAATGGAACCGGTCCAGTGGTCCTTAAACCCTAAAGCACAAAACTGGGTAGGGCGCTTCTATTAGTTTGAAAAATGTATTGCACAAAAAGTGGGGAGTAACACGAGGACTTCACAGGGGGTTATCCATCCTAGTACTACTCTCGCCTAGTCACGCTTGACTACGGAGTTCTGATGGGATTCGATGCTTTAGTGCTGGTATGATAGCACCCAAAAGTAGAGGCACAATCATTTGTTTTGTGCACTCAATCAGTCTTGAAAAACGCACCACAAGTAGCCATTTGATAACTATGCTAGAGCCGGTCTGACAAGCAAGGCAGGGAATCGGGTCTGGCTTTCTTTTCGATTTATCCGGCCAAACCGACTTAACTTTCTGGCATAGAGCCCGCTGGAAATCACCGAAGGAGAGTAAAATGGTCAAGAAAATGTTGAACCAGCTTGGCTGTCTAAACTTGGAGTCGAGCCGACACTCGTCACCGGTTTGACTACTCCTCGTAGTCGGAACAGACCAATCGGTGAAGCAGGTGAACGAGTCAATGTTCCTCACTGGTTTGACCGGTACATGCCTCGGCTCGCAAGTTTGTGGAAACTGGATGGAAAATGGAACCAGTCCAGTGGTCCTCAAACTCTAAAGCACAAAACTGGGTGGGCCGCTTCTGTTCGGTTCAAAAAATGTATTGCGCAAAAAGTAGGGTGCAACACGAGGACTTCACAAGAGGTCACCCATCATAGTACTACTCTCCCCTAGTTACGCTTGACTGCAGAGTTCTGATGGGATCCAGTGCTTTAACGCTGGTATGATCACACCCAACAATGGAGGCACAATCATTTATTTTACGTACTTAATCAGTCTCGTAAAATGTGCCATAAGTAGCCATTCAATAACTATGCTGGAGCCGGTCTGACTGGAAGGCAAGGAATCGGGTCAGGCTTACTTGCTAGTTCATCTGGCCAAACTGACTCAACTTTTCGATGTAGGGCCCTCAAGAAATCACTGGTGGAGAGGGAATGGGTCAAGAATCAGTCAAACTAGTCTAACCAGCTAAACATGGAATCGAGCCAGCGCTCGTCGTTGGTTAGACTGTTCTCGCAGTCAGACCGTACCACTGGTGAAACAGGTGAACAGGTTGAACTTTCTCAACGGTTCAACCGGCGCATGGCCCGACCTGCAAGATTACGGAAACCGGACGGAAAAAGGAACTGGTTCATTGAGATTCAAAACCTGAAGCGCAGAATTGGGTGAGGCACTTCTAATCAGTTGGAAAAATGTATTGTGCAAAAAGTGAGATGTAACATGAGGACTTCCCAAGAGGTCACCTATCCTAGTACAACCCTCACCCAAACACACTTAACTGCAGAGTTCTGATGGGTTCCGGTGTACTAGTGCTGGTATGATCACACCCGACAGTGGAGGCGCAATCATTTGTCTTATAGACTCATGTAGTCTCGAAAATCCCGCCACTAGCAGCTGGTCAGGAATCGCGCTATAGCCGATCCGGTCGGTGAGGTAGGGAATTGGGTCAGGCTTTCTTGCCAATTCATTCAGTCAGACTGGCTCAACCATCCAGCTTAGAGCCCAGCGGAAATAACTAGAGGAAAGGGAAAGGTTCAAGAACCAGTCAAACCAGTCCGGCTGGCTAAATGCTAAATCGAGCCGACGATCGTCACCAGCTTGACCGTTCTCGCGGTAAGACCGGACCACTGGTGAAGTAGGTGAACTTGTCGAACTTACTCACCGGGTTGATCGAGCATGCCCCGGCCTGCAAGTTTGAGTAAATCAGATGGAAAAAGGAACCGGTCCAGTAGGATTCAAATCATAAAGCACAGAACCGGGTGGAGTGCTTATGTTCAGTCAGAAAAATGTATTGCGCAAAAAATGGGGTGCAATAATAAAACTTCCCAAGAGGTCACCATTCCTTATACTACTCTTGCCCAAGAATGCTTAGCTGCAGAGTTTTGATAGGATCTGGAGCATTAGTACTGGTATGATTGCATCCAACAGTGGAGGCCCAATCAATTGTTTTGTCGACTCATGTAGTCTCAAAAAACACACCACGAGCAGCCGGTCGGGAAACATACTGGAGCCGGTCCGAATGATTAGTCGAGGAATCAGGTTAGGCTTTCTTGCCGATTCATCCAGATGGAAAAAGGAATCGGTCCAGTAGGACTTAAACCCTGAAGCACAGAACTGGGTGGGGTGCTTCTATTCAGTTGGAAAAATGTATTGTGCAAAAAGTGGGGTGCAACACGAGGACTTCCCAAGAGGTCACCCATTCTAGTACTACTCTCGCCCACACACGCCTAACCGCAGAGTTCTGATGGGATCCGGTGCATTAGTGCTGGTATGATCACACCCAACAGTGATGGCGCAATCATTTTGCGGACTCACACAATATCAAAAAACGTGCCTCGAGCAGCCCTCGGGAACAGTGTTGGATCCGAACTGACTAGTGTTGCCGGGTGTTAGGTCAAGTTTCTTGCAGGTTCATCCAGTCAAACTAGCTAAGCCTTCTGCCATAGGGCATAGCGGAAATCACGAGAGGAGAGTGAAGGTGTCGAGAACCGGTTGCACCGGTCCGACTGGCTAAAATTTGAATCGAACTGGCGCTCGTCACCGGTTTGACCACTTCTCATGGTCAGACCATACCGACTGGTGAAGCATGAGAACGGGTCGAACTTTCTCACCGATTCAACCTGAGCATGCCCTAGCCTGCAAGTTTGCGTAAATCGGATGGAAAAAGGAACCAGTCTAGCATGACTCTAACCCTAAAGCACAGAACCGGGTGGGGTTCTTCTGTTCAGTTGGAAAATTGTATTGCACAAAAAGTGGGGTGCAACACGAGGACTTCCCAGGAGGGCACCCATCCTAGTACTACTCTCGCCCAGGCACATTTAGCTACGAAGTTCTGATGGGATCCAGTGCATTAGTGCTGGGATGATCACAGCCAACAGTGGAGGTGCAACCATTTGTTTTGTGAACTCACGCCGTCTCGAAAAATATGCCACAACAACGCTCAGGGTATGTGCTAGATCTGAACTGATCGGTAAGGTGAGGAATCAGGTAAGGCTTTCTTGCCGGTTCATCCGGTCAGACCAGCTAAACCATCCCCCGGAGGGCCCAACGGAAATCATGGGTAGAGAGACAAGATGTTGAGAACCGGTCCGATCGGCTAAAGTTTGAATCAAACCGACGCTAGTCACCGGTTTGACCCGTTCTCGCGGTCGTACTGGACTGACCGGTGAAGCATGTGAAAGGGTCAAACTTTCTCGCCGGTTCGACTGGAGCATGCCCCAGCTTGAAACTTTGCGTAAACTGAACGGAAAATGGAACCGATCTAGCGGGGAATCGAACCCTGAAGCATAGAACTGGGTGGGGTGCTTCTATTCAATTGGAAAAATAGATTGCGCAAAAAGTGGGGTGTAATACGAGGACTTCCCAGGAGGTCACCCATCCTAGTACTACTCTCACCCAAGCACGCTTTTCTGCGTAGTTCTAAAGGGATTCGGTGCATTAGTGCTGGTATGATCACACCCGACAGTGGAGTCGCAATCATTTGTTTTCCGGACTAACACAATCTTGAGAAACGTGCCACGAGCAATACTAGGGAACCGTGCTAGATCCGGACCGACCGGTGACATGGGAATTAGGTCAAGCTTTCTTACTGATTCATCCGGTCAGGCCAGCTAAACCTTCTGCCAGAGGGCCCAGCAAAAATCATGGGTGGAAAGGGAAGGTGTCGAGAACCGGTCGAACCGATCTGACCGGTTAAAATTTGAATCGAGCCGGCTCTTGTCGCCGATCTGACCAGTTCTCGCTGTCGGACCGGATCGTCTGGTGAAGCATATGAACGGGTCGAACGTTCTCGACAGTTCGACCGGAGTATGCCCCGGCCTACAAATTTGCGTAAATCGGATAAAAAAAGGAACCGATCCAGCAGAACTTGAACCCTAAAGCACAGAACCGGGTGGGGTTGCTTCTGTTCAGTTGGAAAAATGGATTGCGCAATAAGTGTGGTGTAACACAAGGACTTCCCAGGAGGTCATCCATCCTAGTACTACTCTTGCTCAAGCACATTTAACTGCAGAGTTCTGATGGGATCTGGTGATTTAGTGCTGGTATGATCGCACCCAACAGTGGAGGTGTAATCATTTGTTTCACGGACTCACACAGTCTCGAAAAATGTGCCTCAAGCTGCGTTCGGGAACCGTGCTGGATCTGGACCGACTGGTGACACAGGAATCAAGAAGGTCTTCTTGCCAGTTCATCAGGTCAGACCGGCTAAACCTTTCACCGTAGGGCCTAGTGGAAATCACAGGAGGAGAGAGAAGGTATCGAGAACCGATCGAACTGGTCTGACCAGCTAAAATTTGAATCGAGCCGGCGCTCGTAGAAGGTTTGACTCATTCTCATGGTCAGACCGGACCAACCGGTGAAGCATGTGAACGGGTCGAACTTTCTCACATGTTTGACCAGAGTATACCCCGGCCTACAAGTTTGCGTAAACCGGACAGAAAAATGAACCTATCCAACGGGAGTTGAGCCCTAAAGCTCAACACCGGGTGGGGTGTTTCTGTTCAGTTGGAAAAATGGATTGCGTAAAAAGTAAGGTGCAACACAAGGACTTCCCAAGAGGTCACCCATCCTAGCACTACTCTCACCCAAGCATGCTTGATTGCGGAATTCTGATGGGATCTGGTGCATTAGTGTTAGTATGATCACACTCGACAGTGAAGGCACAAATATATGTTGTGCGGACTCATGCTGTCTCAAAAAACATGCCACAAGTAGCGCTCGGGAATCATCCTGGATCTGCACTGACCTGTAATGCGGGAATCAGGACAGGCTTTCTTGTCGGTTCAACTTGTCAGACCGGCTAAACATTCCATCGTAGGGCCAACAGAAATCATGGGTGGAGAGAGAAGGTGTCGAGAACAGGTCAAACCAGTCCGACTGGCTAAAATTTGAATCAAGTCGAAGCTTATTGCCGTTTTGACCCATTCTCGCAGTCGTATCAGACCGACGATGAAACATGTGAACAAGTCAAACTTTCTTGCAAGTTCGACCGGAGCTTGCCCCAACCTGCAAGTTTGCATAAACCGGACGGAAAAAAGAACATGTTTAGCAGGGATCAAAACCTGAAGCTCAGAACCGGGTAGGAAGCTTCTGTTCAGTCGGAAAAATGGATTTCGCAAAAATTGGGGTGCAACACCAGGACTCCTCGAGCAGTCACCCATCCTAGTACTACTCTCGCCCAAGCACACTTACCTGCGGGGTTCTTATGGGATCTGGTGCATTAGTGCTGGTATGATCAGACTCGATAGTGGAGGTGCAATCATTTGTTTTGCAGACTCACGCAGTCTCAAAAAGCATGCCACGAGTAGCGCTCGGGAACCGTGCTGGATCCGGATCAACCAGTGACGCGGGAATTGGGTTAGACCTTCTTACCGGTTTATCCTATCGGACTGACTAAACCTTCCACTGTAGGGCCTAACGGAAATCACGGGTGGTGAGAGAAGGTGTCGAGAACCGGTCGAACCGATCCGACCAACTAAACTTTGAATCGAATCGGCGCTCGTTAACGGTTTGACCTGTTCTCGCGTCGGACCAGACTGACCGGTGAAGCATGTGAACTGGTCGAACTTTCTCGTCGGTTCGACCGGAACATGCCCCAGCTTGCAAGTTTGCGTAAACTGGATGGAAAATGAAATCTGTATAGCGGGAATCGAATCCTGAAGCTCATGATCGGGTGGGGTGCTTCTATTCAGTTGGAAAAATGGATTACGCAAAAAGTGGGTGCAACATGAGGACTTCCCAGGAAGTCACCCATCCTAGTACTACTCTCGACCAAGCACGTTTAGCTATGGAGTTCTAATGGGATCCAGTGCATTAGTACTGGTATGATCGCACCTGACAGTGGAGGCACCATCATTTGTTTTGCGGACTCACGCAGTCACGAAAAATGTGCCACGAGCAGCGCTCAGGAACCATGCTTGATCCGGACCAATAGGTGACGCGGGAATCGGGTCAGGCCTTCTTGCCGGTTTATCCTGTCAGACCGGCTAAACCTTCCACCGTAGGGCCCAGTGAAAATCACGGGTGGTGAGAGAAGGTATCAAGAACCAGTCAAACTGGTCGAACCTGTCCGACCAGCTAAAATTTTGAATCGAGCTGGCGCTCGTTGGCGGTTTGACCCATTCTCGTGGTCAGACTGGACTGACCGGTGAAGCATATGAATGGGTTTAACTTTCTCACCGATTCAACTGGAACATGTCCTGGCCTGCAACTTTACGTAAACTGGATGGAAAAAGGAACCGGTCTAGCAGGACTCAAACCCTGAAGCATATAACCGGGTGGCGTTCTTCTGTTCAGTTGGAAAAATGGATTGCGCAAAATGTGGGTTACAACATGATGATTTCCCAAGAGGTCATCCATCCTTGTACTACCCTAAGTGCAGGGTTCTGATTAGATCCAGTGCATTAGTACTAGTATGATCGCACCCAACAGTGGAGGTGCAATCATTTGTTTTGGAGACTCACACAGTCTTGAAAAATGTGCCACTAACAGTGCTCAGGATTCGTACTGCATCTGGACCAACCGGTGAGGAAGGGAATCGGATCAGGCTTTCTTGCCAATTCATCCGGTCATACCGGCTAAGCCTTCCACCATAGGGCCTAGCAGAAATCATGTGTGGAGAGAGAAGGTGTCGAGAACCAGTTCGATTGGCAAAATTTTGAATTGAGCTGGCTCTCGTCGTCATTCTGTCCAATTCTCATGGTCGGACTGGACCGACCGGTGAAGCATGTGAACGGGTCGAACTTTCTCACCAGTTCGATTGGAGCATGCCCCAACCAGCAAGTTTGCGTAAACCAAACGGAAAAAGGAACTAGTCTAGCAGGGCTTGAACCCTGATGCATAGAATTAGGTGGGGCGCTTCTATTTAGTTGGAAAAATGTATTGCGGAAAAAGTGGGGTGCAACACGAGGACTTCCTAGAAGGTCACCCATCGTAGTACTATATTCATCCAAGCACGCTTAGCTGTGGAATTTCGATGGGATCTAGTACATTAGTGCCAGATGATCACACTTGACAATGGAGATGCAATCATTTTTTTGTGGACTCACGCAGTCTTGAAAAATGCACCATGAGCAGCCAGTCAGGAAACATGCTGGAGCCGGACTGACTGGCTAGGCGGGGAATCGAGTCAGGCTTTCATGTTGGTTCATCCAATTGGACCGGCTCAACTTCCCATGTAGGGCCCAACAGAAATCACTGTAGGAGAGGGAAAGGGTCGAGAACCGATCAAACCAGTCTAATTGGCTAAACGTGGAATCGAGCCGGCGCTCATCGACTATTTGACCGATTCTTATGGTCAGACCGGACCAATTGGTGAAGGCGGTGAACGGGTCAAACTTTGTCACCGATTCGACCGATGCTTGCCTCGGCCCGCAAGTTTGCTGAAACCAAACAGAAAAAGGCCTCGAATCCTAAAGCACAGAATTCAGTAAGGCACTTCCGCTCAGTTGGAAAAATGCATTGCGCAGAAACTAAGGTGCAAGATGAGGGCTTCCCAAGAGGTCACCCATTCTAGTACTACTCTAGCCAAAGCATGCTTCACTGCAGAGTTCTGATGGGATCCGGTGCATTAATTCTGGTATGATCATACCCAACAGTGGAGGCGCAATCATTTGTTTTTTGGACTTACACAGTCTCAAAAAAGTGCCACGAGCAGCCGTTCGGGAAATATGCTGAAGAAGGTCTGAATGTTTAGGTAGGGAATCGGATCAAGCTTTCTTGCCGGTTTATCCAGTCGGACGGCTCTACATTCCAACTTAGGGCCCAGTAAAAATCACTGAAGGAGAGGGAAAGGGTCAAGAATCAATCCGACCGGTGCTCATCCCTGGTTTGATCATTTCTCCCAATCGGACCGGACCAACCGGTGAAGCAGGTGAATGGGCCGAACTTCCTCAGCAGTTCGATCGGTAAATGCCTCAGCCCGTAAGTTTGCAGAAATTGAATGGGAAAAGAATAGGTCTGCTGGCCTCTAATCCTGAGGCACAGAATCGAGTGGGGAACTTCTATTCAGCTGGAAAAAATTTTTGTGCAAAAAGCGGTGTGCAACACAAGGTCTTCTGAGTAGGTCACCCATCCTAGTACTACTCTCGCCCAAGCATGCTTAACTGTGGAGTTCTAATGGGATCTGGTAGATTATTGCTAGTATGATCACACCCAAAAGTGGAGGTGGAATCATTAGTTTTGTGCACTCACACAGTCTCTAAAAATGCACCACAAATAGCCGATGGCAAATAGTGCTTAACCCGATCTGACCAGTGAGGCAAGTAATTG
The DNA here is from genome assembly GCA_026686845.1 of Adenanthera pavonina. Taxonomy (NCBI): domain Eukaryota; kingdom Viridiplantae; phylum Streptophyta; class Magnoliopsida; order Fabales; family Fabaceae; genus Adenanthera; species Adenanthera pavonina. Next base: position 6,008,191 of record JAIVEN010000019.1, on the reverse strand, counting down.
GGTCAGGCTTCCTTGCTGGTTCATCTAGCCAGACCGACTTAACTTTCCAGCTTAGGGCCTAGCAGAAATCATAAGAGGAGAGGAAAAGGTTCAAGAACCGATCTAACCGGTTTGACCGGTTAAACGTGGAATTAAGTCGGCTCTCGTCGCCAAATTGACCACCTCTCACGGTCAGATTGGACCAATCGGTGAAGTAGGTGAACTGGTCAAACTTTCTCACAGGTTCGACTGGTGCATGCCCCTGTCCACAGGTTTATGGAAACCGAACAAAAAAAGAAATTAGTCCAGCAGGCCTCGAACCCTGAACCACAGAACCGAGTGAGGCGTTTTTGTTTAGTTGGAAAACTGCATTGCGCAAAATATGGGGTGCAACACGAGGACTTCCCAGAAGGTCACCCATCCTAGTACTACTCTCGCTCATGCACACTTGACTGCGGTGTTCTGATGGGATCCAGCACATTAGTGTTTGTATGATCGAACCCATCATTGGAGGTACAATCATTAGTTATCTCGATTCATGTAGTCTTGAAAAACGCACCACGAGCAGCTAGTAGGACCGGTGAGGTAGGGAATCGTGTCAAGCTTTCTTGTCAGTTCATCTGGGCGGATCTGCTCAACTTTTAAGCGTATGGCCCAGCAGAAATCATTGGAGGAGAGGGAAAGGGTCGAGAACCGGTTCGATTGGCTAAACGTCAAATCGAACTGGCACTCCTCGCCGATGTTACCACCTATTGCGATCGGACCAGACCAACCGGTGAAGAAGGTGAACGGGTCAAACTTTCTTGACGGCATCCCTCGACCTGCAAGTTTGCGGAAACTGGATGGAAAAAGGACCTAGTCTAGTGTGACTTGAACCCTGAAGCACAAAACCGAGTAGGGCACTTCTGTTTTGTTGGGAAAATGGATTGTGCAAAAAGTGGGCTGCAACATGAAGACTTCCCACGAGGTCGCCCATCCTAGTACTACTCTCGCCTATGCACGCTTGATTGCGAAATTCTAATAGGATCCGGGGCATTAGTGCTGATATAAACCACCCGACAGTGACGGCGCAATCATTTGTTTTGTGGACTCACATTGTCTCCAAAATCACACCACGAGCAGCCGGTCAAGAAATGTGTTGGAGTCGATCCGACTAATAAGGCAGGGAATCGAGTTAGGCTTTCTTGCAGGTTCAACCAGTTGGACTGGCTCAACTTTCTAGCGTAGGGCCCAGCAGAAATCACCGAAGAAGAGGGAAAAGATCGTGAACCGGTCAAACTAGTCTGACCGGCTAAATGCAGAATCGAGCTAGCGCTCGTTACCGGTTTGAACACCTCTCGAGGTCGAAAAGGACTAACCAGTAAAGCAGGTGAACGGATTGAACTTTCTTGCAGGGTTCGATTGGTGCATACCCTGACCTGCAAGTTTTCAAAAAAATTGGACGGGAAAAGGAACCGGTCCACTAGACCTCGAACCCTGAAGCACAAAACCGGGTAGGGCACTTCTGTTTAGTTAGAAAAATGTATTGCACAAAAAGTGGGGTGCAACATGAGGACATCCGAGGAGGTCACCCTTCCTAATACTACTCTCGCCCAAGCACGCTTAATTGTAAAGTTTTGATGGCATCCAGTACATTAGTGCCGGTATTATCACACCCGACAATAGAGGCGTAATCATTTGTTTTGTGCACTCACACAGTCTTGAAAAATGCACCATGAGTAGCCAGTGGGGAACCGTGCTGGACCCGGTCCAACCGGTGAGGTAAGGAATTGGGTCAGGCTTCCTTGCCATTTCATCAAGCCGGGCCCACTTAACTTTCCGGCATAGGGCCCAGCAAAAATCACCGGAGAAGAGGGAAAGCATCAAAAACTGGTCGAACGGGTCCGACCAGCTAAATGTGAAATCGAGTCGACGCTCATCGCTGGTTTGACCGGTTCTTGCTGTCGGACCTGACTAACTAGTAAAGTAGGTAAACGGGTCAAACTTTCTCACCAGTTCAATCAGCGCATGCCCCAGCCCGTAAGTTTGTGAAAATCAGGTGAAAAAAGCAGCTGGTCTAGTGGGAATCGAACCCTGAAGCACAAAACTGGATGGGGCGCTACTATTTAGCTCAAAAAATGTGTTGCGCAAAAAGTGGGCTATAACACGAGGACTTCCCAGGAGGTCACTCATCCTAGTACCACTATTACTTAAGCTCGCTTAGCAGCGGAGTTCTGATGGGATCTAGTGGATTAGTTCCAGTATGATCACACCCAATAGTAGAGGCGCAATCATTTGTTTTAAGGACTCATAGAATCTTAAAATAAGCACCACAAGCAGCCTGTTTGGAACCATGCTGGAGCCTGACCGACCAGTGATGCGGGGAATTGGGTTAGGCTTTCTTGCTAGTTCATCTGGCTGGACCAACTTAACTTTCCGGTATAGGGCCTAGAGGAAATGACTGGAGGAGAGGGAAAGGGTCGAGAACCGGACCAACTGGTCTGACCGACTAAACTTGGAATCGAGCCAGTGCTCATTGCCGGTTTGACCAGTTCTTATGGTCGGACTGGACCAACCGGGGAAGCAGGTGTTGACAGTTGGATCGGTGCATGCCCAGGCCTGCAAGTTTACGAAAATCGAGCGGAAAAAGGAACTGGACCAAGGGGCCTCGATCCTTGAAGCACAGAACAGGGTGGGATGTCGAGAATTGGTCAAACCGGTCAGACCTGCTAAACCTAGAATCAAGCCTGCTCTCATTGTTTGTTTAACCAGTTCTCACAGTCGAACTGGACTAGCCGGTGAAGCAAGTGAACAGGTCAAACTTTCTTACCAGTTTGACCAGTGCATGCTCGATCCCGCAAGTTTGCGGGAACCAAACAAGAAAAGGAACTGGTCTAGCGAGCCTCAAACCTGAAGCCCAGAATCGGGTGGGGCGCTTCTATTCAATTGGAAAAATGTATTGCGCAAAAGGTGGGGTGCAACACGAGGACTTCCTAGGAGGTCACCCATCCTAGTACTACTTTCTCCCAAGTATGCTTAACTGTGGAGTTCTGATGGGATCCGGTGTATTACTGCTGGTATGATCCCACCCGACAGTAGAGGTACAATCATTTGTTTTGTGGACTTACGCAGTCTCGAAAAATTTGCCACAAGCAGCTAGTCTTGAACTGTACTAGATCTGGTCCGACCGGTGAGGCGGGGAATCAAGTAAGGCTTTCTTCCCGATTTATCCTGTTGGACCGGCTCAACTTTCCAGCATAGGGGCCAATGGAAATCACCGGGGGAGAGGGAAAGGGTCAAGAACCTGTCAAACCGGTCCATCCTGCTAAAGGCCGGTGCACGTCACCGAGTTGACCGATTCTTGCTATCGAATCAGACCAACAGGTTAAGCAGGTGAACGGGTTGAACTTCTTCGCTGGTTCGACTGGTGCATGCCCCAGCCCATAAGTTTATGGAAACTGGATAGAAAATGGAACCGGTCTAGGGGGACTCGAACCCTGATGCATAGAACTGGGTGGGGGGCTTCTATTAATTTGGAAAAATGGATTGCACAAAAAGTAGGGTATAACACAAGGACTTCCCAAGAGATCACTCATCCTAGTACTACTCTCACCCAAGCACGCTTAGCTGTGAAGTTCTGATGGGATCGGTGCATTAGTGCGGGTATGATCGTACCCGACAATGGTGGCACAATCATTTGTTTTGTGAACTCATACAGTTTGGAAAAGCACACCACGACCACCCGGTCGGGAACCATGCTCAAGCTGGTCCGACCAGTGAGGTAAGGAATCGCATCAGGTTTTCTTACCGATTCATCCAATCAGACCGGCTCAACTTTCCGACGTAAGGACCAGCAGAAATCATTAGAGGAAAGGGAAATGGTCGAGAACCAATTGAACCGGTCTGATCAGTAAAACATAGAATCGAGCCAGCGCTTGTTGCCAATCTGACTGGTTCTCGTGCTCAGACCGAACTAATAGTTGAAGAAAGTGAACGGGTCAAACTTTCTCACCGATGCATGCCTCGACCCATAAGTTTATGGAAACCGCACGATAAAAGGAACCGATCCAACGGGCCTCGATCATTAAAGCACAGAACAGGGGGCGCTTCTATTTAGTTGAAAAAATGTTGAATAAAAAAAGGGTGCAACATGAGGACTTCCCAAGAGGTTACCCATCCTAGTACTTCTCTTGCCCAAGCATGCTTAACTATGGAGTTCTATTGGGATCCAGTGCATTAGTACTGGTATGATTACACCCGACAGTGAAGGCACCGTCATTTGTTATATGGACTCACCAAGTCTCGACAAACTCGACACAAGCAACCGATCAGGAACCATCGTCAAATCAGCCCGATAGTTGGAACGGCTAATTGGGTCAAACTTTTTTGCCAGTTCCCCCAATTAAAACAGCTCATGTTTCTAGCCTAGAGCCCAGCAGAACTCATCGAAGAATAAGGAAAAGATAGAGAGTTAGTTCCACTGGTGAAACATGGAACCGAGCCGGCCCCTCTTACAAGTCTAACCAATTCTCATGGTCGAATCCAACCAACCGATGAAGCACGTGAATGAGTCAAACTATCTCGCCGGTTCAACCAGTTAAACTGATGGATTCCCTAACCCACAATTTTGCAAAATCGAACAGAAAAGGGAACCAATCCAACAAGCCTTAAGCCTTTGAAATAGATAATTGGGTGGGGCACTTCTATTTAGTTGAAAAAAAGTACTCTGCAAGAAGAGGGGTGCAACAGAAGGACTTCCCAAGAGGTCACCCATCCTAGTAATACTCTCACCTAAGCAAGCTTAACTACACAGTAGTGATAGGATCCGGTGCATAAATGCTGGTATGGTTGCACCCACCAATAGAGTATCATTTGTTATGTGGACTCACCATGTCTCGACAAACGCGTCATGAGCAGCCGATTGGGAACTATCCTCATACCGATCTGACAGTCAAAATAGGGAATTAGGTCACTTTTTTGCCAGTTCCTCTGGTAGAATTGGCTCATGTTCCTAGCCTAAAGTCTGGTGGAAATCACAGGGAGAGAGGGAAAGGGTCAAGAATTGGTCAAAATGGTCTAACCGGCGAAACATGGAACCTGGCCGACCCTCGTTGCCACTTAAACTGATTCTCTAGATTGGACTAGACCAACCGGTGAAGTAGGTATACAGGGCAAACTTTCCCACTGATTCTATTGGTTAAACTATTGTATGCCCTAGCCCGTAATCTTCCAAAAATCAGATGAAAAAAAGGAACCAGTCTCGCGGACCTCAAGCCTGTGAAACAATGAACCGGGTAGGGTGTGTCTTTTTAGTTAAAAGGATATATTGCACAAAGAGAGGGGTGCAAAATGAGGACTACCTATACTAGTACTGCTCCCACCCAAGCATGCTTAACTACCAAGTTCTAATGGGATCTGGTGCATTAGTACTAGTGTGATCTCACCTAGTAGTGGAGGCACAATCATTTGTTATATAGACCCACCAAGTCTTAAAAAATACACCACAAGCCATAGGTTGGGAATCGTTCTCGAATTGATCCAATCGTTGAATAGGGAATTGAGTCAAACTTTTTTGTCAACTCCTTCGCTTGAACTGGCACATGTTTTTTGCCTATATTCCAGTAGAAATCACTGGAGGAGAGGGAAAGGGTCAAAAACCGGTCTGACCTGTGAAACATGGAACCAGGCTAACCCTCATTGCCAATTCGACCGGTTCTCATGGTCAGACTAGACCAAGCAATGAAGCAGTTGAACATGTCAAACTTCCTCACCAATTTGACTGGTTAAACCAGTGCATGCCCCGGCCTGAAGTTTACAGAAATCAGATAGAGAAAAGAACCGGTCCAATAGGCCTCAAGCCGTTCAAATAATGAACCAAGTGGGGTGCTTCTATTTAGTTGAAAACACATATTGCACAAAAAGAGGGGTGCAACACAAGGACTTTCGAGGAGGTCACCCATCCTGGCATTACTCTCACCTAAGCAAGCTTCACTATGAAGTTCTGATGGGATCTGGTGCATTAGTACTAGTATGATCACACCCAAAAGTGAAGGTGCAATCATTTGTTATATGGACTCATCATTTGTTGATAAACACGCCATGAGTAGCCGGTTAGGACCCATCCTTGAAACAATGCGATCAGTGAAATGAGGAATCTAGTTAGACTTTTTTGCCAGTTCGTTCGTCCAGCTAAGTCATGTTTCCAGCCTAAAGCCCGTGAAAATCTCCAGAGGAGAAGGTAAGGATTGAGAACTGGTGAAACATGGTACCGACCGACCCTCATTGACAATTTGGTCGATTCCTGCAATCAGATCAGACCATCCGGTGATGCAAGAGAGCAATGCAAACTTTCCCCCCAAAACATGGAAATTTTCGAGACAGCCTTGGAAATTCTGTTGTTTGGGGTAAAATTCTAGAGTGGCTTGAAAAGTTTCTAAGTTGCCTTGGAAATTTTCTAGGCTCCCTCAAAAATTCTATCATCTGGAAAAAAAATGTAAACTGACATGGAAATATTCTAACTTTCCTTGGAAAATTTCTAGGTAGCCTTAGAAATGCCTATAGGCCATATAACTAGGAAAATTTTCATGTGACATGGGTTTTCAATTGGGTTAAGGAGTAAAAAATTTCTACAATGGCATGGAAACTTTCTATGTTGCCATGGAAATTTCCTAGGCCCCTTTCGAAATTCTATTATCCAGAAAAAAATCCCAAACTAGCTTGGAAATATTCTATTTTTCCTTGGAAATTTTCTAGGTAGCCTTAGAAATGACTATTGGCCATGTAACTTGGAAAAGTTTCATGTGACATAGGGTTTCAATTGGGTTAACGAGTAAAAAATTCTACAATGGCTTGGAAATTTTCTAATTGCTTTTGAAATTTTCTAGGTCCCCTTGTAAATTCTATCATCTAGGAAACAATTCTAAACTGGCTTGGAAATTTTCTAACTTTCCATGAAAATTTTCTAAGTAGCCTTGGAAATGACTATGGGCCATATAACTTGGAAAAGTTCCATGTGACATGCAGTTTCAATTGGGTAAGGAGTGAAATATTCTACAATGGCTTGGAAATTTTCTAAGTTGCCTTAGAATTTTTCTGGGCCCCCTTGGAAATTCTAGGAAATGCAAAAAATTATAAATTGGCTTGGAAATTTTCTACATTGCCTTTTCAGAAAAAAAAAAAAAGTAGTGAACCATAAAATTTCTCCTTTTCAGTTCAAATTTGTGAGTGGTTAACCATTTTTCAAAATAAGTTGGGTCACTATCACTTGTGAACAAGACGTGTGGACCATTGTGTTCGAACTGTCGGTCAATCACAGTTTAAGTATATAAAGTTATAAAATGGAAATGGTCAACCAATTTTCATTTCATCAACACCAACTGTGAGAATCTATTATGAGTCAAGTTTAGTATATGACAGAAATGGGAAACTGGAAATTTTGACATTTTAAGTTCAAATTTATGACTAGTTGACCATTTTTAGCATAAGTTGGATCAGGATTAGACATGACCAATATGTTGGGACCATGGTGGATGACCCGGTTAAATGGTCCATCGACGGTTTAATGAAATCTAGTTATAAAATATAAGTGGTCAACTGTATTTTCCCAACAAGAACAACAAATTGTAAGAGAAATCAAATTGATAGCATGTGAATAATAGTAACACACATTTGGTCCTAATGCTAAACAAAAGATTCAATCAATTGTTCCTAGTGCATAGGCACCATCTTAACAACCATCACATACCACCTAGGGACAAAATGAGACCAATATACAAAATTTTCCGTGAAGCATAAATTACATAACCTAAACATATATCATCACCCTAGAAATGCTATGTTTTCTTCCCTTACTTCTTCTTCTGCTCTTGCAATGCCCATGCCAACACTTCATCCCTAACTTTGTTTAACAAATGAGTCACCAACCACCAAACCAAGTCAACATGCATTTCATCCTACATAAAAAAAATAGTACAATGTTAATATTTATACATGTGTTGTCCAATTCAATCTAAAGAAAGAGAATGGAGGACCGAAACTTACTTGACTGTATGAAGGCATAATGAAATTGTGCCACTTAGGGTTATTAGAGTCATACCATTGTTTAAGGTATGTGATGACATGCATCCCACAATCAAATAAGTTTGTTTGTTACAAAACAAGTCCCAACCTAACTATCATCACCGGCTTGTTCCCAAACACATCGAGCTTGATATCAATAAAGATTCTCAAGAAGTTGTCCCTTTACACACAATAAATATTGACTTAGTAATAAAACAAAAATCAATGGTTCCCATTATAGATTGTCCATTGGCCCACAATATACATATACCACTTTAATAGCTCTATGCATTTGCTCATTGAAAACTATAGTGCTCGAATTCTTGCCCTGTCTTAGCATTGAATCAAGTAGGTGAAATTGAAGACGCTTCGAATGAATTACATAACACTACCAGTGTGAATTATACACCTTAGGCATGAAAACAAAGTTATACTTGGTGATGTTGTATCCAACCTTATCCAGGTCAAAGTAAAGTCTATATCACCATTTGTCATTTTTTTGTCTCCTTGACCATTCATTTCTAAATGAACATCGATTTATACAAATTAAAAAAGAGTTTAAAAATGGTAACACAAACCATACTAAACACACTAAAATTAGTTTACCATAAAGTTTGCATAAAAAATAAGCCATCTCACCTTCCTATTCAAAGCCATACTCTTCAACGATCAATTTTGCCATTAGTGACACAATCTATAATGACAGTTGTTAACTTATCATCAAACATAATTAAACAAGCAACAATCATATAACTATGTGCAAAGATGCTTACCTCATTGGCAAGCCATTTGATATAGTACTCTAGGGAACGCATTTCTATCTGGCTCACAAAATATTCACTAATGTCCACAATTGTCTTGTCCTGTATCTCATTGGATGCTAGGCGAGCACACTTTTCAAGTAATTTCAATTTACCCCTTTTACCTTCATTGCCTCACCCATTAGGCTCATGAACAAATGATGACAAGCTCTTATTCTCCTGTGCCCTCGTAGACCTTCTCAAACTAACATTCTCTTTCCCATGATCTGCTTTTTCCTCCTCCTGGCTATTGCTTCCCACCTCCTCTAATCCACCATGTCCACCATCTACATGATCCTCCTCTCTCAGGTTCTCAAGTTGTTGTCCTCTCATCCTTGTATTAACCAATTGTTCTAGAAAGACCTCTTAAACCAAAGGTGATTCTTTGTAAGTCTTCCTTCTTGAGTTAAGTTCATCATCCCCATGCTACATTGGCCCATCAAATTCTTCCTAGTTATCACAAATCATAACTACTACTTACCTCTTTCATCTTCTTGTGGTCTCGCCTCCTACTTGAAACCTTTGCTATTTCTTGCCACTTGGAAGATCAACAGCTCCTCTTGGTTACCCCAGCTGCAAATGCACGCTCATGCCTAGTAGCTTCATGTAAAAGCTCTATTATTACAAAGGATGACCAATCAAAATAACTAAGCAATGTGTATTTACTGCATACAATCTTAAGCATTCAATCACTAACACTTCCATTCAAAGTTGGACGTAGGAGGGTCCCTAAACTATACAGAAGAAACAAGAACTCAAACCTATTGTCATGATGATCGAACTCGATCATACTCTTTATCTCCTTATACCTCATCCCAAAGAACTCCTTCTTTAGTCTTGCAAACACATTTACATGAACATTCATTTCCACCACCTCCCCATGTTAGGGCAAACCCATCAGCTCATGCACATCAGAGGATTTTATCTATCTCTGTCGTCCTCTTATATAGAGTATACACGTCAGAGGGTTAATTGCTCTCAATAACTTTGCACATAACCCATGATGAATTTGGGTGCAATGAATTTTCAAGAACTTTCCAAAATACATCTTCTCAACCCTTTTAATCAAACTGTCTTTCCTTTTCACAAATTTCGATAGCTCACTGAATTGTGAGGGAAAACATCATGTATCCAATAGTGCCTACACAGAATTTCCATTTTTATTTAACATGTATTTTAAACATATAATCACATATTCTAAATATAATTATCATATTGCATTTGATGTTAGCCGTGCTGATCTTCCACCTCCCTCTTCCTTCACATGAGATGCCATTGCATTATATTGATCCTTATCCTCTTTTGATAACTTGTTCCATGCATCCACCACTGTAGCATTACACTTTCCAATAATCTTGTAATTTGACTGCCCTTTATGCTCAAGATTCTTTCTTGAATATATTTAAACTAGACATGCATATTCTTTTCTCTCCACCTCATTTCCCCTTCATTGAATTCCACCACAATTTCAAATGAATGAGCTTTTTAACAATTCTTCCATAATGTGCCAAATTCTAATCAACCATAACTTTAAAACACATCATTGCTATTATAGTTCAGATAGTTCACATCATTCACTACACCAAATTGAAGTTTTATTGGTGCTCAATAGTTAGCGTTTATTATTTAAAATGCTAATAAAAATCAAGCCTTAAAGATTAGTTAGTATTTGTTAAAAGAACTCTAACAAAAGTCTATAACTTAGTTGGCATTTGTTGAAACACGCCAACTAAATTCTAGACTTTAGTTGGCATTTTTTAATAAAACACCAATAAAATGTTAAAGTTGGTGTTTATGAACAAACGCCTAGTAATGTCTAGACTTTAGATAGCATTTATTAAAAAAACGCCATCTTAAGTTTTAAAATTTTTATTTTAAAAACTAGGGAAGGCACGGATTGATATTTGTACTATTGATTAAAAAAAGATAAATGATCATATCATTATTCTTCCTTTCCTTCTTTCTTACTTTTTTTCTCTCTCCTCTTTATTCTTTGGATCAGAATGTGTCCCTATTGACTCCTTCTTTCTCATCCCTCACCTCTCTTTCTTCTCACAACAGTGTCGATCTCCTCCACACTGGGTTGTTTAGCTCCTCCTTGCCTTCGATTTCACCAGCATTGATCTCCTCCTCATTGGGTCATTCAGTTAATCCTTTCCTCCAACTCAATTTCACCAACATAGATCTCCTCCTCGTCTTCCATCACTTGGTCGTTCACCTCTACTTTCTCTGATCTCCTTCTTACTTCTTCCTGGTTCAGATCTGCTTCTTCTTGGTTCGAATCTACGTCAACAGCCTTCACACTCTTGCTTCTTCTTCTTCTTGGTTTAGGCCATGCTTCCTCTAAGCCATCGATTTCTAAACACTCATACCGATTTAAGTTGAAGGCTCCAATTGATGTTGTTGCAGCAAATTCTTTAATCAATCAAATTATATCGAAATGGAAGGGGCCACATCCACAGCTAGCCAAGCTAGGCACACAAAGTCAGTGAACCTTGATAGAATATAAACTTAGGGCACGAGTAATCCTACAACAACACAATTAGAGGTCAGAGTGCCTCCTAATCATTGATTTAATTTGTGCAGTATCTTTCTAAATCCTTGACACAAGAATTAAAATTGTGTATTCTTGTGTTAGTAGAATTCATATATATGTATGCTGCATATTGGTTGATTGAGTTGCTCTGTCACCCATATTCATTGAACTCATCAATTTCTTGAAGTCCTTATATTGCTATAGATGACATACTATAGATGGATATACAAATCGAGATAATTTATTTTGGGAAAATTAAAGCAAAGGTTAATAATTTATTGAGTTTCCAGTTCCGGTGGCTACTCTATGACAGACATCAAATTTAGAGATGTTTTTCCAAAGGATGAAGTGCAGTAGAAGTAGAACATATATACCAATAATGCATATATAAAGTAGGCCCTCTGGTGAAATTGGTACATAGTAAATACAGCATGGGGTAAACAATTTAAGATGCTTCATTGAATGGATCTACCTAGTGGTCAAGCAAATTTAGTGGTACACCTGATAAATTTCCTTAGTTCAAAGCATACAATAATAGGTGAGACTGATATCAACCCTACTACTAGTTGACAAGTATCAAGTAGTATGCCTTTATATAAATATGAGCTATATATATATAGGTAAGATATAGCAAATATTCTTTTATGTCATTTTCTGGGTTTATATATAAAACCATTATGATAGGAATGACCTTTTAGCATACTCTCATCAAAATGTGTAATATAAATAACAAGAGCAAGAGAAGCACATGAAAACTAGCTTCTGCACCAAGAAAATACTCATTTAAAGGCACTAACAAAAATAATTATGTATACCACACTCATATGTATAGCTGCTGCAATGTGAAATTCCATGGAAGCATGAAAGGAAGTGTGGAATTTTGAAAGGGCGACACATGCTTGTTAATTTGTACAATGCTATGTGATGTAAATAGTACTAGTATTGTCTTGATGAATTAAGTATTTTTTATTTCTGACTTGTTAACACCATATTAGTTGATAAATATGGTTTAGAGGGATAATAAAGGTGAATGAATAAGAGGTTTGATAATGTATGGTCTTGGAATGTCACTTAAAAAGTGTGGAGAATAGTTATTGATTAATACTATATCATAAACATAAAAAACATCATTATATTATTAATATATCAATATGTATATTAAAATTTATGCATAAATATTAACATACTACTACAAAATAACCATTTTACGTCTACTATTTACATCTGTTGAAACAAAAACAAATATAAAAAGTTGACTGGTGGTAATTTTGTAAATAAGTGGAAAATATTTAGACTTTCTACGACTATTTTTTTCAAAACAATTGTGGATAAAAAGCTTTTTACAACTGTTTTTCAAAAAACAGTCTTAGAAAAGTCACTCATTTTAATAAAAAAAATTTCAAGCTTTCCATGATTGTTTTTCCAAAAACAGCGATAGAAAGATTAATATTTAATCATTTTAAGATTTAAAATAAAATCAAGTTTTCTAATTGGTTTTTAAAAAATAGTTATAATTAGTGAATATTTATTTTCTTTTTAAATAAAAATAGTATTTTTATTTTTTAAAAATAAAATGAAGTCAAGGTTTTGAATTAAAAAAGATTATTTTAAATTAAAAATTCAATGTTCTAAATTAAAAAATGTTGTGTATTTATTTTCTTTTTTAAATTAAAAAGAATGTTTTATTTTTAAATTAAAGGTTTTTATGGTTATTTTTTAGAAAAGTAACTATAGAAAAATTTTCAATTAAAAAGAATGTCTTTATTTTTATTTTTTATTTTTTGTTCTTTAATGTAATTGTAGAAGAGCTTAATAGCCATAGAAAGGTAGCTTTCTATGACTACAGCCATAGAAAACTCAATGTTTACTCTTTAAAATTAAGAAAAAAAACTCAAGTTCTCTAACTAGTTTGTAAAATTAGTCAAGCTTTTTACGGTTTTTTTTTTTCAAAACACAACCATAGAAAGCTCATTGTTTACCTTTTAAAATTAAGAAAAAAAAACTTAAGTTTTCTACAGCTATTTTTCAAAAAAAAAAACCGTAGAAAGATTAATGTTTAGTCATTTTAAAATTAAAAAAGGAAACTCAAGTTTTTTAATTGGTTTTTAAAAAATAGTTGTAATTGGTGAAGTACTTTGTGGTCATTTATTAAATAATAACGGTAAAAAATGTTAGGTTTAATATAATATAAGTTTTGATGATGACAAATATAAAGTAATAAGGAAAAATACATCATATTTGTTTAACATATATATTGTTCCTAAAAGAAGTAAAATGTGTATTAACATTTATTTAATTGTGTTTATAATATATCATGTTATATACTAATATATCTACTGTACTATTATACTTTATAATATTAGTTGGATATATAAATTAGACTAACTACTTAGTTTGTAAATGTAATACATTAAATGTAGGATTACTCAAGAAGAAAGAGTGAGTATTGGAATAAAAAATGGAAAATCAACATCATGTCTCACTCAAAGAAGAACAGAAAAGATACTCCAAGAATGGAAGATCAGAAGGGAGCATACTAAGAATGAGAATGACCAAGTGAAAGTGGAGCTTAACTTTTGAAGATCTAGCTATTAGGTATATTTTTTTCACTTAGGTCTTGAGCTTATTTAATCTTTGAAATTTACGTAATATTATTACTATATGTCTTAAATGAGTTAGATTAAGTAAATTTAAATATCAGCATGAGTTCAAGCTTATTAGATTTGAACATTCTAGGTTAACAGATAAATTTTGATAATGATTTATATTTATTTTGTACAAAATTTGTATTTTACTTATTGAAATTCGAAGTTACAGAGTTTACAACTTTTCATTAATTATAATCAGCTTAAATTGTTTGCAACTCTAGGAGTTGAATAGATATAGATGGAAGAAGGTAGTGGAGCAGGGTGGGGAAGGGAAGAGCAGAGGGACAGCTAGGGGACTTCATGGATGGAGATGAGAATGGGATAAAGATAAGAGAGAAAGGGGAAATGATTAGTGATTGGTGATTGGGTCAAAGGCCATGCTCTAATGACTGACGTTGACTATACCTCAATCCCACTTCCCATGACAGATAACACCCCTTTCCCTCTATTACTCTCTCAATTGTCCGAAACTTGATCTCAAAATCTATACACCTATATACACTATATTCATTAGTCACCCCCTTTTAGGTTATATAAAACAAGGATGCAACTCCTTATTGTACACACACATACACAAATACAAAAATGGAAAATCGAGTTATATATTTATATATATTTGCTAGTTGGTGCTTGTCTCCTGAGAAAGTACTCAACAGCATTATCTACGTTTGCTGAGAGATTTCCATTTAACAGATTCTCTTTTCAGTATTTCAAGTATGCCAAATTTTTAGCTTTGTGTGTGCTCCATTTTTTTCTGTTTTCAGCACTTTGTGCACTCTGTTTAAACTTTTGAACCTTAAAAAAGTTCCTAAACTCAAATTATTAATGATAGTTACTCTAATTGTTGAGGTAGTTTATCTCCTTTTCGTTAACTGCTAACCTGGTATCATTTTGTTTATATTAAGATAGATATTAAAGAAATGGACAGTTTTCTACCACTTGGGGGACTTTCTTTACGGTATGTGCTAATGGTGCTGAAAGACAAATATGGAGATGTGATGTGAGGGGGTCTTTTTTATTTTATTCTTCAGGTTTTAACGTAAATTTGTAATGCACCACTTCGAAATTAAAATAACAAAGGAAAATTCAATTCCATTCATATGGACTAAACTTCATAATAAAATGAGTATGGCCTTAGGAACCTATGTTGTATGATATATATAGTTCAACTTAGAGTTAATTTAATTTAGTGAAGTTTCCAAAATGATGCATGACTATATCCAAAATCTATCATTCATGAATTTGATATATTTGTGTGTATTCAAAGAGTTTGTTAATTTATGACTTATGTTTATATTGTAATTTATTGAAAACAATAGGCCATCTGTTGAATCCTCTATTAGTCTTGTTTGTCGTTTGAACTTGCTATTTTATATTTTTTTCAGGCATTTACAGATGAAATTAGGATCCCTTTCATGGAACCTAGTGCCAAAAATTCCACCAACGTGGAATAGGCTTTCATGGCCATGGCTGCTGAATACAAAAAAGGTGGTTTATTATGTGTTTTCAAATTGTTTTTTGGTAGCCAAACTTACACTCCTTTCAATGTATTTGATTTTAAAATATATTTGTACAGAATTAGGAATAAGGAATATTGGTAAGTAGTACTATTTACCTTATTCTTTGGAACATTCTCTGTTATCCTCTATAATTTAAATGTGATCCCTTGAGAAGCACATCACTTCTTGGCATATCATCTCACCCTTGAATGTGCTTAATTGGTTTGTTTATGGTCCTTTTTATTTTGTTTTCCTTCTTTCCATCTTCATTTTTTGTCAAGGGAGGTCTTTATTATGCCAAGGGAGAAGAAATATTATTGGCTTCACCTTATTCTTTATATGCTTCTCATACTTTGTATCGGCACTGTATTTTCAAATTAGAGGTATTCTCTGTTAGTTGTGTTTAGTTTGGAACTAACCAAGGAAAAATTAAGATACCTATAGAGAGAGAGAGGTTACGAGTATAGGTAAACTAAGTATGGGTACATGCACAACTAAAACGATTTTTTAGTATGTAAGTAGGAGATTTTTTTGGTTAGGAATTGATGTTGATATACTAGAAATTGAATTGTAAATTCTTTTGTTAATTGAATTGTAATTGAATTACTAGAATGTAAAATTTTTAATGCAATATTTTTTTTTTTGCTAATGAGTTCAATAGAGTTCTATATGTATAATTGTATTTTTTTTTTAAATATTGGCTTTTGTATAAATAAATAAATGCCAATAAAAGATTTTTTAAAAAAAAAGATAAAAGTTGATGTTTGTGTCAAAAACACTAACTAAATGGGGCACTTTAGTTGACGTTTGTGTTGTTTCTGGCACAAACGCCAATTAAAGTGGATTTTAGTAACTAAAGTCCTCCTTTTTATTAGCCCTGGAATAGTTGGCATTTATGAAACACCAATTAAAACCAAAAATAAATACCAACTAATTCTCTTTTTTTGGTGTAGTGATTCGTACCACAATTTCAAGTGAAAATTCAATTTTAGTTGTGCAAATCCTGTTCCAGCATACTTCTAATATGGTTCTTAATTGATCTTTAATGACAAAATTATTTCAACAAGTGGTTAATTAAACCACAAACACAGTTAATGCAACACTTGGAACATGTTGACCATCAAATCCAAATTAATCCCAACCAAAAGAAGGAGAACTAACTAAGACCAACAATGACAACTCCTAATAATGCTACATCTTAATAGCAAAGTGGTAAATAAAGCATATGTCGTAAAAATCTAGTGATTAAATCAAAACAAAGTTGAAGATAATTAACTCCAAACTCAACATGCACTCATAAAAATTCAAATAGCAAAATGATGAACTCTCCCCTTCATTATGTTTTCTATAACTCTTGGATGGAAAGGGAGGAAGTAAGGATTGAAAATTTATTACTCACCACTTTGCAAACACCCACGTGTATGAAGACCTATCTCATTCACCTTCTTTGCTTACTTGCTCTTCGCCTTTGCTGTTGCTGTCTCCTCCTTCAATGAGGATGGTGTTCGTTTTCCCCCAAATGTCTTGCCCTTAAAATCTCACACATTCCTCTTCCCCGTGACCTCAAATCTCACCTTCACCGGTGGCATCACCTCCTCCACCTTCGACTTCGTGGCATCATTGTGGCTTCATCTTCTTCTTCCCCCCAAATGCTCTTGGACCTTCCGCTAATTGTTTTGTTAGCTATCTCACTCCCAGCATTTTTTTTTTCAAATGTTAGGGGTAATTTTGACAATCCACATCAAATTTTTTATTCCCTTTACTATTTATAGCTAAAGTACCTCGATCCCTTTTCCCAAATATTTCAATTTTTGGTATTTTTTTAACAATCCTCCCTAGATAAATTTCACTTTTTGGTTCTTCACCGTTGGTTGGTTCAAGTCTTAGTGTCTGTTTAGATTTCGATTATAATCACTTATGGGAGCATAAAAGTGATTATATGGAGAAGTTTCCAAACACAAATTATTTTTCATTAAGTACTTATGCATTAAATAAATACTTATAAAAGAAACTAATTTTTTTTATTTATTATAATCACTTATTCCCCATAATCACTTATTTCACTTTTTCTTTTCATTATCCACCCAATAATAACTTAAACCTCAATATCCAAACATAAATTACTTTTGATATAATCACTTATTCCCACAATCTATTATGAATATTATAAATAAATATTTATTCTTCTAATTATTTATATATAAATTAATCCAAACACACTCTAAAATTGACTAGCCGCATGCATTTAGCCTCACTCGCTCAGACACCAAACCCCAGGTCTTTTTTCAGTGGTCAAACAAAAGAGCCCAGGTTTTCATGAGTCACGTACGCTTTCCCGTAAATTCCCATATTCCCATCTTTATTGGAAATTAAGAATACCCACTTCGATGCTTTCCCTTTCATTTCATATTCGTCTCTCCATCACTGTCCGGATCTATTTGAGCCCCACGTAACATAGCCCAACAGAGTCACAGGAAGAAAGAGGAGATCGTGGGTGATGATCGGGCGCCATGTCTGAGATAGTCAACGATGCTTGGAGCAAATATCTGAAACAGCTTCAGCTCCATCCTCTCAGAACCAAGGTTTGTTTTTTGTTCTCTCCTCCTTCAAACTCCAATATTTTCTTTGGAAGATTCCTTTTCCTCATTTTATGAGACCAAGTGGCATCTTACAATTTTTGGTAGGCAATTACAGCAGCAGTTCTCGCAGGTTTTAGTGATGCGGTGGCGCAGAAGATTTCTGGTGCGAAGAAGCTCCAGTTGAGAAGAATCCTTCTATTTATGGTACTGCCTCCATTGTTGTTTTGTTTTTCCTTAGTCAATTTCGGTTCAAACTTCGAAGTCAGATTCCTCGGGAGACGACTCATGTATCACTTGGTCAAAGCTCATTCATCCGTTGCTGTTTTTTGTTTTGTTTAATGTGGTTCCTACTGTGATTTGAACTTGGATTAATTGTTCAGCCTATGATTCTGACACCAGTTAACCAAAGTTCATGCGAATCGACAAAATCTGTTCCAATCTGAAGTCAACTTGTTTCGCAGATATATGGCTTCGCCTACTCAGGACCCTTTGGACATTTTCTGCACAAGTTGATGGATAAGCTTTTCAAAGGGAAGAAAGGCAACGAAACTGTTGCAAAGAAGGTATATTGTTATCTTGTCTGTTTCTTTGACTTGCATATAGGGACAGTATTTTGTGTTTGGCTCTATTTTTTTTTTTTTTTTTGCTTAGGTAATTAACTAAGTTTTTGATGAATGGAATTTCCTACTTTTAGGTGATTCTTGAACAATTAACTAGCTCTCCATGGAACAACTTTCTCTTCATGATGTACTATGGCATGATTATAGAAGGTATATTCATTTTCTTTTCATTTTGTATTTCATCTATCAGTTTAGATACTGTGGTTTCCCAACGAGTACATTAATACAGATCAATGTCATCTTTGGTTGAAACTTGTAAATCTGTCTTCTGTTCTATCCTCCCCAAAAATGGTTAAAACCAGGATACTTGCTTGTCATGTATGTTCTGGCCATCATCTTACAGCAGAATATGAAGACTAATTGTTGCATGATTCTTAACTTTGATCCTCATTTGTTTATGTAGTGTCCTGATCTATAATTCTTTGCAATAAGAACTTCTAAGCTTTCCCTCCAAACTATGTTCTTGACTATAAACTCATTGTGTTTGCGGGGGGGTTAGTTTATGTGTAGTTGTGATTGTGATCAAATTATCAGTTTAAGGAAAATATAAATTTGAGCAAAAGCTTGACTTCTACATCTCAAGCATATAAAGGGGGCTTGTTTTTATTTTCCTATAGGTAAGCTAAAATATCTAATTCAAATAAAATCTCATGTAGCGTTTTAAATTTGGAGATGTACGATATGAGTTACCTCTTGCTTCTTGTATATGCTTGAATTAGTTTCCGCTCATTAGGAGCATCATACTGCTTTAAATCCTAATTTGACTTTCAGAGTCTTTTGTTTGGCATACCAACCTCTATCATCGTCCATGTTTCTGGACTTTGAAAAAGGTTGAATGATTCGGGTAGACCATCCAAGGTGTTATTGTTCTGGTAGAGAAACCATTTCAGCCATCTTATGATCTGAACATCAAATTCTTGTTGTATGAAAGAGGAACTTACTTAGAAAATATAGAAAACTATTGAGCTAGACTTGCCTGTATAATATGTCTGTGATTTTCTTCTTATGCACATACATGTCCTCATCTATTAAAAATACAAATAACTTATTCTTCTAGTTGTGATTCTAACCTTACCCAAAATGGAAGATAATATTATGAAATAATGAAATGACAACAGTAATTTTGAGGATGAGAAATGATATTTGTGCCCCATTAATAAAAAGTTAAAAAAAAAAGGAATAAATATTGTTGCGTAATGATCATAAAAGCATAATAGACATTGTAAAGAGGGGGGTGGAAAGTGATTCTCTTTTCATTCTTGTAACCAAATGGGCACTCAAAGGTTGTTGCCTTCAAATTGCTAACTGAATATATATATATATATATATATTTTACCAAAAACCAGAAAGGAAATAGAAATATGCTATTGGAACTTGGAAAAATGTAAGTATAGCTTTTCTACATGTTGTAATGATGTACTGCATAAAAATTAAAGCATGATTCTGTTTTTCAGGAAGGCCTTGGAGTGCAGTCAAGAATAAAGTTCGAAAGGACTATCCTTCCGTGCAGTTGACTGCATGGAAGGTAAGGCAATGAGAAGAATCTTCTGGTTTTTTGCTGATGTGGCAATGTGAAAAATATGGCATGCTGAAGTTGTTGTTTGAACTCGTAGTTTTGGCCCTTAGTTGGTTGGATAAATTACCAGTACGTGCCGCTGCAGTTCCGTGTTATATTTCACAGCTTTGTTGCTTCCTGCTGGTGAGTTCCAGTATTAATCAATTTTTTTGCTTTGCTTTTTTTTTTTTTAATGTTGATTTACAAGTTCCTTTGAACTTGCCACCTTTTAGCCCATCCTTCCAACCATCAAAGCTAGCCTCATGTAGCCCTATTTAGAATCGATACTTTAAAAAGGATTATGTATATGTATCTAATATGTATTAGATATGATACATGTATTATATTTTATTATACGTATCATTAGTCTTTCTTCTTCAAAAAGTTCTAAAATGACTTGAGAACTTATAGAAGAAAATTCAATATTTGGTTTCTTATTTTAAATATCGTTATATCACTTTTGAAATACTTATTTTTTTTATATTTTTTTAACTTTTGATGCACCAATATGTTAAATTAAATATATACATAATTATATATATATATATATATTTATCGTACCTACCTGTATCATAAATTTTTCAAATTTGAATTGGATTTTGTGTTTGAGACAAGAAAAATATCTTAATGACAAGGAATTTGATAGATAGTAGACACTAGAGATTGCTTTCGGGATTTCTCTTGAAACCTACCTGCAATCTATTAATGTACCAGAATTATATGATTATATAATTATATAATAAGTAAAACTAGATTTTCCTCCCCCACATGAGGATGCACAGAACAAATGGGGGACGATTTATTTAGTTCAAAAATATATTGAATTAAAAAATTTTCATCATTAACTCCCATTATCCCCAAAAAAATTGATATCAAATTATATTAATTAAAATTAATATAGATTTTAGAATTAAAAAAGATTGAATTTAGAGAAAAAAAAAAAGAAAGAAAGGATGTGGGGTCCACCTAAAAAATGGAAAAAGATAGATCCTACTTATAAAAAAATGAATGAGAAAAAAATGGAACTCACTCAAATAAAAAAAAAAAAGAAAAAATAGAAAGGCACGAAGACTAAGGAAATGGAGTTGCACTATTTAGCTAATGTACAGTGCAACTCAACCCTCCTTTTAATTATATATTGAAATTATATATTGATTCATAACTTGAGCTACCATATCTGATATACAATGCCAAGGCGTGAGCGTGGCAATTCCTTGGCAAGAACAATATGTTGTTTCAATGTGGTCTGTCCGGCATGCAGATCAAATCTAGTCTAGTAAACCGTGAATGTGAATATTTCTTAACTCATCCAAGAATCTAGAGATTCATGTACTTTAGGTAGGGGTAAGAATAGGTCGGGTCCCTAACAAGGGCCTACGGGTTGGTTAATATGAGCCCTAACCTAACTTAGTCTATTTAACTAAATAGTCTAGACTCAAGCTTATGGGAAGGCCTATTTAGTTAAATAAGCTTAGTCTATTTAGGTAAGGTCTAGCCTAAAGCCTATTAAGCTAAGCCTATTTAAATTATTATTATTTATTATTATTTAATATATATATATATAATATAATTAATATAAATTAGTTTTATGAATGTTCTTATTTCTTTGATGGATTGAAATATATGTAGGGACAGCTATTGTATGTGTTTAGACATCCTTCCTCACTGCTTTCTATATTGTTACATTTTTATGGGTAAGAGTAAGTGAGTTAATATGTAAGAAGTCACATATCAACAATATTACAAGAGAAGAGAGGTGGGTGAGATTTATAAAAATAAAAAAGTAGCTACTTTTCTATTGTGTTGTTTAAACATATGAACCATAAGATAAATATATATGGATCATGCATTTGATAATTAGAAGTTTAAAGTTTGAGGCTTTTTTTAATTTCAAATTAAAGTTGATAGTTCTTTTCACTTTGCTTTTTAATAAGCCTTCGAATAGGTTTTAAGTCGCCTTCGAATAGGTTTTAAGTCATGTTAAGCTTTTAGAAGGCTTAGCCTTAAGCCTAAAATAAAGCTTTACATAGGCTAATAGGCCAAGTTCAAGCTTTAAATTTATAATATCGGTATTACCTATTTAGTTAAAGTTTAGCCTAATTTAACCTATTTCCATCCCTAACTTCAAGGAAATTATTGGTTATCTATCATGTATATCTTGGAAGACATTTACATTTTGTTTGGTTAAAGGGATTTGGAGATGAGGGAAGGGTGGGTGTGTTGTGTTTTTTTTTTTTTTTTGGCCCCCCGCGGTGGGGGGGGGGAATAAAATTTTTACCTCATTTGATTTAATAAGTAAGAGGGAGGAAAAATCTCAATTTTCTCTCATTTGATTCAATAGGTAGAATGGGAGTTCTCCCCTCCAAGAGTAAGGGATTTAAAGAAAAAATGAGCAAATGGCTCCCCTCCCCTCCCCTCCAACATATTAAAACAAAGAAAAATTAGAATTTCTCTCCTCCATTAAAATTCATCTCCTCTGTTGAGCTAAACTGTGTTAATCAAATGCATTACCATTTTGTATTCAAACCTTGATGGAAAGTGTTCATGCTGAGGGGAAAAAAGGAGTAAGAAATAGGGAGATAAATAAGGAGAGGAAGAAAGAGAAGGGAGAAAAAAGAAAGTGACAAAAGAACTATTGATATTTTGCTCAATCACTCAAGTGTTTATGGTATTCGCGAGAGTGATTTGGACCACTCCTCATGAAATTCAATTAAATTGCACAAAAAAAACACAAAATATAATAGCTTACAAGCATTTTCGTTATTAAAAAACGTTAAAAAAGAAAATGTTGTTTGTCTTACAATCATTTCATCATTGGCTTTTAAGACATACACTAACAAAGACATTAAATTGCTCCATTTTGCTTATATTGCATCCCATCAATTATTTCCATTTTAAAGGTTTTTTTTTTTTAAATACAGTGTCAGTTACTGAATAAGTGTGGACGCATGTATGATCTGTCAGGATATGTTTAGATTGAGAGAGAAAAGGAAGAGAAAATAATATGTTTAAATTGGGAGGAATGGATGAGATGGGAAAAATTTTTTTTATTTAAATCTAGATAAAAAAATGTCTAAAGTAATATTATGCTTTTCCTTTCCCTGTACTCTTCTCAATCCTAAATATCCCCTTAATTTCATATATTTATACTGGTGCGTGTACTGAATAGATTACTTAATAATTAATGAATCTCTGTTTACTTTGTTGCATCAGGGCAATCTTTCTCAATCTAAAAGCAAGATCAGTTGCAATTAAGAAGGCCTAGCACAGAGCAGAGCTTCTTGTTCTTACGTTTGGCTTGTTTACTTTTTCCTCATCTTGAGTTTGGAATACCCATTACTGTTATTTCCGAGTCATGGGTTGGTTGCCATTGTGGATTGTTAGTTGTTTTATGTTTAGTTCTTGCAAATATAAAATATGCAGTTGTTAGTACCTCATCATACATGTTGACTTTTGAGTTTTACTTTGCATAGAGATTAGATTTTTTTTTTATCTCGAGATTAGACTTAAATTCAATTTCTTTATTTATTATCTATTTCCTAACTAAATTATGACAAATATATGGTTTAATTAAAATCATACATTTATCTATGAAAATAATATATAATTTCATGAGTTCAATTGAGTAATTTGATAATAAAAATATTCATAATAATTTTTTAATATTTAGTCATGGGCTTGGGAATCATTTCTTCCCAAAATGAGAAAAACTCATTCTCAGCCCAGCCGAAAATCAGGATATAATTTGCCTTTTTATGGTATCATAATCCTATTCTCACTTGATACGGACAATAAAGAGGAGGAAAAAAAATTACATATATGGATTCAAAACAAAAATTAAAAGGAAATATTCTAAAATTGTAGTTATCACGAAAGTTAATACTATGTTTAGGGATTTACCTCCTCCGATTCGCTATATAATGCATTTTTTTGAGAAATTAATGTTTCATAATATAGTGTACTTTACGGATTACGTAGTATAATTTTTTTCTCTTTTCAAGATTACCCCTAATTAATAAACCCAAATATTTGTTTATTATTAAAATATTTCATTCTCAAAGCATTTAATAAGGATAATTTGAGAAAAGATGAAAAATTTTGTTAGTTATTAATTATTATCTTGGTCTATATGTAGTTAAAAGTGTACTATAAACTGAAACAGAAGGAGTACTATAAACATGAATATGCTTCCAGACAAATAAGTTGGGAGATAAACAACAATCAAGAGACAAGACAGTGATTATTTGATGTTTGATGACGGGGAACAGGTTCATTTTGGAAAGGAAGTGCAGCGATCATATTAACCTCTATTTTTTATGCCTGAACCGAAATCTGTCCGGTTTTACTGGTTCTTTTTTAACATGGTTCAACGTATTTCCCAAATAATCTTCTGGATACAAGTATACAAATGAAAAATCACTCCTTAACCCAATTGACCACCAAGTCATTGTCCATTTTTTTGGGCCTGCCATAGATCAAGTTGGGGGTCGGGCTTAGATAAAACTCATTGCCTTGCTACAATGGAATAAATATCAAAAATTAATGTTAACCGAAAAAAAGAAATATATATCAAAATTAATACACATGTAACTTTTCAGTGTTATGCATATTAAACATGAGTAATACTTACACAACATTTCGGTGGTAATGTCCAATCATGTTTTGTTTGTCTTCCTCCACTGAACCCACATTGCGTAGATCTCAATAAAAAAGGTATCGAATAAGAACGAACTAGTCTGAGATTGGGTTAGAACTGGTCCAAGCTTGGAAAGAGTTCTTTTTTTTTTTCAGACCTGTCATAAAATCAATCCAAGTTTTGTTCTAGGGTAAAATTTTGGTAAACTAGTATTTCATTTACCAAGAACAGAATACATACATCAAAATAAAATACAAAAAGAATAGCCACATTCTAGAAATGGTTCTATTCCTTTAGTATCTACTCAAGAATAGCAAACAAAGGTCAAATTTATACAAAACAAGGTTGGCCAAAAAACTAAAAACTAGGGAATATACCAACACCTATAAATTCAACTCTCTCAAGTAAGACGCTTCCTGGATACTAATCTTGGTTGGAAGACTCTTATTCTGACAATTACCTCCTTAATCTTTCCAAAAATCACCATCACTTCCTACTTTTCACCTCTAAATATTCTATGATTCCTTTCAATCCAAATATGATTAGTAGTCGTAGCAACTACAGACCAGAGTATATTACGTTCAAATGTACTGTATCTAGGTAAGTGCTAGGGTAAACTTCAACCTCTTTTATTTGTACGCGTGGGTACCGTTAGGGTAAAAGTCACTATTGCATCAGGCAGATATCCCCTACTTTGAACTCAAAGGAATTATTGAAGGACTGAACCTATGCTGGAACAAAGGTCTGAGAAATATCAAAGTACTTTCTGAAAATGCAGAAATTCTCAATTTGCTGACAAGATGTGATACTGATGAACATCTTTTCCAAGATATTATCAACCAAGCTAGACAATTGGTATTTAGGAATTGGTCTGTCTCTTTCAATTTCTTACATCGTACCAGATTCAATCAAATAAGTGTAGCCATCAAGTGTAGCCACGTATATCCTAGGTTTTTCCCCCTAAAATTTTCCGAGTTCAGCCAAAACAAGAAATCAGCCGCGATCAATTGCTTCAGTCATTGGACTTTAACTAATTCGATGTCAAAAACCAGCCATGAGTTTGGTGGTATTTTTTGGCCAACTCCTTCACTACCAAACCTGACATTCAGAAAACTTATGATAAGGACCAGGGGTGCAAAAGAGATAAGAGATAACATGGGAAAGGATGCTGATTTAACCACATACCCCATGGATGGTGGGATTATGACTCTCCTCTTTTCTCCAATTCGCATACCTGAGAACCATATGTAAGCATCTCAATGGTACTTAGACAGCAAGAAAACCATGGAAGAGAACTCACTAAATTGTCTAAATAACTACCTTCAAGGCCAACATCCCAACCCTCTATAACTTGTCCTTTACCTACAAACGATAAAACAAGTAACGGCATATAAAGAGTTAGTCACATATAGTCAGTCATACTCAGGTAACAAAAGGTTATGTACACTGGTTTTACCAAGGCGAAACTTGTAAGGTGCATGACCAACATTTGAATCAAGGACTTCATCATTATCCTTCAGCTTGCAAGTGTAAAGGACACTGATCTGAAACCAGAGAGTATTTGTCAAACCAAATCTGCTATTCTTTTTATTAATTTCAAACATTGAGACTCTAAATTATTTTAATGATTTAAAAGAACTACCTTTCTTCCTGATGCAGCAATTTTTCCATCTTCTATCCCCATTCCTAGCACTTGAATAACTAAACCATTTGACAAAGTGTTAACTTCACAAGGCTTCGCATCAGCCATTATGTTTTCATCCATTTTCACAGTCCTAATATTTTCATCAACAGATGATTGAGGCATATCAGAATTACTAACTTCCACATTCCCCAGACTTCTGTCTTTTTTCCTCCTTCTTTTCATTTTTCTATCATCAGATTGATTTGCATCAGGAAAATCATTGTCCCCTCTCCTGTACAAAAGATTTTAACCAAAGTTAAATGTATAAAATAGGCAGTATCACATCTAAGTACCATCCAGATTGCATTAAATCTTTAGGCAAGAAAAGATAGTTCGTGAAGTTCAAAGAGAAAACAAGGTTCTCAAATGAGAAACTAAGCAATAAATCAGTACTTCTCTCAAGACATGGTGGACAGACAAGTTTACTGGCAACTTTTAAATCTGGAAATTTTACCAATGCCAAATCAAGAAACTAAGGCATTGTCCTGCTTACAAGTATTACTAGCAAAAAATAATAACCCCTCTATATTTAATTTTTGTGGGCCTTCTTTTTGTTGGGAACTATGCATCTAAAACATGAGCAACTATACATGGAAAATAGTCAATGGTCATTGACCCTTTAACTCATTTTCAGAAACATTTTCAAAAACCCTCTAGGGACCATAAATATCCAAAGAGCAAGTTAATCAACTTGTTCAGGTTGAAATTATATGAATTTAGAAAGCATTAGGCACATAACATAGTACAACATTACAACTACATCTAAATCTTTTTTTGAACTGAACTACATCTAAATCTTAGTTTTCATTTTTATGTGTTGTTTTACTTTGTACTCACTGTTCATTGTTTTGTTGCAAATCTTGATTTTTTCCTTCAGAGAATTTGGGGATCGCAATGTCAGTCTCTGCCAAGTCTCTTGGGGCTTTGTACTCTCTACAGTGAGTATTGTCATCTCCAAAATGTGAACCTTTGGGAGCCTGTTCTTTCTCTTTTCTCTTCATTCCTCTACCTTTCACAGGACCTATTACACTGGAAGGCGATGCAACATTGCCTGGAAGCTCAACATCCCTGTCAGAAAGCATCAGATAACTTAAAAAATGAACAAGAAACCAAAAAATATAAAAAGTAATTCAGTAAGCTATTAATTGAAAATCCCATGCACCATAATTTCCAATTCATTGCATGCAGCTCTACAAACTTCTTTATGGGAAAAAACTGCAAATTTAATGTATCATATTTCTAGGAAGTCTCTCAAACTCTCCCAATAAAACACTTTAAATATTGTAAAACTATCACAAGCTTTGATTTTTGCTTCTTTTTTTTCCCAGCATTTTGCTTGAAAAACACACTGCATTCTGAGAAAATCTCAGTGGAGAAATATAGGACAAAGGTTAGGAGGATGGGTGACCTTAGTGAAAGAGTAGAACTTCATATCAAGATTTGCATTTAGCATTGACGTAGATTTCATATAATGTTAAATTTGTGAAAAGACATACAGTTTATTAAAGCTGTTTCAATGTTTAATTTCCAAATCTGTTTCTATTGAAGAGAGTGCGAACTTGCACAGAAAGATGGTAAAAGTGCATTATTTTAAGGCACACTACATCAAAACATCAGTTGAGAGGTAATTTCAATGGGACATTGTTTGCTTCCTTATATCAGCATGCACTTAATGTGTGCTGAAGAAAGTTTCTAGTGAAACTTGCATGGTTTGTGTTCTCTCAAGGGCTTACAATCAGGGATTTTTCAAGGATGCCAACCTAATGATCCCCCTCTAAAACCATTTGGTATTGCTAACAGCTAACAACTTGGTCTCTCTCTCTCTCTCTCTCTCTATACATAAACAGCTAATAGGCTAGGGACAGAACATCTAATCGATACTCAAGTAGGATGGGAACTCCCCTCAAAAGCTAACTATTGAGGTGCAAGAACCTACCTATTTAAATACCCCATTGAGCATCCCATACTACCCAATGTGGGACTTGGGTATCCCATAAGTCCCCATCAATTGCCCTCCCTTGGAGAGCCAATGTCTTGGCAGCTGGCAACTGCTTTCTATGACACTTCACTCAATGACACTTCATCCAACTTCCTCATCAGTCAAAACCTTCCACTAGTCACCAAAGGTAACCCTATCTAAAACCATCAAACATTGGCTCATACACCATTGATGGGCACTGATAGAAGATATGGAAAATATTATTCAAGAAAAAAATTAGTTTTTATGTTTTAAATGAATATTTTATTGTTTTCTTAGCATTAAGGTTTTGTAGCAACTTGTGCTATTTCTTTTTGTATTTTATTATGTAGTCAGAGCAACTTGGGCTTTCTTCATGAGAAGGAATCCTTCCTTCTCTATATATATGTGCTACTCATGTACGTGAACCCCAATCGATGAATGAATGATATTATTGAGTCTTGTTTGGTCTCTGCCTGCCCCTCTCATGCTCCATCTCCCTCTATTTCTTAGTTCTCCCTCTCTCGTCGCTCTCTCTCAGTTTTTACTCTTCCCTTGTCTCTCCCATAACCCATCACTAGTGCTGCATCAGTTTGGTATTAGAGCTAGGCTCTGAGTGATCCTAGGCTGCCATGGTTACCTGAAAGACCAGGAAACACCTCACCAAAAAACAAAGCATCCACTGCCAGACCCAAAAACTCAAGTTTCCCGACCTCATATTGCCAAACCACCACCACCATCATGTTTGCCGTCAAAAACCCGATCCGTCCACCGAGTTCAGTCACCAACCACCGCCGCACACACCTCCAAGCGCCAGCAATGTCACCAGCGTGTGGACCTCACGCGCTACACGTGCCTCCGTACAGCACCTCCAGAAACTGGGTTTTATGCTATTTTACACTATTTCATGTGGGTTTTTCTATTCCAGCCAATCCTAGATGTGAAAATCACCAAATGGAAGCATGTTTGGGAGTAAATTGCCACATCTTTTTGGGCTTTTAAAGTTACACCGGTAAGGTCGATGACCCTCTATTTAAACTGTGACTTGTTTGGCCTTTTAAGGATATTATCTTATTATAATTAGGGCTAGTTCTTAGATTATAGTGCTATAAGACCTCTAGTTGAGCTTTCAACTCATTTTTAGTGTTTTGATAATGCTCTTTTATTGTTAAAAAAAAAAGTCATTAAAATTTTGAAAGTGGTCGTCTCTATTTTATATTGATCCATTATTTAATAGTAACTAATGCCTACTCAACATTTTTGTGATTGTGTTTTATCTCCTATATCGTATCTTGTGTGACCCTTCATAACAAACAAGACCCTATAGATCCTAAATTCAATACCCTAAATTCCACCATGCCCAAATCCAATCAAGTTACCCAACAAACCCTTGAGGAGTCTGAAAAGAATACTAGAGAGTATGTGGACCATGCAATTGAATCTGAGAGATACTCTACAAATTGAGTCAAGCCGTAGGGATGGTGAATTCAAGCAGATGTATGATGAAATGATGGAATCAATGAGGTTAATAACTAGGCAACTTAAGAGTAAGAATGAAAGAGGCATACTTGAAAATCCTAATGCTAGCAAAGAAGTTAATTTAGGAAGTGGGCATCCCATTCCTCTGGTCAATCAAAGATACCCCTACAACCCATTGGAAATCATCAATCCCCAAATGGGAGTAGAAGTAGACACAATAGGGATTCCCCTCTTGGGATCTTTGAGCACCAGTATGACCACGCTTTTGACCAGTGGGAAGACCAAGAATCCGATGATGATTATAACAGGCAAAATGAATCACCCCTTAGAATGAGATGAGGAGGTTATAG
Organism: Adenanthera pavonina; assembly: GCA_026686845.1. Lineage (NCBI taxonomy): Eukaryota > Viridiplantae > Streptophyta > Magnoliopsida > Fabales > Fabaceae > Adenanthera > Adenanthera pavonina. The sequence goes on along the minus strand of JAIVEN010000019.1, from coordinate 5,977,832 downwards.
ACAGAACCATTTTGAGAATATAACCAAGAAAGTCAAAGTCAAAGCCCCTAAATTTGATGAACAATTAGATTCAAATGCTTTCTTAGATTGGTTAGCCAATATGGAAGACTACTTCGAGCGGTATAACATGACTAATATCCAATGTGTCCGTTTTACTAAAATAAAGCTTGTGAAATCAACTAAGAAATATTAGCAAAATGTGCAGGCTAACTTGAAGCATTTAGGACAACCTCCAATTGATACTTGAGCTGAGATGAAGTTGAAATTGAAAGAAAAATGTGTCCACTCATTATAAGAGTCAACTCTATAACCAATGGTTAAACTTGAGGCAAGCCTCTACAGTGTCTGACTATATGGCTCGATTTGATGATCTTATGATTAGGTGTGAGGTCAAAGAAGACCCATGGATGACAGTTCAGAAGTTTGTTAACAGTCCTCGATTAGACATACAAAGGGAACTCTAGTTGAACCCTCCTAAATTCTTGGAAGAAGCTCATCATAAGGCGTTGGAAGTAGAGTCTTTGTTCAGAAGCCCACTCGCCAAGCATACCACCATCCAGAGTTTAGATTTGTGTCAAAATCATACATTCATTCCTTCCAACCGTTTTACAGGGGTACCCCCTTCTAGGACTAGTTCTTCTTTTCATCCTGGTCAAACATCTGGTACTAAAGGAAGTACTGCAAGGAATACTGAGTCCTCAGGGTCTAACCCCCACCCAAGTGGCTCCAATATTGAATGCTTTCAATGCCACTCTAAAGGTCAGATCGCATCGAGGTGTCCCCAGCGTACTCTAATTATTGAATCCCCCACAAAAGGAATAGAATGAAATGACAGAAATTGATGAAGTGGTTGACCCCATTGAGTGTCCTTGTGATGTGGATGAGGAGTTTATTATGGACGAAACAGGGTGCATAAGTATCATGAGGTGTATTCTATCTATCCCAGTGCTCAATGACTCTAGGAAAAGAAGCATTTTCCACACTTTTGTGAAATGTGGAGAAAAATCATGCAAGTTAGTCGATGATGGAGGGAGTGCTTGGAATATTATCTGCAGCCAGGGAGTTGCTAGACTTGGCCTTAAGCCAGAGCCCCATCCCAAGCCTTTTGAAGTAGCTTGGGTGGATCAAAAGACTTCTTTACCTATCACACTGCAATGTCGTATACCCCTTCAGCTTGGAGAATATCAGGAAGACGTCCTTTGTGATGTCCTTACTATGGATGTAGCTCACATTCTGTTGGGACAACCCTGGATGTATGACAATGATGTCACCAGTTATGGTCAGGAGAACACTCACTAATTCAAGTATCAGGGGAAGACAATCTTGTTGCGTCCGGCCAAACCAGAAACTAAGAACAAGGGTTCGAATCAGCTAAAGAAATCGAGACCAAAGAGCCAAAGCCTCCATCTTTTAACCAAGAAGCAATTTGTGCAAGAAAGTAAAGAGGCTAACACTATGCTTGCTATTGTCCCTAAGGTTTCTAATTGGGTTGATTCTACAACCACTGTGGATGTGCCCGATAAGGTATCCCCTCTCTTGGAAGAATTCAAAGACATTACATTACACCAAATGAGCTTCCTTCATAATTGCCACCTATGCTAGATATTCAGCATGCTATTGATTTAGTTCCTGGGTCACAACTCCCCAATCCTCCCTACTATAGAGTGAATCCTAAGGACAGGAAAGAACTTAATAGGCAAGTCACTGGGTTGTTAGAGAAAAGATACATTCAGCATAGCCTCAGTCCATATGCAGTGCCAGCTTTGTTGACACCAAAGAAAGATAGGACATAGAGAATGTGTGTGGATAGTAGAGCTATAAACAAGATTACCATCAAGTATCGGCTGCCTATTCCTAGGCTTGAGGATAAGCTTAATTTGGTTTCCGTATCTAGTTGGTTCTCTAAGGTTGATCTTCGTAATGGATATTATCAAATCCGAGTTAGACCCGAAGATGAATGGAAGATTGCATTCAAGACGCAAAATGAGTTGTATGAGTGGCTAGTAATGCCATTTGACCTTACAAATGCTCCCAGCACTCACACTTCGACCCTATTTGGGAAAATTTCTAATTGCCTATTTTGATGACCTCCTGGTTTTTAGCAAATCAAGGGAGGAACATTTGACACACCTTAAAAACAAGTCTTCCTTACCCTTCGGAAAGAAAAGTTATATGTCAATCTTCCAAAGTGCTCTTTTCTCCAAAATCAAGCTGCTGATCCTGAGAAGGTCAAAGTCATTCGTGAATGGCCTGAGCCTAAATCAATTTTTGAAGTGCGAAGCTTTCACGGGGGTAGCATCTTTTTATAGGTGCTTTATTAAGGATTTCAGCACCATTACGACACCTATCACTGATTGCTTGAAGAAAGATAAGTTCCGTGGGACCTATACAGCCTCACAAGCCTTTCAGACCATTAAACACAAGCTATCTGAGGCCCCTGTATTGGCATTACCCAATTTTGCCAAATGTTTTGAGGTTGCTTGTGACGCTTCTAGAATAGCAATTGGACATGTACTGAGTCAAGAAGGTCACCCTGTGGCTTTCTTTGGCGAGAAGCTTAATGAGGCAAAGTAGAAATACTCCTAATATGACAAGAAGCTTTATGCTATTGTTATATTGGAAGTGCTATCTGCTTCCCCAACAGTTTGTTGTATATTCAGATCATTAGGCTCTCAAGTTCCTCAACTCTCAACGGCATTTAAACCCTAAACATGCCAAATGGATGGAGTTTCTGAAGGAGTTCACTTTTGTTGTTAAGCATCATTCAGGAGTAGAAAATAAGTTAGCTAACGCATCAAGTCGTAGGCTTAACTTACTGCACACCATGAGTGTTAGTATTGTAGGGTTTGACAAGTTTAAAGATGACAATGCTACTTGTCATGATTTTGGAATTATTTATCAGGAGGTTAATGGGGAAAACCGTCATGATTATGCTGACTTACTCATCAAGAACGGTTATCTCTTTCGTGGTACTAAGTTATGTGTCCCCCAGACGTCCATGAGAGAATTTCTTATTTGGGAGTTACACGCTGGAGGGTTAGCTGAACATTTTTTACGAGATAAGACTACCACCTTAGTCGATACAGGTTTTATTGGCCATCCCTTAAGCGTGATGTTGCTAGAATAATCTCTCAATGCCGTACTTGCGTAACATCCAAGGCTATGAAACAAAATATAGGATAGTATACTCCTTTACCCGTTCCTGAGGCACCCTGGAAAGACCTTAGCATGAATTGTTTTGGGTTTACTCCGCACTGCACACGGACATGATTCTATTGTGGTGGTTTTGGATAGGTTCTCCAAGATGGTCCACTTTATTCCCTGTAGCAAGGCTACTGATGCCTCTCATTTGGCCAAGCTTTTCTTTAAAGAAATTGTGCATGTACACGGGTTACTTGTTACCATTGTGTCTGATAGGATGTTAAATTTGTAGCTACTTTTGGAAGACCCTTTGGAAACTTTTTGGTACCCAATTGAAATTCTCTTCAGCATTTCATCCCCAGACCGACGGACAAACTGAAGTTACAAATCACAATCTAGGAGATTTACTTAGAAGTCTAATTGGAGACAAACCGAGGAATTGGGATTTGGTTTTACCTATTGCTGAGTTCACCTATAATAATTCATTTAATCAGTCTACGGGAAAGAGTCCTCTTCAGATTGTTCAGAGTCATAATCTCAAACAGCCCATCAACCTTATACCCATTCCTTTAACTTTCCATGCCTCTAAATCTGCAGAAGATTTTGCCCATCGCTTCATGAGTTACATGCTGAGATTAGGCGTAAGCTTACCTTGAGTAATGATCAATATTAATTATCTGCTGATGCTCATCGCCGCTCTCAGAACTGTAACGTAGGTGATTTTGTTATGGCTAGAATTCATCCAGAACGTTATCCTAAACATTCTTTTAAAAAGTTGCATGCTCGAGCTTCTGGAACTTTTCGCATTTCTAAGAGACTAGGGCCTAATGCTTATTTCCTAGAATTACCTCCTGATATGACCATTAGTCCATCTTTTAATGTTGAGGATCTTATTCCTTACCGGGGTACTTTTGAGCCGCCCCCTATCCTTTCTGATGATTCTGCAGGTACTCAACCTCATCATGTGTTGTTGGTCCCTTCACTGCCAGCTGTCACACCGCATGATGAAGAAATTGATCCCATCATGGATGAACAGCCTGAAGGTCCCCTCCACCAGTTAGATGCTACATGGGTCACCGAAGAAGAGTTCCAACACATTGATCCCACCTTGCTGGAAACTTTTCAGCTCTCTACCTCTCCAGAGGAGAGTTCTTTGAAGCAGGGGAGAAATGATAGAAGATATGGAAAATATTATTCAAGAAAAAAATTAGTTTTTATGTTTTAAATGAATATTTTATTGTTTTCTTAGCATTAAGGTTTTGTAGCAACTTGTGCTATTTCTTTTTGTATTTTATTATGTAGCCAGAGCAACTTGGGCTTTCTTCATGAGAAGGAATCCTTCCTTCTCTATATATATGTGCTACTCATGTACGTGAACCCCAATCGATGAATGAATGATATTATTATGAGTCTTGTTTGGTCTCTGCCTCCCCCTCTCGTGCTCCCTCTCCCTCTGTTTCTCAGTTCTCCCTCCCTCGTCTCTCTCTCTCTCAATTTTCTCTCTTCCCTTGTCTCTCCCATAACCTATCATTGGTGCTGCATCAGGTATTCAAGTGAGATGGGTAGCTCTCCCCCAAAAACTAGCTATTGAAGTGATAAAACCAATCCATTTAAATACACCATTAAACATCCCACACTAACCAATGTAAGATTTGAATATCCCATACTAACCAAGTCCCCATCAATATCAATCAACAATTGTTAAAAATGTAGTTAGCGTAAAATTGCCAATTCGCTTTCAGAACTGTTGGAGCTTCTAGTGCCACTTGAATATGATAAAAAGGTGAGAACCAAGACTGATGGACAGCAGCAAGTCCTCCTTATATGGAAAAGACCAGTTGATGTGAATGCTAAAGCCATTAAAATGAAGTTTTACAACATCGACTTTGAGGACAAGGATAGGCCCCATTTTGTTGAGAGTAAAGATTTTTTAATGGAGATATGTATGGAAAAAAAATGTATGGTATGTGTAAGAATGGAAACAGAATATTTTACCGAGTGATGTTTAGTAAAATAGAAAAATCAAAGGAATGGAAATAGTTTAAAGCAAAAGGACTAAATTGGTCCTCTCCCTTAAATCATAAAATAACTTGGTAGGGGCAATGTCGATTTTTTCAAAGGGATTCCATGATGCACAATATCTTCCTTCCTTTCAACTATGGAAACCAATTGTGCATCAAAAACCAAGTAGAAAAATCCCACATTGTCTCCTTTTCCACATGCCAAACCATGGAATCCCTCACCTTTCGATGGTGCACAATAACTTTGCCATGAACCAAACAAGGCCTTGGTCTTCTGAGGAGGAAATGATAGAGCCTTGTGTATTAGAGGGCAAAAAGAAGAGCAAATGTTAACAGTAAATAGAAGGGTTTATGTCAAGAGAAATCTAAGGCCCAGGAGAATATTAGTGGTGTGGTGGTAACGGAAGTGCTAAATAGGAATTTGTGAGGCAACAACCAATTTTGTATATTTGTGCATGATTGGAAGAGAGAGTGTGTGGATTGCATTGTGATGGGTTCATATCAGGAAAAAACAAAGAGATGAGGTGGAAACTATAGAGGAGTCGTCGAGAGAATGCCTAACCTCTCAAAGGCTAGGAGGGTGTCATCTTTTTCTTCCACTTTTGTTTCTTTGAGCTTAGCTTGGTTTTCTTCTTCCCTTACTACAAATAAGTGTACTACTATTCTATAAATAAAACTAAGATGATGGTTTCCATTAGAGGCTTGAGTTATATATATTTAAAAGAGTGAAGGTTGTATGGTTGGCCCAAAAAAAAAAGGTCATATATCATTAAAATTAAAACTAAGATACAATCGACATGAAGCTTAGATATAGTAATACTATTTTATCACGCCCCTCAAGTTGAAGCATATTAGCCATATGAGCAAAATTAAAACCAAGCTACCTTCACCCTACACTAAAATGGCTTCCAAAATTGAGCAACCAAACCAATCCTCTATTGTCCAACTCCAAACCATAATCACTTTCCCATAATTTAGCACTGGCAAACATCTGTTCTTCCATGTTAGAATGAAATAGCTATTTGGAAAAATATTTTGGGAGGCTGGGATCATTGAAGGTAGTGTAATATAATCCACTAACGAAATCTGAACCCATAGAAAAGCATTAGGCCTACCCCAAAATTCATCCCCAGGCAAGTGAAAAATTCAAACCCCCATCCCATCCCAGTAAATCCCTAAATCCTTAGATCCCATCCCCATTTACGAAGAGAAATTTCAAAGTGAGTAAATATTTCTCAAGTCAAGACTCATTTACATGACATCTATTCATATAATCCCGGCCAAAAAGACATCTATTCACATAAAAGTTGAGACCAAATCAACATAATTTGAAACTGTCAAATCCCCACAATATTATCATTGAACAAGTCTCAAACATAAACAAAAATGACTTACAACTTGCAAATTTTCATTCAAATAATTGAGAAATAGAATTTAAATAGTTTAATATATATATATTGATATAAATATAACCATCAACATATATTGAAATAAATATAACGAGTGAAACAGGTAAAAATAGAGGCTACCCAAAGGATCTAGGCATTTTTTCCCATCCCTATTGGAGGCTCAACATATCTTATCATACACACACTAGACTTTTAGCTTCTACTTTTTCACACATTATTCCTCGCTGTATAATGTTATTTTCATGGTTTGCTGTTCCTACGTAACAGTTTCCAAAACTTCTCTTATCTCAACCTTCGAATCCACTTAAGTGTTAAATTTTTTTCTGATTTCAATCATTTTAACCTTAAATAGCCAATAATTACAAACTTCTAAAACTGCATATTTCTAATGACTTGACTCCAGTAATAAGTAACTAAGTTGTCCATACTTAATGGAATTCCCCAAGTAAATCTTCAAGTTAGTCTAGCATGTCTAGCTCAATACTGTTACAATCAAGAACCTTAAAACCAACATTTTGAAATAACAATACAAAGTACTATATGTAGTTTTCCAAATTGATCTAACATTGTGACTCACAAACAATGGCAAATATTACTGACCAAGAACATTATAACCATTGTAACATTTAACTATATAATTGCTAGTGCAATATTGAAAATCAAGAAGTCAAGAAACTTATTTACTCACTTATCATTGGCTTGGTCCTGGCTCTGTCTATTTCTTATTGGAAGATCCTGGACCATATTTTCCATTTTTGGCTCTCCTTCCAACATAGTATTTAGCTTCATAGATTGGCCATTGCAAGCATCCTTTGCTTCAACGTGTTTACCCTCCTTGCCTTTTTCTTTCTCTTTTTTTTTCAATTTCTGAAAACTCCCAACATCCAGATCAGTGTGAAGTTCTCCTAAGTTGTTCAAAGGCGCTCCACTGCTTCAGTTAAAACAATTTATAAACAAAGGGAAGAATATCTAAAGATTTATCACAAGACCTCAAAGCTGAGAAGAAAATATACATATATTTGAACAGTGATTGAGATTTAAGAGTTGTAACCTATGTGTCTTAGTATCTAGAAGAGCATTGTCAGCTTTTGAATTCGGTTTAATAGTATTATTGACATCATCTTCAACATTCTTGCGGCGGGTATCAATTTCTCTCCTGCCATCACTAACATCCATTTCCTGGGACAAGACATTTGCAGCAGCTCTACTTTTGTAAAGAGATGAAATTGGCAAGCCATCATCATCGGAGTCTACTCTTAGGTACTTCCTCTGTAGTCGGCGGCGGCTACTTTTACGTTTGTTAACAGGTGAAGCTTCCTCTATAGCCATCACAATCAAAAATACCATAAGATACAAAGATGTCACCAGGGAATTCTACAATCAATTGCTGAAGATGAATTTACAAAGTAACCGGAATATTAGGAGCCTTGAATATAAGGCAAAAGAAAGAGATTTGAAAGGCTTATCATTCATAAATATCAGAACACGGAGGAGAACCAAAAAATTGGGCAAAAATAAGAATAATAAAAAAAAATTGGTTTGATACTTAGAAAAAGTGACATTGCAATAAGCTAGTTGCTTAGTCAAATGTTTTAGATTCCATAAAGTTCCCTCTTATTAATTGATAAAACTGCATATTTGGATGATTTACCAACAAAAAGACTATATTTCAAATATCTTAGTTATCATTTTAAAGAAAACCATTCATAAATGCTTATACATAACATGTGAAACTCAACAAAACTTTTGCGTGTTCATGGAAATATGTTAGAAAATAAGGTAAAAGTAGAAAAGTCCCTAGCATTGCACAAAGATATTTTGATCAAGAAGCTTGCAGTTTAAGAAAACACACAAATGCCACTTGAATTGATTAATAGTAACAAAATAGTAAAGGAATAGTGAAAATAAATTTTGTTTCAAAAAAAAAAATATATATATATATATATAGGCAAAAGCTCAAGGTATTCTGACAATTCATTAAGGGATTTAACTTGAATATTAAAGCATGCCTTCACTTGAAATAGGTGATTCTGGGTAAACCTCTGGACTGGCATCATCATCAATAAAACTATCCTCATACTCATCTTCATCACTGCAAACAGATCTATCTGTTTCTGTGTTTGCAATATCTTCTCCATAGGATTCTCTTTTCATTGTGGATAAAGAAGTTAAGAAATGAAAGAAACCCCAACCAAAAGTTCAGTAGTATCAAAGAATTGTAAAGAATTGATATTCCTGTTCTATCTACTTATACACAAGACATCAAGTAAATATAAATAAAATCCGGAACAAACGCACCAAGGAAAATTAGGAGATCCAAGAAACTTTAGCACCTCATTATCAAAGATTCTGCTCCATTAGTTTTTTTTATTTGATTTTCTTCAACAAACTTCTCTTTAACAACAAATTAAGGCAAGGATACGATTCCTCAATCATATTGGTCCTACGGCCACTACCCAGATAATACCCACACAGGTGAATACTCCGAGGACCAATCACAGAAAAGATGACATCATCAACCTCCTCAAATTCCAAATTAAGCTGCAATGACTCATTCGTTCCAGAAGACAGAGAACATAGATATACAGGGCTTCTGCTTCCCACATTACATTGAAGGATGCTTTTGGCCGCGGCAGCACCAAACCCCAAAGTAGCCTAAAATATTCGAAAGCTTGTTAACAATCCATAAACCGAGAACTTGATCCACGAATAGCTCAAAATGTCTTCAAATAGCGTAGTATAATAAGAAGATCATTCATACAAAAGTAAAAAATCTCAAGTTACAGAATACTACTAAAATCTACAAAGTTACAGATGATCACAAGTTCGGCTAAAGAAAATACCATTGAAATATGTAATCGTCCTTTCAAGTCATCAAATTTATGAGTAAAAGATCTTACGGGTTTGACTTCCACTCCTGAGGCAAAAACAAATGTTGGAATAAAGGAAAGTTTCTGCTTTTAATCACAGGCAACAAAAGAGGGAAGCAGCTTACCCCAGAAAGCCATGGTATTCAAATCAAAATGAATATCCCTGAAACCTCATAATACTAAACAGACGCTTCGGAGAACGCTGAACCCTAAACCTCCCGAAACCCAAAACGCTTAAAAACCACAAGTCCCTTGTCGCTTAATTTCTATTTCGCGCCTTTATTTTTATTTTTTTCTTTTTCATGTTTTTTTTTTGGCAATTTCCCGCCTTTATTTCAATCGGAAATGGAAGATTACTTTTTGCTCATCAATATGCTAAAGATTTTATGGCCTCGGGCCTTTACGTGCCAAAAAAAATGAGATTACATCTCAAAATATAATGCTCTTAATTTCACATTTAGTGTCCCGACAGTATTTCAAATAAGATTACTTTTAATAAAAAGACATATGTGGTTCCTACAAAAAAAAAATCATAATTATAATAATAAATATCATAATGTTAATATATCTATAATTATTTAAGAATTTTCATTTCAAATTTCAGTAAAATATAAACAAATTAAAATATAATTGTTATATTTATAGAAGATTTGGTGATGAATTAAAATTTCATGTGAGTGACAAATCAATATATTATCAATATATTAATATATATACAATTAGAATAAGAAACGAGTGAAGAGTTTAGATGGGTACATGTATAGCCTAAGTGGATTGTCAATCTTTACCATAATTATTATTAGTGATAAAAAATGTATTACTACTCTTAAAAATCATAATTATAAATACTATAATGTCAATATATCTATAATTATTTAAAAATTGTGTTTTAAAATTTCAGTAAAATATAAAAAATTACAGTATAATTATTATATTTATGGAAGAGTTGGTGATGAATTAAAATTTCGTGTGAATGGTAAATCAATATTTCTACGTATATAAATCTTTCATCTCAAGTGAAAAGTATAAATGGGTATTTCTATAGCATAAGTGGATGGTCAATCTTTACATCTCAAATTGTTTGGGTCGTGATTACCATGAGCAACCACAGCCTCTTTGATAAGCAAGTCGCCCCAAAAGACTCATTCCTCGCTTTATTAGTGAGACTCTATGTATTAAGTTTTTTTTTTTTAATTTGAGGAAGAAATGTTTATAGACCTCCCATGATTTAATTAGTCTTAGGAGGACTCTCCTCTTGGGCCTATTGTTTGCTTGCATGTTATATTTTACTAAAGTATCCATTGAATAGCTACACATTAAACATGTGCATAAGTTATTCAAACTCACACCACACTCACACACGTTTAATGCATAAATATTATCTGCCATCGCGGAGCTAGGGACCTAGGTTAGGGAGTGAAAAAATTTTAAAAATTCGCCCTTTTTTTAAATTAATTTTAAAAAATAACAATTGACAATTGACAATTATAATTTAATTTATCTACAAATAATATATTTGTTATTGTTGAAGATTTTAATTCATAAGATTTTGAAGAAGATTGTTGTCCCTCTAATGATAATTTTCTCTCTAAAAATATTTTTATTTTTAATTCAAAATTTAGAGAATTTGCAATTATTATTATAAATTATAAATACTTCAGAGAATCACCAAAAAACACATAAATAATAAAGAATGTTTCTCAATAATTTCAAGAACATCACAAAAAATATCTATAAATTAAGTCAACTAGATATATTCACAAAAATTATAAAAATAACCAATTCTTTTCTCGTTTTTCCAAATCAAAAATATTTATATTTACTAGTTAAATCAAATAATTAAGCAAAAGGTATCTAACTATGAACAATCAAATGGTCACTAAAATATTATCAAAATGTGGATGGAATAGCTAGCACCCTTGGACAAAAAAAAATGATATTGTTTTATTAATATAATAGAGAATTTCAATTAAAAAATTATAAAAATAATAACTTCTTTCATAAAGGAGAAGAACAGTACGGTAGAGTATGGATGGCTTTTAATTACAAAAGACAAACACCCTTTTTCAATTCTCCAACAAAGTACCTATTAGCATTGTCTGGTTAAAAATTAAAGTTAATTTTTTCTAAATTTAAAAAAATAGAACACCAAAACGGATTTATAAAAAATTATATAAGAATATGAGTTTAATGAACTTAAGTTTTGATTTATTAAGCTTAAGTTAAAATGTAAAAGTTTTAAAAAAAGTTTTTGAGCCCAAAAGTATTTGAAAGATCTTGGCAATTCAAAATATTAGAGTTAAGGGGGTGCAAATCTCAAAATTTAGTGTCCCCATGTGTAATTTTCTCTGAAATTGAAATTACACGTGGCTCTGACTGCAATTGTATGAACACACAGTCAGTGAGGTTTGCAACCAGAAAGTCGGCGTCATAGTGAGCAACCTGGAGCTTTTTACACATTTAGGCTTCTCCCTTTAGTAAAATCTCAGCTCCCTCGTATGCAAAAGATACTCCTTTTTCTCTCTCCGGTTAATGCATCATTTGTTTCTTCAAATGCTTCTTTGTCTAACTACTTACCTTCTTCCAGGGAAGCCTTATAGGAAGCATGTTGAAGATCATTTCCAAAGGCTAAGGTATGTTGCCTTATAGCATACTGGAGATTTACAAGAATATTGGAAAACTGTGCTGTGAAGTTGCATTGGTTCCTGAGTGCTGTTGTTGGAACCATCTCTATATGGTGTTGTGTATGTTTTGTTTGAATGATTTTGCTTTTAGCTATAATCCCCTCCCAACTTCTAAGTCCATTGTATATTCAACCAAGCAACGTGCATACCAGTTTGTTTAGTGATCAATTCACCAACCCTTGCATGTATTGTTGGACTAGTTCCTTGAGCCGAAAAGGCCTAAGAAGAACTATATGTCTACTACGTAGGGTATACCCCATTTTGTATAGTGTTATTCAGAGTTTTTTGGTCCGGATTGAAGTAGGGTTATCTATAAGATTCCCAGTCCATGTAACTTACTTGTTCTATTATCAAAGGCCTTCTATGGCCATGCATTCACATCATCACTTCTCGATCATGCAAACACACAACACACAACACCTGTACTTTTGTGAAGAATGGTCCCCAAGGGCCAGTAGGCCTAGAGAGTTATAGTCGCTCAAACCTCTTCTATACAACCAATTTAATCTACAGTGTGACCATCGCTAGGATTAATTCAGCAAATCTTATTTTTCCATGCAATTTGCATGCATAACGAATTATATTTTCATAGGCTCCCCTAAGGTCATTCACAACTATAGGTAAATATTTGATTCATCTTTATCAGCTCATTTAATTCAATTATAAAGGGGTAAGTAATATAATGTAATATACTATAATATAATATAATGTAATGATGATTACATGTGGTTTGTTTGGTTTGATATTAGGATATGGAAAATTATAAATTTATTTTTTATATTTAATTAAATATAAATAATTAGAAAAGGTTTAAATTGCCCTTAAAAGTGGTAGTGTTCGATGATGGTGATGTTAGGTTGGCAACCGGCAGTAGTGGTGGCAATACCAATGGTGGAAGGGATATGGAGGCATGTTTTGTGAAGGATAATTCAGTCTTTTTATCTTAACTACAAGCATGTAATCCCCAGAACTTGGCTTTTGAAGAATAAAGTCATTTATAATCATAAATGTAATCAGCTTCACATGTGTAAATATAAATTGTCCAACCAACCTTGACCTTGACTATCTTTAATGTAATCTCATTTACATCTCTTCATATCATTGGTAATTGAATCAAACAGGCTGTAAGGAATTAATTGAAATTCAAGTCCAAAGAGTCCAACCCGTTAAGGATTAATTAAATTAATTGAAATTGTAGGCCAAAAATTTTTAAATTAATTGAAATTGATTTAGTTCAGCTGGTTATTGCTTTTTGAATTTAAAATTGAAAAAGACAAAAGGGGGTAATTGAGAGGAGTTTCTACGAACAGTTTTTGAGGACGAAGTGGTTGAGGGATCATGCATGATATGCATTGTGTGCAAGAAAGGTGGGTTCTCTTTGAAAATAACGAAAGGTACTCCCTCTCGGGGTTTTATTTTTCAGAGACCAAATTTATTGGTTTGTGGTGGGCAAAGGGTTAGAGGTTTTTCACGGACTAGAAACTCCCCTTTGGAAACTAGTAGAAATAAAAAAGAGGACAACAAGCAAAATTTTAAGGAGCCCTTACTATAAAACAAATGATATGAAACTTTGCATACTCCATCATTTAGCATTATAAAAGTTAAATATAGAATTTCAAACCCCAACAACACAAATTAATATCTTTTCCATTGATAACATATTGTTAACAACCTTTTAGGGTTACAGTTTCGGGTAAATTGTTTATATATCAAATCATTCCAAATCTTATCAAACTTGATATGGATAATTTCTTTAGTTCAAGGAAGCTAATGATAAAAATTTTGCGCCAACACATATCAATTTCAGGCATACACCTTACTACACTTAGGGCTCATACATAACTTAAGTTTTCCACTTTAAAACGTCATAAATCAACAATATATACAAACCAACTCATAACTTTAGGAAGCTTTATAACATGATTTTTATAGCAAGCCCCAACAAAATTTGAAGCTCTAGCTTTAGAGTTACTCAAATATTCACCAAATTCAATCTAAATCGATAAGTGTAAAAAATATGGTTCTAAAAAATGGACTAGATCGGCAAATTCAACTGGGAACTGGTCCCTTATTTGTTTCAGCATTCATATAAAACCAAATGAAAACAAAACGAGTAAAATCATCCTTAACCGGTAAACCGGGTTTTTAAAACCAGTGGGATATAAAATACCAGACACAACAAAATGCTTTCTTCTTTAAATAAAAATTGACGCTAAGCCCATGGACTATATGGATGAAACAAGCCCAGCAGACAACTGAAATGGGCCAAGGCATTTTTAATTTTTAAGTTTAAATCTCCACCAAAGCTTTTCCTTTCACGAAGTGGGACTTGTTTCCAACACCATCTGTCTCTTTTCTTTTTATTAAAATTTGATCTTTTTTTTACTCTTAAGAAACCCAGAGGCCTGTAATCTAAAAAATTTAGAGTAGTGAAAAAACTTGATTTAAAAGAAGAATATGATTAGTTGGAACTTTAGAGAAACTCATCTCTAGCTAGATTTTTAACTATAATGATATTTACAATATTAATTATTTCTCACAGTAGATCAGATATATTCTCGAGAGAATACAAAGATAAAAAGAAAAGAAAGAGAGATAGAAAATAGGAGGGAAAAAAGAAGAATTTAGTAAATTCTTACTGAAAACAAATAATAATATTATTTTATTCTTATGAAGAAAACGTGTTATAAAGAGATCTTTATATAGGTAAAATATGAAAAACTTGATTGTAAAGTAACTAGGAATACATGAGGTTCAAGTAATCCTATTAGATCTAAAAAATTTAAAAAGACTCTAATTAAGAAAAACCTAATAATAAAAATGAAAATTCAAAGAAAAATAAAAAAATTAACATTTTAATCTCTTTAAATCTAGGAAATCGCCTTTATTTAAGAATTGAGCTTATTTAATAGATTTTATTTATCCTAATTTAAATCTAAGTAATGACTTTTGACTTCAAGGAAATACAAATTGGAAGCCAACAAAATAAATAAATAAAGAAAATTTTCTAACAAAAATGACTTGAAAATTCCTTGTAAGGGATCATATGAGTAGACGTAAAAATCTTTGGGACTTTATCCTAATTTCCATCATTCCCTCTTTTGCTCTAAAAGATTCGAGAATGAATCTTTGTCATCTTGAGGTTAACTTGTACTTGCTTCCTTTATTTCAACCCCTACAATTGTTTTTGTATCATCGTATACCTAAAAATGAAAACATTCATATTTTTTTAAATAACTTTTTTCTTATTTTTTTTCCGAATAACTTCACAAACACAAATGGAAGAAGACAAAGAGAACAAGGTATAGAGATGAAGAAGGAGAATAAGATGGTGAGATGATAGAAAGCAACACAACAAAAAACAAGAAGATGGAAGATGAAGAATCACAAACAAGAAGATGATGATGATACCAAACACAAAGGACACAAAAATAGACATGAATTCTTCAATCAAGCTCTGATATCAACTGATATGGACCCCTTAGAGACCTACCTTAAGTGACCCAAAAAATATAGAGTAGCAGAAGAACCTGACTCAAGAGATTCAAAAGTTAATCAATTAGAACCCTAGAAGAACTCTTCTTTATATCCTTAACTATAATGATATCCATAAGATTGATCACTCTTCACAGTAGATCGGATTTATTCTCGAGAGAACACGGAAATAAGAAGAAAAGAGAGAGAGAGAGAGAGAGAGACAGAAAATAAGAGGGAGAAAAGGAAGAATTCAATAAATCGTTATTGAAAACACATAATAATATTATTCCGCTCTTATGAAGAAAACGAGTTACAAAGAGACCTTTATATGAGCAAAATATGAAAAATTTAATTGTAAAGCAACTAGGAATACTTGGAGTTCAAGAAATCCTATTAGATATAGGAAATCTAAAAAATATCTAATTATAAAAAAAACTAATAATAAAAACAAAAATTCAAAGAAAAATAATAAAGTTAATATTTTAATCCTAATACTATTAGATATTCTCCTTAAATCGAGGCAATCTCCTTAATTTAAGAATCAAACTTATATAATAGATTTTATTTATCCTAATCTAAATCTAACTAATGACTTTGACTCAAGAAAATACAAATTGTAAACTAACAAAATAAATAAATAAACAAAATTTTCTAAACAAAAATGACCTAAAAATTCCTTGTAAAGGATCATGTGGGAAGCACCTAAAAATATTTGGGATGTCACCTTGATTTCCATTACATTCATTTTTATGCTTCCAACTATTTATTTATATTTTTCAAGCTTAATCCTTTTTTATTTAGTTTTAATATAACTTTTAAAAATGCTTGATAACAAACGTTTATACCCTTCCATTCCTCTAGCTTATTTTCTTTTTTTTTTTCTTGAAACTTTTCTCCATTTTTTGTTTATTTTTTTAATTTTTTATGTGATAACATCATTTTAATCTTTGTTTCCTTTTAATTTAATTTTGATATGACTTTTAAAAGTGATTGATAACCAAGATTCACACCCTTTCCCCTCTAGCTTTTTCTTCTTTTTTCTTCACTCTTTGCTCATTTTTTGTTTATTTCTTGAATCTTTTTTCAATACAATAACATCATTTTAATTTTTGTGAAACCTATTAATTATGTGTAACAACTCAAGTTTAATCATTTTAAATGTGTGGGAGGACTCATGAATGAGTAGTTGTGGAATGATGTAGGACCGGAGGAATGAAGCAAGAGCAACTCAGAGTTAAGCCCACAGTGCCACAACAAGACATTTTGGCACTGTGGCGAGCATGTAAGATTTGGGCCTTTGGGCCTGAGGTTGAAACTACCAGCTGTTAGGTAGACTGGTCACCCAAGAGGGGGGGTGAATTGGGTGATGCAAGATTTTCACTCTTTTGGATCACAACCCAATTTCACTAAGAGTGCAGCAAAACAGGGATAAACAGAGGTGGTTGTGTGCAGCAGCTGAGTAGAGAAGATAAAGAACAATACACAATGATTTATACTGGTTCAGCCCAACCACTTGGCCTACATCCAGTCCCCAAGCCACCACTTGAGATTCTCCACTATATCTCACAGGTTTGATCAGGGCACCTGTGAAGCCTCATTACATTCCCACAAGTTTAAGTAGGCACTTGTGAAGCCACTCTCCTCACACCCTTACAAGATGTGTAAATCCCTTAGTGTTTCCCCACACTAAGATTCTACCCAGAATATGTAGAAAGAAATATTCACAGAATGAAAACTCTCTTGAAGAGTAGATACTACATTGAAAGTTCACTCTATTGAGGTGGGTTTTTCAAACAATGCTGAGATAAAAGGATTTTACAAGTTGTAGCAGCATTTTCGCATAAATTCTCTTAAGATTGTTACCCATGAGTTCAAATGAAGTTATATTTATAGTTTTGTAGTGTAATTAGACGTTAGACACAAGATCTAGCCGTTAGAGACATTACCCAATGGTTTACTCTGCAAAACTAGCCGTTACCAACTTTATTTAATGTTGCTGACATACTGAAATTCGAATTTTGGATGTTAACAGACGAATTTCGAAGGAACCGAAGGTTAAAGCTTTTAACGTTGAAATAGCGAAGTTCGTCTGTTCATAAAGTGAAATTCGAATTTTGAAACTTAGAAAACATTTCCACGTTGTGACATACGAATTTTCAAGAAGAAAGTTTTTCTGTTAAGTGTGAACAGTGTTTTCAATTTGCTACAGTGCCCTCGAAATTCGAATTTTGGAAGCCCAAAATTCGTCTGTCCACTGAACGTTCGAAGAGGCACAGTAGATCACTTTCTTCGAAATTCAAATTTTGAAAGGGTGAAGTTCGTCTGTCAGAGAGCAGTTTTGAAACTTAAATTATTCTTGATCTCAGATAAACTTTAACATTGTTCCAGAAGTGTTTTCTTGTTTCTGGAATTGTGGAATTCGAATTTTGAAAGTGGAAAGTTGTTTGTTGGTTGTTTCAGAAGTATTTCCATGTTTCTGCAATCGCGAAATTCGAATTTTTAAAGTGAAAATTCATCTGTTGGTTGTTTCAGAAGTGTTTTCACGTTTCTGCAATCGCGAAATTCGAATTTTCAAAGTGGAAATTCGTCTATTGGTTGTTTCAGAAGTGTTTTCACGTTTTTGCAATCGCGAAATTCGAATTTTCAAAGTGGAAATTCGTCTGTTGGACCTGAAGTTTGAATTTTGCAAGTTAAAATTCGTCTGTCAGTGGCAAGCTCAATTCTGCACGAAGGTTCTCTTCGAAATTCAAATTTCAGAGGCCCGAAATTCGAATTTCGGAGGCCCGAAATTCGTCTGTCGCAACGGAACCTACGTAACTTCGAATTTTGCACTGTAGACAATTTTGCAGAAGCTATAACTCTCTCATTTTAACTCCAAATTAAGTAAATGACCTATGGTTGGAAATATCTGAATGTCTACTTTCAAATGAAAGAAGTTTTACTTCAAAAACAAACGTGTTTTGTGAGATATGATCGAAATAGTGATAAGAGGTCAAAACTGAAAATTCATATCTCACTACTCAACTTTAAATAACCATAGCTTTTTCATATGATCTTTATTTTGAGTGAAATAACCTTCTTTGAAAAGCTTATTAAGTCTAGTTTCATATGAAATAAGTTTTACATCAAAGCCATATGTATTTTGAGAGATATATCAAAAATACTGATCAAAGGTCAAACTCTGAATTTTTGAAAACCAGATTTCACTAACTGTGCTTGACTCGAAATTCGAATTTCAACACCTGAAATTCGTCTGTCAGAGGTAAGATCTCTGGAACTTCAAGTTTCAGTCAGCAAAGTTCGTATTTTCACAAAGTATATGAAGTTTAACTTCTCAAAATTCGTCTGTCATCAGAGTTTTTCAAATCTAACTTATGCTAACATCATATTTACTTAATCTAACTCATTTAAAGCATATGGTAACAAGATTAAGTGATTTTCAAAGATTAATCCCACCTCAAGACCCAAGTAAGACCCAAGTGAAAATAAAATATACCTAGTGACTAGGTCTTCAAATGTTGAGTTCCACTTTCACTTGGACATTTCCTTCTTGGCATGCTCCCTTCTGATCTTCCATTTTGGAGCATCCTTTCTTTTCTTCTTTCTTGAGTGAATGCTCACTCTTCTTACTTGGACCAACCTATATTTAATATATTACACTTACAAACCAAGTAGTTAGTCCAGTTTATATATCCAACTTATATTATTCATTGTAAAAGTACAGTGGATATATTTACACATAGCATGATATATGTATTATAATCATAATTAAATACATGCTAATATGTATTTTACTTCTTTAAGGAACATAATATATGTCAGATACATATAATGCATTTGTTCCTTATTACTCTATATTTGTCATCATCAAAACTTATATTATACTAAGCCTTACACCAGCATCGTGGCACTAGTCATGAAATTGAGTTCAAAACAGATGTGTTAGGGCTCATTGGAACAATGTATTTGGTGGATGATTTTGGTGCTCTGCTAGGGTTTCTAAGTTCTGAGGTCGAGGAAAGAGATTAGGAACCTTGGGAAGCTTAAATCTCATATTTGAGGTTCTCATACTTCGAGAAGTCTTTAGGAACAACGGATTTGTTGTTGGTCACCTAATGGCCTACTAAGGTGTTGTGTGTGTTCGGGCAATTTGAGGTGAAGAATTCAGCACTAGCAAGGAAAAGACTAAGGAGACTTAGCTCTCTTAGTTGTTGGGGATATTAGAGTAGCATAGTATTGACCTTTTGAGAATATGTATTGATACTCGTAGTGTAGTGTCAAGTGTAGACACTGTATGGTACCATGTACAATACTTGATTGTATGCCTAATGCCTATATATGATGGTCTTGTGTTGTGAGACTTGTGAATGTGTCCTAGTTATGTATGGATGGATGATATGATTGATGACTTTGGTTCTTTGAGGACTTCTTTAGTGCTTGATGTTATTGGTTGATCAACTAGTATTTTAAGGGATGGGTGTGTTGCCCATCCTGGTTGCTACTTTGTTTTTGGGTGGGGGTTTAATGTTTTCTTTTGGTTAGCAAGTCTAGTTGGGTTCATAGGTGGTTTATGGGTAAAATGGCTATGTAATCCATTAGTTAAAGTGGGGTTTAAGGGGTCAAATTATAGACAAGTGATTCCTTTAGGGTGTAACCTCCTTAAACAAAGTCCTTGTGTCCATTGTGACTTGTGAGATTGGTTTTTGGTGGTCAAGGGATAGTTGGAGTCGAATTGGAAGTTGTTGGTGGCTTGGTTTGGCTCAAAAGTGACCATTTAAGTCTTGGGGGTCCAAATCTTTCATACGGAGGAGTTTCAAGGTGTGGTTTGTGCCTATAGTTAGATGAGGTATAGTGTGAGTTGTAGGTTGTAGAATCATGTAATTCAGAAGTCAAAGCGAGGAGTTATGCATGACAGAAGTTTGTAAAAAATATTGGCAAAAAGCTAATATTCTTGCTGATAGTGGCGCAGCGGAGCCCAAACCTCTAGTTGCGGTGCTGTGTGTGACTACCTAGATTTGGTTAAGTTTCCTTGTTATCCCTCACCACAATGCCCTATGCCCCGTTGCAGCAAGCCTCGCTATCTTCTCCCCTTTCCCAGCTTGTTGTAGTGTTGTATCTTTGAAGTATTGGGGGATCCATTTGGGTCATAATCTTTAGGATGTTGTGTTATGACTAGTTCGACCCTGGTCGAGCCATTGAACTTTGAGCCAATACTTTGATCAATCTAGTTTAGTTTTCTTAATATTGGTAAAAAGTGAAGAGATGAGTATGAATACCACATTACCATGGAATTTTGACTAACTATTTACTGTAAAATGACCTTAGGAATCTCATATTTTCACCCCTTTGACATTCTCCTTTCAACCCCAACCTTTTCTGCCACTTGAAGGAAGGAAAAGTGGTATTTATCAACTTTGTCTTCTAAATTCCTTAGCTATCATTTCCTAAATTTATCGTCCTTCCATGTCATAAATTTGTCAAGGAAAAATGAACTATTCTTGGTCCTTTGATCTTATTTTTCATATATATATATATAATTCGAAATTAATATCACATATATATATAAATTAATTTCCTATTTAAAAAACAAAATAATATATTTAACACTCACATTTTCTTTCTATCTATATAATTTATTAATATCAGTACATTTTTATCGTTGTGAGTCCCAGAAACTCCCACAAAGATCAGAAACGAAGAACCAAAAAAAAAAGTGGGAAAAATCAGTAGAGCAAAAGGTGAAGAAGAAGAGAAAATGCAATTTTGATTGAAGATTAGCTTGCACGGATCCGACTGAAAATTACATAATAACAATTTGTTAATAATCAAGTAATTAAGTAGAATTATTTATTATTCAAATATTTGTTTTCAATTTATTATATTTATTTACAATTTTGAATCCTAAAAATTATCTAAACTATTTGATTAATTTAAAAATTTAATGACTATTCTCAATTTGTATCATTTATCATTTATTTACGGTTTGATTGTTGATTTTAAAATGAAACAAAAAAAATGGATGAATATAACCACTTAAATTAAAAATAATTAAATTTTTAAAAAATGGTTAATATTGAAATTCAAAAGTAGCTGCAAAATTAATATGGATAAAATATAAATTTGTTATAAAATTTGAATACTTCTTTTTTTGTTTAGCCAGAGATGGGATATATAATATTAAAAGAAAGAAGTCAGTACATAAAGTGGAAGAAAAGAAAGAAAACAACTAAACATAGGAAACACAGCAGATGAGAGTGATAAAACTAACTAACTCCTTCTTGAGGAGAAGAGGACAACGAAATCGAGGAAGAGACATCAACATCAAGAAGCTAAAGAAGTGGAGATTGGGGTTGAAGAACCCGACCAGTGAAGCACATCTCCTTGAGTGTGGCCTTAGCAACCCAATCAGCAATTGAGTTGGCTGATCTTGGAATCCAAACAATGCTATGATTCCTTAATGATTTCCTTAGGAAAAGGATGTTTTCTGCAGTCACATTGCAATATCGATCCAGATTGCAATTGCTATAATTTAAAGAGAGAACATGAGGGAGACAATCACATTAAAAAGTAGTATCAGATAGATTATTCGACACAGCATAGGAAATAGCAAAAAAGAAAGTAAGATATTCAGCCATAAGAGGGGATTCCGCAAAAAGCCAATCATTAAAACCATCAAGTAAAAAGCTATTAGAGTCTCTAACAACAAAATTGACAGCAACAAAGTTATTTGCTTCATCAAAAGCCCTATCTGAATCGATCTTTAGAAAGTCTTCATTGGGTGTCCTTCATTTAGATTTTTCATCTGACACTTCCTTATTACTTTCCATTGAGTGGTCTGCCCAGCCATTTGTCGACCGAAATTCCCCAAGATATTCCAGTGAATGGGAAATAACAAAGTATGAATCAGTATTTTTTCCCTCATACAGCCAAGCACAATAAACTTTCTAGATTTTCCATAAAATGATGGCCATGAGAGCTCTTTGCCATTTGTCAAAATGGCAGTTAAAAAAGTATTTATGTAACCATAAATCAAGCATTGATATTGATCAAGATCCTGCAAGTATACAGGATCAATCGTAATAGTAAAAAGTTCTTTAGAGTATTTTAGAGGTCGAACTTAAGAGAAGTAGTAATTTACCGGTCCAAAATTTTAATCCCTAAAGGAAATAATAATCAAATTGAGAAACTCAAATTAAAAAGGAAAGAAATAGAAAGCAAATCGATGTATAAGTTTTGATTTAGTTACTAGAAGTGTCAAGAGATGGGGGTTCACCTTATAGGATAATTAGATTATATTCTTTTGTTAGATTCTGCATAATTATAGTAGTTGTTGTTTCTAAAGTGTTCTAATTACCTCTCAGTCAATTAGTCCTTATTTAATTATGATTCAATTCGCTCTTAATCAACTAAAGTTCCTAATCAAACCTTGAAGCCATAACATAAGTCACCACGAATTTCTAATTCTATCTCTAGATTACTTATTCATGTTTATTTATCTAGATCCAGGTTCACTATTTATCTCTCAATCCATTAAGTTTACCAATTAATTAGATTCTATAGTGATCAAGCATAAAATCCATATGAATGAACAAGATAGATTAATATAATGAAGAAAAATAAATTAAATATAACTTGAAGAACAAATTCAAAGAGTTATAACTAAATAGAACAAATTCAGTTAATCCTAGTCAGGCTACATCCCTACCCTTGACTGGAAAGTTTTGTGTTAACCATACCAAATTATATATTTTCAGCACATTTTCCTTGAGTTATGTATACATTGGATATATATTTGTACATATTAGATACTAAAAATAGGAAAATATGTAGTTCAAATTTTATAGTGTATGATAGTATGTTTTCACTCTATTGTGCATTATTTTGCTTTGAATTGGATCCCATAGTAGATTATGAGTTCCATCTTTTTGTAGGCCCTCTGTGAAGAATATTGCAGCCACTCAAGTCTTCTCTTAGACCTAAAAGACCAAAAGAAGAAGGAATACATGCTTATGGGCTAAACTTTGGGAAGAAGCAGCAATAAACAAGGGAGTTAGAAATAGAAGCAGCAATAAACACATTAGAAATTCGAATTTCAGTATGTCAGAAGCATTAAATGCGGTTAATTAACAGATAGTTTTTCAAAGTAACTGTTGGATAACTTCTCTAACGGATAGATTTTGTCTCTAACGTGTAGTTGAGACCTAAATCTATAAATACAACATCATTTGAAGTTGTGGGTAACAATTTTAACATTGTATACACTGAAACTCTGCCAAATCAATTACTCAAAGTCTGTTACTCTCTTACTTCAATATTTTGTACTTCAACTTTCATATTAACTTTATTTAAGAGAGTTTAATTCTTGTAATCAATCTTATCTTCATCTGGAAGATAGATTTTCTTGTGAGGGGATATCACAAGGGATTGGGGAGCACTTTGTAAGAGTGCATAGAGTGATTGAGTGAAGCTCTAGAAACAGAGCAACATTAGTGTACTGAGGCATTTGCAAGAAGCCCATGGAATTCTTGCAGTATAGTGGAAAATCTCAAGTGGTGACTTGCGAACTGGACGTAGGTCAAGTGGAGAGACCGAACTAGGATAAATTTTGAGTCTTCTTCTCTTTACTGCCACCTTTACAGTTATTTGGTTATACTCTGTTTTACCATCATATATTTCTTTCTTCACCTTCTTGATATTTTGCAGAAAATTTTTAATATTCCTAATTCACCCTCCCTCTTGGGAAGCCAGCTAATCTAACATAAGCTATTACAGGCTTTCAAAGTGTAGCCATTTTTTCTACCCTTTTCTATTTTTTGGCTCTGTACTCCTCTAGTTATTCATCACCAACATTGAAATGGACAGTGCAGAACATGATCTCATTAAGGACTTGGATGATAGGAAAGAAACTTGGAGGATCATTGTTAAAGTATTGCGAAGGTGGAATGTCAAAAAGCAACCTAGGTTGAGGGCATTCTCTTCAATTAACATGGTCTTGATAGACTAGGAGGTATATTGAATTCTTTTTTTTTAATCAAATTTTAGTTAGGCACTTTGATTTCAGATGGTTTGCCATTGTCTTCACCTTTGTTTCATCATTGCTTTTCCTAATAGGGAACCAAAATTCAAGCGACCATTGGGTTGCATTATTTAGTCAACCAATATAACAAGGATCTCTTTGAAGGCAAATGCTATCTCATTGACAACTTTGCAGTGGCCAAAAACACTGCTCAATATTATGCTACAGCTCATCCATATAGAATCAATTTCAACAAGGTGACCTATGTTAAAGAAGTGGATGTTGTTCTACCAACTCAATCCTTCAATTTTGTACCAATAACTGACATTGTCAATGGCAGAGTGTAACATCTAAATTTCTATGATTTTGTTTGAATTCTAGTTTAGAGAATTAATTCATAATTAGAATTAAAAGAGCCTAAATATCTTATGAAAATCAAATTAGGGACTAAATTGCAAAGGATAATCAGGGACCAAATTACAAAGAAAGTTGGATGGCATAATTGAAAATATTAATTATTAGTAAAAAGACGAAAAAGGGGACATAGATGTTATTTTCTCAAACAAATTATCTATCCAGTATTTGCTAAGACTGGTTATAGGAGATGATTCAGGAAAATTATCGTAAGAAATTATACTCTAATAAGCAAAACCATAAAATAGATATATTGGGCAAAAAATTGATCCGAAGTTCCATAATCTGTAAATTAATAAGAATTAGAAAATAAGTCTGGATCAGGAAACTCAGATATATTAGGGTATAAAAAGAGATACTGGATTTTTCTATAAGGTTTAAATAGCCATAGAATCGGTCTAATGGATATTGGGCCAAAATCGGAGTCCAGGCCCAGTAAGACTGCACTGGTTTCTTAATGGGTCAAGAGTACTATTCATGGAGGCCCAATAAAGGTGTAGAAACCCCTAATAAGCCAAGAATGATTTTTTTAGAAGCCCAAAAGTATTATTGACAGGAATGGTTCAAACTAGGTCAAGAAAAGATAAAGGGCCCAATCAGCCCAACTCACCCAATTTTCAAACTAATTAAATTATAGATGACCTAGTAGACTATGAAATAATCAAGAATAAGTCCCAAATAATATTAGAAGGTTTATAATAATCCTCTATGCAGAGAAGTTACAGGAAAAACTAATCAGCACTAATTTTATCGATGTTTTCGGTTAGAACCCAATAAGGTAAAATATCTTCTAAATTAAATTATATGGGCTTAGCAATAATTAATTAAGGTCATAATGAGGTTGAAATTCATGTTTTAAATATATTTATGCCAGACAAAATTTACATAATTAGAGCCCGAAAACCCGGTATATGTTGAAATTGGGCCTAGAATTAAATGGTTTAAGCCCAAATAATTAAAGGCACTATCTTGGGCTGAATTATCACTCAAAATTTCGTGCAAAAGGAGTGGAGAAGAGTTAACCACCATGCATGATACTATTTCAAAGATTAGGTGTCAAAATTGGAAGTTTGGATGAAGTAAACTTGCAATATTTACCTTATTTGGAGATAAAAGTGGCATCCAAATTAATGACAAGAGAGGGAAAATTAATTAGATAACAATTATGTGAAGAAATTAGGTGTATGGTGGAGAAAAGAGATGATGTAGTGCAATTTTGGGCCCTTGGATCAAAAGTTAATCCAATGGATGGAGTTGCTTCTTGTTGTCTATAAATAGGCTCTTCCTCCCCTCCATTATTGACACCAAAAATGAAAATCCACCATATAGTAGTGAGAGAGTGAGTTATAGAGAGAAGGAGGAGAAGAGGAAAGGAAAATTTGCAAGTTTAAGGTAACATCTTTTTCCCTTTCTTGCATTTTATTTCTAAATGGTTGTTTAGATCTTGTATTTCTATAATTGGTAGGTAGAAAACATGTTTATGTTATGAATATGATGATGATGTTGGATCAAAATGGTGAAAGAATGATGAATATGCTATGAATTTTGCATGAACAAGCATGAACATGCTAAAAGATGCCTTTTGATCCTAAATGTTACCATGCCAAAATGAAATCATGTTTCTTGCAATTATTTTTAAATATTATGCTAAGAATGGGATTATGATGTTATTGGGATTTTCTTAAATCTCACCCCACCAAATATCTAACCATGATTAGGTTCAACTCATGTGAAAGGCAAGGAGATAAAGGAGGATCCATGAAGAAATGTTTAGAAATAGGAAGGGTATTTTGGGTGTTTATGTAATATCAAGTATAATGACATTTTATGTCACAATTATGTAAATTATATGTCACTCCTAGATGATAAATAAAAGTATGTTTTGGATTAATTTTATATTTGTTATGTGACTACCATTGAAAGTATGGTATTATGGAATTTTAGGGAATGAAATTTGGAAAAATTAGGGTAAAATTGCAAGTAAATTCACGAAATTTACTGCAGCAATTTTCCTAATAAAATTACAAATTAATATTTTTCCCTTATAGAGTATTTTAATATATGAATTTAGCAATTTGAACCACCCTTAAACGATTTTTCTAGAATTAGTTATGATTTTTCAAAGTTCAGCCAAATTTTTATATTTACCAAATAAATAGTGACTTTTGGTAAATTTTTGGAATTTTCGAATTTGGCCCAAATTTGTTTCCAAATACATCTAATTGGAACCTAAATTACTAATAAGGAATAGTAAATGGTTCCTAAGGTTAAGGTGTGACACAGAGCGTGTCCTGATGTTCTCATAGGTTCAATCTAACTATATTATTTCCTTTTTGTTTATAACCTTGATTGGTATGATTCCTTTACTTTTGTTACTAATTTGTCATTTTTCATTTTGTTGTCATGATTTCAGATGTCATCGGTTTCCTTCGAAGCTTTGGCCAGTTAGATGAGTTCCATAGAAACAATGAAACCCACAAAAGACTTTGCTTTAGTCTTACAGATTATGAGTGAGTTCATATATACTTATTTTCTATTTCAAACAACACATTAGATTTGTTTTTATATATTAAACTTGGTTTTCTTTCATGCCTCAACAGGAACAATTCTGTCAATGTTGTTATCTTTGGGGACTCTGTGTATGATGCTTATTGCTCAAAGGAGGAAGATATGGAGCTACCTATTGTTGTTTTCATGGTGCTGCTTACTTGAAATTGAATAACGGTACAGTTAAATTGACCCTTCATGCAACTCCATTTCTTTCATCATATATAACAATGACTGCTATGTTTTCCAAGACAAGTTGAAATTGCCAACTCATGGTCTACAACTAAAGTATTATTTAATCCAGATATCTCGCAAGTGAGGGATATGATTGCTAGGTTACCTTCCTCTAGCTCCATTGACACCTTGAACTTTACCTAAGAGATAGTTCCTTATCAGTCCCCATTGTTTGCGTCCAACCTACTAATTTTTCCAAGGAGATACACAATATCTTAGTTATTATCTATATGTGTGGTATGTATTGACGTGGTAGTGTAGTCATTTTGCAAATGAGAATAGGTCTTAACATGTTTTCCTGGCCTTGTCAAATTATGACTAAGTACAATCTGTGTTTTCATGGCAACAATTACAAAATTGGAAACTAACTTTCGATGGATGTATGAGGGATGTGTTGAATGTTGGAGATTGTGCCCTAGGTCAATCATTGTATTATGAACATTGTTCTTCATTATGAAAAAAAGATGTTTTTTCTTACATTATTATATTGTTTGTATATTTTCTTTATAATAATATCCTTGGATAAATTATTTTATCCTAAATGTCCCTAGCCAATCATCTTTGTGGGGACAATGATGAACTAAGACTAGTATAATTTTGATTAATAATTATATGATAATTATGTATGAAGATACAAATCAAAATCATAAGCTCTTGTTAGAGAATAGGCGCTAGATCGACCCGTTATGAGATAGCTGCATTGTCAAGTCATAAGCATATCTTATATATAACCATGTCACTAAACCCTCAGACCTGAGATCATCATGGCTTCCTACATGGAGAACTCTATACTTTGGCATAGTCAAAAGTCACTTTTAATCGGAAGATTATAAAGGCTATGATCGAGTAAAGTGGAACTTGTGTGGAGGAAGATGAATGGTCAAGATGGGATTTGTCCCTCTAATTAATGGAGAGATATATTTGGGCCCCTCGATGAGTGAGATTGAGAAATACATGGCCGTGCTTGAATGGAAGAGTTTCCATTTGTTCTGTCAGTCTGCTAGGAGATCGAGAAAGTGATGTTTGAGTAAAATGAGGATGACATTTCCATACCTCATACTTAACCCATAAAAGGGATGTGATTGGGTTATATGATAGGTTACATCGGATCTTCGATCTCATATGATTTGGGTAGTCATAATATCTTGCTAGAGGCCACTTGTGAGTTGTGGGTCCAATAGTGTTATTAGCCCATTGTCAACATCATATAAGCCTACAGGATCACACACAAAAACGAGCCAACTTGAGCTATAATTTCCAGATTCATTGAATCTAAAATGTATTTAGATTCAATGAATTTAATGTTCAATTTAGGGTGATAAAATTATATATATTTGATATATATATATATATATATTAAAATTTGAAATATATATATTGTTCAAATTAATTCAAATTAATTAGTTTTAAATTTAATTCTATATGATAGATTTAAATTTAAACTAATGTTATAATCTAAATTTGATTTAGATTGGATTCTAAATTTAAATTTAAACTAATAATCAAAATTTGATTTATATGATAAATTAAATCTAGATTTGATTCTGGATATAGATTAGATAGTTAGTTTAAATTTAATCAATTAGATAGATATAAATTCAAACTAATCTATTTAATTAATATTTAATTTAGTTTAAATTATTAATTTAAATTAAATAAATATCAAATCCTATCTATATATTGATATAGACTAGGGTACAGAATTAATACAATTCAAATCACCCTAAAGAGAGAGCAGTTGTATACTCAGAGAGTGAGATTGTATGGACGAACGATGAACAGCGTACGGACATATGAATGAATGATGAACAGCGGGACTATACGGACAGACAACGGGGCTGTACGGACTAACAACGGGGCTGTACGGACAAATAGTTGGATTGTACAGACAGATAGTGAAAACTGAACGGACGTATGGACTTTCACAAATAGAGGTGCTAGCACACCGTTCGAGTTGGACTCACCATTCGTAGGGAGCTGACCAATCGCATTAGTTCCTAGAGTCTGACGAAACGAAAAGAATACCAAGGGATGTACCAGAGGTAAATTCTTTTCTACATCTCAATCTAAACAACGTTGATAGATCCATGGGAAGAAATTTCTTAATAGTTTTTTCGCTGCGTGTATAGTGAAATTCCCAACATTGAATGCAGTGCCAAACTGAAGCTTAAAAACAATGTCCCCCATTGCTATGGTTGCAGCAAAGATCTGCCTTCCGCTAAACCCAAGTTTGATTTTTTTTGGAAAACTTTTTTCTTTTATGCAAGAAAACTATTAGTTTGGCTGAAATATTTAGTGCATATATATGTTGCTTTCTTTACTTTTTTGTTTTGCAGATTCAGGTTACACTACTCTGTTAAGGACCATAGTGGGAAGACTTCTATTGTGCTCTTCAATCGACTGGCTTTGAAGTTAGTTGACACTTCTACTAGAGAGTTGAAAGAAAAGCTAGAGAAGGTAATACATTTTCATGCCTTATATAGGACATCCTATTTACATACCTTTCATGTAGGCATTAATTGAACTCTTTATTTTCTAGGAGAAAAGATCTTACTCATTTCCTAGAGTTATGGAAAACTTAGTGGGTTAAAAAATCATACTTAAAGTCAATATGGATGACCAAAATGTTAACAAAAAGTTCTCTACTTGCACTATGTTGGAATTTAACAATGATGAAGATCATATTAGAGATTTTTCATATTCAATGAGCGAAGTAAACAATGTGCTTTAATATAATTCAATCATATGTAAATTATTGATTGTGGATTCTGATGTTGTGTTTACCTTCATACAGGATTCCCAGGCTTTTGTAAGTTATGGAAACAATGTACCTGCAATGTCATTTTATTATCTAATATTTCCACTTTTTTATATGATTTTGAAAGGTTTCAATTGTTGTTTAATGTTTTGCTTTTGCAAATGCATGTGTGTAGGAGACAAGCTTTGTTATGAGTGATGGTGATCCAATTTAATTTCCTTTACCCCTGCTGGCTCATTTCAATCACAAAATGATTATGAGCTGGACAATTTGATCAACATTAGCAACATGACAAATGTTGAATTCGTCAACTCCTATCCAGTCCAAGGGAAAGAAGACTTTTAATGGTAAAAGAAATACAAAAGGATCTCAAACTGTGGGAATTGCAGAGATGAGCACACCCAACATGTCCTCTACCAAACCCGTGAAGAGGATCAAGCATGAAAAAAATGACTAAGACTGAAATAGGAAGAAGTCCTTTTGTTTATAGTAATTCTCCAACAATAGTATTTTTCTAGGCTTTTTTTTGGCAAAGTCCATGTCCTTTTGGGTTGTCAATATTATATGGATGTCAATGACCATAGACACAAACCTTGACACTAGCTATTTTGGGTATTGAAATATTAGATGCAGGCTATTGAACTTGTGAAGGAACTTATGGATGTACAAATATTATATTTTAAATGTAGAAATATGATTAATGTATAAATGATGTATTTTGCAAGTAGAAATATTATATGGTGATTGAATAGTTATTGTAAATATGTTGAAGATCTAGAGGTTAATGTAGACTTAGTGAACCTTTTGAAACTCATGGGGCTTTTGACACATCTCTTTCTGGTAGCAACCTTTTGTCTCATCTTTCTTTCTTCAAATTTATAACATTTAAAATTTTAATGCATAGGTAGTTATAATAGGAGAGATATGAGAAACAAACTTTGAACATTTTTTTATTGTATTTTTCACTTTAATCAAGCTTCTCTTCGAGAATTTGAAATCTTTGTATTTTTAAAACTTGCATTATATTCTATGTTTTTTATGGGATTTCAATTTAAGACTCATAGCTTGGCCACCAAAAAAAAACAAAAATTTAAGAGTGGCAAAAAAAAAAAACTTTAGAATTTTAAGAGTTTTTGACCATTAAAGTGAAATTGCTTATATGTTCTTTTGTAAGCTTTTTGACTGAAAAAAATTACTTAATCTTAAAAAACTATAATTTAAAATCAAGATTGTTTTCAAAGGAGATGAGTATTTGTCTGAAAACAAAAATCACTTCCATGTTATTATTATTATTATTATTATTGTTACTACTACTACTATTACTGTAACTATAATTGAAATATCTAATCTTTTATTATTAAATTGTGTGAAAAAGAAAATATATCAGATAAAAATTAAAGCTTATTCCCCAAAATACAAGGCTGATGTTTAATTTTGGTAAAATGATTCATCATTCTTCACTTTTGGGACATCATACCTATTCATAAGAAATTTTTGGAAATGGTCAATATTGATAATGAGGATTCTTATCCTTCCTAAATAATTTTCCAGATCACACACAAATTTCAAACAAAAAAATTCATTAAAGCACTTTAATATATAATGATTGATCTTAGATTTTATAATTAACTTAACATTCTATAATTAATTGCCACAAATGCAAGAGGTCATTTAACACATACCAGAAGAAAATTATTTTAGTATAATTAATTTTTTTTTCTTTTCAAGATGTAATACAAAAGGTCATTTTTTCTTATGCTAGATATTAACATCAATTAATCTTAACCATTGACTTTTGTTTTTGTTTGGGTGGCACAATTAGACTAGCATAGTGGATCAATAGGGAAGAGACGATGGAATAGACAAATACAGCTGGACATTTAATGATTACAATGCCTAATTATACCTATGTTATCAATCTTAGCAGAGATATAGTCACCAAATTGAATGAAATGCTTTAATGTCCCCATTAAAAGTAAATTTGTAAGAGCAGAAGAAAGAACAAAAATTCAACCGCATTCATTCTATCTCATTCACACACTAACATTTAACTTAGTTTAATTTCAACTAAAAAACTTTTTGGCTTTCAAGTAAATAAACTTTCGTTTCTTTGATTTAACAATGACAGAGTCCACAAAATATGGATGCTTGCAAATCACATTAAATGCATTTAATTAAGGACACAAAATTGCTAAAATGGCTCCAAAGTTTCTCCAATTTTCCCTCCCTTCATTTCTCGATCATATGTCTAGCTGTCAAAGTCTTCATCGCCATTTACACCTTCAAGGAAAGAACTTCATTTTTCATCGTTCTCTTTCCGATGATTTTGCTGCTCCATGATTTATGCTATTGATCACCCAAGCTCTTTCTCTCACAGACTTAAGCTGATCAACTCGCTTTTGGTATGAGACACTGACTACCTTCATTTAGTATATCTTAAATGCTTCAGTTAGAGATTATATTAGTATAGTCATCTTGTCGTCAACTTTGCATTGACACTGCAATAAATAATATCTGATACTACAAAATGACATTTATTTGTATATTACTATCAAAATCAAGAGTGATCATCTTTCACATTCATTTATTGTTATCTACCAAAATTAATAGCAGTATATATCTCATCTGTTTACTTACAACTGCCTTATGTCCTCATAAGTCTTACATATACTCTTTTTATTTAATCACTGTCCATTTACCACATTTTCAAACTGTGGCAGACATTAGGTATATGGTCAACCCTTTAGCATTGATTAAGGTGTCTTAAGAATGTTTAAGAGAACTAGAAAGAGTCGAAGACAATACTCATTGGAGAATTTCCTTCAAAAAACCAATTCTCTTAATGGTAGTGTCCTTAAATTCTTATGTTCAGACTGTAATTGAATGAGCCCTGCATAATGTTTATTGATAATTGTGTTTTGCCTCATATAGTTACTGGCCAACTCCATTGGGCAACATGTCCTTCATTTAGTGATGCATTATATACACAACCTTCTGCCTCTACATTCCAAACACAATAGAGGTGCAGCAAATTTATGCAGCCATGTCAAACTCTTAGAGACATCACAAATGTTGGCATGAATTTAATGTCAATGTTTAATAAAACTAATGAAATAGGTTAGCTCTCTAAGTTCATTTTAGAATCAATTTTTTTCCATACATTCCCTTTTACTACTTATGTACAATTTCTCAATTTATACATTCACCTCCTTTTTTATGTACACTTCTCAATGCTTGCAGAAGATTTGAAATAACCCAAATCAGAATATGCTCCTCCAGATGCAAGAATGCAAAATTTGGCAAATGTTAAAATTAACAAAGTGAACTAAAATGTGAAAATAAATAAAACAACTAATATTAACTATCTCATTTACCTCTTTAAATAAATAATTTATTGATACTTAACAGAAATTGACAATGTCATGGATGAAAATAATGGAGTTTATGAAGATAATTCTGATGAAGAACCATGCCTCAACATCAATACTGATTCAGGTAGATTTGTAGTGTTGATACCCAAATAGAATTGATAGAATTGAAATCAAATAGTATTGATACCCAAACATTCAAAAACTGTTAAGCAGGTTATTTGGATGAAGGTGATCCTATTTATACATGTAGATTTTGTGGTTCTTGAATGTGGTACAATGAGAGAATTAAGAAAGCTCCCAAAAGTGCAAGTCTTTCCTTCTACCTTTGTTGTGGTAACGATAAAGTTCAACTGCCACTAGCCTTGGATCCACCACCTTACTTGCAGAGTTTATTCATGAACAAGAACACATCTAACTCTAAAAGGTTTTTCAGCAGCATTAGAAATTATAATATGTTCTCATTCACATCTATGGGTGAGCAGATTAACCATTCCATTAACTCAGGGCAAGGTCCATATAGTTTTGTTTTGTTAGGACAGAATTATCATAGGATTGAGATTCTTCTACCTCCTGAAGGGAAAAAGCCTATGTATTCCTAATTATATATATATATATGATACAGAAAATGAAATCCAAAACATAATTTCAGTTGTAAGGTATTGACTTTTATATGCTCACTATCAAAAGAATCAATTGTTATTGATAGCAATTTTTTTTTTCCAGATTACATGTGTTCTCACAGCAATTATTTGACATTATCTTTCTTGTAGCCAACATAAAATATAGACTATATTGAGGTAGATATTGCACGGAGAATCATGGATGAATTAAATGCAGTGAACATATATGTAAAGGAGTATAGACTAGCATCTACCATGCTACAAGCTAATGATCATGTGGACATGAAACTATGCCTTCTGTGCAAAAGAGATAGAGATGGATGCATTTACAACTTGCCCTCATCCTCTAAAGTAGCAGCACTGGTAGTTGGAGATCTTGACATGTCTTACACTCTTAGGGATATCATTGTTGAAAAGAGAATAGGCCAATTGAAAAGAAATAGTGTAACACATACAACCTACCTACATTTGCAGTATCCTCTACTCTTCCCTTTTGACGAAGATGGTTATAGAGATTACATCCCACATAGAGGCTTAGGGCCACACCAAAGTAATGCCAGATCAAAAGTCACTATTAGGAAATATCTGTCATACAAACTCATGTCAAGATCTACTGAACTTTCACTAATTTTGCAAGTAAAGAGATTGAAACAACAATTTATTGTTGATGGTTATACAATGATAGAGTCACAGAGACCTCATTTCATTAGATCTCATCAAAAAGAGTTGAGAGTTGACATGTACTAACAAATTTCTGAAGCTGTAGTTAGAGGGGACATGATTGCTTCATCTGTCGGCAAACACGTGATTTTAGCTTCTTCATTTACAAGAGGTGCAAGATATTTGATTCAAAATTATCAGGATGCAATGGCAATTTGTAGGTGGGCCGAATTTCCTAATCTTTTTATCACTTTCACTTGCAATCCAAATTGGCTTGAGATTAAGGGCCCATTTGGTTCTCCGTTTTGTAAAATTAAGTTAAGATAAATGAAGTTTGTAAAAATGAAGTTTAGATAAAGTAAGTTTGTTGTAAGTTGTTATGTTTGGATATTCTTTTTGTAAAAGTAAGTTTGACAAAAAAATTGTTTGGATGATAAGGGTTAAAAGTATTTTTAGATGTATAATATAGAGTAAATTTACTTTTCCTTTTCCAAAACCCATATTTTGTTAAAGGAAAAGTAACTTTTACCCCACTTTTCTAAAACTACAGTTTAACCCACTTTTCATTTTTTAAAAAGTCAGTTTGTGTTTTGCTTGTGTTTGGCCAAATATATCTTTTAGAAAACCATGGTTAAAAATCATGATTTTTTTTTGCAAAAGGGGAACCAAACAAGCACTAAAAGGTATTGTGAGGAAGACTCATTATAGTCCCCTGATGACCTGGAAGCTATTTCTAGAGTATTCATATGAAACTTCAAATGTTGCTTGCTATAATTAAACAGAGGAAAATATTTGGAAAAGTTCGTGCACAAAAGTTTCAAATTTACTTTGATTTCCTTCACTATAGTCACAATCAATTATTTCCTGCACACCATAACTAACATATATTAACCACTTGCATGAATTTTATCCTTTGCAATTATTTCCTTGCAGAGGACCACAAAATAGAGTTTCAAAAAAGAGGACTACCTCATGCTCACATTCTCCTCTTTCTTGCTGAATTTGACAAGATCAAAACCCTTGACCAAGTGGACAAATTCATCAAAGCTGAAATTCCCAACAAGAACAAATGCCCTTTACTATACCAGCCCATGCAGGACTACATGATTCATGGCGCTTGTGGACATCTAAATCCAAAATCTCCTTGCATGAAGGACAAGAAGTGTAGCAAATACTTTCCTAAAAAATTCCACACACATACAACAATGGATGAGGAAGGTTATCCAACATACCAAAGGCGGCAAGATGGAAAATGGATTGAAAAAAATGGAGTACAGTTAGATAATAGATGTGTTGTGCCTTATAATCCTCAATTGCTGTTATTGTTTCAAGCTCACATTAATGTTGAAAAGACAAATCAATCTCAAGCCATCAAGTATTTGTTCAAATATGTTATTAAAATCGAGAAGATGATGACGACAACAATGTCATAGATGAAATAAAGCAATATTATGACTGTCGTTACATTTCTCCTTGTGAAATAGCATGGAGAATCTTTGGCTTTGACACACATCATAGATATCCACCTATTGAAAGATTGAGTTTCCACTTGCCAGGACATCAATCCTTACTTTACAAACCTATATATGATCTGCATGCACAACTATAAGATAAAGCAGTCAAGCAATCAATGTTTTTGTCCTGGATGCAATGCAACAGGGAAAACTCCATGGCAAGACAACTTACTTATGTAGAATTCCCTCAGTTCTTTGTTTATGATCACAAGATGAAAGAATGGAAACCAAGGAAAAAAAGATTCTCTATTGGTAGATTACATCATGTCTCTCACCTTCAGCTGGTGACCTTTACTATATGAGAATTTTGATGAACATGGTGAAGGGACCACAATCCTTTGAGGACATTAGGATAGTAAACAACTTTATTCACCCAACCTTTAAGGCAGCATACTATTCATTAGGATTACTTGACGACAACCAAGAGTACATTGATGCAATCACAGAAGCATCAATGTGGGCATATGGACACTATCTTTGTAAACTTTTTGCTTCTATGTTGCTATCTAACTGTTTGAGCAGACCAGATTATGTTTGGAAGAAAACATCTCTACTTCTTTCTGAAGATTTTCTTTACATCTCTCACACCAATCCTAACTATTAAGGTATATCATCTTACTATAAGCAATATATCCTTCCTTTCCTTTGTCTATCTTTGCACTCACAAACTATTGTGTTAATGCTCAGATGTCCAAATTACAACTCAACATAGATCACTCTTGGACATTTAGAAATTATTGCACAAAAATAAGAAGACATTATAGCAATATCTGTTAGTCACTACTGACATATAAATGAATCTTACTGATTGTTCTAAGTATCTTATCTTAGATGAATTAAATGTTGACACAATTGCTTTGCAGTCACAATCTGATCAATTAATATCATCCTTGACATGTGAACAAAAGTTGATTTTGGATATAGTCATAGATTACACAAAGGAGCCTACGCGTAAGTTCTTCTTTGTTTATGGGCATGGAGGTACAGGAAAAACCTTCTTGTGGAATGTACTCTCATCCACACTATGTGCAAAAGACAATATAGTGATTAATGTTGCATATAGTGGAATTGCGGCAACACTTCTCTCTAGAGGTAGAACTGCACACTCCAAATTTGCTATGCTAATTCAAATCCATAAGAATTTAGTTTGTAGCATCAAGCAAAATTTAGACTTAGTTGAATTGCTCAGAAAAATAAAACTTATCATTTGGGATGAAGCTCCAATGGTTAGAAAACATGCAATTGAGGCATTTGATCCATCAAAGAGGGACATTATGAGATTAGAAATCCCTAATAGCTATGAACTTCCTTTTGGTGGTAAATGTGTTGTAATGGGTGGGATTTTTGGCAAATACTTCCTGTTATCTCGAAAGCTACAAGAGCTGACATTGTCCATAATATCAATTCATCATATTTATGGGATCATTGCCAAGTTTTCCAACTCACCATTAATATGAGATTGTAGTCATCCCCATTAGCAACTAATCAAAATGAATTGAAGCAATTTTCTCAATGGCTATTTGATATTGGAAGTGGTAAAGTTGGGAATGCTGAAGATGGGATCAATGAGATTCAGCTCCGTCATCAACTATTGATCACCAAGTTTACAGATCCAATACAAGCCATTATCTCAACTATATATTCTGACATTTTCCATAACATGTCAAACCCAGTTTATTTCATTGATAGGGCAATATTAGCATCAAATATTGAGATAGTTAGTCGAATAAATGATTTTGTTTGCTCATCATTACTAGGTGAAAGCATTGGCTATTTTAGCTTTAATTCAATTTGCAAGGCAAGCTACAAAGGCACTTCATTTGAGGACTTATATCCAATAGAGTTCTTGAGTTCAATCAATTGCTCTGGCATGCCACCTCATAAGTTGACACTCAAAGTCGGTGCACCAATCATGCTTCTACGCAATCTTGACCAATCATCTGGACTTTCCAATGGCACATGCATACGAGTAAGCAAACTTGAAGACCATGTTATTGAAGCTATAACATTGAATGGATCCCATCCCAATCAAAAAGTATTAATCCATAGGATGGATATGAATCCATTTGAGTCAAGATGGCCATTCAAGACACAAAGGAGACAATTCCCTATCACTCTCTCATTTACAATGACAATCAATAAAAGCCAAGGACAATCACTTCAACATGTTGGCATCTATTTACCAAAACCGGCATTTACTCGTGGACAGCTTTGTGTAGCTTTGTCTAGAATGAGAAGCATGGTTGGATTGAAGATTTTGATACATGACTCTGACAACAATCCCTTGGATCAAACAATCAATGTTGTGTACCCAGAAGTCTTTCAGAATTTGATGACACGAAATAGATGATGGTTAGCATCATATACTCTAAGTTAATATTTTACCTTGCATATTTGTCAATGCCATTTATATCAATGCAACTTTTTATATCATATATAATTTCTGTTACAGGTTACACAAGTTAGAAGCCAAATCCAGTTACAGAGGTTGATCTTCTTCCAGCTAATTTATTTACTACTAGCTTATTTTGGCAAATCATATTGCATCATGCACGTATAGGTAAAAATGTTTCTACTAGAATATTTTGCTCTAAACTGTATTTTAGAAAAAGCATATTGCTTTACCATCGTAGCATCCAATAACTTCAATGTAAACAAATAGCTTTTGTAATATTTTGTTCTACCTACTTCCTGTAAGTTCTTATACTACTAATGCGTACATATTAGTGGCATTTCTAACTGAATTAGAGAAATCTTACAAATCCTGCACTTATGCTTCAATATACCAGGTATTGCATACTATTAAAAATTCCCAATTCCAAGTAAAAATATTTTAGCTTTGGATATTTATCAATGCCATTTATCTCATTGCAACTTTTTATATCATACATAATTTCTGTAATAGGTTGCACAGGTTAGAAGGAAAATCCAGTTACAGACGCCCATCTTCTTCCTGCTAAGTTGTTTGCTACTACCATATTTTGGAAAAACCAAATTGCATTATCTACATAAAGGTAAAAGTGTTACTACTAGAATATTTTGCTTTGAAGCTTATTTTGGAAAACGTATTGCATTATCATCGTAGCATGCAGTAGCTTCAATGTAAAGGAGTGGCTTTTGTAATATATTGGGTATCACATACAATAAAAATTTGGAAAAAAGAAGAATTCACACTGGAGGATAAAATACTTTTTGTCCTCTTACTTGTAGTCCCTATTGCCCCGGCTTCACATTATAATTTACAATATCACCTTTATTTATGTATATCATTTTTATACTTATAACAAAGTTAAATTTCTTCTTTGTTTTTCTTTAATTTTTATTTGTCATAGAAAAATCTTAATTGTTATAGGGTACAAAGTTAGTTACACATTAACATCTAAACTTAATGACTAAAATTTTCTTTTTAAAAATTGATGACATTGACATGGAGTTTGATTTTCTTTTTCCTTCTAACAATGCCATCCAGTTTGAAGATCTTAATTTTTTTAAAATTTAATCTTCTTATGATCTCTTTGTACTGAAAGTTCCATAATTTAAAATTGATGAAATTGCCATTTGAACTATCAGAAACATAACTTTCTTACCATTGCCTCCCTTTAGAAAAAGTATTCCCGCACGTAGCGCGGTGGAGGAAAATCTAGTTGAATCAATAGTAAGATCTTTCAATTCAATTAAAAGATAGGTTGAGGAGAGGCGAATACTTGGAAGGGAAGGCATCAGATCCAAGGATCTTTCCATAGATTGGTGGAATGTCCATTTCCAATACTTCGACAGATTCTGCCCTCCAAAAGTGATCTACCAGCTAGAATACTTGACCAAATCCATGATGCTCTGGTACCTTTTTTTGCTGCAAAAAAATTGCAATTGGGAAAATAGAGACCCTTTGGTAATCTCGCCCAAATTTTATTAGGGTGCTATAAAATTCTCCAAGCTAATCTGGCCACATGTGCAAGATTAAAGGCTTCAAAGTCCCCAAAGCCTAGGCCTCCATTTACTTTTGATTGTTTAAGATTGTTGTTAGAGACCAATGTTTTAAAAATCGGACCAAATATTGAACCAGAAATGCCATTGGGTCACGGTTTTTATGGTTCAATCGGTTAGATTAGCAGTCAAACCGGTGATGTAATAATTAAATAAAAATAATATTATATATAATAATATATGGAAAAAAAGAAAATATCAAATTGTTAAGAAAATAAATTTAAGTAGTCCAAGTTCATAATTAATAAATTAAAGAACTCACACAGTAATAATATATATTAAATTATTGAACATAATATTAAAACATTTTAATATAATAATATCATATGACCATAACATTATAAAATGATTATACTCCCTCCATTTACAATTATAAAAAACAAAAAAAACTACTTTATCAGTACCAAGAAAAAAACAATTTTAGCAATTAAACTCATCAATTGTGCTACAATTTCAATTTTTTTTCCAAAATTGTCTATATTAAAAGTTTAGAGTGAGACTAATTAATTATTGGTAATTGTCAACATAGCCTTAAT
The DNA here is from genome assembly GCA_026686845.1 of Adenanthera pavonina. Taxonomy (NCBI): domain Eukaryota; kingdom Viridiplantae; phylum Streptophyta; class Magnoliopsida; order Fabales; family Fabaceae; genus Adenanthera; species Adenanthera pavonina. The sequence continues at coordinate 5,936,576 of JAIVEN010000019.1, read as the reverse complement.
TATTTAAGGGTATAAAAGGAAAATGATATTAATTACTTCACAAATTTTATCCATATCTCTTATATTTTGAGACGAATGAAGAGTCCCAAAATTTTCTTATAATTGGGGATAGAAGGAGTATAATAAAATGAAAATTTTCATTTTTGTAATTAATAATTTTAAAATAGAAAGAGAAATATTGGTTTTACTCTTTAATAATTTTTATAATTAATAATTTTGGCAAAAAAATTAAATTTATGTTAAATTTTACACAATTTAAAAAATTATCCAGTTTTCTAAAAATTGCTTTGGTTCCCGGCTCAATTTTGGTTCCCAACTCAAAAACCGATTCAAAGCAGTCCAATCCAGTCCAAACCCTAAAATGGTTTAAAGCTGAAAACTGAGCCGTTCTTATCTCCGGGTGACAGTCCGACCGGTCCGACCATCTAGTTCTCAAAACATTGCTCTCTACCCAGTGAATTTTCCTTGTCACCCCACTAAAATTAAGATACAATACTTTCCAAATCCTTATTAACACTTCTTGGGAATAAAAAACACAAGACATAGTGTAAATTGGGATGGTACATGCAACAAATTTAATGAATACTTCCCTGCCTGCATCAGATAAGAAATTGTTTTGCCATCCAGCAATTTTCTTTTTCATTCGATCTTTAACAAAACTTAGTGCTTTGGCTTTTGATGATCCCCATATGACAGGGAGTCCAAGATCATTGCCAGGAATATCAGCAGAAGAAATTTGAAAGATATGGCCTATCTCTTCTCTCATAATGTCAAAAGTATTTTTTGAGAAGAAAATATAGGACTTACCTAGATTGATTGCTTGTCCAGATGCATTGCAGTATTTATCTAGAATTGATTTCAGCATTCTGCAATTTTCCTGCTCTCCTTCTAAGAAGAAAACACTATAATCTGCAAAAGGACAATGAGTTAGCCTTGGGCAATTTCTTGCTAATTTAATACCTTTTAGAAGACCATATGCTTCATATTTTTCAATGAGTTCGGAGAGAGTATTGCTGACTAGAATGAACAGATATGGCAAAAAAGGGTCTCCTTGATGGAGTCCCCTTCTAGGAATTACAGAAGAAACAGCCTTGCCAGATAGAAGAATGTTAAAATGAACTGATGCAATACAAAGAAGGATTCGATTTACCCAAGAATGAGAGAATCCCATTTTTAGAAGCAAAGCAGATAGAAAATCCCACTCAACGTACACTATCAAAAGCTTTATTCATGTCGAGTTTAATTGCAATTTCAACTTTCCCTTTTCTTTTCAGTTTGAGGTGATGAAAAGCCTCATGGACCATAATGATGTTATCTTGAATTAAACGGCTCAGAACAAAGGCCCTTTGGGATTCAGAGATGACTTTATCAAGTAAGGGTTTTAACCTATTTGATAGGACTTTTGGTGATGATTTTATATGAAAAATTATAAAGACTAATGGGCCTAAAGTGATTCACAAATTCGGGGACATCAATTTTAAGGATGAGAACAAGATTAGTTTGATTAACAGAACTTAAACCAAAATTAGAAGAAAAGAAAGATTTTACCATATGAACAACATGATTCCCTACTATATCCCAAGATTTTTGGTAAAAAAGTCCAGTAAAGCCGTCAGGTCCAAAAGCTTTCGTACCTTCAAGGCTAAAAGACTGCAGATTTGACTTCTTCATTTGTGATGGGCTGCAAGAGATAATCATTGTCCTCCTGATTTATGAATTGATCAACAGAGTGCAAGACATCTGAGAAGTCACAATCGGGAGCTTGTGAGAACAAATGATGATAGAAATTGGTGAAGCATTGCCCAATCTGATCTTCATTATGTAGGCAGATGTTAGAATGATCTTTGATTTTGATAATTTTATTTCTGCATCTTCTTTGGATAGTGGTAATGTGAAAAAATTTGGAATTTCTATCCTCACACTAAAGCCATTGAATTTGGGACTTTTGGGCTTGGTATGTTTCCTCTTGATTCCAAAGCTATACTAATTTCAATTTGAGGTCCCGAATTTGTGCTACTAATTCCTTGCTCCATTTCTGTTGGAGACAATAGTTAGTCTTGGACATCAACTTGTTAATTTCATGATGAGCATTCCTAAATACCTTTTTGCTCCATACAGAGAGTTGTTCTCGCAGATTGTTCAAATTATCAACAAAATTTGCATTAAACTCTTCATCTTCTCTGTTCATCTCATTTTAGTTGACTTCGATAATATCCATCAGATTTGGGTGAGAAAGCCATTTCATATCAAATTTAGAAGAGGGAGGGGTTTTCTTATCAATGTACTCAAAGTAAAGCAAAATAGGGCAGTGATTCAAGCTTATAGATTCAAGTACCTGAGATTGAGCTTTCACATTGGCAAGTCTCCAGTGAACATTAGCTATAGCTTTGTCAAGTTTTTCCCTGATAAGACCTCCATCGTCTCTATTGTTAGATCAAGTGTATTTAATTCCTTTAGCTTCAATTTCCAACATCTCCCCTTGTTCCATAAACTGTCTAAATCTACCAAGTTCCCTTTGAGTCCTTAAACCTCCACCATCTTTTTCAAAATAATGGAGGATGTCATCGAAGTCACCAATAATGAGCCAAGGAGTAGATGTAATTAGGATTAATTTTGACAGTGAAGTCCACCATTTTTCTCTGAGTGATATATATCGGGGGGAGCATAGACAAAAGAGATATTACTTTTATAATCTCCATTAACTCGAACATTCTCTGCATGCATTATATTTTTATTGAGAAGTGAAATATCGAAGGAGAGACCATCCTTCCACCAGAGTGCTAGCCCGCCTGAAATTCCCACTAGATCCACAAATATATTGCATTTCCAAACTTGAGTTTTCACCTGATTATTTTAATTTTTTTTCTTCACATTTTTGTTTTTTAGATAAAAACACAATCCGGTTGGGATTTCTTGCATTGGAAGTGAAGGTTTCAAACTATCAGGGCAGCTCCCATCTCCTGACAGTTCCACGCTAGACAAATCATGGGTTCTCGGTGGCTGTGGACGGCTAGCTACCATGCCTTCCTTCAGAGTTATTAGCCTCCATTCTATCCGAACCATTGTGACCTTCAACAGATGGGATCAAAGAAAATTGCACCTAATTCTGAGTTGGCGAAGCTCTTATACTAGAAGGTGAGGAGTCCTTTGTGAAGTTAAGTTTTCTTCTTCTTCGTTTTCGGAGGTACTCCTTATCTTCATCATCAGTCCCGATCTCAAATTGTATAGCTTTTGCTATTTCAGTGTACGGGCCGAAATGAGCATGCCGAGATTACAAGTCCGAGGTAGATAGACGCCCCTTTGAAGCCCCACTTTCTGGGCTCATATACACCGAGCTATAATTCGGAGGCTGAGCTTAATTGTGACAAGCCGAGTAATATATCGGTTATCGAACGATAGGGCCGAGTGATCGTATGGCCAAATGATCGTCCGACTGAACAACATCTCGGCCATGTGACCGACTACGGGTTTCTCCATGAAAATTGTATTGCCCCAAAAATACCCGATTAGGATTAACAGTTATGGAATCATAATCATAACTGTACGACGAAAAATCAGGGATCATGCAAAAAGAGCGCGATACTCCATAATCATCATTTATGAAATATTCCGATAAATTAGGGATTACAGGGAGAAGATAGGAGAACCTTAACGGTCAGGAGAAGGTCAATAAAAGGAAAAAAGATAGGCGTAGAGGAGGACATTATTTTTTTTGGCACTGCACACTGGAAGAAGGGAAGTGTATCCAAGACTGTGGAAGAAGAATAGTTTCTCTCAGTCTTTTGACGGAACATTTTTAGTGCCCACCGTGGGGCCGAGAAAAACTATCCCACCACCAAGAGTCATGGTGCGAACCAGGAGCAGTGCGGGTGCAGGAGAACAAGACAACAAAGACAGGACTTCTTTGGAGGACTACCCTGTCATTCGGGCAATGCGTGAGGAGATGGAAGTATTAAGAAAGGAGAATGAGGAGATGCGTGAGAGGAATAGGCAGTTGGAGCAGGAACGCTATCAGGAGGGAACTTCTCTTCCTCGAGGAGGGGAATAGGGAAATACCAATAGGGATATTCAGCGGTCACATCAGGAGGGGAGTCGACAGGAGGAAACATACCATTCAGAGACAAACATTGACAATTTGCGGGGGGATAAGCAGGCCGCTCGGAGGCATCCATTTGTCGATGGCATCATGGAGACGCCATTGCCGAAAGGGTGGAAGGGTTTAAACTTAGAAAGATATGATGGTACTACTGATCCTGATGAGCATGTGGATGCATATGTCACACAGGTTAATCTGTTCACAAACGACGATGCAGTTTTGTGTAGGGTCTTCCCTACAGCCTTGAAAGGAGCAGCTCTGAGTTGGTATACCCGGCTCCCATCAAGATCTATCGATTGTTTTGAAACCTTAGTCAAAAAATTCAGCGCACAGTACGCTACCAGCCGACCTCACCAGCTTACCTCGGCTGCGTTGGTAAACTTGCGACAGGAGAAGGATGAGTCTCTAAGGAGTTTCATGGAGCGCTTCTCATCAGTCTTGGTAAAGATCCGAGATCTAAATCCTGAAGTGGCAATGCACACGATGCTGATGGCCCTCAAGCCGGGGCCGTTTGCTGATCACCTATGTCGAAAACCACTTGCCGACATGGATGAGCTTAGAAATCGTGCGGCCGGATATATACAAATGGAGGAAGTGTCAAAGTTCAGAAATAGGGTCAGGACTGATCTGGACAAGCGAACGGAATCAAACCACCGTGGAAGTCTAAGGCCGAATTTAGAGAAGGGAAAATTTAAAAGAGAGGGTACTAGTCGGGGGCCGAAGTATGACTTCTACACTCCATTAAACACCAATCGAGCCCGAATTCTGGAAGAAGCTTGCAATACTGAATTGATACGGCTCCCAGCTCCCGGACACACCCCGGAGACAGCAGATCAATCAAAGCATTGCAGGTACTGTAACACCTCATACTTAGACTCATTTTCCATGTATTAAACTATATTTAAGTCCATCAATACTTAATTAGAGACTTGATTATATAAAACAAACTTAAACCAATTTATTTCATTTCGGGTAACATTCCCTTGGTTAACTTCTTTTTACCCAGTGAACTTTGAAAATTCATAACTAAATCAAGAAAAATCATATTGACATGTTTCAAGTCTCTAAATATAGCTTAAAAGATTCTATACATGGGAAAAATGTTGAACAGGGAAGTTACTTGGCCAACTTATACAGAAAGTTCATATTATATGTACTGTAGCAATGGTCATTTTTGAAAATTTCTGATTCTGACCATAACTTTGAAAAATCACCATAAATCATACACAACTCCAAATTGAGTGATCTTTGTGTCTATGAAAAGCTACACATGTCTAGTTTCCATACATATGAAACACTAATACATTGAACATATCTATGTATGTACAGTACTTCGAATTGTTAACCATGTTCAGAAAGGTCTCTTGCATTCTCCCAACATTCCAAAATACACACTCATATATACATAAATAATCATGACTTGCCTTTATCTTACATGATACTCCATAAGAACTTAGAGGAAAATATTAACATGGAAGCATAGCATGATCATATCCCATAAGGTTTTACATAACCTCTCATATAATAGTATCCACCTAAGTATCATTAGCTTGAATATTACTTTGCTTCTCCTTGCCTTTCCTTTCTTGGATAATCTTGCCATAACTTGAACCTAAAATTTGTTAGACATTTGGAGAGGGGTGAGATTCAAAGAATCTCAGTAGTAACTACCATCATGCACACATATCATCATATATATTGCAAGTATTCATCTCAAAACTCATTAAGCATGCAATCAAATCATTTTGGCATAACCATTTTATAAAAATTTGGGCAGCACCTCCCCTTGTATTTAGACATATCCAGGGTCACATTACCCTTCAAACAATCCAACCAACAATACCAAATCATCACAAGACAACATTCCAAACATTAAACACATCATTCAAACCAAGCAACATCAATGATAATACATAAGCATAGATAGGTGAGTTAACTACCTTTGGGCTTTCCACTAATCTCCAAACTTTGAAAACCTTTTCCTTGATCTTCTAACCCTCCTTTGGATCCTATAGCATAATCAAGTAATGTCATTAACCACTAGTTATCCAATTTCATTCACAAAGTGCTCACTTGAACTAAAATTTGCACTTTGTTATCCATCATGCATTCCTTGTACAACATACTTGTTCTAACCTATTTTAGACCCAAGAAATCCATTTTTGAGGTCAAAAACTTGAAATTCCCTTCCTATAATGAACCCTAATTGGGCAGAAAATTATTATAAATTATAGAAAAATAACTAACTGATTAATTTGTGATCCAATGACATATTCTTGCACCTTATGGCCTATATAACCCTTTCATGGCTTAGTTTTTTCATACCTTCATTTTCTCTCTCTACTCTCTCTCTAGGTAGCAACTTTCAGTAAGAAAATAGAGGGAAAATAACCATTAAAATCCCTCAAAATTGCTAGGAGACACAAGAAAAGGGTTATAAGATAATACCTTGAAGTTTTGGGACAAATCTTGTGATTTTCTCTTCTTCCTTTTTCTCTCTCTCTCTCACGCGTTCCTAGCTTGTTTATGCACTGAACCAGCGTCTACTTTCTCGTGGGGAAGATGAAATGATGTTTTGAAATGATAATTATATAATATAATCACTTAAATTTACTTTTATATCTAATTTCCTTTACTTTTCTTTTAGAAAGCTTTTAAAAAATTCCACATGTGTCCATGAGATGATTCAGACGTGGCTCACCTTACTTTTTAGCCAAAAATTGCTTCAATAATTTTTATGGACCAAAATACCCTTTACCGATTAGATTTACTTGTACCGATTGGGTATTTTTACCAAAATTATCATTAAATTGGTACATGATTATCCAACCATTACTTTTGGTCCAAAATCATTATTTAGACCCAAAATATTTTTTAACAAGGTCCAATCATTATCCTTGGATCAATACTGCCTTTTTCTGCAGTCTAAACTGACTTTTATTGGGTAAAATATTAATATTAAATCCTAATCACCCAATAAATATGATTTTGACCTTAATAAATTCCCTACTACATTCCATTGGGTCTAACTCATTGAGAGCTTCATTTTGACTATAATTTTTCATATTTACAAAAATGCCCTTGACCCGGGTCTAATATATAATTTTTAAAACTTTTGGGTCATCAGGTGTAATTTACCCCAAAATTCATAAATTCTCCTTCAACATCCTCCTGCGTCCACCGACTTGAAATTTTTTTTTTCTTCTTTTCCTTTTTCCTTTTCTTTTTTTTTTCTTTTTCTTTTTTTTTTCCTTCCAGGGGCAAAATCGTCATTTTTTTCTTTTTCCTTTCAACTGAGATAATTAACTTCTTTGTCCTATTTCATACCAAATGATGTACATCCATTTTTACAAATTCATTATAGATTTCAAAATATTGAGCCCCGATTATCCATAAAAATTTCAGGATGTTACAGGTACCATCGCAATTATGGTCACACCACGGAGGAGTGCTGGACATTACGGGACAAAATTGAGGAATTAATCCAGGCCGGTCATCTCGGCAACTTTGTACAGAGGGGTCACGGTAATCGTCCACCCTATAATGGATGAGGATGTGGTAGAGGTCAGACCCGAGCTCAGGAAGAACCTTGGCAACCGAACAAGGAAAGAAGGCAGCCAGACGATACTCGAAACAGGGAAGAAAATAGAATAAGAGGGGTAATCAACACTATAGCTGGCGGGTTTGCCGGAGGAGGAGCATCCAGCTCGGCCAGAAGAAGGCACCTGAGGGCCATTCGGACGGTGAATGCGACAATGCACCGAGCGCCCCGTAGTTCTCATCCCATCACCTTCTCGGACGAGGACTTCGAAGGAGTCGATCCTAACCAGGACAATTCCATGGTAGTTTCGGTGGAAGTGGCAAATTACGTTGTAAGAAAGACGCTGATAGATCAAGGGAGCTCGGTAGATATCTTGTATTATACCACCTTCCAGAAGCTCGGGATACCCGAGGAGACGATTAAGCCTTATCATGATCCGTTGGTCGGTTTTGCAGGAGAACACGTTCACACTCGAGGATATGTGGAGTTATTGACCACCTTCAGGGGAGATCTTGGGTCAAGGACCATTATGATCAGGTATCTTATCATTGATGCAATAACTTCTTACAATATCTTGATAGGTCGACTTGCGTTAAACGAGCTCGGCGCAGTGGTCTCCACTCCACACCTCATGATGAAATTTCCCTCGGTCACCGGAGACATAATAGCAATAAAGGCTGATCAAAAGGTTGCAAGATAATGCTACGTAGATCGTCTAAAAGTCACTAGGGGAAAGATAGTCGGTAATAGTGAACAGACGAAGAAGGAAACAACATCAGTGAACTTGGTTGAGCTTGATCCTCGAATTGACGTACAGGACCAAAGGCCAAGGCCTATTGAAGAGTTACAGAAATGTCAGCTCGCCGGTGAAAATCGGTGCACTAATCTCGGAAGTCAACTCAGAGGAGAAACGAAGGAGCAGATAATGAGGATTCTGAAGGACAATGCTGATTTGTTCGCATGGACTTCTTCAGACATGCTGGGAATTGATCCAAATTTTTTATGCCATAAACTGGCGGTATATCCTGAAGCTAAGCCGATAGCTCAAAGGAAGAGGCGGGTAGGCGAGGAAAGACGGAAGGCAATGAGGGAAGAAATGGTGAAGCTGATTGATGCTGGGTTCATCCGAGAAATTGAATATACAACATGGTTGGCCAATGTGGTGCTCGTTAAAAAGGCAAATGGAAGATGGAGAATGTGCACGGATTATACCGACCTAAACAAGGCATGCCCGAAAGATACATACCCTCTCCCAAGCATAGATCGGCTTGTAGATGGAGCGTCAGGCTGTGGACTACTCAGCTTTCTAGATGCCTACTCCGGGTATAATCAGATAAGGATGTACCCCCCTGACGAGGAGAAAACCGCGTTTATGACTGAAAACGCTAATTATTGTTATCAGGTGATGCCGTTTGGGCTGAAGAATGCTGGGGCTACATACCAACGGTTGATGGATAAGATATTTCAGGAACAGATCGGGAAAAACCTGGAAGTATATGTTGACGACATGGTAGTAAAAATAGAAGACCCCTCTCAGCATGCTGCCGACCTTGACGAGGTTTTCGGAAGAATACGGAAGTACAACAGGAGATTAAATCCTGAGAAGTGCATATTTGGAGTCAATGGGGGCAAATTCTTAGGATTCATGTTAACACATCGGGGTATTGAAGCCAATCCCGATAAATGCCGAGCTATTATTGATATGAGAAGCCCTCAAAACATAAAGGAAGTGCAGAAACTGACAGGGCGATTAGCATCACTATCCCCTTTCATACCGAGGTTAGCAGAGAAAGCTAGGCCGTTCTTTAAGTTACTCAAGAAGGCCGAGCGGTATGAGTGGAGTGAGGAATGTGAGCAGGCGTTTCAGAATTTCAAAGGTTTCTTTTCGGCACCTCCGATCCTCAATCGGCCGGTTCCAAACAAAGAATTGCTTCTGTATATGTCGGTGACCGAGCATGCAATTAGCTCGGTGATGGTGCAAGAAATAGGCAGGCAGCAAATACCAGTATATTTCATTAGCAGAGTATTGCACAATGCAGAATCGAGGTATCAGACTATTGAAAAGCTAGCTCTGGCTCTGGTCATCTCAGCGAGAAGGTTGCGACCTTATTTCCAAAGTCATGAGGTTGTTGTAAAAACTGATCATCCTGTAAAGCAGGTCTTGAGGAAACCTGAGTTAGCAGGCCGAATGATCTCGTGGTCAGTCGAGTTGTCAGAGTTCGGTATAAGATATGAGTCAAGAGGGCCAATTAAGGCGCAATGTCTATCTGACTTTGTTGCCGAACTTACCCCACTTGAAAATTCCAAAGACGGGGGCCAATGGATACTTTATGTGGATGACTCATCTAATACCAAGGGGAGTGGAGCGGGAATCATTTTGGAAGGCCCCGGAGGGATAACTTTGGAGCAGTCTCTTAAGATCAACTTCCCGGTCACGAATAACCAGGCCGAGTATGAAGCTCTCATTGCGGGGTTAAATTTAGCTAGAGAGGTGGGAGCGAGCAAAGTTAAATGTCGGAGTGATTCACAATTGGTTTCTGAACAAGTCTCGGGAACTTACCAGGCCAAAGACCCACAGTTGGCAAAGTACTTGAATAGAGTGAAACACTTGGTTGAATGCTTTGATGAATTCGCGATTGAGCACATTCCAAGAGAAGAAAACTCCCGAGCTGATTTGTTGTCCAGATTGGCTAACGTCAAAAGGCTCGGGTAGCATGAGACGATCATCAGGGAGACCATATATCAGCCTAGTGTTGATCTTGAGGAGGTTATGGTCGGAAGTAGCCCGGACCAGGACTGGATGACCCCTATTTGGAACTATCTGGCTGAAGGGACTTTGCCCAACGACCAGAACGAAGCAAGGAGATTGAAGCTGAAGTCCTCCCATTACATAATAATGGGAAAGGACTTGTACAGGCGAGGATTCTCAAACCCCCTCTTAAAGTGCCTCACTCCTGAACAGGCGAAATATGTTATGAGCGAAATCCATGAAGGAGTGTGTGGGATGCATACTGGTGGAAGATCCATGGCAGCAAGAGTAATTCGAGCCGGCTATTATTGGCCCACTATACGAGCTGATTGCACCGAATATAGCAAGAAGTGTAATGAGTGCCAAAGGTTTGGTAGTCTACGCCATGCACCGTCAGAAGAATTGCATACACTGACGTCTCCGTGGCCATTCATGGTCTGGGGAATGGATATTCTCGGACCTTTCCCGCCAGGTAAAGGGCAAGTTAAGTTCTTACTAGTTAGTATAGATTACTTCACTAAATGGATTGAGGCAGAATCGTTAGCTAAGATCACGGCACAACAAGTACAGAAATTTGTATGGAAGAATATTGTCTGTCGGTATGGGATTCCTCACTCGGTGGTTACTGATAATGGGAGACAATTTGTTGATGGAAACTTGAAGCAATTCTATGAACAGCTCGGTGTCAAGCATCGAGTGTCTTCAGTCGAGCATCCCCAAACAAATGGACAGGTAGAAGTGGCAAACAAGGTTATCCTTGGAGAACTCAAGAAGAGATTGGGAAGAGCAAAGGGGGCCTAGGCCGAAGAATTACCGAGCATCCTCTGGGCCTATCGTTGCACGCCTCAGTCAAGCACCAAGGAAACTCCTTTTAGGTTGACCTTTGGAGCTGACGCAATGATCCCGGTGGAAGTGGGAGAGCCGTCCTTTAGGCGAACACTCCCTGACCAATATATGAACCAGGAAAACATGGAAGTCGAACTAGATCTATCTGAGGAGGTCAGGGAAAATGCACGTATACAAGAAGAAGCTTGTAAGCAAAGAGCGGCTTTGCGTTATAATTCTTGACTTAAACCAAGGAGTTTTGATCGTGGAGATCTCGTTTGGAGAAAGCAGAGTGAAGCAAGGAAGAACATCGGTGAGGGAAAGCTAGCTGCAAACTGGGAAGGGCCTTACAGAGTTACTGAAGCGTTGGGCAATGGAGCATATAGATTAGAAAAGTTGTCAGGGGAGGCAATCCCTAGGACATGGAATGCTTCTCACCTTAAAATTTATTTCAGTTAGTTGATGTATACAAAGAAGGCAGTGTACTCTTTTTCCTAACTTGGTCTTTTGTCCCAAAGGATATGCAAAAAAAAGGGTTTTGGCCGAGAAGGTTTTAACGAGGCACGCCTACCTACTTTAATAAAGGAAATTCTTTGTCATGATTTCATTCATTTTAAGCCTCGGTCAAGTATGAACCGAGAGAAATAGAATTATATCTCGGTCAAGTATGAACCGAGGTGTTAAGTTAAAACTCGGTCAAGTATGAACCGGGTATTCGAATTAAACTTGGTCAAGTTTGAACCAAAAATTTGTTAAAAACTCGGTCAAGTATGAACCGAGGTCTCCAATTAAAAGGAATTGAAACCCGGTCAAGTATGAACCGAGGTCTCCAGTTAAAACTCGGTCAAGTATGAATTGAGGAATTGAAACCTGGTCAAGTATGAACCGAGGTCTCCAGTTAAAACTCGGTCAAGTATGAATCGAGGAATTGAAACTCGGTCAAGTATGAACCGAGGTCTCCAGTTAAAACTCGGTCAAGTTTGAACTGAGGTCTCCAATTAAAACTCGGTCAAGTATGAACCAAGAGGTTGAATTAAATCTTAGTCGAGATCGAAATGAGAGATGATGTTAAATTTAGTCAAAAAAAAAAAAATCGAACGCGGTCAGGTTGTTAGGAACCGAGAAGAAAAGAAAGACTGTTATCATTAATTAGAAACAATTCTCAGTAAGACATCAAAAATAAATAGACAATCAAGGAGGTGGGCAGTTTGCTTTTTAGTCCTACAATTCCTCCTCAACAACAAGCACACCATCTTTGACGTCTTTATTTACATCAAATGCCGAGAGCTCAATTTTCGGCAGGAAGAGATGCACCTGACGAAGTGCTTTATGGAAGCCTTCTACATGCTCTTTCATTATCTGTTGCACGGCTTCCTTAACGTCAGCCTCAAGCTCGGCCTGTTTCTTCCTCGCTTGTTCCAAATCCTGTTGCAAATTAGCAGCGAGGGCCGAGGATTCGGCTTCAGCGCTCCTTGCCCAAGCAACCTCAGCCGTCATGGCATCCCGCTCCTTCTCGACTGCTTGCACTATCATCTCGGCATCAGCAAGGGATCCTTTCAGCTCCTCCACTTGCAGAAGGAGAGCTACTTGAGACTTTGAAGCCTCAGCGAGTTCTGAAGAAGCCTTGTCTTTCGCATTGGTTGCTTCCAGAAGCTCGACCTTAGCAGCTTTCAGGCGACGGTCACTCTCCTCAAACTCCTCACCACAGAGCGAGGCCATGGTCGCGGCACGCAGGCACATAGCTGACATGGAGTCCAAAACAGCCTTGGGACCCAATCGTTGCAAAGCTTCCTTGTCCCCGACTTCCTGGATGCTGCTCCCAAAAAACCTGGCAATGTTCGGGTCAGTGCTCGAAGGCGAGCGTCTAACGGGAGATGGCAGGAGAGGTGAGCGAACTGAAGAAACAGGCTCCTCATCGGTGGTCGGAAGTTGAGCGCGTTTGCTTGGGGGGCTGTGTGGAGAGGAGGTGATCTCAACAACTTCCGTTGTCGTCATTATCTCGGCACGTCCTCTCTTCTCTTTATCAGGGCGAGTCTGCAGGTTCTCGGTAGAAGGTCCTGCTGATGGGGCCATGTTCTTTATTGAGCGCCAGTTGAATTTCCCCATCACCACTGCAAAGTAGAAAATATATATTAAAAACTCAGACAAGTATGGCAGCAGAAGAAAAAAGAAATTCGGCACTCACGTGAAAAATCTTTATTAGGAGTTGAAGAATAAGGGAGCCTAAGTAAGATTTTGCAGTTCAAGGGGTGAGGTAATTTATTTAACTTGTCGACATCCGCTTTTTCGGATGCCGACATATCCTCATAGCACCAAGACTGGAATTTGATTGGAGTCCGAGTCCAATATAGAGGAAACCTGGGTCGTCCCTCCTCATTGAAAAACATCTCCGAGTAACCCTCGACTGGGCGCACCTTAAAGAAACTTCCTTTAAAGTCTTTGTAGGATGAGGTATAAGGACCGATTATTCCCCTTTTATTCATACCACTAAGAGAAATCCAGCCGATCTTATTTCCAAATCGGATCTGGTAGTAGTAGAGAAATTTTGGGGCGGTCGGTGTCATGTTCAATTTTCTGCACAGGACTTCGAAAGCCTTTAAAAACGCCCAGCTATTGGGATGAAGCTGAGTCGGAGCGACGTTCAACGCCCTTAAAACAGCGCACTCAAACTCCGAGAAAGGAAGGCCAACTCCCAGCGACTCAAATAATGTTTTATACATATAAGTAAAATGTGTTTGCCCTCGTTGCGCCGACATGAAAACGTGTTCATCTTCTGTACACGGCTCGGCAATCACGGCCTCCTCTATTTGTATGCTAGACAGAGAGATGGATTTCCTCATTTCCATGATCGATTCAGCAGTCCGAAATCTTGAGTGATAAGATCCAACTTCTCCTTTAACCCAATAATATCCCGGAAGTTGAATGTCGGGAACTGGATCTTTTCAAACCCTTGAACTGATTTTTCGCGGGTTGGGTGCAGTTACTTGCACGGCAGTAGCCGAAGATGAAGCTTCCCTTTCAGTCGGGAAGTCGGCCAGACGAAAATTCAGTTCTGCGCTGGGAAAGGAAGAGTTTGATGGCGAAGGATCTTCTCCGATACCCATAACTTCCCTCTCAACTAAGATTCGATGAGGGGACGACCCAGCTGACGTCTCAGATCCTCGGCTTGAACTCATAATGATTGGGAAAAATATGGAATAGAATATAGAAACTGAGAAAAAGGGGAAGGATAGAAGAGGGCGTACCTGGAAAAATGACGAAAAGGGCGAGAAAAAGGAGGTTAGAGACGACGGAAAGATTCAGAAGGAACGAAAAGCAAATGAAGTTTAAAGTGAAAGGATGAGCACTTAAGTACTACATGTATATTGTGAAACCCCTCCTTGAAACAAGCAATTTAATCATGACCTTGGGCAACAAATCGTCACCATTGGGGAACGTGCTCCAACTGACGAAAAGACGCAGCATTAAATAACGTCGCGTGTAGCCGTACGTATAAGTGCATTACCGTTTCAGAAACCGAAACGTCAAGGAGCCTTAGGGAAGGTTCTCGAATCCCTAGGATACTGAAACGGTTCAAAATTCGAAAACCAGTCTTTAGTTGGTCACGTGATCTAGAGCCTTTTCGTCCAAATTGGACTCGAGGCTCGGGGGGCTAGTGTACAGGCCGAAATGAGCATGCCGAGATTACAAGTCCGAGGTAGATAGACACCCCTTTGAAGCCCCACTTTCCGGGCTCATATACACCGAGCTATAATTCGGAGGCCGAGCTTAATTGTGACAAGCCGAGTAATATATCGGTTATCGAACGATAGGGCCGAGTGATCGTATGGCCAAATGATCGTCCGACTGAACAACATCTCGGCCATGTGACCGACTACGAGTTTCTCCATGAAAATTGTATTGCCCCAAAAACACCCGGTTAGGATTAACAGTTATGGAATCATAATCATAACTGTACGATGAAAAATCAGGGATCATGCAAAAAGAGCGCGATACTCCATAATCATCATTTATGAAATATCCCGATAAATTAGGGATTACAGGGAGAAGATGGGAGAACCTTAACGGTCAGGAGAAGGTCAATAAAAGGAAAAAAGATAGGTGCAGAGGAGGACATTATTTTTTTTGGCACTGCACACTGGAAGAAGGGAAGTGTATCCAAGACTGTAGAAGAAGAATAGTTTCTCTCGGTCTTTTGACGGAACATTCAGCTTTCTCCTTTTTTGCCAGTATCTCCCTTTCTTGTTCCGCAATTCTTCTTTCTTCTGATTTCCTCGGAGAGTCATTAGCGTCGATTTTTTGCCTTTTGAGAGAGGGGGAGGCAAGCTTTTCTACAGCCGTTCTTTTGAGATTCACCAAGTTCAGACGATCTTCCAAGTTTCTAATTGCTGGAGGGTTATTGTATGGTATGAGGGACCTGGAGATATCATTTTCCATATTTGGAGGAAAGCCCACTCTGCATGCACTTCGATTTGGCCTTGAGTTGGGGGTGAAGGGTCAGCCCATGCCTTGATTAGTTGAAATGAGGGACGAAACTGGGCTTGTGATTAAAAATTGGGACCCACCTGTGCTTTTAAGGGAATCAGTTTGGGCCAAAAATGAGCTGGAGGGGTATGTACAGAAGTCAGAGTTCCCAATCTTGAGCCAATAATATTTTCTCTCATAGAAGCACTTGCGGAAAAATTTGAATTTAATAAATAATTCTTGGGAATGTCCGCTTGACTTTGGTTTCCCACCAATGACTGAAGAGGAGTCCCAGGCAACGAGCTCTCCTCCCTAGATGGAGAATGTGAACTGACTTGCTGGAGACTCTAGGAGTTCACCGGCGAGTTTTCCGGCCGGGTCATTGTGTCCAGTTCAGCTTGATGATTTGTATTCTCCAGCAGTATAATTCTACCAATATTTCTTAAAGGATTTGCACACATGCTTTCGCCATACTGAGAAGAAGAAGCTTGTGGCTTTAAACAAAACCTATACTCATGTCCCAGAAGTCCACAACTATATATAACAGAAAGTTCTCAATTAATTGAACCCAGAAATCAGAAAAACCTGGTCGTGATACATGGAATCTCGGCAATAAAGGCTTTGTGATATCACTTCAATTCTAATTCGAACAAAACAACGAGTAATTTACAGGATCGTCATAAGCTAACACTTTACCCACCTTAGAGCCCATCCTCAGGATATTACTAGTCGTCATTGCTTCTAGAGGGATGCCATGAAACTGGATCCAAAAATCACAACTTCCATCTTTACATCACTCGCCAGAGACTTTGGATGCCATGGTTTAAGAACAAGATTTTGTCCATGGACTGTCGCGTTTAATGCGGTGCAGAATGTTTTGATCATCAAAGGTGAAAAGGAAGAGGTTATTACCATAATCCATTATACCGAAATCTTTAAGTTGAAGTTCCCATGCACGCTCAAAAAGTGATATGGAATTATGCTTTTTGTAGGATTTGGTGGAAATGATTTTTCCCCGGATTTTGAACTTTGGAACTGCACTTCCACTATGACCATCACTGATACTTCAATCATAAGAAAGTGGTTCATTCATGATTGGTGTGATATGAGAAGCCAAATGAGAAAACAAAGTAAGGAGGAGAAGGAATGGGGGAGAGAGGGAGAGAAAGAAAGCAAACAGAGGGGGAGATATCTCACACAACAGCGAGGGTTTTGCTAGGATTTCGGCTCTCATTGAAGAGAGAGTTTCATAGAATCCGAATTCCTTACATCACCAACCTAATTAATGCAATATATAATTTGAATACAGCATTAATCAAATTCGAATAATTTAATAATTTGTTACGGTAACTTAACTTTGGCATCTACAAAAAAGTATACCTATGAATATCTATAAAATATTTTTAAATTAACAAATGTCACGTAAGTTACTACCCTATCTCTGATCCTTAATATAAGATCCTTTTAACTGAATCATGCGAATTAAGAATTAGAATTAAAACTATTTAACTATCTCGATTTCTCCAAAAATTTTAACATTTTTCCAAAACTATCCTTATTTAATCTCTTTCTCTTTCTTTTTGGATACATTAAATATGAGCATTTTTTGAAAATGTATAATAAATACTACCTCGTATATTATAAAGGGTCTTATATTTAGGATTAGAACAAAAGATCTTATATATAAGACTGGAGGGAGTATATGAACAATAAATGAAAAATGATCCTTATTCTATATTATAAATGTTTCTTTCGAACTGACAACTTTCTTTTTCTTGTAAATAAGTGATAACATATTAAAAAAATGCAATATATATTAATTAAATATATTGGGAAAAGGTGTCAAGTACATATTTTTACAACATTTCAAAAAAGATGTCATTGTGTCACTCCATATACTGAGAAATGAAGAGAAATTAATTGAATTTTTTTTGTTTTCTCAAATTTAAAGTACATATATAAGGAGACGAATGCACAGAAAATCAGTATCAACGTATCAACCTCTATGATATCCATTCGTGGAGACTTACTGAATACCTCTCTATATGTTGTTATTTCTCTTTCTTCATTCTCACGGAGTTGTAAGATCCAATTAACTGAGAGAGAATGTATATATAGTAGTCAAACAGGAACTGTCTTAGTATTTCCGTCATCCTCGTTCTCCCCACTCAATTCCTCCAGCGACTTCCCCTTTGATTCTGGCACCAAAAACGTGAATAGCAGTCCCAACAAGTTCACCACTCCAAGCACAATCAGCGAGTTCTTTACTCCAATCCCAGGATGGTACCCTTTGTCCACTTGTGAAGGGTCCTTGTTTTGGGATGCATATAAGAACCCAAACGCACCCACTATGGCTCCCGCCTTCCCGGCTGCCGCTGAAATCCCATGGCAGGTCGAACGCAGCCTCGCCGGAAATATCTCTGCCGGAACCACAAACGTCGTCGCATTGGGACCAAAATTGGAGAAGAAAAACGTAAGAGAGTACATCACCACGAACCCAATTTTATTGCCCTTTTCTTTCCAATGATCGTACGGTATAGCAAGAGCAAACATGAACACAGTCATGAAAAAAATGCCATTAACTGGATGGCGAAACGACCCATGTGATCGATCAAAGCCACAGTGAACCAATACCCAGGAACGGTACTGCACAGTGCTATAAGAGTCTGTGCTTTAGCAATCCTATAAACCTCGTGGATCGCACTCATATCTTTGGCTGCTGGAAGCCACCCGACAGAACTAAAGACGTCCTTTTGAAAGAGATTCTGGCTATAGAATGCAATGTCTAATAAGAACCAACAAGTGGTGGTACCCACCAAATGCAAGCCGTTTCACAAATTCTTCACTGAACAAACCATATTGATGACTCCTACCTTCTGTGAGTTTCTCCACTTTGTCTTCTTCAGCATCCAAATCCACCTGTAAAACCTTTGACTTGTCTTTGGCTGCTTGTTTCGCGTTCTTTGCAACAAGTGCTGTGTAACGAGCCGTCTCTGGCATTTTCATACGCCAGTAATAAGTAAGAACCGCAGGGATCGCACCGAACATTAGAATAACTCGCCAAACGTAGTCAAATGCAGGTAAAACCATTGACTTTGAAGGGTCTAGGGCATAGGTAGGGGGATTATATTTGTGGTCATAAGTAGCCGACACTACCATAGCAACAATTCCACCAGCTAGAATACCAAACCCTTGCATAGCAAAAACCGCAGCTATGAAAGCTCCACGTGTTTTTTATTGGCGAATTCAGACATGATGGTGGCAGAGAGGGGGTAGTCGCCGCCGATTACAAAGCCAAGCCAGAAACGGAAGAAGCAAAGTGTGGTCATGACGGCACCCGGAGTGGAGCCAAAAGAGAGGCCGGAGGCAATTGAGCAAACAACCATGAGCATGACGGTTATACCATAGACTTTTTCTCGGCCAAGTTTGTCGCCGAGCCAGCCGAAGAATAATTGGCCGGCGAGGGTGCCGCATAGTGCAACCCTAGTTACAGCTGATTGGACCACGGCAGGGAGGGCGCCAGGCTTGTCATTGCCTTGTTCGGTGTAGTAGATGCGGCCAAGGAGCTTGGTGACGAGGGAGATGCAGAAGAGATCATAGGCGTCAGTGAAGAAACCCATTCCCGCAATTACTATTGCTGTGAAGTGATACCATTGCGATTTGGCCATGTCAAGTGCATTTAGCACTCCCAGTTGTCCCGCCATGGCTTCTATAGGATTTGATACCTGTTATATTTTCCGACAGAAAATTGAAAGAAAAAAAGGTCAAATTAAAATTCTTTTCAAGAACCTATAAATTCTAAAATGTTCTATGAAACATGTAAATGTTTATGTGTTTCGTGATATGGGGTGATGGTGGAACACAGGTACTTGAGAAAAATTATATTTATGGAATGAAAAATATTTAGTTTCAAGTCAAATATTGTTTACTAAATGCGAATTAGGTTAAAATTGGTTTGTGTTTCTGATTTCTTTTCAGATGTTCAGCCGGTTTGTTGTGTATTTACCCATCCAGCATCGTTTTAATTATATAAATCACGGCAGGACATACGGATATTTGAATCAAATTAATGAAGACGAACTTTTATTTTATATCGTTGACAGCTATTAGTGCTCCAATTTTAGGCACTAAAGGACATAGACATCGAAATACGAGGTTTTAGAGAAGCATATATGAAATTTGGCATTAAAGCACATATGATTTATCCTTACTGGGCTACGCACGTATGTTGCTAGCCGGCCATGAACATTAGTATATATCCAGAAATCAAAATATGAGTAGAAAATCAGATTTGGCAGACACAAAAAAGAAATATAGACAGCTATGTATGTACTGATGAGAACTTAATTGATCATCGTCCTGCATTGTGGAGACAGTACTTAAATAATATATATGGCCGGCTGTCTAGCTTGTCACCATAAGAATCTTGATTTGTTCACTCGTAAATGCAGAAAGTGATGAAGTAAGAATAAGATTCCTTGGGTTATGATATTGGTAATCCTCCATGAATTAATAGCACCCCAACGATGAAAACAGTTTCGGCAAAACAATCAAGGAAATAATGATCCCAAGAAAATAAAAGAAATGTTCCTTCCCACAAAGGAAATGGCCCTCACTCACAAACACACAGAAATAAAGAGAGAGAAAGCTAACTTGCTTGTGAAAAACTACTAAACTAGGTTGAAAGAGGAGAGAGAAGCAATCGTTACGTGTTGGCAATGAAAAAGAAAGGGAAGGTTTGTGAGGTATATAAAGGGTAATGATGACCCTAACCATCCAAGAAAGCATACAGAGTCCAGAATTACTCCAGCATATCATTGGCATATGCCTATTCTTTGGCCTTTATCATTCGTTGGGCAACGCTTTCCTTAACATACAGCTTGCTTTCTTTTATCTGCTTATGCAATTTTATAATTTTTTTTGGATCTCGTCTATGAAGTAAGAGGCTCAATTTCTCTCCTAGGTATTTCCCCAAATGATTTAATATATGCACACAGATTTTCTAAGGTATATTATGCAAGGCCTTCATATTTAATTTGTAATGGGTGTTCTATCACAAATTTGACTTAATGGAGAAGATAAGATTGAGTTTGATCTATTATAAAAGATTAATTATTGATATAAGATTTAACAATAGCGATTTCTAAAACAACCCTAGTACTCAATCTCCTCTTCTCCATCTCTTTCAAACCTAAGGGGTAAAGTCGGTTGTAGTACTCTACCTCCTCCTATAGATCTTTATCTAAGAACTCAACAATGGCATCCACAAGCTCTGCATCAGGTAAGTTCATGATTTGGTAATTAACACAATATAATTTATCATACTTTTAACATGTGGTATTAGAGCAAAGTTAGGAGTATGATTAAGTTGATGTATAGACATATAATTCCTTCTTAAATTCGTTACTGTGTCAAAAAAAATCCCAATTTTGCGTGTTCAAAGCCCTAGGAATTGGGATCATTAAAATTCGACCTCTATATGTGTAATTGACATGGGATTATCGTTTGTTTGATTCATTAGAATGTTTTTGTGTATTTAATTGATGCTCTACATCATATGCATTGAAGAGTTGGGTTTCGTTGTTTTTCGGAGTCATGTTTTTTCGCATTCTCTTTGTTAATAAGCTCGATTGAATCATGAATATTGTTAAGAATGATGCATAGTATTATTTTCTGGTATCATTATGCTCGAATTGGCCCAGTTTCGAAGTTTTGAGACACAACAATGGCGGATGTCCACCATTGTTGCGCGTAGCCAGTTGTGCATAGCCAGACCACGTGCATGTTGCCTTGGCCCCCGCTTGGTTCTGGTCCCCCTAAAATTTTATTTTCTGTTTAATGAATATTTTTTTGGAATTTTTGGGGGCCGAGAAAATTATATTATAATTTAAAAAATATATATATATTTGACATGGAAAATATATCTTATATGATGAATTTTGGCCTACAAAATTTCATGAGTTTACTGCATGTTATTATGTTCATTAGTGTTCAATCACTCTCTCTGATTGTAAGCATAGTAATGTGAATAAATTTAAGAGCCTTTAAGTATTTGTTTTTTCCATGAATTTTGCTAAAAGAAAATTAAAAAATTATTATAACCTTCTTTATAGACCTTATGGGTATTTAAGAATATTATGTTGATATTTATATATTTAATGGATGGATACTCACCCAGCATGGGTTCAACCATGAAGTGTCTGTTATATGTGTTTGACTCTTTTACATAGGTGAGCAGAATTAATTAAATGTTACAATATTTCTTGTATTCCAACGGTATGGCTATATTGAATACATTTTTTGTATAAATTTTTTTTATGAGTATATGGTTAGTATATATGTTAAAAAAAATTCTTTTGTTATATAGTTGCTATAACTGAAAACTAATTGGGAGTCTTGTTTATGATTATGTTGTGCACACATAATTAATACCTCCTAATTTTTTGTTTCTTTTAGTTTCTGCTTTTCAGCATCTATCTGTGGTTAAGACTCTTAATGGAACAAATTATATGATGATTAGAAAGAGTCTTTGAACATATATCTAACCATTGCTGAGAAAGATTTGGCACCTAGAGAGCCTAAGCCGGCATAACCTACATCTGAGTCTAGTGTTACAGACAAGAAATACCCTAAACAATGGTATGAGCAGACAAGAAATACCCTAAACAATAGTGATTAAATACACAATTGAGAAGGGGATAAGAGAAAGCATCCTAGACAAAGAAACGGCAATAGAGTATCTAAAAGTTGTTGGTGAAAAATTTAAGAAACTTGATAAAACCCAGGAGGTCTACTATCTTTCACTACTTGACAACACTTGGAATGATGGAACATCAGGTGTCAGAGAGCATATTATAAAGATGATTCATTACTATAATAAGCTGAAATCATATGGTATTGATCTGGGAGAAAGTACCTTGGTTTATCAAGTTCTTCAATCACTACCATCTGAGTATTCATTCTTGAAAACCTCTTATAATTCGCAAGAGGCAGAGTGGTCAGTGGACCAAATGATATCAATTGTGACTCAAGAAGAAAAGGCAATAAGAAAAAACAATTCTCAACCGCCATTTGTGAATCATATATCTCGTGGTTATAGGAGTAAGTCAAATGGCAATGATAGGAAGGGAAAGAAACCACAAGCACAGAAACCTGGCAAACCTGAGTTCAAGAAGAGTGGAGAGAATGGTAAAGGAGCATAAAAGAAATTCAAGGGCAAGTGTAATTATTGTAAAGCACCTGGGCACAAGATGTCTAAATATTATAAGTTGAAGAATAAGCGTGAGAAAGAAGGGGCTCAACAACAGACGAATCCTAAGTGAAGGAGAGAAGACTATCTTGGGAATAGTAGATAGTAGAGTAGCAATAGATTTTATAGGATCAGTCTCTTTATGTTTACCTTCAGGACGTGTTTTGAATTTGAATAATGTGGTTTATATACCTTCTGCAAGAAGGAACTTGATTTCTACTTCTGTTTTAGATACTTGTGGTTATTCATTTTCGCAAGGGAATAGAAAGACTGATATATCTATTTTAATTCTATTATTGTTGGCTCTACTATATTAAGTAATGGTTTATACTGTTTGAATTTAAATAATCAACTTGCTGAACATTCTAGTACTCCTGTTAATGCTGTGATTGGACACAAACGTGAAAGAATTAATGAAAAATCTTTTATGTTGTGGCATCGATGTTGGGCCATATTTCTAAAGATAGATTGGAGAGAATGGTTAGGCAAGGTGTGTTGCAAAATTTAGATTACTCAAATTTTGAGACTTGTGTTGATTGTATCAAGGGAAAACTTCCCACTAGAGCTAGAACTATGGGGCTAAATAGGTTTGAGAATATTTTGGACTTAATTCATACCAATATAAGTGGACCCATTACACCTCTAGCCATGGACAGATTCAAGTATTTTATTACTTTCATTGATGACCACTCTAGATATGGATGGATTCATCTTCTACATGAGAAATCACAATCTTTAGATGCCTTTAAGAATTTTAAGACTACAGTTGAATTGAAGACTGGTAAGACCATCAAATGTGTCAGGTCTAATAGGGGTGGAGAGTACTATGGGAGATATACTAAAGTTGGTCAAAATCTGAGTCCATTTGCTTTATTTTTGCAGCAACATGGTATTGAAGCTCAGTATACGATGCCTGGAACCTCTCAACAAAATGGGGTTGCAGAAAGATGTAATCGCACCCGTGTGGACATGGTTAGAAGCATGATGAGTTACTCCACATTGCCAGAATTTTTGTGGGGTGATGCATTGAAGACTGCAGTTTATATTCTAAATTTGGTGCCTAGTAAGTCAGTGCCCAAAACACCATATAAACTTTATTTTGGAAAGAAACTTAGTGTGAAACATTTTAGAGTGTGGGGTTGTAGGGTAGAAGTGAGACCATATAATCCTCAGTTGAAGAAGCTAGATTCCAGAACAATCAGTGGTTTTTTCATCAGATATTGTATAGGATCAAGAGGGTGTAGATTTTATTGCCCAGGTCATACTACCTAAGTAATTGAATTTGATTGAGCATTTTATTTTGAGGATGACTTGAATAGTGGGAGTTCTACATCTAGGGTTATCAATTTACGTGATGAAAGCACCCTCTTGCTTATGCCCACTGTGATTCCTTCTTCAACATATGAGAATGATGAAATTCCACCCTCCATATGCATTGATGAATCAGTTGGATTGAGATGATCTCAGAGAGCCCGCAAACCTGCAATACCAAATGATTATTTGGTCTATTTGTAGGAATTTGAGTCAGATGATGTTAATGGAATTGATCCTGTATCTTTCTAATAGGCAATGTTAGATCTTCGATCTTCTGAATGGTTGGAGGGCATGAAAGATGATATAATAACCTGTATGCATCATAATCATGTGTGGGAACTCATTGAGTTACCCAAGGGATTGAAACTAGTCGGTTGTAAATGGGTATTCAAGACCAAACGTAGTTCTACAGGTGAATTTGAAAGGTATAAAGCTAGGCTTGTAGCAAAAAGCTACAATCAGAGAAAGCGTATTGACTACTCAGAAACTTTTTCTCCTGTGTCTACAAAAGATGCTTTCAGAATAGTCATGGCTCTAGTCACATAGCTTGACCTCGAACTTCTTCAAATGGATATCAAGACAGCTTTTCTAAATGGAGACTTATATGAAGAAGTTTACATGACTCAGCCTGATGGTTTTGTTGAGCCTAGTAAAGAGCACTTAGTGTGTAGACTCCGAAGATCTATTTATGGGGTGAAGCAAGCCTCTAGGCAATGGTATTTGAAGTTTGATGAAGTTGTCACTTCTTTGGGGTTCGTTAAGAATATTACAGATCAGTGTATTTATCAAAGGTTTGGTGGAAGTAACTTTGTCATTTTAGTGCTTTATGTGGATGCCATCTTACTAGCCAGCAACTTAATGAATTTTTTTGAATGAGACAAAATATATCTCATCATGCCACTTTGATATGAAGGACCTTGGTGAAGCCTCCTTCGTCCTTGGTATTCCGATTCATCGCGATAGAACCCGTGACATTTTGGGGTTGTCTTAGGCAACTTACATTGAATGAGTACTTAAGAAGATTGGTATGGATACTTGTGCCTCTAGTCCTGCACCTATTCAGAAAGGAGATACATTATCTCAATCACAATGCCCTCAAAATGATGTTGAGAGGGCAGAGATGGACAAGAAACCTTATGCATCAACTTTGGTAGTTTGATGTGTGCACAAGTATGCACTCATCCTAATATAGCATTTGCTATTAGTGTACTAGGTAGATATTTGAGCAATCCTGGTATGGATTATTGGACAGCTGTTAAGAAGGTCATAAGATACCTTCAGGGTGCAAAAAATATATGTTGACTTATAGAAAATCTAATTCGTTGGAGGTTGTTGGATACTCAGATTTTGATTTTGCATCTTGTGTAGATGATTGTAAATTAACTTCTGAATACATCTTAATGATGTGTGGAGGAGCTGTTTCATGGAAAAGTGTCAAACAGACACTTACAGCTATCTCAACCATGGAAGCAGAGTATGTCACTTGCTATGAAGCCACTTGTTAGGCTGTATGGTTGAGGAAGTTTATATCTAGCATGCATTTGGTTGATTCAATATCATGACCTCTGACCATATTCTGTGATAATTCTTCTGTTGTACACTTCTCTCAGAATCACAGGAATTCCAGTCGTACCAAGCATTTTGATCTTAAACTCCTATTTGTTAGAGAGAAGATTATTGAATCTTAGACTCATATAGTTCACATATCTAGTGATCATATGCTTGCAGATCCATTAACTAAAGGCTTACCCATAAAAGTTTTTCTTGAACATGTAACTTATATGGGTATGGTTAAGTCCTTTTGATGTAGCCTTGGTTTAGTGGGAGTTTGAGATGTTTATTTATTCATGTTTTGGATCTTTTATGTGCTCTATTTTAGTTAACACATTGAAACATTATTAATGTGTTTATATCATTTCTTTCCCTAACAGATTCAATGATTTTGTGTAATTACATTTTGTGTCACTTGTTTTCCTAACGGACTCAGTGATTTTATGTTATTACTTTTCTGATGAAAGATCTATTATTTAATTCGTCATATTCAGAATGTGAAATCTCATGATTGTTATTGCTTGATTCCCCAACGGATTCAGTGATTTTGCATAGTTTCACTTTCTGAATTCTAGTCAAGGCGTAATATATGCTAATTGCTTAAATCTTGTGTTGTATGTTCCAATTAATTAATTGATGCTATCCAAGTGGGAGAATATTGGAAATTATTCTAATATGGATTAGCATCAATTAATTAATAAGGGATAATTATTAATTTAGGCAATTAGTTTAGTAATAAATATTAAGCCTAAAAACGGATTGGGTCTTATGTTTAGTTGTGTGTGTTTTGTGATAGGTTAGAACACACACATAAGTCATTTGAGTAGAAGCCCTAACTGACAGTCCATTAGGAGTCAGTATGTCTTATCACAAATCTGACTTGATGGAGAAGAAAAGATTGAGTTTTATCTATTATAAAAGATTAATTATTGATATAAGATTTAACGATAGCGACTTCTAAAAAAACCCTAGCACTCAATCTCCTCTTTTCTATCTCTTTATCTAAGAACTCCACAATGACATCCTCAAGCTCTGCATTAGGTAAGTTCATGATTTGGTAATTAACACAATATAATTTATCATACTTTTAACAGACTAGCTATGTCCAGCATCTTTCTCATTCAGATTTTTATGGTTAGGGTTTATCTTTTAATTAGATATATGGTTTACATGTTGTAAATATATAGTATGACTCATTATAAAGATTGGAATTTTATATTGATGATTGGACCAAGATAAGTGCACGTATCTCCGTTATTTCACCTTGATAAGTGCAGGAAGAAATTTAGGACGAAACTTCTTATCATTGAGATGGTATTAAAATACAAATGAAAGAAAAAAACTAGATTGTTGTTTTCAACGCTTTTAAAATTTATTTATTCATGATTTCAAATTTAAGCAACAAAGAGTTATAATTGATCAGTTATATTATGTTTGTATGAGTTTATTATAATTTCTTGTAGAGACCAAATTGGTCAGAATATATTTTTTGTATTGTCCTGAATGATATATATATATATATATACAAATAAAAAAAATTATGTTCACACTTTTTAATTTTGAACTACCCAAAAATTTTTCCAAAATCTACAGCAAGCATGAAAATCCTCCAAATGAGAATTCGTTAATATAGAGGAGAGGAACGAGTCATTTTCCTAGAATTAGACTTACCTCACTGTAGTATTCTATGTTTATGACATAGAAATCAGCCGGGATGTACATACTTCTTACCTTAACTAGGACGTCTACTATTCCTATTGGGTTCCAAAGTGAATTGTTGGCCAATTGAATATTCACCATATATAGTGGGTTTGATTTTGGTATTCCTAAGTCACTACATATGGAGGCAGGCATCACATTAATTGATGGTACTTATCATATATAACCACCGACGTATCAGCGGCAACAAACCCCTTTTCTAGCATAGTGAATCCAAATCCCTCACAAAGTTACCTTTTGATATTAGGACCTGTGTTACAAGGTTTAGCTCTGGTTCTTGCATACTCATTCATTTTGCCAGTGTATTTAAAATTTTACCTTTATATAAGGCTCAGGAAAGAATAATGTCACAGGTATAGGTGTATCAATCTATGAGCAAGGTGCTCAGACAATAAGCAAATTACAATTTATTATATTAATTATATGTCCGCGCGAATATTCTGATATCTAAAACATTGACTTTATTTAATATTTGTTCGCTCATTCATACAACCACATGATTTATTATATCTAATTAAGTAATCGTCAATACGAGAAATTAAACATGCATAATGATAAAAAAATATGACCCCCCGTTTATTAATTAAAACTAATTTATTGAGATCATGTGTGTGTATGAATATGAGTTACATGGCTACTTCTGAATCCAAGAATCCAATTGATAGAGAATGGATAATCCCAAGATAATTAGGATTTTAAATATAGATATTTTGTTAGGATATTTAAATTATTTTTTTAGATTTGATTTAGTTTATTTTGAATTTGTTATGATTTAGATAGGATTGAGTTATTTAAATTATGATTTATCTTTTATTTATATTAAAGATATTTTGAAAAGATATATCTTATCTTAGGATTCTAATAGGATTAGGATTTGAGCTCTATAACTTTGATTATTGATTTGAGTTATAGTTTCAGTGAATTCTCTCTCTCCCTCAAGTTAACCATAATGGAGGCAAATCTTTGAGGAGATTTCAACTATGATGGAAGCAAATTTCAACCACAGGTTTGACAAGCTAGAGAAATTGTTTGAGGAAATAATAAACAAATTGAGGAAGCAACAATTGCAGGAAGTTTCTGAGTAGTATGAAGATAGAGAATCTCAACGTTCTCTTGGGTTTGTTTCTAAAAGTGAAATTTCTCAAGTTTTGAATAAGGAACAAGCACAGAAACAATCTATGTAATTTCCACTAGTGGAAGTTGTGCCTCCCAAAGTTGTTGATGCTCAACTTCAACATGCTCATACTCTATCTCATCCATCTGCCATGCTATCGAGAAAGTTGTTGATGCTCAACTTCAACATGCTCTTACTCTATCTCATCCATCTGCCATGCTCTTGAGAGCAAAAACTATTAAAGAAGAACATGTTTTCTTCCTACAAAATGATATTCTCCACCAGTATCTTTTTTATTGGAAGTGATTTCCAGAGTCAAAGAATATTTGAATCTTTGCAGAGAAGTTTCTCAGATCCTATCTTCTGCTTTCTTACTTGCTGGAAAGGTTTCCCAGATCTAGATGCACGTAGAGTTTTAACTCTCTGGAGGAGAGTTCTTTCAAGTGGGAGAAAATGATAGAGAAAGGATAATCCCAAGATAATTAGGATTATTTAATAATTAGGATTTTAAACATAGATATTTTGTTAGGATATTTAAATTATTTTTTTAGATTTGATTTAGTTTTTTTTGAATTTATTAGGATTTAGATAGGATTGAGTCATTTAAATTATGATTTATCTTTTGTTTATATTTAAGATATTTTGAAAAGATATACATTATCTTAGGATTCTAATAGGACTAGGATTTGAGCTCTATAAATAAGAGATCTACTACTTATTTGTATTAAGACTTTGATTATTGATTTGAGTTATAGTTTTAGTGAATTCTCTCTCTTCCTCAAGTTCATCCTTTTCTCCCTCCTTTGAGTTATTTTCTCTCTCCCTTTTATTTCTCTCTACCTCTCTACCCTTGTTCACATCACCAATAATTAATAGAACCAATTAATCTATCATGTGATTTCATTATTGATAAGCTTTAAGCTTATGTGTAACAACCATCATGACGCTTGTCTTTGGCATTGTGTGCAAAAATGGAGGAAATAGGATGGAGGAAGGTTCAAGTGTAGAAGAAATGAGTTCCACGCCGCGGCGAGAAGCAGGGCTGCTGATCCGAGAGCCAATTTCCAGTGGTATTTTCTAGCTGAAACTGGTGGCGTTGCGGCAGACTTACTTGGAGCCGTGGTGAGAGTCGAAAAACTGGTTTAAATCAGAATCATTTTGGACAAAAAGAAAAGAAAGAAACGGAGGGAGCGACGGAGAAGCAGCGGGAAGCTCTGCTAGGGCATCGAAAATCTAACCTGAGGGGATGTCTTCTGGACCCAGGGAGCTTGATTAATGGTTGGTAAGTTGATTTTGCTTCCTTTCCTCTCTTTTCTCTTCGGATTTTGGCTTGGAATCGGTGGGAGTATATGGGTTTTCGAGTTGAGTAAGAATCCACCAATTAAAATGCTTATTTTGGTGTTGTAGAAGTGTTATGTAGTGTTAGGAGGCTTTGGGTATGAGTTTTGGTTGGATTATGATGGGTTTGAGTTAAACCCTAGGTTGGAATTTGGGAAAAGAAGTGGAAATCCGAAATGGTATGTGTTGCTGTGTGTTTGAATGGTTGTTTAAGGTTTATTGGTATGTGTGTATGTTGTTAGAACTCCGGGTTAAGCTTGAACATCTAGATTGTGGATTGTAGTGTCATGGGAGTTGTGTTAACTAAAGGTATTGTATTGTTGTAATGGTAGATTGGCTAATCAGAGGCATATAGTTCGTGATTGGGGTGCTTTGGGGGCTTGCCTAAGCCCCGGTGTGCATGGTGCCGACAACTTGAGGTAACTAGGTGTTTGTATATTTGTGTTATATGTTAATATATATATATATGCATGTCTCCGTTCATACCACGATATTGTTATGTGTATGTGTATGGCTTTTCCTATATATATCGTGGTATGCACACGGCTAGACGATATTGTATATGATGATGATGTACATATGTTGACGTGACATGATGTGAATCTATGATAATGATGAGCATGGTTTTATATATTTGCATATGTGACTGTGACATTCTCATACCATTGCATGCTAGCATGACCATGATGATGATTGTGATGATGATATATATATGTGCGTGGTTCGAGGCATGTTAGTATGGCATGCATCACCACCCATGAGCATAGTGAGATACAGTTGATTAGAGGTGGTAATGAGATGAGATATGATGATGTGATAAGATCCCTACCATTAAATTCTCTCATTGGGAGAGCCAGGTGGCAGAGGACTATGATATGATATGATGATAATATGATTTGGTGATAGGATGAGATCCCTTTCGCTAAATCCTCTCCTATGGCCATAGGAGAGCCAGGCAACAGTGGACAACAACTTCCCTAAATCACCACCAATTCACGGTGGTCCAGGTGAAGGAGAGCCACAGTCCAATCATTAGTGTGATTTTTGGCCAGATATACTAGTGTGAGGTGAGCTTAGTGATGTCCCGGAATTAGTCTTCATTGACTGTTGGAAGGGAATTACATATTGAAATAACATATGATGATGCCAGCTCGTGGTTTTAGCCGTGTTGAGGGAGACATGCACCGAGACATGCATTAAGGCATGCATCTCATGACATTGGCATTACACTACATCATTTGCATATGTGTGTGGTATTGATGATATTATATATATGTGTGTGGTTGTCCCTGGTTACTGAGACATTGTCTCACACCCCCCTCCATGACTAACCTTTCAGGTGAAGACTTTGGTGCTAGTTCAGAGAAGATCAAGGAGTTAGCAGTCATTCTGTCTTCGGGAATTCCAAGTATAATTAGTGGTTGCAATTTAGTTTATGTAATTTTGTGTCAAGTAGGTTGTTATAACCTGGTTACCTGGATGAGTGTCCTAGGAGTATAGAGAAGTATGTGATGATATTGATGGTGTGGACCCTGGTATGGGTCACCATTGTTGGGAGTGTGTCTATGAACTGGATCAGCTGTATGTGAGTTTTGGGCATATAGCCTATTATGTGGTTTTGTGGTTCAAGGGGGGTCAATTCTCGGAGGAGAGGTTTCTCCAGGATAAAACCTCTTTGGACAAGTTGGTTAAGCCAAATAGGACCTGAGTGAATGGTCCTTGAGTGTCCATTTGCCTTTGGTGGCAATTGGAGGTGATAGGTTGTGGGTTTTGGTCAAAAAGTGGCCAAAACGGTCTTGAACATCCAAAATCTCCAAATGTAGTTGGATTCAAGTGAAATTGGTGTCCATGGTTAGATAATGACGAGAGTGATCTATAAGAGTTGGAATTAGGTCAATCGGAGGTCGGAGTAAGAAGTTATACATGTTGGAAGTTGGCCTAGTAAATCAATAATTTGCTGATACAAGTTTTGATGCTTGGGCCGCGACTCTAGAAAGCTAGGCCGCTGTGCCAGGAAGTCAATAGGCGTTAGAGAATCTGTGAAGGGTTGGAGCCACGGCGCCACTGTAGTAGGCCGCGGCCTTATCCTATTCAGGTGTCTTTCAGGTGTTTTTTCCGCTGTTCTGAAGTTTTGGGAAGTTGTTTTGAGATGTCTGGGTTGTGTTTGGTTGGTTTTTGAAGTGCTTTGGTCAAGTCTAGAGGTGTTTGGAAGTAGGGTGTTACATTATGTCTCAAACACCATATAAATAACGTGGTCTCGTTATTAATAGAATAACGTAATTTTGTTATTGATAAAAAAACATGTATGTTTTTATTCAATCTCATAGTCAAAATCCCTTAAACATAAATACATGTAAAATTGAAAGAAAAAAAGATGGGATGGAGGTTAATTTTACGTAAAATTTCAAAGAATGAAAATTAATTCCCAAAGTCTACGGTTTCAGGTTTGTGCTTATTAAATTCTAATTTTTAATTGAACAAAGGATTTTGAATACAATGTTATGATGTGTCCATGCATCCATTGAAGTAATTGATGTGTCCATGCACACATTAAAGTAATTGAAGAAATACGATGTTAAGTTCTCAATAAATAGTAGCGCCTAAGCCCATAGATTGTTCGTTTGCTTTTCTCTACAAGGGGCATGAAAACGTTAAAAATAACATTCTTGCAAGTAACTTTCTCTTTTCCAAAATTGATCCTCTACGACTTCAACACCATGCTCTGAAGAGAGAGAATGATTGAAGGAATATTACAAAATGCTCTCTTTTCTATAAAAGCCTAATTCTCTGTTTGATCATGAGAGCTCCACCATACATCAAAAACAGCTTTAATGTAACTGCATATATCATCATTGCCAATGGAATCCCAATTCTGATGAGAAAGAAGATGGCAGGAAAGCCATCACTTCCGGGAGCCTTGAAAGGACCTATGTCAAACATGGCCTTCTAAATGTCCAATCTGATGAGACACTCACTTATCAGGAGAAAAGGCAGTGATGGTCTTAAGAAAGGAGGATAAAGGGAAATCTTTAGTGAAGAAACCCTTAAAATAGTCAACAACCATATATGTTAAGTTCACAAGATCATCTTCCAAGAATCATCATCTCGTTTGAGCATAAGTACTTTATTTCTTCTCCTTCTGGTAACTATTTTCATATCATAGTATGGCATGTTACGGTCCCCAATCTTAATCTAGGGGGTTCTGGATTTTTGGGGCCAGTGAATTTATGACTGACGACGAATGTCCTCTAACTTCTTCAATCCATTTTGAGAGAAGATAGAAAACGTATTATGAGATGAGAGAAGACAATAAATCAACATAATAAGAAAGAGAATGCCTTAAAAAATAAATGTGGGTGGCTTTATAGTCTTTGCAACTTAGAAAGAATTTCATTTATTCCTTAATAGTAAATTTTATTTTAAGATGTTGATTTCTTTACAAATACTAGTCCGTATTGGTAATGAAAAATTTGCAGTGTTAAATTGTAAGCTCACATGTAACAACCTACCTCCAATTCATCCCAAAACACTGCCTCAAACTTCAAAAACCTTGAAAACAAGTCAAACAAAACAAAAAAGGGTGAATCGGTGCTAGAGCTGCGGCCTCAATAGTGTCGCCACGACGCCCATATCAGTAACCATATCAGGAAATTGCTAATTTTTTGGCTGAAGTTCCGACATGTACAACTTCTTGCTCCAACCTTCGATTGACTTGATTCTAATTCTTACAGGTCATTCTTATCTCAATCTAACCGTAGACACCAATTTCACTTGAATATATCTTTGTATAGAGATTCTGGATGTTCAAAACTAAATTGGCCACTTTATGGCCAAAACTCACAACTTACCAATTTCATTTGCCACCAAAGGCCATTTGGCATCTTGAGACTATTCACACAAGTCCCAATCAACACAACCAACTTATCCAAAGAGGTTTCACCTTGAGGAAACCACTCCTCTGAGATTTGACCCCCTTGAACCCCAAAACTACACAATGAGCTATATGCCCCAAAACATACATGCCCGGCCCAAACTACGTTGGACTCCTACATACGACCATTCTAGCTCACAAACTCACACTCTAACAATAATGATCCATACTGGAGTCCAAATCATCATCAAACACATATAAACCATCCATGACACATATCCACATCTCACATATCATCCATTAACATCAATATCATCACATAATCATCTATATCATCCAAACATCATTGACACAATCATCCTATAATCATCAATGCGTATAGATAATCTCCCAGGACACTCATATAGGCACCAAACTACAACAACCTACTTGGTACAATATTACATAAACTGAATTACAAACTAACATTTATACTTGAAATTCCCGAATGTGGAGAGGCTTACGACTCCTTGGTTTTCTCCAGACTAGTATCGGAGTTTTCACCTGAAATGTTAGTCATGGGAGGGGGTGTGAGATAGTCTCAATAACTGAGACAAATATACATATACTATAATATCATCAATATCATACATATATGCAAATGATGTAGTGTAATACCGAATGCCATGGAATGCATGTCTCCCTCAAACATGGCTAGAACCATGGGCTAACGTCATCACAGGACATTTCAAATAGGTGATTCCCTTCCAACAGCTGGTGAAGACTAATTACCGGACATCACCAAGCTCACCTCACACTAATACACCTGACCAAAGGTCACACTAATGCTTGGACTGTGGCTCTCTTTCCTTTGAACCACCAGAATTGGTGGTGATTTAGGGAAGGTGCAATTTACTGCCATTTGGCTCTCCTAGCCATAAGAGAGGATTTAGTGGCAGGGATGTTCCGTCCTATCACCAAATCATATCATCATATCATATCACAGTCCACTGCCACTTGACTCTTCAGATCATAGGAGAAGATTTAGTGGTAGGGATCTTTTATCATATCATCTTATCCATTGCCACCTAGCTCTCTTAACTATAGGTGAGGATTTAGTGGCAGGGATCTTTTATCATATCATCATATCATATATCATCATATTTGATTTCATCACTACCTCCCAATCCACCATATCCCACTGTGCTCATGGGGTGGTAATGTACATGCCATGGTAACATGCCTCTAACAATATATATAATCATTATCAGTCAATATCATGGTCATGCTAGCATGCAATCATAAGTGGATGCTACAATCAAGTATGCACATATACAATATCACACTCATCATCATCATATACAAATACCTCGTCTAGCCGTGTGCATATTATGATATATAGAAAAACCATACACATACACATAATGATATCATGGTATGAATGGAGACATGTATATATATATATATATACCAACATATAACACATATCACAAATACTTGATTACCTCAGATTACCAACATCACGCACATAGGGGAATGGGGCAAGCCTCAAAAGCACCAACCATGAACCATACAATTCTAATTGGCCAATCAACCATTACAACATTATAATACCTTTAATTAACATAATACTCATAACAACCAAAATACACAATTTAGCCATTTAGGCTTAACCTATAGTTCCAACAACATAATTACACCATAATGAGCTCTAATTAACTATCCACATCATAATCATCCATATACATCTCAGATTTCATACTCCCTCTACAATTTCCAACCTAGGGTTCCACTCAAACTCATTGCAATCCCCTAAAAAATCCCCTCAAAACTCATACCCAAACCTTGCCAACACCACATAACACTTCTATAACACTAAACCAAGAATTTTAATTGGTGGAAAATACCACCCAATCGAAATCCAACATACTTCCACGGATTTCAACCCAAAACCAAAGAGAAAAGAAAGGAGGGAAGGTTAGGGCTCACTTACCAACCAAAATTGAAGCTCCTCAAGGCCATAAATCATCCCTAAATACTGAAACTCTCAAACCCTAGCAAAGCCTTCCATTTCTCCCTCTGATTTCTTCCTCCGCATCGACTAAAATGGCTTCTGATTTAAAGGATCTTGGGGTCTGATGCTGCAGTGAACTTTGGGCAAATGCATGTACCCATTCTAGTTGAATTTTTTTTTACTTGAGTTCTAATTGAAGTTTAAAATTACAAAATGTGTAGAAAATATTATTAAATAAGTATTTATATTAAGTAAGGGTATTTTAGTTAAAAAGTTGAATTTAACTAGTTAACAGCTTATTAATGATTGGGTTGATGAAAATGAACTTTTAAAAATAAAGAGATATGTATCCAATATAACTTTTGATTTTAGGGGAGGTTTATTTAGGTTTTTAAAATAGAGGAAAAGTTTTATAATTAAAGCAAAATATAAGGAATGTGAGAGTATTTTACTCAAAATTTAAATCATTAACTTAATAATCAAAATAATATATAAAATATTAACTATGTTAGAAATTTTGGATTTGGTTGCCCATTGATGGGTTGACTCATAGGCCCAGAAAACTTTTATCTATAAGGAAGAGTTACACTTGAGATTATAGAGTTCATTTTCTTTCTTCCCTTTTTCATCCAGTTCTTTTCAATTCTCTCCCTCTCCAGTGCCATCTATTGTAAACAATGATCGGAGTCTATTAGTAATTTCGATCAAAGCCGTGCAGAATAGAAGAATGAGAAGATCTGACATACAGATAAGAGAAGGAGCTAGTAGATTAATTTGCCGAAATAGGTATGTATTCTATCCTCCTCTCAAATTTTTTTCATTGGTATTAGAGACAAGTTGGCTCAATCTTCTTCTTCCCTAGTTATATGAACAAATTTTCGTGTGTAATTGTATGAATGTTCGATAAAAATTACATATAATTAAAAGTTTTTGCATAATTGACCCTAGAGACAAAAATTGGAGATTTTCGTATAGGCAAAATTAGATCATGAAATTTGAACCATAGGTGGTCTATGGGTGTAGAAATTCAATCTCAAAATTTGAGATTAAACCAATAAACTATTAGAGAGAAATTAGAGAAAGAATTTTTGATAGAAATGAAAAATGACAAAGCTTCAAGCACCCTTGATTACTATACAGGAAAATTTTTTTTGTAAAAATACATACGATTGATAAGCCTATGAAATAAGCTTGCTAACACCAACAAAATTATCGAAATCGGAGTTAAAATAAGGGAGATATGGTGACTTGATATTGGGAGTTCAGATTGTGATTTATGGAAAAGTATGATCAAGGGGCCAAATTTCGAGAGTCAAAGTTTTCTCACTAGTAGACAACTGGATGCAAGCCATATGTCAACAAAAAGTAATTTCAAAGAGCTTTCCAACAATATATAATATGTTCCATTTAGATGAGAGTGGAGGAAAAAATGATATCTGAAAGTTTAGTACTCAAATTTGGTAAATTTACAGAAAAAGTAGAAGTTAAAAATAATTACGGGATCAAATTTCAATGGTTGGCATATTCTCCTTAGGCAACTACTAAATTCAAGCCTTATATCAATGGAAAGTTCATTTAAAGAGCTTTCTAATGATATATAATTTGCTCAATTTGTTAGGTTGGCTGGCTTCCCAAAAAGGGGGTAAATTGGGAAGATTGAAATTTTCTACAAAATTGAAATACAGTAGTGATAATAAAAGTTGCTGAAAAATAAAGTACAAAGAATAAAGAACAGTTGTAAAGTAAATGAGAAGAGGACACAAAGATTTATCCTAGTTTGGTCTACTTTCCTTGACCTACGTCCAGTCTTCAAACCACCACTTGAGATTTCTCCACTATATTTTACAAGATTTGAATGGCTTCTTGTAAAAACCATAGTACAACCCCAACTCGAACTTTGAGCTGAACAAAACACTCTCACTCTTCTCATTCAAGAGTAAAAACAAATCTCTTAGTGTCTTCTCACGCTTAGTGCTATCTACAAGCATGTAGAAATATACAGGTCAAGATATGAAAACTCTCTCTCAAAAGAGTGGATATGAAAATTTAAGAACAATGAATAAGCTAAATAAAGGGTAGGTAAACTTTGAATGAATTAGTAATCAAGTCTGCAGAGTTTTGGTGTTTATATGTTTATCCTCATTACCCAACAAATTAAATGAGACCCTATTTATAGTTTTAGAGCAAAACTATCCGTTGAAAGCAAGTATTAGCCGTTACTCTTAGAAAAATAGCTGTTTACTTACTGCATTAAATGCATTTGACAGAGGTTATGTGGATAACCTCCTTAAGTTATACGAATAATGGGTGATCGTTGGCTCTTGGTTTCAATGTTATGCATTCATTATGCGGATAACTTAGTTAGGTTATGCGAATAACGTTTATTTCAGAATGACTAAGTTTTAGCTCAAGAACATTTTCATGAAAACCTACTCAGTTGTTCTGATAATCGTTAAATCTTCTCAAACTGAGTTTTTGGAAAACATAGGTTATCAGGATAACCTCCTCAGATTATGCGGATAACGTATTTAATTAAGGAAGGTTCAAGAGTACTATAACTGAGGTTATGTGGATAACCTCCCTAGGTTATGCGGATAACCTATTTAACAGAAGAATGGCCATGTACTCTGTAACACACGTTATGTGGATAACCTCACTAGGTTATGCGAATAACGGGCTATACAGTACAAGTGTCATTTACTGTTCATTCCCTTATGCGAATAAGGTAACCACCTTATCAGGATAACCAGCTGGACAGAGCTGAGGACCTGGTAGACATCTACGTTATGTAAATAACCTCAACCCTTTTTCATAAAATCGAAGAGAGAACACTTAGAAAAGCTTTGAGATTGAGACTTTATCCTTATAACCTTTGAATGTTATGCACATAAGGTAACTCTTTTCATAAAAACCATTTTGAAAACATGAGCTAATCATTAATCATTCAACTGGATGCCTCATTTAATGTTAGAAAAAGTAGAATGAGTCACATTTAAAGCTTAACTACCTTCTTTTACAACTGGATTCGTAAAATGTGTATGAATAAACTCTTCATTCTTTAGGAATCTTTAAGTTTAATCTTCATATGACTTGTGCTCCTTTGATATTGAGTTTCCAAGTTCATTGTTGTTTAGAATCATCAAAACTATCTGAATTAACATTCTCCCCCTTTTTGATGATGACAAAACAACTTAAAAGATTCATTAGTGCTTGGGTTTGCATAAAGCTCCCCCTCAATACATGCATAGTGTAAATAAAATCAGATATTGCAATGCATATATTTTCAGCGGAAAGAAAAAGCAAAGTAAACCAATAATGGACAATGACCACAAAAAGGTATTCATAGTATTATGAATAGTCTTTACAATATAGAGAGTTTACATAACAACATCAAAAGGATAAGGATAATAATTGATGAAAACACACATAAAAACAACAAAAACAACAACAGTTTATTTCAATTCAGTTAATCCTTTTTTTTCTTTGGGGTGGACTTTCTTTTTGCAGATTTCTTCTTTTTCTTTTTCTTAGGCTTCTTTTCTTTTCCTTTCTCTCCTTTATCTTCTTTCTCCTCCTTTTTGTCATCAACAATTGGAGGGAATTGAGCTGTTTCAACATCTATCTGAGCAATGTCCTGGTCAATTTTGGCCTTTAATTCCCTAATCCTTTAAAGTCTTTCATCTAGAGAAAGAGGGAATGTGGGAGAAGGTGCTGGGGCAAAGGACATTGGGATAGGTTGGAGAGGCACAATAGTATGAGTAAGAGGTGCAGAAGGAAACACAGGAATAAATGGGATATCTGGCATGACTAGAGGAGGAGATACAGTAGGATGGAGAGCAGGTGAAGGATCAGCATCTGAGGGAATGTTTATGACCTCTTGCATAGCTACCTCAGCTAGATAGCTAATGCCCTTAAATGAAGCTGGATCAGGTGGAGGAGGGAAGAAAGTGGCAAGTTCCTGTTTGTGATGTTTCAAAAGATTTGGTGAAGGAACTCTTCTCCAACTATAGGTACTAAGGTTCTTTCCAGATTTTAATCAGTTTCCACCATTTGAGTAGATTCTTTATCCTCAAGTCCATAGTCCAAATTAGGACCTAGATCCTTTGATAGAGCAAGGGACTTAAAGGTAGAGGAAACAACTACATCAGCCAGGGGAGACTTCACAGAAGTCTCAGGAAAGGGCCAGCAAATACAGGAGGTGAAGATTGGAGAGGTGATGCAGGTGGCCGAGATATACCAGGAGCTACTTGTTCTTGCAGGAGTTTGACTTCTTGAGTAAAATTTTCTATTTTAGTTTCAAGCTTTTCTTGCATTTCAACAATGACATACCCAAGACTGATAGTATCTTCCTTATGTTCTCTCCTAGTAGCCATTGCCATTTGAAATAAGTTTTGGTATAAGGTAGGGATGTCAGAGGGTGTAGGCAGATCAGTGGCTGGAAATTCATCAGGTTTGTTTGGTGTAGGAATAGAAAGGCTATTGTGGTTTAGCAAGTGAGAAGGAAGAGGAGCTGGAATCAATACCTTCATGACTCTCTGCTTCATCTGCTGATTCAGAACCTACTTCACCTTCTTCATCTTCCTTTTCTTGTCAACCCATCTGCCATTTGTTAAAGTCATTCCTATCTTCTGTAGTGCCTTCTCATAGAATTCCTCTGCAAGTAATGCAAGTCCTCTCTCAATATGTAGAATGTTGTGATATTTTAGAATTTTGGTGATAAGATGCCCATATGGCAATTGTGAATCCTGCCTTTAAGTTCTTGCCTTCCACATTCTTTGTAAGATGATGTTAATCAAATTCACTGGTTTTCCCTTCACCAGCAGTACCATAACTTGGAATTCTCCTCTGGATAGATAGTTGTATCCTCCACTTTTGTTGAAGAACATTTGTGATGCAATGTAGTGGAGGACCCTATTTTCAATACTCAGATGACTTGGAGCAATTTTCCCTTCAGGAGGCATATTTTGCCTTTACCTAAGCAGCTTAGACACAATTGTACACTATTTAGAGTTTGCTTATTCTCCATTGTCTTCATCAACATCTTGATCTTTAGAGGGATGCTTAGTGATGTCAATGTTCACTCTGATTCCTCCAGTGGGCAAGTTCAGAATCTCTAAAAACATATCAGAATGCAGTATTATCCACCTTTTCCTCAGTCTAACTTCATGTACTTTTATCTCATTGTTTAATCTTAGAGAATTATACGAGGCACGCACCACCTCTTCATCATATTCTTCTTTCAATTCAATCAAGCCTCTATAGTTCTCAAGTTGTTTAGCAGTTTCAAATTTGTTCCAAACAAGAAACTCTTCCAATTTAACAAAATGTGGTTTAACTACTTTACGCTTCTTAAGATCAGCCTCATATGATTCCTTCAATATCCTTATGCTAATCAACTCATCTATAATTAGAGTTTGCTCAGATTCAGTAGTAGACGAACTTACTTGAGGCACAGATTTTAGAATTTCTTTTAATTTTTGTGTTTAGGGCTTCTTTGTTGGGACATTCAAACTAGATTCAGCTTTCCTTTTCCCTTGGCTTGGTGCTTTCATTGCGTATTTGGACTTTACATTACGTTGAGGTTATTCACCTTGATTTCCCCCTTTAGTTTTAGCCATAGTAGTGATTCTAAATGTTTTGAGAGGTTGAATGGTGTTCAGAATAGGACAGAATGAGATTTGAACTCAGGGAATTGAAAGGGACTTGGAAGACTTTGGAAAGCTTGAAGAGTACGAATGGTGATTTTCAGGATAGGGTGAGGTTTTCCTATTGGAGATTGTGCCCTAGGCCAATCATTGTATTATGAACATTGTATTTCATTATGAAAAAAAGGTGTTTTTTCTTACATTATTATATTGTTTGCATGTTTTCTTTATAATAATATCCTTGGATAAATTATTTTATCCTAAATGTCCCTAGTCAATCATCTTTGTGGGAACAATGATGAACTAAGGCTAGTATGATTTTGATTGATAATTATGTGATAATTATGTATGAAGATGCAAATCAAAATCATAAGCTCCTATTAGAGAATAGGAGTTTGATCGACCCTTCATGAGATAGCTGCATGGATCAAGTCATAAGCATATCTCATATATAACCGTGTCACTAAGTCCTCAAACCTAAGATCATCATGGCTTCCTACATGGGGAACACTATACTTTGGCATAGTCAAAAGTCACCTTTAATTGGGAGATCATAAAGGCTATGATCGGGTGTAATGGAACTCATGTGGAGGAAGATGAATGATCAAGATGGAATTTGTCCCTCTAGTTAATGGAGAGATACATTTGGGCCCCTCGATGAGTGAGATTGAGAAAATGCATGGCCGTGCTTGAATGGAAGAGTTTCCATTTGTTCTGTCAATTTGCTCGGAGATCGAGAAAGTGATGGCCGAGTAAAATGAGGATGATGTTTTCATGCCTCGTACTTGACCCATATATCATGAGACAAAAGGGATGTGATCGGGTTATATGATAGGTTGCATTAGATCACCGATCTCATAAGATTTGGGTAGTCACAATGTCTTGCTAGAGGCCACTTGTGACTTGTGGATCCAATATTGTTATTAGCCTACTGCCAACATCATATGGGCCTATAGGGTCACACACAAGAATGTGCTAACTTGAGCTAGAATGTCTAGATTCATTGAATTTAAAATGTGTCTAGATTCAATAAATTTAATGTTCAATTTAGGGTGATAGAATTAATATATATATATATATATAAATTTGAAATATAAATATATATGTGTGTGTGTGTGTGTGTGTTTGATATATTATATATTTGATATATATTTCGAAATATATATATCTATTGTTCAAATTAATTAGTTTTAAATTGAATTCTATATGATAGATTTACATTTAAACTAATGTCATTATCTAAATTTGATTTAGATTTGATTCTAAATTTGAATTTAAACTAATAATCTAAATTTGATTTATATAATAAATTAAATCTAGATTTAATTCTGGATAAAGATTAGATAGTTAGTTTAAATTTAATCTATTAAATAGATTTAAATTCAAGCTAATCTATTTAATTAATATTTGATTTAGTCTAAATTATAGATTTAAATTAAACAAATATAAAGTCCTCTCTATATATTGATATAGACTAGAGTACAAAAGATAGAATTTCGAATCACCCTAAAGAGAAAGCAGCCATATACTTAGAGAGTGAAACTGTATGGACGAACAATGAACAGCGGCTGTATGGACGAACAGCGTATGGACATCACAACCAGAGGTGCTAGCACGCCATTCGAGTTGGATTCACCATTCATGTGGAAACCGGTAGAGGGAGCTGACCAGTTGAGTTAGTTCCTGGGGTCCGACAAAATGGAAAAGAACACCAAGGGACGCACCAGAGGTAAATTCTTTTTCTACTTCTCATTCTAAATAACGCTGACAGATCCATGGGAAGGAATTTCTTATAGTTTTTTTGCTACGTGTATGATGAAATTCCCAACATTTCCACACAAGAGACTACTGAAAAACAAAGGTTCCTATATGTAGTCTTGACATTATGCACACAATGTAAGGAGGTTATGTGAATAACGAGCTTTAGAGAATATATGCAGGGGCACTGTTTGCTAGGTTATGCAGATAAGGTCCTTAAGTTGTCCACATTACAAAGTTAACACAAGTTAAAGTAGACATAAAAAGAGAAGTGTTATCCAGACAAGCACCTCAAGTT
Organism: Adenanthera pavonina; assembly: GCA_026686845.1. Classification (NCBI taxonomy): domain Eukaryota; kingdom Viridiplantae; phylum Streptophyta; class Magnoliopsida; order Fabales; family Fabaceae; genus Adenanthera; species Adenanthera pavonina. The sequence continues at coordinate 5,893,051 of JAIVEN010000019.1, read as the reverse complement.
ATCATGAAAAAGAGTTCCATAGAAAGCAGACAAGAAAATAGACAATTAATAAGTTATCCAAATAACCTTGCTATCTTATGTGAATAATATTCTCATTTTTGGGAACTATTTCTCTGGATGTAATGTTATGCGGATAAGGTAGGTAGGTTATGCTAAAATCAATTTTCACAAAACATATATAATGAAGCAAACAAGGTAGGTTATATGTATAAGGTGATGACCTTATCCAAAAATTGAGCTTCACAGGGACCAGAATTTCACATAAGCTCTCATAAAAGTCTCACACCTTATTCAAATAACGTCAAACATATAAACTATAGGTACCAGAAAATCAATTCATTTTTGGCATAAGGCTATGGGTTATGCACATAAGCATATTAGAAAGATTCATGAAATCTTACATACAGTTGTATTATCCCTATAAGCCTTTTCTTTTCATCAGAACTCCATTTCAACGTGTAGTGTACTTCATTTTATCAAATTTTCACTATTTTAAATTAAGAAGTACCTGCAAAACAAATTTCTAGGTACTCCGATGCTTAAGTCAGTATTTATATCAACTAAATCATAAATTTAAAGGAGATTTCTGAAAATTTTTCTAACTCATTGGGATTTACTATTCCCAATTCTCTTCTGATTTTACCATATCTGTTTTCTGCAAGTGGCTTTGTCCAAATATCTGCAAGCTAATCTTCAATAGGGACAAACTGCAACTTGACATCCCCTTTCAAAACTTGATCCCTTATGAAGTGGTGTCTTCCTTCATTGTGCTTTGTCCTTGAGTGTATGACAGGGTTCTTTGTGATGTTGATGACACTTTGATTATCACATCTTATTGGGGTTTTCTTTATCTCAATCTCAAGGTCTTCAAGTTGTTGCTTCATCCAAAGGACTTGTGCACAACAGCTACCTGCAGTTACGTATTCAGCTTCTGCTGTGGAGAGAGCTACACTATTATGCTTTTTGCTAAACCATGATACTAGAGAACCTCCCAGAAACTGACGAGTTCCACTCGTGCTCTTTCTATCGGATTTTGATCTAGCAAAATCAACATCTGTGTAACTTATGAGCTCTTCTCCATTGCCTTCTTGATACCAAAGTCCCATCTGTGATGTTCCCATTAGATATCTAAAGATTCTCTTCACAGCTTTTGCATGGGACTCTTTGGGACATGATTGGAACCTAGCACACATGCAGACACTAAACATGATGTCAGGTCTACTTGTAGTTAGGTATAGCAAGGAACCAATCATTCTCTTATATGAAGTCATATCAAAGAGTTTTCCCTCTTCATCCATATCAAGCTTAGTTGCAGAGGCCATAGGAGTTCTCATAGGTTTAGCATTTTCCATTCCAAACTTCTTCAGCAGCTGCTTGAGATATTATGATTGATTGAGGAAGATGCCATCATCACAATATCTTTTATGCAAGTATAGGTTAAGGGAATTATTATTGCTTCCAATCTTGCAACTGAAGCAAAAGTTTCCTCATAATCATTGCCTTCCTCTTGATTATATTCTTTATCTACTAATCTAGCTTTATTCCTTATTATTATTCTTGATTCATCAAGTTTATTCTTAAAACCTAATTTGATTCCAATAATAGGATGGTCCTTGGGTCAAGGCACTATGTAATATCATGAAAATTTTTTCTAAACGTTTAAGGCTCAATATTTTAAAATCTATAAGGAATTTACAAAAATGAGTATACACCGCTTTGCATTAAACAGGGTAAAGACGTCAATTATCTTGATCAGAAGGAAAAAAGAGAAAATGACTATTTTATCCCAGGAAAAACAGAGAGGAGGGGGGTAGTGATGGTGGGGAGTGAAGAAAATTTTAGTTTTGGGAAAAATTATACCTAATGACCTGAAAGTTCTAAAAATTATAAATTTGCCCTAGGTCGAGGGCATTTTTGTAAAAATAAAAAATTAAAGTCAAAATGAAGCTCTCAATGAGCTAAGACCAATAGAATATGATATAGAATTTATTAAGATTAAAATAATATTTATTGGGTAATTAATATTTAATAATTAATATCTTACCCAATAAAAGTCAGTTTGGACTACAGAAAAGGAAAGTATTAACGCAAGAAAAAATTGTGGGTCTCATATTTGGACCAATTGGGATAAGGATATTATGATAATTTCATATCTCAATATAATTATAATTAGTATCCCAATAATAATAAAATATACTGTTAAAGTAGTTTTATTTGTTTAGACTGGTCCAGGATATTTGGATAAGTAAATATCTAAACCTTTTGGACCAAAATGCCCTCAATTTCGTGCAAACCAAGCAGCACATGATGGAAATGGATTATTTTATTATTTCTTCCATTTTCATAAATTTTCAAGATGCCTTTAGAATTCTTGTTGGCAAAATTTAATTGGTTGGCTTCTTTTATATATACTCCCTCAAGTTGGACATTTTGGACACTTAGAAAGAGGGAAGATGTTAGCAAGGCTGACTTCCCAAGAGGGGGGGTGAATTGGAAAGATTGAAATTTTTCTGCACAAAGTAAAGCAAGTGAAAATATCACAGTATAATGAAAACAACGTGTAAAACAGAGCAAGTTGATAAGTAGAGATAAGGAGAAGAAAACTCAGTGATTTATCCTGGTTCGGTCTATCCACTTGACCTACATTCAGTCCCCAAGACACCTCTTGAGATTTATCCACTATCCAGCAAGAATTTCAACGGGCTTCTTACTAAGGCCACAGTACACGAGTCTGCTCTGTTCTGAGCTCTCTCAAACTCTCTAAGCACTTTCTCTATGTGCTTCCCAATCCCCTTGTGAATACCCCTCACAAGTAAATCTATCTTTCAGATAAAGAGTAGATTGTTTACAAATGAATAACTCTCTAGAATAGAGTAGATATGAAAGTTTAAGTACAAATAATGAAGTTGGAAGGGTAAAAGCTTTTGAGATGAAGATTCAGCAGAAATTCGGTATATACAAGTTTGATTCGTTACCCACAACTTCAAATAATGTTATATTTATAGATTTAGATCTCAAATACCCGTTAGAGATTAAATCTATCCGTTGGGGAAGTTATCCAACGGTTACTCTGAAAAACTATCCGTTCACCAACCGCATTTAATGTTTCTGACATACTGAAATTCGAATTTCGGTTGGCCAACAGACGAATTTCGAGGGAACCGAAGGTTAAAGTCTCCAACGTAAAAATGCGAAGTTCGTCTGTCCATAGAGTGAAATTCGAATTTCGAAACTCATAAAATATTTTCACAATGTGACATACGAATTTTTAAGAAGTAAGATTTTCTGTTAAGTGTGAACAGTGTTTTCAATTTGCTACAGTGCCCTCGAAATTCGAATTTTGGATGCCCAAAATTCGTCTGTCCATTGAACGTCCAAATAGACACAGTAGTTCACTTTCTTTGAAATTCGAATTTTGACAGAGTGAAATTTGTCTGTCAGAGACCAGTTTTGAGACTTAAATCATTCTTGATCTCAGATGAACTTTATCAAACATTCAGACAAATTTCCTCTATTTTCTCAAGTTTTGTTTTGTCTGAAATTCGAATTTTGAAAGAGTGAAATTCGAATGTCACAAAGTAGCTTTTTTTGACTCAGATGAAAATTCGAATTTTGCTAAGTAAAAGTTCGTCTGTCAGAGAGCATTTTTCAAACTTAGTTTCTTCTTAATTTCAGATGAACTTTAGCAAAGCTTCAGACGAATTTGTTTGGTTTTCATAAATGGCATTTTGTCTGAAATTCGAATTTTGAGACTGTGAAGTTCGTCTGTCACAAAAAGGCTTCTTTCAGACTTGATTGAAGTTCGAATTTTGAATGACCAAAATTCGTCTGACAGAGGGACACCTTTCCAGACTTAATCAGTTTTAGCTCGAAATTCGAATTTCCAAAAGCAAAGTTCGAATTTCCAACTTGACAGTTCAGTTATACTTTCAAACTTTGTCTGTTTGTGAGTATTTTCCAAATAGGTAAAGATTTAAATTTCAAATCAAGGTTTGAAAATGTCTTTTTCTCAAATCAAAATCTTTTACCCAATCTAAATAAAAACTAAAGATCCTACAAAAGATCTAATAGCCAATTCACAGAAGACCTTCACTTGAAACAGCTTTAATCTCCTTTGATATCTTCAATCCAAGCTCTTGAGTGTTGGTTTGGAATCATCAAAACTCTTGATCCAACATTCTCCCCCCTTTTGATGATGACAAAACAACTCACAAACTGGATTAGTACTTGGGTTTGCTTACACAAGCTCCCCCTCAATATATGCATTATAGTTCATAAGATATCATTTTCAGCAAATTAAGTGAAGAGATTCAAAGCCCAAATCATTGCAATCAAGAACATAATTTACTTAAACAAATTGTTGCAATACATATTTCAATCAGTTCTCAAAACATCAAACAAACAATAAAACAATTTAAAACTAGATACAACAAGAAGATTCAGCCTAAGATCTAAAAACATCACTTCTTCTTTGGCTTAGACTTCTTGCTGTAAGTCTTTCCTTTTCCAGATGACTCAGTAGATCTTCCAGTGTGCTTAGTCCCAGTTTGCTTTATCTTCTCCCCCTTTTTGGCATCATCAGAAAGCCCAGCAAAGTCCATTGGAGGAGGTATCTGAGTGAGAGGAATAGCACGAAGAGGGACAGGAGCAAAAGGAATTTCTGGCTGAGCTGGTGCAGTTGAAGGCTCTTCATCAGAATCATCAGAGACCTCAAGCAGCTCTTACATTTCCTGCCTGGAAAGAGCTAGCCGAGCTCTCTGTTCCTCTGACAGCCCATAATCAGCAAGAGAAGGAGAGACTGGTGCAGGAGGAGGAAACATTTCTTCAAGCCTTCTCCTTTGAGCTAGTAGAAGGGCATTGTGAGCAATGGCAAAATAATCAATAACAGGAACAATGCTTCTTTCCTCATTGCTCATGGCTGCAACCAGTCTTTCAACTTGCTCAGATTCTTGTATAGACAGAATTGAACCCTGAGCATCCTCTTGCATAGGCTCAGGAGGGCTGTTTTCTTCCAATCCATAGTCCAAGGGTGGACCAGGACTAGGTGATTTCATGGCATCAGGACTATCATTATCATGGTCAGTGGAAGCAATCTCGAAGGGACTTGGAGGCACAGGGGATAGAGACAGAGAAGGCTCAGGGATACCAGGCTGAGGTGGAACTGAAGTGGTAGGAATTGCATTTCTAATCTCTTCATATGCATCAGCCACCACCTTCATATTCACTGCCAACTGATGTATCTGATCTTGCAGGTGAGCAAATTTAGCATTTTGCTCATCCTTAATGCTGAGAATGAGTGTTGACAGATTGTCAAACATCTCAGGGAGTGGAAGGAGGGTGAGTGGGCCTGGATGGAGATGGAATAGGCTGAGAGGGCTGAGGTACAGATCTGCCAGGAGCCTCAGAGGTGCCTTCTTGTTGGAGGGATGCATCAGCAATAAAGAACAAATCTTCAGATTTTCCTGTTCCCTTTCCAACCCAATGTCCTTCATCTCTTTCAATGCCCATCCTTTGCAATTCCTCTTCTTTGAAGGCCTCAGTGAGCTTCCCTTTCCCCTTTTCAATGTGTTGAATCCTAGCATGCTGCAGGATTCTTGAGATAATTGCTGCATAGGGAAGTGTGGAATCTTTCCTCTGTTCCCTTGCCTTTATCATACGCTGGAGAATGATATGCCCCATATTGATCAGCTTCCCACGTATGATGGCAGTCATCACATGAGCCTCTGCCCTTGTTATCAAATTGAAGCTGCCACCCTTGTTGAATATGATCCTGGACACTATATAGTGCAAGATCCTTACTTGTACACTGAGGTCTGTGGGCTTCAACAGATTTATTGTGGGCCTATTCTCCCTTCTTCTGAACAAGGTGTCCAAGATAGTGCTTTCCTTGTAATATAGGAAGGGCTCACCTTCTTCATTAGCTGTGCTAGCCTCATCCATATACCCAGAGGATGTAATGTCAACTTTTAGCCCATCTTGTCCTGGGATTTCCAACACCTCATTGAAGGTTTCATCATCAAGCCAAATGGTCCTTGATCTCAAGGTGACCTCCCATTTCCTTTTCTTACTGTTATACTTAAGAGAGGCATACCAAGTCTTTACTACCTCATCATCATATTTTTCAGCAATTTCCAACAGATTTTTATACTTTATCAACCATATTGCAGCATCAAAGTTGTTGGATATCAGAAATTGTTCCATATTTACACAGTGAGGCTTGATTACCTTTTTGTTGGAAAACTTGGTAGTGTACTCTTCTTGAATCTCAGGAGTGCTCCACAGTGGCAGTGTAGTCAATTCAAACTCTCTAGATTCAGTAGAAGAAGAGGAAGCTACAGCAGCAGTACCAGCCGAAGGAACTGCAGATTTTGAAGAAGAGGGCCCAGCTTTCTGAGATTCTGACTTGGAGGAGGATTTTTGACGTTTGGAAGGAGTAGCTTTACCGGGTTCGGCCTTTCTCTTGGATTTCTCTCCTTCCTTTGTAGCATATTGAGATTTGACTGTCCTCTTAGGCCGAGACCCAGCTTGTCCTGTTCCAGGAATCTTTACTCTTGCCATCTCTTGGTTGAATGATGCAGAATGTGGCTGAGAATAGATTTAAGGGATGCGAAAGGAAGTTTAATCGGTGAGAAAAGATGGTTTTTGGGCTGGAGTTAAGAGGATTGAAGAGAGAATCAGAACAGACTTGGAGGAGTTACAAATAGGGTTGCATCTGTTCTGCGGGAAACCGTCGGTTTTAACGTATGTAACCGTCTGACAGACGAATTTTGAGGGGTCAAAATTCGAACTTCGGGCAGTTACAAGTTAAACCGTTCGGCTTGTCTTACTGACAGACGAATTTTCGTCTGAAAGTTCGTCTGAAAGTGACTTGAAACAATCAATACATACAAAATCAGACGAATTTTGCTTCGACAAAATTCAAATGTTGAAAAGAAAAACAGCTTCAACAGACAAAACTTCAACCAATAGACGAATTAAGCATACAGAGCATCATCTTTCAAGCATTCAATCATCAAGAGCATAAGTCAACAGACGAATTTTGAACTGAGACTTCGAATTTTCAACTTTTATAAATATTGTCCAACATTCGTATGTTAAGAAGTAACAATTCGCATAACAGTGATAGACAATTATACTCTTGAAATTTCTGTTTTTGAAAATTTGAACTTTTAAGCTTCAACAGACGAATTTCGAGGTATTACCGAGAACTGTTCAAGGCGTAACAGGCCAACGTTCGTTTGTTGATTAACCAAAATTTGAATGTTGAAAATGTTGACCAGTTCGAAAACACTGATTATCAACGAAACTCATCTAGCAATCAAACATCATACAAATTTCAGCTTTAAAAACTTACAGAATGGATCCAGACCTTAGAATAATTATCATTCACTTTACTTTCTGGTTGTTCCAATCTGGAGTGCTCCAATCTTTCAAACTTTTAGCCATTGATTTTCACAAGGAGCACCTGCAACTATATTGAAACATACTCCGATGCTCAAGTTAGAATAAATTCTAATATTAAAAATTCTGAAGACATAATTGCACAGAAATGACTTACAATTCATTGGGATTTACCATTCCCAACTCTCTCCTTATTTTGCAATGCCTGTCTTCTGGTAGAGGTTAGGTCAGTATGTCAGCTAGTTGATCCTCTGTTGGGATGTATTCCAGCTTAACTTCTTCTTTCAGAACATGATCCCTTATGAAGTGGTGTCTAACCTCAATATGTTTCGTCCTTGAGTGCATGACAGGATTCTTAGTGATGTTTATGGCACTTTGATTATCACACATGATGGGTATCTCTTTCATTTTAATCTCAAGATCTTCAAGCTGCTGCTTCATCCAGATGACTTGGGCACAACAGCTTCCAGCTGCAACATACTCAGCTTCTGCAGTGGATAGAGCTACACTGTTTTGCTTTTTGCTGAACCATGAAACCAGGGATCCTCCAAGAAACTGACAAGTTCCACTTGTGCTTTTTCTGTCAGTTTTGGATCCTGCAAAGTCAGCATCAGTGTATCCTTTGAGATCTTCTCCATTGTCTTTTGGATACCAAAGACCCATCTGTGATGTTCCAATTAGATATCTAAAAATTCTTTTCACAGCTGTTGCATGGGTTTCTTTGGGGCATGATTGGAACCTTGCACACATGCAGACACTGAACATAATGTCAGGTCTGCTGGCAGTTAGGTACAGCAGGGATCCAATCATTCTTCTGTATTGAGTAATGTCAAACATTTTCCCATTTTCATCCATGTCCAGTTTGGTTGCGGTGGCCATAGGTGTTCCCATTGGCTTGGCATTCTTCATTCCAAACTTCTTTAACAGCTCCTTTAGATACTTGGATTGACTGAGAAAGATACCATCATTAAGCTGTCTGATTTGCAATCCAAGGAAGAAATTGAGTTCACCCATCATAGACATCTCGAATTCTCCCTGCATTAACTTAGAAAATTCCTTGCAAAGAGTTTCATTAGTAGCACCGAAAATAATATCATCAACATAGATTTGGACAATTAGTAAATCTTTATTCTCTTTCTTAGTGAATAAAGTTGTGTCAACTTTGCCTCTGTTAAACCCTTTTTCAGTCAGAAAGTTGCTCAATCTTTCATACCATGCTCTAGGGGCTTGTTTTAATCCATAAAGAGCTTTCTTCAGTTTATAGACATGGTTTGGTTTTGTAGAATTCTCAAAGCCTGGAGGTTGATCTACATAAACCTCTTCCATGATATATCCATTCAGAAAGGCACTTTTTACATCCATTTGATATAGCAAAATATTTTTCATGCATGCATAAGCTAGTAGAATCCTTATAGCTTCTAATCTGGCTACTGGTGCAAAGGTTTCTTCAAAATCAATACCTTCTTCTTGATTATACCCTTTAGCAACTAATCTAGCTTTATTTCTGATTATAGTTCCAGATTCATCAAGTTTGTTTCTGAAAACCCATTTGGTACCAATAACAGGATGATTTTTGGGTCTTGGAACTAAATCCCAAACTTGATTTCTTTCAAACTGATTTAGTTCATCTTGCATTGCCAAAATCCAGTAATCATCAGTTAAGGCTTCTTCAGCACATTTGGGTTCAATTTGAGAAATGAAAGCACAATTTAGCATTTGATCCCTTAACTGTTTTCTGGTTTTGACTCTCTCTTGAACATCTCCTATCACTTGATCAACAGGATGATTCCTTTGATATCTCCAAGCTCTAGGGAGTTCTTGAGATGTTTCTTCATTATTTTCTTCATCAAACTCTTGCTCCTGGATATCTTCCTCTATGTTAACAGATTCAGATATCTTTGGAGGTTCAGTTCTACTTTTATCAGATATGCCCAGTTTTTCAAAATTGAAAGCAAGATCATCCTCATTGGTAACATGTTTTGAAATAGTTTCATTTTCAATGAAAACCACATGCACAGATTCCTCTACCACATTTGATCTTTTATTATAAACTCTATATGCCTTACTCCTACTAGAGTAGCCAAGAAATATACCTCCATCTGATTTGGCATCAAATTTACCTAGGTTTTCTTTGCCATTGTTGTGAATGAAGCATTTGCATCCGAACACATGGAGATGGGACAGATTTGGCTTTCTCCCCTTGTACAGCTCGTATGGAGTCTTTCCTAGGATGGGTCTGATGTATGCTCTGTTGATGATGTAACTAGCTGTGTTCACTACATCAGCCCAGAATACTTGAGAAAGTTCCTTCTCATTCAGCATAGCTCTGGCAATCTCCTCAATAGTTCTGTTCTTCCTTTCTACTACTCCATTTTGTTGAGGAGTCCTAGGAGCAGAGAAGTTGTGGTCAATTCCATGCTCACTGCAGTACTCCAGGAAGTATGCATTTTCGAATTCTCCTCCATGATCTGATCTGATGGACACAATAGAAATACCTTTCTCATTTTGCACTTTCTTGGCTAAGGTTACAAATGCATCAAAGGTATCACTTTTAGAAGAAAGAAATAATGTCCAAGTAAATCTAGAATAATCATCAACAATTACAAGCACATACAGATTGCCACCTAGACTCTTTACCCTTGAAGGTCCAATTAAGTCCATATGCAACAATTCAAGTGGTCTTGTTGTGGTAACTGTGTTTTTGGATTTGAAGGATGATTTAGTTTGTTTTCCTTTTAAGCATGCATCACATTCTTTATCCTTTTCAAAAGATATTTTTGGCAAACCAGTAACTAGCTCATTTTTAACCAGTTTAGACAATTGATTCATATTGACATGAGCTAATCTCCTATGCCATAGCCAACTATCATTATTCTTACTAATTAAGCATACAGAATCTAAAGGAGGAAGTTCATCAAGGTCAATAGTGTAGCAGTTACCATCCCTTTTAGCTTTGAGGATTACTCTGTGATCACTTTTTCTGATGACCAGGCAAAACTTTGAGTCAAACAGCACCCAGTTTCCTTTGTCACAAGTCTGACTCACGCTTAGCAGGTTGTGGTTGAGGCCAATCACAAACAGCACCTCTTCAATGGATGTTTCAGGATTTTTGCCCACAATGCCAATGCCAACAATTTTACCATATTGATCACCTCCAAAGGTCACCTTTCCTCCTTTTTTGTCTCTAAGGGTGATGAACTTCTCCTTGTCACCAGTCATGTGACTTGAGCAGGCACTGTCCATATACCATTTGTTGCTTTTCTTAGCTTTGAGACAGACCTCTTCATCCTGATCACTGCTATATGAAGGTGTAGCTTCTTCAGAAGCAAGTGCCATTAGACAAATGTTGGCAATCTCATCTTCATCTTCTTCTTCCTCATCTGAGCTGTTGCCCCATATGGATGAGATGTACGCCTTCTTCTTTTTCCCTTTGTCAGCACCTTTCTTTTCTTTTTCTTGCTTCCTGAGGAATTGGGGGCAGTCCCATTTTATGTGTCCCTGCTTCTTGCACTCATAACAAGTCACAGATTCTTTTGCCTCTTGCTTGCTTTCCCCAGCAGCTACTTTCTTGAAGAATCTCTTGTTCTTCCTCTTGCTATAGAATCTTCCGAATTTTCTGACCATCATAGCCAAGGTTTCCTCATCAAGTTCATCCTCTTCGTTAGATTCTTCTTCCTTTTCATCAGCAGCTTTGAGAGCAAGGCCTTTTGTTCTTTCTGTCCAGCCCGGCTTCCTTGAGAGCTTTGATTTTTCCTTCATACTCCTCAAGGCTCCCGAAGAGAGCTGTGACAGAGGCCATTGATTCTCCTCTGGCTTCTTCTATTGCTGTCACCTTGGGCTGCCATTCCAGAGGGAGAGCTCTGAGAATTTTTCTCACTTTCTCTGATTGAGTGTATTCCTTTCCTAGGCTCTTTAGTTGATTCACAATGAGAGTGAATCTCTTTTGGAGCTCCTTTACAGTTTCTCCTTCAGACATCCTGAAGCTCTCATACTCTCCAATGCACGTATTGAGTCTGTTCTCCCTGACCCCAGATGTCCCTTCATGTGCAATCTGCAGAGTGTCCCACATCCCTTTTGCAGTGGTGCATTGTGAGACCCTATAGAATTCGTCCTGGTTCAGGGCACTGACTAAACAATGCTTTGCTTTAAAATTCAGTAGGACTCTCCTTCTGTCTTCATCATTCCACTCTGCTTCCAGCTTCTCTTTGTATCTTCCATCTTCAGTTAGAGCCATTGGGACGAAATCTCCTTCATCAATGACTGACCAGATGTCAAGATCAATTGATTGGAGGTAGATCTGCATCCTCATCTTCCAGTACCCATAATGCTCTCCACTGAAGCCTGGTGGTCTGTTAGTGTTGTTCCCTTCAGGAAGTATACTCTCTCCAAAGCCAGCCATCTTTGTTCCCGGACTGTGAAATCCTTTGAAAGGGAATCCGGGCTCTGATACCACTTGTTAGCAAGGCTGACTTCCCAAGAGGGGGGGTGAATTGGGAAGATTGAAATTTTTCTGCACAAAGTAAAGCAAGTGAAAATATCACAGTATAATGAAAACAACGTGTAAAATAGAGCAAGTTGATAAGTAGAGATAAGGAAAAGAAAACTCAGTGATTTATCCTGGTTCGGTCTATCCACTTGACCTACATTCAGTCCCCAAGACACCTCTTGAGATTTATCCACTATCCAGCAAGAATTTCAACGGGCTTCTTACTAAGGCCACAGTACACGAGTCTGCTCTGTTCTGAGCTCTCTCAAACTCTCTAAGCACTTTCTCTATGTGCTTCCCAATCCCCTTGTGAATACCCCTCACAAGTAAATCTATCTTTCAGATAAAGAGTAGATTGTTTACAAATGAATAACTCTCTAGAATAGAGTAGATATGAAAGTTTAAGTACAAATAATGAAGTTGGAAGGGTAAAAGCTTTTGAGATGAAGATTCAGCAGAAATTTGGTATATACAAGTTTGATTCGTTACCCACAACTTCAAATAATGTTATATTTATAGATTTAGATCTCAAATACCCGTTAGAGACTAAATCTATCCGTTGGGGAAGTTATCCAACGGTTACTCTGAAAAACTATCCGTTCACCAACCGCATTTAATGTTTCTAACATACTGAAATTCGAATTTCGGTTGGCCAACAGACGAATTTCGAGGGAACCGAAGGTTAAAGTCTCCAACGTAAAAATGCGAAGTTCGTCTGTCCATAGAGTGAAATTCGAATTTCGAAACTCATAAAATATTTTCACAATGTGACATACGAATTTTTAAGAAGTAAGATTTTCTGTTAAGTGTGAACAGTGTTTTCAATTTGCTACAGTGCCCTCGAAATTCGAATTTTGAATGCCCAAAATTCGTCTGTCCATTGAACGTCCAAATAGACACAGTAGTTCACTTTCTTTGAAATTCAAATTTTGACAGAGTGAAATTCGTCTGTCAGAGACCAGTTTTGAGACTTAAATCATTCTTGATCTCAGATGAACTTTATCAAACATTCAGACGAATTTCCTCTATTTTCTCAAGTTTTGTTTTGTCTGAAATTCGAATTTTGAAAGAGTAAAATTCGAATGTCACAAAGTAGCTTTTTTTGACTCAGATGAAAATTCGAATTTTGCTAAGTAAAAGTTCGTCTGTCAGAGAGCATTTTTCAAACTTAGTTTCTTCTTAATTTCAGATGAACTTTCGCAAAGCTTCAGACGAATTTGTTTGGTTTTCATAAATGGCATTTTGTCTGAAATTTGAATTTTGAGACTGTGAAGTTCGTCTGTCACAAAAAGGCTTCTTTCAGACTTGATTGAAGTTCGAATTTTGAATGACCAAAATTCATCTGACAGAGGGACACCTTTCCAGACTTAATCAGTTTTAGCTCGAAATTCGAATTTCCAAAAGCAAAGTTCGAATTTCCAACTTGACAGTTCAGTTATACTTTCAAACTTCGTCTGTTTGTGAGTATTTTCCAAATAGGTAAAGATTTAAATTTCAAATCAAGGTTTGAAAATGTCTTTTTCTCAAATCAAAATCTTTTACCCAATCTAAACAAAAACTAAAGATCCTACAAAAGATCTAATAGCCAATTCACAGAAGACCTTCACTTGAAACAGCTTTAATCTCCTTTGATATCTTCAATCCAAGCTCTTGAGTGTTAGTTTGGAATCATCAAAACTCTTGATCCAACAGAAGAGAAGCTGCAGCAAAGATGGAAGAAAGGGAGGCTACATGGGGTGAAGGAAAAAGAGGAGAAAAAGGAGAAGAAAATTCCAAATAAATTGGTAAGTAAGTTCCTTTTAATTTGTAAGTATTCTAGCATAATTTCTAACTTGGATTTTCTCCTTCTCCCTTTGCTGTTCTAATCTGCCCAAGCATGATTGATGGAAAGAAAAGTTGTTTTTATACCATAAATCCAATAGAAAACATGAGACTTTGTAAAGGGAACAAGTTTTGGTAAGCATGGGAGCAAGTTTTTGAAAAACCACTTCTTCCCTCTATGAGACAGATTTTGGCCAGACCATTAGGGATAGAAGGAGTTGGATTTTCACTAATTTGACTCCAAAAATGGTTTACTCATGATGGAAAACCTTAGAAACAGGTGTTGGCTCAAAGATAGAGCGTAAGATAAAGTAAATGAGTTTTTAGAGTTTAAGTGAGACTTTGTAAGACAACCTTTGTTTCTAGTTGATTAAGTTAATATTGGATGATGTTTTAGGACTTTTGGGAGTTCAAGATAGCTAGTGGAAGCTTTGATTCCAAGTGGAAAAGCTAAGAAATACATAAGAGGTAGCTTGGTTTATTTTATTGCAATATGTTATTCTTTGTTGTTTCCATGATTATATCTTATTGCCATATTGTACTTGAGTTGTTTTGTGATTGGTTTTGGCTATAAAATGAGGGGTTTTGTTCCCTGAGATATTCATAACTATGCTAAAATTTTTACTTGACAATATGATATTTTAATGATTTATGTGATTATATGTGAAATATTTGTGAAACTTGAATGATATATTTGCGTGAGATAAACTAGCTACTAAGATTTTCCAAATCTCACCCCCAAGCACTAACATGATAGGTTCAAGTGATGGAAAGACCTCCAAGAAGACTAGGCAAGGAGAAGATTAATGATAATTAGATTTATAACCACCTTGGTTGCTTGTTTTCTTGTAATTATATATGAAATCATATGTATTTTCATGAAGCTATGCTTTGCTGCCATAATGTTCCTTTAGAGTTCTTGTGATGTTAAGAACATATTTTGGAAGAGTTTGAATCATGTAAGAATGTTATATATTTAATGTTTGGAAGTTGTATGCTAAACTATCTAGTTCTGAGCACTGATTTGTATATGATCACTGTTCATTCAAAATTTGGTTTTCTTTATGAGTGTTTTATATATCTGGAAAGTAGGTATAGAGAGCTTTCCAAAGAGCAAAGGTCACTTGATTTGGATAATTATACAAATTGTTATGAATTTTTGAAGATGGCTTAGAAAATCTGGAAAAGTAGTTTTGATCAAATGAACAGTATAATTGGACAAATTTTTTGAATGAATTGGCTCAATTAAGTTCCAGTTTTATATTTTTTTCCATGTAGGAAATGTTTTTGGCTATTTTTAGAGACCTAAATCATCCTCATATGATTTTCCTAGAATTAGTTATGAGTTTTCAAAATTTTACTAGGAAAATCAAATTATCAAATGAATAATATTTTGAAAATGTGAATTTTCTCATTTGATCTTTTAATGATTCAAGTTTCTAAATTTGCTCATTTAGCATTATATATGTTATTATACATGGGAAATAATGATAGAAAGTAAGGTATGACACACTAAGTCCCAAACCTAACTTCTTTCAAACTGATTAAGTTCTTCTTGCATAGCTAGAATCCAATATTCATCAGTTAAGGCCTCTTCAGTACTCTTAGGTTCAATTTGAGAAATAAATGCACAATTATTTACTTGATCCCTAAGTTGTTTTCTGATTTTAACATTCTCTTGAACATGCCTAATAACTTGATTAACTGGATGATTTTTTTGATATCTCTAAGCTTTAGGGAGTTCTTGAGAAATTTCTTCATTGATTTCACATTCAATATCTTTCTCCTAGATATCTTCCTCCACATTAGCAGTTTCAGATACTTTAGGAGGTTCAATTTTATTTTCTTCAAAAATATTCAAGTTTTTAAAGCTGCAAATTAGATCATCCTTATCTCTAGCATGCTTAGACACAATTTAATTTTCAAGGAAAACCACATGTACATATTCTTCTATAATTCTAGTGTAACACCTCTCTTATGGGCCCATTTCCCAAATCATTCTAAA
Source organism: Adenanthera pavonina (assembly GCA_026686845.1). Classification (NCBI taxonomy): domain Eukaryota; kingdom Viridiplantae; phylum Streptophyta; class Magnoliopsida; order Fabales; family Fabaceae; genus Adenanthera; species Adenanthera pavonina. Next base: position 5,877,338 of record JAIVEN010000019.1, on the reverse strand, counting down.
GTCCAGTTATATCGTAGTAAGCTCTTGAATCACAACAAATGCCATAATAAATTTTTTTCAATTTTGGCCATTATTCATTTAATCGAATTTATTTATTCTGATTAAACTTTGGAAAATCTTAACTAAATCAATAAAAATCGTGTGCATGTGATTCAAGTATTTAGGTATAGCTTATAACTTTGTCTACATGGGAAAAATATAAGTCAAAGCAATGATAGTATTGATCTGTACAACAAACTCTGTGAATTTTCACATTTTATACGAAAACTGAAAAATAATCATTTTAATTGGGATTAAATATAAAAATCCGCCAAATATTGTACACACATTCAGTATGAGTGTTCTTTGGACCATTTGAGAGCTCTTCCTGTCTACTTTTAAACCATATATATCATTTATACTTTATACATCAAAAGTCTAAATAGTGGCATGTTTACTCTACATAAGTTAAAATGACCTTTTACCTCTTATTACTTTGCCAAACAAAAGCCATAAAATATTTACATGGCCATATATCATTTTCATACCATACCATACTTTAGCTAAGACCTAAGGCATCATAAAAAATTGAAGAAACATACTTAACATCACATTTACAAATTTACACAAAAGGTCAAAGCTCATGGCCATTGCTAATTATAAAGTTAATGGCCAAATTCTTTCTTCTTTCCTTTCTCTTCCTTGGTGATCTTGCCATTGTTGCTAACTATTCATAGTTAATATTTGGGAGGGTGAGATTCAAAGAATCTCAGTAGTTAACACCAACATGCCATCACATCATCACATTAAGCATGAAAACATCAAGATAACACATTTTGAATACATTAACACATTTGCGTCATATGAATTCATAAAATTTTCGGCATAGTTTCATTTTAAAAAATGGACATCCCAGGGTCTCAATGCCCCTCAATCAACTCAGCCAATATACATAAATCATCTTAAAATATCATTGCAATCATATGACCAGGCATAAAGCACATTGAAAACAACTATGATAACATAATACTAGTATGGGAAATTAACAACTTTATGATGCTCCCTTGCTCTCCAAACTTGGTATGCCACTTCTTGAGCCTCCTAACACTTCTTTGAACCTAATCATATCATCATTGAACCAATTTAGCCATTGGTTTTTTCAGAATTATACAATACCATAACACTAAAACCCAAAATTTTCACTTAGTTCTCCTTTGATCGTTCTTTGTACAACATACTTGTTCTTAAGGTTTTGAACCATGGGGAATCCATTTTTGAGGTCAAAATCATGAAATTCCAACTCTAAGTACTCCCCCTGTTCTGACCAAAATTGTCTCAAAATGATTAAAAAAAATTTCCTTCAAATCACTTCAAACCATCCATGGATTCATGCTTCTAGTGGTTAATCTAAGCTTTTCCCTAAGTTTAATGGTCCAAAACTCATTCCTATTGCTAAATCACATTTTGGCTAAAACCCTAAGATGGAAAGGAAGCAAACTAAACCATAAAACATGCTTTAAAAATCATAATAGCAAGCTTAGGGTGGTAGGAAATAATCTTACCAACTTGATTCTTGAATTTCTCTGATTCCTCTTCCCTTTCTCCCTCCTTTTCCCTTCCTTTTTCTTGTGTTTTCTTTTTTGGTCTATGGCTGCAGAAGTCATGCGTGAATGGTGAGGAAAGAGAAGGTTTTAAGTGGTTAGTGATTTAATTAAGTGGCTTAATCACTTAATTAACAAAAGTTACTTTTTGACTCTTTCTTTAAAAAGTTTTCCTCCAAAAATCATTAAATATTTGGGAATTTTGGGCTGCAGCAAATCACGCATGAGAGAGAGGGAAGTGTGTCCAAAAATTGCCTAATTTTTCTTATTTAGATATACCTCAATCCGGGTACTTTTTAACTGTACCGATAAAATCGTCTTTATAGTAATTTAGCATTTTTGGGATACAGGACTATTCTAATTTTATTTTTATATTTTCATAATTATCCTGTCCCAAATGATATCAGTGTATAGCCCATATCCTGACCTAGTTTCTTTTTAACCATCGATAGGCCCACAGTTTACTTTATCGGTTTACTATTACTTTTGGACACTCGGCACTGATTATTTCTTTATTCTTGAACATTAACCCTCAGTGCCATATACGATTGGACTTCTCTCGTTGAGGGCTTTCTTTTGACAGTAATTTTACATGTTTACAAAATTGTCCTTGACCTAGGGTTAAATTATAATTTCTACAACTTTTAGGTTATTAGGTGTAATTTTCCCCAAGGCTTTTCTATTTCTATCTCCACGTAAATATTTTAATACTTTTGGGATATTGATGTCATTTTTATATTTCTTTTAGGGCCAAAATATAATTTCTCATTTTTCTGTCCAACCGGGAAAATGATCTCTTTGTCCTATTTCACATAAAACGGTGTCTGTCCATTTTCACGAATTCCTTGTACATTTTACGTTATCATCAATTATGTCCTCTTTTATCATTTAGTATCCAATAAAATTTTGGGATATTACATGTAGTCCTTTTAATGAACACCCTATATGCTTTACTCCTATTTGAGTAGCCAAGAAATATATCTTCATCGGATTTCGCATCAAGCTTACCTAGATTGTCTTTGCTGTTGTTATGGATATAGCAAGTGCATCCAAAGACATAAGGATGAGAAAGGTTGGGCTTCTTTTCCTTGTACAGCTCGTATGGAGTCTTGCCTAGAATGGGCCTGATATATGCTCTATTCATCAAGTAGCATGTTGTGCTCACTGCATCAGTCCAGAAGTGCTTAGGCAATCCTTTTTCATTCAGTATTGCACCAGCCATTTCTTCCAGTACCCTATTCTTTCTCTCCACAACTCCATTTCATTGAGGTGTTCTTGGGGCTGAGAAGTTGTGCTCTACTCTATTCTCATTGCAGTAATTAGCAAATTTGACATTTTCAAATTCTTCACCATAATCTATTCTAATACATACAATAGAGCAACCTTTCTCATTTTGGATCTTCTTTGCTAAAATCAGAAAAGCATCATATGTTTCATCTTTAGAGGGAAGAAGTAGTGTCCACGTGAATCTAGATTAATCATCTACTACAACAAGTACATACAAGTTGCCACCAATACTCTTAGTATGACTAGGACCTATTAAATCCATGTTAAGTAATTCCAGTGGTCTAGTTGTAGAGACAATATTTTTGGTTTTGAATGAGGACTTTATTTTTTTCCCTTTAAGGCAAGCATTACATTCTTTGTCTTTTTCAAACTTAATGATGGGTAATCCAAGAACAAGTTCATTTTTAATGAGTTTATTTAATTGATGCATGCTAACATGTGCTAGTCTCTTATGCCATAGCCAACTATCATCATTTTTACTAATTAAGCATATTGAGTCTAGAGCAGGTAATTCATCTAAATCAACAGTATAACAATTACCGTCTCTTTCTGCCTTGAGAATAACTTTGCGGTCACTTTTTCTGATGACTAGGCAGTAGTTGGAATCAAATAGAACCCAATTTCCTTTATCACAAGTTTGGCTCACACTCAATAAGTTGTGATTAAGTCCTATCACAAATAGAACTTCTTCAATTGATGTTTCTAGGTTTCTTCCAGCAATTCTAATGCCAACTATCTTGCCGGATTGGTCACCACCAAAAGTAACCTATCTTCCTTTCTTATCTCTTAGAACAATGAATTTTTCTTTTGTCTCCAGTGATATGTCTCGAACAGGCACTATCCATGTACCACTTGTTGCTTTTCTTTACCATGAGAGACACCTACAAAACAAATTTCAGTTCTTTCTTTTAGGTACCCATATTTGCTTGGGTCTTTTCTTGTTAGTCGAGGAATTCTTGGGAACTCATTTCATTCCATTGCCATTTCCTTCCTTCCTGTATATACAGGTGGAGGATATATGGCCCTTCTTATTACAGAAGTAACATGTGGGGAAAGGGCTAGAAGAAAGAGATGCATGTCTAAAGTAATGACTATAGTATTTGTTCTTTTGATTTCTTGGGGTTGGAAATGACTCTATGCTTTGGGCTGATTAATTTATTATTATTAGCATGCACAAAATTTCTCAGGTAAAGATTTTGTTTCTTGTTTTTCAGTTTCTCTTTGACTGCACATGGGTCATATCCTAAGCCAGTTTTGTTTTGACTTACAACTTGATTTCCTAATAATACTTTCAGCATATCCTAACCTCTAGTAAGTTTAGTTAGAGTCTTGTGGAGATAATTGTTCTTATCTCTCAACTCAAAGCATGAGACGCAGACAGATGTGGTGAAAGAAGAAGAAGAAGGTTTTGAAGCAATGCAGGATGTATGAGATTCAGTTTCAAGCTTGTTTATTTTCCTTTTAGCTTGATTCAACTATTTAGACACTTTGACAAATTCAGCCATCAAATCATTGAATGCATCATGCAGTTTATTGTAGGAGGGTTTAGAATCATTTACCTTAGAATCACTATCACTATCTTGATTGTGATTCTTTTCCTCTTTTGCAATCTCTTGAGCCATTAAGCATAGATTAGCAATTTCATCATCTTCTGCTGCTTCTTCTTCATCTAAACTATCTCCCCAAATGGAAGATATGAAAGCTTTCCTTTTTTTTCCTTTGTCAGCCTTCTTGTCCTTTCTTTGTTTCTTGCTCACCAAAGGACATTCCTATTTAATATGTCTAGGTTTCTTGTATTCGTAGCATATGATAGAGCCTTTGTTCTCTTTCTTCTTGTTGGTGACTCCATCTTTCTTTGCAAATCTTATGAATTTCTTCTTTCCATACATTCTACCAAATCTTCTCACCAGCATAGCCATTGTTTTTTCATCTAGTTCAACATCTTCTTTAGAATCAACATCAACTTCTGTTTCTATCTTAAGAGCCAAGCTTTTCTTTTTCTTGTCAAAAGATGAGGATTCTTTAAGGGCTTTCAACTTCCCTTCATATTCTTCAAGACTTCCAAAGAGGGCTGTGACAAATGTCATTGATTTCCCTCTGGCTTCTTTTATTACTGTCACCTTTGGTTGCCATTCAATGGGCAAAGGTCTGAGAATTTTTCTGACTTTCTCAGATTGAGTGTATTCCTTCCCAAGGCTCTTTAGTTGAGTCACAATGAGGGTGAATTTTTTTTTTTATATCCTTGATGTTTTCACCCTCTTTCATTTTGAAGCTTTCATATTCATTTATACAGGAATTCAATTTAGTTTCTCTCACCCTGATTGTTCCTTCATGGGCAATTTCTAGAGTGACCCACATACCTTTGGCTGTTGTACATTGAGACACCCTATAGAATTCATCTTAGTTGAGTGCACTAACCAAGCAATGCTTAGCTTTATAGTTGAGTAAGACCCTTCTTTTATCCTCCTCATTCCATTCCTCTTCAGGTTTCTCTTTGTACTTTCCGTCATCTTGTAGTTTCATTGGGATAAAGTCTCCCTTCTAAATGATCGACCAAATATCCAAGTCAATGAACTAGAGATAGATTTCCATCCTCATTTTCCAGTATCCATAATGCTCTCCATTGAAGCCAGGAGGTCTGTTGGTGTTGTTTCCTTTAGGAAGAATGTTTTCACCAAAACCAGCAATGTATTCTCCCAGATTGTTAGATCCTTCAATTAGGAGTCCGGGCTCTGATACCACTTGTTAGGTTAGTTGGCTTCCCAAGAGGGAGGGTGAATTAGGAAGATTGAAATTTTCTACAAAATTGAAAAACAGTAGCAAAAATAAAAGTTGTTGAAAAACAAAGTATAAAGAATAAAGAATAGTTGCAAAGTAAATGAGAAAAGGACACAGAGATTTATATTGGTTCGGTCTACTCTGCTTGACTTACGTCAAGTCCTCAAGCCACCACTTGAGATTTCTCCACTATATGTTGCAAGATTTGAATGGGTTTTTGCAAAAACCATAGTACAACCCCAGCTCAAACTTTGAGTTAAACGGAACACTCTCACTCTTCTCACTCAAGAGTAAGAACAAATCTCTTAGTGTCTTCTCACACTAAGTGCTATTTACAAGCGTGTAAAAATATACAAGTCAAGATATGAAAACTCTCTCAAAAGAGTGGATATGAAAATTTAAGAACAATGAATGAGCTAAACAGAGGGTAGGTAAGTTTTGAATGAATTAGTAATCAATTCTATGGAGTTTTGGTGTTTATATGTTTATCCTCATTACCCAACAAATTAAATGAGATCCTATTTATAGTTTTAGAGCAAAACTATCCGTTGAAAGCAAGAATTAGCCGTTACTCTTAGAAAAATAGCCGTTCCCTGACTGCATTAAATGTGTCTAACAGAGGTTATGCGGATAACCTCTTTAGGTTATGAAAATAACGAGTGATCGTTAGCTCTTGGTTTCAATGTTATGTATTTGTTATACAGATAACCTAACTAGGTTATACGGATAACGTTCATTCTAGAATGACTAAGTTTTAGCTCAAGAGCATTTTCATGAAAACCTATTCAGTTATTCAGATAATCGTTAAATCTTCTCAAACTGAGTTTTTCGAAAACATAGGCTTTCAGGATAACCTCCTCAGGTTATGCAGATAATGTATTTAACCGAGGAAGGTTCAAGAGAACTGTAACTAAGGTTATGTTGATAACCTCCCTAGGTTATGCGCATAACCTATTTAACAGAAGAATGTCCATGTGTTCTATAACACACGTTATGCGGATAACCTCCCCAGGTTATGCAAATAACGGGCTGCACAGTACAAGCGGCCTTTACTGCTCATTCCCTTATACGAATAAGGTAACCACCTTATCAGGATAACCAACCGAATAGAGCTGAGGACATGGTGGACAACAGCATTATGCAGATAACCTCAACCATTTTCATGAAATCAAAGAGAGAACACTCAGAAAAGCTTTGAGATTGAGACTTTATCTTTATAACCTTTGAATGTTATGCACATAAGGTAACTCTTTTCATGAAAATCATTTTGAAAACATGAGCTAATCATTAATCATTCAACTAGATGCCTCATTTAATGTTAGAAAAAGCAGAATGAGTCACATTTAAAGCTTAACTACCTTATTTTACAACTGAATTCCTAAAATGTGTATGAATAAACTCTTCATTCTTCAGGAATCTCTAACTTTAATCTTTATATGACTTGTGCTCATTTGATATTGAGTTTCCAAGCTCATTGTTGTTTAGAATCATCAAAATTATCTGAATTTACACAATTTAGATAATATTTGAGAATGATATAATGCTCCAAAGTTAAGTGTTTAAATGTGAAAATTTCTAGAAGTTACAAAAAAGGTGCAAGACAATAAATAAATAAATAAATAAATAACTGCATAGGCACGTGAAAAGGAGCAGTTGAACACATGAATTTTTCTACACAAAAACTACACTTGCATCGATAAGTCACTTATTCCATACCATTACTGGTGTCGAATCATTTTTTAAAAGTCATTTGTGATAAAAAAAATAAAAAAAAATAAATATATATATAACTGCTTGTACAGTTGGGAGGAGTTGAACCCATTAGCCTACTTTAGAAAAACCACTCTAAAGCAATTGAGCCACATCTTGTGAAAGAAGTTTTTTAGTGGCTCATTATTTTAACTTCCATTAAATGAAATTTTATTACAAAAAAATACATATGGAACGAGTTTGAAACTAACCACCCCCATGAAGGAATTACTATAGTGAGCCAATGTTCTCTGCCTATGATTATGTGGGCTCATTCTTTTAGCCACTGTCTGTAAACCATTTAAGAAAAATTTTAACAGTGTCTTCGGCTTTGCAGCTTGAACCCCTCCACATGCCGAATATTATGATATTTGGTGGTCAATATATATATGGGCCCATAAAAATAAAAATAAGAGCTTCAAAACTTGAAATGACATGTCGTGTTGGGGTTGAACCTACGGGCTCCAACTAATGTCATGTGGCCACATAATAGTTGCTCTCATGCAACAATTACATTAAAAAGAAATAAATACATTAATACATGTGAACCATTTAATATATATATATATATATAAAGGGTGGAAATGCCCAATTTTTTGAGAATAGGCTTGGACAATTTTTTGGGCTAATTAATTTTTTAAAAACACATACACACACAAAAGAAGAAGAACTATTTGAAAATTGACCTTTAGACTCGCCTCTTTACCATTTGGCCAAGCATTACATACAAGAGGAAATAATAAGAGCTAAGAATAACTGCAAGGCAATGTGTGTTGCTAGAAGTGGCCTCCATGACAATGTATAAAGTACACATGCTATCCAAGTATGTGTTAAAAGCTCCCATTTTTTTATTTTTTTATTTAGAGTTTATATATTCCAAGATATTTGTAAAACACATGTGGGGGTGCATGGAATTGAAATTTTAGTGATGAAGTTTGACTATAAAAATCCTTAAATTTATGAACATATTGGTATGTGTTTTTGTCAAATTTGGAGGTAATTTTGACAATACTTATGTTATTTTGGCCTTAAAATGGTATATTTTTGTGGTTCTAATCAATTTCTAATTAGGAATTAAGTAAAATGGATCTGAATAATATTAGAACAATGGAAAATTTGAGAGCCTTTATTGAGAGACTTTATGAAAGAAGTCATGACATTCTTACAACGCACATGTGTGTGCTCAGAACACAAATGGCTATTATTTTTTTTTTGAAGGCTTTTCTTATAACCATATGAGTCACTTTGATTTTTGATGCATTCCTAGAAAATGTGTTATAGGAAATAATAAAATAATTTGGAAATAATCCATGAATGTTAGTGCACGTGTGCATGACTAAAATTTATCTCTATCAAGAGCAATGCATCAAGGTAAACAAGATTAGCAATCTTGTGATTTCAATCTTTGACATCAGAATCACACAATGTTATGGCCATTATGTACGAAGGAAGGCAATGTATTTAAAGAGTCCCCTTAAGACTCTCAAAGATAATGCTTAGTTTGGACCAACATATTAAATATGTTTATCAAATTTTTTTTCACCAAATTAAAGATGAAGAAAAAGTTGTGTCTAAGCTTTTTAAGTGTTTGAATTCCTGATTGGTAGTGAATAAATTTGTGTTTGATTATTGATTCCATTATATTGACATATTCTATTGAATATATGATGTGTTAGAACATGCTTCTGTATTATATGATTTTAATATATGCTTATGATTGTCAAATGAGATACCCATCTAAGTGGGAGCTCCTAGAAAATAGACTTGGGGTCATTTAGGAGCTATGGATTTTATAAGCAATATTTGCAAATAAACTCAATAGAGAAGTAGTGACCTTTTTAGCATACATATGATGGGGTAGTACAGAGTACTCTTATGATCGTGGAACTATTTTTTTTTATCGTGGATCTATTCGAAGTTTATTGCAAATAAAGTGGCATTGTATATATGTTAATTCTGTGCTGTATCTATGTAAATAAATAATACTTGATTATGGTGAGTAAATACACTGAGCACGACAATTGAATGTCAAAAGAATAAGGATGAAAATGCTAAATAGTGATAATTTATGACAATAAATCACTACAAAATTTTAGTCATCCTTGAAAATCAAAAGAGAAAGGAACACTAAATATACAGGTGTAAGCTGAGCATGGAAATATAAATTAGTGTTGCTAAATAGCTGACATTTGTCAAGCCAAAGAAGGGGAATATAGTAACTCAAGTTACAATGCTGAGTTGTATGGCTTTGACAAAATCTCATCTTGCTAATTAAGTATATGAAAAGGGTTCTTGCCCAATTTTAAGTTATGAAAATGATAACTTGAACTTGTGTTTAGATTTGTGCATTGAGAGATTGCCAAATCCTTTGGTCATAAGTATATAATAAAGGATGAAACTTCAAGATTTATGGGCAAGAGTGAAAGAACTATGAGTAAAGTGATATGACCAATGATTTAAAGAGGCTGTGTATAACATCTTTAAAATGTTAGATAATTAAAAATACATAGAGAATTTGCAAAATGGGCATATATCGTTTTACGTGAAATAAGGCAAAGAGATCATTTTTTCCTAAGAATTATAGAAATTACATTTATGTCCCTAAGCATAAAAATAGTGGAGGGCCAAGGAGTTAAATATTTTGGGGGGAAATTACATTTAATGACCCAAAAATTTTAAAAATCATAAATTTACCCTGGGTCAGGGGTAATTTTGTAAATATGTAATTTTATTGTCAAAACGAAGCTCTCAACAAGAGAAGTCCAATGGTATTTGGCACTGAAGGTTAATGTTCAAGAATGAAGAAATAATCAGTGCCGAAGGTTAAAAAGTAACTTTATACCGATAAAGCTGCTTTTTGATCTGCAAAAGCCAAAAAATCAAAAAGAAAGGCTATTGGATACCACAAAATGAGCTTTTTAAAGATAGTATATTAAAGTAATACCAGATACAAATTCACTTTAACCTTGTATCATTAAAGTGAATTTACACTGCAAAAAGTAACTTTACTGGTCTAAGTATAAAATAACCAACACAGGATAATACTAGATTGGAAAAATTATGCAATGCTTTGGACAAGTGTACCCCTCATTTAGGATGCCACATGGCACTTCATGGGCTAAAGTTGGAATGCTTAATCATTAAGTAAACTTAAGGGCTAAATCTTGATTAAATTAATTAAGGTGTTTAGTAAAAAGTAATATTAATTAGTGACTTATATATACTCCCTCATATTTACACGTTTAGACACCTTGGGAGAGGGAGAAAAACTGTAGCCAAGAGCAAAGGAAAGGAAGGGCTACGTGAGGTAGAGAAAAGAGAAGAAAAGGAAGAAAGAAAATCCAAGGAAAATGGTAAGTTTGCTAGTTTGCAATCTTCAAGTTTTCTACCATAATTTCTTGGTAGTTTGAGCTAGTTTCTTTGAAATTTCTCCTCCTTCACTTGCTGACCAATCTTGGCCTAGGCATGATAATAATAGGGAAAGAGTTTTTAAGCCATAAATTTACAAGAAAGCATGAGATTTTTTAAGAAAAGCAAACTAGGTGTGTTTTAAAGCAAGTTTTTGTGAAAAACCAATTTCTTCCCCTTAAGAGCAGAATTTGGTCAGACCAATAAGGTGGGAAGGAACTGAATTTTCATGGATTTGATGGCAAAAATGAATTCCTCATGATGAAAAACCTTAAAGATAAGCATTGGCTCAAAGAATAGGCTTTAGATAAAGAAATTAAGTCTTTAGGGCTTTAAATGAGACTTTATGAAGTAGCTACTTGTTCTAGTTGATTGAGCAAATGTTTAATGATGTTAAACAACTTGAGGAAGCCTAAGGAGGGTAGCAGAAGCATTAGATTCAAGAGGAAGAGCCAAAGGAATGTTTCAAGGTAGGTAAGTTTCATATTCTTGCTTTATGTTCTTTCATTGCCTTTCTATAATTAAATTGTGTTACCATATTGCAATTGTGATTCCTTTGATTGGTTTAGGCTGTAAAATCAGGGGTTTTTATTCGCTGGGATGTCCATTTTCTAAACCATTATGCTACCAAAATTTTTATGACCAATGTGGCAATTTATTGTTTAAATGTGATTAATGTGATTAAATGTGATCAAATGTGAGTTATTTAACATGATTGATATAATTGTATGAAATGTAACTTACTATTGAGATTTCTCCCAATCTCATCCCCTCAAGTGTCCCAAATGACAGGCACAAGCAATGACAAGAAGTTCAAGGAGCCAAAGAGAATGAAGGAGAGAATGATGCTTGATGATGACTTCAAGCTATGATTCTATATTTTGAAATAATGTATAAAAATCATGTATATGCATATGGATCTATATCATTGTGCTATTAAGTTCTTTGAGCATTATGAAATGTTTGGCATGGATTTAGAACATGGAATGATCATGTGAGCTTGTTATGAAGTCTACTTTACCATGTTATATTGCTAGAAGTTTATTTTGTAACAATAAAAGTAAAGTCAACACTGTTTGATCCAAACAGGGAAAATAGGTTAAGTGTCATATATGCTCTCCAAGTAGAGATAACAAGCTTTCCAATGAGCTAAAGAACACTTAATTTTGATACATGTACGATTTATAGTGTAATTTTGAAATTGTGAGTCAAAACTAGATAGTAAAGTAAAGGCTGCGAATTTCACTGTAAGTATTACTTATTTTGAAAGGTCATATAAAATTGTACTAAGCTCCAAAAATTCATTGATTTACATGTGTGAAAATATTTGTGTTTCAATCTCAATATGCCACTGGTTTGAGTTCAATTGGAGCTGTACAATAAGAGATATACATGTTTCCCTAAAACTATTCTAGTAAGAGTGAAGTCCTAACCCTTAGTATTTAAGTTAGAATCATGCCCTGAACAAGTTAAATAAATGTATAATAAAAATATATCTATAATTAGATACATGTAGCTTTCCAATGGCATAGAGAATGAATGATTTGGCTCAGTATATAGTTAGATATGAATTTTTAAAGTTATGGCCAAAATCCTGAAAAAGAGAAAAATGACCAGTTGTACAATGTAAGTTTGAGTAATAAACTATATGAATTGGTCTAGTTAAATGCAAGTTTCATATTTTTCTCTTGTAGAGCATATTTCTAGATTCATTTAGAGACTTGAACCACCATGATACAATTTTTCTGAATTTAGTTATGATTTTTTAAATTCGTCTAGAAAACTTGAGAACTAAATGAATAGTACCACTTTTTTATTTTAAATATTTTGGTTCTATTAATGGTTCAAGCTCCTATTATGAGCTATTTGGACATTATACCTACTATAATATATGGGTAACTATATATAAAAATAAGATGTTACACTGTGAAAGAATTCAAGAAGAGAAATCAGCATGGTGAAACAAATTTTGACGTAGTAAGAGTCAAGTGACACATTTTAAAAAAATGATGATAGATGTTTTGCTTGCATTTGCCTTGAGCAAAACAAATTATCACCAAGCTGTAATATTCCACTTTAAGGCATATGCTCTTGAAATTGAAATATTGAGTTCTTTTAAAATATTTTATTCTTTTGTGGATGGAGACTCAAATGCTATAAACAATTCACCTAAGGATTGAGGATCCTTTATGGAATATTGTCGGTCAACTGTTTTTGGAACGTAGATAATTGCATGAAGGAAATTATATTGAAAAATGAGAAGAGTGCTCAATGTACAAATTAATTTTGTACACAGAGTGTTAATGCTACATGATATGCTTTATGCATTAAAAATCTGACCAATTTAATTTCTCTATTACATCTCTTCTTGAATTAATTTAAGTATGCATTTCCATGATAGCTCACTAAGCACCAGTAGTGGAACAAATGACACTAGTTCTTTGTTTTTCAAATGTTATCATTGTGTTGATCATAATGTACAGTGATGCAAGAAATGTGAAAGATTGGCAAGCTAGGCTAAGGCTTTATGAGCTAGGAACAAACAACTTACAATAACAAAAGGAAGATAATGTTAGAGTTTGTTCCCAACTTGGAAATGTTCTAGTGAGAATGTAGTCTAGTGAACAAAATAACCAGTAAACCATTTGAAAAGAACTAGGATTAACATTCCATTTCCTGTGGTCCAATATAACATATGTAGTCCTAATTAATGGGAGGGTAAGACACGGAGTGTGGTATTTGACCACAATCACTATCAAAACAATTAAAGGTACTTTGTGAAGAGAAGGATTTGGCACTCTACAATAAAATAGAGTTGCTATAAAATGAGAAATAAAAGTTTTATTATATGTAGTTAAAGTCAACAATTGTTGATCAATGCTTTTATGCTTAACTATGTTTCCTTTCAATCAGTTACTCATATTTATTATGAATCATGGACAAAAAAGGCATGTTAGATCCAAGAATCTTAAGACCATAATGGTTAGCTTGTATGTTCATGATTTTTTTCCTATATATTTAAGGTTGGGAAATTAAGTTGTAAAAGCTATAAGAATATTTTTATCAAATACTCAAAATTAAAAAAATGTCATGTTTTCATTGATGAAAACAATGTTATATGAGTAGTTGAAACTGGATTTTATTTTTCTAAGAGAGTAGTCTTCTTAGCAAGGAAAGGATCAGTAAAAGTATATCTTTTTATGAGAGACATGTTCAAGCTTGTAAAGATAGGCAATTTTACTATAAGCTATCAATCAAAATGAGACCTATTGATCCTAATGGGAGCTCCTAGTTCAAGTAGGAGTTTCCAATCCAAGTGGGAACATTATGATAAAATAAAATTGTGTAAAATTAGAATGTTACACAATCCCACTAAAGTAGAGTAAATGTAAAATGTGTTTAGATATCATTTTAAATGTGATGTCATTTATAGTTACTTCACTGTAAGATGAAGGGTCAAATATTATTTTGGACAGTCCATCATAAAATGTTAAGGTAAAATGGTCAAAAGCAATGGATGTTGATATTATATGAGGATAATTGAGAACATATTAGATACTATTTGACTCACTCAATTATTAAGGGTATGTGAAACAAGTAGGTATGAATTTAGAAGAAAATTTTTCCCAATTATTGTGTACATTGATTCATTTGGACTAATTCTAGCTAAAATTATATGTTTGAACATAAAATTAGATCAAGTGGATGCAATTACAGTTTGGGAAAAATGACTCAAAGAATTTTTTTTTGTAGAGATTGAGATACATAGTACATTTAAGAATTCTTTGAGATATGATCTCATGTGAATCTTGTATGAATGGAATGAAATATTAGGTTTCTACATTATGCTATTTGAGAAAAATTTGTGATAGCATCTCTCAGACAAATAATGCATTGTTAGCTAGAATCAATTTAGTTTGGTTTCTAGTCTTTGATGACTAGTTATCCTTAAAATTTGAGTATAAGAATAAGGGTAATGCAGGATATATTCTTGAAAATTACAATCTAAGAAAATAGCTCAAAGAAATTATTCTCTTTTCAAAAAAATTATATCAAGTGAATTCTTGAGTCTCTTAATGTGGAAAGTCTGTAAACCCTAAGGAAACCCCTATATTGAGAGATGTGAGCTTAAGTCATGAGAGAAATTCTCAAGTGAAATTTGAAGGAAAGTAATTGATAAAGTCCCTTATCTCAGTGTTGTTGATAGCAAAATGTATGTAGAGAGTATAAATAGCTGGAACTCATTTAGTAATCAAGTTTGTAAGCCGATTCCAGTCAAATTTGAAAATTAAAAGTATTGTATAGCTATCAAAATGAGCACAAAAGTATAGAGAGATACTTAAGGGTGACTGTTGAATGTATTTCATTATCAAGGATGTGATATAAGCCAAATTAGATGCTCTAGTACATTGAGAATGTCAAAAATATGGTTGAGTTGAAAATAGACTCCTTGATATTTTTTTCTTGCTATATAAAATGCCCTAATGTTATAGCAAGAAATGGATACGGAATTTTGATATGAAACATGTCTAGTAATAATACGTTGACTCTATGGCTATGATGATTGAGAGAGAATTTGGGGATCGCCGGTGGAACATTTGAGTCCACTATGAGTAAGATGAGATAATCAAAAGCCATAGTCTTGGTGAGAAACCCTAAGTATCATGTAAAAGCAAAGTACATAGACTCAAAGTACAAAGTTTTGCTAAAAGTAGCAATGGCACATAATGTGTTATTATATACTATATTTCTATCAAAGTGATACTAATAGATCCCCAAGTAAACCCCAAATACCTAGAGGTGAGTATATGAAACATATGAGCTCTCTTGATATAAGTAAAATACAGAGTAACACATGTATGTGATATTTGAAAATATAAATAAAACACAATTTTTTGCATTGAATGCCATAATCATGAGAAGCATATATATATAATGCATGGTATGTCATATAGGTTGATGAGGTGGGCTCTCTCACACAAGCAACTGCCTTTAATGCTCATTAAGAGCAGGCAAAGATGAGACATTTGTATTCACCAGTAAAGCATTAGAATGCTAATATGGTAGAGAAGAAACATATAATATATGTCGTCTCGACAAAAGAGAAGAGTGAGTTAAGATGAGATCCAAATGCATATATAGATCAAATTATGGATACCTACCATCCATAATACCTATAACTACATGACAAATTCTCTAAATTGACGTCATGAGAAGTGAGGAGATTGGTAGAATTCAGGTTAGAGACTGTATGTGTCTGAACTAAAATCTATACGGTGTTAACAAAACAAATCAAATCAACATACACTCTTATGTAATAAGAGAAACATCATAGCATGTAATTCATACTGCATGTGCTTAATAACCGCAAAAGGGAAGCAAGTGAATATATCCCTGCTTTATTGCTATGTGAGCCCTAGAAAGGAATAAATCCTTTCACTAGTGCCCTTATGACTTTTACATTATCATAGAGAGACAATTCAGTGTTTGCTACTTTAGCATACATCATATGATCATGATAATTTGTCTAAAGGGGTATTGCTAGAAAAGTAGTTGTTCTAGTTGAAATGATATATGGGCAAAAGGAAGATCACTTGAAATATACATAACTGTGCAAGTATCTAAGGCTAGCCCGTTATGAAGTTTTTTTTAGAGATATTGTAAGTATGGATACTATGAATGTGACAAAGGTAATCTAAGTTATAAATGTTAAAACTCAAGAGGGATTAGATTTGCTATGGGAAAAGTGTATATAGGCGGATTTAGGCCATTTGAGGCACTTATTTATGTACGAGATACACATGTGTGGGTAGTCATCTAGTGCTGATTGTAACAACCATCATTAGATTGCCCTGAACTTAGCCTCGAGCTAACAAAGAGTATACTTGATTATGTGTGTAGGACCGGAGGAATCAAGACTGGAGAAAGGATCAAAAGGGACAAATTTAATATTTGAGACAAAGAAGGGACCATGCCGTGGTGAGATACAGGGCTGTCGTGGTGAGACACTAGTGGCAACTTGGAAAATATCAGGACTGATAGTATTCACGTCGCGGCGAGCTTATTGGCGCTGTGATGAGAGTTGAAAAATCTAATTAAATCAGAACCATTTCAGTCAGCTGAGACAAGAGGAAACAAAGAAAGCGATGAACTGCTTCATTAGGGCTTCAAGAATTCGACCAAGAGAGATGATTTTTAGGATCTAGGAGCTTCAACCTTGGTTGGTAAGTGATCCCTAACCTTCCCAAATCTCTTTTTTCTTCGGTTTTTGGTTTGGAATCGGTTAGAGTATGTGGATTTTCTAGTTAGGGAAGAATCCACCAATTAAAATACTTGATTTGGTGTTGTAGAAGTGTTATGTAGTGTAAGAAAGCTCCGAGCTTGAGTTTTGGTTGGATTGTGAGGGGTTTGGGAAAAATCCTAGGTTGAAATTTGGGGAAAGAAGTAGAAATCCGAAGTTGCATGTGTCATTATGTGTTTGAATGGTTGTGTTATGTATATGTGTAAGTTGTTAGAACTTCGAGTAAAGCTTGGAAGGCTAGATTGTGGATTTTAGTATTGTGAGAGTTATGTTAATTAAAGGTATTGTGATGCTGTAGTGGTTGATTGGCTAATTGGAAGCACATGGTTCGTGATGGGTGCTCCGAAGGCTTGCCTAAGCCCCTGTATGTGTGGTGTCAGTAATCCGAGGTAATTGGGTGTTTGTATATCTGTGTTATATGTTGATTATATATGCATGTCTCCGTTCATACCACAATATTATTATGTGTATGTGTATGGTTTTCTACGTATCGTGGTATACACATGGTTAAATGAGATACTGCCATATGATGATTATGAGTGTGATATTGTATATGTGAACATGTGATTTTAGCATCCACACATGATTGCATTCTAGCATGACCATGATGATGACTATGATGATGATTATATACTGTTAGAGGCATGTTAGCATGACATATACATCGCCATCCATGAGCATAGTGAGATATGATTGATTGGGGGATAGTAATAAGATGAGATATGATGATATATGATATGATGATCTGATAAAAGACCCCTACCACTAAATCCTCTCCATGGGAGAGCCAGGCGAGTGTGGAATGCAATATAATAAGATGATGATATGATTTGGTGGTAGGATGGAATATCCATGCCACTAAATCCTCTCCTATGGCCAAGATAGCCAGGTGACAGTGGATTGCACCTTCCTTAAATCATCATCAATTTGCGGTGGTCCAGGGGAAGGAGAGCCACAGTCCAATCACTAGTGTGACCTTTGGTCGAGTACATTAGCATGAGGTGAGCTTAGTGATGTCCCAGAATTAGTATTCACCGACTGTTGGAAGGGAATTACATATTGAAATGTCGTATGAGGATACCAGCTCATGGTTCTAGCCGTGTTGAGGGAGACATGCATTGAGCCATGCATTCCATTTCATTGTGCATTCATGGCACAACATGCATTATTGTGTGGATTATTATATATATATATATATGTTGCTTATGGTTGTCCCTAGTTGCTGAAACATTGTATCACACCCCCTCTATGACTAACTTTTTAAGTGAAGACTTTGATACTAGTTTGGGGAAGACCACGGAGTTGAAGGCCTCTCTATCCTCAGAAATCTCAAATGTAGTTGGTAGTTGTAATTTAGTTTATGTAATATTGTACCAAGTAGGTTGTTATATTCTGGTTGCTTGTACGGGAGTCCTGGGAGTATTATCTGTGTGTTAAGTGATGATAGTTTGATTGTGACAATGATGTTTGGATGATATAGATGGTTATATGATGATATCAATGTTAATGAATGATATGTGATAGATATGGAAATGTTCTAGGTACAGTTCCTAAATATGTGATAATGATGTGGACCTCGGTTTGGGTCACTAATGTAGGAGCAGGTGTCTGTGTGTTAGAATGGTTGTATGAGCAAGCCTAAAGGGGATTTTGGGCTGTGCATGTGTGTTTTAGGCATACAGCCATTATGTGGTTTTGGGGTTCAAGGGGGTCAATTCTCAGAGGAGAGGTTTCTCCGAGGTAAAATCTTCTTGGACAAGATGGTTGAGCTTAATAGGATCTGTGTGAAAGGTCCTTGAGTGCTGAATCGCCTTTGCTAGCGAATAGAGGTGGAAAGTTATGGGTTTTGGTCAAAAAGTAGTCAAAACATGTTAGATGTCCAGAATATCCAAATGGAGCCAGATTGAAGTGAAATTAGTGTCGATGGATAGATTGGAATAAGAGTGACCTGTAAGAGTTAGAATCAGGTCAATCAAAGGTCGGAGCAAGAAGTTGTGTGTGGTGGAAGTTCACCCTGGAATGTTGCAAATTTGCTGATATGGCATTAGCATGGGACACCGTGTCGTCAGAAGTAAGGCCACGGCGCTAGACCCTCTATTTTGATAAAACTGAAACACGAGAGTACTTAGACTGCGGTGGTACTGTAACAAGCCATGGCCCCAGCCTAGTTTTAGGTATTTTACACTGCTAAGATGTTTTGAGAGTTTAAAGTTTAGGTGTTTGGTTCAATTTGGTTAGTTTTTGAAGTATTTGGTCAATATTAGAGGTGTATTGGAGTAGGGTATTACATTTTGGTATCAGAGTAATGGTTCAGGCCATTGTTTCTACTCATTGTAGTACTTGGCACATTTCAAATCACATAAACTTATATATTGTAGATGTAATACTAGTCCAGAGTCATATAATTGAATATGCTACTACTGCAAGAGGTAAACAAAATGATGATAAGCTCATAGGAAAGATGAACGATATATTGGCTGGATTGAATGACCAAGCTAGCAATTAAGAGAGACATCAAATAGAATGCAAGAGCAATTGAACCAACAAAGGTATGATGATATGAATAAGGAAATCAACATGCATATGGATTTGGATGCTAGAGTAGTTAAGTTGGCAAGTACAAGGTAATATGAACGAGGGATATGGAGTGTACATGGATTTGAATGATAGGAAAGATGCAGATGTGATGGTGCCAGAGAAGGCCCTAAAGGTTGGGAGAAGAGGTATCTTCTTTGAATTGAAAGACTTTCCAAAGTTTGATTCACCAACTTTCAAAAGTAAAATGAATCGCATTGTGGCTAAAGAATGGGTGGATCAATTAGAAACTATCTTCAGTACTATAGATTGTACCTCTGAATAAAAGGTGTAATTTGTAGTGCTCAAGTCAGAAAAGGAGGTTAAATAGCGGAAGAGGCTAGTTTTACTGAGTGTTGAGGCTATAGGAGCTCACCTAGAAATCAAAAAGTAGTTATTGGTTATGAAGCATACATCCTGGGAGGACTGGTGTGAAAAGATATATGTTTTATGCCAATGAACATGGTAGACTAAAGAGTAAAAGAGAAGTTCAATGATTTATGCTTTTTCCATCTGGGATTCCCAGGAGGAAACTAGCAAAGGAAGTTGAATAGCCGTAACAATAGGAAATAAGGGTAAGTTAAAAAATAATATAAAGTGGTAGACATTATAAGGATTGAATATGGAACTGACGATGGAATCCTGAAGGCTGAAGGTTGAGGTATTTCAAAGCAGTGGATGAACTGTGAGAGAATCCAATCCATTGGTTTAGATACTAAGTTGGATACAGCAATCACGGAGAATGAGTTAATTAGCTGGAGTTTGTATATGGAGTAAGGGACATGCGCCTTACAGTTGAGATGGTATTGGATGACGAAGGTCGTGGCAGTGATGGTGACGGTGATCTAAGAGTTATCAAGAAAGACAATGAAGAGGCGGTGACTGTCATCTAGAGTGTTGTGTTCGTAGATTGTGAATTAAGTAGTTGGATGATTTTTGAATGACAAAGAAGGTCAAACAATGCTGAAAGGATAATAAGATAGGGTTAAGATGTCACCAGAGTCCTTTGGGCTAAACCCAAGTTGGGAAAGAGACTCTTTGTCTATTTTCTAGTTGATAAGAGTCCAGAAGGAGGCGGAGTTAAAACATGAGGTTGGAGGTCTATTCGAAATTAGATGTATTGATAAGTTTTGCATAGTAGAGGGCAGCCAGTATGGGGTTGGACAAGGACTGTTGTGATACCTTTGTGAGGAGTAGTGTGTGACGAGCGAGTTGGAATTTTAAGTTGTGAGAGATTGAAGGTAAGTTTTACGAGTAGAAACAAATTACAGGAGATGCTTGAGGTATAAATATTCTAAGAAGTGAATGTCAAGTAAGGATTCTGAAGTTAATGAAAGAGTTTTGTAACTCTCTCTCTCTTAGAGTTAAGTGAGGACAGTAAGGGGAATGCATTATCAACTTGTTGAGGATAAGAAGTTGACCTAATTAATAGCGATGGTTTATGAAAGTGATTTAAGTGTTGAAATGTCATGAGTATGGACTAAAGGAAGTTCTTTCTTAGTGCATCCCCGGATCATAAAATAAATCATGGGATGACAATTACAAATGTAATGTGTCAGTTACCCTCAAGATGCCTAAAGGAAGCAATTTTGAGCTAACCCATTTCTATATCCTGTTGCTTTCGGAATTTCCCAGTAGCAGGTTTGGAGAATATGGGAAGTCATTGTTCTTGGGAAGCATGAGATAACCCTGTATGACATTGAACCACAAGTCTAGAGCTAGTGATTAACTAGTTAAGGCTTAATGCTAGCTGGCTACATGTTTGATGCACTCGTTACTCGAGGTGCGAAGCACCAGTAGACTAAAAGTGAAAGACTTGATGATGATACACAATGGAAACCCAAATTCCGCTTAAATTCATGGTCTTACATGTCTACCTCCTGAAAGATTGATTGGGCATAGCTGACCAATCAATCCATACGTTGTAGGGATTCATTGATCATGAAATGAGTGATTTATCATTTAATGGAAGGAAATCCAAATCTTTCAATAACAACGAGAAGGAGAAAGGGATTGAACACCTAGAAGAAGAGCTTGTGTAGGATTCACAAGGATTGAGACAGGTAGTGTATTGTAATGGTAAAGTTGGATTGGAAGAAGAAATTTGAGTTGTGAGTAAGGACCCTAAACATCATTGGTAAAAGATAAACTAGTTGTGACTATAGTGTAATAGTAGGTGGTATGTGACGGCTCGTAACCTCTTGCTATAAGCATGAGGGTTGCGAGGTCTGCAGTAGGAATAAAGTTAGAATGGTAAGATGAAAGTAGGATGGTGATGTTCATGGGTGATGGGAAAGTATCGTATGACCCTCTATGTAAGAATGGAGGAATCGGAGTACGTAATGGAAGCAAACTCATGAAATATACAAAATGGGATATTGGACAAGATTTGAGCCTTCTAGATAGTATGAGTCTATCCATAAGCAATGTTGTTAGAGAAATGTCGTTTAAATATAAAGGATGTGGAAAAGAATGACATGAGGCAAAAGGATGAGTTAGACTGGAAATAAGAATATAGCGATGAAGATGAAAGAAGAACTGGAAGGACTTTCCTATCATATAGGAGTAACTAATGATCGGCTGGTTGGTGCGAAGGTCCTGTGAGAAAACGGGAATATTTGGAAGAGTGACCCTGCCACAACGAAACATAATTAGGACATTAGTGAAGTGGTGTTGAGGAGAGTAAGGCTATAAAAATTGTAGACATCAATTATGCAGTGGTTTTGCCTATACCTTTGGTAGTATTATTTGGTTGAGAAGTGGAGGATAAAGAGTTTTTATATGGTGTGGGCGATGGACAGTGCAATAGGAATAACTTTTGAAAAGCTTGATGATAGCTTTAAATTGGTTAATGTCAAAGGTGTAGTGAATGAATTCCATGAGATGCGGTAAACATGGTTAATCTAGCATATACTAGTAAGTTAAGGAAGGACTCAATATTGACACACAAATCGATGCTAAAGAGAGAGATCCAGAGCCGATGATGTAAAATTTTGAACAATAATTCGTGTAGTGGGAGAAATGTTGATAATAAGTCTAATTAATTGAGTTGTCAAGCAGATGATCCCCTTGCTTGATAAATCTTGATCTTGTGGTATGGAGAGAGAGAGAGAGGGCTGTCGATTGAAGAGAAAGGTGTGAATGAAGCAGTAATTCGTATAATGGACTAAATGGTAGTGAGAAGTCATATCAGTTGAATTGTTACTCATGGTGGTCATCGCTTGAGGAAATCTCATGGATTAATAGTATGAAGGGAGAAGGTTGTCGACTAAAAAAGGGACATATGAATAGAGCAGTGAAGAAGTTTGGTAAACAAGGATCACCAAAGAGGATGGATACGTATAGAGCTATATATGTAAAGATTATATATTAGTAAGACAAGGACTAGTAGTTGGTATTGTGAAAGAGCTCTAAGAAAATGAGATTTTCCTCTTAATATAGTAATAAGGAATGAATGTTAGATATTATAAAATGCGTAAAACAAGTTACGGAAATCAATAGTGTTTGATTAATAGAGTCTTGTTAGTGTAAATATGGTGGATAATGCTGTCTAAATCCTTAGAGAAATGATTAGAAGTGATTAATTATTGAAGTAGACAAGCAATTGTGTGGGTAAGTAAGAGAAAAAGTCAAAAATTAGAGAGAATGGAGGTATACCCTAGAAGTTTTGATGGAATAAATGTGTGAAATGTCTGCTTTGAGGTGAAAGAATTCAATCAAGATGGTTGTCTGACCCACCTTACGTCTAGAAATGTAAGATAGATTCAACATTAAGATCAATTTGTACAAGTAAATCGCATGCATTAGAGAAGATAGAGGAGAAGTGGGAGAGAGCAGTTCATTCATGAGATGCACTATAAGAAGTAGAAATCAAGAAAGTTACTCATAAGTCAAAGGATTAATGTTGAAGGAGTATGTTTCTTCTTGGTCGAGGCTAGTGTTCTCAAATTTTAAGGACACAATTTCTTTTAAGGAAGGGAGAATGTAACAACCATTATTAGATTTTCCTGAACTTATCCTTGAGCTAACAAAGAGGACACTTGATGATGTGTGCAGGACCAGAGAAAGGATCAAATGGGACAAATTCAATATTTAACACAAAGAAGGGGCCACGCCGTGGCGAGACACATGTGGCAACTTGGAAAATATCGGGACCGAGAGTACTCGTGCCGCGGCGAGCTTACTGGCACCATGGCGAGAGTCAAAAAATCTATTTAAATCAGAACCATTTCAGTCGGCCGAGATAATTGGAAACATAGGGAGCGATGAGGTGCTACATTAGGGCTTCAAGAATCCAACCAAGGCAGATGATTTTTGGGCTCTAGGAGCTTCAATCTTAGTTGGTAAGTGATCCCTAACCTTCCCTCATCTTTTTTCTCTTTGATTTTGGGTTTGGAATCAATTGGAGTATGTGGGTTTTCAAGTTGGGGAAGAATCCACTGATTAAAATGCTTGATTTGGTGTTGTAGAAGTGTTATATAGTATTAGGAAGCTTTGGGCTTAAGTTTTGGTTGGATTATGAGGGGTTTAAGTAAAACTCTAGGTTGAAATTTGGGGAAAAAAGTGGAAATCCAAAGTTGCTTGTGTCGATGTGTGTTTCAATCGTTATTTAGGGTTCATTATGTATATGTGTATGTTGTTAAAACTCTAGGTAAAGCTTGGAAGGCTAGATTGTGGATTTTAGTATTATGAGAGTTATGTTAATTAAAGGTATTGTGATGCTATAGTGGTTGATTGACCAATTGGAAGCACATGGTTTGTAATGGGTGCTCCGAAGGCTTGCTTAAGCTCCTATATACATGGTGTCATTAATTCGAGGTAACTAGGTGTTTGTATATCTGTGTTATATGTTGATATATATATATGCATGTCTTCGCTCATACCACGATATCATTATGTGTATGTTTATGATTTTCTACATATCGTGGTATGCACACGGCTAGACGAGATATTGGTATATGATGATTATGAGTGTGATATTGTATATGTGCATATGTGATTGTAGCATCTACACATGAATGCATGCTAGCATGACCATGATGATGACTATGATAATGATTATATATTGTTATAGACATGTTAGAATGACATATACAACACCATCCATAAGCATAGTGAGATATGATTAATTAGGGGACAGTGATGAGATGAGATATAATGATGGGAAAAAGACATTTTAGGACCAGTATAGAAAAATATTGACAAATGAATAGTACCAGTTGGAAATTAAGTTGATTCAAGTTGGAAATTCAGTTTATAGGACTACTAAATTTTTAAATCTGGTCCTTGGAAGGAAATATTTTTAGTTGTGGGTACCAAATTGTCTTTTTCCCTATAATGATATATGATATGATGATGTGATAAAAGATCCCTGCCACTAAATCTTCTACATGAAAGAGCCAGGTTGTAACACATCTACTTAGGACCATTTCCCATGTATTAGTCCTTATTAGAGACCAACTATACTTAACTAGAAGCTTGAATCATATAAATGTTAAAAGAAAATTTTCCAAATTTCGGGTACTATTCATTTAATCCCATTTTTCGGCAAATTTCTAAAAAACGTAACTAATTCAATACAAAACATATGAGAGTGATTCAAGTCTCTATGGATAGATTAAAACATTATCTACATGGAAAAAATATCAATCAGAGCAATTAATTGGCCAATTTGCATAGTAAATTTCGTGAATTTCTACTGTTCATATGGTCAATTTTAGAAATTCCAATTTTCTGGGCTAATTTTGAAAATTCACTATAAATTGTACACTTATCCAAATTGAGTGATCTTTAGACCATTGAAATATATTTCTATGTAGTTTTTAAGAATGTATAAATTTCATACTTTATACATTAAGAAGCCCATACTGTAGCACAATCATTCGGTAGTAGTCAGAATAACCATTTTTATCCTAATACTTACAATACAAAAATTGTAAGATATTCACATGACCATATTTCATCTTCATATCATGCCATACATTAGCTAGGACTTAAAGGAATATAAAAAATTGAAGAAACATATTTAACCTCATCTTTACAAATTTACATAAGAGGTCAAAACACATGGCCAATGCAATCATCATAAAATTAAATACCAAATTCTTTCTCCTTTCCCTTCTCTTCCTTGGAGGTATTATCATTGTTGCTACCTAATCATGGTTAATATGTAGGAGGGTGAGATTTAAAGAATCTCAGTAGATAAATCCCATAGATGCTATCATATCATCACATTTTTCGTAAAAACATCACATAAGCCTTAATTCATCACATAGGCACATTTGAACATATAGATTTTATAAAAATTTCGGCAGTTTCATTTTGTAAAATGGACGGGCTCCGAACCCCTCAAAAAACTCAGCCAACAACATAGAAATATCACAAATCAATATTTCATATATATGCCATGATGTCAAATATCAAAGAAACAATAGTGACAATGTGATGTTAGTAAAGAGAATTATCTACCTTATAGTACTTCCTTGCTTCCCACACTTTGTCCAACACTTCTTGAACCTTCCAACACTTCTCTAAGCTTTCTTAGGCTTCCTCAAACCTAAACATATCATTAAACAATTACTCAAGCTAATGGTTCTATGACTTTCTTCAAAAAGTGTTCATGAAACCCTAATTCTTCAAAAATTCACCATAAATTCATTCCTAGCTCAAAAATAATGAATTATACCTCTATTCCATGTACTTTTTCATGAGGAATCCAAATATGGCATCATAATTACCAAATTCCATCTCTATATATGGTTACTATTCGTCCAAATTAAACTTCAAACCCTAAATTTTCACTTTCTTAATCTTAAGCTTTTTCATGAAATCAACACTTGTTCCTAAGGTTTTAGACCATGGGGAACCCATTTTTGAGGTCCACTTTATGAAATTCCATCCCTAAGTGTGAAAATTAGCTCATAAAAAATTAGGAAAATTCAAGAAAAATTGCTACACTTTGTTATGCAACAAACTACTTGCATATTCAAGCTTTAAATGAACATTCTATCATTTCCCCTATGATTTATCATTGGAAAACTCCATTTCTTGCTAAATCATGTCATGGCTGAAACCCTAAGGTAGTGAGGAAGGAAAACTAAAACATAAACCATGCTCTAAAGACCATGAACTACAAGCTTAAAGTAGTACAATATAACTTACCAACTTGAGCTCTTGAATTTTACCTTGAACTTCCTCTTCTCCTTCCTCTATTTCTCTCTTCCTTTCTTTGCGTTTTTCCTCTTTTTTTGGCTGCTGCTTGCTCATGAAAATGCAGAGGAAGGACGGTAATTAGATGACTTAATTAGTTGGTTAATGATGTGGCTAATCATAATTAACCCTTAATTAAACTTAGATTACTTTTTGGTCAAAAAGTGACAACGTCTTGAGGAAGTTTTCAAACAAAAACGTGCTGCTCAAGCTGCCCTAAACATGTAGGAAATGAGTGGTTTAAGTGTCCAAGATTGCTCAATTTTTTCTGGTCTAGATATGTCTTGAACCGGGTAATTTTTAACCGTACCGATAAAACTGCTTTTTACAATAATTTAGCATTTTTGGGCAACAGGACTATTCTAATTTTATTTTTATATGTCCATAATTATCCTATGCCAAATGATATCTGTGTATAGCCCATATCCTGTCCCAGTTTCTTTTTAACCATCGGTAGGGTCTACAGTTTACTTTATCGGTTTACTATTACTTTTGGACTCTCGGCACAGATTATTTCTTTATTCTTGAACATTAACCCTTAGTGCTATATACCATTGGACTTCTATCATCCAGGGCTTCGTTCTGACAGCAATTTTGCATATTTACAAAATTACTCTTGACCCGAGTTAAATTATAATTTCTGAAATTTTTGGGTCATTAGATGTAATTTTTCCCAACAGTTTTTCTTTTTCTTCGCCACGTAATTTTAATGAATTTAGGGATATGGATGTCATTTTTGAACTTCTTTAGGAGTAAAAATGTAATTTCTCATTTTTTCGTCTAACTGGAAAAAATGACATCTTTGCCCTTTATCACACAAAACGGTTTCTGTCTGTTTTCGTGAATTCTTTGTATATTTCATGTTATCGTTTATTTCTTCCTCTTTCATTACTTTATATCTAGTAAAATTTTGGGATATTACACAGGTGGCAGTGGATTGTGATATGATATGATTTGGCGATAGGATGGAATATCCATGCCACTAAATGCTCTCTTATGGCCAAGATAGCCAGGTGGCAATAGATTGCATCTTTCCTAAATCACCACCAATTTGCAGTGGTCTAGGGGAAGAAGAGTCACGGTCCAATCACTAGTGTGACTTTTGGCTGAGTACACTAGCGTGAGGTAAGCTTGGTGATGTCCCGGAATCAGTCTTCACCGACTGTTAGAAGGGAATTACCTATTGAAATGTCATATGATATGTCAGCTTGTGGTTCTAGCCGTGTTAAGGGAGATATGCATTGAGGTATGCATTCTATTTCGTTGTGCATTCATGGCACGACGTGCATTATTGTGTGGATTATTATATATATATATATATGTTGTTTGTGGTTGTCCCGGGTTGCTAAGACATTATGTTACACCCCCCTCCATGACTAACCTTTCAGGTGAAGACTCTGATGCTAGCTCGCAGAAGACCATGGAGTTGAAGGCCTCTTCGTCCTCAGAAATCTCAAATTTAGTTGGTTATTGTAATTTAGTTTATGTAATATTGTGTCAAGTAGGTTGTTATATTCTGGTTCCTTGTATGGGAGTCCTAGGAGTATTACCTGTGTGTTAAGTGATAATAGTTTGATTGTGACAATGATGTATGGATGATATAGATAGTTATATGATGATATCGATATTGATGGAAGATATGTGATAGATATGAAAATGTTCTAGGTGCAGTTCATAAGTATGTGATGATGATGTGGACCCCAATATGGGTCACTAATGTAGGAGCATGTGTCTGTGTATTAGAATGGTCGTATGAGCGAGCCTAAAGGGAATTTTTGGCTGTGCATGTGTGTTTTGGCCAAAATGGTGTTGGACATCCATAATACCCAAATGAAGTCGAATTAAAGTGAAATTAGTGTCTATGGATAGATTGGGGTAATAGTGACCTGTAGGAGTTAGAATCAAGTCAATCGAAAGTTGGAGCAAGAAGTTGTGTGTGACAGAAGTTCACCCTGGATTGTTGTAAATTTGTTGATATGGTATCAGTATGGGACGCTGCAGCACCAGAAGTGAGGCCTCAACACCAGACCCTCTGTTTTGATAAAATTGAAACCCGAATATATCGAAGCTGTGGCAATACTGTAGCAGGCCGCAGCCCTAGCCCAGTATTAGGTGTTTTCCACTGCTTGGATGTTTTGAGAGTTTAGAGTTAAGGTGTTTGGTTCAGTTTGGTTAGTTTTTGAAGTTTTTGGTCAAGATTTGAGGTTATTAGAGTATGGTGTTACACTGATCTTGTCATAGGATTCCTAATACAAGAACAACAAAAAGTAGATATCGTGCCCACATGGTTGCGGTAGAGCGTCTAGTATAAAATTGAATGGAGAGATTAGAGGTTCTGTAATGGTCACACTATCATGTTTGAGTCAAAGATGTTAGAAATTTTTTATTGGGCGGCTCATTGATGGGCTGACTTATAGGCCCAAAAAACTCTTATACATAAGGAAGAGTTACACTTGCGATTATAGAGTTCATTTTCTTTTTTTCTCTCATTCATCTGGTTCTCTTTAATTCTCTCCTTCTCCGGTGCCATCTGCTATGAACAACGTTCAAAGTCCGTCCATGATTTTGATCAAAGCCTTATGGAATAGAAGATTGAGAAAATCTAACATATAGAGAAGAGAATGAGCTAGTAGATTAATTTGCTAAAATAGGTATATATTCTATCCTCCTCTCAAATTTTCTTTAGACTATAAGAAAATTAATGTACAACATGTTAACTTAGGTTACCATCTTCCACGCTTTTTTGGGCCAATTATATATATAATCTATTTTTTTTTCTTTTTACTCTCCCCATACTTTCCTTCATTTTTTCAATATAGACTTCTCAAATAATATTTAGATGATGGAGATTTATTTCTTGATTATTTCAATAATTCATTGAAATATCAATTCTAAATTGTTTATATTTATTTTAGATGGTGCAAATTAAAAGTGAGGAGGCAAAAAAGAGGAAGAATTGGATAGAATAACTTCAATTCACATACGCAAAGTGCCATGTGAGTTGTTGGGTAATTTATATAGGCAACATCATTTTACTTTATTGTTATTTCCACTAGAAATTCTTATTTTAAGCATATGCAAGTTACACAACTTTCTAATAGAGAATTCTTTTATGTTTGGGGTTGCACCAAGCAACTATTTAGTTGTTGTAGTGGTCTTGCATTGGTATAAGATTCCTGCAAAATAGAATTGTGCATTGTATTAAATTAGAATTCACTATGCCAGATTTGAGAATAATAGATGCCTAATAGAGGTGGTTATATAGAAAAATGCTAACAAAAATAAGACGGGAAAGATTTGTAGGTAGTTATATAAATAACTACATACAAAAGTTGAAATTTGTAAACGATTTACTAAAGAACTGCTTACTAATGTATTATTTAATAAAAAATAAAAAATAAAATTAAAATACTAGGCGGTTATAAAATAACTTCCTACTAATGTATAAAAAATAAATTAAATCAAATAGTAGGCGTTATTAAAATAACCACTTACTAATGTATTATTTAATAAAAAAATAAAAAATAAAATCAAATACTAGAATAACTGCCTACTTTTATTTTAATTTCAGTAATAAAAATTAAATAAATAAAACCAAAAGTATGTGGTTATTTTAATAACCGCCTACTTTGGTTTTAATTTTAGTCCTAATACATCGCTTTTGAGCAATTCCCATCGCCTCCGCGTACACTCCTATGTGCAAGCTCCTTACTGACTCCTTCCAAGCTCTCTCCCTTTGGCATTCTGTGGCTTGTTTGTGTTTGTGTCCAAGTTCTGTGGCTTGTCTGATTTCGTGTCCATATTCGCTCTCTCTCCCGCAACCTCTATCTTCAGGTTCTGTGGCTTGCTTGCTCACTACGTTGGTGGCTCATCCAAGTTTGTGTTCATGCTTATAGTCTTTAGCCTCCATCTTCGTGTTTGTGTTCATGTTCATGTCTGTGTCCATGTCCATGTCTAAGTTCTGTGGGTTGCGTGCTCTCTATGTTGGTGGCTAGTCCAAGCTCATGTTCATGCTAGCAATCTCAGGTTACCAAATAACCCAACTCTTTTAAATTCCTACAGGTTGATATTCACTAGGATCATACTCTATTATTCTGACTTCAACAATCTATTTGAAAATTAGTTTTGACTTGGTTGTAAAAGTCTTTTCCTTTGAGTCTTTATCAATCTTTCCTGTAATTCTTGTAGGAATAGTTCCTTATGTTTCCTTTATGTTGCTTAAAATGTTTATGGTTCTTCTACAGTGTTGAGCCCACACGTGGATAGCATATTATTTTGTATGATGTACATTGTTGGGCATAGTAGAAAGCTTTGATAAATCTTTTTTTAATAAACAGCTTTGAAAAGCATTTTAAGTAGTATGCAGTGATCCTTTCTGCTAAAAGGTTAATGCTTAAATAGTGCACTCACTATACACAAAAAGATATTGAAAAGGGAAAAGAAAAGTGTGACCACTGATGTACTAAATGTTGCTTATGAAGTCAAGATGTTCCTAATTTGAAGGCTTCCTTCTTTATATTTTCGATGGTTGTACAAGGAAAGATTGTAATTTGGTGTAAAGCAGGTTGATCATAGTTGTGGTTCTTATTAGACTACTCTGATTATTTATTTCATGAGGTTTTCTAGTTTCATGTTCCATACAACATCTGTGCCACATTTGCAGCGACTGAGTTGGCTTATTTCTAGGTTAATTATATTATAACACTACTGCTTGGTCCTGCCACTCAAAATTTTAACAAATTTTTATATGCAGATTTTTGTAGATGAGAGAAAGAGAGGAAGCTTCTTGGTTTTAAGAATATGAGGGGATAGGATGGAAAATTTATGCTTTTGCTGGCAGCTGACTTGTAGTTAGATTCTAGGGTTAGTTGGGCAATAGGAGTGTATGATGCTATTATTTTATTGTGCTTTTAAGTGTCTTACTCTGGATTGGAATTGTTTGCCAAAAAATGGTGGAGCCTTAGTTTGTTATTAGTTCATGGCGTTATGGTTTTCTCAATCACATACATAATGCTGATAACATATATAAAAGGAATTTTGATTATCAATTTGATGTTGTGTTCTAATGAATGCAGATATTAGCAAAAGCAATTTGGTTCTATCTACCAAAAGATTGCTTATCAAATTTTCTCATCAGATTCTTGCAGATATTAGTCAGATTCATCCTAATTCGGTTATGCATGTAAATGTTTGCTTTAAACATATGCAAACTGCTTCACATGCTTTCATTGATAGACACATCATAATCTCTTCTGCATTTTTTTCTCTTGGAAGTTTATTGCTTACTAGTGATAAAGTTGTTGAGGTTTTTTGCTTCAGCTGAAATATGTTCTTTGTGTGGAATAGGGCTATATTTGTACTTAATTGAGACAGGTTTCTTTGTCTGTTTCCTTGGTCGATTAACTGGTTTCTCTCCAATTAAAAAGGTGTTAATATTTTACATTTCATTCTCCTCATTCCTGCCCCCTTCTCCCTATTAAGCATGTGTTAGTCACTTATATGACTAATTCTTACAGATTTCACAATTATGCTAATTCTTGTCTTTCTTGTCAAAGTTAATTATCATTTCTTGACAAATTAGACTATATAGACTAAAATGCATGGGCTTTTGGATAGGTTGTTTTGTACAGTGTCATAAGGAAAGATGTATATCTAAGGCCCATCATTTATTTTATTTATGTATTTTTAATGCTTTTTATGCTTGAATTTTTTCAAGCCACTAGATTGGTTGTATAGACATGCTTTTGCTAGAGAGACAATTCAGAGAATCATGATGGAGATGATCTGGATCCCCATTTGATTGGACACGTAGTTAAGGGTAGCACAATTGATTACTATATGCTTATGTGAAATGTGTATAGTAAAAGTGAAATACAAACTAATGCAAACTTAAGCATTGCTAGAATAGTTTAATGTTTATGTATTTATATAAATTCTTAAGTTTTGTTTTCCCATGTTTATTTAATGAGTTTGTTATTCTTTTTCTTGATATATCAATATCAAGAGCAAATAACTGCAAGATTGAACTATGCGGTATCAATATTATGTTACTATGAATATGAATTTCAGGTTCATCAAGAAATATCTCCCTTTGTTTTGACAATTATTTCATGCTTGCTCCCGATTCTTCAGCATGCAGAGGTTACTGTCTTATCACTTTCTTAAATTTTAATTTCATCATGTTTTGTTTCTAATTGTCGAGCATTTTAGCAGGGACTCCATAAGTTACTTGTAGAAAACAGTGCAATAACACTGGGAAGGCTTGCATAGGTCTGCCCAGAGCTGCTATCACCACATATGGAGCATTTCATGCAATCTTGGTGCATAGCTTTGTCATTGTGAGTTAACGACTATTAGACATTCAACTGAATATCTATTGTCCCCCTTTTGGTGAAAATATCTATTGTCTTTTTTGTTATTTTGTTTATCTTGCACCAATTAGCACCTAACAAATCACTCCTATTTTCTTGTTTTCTTTTCAACAAAAATTATCTTTGGGGATTCAAAGATGCTTTGGCAATCTATGATACATGACAATTGTTTGGTACACAATTCGTGTCAATTATTGTTTGAAGTCTGTGGCTCATTTCTTCTTTCCTTCTATAGAGAAACCTATCAAAATGGAGCTCCTAAAGGATTAGGAATTTATTATTATTATATAGGAGTCTTAGAGTATATTATTGTCTAGGATCTTATAGTTATCTCTTATCATCATCTTTGCAAGCTTATCTTGTAGTCTTTTTTCCCCTGGAAGCAGGAATTGGAATTAAACCCTAGCATGCAACATGCATTTAAAATAGCAAACTCAAGAGCCAAGAATGGGAGAGGGAGAGAATGGGCTAAAGAACGAACTTAATGAAAAAGATATGATGAGGGAAATTCAGGGGATGGGAATGCTGAGGTTTTGAGGAGCCAATCAAATAGAAAAGGGTGAGCCTTGATAAGTTTGAAATAGGCATCCTTTCGTACAGTGAGATTGTGAGATATGGGGCATGCTATGCTTCATAGTATTTGTTACTTCATAGGATCTAGCAAATGTAATGCTCACCACATATGTTATAGGTATGTGGATATCAAAGGAACATTTCAATCATCAACTAAAAAAATAAGTCTTTACATGTCCTAGAATAATGAAGGCCAACTATAGTCTCTCTTGTATACATTGCATGCACAGTGTGTAACACCCTTCATGGTATTTGTTTTCGCATTGTGTGCAGTACTGGAGGAAATAGGATGGAGGAAGGTTCAAGTGGTACAGAAAAGAGCTCCACGTCACGGTGAGAAGCAGGCCGCCGCAATGAGAGCCAATTCCAGTGGCATGTTTTTGGGCTGAAGGCATGGCACTGCAGCGAGCTGTCCTGGAGTCATGGCGAAAGTCGAGAAACTTGGTTAAATCAGAATCATTTCGAACGATCAGAAAGAAAGAAAATGGAGGGAGCAGCGAGGAGCTCTACTAGGGTTTGTAAGACTCGGCCTTGGGAAGTGATTTTCGGACCTCAAGAGCTTGGATTCTTGTTGGTAAGTGATCCCTACTCCTCCCTTTCCATTTTCTTCAATTTAAATTTGGGATTTTTTGGTTATATGTTGGGATTTCCAATTTTGGCCGAAATCCACCAATTGAAATCGATGAAATTAGATTAATGGAGTGTGATTTAGTGTTCTTGTTACTTGGGTGTGAGTTTTGAAGGGTGTAAGTATGATTTGAGCTTAACCCTAGGTTGTTTTCGGTTAGGGCTCTTGGGAATCCGAAGTATATGGGATTGATTGATGTTTGAATGGTTCCTAGGAGCTTAATGATTCATGAAAGGGGTGTTGGAACCTTGGGTTAGGCTAAATTGGATGAATTGTGATGTTTGGTTTAATGGTATATGTTGTTAATTGAGGAATTGTGATATTATGAAGATTGTTTGGTTGACTAAGAGGGATTCAAGTGTGTTGGATAACTCGAGAAGTTCGTGGAATTCGCGTGTGTGGTATTAACAACCGGAGGTAACCGGGTGTTTATTTGTATTGTATTGTTTGTATTGTATGATAGAACGTATATTTATGTATATATACATGTTTCTTTCATACCACAATATGGATGTGTTTGTGTATATTGTTTTCTATATATATCGTGGTATGTACACAACTAGATGATAATTAGATATGATGATATTGATATGACATGACATGATTCACACATGACATTGTGACATGAGGATGATGATTATATGATGATACATGAGCATCACCACATGGCATTGTGAGATTGTGATATATGGTAGATTGGGTGGTGATGATATGATATATGATATGATTATGATAATATATGGTTAGGGAGGATAAGGATGTGATCCATGCAGCTAAATCTCCTCCTATAGCCAGGATGGAAAGCCGCAGTGGACTGCACCTTTCCTAACTCACTACCAATTTGTGGTGGGAAAGGGGAAGGAGAGCCACGGTCTAAGCTCTTGTGTAACATTTGGCTAGGTTGCATTTGAGTAAGTTGAGCTTGGTGATGTCCCAGAATCAGTCTTCACCTACTGTTGGAAGGGAATTACCTATACGAAATGTCCTGTTATGACGACAACTCATGATTCTAGCCGTATGCGAGGGAGACATACATTCCATTCATTTTACATTGCATTCACAAATTGTATGAGTTATTTATGTATATATATATGTGTGTGTGTGTGTGTGTGTGTGTGTGTGTAGTTGTTCCCGGTTACTGAGACATTATCTCACACCCCTCTCCTATAAACTAACATTTCAGGTGACTGTTTTGGCACTAGTCCTGAGAAGACAAAGGAGTAGCATCGGACGTGGGAATACTAGGTCTATGTAGTTTATGTATCTTATACCAAGTAGGATAGAATGTTTTGTAATAGATGTATGACATGGATGAGGATTGTTATGAATGGATGTTATATGTATGGTATTGTATGTGGAATTATGTTATGTGATGTGCATGTTGGATGGTAGTACATGTGCAGTTTGAGATGTTGAGGAGTCAATTTAGTGGTGTTTGAGAGCCCAAAGGTGGAATTGGGCCCTTTTGGTGTGGTTTAGGGCCTGTAGCCCATTTTGTCAAATGGGGTTTAAGGGGGTCAAATCTCAGAGGAGTGGTTCCCTTAAGGTGAAACCTCTTTGGATAAGTTGGTTGAGTGGTTTTAGACCTGTGTGAATGGTCTCTATATGCCCATTTGCCTTTGGTGGCATTTGGAGAAGGTTTGTGGTGAGTTTTGGTCAAAAAATGGCCAAAACGGTGTCAAATGTCCAGAATCTCCATACTGAGTAGTATTGAAGTGAAAGTAGTGTGTATGGATATATTGGGACTAGATTGACTTGTAGGAGTTGGAATTAAGTCAATTGGAGGTTGGAGCATAATGTTATGCACGTCAAAAGTTCGCCCTGTTGTTGAATTTTTGCTGGTGTAGAAATCAGGAGGGGGCACCACGGTGCCAGTGTCCAAGCCACATGCCAGTGAAGGCAGTAGCCATCCCGAAATAGAGGAAGGCCAAAGATGCGGCGATACTATAGAGGTCGTGGCTCCATCCCATTTTCTGGTGTTTTCTAGTTTGTTTCTGCTGCTCTGAAGTTTTGGGAAGTTGTTTTAAGATGTTTGGGTTATGCTTGGTTGGATTTTTGAAGTTTTTGGTCAAGTCTGGAGGTGTTTGGGAGTAGGTTGTTACACAGTGCCAGAACTGATGCGATCATACATGCATGGATTTTATTATAGCTCTTCCTATTTAGCTACACAAGTAGATTTAGTCTTTGTCTTTTGAGTTGCATATAATTCTTGGTTTCAATAGTCATTTTTCTAAAATTATATGTAAAAGTAGTGTATATTCCATATATAGGGCTGAAGCGGCTGGGAAAAAAATAAGCAATAGGTTGTGGAAATTTTTTTCACTTCCTTTTAATTAAACATGTTTACCATCATCACGTCTCTCTTCATCTGAAGACTAAGGATGTAAATTAAATGAAGAACTAATTATAACATGTAAAAGCGGACTAGTTAAGTGCCAAAAAGAAATGAAAGTTTAGCCTTTTTGTTTAACAAAACATTCGTATTTGATACTACTAGCAAATATGAATTCGACTCAATTAAATTAGGCTTCAATTTTTTTTTTGACCAACAAATTAAGTTTCAGTTAGAGGGAAGTTTTTCTAACATGATTTTTTGTCTATGTGACTTGAACTTAAAATCTTATTTAAGAGATGCTAATTCCCTTGCTACTTACTCTAACCCTCATTAATAATTTAATTAGCGTTATTTTAGAATGAAGAAAAGGAAAAAAGAGTAATTGGACTCAAATTCATCCATTGAAATCTGACGAGCTACTCATATTGTCACTACGTATATTTAATGCTATGATATATTTTCTTCAATTGTTACAATTTTTTAAAGGGACACACATGTGATCCTCTAAAGTTGTTTTATTATTATTAGAAGACCTTTTATTTTAGGTGAAAAACTTTATTTGGACTTTATTATGTTTATCCACTTTTGCATCCTCTAATTACATTATGTTTATATGATTAATCAATTTCATTAACACAATTTAAATGATATTAACAAATGATGAAAGCATAGAGGATTTTATACACAACATAATAGTATGGATTGGAAATGGATGCATGCAAATCGTTTGAGTAAGGAGTTTTAGGATGGAGTCAAAGAGTTTGTTAGGTTTACAGTTGAGCATGCTAATAACCCCGATAAAATTATATGCCTCTGCTTAAAGTGTTGTTTTGGAAGGCTACTTAGTTAAGAGAAGTTGGAAGAACATTTAGCATCTAATGGAATTAATCGAAGTTATACAAGTTAGACAAAACATGGTGAGATGAATGATGGGTATAGTGATTTGGGAACAAGTAGGAGCTGTGGATCAAATGATTTTGATACAAGTACATTTGACAATGACCGTCTTCAAGAGATGGCAAATGTGATTGAGGATAAGCTTCAGGATTGTCCTGAGATGTTTGATAGGTTGAAAGCAGATGCAAAAAAACCATTATATCCTGGTTGTACTAAATTCACAATATTTATCAACCATGTTAAAGTTATACAACTTGAAAGTGGTGAATGGATGGAGTGATAAGAGCTTCACAGAATTACTTGCATTTTTTAAAGATATGCTGCAAGAAGATAATAAGCTTCCAAACTGAACATATGAGGCTAAACAAATGTCATGCTCTATT
Source organism: Adenanthera pavonina (assembly GCA_026686845.1). Classification (NCBI taxonomy): domain Eukaryota; kingdom Viridiplantae; phylum Streptophyta; class Magnoliopsida; order Fabales; family Fabaceae; genus Adenanthera; species Adenanthera pavonina. The sequence continues at coordinate 5,839,265 of JAIVEN010000019.1, read as the reverse complement.
GGAATGAGCTATAAGAGGATACATGTTTGTCCTAATGACTGTATTTTATTTTGACAAGAATATGCATCATTAAACAAGTGTCCTAAATGCAATGCCCCATGATACAAGAAGAAAGAATCGAATCCAATGAAGGTGGTATGGTATTTTCCTATCATACCTAGATTTAGATGCATGTACAGTAGTATAGAAATTATGAAGCTCTTGACATGGCATGCAGATGAAAGAATTGAAGATGGAAAACTTCAACACCTTGTAGATTCTCCACAATGGAAAAGAATTGATCATGAATATGAAGATTTTGGGGAAGAAGATAGAAACTTGCACCTTGCTTTATCTACTGACGGAATGAATCCGCATGGTATGCAAAGTAGTACCCACAGTACATGGCCCGTTATTTTGTTGATTTATAACTTCCCACCATGGCTATGCATGAAGCAAAAGTTTATGATGTTGTCAATATTAATTTCTGGACCCAAACAACCTGGAAATGATGTAGACGTATATTTGGCTCCACTAATTGAAGATTTGAAGCTATTATGGGAGAAGGGTGTGGAGATATATGACAAATATAGGGAAGAAACATTTAGGTTGAGAGCTATGCTGTTTGGTACAATTATTGATTTTCCAGCATATGGTAATTTGTCAGGCTACAGTATCAAAGGAGAGTTTGGATGTCCTATATACGAAGAAGGCACACATGCCATATGATTGGAACATGGTGGGAAATTTGTCTTCCTCGGACATTGCATATTTTTTCCTTTAGGACATTGTTACAAGTGGTGGAAAAAAGCCTTTAATGGGAATACAGAAGAAGGAAGTGAACCTTTTCCATTAAGTAGTGAGGATATGTTTGACAAGGTGAAGGATTTGAATGACAACTTCGGGAAACCTTTTTCAAGACATCGTGGGACTAGTAGGTGGAAGAAAAAGTCAATTTTCTTTAAATTGCCATATTGGAAGTCTTCATATGTGAGACACTTTCTTGATGTCATGCATATAGAGAAAAATGTATGTAATAGTGTAACACCTTACTTTTATCTATATTTTTCCATATCTCATAGTATGTACAATGTCCAAATTGCCCATATTCAGAGCTTGAACCATTAGTAGAACCAAAATATTTAATAAAAAAAAACGTGATACTATTTATTTGGTTCTCAAGTTTTCTGGATGAACTTTGAAAAATCATAACTTAATCCAGAGAAATCGTATCAATTTGGTTCAAGTCTCTAAATGAAGCTAGAAACATGACATACAAGATAAAAATATGAAAACTTATTTTAACCTGACCAATTAGTACAGTTTATTGCTCAAACTTATATTATACAAATGGTCATTTCTCTCCTTTCAGGATTTTGGCCATAAATTTAAAAATTCATATCTAACTCTATACTGAGCCAAATCATGTATTCTATATGCCATTGGAAAGATATATATGTCGAATTATCTTTATATTTTTCTTATACATTTATTTTTTCTAGACAGTTCACAGAATCAATTTGAATCACTAGGGATCAAGACATCACTTTTACTGGAACAGTCTTGGTAAAAGTTGTATATCTCTCATTGTACAGCTCCAATTGAACTCAAACCAGTGATATATTAACCTCAAAAGATAAATATTTTCATAAATATAAGCCACTGAATTTTTGGAGCTCTGTACGATTTTATATCACTTTTCAAAGTAAGTGATACTTACAGTGAAATTCGCAGCTTTTACTTTACTGTCCAGTTTTGACCCTTAACTTCAAAAATATACTATAAATTGTACACATATCCAAATTAAGTGTTCTTTAGCTCATTGGAAATATTATTCTCTCTACTTTCAGAGCATATATAACACTTGACTTAATTTTCATGTTTCAGTCAAACAGTGTTGACTTTACTTTCATGGCCACAAAATGGACTTCTAGCAATATAACATGGCAAATAAGACTTCATAACAAGCTCTCATGATCATTCCATGTTTCAAATCCATGCTCAACATTTCATAATGCTCATAAGGAAATAATAGCACAATGGCCCAGATATAAAAGCATATACATGGTTTTATACATAATTTCAAATATACACTTATAGCTTGAAAACACCATCATGCATCATTCTCTTCTTCATTCTCCTTTCCTTTTCTTTGGACTCCTTTGCCATAGATTGTGCCTAGTCATTTGGGATACTTGAGGGGATGAGATTGGGGAAAATCTCAGTAGCAAGTTATATTTCATGCAATTATGTCAATCATGTCAAATAACTCACATTTGATCACATCTAATCACATCAATCATATTTAAACAATAAATTGCCACATTGGTTATAAAAAATTCGGCAGCATAACGGCTTAGAAAATGGACATCCCGGGGAATAAAACCCCTCATTTTACAGCCAAGACCAATCAAAGAAATCACAATTGCAATATGGCACTACAATTTAATCATAGAAAGACAATGAAAGAACATAAAGCAAGAATATGAAACTTAGCTACCTTGAAGCATTCCTTTGGCTCTTCCTCTTGAATCTAATGCTTCCACTACCCTCCTTAGGCTTCCTCAAGTCCCTTAACATCATTAAACACTTGCTCAATCAACTAGAATAAGTAGCTACTTCATAAAGTCTCATTAAAACCCTAAAGACTCAATTTCTTTATCTAAAGTCTAATCATTGGGCCAATACTTGTCTTTAAGGTTTTTCATCATGGGGAACTCATTTTTGCCATCAAATACATGAAAATCCAGCTCCTTCCCACCTTATTAGTCTGACCAAAATCTGTTCTTAAGAGGAAGAAATTGGTTTTTCACAAAACTTGCTTAAATCATACTATACTTGCTTTCTTTTGCTTGATCTCATGCTTTCTCCTTAAGTCATGGCACAAAACCACTTTCTTTCCTAAATCCACATTAAAACAGAAACTAAACAGCAAGAGGAGGGGAGAAAAGTTCAAGGAAACCATCTTAAACTACCCAAGAACTAAGCTAGGAACCATAGAAATTACAAGTAGAAGCTTACCAATTTTTTCCTTGAATTTCCTTCTCTTTTTCCTTTTTCTTCTCCTTCCTCACGTGGCTTTCTTTCTTCATCACTTTGCTGCAGCTTTTCCCCTTCTTTTCTTTGCTAATTCATCGGCCAAACCATGAGGAAGGAGGGAGTATATATAAAAATCATTAACCAATGAAAACTTGCCACCTAAGCTTCTTGATTTTTCTAGCTTTTTCATGAAAATAATAAAATATGACTATTTTGACATGTGCAGCTTGTGGAGCACGAAATGGAGGGTATTTTGGTCCAAAAATTTTAGTTATTTACTTATCCAGATATATCATGGACCGGTCTGGACAATTAAAGCTACTTTAGCAGTATATTTTACTATTATTGGGATACTAATTATAATCATAAAATTACCATAATATAATTATCCCAATTGGTCCAAATATAAGATCCACACATTTTTCTTGAATGAATACTGCTTCTTCCTGCAGTCCAGACTGACATTTATTGGGTAAGATATTAATATTAAATCATAATTACCCAATAAATATTATTTTGATCTCAATAAATTCCATACTATATTCCAATGGTCTAAGCTCATTGAGAGCTTCATTTTGACTATAATTTTTCATATTTATAAAAATGCCCTTGACCCGGGATAAATTTATAATTTTTAAAACTTTCGGGTCATTAGGTGTAATTTGCCCCAAAATTTATAAACTTTTCTTCAATCCTCGTATGCGTCCACCGCCTCTTTTTTTTTTTCCCTCTTAGAGATAAAATCATCATTTTCATAATTCTTAGGGGTAAAAATATAATTTCTCATTTTTCCATCCAATCAGGAAAAATAACTTCTTTACCCTATTTCAAGCAAAACGGTGTCTGCCTGTTTTTACAAATTCTCTATGCATTTTTAGTTATCTAATATTTTAGGAATGTTACAAATAGCATCATTGGTACATTGCTCAATATTCCAAGAAAGACCAAAGATGGCGTGAAGGCAAGGTTGGATTTGGTTGCAATGGGAATAAGAGGAGAATTGGCACCGATAAAGGAGAAACGCCATATTTATCTACCTTCGGCAGCATATACTCTCTATAGAAAGGAGAAAATTACTTTTTGTAAGTTTCTTAATGGAGTTAAGGTTCCAGAGGGATACTCCTCAAACATTAGGAACCTTGTTTCTATGAAATACTTGAAGTTAAAGGACTTAAAGTCTCATTATTGCCATGTTCTATTAGAGCATTTGATGCCAGTGGCTATCCGATCCATTTTTCCCAAAAGGGTTCAAGGCATAATCACAAAATTACGTTTCTTCTTCAAATCCATTTGTAGCAAAGTGATTGACCCCGTGAAGTTGCCGACATTGCAAAGACAAATTGTTGTTACTTTGTGCAAACTTGAGATGTATTTCCCGCCTTCATTTTTTGACATGATGATTCACCTAACAGTTCACATGGTTAGAGAGACACAATTGTGTGGCCCAGCTTATATGAGATGGATGTACCCGATTGAGCGTTACATGAAGGTATTAAAAGGATATGTGAAAAATTGAAGTAGACCAGAGGGTTGCATTCTTGAATGGTACATAGCTGAAGAAGTTGTTGGATTATGTACTGAATACTTATCCAATGTTGATCACATTGGGCTTCCAAAGTCTCATCACATTGGGAGAACAAATAGGGAAGGGATTCTTGGAAATGATATAGTTAGCATATCTAGGACATAATGGGAGCAAACTCATTTGTATGTTCTATATAACTCCGATGAGGTTGAGCTATATGTGGAAATGCACAAGGAGAAACTTAAAAGTTTAAATCCCGACAAGAATGAGAGTTGAATATCAAAGGAACACAATCAGCTTTTTATTAATTGGTTGAGACATCACATTATTTTGGAGGTAGAGAGAAATCTTGGTTCAATTTCAGAAAGGTTACGATGGTTAGCTAACGGTCCAAGCATGCATGTCCTATCTTACATTGGTTATCTTATCAACAGCTACATGTTCTATATGAAAGAGTAGGATGATCAGGGCACAATGCAAAATAGTGGGGTAACTCTTATAGCTCAATCAATGCATATTTCTATTATCAAAGACAAAAACCCTATTTTTACAAATATGATATACTTTGGGGTAATTGACCGCAAATGGGAATTGGATTTTATCTTGTTTCGGGTACCAATCTTCAGTTGTAATTGGGTTGACAACAAGAACGGCCTTTGAGTTGATCAATCGGGGTTCATTCAAGTGGATCTTAACAAGATGGGGTATAGAGATGAACCTTTTATTTTAGCATCTCAAGCTCAATAGGTGTTTTTTGTCCTCGATCCTACTAATAAGTTGTCTATTGTTATGTTAACAAACAAAATAATTGACAACCAAAAAGATGTTGAAGTCATCAAGATGCAGATATTAAGGATGATCCTTTTTTAGGGACATCAATTGATTTTGATTATAGTGGAGATTATGCCTTGTATGTAAGAGATGATCATCAAGAGGGTATTTGGATCATAAAGAGGGGACAAAGCAAAAAGAGGAAAAGGTTTGAGTTTGAATTTTGTGTTCTTGAATTTTTTACTAATTTTGTGTTATTCTTCTTATTTGTGACTTTGAATTTTCTAATAACTTTTGTCTAAATCTTGTTATCTGCCTTTCTATGTATTAATATCTTACTTGTTTGTTTGATTTATATTTTAGGTAAATGTCTTTCTCTTCTGATTATGATAGCGATCCAATAAATGTGGATCCCAATAATGTTAACAAACGGATCAAGAAAGAGTTAGAGAAGCATCATCGTGGGTTGACCATCTTGAAAGAGGTCTCATGGGCAAGAGATAGTGACCAGAAGATTCATGTGGTGTGGAATCATAGAGGCCACCCAATAAAAGATGGTGGAAAAAAATTAAGCAGCTATATCGAGATAACTGCAAAAATGAATGTGCCTATAGCAAGTAGCCATTGGAAGGATTGGAGGAAAGTCCCTAAGGGTGTGAAGGACTTAATTTTCAAGGATATAGCAGTAAACGGCTTATTATAATTATCTTATAATGTTTTTTACTATATAGTTATACTTATCATAATTATTCTGGGTACTTTGTTTTGCAGTTGGGATTTGACATCAATGAGTGCCATAGAGATTTCATATACAGGAAGGATGGAGTGTCGATGCGAGCTTTTAGATATATCCTTACAAAAAGATTTTTAAGAGATCCAGATGGTAACATCCTTGAGCATCCGCCTAAATTATTTGAAGTCTACATAAAGCAAAAAGACTGGGATGTTTTTATGGGTATCCGCCGTGAGGAATCTTTCAAAGTAATACTTTTTTACATGTTAGTTGTTAATTCTATTCTAATGCTATATGTTTCTAGCTATTGCATTTGAGATTTTGGTTTTCTGCAAATATTGAGCCAAACAAAATAGTGAAAGGGCTAAGTGTCAACAATACCCCTATAGAGATGACCGTCTTGGATACTCGGGTATGGAGGATAGGATGGTACATGTCTATAGATCTTATTTATATGAATATGTTTTCCTTATAAATACTTACAAATAAGTTATTTATGTTAATACATAGCATTCTCAAGAGGGATCTAAAGGTGGCTCTTTAACCAAGCGTCGTGTGTTATGGGTAGAATCAAGAAAGAACAAGAGATTATTGAGAATGAAAACGTCAAAAAAGTTTGTGATACAATTGTAAGTCTTATATTATTATCTGTATTTTCAATCATTTCTAATCTATTTTTATAAAATAATTTATTTATTTATTTATTTATTTATTTTGCTTTCACAGGATACCCTTGTAGAGTCCATGTCTAAAGATATTGAGGAAGACACAGGGCTTGATGTGCTAGGCAAGGCATTAGGGCTCCCTGAGCACCCTGGTCATGTTAGGGGGGCTGGGTTTGGCGTTACTAAGAAAGCATATTTTGGGACTCAACGCCGCTCATCGTTAGACTCCGTAGCTAAGGTTGCTCGATTAGAGACAACTCAATCTGAGATGGAGAGAAAATTAGCCATGTTGATAGATTTGGTGCAAACACAAGCTGTAGTACTTAAGCAAATACAGTCGTCACAGGTTGCGACAGCAAGCCCCAGTGTCAAGTATAGTTGCCCTCTCCCATTTGAGCGTCTCCCTGAGGTAATTGCTTTTCTAATCAAGTTCACAGTTTTTTTTTACATGTATAATTTTTTTTTGCTATTGGTATAAGGTGTATCATACTATTAATTATGGTTGGATCGCCCTACTCGGCTTGTGGTTACAGAGGGGCATATGGAAAACATAGGAGGCGTCATTCACAATCAAGCCCTACCTAAAGGCCATGTGAGAGTATCGATTGATGTCCCCAAAGAGGAGAATGCTATATTACCGATTCCTACCCAAGATGAGGATAAGGTAGGACAAGCAGTGGGTAGTTACGTAGCATGGCCAATGAACCTCATTACCCTTGCTCTATCTGTACAGGTATGTTAATTGACACTTTATTATAATTTGCTACTATGTAATCACTAGTTCATCCCAAATTGACCAACTTTGTTGCATAGGCAAAAGGAAAGCGTGTTCTAGGGTCAAGGCAATCCAAAGAGTCAATCGTTGCACCCATGAAGAGACTACTCGAACCTAATGTTAATTTAACGAAAAACCGCAAGTACTTGAGAGGATTAGTAAGCATAGGGCAATGGGAGATTATAGAAATTGAGTATGATATAGGGATCTACAATAAAAGGATAACTAAAATGATCACCAAAGAAGTCATCCTATTCATGGTGGATCATCAACGGCTTGGGGCTGCGAATATTAACATATACATCAAGCACTCAAACTAACATAAATGAACTCCTTTCCAACTAACCTTTCATTTGAGTGTGTGATATCAATACATTTGTTTTTTTTTCATTTTAGGTACTTGTATGAAAAATTTGTGGTCCTTGCCAATCTCAATAGCAAATTTGTGTTCCTTCACCCCCAAAAAATATCATCTTTTTGTAAAGGTTTGATGCCCCAGAAGAAGATCACATAACAATCTCAAGAAATTGTGAATGTGTTCAAGGCAAGAGCCGATAAGGAAGTACTATTTTTGGCACCTTTGCACCAAGGGTCAGTAACTTGTTGCTAAAATATCAAATGATGACTTTAATTCTTGTGAACTGACTACTTATAATTTGTTAATGTTAATTATTTTTTCATTAGAGAACATTGGATGTTGATTGTCATCAACCCAGTAAAGCCAAAAATATATTATTTAGACTCTGCAAAACAATCAAGGCCAGAGAACCGCATCCAAATAATAGAAATGTTCAATAAGTAAGAATAAACTTTTTTTTTTGTACTTTTGTATATGTCTCCATGGTAATTCAAAGTTACACTTATATTAATTTTCTTTTCTCATGGTTAATAGTGCTGTGAAGATGTTTTGAGCAGAAGGAGGGCTTAATGACAGGAAGCAACAATCATATAAATGGACATCAATAAAGGTGTTTATAGATTAATATTTAAGCAATTATATATTGTGATTGTGCATATTATGTGCTGAAATTCATGAAAGATATAATAATGCATGGCCATAGCTCTATCCCGGTCATGGTATATAATTCCATTTTATGCAATTACATTAATGCTTATAACTTTTGACCATTTTTAGTAATGTCATTTTATTAATTGCTTTATGATATTTTAACTTGTATAGTACTTCCCGGATACCTACTATGATGAGTACTCCAAAAATCAAATTAATAAAGTCATCGCAAAGTGGAGTGACTATGTAACTGATATCTACCTAACTAAAGAGGAGGAGGAGGAGGGGTCGGAGTAGTTGATTATTCTTTTCTTAGATTTGACTAGGGAACATAGTTTAAGTAGTGTCATGTTAGGGAATATGGGTAGCTTCTTGTTATTCTCAACACTAACTTTGTCATAGTGAAATGGTTCCTTGTAGACATTTTTTATAATATATGTAGTTTTTTTAGATCTATTATGCAAAGTTAAAATTTGTCCAAACATAACTCTAGTACTGTACAATTTATGCTATTTTGGGTCATGCAGGTTGTAAAAAATATTGGGGAATACTTGAGAGTGAGGAGATTATTAGGAAGAAAAAAGAAAAGAAATGTAAGCGGTTGTTTACATAACCACCCACAAAAGTGTACTTTTGTAGGCAATTATCTGTATAACCACCTACAAAAGTAAACATTTGTGGGCGGTTATGTAGACAACCACCTACAAATTAAAGTGCACTTTTGTGGGCGGTTCTATAAACAACCACCTACAAAAGTACAATTTTGTAGGCGGTTATAAAAGCGTACAAAAACACCTTACTTATGTTGGCACTCTCATAGTAGGCGGTTATGAACCGCCAACAATAGCTAAAAACAACCGCCAACAAAGCCCTTTTCTGATGTAGTGATTTTAGATGAAATGAAAGCCACAACTATAGATGCAATTGCTATGGCTGATTAATTAAATTAAATAATATATAAAAAATAAAATATATATATCATATATATATATAAATAAAACAATAATACCTTTTGCCATATTAAAAAAGTTATTTCATTAGTTATCTGAATCTGGATTAACTGTATTTAGGACATAAGAAATCCTGTTAGAAGTTCTAAAATAGTTGTCAGTTAATCAAAACATGCACTACTACAAAATTGAAAATTGTTGGCGCATTTATATAGGCGGTTATTTTAAAAAACGCAAAGAAATATAAGAAGGGAGATTTTTGTAGGCGGTTGTTTAAATAACCGCCTACAAATTTGTTAATAATTTAAAAATAAAAAAAATAAATAATATCGGGATAAGAAACGAAGGCGGTTATTTAAAATAACCGCCTACGTATTTTTTAAAAAATAATATTAAAATACGTAGGCAGTTGTTTTAAATAACCGCCTTCGTATATTATAAATATAATTATTTTTATTTTTTATTTTAAATAAGACGTTGGTGGTTGTTAAATAACCGTCTTCGTTTTATTTAATATTAAAAAAATACATATAAAAACCTAGGCGGTTATTTTAAATAACCGCCTTCGTATATTTTAAATATAATTATTTTTAATTTTTCTTATAAATAAAACGTTGGCGGTTGTTAAATAACGGCCTTCGTTTTATTTAATATTAAAAAATGCATATATAAACCTAGGCGGTTATTTTGAATAACCGCCTAGGTTAATTTTAAAAATACAAACGAAGGCGGTTATTTAAAATAACCGCCTTCGTTTTCCTTACCCTAGTCTCTTATATCTCAGAAACAATCTTTCGGCCGCGAACTTTAGAAACAAATTTTCCCTCCTCTCGTTTTCGCCTTCCTTCCTCTCGCCATCGCTTGCAATCTTGTCTTCACTCCTTAAGTGTATCTTATTTATTCGCTCAGTTCACTCCTGCAACTTGAACGTAGTGAATGAGCGAAGCGAAAGAAGGATTTTTCTCACTTGCCGTCACTCCACAAGTCTCTGGCTGCCGTCCAATCACCACCTCCAGCCGGTACGTCTTCCCACCGGTCTCCACCTTTGGCATCTCTGTAGCTCACACTTCATCCATCCAGTCTCTATTCACCTCTGCGACATCTCCGCCGGAAAGCAGTAAGCTTCGTTCCTCCCCAATCCAGTGTTGTCTCACTTCTGAAGCAAACATTCCTTCTTCAATCAGATTCAAAGACGCCTAGATTTGGCTCTTGTACCCACACTAGAGGCAGGTATAGTTAATTACTTTGTTGTCTTATTGTTATTCAGATCTGATAAGTTTAGTAATAATGAAATTAACTGTATTCGCAATTTATTGAGTTATCTGGGTGAGAAGACATGAGAAGCTTTGGCAGAAGGACAATGAGCCTATGGTACTCAACAGGAGGGAACCATGAATGTGTATAGGTATGTTCTTCTTTATTTTCATACTTCATATATATATATATATTTTAGTATATTATGCGTAGTAGCTTGATGATATAGGACTTGAAATAATTTACTTATGGATATTTAAAATAGACGTAGGACTTGAAATATTGTCATGTAACTAATTGTGCACCTAGTTTTATCGAAGATTTTCTTACCTGCATAAGAATGTGTACACTAAGTTTGGAGTGGATTTGAGTTGTTTTGAGTTATATTTTTTTACCCAAAACTTTCTTAGTTTACTGAATATGTGAAAATGGGGAATTTTGAATTTTAAGTGGTTAAGCCAGGAATTAAGTTTTAGAAGCTTCTTTGGATACTAAATAATATGGTTACTAAGTTTGGTAAGGATGGGAGTTGATTTACTATATAAACATGTAGCTCTGAAAGGATTTTGGATTGATGCAGTTACTTTGGCATGTTATGAATCAGTGAGATTTCTTTTGGTGTTGGGATCTTTGTTGGGGCCTGTTCAATTGTGAAATTATGTTAAAACTATTAGGTAAATCACAAAGTTGGTTTTGGGTCTGTAATGGTGAATCGTGTATCATGGTGCAGAGCATCTGACTTCGTTTCAAGTGGTGGTTCCTAGTGCTCGGACATCTTGGCTTTGTAAGAGAGGTAACCTAGCTTGGTTATTTTATATTCTTTACTTCATAAAAAATTGTTATATTTTATACTTAACTATGTTTCTTCTTTAAGTATATTTGTAGCAAAGTGATTGACCCTGTGAAGTTACCGGCATTGCAAAGAGATATTGTTGTCACTTTGTGTGAGCTTGAGATGTATTTCCCGCCTTCATTCTTTGATATGATGGTTCATCTAACGGTTCACCTAGTAAGGGAGACACAATTATGTGGTCCAGCTTATATGAGATGGATGTACCCAATTGAGCGTTACATGAAGATATTAAAAGGTTATGTGAAAAACCGAAGTAGACCAGAGGGTTGTATTGTTGAAGGGTATATAGCAGAAGAAGCTGTTGAATTTTGCACCGAATACTTATCAAATGTTGATAACATTGGCCTTCCTAAGTATCGTCACATGGGGAGAACATCTGGGGAAGGGATTATGGGAAAGGAAATTGTTAGCATATCCAGGACCCAGTGGGAGCAAGCTCACTTGTATGTTTTGCACAATTCTGATGAGGTTCTTCCATATGTGGAAATGCACAAGGAGAAACTTAGAAGCTTAAACCCCAATAAGAATGAGAGTTGGATATCGAAAGAACACAATCGATTTTTTATAGATTGGTTGAGAGGTCATATTAATTCAAAGTGGGAAATGAATCCTGGTTTAGTTACAGACAAGTTGAGATGGTTAGCTAATGGTCCGTCTATGCATGTCTTCTCTTACACTGGTTACCTCATAAATGGCTACACATTCTATATCAAAGAGCAGGATGATCAGAGCACAATGCAAAATAGTGGGGTAACCCTTATAGCTCAATCAATGCATATTTCTAGTGCCAAAGATAGGAACCCTATTTTTGCAAATATGTCATACTTTGGGGTAGTTGAACACATATGGGAGTTGGATTACATCTTGTTTCGAGCACCGGTTTTCGGTTGTAAGTGGGTTGACAACAAGAATGGTCTTCGAGTTGATGAGTCAGGGTTCATTCTGGTTGATCTTGATAAGATAGGGTACAAAGATGAGCCTTTTATTTTAGCATCTCAAGCTGAACAGGTGTTTTATGTCCCTGATCCTGCTAATAAGAGGTGGTCGATTGTCATGTTAACCAACAAAATAATCGATCATCACAATCAAGATGGAGACCAACAGGATGAAGATATTGAGGATGATCCATTTTATGGCGCATCATTTGATGTTGATTCTACTGGAGATGATGCCCTCTATATGAGAGATGATCATGAAGAGGGGATATGGATCATGAAAAGGAGGGGAGGAATCATTCATGGTAGAACAAGAAAGAGGAAAAGGTTTTATTTAAACATATATGTACTGCCTTCAATTTATTTTCGTTATTTAATATAATGATCTTCTTATTTTGTTATGTCATTAATTTTTCATTATGTAATTAATCATTTTGATATTATTACAGGTAAAAATGGCAAAGCGTGTCACATTACAACGAGAGATGACGAAGCACCGACGTGGTTTGACAGTAATGAAAGAGGTTTGCCACGCAAGAGATACTGGAAACAAGATCCATGTGGAATGGAATTACAAAAATCATCCAGTCAATGAAGGTGGAAAGAAGTTAAGTAGCTATATCGGAGTGGCTGCAAAGTTGAAGGTGCCCATCAGCCATCCAGAATGGGATGATTGGAGGAAAGTTCCATTTGGTGTGAAGGATTTAGTTTTCCAAGACATAGTGGTAATTATAATTAATTTCAGAACTTAGCTACATTTTTTATGCATGCAAACCTGTTATAATTAATTTGAGTATTTTGTTTTGTAGTCCGCTTTTGACGTTGATGAAAGCCATAGAGTGTATATATATCAAAAGGCAGGGATTTCATTGCGTAATTTTCGATATATCTTGACGAGGCACTTTATGAAAGATGAAGCTGGCAACATCATTGAGCATCCACCTGAGGAATTTAGAATCTACATAAAACAGGAACACTGGGATGGCTTTATCGATCTTCGGCGTCAGGAGAAGTTTAAGGTGAACAATTTTTCCTGTTTATATTTCAATATTCTAATCCTCTTTGTTTATAATTATTTGATTGTAGTATTGAAATTTTGTTAGAAATTAAGTGAAGCAAATAGTCAAAGGGCAAAGAGTCAACAGTACCCTTACCGAGCCGGCCGTCTGGGATATTCTGGAGTAGAGAGGAAGTTGGTAAGTGCATGTATATCTTATAGCTGTCAAAACTTATATTTATTCACGCGGACTATTTGATATCTAATTATTTCCGTGAATTCGTAGGTACTGAAGGAGGGATCCACGCGGACAAAAGTACCCCGTCATGAGCTGTGGTCAGAATCCAGGAAAAACAAAGAAGGGATTATTGAGAACGAGAATGTTCAGAAAGTTGTTGAAAAAATAGTAAGTACTACCTTACAACAATGATTTGACCTCTCATGTTTTAGAAGGACAAAAAATTATTTCTTTATTTTCACAGATCCAGATTTCAAGTCAGACCTCTGAAGGCGAGCAAAGCTCAGGGTTGGATGTACTTAGCCAAGCACTAGAGCTGCCTGAACACCCTGGACGTGTTAGAGGTGCTGGCTTTGGTGTCACTAACAGGGCCTATTTCGGGACCAAACGCCGGCACTCTGACGCTACAGCTAGGGTTCTTGAATTGGAGGCAATCGTCCAACAACAACATGAAACACAATCTGACATGAATAGACGATTAGCCCAGCTTGAGTTATTGGTCAAACAAGCTGCGTTGCAGGGGAGCCAAGGGGGAGCAAGCAGTCCTAGTGTGAAAGATAGTTGTACTCCTCCATCTCAGCATCTCCCTCCGGTAATTGCTTCTCTTATTAACTAAATTTAAAGTTAGTTGTTGATATATAACAATATTTTCTAATGTTATGATTGGTATAGGGTATAGGACATTGTCTCTTATGGCTGGATAACCCTCGGCGTGTGGTTGCAAAAGGGCATGTGCATAACATCCCAGGGGACATGCTTCACAATGCACCCTTGCCTACAGAACATGTCAGAGTATCGATTGCACTTCCCAAAGAAGAGACAGCGAGGTTGCCTGTGCCTATCGAGGGAGCAGAAACGGTAGAACAGGCCGTGGGTGGATTTGTAGCATGGCCTGTGGATCTCATTACTATTGCTCCACCAAACAAGGTATATGTTAGTTGACAAGCCACTTAATTTCTGAAGATATTTGTATGTTATATCAATTGACTACTTGTGTTGCACAGTCCACAGGAAAGAGTCAAGGGAAGAAAGTTGTGTCTGGACAATCGGGGGAGTCAATCATTGCACTAAAGAAGGGACAACCTCAGTCATCAAACTCACAAAATCGTGAATTGCTTAATGGTATATTAAACATGGGGTTATGGCAAATGATACACATTCCTTATGATGTAGGGGTTTATGGTAAGGAAGTATTTGAAGTGATAACTGAAGATATGATCTCCTACATCATTGATCATGGATGGCTTGGGGTACAAAATATTAACATATACATCAGGTATTGAAATTAACATAAATGAATTGATCTTTCATTTGACTATGTGATACTAAACTATTACTTTTTCCATTTTAGATTTTTGTATGAAAAAATTCTAGTCCCTTCTCAGTTGATCAACAGATTTGCCTTCATCCACCTACAAGATATTTCAGCTTATACATCGGGTTTGATGCCACAGAGAAAGATCATAGAACAGTCACAGGATGTGGCAGATGCATTAACTGCAAAGGGGGGTGAAGGGGTGTTATTTTTGGCACCATTTATGCAGGGGTAAGTCACTTATCACTAAACTTTGTAATAATAGTTTTTTTTCATGTTAGACTGCTTTATTTTAAGTTTATTTGCTAAAACTAGTAAATTTTTCTCCTAGGAATCATTGGATGTTGATTTGTATTGAACCAATAAAACCAAAAATATATTTTTTGGATCCCAAAGGAAATCCACCAGACTACCGCCCACAGATGCTAGAGATGATAAATCAGTAAGAATATGCAATTATATTATGTGTTTTTGTATTTTTCTATTTATTAACCTCAAATTTTTTCTATATTAATTTTCTTTGGTAATGCTTAACAGAGGTGTGAGTATGTTTCGAGCAGCACGTGGGCTAACCAACAATAGTAAGCCGAACAACCAAAAGACTCCAACAGATCCGGGCTTATTGTATAAATGGACACGTATTCAGGTATTTATGATCTAATACTCAATCAACTATTGAGATTAACATTTATTGTAATTAATCTAATATTTATATAATTTTATTCAGTGTCCGAAACAATCTAATGATAATGATTGTGGATACTATGTGTTGAAATACATGAAAGATATCATTTTACATCGACAAATCTCAATCCCCTCCAAGGTATGTACATAATTCATTTTTATGATATTTATATAAAATTTTAATAATATAAACTGCTTTTGTAATATGTAATATTTTTATTTTCAGTATTTTCCGGATACATACTCTGAGGGATACTCCGAAGCTCAGATAAAAGAACTCATAGAGGAGTGGAGCCAATATGTGGTTGGACTTAGGAGGTGGGTATAAGTGAACACATTCTAGTGTTATTTGTAGTTGTTTGGTTTTACTTTGTATCTGTTTGGTTTTGGTTCTATCATATAGCTACATTCAATTGGTGGTTCTAATCTGTTTTGGAGAGCTTATGAATTTAAAATTGATCATGTTGTAGGCAGTACAAGGGAAGAAGCATAGACTGATGACTTCTAAAGGCTAGAAGATGCCTGCTTTTTTTGTTCTCTTGGTCATCATATATGACAGATAATTTGATATGTACGTAGCTTTTGGTCATGTATATATATTAGTTGTTAGTGTAGAAGCTATAGATTGGCCTAATATACATGATACTTTAGAAAATCTAGTTACTGGATTATGTTATATATCATTTTTTTGCTCTTGTCAATTGGATATAAATATTATCTATAATTTTTTATTGAGACATTTTGAATATAATATAACTTTTGCTTTAGATAAATATCTTAATTATGGGTATTTAGTTCTGCTGCATATTGACACTGATGCAGGTTCGAGTGATTGCAATTAAAAATAACAAAATGTTGCTAGGAAAAAAAAAAAGAGAACTTTCGTTGGCGGTTATTAGTAAAACCGCCAACAAAAATGTTTTGATTGGCGGTTATAAATTAGAACCGCCAACTCATATTAAAATTCAAATATTCTTAAAAAAATGTATACACTTTAGTTGGCGGTTAATTTAAAACCGCCAACTATAATTAAAATTACAATTAATTAATTAAAGAATAATATTTTAATTCAGTTGGCGGTTACGTATATAACCGCCAACTAAAGTTAATATTAAAAATAATTTAAAAATATTATTTATAATTTTAGTTGGCGGTTATATATATAACCGCCAACTAAATTCTTTTTTTTTTTTGCGGTTACAACATCTAACTGCAAAGGAATTCTAATTTTATTGGCGGTTATTATATATAACCGCAAAAAAATGTTAATTTTTTTTGCGGTTTCTAACCGCCAATGAAAGTTACAGTTTTTTTCGGCGCTAACATACTTGGCTTTTTTTAACCGCCAAAAAAAGTCAAAATAACCGCCAACAAAGACGTATTTTGGCGTAGTGATGCATGGAATGGAATCATCATGCTAATTGGATCAAAAGAGGGTGAATAAGAGAATTTTATGCAAGAAAAGAGTTATTTCTTATAAAGTTTTTTGTTTTTATTTAGAAGTTATTGGAAAAGTATGGCTATTTTTGTTAGCTTTTTTTAATGAAAAATTACTTAAAGAACACTCTTAGAAAATTTTTTGTTGTTTTTTCAGACTTTTTAAAAAATAAGGATCTAAAAAATAAATTTCTAATTATTTTGAGAAGTTATTTTGAAAAACTTTTTTGGAGCTAAAATTCACTTTTCCAGTAAAAAAAATTTCTTATGATTGACACAAAATAACTTATACTTTATGTAAAATTTCTAATTTAATATAACTCTTGATTTTAGGGGAGATTTGTGTAGGTTTTTAAAATAAAGGAAAATTTTTATAATTAAAGCAAAATATAAGGTAAGAGTATTTCACTCAAAATTTAAATAATCAACTTAATAATTAAAATAATGTATAAAATATTGACTATAAAAAATAATATATAAAATATTAACTTAGGTTAGCGGCTTCCACGCTTTTTTGGGCCAATTATATATATAATCCATTTTTTTCCTTTTTACTCTCCCCATACTTTCCTTTATTTTTTCAATATGGACTGCTCAAATAATATTTAGACAATGAAGATTTATTTCTTTATTATTTTCAATAATTCAGTGAAATATCAATTCTAAATTGTTTATATTTATTTGAAATGGTGCAAATTAAAAGTGAGGAGGCAAAAAAGAGGAAAAATTGGCTAGAATAACGTCAATTCACGTACGTACAGTACCATATGAGTTGCTGGGTAATATACACAGGCAACATCATTTTACTTTATTATTATTTCCGCTAGAAATTCTTATTTTAAGCATATGTAAGTTACACAACTTATGATAGAGAATTATTTTATGTTTGGAGTTGCACCAAGCGACCATTAAGTTGTTGCAGTGGTCTTGCATTAGTATAAGATTCCTGCAAAATAGAATTTTGCATTGTATTTAATTAGAATTTTAGATGGAATGAAAACCACAACTATTGATGCAATTGCTATGGCTGATTAGTTAAAATAAAATAATATATGAAAAAATAAAAAATATGTCATATATATATAAATAAAACAGTAATACCTTTTGCCTTATGAAAAAAGTTATTTATCATGTATTATCTGAATCTGGATTATTATTTTTTTTGTTCGAAATATCTGAATTTGGATTAATTGTATTTAGGACATAAGAAATGCTGTTAGAAGTTCTAAAATAGTTGTCCGTTAATTAGTACATGGAATCACCATGTTAATTGGATCAAAAGAGGGTGATTAAGAGAATTTTATGCAAGAAAAGAGTTATTTCTTACAAAGTTTTTTGTTTTTATTTATAAGTTATCGAAAAAGTATGACTATTATTGTTTGCTTTTTTAATAAAAATTACTTAAAGAACGCTCTTAAGAAATTTTTTGTTGTTTTTTTCAGACTTTTTAAAAAATAAGAATCTAAAAAATAAATTTCTAATTATTTTGAGATTTCTTTTGAATAACTTTGGAGGAGCTAAAATTCACTTTTCCAGTAAAAAAATTTCTTATGATTGACACAAAATAACTTTCTAAAATTTCTAAACAACTTTTTTGGACAATATGAAGATCACTTTTATTTTTGTTTAAACAAATGTTCATTTTTTTAAAGGTTTGATACAAACGCATGGGAGGTACAATCAGCAATTATGATTGATGAACATTGATCAGTTTAATCTTTTTTTTTTTCATATTTATAATATAACGATATATTATCACTAAAATAAATTTGAAAGTATTCAAAAATCAAAGTTCTTGTAAAAGGATAACTTACGTCTTGAGCAGCAAGTCGGAGCTGTCTAACTTGCTCTTGTGAAATTGGTTTTACCTGACGAATAACGCAATGGATGAAAACAGTGAGCGGTGCGACTACATCGATCCTTAATATAAAAATAATTATTATTTAATTATGCAATTCTTGTGCAGGATAAAAATCAGATGAAAACCTCTTTATCAATGGTCCACACCACATTCTCATCACAAGGAGGAGTGGTTAAAGAACCCATATATCTGTAATACTGTCTCCTGTTTATCTCGATGACAAGCTCTGGATTAATTGCACCCAATGATACTTTTGCCGCCCTATTTTGAGAAATTCGCATCAAATCATCCGTTACCTACAGAAGATCATATATTCGGGGTCTGTACATCAGTCATGGTTCTAATCCTCTTTACCAACAAAAGAACTATACCATTTGATCCCCTTATCAAACTGTTTGATCCCTTTATCAACAAAATATTTTAGATTTGTAACCAAAAAAACAAAGCATCATAGAGGTTTTTGGCATGATTGACTTATTACCACCCCTTTTCGGGCATGAATCGATGGAGGGATTTTTTTTTTCCCTTGACAAAAGGGCATGCTGGATCCTGCGTGTGTGTGTGTGTGTATATATATAACAGACAGAAAAATATACTCGTAGTGGGTATCTTTTCTGTCTAAGATTAATAATTGACAATTAACTTATACCTTACGAATAATTATGAATCATAATTGACAATTATAATTTAATTTTAACTATAAGTAATATGTTTGTTGTTGTTGAAAATTTTGATGAAGATTATTGCTCATTTAATCATAATTTTCTTTCTAAATCTTTTCGTTTTTAATTAAAATCTCTAGAATTTTCAATTATTATAAATTACAAATGTTTTAGAGAATCACAAAAAAAAACTCATAAATAAGAATAAATATTTCTCAATAATTTTAAAAACATAAAAAAATCTATAAAGTAATTAAAGAAGATATATCCCCACAAAAAACCTATTCTTTTTTGTTCTCAAATTAAAGGAATATATGTTTACTACGAAAACAAGGTAGAAAACTAAAAATTATTGGGCTTAAGTTAAAATAAAATACTAAAACGTTAGTGTATAAAAATCATGTGAATGTTTAAGTTTAAAGGGTTCAAGTTCAGATTTATTAGGCTTAAGATATCAAAGTTTCGAAAATAAAAACCCAAAAATATTTGAAAGATTTAGAGGTTCAAAATATTGGAGTTAGGGGTGTAAAATATCAAAATTTAATACCTCAACATATAATTTTCCCCAGAGTAGGGGAGGCCATGGTCCCCCTACCCAAACATGCATGCCTCATGACATGAGTCATACGTGCTCAAAAACAACATAAAAGAAAGAGTGTGATTGTTTTCTTTACCGTTTGCAAGAAAGGATCGGGTGACCTGATTTCATAAAATTTACCAATCACTGCAATTCCTCCTGCTTCACTTTTATGCACTATATGTATCTCTACATCAAACCTGCTTTTGAAATGTCATTCAGTCAATATATCTATAAAAATCATAAAGGGAGACTCAGTATATATTTATGGCATTCACAAGTCATGAATTATAAAGTAATTGAATTCGCCTTGCTATGTTTTTGGAACCGTTAATCTTCCATAGCTATTATGTATATATATTTGGGGGTTGTTTTGTGTTACACAAGGCAAGAATGTGATGAAGACAAAGCACCTTTTGCCATTGATGGTGTGCTCAGAAGGAGAATGCCAGTGATAGTGTTGGAGAGTGTATTGAGTTCCATCAATCTGAAGATTGCCTGCACCCCCACTCCACTCCAACTACACATATCCATTCCCAAATAAACAGCCACAAAGAACCACATACGCAAACACAAAAGAGAGTAAGTAACCTGGATCCTCTCCAATCTAATCATCAGAGGCTGACGAAATAATAATAATAGGTCCCATTTAATTGTATGTATGGAGATGATCTTAATGATAAAAAAAAAAACAGAGAGATTTTAGTGTTGTGTTACTCTAATATTATTGTCGCCTGTATCGAAAAGAGTGGCATCGGAGGGGTGATAGCTGATGTCAAGGTTGCCTAAAGTGGATGTCAACTCAGCCCCATTATCGTTGAGATCAATAGGGGATTGCGTGGTTCCACTTTTGCACTTGGACCACTCAGGTTTAATGTCTCCCCAATGAGCTGGCCCACGATCGCTGTTCGGATCATAATTAAACTCACCACCTGTCCAGATATCACATTAACCACGAATAAAACACAGAGAGAGAGAGAGGGGGGGGGGGGGGAGAGAATATACTTATTGTAAATTTGCAATATATATATATCATGTCTTTACCAGGTTGTTGAGATGAAGCTACAGAGAAAGAGATCAAAAGGAGTACCGCGAAGAAGCTGGAAAGCTTGTCCATAGATTCTTGTGATCGTGAAGGACGAGTGGGAATAGCTAAGCATTTATATATATATAGAGGTAGTGAGAGAGACCTATTATGATGGGAAGCTCAGTTAATTCCATTCCATTTCAATACCGCGGTTAGCTAGACGCTGTATATATATGTTGAATAGGCAAAGAGATAAAAGCTAAATATTTTAGTTTACTCAAAATAAGAAAACTTAAACCAAAAATGGATGAAACCACCAATTTCTCAAGTGTTGCTACAGAAACAGAGTTTAGATCATTCCAATCAAAATTAAATTTAGATGGTTCAGATTTGATATTTTTATTTTTCATTATTGTTTTTAAGAATTTATGATTAAAAAACATTTATATTTTTGTCTTTATTTTTTAAATTAAAATTAGTATTGAAATTTCATATAATATATAAATTTATATCATTTAAATCAAATTTAAATATCATTGATTCATTGGTGCATGGCTTTTTCTAGCATTTTGTTCGGCAGAACAAGAAGTTTGCAGTCAGAGACTTTGCATCTGGTTATGTGAAAATAACATCCGATTTATGTATATAATTATTAATTATTAATTGGCTTCTTTTGGTAAATTCTCTTTGATTTCATGTCTCCTAATGTTTCAAATCAGATTCATTCTCAAAATTTGGAAAGATCTTACAAATTTGCTTCAACAAGAAAATTAAACAGTCAATCAATGATAGAAGAATATAATTAATATGTATCTGGTCCTTGATTCTATAATTTCCAACTCATTTGTCTTGATGAAATTTTTTTTCCTGCTAACTTGTCTTGATGCAATTAATTACGAGACATGTGTATGAATTTAATTATAAGTTTTTTTTTTGCAGGAATTTAATTATAAGTTTACAAAATTAATGAATGATTTTCTCTAATTTTGTAATTAATTACGAGGCATGTGTATGAATTTAATTATAAGTTTTTTTTTGCAGGAATTTAATTATAAGTTTACAAAATTAATGAATGATTTTCTCTAATCTCTGTAGTGATAGATTATTGGATCTTCCTTGTAACTTACAAAATAATTGACCAATATAGGAAAAAATATATAAATTTTCCGTCAAGAATCCTTGCAAATATCTGAAATTTTATTGTTGAAATTCAATTATATATATTATTCATCCCACAAGATTTTTATAAAAGTAATTAGCTGTTAATGTAAAAGGTACAAACGGGGAACATAGCAGATACATGAAACAAATAATTATTACTCTTATCTATAGACATACAATTCGTTAAAATATGTGTTGACAAAGATTCTTATGTAGTGATCTTCTGAATCGAGTAGGTTGAATTCTTTCTGGTCTTTTGAATAGTACAGGTTTAATGTTTTCCACATAAAGGTATAGGCATTCGAATTCCTTGAGTAGTTGATTTACTTTTTCAGTGAACATAACGTACTTCTTTAAATGACGTCGTTTTAAGATTTGAATCATGTATTGTAAGATCCATAAATTTCTATCAATGATTTAGAATTTTTAATATGATTTATGTTTAGATTATGAGGAATAAAAATATACAATGAATTGTGGTTTTAATAAGTTACATTGAATTATGATAAGTATATACTGAATGAAGATATACAATGAATTAATGTCACTTGCTAGCCAAGACATTAACACTATAAATATCCCTCCTATTTCCTCATTTTAGCACAGCACCAGTTGAGAGTGAGAGAAAGAGAGAGCCGAGGGAGAGAGAGTGTGAGTGAAAGAGAAGGAAAACGAAGGAAGGCTAGCTTCAAGTAAGGTATGAAGATATTTTCTAGAGTTTATTTTTAGAGTATAATGAAATTAAAATTTTTATTTATTCCTATATAGATTGTTGATCAAGTTAAGAATATATAATGAGAATTTCATATTAGAAATGAGAATAGTAAGATACCAGTGGTTAGAAATTAAGTTTAAATATTTTAGATTTATGTTCATGAGATAATTCCATTAGTATTTATGTGACTATTAGGTGCTTAAAAAAATTAAAGAAGAAAAACAAGCTGCTTAACTCAAGATACTTTTCAATTGAGGTAGTATTTTATTTATTTTATGCATTTTGTATGAATAAATTATGGATATTATGTGATGTCATTGGATGAGTTGTTTCCATATAAACGTTTTGAAATGTTATGGATGTCTAGTATTAAGGTGAAACTCTGTCGAAATTTTTATAAATGCATGAAATATGAGTTATTTGATTTGCTTGCATAACTACCTGATTATGAGCATGATTTGTATGAATGAATATATATACTACTAAGATTTCCCCAAATCTTACGTCCAATAACTAACAATCTTAGGGCCAAGCACAAGTAAAGGTAAAGGGAAGGAGGTGATTAACTAAGGGGAAGCATACTGGAAGATGTTATCTCATATGTTACACTTAGAATAAATGTATTAAATTATGGTGATATGTTTTAATTATGATTTCTCTCCTAGATACTTGTTGGCTTTATTGTTCTTGAACATTAATCAAACAATTATAGTTCGATTGTCTTGAATATTAATAAATTAAGTGAACTTTTAGTTAAGTTATTGTCTTTAAAAGCATGGTAATCTAAGGTGTTACATGTATCTAATTTGAAAAATCAGTAAACAAGAAATTAAAGAGCTAGCATTTATCAAAGAAGGTAATTAATATTTACCTACATAAATAATTATCAAAAAAAGTTATAAAAAATATTTACCTAAATAAATCAGATGCTCATCTATCTCTCTCTCTCTCTCTATATATATATATATATATAGACGAAAAGCTCCCTCTCAGCAATTCTCAATGCATATAAGCGCCATGTCAGCAATTCTCATACGATATGCTAAAGGATATAACGAATTGTGAGCTATTAGCAATAACGATT
Organism: Adenanthera pavonina; assembly: GCA_026686845.1. Taxonomy (NCBI): domain Eukaryota; kingdom Viridiplantae; phylum Streptophyta; class Magnoliopsida; order Fabales; family Fabaceae; genus Adenanthera; species Adenanthera pavonina. Next base: position 5,815,019 of record JAIVEN010000019.1, on the reverse strand, counting down.
GGATAATTATCTCTTTTTAAAACGTCATTAATTATGATTGAAACTTTATTCCATATGTATTTCCCTGACCTTCATATGTATTTCACTAACCTTTAATACTGATTTACAGAAATATAAGAAAAGCAATTCAAATTAATTCAATTTTATAGATATTGTTATAATCATTTCAAAGACGTTTAATCAAACAATTTATTCTATATATACAGATTTTATTGAGATAATGGATTTCGTTGACTGCAATTATTTTTTTTATGAACTAAAATCTTATATTGTGTATGTAATATTGTGTATATGTTTTATAACATATTATATATAATTATATAATATGTAATATGTAAAAGTTTTGGATAGGTTAAAAAAGGAAAAAAAGGCACTGCTGTTGCACGATTGATGCCATATTTGAATTTCGATTGCAATTTTTTCTATAAAGTCAACGCATATCTTTTAGATTTTTTTCCAATGTTCTGCGAACATGCACAATTCATATCGATTTTACAATCCATTAAATACCGTGTATACTAATTTATGTGGTATAATGTGCATTAATCAGGTTTAAATTCCATTTCAATTTCTGGTGAAAAAAAAAAGATACTGCTTGGTTGCGAGGTTGGTGTCATAATTGAATTTCGACTGTAATTTTTGCTATAAATAAAATTAAATCAATTTACACATATCTATTATCTTTATTTGAATTATTTAAATAAATATTTTTTCAAACAAACTTTATCAACGTTATAACGAAAATTATATATCTGCCATTTTATATTATATTAAATCAACGTACGTCCTTCACATTATTTTCCATGATTTACAAAACTGACATGCACAATCATATTGATTTCACTATCCATTAAATACTATGTACACTATACGCATTAATCAGATTTTAAATTCAATCAATGTCTGGCCATTGCGTGTTAATGTTGGTGCAACGATATCATACTAATAAGAAATATTGATATGTCAATTGGCTTGTGAAATGGCAACCATTGTTCCCGTACTTGAAGCAAAAATTGTTTCTAGATGAAATGAAGTAATGAAGATTTGTATGCCTATGAGTTGCTGATGATGATATCATTTGTATTGACTATAAATAACAGTCAAATATAGAGTTTATTAGAACTATGTGAATACCATGTTTTATCTAATTTTATACATAAAAAAAATTGATACAAATTTTTTTTTAATATCAATTTGAATGCCAATTTTATAAGGGAAAAAATCTATATATATAAATAAAAAATAAAAAATAAAAAATAAAATAATATTCTTCAAATCTAATTCTTTTTTAAGATTTTCAAAATAAAAATATAAAAAAAAATTTCTTTAGAATTTTCCTTTAATATGAATAAAAAATTTCGAGAAAATTCTAAAAAATTACTAAACAAATCCAATCTCTTTTCTGTTAAGAGTTTCAAAAATCATATCCTTTTATTTTTTACTTTTTAAAAACCTAATCTTTTTAACTTAAGATTTAAAAAAAAAAGTGTTTCTTTTTAATATAATAAATATAAAAAACAAAAAATAAAAAAACAACAAACAAGAAAAAGAAAATGAGTGAAACGCAGGCATCATAACGGGTCTCATTCTCCCAATTTTGCCCTAACCCAATTATTCAGGGCTCGGGCGTGAAGAGGAGGGAAGCCGAATGAGGAGTTGGACGGAGACAAAGCACGATGGGGAAGAACAGAGAAGCAGAGCAGAGAGAGCGTGGTCTGAGCCTGAGCGAAAAGCAGACAGCTGGGGCGAGACTCAGACGCGAGAAACAGAGATGAGCCACGATCCACGCGAGAGATGGAGGCATAGGGCTTGAAAGCTAGAAACGACAAATTGCTACTCCCTCTACTACTACTCTGTACCAGGTACAGCAGAGTAGTGGAAGTGAGAGCATTTGAGAGGAAAGACAATCGGAAGGAGGGGCAGCCGAGCAAGGCACAAATTGGGCAAGGAATAGGGTACGGAGGAGCATTCGCAAAGAGGAACGAGGACGACGCGCTCAGATTCTCGCTTGCAAGCCACTTGCCGAAGACCTATAAAGGAGGAACCCTAGAAAATTGGGGGAGGCCGAGAGAAAACCCTAGAGCAATTGCTCTGAAGAAACCAGAATTTGGGAACAGAGAGTGAACAAAGCGAGATTGAGAAAAACTAAAGAGGAAGCTGTGATCTTGTAAGGCGAATCCGAACAGAGATAGAGCCGAACCGAAAGCAAAGCAGAACGAAGGAACAAGCAGGAGGCGGCAAAAGGAAAATACCGAAGGGTTCTAGAACGAGGAATTGGAGATACGAGAGACGAAGGGGAAGAGCATAGGAAGAATTCGAAGAAATTGAGCGGTGAGGCATAAAACGTGATCTTCAACCGGTAATTCCACTTTGAAAACTCGGTTCAGATGAAGAAATCTCTGATTAGACTTGCGAATGTAAAAATCAGTCCTGAATTTCGATTCTCTTTTGTCTCTGGTGTGGGCGCTGTGCTTGTTTTTATTGCCATTTGATCGAACTGTGATATGTTGTTGTTTTAAGAAAAGCTGATGGCTCATTCCTGCTTTGTTTTTGTTGTTTGTTCCATTCAAAACATGTCATGTCTTGTGCTTGTGGGCAGGGGCGGGGACCGAGGACCTTCAAGCAGTGAGTTCGTTACTTCTGGGGTCGTTACTGTATAAATATTAAAATTATAATTTTGTATAGCAATTTTTTATTAATTTTTTTTTATTTTAATTCAAAATTCATAAAATTTACAAACTCGTTATCCTAGATTGATTAAATTTAATTTGATAGTTTTTGAATAAGTGTAAATTTGATTAATTGAAAATAACTAAGAGGATCACAAATTCATAATCATGATTTTTAAAAAAATGTACAAAAGGAATAAATAATTTCACCTAAATAAGTATAAGAACTAGAAATATAATAAATAATAATAATATAAAAACAACAAATTCACGATTTCGGCTTTCCTTCTCTCTCTCATGAGCACTTATGCCTTCATTTTTTTTTACTTTTTTCTTCCCTAATTCTACTTCTCATTTCTCTTTCTCTTTAATGCTTAACATCTTTCACTTTTTTCTTCTTCTCTTATCGTTTTTCTCTCCATTTTGCTGTCTTAGTCTCTCAACTCAGTCAAACTCAAATCCTCTCCAGCTCTCCAAAATCAAAGATCATGGTTCTCAAAAGTCACCAGACCTCTCAATCTTTTAAGTGTCTGTCTGAATTTATATGAATAAAAAAAGAGCCCTCATTCCCTATTACAAGTAACTAAAACCAGAGACTATATTTCTCACCAAAAAAAAAAACCAGAGGCAATATTTGTAAAAGTGAAAGAAGCCCAAATAACGAGTTAAATTCTTCTTTCCCTAGCTACCTGCTTTTCATTTTGTGCTACCTTTATCTTTCCTGATTTGGGTTTGAATTAGTTCAGTGGGTGCAAAACTAAGAGATCAATGGAGGCATACCATGAAATCTATATATGTCTACTTAAATAGTTTTTGGAAACTGAGAGGGGGCATTTGCACCCCCTCAACCGAATGTAGGTTTGTCAGTGTTTGTAGGAGACGCTGATTTGGTACTTATAAACTACTTGAAAAATAATTTGATTGAGATTTAGATATCGTTGAGCTTAGAAATCCAATTCAGAAATTTGGCTTTTAGTTGCTTAGTGTTTTGTTTGATAGTCCTTGCTTCTTTACTAATCAGCTAATGTGAGTAACCATTCAGTGAATGCTGGGTTCGTGTAGTGAAACCATGTTTAGGTGCTCTGCTTGATATGTATCCGTGCTATGCATTGAATTAGTAAGATATGTGGTATAGCAATTATCTTTGTGTTCATGTTCAGTAATGAAATTTTTGGCTTTGTCAATATGATGATGCTGTGGATAAATTGTTCCGGACTCTTATTGGGCATGTGTTCTTTATTTTGTTAATGGCATCAAATCTTGATGAAGTGTAATTATGAGGAAAGAAAGTCTTGGGCCTATGAGGTTTTTTTTTTTAGCTCACCAACATATGCTCTGGCATTAAATTAATACAACGTGCTTAAATGTCCAATGGTGAAGAGAATTTACCTTTTTTAATAAAATACACATGATCATAAATAACATTAGTAGAAATAATAATGATGCTATAGAAATAAGTAATGATTATGGCACGTGAGGTTTGTGAACTCATGTAGATATTTGAATTATTTGCTTTATCGTTCACGTAGATGTATCAATCAAGCCAAGTAATTTAAATAACCATAATTTATGAAAGGGTTTTCAAGCATATTTACTAAAGAAAATAATAATAATAATAATAATAATAATAATAATGATAATAATAATAATAAATATAATAATAAGAACAATAATAATAATTTTATTAAAAGTTCAAGCCAATCCGAAATAATCATACTGTACTGGCCGGGATGAGAAGGCCGAGCTTACAGGTCCGGGGAAGATAAACGTCCATTTAATGTACCACTCTCCGGGCTCATATACATCGAGCTTAAGCGCAACGATCCGAGTATTACATCAGTTATCAAGTGGTAAGCCCGAGTAATTGTACGGCCAAATGAGCGTACGATTAAATAACATCTCGGCCATAGGACCAACTACTGGGTTTCTCTGCAAAAATTGTGTTGCTCTGAAAATACTCGACTAGGAGTAACGGTAATGAGAGCAATAACCATTACGGAATCATAACTGAAGGACGAAAAATCAGGGATCAAGCAACAAGAGTGCGATATTCCATAATGATTATTTATGAAATATCCCGATAAACAAGGGATGAGAGGGAGAAGACGGTTACACCTTAACGGTCAGGAGAAGGTCAATAAAGAGGGGGCAAGAAGAAGAGTAGAGAGAGAGCACTGCACACTGTAAAAAAAGAGGAATAGTCTATCTCGGCTTTTTGACGGAACATTTTGGCGCCCACCGTGGGGCCGAGGAAAACTATCCCACCACCAAGAATCATGGTGCGAACCAGGAGCAGTGCGGGTGCAGGAGAACAACACCATGAAGACAGGACTTCTTTGGAGGACCATCCTGTCATTCGGGCAATGCGTGAAGAGATGGAAGCATTAAGAAAGGAGAATGAGGAGATGCGTGAGAGGAATAGGCAATTGGAGAGAGAACGCTATCATGAAGATACTTCTCCTCCTCGAGGAGGGGAACGGGGAAATACCAACAGGGATGCTCAGCGGTCGCATCCGGAGGCAAGTCGATGTGAGGAAACATATCATTCAGAGACGAACATTGAAAATTGGCGAGGGGATAAGCAGGCCATCCGGAGGAATCCGTTCGTTGATGGCATCATGGAGACGCCATTGCCAAAAGGATGGAAGGGCTTAAACTTGGAAAGGTATGATGGTACTACTGATCCTGATGAGCATGTGGATGCGTATGTCACGCAGGTAAATCTGTTCACGAATGAGGATGCAGTTTTGTGTAGGGTCTTCCCTACGTCTTTGAAAGGAGCAGCCTTGAGTTGGTACACTCGGCTCCCACCGCGATCTATTGATTGCTTTGAAACTTTGATAAAAAAATTTAGCGCGCAGTATGCCACCAGCTCACCTCGGCTGCATTAGTGAACTTACGCCAAGAGAAGGATGAGTCCTTAAGAAGTTTCATGGAGCGTTTCTCATCAGTCTCGGTAAAAATACGAGATCTAAACCCTGAAGTGGCAATGCACACGATGCTGATGGCCTTCAAGCCGGGACTGTTCGCTGATCATTTATGTCGGAAACCACCGGTCAACATGGATGAACTTAGAAATCGTGCAGCCGGATACATACAAATGGAGGAAGTGTCCAAGTTCAGAAATAAAGTCAGGACAGATCTGGATAGGCGGACGGAGTCAAATAACCGAGGAAGTATAAGGCCGATGTTAGAAAAGGGAAAGTTTAAAAGAGAAGGAACTAGTCGAGGGCCGAAGTATGACCTTTATACTCCGTTAAACGCTCACCGAGCTCGAATTCTGGAAGAAGCGTGCAATACTGAGTTGATACGGCTCCCACCTCCCGGACATACCCCAGAAACGGCAGATCAATCAAAGCATTGCAGGTACCATCGTAACTATGGGCACACCACGGAGGAGTGCTGGACGCTACGGGATAAGATTGAGGAATTAATTCAGGCCGGGCATCTCGGCAACTTTGTACAAAGAAATCGTGGTAATCATCAACCTTATAATGGACGAGGACGTGGTAGAGGTCAGCCCCGAGATCAAGAAAGGCCTCGACGGCAAAATGAGGACAGAAGACAACCCGACGACACTCAGAACAGGGAGGAAAACAGAGTAAAAGGGATAATCAATACTATAGCAGGTGGGTTTGCTGGGGGAGGAGCGACCAGTTCAGCTCGGAGAAGGCACCTGAGGGCCATTCGGACAGTAAATGCGACAACACACCGAGCGCCTCGAAGTTCTCGTCCCATCACCTTCTCAGATGAGGACTTCGAAGGAGTCGATCCTAATCAGGATGACCCTGTGGTGGTTTCGGTAGAAGTGGCGAATTACGTTGTCAGAAAGACGTTAATAGATCAAGGGAGCTTGGCGGATATCTTGTATTATACCACTTTCCAGAAGCTCGGGATACCCGACGAGATGATCAAGCCTTATCACGATCAGCTGGTTGGCTTCGCAGGAGAACAGGTTCATACCCGAGGATATGTGGAGTTGTTGACCACTTTCAGGGGAGACCTCGGGTCAAGGACCATCATGATCAGGTACCTTATTATTGATGCAATAACTTCTTATAATATCTTGATAGGTCGACCGGCGTTAAACGAGCTCGGCGCCGTGGTCTCCACTCCACACCTCATGATGAAGTTTCCCTCGGTTACGGGAGATATAATTACAATGAAGGCTGATCAGAAGGTGGCAAGACAATGCTATGTGGATAGTCTAAAAGTCACCAGGAGAGGGGTAGTCGGTAGTGGTACACAGACAAAGAAAGATACCACATCAGTAAATTTGGTGGAGCTTGATCCCCGACTTGATGAACAGGACCAAAGGCCAAAACCCATTGAAGAATTGCAGAAATTTCAGCTCGCTGGTGAAGATCGGTGCACTAGTCTTGGAAGTCAACTCCGAGGAGAAACAAAGGAGCAGATAACAAGGATGTTGAAGGACAATGCTGATCTGTTCGCATGGACTTCTTCAGATATGCCGGGAATTGATCCAAATTTCCTATGCCACAAACTGGCGGTATACCCTGAAGCTAAGCCGATAGCGCAAAGGAAGAGGCGGGTAGGTGAGGAAAGGCGGAAGGCAATGAGGGAAGAAACGGTAAAGCTGATTGATGCTGGGTTCATCCGAGAAATTGAATATACCACATGGTTGGCCAATGTGGTGCTCGTTAAAAAGGCTAATGGAAGGTGGAGAATGTGCACAGACTACACCGACCTAAATAAGTCATGCCCGAAAGATACATATCCCCTCCCCAGCATAGATCGGCTTGTAGACGGAGCGTCGGGCTGTGGCTTACTCAGCTTTCTGGATGCTTACTCCGGGTATAATCAGATCAGGATGTACCCCCCTGACGAGGAGAAAACCGCGTTCATGACTGAGAATGCTAACTATTGCTATCAGGTGATGCCGTTCGGACTGAAGAATGCTGGGGCTACTTACCAGCGGTTGATGGATAAAATATTTCAGGAACAGATCGGGAGGAACCTGGAAGTATATGTTGACGACATGGTAGTAAAGTCTGAAGATCCCTCCAAGCATGCTGCCGACCTTGGCGAGGTGTTCGGAAGAATACGGAAGTACAACATGCGGTTAAATCCTGAGAAGTGCGTATTCGGAGTCAACGGGGGGAAATTTTTAGGATTCATGCTAACACATCGAGGTATTGAAGCTAATTCAGATAAATGCCGAGCTATTATTGACATGAGAAGCCCCCAAAATATAAAAGAAGTACAGAAATTGACGGGGCGATTAGCATCACTATCTCGCTTCATACCGAGGTTAGCAGAGAAAGCTAGGCCGTTCTTTAGGTTACTCAAGAAGGCTAAGCAGTATGAGTGGAATGAGGAATGTGAGCAAGCATTTCAGAATTTCAAAGGCTTCTTTTCGGCACCTCCGATTCTTAATCGGCCGATTCCTAATAAAGATTTGCTGCTGTATATGTCGGTGACCGAACATGCAATTAGCTCGGTGATGGTGCAGGAAATAGGCAAGCAACAAATACCAGTATATTTTATCAGCCGAGTATTGCACAACGCTGAATCAAGATATCAGACTATTGAAAAGTTAGCTCTGGCTCTGGTCATCTCGGCGAGAAGATTGCGACCTTATTTCCAAAGTCATGAGGTTGTTGTAAAAACTGATCATCCCGTAAAGCAGGTCTTGAGGAAACCTGAGTTGGCAGGCCGAATGATCTCGTGGTCAGTCGAGTTGTCAGAGTTCGGTATCAGATATGAGTCAAGAGGGCCAATTAAGGCGCAATGTCTATCTGATTTTGTTGCTGAACTGACCCCACCCGAAAATTACAAAGATGGGGATCAATGGATACTTTATGTGGATGGCTCATCCAATACCAAGGGGAGTGGAGCGGGAATCATTTTGGAAGGCCCCAGAGGGATAACTTTGGAGCAGTCTCTTAAGATCGACTTCCCGGTAACTAATAACCAGGCCGAGTATGAAGCTCTAATCACGGGGTTAAATCTGGCCAGAGAGGTGGGAGCGAGCCAGGTAAAATGTCGGAGTGATTCACAGCTGGTTTCTGAACAAGTCTCGGGAGCTTACCAAGCCAAAGACCCACAATTGACAAAATACTTGAACAAGGTGAAACACTTGGTTGAATGCTTTGATGAATTCGCGATTGAGCATATTCCAAGAGAAGAAAATTCTCGAGCTGATTTGTTGTCCAGATTGGCTAATGTTAAAAGGTTCGGGCAGCACGAGACGATCATCAGGGAGACCATATATCAGCCTAGTGTTGATCTTGAGGAGGTTATGGTCGGAAGTAGCCCGGACCAGAACTGGATGACCCCTATTTGGAAGTATCTGGCCGAAGGGACTTTGCCCAACGACCAGAACGAAGCAAGGAGATTGAAGCTGAAGTCCTCCCATTACATAATAATGGGAAAGGACTTGTACAGGCGAGGATTCTCAACTCCCTTATTAAAGTGCCTCACTCCTGAACAGGCGAAATATGTTATGAGCGAAATCCATGAAGGAGTGTGTGGGATGCATACCGGTGGAAGATCTATGGCAGTAAGAGTAATTCGGGCTGGCTATTATTGGCCCACTATCCGAGATGATTGCACCGAGTATAGTAAGAAGTGTACTGAGTGCCAAAAGTTTGGCAGTCTACGCCATGCACCGCCGGAAGAATTGCACACACTGACGTCTCCGTGGCCATTTATGGTCTGGGGAATGGATATTCTTGGACCTTTTCCGATTGGAAAAGGGCAGGTCAAGTTCTTAATAGTTGGCATAGACTATTTCACTAAATGGATTGAGGCGGAATCATTAGCTAAGATCACGGCACAACAAGTACAGAAATTTGTATGGAGGAATATTGTTTGTCGATATGGGATTCCTCACTCGGTGGTTACTGATAATGGGAGGCAGTTTGTTGATGGAAACCTGAAGCAATTCTATGATCAGCTTGGTATTAAGCATCGAGTGTCTTCGGTTGAGCATCCTCAAACAAATGGACAGGCAGAAGCAGCGAACAAGGTTATTCTTGGGGAACTCAAGAAGAGATTAGGAAGAGCAAAGGGGGCCTGGGCCGAAGAATTACCGAGCATTCTTTGGGCTTATCATTGCACGCCTCAGTCAAGCACCAAGGAAACTCCTTTTAGGCTGACCTTTGGAGCTGATGCAATGATCCCGGTGGAAGTGGGAGAGCCGTCCTTTAGGCGAACACTTCTTGATCAACATACGAACCAAGAAAATATGGAAGTCGAACTAGATCTATCCGAGGAGATCCGGGAAAATGCACGTATACAAGAACAGGCTTGTAAGCAAAGAGCGGCTCGGCGTTATAATTCTCGACTTAAACCAAGGAGTTTTGATCGTGGAGATCTTGTTTGGAGAAAGCAGAGTGAAGCTAGGAAGAACATCGGTGAGGGAAAGCTAGCTGCGAACTGGGAAGGGCCTTACCGAGTTACTGAAGCGTTGGGCAATGGAGCATATAGATTAGAAAAGTTGTCAGGGGAAGCAATCCCTAGGACATGGAATGCTTCTCACCTCAAAATTTATTTCAGTTAGTTGATGTATACAAAGAAGGCGGTGTACTCTTTTTCCTAACTTGGTCTTTTGTCCCAAAGGATATACAAAAAAGGGTTTTGGCCGAGAAGGTTTTAACGAGGCATGCCTACCTACTTTAATAAAGGAAATTCTTTGTCATGATTTCATTCATTTTAAGTCTCGGTCAAGTGCGAACCGAGGTCTTCAATTAAAATCCGGTCAAGTCTGAACCGAGGTCTTCAATTGAAATTCGGTCAAGTGTGAACCGAGGTCTTCAATTAAAATCCGGTCAAGTATGAACCGAGATATCCAATTAAAATCCGGTCAAGTGTGAACCGAGATCCTCAATTAAAATCCGGTCAAGTATGAACCGAGATCCTCAATTAAAATTCGGTCAAGTCTGAACCGAAGTCTTCAATTGAAATTCGGTCAAGTGTGAACCGAGGTCTTCAATTAAAATCCGGTCAAGTATGAACCGAGATATCCAATTAAAATCCGGTCAAGTGTGAACCGAGATCCTCAATTAAAATTCGGTCAAGTCTGAACCGAGGTCTTCAATTGAAATTTGGTCAAGTATGAACTGAGGTTTTCAATTAAAATTCGGTCAAGTACAAACCAAGAGACTGAATTAAATTTTAGTCGAGATCGAACCAAGAAGAAAAGAGACGGATTATCATTAATTAGAAACAATTCTGGATAAACATCAAAAATAGACAATCAAGGAGGTGGGCCGTTTGCTTTTCAGTTCTCCAATTCCTCCTCGTCAACAAGCACACCATCTTTGACGTCTTTATGTACATCGAAAGCCGAAAGCTCAATCTTCGGAAGAAAGAGGTGCACCTGACGAAGTGCTTTATGGAAGCCTTCTATATGCTCTTTCATTATTTGTTACACGGCTTCCTTAACATCAGCCTCGAGCTCGGACTGTTTCTCCCTCGCTTGTTCCAAGTCCTTTTGCAAATTAGCAGCGAGGGCCGAGGACTCGGCTTCAGCGCTCCTTGCCCAAGCAACCTCAGCTGTCAGGGCATCCCGTTCCTTCTCGACTGCTTGCACTTTCATCTCGGCATCACCAAGGGATCCTTTCAGCTCCTCCACTTGCAGAAGGAGAGCTGCTTGAGACTTTGAAGCCTCGGCGAGTTCTGAAGAAGCCTTGTCTTTTGCATTGGTTGCTTCCAGAAGCTCGGCCTTCGCAGCTTTCAGGCGACGGTCACTCTCCTCAAACTCCTCCCCACAGAGCGAGGCCATGGTCGCGGCATGCAGGCACATAGCCGACATGGAGTCCAAAACAGCCTTGGGACCCAATCGTTGCAAAGCTTCCTTGTCCCCGACTTCCTGGATGCGGCTCCCAAAAAACCTAGCAATGTTCGGGTCAGTGCTCGAAGGAGAGCGTCTAATGGGAGACGGCAGGAGAGGTGAGCGAATTGAAGAAACAGGCTCCTCGTCGGTGGTCGGAAGTCGGGCGCGTTTGCTTGGGGGGCTGTGTGGAGAGGAGGTGATCTCAACAACTTCCGTTGTCGTCATTGTCTCGGCATGTCCTCTCTCCTCTCTATCAGGGCGAGTTTGCAGGTTCTCGGTTGAAGGTCCTGCTGATGAGGCCATGTTTTTTATCGATCGCCAGTTGAATTTCCCCATCATCACTGCAGAGTAGAAAATATATATATTAAAAACTCAGACAAGAGTGGCAGTAGAAGAAAAAAGAAATTCAGCACTCACGTGAAAAATCTTTATTAGGAGTTGAGGAATAAGGGAGCCTAAGTAAAATTTTGCAGTTTAAGGGTTGAGGTAATCTATTTAATTTGTCGACATCCGCCTTTTCGGATGCCGACATATCCTCATAGCACCAAGACTGGAATTTGATCGGGGTCCGAGTCCAATATAGAGGAAACCTGGGTCGTCCCTCCTCATTGAAGAACATTTCCGAGTATCCCTCGGCTGGGCGCACCTTAAAGAAACTTCCTTTGAAGTCTTTGTAGGATGAGGTATATGGACCGATTATTCCCTTTTTATTCATGCCACTGAGAGAAATCCAGCCGATCTTATTTCCAAATCGGATCTGGTAGAAGTAGAGAAATTTTGGAGCAGTCGGCGTCATGTTCAATTTTCTGCACAGGACTTCGAAAGCCTTTAAAAACGCCCAGCTGTTGGGATGAAGCTGAGTCGGAGCAACGTTCAACGTCCTTAAAACAGCGCACTCAAACTCCGAAAAAGGAAGGCCAACTCCCAGTGACTCAAATAATGTTTTATACATATAGGTAAAATGTATTTGCCCTCGCTGTGCTGACATAAAAACGTGCTCATCTTCTGTACACGGCTCAGCAATCACGGCCTCCTCTGTTTGTATGCTAGACAGAGAGATGGATTTCCTCATTTCCATGATAGACTCAGCAGTCCGAAATCTTGAGTGATAAGATCCAACTTCTCCTTTAACCCAATAATATCCCGGAAGTTGAATGTCGGGAACTGGATCTTTTCAAACCCTTGAACTGATTTTTCGCGGGTTGGGTGCAGTTACTTGCACGGCAGTAGCCGAAGATGAAGCTTCCCTTTCAGTCGGGAAGTCGGCCAGACGAAAATTCAGTTCTGCGCTGGGAAAGGAAGAGTTTGATGGCGAAGGATCTTCTCCGATACCCATAACTTCCCTCTCAACTAAGATTCGATGAGGGGACGACCCAGCTGACGTCTCAGATCCTCGGCTTGAACTCATAATGATTGGGAAAAATATGGAATAGAATATAGAAACTGAGAAAAAGGGGAAAGATAGAAGAGGGCGTACCTGGAAAAATGACGAAAAGGGCGAGAAAAAGGAGGTTAGAGACGACGGAAAGGTTAGAGATGATGGAAAGATTCAGAAGGAATGAAAAGTAAATGAAGTTTAAAGTGAAAGGATGAAACCCCTCCTTGAAACGAGTAATGTAATCATGACTTTGGGTAACAAAATCGTCACCATTGGGGAACGTGCTCCAACTGACGAAAAGACGCAGCATTAAATGACGCCGCGTGTAGCCGTACGTATAAGTGCATTACCGTCTCAGAAGCCGAAACGTCAAGGAGCCTTAGGGAAGGTTCTCGAATCCCCAGGATACTGAAACGGTTCAAAATTCAAAAACCAGTCTTTAGTTGGTCACGTGATCCAGAGCCTTTTCGTCCGAATCGGACTCGAGGCTCGGGGGGCTAGTGTACTGGCCGGGATGAGAAGGCCGAGCTTACAGGTCCGGGGAAGATAAACGTCCATTTAATGTACCACTCTCCGGGCTCATATACATCGAGCTTAAGCGCAACGATCCGAGTATTACATCAGTTATCAAGTGGTAAGCCCGAGTAATTGTACGGCCAAATGAGCGTACGATTAAATAACATCTCGGCCATAGGACCAACTACTGGGTTTCTCTGCAAAAATTGTGTTGCTCTGAAAATACTCGACTAGGAGTAACGGTAATGAGAGCAATAACCATTACGGAATCATAACTGAAGGACGAAAAATCAGGGATCAAGCAAAAAGAGTGCGATATTCCATAATGATTATTTATGAAATATCCCGATAAACAAGGGATGAGAGGGAGAAGACGGTTACACCTTAACGGTCAGGAGAAGGTCAATAAAGAGGGGGCAAGAAGAAGAGTAGAGAGAGAGCACTGCACACTGTAAAAAAAGAGGAATAGTCTATCTCGGCTTTTTGACGGAACACATACCATGTGAGATTTCTGAACCTGCGCGGGTATCCAAATTAACCACGTTATCATGTGAGATGAAAAGGCCACGTAGATATCTAAGTTATGTTGAATAACTTATGATTATTTAAATAAATAACTTTCTCATATAAATTCCTTTTTCAATATATATATGTATTTTGAAATATTTTTAAATAAATAACAATATTAGGTGAATTTTATTTAAAAATAATAATATTATTATTAAACAATAAATTTTCATATTATGAAAAATAATTAGCTAAATAATTACATCATATGAGTTTTTGAAACCCACGCAAGTATTTGAGTTCACCGTATTATCATGTGAGATAGTGAATTCAAGTAAATATACTAGATATATTATGCAAAATTTATTAAAGTGTATGATGATTGTTTGAAAGGTGTTCTTATTATAAGAAAATAATTATATTTCATTAAAAATGAATAATAATAGTATAACAGGTTTTTTTCCAAATTTTATTTTCAAAAATACAATAAAATCATGATATGGAAAATAAATAATAATAGTATTTCCTAAATTATTTTTTTTAAAATATAATAAAATTTTTATACTGTGGAGGGATTTTAGAGTTCACATAAGTAATTGAGGAATTGGCCTATTGAACATGACTTCTTTGAGTCTGCAGCATGTAGATCGGTTTTTTTTTCTTTTAAAAGAAAAATTCTCAAAAGTACAAAAAAAATCATTTCAAAAGTTAAAAAATAAAAAAATATTTTCAAAATAAAATAAAATAAGAGTAAGTAAATGAAACTAAATTTTCTTTTACAAATTAAAATACGTCAACCAAATTTCAGAAAATTATTTTTTTTTGCAAAAGGGTAAATTATTTTCAATTAGCTTTCTCTTATTACAAAAATTGCAATTAAAAAAAAAATACCACCCCATAAACACACATTTTTAACCCGAATTACGTGAACTTTAATCCCTATCGCAGGGTACGTAGACCCCAAACTCTGATTCTAGGTCAAGTTCAGCCTTGTAAATAAATAAATATTTTTCAATTTATTTTCTTAATTCATTTTTTTCATTTTTGTTTCCAAATCTCCTTAATTTCTTCCCTTTTCTGCCCTTATTCTGTCATGTGAAGGACAAAAGGAAAACCAAAATAGTTTTTAAAGTCATATTAATTTACACAATTAACTTAGGATAATTGTTCCTAAAAACAGGTGTCGTGGGATGTCTAATACCTTCTTTATGCATAATCGACTCCTTAACCCAACTCTAACTACACAGACCATCCATTTTCCTTCTTAATTCAGTTTTCTAAAATTTCCCTCAAAATTTTGCTTGCGACTCCTCAAAAGTTGATTTTCATTCGGAAACCCGATTTATCTCTTTTCTCTTTTTCCTCTTTTCCCATGCACTATTTGCGTCATATCTCCGAGTGCGACAGGCAAACATAGATGAGGTGGTGTGAGGGGCCAAGTTGGAAACTCAGGCCAACCCATAACTAAATATGCTTAGGATAAGTGGTTTTGTTGATATTTATGTGGTTGCCATTTATGTGTGTACATGACCTTGAGTTGGATCTTGCGGGTTAAATTATATAACTTTTGCTTTAACTTTTATATTCATAAAGAAATTTTAAAAAATAAAAATTCTTTGTTTAGGAGGGATGAGGGAGTTGGTTATCAAACCTTATTCTTAAATGTCTTTCCCATAAATACTGCCTTATTTAGATGTAAGAAAGAGGCTCATGAGATCTTGAATCAATTAAAAATTCAAAACTATAAAAAAAAATTGTTTTCTTGTATTGTTCACATTATCACATTACAAATTTTGAAAAATTATAACTAAATGCACAAAAATTATTTCATTATAATTCAAGTCTTTAAAAATCAATCACATCTTGAATTTCATGGAAAAAATATGAAACTGAAATTTGGACACGTAAATTAGTACAATTTATTCATCCAAATTTACTATTTATTTTTTGCTTCCAGTTTCTGTCTAGATTTTGACCTATAACTTTAAAAATTCATAACTCATACTACATAGAGTTGTTTTATGTATTATTTATATCATTTAAAACCTGTACATGTCTACTTTCTAATTGTATTTATTTTATAAATTTATTCTACTCATACAAGGTAGAACATTATCATAAATTATTAAGGGTTAGAATATTCTTTTATTGGAATAGTTTTAGGAAAATATATATATATATATATCTTTCATTAAATAGCTCCAAATACATTCAAACAAGTGGCATATCAATTATTATACACTATTCCAAAGTAACAACAGTTTCAGGCTTTTTCCAGTAAATTGTTTTTATATCATTAAATTCTTTGAGCCACATAACATATTCTCATTAGCCAAAACATACATAATCCATTTCATTATAAAGCTTATCATATTCTCTAATTGGAGGAATCATATTTTAGATCATTCCCTTTAACATGACATACTTAAACTTTTCTAAGCATTAACATGTCATCACCTTTCAAATAAAGGGAATATACATAACTTTTCATTTCTCATTTTCATTTCATCATGCCACATCATCTAGCATGCTTTCCTATACATCATAGGAATTCACTTTACATCATTTATACATAGCCATGACATAATTACAAAGCATGCTTATTGAGCAAAACATTAGCATCCATCATGAACATTAATTATCTTTCTCATCAATTCTTCTTCCTTTGCTTCCATCCATTGCTATTCATTTGCCTAGCATGGTCAAAGCTTGGGAGGATGAAATTGGGCATCTCAATAGTATACTTGCACATACTATTGCAACATCACATTACATTAAAAACATTCTTAGCATTGCACAATTCATCAAAAATGCATGAGAATATCATGTTGGCTAGAAAAATTTTTGCAGCATAACGGTTTAAAAACAAGGTATTGCAGGGAAATGCCCTCATCAAATAAACAGCTAGCCAGTCAAGAAAACATTCATGGCAACAACATGGTAATATAATCATATCATAAAACATATATAAAACATAATTATGCAATAACATAAAAGCATAGCAAGTAATACTACCTTGAAGTTTTAACCTTCCCTCTTTAAACTTAACTTCCTCTTGCTTGAAGCCTCTTCTAAACACTCCCTTGCATCTTTCCAAGCCTTAAAAGATTAATGCAACCATGCTAAGTCATCCAATTCTTAATGGGTTTACTTGAAAGCCACTTTGATCCCTAAACTTTCATATTTTGCATACTAGCTTTTAGTCTTAAACCCTTGACTGTTCTTGACTAATTTGGATCCTAGGAACTAATTGGAATTATTAGAATCATCAAATTCCAACCTGAAGGTCACTTTTCTCTTTGCCCGAAACTTATGCTTCAAAAATTCTTATTTTACATCTTTGGTTTAATCTTGAAACTAATTTTTGCATGAGGAATCCATTTCTACCACCATTGGATTCATGAAATTTCAAACCTAAAATGACTATCTAGCCTTGGCTGAAACTCCCTCTTCAAGGAGCAAGAGAAAGAATTTCATGATTCCTTAAAAAAAAAAAACTCATGCAAACCTAGTTTGTTTTATCATTTACATGCTTTCTCTTGATTTCATGAAAACATACCTTTTACATGATCCCCATACACGGCCGAAAACACATAACCCTAGAAAGAGAATAAGAAAGCCCAACTATCTTGATTTAAACTCATGGAAAAGTAGCTTGAAGTCGAAAAAGAAACATACCTCAAGCTTGTCTTTAGTCCTTCATGCTTGCTTTCTTCACTTCCTTCTTCTTCCTCTCTTTCTCTCTCAATATTTTCAGCATCTCTTCCTCTTTCTTATGCCTTCAATTTTGGCCAACTAGGGGAATATATAAAGACTCCAAGTTTTTCCCCAAATAAGCCCAAGTGTCCAATTATTTTGCGGTCATAAACAATTGCTTCTTAGAGTTGGTTTTCTAAAGCTTTCTAATATTAAAATATTCTCTCAAAACATTTGCTCTATATTTGGCCAATGAGAAGAGAGAGAGTGTCATTCATACTGCATATTTCTCCTAGTACAAATATATACTATAATGGTTACTTTTTATTTGTATAGTAAATTATTACTTTTGCAGTATTTTATAATACTGCTTATTTCTTTATATATATAGGAATACTCTAATTTGAAATCTACATTTAATTTAATATATTGTCTCAAATTATATTTAATATTGGATCCACATACTTTTTTTTTTTTACTTTATCAATATTGTAGGCTCATAATACTTTTTCTCTTTTTGTATAATTTTTACTGGTTCCTTTCAAATTGATTCTTTTAAGCTTAATGCATTATTTCATTGAGTCTAGCATGTCATAAGGTCCATTTTGACATCAATATTGAATTTTCAAAATTTTTGAAAATTATCAGAAAATGACCCAAATTTTTACTTTATTACACTTAAGGACCCAATATTTTGAATTAATTATAATTAAGGACCCAACATGGAAAATTACTACTTTGTCCTTTTCAACATATTAATTCCACCTTTTCCAATCATACTTTTCTTATATTTATACGAAACACATCATAATTTTATTTTTGTATAGCCCTGAAATTCTGGATGTTACAACAGCGAAGGTCCCCTCCCACTATATACATGTGTCCGCCACTGGAGTTTGTATAGCATTGGTTTATTCTTGCCCATGCCAAGTCAATATTATATTGTTGTATCTCAAGTGAAAAGTATATACATAAGATATTAATTCTTATTAGGAGGATAAACAAACAGTTAAATTTAGTCTAGTTCTGATTCTAATCAGCATGTATGCATGCAAAAAACTTATTGTTTGCACGTTCCAAAACTTAATTACTTGCAGATATTTTATACAAGTGTTTTTTGGAAATTTAAAGCATGACATAAGGAAAATAAGAATGCACTGATAATTGCTTTAATCATGACTTTGCACCCTACAAAAGATAGCATTTTATGTTTCCAACTGAATTTTTTTGCTAATTTTCTCTCTAATTTGTGCCAAGGCCACAACCTTTGATCTTTCCCAAAGCACAGGCAACCCCAAATACTTCCACGGATCATTTATATTTTCCACCCCTAACATCAAATTAATATGCTCTTTCATCGAATTAGGAGTATTAGATGAATAAAAACACACAACTTTTGTAAATTGACTTTTTGCCCTAAGGCCATACAATATGCATAAAGAATTTCCTTCATAAGACCACAATTACGCTCATCATGCTTTAAGAAACAAAATAATGTTGTCAGCAAAATGACAAAGGGTAATTTCCAGGAATCTTTTGGCCAGCTTAACCCACCTTATCTCACCTCTATTAACATACTGCGAAATCATACTTGAAGGCCCATCAAAAGCCAAGATGAATAGAAAAGGTGATAACGGATCACCTTGTCTCACTCCCCTTTTCGGCACAACTCTCCCTACAACTCGGCCAAACTGTTGTAAATGAAACGGAATAGAATGAACACACCCCATCACCCACCCTATCCATTTCTCAATAAACCTTTTAATGAAATCCCATTATAATTTGTCATAAGCCTTATTCATATCTATTTTAAGGGCCAGATCATAATTATTGCCATATTTCTTGCAATTTAAAAAATGAAATGCTTCATGAGCAATAACAATATTATCTTAAATAACCCAGCTAGGTATAAAAGCTAGCCAATTGTTGCTCCAAAATGCATTTATCCGAGATACCTTTCATCCTATTAGTCAAAATTTTGGAAATGATTTCATATGCAAATTTACATAGACTAATAGACCACAAGTGGTTAGTTGACTTGGGTCTATCAATTTTGGGAATTAAAATTAGATTTGTCTCATTCAGTGACCCTAGTGACTCATGCTGCTCAAAGAAACCAGCCACCATATCAATCACATATTGGCTTACCTTATCCCAAGCTATATGGTCAAAATGCCCTGAAAATCCATCTGGACTTGGTGCTTTATAAGCCCCCAGCGTACTGAGAAGCAGCCATTTGTATTTCCTACCTTGAAACTAGTTGACAAAGCAAAGAGTTATTGGGCTGAACAAAGTTTAACACCACATCCAAATTCCTAGCACCGTTGCTTTTAAATAACTCCGAATAGAACCATACCACAACCTGAGCAATGCCCTCCTTTGTTTCCACCCATTGGTTATGTTCATACCGTAATCAAAGAATCAAATTTCAACTTCTACGCATCATAGTACGAGCATGAAAAAACTTTGTTGTCACCTGCAATTAACCAATTAGTATGAGATCATTGCCAGCAATACAATTCTTCCTTATCCCATGCCTTTTCAATCTCTTTAAGCAATATTGCATCAACCTACTTTACGCTCTCCTCTGTGTACACCCCCCATTTAATAACCTCTATCAAATCAGTTAATTCACTAATAAGCTTCTTGTTATTAGGAAAAGTTGCATGACTCCACTTTATTAATTCCTTGTGACATCTATTCAGCTTCTTAAAGAACCTTATCATCATACTACATTCATTCAAAGACCAAGATTGCCAACATTGATGATCACCACCTTGAAATCAGGATGAGTACCCATACAACCTCATACTTAAAGGTTTTGGGCGTTTTACAATCCTTATAACACAAGTCTAGCTATAATAAATGATGATCAAAAGCCAAAGGTTCAAGGTGAAATAATAAAACTTTAGGAAATTCCTACTAGAAAGCAATGTTACCTATTGCATGATCAATCTTCTCTTTAATGTGAGCCTCTCTTAGTCAACAATTAGTCCATGTGAATCTGGCCCCCTTTTATTGAATTTCCTACAGGAATTGATAATCCGCCATAACACACTGAAATTGAACAATCTTCCTTATCGATCTTGGCTTTCCACCCAATTTCTCTTCCTAAGAAATCATGTCATTAAAATCACCAATGCATAGCCAAGAGCCCACCATCACTGCCGTTAGATGGAATGCCAAATCTTGACCCTCTCTTAGACTCTGTAGGTGGCCCATACACAAAAGAGATACACCTAAGCACATTGTCCAAAGATGAAGAGATAAAAGTGTGTATGATATTTTTTGAGCTACAAATTATATCAATTGACGCCTTTGAATGCCATTAAAGTGCTAAACCCAGCCAGACCCTTGGGAACCACATATCAAGTCTCCTCAAATTTACATCTCTACCTAATCCTTTCTGACTTCATTGTCTTCTGCTTAGTTTGCATAAGGAAGACAATGGAGGGTTTATGTTTTCAAACAATCTCCGTGAGGTTCTTAACTGCCAAGGGAACCTCTAACCCCCGGCAATTCCAAGATATAAGCTTCATGGCAACTTGGGGGCAGTTAGAGACCAGCCACGATAATCATGAATTTTTATTATTTTTATTCCTCTTATTTAAGCATTTTTAATATTGAATTTTAGCTAATTTTGTGTCATTTAGATACTATTTAGGCAATTAGCCTTAATTTGTAATAAATGAGAATTTTGGGATAATTTTTGGAAATCAAGCTTTAATTTTAATTTTTTTATTTTTCAAATTATTTCAAAAATTTAATTCTTCCATTTTATTTTATTTAATAATTCTCAATGTGATTATAGGTTATTTGTGGTTTAATTGTGATTAATGAAATAATTAAAAATTGATCCATTTAAGGGTAAAATTGTTAAAGAGTTTTGGAAATTTCTTTTTAGTATTTGATTTCCTTTATTTATTATCTTGACTCATAATTTTTCTCCAAATTAAGTTAAACTTTATCTTATAATTAATTTAACTTCCTTGGATAAAAATTTAATCTGATAGATGTTAGATTTTATTTAATTGGAAATATAATCTATCTGATATAATATTTTTTTGTAGGTCATGGTTGTAAGGTTTAGTATAATATAAGTTTTAATGATGACAAATATAGAGTAATAAGGAACAAATATTTTATATGTATCTGACATATATAATGTTCCTTAAAGAAGTAAAATGTATATTAGCATGTATTTAATTATGATTATAATGTATATATCATGCTATGTGTAAATATATCCACTATACTTTTACAATGAATAATATAAGTTGGATATATAAACTGGACTAACTACTTGATTTGTAAGTGTGATATATTAAATGTAGGTTGGTCCAAGTAAAAAGAGTGAGTATTGGAATACAGAAATGGAAATCAATATCATGCCTCACTCAAGAAAGAAGAAGAGAAAGGATGCTCAAAAAATGGAAGGTCAGAAGGGAGCATGCAAAGAAGGAAATGACCAAGTGGAAATGGAACTCAACATTTGAAGACCTAGTCACTAGGTATATTTTGTTTTCACTTAAGTCTTGAGGTAGGATTAATCTTTGAAAATTATTTAATCTTGTTACCATATGTTTTAAATCAGTTAGATCAAATAAATCTTATGTTAGCATACATTAAAGTTGAAAAACACTGATTGACAGACGAATTTGAAGTTAATGCTTGAGTATTTTGTTAAAAATTTGAACTTTGGTAACTAAAATTCGAAGTTATAGAGATGTTACATCTAACAGATGAATTTCAGGTTGTTGAAATTCAAATTTCGAGTCAACCATAATTTTTGAAAAATGGAAAATTAATCTGAAATCATATCAAAGTTCGTCTAATATTAAAGTGCAAAAAGAGTTCAAAATTAGTCCATTTGACAAATGAATTTTAGATGTCAAAATTCAAACTTTAGAATGAAGCTCAATGATTTACAATTGCATTTTACTAGCTCAACAAGTTTTAGTTATCAAAGTAATACATCATTGCTTTTAAACATAATGAAATCTGGTTTTCAAGAATGTAGAGTTTCACATTTGATTAGTAATTTTAAGATATCTCTAAAAATACTTATGGATTTGATGTAAAACTTATTTCATATGAAACTAGACTTCATAAGCTTTTTAAAGAAGGTTATTTCACTCAAAATAAAGGTTATATGAAAAAGCTATGGTCATTTAAAGTTGAGTAGTGAGATATGAATTTTTAGTTTTGACCTCTTATTATTATTTTGATTATATATCACAGAATATGTTTGTTTTTTAAGTAAAAATTATTTCATTTGAAAGTATACATTGAGAGCTTTCCAATCATCGGTCATTTGCTTAATTTGGAGTTAAAATGAGAGAGTTATAGCTTCTGGAAAATTGTTTACAGTGCAAAGTTTGAAGTTACAGAGGTTCTGTCACTGATAGATGAATTTCGAGCCTCCGAAATTCAAATTTCAAAGAAAACCTTTGTGCCATGTTGAGCTTGCTACTAATAGACGAATTTTGGCTTATAAAATTCAAATTTCAAGCCATATTGACAAATTTTGGCTTTCAAAATTTGAGTATTGAATCTCCAGAATATGAAAATGCTTCTGGAATAGCCAACGGACGCATTTCTACATCCACAATTCAAATTTTGAAAGGAAGAACTTGTTGAATCAAGAATTTTGATGATTCTAAACCGACCTTCAAGAGCTTGGAATAAAGATATCAAAGGTGCACAAAAGGTTCAAGTGAAGAAATCCTGGAGAAATCAGTGCAAAGATTCATGTAGGATGTTTAGAAATGTTTTGATTTGAGTAAAAGACTTTGATTTGGTGAAAAGATGTTTTAAAACCTTGATTCTATGTTAAATCATGGAATATTTGAAAAACACCCACTAACAGACGAAGTTTGAAAGGTTAATACTGATCTGTCATCTTGGAAATTCAAACTTTGACTTTGGAAATTCAAATTTCGTAATAAAATAGAACAAGTCTGAAGAGAAGTCTCTCTGACAGACGAATTTTGCTTTAGAAATTTGAATTTTGATAAGTGTCTGAAAGAAGCTTTTAGTAACTGACGAACTTTGAGTTTTGGAAATTCAAATTTCAGACAAAATGTAACTTATGAAAACTAAAGAAATTCGTCTAAAATTATGTCAAAGTTCATCTGAAACCAAGTTTGGATTGGATTTCAAAATTACTTACTAACAGACGAACTTTGAATATGAAAATTCAAATTTTAGAAACTAAGCTTGTGAGTCTGTTACAATGATATGTTGACATACGAATGACAGTATTTATAAATTCGGATTTTGAGGTAAGTCTGAAAAAAGGTCTCTCTGACAAACGAACTTTGCCCTTTGAAAATTCAAATTTTGAATCATATGAATTACTGTGCCTTATAAACCAGCTACGGGCAGACGAATTTTGGGGTTCCAAAATTCGAATTTCGAAGGCACTGTAGCAAATTGAAAATACTGTTCACACTTAACAGAAAAACTTTCTACTTGAAAATTCGTATGTCACAAAGAAGAAACATTTTCCAAATATCAAAATCGAATTTCACTTCATGACAGACGAACTTCGGGCTTTCAACGTTGAAGCTGTTAACCTTCGGTTTCTGCAAAATTCGTCTATTGACCAACTGAAATTCGAATTTCAGTATGTCAGAAGCATTAAATGCGGTTGGTTAACGGATAGTTTTTCAGAGTAACCATTGAATAACTTCTCCAACGGATAGATTTTGTCTCTAACGTATAGTTGAGACCTAAATCTATATAGCATCATTTGAAGTTGTGGGTAACGATTTTAACATTGTATATACCAAAACTCTGCCAAATCATCTACTCAAAGTTTCTTACTCTCTCACTTCAATATTTGTACTCAAACTTTCATATTCACTCTGTTTAAGAGAATTTAATCTTTGTAAACAATCTTATCTTCATCTGGAAGAAAGATTTTCTTATGAGGGGATATCACAAGGGATTGGGAAGCACTTTGTAAGAGTGCATAGAGTGTATGAGTGAGCTCTAGAAACAGAGCATCATCCTTGTACTGAGGCATTTGCAAGAAGCCCACTGAATTCTTGCAGAATAGTGGAAAATCTCAAGTGGTAACTTGGGGACTGGACATAGGTCAAGTGGAGAGACCGAACCAGGATAAATATCTGAGTTTTCTTCTCTTTACTGCAACTTTTAAAGTTTATTCTCCTATACTCTGTTTTACCTTCTATACTTTGCTTTCTTCACTTTCTTGATATTTTGCAGAAAATTTCAAGCTTTCCAATTCACCCCCCTCTTGGGAAGCCAGATAATCTAACAGAACTCATGCCGTACTGAGCAGAGCTTTGATAGATGAATTTTGGGCCTCCAAAATTTGAATTTCAAAAGAAAGAACTTGTGCCATATTGAACTGAGCTCTAATAGATGAATTTTGGGCCTTCAAAATTGGAATTTCGAAAGAAAGAACTTGTGTCATATTGAGCTGAGCTTTGATAAATGAATTTTGGGTCTCCCAAATTTCGAACTTCAGGAGCACTGTAGTAATATGGAACAATTGTTCATACTTATCAAAAGCACTTTAAACTTGAAAATTCGTATGTTCTAACATGGGAAATATTTGTTAAGATGAAAATTCGAATTTCACCTTTGAACAGATGAACTTCAAAGTTTAATATTAAAGTCTTTAATTTATAATCTCTGCGAAATTCATCTGTTGACACCCCAAAATTCAAACTTTAGATGTCAGACACTTTAAATACGGTTGGTGAACGGCTAGTTTTGCAGAGTAATCATTGGATAATATTTCTAACGGATAAATCTTATATCTAACGTCTAGTTACACCACAAATTTATAAATAGAATATAATTTGAACTTATGTGTAACAATATTAAAAGAATTTATGTGAAAATGCTATTTATATATATATAAAATCTTTCTGTATCAGCATCCTCTGAAAAACTCATCTCAATAGAGTGAGCTTTAAATGTATCATTTACTCTAAGAGAGAGTTTTCATTCTGTATTCATTCTTTTCTACAATTTTTCGGTAGATTTTTAGTGTGGGATATCACTAAGGAAGATTACACATCTTATAAGAGTGTGGGGAGAGTGGCTTCACAAGTGCCTACTGAAACTTGTGAGATGTACTGAGACTTCATAGGTGTCCAGATCAAACTTATAGGATTTAGTGGAAAATCTCAAGTGGTGACTTGGGGACTGGATGTAGGCCAAGTGGTTGGGCTGAATCAGGATCAATACTTGTGCCTTGCTCTTCATCTTCTCTATTCAATTGTTACACTTTACTTTCTCTGTTCATCCCTATTTTGTTACACTTCTAGTGAATTTGGGTTGTGATTCAAAAAGGGTAAAAATCTTACATCATCCAATTCACCCTCCATCTTAGATGACCAACCATCCTAACAATGGTTCATAGGAGTTGAAATTTTGAAGGGTATTTTGATTATTAGAATGGAAGAATTTTATCGAAATTTTATTTTCTCAACTTTTCCATTTTTCTTTATTATTAATTGTTCTTTTGTATCTGTCTTTATTTTAATTAGTTTATATAGCACTTTGTTGCTTTATTTTCACTAATCCAACATGCACCTTGCCATTTCCTTCCTTTATTTTTGAAACCCTCCTTCAAAAAGAACACAAGCTACCACACGTTCTTGTTTTCATATCTCTCACTTCATCTCTCATTCTCTCTTCGTCCTCAAGCGAGGGTTCCCTTTCGGTGCATGGCATGCCCACGGTGCATGTCTCCCCCTACTCTTCGTCTCTCTCCTCTTTCTTTTTTGCTTAAAAAAAAAACAGCTCCCAGTTAGGCCACACACAGCATAGGGTGTGTGGATTATGCCACGCACCGAATCCAAATCCCTCAAGCGACCAGACCTTGCTTATTCAATTTTTGGTCATTTTTCACCGTACCGACACTATTGTTTTTCTATTCGTCCACATTCCACCATCCATACACTTTTATTTCATCTTAAGTGTAATCATGGTTAATTAAGGAATTATTTATCTAATTGGGTATAATTAGATAATTTTACTCAATTTTTTTTAGATTTATTTAGAGGTCAAATTAATATTAAAATTAAACTAATTAATTAAACAAGTTAAGTTTAAAGTGATTGATTAATGATTAGAGGTTTATAGGCTTAATTGGTTATTTAAACAAAACTTATGGTAGTTAAATATCTTGATTATTTAATTAACTTAATTAATCACATTCCCATTATTAATTTAATTGAACTCCACTCAAGTAATATGTTAAGCCCATAAATGACCTACCTTTCTATAATTAATTTCTAGTTTTCATTTTTAAATCTTAATTATTGTTTAGTTTGTCTTAATTAATTGTTTATTTTAATTTGCTTTAATTTAAATTTAATTTTAAACTTTGCATCTTTTGTTTTCATTTTAATTGTTTGCAAAGAAAATCCCATCTCCAAAATCATAGTTGTAATTGAGATTTGCATATATAGAAGTGGTTTGCATTGCATCTTATTTGATAAATATATATATATATAGTTGCATTTGCATTATTTTTTGTTTTTAGCATTTTATTTAGTTAATTAGTAGTTAATAACATTTTAGGTTGCATTTAGTTATTTAATTAGATTAATTACATTTAGGTAGTTTGATTTTATATTTCACTTTATTTAGAAATTAATTTTTCTCTCTTAGAATTTTTATATTTTTTATTATTATTATATTTTTAGTTAGTTCTAATTTTAATATTTATATTTTTTAAATAATTTATATGCATAATTTTAATTTAAAAATACATACTCATGGGTCATTCCATTTAGTTGTCCATTCTCGAAGACACACGCACCTAGATTATACTAGATCAAACTACACTTATTTTTTACTTTTCCCTTATTTCTAAATTATTCTATCGTAACATCACACTCCTCAGTAGCCACCCAAACCTTAAGGGTTCGTTTGGTTGGAGATTTTTGGGGGGTTTTTTAAAGGGAGAAGAGGGGATTGGGAGGGATTGAATCCCCTCCCTTTGTTTGGAAAATAAAATTGGAGGGGATTGGGGGGAATTTAATCCCCTCTAATCCCCTCCCCTCACCCCTTTATAAATCTCATAAATTGGGATTTTCTGGAGGGAATAGGGTATTTATTACTCAATCCCCTTCAATCCCCTCTCGAAGCAAACAAGATTTCAAACCAATCCTCAGGAAATTCCACTCCCAATCATGTAGACCCATCCCGCGACTGCGACACCTCTCCCGAATTAGTCACTGGGTTCAAATCCTCACTTGAAGTAGTCGTTCTTGCCCATAAATAGTTCTTAAGTCTTTGCACTCTCTTCCTCTTTGACACCACCCTCTCGGTGGAATTTGCAATCTCTGCACCATTTGTCTCCCTAGGCTCATCAAATAATCGCCTCCTTTTCACCACCAGTGTGCTGTCCAAGTCATCACCCAGTCGCTTATAATTAACACCACCGAATCGTTTTACCAATTTCGATAATGGAGACAGCTGCGGGAGGAGAGAAATCAATGTCTGGAGCTTCGTACCCCATCCGGAAATTCAACAACCCAACCGACCCGAATCCAACAAACGACCCATCTTGTTGTTTGACCCGCTCGAAGAAATTAGGGACTAATATGGTTAGGCCCGTTTTTAAGGGAGGCTGCTCATTATCCCGAATGACAATTCCACTCGAACTTTTACAGGCCCATTTTTGTAAAGTTCCCTCCTAACCCTTGACCCCTTCACCTTCAGCCCGTCTCATAATCCCCTGACCCTTATTCTCACGTGATCTGCATGCTGAATCATTTAAAGCATCCATTATCCCACATGCTACGGTCTACATGTTTTCAGGGCCATGTTCCTCACTTTGCAATTTGCATTCAACATGGAGGAGAACTTTGCGCGAGTGATGCTGTAGCCAAACGCGCCGTCCCAAACTCTGTCACCTCCTCCTTTGTCCAGTTTGTCTTCCACAAAATAACCGCCTCCTCAATACCCTTTATTGCCTGAACGGATAATCCCAAGCCCGCACCTTTCAATGAGCTATCTCCCCGCCCACGTCAAAACTACTTTTCAACTACCTTTAAGACACGGAATTAGGCCTTTCTCATTACTATTTGTTGGTCATTTTTATTTTTTTTTAAATTTTTTACTAAATTTTAAAAAATCATAACAAAATCTACAAAAATTGTTTAAGCTTGTTCTCAATTTATTTTGTCCTCTGTTTGAAAAAATATTGGAAAAAATAATCTTTTGACCTTTGTAGTTTCAGCGAATTTTGAATTTGGTCCCTGTGATTTAAATTTCTCTACATGGCTCCCTAACGTTTGCACCGTCTAATCAGTTAGTCCCTATTGTTTCATATATTGATGGGAGGACTCACACATGGCACTAACACTGTTAATTTCGATGAGGTGTCTAGCGATTTGCATACATGGAAGCTGATGAAGAGTACAGGCGCAACACTCTGGATATGCATCGGCAACACATGTACTAACTGGAGAAGCCCATTAGTATAGGTTTGAGAGCCTGAGAGGCACCCCTGTTCCATTACGCAAACAAGAAGACATCCTGGAGGTTAGTTTTGTCTGCTTTATTTGAGTGACGATTGGGTGAGAGTTTGAGAACAATGCAATCATGTGACAGGGAGCATGTCCAAAATTTAGCATAGATGACTATTAACTGAATTCACTTCAGTTTTCGAAACTTCCAACTACATTTGAAATACACGCACGCATGTTTTCTTTTATTAATCCACAAGAGATGAATATTTTAGTATTCTCACTGAATCCCGTTCTATTGCTTTGTGCAACCAAGTGCCAATAACTGCATATTTATTATACATTTAACGTATTCAACAGATGAAAAAGTGGCATATATTTTAAAAGCTTCGTGGCACTGTCAAAGCCTTGTTCAATAGATAACTTAGTATAAATATTTCATTTTATAGTTGTCTTGTTAAGGTTGAAATCATTTTTTTGATTGACTCCTTGTCTAACAAATTAGCTTTAAAAATGTTTCATTTTCAAGAAAATTGGAGGCCGCTCCTCTATCAAAAGATGTCCCAAACCATGAGCATATACAAACAAGAAAATAACAACAAAGAGGTCAATAGGGTTGGTGTCAAAGAAGAAGAGTGAAGTTAATGCTGAGAAGAATAGATTTATGGTTATACCTTCCATGTTTATTTCTTTGGTGCAACTATTATAAAGCCTCCACTTTACTTACCTCTGTTTTCTGTTTTTTGTTCCATAAAACAGGGCTAAACAGAGTAAACTTATAATGACCTTGGAAAAACAAAGAGGCAATGGTTTTGTTTCTTTTCCTTTTCTTTTTTTTTTTTTGTGAAAGAGAGGCAATGATTTCTATTGAAACAAAAATATTTAGTTACCTATATATATAAGCACACTATTAGTTGCACAGAGATTTTTTGGTCCTTTTACAATTGATAACTTTAGAAATTTTAAATGGTCCACTTTCATATATTTGTATGGGGTACCATTTTATATTTGAATTGTAACAACCACACAATATAATGCAAAAGAACAAATTTATGCAGCAAAACAGAACATGAATTCATAGTAACCAACTTTGGTTATCAAAAGTCAGTTAGATTCCAATAGGTACATATTGACATGCACAGATTGTCGAACTGGGAGATGGGAGAAAAATCTAATTTGGAGAGATGTTTCATAGAAATCAAACTAGAATCCATCACTCTATTTAAATCCTAACCAAAATGAGGAAAATATCAACTCACTTGAAGGTTCCTCTCCTCTCACACCGATGGCAATAAGCTCGGCGTTTTCAGGGACACCGATTCGAAGACTACGCCACAAAACCCAACACACTCAGGTAACGTGTCTTCCATGTTGTGTAAGTGTGCTTGTGTGTCATTAGCTACATCAACTGCTGTTAGCCGTCTCAGCATAATTGGTGTTGCTTGTGTGCTATGAGGATGTTTACTGTATTTTGATTAAACTTAGGGATGAACGTCGTAAACGGAGCAAACTTGAAGGAGTGTTTTAAAAAAAATTAAACTATAGGAACTGATTTCAAAATTGGTGGAGTAAGAGCTTAATTTTCCCAAAAATATTCAACCATGGATTTAATGGGCCAATCAGTACACTTTATTCAATTTTGAAAACTGCTCATAAAATCCTAGAAAATTCCTGTTTTTAGGCTTTAATTGTGAATTCCATTAATTGAGTTCTTTCCTTTGCTTACCTTGTATCCTATTACTACTTGCAAACTAGACCAATCTCATACATGTTCAATAAGAATTATCCTCCTCCTAATATTTCATTTTACACTAGTAATCTCTTAAAGAAAATATACCACTTGGAAACAATTTCTTCAACTTGAACATATAGTCCTTAATAGTACAATAACCTTCTACATAATCACTTACAAGATAACTTTACATATATTCATCAACAAAAATATCCAAGCATTAGCATCAAATAAAGAAAATTACATGTTTAGGAAAATAACAAAATATATATTGCAAACAAAGTGACTATTATATCAAGCTCATTATGAAATTGCACATATAAACATATACATAATTAACAACTTGTCATAGAAAATATAAAGCATAAAGTTGCAATAACATATTCAAACAAGGCAATCATAAGAATAAATCATGAGCATAGGGAAAACGGTAAGCTTGCTACCTTGGTGTAATTTAACAACTTCAACTTTATATCTTTGGTCCAAGCTTTTCAATTGGTCTCCTCCTTTTTTAGTTGATCCTAAGAATGATATAATAATTTCTATGTGTAAGGTTGGCTGGTCATCCAAGAGGGAGGTAAATTGGATGATGCAAGATTTTTGACTCTTTTCAAATACAATCCAATTTCACCAGATGTTGCAGCAAAACAGGGATGAACAGAGTATGTTGAGTGAGACAAATGAAGTGAGAAGGTAAAAAACAAGATACAATAATTTATACTGGTTCAACTCAACTACTTAACCTACGTCCAGTTTCCAAACCACCACTTGAGATTTCTAATATATTCCACAGGTTTGATCTAGGCATCTATAAAGTTTTAGTACATCTCACAAGTTTCAGTAGGCACTTCTAAAGCTACTCTCCCTACACTCTTATAAGATATGTAATTTTCTTAGTATTTCTCTACATTAAAATTTTACCTTGAAAATATAGAAGAAAAGATTACAATATAGAAACTCTTTTTTAGAGTAGATAATACATTGAAGCTCACTTTAATGAGGTAGGTTTTGCTTTGAATGCTCATTTAAATGATTTTCTATATTGTAGTAGCATTTTAGCACAAACTTTCTTAAATTCTTTACCTATAAGCTCAAATGAGGTTTTATTTATAAATTTATGGCTTAATTAGTCTTTGGACATAAGATCTATCCTTTAGACATAAGTTCTAGTCATTACTTTGCAAGAGAACCATTCAACAACCGCATTAAATGCATCTGACATATCAACATTTGAATTTTGAGGCTTAATAGACGAATTTCATGGAGTTAGCATAATTATGTATTTAATGTTGAACTTCAAAGTTTGTCTGTCACTTAGTAACATTCAAATTTCGAGTTTGCCAAAGATAACCCATATTAGTTTATTGTGAATTTTCATATTGAAAGTACATTTATTGAGTTTGAATATTTATCTCAAGCTTTCATATAACACTTTGAAATTCAAATTTTAGAAGCTGAAATTTGTCTATCAGATGGATGTTTAACATGATATAAAAGTTCTTTACTACAAAGTTTGAATGTTGAACTGCAAAATTTGTATGTCAGAGACATGCTCTAATAAGACTCACAAGTTCTTTTTTCGAAGTTCGCACTTTGAAGTTCAAAGTTCATCTTTTAGAGGAAGTGACATTAAACTTCACAAATATTTGAATTTTAATTAAACTTCATTCGAATTTTGCATACTCTCATCAACAATACTTAACTCGAAATTTGAATTTCAGAACCAAAATTCTTGTATTAGAGATAAAACCTCTGTAACTTCAAATTTTACTAAGTAAAGTGCAAATTTTGCACAAAATAAACATGAGTTAAATACAAAATTCATCTATTAGCCAATATTTCTCAATTCTAACATATGCTAATATCATATTTACTTAATCTAACTTGTTTAATGTCAAATCTTAACCTTCAGAACCATTTACTATTCATATTTAGTGGTTTGAGTTCCAATTAGATGCATTTGGAAGCAAATTTGGGTCAAATTCGAAAAATTTTAAAAATTACCAAAAGTCATTATCATTTGGTAACTATAATAATTTGACTAAACTTTAAAAAGTTATAACTAATTTTAGAAAAATTGTTTAAGGATGGTTTAAATTGCTAAATTCATCTCCTAAAATACTCTATGGGGAAAAATATTAATTTGGAATTTCATTAGGCAAAATGCTACAGTAATTTTCGTGAATTTACTTGCAATTTTACCTTAATTTCTCCAAATTTCATTCCATAAAATTCCATAATGCCATACTTTCAATAGTAGTCACATAACACATGTAAAATTAATCCAAAACAGACTTTTATTCATTTTCTAGGAGTCACACGTAATTTACATAATTGTAACATAAAATGTCATTAAACTTGATGTTATATAAGCATTCAAAATATCCTTCATATTTCTAGACATTTCTTCACAAATCCTCCTTCATGTCCTTGCCTTTCACATGATTTGAACCTATTCATGGTTAGATATTTGGTGGGGTGAGATTTGAGAAAATCCCAATAACATCATAATCTCATCGTTAGCATAATATTTAAAAGTAATTGCAAGAAATATGATTTCATTTTGGCATGGTAACATTTAAGATCGAAAGGTATCTTTTAGCATATTCATCATGCTCTTCACATATTCATTCTTGTTCATGCAAAATTTATAGCATTTTCATCATTCTTTTTGTTAGTTAGGCTGACTTCCCAAGAGGGGGGGGTGAATTGGGAAGATTAAAATTTTCTGCACAAAGTGAAAATAATGAAGAAAGCAAGGTTTGACAGAAAAACAGAGTATAAAGCAGTAAGATAAAAGAGTAGTGATAGAGAGAAGAAAAACTCTGATATTTATCCTAGTTCGATATCTCCTCTTGACCTACGTCCAGTCCACAAGACAACACTTGAGATTTTTCACTATTCAGCAAGAATTCAACGGGCTTCTTGCAAGTGCCACAGTACAACTTCAGTGCTCTGTATTCTAGAGCTCACTCAATCTCCTTTTGCACTTTCACAAAGTGCTTTACAATCTCTTGTGATATCTCCTCACAAGTAAATCTATCTTCCAGATGAATATTAGATTGTTTACAAAGATGAAACTCTCTTGAATAGAGTGAATATGAAAGTTGAAGTACAAGTATTGAAGTAAGAGGGTAAAAGTCTTTGAGTAGAAGATTTGACAGAATTTCAGTATATACAAAGTTTGATTCATTTTTCACAACTTCAAATGATGTTGTATTCATAGATTTAGGTCCCAACTATTCGTTGGAGACAAAATCTATCCGTTGGGGAAGTTATCCAACGGTTACTCTAAAAAACTATTCGTTAACCAACTGCATTTAATGCTTCTGACATACTGAAATTCGAATTTTGGTTGGTCAACAGACGAATTTTGAAGGAACCGAAGGTTAAAGCTTCCAACGTTGAAATACTGAAGTTCGTCTGTTCATGAAGTGAAATTCAAATTTTGAAACTTAGAAAATGCTTTCATGTTGTGACATACGAATTTTCAAGAAGAAAGTTTTTCTGTTAAGCGTGAATAGTATTTTCAATTTGTAACAGTGCCCTCGAAATTCGAATTTTGGAACCCCAAAATTCGTCTGTCCGCAGCAGGCTCAAAAGGCACAGTAGTTCATTTACTTCGAAATTTAAATTTTCAAAGAGTGAAGTTCGTCTATCAGAGAGACCTCTTTTCAGACTTACTTCAACATTCGAATTTGTAAACACTGTCATTCGTATGTCATCATGTCATTTCAACAGACTCACAACTTTAGCTTCTGAAGTTCGAATTTCCAATGTCAAAGTTTGTCTGTTAGTGAGCAATTTTGAAACTCAATATGATCTTGATTTCAGATGAACTTTAACATTGTTTCATACGAATTTCTTCAGTTTTCATAAATTTCATTTTGCCTGAAATTCGAATGTTCAAAATCCAAAGTTCGTCTATTGCTCAGCAGCTTCTTTCAGACACTTATGAAAATTTGAATTTTGGAAAATCAAAATTCGTCTGTCAGAGAGGCATCTCTTCAGACTTATTCAGTTTTAACTCGAAATTTGAATTTCCAAAGCCAAAGTTCGAATTTCCAACATGACAGTTCAATGTAAAATTTTCAAACTTCAT
The DNA here is from genome assembly GCA_026686845.1 of Adenanthera pavonina. Classification (NCBI taxonomy): domain Eukaryota; kingdom Viridiplantae; phylum Streptophyta; class Magnoliopsida; order Fabales; family Fabaceae; genus Adenanthera; species Adenanthera pavonina. The sequence continues at coordinate 5,780,157 of JAIVEN010000019.1, read as the reverse complement.
CTGTTGGTGGGTATTTTTTTTAAGTATTTCATAAAATCAGGTTTTTAAAACATCTTTTCATCAAATCAAAGTCTTTTACCCATACTTAAACATAACTAGTGATCCTACAACAAATCTTGCACGGATTACTCCAAAATTTCTTCACTTGAACTTTTTGTGCACCTTTGATATCTTTTGTTCCAAGCTCTTGAGAGTTGATTTGGAATCATCAAAACTTCTTGATTCAACATTCTCCCCCTTTTTGATGATGACAAAACAACTTACAAACTGGATTAGTACTTGGGTTTGCTTTAACAAGCTCCCCCTCAACATATGCATTGTATTTCAAAAGATATCATATATGGTAAACCAAGTGAAAAGATTCAAAGAGCAAATCATTGCAATCGAAAAATTCTTTCATTTAAACAAACGTTGCTTTACAGAGACAGGATTTAAGCAGAGTTCATTCAAATACACAAATTAAATACAGAATACAAACTATCAAAACAGCAAAGCTCAAATCAAAACAAACAGCACAACAAGAGGATTCAAGCCTAAGTTCTAAGCAGTCCTTCCATCACTTCTTCTTTGGCTTGGTCTTCTTGCTGTACATCTTCCCCGATGGCTCAGCAGCAGATTTTCCAGTTTGCTTCTTCTTCTCCCCCTTTTTGGCATCATCAGGAAGGCCAACAAAATCAACCAGAGGAGGGATTTGAGAAACTGGAATGGCTTGAAGTGGCACAGAGCAAAGGGGATTTCTGGTTCAACAGGCGCAGGAGGCTCAGGACTTGTTTCTTCATCATCATCAGAGACCTCAAGCAACTCCTGCATTGCCTTCCTGGAAAGAGCCAACTGAGCTCTTTGTTCCTCTGAGAGTCCATAAGCAGCGAGAGAAGGAGGAGCTGGTTCATCAGGACGAAATAATTCTTCAAGCCTTCTCCTCTGAGCTTGCAGTAGAGCATTGTGAGCACTAGCTTCATAATCAATAACAGGCACAATGCTTCTCTCTTTATTGCTGGTATCCTCCTGCATTTAAGAGGTGGAAATGGCTGCCACCAGTCTTTCAACTTGCTCAGATTCTTGAATGGACAAAATTGAATCCTGAGCATCTTCTTGTATAGGCTCATGAGGGCTTGTTTCTTGAAGTCCTTCTTCTTCCAAACCATAGTCCAAGGGTGGACCAGGACTTGGTGTCCTCATTGTACCAGTAGGCTCATCCCCATCTATATCATCATCATGGTCCGAAGAGGCCAGCTCAAAGGGACTTGGAGGCTTAGGGGTTGGAGATTGGACAGGCACAGAAAACCCTGGTTGATGTGGTAGGGATTGCACTTCAAATTTCTTCATAGGCATCAGCAACCACTTTCATGTTCTTTGCCAACTGATGAATCTGATCTTGCAGATGAGCAAACTTGGCATTTTGCTCATCCCTGATGCTAAGAATGAGTGTAGACAGGCTGTCATACAACTCAGTGATCTTGGTTGGCTTGGCACGAGAGGAGGGAGTGGATGGAATATGAGTGGTCTTGGAGGGAGATGGGATAGGCACAGAGGGTTGAGGAGTAGGTCTGGCAGGAGTCTCAGAAGTACCCTCTTGCTGTAGGGAGGCACCTTCAACAAAGAATAGATCCTCAGTTCTTCCTGCTCCCTTTCCAACCCATCTTCCTTCATCCTTTTCAATACCCATTCTCTGAAGTTCTTCCTCCTTGAAGATCTCAGTGGGTTTCCCTTTCCCCTTCTCAAGATGCTGAATTCTGGCATATTATAGAATTCTGGAAATGATAGCTGCATAGGGGAGTATGGAGTCCTTCTTCTGATCCCTTGCCTTGATCATGCGTTGGAGTATGATATGTCCTATGTTGATCAGCTTTCCACGTATGATTGCTGCCATGACATGTGCCTCTGCCCTTGTTATCAGATTGAAGTTGCCTCCTTTGTTGAATATGATCCTGGACACTATGTAGTGCAGGATCCTCACTTGAACACTGAGGTCTGTGGGCTTCAACACGCTTATGGATGGCCAATTTTCCCTTCTTCTGAACAATGTGCTCAGAATTGTGCTCTCCTTGTAATTCAGAAAGGGGCCACCTTCTTCATCAGCAGTATCTGCCTCATCGATGTATCCAGAGGCAGTGATGTCAATCTTGAGGCCATCTTGCCCTGGGATTTCCAATACCTCATTAAATGTTTCATCTGAGAGCCAGATGGTCCTTGATCTGAGATTAACCTCCCACTTCTTCTTCTTGCTATTGTACTTCAAGGAGGCATACCAAGTTTTAATCACTTCATCATCATATCTCTCCAATACTTCCAACAGATTTTTGTATCTCAACATACATATACCAGCATCAAAATTATTAGAGACCAAAAAATCTTCCAAGTTTACACAATGTGGCTTGATTACCTTTTTGTGGGCAAACTTGGTGGAGTATTCCTCTTGAATCTGTGGAGTGTTCCATAATGGCAGTGTGGTCAGCTCATATTCCCCAGATTCAGTACTTGAGGATGAAGTGGAAGCAACAGGTTCAGCAGTAACAGGAACAGGGACTGAAGGTTCTGCTATATTTGAGGAAGAGGGTCCAACCTTCTTTGATTCTCCCTTGGGTGTAGTTTTCTAGCGTTTGAAAGGAGTTCCCTTGCTGGATTCGGCATTTCTCTTCGATTTTTCTCCTTCCTTCGTGGCATATTGGGATTTAACTGAACGTTTTGGCCGAGCCTCTCCTTTGCCAGCTCCTGGATTCTTAACTCTTGCCATTGTCGCGGATGAATGTTGCAGAATGGAGCAAAGAATGGGTTTAAAGGATGTGAGAGGTAGATTAAACGGTGGGAAATGATGGTTTTTGGTCAGAATTGAAGAGCATTGATTGGAGAATTAGAACAGACTCAGAGAGAATTGGAATAGGGTTGCGTTTGTTCGAAAGAAAACCATCAGTTTTAACGTATGTAACCGTCTGACAGACGAATTTTGAAGGGTCAAAATTTGAACTTCGGGCAGTTACTGTTAGCAAGGCTGACTTCCCAAGAGGGGGGGTGAATTGGGAAGATTGAAATTTTTCTGCACAAAGTGAAGCAAGTGAAGATATCACAGTATAATGAAAATAACGTGTGAAACAGAGCAAGCTGAAAAGTAGAGATAAGAAGAAGAAAACTCAGTGATTTATCCTGGTTCGGTCTATCCACTTGACCTACATCCAGTCCTCAAGACACCTCTTGAGATTTATCCACTATCCAGCAAGAATTTCAACGGGCTTCTTGCTAAAGCCACAGTACACGAGTATGCTCTGTTCTGAGCTCTCTCAAACTCTCTAAGCACTTTCTCTATGTGCTTCCCAATCCCCTTGTGAATACCCCTCACAAGTAATTCTATCTTCCAGATGAAGAGTAGATTGTTTACAAATGAATAACTCTCTTGAATAGAGTGGATATGAAGGTTTAAGTACAAATAATGAGGTTGGAAGGGTAAAAGCTTTTGAGATGAAGATTCAGCAGAAATTCAGTATATACAAGTTTGATTTTGTTACCCACAACTTCAAATAATGTTATATTTATAGATTTTGATCTCAAATATCCGTTAGAAACTAAATCTATCCGTTGGGGAAGTTATCCAACGGTTACTCTGAAAAAACTATCCGTTTACCAACCGCATTTAATGTTTCTGACATACTGAAATTCGAATTTCGGTTGGCCAACAGACGAATTTCGAGGGAACCGAAGGTTAAAGCTTCCAACGTAAAAATGCGAAGTTCGTCTGTCCATAGAGTGAAATTCGAATTTCGAAACTCATAAAATCTTTCCACAATGTGACATACGAATTTTCAAGAAGAAAGATTTTCTGTTAAGTGTGAACAGTGTTTTCAATTTGCTACAGTGCCCTCGAAATTCGAATTTTGGATGCCCAAAATTCGTCTGTCCACTGAACGTTTAAAGAGGCACAGTAGTTCACTTTCTTCGAAATTCGAATTTTGACAGAGTGAAATTCGTCTGTCAGAGAACAGTTTTGAGACTGAAATCACTCTTGATCTCAGATGAACTTTATCAAGCATTCAGACGAATTTCCTATATTTTCTCAAGTTTTGTTTTGTCTGAAATTCGAATTTTGAAAGAGTGAAATTCGAATGTCACAAAGTAACCCCTTTTTTGACTCAGGTGAAAATTCGAATTTTGCTAAGTTAAAGTTCGTCTGTCAGAGAGCATTTTCAAACTTAGTTTCTTCTTAATTTCAGATGAACTTTAGCAAAGCTTCAGACGAATTTCCTTAGTTTTCATAAATGACATTTTGTCTGAAATTCGAATTTTGAGACTGTGAAGTTCGTCTGTCACAAAAAGGCTTCTTTCAGACTTGATTGAAATTCGAATTTTGAAAGACCAAAATTCGTCTGACAGAGAGACACCTCTTCAGACTTATTCAGTTTTAGCTCGAAATTCGAATGTCTAAGGGCCAAATTCGAATTTCCAACTTGACAGTTCAGTTAAACTTTCAAACTTCGTCTGTTTGTGAGTATTTTTCAAATAAGTAAAGATTTAACTTCAAATCAAGGTTTGAAAACGTCTTTTTCTCAAATCAAAATCTTTTACCCAATCTAAACAAAAACCAAAGATCATACCAAAGATCTAATAGCAAATACTCAGCAAATCTTCACTTGAAACAGCTTTGATCTCCTTTGATATCTTCAATCCAAGCTCTTGAGTGTTGGTTTGGAATCATCAAAACTCTTGATCCAACAGTTACAAGTTAAACCATTCAGTAAAGCTTACTGACAGATAAATTTTCCTCTGTAAGTTCATCTGACAGAGGCTTGGTACAAGCAAAACATGATAAACAGACGAATTTTGCTTCAGCAAAGTTTGAATTGTTAAGAGCAAACATCAAGCAGCAACCAAATCACCAAACAACAGACGAATTAATCATACAAAACTTCATCTTTCAAAGATTCAACATTGAGGGGCATGTTTCAACAGACGAATTTTAAGTCAGAAATTTGAATTTTTCTACTTTGTGAAAGTTATCCAACATTCATATGTTAAGAGATAAGCATCAGTATAATCATCATGTTGGACAGTCATAACTTTGAAATTTTGTTCTTGAAAATTCAAATTTTGAAGGATCAACAGACGAATTTCGAGGCATCACCGAGAACTGTTCCTTTTAATAACAGGCCGAAGTTCGTCTATTGGGTATCTAAAATTCGAATGTTGACCATGCTGACTTCCTCAGAAACTTAGTTTTTCACGGAAATTCATCTAACACATAATCAATATACGAATTTCATCTTTAAAAACTTACAGATTGGATCTAGAAACTCAGAATTTTTGCCCTTTTCTTCACTCTTTGATTGTTCCATTCCAGTGTGCTCCATTTTTCTGATTTATTGCCAATGGATCTCATGAGAAGCACCAGCAACTTAAATTAAACATACTCCGATGCTGAAGTTAGAGTTAATTTAATGTTGAAAGATTTAAAAGCAGAATTGCAAAAAGATTTACTTATAGTTCATTGGGATTTACCATACCCAATTCTCTTCTGATTTTGCAATATCTGTCTTCTGATAGAGGCTTTGTGAGGATGTCAGCAACTTGATCTTCTGTGGGGATGTATTCCAATCTAATTTCTCCTTTTAGAATGTGATCCCTTATGAAGTGGTGCCTAACTTCAATATGTTTTGTCCTTGAATGCATGACAGGATTCTTTGTGATATTGATGGCACTTTGGTTGTCACACATTATTGGTATTTCTTTCAACTCAACCTCAAGATCTTCCAGTTGCTGTTTCATCCAGATGATTTGGGCACAACAGCTTCCAGCTGCAACATACTCAGCCTCTGCTGTGGATAAGGCCACACTATTCTGCTTTTTGCTAAACCATGAAACCAAGGACCCTCCAAGAAACTGACAAGTTCCACTTGTGCTTTTTCTGTCAGTTTTGGATCCTGCAAAGTCAGCATCAGTGTATCCTTTGAGATCTTCTCCATTGCCCTTTGGATACCAAAGACCCATTTGTGATATTCCAATAAGATATCTGAAGATTCTTTTCATAGCAGTTGCATGGGTTTCTTTGGGACATGATTGGAACCTTGCACACATACAGACACTAAACATAATATCAGGTCTGCTGACTGTTAGGTACAGCACGGATCCAATCATTCTCCTATACTGAGTTATGTCAAATAATTTCCCTTTCTCATCCATGTCCAGTTTGGTTGCAGTAGCCATAGGTGTCCCCATTGGCTTGGCATTTTCCATTCCAAACTTCTTCAGTAATTCCTTCAGATACTTGGATTGATTGAGGAAGATACCATCATTGCACTGTCTGATTTGCAATCCAGGGAAGAAGTGGAGTTCGCGCATCATAGACATTTTGAATTCTCCCTGCATTAACTTAGAAAAATTCTTGCAAAGAGATTCATTAGTAGCACCAAATATAATATCATCAACATAGATTTGAACAATCAGTAGATTTTTATTTTCTTTCTTAGTGAATAAAGTTGTATCTACTTTTCCTCTGTTAAATCCCTTGTCAGTTAGAAAATTACTCAATCTATCATACCATACTCTAGGGGCTTGTTTTAAACTGTAAAGAGCTTTCTTCAGTTTATAAACATAGTTTGGTTTTGTAGAATCCTCAAAACCTGAAGGTTGATCTACATAAACTTCTTCCATGATATATCCATTCAGAAAAGCACTCTTTACATCCATTTGATATAACAAAATGTTTTTCATGCATGCATATGCTAATAGAATTCTAATTGCTTCTAATCTAGCTACTGGAGCAAAAGTTTCCTCAAAATCAATACCCTCTTCTTGATTATAACCTTTAGCAACCAGTCTAGCTTTGTTTTTGATGATTGATCCTAATTCATCAAGTTTATTTCTTAAAACCCATTTGGTACCTATGACAGGATGATTTTTGGGTCTAGGCACTAAATCCCAGACTTGATTTCTTTCAAACTGATTTAATTCATCCTGCATAGCTAGAATCCAGTACTCATCAGTTAAGGCTTCCTCAGTACATTTAGGTTCAATTTGTGAGATGAATGCACAATTAATCATTTGATCCCTTAACTGTTTTCTGGTTCTAACTCTCTCTTGAACATTCCCTATCACTTGATCAATAGGATGATTCCTTTAATATCTCCAAGCTCTAGGGAGTTCTTGAGATATTTCTTCATTATTTTCTTCTTCAAAATCTCTCTCCTGAATATCTTCCTCTATATCAACAGATTCAGATATTTTTGGAGGTTCAATTATATCTTCATTAGAGATATCTAACTTTTTAAAGTTTGAAACAAGATCATCTTCATTAGAAACATGTTTAGAAGCAGTTTCATTTTCGATAAACACTACATGCACAGATTCCTCTATATGCCTTACTTCTACTAGAATAGCCCAGAAATATACCTTCATCAGATTTGGGATCAAACTTACCCAGATTTTCTTTCCCATTGTTGTGAAAGAAGCATTTGCACCCGAACACATGGAGATGTGACAGATGTAGCTTTCTTCCCATGTACAGCTCGTATGGAGTCTTTCCAAGGATTGGCCTGATGTAGGCTCTGTTTATGATGTAGCTTGCTGTATTTACTGCATCAGCCCAAAACACTTGAGATAGCTTCTTTTCATTCAGCATAGCTCTAGCCATCTCTCCAATGGTTCTGTTCTTCCTTTCTACTACTCCATTCTATTGAGGAGTTCTTGGAGCTGAGAAGTTGTGATCAATTCCATGCTTATTGCAGTATTCTAGAAAGTATGAGTTTTCAAACTCTCCTCCATGATCTGACCTGATAGACACAATGGAAATACCTTTCTCATTTTGCACTTTCCTGGCTAAGGTTACAAATGCATCAAAGGTATCACTTTTAGAGGAAAGAAATAATGTCCATGTAAATCTAGAGTAATCATCCACAATTACAAGCACATACAGATTACCACCAATGCTCTTTACCCTGGATGGACCAATTAAATCCATATGTAGTAGTTCTAGTGGTCTAGTTGTGGTGACTATGTTTTTAGGTTTAAAAGAAGATTTAGTTTACTTTCCTCTTAAGCATGCATCACATTCTTTGTCCTTTTCAAAAGTAATTTTTGGTAGGCCAGTGACTAGCTCATTTTTAACCAGTTTTGAAAGTTGATTCATGTTAACATGAGCTAATTTTCTATGCCATAGCCAACTATCATTGTCCTGACTAATTAAGCAAACAGAATCTAAGGGAGGAAGTTCATCAAGATCAATAGTATAGCAGTTACCATCCCTTTGAGCTTTGAGGATTACTTTGTGATCACTTTTTCTGATGACTAGGCAGAATTTTGAGTCAAACAGCACCGAATTTCCTTTGTCACATGTTTGGCTCATACTCAGCAGATTGTGGTTGAGTCCTATCACAAACAACACCTCTTCATTGGATGTTTCAGGATTTTTGCCCACAATGCCAATGCCGACTATTTTGCCATATTGATCACCTCCAAAGGTCACCTTTCCTCCTTTCTTGTCTCTAAGGGTGATGAACTTCTCCTCTTCACCAGTCATGTGACTTGAGCAGGCACTGTCCATGTACCATTTATTGTTTCTTTTAGCTTTTAGACAGACCTGCAAAACAAAGTTCAAGTTTTCTTCTTAGGTACTCAAATCTGCTTGGGTCCTTTTCTGTCAGTAGTGTTTTCCCTAGATACAGATGTACCTTTGGGAACCTATTTGACCTTCCTATCAAGTCCATTTTTCTTTATAGCACAAGAACTGGAAATATGTCCCTTTTTGTTACAGAAATGATAGGTGGTAAAGGGACTACTGGATTGAGAAGTAGGAAGAAAACAATGCAGATAATATTTTTGTTTTGCATGCTTTGGTTGATTATATGATTCAATTTGATGTGGCATATGATCTTTCTTTCCATTTCCATCAGCATGCACAAAATGTCTCATATATACATTCTGATTTTTCTTCCTAATCTTTTCTTTAACAGCACATGGATTATAGCCAAGACCAGCTTTCCCTTGTGATATTCTTTGGCTCCCCATTAAGGCAAACAACATGTCTTTACCTCTGGTAAGCCTTGACATGCTTTTCACTAAATATTCATTGGTTTGCTTTAGATTGGTGCATGATTTATAGCAGACAGATTCAGCAATAGGTAGAGGAGCAATTTCAGAGATGTTGCTTTGAGATTCTAGTTTGTTAATCTTTTTTTTAGCTAGTTTCAGTTCTTTAGCAACTTTAACAAACTCATCATGCAGCTCATGAAATGCATCCAGTAATTCAGAATAGGAAGGTTCAGATTCATATACCTCTTCTTCTTGATCATTGCTACATGGAATTTCAGCTCCATCAGAGGCAAGTGCCATCAGACATATGTTGGCAATTTCATCTTCTTTATCTTCTTCCTCATCTGAGCTGTTGCTTCATATTGATGAGACGTAGGCTTTCTTCTTCTTACCTTTGTCAGCAGCTTTCTTTTCTTTTTCTTGCTTCTTGAGGAATTGTAGACAATCCCATTTGATGTGTCCCTGCTTTTTGCACTCATAGCAAGTCACAGGCTCTTTTGCTTCTTTCTTGCTGTCTCCAGCTACTCCTCTCTTGAAGATTTTCTTGTTTCTCTTCTCGCTGTAGAATCTTCCGAATTTTCTGACCATCATAGCTAGAGTTTCTTCATCCAGCTCATCTCAATCATCAGAATCCTCTTCCTTTTCTTTAGCAGCTTTGAGAGCAAGACCTTTCTTCTTTTTGTCTTGTCCAGCTTCCTTGAGAGCTTTTATTTTTCCTTCATATTCCTCAAGGCTGCCGAATAGAGCTGTGACAAAAGCCATTGATTCTCCTCTGGCTTCCTCTATTGCTGTTACCTTGGGCTGCCATTCCAGAGGGAGAGCTCTGAGGATTTTTCTAACTTTCTCTGTTTGAGTGTATTCCTTTCCCAAGCTTTTTAGTTAATTCACAATGAGAGTGAATCTCTTTTGTAGCTCTTTTACATTTTCACCTTCAGCCATTCTGAAGCTCTCGTATTCTCCAATGCAGGTATTCAGTTTATTTTCCCTGACTTCAGTTGTTCCTTCATGAGCAATCTGCAGGGTGTCCCATATTTCCTTGGCAGTGGAGCATTGAGAGACTCTGTAGAATTCGTCTTGATTCAAGGCACTGACTAAACAATGCTTTGCCTTGAAGTTCAACAAGACTCTCCTTCTGTCTTCCTTATTCCATTCAGCTTCTGGCTTTTCTCTGTACTTTCCATCATCTTCTAAAGCCATTGGGACAAAGTCTCCCTTCTGAATGACTGACCAGATGCCCAAATCGATTGACTGGAGATAGATTTGCATTCTCATCTTCCAGTAACCATAGTGCTCTCCACTGAAGCCAGGTGGTCTATTTATATTGTTCCCTTCTGGTAATATGCTTTCTCCAAACCCAGCCATTTTAATTCCCGGACTGTGAGATCCTTTGAATGGGAATCCGGGCTCTGATACCACTTGTTAGTTAGGCTGACTTCCCAAGAGGAGGGGTGAATTGGGAAGATTAAAATTTGTGAAAATAATGAAGAAAGCAAGGTTTGACAGAAAAATAGAGTATAAAGCAGTAAGATAAAAGAGTAGTGATAGAGAGAAGAAAAACTCTAATATTTATCCTGGTTCGGTCTCTCCTCTTGACCTACGTCCAGTCCCCAAGACAACACTTAAGATTTTCCACTATTCAGCAAGAATTCAACGGGCTTCTTGCAAGTGCCACAGTACAACTTCAGTGCTCTGTATTCTAGAGCTCACTCAATCTCCTTTTGCACTTTCACAAAGTGCTTTACAATCTCTTGTGATATCTCCTCACAAGTAAATCTATCTTCCAGATGAATATTAGATTGTTTACAAAGATGAAACTCTCTTGAATAGAGTGAATATGAAAGTTGAAGTACAAGTATTGAAGTAAGAGGGTAAAAGTCTTTGAGTAGAAGATTTGACAGAATTTCAGTATATACAAAGTTTGATTCATTTTTCACAACTTCAAATGATGTTGTATTCATAGATTTAGGTCCCAACTATTCGTTGGAGACAAAATCTATCCGTTGGGGAAGTTATCCAACGGTTACTCTAAAAAACTATTCGTTAACCAACTGCATTTAATGCTTTTGACATACTGAAATTCGAATTTTGGTTGGTCAACAGACGAATTTCAAAGGAACCGAAGGTTAAAGCTTCCAACGTTGAAATACTGAAGTTCTTCTGTTCATGAAGTGAAATTTGAATTTTGAAACTTAGAAAATGTTTTCATGTTGTGACATATGAATTTTCAAGAAGAAAGTTTTTCTGTTAAGTATGAACAGTATTTTCAATTTGCTATAGTGCCCTTGAAATTCGAATTTTGGAACCCCAAAATTTGTCTGTCCGCAGCAGGCTCAAAAGGCACAGTAGTTCATTTACTTCGAAATTCAAATTTTCAAAGAGTGAAGTTCATCTGTCAGAGAGACCTCTTTTCAGACTTACTTCAACATTCGAATTTGTAAACACTGTCCTTCGTATGTCATCATGTCATTTCAACAGACTCACAACTTTATCTTCTGAAGTTCGAATTTCCAATGTCAAAGTTCGTCTGTCAGTGAGCAATTTTGAAACTCAATATGATCTTGATTTTAGATGAACTTTAACATTGTTTTAGACGAATTTCTTCAGTTTTCATAAATTTCATTTTACCTGAAATTTGAATGTTCAAAATCCAAAGTTTGTCTGTTGCTCAACAGCTTCTTTCAGACACTTATGAAAATTCATATTTTGGAAAATCAAAATTCGTCTGCCAGAGAGGCATCTCTTCAGACTTATTCAGTTTTAACTCGAAATTCAAATTTCCAAAGCCAAAGTTCGAATTTCTAACATGACAGTTCAATGTAAACTTTTCAAACTTTGTCTGTTGGTTGGTATTTTTTTATGTATTTCATAAAATCAGGTTTTTAAAACATCTTTTCATCAAATCAAAGTCTTTTACCCATACTTAAACATAACTAGTGATCCTACAACAAATCTTGCAAGGATTACTCCATAATTTCTTCACTTGAACTTTTTGTGCACCTTTGATATCTTTTGTTCCAAGCTCTTGAGAGTTAATTTGGAATCATCAAAACTTCTTGATTCAACACTTTCACCATTTTGATCCAACATCATCATCATATTCATAATATAAACATGTTTTCTACCTATCAATCTTATAAATACAAGATCTAAATAACCATTTAGAAATAAAATGCAAGAAAGGGAAAAGATGTTACCTTAAACTTACAAACCTTCCTTTCCTCTTCTCTTCCTTCTCTCTATAACTCACTCTCTTACTAATATATGAAGGAATTTTGAATTTGGTGTGAAGAATGGAAGGGAGGAGGAGCTTATTTATAGACAACAAGAAGCAACTCCATCCATTGGATTAAATTTTGATCCAAGGGCTAAAATTGCACCACGTCACCTCTTTTCTCCACCATACACCTAATTTTTTCACATAATTGTTATCTAATTAATTTTTCCTCTTGTCATTAATTTGGATGCCACTTTTATCTCCAAATATGGTAAATATTGCATCATTATGCTTACACAAGCTTACTTCATCCAAGCTTCCAATTTTGACACCTAATCTTCAAAATAGTATCATGCATGGTGGTTAATTCTTCTCAACACCTTTTTCTTCTTATTTTTATGCCATTTTGAGGCTAAATTCAGCCCAAGATGATGTATTTAATTATTTGGGCTTAAACCATTTAATTCTAGGCCCAATTTCAACATATACCGTGTTTTTGGACTCCGATTATGTAAATTTTGTTTGGTAAAATTTTTCATGCATAAATATATTTAAAATATGAATTTCAAACTCATTATAACCTTAATTAATCATTTCTAAGCCCATATAATTTATTTTAAAAAATATTTTACCTAATTGGACTCTAATCGAAAACATCGATAAAATTAGTCCTGGTTAATTTTTCTTGTAACATCTCTGCATAGATAATTATTATAAACCTTCTAAAATTATTTTGGACTTATTCTTGATTATGTCATAGTCTACTTGGTCATCTATAATTTAATCAATCTGGAAATCAGGTGAATTGGGCTTATTGGGCCCTTTATCCTTTCTTGACCTAGTTTGAACTATTCTTGTCAATAATACTTCTGGGCTTCCAGAAAATCATCCTTGGCCTATTAGGGTTTTCTATACCTTTACTGGGCCTCCATGAAAGGTACTCTTGACCCATTAAGAAGCCGGTGCAGTCTTACTAGGCCTGAACTCCGATTTTGGCACAATATCCATTAGACCGATTCTATGGCTATTTAAATTTATGAAAAAATCCAGTGTCTCTTTTTATGCCATAATATTTTTGAGTTTCCTAATCCAGACTTATTTTCTAATTCTTATTAATTTAAAGATTATGGAACTTCAGACTAATTTTTTACCCAATGTATCTATTTTTTGATTTTGCTTATTAGAGTATAATTTCTTACGATAATTTTCCTGAATCATCTCTTATAATTAGTCTTAGAAAATACTAAACAGATAGTTTGTTTAAGGAAATAACATCTATGTCCCCCTTTTTGTCTTTTTGCTACTAATTAATATTTTCAATTATGCCATCCAACTTTCTTTACAATTTGGTCCTTGATCAACTTTTGCAATTTAGTCCCTAGTTTGATTTACATAAGATATTTAAGCTTTTTTAATTCCAATTATGCAGTTAATCTCTGAAGCAGAATTCAAACAAATCGTAAAAACTTAGATGTTACATTTAAAATATATGGTAACAAGATTAAATAAATTTCAAATATTAAACCTCTTTAAGACCTAAGTGAAACCAAAATATATCTAATAGCTAGGTCTTCAAAAGTGATACTCCACTTTTACTTGGTCATTTCCATTCTTGGTATGCTCCTTTATGATATTCTATTCTTGGAGTATCCTTTCTCTTCTTTTTCTTTGAGTAAGACATGAAGTTAATTTTCCTTTCTTTATTCCAATGCTCACTCTTCCTACTTGAATAATCCTACATTTAATCTATTACACTTATAAACTAAGTAGTTAGTCTAATTTATATATCCAACTTGTATTATAAAGTATAAAAGCATAATGGATATATTAGTACATAGTGTGATATATGCATCATAAATAAAATTAAACACATACTAATGCACATTTTACTTATTTTAGGAACAAAATATATGTTAGACAAATATGATAAATTTATTTCTTATTATTCTACATTTGTCATCATCAAAACTTATATTATATTAAGCCTAACACTATGAATACATTATCTAATTTATATTTATACAATAATGATCTATAAACCTCTTCCTTCCTCATTTGAATTATTAAGTCTAGAATTTGAGTTTCCATGCTATTAGCCTTTAAATTAAAAAAAGTTAGCACAATCATACACAATTTTTCATGATAAATTCAATGGTTATATCCATTTCATGAAAATCAACTCCCATCCTATAAATTCACTATGCCAAAATATGCTTTTCTTGTGTTGGTGGTTACTATGCAAAATACCATAAAAATCTAAACTTTTATTGGTGGTTAAATTATTAACCACCAAATAATCCTTTTCTTTGTGTTTATTTATCAAAATGCAAAGAAAAGTTATAACTTTCATTGGCGGTTCTTTTGATAATTGCCAATGAATAACTTACTTTGCTTTATTTATAGAAATGCCAAGAAAAGTTATAATTTCCATTGGCGGTTCTTTTGATAACCACCAATGAAAGGTTTTAAAATGCCCTAAATAATCCTTTTTGGACTTAGAAAAGATTCTTGTCTCCTGATTTGCCTCCACACACCTTCCCGGTCATCCTCCACCATTGCAACTACCCAAGCTTGTCTTTGGCATACGCTTATCTGTGATGGACTCCCATTGTTTGTCATTGACATTCACCCTCATCTACAACAGACTCTCCATTGTAGCCTAACCCTTGTCTCTGGCATCCATTGTTGTGGGTCATATTGATGGGTGGCTCTAACTTGCTCTAGTCTTTATCATCATTTCTTTTAGGTTGGCTGGTCACCTAAGAGAGGGGATGAATTGGGTGATGCAAGATTTTTGCCTCTTTTGAAGTATAGCCCAATTTCACTAAGAGATGCAGCAGAATAGAAGTGAATAGAATGAAATAGATTGATGAAATGAGAAGATGAAGCGCAATACACAAAGATTTATCCTAGTTCAGCCCAAATCACCTGACCCATGTCCAGTCCTCAAGCCATCACTTGGGATTTTCACTATATTCCACAAGTTTGATTCTGGCACCTGTGAAGCCTCAATACATCTCACAAGTTTTAGTAGACACTTGTAAAGCCACTCTCTCCATACCCTTTCAAGATGTGTAATTCTCTTGATATTTTCCCACACTAAGATTCTACCCATAAATTGTAGAAAGAATGACTACAAAATTGAAACTCTATTTAAGAGTAGATAATACATTGAAGCTCACTCTAATGAGGTGGATTTAGCTTTGAATGCGAACACAAAAAGATTTTATATATTACTGTAGCATTTTGGCACTTAATTCATTTAAATTCATTACCCATAAGTTCAAATGATATTCTATTTATATATTTGTGGTTTAATTATCCATTAGACACAAGATCTATTCATTAGACACAAGTTCTAGCTATTACTCTGCAAAAGACCCATTCAACAACTACATTAAATGTGTCTAACATATCAACATTCAAATTTTGAGACTCAACAGACGAGTTTCACAAAGCTAGGATAGTTATATGTTTAATGTTGAATGCTGAAATTCGAGCTATGATAATAATTTCAAATTTAGCTCAAGGCTTGAACATTCGAACTTTCATGTTAGAAGTACATCTGTTGGGTTTGAATAATTGCTTCAAGTTTTCACAATGCATTTCGAAATTCAAATTTTAGAAACTGAAATTCAAATTTCAGAGACCGAAATTCAAATTTCATAGACTAAAATTCGTCTATCAAAGGCATGTTCAACATAACACAAAAGTTCTCACTTTGAAACTCAAAGTTCATCTGCAGAGGCTGTGACTTTGAACTCACTTTGAACTTCACCAATAGTCAAATTTCAACTAAGTTTCATGTGAATTTTGCATACTTTCACTAACAATGTTTAGTTCGAAATTCGAATTTCACAATCAAAATTCATCTATTAGAGATGACAACTTTGTAACTTCTAATTTTAACAAGCAAAGTGCGAATTTTGCACTAAATAAACATGAAACATAAACAAAATTTGACTGTTAGCCTAGAATGTTCAAATCTAACAAGCTTAAACTCATGCTAATATTTAGATTTATTTAATCTAACTCATTGAAGACATATGGTAATAAGAATAAGAAAATTTTAAAGATTAAACTACCTTGAGACCTAAGTGAAAACAAAATATACCTAATAGCTAGGTCTTCAAGAGTCAAGCTCCACTGTCACTTAGTCATTCTATTCTTGACATGTTTCCTTCTGATCTATAATTCTTGGAGCATCCTTTCTCTTCTTCTTCTTTGAGTAAGACATGATGTTGATTTTCCTTTCTTTTTTCCAATGCTCACTCTTCCTTCTTGTATAATCCTATATTTAATGTATTACACTTATGAACCAAGTAGTTAGTCCAATTTATATATCCGGCTTGTATTATAAAGTATAAAAGTACAGTGGATATATTAGTATATACATTATAAACACAATTAAATATATGCTAATACATATTTTACTTCTTTTAGGAACAATATAGATGTTAGAAAAAATATAATGCATTTGTTCCTTATTATTCTACATTTGTCATCATCAAAACTTATATGATATTAAACCTAACAATCTCCCTAATTTTGATGATGACAATTCACTAGTGAAAAATATACTTAATGAATGATTAATACTTATAAGGCAATTTATCTTAGTTATTTCTAGATTAAGTACATCGTATTTTTCACACAATTTTTCCCCCTATTTGACATCAACAAAAATGTTTGAAGAAAAATTCTCCCACAATTCTTCTCACAATATTTGTAAGGTTGTACTAGTAAGCACATATGTCTAGGGTTGTTTGAAGCACATATTGAAACACCAATTGAAATGTAAATCATAATCAAAACTTATTATCCACTATATGTTCAAATTATGCCAATTTTTAGTGATATAAAAGCTGATCCCAATTGTTAGTGATATCAAAGCTGATCCCAATTGTTAGTGATATCAAAACTAATACCAATTGTTAATTGAAACTATTATAATACCAAATGTTATAATGCTTCTTGTTAACATGATCATGATATGCACACATCACAAGAGATGTCTCAGAGTTGAAGAGTTGTTATCTTCTTCATTCAGGATCAAGGAGAAATGTTGAAACATCATTTGCTCCCTTTAGTGAATTAAGACTAGGCAACAAAACTCTTCACAATAAAATGAGGTGAACTAAAGTATAAGCAAATTAATTACTGAAAATGCTCCCCTTCAACCTATGTATTTTATATGATAAAACCAAGAAAGTACAATGCATCACATATGCATGCTTATACAAAAGCATATGTTGTAGGCATTCGAACATTATGATTGAAAATTTTCTTTTAAATCAAAAGTTGCTTTTATAATCTCCCCCTAAGCATGAACATTTATTCAAATATACATGTCTTTCAGATCATCAATCAGTATGCAAGAGAAATTATGAAAATCACATAAATTTGGCTATACAAATAAAGAAATAGACTTGTGCAAATATTGAACTTCACAGTAAGTCCAACCATATTTAGATAGCTTATTATTTGAACAAGGACCACTCTTTATTTTAATAGCTTCAAGTAAACCAGTTTGGTTAATAGCTAACTCTTTCCCTTTTCAGCATGAATTCATTTAAGCACATTAGATACTACATCGTTATCAGACTTTTACTATTTGGCTCTAGGAGTACCTATAAAACAAAAATATATCTTTTTCTTTCTTTGGTATCCTTTCTTACTTGGGTTCACCAATGGTTAGTTTAAATATTTTAAAATTCATATTAGACCAAAGTTCAGTCTTATCCAAATATAATATGTAATCCAATAATTGAATAGGGTAAGTGATAGAGGTTACCAAAGATCATGTCATTTTTGTCTCTAGCTTGAATGTGGTGTATAGTGATTTATATTTCCTCTTTGCACGTGAGATACCATCATTCAAACATCTTCTCTTTTTCTTCTTACGATGTCTACTTTGATTTTTTCTTTAGTTGCTCCTTTGAGGTGAAGACAAATTTCCTTAAGGATAGGACTTTGATCTCTATTACTTCTCATTGTAAATAGTAGCTTTAACTTTGATTACTTGCAAAGCTTTCATTTTCTGTATCCTCTTTCTTGTATTGATATGTCCTTTCTTCTTGGATGATTTTTGCACAAATGAAATACTAGAAGGACATTCTGGTACCCACTTATATTGGTTCCACGAGGGTTGTAACGTCCGGCAGCTATTCGGGATTGACGACTGTCCCCACAGACCAACACAAGCCCTTTCGGTGTGCTTTGTCCTCACTCACACACCTCCTTCCCAAGAGGTCACCCATCCCATAATTGCTCCAGGTCAAGCACGCTTAACTGAGGAGTTCTTAAGGGATAGGCTACCGAAAAGGTAGGTGCACCTTGTTGGTATAGGTAGTACCTATCAATTCCTTTAAGCTATCCTTAACCGTATAGTCCCATACCTATACAGTCTCTGGATCCCTCTCGTTCTGGTATGTATTCGATTCATTCATATGCCCCTCCCGCTTAGAAGCCTGCCAGGAGCCACTCCTTGCCGGTGCCTCATTACTTTATCCTCGTTAATTTATCTGAAGCCCCACTATTCTTGCACCGGCGATCACTCCCCGCCCTCGTCAGCGTCCGGATGTCACAAGGGTTAATTGTATTCTTTGGAACCCACTTCATGTTTTGCTTAAACCATTTTTCCTTACACCGCACAGATAAGCAATATGTCCATTTTTACCACAATATGTGTACAATGGTAAGTTAGGCATTATAGTAGGCACAAAGAATTTTAAACAACATTCACTTTTCTCCTTGGACTGACTCATGTAGTTAGCACCCGACTTATCAAACACACATTTCTTTTTGCCAAGTGGAATATTCAACTTATCTTTGCCTTGGGTGAAATTAGCTATGACATTAGTTAACTCCTTTTTTTCTTTATTTAATCTACCATGTGAATCATAAGAGGAAGTGTGTGTGTGGATTTCATAGATATTTTCTAAATTATCTATTCTCTGTTTAAGTGATTTCTTTTCATTATTTTTTTTATTCTAATTCTTTTTCTAAGGAAATCACTTTCTTTTTGCATAGTGCAAATACTTTTACTAATGCAATCATTTCAACATACATTTCATTGTAAGCATCTTGCAACTCATTAAAAGAAAAATCAGAATTAGATTCAAAGTCAGAATTTGGTACCTCATCATTGGATATTGTCATCAAGTATGGATAGATCTCCTCCTCTTCCTTTTCCTTGGGGGTTTTTTGTTTTTTCATTTTATTGGGTTGGATAATGTTGAATTAGAAGTTTTGATGATTCCAAATAACTAGAGCTTGGAAAGGAGAATAATAAAGGAATGTGAAAGGATAAAGTAAAGAAATCTAAAGATGAACATGAGAAGACTTAGTTTTTAGGATTTCTCATCTTGTAATTTGGGTAAGAAACTTTGATCTTTACTTCTTTTCAGTTACCACAACGTTTGAATATGTTATTTGAAGGTTATCCTATGTTAGCATATGTTAGTTTTGAAAAATATAGACTAACAGATGAATTTTGGTATAGACTTGTGTATTTTGTGCAAAATTTGAACTTTGCTTGAAGAAATTTGAATATGCAGAGGTTTCATCTCTGATAGACAAATTTCAGTTATGAAATACAAATTTTGGGCTAAGCATTTTTAGTGAACATGTGCAAAATTCATATGAAGTTTAGTTAAAATTCGAATATTGGTGAAGTTCAAAGAGAGTTCAGAGTCACCCTCTTTGACAGATAAACTTTGGACTTCAAAATTCAAATTTCAAAGTAAGTACTTGTAAGTCTTATTAGAGCATGCCTCTGACAGACAAATTGTATAGTTTAAAATTTGAATTTCACAAAGGAGAACTCTCGTGCCATGTTAAACAAGCCTTTGACAGATGGATTTCAGCTTATGAAATTTGAATTTTGAGTACATTGTGAAAACATGAGACAACTGTTCAAACTCAACAGATGCATTTTCAATATGAAAATTCGTATGTTCTAACATGGGATGATTATAAGAAACACAAAATTCAAGTGTTACATTCTAATAAATGAATGTTGAAGTTTAACGTTGAAATTTTTAACCTTTTATCTCTTCAAAATTCATTTGTTGTATCCCAAAATTTAAATTTTGGCATTAAATATGGTTGGTGAATAGCTATTTCTATGTAGTAACTATTGGTTAAAGTTTCTAACGGCTAGATCATATGCCTATCGACTAGTTAAGCCACAAATCTGTAAATAGGACCTCATTTGAAGTTATGGGTAATGAATTTTAAGTTTGTATTATTGAAACTTGCTGAATTTATTATGCAAAGCTTTTTCACTCTTATACTGTATTTATTGCACTTGAACTTTCATATCTTGTCTGATTTAGAGAGTTCATATTCTGTATAAAAATATTTTCTTCATCTAGAAGAAGGATGTTTTGTGAGGGGAGTCACAAAGGGAATTGGGAAATACTTTGTAAGAGTGTTGAGTGTAGATTCTGAGTGTTCTAAGAATAGAGCACTAGTATATATTGAGGCATTGTAAGGAGCCCATTAAATTCTTACAGATAGTGAAAATCTCAAGTGGTGGCTTGGGGACTGGACATAGGTCATGTGGATCAGATCGAACCAAGATAAATTTCTGAGTCATTTCTTTCTTTACCTTGCATTTACCTTCACTCTCTCTGTACTCTATTTTTCTGCAATCTTCTACTATCACTATGAACTTAGATATTTGCAAAAAAATTTTGAATTTCTAATTCACCCTCTCTTGGAAAGGCAGCAATTCTAACAAGTGATATTAGAGCCCAGATTCCCAGATGAAAGATTTAACCAATTAGAAGAACAAGTGGATTGCTTTGGAGAAAGAATATTACTTGAAGGAAACAACACCAACAGACCTCCAGGTTTCAGTGGAGAGCATTATGGATATTGGAAGATGACGATGTAGATATATCTTCAGTCGATAGACTTGGAGAGCTAGTCAGTTATCTAGAAAGGTGATTTTATGCCAATGAAGTAATAAGATGATTGCACCTATAAGGGGAAGTCTGTGGAGGAGTGGAATGATGAAAATAAGAGAAGAGTTTTACTTAACTTCAAAGCAAAACACTACCTGGTTAGTGCTATCAACTAGGACAAATTTTACAGAGTCTTCCAATGTTTTACAGCCAAAGGAATGTGGGATACTTTGGAAATTATGCATGAAGGAACCATTGGAGCAAGAGAGAATAAGTTAAACTCTTGCATTGGTAAGTATCAAAACTTTAGCATGAAGGAAGGAGAGAGTATCAAGGATTTGTAGAAGAGATTCACCCTCATTGTGAACCAATTAAAGAGTCTTGGGAAGGAATATACTCAACCAGAAAAAGTCAAGAAAATCCTTATAGTCCTACCCATCAAATGGTAACCAAAAGTGATAACCATAGAATAAGCCAGAGGAGAATCAATGTCTTCTGTCATAGCTCTCTTTGGCAGGCTTAAAGAATATGAGGGCAAGATGAAAGCTCTCACAGATGCAGGCCATGTAAAGAAAAGAAGAGTCTGGCACTGAAAGCTACATAAGAAGAGGAAGAAAATTTTGATGATAAGGAAAAGCTAGATGAAGAAACTCTTGCAATGCTGGTTAGAAAATTTGGAAAATTCTATAGCAAAAAGAGAAGCAATAAGTTCTTCAAGAAAGGAGCAGGAACAAGTAGCAAAAGGGAAAACAAAGAACCCATAACTTGCTTTGAATGTTAGAAGCAAGGGCACATCAAATAGGAATGCCCATAGTTCCTGAAAAGGCAAGAAAATGAAAAGAGAGTTGCGGATAAAGGCTTAAAGAAAAAGGCATACATCTCCTCAATCTGGGGCAACAGCTCTAATGAAGAGGATAAAGATGAGAAAGAGATTGCCAACATATGCTTCTTGGTACGTGTTGTAGAAGGAGCTTAGAATCCATCTAATAGTGAGCATGAAGATAAGGTAAATGATTCTTACCCTTTTATTCTGAATTACTTGATGCATTTCATGATCTGCATGATGAATTCATCAAAATTGCAAAAGAACTAAAACTAGCTAAGAAGAAGATTATCAAGCTAGAATTAGAATGAAAATGCCTGACATTGCATCTCAGCATAAAAGTTGAATCCGCCTCTTGTGCATCATGCATTGAGGTTAAGAAAAATAATGAATATCTTCTCAAAAGTCTAGCTAATCTTACAAAAGAAAAAGACATGTTGTATGTATTGCTAGGTAGTCAGAGAATTGCACAAGGTAAAACTGGTCTTGGTTATGACCCTTTTACAGTCAAGGAAAAGAATAAGAAGAAAAATCAAAATTTATATATAAGACATTTTATACGTGTAGATGGGTAGAAGAAGAAATGTGACTTTTCAAAAACTATTGAGACTTATACTCAATCTAAATATGTGAAACAAAAATATTATCTGTATTGCTTTCTTCGTACATCTTAATCTAGCAATCCCTTTATCACCTATCACTTCTATAACAAGAGGGGACACATTTCCAGTTCATGTTCCATAAGGAAAAATGGACTTGGCAGAAAGGTGGAATAGGTTCCTAAAAGTACATCTGTACCTAAGGAGAATGCTACTAATAGAAAAGGACCCAAATAGAGTTGGGCACCTAAGAAAAAAGACTAAATTTTGTTTTGCAGGTATATCTTAGAGCTAGCAAGAGCAACAAATGATACATGGACAGTGCATATTCAAGACATATGATTGATGTTAAGGAGAAGTTCATCACCCTTAGAGACAAGAAAGGAGGAAAAGTGACATTTGGAGGTGACCAATATGGCAAGGTGGTTGGCATTGGCATTATGGGCAGAAATCCAGAGACATCCATGGAAGAAGTGCTACTTGTAATTGGACTCAACCACAACTTGCTGAGTGTGAGTCAGACCTATGATAAAGGAAATTGGGTACTGTTTGACTTAGAATTCTGCTTGGTCATAAAAAAAAGTGATCGCAAGGTTATCCTCAAAACTTAAAGAGATGGTAACTACTATACTATTGATTTAGATGAACTTTCTAATCTAGATTCCATATGTTTAATTAGTGAAGATAATGAGAGTTGCTTATGGCATAGAAGGCTAGCACATGTTAACATGAACCAACTAAATAAGTTAGTTAAAAATGAGTTAGTTACTAGTTTACTCAAGATTTCTTTTGAAAAAGATAGAGAATGTGATACATGTCTTAAAGGGAAATAAACTAAGTCCTCTTTCAAATCTAAAAAAGTCATCTTTACATCTAGACCACTACAGTTGCTACATATGGATTTAATAGGTCCATCTAGAGTAAAAAGTATGGGTGGAAATCTATATGTGTTAGTAATTGTAGATGACTATTCTAGATTCACTTGGACTTTATTTCTTTCCTCTAAAGATGAGACATTTGATGCATTTGTAACCATAGCTAAGAAAGTACAAAGTGAGAAAGGTATTTCTATTGTGTCTATCAAGTCTGATTATGGAGGAGAATTCGAAAACTCAAGCTTCTTGGAATACTATGAAGAACATGGAATTGAGCACAATTTCCTAACTCCAAGAACACCTCAGTAAAATGGCATGGTGGAGAGGAAGAATAGAACCCTAGGAGAAATGACAAGAGCAATGTTGAATGAGAAAGAGCTTTCTCAATACTTCTAGGCTGAAGTAATGAACACAACAAGCTACATCATCAATAAAGCTTACATCAGACCAATCTTGAGGAAGACACCTTATGAGCTCTACAAAGGAAGGAAGCCAAATCTCTCACAGCTGTAAATATTTGGATGCAAGTGCTTCATTGACAACAATGGAAAAAAGAATCTAGGTAAGTTTGATGCTAAATCAGATGAAGGTATATTCCTTGGCTATTCTAGTTGGAGCAAAGCAAATAGAGTATTTAATAAAAAGACTAGGATTATAGAAGAATTTGTGCATGTAGTTTTTATTGAAAATGAAATTGTTTCTAAACCTGTCTTAGATGAGGATGAATTGATTTCTAGTTTCAAAAACATGAACCTCTCTAAGGAAAATAAAATTGAACCTCCAAAAACATCAGAATCTACTACTGTAGAGAAAGATATTAAGGAGAGAGATATGGAATTTGAAAATAATGAAGAAATTTCTCAAGAACTCCCTAGAGCTTGGAGATGTCAAAGAAGTCTTCTTATTGATCAAGTGATTGGGGATGTTCAAGAGAATGTTAAAACTAGAAGAAAACTTAGGGATCAAATAAATAATTGTATATTTATTTCTCAGATTGAACTTAAGTGAATTAAAGAAACTTTAATAGATGAATATCAGACATTAGCTATGCAAGAAGAATTAAATCAGTTTGAGAGAAATCAAGTTTGGGACTTAGTGCATAGACCCAATGATCACCCAATTATTGGAACCAATGGGTGTTTAGAAATAAACTTGATGAGTCTAGAACAATAATTAGAAACAAAGCTAGGTTGGTAGTTAAAGGATACAATCAGGAAGAAGGTATAGATTATGAGGAAACTTTTACTCAAGTTGTAAGATTGGAAGCAATAAGAATTGTCCTAGCCTATGCTTGTATAAAAGATATAATGTTGCATCAAATGAATGTAAAGAGTGCCTTTCTAAATGGTTATATCATGGAAGAAGTTATGTTGACCAACTTCAAGGTTTTGAGGACTCAGCTAAACCAAATCATGTATATAAACTAAAGAAAGTTCTTTATGATTTAAAACAGACACCTAGAGCATGGTACGAAAGACTAAGTAGCTTTCTAATTGAAAAGGGATTTAATAAGGGAAAAGTTGAAACAACTTTGTTCACTAAAAAGGAAAACACAGATTTACTTATTTTTCAAATTTATGTTGATGATATTATATTTGGTGCTACTAATGAATCTTTGTGCAACGATTTTTCTAAGCTTATGCAGAGTGAATTTGAGATGTCAATGATGGGAGAACTCAATTTTTGCCTTAGACTACAAACCAAATAATGTGATGATGACATCTTTCTCAATCAATCAAAGTACTTAAAAGAGTTGTTGAAAAAATTTGGAATGGAAAATGCTAAATTAATGGGAACTCCAATGGCCACAGCTAAAAAGCTTGATATGGATAAAGGAGGAAAACCATTCGATATAACTCAATACAGAAGAATGATTGGTTCCTTGTTGTACGAAACAGCCATAGACATGACATCATGTTCAGTGTCTGCATGTGTGCTAGGTTCCAATCATGTTCTAAAGAGTCCTATGCAATATCTATGAAAAGAATATTCAGATATTTAATTGGAACATCATATATGGGACTCTGGTATCCAAAGGGCATTGGAGAAGAGTGTGGTGGATATATTGATGTTGACTTTGTTGGATCCAAGACTGGCAGAAAAAGAACAAGTGCCACATGCCAATTTCTTGGAGGATCTCTAGTCTCATGGTTCAGCAAGAAGCAGAATAGTGTGGCTCTCTCCATAGCAGAAGCTGAATATATAGTTGCTGGAAGCTATTGTGCACAAATTCTTTGGATGAAGCAGCAACTTAAAGATCTTGAAATTGAGATGAAGGAAATACCTATAAGATATGATAATCAAAGTGTCATCAACATCACGAAGAATCCAGTGATGCATTCAAAAACAAAGCACATTGAGGCCAGACATCATTTTATAAGGGACCACATCCTGAAAAGGGACATTATGTTGGAATTTATCCCTACAAAAGATCAGCTGGCAGACATCTCGACTAAGCCACTTCTAGAGGACAAATGTTGTAAAATCAGAAGAGAATTGGAAATGGTAAATCCCAATGAACTGTAAACTAGCTTCTAACCAAATATATTTATTTTCTGAAGTTAATTTGTTAAGACTTATACTAACTTAAGCTTCGGAGTATGTTTAAAGTGTTTTGCAGGTACTCCTCTTAAGCTTATATGATATAGAAATCAATATAATAGAGTATCTCACATTTACTCAGTCAACATCTACTGAAGAAATATGGAAATTTGAATGTTCAATATCTATCTGTAAGTTCAATCTTGTAAAATTTTCATTTTTAATGTTGATAGATGAATTTCCATACTCTATCCAACTTGTTGAATGACTTTGCTTAGTTAAAATTCAAACTTTAAGCTTAAATAGTCACATTTCAGAGAGCCACATGCTGTACTGGTGTTTTAGTCCTCTCAAAATTTGTCTGTTGACAAACTGAAATTTGAAATTTGAATATTTGTATATGTGTTTGTCTTGTCTGTGAGTAACACTCAAATTTTGATGGTTCAACATGTACATTTTAGACAATTCTTTATAAAGTCTTAAAATACGAACTTTGAATCCTAAACATTCATCTGTTCAAACTCTTTTGTATGCTTGCCTTTAGTAAAAGACTCTAACATTCGAACTTTAAGAGCACAAAATTAGTCTCTTGAAGCATCAGTTGATGTTAAGTCTCTATCAGTCAAATTTCAGGAATGAAATTTGTCTGTCGAAGTTACCCCTCATATGTTAAGTCTATGGAAGATAAACCTTAAGGTTGAAAACTTGTCTGTCAAGACAATTTTCTTAGTGTTATTAGGCAACGTAACTGACCAAAATTCAAATTTTGACTGTCAAAATTCATCTGTCGAGTGGTTACATAAGCAAATTCAAAGGGTTATATTCTGAACAGACACAACCCTATTTATCTCTCAACCAAAGCTATTCATCTCCTTTCTTAACCATTATTAAATTCCTTCAGTTATACTTCATTTTCCACCAATTAAACTTTAACCTAAACCTTATAAACCTCTTCAGAGCATCTTTCAACTCAAATCTCTCACAAAAATGATTAGAGTTAAAAATGCCAATGTTAGAAAGGAGGAAGCCAGGCCCAAACATGGAGCCAAATCTCAGTATATTTCAAAGGAGGGAGCAACCCAGAAAAGGAAGGCCGAATCTAGTAAAGGGACCCCATCTAAGAAGCAGAAAACAATTTCAAAGACTGAATCAAATAAGCCAATCCTTGCTACCCCTACGTTTAGCATTGAGTTAGAAGAGTTGTAGTTAACAACAGAGCCTCTTTACAATTTCGATCAAATACTGAAGGAGTACAACACAAAGTTTGCTGCAAAGAAGGAAATAACTCCTCTCTGCACCAATTTGGAGGAATTTTTAGTTTCCAACAACTTTGATGCTAGATTTTGGATGAGCAAGTATAATAATTTGTTGTAGATTAAGGAAAGATATGATGATCAAGTGATTAAGACTTAGTATACTACACTAAAGAACAATGATAAGAATAGGAAGTACCAAGTAACATTAGGTTTAAGAATCTATGGTTATCATATGAGAATATTAATGAGGTTTTGGAGATTCCTGGACAAGAGGGATTCAAGATTGATATCTCTAACTCCAAATACATGGATAAGGATGATGATGCAGATGAGCAAGGTAGGGGAATTTTGAATTATAAGGAAAGCATAATCTTGAATGCTCTCTTTATAAGGTGCAAGAATAAGCCTCCTCTGAAACATGTGAAGTCCTTTGATCTCAATGTACAAGCCAAAGTCTTACACTACATAGTGTTAAGGATCATCTTTAATAAAGGAGAAAGCTTCAATCTGATCACCAAGGTTGAAGCTCATGTGATAACTGCCTTGATATAAGAAAAAGTGCTAAATTTGGGTAATATCATCTTCCAGAGAATGTTCAAGGCAAGGGATCAAAGAAAAGAATGAACCTTGCCCTATGTTCAACATCCTTAAAGGTTAGATATTTAAAAAAATGCATGAAGAATTCATGAAAACGGACACATACCGTTTTATGTGAAACTGGGCAAAGAGGTAATTTTTTCCTAATTAGATGAAAAAATAAAAAAAATGATAAATTTACTCCTGAGGAAAATGTAAATGTGGCAAGAAATCAAATATTTTGGGGAAAATTACAGTTAATGACCCAAAAGTTTTAAAAATCATAAATTTGCCTTGGGTCAAGGGTAATTCTGTAAATATACAAAAGTACTGTCAAAATGAAGCTCTTGATGAGATGAGTCCAATGGCATATGACATTGAGGGTTAATGTTTAAGGATATGGAAATAATCAGTGCTGAAATTTAAAAAGTAATTTTTTACTGATAAAACTACTTTTTGATCTGTAAAAGGTGAAAAGGTAAAAAGAAAAGTAGTTGGGCATTACAAGAGAGCTTTTAGGAGACATGATAATAAAGTAGTTCCAGATACAAGTTTACTTTTATCCTATACTCATAAAGTGATTTCATACCGCAAAAAGTAACTTTACTGGTCTAGATATAAAATAACCAACACAGAGTATTATTGGACTGAGAAAATTATGCAATATTTTGGAGATAATTATCCCTCAATTAGATACCACTTGTCAGCCTACAAATGACCAAAATGGTGGTTAAGACAACTTGTTGGCCAAGTTGTGATTAAAGTTAATCAAAGTGAGTAACAAAAAGTAATCCTAAGTAGCACACTATATATACCCCTTTCTCCCACCATTTTGCATGACTGTTCACAATGAAAAGAGAGAGGAAGCTTTGTAAAATTGAAAGGAGAAGGAAGGCTATGTGAAGGAGATGAAAAGTGAAGGAAAATAAGAAGAAAAATTCCAAGAAAATAGGTAAGTGCTTCTCTTGCAACACTTAAGTGTTCTATCCTAGTTTCTTGGATGTATGAGTTAGTTTCCATGAAATTTCTTCTACTCTAATCTTTTCCCATTTTGTTTTAAGCATGTTTAAGGGAGGAATGATGTTTTTGAACCATAAAATTATGATTAGGCATGAGATTTAGCTAGAGGAAGCAAGTATGGTATGTTTAGAGCTAGTTTTGGGAAAAACCAACTCTTCCCTCTAAGAGAACAGATTTTGTCCAGATAGTTAGAGAAACAAGTAGTTGGATTTTCACTAATTTGACCACAAAAATGGTTTCCCCATGGTGGAAAACCTTAAGGACAAGTGTTGGTTTAAAGATTAAGCTTGAGATAGGAAATTTGAGATTTTATTGTTTCATGAAAGCTATATGCATTATGTCATGAAATCAGTAGCTTGAGCAAGTGTTTAATGATGTTTAGGAACTTGAGGAAGCTTGAGAAAGTTAGAGGAAGCTTTGGTTTAAAGAGGAAAGCCAAGTACAAACACCAAATGTAGCTAAGTTTACTATAACGATTTATGTTCTTTAATTTTATTTCTCTGATGATAATATGATTCCATATTATGTTTGTGATTTTCTTTGATTGATTTTGGTTGTAAAATAAGGAGTCTCGTTCCCTGAACAATCCATTTTCTAAGTCATTATGCTGCGAAAATTTCTATGACTAATATGACATTTTATTGATTTATGTGATTACGTGTGATTAAATGTAAGTTGTTTTTGTGAAATGATTGACATAATTGCATGAAATGTAATTTGCTATTGAGATTATCCCAATCTCATCCCCTCAAGCATCCCAAATGTTAGGTTCAAGCTATAGAAATGTGGGAATTCAAGGAAAGGCAAGAGAAATGAAGAGAATAAAGAAGCATGCCTATTAAGCAATTTGTATACATTTTAATGTATCACTATGGCATTTGTGTAAAATCATATGTGCTTTTGTGAGGCTGGGTTTAGTTGCCATTATGTTCTTTTGAGACTCTTAAGATGTTATGGATATGTCATGAACAAGTTTGACCAAAGTATGTGATGTATATGAATGTTTATGTCATGATATGATGAAAGCTGGCTATTCTGAACATGTCTTGGTTATGCAGTTACTTTTCATTATAATTGCATTAAGGCATAAGAATGTTTTATAGGTTCAAAAACTAGATGAATAGGGCTTTCCAACAAGCTAAAGAACACCTGAATTGGGTATGTGTACAATTTGTAGTATTTTTTTTTTAATTTAAGGGTCAAAACTGGACAGTGTTGTGAAAACTATGATTTTTATTGTAAGTATTTTTTTTAAAAGCAATATAAAATTGTACATAACTCCAAAAATTCAATGGTTTGTATTACTGTTTTGAGAGTAATTGGAGCTATACAATGAGAGTTAAGCATGTTTTCTTAGAACTGTTCTAGTATAAAAGTGAGGTTCTAACCCTTAGTGATTTAAGTTAGAGCCATGCCCTACATAGGTTAATCAAATGTACAAGAAAAATGTGGCTATAAATTAGACATGAGATCTTTCCAAAGATGTAAAGAAAGCATGAATTGCTCAGGATAGAATGTGAAACAAATTTTTGAAATTAAGCTAGAAAATCCGGAACTTAGTATTTTGGCCATTTGAACAATAAAAGTTCAAACATTAAACTATATCAATGGGTGCGGTCAAATACAATTTTTATACTTTTCCCTTGTAGAACATGTTTCTAACTTCATTTAGAGACTTGAACCACCTTG
Source organism: Adenanthera pavonina (assembly GCA_026686845.1). Classification (NCBI taxonomy): domain Eukaryota; kingdom Viridiplantae; phylum Streptophyta; class Magnoliopsida; order Fabales; family Fabaceae; genus Adenanthera; species Adenanthera pavonina. Next base: position 5,749,640 of record JAIVEN010000019.1, on the reverse strand, counting down.
ATACAATTTTTTTTAATTTATTTCTAATTTTTCAAAATTAGTCCAGAAAACTTGAGAACCAAATGAATAGTACCACGTTTTTTTTTATTTTGAATATTTTGGTTCTATTAATGGTTCAAGTTCCTAATATGAGCTATTTGGATATTATACATGCTATAATGCATGGGAAAATGCATAGTATAGTAAGGTGTTACACTGTGCCTCCATTATCACCAAACTGCTCAAATTTACTAGCATTTGGAAAAAGGTAAAGGGAAGCCAACTAAGGTATTTAAAGAGGAAGAGTTGATGTGGATGGGAATTGAAAGGAAAGAAGGGAGATGGATTGGGAAGGGAGCTGGTAAGTCAGAGGATTTATTCTATGAAGGGGGAAAGTCTCAAAAGCATGAGGCTACACCAACCATACAACCTGAACCTTAGCCAACCCAACCACCTTCTACCTAGCAACCTAAACCTTCCACGTTTATGGCCACTCCTAATACTATACCAGAACTCTTTGATTCCCTATCAAAGATGATGATCAGTATAAGGGATGAACAAAATGCTTAGTATGCACATATGCAAAGTCAAATAACTCAGCTGGCAAAGAATCTCTAGGCAATAGTTGATGCTAATGAAAATATCAAAAACTCCATTCCAAGCACATCAACACATCCTCAAACTGGTACATTAGAACCAACCAAATCTGTCTCTCCTCAAGTGCCAAGCCCTTTTAAGATAGATTCCCCTGAGGCTACTGCTACCGATGTTGCCATCGCTGCTACTCCATAGGCTTCAAGCAATAAAACTAGTCTTGGTGTATCTCTGGACTATGCCATGGAGGAAGAAGGCACCCATGAGGAAGGCTCTCATGAGCCAGTGATGGAGAGCATTACTCAGGAATCAATTCTGTCCTCATAAGAGACTGAGCAAATGGAGAAGCTTGTTGCTGATCTCACCATTACTCCAATTATTCAAGCTACTCTTAATGAGGAAAGGGGGATTGTGCCATATATAGACCTTGTTGCTCTTGCACATAATGTTATAGTGTAAGCACAAAAGCAAAGACTGGCCAAAATGTTTCCTCCACCTGCTCCTCATCCTCCATCCTCTGGATATGACCTTTCAGTGGAACAAAGGGCTTGACAGGCCAACATTTGAAGGGAGGTTCAAGAATTAACCTCAAATATTGATGATGATCTTCCTAAGATACCTTCCTTTGTGCCATTCATTCTAGTACCTTTTCAAGCCATTCCCATTTCTTAGATACCTCCTCCCTCTGTACAAGCTCCCATGTATGATGATACCAAAAAGAGGGAGAAGAAAGATGGGCAAACTAGAGAAGTTGGAGCTGGACAATATGAAGCTGGGCAATCAGGAAAGACATATGGAGAGAAGAAGATCAAGCTCAAGACCAGGAAAGAGTAACAAGATAGAGAACCTTAGGGCTTAGATCTTAAGATTGTGTGATTCTGTATCTATTATAGGATTGTGTGATTCTATATCTGTTACACCTTGCCTATGTTGATTTTGTGATTTTGTATTTGAAATTTCATCTCTGTTGAACTTTGAATTTGTACTTTTGTTGAACTTGGTTGAATTTGACTAAAATTCAGTATTGAACTTATAAGTGAATGCAATTTGTTTTCATATTTCCTTTTCTATTCTCCTACACTGTCAACTTTGATACATGTGCCATATTTATATTTGAATTGTAATGCACATGTTAAGGGAGAGCTCTTGGAAGCAAACTCAAGTACTAATCCAATTTGTAAGTTGTTTTGTCATCATCAAAAAAGGGGAAAATGTTGAATCAGAAGTTTTCATTATTCCAAATAACTAGAGCTTGGAAAGGAGAATATCAAAGGAATATGAAAGGATCAAGTAAAGAAATCCAAAGAAGAACATGAGAAAACTTAGTTTTTAGGATTTCTCCTTTTGTAATCTAGGTAAAAAACTTAGATCTTCAGTTCTTTTAAGTTGCCACAACATCTAAATATGTTATTTGAATGCTATCCTATGTTAGCATATGTTAGTTTTGAAAAATACTGACTAACAGATGAATTCTACAAATTGACTCATGTGTATTTTGTGTAAAATTTGAACTTTGCTTGAAGAAATTCGAATATGCAGAGGTTTCATCTCTGACAGACAAATTTCAGTTATGAAATACAAATTTTGGGCTAAGCATTTTTAGTGAACATGTGCAAAATTCATATGAAGTTTAGTTAAAATTCATATATTGGTGAAGTTCAAAGAGAGTTCAGAGTCACCCTCTTTGATAGATAAACTTTAGACTTCAAAATTTGAATTTCAAAATAAGAACTTGTAAGTCTTGTTAGAGTATGCCTTTGACAGATGAAGTTTATAGTTTAAAATTTGAATTTCATATAGTAGAACTCTGGTGCCATGTTAAACAAGCCTCTAATAGACAAATTTTAGCTTCTGAAATTCGAATTTTGAGTGCACTGTGAAAATATGAGACAATTGTTCAAACTTAATAGATGTACTTTCAGTATGAAAATTCATATGTTCTAACATAGAATAATTTTAACAAACTCAAAATTCGAATGTTACATTTCTACAGACGAATGTTGAAGTTCAATGTTGAAATCCGTAACCTTCTATCCCTGTGAAATTCGTCTATTATACCCCAAAATTCAAATTTTGGTATGTTAGACGCACTAAATACGGTTGGTGAATGACTATTTCTACAGTGTAACCGTTGGTTAAAGTTTCTAATGGCTAGATCTTGTGTCTAACAACTAGTTAAGTCACAAATCTATATATAGAACCATATTTGAAGTTATAGGTAACGAATTTTAAGTCTGTATTACTGAAACTTTGTTGAATTTATTAGGTAAAACTTTTTCACTCTTATATTGCATTTATTATACTTCAACTTTCATATCTACTTTGATTTAGAGAGTTCATATTCTGTATAAAAATCTTTTCTTCATTTGGAAGAAGGATTCTTTATGAGAGGAGTCACAAAGGGAATTAGGAAATACTTTGTAAGAGTGTTGAGTATATATTCTGAGTGTTCTAAGAGCAGAGCACTAGTCTGTACTGAGGCATTGCAAGGAGCCCGTTGAATTCTTACAGATAGTAAAAATCTCAAGTGGTAACTTGGGGACTGGACATAGGTCAAGTAGATTAGACCAAACTAGGATAAATTTCTGAGTCCTTTCTTCTTTTACCTTACATTTACCTCTACTCTCTCTGTGCTTTATTTTTCTGCAAACTTCTACTATCACTATGAACTTACATATTTGCAGAAAAATTTTAAACTTCCCAATTCACCCCCACTTGGGAAGCTAGCACTTCTAACAAATAAGTGGGAATGCTAGTGTAAATCTTTGGTTGCTTTTCCTCATTTTGTTTGTGCATAATACTTTCTTAAGAAGTGGATGTTGTTATGTTTGCTTTTGATTGAATTGACTCTGCAATATTATGATTAATTTTGTTAGAATGTCCTAGGATACAATTATCATGTTATGTAGCTTAAGATTTTCTACTGCTTTCACTTTGACCATCCATTTTTAGTGATTTATATTTACTTTACATGTGAACCATGAATAATTCCTTTGTAGTCTACAATATGCTTCATTCGGGATTATGCAAGGTTGTAGAAACCAAGCTATTGCTAATCCTATTAATGTTTCTCTGCCATTTTGTTTGTATTCATGAATAGGATGTTTCTTTTTCATCAAGACCGTATATATTTTAGGAAGTTGTCAATTACAACATTTACTGATATAATGCTACATGGGAAAAATAAAAAATAAAGCTTTGGAATTTATTGCAATTGCATATTAGTCCTCAATTGTTTGGGCTAAAGAACATGCATAAGAACTTTTGATATATAGGTTATGAGACTGAAACCGAACCATGTTATGAGGTTAATTTCAATTAAATTAAGATGCAAACGAGTATAGTATGTAACACCCCTCATGATATCTTTATTGGTTTGTATTCAGGACCGAAGGAAACAGGGCGAAGTTAGGTTCAAGAGAAGCCAAAAAGGGCTCCACGCTGCGGCGAGGAGCAGAGCCGCCACAGAGAGATGCCTTCCAGTAGCATTGTCCAGCAAACTTATGGTGGAGCCACGGCGAGACATCTGAGGCCGCGGTGAGAGTCGAGATTTTTGTTTAAATCCGGATCATTTCGGATGTTCAGAAAGAAAGAAATCGGAGAGAGCGACGAGAGAAACGACGAGGGTTCAATTTTTCGGCGTCCAAGAGTGATTTTTTGGATCGAGGGGGCTTGAATTTAAGTTGGTAAGTTACTTCTACTCCTCCCTCTCCGTTTTTCTTCGGTGGAAATGTGGGGTTTTTGGTTTTGAGGTTGGGTTTCCTGTTGGTGATGAGATCCACCGATTGAAATGGTTAAAAAGAAGTTAATGAAGTGTGTTTTAGTGTTCTTGTGGATTAGATGTGAGTTTTGAAGGGTTTATGTGTGATTTGAGCTTAACCCTAGGTTGATTTTAGTTAAGGCTCTTGGGAATCCGAGTTGTATGGTATTGTTTGGTGTGTAAATGTTCCTCCAAGAGCTTATTAATGCATGAAAAGGGTGTTGGAACCTTGGGATAGGTTAATATGGTTGAATTGTGATGTTTGGTTTATTGGTATATCGTGTTAACAAAAGAATAGTGTTATTATGAAGGTTGTCTAGTTAGCCGAGAGGGGTTCAAGCGTGTTGGTGTTCAAGAAAGTGTGTGGAACTTGTGTGAGCGCGGTATTGACAACCTGAGGTAACCGGGTGTTTGTTTATGTGGTATTGTGGTATTGTATAGTGTTGTATATAAATGCATATCTCTTTCATACCATGATATTGATGTGTTGTGTGTATCACTTTCTATATATATATCGTGGTATGCATACGGTTGATGATGATGATGATTGTGATGATGATACATATGATGTTGACATTGATATGATATGAAATGGTGCATACATGATGATATGACATGATGATGATTATATGATGATACATTAGCATCACCACATGTTATCGTGACATTGAGATGTATGGCAGATGGAGTGGTGATGATGTGATGACATATAATGTATGATGATATATGTATTTGTTAGGGAGGATAAGGATGGGATATGTGTATATGTATATGTGTTAGGGAGGATAAGGGTGGATTATATGTGTTAGGGAGGATAAGGATGGATTCTATGTATATGCATGTTAGGGAGGATAAGGATGGAAGTCCATGTGAGGACGACATGCATACCATTCATTTTTCATTGCATTCATATGTTACATGATTTATATGAGTATATATGTATGTTTATGTGTTGTTGATCCCAGTTACTGAGACATTGTCTCACCCCACCCTCTCCCATGACTAACCATTTTAGGTGAAGGTTCTGGCACTAGTCCTAAGAAGCCCAGAGAGTAGCTGCTTACGTGGGAATAGTCTATGTAGTTTTTATTTTTGGATAATGTATTATGTGCCAAGTAGGATAGAAGGTTTGTATTAAGTCTATGGTGTGGTTTAACGGTTGTGATTACATATATCGTGACGTATGGTTGGTTGTATGTATGATATGTGTATTTTGTGGTGTTTTGAGAGTGTTGAGCATTGGGAAGTCTTTATGGTAGTATTTGTGAGCCCAGAGTGGTTTGGGCCTGGTTGTTGTGTTTTAGGGCCTGTAGCCCATCTAGTCATATTGGGGTTCAAGGGGGTCAAAACTCAGAGGAGTGCTTCCTTTGAGGTGAAACCTCTTTGGACAGGTCAGTTTGGGGATTTTGGACCTGTATGGATGGTCTCTAAGTGACCAGTTGTCTTTGGTGACAATTGGAAGTGGTTAGTGGTGAGTTTTGGTCAATAGGTGGCCAAAACAGTGTTAAGGGTCTAGAATCTCCATATGGAGTTGGATGAAGGTGAAAGTGGCGTCTATGGATAGTTTAAGACTAGATTGACTTGTAGGAGTTGGAATCAAGTCAATCGGAGGTCGGAGTACGAGGTTTTGTGCGTCGGAAGTTTGCCCCGGATGTGAAAGTTGCTGATATCCCATATCAGCATGGGGTGCCGTGGCTCCAGTGTCCAGGCCACGGTGCCAGTGTTGACAGAAGCGGGGGGAAAATAGAGCAGGCAAGAGCCGCGGCGGTACTGTAGCGGCCGCGGCCCCAGCCCAGTTTTTGGCCTTTTTGGGTTGTGTTTAGTTGAATATTGATGTATTTGGTTATTTTCTGGAGGTATAAAAAGGAAGGATGTTACATAGTATAGGGACGATCCTAAGTCATTTTTCATTGGAGGATAACTGGGAACAATGACTAAAGGGAGTTGAGTTATGAAAATGCAACCTAGCTAAATGCAATGCAATGCCTAAAACTAAGACTATGAAAGGGATTTTATTTTAGATGAGGATCCTTAAATGAATTAAATCTAAAATGATCAATAATAATCTAAGACCTGGAAATTAGTGGTAGACAATGTGGATAAATGTGTGGATTAGGTGTGAAAAATGTCGTTTGGTTCAAGTTAGAAATTAGACAATGTATGATTCACAAGATAGTATATATTATCTCCAAGAGAAATGTATAAAAGTTATCATGAATTGAACACAAGTTATAACACAATTTAACCTCCGTTAAGAGGCATTTGAACATGTACAAATAATATTTCAAGGTCGCCTAATGTAATACCCTACACTCAAACACCTCAAGATTTGACCCAAACCTTCAAAAACCAACTAAGCATAACCCAAACATCTCAAAACAACTTCCAAAAACTTCAAAGTAGTGGAAAAACACCTGTTGGGCATCAGGACATATGAGGCCGCGGTTTGCTACAGTGGTGCCATGGCCCAGCACCAGAATTCATATCAGCAAATTACTGATTTGCCGGGTCAACTTCCAACGAGCATAACTTCTTGTTCCGATCTCCGATTGACCTAATTCCAACTCCTACAGGTCACTCTCATTATTATCTAACCATGGAAACCACTTTTACTTGAGTACAACTCCATTTGGAGATTCTATATGCCTAACACTGTTTTGGTCACTTCTTGACCAAAACTCACAACCTATCACCTCCAATTGCCACTAAAAGCAAATAGACACCCAGGGACCCTTCACACAGGTCATATTTGGCTAAACCAACATGTCTAAGGAGGATTTACTCCAAAGAAACCTTTCCTTTGAGAGTTGACCCCCTTGAACCCCAAAACCACATAATGGACTATGTGCCCAAATCTCACATACATGGCCTAAAACCACCCTTGGGCTCACATTCAACCATTCTGGCATACAAATACCTGCTCATACATTAAAGACCCATGCTGGGGTCCACCATCAACATCACATATCATTACATTCTATGCATCTTTATACTCCCAGGACACTCATCCAGGCAACCAAACTATATCAACCTACTTGGCATAGAATTACATAAACTAAATTACAACCACTAATTATACTTGGAATTCCTGAAGATGGAACGACTGCTAACTCCTTGATCTTCTCTGAACTAGCACCAGAGTCCTCACCTGAAAGGTTAGTCATAGAGGGGGGTGTGTGATACAATGTCTCAGTAACTGGGGACAACCACACACATATATATAATATCATTCATACCACACACATATGCAAATGATGCAATGTAATGCCAATGTCATGAGATGCATGCCTCAATGCATGTCTCGGTGCATGTCTCCCTCAACATAGCTAGAATCACGAGCTAGCGTCATCATATGACATTTCAATAGGTAATTCCCTTCCAACAGTCGGTAAAGAGTGATTCCAAGACATCACCAAGCTCACCTCACACTAGTGTACCCAGCCAAAGGTCATACTAATGATTTGACCGTGGCTTTCCTTCCCCTAGACCACTACAAATTGGTGGTGATTTAGGGAAGGTGCAGTCCACTGTCTCCTGGCTCTCCTATGGCCATAGGAGAGGATTTAGCGATAGGGATCCCATTCTATCACCAAATCTTATCATCATCATATCTTATCATAGTCTACTACCGCCTGGCTCTCCCAAGGAGAGGATTTAGTAGCAGGGATCTTTTATCATATCATCATATCTCATCTCATCACCACCTCCAACCAACTGTATCTCACTATGCTCATGGGTGGTGATGCATGCCATGTTAACATGCCTCGAACCACGTACATATGTATATCATCATCACAATTATCATCATGGTCATGCTAGCATGCAATGGTATGAGAATGCCACAGTCACGTATGCACATATACAAAATCATGCTCATCATCGTCATAAATTCACATCATGTCACATCAACATAGGTACATCATCATCATATACTATATCATCTAGCCGTGTGCATACCATGATATATAAGAAGCCAGACACATTCACATAACGATATCATGATATGAACGGAGACATGCATATATATATCAACATATAACATAAATACAAACACCCAGTTGCCTCAAGTTGTCAGCACCACGCACACAGGGGCTTAGGAAAGCCTCTAAAACACCCTAATCACGAACTATATGCCTCCAATTAGCCATTCTACCATTATAACAGTATAATACCCTTAATTAACATAACTCCCATAACACTACAATCCAAAATCTATCCGTTAAGCTTAACCCGGAGTTCTAACAACACACACACACACCAATGAACTTTAAACAACCATTCAAACACACACCACCACCTACCATTTTGGATTTCTACTTCTCTTCCCAAATTCCAACCTAGGGTTTAACTCAAACCCATCATAATCCAATTAAAACTCATACCTAAAGCTTCCTAACACCATAAAACACTCCTACAACACAAAATCAAGCATTTTAATCCGTGGAAATTACTCAAACCAGAAACCCTAAGCTTCAACTCAACTTCCCCACCAAAAATAGAGAAGAAAAAAGAAGAGAGAAGGCTATAGATCGCTTACCAACAAAGATCCAAGCTCTTGGACGCTGGAAAACACTCCCATTTGTCAAAAAACTTGAACCCTAGCAGAGCTCATCACGTCTTCTCTGTCGCTCCCTCCGTTTCTTTCTTTTCTTTTCATCCAAAATGATTCTAATTTAAACCAGTTTCTCGACTCTCACCGCAGCTCCAGGTAAGTCTGCCGCGGCACCACCAGTTTCAGCCAGAAAATGCCACTGGAATTGGCTCTCACTACGGTTGCTCCATTTCTTGCCGCGGTATGGAGCTCATTTCTTCTCCACTTGAACCTTCCTTCGTCCTGTTTCCTTCAGTCCTACGCACAATGCCAAAGACAAGTGTCATGAGGGGTGTTACACCAAAGCAATTGAATAAACACCTTAAAGGCATAAAGTCAATTGAAACTATTTAGAAAACTTTGAATTGTTGTTACTTTCCATAGGCATACAATCATCAAATCAACCCAATAATCAATCAATTTTGGCATGAAGAAACCATCCAATATATGAATTAAGCATCTCAAACACACCTACAATGATATCTATGAAGCTAATCTAAAACTTAAAGAAGATAGCTCATTGCCAAAATTAATAACATAATGCCATTAATAAGAAATTAATTCAAAGTCATACAAATTCACTCTCTTTTGAGAGGTCCAGAAAAGATATCCATTATTCAACATCATTATAGACCTGAAACTCTTTCTAATTAACATAATTGCTAGGCCATGCAAGCTAACTAATTAAGCTAACTAGGTGGTGAACAAAAGATAGTAAGGTAGAGAGCAATTCCCTTGAGACTCATTGCTACCTTTGTATCTTCATCATCCTCTCCCTCTTCCAACGTGAACCAGCCACCGAATCTTACTCCTCATCCATGGAACACGTTGAATACAAGGTGGAGAAGCAAGGAGAATGACCAAACATGAGCTTGATTGAAGAAAGCCATAAGTTGAAACTCAAATCCTCTTTTAATTAGTAGAAATCTTCAATCAGCTTTCAAGAAGAATTCTCTAGCTTCCACCTAGATCTAGCTTGATCTAGCCATGAAGAGTGAAAAGAGGATGAAATGGAAGTGATGGGATGAAATGGTGGGGGTATGATTGGATTTGGTGGGAAAATGGAAGAATGGGTGAGAAAATGAGAGAAAACGGAGAAGAGAAAGAGGAATGAATGGGAGAATGGAAGGGGCTTGGTGGAGCACAACTTCTACTCTTTTCAGATCTGAATAATGATGCCAAATGAGCTAGGTTAGGTGTTTAGGGCTTTAGGAAGGGATATGGAGGTAATTTTCTAGTAAAGAGCTTAGGTGGATTAGTAAAGGGCATCTAGAATGTGATGTGGATGGTGTGAAACAATGGGCCTCCTTCCTTGTGCCATTTTTGTGGTCCTCGAGTCCATTGACTTGCCAACATGTTCACGCCCAAAGACCTATCAAAATATCTTACAAGAATTAATCAAGAAGTGACATATTCTATCATGTAACATAATAACATAAAACTTAGGTCTAGAATTATGAAATCAAATTAAGCGTGATTGGGACATGGATTAGTATGAATTTTAACATGAAAAATCAAGGAAAATCTCTCTAAAAATAATGCGAAAGAAAGCACTAAAAATATCTAAGACAATAGCAATAAAAGAGGCTTCATAGGAAAGTTGACTAAAATATCCTTTGTTGACCAAACTTTGAGTGGCTCTAGAATAGAATTCCTAATCACTACGGCCAAGTTGGTAACTCAAATTAATCCTATTTAAGTGCTCTAAATGATAATTAGGTGATTAATTAAAAAATTATTAAGGAAAAGTAAATGTAATTTCAAGTGGGACTATAACTAAAAGTATTTTAGGAAAGTGAAAAATGAGTTAATAGAACATAGAAATGAGTTAAACATAGATGAAAATCTAATTACATGGGATGGCTAATAACATTAAATGGATGATAAAATAGAAACCCCCAAAAAAATATCACCCAAAATACATAAAAAACCCTAATTTTATCATTCGATAAAGTGAAATCAAGTATTTAACTAGTTAATCAATGTCGAAAATGCACTGGTGGAAAGTATTAACAGCCAAATCCATGGAATATAATAAAATATCACAAATTAAGTTTAAAACTAAGGATTTAACACATTTTTCTACAAACTACTCAAAATTGGCTAAAACACCGAAAGACATAAAACACACAAAATAGACAAAACATTGTTGTAAAAATGCTAGACTTAGAGGATAAAAAATGGTAAAATGTGGTTACATCAGAAACATTTGATTCTTTTGCTTAATTTTTTTTGTAGATGAGAGAGAGAGAGATAAATTTATGTATATGGGTTATAGTATTTGGAACTGTTGTATCCAAACTGTTAACAGAATCACTTTGTCAACTACCTTCTTAGCTTTTCTAGCATCATGTAACTTTCTTATGAGATCTTGTGAAATTGATCAAGTTCTCTTATTGTCTAGTGATCATGGATGTCTTTTATTTTGATTTATCTTATGTTTTAATTCTAATGTTGAGAAAATTAGTATTTGATAAGGAGAATATTTCTATAGTTGGAGCAGGACAAGTTCTCTTTGTGTGTGTGTGTGTGTTTCTTGGATAAGAAGAGAGTTAGGAAACTCTGATATTTTCTAGAATTTGTTTCTTTTCACTTTTGCTTATTTTTTTTACCCTTGCTTTTCTTGTTTTGTTTGGATATCTTGTTCTAAGTCCCTATAATATTCACTCTAATAATTATTTTCTTACTAGCTAAAAAATTTTGCTTTCTAAGAAAACTTGTTTAGAAATTACATTGGAGAAGTGTCTTCTGTATTTAGACTAATAACATATATGAGATAAAATTTTCAAGTTAAGTAGTAAACAAGAAGCTAATTTTTAATCTTAATTTGTTGAAATTTTCTACTTTATGCATGAACAAAAGGCATAAGAACTCAGGAACACTCATTTTTAAGACATTATGTTGCCAGTTTTTCTTCTAGGTTCAATATGACCATACTATGCTGAAAACAGCTTTTCTTAGCATTTAATGGTTGGTAGTTAAAGGTGAAAATGCCAACAAAAATAAGGCGGATGCTTTTGTTGTTGGTTCTAGAAATAACTATCAACAAAAGTTTGACCTTTTCTTGGCGGTTATTTATGGAACCACCAACAAAAGCCTTGCCTCATTTTTGTTGGTGGTTCTAGAAATAACTGCTAACAAAAGTCTGATCTTTTCTTGGTAGTTATTTATAGAACAACCAACAAAAGCCTCTACCTTATTTTTATTGGTGGTTCGAGAAATAACCACTAAGAAAAGTTCAGACTTTTGTTGGTGGTTATTTCTAGAACTACCAACAAAAGTTTTAACAATTTTATTTTAGAAAAACACAAGATACGGATCAGTAAGCAAGCTACGGATCAATAATTATAACCATTGATGAAAAAGATCTAATTACACCCACTTATACCTTTTATATCACACATCAAACTCCATCACTTTCATATTTTTGAAACTTTTCTCTCTCTATAGCTCCTTTTCTTTCCACACCCACTCCCTTCCTTCTTCGATCTGCAAGCTCTCTCTCCCTCATAGGTCATCTTCCTCTTTCATCATCTTCATATCATTGTTCTTCCTCTTTCATTCAAACTTTACCATTCTCTCCTCTTTCGTTTTCTTCTATTCTCTTTTCCCTCAATCAAGATTTTCAAAGCTTGGTCTAGATCTTGTACAAATCTCGAAGCATGGTCCAGACCTCATCTTGGCACCAACAGATTATGAGCTTCTTCTTCACTAGTGACTACATTGTATCTGCCTTCACCGACTGCTTCATCCTCTCTCATCTCATGTTGGCTTTAAAGTAAGAAAATGAATCTTGAATATGGAAGAAATTTTTAAAGCTTGTAATTTTTTATGACTCAAGGTATAAATATTGATTCTATGGAAAATTTTTTCTTTTTCTTCTTTTGTATGATTTTTATTTTTTTGTTATGGTGTGGTTATGTAAAATTTTAATTATATCTATCTATAGTTTATGTTGTACATTTTTTTACCTTTGGATGATTCTAGATTGCTTATTAAGGATGATTGTAGATGTGATTATGATTTTTTTTAAAAGACATACACTTTATTGGTTGTCATATGAAATAACTGCAAAGAAAAGATCTATTTTTTAGTAAAAAATTTACCCTTTGTTGGTGGTTGTTCTATAGGACAACCAACAAATGTGTATTTTTGTTGGCAGTTAGTAACGGCCAACAAAAGTACCCCTATCTCGGCGCTTAAATAGTTAGCAGTTTTAAACTGCCAACAAAGACTAAAAAGAACCACCAAGAAAACCCATTTTTGGTGTAATGCCACTTTATACTGTAACTTTAGTTCTTCCCTTCTAATCATGTCTTTTAGAAATTTAGCATATTGTTAAGTAGACTTGTTTGATCTCTGAGCTTGTACTCATATGTAATATAGGTTGAAGGCATCATTGTTACACTAAAGGCTCTAGTATAGTGGAAGCTTATAAAGTATGTTAATCTTGCTTTAAAACTTACTAAAAATGGTGGTATTTAATAATTGATGCAATGATTGACTAATGTTTAATTAGTATGCAAATATTATCATAGGAAGTTGTAGGGTGTAGTTTTAAATTGAAAATGATTGATTGAAATTTTGTATTTAATACCATGAATCATTATTAGTTTATTAATTATAAGTAATTTGATTATTGGAAATGATTTGGGACATAATTGTTGCTGTGATTAATTTAAACTTGTTGTAATTTGTTACTTTTTGTTCGAAGAATAGGCTATTATGCTGTCTTTTTCTTTTAAAATTAGACTATGGTTGCCGAAAAGTCTATGGTTGAATCTTGTATTGCTTTTTAATAGTGGTAGTCATTATGTTTGAAGATATATAGCTTAGGTTGTTTGGGATTAGCTAGAAAATAGTAGTGCTTATAATTAGGAAGTCTAACTTTTTTGTGTGAAGTTGTTGTAGAATTATTGCACCCTCAACTTCTAGGAGAGGCTTTGCCAATATTGATACATATCTCAAGAGTATGGATCGGTCATGGATATCTATGAGTAGTTTGATTAAGGAGTGTAGGGATGGAGTGAAAGAGTTCACTAGTTTTACAGTTGAGCATGCGGACGACCCTAATAAAATTTATGCCCTTGCTTAAAGTGTTGTTACAGCAAGCTAGTTAGTGTAGATAACTTGGAAGATCATTTACTATGTTATGGAATTGACCGAGGCTATAGATGTTAGAAAAAATGGTGAGACAAACAACGAGTGTAATAGTTAGGGGTATAGCAGATTTAATGATTTTGACACAAGCACATTTGATGTCCTAACGAGAGGATACATGCCTAACCAAACATATGAGGCTAAATGGATGCTGTGCTTTATTGGGATGAGCTATGAGATGATACATGCCTATTCAAATGACTGTATGTTATTTTGGAAAGAATGTGCATTGTTAGATAGGTGTTCGAAATGCAATACCCTACAATATAAGAAGAGAGAATTGAGTTTGTCGAATGTGGTATGATATTTTTTCCCATCATGCCTAGATTTAGATGCTTGTACGGAAGTCCTGAAATTGCAAAGCACTTAACATGACATATGAATGAAAGAACTGCAGATTCTCGGCAATGGACAAAAAATTGATAGTCAATATGAAGACTTCAAGGTAGAAGATAGAAACCTATGCCTTGCATTATCTACTGATGGAATAAACTTGCATGATATGCAGAGTAGTACTCATAGTACATGGCTCATGAGTTTGGTGATTTATAACTGCCACCATGGCTATATATGAAACAGAAGTTTATGATGTTATCTATATTAATCTTTGGACCTAAACAACCTAGAAATTATATAGATGTATATTTGGCTCAACCAATAAGATTTGAAGCTATTGTGGGAGAGGGGTATGGAGGTGTATGATGGATATAGGGAAGAGACATTCAAGTTGAGAGCTATACTTTTTTATTACAATCAATAATTTTCTAGCGTATGGTAATTTATCAGGCTACATTATTAAAGAAGAGTTTGGATGCCTTCTATGTGAAGAAGTCACACATACCATATGGCTGAAGCATGGTGGGAAATTTGTCTTCCTCAGACATCATAGATTTTTGCCTTGGGGATATCATTACAGGTGGTAGAGACAAGCCTTTAATAGGAATATAGAAGAAGGGAAAGAAACTTTGCTGTTAAGCGATGAGCACTTGTTTGACAAAGTAAAGGATTTGAATAACAACTTCAGGAAGCTTTTTGTGAGTCACCTTAGGACTAGTGGGTGGAAGAAAAAATCAATTTTCTTTGAATTTCCATATTGAAAGTCTTTGTATGCAAACCACTTCCTTGATGTCATATATATAGAAAAAAATGTATGTAACAGCATTATTGGTATGTTACTTAATGTGCCGAGAAAGAGTGAAGATGGAATGAAGGCAAGGTTGGACTTGGTTGTTATGGGAATAAGAGGAGAATTGGCACTGGTGAAGGAGAAATTATATACTTATCTACCTCCAATGGCATATACTTTATCTAGAAAGAAAAAATTGTTTTTTGTGAGTTTTTAGATCGAGTTAAAGTTCTTGAGGGGAACTCCTCAGACATCAGGAACCTTGTTTTTATGAAAGACTTGAAGTTAAAGATTCTAAAGCCTCATGATTGCTATGTTTTGATGGAGCATTTCATGTCGGTGGTTGTATGATCCATTTTCCCAAAAAGGTTTGAGGGATAATCACTAAACTATGTTTCTTCTTCAAGTATATTTGCAGCAAATTGATTGACCCTATACAGTTGCCGACATTGCAAAGAGATATTGTCATCACTTTGAGTGAGCTTGAGATATATTTCCCACCTTCTTTCTTTAATATGATGGTTCACCTTGTTAAGGAGACACAACTATACGGCCTAGCTTATATGAGGTGGATGTACTTGATTGAGCATTACATGAAGATATTAAAAGGGTATCTGAAAAACCTAAGTAGACCAGATGGTTGTATTATTGAATGATATGCAGCCAAAGAATCTGTTAAATTTTGCACCGAATACTTATTTAATGTCAATAACATTGGCCTTCTAAAGTCTCGTCTCATGGGTAGAACATTGAATAAGTAGTCATATGTCGGAAAGAAGTTATTAGTATCTCCAAGACACAATGGGAGTAAACTCACTTGTAGACTTTGCACAACTTTGATGAGTTTCTTCCATATGTGGAAATGCCCAAAGAGAAACTTAAAAGCTTAGATCCCAATAAAAAATAGAATTAGATATCGAAAGAACACAATCAACTTTTTATAGATTAGTTGAGAGATCACATTATTTCAAAGTTAGAAAAGAATCCTAGTTTAGTTTTAGGTAGGTTGATTTAGTAACGATCCATCAATGTGTGTCATCTCTTATACCAATTATCTCATCAATGGCTACACATTCTATACTAAAGAGCAGGATGATTGAAGCATAATGCAAAATAGTGGGATAACTCTTATAACTCAATCAATGCATATTTCTAGTACCAAAGATAGAAGCCCTATTTTTGCAAGTATGTCATACTTTGGGGTAATTAAGCTCATGTGGGAGTTGGATTATATCTTGTTTTGTGCACCAATTTCAGTTGTAAGTGGGTTAACATCAAGAATAACCTTCGAGGTGATGGATTAGGGTTCATTCTGGTGGATCTGAATAAGGCATGATACAAACATGAGTCTTTTGTTTTAGCATCCCAAGTCTAATAGGTGTTTTATATCCCCAATCCTGCTAACAAGAAGTGGTCATTATTATATTAACCAACAAAATAATCATTCATCACAATGATGGTGGAAACAAGCAAGATGAAGAAATTGAGGATGATCCATTTTTTGAGGTATCATTTGATATTGATTCTACTGAAAGTGATGCCCTTTATATGAGAGATGATCATGAAAAGGGGATTTGGATCATGAAAAGGAGGGGATGAATCCGTTAGAGTACAACAAAAAAAAGGAAAATGTTTTATCTAAACATTTATATTGCTTTTAATTTCTTTTCTGTTATTTAATATAACAATTGTAATATCCCTAAATTTTTTAATAGCATAAGATGTATAGAGATATAATAAAATATGAGATACATAAGTAAAATAGCAAGTTTATATGTGAGGGCACAAAAAGAAATGAATTTGCAATTTGGACCTTGTAAGAAAAATTATTTGTAATTTGATCCCTCGGAAATATTATAAGAAAGGGCCCAAAAGAAAAAAGTTAAGAAATGTCAAAATAGACCTTTGGACATGCTGGACCCAATGATATAATGTATTGAGTCCAAATGAATCAATTTGGAAAGAATTAGATGATAGAACAGTGCAATTTTGCATAAAAGACAAAAAAGGCAGTGTTGGCCCCACAAAAGAAAAAAAGTAAATATAAAAATATGTGGGCCCTACATTTATATTGTTTGGAACAAGATATTAAATTAAAAGTAGATCCAAATATAGTTATATCCTGTATCTATAAAGTAATAAAATACTGCAAAAGTATTTTATCTATCTAGGCATAAAGTAAACCAGTATAGAATATATCTGGACTAAGAAAAATATACAGTATTTTGCTCTCTCTCTCTCTCCCCATATGTGGCATCCAAAATTCAGCATGTGATAGTGGTGGATTATTTTATTATTTCTCAATTTTTCATGAAGAATCAGCATGTACACATGTCAAGTTTTGATCATTTGGTTTCTTTTATATATCCTCCCTCCTCTAGCTAACTTAGAGAACAAAGAAAGAGAGGACAGAAATATGAAAAATAGCCAAGAAGAAGAGAGAGCACCTGAAGAAGAAGAGGAAGAAAGAAGAAGAGAAAAGTTCCAAGAAAAAGGTAAGTTATCTTCCTTTGGTTCTTTAAGGGTTCTAGTATAAGATTTAGATAGTTTAAGCTAGTTTAAATGAGTTTTCCTCCTTTGCTCTTAGTAATCAATTTTCGGCCTAAGCATCAGGGTGAAGGATGATATGTTTTCTTGCATGAAAATGAAGAGAAAATGTGAGAAATTGCAAGGAAAGTGAGTTTAAGCATGATTAGAGCAAGTTTTGTGAAAAACCATTTCCATCCCTTAAGGCCCTGATTTTGGCTAGACCATAAGTGTAGGAAGGAGTGAAATTTTTAGGAATTTGATGCTAAAAATGGATTCCTCATGGATTTTAGGGTTCATTTGAGACTTTTTGAGGTAATCCTTTAATTTAGTTGATTGATTAGCATTTGATGTTGTTTTAGGACTTGAGGAAGTCTAAGCAAGCAATTGGAAGCATTGAATTCAAGAGAAATAGCTAAAGGAATACCTTAAGGTAGCAAAGTTCATTTTATTGTTTTATGTTGTTGTTTTGTGTTTCTATGATGATATAAAGTTGCCATATTTTTTGTTGTTGTTTTCTTATGGATATAGGCTTTTTTATGAGGGGATTTTACCATGGGATATCCATTTTCTAAAGGGAAATTCTGCTGAAATTTCTATGTGACAATATGGTATTTTGTGTTTTTACCTGAATCATATGAGATTTTATGATATATATATATATGTAGCATATTGCATGAAATGAGTTAGCTAATGCGATTTTTCATAATCTCATTCCCCAAGTTTCCAAATGCTAGGTCCAAGTGATAGCAAGACCACCAAAAAGACAAAAGTCTGGGAGAAGATTATGAATGATTAGATTTTTAGTTACCATTGCTACTTGTTTTCTTGTTATTTTGTATAAAATCATATGCATGTTTGTGAGGCTATGTTTTGCTGCCATTATGTTTCTCTAGGTCTCTTCTAATGTTATGAACATATTTTGGACAAGAAAAACAGGAAATGCTGCCATTATGTTTGGCATGTAGATATTATATAAAAATAGTTTTGTAAAGTTATATCAAAATCTGTCCAAAATGAGCAGTCTTGGGTGAGATAGAGATATGTTTTTTGAAATAGAGCATTTCATGTAAATTTATATATTCTCATAAACTAGACGAGTAGAGATTTCTAGGAAGCTATAGATCGCTTGATTTGGATAAGTACGCTAAGAGATATGAATTTTTTATGACGGGCCAGAAACCTAGAAAATTTTGTTTTGACCATTTGAACAGTAAATTTTAGTCAAAATACTGTATCAATTGGTGCAATAAAGTTCAAGTTTCATATTTTTTTCATGTAGAGAATAGTTTTATCTATTTTCAGAGTCTTGAATAACATTTATATAGTTTTTCTAGAATTAGTTATAATTTTTCAAAGTTCAGCTAGAAAAATGGGATACCACATAAACAGTAAAATGTGAAAATTTTTATTTTCTAATTTGGTCCTTATAATGATTCAAGGCTCTAGAATGGTTATTTCGGACATAAGATCACTAGTACATAAATGACTTTTTAGATCGGTTGGAATGGGCATTTTAGATCAGTTATGGTGCTGATGTAGAAGTGGCCGATATAGAAAGTAGAATTTTTTAGATCGCCTTTCTGGACTGATGTAGAAAAACAATTCTAGATCGGGTGTAAATATAACCAATCTAGAAAGTTCATCTTCAGGATCGGTTATATATAAAGAACCAATCATGATTATGTTAATCTAGATCGGTTGTAAATTTAACTGATGTAGAAACTACAATTTCTACATCGTTTATAATTACAACCGATGTAGAATGTTGATTTTTTTTTTTATAAAATTTAATTCGAAGTTTACATTCATATGAGACAACAAAATATGACATTGCACTAACCATTTTCCAGCACCACCAACAAGGACAACCAATTTCATTTATAGAACTTATATTATAACAGTTAGATAAACATCAACTACTAATTTCTCTACTGCAATAATGAAATGGGAGAATTGAAAATGAAAAGGTAATAACAAAAGATGAAAATTCAAAGTGCTTCACTGCTACAAGTAAAAATCAATCTTAATTCATGCTATAGTGACAACCCTTCACCCTTGCATCAAATTGCAATACCAACTCTTTCTGAGCAACAAAATTTCAGTTCAAGCAATACTAGCTTTTAGATCCACTCCAACCATTAAATCAAGCAAAGATTATGGAGGAGTAAACCATTGGTTTGTTTCATAGAATTCCTAGAACCAACTTTTAAAGAAAATCAAAACAAATCGATATACCCAACCCCTACAAGTTTCTCTTCCAATGTACAAGAGATCCATAGCCAAAAACCCAATGCACCATGGCTGTAAATTATATTTCTGAGGAAGAATCCACTGTCAATATAAATAGTTCAACAACATAAATGAAGATAAATTATAAGACAATAAGAGTGATGGAAATTTGGTATAGTATTACTCTTACCAAAGGAATTTACACCTCAAAACAAGTGTTTACAGTAGTAAGAACAGTAGAATACAGTCATAATCCCTAAAGTACATATACTAACACAGAACAGCAAATTACAAGAAGTAAATGGGTCACAAAACAAACCACACTCTTGAACATTTCTTCCAATGTACATGAGATCTATAGCCAAAAACCCAAAGCACCATGGTTGTAAATTATATTTTTGAGGAAGAATCCACTGTCAATATAAACAGTTCAATAACATAAATGAAGATAAATTATAAGACAATAAGAGTGATGGAAACTTGGTATAGTATTACTCTCACCAAAGGAATTTACACCTCAAAACAAGTTTTTACAGTAGTAAGAACAACAAAATACAGTCATTATCCCTAAAGTACATATACTAACATAGAACAGCAAATTATAAGAAGCAAATGGGTCACAAAACAAACCACACTCCTAAACATTTGAGCGGCTAGGGGTACTCTCCCATAACAGTACCAAACTCTCCAATGTCTTGTCTTTCTATTTGCCCATGATTAGAAGGTTAAGCATGTATATATATCTTTACAAGTAGACATATGAATAGGAAAAGCAATCAAATCAATAGGAAACATGTACACACTGCCATACCAATACTTGAGCCCCCAAAGTTGGTTCTAGGAACTTAAAAGTTGAGAAAATGACTAGAAAAACAATTAGGACAAACCAAAAGCTCAAAAAATTCACTAATTCTTCAAAATTGTAATATTGTATAGCTAGACTTGCAATTAAAGGGAACAAGTGTTTCAAATTCAGCATATCAATACAATCAATGTAGACATTCACAATAGATAGTAGATAGACCAACACCTTTGAGTACTGACCATAATAGGTCTTGCCTTTAAAGCTTGGTGATGTCTAAAAAATGATTTGCCCAACAGTTTTGAATGTCTTCAATTTCCTCATTAGAAAAGCATTCCTTAATGTCAAATGTCTGCAAATTTGAAGCCCATTAAAAAATAAACTGACAAAAGAATAAAACTAATTTGTGTAAAATATAATTACCTTTTCAAATGATTCGAAAACACCTAAAGTAATGATTTCGTACATATGTTTCATCACATAGAATCCGCACTCTAGGCTATCTATAGGTTGTCTACGAATCTAAAAATGAAGAAAGACTGACCATAATGAGAAAGGAGGAATAGTTGTTCCAGAAAGTGTTTGGATTCAAGTTACTTACCTCTGGACAAACCCAGCTGACCTTCTTTAGCTGATGTGGGCGCTTACCCCCCAAGACTTGGTTAGTATCTAGAGCTCTACAATCAAATACATGAAAAAAATTATATTATGTAGTAATAAATATCACAAATCAAAGTTTTTCACAAACACACTTACGCTTCAATCATGGTCATGAAATCTTTCCTCGGTTTATGCCATAGTGAGCAAAACCAAGCGATGACATCCCTTTGAGGGGAGATAACCATCAATTGCCAATAGGTCCTACAAAATAAGGAATGGATTACATAAAGTCATAATATTATATTAATTACAATATTTTTCTTACCCATGATGATATGGTGCTAGCAAACATTTGCCCTTGCATTCTGAGATCCTAGATCCGATGTAGGCTCTTATCTCATCTGTCTTGTTCCCTACATCTTGAATGTGTTGTGGGCATATGAATCCATACTTATCACTTCTTCTCTTTAGGATGTAGAGGCGATGGAGATATCTATGATATTGCAAATATATGAGTTTTAAGAGTTCAATGTTTAGATATCCATCTAGGACTAAAAATATACTTACATAATCCACAATTGGAGAATTGATATGTTCAACATATCCTTCATCATGAACTCCAACAAATCTTTCTTGGGAATATAAAATTCATAGTCTTTGTCATCATCCACAATCCCTGTACCCATAAAAATCCTTATAGGACTCGTGATTTTCATTGTTGCTACACACAAACGTGTCATCGGATCCATTTGCTGTTGGGACTGGAGAATTGAAGCAAGTTCCTTGGATAACACAATTTCATAATTAAGTAGGCAATTAATGATTAATAAAAATTATATACTATATCAAATTTGAAATATGAGAAAAACACATGATAATAATAACATTTTTCATACCTTAGCTAGAACCATTGGACCAATCTTCTTGGCCACAAAATAAAATTTTTGAGGCCTTGCCCAACCATCTGAACCTCATCATTAGGGTATGGTACTAGTGCATTCTCAACCTCAACTCGTTCAACCGACACCCTCACTTGATCTTCTTTGATTTGCTGGTGGTGGATGGTTGGACCCAACTTGTATATTTTCCCATAAGCAACTAAATGCCTATGAGGATCCTCTAAATATAACTCACATGCTTCTCCAGTATCTTGGCTTGAAGGATCCTCTGTTACTAGACCAGGAACACAACTCCCTTTTGTGCTATCAACTACAGGAGAATCGTTCCTCTCGTTAGGTGTGTGTCGTGAAGGCATTTCCTGGGTGGCCAAAATAGACAGCACTTCCTCCCTTATAGCTACCATCTGTGTTGCCACTTGTGCTGCCACCTGTCTCGACACTATATCTTCCATCTCCTCCCTTGAAACCATTCCTGAGCGATGGCGTGAAGGTGGTCCAAAATCCCTAATGCCCACTCCTCTTCCAACTCCCCTCACACGGCCACCGTGCTCTTCTTTCCCTATAGCAATGGCCAAAATGTCCTTCCTTCCAACGGGAGTAAAGGTTCCCTGGGTGTACTGCTCTTGAAGAGAATCCTATAAAGCAAAACAACAAACATACTTAGCACTTGAATTGTTAAAGCAATATATTTCATTAATCCTAAATTACTTACAATCTTCTCTACAACTAAACGGGCCTCCTCAGAGACATACTCCCCTTCCTTTGTCATATGAGCTAACTTCCATTTCTCATGGCGAGTGGGTGGAGATGGGGGAGAAATAATGACAGATGGGTCAGCCTGAGCGGCTTCTTCTCGCTACTTCAACTTCTTTTCCATAATCTTTTCCTCAAGCATGTCATAACCCCCACGAGACAATGTGTGGGGGTACAAATTTTTTGCTTGTATCTCTTTAGCTTTCTCTCTTTTCTCCTGTTAACAATAAAGGTAAGTTCAGTAAAAAAAAGTGAATAAAAAATAAAATAATTTCATTTCCATATTCTTTTTTTACTAACCACAAATGTAGGATTCGTTCATTTTTTGTAAAAAGCATGCCACATCTCTTCATCAAGAAATTGATACTCCAAGCAAGGATTTTCGTCCTTCAAATGTCCAAAAATGTATCTAGAGGTGAGGCTAGTCTTGAAAGCCTTCCAACGCTCCCCTGCATATTGTATCAATTTCGTCCTCAACTTATCTTTGAGAGGAACATTGTAGGTGAGCTACAATACCCACACATATAATGAAGTTAGTGATGTAAATAAAATTAATAGTTAGAAAGATATTTAAGTATATAGTGATATACCGTGATACTTTCCAAATCCGATCCTTCACAATATCAGGGATGTCTTTCCATTTGTTGACCAAGATGCTTGCCTTACTTCGTCCCATAAGAGCAACAAAACTCTTAAATCTCTTCCTATTGGGCCCTCTTGGATTCCAACTATGATCAAACTGAATATTTATCCTCTGTTCAGTGCCATGACCAAGGGTCAGCTCTTTCAAGCGTGTACCACGTCTACCACTTTTACGGGTAGATTGACTATCTTGCCTGCTTTGAGTATCATTACCAGTGGGATTCTCCATGTGCCTATTTAGACAATAAGATAATTAAACTATGACATAAGATAAGTAACAAACATAATTCAATGTATGAAATAAAATAAATTAAAGATAATTAACTATGAAATAAGATAAATGAAATATCATTAAACTATGAAATAAGATGAGTAACAAACATAATTAAATCTATGAAAGAAGATAAATTAAATATCATTAAACTATGACATAAGTACAAGACCTTGAAAAATGATATTTAGTATCTCAATCTTCTTTCATGTTCGGATATTCTCCCATATTCCTTCATCATGATCATCTCTCGCAGCATATATATCATCTACTTCATCTTCTTCATTCAATTCAGGTAGCCTCGATGAGAAAGAAAGAGTTTCACAAATATCAAAACTAGAGTCATCATTCTGATCATTAGCAATAACCCTTTTCCCTTGTAGAACCACGGACCACCTTTTATCAGCTGGATCAGTGACATAAAACACTTGTTTTGCTTGTTGTGCCATGATAAAGGGTTCTTCCTTATAACCTATCCTATTAAGATCTACCAATTTAAATCCTAACTCATCTGTTCGAACACCATTATTATTATCAACCCACTTACATTTAAAAACAGGAACTTTAAATTTAATGTAGTCAACCTCCCAAATGTCTTCAATAACCCCAAAATAAGATATGGTTGCCAATATAGGGTTTTTATCTTTTGAACTAGAAAAATGCATTGATTCAGCTACTACCATGACCCCACTATTTTGCATAGTGCTCTTGTCATCTTGGGCCTTTGTATAGAAGGAATACCCATTAATGTCATATCCACTCCAGCATATGATCTCAAATTGAGGCCCATCGGCTGACCATCTTATCATATCAGAAACATTATCTTCCTTTATAACCTGTTCATTGAACCATGATCTGAAAGTCCTGTTGTGCTCATTCACCAACCATTTATCACTCTTCCGAGGGTTTGTTGCCCTTATAATGCTTTTATGTGCAGTTAAGTAAGGCTGAACTTCATCAGTGTTATTCAAGATATATAGATGTGCTTGTAGCACTTCTTCATGACCCATGCTCTTTACTCTTACCCCACGTGTACCCTTACCTGAACCTTTCCCCTCGTGGCGAGACTTAGGAATTCCCATGGCTTCTACTTCAGACAAGTACTCGGTACAAAACTTAATAGCTTCTTCCACAACATATCTTTTAACAATAGATGCTTCAGGCCGATATGGATTCTTCACATACCCTTTTATGATTTTCATATAACGCTCAAATAGGTACATCCACCATAAATAAACAGGGCCATATAGCCTTATCTCTCTCACTAAATGAACAATTAAATGTACCATGATGTCAAAAAATGAAGGCGGGAAGTACATCTCAAGTTGGCACAAGATAATAGCAGCATCATTCTCCAATTCGTCCAATTTATGTGGGTCAATGACTTTGTTACATATGGCATTGAAGAAGAAGCATAGTTTGGTTATAGTATGCCTCAGTTTTTTTGGCAATATGTCCCGAATTGCCACTGGTAATAGTTGTTGCATCAAGATGTGGCAATCATGAGACTTTAAGCCTATTAATTTCATATCTTTCATTGAAAAAGTTTTTTAATATTTGAAGAAAACCCTTGGGGCACCTTTACACCATGTAAACACTCACAAAAACTTTTTTTCTCATTTTTTGACAATGTATGACAAGCAGGGGGCAAATAATTCCTCTTACCTACTTCTTGTGGGGCTAACTCCAATCGTATTCCAATTTCAACCAAGTCTCGCCTTACATTCGTACTATCCTTAGTCTTGTCCTGTATGTTGAGAAGCGTTCCAATAATACTATCACACACATTTTTCTCCACATGCATCACATCAATACTATGCCTCATCTCAAGACTCCGCCAATATGGAAGATCAAAAAAGATAGACCTCTTTTTCCATAAATTTTTCTCAGTTGCAAGCTTTTGGGTCTTACCAAAGATAACATTAATGTCTTTCACCCGTTGATAAACTTGCTCTGCGGTTAATGCCTCTGGAGCAATTTCATTCTCTTGCATACCATTGAAAGCTTTTTTCAATCTACGATATGGATGGTTTCATCTGAGAAATCTCCATTGACCAAGGTAGACTGTCTTCCTTCCAAATGGTAGTTGTTTGTAGCATGTGCCTTCTTCACATATAGGGCATGCTGTATGCCCCTTAACACTATATCCTGACAAATTTCCATATGCTGGAAAGTCATTTATCGTGCAGAAGATCATGACACGCATCCTAAAAGACTCCTTCTGATATGCATCAAATACATCCACACCTTCCTCCCATAACATTTTCAAGTCTTCAATCAAAGGTCCCAAGTAAACATCTATGTCATTTCCCGGCTACTTTGGCCCAGAAATCATCGAAGACAACATGATGTACTTGTGTTTCATGCACAGTGAAGGAGGTAGGTTGTAAATCACCAATAAAATAGGCCATGAACTATATTGACTACTAAGGTTACCAAATGGGTTCATTCCATCTGTACAAAGCCCAAGCCTAAGGTTTCTTGGCTCATTGCCAAACTCAGGAAACAATTGATCAATTGTCTTCCATTGAGGAGAATCAGCCGGATGTCGAAGATTTCCATCATGTATCCTCTCGTCTATATACCATCTCAAGTTCTTTGCATCCTTTGCATTAGCAAACAAGCGCTTGAATCTTGGTATTATTGGAAGATACCATAACACCTTTGCAGGGGACCCCTTAGTGGCTACATCACAATTAGCATCACCATTTTCCTTTACTTTGTAGCGTGATGTGCCACATTTCGGACAAACTTGCAACATTTCATACTTATTTCTATATAATATGCAGTCATTAGGGCAAGCATGAATTTTTTTATACTCCATACCCATTGGACACAAGATTTTCTTTGCCTCGTAGTTACGATCTGGCAGTTCATTATCTTCTGGAAGCATGCTTTTCAACAACTCAAGCAACTCTGTAAAACTCTTATCACTCCACCCATTTCTCACTTTCAAGTTGACTAATCTTAACACTGCTGACAACCGTGTAAAAGTAGTGCACCCTGGGTACAAAGGCTTCTCTGGATCACTGCACAAGCGATCATATACATGTGCTCGCTCAAAGGCCTCTACTCCAACATCACGAATCATGTCTTCTAGTCGATCTTCCATATCCACATCAACTTCTGCCTGTTGTGATACACTTGGCATTTCTAATTCACCATGCCATATCCATTCTGTATACCTCTTGTTGAACCCATTACAAAGTATATGCTCTCTTATATCCGTAATGCTTAGTCGCCTCTCATTCAGACACTTTACACATGGACAATAAAATGTTCCATTATTATTAGGAACATTCCTTTTAGCGAATTCCAAAAACTCCTCCACCCCAGTCTCATATTCATTACTTGTCCGTCTAGCATTCATCCAACTACGATCCATGACTACCTAAAGGAGATTAGAGTTAACAAGTTATCTTCAATTATAGCATGAAATCAAGATGCATAGATCAAAACCATGATGATGAAACTGCACTCTTCTAATCTCTTAAACTTAAGCTAACTCAAGCAATTCTCTAAGATAAGATGTGTGTCCCCTCCCACCTTGTATGTATGTCCACCACTTATGACAATCTTATACTTACATTAAGTAGGGAATGAAACTTTAATACAATATGTTGATTAAGAAAATCAATGAGGCATTTAAGAATTACATGCACATCAACATATTTCAGTATTTACACCACATCTACAATGATCAAAATATTCCCAACACTAACAAAAAATTCCCAGTATAATTCCAGCCACCAATAATATATTAATGTTACTTGAATAGAGTCTAGTGATGTTTCATAAATAAAATAAGGCAATTAGACACCTTACCTCTAGTACCTTGAGGGAAAACAACGCCTTTAACCTTTTAGATAAATCAACTGTAGCAGTTTGTTTAGTGCCTTGGTACTAGACTCTTTTGTCTATGCTAAGCACTCAATCTCCTTCACCTACAATGAAATTGATTTAGATGCATAGGAAAGATTACAAAATGCATTATTCATAGATGCCAATTTTATTTTTTAAAAAAATATATGCTAATTTTATTACTACCTGTTAATTCACACTCACTAATTACACATTCAGTTAGTCAAATGTATTTTTTTAATATGTGACTCCAATAAGCTTGACCATATTTAGAGCATGTTATACTTACGGATCTGTCATTCAAACATGAGTTCATCATTTGATTAGACTTTAAGTGAAGAGAATATGAGTTAGACTTGCATACTCAAAAAAAAAATGCAAGGCTAAATACTTTGTGTGTGTTGCATGCGCTCATAAAAATTGGATTGAAATAAAAATAAAATTATAAAAAGATGATTTTGTAAATAAAAGATGTCTTTTGAGTTTTAAAATGAAAAAATCATTAAAAAAACAATTGCAGTTATATCATGATAATCAAAATATAAAGAGATAAGCCAAATATTCTACCAAAAAAAAATAGAGAGAGACAATCAAAAGTCTTTATTCTTTGTACGGTTAGTGAATTTGGTGACTCATGACTTATGAGTGAGACTTTCTTTTGTGACCCTATTGTTTTGAGCTACTAAAGTTAAAAGGTAATGAGGCAATTGAGTTGGTTGTGGAGGGGGGTCTTACATATATATACACACGTCAAATGTTGGTCTTATGTGTTGCATCAATCTTTTTTTCACTTTGGAATTTTGATCTTTTGTAGTAGTGCTGAGTGATAGAAATAGATAGAAGTGTATGCGGCAGTTCATTAGTTTATGCTTATTTCAACCTTTTCTTTTATTTCTTTCTTACGACATGACACACACACACATGTATATATAGTAAATTGTTTACTACAGAGGATCTGAATTCATAGTTTTTAACTAGTATAGTTATATAGGTTTTTTAAGGTATAGTTAATATGTCTTCCCATGTTTTGATAACCAACAAAAGATTCCTTAAGTACTAAATATCTCCGACCAATAAGTCATTGTTATTAGTAAACGTACACTCCCCCTTAATCCGACAACTTGAGAAAAATTGTTAAAATGTATACTGATAAAGTTTTGTGAATGAGCTGTTAATCTTTTACTAATATGTTATGTATATTATTTACACTATAAAATCTTTAGACATGATTTGACCTTTGAATTGTGTAAACAAACATGCCCTAGTTGAAGAGGAAGAAAGAAGGTAGTTATTAAAAGGAAAAGAGCAATTAGAGGGAAGTAGAGACAGGCATACGTGGCATACATAAACTTGGGTTGCTACTATATTGTGGGTTTGCCTTTAGGAATTTTGATGGGCTGGGTCTTCCATCTAGGGGTGATGGTACGCCTTTGACTCCCAGTTTGTGTTTTAAAACTAAGTACGAATTTGCTTGCAACATGTGAACAATTTGAGACACATGAGAATGAAATATATTTATGTTCTAATTTATACTTTTCAGAAATGATGTGATGTGGGGGATCTAAAGTCAACAAAGCTAAAAATGAAATTGAGTAGACAAAGGACTTAATAAATAGGTTAGGTGCTAGAGCAAATTCTGGACGTGCTTTATTTGCTGAGATGGTAGTTGAGATCTTTTAATGGCATAAAGTGATTTTATTTATTAAGGGACATGCTGCTTCTTTTTCTTTTTCCTTTTTTAATGTGAATAAGTGAAAGATACTTCTTTAATTTGGCTTTATTAGCAGTTATGCAATTATCACCTTTAATAAAATATATGTGTCTGTTCTTAATCTTCAAGGGTTGTTTCCATTAATATACTATATACTCCCATTGTCCTACATTATAAGGTAACATGAAGGATTTTTGGGTAACATATAGTGATTTATCATTTTTATCTCTCATTTACTATATTATTAATATTGTAATTTATGCTATATTTAATAAAAGAAATGTAATTAAATGAGATAAAATTGAAAATTTTAGTTTTTTAACAAGTTTTAGGATGTAATAAATATTATTTAATATACATTAAATCTTTTATATTATTTTCAAATATGGGATGGAGGGAGTATGTCGGAAAAGAATGGATATAATAAGTGGAAAAAAGAAAGGGTGAGATCCAAGAGTGGTGGAGTCATATGAAATCATAAAGGTGTCATTATTTCTTTAACAAAGAGATAAAAAGACCTCACAAGTAAAAAATATAGTGGTGTACAAGTTGGATTTACATATCCTATTTAAAAGTGTTCCTCCAGCGTACCATCCACTCCCATCCTCATTACCTAATGATTTCAACTTTTTAATGAAACAGTAAACAAGACATCTTCTACTAATTATAATAACATGAACTCTCGGCTTAAATTATTCATCACGCACGACTCTTATTATATCATTTATAATTTAACCTTTTTTAGACAAAAAGAATATATATCTTGACCCCACCCAATCAATTATTCTTATAATACAAGTGCAACATAATTTGCAATATATAAATATGTATAAAATATACTACATATGAAGAGAACAAATAATTTAGTAAATAATTCAATCGAACACTAAGACCACCTCTACATGGCACCGATGTGAAACGCTGCAGACTTGGGCTTGGTACGAAGAGAAGATACAGTTGGCCCATAAGGTAAGATTCTTGATGCCATGATTGCACCTTTTAGGCTTATACTTTTATATGTATATACATATATATATTTGGAAGCTCAATTACTAAGGACCTCACAAGCCCTAACCTAACCAGGTTCGTTTGAGAACCTAATACCAAAAGGGATTGTGGGGTTGAGAGTTGAGAAGGAGCAAAGGCTAGAGGGGACATCATTTCTTTTTCAAAGACTAGACACATTATTAGAAAGAGATGGGGACCCAAAGAAATTGAATTATTGGAGGCAGAGAAACAAAGAAAAGAGCTGTTGGAAGCTTTTCCCAAAGTGCCCTATTTTTATAGTGTGACGCAGCTATTTTCTTTTTCATTGACCCTTTATGTTTGTCATTCAACAATCTCCATCTTCTCACTAGCTAGCTACAAGTAATTTGCACTCTTACATCAAATATATATAAAAATATATTATCTGTGCATGGTTGAATGGACACCCACGTGACATTGTTTGGGTTTGTCTTGTAGTAAAAGTAGAATATGATGCATCGAAGTGAATCCTAATCCTAATCCTAATATGTAAGCATATAGTTTAGGAACTTGGAATTTGGCTTCGAGGATAAGGTGAGATAGCATGATTGTCTTATACTAAAAAAGAAAGAGTCTATAAAAATTGTCAACCATATGAAGTATACCATAATTTTTTTTTTCTTTTCCAATTAACAAAGACAAATCTAGAGCAAAAATAATCATGGTATTTAACTACTAGTCCCTTCCAACCTAAAAGTTTTAGTTTTGAGTTTTCTTCAACAAGACAGTGACAATTATCCAAGTGTTGTCATTTAATTATGGAGGTGGTAGGAATTCCCTACAAAATCAACTATTTAAAGTTTGACTTGATCATCTATTTCAACCACTGGTAAGGCTAGGGTGAAAAGTAAACCACATTAAAAATTAATGTTTACGAACCAAATACTTACTTGCAAAGAAGCCATCTATTTTTGCCTTGTCTCCTCCATTGACATCATGTTCGCCTCATATTCAATCCATTTTGTTTCGGTTTGTTTCAGTTGTTCCCTCAATGTGGTATTTTCCTCTTCCTTTTGCTCAAGAGTTGACTCCACCTTAAGAACCCACTATCAGAGTTATGCTAAAGCTGAAGGCAAATTTTGAGCCTGCTCATTGGATACTTCCTACAAAGTCAGAGTAAAATCTTTATCTCTTGAGCAACAGAGCACTTCTGTAACATCCTAATTCTCACTAACTATAGAACTCATAACATAACTTGAATTTCACATGCTTTGTGTCTATGTTTCTAGTTGGATTTTTGGTTGAACTATGAACATGCATTATATGACATTAGAGACCGTATGGAACCTTTAGCAAGAATTAAATAAGTTAGATATGCTATTTAGAAACTACGAACATTTAAAATTTCATATGTCATTATATGCAAATCTAGATAAAATTTGACTTAGTAGTCAACTGTGAATATATACTATATAACATCAGAAATCCTGGGAAGCTATAGGTTGAGATTCTATGCCTTGGGAAACATGGTAATAGTAGTACTTAGGGATCAAATTGCAAAGAAAGTTAAATCATGGGGTCAAAGCAAAAATTTATGAAGTAGGCACTAAAAGACAAAATAATGGGACACAGATGTCATTTTTCCAAACAAATTATCTGCTCAGTATTTGACAGTATCGGTTGTAGGAATAGAGTCAGAAAAATAATCGTTAGAAATTATCCTCTAATAAGCAGAACCAGAAAATGCATATATTAGACAAAAAAGAGGATCGAAGTTCTATAATTTAGAAATTTCTAACAAATAGAAAATAAGTCTGTATTAGAAAACCCATATATATTATGACTCAGAATAAGATACTGGATTTTTCTACGAAGTTTAAATAGCCATATGATCAGTCTATGAATAATTTGATTAATTGGCAAATTAGAAAATGTATAAGCTTAAAGTCAAGTCTAGATTCATCAAAAGATTGAATATGACTCAGTGACATGTCTAGGTTCATTTTAGACAACCAGAATATTTTTAGTAATAAGATAACTGATATGACTCTAGTTTTAACTATAATATACAAATAAACTTAGAAACTAATATTATGATCTAATTAACTCTGTATGAGGAAATTAGTCAGTAATCAGGATATATTGACATTCCAAAACAATGTTCTAATTCTCAAAATATATAATTACATTGCTGAATTTACTTTAGTTTCTGAAACCCAGAATAAGGAAGAATTGGACCCGAAATCGATAAAATGAGCCCAAAAACCCATATACCTTGACCTAAAGCCCAAAATGAGATTGTGAAGCCCAAATTGCATAAAAGCATATCCCTTGGGCTGATTAGACAAGAAAGGACGAAAATTAAGAGGAAAAAGAAGCAAAAATCAAATTGAACTCTAACACACACATGGCACCACTTGAAGAAGACACATGTTGGAACCAAATAAAATATATTTTGAGTTAGAAATATCAACCAAGAACTTCTAGAAAAGGGCAAGGTGGTAGCCTCATAAATTTCCTCACATGATGAATTAAATAAAGTAATATGGAAAATTAAGAGCCATTGGATCAAGATCTAATCCAAGGGCCATTATGTCTTCAACTCACCTATAAATAGATGCTCCTCCTTCCCCCATTTAGCCATCAACTTTCATTCAAGGTAGAGAGAGGTTAGAGTGAGAAGCTCTAGGAAAGAAGGTGATCTGAGGCTCTGAAATTCTGAGAAATATTTCTAGGTAATATGCTTTTCCTTTTCTTCCATTTATATTTTAGTTCAGCTATATGATTTGTTAATAGTAGTCATTATGCTAGTAGAAACATGTTTTTGGGAGTTACCATGCTAAAATATTGGATCAAAGTTGAGGTTTTGCTTCAATAATACTTTGAATGTCATGAAGGTTGTTTGAACATGCATGATCATATAGAACATGATTTTAAGTTTGATTTTTAGTAATTATGGTTGTACTGTTATGCTGCTGAAATTAAATGTGGGAAAATGAACTGTCATATTACTGAGATTCTGTCTGAATCTCACCCCAATATCTAACATTTTTAGGCCCCGATTCTGCCCAAGGAAATGAAATGACAAACTGATGAGGAGATGCTATCCAAGTCATTTTAGAATCATATTATGTTTTGTATTACATTACATAGGATTAGATGATATATTACATTACATAATGTAAATTACAATGTTTTGATAATGAAGTATTATGTCCCTATGCTTTGGCATTGAGATTTTCCCTATTCTTTGTTTATGCTTCATCATTAACAGGATAGAGTCTATAAAATTCGAAATTTACTGTAGCAGTAAAAGTGTGAAACAACATTTTCACTTTAAAATAGACATCATAAGTTTTTCATAGAACTCAGAATCACCTCAATATGATTTTTGTTGAATTAGTTATGAATTTTCAAAGTTTAGCAAAATTTTATAACCTAAGTTTAGTCTATGCGAAAATTGAGGGCTCATTTGCTTCCAAATCACTTTATTTTGAACCTTAATCATGAAATCATGCATGTTTAATGGTTGCAAAGTAAGGTGTTACATTTTTGGTATCAGAGCAGAAGATTCAGGTAAGGACAACTTGAATTCTGTTTTGAAAGCAATTTAGTTAGAATGGTGATTCTTTAAGATAGGAACTGAGTGCATTGTTACTCCTGAAACAGATACCATGTCTGTTGAAGGAAGTTGCAAGACACCAGATAGCCAAGGCTGGATTAGCCCTGAGACTTTAGACTCCTTTGGTTCATCAAAAGGATCGAGTGAACATTCATTAGCTCCTCAATCACCCCAGCTAGCATCATATCCTCCTCCATATGATATGCCAGTTTTAGAGGTTGAAAATTTAGTAGATTCAGATCTAGCCAACTATCCCGAGCTATTAGAAGATGAGCTATTTGATGAAGAAAAGGAGGCATATTTAGAAGCTAATAGTTCATGGCAAGCACAATATATAGTGTTACAGGATGAAGGATCACATGCAACTAACCCTTATGAACACTATGATATAA
This sequence comes from Adenanthera pavonina, assembly GCA_026686845.1. Lineage (NCBI taxonomy): Eukaryota > Viridiplantae > Streptophyta > Magnoliopsida > Fabales > Fabaceae > Adenanthera > Adenanthera pavonina. The sequence continues at coordinate 5,715,153 of JAIVEN010000019.1, read as the reverse complement.
GGAGAGATGTGATCAATGTTCTTCATAGAGTGTATCACGAGAGGAAATTGGACAACAATGGACAAGAAGAAAATGATCACAGAAGAATGATGGAGTTCTTAAACTATTTTCCAAAGTACCAGAGGGAAATCAATACATATGTTGTGCAATTTCCAGAAATAATTTGGATGGAGATACTCTTAAGTATCATTCCTGACACTTTGTTTTGGACCCCTTCAAAGATATTATATGGGGTGACTTAGAAGAATATTGCATGACAGAGCTCATTACGGAGCTAAAAATTCATGAGCAAAGACGTTGGGCTAAGGAGGTAAGAAGAGAATTTCAAGAGAGATATCAACCAATGGAAGAACAAGGTGAAAATGAAATTGAAGAAGATCCTGAGATAGAGGAAGAAGTTAATGAAGAAGAAGAAGAAGAAGAAGAACCTATGGAAGATGATATTGAAGGAAAATTTACGGAGGAAGATGAACCGGAAATTATATCACTAGATGACTATGATGAGGGATCCTCAGTTCAGAGTGATGCATCTTCATAAATAGATGAATGTAGTATGTGTTAATAGTGACATTTTTGAATGTAAATAGAAGTCACTTAGATCCTTTAGTTTTATGAATCCCTGATATATGTAGGAAATGATACTTATGTGTACCCATGTATGAAAAGCATAAAGATATGTAAATTAAATGATATATGAATGAAACTATGTTTTGGATACTTGTGTGATATGCAAAATTTTTCTTTCTATGGTCTTTAGTTACTAGAAAAAGAAGAAAAGCAAACATGGTGAATATCAGAAATGGTAGGAAAACTGCTAATGGAAAGGAAACACAAGAAATGGCATTACAAGCAATTCTAAGGCAGCTAGAACAACAACAACAAGTTATACAGCAATTGCAGGAAACTGTAAATGCTCAAAGACAAAACCCTGAAAATGCAGTACCACAACCAAATCCACCACCGCCAGCAAATCTTTCCATTTGGCCTGAATCTCCGAGACCCCAGGTGGAACAAGATCAAATTGTACTCCAATTCTATAAGCATCAACCACCATCATTTAATGGTAATTTTGATGTACAAGAGGCAGAGCATTTGATCAGTAGACTAGAGAAGATATTCCGAGTAATGAAATGTGATTCGGAAACCAAAGCTCTATTAGCCACCCATATGTTGGAAAGAGAAGCAGATACATGGTGGATGAATACTGAATTAATCTTAAGAGGCAGAAACGTCCCTATTACTTGGGAATTATTTTTAGAACAATTTCATGAAAAATACTTCCCAAGATCAATCAGGGATGAGAAGGAGGCAGAATTTATTACTATTAAACAGGGAGAAAAAGAATCAGTAGATGAGTATGTGGCACGGTTCATCCAACTCTCAAGATACTGCACTTACCTACAAGAAAGAGAGGATGAGAGATGGAAAACAGAAAAATTAGAAAGAGGATTAAGGGCAGCTATAAAGGAAAGAGTGGCTCCTATGCAAATAAGAACCTTCAATTATTTAGTGGAGATTTGCAGGATTACTGAAAATAGTTTGAATCATAAGAATTTGCAAGAAGATAGCTCAGGAGGAAATAAAAGGCCAGCCGAAGGGAGGAATAACAGAGGAAGAGGATCATGGATTGGAAATAAGAGATTCAGAGGAAATAATAGGAGGTATAATCCGGGGAACCAGCGGAATGCAGTCGCCACTAATCTAATTTGTCATCAATGCGGAACGAGTCACAGTGGTAGGCCCTGTCTCCCAGGTCGGGGACCTGGTGTTATGTGTTACAGATGTGGAAAGGCTGGACATGTTTCCCGGGACTACAATGAGGTGGCAGGTCGAGGACCTGGTGTTATGTGTTAAAGATGTGGCGGGGTTGGCCACATGGCCCAGGATTGCAATTCGGGAGTAACTGGCACCAGACCACAGGCACGAGGGAGAGTGTTTGCATTGACCCAGCAGGAGGCTCGTAAGTCGCCTGATTTAATTGAAGGTATGATTAAGATATATGATTATCTTGTGAATGCATTGTTTGATTCAGGTGCTAGCCATTCGTTTATATCTTATGACTGTGCTGGGAGGTTGGGTCTGGCTATGCATGTGTTGTCATATGATTTAACTATTTCCACTCCGACGGGGGTGAAGGCCGTTACTGCCCATGTGTGCCTAAATTGCCTTGTCCAGTATAGAGAACTTTGCACCACTGTAGATTTGATCTGTTTGCCTCTTTCTGATATTGATGTCATAATTGGTATGAACTGGTTGTCTGCAAACCATGTTTTCCTAGACTGTGCCAATAAAACTTTGATCCTCCCTGCCAATAAAAAGGTACCAGATACTGAGACTAAGCTTAATTTCATAAAAATCACCCAGGCTGAGAGATACTTAGAAAAAGGATGTCAGGGATATGTAGTTTTCTTTTCAGCAAAAGTTGAAGTAGAAGAAGGAATTGAGGAGAATCCGGTGGTGAGAGAATTCCCTGAAGTGTTTCCAAAGGAAATCACTGGTCTACCACCAGAGAGAGAGTTAGAGTTTAATATTGATATAGTACCTGGAGCAGGACCTATTTCCAAAGCACCTTATAGAATGGCTCATAATGAAATGATTGAATTAAAGAAACAAATTGAAGAGTTGTTGGAAAAAGGTTTTATTAGACCTAGTGTTTCACCCTGGGGAGCTCCTGTGCTGTTTGTCAAAAAGAAAGATGGAAGCCTTAGATTATGTATTGACTATAGAGAACTTAACAAGGTAACCATCAAGAACAAATATCCTTTACCCCGAATTGATGATTTACTAGATCAACTGGCAGGAGCCACTATATTTTCAAAAATTGATTTAAGATCTGGTTACCATCAATTAAGGGTTAAGGCAGAAGATGTTCCCAAGACTGCTTTCAGGACCAGATATGGGCATTATGAATTTTTAGTTATGCCATTTGGTCTTACCAATGCACCAGCTATTTTCATGGACTATATGAATAGGATTTTTCGGCCGTATTTAGATCAATTTGTTGTGGTCTTTATTGATGATAAACTTGTGTACTCCAAATATCCTGAGGAGCATGAGAGACATTTGAGAATTGTTTTGGAAACCTTACGAGAAAAGAAATTGTATGCTAAACTTAGCAAGTGTGAGTTTTGGCTCACAGAAGTCCGGTTTTTAGGGCATGTTGTGTCCAAAAATGGGGTTGCAGTAGACCCAAGTAAAGTTGACGCTGTACTACAATGGAAAAGACCTAAAACCGTGACTGAAGTGAGAAGTTTCCTAGGTTTAGCAGGATATTATAGAAGGTTTATCCAAAATTTTTCTCGAATTGCCCTACCGCTTACTAAACTTACTAGAAAAGATCATTCTTTTGTGTGGGATATGAATTGCGAAAATAGTTTTCAAGAACTTAAACAAAGGTTAACCTCTCCCCCTGTATTAATCATACCTGAACCACATATGTCTTATACGATATATAGTGATGCGAGCAAGCATGGTTTAGGATGTGTATTAATGCAGCAGGGAAGAGTCGTAGCCTACGCCTCTCGACAATTAAAACGTCATGAAGAAAACTATCCCACACATGATTTAGAACTTGCGGCTATAGTTTATGCTCTCAAGATATGGAGGTACTATCTTTATGGTGCTAAAGTTGCAATTTACTGTGACCACAAGAGTCTCAAATATTTACAAGAGCAGAAAGAGTTGAATATGAGGCAGAGAAGATGTATGGAATTACTAAAGGATTATAATCCTACTATATATTACCATCCAGGCAAGGCTAATGTAGTAGCCGATGCCTTAAGCCGAAAATCTATTCATATAGCCAAGATGATGATTAAAGAGCAAGAATTAATAGAAAATTTTAGAAACTTAGCTCTTTCTGGTGAAATGATAATGGATGAAAGACAATTTGGCAGAACTAAGATTGAAATGGAATTATGGAGAGAAATAAGGGAAGCCCAATATGAAGATGAATTCCTGAAAGAAGTCAAGGAAAAGATGGAGCAAGGAAAGGCCTCAGGATTTGAGAAGTCAAAACACGATGGATTAATGAGATTTCAAGGAAGAGTGTATGTACCTCTAAAAGAAGAAATTAAAGAAAAGATTTTAACTGAAGCCCATCAAAGTAATTATGCTATTCATCCAGGAATTACAAAAATGTATCATGATTTAAAGAAAATATTTTGGTAGCCTGGAATGAAGAATGATATTACTCAGTTTATAGCTAAATGCTTAACATGTCAAAAGGTGAAAATTGAGCACCAAAAGCCTTCAGGATTGTTACAACCCTTGGAAATCCCAGAATGGAAATGGGATAGCATATCAATGGATTTCATAATGGGTTTACCTAGGACTTCATCAGGTTATAATGCTATTTGGGTCATTATTGATAGATTGACAAAATCAGCTCACTTTTTAGCAATGAAGTCTACTTATACTTTAGACAAATTAGCACAACTTTATATAAAAGAAATTGTTAGACTTCATGGTGTACCCAATAGCATTATATCGGATAGAGATCCAAGGACATCTAACTTTTGGACATCCTTACAAAAGGCTTTAGGTACCAAATTAAGGTTTAGCACAGCTTACCATCCTCAAACTGATGGACAAACTGAAAGAACAATTCAAACCTTAGAGGATATGTTGAGGGCATGTGTTTTGGAAATGAAAGGAAACTGGGATACGTACTTACCTTTAGCAGAATTTGCCTATAATAATAGTTACCATTCCAGTATTCAAATGGCTCCATATAAGGTATTGTATGGAAGGAAATGCAGATCCCCTCTGTGTTGGATTGAACTTGGGGAAAGAAAATTATTAGGCCCTGATTTGGTAGACCAAACCTCTAAACAGATAGAAATAATAAGGAGGAAATTGCTAACGGCGCAAAGTAGGCAGAAGAGTTATGCTGATAAGAGAAGAAAGCCATTGGAATTTGAGGTTGGAGATCATGTTTTTCTAAATGTATCTCCCATGACTAGAGTGGGCAGATCTATTAAAAGTAAAAAGCTTAGTCCAAAGTATATTGGTCCCTTTGAAATCCTAGCCAAAATTGGACCTGTTGCTTATAAAATTGCTTTACCCCCTCATTTGAGTCAACTCCATGATGTCTTCCATGTCTCACAGCTAAAGAAATACCAACCAGACCCATCACATGTCATAGAATATGAACGAATTAATTTACAAGATAATCTGTCTTATGAAGTACAACCAGAGAGAATCATCGACTTTCAAGTCAAACAATTAAGGAATAAGAACATTCCTCTGGTGAAGGTGGTCTGGAAAGGTTTCTCTACAGAAGAAGCAACCTGGGAAATGGAAGATAGCATGAGGGAAAGATATCCTGATTTATTCTAAGGTACATTTTAAATTTCGAGGACGAAATTTATTTTTAGGGGGGAAGAATTATAACATCCTAATTCTCACTAACTATAGAACTCATAACATAACTTGAATTTCACATGCTTTGTGTCTATGTTTCTAGTTGGATTTTTGGTTGAATTATGAACATGCATTATATGACATTAGAGACCATATGGAACCTTTAGCAAGAATTAAATAAGTTAGATATGCTATTTAGAAACTATGAACATTTAAAATTTCATATGTCATTATATACAAATCTAGATAAAATTTGATTTAGTAGTCAACTGTGAATATATACTATATAACATCAGAAATCCTGGGAAGCTATAGGTTGAGATTCTATGCCTTGGGAAACATGGTAATAGTAGTACTTAGGGATCAAATTGCAAAGAAAGTTAAATCATGGGGTCAAAGCAAAAATTTATGACGTAGGCACTAAAAGACAAAATAATGGGACACATATGTCATTTTTCCAAACAAATTATCTGCTCAGTATTTGACAGTATCGGTTGTAGGAATAGAGTCAGAAAAATAATCGTTAGAAATTATCCTCTAATAAGCAGAACCAGAAAATGCATATATTAGACAAAAAAGAGGATCGAAGTTCTATAATTTAGAAATTTCTAACAAATAGAAAATAAGTCTGTATTAGAAAACCCATATATATTATGACTCAGAATAAGATACTGGATTTTTCTACGAAGTTTAAATAGCCATATGATCAGTCTATGAATAATTTGATTAATTGGCAAATTAGAAAATGTATAAGCTTAAAGTCAAGTCTAGATTCATCAAAAGATTGAATATGACTCAGTGACATGTCTAGGTTCATTTTAGACAACCAGAATATTTTTAGTAATAAGATAACTGATATGACTCTAGTTTTAACTATAATATACAAATAAACTTAGAAACTAATATTATGATCTAATTAACTCTGTATGAGGAAATTAGTCAGTAATCAGGATATATTGACATTCCAAAACAATGTTCTAATTCTCAAAATATATAATTACATTGCTGAATTTACTTTAGTTTCTGAAACCCAGAATAAGGAAGAATTGGACCCGAAATCGATAAAATGAGCCCAAAAACCCATATACCTTGACCTAAAGCCCAAAATGAGATTGTGAAGCCCAAATTGCATAAAAGCATATCCCTTGGGCTGATTAGACAAGAAAGGACGAAAATTAAGAGGAAAAAGAAGCAAAAATCAAATTGAACTCTAACACACACATGGCACCACTTGAAGAAGACACATGTTGGAACCAAATAAAATATATTTTGAGTTAGAAATATCAACCAAGAACTTCTAGAAAAGGGCAAGGTGGCAGCCTCATAAATTTCCTCACATGATGAATTAAATAAAGTAATATGGAAAATTAAGAGCCATTGGATCAAGATCTAATCCAAGGGCCATTATGTCTTCAACTCACCTATAAATAGATGCTCCTCCTTCCCCCATTTAGCCATCAACTTTCATTCAAGGTAGAGAGAGGTTAGAGTGAGAAGCTCTAGGAAAGAAGGTGATCTGAGGCTCTGAAATTCTGAGAAATATTTCTAGGTAATATGCTTTTCCTTTTCTTCCATTTATATTTTAGTTCAGCTATATGATTTGTTAATAGTAGTCATTATGCTAGTAGAAACATGTTTTTGGGAGTTACCATGCTAAAATATTGGATCAAAGTTGAGGTTTTGCTTCAATAATACTTTGAATGTCATGAAGGTTGTTTGAACATGCATGATCATATAGAACATGATTTTAAGTTTGATTTTTAGTAATTATGGTTGTACTGTTATGCTGCTGAAATTAAATGTGGGAAAATGAACTGTCATATTACTGAGATTCTGTCTGAATCTCACCCCAATATCTAACATTTTTAGGCCCCGATTCTGCCCAAGGAAATGAAATGACAAACTGATGAGGAGATGCTGTCCAAGTCATTTTAGAATCATATTATGTTTTGTATTACATTACATAGGATTAGATGATATATTACATTACATAATGTAAATTACAATGTTTTGATAATGAAGTATTATGTCCCTATGCTTTGGCATTGAGATTTTCCCTATTCTTTGTTTATGCTTCATCATTAACAAGATAGAGTCTATAAAATTCGAAATTTACTGTAGCAGTAAAAGTGTGAAACAACATTTTCACTTTAAAATAGACATCATAAGTTTTTCATAGAACTCGGAATCACCTCAATATGATTTTTGTTGAATTAGTTATGAATTTTCAAAGTTCAGCAAAATTTTATAACCTAAGTTTAGTCTATGCGAAAATTGAGGGCTCATTTGCTTCCAAATCACTTTATTTTGAACCTTAATCATGAAATCATGCATGTTTAATGGTTGCAAAGTAAGGTGTTACAACTTCCACAGAATCATGGGACAATATACATTACATCCATTTAGAAAAATTCTTTCCAAAGTCTTGTGCATTCCATATATTGTAGTTGACAAGCAAAAACTAGTAGCAACAGAAAATTTGTGATCTCAGTCTTTCCACACAAACATACAACATAGTTATTAATTTCTCTAGCAAGTTTGTAGTGGAAAAGGAACTTATATATAAACTATATGCAGTATTCTAATAATATATCTGAACAGAACGTGGAGAAGAAGACAAAGCAAAAATAAAGTGGAAGTGTATTCATTAATTAAGCACAGGATAATTGACATACTATCTTAATTTCTTTCCTTTAGCCATTATATTCCTTCCTACAAATTCCTTGAGGACTATAAATATGTCACATTTAACAGACATTTTAACTAGAGTTTCAGCTAAGAAAAGGTTTTAACTTGAGATAATAGTATATAGGAAACTATAAGCCCAATCCATCAGTACTTGCTCCCGAGAATCCTGAAGGAAACACCCGTTAGCAAACTGGATATGATTTTTTTTGAATGAGAAACTTAATAAAATAATTCTTTCAAACCACAATATTCTTTCAGACAGAATTCTTTCAAACCCCATGAAAACGACGCACTAGCTACATGCTTTGACAAAAAGTATCTATTTCCATCTTTGACTTTCTTCTTTCCCTTAAAATATGTAGAAATTATTCAACTTCATCTTCAAACTCAAATCACAGTAAAATTAAAGAACTTGAGAATGAAGCATACTAAATATTATGACAGGATGGATCAAATAGATCAAGGCTCCGATTTCACGATCAGCGAAGCTACCATAGATGACATCCAGAAGGCTTTTGCAGAAAACAAGCTCACCTCAACTCTGCTGGTTGATTTCTACTTGGAGAGGATCAGCTGGTTTAATCCCATACTTCGCAGCGTACTGGAAGTGAATTTGAATGCCAGAGCTTAAGCAGAGGAGGTCAATCGGTGGTGGAGGGATTGGGTGGGTGAGTCCTCATGGGGACTACTCCATGGGGTATCGATGCTGCTCAAGGAGTTAAGGACAACATTGCCACCACAAGCTTAACAACACCACTGGGTCGTACGCCTTGGTCGGATCAAAGGTGACGACGAAGAAGACCAAGCACTGTTCTCATTGTGTAGTCACAATAATCTCAAAACCCCAAGACGTAACCCACGGCGAGGAAGAAATAACAGCAAATGAAGTAAACAAGTCATGGGTTGTGTGCAGCTGTGCAAGAGGAAAAGGAAAAAGACGACTCACAATGAGAGAGACTGACGATGATTGCGCAGAAGGAGTAGATTGTGTTTTGAGAGCTAGAGATTTTCCAAAATGCGGGAGAGGTAGGGTTATGTCGAAAATGAAGCAAAATGGCGGGGAAGTAAAAAAGGTAATTTTTTCATACGCGGGGAAATTCTTTAGATAAGAAGGTTTTCCCATCAGATCTAAAAAAGTGAAAAAAATATTTTTTATTTATATTGTTTTATCTGTTAGATCGGTGTGTTTTTTCTACTTATCTAGAAAGTATTTTATACATCGGTTATTTTTATAACCGATCTAGAAAGTCCCACATTTCACAGTTTATTTACAAAAATGCCACCAGTTCCATTTTTTAGATCTTTTATTTTTTACCCGATCTAAAATGTAGATGTTAAAAGCTTTTTTTGTACTAGTGGATATACTATAATATATGAAAAATAATATAGGGAAGTAAGGTGTTACAACAATCTTCTTGTTTTGTAATATAATTTCTTTTTCATTATTTGATTATTTGATGTCTCACTTTTTTGTTTGAATATTTTTAAAGGTAAATATGACTAAGGGTGTGACAATAAAAGGAGAGATAGAGAAGTACAACCGTGGTTTCATAGTCACCAAAAGAGGTCACACATGCAAGAGATACTGGAAACAAAATCCATGTGGAATAGAATTATAAACATCATCAAGTGAATGAAGGTGGGAAGAAATTAAGTAGCTATATTGATGTAGATGCAAAGTTAAAAGTGCCGATTAGCCATTCAGAATGGGATGAATGGAGGAAAGTCCCTTATACTTTGAAGGACTTAGTTTTCAAAGAAATAGCGCAGTAATTAATTTGAGTATTTAGATACATTATGTTTTTTAATAGATGTATGCAAATAGTTTTCAAAGACATAGCACAGTAATTAATTTGAGTATTTAGATGCATTATGTTTTTTAATAGATGTATGCAAACTTTCTATAATTAATTTGAGTATTTTATTTTAAAATTCGCATTTGGCATTGATGAGAGACACAGAGGGTACATATATCAAAAGGTAGGAATTGCAATGTGGAATTTCTGATATATCTTGACAAAGCTCTTTATGAAAGATCAGTATTCAAAAAAATGGAATAGACTAGCTGATTTGATTGGTTGGATAGAGAACAGGTGCCAAGTTCAGTTTGGTAATAGATGGCGACTGGCCATTTTCAGAATTGGTGGAAAACCAGTTGAATTGGTTATGAACAGGTACAAAACCAGTTGAATCGGTCTAAATTTTTTTTAATTTTTAATTTTTTTAAAAGTTGTTTTATTTTTTTAGTTGTTAAGATAAAATAATATTTTTTTAGTATTAAATAGCATTATTTTTTGTATAAAATTTTTCTTTCTATATTATAATATTGTATAAGTATTGTTATGATACATAATTATTAATAATGATAAATTTACTTAACAAATAATATGAAAATAGAATATTAATTGACTATTTTGAATTCAAAATATGATTATAGATAAATATTAACTTGTTTAGATTTTAATATTAGGTTGTGAAACTTATTAATAATATTTTTAATTTTTTATATAATATATGAAATTAAAAAATTATTAAATTTATTGCCGTTGGTTTAATTCTGGTTGAACCACAGTTGAACCATTGAACCTTGAACTAATGCATTGACTAGTACAATGTTCAATCCAGTTTTTTGAACCTTGTGAAATATGAAGCTAGCAACATTATTGAGCATCTACCTACAGAATTTAGCATATGCATAAAACAAGAACACCGGGATGGTTTCATTGATCAGTAGTGTCAAGAGTTCAAGGTAAACCATTTTTTTGTGAATAATTAAATTTATTCGAATGATCTTTATTTATAGTTATTTGATTTGAGTACTAAAATTTTTATAGAAATTAAGCTAAGTGAACGATCAAAGGGTAAAGAGTCAATAGTACCTTTACAGAGCTAGTTGTTTAGGATACTCTAGAGTAGAGAAGATGTTGGTAAGTTCATGTATATCTTATTTGTATTAATAATTAAATTTATTCAAATGCTTAATTGCTATTTGTGTGAATGCTCAACTATCGAAGGAGGGATGTACCTGGAAAGAAAGTACCTTGTCATAAGCTCCGATCATAATCTAGGAAAAACAAAGAAGGGTTTTTTGGGAATGAGAACATTCAAAGAGTTGTCGAAAAAATAGTAAGTATTGCTTTATCCTGTACATTTTCAACAATTTGTTATATATTTTTTATATAAAATAATTTATTGCTTGTTTTATTTTCATAGAATAAGATTTCAAATGAGATGTCTGAAGGTGGAAGACTCAAGGCTGGGTGTACTTAGCCAGGCATTGGAGCTCCATAAGCACCCTGTATGGGTTAGAGGTTCTAGGTTTGGTGTCACAAACACCCTTTTTGGGGACCAAATGCCACCGCTTAAATGCTGTAGCTAGGGTTGTCGAATTAGAGACATTCATCCAGTGACAATGTGAAACACAATCTAATATGAATTGACGATTAGCCCAACTAGTGTTGTTGGTCAAACAAGTTGCATTGTAGGGGACCTTGGTGGCTACAGTTAGCCCTAGTGCAAAAGATAATTGCATTCCTCCATCTGAGCCTCTTCCTAGGGGAATTGCTTCCCTTATTAACTAAATTCATAGTTTTTTTTATACATATTAATAATTTATGATGTTATGATTGGTATAGAGTATGACACATTGTCTATTATTATGGTTGGATAACCCCTAGTGTGTGGTTGCAAAAGGACAGGTGCATAACATCCTAGGGGACTTGTTTCACAATGTACCATTGCTTGTAGACCATGTCAGAGTATTGATTGTACTACCCAAAGAGGAGAATTCAATGTTGCCTATGCCTACCTAAGGGGTAAAAATGGTAGCACAGGTCGTGGGTGGACTTACAGCATGGCCTGTGAACCTTATTACTATAACTCAATAAAAAAAAAGGTATGTTAGTTGACATTTTGTTCATTACAATTTGTTTTTATGTTAATAAATTGGCCACCTTTGTTGCACAATCCACAGGAAAGGCCAAAGTGAAGTAAGTTGTAGTGTCAGGGCAATCCAAGGAGTCAATCGTTGCATCACTGAAGGAACTGCCTTAGCCTCAAGTTTCAAATTCGCCAAATTGGGACTTGCTTTGAAATATATTAAGCATGGGGTTGTGGTAGCTGTTACACATGAGGATTTACGGTAAGGATGTATTTGAAGTGATTACTTCATTTGCGGTCTCCTTCATCATTGATCATGGATGGCTTGGGGTACAAAATATTAACATATACATTAGGCATTAAAATTACCATAAATGAATTGTTTTCCAATTGATCTTTTATTTGAGTATGTGATATTAATCTATTAATTTTTTTTCATTTTAGACTTTTGTATGAAAAAAGTTCTTGTCCCTACTGATCAGACAAACATATTTGCCTTCATCCACATATAAGCTTTTAAGATGGGTTTGATGCCCTAAAGGAAGATAACAAAACAATTGCAAGATGTTGTGAATGCATTGAATGCGAAGGGGGATGATAGGGTGTTATTCTTGGCACAATTTCAACTAGGGTGAGTCACTTGTCACTAAACTTTTGAATGATGACTTATTTCATATTGAATTGCTTTATTATACTTTTTTGGCTAAAACTAGTAATTTTTTTCCTAGGAATCATTGGATGTTAATTTGTATCGACCCAATGCAATCGAACATTTATTTTTTTGGATCCAAGAGGAAATCCGCCAGAAAATAGCTCCTAGATGTTGGAGATGATTAATCAATGAGAATATGCAATTAAATTATGTGTTTATCTTTATATTTCTCTTTATTAACCTTAATTTTTCTGATATTAATTTTCTTTTGTAATGCTTAACAAAGGCATGAGTTTGTTTCGTACAGCACACGGGCTATGCAACAATAGTAAGCCCAACAACCAAAAGAAATCATCAAATCCGGCCTTATTGTATAACTAGACACATATTCAAGCATTTGTAATTTAATATTCAATCAATTATTGATATTAACATTCCTTGTAACCTAATGTTCATATTAATTTTTTTTATATAGTATCTGATACAACCTAATGATAATGATTGTATGTGCTATGTGATAAAGTTCATGAAAAATATCATCTTAATTACATCAATAGATCTCGATCCTCATCATGGTACGTCATTCGATATTTACATGAAATTTTAATAATGTAACTTGCTTCTGTAATAATATTTTTATTCCCAGTATTTCTCATATACCTACTGTGAGGCATACTCCAAAACTAAAATAGAAGAAGTCATAGAGAAGCGGAGTTAGTATGTGGTTGGACTCAAGAAGTAGGTATAAATTATTATTGGCCATCTTGTTATTTGTAGTTGTTTGGTTTAAGTTCTATTATGCAGTTAGACTAAATTGATGGTTCTGTTCTATTTTGTATAGCTTTTGGATTTAAAATTGGTCATTATGATCATTTCTAGTGGCTAGAAGATGCTTTTTTTCTTGTTGGCCATCATGTAGAATGGTATGAAACTTTTGGTCATGGATATATATTAGTTGTTTGTGTAGTAGCTGTAAATTGGTATGAAATTTTTAGGCATCTAATTAATGACTAGATAATGTTAATTAATCCTGACTCATCAAATTTTGCCCTTGTCAATTGGATATTGTAACTTTTGGCTTTATACATATAACTAGTTTTGGATATCGGCTGGATACATGTAACTTTTGGTTTTGGATATTGGCTGTATATAACAGGTTAGCTAGATTGTAAAATGATAAAATATTTAAAAAAAATACCAACTTTTTTGGTGGTTTCTTAAACCACCGCCAACAAAAAGTACCTAATCTAATTAAAAAATAGACTTACTAAAAATAACAAATAATTTTAAAAGAAAGATAGCTTAAGAAAGGCCCATTTTGACGTAGTGATTTTATTGTGATTGAACAACACCTACATTCATGACAAATTTACAAGCTTCAAAATTCTCCTATTATAATCATTCCCATATTTTAACATACCAACAAGCTCAATTACACCATTGTATGTGAGAAAATTCAATAATTACAGCCTCTCACTCTCTTGCCCGAAGGTCTCCCATAGGGTCAACAAAATCTTAACATTTCCATGTACATATGCAAGCTTAGAAGGTACAATCTCAACGGGAAATGCTAATTCTTATTCATCCGTGGAACAAAACCACCATAGCGGTCCCAATTCTCTCCCTAACCGTGGATAATCAAAGTCTTGAATGGGAAGGATTTAGCAAGCTTTTTAAAAATCTAAACTGATTAAAAGTTAATCCGTACATACCTCTTTCTTTCTGTGGTGTTTGATCTTTGATACCCTACACTTGGTCCATTGGGTTGTCTTCAAATCTCCTTCTCTTCAACATGCAAAACCATCAACGAAGAGCTCTTAATGTAAGGAACATTTTTTCATGAAGGGAGGTAGAGGATTTGAGGTGGTTTTGGTGGAAATTCTCCCCCTTCCTAAAACTCTCAAGAACGCCATTGTTGGATGAAGAAGAAGCTCTCACTTGCTCTCACCACAGGTTCGGCAAAATGAAGGAGGGAGGGAAGAGTATACTGAATGTAGTATGAGCGTGTTAGCGGGTTATAAGGGTCTCACTGTCTTTTTTGCTTATATTCTAAATTTTGGACCAATAACTCTTTTTATTTAATGAGCTTTCCCTTAATTTTTTTCTATGAAATTTTGGCCCTATAAAATCTTTAACCCCCTTACATAATTTATTTATAATTGACCAAGATTCACTTGTTAATCTAAATGATCAAATATAACATATAATTCTCTTGAACAAAAAATCTCATATTTTAAATAATCATTATCCTTTGAAGTGGGAAAAACATCTTAATACTTTTACTGAGTCCCACTTATCTCCATTAAATATTCCTTCCTCCTCTAAATTTATTGTATGGGATTATGTCCTAAAAACTTAACCCATCTTGGGCTAACTATTCTCTCATGGGATTTAGAGTATTTTGTAATATCCCTATTTTTATGAGATGTTATAAAATGAATAAAAGATGAGAAACAAAGTGAGATGAAAATGCTATATATATACTTAAGCTTTAGAAATAATTAATTTCTTATCTAATTTTCAGAAAAAGTTATGTTTGATGTTTAATTGAAATTAATTTTCTATAAGGTATTTAGCAGAAATTAATTCCAAAACTTAACCTCAGAAAATATGCAGTATACCACTTGAATGAAAGCCCGTTTCAAGTTGAGTGCAATGGTATAAGTATTGCATAGCCTAGAGGTCTGGGTTGAGATATAGATCAATTTAAAAGTCAATGTGAATAGTACAAAAAGAAATAATAAAAAAATTGATCTTGGGTAAAATTACATAAAAGTGTCCAAAAGAATAGATAATTACTTTTTCAACCCGACTCATGGGCAAAACAGTCATTTCCCAAATAAGAAGTAAAATGTGAATATTGCATTTAAACCCCAAGGGAAATAATATTGATATCATAAAATGCATAAGTAAATGGGAAAAATGAAAAGACACTGTTAAACATGAAAAGGGGCAAAGAGAACATTTTTCCAGGTTAAACGGAAAAATAAGAAAATTATATTTTGGCCTCAAAAATTAAGAATCCTTGCAATTTAGTCCTTAAGATTGAGCTCACGCTAGGGCTGAACAAAAAAACCCGGAACCCGGTCAACCGGTCCAGCCAGAATGAACCCAATATGACCCGGACTTGAAAAGATCAACCCGATGAAAGAAACCAACATACTAGACCGGGTTGACTAATCAGGCTAGACCGGGTTTCAGTCCAATCCTTCAGTCTACCAGACTAAATCCGGTTTGGTTATTTATTTGTTTTTTTGGTTTCCTTGGCTCAAACAACGTCGGTTTTGTTTATGCCCTAATACCTCTTATTTCAGCCACTCGGTCACTCCCCCAATTTTGATTGAAGCTTAGAGCCGCACGACGCACACTAGTAGAGAGACTCAGAGAGACATGGAGGTAGGGAATCTTCGAACCCTAACCTAATCAACCTCTCCCTTTTTGTGATCTGTTCGACAGTCTGAGTCTCCCCAAATCCCAGCAATTGCGTCGGCCAGTGTTGGTCTCTTTGGCGTGCTTGTTGGATTTGTCTAATAGTCCGAGTGTTCTACAGTTCGAAACTCCAAGTTCAAAGTCACATAAAGGTAAGCCCACCTTCTATTTGCTTGCTCTTTGTTTTACTTCCTGCGTTGGCCAGTGATTAATTTGTTTGAATCTAGGTTGTTTTTGAAGGGTCATGTTGGTGATTTTATGGTGTTGGTCGTATTGTTGTATAGTCGTAGTGTCTGTCACTGCTTGTTTTCTTCTATTTGTTTGCTCTTTGTTTTACTTCCTACCTGGCTTCTGTTTGTCATCTATCTTTAATTGCAGACCTTCTTTGTATGATTCCTCTGCTTAGTATCAATATTAATTATGATTTATTTTGATGGAAAAAAATAAAATCATACTCAAGATCTCTATGACATAATATAATAAATTAAATTAATGGTGAATTGTTCTTTGTGCGTAAGCTTGTCTCTTGGGGAAAGACAAATGAACACTCTTCTAGATTTATCATTCTTGGATTCAATTTCGTTTTCTACAATATATGCTATTCTTAATTATTATAATGTGCTGCCAAACTCATTTGTGTGAATTTCTAAGTCCATAAAACACTGACAA
This sequence comes from Adenanthera pavonina, assembly GCA_026686845.1. Taxonomy (NCBI): domain Eukaryota; kingdom Viridiplantae; phylum Streptophyta; class Magnoliopsida; order Fabales; family Fabaceae; genus Adenanthera; species Adenanthera pavonina. Next base: position 5,698,472 of record JAIVEN010000019.1, on the reverse strand, counting down.
TTCCAGTCTCGTATAAATTAAGTGATGTGATAACACTGGCAATTCTAGATTAGTATGTAAAAAATCTTTGGAGAGTTCTTTTTATATATATCTTTTTGGGTGAGTGAATAAAAAATAGGTGTTTTCAAATTCTTTTTTTTAATACAAGGCAAAAAAATTTTCCTTTTCTTAATTGCAATATTCTTTTGTGAATTGCAATGCTTATGATATTACTTTTGAAGCTCAATAATTCGAAATTATTTTTGAAGCTCAATAATTCAATATAGTTCAAATTGTAAGGCTTATAGTCATGGAAATGATGACAATTGTGTATCTTGCAATGGTTCAAATTCTAAGGCTTATGGTTCAAATTCTTTTTCAATCATGGATTCTACATCATGTGTCTATATCATAGCTTTTCATAAATTGAGGGATTTATTCTCATTATCATGAATTGGAGTTATACTAGTTTTCTCTCTTTTTTTATTTTTTTTATTTTGAAACCAAACAGAGCAATGCGGGATCAAGGTTCTAGTGCAGAAGTTGATCAACTTATCTCCAATCCTTGTACTGGTGAGAATGAGACACCAACTCCCACTCCTACTCCTACTGGACCAACTCTTACACCTACAACTACACCTCCTCTTCCTCCTCCTTCTCCTCCTCCTGCTCCCCCCACAAACACAGAAGTTGAACCCCCTACTGAAGAAACTAACAAGACCAGCAACAAGAGAAAAGAATCAGAGGTTTGGAAGCATTTTGATAAAATTCCTAAAGAAAAAACTAAAGGGAAGCAGAGAGCTACTTGCAAATATTGTCACTCTGATTATGCTTGTGACCCAAATATCCATGGTACTACTTCTTTGAAAAGACACTTGAAAAAATGTTGAAAAAACCCACACAAGTCCACTGAAATCCCAAAACAATCAATGTTGCACTATGTGTCGCCAAGTGGGCAAGAGGGAAGCTTGATGCCCCATTTATTCAATCAAAAAAGATGTCGAAGAGCTCTTGCAGAGTTTATTATATGTGATGAGATGTCATTTAGGATAGTGGAAAAGCATGGGTTTAAAACTTTTGTGAAAGAGTTAGAATCGTGATTTAAAATTCCCTCAAGAATAACAATGGCTAGAGATTGTTGGCAACTATACTTGTGAGAGAAAATGATTTTGAAGAAGGTGTTGAAGAAGTGTTTTAATCGTGTTTGTCTCACTACTGATTGCTGGACTTCTGTTCAAAACTTTAATTACTTATGCTTGACTGCTCACTTTATTGATAATGATTGGATATTGCATAAAAGAATAATTAGTTTCTGTATGATTGAAAATCATAGAGGGGAGACAATTGGTACGACAATTGAAAAGTGCTTGCTAGATTGGGGAATAGATAAAGTGTTCACAGTGACTATGGATAATGCAATAGCTAATGACATTGTCTTAGCATATTTGAAAAAGCGTCTCAAGAATTGGAAGGGTTTAATATGATGGTGATTATCTTCATGTTAGATGTTGTGCTCATGTATTAAATTTAGTAGTTAATGATGGGTTGAAGGACTTAAAGGACCATTTTGAATCAATTAGGAATGCTGTGAGATACGTTCGTTCCTCCTCGGCTCGTTTCCAAAGGTTCAAAAGCTTTACAGAATCAGAAAAATTGGATACATCTAGTTTTGTCTGCCTAGATGTTAGTACAAGGTGTAATTCTACATATTTGATGTTGGAGGCTGCATTGAAATTCCAAAAAGCATTTGAGAGGATGGAAGATGAAGATGAAGATTATATTGCATACTTTAGGCAAGGTTCCAGGCATGAAGGCCCTCCTAATACATATGCTTGGGATAATGCATGCATCTTCCTCAAATTCTTAAAGGTGTTTTATGATGTAACTTTGAAATTCTCCAGATCACTTCATGTAACTTCAAATATTTACTTCCATCGGATTGCTATGGTTTAGGAGTTGTTGGATGAGAACATTGAGAATGAGGATGGTGACCCTTTGCTTATAGAAATGTCCCTTAGTATGAAGATTAAGTATGACAAATATTGGGGGAAGGCAGAGAATATGAACCCTTTATTGTTTGTGGCTGTGATATTGGATCCTCGTTACAAGTTTTGCTACATAAACCATATGTTTGAACAGCTTTTTCCTAACCATGAGGTTTGTACAGCCATGAAAAACAAGGTCAAAGATACCTTGTACCATATGTTTAATGAGTATTTTGCCATAGTTGCTCCTGAAACAAGTGGTTCTTCCATGCCTCCACCTTCTAGTTCTCTAGGACCATCCACTTCAACTCCAGTTCAACATAAAGAAGATCCAGGTCGTAGATGGCTAGTATCATTGAAACAAAAAACCTCATCAGATCCTCAGTCAGAGTTAGATAAATATCTTACATTTGATTCATCTGATGACACCAAGCTTGAGGAGGAATTTGACATATTGTCATGGTGGAAAGCCAGTTTTAGCAAGTATAGAGTGCTCTTAGAGATAGTTCGTGATATATTGGCTATACCTGTTTCTACAGTAGCCTTAGAATCTGTATTTAGCACTAGAGGATATATAGTTGACTCTTATAGGAGTTCATTGTCTTCAAAAATGACTAAGGCACTCATTTGTGCCCAAAATTGGATACTTCTAGGACAATCTCTCTTAGAATTTGCCTCCAAACTTCGTGAATTTGACAACTTTGAGGAGACTGAAAATGTGGTTCAACATATTGGTCTTGGTAATCTTTCAAATCCATACTTCTATTCTCTTTTTAAATTTGTTACTTACTAAACATTTATTCACTTACCAACATAACAATCTTGGTGCTTTAATTGTTTATTTTCTTTTTTAGATGATTCAACTGTAACTGAAGTTGGACGGGATGATATCATGGATGTGGATTGATATTGTATTATTGTTGATTATGATGGTAATGTTTTCTTTCAACTACATACTTATCATTTTCTATAAACATTTTAATTCTATTATAGTTGTAGTTGATGTTTATTCCTCATTGTCCATACTCCATATTTTATACTCTTGGCATTGAAATTAAATGAGTTGCATATATATTAATTATTTCTTTTAAATAGGATAATAATTAAATCCTTTTTTTTCTAATGTTCCAGAAATGAAGAAGAGAGATATGGAAGAGGTAGAAGAAGAAGATTAAAAAGATGATGATAAAAAGCTCCTTATCACTTTTCTGTCATTATTGATGAACTGATAACTGATGTTGTGTTTGTGTCATGTTGGAGTTTTCTTATTGTTGTTGAACTTGTGATAGTGTGCTTGTTAATTGTTAGGTTGAATTTTGTCAGTGGTGATGACCTGATGTCAACTTAGAATGTTGTGATGAATTGATGATATTATTATGTTTGGAATTTGATGAAAAAATATTATCTATTAGGCCTCTATGAAGTTGATGAAATTTTTAGTCCTTATGAATTTGTTTTTAGTTTAAGTTAGGATTGGATAGTTTTTTTCCCCTTAAATGTTGTACTTGTACAACTTACAAAATAGTGGAGAGAGTGATCTAAACAAAGTCTAGTATGGTCTCTAGTCCACTAGACCAAGTCTAGCCCGATCTAGGTCACTAGTACACCAAACAAAAGACCAGACTAGGACTGCCTTGTGTGTTTGGTCCTTATTTAGACCAGATCATGGGTCCAAGACCAACCTGGTCTGGTCTAGTCCATGTTTAGCCCTAGTTTACGCGCAGGAGGAAAAGAAAAAGAAGTTTGGGAATAATTACAATTAAGGATCTGAAAGTAAAAAAATTATAAATTTGTCCTAGGTCAAGGGTATTTTTATAAATACAAAAAATTATAGTGAAAATGAAGCTCTTAATAAGTTATTAAGATCGAAATAATATTTATTGCTTAGTTAATGTTTAATATTAATATTTTACCTGATAAAGGTTATTTTAGACTGTAGAAAAAGGCAATACTGATTCAAGGATAGTGATTGGACCTTACTAAGATATATTTTGGGTCAAGATAATAATTTTAGGTCAAAATTTATTTTTGAATAATCTTGTACCAATTTAATGACAATTATGACAAAAATATTTAATCGATACGGAAAAATTTAATCCGTAAAAGGTAATTTGATCTATTGAAATTTGAGAAGCAATTTTTGGCCAAAAAAATTGGGGAATGGCGTGTCCAAGGCTGCTGAATGGGACAAGGATGGAATTTTGCAAATTGTTTAATAAAGTTAATCAACTTTAGTCAACATAACCAATGTTACTATTCCTCCCTTTCCTTTCTTTCCTCTTAATGTTGGGTTAAGTGATCAAAAGCCTTCATTTCTTCACTCATCACGTCTGAGATAGTAGCTTTAAGGGAGAGGAAGAAAAAAAAAGTTCCAAGGAGAAGAGGAAAAGCAAGAGACAAAGAACCAAACCCAAATTGCAAAGTAATGATTTCTAGACTCTAGCTTGTGTTCTCTTAAGGTTTGAGCTAGTTTTCATGAAGCATTCCTCTCTATTTTTACTCTAAAAATTTCTGCCTAGAGAGAGAGTAGAGAGAGAAAATGAAGCCATGAAGGAAACAAACCATGGAAAGGGTTGTAGATCTTCCAAGATGAAAGAATATGTCATTAATTTGCAAGATAGTTGAGTAAATATTTTTCTATAATTTCATGAAATTTTCTGCTATCTAGGGTTTGATTTAATAAGGGAATTTCATGATTTTGACCCCAAAAATGGATTCCTTGGGTCCAAATTATGCAAGGACAATGATGTTGTACACAAAAAAACCAAGGGAAAACAACATGAAATTTTTAGTTCAAGTATACCAATTTGTGAATAAGCTTAATGAACCAGTTGCTCATGACATTGTTTCATGATGCTATAGGGTTCCAAGAAGTGATAAGAGATCAAAGGAAGTGTGCATAAAGTTTGGAAAGGTTTGGAAAGTCCAAGGGTAGTTTACTAACATAATCTTGCATTATATTGTTATATAGTTTGTAATGATTTTTATGTTATCCCAAATGTTTGTAATGATGTATTATGATGATTTGTTGATATTGGTTGAGTTATTTGAAGGGTTATGTGACCCCAAGATATCCAAAATACGAGGTGAAACTTTGTCCGATTTTCTACAAAATATTTGAGCATAGATAATTCTAAATGTTTAAATGATGATTTGATGATATATGCTTGCATTATGTGATGATATATTTGCTTGATTGGTGATGACTACTGAGATTCTTTGAATCTTACCCTCCCTAAATAATAAATATGCTAGGCTCAAACCATGGCAAGGATGACAAGGAAGCTATGGAGAAGGAAGAAGGAAATTATTACTTGAATTGATGAATCAAGCTATGACGCTATCTTTTGAAATATTATGAAAATCATGTATATGTTATTAGATCTATACATCAATGATGTTATTTTCCCTTGAGTATCATGAAATGATGGGTATAGATTTGTAACCAAGAATAATGATATAAACAATTTATGAAGCCTATTTTGCCAAGTGATGCATGGAAAAGCTCATTTCTAAACGCTTTGATGATTAACATAGGTTCTGTTCATGTAAGACAAGATAATTATTTGAATGGTTTATATACTCTAAAAGTATATAGAATAAGCTTTCCAAAGATTTAAATAAAAATCAAATTGAATAAGTGTACAATTTATAGTGAATTTTCAAAGTTATGATTCAGAACAGGACAGTGTAAAGAAAAATTGGAACTTTTTCCATGAACACTGGAAATTTCAAAATGCAATAGAAAATAATTCAAAGCTCCAAAAATTTGGTGGTTTACATTTATGGAAACCTCTAAGTCTTAGGAAATGAATTCCACATGTTTGATAGTATTTGGAGCTATAAAGAAAGAGTTATATAATTTCTCCTAAAACTGTTACAGTAGAAGTAGTGTTCTGTTCCTTAATGATTTATGTTAGTTCCATACCCTGCACAAGGCAAATAAATGTACAAAAAATAATATCTAGAAGGAAGACATACAGAGATTTTCAATGAGAGAGAGAATGTGTGATTTGGCTCAGGATATCATGAGATATGAATTTTTAAGGATAAGGTCAAAACCTGCGAAGTTTCAAAATGATTAAATGTATAGTAAATATTTGAAAAATAAACTGTATGAATTGATCTAGAGAATACTCTGTTTCATATTTTCTCCATGTAAAAAATCCTTTTATCTATTTTTAGATATTTGAATCACTTTGAGATGAGTTTTCTATAATTAGTTATGAATTTTTGAAGTTCGTCAGGTAAAATGGAAAATGCACAATAAATAGTATCCGAAATAAAGAAAATTTTGTTTTAATATTTTTATGCCATCAAGTCTCTAATCATGTAATAATAGACATAATTGGAGTCTAATACATGGGAAATAGACATAAGTTTAAAGTGTTACATATTTCTTCCCACCAACTTAATTAAATATTCCTTTATTGTTTTACTTTTACATTTCTTTCCTCTTTAATTTTTCCATCTGAGGCCTTAAGAATGTGCTTAGGACAATTTACTATGATTAATGTGTCCTCAAATATAATCCCAATTTAGGTTATCATCTGGTCCTTTTTAAGTATTACCAAGATTATTTGCATTTAAGTTCAAAGGACTTTTCAATTTACTCCCAACTTACTTTAACTTTAATCAACATTCCTCACATTTTACGTCTCAAATTGTGGATCTTAACAATATATTCGGGGCCAAATTACTGACATAGAAGCACTCATTGTGCTTTAATAACCATTTATGTCAACTAGACAATGTACAAACTGACAAAATCTCCTCATTTGAGTCCTGAAACTTTGCATTTTTGTCCTACACTCTTAGGCCTTTATTTCTTAACTTTCTTTTCATTCTATGACATGTTGATTTATTCCTAGAGCATTTCATGAGCTCCTATCCAGATAGGAAAAATAACCTACAAATTACAAATTCATGTTGAATTTTGTGATGACTGGCATGACCGCCATTCATGACCTATAGTACCATGCGAACTAATAGCAATAGTCTAGTATCTCTGTTCATAACACACCGAAACCCAAACATCCGATTTACCCTACCACAAAATCCAAAAACCATCCACAAGAGGCTTCCGAATATCAACCAGGACTCGTGCTCAAAGGAAGCTCCTTGTTAGCTTGCCATTCACCCTTGGGAACAAGAGGAGATGAGCAGGAGGATTCTTTAGAAATCTTGGAAGTCTCTTACTAGATCCAAATGAGATGAGGGTATGGGTTTTTGAGATTTTATGGGGTTTAATGATACTATGCTAGCTAAGAGTGCTAGAAGAATTATTGATAATCCTCAGGAGTTGTGGGTAAAAGTGTTAAAAGGCATTTACTTTCCTGATTGCTCTTTTTCGCAAGCAACTAGGGGGCAGAAGCATCATGGGCATGGAGTAGCATCTTAAAAGGCCGATCAAGAAGTGTTAAGTAGGGAACTATTATGGCAACTTAGGGATGGGACTTCTATTTCAGTATGGCAAGATAAATGGATCGATCCTTGGGCTGGAGCATTGGAGGTTGACATGTTTAGATCATGCAAGGCAAAAATCTGATTGGAAGGTGTTAGAACATAAGTGTATCTTGTGTGTGTGTGTTAAAAGAAGTCCCACATTGCTTAAACAAAAGAGGGCCTTAGTGTATAAATACTGTGTGTTGGTAGGCTAATAAAAGGGCCAAGAGAAGCAGTGGGCTCACGCACATAACAATGAGACAACAATGGGCCAACATAGTTCAAAATCACCGATTTTCTCCTTTCGTGTGAGTTAAACGTAGTACTAGGCATTTTTGTTGAAATATTTTTTGAAAAAATTTAAAATATTTTTAACTCACTAGGAAAACCTTATCTTTGGCCGTTTTGAATTTGGAACCTTAATTGTCCATTAAAAGGCTTTGATTTCCTATTAACTAAATTACTCCAACATTCAGAAACCGATTGCCATTTTATGTCCAATGCTTAGAAACGGATTTAGCTTTATCACTTTGTCTCCCAACGTTCAAAATCAATGGTATAATTGCCATTAACGATTTTAATTGCTGCCCAACGATCAAGTGCCTTTTACAGCCTATAAATACCAAGCTCCAACAAAGGGTTTGATGCACCAAGCTCACGAACAACTTTTGGAGCTTCTCCTCTCTTCCTCTCTACTCTCCTAGGCTTCTCTTTATCTCCTTTTTGCTATTTTGAAGCCTTGCTCTAGCAAGAAGAATCCGTTTAATCCTGGGGAGTTGTCGACTTGTGGCAGAATAGCTCTTAAGGACATTGTCCTTGGGCATGACTCAAATTAATTTATACTGACATTTTGTTTATTGCAGCCAACAATCTTAAGAGTTATTATGGAGTCACATTATGCTGATCATGTTAATGTTGCAACTACAAGTTCTGGTGGTTCTAGAGGCTACATTCCCACTACTGTTCCCATAATGCCAATGCCCAAGCCGTTTCTGGACATATCCAAAATTGAGGCGTTTGATGGGAAGAATTTCAAAAGGTGGCGGGAGTAGATCTTCTCTATCCTGGACATGCATGGAGTTGCAGTGGTATTGACCTAATCTCAACCTGCTCTTGATGCTGACCAAAACCAGCAAACTACTTGGGAACATGCCAATAAGGTTGTAGACACACAATTATTAGTACTTTATCTAATGATTTGTTTGATGTATACTGTGGCTACAAGGAGGTAAACACAATCTGGGACTCATTAGTTGCTAAGTATACTGCTGAGGGTGCTGGCAAACAAAAGTTTGTCGTTGGAAACTTCTATAAGTGGGAGATGACCGAGGACAAGGACATCAAGATGCAAATCAATGAGTACCATAAGCTACTGGAAGAGCTGCGTGCTAAAAAATTAACCTCCCTGATGAGTTCATTGCTGGGATACTGATCGAGAAGCTGCCAAAATCATAGAATGACTATAAACAACAACTGAAACATAAACAAAAGCAACTATCTTTGACATACCTCATCACTCACACATCATCGAGGATACTAACCGGAGGGAAAGTCATGCTGCAAAAGGAAAGGATTTGGCTTCCAAAGCAAACTTGGTGGAAACAAAGCCTCGCAACAAAAGGTATGGTTCTACATCAAAGAATGATTATAAGAAAAAACTTGATTACAAATCCAAAGATTCTAACCCCAAGTTCAAGAAGGAAGGCAACTATTTTGTCTGTGGAAAACTAAGCCATCATGCTGCTCAGTGTAGGAAGAGGGCTAAAGGTGATAATCCTCCCAAGCTAAGTGCAAATTTGGTTCAAGGAGATGATAGTAATGATGATGTGATCATTACTATAATTGTTTCTGAAGCTTTCATTACTTCTAATGTGAAGAAATGGGCGGTAGACTCTACAGTTACCAGGCACATTTATGCTAACAAAGAGATGTCCACCTCCTATAATCCTACTAAGGAAGGAGAAGATTATGTTTACCTTACTGATTCTCGAACTGCCAAAGTTCCTGGGAAAGGAAAAGTTGAACTCAAGCTCATATCTGGAAAGACATTGTCTTTGAATGATGTTCTTCATATGCCTGATGTTAGAGCAAACTTAGTCTCTGTAGCTCTATTAGGAAAAGCTGGAATTAAAGTGTCATTTGAATCTAATAAGATTGTAATAACAAAGAACAATGTGTTTGTTGGGAAGAGTTATCGTAATCTGGGGCTGTTTGTTCTTAATGTTGGAATGAATGAAATTGTATCATCTTCTGCTTATTCGCATGTGTTTATGATTAATTCTTTTGATTTGTGGCATACACGTTTAAGACATGTTAGTAAACAACATTTAAAGAAAATGCACAAACTTTATTTAATCACTGTGACCAAAAATAATTTTTTAAGTAAATGTGAAATTTGTGCTGAGGGTAAATTAACCAAAAAGCCTCATTTTTTTGCCCAAAGAGAAACTGAGTTACTTTCTTTAATACACACTGATTTGGGTGATTTAAAACAAACTATGACAAGAGGTGGAAAAAGATTTTTTTGTAACATTTATTGATGATTTTTCAAAATACACTAAAGTGTATTTGTTGAGAAATAAAGATGAAGTTTTTGATAAATTTCTTCTATACAAGGTAGAGGTTGAAAACCAATTAAATAGAAAAATTAAAAGGGTCAGGTCAGATAGAGGAGGAGAATTTGTTTTATTTAATGACTTTTTGTGAAAAAAAAAAGAATTATTCATGAAATAACTCCTCCATATTCATCTAAATCCAATGGTGTTGCTGAAAGGAAAAATAGAACTTTGAAAGAGATGAATAATGCTTTACTAGTAAGTTCATCTACACCAAATAACTTGTGTGGTGAAGCTTTATTATCTACATGGTTTTTGCAAAATAGGATTCCTTATAGAAAATTAAACAAGACACCGTATGAATTGTGGAAAGGTTTTATATCAAACTTAAATTATTTAAAAGTATGGGGTGTCTTGCAAAGGTTTTGTTACGTGAACCTAAAAAGAGAAAGATTGGTTCTAAAACCTCTGATTGTATGATTATTGGTTATGCTAAACAAAGTACTGTTTATAGATTTTTGGTTTTGAAAAATGATGTTTTGGATCACAATACTATTATTGAGAATAAATATGCAGAATTTTTTGAAAATATTTTTCCTTTAAAAGTTCAGCATACTTCTCAAAGAGTTGAGAAACTACCTTCTTTTCATGACAATATCTCAAACAAAAATTTGGCTGAAAGTTTAAGGAGAAGTAAGAGAGAGAGAAAAGATACTTCTTTTCGAAATGATTTTTACCCTTATTTAGTTCAAGAAGAACCCTCAAATTTTTATGAAGCTATTTCTTCTCCCGAAACTAAGTTTTGGAAAGAGGCAATTGAAGCTGAAATTGATTCTCTTAAGCAAAACAAAACATGGGTTTTAGTTGACTTGCCTCTAGGAGCAAAACCTATTAGGTGTAAATGGGTTTTCCGAAAGAAGTACAATACTAATAAATCTATTGGTAAAATAAAAAGCAAGATTGGTAGCCAAAGGTTTTTACAAAAACAAAATATTGCTTACTTTGATACTTTTTCTCCTGTTACAAGGATTTGTTCAATAAGAATTTTGATTGCTTTGACTTCAGCTCATAAACTTTATATTCATCAAATGAATGTTAAAACAATTTTTCTAAATGGTGATTTAGAAGAAGAGATTTATATGAAACAACCTGAAGGGTGTATTGTTCCTGGCAAGAAAACAAAGTGTGCAAACTTGTTAAATCTTTGTATGATTTGAAACAAGCGCCTAAACAATGGCATGAGAAACTTGATCAGGTATTGCTAAGTAATGGCCTTTCTACTGTTGAAGTGGAAAGATGTGTTTACACAAAAATAATAAAGTGATTGTGTAATTATCTGTTTGTATGTAGATGAAATGCTTATCTTTGGTACTAGCTTGGATGTAGTGGAAGAAACTAAAAGTTTCTTAGCATCAAATTTTGATATGAAAGATATGGGTGAAGCGAAAGTCATTTTAGGTGTTAAAATCATAGGGAGTGAAAATGACATTCTATTATCTCAAGAACATTATGTTGAAAAAATTCTTAGAAAGTATAGATATTTTGATGATACTCCTTTGAGCACTCCTTACGATTCTAGCACGAAATTAGTAAAACATAAAGGTGATCTAGTGGCTCAATCTGAGTATGCACAAATTATTAGGAGTTTGTTGCATTTGATGGATTTTACTAGACCTGATATAGCATATACTGTTTGTAGATTGAGCAAATATACCTACTGTCCAAGTGATGATCATTGGTTAGCTCTTGTCAGAGTTATAAGATATTTAAGATGTACCATGAATTATGGTATATTTTATAATGGATTTCCCACTGTATTAGAAGGATACAGTGATATTAATTGGATCTCAGATTCAGACGAGACCAAATCCACTAGTGGTTACATATTCACACTTGGTGGTGGTGTAGTAACCTGGAGATCAACCAAGTAAAATATCATAACAAAATCCTCAAGGGATTCTGAGTTTATTGCAATGGAGTTGGCTGGTAATGAGGCTGAGTGGTTGAAAAACTTCTTAGCAGATATTCCGTTAGGTGAAAAACCAACACATTCGGTATCTTTACATTATGACAGCCAATTGGCTATAGCTACGGCTAAAAACAAAGTCTTTAATGGAAAGAGTAGACATATTCGATTGAGGCATAATATTATAAGGCAGCTGCTGAAAAATATTGTAATCTCAATCGATTATATGAGATCAGAAGTGAATTTGGTGGATCCATTAACAAAACTCCTAGGGAAGAAACATCGAGGGAATGAGACTTAAGCCAATCTGAAATTAACAGTGATGGTAACCCAACCTCTGTGATTGGAGATCCTATGAAGGAGGTTCATATGGGTAAGAACAAGTCATGTGTTAATTCTGCTAGTACTAAAATTATTATCCCTTCCTATGGTTTTGAGAAAGTACTAGAATGCATTGTTGGAAAGGCTAAGCAAAACTCTTAATGATTTCAAATTGCTTATGGATAATGTGTTCATTGCAAGTGCACTTGATGAAATCACCTAGATGAATGTGAAGTAGGGCTGCTTCCATGAGATCATGACGAAGTCTTTAGAGCATTCATTGAACACCAGGTGCGTGCATGGCCGTTTGAAGCTTAAAACCGTCATTAACAGCAGAAACTATGGGGGCATATTCTAACTAATAAGGCCTCTAGTACACAACAAAGATTTGTTGGTTCATAGAAACGTATGTTTATACTCATGTCAAATCTCAGATAACAGTGATCCTTTTAACACACATATGAGGGATTGTTAGAACATAAGTATATCTTTTGTGTGTGTGCGTGTGTTAAAAGAAGTCCAATATTGCTTAAAAAAAAGAGGGCCTTAGTGTATAAATACTAAGGTGTGTTGATGGGCTAGTAAAAGGGCCAAGAGAAGAACTGGGCTCGCGTGTACAACAACGGGACAATAACGGGCCAACATAACTCAAAATCTTTGATTTCCCCCCTGTACGAGACTTAAATGCAGTACTAGGCATTTTTGTTGAAATATTTTTTGAAAAAAGTAAAATATTTTTAACTTACTAGGAAAACCTTATCTTTGGTGGTTTTGAATTTGGAACCTTAATTGTCTGTTAAAAGGCTTTGATTTCCTATTAACCACATTACTCCAACATTCAAAAACCGATTGCCATTTTATGTCCAACATTCAAAAATGGATTCGGCTTTATCACTTTGTCTCCTAGCATTCAAAATCGACAATATAATTGCCACATTAATGATTTTAATTGCTGCACAATGATCAAGTGCCTTTTGGTGCCTGTAAATACCAGCTCCACCAAAGGGTTCAATGCACCAAGCTCACGGACAACTTTCGGAGCTTCTCCTTTTTTCCTCTCTGCTCTCCTAGGCTTCTCCTTATCTCCTTTTTGCTATTCTGAAGCCTTGCTCCGGCAAGAAGAATCCGTTAAATCGTGGAGAGTTACTGACTTGTGGTGGAATAACTCTTAAGGACAGTGTCCTCGGGCATGACTCAAATTAATTTATATTGACATTTTGTTTATTGCAGCCAACAGAAGGTCCAGGATCCTATATATAATGGCTTGTGGGTTCTATCAAGGCTGGAAGGTTTAGTTCCAAATACTGAATTAGAAGGAGTTAAATCAATTAGATTGCCAAGACACCCCAGGAAAGACAAGTTGATTTGGTCAAAGGCAAATGATGGTTGTTATCAAGTGAAACTTGTTAAATATGCTGGCTGTAACATCCCTAAAATATTAGATAACTAAAAATGCATAGAGAATTTGCAAAAATGGGCAGACACCGTTTTACATGAAATAAGGTAAAGAGGGTAATTATCTCGGTTAGAAGAAAAAATGAAAAAATAACCATTTTGCCCCTGGGAAAAAAAATAAAAGAAAAAAAATAAAGAAAGGAAAATGAAAAAAAAAAGAAAGAAAGGAAGGCCGTGGACGCATGGGGTGGAATGAAGTAAATTTTATGAATTTTGGTGAAAATTACACCTACTGACCCAGAAGTTTTAAAAATTATAAAAATATCCCAGGTCAAGGGCATTTTTGTAAATATGAAAAATTATAGTCAAAATGAAGCTCTCAATGAGTTAAGACCATTGGAATATAGTATGGAATTTATTGAGATCAAGATAATATTTATTGGGTAATTATGATTTAATATTAATGTCTTACCCGATAAATGTCAGTCTGTACTGTAGGAAGAAGCAGTATTCATTCAAGAAAAATGTGTGGGTCTTATATTTGGACCAATTGGGATAATTATATTATGGTGATTTTATGATTATAATTAGTATCCCAATAATAGTAAAATATACTGCTAAAGTAGCTTTAATTGTCCAGACCGGTCCAGGATATATCTGGATAAGTAAACAACTAAAATTTTTGGACCAAAATACCCTCCATTTCGTGCTGACCAAGCTGCACATGATAGAATTATATTATTCAATTAATTATGTCATTTTCAAGAAAAATCAAGAAGCTTAGGTGGCATAAATTGATTGGTTGACAAAGTTTATAAATACTCCCTCCTTGGCTCTCATGTGTGCGTCATATTTGGGCAAGAAAAGAAGGGGAGAAGCTGCAGCAAAGTGATGAAGAAAGGAAGCTACGTAGGAGGAAAGAAAAAGAGAAGAAAAAATAAGGAAGAAATGCAAGGAAAATTGGTAAGCAAACCTCTTGTGATCTTTAAGTGTTCTAGCATAGTTCCTAAGCTCTATGAGTTAGTTCCCTTGAAATTTTCTCTCCTTCATCCACTGTTCTAATCTGCCCAATCATGATTAATGGAAAGAAAAGTTGTTTTAAAGTCATAAAATCATGATTTGATATGAGATTTTGCAAGAGGAAGCAAGTATAGTATGATTTAAGTAAGTTTTGTGAAAAACCAATTTCTTCCTCTTAAGAATAGATTTTGGTCAGACTAATAAGGTGGGAAGGAGATGGATTTTCATGTATTTGATGGTAAAAATGGATTTCCCATGGTCCAAAACCTTAAGAGCAAGTATGGGGTTAAATAAAAAGCTTAAGGTGAAGAAAATGAAATTCTAGGGTTTTGAGTCTTTAAGAAGTAACTCATGAAACCAGTGAATAAAGTGAGTGTTTAATGGTGTATTAGGAATTGATAAAGCCCAAGTAAGTTCTTCAAGGAGGGGGAACCAAGTGATGAAGCATTAGATTCAAGAGGAAGAGCCAAAGGAATGCTTCAAGGTAGCTAAGTTTCATATTCTTGCTTTATGTTCTTTCATTGTCTTTCTATGATTAAATTGTGTTTCCATATTGCAATTGTGATTTCTTTGATTGGTCTTGGCTGTTAAATGAGGGGTTTTATTCCCCGGGATGTCCATTTTCTAAGCCGTTATGCTGCCGAAATTTTGATGACCAATGTGGCAATTTATTGTTAAAATGTGATTGATATGATTAAATATGATCAAATGTGAGTTATTTGACATGATTGACATAATTGCATGAAATGTAACTTGCTACTGAGATTGCCCCCAATCTCATCCCCTCAAGTATCCCAAATGACTAGGCACAAGCAATGTCAAGGAGATCAAGGAGCCAAAGAGAATGAAAGGGGAGAATGATGCTTGATGATAATTTCAAGCTATGATTCTATATTTTGAAATAATGTATAAAAATTATGTATATGCATATGGATCTGTATTCTTGTACTATTATGTTCTTATGAGCATTATGAAATGTTTGGCATGGAGTTGAAACATGGAATGATCATGTGAGCTTATTATGAAGTCTACTTTGCCATGTTATATTGTTAGAAGTTCATTTTGTAGCAATGAAAACAAAGTTAACACTGTTTGACCGAGACAGGGTAAGTAAGTCAAGTGTTATATATTCTCTGAAAGTAGAGATAACAAGCTTTCCAATGAGCTAAAGAACACTCAATTTGGATATGTGTACAATTTATAGCATATTTTTGAAGTTAAGGATCAAAACTGGACAGTGATGTGAAGACTGCGAATTTGACTGAATATATTACTTTTATTTTAAAAGTGATATAAAATCGTACAGAGCTCCAAAAATTCAGTGGCTTACATTTATGAAAATATTTATCTTTTGAGGTTAATATGCCACTGGTTTGAGTTCAATTGGAGCTGTACAATAAGAGATATACAAGTTTTCCCAAGACTGTTCCAGTAAAAGTGATGTTCTGATCCCTAGTGATTCAAATTGATACTGTGCCCTGTCTAGACCAAATAAATGTATAATAAAATATGAAGGAAAGTAGACATATATATCTTTCCAATGGCATATATAATGCATGATTTGGCTCAGTATAGAGTTAGATATGAATTTTTAAAGTTATGGCCAAACTCCTGGAAAAGAGAGAAATGACCATTTGTATAGTGTAAGTTTGAGCAATAAACTGTACTAATTGGACAGATTAAAGGAAATTTTCATATTTTTATCTTGTATATCATGTTTCTAGCTTCATTTAGAGACTTGAACCACATTGATACGATTTTTCTGGATTAAGTTATGATTTTTCAAAGTTCGTCCTGAAAACTTAAGAACCAAATGAATAGTACCATGTTTTTTTTAATTTAAATATTTTGGTTCTATTAATGGTTCAAGCTCTTAATATGAGCTAACTGGACATTGTACATACTCTAATATATGGAAAAATATAGATAAAAGTAAGATGTTACACTGGTTTCCCAAGAAGGAGGTGAATTGGAAAGATTAAAATTTTCTACAAAAGTCAAGAGAATGATAAAAGCAAGAGTGACAGTAAAAACAGGGTATAAAAGGATAACCAAGTGAAAACCATATAAGGGAAGAGAAGACACATATGTTTATCTTGGTTCAGTCTCTTTATCTTGACCTACGTCCAGTCCTCAAGCTACCACTTGAGATTTTCCACTATCTTACAAGAATTCGGTGGGCTTCTTGCAATGTTTCAGTACAATTTGATGCTCTGTTCCAAGAGCTTACTATCTCACTCTTTGCACTCCAGCCAAGTGCTTCCCAAATCTCTTGTGAAATCCCCTCACAAGAAAATCTTCCTTCCAGATAAAGATAAGATTGATTACAATGATTGAACTCTCTAATTTAGAGTGTATATGAAAGTTGAAGTATAGGATATGAAGTATGTGAGAGTAGAAGACTTTGACTTAAGAATTTAGCAGAGTTTCTGTATATACAATGTAAAATCGTTACCTACATCTTCAAATGAAGTTCTATTTATAGATTTATGTCTTAACTATACGTTAGAGACAAGATCTAGCTGTTAGAGATGTTACCCAATGGTTACTCTAAAAAACTATCCGTTCACCAACCGCATTTAATGCGTCTGACATTCAAAGTTCAAATTTTAGTGTGTCAACAGACGAATTTTGTAGAGATTGAAAGCTACTTTTCTTTCTTGGTGAACAGAGTAGTATCTACTTTTTCTCTATTGAATCCCTTTTCAGTTAGAAAATTGCTTAGCCTTTCATACCATACTCTAGGAGCTTGTTTTAAGCCATAAAGAGCTTTATTCAGTTTATAAACATGGTTTGGTTTTAATTAGTCCTCAAAGCCTGGAGGTTGATCTACATAAACCTGCTCCATGATATATCCATTCAGAAAAGCACTTTTTACATCCATTTGATATAACATTATGTTTTTCATGCATACAATGGCCAATAGGATTCTAATTGCTTCCAATCTTGCAACTGGAGCAAATATTTCCTCAAAATCAATACCTTTTTCTTGATCATATCGTTGGCAACTAATCTTGCTTTATTTATAATAATTATTCCTGATTCATCAAGTTTATTTCTAAAGACCCATTTAGTGCCAATGATAGGGTGATTTCTAGGTCTAGGCACTAAATCCCAAACTTGATTTCTTTCAAATTGATTTAGTTCATCTTGTATAGCCAGAATCCAGTACTCATTAGTTAAGGCTTCTTCAGTACACTTAGGTTCAATTAGGGAAATAAAAGCACAATTGATCATATGATCCCTGAGTTGTTTTCTGGTTTTAACTTTCTCCTGAACATCCTCAATCACTTGATCAATAGGATGATTCCTTTGATATCTCCAAGCTTTAGGGAGTTCTTGAGACATTTCCTCATTGTTCTCATACTCAAGATCTTTCTCCCGAATATCTTCCTCTATGTTAGTAGATTCAGATATTTTTGGAGGTTCAATTTTACCTTCTTCAGAAAGATCTAAGTTCTTAAAGTTAGAGATAAGATCATCTTTATCAATGACATGCTTAGAAACTGTTTCATTTTCAATAAACACAACATGCACAGATTCTTCTACTGATCTAGTCTTTTTGTTAAAAACTCTATATGCTTTACTCCTACTAGAATAGCCAAGAAATATAACTTCATCAGATTTGGCGTCAAACTTATCCAAAATCTCCTTTCCATTGTTGTGGATGAAACATTTACAGCCGACTACATGCAAATGTGAAAGGTTTGGCTTCCTTCCTTTGTACAGCTCATAAGGAGTATTCCCTAGAATTGGTATGATGTAGGCTCTGTTAATGATATAACTTGCTGTGTTTACTGCATCTGCCCAGAATACTTGAGAGAGTTCTTTTTCATTCAACATTGCTCTTGCCATTTCTCCAATTGTTTTGTTCTTCCTTTCCATCACTCCATTTTGCTGAGGAGTCCTTGGTGCTGAGAAGTTGTGATCAATTCCATTTTTATCACAGTACTCCAGAAAACATGAATTTTCAAATTCTCCTCCATGATCAAACCTGATAGACACAATAGAAATACCTTTCTCATTTTGCACTTTCTTAGCTAAGGTTACAAATGCATCAAATGTTTCACTTTTGGAAGAAAGAAATAAAGTCCAGGTAAATCTAGAGTAATCATCCACAATCACAAGAACATACAGGTTTCCACCAATGCTTTTTACTCTAGATGGACCTATCAGATCCATATGCAATAGTTGCAGTGATCTAGATGTGGTGACTATATTTTTATATTTGAAAGATGATTTAGTTTGTTTTCCTTTGAGGCATGCACCACATCTTTGTCTGTTTCAAAAGAGATTTTTGGTAAGCCAGTGACTAACTCATTCTTAATCAGTTTTGACAGCTGGTTCATGTTAATATATGCCAATCTTCTATACCACAACCAACTATCATTATCTTGAGTAATTAAATAGACAGAATCTAAGAAAGAAAGTTCATCAAGATCAATAGTATAGCAATTACCATCCCTTTGAGTCTTGAGGATTACTTTATGATCACTTTTTCAGATGACCAAGCAGAACTTTGTGTCAAACAATACCCAGTTCCCTTTGTCACATGTTTGACTCACACTTAGCAGATTGTGGTTGAGGCCAATTACAAATAGCACCTCTTCTATAGATGTTTCAGGATTCTTGCCCACATGCCAATGCCAACTATTTTACCGTATTGGTCACCTCCAAATGTTACCTTTCCTCCTTTCTTGTCTCTAAGGGTGATGAACTTCTCCTTATCACAAGTCATATGGCTTGAGCAAGCACTGTCCATATACCATTTGTTGCTTTTTCTTGCTTTAAGACAAATCTGCAAAACAAGGTTCAGAGTTTCTTTTTAGGTACCCAAAATTTGCTTGGGTACTTTTCTGTCAGTGGCATTTTCCCTAGATACAAATGTACCTTTGGGAACTCATTCTACTTTCCTATCAAGTCCATTTTTCTTCAATAAACATGAACTGGAAATGTGTCCCTTCTTGTTACAAAAGTGACAAGTGGTAAAGGAACTACTAGATTATGATGCAGGAAGAAAGCAACGCAAATAATACTTTTGTTTCACATATTTTGGTTGGTCATAGGATTCAATGCGTTTTGAAGTGTGATTTTTCTTTTCATGTCCATCAGGATGCACAAAATGCCTCATATACAGATTTTGATTTTTCTTTTTAATCTTTTCTTTGACTGCACAAGGATCATAGCCAAGTCCAGCTTTCCCTTGTGTGATTCTCTAACTTCCCATTAAAGCGAACAACATATCTTTGCCCTTAGTAATTCGAGCCATGCTTTTCAACAGATAATCATTAGTTTGCTTTAATTCAATGCATGAGGTACAGCAAGCAGATTCAACTCTATTCAGAGATGTAGTGTCAGAGATGATGCACTTAGATTCTAACTTGCTAATCTTTTTCTTAGCCTGTTTTAGTTCTTTCGCATTCTTAATGAACTCATCATGTAGATCATGAAATGCATCAAGCAATTCAGAATAGGAAGGTTCAGATTTATATACCTCATCTTCATGATCACTGTTGGATGAGATTGGAGTTTCTTCAGATGCAAGAGTCATCAAGCAGATATTGGCAATTTCATCTTCATCATCATCTTCTTTATCTGAGCTGTTGCCTAGATTGATGAGATGTATGCTCTCTTCTTCTTGCCTTTGTCAGCATCTTTCTTTTCTCTCTCTTGCTTCTTTAGGAATTGTGGACAATCTCATTTGATATGCCCTTACTTTTTGCATTCATAGCATGTGACAGGCTCTTTTTCCTTCTTTCTTGTTGTCTCCAGCTGCTCCTTTCTTGAAGAATCTTTTATTTATTTTCTTGTTGTAATCAATTTGATGCTCTGTTCCAAGAGCTTACTATCTCACTCTTTGCACTCCAGCTAAATGCTTCCCAAATCCCTTGTGAAATCCCCTCACAAGAAAATCTTTCTTCCAGATAAAGATAAGATTGATTACAATGATTGAACTCTCTAATTTAGAGTGTATATGAAAGTTGAAGTACAGGATATGAAGTATGTGAGAGTAGAAGACTTTGACTAAAGAATTTAGCAGAGTTTCTGTATATACAATGTAAAATCGTTACCCACATCTTCAAATGAAGTTCTATTTATAGATTTATGTCTTAACTATACGTTAGAGACAAGATCTAGCCGTTAGAGACATTATCCAACAGTTACTCTGAAAAACCATCCATTCACCAACCGCATTTATTGCGTATAACATTCAAAGTTTGAATTTTGGTGTGTCAACAGACAAATTTCGCAGAGACCGAAAGCTAAAGACTTTAACGTTGAACCTTGAAGTTCATTTATTATAAAGCAAAGTTTAAATTTTCATCTTTGGAAAATATTTCTATGTTGGAACATACGAATTTTCAAGTTTAAAGTACTTCTTGTAAGTGTGAACAGTTGTTCCATATTGCAACAGTGCCTTCAAAGTTTGAATTTTGGTGCCCAAAATTCGTCTGTCAATGGACAACTCAATATAATACAATAGTTCTTCAATTCGAAATTAGAATTTTCAAATGCCAAAGTTCGTGTGTCAGAGAAATCTCTTATCAGACTTAATTCAAAGTTCAAATTTCAGAATACTAAAATTCGTATGTTAAAAGATTATCATAACAGACTTGCAAGTCTTCTTTCCAAAGTTCAAATTTTCAAAGTCAAAGTTCGTCTGTCAGAGGATTAACTTTTTTTAAACTTTACTTTCAGATGAACTTTGCTATCTTCAGATGAATTTTTCATAATTTGTACTTTATCTGAAATTCGAATTTTCAAGGATGAAATTTGTCTGTCAGAGGGATCTCTTTTCTGATTAACATATTTTTACTACGAAGTTTGAATTTCATATACCAAAGTTTGAATTTCCAAAGCAACAAATCAAGTTTAATACTTCAAAGTTCATCTGTTAGTAGGTATTTATCAAATACTTCATGAATTTTCATAAAATCACATTTTTAAAACATTCTTTTGTAAGATCGAAGCCTTTTACTCATTTTGAATACAATAAGAAATCCTATATCTAATCTTATACTTATTTTTTCTTGGATTTCTTCTCTTGAGATCTTTTGCACACCTTTGATATCTTTTTTCCAATTTTGAATACAATAAGAAATCCTATATCTAATCTTATGCTTATTTTTTCTTGGATTTCTTCTCTTGAAATCTTTTACACACCTTTGATATCTTTTCTCCAATCTCCAGTTGGTTTGGAATCATCAAAACACTTAATTCAACAAAACTGGGGTATAAGATTCAATAGATGGCAACAGTGCAAGGGAACATTAATTGTCCTAGCAGCTCAATTCAGATGCCATTGTTGCTTTGGAAGGGTGTTTGGAGGCTGAATGTTCCACCCAAAGTAAGACATTTATGTGGAGAGCTTTAAGTGGGGGCTTTGGCTACTAAAGATGCTTTGTACGAAAGGTGATGCAAAACTGACCCTCATTGCCCTGTGAGGGTGAGTGAAACAGTCGAACACCTATTACTCCTTTGTCCTCGGGTGCCAGCCATTTGGTTTGGTAGCCCTTTTGTTATCAAATCTTATGCCTATAATGTTTCTAGTTTTTCATCTTGGTGTCTTCAATTTTTGACAGGTACATCTCAATTGAGTGAGGATGGACAGGCACCTTTTGCTCTTATATGCTGGAATATTTGGAAAGAGTGCCGTAAAGCAGTTTTCAGAATTGAACGGGTGGATCCAGGTCGAGTATTATCAATTGCAACAGCTAGAAATCATGAGCTCAAGGAAGTGGGCTGGTGTCAATTCGGCAGCACAATCTCACCCTATCACTCCACCACCTGGTGTTATTAAAATAAACTGTGATGGTGCTTACTTAGCTAACTCACTGTGGAGGCATAGGAGTGGTGTCCAGAGATGAAGGTGGAAATTTCATTGGGGGATGGGCAGAAAAGGTATCCATTAATTTTGCTTTTGCTGCTGAAGTCTTGTTCCTTGAATAGGCTGTGGAACTTGCCGCTGCATATCAAGCTGTTATTGTCCAAACTGATTGTAATGAGTTATTTCAGGCTCTCTCATAGATCCCCAGTAGGCTAGCTGTTGTTGGCAGTGGCATTGGATGATAGAGGAAATTATGTGTTCTGTGGAATTACATCACTCAATTACCCTTTTGTTTACTAAACGGGAGGGGAATCAAACTGCTGACGCTTTGGCAGGTTTTGCATCAAAGGGGGTGGGCCAGAAAGGGTGGGTGGAATGACCACCACTGCCTCTATTGCGTTTTCTTCTTGCTGATGCTGATGCTATGGAACACAACAACTTCACAGTTAGTCTTGCTACAATGTCACGCTCGAGAGGGAATTGGTTAGGTTGTTGTGTCTGGGGTTTATATCTTTGTGGTCTTTGGTATATTATTTTGCTTGGCTTTATTTCGTTTGCTCTGTTTCTTGCTGTAGATTATTGTTCTGAACTATGGTGTATTTTGGCTTCGGTAATGTAAATATATTTGCTGGTAAAAAAAAACCTTTATTATTGAAGATATTTTTTTAAAACTAATTTTTATTATTTTAGGTTTTAAAACATAATTTGGAAAAACATTTTAATTTATTAAAAAATAGATATAGCCACAATGAGTTATTGTTATATCACTACATCAAAACAATGTATTTCTTATGGACGAAATCTGTGAGAAAATATGAAAAAAATTCCATAAGAAAAACATTTCTCTTAAAATTTCTCATGCATAGAGCACCAAAAGAAATATAATTATGGGAAAAATATTTTCTCATAAATTGTAGACGTGAGAATCATTTCTCACATAATTTCTCATGGAATACACGTATAAGAAAAGATTTTCAGGGAAAACATGCTATGAGTATTTCTCTCGAATTTGTTTCCATGAGAATTTATCATGGAACATACTTTGTGAGAAATTCTCACGGGCATGAAATCTGTGAGAAATTCTTATGGACAAATTCTGTGAGAAATCATGAAGATTGAGAAATCATCGCTTTCCTCATCATCATCTCCCTCACTATTTTCTTCTTCATCATCATCATCATCATCATCATGTGAATGTTGAGAAGGACCAACATAATTGATACCTCCTAAGTCTATACGTACCATAATTTTCTTCATGAAATTCTCAATTATTTTGAATTTTTTTTCCCACATCTATTCTCATACTTTGTGTTCCTCATTCAATTTGTTAACCACTATAGTCAAACTCTCTTTGTGTTCCTTATTCAATTTGTTAACCACTACAATTAAACTCTCTTCATAAACCTCCCCATTACAGCATTGCAATTATGCTAAATATTTGTGGAGATTAAAAATCTTATACAACACGACATGAAGGTCAAAATTTGAGATTATTCACTATTATTATATTTATTTATGTATTCACTTTAACTTCTATGAGGTTAAAATCTATTTATTTTTATTTTTTATAAAATCAAATAAACATGAGAACTCAGACGCTTAAGCTAACATTATGCCTACAAAGATTTATTGTCTCATACAATGATGCAATTAACCTAATTGTATGCGAATGCTAAAAAATCTCACACAGGATATCTATAAATATGTTTATTGATTGATTTAAATAACACTTGTTCTTATATTCTTATTTTAAAAGAGCATGTGAAAATCAAATATGCGGGCTGTTAGAATCCAAATTTAATAATGATTGATATACCAGTAATATTTTATTATTTCACACGATACATCATCCTATAAGCTTCTCAAGATTTTGAAAATCTCAGTCAGCCTACTATATTATACACACACATAATCTAGTATCAATTGCGAGTTTGTGTTCTTGTTATCCAAATCAAACGTATTACACACACACATAATCTAGGATCAATCACATACACACATAATCTAGTATCAATTGCGAGTGAGTTTGTTTCACACTACGACATAAATAGGTTTCCTAAATGGGTGTTTTTAGCTTTCATTGACGATTATAAACCACTTACTATTAGAAAGCTATAAAAAGAATTGACTTTTGTAGACGGTTACTTTTATAGGTGGTTATACAGATAACTGCCTACAAAAATCCTCCTTGTGAGACCAAAGGAGGACTTTTGGGGGTGGTTATACAGATAGCCGCCTACAAAAGAGGCAGTTATCTATATAATCGCTTGCAAAAGATATCCATTTTTAAAAAAAAAAAATATCTTGATACTGAATTGATCCAGTATCAAAATATTAACTTAATAAACCCATTGACAAAAAAAATTATTATATTAAAAAATTATAAATCAATATCAATTTTATTAATAAACCAAAGAAATTATATACACTAATCCACAAAACCAACAACAAAAAAATTAAATAAAATAAAACTTAGGATACAACTTAAACAATAGAAAAAAACACCTAATATACAATTTAACATAAACCATAACAAAAATAAACCAGAAATAGCATATAGCAAGAATTAACCAAACTGAAATCTAGAATCTTTGATCTTCTTCATAGGTAGATATGTCAGGTCTCGCCAAGATTGTTTCATACATGTAACATAAACGGAAAATTAATAAATGCAACCCAAATGCCTATACCACAAAGATGACGATGAGAGAAATATTTTAATACACGTGACCATATCAAATTGTTTAGGGTCCTCTTAAAGGAAGAAAGCAACTTTGGTTTATTTGTAAAAGAATAAAAGAGGCTAGTCAAACACTGGATGCGTCAATTTAGCAAATAATCATTCAAATTCTAAACAAATTTGGCAAGTGGCTATAAAATAAAGATGTAACAATTGGTAAGTGGCTAAAGCATAGCTTCTTTAGATCATACCCGTAAGTTGTAGCACTAGTCTGATGAAGAAACCACATGGATGTAAAGCTGATTGCTAGACCCAAAAATCCAGAAACAGCAATTTTATAGTAACTGTGAATCGTGATGATGAGAATGCAATTTGTTATACTTTTGGGTTTATTAGATGGAAGTAGTAATTGATTCACTCTGTTGATTTCTTACACAAAATTAAAGTGGCAACTACATGAATAAGATATGATGCATCCTTATCAGGGAATCATCATACAGGCAGCAAAATCAAAAGAACTCTAAGATGAAAGCAGTAACAACCATCTCACAGCACTAATATACATTCATAAAAATGTCAATTCAATCCAATATCCATTGTCAGTAGAATAATTGCTCATCAAATGCAGATAAATGCTCAAAAGTAACAAGTAGAAGCAACAGAGGAGAAAAATTACCTTTAGTTCATTGTATTTTGAACTTACAATAAACAACCATCTCACAGCACTAATATATTAGAGCTTATGGCCTAGTTAGCTAAGACATAAATTTATATTTTGAACTTACAATATACAAAATGTGATGCTTTGCAATTTCAAAGAAGAGAAAAGAAAAAACCTCTGTTCTAAAAGTAGTAATAAGCTTTCCTTTATCTTATTTTCTAAACCGTAACCAAGTTGCATATCTTCAGAGGTCAAGGCATATGGCCACTTCAAATTTCATATAATCAAAACAAGAGGCGATGGTTGAAAACCAAATCTAATTAGTCTAGTAGACAGTAATCTATGAGAGACATTCAACAAGGAGAAAAATTATAAACCAAGGCATGCTAGTAACTTAAAATTTCAGCACTGCAAAATACTGTGTATCCTAGACAAAAGAGCCTAACATTTGACAGATAATGACCATTGGCAACAATTAGCTAGGAGTATAGATTAAAACTTAGAACTAAAGTACTCAAGGATGGTTAAACAAAAAAACAATTAAGACTAAAGTAGTTAAGAATGGTTAAAAAAAACAAATCAAGGTTCAAGGAATGAATACAAACCAGGTCTTCTGCATCATTATCAGAAAAATGATTCCAACAAGGCCAGCAACACCTATGATTACATAGAATACCAAGTTAACACGTGTGCTAGTCTACAATCTTTATGATGCAGTAAAGTCACCAACATCTTCAAAACCCTGAATAATGGGCACCACATCCCTGCTTAGGATAACATAATTTAAAATCACTTCCAAAAAAAGAAGGAACCTTTTAGTTGGACTTTGAAGTTCTTGGGCTTTTTATTATAATATGGTGGGTGATCTTACTTATGATAGGATTCTCAGGGATTGAATTACGACACTCTAACCGAACAACTCATCAAACTTCATTGATAGATAAGATATAGATGTTATTACGTTATTCTCACAACATATATATAGATGTTATTGCATTGTGATTCAAGGAAGTCAGCTAGATCTCTTTGGCAAAAAATTATCTTTAAGACTTTAACCATAATATTACAAATAAATCTTATGAACTTATCTTAATTTTTGTATATCAAACTGTCATATTTTTCTTAAACTAAAAAAATCAATTAACTTCATGACTTACTAACTCAATTGCAATAAATTTTTTTAGCATCTCAACATAACTTTAAATATATCTTTATTCAAATGAAAGTGTTAAGAATTCTACATGTAGAAGTTTACATCTGTCTCAAACCAAATACTGTGTAGATCTTCTCACCAAAGCAAATATGGAAGCAACAAACTGGATGTATAATTTCACTCATGATCTTTGGCCTAAAACTGTCAGAATGAAGTCAGAGAGGAAGTAAGAAGGAAAGAAAGAAATCTCCATCAGTATTCCATTGATCAGATTTTTTATTTATTGACCACGCCTCTTCCATGTATAACATTCTGTCAACTACGAAAAATTCAGGATGAGGTATCATCACACATCTCACCCTCAATTTGAGGGAAATGAATATAAGATATTTAAATTAGATTTTGAGCAGAACAAACCAACAAAGATCTCTTATCTGACATACTAAACTATGCCATAACTGACCCTAGAGTTGCATGCTACCAAAAGAAGAAAGGCTTGCTATGTACAATAATTTAATTTAATATTTAAAATAAAACTTATCACTAAACCTGTACAAGAAAGGCAAAAAGGGACCTGAAATTGTAGATATCTCATCAGTTGTTTCTAGATCAGTTTATTCAATTTTCTTCTAACAGAGAAAGGCATAAAACACAAGAAGCAAAATGAGGTTTTAATCAATTTAAACTCACACTTCATAGCCCCTCTTCTTGGTTTAGATCTAAAATGGGAAATGGGTTTCTAAGACCCACAAGCACTTGCTGTGAACAACGTTAAAATTAGGTAAAAGAGTATACTAAGTGTCATAGTAATCTGATTAGGTAAAAGACTTTACAAATTAGTAGGAAAAGACAAGTCTAGTAGGTCCCGTGTAGGACATATAATAAATATAAGCATCACGTACTTCTTTAGACCCATATGAGAGACAAAATATAACTAAGCAAGTAACAAAGAAATCACCAAGTTCAGCCAGAAGACAATCGCTAAATCAGTAGCAAAATTGTTAACACAGCCAAGGCAAAAGGAAGTTTTTTAATGATCCCGAACACCAATCACAGTGAAAGCAAAACACATTTTGGAATAGAATCGGAACCAACCAAGAAATGGTTCTCAATTCATTGCTTAGATTTTTAAATCAACAAAAACAGTTGGGCATCCATGAAAATAACTGGAGATACAAACTTATAAAAAGAATTGAAAAAGTGCACACTCTATTTTGGTGAATGGCATCAACAATCACCACTAGCTTCCCATAATCTTTGCTGCAGTTGATTGAAGCAACCCTCCTGATATTGACGTATCTTTTGAAGGGCTGAACAAAAGAGGAATATAAGGTTTAAGACCAAAACATGGAGAGAGCAACAGAAGAAGTGCATCAGTATGGGGAAAGGGAGCTAACCATTCTCCGCTACTGAGCTCTAACACTATGGAACCACAAATATAAGAAATCACCGAAATTAAACAGCCAACAAAGGGGAAACACCAAAAATATAACTAGAATGCAGAATATTTACACAAAATTGAAAAGGAACAAATGAGGAAATAAACAGACTACAAACTCGAACCCTAACCAGCTAATAAGATGAAATGATGAAACAAGGAAGAAAATGTGTACCTGCTACTGAAAAAAAAAGTTAGCGAACAAGGAGGGAGAACACGAAGAGCAGCATGTTGAACCAAGATGGAGGTGACGATGAACAGCACCCACGGAAGCAACAACAACGCGAACAAGGGTTTGGAAGCGAGCATGTTGAACCAGAACGAGAACAAGGGTTTGGAGGCGAGATGAACTTGATGAGAGCAAGAATGGAAGTGCCAATGAAAGGAAAGAACCAATGGAGAGTAACGGAGAGGAAGGGTTTCAGAGACGGGGAAGTGTTTCTTGTTCATCGATTTCAAATGGTAAGGATTTAGCGGAATTTTTTTTTTAAAAAAATAACAATGGAAAAGTAGGCGGTTTTTTATAACCACCTACTTTTCCTTTAAAATTTTTAAGATAAGTTAACGGTTATATCTAAAAACTGGTACTTTTTTCTTTATATTTTTTTATAATTTTTTTATTTTTATTTTTGTAGACAGTTATTTTCGTAACACTTACAAAGGTCTATTTTTATATTCGGTTATTTTAAAACCGCCTAAAAAAGTTTCCCACCCTATTTTTATAGACATTTTTTAAAATAACCGTCTCCTTTGTATGTCAACTAAAGTCATTTTTATAGTAGTGTCTTGTTATTCAAATCAAACATATTAGACACACATAATTTAGTATCAGTTGCGAGTGAGTTTGTGTTCTTGTTATTCAAATTAAATGTATTACACACACACACATAATCTAGTATCAATTGCGAGTGAGTTTGTGTTCTTGTTATTCAAATCAAACATATTACGAGAATCATATTTGGTACTCCCAATCATGTCACTTCTTACTCTACCAAGGAGTACATGAATACCATTAGCCCTTTACCATTATCCTTCTCTTCTAAGTTATTTCATCCTTGTCATGACCTAACTATGCAAAGGTGGGACTATATGAATTCACATGCTGTAATAGAGAAGACTAATATCCTACACCCAGACATGCACAACAAATCAAAGAACAAATAACTCAGTTTTATAATCAATTCACTAATGAAACGAAGTAAAAGAACAAGCTTCATTTTGATTCAAACATTTTCCTAGTTCCCCATAAATTGTAATGTCCCAAAGCTTTGAAAATACTTGGCAAGAAAAAAAAAAGCTTTTGAAGAATAAGATTGGCAGGGAGGAAAAGTGATGTACAAGTTCAATAGGACTATGCTCCTTGGGCATTATGTACACTGCATTGAAAGGAAAGTATTTAAACTGGAAAATCAGCAAATTAACCATTGAAGGCCAACGTTACAAAACAAGGACTCATATTGTGCATTGTTTCATTCCTAATTCCAATATCACCCCCACCAATTGAAGATTCAGTCCCCAAAAGAAAATTAAAAGCATAATGATATATCATCAGTTAAGCAGTAATCAGGAACCTATTTACAGCAAAATCAGATTTCATCAAGCATTATATAAATAAATAACCCAAAAAAAAAAAAAACTAGCTCAAATAAATAACAAATGCCTTATAATAACCCTAGCTCAAACACTGAAGTGGCCCACCATTTTCAACTTCAATCAAAATGCTTGATTAGGGAGGGATTCTAGCTTTATTCTTAGTGCAACATGATACCTCCGGCAAATAAACCAAATGCAATATCAAGATGACTATAACACTCTAATGTCTTAATATTGATTAGGATATTGATGAGGCATGAGCACAAAAATCTGGTTTGGTACCCAATTAGGGGGAAATTCAATTGAGATATGATTCACATTATTGTAATTGCCATTATTAACTTGTAACCATTCTTTGGCTCATTCATAATGGAGCTTAAAATGTAATACATAGCAACGTTACTTCAGAATTTCAAAGGAAGGAAAAAACCAACACAAATCATCGTCACAACAACCATCTTGTACAAAAAAACCAATCATCAAGGCATATATCTCCAAACCCACAA
The DNA here is from genome assembly GCA_026686845.1 of Adenanthera pavonina. Classification (NCBI taxonomy): domain Eukaryota; kingdom Viridiplantae; phylum Streptophyta; class Magnoliopsida; order Fabales; family Fabaceae; genus Adenanthera; species Adenanthera pavonina. Next base: position 5,667,947 of record JAIVEN010000019.1, on the reverse strand, counting down.
CATCACCTATAATTATAAATAAGGCCAACAAATCAAAGCCATGAGATCTATACTTCAAATCTGGAACATCACCTCAGTCCCAAAACTATGACCCTAAAGTTTACATACGTCAACCCAATGTCATGTTCCAATTTGAACAATGCTACTAGCAAATATTCCATTTCCAAAGCCTGCTCAATTGTGAAATGTACCATTAGCACAAGGCAAAGCTACAAGCTTTGACAATTTCAAATGGAGAATTTCAGGCAAGAAAATCACGGTCATGAGACCTGTTGATGCATTATATGCATGTTTATCAACCAAATCAACATCTTAAGCATGGGAAGATATAGTCTTACGGTTTATCTAAAGCTTAAAACAGAGTCTATAGGTGCAGTGACAAAAGACTAATCTTTAGATGGAAAATTTAAGGACACATGAGAGGTAAGAAACGGGAGCAATATTTGCAGTCATCAAATCCCAACTTTAGATGAGGAAGAGAATATAGGTATGTGATTCATACATGAGCCTAAAACCGAAACAGCTCATGCTCATGCAAAACCAAAGGCCAATGGGTATTGATTTAAGCCAAAACAGAATTTATGCATCAAAAGCAATTTTCTAAAGCAAAACTAACCAAATGAATAGGTTTTGAGCTCAAACCACAGTTCTTAGGCATTTACAACAGTAAAGACGAAATTCAAATGCGAAATAACATCCAAATGATCATGTCTTGAGATTAAACCATACCCATTCGTTTGTAACAGCGAAAGTGACTTTCTCATGCACAAACAAGGCCAAAATGACATGTTTTAATTTTGAATCAGCTCTCATGCTTGACACAAATTAGAAGCAATTATAATCAAAATGGCATGTGACCAAGGACCCAAATCCATATTAATCCAGCCGTTAAAATCCCCACATAAAAGATCAATAACGACCACTTAAATATTTCGCCAAACCTTAGGACATATGATAAACAGCTGATGATGATAAGGATAAGCCAAACAGAGACGCACGGCACGTTAAAGAAACAAGGAACCTAATCAAACACAAGAGCCAAGCACAGAATATAACTGGACCTCTGCTAGACATTTTACCAAACACTTATCATGCGCATTGCAAGAGGCAAAAATAACTTTACAGATTCATATACAATCATCCTATTGAATCCAAAAAATGAGGTATCTATTATTGAACACCAGTCACAGAATCATCAAATCCGAAATCATAACACCCACATTCGAAATACACTCCAAACCGAAACTAGAATAAAATGTCAAAGATGACAAATCACCAACAAGTGCTTCTAGTAGCCCCGTAAATTGTGTACTTCGTTGCTCTCCGTAGCTCTTTTGGATCTTAGCTCGTGCTCACTATTCTCACACGAAGATCTCTCCATCAATCTTACCTTCGCTCTGTTAGGTTTGAATTCCTTCCAATGCTCTCTGTTTCCTCTTCCTCTCTCACTTTTTCTCCCTATGTTTTCGCAGCCTTTTTAAATTTTTGTTTTCCCTGTTACTCGAAGCTTTGTCTTTGTATGAATCAATATCTAAATGAAAAAGCAATTTCCCTTCGGTGATGGGAAGCTGCCTTTTTCTGTAGTAGTCAAATTAAGTAGTCGGTGGAACCCACAATTCCCTTGTGTAAGACATGATGCCTCAAATTCATCGTCAGGTGGACAAGATACCGGTGGAACATTTATCTGAATGATTCAACTCATGAAGTGAAAGATTTGAATTATTTAAACTTAGTTTAAATAATTTTAATTATCAATCTTTTTGTCTTAAAAAACTTCTTTAAAATTAACAATTAAAGAATTTTATTATTTATTATATTTTATTTAAAATAAAACAACAAGATTTAAAAAGTTTATTTACATTAACAATGTATTTGGTAGGGGTGTATTAGAGGGTATTTAAAGAGAGGGGAGGGGAGTGGATGGGACCAGATCCCCTCCCATTGTTTGATTCATAAAATAAAAGGAGATTAAATTTCCTTCAATTCCTTTTCCCATCCTTATTTTAAAAAATCTCAAATTATAATTTTTTGGAGGGGATTGAATAATTATAACTCAATTATCTACAATCCCCTCCTTAATTAAAAGAAATTTTATTAAAATTCTTTCAACCCCTTATGCTCTAATCCTACAAAATAAAGGAATTTCAAATTTTTCCAATCCTTTCTACCCCAATTCCTTTCATTAAAAATTCTTCTAATCCCCTCTTCTAATTCTCGTATTCCCTGAGTTAAACCAAATAGGGCGTAAAATGATTTAATTAAATAATTGGGATTATCATATTATAGTGCTAAATAAAGGAAGCTCTACCAGCTGAAACGCTGCGCCCAGATGATACAGAAATTGCAAAGTATTAAGTCAATTAATATTCCGCGCCCACATGCACCTGGGAGGATTTTCGTGTATGAGGTAAATACGCGCTTTCACATGTATTTTTTTCACTGAAAGGTAATATTTGAGTAAAAAATATACACTTCCTTTATTTATGGGGAAAAAAAATTAATTTACAAGTATTAAGGAAAAAAATTAAAATTAATTAAAAATAATTGATTTATCTTACATTTTCAATTTCTTTCAAAATTATCTCTATTTAATTAATTTATTTTTTTTAATTTCTTTTAAAAATAAATTTCATGACTCTCAATAATGTTAGTAAAAGGGATAATTTTAATAAAAAATTAATATAACATTAATTCTTTTTTTTTTATAAATAAGACTATCAAAAAGAAAAAAATTTTCATCTTATAAGTAAAACCGAAAGAAGTGTTGTCTAACATTCTTTTGCTTGACTGAGATGCAAAAAAAGAAAAAGAATTTTTTTTTATTTAAGAAATCAAACGAAGAAATTAACTCAAATTAAAAAACAAGATGAGGAATTTTCAAAATTACGTGCTTTTTTTCTATATAATATTACAATTTTGTTCCATTCCGAGGATAAAAAGAAACCGAAAAGAAACACACCTACATGGTGGAAGAATCGAATTTATACACTTCTTTCGATATCCATGCATGCAGAGTGAAGAACCATTTGGGGCAATTTCAAATGAAAGTCAACGTAAATTTCAACGCTCCCCAAGTTATATATACATACATCGAATCGCACAACACATGTAACCAAATCAAAAGCGGCCACAGAAAACAATTATGCAGGTAGAGTTATAATTTACTTTCACATACTACGTAAGGTAGCTGATCATGGAGGAGGAGAAGAAGAAAGAGGAGAAGCCGATGGAAGAAGTGCGGTACCGCGGGGTCCGACGACGGCCTTGGGGGAAGTTTGCAGCAGAGATAAGAGACCCGACAAAGCAAGGGGCAAGGCTGTGGCTGGGGACATTTGAGACAGCTGAAGAGGCAGCACGAGCTTATGATCGAGCTGCTTACAAGTTTAGGGGTCATCTTGCAGTTCTTAATTTTCTGCAGGACTATAATCTTCCTCCTCCTGTGCCATATCATCCATTCACATCATCATCATCATCTTCTTCTTCTTCTTCTGCCTATGGTGGAGGTGACAATGCAAGTTCTTCAACTGCTGGGCCGCACGCACAAAGTGATGTTATTGAGTTTGAGTATTTGGATGATAAGGTATTGGAAGAGCTTCTTGAATCTCAAGAGGAGGAGAATAAAAGGATGGGAGATTGATCTACAGTCTTTCAATTTGAATCACCAAACACCAAAAATATAATAAAATAAAATGCACCCACGTGCACACACATTGTGTCTGAGTTCATCTTTGACTTGGGAAGTTTCATTTTGGCTATTTATGTTTTGTTAGTGCTCCTTCCTAGCTACGTACGTACTGCAGCAAATGACAATAAACAGAAATTATTTGCTACCACTTACAATAAAATCATCTTCTTCTTAATTTTGCCTATGGTTGAGGTGACAGTGCAAGTTCTTCATCTACTTAGTGGCATATTGGAAAAGCTTCTTCAATCTCAAGGGAAGAAAAAGATAAGGATGGGAGATTGACTACCACCACTACAAAAAAAAAAAAAACGGAGTTTTAGCAGCAATTATTTTTAGATCTAGCAACGGCTTTGATTGTTGCAAAAGTCATTTCCAGTGATTCAACTTCAAGTAATTTCTGCTTAAGCATGCACGTCAACAACTTTAGTGGCGATCATAGAAAACTATCGGAAAGTCGTAAAAAGCCGCTACCATACAGCCATTGTTGCACGAACAACAACATCCCAAGACACGATGCTACAACATCGACGATAACTACCGCAATAGTATAAAAGCAACTTCTAATAAAAACTAAATAAAGTAAAAGAATCAACAATCACTTAATAAAATCATTTTTTGTGTGAAAATAAACATTATATTAATAATACTTATTAATTTAATAAAAGGAACAGAAAAAGAATTTTTCACTAATAAGAATAAAACTTCTTCTCTAACAATCAACTATTGGAGAATTTACTCATCTTCTCTTACTATCATGTTGTAGTTGTGAATTCCCTAGCATCACTTGGAAATCCCTTACCATTAGTTGGAAATCACATCAGTTAGAAATGACAAGTATTAATTTAAACTTCTAAACTTATTTAATTATAATTGATTCAAAATTTTCCTTTTTCCATTTAATAATAATTAACTTTGCAATGAGAATATGAATATTAAAAATGTTCAATTTTATTAAAATAAAAAATAATATAAAATATAATATTGAATAATAGTGCAATATAGATATAGAAATAAAAATATATATATATATAATTAGAAATAAATATAATAATAATATTTTAAGTCTTTTTATATAATTATAGAATTGTTTAATATCATTTCTATTTGTAATTATAATTAATTTATATAATAATGATATTAAATTTATTATATATTATTGATATAATCTACTGGTCATATAGGTGTAAATTATGCATAAAAATTATATATTTTATAAAATAAAATATTTAAAATAAATAACTTATATTTTTTTGCAAGCACAAGGACTTAGGCTCTCTCACAAATCCTTTCTCCATCATCAACTCCTCAACTTGCCTTTGAATTTCTTTGATTTCTTCTTGGTTCACCGTATATGTAGGCCTATTTGGAAGTGCAGCTGATGTGTTACAAGGATGTTGAATTTAATTAACTAGGTGCAAATGCAAATGTAGTAAACTGGTGCAACCTAAGCCATTCTTACTTCAGAGGTTAGCTAATGAATGTAATTAGGAATGAGTGAGTAATGCTAAATTTAATTACCATTGGTCCTATGCTAAATTTAATTACCAATGGTCCTAAGACTAATGCAACTAATTAACTAATCCTAAACTGGCTAAATGACTGCAAATGCAAATGAGTTTGCCTATGGAAAATGTATGGAGGCTAATATGGAAGAGAATGCAAATAAATGATACTACAACAAATTAGTGTGCAAATACACCTAAACTAATCTTAGATATGAGATTACTAATGCAAAACTAGATTAATCAACTAAATGGATGAGATGAATGTAATATAAGTGAAACAATATACAACTAACCTAATCCACTATGCTTGTGGGCGAATCTAGAGTGAAAGGGGAAGAGAATAATTCGAGTCCATGGATGTGAGTGGCTGTACCAAAGTTGGAATGTAGGTGAAAGTGTGTAAATGTAATGAGAAATGAATGAAAATGAACTTCAGATAAAGGCCGGCCAAGACAAACTAAACTAGATTGCAAACCTAAATCAATCTATGAATACAAGATGAAATGTTACGTATATTTATGAATGATTTATGAATGCTATGATGTGCAAGAGTGTGTGCTGGGGGTTCAAGAGTGTGATAAAGGAAGATAACTAAACTAATAGGCTATTTGGTTTAATTACCAGGAGGTTGTGAGATGTAATGAGAATGGATGTAAAAAAAATACAGGGAAATTTGTTTGGTATGATATTGAGGGAGGTGTGAAATAAATTTATTTTTTATATTCTTCATAAAATGTATTCTGGTATTTTTATTTCATTTACAGGTATGTAATCTGGATTACATAAGTTTTTGAATGTGAAGTCATTTACATGTTTGTCTGTAATCAGCTTCACGTACATAATCCAGATTACATGTGTTTTGGCAAACTAAACGCAACAACTCCCATGATGTAAACCCATTTATATCCCTTCACATGGCATGTAAATGAACCAAATGGGATGTAAATGAGTGATTATGCCATGAAATGATAAAAGTTCAAAGTGATCGAAACTAACTATGCAAAACTACCTAATCTAAAATGTTGTCTAATTGCAAGAATAAGCAATAGAAGAAATGGAAAAGTATGTGAATTAATGGATGAATGTATGATTATGAGTGATTAAGGATGTGGATATATGATATGGAATGAGTGGAAAATGATTTAGATTATGAGAATGCAATGCAAATGTCTATACCTATATGCGAGGCTGAAATTACACACTACTTCAATGGGTTTTGTATGATTGAAATTATTTTGAAACAATGAAATGCAAGCTACCTAGGAACTAAGAAAAATGGATAAGTACTAGAACTAAGATGAAGTTAAGAAATAAAGGGAAAAAAACTTGTTAGCAAGGCTGACTTCCCAAGAGGGGGGGTGAATTAGGAAGATTGAAATTTTTCTGCACAAAGTTAAATGGGTGAAGAAAGTAAAGTGTAATAAAGCAATGTAAAAATAGAGTAAACTGAGAAGTAATAATAGAGAGAAGAACACTCAGTAATTTATCCTGGTTCGGTCTATCCTCTTGACTTACGTCCAGTCCCCAAGACACCTCTTGAGATTTTTCAACTATACAGCAAGAATTCAACGGGCTTCTTGCTAATGCCTCAGTACAACGAGCATGCTCTGTTTCTGGAGTTTTCTCAATCTCTCTAAGCACTTCTACAATGTGCTTCCCAATCCCCTTATGATTTCCCCTCACAAGTAAATCTATCTTTCAGATGAAGAGTAAATTGTTTACAAAGATATAACTCTCTTGAATAGAGTAGATTTGAAGGTTAAAGTACAGATATTGAAGTTAGAGGGTAAAAGCTTTTGAGACGATGATTTAGCAGAAATTCAGTATATACAAGTTTGATTCATTACCCACAACTTCAAATGTTGTTATATTTATAGATTTAGGTCCCAACTATTCGTTAGAAACAAAATCTATCCGTTGGGGAAGTTATCCAACGGTTATCCTGAAAAACTATCCGTTAACCAACCACATTTAATGCTTCTGACATACTAAAATTTGAATTTTGGTTGGTCAACAGATGAATTTCGAAGGAACCGAAGGTTAAACTTCCAACGTAAAAATACGAAGTTCGTCTGTTCATGAAGTGAAATTCGAATGTTGAAACTTATAAAAAGTTTTCACGTTGTGACATACGAATTTTCAAGAAGAAAGTTTTTCTGTTAAGTATGAACAGTGTTTTCAATTTGCTACAGTACCCTCGAAATTTGAATTTTGGAAGCCCAAAATTCGTCTGTTTTCAGTACGTTCAAGAAGGCACAGTAGTTCATTTTCTTCGAAATTCGAATGTTGAAAGAGTGAAGTTCGTCTGTCAGAGAGATTCTTTTCAGACTAACTTCAACATTCAAAGTTACAAAACTCTGTCATTCGTATGTCAACATTTCATTCCAACAGACTCACACCCTTGGCTTCTGAAATTCGAATTTCAATGTTCAAAGTTCGTCTGACAGAAAGCAGTTTTGAAACTTAAATTATTCTTGATCTTAGATGAACTTTAACATTGTTTCAGACGAATTTCTTTCATTTTCATAAGTTGCGTTTTGTCTGACATTCGAATTTTGAAGACTCAAAGTTCGTCTGTTTCAAAGAAGCTTCTTTCAGGCTTATATGAAAATTCGAATGTTGGAAAGCCAAAGTTCGTCTGTCAGATCATATTTTTGAAACTCAATTTCATCTTGATTTCAGAGGAACTTTAACTTTATTTCAGACGAATTTCTTTGGTTTTCTCAAACTGCATTTTATTTGAAATTCAAATTTTGAAAACATGAAGTTCGTCTGACACAAAAGGCTTCTTTCAAACTTATATGAAAATTCGAATTTTGGGGAACCAAAATTCGTCTGACAGAGAGACATCTCTTCAGACTTGTTCAGTTTCAGCTCGAAATTCAAATTTCCAAAGGCAAAGTTCGAATTTCCCATATGACAGTTCAGTTTAAACTTCTCAAAATTCGTCTGTTTGTGGGTGTTTTTCAAATGAGTTAAGATTTAACATAAAATCAAGGTTTAAAAACATCTTTTCCTCAAATCAAAATCTTTTACCCATTTATAACTAAAGCTAAAGATCCTATAGTAGATCTAGCAGCAATTACTCTGAATCTCTTTACTTGAATTATTTTGTGCTCCTTTGATATCTTCAATCCAAGCTCTTGATTGTTGGTTTGGAATCATCAAAACTCTTAATTCAACATTCTCCCCCTTTTTGATGATGACAAAACAACTTGTAAACTGGATTAGTACTTGGGTTTGCTTTCACAAGCTCCCCCTCAATATATGCATTATATTTCAAAAAGATATCATATACAACAAATTAAGTGAAGATATTTAATGAGTAATAAGCATTCCATATTGCAACTAAGAAATTCATTCATTTAATCAAATGTGCAATACAAAAACCAAATTAATCAAAGTTCTAATCCAAAATACAAGAAGCAAACATTCAAAATAGAAACAGAAATACAAAGCACTACAAGAGGACACAAGCCTAAGATATAAGCAAGTCTTCAATCATTTCTTCTTTGGCTTGGTCTTCTTGCTGTACGTCTTCCCTTTCCCAGATTGCTCAGTAGTAGCAGTCTTTCCAGTTTGCTCAGTCTTCTCCCCCTTTTTGACATCATCAGGAAGCCCAACTAAATCAGCCGGAGGAGGGATCTGAGAGACAGGAATGGCTCGCAATGGCACAGGAGCAAAAGGGATTTCTGGCTGGACTGGTGCAGGAGGCTCAGGACTAGGTTCATCATCATCAGAGACCTCAAGCAACTCTTGCATTGCCTGTCTGGAAAGAGCCAACTGAGCTCTTTGTTCCTCTGAAAGTCCATAGGCAGCAAGAGAAGGAAGAGCTGGTTCATCAGGACGAAACATTTCTTCCAGCCTTCTCCTCTGAGCTTGCAGCAGAGCATTGTGAGCAATGGCTTCATAATCAACAACAGACACAATGCTCCTTTCCTCATTGAGGGCAGTCTGCAGAAATGGTGAAGCAGAGATAGCTGCTACTAGTTGCTCAACTTGCTCAGTCTCTTGAGTGGACAGAATTGAACCCTGAGCATCTTCTTGCATAGGCTCAGGAGGGCTTGTTTCTTGAAGACCTTCTTCTTCCAATCCATAGTCCAAGGGTGGACCAGGACTTGGTGTCCTCATTGCACCAGCACCATCATCATCATGGTCAGAAGAGGCAATCTCGAATGGGCTTGGAGGCTCAGGAGTTGGAGATTGGACAGGCACAGAGACACCAGGCTGAGGTGGAGCTGATGTGGCAGGGATTGTACTTCTGATATCTTCATAAGCATCAGCCACCACCTTCATGTTCACAGCCAACTGATGGATTTGATCTTGCAGATGAGCAAATTTGGCATTTTGCTCATCCCGGATGCTGAAAATGAGTGTAGACAAACTGTCATACAACTTAGTGATCTTGGTTGGCTTGGACCGTGAGGAGGGAGTGGATGGAATATGAGTGGGCTTGGAGGGAGATGGAATAGGCATAGAGGGCTGAGTGGAAGGTCTGGCAGGAGCCTCAGAAGTACCCTCTTGCTGTAGGGAAGCACCTTCAACATAGAATAAATCCTCAGTTCTTCCTGCTCCCATTCCAACCCATCTTCCTTCATCTTTTTCAATGCCCATCCTTTGCAGTTCTTCCTCCTTGAAGATCTCAGTGGGCTTGCCCTTCCCCTTCTCAAGATGCTGAATTCTGGCATACTGCAGAATTCTTGAAATGATAGCAGCATAGGGGAGTGTGGAGTCCTTCCTCTGATCTCTTGCCTTAATCATGCGTTGAAGAATGATGTGTCCTATGTTAATCAGTTTCCCACGCATGATTGCAGCCATGACATGTGCCTCTGCCCTTGTTATCAGATTGAAGTTGCCTCCTTTGTTAAATATGATCCTGGACACTATATAGTGCAGGATCCTCACTTGAACACTGAGACTTTACTACCTCATCATCATATCTCTCTAATACTTCCAACAGATTCTTGTATCTCATCATCCATATACCAGCATCAAAATTATTTGAGATCAAGAAATCTTCCAAGTTTACACAATGTGGTTTGATTACCTTCTTGTTGGCAAACTTGGTGGAGTATTCCTCTTGAATCTGTGGAGTGCTCCAGAGTGGCAGTGTAGTAAGCTCGTACTCTCCAGATTCTGTACTGAAGGAAGCAGAGGAAGCAATAGCAGCATCAGCAGGAACAGGGACCGAAGGTTCTACAGATTTCGGTGAAGAGGGTCCAGCTTTCTGTGAATCTGCTTTGGATGATGATTTTTGGCGTTTGGAAGGTGTTGCCTTACTGGGTTCAGCTTTTCTCTTTGATTTCTCTCCTTCCTTCGAGGCATATTGTGATTTAACATTCCTTTTTGGTCTGGCCTCTCATTTCCCAGCTTTAGGATTTTTCACTCTAGCCATTTCTTCGGAAGAATGTTGCAGAATGAGGCTTAGAATGGGTTTAAATGATGCAAAAGGAAGTTTAATTGGTGGGAAGTGACGATTTTTGGGCAGGATTTAAGAGAATTGATGAGAGGATCAGAACAGACTCAGAGGAGTTAAGAATAGGGTTGAGTCTGTTCCTTGGAAAATCGTCAGTTTTAACGTAAGTAACCGTCTGACAGACGAATTTTGAGAGGTCAAAATTCGAACTTCGTGCAGTTACAAGTTAAACCGTTCAGCAAAGCTTACTGACAGATGAATTTTCTTCTGAAAGTTCATCTGATAGTGGCTTAGATCAAGCAATACAAGCACAACAGACAAATTTTGTTCCAACAAAGTTCGAATGTTGAAGAGAAAACAGCAGGCATCAACCAAAACACCAACCTATAGATGAATTAAGCATGCAGAACTTCATCTTTCAATCATTCAACATGAAGAACATGATTCAACAGACGAATTTTAAACTGAAAATTTGAATTTTTCAACTTTTGTAAAGGTTGTCCAACATTCGTATGTTAAGAAGTTATAATTCGTAAAACAGTGATGGACAAATATAACTTTGAAATTTTTGTTTTTGAAAATTTGAACTTTCAAAATTCAACAGACGAATTTCAAGGCATCACCGAGAACTGTTCCAAAGCATAACAGGTCGAAGTTCGTTTGTTGGTCAACTAAAATTCAAATGTTGACCAGTTCAAAAACACAGTTTATGAAGCAAGATACGTCTAACAACATTTAAAATATAAATATCATCATTGAAAACTTACAGAATGGATCCAGAACTTGGGATTTTCATCATTTACTTCATTTTCTGGTTGTTCCATTCTGATGTGCTCCAATCTTCAAGTTTATTGCCATTGAATCTCGTGAGGAGCACCTGCAACTTAAATTAAGCACACTCCGATGTAAAAGTTAGAATTAATCTTAAGAATGAAAATTCTGAAATCAAGATTGTACAGGAATAACTTACAGTTCATTGGGATTTACCATACCCAATTCTCTCCTGATTTTACAATGTTTGTCTTCTGATAGAGGTTTTGTGAGTATGTCAGCAACTTGATCTTCTGTTGGGATGTACTCCAATCTAACTTCTCCTTTCAGAACGTGATCCCTAATGAAGTGATGCCTAACTTCAATATGTTTCGTCCTTGAATGCATGACAGGATTCTTAGTGATATTTAAGGCACTTTGATTGTCACACATGATTGGTATCTCTTTCATCTTAACCTTAAGATCTTCAAGTTGCTGTTTCATCCAGATGACTTGGGCACAACAGCTTCCAGCTGCAACATACTCAGCTTCTGCAGTGGATAAGGCCACACTGTTTTGCTTTTTACTGAACCATGAAACCAGAGAACCTCCAAGAAATTGACAAGTTCCACTTGTGCTTTTTCTGTCAGTTTTGGATCCTGCAAAATCAGCATCAGTGTATCCTTTGAGATCTTCTCCATTGCCTTTTGGATACCAAAGACCCATCTGTGATGTTCCAATAAGATATCTGAAAATTCTTTTCACAGCTGTTGCATGGGTCTCTTTGGGACATGATTGGAACCTTGCACATATACAGACACTGAACATAATGTCAGGTCTGCTGGCAGTTAAGTACAGTAGGGATCCAATCATTCTTCTGTACTGAGTAATGTCAAACATCTTTCCATTCCCATCCATGTCCAGTTTGGTTGCAGTAGCCATAGGTGTTCCCATTGGCTTGGCATTCTCCATTCCAAACTTCTTTAGCAGCTCCTTTAGATACTTGGATTGACTGAGAAAGATACCATCATTAAGCTATCTGATTTGCAGTCCAAGGAAGAAGTTGAGTTCACCCGTCATGGACATCTCGAATTCTCCCTGTATTAACTCAGAAAATTTCTTGCAAAGAGACTCATTAGTAGCACCGAATATGATATCATCAACATAGATTTGGACAATGAGTAAATGTTCATTTTCTTTCTTAGTAAATAAAGTTGTATCTACTTTGCCTCTGTTAAACCCCTTTTCAGTTAGAAAATTACTTAATCTATCATACCATGCTCTAGGGGCTTGTTTCAAACCATAAAGAGCTTTCTTTAGTTTATAAACATGGTTTGATTTTGTAGAATCCTCAAAACCTGGAGGTTGATCTACATAAGCCTCTTCCATGATATATCCATTTAGAAAGGCACTCTTTACATCCATTTGACACAGTAAAATGTTTTTCATGCAGGCATATGCTAGCAGTATTCTTATAGCTTCTAATTTAGCTACTGGTGCAAAAGTTTCTTCAAAATCAATACCTTCTTCCTGATTATACCCTTTAGCAACCAATCTAGCTTTATTTCTGATTATTGTTCCAGATTCATGAAGTTTATTTCTGAAAACCCATTTGGTACCAATGACAGGATGATTTTTGGGCCTAGGCACTAAATCCTAAACTTGATTTCTTTCAAACTGATTTAGTTCATCTTGCATAGCTAAAATCCAGTAATCATCAGTTAAGACTTCTTCAGCAAATTTGGGTTCCATTTGTGAAATGAAAGCATAGTTTAGCATTTTGTCCCTTAACTGTTTTCTAGTTTTGACTTTCTCTTGAACATCCCCTATCACTTGATCAACAGGATGATTCCTTTGATATCTCCAAGCTCTAGGGAGTTCTTGAGATGTGTCTTCATTATTTTCTTCATCAAACTCTTTCTCCTGGATATCTTCCTCTAAGTTCACAGATTCTGATATCTTTGGAGATTCAGTTTTACTTTTATCAGAAATGCCCAGTTTTTCAAAATTGAAAGCAAGATCATCCTCATTGGTAACATGTTTTGAAACAGTTTCATTTTCAACGAAAACCACATGCACAGATTCTTCTACCACATTTGATCTTTTATTATAAACTCTATATGCCTTACTCCTACTAGAATAGCCCAGAAATATACCTTCATCGGATTTGGCATCAAACTTACCCAGATTTTCTTTCCCATTGTTGTGAACGAAGCATTTACATCCTAACACATGGAGATGGGACAGGTTTGGCTTTCTTCCCTTGTACAGCTCGTATGGAGTCTTCCCAAGGATTGGTCTGATGTAGGCTCTGTGTATGATGTAGCTTGCTGTATTCACTGTATCAGCCCAAGACACTTGAGAGAGTTCCTTCTCATTTAGCATAGCTCTGGCCATCTCTCCAATAGTTCTGTTCTTCCATTCTACTACCCCATTCTGTTGAGGGGTCCTTGGAGCTGAGAAGTTGTGGTCAATTTCATGCTCATTGCAGTACTCCAGGAAGTATGTATTTTCAAATTCTCCTCCATGGTCTGACCTGATAGACACAATAGAAATACCTTTCTCATTTTGCACTTTCTTAGCTAAGGTTACAAATGCATCAAAGGTATCACTTTTAGAGGAGAGAAATAATGTCCCAGTGAATCTAGAATAATCATCTACAATTACAAGCACATACAGATTACCACCAAGACTTTTCACCCTAGATGATCCAATTAAGTCCATATGCAGCAATTCAAGTGGTCTAGTTGTGGTAATTGCATTTTTAGATTTGAAAGATGATTTAGTTTGTTTTCCTCTTATGCATGCGTCACATTCTTTATCCTTTTCAAAAGATATTTTTGGCAGGCCAATTACTAGCTCATTTTTAACCAGTTTAGACAATTGATTCATGTTAACATGAGCTAATCTCCTATTCCATAACCAGCTATCATTATCCTGACTAATTAAACATACAGAATCCAAGGGAGGAAGTTCATCAAGATCGATAGTATAACAGTTACCATCCCTTTGAGCTTTGAGGATTACTTTGTGATCACTTTTTCTGATGACCAGGCAAAACTTTGAGTCAAACAGCACCCAATTTCCTTTATCACAGGTTTGACTCACGCTCAGCAAATTGTGGTTGAGGCCAATCACAAACAGCACCTCTTCAATGGATGTTTCTGGATTTTTGCCCACAATGCCAATACCAACAACTTTGCCGTATTGATCACCTCCAAAGGTCACATTTCCTCCTTTCTTGTCTCTAAGGGTGATGAACTTCTCCTTATCACCAGTCATGTGATTTGAGTAGGCACTGTCCATATACCATTTGTTGCTCTTTTTAGCTTTGAGACAGACCTGCAAAACAATATTTATGTTTTCCTTTTAGGTACCCAAATTTGCTTGGGTCCTTTTCGGTCAGTAGATTTTTCCCTAGATGCAGATGCAACTTTAGGAACCCATTCAACTTTCCTGCCACGTCCATTTTTCTTCAAGGCACAAGAACTGGAAATATGTCCCTTTTTGTTGCAGAAATGACAGGCAGTGAAGGCACTGCTAGATTGAGAAGCAAGAAGAAAATAATGCAGATAATACTTTTGTCTTGCATGCTTTGGTTGATTATATGTTTCAATGCGAGATGACATGTGATCTTTCTTTCTGTTGCTCTCAGCATGCACAAAATGTCTCATGTATGCATTCTGGTTTTCCTTCCTAATCTTTTCCTTGACAGCACATGGATCATAGCCAAGACCAGCTTTTCCTTGTGATATTCTTTGGCTCCCCATCAAGGCAAACAACATATCTTTACCTCTAGTGAGCCTAGACATGCTTTTTACTATGTAATCATTAGTTTGCTTTAGTTTAATGCATGAAGTACAGCAAACAGATTCAGCAGTAGGTACAGATGTGATTTCAGAAAAGTTGCTCTGAGATTCTAGTTTACTAATCTTTTTCTTTGCTAGTTTTAGTTCTTTAGCAACTTTGATGAACTCATCATGAAGCTCATGAAATGCATCCAGTAATTCAGAATAGGAAGGTTCAGATTCATATACCTCTTCTTCCAGATTACTAGTGCATGAGGGTTCGGCTTCTTCAGAAGCAAGTGCCATTAGACAAATGTTGGTAATCTCATCTTCATCTTTTTCTTCCTCATCTGAGTTGTTGCCCCATATCGATGAGATGCAGGCTTTCTTCTTCTTCCCTTTGTCAGCAACTTTCTTTTCTCTTTCTTGCTTTTTGAGGAACTGAGGACAATCCCATTTGATGTGTCCTTACTTCTTGTATTCATAGCAAGTCACAGGCTCTTTTGCCTCTTTCTTGCTTTCACTAGCTGCTCCTTTCTTGAAGAATCTCTTGTTTTTCTTCTTGCTGTAGAATCTTCCGAATTTTCTGACCATCATAGCCAGAGTTTCCTCATCTAGCTCATCTCCTTCAGCAAATTCTTCTTCCTTTTCATCAGCAGCTTTGAGGGCAAGGCCTTTCTTCTTTCTGTCCAGCCCAGCTTCCTTGAGAGCTTTGATTTTTCCTTCATACTCCTCAAGGCTGCCGAAGAGAGCTGTGACAGAGGCCATTGATTCTCCTCTGGCTTCCTCTATTGCTGTCACCTTGGGCTGCCATTCCAGAGGAAGAGCTCTAAGTATCTTTCTTACTTTTTCAAATTGAGTGTATTCCTTTCCCAGGCTCTTTAATTGATTCACGATGAGAGTGAATCTCTTTTGCAGCTCCTTTAGAGTTTCTCCTTCAGTCATTCTGAAGCTTTCATACTCTCCAATGCATGTGTTTAGTCAGTTCTCCCTGACCCAGTTGTTCCTTCATGTGCAATCTGCAGAGTGTCCCACATCCCTTTTGCAGTGGAGCATTGTGAGACTCTGTAGAATTTGTCCTGGTTCAGGGCACTGACTAAACAATGCTTTTCTTTGAAATTTAGCAGGACTCTTCTTCTGTCTTCCTCATTCCATTCTGCTTCTAGCTTCTCTTTGTGTCTTCCATCTTCAGTTAGAGTCATTGGGATGAAGTTTTCTTTCTCAATGACTGACCAGATATCAAGGTCAATTGATTGGAGGTAAATTTGCATCCTTATCTTCCAGTGCCCATAATGTTCTCCACTGAAGCCTGGTGGTCTATTAGTGTTGTTCCCTTCAGGAAGTATGCTTTCTCCAAAGCCAGCCATCTTAATTCCCGGACTGTGAGATCCTTTGAATGGGAATCCGGGCTCTGATACCACTTGTTAGCAAGGCTGACTTCCCAAGAGGGGGGGTGAATTGGGAAGATTGAAATTTTTCTTCACAAAGTCAAGTGGGTGAAGAAAGTAAAGTGTAATAAAGCAATGTATAAACAGAGTAAACTGAAAAGTAATAATAGAGAGAAGAACACTCAGTAATTTATCCTGGTTCGGTCTATCCTCTTGACTTACGTCCAGTCCCCAAGACACCTCTTGAGATTTTTCAACTATACAGCAAGAATTCAACGGGCTTCTTGCTAATGCCTCAGTACAACGAGCATGCTCTGTTTCTGGAGTTTTCTCAATCTCTCTAAGCACTTCTACAATGTGCTTCCCAATCCCCTTATGATTTCCCCTCACAAGTAAATCTATCTTTCAGATGAAGAGTAGATTGTTTACAAAGATATAACTCTCTTGAATAGAGTAGATATGAAGGTTAAAGTACAGATATTGAAGTTAGAGGGTAAAAGCTCTTGAGAAGAAGATTTGGCAGAAATTCGGTATATACAAGTTTGATTCGTTACCCACAACTTCAAATGTTGTTGTATTTATAGATTTAGGTCCCAACTATTCGTTAGAGACAAAATCTAACCGTTGGGGAAGTTATCCAACGGTTACTCTGAGAAACTATCCGTTAACCAACCGCATTTAATACTTCTGACATACTGAAATTTGAATTTTGGTTGGTCAACAGACGAATTTCGAAGGAACCGAAGGTTAAAGCTTCCAATGTAAAAATACGAAGTTCGTCTGTTCATGAAGTGAAATTCGAATTTTGAAACTTGTAAAATGTTTTCACGTTGTGACATACGAATTTTCAAGAAGAAAGTTTTTCTGTTAAGTATGAACAGTGTTTTCAATTTTCTACAGTGCCCTCAAAATTCGAATTTTGGAAGCCCAAAATTCATTTGTTCCCAGTACGTTCAAGGGGGCATAGTAGTTCACTTTCTTCGAAATTCGAATGTTGAAAGAGTGAAGTTCGTCTGTCAGAGAGATTCTTTTCAGACTAACTTCAACATTCGAAGTTACAAAACTCTATCATTCGTATGTCAACATTTCATTCCAACAGACTCACACCCTTGGCTTCTGAAATTCGAATGTTAATGGTCAAAGTTCGTCTGACAGAAAGCAGTTTTGAAACTTAAATTATTCTTGATCTCATATGAACTTTAACATTGTTTCAGACGAATTTCTTCCATTTTCATAAGTTGTGTTTTGTCTGAAATTCAAATTTTGAAGACTCAAAGTTCGTTTGTTTCAAAGAAGCTTCTTTCAGGCTTACTTGAAAATTCAAATGTTGGAAAGCCAAAGTTCGTCTGTCAGATAGTATTTTTGAAACTCAATTTCATCTTGATTTCAGATGAACTTTAACATTATTTCAGACGAATTTCTTTGGTTTTCTCAAACTGCATTTTATCTGAAATTCGAATTTTGAGAACTTGAAGTTCATCTGACACAAAAGGCTTCTTTCAGACTTATATGAAAATTCAAATTTTGGGGAATCAAAATTCGTCTGACAGAGAGACATCTCTTCAGACTTGTTCAGTTTTAGCTCGAAATTCGAATTTCCAAAGGCAAAGTTCGAATTTCCCATATGACAGTTCAGTTTAAACTTTTCAAACTTCATCTGTTTATGGGTATTTTTCAAATGAGTCATAAAATCAAGGTTTAAAAACATCTTTTCTTTCAATCAAAAGCTTTTACCCATTCATAACTAAAGCTAAAGATCCTCCAGAAGATCTAGCAGCAATTACTTAGAAATTCTTCACTTGAAACACTTTGAGCTTCCTTGATATCTTCAATCCAAGCTCTTGATTGTTGGTTTGGAATCATCAAAACTCTTAATTCAACATGTCTCCCTCGCACACAGCTAGAACCACGGGCTATCGTCATGATAGGACATTTCGTATAGGTAACTCCCTTCCAATAGTAAGTGAAAACTGATTCTGAGACATTACCAAGCTCACCTTCCATTAGCATACCTGGCCAAAGGTAAAGCTAATGTTCGGACCGTGGCTCTCCTTCCCCTTTCCCACCATGAATTGGCAGCGATTTAGGGAAGGTACAGTCCACTGTGCGCCTTTCCCTCCTGGCCATCGAAGGGGATTTAGCCGTAGGGATCCCATCCTTATCCTCCCTAACATATATATATATATATTCCATCCTTATCCTCCCTAACATATATCATCATATATCATATCGTCATCACATCATCACCACTCAATCCGCCACATATCAAGGCCTCACAATGTCATGTGGTGATGCTCATGTATCATCATATAATCAACATCATCATGTCACAACCATATGTATGCATCATGTCATGTCATGCCAAAGTCATCATCATAATCATAATCATCATCATCATCATTAGAAACATCATAGCTATCATCTAGCTGTGTGCATACCACGATATATAGAAAACAGTATACATAATCATATCAGTATCGTGGTATGATAGAAACATGCATATATATATAGACACAAATATACATACCAATATACAATACAATACAAATAAACAAACACCCGGTTACCTGAATTGTCGTTACCACACACACACGAGTTCCTCAAGCTTCGTTCAACTGTCCAATACGCATGATCCCCTCTTGATTACCCAAACAACCTTCATAAAACCACAATTCTTCCATTAACACAATGTACCAATAAACCAAACATCACAATTCAACCACATTAACTTAACTCAAGGTTCCAACACCCTTTTCATGCATCAGTAAGTTCTTAGGGATCATTCAAACACTATACAACCTTATACACTTCGGATTTCCAAGAGCTCTAACCAAAAACAACCTAGGGTTAAGTTCAAATCATACATACACCCTTCAAAACTCACATCCAAACAACAAGAATACCAAAACACACACCATTAACCTCAAATCATCCATTTCAATCGGTAGATTTCACCTCAAACCAGAAATCCAACCTTAACACCGAAAATCCCAAATTCTAATCGAAGAAAATGGAGAGGGAGGATTAGAGAACACTTACCTACTTGAATCCAAGCTCTTAAGGTCTGAAAATCACTCCTAGACACTGGAAATCTTGAACCCTAGCATTGCTCCTCGCGGTCTCCCTCAGTTTCCTCCATTTCTTTCTTTCCCGATCATCCGAAATGATCCGATTTTAAACAAAAATCCCGAATCTCGTCGTGTCCTCAACATACCTCGCTGCGGCTCCACCACGTTCAGTCGAACAATGCCACTAGAATTGCTTCTCGCCGCGGCGGACTTGCTTCTCGCCGCGGCGTGGAGTGTTTCCAGACTCCACTTGAGCCTTCCTCTATCCTGTTTCCTCCTATCCTGAACACAATACCCAGGAAGAAATCGTGAGGGGTGTTACAAAAAAGCATCCCAAATGAGGCTAGGTTGGATGTTTAGGCTATGGGAAGGGGTATGGATGTAATTTCCTTGAAAATATGATGTGTGTGCTTAGGTGGATTAATGATGATGACTTGGAGATGTAGATTGTGTGACCAAATGAGCTTGCTTCCCTTTGCCAATTGTGTAGTCCTCTGGCCAACTCAATTGCCCAAGTGGCCATGGCCAAGACCTATCCAAAAATGTTATAAGAAATAGTAAATATGAAACATATATAATCATGTAATATTAGTGAGTAAAACTATGGTCTAACAATATAAACTCAATTACATCATGATTTGGCCAATGTTTAGGATGAAATTAAACATGAAAAATCAAGGGAAATTATTTTGAAAATGTTGAAGAAGAAAGGAATTGAAAAGCCTAAGAAAATAGTTTTCCTAGGAAAAATGACAAAAAATGCCCTTAATTGACCAAATTTTGATTGTCTCTAATTTGCAAGCCATAATGACTTTAGCTAACCTAATTAAGTAGGATTATGTTCAATTAAGTGTTCAAGACAATGGTTAGGTGATTAAATTCCAAATCATTAAGAAAAATTAAAATTAAATTCAAGTGAGCCTCTAACTAGGGGTAAAATAGTCTAGTGAAAATAGTACAACCAATGCATGAAAATGATCACAACATGAATGAAAAATAATGGCATAGGATGATAGATCACATTACATGGAGAATAAAATGGTAGCTTCTCGATAAAGCTCATAAGAATTAACTCTAAAATTCCCCAATTAATAACTTGGTTAAGCACTTAATCAACCTAATTTAATGAAAATGACTTTGATGGAAAGAATTAAACCCTAAATCCAAGGAATATGAATAATCAACACAAATTGAACCTAAATGCAAGGATTTAACCCTAAATTCCACTAAACACGTAAAATTGCTAAAATGTAAAAATTACTCTTAAGTGCCCAAAATTAGCCAAAATTACATAATAAAATACTAAGTTTAGGGAATTAAGTACTGTAAAATGTGGTCACATTAATAGCACTGGGGATGAAATCCATCCTATGCTCAATACCCTTCAATGGTGGCAAACCATTGGATATTTCCTCTAAAAACAAATCACTAAAGCTTTACAACAAAGCTAACACACTAGAAGGCAGAGTTATCTAGATAGTTAACAATCAAGTACACATCCTTATACAAAAGCATCAATGAATTCTCATCAAAGAAAGCCTTCTTAAACTCTCCTCTACCACAAAACAAACTCACTTTCTTTTCTTCACTCTTTTCACTCTTTCTCTTTTCTTTCTTTTTCACCTTACTCACTTTTTTTCTCTCTTTCTTATCCTTTCTTTGCACTCTCTTTCAATTCTCAATTGATCCTCATATGCTTGCAAAGGTTTAAGGGGTGTAAGCATGAATCGTTTTCCATAAAATGTAAAAGTATAACAATTAGTATAACCATTATGCCTAGCTTTTCTATCAAACTACCAAGCCCTACCAAGCAATAAATGACTAGCATACATAGGAGCAACATCACATAAAACCTTATCATGATAATTTCATATGGAAAATGCAACTACAACCTGCTTAGTCACTTTAACCTCCCTATAATAATTCAACCATTGAAATTTATGAAGAGTGGGGTGCCTCAAAGTAGGCACTTGCAATTTATCAACTAACAAGATATTAGCAACATTCATACAAATACGACCATCACTGATAAGACTGCATACTTTATTATTGACAATTAAAACACTACTTATGGAAGATATACTCTCTCTGCTCCTTCTTTTTGTCTTATTTGGACTAGATGTTGATAGCACACCTTGCACAAGTGCCTCTCCACTCTTGGCCTTAGTAACCTCTATGTTAGAACCATCAATCAAAGGTTGAGTGGAACCACCATCTTCATCCTTAGCACTATCACTAGCTACATCACCGTCCTCAAGCAAGATTATAATCCTCTTATTTAGACATTGAGAAGCAATATAACCAAAACCTTAACAGTGAAAAAAATTAATTTTTGAAGATGAATTGAAAGAAGAAGGTTTAAAATTAGATTTATCTTTCAAAGTAAGAGTTTATTGCTCCTTCAACTTTTTATCCTCCTTTAGCTTGGTCTCTCCCTTGGATTTGAAGGGGACCTCGTCTCCTTGCTTGAACCACCAAATGTCCTCCACTTTTGCTTTGCTTTCAAGTGTTTCTCCATGTTTATGGCTTTATGTAATAACTCCTCTATATGAAGGTATTTTTCCAATTCAACTTCAACAGCAATATCAGGATTCAAGCCTCTAAGAAATCTCGCCATAGTAGCTTCTTGATCTTCCTCCACATTGGTTTTAATCATAGCAATCTCCATTTCTTGATGGTATTCTTCCACCTTCATGGAGCCTTGTTTTAGCTTCTAAAGCCTCTTATGAACTTCTCTATAGTAGTGATCATGAACAAATCTCTTCCTCATGATAGCCTTTATATCCATCCAAGTTCTAACTGGACTTTCACCTCTATGCCTTTTACTACTAAGCAATTGATCCTACCAAATGCTTTTGTAGTATGAAAACTCCATAGCAGCTAATTTAACTTTGCTCTCCTCTTAATAAAGGTGATACTCAAAGACATTGTCCACTCTTCTTTTCCATTCAAGATATGCATAAGGATTGGCCTTTCCTTGAAAAGAGAGAATTTTCATCTTAATGTTGCCAAGAGGATCCTTTTTGTTAGAAGAAGCTTGTTGGACTCTTCTAGGTGGAATTTCTACTTCATCACCAGATTCTTCTTCAATAGCCTCATTTTTACCTTTAGCTCTTCTTGAATTGGATGGTGATGCCATGTCATCCAATTTGACATTTAATCTCATTGATCACAAATGGATTTAACAAAGAATTTAAGGTCAAACTCACTTTCTTCACTTCCAAACATGATTGTATCCTGAAATGTTAGTGATAACAAAAGAGAGAAAGAAATAGGGATCTCACACATTCTTCTCATGTGTTTCCACTCAAGAAAAATGTATAGTCACTCATTTTTCACACAATAAAAAATATGGATTTTTCAATAATGCAAAACACTCTTGCCATTTACCACTCACTTGCTTTCTATGGTATCCTTAATTCAACTCCAACAAATCATAAATTAATGGACTAATAGATAAGAATAATTGTGCAACAAGAAAAAGATGTTTAGCAAAGAATCAATATGTCAATGTGCACAAATATAGATCAATAAGAAAGAATACATGTAACCAATCAAAATGGATCCAAGTAATGTATAGCCATAAGAAGACTATGAAGAAATGAAATAGAAAAGATAAATAGAAGGAGATACGTGATATATATGAGAAGTAAAGGATAGAATGAAATCTAAATAGAAAAAGGAATTTAGAAAAGGAAACAGAACAAAAAATAGAATAGGAAACTAAAGGAAGAAAGGAATAAGAAAGTAGTTTTCAGCACCAAGAAGAAGGAATAGGAAAGTAGAAAGGAATCAAAATAGGAAAATAGCATAACCAAGCAAATTCTTGAAGCTTACCATCCAAGTTGTTGAATTTAGGAAAACTCTATGTGACTTGTAGCACAAGAACTCCAAAGCAAGCAACTTTTTCAACTTGCAATCTACTCAAACAAAATAGGAAACTAAGAAAGCAATCAACAACAAGAAAGCTTCTAACTTGCAAACCAAGCACCAATAATTCTAGAATTTCAGCACATAAAATTTGAAGCTTGGCAATCTTTTTTTCCTTAACTCTTCTGTACTCACACTTTTTTTTTGTGAAGCAACTGATCACTGACCTTTCTCTTTTTTGTATGATTTTCTCTCTATTTTTTTAAATCTAAGCATTCATAGTGCATGATAGAAGGTAAACAATTGCGAAAAGTAAAACTTGAATTTTTAATAGATATTCTAGACTAGACATGAAACCAACAAAATAGACAAGTCACATAAAGAAGCGAATTCAACAAGAGATTGTAAGATGAGAACTTGATGGAATATACCACACAAAAGATGAACAAGAGAAGATCACGAGAAGGAAAGGATGAACAAAAGGAGAAAAAGAGAAGAAAATTCAGACATTTGAGACTAGTAACCTCAATTCTGATGCTAAATGATGACAACTCAAGAGGAATTCACCCAAAAAATCCTTCAAAAACTTGGAAAATTAATTGGATCATGATAGAATCAATTTGAAATAAATGAACCAGCAACGAGTAAAAAAGCAACATGTAACATCCCTATATTCTACATGTATTTGAATGATTTATTAATGTTATGAAATGATATGAAATTGCTCTAGAATTATATGTGATGATTAGGGATGTATGAGAGTGTAATTAAATAGGTTAAATGCTTAAAATAGCATAAAAAGATCAAAAAGGGGTTTAAAAGGGCAAAATAGTCATTTTATAAAAAGGTAAATGAAAAATGACCATTTTATAAAAGAAGAAAGAAAAATAATATTATAATACACTAGTGCAAGATAAAAGTATAAGTGATACTGAATATGTGGGCTCGTAGAAGAAAAAGTATAGGTATCCCATGTGAACAGTAAATGTTGACTGAGTAAGATGAATAATAAAAGTAAGCAAGACAAGTAGATCCCACATGAAAAAGTAAAGAGAAAAAGATAGTGGGTCCCACAAATAAAATTCATAGAAAGCGTATAGGATGTAGTTTAAAACCTAGATAAAAGTGCACAACTCGAAGCAAATGGATCTGTAAAATGGAAAGATAGTAATTTCTTTCTCCTCACATATGTGACTGAAATTTGGAGGATAATTTTATGGTCCCACACCTCTCTCATAATGGATAAAATATCTAAAGAAAAGAGGTAAAGTTACATAAAATAATGAAGATTAATCTTAAGCCATTATCAAAATTTCATCTAAGGGTCAAAATCCTTCCAAGCCTTCTATAAATAGGCTTGCATCCCCCTCTTTCTCTACTCTTCTTAAGACCACAAGGTGAGAGGTTAGAGAGAAAGGGCATGAGGTAGAAAGAGAGAGAGAGGCCGAGAGAGTAAGGAAGAGAAGAGAGAAAGAAAGAGAGGAAGAAGAGAAGGAAGGTAAGGAAGAAAGATCCAAAGGTAAGGGTTCTCTTCTCCATAGTTTCTTTTCTTTTTCCATTTGGCATGAAATATGTTAGGGTTTTGAGAAGTTTTCCATCTCCTCCATGGTCTCCTATGTCTCGGCCAAGGCATGGTTGTGAGGGTAGCGTTTGTGTTTAATGAAGTTAAAGATTATAGTGAGTTTATGATGATGAGTAAAGGCTTGAATGCATGCTAGAATGATGAAAAGAATAAAGTTTCCAATTGGGTTTTCCAAGAGGGAGGTTTCAGCTAAAGCATGTTCATGGCCTAGGGTTTGGAGCTTGATGATTCTAATGATTACAATGTGTTCCTTAGGACCAAAATAGCCAAGCAAGGTCAAGAAATCAAAGGTTAAAGGTGGTTTACAAAATGCCAAAGTTTAGGGTTAACTATACATACATGAATTCAAATGATATTAGCAAGCTATTTAGCAAAGGTTATTGATGTTTATAGGGTCCAACCAAGTTAAGTAAGCCAATCAAAGTAAGTGAAAGATAAGGTTGAAGCTAAAGAGGTTAAAGCTCCAAGATAGTCTCTTACTATATCTTTATGTTATTTCAAAATGATATTTTACATGTTAATATGCTATAAAAATGTCATCATATTGTTGTTATGACTGCTTTTGTGATTGGTTGGAAGTTTATATGATGAGAGCTAAGCATGAGATATCCTATTTTTAAGTCATTATACTGCTGGATTTTCATTAGACAACATGGATGTTTTATAAATTTTATGAAACCATGCAATGTTTTAACTGTTTTGTGATGATGTAATGACATGTACAAATTGACTACTGAGATTCTTTAATCTTACCCCCGTAGTTTCCCTTAAGGCCAAGCCATGGCAAAGGAAAGCATGTTGGCAGTGAAGAGTAATGTTGCAAAACTGTTTACTGGAAATTGTTTAATTTTGTAAATTCTGGTTACTTTGAAAGGCTGTGTAAAATCATATAGAGCTCTAAAAATTCATCTATTGTATGATTAGCACTATGTCTTATGAACAATCTCCACTATTTTGGATGCAACTGAAGTTATATAATGGAAGTTATGCATGTTTTTTCCAAAATTGTTCCAGTTTAACGCTACACCAAAAAAGGAAATAGTTGGCATTTGTTTTTGCCTTTTATTGGTATTTTTAAAACGCCATATATTCTAGCGCTAATAAAAAGGGACACTTTAGTTGCCGTTTGTTTTAGAAACACCAACTAAAGTGACCACTTTAGTTGGTGTTTATGCAACAAGAGCCAACTAAAGTGGTAACTTTAGTTGGCGTTTCTGAAATAAACGCCAACTTTTCCCTTTTTTTTAAAAAAATAGATTTTTGTTGGCATTTATTTAAAATAAAAATAAATGCCAACAAAAAGGTAGTATTTTTTTAACAAAATATTTTTCATTTTCTTTATTGTTCCACATATTATACAATTTTTTTTCACCAACAAAAGTCAACTTTATTAATATCAAAGAAAGTTACAAACACCAATTCAAGAAAAAAGCAAAAACAAAAACAAAATTTAGAGTACAATATATCAACAAAGAAATAAATAAAAACAACAAACAATCTAAGGTGCAAACTTATAGAGCAAAAAACAATTAGACAATGCTTTCATTGTAACAACTCATGAACCAACAACATCTTCATCAGCTAAATCCATCTCAACAATCCAGGGATCTAAAATGAGAACAAATAGCATCAAAATCTACTCTTTCATTCCTCCCTATCATAATGAAAACATTAATCAAATATAAAAGGAAGCCCTAAATTTGCTTCTTTAAAGGAACTGAGGTACATCAATGTTCCTAACATAAATCAAGTAACATATAAAAGACTAAAGCATTATTAAAGTTAACCCCTTCATCTGCAAAATGGTCTATTCCACTTGCTGAGCTTTCATCATTGAGCACTTGGTACTCTGCTTCCTCATTCCCATTCTCTATAGATGCTGATGCAGGAATAGAGTCTTTATCTCTGCACATACCACCAATGATTAATAACCAAACATATGTATAAATAAGTACAGTCAATGAAATACTAAAACAATGGAGTTACTTAGTGCATACGTATATTTGTTGGGAAATCTGGACATCTAGATACAGAATGATCTTTGAATCTAAATAGAACACAAGTTTAGACATTGCCGAAGCTTGCTTCTACAGAGCTTTGAATGATTTAAAATCTTACTGAGTTAATTAAAAACCTCATATTAGTGCATAAACAGGACCATAGTTAACAAGAATCCTCACAAATAGATTTTCTAGGTTGCATAGTGACAATTGAATCTTGGTGAAAAAAAAAGGAAAGAAAGAAAGAAAGAAAATTGAATTACTATGGCATTCATGCTTAGCCTTTTCCTATGTATCTTTTCATCATAATACTAGAGGGTGGAAGTAATTGGCTGTGGATACGGTCTGACCTTTTATTAATTAAGTATGAGGAAATCTATTTAAATAATGATTAAAAATTGAAAGAAAAAATATTTAGAAATGGATAATTTAAAACTGAAAGTAAGATTTAGCAAATGGATAACGCAAAGAAAGTAAAATCTGTTTCTCAATATCCATTAATGAAATGACCACCGAAAACAGGAATAATCCAACAAATTCTGACCATAGAAAGAAATTCAACAAATCTATATACCTTTTTATATTAGCAATACACGGTATACATGATTTAATTAAAGATTGAATGTGATTTCACCTTAGGTAGAGAGGAACATCCCATTTCCTAGCCTTTTCCTTCCTTTTTTGCTTAATGGTGTTGCTAAGAACCTGAAATTTAAAAAAAGAAAAAAGAAAAAATTGTCAGTTTGCTTTACATAGAATTCAAAGGAATCAAATCAATCTTTAAATACTTTGTGTCAAGTGAGACAAACTTTTGCTTTGGTTTTATTCTCACAATCAAGAAGATATGCTGGAACAGCTCCATCATGAACTTCATCATCAACCTTGCATCTGGATGTTGGCTCTTCATGCATGGCTAAACTATTAATACATGATGGCGAATTTATCCCTTATGAATTTGAAAATAGTTTTGGGGAAAAAGGGGAGGGGGATAAAAATGGTAAAATAGCACTATACTAATAGTCTAAAGCTAACCAATGTCAAATAGTCACAACATTTAAAAAATAAATTACCTTTTCAAGCAAATATATCTATTTTTGCAGAACAAGAATTGTACCGCATAAGTCCTTGAGAAGGAAACTAACCTTCAGGACAAAAGGAGCAAGTATGTAAAACAAGAAGCTTGATGCAATATAGCCTACCAAAGAAAGTACCTAAACAAGGATACAATTGTGTAGATAAATATGAAGAATTCCTTTATTCCACTGTCAAATAATCAAATATGCAGACATAATTTTTTTTTCCAGAATTCTTGCTAGCCTTGAAGTCAGAGGATATCAAATTCAAAAAATTTGTAAAGGTTAGTTAAGATCAATGCTACTTGAAGCTATGAACCTGAAAGAAGTGTTCCTGCAAATTGGTCATGTGTTCCTGTGAAAAGAAGCCTCAGCCTTCCACTTGTGAGAATGGATGCCAGAACCTGAACTACTGTATAAGTTGGTACTGTCGAATCAAGTGTTTTGATGATTCCAAACCAACCTTCTAGAGCTTGGAAAGAAGATATCAAAGGTGCATGGAAGATCCCAAATATTTTTAGATATAAGATTTCTTACTATGTTTTATCTGAGTAAAAGACTTTGAATTGGTAAAAGAATGTTTTTAGAAATACGATTCCATGTTAATTCATGGAATACTTGAAAAATACCCACTAACAGATGAACTTTAAAGTGCTAAAGCTGAACTATTGCTTTGAAAATTTGAACTTTGACTTTTGAAATTCAAATTTTGAATTAAAAATAAGTTAGTCAGAAAAGAGATTCCTCTGACAGACGAACTTTGAATGCATAAATTCAAACTTTGACATGAATCTGATGAAAGCCATCTCTGACAGACAAACTTTGAGTTTTGAAAGATCGAATTTCTGATAAACTACAATTCATAAAAATTGAAAATTCATCTGAGGATATTTCAAAGCTCATTTGAAAGTGAAGATTAAAAAGAATCTAAAATTAGCCCACTGACAGACGAACTTTGATTTTGAAAATTCAAACTTTAGAAACAAAGCTTGCAAGTTTGTTATGATAATCTGTTGACATACGAATGTTGGTATTCAAAAATTTGAACTTTGAACTAAGTCTGATAGGAGGTCTCTCTGATAGACGAACTTTGAACCTTGAAAGTTCAAATTTCAAAAAGATGAACTATTGTGCCTTATTGAACTAACCACTGACAGACGAAAATTTGAACTTCGAAGGCACTGTAGCAATATGGGACAACTGTTCATACTTATTAGAAGAACTTTAACTTGAAAATTCTTATGTTTTAACATAGAAATATTTTTCAAAGATGAAAATTTGAACTTTACTTCATAAACAGACGAACTTTGAAGTTCAACGTTAAAGTCTTTAACTTTCTGTATCTGCGAAATTTGTCTGTTGACTAACCAAAATTCAAACTTTGAGTGTCAGAAGCATTTAATGCGGTTGGTAAACGGATAGTTTTTCAGAGTAACCGTTGGGTAATGTCTCTAACGGATAGATCTTGTCTCTAACATATAGTTAAGATCTAAATCTATAAATAGAACTTCATTTGAAGTTGTGGGTAATGATTTTATATTGTATATACTAAAACTCTGTCAAATTCTCAACTCAAAGTCTTTTACTCTCATACTTCATTCTTCTGCACTTCAACTTTCATATACATTCTAAATTAGAGAGTTCACTCCTTGTAATCAGTCTTATCTTCATCTGGAAGAAAGATTTTCTTGTGAGGGATTATCATAAGGGATTTGGGAAGCACTTAGCTAGAGTTCAAAGAGAGAGGTTGTAAGCTCTAAGAATATAGCACCAAAGCTGTACTGAGGCAATTGCAAGAAGCCCACTGAATTCTTACAAGATAGTGGATAATCTCAAGTAGTTGCTTAGGAACTGGAAGTAGGTCAAGATAAAGAGACCGAACCAGGATAAACATGTGTGTGTTCCCTTCTCTTTTACTACTTTTACCTTACTGTATCTTTATACTCTATTTTACTGTCATTCTTGCCTTCATCACTCTTCTGACTTTTGCAGAAAATTTTAAGTTTCCCAATTCACCCCTTCTTGGGAAGCCAGCATATCTAACAAGTGGTATTAGAGCCCAGATTCCCAAACAAAGGATCTAACAGTCCGGGAAAATCAATGGCTGGCTTTGGAGAAAGTATACTACCTGAGAGAAACAGCACAAACAGACCACCTGGCTTTAATGGAGAGCACTATGGATACTGGAAGATGAGAATGCAGATCTATCTCCAGTCCATTGATCTGAACATCTGGTCTATCATCTAGAAGGGAGACTTTGTTCCAATGAAACTGCAGGATGATGGAAAATACAAGGAGAAACCAGAGGACGAATGGAATGAGAAAGATAGGAGAAGAGTCTTGCTGAACTTTAAGGCAAAACACTGCCTGGTCAGTGCATTAAACCAAGACGAATTCTACAAAGTGTCACAATGTTCCACAGCAAAGGGTATGTGGGACACTTTAGAAATCACTCATGAAGGAACTAGTGGAGTAAGAGAAAATAAATTGAACTCCTGCATTGGTGAATACGAAAGCTTCAGAATGGTGGAAGGAGAGAGCATCAAAGAGCTACAAAAGAGATTCACCCTTATTGTGAATCAATTGAAGAGTCTTGGCAAGGAGTACACCCAGCTAGAGAAGGTGAGAAAAATCCTTAAAGCTCTTCCTCTGGAATGGCAACCCAAAGTAACAGCAATAGAGGAAGCCAGAGGAGAATCAATGGCCTTTGTCACAGCCCTCTTCGATAGCCTTGAAGAATATGAGGGAAAGATAAAGGCTCTCAAGGAAGTAGGACAAGACAGGAAAAAGAAAGGTCTTGCTCTGAAAGCTGCTGAAGAAAAAGAAGAATCTGATGATGGAGATGAATTAGATGAAGAAACTCTAGCTATGATGGTAAAAAAATTCAGAAGGTTTTACAACAAGATAAGAAACAAAAGTTCTTTAAGAAAAGAGCAACTACAGACAACAAGAAAGAAGGAAAAGAACCTATCACCTGCTACAAATGCAAAAAGTAAGGGCACATCAAATGGGATTGTCCACAATTCCTAAAGAAGAAAGAGAAAGAAAAGAAAGCTGCTGACAAGAGTAAGAAAAAGAGGGTATACATCTCATCAATTTGGGGCAACAGCTCAGATGAAGAAGAAGAAGATGATGATGAAATTGCCAATATCTGCTTGATGGCACTTGCATATGAAGAAACTCAAAATCCATCCAACAATGATCATGAGGATGAGGTATATGAATCTGAACCTTCCTATTTTGAATTACTTGATGCATTCCATGAACTGCATGATAAATTTATTAAGACAGCTAAAGAACTGAGACAAGCTAAGAAAAAGATTAACAAGCTAGAATCTCAGTGCAATATTTTTTACTTTACATCTCTATATAAATCTGAATCTGCTTGTTGTACATCATGTATTGAATTAAAGCAAACCAATGACTATCTATTGAAAGGAATGGCTAGACTTACTAAGGGTAAAGATATGTTGTTTGCTTTAATGGGAAGCTATAGAATCACTCAAGGAAAGGCTAGACTTGGCTATGATCCTTGTGCAGTAAAAGAAACGATCAAAAAGAAAAATCAAAATCTGTATATGAGTCATTTTGTGCATGCTAACGGGCATAAGAAGAAAGATCATATTTTAAATCACATTGAATCCTATGATCAACCAAAATATGTGAAATAAAAATATTATCTACATTGCTTTCTTCCTGCATCATAATCTAACAACCCTTTCACCACCTGTCACTTCTGTAACAAGAAGGGACATATTTCTAATTCATGTGCATTGAAGAAAAATGGACTTGATAGGAAGGTAAAATGGGTTCCCAAAGATACACTTGTATCCAGGGAAAATGCCACTGACAGAAAAGGACCCAAGCAAATTTGGGTACCTAAAAAGGAACTCTGAACTTTGTTTTGCAGGTCTGTCTCAAAGCTAAAAAGAGCAACAAATGGTATATGGACAGTGCCTGCTCAAGTCACATGACTGGTGATAAGGAGAAGTTCATCACCCTTAGAGACAAAAAGGGAGGAAAGGTGACATTTGGAGGTGATCAATACGGCAAAATAGTTGGAATTGGCATTGTGGGCAAGAATCCAGAAACATTTATTGAAGAGGTGCTATTTGTAATTGGCCTCAATCACAATCTGCTAAGTATGAGTCAAATATGTGACAAAGGTAACTGGGTACTATTTGACTCAAAATTTTGCCTGGTCATCTGAAAAAGTGATCACAAAGTAATCCTCAAGGCTCAAAGGGATGGTAACTGTTATACTATCGATCTTGATGAACTTCCTTCCTTAGATTCTGTCTGTTTAATTAGTCAGGATAATGATAGTTGGTTGTGGCATAGAAGATTAGCACATGTTAACATGAACCAACTATCAAAATTGGTTAAGAATGAGTTAGTCACTGGCTTACCAAAAATCTCTTTTGAAAAGGACAAAGAATGTGATGCATGCCTTAAAGGAAAATAAACTAAATTATCTTTTAAATTTAAAAATGTAGTCACCACATCTAGACCATTGCAACTATTGCATATGGATCTGATTGGTCCATCTAAAATAAAAAGCATTGGTGGAAATTTGTATGTTCTTGTGATTATGGATGATTACTCTAAATTTACATGGACATTGTTTCTTTCTTCCAAAAGTGAAACATTTGATGCATTTGTAACCTTAGCTAAGAAAGTGCAAAATGAGAAGGGTATTTCTATTGTGTCTATCAGGTCTGACCATGGAGAAGAGTTTGAAAATTCTTGCTTTTTGGAGTACTATGATGAACATGGAATCGATCACAACTTCTCAGCTCCAAGAGCCCCTCAGAAGAATGGAGTAGTGGAAAGGAAGAACAGAACAATTGGAGAAATGGCAAGAGCAATGCTGAATAAAAAGGAACTCTCTCAAGTATTCTGGGCTAATGCAGTAAACACAGGAAGTTACATTATTAACAGAACCTACATCAGACCAATTTTGGGGAAGACTCCTTATGAGCTGTACAAAGGAAGG
This sequence comes from Adenanthera pavonina, assembly GCA_026686845.1. Classification (NCBI taxonomy): domain Eukaryota; kingdom Viridiplantae; phylum Streptophyta; class Magnoliopsida; order Fabales; family Fabaceae; genus Adenanthera; species Adenanthera pavonina. The sequence continues at coordinate 5,634,826 of JAIVEN010000019.1, read as the reverse complement.
AAGCCAAACCTTTCACATCTGCATGTGTTCGGTTGTAAATGTTTCATCCATAACAATGGAAAGGAGAATTTGGGTAAATTTGGCTATTCTAGTAAGAGTAAAGCATATATGGTCTTCAATAAGAAAACTAAATCTATAGAGGAATCTGTGCATGTTGTGTTTATTGAGAATGAAATAGTTTCCAAGCATATCATTGATGAGGATGACCTTATTTCAAATTTTAAGAACTTAGACATCTCTAAAGAAGGTAAAACTGAACCTCCAAAAATATCTGAATCTATTAACATAGAGGAAGATATTCAGAAGAAAGACTTTGAGGTTGAAAATAATGAAGATGTATCTCAAGAACTTCCCAGAGCTTGGAGATATTAAAGGAATCACCTTGTTGATCAAGTGATTGGGAATGTTCAAGAGAAAGTTAAAACCAGGAAACAGCTAAGGGATCAGATGATCAACTATGCCTTCATTCTTAAATTGAACCTAAGTGTGCTGAAGAAACCTTAACTGATGAATACTGGATTCTAGCCATGCAAGATGAATTAAATCAGTTTGAAAGAAATCAAGTTTGAGATTTAGTGCCTAGAGCTAGAGATCACCCTATCATTGGCACTAAATGGATCTTTAGAAATAAACTTGATGAATCTGGAATACTAATGAGAAATAAAGCTAGACTGGTTGCTAAAGGATATAATCAAGAAGAAGGTATTGATTTTGAAGAAACCTTTGCTCTAGTGGCTAGATTAGAAGCAATTAGAATTCTATTAGCATATGCATGCATGAAAAATATAATATTATATCAAATGGATGTAAAGAGTGCTTTTCTTAATGGATATATCATGAAAGAAGTTTATGTAGACCAACCTCCAGGCTTTGAGTACTCTACAAAACCAAACCATGTTTATAAACTGAAGAAAGCTCTTTACAGTTTAAAGCAAGCCCTCAGAGCATGGTATGAAAGATTAAGCAATTTTCTAATTGAAAAGGGGTTTAACAGAGGAAAAGTAGATACTACTTTGTTCACTAAGAAAGAAAATAATGATTTACTTATTGTTCAAATTTATGTTGATGATATTATATTTGGTGCTACTAATGAATCTCTTGGCAAGAATTTTTCAAAGCTAATGCAGGGTGAGTTCGAAATATCAATGATGGGTGAGCTTAACTTCTTCATTGGACTGTAAATTAAGTAATGTGTTGAGGGTACCTTCCTCAACCAATCAAAATATCTGAAAGAGCTGCTGAAAAAGTTTGGCATGGAAAAGGCCAAGCCAATAGGAACTCCTATGGCTACTACAACTAAGCTTGATATGGATGAAGGAGGAAAAACCTTTGACATAACCCAATACAGAAGAATGATTGGATCTCTACTACACCTAATAGCTAGCAAACCTGACATCATGTTCAGTGTCTGTATCTGTGCAAGATTCCAATCATGTCCTAAAGAAACCCATGCAACTGCTGTAAAACGCATCTTCAGATATTTAATTGGAACATCACAAATGGGACTTTGGTACCCAAAGGGCAATGGAGAAGATTTCATTGGATACACTGATGCTGACTTTGCTGGATCCAAAACTGACAGAAAAAGCACAAGTGGAACTTGTCAGTTCCTTAGAGGATCCATGGTGTCATGGTTCAGTAAGAAGCAAAACAGTGTGGCTCTATCCACTGCAGAAGCTGAATATGTTGTATCCGGTAGTTGTTGTGCCCAAGTTATTTGGATGAAGCAGCAGCTTGAAGATCTTGAGATTGAGATGAAGGAAATACCAATAATATGTGACAACCAAAGTGCTATTAACATCACAAAGAATCTTGTCATGCATTCAAGGACAAAGCATATTGAAGTTAGGCATCACTTTATAAGGGATCATATTCTGAAAGGAGAAATCAGATTAGAATACATCCCTACCGAGGATCAAGTTGCTGACATTCTGACAAAGCCCCTTCCAAAGGATACACATTGTAAACTCAAAAGAGAATTGGGTATGGTAAATCCCAATGAACTGTAAGTATGTCCTTATACCTATCTTAATTAAAAGTTTCTGACATTGAATCAATCCTAACTTTAGCATCGGAGTGTGTTTGATATAAGTTGCAGGTGCTCCTCACAAGTTCAAATGATAACAGAACCATATAATGGAGCTGATATGGATGACACAATCAAAAGATGAAAAAGAAAGTCAGAAATCTGAGCATCTGGATCTATGTTGTAAGTTCATAAAGTTGAAATTCACATTTTAGATGTTTGTTAGATGAATTTCCTTGATTAAACTGTGTTTCTGTAAAGTTAGCATGCCTAACATTCGAATTTGGATGCTCATCAGACAAATTTCAGTTGGCTGCACACTGTAACAGTACTCTTCTGTCCTTCAAAATTCGTCTGTTGAACACCAGAAATTCAAATTTCCAAAAATGAAATGCAAATATAGTCTCTGTTCAACATGACTGTTGTACGAATCTCCATTTCTCAAAATACGCATGTTGAAAATTTGAATTTTTGAATCAAAATTCGTTTATTGTAACATGTTCACTTAATTGGTTCTCTGAAAGATGAATTTTCATAAGCAAAGTTCATATGTTGCTTGTGTTGTTCATAATTACTTATTGCCTGATTCTTACGAAATTCGAACTTTGTTGAAGCAAAGTTCGTCTGTTAATGTATTGGTCTCAGAACCAAGTCTCTATTAGACGAATCTCCAGTTGAACATTGGTCTGTCAGTAAGCCTTGCTGAATGAATTAACTTGTGATTGCTCGAAGTTCAAATTTTGACCTCTCAAAATTTGTCTGTTCAGTGGTTACTTACATTAAAACCAAAGGTCATCCTCTAAACAGATGCAACCCTATTCATCTCTCTCTCAAGTCTGTTCAGATTCTCTCCTTAATTCCCATTAACTCCGTTCATGAACCTTCATTTCTCATCGATTAAACTTCTTTTCGCACCTTATAAACCCACTCTTTGCATCTTTCTGAATCATCCCTAACCGAGAATGGCTAGAGTCAAAAATTCAGAAGTTAGGAAAGAAGAGTCACGGCCAAAGAGATATGTAAAATCTCAATATGCCTCAAAGGAGTGTGAAACACAGAAAAGAAAAGGCGAATCTAGCAATGCTACTCCCTCCAAAAGGTAGAAAACTACTCCAAAGGTAGACTCAAAGAAATCTGCACCCTCTCCTTCGAAGAAAGTAGAGCCTACTGTTCCTGCTACTCCTATCACTGCTGCACCTTCTTCCTCCTCCAGCACCAAATCTGGAGAATATCAATTGAACTCACTACTACTATGGAGCAATGATCATATTCTTGGAGAATACACTTCCAAATTCATTAGCAAAAAGGTAATCAAGCCTCACTGCGTATATTTGGAAGAATTCCTGGTTTCTAACAATTTTGATGCTGGGCTATGGATGATAAGATACAAAAATCTATTAGAAATACTAGAAAGATATGATGATAAGGTAGTAAAAACCTGGTATGCCTCTTTGAAATTTAATAGCAAGAAGAAGAAGTGGGAGGCGAATTTGAGGTCAAGGACCATTTGGTTAATAGATGAAACCTTTAATGAGGTTTTAGAAATTCCAGGGCAAGACGGTTCGAAGATTGACATTACAGCCTCAAAGTATATGGATGAGCCTGAAACCACTGATAGAGAAGGAGAACCTTTTCTGAACTACAAGGAAAGCACAGTCCTGAACACTTTGTTCAGAAGAAAAGAGAACAGGCTATCTCTAAGCTTGTTAAAGCCTACTGACCTCAGTGCTCAAGTTAGAATCCTGCACTATATTATGTCTAGGATTATCTTCAACCAAGAAGGCAGTTTCAATCTAATCACGAGGGCTAAAGCACATGTGATGGCAGCTATTATGCGTGGGAAGCTCATCAACATGGGACACATCATCCTCCAACACATGATCAAGGCAAGAGATCAGAGGAAAGATTCCACCCTTCCCTATGCAGCAATCATCTCCAGGATACTTCAGTATGCCGAATCCAACATCTTGAGAAAGGAAAAGGGAAGCCTACTGAAATCTTCAAAGAAGAAGAACTGCAAAGGATGGGAATAGAGAAGAAAGATGGAAGATGGATTAAAAAGGGAGCTGGAAAGACTGAAAACCTTTTCTTTGATGAGGAAGCCTTCCAACAGCAAGAAGGAATATCTGAGGCTGCTGCAAAATCTATACCTCAGGCTTCTCAGCCTGTCTCATCTCCATCTCAGCCTACTCAAGTTCAAGTACCATCAACTCCATCTACTAGAGCAAAGCCAACAAAGATCACTGAGTTGTATGACAGTCTGTCTGCACTCATGCTTAGCATCAGAGATGAGCAAAATGCCAAGTTTGCTCATCTACAAGATCAGATACATTAGTTGGCAAGGAATATAAAAGTAGTTGTTGATGCATATGAAGACATAAGGAGTGTCATTCCCTCCACATCTACTCCACCTCACCCAGGATTTTTTGAGTCTGTCATGTCTCCAACACCTGAGCCTCCAAGTCCTTTCATGCTAGCCTCCCCTGAACCTGATGATGCAGTGCATGATACTGTAGCTGCTAACACATTGACAACACCACAGGCCTCCAGTGATGAGGCAAGTCCTGGTCCCCCCTTGGACTATGGCATGGAGGAAGAGGCACCTCTAGAACCTAGCTCCCATGAGTCCATTCCTAAAGTTGCTTAGAATTCAATTCTCTCATCCCAGGAATTTAAGTAAGTTAAGAAACTGGTGGCAACTATCACTACTTCACCATTCATGCAAGCTGCCCTGAATGAAAAGAAAAGCATTGTGCCTTATGTTGATCTAGAGGTTATTGCTCATAATGCTCTCTTACAAGCTCAAAGATTAAGGCTTGAGGAAATGTTTCGTCCTCCTACTCCCTCACCTATTTACACTTTTGGTCTCTCGGATGCATAAAGAGCTCAATTGGCTGTCACTAGACAAGAAGTGGAAGAACTTCTTGAACTCTTTGATGATGAGGATTCTAACTCTGAAGCTTCTGAGTCGTTGCCAAGGCTTAATCCTGATCTGTCATTTGTTTCTGTGCCTCTTCAAGCAATTCTAGTATCTCAAATCGCTCCTCCTGCTGCCTTTGTTCACCTTCCTGATGATTCCAAAAAGAGGGAGAAGTCCAAGCAAACTGGAAAGACTGCAGCAGAGCCTTCTGGCAAGACCTATAGCAAGAAGTCCAAGTCCAAGAAGAAGTGATTAGAACTTAGGATTTCTTGGTCCTTCTTATTGTATTGTTTTATGAATGACATAATTCTTTGTTTTGAACTCTATTCTGAATTTTATAATTGCCATGTTCTGTCCTTGTAATAAAAACTTAAATGAATAAAGGATTTTCTTTGGTTGATCTGCTGTGCATGATATCTTATCTTCTAAATTATAATGTATATTTTGAGGGGGAGCTTGTTAAAGCAAACCCAAGTACTAATGCAGTTTGCAAATTCTTTTGTCATCATCATAAAGGGGGAGAATGTTGAATCAAGTGTTTTGATAATTCCAAACCAACCTTCTAGAGCTTGGAAAGAAGATATCAAAGGTGCATGGAAGATCCCAAATGGAGAAATCCAAGTAAAATCAGCACAAGTTTAAATATAGGATTTCTTACTATGTTGTATCTGAGTAAAAGACTTTGAATTGGCAAAAGAATGTTTTTAGAAATCTGATTCCATGTTAATTCATGGAATACTTGAAAAATACCCACTAACAGACAAACTTTAAAGTGCTAAAACTGAACTAATGCTTTGAAAATTTGAACTTTCGCTTTTAAAATTCAAATTTTGAATTAAAATTAAGTTTGTCAAAAAAGAGATTCCTCTGATAGATGAACTTTGAATGCATAAATTCGAACTTTGACATGAGTCTGATGAAAGCCTTCTCTGACGGATGAACTTTGAGTTTTGAAAGTTTGAATTTCTGATAAACTACAATTCATAAAAATTGAAAATTCGTCTGAGGATATTTCAAAGCTTATCTGAAAGTGAAGATTAAAAAGAATCTAAAATTAGCTCACTGATAGATGAACTTTGATTTTGAAAATTTGAAATTTAAAAACAAAGCTTGCAAGTCTGTTATGATAATCTGTTGGCATACGAATATTGGTATTCAAAAATTTGAACTTTGAATTAAGTCTGATAGGAGGTCTCTCTGACAGACGAACTTTGAACCTTGAAAGTTTGAATTTCGAAAAGATGAACTATTGTGCCTTATTGAGCTGGCCACTGACAGACAAATTTTGGGTACTAAAATTCAAACTTCGAAGGCACTGTAGCAATATGGGACAACTATTTACACTTATAAGGAGAACTTTAACTTGAAAATTCTTATGTTTTAACATAGAAATATTTTTCAAAGATGAAAATTCGAACTTTGCTTCATAAACAGATGAACTTTGAAGTTCAACGTTAAAGTCTTTAACTTTCTGTACCTGCGAAATTTGTCTATTGACTAACCAAAATTTAAACTTTGAGTGTCAGAAGCATTAAATGCGGCTGGTGAATGGATAGTTTTTCAGAGTAACCATTGGGTAACGTTTCTAACGGATAGATCTTATCTCTAACGTATAGTTAAGACCTAAATCTATAAATAGAACTTCATTTGAAGTTGTGGGTAATGATTTTATATTATATATACTGAAACTCTGTCAAATTCTCAACTCAAAGTCTTTTATTCTCATACTTCATTCTTCTGCACTTCAACTTTCATATACACTCTAAATTAGAGGGTTCACTCCTTGTAATCAGTCTTATCTTCATCTGGAAGAAAGATTTTCTTGTGAGGGATTATCACAAGGGATTTGGGAAGCACTTAGCTAGAGTGCAAAGAGAGAGGTTGTAAGCTCTAAGAACAGAGCACCAAAGCTGTACTGAGGCAATTGTAAGAAACCTACTGAATTCTTGCAAGATAGTGGATAATTTCAAGTAGTTGCTTGGGGATTGGATGTAGGTCAAGATAAAGAGATCGAACCAGGATAAACATTTGTGTGTTCCCTTCTCTTTTACTGCTTTTACCTTACTGTATCTTTATACTCTGTTTTACTGTCATTCTTACCTTCATCACTCTTCTGACTTTTGCAGAAAATTTTAAGTTTCCCAATTCACCCCCCTCTTGGAAAGCCAGCATATCTAACAGGTACCTGCAAGATCAAAAATTTATCCTCAGAATCAGACAATTTCATAAGGGAAATCAAAATTTCTCTTCCATTAGAATTTTAAAAAGTTAATAATACTAATATTACCCATAATTTAATCTTAAAAAGAAATATCTAAGGAGTCCATAATTTTTTTTAGTGGAAAGAAGGAATTTATTAACACTATAGAAAATTTACATTGTATGCCTTAATCTAGAAAAGTGTTAGCACTTACATTAGATGAACTCTGGAACTTAATATAAGCATACGTAAGAAAAGATATGCTACTAACCTAGATAATAATCTTTAAGAACAAAAAGAGGGGCACTGATGACTATTCAATTATGAGTATTTGTAAATATATTTCCAGCTTTTGTTTATAATGATCATTACTTTCAAATCTTCATAACCATAGATTTTCCCATCATAATAGAAAAAGCTATTCAAGTCCACAGTGTCAATGACAAAGCTCTCTGAAGTGCAAAATTCCTCTTTGCTCAAAACTATGCAATAATACTAGACAACACAAAAATATGCAAGTTGAACCAAAGAATCACCTCCAAATGTCAACAAGGAGAATAAAATAAGTTAGGAAGCTAAAAATGGAAGCCAAGTAAATGAATGTCGTATAACCAACAGATTTGCTAGATCAAATTTTTAGTAGACCAAAACTAGGAAAGGTTATTGACAGAAAAAGTAGCAGAAAATAACATCGGCCAATGAAAGGATAGAGAGCAAATAAAAATATGGTCTACAAGCCTCACAAGCAAAACCAACAAAGTATGCAAGACCCAAAAATAACACTATATTCATGGGCTAGGTATAAGCCAGAAATAAGCTTATCAAATAGTCAAGTGATTTTTTCAGTCTAAATAGCTTAGTAAATGCTATGAAACAATTCACATCTTTCTTTTTCCTTTTTTAATCCACAAAAAACAGTTCATGGTGAAAGATGTGAATCGTAGATACACATATTATTCTATTTTGAAATCAGAGGGAGAGGAGCTTATGGATGATGGAAAAATTTTCCACCTAAAGTAAGAATGTTGTCCCCCCAATAACCAATAAAAATCTTCAACTCGATAAGTTCAAACAAAAAAAAATTAGAAATATGTTTTTCTAGAAAAGTAAAATCATTCTCTAAGTAATAGTAGTTAAAAAAAATTGCTAAAGATACCACGTACACCTGAAATTGAAAAGACATTAGGGGTTGAATCAGGGAGGAACCAAAATGAAGAATGATCAATAATCCCTCATGAAAGCTAGTTTTGGTTACGGGGAATCAGACTAAAATGAGACCAAGATAATTTAAAGTAATTTTTTAATGAGATGGTTAAAATCAGAGTACCTTTTCTTCGAACTCAAACTCCTTTACTGTGATTGAAATACCTACTCACGAAATTGTTGGACTTGGTGAGCTACAACATGAATCAAGTGAGAATGGGGGAGATTGGTTTCGAAACTTGAGTAGCAACGACAAAGGGCAAGGTTGAAAATAGGGTTTATGAAGTCCGGTAGAGACCAACAATAGAAACAAGGGTTGTGGGACTCGATGGGCTTGATGGACGACAGCAACAAAGGAGTGAGCTATGACAAGGCTTAAGGGAGCACAAGAGGGAAGTAGTAAGAGCTGCAGAATGAACGGGAACAAAGCTCGATCGTGTGCTTAGGATGGCAGAGTAAATTTTGGTTTTGACAATTTTTTAAATAACTTTCAAATAAGTTTAGTTAGCATTTCTATTAAAAACGCAAAGTAAGGTGCAAAATATAGATGGCATTTAATAGGGAAAAGCCAACTAAATTTTTTTAATTTTAATTTTTGTTCTAAATTTTAATTATTTCAGTTGGCACCAACTAATTTTTTTAATATTTTTAAACCATTTTAAAATTATCTTAGTTGGCATTTCTTGGGAAAATGCAAACTATGATGACTAACTTTACTTGGTATTTAGAAAATAAACACCAACTAATATTTTTTAATTTTAATTTTTGTTTTAATTTTTAATAACTTTAGCATTTTTAACTTTTAAATCATTTTAAAATTAGCTTAGTTGGATTTTCTTTAGGAAATGCTAACTATGATAGCTACTTTTAGTTGGCATTTACACAATAATGCCAACTAAAGTATTCTGCATTTCACATTACTTGGCGTTTTCTTATTAAACACCAACTATTAAGTGCCATAAAAGGCCATTTTTGTTGTAGTGTAAGTTAATTTCACTCCCTGAAGGTTTAGATTGACATTCAATCTAGTAGGAAATTAATAAATGTACAATGTTTATATGATTAAAGAGTAGACACATAAAGCTTTCTAATGATGCTAATAATGTATGAATTGGCTTTGCATATTATGAGATATGAATGTTCAAATTTATGGCTCAGAATCTAGATAGAAACTAGTCACAAAAAATGAATAGTAAAGTTTAGTGAATAAATTTTATGAATATGAGCGATTAATTTCCAGTTTCAAATTTTTCCCATAAAATTTATTATGTAAATGATTTTTAGAAACTCTATTGAGAAAAGAATTATTTTCGTTTAGTTATGAATTTTCAAAGCTTACTGCACACTATGATAAGCAGTGCATAATAACAGTTTTTGACAATTTTAAGTTTTTAACTTGTTAATAGTTCTTAAGGAGCTTTTTAATACTTCCAAATCTAGCTGTTTACATGGGAAAGGTATTGTAATATAAAATGTAACACAACAACTTAGAAACACACATAGAAAGGCTGTACGATTGAATAGATAACAAGAGGGATTGTTGGTTAATTAACTAAGACCCTAAGAAAACTTGTTTTTAGAACCTTAGCTATTGATGCCACAAGGGGAAACCACTCCCTTTAATAAGTTTAGGAGTTTCTCAAGCTCACCAAGGAACAAGCAAAGCTCACAAAGATAAATCTGAAAACTAAATTTGTCACATCTTACATTTTATCACAATTCTCATGAAAACTACCTCATTTAGGTGCAGTAAAAAGGTTTATGAGGCCTTGAACTAATAGGAAACTCAAAACTGTAAAAATTATTTTCTGTCTACTGTTCCTTTAACTATGCAACAAATTTTAGAAAATCATAACTAAATATACCAAAATCATTTCACTATAGTTTTAGTCTCTAAAAATCATTCATATTCGGAATTTCATGGGAAAAAATGAAGCTAAAATTTGGACATACCGGTTCGTACAGTTTAATTGTCAAACTTTACAGTTTATTTTTAGCTTCTAATGTCTGTTCAGTTTCTAAGCCATAACTTTGGAAATTCATATCTCATAAAATATAAAGTCAATTCACATGTTATTTATATAATTAGAAAGCTTTTCATGTCTATTTTCTACTTATGCACATACTAGATAGGATAATATTATAAATCATCAAGGGGTTAAATATAACCTTTACTTGGAATAGCTTTGGAAAAACTTGCATAATTCTCATTATGTAGCTCCAATTGCATTCAAATTAGTGCCATGTTGCTCATAAGAGATAGCTCTATAATTCATGTAAACAACTGAATTTTTGAAGTATTGTATGATTTTACATGGTCATTTAAAATAGGTAGTATTTATAGACAAAACTGTCCAATAAAACTATTTCCGGCTTTGAACCCTTTGACTTTCTTGAGCCATAATTCATTCCATATTTAGCCAAATCATCCAAAATCTGTCTTGGCTTAAAGCTTAACATATCCTCTAACTAGAAGAATCATACTTTGCCTGATTCCCTTTACCATTTCATACCTAGACATTACTTCACATTATCATGTCATAAATTACAAATGAAAGGGTCATACATAACTTTTCATTCCCAACATCTTGTCATCATTCAACTTAATTAAATATGCCTTTCTTTACAACATATGGCATCATACTACATTATAGAGCATCTTAGTTGTCATACTACACATATTGGCTTAGCCATACTATCACATCCCATCTTTGGACATCTTTCCCATGAATATTGCCTCAATTAGATGCACTAAAAAGGTTATGGAGTTCTTGGACCAATGGAAACTTCAAAACTATAAAAATATGTTTGTGTGCACTATTCATAACATTATGTAGCTAAATTTGAAAAATCATATTGCATAAAAATCATTTCACAGTAATTCAATTCTCTAAGAATCATTTACATCTTGAATTTCATGGGAAAAATACAAAAGTGGAATTCAAACATGTCAATTTGTACAGTTTATTCATCCAAGATTATTTTTTATTTCTAAGTTCTATTTTCTATACAATTTTTGAGCCATAATTTTGAAAATTCATATCTTATAAAATATAGAGTCAAATAATGCATTCCTTATGTCATTAGAAAGCTCTATATGTCTACTTTCTGAACATATAAATATTATACATTTCTTGCATGTATTAGACAGAATGCTAATATAAACAGTCAAGGGTCAAATAAAACCTTTACGAGAACATTTTTGGGAAAATATGCATAACTCTCATTATATTGCCCCAATTGCATTCAAACTAGTGTCTTATTGTTCTTTAAACATATCTCTCTCATTCATGCAACCAATTGAATTTATGGAGCATTGTACATTTTATACATTATGCCAAATTACACACTGTTTATAGTAAAATTATAGTTTCTGACAATTATCTAGTTTTTGACCCTTAATTTTGTTGAGCCATAAATCATCACATATCTAGCCAAATGATTCATAACCTATTTTATCATAAAGCTCATCATATCCTCTAACTAGAGGAATCATACTTTGACTCATTCCCTTTTACATAACATACTTAATCATTCTCAAACATTAACATATCATAAACTTCCCATAAAAGAGTCATACATAACTTTTCAATCTCAATCTTCATTTCATCACTTAACGTCATCTAGCATGCTTTTTATACATCATATAACTTCACTTTGAATCATTTATACATAATCATAACATATTATACAAGCAAGCTTTATCATGATAACATCATTGTAACATAAACATTAACTTGCTTTTTCATCATCTTCTCCTTCCTTGAGCTTTCATTCTTTGTAACATTTGTCCCTAGCATGATTAGTAACTTGGAAGAGTGTGATTGGGTAATCTCAGTAGTAAACTTTTATATGCAATTACATCATGGCATCACGTTAAAAACATTAAGAACATTGCATAAATTAGTTTAGCATACAAAAAATACCATGTTGATTAATAAAATTTCAGCAGCATTTTGGTTTAGAAATAAGACATCTCGAGCATAGCCCTCTTCAAATAAATAGCCAGCTAGTTAAGAAAATAGTTACAATAACAAGATGATAACATATTCATATCATAAAACATACATAAACATTATTGTGCAATAACATAAAAGTATAGCAAGTTATTACCTAAAAGCTTTAACCATTCCTCTTTAAACTTGAATTCCACTTGAATTGATTCCCAATCACTTCCTTGCAACTTTCCAAGCCTAGAAACATCAAGATAACCATGCTAAATCAAGTAATTCTTCATGGGCTCTTATAAAGTTCACTTTGAACCCTAAAAATTCATATTTCATATATTTGACTTTTTCTTAAAAACCTAAATTATTCTTAGCTAATTCATGCATGAGAAATCCATTTTTACCATTGATTGCTTGAAATTCCAACTCCTTGTCAGGATTGGCTTTCTAAAGCTTTATAAATATTAAAATATTCATTATAACATGTGCTAAAAATTTCGGCCAATAAGGAGGAAGCATGTGCCCTATATACAACATATATTTCCTAGTCAAGATATATTATGTATTAGTTACTTTATGTTTAGACAGTTTATTCCCTTATGTATACAACAATACACTAGTTTGGGATTTGCATTTAATTTAATACTGTTCATTTCTTTATGTATATAGGAATAGACTAGTTTAAAATCTGCATTTAATTTAATAACTATCCCAAACTGTATTTTATGCGGGACCTACATACTTTTCTATATTTATGGGGCCCACATTACTTTTTCTTGTTACTATTAAATTTTACTACATTCTACCGTTTGTATTCTTTCAAATTTATCATTTTAGGCTCAATATATTATTCTAATTGGTCCAACATATCATGAGATCCATTTTGACACATATATAATTTTTTCTACAATTTCTAAAACTAATTCCAATTAAGGACCAAATTTGGAATTTATTCCAATTAAGGACCAAACTTAATTCCTTTTAAGGGCTATAAGGAAAATTAATTTCTCCTAAGGATCAAACATATGAAATTATCTTTTTGCCCTTCATAGTATTTATACAATATTTCACATGTGGTATCTTTTCCATTCTCACTTTTAGCATATTTAAGTAAGGCATATCATAATCTTTCTTTTTTTACTTCTTACATCTTTCTCATTCTTATGTTGCTTCATTATTTAAGGGCTTACACCACTACTTTTGATTTCAAGGGAGAACATCCTTTCCCTCTATCCTCTATTAACTTAGAGGTCCAGTATATTACTATGCCTTTGTGCTTTAGCACATTCCTATAATCATGTTGATGGAGATTAAAGAGGCATCTAAAAGATCCTGAAGAGCTATTCACATAATTCTTTACAATGAATTTTTAGATTTTTTGTTAGATAATTTTGTTTGTTTATTTATTTATTTTATTGGCTTTCAATTTATATTTTCTTGGGGCAAAAGTCATTAGTTAGATTTAAATTAAAATAAATAAAATATATTAGATATCTTTTAATAAATTTCCTATATTTAAATTAAGGAGATTATCTAATAGTATGAGGATTATAATATTAATTTTATTATTTTTCCTTCGATTTTCATTTTTATTATTAGGTTTTTTTATAATTAGATATATTTTTTAGATTTCCTAGATCTAATAGGATTATTTGAATCCCAAATATTCTTGGTTGCTTTGCGATTGTGTTTTTCTTATTTTACCTATATAAATGCCTCCATGTAATGCATTTTTTGGAGAGAAGAATGGAATAATATTATTGTGTGTTCAATTTGGATTTACTGAGTTATTTCTTTTCTCCATCTTATTTTCCATCTCTCTCTTCTTTTTCCTCATCAGACCTACTGTTAGGAGTAATCAACCTTGTGGGAGTCCATATAGTTAGGGATCTAGAGATGAGTTTCTCTAGGGTTCTAATTGATCATTTTCTGAATCTTTTGAGTCAAGTTCTTCCAGTACTCTGTATTTTCTGGGTTATTTAAGGCAGATCTCTAAGGGATCCATATCACATTTACTTTGCTTACATCATCATGGGCTTTGGAAACTTTGGATTAGGGTTCACTGATATCAAGGCAGTGGTTACTTACTCTTTACTTATGAACATTGCTATTCCATTCATTTCCATACTTAACTACCTTAGCTACTCTACCAAGATCATTCAATGGTCTGAAAATTTGAGGGAACTTCTCAATCTTTCAATAGTATTTTATTAGTCCAGTAAAAACCTAGCCTTTAGCCTCTCACCATCATTCATTCTTGCTCAATTGGGTTCATGTCCCCAAGAGCCATCTCCCTTTACTTTACCTTGGTAACTTTTTTCTTATGGAGGATTTCATTTATTCTTGCTCAATTGGGTTTCAAAATTCCAAGAGCCACCTCCCTTTTATCTCGCCTTAGCAACTTATGGAGAATTTCTTTCATGCTTTATTGTGAGATCTTGTAACAACTTAACCTTAGATCATAATTCCCATGATTTAGACCCCATTAAAGTCCATTTATCATTTTAAGAGCTTGAATTACTTGATGGACTAAAACAGAAAAACTTAATTTTTGAGTTACTATTCATTTGGTAGGTCCTTTTTTCCTGGTGAAATTTGAAAGTTCATAACTAAATCAGAAAAAATCATATGGAGGTGATTCAAGTTTTCAAAAATAGTTTAAAACATTTTCTACATGCAAAAAATATGAAATAGTAGCTTTAACATGCCAATTGCTATAGTATTTAGTATGAAAATTATTGTTCACTGGTCATTTAATAGCTTCCCAGGATTTGGGCCTTAAATTTGAAAATTTATTTCTCATTCTATGCTATGCCAAATCATGCATACTTTAGGTCATTTGAAAGCTCTAAGTTCTACTTTCTACATACTTTTTTTGTGTATATTTATTCTACTAGAATATAGCATGACATGATCATGAAGCAATAAGGGTCAGAACTTAACTTTTACTAGAACAGCTTTAGGAAATCTTACATATCTTTTATTATATAACTATAATTACTCCAAATCAGTGGCATATTAAACTCAAGATTTACATCTTTCTATGCATGTAAACTACTGAATTTTTGGAGTTCGACACGATTTTATACTACCTTTTGAATCAATCAGTGTTTACATTGAAGATTCCAGTTTATCCTACACTATCCAATCTTGACCCCTAAATTTAAAAATTCATTATAATTCATGCACTTAGCCAAATGGAGTGATCTCTGACTCTTTGAAAGCTTATTCCATCTACTTTCAGAGGATACATGGAACTTATACTAAAAGCTTTGTTTCAAACATATTGCCCTTACTCTATTCACTATTGGTTATCTTGGACAAACTAAGTCATAACTTACATAATAAACTTTATAAACATAATACTTCATCATTTATTGCTCCCATACATATCAACAAAAGAGGACTTAAAGGAATATGAACATTATAAATACAGAATTTACATCTCAAATATATCTTGAAACATTATTTCATAACATAGCATTATAACTTGCAAAATCAAGTTATCCATCACTATCTTCTTCATTTCTCATGCTCTCTCCTTGGCCTCTTCCATGACTTGGCCCTAGCATGTTTGTCATTTAGGGAGGGTGAGATTCAAAGAATATTAGTAGCAATTACCATTCATACAATCATATCATGACAATCAACTTGAGAACATCAAGAAATCATTGATCAAAAACTTTAAAACATTTAGGTCATATGATTGCATAAAAATTTTGAAAAAGTTTTGTTTTATACATTGGACATCCTGGGTCACAAAACCACTCATACAACTCATTCATCATTCATATAACACCACAAAACATCACAATGATCATATGACAAAGCATCAAGTTCATAACAATCAAATATGATAACATAATACAAGAAACGGTAAATAACTACCTTATGGAATTCCTTTCGTTTCCTTCCTTTGTAGAACACTTTTAATCACTTCTCCAACTTCCTTGAACCTAATCATAACACCAATTAAACATATAAATCATTGGTTCTTGGTCCAACATCACACAATACTCACTAAACCCTTAAATTTTCAGTTTGCTTTCCTTTTGGTTTTTCTTTGAACCAACACTTGTTTTTAGCTAATTTAGACCTAAGGATTCCATTTTTAGCATCAAAATGATGAAATTCTAAGTCTAAAATGATGCCCTGTTCTGGCTAAAATAGCAAGAAAAGAAGGGAAAATGCTTTTCTTTGAAATATAACCAAAAACTGCCAAAATCATGCTTCAAGTACGTTCATGGTTTCTAGGTTTAATGCATGAAACCTCATGTTACCCATGTCCTAGGGTTTGACCAAAATCAAGACTTGAAATGGGGAGGGAGGAAACTCCATGAAACAAACTCTAACTTCTTGAAACTACAAGCTTAGAATCATATAAATTTACCTTGATGGTTAATTCTCCAAGCTTTCTTCCTTGCCTTTCCTTTCCTCTTCTCTTTCTATCTTCTTTCTTGGGTTTTCTCTTGTGTATTTTGAAGTTCTTCTCTCTATTTTCAGACCACTTGGACAGCCAAATGAGGAAGAGAAAATAAGTAGTCCATTTTGTCAATTGACCATGGTAAACTTTACCTTGACTTTGGTTACCAAAAACAACTACTTCTTTAAGAAGTATTGTTAAAAACCAATTAAATGTTCCAATTCCTTCACATGGCAATAATAGAGAAAATAAGATTAACTTTCCTGATGATGGTTTACTTCAACTAATCACCCTTAGTTACTTTCTCAATACTTCTTCAAGAAGTATTTTCAAAAATCAATTAAATAATTCCTCCTTGTCCCTTGCAACTGCAGCATACCACTCTTGAAGGCATTATTGTGAAAAAAATTGCTTTATAATTTTTATCAATCCAAAATAATTTCTATTAATAAATTTTACACTTACCGATTAATTACTTTTGTCGTAATTTGTCATTTTATTAGTACTGGGTTATTCTAAATTTGGTTTTGGACTAAACTCATTATCTTCTCCCAAAATATATTTAGGTGGGGTCCATATACTGTTCCTATCTCTGTTCTGCATTTTGTGGGGCCTACAATCTCTTTTTCAGTATAATAATCACCTTTTAACTTTCAATGGCAATCATAAATTCATACTAACTTAATTAACTTCAAAGCAATATTCCTTTGGGTTTAGCTCATCATGAGCTCATTCTTGACTGTGATTTTTAAAAATTACTAAATTGCTCTTGATCGGGGCACAATTATAATTTTTAATTCTTTTGGGTCTTCCTTGTAATTTTTCCTAGGGACTAAAATGCAATTAATTCTTTCCCTTTAAGACAAAATTGCAAACAATTCTTTTCCCTTGAGGCTAAAGCACAGTTTTCACATCTTATTTTCTAACATGGAAAATACCTTTTCCCTTATTGTGATAAAAAGTAAATACTAATTCTTTCGAGTGCTTTTTCATAATTTTCTACAAAGATCAATCTTTTAATAATTCTTTTCATTACACTTTCAAATTGATTTATCTTTTAACATCGACCTCCCAACTGCACAATACTTATACCATTGCGCTCAGCTTGAGACTAACTTCAATTCAGCTGGTATATTGTATATCTTTCGGCCTAATTCTGTAATTAGTTCCTGTTAAGGGCCTTATGAAAAATTTATTCTAATTGAGGACCAAGTATATTTCCTTCTAAGTCATATGGGAAATTAATTCCATTTAAAGACCGAGTATATCACATTATTGTCTTACTTCCTCTTCCATCTTTTCATGCATCTCATGCCACATTTCCGTATTTTTATTATACATACAGTGACATCCTTTACGAAATTTGGGGATGTTACACTTCTAACTAGGAACTTTCATTCTAGTGCTAGATTTATACTAAACTCAACAATCAACTATATCAAGGTTTCATAGTTCCTTAACTACCTACCACAATCCTCAAATTCCTTGGCTCATGCTTCATGCCTTAAACATCATAAACACATTGACTAACTATGTTTTTCCTTTACAGAGGCATTAAATCTTTCTTTAAACATTGCTTTAATGATGAGCATTTTCTTTTTTTACCTTTAAACATAGTCTTGAAAATGAGGATATTACGCATATATTAACACTTTACATGACATGCTTTATAATCATAACATCATGAACAATTATGAATATTTAACTTGATTTTTCATCAAATTCTCCTTCCTTGGCTTTTCTCCATTGTTTGCTTGTACCTAGTATGGTTAGTAACTTGGGATGATATAGTAGACTTGCACATGCAATTTCATTAAAAACATTAAAAATTTTGCAGAATTTCATTTATCGTACAAAAATACCATGTTGGCTAATGAAATTTCGGCAGTATAATGGCTCAGAAATAGAACACCCCATACTTATCTCTCTAGTCAAGTAAATAGTCATAGCAACAATAGGGCAACATTGTCATAACATAAAACATGTATAAATAATATTGTGCATTAACATAAAAGAAAAACAAGTTACTACCTGAATACTTTAACCTTTTCTCTTTGAACTTGCATTCTACTTGCTTAAATCTCTTCCCAATTACTTCTTTGTAACTTCCCAAGCTTAGAAACAACAATATAACCATGCTACATCAACTAATTCTTTATGAGCTTTCTCAAAGTTCACTTTGAGCCCTAAAAACTTATATTTCTTATCTTTGGTTTATTCTTGAAACTATAACCTCTCCTTTACTAATTCATGCATGAGGGTTCCATTTTTACCATTGGATTCATGAAATTCCAACTTTTTCCTTACATTTCCTCTTAGCCGAAATCACCCTTTAAAGAAACAAGTGGAGGAATTTCATGATTCTATCATTAAAAATCATGCAATCTTACTTTCTTACATCTAATACATGCTTTCCCTAGGTTTATATGCATGAAAACATCCTCGCCCGTACATCTATATATCATGGCCAAAACATAAACCCTAGGAAAGGAGAAGAGAAACTCAACTAACCTATCTTGGACTCATGGAAAACTAACTTAAAATCAAATAACAAACTTACCTTAAGCTTGTCTTCTTGCCCTCAAGTTTACTTCTGATGGAGATTAAAGAGGCGTCTCAAAGATCTTTAAGAACTATCCACATAATCCTTTACAATGAACTTTTACAATTTGTTTATTAGATAATTTTGTTTATTTATTTTATTGGCTTCCAGTTTATATTTTCTTGGGGGCCCAAGTAATTAGTTAGATTTAAATTAGAATAAATTAAATATATTAGATATCTTATAAGAGATTTCCTAAATTTAAATTAAGGAGATTATCAAATAGTGTTAGGATTATAATATTAATTTAATTTAATTTTTTTGAATTTTCATTTTTATTATTAGGATTTTTATAATTAGATATATCTTTTAAATTTCCTAAATCTAATAGGATTATTTAAATCCCAAATATTCTTGGTTGCTTTAAGATTATGTTTTTCTTATTTTGCCTACATAAAGGCCTCCATGTAATGTATTTTTTGCATAGAAGAATGGAATAATATTATTGTGTGTTCAGTTAGGATTTACTGAGTTGTTTCTTTTCACCCTCTTGTTCTCCATCTCTCTCTTCTTTTTCCTCATCAGATCTACCATAAGGAGTGATCAACTTTGTGGGCATCCTTATAGTAAGGGATGGAGAAACGAGTTCCTCTAGGGTTCTAACTAATCATCTTCTGAATCTTTTGAGTCAAGCTCTTTCCATACTCTGTATTTTCTAGGTTACTTAGGGCATGCCTCTAAAGGGTCCATATCAGCTTCCTTCCTTTCTTTTTTCTTATTCCTTCTCCTTCCTCTCTTTCTCTCACTATTTTTTGGCACATCTCTCTCTCTCTCTTCCTTTTCTTGTTTCGACCAACTCAAGGGGGTGAGGGATATTTATAAACTTCACCAATTTACCAAATTGATCCAAGTGTCCATAAATTTTGTGGCCAAGAACACTTACTTGCTAGGTTTTGCTTCTTAAATGTTAAATTATTCCTTTCTAACACATGCTAATTTTTTTTCCAATGGGAGTAGACCATTTGTCCATCTACACAGTATATTTCCCCTAGTTAAGATTAATCTTGTATTATTTACTTTATATCTTGTATCATTTACTTTATGTTTGGACAGTTTCTTGGTATTTTACAATATATAAAATACTATTTAATTATCAATATGTATAGGAAATATATTTGTTTGGAATCTATATTTATCTTAATAACTATCCCAAACAGTATTTTATATGGGGCCCATAAGCTTTTCCCCCTTTTTCTTTTACTATGGGACCCACAATTCTTTTTCTTTTTACTGTTATGCTATATTTTTCAATCAGTATCACTTTTGAACTACACATTTTTAACTCAATTTATGCACCTAACATGGTCTAGCATGTCAAGAGGTCCATTTTGACATACATATCATTTTTCTAAATTTTTGAAAATAATTCCAATTAAGGACCGAATCTGGAATTTATTCTAGTTAAGGACCAACTTAATTCCTTCTAAGAATCATAAGGAAAATTAATTCCTTCTAAGGACCAAACATATGAAATTATCATTTTACGTCTCATAATGTTCATACAATATTTCACATATGGTATCTTATCCATTCGTGCTTTTAGCACATTCTTACAAGGCACATCGTAATCTTCTTTTAAACATTGTCTTAAAAATGAAGACTTTCTTTTCTTATCTTTGAAGATAGCCTTGAAAATGAAGATGTTACATAATTCATTCATCTATGCCCAACAATGCAATAGGCATCCTTTTTCATAAGAGAAAACCACCAAGAAAACCCTTGGACTAATTGCAAAAAAAAAGCATTAAAAATAATCCCCAAATTCCTAAAAGGTAACACCACTTATTACAAGGAAATGAGAAATAATAATATGATGAAAACTTTCTCCAAGATGGTGCCTTTAGCTTTGACGAAAAAGGAAACTAAATGTGAAAAGAAATTAATTCAACATAGGTGGCATTTTAATAAAAAAGAAAAGAACCTACTAGAATCTAATAATTCAAAATAGGAAACTAGTTGACCTTATGGCCTTATTTTTAAAATAAAATAACAAAATAATCTAATCTGATCTAAACCTAGAAATGCCACTCATTCTTCATGCAAAAGAGCACATGTCATAAGTTAATCCTTGCAATTGGACTCCTTTTGGGCTTGGATTTGGATCTTGTGAGGAGCACACAATAAGCATACTACTTGAAGGATTTTGGGTGACATCATTGTTTAAGAAGATGGTCTCTTGCTCAAGTAGTTCTTGAATGACTCCATTAAATCCTTGCTTTATTGCTCTTGTCATAGACCCATGCCTCGTAATGGATATTTGTTTCTCCAAGTTTGGGCTCTTTGTTTAGCCACTTGCTTCACTGCTTTGGTCCTTGCTCTTCCATGTCCTCCAAACTCTTGAAAATCACATCCATGCTCCTTTTGATGACCATGCCTAGCTCTTGCTCCATCATTCTCCCTCTAACCCTAGGACTCAAACCTCTCATTTCCTCTTATTCTCTCAATTTCTTATACCCTACCCTCCATTTTACTCATCCATCCTACCTTCTCTTCATCTCTTCTCCTAGGATTTTCTAGGTTTTTTCTATAATCCTTCCATATTCCGTCGTGGCCTATTCCCTCTATTCTCACCATCATTTCTTCATTCAACCTTGATATCCTACATGTTCTCATCATGGCCAAGAATTCCTCCATGGTTGGTGAGTTCTTTGCTTGATGGAAGCTTCAGGAGGATGTGTGATTAGCTTGAAAAGAACCTTGATGGAGCTTGAATCCCCTCCCAATGAAGACTTGGCTAAGACTCTCATACACTTTTCTTCTTCTACTTAAGCTCTTTCTAGATTTTGATGTAGCTAGGGTTTAGTTTACATTTGAATTGGGATTGTTGATTGGAAATTCATATTCTAATGTCTATGTATTGCAGAAGATCTATAGTTAACTAATAAGTGATTTTGTTTAATTGAATTTATGAATTCATCCTTCTATTGCCTTTTAGTTTTAGCTTGTAAATCAATGGCCATTGTTATCTACTTGCTTGGATTCATGGTTAATGATTGATGTGAAGTGTTTATTGAGTTTAAAATGTTAATTGGACTCTTCAGGAAGAAGGAACAAAGATTTATTGATCGTCTCTTGTGTTCATAGGGCTTCGTGATAAGGATTAAGAAAATAATGTGAGATTATGTTTTGATTAAGAATTAGTTTCTAATTCTTATACGTTGGTTGGGAATCAAGATCAATCTAATTGGACACTTGTGTGGGAATCTTAATCAAGCTTAATCAAATGAATTCGGATAAGGACGATAAAGTCAAGGGAATCCTAAGCTAGGCACACATTCATTTGCATTTGCTAGTCTTTTTCTTTGCTCTTATAGTTTGATTAGTTTAGTCTCTAGTTCATGTTTTGATTCCAATTAATTTCATGTTAAACCCCCTCCCAATTTCCAATCATTTGCTTTATATTTTAAACACTTGGGAAACATAATTATCTCTTATTGCCAAATCTTCATATTTGACCTAGGTTTGCAAAATATTTCATTAAAACCTAGTTTACTTTGGTACCCCTATAGCAAGGTTGTCATACCCCAAGTCTTAAAATATGCAGTTGATTAATGATTTAACAAGTTAGGGTATTGAGGCTCAAAACCACGTAGGGTTTTCTTTGGGAGAAAAGATGGACGAAGTCTAACACCTTTAGGGGCTATGATACCTTGATTTCTTGTTCAAATCTTTAAGGTAATGACATATTCTCACTTCTTCATTTTCTACAAGTTCTATGGCTTGGTTTTGTGTTTGGTGTTGGACTACAAAAATCTTAGCCATAGATTCAAACTTGCCTTGATGTTTAATGGCATAATCTTTCTCTAAGGAGAGTTTAAAGGTTATCAGTAGTTGTTACTTGGTGTTTGAAACAAGATTTATGGTTGCATCTTGTGTTTGGAAGCCTATTTGTGATGTGGGTAGTGATTATATATTGTTAAATCCAAGATTTTTGGATTGTTTGATCTTGCTACTTATTCCTACTATTGATGCATGCATCTTTGATGAATGTATGTGTAGAGGATTCTCTTAGTACTTTTGGAGCTTGGAGGATCTCTTTAGAACAATTGAAATGTAACATCCCCAATTTTCAGCGCTATGCAAAAGTATGATTACGGTGTGCCCTATAAAATGTACTAGAAGAAGAAATGGAAAAGATATGGTATTAAAGACAAAATGGCAATTTCCACGTAGGGTCTTTAAGTGGAAATTAATTTGCAGATTGGTCCTTGATAGAAATTTATTTGCAAATTGTTCCCTGAAAAATATTTGTAAATTGGTCCCTAAAAAATTATTTACAGTTTAGTCCCTCTAGGGTAATTTCCAAATTATGCAAAATTTATATAAAAATAAACCTAATGATATGTAAGACTCAATGTAATAATGTATTAAGTCCAAATAAATCAATTTGAAAAGAAATAGACTGCAAATATTATGCAGAAAAAGATAAAAAGTACAGTGGACCCCACAAATAAAGAAAAAGTAAAAAAAAAAGTATGTGGGCTCTATATAAATGCAGTTTGAGATAGGATATTAAGTTGAATGCAGATCACAAACTAGATTATTTTTTTGTACTTAAAGGAATATACAGTATTATAAAATACTGTAAAAGTGGCTTTAACTATCAAGATAAAAAGTAACTAGTACAAAATATATCTTATAACATCCCATAATTCCTGAAAATGTTACTATATGCATAGATATATGAAATTTTAGTATAGGATATATAAAAAGATTGGAAAAAGAAGTGAAACAGTAATTTCACAGTCTAGGGAATGATTAAAAAATAATTTACAGTATAGTCCCTGCATGGAAAATTATTTGTAGTTTGGTGCCTAGGGAAAATTACAAAGGACCCAAAAGAATAAATATTTGCATTTTGCCCCTCCCATGGGTAATGTTGTAAATATGCAAAATTTGTCAAAATGGACCTCTTGACATACTAGATCTAATGGAATAATGTATTAAGTCTAAGATGATCAATTTGGAAAGAATTAGGATAATTTACAGTGGTCCCCACCAGTGTAGAAAAAGTAAGAGGAAAAGTATATGGGTCTCACACAGATACTTTTTGGGATAGGATATTAAAGTGAATGCAGATCCAAATGTAGTTTAATCCTGTATCAATAAAGTAATAAAATATTGCTAAAGTAACTTATCTATCTAGGCATAAAGTAATCAGTATAGGATATATCTGAACTAGAAAAAATATGTAGTATTTTGGACACTTCTCTCTCTCTTATTGGTGCCATAATTCGATATGTGCAAGGGAGAAATATCATATTATTTCTTTGAAAAGTTCTTAAGTAAGAGTTGATTTTTGCCAACCAAAGTACATTTAATTAAACTATGGTAATTAGGCAAGTGGGATCCTTATTTATCTCTCCTATTGGCCAACTAAGGTACTGTCTTAGAGAGTAAACCAAAAAAATTGCACAAGGAAGAAGGAAGTTGGCGTGAGAAAGAAGGAAGAGAAAAGAGAGAGGCAAGCTTGAAGCAACTAAGATCAAGTTTGAGGTATGATATTCTACAACTTCGAGCTAGTTTCTCAAGTAATTTGGCATGGTTTCATGAAGTTCTCCTCTCTTTCTTCTTGAGTTCAATTTTGGAGGCAAGAGGAAGTGAAAGAAGTGAGTTTTCATGCAAGAAGCTTGGTAAAAACAATGTACAAGTTGAGAAAGTAACATTTTGCAAAGGTTTGAGCCAAGTTGCATGAAAAATTATTTCTTCCTCCTTTAAGATGCATTTTAGCCAAAACAAGGGATCATGTTAGAGTGGGAATATCATGGATTTGATGCCAAAAATGAATTCGTCATGGTGGATTTCTTTAAGAACAAGTATTAGTGTCATGAAAAGACCAAAGATAACCTATATAGATGTTGAGGGTTTGATGGAGACTTTATGAGGAAAGTCATGAAATCAATAGCTCAAGTGAGTACTTGATGTTGTATTTGGGTTCAAGAAAGCTTGTGGAAGTCCTTGAAAAAAGTGAAACCAAGAGCAAAAACAAAAAGAATCACTAATGTCTCTTGATGATTTATGAATTGCCATATTGCTATTTTGATTATATGTGACTATTTTGGCTGAAAATATGTAGGGTTTTGATCACAGGATATTCATTTTCTAAGGGAAAACTTGTTTAATCAAGTATTTTGATTATTCCAAACCAACCTTCAAGAGCTTGGAATAAAGATATCAAAGGTGCACAAAAAGCTCAAGTGAAGAAATCCTGGAGAAATCAGTGCAAAGATTCATGTAGGATGTTTAAAAATGTTTTGATTTGAGTAAAAGACTTTAATTTGGTGAAAAGATGTTTTAAAACCTTGATTCTATGTTAAATCATGGAATATTTGAAAAATACCCACCAACAGACGAAGTTTGAAAGGTTAATACCAATCTGTCATCTGGAAATTCGAACTTTGGCTTTGGAAATTCGAATTTCGTACTAAAACTGAACAAGTCTGAAGAGATACCTCTCTAACAGACGAATTTTGACTTGATGAAATTTGAATTTTAATAAGTATCTGAAAGGAGCTTTCACTAACAGACGAACTTTGGTTTAGAAAATTCGAATTTCAGACAAAATGAAACTTATGAAAACTAAAGAAATTCGTCTGAAATTGTGTCTAAGTTCATCTGAAACCAAGTTTAGAATGAATTTCAAAATTGCTCACTGACAGACGAACTTTAAACATGAAAATTTGAATTTCAGAAACTGAGCTTGTGAGTCTGTTAAAGTGATATGTTGACATACGAATGACAGTATTTATAAATTCGAATTTTGAAGTTAGTCTGAAAAGAGGTCTCTTTGACAGACGAACTTTGACATTTGAAAATTTGAACTTTGAATTATACGAGCTACTGTGACTTATGAACCAGCTACAGATAAACGAATTTTGGGATTCCAAAATTCGAATTCTGAAGGCACTGTAGCAAATTGAAAATACTATTCATACTTAACAGAAAAACTTTCTACTTGAAAATTTGTATGTCACAAAGAAGAAACATTTTCCAAATATCAAAATTTGAATTTCACTTCATGACAGACGAACTTCGGGCTTTCAATGTTGAAGCTGTTTACCTTCGGTGTCTGCGAAATTCGTCTGTTGACCAACCAAAATTCACATTTCAGTATGTTAGAAGCATTAAATGCGGTTGGTTAATGGATAGTTTTTCAGAGTAACCATTGGATAACTTCTCCAACGGATAGATTTTGTCTCTAACGTATAGTTGAGACCTAAATCTATAAATACAACATCATTTGAAGTTGTGGGTAATGATTTTAACATTGTATATACTGAAACTCTGCCAAATCAATTACTCAAAGTCTGTTACTCTCTCACTTCAATATTTTGTACTTCAACTTTCATATTCACTCTATTTAAGAGAGTTTAATTCTTGTAATCAATCTAATCTTCATCTGGAAGATAGATATTCTTGTAAGGGGACATCACAAGGGATTGGGGAGTACTTTGTAAGAGTGCATAGAGTGATTGAGTGAAGCTCTAGAAACAGAGCAACATCTCTGTACTGAGGCATTTGCAAGAAGCCCATGGAATTCTTGCAGTATAGTGGAAAATCTCAAGTGGTGACTTGAGGACTAGACGTAGGTCAAGTGGAGAGACCGAACCAGGATAAATCTCTAACTCTTCTTCTCTTTACTGCCACCTTTACAGTTATTTGGTTATACTCTGTTTTACCATCATATATTGCTTTCTTCACCTTCTTGATATTTTGCAGAAAATTTTTAATATTCCCAATTCACCTCCCCTCTTGGGAAGCCAGCTAATCTAACAAAACCTACCAAAATTTTTACGAAATCTTAAAACCCATTATGTCTTAATATGGCTATTTGATGTTTTACGGCATATTTGATAATATGTATGCATGAATTGGGATTTTCTACTAGGATTTCCAAAACCTCATCACTTAAATGCTAACATGATAGGCCCAAGTTATGACAAGGAGCCAAAGAGCAAGAAGAAGAATCTTGATGATTAGATTGATAATTACAATTGTTCTTTGTCTCTTTGCAATTGTATGTA
Organism: Adenanthera pavonina; assembly: GCA_026686845.1. Taxonomy (NCBI): domain Eukaryota; kingdom Viridiplantae; phylum Streptophyta; class Magnoliopsida; order Fabales; family Fabaceae; genus Adenanthera; species Adenanthera pavonina. The sequence goes on along the minus strand of JAIVEN010000019.1, from coordinate 5,607,481 downwards.
GGATTGTATAAGAATTTATGAGACAGCGCTTGTGTGTTATCATGTCCTCTAAGTCATATGACTGGGGATGAGACAGCGATTGTATAAGAACTTATGAGATAGCGATTGTATAAGAACTTTGGCTATGATGGTCAGAAAATTTGAAAGATTTTACAACAAGAAGAGAAACAAAAAATTCTTCAAGAAATGAGCAGCTGGAGATAGCAAGAAAGAAGGAAAAGAACCTATCACTTGCTACGAGTTCAAGAAGCAGGGACATATCAAATTGGATTGTCCATAATTCCTCAAGAAGCAAGAGAAAGAAAAGAAAGCTGCAAATAAAGGCAAGAAGAAAAGAGCGTACATCTCATCAATCTGGGGCAATAGCTCAGATGAAGAAGAAGATGATGAAGATGAGATTGCCAACATCTGTCTGATGGCACTTGCATCTGAAGAAGCTGAAATCCCATCCAATAGTGATCAAGAAAATGAGGTATATGAATCTAAACCTTCCTATTCTAAATTACTGGATTCATTTCATGAACTGCATGATGAGTTCATTAAGACTACCAAAGAACTCAAACAAGCTAAAAGAAAGATTAACAAGTTAGAATCTCAGCATAACATCTCTGAAACTGCTCATATGCATATTGCTGAATCTGCTTGCTGTAAATCATGCATTGAATTAAAACAAACCAATGACTATCTGGTGAAAAGCATGTCTGGACTCACTAAAGGAAAAGATATGTTATTTGCTTTAATGGGGAGTCAGAGAATAACACAGGGAAAGACTGGACTTGGCTATGACCCCTGTGCAGTAAAAGAAAAATCAGGAGGAAAAATCAAAATGTATATATGAAACATTTTGTTCATGATAGTGGCAGTAAAAAGAAAGATCATATCTCACGACATATTTAATCCTATGATCAACCAAAACATGGAAAACAAAAATTTTATCTGCATTGCTTTCTTCCTGCATCTCAATCCAGCGGTCCCTTTACCACCTATCACTTCTGTAACAAGAAGGGACATATTTCCAGTTCATGTGCTTTAAAGAAAAATAGACTTGACAGGAAGGTTAAATGGGTTCCCAAGGGTACATCTATATCTAGGAAAAATACTACTGACAGAAAAGGACCTAAGCAAATTTGGGTACCGAAAAAGAAAATATGAACTTTGTCTTGCAGGTTTACCTTAAAGCTAAAAAGAGCAATAAATGGTATATGGACAGTGCCTGCTCAAGCCATATGACTGGGGATAAGGAGAAGTTCATCACCCTTAGAGATAAGAAAGGAGGAAATGTGACCTTTGGAGATGATCAATATGGCAAAATAGATGGCATTGGCATTGTGGGGAAGAATCCTGAAACATCCATTGAAGAGGTGCTGTTTGTAATTGGCCTCAACCACAATCTGCTAAGTGTGAGCCAGACATGTGACAAAGAAAACTGGGTATTGTTTGACTCAAAGTTTTGCCTGGTCATCTGAAAAAGTGATCACAAAGTAATCCTCAAGGCTCAAAGGGATGGTAACTGTTATACTATTGATCTTGATGAACTTCCTCCCTTAGATTCTGTATGTTTGATTAGTCAGGATAATGATAGTTGGTTGTGGCATAGAAGATTAGCACATGTTAACATGAATCAACTATCAAAACAGGTTAAAAATGAGTTAGTCACTGGCCTACCACAAATTTCTTTTTTGAAAAAGACAAAGAATGTGATGTATGCCTAAGAGGAAAACAAACTAAATCATCATTTAAATCTAAAAACGTAGTCACCACATCTAGACCTCTGCAACTATTACATATGAATCTGATAGGACTATCTAGAGTTAAGAGTATTGGTGGAAATCTGTATGTTCTTGTAATTGTGGATGATTACTATAGATTTACTTGGACATTGTTTCTTTCTTCTAAAAGTGATATCTTTGATGCATTTGTAATCTTAGCTAAGAAAGTGCAAAATGAGAAAGGTATTTCTATTGTATCTATCAAGTCTGATCACGGAGGAGAGTTTGAAAATTCATACTTCCTGGAGTACTGTGATGAGCATGGAATTGATCACAACTTCTCAGCTCCAAGAACTCCTCAACAAAATGGAGTGATGGAAAGAAAGAACAGAACAATTGGTCAGATGGCAAGAGCTATGCTGAATGAAAAGGAACTCTCTCAAGTATTCTGGGCTGATGCAGTAAACACAACAAGTTACATCATAAATAGAGCCTACTTCAGACCAATTCTTGGGAAGACTCCTTATGAGCTATACAAAGGAAGGAAGCCAAATCTCTCACATCTATATGTATTTGACTGTAAGTGCTTCATTCACAACAATGGAAAGGAGAATCTGGGTAAGTTTGATGCCAGATTAGATGAAGGTATATTTCTGGGCTACTCTAGTAGGAGTAAAGCATATAGAGTTTTTAACAAAAAGTCTAAATTAGTAGAAGAATCTGTGCATGTAGTGTTTATTGAAAATGAAACTGTTTTTAAAAATGTTACTGATGAAGATGATCTCATTTCAAATTTTAAGAACTTAGACCTTTCTGAAGAAGATAAAATTGAACCTCCAAAAATATCTGAATCTATTAACATAGAAGAAGATATTCAAGAGAAAGATTTTGAGGATGAGAATAATGAAGAAATATCTCAAGAACTCCCTAGAGCTTGGAGATATCAAAGGAATCATCCTGTTGATCAAGTAATTGGGGATGTTCAAGAGAAAGTTAAAACCAGAAAACAGTTAAGGGATCAGATGATAAACTGTGCTTTCATCTCTCAAATTGAACTAAAATGTACTAAAGAAGCCTTAACTGATGAATACTAGATTTTAGCTATGCAAGATGAGTTGAATCAATTTGAAAGAAATCAGGTTTGGGATTTAGTGCCTAGACCCAAAAATCATCCTATCACTGGCACTAAATGGGATTTTAGAAATAAACTTGATGAATCTGGAATACTAATGAGAAATAAAGCTAGATTGGTTGCTAAAGGATATAATCAAGAAGAAGGTATTGATTTTGAAGAAACATTTGCTCTAGTGGCTAGATTAGAAGCAATTAGAATTCTATTAGCATATGCATGCATGAAAAATATAATATTATATCAAATGGATGTAAATAGTGCTTTTCTTAATGGATATATCATGGAAGAAGTTTATGTAGACCAACCTCCAGGCTTTGAGGACTCTACAAAACCAAACCATGTTTATAAACTGAAGAAAGCTCTTTACGGTTTAAAGCAAGCCCCCAGAGCATGGTATGAAAGATTAAGCAATTTTCTAACTGAAAAGGGGTTTAACAGAGGAAAAGTAGATACTACTTTGTTCACTAAGAAAGAAAATAATGATTTACTTATTGTTCAAATTTATGTTGATGATATTATATTTGGTGCTACTAATGAATCTCTTGGCAAGAATTTTTCAAAGCTAATGTAGGGAGAATTCGAAATGTCAATGATGGGTGAGCTCAACTTCTTCCTTGGTTTACAAATTAAGCAATGTGATGATGGTATCTTTCTCAATCAATTCAAGTATCTGAAAGAATTACTAAAAAAGTTTGGCATGGAAAATGCTAAGCCAATGGGAATACCTATGGCTACTGCAACCAAGCTTGATATGGATGAAGGAGGAAAAATGTTTGACATAACTCAGTATAGAAGGATGATTGGATCTTTGCTATACCTAACTGCCAGTAGACCTGACATCATGTTTTGTGTCTGTATGTGTGCAAAGTTCCAGTCATGTCCCAAGGAAACCCATGCAACTACTATGAAGCGTATCTTCAGATATCTTTTTGGAACATCATAGATGGGTCTTTGGTATCCAAAGGACAATGGAGAAGATCTCAAAGGATACATTGATGCTGACTTTGCAGGATCCAAAACTGACAGAAAAAGCACAAGTGGAACATGTCAATTTCATGGAGGATCCTTGGTCTCATGGTTTAGTAAGAAGCAAAACAGTGTAGCCTTATCCACGGCACAAGCTGAATATGTTGCTACTGGAAGCTGTTGTGCCCAAATCAACTGGATGAAACAACAACTTGAAGATCTTGAGATTGAGATGAAGGAAATACCAATAATGTGTGACAATCAAAGTGCCATTAACATCACAAAGAATCCAGTCATGCATTCAAGGACAAAGCATATTGAAGTTAGGCACCACTTCATAAGGGATCATGTTTTTAAAGGAGAAATCAGATTAGAATACATCCCAACAGAAGATCAAGTTGCTGACATCTTGACAAAGCCTCTTTCAGAAGATAGGCATTGCAAAATCAGAAGAGAATTATGTATGGTAAATCCCAATGAACTGTAAGTAAATCCTTGTGTAAATCTGTTTTTAGAATTTCTGACATTGATTTAATTCTAACTTTAGCATCAGAGTAAGTTTAATTTAAGTTGCAGGTGCTCCTCATAAGTTTCAATGGCAAAAAATATGAAAAATGGAGCACTCCAGAATGGAACAATCAAAAACTGAAAAGGAAAGCTAGAAATCTGAGTTTCAGGATCCATTCTGTAAGTTTATAAAGTTAAAATTCACATTCTAGATGTGTATTAGACGAATTTCATTGATAAATTGTGTTTTAGAACAAGTCAGCATGTTTGACATTCGAATTCTGATGCCCATCAGACGAACTTTAGCTTGCTTTACTTTGTAACAGTTCTCGGTGATCCTTCAAAATTCGTCTGTTGGTCTATGAAAATTCAAATTTTCAAAAATAAAGTTCCAATATTATCTTTGTCCAACATGAAAAATTATGCGAATTTCCATTTCTCAAAATACGCATGTTGGAAACTCTTTACAAAATGTTGAAATTTGAATTTCAGATTCAAAATTCGTCTATTGAAACATGCTCACTTTATTGAATCTCTGAAAGATGAATTTTCATAATTAACATTTGTCTGTTGTTTGTTGTATTGATAATTGCTTGCTACCTACTCTTTGAAATTTGAACTTTGTTGAAACAAAGTTCATCTGTTCATCTGTTGAGGTTTAAACCAAGTCTCTGTTAGACGGACTTTCAGAAGAAAATTCGTCTGTCAGTAAGCTTTGCTAAATGGGTTAACTTGTAACTACTCAAAATTCAAATTTTGACCCCTCAAAATTCGTCTGTCCTGCGGTTACACACGTTAAAACCTACGGTTATCCTCTGAACAAACGCAATCCTATTCATCTCTCTCGTGGGTTTGTTCAAATTCTCTCATCAATACCCTTTAATTCTGACCGTAAATCTCCATCTTTCACCGATTAAACTTCTCTTCACACCCTATAAACACATTTCCTGCTTCATTCTGAATTATTCAACCACGAAAATGGCAAGAGTGAAAAATCCCGAAGCTAGAAAGGAAGAATCTCGGCCAAAGAGAACCGTGAAATCTCAATATGCCTCGAAGGAGAGTGAGAAATCGAAAAGAAATGTGAATCCAGCAAAGCAACCCCCTCCAAAAGGTAGAAAACAACTCCAAAGCCTGATTCAAAGAAAGCTGTGCCGTCTTCTTCAAAGAAAATAGAGCCCTCGGTTCCTGCTACTCCTGCTGCTACTGCTGTTGCTTCCACCTCCTCTAGCACTGAATCTGGAGAATACGAGCTGACCACATTGCCATTATGGAGCAATGCTCATATTCAGGAGGAGTACACGACCAAGTTTATGGGGAAGAAGGTAATCAAGCCTCACTGTGTCAATATGGAAGAATTCTTAATCTCTAACAACTTTGATGCCGGGCTGTAGATGATCAAATACAAGATTTTGTTAGAGATATTGGAAAGATACGATGATAAGGTAGTGAAGACTTGGTATGCTTCTCTGAAATACAACAGCAAGAAAAGGAAGTAGGAAGTCAATCTGAGATCAAGGACCATCTGTCTATCAGATGAAACCCTTAACGAGGTATTAGAAATTCCAGGGCAAGATGACTTGAAGATTGACATCACTACTTCTGGATATATGGATGAGGCAGAGACTGCTAATGAAGAAGGTGAACCATTCCTAAACTACAAGGAGAGCACAATCCTGAGCACTTTGTTCAGAAGAAAGGAGAATAAGCCACCCATAAGTTTGCTCAAGCCCACTGACCTCAGTGCTTAAGTGAGGATCCTACACTACATAGTGTCTAGGATTATCTTCAACAAAGGAGGTAGCTTCAATCTGATCACAAGGGCAGAGGCACATGTAATGGCAGCAATCATGCGTGGGAAGCATATCAACATGGGACATATCATTCTCCAACACATGATCAAGGCTAGGGATCAGAGGAAAGACTCTACACTTCCTTTCCTTTTTGGGGTCAAAATCATGAAATTTCCTTTCCTTTTCAAACCCTAAATAGGCAGAAAATTTCAGAAATTTGTAGAAAAAAATTTACCCGATTAAATTTGCAATCTAATGGTATATCCTTAATCCTTGAAGCCTATACATCACTTTTCATGGACTAATTTCTTCATGGCTTCATTTTCTCTCTCTAGGCTTCCATGGCAGAAATTCTCTAAGGCATGAGAGAAAGAAAAACTCCATGGAAACTCTCTTAAACACTTGATTACACAAGATAATAGTCATAAAAGCTTACCTTGATCACATGAGCTCCAACTTTTTCCTCTTACTTCTCTATTTTCCTCTCAAGTTTTTGTGCTCTCTCTCTCTCCCTACGGGCTGCAGAACCAGACGTGTGTTGAAGTGGTGAAAATGGCTTAACTTAAGTCATTAAGGAAGGAGATCTAATAACCAATTAATCATGGTTATTTTTGGTCAATCATGGTTACTTTAAGTAATAAAGCTTTTCAAGAAATTTCCTTTGTATCCAACTCAAAATTTTAGACGTGATTCACCTTCTTTTTTTGGCCAAAAATTCCTTCACAAACTTTAATGGACTAAAATACTCTTTACCAATTAAATTTACCCGTACCGATTGAGTATTTTTGCCAAAATTGCCATTAAATTGGTATAGGATTATCCAACAATTACTTTTAGCCTAAAATTATTATCTAGACCCAAAATATATTTTATTAAGGCCCAATAATTTTTCTTGAATTAATACTGCCTTTTCCTATAGTCCAAATTGACTTTTATCGGGTAAAATATTAATATTAAATCCTAATTACCCAATAAATGTTATTTTATCCTTAATAAATTTCATACTATTTTTCATTGTGTCTAACTCATTGAGAGCTTCATTTTGACTATAATTTTTCATATTTACAAAAATGCCCTTGACCCAAGACTAATTTATAATTCTTGAAACTTTCGGGTTCTTTTTCATAATATTCCCCAAGGATTAATTTGCAATAAAATTCCATCTATTGGGGACTAAATTGCAACGTATTTTCATTTTTGTGGGCCAAATTATGATTGTCTCATTTTCTGGTCTAACTTGGTAAAATGACCCGTTTACCTTTTTTGTTTCTTTTTGTGTCACTCGGTTTTAGCTGCTTCTCTGTATATTGTATGCTATCAACATTTTTCCCTTGGAGCTAAAATAAAATTTTCACATTTTACCCTTACTAGGGAAATAACCGTTTTGCCCTTAAGCCGGGTCAAAAATATAATTATTCATTCTTTTGGGCCTTTTCTTGTAATTTTACCCAAAAACTAATTTTTTATTATTTTTTTCACTATTCACATTAACTTGAAATTGGTCTATCTCATAACTTGGACATCCCAGAAATGGAATACTTATATCGTTGCGCTCAGCTTGGAGCTGACTTTCATTCAAGTGGTATATTGCATATTTTCTGAGGTAACTTCTAGAATTAATTTCTGCTAAGGATATTATGAAAAATTAATTCCAATTAAGAATGAAACATAACTTCTTTTAAAAATTAGATGATAAATTAATTTCTTTTAAAGCCCAATTATATATACCATTTTCATCTCGCTTCGTTTCTCATCTTTTATTCATTTTATAACATCCCACAACAATAGGGATATTACAAAAAAAGTATTTTGTAGCACCTCTATTTAGGACCATTTTCTATGTATTAGACCTCATTAGAAACCAACTATACTTAATTAGAAGCTTGAATCACAATAAAATATTATAATAAATTTAATCAATTTTCTATGGTATTATTCATTTAATCCCAATTTTTTTCTCTCTTTTTCGGAAAACTTCCAAAAATAATAACTAATTTAATTAAAATGATATGAAAGTGATTCAAGTATCTATGGATAGCTTAAAATATTATCTACATGGGAAAATATCAATTAGAGCATCTACCTGTTGAATCAAGTGTTTTGATGATTCCAAACTAACTTTCTAGAGCTTGGAGAGAAGATATCAAAGGTGCACAAATGATCTCAAGTGGAGAAATTCAAGAAAAACCAGCACAAGAATAGATGTAGAATCTACAGCCTTGTTTAAATTGAGTAAAAGACTTTGATTTGGCAAAAAGATATTTTAAATCTATGATTCTATAGAATATTTGAAAAACACTCACTAACAGACGAAGTTTGAAACACTTATACTGATATGTTATTTTGAAAATTCGAACTTTGGCTTTGGAAGTTCGAATTTCGTATTGAAAATAAACAAGTCTGAAAAGAGGCTTCTCTGACAGACGAATTTTGACTTGAGAAATTCGAATTTTGATACTTGTCTGAAAAGAGCTTCTTATGACAGACGAACTTTGGCTTTTGAAAATTCTAATTTCAGACAAAACACAACTTATGAAAAATAAGAAATTCGTCTGAGGATATGTCAAAGTTCATCTGAAAACTAAGTTTGGAAAGAATATCAAGATGGCTCACTGACAGACGAACTTTGAACATGAAAATTTGAATTTCAGAAACATAGCTTGTGAGTCTGTCATAATGATATATTGATATATGAATGATAGTATTTAGAAATTCGAACTTTGTATTTAGTCTGAAAAGAGGACTCTCTTACAGACGAACTTTACAGTTTAAAAATTTGAATTTCGAATAGTTGAATTATTGTGCCTTATTGAACTGCCCTCTGATAGACGAATTTCGAGTATCAAAATTCGAATTTCAAAGACACTATAGCAAAATGGAACTACTATTCACTTATTTAAGAAGAACTTTTTACTTGAAAATCCGTATATTCCAACATAGAAACATTTTCCAAAGATCAAAATTTGAACTTTGCTTCATGACAGACGAACTTCGAATATTCAACGTTGAAGTCTTTAGCCTTCGGTCCCGACAAAATTCGTCTGTTGGCCAACCAAAATTCGAACTTTGACTGTCAGAAGCATTAAATGCGGTTGGTGAACGGATAGTTTTTCAGAGTAACCATTGGGTAACTTCCCCAACGGATAAATTTTGTCTCTAACGTATAGTTGAGACCTAAATCTATAAATATAACATCATTTGAAGTTGTGGAAAATGATTTTAACTTTGTATATACTGAAACTCTGCCAAATTATCTACCCAAAGTCTCTTACTCTCACATACTTCAATATTTGTACTCCAACTTTCATATACATTCTGATTAAGAGAGTTTATTCATTGTAAATAATCTTATCTTCATCTGGAAGAAAGATTTTCTTGTGCGAGGATATCACAAGGGATTGGGGAAGCACTTAGTTAGAGTGTGAAGAGAGAATGTGTGATCTCTAAAACAGAGCATCAATATTGTATTGTGGCATTTGCAAGAAGTCCACTAAATTCTTGCAAGATAGCGGAAAATCTCAAGTGGTGGCTTGGGGACTGAATGTAGGTCAAGATTGAGAGACCGAACCAGGATAAACATCTGTGTCTTCCCTTCTCTATTACTGCCTTCACTGATTATTCGTTTATACTCTGTTTTACTGTCACATTTGCTTTCCTCACTTTCTTAAAGTTCTGCAGAAAATTTTAATCTTCTCAATTCACCCCCCCTCTTGGGAAGCTAGCACATCTAACACTACTTGGCCAATTGGTATAGTAAATTTTGTGAATTTTTACTGTTTATATGGTCAATTTCTGAAAATCCAGTTTTCTGGGCTAATTTTGATAATTCACCATAATTCGTACACTCATCCAAATTGAGTTCTATTTGGATCATATGAAAGATCTTTCTATCTATCTATTTTCCAACCATATATAACATTCATATTTTATACAACAAAAAGCTTAAACAGTAGCACGTTTACTCTGTAGTGGTCAGAATGACCATTGGTATCCAAATACTTACAATACAAAAATTGTAAAATATTCACATGACCATATTTCATCTTCATATCATGCCATACATTAGCTAGGACTTAAAGGAACATAAAAACTTGGAGAAACATATTTGACATCATCTTTACAAATTTACATAAAAGTTCTAAACTCATGGCCATTGAGATCAATATCAAGCTAATGGCCAAATTCTTTCTCCTTTCCTTTCTCTTCCTTGATGGTCTTGCCATTGTTTCTAACTAATCATGGTTAATATGTGGAAGGGTGAGATTCATAGAATCTCAGTAGATAAATCCTACACATGCCATCATAGCGTCACATTGAGCATGAAAACATTAAGAAAACATAGTTCATCACATAGGCACATTGGAAACATATACATTTTATAAAAAATTTGGTAGAGTTTCATTTTATAAAATGGACATCCTAGGGCTCAAAACCCCTCATACAACTCAGCCAACATCATAGAAATGTCACAAGTCAACATTTCATACATATGCCATAGTGTCAAATATCAAAGAAACAATAATGACAATGCGATGCTAGTAAAGAGAATTATCTACCTTATAGTACTTCCTTGCTTCCCACACTTTTTTCAACACTTCTTGGACCTTCCAATACTTCTCCAAGCTTTAAGCTTCCTCAAACCTAAACATATCATTAAACAATTACTCAAGCAAATGGTTCCATGACTTTCTTCAAAAATTTACCAAAAATTCATTCCTAGCTCAAAAATGATGAATTATATCTCTATTCCATGTAATTTTTTGTAAAGAATCCAAATATGGCCTTAGAATTACCAAATTCCATCTCTAGCTATGGTTACTGTTCATTCCAAATTAAGCTTCAAAACCTTAAATTTTTCACTTAACTTTTCTTTGATCTTTCTTTGTACAACACACTTGCTTTTAAGGTTTTGGACCATGGGGAATCCATTTTTGAGGTCAAAAACTTGAAATTCCAACTCTAAATACTCCCCCTGTTCTGACCGAAATTCATGGTAAATGGAGGAAAATTGCTACACTTAGTTATACAACAAACTACTTACATATTCAAGTTTTAAATGAACATTCTATTGTTTTCCCTATGATTTATGGTTGGAAAACTCCATTTCTTGCTGAATCATGCCATGGACGGAACCTCAAGAGGATGGAGAAGAATTTCTAATCCATGAACCATGCTTCTAATACCATAGATAGCAAGCTTAGAATGATAGAAGACAAACTTACCAACTTGCTTTCAATTTTGCCTTGGATTTCTTCTTCTTCTTTCTCTCGTTTCTCTCCTTTCTTTCTTGTGTTTTCAGCCCCTATTTTGTTGTTGGAAATGGTCGTGCAGAATGGTGAAAAGTGAGTGATTAAAGGACTTAATTATGCAGCTTAATCATGGTTAACTCTTAATTAAACTTATTTTGGCCAAAAATTGTCAACTTCTTGGAGAAGCTTTCTCCAAAAAATGGTGCTGCCCAAGCTGTCCATTTGTCACGCCCAATGAGAGGGCTTTGAATGTCTAGTATACTCAATTTTTTCCAATCCAGATATATCTTGAACTAGGTAATTTTTAACCATACCGATAAAATTGCTTGTTACAGTAAATTAGCATTTTTGGGCTACATGACAATTCCAATTTTATTTTTATATTTCCTTAATTATCATGTCCCAAATGATATCTGTGTATGGCTTATATCCTGTCTCAGTTTCTTTTTAACTGTATGTGGGACCAACCGTTTACTTTACCGGTTTATTGTTACTTTTAGACACTTGACACTAATTATTTTTTTATCCTTGAGCATTAATCCTCAGTGCCATATACCATTGGACTTCTCTCATCGAGGACTTCGTTTTAATTGTAATTTTACATATTTACAAAATTACCCTTGACCCAAGGTTAAATTATAATTTTCAAAATTTTTGGGTTATTAGGTGTAATTTCCCCCAAAGACTTTTTAACTTCCCCTCCCGTGAATTTTATATATTTTGGGACATGGAAATTATTTTTATAATTTTTTAGGGGTAAAAATATAATTTCTCATTTTTTTATTCAACCGAGAAAAATAACCTTTTTACCCTTTTTCACGTAAAACGTTGTCTGTCCATTTTCATAAATTTCTTGTACATTTTATGTTATCATTTATTTCTTCCTATTTCATGGAATATTACATTTCACATAAATGCGATATATGTTCTAAAAGTAGAAAAATAAGCTTTTCAAAGAGTCAAAGTACATCTAATTTGGATACATATACAATTTATAGTGAATTTTTAAATATAAGGATCTAAACTAGATAGTGTTATGTTTACTTTATGAACAGAATTATGTTTTATGAATGAAATATTACTAGTTTGAATGCAATTGGAGCTATATAATAAAAGTTATATATATTTCCCTAAATTTATTCCAATAAAAGTTATGTTCTAACCCTTAATGGTTTAAGATAATGTTATACCTTGTTCGAGTTAAATAAATGTATAAAATAAATATGGCTATAAAGTAGATATGTAATTGGCTAAAAATATTGATATCTAAAAACGTGTCTAAAATTTCAAAAAATCGATAGACATAGAAATGAGCAAAAAAAAAAAGCATAAAAGACAATTTTTTGCATTAGAACTGAAAAGGAGAAAATTATAATTTGGCCCTAAAAAAAATTCTTTACAAAATTGTCTATAAAAAATATGGATTAATATGATGACTTTGCCTCTAGAAATCAAATTTATTTTATTTTAGTCCCTCAAGAAGGTGTATCATGTGGGGAAAGAGAGTGAAATAAAGTTTTGGGGAACATTATAGATAATGACCTAAAGTTTGAAAAATTATAAATTTACCCTAGTCAAAGGTATTTTTGTAAATATAAAAAATTATAGTCAAGATGAAGCTCTCGATGAGTTAAGCACAATACTATTTGGAATTTAATGAGATTAATATAATATTGATTGGACATTAACATTTTATTAGTAATATTTTACCCGATAAAGGTTATTTTAGATTGCAGAAATAGGCATTACCGATTCAAAGGCAGTGATTGGACCTTACTAAAATATATTTTGGGTCAAGATAATGATTTTGGATAAAAATAATTTTTGGATAATTTTGTTCCAATATAATGACAATTTCAGCAAAAATATTAAATTGGTACAGGTAAATTCAATCAGTAAAGGGTATATTTATCCATAAAAATTATTAAAGTAATTTTTGGCTAAAAATGAGGTGAGACATGTCTGAAACTAACCATGGGACACATAAAGAATTAATTGAAAAACTTTATTAAAGTTAACTCAAATTGGTTAAGTAATTAACTTGCACTATTCACCTATTAGATCGCTTTCCTCCAAGTAATGAGTTAAGCTTCATTTTAATAACTTCTTCTTCATTTGGATGTCTGGATAGAGGCAAGAAGAGGGAAAGAAGCATGAAAATATTGAGACAAAGAATAAGAGCAAGAAGCAAAGTTTGATTATCAAGTATCCAAGGTAACATTTTATGGTTAACCTCTTGTGTTTTCTTGTATTTGGGAGAGTTTCCATGGAGTATTTTTTGCTATTTCTCCTTTGAAAATTTCTGCCTAGAGAGAGAGTAGAGATAGAAAATGAAGCCATAAGAAAAATAAATGATAAAAAGTGTTGTATAGGCTTCAAGATGCAAGAGTGTGCCATTAGATTGCAAGTTTGTTAAGTTATGACTTTCCTATAATTTTTGCTGATTTTTGGTTATCTTTGGTTCATGATAGGAAGGAAATTTATGATTTTAACTCCAAAAATGTATTCTTTGGGTCTAAAATAGGTTAAGACAAGCATGTTATACAAGAAACTCCTAGAGAATAACAAAATATTATTTTAGGGATAAAGTTGCCACTTTGTGAGGGAAGTTGTGTAATTAGTAGCTAATGACATTATTTTGTGATGCTATAGAATTCAAAGGAGTGTTTGAAGACTAAAGAAAGGGTGTGTAAAGTTTGAAGCTTATTGGAAAGCACAAAGGTAGCTAACTTGCGTATGTATTGTCATGGATGTTACTTAACTTGAATGATGTGATTAATATCTAAATGTTTTCTTGTGAAGATTTGGCATTGTTGTTTGGATTTTTTGAAGGGAAATGTGACCCTGGGTATGTTCAAATACAAGGGGAGATGCTGCCCAAATTTTTGTAAAATACTTGTATACAAGTGATTTCATTGAATGCTTGATGTGTCCATGATAATTTCTTGCAATATATATGATGATATGTGAGCATGATGGTAGTTGCTACTGAGATTCTTTGAATCTTATCCCTTTCCAAATGTCTAACCTTATAGGTCCAAGTCATGGCAAGGCTTCCCGAGAGGAGAAAAGAAAGGAGAAGTAAGTTACTAATTAAAATGAACTTGCTACTCTAATCTTTTGATTGGAGTATTTGGAAAAAATGATGTGCATGTATGTACAAGTTTAAGACCTAGACATGACCATATATGTACATATTAGTATGCATTTTGCAAAGTTGTAGAGTGTAAGTGACTTTGCTATCCACGGATGAAGAAATTGTGTACTGTATAGACTTATTGATGCTTACTATATGAGTTCTAGAAATGTTTGTAAGCTAGACAGGTGTAGCTTTCCATAGACACCAAGAACACACAATTTGGAGTTATGTATGATTTATGGTGATTTTTCAAATTTATGGTCATAAATAGAGTTTTCAGAAATTGACCATTGCTATAGTAATTTTTAGAAAAATAAATTGTATGAATTGGCCAAGTAATTACCCATTTGCTTATTTTTTCCATATAGAGAATCTTTTGAGCTACTTTTAGAGACTTGAATTACCTCAATATGAGTTTTTTTTGGAATTAGATATGAATTTCCAAAGTTTGTTGAGTAAAATGGATTTGGTATGCTGAACAATACCTGAAACTTTAAAAAGAATTCTGATTTTAACTCTTCATGGATTCAAGTCTTTAACCATGCATAAATGGACATGTTTGGAATCTATCATGTGGGAAATGGACCTAAGTATGAGATGTGACATTTTTGGTATCAGAGCATATGATTTTGGCCCTAGATTAGTAGATCTAGTATAGTTTATAAAGGAAATTATGATAAATAAATGTATTATTTATTATTTCCTTTTATGTTTGTCTATTAATTAGTTGTAATTGTGGTTGGGCAAATGTCTGAAGCCATAAGCAATTCAGTGGTAGAATATCAAACAAAGCCTTAACCTGGACCAGAAGGATTACCTAGAGAAGAAAGTAGTAGCTCTAATATGATTTTTGCGGGTGATATGGTGGGTATACCATATGAGATTAGTCCTTCACATCAGAAGCCTATAGCTATAGACCCGATACGTGATGAGGACTATGAACCACCTGTAGAGGAGCCTCCTCATGAGATAGGACTTAAGGTGTTTGAGGATATTGACTGGGAGTTGGCTTTTCTTAATGATCCTGATAATAGTCCAGACAATAGACCACTAGATATAGAGATGATAGTTTACAGGATAGTGAGGAAGTTCTCCAAAGGATATGGAGCTTATTTTGAGGGACCTGATGAGTTATGGACTTTATGAATTGAGTAACTTAGGCTCAACATGATCCAAAGATGCTTGGGAATAGATACCCTGAGTAGCCATGGATTGACATGATGCTCAGGGAGATACCTGATAGCGAGTTCTGGACGACAATCAAGGCTAAGTTGTGTAACTCCTTGATTTAGAAGCTCTTTTCCATGTATTATATCATTATTAAGTTCATTTATACCTTATTAGAACCTTAAATCACATAATATGTCATAATAAACTTTTCCAAAAGTTTGGGTACTATTTATTTTAACCAAATCCCTTTTCCCAACCAAACTTCAGAAAATCATAACTAATTCAATAAAAATCGTACTCAAGTGATTCAAGTCTTTACAAATAGTTTAGAAGATTGTATACATGGAAAAAATATAAAATAGATCAATGACTTGGCCAGTTAGTACAATAAATTTCATGAATTATCACTATTCAATGGTCAATTTCAACAAATTCAGTTTTCTCGAGCTAAATTTGAAAAATCACTATAATTCACACACACATCCAAATTGAGTGCTCTTTGACCATTTAAAATATCTTTCTATCTAATTTTTCACATATATAACATTCATACTTTCTACCACAAAATGTTCAAACAATTTTGGGTATACCCTATAGAGGTCAAAAATGACCATTTACATCCTAGTATTTTGTAAAACAAAAGTTATAAAATATTTACAGGGCCATAATTGATCCTCATCTCATGCCATACATTTACTAAGAACTAAAGGAACATAAAAAATTGAAAAAATAGATTTAAAATTATTTTTACAAATTTTCACAAAAGTTCCAAGTTCATGGCCCTAGCAATCAACAACACATTAATGACCAAGTTCTTTCTCCTTTCCTTTCTCTTCCTTGGAGGCCTTGCCATGATTGCTACATAAACATAGTTAGTATGTGGGAGGATAATATTCAAAGAATCTCAGTAGCTAATGCCCAAACATGCCTTCATATTATCATATTAAGCATAAAAACATCAAGAAAACATATTTCAAACACATTAGCATATTGAAGTCATACAAATCCACAAAATTTTTGGCAGAGTTTCATTTAGAAAAATGGATGTCTCGGGGTCTCAATAGCCCTCAATCAACTCAGCCAATAACAATAAACCATCTCAAAACAACATTATACTCTTATAACAAAGTATCAATCACATTGAAAATAAGTATGACAATATATTGCAAGTAAGGGAAATTAAACTACCTTTGAGTGTTCCCTAGCTTCCCACAGTTGGCACACCACTTTTTAAGCCTTCCAAAACTTCGTTGAACCTATTCATATCATCATTCAAGCATATGAGCCATTGGTTTCAAGGGTAACATTATACAATGCACACAAAACCTAAAATTCTCACTTTGTTTTCCTTTGAAATTTTCTTGAAACCAACATGTGTACTTGACTAATTTGGACACAAGGAATTCATTTTTGGGGTAACAAAAATGAAATTACATCTCTAAATATAAACCTTCTCTGGCCAAAAATCATGGAAAATGAAGGAAAATAGCTATACTTCATAATACCTTAAACTACTTCCATTTTGATGCTTTAAGTGACTTATCTAGCATTTCCCCTAAGTTTAATGGTTGGAAAACTCATTTCCTTCATTAATCATGGCTTGGCCAAAACCCTAAGGGAAAGCGGAAGAGGATTTACACCATGAACCATGCACCAAATCTTGCAAACAATAGGCTTGAGGTGGTAGAAAGACAACTTACCACTTGAGCTTTTTCAATTTCCCTTACGCTTTCTCTTCTCCTTTCTCTCCTTTCTCTCCTTTCTCCCTTTCTTTCTTATGTTTTCAGCCCCTATTTTTGTAGCTGGAATACTCGTGCAGAATGAGAAGAAAGAGAAGGTTTAAGTGGCTTAATTACATGCTTAATTATGGTTAGTGACTTAACCTAACCATGGTTGCTTTTTGGTGCCGAAAATCACAACTTCTTGAGGAAGTTTTTGCCAAAACTTCTTGGTGGCCAAATTGCCCAAATATCATGCCTAGAGAGAGGTTTGAGTGTTCCAAATATTGCTTTATTTTTCATGGTCTAGATATATCTTGAATTGGATACTTTTTAACCGTACCGATAAAACTATGTTTTACAGTAAATTAGCATTTTTAGTTACAGGACTATTATAAACTTATATTTATTTTTCCTTAATCTTCATGTCCCAAATGGTATCTGTGTGAGGCCCATATATTGTCTTGGTTACCTTTTAACTGTCCGTGGAGCCTACAATCTGCTTTATCGGTATAAAGTTACTTTTGGACACTCGGTATTGATTATTTCTTCATCCTTGAACATTAACAGTCAGTACTATATACAATTGGACTTCTCTCATTAAGAGCTTCATTTTGACAGTAATTTTACATATTTATAAAATTTCCCTTGACCTAGGATTAAATTATAATTTTTAAAATTTTTGGGTCATTAGGTGTAATTTTTCACAATGCTTTTCCATTCTCACATTTAGGGACATGGATGTCTTTTTTATAATTCTTTAGGAGTAAAAATATAATTTCTCATTTTTCTATCTAACCGGAAAAAATGACCTCTTTACTCTATTTCACACAAAACAGTGTCTGCTCGTTTTTGCGAATTCCTTGTATATTTCATGTTATCATTTAATTCTTTGTCTTTCATTACTTTATATCCAGTAAAATTTTAGGATATTACAAGTTGGAAGGCAGAGTTTGAGAACTTGGCTCAGCATGTCAAGACATACCTCATTAAAGCAAATTTTAAGAAGAAGAAGAAAGAAAGAGAAAGAATAGGGATTCAAAGAAAAAGGATAAAGGTAAGGGGCCAATTTCTGCATTATGTGAGTTCCCAGATCTCTTACAGATGCCTACAGACCCTGGTAGTGTTTTGTTTGAGATGGCAGATATAGTTACTGGGACTCCCCTATTTGAGAGCTATCATAGTTACTGGGACTCCCCTATTTTGACATTCTTAGACTTAGTTGGGGATGCACGTGATGCTTAGGAGGCTCAAGGATAAGAGTTCTTCAAGGCTGTTTGGATTGATATGGTTCTCACTATATTACTGGAGGACAAGGATTATTGGTTACCAATGAAGGAAGAACTCAAACGTTATTGGCCTGAGATCTTGCATGCATGTGTCCAAAAGCTGATTCATCATAAGAGACTGAGGTTAGAGCTAGCAAATATAGAGAGGATTGAGACAGATCCTATAGGGATACCTCCACAGGAGCATTCTACAGAGGAGGTTCAAGAGTTGATACAAGGACAGGGACATATTCTTATTAAGGATCAAGGGCATGAGTCAGAGGAGGATCCGGAGAAGGATCTAGTATCAACCTATCTCCTTGATAGCCCTAATTCTTCCTAGATTAGTTGTGATGTGTATGATTGTAAATATGTATATATGTATAGAACTTTGACTGACTACAATTTTCAGTATGATATATATGCAATCATAGATAACATGGCTAGATAGCAGGATAGATGTATATATGGATGTGAATATGACTTGTACAAAGTTTTGATAGGTGAATTGTGCAAAGTTTTGATAGGTGAATAAATGTTCAGTTTATATAAATGTATTATCTGAGTATTGTTGCTATATGTTCTTGGTTTTGATTAGTTTATAGATAATAATGGCTCACACTAGAAGGCAAACAAGGGAAGCAACTCCTAAGCAAGGAGAAGCTCCACAAGTTAACCCCACACTAAGTTGATCCATTACAGGTCATTATGAATAAACTAGATTAACAATAGAGAGTTATTGAGAAAGAACAATAGCAACTCAGAGACAATGTCCTGAAATAAGAATTGAAGAGTCAATACAAAGGCCACAACAGCAAGTTGAGCATCTAGCTACAGTAGTAAATCAGGTAGCGATAGATTTTACGAATCAGCAGAATGTTATAACTCAATTCAGAAAACATTGACCTCCATCTTTTAAGGGGAAGTTTAATGTTCAGGCTATAGAGGATTAGATCTTAAGTCTCGAGAAGATTTTTAGGCTGATAGGCTATACCTCATAAATGAAAGCTCTTTTAGCTACCTATATGCTAGAAAAGGAAGCTGATAGGTGGTGACATAACATTGAACCGATTCTATGGGCTAGAAATATTCCACTAATATGGGAGACATTCCTAGAGTACTTTTGTGATAAGTACATCCCATGGTCAATCAGAGATGAGAAGGAAGCTGAGTTCATTATGCTCAAGTAGGTCGAGGATCAATTAGTAGATGAGTATGTAGCTACTTTTATACAGCTGTCTACATATTTCACTTACCTGCAGCAACATGATGATGAACGATGGAAGACTGAAAAGCTGGAAAGAGATTTAAAACCAACTATAAGAGAACAAGTTGCTCCTATGAAGATCTGAGAGTTCAATATACTGGTAGAGATTAGCAAGATCATTGAAGAAAATGTAAATCATAAGAGTTATACGTCTGCAGCTCCAGTTGGTATAAGAAAGGCTACATTTGAAGAAGGTAAACTAACTAGAAAGAGAAAGAAGCCTTAGAATAATAGAAAAAGGGGCAGAAGAGGAGGAGGATGAATCAAAGAGATTTGCAAAGGGATATACAGAGAAATAAACAAAGGGAAGCCCTGGTATGTGAGTTGTATGGAAAGACGCATGGTGGAAGGCCATGTCTCACTAGATAGAATGTCTGCTTTAGATGTAGTAAACCTGTACATTTTGCAAGGGTCTACAGAGTGGATATAGCATGTACCAGACCACAAGCATAGGGAAGGGTCTTTGCTCTAATTCAGCACGAGGCCTAGTAGTCACTTGATCTCATAAAAAGTATAATTAAAGTGAACTATCTTATAGATGTCCTATTTGATTCAGATACTAGTCATTCATTTATTTTCTATACATGTGCTAAAGGGTTAGGTCTGATAATTACCATGTTGCCATATGATTTGCATATTTCCACTCCTATCGATAACCAAGCCAGTACATATATTTGCCTAAATTGCATTATCCAGTATGAACATTATTGTACCACACTAGATTTAATTTGCATGCCATTTCCAGACATAGAAGTTATAATAGGCATGAATTGGCTCTCTACGAATAACATCCTCCTAGACTGCAAAAATAAAGCCTTAATCTTGCCAACCCCTGAAATTGAAAGTGTCCCAAATACTTAGACTAAGCTCAATTTTATTATGACCGCTCAATCTAAGAAATGCTTGAGAAAAAGGATGTCAAGTTTATTTGGTCTTCTTTTCAATGAATGTGGAAGTCAATGAAAGAATTGAAAAGATATCAGTAGTAAAAGAGTTTCTAGAGGTATTTCCAAAGGACTTCAAAGATTTACCCCTTGAGCATAAGGTTGAGTTTGTCATTGATTTAGTGCCAAGGTCAAAACTAATATCTAAGGCACAACTAGCAGAGTTAAAGAAGCAAATTAAAGAGCTATTGGAGAAGGGATTCATTAGACCTAGTGTTTCTTGAAGTCTCCAATATTATTTGCTAAAAAGAAAGATGAGAGCCTTCGACTGTGCATTGACTATAAGGAATTGAACAAAGTTACAATAAAGAACAAGTACCCATTACCTAAAATTAATGATTTGCTAGATCAACTAGTTGGTGCTAGTATGTTTTTGAAAATTGATTTAAGATCAGGCTATCATTAATTATGGTTAAAGGTAGAAGATGTTTGCAAAACTACTTTTTGAACTCGTTATAGGAATTATGAGTTTTTAGTGATACCATTTGATTTGACTAATGCTCCAACTGTTTTTATGAACTACATGAATAGAGTCTTTTGGCCCCACTTACATCAATTTGTTGTGGTCTTTATTGATGACATATTTGTGTACTTCAAATTTGTAGAGGAGCAGGAAATGCACTTGAGAATTGTCTTAACAGTTTTAAAAGAAAGAAAACTATATGCTAAACTGAGCAAGTGTGAGTTTTGGCTCACATAGGTACAATTCTTGGGGCATGTCGTCTCCAAGGACGAGATCGCAATAGACCCAAGCAAAGTAGAGGGTATCCTAAAGTGGGAGTGACCCAAAACCGTGATTGAAATAAGAAGTTTTCTCAATTTAGCTGACTATTATAGATAATTTATTGAAGACTTTTCTTGAATTGCATTGCTGCTTACTAAACTTATCCAAAAAGATAAATCGTTTGTGTGGGATTTGAATTGCAAAAATAGTTTTAATGAATTGAAGCATAGATTGACTACTCCACCTGTATTAACCATACCTGATCCCAAAAGGCCATTTGTGCTATATAGTGATGCTTGTAAGCATGGATTGAGATGTGTATTAATGCAAGAAGGAAGAGTAGTAGCTTATGCTTCTAGACAGTTAAAACCACATGAAGAAAACTATCCCACTCATGATTTAGAACTTGTAGCTAAAATGCATGCCCTAAAGATCTGGAGGCATCATCTTTACAGTGAGAATGTAGAAGTTTTTTGTGACCACAAGAGCGTAAAATACTTACAAGATAAAAAATAATTGAATACGAGGCAAAGGCACTGGATGGAATTATTAAAAGATTATGATCATTTTATTAAATACCATCGAGGAAAGGCTAATGTAGTGGCTAATGCATTGAGAAGAAAAACTATTCATGTGGCCAACATGATGATTAATGAAATGAAAATGTTAGAATATTACAAAGATATAGGTTTACTTTTTCAATTACATAAGACCAAGATCGGCAATGAATTTTTACAAGATTTAATGAAAGCCCAGCAAAATTATAAGTTTGTAAAAGTAGTTAAAGAAAAACTAAGTCACAGAGAGATGTAAGAATTTAATAAATCGCTAGATGGATTACTAAGCACCAGTAGTTGATTTGAGAGAAAAGGTTTTAGCAGAGGCACATCCGAATAAGTATACTATTCATCTAGGCATTACGAAAATGTACCGTTGATTAAAGAAACTATTTTGGTGGCTTGGTATGGAGAGTGATATTACTCAATATGTGTCTAAGTGTTTCATATGCCAGAGGGTAAAGATAGAACATCAAAAGCTAGCCAGAATGCTACAACCTTTGGAGATTCCTGAATGAAATTAGGACAGTATATCAATGGACTTTATAATGAGATTACCTAGAACATCATCAGGATATGATGCTATCTAATTATTAGCAAATAAGTTAACAAAGTTTTCTCAGTTCTTAGCCATGAGGTCAACTTATACTTTAGACAAGCTAGCACAATTATTTGTGAAAGAGATAGTAAGATTACATGGAGTACCAAGTAGTATCATACCTGAACGAGATCCAAGGTATACTTCAAACTTTTTGAAATCCCTACAATAGGATCTAGGTATTAAATTGAGATTTAGAGCAACATATCATCCTCAAACAGACGGACAGACCGAAAGGATGATTTAGACATTAGAGGATATGTTGAAAGCTTGTATACTAGAGATGAAAGGAAACTGGGATGCATACCTACCTTTGGCAGAATTCGCATACAATAACAGCTATCATTCTAGTATTTAGATGGCTCCATATGAAGCATTGTATGGTAAAAAGTGTAGGTCCCTATTAAGTTGGATGGAGTTGAGTGAAAGGAAACTGATTGGTCCTGAGACAATTGACCAGACTTCCAACTAGATTGAAATGATAAAGAAAAAGCTACTAACAACTCAAAGTAGATAAAAAGAGGTATGAATACATCAAAGGAGGAAGCAATTGGAGTTTGGGATAGGAGATCATATTTTTTTCAAAGTATCTCCTACAACTGGGGTCGGTCGATCTCTTAAAACTAAAAAGTTTAGTCCCAAGTATATAAGACCTTTCAAAATTATTTCTAAAGCTGGACCTGTGGCCTATAAGTTAGCCTTACCCCCTAATTTAAGTTAAATACACGATGTTTTCTATGTCTCCCAATTAAACAACTATTAGCCAGACCTTTCACATGTTATGGAATATGAATGCATTGACTTACAAGATAATCTTAGCTTTAATGTTATGCTAAGAAAGATAGTTGATTATCGAGTTAAGCAGCTGAGGAACAAAGACATTCCTCTAGTAAAGGTGATTTGGGAGGGCTTATCAGCAGATATGCAACTTGGAAGATGGAAATAGATATAAAATGAAAGTATCCAGAATTATTTAATTGAGGTATATTTAAATTTCGAGAACGAAATTTATTTTAAGGGGGAAGAAATGTAATATCATGAATTTTATTGGATATTAAATAGTATAGAATGATAAAAATGATGATATCTAAAAGTGTTTCTAAAATCTTAGAAAATTGAGGGACACATAAACAAGCAGAAAAGGGTAAAAAGGACAATTTTCTGGATTAGAACTAAAAAGAAGGAAGGTATAGTATTACCCCAAGAAAAAAATATTCTTTTCGAATGGTCCCTGAGAAGTATGGATTAATATGACTTTGCCTCTAGGAATAAAATTTGTTTCATTTTAATCCCTCAAGAAGGTGTATCATGTGGGGAAAGAAAGTGAAATAAAGTTATGGGGAAAATTGACCATTGCTACAGTGATTTTTGGAAAAATAAACTGTATGAATTGGCCAAGTAATTATCCAGTTGCTTATTTTTCCTATGAAGAGAATATTTTGAACTATTTTAGAGACTTGAAGTACCTCAAGACAATTTTTCTAGAACTAGTTATGAATTTTCAAAGTTTTCTGGGTAAAATGGATTTGGTATGTGAACAGTATCCAAAACTTTAAAAAAAATTCTGATTTTAACTCTTAATGGATTCAAGTCTTTAACCATGTATAAATGGATATGTTTGGAGTCTATCACATGGAAAATGGGCCTAAGTATGAGGTGTGACACCTTAGAGTTGTATAGCCAATATTAATTCCTTGCTAGGGTTGACTTTCTAAAGCTTTCTAAATATTAAAATATTCCTTATAACATGTGCCAAGAATTTTGACCAATAAGGAGGGAGTAAGTATCCTTAATATATCATATTTTTTCTGGTTCAGATATATCCTGTATTAGTTACTTGTTGTCTAGACAATTTATTGGTACTTTGTAGTATTTCCTAATATTGTTTATTTCTTTATGTACACAGGAATATACTAGTTTGTGATTTGCATTTAATTTAATATTTGTCTCAAACTATATTTTATATAGGGCCCCCATACTTTTCTTTTTATTTTTTCTATATTTGTTGGGCGCTGTAATTTTTCGTTTTACTGTTTAATTCTACTACATTTTGTAGTTTGTATTGTTTCAAACTGATTCTTTTGGACTCAATATATTATTATAACAGGTCCAATATGTCATAAGATCCGTTTTGACATATATATATATATCATTTTTCTACAATTTTTGAAATTAATTTCAAATAAGAATCAAATTTGGAATTTATTCAAGTTAAGGACCAGACTCAATTCCTTCTGAGGACCTTAGGGAAAATTAATTCCATTTAAGGATCAAGCATAAAAAATTACCATTTTACCCTTTATAGCATTCATACAATATATCTCATACTATATCTTTTTCAATCATGCTTTTATCATCACATTTACATCACTAAATAACATTTAGAAAAATAGGGATACTACATTAGGAATTAAGGAGCTCAAACAATTTCTTGGTCAACACTTTAAAATGACAGATCTTGGCAATATGAATTATCTCTTAGGTCTTGAAGTATTTTTATCAGATGATGATATCTCTCTCTCTCAGGCCAAATATGCCTCTAGCTTGATTTCATGAGCTCATCTTACTAATAGTAAGACCAAGACAACTCCACTTGAACAGTATGTTAAGTTTGCAACACATGATGACATTTGCTTGGAGATTCTATACTCTATTGTCAATTAGTGAGTAGTTTTATCTATCTCATGGTGACCCATCTAGACATCTCCTATGCTATTCTCATGGTTAGCTGATTCATGGCAGCACTTCATGCTACTCATTATGCTGCAATTCTTTGCATTCTTTAATATGTTAAAGGCATACTTTTCCATGGTCTTCATTTCTCTTCTTGTACATCTCTTACTTTACGAGCTTGCTTTGATACTGATTGGGTTGGTGATCCCACTGATCATCATTCCACTACTTGATACTGTATCTTTCTTGATGAGTCTCTTGTCTCTTGGCATGGTAAGAAACAAACATTGGTTGCTCGCTCTAGCACTAAAGCCAATTATCATGCACTTGCAAACACCACTTATAAGATACTTTGGCTTTATTGGTTATTAGATGATTTGCGAATCTCCTAAAATGCGTCTATCGATCTTTACTGTGATAATCATAATGACTTCCAGATTACTCACAATGATATCTTCCATGAGTGAACTAAACACATTAACATTGATTATCACTTTGATCGACAACATGTTATTAGTAGGACTCTTTATTTGCTTTCTATTGGTACCTCCAATCAACCTGCTGACCTATTCACTAAGTCACATAATCCATGGTGGTTTCATACTTTCATAGACAAATTCAAGATGATATCCATTCTCCCATCTTTAATTTTAGGGGTGGTGTTAATGTAATCAAAATATTTGATTGTGATTGTTTTCGATTGATCTAGCTTGGGGATAGTTTCCTATGTTATAGGTTGACTTAATCCTAATTTATTCTCTATTATCATTATAGAATATTTTGTATTTATTAGGGTAGGTCATTCTTTTGTATATATATACCCCTTCAGCTAAATTGAAACAAACAACACAATTTATATTCTCCTTTGTCTCTTGTTCTCTCATTCTTTCTTTTTGCCTTTATGTCATTCTTTCTGTCCAAACATTATTTTCTCTTTCATAGTCTTTTAAAATTGTGTATTTAGGGAATCTGTGAGAGACTGATAAATATGTTAGATGCTAAATATTTGTCCCAACATTATTTAGTATAATTTAGTTTTGTTGACTTTTGGACACATCCTTTTTCTATAAGGAAGTTGAAAGGTGAGAAAGATTTGTAAGGTTGCACTAAGAGATTCAAACAAATTTTTTGACACATGCCATATTGTATTCCCTATTAGATAAATGAAGATTTTGATGAATTACAAAATACCTAAAGCATGAGGAATATATCAAGGGAGCATATCATGAAGAAAAGAAGTTGACTAAGTGAAGAAAGCCTATCATAGCAGCTTAAATTTGATTCAATTATAATTTTATTGTTTCATAGGTTAAAGTGGTAACAAGTGCTTTAATTTTACTTAATTTTTCTTACCACTAGTCTTAAATTGAGTTGTTTATGCAATAGGGTGAATGTTCAAAGGTTTTCAAAAGCTTTTTTTTGATAAAGGTAAGCTTAGGGGACTAAGCTTATAGATTTGTCGACTAAGCTCTTGTGTTAATTGATGTTCTTGCCTCCAGGAAAGAACTTAATGGACTAAAGGTGATAGGTTAGAAGGGAAAGTTAAGTTTCAAAAATTATTCTCTCTGTCAAAGGTATGATAGTTGACTAACCTCTGAGGTTTGTTTTCTATCTGGCTAAACCGAGAGCAACACTTTTTTCTATAAAGATAGCTTTGTTGACTAAACCTCAAAGTTTGTTGACTAACCTTATTCTCCAGAAAACCAAGTGTTGAATCTTTGAAGCTTAGTGGACTAAGGTATAACATCCTAGGAAGGTTTGTCTTCTAACCTACGAGGAAAGCTTTCTGGGTAACCTAAGTCTTAAAGCTTTGTTGACTAACCTTGAATGTTTTTATTAAAACCCCTTTGTGCAGTTCTCACTCCTTTGCTTCAATTCACTTGATAGTCAACTAACCCCCTTAGATTTGTTGACTAGTCTGATCCAATGTTATAAAATATCTCTAACGGCTAGTTGAAGTTTGTGGCACTAATATAACGCCATACTCTCCAATATTATTTCACATGTATTATAATATATCTAATGTCCAAATAAACCATTTTAGAAGCTTGAATCAATATAGGATCCAAATCAGAAAAATAAAAAAATACAAAGTTACTGTTCATTTTGTATCCCATTTTTCTAGCTAAATTTTGAAAAATCATAACTAATTTTAAAAAAAATCATATCGATGTGATTTAAGTCTCTAAAAATATTATTTACATGAAAAAAATATGTAACTTGAATTTTGGTGCACCAATTGATACAATTTATTTCCCAAAAGTTTACTATTTAAATGGTCAAAATGGATTTTCTAGGTTTTATGACCCATTTTCAAAAATTCATAACTCTTAACACACATGTCCAAATTAAGTGATCTATGGCTTTCTAGAAATCTCTGTTTATCTAGTTTCTTAAAATATATAGCACTCTTATGTTATATCTTGTTATGTCTAACAATACGTGTTTGCATATCTAGTGCTCAAAATAGGCAGTTTTACTTCTCAATTGTGAAAAACATTTTCATATAATATCTACATTGATCAAACTTGTCCAAACCATTACCACAATATTACAAAGGTCTTAAAAGAACATAATGGCAGCAAAGAAAAGCTTTACAAAGGCACATATGATTTTATACAAAATTACAAGAAAACAAGTAGCAATGGTAACAATAAATCTAATCATCCATAGCCTTTTCCTTGCCTCTTGCCATTTTGGTGGTCTTGCCATCACTTGGAGCAAGCATTTGGATAATTGAGGTAATGAGATTGTGACAATCCCAACAGCAAGTCATATTTCACACATTATATTATCAAGCACATCATGAAAACATCATGAAAATCATATTAAAACATATAACACCATATTATTCATAAAAATTTTAGCAATATAACAGCTTAGAAAATGGACATTATGTGAAACAAAACCCCTCATTTTATAGCCAAAACCAATTACAAAAGATTATAAATACAATATGGCACATCATAAATCATTTATAACAAAGCAAGATAATAAAATATGAAGATGAGAACTTAGCTATCTCTTGGAAATATTTTGCCCTTTTCTCTTGGAACCAAAGCTTCTACTACCGTTCTTGAACTTCCTCAAGTCCAAAATCAACACCAAATACTAGTTTAAGCCATGATTCCATGACTCTCTTCATAAAATATCCATGGAACCCTAAAAATCTATATAGTTGGTCTTAAGGATTTTCTTGATTTCAACACTTTTTTCTAAGGTTTTCCACCATGAGGATACCATTTTTGGTATTAAAATCATGAAAATCCAAGTCCTACTCACCCCTACTAATCTGGCCAAAACATGACACAAAGTGGGAATATTTGGTTTTTCAATTACTTGTCTCAAAACACACCTAGACTTGTTTCTTTTGCATTATCTTATGCTTTCTCTGAATTTTGTGGCATAAAAACACTTCTTCCACCACTTTTATGCTTAGGATGAAATTAGAACTCAAGTGGAGATTGTGCCATAGGCCAATCATTGTATTATGAATATTGTACTTCATTATGAAAAAAGAAGGTATTTTTCTTTTATTACATTGTTTGCAAATTTTTCTTTATAATAATATCTTTGGATAAATCATTTTTTGTCCTAAACGTCCCTAGTCATTCATCTTTGTGGGAACAATGATGAACTAAGACTAGTATGATTTTGATTAATAATTATAGATTAAATATGTATAAAGATACAAATCAAAATTATAAGCACTTGTTAGGGAATAGGCGCTGGATCGACCCGTCATGAGATAGCTACGTGGATCAAGTCATAAGCACATCTCATATATATAACTATGTCATTGAGCCTTCAGACCTAAGATCACCATGGCTTCCTATATGAGGAACACTGTACTTTGGCATTGTCAAAAGTCACCTTTAATCGGGAGATTATAAAGGTTATGATTGGGTATAGTAGAATTCACGTAGAGGAAGATGAATAGTCAAGATGGAATTTGTCCCTTTAATTAATGGAGAGATATATATCTGGGCCCCTCGATGAGAGAGACTAACAAATGCATGGTCATGTTCGAATGGAAGAGTTTCCATGTGTTCTGTCAATTTGCTCAGAGATCGAGAAAGTGATGGTCAAGTAAGATGAGGATGACATTTCCATGCCTCATGCTTGATTTATATATCGTGAGACAAAAGGGATATGATAAGGTTATGTGATAGGTTGTATCGAATCATCGATCTCATATGATTTGGGTAGTCACAATATCTTGCTAGAGGCCACTTGTGACTTATGGATCCAATAGTGTCATTGGCCCACTGCCAACATCATATGGGCTTACAGGGTCGCATACAAGAATGGACAAACTTGAGCTAGAATTTTTAGATTCATTGAACCTAAGATGTGTTTAGATTTGATGAATTTAACATTCACTATAGGTTGGAAGAATTTTATAAATATATTTGATATATCTTATAAAATTCAAAATATATATGTTTAATATACATTATATATATTTAATATATTAAATATATATTTTGAAATATATATATATAGATCATTTAATCAATTTAAATGAATTAGTTTTAAATTTAATTATATGTGATAGATTTAAATTTAAACTAATAATTTAAATTTGATTTAGATTTGATTCTGGATTTAGATTAAATAGTTAGTTTATATTTAATCTATCAGATAGATTTAAATTTAAACTAATTTATTTAATTAACATTTGTTCTAATTTAAATAATTAATTTAAATTAATCAAATAATAATAAACCCTATCAATATAATAATAGAGACTAGGGTTATTATACACAGAATTAAGAGAGTCTTCTCCCACCCTAGGAGAGAGCGGCCGCACACTTAGAGAATGAAAGTGTATGGACGCATAGAGAGAGAAACGTATAGATGTTAGTGAACAGTGGTGCTAGCACGCCATTCGAGTTGGATTGGTCGTTCGTGTGGATACCAGTAGAGGGTGCTAATCAGAAGCATCAGTGCCTAAGGTCCAAAGGTAGTGGAAGAACCTGAAAAGACACGTGTCAAAGGTAAAATTCTTCTCTACATCTTGATTTAAGCAACATTGATGGATCCATGGGAGGAATTTTGGTTATGTTATTCTGCTGCGCGTGTATCGAGATTCCCAATAGTAGAAGCAGGAGAAATCTCAAAGAAACAAAGCCAAACTATTGAAAACCTAAGCTAATAACCTTGAATATCATAAACTAAGGCTTACCTTTAAACCAGCCTTTCTCTTCTCTCTTTTGTTCTTCTCCTTCATTTCATGCTTCCTCTTTCTCTTGGTTATTTTAGACTGCTTCTTTTCTCTTTTTGTACACTACTTCGGCCAAAAGGATGAGATTATATAACAAGCATTAACCATGATTAATTAATTTAACCTTGGTTGAGTTTAGTTCAAAACTTAACCATTAAATTTTATGAGAAAATATTTAAATAATGCAAATTCCCCATGTGTTGCTATTTTGGATGCCACTTTAGGGGAGATTTTTCCCAAAATACTATATACTTTTCCTAGTTTAATTATGTCTTGTGTTAGTTACTTTTTACCTGGACCGATAAAGTTACTTTTACAGTATTTTGTCACTTTATGGATACAAGATTAAAGTAGACTTGAATATATGTTTACTTTATTATCTTGTCTTTTAAAACATCTGTGGGGCTCACATAATTTTCTTTCTTCCTTTGTACTTTTTGTGGGGCCCACAGTGCTTTTACTTTTGCAGTATGCATTATGCAATCCAAATTTCTTCTAAATTGACTCTGTTAAGCCCAATGCATTATTTCATTGGGTTCAATGTGTCATAAGCTTCAGTCTAGCATATATTTTTAATATTTATGAAATTACCCCTTCGCCGAGCAAATATGCAAGTATTTATCCTTTCAGGTTCTTTCTTATAATTTTTTCCAGGCACTAAAATACAAATAATTCTTTTTCCTGGGATTAAAATGTAATTTTCATATTTTATTTCCCTAACCAGGTAAATAACCTTCTTACCCTTTTTCATATCTATTGATGCTTCTCGTATTTTATCATATAGTTATACATTTCATAATATTGAGACAATTAGGGATGTTACAACTAACATGCATGGTTTGTCGACTAGTATCTGATAATACATTAAATGCAACAGGTTAATATTGCCACTCACTTGTAACCACTAGTTTTCATTTCTAACGGTTAGATTTGTCAAAAATCTATATATGTCGGAGCTAATTTAAATTAGTTGGTAAGAACATTAAGTATTATTGAGTTGATTTACTGCTAAATCATTAATGTTTCATCTCTACTCTCATTAAAGTTTTACCTACCCACTTTCTAGAGTGAGAAAGAGTTCTTCATTATTTCATATTCACTATTTAAGAGAGATTTTCTTGCTAAATCTTTTCTATTACTTTTGGGTAGAAAACTTAGTGTGGGGAAACACTAAAGGATTGATTGTAAACATTCTTTGTAGGGGAGTGTGGAGTGTTTTTCAAGTTTTAGTGAGAGAACTTGTGTTTTGTACTCCGGTACTCTAAGAATCTAGTTGAATCTTATAAGATATAGTGGAGAAATCTCATGTGGTGGCTTGAGAACTAGATGTAGGCTAAGTGGATAGGCTAAAATCCTTGTGCTTGATTCTCTCCAACCTTTCTCTTTTATTCTTTAGTCACTTACTCTATTTTAAACAAGCACTTGGTATTATTGTATTACTTTTTGTTTTTGCAGAAATTTTGATAGCCTACGCCTTCTGTTGGGCAATCTAGGCAACTAATATTTGGTTTTAGAACTTGGGCTCTCATCAAAGATTTGTTAAATGGCTGGATTGGGAGACAACATATGCCTAAAGGATCCAACTTCAACGAACCACTAGGCTTCAATGGAGTAAACTATAACTACTTGAAGATGAAAATAAAGCTGTTCTATGAAGCATTAGATCTAGAAATTTGGAAGATAGTCACTGATGGAAATTATGAACCAAAGAAAATGGTTTTTGGTAGAGAATTCACAAAGCACAAAGAAGAATGGGATGATGAAGACAAGAGAAAGATACTGCTCAACTATAAGGTGTTAGGTTGGCTGGTCAACCAAGAGGGGGTGAATTGAGTGATGAAAGATTTTTGCCGCTTTTGAAGAACAGCCTAATTTCTCCGAGAGATATAGCATAATAGAGATGAGCAGAGTTTATTGAGAGAGGCAAATGAAGTGAAAAGATGAAGAGCATTACACAGAGATTTATACTAGTTCAACCCAACCACTTGGCCTATGTGTAGTCCTCAAGCCACCACTAGAGATTTTCCATTATGTCCCATAGGTTTGATCAGGGCGCCTATGAAGCCTCAGTACATCCCACAAGTTTCAATAAGCATTTGTGAAGCCATTCTCCCTACATCCTTACAAGATGTGTAATTATTTAATGTCTCCCCATACAAAGATTCTGCGTAGAAGTTGTAGAAGGAATGATTATAGAAATGAAACTCTCTTTAAGAGTGGATAATATATTGAAACTCACTTTAATAAGGTGGGTGTTTAACTCTCAATGCTGACACAGAAAGATTTTATATATTGTAGCAGCATTTTGGCACAAAACTCACTTAAATTTATTATATATAAGTTCAAATGAGGTTCTATTTATAAATTTGTGGTATAACTAGTCGTTATACACAAGATCTATCCATTAGACACAAGTTTGAGCAGTTATTCTGTAGATGAACCATTCAACAACCGCAATAAATGCATCTGACACATCAACATTTGAATTTTAAGACTCAATAGACAAATTTCATAGAGTTAGCATAGTTATGTATTTAACGTTGAACTTCAAAATTTATCTGTTACAAAGTGACATTCGAATTTCAAGTTTTGAAAAGATACTCCATGTTTGTATATGTGAATTTTCATATTGGAAGTGCGTCTATTGTGTTTGAATAGTTGCTTCAAGTTTTCACAATGTGCTTCGAAATTCAAATTTTAGAAACCAAAATTTGAATTTCAAAGACTGAAATTCGAGTTTCAAAAACTAATATTCATCTATCAGAGACACATTTAACATGACACAAAATTTCTCACTTCAAAATTCACACTTTGAAGTTCAAAGTTCATCTTTCAGAGGAAGTGATTTTGAACTTAATTTGAACTTCACCAATATTCAAATTTTGACTAAGTTTCATGCAAATTTGGCAAACTTTAATGAACAATGCTTTGCCTAAAATTCAAATTTCACAACCAAAATTCTTCTATCAGAAATAAAAACTCCGTAACTTAAAATTTCACTTAGCAAAGTGCAAATTTTGCACAAAACAAGCATGAGTTAAATAGCAAAATTCATGTGTTAGCCAATATATCTTAATTTTAACACATGCCAATATTAGATTTACTTAATCTAACTTGTTTACAACATATGGTAGCAAGATTAAGTAATTTTAACGATTAAACTACCTTAAAACCTAAGTGAAAACAAAATATATCTAATAGCTAACTCTTCAAAAGTTATGCTCCACTTTCACTTAGTCATTCCTATTCTTGGTGTGCTCCCTTTAGATCTTTCATTCTTGGAGCATCCTTTCTCTTCTTCTTTGAGTGAAACATGATGTTGATTTTCCTTTTTTTAATTCTAATACTCACTCTTCCTTCTTGGATAATCCTACATTTAATATATTACACTTACAAACCAAGTAGTTAGTCCAATTTATATATCTAACTTGTATTATAAAGTATAAAAGCACAATGGATATATTAGTACATAGCATGATATATGTATTATAAACAAAATTAAACATATGCTAATGCACATTTTACTTCTTTTAGGAACAATATATATGTTAGACAAATATGATATATTTGTTCCTTATTACTCTACTTTTATCATAATTAAAACTTATATTATATTAAACCTAATAATCTTCCTCTTTTTAATGATAACAAATCACTAATGAAAAATATGCTTAATGATAATTAGAAAATATGGTGTAGTTCATTTCAAATAGTTTCAGATTGAACACATGCATATTTTTCACACAAATTCTCCCCTTATTTCAAATCAACAAAAAGGTTTAAAGAAAAATTCTCCTACAATTCTTCTTGCCCTATTTGTGATACTGTACCAGTAAGCACAGATGTCTAGGGTTGTTTCAAGTACATACTGAAGCACAAGTTGAAATGCAAATCTTCATCAAAACTTATTGTGCACTGCATGTTTAGATTAGGTCAATTTTTACTAATACCAATTGTTAGTGATATCAAAACTAATACCAATTGTTGCTTGAAACTATTATGATATCAAATATTATAATGCTTCCTGTTAAGAAGATCATGATATGCACACATCACAAAAGGTATCTCAGAGTTGATGAGTTGTTACCTTTCTTTAAAATCAAGGAGAGATGTTGAAACATCATTTGTTTCCTTTAGCAAATTAAGACCAAGCAACAAAACTCTTCACAATAAAATAAGGTGAGCTAAAGAATAAGTAAATTAATTACCGAAAATGCTCTCCCTCAAACTATGTATTTCATATGATAAAACCAAAAAAGTGCAATGCATCAAATAAGTATGTCCATACCAAATCACATGATGTAGGCATTCAAGCATTGTGATTGAGATTTTCTGT
Organism: Adenanthera pavonina; assembly: GCA_026686845.1. Lineage (NCBI taxonomy): Eukaryota > Viridiplantae > Streptophyta > Magnoliopsida > Fabales > Fabaceae > Adenanthera > Adenanthera pavonina. The sequence goes on along the minus strand of JAIVEN010000019.1, from coordinate 5,572,504 downwards.
TAAATTAAAAACAGCTTTTAAAAAACTTTTACATGCAAACTTATAAGCTCACCCTAAGCATGAGCATTTATACATGTTTTTCATATCATCAATCAGTATGCAAGAGAAATTATGAATAGCACATAAGTTTGGTTACACAAATAAAGAAATGGACTTGTGCAATTATTAAACTTCATAGTAAGCACCAACACATTCAGATAGTTTATTATTTGAACAAGGACCATACTTTATTTTAATATCCTCAAGTAACATCACCAACTAAGCACATATGAAAACTTGTTAAACACTTACAAACCAGCTTGGTTAATAGCTAATTCCTTCCCTTTTCAATATGAATTCATTTAAGCACATCTGATACTTCATCTTTTATTAGACTTTCACCATTTAGCTCAAGGAGTACCTGCAAAACAAAAATATATCTTTTTCTTTCTTTGATACCCTTTCGTACTTGGGTCCATTAGTGGTCAGTTTAAATATTTCAAAATTCATATTAGACCAAAGTTCAATCTACACAAATATAACATATAATCCAATAATTGAATAGGGTAAGTGACAGAGGTTACCAAATATCTTCTCCTTGTGATCTGCTGCTTGACTTTGGTGTGTAGTTGTTCATTTTTCTTCTTTGTATTTGTCACACCAGTATCCAAGCAATTACTCTTTCTTTTCTCAAGGTGAGTAATTTGTTTTCTGTTTGAGATCCTTACTTGACATGGGTAAAAGTTTTGTTTCCAATGCTTTTTCTTGTGGTTTACAATTGTAGCTTTAGAGTTTTGGGAAGCTTTCCTATTATATGACTTCTTTCTTGTGCCAATATGTTCTTTCTTCTTGGAATTATTCTATACACATGAAAACTAGAAGAACATTTTGGTACTCACTTGTTTTTTGGGTCCAGGAGGATTAGTGGTATTCTTTGAAACCTATTTCATGCTTTTACTCAAACCATTTTTCCTTATATTGCACAGATAAGCAATATGCCAATTTTTTTATCACAATATGTACATAATGGTTAGTTAGGCATTACAGTTAGCACAAAGAATTTTAAATGGCATTTACTTTTCTCCTTGGACTCACTCATGTAGCTAGCACCCAACTTGTTAAACACACTTTTCTGTTTGCCAAGTGGAATATTTATCTTTCCTTTGGGTGAAATTGGCTATGACTTTAGTTAACTCCTTTTTTTTTAATTTAATCTATTACATGAATCACAAGAGGAAGTGTGTGTGTGTGTGTGTTTCACAGATATTTTCTAAATCAACTATTTTCTTTTTAAGTGATTTTGTTTCATTCTTTTCAAATTTTAATTTATTTTCTAAGGAAATCATTTTCTTCTTATTGTGTGCAAGTGCTTTTGCTAATGCAATTAGTTCATCATGCATTTCATTATAAGCATCTTGCAACTCATCAAAAGAAAAATTAGAAGTAGATTCAGAGTCAAGATTTGATACCTCATCATTGGATACTGCCATCAAGTATGGATAGGTATCCTTATCATCTTCATCTGAACCATTGCCTTTATAAGTAATCTCTAGAGTATTCCACATTTTCTTGTTGTGTTATAGTTTGACACTCTAAAGAATTCATCTTGTGAAAGAGCACTGACTAGGTGAATTAAGCTTTTGCATTTAGTAGCACTCTTTTATCTTCATCATTCTATTTTACACTCAATTTTTCAACAGTTTGCCCTTGTCATTCCTCTTCATTGGAATGAAATAACCATTCCCTATGATTTCCCACATATTCAAGTCTAGAGATTTCAAGAAAGAGCTTCATCTTCATCTTCTAGTAGGTGTAATTTTGTCTACTGAAGCCTGATGGTCTGCATAGGCTAGCATCATCTGGAAGAGCTCCTTCTCCAAAGCTTGAGATCTTGCTCTCAAATGATTAGATCCTTTGCTAGGAGTTCAAGCTCTAATACCAATTGCTAGGTTGATTGGTCACCTAAGAGGGGGTGAATTGGGTGATACAAGATTTTCACCTTTTTTGAAGAATAACCCAATTTCTCCAAGAGATGTAGCAGAATAGAGATGAGCAGACTATATTAAGTAAGGCATATGAAGTGAAAAGATGATGATCAATTCATAGATTTATACTGGTTTAGCCTAATGACTTGACCTACATCTAGTCTTCAAGCCACCATTTGAGATTTTCCACTATATCCCACAGGTTTGATCGGGGCACCTGTGAAGTCTTAGTATATCCCACAAGTTTTAGTAGGTACTTGTGAAGCACTCTCCCCACACTAAGATTGTACCCAGAAGTTGTAGAAAGAAGATTACAGAAATGACACTATAATATCCTAGAATTTTTACTGGATGTTCAAGGCTCAATATTTTCAAAATCTATAAGAAATTTACAAAAATAAGTATACACCATTTTGTGTGAAATAAGTCAAAGAGATCAATTATCTCGGTTAAAAGGGAAAATGAAAAAATGACAATTTTACCCTTGGAAAAAGAAAAAGAAAAAAAGAAAGGTGGTGGGCATTTAGGCAGGTAAAGGCAATTTAACAATTTTGAGAAAAATTACATCTAATGACCTGAAAATTCTAAAAATTTATAAATCTGCCTTGTGTGAAGGGCATTTTTGTAAAGTGAAGCTGTCAATGAGTTAATCCCAATGAAATATAGTATGAAATTTATTAAGATCAAAATAATATTTGTTGGGTAATTAGAATTTAATATTAATATTTTACTTGATAAAAGTTAGTTTAGATTACAGGAAGAGGTAGTATTAACTCAAGAAAAATTAGTGGGCCTTGATAAATATATTTTAGATCAAGATAATTAGTTTGGACTAAAAGTAATTATTGGATAATCCTATACCAATTTGATGACAATTTTGGCAAAAATATTCAGTCGGTACAGATAAATTTAATCGGTAAAGGGTATTTTGGTCTATAAAAATTTATGAAGCAATTTTTTGATAAAAAAGAAGGCAAAGCACATTGGAATTCCAAATTGGACAAAAAAGGATTAATTAAAAAGGTTTTATAAAAAGAAAGGGCAAAAAGTCAAAAAAAGGAAGTAATAAAGTTGCTTTAGGATACAAATATATCATTAACTCATTTTAAGTCTTCAACTTCTTCCTCAAGCATGTCTGAATTGTAGCAAGGAGAGAGGAGAAACATGAAATGGATTCAAGGGCAAGAAGTAAGAAGCAAGCTTCGGAACTTTCAAGGTAGGTTTTCATGGTTATTATCTTTTGCATAGTTGAGTTTGGTGGGATTTCATGGAGTATTTTTCTCTAAATCACCTCCAAAAATTTTTGCCTAGAGAGAGAGAGTAGAGAGAGAAAATGGAGTTATGAAGAAATCAAACCATAAAAAGGAATGTATATGCCGTAAGATGCAAGAATATGTCATTAGTTTCTAATTCATGGAGTAAATATTTTCTTAATATTTTTGCTAAATTTTGGCATATTTAGGGTATGAGTTAGGAAGGGAATTTCATGGTTTTGACCCCAAAAATGGATTCCCTGGGTCCAAAATACGTTAGAGCAACTATGTTGTGCAAGAAATTCCCAAAGAATAACTATATAGATTTTTAAGGTTAAAGTGACACTTTGAGAAGCAAGTCATGTAATTCTTAGATTGAGACTTATTTTGATGATGTAATAGGTTTCCAAGAGGCAATTGAAGATCAAGGAAAGAGTGTGCAAAGTTTTGAAAGACTTGGAAAGCCTAAGGTAGTTATGTTGCCATTTATGCCTATTATATTCAAGTTTGATTTCATTGATTCTGAGTATGACATACTATGTATGTGATGTTTTGCATTGAAATTATGTTGTTGGCTGCTGTTATGAAGAGTTTATGACTTGGATGTCCAATTTTTAAGGTGCTACCACAGAAAAATTTTTATAAAAATAAATGGCATATTATGATAGAATGTTTTCCTCCTCGATGTTTTATAACTTGCTATGATGTTTATGTGTATAAATGGATGTCACTACTGAGATTCTTTGAATCTTACCTCTTTCCAAATGTCCAAAATTATAGTTTCTCATTATGATAAGACTTCCCAAGAGAAGAAAGGGAAGGAGAAGCAAGTTACTAATTAAGATGAACTTACTATCTATAGTGTTTTATTTGGAGTATCTGGCAAAAATGACGTGTATAATTTTAGGACTTTATATGAATGTAATTATGTCTATCTAGACCTAACATAATGTAATATGCAAAATAGAGACAAGAGATGGCCATGCATGTAAATATTAGGGTATATTTTGACAAGTAGGATGAAAATGACCATTGTGACACTATTAAGAATTTTGTGTATAGTTATGAAATTTTGTAGTTTGATGCATGAGTAATTTATATGTTTTAAATTAGACATGAAGGGATTTTCATAGGCACCAAGATCACTCAATTTGAAGTTGTGTGTGAATTATGATGAATTTTCAAAATTTATTGTCAACATTAGGAATTTTAAAAAATGACCATTGCTATAGTGATATTTATACAAATTTACTGTACAAATTGGTCAAGTATTTGCACTATTCAATATTTTTCCCCGTAGAGAATCTTTTAAGATATTTTTGGAGATTTGAATCACCTCAATACAATTTTTTTTTGTGATTTAGTAATAAATTTTCAAAATTTATCAGGTAAAATGAGATTAATTGAAGGAATAGTGCTTGGAAACCCAAAAAAATTAGTTTTAGTTATTTTATGCAATCAAGTCTCTATTCATGCATTAATTGATTAAAATGAAGTCTAATACATAGAAAATGAGTCTAAATATGAGGTATGACAGAAACTCTCTTTAAGAGTAAATAATACATTGAAACTCACTCTAATGAGGTGAGTTTAACTTTCAATGTTAATATAGAAAGATTTTATATATTGCCACAGCACTTTGACACAAAACTCACTTAAATTCATTACTCATCAGTTTAAATGAGGTTTTATTTATAGATCTGTGATTTAACTAATCATTAGACATAAGATCTATCCGTTAGACACAAGTTCTTGTTATTACTCTACAAAAGAGCCATTCAACAATCACATTAAATGAGTCTAATATAGCAACATTCAAATTTTAAGGCTCAATAGACGAATTTCAGATAGTCAACATAGTTATTTATTTAACATTGAACTTTAAAATTCATTTGTTATAACGTAACATTTGAATTTCGAGTTTACAAAAGATACTCCATGTTAGTATGTGTGAATTTTCATTGGAAGTATGTTTGTTGTGTTTGAACAGTTGCTTCAAGTTTTGACAATGCATTTTGAAATTTAAATTTTAGAAACCAAAATACAAATTTCAAAGATCAAAATTCAAATTTCAAAGACTGAAATTCATCTATCAGAGGCATGTTCAATATGACAAAAGGGTTTTCACTTCGAAATTCACACTTTGAAGCTCAAAATTCGTCTATTAGAGGAAGTGACTTTGAACTTAATTTGAACTTTACCAACATTCAAATTTTGAATAAGTTTCATGTAAATTTTGCACACTTTCACTAACAATGCTTAGTCCAAAATTCAAATTTCACAACCAAAATTCATCTATTAAAGATGAAAACTCTATAACTTCGAATTTCACCAAGCAAAGTGCAAATTTTGCACAAAATAAGTATGAGTCAAATAGCAAAATTCATGTGTTAGCTAATATATCTTACTTTTAACACGTGCTAACATCAGATTTATTTAATCTAACTCATTTAAAACATATGGTAATAAGATTAAGTAAGTTTTAAAGATTAAACCACCACAAAACCTTAGTGAAAACAAAAAATACCTAACAACTAGGTCTTCAAAAGTTAAGCTCCGCTTTCATTTGGTCATTCCCAATTTCAGTTTGCTCTATTATGATCTTCCATTCTTGGAGCATCTTTCTCTTCTTCTTCTTTGAGTGAGACAAGGTGTTGATTTTCCTTTTCTTTATTTCAATGCTTACTCTTCCTTCTTGGACAATCCTACATTTAATGTATTACACTTACAAACCAAGTAGTTAGCCTAATTTATATATCTAACTTGTATTATAAAGTATAAAAACAAAGTGGATATATTAGTACATAGCATGATGTATGTATTATAAACACAATTAAACACATGCTAATGCACATTTTACTTCTTTTAGGAACAATATATATGTTGGACAAATATAATGCATTTATTCCTTATTACTTTACATTTGTCATCATCAAAACTTATATTATATTAAACTTAACACAAGGCAAAGTAAGTGATTGTGAGTGCCTTGAGTTAGGACAATTTTTTTAGAATATCAAATTGTAATACAACAAAGGAGATGTGGGAAACTCTTAAGACTACACATAAGGGAATGAGTGGCGTCAAAGAAAATCGCATCAACACACTCACTGGGCAATATGAGAGCCTCAAAATGCAAGAAGGATAAATTGTAAAGGATATGGAGAAAAGATTCACTCACATTGTGAATCACCTTAAAGCTCTTGAAGAGACTTATGAATAAACTAACCTCATAAGAAAAGATTCTTTATGCTCTTCCTCTTGAATGGCAACTAAAAGTCACTGCCATAGAAGAATCCAGAGGAGAATCCATGAGCTCAGTCACTGCTCTATTTGGAGCACTAGCTAAATTTGAAGGCAAGCTCAAGGATCTCAAGGAAGCTGCTAAAGATAAGAAGAAGAAAGAAATTGCTATAAAAGTCATTGAGGAAGACTTAGATGATTCAGAAGATGATGAATAAGTAGATAAGGAAATCATGACTCTACAAGAAATTTGGCAAACTCTATAAGAAGAAGAAGTTCAGTAGAAGATTTCAAAAGAAAGACAGAGCCCCATCCAACAAGAAAGATTCAAAGGAACCATTCATGTGCTTTGAATGCAAGAAGGTTGGACACATCAAATGGGAGTGTTCACAGTACATGAGAAAGCAAGAGAAGGAGTAGAAGCAGGATAAAGGGAAAAAGAAGAAAGCTTCATCTCTTCTTTATGGAGAGATAGCTTAGATGAGGAACCTGAAGAAGAAGAAATAGCTAATCTATGTCTTATGGCTAAGGCATTAGAGGAAGAAAAGGGGATTTAATTAGAATAAACTAAGGTAAATGCTTCTGAACCTTTATATAGTGAATTGCAAGCTGCATTTTATGATTTGCATGATAAATGTGTTAAAATTACCAAAGAACTTTTAGAAGTTAAAAAAAAGTTTTATTCTTAGAAGAACAAGCAAGGAAAGAAAGAGATTAACAAAAGGAAGCTCAAGAGAAAATCAAAGCTTTTGAAAATGAAAATTTAACTCTTATGTGTCATGTGCTGTATTAAAAGCTAAGAATGATGATCTATATAACACATTTGCTAAGTTCTCAAGAGGCAAAGAGATTTTGAGCATCATGTTAGGTGAATAAAGATGTGCTCATAATAAAGCTGGTATTGGCTATGATCCTAACAAGGGTAAATCTGCCTCATAAACTAAAACACCTAAAAGTGGTTAAAAATATTATATGCAGTATTTTATCATCTGGTCTATCCATGAGCCCCTTCTCAACTTGCAACTTTTGTAACAAGAAGGTTACAATTTTAGCTCTTGCATATACAAGAAGAAAGGAATTGTCAATGAGAGGAAGTTACCAAAGGTACTTGAGTACCAAGGGGAGTTGAGAATAATAGAAGAGGACCTAAAAAAGTATGGGTGCCTAAAAATAAGACTTGATCTTACATTTTGCAGGTATACCTTAGAGCAAAGAAAAGTTTATCGTGCTCAAAGATAAGAAAGATGATCAATCACATTTGGAGGTGATCAGAAAGGAAAGATACTTGGTATTAGGATTGTGAGAAAGAATCTAGAAACTTCAATGGAAGAAGTGCTCTTTGTCATTGGACTCAACCATCATCTGCTGAGTATAAGTCAAACATGTGACAAAGGCAATTAGGTGCTTTTCAACTCAAAAGAATGCCTTGTGATTAGAAAGAGTAACAAGAACGTCATTCTTCATGCACAAAGGGATGGTGATTGTTATATTATTGATCTTGATAAATTATCTCCTCTTGACTCTATCTGTCTAATTAGAAAAAATGTTGAATCTTGACTTTGGCATAAAAGACTAGCTCATGTTAACATGAATCAACTTAATAAGCTAGTTAAAAATGAACTTGTCAATGGTTTACCTGATATCTCTTTTGAAAAAGATAAGGAATGTAAGACTTGTCTTCAAGGAAAGCAAATAAGGTCCTCATTCAATCCAAAGAATATAATCTCTACCTCAAGACCATTACAGTTGCTCCAAATGGATTTAATTGATCGATCTTGTGTTAAGAGCTTTGGTGGAAACTTATATGTACTTGTGATAGTTGATGACTATTCAAAGTTTACTTGGACAATATTTCTTCCATCGAAAGATGAGGTGTTTGCTGCATTTGCCATTTTAGCCAAGAAAGTGCAAACTGAGAAATGTTTTTTATTGTAGTTATCAAGTCAAATCTTGGAGGTGAATTTGATAATTCAAGCTTCTTGAAGTTCTGTGAAGAGCATGTAATTGAACACAACTTTTTAGTGCCAAGAACTCCACAGAAAAATGGCATTGTTGAGAGAAAGAACAAAAAGCATGAAGAAATGGCTCTTGCAATACTCAATGAGAAGAAATTGCTAAAGTATTTATGGTCTGATACAGTTAGTACAACTTGCTACATCATGAGTCAAGCTTATATAAGGCCACTGCTCAACAAAATGCCCTATGAATCATACAAAGGAAAGAAGCCAAACCTCTCTCATCTTCATGCTTTTAGCTTCAAATGCTACATCTATAACAATTGTAAGGATAACTTGGGTAAGTTTGACTCTAAATCTAATGAAGGTATTTTCCTTGGTTATTCTAATAGAAGTAAAGCATATAAAATCTATAATAAGAGGGCCCAAGTGATGGAATATGAGCTAGGCTTAATCAAGGGGAGGCGTTTCAAGAGCTTGGTGGACATGGAAGGCATGATTATGTGACTCCTTTGCAAGGAATGGGTGGGCCTATGACAAGAGCAAGGACTAAGGCAAAGAAGCAAACTCTCAATGGATTGATCCAAGAAGTAATTGAACAAGAGCCCATCTACTTAGCTCAATTTTCAGCCCAAAAGGCTTCAAGAGGCGTGTTCTTCATGGCTAGTCTGCTAGAAACTGATCCAAGCCTAACAAACAAGGCCTAAATAGAAGAACTCACTTAAAAGAGCATGTGCCAAGCTTGTGACCTTTTAAGTAGTGTTCTTTAATTAAATAAATTAGCAATTTCATTTTTTTTATTACTTAATTCAGAAATAAGGTTTTGACAATTAGTTTCCTATTTTGAATTTATTTGTGAAGATCTCTTTAGATTTGATTTTGTTTCCTATTTTTGGGCACCACTTATTCAGCATGTATCTAGTCTTATTTTTGTGTAAGGTGGTGCCATTCTAAGAGATTTAGGATCCAAAATATTTTTAGCAAATTAGGGCTAGGGTTTTTGCTTTCTTTTCCTTTAAAAACGTCACTTTTGTACTTGCAAATCGGAGATGAATGAATAGTGCATTTTTGACAAAAATTTTGTGAGTTTTCTTGTTCTCTTGATGAGCTTGAGAGACTCTTTGGCATATCAAAGAGAGTGGTCTTCTCTTTGTGGTGTCTATAGCTAAGGTTTCAAGAAACAAGTTTTCTTGGGGTCTTACTTCTTGACCAATATCTTCTATTTTTCCTATTCGTGCATTCTTCTGTTTGTTTAACGTGTTCTTGGTATCTTATTTGCTTCTCTTTAATCCTAGCACGATCCTTACGTTTCCCATTCGATTGAAGGTTCGTGAGACAAGTTCTACACGGGTTTTCTATCATTTGGTGTCAGAGCTCCAATTTGCTAGTTTCAAGGTTGCTTCTTTCTTCTGTCCAGCTTTGTTCTTGTGCTTCTATTCTATTTTTTTGTGGCGTGATTCTTCTCACTTTGTGTCTCTTGTGTGTGGCATCTTCATAAGTTATTTGTTCTTGTTGTCTTTTTTGTTGGATCATCTCTTCCTTGTGACTTGTTCCTATTTCTTGTTGTCTTCTGTCCAGATTTGAAGTTTTCTAAAAAAAAAAAATTTGAATTATTTTTGTTGTTGCAATTTTCACTATTGTCCATAAAGTTTGAATTTGTGTGTGTCCAGTATAAAAAAAATTTGAAAAAAAAAATTATTAGCTGCTGTTAAAAAAAACAAAAAGAAGAAGAAGAAGAGAAAGAGAAACAGCTCAAAAGAAAAATGAAAAAAAAAATTGAAAAAATAAAAAAATTTATTGCTGGACCTTTCAGATTTATTATATCAATCAACTACTTGATGGTCAAGATAGAATCTTTCTTGATTGATTGATTGATTGCTTTGCTAATTCATATAGTTTCCTATTTTATTGAGTGGACTGCAAGTTGAGAAAAAAAAATTGTTTCTTTTGTTCTTCTTACTCTTCAAGTCACATTGGAAATTACTAAATTCAACAAACTTGATTGGCAAGTTTCAAACTCTTGTGTAGATTGCTACTTTCTTAATCTTATTTCCTTATCTTGTTTCCTAATTTATCATTGTGCTGCAACTTGTTTTCTTTTTCCTCTATTGTTCTACCTTCCTTTTCTCTTCTTTCTTAGTTTCCTAAATTGTTCATTTTGATTTACCTTGCTTTATTTGTTGGCTGTCCAGATTTCTTTCCTTCTTGTTTTTCATGTCACTTCTCCAGAATCATTCATTCATATTGTTCAATTTCTTTCCCGATTTGTGCTACAGTTATTCCATTTCTTTTGGTCTCATTTTATGCACGAATTTTAGTTGATTTTTTTGGTCTCAAGTTTGATTCTTTGAAACTTGAATTTTGGGCTTTAGCTTTGTGTCACCACTGATTTTTACATCACTCTTTCTTTTGAATTGCTGGAGTTGATTTAAGAACACTAAAGAGAGCAAGTGAGTGGAAAAAGGCACGAGTAATTTGCATCATTGAAAAAGCCAATCTTTTTGTGTGAAACACAAGTGCTTATAAAATTTGAGTGAAAAAAACACGTGAGAAGAGTGTGTGAGGTCCCTATTTCTTTTCTCTTTGCTTTACAATAACATTTCAGATTATAAATATGGCTATTGGAGAATTTGATCTTAAGGCCTTGTTAAGGACTTTTAATGATCAAATTGAGAAGGTGAATGCAAAATTGGATCACATTGAGTCTTCCTCTAAAACTAAAACAAGGTGTGATCCAAAGGTTTCTACTCACACGGATGTTCTTAGCAACATCAAATCAAAGATCCCATTGTTTCATGGCGAGAAAGATCTTGATGTTTACTTGGAGTGGGAAAGAAGAGCTGAACAAGCATTTGGATGTTGTAGCTACTCTGAGCTAGAGAAGGTGCAATGTGTTTATCTTCGATTTAGTAAAAAGGTTGCTGCTTGGTGGAAACAAATTGAGTGCCGACGCACTGTTAGAGGAAAGCCTTCTATTGCAACATGGAGTAAAATGAAAATGGTCATGAGGAAAAAGTTTGCATCATCTCATGAACAACACCCTCCCAAAGTTAAGAATGTTAATGAACATTGTGAAGAGGTGCAAGTTTTAGTGGTTCAAGATTCATGTGATTCCCACTTGGGGAGAGTTGATCAAACGGTTGAAGAAGTTGTTGCATTGACAGAGGTTGTTGCGACTAGAGAGTTATTTGTGGCTAAAGGTATGTCTAATTCTCAAACCTCTTGTGATGATATCTCTTGTGTTGCAGTAGATGATTTAGGATGTGTTGAGCTTGAGAATCCCAATATGTTTAATGATATTGATTGTCTTAATGGGATTGATAATAATATTTTACTAAATCTTGAGGAGAAAATTGTGTTAGACATTGATGAGTTAGATAACTTTGATGATTCTAGTTGTGCTTCTAGTGTGCAAATTGAAAATAATGTTGTATTACAATTGGAAAATGAACTTCATGATGTTACTTGTGCTTATGAGCAAAATTATCATTGTTTGCATCCTTTAATGGAGAATCATGATTCACATGTTGTTGATAATTTGATGAAAAATTCTTTGGATAGTAGCATGCTAGGTTCTAGTGGTGCTAATGGTGTGATTCCTTTGGAAATTAGATCTTATGATTGCATTGATGAGATTGAGCATGTTGACATGGAGATTAAAGATTTTGATTGTGATATTAATTTGATTGGGCATGATAGCAATAGTTCTTTTGTATTAAAGATAGCCCATGAATCATTGCCATGTGAAAGTCATAAGAACCTGAAGAGTGAGGAAGAGTGGAAAAATGAGAGTGGTAGAAATGAGAGTTATAAGAAAGGAAATGTCCAGAAAATTGTTGTAAGTAGAAAAAGTGTGCGTGAAAAGAAGATTGAGAGAAGAGTGAAAAAGAGAAAGAAAAAGAGAGAAAAGAGAAATAAAAATAAGAGTGAGCAAAAAGTTAAGAGTAATGAGGTGAAAAGCATTCTGAGTTGCTCTTTGGGTAAGAATGAGATAAAGGTGAGTTTCTCTAATCTTCTTCATCTCCCATATGTTTCATCATTTCATCTTCTTTGCCCATCATACATCATTTCAAATTTTCATAATTTATTTAATCCATCTTCATTGCATGAGTCTTTGGTTCATCAAGAGTCCATTGTGAAATTGAACCAAATTCATAATTTGGTGTCTTTCTTTAGTCCATGCATTCATGTCTTATCCTCTCATTCTCATATTGTGTTCTTTTCTCATGCTTCTTGTGTGTTCCATCTTCTATCTAGTAAGTTATTTTCATATGTTTGGATTTGTGATGCCTTGTTCACTGTGGTAATATGTGTTCATCTAGTTCATTATTCTCCCTCTTTGTTCTACCATCTACATGTGTTTTGTTCATCTCCTTTTGTTGCCATCAATTCACTTCCTTCATGTTTGTTTTTATCTATCATGTTTAGCCATGTGCATCAATACATTTCTTCTCCATCATTATTCTTTCAATATGCATCATCAGGAAGCGTCAAATCTGCCCACATTTCAAATTTAATGAACATTGTTCAAATCTGTCCAGATTTTGTTTTCCTTAGTTTTTCTAATGCTTTGGTTTTAATTGAGTCTTATTGTGTGCCATTTTGTTCCCATTTCTTTTTCTCTGTGTTCCCTAACATCTTTGTTCCATTTGGGTTTTGTTGGATCAAGTTTGTTCCTAGTTATTTGCTACAGGAAGTTGGAGGGATTGATTTAAAGGGGAGTTCAAAATTTTCTTCACTAATGCTTGAGAATAAAATTTTTGACCCTGGAGCAATGTTATGGTTGCAAAGGCTTAGACAAATGTTTAAAACAAATTTGCAGCCAAAGGAGAATGATTTCCTTCAAGTTTATGGACGGATTAAAGCAAAGATGCATCAATCAAACTTGAAAGGTAAGTATACTCCTCATGATCTATTTGATTCTTGTAATCGTTCCCTTTCCTTTCATGTAGATTATGGAGATTCGAGGGCGAATCCTTTCGAGGAGGGAGGGAATGATGGAATACGAGCTAGGCTTAATCAAGGGGAGGCGTTTCAAGAGCTTGGTGGACATGGAAGGCATGATTATGTGACTCCTTTGCAAGGAATGGGTGGGCCTATGACAAGAGCAAGGACTAAGCAATGAAGCAAACTTTCAATGGATTGATCCAAGAAGTAATTGAACAAGAGCCCATCTACTTAGCTCAATTTTCAGCCCAAAAGGCTTCAAGAGGCGTGTTCTTCATGGCTAGTCTGCTAGAAACTGATCCAAGCCTAACAAACAAGGCCCACATAGAAGAACTCACTTAAAAGAGCATGTGCCAAGCTTGTGACCTTTTAAGTAGTGTTCTTTAATTAAATAAATTAGCAATTTCATTTTTTTTATTACTTAATTCAGAAATAAGGTTTTGACAATTAGTTTCCTATTTTGAATTTATTTGTGAAGATCTCTTTAGATTTGATTTTGTTTCCTATTTTTGGGCACCACTTATTCAGCATGTATCTAGTCTTATTTTTGTGTAAGGTGGTGCCATTCTAAGAGATTTAGGATCCAAAATATTTTTAGCAAATTAGGGCTAGGGTTTTTGCTTTCTTTTCCTTTAAAAATGTCACTTTTGTACTTGCAAATCGAAGATGAATGAATAGTGCGTTTTTGACAAAAACTTTGTGAGTTTTCTTGTTCTCTTGATGAGCTTGAGAGACTCTTTGGCATATCAAAGAGAGTGGTCTTCTCTTTGTGGTGTCTATAGCTAAGGTTTCAAGAAACAAGTTTTCTTGGGGTCTTGCTTCTTGACCAATATCTTCTATTTTTCCTATTCGTGCATTCTTCTGTTTGTTTAACGTGTTCTTGGTATCTTATTTGCTTCTCTTTAATCCTAGCATGATCCTTACGTTTCCCATTCGATTGAAGGTTTGTGAGACAAGTTCTACACGGGTTTTCTATCACCAAGTAACAGAATAGTTAGTGTAACACCTAAATTTTAAACGTTATTCCCCATGTAGTATACCTTATATAAAATCCATTTGAATCACTTAAGAGACTTGAATCACATGAGGGACTAGAATAATAAAATTTAAAATTTGTTATTACTATTCATTTGATCACCGCATTTTTCAAACTGAATTTTAAAAAAATCATAACTAAATCTAGAAAAATCCTTGAAGGTGATTCAGTCTCTAAAAATAGCTTGAAACATTCTTTTGTAGGAAAAATATCAAATAGGACTTTAGTAATACGAATTTGTACAGTATTTAGCATGAAATTTATGATTTACTTATAGCTTAAATTTCTATTTAGTTTTTGAGTTCTAATTTTGGAAATTTATTTCTCACTCTATTTTGAACCAATTCACACTTTCTTTGTATCCTTGGAAAGCTCTACATGTATACTTTCTAAACATGTTTATTTGTACATTTATTTCATATGTACAAAATAGAGTATTATCTTAAACCATCTCGGGTCAGAATACAACCTTTACTGGAATAGTTTTAGAGAAACATGTATATCTTTCCTTATATAACTCCAATTGTGTCCAAAATAGTGCCATATTACTCATAAGACATAATCTTTCCATAGATTCAATTGTCTATTTTTTTGGAAAACTATACAATTTTATAATGCCTTTCAAAGTAAATAGTACTTATAGTAAAAGTTATAGTTTTCCAACACTGTCCAATTTTGACCCTTAAATTTAAAATTGTATAATTAATTCCATACTTAACCATTTGAGATGTCCTTTAGCTTTCTGAAAAGCTTGAAATTTCTACTTTCTAGGCATATATACCGCTTATACTTAAGCATTGTTGTTTTAGATAGATTAAACCTATCTAACCATACTGCCTACCAATTGGACATTTTTGTGCCATAATTTGTATGATAAGTTTCATAATCATAATACATCATTGAATTCCATTCATATTTCATACTAAACATTATATATGGTTCAAAGGGACATAACTAAGTCTTCATATGGAATTTAACCTTCATATATAAATTTGTACATATTTTCAAAACATCTCATAATAACTTGTATTATCAAGTTATTTATCACTCTCTTCCTCCTTTCATTTTGCCTTCTTTAGATCTTTACCATATCTTGTGTCTATCATGTTAATACTTGGGATGGTGAGATTATATTAATCTCAGTAGCAAATCACATTGCACACATTTAAATTATCAAGCAAGTCATAAAAATATCATAAAAACCATATTAAATCATATAATACTATATGGTTCATAAAAATTTTGGCAACATAACAAGTTAGAAAATGAACATCTTGGGCAATAGTCCTCTTAAAAAAACAGCCATGAACAATCACCAAACATCATAATAACAATGGTCATCATGGAACATCATATAGCATAGCAAAATAATAAAATGCAAGAAATGTAAACTTTGCTGCCTTAGCTGCTTTCCTTGGCAATACCACTTGCTTCCAACATTTCAAGAGTTTGCTTAAACTTTTCCAAACCTTAATACATCACCAAACACTCACTCAATCCACTGATTTTATGATTCACCTCATAAAGAATCAAAAAATCCTAAAAATTCTATATTCTTTATCTTTTGTTTTTTCATGAATCTAAGACTTTTCTCTAAGGAATTTAACCATGAGGAATCAATTTTTGGCATCATTTTCATGAAATTCCTACTCCTTCCATGAATTCTCATGAGGCTAAAAATCAGGGCTCATTTCATGAAACTTGCTTCAAACTCACTCAAACTTACTTTTCTCGCATTTTCTCATGCTTTCTCTTAATTTTCTTGCATGAAAACACTTTCCCTCTCTTCCTCCATGCTTGGAAAAAATAGAACACTAAGAGGAGAGGATAAAAACTCATCCCAACCATGTCATACTATTTAAAATCTAGAGAGAAAACCTTATAAGATCAAGAGAAGTAGGCTCACATTTTTCTTGGATTTTCTCCTCTCTTTTTCTTCTCCTTCTTCTCACATGTTCTTCTTCTTTCCTCAGGTGTTTTAGCAGCTTCTCTTTGCTTTTTCCTTTGCTTATGTCATCCAAAAGGAGGGAGTATTAATAGAGGAAGTAATTTCACAAAATTTTGCCGAGCATGTCTTTCAAGAATCCTCAAGAAAACTCTAAAGAAATAATAAAATATTTCACTCCATCATGTGCTGAAATCATGCCACTTAGGATGGGAAAAATATCCATAATACTGTATACTTTTCCGAGTCCAAATATATCATGTGTTGGTTACTTTTTACTTTGACTGTTAAAATAACTTTTGCAGTATTTTATTACTTTATGGATATAAGATTAAACTATGTTGAGATATGCATTTAATTTAATATCTTGTCCTAAACAATATTTATGTAGGGCCCACATACTTTTCTTTTGATGTTTTCTATTTTCATGGGGCCCACAACATTGTTTATCTTTTTCTGCATAATTGTACTATATTTTGCAGTCTATTTTTTTTTTCCAAATTAATCCCTTTAGATTCAATATACTATTGATTTTGGGTTTAGCATGTCATGAGATCCATTTTGTCATGAATTTTGCATAAATTTCCCCTAGAGAGACTAAATTGTAAATAAATTTTCTGTAGGGACCTATTTGTATATATTTTAAGGGACCAAATTGCAAATAATTTTACTTGTAGGGACTATATTGCAAATTCATTCTTCTTAATACCCCATCATAGAAAATTTCCATTTCACTTCTTTTTCCATAAAATTATGTATCCCATGCCATATTTACACATTTCTATGCATACTGTAATATTTCTCTGGAAAACTGAGAATGTTACTATCAGTGTATGTAGTGTTTCTGGAAACTAAAACTCTAGCTGAACCCTCTAATAAAGATGAAGATGACTTAAATCAACCTGAACAATATGAATCTTAATAAAAGGGATCCTCCAAGGACATTGGATTCTATGCAAATAGAAGAAAATATCCAGGAGCAAGATAATAATGAAGAAATTGATTAAGAACCACCTAGAGTTTAGAGATATCAAGGGAGTCATCCTGTGACCAAGTGATTGGTGAAGTTCATGATCAAGTAAGAACAAGAAATCAATTAAGAGATCAGATAAATCATTATGAATTCATATCATAAACTAAACCTAATAATATAGTGGATGCATTAAAAGATGATTTCTTGGTAATGACCATGCAAGAAGAGTCCAATCAATTCAAGAGGAATCAAGTTTGAGATTCGGTACCTAGGCCATATGATAAACCAGTCATTGGCACAAAATAGGTATTTGGAAACAAGCTTGATGAATCTAGAATAATTGTGCAAAACCAAACAATGCTTGTTGCCAAGTGATATAATCAAGAAGAAGATATTGACTATGAGGAAACTTTTGCTCTAGTTGCAAGATTGGAAGCAATAAGAATGCTCTTAGTCTTTGCATGTATAAAAGACTTTAAGCTATATCAAATAAATGTAAAGAATGCTTTTCTTAATGGCTATATCTTGGAAGAGGTATATGTTAACCAACCTTCAAGTTTTGAGGACTCAACTAAACTCAACCATGTCTATAAACTTAAGAAAGCTCTTTATGGACTAAAACAAGTACCAAGAGCCTGGTATGAAAGACTAAATAATTTCTTAATAGAAAAGGGGTTTTGCAGAGGGAAAGCATTTTTTGTATAAATTCATGTTGATGATATCATTTTTTGTTCCATTAATGAAAGTTTCTGCCAGGAATTTACTAAGTTAATGCATGGAAAATTTGAAATGTCAATGATGGGAGAGTTTAATTGTAATATCCCAAAATTTACAGGATATCGTATAATGTAAAAGGAAATAGTAAACGATAGCATAAAATGCAAAGGGAATTCCAAAAAAAAGAGAGATATGGTTAAAAGCGAAAAAGGTCAAAAATGTCATTTTTCTAAGTTAGACTGGAAAATGAGAACATCATACTTTTACCCTAAAAAAAGAATTCTATTCCTTATAGTCCCTAAAAAGAAGAATTTAGTGCAATTTACTCCCTAGAAAAAATTACAAGAAATGGTCTGAAAGAATTAAGCATTTTAATTTTGCCCTGATTAAGGGCAATTTTGTAATTTTCCAAATTTCTGTCAGAATGAAGCCCACAATGAGACAGACTCAAAGGAATACTGTTTTGAAGTAACTGAGTCTATATGAATTTATAATTAGCTTTGAAGGCCGAAAAATAAATATTATACCAAAAAGTAAATAGAACACTTTATCTCCTTTGTTTAGGCATCCCAACTAGTAGCAACAAGAGTAAGAAAGAGAGCAAAAATAATGAAAGAAAAGAGAGCAAGCAAGAGCCAAAGTTGAAGACCAAAGCACCTAGATAAGCTTCTATGCTTCTAACCTTGTATTTTCAAGCATTTAGTGAAGGTTTCATGAAGTTTTCCTTTCCTCTCTCACCCAAGAATTTCAACCATGGTAGGTTTAGAGAGAGAAAGTTAAGCTCTTGCCAAATAAACATAGAAAATGATTAGAATAGTTGATTTAAGCAAGAAATCACAAATTGTTGCAAGTAGTTTAAAGCAAATATTTTGGATTTCTTGGGTCCAAAATAGGTAAATACAAGTATGTTGTACAAGAAATCCAAGAGAAATGGAAGATAGAATTTTAAGGTTCAGTGTGCACAATTTGGTGTAAGGTCATGAAATCAGTGGCTAATGACCTTAAATTATGATGCATTAGGGTTCTAGAAAGTTGTGGAAAACCAATGAAATGAAGTATAAAGTGTGAAAAGCAAGGGAAACTCCTAAGGTAGTTATTTACCCGTTTGATGCTTTATGTTATCATACTTGGTTTCAATGAATTTGTTGCTATGCCATATATTTGTTTAAATGCTTTGTGATAATTTTGTATTGTTGGTTGAGTTGTATGAGGGTCTTATGACCGTAGGATATCCAATTTGGAAAATGAGACCCTACCAAAAATTTTAAGAAATATTATGGCATGATATATCTCTATGACTTTCATTGATGATGCGATGAAATATTGATGATAATATGATTGCATGAATGGGTATAACTACTAAGATTCAATGAACCTCACCCCTCCCTTATGTTAACCATGTCTAGGAACTCAATATAGCAAGGCTTTCAAGGAAGAGAAAGGAAAGGAGAAAGAAATTATTGACTAAGATGGCATAACTTGCCATGGTCTTCTAATTCTATAAAAATTGTTGACTACGGAAACATGAATTTCTGAAAAATGACCAAATAAACAACAATAATTTTTTAAATTTTCTGTATCAATTGGCTTAGTCAATGCTTTGTTCCATATTTTTCCTACGTAGATGGAATTTTTAGCTATATTTAGAGACTTATATCACTTTTATAAAATTTTTATAAAATTAGTTATGAATTTCCATAGTTTGCTTGTTGAAAAATGGAATTTATCAAATGAATAGTGACAATTTTTTGAAAAATTTTATTATGGTATTTTATGAGATTCAAGCTTATAAACAGACATAAATGGAAATAAATATGATCAAATACATAGGAATTGAACCTTGTTGAATCAAGAATTTTGATGATTCCAAACCAACATTGAAGAGCTTGGATTGAAGATATCAAAGGAGCTCAAAGTGTCTCAAGTGAAGAAATTCTGAGTAATCCTTGGTAGGATTATTATAGGATCTTTTGTTATGGGTAAAAAACTTTGATTTGATGAAAAGATGTTTTAAAAACTTGATTTTATGAAATATTTGAAAAATACCCAACAACAGACGAACTTTGAAAAGTTTACATTGAACTGTAATGTTGGAAATTCGAACTTTAGCTTTGGAAATTCGAATTTCGAGTTAAAACTGAATAAGTCTGAAGAGATGCCTCTCTGACAGATGAATTTTGATTTTCAAAATTTGAATTTTCATAAGTGTCTTAAAGAAGCTATTGAGCAACAGACGAACTTTGGGTTTTGAACATTCGAATTTTAGACAAAATGAAATTTATGAAAACTGAAGAAATTCGTCTGAAACAATGTTAAAGTTCATCTGAAATCAAGATTGTATTGAGTTTCAAAACTGCTCACTAACAGACAAACTTTGAACATGGAAATTCAAATTTCAGAAGTTAAAGTTGTGAGTCTGTTGAAATGACATAATGACATACGAAGGACAGTGTTTACAAATTCGAATGTTGAAGTAAGTCTGAAAAGAGGTCTCTCTGATAGACAAACTTCACTATTTGAAAATTTGAATTTCAGAATAAATGAACTACAGTGTCTTTTGAGCCTGCTGCGGATAGACGAATTTTGGGGTTCCAAAATTCAAATTTCGAGGGCACTGTAGCAAATTGAAAACACTGTTCACACTTAACAGAAAAACTTTCTTCTTGAAAATTCGTATGTCACAACATGGAACCATCTTCTAAGTTTCAAAATTCGAATTTCACTTCATGAACAGATGAACTTCGGTATTTCAACGTTGGAAACTTTAACCTTCGGTTCCTTCGAAATTCGTCTATTGACCAACCGAAATTCGAATTTTAATATGTCAGAAGCATTAAATGAGGTTGGTTAACGGATAGTTTTTCAGAGTAACCATTGGATAACTTCCCCAACGGATAGATTTTGTCTCTAACGAATAGTTGGGACCTAAATCTATAAATACAACATCATTTGAAGTTGTGGGTAATGAATCAAACTTTGTATATACTGAAATTCTGCCAAATTTTCTACTTAAAGACTTTTACCCTCTTACTTCAATACTTGTTCTTCAACTTTCATATTCACTCTATTCAAGAGAGTTTCATCTTCATAAACAATCTAATCTTCATCTGGAAGATAGATTTACTTGTGAGGAGATATCACAAGGGATTGTAAAGCACATAGTGAAAGTGCTAAGAGTGATTGAATGAGCTCTAGAAAACAGAGCATACACGTTGTACAGTGGCATTTGCAAGAAGCCCGTTGAATTCTTGCAGTATAGTGGAAAATCTCAAGTGGTGACTTGGGAACTGGACGTAGGTCAAGAGGAAAGCCGAACCAGGATAAATATCTGAGTTTTTCTTCTCCCTATCTCTTTTCTTTTAGCTTATTGCTTTATACTCTGTTTTTCATTATACCTTGCTTTCTTCATCATTCTCACTTTGTGCAGAAAATTTTTAATCTTCCCAATTCACCCCCCCTCTTGGGAAGTCAGCCTAACTAACAAGTGGTATCAAAGCCCGGATTCCCATTCAAAGGATCTTACAGTCTGGGAATTACAATGGCTGGCTTTGGAGAAAGCATATTACTAGAAGGGAATAATACAAACAGACCACCTGGCTTCAGTGGAGAGCATTATGGTTACTGGAAGATGAGAATGCAAATCTATCTCTAGTCAATCGATCTGGACATCTGGTCAATCTTTCAGAATGGAGACTTTGTCACAATGGCTTTAGAAGATGACGGAAAGTACAGAGAAAAACCAGAAGATGAATGGAATGAGGAAGACAGAAGGAGAGTCTTGTTGAATTTCAAGGCAAAACATTGTTTAGTCAGTGCTTGAATCAAGACGAATTCTATAGCGTCTCACAATGCTCCACTGCCAAGGAAATGTGGTACACCCTGCAGATTGCTCATGAAGGAACAACTGGAGTCAGGGAAAATAAACTGAATACCTACATTGGAGAATACGAGAGCTTCAGCATGGCTGAAGGTGAAACTGTAAAAGAGCTACAAAAGAGATTCACTCTCATTGTGAATCAACTAAAGAGTCTGGGAAAGGAATACACTCAAACAGAGAAAGTCAGAAAGATCCTCAGAGCTCTCCCTCTGGAATGGCAGCCCAAGGTAACAGCAATAGAGGAAGCCAGGGGAGAATCAATGGCTTCTGTCACTGCTCTATTCGGCAGCCTTGAGGAATATGAAGGAAAAATAAAAGCTCTCAAGGAAGCTGGACAAGACAGGAAGAATAAAGGTCTTGCTCTCAAAGCTGCTAAAGAAAAGGAAGAGGATTCTGACGATGGAGATGAGCTGGATGAAGAAACTCTGGCTATTATGGTCAAAAAATTCGAAAGATTCTACAGCAAGAAGAGAAACAAGAAAATCTTCAAGAGAGGAGTAGCTGTAGACAGCAAGAAAGAAGCAAAAGAGCCTGTGACTTGCTATGAGTGCAAAAAGCAGGGACACATCAAATGGGATTGTCCACAATTCCTCAAGAAGCAAGAGAAAGAAAAGAAAGCTGCTGACAAAGGCAAGAAAAAGAAAGCCTACATCTCATCAATATAGGGCAATAGCTCAGATGAGGAAGAAGATGAAGAAAATGAAATTGCCAACCTATGTCTGATGGCACTTGCCTCTGAAGAAGCTGAAATTCCATGTAGCAGTGATCAAGAAGAAGAGGTATGTGAATATGAACCTTCCTATTCTGAATTACTGGATGCATTTCATGAGTTGCATGATGAGTTTGTTAAGGTTGCTAAAGAACTGAAACTAGCTAAGAAAAAGATTAACAAACTAGAATCTCAAAGCAACATCTCTGAAATTGCTCCTCTACCTATTGCTGAATCTATCTGCTGTAAATCATGCACTGATCTAAAGCAAACCAACAAATATTTAGTAAAAAGCATGTCTAGGCTTACGAGAGGTAAAGATATGTTGTTTGCCTTAATGGGGAGCCAAAGAATATCACAAGGGAAAGCTGGTCTTGGCTATGATCCATGTGCTATTAAAGAAAAGATTAGGAAGAAAAATCAGAATGTATATATGAGACATTTTGTGCATGCTGATGGAAATAGAAAGAAAGATCATATGCCACATCAAATTGAATCATATAATCAACCAAAGCATGCAAAACAAAAATATTATCTGCATTATTTTCTTCCTGCTTTTTAATCCAGCAGTCCCTTTACCACCTGTCATTTCTGTAACAAAAAGGGACATATTTCCAGTTCTTGTACTGTAAAGAAAAATGGACTTGACAGGAAGGTTAAATGGGTTCCCAAAGGTACATTTGTATCTAGGGAAAACACCACTGACAGAAAAGGACCCAAGCAGATTTGGGTACCTAAGACGAAAACTTAAACTTTGTTTTACAGGTCTGTCTCAAAGCTAAAAGGAACAACAAATGGTACATGGACAGTGACTGCTCAAGTTACATGACTGCTGACAAAGAGAAGTTCATCACCCTTAGAGACAAGAAAGGAGGAAAGGTGACCTTTGGAGGTGATCAGTATGGCAGAATAGTTAGCATTGACATTGTGGGCAAAAATCCTGAAACATCCATTGAAAACCACAATCTGCTAAGTGTGAGCCAAACATGTGACAAAGGAAATTGGGTGCTGTTTGACTCAAAATTCTACCTAGTCATCAGAAAAAGTGATCACAAAGTAATCCTCAAAGCTCAAAGGGATGGTAACTGCTATACTATTGATCTTGATGAACTTCCTCCCGTAGATTCTGTTTGTCTGATTAGTCAGGACAATGATAGTTGGCTATGGCATAGAAGATTAGCTCATGTTAACATGAATCAACTTTCAAAACTGGTTAAAAATGAGCTAGTCACTGGCCTGCCAAAAATTGCTTTTGAAAAAGACAAAGAATGTGATGCATGCTTAAGAGGAAAGCAAACTAAATCTTCTTTTAAACCTAAAAACGTAGTCACCAGAACTAGACCACTAGAACTACTACATATGGATCTAATTGGTCAATCTAGGGTAAAGAGCATGGGTGGTAATCTGTATGTGCTTGTAATTGTGGATGATTACTCTAGATTTACATGGACATTATTTCTTTCCTCTAAAAGTGATACCTTTGATGCATTTGTAACCTTATCTAAGAAAGTGCAAAATGAGAAAGGTATTTCCATTGTGTCTATCAGGTCAGATCATGGAGGAGAATTTGAAAACTCATACTTTCTGGAGTACTGCAATGAGCATGAAATTGATCACAACTTCTCAGCTCCAAGAACTCCTCAACAGAATGGAGTAGTAGAAAGGAAGAACAGAACCATTGGAGAGATGGCTAGAGCTATGCTGAATGAAAAGGAGCTATCTCAAGTGTTTTGGGCTGATGCAGTAAATACAGCAAGCTACATCATAAACAGAGCCTACATCAGGCCAATCCTTGGAAAGACTCCACACGAGCTGTACAAGGGAAGAAAGCTAAATCTGTCACATCTCCATGTGTTCGGGTGCAAATGCTTCTTTCACAACAATGGGAAAGAAAATCTGGGTAAGTTTGATCCCAAATCTGATGAAGGTATATTTCTGGGCTATTCTAGTAGAAGTAAGGCATATAGAGTTTTCAATAAAAAGTCTAACTTAGTAGAGGAATCTGTGCATGTAGTGTTTATCGAAAATGAAATTGCTTCTAAACATGTTTCTGATGAAGATGATCTTGTTTCAAACTTTAAAAAGTTAGATATTTCTAATGAAGGTATAATTGAATCTCCAAAAATATCTGAATCTGTTGATATAGAGGAAGATATTCAGGAGAGAGATTTTGAAGAAGAAAATAATGAAGAAACATCTCAAGAACTCCCTAGAGCTTGGAGATATCAAAGGAATCATCCTGTTGATCAAGTGATAGGGAATGTTCAAGAGAGAGTTAGAACCAGAAAACAGTTAAGAGATCAAATGATTAATCGTGCATTCATCTCACAAATTGAACCTAAATGTACTGAGGAAGCCTTAATTGATGAGTACTGGATTCTAGCTATGCAGGATGAATTAAATCAATTTGAAAGAAATCAAGTCTGGGATTTAGTGCCTAGACCCAAAAATCATCCTGTCATAGGTACCAAATGGGTTTTTAGAATCAAACTTGATGAATCAGGATCAATCATCAGAAACAAAGCTAGACTGGTTGCTAAAGGTTATAATCAAGAAGAGGGCATTGATTTTGAAGAAACCTTTGCTCCAGTAGCTAGATTAGAAGCAATTAGAATTCTATTAGCATATGCATGCATGAAAAATATTTTGTTATATCAAATGGATGTAAAGAGTGCTTTTCTGAATGGATATATCATGGAAGAAGTTTATATAGATCAACCACCAGGTTTTGAGGATTCTACAAAACCAAACCATGTGTATAAACTAAAGAAAGCTCTTTACGGTTTGAAGCAAGCCCCTAGAGCATGGTATGATAGATTGAGTAATTTTCTAACTGATAAGGGGTTTAACAGAGGAAAAGTAGATACAACTTTATTTACTAAGAAAGAAAATAAAGATTTACTCATTGTTCAAATCTATGTTGATGATATTATATTTGGTGCTACTAATGAATCTCTTTGCAAGAATTTTTCTAAGTTAATGCAGGGGGAATTCGAAATGTCTATGATGGGTGAACTCAACTTCTTCCTTAGATTGCAAATCAGACAGTGCAATGATGGTATCTTCCTCAATCAATCCAAGTATCTGAAGGAATTGTTGAAGAAGTTTGGAATGGAAAATGCCAAGCCAATGGGGACACTTATGGCTACTGCAACCAAACTGGACATGGATGAGAAAGGGAAACTATTGGACATAACTCAATATAGGAGAATGATTGGATCCCTGCTGTACTTAACAGTCAGCAGACCTGACATTATGTTTAGTGTCTGTATGTATGCAAGGTTCCAATCATGTCCCAAAGAAACCCATGCAACTGCTGTGAAAAGAATCTTCAGATATCTTATTGGAACATCACAGATGGGTCTTTGGTATCCAAAGGGCAATGGAGAAGATCTCAAAGGATACACTGATGCTGACTTTGCAGGATCCAAAACTAACTGAAAAAGCACAAATGGAACTTGTCAGTTTCTTGGAGGATCCTTGGTTTCATGGTTTAGCAAAAAGCAGAACAGTGTGGACTTATCCACAGTAGAGGCTGAGTATGTTGCAGCTTGAAGCTGTTGTGCCCAAATCATCTGGATGAAACAACAACTGGAAGATCTTGAGGTTGAGTTGAAAGAAATACCAATAATGTGTGACAACCAAAGTGCTATCAATATCACAAAGAATCCTGCCATGCACTCAAGGGCAAAACATATTGAAGTTAGGCACCACTTCATAAGGGATCATGTTTTGAAAGGAGAAATCAGACTAGAGTACATCCTAACTGAAGATCAAGTTGCAGATATCCGGACAAAGCCTCTATCAGAAGATAGATATTGCAAGATAAGAAGAGAATTGGGTATGGTAAATCCCAATGAACTGTAAGTAAATCTTTGTGCAATTATGTTTTTAAATCTTACAACATTGAATTAATTCTAACTTTAGCATCGGAGAGTGTTTAATTTAAGTTGTAGGTGCTCATCATGAGATTCAATGCTGATAAATCTGAAAAAATGGAGCTTACCAGAATGGAACAATCAAAGAATGAACAAAATGGAAGAAATTCTAAGCTTCTGAATCCATTCTGTAAGTTTTTAAAGTTGAAATTCGTATATTGATTATGTGTTAATGAATTTTCGTGAAAAATTAAGTTTCTGAGGAAGTCAGCATGGTCAACATTTGAATTTTGGATACCGAACAGATGAACTTCGGCTTGTTATTAGAAGGAACAGTTCTCGGTGATGCCTCGAAATTCGTCTGTTGATCCTTCAAAATTCGAATTTTCAAGAACAAAATTTCAAAGTTATGACTGTCCAACATGATGATTGTACTAATGATTATCTCTTAACATACAAATGTTGGATAACTTTCACAAAATAAAGAAATTCAAATTTTTAACTTAAAATTCGTCTGTTGAAACATGCTCCACAATGTTAAACCTTTGAAAGATGAAGTTTTGTATGCTTAATTCGTCTGTTTGGTGGATTGTTTGCTGCTTGATGTTTGCTCTTGAAAATTCGAACTTTGTTGGAACAAAGTTCATCTATTCATCTTGTGTTATTTTACCCAAGCCTCTGTCAGACGAACTTTCAGAGGAAAATTCGTCTGTCAGTAAGTCTTGCTGAACGGTTTAACTTGTAACTGCCCGAAGTTCGAACTTTGACCCTTCAAAATTCGTCTGTCAGACGGTTACATACGTTAAAACGGACGATTTTCTTTTGAACAGATGCAACCCTATTCCTTTTCTCTCTGAGTCTGTTCTAATTCTCCAATCAATACTCTTCAATTCTGATCAAAACCATCATTTCCCACCTATTAAACTTCCTCTCACATCCTTTAGACCTGTTCCTTGCCCTATTCTGCAACATTCATCTGTAAAAATGGCAAGAGTCAAGAATCCCAAAGCTGGCAAAGGAGAGGCTCATCCAAAACGTTCTGTAAAATCCCAATATGCTACGAAGAAAGGAGAAAAACCGAAGAGAAAGGCCGAATCCAGCAAGGGAACTCCTTCCAAACGCCAGAAATCTACACCCAAGGGAGAATCAAAGAAAGTTGGACCCTTTTCCTCAAAGGTAGCAGAACCTTCAGTCCCTGTTCCTGTTGCTGCTGAACCTGTTGCTTCCACTTCATCCTCAAGTACTGAATCTGGGGAATATGAGCTTACCACACTACCTTTATGGAGCACTCCACAGATTCAAGAGGAATACTCTACCAAGTTTGCCAACAAAAAGGTAATCAAGCCACATTGTGTAAACTTGGAAGATTTCTTAGTCTCTAATAATTTTGATGCTGGTATATGGATGATGAGATACAAGAATCTGTTGGAAGTATTAGAGAGATATGATGATGAGGTAGTGAAGTCTTGGTATGCTTCCCTAAAGTACTATAGCAAGAAGAAGAAGTGGGCAGTCAATCTAAGATCTAGGACCATCTGGCTTACTGATGAGACATTTAATGAGGTACTGGAGATCCCAGGGCAAGATGGACTCAAGATTGACATCACTGCCTCTGGATACATGGATGAGGCAGAAACTGCTGATGAAAAAGGTGGCCCCTTTCTTAACTACAAGGAGAGCACAATTCTGAGTACATTGTTCAGAAGAAGGGAAAATTGGCCATCCATAAACATGTTGAAGCCCACAGACCTCAGTGTTCAAGTGAGGACCCTGCACTACATAGTGTCCAGGATCATATTGAACAAAGGAGGCAGCTTCAATCTGATAACAAGGGCAGAGGCACATGTCATGGCAGCAATCATGCGTGGAAAACTGATCAACATGGGTCACATCATACTCCAATGCATGATCAAGGCAAGAGATCAGAGGAAGGACTCCACACTCCCCTATGCTGCTATCATTTCCAGAATTCTGCAGTATGCCAGAATTCAGCAACTTGAGAAGGAGAAGGGGAAGGGGAAGCCCACTGAAATCTTCAAGGAGGAAGAACTGCAAAGAATGGGTATTGAAAAGGATGAAAGAAGATGGGTTGGAAAGGGAGTAGGAAGGACTGAGGATCTATTCTTTGTTGAAGGTGCCTCCCTACAGCAAGAGGGTACTTTTGAGGCTCCTGCCAGACCTACTCCTCATCCCTCTGTGCCTATCCCATCTCCCTCCAAGACCACTCATATTCCATCCACTCCCTCTTCTCGTGCCAAGCCAACCAAGATCACTGAGTTATATGACAGCCTGGTGACACTCATTCTTAGCATCAGGGATGAGCAAAATGCCAAGTTTGCTCATCTACGAGATCAGATTCATCAGGTCGCAAAGAAAATGAAAGTGGTTGCTGATGCCTATGAAGAAATTCGAAGTGCAATCCCTACCACTTCAGCTCCACCTCAGCCAGGGTTCTCTGTGCCTATCCAATCTCCAACTCCTGAGCCTCCAAGCCCCTTTGAGCTAGCCTCCTCTGACCATGATGATGATATAGATGGGGATGAGCCTGCTGGTACAATAAGGACACCAAGTCCTGGTCCACCCTTGGACTATGGTTTGGAAGAAGAAGGACTTCAAGAAATGAGCCCTCATGAGCCTATGCAAGAAGATGCCCAGGATTCAATTCTGTCCATTCAAGAATCTGAGCAAGTTGAAAGACTGGTGTCAGCCATTTCCACCTCTTCCATACAAGAGGGTGCCAGCAATACAGAGCGAAGCATTGTGCCTGTTGTTGATTATGAAGCTATTGCTCACAATGCTCTGCTGCAAGCTCAGAGGAGAAGGCTTAAAGAAATGTTTCATCCTGATGAACCAGCTCCTCCTTCTCTCGCTGCTTATGGATTCTCAGAGGAACAAAGAGCTCAATTGGCTCTTTCCAGGCAGGCAATGCAGGAATTGCTTGAGGTCTCTGATGATGATGACGAACCAAGTCCTGAGCCTCCTGCACCAGTTGAACCAGAAATCCCATTTGCCCCTGTGCCACTTCGAGCTATTCCAGTTTCTCAGATCCCTCCTCCAATTGATTTTGTTGGCCTTCCTGATTATGCCAAAAAGGGGGAGAAGAAGAAGCAAACTGGAAAATTTGCTACTGCTGAGCCATCTGGGAAGACGTACAGCAAGAAGACCAAGCCAAAGAAGAAGTGATTGAAGAACTGTTTAGATTTTAGGCTTGAGTCCTCTTGTAGTGCTGTTCAATACTCTTGTTTGTGTTTCTGTTGTTTATTTTGACTGTTTGCATTTTGTTCTTATCATGTGTATTCAGAAGAACTTTGATTAATTTTGTCTCTGTAAAGCAACAAAGTATTGAAATGAATGAAATCCTTGGTTGCAATGATTTTTACTTATCACTTCCTGAATCTCTTCGCTAATGTGCTATATATGATATCTTTTGAAATATAATGCATATGTTGAGGGGGAGCTTGCTAAAGCAAACCCAAGTACTAATCCAGTTTGTAAGTTGTTTTGTCATCATCGAAAAGGGGGAGAATGTTGAATCAAGAATTTTGATGATTCCAAACCAACATTGAAGTGCTTGGATTGAAGATATCAAAGGAGCTCAAAGTGTCTCAAGCGAAGAAATTCTGAGTAATCATTGCTAGGATTGTTATAGGATCTTTTGTTATGGGTAAAAGACTTTGATTTGATGAAAAGATGTTTTAAAAACTTGATTTTATGAAATATTTGAAAAATACCCAACAACAAACAAACTTTGAAAAGTTTACATTGAACTATAATGTTGGAAATTTGAACCTTAGCTTTGGAAATTCGAATTTCGAGTTAAAACTGAATAAGTCTGAAGAGATGCCTCTCTGACAGACGAATTTTGATTTTCAAAATTTGAATTTTCATAAGTGTCAGAAAGAAGCTGTTGAGCAATAGACGAACTTTGGGCTTTGAACATTCGAATTTCAGACAAAATGAAATTTATGAAAACTGAAGAAATTCGTCTGAAACAATGTTAAAGTTCATCTGAAATCAAGATTGTATTGAGTTTCAAAACTGCTCACTGACAGACAAACTTTGAACATGGAAATTTGAATTTCAGAAGCTAAAGTTGTGAGTCTGTTGAAATGACATAATGACATACGAAGGACAGTGTTTACAAATTCGAATGTTGAAGCAAGTCTGAAAAGAGGTCTCTCTGACAGACGAACTTCACTATTTGAAAATTCGAATTTCATAATAAATGAACTACTGTGTCTTTTGAGCCTACTGCGGATAGACTAATTTTGGGGTTCCAAAATTTGAATTTCGAGGGCACTATAGCAAATTGAAAACACTGTTCACACTTAACAGAAAAACTTTCTTCTTGAAAATTCGTATGTCACAACATGGAAACATCTTCTAAGTTTCAAAATTTGAATTTCACTTCATGAACAGACGAACTTCGGTATTTCAACGTTGGAAACTTTAACCTTCGGTTCCTTCAAAATTCGTCTGTTGACCAATCGAAATTCGAATTTCAGTATGTTAGAAGCATTAAATGCGGTTGGTTAACGGATAGTTTTTTAGAGTAACCGTTGGATAACTTCCCCAACGGATAGATTTTGTCTCTAACGAATATTTGAGACCTAAATCTATAAATACAACATCATTTGAAGTTGTGGGTAATGAATCAAACTTTGTATATACTGAAATTCTGCCAAATTTTCTACTCAAAGACTTTTACCCTCTTACTTCAATACTTGTTCTTCAACTTTCATATTCACTCTATTCAAGAGAGTTTCATCTTCGTAAACAATCTAATCTTCATCTGGAAGATAGATTTACTTGTGAGGAGATATCACAAGGGATTGTAAAGCACATAGTGAAAGTGCTAAGAGTGATTGAATGAGCTCTAGAAAACAGAGCATACACGTTGTACAGTGGCATTTGCAAGAAGCCCGTTGAATTCTTACAGTATAGTGGAAAATCTCAAGTGGTGACTTGGGAACTGGACGTAGGTCAAGAGGAAAGCCGAACCAGGATAAATATCTGAGTTTTTCTTCTCCCTATCTCTTTTCTTTTAGCTTATTGCTTTATACTCTGTTTTTCATTATACCTTGCTTTCTTCATCATTCTCACTTTGTGCAGAAAATTTTTAATCTTCCCAATTCACCCCCCTCTTGGGAAGTCAGCCTAACTAACAAACCTAAGATTCAGGTGTTACCTTTTTTGTATCAAGCCAAAGGTTTATGCTCTTAGAGCATTGAATTTAGATTAGTTTAGTTAAGTTTTCAAAAATGAATATGTTATTTACTATTATTCCTTTAAGATAGTCTATTAACTAGTTGTTATTGTGGAATAGATGTCCGCATGCATAAGTAGCTTAGTTGTGGACTTTCTAGCAGAGCCTGAGGTAGTGCCTGGGGGAGATAATAGATGAAAGTGCAGGCTCGAGTGAGATGCCATCAGGGAGTATCATAGGATTAACCTTTGAGATAGGACCTTCCCATCAGGAGCCTATCGCAAAGGAGACTGTACAAGTTAACCTTGTTATGGAGGAGCCTCTACATGAGAGAAGGGTAGAAGTATTTGAGGAAGTGGATTTTGATATTGGATTCTTGATGGACCCAGACAATACCCCTGATAATAAACTTGCTGACATTGAGTACATAGTTTATTGGATTCCATGTAGGTATTCTAAGGAGTACAGGGTATACTCTTAGGGACCAGATAGAGTGTTGGCTTTCATAAATAGGGTGTCACAAGTTCAACACTTTCTAGAAGAACAGGGGAACCAATACCCTAAGCAGATTGGCTTGATACTCTGGTTAATGTGATACCAAATGATTAATTCTGGACTATAATTAAAGAAAAGCTAGAAGGAAGAGAATTCCAAAACGTGGCAGAGTGTGTCAAAGTATATTTCTTAGAAGTCAAGGCTAAAAAGAAAAGGCAAGAAGAAAAAGAAAAGAAGAAGAAAGATAAAAGGAAGCAACCAGCAGTACAGAGCTCAAAATTTCCTGAAATGCCAAGTGGTGATGCTTTCAAGATGGCAGATATTGTTACTAGATTACATGTAGAGAGCTTCTGGAGTTATTGGGATTCCTAAATAATCACCTTGTTGGATGAAGTGAGGGATGCAAGAGACTTTATGGAATCTCAAGGCCGTCATTTCTTTAAACCTGCTTGGATAGTTGTAGTCATCATTATAATACGAGAAGATGATGGCTACTGGAGGCTGATAACGGAAGATCTTAGATGTGAATGGCCTGAGAACCTGCATGAATGTGTCTGAGAGCTTATGCTTTTTGAACAATAGAGGCTGGAGTTAGAAGACACAAAGTAGACTGAGATTGAACATATTGGGCTCTAGTCACATGAGTACCTGACAGAGGGGGAACTTAAGGAAGAATAAGAGGATCAGAAGGAAGAACTAAAGGAGGATCCAATAACTACTTACCACTTAGATATCCCTAGTTCCTTTTAAAAGTTAGTTGCGATGTAAATATATGTGAATATGTATATATGTAAAGAACTTTGACTAATTGTAAGTTTTTGAGTTGTGATATACATGCAATAGAATGAAAGAACTAATGTATAAATGACTATGAATGAAGCATGTATAAACATGATTATGTGAATGAAATGTTATGTTTATAATATGTGTCCTTTGAGTACTATTACTATATGTTCATGATTTTAATTATTGTTTAGATATAGATAGCTCATACTAGAAAATAGGCGAGAGCAGTGATTCCTGAGCAAGGAGAAGCTCCACAGCAAGTTGATGCATTACGAGTTATCATGACTAGGTTGGATAAGCAACAAAGGGTCATCAAGGATTTGCAGAGAACTATAGCTACTCAAAGGTTGCATCTTGAAGTTAGATTTGAGGAGCCACTCCCATGGTCATAATAGCAAATAGAACCCCCAGCTGCACAAGTAGATCAAGCTTCAATAAATTTTGCTAATCAGCAAAACATGATAACCCAATTCTGAAAGCATTGTGCTCCATCCTTAAAGGAAAATTTGATGAATAAGTTGTAGAGGATTGGATCTTGAGGCATGAGAAGATGTTTAGACTAATGGACTATACCTTGGAGATGAAAGCTTTGTTAGCTGCCTACATGTTTGAGAAAAAGGCATACCATTAGTGGCAGACTACTGAGTTAATCTTGCAAGCTTGTAATATACCTCTAACGTCAGAAATGTTTCTCGAGTATTTCTATGACAAGTACTTTCCACTGTTAGTGAGAGATGAGAAGAAATATGAATTCATTATGCTTTGACAAGAGGAAAATCAATCAATGGATGAATATGCAGCTACCTTCATATAGCTGGCACAGTATTCCACCTACTTGCAAAAACATGATGATGAAAGGTTGAAGACTAGGAAGCTAGAACGAGGTCTGAAGCTAGCTATAAGAGAAAGGGTTTCACCTATGAGGATAAGATAATTCAATACGCTGGTAGAAGTCAGTAGAATAATAGAAAATGATGTGAACCACAAGAATTTCATGATTGTTGCCCCAGCTAATTTTAGAAAGAATATTGTTGTAAAAGGAGAATTGAGTAGAAAAAGGAAAAAGCCTTGGACTAGCAATAATAGAAGAGGCAAAAAGGACGGCAAGAGAGGAGGAGGACAAGCATTATAGAGAGATATACAGAAAGAAGCCCTAGTGTGTGGGCAATGTGGCAAGAAGCATAGTAAGAGACCACATCTAGCTGGACAAAATGTATACTTCTAATGTGGAAAACCTAGACACTTTACTAGGGATTGTAGAGTGGAGATGGCACAAACCAGGCCCCAAGCACAAGGAAGGGTCTTCACTCTTACTCAGCATGAGGCCTGGCAGTCACCTAATCTAATTGAAGGTATGGTTAAATTAAACAATTATCTTGTACATGCCTTGTTTGATTCAAGTACTAGTCATTTATTCATTTCCTACAAATATGCTAAAGGGTTGGGTTTGATAATTACTGTATTACCATATGATTTGCATGTTTCCACACCCACTAGTGTACACTTGGATCTTTAGGCTCATTTTCCATGTATTATATCATAATTATGTCCATTAAAGCCCATTTGGTAGCTTAAATCACATAAAAATATAGTAAGAAATTTTTCCAAAACTTCGTACTATTCATTTGATAATTCCATTTTATTGGGCGAATTTCAAAAATTCACAATTAATTCTACAAAAATCATATACAAGTGATTCTAGCCTAAAAAAATAGCTAAAAATATTGTCTATATGGGAGAAAATATAAACCAGAGCATTGATTGGGCCAATTGATATGAGAAATTTTGAAAAGTTTTACTGTTTATTTGGTCATTTTATGAAATTCCTAATTTTTGTCCCAACTTCCAAAAATCATATAAAATTACATAGATATCCAAATTGAGTGCTCTTTGGACCATTTTAAAGTTCCCTATAATACTTATATGTTAGACACAAAAATGCCTAAACAATGCTAGGTTAACCACATAAGCAACAAAAGTACCAATTATATCCTTCAACTTAGCAAACTAAAGGCCATAAGATACATATATGGCCATATCTGATGAGGGCAAGCTAAGAGAAATAATGAACCATGGACAAATTCAAGATCTACCTCAAGGCGTTGGAGGACCAATGACCAGAGGTAAAACCAAAGCCATGAAGCAAAACATGAATGGGTTGATCCAAAGCATGATTAACATGGAACCATTGTATTTGAATGATTTTGAGGTGCAAAACAAAGAAAGAGGCATGCTGAAAATGTGGAGCCAAATTATAGTCAAAAAGCCCAACTTGGAGAATTCACTTAAAATTCATGTGCTTCTCATGTGGTCACTAAAAGTGACATTTTTAATAAGTTTTATTAGGATTATTTTAGTTAATTTTTTTCGTATTGAATAAAGAACATGTAATGATCTGATTTGTTCTCCTTTTTATTTAGGAATAGGATTTCAGCATATTCTCTTTCTGTTAGCATTAAAGAGGAGCCAACTTTTTGAGAGTTAAAATTAGAATTAATTGCTCCCTTTTGTTTTAGGGTTTCCTTTTTGCATTAATGAGCTTAACTTTGGTTAGGTTTGTGGGAAGAACTAGAGTTAGATTATGGGTTAATATTTGCCTATAAATAGGCACCTCTTGTACTCTTGCAAATCACAATATGAATGAATGATTTTCTTTTCAAAATCTTTGTTGTTGTTCAGTGAGTTCTTTTTTGCTCTTCCTTGAGTGCCAAAAAGAATGAGGACTAATCATGGAGTGATGATCCATATGGTGTCCCAGAATTAGGATTCAAGAGACAAGTTCTCTTAGAGCCTATTTCCTTTTACCAACATTTTGTTTCATTCTTCTTATTTTTATCGTCTCTATTTTTTAGTTTTTGTTCATTATCACTCTTCGATGTTCTTGTGTTCAATTTATGTTTCCTTGAGTTGCACGATTCCTAACTCAAAGAGGGCTCTTAGGAGGGGTTTCTAAAGTGTCTTCCATCAATATCTTGTTCTCATATCATATCCTACATCACATAGGACTTAAAGAGACCTTATCACTTGAAAGTACAGATTTAACACCATGTACATTAATTTACATATTCCAAACAAAAGATCAAAGAGAGCAAGTTCATCTTAATTAGTAAACTCTTCTCTTTTCCTGTCTCCTCCTAGGCAATCTTGCCATGACTTAGACCTATACAAGGTTAGCATTGGGAAGTAATGACATTCATCTTAGTAGCAACCACCAATTATGCATTCACATTATCACGTTGCATATGGAATCATCATAAAGCATTAAATAAACACCTTGGCACATTAGTGACATAATACTTTTCAAAATTTTCGGTAGAGTTTTGTTTTGTATTTTGGACTTCTCATGATCACAAAACCCCTCAAATAACTTAGCCAACATACTTAAACCATTATAATTCATCAAAACATACAATAACAATTCAACAAAATCATTGAAAGGCATATGACAATACAATGCAAGAATAGGTTAGTATGCTGCCTTAGGCAATTCCTTTACTTCCCAAACTTTGTACACCTTTCCTTTAACTTTCTACCACTTCCTTGCCTAATGCATCATAAAACAAGGCCATAAATCACTGATTTAATGACCTTACACATAAAGTGCTTACTTGGACCCAAAAATCTCACTTTGTTTTCCTTTGAATCTTTCTTGTGTATCACACTTATATCTACCTATTTTGGACCCAAGTAATATATTTTTTGGGTCAAAATTTAGAATTTCCATCGTTATCCTAAACCCTACTTTGGCCAAAAATAAGGAGACAATTGTAGAAAAATATTTGCTTCATAAAACTTACAACAACTTGTGATTCCATGTTTTTTTCACCTATTCTAATTGTTTTCCTTGATTTATTTCACATAAGCTTCATTTTCTCTCTCTATCCTCTCATGGCTGAAATTCTTGAGGAGCAACAAGAAAGAAAATACTCCATCAATCAACCTTAACCTTTGCAACTTAGACTTAAGTCTTTGTTTCTACTTCACCTTTCTATCTTCATCTCTTCGATTTTTCTTGAGCTCTCTCACTCTCTGGCTTCTACTTTGACTGACCAAAGTGAAGGAGAAAAAGGTGTTTTAGGTGCTTAACTCAAGGTGTAGAGGAGAGAGATCAAATGTGTGAATAGTATAGTTAGGTTAATTAACCAAGTTGGTTACTCTTAATTGCAAAAATTGTTAGCAAGGCTGACTTCCCAAGAGGGGGGGTGAATTGGGAAGATTGAAATTTTTCTGCACAAAGTGAAGTGGGTGAAGATATCACAGTGTAATGAAAACAATGAGTAAAACAAAGTAAGCTGATAAGTAAGGATAAGGAGAAGAAGACTCAGTGATTTATCCTGGTTCGGTCTATCCACTTGACCTACGTCCAGTCCCCAAGACAACTCTTGAGATTTATCCACTATACAGCAAGAATTTCAACGGGCTTCTTGCTAATGCCACAGTACACGAGTATGCTCTGTTCCTGAGCTCTCTCAAACTCTCTAAGCACTTTCTCTATGTGCTTTCCCAATCCCCTTGTGAATTTCCCTCACAAGTAAATCTTTCTTCCAGATGAAGAGTAGATTGTTTACAAATGTATAACTCTCTTGAATAGAGTAGATATGAAGGTTAAAGTACAGATAATGAAGTTGAGAGGGTAAAAGCTTTTGAGAAGAAGATTCAGCAGAAATTCGGTATATACAAGTTTGATTCATTACCCATAACTTCAAATGATGTTATATTTATAGTTTTAGTTCTCAAATATCCGTTAGAGACTAAATCTATCCCTTGGGGAAGTTATCCAACGGTTACTCTGAAAAACTATCCGTTTATCAACCGTATTTAATATTTCTGACACATTGACATTCGAATTTTGGTTGGTCAACAGACGAATTTCGAAGGAACCGAAGGTTAAAGCTTCCAATGTTAAAATACGAAGTTCGTCTGTCCATAGAGTGAAATTCGAATTTTGAAACTTATAAAACATTTTCACAATGTGACATACGAATTTTCAAGAAGAAAGTTTTTCTATAAATCGCGAACAGTGTTTTCAATTTTCTACAGTACCCTCGAAATTCAAATTTTGGATGCCCAAAATTCGTCTGTCCATTGAACGTTCAAAGAGGCATAGTAGATAATTTTCTCCGATATTCGAATTTTGACAGAGTGAAATTCGTCTGTCAGAGACCAGTTTTGAAACTTAATTTATTCTTGATCTCAGTTGAACTTTAACATTGTTTCAGACGAATTTCTTTGGTCTTCACAAATTGCATTTTGTCTGAAATTCAAATTTTGAAACTGTGAAGTTCGTCTGTCACTAAAAAGGCTTCTTTCAGACTTGATGAAAATTTGAATTTTGGATGACCAAAATTCGTCTGACAGAGAGACATCTCTTCAGACTTATTCAGTTTTAGCTCGAAATTCGAATTTCCAAAAGCAAAGTTTGAATTTCCAACATAACAGTTCAGTTTAAACTTTCAAACTTCGTCTGTTTGTGGGTATTTTTCAAGTATGTTAAGATTTAACGTAAAATTACGGTTTGAAAACATCTTTTCTTCAAATCAAAATCTTTCACCCAATCAAAACAAAAACTAAAGATCCTACAAAAGATCTAACAGCAAATACTTAGAAAATCTTCACTTAAAACAACTTTGATCTCCTTTGATATCTTCAATCCAAGCTCTTGGATGTTGGTTTGGAATCATCAAAACTCTTGATTCAACATTCTCCCCCTTTTTGATGATGACAAAATAACTCACAAACTGGATTAGTACTTGGGTTTGCTTTCACAAGCTCACTCTCAACATATGCATAAGATATTATATCCAACAGATTAAGTGAAGATATTTAAAGCATAAAACATTGCAATCAACAAATTCATTCATTCGACCAAATTGTTGCAATACATCAATTAAAGACCAGTTCTTAAAACATCAAACAAGCAAATACAATCAAACAACTAAAACAAGATACAACAGAAAGATTCAGCCTAAGATCTAAAACAATCACTTCTTCTTTGGCTTAGTCTTCTTACTGTATGTCTTTCCTTTCCCGGATGACTCAGCAGATTTTCCAGCTTGCTTGGTCCCAGTTTGCTTCATCTTCTCCCCCTTTTTGGCATCATCAGAAAGCCCAACAAAGTCCATTGGAGGAGGAATCTGAGAGATAGGAACAACACGAAGAGGGATAGGAGCAAAAGGAATTTCTGGCTGAACTGATGCCGCATGCTCAGGGCTAGGTTCTTCATCTTCATCATTATCAGAGACCTCAAGCAGCTCTTGCATCTCCTGCCTAGAAAGAGCTAGTCGAGCTCTCTGTTCCTCTGAAAGCCCATAAGCAGCAAAGGAATGAGAGGCTGGTTCAGTAGGAGGAAACATTTCTTCAAGCCTTCTTCTTTGAGCTTGTAGTAGAGCATTGTGAGTAATAGCTTCAAAATCAATAACAGGTACAATGCTCCTTTCCTCATTGAGTACAGCTTGCAGAAATGGTGAAGCAGATATGGATGCTACTAGCTGCTCAACTTGCTCAGACTCTTGGGTGGAAAGGATAGAGTCCTGAGCAACTGCTTCACTAGGCTTAAGAGG
This sequence comes from Adenanthera pavonina, assembly GCA_026686845.1. Lineage (NCBI taxonomy): Eukaryota > Viridiplantae > Streptophyta > Magnoliopsida > Fabales > Fabaceae > Adenanthera > Adenanthera pavonina. Next base: position 5,532,960 of record JAIVEN010000019.1, on the reverse strand, counting down.
GCTTGATTCCTGCAGACCCTCTTCCTCCATGCCATAGTCCAGGGGAGGACCAGGACTTGCCTCATTGCTGGAGGCCCTTGGTGTGCCAGCCGGATCAGTTTCTTGAGTCTCAACACCAGGAATAGGAGAAACCAACTCAAAAGGACTTGGAGGCACAGGAGATGGAGACAGAGTATGCTCAGGAACACCAGGCTAAGGTGGAGCTGAAGTGGTAGGAATTGCATTTCTTATCTCTTCATAAGCATCAGCCACGACTTTCATATTCACAGCCAATTGATGGATCTGATCTTGTAGATGAGCAAATTTGGCATTTTGCTCATCCCTAATGCTGAGAATGAGTGTTGACAGACTGCCAAACAACTTAGTGATCTTTGTTGGCTTGGCCCGTGAGGAGGGAGTGGAAGGAGAGTGAGTAGGCCTGGAGGGAGATGGAATAGGCTGAGAAAGCTGAGGTACAGATCTGCCAGGGGCCTCAGAAGTGCCTTCTTGTTGGAGAGATGCATCAGCAACAAAGAACAAGTCTTCAGATTTCCCTGCTCCCTTTCCAATCCATCTTCCTTCATCTCTTTCAATGCCCATCCTTTGCAGTTCCTCTTCTTTGAAGGCCTCAGTGAGTTTTCCTTTCCCCTTTTCAATGTGTTAAATCCTAGCATACTACAAGATTCTTGAAATAATTGCTGCATAGGGGAGTGTGGAATCCTTCCTTTGATCCCTTGCCTTTATCATACGCTAGAGGATGATATGACCCATATTAATTACTTTCCCACATATAATAGCTGTCATTACATGAGCCTCTACCCTTGTTATCAGATTGAAGCTTCCACCTTTGTTGAATATGATCCTGGACACTATGTAGTGCAGGATCCTCACTTGAACACTCAGGTCTGTGGGCTTCAACAGATTTATTGTGGGCCTATTCTCCCTTCTTCTGATTAAGGTGTCCAAGATGGTGCTCTCTTTGTAATTCAGAAAGGAACCACCTTCTTCATCAGCTGTGCTAGCCTAGTCCATATACCCAGAGGCTGTGATGTCAATTTTCAGTCCATCTTGTCCTGGAATTTCCAGCACCTCGTTTAATATTTCATCAGCAAGCCAAATGGTCCTTGATCTCAAGTTGACCTCCCATTTCTTTTTCTTGCTGTTGTATTGAAGAGAGGCATACCAAGTCTTCACTACCTCATCATCATATTTTTCAGACAATTTCTAACAGATTCTTATATCTTAACAACCATATTCCAGCATCAAAGTTGTTAGATATTAAGAATTGTTCCATATTCACACAGTGAGGCTTGATTACCTTTTTGCTGGAAATCTTGGTAGAATACGCTTCTTGAATCTCAGGAGTGCTCCAAAGTGGTCGTGTAGTAAGCTCATATTCTCCAGATTGTGTAGAAGAGGAGGAAGCAATAGCAGCAGTATCAGCAGAAACAGGAACCAAAGATTTTGCAGATTTTGATGAGAAAAGGGTCCTGCTTTCTGCGAATCTGCCTTGGATGATGATTTCTGGCATTTGGAAGGGGTAGCTTTACTGGGTTCGGCCTTTCTCTTGGATTTCTCTCCTTCCTTTGTAGCATATTGAGATTTTACTGCCCTTTTTGGCCGAGCTCCAGCTTTCCCTGCTTCAGGATTTTTGAATCTTGCCATTTCTTGGTTGAATGATGCAGAATATGGCTGAGAATAGGTTTATGGGATGCGAATAGAAGTTTAAATGGTGAAGAATGACGGTTTTTGGACAGGAGTTAAGAGGATTGAAGAGAGAATCAGAACAGACTCGGAGGAGTTACAAATAGGGCTGCTTCTGTTGAAGAGAAAATTGTCGGTTTTAACATATGTAACCGTTTGACAGACGAATTTTGAGGGGTCAAAATTTGAACTTTGGGCAGTTATAGGTTAAACCATTTGGCAAAGCTTACTGACAGATGAATTTTCATCTGAAAGTTCATCTGACAGAGGCTTGGAACAAGCAGTACAAGCACAACAGACGAATTTTGTTTCAACAAAGTTTGAATGTTGAAGAGAAAACAGTATCAACAATCAAAACTTCAACCAATAGACGAATTTAACATGCAGAACTTCATCTTTTAAGCATTCAGCATGAAGAACATGATTCAACAGATGAATTTTGAACTGAAAATTTGAATTTTTTAGCTCTTGTAAAGGTTGTCCAACAGTCATATGTTAAGAAGTGATAATTCGTATAACAGTGATGGACAAACATAACTTTGAAAATTTTTGTTCTTGAAAATTCGAACTTCCATTATTCAACAGACGAATTTCGAGGCATCAGCGAGAACTGTTCCACAGTATAACAAGTCGAAGTTCGTCTGTTGGTCACTTAAAATTCGAATGTTGACCACGTTGACCAGTACAAAAACAAAGTTTATGAAGTAAAATATGTTTAACAACATTTAAAATACAAACATCATCATTAAAAACTTACAGAATGGATCCAGACCTTAGGATTTTTGTTATTTACTTCACTTTCTGGTTGTTCCACTCTGTAGTGCTCCAATCTTTCAAACTTTCAGCCATTGATTATCACAAGGAGCACCTGCAACTAAAATTAAACATACTCCGATGCTCAAGTTAGAATTAATTTTAATATTGAACATTCTAAAATTGGAATTACACAGGAATTACTTACAGTTCATTGGGATTTCCCATTCCCAATTCTTTCCTTATTTTGCAATGCCTGTCTTTTGATAGAGGTTTTGTGAGTATATCAGCAATTTGATCCTCTGTTGGGATGTACTCTAGCTTAACTTCTCCTTTTAGAACGTGATCCCTAATGAAATGGTGTCTAACTTCAATATGTTTTGTCCTTGAATACATGACAGGATTCTTGGTGATATTTATGGCACTTTGGTTGTCACACATGATTGGTATCTCTTTCATTTTAACCTCAAGATCCTCAAGCTGCTGCTTCATCCAGATGACTTGGGCACAACAGCTTCCAGCTGCAACATACTCAGCTTCTGCAGTGGATAGGGCCACACTGTTTTGCTTTTTGCTAAACCATGAGACCAGGGATCCTCCAAGAAACTGACAAGTTCCACTTGTGCTTTTTCTATTAGTTTTGGATCCTGCAAAATCAACATCAGTGTATCCTTTGAGATCTTCTCCATTGCCTTTTGGATACCAAAGACCCATCTGTGATGTTCCAATAAGATATCTGAAAATTCTTTTCACAGCTGTTGCATGGGTCTCTTTGGGGCATGATTGGAACCTTGCACACATACAGACACTGAACATAATGTCAGGTCTGCTGGCAGTTAAGTACAGTAGGGATCCAATCATTCTTCTGTACTGAGTAATGTCAAACATCTTCCCATTCTCATCCATGTCCAGTTTAGTTGCAGTAGCCATAGGTGTTCCCATTGGCTTGGCATTCTCCATTCCAAACTTCTTTAGCAACTCCTTTAGATACTTGGATTGACTGAGAAAGATACCATCACCAAGCTGTCTGATTTGCAGTCCAAGGAAGAAGTTGAGTTCTCCCATCATTGACATCTCGAATTCCCCCTGCATTAACTTAGAAAATTTCTTGCAAAGAGACTCATTAGTAGCACCGAATATGATATCATCAACATAGATTTGGACAATGAGTAAATCTTTATTTTCTTTCTTGGTGAATAAGGTTGTGTCAACTTTGCCTCTATTGAACCCCTTTTCAGTTAAAAAATTGCTCAGTCTCTCATACCATGCTCTAGGGGCTTGCTTTAAACCATAGAGAGCTTTCTTCAGTTTATAAACATAGTTTGATTTTGTAGAATCCTCAAAACCTGGAGGTTGATCTACATAGACCTCTTCCATGATATATCCATTCAGAAAAGCACTCTTTACATCCATTTGATATAGTAAAATGTTTTTCATACATGTATATGCTAACAGTATTCTTATAGCCTCTAATCTAGCTACTGGTGTAAAGGTTTCTTCAAAATCAATACCTTCTTCCTGATTATAACCTTTAGCAACCAGTCTAGCTTTATTTTTGATTATTATTCCAGATTCATCAAGTTTATTTCTGAAAACCCATTTGGTACCAATGACAGGATGATTTTTGGGCCTAGGCACTAAATCCCAAACTTGATTTCTTTCAAACTGATTTAGTTCATCTTGCATAGCCAAAATCCAGTAATCATCAGTTAAGGCTTCTTTAGCACATTTAGGTTCAATTGGAGAAATGAAAGCACAGTTTAGCATTTGATCCCTTAACTGTTTTCTGGTTTTGACTCTCTCTTGAACATTACCTATCACTTGATCAACAGGGTGATTCCTTTGATATCTCCAAGCTCTAGGGAGTTCTTGAGACGTTTCTTCATTATTTTCATCAAACTCTTGCTCCTGGATATCTTCCTCTGTGTTAACAGATTCAGATATCTTTGGAGGTTCAGTTTTACTTTTATCAGAAATGCCCAGTTTTTCAAAGTTGAAAGCAAGATCATTCTCATTGGTAACATGTTTTGAAACAGTTTCATTTTCAATGAAAACCACATGCACAGATTCTTCTACCACATTTGATCTTTTATTATAAACTCTATATGCCTTACTCCTACTAGAGGAGCCTAGAAATATAGCTTCATCTGATTTGGCATCAAATTTACCTAGGTTTTCTTTGCCATTGTTGTGAATGAAGCATTTGCACCCGAACACATGGAGATGGGACAGATTTGGCTTTCTCCCCTTGTACAGCTCGTATGGAGTCTTTCCCAGGATGGGTCTGATGTATGCTCTGTTGATGATGTAACTTGCTGTGTTCACTGCATCAGCCCAAAACACTTGAGAAAGTTCCTTTTCATTCAGCATAGCTCTGGCCATTTCTCCAATAGTTCTGTTCTTCCTTTCTACTACTCCATTTTGTTGAGGAGTCCTTGATGCTGAGAAGTTGTGGTCAATTCCATGCTCATTGCAGTATTCCAGGAAGTATGCATTTTCAAACTCTCCTCCATGATCTGACCTGATAGACACAATAGAAATACCTTTCTCATTTTGCACTTTCTTAGCTAAGGTTACAAATGCATCAAAGGTATCACTTTTAGAGGAAAGAAATAATGTCCAAGTGAATCTAGAATAAACATCTACAATTACAAGCACATACAGATTACCACCAAGACTCTTTACCCTAGAAGGTCCAATTAAGTCCATATGCAGCAACTCAAGTGGTCTATTGTGGTAACTATGTTTTTAGATTTGAAGGATGATTTAATTTGTTTTCCTTTTAAGCATGCATCACATTCTTTATCCTTTTCAAAAGATATTTTTGGCAAACCAGTAACTAGGTCATTTTTAACCAGTTTAGACAATTGATTCATATTAACATGAGCTAATCTCCTATGCCATAACCAACTATCGTTATTTTGACTAATTAAGCACACAGAATCCAAGGGAGGAAGTTCATCAAGATCAATAGTATAACAGTTACCATCCCTTTGAGCTTTTAGGATTACTTTGTGATCACTTTTTCTGATGACCAGGCAAAAATTTGAGTCAAACAGCACCCAGTTTCCTCTATCACAGGTCTGACTCATGCTCAGCAAATTGTGGTTGAGGCCAATTACAAACAGCACCTCTTCAATGGATGTTTCTGGATTTTTCCCCACAATGCCAATGCCAATGATTTTACCATATTGATCACCTCCAAAGGTCACCTTTCCTCCTTTCTTGTCTCTAAGGGTGATGAACTTCTCCTTATCACCAGTCATGTGGCTTGAGCAGGCACTATCCATATACCATTTGTTGCTTTTCTTAGCTTTAAGACAGACCTGCAAGTCAATATTCATATTTTCTTTTTAGGTACCCAAATTTGCTTGGGTCCTTTTTGGTTAGTAGATCTTTCCCTAGATGCAGATGCAACTCTAGGAACCCATTCAACTTTCCTGCTAAGTCCATTTTTCTTTAAATTACAGGAACTGGAAATGTGTCCCTTTTTGTTGCAGAAATGACAGGTAGTGAAGGGACTACTAGATTGAGAAGCAAGAAGAAAACAATGCAGATAATACTTCTGTCTAGCATGCCTTGGTTGATTATATGTCTCAATGTGAGGTGATGCATTATTTTTCTTCTTATTACTCTCAGCATGCATAAAATGTCTCCTATATGCATTTTGGTTTTTCTTCCTAATCTTTTCCTTGACAGCACATGGATCATAGCCAAGACCAGCTTTTCCTTGTGAAATTCTTTGGCTCCCCATCGAGGCAAACAACATATCTTTACCTCTAGTGAGCCTAGACATGCTTTTAACTAAGTAATCATTAGTTTGCTTAAGTTCAGTGCATGAAGTACAGCAAACAGATTCAGCAGTAGGTAAAGAAGTAATTTCAGAGATTGTGCTTTAAGATTCTAGCTTATTTATCTTCTTCTTTGCCAATTTTAGTTCTTTAGCAACTTTAATGAAATCATCATGAAGCTCATGAAATGCATCCAGCAATTCAGAATAGGAAGGTTCAGATTCATATACCTCTTCTTCCTGATCACTGCTGCATGAGGGTGTGGCTTTTTCAGAAGCAAGTGCCATCAGACAAATGTTGGCAATCTCATCTTCATCTTCTTCTTCCTCATCTGAGCTGTTGCCCCATATAGATGAGATGTAGGCTTTCTTCTTCTTCCCTTTGTCAGCAACTTTCTTTTCTTTTTCTTGCTTCTTGAGGAATTGGGGACAGTCCCACTTTATGTGTCCCTGCTTCTTGCACTCATAGCAAGTCACAGGTTCTTTTGCCTCTTTCTTGCTTTCTCCAGCAGCTCCCTTCTTGAAGAATCTCTTGTTCTTCTTCTTGCTGTAGAATCTTCCAAATTTTTTGACCATCATAGCCAGAGTTTCCTCATCCAGCTCATCCTCTTAGTTAGATTCTTCTTCCTTTTCATCAGCAGCTTTGAGGGCAAGGCCTTTCTTCTTTCTGTCCAGCCCAGCTTCCTTGAGAGCTTTGATTTTTTCTTCATACTCTTCAAGACTGCCAAAGAGAGCTGTGACAGAGGCCATTGATTCTCCTCTGGCTTCTTCTATTGCTGTCACCTTGGGCTGCCATTCCAGAGGGAGAGCTCTGAGTATCTTTCTTACTTTCTCAGACTGAGTGTATTCCTTTCCCAGGCTCTTCAGTTAATTCACAATGAGAGTAAATCTCTTTTGGAGCTCCTTTATCGTTTCTCCTTCAGCCATTCTGAAGCTTTCATACTCCCCAATGCACGTGTTCAATCTGTTCTCCCTAACTCCAGATGTTCCTTCATGTGCAATCTACAGAGTATCCCACATTCCTTTTGCAGTGGTGCATTGCGAGACTCTGTAGAATTCATCTTGGTTCAGGGCACTGACTAAACAATGCTTTGCTTTGAAATTCAGTAAGACTCTTCTTCTGTCTTCATCATTCCATTCTGCTTCCAGCTTCTCTTTGTATCTTCCATCTTCAGTTAAGGCCATTGGGATGAAATCTCCTTTTTCAATAACTGACCAGATGTCAAGATCAATTGATTGGAGGTAGATCTGCATCCTCATCTTCCAGTACCCATAATGCTCTCCACTGAAGCCTGGTGGTCTGTTAGTATTGTTCCCTTAAGGAAGTATACTCTCTCCAAAGCCAACCATCTTTGTTCCCGGACTGTAAAATCCTTTGAATAGGAATCCAGGCTTTGATACTACTTGTTAGCAAGGCTGACTTCCGAAGAGGGGGGTAAATTGGGAAGATTGAAATTTTCTGCACAAAGTGAAGTGGGTGAAGATATCACAGTGTAATGAAAACAATGAGTAAAACAAAGTAAGCTGATAAGTAAGGATAAGGAGAAGAAGACTCAGTGATTTATCCTGGTTCGGTCTATCCACTTGACCTACGTCCAGTCCCCAAGACAACTCTTGAGATTTATCCACTATACAGCAAGAATTTCAACGGGCTTCTTGCTAATGCCACAGTACACGAGTATGCTCTGTTCCTGAGCTCTCTCAAACTCTCTAAGCACTTTCTCTATGTGCTTTCCCAATCCCCTTGTGAATTCCCCTCACAAGTAAATCTTTCTTCCAGATGAAGAGTAGATTGTTTACAAATGTATAACTCTCTTGAATAGAGTAGATATGAAGGTTAAAGTACAGATAATGAAGTTGAGAGGGTAAAAGCTTTTGAGAAGAAGATTCAGCAGAAATTCGGTATATACAAGTTTGATTCGTTACCCATAACTTCAAATGATGTTATATTTATAGTTTTAGTTCTCAAATATCCGTTAGAGACTAAATCTATCCCTTGGGGAAGTTATCCAACGGTTACTCTGAAAAACTATCCGTTTACCAACCGTATTTAATGTTTCTGACACACTGACATTCGAATTTTGGTTGGTCAACAGACGAATTTCGAAGAAACCGAAGGTTAAAGCTTCCAATGTTAAAATACGAAGTTCGTCTGTCCATAGAGTGAAATTTGAATTTTGAAACTTATAAAACATTTTCACAATGTGACATATGAATTTTCAAGAAGAAAGTTTTTCTATAAATCGCGAACAGTGTTTTCAATTTTCTACAGTACCCTCGAAATTCAAATTTTGGATGCCCAAAATTCGTCTGTCCATTGAACGTTCAAAGAGGCACAGTAGATAATTTTCTCCGATATTCGAATTTTGACAGAGTGAAATTCGTCTGTCAGAGACCAGTTTTGAAACTTAATTTATTCTTGATCTCAGTTGAACTTTAACATTGTTTCAGACGAATTTCTTCTGTTTTCTCAAGTTGTGTTTTGTCTGAAATTCGAATTTTGAAAGAGTTAAATTTGTCTGTCTCGAAGAAGCTCCTTTTAGACTTATATGAAAATTCGAATGTTGCAAAGTCAAAGTTCGTCTGTCATAGAGCATTTCTCAAACTCAATTTCTTCTTGATTTCAGATGAACTTTAACATAGTTTCAGACGAATTTCTTTGGTCTTCACAAATTGCATTTTGTCTGAAATTCGAATTTTGAAACTGTGAAGTTCGTCTGTCACTAAAAAGGCTTCTTTCAGACTTGATGAAAATTCGAATTTTGGATGACCAAAATTTGTCTGACAGAGAGACATCTCTTCAGACTTATTCAGTTTTAGCTCGAAATTCGAATTTCCAAAAGCAAAGTTCGATTTTCCAACATAACAGTTCAGTTTAAACTTTCAAATCTTTCACCCAATCAAAACAAAAACTAAAGATCCTACAAAAGATCTAACAGCAAATACTTAGAAAATCTTCACTTGAAACAACTTTGATCTCCTTTGATATCTTCAATCCAAGCTCTTGGATGTTGGTTTGGAATCATCAAAACTCTTGATTCAACAAAAATCACCTTAAATGAAATAAATAAATTCCCTCCATCTCCTAGGCTGTTGTGTCGTGCCACTTAGAATACAAATTTGTCCAAGAATAGCTTCATAATTTTTAACAGCCCAAAATAACCTTCACCAATGAAATTTACTTGTATCGATTACATATTTTTGCCATATTGTCATTTAATTGATACAAAATTGTTTTAAATTTGCGTTTAAACTAAATTTATTATTTTGATCCCTAAATTTATCTTTGAGGATCCATATCCTGTTCTCTTCACCGATATATTTTTATGGGGCTCACAACCTCCTTTTCGATTTAAAAATCGCTTTTGACTTTAAATTGGAATTATAAATTCTTACAAACTCAACTAATCTCTAAATAGTATTCTATTGAGTTCGATTCATCGAGAGATCTACTTTGACAAGATTTCCAAAAATTTCAAAATTGCCTTTGACCCAAGGTAAAATTATAATTTTCATTTCTTTTGGGTTTTAACTCGTAAATTTCTCTTAGGACTAAATGGAATAAAATTCTCTCTTTTAAGGACCATATTACATAAAATTCTTATTTATTTGGGCAAAACTATAATTTCTTCATTTTTTGTTCTAACTTGGTAAAATGATCCTTTTGTCTTTTTTATCTATTTATGTGTCTCTCCATTTTCTGTAATTTTATATGCATTTTAAAATATCCTTTGCTTTTATCTTCTACATTACTTAAGATCTAGTATAAAAATAGGATAATACAACTGGTAACCAAGTCATCACATCCCATGTTTACTTGAATTGCATTGTCCAATATGACTACTGTTATACCACAATAGATTTGATATACATGCCTTTTTCAGATGTAGAAGTTATTGTAGGCATGAATTGGCTCTTTGTGAATAATATCCTTCTAGATTGTAAAAACAAAGTTTTAATCTTGCCTACTTCCAAAAGTGTTCCATATACTAAGACTAAACTAAATTTTATATGGACTGCTCAAACTGGGAGATGCTTAGAAAAAGGGTGTCAACCCTACTTAATTTTCTTCTCAATAAATGTAGCAATTGATGAAGGGATTGAAAAGATATAAGTGGTAAGAGAATTTCCATAAGCATTCCAAAAGGACTTTAAGAATTTACCACCAGAGCGAGAGGTTGAGTATCCCAAAGGACTTTAAGAATTTACCACCAAATTGAAGAGCTACTGGAGAAGGGATTCATTGGACCTAGCGTTTCTTCATGGGGTGTTCCAGCACCATTTGTAAAGAAGAAAGATGGGAGCCTTCGTCTATGTATTAATTATAGGGAACTAAACAAAGTAACAATAAAAAACAAATACTTATTACCTAGAATTGATGACCTATTAGATCAGTTGGGTGGTGTCACAATGTTTTTGAAAATTGATTTACGATCAAAGTATCATCAATTATGGGTAGTGGTAGCAGATGTTTCAAAAACTACCTTTAGAAATTGCTATGGGTATTATGAATTTTTAGTGATGTATTTGGTTTGACAAATGCTCCAGCTATTTTTATGGACTATATGAATAGGATTTTCTAGCCCTACTTAGATCAATTCGTTATGGTCTTCATTGATGATATACTAATATACTCCAAATCCTTAGAGGGGCATGAAATGTATTTGAGAATAGTTTTGAGAATAGTTTTTTTAAAAGAAAGTTGTATGTTAAACTAAGCAAGAGTGAATTTTGGCTTACAAAGGTGTGGTTCTTAGGGCATGTCATCGCCAAGGATGAAGTTGTAGTAGACTTGAGCAAAGTAGATAGTATCCTAAAGTGGGAGAGACCAGAGACCGTAACTGAGATAAGAAGTTCCTTAGTATTGCCGGCTACTACAAACATTTCATTCAAGACTTATCTCGAATTGCATTGCTACTTACAAGGCTTACTCAAAAAGATAAATCTTTTGTGTGGGATATGAATTGCAAAAATAGTTTTAATTAACTAAAGCATATGTTAATTACTCCACCTGTATTAACCATGCCTAATCCCAAAGAACCCTTTTGTGCTTTGCACAGATGCAAGTTAGCACAGATTATGTTGTGTTCTAATGTAGGATGGTAGAGTGGTAGCTTACGCTCCTAGACAATTGACATCTCATGAAGATAACTATGACAATCATGATTTAGAACTTGCGGCTATAGTATATGCTCTAAAGATCTGGAGGCATTATCTTTGCAATGGAATTGTAGAAGTATTTTGTGACCATAAGAGCCTTAAGTGTTTAGAAGATCAAAAAGAGCTAAATGCAAGGAAAAGACGCTAGAAGGAATTACTTAAAGATTATGATCATTATATTAAATACCATCCAAGAAAGGCTAATATAGTGGCTGATGCATTGAACAAAAGGACTATTCATGTGGCCTACATAATGATTAATGAAATGAAGACACTGGAAGATTTTAGGGATATGTATTTATTTCTTCAATTTCCTTAGACCAAAATTGGTAATGAATGTTTGAAAGATTTAATGGAAGCCTAGCAAGAAGATGAGTTCATGAAAGTTGTTAAAGAAAGGCTGAGTCATGGAGAGATGCAAAAGTTTAATGAATCAACAGATGGACTAATGAGATTTAAAAGAGAGTGCACATTCTAGCAATAGCTGCATTAAAGGAAAAGATTCTAGCAAATGCACATCAGAATAAATATACTATTTATCCAGGTATTACGAAAATGTATCATGATTTAAAGAAATTATTCTGATGGCTTGGTATGGAGAGTCATATTACTCAATATGTGTCCAAATGTTTAATTTGCCAAAGAGTGAAAAATATAGCATCAAAAGCCTACCAGAATGTTACAACCTCACGACATTTCTGAATGGAAATAGGATAGTATTTCAATGGATTTCATTCTGGTATTGCCAAAGATATCATCAGGTTATGATGTGATTTAGTTAATAGTGGATAGGCTAACAAAGTCAACACACTTCTTAGCCATATGTAAAATAAATAGTGAGGTTACATGGAGTGCCAAGCAGTATAGTATCTGACTAAGATACAAGGTTCACCTCAAATTTCAAGAGAACATTGCAGCAAGCCTTAGGTACTAAGTTAAGGCTTAGCATGATATATCACCCTTAAACATATGGACAGACTGAAAGGACAATCCAGACTTTGGAAGATATGTTGATGGCTTGTGTGCTAGAAATGAAAGGAAAGTGGGATGCATACTTGCCATTAGTGGAATATGCATACAATAATAGTTATCATTCCAATATTCAGATGGCTCCCTATAAAGCATTACATGGTAGGAAGTGCATGTGCCTGTTATGTTGGATAGAGTTAAGTGAAAGGCAATTGGGAGGTGTTAATAGTTGACTAGACTTCCAAACAAATTGAAATGATAAAGAAGTTATTAGTGACTCAAAGTAGACAAATGAGTTATGCAAATCAAAGAAGAAATCCATTGAAATTTGAAGTAGGAGATCATGTTTCCCTTAAAGTATCTCCTACAACGAGAGTCGATCGATATCTTAAAACAAAAAAGCTTAGTTCTAAGTACATTTGACCTTTCGAAATCCTTTCAAAAGCCAAACCTGTAGCTTACAAACTAGCCCTACCGCCAAACCTGAGCCAAATACACTATGTCTTTCATGTCTCCAAGTTAAAAAAATATCAACCAGACCCTTCATATATTATAGAATATGAATATGTTGACTTACAAGATAATCTATGATTTAATATATTACCTGAAAAGATTGTAGATTATAAGGTCAAATAGCTAAGGAACAAAGAAATTTCTCTAGTGAAAGTGGCCTGGAAAGGCTTATCTTTAGAAGAAGCAACATGGGAGATGAAAGCACATATAAGACAGAGATATCCGACGTTATTCTAATAAGGTATGTTTTAAATTTCGAATATGAAATTTATTTTAAGAGGGAGAGAAATGTAATATTTGAAATTTTACTAGATATCATATAATATAGAAAGAAATAACAAAGGATAAAATAAAATGCAAAGGAAATTACAGAAAACGGAGAGAGACGATTAAAAACGAAAAAAGGGCAAAAATATCATTTTTCCAAATAGACCAAAAATGAGAAAATTACTTTTATCTCAAGAAATAATAATTTTATGCAATGTAGTCCCTAAAAGGAAGAATTTAGTGCAATTTTATCCTTGGGAAAATTATGAGAAAAGACCCGAAAGAATTAAAAATTATAATTTTGTCTTGAGTTAAGGGCAATTTTGTCATTTTTTAAATTTCTATCAAAATGAAACCCTTAATGAGACAGACTCAAAAGAAGACTGCTTTGAGGTTAATTGAGTCCATATGAATTTATAATTAGTGTTGAAGGTCAAAAAGTAAATATTATATTGAAAAAGGAATCGCGAGCCATACAAAATGCAGTACAAGGACAAAAATAGTATGTGAACCCCACATATATATATTATGGGACAAGAAAATAAATTTATTCTAAAAATAAATTTAGAACAATCATGTACTAATTAAATGACAATTATGATAATAGTATTTAATCGGTATGGGTAAAATTTATCGGTAAAGGTTATTTTGAACTAATAAAAATTATGGAGCAATTTTTTGACAATAAAATCTCTTAAGTGGTGTGACATCTAGTTGCTAGACATGGATGAAATTTATTTATTTCATTTAAGTGGATTTTTGCATTAAAATTAACCAAGTTAGTTAATTAATCTAAGGTTACTATTCATGCATTTGATATCTGTCCTCAAGACCTTGGGTTAAGCTTCTTAAAACACTTCATCTCCTTCATTTAGGCATCCAAACTAGAAGTTGTAAGAGTGAGAAAGAGATCAAAAATGATGAAAGAAAAGAAAGCAAGCAAGAATAAAAGTTGAAGACCAAAGCACCTAAGTAAGTGTCTATGCTTTTAACCTTGTATTTTCAAGCAACAAGTGAAGGTTGTTAAACCAAGTACTTTGATGATTCCAAACCAACCTTTAAGAGCTTGGAAGTAAAGATATGAAAGGTGCACAAAAGGTTTCAAGTGAAGAAATTTGGAGAAATCAGTACAAGAATAGATATATAATGTTTAGGTATGTTTTAATTTGAGTAAAAGACTTTGATTTAGTGAAAAGATGTTTTAAAACCTTGATTCTATATTAATTCATGGAATATTTGAAAAACACCCACTAACAGACGAAGTTTGAAAGGTTTACACTGATCTGCTGTTTTGAAAATTCAAACTTTGCCTTTGGAAATTCGAATTTCGTATTGAAAATAAACAAGTCTGAAGAGAGGCTTCTCTGACAGATGAATTTTGTATTCCGAAATTCGAACTTTAACCTATGTCTGAAAAGAGCTCTTCTTAGACAGATGAACTTTGGTATTGAAAATTCGAATTTCATACAAAATGCAACTTATGAAAATTGGAAAATTCGTCTGAAAATATGTCAAAGTTCATCTGAAAACAAGTTTAGAAAGAGCTTTAAATTTTCCCACTGACAGACGAACTTTGAACATGGAAATTGAAATTTCAAAAACAAAGCTTGTGACTCCGTTGTGTTGATATGTAGACATATGAATGACAGTATTCATAAATTTGAATTCTGAAGCAAGTCTGAAAGAGGTCTCTCTGACAGACGAACTTTACCCTTTCAAAATTCAAATTTTAAATTGATGAACTATTGTGCCTCAGTGAACTAGCTTCTGACAGACGAATTTTGGGTTCCAAAATTCGAATTTCAAAGGCACTGTAGCAAATTGAAATTACTGTTCACACTTAACAGAACAACTTTAAACATGGAAATTCGTATGTTCCAATATAGAATCATTTTCTAAAGATGAAAATTTGAATTTTGCCTTACGACAGACGAACTTCGAGAGTTCAATGTTAAAGGCTGTAACTTTCAGTTTTTGCAAAATTCGTCTGTTAACTAACTGAAATTCAAACTTTGAGTGTCAGAAGCATTAAATGCGGTTGGTGAACGGATAGTTTCTCAGTATAACCGTTGGGTAATGTCTCTAACGACTAGATCTTGTCTCTAACATATAGTTGAAGCAGAAATCAATAAATAGAACTTCATTTGAAGATGTGGGTAACAAAAAATTACTTTATATACTGAAACTCTGCCAAATCATCTACTCAAAGTCTCTTACTCTTACATACTTCATTCTTTGTACCTTAACTTTCATATACACTTTGATTAAGAGAGTTTATCCATTGTAAATAATCTTATCTTCATCTGGAAGAAAGATTTTCTTGTGAGGGGATATCACAAGGGATTGGGGAAGCACTTAACTAAAGTGCAAAGAGAGAAAGTGTGAGCTCTAGGAATAGAGCATCAACTTTGTACTGAGGCATTTGCAAGAAGCCCACTGAATTCTTGCAGAATAGTGGAAAATCTCAAGTGGTGACTTGGGGACTGGACGTAGGTCAAGTTGAGAGACCGAACCAGGATAAATATATGTGTTTTCTCTTCCCTACTATTACTTTTACTGTTTATCCATTTATACTCTATTTTACCATCACCCTTTGCTTTCTTCACTTTCTTGACATTTTGTAGAAAATTTTAATTTTCCCAATTCACCCCCCTCTTGGGAAGCCAACTTATCTAACAAGTGGTATCAAAGCCTGGTTTCCCAATCAAAGGATTTTACAGTCCGGGAATTACAATGGCTGGCTTTGGAGAAAGCATACTACCAGAGGGAAACAATACAAATAGACCACCTGGCTTCAGTGGAGAATACTATGGTTATTGGAAGATGAGGATGTAAATTTATCTCCAATCCATTGATCTGGACATCTGAATGATGGGAAATACATAGAAAAGCTAGAAGCTGAATGGAATGAGGAAGATAGAAGAAGAGTCTTGCTGAACTTCAAGGCAAAACACTGCTTGATCAGTGCTTTAAATCAAGATGAATTCTACAGGGTCTCACAATGCTCCACTGCCAAGGAAATGTGGGACACCTTGCAAATTGCTCATGAAGGAACAACTGGAGTTAGGGAAAACAAATTGAATACGAAAGCTTCCGAATGGCTGAAGGAGAGAGTGTAAAAGAGCTACAGAAGAGATTCACCTTCATTGTGAATCAACTAAAGAGTCTGGGAAAGGAATATAATCAAACAGAAAAGGTCAGAAAGATCCTCAGAGCTCTCCCTCTGGAATGGCAACTCAAAGTAACAGCAATAGAGGAAGCCAGAGGAGAATCAATGGCCTCTATCACTACTCTTTTTGGTAGCCTCGAGGAGTATGAAGGAAAAATGAAGGCTCTGAAGGAGGCAGGACAAGACAGAAAGAAGAAAGGTCTTGCTCTGAAAGTTGCTGAGGAAAAAGAAGAAGAATCTGACGATGGAGATGAGCTAGATGAGGAAACTCTGGCTATGATGGTCAGAAAATTTGGAAAATTTTACAGCAAGAAGAGAAACAAGAAAATCTTCAAAAAGGGAGCAGCTGGAGATAGCAAGAGAGAAGCAAAAGAACCTGTCACTTGCTATGAGTGCAAAAAGCAGGGACACATCAAATGGGATTGTCCACAATTCCTTAAGAAGTAAGAAAAAGAGAAGAAAGCTACAGACAAAGGCAAGAAGAAAAGAGCTTACATCTCATCAATATAGGGCAACAGCTCAGATGAAGATGAAATTGCCAATATCTGTCTGATGGCACTTGCCTCTGAAGAAGCAAAAATCCCATGCAGCAGTGATCAAGAAGATGAGGTATATGAATTTGAACCTTCCTATTCTGAGTTACTGGATGCATTTCATGAACTGCATGATGAGTTTGTTAAGGTTGCTAAAGAATTGAAGTAAGCTAAGAAAAAGGTTAATAAACTAGAATCACAATGGAACATCTCTGAAATTGCTTCTCTACCTATTGCTGAATCTGCTTGCTGTAAATCATGCATTGAACTAAAGCAAACCAACGAATATCTAGTGAAAAGCATGTCTAGGATTACTAAAGGTAAAGATATGTTATTTGCTTTAATGGGAAGCCAAAGAATATCACAGGGAAAAGCTGAACTTGGCTATGATCCTTGTGCTGTAAAAGAAAAAATTAGTAAGAAAAATCAGAATGTGTACATGAGACATTTTGTGCATGCTAGTGGCAATAGAAAGAAAGATCATATGTCACATCACATTGAATCATATAATCAACCAAGGCATGCAAAACAAAAATATTATCTGTATTGTTTTGTTCCTGCTTCTCAATCTAGCAGTCCCTTTACCACATGTCACTTCTGTAACAAGAAGGGACATATTTCCAGTTCATGTGCTTTAAAGAAAAATGGACTTGATAGGAAGGTTAAATGGATTCCCAAAGGTACATCTATATCTAGGGAAAAGACTACTGACAGAAAAGGACCTAAGTAAATTTGGGTACCTAAAAGGAAAGTATGAACTTTGTCTTGCAGGTTTGTCTTAAAGCTAGAAAGAGCAACAAATGGTATATGGACAGTGCCTGCTCAAGCCATATGACTGGTGATAAGGAGAAGTTCATCACCCTTAGAGACAAGAAAGGAGGAAAGGTGACCTTTGGAGGTGATCAATATGGCAAAATACTTGGCATTGACATTGTGGGGAATAATCCTGAAACATCCATTGAAGAGGTGCTATTTGTAATTGGCCTCAACCACAATCTGCTAAGTGTGAGTCAGACATGTGACACAGGAAACTGGGTACTGTTTGACTCAAAGTTCTGCCTGGTCATCAGAAAAAGTGATCACAAAGTAATTCTCAAAGCTCAAAGGGATGGTAACTACTTTACTATTGATCTTGATGAACTTCCTCCCTTAGATTTTGTCTGCTTGATTAGCCAGGATAATGATAGTTGGTTGTGGCATAGAAGGTTAGCTCATGTTAATATGAATCAACTATCAAAATTGGTTAAAAATGAGTTAGTCACTGGCCTACCAAAAATCACTTTTGAAAAAGACAAAAAATGTGATGCTTGCCTAAGAGGAAAACAAACTAAATCTTTTTTTAAATCTAAAAAAGTAGTCACCACAACCAGACCTCTAGAACTTCTGCATATGGATCTAATTAGTTCATCTAAGGTAAAAAGCATTAGTGGAAATCTGTATGTGCTTGTAATTGTGGATGATTACTCTAGATTTTCCGGGACACTATTTCTTTCCTCTAAGAGTGATACATTTGATGCATTTATAACCTTAGCTAAAAAAATGCAAAATGAGAAAGGTATTTCTATTGTGTCTATCAGGTCAGATCATGGAGGAGAGTTTGAGAATTCATACTTCCTGGAGTACTGTGATGAGCATGGAATTGATCACAACTTCTCAGCTCCAAGAAGTCCTCAACAAAATGGAGTAGTGGAAAGGAAGAACAGAACAATTACAGAGATGGCTAGAGAAATGCTGAATGAAAAGGAACTCTCTCAAGTATTCTGGGCTGATGCATAAACACAGCAAGCTACATCATAAATAGAGCCTACATCAGACCAATCCTTGGGAAGACTCCTTATGAGCTGTACAAAGGAAGAAAGCCAAATCTCTAACATCTACATGTGTTTGGCTGTAAGTGCTTCATCTACAACAATGGAAAGGAGAATCTGGGTAAGTTTGATGCCAAATCTGATGAAGGTATATTTCTGGGCTATTCTAGTAGAAGTAAGGCATATAGAGTCTTTAATAAAAGGTCTAAATTAGTAGAAGAATTTGTGCATGTAGTATTCATTGAAAATGAAACTGTTTCCAAACATGTCTTTGATAAGGATGATCTTATTTTAAACTTTAAAAATTTTGATCTCTCTAATTAAGGCAAAATTGAACCTCCAAAAATTTCTGAATCTATTAACATAGAGGAAGATATTCAGGAGAAAGACCTTGAGAATGAATATAATGAAGACATGTCTCAAGAACTCCCTAGAGCTTGGAGATATCAAAGGAATCATCCTGTTGATCAAGTGATAGGGAATGTTCAAGAGAAAGTTAAAACCAGAAAATAGTTATGGGATCAAATGATAAACTGTGCTTTTATTTCTCAAATTGAACCTAAAGGTACTGAAGAAGCTTTAACTAATGAATACTGGATTTTGGCTATGCAAGATGAGTTAAATTAGTTTGAAAGAAATCAAGTTTGGGATTTAGTGCCCGGACCCAAAAATCATCCTGTCATTGGCACTAAATGGGTTTTTAGAAATAAGCTTGATGAATCTGGATTAATAATCAGAAATATTATGTTATATCAAATGGATGTGAAGAGTGCTTTTCTTAATGGATATATCGTGGAAGAAATTTATGTCGACCAACCTCCAGGCTTTGAGGACTCTACAAAACAAAACCATGTTTATAAACTGAAGAAAGCCCTTTACAGTTTAAAGCAAGCCCCTAGAGCATGGTATGAAAGATTAAGTAATTTTCTAACTGAAAAGGGGTTCAACAGAGGAAAAGTAGATACAACCTTATTCACTAAGAAAGAAAATAAAGATTTACTTATTGTTCAAATCTATGTTGATGATATTATATTTGGTGTTACTAATGAATCTCTTTGCAAGAATTTTTCTAAGCTAATGCAGGGAGAATTTGAAATGTCCATGATGGGTGAACTCAACTTCTTCCTTGGATTGCAAATCAAGCAGTGTGATGATGGTATCTTTCTCAATCAATCCAAGTATCTGAAAGAATTGCTAAAGAAGTTTGGGATGGAGAATGCCAAGCCAATGGGAACACCTATGGCTACAACAACCAAACTAGATATGGATGAAAAAGGGAAAATGTTTGACATAACCGAATATAGAAGAATGATTGGATCCTACTGTATCTAACTGCCAGCAGACTTGACATCATGTTTAGTGTCTGTATGTGTGCAAGGTTCCAGTCATGTCCCAAGGAAACCCATACAACTGCTATGAAGCGTATCTTCAGATATCTTATTGGAACATCACAGATGGATCTTTGGTATCCTAAAGGCAATGGAGAAGATTTGAAAGGATACACTGATGCTGACTTTGCAGGATCCAAAACTGACAGAAAAAGCACTAGTGGAACATGTCAGTTTCTTGGAGGATCCTTGGTTTCATGGTTTAGCAGGAAGCAAAATAGTGTAGCCTTATCCACAGCAGAAGCTAAATATGTTGCGGCTGGAAGTTGTTATGCCCAAGTTATCTGGATGAAGCAGCAGCTTGAAGATATTGAGATTGAAATAAAAGAAATACCTATAATGTGTGACAGTGCCATTAACATCACAAAGAATTCAATCATGCATTCAAGGATGAAGCATATTGAAGTTAGGCACTACTTCGTAAGAGATCATGTTCTAAAAGGAGAGATCATATCAGAATACATCCCTACAGAAGATCAAGTTGCTGACATCTTGACAAAGCCTCTTTCAGAAGACAGGCATTGTAAAATCAGGAGAGAATTGGGTATGGTAAATCCCAATGAACTGTAAGTAAAATTTTGTATCAATCTGTTTTAGAATTTCTGACATTGATTTAGTTCTAACTTTAGCATCGGAGTTAATTTAATGTAAGTTGCAGGAGCTCCTCATGAGTTTAAATGACAATAGATCTGAAAATGGAGCAAATCAGAATGGAACAGTCAAAAGGTGAAAGAGACAGCAAGAAATCTAAGTTTTGGATCCATTATGTAACTTTTTAAAGTTGAAATTCGCATTTTAGTTGTGTGTTAGACGAATTTCCTTGATAAATTGTTTTTGAGCTAGTGAGCATGGTCAACATTCGAATTTATATGCCTAACAGATGAACTTTAACTTGGTATACATTGTAACTGTTCTTGGTGGTCCCTTAAAATTCGTCAGTTGGTTCTTGAAAGTTTGAATTTTCAAAAACAAAAAAATTTCAATGTTATGTTTGTCCATCATGATAACTATTTCTTAACATACGCATGTTGGAGAACCTTTACAAAGTATAGAAATTTGAATTTTTTATTCAAAATTCATCTGTTGAAACATGCTCACAATATGATTCTCTGAAAGATGAATTTTCATGTGTATAATTCATCTATTGTTTGTTGTTTTAATCATTGCTTAATGCCTGTTCTTTGAAATTCAAACTTTGTTGAAACAAAGTTCGTCTGTTCATTTTGTGCTGCTTGGACTAAGCCTCTATCAGACGAACTTTCAAAAGAAAATTTGTCTGTCAGTAAGCCTTGCTGGATGGTTTAACTTGTAATTGCTCGAAGTTCAAATTTTGACCCCTCAAAATTAGTCTGTCAGACAGTTACACACGTTAAAACCAACGATTTTCTTCTGAACAAACGCAACTCTATTCATTCCTTCTCTGAGTCTGTTTAAATTCTCTCTTTAATGCTCTTAAATTCTGACCGAAAATCTTCATTTCCCACCATTTAAACTCCCTTTCACATCCTATAAACCCATTCCCAGCCTCATTCTAAAACAATCATCCACGAAAATTGCAAGAGTAAAGAATCCAGAAGTTGGAAAGGGAGAGGCACGACCAAAGAGAACGATTAAATCACAATATGCCTCAAAGGAAGGTGAAAAACCAAAGAGAAAAGCCAAATCAAGCAAAGCAACTCCCTCCAAATGACAGAAAACAACTCCAAAGGCAGAATCAAAGAAAGCTGGACCTTCTTCTTTGAAGAAAATAGAGCCTTCGGTTCCTGTTCCTGCTGCTGATGCTGTTGCTTCCACTTCCTCCTCTAGTACTGAATCTGGAGAAAACCAACTCACAACAATGCCATTATGGAGCACTCCTCAGATTCAGGAGGAATACTCGACTAAGTTTGCAAGTAAAAAGGTAATCAAGCCTCATTGTGTGACATGGAAGATTTCTTAGTCTCTAACAATTTTGATGCTGGGATATGGATGCTGAGATATAAGAATCTATTAGAGATACTGGAGAGGTATGATGATGAAGTGGTTAAGACATGGTACGCCTCTATGAAGTACAACAGCAAGAAGAAGAAGTGGGAGGTCAATCTGAGATCAAGGACCATCTAGCTCACAGATGAAACTTTTAATGAAGTGTTGGAAATTCCAGGGCAAAATGGCCTTAAGATTGACATCACTGCTTCTAGATATATGGATGAGGCAGAAACTGCTGAGGAAGAAGGTGGCCCCTTTCTGAACTACAAGGCAAGTACAATCCTAAATACTTTGTTCAGAAGAAAGGAAAATAGGCCAACCATAAATTTGTTGAAGCCCACTGACCTCAGTGCTCAAGTGAGGATCCTACACTACATAGTGTCTAGGATTATCTTCAACAAAGGAGGTAGCTTCAATCTGATCACAAGGGCAGAGGCACATATGATGGCAGCAATCATGCGTGGGAAGGTCATCAACATAGGACATATCATTCTCTAACACATGATCAAGGCAAGGGATCAAAGGAAAGACTCTACACTCCCCTATGCAGCAATCATTTCCAGAATTCTACAATATGCTAGAATTCAGCACCTTGAAAAAGGAACAGGGAAGCCCACTGAGATTTTCAAGGAAGAGGAGCTACAAAGAATAGGGATTGAGAGAAATGAAGGAAGATGGATTGGGAAGGGAGCAGGAAGATCTGAAGATCTCTTCTTTGTTGAAGATGCTTTCCTACAGCAAGAAGGTACCTCTGAGGCTCCTGCAAGACTTATATCTCAGCTTTCTCAGCCTGTCTTATCTCCATCTCTGCTTGCTCACATTCCATCTACTCCCTCCTCTCGTGCCAAGCCAACCAAGATCACTGAGTTGTATGACAGTCGGTCTACACTTATACTAAGCATCAAGGATGAGCAAAATGCCATGTTTGCTCATCTACAAGATTAGATCCACCAGTTGGCTAAGAACATGAAAGTGGTTGCTGATGCATATGAAGACATTCGGAATGCCATTCCTGCCTCTTCAGCTCCACCTCAGCCAGGATTCTCTGAGCCTACTAAGTCTCCAACTCCTGAGCCTTCAAGCCCCTTTGAGCTAACTTCTTCTGAACATGATGATGCTGTAAATGATACTGAGGTTGCTGGTACACTGAGCACACCAAGTCTTGGTCCTCCCTTGGACTATGGTATGGAAGAAGAAGGCCCTCGGGATTCAAGCTCTCATGACCCCATTTCAGTAGATGCTCAAGAGTCAATCCTGTCCCAGTAAGAATCTGAGCAAGTAGAAAGATTAGTGGCAGCCATCTCCACTTCTCCATTCATGCAGGCTGCCCTAAATGAAGAAAGGAGCATTGTGCCTTTTGTTGATCTGGAAGCCATAGCACATAATGCTTTCTTACAATCTCAGAGAAGAAGGCTTGAAGAAATGTTTCCTCCTCCTGCTCCCTCACCTGTTACATATTGTGGTTTCTCAGAGGAAAGAATGGCACAATTGGCAGTTACAAGGCAAGAAATTTCTGAACTTCTTGAGATTTCTGATAATGAAGATGAAGACACAAGTTCTGAAGTTTTTGGGTCCTTGCTAAGGCTCAATCCAAAAATGCCATTTGTCCTTG
This sequence comes from Adenanthera pavonina, assembly GCA_026686845.1. Lineage (NCBI taxonomy): Eukaryota > Viridiplantae > Streptophyta > Magnoliopsida > Fabales > Fabaceae > Adenanthera > Adenanthera pavonina. Next base: position 5,509,347 of record JAIVEN010000019.1, on the reverse strand, counting down.
TGCCTCTTCAAACTATTCCAGTGTCTCAGATCCCTCCTCCTGCTGATTTTGTTTACCTTTCCGATGATGCCAAAAAGGGGGTGAAGAGTGGGCAAACTGGAAAGTTTGCTGCTGAGCCTTCTGGAAAGACTTATAGTAAGAAGACCAAGACCAAGTCAAAGAAAAAGTGATTAGATCCTTTGCTTGAGTCCTCTTATAGTGTTGCTTTATGTTTCTGCTGTTGTGTACTGTGTTCTGTAACATTTTGCATTAATTAGTTCTTGTAAAAGTGACTTTTAATGAAATACAAGAATTCCTTGGTTGCAATGATTTGTTCTTGCTAATCTTTGAATCACTTCACTTGATCTACTATACATGATATCTTTTGAAATATAATACATATGTTAAGGGGGAGCTTGTTAAAGCAAACCCAAGTATTAATCCAGTTTGTAAGTTGTTTTGTCATCATCAACAAGGGGGAGAATGTTGAACCAAGTATTTTGATGATTCCAAACCAACCTTCAAGAGCTTGGAAGTAAAGATATCAAAGGTGTACAAAAGGTTTCAAGTGAAGAAATTTGGAGAAATCAGTACAAGAATAGATGTAGAATGTTTAGGTATGTTTTAATTTGAGTAAAAGACTTTGATTTGGTGAAAAGATGTTTTAAAACCTTGATTCTATGTTAATTCATGGAATATTTGAAAAACACCCACCAACAGACAAAGTTTGAAAGGTTTACACTGATCTGCTGTTTTGAAAATTCAAACTTTGCCTTGGGAAATTTGAATTTCGTATTGAAAATGAACAACTCTGAAGAGAGACTTCTCTGATAGACGAATTTTGTATTTTGAAATTTGAACTTTGACCTATGTCTGAAAAGAGCCCTTATCTGACAGACGAACTTTGGTATTGAAAATTCAAATTTCATACAAAATGCAACTTACGAAAATTGGAAAATTTGTCTGAAAATATGTCAAAGTTCATCTGAAAACAAGTTTAGAAAGAGCTTCAAATTTGCCCACTGACAGACGAACTTTGAACATGAAAATTCAAATTTCAAAAACAAAGCTTGTGAGTCTGTTGTGTTGATATGTTGACATACGAATGACAGTATTCATAAATTCAAATTCTGAAGCAAGTCTGAAAGAGGTCACTCTGACAGACGAACTTTACCCTTTCAAAATTCAAATTTTGAATTGATGAACTATTGTGCCTCAGTGAACCAGCTTCTGACAGATGAATTTTGGGTTCCAAAATTTGAATTTTGAAGGCACTGTAGCAAATTGAAATTACTGTTCACACTTAACAGAACAACTTTAAACATGGAAATTCATATGTTCCAATATAGAATCATTTTCTAAAGATGAAAATTCAAATTTTTTCTCATGACAGACGAACTTTGAGAGTTCAACGTTAAAGGCTGTAACTTTCGATTTCTGTGAAATTCGTCTATTGACCAACTGAAATTCAAACTTTGAGTGTCAAAAGCATTAAATGCAGTTGGTGAACGGATAGTTTTTCAGTATAACCATTGGGTAACATCTTTAACTTCTAGATCTTGTCTCTAACGTATAGTTGAGGTAGAAATCTATAAATAGAACTTTATTTGAAGATGTGGGTAACAAAAAATTACTTTATATACTGAAACTCTACCAAATCATCTATTCAAAGTCTCTTACTCTTACATACTTCATTCTTTGTACCTTAACTTTCATATACACTCTGATTAAGAGAGTTTATCCATTGTAAACAATCTTATCTTCATCTGGAAGAAAGATTTTCTTGTGAGGAGATATCACAAGGGATTGGGGAAGCACTTAACTAAAGTGCAAAGAGAGAAAGTGTGAGCTCTAGGAACAGAGCATCAACTTCGTACTGAGGCATTTGCAAGAAGCCCACTGAATTCTTGCAGAATAGTGGAAAATCTCAAGTGGTGACTTGGGGACTGGACGTAGGTCAAGTTGAGAGACCGAACCAGGATAAATATATGTGTTTTCTCTTCCCTACTATTACTTTTACTGTTTATCCATTTATACTCTATTTTACCATCACCTTTTGCTTTCTTCACTTTCTTGACATTTTATAGAAAATTTTAATCTTCCCAATTCACCCCCCTCTTGGGAAGCCAGCTTATCTAACAAGGGTTTCATGAAGTTTTTCCTCTCCTCTCTCACCCAAGAATTTCGGTCGTGGTAGGTTTACAGAGAGAGAGTTGAGCTCTTCCCAAATAAACATAGAAAAGGATTACAATAGGTGATTTAGGTAAGAAATCACATGTTGTTGCAAGTAGTTTGAAGCAAATATTTTTCTCCAATTTTCTTCTCATTTTTGGTCAAACTAAGGTTTAGGATAGAGATGAAATTTCAAATTTTGATTCAAAAAATGGATTTTTTAGGTCTAAAATAGGTAAATACAAGTAAGGTGTACAAGAATATCTTAGAGAAATGCAAGATAGAATTTTAAGGTTTAGGGTGCACAATTTTGTGTAAGGTCATGAAAATAGTGGCTAATGAACTTAAATTGTGATGCAGTAGGCTTTAAGAAAGTTGTGAAAAGCTAAGGAAAGGAACTACAAAGTGTGAAAAGCAAGGGAAACTCCTAAGGTAGTTATTGTTGGATCAAGAGTTTTGATGATTCCAAACCAACACTCAAGAGCTTGGATTGAAGATATCAAAGGAGATCAAAGCTGTTTCAAGTGAAGATTTTCTGAGTATTTGCTATTAGATCTTTTGTATGATCTTTAGTTTTTGTTTAGATTGGGTAAAAGATTTTGATTTGAGAAAAAGACGTTTTCAAACCTTGATTTGAAGTTAAATCTTTACTTATTTGAAAAATACTCACAAACAGACGAAGTTTGAAAGTTTAACTGAACTGTCAAGTTAGAAATTCGAACTTTGCTTTTGGAAATTCGAATTTCGAGCTAAAACTGAATAAGTCTGGAGAGGTGTCCCTCTGTCAGACGAATTTTGATCATTCAAAATTCAAATTTTCATCAAGTCTGAAAGAAGCCTTTTTGTGACAGATGAACTTCACAGTTTCAAAATTTGAATTTCAGACAAAATGCAATTTGTGAAAACCAAAGAAATTCGTCTGAAACTATGCTAAAGTTCATATGAAATCAAGAAGAAACTAAGTTTGAAAAATGCTCTCTGACAGACGAACTTTGACTTAGCAACATTCGAATTTTCATCTGAGTCAAAGGAGCTACTTTGTGACATTCGAATATCACTCTTTCAAAATTCGAATTTCAGACAAAACAAAACTTGAGAAAATAGAAGAAATTTGTCTGAAAGTTTGATAAAGTTCATCTGAGATCAAGAATGATTTAAGTCTCAAAACTGGTCTCTGACAGACGAATTTCACTCTGTCAAAATTCGAATTTCAAAGAAAGTGAACTACTGTGCCTCTTTGAACGTTCAATGGACAGACGAATTTTGGGCATCCAAAATTCGAATTTCGAGGGTACTGTAGAAAATTGAAAACACTGTTCACGATTTACAGAAAAACTTTCTTCTTGAAAATTCGTATGTCACATTGTGAAAATATTTTATAAATTTCAAAATTCGAATTTCACTCTATGAACAGACGAACTTCGTATTTTAACGTTGGAAGCTTTAACCTTTGGTTCCTTCGAAATTTGTCTGTTGGCCAACCAAAATTCGAATTTCAGTATGTCAGAAACATTAAATGCGGTTGGTAAACGGATAGTTTTTCAGAGTAACCGTTGGATAACTTCCCCAACGGATAGATTTAGTCTCTAACGGATATTTGAGACCTAAATCTATAAATACAACATCATTTGAAGTTGTGGGTAACGAATCAAACTTGTATATACCGAATTTCTGCTGAATCTTCATCTCAAAAGCTTTTACCCTTCCAACTTCATTATTTGTACTTAAACCTTCATATCTACTCTATTCAAGAGAGTTATTCATTTGTAAACAATCTACACTTCATCTGGAAGATAGATTTACTTGTGAGGGGTATTCACAAGGGGATTGGGAAGCACATAGAGAAAGTGCTTAGAGAGTTTGAGAGAGCTCAGAACAGAGCATACTCGTGTACTGTGGCTTTAGCAAGAAGCCCGTTGAAATTCTTGCTGGATAGTGGATAAATCTCAAGAGGTGTCTTGGGGACTGGATGTAGGTCAAGTGGATAGACCGAACCAGGATAAATCACTGAGTTTTCTTCTCCTTATCTCTACTTTTCAGCTTGCTCTGTTTTACACGTTGTTTTCATTATACTGTGATATCTTCACTTGCTTTACTTTGTGCAGAAAAATTTCAATCTTCCCAATTCACCCTCCCTCTTGGGAAGTCAGCCTTGCTAACAGTTATTTACCCTTTTGATGCTTTATGTTATCGTATTTGGTTTCAATGAATTTGTTGTTGTGTCATATGTTTGTTTGAATTTTTTGTGATGATTTTGTATTGTTGGCTGAGTTGTATGAGGGGTCTTTTACCCTGGGATGATATGAACAAGGGAGGGGAAATGGTAGAGAGATAGAAAATAGAGAAAGTAGGAGAAGGAGTAGAAAAATCTGAGAAAGAGAGAGACAATAGATAGAAAAAGGGAAAAAGAAAGAACTTAAAGAAGAGAAATTTAGAACAAGGGAAGAGATGCAAAAAGAGAAAGAAAATAGAAGAGCAGGGAGAGAACTCTAAGGAGAAGGAGAAAATAGAAGAGTTTAGAAGGAGAACTCAAATTACTCAATATTATTCAACTTATTTATGAAAAATATGCATTACATAGGGAAGGCAAAATATGAATAAACTAATCGTAAAGCAAATAGGAATACTTGGAGTTCAAATAATCTCATTAGATCTAGGAAATCTAAAAGATATATCTAATTATAAAGAACTCTAAAAATTAAAATGAAAATTCAAAAAAAATAAATAAAATTGATACTCTAATCCTAATACTATTAGATAATCTTTTTAACTTAAATCGAGGAAATCTCTTAAAGGATATCTATTAGATTTTATTGATTCTAATTTAAATTTATTCAATGATTTTGGCTCTAAAGAAATATGAATTGAAAACAATAAATAAATAAATAAATAAATAAATAAAATTATCTAACTAAAAAGGCTATAAAAATTTATTGTAAGCTATTATGTGGATAATGCTTAAACATCTTTTAGCACCTTAGGGTTGACTTGAAGGCACTTCTTTTTGCTTTAATCTCCACATATGCTCTTGCTTTCGTCATATATCAAAATTTTATAACCAGGGCTCTGATGCGAAATGATATAAATAGGGGAGGGGAAAAGGTAGAGAGATACAAAATAGAGAAAGTAGGAGAAGAAGGAGTAGAAGAATCTGAGAAAGAGAGAGAGGATAGAGAGAAAGAGGAAAAAAGAAAGAACTCAAAGAAGAGAAATATAGAACAAAGGAAAGGAAGAGACAAAAGGAAAGAGAAGAGAAGTAGAAAGAGAAAGAAAATAGAAGAGCATGGAGAAAACTCTAGGGAGAAGGAGAAAATGGAAGAGATTAGAAGGAGAACTCAAAATACTCAATATTATTCAACTTATTCCTAAAAAATATGCATTATATAGGGGTGGTAAAATATGAAAAACATAATTCTAAAGAAACTAGGAATACTTTGGGAGTTCAAGTAATCCTATTACATCTAGGAAATCTAAAAGATACATCTAATTAGAAAAAACCCTAAAAATAAAATGAAAATTAAAAAAAAATAATATTCTAATCTTAACACTATTAGATAATCTCTTTAATTTAAATTTAGGAGATCACTTAAAGGATATTTAATAAATTTTATTGATTATAATTTTACTCTAATCAATGATTTTGGCTCTAAAGGAATATAAATTGGAAACAAAAAATAAATAAATAAACAAAATTATCTAAGTAAAAAGGATATAAAAATTTATTGTAAGGGATTAAGTGGATAATGTGTAAAGATCTTTTAGATGCCTCCTTGATCTTCATCATAGGATATTCAATATGCAAAATGAAACTCTTTCAAAATTTATGGCATGATAAACGATCAAGAAGAAATTGTTGACTAAGATGGCATTACTTGCCATGGTCTTCTATTTAAAACTTTTATGTAAATTCATATGTTTGGTGTTGAATATGTACATGGAGATGATAATGTCCCTTTAGATCATATGTGATGTATAACATGATATGAGAACAAGATATGGCCTTGTATGTATTTTATGGCTTTTATTTTGCTAAGTTAGGGGATGTAAAAGGTACTTTAAACCCCTATATGGAAAACTAGTTACTGTTTGGACATTTTTATGCTGATTATAGAAGTGTTATATATGGATGAAACTAGATAGATAGAACTTTAATATGCTGAAAAGAGCACTCAATTTGGATGTCTGTACAATTTTAGATGATTTTTCAAATTTAGCCAAGGAAACATGAATTTCTGAAAATGATCAAATAAAAAGTAATTATTTTCAAAATTTACAGTATCAATTGGATCATTCAATGCTCTATTCCATATTTTTTCCACATAGACAATATTCTTAGCTATATTTAAAGACTTGAATCACTTGTATACGAGTTTTACAGAATTAGTTACGAATTTTCAAAATTCACTCAAAAAAATGGAATTTACCAAACGAATAGTGACATTTTTTGGAAATATTTTATTTTGGTATTTTATGAGATTCAAACTTATAAATGGATATAAATATGATCAAATACATGGGAATTGAGTGAAAGATCTATGTTACTTTTTCGGTATCACAGTCGAAGGTTTAGGTTCTCAAAGCATTAAATTTAGATTAGCTTAGTTAAGTTTTGAAAAAGAAATATGTTATTTACTGTTGAAGTATCTATGTATTTTGATGAAAGGAGAAAAGAAAAGCAAGTTTCATGATGCAAGACATTAACATGATCAAGAGCAGACCAAGATTTGTGTTTTAAGTTAATCTTTTATTCTTCTCATAAGATCTTTATATGGTTCTTGGTTATGAATACTCTAATTTCATTCAATTATATCTTTACTTGTTTTCTTACTTCATCAAAAGAGAGTCCATGTTTTTCAAGGTGTTTTGGAAACTTTTCTAACTCTTAAATATTCATAGGACTCGGCTTAAACATTTAAGTTTCTAGATTTCTCATGATTTCTTCACTGGTGACAACTTAAATGTTCATGGCCATCTTCTTAAACGTATTTAGACTTGTTGATCAATATGTGGAAGTTCTGTGCAGAAACTTGAAAGATCATATTGTATCTCTTAAATGTTCAAGGTGAGAGGTAGAATAGTGTGACTTCTGAAGCACTCTAGAAGGATCAAGTAATTCAACTTGAACATTCATCCTGTCTCACAAGTCTTACCTTCATTTGCGGTTCACACATTGATGGTTTAATATTGATTCTCTTAAACATTTAAGTGTTGCTTTGAGAATATGTATTTTTCTATCTAAATATCTCAAACGATCTTGATGTTTTACTTAAACATTCAAGTTTCTAGGTTTTGCAATTATGAAGCTCTTAAATGTTCAAGTGATATATCTTGATAGTTCATCATGTTTGGACTTCTTTCTAACCATCTTGAGACAACATGATAAATGATCAACAAGAAACTCTTGAACATTCATTGAGGCTTTATACCTTAGAAACCTATTATAGCCAACTAGCTTAAATGTTCAAGATGTTCATCTTAAATGTTCAAGTTTTGATAAAGTGCTTTAAATACGGTTGGTGAATAGCTAGTTCTTCTGAGTAATGGCTATAATCTATTTCTAACGGTTAGATTAGCTTAGAAATCTATAAATAAAATCTCATTAAGACCGTTAGGTAATGAAATTAAGAATATAAGTGCTAAATTGCTACTTCTCTGATTCTTGAGCAATTAAAACCCTTACCTACATTCTATTACAAAGTCTATCTAAGCTTCATTGTTTTTATCAAATCTTTGAGAGATTTCTCAAGTTGTAAACTCTTTCTTCTTTATTAGGTAGTTGTATCTTAGTGTGAGAAACACTAAGGGAACTATAACATATTTTGTAAGGGTGTGAGAAGAAAGGAATGTAGCTCTAGTTTGAGCAAAGCCATAGTATAAGGCTTTGCAAGAACTCAATTGAATCTTGCAAGGATAGTAGACAGATCTCAAGGTGTCTTTTGAGGGCTAGATGTAGGTCAAGTGGAAGGGTTAAACTAGGAAAAATCTCTATGTTTGATTCTCTTTGACCCTTCTCTTTTATATTCAAGTTCTAGCTCTATTTTTCAGTTAAATTTTTTGGTACTATTACATTGTTGTGTTGTAGAAATTTTCATAGCCCAATTCACCCTCCCTCTTAGGCATTCCAGCTCAACTAACATTTGGTATCAAAGTAAGGGCTCTTATAAAAAATTTAACAATATGAGAGTTGCTGATGGCAAGACTTGGTGATAGCATTCTACCTGAGGGATCTAACTTCAACAAACCCCTAGTCTTTAATGGAGAAAACTATAGCTACTGGAAGATGAAGATAAAGCTAGTCTTTGAAGCTTTGGATCTGGATATCTGAGACATAGTCACTGAAGGAAACTATGAACCAAAGAAAATGGTTCATGGTAGAGAAGTTTCCAAGCTCGAGGAAGAATGGGATGATGAAGATAAAAGGTAGTGATAGTGATTGTGAGTGTTCTAAGTCAAGATGAATTTTTCAGAATCTTTAATTGCAACACAACTAAGGAAATGTGGGAAACTTTTGAGACTATATATGATAGAAATAGTAGAGTCAAAGAAAAACAAATCAATACCCTCACCAGCCAATATGAAACCTTTAAGATGCTAGAAGGAGAAATAGTGAAGGATATGCAGAAGAGATTCACTCACATTGTGAATCACATCGGAGCTCTTGGAAAAATATACCAAGAATCTAAGTTAGTGAGAAAAGTTCTTCATGCTCTTCCTATTGAGTGGCAACCACAGGTCACTGGTATGGAAGAAACTATAGGAGAATCCATAAGTTTAATTACTACTTTATTTGGAGTACTAGCTGAGTATGAAGGTAAGCTCAAGGATCTCAAGGAAGCTACTCAAGACAAGAAGAAGAAAGGAATTACTCTAAAAGTAGCAAAAAAAAAAAACTCAAATGATTTGAAAACGAGAAATTAAACTCTTATGTGTCATGTGCTGCATTGAAGGCAAAGAATGATAATTTATATAAAACACTTGCTAAATTCACTAGAGGCAAATAGATTTTGAACATTATGTTAGGTGAACAAATGTGTGTTCACAACAAGGCTAGCATTGGCTATGATCCTAGCAATGATATATCCATCTCACAAACAAGAAAACCTAAAAGTGGTAGAAGATATTATATGCTATATTTTGTTCCATCTGTATTTCTAGTAGCCTCGCTCAACTTGCAACTTCTGTAACAATAAGGGTTACAATTCTAGCTCTTGTCATTATAAGAAGAAAGGAATTGAAAATGAGATGAAGTGGGTTTCTAAAGTTACTTTAATACCAATGGGATTTGGAACTAACAAGAAAGGACCCAAGAAAGTATACGTACCTAAAAACAAGACTTGATCTTATATTTCACTAGTATGCCTTAAAGCAAAGAAGAACAACAAATGGTAGATGGATAATGCTTGCTCAAGGCTTATGACTAGAGATAAAGAGAAGCTCATCATTCTTAGAGATAAGAAAGGAGAATCATTTACTTTTGGAGGGGATCAAAAAGGAAAGATTGTTGGAATTAACATTGTGGGAAAGAATCTAGAAACTTCAGTAGAAGAAGTGCCATTTGTAATTAGCCTTAACCACAATCTCCCAAGTGTAAGCCAAACACGTAAAGGAAATTGGGTGTTATTTAGTTCCAAGGAGTTCCTAGTCATTAGAAAAAAAAATGACCAAAAGATCATCCTTAGAGCTCATAGTATGACTAGGGACAAGGAGGGAATTGTTTTATTTTATTTAAGTGGATTTTTGCATTAAAATTAACTAAGTTGGTTAATTAACCTTAGGTAACAATTCACCATTTGATCTCTCTCTTCTCTTCCTTGGGTTAAGCTTCATAAAAAACCTCTTTCTCCTTCATTTGGTTAGCCAAAAATAGAAGCAAGAAGAGTAAGAAAGAGCTTGAAAACCAAAGAGAAAAGGAGAAGTTAGAAGGCAAAGACTGAAGAGCAAGTTGCAAAGGTAAGCTTCTACCATCCTTATCATGTATTTTCAAGCTTTTAGTGAAGGTTCCCATGAAGTTTTCTCTTCTTCTCTCACCATGGAAGTTTCGGCCAAGTAAGGTTTAGAGAGAGAAAGTGGGATTTTGACAAATAAACATAGGAAAAACTTGGAATAGGTGAAAATAAGCAAGAATCCATGGATTGATGCAAGTTTCATGAAACAAATATTTTTCTTCAATTTTTCCTGCATTTTCAGTCAAATCAGGGTTAGAATTAAGATGTAATTTCAAAATTTTGACCCTAAAAATGGATTTCTTAGGATCAAATTAGCTAAATACAAGTGTTGGTTTAAAGAAAAATCATAAGGAAGTCAATTTGGAAATTTTAGGTTTAAGAGAGCACTTTGTGATTAAGCTTCATAAATCTGTGGCTTATGACCCTATATTATGATGTATTAGGGTTCAAGGAAGTGGTAAACAACTAAAGTAAAGGTTTACAAAACTTAAAAAACAAAGGAATCGCATAGGGTAGTTAATTACCCTTTAATGCTTTTTGTTATCATACTTTGTTTCTAGTAACTTATGTCTATGCCATGCATTTGTTTGAAAGCTTTGTGATGATTTTGCATTGTTAGATGAGTTGAATGAGGGTTTGTGACTCTAGAATGTCCAATTTGCAAAGTGAAACCATGCTAAAATTTTTATGAAATATTATGGCATGATATATTTCTATGATTTCCATTAATGTTTTCATGAATAATGATGCTAATGTGAATACATTATTGGGTATAACTACTGATATTTAATGAATCTCATCCCTCCCTTATGCTAACATGATCTAGGAACACAATATGGCAAGGCTTCCAAGGAGGAGAAAGGAAAGGAAAAGGAAGTTGTTAATTAAGATGAATTTACTCTCTTTGATCATATGTTTGGAATATTTGCATAAATTATTATACATGGTGTTAAATTTGTACCTTCAAGTGATAATGTCTCTTTAGGTCTTATGTGATGTACGATATGGTGTGAGAACAAGATATGTCCATGTATGTATTTTATGGTCTTTATTTTGCTAGGTGAAGGATGTAAATGGTACTTTTGACCCTTGTATGGTAAATCTAGCACTATTTGGACATTTTTGTGTTTAATATATAAATTTTTTATATGTTAAACTAGATAAAGAGGGCTTCTCAATGATCCAAAGAGCACTCAAATTGGATATTTGTACGATTTTATATGAATTTTCAAATTTGGTCAAAAAATCAGGAATTTTAGAAAAATGACCAAATAAATAGTAATTATTCAAAATTTACTATATCAATTGGCCTAGTCAATGCTCTTGTTCATATTTTTTCCATGTAGAAAATATTTTTTTGCTATTTTTAGAGAGTTGAATGACTTGCATACGATTTTTATAAAATTAGTTATGAATTTCTGAATTTCACTTAATAAAATAAGATTTACCAAATTAATAATGCCCAATTTATGAAAAATTTTATCATATCATTTTAAGTGATTCAAGCTACCAAATGGTCATAAATGGATATAATTATTGTGAATACATGAGAATTGAGCCTAAAGATCCAGGTGTTATAACTTAGATGAACTTTCTCCTTTAGACTTTATCTGTTTAATCTTTAAAAATGATGAATTTTGGCTTTGGTAAAAGCGATTAGCTCATGTCAATATGAATCAACTCAATAAGCTAGCTAAAAATGAATTATTTATTGGTCAGCCAAACATTTCTTTTGAGAGAGATAGAGAATGTGAAACTTGTCTTCAAGGGAAGCAAATTAAGTCATCATTTAAGCCTAAGAATATTGTCCCTACTTCAAGACCGTTATAGCTACTCCACATGGATTTGATTGGTCCATCTCATGTTAAGAGTTTTGGTGGAAATATATATGTTCTTGTAATAGTTGATGATTATTCTAAGTTTACATGGACCATATTTCTTCCATCTAAAGATGAGGTGTTTGCTGCATTTGTTATCTTAGCTAAGAGAGTTCAAAATTAGAAAGGTTTTTCTATTGTAGCTATTAGGTCAGATCATGAAGGTTAATTTGAGAACTCAAGCTTCTCGGAGTTTTGTGAAGAAAATGGAATAGGGCATAATTTCTCTTCTCCAAGAAGAACTCAACAACAAAATGTTGTTGAAAGAAAGAACAAAATGCTTGAGGAAATTGCTCATGCAATGCTCAATGAGAAGAAATTACGGAAGTACTTCTAGGCTGATGCAATTAGTACGGCTTGTTATAATCAACAAGACACCTTATGTGCTGTACAAGGAAACGAAGCCTAACCTCTCATATCTTTATGTTTTTTGCCACAAGTGCTACATACATAACAATGGAAAGGATAACCTGGGTAAGTTTGACTCTAAATCTAATGAATGTATCTTTCTTGGTTATTCTAATATGAGTAAAGTATATAGAGTTTATGATAAAAGAATCCAAGTAATTGTAGAATTTGTGCATGTTGTGTTCAAAGAAACTAAAACTCTAGCTGAATCCTCTAACAAAGACAAAGAAGACTTGATAGTAATCCTGAACAATCTAAATTTGATTAAAAAGGAATCTCCAAAGACATCAGATTCTATGCAAATAGAAGAAAATGTTCAGGAGCAAGATAATAATGAAGAGGATCATGAACTACCTAGTTCTTGGAGATATCATGGGAATTACCCCATTAATCAAGTAATTGGTGAGGTTCATGATCAGGTTAAAATAAGAAATCATTGTGCATTTATGTCTAAATTGAATCCAGTAGCATAGAGGATGCATTAAAAGATGAATATTTAGGTGACGGCCATGCAAGAGGAGGTCAATTAAATTGAGAGGAACTAAGTTTGGGATTTGGTACCTAAGCCAATTGATAGACCAATTATTGGCACCAAATGGGTATTTAGAAACAAACTTGATGAATTCAGAATAATTGTGTGAAACAAATTAAGGTTGGTTGCTAAAAGATATAGTCAAGAAGAAGGCATAGACTATGAGGAGACTTATGCTCCAGTTGCAAGATTGGAAGCCATAAGAATGCTTTTATCCTTTGCATGCATTAAAGACTTTAAGCTATATCAAATGGATGTGAAGAGTACCTTTCTTAATGGATACATTATGGAAGAGGTGTATGTTGATCAACCTCCAGGTTTTGAGGACTCACCAAAGTCAAATCATGTATATAAGCTTAAGAAAGCCCTCTATGGACTAAAACAAGCACCTAGAGTATGGTATAAAAGATTAAGTAATTTCTTAATTGGAAAAGGATTTTGTAGAGGTAAAGTAGATACGATACTCTTCACAAAAAAGAAAAACAAAAATCTACTTATTGTGAAAATTTATGTCAATGATATCATATTTGGTTATACTAATGAAAGCTTGTGCAAGAATTTTGCAAAGTTAATGCAAAGAGAATTTGAAATGTCCATTATAGGAGAGCTCACATTCTTTCGAGGGCTCCAAATCAAACAAAGCAAGGATAGTATCTTTTTAAGCTAGACAAAGTATCTAAAGGAGCTTCTGGAGAAATTTAGGATGCAAGATGCAAAGTCAATTGGTACTCCAATGTGTATTGCATCAAAGCTTGACATGGATGAAAGTGAAAAGCCTTTTGACATTATCAAGTACAGAGGAATGATTGGATCTTTGTAGATAAGGCTGAGCACCCAAGAGGGGGGTGGATTAAGTGATTTGAAATTTTTCATCAATCCTAAAGAAATAAATGAAAAAGTAAAGTGAATAAAAAAATAGGGATAAACAAAGTATGTTAAATGAAGAGAAGTGAACAAAGTAAATGGAGAAAACACGAGCAATTTATCCTAGTTCAGCCTACACCATTTGATCTATGTCCAGTCCTTAAGTCATCATTTGAGATTTTGAACTATCTCCATAAGTTTCAAATGGGTACTTGTGAGCCTCAATATAATGCTCTATTTTCATGATTAGAAAAACTCTCTCCATACAAGGAGTAATTTCATAGCCCACTCAAGATACCCACTATCTTGAGTCTACTCAGAAAGGTAGAATATTAAAGTTGAGTGCTTTTGCAGCAAGTTTGCCTCACTCAAAGAGGTAGACATAATACAATTGAATCTCTAAGGTGGTTGAGCATATTTATGAGTGAAGAACAATGAATAATTATGCCAAAGATTTCAGAATGCTCTCGTGTTCATTTCTGCATAAATGAACCCCTACTTATAGTAGAAGCTCATTAATCAGCTATTAGGCACAATTAATTTATTGTTATTCAGAGGTTAAGTGACCGTTGTAGGTGTATTTAATGCTTACCTACCCAAATTTTACAAGTTTGAAGTAACCAATTATACTGAGAATGTGTCCTCATTGTAACATGTTTTACCACAAATTAAAATAATCATTTAAGCTAAAAGAAAACATTTTTAATATAGAAAAAGAGATTAAGTTCATTTTCTAGCTTACTGAAATAGAAAGAAAAGACAAAAAGCATTTCTAGAGAACAAAAAAAATGTAATCGATTATGGAAATGGTAATCAATTATTGTGTAAATAAAGTGAGTAGAGGGATAAGGATAATCCGTTATGTTACAAAGTAAAAAATTAGGTTGGGGAAATTTTTAAGTGAAGGCATGAGATAATCGATTAGAAACTCAAGAGTAATAGATTAGATTTCAAACAGAGAGCTTGCAATCTCGTTGAGGATTATAATCAATTCTAAGACAGTAATAGATTATATGAGGTAATATAATTGATTAGATTTGAGAGTAATCGATTAAGATGCAAAAAGAAAAGAAACAAGAATGTTTAGAAAGCGACAATCAATTATCTTGAACAGTGTAATCAATAATATCAGAAATGGATCAATCTAGACATGAGGAATTACTAATATAATCGATTATATAGGAATATAATTAATCAGGGCTTTAACATAAGGTAGACAAAATCACTAAAGGGAATGATAATCGCTTATCTTCAAAGGTAATCGATTATTTTAGTACGAAAAGTCACAGCATAGATTAAGAGACAAGGTTAATCAATTATGTATGAGAGATTTTTGTGAAACTCAAAGAGACAATGCACAATGCTATTTCTAGACGTGAATGTTAGATAAGCTGGCTTGCCAAGAGGGGGGTGAATTGGGAAGATTAAAAATTTTCTGCAAAACGTCAAGAAAGTAAAGAAAGCAAATGGTGATGGTAAAACAGAGTATAAATGAATAAACAGTAAAAGTAATAGTAGGGAAGAGAAGACTCAGATATTTATCTTGGTTCGGTCTCTCAACTTGACCTACGTCCAGTCCCCAAGTCACCACTTGAGATTTTCCACTATTCTGCAAGAATTCAGTGGGCTTCTTGCAAATGCCACAGTACAGCATTGATGCTCTATTTCTAGAGCTCACACTTTCACTCTTTGCACTCTCACTAAGTGCTTCCCCAATCCCTTGTGATATCCCCTCACAAGAAAATCTTTCTTCCAGATGAAGATAAGATTGTTTACAATGAATAAACTCTCTTAATCAGAGTGTATGTGAAAGATAGAGTACAAATATTGAAGTTTGAGAGTAGGAGACTTTGAGTAGATGATTTGGCAAATTTTTAGTATATACAAAGAAATTTTTGTTACCCACGCCTTCAAATAAAGTTCTATTTATAGATTTCTACCTCAACTATATGTTAGAGACGTTACCCAACAGTTACTCTGAGAAACTATCCATTTACCAATAGCATTTAATGCTTTTGACACTCAAAGTTCAAATTTTAGTTGGTCAACAGATGAATTTCATAGAAATCGAAAGTTACAGCCTTTAACGTTGAACTCCCGAAGTTCGTCTGTTATGAATCAAAATTCAAATTTTCATCTTTAGAAAATGATTCTATGTTGGAACATACGAATTTCCATGTTTAAAGTTGTTCTGTTAAGTGTGAACAGTAAATTCAATTTGCTACAGTGCCTTCAAAATTCAAATTTTGGAACCCCAAAATTTGTTTGTCAGAAGCTGGTTCAATGAGGCACAATAGTTCATAAATTTGAAATTCGAATTTTCAAAGGGCAAAGTTCTTCTGTCAGAAAGACCTCCTTTCAGACTTACTTTAAAGTTTCAAATTTCTGAATATTGTCATTCGTATGTCAACATATCAACACAACAGACTCACAAGCTTTGTTTCTGAAATTCAAATTTTCATGTTTAAAGTTCGTCTGTCAGTGAGCAATTTTAAAGCTCTTTTTAAACTTGTTTTTAGATGAACTTTGACATATTCTCAGACGAATTTTTCAATTTTCACAAAGTTAATTTTGTCTGAAATTCAAATTTTAAACATCAACGTTTGTCTGTCAGAGAAGGGCTCTTTTCGGACATAGGTCAAAGTTCAAATTTCGGAATACAAAATTCGTCTGTCAGAGAAGCCTCTTTTCAGACTTATTCATTTTCAATACGAAATTCGAATTTCCAAACCCAAAGTTCGAATTTTCAAAACGGCAGATCTATATAAACCTTTCAAACTTTGTCTGTTGGTGGATGTTTTTCAAATATTCCATGAATTAGCATAGAATTAAGGTTTTAAAACATCTTCTCACCAAATCAAAGTCTTTTACTCAAATTAAAACATTACTAAACATTCTACATCTATTCTTGCACTGATTTCTCCAGAATTCCTTCACTTGAAACCTTTTGTGCACCTTTGATATCTTTACTCCATGCTCTTGAAGGTTGGTTTGGAATCATCAAAACACTTGATTCAACATTCTCCCCCTTTTTGATGATGACAAAACAACTTACAAACTGGATTAGTACTTGGGTTTGCTTTCATAAGCTCCCCCTCAACATATGCATTATAATCCAAAAGATATCATGTATAGTAGATCAAGTAAAGAGATTTATTAGCACATTTAAAATCCAACAGGAACAGTTTATTGCAATCAAGGAATTCTTTCATTTCATCAAATGTCACTTTACAAGAAACAACAATGCAAAACATTACAGAATACAGACACACAATACACAATCAACAGAAACACAATACAACATTACAAGAGGACCCAAGCATAAGTTCTAATCACTTTTTCTTTGACTTGGTCTTCTTGCTGTAGGATTTTCTTGAATGCTCTGCAGCAGACTTTCCAGTTCCAGTTTGCTCACTCTTCTCCCCCTTTTTGACATCATCGGAAAGGTGAACAAAATCAGCAGGAGGAGGGATCTGAGACACTGGAATAGTTTGAAGAGGCACAAGGACAAATGGCATTTTTGGATTGAGCTTTGGCAAGGACCCAGAAACTTCAGAACTTGTGTCTTCATCTTCATCATCAGAAATCTCAAGAAGTTCAGAAATTTCTTGCCTTGTAACTGCCAATTGTGCCCTTCTTTCCTTCTAGAAACCATAATATGTAACAGATGAGGGAGCAGGAGGAGGAAACATTTCTTCAAGCCTTCTTCTCTGAGATTGTAAGAAAGCATTATGTGCTATGGCTTCCAGATCAACAAAAGGCACAATGCTTCTTTCTTTATTTAGGGCAGCCTGCATGAATGGTGAAGTGGAGATGGCTGCCACTAATCTTTCTTCTTGCTCAGATTCTTGCTAGGACAGGATTGACTCTTGAGCATCTGCTGGAATGAGGTAATGAGAGCTTGAATCCTAAGGGCTTTCTTCTTCCATACCATAGTCCAAGGGAGGACCCGGACTTGGTGCTCTTAGTATACCAGCAACCTCAATATCATCTACATCATTATCATGCTTAGGAGAGGCTAGCATAAAGGGGCTTGGAGGCACAGGAGTTGGAGACTTAGCAGGCTTAGAGCATCCTGGCTGAGGTGGAGCTGATGTGGTAGGAATGGCATTCCAAATGTCTTCATATGCATCAGCAACCACTTTCATGGTCTTGGCCAACTAGTGGATCTGATCTTGTAGATTAGCAAACTTGGCATTTTGCTCATCCCTGATGCTCAGTATAAGTGTAGATGATCTGTCATACAACTCAATGATCTTGGTTGGCTTGGCACGAGATGAGGGAGTAGATGGAATGTGAGCAGGCAGAGATGGAGATTGGACAGGCTGAGAAGGCTGAGGTGTAGGTCTTGTAGGAGCCTCAGAGCTACCTTCTTGTTGTAGGGAGACATCTTCATCAAAGAAGAGATCTTCAGATTTTCCTGCTTCCTTCCCAATCCTTCTTCCATCTTTTCTTTCAATCCCCATTCTTTGTAGCTCCTCTTCCTTGAAAATCTCAGTGGGCTTCCCTTTCCCCTTCTCAAGGTGCTGAATTCTAGCATAATGTAGAATCTTGGAAATGATAGCTGCGTAGGGGAGTGTAGAGTCTTTCCTCTGATCCCTTGCCTTGATCATGCGTTGGAGTATGGTATGTCCTATGTTGATAAGCTTCCCATGCATGATTGCTGCCATTACATGTGCCTCTGCCCTTGTGATCAAATTGAAGCTACCTCCTTTATTGAAGATAATCCTAGACACTATGTAGTTTAGGATCCTTGCTTGAGCACTAAGGTTAGTGGGCTTCAACAAGTTTATTGATGGCCTATTCTCCTTTCTTCTGAACAATGTGTTCAGGGTTGTGCTCTCCTTGTAGTTTAGAAAGGGGCCACCTTCTTCATCAGCAGTCTCTGCCTTATCCATATATCCTGAGGCAGTAATATCAATCTTAAGGCCGTCTTGTCCTAGAATTTCCAATACATCATTAAAAGTTTCATCTGTGAGCCAGATGGTCATTGATCTCAGATTGACCTCCCACTTCTTCTTCTTGCTGTTGTACTTTAGAGAGGCATACCATGTCTTAACCACTTCATCATCATACCTCTCCAGTATCTCTAACAGATTCTTATATCTCAGCATTCATAGTCCGACATCAAAATTGTTAGAGAATAAGAAATCTTCCATGTTCACACAATGAGGCTTGATTACCTTTTTACTCACAAATTTGGTAGAGTATTCCTCCTAAATCTGAGGAGTGCTCCATAATGGCATTGTTGTGAGTTGGTATTCTCCAAATTCAGTACTGGATGAGGAAGTGGAAGCAACAGCAGCAGCAGCAGGAACAGGAATCGAAGGCTCTATTTTCTTCGGTGAAGAAGGTCTAGCTTTATTTGATTCAACCTTTGGAGTTATTTTCTGTCGTTTGAAGGGAGTTGCCTTTCTTGATTCGGCTTTTCTCTTCAATTTTTCACCCTCCTTTGAGGCATATTGGAATTTAACCGTTCTCTTCGATCGCGCCTCTCCCTTTCCAACTTCTGGAATCTTTACTCTTGCCATTTTTGTGGATGAATGCTTCAGAATGAAGCTGAGAATGGGTTTATAGGATGCAAGAAGGAGTTTAAGTGGTGGGAAATTAAGATTTACGGTCAGAATTGAAGAGCATTGAAGAGAGAATTTGAACAGACTCAGAGAAGTGATGAATAGGGTTGCATCTGTTCAGAGGAAAACCATCGGTTTTAACGTGTGTAATCGCATGATAGACGAATTTTGAGGGGTCAAAATTTAAACTTCGAGCAGTTACAAGTTAAACCATTCAGCAAGGCTTACTGACAGATGAATTTTCTTCTGAAAGTTCGTCTGACAAAGGCTTGGTCCAAGTAGCACAAGATGAACAGACGAACTTTGTTTCAGCAAAGTTCGAATTTTGAATAGCAGGCAACAAGCAACAACCAATACAACAAACAACAGATGAATTATATATATGAAAATTCATCTTTTAGAGATTCAACATTGTGAGCATGTTTCAACAGACGAATTTTGAATCAGAAATTCAAATTTCTACACTTTGTAAAGGTTCTCCAGTATGCGTATGTTTAAGAAATAGACATTTTTATAATCATCATTGTAATATCCTGAAATTTCTCTTAAATGTTTAAGGTCCAATATTTTAAAATCTATAAGGAAATTGTAAAAACGGATATACGTCGTTTTGCATGAAATAAGATAAAGAGGTCAATTATCTCGGTCAGAAGGAAAAATGAAAAAATGATCATTTTACTCCTAAAAAAAAAAGAAAAAGAGATGAAAAAAAAATAGAAGAACGAAGGAGAAGAGGTGGTGCACGTGACGCGGAGAATGTAACAAATTTTATAAATTTTGGTGAAAATTACACCTAACGACCCGAAAGTTTTAAAAATTATAAATATGCCCCGAGTCAAGGGCATTTTTGTAAATATAAAAAATTATAGTCAAAATGAAGCTCTCATTGAGTTAAGACCAATGGAATATAGTATGGAATTTATTAAGATCAAAATAATATTTATTGGGTAATTAGGATTTAATATTAATATCTTACCCGATAAAGATCAGTCTAGACTGCAGGAAGACGCAGTATTCATTCAAAAAAATGTGTGCATTTTATATTTTGACCAATTGGGATAAATATATTATGATAATTTTATACCCCAATATAATTATAATTTATATTCCAATAATAGTAAAATATACTGCTAAAGTAGTTTTATTTATCCAGACCGGTTCAGGATATATCTGGATAAGTAAAAACCTGAAATTTTTGGACCAAAATACTCTCCATTTCGTGCTCCACCAGCTGCACATGGGAAAATATATAATTTAATTATTTATGTCATTTTCTTAAAGGATTATCAAGAGCTTTCAAGAATAATTTGGTGGCAAAATATGATTGGTCCTATTTTTCTATATAATGATCCCTCTTGGCCGACCTTAGCAAGAGAGAAAGAGAGGGAGTGAAGTCTGAAACACCAAGAAAAGAAAGGAAAAACGTGAGGGAGAAGAGAAGAAAAGAAAGGAAGGAAATCAAGCCAAAAATTAAGGTAAATCTCCTTTCTTGATTCTCTAGTATTTTAGTTATGATTTTAAGAAGATAGCCATGGTTCCCAAGAGTATTCTTCCTTTTCCATTGGGTCTCTAATTTCAATTTTGGTATGGGTTTATAAAAAGAAGGGGTTTTGATGCCATAAAGATTTGAGAAAAACATAAGATTAAGTGAAAGGAACAATATTTGGTATATTTGGAAGCAAGTTTTGAAGAATTTCCTTCTTCCCTCTTACACTCCTATTTTGGGCAGTTTAATATGATAGGAAAGAGTTGGATTTTCATTATTTCGATGCCAAAAATGGATTCCTTGGGTCCAAATTAGCTAAAAATAAGTATTGGATTCAAGGAAGACCAAGAGAAAAAGAATTTGATTTTTAGGGCATTAGTGAGACTTTGTAAAGTAACCTTTATTTTGAGTTGATTAAGTTAATATTGAATGATGTTTTAGGACTTGTGGGAGTTCAAGAAGGCTAGTGGAAGTTTTGGTTCCAAGTGCAAAAGCAAAGGAAAACATAAAATGTAGCTAAGTTTTATATTCTTGCTTTATGTTCTTTCATTGTCTTTCTATGATTAAATTGTGTTGCCATATTGCAATTGTGATTTCTTTGATTGGTCCTGGCTGTAAAATGAGGGGTTTTATTCCCCGGGATGTCCATTTTCTAAGCCGTTATGCTGCCGAATTTTTTTATGACCAATGTGGCAATTTATTGTTTAAAGGTGATTGATGTGATTAAATGTGAGTTATTTGACATGATTGACATAATTGCATGAAATGTAACTTGCTACTGAGATTTTCCAAAATCTCACCCCCAAGCATTAACATGATAGGTTCAAGTGATGGCAAGACTCCCAAGAAGACAAGAGGCAAGGAGAGGATTAATGATGATTAGATTTATAGCCACCTTGAATGCTTGTTTTCTTGTAATTATATATGAAATCATATGTATTTTTATGAAGATGTGAATTGCTACTATAAAGTTCCTTTAGAGTTATTGTGATGTTAAGAATACATTTTGGAAGAGTTTGAATCATGTAAGTAGGTTATGTATTTAGTTTTTGGAAGTTGGTATGTAAATCTGTCCATTATGCGCACTGATCAGTTATGTAGTTACTGTTCATTCTAAATTCAGTTTCCTATATGAGTGTTATATATTTTTGGAACCTAGACAAATAGACCTTTCCAAGGAGCCAAATATCACTTAATTTCGATAAGTATACGAATTGTTATGAATTTTTGAAGATGGCTCAGCAAATCTGGAAAAGTAGTTTTGACCAAATGAATAGTATACTTCAACGAATTTTATGAATGAATAAGCTCGATTAAGTCCCAGTTATATATTTTTCCCATATAGGAAATAGTTTTAGATATTTTTAAAGACTTGAATCATCCTCATATGATTTTCCTAGATTTAGTTATGATTTTTCAAAATTTAGCTGGGAAAATCAAATTACCAAATGAATAGTATTTTGAAAAATTAAATTTTTCTCATTCAATCTTCTAATGATTCAAGCTTCTATATTAGCTCATTTAGCATTATATATGCTATCATACGTGGGAAATAGTATAAGAAAGTAAGATATGACATTTTTGGTATCAGAGCAGAGATTCAGGCAAAAGGAAAGTTTGAATCTATAGAAATTAGTTATTATTCCTTTTATTGGAATAACTAACTTTATATATGCTTTTGTACTTTGATGAAAGGTAAAGATGCCATCACCTAGTCAAAGCAAAATCATTGAACCTTATGATAGGATGGATCTAGATTGGGGTGAGAGTGTAGGCTCCAATAGTACTATGAAGGAGGAAAGGGATGTGAATTCTGGAGAAGGTACTTCAAAACAAAAGCAAGAGCCAATAATAACTATGCCTCCTGATTATGAAGGAAAAATATAAGAAGAAGATGTTGATTATGAGGCAGGTTTTCTCTTGGATCCTGAAAACAGACTGATGGGCCTTGTGATGAGGAGTACTTGATCTACAGGATAGTAAGGAGATGTTTCAAGGAAAGTGCTAAGTATCGTCCAGGTCCTATTCAAATTTCGACATTTATCCGCAAGGTAGTACAAGTTAAGCAGTTTTTCGCCGATAAAGGGTTGCATTATTCAGAAAAACTGTGGATCGATACTATAGTGAGACAAATCCCTAGAGACTTATTTTGGACAACCATTCGTAATAAGTTGTTGGGTCAAGAGTTCTCTTGTCTCGAGCATTGTGCAAAGGCTTGTACTGAAGAAGGCAAGACACGAGCTAAGAAGCTGAGGTGTAAGAAGCCTAGACCACCGCCTGATGATGCCGAATCAAGCTCGGAAAGGCCTTGATGACTAGTTATAAAGATGTTTATGTGCATATGTAAAAATGTGAATAGTAGAACTGCAAATTTTGATGTATATAAGCAGTTGAATGTTAAAAGTTTAGAGCTATGCTAATGTATTTGAGATATGAGAACTTGCATGTACAAAGTTGCTATATATAAATGAAATGTTTTGTTTAGTATATTCTTAGTGCAATTGCTTTATATTTATGAATTGAATTGTTTATATAGTCAAAGATGGTTCGAACAAGACAATAAACTCAAACAGTAGTCTCTGAGCAACAATCTAGGGAAGAGCCTCAAGTTGATCCTCTACAAGTTATAATGCAAAGATTGGATCAACAACAACGAACCATCGAGCAATTGCAACAGATTATAGAAGCACAAAGACAAGAACAACAAGCAAAAGCTAATCAGCCACCAGTGCAACAACCAGTGCCACAAGTTGTACAAGTAGAGCAAGCAACTGGAGTAGTAATTAATGAGCAAAACATGATCGCAAATTTCAGGAAGTATCAACCTCCTTCATTTGGTGGTAGGTTTGATGTGCAGGCTGCAGAAGATTGGGTTCTTAGCTTGGAGAAAATTTTTAGATTGATGAGATGCAATTCAGAAATGAAAGCATTGTTAGCCACATACATGCTCGAAAAAGAAGCCGATAGATGGTGGCGTAATACGGAATTGATCATGCAGGCCAGAAATGTTCCTTTAACATGGGAGAACTTCTTGGAACAGTTCTATGATAAATATTTCTCGTGATCAGTGAGGGATGAGAAAGAAGCTAAGTTTTTTATATTAAGATAGGCGGAAGATCAGTCCGTAGACGAGTATGTGGCGATGTTCATCCAGTTGGCTAGGTACTCTACTTATCTCCAACAACATGATGATGAAAGATGGAAAACTGAAAAGTTGGAGAGAGGACTTAGACCTACTATTAGAGAGCGAGTAGCTCCAATGCAGCTCAGAACTTTTAATGCATTAGTCGAGGTGAGTAGAATCATGGAGAATAGTCTGAATCATAAGTTTTTGACATCTGTTCCATCAGCCAATGCTAAGAAGGTTATAGAGGTTACCAATTTAGGAGGACCCAGTCAGAAAAGAAGGAAACTTTGGAATAGTAATAACAAAAAGCCCAAGAGAGGTAGCAGACAAGGAGGACCTAATATGTAGAGAAATGTTCAAATGCCAGTATGTAACCAATGTGGAAAGGCTCATGGTGGCAGAGTATGCTTTGCTAGGCAAAACATATGCTTTAAGTATGGAAAACTAGGACATTATGCTCGGGACTGCACAATGGAGGTAGCCAACACCATACCTCAAACACAGGGGAGAGTCTTTGCTCTTACTCAGCAAGAGGCCCGTAAGTCACCTACTTTAATTGAAGGTACGATTAAGATTAATGATTATCTTGTAAAAGCTTTATTTGATTTAGGTGCTAGCCACTCGTTCATATCCTATAACTGTGCTAAGAGGCTGGGTCTAGTAATCACAATGTTGCCTTATGATTTGCATGTGTCTACTCCTACAGGCAATAAAGCTATGACCTCCTACGTGTGTCTTAATTGTGTAGTCCAGTATGAACATTGTTGCCTTACCATTGACTTGATTTGTATGCCTTTCCCTGATATTGATTTTATCATTGGAATGAACTGGTTGTCTGCCAATAGTGTTCTCCTTGATTGTAGAAATAAAACCTTAATCCTCCCTTATCCTCAAAATGTCTTATGTGCTGAGACTAGGCTTAATTTTCTAACGACCACCCAAGCTAAGAGATGTTTGGAGAAAAGATGTCAAGGTTATTTGATTTTCTTTTCTGCAAATGTTGAGGTAGAAGAAGGTATTAATAATATCCCAGTGGTAAGAGAATTTCCAGAAGTGTTTCCAATGGAATTTAGTGGTTTACCCCTAGAACGAGAGGTTGAGTTTGCAATAGATCTAGTGCCAGGAACAGTTCTAGTTTCCAAGGCACCGTATAGAATGGCACCAAATGAGATGGCAGAGTTAAAGAAGCAAATTGAGGAGCTATTGGAAAAGGGATTTATCAGACCAAGTGTTTCTCCCTGGGGTGCTCCAGTGTTATTTGTGAAAAAGAAAGACGGGAGCCTTAGACTTTGCATTGACTATCGAGAGCTGAATAAAGTTACAATTAAAAATAAGTACCCATTGCCCAGAATTGATGATTTATTAGACCAGTTGGTCGGGGCATCTGTGTTTTCTAAAATTGATTTAAGATCTGGGTACCATCAGCTTCGAGTCAAGGCAAAGGATGTTCCTAAGACTGCTTTTCGAACTAGATATGGGCATTATGAGTTTTTAGTTATGCCATTTGGTCTCACTAATGCACCTGCGATCTTTATGGACTACATGAATCGGATATTTCGGCCATATTTAGATAGATTTGTCATAGTCTTTATAGATGATATTTTAGTATACTCCAAATCTTTAGTAGAGCACTAAGCGCATTTGAGATTTGTCCTAACAGTGTTGAAAGAAAAGAGCATGTATGCTAAGCTCAGTAAATGTGAGTTTTGGCTCATAGAGGTACGGTTTTTGGGGCATATGATCTCCAAGGATGGGGTCACAGTAGATCCATGCAAAGTAGATGCAGTCCTAAAGTGGGAGAGGACCAAAACTATTACGGAAATTAGAAGTTTTCTGGGTTTAGCAAGCTATTATAGAAGATTTATTAAGGACTTTTCTCGAATTGCAATGCCACTTACGAGATTGACTAGAAAAGAAAAACCTTTTGTGTGGGATAGTAATTGTGAAAAGAGTTTTCAAGAATTAAAACTTAGGCTAACCTCTTCACCTGTGTTAACTCTACCTGATCCCCATAAACCATACGTGGTTTATACAGATGCTAGCAAACATGGATTGGGTTGTGTGTTGATGTAAGATGGAAGGGTAGTAGCCTATGCTTCTCGTCAATTAAAAACATATGAAGAAAACTATCCTACGCATGATTTAGAACTTGCGGGTATAGTGTATGCTCTAAAGATATGGAGACATTATCTCTATGGTGCTACCACTGAGATATTTTGTGACCACAAAAGCCTCAAATATTTAGAAGATCAAAAAAAACTAAATGCAAGGCAGAGGCGATGGATGGAATTGCTAAAAGATTATGAGCATTCTATTAAGTATCATCCAGGAAAAGCAAATGTGGTAGCTGATGCTTTGAGCAGAAAAACCATTCACGTAGCCCATATGATGATTTGTAAAATGAAATTAATTGAAGATTTTAGAGATTTGAATTTATCTCTCGGGTTGCATGAGACTAAAATTGGCAATGAATTTTATAAAGATATAATACAGGCCCAACAAGAGGATCAGTTCATAGATACAGTCAAGGAAAAGCTAAAACAGGGAGAACTAAAAGAATTTAATTTGACTGATAATGGTCTGGTAAGATTCCATAACTGAATTTATGTTCCTCCAATGGCAAAGCTCAGAGAAAAGATTTTGATAGAAGCCCATCAAAGTAAATACACGATTCATCCAGGTATTTCAAAAATGTATCATAATTTGAAAAAGTTGTTTTGGTGGCCAGGGATGAAAAGTGATATTACTCAGTATGTGGCTAGATGTTTAGTATGCCAGAAAATAAAGACTGAGCACCAAAAGCCATCAGGTATGTTGCAGCCTCTCGAGATCCCTGAGTGGAAATGGGATAGTATTTCTACAGATTATATTATGGGGTTACCGAAAACATCCTCTGGAAATGATGCTATTTGGGTGATTGTTGATAGATTAACAAAGTCAGCCCATTTTCTGGCAATTAAGTCAACATTTACGCTGGATAAATTAGCACAATTGTATATTAAGGAAATCCTGAGATTACATGGTGTGCCAAACAGTATTATTTCAGACAGAGATCCAAGATTTGCATCCAATTTCTGGAAATCTTTGCAGTAGGCTTTGGGAACTCAATTGAGATTTAGTACAGCTTACCATCCTCAAACAGACAGTCAAACAGAGAGAACTATACAAACTTTGGAGGATATGTTAAGAGCTTGTGTACTGGAAATGAAAGGGAACTGGGATGTGTATTTACCATTAGCTGAGTTTGCTTATAATAATAGCTACCATTCCAGTATCCAAATGGCTCCTTATGAGGCACTGTATGGTAGAAGGTTCATGTCTCCACTATGTTGGACAGAATTGAATGAAAGGAAAATGTTAGGTCCTGAATTGGTTGATCAGACCTCCAAACAGATAGAAATGATCAAAAGGAAGTTGCTAACGGCTCAGAGTAGACAGAAAAGCTATTTTGATAAAAGAAGAAAGCCGCTAGAATTTGAAATTGGAGATCATGTTTTTCTCAAAATATCTCCTACAACAGGGGTTGGTCGATCAATTAAAGTTAAAAAGCTTAGTCCCAGATATATAGGACCATTTGAGATTATTTCTAAAGCTGGACCTGTAGCTTATAAACAAGCTCTTCCCCCTCATTTGAGTCAAATCCATAATGTATTTCATGTTATAGAATATGAACATGTTAATTTACAAGATAATTTATCTTATGAGGTAAAACCCGAAAGAATCATTGACTATCGAGTCAAAAAGCTGAGAAACAGGGACATACCTCTAGTGAAGGTGGTCTGGAAAGGCTTAACTTCAGATGAAGCTACTTGGGAAATGGAATCTGATATGAAGCAGCAATATCCAGAACTATTTACATAAGGTATATTTTAAATTTTGAGGACAAAATTTATTTTAAGGGGGAGGGAATTGTAATATCCTGAAATTTCTCTTAAATGTTTAAAGTCCAATATTTTAAAATCTATAAGGAAATTGTAAAAATTGATATACGCCGTTTTGCATGAAATAAGGTAAAGAGGTCAATTATCTCGGTCAGAAGAAAAAATGAAAAAATAACCATTTTGCCCTTAAAAAAAAGAGATGAAAAAAAAAGAGAAGAACGAAGGAGAAGAAGCTGTGGACGTGACGCGGAGCATGTAACCAATTTTATGAATTTTGGTGAAAATTACACCTAATGACCCGAAAGTTTTAAAAATTATAAATATGTCCCGAGTAAAGGGCATTTTTGTAAATATGAAAAATTATAGTCAAAATGAAGCTCTCATTGAGTTAAGACCAATGGAATATAGTATGGAATTTATTAAGATCAAAATAATATTTATTGGGTAATTAGGATTTAATATTAATATTTTACCCGATAAAGGTCAGTCTGGACTGCAGGAAGAGGCAGTATTCATTCAAGAAAATGTGTGCATTTTATATTTGGGTCAATTGGGATAAATATATTATGATAATTTTATACCCCAATATAATTATAATTTATATTCCAATAATAGTAAAATATACTGCTAAAGTAGCTTTATTTGTCCAGACCGGTTTAGGATATATCTGGATAAGTAAAAACCTGAAATTTTTGGACCAAAATACTCTCCATTTCGTGCTCCACCAGCTGCACATGGGAAAATATATAATTTAATTATTTATGTCATTTTCTTAAAGGATTATCAAGAGCTTTCAAGAATGATTTGGTGGCAAAATATGATTGGTCCTATTTTTCTATATAATGATCCCTCTTGGCCAACCTTAGCAAGAGAGAAAGAGAGGGTGTGAAGTCTGAAACACCAAGAAAAGAAAGGAAAAACATGAGGGAGAAGAGAAGAAAAGAAAGGAAGGAAATCAAGCCAAAAATTAAGGTAAATCTCCTTTCTTGATTCTCTAGTATTTTAGTTATGATTTTAAGAAGATAGCCATGGTTCCCAAGAGTGTTCTTCCTTTTCCATTGGGTCTCTAATTTCAGTTTTGGTATGGGTTTATAAAAAGAAGGGGTTTTGATGCCATAAAGATTTGAGAAAAACATAAGATTAAGTGAAAGGAACAATATTTGGTATATTTGGAAGCAAGTTTTGAAGAATTTCCTTCTTTCCTCTTACACTCCTATTTCGGGCAGTTTAATATGATAGGAAAGAGTTGGATTTTCATTATTTCGATGCCAAAAATAGATTCCTTGGGTCCAAATTAGATAAAAATAAGTATTGGATTCAAGGAAGACCAAGAGATAAAGAATTTGATTTTTAGGCATTAGTGAGACTTTGTAAAGTAACCTTTATTTTGAGTTGATTAAGTTAATATTGAATGATGTTTTAGGACTTGTGGGAGTTCAAGAAGGCTAGTGGAAGTTTTGGTTCCAAGTGCAAAAGCAAAGGAAAACATAAAAGGTAGCTAAGTTTTATATTCTTGCTTTATGTTCTTTCATTGTCTTTCTATGATTAAATTGTGTTGCCATATTGCAATTGTGATTTCTTTGATTGGTCCTGGCTGTAAAATGAGGGGTTTTATTCCTCGGGATGTCCATTTTCTAAGCCGTTATGCTGCCGAATTTTTTTATGACCAATGTGGCAATTTATTATTTAATGGTGATTGATGTGATTAAATGTGAGTTATTTGACATGATTGACATAATTGCATGAAATGTAACTTGCTACTGAGATTTTCCAAAATCTCACCCCCAAGCATTAACATGATAGGTTCAAGCGATGGCAAGACTCCCAAGAAGACAAGAGGCAAGGAGAGGATTAATGATGATTAGATTTATAGCCACCTTGAATGCTTGTTTTCTTGTAATTATATATGAAATCATATGTATTTTTATGAAGCTGTGAATTGCTACTATAAAGTTCCTTTAGAGTTATTGTGATGTTAAGAATACATTTTGGAAGAGTTTGAATCATGTAAGTAGGTTATGTATTTAGTTTTTGGAAGTTGGTATGTAAATCTGTCCATTATGCGCACTGATCAGTTATGCTGTTACTGTTCATTCTAAATTCAGTTTCCTATATGAGTGTTATATATTTTTGGAAAGTAGACATATATACCTTTCCAAGGAGCCAAATATCACTTAATTTCGATGAGTATACGAATTGTTATGAATTTTGGAAAAGGCTCAGAAAATCTGGAAAAGTAGTTTTGACCAAATGAATAGTATACTTCAACGAATTTTATAAATGAATAAGCTCGATTAAGTCCCAGTTATATATTTTTCCCATATAGGAAATAGTTTTAGCTATTTTTAGAGACTTGAATCATCCTCATATGATTTTCCTAGATTTAATTATGATTTTTCAAAATTTAGCTGGGAAAATCAAATTACCAAATGAATAGTATTTTGAAAAATTAAATTTTTCTCATTCAATCTTTTCATGATTCAAGCTTCTAAATTAGATCATTTAGCATTATATATGCTAGCATACATGGAAAATAGTGTAAGAAAGTAAGATATGACAATCATGTTGGACAAAGATAACATTGAAACTTTTATTTTTGAAAATTCGAACTTTCAAAGACCAACAGACAAATTTCGAGGGACCACTGAGAACTGTTACAATGTAAATCAAGCTAAAGTTCATCTGATGGGCATCTAAATTCGAATGTTGAGTATGCTGACTTGTTCAAAAACACAATTTATCAAGGAAATTCATCTAACACACAACTAAAATGCGAATTTCAACTTTAAAAACTTACAGACTGGATCCAGAACTCAGATTTCTTGCTGTCTCTTTCTCCTTTTGACTGTTCCATTATGATTTGCTCAATTTTTTCAGATCTACCGTCATTTAAACTCATGAGGAGCACCTGCAACTTACATTAAACTTTCTCTGATGCTAAAGTTAGAATTAAATCAATGTCAGAAATTCTAAAACAGATTGATACAGAAATATACTTACAGTTCATTGGGATTTACCATACCCAATTCTCTCCTGATTTTACAATGCCTATCTTCTGAAAGAGGCTTTGTCAAGATGTCAGCAACTTGATCTTCTGTAGGGATGTATTCTAATCTGATCTCTCCTTTCAGAACATGATCTCTTATGAAGTGGTGCCTAACTTCAATATGCTTCGTCCTTAAATGCATGACTAGATTCTTTGTGATGTTAATGGCACTTTAGTTGTCACACATTATAGGTATTTCTTTTATCTCAATCTCAAGATCTTCAAGCTGCTGCTTCATCCAAATGACTTGGGCACAATAGCTTCCAGTTGCAACATATTCAGCTTCTGCTGTGGATAAGGCCACACTGTTTTGCTTCCTGCTAAACCATGAAACCAAGGATCCTCCAAGAAACTGACATGTTCCACTTGTGCTTTTTCTATCAGTTTTGGATCCTGCAAGTCAGCATCAGTGTATCCTTTCAAATCTTCTCCATTACCCTTAGGATACCAAAGACCCATATGTGATGTTCCAATTAGATATCTGAAAACATGTTTCACAGCAGTTGTATGGGTTTCTTTGGGGCATGATTGGAATCTTGCACACATGCATACACTGAACATAATGTCAGGTCTGCTGGTAGTTAGGTATAGCAAAGATCCAATCATTCTTCTATATTGGGTTATGTCAAACATTTTACCCTCTTCATCCATATCCAGTTTGGTTGCAGTAGCCATAGGTGTTCCCATTGGTTTAGCATTCTCCATTCCAAACTTTTTCATCAATTCTTTCAGATACTTGGATTGATTGAGAAAGATACCATCATCACACCGCTTGATTTGCAATCCAAGGAAGAAGTTGAGCTCACCCATCATGGACATTTCGAATTCTCACTGCATTAGCTTAGAAAAATTCTTGCAAAGAGATTCATTAGTAGCACCAATTTTAATATCATCAACATAGATTTGAACAATAAGTAAATCTTTATTTTCTTTCTTAGTGAATAAAGTTGTATCTACTTTTCCTCTGTTGAATCCCTTTTTAGTTAGAAAATTACTTAATCTTTCATACCACGCTCTAGGAGCTTGGTTTAAACCGTAAAAGGCTTTCTTTAGTTTATAGACATGGTTTGGTTTTGTAGAGTCCTCATAGCCTGGAGGTTGGTCTACATAAACTTCTTCCATGATATATCCATTAAGAAAAGCACTCTTCATATCCATTTGATATAACATAATATTTTTCATGCATGCATATGCTAATAGAATTCTAATTGCTTCTAATCTAGCCACCAGAGCAAAGGTTTCTTCAAAATCAATTCCTTCTTCTTGATTATATCATTTGGCTACCAGTCTAGCTTTATTTATGATTATTAATCCAGATCTAACAAGCTTATTTCTAAAAACCCATTTGGTGCCAATGACAGGATGATCTTTAGGTCTGGGCACTAAATCCCAAACTTGATTTCTTTCAAATTGATTCAACTCATCTTGCATAGCTAAAATCCAGTATTCATCAGTTAAGGGTTTGTTTGTACATTTAGGTTCAATTTGGGAACTAAAAGCACAGTTTATCATTTGATCCCTTAACTATTTTCTGGTTTAAACTTTCTCTTGAACATCCCCTATCACTTGATCAACAGGATGATTCCTTTGATATCTCCAAGCTCTAGGGAGTTCTTGAGACATGTCTTCATTATATTCAACCTCAAAGTCTTTCTCCTGAATATCTTCCTCTATGTTAATAGATTCAGATATTTTTGGAGGTTTAATTTTACCTTCATCAGAAAGATCTAAATTTTTAAAGTTTGAAATAAGATCATCCTCATCAGTGACATGTTTGGAAACAGTTTCATTTTCAATGAATACTACATGCACAGATTCTTCTACTAATTTAGACTTTTTATTAAAAACTCTATATGCCTTACTTCTACTAGAATAACCCAGAAATATACCTTCATCAGATTTGGCATCAAACTTACCCAGATTCTCCTTTCCATTGTTGTGGATGAAGCACTTGCAATCGAACACATGTAGATGTGAGAGATTTGGCTTTCATTCTTTGTACATCTCATTAGGAGTCTTCCCAAGGATTGGTCTGATGTAGGCTCTATTTATGATATAGCTTACTGTATTTACTGCATCAGCCCAGAATACTTAAGAGAGTTCCTTTTCATTCAGCATTGCTCTAGCCATCTCTCCAATTGTTCTGTTCTTCCTTTCCACTACTCCATTTTGTTGAGGAGTCCTTGGAGCTGAGAAGTTGTGATCAATTCCTTGCTCATCACAGTACTCCAGGAAGTATGAATTCTCAAACTCTCCTCTATGATCTGACCTGATAGACACAATAGAAATACCTTTCTCATTTTGCACTTTCTTAGCTAAGGTTACAAATGCATCAAACGTATCACTCTTAGAGGAAAGAAATAGTGTCCAGGCAAATCTAGAGTAATCATCCACAATTACAAGCACATACAGATTTCCACCAATGCTTTTTACCCTAGATGGACCAATCAGATCCATATGCAGTAGTTCTAGTGGTCTAGTTGTGGTGACTACGTTTTTAGATTTAAAAGAAGATTTGATTTGTTTTCCTTTTAGGCATGCATCACATTCTTTGTCTTTTTCAAAAGTGATTTTTGGTAGGCCAGTGACTAACTCATTTTTAACTAGTTTTGATAGTTAATTCATGTTAACATGAGCTAATCTTCTATGCCACAACCAACTATCATTATCCTGACTAATCAAACAGACAGAATCTAAGGGAGGAAGTTCATCAAGATCAATAATATAGCAGTTACCATCCCTTTGAGCTCTGAGGATTATTTTGTGATCACTTTTTCTGATGACCAGGTAGAACTTTGAGTCAAACAGTACCCATTTTCCTTTGTCACATGTCTGACTCACACTTAGCAGATTGTGGTTGAGGCCAATTACAAACAGCACCTCTTCAATGGGTGTTTCAGGATTCTTCCCCACAATGCCAATGCCAACTATTTTGCCATACTGATCATCTCCAAAGGTCACCTTTCCTCCTTTCTTGTCTCTAAGAATGATGAACTTCTCCTTATCACCAGTCATATGACTTGAGCAGGCACTGTCCATATACCATTTGTTGCTCTTTCTAACTTTAAGATAAACCTGCAAGACAAAGTTCATATTTTCCTTTTAGGTACCCAAATTTGCTTAGGTCCTTTTCTGTCAATAGTCTTTTTCCTAGATACAGATGTACCTTTGGGAATCCATTTAACCTTTCTGTCAAGTCCATTTTTCTTTAAAGCACATGAACTGGAAATATGTCCCTTCTTGTTACAGAAGTGACAAGTGGTAAAGGGACTGCTGGATTGAGAAGCAAGAAGAAAACAATGCAGATAATATTTTTGTTTTGCATGCCTTGGTTGATTATACGATTCAATGTGATGTGACATATGATCTTTCTTTCCATTGCCACTAGCATGCACAAAATGTCTCATGTACACATTCTGATTTTTCTTCCTAATCTTTTCTTTTACAGCATAAGGATCATAGCCAAGTCCAGCCTTTCCCTGTGATATTCTTTGGCTTCCCATGAAAGCAAACAACATGTCTTTTCCTTTAGTAAGTCTAGACATGCTTTTTACCAGATAGTCATTAGTTTGTTTCAACTCAATGCATGATTTACAGCAAGTAGATTCAGTATACAGAGAAGCAGTTTCAGAGATGTTGCATTGAGATTCTAGTTTGTTAATCTTTTTCTTGGCTTGCTTAAGTTCTTTGGCAGTCTTGACAAATTCATCATGCAATTCATGAAATGCATCCAGTAATTTAGAATAGGAAGGTTCAGATTCATATACCTCATCCTCTTGATCACTCTTAGATGAAGTTTCAGCTTCTTCAGATGCAAGAGCCATCAGACAGATGTTGGCAATCTCTTCTTCATCATCTTCTTCCTCATCTGAGCTGTTGCCCCAGATTGATGAGATGTAAGCTCTTTTCTTCTTGACTTTGTCCGTAGCTTTCTTTTCTTTTTCCTGCTTCTTGAGGAATTGTGGGCAATCCCGTTTAATGTGTCCCTGCTTCTTGCACTCATAGCAGGTTACTGGTTCTTTTCCTTCTCTCTTACTATCTCCAGCTGCTCCTTTCTTGAAGAATTTCTTGCTTCTTTTCCTGTTGTAAAATCTTCCAAATTTTCTGACCATCATAGCTAAAGTTTCTTCATCTAACTCATCTACATCATTAGACTCTTCTTCTTTCTCCTCAACAGCTTTTAGAGCAATATCCTTTTTCTTTCTGTCTTGTCCAGCCTCTTTGAGACCCTTTATCTTTCCTTTGTATTCCTCGAGGCTACCGAAGAGGGCTGTGACAGATGCCATTAATTCTCCTCTGGCTTCCTCTATTGCTGTTACTTTGGGTTGCCACTCCAGAGGAAGAGCTCTAAGGATCTTTCTGACTTTTTCTGTCTAAGTGTACTCTTTGCCCAGACTCTTCAGTTGATTCACAGTGAGGGTAAATCTATTCTGTAGCTCTTTTACGCTTTCTCGTTCTGCCATCCTGAAGCTTTCATATTCACCTATGCAGGTGTTTAATTTGTTTTCTCTTACTCCAGTTGTTCCTTCGTGAGCAATTTGCAAGGTGTCTCACATTTCCTTGGCAGTGGAGCACTGTGAGACCCTATAGAATTCATCTTGATTCAATGCACTAACCAAGCAGTGTTTTGCCTTGAAGTTTAGCAAGACTCTTCTTCTATCTTCCTCGTTCCATTCAGCTTCTGGCTTCTCTCTGTATTTCCCATCATCCTCCAATGCCATTGGGACAAAATCTCCCTTCTGGATGACGGACCAGATGTCCAGATCAATGGACTGGAGATAGATTTGCATCCTCATCTTCCAGTAACCATAGTGTTCTCCACTGAAGCCAGGTGGTCTATTTATGTTGTTTCCCTCTGGTAGTATGCTTTCACCAAAGCCAGCCATTTTAATTCCCGGACAGTAAAATCCTTTGATTGGGAATCCAGGCTCTGATATCACTTGTTAGATAAGCTGGCTTCCCAAGAGGGGGGTGAATTAGGAAGATTAAAAATTTTCTGCAAAACTTCAAGAAAGTGAAGAAAGCAAAGGGTGATAGTAATGTTAGCAAAGCTGACTTCCCAAGAGGGGGGTGAATTGGGAAGATTAAAATTTTTCTGCACAAAGTGAAGTGGGTGAAGATATCACAGTGTAATGAAAACAAGGAGTAAAACAGAGTAAGCTGATAAGTAAGGATAAGGAGAGGAAGACTCAGTGATTTATCCTGGTTCGGTCTATCCACTTGACCTACGGCCAGTCCCCAAGACAACTCTTGAGATTTATCCACTATACAGTAAGAATTTCATCGGGCTTCTTGCTAATGCCACAGTACACGAGTATGCTCTGTTTCTGAGCTCTCTCAAACTCTCTAAGCACTTTCTCTATGTGCTTCCCAATCCCCTTGTGAATTCCCCTCACAAGTAAATCTATCTTCCAGATGACGAGTAGATTGTTTACAAAGATATAACTCTCTTGAATAGAGTAGATATGAAGGTTAAAGTACAGATAATGAAATTTAGAGAGTAAAAGCTTTTGAGAAGAAAATTCAGCAGAAATTCGGTATATATAAGTTTGATTCGTTACCCATAACTTCAAATGATGTTATATTTATAGTTTTAGGTCTCAACTATCCGTTAGAGACTAAATCTATCCGTTGGGAAAGTTATCCAACGATTACTCTGAAAAACTATCCGTTTACCAATCGTATTTAATGTTTCTGACATACTGAAATTCAAATTTTGGTTGGTCAACAGATGAATTTCGAAAGAACCGAAGGTTAAAGCTTCCAACGTTAAAATACGAAGTTCGTCTGTCTATAGAGTGAAATTCAAATTTTGAAACTTATAAAATATTTTCACAATGTGACATACAAATTTTCAAGAAGAAAGTTTTTCTTTAAATCGTGAACAGTGTTTTCAATTTTCTACAGTACCCTCAAAATTTGAATTTTGGATGCCTAAAATTCGTCTATCCATTGAACGTTCAAAGAGGCACAGTAGATCACTTTCTTCGAAATTCGAATTTTGACAGAGTGAAATTTGTCTGTCAGAGACCGGTTTTGAAACTTAATTTATTCTTGATCTCAGATGAACTTTAACATTATTTCAGACGAATTTCTTCTGTTTTCTCAAGTTGTGTTTTGTCTGAAATTCGAATTTTGAAAGAGTGAAATTCGTCTGTCTCAAAGAAGCTCCTTTCAAACTTATATGAAAATTTGAATGTTGCAAAGTCAAAGTTCGTTTGTCAGAGAGCATTTTTCAAACTCAATTTCTTCTTGATTTCAGATGAACTTTAACATAGTTTCAGATGAATTTCTTTGGTTTTCACAAATTGCATTTTGTCTGAAATTCGAATTTTGACTTTGTGAAGTTCGTCTGTCACTAAAAAGGCTTCTTTCAGACTTGATAAAAATTCAAATTTTGGATGACCAAAATTCGTCTAACAGAGAGACATCTCTTCAGACTTATTCAGTTTTAACTCGAAATTCGAATTTCCAAAGGCAAAGTTCAAATTTTCAACATGACAGTTCAGTTTAAACTTTCAAACTTCGTCTGTTTATAGGTGTTTTTCAAATAAGTCAAGATTTAACATAAAATCAAGGTTTGAAAACATCTTTTCTTCAAATCAAAATCTTTTACCCAATCATAACAAAAACTAAAGATCCTACAAAAGATCTAGCAGCAAATACTCTTCAAATTCTTCACTTGAAGCACTTTGATCTCCTTTGATATCTTCAATCCAAGCTCTTGGATGTTGGTTTGGAATCATCAAAACTCTTGATTCAACATTCTCCCCCTTTTTGATGATGACAAAACAACTCACAAACTGGATTAGTACTTGGGTTTGCTTTCACAAGCTCCCCTCAACATATGCATAAGATATCATATCCAACAGATTAAGTGAAGATATTTAAAGCACAAAACATTGCAAACAACAAATTCATTCATTTAACCAAATTGTTGCAATACATTAATTAAAGATCAGTTCTCAAAACATAAGGAATAACCAAAATACAAAATACAAGCAATCATAACAAAGTACGATAAGAAGATTCAGCCTAAGTCTTATTCAATCACTTCTTCTTTGGCTTAGTCTTCTTGCTGTATGTCTTTCCTTTCCCGGATGACTCAGCAGATTTTCCAGCTTGCTTGGTCCCAGTTTGTTTTATCTTCTCCCCCTTTTTGGCATCATCAGAAAGCCCAACAAAGTCCATTGGAGGAGGAATCTGAGAAATAGGAACAGCACGAAGAGGGACAGGAGCAAAAAGAATTTCTGGCTGAACTGATACCGCAGGCTCAGGGCTAGGTTCTTCATCTTCATCATCATCAGACACCTCAAGCAGCTCTTGCATTTCCTACTTGGAAAGAGCTAGTCGAGCTCTCTGTTCCTCTGAAAGCCCATA
Organism: Adenanthera pavonina; assembly: GCA_026686845.1. Classification (NCBI taxonomy): domain Eukaryota; kingdom Viridiplantae; phylum Streptophyta; class Magnoliopsida; order Fabales; family Fabaceae; genus Adenanthera; species Adenanthera pavonina. The sequence goes on along the minus strand of JAIVEN010000019.1, from coordinate 5,471,076 downwards.
AGCAGCAAGGGAATGAGAGGCTGGTTCAGCAGGAGGAAACATTTCTTCAAGCCTTCTCCTTTGAGCTTGCAGAAGAGCATTGTGAACAATAGCTTCAAAATCAATGACAGGCACAATGCTCCTTTCCTCATTGAGTGCAGCTTGCAGAAATGGTGAAGCAGATATGGATGCTACTAGCTGCTCAACTTGCTCAGACTCTTAGGTGGAAAGGATAGAGTCCTGAGCAACTGCTTCACTAGGCTCAAGAGGGCTTGATTCCTGCAGATCCTCTTCCTCCATGCCATAGTCCAGGGGAGGACCAGGACTTGCCTCATTGCTGGAGGCCCTTGGAGTGCCAGCCGGTTCAGTTTCTTGAGTCTCAACACCAGGAATAGGAGAAGCCATCTCAAAAGGACTTGGAGGCACAGGGGATGGAGACAGAGTAGGCTCAGGGACACCAGGCTGAGGTGGAGCTGACGTGGTAGGAATTGCATTTCTTATCTCTTCATAAGCATCAGCCACCACTTTCATATTCACAGCCAACTGATGGATCTGATCTTGCAGGTGAGCAAATTTGACATTTTGCTCATCCCGAATGTTGAGAATGAGTGTTGACAAACTGTCAAACAACTCAGTGATCTTGGTTGGCTTGGCCCGTGAGGAGGGAGTGGAAGGAGGGTGAGTCAGCCTGGAGGGAGATGGAATTGGTTGAGAAGGCTGAGGTACAGATCTGCCAGGGGCCTCAGAAGTGCCTTCTTGTTGGAGGGAAGCATTAGCAACAAAGAACAAATCTTCAGATTTCCCTGCTCCTTTTCCAACCCATCTTCCTTCATCTCTTTCAATACCCATCCTTTGCAGTTCCCCTTCTTTGAATGCCTCTGTGAGTTTCCCTTTCCCCTTTTCAATGTGTTGAATCCTAGCATACTGCAGGATTCTTGAAATAATTGCTGCATAGGGGAGTGTGGAATCCTTCCTCTGATCCCTAGCCTTTATCATACGCTGGAGGATGATATGACCCATGTTGATTAGCTTCCCACGTATGATAGCTATCATTACATGAGCCTCTGCCCTGGTTATTAGTTTGAAGCTTCCACCTTTGTTGAATATGATCCTGGACACTATGTAGTGCAGGATCCTCACTTGAACACTGAGGTCTGTGGGCTTCAATAGATTTATTGTTGGCCTATTCTCCCTTCTTCTGAATAAGGTGTCCAAGATGGTGCTCTCTTTGTAATTCAGAAAGGAGCCACCTTCTTCATCAGCTGTGCTTGCCTCATCCATATACCCAGAGGCTGTGATGTCAATTTTTAGCCCATCTTGTCCTGGAATTTCCAGCACCTCATTGAATATTTCATCAGCAAGCCAAATGGTCCTTGATCTCAAGTTGACCTCCCATTTCATTTTCTTGCTGTTGTATTGAAGAGAGGCATACCAAGTCTTTACTACCTCATTGTCATATTTTTCAGCAATTTCCAATAGATTCTTATATCTTAACAACCATATTCCAGCATCAAAGTTGTTAGATATTAAGAATTGTTCCATATTCACACAGTGAGGCTTGATTACCTTTTTGCTGAAAAACTTGGTAGAATACTCTTCTTGAATCTCAGGAGTGCTCCAAAGTGGCAGTGTAGTAAGCTCATATTCTCCAGATTGTGTAGAAGAGGAGGAAGCAACAGCAGCAGTATCAGCAGAAACAGGAACCGAAGGTTCTGCAGTTTTTGGTGAGGAGGGTCCTGCTTTATGCGAATCTGCCTTGGATGATGATTTCTGGCGTTTGGAAGGGGTAGCTTTACTGGATTCGGCCTTTATCTTGGATTTCTCTCCTTCCTTTGTAGCATATTGAGATTTTACTGCTCTTTTTGGCCGAGCTCCAGCTTTTCCTGCTTCAGGATTCTTGACTCTTGCCATTTCTCGGTTGAATGTTGCAGAATGTGGCTGAGAATAGGTTTATAGGGTGCGAAAAGAAGTTTAAACGGTGGGAAATGACGGTTTTTGGACAGGATTTAAGAGGATTGAAGAGAGGATCAGAACAGACTTAGAGGAGTTACAAATAGGGTTGCGTCTGTTCTTTGGAAAACCGTCGAATTTAACGTATGTAACCGTCTGACAGATGAATTTTGAGGGGTCAAAATTTGAACTTCGGGCAGTTACAAGTTAAACCGTTCAGTAAAGCTTACTGACAAACGAATTTTCATCTGAAAGTTCATCTAACAGAGGCTTGGATCAAGCAGTACAAGCACAACAGACGAATTTTGTTTCAACAAAGTTCGAATGTTGAAGAGAAAACAATATCAACAATCAAAACTTCAACCAATAGACGAATTAAGCGTGTAGAACTTCATCTTTCAAGCATTCAGCATGAAGAACATGATTCAACAGACGAATTTTGAACTGAAAATTTGAATTTTTCAACTTTTGTAAAGGTTGTCCAACAGTCGTACGTTAAGAAGTGATAATTCGTATAACAGTGATGGACAAACATAACTTTTGAAAATTTTTGTTCTTGAAAATTCAAACTTCCATTATTCAACAGACGAATTTCGAGGCATCAATGAGAACTGTTCCAAAGTATAACAGGTCGAAATTCGTCTGTTGGTCACTTAAAATTCGAATGTTGACCACGTTGACCAGTACAAAAACACAGTTTATGAAGCAAAATACGTCTAACAACATTTAAAATACAAACATCATCATTAAAAACTTACAGAATGGATCCAGAACTTAGGATTTTCGTTATTTACTTCACTTTCTGGTTGTTCTATTCTGATATGCTCCAATCTTCAAGTGTATTGCCATTTAATCTTATGAGGAGCACCTGCAACTTAAATTAAACACTCTCCGATGCTGAAGTTAGAATTAATTTAATGCTGTAAGATTTAAAAACAGAATTGCACACAGAATAACTTACAGTTCATTGGGATTTACCATACCCAATTCTCTCCTGATTTTGCAATACTGGTCTTCTGATAGAGGCTTTGTGAGTATATCAGCAACTTGATCCTCTGTTGGGATGTGCTCCAGCTTAACTTCTCCTTTTAGAATGTGATCCCTGATGAAATGATGTCTAACTTCAATATGTTTTGTCCTTGAATGCATGACAGGATTCATGGTGATATTTATGGCACTTTAGTTGTCACACATGATTGGTATCTCTTTCATTTTAACCTCAAGATCCTCAAGCTGCTGCTTCATCTAGATGACTTGGGAATAACAGCTTCCAGCTGCAACATACTCAGCTTCTGCAGTGGATAGGGCCACACTGTTTTGCTTTTTGCTGAACCATGAAACCAGGGATCCTCCAAGAAACTGACAAGTTCCACTTGTGCTTTTTCTGTCAGTTTTGGATCTTGCAAAATCAGCATCAGTGTATCCTTTGAGATCTTCTCCATTGCCTTTTGGATACCAAAGACCCATCTGTGATGTTCCAATAAGATATCTGAAAATTCTTTTCACAGCTGTTGCATGGGTCTCTTTGGGGCATGATTGGAACCTTGCACACATACAGACACTGAACATAATGTCAGGTCTGCTGGGAGTTAAGTACAGCAGGGATCCAATCATTCTTCTGTACTAAGTAATGTCAAACATCTTCCTATTCTCATCCATGTCCAGTTTGGTTGCAGTAGTCATAGGTGTTCCCATTGGCTTGGCATTCTCCATTCCAAACTTCTTTAGCAGCTCCTTTAGATACTTGGATTGACTGAGAAAGATACCATCACCAAGCTGTCTGATTTGCAGTCCAAGGAAGAAGTTGAGTTCTCCCATCATTGACATCTCGAATTCTCCCTGCATTAACTCAGAAAATTTCTTGCAAAGAGACTCATTAGTAGCACCGAATATGATATCATCAACATAGATTTGGACAATGAGTAAATCTTTATTTTCTTTCTTAGTAAATAAAGTTGTATCTACTTTACCTTTATTAAACCCCTTTTTAGTTAGAAAGTTGCTTAATCTCTCATACCATGCTCTAGGGGCTTGTTTTAAACCATAAAGAGCTTTCTTTAGTTTATAAACATGGTTTGGTTTTGTAGAATCCTCAAAATCTGGAGGTTGATCTACATAAACCTCTTCCATGATATATCCATTTAGAAAGGCACTCTTCACATCCATTTGATACAATAAAATATTTTTCATGCAAGCATATGCTAGCAGTATTCTTATTGCTTCTAATCTAGCTACTGGTGCAAAGGTTTCTTCAAAATCAATACCTTCTTCCTGATTATACCCTTTAGCAACTAATCTAGCTTTATTTTTTATTATTGTTCCAGATTCATCAAGTTTATTTCTGAAAACCCATTTGGTACCAATGACAGGATGATTTTTGGGCCTAGGCACTAAATCCCAAACTTGATTTCTTTCAAACTGATTTAGTTCATCTTGCATAACCAAAATCTCGTAATCATCAGTTAAGGCTTCTTCAGCACATTTGGGTTCAATTTGAGAAATGAAAGCATAGTTTAGCATTTGATCCCTTAACTGTTTTCTGGTTTTGACTCTCTCTTGAACATTCCCTATTACTTGATCAACAGGATGATTCCTTTGATATCTCCAAGCTCTAGGTGTAACACCTCCTTTATAGGCCCATTTCCCACATAATTAACCATTCTAAAGTCTATTTATATCATAGTAGGATCTTGAATCACAATAAATGCCATAACAAAATTTTTTCAACTTTGGCACTATTCATTTAATCTAATTCATTTATTCCAATTAAACTTTGGAAATTCATAACTAAATCAATAAAAATCTTATACATGTGATTCAAGTCTCCATGTGTAGCTTAAAACATTATTTACATGGGAAAAATATCAATCAGAGCAATTATTTGGCCAATTTGTACAGTATATTTCGTGAATTACTACCATTCATATGGTCAATTTCAGAAATTCCAGTTTTCTGAGCTAACTTTGAAAATTCACTATAAATCTTACACTCATCCTATTTGAGTGATCTTTGGACCACATGAAAGCTCTTTCTCTCTAGTTTTTAAATATAGATAACATTCATACTTTATACGTCAACTAGCCTATACTGTAGAACATTCATTTGGTAGTGATCAGAATGATCGTTTGTATCCTTATACTTACAATACAAAAATTGTAAGATATTTACATGACCATAATTCATCTTCATATCATGCCACACCTTAGCTAGAACTTAAAGGAATATTAAAATCTATAAAAACTTATTTATCATCACATTTACCAATTTATGCAATATATCAAAACTCATGGCCGATGCTTTAATTATCACATTAATGGCCAAAGTCTTTCTCCTTTCCCTTCTCTTCCTTGGTGGACTTGCCATTGCTGCTACCTATTCATGGTTAATATTTGGGAGGGTGAGATTCAAAGAATCTCAGTAGTTAACACCCAACATACTATCACATCATCACATTCAACATAAAAATATCAAGATAACACATTTTGCATACCTTAACACACTTTGAATGCATTATCACATTTGTGTCATATGAATTCATAAAAATTTCAGCAGAGTTTCGTTTTGACAAATGGACATCCTGGGGTCTCAATGCCCCTCCAACAACTCAGCCAATACACATAAATCATCTCAAATTATCATTGAAATCATATGACAAGGCATACAACACATTGAAACAAACATGATAACATAATGCTAGTATGGGAAATTAACTACCTTATGATGCTCCCTTGCTTTCCAAACTTGGTCCACCACTTTTTGAGCTTTCCACAACCTTCTTGAACCTATCCACATCATCATTGAACCAATTTATCCATTGGTTTTTCGGAATTACATAATGCTTTATACAATAAAACCCAAATTTTACACTTTATTTTCCTTTGCTTTTTCTTTGTACAACATACTTGTTCCTAAGGTTTTGGACCATGGGGAATCCATTTTTGAGGTCAAAATCATGAAATTCCAACTCTAAATACCTCCCCTGTTCTGGCCGAAATTATCTCATAGTGATTAAGAAAAATTTCCTTCAAATCACTTCAAACCTTCCATGGATTCATGCTTCTAGTGTCTAGTCTATGCTTTCCCTTAAGTTTCATGGTCCAAAACTCATTCCTATGCTAAAACCCAATTTGGCTGAAACCCTAAGATGTAAAGGAAGAAAACTAAACCATAAATCATGCTTTAACCATGGATAGTAAGCTTAGGGTAGTAATATAAAAACTTACCGATTGGTTTTTCAATTTTGCTTTGACTCCTCTTCCTTTTCTTCCTCTTTTTCTCCTTCTTTTTCTTGCGTTTTCTTCCTCTGGTTTGAGGTTGCTGGACATGAGTGAATGGTGAGGAAAGAGAAGACTTTAAGTGATTAGTTGTGTGCCTAAACAAGTAACTAATCATAGTTACTTTTTACTAATCTCTTAATTACCTTTTTCACATACTTCTTCAAGAAGTATTCAAAAAAATAATATAATATTGCTTTGTGTCACATAGCTGCAGGAAGTCACGTATGAGGGAGAGAGAAGTGTCCAAAATTTGCCCAATTTTCTTGATCCAGATATACCTCAATCCGGATACATTTTAATCGTACCGATAAAATCGTCTTTATAGTAATTTAGCATTTTTGGGATGCAGGACTATTCTGATTTTATTTTTATATTTCCATAATTATCCTGTCCCAAATGGTATCTGTATATGGCCCATATCCTGATCCGATTTCTTTTTAACCATCAGTAGGGCCCACGGTTTACTTTGTCGGTTTACTGTTACTTTTGGACACTCAGCACTGATTATTTCTTTATTCTTGAACATTAACCCTCAGTGCCATATACCATTGGACTTCACTTGTCGAGGGCTTCATTTTAACAGTAATTTTGCATATTTACAAAATTACCCTTGACCCAGGGTTAAATTATAATTTCTGAAACTTTCGGGTCATTAGGTGTAATTTTTCCCAATACTTTTTATTTTTTTTCTCCGTGTGCATTCCAATGGTTTTGGGACATGGATGTCCTTTTCATAATTATTTGGGGGCAAAAATATAATTTTCTCATTTTTCCATTCAACCAGAAAAAATGATCTCTTTGCCCTTTTTCACGCAAAACGATATCTGTCCATTTTTGCAAAATCTCTATACATTTCTACATATTTTAGCTTTCTTGGGATGTTACACTAGGGAGTTCTTGAGATGTTTCTTCATTATTTTCTTCATCAAACTCTTGCTCCTGGATATCTTCCTCTATGTTACCAGATTCAGATATCTTTGGAGGTTCAGTTTTACTTTTATCAGAAATGCCCAGTTTTTCAAAGTTGAAAGCAAGATCATCCTCATTGGTAACATGTTTTGAAACAGTTTCATTTCAACGAAAACCACATGCACAAATTCTTCTACCACATTTGATCTTTTATTATAAACTCTATATGCCTTACTCCTACTAGAATAGCCTAGAAATATACCTTCATCGGATTTAGCATCAAACTTACCAAGATTTTCTTTCCCATTGTTGTGAATGAAGCATTTGCATCCGAACACATGGAGATGAGACAGATTTGGCTTTCTTCCCTTGTACATCTCGTATGGAGTCTTCCCAAGAATTGGTCTGATGTAGGCTCTATTTATGATGTAGCTTGTTGTGTTCACTGCATCAGCCCAAACACTTGAGAGAGTTCCTTCTCATTCACCATAGCTCTAGCCATTTCTCCAATAGTTCTGTTCTTCCTTTCTACCACTCCATTTTGTTGAGGAGTCCTTGGTACTGAGAAGTTGTGGTCAATCCCATGCTCATTGCAGTATTTCAGGAAGTATGCATTTTTAAACTCTCCTCCATGGTCTGACCTGATAGACACGATAGAAATACCTTTCTCATTTTGCACTTTCTTAGCTAAGGTTACAAATGCATCAAAGGTATCACTTTTAGAGGAAAGAAATAATGTCCAAGTGAATCTAGAATAATCATCTACAATTACAAGTACATACAGATTACCATCAAGACTTTTCACCCTAGATGGTCCAATTAAGTCCATATGCAGCAATTCAAGTGGTCTTGTTGTGGTAACTACATTTTTAGATTTAAAAGATGATTTAGTTTGTTTCCCTCTTATCCATGCATCGCATTCTTTGTCCTTTTCAAAAGATATTTTTGGCAAGCCAGTTACTAGCTCATTTTTAACCAGTTTAGACAATTGATTCATGTTAACATGAGCTAATCTCCTATGCCATAACCAACTATCATTATCCTGACTAATTAAACATACAAAATCCAAGGGAGGAAGTTCATCAAGATCAATAGTATAACAGTTACCATCCCTTTGAGCTTTGAGGATTACTTTATGATCACTTTTTCTGATGACCAGGCAAAACTTTGAGTCAAATAGCATCCAATTTCCTTTATCACAGGTCTGACTCACGCTCAGCAAATTGTGGTTGAGGCCAATCACAAACAACACCTCTTCAATGGATGTTTCTGGATTTTTGCCCACAATGCCAATACCAATAACTTTACCATATTGATTACCTCCAAAGGTCACCTTTCCTCCTTTCTTGTCTCTAAGGGTGATGAACTTCTCCTTATCACCAGTCATGTGACTTGAACAGGTACTGTCCATATACCATTTGTTGCTTTTCTTAGCTTTGAGACAGACCTGCAAAATAATGTTTATGTTTTCCTTTTAGGTGCCCAAATTTGCTTGGGTCCTTTTTGGTCAGTAGATTTTTCCCTAGATGCAGATGCAACTTTGGGAACCCATTCAACTTTCCTGCCACGTCCATTTTTCCTCAAGACACAAGAACTGGAAATATGTCCCTTTTTGTTACAGAAATGACAGGTAGTGAAGGGACTGCTAGATTGAGAAGCAGGAAGAAAATAATGCATATAATACTTTTGCCTTGCATGCTGTGGTTCATTATATGTTTCAATGCGAGATGACATGTGATCTTTCTTTCTGTTGCTCTCAGCATGCACAAAATGTCTCATGTATGCATTATGGTTTTCCTTCCTAATCTTTTCCTTGACAGCACATGGATCATAGCCAAGAACAGCTTTTCCTTGTGATATTCTTTGGCTCCCCATCAAGGCAAATAACATATCTTTACCTCTAGTGAGCCTAGACATGCTTTTTACTAAGTAATCATTAGTTTGCTTTAGTTTAATGCATGAAGTACAGCAAACAGATTCAACAACAGGTACAGATATGGTTTCAGAAAAGTTGCTTTGAGATTCTAGTTAACTAATCTTTTTCTTTGCTAGTTTTAGTTCTTTAGCAACTTTAATGAACTCATCATGAAGCTCATGAAATGCATCCAGTAATTCAGAGTAGGAAGGTTCAGATTCATATACCTCTTCTTCCTGATCACTGCTGCATGAGGGTGTGGCTTCTTCAGAAGCAAGTGCCATCAGACAAATGTTGGCAATCTCATCCTCATTTTCTTCTTCCTCATCTGAGCTGTTACCCCATATAGATGAGATGTAGGCTTTCTTCTTCTTCCCTTTGTCAGCAACTTTCTTTTCTTTTTCTTGCTTCTTGAGGAATTGGGGGCAGTCCCACTTTATGTGTCCCTGCTTCTTGCACTCATAGCAAGTCACAGGTTCTTTTGCCTCTTTCTTGCTTTCTCCAGCAGCTCCCTTCTTGAAGAATCTCTTGTTCTTCTTCTTGCTGTAGAATCTTCCGAATTTTCTGACCATCATAGCCAGAGTTTCCTCATCCAGCTCATCTTCTTCGTCAGATTCTTCTTCCTTTTCATCAGCAGCTTTGAGGGCAAGGCCTTTCTTCTTTCTGTCCAGCCCAACTTCCTTGAGAGCTTTCTTTTTTCCTTCATACTCCTCAAGGCTGCCGAAGAGAGCTGTGACAGAGGCCATTGATTCTCCTCTGGCTTCTTCTATTGCTGTCACCTTGGGCTGCCATTCCAGAGGGAGAGCTCTGAGTATCTTTCTTACTTTCTCAGACTGAGTGTATTCCTTTCCCAGGCTCTTCAGTTGATTCACAATGAGAGTAAATCTCTTTTGGAGCTCCTTTACAGTTTCTCCTTCAGCCATTCTGAAGCTTTCATACTCCCCAATGCCTGTGTTCAGTCTGTTCTCCCTGACTCCAGATGTTCCTTCATGTACAATCTGCAGAGTATCCCACATTCCTTTTGCAGTGGTACATTGCGAGACTCTGTAGAATTCATCCTGGTTCAGGGCACTAACTAAACAATGCTTTGCTTTGAAATTCAGTAGGACTCTCCTTCTGTCTTCATCATTCCACTCTGCTTCCAGTTTCTCTTTGTACCTTCTATCTTCAGTTAAAGCCATTGGGACGAAATCTCCTTTTTCAATGACTGACCAGATGTCAAGATCAATTGATTGGAGGTAGATCTGCATCCTCATCTTCTAGTACCCATAATGCTCTCTACTAAAGCCTGGTGGTCTGTTAGTGTTGTTCCCTTCAGGAAGTATGCTCTCTCCAAAGCCAGCCATCTTTGTTCCTAGACTGTAAAATCCTTTGAATGGGAATCCGGGCTCTGATACCACTTGTTACCAAGGTTGACTTCCCAAGAGGGGGGGTGAATTGGGAAGATTGAAATTTTTCTGCACAAAGTGAAGTGGGTGAAGATATCACAGTGTAATGAAAAGAACGAGTAAAACAAAGTAAGCTGATAAGTAAGGATAAGAAGAGGAAGACTCAGTGATTTATCCTGGTTCGGTCTATCCACTTGACCTACGTCCAGTCCCCAAGACAACTCTTGAGATTTATCTACTATACAGCAAGAATTTCAACGGGCTTCTTGCTAATGCCACAGTACACGAGTATGCTCTGTTTCTGAGCTCTCTCAAACTCTCTAAGCACTTTCTCTATGTGCTTCCCAATCCCCTTGTGAATTCCCCTCACAAGTAAATCTATCTTTCAGATGAAGAGTAGATTGTTTACAAAGATATAACTCTCTTGAATAGAGTAGATATCAAGGTTAAAGTACATATAATGAAGTTTAGAGGGTAAAAGCTTTTGAGAAGAAAATTCAGCAGAAATTCGGTATATATAAGTTTGATTCGTTACCTATAACTTCAAATGATGTTATATTTATAGTTTTAGGTCTCAACTATCCGTTAGAGACTAAATCTATCCGTTGGGGAAGTTATCCAACGGTTACTCTGAAAAACTATCCGTTTACCAACCGTATTTAATGTTTCTGACATACTGAAATTCGAATTTTGGTTGGTCAACAGACGAATTTCGAAGGAACCGAAGGTTAAAGCTTCCAACGTTAAAATACGAAGTTCATCTGTCCATAGAGTGAAATTCGAATTTTGAAACCTATAAAATATTTTCACAATGTGACATACGAATTTTCAAGAAGAAAGTTTTTCTGTAAATCGTGAACAGTGTTTTCAATTTTCTACAGTACCCTCGAAATTCGAATTTTGGATGCCCAAAATTCGTCTGTCCATTGAACGTTCAAAGAGGCACAGTAGATCACTTTCTTCGAAATTCAAATATTGACAGAGTGAAATTCGTCTGTCAGAGACCGGTTTTGAAACTTAATTTATTTTTTATCTCAAATGAACTTTAACATTGTTTCAGACGAATTTCTTCTGTTTTCTCAAGTTGTGTTTTGTCTGAAATTCGAATTTTGAAAGAGTGAAATTTGTCTATCTCAAAGAAGCTCCTTTCAGACTTATATGAAAATTCGAATGTTGCAAAGTCAAAGTTCGTCTGTCAGAGAGCATTTTTCAAACTCAATTTCTTCTTGATTTCAGATGAACTTTAACATAGTTTCAGACGAATTTCTTTGGTTTTCACAAATTGCATTTTGTCTGAAATTCGAATTTTGACTTTGTGAAGTTCGTCTGTCACTAAAAAGGCTTCTTTCAGACTTGATGAAAATTCAAATTTTGGATGACCAAAATTCGTCTGACAGAGAGACATCTCTTCAGACTTATTCAGTTTTAGCTCGAAATTCGAATTTCCAAAGGCAAAGTTCAAATTTTCAACATGACAGTTCAGTTTAAACTTTCAAACTTCGTCTGTTTGTGGGTGTTTTTCAAATAAGTCAAGATTTAACATAAAATCAAGGTTTGAAAACATCTTTTCTTCAAATCAAAATCTTTTACCCAATCATAACAAAAACTAAAGATCCTACAAGAGATCTAGCAGCAAATACTCTTCAAATTCTTCACTTGAAGCACTTTGATCTCCTTTGATATCTTCAATCCAAGCTCTTGGATGTTGGTTTGGAATCATCAAAACTCTTGATTCAACAAGTAAAACAGAGTATAAATGAATAAACAGTAAAAGTAAAAGTAGGGAAGAGAAGACTCAGATATTTATCTTGGTTTGGTCTCTCAACTTGACCTACGTCCAGTCTCCAAGTCACCACGTGAGATTTTTCACTATTTTACAAGAATTCAGTGGGCTTCTTGCAAATGCCACAGTACAACATTGATGCTCTGTTTCTAGAGCTCACACTTTCACTCTTTGCACTCTCACTAAGTGCTTCCCCAATCCCTTGTGATATCCCTTCACAAGAAAAACTTTCTTCCAAATGAAGATAAAATTTTTTACAATGAATAACTCTCTTAATCATAGTGTATATGAAAGTTAGAGTACAAATATTGAAGTATGAGAGTAGGAGACTTTGAGTAGATGATTTGGCAGAGTTTTAGTATATACAAAGAAATTTTTGTTACCCACACCTTCAAATGAAGTTCTATTTATAGATTTCTGCCTCAACTATACGTTAGAGACAAGATCTAGCCGTTAGAGATGTTACCCAACGATTATTTTGAGAAGCTATCTGTTTACTAACCGCATTTAATGCTTCTAACACTCAAAGTTTGAATTTCAGTTGGTCAATAGATGAATTTCGTAGAAACTGAAAGTTACAGCCTTTAACATTGAACTCCCAAAGTTCGTCTGTTATGAATCAAAATTCGAATTTTCATCTTTAGAAAATGATTCTATGTTGGAACATACGAATTTTCATGTTCAAAGTTGTTCTGTTAAGTGTGAACAGTAAATTCAATTTGCTACAGTGCCTTCGAAATTCAAATTTTGGAACCCCAAAATTTGTCTGTTAGAAGCTGGTTCAATGAGGCACAATAGTTCAAAAATTCGAAATTCGAATTTTCAAAGGGCAAAGTTCGTCTGTCAGAGAGACCACCTTTTAGACTTACTTTAAAGTTCAAATTTCTGAATATTTTCATTCGTATGTCAACATATCAACACAACAGACTCACAAGCTTTGTTTCTGAAATTCGAATTTTCATGTTCAAAGTTCGTCTGTCAGTGGGCAATTTTCACAAGTTGCATTTTGTCTGAAATTCAAATTTTCAACATCAACGTTCATCTGTCAGAGAATGCCTCTTTTCAGACTCTTTTTAGACATAGGTCAAAGTTTGAATTTTGGAATACAAAATTCGTCTGTCAGATAAGCCTCTTTTCAGACTTATTCATTTTCAATACGAAATTCGAATTTCCAAAGCCAAAGTTCAAATTTTCAAAATGGCAGATCTGTATAAACCTTTCAAACTTCGTCTGTTGGTGGGTGTTTTTCAAATATTCCATGAATTAGCATAGAATTAAGGTTTTAGAACATCTTTTCACCAAATCAAAGTCTTTTACTCAAATTAAAACATTACTAAACATTCTACATCTATTCTTGCACTGATTTCTCCAGAATTCCTTCACTTGAAACCTTTTGTGCACCTTTGATATCTTTACTCCATGCTCTAGAAGGTTGGTTTGGAATCATCAAAATACTTGATTCAACAGTGAAGTCTTCCAAAATATTAAAATTTAATTTAAAAAAAATTTGGAAAGATTATTCAAAGCTTGGTTTCCTCATAAATTCAACCACTTACAATATTTAACTAAGGATCTAGTTTTGGCTTGTGAAATTCTATAAATATTTCCTGAGAACCAACCATTCCTGTAAAACAACTTCTTCTCTAGTTTTGTTATCATTCTTTGCTCTATTTAATAGCCAGCAGACCTAACAACATGTTTAGTGTCTGCATGTGTACAAGATTCCAATCTTCTCCCAAGGAATTTCATGCTATATCAATTAAAAAGATTCTTAGATATCTGCATGGGACAACTCAAATTATCCAAAAGGAAACAAGGAAGAGCTAATTAGTTACATTCATGCTAATTTTGCTGGATCCAAAACTAATAGAAAGAGCAGAAGTAGAACATGCCAATTCTTTGGAGGATTACTTGTTTCATGGTATGGTAAGAAGCAAAATAGCGTGGCTCTATCAACAGTAAAAGCAAAGTACATAGCAGCTGGAAGTTTTTGTGCAAAATTCCTTTAGATAAAGCAACAACTAGAAGATTTTGGTGAATTGTTGAATGAAGTACCAATCAAGTGTAACTACTCTAGTGTAATCAACATCACCAAGAATTTGTTGAATCAAGTGTTTTATTGATTCCAAACAATCGGAGCTTGGAAGAAAGATATCAAAGGAGTACAAGAGATCTCAAATGAAGAAATCCAGGAAGAAATGAGTACAAGATTAATTTGTAGGATTTCTCACAATGTTCACAGAGTAAAAGGCTTTGATCTTATACCCAATGTTTCAAATATGTGTTTTTCATCAATTCTATGTTAACTAATGATATATTTGAAAAATACTCATTAACAGATGAATTTTGAACTATTAAACTTCATATATGTCTTTGAAAATTTGAACTTTGATGACTAAAATTCAAAGTTACAAAAATGTTATCTCTAACAGATGAACTTCAACCTATTAAAATTTGAATTTTGAGTCCAGCATAATTTGTGAAAAATGAAAAATTCATCTGAAACTATGTCAAAGTTCATCTGAAGTTAAAGTGCAAAAAGAGTTCAAAGTCAGTATCACTAACAGACAAACTATAGTTTTGAAAATTCAAACTTTGGAATGAAAATGTATAAGTCTAATTAGATGTCCCTCTGATAGACGGACTTTAGTTTTGAAAATTTGAACTTTGGAATGAAAACGTATAAGTTTGACAAGAGGTCTATCTGATAGACAAATTTTGTGTAATATCTAAGAAAGCTAAAATATCTAGAAATGTATAGGGATTTTACAAAAATTGGTCGACACCGTTTTACGTGAAATAAGGTAAAGAGGTCATTTTTCATGGTTAGACGAAAAATGAGAAAATTATATTTTCCCCCCAAAGAATTATTAAAAGGACATCCATGTCCCTAAAGTCATAATAAAAATTACGTGGAATGAGAATTAGAAATGTCTTGGGGAAAATTACACCTAATGACTCGAAAGTTTAAGAAATTATAATTTAACCTCGGGTCAAGGATAATTTTGTAAATATGTAAAATTACTATCAAAACGAAGCCCTCAACGAGAAAAGTCCAATGGTATATGACACTGATGGTTAATGTTCAAGAATAAAGAAATAATCAGTGCTGAGTGTCTAAAAGTAACAGTAAACTGATAAAGTAAATTGTGGGCCCTACCAATGGTTAAGAGGTAACTAGGATAGGATATGGGCCATACATAAATATCATTTGGGATAGGATAATTATGAAAATATGAAAATAAAATTAGAATAGTCCTGTAACCCAAAAATGTTAATTTACCATAAAAAACAATTTTATCAATATAGTTAAAAATGACTTGGTTCAAGATATATCTGGACCAGGAAAAATTAAGCAATCTTGGACACTTAAAGCACTCACTCTCTACGTGAAAATGGGGTAGCTTGGGGCAGCTTGAATTTTTGAAAACTTCCTCAAGAAGTTGTCACTTTTTGACCAAAAAGTAATTAAGGGTTAATTATGATTAAGCTACATAATTAACCACTTAATCACTCACTTTTTCACTTCATTTTCATGAGTAAGCACCAGCAAAATAGAGGCTGAAAAACACAAAGAGAGAAGAGAGAAAAGAGAGAAGGAAAACAAGAAAGCTCAAGGAAATCAAAGGTTCAAGTTGGTAAGCTAAATTCTACCACTTCAAGCTTGTAGTATATGGTGTTTAAAGCATGATCCATGGATTATATTTCCTTCCTCCTTATCTTAGGGTTCCGTCCATGGCATGATTTAGCAAGAAATGGAGTTTTCCAACCATAAATCATAGGGGAATGATAGAATATTCATTTAAAGCTTGAATATGCAAGTAGTTTATTGTATAACAAAGTGTAGCAATTTTTCTTGAATTCCCCTAATTTTGGATGATTTACTATTTGCACTTAGAGTTGGGATTCCATGTTTTTTATGCCAAAAATGAGTTCCTCATGGTGGAAAACCTTAGGAACAAGTGATGGTTTCATGAAAAAACTTAAGATTAAGAAAGTGAAATTTTTAGGTTTTTGAAGTTTAATTTGGAATGAACAGTAACTAAGTTAGAAAAAGAATTTGGTAATTCTAAGGCCATATTTGGATTCCTCATGAAAAATTACATGGAATAGAGGTATAATTCATCATTTTTTAGTTAGGAATGAATTTTTGGTGAATTTTTGAAGAATTAGGGTTTTATGAACACTTTTTGAAGAAAGTTATGGAACTATTAGCTTGAGTAGTTGTTTGATGATGTATTAGGACTTGAAGAAGCCCAAGGAAGCTAGTGGGAGCATTGGTATCAAGTGGAAGAGTAAGAAAAAGCATAAAGGTAGCAATTTACCTATTCTTGCCATATATTGTCATGCAATTTTCAATGAATTTGATGACTTGCCTATTATTGGATATGATCATTTGTGATGCTTTAAAAATATTGGCTAAGTTAATTGAGGGA
The DNA here is from genome assembly GCA_026686845.1 of Adenanthera pavonina. NCBI lineage: Eukaryota > Viridiplantae > Streptophyta > Magnoliopsida > Fabales > Fabaceae > Adenanthera > Adenanthera pavonina. The sequence goes on along the minus strand of JAIVEN010000019.1, from coordinate 5,454,439 downwards.
TTTTGAGACCCCGGGATGTCCAAAATACAAAATGAAACTCTACCAAAATTTTTGTAAAATATTATGGCATAAGTGTTTAAAAGTATTCACTTGATCTGTTATGATGATTATATGCTTAATGTGATAATATGATTGCATGAATCATGATTGCTACTGAGATTCTTTGAATCTCACCCCCCTTCAATGACTAACCATGCTAGGGAGAACCAATTCAAAAGAGCTAACGAAGGAGTAAAATGCATGAAGAAGAAAATGATGAGTTGTTGATGTGTAATTTATCATGTTATAATATGAATTATTATTTGTGCCTTACTTTATATGAAGTTGTAAAATAGTGAATATGATGTTAATGTTGTAGAAAATGTATGAAAATTTCCAGTTCTGCATGTTGGAATATGAAGCTATATTCTACCAAGTTTTATGGCAAAATGAGTTCCTTTGCATGGGTTTTGGCAAGCAAATTGTAATATAGATTGAAACAGGGCATTTTCCAGATGTGTCTACTTAGTTTGCCCTTTTTCTATACTTAATGTGAGGTGAGGTTTATAGGATTTTTATACTAAATATAGAGCATCTCAAGCTTTAATATGACACCTAATTCACCCCATTTAGAGTTGTGTACAATAAATGGTGAATTTTCAAAATTAGGGTTCAGAATAGGACAATATTAGGAAAATTGGAAATTGAAAGTTAAGTACTAGAAATTTCAAAAGATGATATAAAATCGTATAGAGCTCCAAAAATTCAGTGGTTTATATGTATAAAAATATCTATGTCTTAAGATCCATATGCAACTAATTTGGAAGTCATTGGAGTTATAGAACAAGAGATATATAAGTTTTCCCAAAACTGTCCCAGTAAAAATAGAATTCTAACCCTTCACAATTTAAGTTTATGATATGCCCTGTGTAAGTGAAATAAATGTATAATAAAAATATTTCTATAAGTAAACATGTAAAGCTTTCAAATCACATAGAGTATGCATGATTTGGTCATGAATAGAATAAAATATGAATTTTTCAAAGTTGAAGTCAGAAAACTGGAAGATAGAAGAATGACCAAATGAATAGTAAATGTCCATGAAATTACTGTACACATTGGCCCAATAAAGTTACTGTTTTATATTTTTCCATGTAAATCTGAATTTAAGATAATTTTAGAGACTTGAATCACTTCAAGATGATTTTTTTAGGTTTAGTTATGAATTTTCAAAATTCCTCGGGTAAAATGGAGTTTTTCAAATGAACAATACCTCGAATTTTGAAAAATTCTGATTTTATTATATTATGATTCTAGTCGCTAAACCATGATGAAAGACATCTAAAATGATCAAATACATGGAAAATGTGCCCTAATTTAAGGTGTTACACTTTGAAGGCTCAAAATTCGAATTTCGAAAAGAAGAACTTTTGTGCCATATTAAGTTGCTTACTGACAGACAAATTTTGGATCCCCGAAATTTGAATTTTGAATGTACTGTAGCAATATGGAATAACTATTCACACTTATCAGAAGTACTTTAAACTTGAAAATTTGTATGTTCTAACATGAGAAATATTTGTCAAGTTCAAAATTTGAATTTCACCCTTGAACAGACGAACTTTGAAGCTCAATGTTAAAGTCTTTAACTTATGGCCTTTGCGAAATTCATCTGTTGACACCCCAAAATTCAAACTTTGGATGTCAGACGCATTAAATGCAGTTGGTGAAAGACTAGTCTTGCAAAGTAATCATTGGGTAATATCTCTAATAGGTAGATCTTGTCTCTAACATATAGTTAAGACGTAAATCTATAAATATAATTTCATTTGAAGCTGTGGGTAACAATTTTATGTTGTATACACTGAAACTCTACCAAAATCTTTGGACAAAGCCTTCTACTCTCTCACACTTCATTTATTGCTCTTCAACTGTCATACATACTCTAAATTAGAGAGTTTATCTTGTTGTAAACAATCTTATCTTTATCTGGAAGAAAAATTTCCTTGTGAGGGGATTTCACAAGGGATTTGGGAAGCACTTAGTTAGGGTGCAGAGTGAGAATTTGTAAGCTCTTGGAACAGAGCACAAGATTGTACTGTGGCATTGCAAGGAGCCCACTGAATTCTTGCAAGATAGTAAAAAATTTCAAGTGGTAGCTTAAGGACTGGACGTAGGTCAAGAGGAAGAGACTGAACCAGGATAAATTTGTGTCTTTCTTTCTTCTACCTTGCTTACTGCCTTATTACATTTTGTACTCTATTTTTATGCAACTTTTGCTTTCACTGCTCTTTATATTTTTGCAGAAAATTTCAAACTTTCCAATTCACCCCCCTTTCGGGAAGCCAGTAGACCTAACAAGTAGTATCAGAGCCTAGACTCCCAAGTAAAGGATCTGACAATTCGAGAGAATCAATGGCTGGTTTTGGAGAAAGTATTCTTCCTGAATGAAACAACACAAATAGACCTCCTAGCTTCAATGGAGAACATTATGGATACTAGAAGATGAGAATGCAAATATATCTTTAGTCCATTGATCTGGACATCAGGTCAATCATCCAAAAAGGGGATTTTATCCCAATAAAACTGTAGGATGATAGCAAATACAAAGAGAAGCCAGATGAGGAGTGGAAAGAGAAGCCAGAAGAAGAATCTGATGATGAAGAAGAACTGGATGAAGAGACTTTGCTATGTTAGTCAGAAAATTTGGAAGGTTCTATAATAAGAAGAGAAATAAAAGAGTCTTCAAGAAAGGAGCAGCTGCAGACAACAAGAAAGAAGGCAAAGAGCCTGTCACCTGCTATGAATGCAAGAAGCAAGGGCACGTCAAATTGGATTGTCCACAATTTCTAAAAAAACAAGAAAAAGAAAAGAAAGCTACTGACAAAGGAAAAAAGAAAAAGGCATACATCTCATCAATCTGGAGCAACAACTCAGATGAAAAAGAAATTGCTAACATCTGCTTGATGACACTTGCATATGAAGAAACTCTAAACTTATCTAATAGTGATCATGAAGATGAGGTAAATGATTCTGAACCCTCCTATTATGAACTTTTAGATGCATTTCATAATCTGCATGATGAGTTCATTAAAACTGTAAAAGAATTAAAACTGGCTAAGAAGAAGATTATCAAGTTAGAATTTGATTGCAAAATATCTGACACTGCATCTCTACATAGAACTGAATCTGTTTGTTGTTCATCATGCACTGAATTGAAGAAAAACAATGAATATCTTCTGAAAAACATGACAAAACTCACTAAGGGTAAATATATGTTATTTGCATTATTTAGAAGTCAGAGAATTGCACAAGGAAAAGCTAGACTTGGCTATGATCCTTGTGCAGTCAAAGAAAAGAATGAAAAGAAGAAACAAAATTTATATATAAGATATTTTGTGCATGTTGAGGGACATAAGAAGAAAAGTTACAACTCTAAATCCATTGAATCTTATGTCCTACCAAAATATGTAAAACAAAAAAAATTATCTGCATTGCTTTCTCCCTGCATCACAATCTAGCAGTCCCTTTATTACTTGCCACTTTTGTAACAAGAAGGGACATGTTTCCAGTTCATGTTTATTAAAGAAAAATGGACTTGGCAGGAAGGTAGAATGGGTTCCCAAAGGTATATCTTGTAATATCCATATTTTTATGAAATGTTATAAAATGAATAAAAGATAAGGAACGAAGCCAGATGAAAAGGCTATATATAATTGGGTTTTAGAAGGAATTAATTTCTCATCTAATTTTCTGAAGAAGTTATGTTCGGTCCTTAATTGAAATTAATTTTCCATAAAGTCCTTAGTAGAAATTAATTCCAGAACTTACCCCCAGAAAATATACAATATACCACTTAAATGAAAGTCTGCTATAAGCAGAGTGTAACAGTATAAGTATTGCATTCACGGGAGGTCCAGGTTAAGAGATGGAGCAATTTGAAAGTCAATGTGAATAGTGAAAAGAAATAATAAAAAATTGGTCTTGGGGTAAAATTACAAGAAAGTGATTGAAAGAATGGATAATTATGTTTTTGACCCGACTTAAGGGCAAAAAGGTCATTTCCCAAATGAGAAGCAAAATGTGAATAATGCATTTAAGGTCCAAAAATAAAAAAGTTGACATCGTAAAATGTAAAAGGAATTGGGAAAAACGGTGAGATACCATTAAGCGTAAAGAAAGGCAAAGAAGTCATTTTTCCTGGTTAAATAGAAAAATGAGAAAATTACATTTTGATCCCAAGAATTAAGAATGTGTACAATCTAGTCCCTTTAAGAATGGCTTTAACGTGAGAGGGAAAAGAGAAAGAAGTTTAGAGAAAATTACAGCTAAAGACCCGATAGTTTCAAAAATTATAAATTCATCCCAGGTCAAGGGTATTTTTGGAAATATAAAAAATTATAGTCAAAATGAAGTTTTCAATGAGTTAAGCCCAATGAAATATAGCAAGAAATCTATTAAGATTAAAATAATATTTATTGGGTAATTATGGTTTAATATTAATATTTTACCCGATAAAGATCAGTTTGGACCGCAAGAAAAGACAGTATTGATTCAAAGACAATAATTGGACCTTGTTAAACTATATTTTGGACCAAGATAATGATTTTAGTCCAAAATTTATTTTTTGATAATCCTGTACCAATATAATGACAATTTTGACAAAAATACTTAATCGGTACGGGTAAATTTAATCGGTAAAGAGTATTTTGATCCATTAAACTTTATGAAGTAATTTTTGGCCAAAAATGATGATGGAACACGTCTGAAAATCAGCTTGGGACTCAAAGGGAATTTGTTAAAATGCTTTAATAAAGTAAAGGCAAAAGTGACCAAAGTTGAGCTAAATTGGATTAAAGTGAACTAACCATGGTTAGCCAAGTAATTGAGTGAGACAATCCTCTTCTCCTCTCTCTTTTATCACGTGGCAGCTGCAGCGTAAAAGGAGCAATGGAATATTTAATTAGTTTTGAAAATACTTCTTCAAGAAGTATTTGGGTAAAAGTAGCTAAATTTGATTGGATCACATTTCTTCTTTGTCTCCTCTCTTGACCGAACTTGGCATGCTTAAAGGAAAGAAAAGAGGTCTGAAAACAGAAAAGAAAGGGAGAGTTATGTGAGAGAAGGAAGGAGAAAAAAAGAAGAGAGAAGAGAAGACAAGAAGCAAGTATACAAGTCTAAGTTGTCAATGTAAGCTTTCCATCTTTTCAAGCTAGTTCTTCAAGTAGTTTAGGTTGTTTCCATGGTGTATTTCCCTCTCTACACTCCTTTAAATTTTCAGCCTAGAGAGAGAGAAGAGAGAGAAAATAGAGTCATGAAGAAACTAAACCATAGAAATGCTTAGAAATGCTTCAAGATGCAAGAATATGGCATTTCATTTCAAATTGATTGGGTAGTTTTTTTTTCTACATTTTTTTGAAAATTTTTTCCTATTTAGGGTTTGAAAAGGAAAGGGAATTTCATGATTTTGACCCCAAAAATGGATTCCTTGGGTCCAAAATAGGTAGATACAAGTATGTTGTACAAGAAAAGCTCAAGGGAAAATAAAATGGAATTTTTAGATCAAGTATGCCACTTTATGATTAAGCTTAATGAATCAGTGGCTCATGGTATTATTTCATGATGCTATAGGGTTTCAAGAAGTGTTTTAAGATCAATGAAAGTGTCCACAAAGTTTGGAGATCATTGGAAAGCAAGAAGGTAGTTATTTTCCCTATTATGCTTAATGTTGTCATATTTTGTTTCCATGATAATATGACTATGCCATATAATTGTTTGAATGCTTTATGATGTATTTTTATTGTTGGCTGAATGTTTGAAGGGTTTTATGACCCTAGGATATCCATTTTACAAAGTGTTACCATGCCAAAATTTTTAAGGAATTGTATGGCATAATATGAAGTTATGATTTTCATTGATGATTTTATGAAATGATATGATAATATGCTTGCATAATTGGGTGTAACTACTGAGATTCTTTGAATCTTATTCCTTACCAAATATTAACTATGTTAGGGTAAGGACATGGAAGTATTCAAACAAATGCAAGGGAAATGAAGAAGACAATGGAGAATTACTTGATTTTGCAAGTTATAATGTTAAGTTGAGAAAATATGTATCATATATATATGAGATGAAATTCTGTAATTATACATGATTATGTTCCTTAAAGTCCTCTTATGATTTTATGTGTGGATTTAGAACAATAAATGTTGATGCATGAGGTTTATGAAGTTTATTATATGGGTTATGGGATAATTATGAACAAGATGACCGGTAGAAGTTTGGTTAAGGGAACTCTGTCCAAAATAGAGCATTCCTTTTAAGAATTATACATTTTCTGAAAGTAGACTCAATATTTCCAAAGAGATAAAGATCACTTAAATTTGACAAGTGTATGATTTATAATGAAATTTTGAAGTTAGATTCAAAAATGGACAGTATTGGAAAAACTGGAGCTTACACTGTGAACACTAGATTTTTCAAAAGGCACTATAAAATCTTTTATAGCTCCAAAAATTTATTGATTTGTATTTATGGAAATCTCCAAGTCTTAAGAAACAAATGCCACTGGTTTGAAACCATTTGGACCTATAAAGAAGGAGTTTTGTAATTTCTCCTAAAACTGTTCTAGTAGAGGTAGTATTCTGACCCATAATAGTTAAGTTAACATTATGCCCTGTACAAGTTGAATAAATGTACAGGAAAAATATTTCTAGAAAGTATACTCATAGGGTTTTCTAATGACATGAGGAATGCATAAATTGGATCAGGGTAGAGTGAGATGTGAATTTTTAAATATAAGGCCAAAATCCTGGGGAAGAGAAAATGACTCAATGTACAGTAAATGTTTGAGAAATAAACTATATAAATTGGTCATGATAATGCTCTGTTTAATATTTTTCCCATGCATAAAATGTTTTTATATATGTTTGGATACTTGAATCACTGTGAAATGATTTTTCTATAATTAGTTATGAATTTTCAAAGTTCAATCGGCAAAGTGGAAACTACCATATGAATAGTAACCGAAAATTTTGGAAATTCTGATTTTCATTCTTATGTGATTCAAGCTTAAGATCAAGTATAATCAGACTTAAAAGGAGTCTAATTCATGAGAAATGAGTCTAAAAGTAAGGTGTTACACATCTATATCTAGGGAAAATGTCACTGACAGAAAAGGACTCAAGCAGATTTGGGTACCTAAAAAAAACTTAATCTTGTTTTGCAGGTTTGTCTTAGAGCTAGCAAAAGCAACAAATGGTATATGGATAGTGCTTGCTCAAGATATATGACTGGTGATAAGAAAAGGTTCATCACCCTTACAGACAAGAAAGGAGGAAAGGTGACATTTGGAGGTGTTCAATATGGCAAAATAGTTGCCATTAGTATTATGGGCAAGAATCCGGAAACATCTATAGAAGAGGTATTGTTTGTAGTTGGCCTTAACCATAGCCTACTAAGTTTGAGTTAAACATGTGACAAAGGGAACTGGGTACTATTTGACTCAAAATTCTGCTTGGTCATCGAAAAAAGTTATCGTAAAGTAATTCTCAAAGCTCAAAGTGATAGTAACTGTTATACTACTAATCTTGATGAACTTCCCACTTTAGATTATATGTTTAATTAGTAAAGATATTGATAGTTGGTTGTGGCATAGAAGACTGACACATGTTAACATGAACCAACTAACAAAATTGATTAAGAATGATTTAGTTACTGGTTTACCAAAAATTTCTTTTGAAAAGGATAAAAAATGTGATGTATGCCTCAAAGGGAAACAAACTAAATCATCATTCAAACCTAAAAATGTAATCATCACATCTAGACCACTGCAGCTATTGCACATAGGTTTGATAGGACCATCAAGAGTCAAAAGCATTGGTGGAAACTTGTATGTGCTTGTGATTGTAGATGATTACTCTAGATTTACCTGGACGTTGTTCCTTTCTTCCAAAAATGAAACATTTGATGCATTTGCAATATTAGCTAATAAAGTAAAAAATGAGAAAGGTATTTCCATTGTATCTATCAGGTCTGATCATGTAGGAGAATTCAAAAACTCAAGCTTTCTGGAGTACTGTAAAGAGCATGGAATTGATCATAACTTCTCAGCACCAAGGACTCCTCAGCAAAATGGAGTGGTGGAGAGGAAGAATAGAAAAATTATAGAAATGGCTAGAGTAATGCTAAACGAAAAGGAGCTTCCTCAAGTTTTCTGGCTGATGCAGTAAACACAACAAGTTACATCATTAAAAGAGTCTAAATCAGACCAATTCTGGGGAATACACCTTATGAGTTATACAAAGGAAGGAAGCCAAACCTCTCATACCTACATGTATTTGGCTATAAGTGTTTCATTCACAACAATAGAAAAGAGAATCTAGGTAAGTTTGATGCCAAATTAGATGAAGGTATATTCCTCGACTATTCTAGTAGAAGTAAAGCATATAGGGTTTTTAATAAAAAGACTAAAACTCTAGAAGAGTCTGCTTATGTTGTTTTTATTAAAAATGAAACTGTTTCCAAGCATGTCATTAATGAATATGATCTGATTTCTGGCTTAAAGAACTTGAATTTTTCTAGAAAAGATAAAATTGAACCTCCAAAATATCTGAATCTACCAATGTAGAGGAAGATATTCAGGAGAAAGATATTGAATTTGAGAACAATGAAGAAATTTCTCAAGAACTCCCTAGAACTTGGAGATATCAAAGGAGTCATTCAGTTGATCAAGTGATTGGGATGTTCAAGAGAATGTTAAAACTAGAAGAAAACTTAAGGATCAAATAAACAATTGTGCATTTATTTCTCAAACCAAACCTAAGTGTGTTGAAGAAGCCTTAACTAATGAATATTGGATACTAGCCATGCAAGATGAACTTAATCAATTTGAAGGAATCAAGTTTCGAATTTAGTGCCGAAACCCAAGGATCACCTAATTAATGGAACTAAATGAGTATTTAGAAATAAACTTGATGAATCGGGGACAATTATCAAAAACAAAGCTACATTAGTGGCCAAAGGATATAATCAGGAAGAAGGCATAGATTATGAGGATACTTTTGCTTTAGTTGCAAGATTGGAAGCAATAAGAATCCTTTTAGCCTATGCATGCATGAAAGACATAATGCTATATCAAATGGATGTAAAGAGTACTTTTCTGAATGGATATGTCATGGAAGAAGTTTATGTTGACCAACTTCTAGGTTTTGAGGACTCAATAAAGCCAAACCATGTTTATAAATTGAAGAAAGCTCTTTATGATCTAAAATAAGCTCCTAGAGCTTGGTATGAAAGGCTAAGTAATTTCTGATTGAAAAGGGATTTAATAGAGGAAAAGTAGATACAATACTATTTACTAAGAAAGAGAATAAAGACTTACTTATTGTTCAAATTTATGTTGATAATATTATATTTGGTGCTACTAATGAATCTCTTTGCAAGAATTTCTCTAAGCTAATGCTGAGTGAATTTGAAATGTTAATGATGGGTGAGCTCAACTTATTCCTGATTGCAAATTAAACAATATGATGATGTCATCTTTCTCAATCAATCAAATTATCTAAACGAGCTGCTGAAAAAGTTTGGAATGGAAAACACTAAATCAATGGGGACTTCTATGGCTACTGCAACAAAACTTGACATGGATGAGGGAGGAAAGCCCTTTGACATAACTCAATATAAGAGAATGATTGGCTCCTTACTATACCTAACAACTAGTAGACTCAATATCATGTTCAGTGTCTGTATGTGTGCAAGGTTCCAATCATGTCTCAAAGAGTCCCATGCAATAGCTGTGAAGAGAATTTTCAAATATCTAATTGGAACATCACAGATTGGACTTTGGTATTGAAAAGGAAATAGAGAAGAGCTTAAAGGATATACTAATGTTGACTTTGCTGGATCCAAAACTGACAAAAAAAAGCACAAGCAGAACGTGTCAGTTTCTTGGAGGATTCTTAGTCTTATGGTTTAGCAAGAAGCAGAATAATGTGGCTCCCTCTACAACAGAAGCTGAATATGTTACAATAGGCAATTGTTGTGCTCAAGTCCTTTGAATGAAGTAGCAACTTGAAGATGTTGAGATTGAGATAAAGGAGATACCAATAAAGTATGATAATCAATGTGCTATCAACATCACAAAGAATCCAGTCATGCATTCAAGAACAAAGCACATTGAAGTAAGACATCACTTCATAAGGGATCATGTTTTGAAAGGAGACATAAAATTGGAATACATCCCTATTAAAGATCAAATAGTAGACATTCTGACTAAGCCACTTGCAGAAGATAGACACTGCAAAATTAGAAGAGAATTGAGAATGGTAAATCTCAATGAATTGTAAGCAAACCTTTAACTAAATCCATTTAAAGTTTCTAACATTAAATCAATACTAACTATAGCATCGGAGTGTGTTTAAGATAATTTACAAGTACTTCACATGAGTCTAGATGATAGCAAACCAGTTTATTGGAGTTAATTAGACCTGTACAATCAAAAGATGCTGAAGGAAAGCTGAAAATTCAAACTTTCAGGCCCTATCTGTAAGTTTAGAAATATGAAATTCGCATTTTAGATGTTATTAGATGAATTTCCATGATAAAAAGTGTTTTCAAATGAATTGGTATGCTCAACATTTGAACTTAGGTACTTATTAGATGAGTTTTAGTAGCTTCTACGTTGAAACAGTACTTTCACATCTCTCAAAATTCGTCTGTTGACTGCTGGCAATTCTAATTTCTAGATGACATTGTGAAAGTTGACTTTGCCCAAAATGCTTGATATGCAAATTTCATTATTTCAAAATACGCATTTTGGAGACTCTTTACAAAACTGTAAAATTCGAATTTTGAATCTCTAAATTCGTTTGTTGAAGCATGCTTCCATGTCAATTCTCTGTAAGACGAACTTTCAAAAATGAAATTTGTCTGTTGTTTTTCTTATTTATGCTTGATTTCTTGAAATTCAAACTTTCAGGCCGTATTTGTAAGTTTAGTAACTGCTCAAAATTTGAATTTTGACCCCTCAAAATTCATCTGTTAAATAGTTACAAAAGTTAAAATGAAGGGTCTCACTCTGAACAGATGCAACCCATATCCTCTCTCTCCTAAGTCTGTTCACCTCCTCTCTTAAATTCTCATCAACTCCATTCATGAATCTTCATTTCCCACCATTTAAACTTCTTTTCACACCCTATAAACCCATTTCTTGCATCCCTTTGCAATATTCATTCATGGGAATGGCAAGGGTTAAGAATCTAGAAGTTGGCAAAGGAGATTCCAGACTAAAGAGAGTAGTTAAGTCTCAATATAGCTCAAAGGAAGGAGAGACTCAGAAAAGAAAAGGCAAATCTAGCAAGGGAGCTCTATCTAAAACGCAGAAAACCACTCCCAAAGCTGACTCGAAGAAACATGTTCCTGTCTCTACTGCCCTTGCTGCTCCTGCTTCTACTTCTTCCAGTATTGAGTCAGAGGAACTCCAGTTAACCACGAAGCCATTATGGAGTAATACTCATATCCTGGAAGAGTATACCACCAAGTTTATCAGCAAGAAGGTAATTAAACCTTACTACATAAATATGAAAGAATTTCTTATTTCCAATAATTTTGATGCTGGGCTTTGGATGATAAGATATAAGAATTTGTTAGAAATTAAGGAGAGATATGATGATGAGGTTGTTAAAACTTTGTATGCTGCTCTAAAGTACAATGGGAAAAAGAAGAAGTAGGAGGTAAATCTAAGGTCTAGAACTATTTGGCTATCTGATGAGACCTTCAATGAAGTACTGGAAATCCTTAGGCAAGATGGCCTAAAGATTGACATTACCACCTCAAGGTACATGGATGAGGATGAAACTACAGATGATGAAGGTGGTGCTTTCTCGAATTACAAAGAAAGTATAGTGCTAAATGCCCTGTTCAGAAGATGTGAGAATAGGCCCCCTTTGAGTTTCCTGAAGCCCTCTGATCTGACTGCTCAAGTCAGGATCCTACACTACATTATGTCTAAGATCATATTTAATAAAGGAGGAAGCTTTAATTTGATCACAAGGGCTGAAGCACATTGATGACTGCACTCACGCATGGCAAGCTAATTAATATGGGTCATATCATCCTTCAACACATGATCAAAGCAAGAGATCAAAGGAGATACTCCACGTTGCCTTTTGCCTCCATCATCTCCAAAATACTTTAGTATGCCAAAATTCAATACCTGGAGAAAGGGAAGGGCAAGCCTACTAAAGTCTTCAAAGAGAAAGAATTGCAAAGGATGGCAATTGATAGAAAAGAGGGCAGGTGGATTGGAAAAGGAGCTGGGAAGTCAGAAGACCTGTTCTTTGAGGAAGATGGCTCACAACAGCAACCAGGAACTTTTTAGGCTACTCCACCCTCACAGCCTTTACTTCAGCCTTCTCAGCCTATTTCTCCTTCACCTCAGCCCTCTCAGAAACCTCTTTCATCCACTTCATCCACATGGCAAAGCCAACCAAGATCACTGAGTTGTATGACAGTCTATCTGCACTCATGCTGAGCATCAAAGATGGGCAAAATGCCAAGTTTGCTTACCTCCAAGATCAGATGTTTCAGTTGGCCAAGAACATGAAAGTGGTTGCTGATGCATATGAGGACGTCAAAAGTAATATTCCCTCTACATCATCTTTACCTTAGCCAGGACACTCTGAGCCTAGCAAGTCTCCCACTCCTGAACCTCCAAGCCCATTTAAGCTAGCCTCTCTTGAACCTGCTCTTGCTGAACATGTTGTTACAGGGGCTGCTGGAATGTTGGCCACTCTATAGGCCTCCAGCAATGAGACAAGTCCTGGTCCACCCTTAGACTATAGCATGGAGGAAGAGACTCCTTAAGAAACAAGTTCCCATGAGCCTATGATAGAAGATGCTCAAGAGTCAATTCTGTCACTTCAAGAATCTAAGCAAATGGAGAAGCTTGTAGCAATCATCACTTCTGTACCAATCATTGAAGCTTCTTTGAATGATGAAAGAAGCCTTATACCTTACCCAGATATTACAGCTATTACACATGATGCCATGGTTCAAGCTCAAAAACAAAGGCTTGATGAATTGTTTCTTCCTCCTGCTCCTTAAACTTTATCTACAAAATACAGCATGACCACAGCACAAAGGGCAAGGTTTGAAGAACCTTAAGAAGACAGTTCAGGAGATAGTTGAAGAAGCTGAGGATGCCCTTCCTGAGTTATCTCCATCTGTCCCTCTTCCTTAGATTCCTTCTAATTTGACATTTGTTCCTGTTCCTCTTCATGCTATTCCAGTGTCACAAATTCCTGCTATGCACGCTCAAGTCCTTGATAATGCCAAAAATGGGGAGAAGACATCTAAGCAAACTAGGAAGACTGCTGCAGGACAATTTGGCAAGACCTACAGCAAGAAATCTAAGCCAAAGAAGAAATGATTAGATCCTAGGATTGATTGGATTTACTTGTACTGCTTGTTTATGTTTGCTGTATATAACTATCCTACTTTGAAATTCTATGTTTGCAATGTCATATCTTTGTGCTTAACTTTTAATTCATACAATGAGATTCCCTATCTTCTTTCTGATCTGTTGTATATGATGCACTTACCTTTGAACTTTAATGCACATGTTGAGAGGGAGCTCTTAGAAGCAAACCCAAGTACTAATCCAGTTTGCAAGTTGTTTTGTCATCATAAAAAAGGGGGAGAATGTTGAATCAAGTGTTTTGATGATTCCAAACAACTGGAGCTTGGAAGGAAGATATCAAAGGAGTATAAAAGATCTCAAATGAAGAAATTTAGGAAGAAATAAGTACAAGATTAATTTGTAGGATTTCTCACAATATTTACAGAGTAAAAGACTTTGATCTTACACCCAATGTTTTAAAATGTGTTTTAATCAATCCTATGTTAACTAATGATATATTTGAAAAATACTCACTAACAGATGAATTTTGAACTATTAAACTTCATATGTGTCTTTGAAAATTTGAACTCTGATGACTGAAATTCGAAGTTACAAAAATGTTATCTCTAACAGACGAACTTCAGCTTATTAAAATTTGAATTTTTAGTCCAGCATAATTTGTGAAAAATGAAAAATTCATCTTAAACTATGTCGAAATTCATCTGAATTTAAAGTGTAAAAAGAGTTCAAAGTCAGTCTCACTAACAGACGAACTTTAGTTTTAAAAATTCAAACTTTGGAATGAAAATGTATAAGTCTGATTAGATGTCACTCTAACAGATGAACTTTAGTTTTGAAAATTTGAACTTTGGAATGAAAATGTACAAGTCTGATAAGAGGTCTCTTTGATCGACAAACTTTGAAGGCTCAAAATTTGAATTTTGAAAAGAAGAACTTTTATGTCATATTAAGTTGCTCATTGATAGACGAATTTTGGATCCCCAAAATTCAAATTTCGAGTGCACTGTAGCAATATGGAACAATTGTTCATACTTATCCGAAGCACTTTAAACTTGAAAATTTGAATGTTCTAACATAGGAAATGTTTGTCAAGCTCAAAATTCAAATTTCACCTTTGAACAAACAAACTTTGAAGTTCAACGTTAAAGTCTTTAACTTATGGTCTCTGATAAATTCGTCTGTTAACACCCCAAAATTCGAACTTTGGATATCAGATGCATTAAATGCACTTGGTGAATGGCTAGTTTTGCAGAGTAGCCATTGGGTAACATCTCTAATGGCTAGATCTTGTCTCTAACATATACTTAAGACATAAATCTATAAATAGAACTTCATTTGAAGTTGTGGGTAATAATTTTACATTGTATATACTGAAATTCTGCCAAAATCTTTATACAAAGCCTTCTACTCTCTTACACTTCATTTTTTGCTCTTCAACTGTGATACATACTCTAAATTAGAGAGCTTATCTTGTTGTAAACAATCTTATCTTTATCTGGAAGAAAGATTTTCTTGTGAGGGGATTGTTGGAGATTGTGCTCTAGGCCAATCATTGTATTATGAACATTGTATTTCATTATGAAAAAGAAAGGTGTTTTTTCGTACATTATTATATTGTTTGCATGTTTTCTTTATAATAATATCCTTGAATAAATTATTTTATCCTAAATGTCCCTAGTCAATCATCTTTGTGGGAACAATGATGAACTAAGGCTAGTATGATTTTGATTGATAATTATTTATGAAGATATAAATCAAAATCATAAACTCATGTTAGAGAATAGGTGCTGGATTGACCCGTCATGAGATAGCTACATGGATCAAGTTATAAGCATATCTCATATATAATCGTGTCACTAAGGCCTCAGACCTGAGATCATCATGGCTTCCTATATGGGGAATACTATACTTTGGTATAGTCAAGAGTCACCTTTAATCGGGAGATCATAAAGGCTATGATCGGGTATAGTGGAACTCGTGTGAAGGAAGATGAATAGTCAAGATGGAATATGTCCCTCTAATTAATGGAGAGATGTATCTCGACCTCTCAATTAGTAAGACTGAGAAATGCATGGCCGTACTCGAATGGAAGAGTTTCCATTTATTCTGTTAGTCTGCTCGAAGATGAAGAAAGTGATGGTCAAGTAAAATGAGGAAGACGTTTCTATGCCTCATACTTGACCTATATATCATGAGATAAGAGGGATATGATCGGGTTATATGATAGGTTGCATTGGATCACTGATCTCATATGATTTGGGTAGTTACAATGTCTTGCTAAATGCCATTTGTGAGTTGTAGATCCAATAGTGTTATTGGCCCACGGCCAACATCATATGGGCTTACACGGTCACACACAAGAACATGACAACTCGAGCTAGAATGTCCAGATGTTCAATTTGGGGTGATTGAATTATATATATATATTTGATATATATTATAAAATTCAAAATATATATATTGTTCAAATTAATTAGTTTTAAATTTAATTCTATATCATAGATTTAAATTTGAACTAATAATCTAAATTTGATTTATATGATAAATTAAGTTTGGATTTTATTCTGGATATAGATTAGATTATTAGTTTAAATTTATTCTATTTGATAGATTTAAATTCAAACTAATCTATTTAATTAATATTTAATTTATTTTAAATTATTGATTTAAATTAAACAAATATCAAATCCTATCTATATATTAATACAGACTATGATACAGAATCAACACAATTTTGAATCACCCTAAAGAGAGAGCAGTCGTACACTCAAAACAACGAGACTGTACGGATGAACAGTGAAACTATACGGATGAATAGTGAGACTGTACAGACAAACATCGAGACTATATGGATGTACGAATGTTCACAAATAGAGGTGCTAGCACGTCATTTGAGTTGGACTCATTATTCGTGTGGATACTAGTAGAGGGAGTAGATTAGACTTGTTAGTTCCTGGGATCTGATGAAACAAAAAGAATACCAAGGGATGCACTAGTGGTACATTCTCTTTCTACATCTCAATTTAAACAACGTTGACGGATCCATGGGAGGGAATTTCTTGATAGTTTTTCGCTGCGTGTATGCTGAAATTCCTAATAGTGGTATCAGAGCCATGTCAATGATTGTTTAAGTGATATGTTCTTGAGTGAATATGATTGCATATATGTGATATGTATGTGAATTATATTCTGTCTAATTCATCTTAATCTAATATTGTATATGCATGCAAACTATGGATTTTTTACTTGATTATGAATCTTTTAAACAAATCCCTTTCTGGTTTCGAATATGATGTTATTAGATTCAAATCAGTTTCTTATATGTCATGATTAGAATCAAACATGTTTCAGTTTTGTATATGATACGTTTTTAAATCTGTTTCGCATGAGTTTGATTCAATTATGTTTTCATATGTGATACGATTAGACTCAAATCCATTTTTGTTTCTGTTTCATACATGACGGGATTTTCAATATGTTTCGTATATGCTTAATCTAATTTAACGTGAAAATCACAATGGTTAAAACTTTTCATTAGATGAGATGTTTGTGATATACATGTTGTGATTTGTTTGAATTGGATGGGTATGGTGTATGATATGGCCCTAGAATGATATTGTGATTTTAAATATGGTCTGCATGTTGTGCCTCTCTCTATATTCTAGATGTACATTCTCTTCTCACCTCACTCCCCTTAAATGTTCAATCATGGTTTCCTTTATAAGTGTTATATTAGAACAATCCTTTCATTGGCTTGAGAGGATATAGGTTAGATGGCCTATATTATAACACATTTATTTTATGCTTTATGATGAGATCATATGCATATATGTGATGACTAGATGTATGAATAACAACAACATAATCAAATCCCTTGAATTAAATTTTAAGTATAAATGCCACCTTATTATGAACACCTATCAAGGCTTTGATCACCTAAACGTAGGATCCACCAAAGTGGGATACACTTAGGTTATCTTAGTGAGGCAGTTTGGGTAATGGTAATACTCATAAAGGTTCATGATGGCATGACTTAGAATTGGACAGATTTTCATACCAACTTCCAAAACTAAATACATAACATATTTACATGACTCAAACTCTTCCAAAATATGTTCCTCATATCAAAAGATCTCTAAATGAACATTATAGTAGCAAGACACAGCTTCATGAAAATATATATAATTTCATACATAATTACAAGAAAACAAGCAATCAAGGTGGCTATAAAACTAATCATCATTAATCTTCTACTTGCCTCTTGTCTTCTTGGTGGTCTTGCCATCACTTGAACCTATCATGTTAGTGCTTGGGGAGTGAGATTTGGGAAATCTCAGTAGCTGGTTTATTTCATGCAAATATATCATTCAAGTATCACAAACATTTCACATATAATCAGATGAATCATTAAAATTCCATATTGTCAAGTAAAAATTTTGGCAGAGTTTCCCTTTAGAAAATAGACATCCTAGGGAACAAAACCCCTCATTTTACAGTAAAAACCAGTCACAAAACAATACAAGAATAATATGGCAACAAGATATAATCATGGAAATAACAAAGAATAACATATTGTAATAAAATAAACCAAGCTACCTCTTATGTATTTCTTTGCTTTTCTTCTTTGAATCAAAGCTTTCACAAACTTTCTTGAACTCCCACAAGTCCTAAAACATCATTCAATATTCACTAAATCTTTTGAATCAAAGGGTTTCCTCATAAAGACTCACTTGAACCCTAAAATTTCATATAGTTTATCTTAAGCTTTTTCTTGAGTCCAACACTTGTTCTTAGCTAATTTGGACCCAATGAATCCATTTTTAGTATCAAAACAATTAAAATCCAACTCTTTCCCATCATACTAAAATAGCCAAAATCAGGGGTTTAGGAGGAAGAATGAAATCTTTCAAAGCTTGCTTCCAAATGTACCAAATATTGTTCCTTTCACTTAATCTTATGTTTTCTCAAATCTTTATGGCATAAAACCCCTTCTTTTCATAAACTCATACCAAAACCAAAATTAAAGACCCAAGGAAAAAGGAAGAACACTCTTGGGAACCATGGCTATCCACTTAAAATCTTAATTAAAATACTAGAGAATGAAAGGAGATTTACCTTAATTTTTGGCTTGATTTTCTTCCTTTCTTTGCTTCTCTTCTCCCTCACGTTTTTCTCTTCTTTTCTTGGTGTTTTTAGACTTTACTCCCTCGCTTTCTCTCTTACTAAAGTCAGCCAAGTCATGAACTAAAGGGAGGAATATATAAAATTTACCAACCAATGAAATTGTGCCACCAAAACTTCTTGATTTTTCTTAATAATTCATGAGAAATATTAAATAATTGGAATTCCTCATATGCAGCTTGGTCAGCATGAAATGGAGGGTATTTTGGTCTAAAAATTTTAGATATTTGCTTATCCAAATATATCTTGCACCGATCTGGACAAATAAAGCTAATTTAGCAGTATTTTTACTTGTATTGGGATACTAATTATAATTATATTTACCATAATATCTTTATCCAAATTGGTCTAAATATGAGGGCCATAAATTGTTTTTGAATTAATATTACCTCTTCTTGCAACCCAGACTGACTTTTATTGGGTAAAATATTAATATTAAATCTTAATTACCCAATAAATACTATTTTGATCTTAATAAATTCCATTGGTCAAAGCTCATTGAGAGCTTCATTTTAATTATAATTTTTCATATTTATAAAAATGCCCTTGACCTAAGGCAAATTTTAAATTTTAAAACTTTTAGGTAAGCTCTTCTTTTTTGTGTGTAATTTTTCCCAAAATTTATAAAATTTTCTTCATTGTGGGCCACGTCCACAGCCTCTTCGTTTTTTTTTCTTTTCTCCAAGAACAAAATCATCATTTTCTCCTTTTTCCTTCCGATCAAAATAATTGACCTCTTTGCCCTATTTTATGTAAAATGATGCATATCTGTTTTTGCAAATTCCTTATAGATTTTAAAATATTGAGTCTTGAACATCCAGTAAAAATTTCAGAATATTACACCTATCGCATTAGAGCAAGTTGACCTTCTTATGGAGGAGCCTTCACATCAGAGAGGGGTAGAAGTATTTGAGGAAGTGGATTTAGAGATGGGATTCTTGACGGACCCAGACAATACCCCTGATGATAGACTTATTGACGTTGAGTACATAGTTTATCGGATTAGACGCAGATATTCTAAGGAGTACAAGATGTAACATCTTAATTTTTATGAATGTATTTTATGACCAGATCATGTCATAAATAATATTAAAGTGTTTTGGATTAGCTCATGATAAATAGGGAAGCTTAGATATTTAATTAAATTAGCTTAAGGCCCAAAATATCCTAAAAATATAAAAAAAGGGCTTAAAAAGGGCAGAAATTGTCATTTACAATAAGAGAGAGAAAATAATATTTTAACACTCTGGAGTAAGTTAAAAGTACAAATGATACTGATTATGTGGGCCCTGAGAAGAAAACGTATAAACCCGGTAAAAGGTAGGTCCCACGTAAATAGTAAATGCTAGAGGAGATGAATAGTAAAGAGTAAACAAGATAGGTAAACCATACATGAAAAGATAAAAGGGAAAGGTAATGGGTCCCATAGATAAAGTAAATAGAAAAGAAACCGAGTACAATAGAAAATCTGGATAAAAAAGTACTCAAATCAAAGCTAAATTTGTCTGCAAAAGTAAAAAGTACACTGTCCTCTTTTCTTGATGTGATATAAAATTAGGAGCAAAAAGTTGGACATTTTTATCCTTCCCTATTCTCTCACAAGCTCAAAAATATCTAGGGGTATATTAGGTAATTGATATATAAAATGTGAGAATAATTGTGAGCCATCAGATTAAATCTCAATCTTACGATACACAATCCTTAGCCCTCCCTATAAATACCCCCTCCCTTTTACCTTTTCTCTCTCTCACACACACACACAAGTAAGAGGAAGAGGGAGTGTGAGAGAGAAAAGAAGGAGGAAGAGAGCAGAGGAAAGAAAGAAGAAAAAAAAAAGAAGAAAAAGAAGAAAGAAGAAAGGAGGAAGAAAAGGAAGGCAAGTAAGGGTTTTCTGAGGTAAGCTCCTACTCCAAATCTCTTCTAAGATTTCTTCTTCATTTATTTAGTTTAAGACTAGTTAGAGTTTAAGCTATTTTTTTCCTCCCCATTGCTCCTCTTTTTGGATCAAGACATGATTTTGAGGGAAGAATTTATGGTTCATGATTGAGTTAAGTTTGTATGATGATAATAAATTACTAAGTAAGGTTTAATGATGCTTTAGGCTTTAATCAAGTTAAGGAAGTGATCTAAAACTAAATGAAAGCAAGGTTCAAAGAAAAGTTAGTAAATCTTGAAAGTAGTCTCTTGCCGTTGCTTAATGTTATTACTTACGAATGTTTTATATATTATTATGATTTGTAAATGATGTCATATTGCTGTTATGAATGCTTTTCTATGATTGGTGGCTATTTTATGTTAAGGACTAAGCCCCGGAATACCCATTTATTAAGCCGTTATGCTGCCAAAATTTTGTTAAACAATATGGAAGTTTTGATAATTTAGTGAAAGTATGCTATGTTTTATATGCTTTCAAATGTTTTTATGATGACATGATGGCATGTATAAATTAACTACTGAGATTTCCCAATCTCACCCCATAGTTAACCAATGATAGGGCCAAATCATGGTAAAAGGAAGCATGTGGAGCATGAAGAATAATGATAATGGAATCTTGCTAAAAGCTATTAATATTATGTTTTGCAAAGTTTGACTCAAACTATTGTGTAAAATCAAATATACCTCCAAAAATTCTGGTGTCTACATATATGGATATATCAATGTCTCAGGAGCAAAATGACACTAGTTTAGCTATATTTAAATTTATACAATGGTAGTTATGCATGATTTACTAGAACAACTCCAGTAATGGTTTTATCTAGTCTTTGATGATAAATGTTGATTCTCTTGCCAGTATAGTTAGAATAAATGTACAAAAAAATATTTAGAAAGTAGATACATAAACATTTCCAAATATGTTAAGTATGAACCAAATGGATCTCTATGTTAAGATAAATAAATTTCCAAATTTAAGGTTCAATTTTCGGACAGAAATAGAGACACGAAAATAAATAGTAATATTTACTCAATAAACTGTACGAATCTGTGCGTTTGTTTACCAGTTTCTGATTTTTTCCTGAAAATTCAAGATGTGTAAGATTTGTAGAAACTTGAACCACTAAGAAATGATTTTGCTATTTTTAATTTTGATTTTCAAAAAATTTCTGTACAGTGAGCTGAAAAGCTGCAAGAAATAGTTTTAGGAAGTTTTAAAGTTTTAGTTGGTTCAAGTTTTCCAAGACTGTTTTATTACATTAAAACCAAGTAGTTTTCATGAGAAAAACTTTAAAATGAAAGATGTAACATTTTTGGTATCAGAGCATATATTTGGGCAATCTTTGCAATTGGAAAACTATATCTACTCTTTAAGTACTAGTTTTCTCTTTGGATATTAGGCATTTTAAAAGTCCTACATGATTCTTTATAGAAGTTTGGCCAGAGAACATTCTAGTGGCAAAAGAGATAAGTCTCATGAATAACTTGAGATAGTTGCTGGATTAGATGAGAATTCATTTTATAAATTTATTTTCCCATAGGTTATGAAATATTTTAGAGTTGGATTGTAGTAGATCCTAATAGTAAAGTGGGATTGCAGTAAATCCAAATGATCGTAGAAGATCCTACTAGGGCTCAGAGATCATAGTAGATCTCATGGTCGCAGTAGACCAAGTGTGAGGTCATAGTAGACTTCCCAAAAGAATGAGATGATAAATGAAAGGTTACTAAGCCCTAGAATTATGATAGTACTCTGAGAGCTAATGGCCTAAGATAAATTTAAAGTGAATTTCTTTTTAAATGTTAGACCCTTATTAATTTGGCAGCTAATACAAAAGTTTATTTAAAGAGTTTTCTCATATGCCAAGCCACTGATTAGAGGAGCATAATTGTGGGATATGAAAGACAATGATAAAGGCAGAAGTTAGATGCCATTTTTTGGTAATAGTTCAACCAGAAAGAAAGCAAGAAAGAAAGATAGTTGTACACTTTAGAAGTGTACTTCATGAAAGAAGTAAAAGTGAGTAAAAGCTGAAGGCAAATAAAAGCCTATGTAAGTAAAAAGTAATAATGACCATGAAAGTGAAGTATCCCATGTATGAAGAAAAGCAGAATTTTCTCAATGATGAACGTAATAGCCAATGAAAAGTAAGAGATAATTAGAAAGAAAAAAGTAAACATGAGAAGGATAATGGGGAACTCATACATGGCACGAAGGCAATATGGTCATATAAAGATTTGATGCCTTAAGGAAGTAATTTCTTATAAAAGAAGTTACAGTATTATCACATCCCATGATAGTAATGACAAGATAATACATAAAATAGGCTAGAAAAAGAATAACCCTTGAATGTAATTAATTTAGGTTCAGAATCTGAGATATGTTAATGGGCACAAAATGAATGAATTATGAGCATAAGGGATTCAAGAATTGTGTTGAGCAGTTAGGGGACAGTATGGAATCCAAATAGAAGGAAAATTCTTAGCCAAAAGATATCACAAGAAAGTATAAAAGAAATCCTCCAAAAGATAAATGCAGCCAAAGTACGGTAAAAAGGGGGTGGCTTTTGGGTCTTAGAACCTAATTAAGCAAGAACAGATGATAGTGAGAGGCCGAGATTAGTACAAATGTGGGATTCTAATTGGGCTAGCAAAGACTATATAGAAGGGTTGAGAAAGTTCCCTTACGTTGCCAAAACACCAAGTAGAGTAGCTAAGGAAGCACGTGAGAACATAGACATAATAGAAATGTTTATGAGAAAGAAGTTAGTAATCACTACCTTAAAAGTAGTTAAACTCCTAACCCATAGAAGCTAAAGACTTCCAAGGTCTATGATGATGAAAGTACATTATAGGGTTTGGATATGTACTTATGCACAAAGACATGGTGATAATTTGGATCTCTAAAATAGTAGTAATGAGGACCTCTAAAGTACCAGAGGTTAAAGAAAAAGAATATTCTCCCTTAGAATAGTGGTGAAGACCCTTTCAAAAGGAAATAGTATAGGTATAAAATAATGTAATGAAAAAAAAATTGTGTTCTCCCTTAGGATCAATAAATAGTGGTAAAAATCTCTGAAAAAGAGAGTAGTACAAGTAGAGAAGATGTAAGAAAATGATAATGACCACAACCATCAAAGTAGGTGTGGTGGTCTAAATCTTACAAGTTATAGAGAACCACAAAGTACCACCTAGAAATGGCTAGTGTGAAAGCTAAGTATAAGGAGTATGGAATGTATATGGCCAATTAAATGATGAAATAAGAAAGAAGAAAGTATGAGTTGAAGTCCAAACATAAAGAATAGAGATAAAGTTTGGAAACTATGTTTCATAAAATGAAACTAAGCTTATAGAATCCCATAGAGTAAGAATAGGAAATATCATTTTGGGATGTTATGCCTAAAAATCAGAAGTTAGATGAAAATAGGGATCATATGTCCTAGACTCATAACAGTGAGTTATCTATAGATCATAATAATGAATTAAGACTTAAAAGGAGGTCTAATGCCAGCAACCTCTAAGTCTAGTATTTGTATTAGTTCTCCAGAACCCCTCAGCATTTATCAGTTAAGCGTGCTTGAGCAGGAAAAACTTTATGATGGGTGACCTCCTGGGAAGTCCAATTTGTTAATGACCCTACACTAAAGAAAGTAAATAGCATGAAAACAAAAGCTAATAATTAAAGGGCATTCCCTAATGACAAGAAAGAAAAGATTGTAAGTAAGAAAAAAAAGAATGAGAAAGAGACCCTAGAAACCATAAGAGATTTAATGACTAGGGAAAACAAGGCAAAATGAGTATACAGAAGGATGCCTTGCTCAATTTGTCTTACCTTGACATTAATGATGATATTGGTATGAATTGATGGTAGTAAATAATGTCCTCCTTGAATGTGAGGACAAGACCATAATCATACTTATTGTGAAACTATCGTATACAAAATGAGTAGTTTGATGACAAAACAGATTAAAATATTGAAGATAAAGAAAGTCAGGAATATTTCCTCAAAAAGTCAAGTAAAAAGGGATAAGTGGGGAAATAATAGAAGTTCTTATAAGATAAGGAATTAATAAAATCCTTCTCCAAAGCAATGTAAAGGATCATCGCCTAAAAGAGAAGTAGAAAGTACTGTTAACACTACGCTTGGTGTATGGCCAATATTTAGAACGCCATTTGGCATGGTTCTAAATGAGATGATTAAGTTAAAGTAATAGATGATAGAATTTATGAGGAAAGGATTCATCAGACCAAATGTATCTCCCTGAAGTGCTCCTGTAATGTTGATTAAAGGAAAGATGAGAGCCTTAAACTCTATATTGATGATAGAGAATTAAATAAGATTATGATTAAGAACATGACTTGGTCACCTATAATAGATAATTAGTTAAATCAATTGGCTAAAGCCAATATTTTCTTCAAGATTTATTGAAGATTTGGGTATTATCAGTTATAAGTAAAGGTAAAAGATGCTTCAAAGACTGCCTTTAGAATTAGAAATGGGCATGATGCATTTAATGATTTACTTGTTGAGTTTGTTAAAGTTTCTAAACAATTGTCTCAAGCTAAAAAGAAAATAAACAAGCTTGAAAATGAATCTCATGTATGTTGCAGTGTAACACAACACTTTTCCTCTACTCCTTTTGTCTGTACCTCATACATTGAGCTGA
The DNA here is from genome assembly GCA_026686845.1 of Adenanthera pavonina. Taxonomy (NCBI): domain Eukaryota; kingdom Viridiplantae; phylum Streptophyta; class Magnoliopsida; order Fabales; family Fabaceae; genus Adenanthera; species Adenanthera pavonina. The sequence continues at coordinate 5,429,257 of JAIVEN010000019.1, read as the reverse complement.
GAGATAAGAATGCTTATCTCAACAAGACTCTAACCAGATTCACTCAATGTCAAGATATGCTGAAAGTGTTATTAGGAAAGCAGATAGTAAGTCAAAGCAAGATGGGTCTAAGATATGACTCTTGTGTTGTAAAAGAAAAGCTAAAAAACAAGAAGCAAAATCTTTATCTAAGAAATTTTGTGAGTGCTATTGGAAATTCAAATTACAATAAATCAACTCAAAACAAAGAATCATTCCCAGCTCCCAAAAATCAAAATGATAGATATTATCTACATTATTTTAGCCTACATCTTTTTCTTCTAGCCCCTTCTCCACTTGTCACTTCTGTAACAAGAAAGGTCATATATCCTCTTCTTGTGTATAAAAGAAGGAAGGAAATAGCAATGGAATGAAATGGGTTCCCAAAGGCACTTCAGTGCCCAAGGGAGGAACTAATTACAAGAAAGGACCTAAGCAAATATGGGTACCTAAAAGAAAGAACTAAAATCTATTTTACAGGTGTGTCTCAAGGCCCAGAAAAGCAACAAGTGGTATATGGATAGTGCCTGTTCGAGACACATGACTAGAGATAAAGAGAAATTCATCGTGCTGAGAGATAAGAAAAGAGGAAATGTTACTTTTGGTGGTGATCAGTCTAGCAAGGTGGTTGGTATTGGAATTGTGGGAAGGAACCCAGAAACATCTATAGAAGAGGTGCTGTTTGTAATTGGCCTTAACCATAACCTACTGAGTGTAAGCCAAACTTATGACAAAGGCAACTAGGTTCTATTTGATTCCAAATTCTGCCTAGCCATCAAAAAAAGTGACCACAAAGTCATTCTCAAAGCACAAAGAGATGTTAATTGTTATATTGTTGATTTAAATAAATTGCTTAGTCTAGATTCAATATGCTTAATCAGTAAAAATGATGAAAGTTGGCTATGTTATAGGAGATTGACTCATGTTAGCATGCATCAATTAAATAAACTTACTAAAAATGAACTTGTCTTTGGTTTACCTAATATCTCTTTTGAAAAGGACAAAAAATGTAATGCTTGTCTTAAAGGGAAACAAACTAAGTTCACTTTTAAATCTAAAAATGTTGTCTCTACATCTAGACCACTTCAATTGCTTCACATGGACTTGACAGGTCCTAGTCATGTTAAGAGCATTGGGGATAACCTATATGTGCTTGTAATTATAGATAACTATTCTAGATTTGCTTGGACTTTATTGCTTTCTTCTATAGATGAGACATTTGATGCTCTATTTGATCATGGTAGTGAGTTCAAAAATGCTCAATTTGCTTATTACTGTGAAGAAAATGGAATAAAGCACAACTTCTTTGCTCCAAGAACACCTCAACAAAATGGAGTTGTTGAGAGGAAAAATAGAGTGCTAGAAGAAATGGATGATGCAATGCTGAATGAAAAAGGATTACCAAAGTACTTCTAAGCTGATGCAATGAGTATAGCATGAAACCTAATGAACATAGCCTACATCAGACCCATTCTTAGCAAAACTCCATACGAGCTATACAAGGGAAAGAAGCCCAACCTCTCTCATCTTCATATTTTTGGATGCACTTGCTATATCCACAACAACAGCGAAGATAATCTGGGCAAGTTCTACACCAAATCAGATAAATGTATATTTCTTAACTATTCAAATAAAAGTAAAACATATAGAGTATTTAATAAGAAGTCTAAGACTATAGAAGAATTTGTGCATGTAGTGTTTATTGAAAATGAAACTCTTTATAAATCCAACTTAAATAAGGATGAATTGGTTTCTAGTTTTAAAAAGATGAACCATACTAAGAAAGATAAAATTAAACCTCCAAAAATAACAGAATCTATTGTTGTGGAGGAAGATTTTCAGGAGAAAGATCTTGAATTTGAAGAAAATGAAGTAATTTCACAAGAACTACCTAGAGCTTGGAGATATCAAAGGAATCATCCTATCGATCAAGTGATTAGGGATGTTCAAGAGAATGTTAAAACAAGAAAGCAACTTAGGGATCAAATAAATCACTGTGCATTCATTTCACAAATTGAACCTAATTGTATTGAACAAGCATTAAGTGATGAATATTGGATTAATACAATGCAAGAGGAACTTAATCAATTCTAGAGGAATCAAATTTGGGACTCGGTACTTGGGCCCAATGACCATCCAATTATTGGAACCAAATGGGTATTTAAAAACAAGCTTGATGAATCTGGTGTAATCATAAGAAACAAAGCTAAATTAGTAGCTAAAGGTTAATTATAATCAGAAAGAAAGCATAGACTATGAATAGACATTTACTCCAGTTGTAAGATTGAAAGCAATAAAGATACTTCTAGCCTATGCTTACATAAAAGGTGTCAAGCTTTACCAAATGGACATTAAAAGTGCCATTTTGAATGGCTATATAATGGAAGAAGTGTATGTTGAACAACCTCCAAGTTTTGAGGACTTAACAAATCCCAACAATATATATAGACTAAAGAAAGCTCTTTATATTCTAAAGCAAGCACCTAGAGCTTGGTATGAAAGACTGAGCAACTTCTTAACTAAAAAGGGGTTCACATGTGGAAAGGTGGAGAATACTCTTTTCACTAAGAAAGTCAATTCAAATTTGCTCATTGTTCAAATTTTTGTTGATGATATCTTATTTGGTGCTACTAATGAAAAGTTTTGCAAGGATTCTACTAAGTTAACACAGGGAGAATTTGAAATGTCAATTATGGAAGAACTGACATCCTTCCTAGGATTACAAATCAAGCAATGCAGTGATGGAATCTTTCTCTATTTGACAAAATATATGAAAGAGCTTCTCAAGAAGTTTGGGATGGAAAATGCAAAGACAATTGGCACCCCAATGAGTACTTCAACAAAGCTTGATTTGGATGAAAAGGAAAAGCCATTTGATATTACCAGATACACAGGAATGATAGGATCTCTATTATATTTGATGGCTAGCAGACTAAATATAATGTTCAGTGTGTGCATGTATGCAAGAATTCAAGCATGTCCCAAGGAATCGCATGCTACAATAGTAAAAGGGATCTTTAGATATCTCAAAGGAACCTCTCATACAGATTTATGGTATCCACGACAATGTGAAGAAGAGCTACATAGATAAACTGATGCTATTTTGGCTAGATCCAAAACTGATTGAAAAAGTACAATTGATACCTACCAACTATTTGGTGGATCTTTGGTATCATGGTTCAACAAAAAACAAAATAGTGTAGCTTTGTCCACTGCTAAATTGAATATAGTGCTGCTGGAAGTTACTGAGCACAAATTTTTTTGATGAAGCAATAACTGAAAGGCATTAGAGTTAATCTACATCAAGTTCCTATGAAGTGTGATAACTCCAATGCTATTAATAGCACAAAGTCCAGTAATGCACTCTAGAATCAAGCATCTAGAGATCAGGCATCACTTCATTAGAGATCATGTTCAAAGAAGAGATGTAGTCCTAGAGTATGTTCCAATAGAAAATCAACTACCTGACATTTTCACCAAGCCTCTTGTTGAAGATAAATTCAACTTCATAAGAAAAGAATTAGGAATGGTAAATCCCAATGAGCTACAAGCAAGTGTCAAACTTAATCTTTTTATGATCTAAAGTTAATTTGTTAAATCATATACTAACTTAAGTATCAGAATATGTATTTGATATTTTGCAGGTACCCTTCACGAGCTTATATGGTAAGAATTCAAAAGATGGAGTATCTCACACCTGGACAAGCTGTTAGCAAGGCTGATTTCCCAAGAAGGGGGCTGAATTGGGAAGATTGAAATTTTTCTGCACAAAGTGAAATGGGTAAGGATAGCACAGTGTAATGGAAGCAACGTATAAAACAGAGCAAGCTGAAAAGTAAGGATAAGGACAAGAAGACTCAGTAATTTATCCTGGTTCGGTCTATCCACTTGACCTACGTCCAGTCCCCAAGACAACTCTTGAGATTTTTCACTATACAGCAAGAATTCAATGGGCTTCTTGCTAATGCCACAGTACAACGAGTATGCTCTATTTCTGGAGCTTTCTCACTCTCTCTAAGCACTTCTATAATGTGCTTCCCAAACCCCTTGTGAATTCCCCTCACAAGTAAATCTATCTTCCAGATGAAGATTAGGTTGTGTACAAAGATATAACTCTCTTGAATAGAGTAGATATGAAGGTTAAAGTACAGATATTGAAGTTAGAGGGTAAAAGCTTTTGAGAAGAGGATTTAGTAGAAATTCAGTATATACAAGTTTGATTCGTTACCCACAACTTCAAATGATGTTGTATTTATAAATTTAGGTCCCAACTATTCGTTAGAGACAAAATCTATCCGTTGGGGAAGTTATCCAACGGTTACTCTGAAAAACTATCCGTTAACCAACCGCATTTAATGCTTCTGACATACTAAAATTCGAATTTTGGTTGGTCAACAGACGAATTTCGAAGGAACCGAAGGTTAAAGCTTCCAACGTAAAAATACGAAGTTCGTCTGTTCATGAAGTGAAATTTGAATTTTGAAACTTGTAAAATGTTTTCACGTTGTAACATACGAATTTTCAAGAAGAAATTTTTTCTGTTAAGTATGAACAGTGTTTTCAATTTTCTACAGTGCCCTCGAAATTTGAATTTTGGAAGCCCAAAATTCGTCTGTTCCTAGTATGTTCAAAAGGCACAGTGTTTCACTTTCTTCGAAATTTGAATGTTGAAAGAGTGAAGTTCGTCTGTCAGAGAGATTCTTTTCAGACTAACTTCAACATTCGAAGTTACAAAACTCTGTCATTCGTATGTCAACATTTCATTCCAACAGACTCACAACCTTAGCTTCTGAAATTCGAATTTTAATGTTCAAAGTTCGTCTGACAGAAAGAAGTTTTGAAACTTAAATTATTCTTGATCTCAGATGAACTTTAACATTGTTTCAGACGAATTTCTTCCATTTTCATAAGTTGTGTTTTATCTTAAATTCGAATTTTGAAGACTCAAAGTTCGTCTGTTTCAAAGAAGCTTCTTTCAGACTTATATGAAAATTCGAATGTTGGAAAGCCAAAGTTCATCTGTCAGATAGTATTTTTGAAACTCAATTTCATCTTGATTTCATATGAACTTTAACATTATTTCAGACGAATTTCTTTGGTTTTCTCAAACTGCATTTTATCTGAAATTTGAATTTTGAAGACTTGAAGTTCGTCTGTCACAAAAGGCTTCTTTTAGACTCATATGAAAATTTGAACTTTGGAGAATCAAAATTCATCTGACAGAGGAGCATCTCTTCAGACTTATTCATTTTTAGCTCGAAAAATTTGAATTTCCAAAAGCAAAGTTCGAATTTCCAACATGCCAGTTCAGTTTAAACTTTCAAACTTCGTCTGCTTGTGGGTGTTTTTCAAATAAGTCAAGATTTAACATAAAATCAAGGTTTAAAAACATCTCTTCTTCAAATCAAAACCTTTTACCCATTTCTAGCTAAAACTAAGGAACCTACAACAGATCTAACAACAATTACTCTGAATCTCTTCACTTGAATTATTTTGAGCTCCTTTGATATCTTCAATCCAAGCTCTTGATTGTTGGTTTGGAATCATCAAAACTCTTAATTCAACATTCTCTCCCTTTTTGATGATGATAAAACAACTTGTAAACTGGATTAGTACTTGGGTTTACTTTAGCAAGCTCCCCCTCAACATATGCATTATATATCAAAAGTATTCAAATACAGCAGATGATGTGATGATATTTAATGAGTAATAAGCACACAATATTGCAACCAAGAAATTCATTCATTTAAACAATTGTTGCTATACAAAAACCAGATTAATCAAAGTTCTAATACAAAATACAAAATGCAAACATTCAAAACAGAAACAGAAACACAAAGCACTACAAGAGGACTCAAGCCTAAGATTTAAACAAGTCTTCAATCACTTCTTCTTTGGCTTGGTCTTCTTGCTGTACATTTTTCCTTTCCCAGATGGCTCAGTAGTAGCAGACTTTCCAGTTTGCTTAATCTTCTCCCCCTTTTTGGCATCATCAGAAAGGCCAACAAAATCAGCCGGAGGAGGGATCTGAGAGACAGGAATGGCTCGTAGTGGCACAGGAGCAAAAGGGATTTCTGGCTGGACTGGTGCAGGAGGCTCAGGACTTGGTTCATTATCATCATCATCAGAGACCTCAAGCAACTCCTAATTGCCTGTCTTGAAAGAGCTAACTGAGCTCTTTGTTCCTCTGAGAGACCATAAGCAGCAAGAGAAGGAGAAGCTGGTTTAGCAGGAGGAAACATTTCTTCCAGCCTTCTCCTCTGAGCTTGCAGTAGAGCATTGTGAGCAATGGCTACATAATCAACAACAGGTATAATGCTTCTCTCTTCATTGCTCACACCCTCCTGCATAAAAGAGGTTGAAATGGCTGCAACCAGTCTTTCAACTTGCTCTGATTCTTGAATGGACAGAATTGAACCTTGAGCATCTTCTTGCATAGGCTCATGAGGGCTTGTTTCTTGAAGTCCTTCTTCTTCCAAACCATAGTCCAAGGGTGGACCAGGACTTGGTGTCCTCATTGTTCCAGCAGGCTCATCCCCATCTATATCATCATCATGGTCAGAGGAGGCAATCTCGAATGGGCTTGGAGGCTCAGGAGTTGGAGATTGGACAGGTATAGAGAACCTTGGCTGAGGTGGAGCTGAAGTGGTAGGGATTGCACTTCTGATATCTTCATAAGCATCAGCAACCACTTTCATGTTAACAGCCAACTGATGGATCTGATCTTACAGATGAGCAAATTTGGCATTTTGCTCATCTTTGATGCTTAGAATGAGTGTAGACAGGCTGTCATACAACTCAATGATCTTGGTTGGCTTGGCACGAGAGGAGGGAGTGGCTGGAATGTGAGTGGGCTTGGATGGAGATGGAATAGGCACAGAGGGTTGAGGAGTAGGTCTGGCAGGGGCCTCAGAAGTACCCTCTTGCTGTAGGGAGACACCTTCAACAAAGAATAGATCTTCGGTTCTTCTTGCTCCCTTTCTAACCTATCTTCCTTCATCCTTTTTAATGCCCATTCTTTGCAGTTCTTCCTCCTTGAAGATTTCAGTGGGCTTGCCCTTCCCTTTCTCAAGATGTTGAATTCTGGCATACTGCAGAATTCTGGAAATGATAGCAGCATAGGGGAGTGTGGAGTCCTTCCTCTGATCTCTAGCCTTGATCATGCGTTGGAGAATAATGTGTCCCATATTAATCAGTTTCCCACGCATGATTGCAGCCATGACATGTGCCTCTGCCCTTGTTATCAAATTGAAGCTGCCTCCTTTGTTGAATATAATCATGGACACTGTGTAGTGCAGGACCCTCACTTGAACACTGAGGTCGGTGGGCTTCAATATGTTTATTGATGGCCAATTTTCCTTCCTTCTGAACAATGTGCTCAGAATAGTACTCTCCTTGTAGTTCAGAACGGGGCCACCTTCTTCATCAGCAGTTTCTGCCTCATCCATGTACCCAGAGGCAATGATATCAATTTTGAGCCCATCTTGTCCTGGAATTTCCAGCACCTTGTTGAATGTCTCATCAGTAAGCCAAATAGTCCTAGACCTTAGATTGACTGCCCACTTCTTCTTCTTGCTATAGTACTTCAAGGAAGCATACCAGGACTTCACTACCTCATCATCATACCTCTCCAGTATTTCCAACAGATTCTTGTATCTTAACAACCATATCCCAGCATCAAAGTTGTTAGAGATCAAAAACTCTTCCAAGTTTACACAATGTGGCTTGATTACCTTTTTGTTGGCAAACTTGGTCGAATATTCTTCTTGAATATGAGGAGTGCTCCATAATGGTTGTGTGGTAAGTTGATATTCTCCAGATTGAGTACTGAAGAACGAAGTGGAAGCAATAGCAGCAGCTTTTGAAGGAACTGGAACCGAAGGTGTTGAATCAAGAGTTTTGATGATTCCAACCAACACTCAAGAGCTTGGATTGAAGATATCAAAGGAGATCAAAGCTGTTTCAAGTGAAGATTTTATGAGTTTTTGTTATTAGATCTTTTGTAGAGTCTTAGTTGTTGGTATGATTGGGTAAAATATTTTGATTTATAGAAAAGATGTTTTCAAACTTTGATTTTATGTTAAAACTTGAAACATTTGAAAAATACTTACAAACAGACGAAGTTTGAAAGTTTTAACTGAACTGTCAAGTTGGAAATTCGAACTTTGCCTTTGGAAATTCGAATTTTGAGCTAAAACTGAATAAGTCTGAAGAGATGACTCTCTGTCAGATGAATTTTGGTTGATCAAAATTTGAATTTTCACCTAGTCTGAAAGAAGCCTTTCTGGTAACAGACGAACTTCACACTCTCAAAATTCGAATTTCAAGTAAAATGAAGTTTGTGAAAACCAAAGAAATTCGTCTGAAACTATGATAAAATGCATCTGAACTCAAAATCAAATTAAGTTTGATGAATGCTCTCTGACAGACGAATTTTGAACTACCAACATTCGAATTTTCATCAAGTCTGAAAGAAGCCTCTTTATGACAGACGAACTTTACAATTTCAAAATTCGAATTTCAGACAAAATGCAATTTGTGAAAACCAAAGAAATTCGTCTGAAATTATGTTAAAGTTCATCTGAAATCAAGAAGAAATTAAGTTTGAAAAATGCTCTCTGACAGACGAACTTTGAACTTGCAACATTCGAATTTTCATATAAGTCAAAGGAGTTTCTCTGTGACATTCGAATTTCACTCTTTCAAAATTCGAATTTCAGACAAAACACAACTTGAGAAAACAAAAGAAATTCATCTGAAACTATGTTAAAATTCATCTGAAATTAAGAAGAAATTAAGTTTCAAAATTGGTCTCTAACAGACGAATTTCACTCTGTCAAAATTCGAATTTCGAAGAAAGTGAACTACTGTGCCTCTTTGAACGTTCAATGGACAGACGAATTTTGGGAATCCAAAATTTGAATTTCGAGGGTACTGTAGCAAATTGAAAACACTGTTCACAACTTACAGAAAAACTTTCTTCTTGAAAATTCGTATGTCACAATGTGAAAATGTTTTATGAATTTCAAAATTTGAATTTCACACTATGGACAGACGAACTTCGTATTTTTAACATTGGAAGCTCTAACCTTCAGTTCCTTCGAAATTCGTCTGTTGACCAACCAAAATTCGAATTTCAGTGTGTCAGAAACATTAAATACGGTTGGTAAATGGATAGTTTTTCAGAATAACCGTTGGATAACTTCCCCAACGGATAGATTTAGTCTCTAACGGATATTTGAGAACTAAAACTATAAATATAACATCATTTGAAGTTATGGGTAACGAATCAAACTTGTATATACCGAATTTCTGCTGAATCTTTTCTCAAAAGCTTTTACCCTCTCAACTTCATTATCTGTACTTTAATCTTCATATCTACTCTATTCAAGAGAGTTGTATCTTTGTAAACAATCTACTCTTCATCTGGAAGATAGATTTACTTGTGAGGGGAATTCACAAGGGGATTGGGAAGCACATAGAGAAAGTGCTAGGAAAGTTTGAGAGAGCTCAGAAACAGAGCATACTCGTGTATTGTGGCATTAGCAAGAAGCCCGTTGAAATTCTTGCTGTATAGTGGATAAATCTCAAGAGGTGTCTTGGGGACTGGACGTAGGTCAAGAGAATAGACCGAACCAGGATAAATCACTGAGTGTTTCTCTCCTTATCCTCATTTATCAACTTGCTCTGTTTTACTCGTTGCTTTCATTATACTGTGATATCTTCACCCATTTCACTTTGTGCAGAAAAATTTCAATCTTCCCAATTCACCCCCCTCTTGGGAAGTCAGCCTTGCTAACAGAAGGTTCTGCACTTTTTGGAGAGGAGGGTCCAGCTTTCTGAGAATCTGCTTTGGATGTAGTCTTTTGGCATTTGGAAGGTGTTACCTTGCTGGATTCGATCTTTCTCTTTGATTTCTCTCCTTCCTTCAAGGCATATTGTGATTTAACATTCCTCTTTGGTCGGGCCTCTCCTTTCCCAGCTTCAGGATTTTTCACTCTAGCCATTTCTTCGGATGAATGTTGCTGAATGTGGCTTAGAATTGGTTTATAGGATGCGAAAGGAAGTTTAATCGGTGGGAAACGATGGTTTTTGGGCAGGATTAAAGAGAATTGAAGAGATGATCAGAACAGACTTAGAGGAGTTAAGAATAGGGTTGCGTCTGTTCCTTGGAAAACCATCGGGTTTAACGTAAGTAACCGTCTGACAGACGAATTTTGAGAGGTCAAAATTCGAACTTCGAGCAGTTACAAGTTAAACCGTTCAGCAAAGCTTACTGACAGATGAATTTTCTTCTGAAAGTTCATCTGACAATGGCTTGGAACAAGCAATACAAGCACAACAGACGAATTTTGTTCCAACAAAGTTCGAATGTTGAAGAGAAAACAGCAGGCAACAACCAAAACATCAACCTATAGATGAATTAAGCATGCAGAACTTCATCTTTCAAGCATTCAACATGAAGAACATGATTCAACAGACGAATTTTAAATTGAAAATTTGAATTTTTCAACTTTTGTAAAGGTTGTCCAACATTCGTATGTTAGGAAGTGATAATTCGTATAACAGTGATGGACAAACATAACTTTGAAATTTTTGTTTTTGAAAATTCAAACTTCCAAGATTCAACAGACGAATTTCGAGGCATCATCGAGAATTGTTTCAAAGCATAACAGGTCGAAGTTCGTCTGTTGGTCAACTAAAATTCGAATGCTGACCAGTTCAAAAACATAGTTTATGAAGCAAAATACGTCTAACACACATTTAAAATATGAATATCATCTTTAAAAACTTATAGAATGGATCCAGAACTTAGGATTTTCGTCATTTACTTCACTTTTCTGGTTGTTCCATTCTGGTGTGCTTCAATCTTCAAGTTTATTGCCATTGAATCTTGTGAGGAGCACCTGCAACTTAAATTAAACATACTCCGATGCTAAAGTTAGAATTAACCTTTGAAAACAAGATTGCATGAGAATAACTTACAGTTCATTGGGATTTTCCATACCCAATTCTCTCCTGATTTTGCAATGCCTGTCTTCTGATAGAGGCTTTGTGAGTATATCAACAACTTGATCCTCTGTTGGGATATACTCCAGCTTAACTTCTCCTTTCAGAATGTGATCCCTAATGAAGTGGTGCCTGACTTCAATATGTTTCGTCCTTGAATGCATGATAGGATTCTTTATGATATTTATGGCACTTTGGTTGTCACACATGATTGGTATTTCTTTCATTTTAACCTCAAGATCTTCAAGCTGCTGCTTCATCCAGATGACTTGGGCACAACAGCTTCCAGCTACAACATACTCAGCTTCTGCAGTGGATAGGGCCACACTGTTTTGCTTTTTGCTGAACCATGAAACCAGGGATCCTCCAAGAAACTGACAAGTTCCACTTGTGCTTTTTCTGTCAGTTTTGGATCCTGCAAAATCAGCATTAGTGTATCCTTTGAGATCTTCTCCATTGCCTTTTGGATACCAAAGACCCATCTGTGATGTTCCAATAAGATATCTGAAAATTCTTTTCACAGATGTTGCATAGGTCTCTTTGGGGCATGATTGGAACCTTGCACACATACAGACACTAAACATAATGTTAGGTCTGCTGGCAGTTAAGTACAGCAGGGATCCAATCATTCTTCTGTACTGAGTAATGTCAAACATCTTCCCATTCTCATCCATGTCCAGTTTGGTTGCAGTAGCCATAGGTGTTCCCATTGGCTTGGCATTCTTCATTCCAAACTTCTTTAGCAGCTCCTTTAGATACTTGGATTGACTGAGAAAGATACCATCACCAAGCTGTCTAATTTGCAGTCCAAGGAAGAAGTTGAGTTCACCCATCATGGATATCTCGAATTCTCCCTGTATTAACTTAGAGAATTTCTTGCAAAGAGCTTCATTAGTAGCACCAAAAATAATATCATCAACATAGATTTGAACAATTAGTAAATCTTTATTTTCTTTCTTAGTGAATAAAGTTGTGTCAACTTTGCCTCTATTGAACCCCTTTTCAGTTAGAAAATTGCTCAGTCTCTCATACCATGCTCTAGGGGCTTGTTTTAAACCATAAAGAGCTTTCTTCAGTTTATAAACATGGTTTGGTTTTGTAGAATCCTCAAAACCTGGAGGTTGATCTACATAAACCTCTTTCATGATATATCCATTTAGAAAGGCACTCTTTACATCCATTTGATATAGTAAGATATTTTTCATACATGCATATGCTAGCAGTATTCTTATAGCTTCTAATCTAGCTGTTGGTGCAAAGGTTTCTTCAAAATCAATACCTTCTTCCTGATTATACCCTTTAGCAACCAATCTAGCTTTATTTCTGATTATTGTTCCAAATTCATCAAGTTTATTTCTGAAAACCCATTTGGTACCAATGACAGGATGATTTTTGGGCCTAGGCACTAAATCCCAAACTTGATTTCTTTCAAACTGCTTTAGTTCATCTTGCATAGCTAAAATCCAGTAATCATCAGTTAAGGTTTCTTCAGCACATTTGGGTTCCATTTGTGAAATGAAAGCACAGTTTAGCATTTTGTCCCTTAACTGTTTTCTGGTTTTGACTTTCTCTTGAACATCCCATATCACTTGATCAACAGGATGATTCCTTTGATATCTCCAAGCTTTAGGGAGTTCTTGAGATGTTTCTTCATTATTTTCTTCATCAAACTCTTTCTCCTGGATATCTTCCTCAATGTTAACAGATTCAGATATCTTTGGAGGTTCAGTTTTACTTTTATCAGAAATGCCCAGTTTTTCAAAATTGAAAGCAAGATCATCCTCATTGGTAACATGTTTTGAAACAGTTTCATTTTCAATGAAAACCACATGCACAGATTCTTCTACCACATTTAATCTTTCATTATAAACTCTATATGCCTTACTCCTACTAGAATAGCCCAGAAATATACCTTCATCGGATTTGGCATCAAACTTACCCAGATTTTCTTTCCCATTGTTGTGAACGGAGCATTTGCATCCGAACACATGGAGATGGAACAGATTTGGCTTTCTTCCCCTGTACAGCTCGTATGGAATCTTCCCAAGGATTGGTCTGATGTAGGCTCTGTTTATGATGTAGCTTGTTGTATTCACTACATCAGCCCAAAACACTTGAGAGAGTTCCTTCTCATTCAGCATAGCTCTGGCCATCTCTCCAATAGTTCTGTTCTTCCTTTCTACTACCCCATTCTGTTGAGGGGTCCTTGGAGCTAAGAAGTTGTGGTCAATTCCATGCTCATTGCAGTACTCCAGAAAGTATGCATTTTCAAACTCTCCTCCATGGTCTGACCTGATAGACACAATAGAAATACCTTTCTCATTTTGCACTTTCTTTGCTAAGGTTACAAATGCATCAAAGGTATCACTTTTAGAGGATAGAAATAATGTCCAAGTGAATCTAGAATAATCATCTACAATTACAAGCACATACAGATTACCACCAAGACTTTTCACCCTAGATGGTCCAATTAAGTCCATATGCAGCAATTCAAGTGGTCTAGTTGTGGTAACTACATTTTTAGATTTAAAAGATGATTTAGTTTGTTTCCCTCTTATGCATGCATCACATTCTTTGTCCTTTTCAAAAGATATTTTTGGCAGGCCAGTTACTAGCTCATTTTTAACCAGTTTAGACAATTGATTCATATTAACATGAGCTAATCTCCTATGCCATAACCAACTATCATTATCCTGACTAATTAAACATACAGAATCCAAGGGAGGAAGTTCATCAAGGTCAATAGTATAACAGTTACCATCCCTTTGAGCTTTGAGGATTACTTTGTGATCACTTTTTCTGATGACCAGGCAAAACTTTGAGTCAAACAGCACCCAATTTCCTTTATCACAGGTCTGACTCAAGCTCAGTAAATTGTGGTTGAGGCCAATCACAAACAGCACCTCTTCAATGGATGTTTCTGGATTTTTGCCCACAATGCCAATACCAACAACTTTATCATATTGATCACCTCCAAAGGTCACCTTTCCTCCTTTCTTGTCTCTAAGGGTGATGAACTTCTCCTTGTCACTAGTCATGTGACTTGAGCAGGCACTATCCATATACCATTTGTTGCTCTTCTTAGCTTTGAGACAGACCTGCAAAATAATGTACATGTTTTCCTTTTAGGTACCCAAATTTGTTTGGGTCCTTTTTGGTCAGTATATTTTTCCCTAGATACTGATGTACCCTTGGGAACCCATTTAACTTTCTATTAAGTTCATTTTTCTTTAAGGCACAAGAGCTGGAAACATGTCCCCTTTTGTTACAGTAATGACATATGGTAAAGGGACTGCTGGATTGAGTAGCAGGACGAAAACAATGCAAATAATACTTTTGTTTTGCATGCTTTGGTTGATTATATGTTTCTATGCGAGGAGACATGTGATCTTTCTTTCTATTGTTCTCAGCATGGACAAAATGTCTCATGTATGCATTCTGATTTTTCTTCCTAAGTTTTTCTTTTACAGCACATGGATCATAGCCAAGACCAGCTTTTCCTTGAGATATTCTTTGGCTCCCCATTAAAGCAAACAACATATCTTTTCCTTTAGTGAGCTTAGACATGCTTTTCACTAAATATTCATTAGTTTGCTTCAGTTCAATACAGGATTTGCAGCAAACAGATTCAGCAGCAGGTAGAGATGTGGTTTCAGAAAAGTTGCTCTGAGATTCTAGTTTACTAATCTTTTTCTTTGCTAGTTTTAGTTCTTTAGCAACTTTAATGAACTCATCATGAAGCTCATGAAATGCTTCCAGTAATTCAGAATAAGAAGGTTCAGATTCATATACCTCTTCTTCCGGATCACTGCTGCATGAGGGTTCGACTTCTTCAGAATCAAGTGCCATCAGACAAATGTTGGCAATCTCATCTTCATCTTCTTCTTCCTCATCTGAGCTGTTACCCCATATCAATGAGATGTAGGCTTTCTTCTTCTTCCCTTTGTTAGCAACTTTCTTTTCTCTTTCTTGCTTTTTGAGGAATTGAGGGCACTCCCATTTGATGTGTCATTGCTTCTTGCACTCATAGCAAGTTACAGGTTCTTTTGCCTCTCTCTTGCTCTCTCCAGCTGCTCCCTTCTTGAAGATTCTCTTGTTTCTCTTTCTGCTGTAGAATCTTCCGAATTTTCTGACCATCATAGCCAGAGTTTCTTCATCCAGCTTGTCTCCTTCATCAGATTCTTCTTCTTTTTCTTTAGTAGTTTTAAGGGCAAGGCCTTTCTTCTTTCTGTCCTGTCCAGCTTCCTTGAGAGCTTTCATTTTTCCTTCATACTCCTCAAGACTGCCGAAGAGAGCTGTGACAGAGGCCATTGATTCTCCTCTGGCTTCCTCTATTGCTGTCACCTTAGGTTGCCATTCCAGAGGAAGAGCTCTGAGTATCTTTCTTACTTTTTTAGATTGAGTGTACTCCTTTCCCAGGCTCTTCAATTGATTCACAATGAGAGTGAATCTCTTTTGCAGCTCCTTTACAGTTTTTCCTTCAGTCATTCTGAAGCTTTCATACTCTCCAATGCATGTGTTTAGTCTGTTCTCCCTGACCCCAATTGTTCCTTCATGTGCAATCTACAGGATGTCCCACATTCCTTTAGCAGTGGAGCATTGTGAGACTCTGTAAAATTCATCTTGGTTCAGGGCACTGACTAAACAATGCTTTGCCTTGAAATTTAGCAAGACCCTCCTTCTGTCTTCTTCATTCCACTCTGCTTCTGGCTTCTTTTTGTATCTTCCATCATCTGTCAGGGTCATTGGGAAGAAATCTCCTTTCTCAATGACTGACCAGATATCAAGATCAATTGACTGGAGATAGATTTGCATCCTCATCTTCCAGTACCCATAGTGTTCTCCACTGAAGCCAGGTGGTCTATTTGTGTTATTCCCTTCTGGTAGTATGCTTTCACCAAAGCCAGCCATTTTAATTCCCGGACTATGAGATCCTTTGAATGGGAATCCGGGCTCTGATACCACTTGTTAGCAAGGCTGACGTCCTAAGAGGGGGGTGAATTGGGAAGAATGAAATTTTTCTGTATAAAGTGAAATGGGTAAAGATAGCACAGTGTAATGGAAACAACGTATAAAACAGAGCAAACTGAAAAGTAAGGATAAGGAGAAGAAGACTCAGTAATTTATCCTGGTTCAGTCTATCCACTTGACCTACGTCCAGTCCCCAAGACAACTCTTGAGATTTTTCACTATACAGCAAGAATTCAACGGGCTTCATGCTAATGCCACAGTACAACGAGTATGCTCTGTTTCTGGAGCTTTCTCACTCTCTCTAAGCACTTCTACAATGTGCTTCCTAAACCCCTTGTGAATTCCCATCACAAGTAAATCTATCTTCCAGATGAAGATTAGGTTGTGTACAAAGATATAACTCTCTTGAATAGAGTAGATATGAAGGTTAAAGTACAGATATTGAAGTTAGAGGGTAAAAGCTTTTGAGAAGAGGATTTAGCAGAAATTCAGTATATACAAGTTTGATTCGTTACCCACAACTTCAAATGATGTTGTATTTATAGATTTAGGTCCCAACTATTCGTTAGAGACAAAATCTATCTGTTGAGGAAGTTATCCAACGGTTACTCTGAAAAACTATCCGTTAACCAACCGCATTTAATGCTTCTGACATACTAAAATTCGAATTTTGGTTGGTCAACAGACAAATTTCGAAGGAACCGAAGGTTAAAGCTTCCAACGTAAAAATACGAAGTTCGTCTGTTCATGAAGTGAAATTCAAATTTTGAAACTTGTAAAATGTTTTCACGTTGTGACATATGAATTTTCAAGAAGAAAGTTTTTCTGTTAAGTATGAACAGTGTTTTCAATTTTCTACAGTGCCCTCGAAATTTGAATTTTGGAAGCCCAAAATTCGTTTGTTCCTTGTACGTTCAAAAGGCACAGTGTTTCACTTTCTTCGAAATTCAAATGTTGAAAGAGTGATGTTCGTCTGTCAGAGAGATTCTTTTCAGACTAACTTCAACATTCGAAGTTACAAAACTCTGTCATTCGTATGTCAACATTTCATTCCAACAGACTCACAACCTTAGCTTCTGAAATTCGAATTTTAATGTTCAAAATTCGTCTGACAGAAAGAAGTTTTGAAACTTAAATTATTCTTGATCTCAGATGAACTTTAACATTGTTTCAGAGGAATTTCTTCCATTTTCATAAGTTGTGTTTTGTCTGAAATTTGAATTTTGAAGACTCAAAGTTCGTCTGTTTCAAAGAAGCTTCTTTCAGACTTATATGAAAATTCGAATGTTGGAAAGCCAAAGTTCGTCTGTCAGATAGTATTTTTGAAACTCAATTTCATCTTGATTTCAGATGAACTTTAACATTATTTCAGACGAATTTCTTTGGTTTTCTCAAACTGCATTTTATCTGAAATTCGAATTTTGAAGACTTGAAGTTCGTCTGTCACAAAAGGCTTCTTTCAGACTCATATGAAAATTCGAACTTTGGAGAATCAAAATTCGTCTGACAGAGGAGCATCTCTTCAGACTTATTCATTTTTAGCTCGAAATTCAAATTTCCAAAAGCAAAGTTCAAATTTCCAACATGCCAGTTCAGTTTAAACTTTCAAACTTCGTCTGTTTGTGGGTGTTTTTCAAATAAGTCAAGATTTAACATAAAATCAAGGTTTAAAAATATCTTTTCTTCAAATCAAAACCTTTTACCCATTTCTAGCTAAAACTAAGGAACCTACAACAGATCTAACAGCAGTTACTCTGAATCTCTTCACTTGAATTATTTTGAGCTCCTTTGATATCTTCAATCCAAGCTCTTGATTGTTGGTTTGGAATCATCAAAACTCTTAATTCAACACAAGCAACATTTACTAAAGAAAAATGGAAATTCAAATTTTTAGTATTTATCTGTAAGGTCTACTCTTCAACAGTCATACTTTAATTGCAAATAGATGAACTTTCATGCTTTATCTATCTTATTGAGTGACTTTGTTTGTTTGAAATTCAAACTTGAGGTATTTAACAATCGAATTTCAGTGCTTTATATGTTATGCGTGTGTTTCAACTTTCTTGAAATTCAAATTTTGATTGTTGATATATGTAATGGTATGTTTATCTATATACAACATTAGAACTTTGATGATTCAATATTCGCACTTCAAACACTTCTTCATAAAATCTTGAAATTAGAACTTTGACTCGCAACATTCATCTATTGGACATCACATGTTTACTTGCTTTTAGATTGAAAGTTCAAACATTCAAACTTCGAGAAAAAAAATTCATCTGTTGAAACTTTTGTCCATGTTTGAGTCTCTGATAATCATATTTCAAGATAGAAATACAAATATTGAGATATTGTCAGAGAAGTAAGTCTCTAACAGATAAACTTCAAGGTTGCAAAATTCATCTGTCAAGACAATTTCTCTATGCTTTGAGGAATGTACTCATCCAAAATTTGAATTTCGGCCCCCAAAATTCATCTATCAAGCAGTTACAAAAGAGGACTTAGAGGGACAGACACTAAATAGATACAACCCTACTCATATTTCAACTGTTACACTTCTTATTTTCTCTCAACCATTCCTAAATTTCTTCGGTAAAACACATTTTTCCACCAATTTAACTCTAAAACAAACCCTACAAACATCTCTAAAACATTCTTTAAAAGAAATTTCTTGGGAAAATGCCCAGAGTACAGAATGCTAATGTCGGGAAGGAACAAGGTAAGCCCAAAAGATCTACCTAATCTCAGTACATGTCAAAAGAAGGTGACACTTAAAAATGGAAAGATGAATCAAGCAAGGGAATGCCTTCAAAGAAATAGTAAACACCATTAAAGGCAGTATCAAAGAAGTCTATCCCTATTGCTCCTATATCAAGTACAAAGTCTAAGGAGTTGCAAATGACTATAGAGCCTCATTGCAGTTCTAAGGAAATTTTGAAGGAATTCACTACAAAATGTGCTGCAAAGAAGGTCATCACTCCTCATTGCATAAATCTGGAGCAATTTCTCATTTCAAATAATTTTGATGCTAGATTATGGATGAAAAGTTACAAAAATCTTCTAAAGGTTAAAGAGAGATATGACGTTGAAGTGATCCAAACTTGGTATGCCTTGTTGAAGTTTACTGACAAAAAAGAAGTACCAAATAACTCTTAGGTCAAGGAATCTATGGCTAATAGATGAAAACCTCAACAACATTCTAGAGATTCTCGGACAGAATAGATTTAAAATTGATATTTCTGCCACCAAATACATGGATGAAGATGATGAAGTAGATGAAGAAGGCAGAGAATATATAAACCACAAGAAGAGTACAATTCTGAATGCACTCTTCAAGAGAAGGGAGAATAGGTCTAGGATCATTTTCAACAAGAAAGGAAGCTTCAATTTGATTACTAGGGTTGAAGTTCATGTAATGGCAGCCTTGATCTAAAGAAAGGAGCTCAACCTAGGACACATTATCTTTCAAAGGATGATTAAGGCTAAAGATCAGAGAAAGGACTCAACACTACCTCATGCCTCAATTATCATCAAGCTCCTCAAGTATGCCAAGATCCTACATTTGGAGAAAGGCAAAGGAAAGCCTGCTGAGGAATTTAAAGAAGAAGGACTAATGAGAATGAGCATAGAAAAAAAAGGGTAGATGTATTAGAAAGGGGGTTGGCAAATCTGAAGATCTATTCTATGATGGGGGAGAGCCACAACAGCAAGAAACTACCTCTGAATTGCTCCAGCCATCCAACCCGATCCACAAGCAACCCAACCTTAGCCAACCCAGCAACCTAAACCTTTTATCCCATCTAACTTGGCCCGACCTAGTACCATACTCAAGTTGTATGACTATTTACCAGAGATAATGTTAAGTATTAAGGACGTACAAAATGCCAAATTTGCAAATATGCAAACCCAAATAACTAACTTGGCCAATAACCTCAAGGTTGTTATTGATGTCTATAATGATCTTCGAAACTCTCTTCTAACCACATCAGCACTACCTCAGCATGGTTCCTCTATTCCTCTCAAATATGTCTCCCCTTATGTCTAAGTCCTTTAGAAGAAGAACCTTTTGATGCTAATGCTACTGCTGCTACTGTTGTCACACCTCAAGGCTCCAATAATGATACTAGCCCTGGTCCATTTCTAGATTATGATATTGAGGACACTGAAGCTAGTTAAGTGGAAAGCTCCCATGAGCCAGTGATGGAGAAAGCTACTCAAGACTCAATTTTGTCAACTAGCTTCAGTGGCAAATGGAGAAGCTTGTTGCAAATCTTACAGCTGCACCTATTATTCAAGTCACTCTCAATGAAAAAAAGGGGATTATGCCTTACATTGACTTTGCTACTATTGAACTTGATACTATAGTGCAAACTCAGAAGCACCAGCAAGATGAGATGTTTCTTGCTCCTGCACCTCAACCTCCATCTTCTAAACAAGGCCTTACAGTGGAATGACGGGCTAGGCTAGGTAACATCCTAAGGGAAGCTCAGGAGATATCTTCAAGGTCTGATGATGATCTTCCTTAGATACCTCCTTTAGTTCCCTTTGTATCAATTTCTCTTCAGGCCATTCCCTTAGCTCAAGTCCCTCCCCCCTCTAGACCTACTCCTGCTCCTAATGATGCCAAAAAGAGGGAGAAAGAGGCTGGACAAACTGGAGAATCTGGAGTTACAGCTAGATAAATTGAAACTAGACAATCTAGAGCAGCTGGACAATTAGGAAAAACATATGGCAAAAGGATCAAGCTAAAGGCCAAAAAGAAATTATTAGTGACATATCTTCAAAGCTTAGATCGTTTTAGGACTTCTTAGAACTCTGTAGGATTATATGACTTTGTGATATAGTTCTTTTTAGATATAATCAATGTACTTTGTTTGAACCTATTTGAATCTCTGTACTAAACGCGTTTGCATCAATGAAATTTGTTTCAACATTTCCTTTTCTATTCTCTTAAATCCTCTACTCTAATACATGTGCTGTATTTATATGTTAAATTCAAATTTTAATGCAAATGTTAAGGGAAAGCTCTTGGAAGCAAACCCAAGTACTAATCTAGTTTGCAAGTTATCTTGTCATCATCAAAAAGGGGGGAATATTGAATTAGAAGTTTTAATAAGTCCAAATAATTAAAGCTTGGAAGGAAAGTATCAAAGGAGTATGAATGGATAAAGTGAAGAAATCCAATGGAGAACAAGAGAAGATTTGGTTTCTAGGATTTTTCACTTTCAACACTAGGTAAAAAGCTTTGAATATCACTTAATTATGTTACCACAATGTTTAAACAAGTTATTTCAACATTATCTAATGTTAGCTTGTGTTAGAATTGAAAAAATATTAGCTAACAGATGAATTTTGTTATTGACTCATGTTTATATTGTGTAAAATTCTAACTTTGCATGGTGAAATTTGAAGTTACAAAGGTTTTATATTTGATACATAAATTTTAGTTTTGAAATTTAAATTTCGGGCTAAGTATTATTAGTGAAAGTATGCAAAATTCACATGAAGCTTAGTTAAAATTTGAATGTTGGTGAAGTTCAAAGAAAGTTCAGAGTCACCTCTTCTAACAAATGAACTTTGGACTTTAAAGTGCAAATTTCAAAATGAGAACTTGTGAGTTTCATTAGAGCATGCTTCTGACAAATGAACTTTGTAGTTCAGCATTCAAACTTCAAAGAGAAAACTTTTGTGTCATATTAAATGTGTCTCTAATAGATGAATTTCAGTTTTTGAAATTCAAATTTTGAATGTATTATGAAAACTTGAGACAATTGTTCAAACTCTTCAGACACACTTCCAATATGAAAATTCGTATAGACTAACATGGGATATCTTAAGCAAACTTGAAATTCAAATGTCACATTGTAACAAATGAATTTTGAAGTTCAATGTTATAGTCCTTAACATTTTGTCTTTGCAAAATTCGTCTATTGAAGTCCAAAATTCAAATTTTGACATATCAGACGCATTAAATGTAGTTGATGAATGATTAGTTTTGCAAAATAACCGTTTGTTAAAGTCTCTAACAGCTAGATCTTCCGTATAATAACTAGTTTAGTCACAAATCTATAAATAGAACTTCATTTTAAAGTTGTGAGTAACCTTTTTAAGTTTGTCTATTTACGAACTCTGTTGAATTTATTAGACAAAGCTTTTTCACTCACATACTACATTTATTATGCCATAACTTTCATATCTACTCTATTCTATGGAGTATTCATTTTATGTAAAATATTTTCTTTCGCTGAAAGAAAGATTCATTGTCTAGAGAATCATAAAAAGATTTTTGGAAAAACTTATAAAAGTGTTAAGAGTGATTTTCAATGTTCTCATATCAGAACACAAGCATTGTATTGTGGTAATACAAAGAGCCCGTTCAATTTTTGCAAATAGTGAAAAATCTCAAGTGTTGGCTTGATGACTAGACGTAGGTAAAGTGAATTGGACCAAACCACGATAAATCTCTGAGTCTTCTCTCACTTTATCTTACAGTTATATTATTATTTATCATACTCTACTTTTTTGCAAGCTTTTGTTTTCACTGTTACATTGTGTTTTTATAGAAAAATTTAATACTTCCCAATTCACCCTCTCTTGAAAAGCCAGCATTCCTAACTCACAATGTATAAATTGCTGGAGAATTCATTAAGTTCAAATGGAGTTAAATGTTCAAGCTACTAATAACGAGCAAGAAGGATATTCCTAAAAGAAAAAGGATAGCATCCACTGATCTAAATTTAAAGTCCAGTATGCTACAATACAATATGTCTAGGATGTTCTTCAACAACTCAGGGAGCTTTACACACATAACAATCAAAGAAATGATGACCATGGCCTTAATAATAAGGTAAATGTGGTAAATTTGATTATGCAGAGGATGATACATGCTAATTCATTCAGAGGAGAAGGAAATTTGCTATAGGGAACTTTTATCACTGCTATATTGAAGGCTAACAAAATCCATCATCTAGAGAAGAAGAAAGGGAAGTATGCTAAGCCTTTCAATGAGGAAACTCTTCAAAGGATAAAGATATTGCTAAAGGAAAATTGAGGGACTCCATGAGGAAAGCCAGTGATGAAGAAGAATAGGAAAAAGTAGAGTGCAAGTAAAGTTGGAGATGGTAAAGGAGAAGCATCAGTTGCTGTGTAATGCCTCTATTTTGGACCATTTTCTCATGTATTAGACCTTATTAGAGTTCAATTATACTTAATTAGAAGCTTGGATCACATAAAATGTTATAATAAAACTTTCCAAATTTTGGGTACTATTCTATTCATTTATTCAAATTTCCTTTTCTGACCGAAGTTCAGAAAATCATAACTAATTCAATAAAAATTATATTAAAGTGATTCAAGTCTTTACAGATATCTTGAAAGATTATCTACATGAAAAAAAAATCAAAAATAGAAATTACTTGGCCAATTGGTACAGTGTATTTTGTGAAGTTTCACTGTTCATATGGTCAATTTTAGAAAATCCAATTTTCTGGGCTAACTTTGAAAATTCACTATAAATCGCACATACATCCAAATTGAGTGATCTTTAGACCATTTTAAAGATCTTTCTATATAATTTATAACGATATATAACATTTATACTTTACATTACAAAAAATCCAAATAATGGTGGTTTCACTATGTAGAGGACAAAATGACCATTTGTATCCTAATACTTTACCATACAAAAGTTATAAAATATTTACATGGCCATATATCATCTTCTTATCATAGCATACTTCAACTAAGACCTAAAGAAACATAAAAACTTGAAGAAATATATTTAATATCACATTTACAAATTTACATAAAAGCTCTAAATTCATGGCCATTGAGAGCAATAACAAGTTAATGATCAAATGCTTTCTCCTTTCTTTTCTCTTCCTTGGTGGTCTTGCCATTGTTGCTACCTAATCATGGTTAATATGTGAGAGGGTGAGATTCAAAAAATCTAAATAGCTAATACCCAAATATGCCATCATATTATCACATTGAGCATGAAAATATCAAGAAAACATAGTTCATTACATAGGCACATTGGAAACATATACATTTTACAAAAATTTTGGCAGAGTTTTATTTTGTAAAATGGACATCTCGGGGCTCCAAACCCCTTATACAACTCAGCCAACAATATAGAAATATCATAAATCAACATTTAATATATATGACATAGTGTCAAGTATCAAAGAAACAATAATGATAATGTGATGTTAGTAAAGGGAATTAACTACCTTTATATGTTCCAAAGGTTCCCACACTTGGTACACTACTTCTTGGGCCTTCTAACACTTCCTTGAACCTAACCATATCATCATTTAATCAATTTAGCCACTGATTTCTAGAATTACACAATGCTATAAACATTAAACCCTAAATTTTTCACTTAACTTTCCTTTGTGTTTTTCTTGAATCCAACACTTGTACTTGACTAATTTGGACACAAGGAATCCATTTTTGGGGTCAAAAAATTGAAATTCTAACTCTAGGAACAACACATTTCTGGCCAAAATTGAGAGAAAATCAAAGAAAATTGCTATGCTTCATTATACAACAAACTACTTCCATATTCAAGTTTTAAATGAACATTCTATCATTTCCCCTAAGTTTGATGGTTGAAAAACTCCATTTCTTGCTAAATCCTAGTTTGGCCAAAACCCCAACAGGATAGAGAAGAAATTATACTCCATGAACCATGCTTCAAATACCATAGATAGCAAGCTTAAGGTAGTAGGAGACAACTTAGCAACTTGAACATTTGATTTCTCTTAAGTTTCTCTTCTTCCTTCTATCTTTTCTCTTCTTTTTCTTTGCATTTTTTTCCCTTTAGTTTGCTGCTGTAAATGGTCATGCAGAATGGTGAAAAAGTGAGTGATTAAAGGACTTAATAATGTGGCTTGATGATACAATTAATCATGGTTAATCACTTAACCAACTAAAGTTACTTTTTGGTCAAAAATCAACTACTTCTTAACGAAATTTTACCAAAAATTTGTGCTGTCCAAGCTGCCCATTTGTCACGCCGAATGAGAGTGTTTCAAGTGTCCATTCTGCTTAATTTTTCCTAGTCCAAAAATATCATAAACCAGGTAATTTTTAACCGTACCGATAAAACTACTTTTTATAGTAATTTAACATTTTGGGGATACAAGACTATTTCAATTTTATTTTTATATTTTTATAATTATTCTGTCCCAAATGATATTTTTGTATAGCCCATATCCTGTCCCGGTCACCTTTTAATCATCGGTAAGGCCCACGATTTACTTTATCAGTTTTAAATTACTTTTAGACACTCGACACTAATTATTTCATTATTCTTAACCATTAACCCTCAGTGCCATAAACCATTGGATTTCTCTGGTCAAGGGCTTCGTTTTGACAGTAATTTTGTATATTTACAAAATTACCCCTGACCCCGAACTTAAATTGTAATTTCTGAAATTTTCAGGTCATTAAGTGTAATTTTTCCCTAGGGATTCTCTATATCTCCTCCACTTAATATTTAATAATTTTGGGACATTTCATTTTTATAATTATTTAGGGGCAAAAATATAATTTTTTCAATTTTTTATCCAATCGGGAAAAATGACATCTTTGCCTTATTCACACAAAATGGTGTCTGTCCATTTTTGCGAATTCCTTGTACATTTTATATTATCATTCATTTTTTACTCTTCCATTACTTAGTATCTAGTAAAATTTTGAGATATTACACGCTGCAAAGGGTAAGGAACGACTTGAGCAATGTTTTGAGCATACACTTACCCAAGCCTCACCTGAACCCAAATCTTCACCTCTACCGCCTAGGACCTATGCCTTTCTTGAAAATCTTATGTTGACCCAAGTTCAGGTTGTAACCAAATAGATATACTTAGTATGGAAGAACCTAGACTACCTCATTACTAATGTTCTTGAAAGGCTTGACACTTATCGAAGAGCCTTTGATGAGTTGGCTGAGAGACTTGGCCCTGCTTTTCCTATCAAGCTAACCAAGCCTGTACCACCTGATTCTTTTCCCACTACCTCTTATATTCTTGGTTATGACAAATATAAGGAAATGGCAAAGGATGTTAGTGTAACATCCCTAAAAGCTTAATAACAAAAAAAGTATAAGAAATTCATGAAAATGGAGTTTTACATGAAATAGGGTAAAAAGGTTTTTTTTTCCCGATTGGATAAAAAAATAAAAAATTATGTTTTACCCCTAGAAATAAAGATAATTACATTTTTTCCCCCAAAGAGTTAAAAATCATGTGGAGAGTTTTGCAAAGACATTAGGAAAAATTACAGCTAATGACCCAAAAGAAGTAAAAATTATAATTTTGCCTCAGATCAGTAGTAATTTTGTAAATATGCAAAATTATTGTAAAAAAAAAACCTCCTGATGAGACGAGCTCAATGATATATGGTACTGAGGATAACTGATTACAAATGAAGAAATAATCAGTATTGAAATTTAAAAAATAAATTTGTACTAGAAGAGTTGCTTTTAAATCTACAAAAAACAAAAAGGCAGAAAGAAAAGAAGTTAGGCAACACAAAAAGTGCTTTTAGGAGATAGAGTAATAAAGTAATTTAGGATACAAGTTTACTTTAATTATATACTCATAAGGTAATTTTATACTGCAAAAAGTAACTTAACCAGTCCAAGTATAAAGTAACAAATACATGATATTACTAGACTGGAAAAAATATAATGTATTTTGGAGAAGAGACCCTCTTAATTCATGCCACCTCATCACACATGTGATGAAAATAGAAAACTTGGTGGCCAAGTTTGATTAGTGCTAATCAAAGTAATTAGTAAAAAGTAAATGTGATTAACAACCATTATAAATACTCCCTTAGCCCATTTGGTCGATACTTCAGTAAAGAAAGAAGAGAGAGGATGCTGCAAAGTGAAATAGAAGGAAATTCAAGGGAAAATATAGGTAAGTTATTAGCTTGTAATTTTGTGCCTTCTAGCTTTGTTTTCAAAGGGATTGACTTGCTTTTCTTGAATTTTCTCCTCCTCCTCTTGACACTTCATTTTTGGCCAAGCATGATTTAAGGGAGGGGAAGTGTTTTTGTATAATAAATTCAAAAGGGAACATGAGATTTTGCAAAAGGAAAGCAAGAGGGGTAAGTTTTGAAGTAGTAGTTGAAGAACCAATATTTTTCTTAAAGAGGGCAGGTTTTGGCCAGTGAATTAGGTTATCTTAAGGTGGGAATTTCATTAATTTGATGCTAAAAATAGATTCCCCATGGCCAAAAATCTTAAGAACAAGTATATGCTTCATAATATAAGCATGTGACAATTTATTATTTAAATGTGATTGATGTAATTAAATGTGATCAAATGTGAGTTCATTTGACATGATTGATATAATAACATGAAATGTAACTTTTCATTGAGATTGTCCTAATCTTATCCCCTCAAGTATCCCAATTGATAGGCTCAAGCTATGACAAGGAGATTAGGGAACCAAGAAGGAAGAAGAAGGGATTAATGCTTGATTTTATAATTCAAGTTATAAGTTTGTATTTGATGAATTTAATGTAAAATTGCATATGAATTTATGAGATTGTTCTTGCTTCCCAAGTCTCTTATAATGTTGAATATGGTTTGGACAAGTTTGAAGCATGTATATTGTGTATAGCGATGGTTTTCAAGCTTAAAGTTTGTCCAAAATGACTAGTTATAAAAGAAACATGGATACTTTATTCGAAACAGAGCACCTAGTATGAGTGTTATATAAGCTTGAAAGTACACAGAGTAAGCTTTTAACAAGCTAAAGATCATTTAAATTGGGCATGTATACAATTTATAGTGTATTTTTGAAAATGAAGGTCAAAACTAGACAGTAGTGTAGAAACTGCGAATTTTACTATAAGTATCACTCAATTTAAAAGATAGGATAAAATTGTGTAGAGCTCAAAAAATTTAGTGGTTTGTATGAATGATAAGATGAGTGTCTCAAGTTTAATAGGCCATTGGTTTAAGAGCAATTGAAGCTATACAATGAGAGATATGCATATTTTCTCAAAACTATTCTAGTAGAAGTTTTATTCTGACCCTTAGTAGTTTAAAATGATGACATGCTCTATTTTATTTGAATAAATGTATGAGATAAATATGGATGTAAAGTAGATATGTAATGCTTTCAAGTATGTAAAGAACGCATGAATTGGCTTAGATTGGAATGAGAAATGAATTTTTGAGTTTTGGCCAGAAAACCTAGAACATTAGTGTTAACTATTTGAATGGTAAAAGTTTGAGTTATAAACTGTACAAAGTGGTCCAATAAAATTCAATTTTCTTATTTTTCCATATCAAGAATGTCTTTAACTATTTTTAAAGACTTAGATCACATTGATATGATTTTTCGGGAATTAATTATGATTTTTCAAAGTTCAGTCAAAAAATTATGTAATATCCCAAAATTTTACTGGATATTAAGTAATAGAAGAGTAAGAAATGAATGATAGTATGAAATGTATAAGAAATTCGTGAAAAATGGATAGACATCGTTTTTGCATGAAAAAGGAAAAGAGGTTATTTTTTCCCATTGTCAGAAAAAATATGAAAATGATATTTTTTCCCCTAAATAATTATAAAAATATATAAAAATTACGTTAAGATGAAATAGAAAAGTCCTTGGGAAACATTACACCTAATGACCCGAAAGTTTCAAAAATTATATTGTCAACCTCAAGTCAAGGGCAATTTTGTAAATATGTAAAATTACTGTCAAAACAGAGCCCTCAATGAGAGAAGTCAAATGATATATGGCACTGAGGGTTAATGTTCAAGAATAAGGAAATAATCAGTGCCGAGTGTCCAAAAGTAATAGTAAACCGATAAAGTAAATTGTGAGCCCTACCGATGGTTAAAAGGTAATTGGGATATGATATGGTCCATACATAGAAACAATTTGGGAGAGGATAATTATAGAAATATAAAAATAAAATTAGAATAGTCCTATAGCTCAAAAATGCTAAATTAGTATAAAGACGGTTTTATCGGTATGGTTAAAAAGTACCCGGATTAAGATATATCTGAATCAGGAAAATTGGGCAATTTTTGTACATTGTCCTCCCTCTCCCATGCGTGAATGCTACAACCATGTGACACAAAATAATATCATATTTTTTTTTTAGGATTACTTCTCAAGGAAGGAGACAAAAAAGGTAACTTTAGTTGGATTAATTTGCTAAGCATGATTAGTCACCAATTAAGCCACCTAAGTACCCTTTTTCTTTTCCATTTTCATGACCTCATCTGCAGCAAAATACCAGCAAGAAAATGCAAGAAAAGGAAGGGGAAAAGGAGGGAGAAAAGGAAGAAGAATCAAGGGAAAATTGAAGAACAAGTTGGTAAGATTCTATACTACCACCTTAAACTTACTATCTATGGCTTTCAAAGCATGTTTTATGGCTTAGTTTGGCTTCCTCTTCACCTTAGGGTTTCGTCCAAAATGGGGTTTTAGCATAGGAATGAGTTTTGAACCATTAAACTTAGGGAAAAACTTAGATTAACCACTAGAAGCATGAATCCATGGATGGTTTGAAGTGATTTGAAGGAAATCTTTTCCAATCACTTTGAGAAAATTTTGGTTAGAACAGGGGGAGTAATTAGAGTTGGAATTTCATGATTTTGACCTCAAAAATGGATTCTCCAAGGTCCAAAACCTTAAGAACAAGGGTGTTGTACAAAGATAGATCAAAGGAAAACTAAGTGAAAAATTTGGGTCTTAGTGTGTATGGTATTGTATAATTCCAAAAAACCAATGGCTAAATTAGTTCAATGATGATGTGGATAGGTTCAAGAAGGTTGTGGAAAGCTTAAAAAGTGGTGGACCAAGTTTGGAGAGCAAGAGAGCATCATAAGGTAGTTAATTTCCCATACTTGCATTATATTTTCATATTTGTTTTCAATGTGCTTTATGCCTTGTCATATGATTGTATTGATATTGTGAGATGATTTATATGTATTGGCTGAGTTGATTGAGGGGCATTGAGACCCCGGGATGTCCATTTTCCAAAACGAAACTCTTCCGAAAATTTTATGAATTCATATGATGTAAATGTGTTAATATTCAAAATGTGTTATCTTGATGTTTTCATGTTTAATATGATGATATCATGGCATGTTGGGTGTTAACTATTGAGATTGTTTGAATCTCACCCTCCCAAATATTAACCATGAATAGGGAGCAATTATGGCAAGACCACTCATGAAGAGAAAGGAAAGGAGAAAGAGCTTAATATTTGAGCTAGTGAAACTTGCATGGGCCACGAATTTGGAACTTTTATGTAAATTTGTAAAGATAATGTTGGTAATGTTTCTTCAAGTTTTCATGTTCCTTTAAGTCTTAATGAAGGTATGGCATGATATGAAGGGGAATTATGGTCATGTAAATGCCATTACTTTTGTTTTGCTAAGCATTAAGATATGAATGGTTATTTTCACCTCTATGGAGGGAACCTACTACTGTTGAGACAATTGTAATGTGAAGTATGAATGATATATATGGTTTAAAAGTAGACAGGAAGAGCTTTCCAATGGTCCAAAGAACACTCAAATTGGATGTGTGTACAATATTTGGTGGATTTTTATATTTAATTCCAATTAAAATGATTATTTTGCAGTTTTCGTATAAATTATGAAATTTCACAAAGTTTGCTATATAGATTAGTACAGTTATTGCTCTGACTTATATTTTTTCCATGTAGATAAAGTTATAAGCTATTCCTAGAGACTTCATGCATATGATTTTTATTGATTTAGTTATAATTTTTTAAAGTTTAATTGGAATAAATAAATTTGATTAAATGAATAGTAACCAAAGTTGGAAAAAAAATTCATAATGGCATTTATTGTGATTCAAGATCCTATTATGATACAAATAGACTTTAGAACGATTAAATATATGGGAAATGGGCCCAATATAAGATGTGTTACAAATTAGGTACCAAATGAACAGTCCCAATGTTTTTTTTTATTTTCTCCATTTTTGACCCTATGATAATTCAAGCTTCTAAAATGATTTAATTGCATATTAGAAATACTATGATACATGGGCAATTATATATGTGAGTAAGGTGTTACAATTGGATGATCCAACGTTCATGAGAAGAGTCCTAGCCCTTCTAGTCCTTTTATTTATTAGGAGCCTCCCTCTACACTTGTCTTATCTACTCCCATTGTCAATACTACTATGAATACCCTTGTTATTCAAACTCCAATGGAAGCTTCACCACAAGTTGGATATGTGTCTCATGGTGCACCAATTGTTCACACAACTATCTTGGAGACACTATCTATTGGAGGAGGAGGCTTTGTAAGTAATGAGGATGTTATGGCCATCACTCAAGCTATACTTGATGTTGAGAAGAAAGAAGCTAAAGAAGAGGATGCTGAAGCTACGACAAAGGAGGAGGAAGAAATCCTTACCACTTTGGCTACAATGAACAATAATGAATATATGAAAGAGCATCACCTATCTCTACTGTCATTCCAAAGTCAAAAGGAGCGAGGATCAAAATGACATATTGAAGGAATCCCTCTTCTCTTGTTTCAAAGACTATATCTACTTCTCAACCTTTACTATATGAGAGAGTGCAAAAATTCTTGAATGAATCTAGTGCACTGAGAGTTGAAATGGATGAAGATACAAAGGACATTTCCTCTCCAAGTGATTAAAGCCCTTTTGTTGTTGATGACAAAAAGGGGGAGTAGGAGTATAGGAAATTAGTTGGGGCTTAGTGTAGACTTCTAGATGTTTTTCTTTGTATTATGTGTTTCTCTATGAACTGATACTTGATTTATGTATTTCAATCTAAAATAAACTAAGTTTCTATTCTATGTCACCTTCCATGTGCTTAATTTACCATTCTACTTTGATATATTCATGCTTGATATGATTTACTCTGATGAATATCAAATTCAGAATTACTTTAATGCATATATCGAGGGGGAGCTTGTGAAAGCAATCCCTAGTGCTAACTTCTAAAGATTTTGATGAATTACAAAACACCTAAAGCATGAGAAATAAATCAGGAGAGAATATCATGAAGAAAAGAAGTTGACCATATGAAGAAAATCCTACCATCGTAGCTTAAATTTGATTTGATTGTAATTTAATTGTTTGATAGGTTAACTTTACTTAATTCTTCTTACCACTAGTCTTAAATTGCAACAGAGTGAGTGTTCAAAGATTTTCAAAAGGTTTTTCTAACAAAAGGCGAGCTTAATGGACTAAGTTCATAGGTTTATCAACTAACCTCCTATGTTCATTGATGCTCTTGCCTCTAGGAAAAAGCTTAGAGGACTAAGGATGAAAGATTAGAATGAAAAACTAAGTTTCAAAAATGGTCTATTTTTCAAAAGCATGATAGTTAACTAACCTCTGAGTTTTGACTTCTAACCTGGCCAACCCAAGAGCAACACTTTTTTCTGTAAAGATAGCTTTGTTGACTAAACCTTTAAGTTTGTTGACTAACTCTGTTTTCCAGAAAACCAAGTGTTGAGTCTTTGAAGCTTAGTGGACTAGTGTATAACGTCCTAGGAAAGTTTGTCTTCTAACCTACGAGGAAAGCTTTTTAGGTAACCTAAGTCTTGAAGCTTTGTTCACTAACCTTGGATGTTTTCAAGAAAACCCTTTTGTATAGTTCTCACTCATTTGCTTTAGTTAACCGATAGTCGACTAACCCTCTAGGTTTGTCTACTAACCTAATCCAATGTTATGAAATGTGTCTAACGGCTAGTTGAATTTGTGACAATAACCAGCATGGTTTGTCAACAAACCTATGACAATACATTAAATACAGTAGGTTAACATTGCTACTCTTGTAACGTCTAGTTTTCATTTCTAACTTAGATTTGTCAAAAATCTATATATTGGACCTAATTTAAGTTGGATAGTAATAGCATTAAGGATTATTAAGTTGATTTGCTACTGAATCATTAAAGTTTTATCTCTACTCTCATTAAACCTTTACTTGCTAAAGTGAGAAAGAGTTCTTCGCAGTTTCATATTCATTCTTTGAGAGAAATTTTCTTGCTAAATCTTTTCTACTACTTCTCAGTAGAAAACTTACTATACAGAAACACTAAGGGAGTGATTGTAAACACTTTTTGTAAGGGAGTGTGGAGTGTTTTTCAAGTTATAGTGAGAGAACTTGTGTTTTGTACTGTGATACTACAAGAACCCAATTGAATTTTATAAGATATTGGAGAAATCTCTCAGTGGTTTAGGGATTACACGTAGGCCAAGTGTATAGGCTGAACCGGCATAAGTCCTACTGTTTGATTCTCTCCAAACCTTCTCTTTTATTCTTTAGTCACTTACTCTATTTTAAACAAGCATTTGGTACTATTATATTTTTTTTTGTTTTCACAGAAATTTTGAAAGCTCAATTCACCCTCCCTCTTGGGCAATCTAGCCAACTAACATCCCCTCCATTTTTATTGTTTAAAATTTAAAGAGAAAAAGGTGAAAGATCAAGAAGGGTACAATAATCAATTGAATTTTTTTGGTCCTTTAACTTAATTATAATTTTTATGATCTCTCACAATAAATATTAGCTACAGGTCCTTGAATATCATTTTTATTGAGTTCTTTTGCTTTGTGAAATGTTATAATTACAATTATAAAACATCATAAATTTCCTTATTATCTTTTTTTTATCATCTTTCTCTCTTTTATTTTTTGTTTTCAAAATAATTATTTTAAATATTTTTAAATTTGTTATTATTTTAATTTTCTTTTAAAATTTTTATCATGATTTTTAATTTACTTATATAATTTCTAATTTTTTGACCTTTCCAAAATTTTCCTTTCTTAATTTATTGAACTTTTCAAATTTATGTAATATTTTAACTTTCATTAAATATTTTTATTAATTATTAATATTAATTTATAAATTAATAATCATGAACCAAATAAAATATATTATTTTAATTTCAAATTTCAAAAATTTTTACAATTGCCAAACTCATTTTCTTTAACTTTCTTATTTTTCCTCTCTCGCTATTTTCTAGTTTTTAGTTTTCAATATTCCCTATATTTTAAAATAATTTATTCAAATTTTAAAATTCATTTTTCTATAATTGTAGACTTCCTTATCTTTCTTCTCTCTACTTTTTATCTTTTCATTTTCATTGTCCTTTATTTTTATTGGGATCAAATCAACGCACCAAGCCTGGCGCAATTAAAAACCACTAGGTACTTAACTTGATCAAGACCACTCTAGGACTCATAATTTCACTAGAACGCCACTTACCTTGCCTGTTTGCAAGAATTCAAGGCATGATAGAAAATCATGGAGTGCATCGCAGGGAACATGGGAGGCTTTAGTTCATGGTGCTTCGTGTTACAACAACAAATGTGTAATATTCTAAATTCTTTGATAGTATAAGATGTATAAGGAAATGATAAAATCTGAGATATAAGAATAGATATGAAAAAGGGTAAGAAGATCAATTTCCAAGTTAAGGAAATAAAATACAAAAAATGCATTTTAGTCCAAAAAAAAAGAATTACTTGCATTGTAGTTCCAAGGGAAAATTATAGAAAAGGACCAAAAAGAAACAAAAAATTATATTTTTGCCCCTCCAAAGGGTAATTTCATAATTATGCAAAATTTATGTCAAAACTAAGCTTACGACATGTCGGAGCCAATGGAATAAGGTTAACGGAGTCAATGTGAGGAAAAATCAATGGCCAAATATCATAAAATGCACAATGCAAAGAAAAACGCATTGTTGGCCCCCAAAAACAGATAAAGATGAAAAGTATGTGGATCCTACATTTAAACAGTTTGAGACAGGATATTAAAATACATACAAGTCCAAATATAGTTATATCATATATCCATAAAGTAGCAAAATACTGTCAAAGTAACTTTAATTGTCTAGGTATAGAACAAACCAGTACATGATATATCTGGATAAAGAAAAATATGCATTATTTTGGTAAAATATCCTCTAAAAGTGGAGTGAAACTACCAGCACATGGGAGAATTTGATTATTTTAATATTTCTTCCATTTTCTTTAAGTTTCTTGAGGCATAAATGACAAAATCTAATGGGCTTGATATTGTTATAAATACTCCCTCCCACTTTAGCAAGAGGAAAAGGGAAGGAAAGAAGTCTAAAATAGCCAAGGAAGAAGGGAGAAAACGTGAAGAAGAAGGAAGGAAGAAGGAAGAAAGAA
Source organism: Adenanthera pavonina (assembly GCA_026686845.1). NCBI lineage: Eukaryota > Viridiplantae > Streptophyta > Magnoliopsida > Fabales > Fabaceae > Adenanthera > Adenanthera pavonina. Next base: position 5,394,059 of record JAIVEN010000019.1, on the reverse strand, counting down.
AGAAAAGCCAAGAAAGGTAAGCTTTGTCTCTTGATTCCTAAGGTTTTCTAGTTAGTTTTTCATATAGTTGGCATGGTTTCTTTAAGTGCTCTCCTCCTCCTTAAGTCCAAATTTCAGCCAAGCATGAGAAGTGAAAAGGAAGGTGCTTTCATGTGTAGAAATTAAGAGAAAGTGATATAAAGTGCAAGAAAGCATGATTTTATCGAAGTTTAAGTGAGTTGATGAAAATTTCCTTTTCTCCTCTTTTGTGGATATATTTCGACTAGATATAGGGTGAGGAAGGAGTTGGATTTTCATGGTTCTAATGCCAAAAATGGAATCCTTGGGTCCAACTTAGTATAGAATAAGTGTTGGATTCAAGAAAAACTCAAAGATGAAGTAAATGAAATTTTAGGGTTTTTAAGGTACTTCATGAAGTAACCCTTGGTTCTAGTTGATTTAGTAGTGTTTGGTGATGTATTAGGATTTAAAAAGGTTTAAGATAGCTTGTGGAAGGATTGAAATCAAGTGGAAAGGCTAAGGATTTCATAAAGGTAGCAAATTTCTATTTCTTGCTTTATGTTATTTTACCATGTTTTATGACTTGATATGAATTGCCATGTTGTTTGTTTGATGATTGGTGGCTCTTTGGCTGAATTTTATGTAAGAGTTTTACCCCAAGATATCCATTTTCTAAGCCTTTATGTGTTTATGTGATGTTTTATGACATAGATAATAGCATAAATGCATGGAATAGTTTTGCTACTGGGATTTCCAAAATCTCAACACCCAAATATTAATATGATAGGCCCAATCCAAGAGAGGTAAGTATAACATTACCATTTTTCATGTATGTATATTATAACCAGATGATGTTATAAAAAATATTAAATTATTCTAGATTAATTTATGATGATTGGGAAAGACTAGATATTTAATTAAATAGGTTTAAGGCATAGAATATTATAAAATATCAAAATGGGGCTTAAAAGGGCAACATGATCATTTTGTCAAAATGTAAGGGTGAAATGATCATCTTACAACAGAAGAGAGAGAAAATAATATTATAATACTCCGATGTAAGCTAAAAGTACAAGTAATATTGGATATATGAGCTCAGAGAGAAAAAAATACAAGACCAGTAAAAGCGGGTCCCACATGAATAGTAATACGGGTAGAGATGAATAGTAAAAAGTAACTAAGACTGGTGATCCCTATATGGAAAAGTAAGAGAGAAAAGTTATTGAGCCACATAGATAAAGTTACAAGATACCAAGGAAAACTTAGAGAAAAATACACAAACTAGATCCAAATGGATCTAATAAAGTAATGAGAGTACATGTGCACTTTTTGACTTTCTTGGGAAAAATTCATTGGACAAAAATACCCCTCAGCCTTCTCTCACTAATGGAAAAATATCCAAGGGTAAGAATGTAAAGTAAAATAAATTAATCAAGAATAAATGGTGGCCTTTGGATCAAAACTAATTCAAATGGTCCAAATCCTCCCAACTTATCTATAAATAGGGGCCAACCCTCCTACTTCTTCTTGCTCATTTACAACACTCCAAGAGAGTTAGAGAGAGGAAGAGGCATGAGTTTAGTGAGAGAAAGAGAGAGTAGCCGAGAGAGAGGGACAGAAGGAAGGAGTGGAAGAGAGGAAGGCTTGAGGAGGTCTTCAAGAGGTAGGCACCATCTCTTAATCTCTTATAATATTTTTCTTCTTTCATTAAGCATGATTTGTGTTAGGGTTTGAAGCTTTAATTCTTTCCCTCAAAGGTTACCAAACCCATAGCCAAAGCAAGAAATGTGCCTAGGGTTTACATTTCATGATAGCTAAGGGTTGGAGTGAGTTTATGATAATGCATAATGCTTGGATTGCATGAAGGAATGGTTTAAAAAGTTAGTTTTTCCAAGTTAAGTTTTGAAAAGCCATTCTCGGCCAAGAAGGAAGGTGAAAGAGGGAGTGACTTTTTGATGATGGTAATGCTTCCAAAATGTTTCGAGTACGCCAAGAAGCTAAAAGAAACCAAGGAAGACATAATAGGACATAGTTTGCATAATGTCACACCTCATACTTAGGCTAATTTCCTATGTGATAGACTCCAACCATGTCCATTTATGCATGGTTAAAGACTTGAATCCATCAAGAGTTAAAATCAGAATTTTTTGAAGTTTTGGGTATTGTTCACCATACCAAATTCATTTTACTGGTAAAATTTAAAAATTCATAACTAATTCTAGAAAAGTTGTATTGAGGTAATTCAAGTCTCTAAAAATATTTCAAAAGATTCTCTACATGATAAAAATAAGCAACTAGATAATTAGTTAGGCAATTCATTTAGTTTATTTTTCTAAAAATCATAGCAGCAATGATCAATGTCTAAAAACCCCGTTTTTGACCATAATTTTAAAAAGTCACCATAAATCACACAACTCCAAATTGTGTGAGCTAAATGTTTATAGAAAAACACACATGTCTAGTTAAATCCATATCTAGCACTCATATTAAACAGCAATAAGTCTATATAGTACACAATTTCTTCATTAGTGGTCAGTAAAGTCACTTACATTCTACAACTTTGCAAAACACATACTAATATGTACATATATGGTCATGTCTAGGTCTTAAACTTGTACATACATTACAGAATATCTAGATGGACATAATTACATGTAAATATAGTCCTAACACCATGCACATCATTTGTTCCAAATCCTCCAAGCAAAAGATTAGAGAAAGCAAATTCATTTTAATTAGCAACTTGTTTCTCCTTTCTTTTCTCCCCTTGGAAAGCCTTTCCATCACTTGGACCAATAAGGTTAGACATTTGGAAAGGGAGAGATTCAAAAAATTTCAGTAGCAACTGCCACCATGCTCACATATTATCATATATATTGCAAGAAATTATCATGGACACATGAAGCATTCAATGAAAAAACTTGTGTACAAATATTTTATAAAAATTTTGGTAGCACCTCCCTTTGTATTTGAACATATCCAAGGTCACATTAACCTTCAAAAAATCCAAACAACAATATCAAATCATCACAAGACAACATTTAAACAATAACCATATCATTCAAGTCAAGCAACATCCATGACAATACATAGGCATACATAGGTCAGTTAGCTACATTTGTGCTTTCCAATGAACTTCAAACTTTGCACACCCATTCTTTAGTCTTTAGACACTCCTTTGAATTTTATAGCATCACAAAATAATGTCATTAGCTACTAATTACACAACCATCCTCACAAAGTTGCAACTTTAACCCTAAAATTCTATTTTGTCATTCTTTGGGAATTTCTTATACAACATGCTTGTCTCAACCTATTTTGGACCTAAGGAATCCATTTTTGGGGTTAAAATCAAGAAATTTCTTTCCCATTGTGAATCCTAAATCAACCAAAAATCAGAAAAAATTATAGAAAAATCATAACTCAAGAAACTTGCAATCTAATGGAACACTCTTGCATCTTGAAGCCTATATAACACTTTTCATAGTTTAGTTTTCCTATGGCTTCATTTCTCTCTCTACTCTCTCTCTAGGTAGAAATTTTCAGAGGAGAAATAGTAAGAAATACTCCATGAAAACTCTCCCAAATACAAGAAAACACAAGAGGTTAAATGTAAATGTTACCTTAGATACTTGAGAATCAAACTTTATTTCCTTCTCTTGTTTTTTGTCTCAATATTTTTGTTCTTCTTTCCCTCTTCTTGCCTTTGTCCAGATGTCCAAATAAAGAAGTGACTTAAAATGAAGCTTAACTCATCACTTGGAGGTAAGAGAAATAATAGGTGAATAGTGCAAGTTAATTACGTAACCAATTTGAGTTAACATTAATAAAGCTTTTTAATTAATTCCTCATGTGTCCCATGGTTAGTTTCAGACGTGTCTCACCCATTTTTGGACAAAAATTACTTTGGTCATTTTTATGGACTAATACATTTTACTGATTGAATTTACTCGTACCAATTTAAATATTTTTGCCAAAATTATCATTATATTAGTACAGGGTTATCGAAAAATTAATTTTGATTCAAAATCATTATTTTAACTCAAAATATATTTTAGTAAGGTCCAATCAATGTCCTTGAATCAGTATTACTTTTTTCTACAGTCTAAAAACCTTTATCAGGTAAAATATTACTCCCTCCATTACGTTATATAGTGCACTGTTTTGAGAAATTCATGTTTCGAAATATAGTGCACTGCACGGATTACATTGTGTTTTTTTATTGTCTTTCCAGTATTGCCCCTAATAAGTAAGCTCATATATTCTATGGTTACCAATGCATTTAATGAAAATTTTTTAATGGTTCGGTCAAACCATTAATGAATGAAGGAAAACTTCTCCCAAAAGTCTCACTCTTCACAATGGCCGATGACCCGTGGGAACTCAGAAAAAAGAATGAACAAGAGAATAACTGCAATTTATTAATATAGAAAGTATTATTAAATGAGGGTAATTTAGGAAATAATGGAAAAAAATTTAAGTCACTAATCATTATCTTGATACTTGTGTGGTAGTCAAAAGTGCACTATAAATTGGAAAGGGGAGAGTATTAATAAAACTTTAACACCCAATCAATATTATATTGATCTTATTAAATTTCAAATAGTATTCCATTTGGCTTAACTCATCGAGAGCTTCAGGTTGACTATAATTTTTCATATTTATAAAAATGCCCTTGATCGAGGCAATTTGTAATTTTTAAAACTTTTGGGGTCATTATCTATAATTTTTTGCAAAACTTTATTTCACTTTCTTTCCGGACATGATAGACCTTCTTCAGGGACTAAAATGAAATAAATTTTATTTCTAGGAGCAGTGTCATATTAATCCATACTTCTCATGGGCCATTTTGCAAAGAATTTTTCTTTCTGGGAGTGAAACTATAATTTTTCCTCTTCAATTCTAATCCAAAAAATTGTATTTTTGCCCTTTTTCACTCATGTTTGTGCCTCTTGATTTTCTAAGATTTTAAACATATTTTTAAATATCAGCAATTTTATTAATATTCAATAAAATTTAGGATATTACAAAAGGATATTTGGACGGTTTTTATGAAAGCTTGGAGTTTACATATACTCCCTCCTTTGCCAAAAATAAGAAAATGAAAGAGAGTGGACAGTGTGCAGAAAAATTGGAGAGAAAGAGAGCGAGAAACTGTAAGAAGAAGAAGAAGCAAGGAGGAAGAAAACTCAAGCTTTCAAGAGATAAGTAACTTCTTTCAATTCTCTAGGTTCTAGGGTTCAAGTTCAAGAGGTTAAAGATAAGTTAGTTGAGCTTTTATTCTCCTCCTCCTTGAGTTTGATTTTCGGTCAAGCATAAGGAAAGTGAAAAGGAAGTGTTTTCATGCATAGAAATCAAGAAAAAGCATGAACTAGCATAAGAAAGCATGATTTCATGAGTTTAAGCATGGTTGCAAAGAAATTCCTTCTTTCCCCTTCAAGGGATGATTTTTGGCCAAGGCAAAAGGTGTGGAAGGAGTTGGAATTTCAAGTAATCAATGATAAAAATGGATATCTTATGCACGAATTAGCAAAGAACAAGTCAGGTTTTCAAAAGAAAGTCAAGAATAAGAAAGATGAAAATTTAGGGTTTAATGGTTCTTTGAAACTTGGCCCAAGGAATTAGATGATTTAGTAAATATCTAATGATGTATAAGGGTTTGAAAAGGCTTAAGAAAATTATTGAAAACATTAGAAGCAAATGAAAAGGCAAAATGTTTCATAAAGGTAGAAAATTTACATTTCAGGCTTTTATGTTATCTTGATATGTTTCTATAATGATATATGATTGCCATATTATTGTTTTGATGTTTTGTGACTAGTTTTAGCTATTTTTGATGTGAGGGCAATGCCAGAGATATCCATTTTCTAAGAGGAAGTTTTGCCAAAATTTTTACATAACAATATGGTATTTTAGGTTATTAAATATATAATCACACCATCTCAAATGCTAACATGCTAGGGCCAAGCCATGACAAAGATCAAAGGAAAGCAAAAAATAAAGAAGAGGATCGTGATTGACAATTATGCTATGTTATTTTGAATTACTTTGCAAAATTATGTACGAACTTCTAATTCTGTACTTTTATGTAATTATGCTTCTTTTAGCTTCTTGAGATGTTTGGTATGGTTTATGAACAAGTTATGTGAATGAAATTAAGTTATAAAGTTATTTATGCCAAGTATTGCCCAAAATTGTCCATTATGCCATGCTAAGGATGAAATAGAGTAATTTTGTCCAAAACAGGGCATAACATGTGAGTGATTTATATGCATGAAAAGTTGACAGAAAGAGATTTCTAGGAAGCCAAAGAAAACTTAAATTGGTCAAGCATGGAAGGAGTTATGAATTTTTAAAGTTGAGGTCATAAATCTGAAAAGTTACAAAATTGCCAAATAAACAGTAATTTTTGAGGAAAATACTGTATAAATTGGCATGCTCAAAGTTCTATTTCATGTCTTTTTCATGTAGAGAATGCTTTAAGCTATGTTTAAAGACTTGAATCACCTTCAAAAAAATATTTTAGAATTAGTTATGATTTTTCAAAATTCTATCTAAGAAATGGGGTGACCAAATGAATAGTACTATGAAATTTTAAATTTTTTTATGTTGGTCCCTCAAGTGATTCAAGCCTCTAAAGTGAATCAAATGGACATTAAATAAGGTCTAATACATGGGAAATAAATGCTAGAGGTAAGGTGTTACACTCAACAAATCATCTCCAATAATAATCATATCATCGACTTATAGAAGTAGAAGAACAATACCATAATCAATCTTGTGAATGAAAAATGCAAAGTCATGAGAATTAGAAGAAAACCCAAGTTTTATTGGGAGGAGGCACAACTAAGTCCCAAGTAGGTGTTTTCTCTAGAGCTTGTAGTTCATCTTGCATTGCTTGCTACCAATGGGGGCCCTTGAAAGCTTCTTTATAAGATTGAGGCTCATGAAGATAAAGTATAGTAGAAAAACAATAATAGTCATGAAGGTAATGAGGAGAAGTCCTTACACATGTTGGACGACTGGGAGGAGGAGGAGGAGGCATATCGGGTACAGGACCAACAGGGGGAATAACACCACCAGTAGGGGTGTGGCATTAGACATATTAGAGACCTCATTAGATGATTCAATACTTGTTCCACTGGGAAAAGGTTTAGCAGAAGGATTGACAAAGAGAGGAGACAAAAAGGGTAGAATAGAGGGGAACTGAGATAAGTTAGAGAATATGACATGCTCCAAAAATATAACATGACGAGAAATGTGAATACATTGAGATAAAGGATCCCAACAACAATAACCCTTATGCTCAAAGTTATTAGATTAACAGGTCACCCAAGAAAGGGGTTGGATTAGGTGTCACAAAATTTTTCCTTTATGGCCAATAATCCACTGATACAATAATATGAACAGAGTAAAGTAAGAAGATGAAGTTTAAGATGAAGAAGAAGATCAAGACTGTTAATCCCTATCTTTACCACTCTTTTTCTATGTATTAGACTTCATTTAGAGTCCATTTGAATAGACTTAGAAGCTTGAATCACTTAAATTCTCAAAACAGAAAAATTGCATTTTTTGGGTACTCTTCATTTGGTATATCCACTTTCTGGGTGAAATTTAAAAAATATAACTAATCCTAGAAAAATCATATGACAATGATTTAGTCTATAAAAATAGCTTAAATCATTTTCTTCATGGGAAAATAATGCAACAGGACATATATTATGCCAATTTGTATAGTATTTTTTGTGAATTTCACCGCTCATTTGGCACTTTAAAAATTGTCCAAATTTTGTATCATAATTTTGAAAATCCATAAACCCATCTATACTTAATCAATTTGAGTGATCTTAGTCTTCCTAGAAAGCTTGTTATGTCCACTTTCTAACATATAAACATTGTACATTTATTATGTACATACTAGACAACAAGCTATCATATACCTTTAGTATACCAAATTGTTTAACACTAGAACATTTCTGGGAAATTATTCATAACTTCCATTACACTACTCCAAATGGAGTCAAACTAGTGCCAAAATGTTCATAAGACATAACTCTAGATATGTGTAAACATCTGAATTTTTGGATGAATACACAATTTTATACAGTGCTCCAAACTAGACAGTAGTTACAGTCAAAATAGTTTCCAGAAAATAGTCCAGCTTCATTACTCTTCCATGCTATTGTTCTTTCCCTTGCCATAACTTGGTCCTATCATTGGGGAACTATGAGGTGAAATTAAGAAAATCTCAGTAACAAGCTTGTACATGCAATTACATCATTACATCACATTGATAACATTGCACAATTTTTAATAACACATGAAAATACTTTATTGTCTAACAAAATATCAGCAGCATTTCTATTTAGAAATGGGACATGCTAGGCTTAGTCCTCATTAAATAGTCAACCTATCAAGAAAACAGTCATAACAACAATATGGCCACATTCTCATAATATAAAAACATGTATAAACATTATTATGTAATACCATAAAAGTGTAGCAAGTTACTACTTAGGAGCTTTACAAATTTAAACTTCAAACTTGAATTCAACATTCTTGAATTCCTTCCTCAAATTGTTGTAAGACTATAAACATCATAAATGGCTCACTTAGCTACTTGCTCCATGACTTGAATTCAAGCATGCATAATTGACCCTAAACTTTGACACTTTAAAATATAACTTTTCCCATTAATCCCTTGACCTTTCCTAACTAATTTGGACCCAACGAATTCATTCAAATCATTAGAATCATCAAATTTCAACCTCAAAGCCACCATCTAGCCTTGGAAAAAATATGCCTCCCAAGAAAACCCAAGTTGATAACTTTATTCTTTGATCATTCTTTCATTTAATCTAGGCATTATTCAATATCATAAACTCATCCCTAATGTTGATTTCATGGATCAACAATCTGTCATGCTTCTTCTACTTTGGGCTGAAACCATAACATGGTAAAAGGAGGAAGTAGAAACTCTTATTTCCACTAGCTACTTACTTGAATAAACTCAAGAAAATAAGAGAAAGAAGCTTACCTAGATTGCTTGGATCTTGTCTTGGAGATCCCCTTCCTTTTCCTCTTCCTTTCCACCTCCTTCTCCTTTTTCTTTCTCTCTTTCTCTCTCTAATTTTTCAGCTTCGCCTTCTCTCTCTTCTCCTTCAAATTTATGGCCAAAATGTGAAGTAAAATGGGTTGTAACATTCCAAATTTTCTAGAAATTATAATATGTATGAAAATGTGATGATATAGCATATGATGCATTATTTAGGGTCAAAATGTTGATTTCACATACTTTGACCTTAAAAGAAATGAATTTTCAATTTGGTCCTTGATAAAAAAATATTTACGGTTTGGTCCCTAAAGAAATTGATTTGCAAGTTGGTCCTTCTAGTGTAATTTTGAAAAAATGCAATATACCTATCAAAATAGACCTTATGACATGCTGGATTCAATGGAATAGTATATTGAGTCCAAAGGGATAAGTTTGAAAAGAATTAGACTGTAGAATGCAATAAAATAAACAGTATAAAGAAAAAGATACTGTGGACCCCATAAATGCAAATAAAGTGAAAAAGAAAAATATGTGGGTCCTACATAGATAAAGTTTAGAATAGTTAATTAAATTAAATGTACATCCCAATATAGTTTAATTCTATATAATTTAAGGAATAAATAATATTAGAAAATACAGCAAAAGTACCTTTAACTGTCTAAACATAAAGTAACTAATACAGGATATATCTAGATGAGAAAAAATATGCAGTATTTTGGACAAATACTCCCCTTTGATTGGTGAAAATTTCAGCATGTGAGGAAGTGAAATATTTTATTATTTCTTATGTCAAGGATGATGTAAATCACTTGGACACTTGTGTTAGTTCAGCTAGCTTCCCAAGCATGGGGTGAATTGGGAAGATTGAGATTTTTCTGCAAAAATGAATACAATGGTGATACTAAAAGTTTACTGAAAAATAGAGTATAAGAAATAAAGAGTAATGAGAAAAAGACTCAGTAATTTATCCTGGTTCGGTCTACTTCACTTGACCTACGTCCAAACCTCAAGCCACCACTTGAGATTTCTCCACTATCTCTTGCAAGATTTGAATAGGTTCTTGCAATTACCGCAGTACAACACCAGCCCAAACCTTTAGCTAAAACAAACTCTCTCACTCTTCTCACTCAAGAGTAAGAACATCATCCTAGGTGTATTCTCACACTAAGCACTATTTACAAGTGTGTAGATGTATAAAGAATAAAAACTCTCTCAAAAGAGTGGATATGAAAGTTAAGATATAATGAATGAGTTAAACAGAAAGTAGGTATGCTTTGAATAAATCAGAAATCAAACTTGTAGAGTTTTGGTGTATTTCTTATTTTTCTCATTACCCAACAATTTAAATGAGATCTTATTTATAGTTTTGGGGCAAAACTATCCATCGGAAACAAAGATTAACCGTTACTCTTAGAAAAATAGTCGTTCACCTATTGCATTAAATGCATCTGACAGAGGATATATAGATAACCTTCTCAGGTTATATGAATAATGTGCTACCAAGATGACTAAGTTTTAGCTCAAAATGATTTTCATGAAAACCCATTCAGTTATTAGGAAAACATTAAGTTTTTCTCAAAATGAGTTTTTTGTAAAATTTAGGTTATCAAGATAACCTCCCAAGGTTATGCGGATAACCTGTTTACCCGAGGAAAGTTCAAGTATTCTGAAATATAGGTTATGCTGATAACCTCCTTAGGTTATGCGGATAACCTGTTTACCCGAGGAAAGTTCAAGTATTCTAAAATATAGGTTATACTGATAACCTCCCTAGGTTATGCAGATAACCTATTAACAGAGAAGAGTTCAAGTGCTCTGTGACAAACATTATATGGACAACCTCCCTAGGTTATGTAAATAACGGGCTGTACAGTACCGCTTGCCTTCACTGTTCACTCCCTTATGCGAACAAGGTGCCTACCTTGTCAGGATAACCACCTGGTCAGATTTGAGAACTTGATTATCAAGCTGTGCTATGTGAATAACCTCAATCCCTTTTCATAAAATTAAAGAATGGACTTTGAAAAAGCTTTGGGATTGAGCCTTTATCCCCATAACCTTCAATGGTTATACGTATAAGGTAAAATATTTTCTTTAAAACAGGGTAAATACTTAGAAACATCTTTGAAATTCATACCTTATCCCCATAAGTTGAAACATTTTTATGAAAACCAATTGAACACTTAGAATCATTTTGAAATTAAAGCTTTTATCCTCATAAGATAGCTCTTTTCATGAAAACCATTTTGAAATTATGAGCTAATCATTAATCATTTAATTAGTCATCTCATTTAATATTGGGTTAATTGAAATTCAAAGTTTATCTACCCTTTTTTTAAAATAGTTTCCTAAAACATGTGAAACAGCTCTTTAATCTTCAGAAAACTCTAACTTTGTTCTTCATTTCTCTTTTGTTCCTTTGATGTTGGATTTCCAAACTCATTTGTTTTGCAATCATCAAAACATCTGAATTAACAATTTGGACAATTTTTTATGAAAAAATTGATGTCTATAAATATCCTTTTATGAGCTCATTTTGGCCGACCTAAAGAGAGGAGAAAAGAGAGAGAGTGAGCTGCAAAAAATGCTCCAAGAAGGAAGAGAGGAGGCATGAGAAAGAGGAAGGAAAAAGAGAGGAGAAAATTCAAGGAAAAAGGTAAGTTTTCTTTCCTATTCTTTGAGGTTGTGATTCAAGTAAGTTATTTATGGGTCTCCTCCTCCTCCTCTTGGATTATGATTTTTGGCCAAGATAAGGGTGTGAAGGAAAAAATGTTTCTATGAAAAGAAATTAAAAGGAAGCATGAGAAAGTTGTAGGAAAGCATTATTTGCATAGGTTGAAGAAAGTTGTCATGAAATTTCTTCTTTCCCCTTTGAGAAATGAATTTCTGCCAATATGGAAGGTGAGGAGAGAGTTGGAATTTCATGCATCAATGGAAAAAATAGATTCCTTATGGTAGAATTAGCTAAAGACAAGTATTGTTTTCAAGAAAAAGACTAAAATAAAGAATATAAAATTTTAAGGTTTAATGATTCTTTAAGACTTGGCCTAAGGAGCTAGATGATTTAGTTAGTCTTTGATATTGTGTTAGAATTTGAAAAGGCTCAAGGAAGCTAGTAGAAGGATTGAAATCAAGTGAAAAAGGCAAAAGTTTCACCAAGGTAACAAATTTCTATTTATTGCTTTATGTTATTTTACTATGTTTCTATGATGATATATGTTTGTCATATTATTATTTTGATTATTTGTTACTGGTTTTGGCAAAATTAATGTAGGGGCTTTGCCCAAGAAATTCATTTTCTAAGGGAAAACTTTGCCAAAAGTTTTACATAAGAATATGATATTTTATACTTTAATGTGATTACAAGATGTTTTATGGCATAAATGATAGAATAAATGCATGAAACAAATTTACTACTAAGATTTTCATAATCTCATCATCCCAAATATTAACATGATAGGGCCAAGCAATGCCAAGAATGTAAGGAAGGCAAAGAGCAAGGAGAAGGATAATGATGATTAGATTATTGGTTGCTATTGTGTCATGCCTTTTTGTCACTTTATGTAAAATTATGTATGAATTTGTGAGACTGTATGTTTATATGGTTATGTTCCTCTAAGTTTTCCATGATATTAGGAATAAGTTTTGGACAAGTTATGTACATATAAGTATGTTATAAATATTAGTTTTTTCATGTAGTTAACAAAACAATCCAATTTGACATGCTGAGGAAAAATAGAGCAACTCTATTCAAGACAGAGCATCACATCCTAGTAATTTATATGGTTGAAAAGAAGACAGAAATAGCTTTCCAGGAAGCTAAAGAACACTTAAAGTGAATAAATGTAGTAAAAGTTATGAATTTTTGAATTTAAGACAAAAAATCTGGAAAGCTGGAAATTAACCATATAAATAGTGATTTTTGTGTAAAATACTGTATCAATTGACATGTTAAAAATCTAGTTACATATTTTTTCCAAGTATAGAATGTCTTAAATTATTTTTAGAGACTTGAATCACATTTATATTATTTTTCTATAATTAATTATAATTTTTCAAAGTTCAACTAAAAAATAGGGATTCCAAATGAACAATACCTTCAAAAAATTTTATTTTTTTGTTTTGGTCCCTATTGTGATTCAAACTTCTATAATAGTTCAATTGAACATTAGATAAGGTAAAATAGATCCCAAGCATGCAAGTGCTTCATGATCTAATGGCCAAGATTCATTGTTTCTTAGGGTTTTCTACTTATTACATCATTCATGGCATCTTAAATAGCAAAATATTTTCTGAAAATGCCACATAATTTTTGGTCATTGGGAGAGCAACAATTGTTATACTATCTAGTATATTTTTCTTGGTCCAAGTCAATCAGACATCATTTACTGAGTTTAGATATTCTCTTGGTATTTTATGGTATTTACTAATATTATTTATTCATCAATATGTATAGGAAATATACAAATTTGGGATCTACATTTATCTTAGTAACTGCTCTAAACAGTATTTTATATAGGATTCACATGCTTTTCTTTTTTCTTTTTCTTTATTGTGGGGCTCACAATTTCTTTTTCTTTTCACTATTTTGTTGGGTCCACATATCTATATGTCCTCCAGCATTTTGCAATCTGTGTTATTTCCAAACTGTACCTTTTGAGCTTAATACATTCTTCTAACAAGATCCAGTATGTCAGAATGTCAATTTCCACATATATATAATTTCTAAAAGTTTTGAAATTAATTACTATTGAGGACCAATTTTACAATTTATTCTAGTTAAAGATCAAATATAATTCCTTCTAAAAATCATAGACGAAATTAATTTCTTCTAAGGGCCAAGCATGTGAAATTACCGTTTTGTCCCTTATAGTATTCACACAATATAACACATATAGTATATTTTCCAATCAAACTTTTGCCATAAAATTTCTATATACAACAAAAAAAAACATTTAAGAAATTGGGGATGTTACATTTTCCCTCCCCCTAAATAAAATTTCATTCTCAAAATTTGAAAATGTACCTTATTGAAATAGTTCTGGATAATTTTGCTTCATGTTAGCTTTCATTTCCAAAGTTGCCTCTTTCTGGAGACAAATCTTTACAAATAACCTTCACTAGAGGAATGCTTTTTTTTCTCAAATGTTTAACTTAATAGTCAATAATTTTCTTTGGTCTTGCTTCCCAATTCATAATACTTGAAGGGTCTCGCTGATATTTATTAAGTTGGAAAATATGGAGGACATCATAAATTTGACTCAAGTAGGGGGTATGAAGAACTTATAGACAACAAATGCAACTTTAAAAAGAATTTGGAATAGTCCTTGTTCATTAAACTTAGCTTCCTAGTTCTTAATTGATCAACCATTTTTAGTAACATGATCTCCAGCTTCAAACTCTAATGGCTTTCCTTTCTTCTCTAAGAAATTTTCTATTTACTTGAAGCCATTAGAAACTTCATTTTATCATATCAACCAATCTGGAGATCTATCTACCAGTTCAGTATCTTAAAGCTTTCCCTTTCAAAATTCAATTTAACATTAAAGGTACCTATACATCTATAATATCCCTAGATTTCTAGATAGCATAAGAAGTATAAGGAAATGATAAAATTTGAGATACAAGAATAGATGCTAAAAAAGGCGAGGAGATCAATTTCCAGGTCAAGGAAATAAAATATGAAAATTTTATTTTAGACCCTAAAAAAGTTATTTACATTTTAGTCCCTAAAAAAATTACAGAAAAGGACCTAAAAGAAATGAAAATTGCATTTTCCTTCCCAAGGGTAGTTTCATAAATATACAAAATTTATGCCAAAACAAAATTTATGATATACCAGACCCAATAGAATAATGCATTGAGGTTAATAGGATCAATGTGAAGAAAAATCAATGGTCGAATGTCATAAAATATACAGTGCAAAGAAAATGGTATTGTGGGCCCCACAAAAACTAGATAAAGTAAGAAAAAAGAGTATGTTAGCCTCATTTTGAGACCATTTGGAACAGGATATTAATATAAATAGCAATTCAAATGTAGTTATATCATGTATCCCTAAAGTAATAAAATACTACCAAAGTAACTGTAATTGCCCAGGCATAGAATAAACTAGTATAGGATATATCTGGATATAGAAAAATATGCAGTATTTTAACAAAAACACCCCTAAAAGTGGCATCCCAATATTTAGCACATGGGGGAATATATTAATTTTTTATTTTTTATGAAATTACTTGAAGATTCTTGAAGAAAAAGTGGCAAATTTTGATTGGATTGCTTTCTCAACAAATACTCCCTCTTGGCCGACCTATCTAGTGGAGAAAGAAAAGGGAGCAGCTGCTAGAAAATCCAACAAGAAGAGAAGAATGTGAAGAAGGAGAAAGAAAAAAAGAGGAAGAAAAATCTAAGGAAAAATAGGTAAGTTTTTCACTTGTGATTTTCAGGAGTTCTAACTTAATTTTCAAGTAGTTTGGATTAGTTTCTTTAAGTCTTCCTCCTCTCCTCTTGCTTTTCTATTTTTTGCCTAAGCATGAGGGAAAAAAAGAAGTGTTTTTATGCCATAAATCTAAGAGAAAGCATGAGAAATTACCAAAGAAACAAGCTTTAGTATGTTTGGAAGCAAGAAAATAAAAAACCACTTGTTATCTCCTACACCCTGATTTTTGGCCAAGCTATAGTGTAGGAAGGAGTTGGATTTTCAAGATTTTAATATTAAAAATGGATTCCTTAGGTCCAAGTTAGTAAAGAATAAGTGTTGGATTCAAGAAGAACTCAAAGATAAACTATATGAGTTTTTAGGGTTTTTGAGAGACTTTTTGAATCAACCATTGGTTCTAATTGATTTAGTGAATATTTGATGATGTTTTAGGACTTGAGGAAGTTCAATAAAGCTTGTAAAAGCTTTGGTTTTAAGAGAAAAAGCCAAAGAACTCCAAGAGTTAGCATAGTTTATTTTCTTGCATTATATTATTTTATGATGTTTCTATGATGAAATCCTGTTGCCAAATTGTTGTTGTGTGGTTTTGTGACTAGTTTTGGCTGTAAAATGAAGAGATTTGTTCCCAAGATATCTATTTTCTAAGGAAAAACTCTATCAAAATTTTTATTTGACAATATGTTATTTTGATGATTTTGTGTAATTATATGTGAATTTTGTGAAACTTGAATGATACAATTGCATGAAATAAGCTAGCTACTAGGATTTTATAATCTCATTCTCCCAATTACTCAAATGATAAGTTCAATTGATGACAAGGTCTCTAAAAAGACAAGAGGCAAGGAGAAGATTATGGATTATTAGATTTATGGTTACCTTAGTTACTTGCTTTCTTGTTATTTTGTATAAAATTATTTGTTCTTTAATGAGGCTATATCTTGCTACCATTATGTTCTTCTAAAGCTCTTGTAATGATTGGAGCATATTTTGGAGAAGTTTGATCCATGTATATATTGTATAAAAATGTTTTTGGAAGTTAATATGCAAATTTGCCTATTTTGAGCATAGGTTGCTTAGGCAGTTATAGTCTCAATGAAACACCATAGAATGGCTAAGTGTTACACATGTATAGAAAGTATTCAGTATAACCTTTCCAAAGAGCTAAACAACACTTAATTTGGACAAGTGTGTGATTTACTATGAATTTTTAAAATTAGGCCAAAAATCCTGGAAATTTCATTTTGACCATTTGAATAATAAATTTTAATCAAAATACTGTACAAATTAGCATAGTAAAATTCAAGTTGCATATTTTTTTTTGTGGAGAGAACTTTTTAGCTATTCTTAGATATTTGAATCACCTCCATACAATTTTTTTTAATTTAGTTATGATTTTTCAAAGTTCAACCAAAAAAACTTGGTGACCAAATGAATAGTTATGATACAATTGCATGAAATAATTCAAGCTTCTAAAATGGCTTATTTAGATATTATATATGGGAAATAATATATGAAAGTAAGATATGACAACATCTTTCCCTTTAGGGCTTCATATTGAGCTACTCATATACCTTTCAATTTCCCCTTTCATTATTTATATACAAAATCTCAACATGTATTCTTCTATTTAAATACTTTTCTTTGTCTAATATAATACTACTTGAAATTTTGTGAAGTATCTTATCTTTCTTTTCATACATATATGCTGACTTCACTAGCCATAAATGTGCTAACTTTATTAACTTTATATTAACCCACATAACATTTTATGGGTATGCACATTTTTTAATCCTTTGTTATACTATCCCATTTTATCATAACTTTCAAAGGTCAAAATAGTCTTAAAAATCTTTGTACATCTTATTTATCATCTTAACACACTAAATGTTCTGCTATCATACTATATCAAAACATAAAACTATTTCTTTAAATCTGGTACTGTTTCACAATTCCTAGATAAATAGTGCCTTTAATCTTGTAAGCTTCTATTGATATCTTTTTTTCTTATTTCTATTCTTTAAGAGATATATGCTTTTTCTAGTGTCTCGTTAGAGTTTTATTTGTTACATTAAATTCTTTAGCCTCTCCCTGAATCATTCTTTCTTTAGTCTCCTTTACAAACTTATCCTCTTAGTAGGCTTTTCTATCTCTTTTTAGAATTCTTTTGGTCTCATCCAACCAGAGAGATTTAAGTCTATATAATCTTTTATTATCTTTTGCTCTTTCATTATCATACTGGCTACATGAATAGCTTTTCAACTTACCGTGTCAGTCATAACATTAGCTTTTTTGGATGGTATTTACTAATGTGATCATAATCTTTAAATAATTCCATCCATCACCTCTACCTCAAATTCAACTCTTTCTAATCTGATAAATACTTAAGGCTTTTTGTGATCATAAGCACTTTTATGATAGCACCATAAAGAAAATGCCTCCATATCTTTAGAGCGTAAATTGTCATCGCAAGTGCTAAATCATGCATAGGATAGCTTTTCTTCCTATGATTTAAATTGTTTAAAAAAAAAACATATGCTATAATTATGTCATCCTGTGTCAACAAACCTCCTAATCCATGCTTTCTAGCATTACTTTAAGCCACAAAAGGCTTCTTTGGATTAGGTATGGTTAATATAAGGAAGGAGATTAGCCTTTCTTATAGTTTTTTCAAAACTATTTTCACAATTCTTATCCCACACAAAATTTTTCTTTCCTTGTAAACCCTATCAACAGCTATGCGATTCGAAAAAAAGTCTTGAACAAAGTAATGCCCAGCTAAAATTAGGAAACTTTTTACTTTGTGACCGTCTTAGGTTATTCTCACTTAGAACTGCATCTTACTTTATTGGGATCTACTACAACCCCATCTCGTGAGATATCATATCCCAAAGACTATATTCTTGTGAGCCAAAACTCGTAGTTACTAAATTTAGCATAGTCTTGTCTCTTTTAAGACTGTTAGGACAATTCTCCAATGCCTTTCATACTTCGCTAAAGGCTTAGAGTGCATATCATCATCAATGAAGACTACAACAATCTAATCTTAATATAACTAGAAAACCCTATTCATGTAGTCCATGAAGATAACTGATGCATTGGTGAGACCAAATAACATTACTGAGAACTCATAATGCCCACATCTATTTTTGAAGGTGGTCTTTGGGACATCTTCTGCCTTTACCCATCACTGATGATACCTAGATCTCAAATAAATCTTGATGAAAATACCGACTTTAGCCAATAGATCTAATAGATAATCTATTATGGGTAATGGGTACTTATTCTTATTTAATTTTTGATAGTCCATGAAGATAACTGATGCATTGGTGAGACCAAATAACATTACTGAGAACTCATAATGCCCACATCTATTTTTGAAGGTGGTCTTTGGGACATCTTCTACCTTTACCCATCACTGATTATACCTAGATCTCAAATAAATCTTGATGAAAATACTAGCTTCAGCCAATTGATCTAATAGATAATCTATTATGGGTAATGGGTACTTATTCTTATTTAATTTTTGGTAGTTAATGCAGAATCTAAAGCTCCCCTATCTCTATTAATAAACATTATAGGAGCAACCTTCGGGAGATACATTTAGTCTGATGAATCCTTTCCTTAAAAACTCTTTCATCTATCATTCTAACTTTGTCATTTCATTCAGAATCATGACATATGGAGTTTTAAATATTGACCTCATTCTAGGCATAATACTTCTTATGTCTCCTTTAAGTAATAATCCCTTAATTTCCTTGGAAAAAGCTTTCTAGTATTTCATTATCTTACAAGAATTTATATTATTCCATCTTTTATCTTTTTGCTTGAATTAGGGAAGAAATTGAATATTCTTAACTTCCTTTCTCTAATATATCTTAATCTATTCAGTGGTAAAACTACTCATCTTAGTCTTAATGTATGGGACAATTCCACAAATAGGTATGACTATCATCTTATCCTCACATTCACAGAGAACATTA
Source organism: Adenanthera pavonina (assembly GCA_026686845.1). Classification (NCBI taxonomy): domain Eukaryota; kingdom Viridiplantae; phylum Streptophyta; class Magnoliopsida; order Fabales; family Fabaceae; genus Adenanthera; species Adenanthera pavonina. The sequence continues at coordinate 5,374,585 of JAIVEN010000019.1, read as the reverse complement.
TATATTTACAACTAATTCATATCCACATTATCCTCAATGATATGGAAAGGTATGTAAGGTAAAACATTCTTATGCATACTTGTTTAACGTTATTTCCCTAGTCTTTTAAATTTCTTACTGTTCTAGGGTTTCCTTTCTTTACTAATTCTTTTGATATTAGAGAATGCTTTTTAACTTTCAATTTCCTCCTTTTTACTTAATTTCTTTGATATAAGGTCATTGACAATCAAACTTCCCATTAGGGCACCCATCTGAGAATTTTCTCGCCCAAGCATGCATAATTGCAAAATGCTAAGGAGTTATGTTATACTTATGCCAGTATTGGGTTAGAGAATTCTGGTTTTGGATTTTTATTTAAGTCATAACTTGTCTTTGTGACCTCTAGATAACTTTATGTTCTTAATCTAGGGCATTTGACCTTTATTTTTTTGCCTTATCTCTTAACCTTGTGGCACAATTTCCATAATAGTACCTTATCACCATTGTTATTCTTGTTCTTACTATTCTTAGTATCATTTCATGAAACATACTCTTTAACTCCATCATCTATCTTGCTCTTTATATTTGGACTTCAAATTATACTTTCTCTTACACATCATCATACTGTACTTATGTAAATATGTCTTATCAGAGATTTAGGTCTATGTAACTTATCATCTTTCTTTTTTTTTCTCTTTCCATTGATTGACTGGTCATATACATTCCATCCTCATTGTACTTACCTCTTTCTTTGGCCATTTGTAGGTAGTATCATATAGCCCTTTATAATATGTAAGGTTAAACCACCACATCTTCTTTAATCTTTCTAAGTTAATCTACTCATTACTATGATCACAATCTATTTCTTACATCTTCTCTGTATTGGTGCTACTTTCTGATTCAGAGATCCTAGCCTTCGTTATTGATTTTGAGGGAGAACATTCTTTTCTTTAGCCTTTGCTGTCTTAGAGGTTCAAATTATCACCATGTCTTTGTGTATAAGCACATATCCTAACCCCGTACTTTGCTTGTATCATCATAGACCTTGAAAGTCTTTACATTTTGTGGGTTGGCCTTTAACTAATATTAAGGCAATGGTTAATAACCTGATAACATTTCTACTATATTCATCTTCATGCATTACTTCCTTAATTGTTCTACTAAGGTTACTTAGTGGTTTGGTAATATAAAGGATCTTTCTCAACCCTTCTATAGTCTTTTGCTAACCCAACTAGATTATAACCTCTGTACTATTCTTGGCCTCTTGCTATCATTTATTCTTGCTCAATTGAGTTTTATAATCCCAAGAGCCACCTCCCTTTTACATTACCTCGGTGACTTTTATCTTATAGAGGATTTCTTTCATGCTTTATTGTGAGATCCTTTGTCCAAGAATTTTCTTTCTATAGCTATATTTCAACTGAGCCTAACAATCAACTATTTTCAGGTTTAGAAATTTCCTAATTGTCAATTAGTCCAATCTATTGATTTAAAAAATTTACATCTTATTCACCACAATTCTTAACTTCCTTGAGTTCACGATTTATACATTTCATGAATATCATTGGTACCTTAGCTAGTCGAAACATTTAAAAGGACTTGATTTCTAGGACATATCTTGAAATCTAAAACATATTCTAGGGTTATTCTCCTTTTAGCACACTTCATGTTATACTTTGTGATTACTATCATAAAGTGTGATAATACTCTTCCTTATTAAGAAGTAACCTTCTCAAGGACCTTAAACCATGACTAACTTTCTTTCCTTTATGTCATGCCTCTATTTCCCCATTTATCCTTTTAACGTCTACTTCTTCCTTTCATAATATCTCTTACCCTTTACAAGTCACTCACCTTCATCATTGGAAAATTCTGCCATTGATCTAGTCTTTACTTCATATGCGGGATACTTGTTTTCCATGATCATTATCACTTGCATACAACTATTCTCTTTTCTTCTATCATATAGTTACTCTTAATCCTTTCATAGAATACACTTCTAAAGTGTACAACTATCCTTCTTTCTTTTTTGGTTTAACTACTACCAAATAATGGCATCTAACTTCTGCATTTAACATCATCATTTTACTCCTCTTATCCCATAATCACGTTCCTAAATTTCCCATCTAGTCAGTGGCTTGGCCTTTTAGAACAGTCTTGGGTAAACTTTCATATTAGTTGCTGAATAATGAGGTTTTATTATTTTAGAATCACTTAAAATCCATCTAAGTAGGTCATCATCTTTCAATATACTTTCATAAATTTAGGACTCAGTAACCTTTCCTTTATCATTTCATTCTTTCTGGAGGACTACTGTGACCTCACACTTAATCTATTGTGACCACGAGATCTATTGCAATCTCTTAGCCCTATTAGAATCTTCTACGTCCCTTGGGATCTATTGTAATCCGACCTTACTTTTAGGATCTACTATGAACCAACCTTGGAAGATTTCATGACCTAAGGAAAATAAGTTTGTACAGTATCCTCACATTAAATCTAGCAACTATCTCAATCTATTCCTAGGACTAATCTTTTATGCCACAAGTGTAATCTAATGCCATGCTCCAGTGAGAAATAAAATAGGTCTAACACAATACCTCATATAAAAGAGGAAACATGACTTAATTATGCAATCCAATATAATGGATTCAAAAGTGTTAGATAAGCTGGCTTCCCAAGAGGGGGGTGAATTGGGAAGATTGAAGATTTTCTGTAAATTGTCAAGAGGGTGAAGGAAGCAAAGTATGATAGTAAAACAGAGTATAAAAGAATAAGCTGTAAAAGTATCAGTAGGGAAGAGAAAACACGGATCTTTATCCTGGTTCGGTCTCTCCACTTGACCTACGTCCAGTCCCCAAGTCACCACTTGAGATTTTCTACTATTCTGCAAGAATTCAGTGGGCTTCTTGTAAATGCCACAGTACAAAGATGATGCTCTGTTTCTAGAGCTCACTCTTTCACTCTATGCACTCTTACTAAGTGCTTCCCCAATCCCTTGTAATATCCCCTCACAAGAAAATCTTTCTTCCAGATGAAGATAAGATTGTTTACAATGATTAAACTCTCTTAGACATAGTGAATATGAAAGTTGGAGTACAAATATTGAAGTGTGAGAGTAAGAGACTTTGAGTAAATGATTTGGCAGAGTTTCAGTATATACAAAGTTAATTTCGTTACCCACAACTTCAAATGATGTTATATTTATAGATTTAGGTCTCAACTATACGTTAGAGACAAAATCTATCCATTGGAGAAGTTATCCAACGGTTACTCTGAAAAACTATCTGTTAACCAACCGCATTTAATGCTTCTGACATTCTGAAATTTGAATTTCAGTTGGTCAACAGATGAATTTCACAGAAACCGAAGGCTAAAGACTCCAACGTTGAATGCCCAAAGTTCGTATGTCATGAAGTGAAGTTTGAATTTTGATATTTGGAAAATGTTTCTATGTTATGACATACGAATTTTCAAGTAGAAAGTTTTTCTATTAAGTATGAACAATATTTTCAATTTGCTATAGTGCCTTCGAAATTCGAATTTTGGAACCTCAAAATTCGTCTGTCCGTAGCTGGTTTATAAGGCACAGTAGTTCATATAATTCAAAATTTGAATTTTTAAAGGGCAAAGTTCGTCTGTTAGAGAGACCTCTTTTCAGACTTACTTCAAAATTTGAATTTATAAATACTGTCATTCGTATGTCCACATATCATTGTAACAGACTCACAAGCTTAGTTTCTGAAATTTGAATTTTCATGTTCAAAGTTCGTTTGTCAGTGAGCAATTTTGAAGTCCAATCTAAACTTGACTTCAGAAGAACTTTGACATAATTTCAGACGAATTTCTTTAGTTTTCATAAGTTACATTTTGTCTGAAATTCGAATTTTCAAAACCCAAAGTTCGTCTGTTACTGAAAGCTCCTTTTCAGATACTTATCAAAATTCAAATTTTCTCAAGTCAAAATTCATCTGTCAGAGAAGCCTCTTTTCAGACTTGTTTATTTTCAATACGAAATTCGAATTTTCAAGGCCAAAGTTTGTCTGTTACTGAAAGCTCCTTTTCAGATACTTATCAAAATTCGAATTTTCTCAAGTCAAAATTCATCTGTCAGAGAAGCCTCTTTTCAGACTTGTTTATTTTCAATACGAAATTCGAATTTTCAAGGCCAAAGTTTGAATTTCCAAGATGACAGATCGGTATAAACCTTTCAAACTTCGTCTGTTGGTGGGTGTTTTTCAAATATTCCATGATTTAACATAGAATCAAAGTTTTAAAACATCTTTTCACCAAATCAAAGTCTTTTACTCAAATCAAAACATTACTAAACATCCTACATCTATTCTTGCACCTATTTCTCCATAATTTCTTCACTTGAAACCTTTTGTGCACCTTTGATATCTTTATTCCAGGCTCTTGAAGGTTGGTTTGGAATCATCAAAACTCTTGATTCAACATTCTCCCCCTTTTTGAGGATGACAAAACAACTTACAAATTGGATTAGTACTTGGGTTTGCTTTAACAAGCTCCCCCTCAACATATGCATTATATTTCAAAAGATATCATATATAGTAGATCAAGTAAAAAGATTCAAAGATTAACAGGAACAGATCATTGTAAGCAAGGAATTCTTTCATTTCAGCAATCATTGCTTTACAGAAAATAATTAATGCAATAGTTCAGAATACATAAACATAAAACACAAACAACAGAAACAAAACATAACACTACAAGAGGACTCAAGCCTAAGTTCTAATCACTTCTTCTTTGACTTGGTCTTCTTGCTGTAAGTCTTTCCAGAAGGCTCAGCACCAGACTTTCCAGTTCCAGTTTGCTCACTTTTGTCCCCCTTTTTGACATCATCAGAAAGGTGAACAAAATCTGCAGGAGGAGGGATTTGAGACACTGGAATAGCTTGAAGAGGTACAGGGACAAATGGCATTTTAGGATTGAGCTTTGGCAAGGACCCAGAAACTTCAGAACTTGTGTCTTCATCTTCATCATCAGAAATCTCAAGAAGTTCAGAAATTTCTTGCCTTGTAACTGCCAATTGTGCCCTTCTTTCCTCCGAGAAACCAAAATATGTAACAGGTAAGGGAGCAGGAGGAGGAAACATTTCTTCAAGCCTTCTTCTTTGAGCTTGCAAGAGAACATTGTGAGCAATGACTTCCAAATCAACAAAAGGCACAATGCTTCTTTCTTCATTTAGGGCAGCCTGCATGAATGGTAAAGTAGAGATGGCTGCCACTAATCTTTCTACTTGCTCAGATTCTTACTGAGACAGGATTGACTCTTGAGCATCTGCTGGAATGGGGTCATGAGAGCTTGAATCTCGAGGAACTTCTTCTTCCATACCATAGTCCAATGGAGGACCAGGACTTGGTGTGCTCAATGTACTAGCAACCTCAGTATCATCTACAGCATCATCATGCTCAGAAGAGGCTAGCTCAAAGGGGCTTGGAGGCTCAGGAGTTGGAGACATGGCAGGCTCAGAGAATCCTGGCTAAGGTGGAGCTGATGTGGCAGGAATTGCACTCCGAATGTCTTCATATGCATCAGCAACCACTTTCATGTTCTTGGCCAACTGGTGGATCTGATCTTGCAGATGAGCAAACTTGGCATTTTGCTCATCCCTGATGCTTAGTATGAATGTAGACAGACTGTCATACAACTCAGTGATCTTTGTTGGCTTGGTACGAGAGGAGGGAGTAGATGGAATGTGAGCAGGCAGAGATGGAGATGGGACAAGCTGAGAAGGCTGAGGTGTAGGTCTTTCAGGAACCTCAGAGGTACCTTCTTGCTGTAGGGAGGCATCTTCAACAAAGAAGAGATCTTTAGATTTTTCTGCTCCCTTCCCAATCCATCTTCCTTTATTTCTTTTAATCCCCATTCTTTGTAGTTCCTCTTCCTTGAAAATCTCAGTAGGCTTCCCTTTCCCATTCTCAAGGTGCTGAATTCTAGCATATTGTAGAATTCTAGAGATGATTGCTGCATAGGGAAGTGTAGAGTCTTTCCTTTGATTCCCTTCCTTGATCATGCGTTGGAGAATGATATGTCCCATGTTAATGAGCTTCCCACGCATGATTGCTGCCATCACATGTGCCTCTGCCCTTATGATCAGATTGAAGCTACCTCATTTGTTAAAGATAATCCTAGACACTATATAGTGTAGGATCCTCACTTGAGCACTGAGGTCAGTGGGCTTCAGCAAATTTATGGTTGGCCTATTCTCCTTTCTTCTGAACAAAATGTTCAGAATGATACTCTCCTTGTAGTTCAGAAAGGGGCCACTTTCTTCATCAGCTGTCTTTGCCTCATCCATATAACCAGAAGCAGTGATGTCAATCTTAAGGCCATCTTGCCCTGGGATTTCCAATACTTCATTAAAAGTTTCATCTGTGAGCCAGATGGTCCTTGATCTCAGATTGACCTCCCACTTCTTCTTCTTGATGTTGTACTTAAAGGAGGCATACCATGTTTTAACCACTTCATCATCATACCTCTCCAGTATCTCTAACAAATTCTTATATCTTAGCATCCATATCCCAACATCAAAATTGTTAGAGACTAAGAAATCTTCCAAGTTCACACAGTAAGGCTTGATTACCTTTTTACTTGCAAACTTGGTTGAGTATTCTTCCTGAATCTGAGGAGTGCTCCATAATGGCATTGTTGTGAGTTGGTATTCTCCAGATTTAGTACTGGAGGAGGAAGTGGAAGCAACAGCATCAGCAACAGGAACAGGGCCCGAAGGCTCTGTTATCTTCGAAGAAGAGGGTCCAGCTTTCTTTGATTCTGCCTTTGGGGTTGACTTCTGTCATATGGAGGGAGTTGTCTTGCTTGATTTGGCTTTTCTCTTCGGCTTTCACCCTCCTTTGAAGCATATTGGGATTTGACCGTTCTCTTTGGTCGTGCCTCTCCTTTTCCAGCTTTAGGATTCTTTACTCTTGCCATTTCCGTGGATGAATGTTTCAGAATGAGGCTGGGAATAGGTTTATAGGATGCGAAAGGAAGTCTAAACGATGAGAAATGAAGATTTTTAGTCAGAATTTAAGAGCATTGAAGAGAGAATTTGAACAGACTCAGAAGGAGGGAATAGGGTTGCGTCTATTCAGAAGAAAACCGTTGGTTTTAACGTGTGTAACTGTCTGACAGACAAATTTTGAGGGGTCAAAATTTGAACTTCGAACATTTACAAGTTAAACCATCCAGCAAAGCTTACTGACAGACGAATTTTCTTCTAAAAGTTCATCTGACAGAGGCTTGGTCCAAGCAGCTCAGGATGAATAGACGAATTTTGTCTCAACAAAGTTTGAATTTCAAAGATCAGGCAACAAGCAATAATTAATGCAACAAACAACAGACGAATTATGCATATGAAAATTCATCTTTCAGAGATTCAACATTATGAGCAAGGTTCAACAGACAAATTTTGAATCAGAAATTTGAATTTCTTTACTTTGCAAAGTTTCTCTAACATGCGTATGTTAAGAAGTAATCATTTGTATAATCATCATGTTGGATAAAAATAGCTTTGAAACTTTTAATTTTTGAAAATACGAACTTTCAAGGACCAACAGATGAATTTCGAGGGACCACCGAGAACTGTTCCAAAGCATACTAAGCTGAAGTTCGTCTGTTGGGCATCCAAATTCTAATGTTGACCATACTAACTTATTCAGAAACACAGTTTATCAAGAAAATTCATCTAACACATAGCTAAGATAAGAATTTCAACTTTAAAAACTTACAGAATGGATCCAGAACTCAGATTTCTTGCTGTCACTTTCTCCTTTTGGCTATTCCATTCTAATTTGCTCTATTTTTCAGATCTACTATCATTTAAATTCATAAGGAGCACCTGCAACTTACATTAAACTTTCTCTGATGCTTAAGTTAGAATTTATTTAATGTTAGAAAATCCAAAAACAGAATTGGACAAGGATTTACTTACAATTCATTGGGATTTACCATACCCAATTCTCTCCTGATTTTACAATGTCTATCTTCTGATAGAGGCTTTATCAAGATATCAACAACTTGATCCTCTGTTGGGATGTATTCTAGTCTAATTTCTCCTTTTAAAACATGATCCCTTATGAAGTGGTGCCTAACTTCAATATGTTTTGTCCTTGAATGCATGACATGATTCTCTATGATATTAATGGCACTTTGGTTGTCACACATGATTAGTATTTCCTTCATCTCAACCTCAAGATCATCAAGCTGCTGTTTCATCCGGATGATTTGGGCACAACAGCTTCCAGCTGCAACATATTCAGCCTCTGCTGTGGATAAGGCCACACTGTTTTGCTTTTTGCTAAACCATGAAACCAAGGATCCTCCAAGAAACTGACAAGTTCCACTTGTGCTTTTTCTGTCAGTTTTGGATCCTGCAAAGTCAGCATCAGTGTATCCTTTGAGATCTTCTCCATTGCCCTTTGGATACCAAAGACCCATCTGTGATGTTCTAATAAGATATCTAAAGATACGCTTCACAATAGTTGCATGGGTTTCCTTGGGACATGACTGAAATCTTACACACATATAGACACTAAACATTATGTCAGGTCTGCTGGCAGTTAGGTATATTAGAGATCCAATCATTCTTCTATACTGGGTTATGTTAAACATCTTTCCCTTTTCACCCAAATCCAGTTTGGTTGTAGTAGTCATAGGTGTTCCCATTGGCTTAGCATTCTCCAACCCAAACTTCTTTAACAGTTCTTTCAGATACTTGGATTGATTGAGAAAAATACCATCATTACACTGCTTGATTTGCAATCCAAGGAAGAAGTTAAGTTCACCCATCATGGACATTTCGAATTCTCCCTACATTAGCTTAGAAAAATTCTTGCAAAGAGATTCATTAGTAGCACCAAATATAATATCATCAACATAGATTTGAATAATAAGTAAATCTTTATTTTCTTTCTTAATGAATAAAGTTGTGTCTACTTTTCCTCTGTTGAGCCCCTTTTCAGTTAAAAAATTACTTAATCTTTCATTCCATGCTCTAGAGGCTTGTTTTAAACCGTAAAGAGCTTTCTTCAGTTTATAAACATGGTTTGGTTTTGCAGAGTCCTCAAAACCTGGAGGTTGATCTACATAAACCTCTTCCATGATATATCCATTTAGAAAAGCACTCTTCACATCCATTTGATACAACAAAATATTTTTCATGCATGCATATGCTAACAGAATTCTAATTGCTTCTAATCTAGCTACTAGAGCAAAGGTTTCCTCAAAATCAATACCTTCTTCTTGATTATATCCTTTAGCAACCAGTCTAGCTTTATTTCTGATAATTGATCCTGATTCATCAAGTTTATTTCTAAAAACCCATTTAGTGCCAATGACAGGATGATTTTTGGGTCTGGGCACTAAATCCCAAACTTGATTTCTTTCAAATTGATTCAACTCATTTTGCATAGCTAAAATCCAGTATTCATCTATTAAGGCTTCTTCAGTACATTTAGGTTCAATTTGAGAAATAAAAGCACAGTTTATCATTTGATCCCTTAACTATTTTTTGGTTTTAACTTTCTCTTGAACATCTCCTATCACTTGATCAACAGGATGATTCCTTTGATATCTCCAAGCTCTAGGAAGTTCTTGAGACATATCTTCATTATATTCATCCACAAGGTCTTTTTCCTGAATATCTTCCTCTATATTAATAGATTCAGAAATTTTTGGAGGTTCAATTTTACTTTCATCAGAAAGATCTAAATTCTTAAAGTTTGAAATAAGATCATCCTCATCAGTGACATGTTTGGAAACAGTTTCATTTTCAATGAATACTACATGCACAGATTCTTCTACTAATTTAGACTTTTTATTAAAAACTCTATATGCTTTACTCCTACTAAAATAGCCCAGAAATATACCTTCATCAGATTTGGCATCAAACTTACCCAAATTCTCCTTTCCATTGTTGTGGATGAAGCACTTGTAGCCGAACACATGGAGATGTGAGAGATTTGGCTTTCTTCCTTTGTATAGCTCATAAGGAGTCTTCCCAAGGATTGGTCTGATGTAAGCTCTATTTATGATGTAGCTTGCTGTGTTTACTGCATTAACCCAAAATACTTGAGAGAGTTCCCTTTCATTCAGCATAGCTCTAGCCATCTCTCCAATTATTCTGTTCTTCCTCTCTACTACTCCATTTTGTTGAGGAGTTCTTGGAGCTGAGAAGTTGTGATCAATTCCATGCTCATTGCAATACTCTAGAAAATATGAGTTCTCAAACTCTCCTCCATGATCTGACCTGATAGACACAATGGAAATACCCTTCTCATTTTGCACTTTCTTGGCTAAGGTAACAAATGCATCAAAGGTATCACTTTTAGAGGAAAGAAATAATGTCCATGTAAATCTAGAGTAATCATCCACAATTACAAGCACATATAGATTTCCACCAATGCTTTTTACCCTAGATGGACCAATTAGATCCATATGCAATAGTTCTAGTGGTCTAGTTGTGGTAACTACGTTTTTAGATTTAAAAGAGGATTTAGTTTGTTTTTCTCTTAAGCATATATCACATTCTTTGTGCTTTTCAAAAGTGATTTTTGGTAGGCCAGTGACTAACTCATTTTTAACCAGTTTTGAAAGCTGATTCATGTTAACATGAGCTAATCTTCTATGCCACAACCAACTATCATTATCCTGACTAATCAAGCAGACAGAATCTAAGGGAGGAAGTTCATCAAGATCAATAGTATAGTAGTTACCATCCCTTTGAGCTTTGAGGATTACTTTGTGATCACTTTTTCTGATGACCAGGCAGAACTTTGAGTCAAACAGTACCCAGTTTCCTTTGTCACATGTCTGGCTCACACTTAGCAGATTGTGGTTGAGGCCAATCACAAACAGCACCTCTTTAATGGATGTTTCAGGATTCTTGCCCACAATGCCAATGCCAACTATTCTGCCATATTGATCACCTCCAAAGGTCACCTTTCCTCCTTTCTTGTCCCTAAGGGTGATGAACTTCTCCTTGTCACCGGTCATGTGACTTGAGCAGGCACTGTCCATATACCATTTGTTCCTCTTTCTAGCATTGAGACAGACCTGCAAAACAAAGTTTATATTTTCCTTTTAGGTACCCAAATTTGCTTGGGTCCTTTCCTGTCAGTAGTCTTTTCCCTAGATACAGATGTACCTTTGGAAACCCATTTAACCTTCCTGTCAAGTCCATTTTTCTTTAAAGCACATGAGCTTGAAATATGCCCCTTCTTGTTACAGAAGTGGCTGATGGTAAAAGGACTGCTGGATTGAGAAGCAGGAAGAAAACAATGCAAATAATATTTTTGTTTTGCATGCCTTGGTTGATCATAAGATTCAATATGCTGAGAATTATGTTCTTTCTTTCTATTGCCACTAGCATGCACAAAAAGTCTCAAATATGCATTCTGATTCTTTTTCTTAATTTTTTCTTTGACTGCACAAGGATTATAGCCATGTCCAGCATTTCCCTGTGATATTCTTCGGCTTCCCATTAAAGCAAACAACATGTCTTTACCTTTAGTGAGCTTAGACATGCTTTTCACTAGATATTCATTGGTTTGCTTTAGTTCAGTGCATGATTTACAGCAAGCAGATTCAGCAATAGGTAGAGAAGCAATTTCAGAGATGTTGCATTGAGATTCTAGTTTGTTAATCTTTTTCTTAGCTTGCTTCAATTCTTTAGCAACCTTAACAAACTCATCATGCAGCTCATGAAATGCATCTAGTAATTCAGAATAGGAAGGTTCAGATTCATATACCTCATCTTCTTGATCACTGCTGCATGGGATTTCAGCTTCCTCAGAGGCAAGTACCATGAGACAGATGTTGGCAATTTTATCTTCATCATCTTCTTCTTCATCTAAGTTGTTGCCCCATATTGATGAGATGTAAGCTCTTTTCTTCTTGCCTTTATCTGCAGCTTTCTTTTCTTTTTCTTGCTTCTTGAAGAATTGTGGACAATCTCATTTGATGTGTCCCTGCTTTTTGCGCTCATAGCAAGTGACAGGTTCTTTTGCTTCTCTCTTGCTATCTCCAACTGCTCCTTTCTTGAAGACTTTCTTGTTTTTTTTCTTGCTGTAGAATCTTCCAAATTTTCTGACCATCATAACCAGAGTTTCCTCATAGCTCATCTCCATCGTCAGATTCTTCTTCTTTCTCCTCAGCAGCTTTTAAAGCAAGACCTTTCTTCTTTCTGTCTTGTCCAGCCTCCTTGAGAGTCTTCATTTTTCCTTCATGCTCCTCGAGGCTGCCAAAAAGAGCTGTGACAGAGGCCATTGATTCTCCTCTGGCTTCCTCTATTGCTATTACTTTGGGTTGCCATTCCAGAGGGAGAGCTCTGAGGATCTTTCTTACTTTTTCTGTTTGAGTGTACTCCTTTCCCAGGCTCTTCAGTTGATTCACAATGAGGGTGAATCTCTTCTGTAGCTCTTTTACATTCTCTCCTTCAACCATTCAAAAGCTTTCATATTCACCTATGCATGTATTCAGTTTGTTTTCTCTGACTCCAGTTGTTCCTTCATGAGCAATTTGCAAGGTGTCCCACATTTCCTTGGCAGTGGAGCATTGTGAGACCCTGTAGAATTCGTCTTGATTCAGAGCACTGACCAGGCAGTGTTTTGCCTTGAAGTTCAGCAAGACTCTTCTTCTATCTTCCTCATTCCATTCAGCTTCTGGCTTCTCTCTGTACTTCCCATCATCTTCCAAAGCCATTGGGACAAAATCTCCCTTTTGAATGACCGACCAAATGTCCAGATCAATCAACTGGATATAGATTTGCATCCTCATCTTCCAGTAACCATAGTGTTCTCCACTGAAGCCAAGTGGTCTATTTGTGTTGTTTCCCTCTAGTAGTTTGCTTTCTCCAAAGCCAGCCATTTTAATTCCCGGACTGTGAAATCCTTTGATTAGGAATCCGGGCTCTGATACCACTTGTTAGATAAGCTGGCTTCCCAATAGGGGTAAATTGGGAAGATTGAAGATTTTCTGCAAATTGTCAAGAGGGTAAAGGAAGCAAAGTATGATGGTAAAACAGAGTATAAAAGAATAAGTTGTAAAAGTATCAATAGGGAAGAGAAAACACAGATCTTTATCCTGGTTCGGTCTCTCCACTTGACCTACGTCCAGTCCCCAAGTCACCACTTGAGATTTTCCACTATTCTGCAAGAATTCAGTGGGCTTCTTACAAATGCCACAGTACAAAGATGATGCTCTATTTCTAGAGCTCACTCTTTCACTCTATGCACTCTTACTAAGTGCTTCCCCAATCCCTTGTGATATCCCCTCACAAGAAAATCTTTCTTCCAGATGAAGATAAGATTGTTTACAATGATTAAACTCTCTTAGATAGAGTGAATATGAAAGTTGGAGTACAAATATTGAAGTGTGAGAGTAAGAGACTTTGGGTAAATGATTTGGCAGAGTTTCAGTATATACAAAGTTAATTTCGTTACACACAACTTCAAATGATGTTATATTTATAGATTTTGGTCTCAACTATACGTTAGAGACAAAATCTATCCATTGGAGAAGTTATCCAATGGTTACTCTGAAAAACTATCCGTTAACCAACCGCATTTAATGCTTCTGACATTCTGAAATTCAAATTTCAGTTGGTCAACAGACGAATTTCATAGAAACCGAAGGCTAAAGACTCCAACGTTGAATGCCCGAAGTTCATCTGTCATGAAGTGAAGTTCGAATTTTGATATTTGGAAAATGTTTCTATGTTATGACATACGAATTTTCAAGTAGAAAGTTTTTCTATTAAGTATGAACAATATTTTCAATTTGCTATAGTGCCTTCGAAATTCGAATTTTGGAACCTCAAAATTCGTCTGTCCGTAGCTGGTTTATAAGGCACAGTAGTTCATATAATTCAAAATTTGAATTTTTAAAGGGCAAAGTTCGTCTGTAAGAGAGACCTCTTTTCAGACTTACTTCAAAATTTGAATTTATAAATACTGTCATTCGTATGTCCACATATCATTGTAACAGACTCACAAGCTTAGTTTCTGAAATTTGAATTTTCATGTTCAAAGTTCGTTTGTCAGTGAGCAATTTTGAAGTCCAATCTAAACTTGACTTCAGAAGAACTTTGACATAATTTCAGACGAATTTCTTTATTTTTCATAAGTTACATTTTGTCTGAAATTCAAATTTTCAAAACCCAAAGTTCGTCTGTTACTGAAAGCTCCTTTTCAGATACTTATCAAAATTCGAATTTTCTCAAGTCAAAATTCATCTGTCAGATAAGCCTCTTTTCAGACTTGTTTATTTTCAATACGAAATTCGAATTTTCAAGGCCAAAGTTCGAATTTCCAAGATGACAGATCGGTATAAACCTTTCAAACTTTGTCTGTTGGTGGGTGTTTTTCAAATATTCCATGATTTAACATAGAATCAAAGTTTTAAAACATCTTTTCACCAAATCAAAGTCTTTTACTCAAATCAAAACATTACTAAACATCCTACATCTATTCTTGCACCTATTTCTCCATAATTTCTTCACTTGAAACCTTTTGTGCACCTTTGATATCTTTATTCCAGGCTCTTGAAGGTTGGTTTGGAATCATCAAAACTCTTGATTCAACAAAAAGTACTCTGTCCAAACCATACTTGAATAAGTTCATCATAGTCATACTGTAAAATATTTCAATAGTTGTTCCTTTCTCTTTTCTTTGCTAACCCTACAACAATAACTTTTTGAGCATCAAGTTCTAGAATGACTTTGCCTGAACCTTGGCTCTGATACCAAAAATCACATCTTCCCTTTACCACTCTTTTTTCATGTATTATACTTCATTTAGAGTCCATTTGAATAAATTTAGAAGCTTGAATCTCTTGAATTCTCAAGGCAAAAAAATTACATTTTTTGGGTACTTTTCATTTGGTATATCAACTTTTCTAGTCAAACTTCGAAACATCATAACTAAGCCTAGAAAAAACATATGATAGTGATTCAAGTCTCTAAAAATAGTTTAAATTATTATCTGCATATGAAAAATATAAAACAGGACATCTATCGTGCCAATATGTACAATATTTTGTGTAAATTTCAGATTTTGTGTCAATTTTGAAAATTTATAACTCCTTCTATACTTAACCAATTCGAGTTATCTTAGTCTTCCTAGGAAGCTTGTTATGTCCACTTTCTATCATATAAACAATGTACATTTATTATGTATGTACTAGATAGCAAGGTATCATATACCTTTAGTATACCAATTTATTTGACATTGGAATAGTTTTGGGAAATAATTCATAACTTCTATTGCACAACTCCAAATGAGTCAAACTAATGCCAAAATGTTCACAAGATATAATTGTAAACATATATGTAAACATTTGAATTTTTGGATGAACACGTAATTTTTTATAGTGTTCCAAAATAAACAGTAGTTACAATCAAAATAGTTTCTAGAAAACAGTCAAGCTTCATCAATCTTCCATGCTATTGTTCTTTCATTTACCATAACTTGGTCCTATCATTGACGAACTATGGGGGTGAGATTGAGAAAATTCAATGATAAGCTTGCACATGCAATTACATCATTACATCACATTAAAAATATTGATTAGATTACACAATTTTTAATAACACATGAAAATAACATGTTATCTAACAAAATTTCAGCAACATTTCAGCTTAGAAACAAGACATCCCGAGCTTACCAAAAATGTCATATCCCATCTTTGGACACTTTCCCATGAATTCGTCCTAAATTGGATGCAATAAAGAAGCTCCTGAGAACATAAACTAATTAGAAACTTAAAACTGTAAAATTCTATTTTTTGTGCACTATTCACTATATTATGCAGTAAACTTCGAAAAATTATAACTGAATGCACAAAAATTATTTCACTATAGTTCGAATCTAAAAATCATTCTCATCCTAAATTTCATGGAAAAAATATGAAACTAGAATTTGAACTCGTCAATTTGTAAGTATTCATCCAAATTTACTGTTTATTTTCCGCTTCCAGTTTCTGTCCATATTCTAACCCATTACTTTAAAAAATATCTCATTATACACAAAACTAATTCATGCATTATTTTATGTCATTGAAATCTCTGCATGTTTACTTTATAACTATATTTTATAACCATCAGGGGTCAGAATAATCCTTTACTAGAATAGTTTTGGGAAAACATTAAAAAATTTTATTATATAACTCCAAATACAATCAAACTAGTGCGAAAATGCTCATAAGATATAGATCTTTACATATGCAACTGGATGAATTTTTAGAGCACTGTATGATTTTATACATCCTTTCAAAATAAATAGTTTTTACATATAGTTTTCCAACAATTGTCCAATTTTGACTCTTTACTTCGTTGAGCCATTACTCATGTCATACTTAGCCAAATGATGCATAATTTATCTTATAATAAAGTTTATTATATCCTCTAACTTGAGAAGTTATACTTCAGCTCATTCCTTTGAACATACTCATACGTTCTTAAACATTAGTGCCTCATGAATTCCCAATTAAAGGAGTATACATAACTTTCAATCTCAATCTTCATTTCATCATATAACATCATCTAACATGCTTTCCTATACATCATATAGGATCATTATACATTCATTACATAAATCATATCATGATTTACAAGCATGCTTCATGATCAAACATCATTGATAACTATAAACTTTAACTTGTTTTTCTCATCATTTTCTCCTTCCTTAGCTTTCGTCCTTTACATCATAAGTCCTTAGCATGGTTAGTCACTTGAGAGGATGAAATTGGGTATCTCAATAGTAAACTTGCACATGCGATTACATCATCACATAACATTAAAAACATTATGAACATTTCACAATATCATTAAACATTTAAAAAATAACATATTGACTAATGCAATTTCGACAACATAATGGCTTAGAAACAGGATATCTCAGACTTAGCTCTCATCAAATAAACAGCTAGCTAGTCAAGAAAACAGTCACAACAACAACATGGCAACATCATCACATCATAAAACATTCATAAACATTATTACGCAATAACATAAAAGTAAGGTAAGTTATACTATCTGATAGCTTTAACCTTGGCCCTTTAAACTTGGATTCCACTTGCTTGAATCATTTACCAATCACTTCCTTACAACTTCCCAAGCCTCGAAATATCAAGATAACCATGTTAAATCATCTGATTCCTCATGGTTCTCATAAAGTTGACTTTAAACCCTAAAATACCATATTTCTCTTTGGCTTTATGTTGAAAACCTAACTTCTTCTTAGCTAATTCAAGCATGAGAGATTTATTTTTACCATTAAATTCATGAAATTCCCATTCCTTACTTATCTTCACTCTTGGCCGAAACCACCTCTTAGAAAGGAAAGGAAGAGATTTCATTACAACTTTACTTAAACTTGTGTAATCATGCTTTCTTACACTAGTTCATGCTTTCCCCTAGGTTTATTGTATGAAAACTATTCCCTTTCGCTTTCCCTATGCTTGGCTAAAATCCATACTCAAGGAGGAGGAGAAGAAAACTTAACCAAACTAACTTATGCAAGCTTACTTGAATTTAGAAAAACCTAGAGAATCAAGAGCAAAAAGCTTACCTTAAACCCTTATTTTCTCTTCTTCCTTTTTCTTCTTCTTCTTCATGCCTCCTTCTCTCTTCTTGGGCTAAATTTTCAGCTTGCTTCTCTCTCTCTCTCTCTTGTTTTCTCAAGGTTGGCCAAGTTGAGGGAAATAGAAGGATATATATAAACTTCAAATTTCCATAAAAATTGATCCAAGTGTCCAAGTATTTGACATCATTCATGATGTCATTCAAATTATTAAAATAATCGTTTCTTCACATGCTAAAATTTTTGACCAATAATAAGAGAGGGAGTGTCCATGATACTGCATATTTTTTCCTAATCTAAATATATCTTATCTTGGTTACTTTATGTTTGGACAATTTATTAATATTTTTACAATATATACTAATACTGTTTATTCATAATGTATATAGGAATACACTAGTTTGGGATATGCATTTAACTTAATATCCTGTCTCAAATTATATTTTATATGGGGCCCACATACTTTTCTTTTCTACTTTCTCTGTACTTGTGGGCACACAGTTCTTTTTCTTTTTATTATTTAATTTTACTACATTCTGCAGTCTGTATCGATTTCAAACTAAACCTTTTGGGCTCAATACATTATTCCAACAAATCCAGTATGTCAAGAGGTCCATTTTCACATATATATCATTTTTCTACAATTTCTATTATTAATTCCAGTTAAGGACCAAATTTGGAATTTATTTCAATTAAAGATCAAACTTAATTCTTACTAAGAACTCTAAGGAAAATTAATTCATTCTAAGGACCAAACATATGAAATTACCATTTTGGCTTCATAGTATTCATACAATATTTCATATGTGGTACATTTTCCACTTCTTCTTTTCGCTCACTTATTTGAGGCACATCATAATCTTCCTTTAAACATTGCCTTTACCATGAGTACTTTTCTTTCCTTTAGGTCATATATTATTTTCCTAATTTTCCTTTCTCACTTTCTTTCTCATAACATTGCTATTTCGTTCACTTTCATACTTAACTTACTTACTTAGCTACTCTACCAAGATCATTCAGCAGTCTAGCAACTTGAGGGAAACTTCTCCATCTTTCAATAGTCTTTTACCAGCTAGCCTAGTTAAAATCCAGTTTTCAACCTCTTACCATCTTTCATTTTTTCTCAATTGGGTTTCATGTTCCCAAGATATAATATCCCAAAAACTTAGAATATCTAAATATTTTTAAGAAATTTGTGAAAATGGGCAAACACCATTTTGCATGAAAAAGGGCAAAGAAGTTATTTTTCTTGGTCAGATGGAAAAATGAGAAATCACATTTTTAACCATAGAAGTTAAGATTATTACATTTTAGTCCCTCAAGAATGAAAGTCACGCAAATGCATGTGAATATATATTTTGGGAAAAATTACAGCTAATAACCTGAAAGAATTAAAAATTATAATTTGGTCCAAAGTCAAGGGTAATTTTGCAAAAAATTACTATTAAAACGAAGCTCTCAATGAGATTAGCCTAATGGTATATGGCACTGAGGGTTAATGCTTAAAGATAAAGAAATAATCAGTGTCAAATATCCAAAAGTAACTTAATACTGATAAAGTAGATTGTGGGCCCCATAGATAGTTAAAAGTTAACCGGGATAGGATTTGAGCCTTACACAGACATTGTTTGGGATAGGATAATTAAAGAAACATAGATATAAATTTGGAATAGTCATGTATCTCTAAAATATTAATTTACTGTAAAAAATGTCTTTATCGGTACAGTTAAAAATTAATCGGTTCAAGATATATTTGGACCAGAAAAAATTGAGCAGTATTTGGACAATTTCTTTTCTCTCTTAGGCATGTGTGTAGCTCAAATTTTTGGCCCAAAACTTCTTAAGGAATGCATGAATTTTTGGCCAAAAACTTGTAAAGGAAGGCTTGACTTTTTGGACCAAAAGTGGTTAAGATTAAGTGTGTAATTAGTAATCTAATTAGGCCATAGAATCTCTCTCTTTCATCCTCATTTTGAACGACACTTCCAGCAACAAAAACAAAGTTGATGGATCAAAGACTCAAGTACTTGGTAAGATTTCCTACTACCTTAGGCTTGTATTCTTGAGTAGTTAAAAGTAGTTTCATGGAGTATATTTCTTCCTCTCCTTAAGACAAGTTTCGGCCAAACCTAGGAGTAAGTAGTGTTGAATCAAGAAGTTTTGATGATTCCAAATCAACTCTCAAGAGCTTGGATTGAAGATATCAAAGGAGCTCAAAGTGTCTCAAGTGAAGAAAATCTGAGTAATCATTGCTAGGATTGTTGTAGGATCTTTTGTTATGGGTAAAAGACTTTGATTTGATGAAAATGTGTTTTAAAAACTTGATTTTATGAAATATTTGAAAAATACCCACCAACAGACGAAGTTTGAAAAGATTATATTGAACTGTCATATTGGAAATTTGAACTTTGGCTTTGGAAATTTGAATTTCGAGTTAAAATTGAATAAGTCTGAAGAGATGCCCCTCTGACAGACGAATTTAATTTTACAAAATTCGAATTTTCATAAGTGTCTGAAAGAAGCTATTGAGCAACAGACGAACTTTGGGTTTTGAACATTCGAATTTCAGACAAAATGAAATTTATAAAAACTGAAGAAATTTTTCTGAAACAATGTTAAAGTTCATCTGAAATCAAGA
Organism: Adenanthera pavonina; assembly: GCA_026686845.1. NCBI lineage: Eukaryota > Viridiplantae > Streptophyta > Magnoliopsida > Fabales > Fabaceae > Adenanthera > Adenanthera pavonina. Next base: position 5,354,368 of record JAIVEN010000019.1, on the reverse strand, counting down.
TTGTATTTAGTTTCAAAACTGCTCACTGACAGACGAACTTTGAACATGGAAATTCGAATTTCAAAAGCTAAAGTTGTGAGTCTGTTGAAATGACATAATGACATACGAAGGATAGTGTTTACAAATTTGAATGTTGAAGTAAGTCTGAAAAGAGGTCTCTCTGACAGACGAACTTCACTCTTTGAAAATTTGAATTTCAGAGTAAATGAACTACTGTGCCTTTTGAGCCTACGATGGACAGAAAAATTTCGAGGTTCCAAAATTCGAATTTCGAGGGCACTGTAGCAAATTGAAAACACTGTTCACACTTAACAGAAAAACTTTCTTCTTGAAAATTCGTATGTCATAACATGGAAACATTTTCTAAGTTTCAAAATTCCAATTTCACTTCTTGAACAGACGAACTTCAGTGTTTCAATGTTAGAAGCTTTAACCTTCGGTTCCTTCGAAATTCGTCTGTTGACCAACCAAAATTCGAATTTCAGTATGTCAAAAGCATTAATGCGGTTGGTTAACAGATAGTTTTTCAGAGTAACCGTTGGATAACTTCCCCAACGGATAGATTTTGTCTCTAACGAATAGTTGGGACCTAAATCTATAAATATAACATCATTTGAAGTTGTGGGTAACGAATCAAACTTTGTATATACTGAAATTCTACCAAATCTATATTTGCTCAAAGACTTTTACCCTCTTACTTCAATATTTGCTCTTCAACTTTCATATTCACTCTATTCAAGAGAGTTTAATCTTTGTAAACAATCTAATCTTCATCTGGGAGATAGATTTACTTGTGAGGAGATATCACAAGAGATTGTAAAGCACTTGGTGAGAGTGCAGAAAGAGATTGAGTGAGCTCTAGAAAACAGAGCATACACGTTGTACAGTGGCATTTGCAAGAAACCCGTTGAATTCTTGCAGTATAGTGAAAAATCTTAAGTGGTGACTTGGGGACTGGACGTAGGTCAAGAGGAAAGACCGAACCAAGATAAATATCTGAGTTTTTCTTCTCCATGTCTCTTCTCTTTTAGCTTATTGCTTTATACTCTGTTTTTCATTATACCTTGCTTTCTTCATCATTCTCACTTTGTGCAGAAAATTTTTAATCTTCCCAATTCACCCCCCCTCTTGGGAAGTCAGCCTAACTAACAGGTAGAGAAGTGAGTTTTCATCCAATAATCATGGTAGAAACCATTAATAAGTGAGAAAGTAAGGATTCCCAAGAGTTGGAAGCAAGTTGCATGAAAATCACCTCTTCTCTTTTAAGGTTCAATTCGGTCAGAAGAGGGGAGTGTCTTGGAGATGGAAATTCATGTTTTTGAAGCGCAAAATGAGTTCCTCATGGTGGAAAACTTTAGGAACAAGCATTGATTTCATGAAACAATTTTTTTCCTTTTCTGTTTTCGAAAACAAAAATATTGTTTTGGAAACAATTGCCAAACAGGCCCTTAGGGTTTCATGAACACTTTATGAAGAAAGTCATGGAACTATTAGTTTGAGTAGTTGTTTGATGATATATTTAGGTTTGAGGAAGCCTAAGAAAGATTGTGAAAGTATTTGAAAGAGGTACAACTCAAAGGAAAAAGCTAGAGGATTCACAAAGGTAGCATTTTACCAAGTTATGTATTGTATTGTCATATTTGATTTCTATGAATTTATTTCTTTGCCATTTCCTTGTGTTGATGTTTTATGATAATTATATGTTGTTGGCTGAGTTGATTAAGGGTTATGTGACCTCGAGATGTCCGTTTTACTAAACAAAACTCTGCTGGAATTTTTATAAAATAATATGGCACCATATATTTTAATGAAATTCATTGATGATTTTATGAATGTTCTTGAAGATATGATTGCATGATTGGGTAATGCTACTGAGATTATTTGAATCTAAATCTTCCAAAATGACTAACATAATAGGTACAAGCTTTGACAAGGTTACCAAGAAGGAGCAAGGCAAGAAAGAAGGAATTTATGAAAGAAATGAAAACCTTATCTTTAATCCTTATTTTTGAAATACTATGTAAATTAATGTATGACATTGTAAAGCTGTACATGGAGTTCATTATGTCTCCTTAGGTCTTACATGATGTATGGTACAAGTTTGAAGCATGATATGATCATGTATAAATGTATGGAAATGGTTTAGCTAAGTTATGGGATAAAAATGGTCATTCTGACCCTGTGTAGTTATACCACTATTGATTGGGGCTTTTTGTAGTTGATCATATGTATATTATATATATTTGTAAATTTCACAAATATAGATTTAAAATAGTCGAAGGAACACCCCATTTGGAATTTTGTACGAATTATAGTGATTTTTCAAAGTTAAGGTTCAAAACAGGGAAAGATTGGGAAAACTGGAAACTGAAAGTTAGGTACTAGAAAATTTAAAGATAATATAAAATCATACAGAGCTCCAAAAATTCTATGGTTTGTATGTGTAGAAAGGTCTATGTTTTAATATACCACTAATTTAAAGGTAATTGGGGCTATATAATGGAAGATATGGGGGTTTTTCCAAAACTGTTACAGTAAAAGTTAAATTCTGACTTTTCACAATTTAAGTTAATATCATGCCCTATGCAAGTGAAATAAATGTACAAAAAAAATATTTCTATAAAGTAGACATATAGATATTTCAAATGATATAGAGTGTGCATGATTTGGTTCAGCAAATAAGGAAGTATGATTTTTCAAAATTATTGTCAAAGTCAGAAATTTAAAAAATGACCAAATTTACAGTACTTTTCAAAGGAGGAAACATTATTAAACGGCCTAGTATTTGCTTTGTTTCCTTCTTTTCTCATGTATTGAATCTTTTTATCTATTTTTAAAGACTTGAATCACTTTAATATTATTTTTGTAGAATTAGTTATGAATTTTCAAAATTTGCCGAAAAAACTGGAAATGGCAATATGATCAATACCTGAGAAAATTGAAAATTTTGTTTTTGAAATTAAATTGATTCAAGCTTCTCTTCAAGCATATTCAGAATCTAAAATGATCTAATACATGGGAAATATGCCTTATTATAAGGTGTTACACAAGAGCCACCTCCCTTTACTTTGTCTTGGCAACTTTCACTTTATGGATAATTTCATCTCTTTGCTCAATTCGATCTTATCATCCCAAGAGCTACCTTCCTTTTACCTCACCTCGACAACTTACGGAGAATTTCTTTCTGTAAGGTTTGGCTTATCACCCAAGAGGAGAATGAATTGGGTTATGCAAGATTTTCACCTCTTTTGAAGTGTAGTCCAATTTCACTAGACGTGCAGCAGAACAGGGATAAACAGAGCGTGATGAGAGATATAGATAAAATGAGAAGATAAAAAACAAGACACAAGAATTTATATTGGTTTGGGCCAAATCACTTGGCCAACGTCCAGTCCTCAAACCACCACTTAAGATTTTTACTATATCCCACAAGTTTGACCAAGGTACCTATGAAGTCTCAGTGTATCCCATAAGTATTAGTAGGCACTTATGAAGCCACTCTTCCCCACACCCTTACAAGTATGTAATTCCCTTAATAATTGCCCATACTAAGATTTCACCTAGAAATTTGTAGAAAAGAATAATTACAAAATGGAAACTCTCTTTAAAGTAGATAATATATTGAAAGTTCACCCTAATGAGGTAGGTTTATCTATGAATGCTAACACATAAAGATTTTACGTATTGGAGTAGCATTTTGGCACAAACTCACTTAATTTCATTACCCATAAGTTCAAATGAGGTTCTAATTATAAATTTGTAGCTTAACTATTCCTTAGACACAAGAACTATCCATTAGACACAAGTTCTAGTCGTTATTCTACAAAAAAGTCGTTCAATAACCACATTAAATGCATCTGACATACCAAAATTTGAATTTTGAGGCTCAATAGACGAAGTTCGCAGAGTCAATATAGTTATGTGTTTAACGTTGAACTTCAAAATTCATCTGTTACTAAGTAACATTCGAATTTCAAGTTTGCCAAAGATAATCCATGTTAGTTTCGTACGAATTTTTATATTGAAAGTGTGTTTGTTGAATTTGAACAGTTGTCTTAAGTTTTCATAGTGCACTTCAAAATTCAAATTTCAAAAACTGAAATTCATCTATCAGAGGTATGTTCAACTCTTTCTTCAAAATTTGAATGTTGAACTACAATGTTCATCTTTTAGAGGCATGCTCCAATGAGACTCATAAGTTCTCATTTTGAAATTCGCACTTTAAAGTCTAAAGTTCGTCTGTCAAAAGAAGTGACTTTGAACTTATTTTAAACTTCACCAATATTCGAATTTTGACTAAGTGTCATGCTAATTTTGCATACTTTCACTAATAATGCTTAGCTCAAAATTTGAATTTCAGAATCGAAATTTGTTTATCAGAGATAAAACCTCTATAACTTCGAATTTCACTAAGTTTGAATTTTGCACAAAATAAATATGAGTCGAACCCAAAATTTGTCTGTTAGCCAATATTTCTTAATTCTAACACATGCTAACATCAACAACAACAACAACAACATTAGCCTTATCCCACTATGTGGGGTCGCCATATCCTCAGATAAATCATTTCTCAAAAGGTCATTCCTTATAACTTCACTTAGTGTCCTTGTTGGTCTTCCTCTACGCCTTTTGATTAGGCTCCAGGCCATTTGATCAACTCTCTTCACTGGCTCCTCTTGCCCTCTTCTTTGTACATGCCCAAATCACCTTAAACAATTTTCCACCATTTTCTCCTCGATAGATGCTACCCTAACTTTCCTTCGTATACAATCATTTCATATCTTATTCAATTTTGTATGACCACACATCCATCTCAACATTCTCATCTCTGCTACTCCCATCTTATGCTCTTGTTGTCCTTTCAAAGCCCAACATTCACTACCATATAGCATTGCTGGCCTTATAACTGTTCTGTAAAATTTTTCTTTAAGCTTAGTAGGTACCTTGTAGTCACAAATAACTCCTGTTACTTTCCTCCACTTTAACCACCTAGATTGTATCCTATGTATAACATCCCCATCAATTTCACCATTATTGTGTAAAATCGACCCCAAATATCTAAACTTTGACACTTAATTTCACCATTATCCTATGCATAACACATACTAACATCATATTCACTTAATTTAACTCGTTCAAAACATATGGTAACAAGATTAAGTAAATTTCAAAGATTAAATCACCTCAAAACCTAACTGAAAACAAAATATATCTAATAGCTAGATCTTCAAAAGCTGAGCTCTACTTTCACTTGATCATTTCATTCTTGGCATGCTCTCTTCTGATATTCAATTCGTGGAGTGTCCTTTCTCTTCTTCTTCTTTAAGTGAAACATGATGTTGATTTTTCTTTCTTTATTCCAATGCTCAATCTTCCTACTTGGACAATCCTACATTTAATATATTACATTTACAAACTAAGTAGTTAGTCAAATTTATATATCCAACTTGTATTATAAAACATAAGAGCACAGTAGATATATAAATACTTAGCATGATATATGCATTATAAATATAATTAAATATATGCTAATGCACATTTTACTTCTTTTAGGAACAAAATATACATTAGACAGATACGATGCATTTATTCCGTATTACTCTACATTTATCATCATCAAAACTAGTATTATATTAAACCTAACACTTTCATGTATTTAATTATGTTTGTACTAAATGAAAGGATTCTTATCTATCTTTAAATTAAGTTTGGCAAGGAAAAAAAAAGGATTCTCTAAATTAAGTTTGTACTGAATAAATCCATCATTTATAATTATTCTTATTTGTCTTTCTAAATCCCACATAGAGATAATAAGATCAAGCAAATATAAATTAGCAAAAGTTGTAGTTCATTGCAGATTTTAACTTGAATTTGAAATTAAAAATTTGACATATATTTCAATTTTTGAATTAATTACATAATTCTTTTGTTACACTGATGGATCACACAGGTTCATCATTTATGTTACATTGGGCGCGACTTCCTAATTTATCATACATGTAAATTTGTTTTAATTAAAAAATAAGAAATATATATGTTATGATATTTTAAGGTTTAGATATTAATTTTATAATTACATATTAATTTAAGAGATAAGATATATGTTTTTAAAGAATATATTTAAACGCAAGGCCATTGTTCAAATAAAATAGGAGGTTGAGGGTTCAAATAATTTTTATTGTTTATCATTATGGTAATCCAACAAATAGTAAATACAATATGTATACGGGGATGTTTTTGTCTTTTTATTAAAAATATTTTTCGGTTGTATATAAAGTGAGTAGTAGATATTAACATGTTAATTTATATTATTTTTATGTATTGTTTTCTGATAAATTTGTATGAGAATAATTTTTTTCGGTATAATGATTTTACAAATATAATTCATAAAAGGCATTTATTATTTATATTTTTTTATATTTTCGTATCTATATATTTTAATTTTTTGTATATCATACAAATGTGAATTCTAGTTATTAATATAGTACAACAGTGGTCTAGACATATTTGCCTCGGTTTTTCAGACAACAAACAACTTTTGTGTCTTTGGCCTCTAAAAGGACTGGTGTCCCTTCGTTTTCTTGCATTAATTTCTTGCTTTGAAATGTCAATATACGACAAAGGTTTGAGGCTGCCATCCAGATGGTGACTGTGGATTTATGAAGCTAAAACTAATGGTTGTTTGAAATTTGTTATTTGTATCTTAGAAGGAAATTGAAAATTGAGAAGTTCTAACTCTGATTACAAATAAATGTAATTTAAAATCAATCAATTTATTTATCTGCTTCATTCAACCTTAAATAAAAAATATTTTATCCTAATTTTAAATATAAGATCATTTACAGTATACAAGATAATATTTATTATATATTTTTAAAAAAATTTATATTTAATGAATCTCAAAATAAATAAAAGAAAAATATTAAATAAAAATAGTTTTAAAAAAATATATTAATTTTTAAAAAAGTCAAAATAATTAATTAATTTTTATTTTTGTTTTTAATTTATATAATTCAATAAAAAATATTATATTAATTATAGGAGCATTATTCTATTTTTTATCCATAAAGTAAAATCAGTCGTTACAATGCAGCTTTTGTCTTGGGCTGCCGTAACTGGAGCATTTTTATATTTTTTATTGGTTGTTGGATTTTTTTTTTATTTATTATCTTTTGGTGTGGGCTTGTGCCAGCTGTCTTTTTTTTTTTTGACCTTGTGCTGGTACCACATGTCCCTCTCTTTTTTATCTCTATTTTTACATTTTTCTTTTATTTCCTTTATGACTGCAGGCCGCACAATTTTATTTTATGAGAAGAATCTTGGCCAATTTATTCTCAATGGCCTATTTTTTTGGATCAATCAATGGCCTATTCTCAGGAACAATTTTGCTATTTCTTTCTTTCCTTCCTTCTTTCTTTCTTTCTGTCTTTCTTTTTTGTTTTATTTGTGTATCTCTCACATTTTCCTACTTTATTTTGTATCTTTTTAATTTCAAATTTCTCTCTTTTTAAAACATGTGATTTCAAACTTCCCGATTTATTTGTTTTTTCACGTACTATTTACATTTTTTAAAATATACTTAAATTTCTAATTCAATTAAAAAATTGTGACAAAAAAGCTTTTAATATGATCCCAAAATTTTAATATTTATAAAATATTTTAATATATATTTAAATCACAATGTCTAAATCTATTGGAAAAATATTTTTTTCTTTTACCAACAATTGGAGAAATATTGTCATAAAAACAAAATTTCAAATAATATGAATTATGAAAATCTTCTAATATATCCTGATACCACAATTACTAAAATTTTTAATTTATTCTAATATTGTTTTAAATGAGCACCAAACATATCTCTCAACTAATAGTTGAAAACTAATCATTTTAAAGTGTAAAGATAAGAAAAGTGAGTTTTGCCTCTCTAAATAAAATATTTTTCTACACACACTGCTAAAGATTGAACCCATGATAGCATGCTTAAAGGATCTAATTATTATTAACTGTAGTAGGAATTTGTTGGTCCTTATATTTTTAATATATCTAAATTTTTTTAATATGTTCTAAAATTTAAATCTATCAGTCAATAGAAGAATTATTGTTTATCTCTGTTCTGACATCTTCCCACTCTATTTCCCCTCTTTTACATTACTTTAAACTTGAATTTGAATTTTGCATTTCAAATGAATTTTGAATTTTGGGTTACAGTACGTGACATACACAATAGAAGATAATAGCTAAAAGACATGATCCCCAACATCAACCAGGCGGCCGGGAGACTTAAAATTTGGATTAGCTACATTGTTCATAGGAGATCTTCATTTGTGCAACATGGGTATCGTTCTTGATTTTAATTTTTTTATCACCTTAGGCATTGACACATAAACAAATACTGTTCAACAAATTAAAAAATTCCATTTATTTTATAAAATTTATTATAATAATCAACATAACAAAATTATACTTTTAAAATATGAATTTAGTAAAATTGTTAAATATTATGGAACAAAATACTAAAACGGGAATTCTATCGTTGTTATGCGTTCTACCTATTGTTGTTATGTAAATGGTTGGGTTTCTAAATCATGTTATTTTAGATTTAATCTCTGGTCATGTGTATAAAAAAGACTTTGTTGGATGATCTCTACTTATACTAATTAAAATTTAGTTCTTGTCTTCATTTGTAAAGCATTATTGCCAAAGACTAATCCTGTCTTCGAGTCATGGAACCCTTTCATACACATGGCCCAATAATCGATTCCAAGATAACATACTTAAACAATCTAACGATCTACCAACTATATCAGAATCTTATTGGTTTAATTTAGTGATGTTTATTTGGTTCTCTTGTTAAATATACAGCTAATGTGTCACTATTGTAAAAGAGCTGAACAAATTACACCTTGAATTAATAATATCTTTGAGGAGAATACATCCTATAAATCAATGTGAAAAATTACGCCATCATAAATAGTCATTGTAATACTTCATAATTTTCATCTTTTTTTTTCTTTTTGGGTCGTGACCAAGATCGAGTATGTTCCACTGACAACGTGAACTAATTTCCTTCATGACTTTCATCTTTATTAATAATATTATGATGAGATTCTTCGCATGCTTTTGAACTAATTAAAGCATTTCAGACAACAAATTTCAGCCATATATATATATATGTATGAATATGTTATACATATAAAAAAAGACGGTACGCTTATCATATCAATCATGTATTTGTTATGAGTTCGTTTTAAAAAAAAAAACAGAGGAAAATAATTATCTATATGAGCTAGTATTACTTTGAGGTATATTCATAAATAGATTAATATGGGCTTGGCCAATGGTCAGCCGCTCAATTATGTCGATCCTCGTAGTAAAAATTTCAATGCACATAATCACAGGTGTGATATAATTGCAGACCTAGCCGATCGCATTTTGAACAACTTAAGTATATATAAATCACGACTTTTTTTTATTTTTACATTTATGGATATTTGAATACAAAGCAGTGAAGCACCACTTGGTTTACTAATCTCCCACGTACATTCATTACATTAAAGTGCTCTTGCGGTGGCCATAGACAGCATCATAGTGCAATAAGTTGGCTCAACCTACACTATTATAAATCCTTGCAGCCAAGGACTTCTGAAGTTCTTATTTAGCAATTACATATATATATATATATACACCCTTTAGATGTCTTTAGGGATGAGTGTCATCCGTTGCTGGAGGGTACTTACCATAAGGTGGCTTCTTGTATGGAGGCTTCTTGTATGGTGGCTTCTTGTATGGAGGCTTCTTGTATGGAGGCTTGTATATGGGTGGCTTCTTATACGGTGGCTTGTAATAAACTGGCGGCTTAGGCTTGTAATAATCGGCTAACCCTTCAGGAGCGAAAACCAGAACTGTGAGAAGGAGGAAGATGAACAATTTCAACGAAACCATCTTGTGGGCTTTGTGTTCGTCTTTGGTGTGGAAAGGAAAGAGAATGAGAGTTGTTTATATAGTAGTTAGGAGGTTTTAGGGAACTTGAAGTTGGTGTAGTTGATCTCTCTAGGATGTAATCCCTCTGGTCTTATATATGAGATTTTTTGTTCTAATTCTAAATATAAGATCATTTACAATATACGAGCTAATATTTACTATCTCTGGTCCTATATATAGGATCTTTTATCCTAGTCCTAAATATAAGACCCTTTACAATATATGAGATAATATTTATTATATATTTTCAGAAAAATATTCCTATTTAATGTATCCAAAGAGAAAGAGAGAGAGATTAAATAAGGGTAGTTTTGAAAAAATGTTGGGAATTTCAAAGAAATTGAGGTAGTTAATTAGTTTTAATTACAATTTTTAATTCGCGTGATTCGGTTAAAAGGGTCTTATATTAAGGACAAGAGAGAGTATTATACATTTCCAGAAAAATGTCCCTATTTAATGTATTCAAAGAGAAAGAAAATGAGATTAAATAAGGATAGTTTTAAAAAAATATTAAAATTTTTTAAAAAATTAAGATAATTTAATTAGTTTTAATTTTTATTCTTAATCCATATAATTTGGTTAAAAATATATTATATTAAAGAAGGTAATATCAGGGTGCACATTATCTCAACTAGATTCAATTTAAAAAATATAAAAAAAAGATTAAATAATAAGATTTGAATGGTCTCAAGTCTCAATCTTATCCGGATATCTACGTATGAGACCTCCAACACCGGCATTGGCTGAAGCAAAATTCTCAATCTAATTCATTTATGGCTGGGGTAACATGTTGATAAAATATCAAAGATTTGGTGAGGAATAGTCAAGTTTGATGGAAATAACTCGGTTGGAACGTAGAAACCGGACAGCATCAATAATGGTGGCATTAATTGACAGAGCCTTACTTTTCCTACTAGTGATCCCACTTGTCTTTCTCTTGTTCACTTCCTCCTTCCACAGCATTAATTTGAACCACATGAGCTCGAAGTTAATAGGCTTACTAAGAGGACCACAGCTGCTGGTCCCACTCGTGCTTCTTTGTCAAGAGGTTCAGATTTCGTTGGAAGATAAAAAGATAGGAATTAACAATACCTCCATTTCTCTACAATTTAAATTCCATATATAACTAAAATATAATTTACTACACCCTCCGTTTCTTTTTTAACTATTATTTTTTTAAAAAAATTATTTTTATTTATCTATCACTCTTAAATTTAAATTTTTATTTATTTATTATTTTTAAATTTCAAGTCAATATTAATTACTATATTTTCAATTATATTCTCATATTTTCTTAAAAGATAAAAAATAATATTAATTATTTTTTATTTATATATTAATTACAGGATATATTAAAAAATTTAAAAGAAATTCTAACATAGTAATTATATTTGTTAATTTATGTGTTAAAACTTTAAACAATAGATAAAAGAAAACATAGGTAGTACTCCCTCTGGTCCTATATATAAGACTATTTTAACCGAATCACGCGAATTAAGAAAGGGAGTTAAAACTAATTAACTACCTCGATTTCTTCGAAAATTTCAATCTTTTTTCAAAACTACCCTTATTTAATCTCTCTCTTTTTCTCTTTGAATACATTAAATAGGGGCAATTTTTTAGAAATGCATAATAAATACCACCTCGTATATTGTAAAGGATCTTATATTTAGGACCAAGATAAAAGGTCCTATATATAGGACCGGAGGGAGTAATATTTTGTTGTTCTCGAATTACGCACAATGTTTCGGGAAAATTTTATGTATGTTCTGCCTTATTTGTTGGGGATTAGTTAAGTTCAAACGTAAAACTTTGAACCATTGGATACTATTTATCCATATAAAACTTCAAACGGTAAATAATTAGTAAAATACATAATTTCTACTCATTTTTTGTGGAATAATATAGACTTCTCCTGCATTTACAAAATCTATACATATTTATATTTTCCTTTCCTTAAAACAAAAATTTACGTTGCAAAATTTTTTCTCTGATTTCAATTCACACTTTTAATTCTTCCCTCTATTAGTGCTTTGTTAGTTTGTGCTTTTATACCTCATTTGACATTTTTTTTTAACAAAATACTCTTCTTTAATGGAGATGCACATTTTAATATTTTTTCTAAAATGATATTCCATTCTGTTCTTAATTCAAGTCATTTTTAACCATATTATACATATTAAGAAAAGTTAATTACATCATTGAATTTGTCTAAACTTCTAATAGTTTCCAATATTATTTTTATTGAGTGTATTAAATCCTAAGATTAAATTAATTACTCTTAATTAACATTTCTCTTACTCCCTATTAAACACGTGGCACCTCTTAACTACTGGAAAAAAATTAATGGTCCAGGCAATTTTGCAAAGTGCCCTATATTAGGATTTAAAAACTCTTCTAAAAGGTTTCAAGAGTAGTAATTTTCATAATAATCCCTCCTTTTAGCCGAATATCAAGACTCCGTGTAGGATTCTTTGTTAAGCTTTTTTTTTGTTGACAAAGTTCACTAATTGTTAATTTTTAAATGTAATAGTTATTTAAAGATATTTTTTGGATCAATTGAACATATTTATTACTCCTTCCGGTCCTATATATAGGACATTTTACCCTGATCCTGAATATAAGACCATTTACAATATACGAGGTAATATTTATTATACAATTTTAAAAAATGTCCCCATTTAATATATTTAAAGAGAAAGAAAAAAAAATTAAATAAAGATAATTTTAAAAAAATATTAAAATTTTTTAAAAAAATTAAAATAATTAATTAATTTAATTTATATCCTTAATTCATAATATTCGATAAAAAAATTTTATATTAAAAATTAGAAAAAATATATATTATAAAATGGAGGTCTTGTTGCCAAAAACAAAATAAAGCATAAATAAAGCAAAGGTCTAAGCATAACATGCACAACCTAATACTCCCTCATCGGATAAATTCTTAGGTACGAGTACCACCTCAGTCATACTCTAGCCAATCACAGTGATCCAACTCAAATAAATTTAATCCAATGAGGCATCATTATAAAAAATTAAAAATAATAAATCACATCATGCATGGGTCCCACATTTTTTACTGAATTCTCCCTCTCAATAAATTTTCTCATTCCAATTCTCACCCCGGTTCCCTTTCTCTTCCAACGACTTTTTTACAGTTAACTTTCTAAAGATGTGCTTTCAACCTCCCATGTCTTTTTTTCTTTAACCTTTCGTACCCTCAACTTCTCTCCCCACCCACCACTGTAAAACACTTTATGAAAATGCCAGCAGCTACGTCCCTCTTCTCTGTTTTTTTTTTGGCTCTACCACTGAGACAAGCAAGATGCTCCGCCACTGTGACCGTCAACATGCGTTGCTGTCGTCTTGGTAGAGGACTCAACGGACAATGGTCCGCCACTGCTAGAGTGGTTTCGATGTCGACGGCGACATGCTCAATTCTAAACCACCGACAACGCCCCTAGATGAAAGAATTAACTAATAAATTACAGAATCTGAAATCAATCCACAGATAAGTTAAATGGAAAACCAAATCGAAGAACAAAACCTAAATGACCTCCATAACCACGAGTGACAGGGCTTTTGTTTGAAATAGCTTAGAAGCTCAAAAACAAAGTAACCCAGAACATTGTTTAAAGCTTTTTTTTTTTTTTATCGTTCGCAGTAGATTGAATGGTTATTTCAATAACCCCTTCTACTTGGTTTTTTTAGTGCGACTCTTGCTCTCTCTCTCTCTCTCCAATTATCTTTGGGTGGCGGAAGAGAAACCAAATTGTATTCTCCAGACTTTCAGTGGTGGAAGAGGGAGTAAATTGGAGTGAGAAGAATTAATTGATGGAGAGAGAAAGTCGAGAGTTAAAAAATGTGGGACCGTAGTGCGATTTATTATTTTTATAACGTTGCCACATTAGGTTAAATTTAGTTGAGTTGCATCATTATAATTGGTTAGAGTATTATAATTGGTTAGAGCACAGATAATGTGCTACTCTTGGATTACCTAGGAATTTCTCCCCAATATCATTAGGTTGGTTGTGTTTAAATATGGGCCCATCAATGCCACATGATATTTTTTTCCTTTTACCTACATTTGTTTATATTTTAAATATAATATGATAATTGTTGGGTTACACTATATAAAATCTATTCTTGTTGGCACTACAAAAAATTTGACTTTCGACGGGGATAAAAGTCATCGCTGAAAGATAAAATGTTACCGCCAAAAATTTTCAACGGTGACATTTTTGTCACCACCATGTCACCGTCACAAACCTCGTTGCTGAAAGTTTGGCGACGATAAAAATGTTGCCGCCAAAAGTAAACATTTAGTGGCAAAAATAGTTGTCGCTGAAAATATAAACTTTTGCCGTCAAAGATTTCTCATTTGGCAACAACATTTTAGTCGCGGCTGAAAATTTATCATTTAGTGACAACATTTAATCGCCACCGAAAACGTCATTTAGCAACGACATTTAGTCGCCGCCGAAGGTCGTTTGGCAACACCATCACCATGTCAGCCACTGTTGTCAGAATATCGCGGCTGGCTGACCGACCACGTCAGCCACCACCGCCAAGTGAGCACCGCCGCCACGTCATATATTTGTTTCAAACGTGCCTTCACCTAGGTTTGAACCCATGACCTCTTGCTTGCAATGCTTTTGTGTTTACTCTCTTGCCAATTGAGCTGAAATACACCTGCAATTTTATATGCAATATTAAATATATATTGTTTATCTACACACTAATACAAAAATATATATTTATAAATCAATATTATTATTAAAAAATACACATATATTTATTTTCAATTATTAATATCATTAAATATTTTATTTATATATATATATATTTATATTTATATGAATATTTATATTATATTTTTTTATTTTATGTTATTTCATATCATATAATATATCATATATTATATTATTTAATAAGTTATATTATATATATGCTTAATATATATATATATATATATATAATATAATATAATAGAAAATTGTTAAAAAATCATTAAAATAAATATGGTAATTTTGATTGTGATATGATTTAAAAAAATGCAATAAATTCAATATATTATAATTCAGATAATAAAAAATAATTAAAAAGAGTGAGAGGATGAGAAAGAGAGAATTAGCTAATATTTATTTTCTAAATATTGTTATTACTTATTTTTCAGGAAAATATATTCACAACTCATAATCCTTCTTTCTCTACGTGACATTACTTTATTAGACTTTTACATTATGAGAAAATATCCACACTACCTACACCTATAGGAGTTTGGGTTGAGAGTCTCAATCATAGTATGACAAATTATTCTCTTGGACTAACTATTGATAATTGCCTTAGTATATTATTACTTCATCAAAATTATTATTGGTAATAAATAACATTAATATTACTTTATATGTTAAATATATTAGAAATTAAATTAACCTAATAAGAATTCCTCCAAATATAGGGTTGATCACATTAGATAATTAGGGATTAGTTTGTCTTCCTAATTTTTTTTATTGGAGTTATCAATCCCTTTATGAATTAAAAAAAATTATCCTAATAAGAATAACATATTTCATTAATTAGGATAAGGAAAAGCAAAAATAAAAATGGATTGAATTTAATATTCAATATTTCAAATCTCTAATCTTCAGTAGAGATAAAGCCCTTTCAAAATGTTCAGAATATTTTACATGAAAAAATAGTAAAATACTTTATCTTTAAACAAAGATACTAGATAATATTTACAATATAAAATATATATTAAATACCTAATTACTTATGATAAAAGTGTATAAATAAAACACAATTATTATTTTAATATGTTATTTATTAATTTTTAAAATGAAAATAGGAAAAATTCAAAAAATTAACTTTGGCGACGGCATTAAAAAGTTGCCACTGACGACTTTCAATGGCGACATCAGTAAAGTCGTCGCCGAAAGTAAGACTTTCAGCGGCAACTAAAAAAATCGTTGCTGAAAGTATAACTTTTGGCGGCGCCAAGAAAAAATCATCGCTGAAAGTCCATTTTTTGGCGGCGACAATAAAAGTATAACTTTCAACGACAACTATTTCAATTGCCACCAAAAAGTGTACTTTCAGCGATGGTTTTTTTCAGTCGCCTCTGAAAGATGAACTTTTAGCGACGATTTTTTCAATCGCTGCCAAAAGTCTATCTTTAGCGACAACCTTTTTCAGTCGCCGCTGAAAGACTGACTTTCAGTAACGACTTTTTTAGTCGCCGCTGAAAGTGTACTTTCAGCGGCACTTTCAGCGGTGACTTTTTTTGGTCGCCGCCGAAAGTCGTCACTGAAAATCTATTTTTTTGTAGTGTGGGTGAGGTAAAATATAAGCTTAAGTCCAATGAAAATTAGGATTTTTTATTATTATATTTTAATATGGGGAGGGAACAGTTATTTGAAACCGATCCCATATCTTCCACGACAGAGAGAATCAAGGGATGTGTGTGATTGTGCATCTAAAAAAATAGACTTTCTTAAAGATTCTACTATCAGAAAAGAGTCGCTCTCTATCCCTTTTTCACTTTCCTGAGAAAAATTAAGTGGGAGAAAATTCTTTCTCTGAGTGTTTTTGCAGTGAACCAGTGAGCAAAGTCCGTGATCATGACTTTATTCTATGTGCCGTTGTCGTATGTCATTTATATTCTGTTAGTGGAAGAACACCCTTGACCAGTATGTATTTCTTCCCACCTCTCTTATTTCATCATTGGCATTAGAGCCTATCTGATTTCTGGGCAAAAATTTTATCCGCTGCTTATTTTGTTAATTATAACTTACCCTCTCTGTGTTCGAATATTTGCATTTGGTTTACATATTTTATTATGAGTGCATATATAATTTGCATACTGTCTCTGTGCTCATTATAAATGCAAATTAGGAATTGAGGTAAGGGGTCCCAAATTTTTTGTTTTTTATTTTATTTTTTTAAAAATTACCCTCTCGTGAACTCAAAGAAATTGGGTTCTCTCAAATCATGTCCTTTTGGACAAATGGAGACCACCACCATGTAGAGAATCAAAAGACGAGAAAAATGCCACCGAAATCGCGTCAAACGAACTCCAAATGAGGGAGAAAATGGCAAAAAATCGTGGCAGATTCGCAAGTGAAACTCAAAATGTTAGGTTTACTCAAATCGTGTCTTTTTAGACAAATGGAGACAAGCACCGTGTAGGGAACGACGAGATGAGAAAAATGCCACAGAAATCACATCGAACGAATGTCGGACAAGGGAGAAAATGGTGAAAAATGGTGGCGGGTTCACGAGTCTTCCACAGGTTACGAACCGGGTCAGGTTGACGCGGCTGGAGGGATGACCCAGACAACGCCAAAACAACACATCATTTTGTCCCAAACCAAAACCCAAAAAAAAAGGAAGGAAAAAGGAAAATGAGATCGAACAGGAGGATTTGGGCTCGACCCAAGACTAGCTCAAACCAAAACAAAAGAAAACTAAAACTAAAAAAAAGAGGGAAAGGAGGCAAACCAGATCAGGCAGGAGGATCTGGGCCGGACCCGAGACTAGACAAAACCAAAAAAAATAGTTAATATTTAAAAAATAGAAAATACAAAAGTTGTTGACGTGGAGCGTAGGGCCTATCAGCATAAATTTTGGGCATGTGGAGCACACCGTCAGAAAGAGAACGACATGTGGAAAACACTGGGCCAATGCATGTGGCCGGATTTTGTCTCCACGACGGCGTGTAGGGAACGTTATTGTTTTTAAATTTTTCAGTATTTTTCAAAATCTGGATCTTCTAGGAGCGCGTGAGAGTGCATCCGAGGGTATTTTTAGACATTGTTTGTTGCAAAAAAATCCCTAAATTCGAGTGCTTCATTTTCATATATATTTTTCCTATTTTGGAGCAATTTCTTGTGTATTTTATGGCAAAAAATGTTAAGAAAAACCCCTAAAATATACTTTTTTGGGTAATTATGAGTTCCTTCAGGTCCATATCCTCTCCTGCACTTGAGTTATAAGGGTCTAACATACTCCCAACCTTCCTTGATTTTTCTGTCTTCAATGTTCAATTGCTAATAGATTCCCCATTATCCCAATCTCATACTTTAGAAGACAACGTTATGAATGCTCCACTTCCATTGGCTGAAACATTTGCATACCTGCATAACAACCCCCCAGAGAATTTAATTTATGACGAGTTGGACTTGTACTTGTTGGATCCTTATGGAAGTTATGAAAATGACGGCTATTTAATAGCCACTCCTGATGTTGCACTAGAAAAGAGTCCTGAGGAAGCACAGGATCCAGGCAAGGAGCCATTAAAGGATCCACAGGAAGCACTAGAAGAGGATCCTAAGGAAGAAGATGATCCAGAAAGGACCCATTAGGAGATCCCGAGGATGCACAGGATCCAGGCAAAGAAGCGTCAGAGGAAAAAGGGGTCTCCCAACTGTACCACATGACCATCAAATTGGACAACCTGTAATGGAAGTCCAGCCAAAAGATCTAGCAATGGACCCATATCTTCCCATCAAGTCTCCATTCAATATCCTTTGGTTGGTTGATAAACTCCATCATGATTTCATTAATGAGACGCTACCTCTCTGCTCATTCCTCTATGCGCTGGAATACTTTCTTGAAGAATTTATATTTGATGGTCAATTTTTTGTTGAGCAAACATGGGTCAAAATCCTTTTAGATCATCTTCCTATTGACGTCTTCTGGACACCCATTTCTTCTCACATATAGTCTATTCCACAACCTAAGTTCCTAGATGTCATCAACTTTTTGAAAGATTATGATGAACAACATTTTCAGACCCACCTAAACGCAAAATATTATGAGCTAATCTCGGCGCATCCTCTACCTAAAAGATCAAAGATGCACTGTTGAGCAACATAAATGAACAAAAAAGTGGGGAAAAGAAAGAAGCATGATGCTATTTTTTATTCCCTTTATGAATTGTGTTAATTTTGACTTGATTGTCTTTGATTTTGTATTGTCTTTGACTTTGTTTGTCATTTTATTGTGGAACATTGTTATTTTATTTATTTATTTATTTATTTATGAATTTCATTATTTTTTTTGTTAAAATGAAAATACTCCAAATGAGTGGGAGTAAGTGTATACCAAGCGGGAGAGCTCTTAGATACTCAGCCATCTACGAGCTATAAAATACATAAAAAATTATTTGCATAAATCCTTGATAGGAAATAGTGACAAAACTAAATTTCATGTGATGGGGGTAACCAAAATGTGAACTCCTGATCATGATTTTTAGTACAGCTGCTATAGATCTACTTAAGGATAAATACAAATAAAAGACATTGTATAATAATCAGTGCTATAATTATGTAGAATGACAAGCAAAAACATTATTGCAAAGCTTAATAAAGGGGATAAATTGAATGTGATAACTGGGATATATGGCATAGGAAGGTATCCTATATTCAAGAGGAACAAAATGTCATAAAGTCGCTGACTACTGTTTTAGTAGAACCTGAGTAAGGGAACACTACTCAACATAAAAGAGACATGGAGGCCTACATTTCTTGGAAGAAAAAGAATAGCATTGCCCAAATTACCATGCTAAGTGCCATGGCAGATGATTGATGTGAGTATGAATAGTATACGACTGCACAATCTGTGTGTATAGCTCTTAAGGACAAGTTAGGAGGCACTTCTACATCTAAGCTTAGAAGACTCGCCATCAAATTTGACACCTATAAGCTGCGTTCGAATACTCCCATGAAGTAGCATTTACGTGAAATGTCAAATATGATCCAGGAACTGAAAGCGGAATGCCACGTGCTTTAAGATGAACATCAAGTTCAAGCTATTATAAGGTCTCTCCCAGCAAGCTGGGAACATATGAAAGTTAATCTGACCCATAACGAGAACATCACTCCTTTTTATGATGTAGTGAAACATCTAGAGCTCGAGGATGAGCGACTAGCAGCCTATAAGTCTTCAAGACATGCATACATGGCTGAGGATGCTGGTCCATCCAACACAAAGCCCAAGTTTAAGAAGGGCAAGAAATTCCAAAAGAAAGGGAAGAAGAATGGCAACAAGTTCCAGAAAGGCAAAAAATCCTTTAAGAGGAAGGGCAAAAAGGGCGCTAAGAAGACAAACATATTAAAAATCAAGTGTTATGCTTGTCAAAGGATGGGACATTTTGCTCGTGATTGCCCTGAGTAAAATAAGGTATTACTAGAATCTTATTCTATTCATTATTCTTATGTTTCCAGTACTGTTTTACTAATTGAGTCTTCATCTTTTTCACAGATTATAGACTCAAGTGCCACAGACCACCTAACCAAGGATCAAGAGTCCTTCATGGAATTCTACAGGGTATCAAAACATAGTAGATAGCTTTTCATTGGCAACAAAACGAGGTTTGAAGTGAAGGGAATTGGCACTGTTAAGCTACATTTGTGTAGCGGAAAAATTTTAATACTTCACGATGTTTTATATGCACCTAACATCCAACGAAATTTAGTTTCTATTATTTTCCTTCTTGATTATGGGTAATATATTATGGTTCTTGTTTTATTTCCAATGGTTTTGTCATTTTTGACATATTTGATAATCATTATAAATATGATTGCTTTACTGCTTCAAGTTCTGATCTTAATACAAATCTAGACACATGGCTTGCTAGACTAGGACATACTGGCCAAAATAGAATGATTAAACTAGCTAGAGAGGGATTGCTAGGTACAATTGATAAAATGGAAATGTCCTAGTATGAGCTTTGCCTGGCTGGTAAAACAACTAGAAAACCATTTGGAACTGGAACTAGGGTAGAAACAACTATATGTTTGTGGTCCATGAGTATGAGGGCAAGACATGGAACCATCTCATGTCTTGCCCATTTATTTCATCACTTTTATTGATGATTATTTGCGATTTAGTTATGTCTATTTAATGTCACATAAGTCTAAAGCACTAGAATGTTTTAGACGTTACATGAATTTAGTCGGAAATCAAATGGACAAGAAAATCAAAGCATTAAGAATCGATCATGAACAAGAATATTTATCAGATCAATTCAAAGAGCTCTGTGAAAAAAAGGGAATAGTAAAGCAACTTACAATCCCTAGCACTATATAAAATCCACCCTTGTTGGGTGAGGTAAAATATAAGCCCAAGCCCAATGAAAATTAGGGCTTATTATTATTATATTTTAATTTGAAACTAATCCTATATCTTCCACGACAGAGAGAATCAAGGGGTGCGATTATGCATCTAAAAAAAAGACTTTCTTAAAGATTCCTCTATAAGAAAAGAGTCGTTCTTTGTCCCATTTTCACTCTTCTGAGAAAAATTAAGTGAGAGAAAATTCTTTCTCTGAGTGCTTATATGGTGAATTAGTGAGCAAAGTCCATGATTGTGACTTTATTACTGTGCTATTGCTGTATGTCATTTGCATTCTGTCAGTCGAAGAACATCCTCAACCAATATGTATTTCTTCTCACCTCTCTTATTTCATCAATAATAATTATGATTTGCTAAATCAGTTTGAGATTATGTTCTAATATCTTGCATTGTTTGTCCACCGCCAAAATCATTTTGAGATTATGTGTTAATATCTTACATTGTTTGTCCACCACCAAATATGTGATTATAACTCGTCATAATTAATCAATTTAATTTTTTCCCATCAATTTCCAATAATTTTAGTTGTTGACTATCTGCAATACTTGGTGAGGTGAACTATATAAATTCATATATTGTGTTTTTCTATACCAATTTCATACCGACTTGAGCTAAAAATTGAGATGGAGTTATGATATCAATATTTCCTTTCAATCTAGCACAAGGCTCATACCTAGGTGAGTTATGTTTTTCACCTCCTTTGATTTTAGTATTTCCATTATATCTATAGTAGGATAATAGTAGTTTGTGAATGTGATTGCTGATTGCAATGATAGGAATAAAGGAATTACTATCTCGATGTCTTCAATGCAAGCCAAGTTAGAGGTTTTACATCGAAGGTTTCTTCTATACTATTAAAGTATTGTGTTTGTGTGGTTTTGATGTAACCCTTAATGTACTTTTTTTTACTGTGTAAGTAATTGGTACATGTTGAACACTTTTTGTGGTCAAATGTGTTTTATAAATATTTTATGAAAGCAATAGAGGGAGTCTGTGAGCGAAAGCCAGAGTTGGGTGGCCTTCATTTTATACAACTACATATAGAGAAAGATGGGATATGATGATGATGAAGGTCCAAGTTGTTTGTATATTAATGGCACATCTTACCTAAGAGAAGGAAACCCTAGCTGTCTACACTAAAATTCATTGGTCAACTGTTACTCTTTATTTATTTTTTTTATCTTTTTTTATGAATCTTCACATGTTGTACAAATCCACTTTTTTATTTTTATTGAATTTCATATATAAACTAATTTGTTTAACTAATTTATAAGTGTAATTAATTCACTACATTGAAAAAGGGAATATGTTGGCTTTTTTTTTTTTTTACCTTTTTTAGCATTTCTTAAATGCCAATTATTCCAATGCTAATTAAAAGGGGGGTTTTTGAGTTGGCATTTATACAAATACCAACTAAAATTACTTTAATTGGTGTTTGTTTACAAATGCTAACTTTATCCTTTTTAAAAAAAAAATCTAAACATGCAACTTCTTTCAACTTGAAAGAGCTTGAATAAACAGATTAGTATCAATTCTAGTGAATTATAAGAGAAAAAAATAAGTTAAATTCACTGGAAAACACAACATATGGAATACCTAGATACAAATATAATCAAACTTAGATTAATACAATAATCCTTGAGATCATTACAGATTGAACATCTTCACTTGCTAATACAAAGAGTCAAACAAATTAAGACCTAAACTAGAGTGAAATTATAAAAATAGAAAAAAATAAAACCACATAGTAGTAAGGGAGGCCTTCACACAGCAATAGGAGAAGAAGAAGCTGAGGATATAATCAGACAAAGTAGAAGGTTAGGGTTTCTTTGATCATAAATTCCATAATCCGTTCCTAAATTTGAATAGAAAGCACACCTTTAAGCATAGATCTAAAATGAAGAATGACATCACAAAGGATCTAGATCGTGAATTTGGAGAGAAAGCTATCGAAGGCCACCAATCCAGATCATGAATCTCTTATCCAATCTTTGTTTCCTTGCTCAATGTCATCTCTGTCACTAGCCATTGGTACCCTTGCTCCCTACCGACATTAATGTTGCCAAAAGTTGCAAATTAAACTAGCCAAAGACGAATCCATGAAGACCGAGAGAGAATGTGAGTTGAAATGATGAAGACAATGAAGATTGAGAGAGGTAGAAGAGGCCATTGGTTCCCTCACTCCCTCACTATGCTTTCCGGGAAAATAGAGGAAAGAAGATAGAAGAGTAAGATGAGAGAAAGGGATTGTCATAGATGTAACGACCCAAATTTAATTATTTCAAGCATGTAAGAGCACCCATGAAAGGATATTACTAGAATTACAGAGTTGGCTGGCGTTGCGGTGCCAGCATTGCTCGTTACAATACCAAGCCCTAAATTTTTATAAAAGTAAGGTTCTCCAACTCATGTGAATAGTATTTTCCAATGGGATTTCGCTTGGGCTCTGCTAGGGTTAGCTCCGCTTACCTAGGGATCATGAATTAAAGGATTAGGAAAGCTCGAATCTTTGAGGTAATGTGACTTCACTCTTTCTTCTTCTTTTTCTTTCTTATGCTTCATGGTAGAAATTCATTGGTCTTGCTAAATGTCTGAGTTACCTAAGATTTTGGCTGAAATTTCTAAGTTCAAATGCTTCAATGGGTTGTTGTGAAAGGTTCTTAAGCATGGAGTTTGAGTCTCTTCATTTTTTATGCTTGTTTTTGCCAACCCTAGCCACTTTCCTTCAAGCATCTTTTGAAACACAAAATTTTTGGGGCATTGGTGGTTTTGAATAGTTGTTTTGAGTTTAAATATGAGTGGGTATGGTGTTAGATTCATGGTCTTATTAGGTTCATGCTTGGGTGACCAAGTTGTAGTTGACTGGAGGCTAGATCGCCTCTTGATTTGAGTGTTTAATACTTGTGTAGGGCATAAACTTATTTAATTGAAATCTCTACCCTAAGAAGACAGTTGGGAGCAATAAATCTATTGGTAAGTGATTAATTTGGAGTATGAAGAATTTCAGCCTTATAGGCCTCAAGTGGCTATATGTAGTTTGATTGTCTTTATGAGAGTTTAATGCTTATTTTGGGTGCTAATTCGTATTTGAAAAGCCATATGTTAACTTGGATTGCTTGATAATTAACGTGTAGTGCGTGTTTGTGCAACTTGAGGTAGCTAGGGAGTAATTTTTGATCATTGTATATGTTATGAACATTTCATATCATAATATGCATTTATATGGAACAACTAGTTAGTTTTTCTTGTACCCTTTTTCTCTCTTGGAAACTATGATAAGAAAATGGAAAAGACTAGATATATATACACATACATATAAGTATGGTAGAACTTGATATATGAATGTTGTGCATCTGCCTATTCTTATCTTATATAAGGATACTATGTTAATATGATTATGATAATAATGATAATAGCAATGACGATGAATAGAACATGAAAGCTTGGTAGTATGATAAATATATATATATGACTTGTTGTACATCCCCATGATTCTATCTTGTAAGATGTTATTATGCTAGGATGATTATGATGTATAATGTAAAATGACATGTTAGCATGACATATGGGCATCATCACTGATTATGCATGATTGAGCATATGTTGGTTGGGTGATGATGTCATTAAGATACCATGTGGTATACCAATCTACTAAATGGCACATGAGGCCTTGTGTCCAAATGGTGAAACTTGTGATATCCTTGTCACCAAATAGTAGTCCTTTAGCCAGAAGACTCAGATGGTTGTGGATTAGGGATGTACCTTCTTTAAATGGCCACCAATTCGGGTGGTCTTGGGGAATGAGAGCTATGGTACAACTATTAGTGGAATGCCCTTTGATCGGGTCATGACTAGTAAGAGGTGAACTTAATGGTTATCCTAGAATCAGCCTTCATCGATTGTTGAAAGGGGCTACTTGTTGAGGTTACCTTGTGATAGTGACTAACTTATGGTTCTAACTGTGATTGTTAGGGTTTCCATTGTATATCATATGCATTTCCTTTTTGCATGGTATATCTCTTATATGTGTGCTTGTATTTGAAATCTTTAACTTTTGATTTTGAAATATTTTGTTTATCATAGTTGCCCCTTAGTTATTGGGACTTTTGTCTCACCTCTTGTGGATAACATTTTCAAGAAAGGACTTTAGCTCCAGCAAGGAGGAAGCTA
Source organism: Adenanthera pavonina (assembly GCA_026686845.1). Lineage (NCBI taxonomy): Eukaryota > Viridiplantae > Streptophyta > Magnoliopsida > Fabales > Fabaceae > Adenanthera > Adenanthera pavonina. The sequence continues at coordinate 5,329,075 of JAIVEN010000019.1, read as the reverse complement.
AGGAGAGGTAGTCTCCTTGGCACCACGTGGGATATTTGAATACTGATGTTCTAGTCTGGCTTTATTTGAGAGCAAAGGTTATGATTGTAGTAATGTGCCCAGTGTAATGTATCCATTTGATACTATATGTAATGATGTATTTTCAGCAATGTTGTTAGAACCAGACCGGGCATTAAATTGGATAAGGCATTAGTTCAAGGTGCAATGATTTGACCGAGGTCGAACTAGGGTTAGACCAGTAGTAATTAAAATAACATATTTAAAATAAATGATATAAATTTAAACAAATTTTATGACTTAATTAAAGTCCCAAACTAAATAATATTGAATTATCAATTTATTATTCACCACAAACAAATTATTAATAAGTTTCATAATTCAATATTTAGATATAAATAAGTTAATATTAATCTATAATCCCATTTTGAGTTCAAAATAATAAATTAATAATCCATTATTATATTATTTATTAAGTAAATATACAATTTTTAATAAGTATATATCATAATAATGCTTATATAATATTATAATATATAAAGAAAAAAAAATTTGTACTAAAAATGATGTTATTTTATCTTAACAACAAATTTTTTTAAAAAAATTAAAAAAATAATAATATGGGACCAATTCAAGACTGGTTCATGGCCGATTCCACCGATTCTTGACCGGTTCTAAATCCTCCCGGCCCTCTACCTTAACTGGATCAGACCAAGCACCGGTTCCTGGTTTGATCACTTGAACTAGTAGGTCTGGCCTGGTTTTGACATCAATGATTTTGAGTTCCATGGATTTGTCTTTGAATATGGTACTCTTATATGATGACACCTCTTAGAACCCTATGATTAGTATGACCTTGTAATGTGTGAGACCATATCTAAAGTGGTCAATTGGTTATTCTTATTTGGTTTCTTGAAGATGGCAAGCCTCTTGAGGCCTATTGTCGTTTGATGTTAGTTTCGGTGGTGAACTTAGGGTTCATTCCCTATTGGTAGCATTGCCATGATTAGGGCACCAGGGAATAGTTGCCCCAGGTGTATTTTGATATGAAATAGTAGTTTATAAGCTTGGGTTTGATTTTTGGTGAGTTTGATGGAAGATGGGTATGTCACCTATTGATGGGGTTTGGGGTTCAAGGGGGTCAAATTTTAAGGAAGTGGTTTCCTTGTGGTACAACCACCTTGGATAATGGTTGTGTGTTTTGTGACTTGTTGGAATAAGTTTGGGGGTCAAAAGGTTTGTGGTTTGGAAATGGGAGGTGATAGATCAAAAGTTGGTTAAAAGTGACTATTTTGATCCTGGAAGTCCAAAATCTACATATGGAGAAATTTTGACATGTGTCTGTGCTCATAGATAGAGGGAATTGTCTGTGATTTGTGGGCTTTGGAATCGAGTGAATTAGAGGTCTACATTGGGAGTTGTGAGTATCAAAAGTTGGGCAAAAAAAAAAACCAGTAAACTGTTGTTTTGGATAGTAGCGTGGGGCACAATGAACCCATGCTTGCTAGCTGCAGTGCCATTGTGCAAATTACCCTAATTGTTTCTTGTGTGCTATCTATTAGGCTCTTGTCTAGTTATGCTGCATTTTAATTTGTTAGCCTACCCTTTGATTGAAAACTAGTAGGATGTGTTTGAGCTACAATGAAAACCTGAGTCCTGGAATCCCATTTGTTTCATCTCTGCACCTTGTGTGTTGTGTCTTAGCCAACAAATCCTATGCTTGGGACTAGAAAATTCTAGGATGTTACAATAGAAGAAGAAGATGCACAGAGAGAAATTGTTGGGGATTGTGAGGTCTAAAAATGAGCGAGAGAGAAAAGAAAGGGGAGAAAAAAAGAAGTAATTAATACCTCAAAATAAAGTTGGTGTTTAAGAACAAACGCCAACTATGACCTAGTAAAGTTGGCACTTATTTTACAAACACCAACTTTACTCTAGTTCTTTCACTTTAATTGGCAATTCTAAAATAAATGCCAACTATTATTGTAACATCTCAATTTTTAGGGCTATATAAAAATGTGATTACGATGTGCCCTGCGTAAATATGAGAAAAGTATGGTTATAAAAGATGTGGTATTAATATGCTGAATGAATACCAAGAAGGGCAAAATAGAAATTTACCATGCTAGGTCCTTAATTATAATTAATTTGAAATATTGGGTACTTAAGTGTAATAAAAGAGAAATTTGGGTCCTTTCCTAGTAATTTCCAAAAGTTTTGAAAATTCAATATAGATGTCAAAATGAACCTTATGATATGTTGCACCAAATAGAATAATGTATTAAGTCCAAAGGAATCTGTTTGAAAAAGAAATAGAATGCGGAATGCAGTAGAAATTTAACAGAAAAAGAAATAGAATGCGGAATGCAGTAGAAATTTAACAGAAAAAGAAAATCGTATTATGGGCCCTGTAATAATGATAAAGTAAAAAGAAAAGCATGTAGGCCCCACATAAAATATTGTTTGGGACAGGATATTAAGTTAAATGTAGATCATAAACTAGTTTATTTCTATGTACTTAAATGAATAAACAGTATTAGAAAATACAGTAAAAAATACCATTAACTGTCCAGATAAAAAGTAACCAAAATAGGATATATCTGCACTAAGAAAAATATGCAGTATGAGGGACACATAATCTCCTCATATTGAGCATGTGATTAAAAGGATTATTTTATTAATTGTGATGTCATAGCTTATGTAATTTGGCAAGATACTTGGACAAATGTTATGCAATCTTTTTAGATATAAATAGTGATCTCCCCTCCCACTCACTTGACAATTTTGGCCAAGCATAGGTAGAGAGAGAAGCTCCATTTCTAGTGAGAGAAAGAAAGGAGGAAGAAGGAAGAAAAAGGAGGAAAAGCTTGAAGACCAAGAAGCAAGCTTGAGATAAGTATTCTCCTTCAATTCTAAGTAATTTGGCATAAGTTTGGTTAGGATCTTGTAAGCTTTTTTTCCTCCCCCAAGCTTGTTTATGTTTCAGCTAAGAGTGACTTATATGAGAGGAGTACAATTTTATGAAGCCAAGTCAAGAGAAAGCATGAAGATAGTGTAAGAAAGTAGGTTTCCATTAGTTTTAAACAAGTTGCATTGAAATTCCTCCTCTTGCTTATTCAAAGGGTAGTTTTAGCTAAGCTAAAAGAAGGGGAAGGAGTTGGAATTTCAAGCAATAAATGGCAGAAATGAATTCCTTATGCAAAAATTAGTAAATGAGATCAAGGCAATGGTTTCAAGTTTAGGCCAAGCATAAGAAATATGAATTTTTAGGACTTAAGATTTGGTGAAGAGGAAAGTGGACCTTGGAGTTGGAATTTGATTATTCTAATGATTCCAATGGATTCTTAGGGTCCAAAATAGTTAAGAAAGGCCAAGGGATTAAGGCTAAAAGCTTGTTTACAAAATATGAAAGTTTAGGGTTCAAAGTGAGTTTTAAGTGAGCCTATTGAGAATAAAATTACTTAGCATGATCCTAATGTTACTTTTAGGCTTAGGAAATGGCAAGAAAGTGGTTAGGAAAAGATCCAAGCAAGTGGATTCAAGTTTAAATCGAAAAGGTTAAAGCTCTCAAGTAGTATTATTTGCATTGCTTTTATGTGATTGCACAACAATGTTTATGCATGTTTTATGATATGTAAATGTTACCATATTGTTGCTGTAATTGTTTTTATAATTGGTTGGCTATTTATTTGATGAGGGCTTTGCCCTAGATGTCTTGTTTTTAAGCTATTATGCTGTTAAAATTTTTCTTGCCAACCTGGTATTTTCATGTGTTTTCATGAATTATGCAATGTTATGACCGTTTTAAATGTAATGCGATAATGTATTAGCATATGCAAGTATACCATTGAGATGCTCAATCTCATTCTTCTAAGTACTAACCATGCTAGGTAAAGCAAGACAATGGAAGGAAGCAAAAGAAAGAAGAATTGTTGAAAAGATAATTAGAGTTTATGATGGATGATTATGTTTTGCTCAATAAGCATGCTTTGTAAATTTTGTCATGGCTATGTATAAATGATGTATTGTGATGCCATATGATGTATTGAAAAGCATGTTATGTATTATTGAGCTATGATATAATTATGAATAAAGAATGTTATGTACACCCTTTAATGATCAATTATGGCATGCAAATGTTTAAGAATACTTAAGTACGATATGTAAGAAGTAATGAGTCAAACTATGATTCTTTACTTAGAGGATATGATGAGTTTTATGATAAGTCAAATTTTGTACATTTGGCTAATGATAGAATAAATTATGGCTCAAGGAAGTTAGGGGTTAAAACTAGACAGTTATTGGAAAATTGTAATTTTATAGTAAAAATTGTTTACTTTGAAAGGATGTGTAAAATCGTGTAATACTCCAAAAATTCAATGATTTATATCTATGGATAGATCTATGTCTTAAAATTAATATATCAATAGTTTTTGAATGTAATTGGAGTTATACAATGAAAAATATACATGTTTTCCCAAAATAGTTTCAGTAGAAGTTATATTTTAACCTTTGATGGTTTATGAAAATGCTTTATTCTGTACAAGTAGAATAAATGTACAAAATAAATATGTTAGAAAGTAGACATGCAGAGCTTTCAAATACATAAAATATGTATAAATTGGCTCTGTGTCTAATGAGACATGAATTTTTAAAATTTTGGGCTCAAATATGGACAAAAACTAGAAGCAGAAAAAAAACACTAAAAGTTGATGAATAAACTGTACTAATTGATGCATCTAAATTCTATTTTTCATATTTTTTCCATAAAATTCAAGATGTAAGAAACTTTTAGAGGCTGAACCATATTGAAATGATTTTTATGTATTTAATTATGATTTTTCAAAGGTTGCTATGCAAATAAGTGAATAGTGCATGAAAATAGAATTTTATAGTTTTGAATTTCCAACTGGTTTAATTGCTCAGGAGCCTCTTTACTGCATCCAAATGAGATAATATTCATGAAAAGGTGTCCAAAGATATAATATGACAATTAGGCACTACTACTACATAGAAGACTTTCAAGGACGATTAAAAAGACTTTTAAGGATGGTTTTTACACAGTAGTTGAAGTGACAATGGTAGAAAATATAACTTTCGAGGATGCTTCTCTAACCATATTGTCCTAGAAAGTATTTTCAAGGACACTAGTGGGCACAATTGTCCTTGAAAGTCCAGTTTTTGGAAAGTGGACTTTTAAGGACAGTTGTGGGCACACACTAGTACAAAAATTTTTTTTCATGTCTCTTATTTATGTCTGTTAAAACAAAAACAGACATAAAAAATTAATTGGTGGCATTTTTGTAATTAAGTCTGTAATATCTAGATTTCTTATGTCTGTTTTTTGAAAACAGATGTGAAAAATTTATCAACTAAGTCTATTTTTTTTAAACAGATGTAACAAGAATTTCTTTTTTTTTTTTACTTTTACAAAGTATTTTCGATGTCAGCTAAATGAAAAATAGACATAGCCTTCTATGCCTGTTTTTTGAAAAACAAGCGTAGAAGGCTTAAAAACCCTTTTTTTTAATTTTAATTTTATGATTTTTTCACGTAGTACCAAATATCGTCCTTCGCGCCAAACCCCAAATATTTCTATTCGCGACAGCCCTTGACTCTCAAACCCTTATCATTCCCAATCGCAACCACACAAACTAGTCAATTCCAATTGCAAGTTCCATGCCAGCGTCCACCTTTGCAATGTCTCCCTAGCTTACTACACTTCATCAATCTAGTCTATCCAACTCTAGCGTCAACCTCTACAACATTTGTAGTGCTTGCCAGCATTGGTACCATTGGTGCTTGCAGTCGACCTTGTCTTGTGAATCTCTAGTGGCCTTCAGGTCGTCGACCACAGGTTTCCCCTTCTGTTTTGTTCTTTCTCTTTTCTGCTTGAAATTTTCCTTTTTTGTAGATATAGTTCAATCAGCCTTTTGTCTTCTTCTTGTTGTACACTATTTTGTTGTCTATTTGTTTGTTTGACTTGTAATTATTTGCTTTCTCTGTTGAATGAAATTATCCCTTCTCATTCAAAAAAGAGTGGGTTCAATCGGTGATTTCTATGTCATACGTTGTTGCTGTGGTGTTTATTTGCTTTTTTTTTTTATAGAAATGGAGGGTATTACCCATTCATAAATTAAGCAGAGTCATAGGTATTATCCCCAGTTACATTAGAGCAAGCGAAGCTCCCAATGAGGTCGGGAGGCTCATCAAAATACACTTTGTCATTACAATCATGCCCTAAATTTGCAAGCCCATGAGCTGGGCGATTACACCTTCTATGAATAAATGAGAACCTAAGTTGCTAGTCTTTTGAGCACCACCAGCAAATGAGGAGAATAACAGAGGAACCATGTGGTGTTTATTTGCTTTGAGGAAACATGCTCTGCATTTCTTATATATGTAAATTTCGGCCTTTTGTCATCAGATAGAGCACCCAATTTATACTCGTCTGATTTGAGGCCTTCTATATTGCGATCATCATCTGAGATTGACTGCTGTCATTACATAGTTTATAATCCTTTGTTAATGTATGAATTTTGTTATATGACTATCTAATTTATAATTTTATAATCCTTTGTTAATGTATAACTATTTTTTTTCTTAAACCAACAAATATGCCAACTAATTGAATATCAATATGTAGCTTAGCATAGTCAAATGGTAATTTGAAAAACCACTTTATGAGTGAAAGCAAAAACAACATTAGGAGTGAAAGCACTCTGATGGTAGAGTCATAAGATGTCTGTCATTTTTGTGCATATTATATGTTAAAATACTTTTTATTGGTATTTTCTTTTATGAGTGACTTTGTTTATTTCTTATGCATTTGTAGCCTACATGCAATGAGTTTGTGCCATGTTAATATATTATTATATATTTCCATTTGGGGTAAGATGATTTTTCCGTTTCGGAATATGCAGCTTAGCATTTTGGGGAGTATATCTACACCATTAGCCAATATTTTATAAAAAATACTTTTTCACCCAAACAAAAAAAGTTTTTTTTGAAATTTTATCTGATTAATTTATATGTTTTGATAGGGTTGCCAAAAAACAAACTTAGCCAACCTAGTCCAACCAAGTAGACTTGACATGGAATACACCTGGTTTGAGCACACCAGAACCAAAAGCCCAATGATTTGTAACTTATTTTGGAATTTTCGTGTGGTATTTTGGGATTTCATCTCCAAATCTAGATTTTGTTTCTGTGCATATGATTTTTATGTGCTTGATCTTTGATTTTGTTGATGTAATGCTTGATCTATGATTTTTGTGTGCTTGAAAATTTGAAATGAACAAGACGAATTTTTTTTCCTTTTTATGGTTTGCAAATTTCATGGATTTTTTCTTTATGCATGATGGATATTATTGTCACTTTCTCGTTGATGGATTACTTTTTCAGCTATAAAAGAAGTGAAAAAATGTGCACCAGTTTATAACTCAATCCTTCTCAAGTTAGACAAGCCTAACCTCAGAAATTGCCCTCGACTAGTGCCAAAGGAAAGTAAGAGTTTTGGTAAGTATGTACCACTATATATATAGGTTCTGCTTTTAGGTCTATTGAATATAGCAGATGATTATATCTTGATCTCTAACATAGAGTTAACTTCATGACCTACTCAAAGTTGTTAGCAAGTAGCAATAATAATACAAGTGAGATATGATAAGAATGCCACCCCATAGCATTAAGGTCCACACGGTAGCCCACATCTTTATAGAGCTAACACCAGTTCATGCATATATGGGTTGGCATGCAACCATTTACTTATTGATTACCAATAACATTAGTTTATTTAGTATAACATTTAAATGTTGATCTATTTTATATTATTATAGATTATTCTTGAGGATAAGAGAGAGAGAGAGAATATTCTGGGGCCTTCATCTAACCCATAACACAGACCAGGTTCAGCCATATGTGTACATCAACTTGAGAGCATTTTCCAGCTCTTCAGTGGTCCTCATTAATATTCAACTTCATATATATGGCCACCATTTAATCTATTGATATGGACGAACATTTTAGTGATATATAAATATATAGTAGGATTCTCTATCCCACACCCCCTCATTGAATAAAAACAACGTTGAAGGTGGTTCAGGTATCATGTAACATCTCAAGAAAGCTAAAATATCTAGAAATGTATAGGGATTTTGCAAAAATGGATATACACTATTTTGCGTGAAATAAAGCAAATAGGTCATTTTTCCCGATTGAATAGAAAAATGAGAAAATTATATTTTTACCCCTAAAGAAGTTCAAAAATGGCATCCATGTCCCTAAATTCATAAAAATTAAGTGGGAAGGAAGAGAAAATCTTTGGAAAAAATTACACCTAATGGCCCAAAAGTTTCAAGAATTATAATTTAACTTTAGGTTAGGGATAATTTGGTAAATATGTAAAATTACTGCCAAAACGAAGCCCTCGATGAGAGAAGTCCAATGGTATATGGCATTGAGGGTTAATGTTCAAGAATAAAGAAATAATTAGTACCGAGTATCCAAAAGTAATAGTAAATCGATAATGTAAACTGTGGGTCCCACAGACAATTAAAAAGAAACCGAGACAGGATATGGGCCATACACATATATCATTTGGGACAGGATAATTAAGGAAATATAAATATAAATATGGAATAATCCTGTAGCCCAAAAATGCTAATTTATTATAAAAAAAACACTTTTATCGGTATAGCTAAAAAGTACCCGGTTCAAGATATATTTGGACCAGGAAAATTGAACAATATCTGGACACTCCTCCCTCCTTATTTGGCGTCAATTTTTAGCATATTAGGCACATGATTTTGGGTCAAGGAAACTTCCTTAAGAAGGCAAGCTTTTTGGTCACAAAAGTAACTATGGTTGAGCTAGCTTGGGTAAGGTTAAGACTAACCATGATTAGTCACTAACCGTAAGTGGATTAACCTCTTTCTCTTCTCTCATTTGGACGTGTTTCAGCAGCTGCAAACAGTGAGGGAGAGCTCCAAAATTTATGAAGAAAAAGGGAGAAAAGAGGAAACAAAGTGGAAGCAAAAATTGAAAGCTTATAGTTTCAAGTTCCAAGGGTAAGTTCTATGCCTCCTAGCTTGTGCATTTGAGAAGTTTGGAATTGTTTCATAAAGTCTTCCTCTTCCTCCCACTGCCTTTGATTTTTGTTCAAACCCTAAACCATGGAAAGGATGAGTTTTCATGAGCCAAACTTAGGAGAAACACCAAACTAACAACCTAGATCATGATTTTGGAAGTAGTTGGATGATTTTCAAAGAAAATCATTTTCTCTCCTTTTCTTGTCATTTTTGACTAGAACAGACGATTAGTTTAGAGATGGAATTTGGTAATTCTAAGGCCATATTTGGATTCCTCATGAAAAATTACATGGAATAGAGGTATAATTCATCATTTTTGAGCTAGGAAAGAATTTTTGGTGAATTTTTGAAGAATTAGGGTTTCATGAACACTTTTTGAAGAAAGTCATAAAACCATTAGCTTGAGTAGTTGTTTGACAATGCATTAGGACTTGAAGAAGCCCAAGGAAGCTAGTTGGAGCATTGGTATCAAGTGGAGGAGTAAGAGAAAGTATGAAGGTAGCAATTTACCTATTCTTGCCTTATATTGTCATGTGATTTTCAATGAATTTGATGACTTGCCTATTGTTTGATATGATCATTTATGATACTTTGAGAATGTTGGCTGAGTTAATTGAGGGGTTTTGATACCCTGGGATGTCTAAAATACAAAATGAAACTCCACCGAAATTTTTGTAAAATATTATGGCATAAATGGTTAAAAGTATTCACTTGATGTTTTATAACGATTATATACTTAATGTGATAATATAATTGCATGAATGGTGATTGCTATTGAGATTCTTTGAATCTCACCCTCCTTCAATAACTAACCATGCTAGAGAGAACCAATGCAAAAGAGCTAAGGAAGGAGCAAAAGGCATGAAGAAGAAAATGATGAGTTGTTGATGTGCAAGTTATCATATTATAATATTAATTACTATTTGTGCCTTGTTTTATATGAAGTTATAAAATAGTGAATATTATGTTAATGTTGTAGAAAATGTATGAAAATTTTTAGTTTTGGATGTTGGAATATGAAGTTATATTCTACCAAGTTACATGCCAAAATGAGTTCATTTACATGGGTTTTGGCAAGTAATTTTCAATATAGATTGAAACAGGGCATTTTCCAGATGGGTCTGTTTAACTCATCCTTGTTCTATATTTAATGTGAGGTTAGGTTTTTGGAATTTTTAAACCAGATAGAGAACATGTCAAGCTTTAAAATGACACCTAATTCACACCACTTGAAGTTGTATACAATTAATGGTGATTTTTCAAATTTAAGGTTCAGAATAGGGCAAGAATGGGAAAACTGAAAACTGAAAGTAGGTACTGGAAAATTTAAAGGATAATATAAAATCGTACATAGTTCCAAAAATTCAGTGGTTTAAATGTATGGAAAGGTATATTTTTTAGTTTCATATGCCATTGATTTGGAGGTAAATTGAGCTATATAATAGAAGATATGGAGTTTTTTCCAAAACTGTTCCAGTAAGAGTTGGATTCTGACCTTTCAAAATTTAATTTAATACTATGCCTTGTGTAAGTGAAATAAATGTATAAGAAAAATATGTCTATAATTAGACATATATAGCTTTCAAATGACATTAAGTATGCATAATTTGGTCATGGATAGAATGAAATATGTTTTTTCAAATTGAGGTCAGAAAACTGGAAGGTAGAAAAATGACCAACTGAATAGTAAAGTCCACAAAATTTACTGTATGAATTGGCCCAATAAAGTTATTGTTTTATATTTTTTTCATGTAGATCTGAATTTAAGAAAATTTTAAAGACTTGAATCATCTCAAGATGAATTTTCTAGATTTAGTTATGAATTTTCAAAATTCATCAGGTAATAGGGAAATTATCAAATGAACAGTACCCTGAATTTTGAAAAATTCTATTTTTATTATATTATGATTTTAGTCTCTAAACTATGATGAAAAGCATCTAAAATAATCTAATACATGGGAAATGAGCCCTAACATAAGGTGTTACATCTCCCCCATATAACGCCTTATACTAGGGCCCATTTTTCATGTATTAAATGTTATTAGATGCCTTTCATTATGATTTAGAAACTAGAATCATAATATATTAAAAACAGAATTGTCAATTTACTTAGGTACTATTCATTTGGCAAATTTCAGTTTTCTCGATAACTTTGAAAATTCATAACTAATTCTACAAAAATTATATTGTGGTAATTCCAATTCCTAAAACTATTTTAAAAGATTGTATACTTGGAAAAAATATGAAACAGTAACTTCATTGGGACAATTCATATAGTAAATTTTATGACCTTTTACTATTCATTTGGTCATTTTTTTATCTTTCAGTTTTCTGACCTCAAATTTGAAAAATTATATTTCATTCTATTCTAGACCAAATTGTGCATACTCTATGTCATTTGAAACCTCTATATGTCTACTTATAGACATATTTTTATTGTGCATTTATTTTACTTACACATGGCATGACATTAGCTTAAAATATGAAGGGCCAGAATTCATCTTTTATAGGAATAGTTTTAGGAAAACCTCCATATCTTCTATTATATAGCTCTAATTACCTCCAAATCAGTGACATATGAAACTTGAAACATAAAATTTCTATACGTATAAACCACTGAATTTTTGGAGCCCTGTATGATTTTATATTAACTTTTGAAATTTCCAATACCTAGCTTTCAGTTTCTAGTTTCCCAATATTGCCTTATTCTAAATCTTAACTTTGAAAATTCACCATTATTATACACAACTCCAAATGGGGTGCCCTTTCGACCATTTTAAAGCTCTATTTGTCTATTTTAAGAGCATATATATTACTTAAACTAATTGCCTTGTCTTGCATAAACAGTACCTACGTTTCTGTCAGGGTATCCAGATTGTACATTTCCAATCATGTCTAGGCAAAATGAGCTTCATATCATATTTACATCATCAATCATTATACCACATTCATGCATAACATAATAAGAAACTTAGAGATACATAATAACAAATAATGGCAGCTTCACTCATCTTCACATTTGTTGATACAAATGATCACAATATAACATATTGAGTTTGCATCATCAACCATTCAACATTATCTTCTTCATGCATCTAGCTCCTCCCTTAACTCTTTTCCATTGTTTCTCCCTAGTATGGTTAGTCATTGAAGGGGGGAGGGATAAGATTCAAATAATCTTAGAAGCAATTACCCATACATGCAATCATATTATCACATTTTCATAAAAATATTGAAGAATCATTAATCAAACACACTTGTACATTTAAGCCATATGATTTGACAAAACTTTCAGCAGAGTTTCGTTTTGAAAAATTGATATCCCGTGGTCTTAAAGCCCCTAATTCAACTCAGCCATCATCATAAAAACATCACAAGGCAACAACAAAATCATATGACAAAGCATCAAACATATTCAAAGCAAGTATGATAACATAATACAAGTAGAAAAAATATAATACTACCTTCATGCTTCCTTTTTGCTTTCCTTTGAATTTTTTCTCTTCCAAACACCACTCCAAGCTTTCTTAGGTTTCCTCAAACCTAAACATATTATCAAACAACTACTCAAGCTACTAGTTTCATGACTTTCTTCAAAAAGTGTTCATGAAACCCTAATTTTTCAAAAAATGACCAAAAATTCATTCCTAGCTCAAAAATGATGAATAATATCTCCATTCCATGTAATTTTTTGTGAAAAATCCAAATATGGCCTAAGAATTACCAAATTCTATCTTGAACTATGGCTACTATTTATTTTGAAATAAACCCTAACAATTTTACTTTCTTAGTCTTAAGTTTCTTCATGAAATCAACACTTGTTCTTGACTAATTTGGACTTGATGAATCTATTTTTAAGGTCCAAATTATAAAATTCCAACCCTAGGAGAAACCCTAACTTGGCCAAAAAATTAGGGGAAAATGCAAGAAAAGGATTTGCTTCACAATACTTCAAACTAGTTGTGACAACTTGCTTTATATGACTTTTCTAAGCTTTCCCCTTTATTTTTTTGGCAAAAACTCATCCCTTGGACAAGCTCAAGATGGCCGAAATCTATGGAAGAATGAAGGAAGGAAAATACACCATGAACTATGCTTTACCATCTACAAGCTTGAAGCAGTAGAAAACAACTTACCAAAGCTAGTGCCTTTGCTTTCCCTTGAGCTTCTCTTCTTCCTTCTCTCTTTTCTCTCCTTTCTTTCTTGCATTTTTCCTCTGGTTTTTGGCTACTGAATTCTCATGCAGAATGGTTAGTAAATGAGTGATTAAATGTCTAATTAGGTGGCTTAATCATATAGCTTAATCATGGTTAATTAGTTAAAGTAACCATACTTCCAGCTGTGCAAGCTGCCCATTTCCAGCCACCAATGAGGGTGTTTCAAGTGTCCAATCTGCTCAATTTTTTATGGTCAAGATATATCCTGAACTAAGTAATTTTTAATCGTACCGATAAAACTACTTTTTATAGTAAATTAGCATTTTTGGGCTATAGGATTATTCCAATTTTATTTTCATATTTCCTTAATTATCCTGTCCCAAATGGTATTTGTGTATGGCCCATATCCTATCCTGATTACCTTTTAACTGTCACACCTCATACTTAGAATCATTTCACATGTATTAGACTACATTTAAGTCCATTAATGCTTGTTTAGAGACTTGATTACATAAAACAACTTAAACCAATTTATTTCAATTTTGGGTACTATTCCTTTGGTTAATCTCATTTTACCTAACAAACTTTGAAGGCTCATAACTAAATAAAAAAAAATCATATTGAGGTAATTCAAGTCTCCAAAAATAGCTTAAATAATTCTCTACATGGAAAAATATTGAACAGGGTAAAGGCTCGACCAATTTATGCAGTAAATTCGTATAAACTTTACTGTAGCAATGGTCATTTTTGAAAATTTCTGATTCTGACTATAATTTTGGAAATTCACCATAATTCACACACAACTCCAAATTGAGTGATTTTGGTGTCGATGAAGTTCCCTTCATGTCTGGTTTACAAAAATATAAAGTACTTATACATTAAAATACAAAAATTCTAAACAGTGCACAAAATTCTTAGCAGTGTCACCATGGCCATTTTCATCCTACAACTTGACAAAATACATCTTAATATTTACATACATGGCCATCTCTTGTTTTCACTTAGCACATTACATCATGTTAGACCTAGATAAACATAATTACATTCATGTAAAGTCCAAAAATCATACACATCATTTTTGCAAGGTATTCTAAGCAAAACACTAATGCAAGCAAATTCATTTTAATTAAGAGCTTGCTTTTCCTTCCCTTTTTCTTCTTGGGCAATCTTACCATGACTTGGACTTATGAAGTGAAACATTTGAAAAGAGAATGAGATTCAAAGAATCTTAGTAGTTACAACCAAATATATGCACATTTAATTATACAATTCATAGAAATGTCATTTGAAAACAATCAACTGATTTAAGCCATACATTTTCATAGAAATTTTGGCATGATGACATTCTAAAAATTGGACACCCAAGAGTCATAAATACTCTAATTCAAACAGCCAACACATCAAATAAAACACAAAATACCATTATCATAGCATGGCATCTTCAAAACATCATTGCAAATAGTTTTAACAATTTTGACATAATTGGTAAAATAACTACCTTTAGACTTTCCAAGTTCCACCAAACTTTGCACACCTTTCCTTTGATCTTCTATTGCCTCTTGGAACCCTATGGCATCATCAAAACAAGTCTCAATCCATGAATTGCACCACTTTCTTCTCAAAGTGCCACTTTAACCCTAAAAATCTATATAGTTATTGTTTGGGAATTTTTTGTACAACACACTTATTCTAAGTTATTTTGGACCCAAGGAATCCATTTTTGGGGTCAAACTTATGAAAATCGCTTCCTATCATGAACCCTAAGTAAACCAAAAATCAGCAAAAATTATAGAAAAATCATAACTCAACAAACTTGAAATCTAATGGCACACTCTTATATCTTGAAGCATATATAACACCATTCATGGTTTAGTTTACTTATAGCTTCATTTTCTCTCTCTACTCTCTCTCTAGAATGAAACTTTCAGAGGTAAAAATGAGAGAAAATAACCCATAAAACTCTTCACAAATACTAGAATATACAAGAGAATAGACACAAGATGTTACCTTACAAGTTTGAAAACCAAACTTTGCTCCTTGCTCTCTCTCTTTTCCTTGAAATTTTTTTTTCTCTCTCACACTTAGAGCTGCTAGTTCAGACACACAAAATGGAGAAGAATGCTTAACTCAAGGCCAAGAGGACAGATATGAAATGAAGGAATAGTAACTTGGTTAACTAACCATTTTAGTTAACTTTCATGCCTTACTAAAGCAATTAACATAATTCCCTTGGTGTCCCCAAATCTGAATTCCAACGTAATTCACCTTCCTTTGTGGCCAAAAATTGCTTCATAAACTTTAATGGACCAAAATACCCTTTACAGATTGAATTTATCCTTACCGATTGAGTTTTTTTGACAAAATTATCATTAAATTGGTATAGGATTATCCAACAATTACTTTTGGTGCAAAATCATTATATTGACCAAAAATATATTTTATCAAGGTCCAGTAATTTTTCTTAAATTAATATTGCCTCTTCCTGCCATCCAAGTTAACTTTTTTCAAGTAAAGTATTAATATTTATTTTTAATTACCCAATAAATATTATTTTGACCTTAATAAATTCCATACTATATTCCATTGGACTTTTCTCATTGAGAGTTTCATTTTGACTATAATTTTTCATATTTATAAAAATGCCATTAACCTGGACCAATTTATAATTCTTAAAACTTTTGGATCATTAGGTGTAGTTTTCACCAACATTCATAAATTTTTCTTCAATCTTACCCGCCTCCACCACCTTTCTTTTTCTTTTTCTCTTTTTCTATTTTCATTTTCTTTTTCTTTTTTCTTTCCAAGGGCAAAATCGTCATTTTACCTTTTTCCTTCCAATTGAGATAATTGACCTCTTCATTCTATTTTATGTCAAATAGTGTATACCCACTTTTGCAAATTTCTTATAAATTTTAAAATATTAAGCTTTGAACATCCAGGAAAAGTTTTAGAATATTACATTACCTGTCTGTGGGGTCCACGATTTGCTTTATCGCTTTTAAGTTATTTTTAGAGACTCTGCACTAATTATTTCCTTATTCTTAAATATTAACCCTCTATACCATATATCATTGGACTTCTTTCATCGAGGACTTCATTCTGACAGTAATTTTGTATATTTATAGAATTGTCCCAGACCCGAGGTTAAATTATAATTTCTAAAACTTTCAAGTCATTAGGTGTAATTTTTTCCAAGAACTTTTTAACCTCTCCTAGGCATGTTTTTAATATTTTATGGACATGGATGTCATTTTTATAATTCTTTAAAAGCAAAAATCTAATTTTCTCATTTTTCATCCATATTGGAAAAATGACCTCTTTGCTATATTTTACGCAAAATGGTGTCTATCCATTTTTATAAATTTCCTATGTATTTCCAGATATTTTAATTTTTTTGAGATGTTACACCCCAACAGTCCTCTCATCACTTCATTCAGTACTAATGTGCTTCAGTTCACAAAAGCTAACATATATAGCACCAATGAAATGTTTGGAGGAACTCCTGGGTGTGCCACCTGACACTAATAATATTCCTCTATGTATTGATTTTTTTAGTTATATGTAAGTTATTTATCTAAACCTACTTTTCATTCTTCTAATCTCCTTTGTTAATTACGTACATTGAGAGAAATGACAAATGTATATATTGCAGTGAAAATTAATAAGCAATTTTAGACACAACCAAGTTATCCTTTATCACGATATTAATTTTACGAAAATGAACTTTTTCTTTATCATTGTTTGTTGTTTACATATATAATGATATTTAAATAAAAATTTTTTAATCATTTATCTAACCAAGCAAACTAATTCAAAAATCGTATGCATAATCGTATTCTTAGTGCTTGGCTTCTTTGTAGATTATTTTTTACAAATTATAGCTATATCAATTTTTTCATGTACATGGAAAGGAAAAAAAATGAACGAGAAGTGATTATTTATCGGTATCATCTGTAAAATATGACAAGAAGAGAAGATTCTTACTCCTCTCCTCAGGTCAGTCTTAGTCTCAGATCTCCCCCTCTCTTTCTCTCTTTCCCCACACACACACATAATGATCGATGAACTCTAGGAAGCAAATAGAAAGAGACAAAGATGTAGGATTTGGGGTTTGAGTTGAAGAAATAGGCAGTGGAAGAATAGCCAATATGATGCTAATTGATTAATTAAGTAATTATATATATTTGCATATATAGTACAAAATTAGAGCTGCTAATAATAATGAAGATTGATCCAAGTTCATACCTAATGGGGAATATGTATGTAGCTATAGGTGCAGATAAGGGGAAGCATCATCTAGATGATTTCTGGAGTTCCACCAAACATTTCATATAGACCTACTGATTCCCACCCTCTCATCACCAAACAGAAAAGAGAGATCGATCTTCCAATGAAATGGTTACTGGATCTCAAGGGATCACCAGATATATCCCTATTTTCCACTTACTTTAAACCTTCATATATATATATATATAATTAAACCCAGGTGACGCCTTTTATTTGTTTTTGTTCATCATTGTCAGAAGATAAATTAGTTTTGAGTGAAACTCCTAATAGTGAACCTAGACAATCCAATGTTCACTTTATGAGGCATTCAACTAGTTTTTTAAAATGCCATCAAATAGTTTGAAATTGCATAAGTAAATCCTCCTGTTAGCATACTTAATGTTAAGGTATTTTTCACATCAAAATCCATATCTTGATCTCATATTCTCATGTCATGAAGTTTAATGAAGAGTTTGTATTATTTACACTTTATAAATAATATATTTTGTTATAAATTTTATAAATGATGAGGATTTTTCTCTATGTAGATTTCTAACTAGACAACTGTACCTAAATTAAAGAGAAAAGTTGCATTGAAGGCAATTGTACCTAAAGCTGGGATTGAGGAAGACACAAGATTAACCATTATCATATTCAATTTTTGAAGGTTAGTTATCATATACATTTTCTCTCAATTTTTGGAGGCAATTGTTCCTAAATCTAGTTCAATGGTTGGGTTCTACTTGATGTATGCTTGTTTTAATTGTTCATTTATGGAAGTTTAGATTAGGTAGTGATGGATTGTAGTTGGATAAATGCTAGAAGGACAAGTGATGAATATGAGAATGGGGCTGAGCAGTTTCTAAAGTTTGCTGAAAGGAATGTTTCTTATGATAATGAGAGGTTTTACTGCCCTTGTGTAGAATGCTTGAATGGGAGGATATTGAGTATTGCTGAAATAAGAGACCATCTAATTTGTGTTGGCTTCAATAAGAACTATACGCGATGGATATGGCATGGAGAAACAAAAATACCTAATGTGTTTGAAAAAGAGGAAGTTGATGTGGATTTGGATGATCGACTAGAGAAGATGATTCATAATGTTGGAGTAGAGTGTTTTTAGCAAGCACAAGTATATGATAGCTTGTGCAATGATGCAAAGAAGCCTTTGCATCCAGGGTGCACTAAATACACATGGTTGTTAATAGTGTTAAGATTGGTCAACATAAAAGCAAGAAATGACTGGAGTGGTAGTAGCTTCATAGATTTGCTTGAGTTGTTGAAAGATATGCTTCCAGAAGGTAACGAACTTCTAGATCATAACTATGAGGCAAAGAAAATCCTTTTCGCAATGGGTATAGAGTATAAAAGGATACACGCTTGCCCTAATGATTATATATTGTATAGAAATAAGTACGAAGGGCTACATGTGTGTCCAAAATGCGAGTCATCATGCTACAAAGTGAAAGGGGATGGTGGTGCTAATTGTGATGTGATCAGTAAGGGGTGTCCTTTGAAGGTGTTACAGTATTTTCCTATAATACCAAGATTCAAGTGCTAGTTTGCTAATGTAAAGGAAGCAAAGAACTTAAGATGGTATGCAGATGAGAGGAAATCTGATGGAAAACTTCGACATCCAGCTGATTCTCCTCAATGGAAAGCAATTGATCAACTGTTTCCTGAATTTGGTTAGGAGCCAAGAAATTTAAGGCTTGGGCTCTGTATAGATGGAATGAGTCCTTATGGCAACCTTAGTAGTAAACATAGCTCATGGCCTATTCTCCTAGTAATTTATAACCTACCTCCTCAGCTATGTATGAAATGCAAATACATCATGTTGTCTATGATGATTTCCAATCCAAAACAGCTGGGGAACGACATAGATGTCTACTTGAAACCTTTGATTGAGGAGTTGAAAGTATTGTGGGAAGAAGGAATGGATGTGTTTGATGCATATTATAAGGAGTCTTTTAAGCTTCGTGCCATGATCTTTTGCATGATAAATGACTTCCCTGCATATGGAAACTTGTCTAGATACAGTGTTAAGGGCCACAAAGCATGCCCTGTTTATGAAGAAAGCACATGCTACCATTAACTTGAATATCGAAAGAAGACTGTCTACCTTCGTCATCGAAGATTTCTCAAAAGGCACCACCCATATCGTAGATTAAAAAAAGCTTTCAATGGCTTACAAGAGTATGAAAATGCTCCAATGGCGATAATTGTAGAGCAAGTTTATCAATGAGTGAAAGACATCAATGTGATCCTTGGTAAGACTCAGAAGCATGCAATTGAGAAGAATTTATGGAAAAAGAGGTCTATCTTTTTTGACCTTCCATATTGGCGAAGTCTTGAGGTGAGGCATAGTCTTGATGTGATGCATAAGGAGAAAAATGTGTGTGATAGTCTTATTGGAACATTTTTTAACATAAAGGAGAAGAGTGAGGATGGCATGAATGCAAGACTGGACATGGTTGAAATGGGGATACGGGAAGACTTGGCTCCACAGCCAGCAGGAGAGAGGACTTATTTGACCCCAGCATGTTATACATTGTCAAGAAAAGAGAAAAGAAGTGTTTACATGGCATCAAAGTGCCACAAGGGTATTCTTCAAACATCAAGAGGCTTGTATCAATGAAAGATTTAAAATTGGTAGGCTTAAAGTCTCATGACTGCCATGTGTTGATGCAACAACTATTACCAGTGGCTATTCGGGACATATTGCCAAAAAATGTGAGACATACTATAACCAAATTGTGTTTCTTCTTCAATGCTATATGTAGCAAAGTGATCGACCCCCAAAAATTGAATGAATTGGAAAATGATGTTGTTATTACCTTGTGCCAACTTGAGATGTACTTTCCACCATCGTTTTTTGATATCATGGTTCATTTAATTATTCATTTGGTGGGAGAGATAAGACTTTGTAGCCTTGTTTATTTGAGGTGGATGTACCCATTTGAGCAATACATGAAAATCCTAAAAAGGTATGTGAAGAATCCACACCAGCTTGAAGCATCTATCATTGAAAAATATGTTGCTGAAGAGGCTGTTGAATTTTGTACAGAGTATTTGTCAACAATAAAAG
The DNA here is from genome assembly GCA_026686845.1 of Adenanthera pavonina. Classification (NCBI taxonomy): domain Eukaryota; kingdom Viridiplantae; phylum Streptophyta; class Magnoliopsida; order Fabales; family Fabaceae; genus Adenanthera; species Adenanthera pavonina. The sequence continues at coordinate 5,308,478 of JAIVEN010000019.1, read as the reverse complement.
CTATTGGACTTTCAAAGTCCCACGATAAGTGAATAGGAGTAGGTAAGGGTACACACGGGATCAAAGTGAAGAGCATGAGTCGTGGAGAAGTTCTCCAAGCACATCTGTACATCTTGAATAACATTGATGAAGTTCAACCTTATTTAACCATATATAAAAACATTGTCATGGAAAAAAACCCTCAGAGGAGTGATAAATGGTTGGTAAATGAGTACAATAAGACTTTCATGTCATGATTCAATGAACAAGTTATGAATGATGATAATGTTTCTGACATAATAAGATGGTTAGTCGATTGGCCTCGCTTTGATGTCCTATGTTAGAGTGGATATGACATCAATGGGTATTCATTCTATACAAAAGCCCAAGATGACAAGAGCACTATGTAAAATAATGAGGTTATGGTAGAAGCTAAAGTAATGCATTTTTCTAGAGTAAAAGATAGAAACCCTGTTTTGGCAACCACATCATATTTTGGAGTTATTAAAGAGATATGAGAGGTTGACTACATAGCATTTAGAGTTCTAGTTTTCAATGTATATGGGTTGATTGTAAAAATGGTGTCCAAACAGATGAGTTAGGATTTACCTTGGTGGATCTTAATAGGATAGGTTACAAGGAGGAGCTTTTTATCATGGCAAATCAAGCAAAACAAATCTCTTATGTTGTTGATCCAATTGATAAAAAGTAATCTGTTGTTCTCCAAGGAAAAAAACAGACTACTACTACTAGGAATGATGAATCAACTTCTAATATTGATGAAACCCCTCCTTTCTCTATGAGGTTACCTCAATTAAACAAACAAGATGAGGTGGATGATGTACACGCCATAAGACATGATCATCATGAAGGGATTTGGGAAAATATCCCTACATAATTTCCCTAGAGGTAATTTTGTGCGTGCATGCGTGCGTGCATAGACACACTTTCAAAGTTTAATTTCATTTGTTATTTTAATTTCATTTATTGTTTTTATCTCATTTTAATTTACTTACATTATTTTCTTATTGTTTAAACAAGCACATGGATTCCTCTAGCAATTCCTCTAGTGATTTTGAGCAACCTACCACAATTGCTAGCAAGAGTACCACCAGTAAAGGTGCTATGATTGCTAGCAAGAGTACTACTAGTACTGAAACTAGAGGTATCATGAGGATGAGTTCATTAACCAAAGCTCAAACTAGTGAACAGAGATTACATGTTGACCTCATCGAGTTAGATTATGAAAGACATAGCGAAAGGACTCAATTCAAGAGTTATTTAGATGATATGGCTTAGAGTAAAATTAGTATTTTGTACCCCAATTGGAAAAAGGCTATACAAGAGAGTGTCAAGAAACAGATTTGGGAAGATATCTTTGTATATTACTTTGTGTTGATATATTTTTATACCAATTTTATTACAATATTAGCCATTACTAATTTCATTGTATAAGTTACCTTGAAGATTACTTATGACATTCTTGCCACTAAGGAGATGAGGAAGAACTTGTTGAAGATAGTAGTGAAGCAATGGAAGGACTTTAAAACAAGTCTTACTTCAAGATATATATATATATATGTGGTAAATTGAAGGATAAGAATCCGTGCAACATCTATTAGTCCTTGGATGAAGAGACGTGGAAGAAGTTTGTTGAGCATCAAACAACTTCTAAGTTTAAGGTAATTAAATTGGTACTTTTCAGTATTTAAATTACAATGATAGGTAGTCACTAATAATTTGTTGGTTTTATTTGTAAAAGGAAATAAGAGCAGCTGCACAAGATAAGAAAAGGCTAAATGTCTATCCTCACAACTTGTCTTGTGGAGGATATAAGTTGCTAGAGTATAAGATGATGTAGGAGAAGTTGTTGGAAAGACAGGATGCTGCAAAGTCTAACTCATCCATTGGTGTTTCTCTTCCATCTCAGGTAACACGTGCTTAGAAATGGAAGAGGGCGAGGACAAATAAGCATGGACATTATATCACCCTTGAGGCTCAAGTGGCTAGCGAAAAGATTGTAAGTAAATTATAATCAAAGTGATTTTATGATTTCAATGGTGAAATTGCTAATTATAAATCCCTTGCTATTATGTTATAGGATTTTCTCCAAGGGCAAGCATCTCAAGGATTATTCACTCCAAGTGGGAGGCAAGATATCTTGGCAACTGCATTAGGCAAGATGAGCACCCAGGTAGTGTTAGGGGCATTAGAGGAGGAGTGTGTATAAAGGAATAGTTTGGAGCAAGGAAGAAAACAATGTCTGAGCTTAAGGTGCTACAAATGTTGGATAAGGTTAGCGAGGAAACAGAAGCCCAAATGCAGCAAATGTTTCGAGGTGAGATAGATGTTGTGCGACGTGAGTTCATGTCCATGTTATCTACCATTAAGGTGTAGCCACCCATGCAAGAACCACCTACTGAAATGTCATCTTCTCCTGTGATTGACAGCACAAAAGGTAGTCATGTGCCTGGAGTATTGCATCTTGACAACATACCTAAAGAGGGATTGGCATGTGATCTATTTTTGGATGTTCCCATGAGGCGCATTGTGGCTCAAGGTCGAGTTTATATGACGGGGTCAAACCTCCACCACTAGAAAATACGGGATGATCAAGTAAGGGTATCAATTGACAATGTCCTTGAGCCTGATGTATATGTGCCATTTCCTATTAATGAGGTTGCAACAATAGCCCAAGCTCTTGGAAATTATATTTTGTGGCCAAAAGGTCTTGTCACATTAATTGTGCCTCAGGTATTAAAAAAACCTTATAATTCTCTTATATTCTAATTATGTTAATATGGTTTAAGATTACAATTTTGTTTTTATTTACTTAATTAGGGAAATGGCATAGGGAAGGATTACTTGGATTCAATGCCACAATCTCAATCCTAGGACTCACATACTATGATAGAAATGGAATCTTTCACAGTTACAAATGGCAATTTTGCAAGCTAATGGTCTTATTGTAATTCAGATGACTCCTAGGATTGTGTGATCTAAATCCTATCCCATCCATATTTTAAAGAAAGATGTCCTAGAGTTCATAAACATGGAGGAGCTCAATGTGTCCATTACCCAACATGATATCATATACGTTTATTTTTGTTTCTAATGCATCTCTTCTTTTATGTATCTCTAAGCATTTACTTTTCTAACCATTTATTTTTTGTTTTATTTCTCTTATAGGGTACTCTACCAGTATTGCACCCAAATGAAAAGAAATGATAAATATGGATTCCTCTTTCCATATTATGTTCTAAGTGTGGGGAATGAAGAGGGTGACAGATCGAAATACATTGGAAATACTATTGTAGAAAAGCACATGCCATGTTGGTTGGTGCCAGTTCATTATGGGTAAGAAGATTGAAAATTATATACAAATAAGTTGTTGTGGTTAGACTTTATGAAATTGTTATGATATAATCATTAATTCATATATTGCAGTTTTCATTGGATGTTGTGTGTGATATGCCCCGAGCGGTCCACTATCTATTGGTTTGATTCCTACAAAAACAATGATGACTCCCGCAAAAAGAAAGACAAAATTAAAAAAAGCACCCAAAGATTTCCGTAATATAATTGACTTGTGAGTATATATTTGTGTGGAACTTGGTTTGATATAAGTGGATACATTATTGTTCTATAATCTAATTTCTTCCATGAATTTGATTATAGATCTTTGAAGACATACCATATAAGGGGTGGGAAACACATACAATGACAAAAGAAAATAGAATGGAAATACACAAAGGTGAATAGTTTTAACACAAACTTAAAGGATCTTAGTCCAACTATTTTGAATTTGGTCATTTCTTCCTTAATTTATAGTATCGCTGCTAGCCTGGAGTTAAAGAGTGTTGCTATTATGTAATGAGAAAAATGTATGACATAATTAGTAGTGATCTTGTTGACTCATTGGACCAAGTACTAATATAATCTATAACTTAGATTTATTTTTCCTTATGACTTATTATGTGGTGTTAATATAGCTTTTAAACTTACAGCACTTCCACAATGAGGAACCTTATCACCAGCAAGAAATTGACCACATTCAGAATATATGGTTAGAATTTCTTCTTCGATTCATCTGAATATATTTATCATATTGATTAGTTTAGGCTTCATTAGTAGTTAAGCTTGGAACAATGGTAGTTGTTGTATAAAACTAGTATGTTGTGAAAAAGACCATTGCTATTTTGGTTGTATTAGTTTAGGCTCCATTAGTAGTTAAGCTTGGAACAATGTTAGTTGTATAAAACTAGTATGTTGTGAAAAGGACCGTTGTTGTTTTGGTTGTAAAAATTGCTTTGCTATTTTTGTATATTTTTGATATAAATATTGGTTTGGATATTGTTGATTATATGACATTTAAAAAAATTAAAATTTATGCTTGTTTTTTTATTAATAGACATAAAAGGTATGCCCCCATTTATGTCTATTTTTCAGAAAACAGACAAACTTATGTCTATTTTTTGAAAAATAGACATAAATGGCTGATTTATAATGTTTATTGTTCAAAAAATAGACATAAAAAGGCATGCCATTTTCGTCCATTCTTGGAAAAATAGACATAAAAAATGTCTTTTACATATGTTATTCATATAATAGACGTAAAAAGGTAGTTTTTTATGCCTGTTAAATAATAGACATAAAAGACTATACTTTCTATATCTCCATCTTCTATGTCTCTTTTAAAACAGACATAAAAGGGCCAAAATAATAGACATAAAAGGGAATTTTTTGTAGTAGTGGCAACTGTAAGTGGCAATTGATTTTAAGAAAAAAAATTACAATTGTATATATGCAAATTTATTGTATTTTTCATACAATAAAATACCTATATGAAATGCCATTCTCAGTTCCAAAATTTGTAAAGCATTCTGAAAGCAAAAAAGGAATTCTAGCAACCAAAAGAAACTTGAAAAGCAACAAACAGCAACTAGAAAGAAAAAAAGATCTGAAAATTAGTAAAGCATTCTAAAGGGGAATTATCACTAGAGAAAAATAAAAACTGAGAAGGAAAGATACTCAATTCCAAGATTAATACTCACTGTCATCGAAGTGAGACCATTCATTGGCCCTTAGTTCAGATGCACCTCTTGCTTGGATATCACCTGCAGAATAATATTCCTATTCTTTAGAATGCTATCTCATCAACGAGAATCAATTCCAGTCGAATAAAATTACTTTAAAAGACGAGTTACTTTTAAGCTAAATGGAAATTTCTTGAACCTTAGATAAAAGAGCTCAAGAACCCAACTTTTTTTCTGTAGATGATAAAAGAACTCAAGAAATTGTCATAGTGTTGCCACACAATTAACTAATCATTTTTTATCTGTAGATGATAAAAGAAGTCAGGATATTTTCAATTACTGAGATTACATGTTGCTATCTTCTTTTACTCATAAATAGCAAAACATTACAAAGTACGTTTAGAAACCATAATCTCAATCTTGATCATATTCAAAATGCTAAGCATGATCAACTGAGACACCTAATTATTCCTAGCTTACCTATAAGCAATCTGTAACACATAAGTCAGAAGGAGTGCTAAATCTATGTACCAAACTTCATATTGTAAATTTAGTATCTAATCAAATGCTTGTGTGAGAATTGATCCTAGAGGCAAAAATACATCATGTATGATCACTGAAACCTTGTGTAACAAGCATTTGGAAGCCTTTGAATTTAAATTCATGCAAGAAAAGAGAACATCTCAAAATTTCCCAAAGCAGATATGATGGAGATGTGTTCCGTAATCTAGAGATAGAACAATGCAAAGGCATGTGGTTTAAGAAAGTGAGGGACATTTGATATTAGGATTCATTCAATACAATAAGTGAGCAAAAAATTTTACAGCACAATGCAAAAAATGCATGTCAATTCTTCATGGAAGTCACAGACTTCTTGAAGTAAACTAAGTTCAAAACTAAAGCTGCAATTTATATATTTTACAATCTTGGTTCTTTTTCTCTGATGAAATGGAAAGCCATGGAAAAATTCCTTTTTAATGTGAGACTAGTAAACTAAATATCCACATGCCTTGACAAAGAATTGAAACTAGTATCAGATCCTTCTAAAAAAATTGGTGCTTTACACTTTTGCACCTCTACTCAAACTATAGTAGTTGGAGAAAGAATTATATCAAGTTCAATACCATAAATTTCTCACTTTTTTGGTGATAGCCAAACTAATAAAAAAGAATGAACTTCCCATGTGGTTTTTAAGTTGCAATCCAAATAGAAGAATCAGTGGAGGATTCTGGATTTCAAACTTAAGCTGACAACTTACAAGCATGCAGGTAGGAGAGAAACAACAAGATCAGCCTAAACTCTTTTATTGATAACATTAAAATGCAAAAGTAAGTTTCAAATATCATGAAATAGAATTTTTCTACTAGGATCTCTATGGTACATGACCATTGGTTACTTTCTGATGTCGTCCTATAACGGTGTTTTTGTACTAGTGCGCTAATTTGGTGTAGTGATTATTACAAGTCAAATTTTGAGATGATGATTTTTTGCTTTGTCAAATACATTTGACCTTTGTTCATATTAGATTCATTTTCTCCATTTTTATGACTCTTCACAAGTAATACAAATCTTCAATTTCTTTTTTTTCTTTAATTTCATATATAATAATTTTTAATTGATATATGTAAATAATGATTACCAATCAACTTCAAAATGTTATTTGTAATAATTGTGAACAAATGGATGATTAATTATTACCATTTACTTCAAAATCTTAGTACTTAGTTTGAAAACGTAATCCAATGAAGAAAGAAATTTCGATTATGGATTTGTTGTCAATAAAATTTTTTTATTTTTATACTTCAATTTATTTATTAGAAATGAATTAATCTGTAATTAATTTGAATCAATGGGGCAATTTTTTTAAAAAAATTAGTTAACATTTAATTAATGGCAATTTTTATATATTTAATTTAATAAAGAAATTATTCCACTGATGCAATTGATACATTTGTCACTTAACTTTATTTCAAAATTTAAGTTTATCAAGTTATTGATTAAGTTAAATGATATTTGAAATTTGAATGAATAGATTGAATTGAATTTATTATTTGGAATTTATATTGGATTTACCCTGCACTTTAATGGGAAAAAAGATTAGGGGAGAGAAGTATAGGGGAAAACATGAGGGAAAATATATTTGGGAACATCACAAAAAAATCCTAAAATATGAAAATAATTATTAAAAAGTCACAAAACCCTAAAAAATTACACCCAAATCTCATTGGTGTAAAATCTTGAAATACAAATATAAAAAACTTAATTGTTAAGTATAAAATCATGAAGCATGAGTATAAAATATTGAAGCACGATTTTATACTCAACAATAAAGTTTTTTTATACTCATTTTCCTAAATTTTACACTAATAGGACTTGGGTGTAATTTAACATTCGAGTACAATTTATACTTAACAATGAAGTTTTTTATGTTTGTTTTGCAGGATTTTACACTATTGGAACTTGGGTGTAATTTTTTAGGGTTTTGGGACTTTTTAATAATTATTTTTGTGCTTTGGGTTTTTCTTGTGGTTTTCCCAATATTTTCCTTGTTTGGATGCAGAGAGAAAAGTGGGAGAGAGAGAAAATTGGAGGGGAAAATTATATGTGGGTCCCACAAGTCCCCTACCTCCTCCCCCAAAAAAAAAAACTTTTCTCTATAAAAATTATATGTGGGGCAATCAACACCTCGTGCCCGTATACCGTATTTCCACAAATAGACCAACCCCTTGGATACCCACTACAACAAAAGACAAGCAACAACATGACATCAAAGAGGGCTTGAACCTTCAAAAGGGCAATGCATACATATTACATTCAATACAATGAACTTGTCCAACACATCATAACTTCAAGAAGATTGGGGCTATCCATGGCAATGCATGCATAACATTTAGGTTATAAGTGTTATATATGCCACCTTCCCAAGAGGGGGGGTGAATTGGGAAGATTAAAATTTTTTGCAAAAGTATAAGAGAGTGGTGAAAGCAAGAGTGACAGTAAAAACAGAGTATAAAATATAACTAAGTGAAAAATAAGATAAGGGAGGAGAAGACACAAATATTTATCCTGGTTCGGTCTCTTTCTCTTGACCTACGTCCAGTCCTCAAACTACTACTTGAGATTTTCCACTATCTTCAAGAATTCGGTGGGCTTCTTGCAATGCCACAGTACAACTTGATGCTCTATTCTAAGAGCTTACAATCCCACTCTTTTGCACTCTAACTAAGTACTTCCTAAATCCCTTGTGAAATCTCTTCACAAGAAAATCTTTCTTCTAGATGAAGATAAGATTGATTATGGTAATTGAACTCTCTAATTTAGAGTGTGTATGAAAGTTGAAGTACAAGATATGAAGTATGTGAGTGCAGAAGACTTTGACTCAAGAATTTAGCAGAGTTTCTGTATAAACAATGTAGAATCGTTACCTACATCTTCAAATAAAATTCTATTTATAGATTTATGCCTTAACTATACGTTAGAGACAAGATCTAGCCGTTAGAGACGTTACCCAACGGTTACTCAGAAAAACTATCCATTCACCAACCATATTTAATGCGTCTAACATTCAAAATTTGAATTTTGGTGTGTCAACGGACGAATTTCACAAAGACTGTAACCTAAAGACTTTAACGTTGAAACTCAAAGTTCGTCTGTTCTAAAGCAAAGTTTGAACTTTCGTCTTTGGCAAATGTTTCTATGTTGGAACATATGAATTTTCAAGTTTAAAGTTCTTCTGGTAAGTGTGAACAGTTGTTCCATATTGCTATAGTGCCTTCGAAGTTCGAATTTTGGTGCCCAAAATTCATCTGTCAGTGGGCAATTCAATGTGGTACAATAGTTCTTCTTTTCAAAATTCAAATTTTCAAATATCAAAGTTCGTCTGTCAGAGAAATCTCTTATCAGAACTAATTCAAAGTTCAAATTTCGGAATACTAAAATTTGTATATCAAAAGATTATCATAACAGACTTGCAAGCCATCTTTCCAAAGTTCAAATTTTCAAAATCAAAGTTTGTTTGTCAGAGGACTAACTTAGAACTCTTTTTAAACTTCACTTTTAGATGAACCTTGACATATCTTCAGATGAATTTTTTATTTTTCATAGTTTGTGTTTTACCCAAAATTTGAATTTTCAAAGATAAAATTCATCTGTCAGAGGGACCTCTTTTCTGAGTAACATATTTTTACTCCAAAGTTCAAATTTCAGATACCAAAGTTCAAATTTTCAAAGCAACAAATCAAGTTTAACACTTCAAAATTCGTCTGATAGTGGGTATTTTTCAAATACTTCATGAATTATCGTAAAAACACATTTTTAAAACATTATCGTACAAGATCAAAGTCTTTTACTCATTTTAATTCAATAAGAAATCCTATATCTAATCTTATACTTGTTTTTCTTGGATTTCTTCACTTGAGATCTTTTGTACACTTTTGATATCTTCCTTCCAAGCTCTAGTTGGTTTGGAATCATCAAAACACTTGATTCAACAATAAGGAATATATCCAGTCATGGCTCATCATCAACTACTCCATAGACCCATGAGTGCAACAAACATGCATAAGAGTACAAGATCCAAAGAAAATCCAAAGGGACTCATAATACAATGACACATATGGCATCAAATGGATGTCCTATACTTGGCATAATACTAAATAAACATAACATTTATTCCAAAACACAATACCATAATCTCAAATATCCCTGAAACCAAAAGAAAGGACTAACTCTCCTTAGACTTCTCCTTGCTAGTATTAGAGTCCTCACCTGAAAATATTAGCCACAGAGGAGGATGAGGCAAATGTCCTAATAACTAGAGGAAACTAAAAACAAGTATAGTATTTCAAAATACATTTCTATATGCACAAGTGCAACATGAAAATGATGCAATGCACATAATATGCAACGGAACCCACAAGATAACAACAAGAACTATGGGCAAGTAACCATCATAGGGTAACCCCAACAAGTGGCCTCCTTTCAACAACTGATGAAAGCTGATTCCAGGACAATCACTAAGCTCTCCTCCCACCAGTAATAACTAGGCCAAAGGTCATTACAATAGTGCTTGAACTGTGGTTCTCCTTCCTTTGGACTACTCAATTGGTGGTGATTAATAGAAGGTGCATCCACAATCCATAGCACCTAGGTCTCCCAGCCAAAGGATGATGATTTAATGATAGGGATATAGCAAACCTCACTTCCTGGATACAAGGCCTTGTGTGCCATTTAGTGGATCGACATACCACGTGATATTTAACAACATAATCACCTAACCAAAATAAGCTCAATCATGTATAATAACTAGTGACAATGCTAATATTCCTTGCTAACAAGTCATTTTATTCCATACATCATTACGCTAGCATAGTACCATCATACAAAATACAATCAAGGGGTCCACAATTAACCTTATATCAAGCTTACAGTTTCATATTCCAACATAAATATAAAGGTATACATTACCATTAGCCATTACTTGCATATACTTATAAAGAAGATAGAAAGTACCAAGATCTTATTAGCTGTGCCATTCATGCATATCATGATATGAAAAGTTTCAAGCATATAAAAATAACAAAAGTTACTCCTTGATTACCTCTAGTTGTGCAAACTCACAATACCATGGTAGGTTGTTAGAGAACCAACTACAAACACACAAAAGGGGTGCAATTCATATTAGTACACAATGTTCCAATGATGAATAAAGACCCAAACTATCACACCTCATCTTTGGACATTTTTCTTATGAATACTGCCTCACTCGAAAGCAAAGAGAAGGTCATTGAGAACTTAAACCAACTAGAAACCTCAAAATTTTAAAAATTTATTTTGTGTATTATTCATCATATTATGCAGCAAATTTTGGAAATTCATAACTAAATTCAAAAAAACCATTTCACTATGGTTCAAGTCTCTAAAAATCATTAACATCTTGAATTTCATGGAAAAATATGGCATTAGAATTTGGACCTGTCAATTAGTACAATTTATTCGTTCAAATTTACTGTTCATTTTCTGCTTCCATATTCTGTCTCATAATTTTAAAAATTAGTATCTCATAATTCTTAGGCTGTTTTTTGCTTTCTTTTCATAATTTGAAAGCCATGTAGAGAAACAAATTATTTTGTACATTTATTCAACTTGTATAGAATAGAGCATAATCATAAATTATTAGGGGTTAGAATAATTTTTTACTGGAATAGTTTTAGGAAAATATGCATATCTCTCATCATATAACTCCAAATATATTCAAATAAGTGGAATATCATTTTTAAAACATAGTATTATCCATCCATATAAACCACTAAATTTTTGAAGCCTTGCATGATTTTATGCAACCTTTCAAACACAGACAGTGTTTACAGTAAATTTACAGTTTTCCTGTAATTATCCAGTTGTAGCTCTTATCTTTCTTGAGTCATAACTTACATCATACTTAGCCAATTCATGCAAAATTTGTCTTCGCTTATAGCTAAAAGTATCCTCTATCTAGAGGAGCCATACTTAGGCTCATTACTGTTGATGAAAGAGTTTTGATGATTTTAAACCAACACTCAAGATCTTGGATTGAAGATATCAAAGGAGATCAAAGCTGTTCCAAGTGAAGATTTTCTGAGTATTTGCTGTTAGATCTCTTGTAGGATCTTTAGTTTTTGTTATGATTGGGTAAAAGGTTTTGATTTGAAGAAAAGATGTTTTCAAACTTTGATTTTATGTTAAATCCTTGAATATTTGAAAAACACCCACAAACAGACGAAGGTTAAAAGTTTAAACTAAACTGTCAAGTTAGAAATTCGAACTTTGCCTTTGGAAATTCGAATTTCGAGCTAAAACTGATTAAGTCTGAAGAGATGGCTCTCTGTCAGACGAATTTTGGTGGTTCAAAATTCGAATTTTCATATAGTCTGAAAGAAGCCTTTCTGGTGACAGACGAACTTCACAGTTTCAAAATTCGAATTTCAGACAAAATGCAATTTATGAAAACCAAAGAAATTCGTCTGAAACTTTGCTGAAGTTTATCTGAAATCAAAAAGAAACTAGGTTTGAAAAATGCTCTCTGACAGACGAACTTTAACTTGGCAACATTCGAATTTTCATCTGAGTCAAAGAAGCTACTTTGTGACATTCGAATTTCACTCTTTAAAAATTCGAATTTCAGACAAAACAAAACTTGAGAAAATAGAAGAAATTCGTCTGAAAGTTTGATAAAGTTCATCTGAGATCAAGAATGATTTAAGTCTCAAAACTGGTCTCTGACAGACGAATTTCACTCTGTCAAAATTCGAATTTCAAAGAAAGTGAACTACTGTGCCTGTTTGGACGTTCTATGGACAGACGAATTTTGGACTTTCAAAATTCGAATTTCGAGGGCACTGTAGCAAATTGAAAATACTGTTCACACTTAACAGAAAAACTTTCTTCTTAAAAATTCGTATGTCACATTGTGAAAATATTTTATAAGTTTCAAAATTCGAATTTCACTCTATGGACAGACGAACTTCGCATTTTAACGTTGGAAGCTTTAACCTTCGGTTCCCTCGAAATTTGTCTGTTGGCCAACCAAAATTCGAATTTCAGTATGTCAGAAACATTAAATGCGGTTGGTAAACGGATAGTTTTTCAGAGTAACCGTTGGATAACTTCCCCAACGGATAGATTTAGTCTCTAACGGATATTTGAGACCTAAATCTATAAATACAACATCATTTGAAGTTGTGGGTAACGAATAAAACTTGTATATACCGAATTTCTGCTAAATCTTCTTCTCAAAAGCTTTTACCCTCTCAACTTCTAAACTTGTACTTAAACTTTCATATCTACTCTTTTCAAGAGAGTTATTTCATTGTAATCAATCTACTCTTCATCTGGAAGATAGATTTACTTGTGAGGGGTATTCACAAGGGGATTGAGAAGCACACAGTGAAAGTGCTTGGAGAGTTTGAGAGAGCTCAGAAACAGAGCATACTCGTTGTACTGTGGCCTTAGCAAGAAGCCCATTGAAATTCTTGCTGTATAGTGGATAAATCTCAAGAGGTGTGTTGGGGACTGGATGTAGGTCAAGTGGAAAGACCGAACCAGGATAAATTACTGAGTTTTCTTCTCCCTATCTTCACTTTTCAGCTTGCTCTGTTTTACGCATTATTTTCATTATACTGTGATATCTCCACTTACCTCACCTTGTGCAGAAAATTTTCAATCTTCCCAATTCACCCCCCCTCTTGGGAAGTCAGCCTTCCTAACAAGTGGTATCAGAGCCCGGATTCCCATTCAAACGAACTCACAGTCCGGGAATTAAAATGGCTGGCTTTGGAGAGAGTATACTTCCTGAAGGAAACAACACTAACAGACCACCAGGCTTCAGTGGAGAGCATTATGGATATTGGAAGATGAGGATGCAGATCTACCTTCAATCAATTGACCTTGACATCTGGTCAGTGATTGAAAAAGGAGATTTCGTTCCAATGGCTCAAACAGAAGATGGAAGACACAAAGAGAAGTTGGAAGCAGAGTGGAATGATGAAGACAGAAGGAGAGTTCTACTGAACTTCAAAGCAAAGCATTGTTTGGTCAGTGCCCTTAACCAGGATGAATTCTACAGAGTCTCACAATGCTCCACTGCAAAAGAAATGTGGGATACTCTACAGATTGCACATGAAGGAACTTCTGGAGTCAGGGAAAACAAACTGAACACGTGCATTGGGGAGTATGAAAGCTTCAGAATGGCTGAAGGAGAAACTGTAAAGGAGCTCCAAAAGAGATTCACTCTTATTGTGAATCAACTGAAGAGCCTGGGAAAAGAATACACACAGTCTGAGAAAGTGAGAAAAATACTCAGAGCTCTACCTCTGGAATGGCAGCCCAAGGTGACAGCTATAGAAGAGGCCAGAGGAGAATCAATGGCTTCTGTCATAGCTCTCTTCGGCAGCCTTGAGGAATATGAAGGAAAGATCAAAGCACTCAAGGAAGCTGGGCTGGACAGAAAGAAGAAAGGCCTTGCCCTCAAAGCTGCTGATGAAAAGGAAGAAGAATCTGATGAAGGAGATGAGCTGAATGAGGAAACTCTGGCTATGATGGTCAGAAAATTCGGAAGATTCTACAGCAAGAAGAAGAGCAAGAGATTCTTCAAGAAAGGAGTAATTGGAGAAAGCAAGAAAGAGGCAAAAGAACCTGTAACTTGCTATGAGTGCAAGAAGCAGGGACACATTAAGTGGGACTGTCCCCAATTCATTAAGAAGCAGGAAAAAGAAAAGAAAGCTGCAGACAAAGGGAAGAAGAAGAAAGCCTATATCTCATCCATATGGGGCAACAGCTCAGATGAGGAAGAAGAAGATGAGGATAAGGTTGCCAACATTTGTTTAATGGCACTTGCCTCAGAAGAAGTCTTACCCTCATGCAGCAGTGATCAGGAAGAAGAGGTATATGAATCGGAACCTTCCTATTCTGAATTACAAGATGCATTTCATGAGCTTCATGATGAATTCATTAAAGTTGCTAAAAGACTGAAATTGGCAAAGAAAAGGATAAATAAGCTGGAATCCCAAAGCATAGTTTCTGAAATTGCCTCTTTGCCCACTACTGAATCTGTTTGTTGCACTTCATGCATTGAACTCAAGCAAACTAATGACTATTTAGTTAAAAGCATCTCTAGGCTCACTAGAGGCAAAGACATGTTGTTTGCATTAATGGGGAGCCAAAGAATATCACAAGGCAAAGCTGGTCTTGACTATGATCCATGTGCTGTCAAGGAAAAGATTAGGAAGAAAAATCAGAATGCTTATATGAGACATTTTGTGCATGCTGAGAACAATAAAAAGAAAACTAATGCATTACATCACATTGAAACATATGATCAACCAAGGCATGCTAGACAAAAGTATTATCTGCACTGTTTTCTTCCTGCATCTCAATCTAGCAGTCCTTTCACTACCTGTCATTTCTGCAACAAAAAGGGACATATTTCCAGTTCTTGTGCCTTGAAGAAAAATGGGCTTGGCAGGAAAGTTGAATGGGTTCCCAAAGTTGCATCTGCATCTAGGGAAAAATATACTGACCTAAAAGGACCCAAGCAAATTTGGGTACCTAAAAGGAAAACGTAAACATTGTTTTGCAGGTCTGTCTCAAAGCTAAGAAAAGCAACAAATGGTATATGGACAGTGCCTGCTCAAGTCACATGACAGGTGACAAGGAGAAGTTCATCACCCTGAGAGACAAGAAAGGAGGAAAGGTGACCTTTGGAGGTGACCAATATGGCAAAATCATTGGTATTGGAATTATGGGTAAAAATCCAGAAACATCCATTGAAGAGGTGCTGTTTGTGATTGGACTCAACCACAACCTGCTAAGCGTGAGTCAGACCTGTGACAAAGGAAACTGGGTGCTGTTTGACTCAAAGTTTTGCCTGGTCATCAGAAAAAGTGATCACAAAGTTATCCTCAAAGCTCAAAGGGATGGTAACTGCTATACTATTGATCTTGATGAACTTCCTCCCTTAGATTCTGTATGCTTAATTAGTCAGAATAATGATAGTTGGCTATGGCATAGAAGATTAGCTCATGTGAACATGAATCAACTGTCTAAACTGATTAAAAATGAGCTAGTAATTGGTCTACCAAAAATATCTTTTGAAAAGGATAAAGAATGTGATGCATGCTTAAGAGGAAAACAAACCAAATCATCATTTAAATCTAAAAATGTAGTTACCACAACTAGACCACTTGAATTGTTGCATATGGACTTAATTGGACCATCTAGGGTGAAAAGTCTTGGTGGTAATCTGTATGTGCTTGTAATTGTTGATGATTATTCTAGATTTACTTGGACATTATTTCTTTCCTCCAAAAGTGATACCTTTGATGCATTTGCAACCTTAGCCAAGAAAGTGCAAAATGAGAAAGGTATTTCTATTGTGTCTATCAGGTCAGACCATGGAGGAGAATTTGAAAATGCATATTTCCTGGAGTACTGCAATGAGCATGGGATTGATCACAACTTCTCAGCACCAAGGACTCCTCAACAAAATGGAGTAGTAGAAAGGAAGAATAGAACTATTGGGGAGATGGCCAGAGCTATGCTAAATGAGAAGGAACTCTCCCAAGTATTCTGGGCTGATGCAGTAAATACAGCAAGTTACATCATAAACAGAGCTTACATCAGACCAATCCTTGGGAAGACTCCATATGAGCTGTACAAGGGAAGAAAGCCAAATCTGTCACACCTCCATGTGTTCGGGTGTAAATGCTTCATTCACAACAATGGTAAAGAAAATCTAGGTAAATTTGATGCCAAATCCGATGAAGGTATATTTCTGGGTTATTCAAGTAGGAGTAAGGCATATAGAATTTATAATAAAAGATCAAATGTAATAGAAGAATCTGTACATGTGGCTTTCATTGAAAATGAAACTGTTTCAAAACATACTATCAATGAGGATGATCTTACTTTCAATTTTGAAAAACTAGGAATTTCTGATAAGAGTAAAATTGAACCTCCAAAGATATCTGAATCTGTTAATATAGAGAAAGATATCCAGGAGCAAGAGTTTGATGAAGAAAACAATGAGGAAACATCTCAAGAACTTCCTAGAGCTTGGAGATATCAAAGGAATCATCCTGTTGATCAAGTAATAGGGAATGTTCTAGAGAGAGTCAAAACCAGAAAACAGTTAAGAGAACAGATGCTCAACTGTGCTTTCATTTCACAAATAGAACCCAAATGTACTGAAGAGGCCTTAACTGATGATTACTGGACTTTGGCTATGCAAGATGAATTAAATCAATTTGAAAGAAATCAAGTTTGGGATTTAGTGTCTAGACCCAAAAATCATCCTGTTATTGGTACCAAATGGGTTTTCAGAAATAAACTTGATGAATCTGGAACAATAATCAGAAATAAAGCTAGACTAGTTGCTAAAGGGTATAATCAAGAAGAAGGTATTGATTTTGAAGAAACTTTTGCACCAGTAGCTAGATTAGAAGCTATAAGAATACTACTGGCATATGCATGCATGAAAAATATTTTATTATATCAAATGGATGTAAAAAGTGCTTTTCTGAATGGATATATCATGGAAGAGGTTTATGTTGATCAACCTCCAGGTTTTGAGGACTCTACAAAACCAAACCATGTTTATAAACTGAAGAAAGCTCTCTATGGTTTAAAACAGGCCCCTAGAGCATGGTATGAGAGACTGAGCAATTTTCTAACTGAAAAGGGGTTTAACAGAGGCAAAGTTGACACAACCTTATTTACTAAGAAAGAAAATAAAGATTTACTAATTGTTCAAATCTATGTTGATGATATTATTTTTGGTGCTACTAATGACGTTCTTTGCAAGGAATTTTCTAAGTTAATGCAGGGAGAATTCGAGATGTCTATGATGGGTGAACTCAATTTCTTCCTTGGATTGCAAATCAGACAGCTAAATGATGGTATCTTCCTCAGTCAATCCAAGTATCTAAAGGAGCTGTTAAAGAAGTTTGGTATGGAGAATGCCAAGCCAATGGGAACACCTATGGCTACTGTAACCAAACTGGACATGGATGAGAATGGGAAGATGTTTGACATTACTCAGTACAGAAGAATGATCGGATCTCTGCTGTACCTAACTGCCAGCAGACCTGACATTATGTTCAGTGTCTGCATGTGTGCGAGGTTCCAATCATGCCCCAAAGAAACCCATGCAACAGCTGTGAAAAGAATTTTTAGATATCTTATTGGAACATCACAGATGGGTCTTTGGTATCCAAAAAGCAATGGAGAAGATCTCAAAGGATACACTGATGCTGATTTTGCAGGATCCAAAACTGACAGAAAAAGCACAAGTGGAACCTGTCAGTTTCTTGGAGGATCCCTGGTCTCATGGTTCAGCAAAAAGCAAAACAGTGTGGCCTTATCCACTGCAGAAGCTGAGTATGTTGCAGCTGGAAGCTGTTGTGCCCAAGTCATCTGGATGAAACAGCAGCTTGAAGATCTTGAGGTTAAAATGAAAGAGACACCAATCATGTGTGACAACCAAAGTGCTATAAATATCACCAAGAATCCTGTCATGCATTCGAGGACTAAACATATTGAAGTTAGGCACCACTTCATAAGAGATCACGTTCTGAAAGGAGAAGTTAGATTGGAGTACATCCCAACAGAGGATCAAGTCGCTGATATACTCACAAAGCCTCTATCAGAAGACAGACACTGCAAAATAAGGAGAGAATTGGGAATGGTAAATCCCAATGAATTGTAAGTCATTTCTGTGCAAGTCTGTCTTTAGAACTTTTAATATTAGAATAAATTCTAACTTGAGCATCGGAGTATGTTTTAGTATAGTTTCAGGTGCTCCTTGTGAAAATCAATGGCTAAAAGTTTGAAAGATTGAAGCACTCCAGATTTGAACAACCAGAAAATGAAGTGAATGATAATTATTCTAAGGTCTGGATCCATTCTGTAAGTTTTTAAAGTTGAAATTTGTATGATGTTTGATTGCTAGATGAATTTCATTGATAATCTATGTTTTTGAACTGATCAACATGGTCAACATTCGAATTTTGGTTGATCAACAGACGAACTTTGGTCTGTTATGCCTTGAACAGTTCTCGGTAATGCCTCGAAATTCGTCTATTGAAGCTTGAAAGTTCGAATTTTCAAAAACAAAAATTTCAAAGTTATGATTGGCCATCACTGCTATACGAATTATTACTTCTTAACATACTAATGTTGGACAATATTTATAAAAGTTGAAAAATTCGAAGTTTCAGTTCAAAATTCGTCTGTTGACTTATGTTCTTGTTGGTTGTATCACTGAAAGATGAAGTTCTGAATGCTTAATTCGTCTATTGACTGTTGATTTGATTATTGTCTGCCTTTTTCTTTTCAACATTCGAATTTTGTTGGAACAAAATTCGTCTGATGTGCTTGTATTGTTTGTTTCAAGCCACTGTCAGACGAACTTTCAAGATGAAAATTCGTCTGTCAGTAAGCTGCGCTGAACGGTTTAACTTGTAACTGCCCGAAGTTCGAATTTTGACCTCTCAAAATTCGTCTGTCAGACGGTTACACACGTTAAATGCGTCAGTTTTCCACAGAACAGACGCAACCCTATTTGTAACCTCTCTAAGTCTGTTCTGATTCTCTCTTCAATCCTCTTAACTTCTGTCCAAAAACCGTCTTTTTCCACCGATTAAACTTCCTTTCGCATCATATAAACCCATTCTCAGCCACATTCTGCTTCATTCAACCGAGAAATGGCAAGAGTTAAAATTCCTGGAACAGGAAAAGCTGTGGCCCGTCCGAAAAGGAATGTTAAATCACAATATGCTACCAAAGAAGGAGAGAAATCAAAGAGAAAAGCCGAACCCAGTAAAGCTACTCCCTCTAAACGCCAGAAATCTTCATCCAAAGCAGAATCCCAGAAATCTGGCCCCTCCTCTTCAAAAAGTGCAGAACCGTCTGCTCCTGCTGCTGCCTCTTCTGCCTCTTCCAGTACTGAATCTGGAGAGTTTGAATTGACTACACTACCACTATGGAGCACTCCTGAGATTCAAGAAGAGTACACTACCAAGTTTTCCAACAAAAAGGTAATCAAGCCTCACTGTGTAAATATGGAACAATTTCTGATATCCAACAACTTTGATGCTGCAATATGGTTGATAAAATATAAAAATCTGTTGGAAATTGCTGAAAAATATGATGATGAGGTAGTGAAGACTTGGTATGCCTCTCTTAAATATAACAGCAAGAAAAGGACATGGGAGGTCACCTTGAGATCAAGGACCATTTGGCTTGCTGATGAAACCTTCAATGAGGTATTGGAAATCCCAGGACAAGATGGGCTAAAAGTTGACTTAACAGCCTCTGGGTATATGGATGAGGCAAGCACAGCAGATGAAGAAGGTGGATCCTTTCTGTACTACAAGGAGAGCACTATCTTGGACACCTTATTCAGAAGAAGGGAGAATAGGCCCACAATAAATTTGTTGAAGCCCACAGACCTCAGTGTACAAGTAAGGATCTTGCACTACATAGTGTCCAGGATCATATTCAACAAGGGTGGAAGCTTCAATTTGATAACAAGGGCAGAGGCTCATGCAATGACTGCCATCATACGTGGAAAGCTGATCAATATGGGTCATATCATTCTCCAGCGTATGATAAAGGCAAGGGATCAGAGGAAAGATTCCACACTCCCCTATGCAGCAATTATTTCAAGAATCCTGCAGCATGCTAGGATTCAGCACATTGAAAAGGGGAAAGGGAAGCTCACTGAGGCCTTCAAAGAAGAAGAATTGCAAAGAATGGGCATTGAAAGAGATGAAGGACATTGGGTTGGAAAGGGAGCAGGAAAATCTGAAGATTTGTTCTTTGTTGCTGATGCATCCCTCCAACAAGAAGGCACCTCTGATGCTCCTGGCAGATCTGTACCTCAGCCTTCTCAGCCTTTTCCATCTCCATCCAGGCCTACTCACCCTCCTTCCACTCCCTCCTCACGAGCCAAGCCAACTAAGATCACTGAGTTGTTTGACAGTCTGTCAACACTCATTCTCAGCATTAAAGATGAGCAAAATGCCAAATTTGCTCATCTACAAGATCAGATCCATCAGTTGGTAGTGAATATGAAGGTGGTGGCTGATGCATATGAAGAGATAAGAAATGCAATTCCTACCACTTCAGCTCCACCTCAGCCTGGTGTCCCTGAGCCTACTCTGTCTCCATCCCCTGTGCCTCCAAGTCCCTTTGAGATTGCCTCCTCTGACCATGATACTGATATGGATGGTGATGGTGCTATGAAAACACCAAGTCCTGGTCCACCCTTGGACTATGGCATGGAGGAAGAGGGTCTGCAGGAAACAAGCCCCATTGAGAAGAGTGAAGCAGTTGCTCAGGACTCTATTCTTTCCACCCAAGAGTCTGAGCAAGTTGAGCAGCTGGTGGCATCCATTTCTGCTTCACCATTTCTGCAATCTACACTCAATAAGGAAAGGAGCATTGTGCCTGTTATTGATTTTGCTGCTATTGCTCACAATGCCCTTCTGCTAGCTCAAAGGAGAAGGCTTGAAGAAATGTTTTCTCCTCCTGCACCAGCCTCTCCTTCTCTTGCTAATTATGGGCTGTCAGAAGAACAGAGAGCTCGGCTAGCTCTTTCCAGGCAGGAAATGCAAGTACTGCTTGAGGTCTCTGATGATGATGAAGAACCTGCTGAGCCCCCTGCACCAGTTCAGCCAGAGATTCCTTTTGCTCCTGTCCCCCTTCGTGCTGTTCCTATCACTCAGATACCTCCTCCAATGGACTTTGTTGGACTTCCTGATGATGCCAAAAAGGGGGAGAAGATAAAGCAAACTGGGAAGCAAACTGGGACCAAGCAAGCTGGAAAATCTGCTGAGCCATCTGGAAAAGGAAAGACTTACAGCAAGAAGCCAAAGAAGAAGTGATGACTTAGATCTTAGGCTGATTATTCTTGTTGTATCTTGTTTTATTTGGGTGTTTTGTATTTGGTTGTTTGATTTTAAGAACTACTCTTTAATTGGAATTTGTATTACAATAGTTTGGTGATATATAGTATGTTCTTGATTGCAATATTTTGGGCGTTAAATCTCTTCACTTAATCTGTTATTTTGATATCTTATGCATATGTTGAGGGGGAGCTTATGAAAGCAAACCCAAGTACTAATCCAGTTTGTGAGTTGTTTTGTCATCATCAAAAAGGGGGAGAATGTTGATGAAAGAGTTTTGATGATTTTAAACCAACACTCAAGATCTTGGATTGAAGATATCAAAGGAGATCAAAGCTGTTCCAAGTGAAGATTTTCTGAGTATTTGCTGTTAGATCTCTTGTAGGATCTTTAGTTTTTGTTATGATTGGGTAAAAGGTTTTGATTTGAAGAAAAGATGTTTTCAAACTTTGATTTTATGTTAAATCCTTGAATATTTGAAAAACACCCACAAACAGACGAAGGTTAAAAGTTTAAACTAAACTGTCAAGTTAGAAATTCGAACTTTGCCTTTGGAAATTCGAATTTCGAGCTAAAACTGATTAAGTTTGAAGAGATGGCTCTCTGTCAGACGAATTTTGGTGGTTCAAAATTCGAATTTTCATATAGTCTGAAAGAAGCCTTTCTGGTGACAGACGAACTTCACAGTTTCAAAATTCGAATTTCAGACAAAATGCAATTTATGAAAACCAAAGAAATTCGTCTGAAACTTTGCTGAAGTTTATCTGAAATCAAAAAGAAACTAAGTTTGAAAAATGCTCTCTAACAGACGAACTTTAACTTGGCAACATTCGAATTTTCATCTGAGTCAAAGAAGCTACTTTGTGACATTCGAATTTCACTCTTTAAAAATTCGAATTTCAGACAAAACAAAACTTGAGAAAATAGAAGAAATTCGTCTGAAAGTTTGATAAAGTTCATCTGAGATCAAGAATGATTTAAGTCTCAAAACTGGTCTCTGACAGACAAATTTCACTCTGTCAAAATTCGAATTTCAAAGAAAGTGAACTACTGTGCCTGTTTGGACGTTCTATGGACAGACGAATTTTGGACTTTCAAAATTCGAATTTCGAGGGCACTGTAGCAAATTGAAAACACTGTTCACACTTAACAGAAAAACTTTCTTCTTAAAAATTCGTATGTCACATTGTGAAAATATTTTATAAGTTTCAAAATTCGAATTTCACTCTATGGACAGACGAACTTCGCATTTTAACGTTGGAAGCTTTAACCTTCGGTTCCCTCGAAATTTGTCTGTTGGCCAACCAAAATTCGAATTTCAGTATGTCAGAAACATTAAATGCGGTTGGTAAACGGATAGTTTTTCAGAGTAACCGTTGGATAACTTCCCCAACGGATAGATTTAGTCTCTAACGGATATTTGAGACCTAAATCTATAAATACAACATCATTTGAAGTTGTGGGTAACGAATAAAACTTGTATATACCGAATTTCTGCTAAATCTTCTTCTCAAAAGCTTTTACCCTCTCAACTTCTAAACTTGTACTTAAACTTTCATATCTACTCTTTTCAAGAGAGTTATTTCATTGTAATCAATCTACTCTTCATCTGGAAGATAGATTTACTTGTGAGGGGTATTCACAAGGGGATTGAGAAGCACACAGTGAAAGTGCTTGGAGAGTTTGAGAGAGCTCAGAAACAGAGCATACTCGTTGTACTGTGGCCTTAGCAAGAAGCCCATTGAAATTCTTGCTGTATAGTGGATAAATCTCAAGAGGTGTCTTGGGGACTGGATGTAGGTCAAGTGGAAAGACCGAACCAGGATAAATTACTGAGTTTTCTTCTCCCTATCTTCACTTTTCAGCTTGCTCTGTTTTACGCATTATTTTCATTATACTGTGATATCTCCACTTACCTCACCTTGTGCAGAAAATTTTCAATCTTCCCAATTCACCCCCCTCTTGGGAAGTCAGCCTTGCTAACAATTACTTCTTACATATCATACTTCATATTTTCTAAATATTGACATAACATAACTTGTCATTTTGGGATTCATGCATACTTTAACCTTTTCAACTTTATACATAGCTCATCATTGCACAACATGTTTTTATATACATCATATGACATCATTGTTACATTGAACATACATGTCAACTTAACTTCTTGGCCATACAGCACATGATAACTTTATGATCAAAACATTGCTATATTTTTAACTATCAAAATTGCTTCTTCATCAATTTCTTTTCCTTGGCTTTCCTCCATGGCATTTTCATTACCTAGCATGGTTAGAACTTGGGAGTATGAGATTGGATATCTCAGTAGTATACTTGCTTGCAATTACATCATTATATCACATGAAAAATATTTAAAAACATTGCACAATATCATAAAACATGTAAAATACTACGTTGGCTATAAAATTTTCAGTAGCATAATGGCTTAAAAGTAGGACATTCCAGGCTTAGCCCTCATTAAATAAATAGGCAGCCAGTCAAGAAAACATTCAAAGCAACAACAAGACAACATTTACATATCATAAAACATGCATAAACTATAATTGTGCAATAATATAAAAGAAAGGCAAGTAATACTATCTAGGAGCTTTAACCTATCCTTTTTAAACTTGACTTCTTCTTGCTAGAGTATTTCCTAATCACTTCCTTGCTACTTCCCAAACCTAGAGATATTAAGAAAATTATGCTAAGTCATTTAATTCTTAAGGAACTCATTTAAGGTTCACTTTGAACCCTAAATATTAATATTTCTTTTCTTTGCCTTTCTCTTGAAAACCTTATTTGCTCTTTACTAATTTTTACATTAAGAATCCATTTCTATCATTGGATTCATGAAATTCCCATCCTTCCTTACTTTTCACATAATCTGAAATCACTCTCTTGAAGTGCAAGGGAGGGAATTTCATCATTTCTTCATTATTACTCATGCAATCTTACTTTCTTGCTTTAGATCATGCTTTCTCTAGCTTTACTCTCATGAAAACATCACCCCTCATACTTTATCCCTCTTGGCCGAAACATGATTCCTAGGAGGAGAGGAAGAGAACTTTTCTATCCTACCATAAACTTATACAAAACTAACTTAGAATTGAAGGAGAATACTTACCTTAAGCTCGGATCTTGGTCTTCAAGCTTTGCTCCTTCTTCTTCCTTATTCTTCCTCCCTTTCTCTCACTAGTTCTCTCTCTCTCTTGATCTTAGTCTTGGTTGAAAATGAGGGGGCTTAAGGGAGGGAAATGGATATTTATAAACATCAACTTTTGATCTAATGGATATTTATAAACATCAACTTTTGTTCTCAACCATTTATGCTTACTTTAATCCAATGGCCAAGAATGATTACTTCTTCATATTAGCTTCAAAAATAATAAAATAATCATTCTAAACACATGCATAAATATTGGCCAAAAAGAGAAGAGGAAGTGCCCTTCATACTACATATTTTTCCTGATCCAGATATATACTATATTGGTTATTTTTTATCTAGACAGTTAAAGGTACTTTTGCAGTATTTTATAATGCAATTTATTCCTTTAAGTACACAGGAAAAACTAGTTTGGGATCTATATTTAACTTAATATCATGTCCCAAATTGTATTTTATGTGGGGCCCATATGCTTTTCTTTCTACTTTATCAATATTATGGGGCCCACAATACCTTTTTTTTGGTATAATTTTATTACATTTTGGATTTTATTTCTTTTTAAACTAATCCCATTATACTTAATATTCTATTTCATTGGGTCAGCATGTCACGAGGTCTATTTTGATATAAATTTTGTATAATTTTGAAATTACCCCTGGAGAGACCAAATTGCAAATAAATTTTCTCCAATGACCAATTTGCAAATATTTTTTAAGAATCAAATTGCAAATAAATTTATATCAGGGACCAATGTGCAAATTAATTTCCACTTAAGGACCCTACTTGGAAATTACCATTTTGCCCTTAATACCATATCTTTTCCATTCCTTCTTCTAGCACATTTTATAGTACAAATTGTAATCACACTTTTGTATAGCCCTAAAAATCGGGATGTTACACAAACAATCATCAAAACCCAATAGAACCACGTCAAATTACCAAAGCCACTTGATACCTACAAGGCTCAATTCCTTCATACATCAAAGAAGTCACTTACCAACAAATCAGTTGCTTCCAAACAACATCTCGAAATATAGAAACTTTAATCAAGCAAGCTCACACCCTACAAACCAATTTACACACAAGTCAAATTGTTATCTTGCCTCTAATTAACCACAAATCAAAATTCACAACTTCCACCCTACAAAACCATGCAACCATCACTATACTTGTCACATCTGATTTTTAATAAAATAAAAATTGGATATGGAGCGACCACCAAAATTTTGAGAGAAAATTTTGGAAAACCTACAGATATAGATATGATGGTCTACGAACAACTGAGTTAGTTTTGGGAATCGGTTGTATGTAGGGAATGTATTGAGTACTCTATGCCACCCGTTCAGGAGAATAGTTACCTTAAATTTATTGTGCAATAACAAGGCCTTAAAAATTATTTTTAATTGCCCTTATTAATTACATTATTATTAAATCCAAAGAAAAATTAAATGGAAAGAATAATATTATTTTTATAGAGCGGACTTAATTTAGGAAGAAAACCTAGGGCCTACGTATTCTTATTAGAAATCAAATTCCATGTAGTTCATACTAGAAAAGCGTGTCACTTGGTTATTGTCTTTTAAATAAGAAGTTTATGATTGGTTGACATCTTTTAGTTTTGAAAATAATGAGTTATATCTTATTATTTCATTTCTATTATTATTGTTTTAAAAGGAGAATTTATTTTTTGTATTATTTAAGAATATTATTTTTTTAATTTTGAAACAATTTTAGATTTAAAACGGGAAAAATACATTTTGGAATTTGTTGTTACTCATACTAGTTTTATTTAAAAAAAAAACAAAAGTAGCATACTTGGAATATTGTTATTATGAATCACTTCTAAAATATATATAACTAGTATGGGTATCTATGGAGAAAATTAGCGTCACTCATAGCCCCTTAGATAATACTTTAAATGCACATAGAAACAATTGGTGTCTCTCATGGCAAACAAGCAAAACAATGAGAAAAGAATTTTAAAAAAAAAATTATTATAATGAATTTTGTGGCTATGGTGAAAATTGGTATAATTCAAAACACCTTAAATACACACAAAAACAATTAGTGTTCCTCGTGACTGTTAGATATGCTGGCTTCCCAAGAGAGAGGGTGAATTGGAAAACTTAAAATTTTCTGCAAAGGTCAGAAGGGTGATGAAGGCAAGAATGATAATAAAACAGATTATAAAGACACAGTAAGGTAAAAGCAGTAAAAGAGAAGGGAAGACACATATGTTTATCCTAGTCCGGTCTCTTTATCTTGACCTACGTCCAGTCCCCAAGCAACTACTTGAGATTATCCACTATCTTGCAAGAATTCAGTGGGCTTCTTATAATTACCTCAGTACAGCTTTGATACTCTGTTCTTAGAGCTTACAACCTCTCTCTTTGCACTCTAGCTAAGTGCTTCCCAAATCCCTTGTGATAATCCCTCACAAGAAAATCTTTCTTCCAGATGAAGATAAGACTGATTACAATGAATGAACTCTCTAATTTATAGTGTATATGAAAGTTGAAGTGCAGAAGAATGAAGTAGGAGAGTAAAAGACTTTGAGTTGAGAATTTGACAGAGATTCAGTATATACAATATAAAATCTTTACCCACAACTTCAAATGAAGTTCTATTTATAGATTTAGGTCTTAACTATACATTAGAGACAAGATCTATCCGTTAGAGACGTTACCCAACAGTTACTCTGAAAAACTATCTGTTCACCAACCACATTTAATATTTTTGACACTCAAAGTTTGAATTTTGGTTAGTCAACAGACGAATTTCACAGATACTGAAAGTTAAAGACTTAACGTTGAACTTCAAAGTTCGTCTGTTTATGAATAAAAGTTCAAATTTTCATCTTTGAAAAATATTTTTATGTTGGAACATACGAATTTTCAAGTTAAAGTTCTTCTGATAAGTGTGAACAGTTGTCCCATATTGCTACTGTGCCTTCAAAGTTCAAATTTTGGTGCCTAAAATTCGTCTATCAGTGGGCAGCTCAATAAGGCATAATAGTTCATCTTTTTGAAATTCGAACTTTCAAGGTTTAAAGTTCGTCTGTCAGAGAGACCTCCTATTAGACTTAATTCAAAGTTAGAATTTCTGAATACCAACATTCGTATGTCAACAGATTATCATAACAGACTTGCAAGCTTTGTTTCTAAAGTTTGAATTTTCAAAATCAAAGTTCATCTATCAGTGAGTTAATTTTAGATTCTTTTTAATCTTCACTTTTAGATGAGCTTTGAAGTATCCTCAGACGTATTTTCAATTTTTATGAATTATAGTTTATTGAATTTTCAAAACTAAAAGTTCATCTGTCAGAGAAGGCTCTCGTCAGACTCATGTCAAAGTTTGAATTTCTGCATTCAAAGTTCATCTATCAGAGGAATCTCTTTTCTGACTAACTTATTTTCAATTCGAAATTCGAATTTCAAAAGCCAAAGTTCGAATTTTCAAAGCTATAGTTCAGCTTTAGAACTTTAAAGTTCGTCTGTTAGTGGGTATTTTTCAAGTATTCCATGAAATCAGATTTCTAAAAACATTCTTTTGCCAATTCAAAGTCTTTTAGTCAGATAAAACATAGTAAGAAATCCTATATCTAAACTTGTGCTGATTTTACTTAGATTTCTCTATTTGGGATCTTCCATGCATCTTTGATATCTTCTTTCCAAGCTCTAGAAGGTTGGTTTGGAATCATCAAAACACTTGATTCAACAGTGACAAACTAGATAAAGACTAGAGATAGGACTAAAAGAGGTATTGATTACTCATATATTCGTAGGCAAAATGCAAGAAAAAGGACACTACAAATGATACAAACAAGTCGATATTTATCATGGTAATTATGGATCTATTAGTGCCAAACCATAAAGCTTCTCCAGTATCTTTTATTGAGTACGTAGTCCTCGAATCCTTAATCACTAAAAGACAAGAAGGGAAACCTATTGTGAATGTTAATCTTGTTAGATAAATGAAGATTTTGATATGCCACATACCACCTAAAGCGCAAAGATCATATCAAGGGAATTCTATGAGAAAAAAAAGTTGTTGAGCAATTGAAGAAAGAAGCCCTATCATAAAGATAATAGTTATTTTGTTGTAATTTTGATATTTGATAGGATAGAGTAGTAATAATGCTTGAAACTTGCTTAATTGTACTTACCACTACTCTTAGATAGGTTTCTAATATGTTTGAGTGACTTCCTCAATATTTTCAAAATAGTTTTTCTGTCTAAGATGAGCTTAGTGGACTAAGATTTTCTGATTAGTTGATTAACCTCGTGTGTTCATTGAAGTTTTTGCCTCTAGTAAAGAGCTTTTGTGGACAAAGGTGATAGGTTAGAAGAAAAAGCTATGTTTTAGAAAATGGTTGCTCTCTGTCAAGGCACGATAGATGACTAACCTATAGGGTTTGTTTACTATCCTAGCAAACTCGAGAGCAACATATTTTTTGGGTTGATAAGTTTTTCGACTAAACATTGAAGTTTGTCAACTAACCTTGTTTTCTAGAAAACTAAGTGTTAGGTCTTGAAGCTTCGAGGACAAAGGTGTAACATCTTAGTTTGGTTTGTCTTCTATCTTATGAAACAATGTCTTTGGGTTACCTAAGTCATGCAAGCTTTGTTGGCTAACTTTGGAGGTTCACATGAAATCCTAGTTGAACAGTAGTCACTCCAATGTTATGAGAATCTCGATTGTTGACTAACCCTCCAGGCTTTATTGACAAATCAGGTCCAACAAGTTAGCAAGGCTGACTTCCCAAGAGGGGGGTGAATTGGGAAGATTGAAATTTTTCTGCACAAAGTGAAGTGGGTGAAGATATCACAGTGTAATGAAAACAATGAGTAAAACAGAGTAAGCTAATAAGTAAGGATAAGGAGAGGAAGACTCAGTGATTTATCCTGGTTCGGTCCATCCACTTGACCTACGTCCAGTCCCTAAGACAATTCTTGAGATTTATCCACTATACAGCAAGAATTTCAACGGGCTTCTTGCTAATGCCACAGTACACGAGTATGCTCTGTTCCTGAGCTCTCTCAAACTCTCTAAGCACTTTCTCTATGTGCTTTCCCAATCCCCTTGTGAATTCCCCTCACAAGTAAATCTTTCTTCCAGATGAAGAGTAGATTGTTTACAAATGTATAACTCTCTTAAATAGAGTAGATATGAAGGTTAAAGTACAGATAATGAAGTTGAGAGGGTAAATGCTTTTGAGAAGAAGATTCAGCAGAAATTCGGTATATACAAGTTTGATTTGTTACCCATAACTTCAAATGATGTTATATTTATAGTTTTAGGTCTCAAATATCCGTTAGAGACTTAAATCTATCCGTTGGGGAAGTTATCTAACAGTTACTCTGAAAAACTATCCGTTTACCAACCATATTTAATGTTTCTGACACACTGAAATTCGAATTTTGGTTGGTCAACAGACGAATTCCAAAGGTTAAAGCTTCCAACGTTAAAATATGAAGTTCGTCTGTCCATAGAGTGAAATTCGAATTTTGAAACTTATAAAATATTTTCACAATGTGACATACGAATTTTCAAGAAGAAAGTATTTCTGTAAATCGTGAACAGTGTTTTCAATTTTCTACAGTACCCTCGAAATTCAAATTTTGGATGCCCAAAATTCTTCTGTCCATTAAACGTTCAAAGAGGCATAGTATTTCACTTTCTTCGAAATTAGAATTTTGAAAGAGTGAAATTCGTCTGTCAGAGACCAGTTTTGAAACTTAAATTATTCTTGATCTCAGATGAACTTTAACTTAGTTTCAGACGAATTTCATCTATTTTCTCAAGTTTTGTTTTGTCTGAAATTCGAATTTTGATGATTCAAAGTTCGTCTGTTTAAAAGAAGCTTCTTTCAGACTTAGATGAAAATTCGAATGTTGGAAAGCCAAAATTCTTCTGTCAGAGAGTATTTCTCAAACTCAATTTCTTTTTGATTTCAGATGCACTTTATCATAGTTTCAGACGAATTTCTTTGGTTTTCGTAAACTTCATTTTACTTGAAATTCGAATTTTGGAAGTGTGAAGTTCGTCTGTAGGAAAAAGGCTTCTTTCAGATTTGTATGAAAATTCAAATTTTGAATAACCAAAATTCGTCTGACAGAGAGCCATCTCTTCAGACTTATTCGGCTTTAGCTCGAAATTCGAATTTCCTAAGGCAAAATTCGAATTTCCAACTTGACATTTCAATTTAAACTTTCAAACTTCATTTGTTTGTGGGTGTTTTTCAAATAAGTAAAGATTTAATTTCAAATCAAGGTTTGAAAACATCTTTTTCTCAAATCAAAATCTTTTACCCAATCACAACTGAAACTAGAGATCCTACAAGAGATCTAACAGCAAATACTCAGAAAATCTTCACTTGAAACAACTTTGATCTCATTTGATATCTTCAATCCACGCTCTTGAGTGTTAGTTTGGAATCATCAAAACTCTTGATTCAATATTCTCTCCCTTTTTGATGATGACAAAACAACTCACAAACTGGATTAGTATTTGGGTTTGCTTACACAAGCTCCCCCTCAACATATGCATTACAGTTCATAAGATATCATTTCCAACAGATTAAGTGAAGAGATTCAGAGCCCAAAACATTGCAACCAAGAACATAATTCATTTAATCAAATTGTTACAATACATATTTCAATTTAAGATCAGTTCTTAAAACATCAAACAGGCAAATACAATCAAACAATTAAAACAAGATACAACAGGAAGATTCAGCCTAAGATCTAAAACAATCACTTCTTCTTTGGCTTAGTCTTCTTGCTGTATGTCTTTCCTTTCCCGGATGACTCAGCAGATTTTCCAGCTTGCTTGGTCCCAGTTTGCTTCGTCTTCTCCCCCTTTTTGGCATCATCAGAAAGCCCAATAAAGTCCATTGGAGGAGGAATCTGAGAGATAGGAACAGCACGAAGAGAGATAGGAGCAAAAGAAATTTTTGGCTGAACTGATGCCGCAGGCTCAGGGTTAGGTTCTTCATCTTCATCATCATCAGAGACCTCAAGCAGCTCTTGCATTTCCTGCCTGGAAAGAGCTAGTCGAGCTCTCTGTTCCTTCGAAAGCCCATAAGCAGCAAGGGAATGAGAGGCTGGTTCAGTAGGAGGAAACATTTCTTCAAGCCTTCTTCTTTGAGCTTGTAGTATAGCATTGTGAGTAATAGCTTTAAAATCAATAACAGGCACAATGCTCCTTTCCTCATTGAGTACAGCTTGCAGAAATGGTGAAGCAGATATGGATGCTACTAGCTGCTCAACTTGCTTAGACTCTTGGGTGGAAAGGATAAAGTCCTGAGCAACTGCTTCCCTAGGCTTAAGAGGGCTTGATTCCTGCAGACCCTCTTCCTCCATGCCATAGTCTAGGGGAGGACCAGGACTTGCCTCATTGCTGGAGGCCCTTGGAGTGCCAGCCGGATCAGTTTCTTGAGTCTCAACACCAGGAATAGGAGAAACCAACTCAAAAGGACTTGGAGGCACAGGAGATGGAGACAGAGTAGGCTCAGGAACACCAGGCTGAGGTGGAGCTGAAGTGGTAGGAATTGCATTTCTTATCTCTTCATAAGCATCAGCCACCACTTTGATATTCACAGCCAATTGATGGATTTGATCTTGTAGATGAGTAAATTTGGCATTTTGCTCATCCCTAATGCTGAGAATGAGTATTGACAGACTGTCAAACAACTCAGTGATCTTTGTTGGCTTGGCCCATGAGGAGGGAGTGGAAGGAGGGTAAGTAGGCCTGGAGGGAGATGGAATAGGCTGAGAAGGCTGAGGTACAGATCTGCCAGGGGCCTCAGAAGTGCCTTCTTGTTGGAGAGATGCATCAGCAACAAAGAACAAGTCTTCAGATTTCCCTGCTCCCTTTCCAATCCATCTTCCTTCATCTCTTTCAATACCCATTCTTTGCAGTTCCTCTTCTTTGAAGGCCTCAGTGAGTTTTCCTTTCCCCTTTTCAATGTGTTGAATCCTAGCATACTGCAGGATTCTTGAAATAATTGCTGCATAGGAGAGTGTGGAATCCTTCCTTTGATCCCTTGCCTTTATCATACGCTGGAGGATGATATGACCCATATTAATTAGTTTCCCACGTATGATAGCTGTCATTACATGAGCCTCTGCCCTTGTTATCAGATTGAAGCTTCCACCTTTGTTGAATATGATCCTGGACACTATGTAGTGCAGGATCCTCACTTGAACACTGAGGTCTGTGGGCTTCAACAGATTTATTGTGGGCCTATTCTCCCTTCTTCTGAATAAGGTGTCCAAGATGGTGCTCTCTTTGTAATTCAGAAAGGAACCACCTTCTTCATCAGCTGTGCTAGCCTCGTCCATATACCCAAAGGCTGTGATGTTAATTTTCAGCCCATCTTATCCTGGAATTTCCAGCACCTCGTGTAATATTTCATCAGCAAGCCAAATGGTCATTGATCTCAAGTTGACCTCCCATTTCTTTTTCTTGCTGTTGTATTGAAGAGAGGCATACCAAGTCTTTACTACCTCATCGTCATATTTTTCAGCAATTTCCAACAGATTCTTATATCTTAACAACCATATTCCAGCATCAAAGTTGTTAGATATTAAGAATTGTTCCATATTCACACAGTGAGGCTTGATTACCTTTTTGCTGGAAAACTTGGTAGAATACTCTTCTTGAATCTCAGGAGTGCTCCAAAGTGGTCGTGTAGTAAGCTCATATTCTCCAGATTGTGTAGAGGAGGAGGAAGCAACAGCAACAGTATCAGCAGAAATAGGAACCGAAGGTTCTGCAGTTTTTGATGAGGAGGGTCCTGCTTTCTGCGAATCTGCCTTGGATGATGATTTCTGGCGTTTGAAAGGGGTAGCTTTACTGGATTCGGCCTTTCTCTTGGATTTCTCTCCTTCCTTTGTAGCATATTAAGATTTTACTACTCTTTTTGGCTGAGCTCCAACTTTCCCTGCTCCAGGATTCTTAACTCTTGCTATTTCTCGGTTGAATGTTGCAGAATGTGGTTGAGAAAATGTTTATAGGGTGCGAAAAGAAGTTTAAACGGTGGAAATTGACGATTTTTGGACAGACTTTAAGAGGATTGAAGAGAGGATCAGAACAGACTCAGAGGAGTTACAAATAGGGTTGCGTCTGTTCAAGAGAAAATCATCGGTTTTAACGTATGTAACCGTCTGACAGACAAATTTTGAGGGGTCAAAATTCGAACTTCAGGCAGTTACAGGTTAAACCGTTTGGCACAGCTTACTAACAGACGAATTTTCATCTGAAAGTTCGTCTGACAGAGGCTTGGATCAAGCAGAACAAGCACAACAGACGAATTTTGTTTCAACAAAGTTCGAATGTTGAAGAGAAAACAGTATCAATAACCAAGACATCAACCAATAGACGAATTA
The DNA here is from genome assembly GCA_026686845.1 of Adenanthera pavonina. Lineage (NCBI taxonomy): Eukaryota > Viridiplantae > Streptophyta > Magnoliopsida > Fabales > Fabaceae > Adenanthera > Adenanthera pavonina. The sequence goes on along the minus strand of JAIVEN010000019.1, from coordinate 5,274,463 downwards.
AGCAAGAAAAACTTCATCTTTCAAGTATTCAGCATGAAGAACATGATTCAATAGATGAATTTTGAACTGAAAATTCAAATTTCTCATCTTTTGTAAAGGTTGTCCAACAGTCGTATGTTAAGATGTGATAATTCGTATAATAGTGATGGACAAACATATCTTTTGAAAATTTTTGTTCTTGAAAATTCGAACTTCCTTTATTCAACAGACAAATTTAGAAGCATCATAGGAAACTGTTCCAAAGTATAACAGGTCGAAGTTCGTCTGTTGGTCACTTAAAATTCGAATGTTGACCATGTTGACCAGTACAAAAACACAGTTTATGAAGCAAAATACGTCTAACAACATTTAAAATACAAACATCATCATTAAAAACTTACAGAATGGATCCAGAACTTAGGATTTTCGTTATTTACTTCACTTTCTGGTTGTTCCACTCTGTAGTGCTCCAATCTTTCAAACTTTCATCCATTGATTCTCACAAGGAGCACCTGCAACTAAAATTAAACATACTCCGATGCTCAAGTCAGAATTAATTTTAATATTGAAAATTATAAAGATAGAATTACATAGGAATAACTTACAGTTCATTGGGATTTACCATTCCCAATTCTCTCCTTATTTTGCAATGCCTGTTTTTTGATAGAGGTTTTGTGAGTATATCAGCAACTTGATCCTCTGTTGGGATGTACTCCAGTTTAACTTCTCCTTTTAGAACGTGATCCCTGATGAAATGGTGTCTAACTTCAATATGTTTTGTCCTTGAATGCATGACAGGATTCTTGGTGATATTTATGGCACTTTGGTTGTCACACATGATTGGTATCTCTCTCATTTTAACCTTAAGATCCTCAAGCTGCTGCTTCATCCAGATGACTTGGGCACAATAGCTTCCAGCTGCAACATACTCAGCTTCTGCAGTGGATAGGGCCACACTGTTTTACTTTTTGCTGAACCATGAGACTAGGGATCCTCCAAGAAACTGACAAGTTCCACTTGTGCTTTTTCTGTCAGTTTTGGATCCTATAAAGTCAGCATCAGTGTATCCTTTGAGATCTTCTCCATTGCCTTTTGGATACCAAAGACCCATTTGTGATGTTCCAATAAGATATCTGAAAATTCTTTTCACAGCTGTTACATGGGTCTCTTTGGGGCATGATTGGAATCTTGCACACATACAAACACTGAACATAATATCAGGTCTGCTGGGAGTTAAGTACAGCAGGGATCCAATCATTCTTCTGTACTGAGTGATGTCAAACATCTTACCATTCTCATCCATGTCCAGTTTGGTTGCAGTAGCCATAGGTGTTCCCATTGGCTTGGCATTCTCCATTCCAAACTTCTTTAGCAACTCCTTTAGATACTTGGATTGACTGAGAAAGATACCATCACCAAGCTGTCTGATTTGCAGTCCAAGGAAGAAGTTGAGTTCTCCCATCATTGACATCTCGAATTCTCCTTGCATTAACTCAGAAAATTTCTTGCAAAGAGACTCATTAGTAGCACCGAATATGATATCATCAACATAGATTTGGACAATGAGTAAATCTTTATTTTCTTTCTTGGTGAATAAGGTTGTGTCAACTTTGCCTCTATTGAACCCCTTTTCAGTTAAAAAATTGCTCAGTCTCTCATACCATGCTCTAGGGGCTTACTTTAAACCATAGAGAGCTTTCTTTAGTTTATAAACATAGTTTGGTTTTGTAGAATCCTCAAAGCCTGGAGGTTGATCTACATAGACCTCTTCCTTGATATATCCATTCCGAAAAGCACTCTTTACATCCATTTGATATAGTAAAATGTTTTTCATGCATGCATATGCCAACAGTATTCTTATAGCCTCTAGTCTAGCTACTGGTGCAAAGGTTTCTTCAAAATCAATACCTTCTTCCTGATTATACCCTTTAGCAACCAGTCTAGCTTTATTTCTAATTATTGTTCCACATTCATCAAGTTTATTTCTGAAAACCCATTTGGTACCAATAACAGGATGATTTTTGGGCCTTGGTACTAAATCCCAAACTTGATTTCTTTCAAACTGATTTAGTTCATCTTGCATAGCTAAAATCCAGTAATCATCAGTTAAGGCTTCCTCAGTACATTTAGGTTCAATTTGTGAAATGAAAGCACAGTTTATCATTTGGTCCCTTAACTGTTTCCTAGTTTTGACTCTCTCTTGAACATCCCCTATCACTTGATCAACAGGATGATTTCTTTGATATCTCCAAGCTCTAGGGAGTTCTTGAGATGTTTCTTCATTGTTTTCTTCATCAAACTCTTGCTCCTGAATATCTTCCTCTATGTTAACAGATTCAGATATCTTTGGAGGTTCAGTTTTACTTTTATCAGAAATGCCCAGTTTTTCAAAGTTGAAAGCAAGATCATCCTCATTGGTAACATGTTTTGAAACAGTTTCATTTTCAATGAAAACCACATGCACAGATTCTTCTACCACATTTGATCTTTTATTATAAACTCTATATGCCTTACTCCTACTTTAATAGCCTAGAAATATACCTTCATCGGATTTGGCATCAAACTTACCAAGATTTTCTTTTCCATTGTTGTGAATGAAGCATTTGCATCCGAACACATGGAGATGAGACAGATTTGGCATTCTCCCCTTGTACAGCTTGTATGGAGTCTTTCCAAGGATGGGTCTGATGTAGGCTCTGTTGATGACGTAACTTGCTGTGTTCACTGCATCAGCCTAAAACACTTGAGAAAGTTCCTTCTCATTCAGCATAGCTCTGGCCATCTCCCCAATAGTTTTGTTCTTCCTTTCCACTACTCCATTCTGTTAAGGAGTCCTAGGAGCTGAGAAGTTGTGGTTAATTCCATGCTCATTGCAGTATTCCAGGAAGTATGCATTTTCAAACTCTGCTCCATGATCTGACCTGATAGACACAATAGAAATACCTTTCTCATTTTGCACTTTCTTAGCTAAGGTTACAAATGCATCAAAGGTATCACTTTTAGAGGAAAGAAATAATGTCCAAGTGAATCTAGAATAATCATCTATAATTACAAGCACATACAGATTACCATCAAGACTTTTCACCCTAGATGGTCCAATTAAGTCCATATACAGCAATTCAAGTGGTCTTGTTGTGGTAACTACATTTTTAGATTTAAAAGATGATTTAGTTTATCTCCCTCTTATGCATGCATTACATTCTTTGTCCTTTTCAAAAGATATTTTTGGTAGGCCAGTTACTAACTCATTTTTAACCAATTTAGACAATTGATTCATGTTAACATGAGCTAATCTCCTATGCCAAAACCAACTATCATTATCCTGACTTATTAAACATACAGAATCCAAGGGAGGAAGTTCATCAAGATCAATAGTATAACAGTTACCATCCCTTTGAGCTTTGAGGATTACTTTATGATTACTTTTTCTGATGACCAAGCAAAACTTTGAGTCAAACAGCACCCAATTTCCTCTATCACAGGTCTGACTCATGCTCAGCAAATTGTGGTTGAGGCCAATTACAAACCGCACCTCTTCAATGGATGTTTCTGGATTTTTGCCCACAATGCCAATACCAATAACTTTGCCATATTGATCACCTCCAAAGGTCACCTTTCCTCCTTTCTTGTCTCTAAGGGTGATGAACTTCTCCTTGTCACCAGTCATGTGACTTGAGCAGGCACTGTCCATATACCATTTGTTGCTTTTCTTAGCTTTGAGACAGACCTGCAAAACAATATTTATGTTTTCCTTTTAGGTACCCAAATTTGCTTGGGTCCTTTTCGGTCAGTAGATTTTTCCTTAGATATAGATGCAACTTTGGGAACCCATTCAACTTTCCTGCCATGTCCATTTTTCCTCAAGACACAAGAGCTGGAAATATGTCCCTTTTTGTTACAGAAATGACAGGTAGTGAAGGGACTGCTAGATTGAGAAGCAGGAAGAAAATAATGCAGATAATACTTTTGTCTTGCATGCTTTGGTTGATTATATGTTTCAATGCGAGATGACATGTGATCTTTCTTTCTGTTGCTCTCAGCATTCACAAAATGTCTCATGTATGCATTCTGGTTTTCCTTCCTGATCTTTTCCTTGACAGCACATGGATCATAGCCAAGATCAGCTTTTTCTTGTGATATTCTTTGGCTCCCCATCAAGGCAAACAACATATCTTTACCTTTAGTGAGCCTAGACATGCCTTTTACTAAGTAATCATTAGTTTGCTTTAGTTTAATGCATGAAGTACAGCAAACAGATTCAGCAGCAGGTATAGATATGGTTTCAGAAAAGTTGCTCTGAGATTCTAGTTTACTAATCTTTTTCTTTGCTAGTTTTAGTTCTTTAGCAACTTTAATGAACTCATCATGAAGCTCATGAAATGCATCCAGTAATTCAGAATAGGAAGATTCAGATTCATATACCTCTTCTTCCTGATCACTGCTGCATGAGGGTGTGGCTTCTTCAGAAGCAAGTGCCTTCAGACAAATGTTGGCAATCTCATCCTCATCTTCTTCTTCCTCATCTGAGCTGTTGCCCCATATAGATGAGATGTAGGCTTTCTTTTTCTTCCCTTTGTTAGCAACTTTCTTTTCTTTTTCTTGTTTCTTATGGAATTGGGGGCAGTCCCATTTTATGTGTCCCTGCTTCTTGGACTCATAGTAAGTCACAGGTTCTTTTGCCTCTTTCTTGCTTTCTCCAGCAGCTCCCTTCTTGAAGAATCTCTTGTTCTTCTTCTTGCTGTAGAATCTTCCGAATTTTCTGACCATCATAGCCAGAGTTTCCTCATCCAGCTCATCCTCTTCGTCAGATTCTTCTTCCTTTTCATCAGCAGCTTTGAGGGCAAGACCTTTCTTCTTTATGTCCAGCCCAGCTTCCTTGAGAGCTTTGATTTTTCCTTCATACTCTTCAAGGCTGCCAAAGAGAGCTGTAACAGAGGCCATTGATTCTCCTCTGGCTTCTTCTATTGCTGTCACCTTGGGCTGCCATTCCAGAGGGAGAGCTCTGAGTATCTTTCTTACTTTCTCAGACTAAGTGTATTCCTTTTCCAGGCTCTTCAGTTGATTCACAATGAGAGTAAATCTCTTTTGGAGCTCCTTTACCATTTCTCCTTCAGCCATTCTGAAGCTTTCATACTCCCCAATGCACGTGTTCAGTCTGTTCTCCCTGACTCCAGATGTTCCTTCATGTGCAATCTGCAGAGTATCCCACATTCCTTTTGCAGTGGTGCATTGCGAGACTCTGTAGAATTCATCCTGGTTCAGGTCACTGACTAAACAATGATTTGCTTTGTAATTCAGGAAGACTCTTCTTCTGTCTTCATCATTCCATTCTGCTTCCAGGTTCTCTTTGTATCTTCCATCTTCAGTTAAGGCCATTGAGACAAAATCTCCTTTTTCAATAACTGACCAGATGTCAAGATCAATTGATTGGAGGTAGATCTGCATCCTCATCTTCCATACCCATAATGCTCTCCACTGAAGCCTGGTGGTCTGTTAGTATTGTCCCCTTCAGGAAGTATACTCTCTCCAAAGCCAGCCATCTTTGTTCCCGGACTGTAAAATCCTTTGAATGGGAATCCGGGCTCTGATACCACTTGCTAGCAAGGCTGACTTTCCAAGAGGGGGGTGAATTGGGAAGATTAAAATTTTTCTGCACAAAGTGAAGTGGGTTAAGATATCACAGTGTAATGAAAATAACGAGTGAAATAGAGTAAGCTGATAACGGGCTTCTTGCTAATGCCACAGTACACGAGTATGCTCTGTTCCTGAGCTCTCTTAAACTCTCTAAGCACTTTCTCTATGTTCTTTCCCAATCCCCTTGTGAATTTCCCTCACAAGTAAATCTTTCTTCCAGATGAAGAGTAGATTGTTTACAAATGTATAACTCTATTGAATAGAGTAGATATGAAGGTTAAAGTAAAGATAATGAAGTTGAGAGGGTAAAAGCTTTTGAGAAGAAGATTCAGCAGAAATTCGGTATATACAAGTTTGATTCGTTACCCATAACTTCAAATGATGTTATATTTATAGTTTTAGGTCTCAAATATCTGTTAGAGACTTAAATCTATCCATTGGGGAAGTTATCTAACGGTTACTCTGAAAAACTATCCGTTTACCAACCATATTTAATGTTTCTGACATACTGAAATTCGAATTTTGGTTGGTCAACAGACGAATTCCGAAGGTTAAAGCTTCCAACGTTAAAATATGAAGTTCGTCTGTCCATAGAGTGAAATTCGAATTTTGAAACTTATAAAATATTTTCACAATGTGACATACGAATTTTCAAGAAGAAAGTATTTCTGTAAATCGTGAACAGTGTTTTCAATTTTCTACAGTACCCTCGAAATTCAAATTTTGGATGCCCAAAATTCTTCTGTCCATTGAACGTTCAAAGAGGCACAGTATTTCACTTTCTTCGAAATTAGAATTTTGAAAGAGTGAAATTCGTCTGTCAGAGACCAGTTTTGAAACTTAAATTATTCTTGATCTCAGATGAACTTTAACTTAGTTTCAGACGAATTTCATCTATTTTCTCAAGTTTTGTTTTGTCTGAAATTCGAATTTTGATGATTCAAAGTTCGTCTGTTTCAAAGAAGCTTCTTTCAGACTTAGATGAAAATTTGAATGTTTGAAAGCCAAAATTCTTCTGTCAGAGAGTATTTCTCAAACTCAATTTCTTTTTGATTTCAGATGCACTTTATCATAGTTTCAGACGAATTTCTTTGGTTTTCGTAAACTTCATTTTACTTGAAATTCGAATTTTGGAAGTGTGAAGTTCGTCTGTAGGAAAAAGGCTTCTTTCAGATTTGTATGAAAATTCAAATTTTGAATAACCAAAATTCGTCTGACAGAGAGCCATCTCTTCAGACTTATTCAGCTTTAGCTCGAAATTCGAATTTCCTAAGGCAAAATTCGAATTTCCAACTTGACATTTCAGTTTAAACTTTCAAACTTCGTTTGTTTGTGGGTGTTTTTCAAATAAGTAAAGATTTAATTTCAAATCAAGGTTTGAAAACATCTTTTTCTCAAATCAAAATCTTTTACCCAATCACAACTGAAACTAGAGATCCTACAAGAGATCTAACAGCAAATACTCAGAAAATCTTCACTTGAAACAACTTTGATCTCCTTTGATATCTTCAATCCACGCTCTTGAGTGTTGGTTTGGAATCATCAAAACTCTTGATTCAACACAACGTTATGAGATATATCTAATGACTAGTTGAGGTTTTTGCACTAACTTGTATGCTTTGTTCACCAACATCTGACAACACATCAAATGTAGCAAGTTTACATTACACCTTACTCAGCAATGATTAAATGTAACAACTTACTCCCAAACACTCCAAATCTAACTCTTAAAACAGAAAAAATGTAGAAAAACATTGAAAAGCATCAAAACAAGGTGGTGCCATGGCGAGCTATACTACAACCTAGGAGAGGTAGTAGTACTTGGTATTGCGGCCAAGCTTCTAGCACCGCAGCAACCATAGCAGATTTTGTATTAGCACTTTGTTGATTTTTTGGGTGAAATTCTGATTCAGACGACTTTGTGCTCTGACTTCCAATTGATCTGATTCCAACGTTTACAGATCAATCTTATCCTAATCTATCCATAGACACCGGTTTCATCTCAATCTATCTATGTATGGATATTTTGGATACCCAACACAATTTTGGCCTCTTTCTGACCAAAACTCAAACCTTAAATGCTTCAAATGCCACCAAAGGCAATTTAAACACTATGAACCATCCATACAAGTCCCAAATGGCATAACTAACCTGTCCAAGAAGGTTTTATCTTAGAGAAACCACTTCTCCGAGATTTGAACCCATTGAACCCTAAATTTACATAATTGGCTATATGCTCAAAACTCACATACAAGGCCTAAGATCCCCTTTGGCTCCCACACATTGCAATTCTAACACAAAGACATCTACTCTAACAATAATGACCCATGACGGGGTCCACATCAATATTACACATATTAACCATGCATGAACATACATACCACAACATCATCAATATCATTCCATATCCATCATCATCAACATCATACACCCATCATCATCAAAGTATCATTGTTCTAATATCCATTACAAATATTATCCTACTTGGCATAATACATAACATAGACAGTACACACATACTACCATGACTTGAATATTCCTACGTCGAAGAGACTATGACTCCTTTGTCTTCTCTGGACTAGTGTCAGAGTCTTCACCTAAAATGTTAGTCATGGAAGAGGGTGTGAGACAATGTCTCAATAACTGGAAACAACCACGGGCAACCTATATCATCTGTCCATACAAATGTGCATATGATGTATGCAATGCAAAATGTAATGGGATACATGTCTCCCTCATACACAGCTAGAACCATGAGTTGGCATCATCACATGATAATTCAGATAGGTGATTCTCTTCCAACAGTCAGTGAAGACTGATTTCGAGACATCACCAGGCTCACCTCACATTAGTGCACTTGGCCAAAGGTAACACTAATACTTGGACTGTGGCTCTCCTTCCCCTAGATCATCGCAAATTGGTGGTGATTTAAGGAAAGTATAGTCCACTACCGCCTAGCTCTTCGGGTCGTGGGAGAGGATTAGTAGCAAGAATCCTTTCCGTATTTCCCCCTATCATATATCATCATATCATATCATCATATATCATCTCGTCATCACCAGCAAATCCACCATTTCTCACAATGCTCGTGTGGTGATAATGTTCATCCTATACCACTATGCAATCATCATCATTATCATATTCATCAATGTCATGCTAGCATGCTTGAAATTACAAAATGCCACATCAACATATGCATATCATATGTATCATCATCATGTTCATCTTTATCATATGCCATCTCATCTAGCTGTGTGCATACCATGATATGTAGAAAAACCATACACACACATAATGATATTGTGGTATGAATAAAACATGCATGTATATATATAAATACATCAACAATTAACATACAAACAGAAACACCTTGTTACCTAAAGTTGTCAATGTTGGAGATTGTGCCCTAGGCCAATCATTGTATTATGAACATTGTATTTCATTATGAAAAATATTTTTCTTACATTATTATATTGTTTGCATGTTTTTATTTATAATAATATCTTTGGATAAATTATTTTATCCTAAATATCCCTAGTCAATCATCTTTGTGGGAACAATGATGAAATAAGGCTAGTATGATTTTGATTGATAATTATGTGATAATTATGTATGAAGACACAAATCAAAATCATATGCTCCTGTTAGAGAATAGATACTAGATTGACCCGTCATGAAATAGTTGCATGGATCAAATCATAAGCATATCTCATAGATAACTATGTCACTAAGCCCTCACACCTAAGATCATCATGGCTTCCTACATGGGGAACACTATACTTTGGCATAGTCAAAAGTCACCTTTAATCGCGAGATCATAAAGGCTATGATCGGGCATAGTGGAACACGTGTGGAGGAAGATGAATGATCAAGATGGAATTTGTCCCTCTAATTAATGAAGAGATATATCTGGGCCCCTCGATGAGTAAGACTGAAAAAATACATGGTCGTGCTTGAATGAAAGAGTTTCCATTTGTTCTGTCAGTTTCCTAGGAGATCGATAAAGTGATGGTCGAGTAAAATGAGGATGACATTTCCATGCCTCATACTTGACCTATATATCATGAGACAAAAGGGATATGATCAGGTTATATGATAGGTTGCATCGGATTACTGATCTCATATGATTTGGGTAGTCACAATGTCATGTTAGAGGCCACTTGTGACTTGTGGGTCCAATAGTGTTATTAGCCCACTGCCAACATCATATGGGCCTACAGGGTCACACACAAGAACGAGTCAACTCGAGCTAGAATGTCCAGATTTATTAAATCTAAAATGTGTCTAGATTCAATGAATTCAGTGTTCAATTTAGGGTGATAGAATTTTAATTATATATATTTGATATATATATATATAATAAAATTTGAAATATATATATGTTTGATATATTATATATTTGATATATATTTTGAAATATATATTGTTCAAATTAATTCAAATTAATTAGTTTTAAATTTAATTCTATATGATAGATTTAAATTTAAACTAATGTTATAATACTGCCCCTTGACCATGCCCACTAACCAGCTAGCAGACCGCCGTGACTATCTAGTCATAGCGTAACATAATCTGATTTAATGTTAAAATCACAAAGTTTACAGCTTTTCATTAGATGAGATGTTTGTTACATGCTGTGATTTATTTGTCTGAATTGGATAGGTATAGTGCATGATATGGCCCTAGGATAAATTTGTGATTTTAAAAAAGACTTGTGTATCATGCCTCTCTCTATATTCTGGACGTACATTCTCTTCTCACCTCACTCCCCTCTGTTAGATGTGCTGGCTTCCCAAGAGGGGGGGTGAATTGGGAAGATTAAAATTTTCTGCAAAACTTTAAGAAAGTGAGGAAAGCAAAGGTGACAGTAAAATAGAGTATAAGCGAATAATCAGTAAAGGCAGTAATAGAGAAGCGAAGACACAGATGTTTATCCTGGTTCGGTCTCTCAATCTTGATCTACGTCCAATCCCCAAGCCACCACTTGAGATTTTCCACTATCTTGCAAGAACTCAGTGGGCTTCTTGCAAATGCCATAGTACAACGTTGATGCTCTGTTTTAGAGCTCACACTTTCTCTCTTTGCACTCTAGCTAAGTACTTCCCCAATTCCTTGTGATATCCCCTCACAAGAAAATCTTTCTTCCAGATGAAGATAAGATTATTTACAATGAATAAACTCTCTTAATCAAAGTGTATATGAAAGTTAGAGTACAAAGATTGAAGTATGTGAGAGTAAGAGACTTTGAGTAGATGATTTGGCAGAGTTTCAGTATTTACAAAGTTAAAATCATTACCCACAACTTCAAATGATGTTATATTTATAGATTTAGGTGTCAACTATAGGTTAGAGACAAAATCTATCTGTTGGAGAAGTTACCCTACAGTTACTCTGAAAAACTATCCGTTCACCAATCGTATTTAATGCTTCTGACACTCAAAGTTTGAATTTTGGTTGACCAACGGACGAATTTCACAGGGACCGAAAGCTAAAGACTTCAACGTTGAACATTCGAAGTTCGTCTGTCATGAAGCAAAGTTCAAATTTTGGTCTTTGGAAAATATTTCTATGTTGGAACATACGAATTTTTAAGTTTAAAGTTCTTCTGAAAAGTATGAACAGTTGTTCCATTTTGCTACAGTGCCTTCGAAATTCGAATTTTGATACTCAAAATTCGTTTGTCAGAGGGTTGTTCAATAAGGCACAATAGTTCAACTATTCGAAATTCAAATTTTCAAACTGCAAAGTTCGTTTGTTAAAGAGGCCTCTTTTCAGACTTAATATAAAGTTTGAATTTCTGAATACTATTATTTGTATGTCAACATATCATTATAACAGACTCACAAGTTTTGTTTTTGAAATTCAAATTTTCATGTTCAAAGTTCATCTGTCAGTGAGCCATCTTGATGTTCTTTCCAAACTTAGTTTTCAGATGAACTTTGACATATCCTTAGATGAATTTTTCATTTTTCATAAGTTGTATTTTGTCTGAAATTGGAATTTATGAAAGTCAAAGTTTGTCTATCAGGGAAAGCTCTTTTCAGACAAGTATCAAATTTCAAATTTCTCAAGTCAAAATTCGTCTGTAAGAGAAGCCTCTTTTCAAACTTGTTCATTTTCAATACGAAATTCAAATTTCCAAAGCCAAAGTTTGAATTTTCAAAACAGTATATCAGTATAAATGTTTCAAACCTCGTCTGTTAGTGGGTGTTTTTCAAATATTCCATAGAATCATAGTTTTAAAACATCTTTTTGTCAAATCCAAGTCTTTTACTCAATTTAATCAAGGTTGTAGATTTTACATCTATTCTTGTGCTGGTTTTTCTTAAATTTCTCCACTTGAGATCATTTGTGCACTTTTGATATCTTCTCTCCAAGCTCTAGAAAGTTAGTTTGGAATCATCAAAACACTTGATTCAACACCCTCGAATCTTCAATCGAGGTTTCTTTTGTATAAAAGTGTTATATTAGAAGAATCCTTTCATTGACTTGGGAGGATATAGGTTAGATGGGCCATATTATGACACATTTATTTTATGCTTTATGATGAGATCATATGCATGTATGGGATGACACTTTTATATATTTTCATGTGATGACTACATGTATGAATAACAACAATATAATAAAATCCCTCGAATTAAATTTTAAGTTTAAATGCCACCCATTTATGAACACCTGTCAAGGCTTTGATCACCTAAATGTAGGATCCACTAAAGTGGGATACACTTAGGTTATCTTAGTGAGGCAGTTTGGGTAATGGTGATACTCATAAATGTTCATGATGGTATGACTTAATTAAGACTATCAAAATGGTTTTGGGTCTCAAGGCATTAGAAGGGAATAAACATGCCAGGTCATATGATTACATGATCCCATAAAGATCTAAGAGTTACATGTGATGTAATTAGTAAATAAGTTACCTACCTAAATAACTTAATTTTAAGTGTCTTGCAAAAAGCGGACTTACAATTAGGTGAAATATGGGTCTTAGCCTGCTAAACTAAATTGAGGGTTAATTTTTAGTAGGAAATTATTCATTTAATTTTGTGTATTTTGTTGTAGAAAATGTTGACGAGTAATTCTGCTACACTATCATTGCTATCTGTCCTTGAGAAGGACAAACTCAATGGGACCAACTTTCTTAACTAGTTTAGGAACTTGAGAGTTGTTCTCAAGCAGGAAAGAAAGTCATATGTCCTAGATGAACCCATTCCTGAGGAGGCTGTAGCCAATGCTCCAAGAGCCCAAAAGGATGCCTATAATAAGCATCTTAATGACTCTATGGATGTCGAATGCTTGATGTTAGTCACCATGATCCCAGAACTTCAGAGAGATCTGGAACATATGGCGGCTTCTGAGATAATTAGGCATCTCAAGAAAATGTTCCAACAATAGGCAAGGCAAGAAAGGTTTGAAACCAAGAAAGCTTTACATTCCTACAAAATGACTGAGGGTGCATCAGTTAGCTCTCATGTTTTGAAGATGAAAGGCTACAATGATCACCTTGAAAGGCTCAGATTTTCCATAACCCAGGAGTTATGTAACACCTTACTTTTATCTATATTTTCCCATATATTATAGTATGTACAATGTCCAATTAGCTCATATTAAGAGCTTGAACCATTAATAGAACCAAAATATTTAAATAAAAAAAAAGCGTGGTACTATTCATTCAGTTTTCAAGTTTTCTGGGCAAAATTTGAAAAATCATAACTTAATCCAGAAAAATCGTATCAATGTGGTTCAAGTCTATAAATGAAGCTAAAAACATGATATACAAGATAAAAATATGAAAATTTTCTTTAACTTAACCAATTAGTACATTTTATTACTCAAACTTATACTGTACAAATGGTCATTTCTATCTTTTTCAGGATTTTGGCCATAACTTCAAAAATTCATATCTAACTCTATATTGAGCCAAATCATGTATTATATATGCCATTGGAAATATATATATATGTCTACTTATCTTAATATTTTTATTATATATTTATTTAGTCTAGACAGGGCACAACATTAATTTGAATCACTAGGGATTAGAACATCACTTTCTCTGGAACAGTCTTGGGAAAACTTGTATATCTCTCATTGTACAGCTCCAATTGAACTCAAACCAGTGGTATATTAACCTCAAAATATAAATTTTTTCATAAATGTAGACCACTAAATTTTTGGAGCTCTATACAATTTTATATCACTTTTCAAAGAGAAGTAATATATTTAGTAAAATTGGCAGCCTTCACATCACTGTCTAGTTTTGATCCTAAACTTTAAAATTACACTATAAATCGTACATATATCCAAATTATGTGTTCTTTAGCTCATTGGAAAGCTTGTTCTCTCTACTTTCAGAGTATATATAACACTTAACTTAATTTCCCTTTTTCTATCAAACATGGTTAACTTTACTTTCATTGCTACAAAATGAACTTCTAGCAATACAACATGGTAAAGTAGACTTCGTAACAAGCTCACATGATCATTTCATGTTTCAAATCCATTCCAAACATTTCATAATGCTCATAAGCACATAATAGCACAATGACATAGATCTAAAAGCATATACATGGTTTTATGTATAATTTCAAAATATACAATCATAACTTGAAGACATCATTAAGCATCTTCCTCTTCTTCATTCTCCTTAGCTTTTTGGACTCCTTTGCCATAACTTGTGCCTAGTCATTTGGGATACTTGAGGGGATGAGATTGGGGCAATCTTAGTAGCAAGTTACATTTCATACAATTATGTCAATCATGTCAAATAAACTCATATTTGATCACATTTAATCACATCAATCATATTTAAACAATAAATTGCCACATTGGTTATAAAAAATTCGACAGCATAACAGCTTAGAAAATAGACACCCCAAGGAATAAAACCCCTCATTTTACAGCCAAGACCAATCAAAGAAATCACTATTGCAATATGGCAACACAATTTAATCATAGAAAGACAATGAAAGAACATAAAGTAAGAATATGAAACTTAGCTACCTTAAAGCATTCATTTGGCTCTTCCTCTTTAAACCAAAGCTTCCTCTAGTTTTCCCAAACTTCCTCAAGTCCCTTCCTTCCTTGGATTTCCCTTTTTTTTCTTTCCTTTCTCATTTCTTCCTTCTCCTTTCAGCTTCTTTTTCTCTCTCTTAGGCTTCTTCCCTTCGGCCAGAAAATGGTTACAGAATGGGGAGGGATGTCCAATATTTATAGAGATTAAAATCTGATCCTAACCCTCCATCTTTATTTAATCTAATGGTCCAGATTTGTTAAGTGGCATCATCCATGACATCATCACTTAATTTCTTCATAAAATCTAATTAGATTAATTTGTAGAATAAATCTCCATTTTTCTTGGCTGAACACTTAGCAAAAGGAGTAAAATTTTGAGTGGAATTCTTCTCTTCATTAGCTAGACCACGTGGAGAAAAGGCGGTGAAAAGTCTTGACCGAAATTTCTTGTCTTAAGGAGTTCTGAACGTGAGTGAGAGAAAAGAGAAAAAGCGAGGGGAAAATTACACCAAGATTCCCTATATAATTTTACCAAAAAGAGGGGAGAATGGGAAAATAATTTTCCAATTGTTAAATTAATTTTTTATTGGCCTAGATGGATTCTGTACATTTTTTTACATAGGGTAAGCTTTTTCTACATCAATTGGAGCTATTTGCATTTCTATATACAGTATAAATTGTACCGGATTTAAGGTTTATAACTGCCTATTTTATCTATTAGAAAATAATTACTTATAAGGCCCCAAAACTTTTTACTATTTACTTTTGATTCCCATGGGCCCCACCTGTCACTTTATCTTCAAATTAATTTATCTTCCAATCTAGACCTTCCGGTGAAACAGGACTTATACCATTGGAATCAGCTTGTCGAGAGCTTTTATATGACAAGTACTTTGCATATTTTTTATTGGGCAGAATTAATTCAAATTAAGGACTAAACTTGCAAAATGACCATTTTATCCTTTATAATATTTAAATAGTATATTAATTGCAACATCTTCTCTAATCATGCATTCAACACTATAATGTAGAGCATATCAAATTATCATGCTTAAAACATAGCCTTAGAAATTTGGATGTTACAAGTTAGCTACAGATTTAGCTACAGATTTGATCTTAAACTCACTCTCGAAGAGTTATGACCAGTTTGTCATGAACTACAATATGAACAACATGGAGAAATCAATTTCTAAACTCATGCGATGCTTAAGACTGCTAAGCAAAGCATCAAGAAAAAGCCCAGCAGCGTTTTAATGTTTAGAAAGGAAAAGGAATGAAAAAGAAAGGTAAGGGTAAGGGAAAGGGAAAAGGCCCAGACACCAAGTTCAAGGAGCAAGACAGGCCCAAGCCCAACCCGAAACCCAAGCCTAATGCAAGAAGGCAAAGCCTCCTAAGGAAGGACTCTATTTCTTTTGCAATGAACCCGGTCATTGGAAGAGGAACTGTGAGCTCTACAAGGAGGACCTAAAACAAAAGAAGAATAGCGGGGCTATTACTTCAGGTATTTATGTTATAGAAATTAATCTTTCTACTTCTTCAACATGGGTATTAGATATTGCATGTGGAACTCACATTTGTACAAATGTACATGGTCTCAAAAGGAGTAGGAAGTTGAAAAAGGGCGAAATAGACCTATGAGTCAGAAATAGAGCAAAAGTTGCTGCTTTAACCGTAGGCACTTATGAATTAATTTTTCCTAGCAGGCTTTTGTTAATTTTGGAACAATTGCTATTATGTTCCAGCTTTGAGTCAGAACATTGTTTCACTTTCTTATTTAGATGAGGAAGGATTTACTTCAATTATTGGGAATAAAAAATGTTCTATTTATTTTAATGACATCTTTTATGCGGTTGGAGATTTGCATGGTAGTCATTACTATTTGAACCTTGACGCTCCCAATAAGGAACATATCTATAACGTATCTACCAAGAGGATTAAGTCAAATGATTTGAATCCAACCTACCTATGGCACTGTCATCTGGGCCACATAAATGAGAAACGCATTTCAAAGCTCCATCAAGATGGACTTCCCAATTCATTTGATTTTGAATCATTTGACACTTTCGAATCTTGTTTATTAGGAAAGATGACAAAGGCACCTTTTACTGGACATAGTGAAAGTGCCACTAACTTATTGGGCCAAATACATGTTGAATTAAGAGTTTTAATGATTCCAAACCAACAATCAAGAGCTTTGATTGAAGATATCAAAGGAGCTCAAAATAATTCAAGTGAAGAGATTCAGAGTAATTGCTGTTAGATCTGTTGTAGGTTCCTTAGTTTTAGCTAGAAATGGGTAAAAGGTTTTGATTTGAAGAAAAGATGTTTTTAAACCTTGATTTTATGTTAAATCTTGACTTATTTGAAAAACACCCACAAACAGACGAAGTTGGAAAGTTTAAACTGAACTGGCATGTTGGAAATTCGAACTTTGCTTTTGAAAATTCGAATTTCAAGCTAAAAATGAATAAGTCTTAAGAGATGCTCCTCTGTCAGATGAATTTTGATTCTCTAAAGTTTGAATTTTCATATGAGTCTGAAAGAAGCCTTTTGTGACAGACGAACTTCAAGTCTTCAAAATTCGAATTTCAGATAAAATGCAGTTTGAGAAAACCAAAGAAATTCGTCTGAAATAATGTTAAAGTTCATCTGAAATCAAGATGAAATTGAGTTTCAAAAATACTATCTGACAGACGAACTTTGGCTTTCCAACATTCGAATTTTCATATAAGTCTGAAAGAAGCTTCTTTGAAACAGACAAACTTTGAGTCTTCAAAATTCGAATTTCAGACAAAACACAACTTATGAAAATGGAAGAAATTCATCTGAAACAATGTTAAAGTTCATCTGAGATCAAGAATAATTTAAGTTTCAAAACTGCTTTCTGTCAGACGAACTTTGAACATTAAAATTCGAATTTCAGAAGCTAAGGTTGTGAGTCTGTTGGAATGAAATGTTGACATACGAATGACAGAGTTTTGTAACTTCGAATGTTGAACTTAGTCTGAAAAGAATCTCTCTGACAGACGAACTTCACTCTTTCAACATTCAAATTTCGAAGAAAGTGAAACACTGTGCCTTTTGAACATACTAGGAACAGACGAATTTTGGGCTTCCAAAATTCAAATTTCGAGGGCACTGTAGAAAATTGAAAACACTGTTCATACTTAATAGAAAAACTTTCTTCTCGAAAATTCATATGTCACAACGTGAAAACATTTTACAAGTTTCAAAATTCGAATTTCACTTCATGAACAGACGAACTTCGTATTTTTACGTTGGAAGCTTTAACCTTCGGTTCCTTCGAAATTCGTCTATTGACCAACCAAAATTCGAATTTCAGTATGTCAGAAGCATTAAATGCGGTTGGTTAACAGATAGTTTTTCAGAGTAACCGTTGGATAACTTCCCCAATGGATAGATTTTGTCTCTAACGAATAGTTGGGACCTAAATCTATAAATACAACATCATTTGAAGTTGTGGGTAACGAATCAAACTTGTATATACTGAATTTCTGCTAAATCCTCTTCTCAAAAGCTTTTACCCTCTAACTTCAATATATGTACTTTAACCTTCATATCTACTCTATTCAAGAGAGTTATATCTTTGTACACAACCTAATCTTCATCCGGAAGATAGATTTACTTGTGAGGGGAATTCACAAGGGGTTTGGAAAGCACATTGTAGAAGTGCTTAGAGAGAGTGAGAAAGCTCCAGAAACAGAGCATACTCATTGTACTGTGGCATTAGCAAGAAGCCCATTGAATTCTTGCTGTATAGTGAAAAATCTCAAGAGTTGTCTTGGGGACTGGACGTAGGTCAAGTGGATAGACCGAACCAGGATAAATTACTGAGTCTTCTTGTCCTTATCCTTACTTTTCAACTTGCTCTGTTTTATACGTTGCTTCCATTACACTGTGCTATCTTCACCCATTTCACTTTGTGCAGAAAAATTTCAATCTTCCCAATTCACCCCCCTCTTGGGAAGTCAGCCTTGCTAACAATACACACAGATGTATGTGGTCCGTTAAGTGCAACTACAAGAAGTGGTCACATGTACTTCATAACTTTTATAGATGACTTTAGTAGATATGGATATATCTATCTAATGAGACATAAATCTGAATTTTTTGAAATGTTCAAAATTTTCCAAAATGAGGTACAAAATCAACTTGGCAAATTTATTAAAGCACTTCGATCTGAACGAGGTTGTGAATATTTGAGCTAAGAATTTATTGACCATCTTAGAAATTGTGGAATTGTTTCACAATTAACTCCACAGGGAACACCACAGTGGAATAGTGTTTCTGAACGGAGAAATTGAACCCTATTAGATATGGTTTGATCTATGATGAGTCAAACAAATCTTCCACTAACCTTTTGGGGCTATGCATTAGAAACAACTGCGTTCACACTAAACCGTGTTTCATCTAAGGTGGTTGAAAAGACCCCATATGAGATATGGACTGGAAAGAAGCCCAGTTTGTCTTTTCTCAAGATTTGGGGATGCGAGGCATATGTTAAGCAACAAGCCTCAGATAAGTTAGCACCTAAATCTATAAAATGCCTTTTTGTGGGGTATCCCAAGAAAACTAAGGGATACTACTTCTACAATCTCACTGAGAATAAAATGTTTATTGCTCAAAATGGTATCTTTCTAGAAAAAGTGTTTGTTTCTAAAAGATCCAATGGGAGTAAGATAAATCTCAAAGAAGTTCGAGACCCACAAAATCGCATTAAGCCAGAGATGGAAGAACGAGAAGACTCACAACAAGTTGATGTGCCCACTCAAGTAACACAAGGCCTAAGAAGGTCTGATATGACACAACATTAGCCTCAAAGATATGGATTTCTTTTAATTGATAGTCGTGATGTGTTGCTCTTGGATCAAGAAGAGCCAACCACCTATCAAGAGGCCATAATGGGATCTAACTCTGAAAAATGGCTACATGCCATGAAGTCTGAGATGCAATCCATGTATGACAATCAGGAATGGACCTTGATTGACCCACCTGCAGGTGTAAAAACCATTAGGTGCAAATGGCTTTTTAAGAAGAAAACTGAGATGGATGGCCAAGCGCATACCTTCAAAGCATGATTGCTTGCAAAAGTATTCAAGCAAACTCATGGTATAGACTATGATGAAACCTTTTTTCTAGTCACCATGATTAAGTCCGTCAGGATCCTTCTTGCCATTGCATTCGTACTATGATTACGAGATTTGGCAGATGAACGTTAAAACAGCATTCCTTAATGGAAAGCTGCTTGAGGATATGTACATGACATAACCTGAGGGTTTTGTATGTTTAGAAGATTCTGTGAAGGTTTCCAAGCTTCAGAGATCTATTTATGGATTGAAGGAAGCATCTCATAGTTGGAATCAACATTTTGACGAAGTAGTCAAAGAGTTTGGATTTATCCAAAATGTTGATGAACCTTGTGTTTACAAGAAGGTTAGTGGGAGCACAATTGTATTTCTAGTGCTTTATGTTCATGACATGCTAGTCATTGGGAATGACATTCCAACCTTGCAAAATATCAAGACTTGGTTAGGAAAGTGTTTCTCAATGATGGACTTAGAGAAGCCACCTATATCTGAGGGATTAGAATCTATAGGGATAGATCCAAGAGGCTAATCGGCCTAAGTCAATGCACTTATATGGACAAAGTATTGTATAGGTTCAGTATACAAGATTCAAAGAGGGGTTACATACCTATGTCTCATGGCATCAATCTCAGCAAAGCTCAGTATCCTTGTTCACGAGATGAGCGAGAACACATGAGCAAGATTCCATATGCTTCGGCAATTGGATCTATAATGTATGCCATGTTATGCACTCGACTGGATGTATTATATGCCTTGAGCATAACTAGTAGATATCAGTTGGATCCAGGTGAGAATCATTGGACTACTATCAAGAATATTCTGAAGTACTTAAGAAGGACTAAGGATGTATTCTTTGAGTATGGAGGATAGGAAGATGAGCTGGTTGTAAATGGTTACATAGATGAAAGTTTCCAATCTAACAAAGATGATTCTAGATCACAATCAGGATTCCTATTCTGTTTGAATGGTGGAGCAATTTGTTGGAAGAGTTCCAAGCAAAGCACTGTTGCTAATTCTACAATAGAAGCTGAGTATCTAGTAGCATCAGATGTAGCTAAGGAAGCTATTTGGATTAAAATGTTCGTCACTGAGCTTGGAGTAGTTCCTACCATCTCAAATTCGATAGATCTATTTTATGACAACATTGGCACAATAGCACAAGCTAAAGAGCCTAGGACACATCAAAGAACCAAAAACATACTCAGGCGATATCATCTCATCTAGAGCTGTCAAATCGGACCAGGCCGAAAAGCCTGATTTGACAAAAGGGCTTAAATTTTCAAGCCCAAGCCCGTGGGATCGAGCCTATGGGCCGACTCGCGAGCTTTTTTAATATTTTTTTATAAATTTTTTTCATATAATTATTTGAATTAATACAACTAATTATCATTATAATTCATAAAAAACTAACATAATACTTAAATTTTACAATTTATATATCACTAATTAATAAAATAATATATATTTTTTAATATTTTAAACAAAAAAATGAAAAAGAAAAAAGAAATGGGCTTTTCGGGCGGGTTCAAAAAGCCTGGATTATGTATTTGCTCCCAAAGTTGAGGCCCAAGCTTGCTTATTTTTTTAGGCTGTTCAGGCTAGCCCGTCAGGCTTGGCCTGTTTTAATGGCTCTAATCTCATCAGAGAAATCATTGATAGGGGTGATATAAAGATATGCAAAATACCAACTAATGACAATGTTGCTGATTCGCTTACTCAGCCGCTTGCACAAATAAAGCATGAGCGTCATGTTAGGTCAATGGGTATTAGATACATCAATGATTGGGCTTAGTGTAAGTGGGAGTTGTTGGAGATTGTGCCCTAGGCCAATCATTGTATTATGAACATTGTATTTCATTATGAAAAAAGGTGTTTTTTCTTATAGTATTATATTGTTTGCATGTTTTTCTTTATAATAATAATATCGTTGAATAAATTATTTTATCCTAAATATCCCTAGTCAATCATCTTTGTGGGAACAAAGATGAAATAAGGCTAGTATGATTTTGATTAATAATTATGTGTTAATTATGTATGAAGATACAAATCAAACTAGTAAGTTCCTGTTAGAGAATAGGCACTGGATTGACCCGTCATGAGACAGCTACATAGATCAAGTCATAAGCATATTTCATATATAACCGTGTCACTAAGCCCTCACACTTGAGATCACCATGGCTTCCTACATGGGGAACACTATACTTTGGCATAGTCAAAAGTCACCTTTAATCGGGAGATCATAAAGGCTATGATCGGGCATAGTGGAACTCGTGTGGAAGAAGATGAATGGTGAAGATGGAATTTGTCCCTCTAATTAATGGAGAGATATATCTGGGCCCCTCGATGAGTAAGACTGAGAAAATGTATGGATGTGCTCGAATGGAAGAGTTTTAATTTGTTCTGTCAGTCTGCTCAAAGATCGAGAAAGTGATGGTCGAGTAAAATGAGGATGATATTTCCATGCCTCATACTTGACCTATATATCATGAGACAAAAGGGATATGATCGGGTTATATGATAGGTTGCATCGGATCACCGATCCCATATGATTTGGGTAGTCACAATGTCTTGCTAGAGGCCACTTGTGATTTGTGGGTCCAATAGTGTTATTAGTTCACTACCAACATCATATGGGCCTATAAGGTCACACACAAGAACGGGCCAACTCGAGCTAAAATGTCCAGATTCATTAAATCTAAAATGTGTCTATATTCAATGAATTTAATATTCAATTTAGGGTGATAGAATTTTAATTATATATATATATTAAAATTCAAAATATATATATTGTTCAAATTAATTCAAATTAATTAGTTTTAAATTTAATTCTATATGATAGATTTAAATTTAAACTAATATCATAATCTAAATTTGATTTAGATTGGATTCTAAATTTGAATTTAAACTAATAATCTAAATTTGATTTATATGATAAATTAAATCTAGATTTGATTATGGATATATATTAGATTTTTAGTTTAAATTTAATCTATTAGATAGATTTAAATTCAAACTAATCTATTTAATTAATATTTGATTTAGTTTCAATTATTGATTTAAATTAAACAAATACCGAATCCTATCTATATATATTGATATAGACTAGGATACAGAATCAACAGAGTTCGAATTGCCCTAAAGAGAGAGCGGCTGTACACTCAGAAAGAAAAACTCTATGGATGAACGATGAACAGCGAAGGCGTACGGACTTGTATGGACATCACAACCAGAGATGCTGGCATACCATTCGAGTTGGACTCACCGTTCTTGTGGATACCAGTAGAGGGAGCTAACTAATCATGTTAGTTCCTGGGGTTCAACGAAACAAAAAAGAATACCAAGGGACGCACCAGAGGTAAATTCTTTTTCTACATCTCAATCTAAACAATGTTGATAGATCCATGGGAGGGAATTTCTTATAGTTTTTCCACTACGTGTATAGTGAAATTCCTAACAGTCAATACCACACACACATGGATCCCACAAGCTTCTTGGGTTGCTGACCACAACTTGCACTCCTCTGATCAACCAAACAACCACTACAGTGCCATAATATCTTCAATTAACATATAGCATAATTTTCCAAAATCCACAATTTGACCAATTATGCTTAAACCAAGGTTCCAACCACACAATTACACACTAATGAGCTCTAATTAGTAATCCATATAATAATCATCTTCATACTTTTTGGATTCCTAACTTCCTCAACTAAAAACAACCTAGGGTTAGGCATAAATCATACTTACCCTCTTTAAAACTCATACCCAAGCAGCATTAATACTAAATAACACCTCATTAATTCTATTACATCCATTTTAATCGGTAGGATTCAGCCAAATCAGAAACCCTATATATATATATCTGAAAAATCACCTCAAAAACTGAAGAAAAGTGGAAAGAGAAGAGCAAGAATCACTTTACCCACTTGTAATCAAGCTCCTAGAGTCCAAAAATCACCCACAAAGGCCACATTCTTGAAGCCTTACCACAACTCTTCGTTTCTCCCTCCGATTCTTTCTCATTCGACCGACTGAAATCCTTCTAATTTATAAAGATTCGGTGTCTGGCACCACGGTAGGCGATAAGTTCACTACGGTGTGAGGCCCTTTTGTCCAAAAAATTTAACCAAGTTCTAAGTCATTCGCCATGGCGCCCCCTGTTCAGGTCATGGCGTGGAGTGCTTCTGTCTCTGCTTTGCTCTTCCTTGGTCCTGGTTCCTCTGGTCTTGCACACATTATCAAGTATACTTTCCATTAGGTCAAGACTAAGTCTAGGGTAGTATACTGAAGGTTCTTACAGTTCTCATCTCTAACAGTTAGATTACCTTATCTAAGATGATTGGTAAGAGCATTAAGTGTTTTTTAGCCAAATTGCTGCTAAATCATTAAAGATTCATTCTTATTCTCATTAAAACCTTATCTACCTCTTCCTAGGGTGAGAAAGTGAGCTTCATTATCTCATATCAAGCCTTTGAGAGAGAAAGTTTTTTTAGATAGCTTTATTTTTACTTCTGGGTATAATTCTTAGTCTAGGGAAACACTAAGGGATTTATTGTATACACTCATTGTAAGGAAGTGTGAAGAGATCTTCCAACTCTAGTGAGAGAGTTTGGTTGTGTGCTGTGATCTTGCAAGAACCTGGATTAATCTTGTAGAGATAGTGAAAAATCTCAAATGGTGGATTGATGACTAAATGTAGGCCAAGTAGAAGGGCTGAACTAACATAATAATGCCTATTTTTGAATCTCTCTAACCTTGCTCTTTCAAGTTCCGCAAAATTGCTCTATTTTTGTATCATTGTATTGTTACATTGATTTTCCCTTTGTAAAAAATTTTCAAAAGCCTAATTCACTCCCTTGTAGACATCCCAATTGAACTAACAAATCCCATATAGGCACAAATTCACTCTCAATGCCAAAAATCAAATAGTTAATGACAAAATGCTTTTAGTAAAAAGAACGCTAATGTCACGAGCTTACCTGCACAAGTCAAAGACCACGAACTACAATAAGACCCCCTTACTATTTCCGTGATGTCCAACTCTACTCTTCTTCTCTCTTTTCCTTGGCATTTGAAGCTCTCTAGATTTGTAGGTTTTTTCTTCAATCCCTAGCTCTCTCAATTTCTTTGCCTAAATCTTTCTAGGTTTGTTGATTGCCTAAAGCTCTTTATTGTTGTTGGTTATCCACCTAGCTATCAAGCTCTCTATTTATAGAGAAACCAACCATACATTTTTAATTCAAGATATTTTAAAATTTAAAAGATATGGATAACATCTTGATCTCTTAATCTTTCAAAAATTATTAAAACTCATTTTTCTTAAAAGTGTTTGGAGATATTATTTTATAATTCTCTATTCACCTACACTTTTAAATAACTTAACTTATTTATTTTCTTATTATATTTATTCAATTTTCCTTCTTAATAGGGAGGTTAGCAAGATTTTAAACAATAATCACTAGAAATTTCTAGATTTTCTTTTGTTTTTGTTTTTTATTTTCTATATTATAATCATAGGATAATTTTCAAATTTTACTCTAAAACATTTAAAGATAACATCAGAAATATTTCATATTTTATCTCTTTCATATTTTTCGGTTTTCTAGGGTATAGTCTTGTAAAACATTCGATTTTATCATTTTTTATTATTTTTCTATATATCTTTGATTTTATGTTTTATTATTTTCAATAATATTGATTTATTTTATATTTTTCATATGAACCCCCAAAAGACACATTTTATTTAATTTATTTATTATTTTTTGGGTAGGACAAAATACGATGCTCACAATATACACTTTTCATTAACCCTAAAGTAGCCTCCCATAACAGCTAACACCTCACAAATTTTGTGCATAAAAGAAAACCTCAAAGAAAGTGGCTAGGGTTTAGGAATCTACATGATTAAACACCCAGAAACTCTTACCCACAACACTATATTGAACCATTTAAACACTATTTAATTGGTGGGAACCTTAGCATATTTGAAACCCAATCCTCACCCACAAATTTCCACCATGTACTTGGAGAAAAGAGAAGAGGAAGTAGAGAATATCACTTTACCTTTAAGAATCAAGCCTCTCAAAGCCAAGAAATCATGTCTTCTAGCTCAGACACATGAACCTTAGCAGAGCCCAAACATTTTCCTCCCAAAAAGCACTGTTATAGTATAGTGGTTTGCTCCCTTTTTATAAAAAAAAAAAAGGAGCTTGGAGCTGCTACATCAGCCCTTTATCTAAGAAAAATTTGATGTTTCTTACTCTATTTATTCCTTCATTCTTGTATTGTTCCAATAGTACCCTTCCATTAAACCAGATTCATGGTTGGAACAATTTAATTGGGGCTATTACATCCTCTCTCATCACCCAAAGTATTTTCTTTGGCCTCTGTGGTTTTCTTTGTCTTCCATTTGTAAAACGGGATCTCTATTCGAAGCCATTCATACAAGGTAAAGGAAATTTGCAAACCATTAACTTTCTTCAACTTCAATGGTGATCTTCAGCTTCACATAGGCTTTCTAAAGCAACCTTTAAGTTCATCCCTTGTCTGCCTTGAGTTTTCAAACGCAATATCCATACACGAAATTTCGACCTCACTCTCTCAAGTTTCTAGACCCATGAACTTGTCATCTCAGGTTTGTTCTGATTTTCATTTCTTTTAGTTAGTGTTCTCATTCTTCCATTGTTGATGAATGTTTGTTGATATCTACTAAAATTAAGGAAAAGAAGGTTTAACATTGTCAATACTTCATACAAAGTCAAATTAATGATGGCCTGAGATCTCTCTAGGTCCTCGTCATTTGCATTTGGAAAGGTTTGTTAGCATTGCTTCTTCTATATTTTCTTTACTCTTTTAAGGTTAAGATAGTCCTTATGTTTTGCCTACAATGGAATATTATAGTTGATGCATGAGAATGGCATGAAATTTGGTTGAAATTTGATATTATGATTCCATGAAAAAACTATAGCATAGTGTGTGGCATGAATTTCCACTGAAAAACTATATGAAGAGAGGGCTTAAGGCTTAGGAAACTCTCATTTTGAACCCATTTTGTTGCCAATTTTTTTGTAAAAATTAGTCTATGTATGGTTGCCACTTACTTAAATCCACATGGGTTCCCTTGACCATTTTTGGTTTTATATGACCACTTTACACTATGAGTTGAGTTCTTACCTTCTCATCATGTTAGCATCATTCCTAAGATGATGATGTGCATTGATATAAAATTGTCCTAGATTGATATTGATGATTAAGGTTGCCTAGAAATATAATTAAACAGATTAAAAACCCATAATAACATAAAAAGGTCAAAAATGAGCTTAAAAGGGTAAAATAGTCATTTTTCTGAAAGGTAAGGGCAAAATGGTTATTTTACAAAAGAAGCGAGAGAAAATAATATTATAGTACTCTAGTCTAGGTTGAAAAGTGATATTAGGTATATGGGCCGAGAGAAAGAAAAGTACAGGTACACTAAAAGGCATGTCTCACATGAATAGTAAAAGTTGACTGAGTAAGACGAATAGTAAAAAGTGAGTAAGACAGGTGGACCCCACATGAAAAGTAAAGAGAAAAAGGTACTGGGCCCCATATATAAAATACATAGAAAAGATATAGGATATAATAAAAAGCCCAGATAAAAGTACACAACCTGGAGCCAAATGAATATGTAAAAATTTAAGATTGTACAGTGTCTCTCTTACCTCACCAAAACTGAAAATGGAGGGAAAATATGGAAAAAAAATACCCTTTCCCCTCCCTCTCACAAGAACCAAAATATCTAAGGGAAAAGAGCTAAAGTTGCATAAACAATTGGAGAATAATCTTGAGCCATTGGATCATAATGCAATCTAAGGGTCTAAAATCTCCCAAAACCTCTACAAATAAAGGCCAACCCCTCCCACTCTCCTTGCTCATTTTGCAACACCCCTCTCGAGAGAGGGCATGTGGTAGAGAGAGAAAGAGAGAGAGAAGGAAGCTAAGAAGAAAAAGAGAAAGAAGGAGAAGAAGAAGGAGGAAAAAGGAAGGTGCTTCAAGAGGTAAAGTTCTCCTCCATACTAACTTTAGTTTCTTCTAAGATTTAGGATTATAAAATAAGCATTCTTTTTCTTCTTTCCTCCATGGTAGCTTCAGCCAAGTATGGCCTTAGTTATGAATATTTCATAAAACTAAGAATAGAATGGTACTAGGACAATGAATGAATGATAGAATGCATGTTAGAATGGTTAAAGAGGGATGTTTTGGCCCTAATGATTTTTGCTTCTAGGAGTTGTTTTCTAATGGAATGGATGGAAGAAATTTGTTCCTAGGGTCCAAAATTGTAAGAAAAGACTAAAGGAATAAAGGCTTAGGCTAACATGAAGAATATGAAAATTCTAGCGTCACTTATGTACCTAGAATCAAGTTATGAGTATAGATTGTTAGTAAGCCTGTATAAGATGTGATTAGGCTTGTAAGGAAGTCAAGGTTGTGATTCAAGTTTGGAACCAAGTGGTAAGCAAGGAAGAAAAGCTCTCACAGTAATCTCTTGCCCTTGTCCTTGTGTTATTGATTAATGATTGATAATCATGAATTTTTAGCATTTTTATTCCCCTTATTTAAGCATTTTTAGTATTGAATTTTGGCTAATGTTATGTGTTTTAGATAGTATTTATGTAACTAGCCTTTATTTGGAATAAATGAGAATTTTGGGATAATTTTGGGAATTAAGCTTTAATTTGGATTATTTTTATCTTCCAAATTATTCCAATGGCTTAATTCTTCTTATTTTATTTTATTTGTAATTATGGGTCATTTGTGGTTTAATTATGATTAAAGAAATGATTAAGAATTGATCCATCTAACAGAAAAATTAACAAGGAGCTTTAGGGATTTTTTTCAGTAATTTATTTTCCTTATTTTTATTATTTTGGCTGATAATTTTCCTCCAAATTGAGCTTAAACTTTATCTCATTAGTAATTTAATTTCCTTAGATTAAAGTTTAATATGATTTATGGTACGTATTATTTAATTGGGAATATAATCTATCTGATATAACATTTTCTTGTAGGTAATGATTTATGGAGATTGATGGCCTGTTTGATTGGTGTTTTGAAAACAGTTTTTCTATTTTCGAAAACAGAAAACTCAGAAAACTTGTTTGGTAAACCTGTTTTTTATAAACTATTCTGGAAAATAGAAAAACAAAAAAACAGAAAACTCAGAACATCTTTTAGATGTTTTGTAGTTTTTGTTTTGGAAAACACAAGAAAAGGTGAAAAACATCCACCTCATTAATAGTAAAGTTGTAAATTTTGAATAACTTATCCATCACTCACTAGTTATGATTTTGAGAACAACTATTCAAATAGATTTTTTTGTTTTTTGTTTTCAAAACTTATTCTCGAAAACAATTTTACAAAATTGTTTTGAGAACAATAAAACAGAAAACGCTGTCAAACAGGCCCTGAAATTTTGAAGGGACATTTTAGTTATTAAATTAGAGAAATTTTATGGAAATTTTATTTTTTTAATTTTCTTATTTTTTCTCATTTTTACATATCCATTTGTATTTGGCTTTATTTTAATTGTCATACCTCACCTCCTTTGCAATATATTTCATGAGAGGGTCTTTTTACCTTTATCTTTTTAGTCAAACTCCCTCCCTCACACATAGAGTGCCAACACCTCCTCCTTTCTTCACCCCTTCTGTTTTTTTTTTTGCCTTCTCCTTCCTTCTTTCATTATCCATTTTTTCCATTTCAATTTCTTCTTCATTTTCAGCCACTCCACACCATTCTTCCAATATGCCACCATATCTACACCTTTATTTCATTCATTTTCATCTCCTTTGTATTTTCCTTAGCTTGGCTAAATCTCACCATTGAAGAGGAGAGAGCTTGAAGCCATGGGTCATTTCCTCCATTGTTACCATCTTCAATTTGGGCTACATGCTTCCATTTAAGCACATCATTATAGCTGAAACTCTCATTTTTCCGTGTTGTTGTCTTCGTTCAAATGGAGGGCAAAGGGAGATTGTGGTTTATTCATGAAGTGTAATATCTCTATATTTATGGCATATTATAAAAAATGCATGAAAAAGATGGAAAATGAAGGGAGACGGTAATTGGCTATGCTCATTTCATCACTGGAATTAATTTTCCATATGATCTTTAAAAGGAATTATGCTTGGTTTTTAGTTGAAATTAATTTTTTATAGGGTTCTTAGCAAGAATTAATTTCAAAACTGAGTCAAATGCAATATACTTATTGAATGGAAACTTATCTCAAGCTAAGCACAATGATATAAGTATTGAGTAGCTAGGAGGTCGAAGTTGAAAAATAGACTAATTTGTAAGTGTAATGAAAATAATTATTAAAAAATTGGTCTTTAGGGAAAATTATGAGAAAGAACCTAGAAGAATTAGTATTTTGCATTATTGACCCGACTAAAGGGAAAAGGCCATTTCCCAAGTTAGAAAAAGAAATGTGAAAATTGCATTTTATCCATAAGGGAAAAGAATTTTTCACAATTTAGTTCTTGAAAAGGAAGAATTTAGTACAATTTAGTCCCCAGGAAAAATTAAGGAATCAAAAGAATTAAAAATTATAATTTTACCCTAAGCCAATGGCAATTTTGGAATTTTTAGAAATCCTATCAAAATGGAGCTCCTAACAAGCGGAACTCAATGGAATACTGTTTAGATGCTAATTGGGTCCATATAAATTTATAATTCAAGTTTAAGGTCAAACATAATTTTTAAAAAGAAAAAGAGGTTTGTGAGTACCATAAAAGCAGACAGGTGAAAATAATAGGATGTGAATCCCTACAAATATATTTAAGGATAAAAATATTGAAGTTAGTCCAAAATTAAATTTAGAATGATCCTGTACCAATTAAGTGACAATTATGGTAAAAGTAATTGATCGGTATGAGTAGAAGTTATTGGTAAGAGTTATTTTTTACTAATAAAAATTATGAAGCAATTTTTAGCTGAAAATTTCCTCAAGTAGCGTGAAATGCAGCAGTTTGGGACAAGGATGGAATTTTTTTAATTTATTTTTGGGAAATAATTCATTAAGTTAACCAAGTTAGTCAATTAACCCAAGTTTACTATTCACACATTAGATCTCTCCCCTCCAAGCTTTGAGTTAAGGTGTTTAAGTGAGGATGAGAAGCTGAATTTGTAGAAAAGAGAGGCAAAGTGGCATGGCAAGAAGAGAGGAAAAGGAGAAGAGAAAGTAAAGTCGAAGGTGCAAGCTTGAAGATACAAGGCCAAAGGTAAGATTTTATGATTCCTAACTTGTGTTTGCAAGTAGATTAAGGTGTGTTAATAAAGTCATCTTCTTCCTCTTACCCTCCATAGATTTTGGCCTTGACCAAGTGTGAGGAAGAGATGAGTTTTTGCATAATAAACTTATGAGAAACACTAAACAAACTACTTGAAGCAAGATTTTGAAAGTTGTTTGATATATTTGAAAGAAATCAATTCCTCCTCTTCTTCCATGATTTTTAGAACACCTTATACTTAGGTCCATTTTCCATGTATTAAACTTTATATATGTCCATTTATACAAGATTAGAAACTTGATTCCATGAAATGACTGCAATAGAATTTTTTATAATTATCAGGTACTATTCATTGTGCAATTTCCTTTTTATCTGACAAACTTTGAAAATTCATACCTAAATCTGAAAACATCATCTTGGAGTTATTCAAATCTTTAAAAATAGCTTAAAAGATTCTCTTTATGGAAAAAATATGAAACAAGACAATTATTTTACCAATTTATACAGTCAATTCAACCAAAAATCATTGAAGCAATAGACATTTTTAAAATTTTTTGTAACTAACCATAAATTTGAAAATTCACCATAAATTTCAAACAACTCCAAATTGAATGATCTTGATGTCTATAGAAAGCCCCTCATGTCTAGTTTTCAACATATAAAGAACTCATATATTAAACATCAAAAGATATGTACAGTATAGGAATATTCCAACAATAGTCATGATGATCATATTCATCCTTCCACTTTGCTATCACATAGACTATTATATACATACAAAGCCATACTTTTCTTTACTTCACATATTACAACATGTTGAGTCTAGAGTGACATAATTACATTTAGGTATAGCTCTAAAACCATACACATTATTTTAGCCACATATTCCAAGCAAATGACTAAAGATACTAAATTCATCTTAATTAATAATTTTCTTTTCTTTTCCTTTTTCCTCTTGGGCAACCTTGCCATTGGTCAAACCTAGAAGAATTGAACAATTGGAGAGGGGTGAGATTCAAAGAATCTCAGTAGTTATATCTGTTAGGAAAAATATATGAAAACAACCGGTGCCCAGAAACGTATGATAACACACTGTCCTTAAGGTGTTATTCGCCCCCACTAGGTTTGCTGCAGGAATCCGACGAATCACCCCTAGGAGTTATTCTAAGCACCAAAGATATCTGACAGTAACTTCAGATACCTTGAAACACAGAACGAAACAGAGAGATTGTAAGCAAGAGAAGAGAATGTAAGGTGTTCTTTTAGTCTCTAGTCTGATCCTTTTATAATAGTAGAAAACAGAAAATTGAAACGTTGTTTATGAACCTGTTTGTTTCTAAACATTATATTTGAAACGTTGTTCATGAACCTGTTTGTTTCTGAACATTGTATTTGAAACGTTGTTCATGAACCTGTTCATTTCTGAACTTTGTATTTGAAACGTTGTTGTCAAATTGAAACAGAATATCAAATGACATGTTGTTTCAGAATGTACTATTTTAGAACGTTGTTATTTGAAATTCTGTTTCTGAAAAAAAATGATTAATTAAAATATTAATCTGAAATTCATACCAGACCAGATCTCCACCGTTAGATCAATCCAATGATCACGACGCGCCACGTGCCAAGTGCTAAGTGCTAAGTGCTTTAAATATTAAATAAATAATATTTAAATCCACTTAACATTTTTGTTCAATAATTATTTTAATATGCTTTGTCTTCTCTCTCTTATATACATTTTATAAACCTTACTCCCATCCAATGTGGGACTTTAGTTTTTTCAAACTATCTCTAACAATCCCCCACTTAGTTTGAAAAACTAAATGTTCTCTCTAAACATAAGAATATGCATAATAGCAGGTGTCTCTTGACTTGAACCTGTTAATAGTGTAAGTACTTCAAAGTATTAACAAGTAGATAGTTGCTTAATTGCATTGAACCACAACTTTAGTGTTAGTACTGGAAATACCACACACATAATCTCATATTGATTTTGTTCTGCATAGACTTCCCACACTTTTATGGCCATGTGCTCATCCTAGGCTTTTCATGAACATTTCAAGAATTACCCCTGAATTCTTGTAAGAAGCGGCACCACTTTTTATGTTCATATAGGTGGATTTCCATTAAGCCTTTAATTCCTCAGGCTTCCTTGAATCCATTAAGAGTTTAACTCACCCTGAACACTTAAGTTCTTCTTATATGCACTCTTCAAGGAATGGTTAAATGTCTACTCTAGTGCCCAGTCACTTATCAATAACTTGTTATTACCCATTGAACTTTTAAACCAGATTTGGTCTAGTTAAAGGTTGGGTTTCCATTACTGGTGACTGATGTTTACGGGGTTCAATCCCATTCTTCTTGATGTTTTGTTAACCAATTCTTTATTGAGTCCTTTTGTAAAAGGATCAGCCAAGTTTTCACTTGTTTTTACATATTGAATTGTAATTACTCCATCAGAAATTAATTGCCTTACATATTCATGCCTTAGGCTTATATGTCTAGATTTACCATTGTAAATTTTGTTAAATGCCCTAGACATTGTAGCCTCACTGTCACAATGTAAAGAGATGGCTGGCATCGGCTGTGGCCACAGCTTTATTTCCAATAATAAATTCCTCAACCACTCTCCCTCTTTACATGCTGATGCCAAGGCAATAAATTCTGATTCCATCGTAGAATGACTTATACAAGTCTATTTCTTTGATGCCCAGGAGATTGCTCCTCCTGCCAGGGTAAATATCCACCCTAAAGTTGACTTACTATCACTTACACCAGTTATCCAGCTAGCATCCGTGTAACCTTCCAAAACTACTGGAAATTTATTATAAAGCAGTCCTAGATTAATTGTTTTCTTTAGATATCCTAGGACCCTTGTAATTCCTTTCCAGTGTTCTGTCCCTGGATTACTAGTATATCTCAAAAGTTTGCATACTGTAAAAGCTATATCAGGTCTAGTACAATGCATTGCATACATCAAACTCCCAATAGCACTAGCATATTCTAATTGAGCCACTGATCTATTATTATTTTCTATTAAATGATGTGATGAATCAAAGGGGGTATTTGCCTCTTTTATATTTAAATGTTGAAACTTGTTCAAAATTTTACTAACATAGTGAGATTGATCTAGAGAAAAACATCCACTATGCCTCTTAACTTTGATCCCTAAAATAGTATCTACTTCTCCAAGATCTTTTATCTTAAATTGTGAGGATAAAAACTTTTTAGTCTCATTTATTGCAAACATACTAGTTCCAAAGATAAGCATGTCATCTACATATAAACAAATAATAACTCCATACTCACCAGTGAACTTTAGATAAACACACTTATCTACATTATTATGTTTAAAACCATGAGACAACACAACATAATCAAACTTTTCATGCCATTGCTTAGGAGCCTATTTTAAACCATACAAAGATCTAGTTAATTTGCAAACTTTCTTTTCATTTCCAGGAAGTACAAAGCCTTCTGGTTGTTCCATATAAACTTCTTCTTCTAATTCACCATTTAAAAATGCTGTTTTAAAATCCATTTGATGCACAAACAAATTATTAATAGATGCTAAAGCAAATAAAACTCTAATAGAAGTAACTCTAGCAACTGGTGCATATGTATCAAAATAATCAATTCCTTCTTTTTGTTTAAAACCTTTAGCAACCAACCTAGCTTTAAATATTTGAATAGAGCCATTAGTATTATATTTTCGTCTAAAAACCCATTTGCAACCAATAGGTTTTGACCCTTCAGGCAAATCAACTAATTCCCAAGTTTTATTAGACAACAATGAATCCATTTCATCATTTATAGCTTCCTTCCAGAAACTTGAGTCTCTAGACATCAATGCTTCCGTATATGTTTTAGGATCGTCTTCAATACTTAAAAGAATAGGAATTTGTCTTAACACTGATTCTCTATCACCTTCAACTAAGAAGACTATTGCTTGAGAATTAATAAAATCATAATCTAAATATTTTCCTTTCCTTGCTCTCTGACTTCTTCTAGGTTCAAATTCAGAATAAGGTTCTACTAATTCATTTCTTACAGATGTAGACTCTTCATGCTCTTTATTTTGAAATAAATCAGTTTGTACTGGATCAGAAACAAATTTTCCTTCAAAAAATTCAACATCTCGTGATTCAACAATTACATTGGAATCAATATCTAAGAGTCTATAGGCTTTTGAATTTTCTGCATATCCTACAAATATACTTTTCAAAGCTCTTGGTCCTAATTTAGTTCTTTTATGTTCTGGAACTTTGTAAAATGCAAGACATCCCCAAACTCTTAAATAATTTAAATTCGGTTTTCTACCTTTCCATAACTCATAAGGAGTGTATTTTATTGATTTTGAAATAACTCTATTAAGAATATGGTTAGCAGTTAATAACGCCTCACCCCACAAATTCATGGGAGTTTTTGCATTCAGAATCATTGCATTTACCATTTCTACTAAAGTTCGATTTTTTCTTTCTGCTAAATCGTTTTGTTGAGGTTTATAAGGAGCACTCATTTGGTGAATAATGCCATTATTTTCGCAAAATTGTGAAAAATCTGTAGAAAAATATTCTCCTCCTCTGTCACTTCTTAAAACCTTTATCTTCTTTTCTTTTTGGTTTTCTATAACATTCTTAAAGTTTAAAAACATCTCAAGAGCTTGATCTTTTGTCTTCATCAAATAAACATAAGTAAATTTTGAAAAATCATCTATAAAAGTTATAAAATATCTGTTTCCTCCTCTTGTTAAAATACCATTTAACTCACAGATATCAGAATGAGTAAGTTCTAAAATTTCTGAACTTCTTTGAATAGAAGGAAAAGGTTTTCTTACTGTTTTAGCTTGTACACAAATTTCACATTTGTTATTCTTATTATTTTCACAGGAGATTTATCCATTTTTAGACATATGTGCTATTGTTTTATAATTAACATGTCCTAATCTATCATGCCATAAAGTAAAAGATTGATCAAGCATATAAACAGAAACTGAATCATTCTTATTAATGCTTAACTTGAATATTCCATCAGAAACATAACCCTTTCCCACAAATACCCCATTCTTAGAGATAATAATCTTATCAGCCTCTAAGACAGCTTTCAGCCCCTTTCCAGACAAAACACTTGCAGACACAAGATTCTTTCTAATTTCTGGAACATGAAGTACATTATGCAGAATCATCTTCTTTCCAGAAGTAAACTGTAACTCAACACTGCCTCTTCCAAGTACATTTGCTGTGCTTCCATTACCCACAATCACATGCTGCTCTTGTTGAGCAATTTCATAATTCTTGAACAGATTCCTATCATGGCATACATGAACTGTTACTCCAGAATCATACCACCAGTCAAATGACTTTGCAGCAGTAGCCATATTTAATTCTGAAATCGTACCAATGTGCATGTTAGAAACCATGGTAATAATTTCATCACATTCTATATTTACCATGTTTGCACTATTGGTAGTTTCATTCCTTGGTTTTTTCTTATATCTGCAATCCTTTTTAAGATGTCCTTTCTTTCCACAAACAAAACAAGATTTTTGAGTCTTGAATTGTTTTCCAGAACTGAAACCAGTGGGCTCGGGGTTCTTCCTCTTGTTGTTGTTATTTACAGGAAAATTCTGATTTTTATGACCTGCAGCAGCCACATAGTTAACTTCGGTTTGAGATTCTGAATGCTTCTTTTGTAAGACACGAGTTTCTTGTTCAATCCTTAAATGTTTCAGAATCTGATCCAAAGTAAAACTTTATGTGGTGTGCAGCAACTTTTTCCTAAATTCATGCCAAGTAGGAGGTAATTTTGCAATAATGGTACCTACTTGCACTGACTCTGGAATGTCCACCTTCATATCTTTCAGTTTAGAAACTATAATCTGTAAATCATGAACTTGATCTAAAATGTTAACAGCATCTTGCAGTTTGTAATCAAAATACTGCATAATCAGAAACTTATCTGTTCCTTGCTTTTCTATGTTGTATTTGGCCTCCAATGCATCCCAGATCTCTTTTGGTGATAAGAAGGATGAGTAGAGATCATACAATCGGTTTGACAGTGTGTTCAGAATATGGCCACGACACAGCACTTCATCTTCTGCCCTCTTCTTGCGTCTAGCCTTAACTTCTTCACTTTCATCATCACTCGGTTCAACAAGAGGCTCCAGACTAGGATCAAGCAGATACGAAATTTTCATGGCAGTCAGCAAAAACATCATTTTGTCCTTCCACCTATTGAAATTCGTTCCATCAAAACGATCCAATTTGATGAAGTCTTGGTTCATGACCTTGAATGCTGATTCCTGGGTGGTCTCCATGATCAATCAAAATAAAGATAACACCTTAAGATTGTTAGGAAAAATATATGAAAACAACCGGTGCCCAGAAACGTATGATAACACACTGTCCTTAAGGTGTTATTCGCCCCCACTAGGTTTGCTGCAGGGATCCGACGAATCACCCCTAGGAGTTATTCTAAGCACCAAAGATATCTGACAGCAACTTCAGATACCTTGAAACACAGAACGAAACAGAGAGATTGTAAGCAAGAGAAGAGAATGTAAGGTGTTCTTTTAGTCTCTAGTCTGATCCTTTTATAATAGTAGAAAACAGAAAATTGAAACGTTGTTTATGAACCTGTTTGTTTCTGAACATTGTATTTGAAACGTTGTTCATGAACCTGTTTGTTTCTGAACATTGTATTTGAAACGTTGTTCATGAACTTGTTCATTTCTGAACTTTGTATTTGAAACGTTGTTGTCAAATTGAAACAGAATATCAAATGACATGTTGTTTCAGAATGTACTATTTTAGAACGTTGTTATTTGAAATTCTGTTTCTGAAAAAAAAATGATTAATTAAAATATTAATCTGAAATTCATACCAGACCAGATCTCCACCGTTAGATCAATCCAATGATCACGACGCGCCATGTGCCAAGTGCTTTAAATATTAAATAAATAATATTTAAATCCACTTAACATTTTTGTTCAATAATTATTTTAATATGCTTTGTCTTCTCTCTCTTATATACATTTTATAAACCTTACTCCCATCCAATGTGGGACTTTAGTTTTTTCAAACTATCTTTAACAATATCTGTTAGTTCAGTTGGCTTCCTAAGAGAGGAGGTGAATTGGGAAGTTTGGATTTTTCTGTAAAAAGTGAAATACAGTAGTAATAGTAGAAGTTCCTGAAAAACAGAGTATAAGATATAAAGAGCACTTGCAAAGTAAATGAGAAGAGGGAAGAGATTTATCCTGGTTCGGTCTACTCCACTTGACCTACGTCTAGTCTCTAAGCCACCACTTGATATTTCTCCACCTTTCTTTGCAAGATTTGAATGGGTTCTTGCAAAAACCGCAATAAAACCCAACTCGGACCTTGAGCTGAACAAATCTCTCTACTCTTCTAACTCAAGAGTAAGAACAACTCTCTTAGTGTAATCTCACACAAAGCTCTATCATGAAGTGTATAGGTATATACAGAATGAAAACTCTCTCTCAAAAGAGTGGATATGAAAGTTTAAGTACAATGAATGAGCTAAACAAAGGGTAGATAAGCTTTGAAAGAATCAGTAATTAATTCTGCAGCGTTTTGGCTTTTTTATGTTTTTTCTCATTACCCAACAAATTAAATGAGGTCCTATTTATAGTTTTAGAGCAAAACTATCCGTTGGAAATAAAGATTAGCCATTACTCTCAGAAAAATAGCCTTTCACCTACCACATTAAATGCATCTGACAGAGGTTATGCGAATAACGGGTGACATTGGCTCTTGTTTTCAACGTAGACCTTTTGTTATATAGATAACCTAGCTAGGTTTTGTAGATAATATTCTCCCCATAATGATTAAGTTTTAGCTCAAACACATTTTCAAGAAAACCTACTCAGTTGTTAGGATAACGTTAAGTTTTTCTCAAACTGAGTTTTTGTAAAACTTAGGTTATTAGGATAACCTCCTAAGGTTATGCGGATAACCTATTTTACTGAAGAAGAATCATGAGTTCTGTAATATTGGTTATGCAGATAACCTTTTTAACCAAGGAAAGTCCAAGGGTACTGAAACATAGGTTATGTGCATAACCTCCCTAGGTAATGCGGATAACCTATTTAACCGAGAGGAGTACAAGTGCTTTGTAACACACGTTATGTGGATAACCTCCCTAGGTTATGCTAATAACGGGCTGCACAGTACAATTGACCTTCACTATTCATTCCCTTATGTGGATAAGGTGCCCATCTTATTAGGATAACCACCTAGACAGTCCTGTGAACATGATGCACGGCTATGTTATGGGGATAACCTCAATCTCTTTTCATGAAATTGAAGAAGGGACATTTAGAAAAGCTGAGATTGAGTCTTTATCCTCATAATCTTCATTGGTTATGTGTATAAGGTAACCCTTTTCATGAAAACAAGATGAGAACACTTAGAAACAACTTTGAAATTGAGACTTTATCATCATAAGTAAAAACATTTTCATGAAAACCATTTTGAAATACTGAGCTAATCATTAATCATTAAATAGATACCTTATTTAATATTGGGTGAGGTCAATTTCAAAGCTTTACTATCTTCCTTTATAAATGAATTTCTAAAATATGTGAAATAATTCCTCAATCTTCAGGAAACTCTAACTTTATTCTTCATATAACTTGTGTTCCTTTGATATTGGATTTCCAAGCTCATTGTTATTTAGAATTATCAAAACCATCTGAATTAACATTCTCCCCCTTTTTGATAATGACAAAACAACTTAAACATTTTATTAATACTTGGGTTTGCATAAAGCTCCCTCTCAATATATGCATGGTTTAAATAAGATCAAATATTGCAGTGCATATATTTTCAGAGCAAAGTAAATCATGAATGGATAGAGTTCACATAAAGGAGTTCATTGAATCATAAGCAGTCATTACAATTAAGAGGGATTACATACAAAATTAGCAACAAAAACACAACTGAAGAAAAATACAAGCACAAAAACACAGCAAGTCCAGTTAAGTCTCTTTCTTTGAAGGGGTGGACTTTTTCTTCTTCTTGATTTTCTTCTTTTTCTTCTTCTCTTTTTCTTTCTTCTCTTCTTCCTCCTTTTCCCTCTCTTCCTTCTCTTTTTTTTCCTTCTCCCCATTTTTGTCATCAGCAATTGGGGAGTATTTAACTGCTTTTGCATCAAGCCAAGCAATCTTCTGATCAATCTTGGCTTTCCTTTCCTGAATCAGTTGAAATCTCTTATCTAAGGCTAGAGGGAATGTTGGAGAAAGAGCTAGGACTGAGGACACTGGAATAGCCTGAAGTGGCACACCAGTATAGATAGGAGAAGAAGAGGGAAACACAGGGATGAAAGAAATGTCTAGAATCACAGGAGGCAGTGATATAATAGGATGAGGTGCAGGAGAAGGATTAGTATCAGAGAGAATGGTTATTATTTCTTGCACAGCTGCCTCAGCTAGGTAACTAATTCCCTCAAAGGAGATGGGTCAGATGGAGGAGGAAAGAGAGCATTAAGCTCTTGTCTACGATGGTGGAGATAAATTTAGTGAATGAAGTCTCTTTCAAGCAAAAGTGTTAGGTTGACTGGTCACCCAAGAGGGGGGGTGAATTGGGTGATGCAAGATTTTCGCTCTTTTGGATCACAACCCAATTTCACTAAGAGTGCAGTAAAACAGGGATAAACAGAGGTGGTTGTGTGCAGCAGCTGAGTAGAGAAGATAAAGAACAATACATAATGATTTATACTGGTTCAGCCCAACCACTTGGCCTACATCCAGTCCCCAAGCTACCACTTGAGATTTTCCACTATATCCCACAGGTTTGATCCGGGCACCTGTGAAGCCTTAGTACATTCTCACAAGTTTCAGTAGGCACTTGTGAAGCCACTCTCCTCACACCCTTACAAGATGTGTAAATCCCTTAGTATTTTCCCACACTAAGATTCTACCCAGAAAATGTAGAAAGAAATATTTACAGAATGAAAACTCTCTTGAAGAGTAGATAATACATTGAAAGTTCACTCTATTAAGGTGGGTGTTTCAAACTATGCTGAGATAGAAGGATTTTACAAGTTGTAGCAGCATTTTCGCATAAACTCTCTTAAGATTGTTACCCATAAGTTCAAATGATGTTGTATTTATAGTTTTGTAGTGTAATTAGACGTTAGATACAAGATCTAGCCGTTAGAGATGTTACCCAACGGTTTACTCTGCAAAACTAGCCGTTTACCAACCTCATTTAATGAATCTGACATACTGAAATTTGAATTTTGGATGTTAACAGACGAATTTCAAAGAGTCCATAAGTTAAAGTTTTTAGTGTTGAAGTTCGAAGTTCGTCTGTCCAAAGCTGAAATTCGAATTTTCATCTTGATAAATGTTTCTATATTGGAACATTTGAATTTTGGAGTTTAAAGTTCTTCTGGTAAGTTTAAACAGTAATTCCATATTGCTATAGTGCTTTCGAAGTTCGAATTTTGGTTCCCAAAATTCATCTTACAGTGAGCAACTCAATATGGCACAAGTTCTTCCTTTCGAAATTCGAATTTTGAATGTGGAAATTCGTCTGTTGGTTGTTTCAGAAGTGTTTTCATGTTTCTGGAATTGTGAAATTCAAATTTTGAAAGTGGAAAGTCGTTTGTTGGTTGTTTTAGAAGTATTTCCATGTTTCTGGAGTTGCGAAATTCGAATTTTGAAAGTGGAAATACGTCTGTTGGTTGTTTCAGAAGTATTTTCACGTTTCTGGAATTGTGAAATTCAAATTTTGAAAGTGGAAATTCATCTGTTGGACCTGAAGTTTGAATTTTGGAGGTCAAAATTCGTCTGTCAGTGGCAAGCTCAATTCTGCACGAAGATTCTCTTCAAAATTCGAATTTTGGAGGCCCGAAATTCGTCTGTCGCAACGGAACCTATGTAACTTCGAATTTTGCACTGTAGACAATTTTGCAGAAGCTATAACTCTCTCATTTTAACTCCAAATTAAGCAAATGACCTATGGTTGGAAATCTCTGAATGTCTACTTTCAAATGAAACAAGCTTCACTTAAAAAAAAACTTATTTTGTGAGATATGATCAAAAGAGTGATAAGAGGTCAAAATTGAAAATTCATATCTCACTACTCAACTTTAAATAACCATAGATTTTTCATATGACTTTCATTTTGAGTGAAATAACCTTCTTTGAAAATCTTATTAAGTCTAGTTTCATATGAAATAAGTTTTACATCAAAACCATACGTATTTTGAGAGATATATTAAAAATACTAATCAAAGGTCAAACTCTGAATTTTTGAAAATCAGATTTCACTAACTATGCTTGACTCGAAATTCGAATTTCAACACCTGAAATTCATCTGTCATAGGTAATATCTCAGGAACTTCAAATTTCAGTCAGCAAAGTTCATATTTTCACAAAGTATATGAAGTTTAACTTCTCAAAATTCATCTGTCATCGGAGTTTTTCAAATCTAACTTATGCTGACATCATATTTACTT
Source organism: Adenanthera pavonina (assembly GCA_026686845.1). Classification (NCBI taxonomy): domain Eukaryota; kingdom Viridiplantae; phylum Streptophyta; class Magnoliopsida; order Fabales; family Fabaceae; genus Adenanthera; species Adenanthera pavonina. The sequence continues at coordinate 5,231,968 of JAIVEN010000019.1, read as the reverse complement.
AATCTAACTCATTTAAAACATATGGTAACAAGATTAAGTGATTTTCAAAGATTAATTCCACCTCAAGACCTAAGTGAAAATAAAATATATCTAGTGATTAGGTCTTCAAATGTTGAGTTCCACTTCCACTTGGACATTCCTTTCTTGGCATGCTCCCTTCTGATCTTCCATTTTTGGAGCATCCTTTTTCTTCTTTCTTGAGTGATGCATGACATTGATTTCCATTTCTGTATTCCAATGCTCACTCTTCTTACTTGGACCAACCTACATTTAATATATAACACTTACAAACCAAGTAGTTAGTCTAGTTTATATATCCAACTTATGTTATTAATTATAAAAGTACAATGGATATATTTATACATAGCATGATATATGTATTATAACCATAATTAAATACATGCTCATATGTATTTTACTTCTTTAAGGAACATTACATATGTCAGATGCATTTGTTCCTTATTACTCTATATTTGTCATCATCAAAACTTATATTATACTAAACCTTACAATCTCCCCCTTTTTGATGATGACAAATCACTAGTGACAAATATGCTTAATAAATGATTAACAAATATAATGCAGTTTAATTTAGATAATTCCAAATTAAGCATATGCATATTTTTTACACAACTTCTCCCCCTATTTGACTTCAGCAAAAAGGTTTGAAAAATAACAAGTATTTCTTCTCCCCTTATTTGTAAGATTGTACCAGTAAGTATAGATGTCTGGGTTGTTTCAAGCACATATAAAAACACAAACTGAAATATAAATTATCATCAAAACTTATTATGCACTGTATGTTCAGACTGTGTCAAATTTTTACTGATATCAAAATTAATACCAATTGTTACCAATCATTTTCAAAATTGATACCAATGGATAGTGATATTCAAACTAATATCAGTTGTTGCTTGAAAAGTATTATGATACCAAATGTTATGATGCTTCTTGTCAAGATGATCATGATATTCAAGCATCACAAGAGGTATCTCAGATTTGAAGAGTTGTTACCTTCTTCCTTTATGATCAAGGAGAGATGTTGAAATATCATTGCTCCCTTTAGCAGATTAGAGCTAAGCAACAAAACTCTTCATAGTGAAATGAGGTGAGTTAAAGCATAAACAACTTAATTTCAGAAAATGCTCCCCCTCAACTTATGCATTTCATAATGACAAAGCCAAGAAAGCATAAGCATGTTTAGTCAATCAGTACATGATGTGGGTATTATGATTTAAGTTTTTCTTTTAAAATCAGAATGACCTTTTAAAAACTTTTACGTGCAAATTTACATGCTCCCCCTAAGTATGAGTATTTATTCAAATATACATATTTTTCAGATAGTGGCTTAAATCAAAATCAGTATACAAGGGGAATTTTAAAAAGCACACAAGTTTAGTTATATAAATAAAGAAATGGACTTATGCAAATACTGAACTTTTCAGTAAGCACCATCATATTCAAATAATTCATCATTTGAACAAGGACCATACTTTATTTTAATAACCTCAAATAATAGCATCAACCAAGCATATATATGAAAATTTGTTAAACACTTACAAACCAGTTTGGTTAATAGCTAATTTCTTCCCTTTTCAGTATGCTTCCAATCTGTATTTAACGTGAAATTAGGTTTCTGGAATTTTTAAAACATATAGAGGACATGTCAAGCTTTAAAATGACACCTAATTCACACCATTTGGAATTAATGGTGATTTTTCAAAGTTAAGGTTTAGAACAGGGCATGAATGGAAAAACTGAAAACTGAAAGTTAAGTACTAGAAAATTCAAAAGATAATATAAAATCATACATAGCTCAAAAAATTCATTGGTTTAAATTTATAGAAAGGTATATGTTTTAAGTTTCATATGCCACTAATTTGGAGGTAAATGGAGCTATATAATAGAAGATATGGTTTTTTTCCCTAAATTGTTCCAATGAAATTTGAATTCTGACCCTTCATGATTTAAGTTAAAGTTATGCCCTGTGTAAGTGAAATAAATATATAAGAAAAATATATCTATAAGTATACATCTAGAGCTTTCGAATGATATAGAGTATGCATAATTTGGAATAGAATAGAATGAAATATAATTTTTCAAAATTGAGGTCAGAAAACTAGAAGATAGAAAAATGACCAAATGAATAGTAAATTTCCACGAAATTTACTATATAAATTGGCCTAATGAAGTTACTGTTTCATATTTGTTCCATGTATATCTGAATTTAAGATAATTTTAGAGACTTGAATTATTTCAAGATGATTTTTCTAGATTTAGTTATGAATTTTCAAAATTCATCGGGCAAAATAGAGTTTGCCAAATGAATAATACCCCGAATTTTGAAAAGTTTTGTTTTTATTATATTATGATTCTAGTCTCTAAACCATGATGAAAGACATCTAATATGATCTAATACATGGAAAATGAGCCCTAATATAAGGTATTACATATCCTCCTCATTCCATTCCTCTTTAAGTTTCTTTCTGTACTTCCCGTCATCTTGCAGTTTCATCGGGATGGAGTCTCCCTTTTGGATGACTAACCAATTATTCAAGTCAATGGACTGAAGATAGATTTGTATCCTCTATTGGTGTTGTTTTCTTTTGGAAGAATGCCTTCACCAAAGCTAGCCATGTAATCTCCTAGATTGTTAGATGCTTCAACTGGGAGTTTGGGCTCTGATACCACTTGTTAATTCAGCTAGCTTCCCAAGAAGGGGTGAATTGGGAAGTTTGGATTTTTCTGCAAAAAATGAAATGTAGTAATAATAGTAGAAGTTCCTGAAAAATAGAGTGTAAGATATAAAGAATACCTACAAAGTAAATGAGAAGATGACACAGAGATTTATCCTGGTTCGGCCTACTCCACTTGACCTATGTCCAGTCCCCAAGCCACCACTTGAGATTTCTTTACTATTCTTTGCAAGATTTGAATGGGTTTTTGCAAAAACTACAGCACAACCTAGCTCAGACCTTGAGCTGAACAAATCTCTCTCACTCTTCTAACTTAAGAGTAAGAACAACTCTCTTAGTGTATTCTTATACTAAGCTCTATCACAAAGTGTATAGGTATATACAGAATGAAAATTCTCTCTCAAAAGAGTGGATATGAAAGTTTAAGTACAATGAATGAGCAAAATAGAGGGTAAGTAAGCTTTGAAGGAATCAGTAATTAATTCTGCAGCGTTTTGGCATTTTTATGTTTTTTCTCATTATCCAACAAATTAAATGAGATTCTATTTATAGTTTTAGAGCAAAACTATTTGTTGGAAATAAAGATTAGCCGTTACTCTCAAAAAAAAGTCATTCACCTACCGCATTAAATGCATTTGACAAAGGTTATGTGGATAACCTCCTCAAGTTATGCGAATAATGGGTGACTGTTGGCTCTTGTTTTCAACGTAGACCTTTCGTTATGTAGATAACCTAGCTAGGTTATACGGATAACATTATTCCTAGAATGATTAAGTTTTAGCTCAAGATATTTTCATGAAAACCTACTCAATTGTTAGGATAACGTTAAGTTTTTCTAAAACTTAGTTTTTGTAAAACTTAGGTTATTAGGATAACCTCGCAAGGTTATGTGAATAACCTATTTTGTTGAAGAAGAATCATGAATTCTGTAACATTGGGTATATGGATAACCTCTCTAGGTTATGCGGATAACCTTTTTAATCAAGGAAAGTCCAATGGCACTGAAACATAGGTTATGCGTATAACCTCGCTAGGTTATGTGAATAACGGGTTGCACATTACAATTGGCCTTTACTGTTCACTTCCTTATGCAAATAAGATGCCCACCTTATCAGGATAACCATCTGGACAGACCTGAGAACATGATGTCTAGCTATGTTATGTGGATAACCTCAACCCCTTTTCATGAAATCATAGAGTAGACACTTGAAAAGGCTTTGAGATTAAGTCTTTATCCTCACAACCTTCAATGGTTATGCGCATAGGGTAAAACATTTTCATGAAAACAAGGTAAATACTTAGAAACATCTTTGAAATTGAGACTTTATTCCCATAAGTTAAAATGTTATCATGAAAATAAAGTGAACACTTAGAAACATTTTGAAATTGAAACTTTATCCTCATAAGATAGCTTTTTTCATGAAAACCATTTTGAAATCATGAGCTAATCATTAATCATTCAATTAGATATCTTATTTAATATTAAGTGAATTGAAATTCGAAGCTTATCTACCTTCTTTTACAAATAGCTTCCTAAAATATGTGGAGCAATTCTTCAACCTTTAGGAAACTCCAACTTTGTTCATCATTTTACTTGTATTCCTTTGATATTGGATTTCCAAACTCATTTGTTTAGAATCATCAAAACATATGAATTAACAAACATGATGTCGGGTCTATTAGCTATTAGGTACAGTAAGGAACCAATCATTCTTCTACATTGAGTTATATCAAATGGTTTTACTCATTCATCCATGTCAAGCTTTGTGGCAATAGCCATTGGAGTTCCCATTGATTTAGCACTTTTTATTCCAAATTTATTTGGCAACTCTTTTAGATATTTTGATTGATTTAGGATGATGTCATCATCACATTGTTTGATTTGTAGTCTAATGAAAACTTTGACTTCTCCCATCATTGACATCTCAAATTCACTCTGCATTAGCTTAGAAAAATTCTTACACAAGGATTCATTAGTGGCACCAAATATGATATTATTAACATAAATTTGAACAATAAGTAAATCTTTGTTTTCCCTTTTAGTAAAAAGAGTTGTATCAACTTTGCCTCTATTGAATCCCTTGTTAATCAGAAAGTTACTTAGTCTATCATACTATGCTCTAGGTGCTTGTTTTAAACCATAAAGAGCTTTCTTCAGTTTATATACATGATTTGATTTTGTTGAGTCCTTAAAGCTAGAGGTTGATCAACATAAACTTCTTCCATGATATAACCATTCAGAAAGGCACTTCTTACATCCATTTGATACAACATTATTTCTTTTATACAAGTATAGGCTAGGAGAATCATTATTTCTTCCAATCTTGCAACTGAAGCAAAGTTTCCTCATAAAGTTTGTTTCTAATCTTTCTTCTTGATTATATCATTTAGCTACCAACCTAACTTTGTTTCTAATTATTATTCTAGACTCATCAAGTTTGTTTCTAACACCCATTTGGTTCCAATAATAAGATGATCATTAGGCCTAGGCACTAAGTCCCAAACTTGATTCCTCTTAAACTAATTCAGTTCTTCTTGCATAGCTAATTTCAGTATTCATCTGTTAAAGCTTCTTCAGTACACTTAGGTTCAATTTGAGAAATGAATGCATAGTTATTTATTTGATGTCTAAGTTGTCTTCTGGTTTTAACATTCTCCTAAACATCCCCAATCATTTGATCAACAGGATGACTTCTTTGATATCCCAAGCTCTAGAAAGTTCTTGAGAAATTTCTTCATTATCTTCAAATTTCATATCTTTCTCCTAAATATCTTTCTCTACTACAGTAGATTCTAAAATTTTTGGAGGTTCAATTTTATTTTCCTTAGAGAGGTTCATGTTCTTAAAACTAGAAATCAGTTTATCCTCATCTAAGATAGGTTTAGAAACAGTTTCATTTTCAACGAAAACTACATGCAAGATTCTTCTATGGTCCTAAATCTTTTATTAAATACTCTATAAGCTTTGCTTCATTAGAATAGCTAAGGAATATACCTTTGTCTGATTTGGCATCAAACTTACCCAAATTTTCTTTTCCATTGTTGTGTATAAAGCACTTACATCCAAATACATGCAGGTGTAAGAGATTTGGATGCAAATACTTGTATTCTTTATTAATGATGCAGCTTGTTGTGTTTACTGCATCAGCCCAGAAGTATTGAGGAAGCTTTTTCTCATTCAGCATTGCTCTTGCCATTTCTCCAAGTGTTCTATTTTTCCTCTCCACGATGCCACTTTGCTGAGGTGTTTTTGGAGCTGAAAAATTGTGCTCAATGCCATGTTCTTTACAATACTCCAAGAAGCTTGAGTTTTCAAATTCTCCTCCATGATCAGACCTAATAGACATAATAGAAATACCTTTCTCATTTTGCACTTTCTTGGCTAAGGTTACAAATGCATCAAATGTCTCATCTTTGGAGGAAAAAAATAAAGTCTAGGTGAATCTAGAATACCATCTACAATTACTAACATATACAAATTTCCACCAATACTTTTTACTCTAGATGGACCTACCAAATCCATATGTAGCAACTGTAGTGGTCTAGATGTAGAGATGATATTTTTAGATTTGAAAGAGGACTTAGTTTGTTTCCCTTTAAGATAGGCATTACATTCTCTGTCATTTTCAAAAGAAATATTGGGTAAACCAGTAATTAACTAATTTTTAATTAACTTGTTTAGTTGGTTCATATTATCATGTGCTAATCTTCTATGCTATAACCAACTTTCATTATCTTTACTAATTAAACATATGGAATTTAGATTAGGAAGTTCTTCTAAGTCAATAGTATAGCAGTTACCATCCCTTTAAGCTTTAAGGATAACCTTGTGATCACTTTTTCTAATGACCAAGTAGAATTCTAAGTCAAATAGTATCTAATTTCCTTTATCACAAGCTTGACTTATACTCAACAAGTTGTGATTGAGACTGATTACAAATAGCACATCTTTTATGGATGTTTCTGGATTTCTGCCCACAATGCAAATGCTAACCACCTTGCCATATTGGTCACCTTCAAAGGTTACTTTTCCTCCTTTCTTGTCTCTGAGGGTGATGAGCTTCTCTTTATCACCAGTCATATGTCTTGAGCATGCACTATTCATATACCATTTGTTCCTCTTGCTAGCTCTAAGACATACTTGCAAAACAGAATTTAGTCCTTCCATTTATGTACCCAAATTTATTTTGGTCCTTTTCTGTTAGTAGCATTCTCCTTAGCTATAGATGTACTTTTGGGAATCCATTCTACCTTCCTACCAAGTCCATTTTTCTTTAAGGAGCATGAATTGGAAATGTGTTCCTTCTTGTTATAGAAGTGGCAGGTGATAAAGGGACTGCTAGATTGAGATGCAGGAAAAAACAATACAAATAATATTTTTATTTTACATGTTTAGATTGGGTAGAATCTCAATAGTTTTTGAAGAGTCACATTTCTTCTTATACCCATCTGCACATACAAAATGCCTTATATATAAATTTTAGTTTTTCTTCTTAATCTTTTCTTTGATTGCACAAGGGTCATAACTAAGACCAGCTTTAGCTTGTGCAATCCTTTGACTCCCTAGTAATGCATACAACATGTCTTTACATTTTATAAGATTAGCTAGGCTTCTGAGAAGATATTCATTATTTTTCTTAAGCTCAATGCATGATGAATAGCAAGCAAATTCAACTTTATTCTAAGATGTAATGTTATACATTTTACATCCTGATTCTAGTTTGCTAATATTCTTCTTAGATAGTTTTAGTTCTTTTGTAGTCTTGATGAATTCATCATACAGATCATAAAATGCATCAAGTAAAACAAAATCAGAAAGGGCAGAATTATTTACCTTATCTTTATTTTCACTATCAGATGAGTGATGAGCTCCTTCTATAGCACATGCTATCAAGCATATGTTGGTAATCTCTGTTAGATAAGCTAGCTTCCCAAGAGGGGGGGTGAATTGGGAAGATTAAAAATTTTCTGCAAAATGTCAAGAGAGTGAAGAAAGCAAAGTATAGATGGTAAAACAGAGTATAAATGAATAAACTATAAAAGTTGCAGTAAAGAGAAGAAAACTCAAATATTTATGCTGGTTCGGTCTCTCCACTTGACCTACGTCTAGTCCCCAAGTCACCAATTGAGATTTTCCACTATTCTGCAAGAATCAGTGGGCTTCTTGCAAATGCCTCAGTATAAAGATGATGCTCTATTTCTAGAGCTCACTCTTTCACTCTATGTACTCTTACTAAGTGCTTCCCCAATCCCTTGTGATATCCCCTCACAAGAAAATCTTTCTTCCAGATGAAGATAAGATTGTTTACAATGATTAAACTCTCTTAAATAGAGTGTATATGAAAGTTGTAGTACAAAGTATTGAAGTGTGAGAGTAAGAGACTTTGAGTAGATGATTTGGCAGAGTTTCAGTATATACAAAGTTAAAATTGTTTCCCACAACTTCAAATGATGTTATATTTATAGATTTAGGTCTCAACTATCCGTTAGAGATAAAATCTGTCTGTTGGAGAAGTTATCCAATGGTTACTCTGAAAAACTATCCGTTAACCAACTGCATTTAATGCTTCTGACATTCTGAAATTTAAATTTCAGTTGGTCAACAGACAAATTTTGAAGAAACCGAAGGCTAAAGACTTCAACGTTGAATGCCTGAAGTTCGTCTATCATGAAGTGAAGTTCAAATTTTGATATTTGGAAAATGTTTCTATGTTGTGACATACGAATTTTCAAGTAGAAAGTTTTTCTGTTAAGTGTGAACAGTATTTTTAATTTGCTACAGTGCCTTCGAAATTCGAATTTTGGAACCCCAAAATTCGTCTGTCCGTAGCTGGTTTATAAGGCACAGTAGTTCATATAATTCAAAATTCAAATTTTTAAAGGGCAAAGTTCGTCTATCAGAGAGACTTCTTTTCAGATTAACTTTAAAATTTGAATTTATAAATACTGTCATTCGTATGTCAACATATCATTGTAATAGACTCACAAGCTTAGTTTCTGAAATTTGAATTTTCATATTCAAAGTTCGTCTGTCAGTGAGCAATTTTGAAATCCAATCTAAACTTGGTTTCAGATGAACTTTGACATAATTTCAGATGAATTTCTTTAGTTTTCATAAGTTACTTTTTGTCTGAAATTTGAATTTTCAAAACCCAAAGTTCGTATGTTACTGAATGTTCCTTTCAGACACTTATCAAAATTTGAATTTTCTCAAGTCAAAATTCGTCTGTCAGAGAGACCTCTTTTCAGAATTGTTCATTTTTAGTACGAAATTAGAGTTTTCAAAGCCAAAGTTCGAATTTCCAAGATGACAGAATAGTATAAACCTTTCAAACTTCGTCTGTTGGTGGGTGTTTTTCAAATGTTCCATGTTTTAACATAGAATCAAGGTTTTAAAACATCTTTTCACCAAATCAAAGTCTTTTACTCAAATCAAAACATTTCTAAACATCCTACATGAATCCTTGCACTGATTTCTCCAGAATTTCCTCACTTGAACCTTTTTGTGCACCTTTGATATCTTTATTCCAAGCTCTTGAAGGTTGGTTTGGAATCATCAAAACACTTGATTCAACATTCTTCCCCTTTTTGATGATGACAAAACAACTTACAAACTGAATTAGTACTTGGGTTTGCTTTGACAAGCTCCCCCTCAACACATGCATTATATTTCAAAAGATATCGTATATAGTAGATTAAGTAAAGAGATTCAAGGATTAACAGGAACAGATCATTGCAAGCAAGGAATTCTTTCATTTAAACTATCATTGCTTTTACAAAAAACAAATAATGCAAAATAGTTCAGAATACATAAACACAAAACACAAACAACAGAAACATAACAAAACACTACAAAAGGACCTAAGCCTAAGTTCTAATCACTTCTTCTTTGACTTGGTCTTCTTACTGTAAGTCTTTCCAGATGGCTCAGCAGCAGACTTGCCAGTTTGCTTACTCTTCTCCCCCTTTTTGGCATCATCAGGAAGGTGAACATAATCAGCCGGAGGAGGGATCTGAGAAACTGGAATAGCTTTGAGGGGCACAGGAGCAAAAGGAAGATGTGGATTAATTGATGGAGGAGGCTCAGAAGGCTCAGGGCTTGGATTCCCATCTTCAGAGACCTCAAGTAGCTCTTGCATCTCTCGTCTGGAAAGAGCCAATTGAGCCCTTTGTTCTTTTAAAAGACCATATGCAGCGAGAGATGAAGGAGCAGGGTCATCAGAACGAAATATTTCTTCAAGCCTTCTTCTCTGAGCTTGCAAAAGAGCATCGTGAGCAATAGCTTCCAGATCAACAAAAGGCACAATGCTCCTTTCTTCATTTTTGGCAACCTCCCTAATTGATGAAGTAGAGATAGTTGCCACTAATCTTTCTACTTGCTCAGATTCTTGCTAGGACAGGATTGACTCTTGAGCATCTGCTGTAATGGGCTCATGAAAGCTTGAATCCCGAGCACCCTCTTCCTCCATGCCATAGTCCAAGGGAGGACCAGGACTTGGTGTGCTTATTGTACCAGCAACCTCAGTATCAGCTACAGCATCATCATGCTCAGAAGAGGCTAGCTCAAAGGGGCTTGGAGGCTCAGGAGTTGGAGACTGAGCAGGCTCAGAGAATCCTGGCTGAGGTGGAGCTGATGTGGCAGGAATTGCACTCTGAATATCTTCATAAGCATCAGCAACCACTTTCATGTTCTTAGCCAACTGCTGAATCTGATCATGCAGATGAGCAAATTTGGCATTTTGCTCATCCCTGATGCTAAGTATGAGTGTAGACAAGCTGTAATATAATTCAATGACCTTGGTTGGCTTGGCACGAAAGGAGGGAGTAGATGGAATGTGAGCAGGTTTAGATGGAGATGGGACAGGCTGAGAAGGCTGAGGTGTAGTCCTTGCAGGAGCCACAGAGGTACCTTTTTGATATTGGGAGGCATCTTCAACAAGGAAAAGATCTTCAGATTTTCCTGCTCCCTTCCCAATCCATCTTCCTTCAATTCTTTTAATCCCCATTCTTTGAAGTTCCTCTTCCTTGAAAATCTCAGTAGGCTTCATTTTCCCTTTCTCAAGGTGCTGAATTCCAGCATATTGTAGAATTCTGGAAATGATTACTGCATAGGGGAGTGTAGAGTCTTTCCTTTGATCCCTTGCCTTGATCATGCATTGGAGAATGATGTGACCCATGTTGATAAGCTTCCCACGCATGATTGCTGCCATCACATGTGCCTCTGTCCTTGTGATCAGATTGAAGCTACCTCCTTTTTTGAAGATGATCCTTGACACTATGTAGTGTAGGATCCTTACTTGAGCACTGAGATCAGTGGGCTTCAGTAAATTTATGGTTGGCCTATTCTCCTTTCTTCTGAACAGAGTGTTCAGGATTGTGCTCTCCTTATAGTTCAGGAATGGGCCATCCTCTTCATCAGCAGTCTCTACCTCATCCATATACCCAGAAGCGGTGATGTCAATCTTAAGGCCATCTTGCCCTGGGATTTCCAATACTTCATTAAAAGTTTTATCTGTGAGCCAGATGGTCCTTGATCTCAGATTGATCTCCCACTTCTTCTTCTTGCTGTTGTACTTCAGAGAGGCGTACCATGTCTTAACTACTTCATCATCATACCTCTTTGGTATCTCTAATAGATTCTTATATCTCAGCATCCATATCCCAGCATCAAAATTGTTAGAGACTAAGAAATCTTCCATGTTCACATAATGAGGCTTGATTACATTTTTACTTGCAAACTTAGTTGAGTATTCCTCCTGAATTTGAGGAGTGCTCCATAATGGCATTATTGTGAGTTGGTATTCTCCAGATTCAATACTGGAGGAGGAAGTGGAAGCAACAGCATCAGCAGCAGGAATAGGAACCGAAGGCTCTATTTTCTTCAAAGAAGAAGGTCCAACTTTCTTTGATTCTGCCTTTGGGGTTGTCTTCTGTCGTTTGGAGGGAGTTGCTTTGCTTGATTCGGCTTTTCTCTTTGATTTTTCACCCTCCTTTGAGGCATATTGTGATTTAACCGTTCTCTTTAGTCATGCCTCTCCCTTTCCAACTTCTAGATTCTTTACTCTTGCCATTTTCGAGGATGAATGTTTCAGAATGAAGTTGGGAATGGGTTTATATGATGCGAAAGGGAGTTTAAACGGTGGGAAATGAAGATTTTTGGTGAAAATTTAAGAGCATTGAAGAGAGAATTTGAACAGACTCAGAGAGGGAAAGAATAGGGTTGCGTCTATTCAGAAGAAAACTATTGGTTTTAACGTGTGTAACTGTCTGACAGACGAATTTTGAGGGGTCAAAATTCAAACTTCGAGCAGTTACAAGTTAAACCATCTAGCAAAGCTTACTGACAGATGAATTTTCTTCTGAAAGTTCATCTGATAGAGGCTTGGTCCAAGTAGCACAAGATGAACAAACGAACTTTGTTTCAACAAAATTCGAATTTCAAAGAATAGGCATCAAGCAATGATTAAAACAACATATAACAAGTGAATTATACACATGAAAATTCATCTTTCAGAGAATCAATATTGTGAGCATGTTTCAACAGACGAATTTTGAATCAAAAATTTGAATTTCTATACTTTGTAAAGGTTCTCCAACATCCATATGTTAAGAAATAGTTATCATGATGGACAAAGATAACATTGAAATTTTTGTTTTTGAAAGTTCAAACTTTCAAGAACCAACAGATGAATTTCGAGGGACCACCAAGAACTGTTACTATGTATACCAAGCTGAAGTTCATCTGTTGGGCATCTAAGTTCGAATGTTGACTAAGCTCACTAGTTCAAAAACACAATTTATCAAGGAAATTCGTCTAACACACAACTAAAATGCGAATTTCAACTTTTAAAAACTTACAGAATGGATCCAGAACTCAAATTTGTTGCTGTCTCTTTCACCTTTTGATTGTTCCATTCTGATTTGCTCCATTTTTCAAATTTATTGTCATTTAAACTCATGAGGAGCTCCTGCAACTTACATTAAACTAACTCTGATGCTAAAGTTAGAATTAAATCAATGTCAGAAATTCTAAAATAGATTGATACAGAATTTTACTTACAGTTCATTGGGATTTACCATACCCAATTCTCTCCTGATTTTACAATGCCTGTCTTCTGAAAGAGGCTTTGTCAAGATATCAGTAACTTGATCTTCTGTAGGGATGTATTCTAATCTGATCTCTCCTTTCAGAACATGATCTCTTATGAAGTGGTGCCTAACTTCAATATGCTTCGTCCTTGAATGCATGACTGGATTCTTTGTGATGTTAATGGTACTTTGGTTGTCACATATTATAGGTATTTCTTTTATTTCAATCTCAAGATCTTCAAGTTGTTGCTTCATCTAGATAACTTGGGCACAACAGCTTCCAGCTGCAACATATTCAGCTTCTGCTGTGGATAAGGCTACACTGTTTTGCTTCCTGCTAAACCATGAAACCAAGGATCCTCCAAGAAACTGACATGTTCCACTAGTGCTTTTTCTGTCAGTTTTGGATCCTGCAAAGTCAACACCAGTGTATCCTTTCAAATCTTCTCCATTGCTTTTAGGATACCAAAGACCCATCTGTGATGTTCCAATAAGATATCTGAAGATACGCTTCACAGCAGTTGCATGGGTTTCCTTGGGACATGATTGGAACCTTGCACACATAAAGACACTAAACATGATGTCAGGTCTGCTGGCAATTAGATACAGTAAGGATCCAATCATTCTTCCATACTGGGTTATGTCAAACATTTTCCCTTTTTCATCCATATCCAGTTTGGTTGTTGTAGCCATAGGTGTTTCCATTGGCTTGGCGTTCTCCATCCCAAACTTCTTTAGCAATTCTTTCAGATACTTGGATTGATTGCGAAAGATACCATAATCACACTGCCTGATTTGCAATCCAAGGAAGAAGTTGAGTTCACCCATCATGGACATTTCGAATTCTCCCGGCATTAGCTTAGAAAAATACTTGCAAAGAGATTCATCAGTAGCACCAAATATAATATCATCAACATAGATTTGAACAATAAGTAAATCTTTATTTTCTTTCTTAGTGAATAAGGTTGTATCTACTTTTCCTCTGTTGAACCCCTTTTTAGTTAGAAAATTACTCAATCTTTCATACCATGCTCTAGGGGCTTGCTTTAAACCATAAAGGGCTTTCTTCAGTTTATAAACATGGTTTGGTTTTGTAGAGTCCTCAAAGCCTGGAGGTTGGTCTACATAAACTTCTTCCATAATATATCCATTAAGAAAAGCACTCTTCACATCCATTTGATATAACATAATATTTTTCATGCATGCATATGCTAACAGAATTCTAATTGCCTCTAATCTAGCCACTAGAGCAAAAGTTTCTTTAAAATCAATTCCTTCTTCTTGATTATACCCTTTGGCAATCAGTCTAGCTTTATTTCTGATTGTTAATCCAAATTCATCAAGCTTATTTCTAAAAACCCATTTAGTGCCAATGACAAGATGATTTTTGGGTCTGGGCACTAAATCCCAAACTTGATTTCTTTCAAACTGATTTAACTCATCTTGCATAGCCAAAATCCAGTATTCATCAGTTAAGGCTTCTTCAGTACATTTAGGTTCAATTTGAGAGATAAAAGCATAGTTTATCATTTGATCCCTTAACTGTTTTCTGGTTTTAACTTTCTCTTGAACATTCCCTATCACTTGATCAACAGGATGATTCCTTTGATATCTCCAAGCTCTAGGGAGTTCTTGAAACATGTCTTCATTATATTCATTCTCAAGGTCTTTCTCTTGAATATCTTCCTCGATGTTAATAGATTCAGAAATTTTTGGAGGTTCAATTTTGCCTTCATCAGAAAGATCTAAATTTTTAAAGTTTGAAATAAGATCATCCTTATCAGTGACATGTTTGGAAACAGTTTCATTTTCAATGAATACTACATGCACAGATTGTTCTACTAATTTAGACCTTTTATTAAAGACTTTATATGCCTTACTTCTACTAGAATAGCCCAAAAATATACCTTCATCAGATTTGGCATCAAACTTACCTAGATTTTCCTTTCCATTGTTGTGGATGAAGCACTTGCAGCCGAACACATGTAAATGTGAGAGATTTGGCTTTCTTCCTTTATACAACTTATAAGGAGTCTTCCCAAGGATTGGTCTGATGTAGGCTCTATTTATGATGTAGCTTGCTGTATTTATTGCATCAGCCCATAATACTTGAGAGAGTTCCTTTTCATTCAGCATTGCTCTAGCCATCTCTCCAATTGTTCTGTTCTTCCTTTCCACTACTCCATTTTGTTGAGGAGTTCTTGGAGCTGAGAAGTTGTGATCAATTCCATGCTCATCACAGTACTCTAGGAAGTATGAATTCTCAAACTCTCCTTCA
The DNA here is from genome assembly GCA_026686845.1 of Adenanthera pavonina. NCBI lineage: Eukaryota > Viridiplantae > Streptophyta > Magnoliopsida > Fabales > Fabaceae > Adenanthera > Adenanthera pavonina. Next base: position 5,216,905 of record JAIVEN010000019.1, on the reverse strand, counting down.
TGATCTGACCGGATAGACACAATAGAAATACCTTTCTCATTTGCATTTTCTTAGCTAAGGTTACAAATGCATCAAATGTATCACTCTTAGAGGAAAGAAGTAGTGTGCAGGTAAATCTAGAGTAATCATCCACAATTACAAGAACATACAGATTTCCACCAATGCTTTTTACTCTAGATGGACCAATTAGATCCATATGCAGAAGTTCTAGAGGTCTAGTTATGGTGATTACGTTTTTAGATTTAAAAGAAGATTTAGTTTGTTTTCCTCTTAGGCAAGCATCACATTCTTTGTCTTTTTCAAAAGTGATTTTTGGTAGGCCAGTGACTAACTCATTTTTAACCAGTTTTGATAGTTGATTCATATTAACATGAGCTAACCTTCTTGCCACAACCAACTATCATTATCCTGGCTAATCAAGTAGACATAATCTAAGGGAGGAAGTTCATCAAGATCAATAGTATAGCAGTTATCATCCCTTTGAGCTTTGATGATTACTTTGTGATCACTTTTTCTGATGACCAGGCAGAACTTCGAGTCAAACAATACCCAGTTTCCTTTATCACATGTCTGACTCACACTTAGCAGATTGTGGTTGAGGCCAATTACAAACAGCATCTCTTCAATGGATGTTTCAGGATTCTTCCCGACAATGCCAATGCCAATTATTTTTCCATATTGATCACCTCCAAAGATCACCTTTCCTCCTTTCTTGTCTCTAAGGATGATGAACTTCTCCCTATCACCAGTCATATGGCTTGAGCAGGCACTGTCCATATACCATTTGTTGCTCTTTTTAGCTCTAAGACAAATCTACAAAACAAGGTTCATATTTTCTTTTTAGGTACCCAAATTTGCTTGGGTCCTTTTCTGTCAGTAGTCTTTTCCCTAGATACAGATGTACCTTTAGGAACCCACTTAACCTTCTTGTCAAGTCCATTTTTCTTTAAAGCACATGAACTGGAAATATGTCCCTTCTTATTACAGAAGTGACAGGTGGTAAAGGGATTGCTGGATTGAGAAGCAGGAAGAAAACAATGCAGATAATATTTTTGTTTTGCATGCCTTGGTTGATTGTATGATTCAATGTGATGTGACATATGATCTTTCTTCTATTGCCACTAGCATGCACAAAATGTCTCATGTACACATTCTGATTTTTCTTCCTAATCTTTTCTTTTACAGCACAAGGATCATAGCCAAGTCCAGCCTTTCCCTGTGATATTCTTTGGCTTCCCATTAAAGCAAACAACATATCTTTACCTTTAGTAAGTCTATACATGCTTTTCACTAGATATTCATTGGTTTGCTTTAGTTCAATGCATGATTTACAGCAAGCAGATTCAGCACTAGGTAGAGAAGCAATTTCAGAGATGTTGCATTGTGATTCTAGTTTGTTAATCTTTTTCTTAGATTGCTCCAATTCTTTAGCAACCTCAATAAACTCATCATGCAGTTCATGAAATGCATCCAGTAACTCAGAATAGGAAGGTTCAGATTCATACACCTCATCTTCTTGATCACTGCTGCATGGGATTTCTGCTTCTTCAGAGGCAAGTGCCATCAGATAGATGTTGGCAATTTCATCTTCTTCTTCATCTGAGCTATTGCCCCATATTGATGAGATGTAAGCTCTTTTCTTCTTGCCTTTGTCTGTAGCTTTCTTCTATTTTTCTTGCTTCTTGAGAAATTATGGACAATCCCATTTGATGTGCCCCTGCTTTTTGCACTCATAGCAAGTGACAGGTTCTTTTGCTTCTCTCTTGCTATCTCCAGCTGCTCCCTTTTTGAAGATTTTCTTCTTTCTCTTCTTGCTGTAAAATCTTCCAAATTTTCTGACCATCATAGCCAGAGTTTCCTCATCTAGCTCATCTCTATCTTCCGATTCTTCTTCTTTTTCCTCAGCAACTTTCAGAGCAAGACCTTTTTTCTTTCTGTCTTGTCCTGCCTCCTTCAGAGCCTTCATTTTTCCTTCATACTCCTCGAGGCTACCAAAAAGAGCAGTGACAGAGGCCATTGATTCTCCTCTGGCTTCCTCTATTATTGTTACTTTGGGTTGCCATTCCAGAGGGAGAGCTCTGAGGATCTTTCTGACCTTTTCTTTTTGAGTATATTCCTTTCTCAGACTCTTTAGTTGATTCACAATGAGGGTGAATCTCTTCTATAGCTCTTTTCTGCAAAATTTTCTGGTTCGGTCTCTCAACTTGACCTACGTCCAGTCCCCAAGTCACCACTTGAGATTTTTCACTATTCTGCAAGAATTCAGTGGGCTTCTTGCAAATGTCTCAGTACAAAGTTGATGCTCTGTTCCTAGAGCTCACACTTTCTCCCTTTGCACTCTCACTAAGTTCTTCCCCAATCCCTTGTGATATCCCCTCACAAGAAAATGTTTCTTCCTGATGAAGATAAGATTGTTTACAATGAATAAACTCTCTTGATCAAAGTGAATATGAAAGTTAATGTACAAAGAATGAAGTATGAAAGAGTAAGAGACTTCGAGTAGATGATTTGGCAGAGTTTCAGTATATACAAAGTAATTTTTGTTACCCACATCTTGAAATGAAGTTCTATTTATAGATTTCTGCCTCAACTATACGTTAGAGACAAGATCTAGCCGTTAGAGACGTTACCCAACGATTATACTGAGAAACTATCCATTTACCAACCGCATTTAATGCTTATGACACTCAAAGTTTGAATTTTAGTTAGTCAATAAACGAATTTCCCAGAAACCGAAAGTTACAGCCTTTAACGTTGAACTCTCGAAGTTCGTCTGTCATTAGGCAAAATTTGAAATTTCATCTTTAGAAAAAGATTCTATATTGGAACATACGAATTTCCATGTTTAAAGTTGTTCTATTAAGTGTGAATAGTAAATTCAATTTGCTACAGTGCCTTCCAAATTCGAATTTTGTAACCCCAAAATTCGTCTGTCAAAAGCTGGTTCAATGAGGCACTATAGGTCATGAATTCGAAATTCGAATTTTCAAAGGGCAAAGTTCGTCTGTCAGAGAGACCTCTTTTCAGACTTACTTTAAAATTCGAATATATGAATACTGTCATTCGTATGTCAACATATCAACACAACAGACTCACAAGCTTTGTTTCTGAAATTCGAATTTTCATGTCCAAAGTTTGTCTGTCAGTGGGAAAATTTAAAGATCTTTCTAAACTTGTTTTCATATGAACTTTGACATATTTTTCAGATGAATTTTCCAATTTTTATAAGTTGCATTTTGTATGAAATTCGAATTTTCAACACTAAAGTTTGTCTATCAGAGAGAGGCTCTTTTCAGACATAGGTCAAAGTTCAAATTTTGAAATACAAAATTCATTTGTCAGAGAAGCCTCTCTTCAGACTTGTTCATTTTCAATACGAATTTTGAATTTCCAGAAGCAAAGTTCAAATTTTCAAAACAGCAGATCAGTGTAAACCTTTCAAACTTCATCTGTTGGTAGGTGTTTTTCAAATATTCCATGAATTAACATAGAATCAAGGTTTTAAAACATCTTTTCACCAAATCAAAGTCTTTTACTCAAATTAAAACATTACTAAACATTCTATATCTATTCTTGTACTGATATCTCCAAATTTCTTCACTTGAAACCTTTTGTGCACCTTTGATATCTTTACTTCCAAGCTCTTGAAGGTTGGTTTGGAATCATCAAAACACTTGATTCAACAACATCAACTGTGATTTTGTCACATGAAGCTTATCAAATGACTAAGTGTGAGGTTACCATTTTTCTCTTATAGGATTAAGCAATAAATTGTAATGTTAAACCAAAACCAAGAAGCTTTTGTTGGAAGAAAATATGTAAACATAACAGCACACCTTAAAACAAAGGACTAAGTCGAAATTCTAAGAAACAGATAGGCCTAATCAAAATTTATCAGAAACAGAGTACCTGGAAACAGGATCTAAGATCAAGTAGCAAATTTAAACAAATTAGCTATTGAAGTTCGTAAAACCATGCTAACAGCAACAGAGAAAGATGCGGAAAACAAACAAAGATAGTAAATCGATGGCAAAAGAAAAAAATCACAACCAGCTACTAACCCAAACGATCCAATAATCTTTAGATTTCTTTTCGGGTTGTCTACTCCTTCATCTCTTATGCACATCTTCATCCTTGGATTTCCCCTATCCCTTTCGATCTTCCTTCTTAAGCTCCTTGGGGTTCTCTTTCATGGCTCCTTTTTCTCTGTGCTTAGGGTTTCAAATTTGAGCTCTCTTTGCTCTTTGAAATTTCATACTACCACCCTTTAACTCTGTTCAATTTCATATGTTACTTCTAGGGTTTTTCCTTAACCCCTTAACAATCACCTCTCGGTCCTTTTATAGAGTTCCTGAGGGTGGCCTGCAAACTGAAGAATCCAACGCGTGATTGCCTTTCCAGCTCGTTCTCAATCCTACTTTTGTGAGCTACCTACCTGCCTCCCTATTCTTGTTGCTTGCAACCATACTAGCCACCTTCTTATTTTGAGCATGTTATAGACATATCTGTTGTTAATGATGTTTTGATGGATGGTAGCGCTTCTGAAGGTACTACTAAGGTTAATTTAGTTGATGACTTTATGCATGAGGATTTATTTGATTTGATTGATTTTGGTAAGACATTGCTGTGTATGGGAGGTGATGCATGTAGTTGTCTGGACTTTGCTATGAGTGATTCCTTTCTTAGTTACCTTGATAGCAACATCACATTTGATCCTAGTGGATGTGTTGAGATTCAAGATCATTCTCTTGATCTAACTACTATTTGTCATGATTGTTCAGGAGATTGCTACGACATAGAGCATTGTGTTAGTTGTTTGATCATGCATGATTTCCTTTACTCTACTACATGTCCTGATCTTGAGATTGATGATGTTTTAGTTGATGATTATCTTATTGATGCATGGCATGACTTTATTGATAGCATTGATCATTATAAGTTTGTCAGTGTTAGCATGCCAGGGCATTTGGATATTGATTCTACAACACTCACATCTCGCTTGTCCACTTTTACTTGTAATTCTATTATTGATGATAGAAAAGTATGAGTATAAGGGAATCCAGAAATTGGTTTTTTATGTTAATGTGAATTGCACTGATTTTGTTGGTACTTCTTGTTTCTTGTCCTATAAGTTATTAGATGATATATTTCTAGGATGAGATATTGCTATAGTGTTTGATATGTTACAAGACCATAATATTCTTATCTCTCTATTTACTTTGACGCGAGTGGTAGAAATTGCTGAGGTTGATAGTGTACACAAGAGAAGTTCACCATTTGTTTTCTCTTGTGACCTCCAACCGGATAAAGGAAGAGGACTGAATTACATATTTTTTTCTAGATGATATATTAATGTGGGTTGCATTGATTTTGTTGGTATTTCTTGTTTCTTGTCCTATGAGTTATTAGATGATATATTTCTAGGACGAGACATAGCTATAGTGTTTGATATCTTGCAGGACAATAGTATTCTTATCTCTCCACTTACTTTGACCTGAGTGGCAGAGATTCTTGAGCTTAATAGTGTACACGAGAAAGGTCCATCATTGGTTTTGTCTTGTGACCTCCAGCCAGATAAAGGAAGAGGACTAAATTACATGTTTTTGCTAGATGATTGTTATGTTGATATCAGATTGTATTCTTTCCTTTCACTTTTACCTTGTTCTTATTGCTCAACTGGATTAAGTGTTGAACTTGCATTGGGGAACATGCAAGGGATAAGTATATGGTAGGGATACATTTTTTTGTGTTTTGTGTTTAGGTAGAGTAAGATGTATCTTGTAGATTTATTTTTAAATGATTTAAAAAATCCAAAAAAATAGAAAATTTTTTCAAAAAACTAGAAAAATTTTCTAGGTTTTTGGTGTAATTATACAAGTTAGAGATGATATTTGTCTTGAAATAATTAGTCTTGATGGATAATTTAATATCAATTAAGTTGTTTGTATTAAATTGCAAAATGTTTAGTCCAAGTTTTGGCAAGTAAATGGCCTATGAACCTAGTGAGGATTTTAGCCTTGAATGAAGCTTGTTTTCATGCGTGTACCCCTATCTATTCTTTAATCTAGATCTTGGCTTAGATCTTGTTTGAGGCTACATTTGTGTTCATTTGCATATAGTGAGATGATTAATGCATTCATTTTCAATTACCATTTCCATCTAGCCATTTCTTTCTTAACTTAAGCCATTGCTTTTCTACCCTTTTCTTGAGCCTTTTGTTCCTTAATGCCTAACCTTTTATAAACCAAGGCCAAGACAAATGAAACTTATTTTGAATTGTCACATCCCTAAATTTCATAAAAGATGTCACTCTATGTATAAAGATATGAAAATATGGCATGGGATGCATGAAAAAATGGAAAACAAAGTGAGACGGTAATTGTCATACTTGGTCTTTAAATGGAATTAATTTTCTACATGGTCCATAGAAGGGATTATGCTTGGTTCTTAATTAGAATTAATTTTCTATGAGGTTCTTAGCAAGAATTAATTCCAAAACTAAGTTGAAAAATATGTAATATACCTATTCAAATGAAGCTCGTGTTGAGCTGAGCGTAACGGTATAAATAATGTGTAACCAGGAGGTTGAGGTTAAAAAATAGGTCAATTTGAAAGTATAGCATGAATAATACAAAAAGAATTATTAAAAAACTGGTGAATGGGGAAATTATGAGAAATATCATCTCACTACTTTTACCTCGTTTAAAGGCAAAATAGTAATTTCCAGGTTAGAAAATAAAATGCCAAAATTTCACTTTAGCCTATTGGGAAAAGAATTATATGCAATTTAGTCCTTGAAAAGGAAGAGTTGTTACAATTAAGTTCCTAGGAAAATTATGAAAAAGGGCCCAAAAGAATTAGAAATTATAATTCGACCTGGGTGAGGGGCAATTTCAGAATTTTTAGAAAATCTAGTCAAAACAGAGGTATCGATGAGCTGAACTCAATGGAATACTACTTAGAGGCTAGTTGAGTTCATATGAATTAATAATTCAAGTTTAAGGTAAAACATTATTTCTAAACCGAAAAGAAAGTTTGTGAGCTCCATTAAAGTAGAAGGGTAAAGAGAACAGGATGTGAATTTTTACAGATATATTTGGGAATCAAAATAATGAATTTAGGTCAAAAGTGAATTTAGAACAATTATGTACCAATTAAGTGATAATTACAACAAAAGTATTTAATCGATACGGGTAAAATTTATCATTAAAGGTTATTTTGGATTGTTAAAAATGATGGAGCAATTTTGGGATAGAAAATGCCCTAATAGGGTGTGATTTGCTGTTGCTTGGAACATGGATGGAAAATATTTAATTGATTTTGAGGAATATGCCATTAAAGGTAACCATAGTTGGTTAACCTTGAATAAGCAACTAACCCATGATTGAGCCAAGTTAATTAAGCAAGATAAACTCATTTTCTCCTCCCATTTCAGATGTGGTCAGCTGCTGACATGTAAGGAAATTGGAATATTTAATTGGTTTTTAATAATACTTCTTAAAGAAGTAGTTGATTTTTGGCCAACCAAGGTTAATTGGAACTTAACCACACAAGTAAGTTGATTAAGCCTCTTATCTCATCTCTCTTCTCATTTACACTTACCAACAACTGTTTAGTGAGTTTGAGAAGCTCAAACTTGCTGAAACAAGAAGAGAAATTGCATAACCTAAAGGAGAGAAAAGAGAGAGCAAGAGACTTGAAGACTTCAAAGTACAAGGTAAGGTTCTCCACCATACTAAGTTAGTTTCTTGTGTGATTTGGCTTGGTTCCATGGAGTTTTCTCCTTCTGCTTCTCAAGTTCAGATTTGACCTAAGCTAGAAATGTGAAAAGAATTGGATTTTCATGCAAGAAATATGATAGAAAACTTAAACTAGTCAAGCAAGTATGAATTCCAAAAGGTTAAAGCAAGATTTCATGAAATTCTTTTCTTCCTCTCTTAGGATAATTTTTGGTCAGAATAGGGGATGGATTTACAGTTGGAATTTCAAGATTTTAATGTTGAAAATGAGTTCCTCATGGTCCAAAACTATAGGAACAAGTGATAGTTTCATGAAAAAGGCTAAAGATAGTTATATGAGATTTTAGTGTTTCATGGAGACTTTGTGAGGAAGGTCATGAAATCAGTGCCTCAAGCAGATGTTTTATGTTGTATTTAGGTTCGAGGAAGCCTAAGCAAGCTCTTGGAATGGGTGAAATTGAGTGGAAAAGCAAAGGAAATCATTAAGGTAGCATTTTACCTTTTTATGCATTATGTTATCCAATGTTGATTTTGTGAACTCTATGAGTTGTCTTGATGCCATATTTATGTTTTGTGATTGTTGGCTGAACTAAATGAAGGGGATTGTGACCTCGGGATGTCCAATTTACTAAGGGAAACTTTTCCAAAAATTTTGTCAAATTAAATGGCATAGCATGACTTAATATGATTTATTGTGAATGCTTGATGTTTATGAGTAATGTGCTGATATGCATGAATGAATGGTAATGTTATTGTGATTCTTTGAATCTCACCCTTCCCAATGACTAACCATGCTAGGGCAATGTCATAAAGAAATCCAAGGAAAAGTAAGGAGAAATAAGATGGAGAAATATAGCTTGTTTAAGTAAATTATGGCATTTTATTATGAAATTGTGTAAAATTGTAAATGAATGTATGAGGCTGCCACTATTTATTACCATGTTCCTTTAAGTCCTTTTATAATGTTATGCATGAAATTGGATCAATGAATGATGATGTATTATATTTATAAAGCTTATTATATGAGTTATGACCTATTTTGGTCCAAGATTACCAATAGAGATTGTAATAGAGGCAGTATGTTCACATAAAGCCTTTAGTATGAGTATTATATATGCTCTGAAAGAGGATAGAATAAGCTTTCCAATGCTATGGCAATGTCATTAAGAAATCCAAGGAAAAGCAAGGAGAAATATAGCTTGTTTAAGTAAATTATGGCATTTTATTATGAAATTTTGTGTAAAATTGTAAATGACTGTATGAGGCTGCCACTATTTATTACCATGTTCGTTTAAGTCCTCTTATGATGTTATGCATGAAATTGGGTCAATGAATGATGATGTATTATATTTATAAAGCTTATTTTGTGAGTTATGACCTATTTTGGTCTAAGATTACCAATAGTGATTGTAATAGAGGCAGTATGTTCGAAATAAAGCCTTTTAGTATGAGTATTGTATATGCTCTGAAAGTGGATAGAATAAGCTTTCCAATGCTATGGCAATGTCATTAAGAAATCCAAGGAAAAGCAAGGAGAAATATAGCTTGTTTAAGTAAATTATGGCATTTTATTATGAAATTTTGTGTAAAATTGTAAATGAATGTATGAGGCTGACACTATTTATTATCATGTTTGTTTAAGTCCTCTTATGATGGTATGCATGAAATTGGGTCAATGAATGATGATGTATTATATTTATAAAGCTTATTTTGTGAGTTATGACCTATTTTGGTCTAAGATTACCAATAGTGATTGTAATAGAGGCAGTATGTTCGAAATAAAGCCTTTTAGTATGAGTATTATATATGCTCTGAAAGTGGATAGAATAAGCTTTCCCAAGAGGTAAAAATCACTCAATTTGGTTAGGTATATGATATATAATGAATTTCTAAATTTAGGGTTCATAACTGGTTAATGTAGGAAAAACTGAAACTTTCTCTGTGATCACTGGAAATTTCAAAAGGAAATATAGAATCATGATGAGTCCCAAAAATTCATTGGGTTAAATGCCACTAGTTTAAATGCAATTGGAGCTATAGAAGAACACTTATGTAAGTTTTGCTAAAACTACTCCAGTAAGAGTGAAGTTCTGACCCTTAGTGATTCCAAACGATACAATGCCCTATTCAAGTAGATTAAATGTACAATAAAAATAGTCTAAAAGATATACATTTAGAGCTTTCTAATGACATAAAGAATTCATCATTTGGCTCAGCATAGAATGAGATATAAATTTTTAAATTTTAAGGGCAAAATCCTAGGAAAGTGAAAAATGACCAAATGTATAGTGAATTTTGATAAATTAACTATATGAATTGGCCCAATGAATGCTTTGTTTCTTATTTTTTCCATGTAGACAATGTTTCAAGCTATTTTTAGAGATATGAACCACTTTGATATGATTTTTGTGGAATTAGTTATGAATTTTCAAAATTCAATCAGTAAAATGGAAAATACCAAATGAACAATACCCAAATTACTGAAAATTCTTTTTTAGTTTTTAATTGATTCAAGCCTCTTATCATGCATGAATGGACTCTGTAGTGGTCTAGAACATGGGAAAATAGGTTTGGATTAAGAAGTTTAGGTTAGGATGTTATGAGTGTAAACACAAATCTAGACACTGAGTGGAGAGAGCTATACACTATATCTAGTGAGAGGCCATTTGCTTTACAAATGCCTAGGTTAACAATTTTGCCATAAGGTTTGGAAACTTGATTTGTGTTGGGTTACTTTGATGGATTAAGCATGGCTAGACTTAGATTGTTTCTTGCTTGTGAAATCTTATGCCCTTCTTAGTTTTTCTTTGCTTTTCTTTTATTTTTCTTTAGTTCTTTAATTTGTTTTACCCAATAGTGCAAAAGTTTAATTGTGGTCCAAAAATTAATAAGCCGTGTCGAGGGTTGTATGATTTAAAACTAGGTACAAAGGATTTATAGTATAGGGACAACTTAGGTCATATTCTCAATGAGGTAACAGTTAATATGCAAATAAGAGTATGGATTCCTAAGTTAAAATAAAAAAAAAGCACCTAAATGATTAAAAAAATACAAATATTAAAATTAACCTAGATGAAATTAATTAAATTAAAATACAATAAAAATGCAAAAATTCTAAGACGACAACATATTCCTAAATAAAATCAAATGCAAAACTAAACTACCTAAATGCAATTAATCTAGTTAATTAACTAAATGTAACCTAAAATGTAAACTAACTACTAATTAGCTGAATAAAATGCTAATGCAACAATTTTTTTCCTTTATGAGATACAATACAAGCTATTTAAATGTGCAAATGAAAATGTCAATTACCAAATAAGATTTGGGGGGTTTGTTTATAAATTCAAAATTAAACCAAGTTAAAATAGACAATTAATTAAAGCAAAATAAACACTAAATAAGGTTTAAAAGAAAGCAAGTGTTTAGTTATTGAAAATGTGGATCATTCATGGGTTTGGCAAGTAACTTGGGCCTATCCTAGCTTGAGTTCAATTAATTTAGAAATGGGGAAGTCCTTGATTAAGTCAACAATTAGATTAAATACTTAATTACCTTAAGAATAATCTTAATAATTAATTAATCCTAGATACCTTTGGTTTAATCACCTAGAATTAATCTAATCCAAGTAATTAAACTTAATCCCAATGTTAATTGAATTTACTAATTTCTAGAAATTAATAAATAATCACCTAATTTAACTTAATTAGGTAATTAAAATCCCAAATTATGCAAGACTACACTTAGTATTACCTAGATTATATCATTAACCAATGATTTAATCAAAACAAAACTAACTAGGACATAAAATTCAAAATTTCCATATCTGAAAAAGGAAAAAACTTAGATACAGCTCTTTATATACTTATATATTGTTATCCAATAAATATATACCATATGTTTTTGTTTCAATTTATTTTCTAAATCAATGATTTTAATTAGTTTTTAACAGCATTAACATTTAAAAACAAAAGAATAGTTACATGTTAAATGTTAAGCAAACATAAAGGCCGTGTAGTGGTTAATGTTAATCAAAATGATTAGCAAAAGTAAGCAAACTTAGTTGATATTATAAATACCACTTTTACTACTCAATTGGCCAAAGCTTTTGGCAAAGAAAGAGAGAGGAGTGGTCTACAATCTAAGAGTGTAACGCCCCTCACAATTTTGTCTTGGCATTGTATTCAGGACCGGAGGAAAACAAGATGAAGGAAGGCTCAAGTGGGATCTAGACGAGCTCCACGCCACGGCAAGAAGCAGGGCCGCCGCAGCGAGAACCATTCCAGTGACGTTGTTTCAGCTGAAACTAGTGGAGCCGCGGTGAGAGTCGGGATTTTTATTTAAATCCAGATCATTTTGGATGATCAAAAAGAAAGTAACGGAGGAGAAACCGAGGAGCTCTGCTAGGGTTTGTTTGATTCGGGCATTAGGAGTGATTTTCGGACCTCAAGAGCTTGTATTCAAGTTGGTAAGTGATTCCTACTCCTCCATCTCCATTTTCTTCGATTGAAATTTGGGGTTTTTCAGTTTTGAGGTTGGATTTCTGGTTTGGGACGAAATCCTTTAATTGAAATAGATGAAATGAGGTTAAGGAAGTGTGTTTTACTGTTCTTGTTGGTTGGATGTGAGTTTTGAAGGGTTTATATATGATTTGAGCTTAACCCTAGGTTATTTTCGGTTAGAGCTCTTAGGAATCTAAAGTGTATGCAGTTGAGTAGTGTTTGAATGGTCCCTAAGAGCTTATTGATGCATGAAAGGGGTGTTGGAACCTTGGGTTAGGTTAAAGTGGTTGAATTGTAGAATTTGGATATTTGGTATATTGTGTTAATGGAAGAATTGTATTATTATGAAGGTTGTTTGGTTAACCGAGAGGGGTTCACGCATGTTGGACAATTCAAGAAGTTCATGGAACTCACGTGTGTGGTATTGACAACTTGAGGTAATCAGGTGTTTGCTTATATTGTATTGTTGACATTGTATGATAGTACATAGAGTTGTATGTATATGCATGTTTCTTTCATACCATGATATTGATGTGTTTGTGTGTACTATTTTATATATCGTGGTATGTATACAGTTAGATGATGATTATGATTATGATGATGAGATATGTGATGATGACATTGATATGATATGACATGATGCATACATGACATTATGATGATTATGATGATGATGATATGACGATACTTTAGCATCACCACATGACATTGTGAGACTGTGATCTATGACGGATGGAGTGGTGATGATGTGATGACGATATGATGTATAATGATATTATATATGTTAGGGAGGATAGGGATGTATTATATATGTTAGGGAGGATAAGGTTGGATTATATATATATGTTAGGGAGGATACAGATGGATGATATATGTTAGGGAGAATAAGGATGGGATCCCTATGAGGGAGACATGCATTTCATTCATTTCACATTGCATTCATGAACTATATGAGATATATATATATATGTATGTGTGTGGTTATCCCTGGTTACTGAGACATTGTCTCACACCCCTCTCCCATGAACTAACCTTTCAGGTGAGAGTTCTGGCACTAGTCCGGAGAAGACGTGGGAGTAGCGGCGTACGTAGGAATAGTCTATGAAGCAGTTGTAATTTTGGATATGTATCATGTGCCAAGTAGGATAGAAGGTTTTATAATGGATGTATGACATTGTAAGGATTGTATGGATGAATGTATGTATGTATGTGTGTGGTTATCCCTGGTTACTGATACATTGTAAGGATTGTATGAGATATATATACATTGTCTTGTTGGGGTTCAAGGGGGTCAAATCTTAGAGGAGTGGTTCCTTTAGGGTGAAACCTCTTTGGACAAGTTGGTTTGGGGGATTTGGACATGTATGAATGGTCTTTGAGTGACCAGTTGCCTTTGGTGGCAATTGGAGGTGGTTAGTGGTGAGTTTTAGTCAATAAGTGGCCAAAACTGTGTCAGGGGTCCAGAATCTCCATACATAGTTGGATTAAGGTGAAGTTGGTGTCTATGGCTAGTTTGGGACTAGATTGACTTGTAGGAGTTGGAATCAAGTCAATTGGAGGTCGAAGTATAAAGTTATGCTCGTCAAAAGTTCACCCTGGAATATGGAAGTTGTTGATATGGAATATCAACATGGGGCGTCGCGGCTCCAAAGTCTAGGCCGTGGCGCCAATAAGGCCAGAGGCGAGTGCAAAATAGGGGAGACCAGAGCCGCGGTGATACTGTAGCGGCCGCGGTCCCAGCCTAGTATTTGGTGTTTTTAGGGTTCATTTCCGCTGTCTGAAGTTTTAGAGAGTTGTTTTGAGATGTCAGGGTTGTTTTGGCTGGTTTTCAAAGTTTTTGGTCAACTCTGGAGGTGTCAGAAGGTAGGGTGTTACAAAGAAGAAGAGAGAGCACGTGAAGGAGGTGAAGAGAATAGGAAGAAAATCCAAGAAATTTGGTAAGGATGTTTCTTATAAATTGTAGGTGTTCTATCATAGTTTCTTAGTTGTATGAGTAAGTTTTCATGAAATTTCTTCCTTCCCAACCTCTGTCCAATTTCAACCTAGGTGTGTTTGTGGGTGGGATGATGTTTTTAGAACATAAAAATATAAGAAAGTATGAGTTTTTTTGCAAGAGGAAGCAAACTAGGTGTGTTTTAAAGCAAATTTATGAAAAACCTACTTTTCCACCTAGGGACAGATTTTAGTCAAGCAAGGAAGTGTGTCTTAGAGTGGGAATTTCATTAATTTGATACAAAAAATGGATTTTCCATGGTCAAAAACTTTAAAGACAAGGGTTTGACAATCATGTTAAGATAGATAAGTTGAATTTTTAAGAGTTTCTAGGGTTTCATGGGAGTTCTATGTATGATCAAATAAAATCAGTGGCTTGATCAAATATTTAATGATGTCTGGGGACTTGAGAAAGCTTAAGGAAGCTTGTGAATCATTGGAATCAAAGGGTATAGTCAAAAGGAATCAACAAAGTAGTTAAGTCCCTAGACATCAAATGTTATTTCATTATGTCTATATGATGCTTATATGACGAAATTGAGCTGCCATATTGTGAATTCTATTTTGTTTGATTGGTTTGCTATAAAATTAAGGGTTTTATTCTCCAGGACATCTATTTTCTAAGCCGTTGTGCTGCTGAAATTTTTATAACCAATGTGGCAATTTGTTGTTTAAATGTGATTTAATGTAATTATTATGTGAAATAAATAAAATGATGCATAAAATGTGACTTGCTACTAAGATTGTCCTGTTAGGTAGTTGGTCACCCAAAAGGGGAGTGAATTGAGTAATGCAAGATTTTTGTCCTTTTGAAGTACAACCTAATTCACTAAGTGTTGCATCAAAACAGGGATGAACAGAGTATAATGAAGTAGATATATAAAATGAGGAGATGAAGGATCAAACACAAGAATTTATACTGGTTTGGTCTAAACTACTTGACCTACGTCCAGTCTCCAAACCATTACTTGAGATTTTCACTATATCACATAAGTTTGATCCGAGCACCTGTAAAACCTCAATACATGCCACAAGTTTCAGTAGGTACTTGTGAAGCCACTTTCCCCACACCCGTACAAGATATATAAAATCCCTTCATATTTTCCCACACTAAGATTCTACCCAGAAAAAAATGGAACAAAATAATCACAAAAATAAGACTCGCTTTAAGAGTAGATGATACATTGAAAGCTCATTATAATGAGGTGAGTTTAACTATGAATGCTACACTACAACATTTTTTAGATACGACAATATTTTTCTTTGCAACAGTTATAAAAATGTTGCATAATATATGAATAGGAAGCATTTATTAAAATGTAACTATTATTTTCAACTTTAAGCAACAAAATATAACGCAACCTTTTATAGTTGTTACCTATAATCAAATAGGCAACATTTTTAAACTGTTATAATGTAATTCTAAAATAGGTAACAATGCCTATAATATTACTCTTGTGGCAACATTGAGCAAATGTTCCCTTTATGATAGGCAACAAAAATAATTGTTCCCATAGAACCACTCTAAATATAACTTTTGGTAACATTTTGCAAATGTTCCTATATTTTTCTATATAATTGATTATATGGTGCCTTTTTTTTATCTTGGACAGAGTTTTGGCACTACTCATTTTTGTTTTGGTTGTAAATATTAAATTTTTATAGTTTTTGGTAGTTTATTAATTATTAAATTATTAATTAAACAAATTATAGTATTTGGGAAAAAAGGAAACAGAGGTATTCGCCAAAGACCCAAATTAAAACACGATTTGTAATTTTTGAAGACCCATAGACGAAGGCATATAAAAACTTCAAAGACCCAAAAACACTAATCTGCAACTGTTAATCGAAGTTTTCTCTCCACTTTCCTCTCACATACTGAAGTTCGCCGTTGGTCAAGACTATCTTGCCTTGCCGTTGCTCAAGAACAGGGCATCGTAATCAAACACAGCCTCTTCTTCTTGCCTCGTTGAAGGCAGCTGTTGAAGATCGGAGTTCCAGCCATCTGAAGGAGCTCTAGCTGTCGATGTCTTCCCCTCATCTTGCTCCCCATCTGAAGACTGTCTTACCTCACCGTTGCTCAAGAATAGGGCATCGTAATCAAACGCCGGCTCTTCTTCTTGCCTCGATGAAGACAATCGTTGAAGAATGAGTTGTAGCCGTCTGAAGTAGCTCTTGTCATTGGCGTCTTCCCCTCATCTTGCTCCCAATTTGAAAACTGTCTTGCCATCTTTGATGAAAGGAATTTCAGTAGCCATCGTTAATATTACAGTGTTCACATCTCGCCTCTTTAGGTGAAACTTGAAGGTCTTGGAGCTTCATTACATATATGCTTTAATCTTAAATTGATGTATGAGAGTGATTTTTTTTACCTATTTTTAAATCTTGTGAATGATTTCTGAAATTGTAGATATATATTTCCATAAAAAAATTATTCATGTGGGTTTTGCTATTTTTAATCTTAAATTGATGTATGAGAGTGATTGTAACTTGCTAATAATTTGATGATAATGAGTTCACTAACAAAGGCATAAAGCTTGGGATAGCTTTGAATGTGTAATAGATTGATAATAAAGGTTATTTAGAGTTAATGGTTTGATGGTAATATTTGAATATTTTCCTTTTGGCCTTCGAGAAGGATATCGATGATGGTCCCAATGTTAAACTAACATATATGCTAAATAATTTGGATGTTCTGCATAACTTCTATGTGGTCCCTCAAAAAAGTTGAAAGATAGAATTAAATGCCAAGTGGAGATGATAGTATGAAAGATGTGAATCCTATAACTTGTATATGGTCCCACCATGAATGATGAATTATATATAGATTGGTTAGCTATATATTTAAATCATACGTAGTGGCTGTTAGCAAGGTTGACTTCCCAAGAGGGGGGGTGAATTGGGAAGATTGAAATTTTTCTGCACAAAGTAAAGCAAGTGAAGATATCACAGTATAATGAAAACAACGTGTAAAATAGAGCAAGCTGAAAAGTAGAGATAAGGAGAAGAAAACTCAGTGATTTATCCTGGTTCGGTCTATCCACTTGACCTACATCCAGTCCCCAAGACACCTCTTGAGATTTATCCACTATCCAGCAAGAATTTCAACGGGCTTCTTGCTAAAGCCACAGTATACGAGTATGCTCTGTTCTGAGCTCTCTCAAACTCTCTAAGCACTTTCTCTATGTGCTTCCCAATCCCCTTGTGAATACCCCTTACAAGTAAATCTATCTTCCAGATGAAGTGTAGATTGTTTACAAATGAATAACTCTCTTGAATAGAGTAGATATGAAGGTTTAAGTACAAATAATGAAGTTGGAAGGGTAAAAGCTTTTGAGATGAAGATTCAGCAGAAATTCGGTATATACAAGTTTGATTCGTTACCCACAACTTCAAATGATGTTGTATTTATAGATTTAGGTCTCAAATATCCGTTAGAGACTAAATCTATCCGTTGGGGAAGTTATCCAATGGTTACTCTGAAAAACTATCCGTTTACCAACCGCATTTAATGTTTCTGACATACTGAAATTCGAATTTTGGTTGGCCAACAGACGAATTTTGAAGGAACCGAAGGTTAAAGCTTCCAACGTTAAAATACGAAGTTCGTCTGTTCATAGTGTGAAATTCGAATTTTGAAATTTATAAAATATTTTCACAATGTGACATACGAATTTGCAAGAAGAAAGTTTTTCTGTAAATCGTGAACAGTGTTTTCAATTTTCTACAGTACCCTCGAAATTCGAATTTTAGATGCCCAAAATTCGTCTGTCCATTGAACGTTCAAAGAGGCATAGTAGTTCACTTTCTTTGAAATTCGAATTTTGACAGAGTGAAATTCGTCTGTCAGAGACCAGTTTTGAGACTTAAATCATTCTTGATCTCAGATGAACTTTATCAAACTTTTAGACGAATTTCTTCTATTTTCTCAAGTTTTGTTTTGTCTGAAATTCGAATTTTGAAAGAGTGAAATTCGAATGTCACAAAGTAGCTCCTTTGACTCAGATGAAAATTCGAATGTTGCTAAGTCAAAGTTCGTCTGTCAGAGAGCATTTTTCAAACTTAGTTTCTTCTTGATTTCATATGAACTTTAGCATAATTTCAGACGAATTTCTTTGGTTTTCACAAATTGCATTTTATCTGAAATTCGAATTTTGAAACTGTGAAGTTCGTCTGTCACAAAAAGGCTTCTTTCAGACTTGATGAAAATTCGAATTTTGAATGACCAAAATTCGTCTGACAGAGGGACACCTCTCCAGACTTATTCAGTTTTAGCTCGAAATTCGAATTTCCAAAAGCAAAGTTCGAATTTCCAACTTGACAGTTCAGTTAAACTTTTAAACTTCGTCTGTTTGTGAGTATTTTTCAAATAAGTAAAGATTTAACTTCAAATCAAGGTTTGAAAACGTCTTTTTCTCAAATCAAAATCTTTTACCCAATCTAAACAAAAACTAAAGATCATACAAAAGATCTAATAGCAAATACTCAGAAAATCTTCACTTGAAACAGCTTTGATCTCCTTTGATATCTTCAATCCAAGCTCTTGAGTGTTGGTTTGGAATCATCAAAACTCTTGATCCAACAGTGGCTATGTAATATCTTGAAATTTTCTAGATATTCAAGGCTCAATATTTTAAAATCTATAAAGAATTTATAAAAATGAGTATACACCGTTTGGCATGAAATAGGACAAAGAGATCAATTATCTCGGTTGGAAGGAAAAAAGAGAAAATGATGATTTTACCCCTGAAAAAAAAAAGAAAAAGAAAAAATAAAAATAAATATAAATATAAAAAAAATAAGGCAGTGGACTTAGGGAAGATTGAAGAAAAATTTAGGAATTTTGAGATAAATTACATCTAATGACCCGAAAGTTTTAAAAATTGTAAATTGGCCTCGGGTCAAGGGCATTTTTGTAAATATGAAAAATTATAGTCAAAATGAAACTCTCAATGAGTTAAGTCTAATGAAATACAGTATGAAATTTATTACGGTTAAAATAATATTTATGGCGTAATTACGATTTAATATTAGTATTTTACCCGATAAAAGGATTTTTCGACCCCACTTAGATCAGTTTGTGATAGTTTTTATTGATGATATTTTAGTGTACTCCAAATCTTTAGAGGATCACGAGATGCATTTGAGAATAGTCTTGTCTATTTTAAAGGAAAAGAAACTGTACGCTAAACTGAGCAAGTGTGAGTTTTGGCTCACAGAAGTGCGGTTCTTAGGGCATGTTGTTTCCAAGGATGGGGTTGCAGTAGACCCAAGTAAAGTTGATGAAGTCCTAAAGTGGGAGCAACCTAAGACCATCACTGAGATAAGAAGTTTTCTTGGTTTAGCAGGTTATTACAGATGATTTATACAGGACTTTTCTCGAATTGCATTGCGACTTACAAAATATCTAGAATACACCTTTTGTGTGAGATATGAATTGCGAAAATAGTTTTAATGAACTGAAGCACAAGTTAACTACCCCACCTATATTAACTATACCTAATCCTAAAGAAGCTTTTGTGCTTTACACAGATGTAAGTAAGCACGGATTGGGTTGTGTTTTAACGCAGAATGGTAGAGTAGTAGCATACGCTTCTCGATAGTTAAAACTGCACGAAGAAAACTTCCTACACATGATTTAGAACTTGCGGCCATTGTTCATGCTCTAAAGATATGGAGGCATTTTCTCTACGGTGGGACCATAGAAGTGTTCTGTGACCACAAAAGCCTCAAATATTTAGAAGATAAAAAAGAATTGAATGTAAGGTAGAGGTGCTGGATGGAATTGTTAAAAGATTATGATCATTCTATAAAGTACTATCCAGGGAAAGCTAATGTAGTAGCTGACGCACTCAGTAGAAAAACTGTTCACGTAGCCTATATGATGATCCATGAAATGAAAATGCTGGAAGATTTTAGGGATATGTACTTGTTTCTCCAACTACATGAGACCAAAATTGGTAATGAATTTTTACAAGATTTAATGAAAACCTAGCAGAATGATGAGTTTGTAAAGGTAGTAAAAGAAAAGATGAGTCAGGGAGAAATGCAGGAATTCAATGAGACAAATGATGGCATGATCAGGTTTTAGAAGAGAGTATATGTTCCTCCAGTAGCAGAATTAAAGGAAAAGATACTGGCAGAGGCACATCAAAGTAAATACACTATTCATCCAGGTATTACAAAAATGTATCATGATTTAAGAAAATTGTTTTGGTGGCCTAGGATGAAAAGTGATATTACCCAATATGTGTCTAAGTGCTTAGTATGCCAAAGAGTTAAAGTAGAACATCAGAAGCCAGCAGGAATGTTGCAGCCTTTAGATATCCTTGAATGGAAGTGGGATAGTATATCAATGGACTTCATTATGGGATTACCTAGGACATCATCAGGACATGATGCTATCTGGGTTATAATTGATAGGCTTACAAAGTCACCCTATTTCTTAGTCATGAGATCAACATATACACTCGACAAATTGGCACAATTATATGTTAAAGAGATAGTAAGACTTCATGGAGTACCAAGCAGTATTATTTCAAATCGTGATCCAAGGTTTACGTCAAATTTTTGGAAGTCATTGCAACAGGTCCTAAATACTAAATTAAGATTCAGTACAACATATCATCCACAAACTGATGGACAAACTGAGAGGACAATTCAAATTAGAAGATATGCTAAGGGCTTGTGTGCTTGAAATGAAGGGAAACTGGGATGTATACTTACCCTTAGTAGAATTTGCATATAATAACAGTTATCATTCTAGTATTCAGATGGCTCCGTATGAAGTGCTGTATGGTAGGAAGTGCAAGTCCCCATTATGTTGGACAGAGTTAGGTGAGAGACAACTGATTGGTCTAGAAATTGTTGACCAGACCTCCAGACAAATTGAAATGATAAGAAAGAAATTACTAACGGCTCAAAGGAGGCAAAAGAGTTATGCAGATAAAAGAAGGAAGCCATTAGAATTTGAAATAGGAGATCATGTTTTTCTCAAAGTATCTCCTACGTCGGTCACTTAAGACTAAAAAGCTTAGTCCTAAGTATATAGGACCTTTCGAAAATCTCTCAAAAGCTGGACATGTAGCTTATAAATTAGCCTTACCACCAAATTTGAGCCAAATACATGATGTTTTCCATATCTCCTAGATAAAGAAATATTAGCCCGATCCTTCACACATTATAGAATATGAATGCATTGACTTATAAGATAATCTGTGCTTTAATATTATACCTGAAAAGATTATAGATTATCGAGTTAAGCAACTGAGAAACAAAAACATTCCTATAATGAAGGTGGTTTGGAAGGGCTTAACCATAGAAGAAGCAACCTGGGAGATGGAGTCAGACATGAGACAGAAGTATCCAGAAATATTTACGTAAGGTATGTTTTAAATTTCGAGGACGAAAATTATTTTAAGGAGGATAAAAATGTAATATCCTGAAATTTTTTAGATATTCAAGGCTCAATATTTTAAAATTTATAAATAATTTGCAAAAATGGGTATACACCGTTTGACATGAAATAAGACAAAGAGATCAATTATCTTAGTTGGAAGGAAAAAGGAGAAAATGACAATTTTACCCCAGAAAAGAAAAAGAAAAAAAAGAAAAAAAAAGGCTGTGCAAGCAGGAAGGTTGAAGAAAAGTTTAGGAATTTTGAGATAAATTACACCTAATGACCCCAAAATTTTAAATATTGTAAATTGGCCTCGAGTTAAGGGCATTTTTGTAAATATAAAAAATTATAGTCAAAATGAAACTCTCAATGAGTTAGGTCTAATAAAATATAGTATGAAATTTATTAAGGTCAAAATAATATTTATTGGGTAATTATGATTTAATATTGGTATTTTACCCAATAAAAGTCAGTTTGGACTGCAGGAAGAGGAAGTATTAATTTAAGAAAAATTAATGGGCCTTGGTAAAATATATTTTGGATCAAAATAGTGATTTTGGACCAAAAGTATTTGTTGGATAATGCCGCACCAATTTAATGACAATTTTGGTGAAAATATATAATCGGTACGGGTAAATTGGTCCAATAAAACATGAGAAGAAATTTTAGGCCAAAAAACTTGGTAAAGGGCGTGAGCTGCTGTAGGACATGGAAGGAATTATTTGATTTCATTTTAAAGGGATTTTTGTATTAAATTAACTAGATTAGTTAATTAACCTAACCTACTATTCACTCCTCTCATCTCTCTCCTTAAGAAGCTTGGTTAAGAACTTAAGACACTTATTCTTACTTATTCTTGCATCTGAACCAGAGGATAAAAGAGGGAGGAAGAGCAAAAAACCTAAAGAGAAAAGGGAGAGTTTGAAGCAAAAGTTACAAAGCTCAAGTTGTTAGGTAAGCTTCTATGGTCTCCATCTTATGTTTCTTTCTACTTAGAGGTTGTTCCATGAGGTTTTTCCTCCCCTTTTCCTCCCTAAGATTTCGTCCATGGAGGTTTTTAGTGAGAGAAAATGGAGCTTTCAACAAATAAACCATGGAACAAAGTGAAAAGGCTTCAAGAGGCATGAAAACACAAGTTGTAGCAAGATTTATGAAGTAAATATTTTTCTACCATTTTTTTCTCATTTTCGGTCAGACTTAGGGTTAGGATAGGAATGGAATTTTAAAATTTTGACTTCAAAAATGGATTCCTTGGGTCCAAATTAGGTAGGAACAAGTATGTTGTACAAGAAAGACCCAAAGGAATTCAATTTAGAATTTTAGGGTTAGTACGCATACTAATTGGAAAAGATGGTGAAATCAGTGGTTAATGACCATATTTTGTGATGCATTAGGATTCAAAGAAGGATTGCAAGGCCAAAGAAGAGGTGTACAAGGTTTGAAAGTTATTGAAAAGCCACAAGGTAGTTAACTAACCACATTGTGCCTATGTATTGTTATTGTTGCCAATATGCTTACTTGATGTAATTGTTAATTGTATTGATGTTTTGTGATGAATTGATTGGCTATGTTGTTTAAAGGGTATTTGTCCCTAGGAATGTTTATAATTTAAGAGTAGGTGCTACCCAATTTTTTTGGAAAATGTTTGTTCACAAATGACTTTAAATGAAAGTTTAATATATGTTTCATGAAAGTTGCAATATATGATGATATATAAGCATGTATGGTAGTTACTACTGAGATTCTTTGAATCCCACCCCTTTCCAAATGTCTAACAAATTTTAGGTTCAAGTTATGGCAAGATTACCCAAGAAAGGAAAGGCAAGGAGAAGCAAGTTAATGTTCAAGATAATGATGTTTAGGTTGATAATATTATATGAGATCTTATGTAAAATCTTATGGGAAATGATCATGCTGTGTTTTTATGTCAATATGTTCCTCTAGGTTGTTAGGGAGTATCAAGTAAGATAAAGGCAAGTTATGTCCATGTATGTATATATTAGTTTGTATTTTGGAAAGTTGGAAGAATGCAAGAGACCTTTCTGAACACTATTGGGAATTAGTAGTACTGTGCATACTTAATATGTTAAATATATGAGTGTTTTATATTTTTGAAAACTAGACATGTGTATCTTTTCATAGACATAAAGATCACTCAATTTGTAGTTGTGTATGATTTATGGTGATTTTTTAAAATTATAGTCAGAATCAGAAATTTTCAAAAATGACCATTACTATAGTGAAGATAATACGAATTTACTGTATTAATTGGCCAATTAATTTCCCTATTCTACGTTTTTACCATATCAATATGATTTTTCTTGATTTAGTTATGAATTTTCAAAGTTCACCAGGTGAAAAGAAGTTAACCAAAGGAATAGTACCCAAAATGAAATAAATTGATTTAAGTTATTTTATGTAATCAAGTCTCTAATCAAGCATTAATAGACTTAAATATAGTTTAATACATGGGAAATGAGTCTAAGTATGAGGTGTGACAGGCTGAGGGAACATTATATTATACTAAGGATAAACACAATAGATATAAAAGATCTCTATATCTTATGTATAGATATGTGTGCTTTTTATTCTCCCCACATGAATAGTAAGTTGTTCCGTTTGTTGGTGACATGATGGGTGCTGGTAGGACCCATGGATGGACTAACTTTCTCTTTTTAGAGGAAGAAGACATGTTTCCTGCAGTGTGCAAAAGGTGTTAGCAAGGCTGACTTCCCAAGAGGGGGGGTGAATTGGGAAGATTGAAATTTTTCTGCACAAAGTGAAATGGGTGAAGATATCACAGTATAATGAAAGCAACGAATAAAACAGAGCAAGTTGATAAATGAGGATAAGGAGAGAAACACTCAGTGATTTATCCTGGTTCAGTCTATTCTCTTGACCTACGTCCAGTCCCCAAGACACCTCTTGAGATTTATCCACTATACAGCAAGAATTTCAACGGGCTTCTTGCTAATGCCACAATACACGAGTATGCTCTGTTTCTGAGCTCTCTCAAACTTTCCTAGCACTTTCTCTATGTGCTTCCCAATCCCCTTGTGAATTCCCCTCACAAGTAAACCTATCTTCCAGATGAAGAGTAGATTGTTTACAAAGATACAACTCTCTTGAATAGAGTAGATATGAAGATTAAAGTACAGATAATGAAGTTGAGAGGGTAAAAGCTTTTGAGAAAAAAAGATTCAGCAGAAATTCGGTATATACAAGTTTGATTCGTTACCCATAACTTCAAATGATGTTATATTTATAGTTTTAGTTCTCAAATATCCGTTAGAGACTAAATCTATCCGTTGGGGAAGTTATCCAACGGTTATTCTGAAAAACTATCCATTTACCAACCGTATTTAATGTTTCTGACACACTGAAATTCGAATTTTGGTTGGTCAACAGACGAATTTCGAAGGAACTGAAGGTTAGAGCTTCCAATGTTAAAAATACGAAGTTCGTCTGTCCATAGTGTGAAATTCGAATTTTGAAATTCATAAAACATTTTCACATTGTGACATACGAATTTTCAAGAAGAAAGTTTTTCTGTAAATCGTGAACAGTGTTTTCAATTTGCTACAGTACGCTCGAAATTCGAATTTTGGATGCCCAAAATTCGTCTGTCCATTGAACGTTCAAAGAGGCACAGTAGTTCACTTTCTTCGAAATTCGAATTTTGACAGAGTGAAATTCGTCTGTCAGAGACCAATTTTGAAACTTAATTTCTTCTTGATTTCAGATGAATTTTAACATAGTTTCAGACGAATTTCTTTTGTTTTTCTCAAGTTGTGTTTTGTCTGAAATTCGAATTTTGAAAGAGTGAAATTCGAATGTCACAGAGAAACTCCTTTGACTTATATGAAAATTCGAATGTTGCAAGTTCAAAGTTCGTCTGTCAGAGAGCATTTTTCAAACTTAATTTCTTCTTGATTTCAGATGAACTTTAACATAATTTCAGATGAATTTCTTTGGTTTTCACAAATTGCATTTTGTCTGAAATTCGAATTTTGAAATTGTAAAGTTCGTCTGTCATAAAGAGGCTTCTTTCAGACTTGATGAAAATTCGAATGTTGGTAGTTCAAAATTCGTCTGTCAGAGAGCATTCATCAAACTCAATTTGATTTTGAGTTCAGATGCATTTTATCATAGTTTCAGACGAATTTCGTTGGTTTTCACAAACTTCATTTTACTTGAAATTCGAATTTTGAGAGTTTGAAGTTCGTTTGTTACCTGAAAGGCTTCTTTCAGACTAGATAAAAAGTCGAATTTTGATCAACCAAAATTCGTCTGACAGAGAGTCATCTCTTCAGACTTATTCAGTTTTAGCTCGAAATTCGAATTTCCAAAGGCAAAGTTTGAATTTCCAACTTGACAGTTCAGTTAAAACTTTCAAACTTCGTCTGTTTGTAAGTATTTTTCAAATGTTTCAAGTTTTAACATAAAATCAAAGTTTGAAAACATCTTTTCTATAAATCAAAATATTTTACCCAATCATACCAACAACTAAGACTCTACAAAAGATCTAATAACAAAAACTCATAAAATCTTCACTTGAAACAGCTTTGATCTCCTTTGATATCTTCAATCCAAGCTCTTGAGTGTTGATTGGAATCATCAAAACTCTTGATTCAACATTCTCCCCCTTTTTGATGATGACAAAACAACTCACAAACTGGATTAGTACTTGGGTTTGCTTACACAAGCTCCCCCTCAACATGTGCATTACAGTTCATAAGATATCATTTCCAACATATTAAGTGAAGAGATTCAAACCCCAAAACATTGTAACCAAGAACATAATTCATTTAATCAAACTGTTTCAATACATATTTATGTTTAAGATCAGGTCTGAAACATATTATGAATAAACACCAAACATGATACAGTCAAACAACTAAAACAA
Source organism: Adenanthera pavonina (assembly GCA_026686845.1). Classification (NCBI taxonomy): domain Eukaryota; kingdom Viridiplantae; phylum Streptophyta; class Magnoliopsida; order Fabales; family Fabaceae; genus Adenanthera; species Adenanthera pavonina. The sequence goes on along the minus strand of JAIVEN010000019.1, from coordinate 5,190,367 downwards.
GATACAACAGGAAGAATCAGTCTAAGATCTTGAAACAATCACTTCTTCTTTGGCTTAGACTTCTTGCTGTATGTCTTTCCTTTCCCAAAGGATTCAGCAGATTTTCCAGCTTGCTTGGCCCCAGTTCCAGTTTGCTTTATCTTCTCCCCCTTTTTGGCATCATCAGTAAGCCCAACAAAATCCATTGGGGGAGGAAACTGTGAAATAGGTACAGCATGAATAGGGACAGGAGTAAAAGAAATCTCTGGCTGAACTGGTGCAGGAGGCTCAGGGCTAGGTTCTTCATCATCAGAGACCTCAAGCAGCTCTTGCATTTCCTGCCTGGAAAGAGCCAGTCGAGCTCTCTGTTCCTCTGATAGCCCATAAGCAGCAAGAGAAGATGAGGCTTTTTGAGCAGGAGGAAACATTTCTTCAAGCCTTTGCCTTTGAGCTTGCAGGAGAGCATTGTGAGCAAAAGCTTCATAATCAATAACAGGCACAATGCTCCTTTCCTCATTGAGTGCAGCTTGCAGAAATGGTGAAGCAGATATGGATGCTACTAGCTGCTCAACTTGCTCAGACTCTTGGATGGAAAGGATAAAGTCTTGTCCAACTGCTTTATTAGGTTTAAGAGGGCTAGATTCCTACAGACCCTCTTCCTCTATGCCGTAGTCCAGGGGTGGACCAGGACTTACCTCATTGTTGGAGGCCTTTGGAGTGCCAGCAGGTTCAGGGATAGGAGAATCCAACTCAAAAGGACTTGGAGGCACAGGAGATGGAGACAGAGTAGGTTCAGGAATACCAGGCTGAGGTGGAGCTGAAGTGGAAGGAATAGCATTTCTGATTTCTTCATAAGCATCAGCTACCACCTTCATATTCACAGCCAACTGATGGATCTGATCTTGTAGATGAGCAAATTTGGCATTTTGCTCATCCCTAATGCTGAGAATGAGTGTTGACAGACTGTCAAACAACTCAGTGACCTTTGTTGGCTTGACTCGTGAGGAGGGAGTGGAAGGAGGGTGTGTAGGCCTGGATGGAGATGGAATAGGCTGAGAAGGCTGAGGTACAGATCTGCCAGGGGCCTCAGAGGTGCCTTCTTGTTGGAGGGATGCATCAGCAGCATAGAACAAGTCTTCAGATTTCCCTGCTCCCTTTCCAACCCAATGACCTTCATCTCTTTCAATGCCCATCCTTTGCAATTCTTCCTCTTTGAATGCCTCAGTGAGTTTCCCTTTCCCCTTTTCAATGTGTTGAATCCTAGCATGCTGCAGGATTCTTGAAATAATTGCTGCATAGGGGAGTGTGGAATCTTTCCTCTGATCTCTTACCTTTATCATTCGTTGGAGGATGATATGACCCATATTAAGAAGCTTCCCACGAATGATAGCAGTCATCACATGAGCCTCTGCCCTTGTTATCAAGTTGAAGCTGCCACCCTTGTTGAATATAATCTTGGACACTATGTAGTGCAGGATTCTTACTTGTACACTTAGGTCTGTGGGCTTCAATAGATTTATTGTAGGCCTGTTCTCCCTTCTTCTGAATAGGGTGTCCAAGATGGTGCTTTCTTTGTAGTTCAGAAAGGAGCCACCTTCTTCATCAGCTGTGCTAGCCTCATCCATGTATCCAGAGGCTGTAATGTCAATTTTCAGCCCATCTTGTCCTGGGATTTCCAGCACCTCATTGATTGTTTCATCAGCAAGCCAAATGGTCCTTGATCTCAAGGTGACCTCCCATGTCCTTTTCTTGCTGTTATATTGCAGAGAGGCATACCAAGTCTTCACTACCTTATCATCATATTTTTCAGCAATTTCCAATAAATTCTTATATCTTAACAACCATATTTCAGCATCAAAGTTGTGAGATATTAAGAATTGTTCCATATTCACACAGTGAGGCTTTATTACCTTTTTGCTGGAAAACTTGGTAGAATACTCTTCTTGAATCTCAGGAGTGCTCCATAGTGGCAGTGTAGTAAGCTTATATTCTCCAGATTGAGTAGAAGAAGAGGAAGCCACCGCAGCAGTATCAGCCGAAGGAACTGCAGATTTTGATGATGAGGGACCAGTTTTCTGAGATTCTACCTTGGATGATGATTTTTGGCATTTAGAAGGAGTAGCTTTACTGGGCTCGGCCTTTCTCTTGGATTTCTCTCCTTCCTTTGTAGCATATTGAGATTTGACCGTTCTTTTTGGCCGAGTTCCAGCTTGTCCTGCTCCAGGATTTTTTACTCTCGCCATTTTTAGGTTGAATGATGCAGAATGTGGCTGAGAATAGATTTAAGGGATGCGAAAGGAAGTTTAATCGGTGAAGAATGACGGTTTTTGGGCAGGAGTTAAGAGGATTGAAGAAAGAATCAGAACAGACTTAGAGAGGTTACAAATAGGGTTGCGTCTGTTCTGGAAAATCGTCGGTTTTAACGTGTGTAACCGTCTGACAGACGAATTTTGAGGGGTCAAAATTCGAACTTCGGGCAGTTACAAGTTAAATCGTTCAGCAAAGCTTACTGACAGATGAATTTTCATCTGAAAGTTCGTCTGACAGAGGCTTGGAGCAAGCAGTATACGCACAACAGACGAATTTTGTTTCAACAAAGTTCGAATGTTGGAGAGAAAACAGTAACAACAATCAAAACTACACCTGATAGACGAATTAAGCATGCAGAGCATCATCTTACAAGCATTCAGCATGAAAAACGTGATTCAACAGACGAATATTGAACTGTAAATTCGAATTTTTCAACTTTTGTAAAGGTTGTCCAATAGTTGAATGTTAAGTAGTGATGATTCGCATATTAGTGATGGACAATCATATTTTTGAAAATTTTGTTCTTGAAAATTCGAACTTCCATATTCAACAGACTAATTTCGAGGCATTAGTGAGAACTGGTCCAAAGTATAACAAGTCGAAGTTCGTCTGTTAGTCACTTAAAATTTGAATGTTGACCACGTTGACCAGTATAAAAACACAGCTTATGAAGAAACATACGTTTAACATCACTTCAAATAAAAGTATCATCATTAAGAACTTACAGAATGGATCCAGAACATAAGATTTTCATTGTTTACTTCATTTTCTAGCTGTTCCATTCTGATATACTCCAATCTTCAAGAGTATAGCCATTTAGTCTTGTGAGGAGCACCTGCACCTTAAATCAAACACCCTCCGATGCTGAAGTTAGAATTGATTTTAAGATTTAAAACTCTAAAAAGAGAATTTTATACGAATAACTTACAATTCATTGGGATTTACCATTCCCAATTCTCTTCTTATTTTGCAATGCCTGTCTTCTGGTAGAGGTTTGGTGAGTATATCAGCTACTTGATCCTCTGTTGGGATGTATTCCAGCTTAACTTCTTCTTTCAGAACGTGATCTCTTATGAAGTGATGCCTAACCTCAATATGTTTCGTCCTCGAGTGCATGACAGGATTCTTAGTGATATTTATGGCACTTTGATTATCACACATGATGGGTATCTCCTTCATTTTAACCTCAAGATCCTCTAGCTGCTGCTTTATCCAGATGACTTGGGCACAGCAATTTCCAGCTGCAACATACTCAGCTTCTGCAGTGGATAGAGCTACACTGTTTTGCTTTTTGCTGAACCATGAAACCAGGGATCCTCCAAGAAACTGACAAGTTCCACTTGTGCTTTTTCTGTCAGTTTTGGATCCTGCAAAATCAGCATCAGTGTATCCTTTGAGATCTTCTCCATTGCCTTTTGGATACCAAAGACCCATCTGTGATGTTCCAATAAGATATCTGAAAATTCTTTTCACAGCTGTTGCATGGGTCTCTTTGGGGCATGATTGGAACCTTGCACACATACAGACACTGAACATAATGTCAGGTCTGCTGGTAGTTAAGTACAGCAGGGATCCAATCATTCTTCTGTACTGAGTAATGTCAAACATCTTCCCATTCTCATCCATGTCCAGTTTGGTTGCAGTAGCCATAGGTGTTCCCATTGGCTTGGCATTCTCCATTCCAAACCTTTTTAGCAGCTCTTTCAGATACTTGGATTGGCTGAAGAAGATGCCCTCATCTCGCTGTCTGATTTGCAGTCCAAGGAAGAAATTGAGTTCACCCATCATAGACATCTCGAATTCTCCCTGCATTAGCTCAGAAAATTTCTTGCAAAGAGCCTCATTGGTAGCACCAAAAATAATATCATCAACATAAATTTGAACAATTAGTAAATCTTTATTTTCTTTCTTAGTAAATAAGGTTGTGTCAACTTTGCCTCTATTGAATCCCTTTTTACTTAGAAAATTGCTCAATCTTTCATACCATGCTCTAGGGGCTTGTTTTAATCCATAAAGAGCTTTCTTCAGTTTATAGACATGGTTTAGTTTTGTAGAATCCTCAAAACCTGGAGGTTGATCTACATAAACCTCTTCCATGATATATCCATTCAGAAAGGCACTTTTTACATCCATTTGATATAGCAAAATATTTTTCATGCATGCATAAGCCAGCAGTATTCTTATAGCCTCTAGTCTAGCTACTGGTGCAAAGGTTTCTTCAAAATCAATGCCTTCTTCCTGATTATACCCTTTAGCAACCAGTCTAGCTTTATTTCTAATTATTGTTCCAGATTCATCAAGTTTATTTCTGAAAACCCATTTGGTACCAATAACAGGATGATTTTTGGGTCTTGGAACAAAATCCCAGACTTGATTTCTTTCAAACTGATTTAGTTCTTCTTGCATAGCCAAAATCCAGTAATCATCAGTTAAGGCTTCTTTAGCACATTTGGGTTCAATTTGAGAAATAAAAGCACAGTTCAACATTTGATCCTTTAACTGTTTTCTGGTTTTGACTCTCTCTTGAACATTTCCTATCACTTGATCAATAGGGTGAATCCTTTGATATCTCCAAGCTCTAGGGAGTTCTTGAGATGTTTCTTCATTATTTTCATCAAACTCTTGCTCCTGGATATCTTCCTCTACGTTAACAGATTCAGATATCTTTGGAGGTTCAGTTCTGCTATTATCAGAAATGCCCAGTTTTTCAAAGTTGAAAGCAAGATCATCCTTATTGGTAATATGTTTTGAAACATTTTCATTTTCAATGAAAACCACATGCACAGATTCTTCTACCACATTTGATCTTTTATTATAAATTCTATAGGCCTTACTTCTACTGGAATAGCCCAGAAATATACCTTCATCTGATTTGGCATCAAACTTACTCAGATTTTCTTTTCCGTTGTTATGGACGAAGCATTTGCATCCGAACACATGGAGATGGGACAGATTTGGCTTTCTCCCCTTGTACAGCTCGTATGGAGTCTTTCCAAGGATGGGTCTGATGTAGGCTTTGTTAATGATGTAACTTGCTGTGTTTACTGCATCAGCCCAGAACACTTGAGAAAGATCCTTCTCATTCAGCATAGCTCTAGCCATCTCTCCAATGGTTCTGTTCTTCCTTTCTACCACTCCATTTTGTTGAGGAGTTCTTGGTGCTGAGAAGTTGTGGTCAATCCCATGCTCACTGCAGTACTCCAGGAAGTATGCATTTTCAAATTCTCCTCCATGATCTGACCTGATAGACACAATAGAAATACCTTTCTCATTTTGCACTTTCTTAGCTAAGGTTACAAATGCATCAAAGGTATCACTTTTAGAGGAAAGGAATAATGTCCAAGTGAATCTAGAATAATCATCTACAATTACGAGCACATACAGATTACCACCAAGACTCTTTACCCTAGAAGGTCCAATTAAGTCCATATGCAGCAATTCAAGTGGTCTAGTTGTGGTAACTACATTTTTAGATTTGAATGAAGATTTAGTTTGTTTTCCTCTTAAGCATGCATCACATTCTTTATCCTTTTCAAAAGATATTTTTGGCAAACCAGTAACTAGCTCATTTTTAACCAGTTTAGACAATTGATTCATATTGACATGAGCTAATCTCCTATGCCATAACCAACTCTCATTATTCTGACTGATTAAGCATACAGAATCTAAGGGAGGAAGTTCATCAAGGTCAATAGTATAGCAGTTACCATCCCTTTGAGCTTTGAGGATTACTTTGTGATCACTTTTTCTGATGACCAGGCAAAACTTTGAGTCAAACAGCACCCAGTTTCCTTTGTCACACGTCTGACTCACGCTTAGCAAGTTGTGGTTGAGGCCAATCACAAACAGCACCTCTTCAATGGATGTTTCAGGATTTTTGCCCACAATGCCAATACCAACAATTTTACCATATTGATCACCTCCAAAGGTCACCTTTCCTCCTTTCTTGTCTCTAAGGGTGATGAACTTCTCCTTATCACCAGTCATGTGACTTGAGCAGGCACTGTCCATATACCATTTGTTGCTTTTCTTAGCTGTGAGACAGACCTGCAAAATAATGTTTATGTTTTCCTTTTTGGTACCCATATTTGCTTGGGTCCTTTTTGGTTAGTAGATATTTCCCTAGATGCAGATGCAACTCTGGGAACCCATTCAACTTTCCTGCTAAGTCCATTTTTCTTTAAAATACAGGAACTGGAAATGTGTCCCTTTTTGTTGCAGAAATGACAGGTAGTGAAGGGACTACTAGATTGAGAGGCAGGAAGAAAACAATGCAGGTAATACTTCTGTTTAGCATACCTTGGTTGATTATATGTTTCAATGTGAGGTGATGCATTATCTTTCTTTTTATTATTCTTAGCATGCACAAAATGTCTCATATATGAATTCTGATTTTTCTTCCTAATCTTTTCTTTGACAGCACATGGATCATAGCCAAGACCAGCTTTTCCTTGTGAAATTCTTTGGCTCCCCATCAAGGCAAACAACATATCTTTACCTCTAGTAAGCCTAGACATGCTTTTAACTAAGTAATCATTAGTTTGCTTAAGTTCAGTGCATGAAGTACAACAAACAGATTCAGTAGTAGGTAAAGAATTAATTTCAGAGATTGTGCTTTGTGATTCTAGTTTGTTTATCTTTTTCTTTGCCAGTTTTAGTTCTTTAGTGATTTTAATGAAATCATCATGAAGCTCATGAAATGCATCCAGTAATTCAGAATAGGAAGGTTCAGATTCATATACCTCTTCTTCCTGATCACTGCTGCATGAGGGAGTGGCTTCTTCAGAAGCAAGTGCCATCATACAAATGTTGGCAATCTCATCTTCATCTTCTTCTTCCTCATCTGAACTATTTCCCCATATGGATGAGATGTAGGCTTTCTTCCTCTTCCCTTTGTCAGTAGCTTTCTTTTCCTTTTCTTGCTTCTTGAGGAATTGGGGGCAGTCCCACTTTATGTGTCCCAGCTTCTTGCACTCATAACAAGTTACAGGTTCTTTTGCCTCTTTCTTGCTTTCTCCAGCAGCTCCCTTCTTGAAGAATCTTTTATTCTTCTTCTTGCTGTAGAATCTTCCGAATTTTCTGACCATCATAGCCAGAGTTTCCTCATCAAGTCCATCCTCTTCGTCAGATTCTTCTTCCTTTTCATCAGCAGCTTTGAGGGCAAGGCCTTTCTTCTTTCTGTCCAGCCCGGCTTCCTTGAGAGTTTTGATTTTTCCTTCATACTCCTCAAGGCTCCCGAAGAGAGCTGTGACAGAGGCCATTGATTCTCCTCTGGCTTCTTCTATTGCTGTCACCTTGGGCTGCCATTCCAGAGGGAGAGCTCTAAGAATTTTTCTCACTTTCTCTGATTGAGTGTATTCCTTTCCTAGGCCCTTTAGTTGATTCACAATGAGAGTGAATCTCTTTTGGAGCTCCTTTACAGTTTCTCCCTCAGACATTCTGAAGCTCTCATGCTCTCCAATGCATGTATTAAGTCTGTTCTCCCTTACCCCAGATGTCCCTTCATGTGCAATCTACAGAGTGTCCCACATCTCTTTTGCAGTGGTGCATTGTGAGACCCTGTAGAATTCGTCCTGGTTCAGGGCACTGACTAAACAGTGCTTTGCTTTAAAGTTCAGTAGGACTCTTCTTCTGTCTTCATTATTCCACTCTGCTTCCAGTTTCTCTTTGTATCTTCCATCTTCAGTTGGAGCCATTGGGACGAAATCTCCTTTATCAATAACTGACCAGATGTCAAGATCAATTGATTGGAGGTAGATTTGCATCCTCATCTTCCAGTACCCATAATGCTCTCCACTGAAGCCTGGTGGTCTGTTAGTGTTGTTCCCTTCAGGAAGTATACTTTCTCCAAAGCCAGCCATCTTTGTTCCCGGACTGTAAAATCCTTTGAATGGGAATCCGGGCTCTGATACCACTTGTTAGCAAGGCTGACTTCCCAAGAGGGGGGGTGAATTGGGAAGATTGAAATTTTTCTGCACAAAGTGAAATGGGTGAAGATATCACAGTATAATGAAAGCAACGAATAAAACAGAGCAAGTTGATAAATGAGGATAAGGAGAGAAACACTCAGTGATTTATCCTGGTTCGGTCTATTCTCTTGACCTACATCCAGTCCCCAAGACACCTCTTGAGATTTATCCACTATACAGCAAGAATTTCAATGGGCTTCTTGCTAATGCCACAATACACGAGTATGCTCTGTTTCTGAGCTCTCTCAAACTTTCCTAGCACTTTCTCTATGTGCTTCCCAATCCCCTTGTGAATTCCCCTCACAAGTAAACCTATCTTCCAGATGAAGAGTAGATTGTTTACAAAGATACAACTCTCTTGAATAGAGTAGATATGAAGATTAAAGTACAGATAATGAAGTTGAGAGGGTAAAAGCTTTTGAGAAAAAAAGATTCAGCAGAAATTCGGTATATACAAGTTTGATTCGTTACCCATAACTTCAAATGATGTTATATTTATAGTTTTAGTTCTCAAATATCCGTTAGAGACTAAATCTATCCGTTGGGGAAGTTATCCAACGGTTATTCTGAAAAACTATCCGTTTACCAACCGTATTTAATGTTTCTGACACACTGAAATTCGAATTTTGGTTGGTCAACAGACGAATTTCGAAGGAACTGAAGGTTAGAGCTTCCAATGTTAAAAATACGAAGTTCGTCTGTCCATAGTGTGAAATTCAAATTTTGAAATTCATAAAACATTTTCACATTGTGACATACGAATTTTCAAGAAGAAAGTTTTTCTGTAAATCGTGAACAGTGTTTTCAATTTGCTACAGTACGCTCGAAATTCGAATTTTGGATGCCCAAAATTCGTCTGTCCATTGAACGTTCAAAGAGGCACAGTAGTTCACTTTCTTCGAAATTCGAATTTTGACAGAGTGAAATTCGTCTGTCAGAGACCAATTTTGAAACTTAATTTCTTCTTGATTTCAGATGAATTTTAACATAGTTTCAGACGAATTTCTTTTATTTTTCTCAAGTTGTGTTTTGTCTGAAATTCGAATTTTGAAAGAGTGAAATTCGAATGTCACAGAGAAACTCCTTTGACTTATATGAAAATTCGAATGTTGCAAGTTCAAAGTTCGTCTGTCAGAGAGCATTTTTCAAACTTAATTTCTTCTTGATTTCAGATGAACTTTAACATAATTTCAGACGAATTTCTTTGGTTTTCACAAATTGCATTTTGTCTGAAATTCGAATTTTGAAATTGTAAAGTTCGTCTGTCATAAAGAGGCTTCTTTCAGACTTGATGAAAATTCGAATGTTGGTAGTTCAAAATTCGTCTGTCAGAGAGCATTCATCAAACTCAATTTGATTTTGAGTTCAGATGCATTTTATCATAGTTTCAGACGAATTTCGTTGGTTTTCACAAACTTCATTTTACTTGAAATTCGAATTTTGAGAGTTTGAAGTTCGTCTATTACCTGAAAGGCTTCTTTCAGACTAGATGAAAATTCAAATTTTGATCAACCAAAATTCGTCTGACAGAGAGTCATCTCTTCAGACTTATTCAGTTTTAGCTCGAAATTCGAATTTCCAAAGACAAAGTTCGAATTTCCAACTTGACAGTTCAGTTAAAACTTTCAAACTTCGTCTGTTTGTAAGTATTTTTCAAATGTTTCAAGTTTTAACATAAAATCAAAGTTTGAAAACATCTTTTCTATAAATCAAAATATTTTACCCAATCATACCAACAACTAAGACTCTACAAAAGATCTAATAACAAAAACTCATAAAATCTTCACTTGAAACAGCTTTGATCTCCTTTGATATCTTCAATCCAAGCTCTTGAGTGTTGATTGGAATCATCAAAACTCTTGATTCAACAAAAGGTTGAGTTCTTTTGAGTAATAGAGCCCATAATATATATCATTTCATGTGGAATGGAACATATAAATTTTAGCTCTATTATAGATTCTCAACTGATGCATGACCCATATTTGTCATCCTCTATGATGTTAATTTTGCTATTGTTTTTATTCATTACACAAATATCTAGTTTAAATTTGATTTCTTATCCTTTCCTATGTGTTTTGCTATTGATGGGGAATGGATCTATAGGAAAATATAGGAACCTGTGCACAATATTTATTGAAAAAGACTAGTAAACCAGAGTATTTTTTAGAAGCTAATTTGGTTCACAAAAATAGATTCCATTGTTATTAACTTCGTACATATTTTTTAATATATTATGTATGTTTGAGTATTACCATATATACATATATATATTTTTTGCCAACATATGTTAATTTAAGAATTTGCATTAGCACATGTTATTTAACTCTAGTTTCTCCAATGTGTAACTTTTAGATGAGTCTAATTAAGGATTTATTTCATCTCTCAATGTCAAAATGCAACACTAAGGGCTTTTTTGTTGTTGGACAATTATGGATGTAAAACTAATAAAAACTAGAATTGTCATGTCACTAAGGTATCAGTATTAGGCAATTTTACGATAATAAAACTCAATGACTGGATTAACCAAAAAAAGGGTGAAATGTTGAATCTTAGTTCAGTCTAAAGTACCTTCAAACATCAAAATCAATAAAATTCAATAAAAAAATCAGTGAGATGAATCATTAATTGGTTATTATATTATTTTTATATATGAAATTAAAAATAGGATAAGCATTGATCATTTATGGATTAGCCTAAATTGATGGTCAAAGGATATCTGTCTCTCTTTCTCTCTCGTGAAAAACATGAGATCTGGAACTAGGATTATGCACTGGAGGACATTAATAAATTATTTACATTATTACATGATGCTCGTGAATCTTATGTTTGGTGTTTCAAAAACACTAGTGAAGTCTCACCTTACAACATTATTTATTGAGAACTATTAACTCAATTATCTCTCCAACATTAGTCTCTCAAGTGCAGTATAATTAAAATACTTGAAAGGCATCTCTCACTTGACAATACAAAATTATATATGCTTCTTTTTTAGAATTCATGTCTAATTATTATATGTATAGAGCCTCTAATTCATAGCTCATAACCAATTCTGCTTGTTAGAATTTATTTTTTTTTAAGGAATTGCTTGTTAGATTTTTTATATTATATATAGATTCAATATAATTAGGCAATGAATGAAGGAACCTGATGAAGTATGATATAATTATTCCTTTAATTAATTGTCTTTTGGAAATTTGTTTTTGTTCAGTAAATTAATCAGTAAATTAATTAGCCTCGATATTGTGAAGAGAATATTGATGATATTATACACTTTTTGAATGTTGCATTCACCAAAGGAAAGTTTAAAGGAGAAGAGATTTTGTGCCCTTGTGCTATATGCTGCAATGATAGTTGGGAAAAAAGAGATGTAATGTTTAATCATTTAATAAGTAAGGGTTTTTTAGAAGGCTACAGAGAGTGGATATACCATGGTGAAGAGTTATGTCTTATGGATCTTGATAGTGATAGTGATGTTAATGACTCATTTGATGATATTGATGGCTTATTATTTAAGACATTTAAAGATGTGGCTGAAGCAAATGTAGTACATGAAGGCTTAAATGAAGATGCAAAAGAATTTTATAAACTAGTTGAGGATTCAACAAGAGTTATATCCTGGTTGTAAGAAATTCTCCACCTTATCATTTACTATTCGATTGTATTTGTTGAAATGTCTCTATGGATGGAGCAATGCATCATTCACTACTCTCCTAGAGTTATTGAAAAAGGCCATACCAGATTTGAATATTCCTGTCTCTTTCAATAAAACAAAATCTTTGATAAAGGACTTGGGCTTAGACTAAAAAAAGATTGATGCATGTCTTAACAATTGCATGTTGTTCTGGAAAGAGCATGAGAACGGAAACTTGTGTCATATTTGTGGGGCATCAAGATGGATAGAATATCCTAAAGTGGATTGTGATCTTGAAGAATCTAAAAAGGCAGATAAAGTTCCTGCTAAATTGCTATGACATTTTCCTTTAATTCCAAGATTGAAAAGACTCATTATGTGTTCAAAGACTGCTGATTCATTGAAACGGCATGTAGAAGAGCATTCAAGGGATGGTAAGCTAAGACATCCTACTGATGGCCAAGCATGAAAAGACTTTGATACAAAGTATCCAGATTTTGCTCTTAATACTTGTAATATCAGGCTTGGTTGGCTAGTAATGGCCTGTGATATTAACAATATATAATTATCCACCAAATTTATGCTTGAAAGCAAAGAGTTATATAATGTAATTGCTTATTCCTCGACCGAAATCACCAGGAAATGTAATTGATGTGTATCTAAAACTACTTATTGAGGAGTTAAAACTATTGTGGGACGTTGGTGTGGAAACATATGATATTTCTAAAAATCAAACATTTCAAATGCATGCAGCACTTTTGTGGACTGTTAGTGACTTCCCTGCTTATGCTATGCTATCTGGTTGGAGCACTAAAGGGAAGTTGGCTTGCCTTGCCTGTAATTATACAACTTCTTATACTTACATAAAACACAATCATAAGCATTGCTATATGAGTCATCGAGTCTTTCTGGATTCAAATCACAAGTGGAGATCAAATACAATTTCTTTTAATGGAGATACTGAATATAGATCTCCATCCTCCTTGTTAGATGCAACAAGAATTTTAGAGGACTTAAAAGAATTCCCTAATGTCTTAGGGAGGAATGATAAGAAAAAAGGAATAGTCCATGGATGAAAAAATCTATCTTTTGGCAATTGCCATATTGGAAGGATAATACTTTGTGTTGAATCAAGTGTTTTTATGATTCCAAACCAACCTTCTAGAGCTTGGAAAGAAGATATCAAAGGTGCATAAAAGATCTCAAATGGAGAAATCCAAGTAAAATCAGCACAAGATTACATATATGATTTCTTACTATGTTTAATTTAAGTAAAAGACCTTGAACTGGCAAAAGAATGCTTTAGAAATATGATTCTATGATAATTCATGGAATATTTGAAAAACACCCACTAACAGACGAACTTTAAAGTGTTAAAATTGATCTATTGCTTTGAAAATTTGAACTTTAGCTTCTAAAATTTGAATTTCGAATTGAAAATACATTAGTGAAAAAAGAGATTCCTCTACAGACAAACTTTGAGTGCAGAAATTCAAACTTTGGATTAAGTCTGATAAGAGCCTTCTTTGATAGACGAACTTTGAGTTTTGAAAATTCAAATTTTTGATAAAAAACAATTCATATAAAATGAAAAATTCGTTCGAGGATATGTCAAAGTTCATCTGAAAGTAAAGATTCAAAAGAGTCCAAAGTCTGCTCACTGACAAACGACTTTTGATTTTGAAAATTTGAATTTTAGAAACAAAGCTTGTAAGTCTGTTATGATAATCTGTTGACATATGAATGTTGGTATTCAGAAATTCAAACTTTGAACTAAGTCTGACAAGAGCTCTCTCTGACAGACGAACTTTGGATTTTAAAAATTTGAATTTCGAAAAGATGAACTATTATGCCTTATTGAGTTGCCCACTAACTGACGAATTTTGGGTACCAAAATTTGAGCTTCAAAGGCACTGTAGCAATATGGGACAACTGTTCACACTTACTAGAAGAACTTTAACTTGAAAATTTGTATGTTCTAACATAGAAACATTTTTTAAAGATGAAAATTTGAACTTTGCTTTATGACAGACAAACTTTGAAGTTCAACGTTGAAGTCTTTAGCTTTCGGTTTATGCGAAATTCATCTATTGACTAACCAAAATTCAAACTTTAAGTGTCAGACACATTAAGTGCAATTGGTGAACGGATAGTTTTTCAGAGTAACCGTTGGGTAACATCTCTAACGGCGAGATCTTATCTCTAACGTATAGTTAAGACATAAATCTATAAATAGAACTTCATTTGAAGTTGTGGGTAATGATTTTACATTGTATATAATGAAACTCTATCAAATTCTTAAGTCAAAGTCTCTCACTCTCACATACTTCATTATTCTGTTCTTCAACTTTCATATACACTCTTAATTAGAGAGTTCAATCATTATAATCAATCTTATCTTCATTTAGAAGAAATATTTTCATGTGAGGGGACATCACAAGGGATTTGGGAAGTACTTAGCTAGAGTGCAAAGAGTGAGGTTGTAAGCTCTAAGAACAAAGCATCAAGTTGTACTGAGGCAATTGCAAGAAGCCCACTGAATTCTTGTAAGATAGTGGAAAATCTCAAGTGGTGACTTGGGGACTGGACGTAGGTCAAGACAGAGAGACTAAACTAGGATAAACATTTGTGTCTTCCCTTCTCTTTTACTGCTCTTACCTTATTATTCCTTTATACTCTGTTTTTACTGTCACTTTTGCTTTCATTACTTTCCTGACTTTTGCAGAAAATTTTAATCTTTCTAATTCACCCCCTTTTGGGAAGCCAACATATCTAACAAGTGGTATCAGAGCCTGGATTCCCAAACAAAGGATGTAACAGTCCGGGAAATTCAATGGCTGGCTTTGGAGAAAGCATACTACCTTAGGGAAACAACACAAACAGACCACCTGGCTTTAGTGGAGAATACTATGGATACTGGAAGATGAGAATGCAAATCTATCTCTAGTCCATTGATTTGGACATCTGGTCTATCATCCAGAAGGAAGATTTTGTCCCAATGAAACTACAGGATGATGGGAAATACAAGGAGAAACCAGAGGACGAGTGGAATGAGGAAGATAAGAGAAGAGTCTTGCTGAACTTTAAGGCAAAACACTACCTGGTCAGTGCATTAAACTAAGACGAATTCTACAGAGTGTCACAATGTTCCACAGCCAAGGGTATATGAGACACTTTAGAAATCGCTCATGAAGGAACCACTGGAGTAAGAGAGAACAAATTGAACTCCTACATTGGTGAATACGAAAGCTTCAGAATGGTGGAAGGAGATTGCATCAAAGAGCTACAAAAGAGATTCACTCCATTGTGAATTAATTGAAGAGTTTTGCTAAGGAGTACACTCAGCCAAAAAAGGTCAGAAAAATCCTTAGAGCTCTTCCTCTGGAGTGACAACCCAAAGTAACGGCAATAGAGGAAGCCAGAGGAGAATCAATGGCCTCTGTCACAGCCCTCTTTAGCAGCTTTGAAGAATATAAGGGAAAGATAAAGACTCTTAAGGAAGTAGGACAAGCCAAGAAAAAGAAGGGTCTTGCTCTAAAAGCTGCAGAAGAGAAAGAAGAAGAATCTGATGATGGAGATGAATTAGATGAAGAAACTCTGGCTATAATGGTCAGAAAATTCAGAAGGTTTTACAACAAGAAAAGAAACAAAAGATTCTTCAAGAAAGGAGTAGCTGGAGATAACAAAAAAGAAGGAAAAAACCTGTCACTTGCTACAAATGCAAGAAGCAAGGGCACATCAAATGGGATTGTTCGCAATTCCTAAAGAATCAAGAGAAAGAAAAGAAAGTCGCTGAAAAGGGCAAGAAGAAGAGGGCATACATCTCATCAATCTGGGGCAACAGCTTAGATGAAGAAGAAGATGATGAAGATGAAATTGCCAATATCTGTTTGATGGCACTTGCATCTAAAGAAACTTAAATCCCATCCAACAGTGATCATGAAGATGAGGTATATGAATATGAACCTTCCTATTCTGAATTACTTGACGTATTTCATGACTTGCATGATAAGTTCATTAAGACTGCTAAAGAGCTAAAACAAGCTAAGAAAAAGATTAACAAATTAGAATCTCAGTGCAACATTTCTGACACTGCATCTTTGCATAAAGCTGAATCTAATTGCTGTATATCATGTATTGAATTAAAGTAAACCAATGACTATCTATTGAAAAGCATGGCTAGACTTACTAAGGGAAAAGATATGTTGTTTGCTTTAATGGAAAGTCAGAGAATCACACAAGGAAAAACCAGACTTGGTTATGATCCTTATACAGTAAAAGAACAGATTAAAAAGAAAAATTAAAATCTGTATATGAGGCATTTTGTGCATACTAATGGGCATAAAAAGAAAGATCATATTTCAAAATGCATTGAATCCTATGATCAACCAAAACATGTGAAACAAAAATATTATCTGCATTGCTTTCTTTCTACATCACAATCCAGCAACCCCTTTACCACCTGTCACTTCTGTAACAAGAAGGGACACATTTCCAGTTCATGTGCTTTGAAGAAAAATGGACTTGACAGGAAGGTAAAATGGGTTCCCAAAGGTACACGTGTATCTAGGGAAAATGCCACTAACAGAAAAGGACCCAAGCAAATTTAGGTACCTAAAAAGAAACTCTGAACTTTGTTTTGCAGATTTGTCTTAAAGCAAGAAAAAACAACAAATGGTATATGGACAATGCCTGCTCAAGTCATATGATCGGTGACAAAGAGAAGTTCATCACCCTTAGAGACAAGAAGGGAGGAAAGGTGACCTTTGGAAGTGATCAATATGACAAAATAGTTGGTATTGACATTATGAGCAAGAATCCTGAAACATCTATTGAAGAGACGCTTTTTGTAATTGGCCTCAACCACAATTTGCTAATTGTAAGTCAGACATGTGACAAAGGTAACTGGGTGTTGTTTGACTCAAAGTTTTGCTCGGTCATTCAAAAAAAATGATCACAAAGTAATCCTCAAAGCTCAAAGGGATGGTAATTACTATACTATCGATCTTGATGAACTTCCTTCCTTAGATTCTGTCTGTTTAATTAGTCAGGATAATGATAGTTGGTTGTGGCATAGAAGATTAACACATGTTAACATGAACCAACTGTCAAAACTGGTTAAGAATGAGTTAGTCACTGGCTTACCAAAAATCTCTTTTGAAAAAGACAAACAATGTGATGCATGCCTCAAATAAAAACAAACTAAATCATCTTTTAAATCTAAAAATGTAGTCACCACATCTAGACCACTACAACTATTGCATATGGATCTAATAGGTTCATCTAGAGTAAAAAGCATTGGTGGAAATCTGTATGTTCTTGTGATTGTGGATGATTATTCTAGATTTACCTGAACCTTGTTTCTTTCTTCCAAAAGTGAAACGTTTGATGCATTTGTCATCTTAGCTAAGAAAGTGCAAAATGAGAAAGGTACTTCTATTGTGTCTATCAGGTCTGATCATGGAGGAGAATTTGAAAATTCATGCTTTTTGGAGTACTATGATGAACATGGAATTGATTACAACTTCTCAGCTCCAAGAACTCCTCAGCAAAATGGAGTGGTGGAAAAGAAGAATAGAACAATTGGAGAAATGGCAAGAGCAATGTTGAATGAAAAGGAACTCTCTCAAGTATTCTGGGCTGATGCAGTAAACACAACAAGTTATATCATTAACAAAGCCTACATTAGACCAATTATGGGGAATACTCCTTATGAGCTGTACAAAGGCAGGAAGCCAAACCTTTCACATCTGCATGTATTCAGCTGTAAATGTTTCATCCACAACAATGGAAAGGAAAATCTGGGTAAGTTTGATGCCAAATTTGATAAAGGTATATTTCTGGGCTATTCTAGTAGGAGTAAAGCATATAGAGTTTTCAATAAAAAGACTAAATTTGTAGAAGAATCTGTGTATATTGTGTTTATTGAAAATGAAACAGTTTCCAAGCATGTCATTGATGAAGATATTCTTATTTCAAATTTTAAGAACTTAGGTCTTTCTAAAGAAGGTAAAGCTGAAGCTCCAAAAATATCTGAATCTATTAACATAGAGGAATATATTCAGGATAAAGACTTTGAGGATGAGAATAATGAAGATATATCTCAAGAACTCCCTAGAGCTTGGAGATATCAAAGGAATCATCCTGTTGATCAAGTGATTGGGGATGTTCAAGAGAGAGTTAAAACCAAAAAATAGCTAAGGGATCAGATGATCAACTGTGCTTTTATTTCTCAAATTGAACCTAAGTGTGATGAAGAAGCCTTAACTAATGAATACTAGATTCTGGCCATGCAAGATGAATTAAATCAGTTTGAAAGAAATCAAGTTTGAGATTTAGTGCCTAGACTTAGAAATCACCCTATCATTGGCACTAAATGGGTCTTTAGGAATAAACTTGATGAATCAAGAATAATAATTAGAATTAACGTAAGACTGGTTGCCAAAGGATATAATCAAGAAGAAAGCATTAATTTTAAGGAGACCTTTGCTCCAGTTGCAAGATTGGAAGCAATCAGAATCCTATTGGCCTATCCATGCATGAAAAACATAATGTTACATCAAATGGATGTTAAAAGTGTTTTTTTGAATGGATATATCATGGAAGAGGTTTGTGTAGATCAACCTCCAGGCTTTGAGGACTCTAAAGAACCAAACCATGTTTATAAACTAAAGAAAGCTCTTTATGGTTTAAAACAAGCTCCTAGAGCATGGTATGAAAGGCTAAGCAATTTTCTAACTGAGAAAGGGTTCAATAGAGGAAAGGTAGATACTACTTTATTCACAAAGAAAGAAAACAAAGACTTACTTATTGTTCAAATTTATATTGATGATATTATATTTGGTGCTACTAATGAATCTCTTTGCAAGAATTTCTCTAAGCTAATGCAAGGTGAATTCGAAATGTCAATGATGGGTAAGCTTAACTTCTTCCTTGGACTGCAAATTAAGCAATGTAGTGATGGTATCTTCCTCAATCAATCAAAATATCTAAAAGGGTTGCTGAAAAAGTTTGACATGGAAAAAGCCAAGCCAATGGGAACCCCTATGGCTACTGCAACAAAACTTGATATGGATGAAGGAGGAAAAACTTTTGACATAACTCAATATAGAAGAATGATTAGATCTCTGCTATACCTAATAGCTAGTAGACCTGACATCATGTTCAGTGTTTTTATGTGTGCAAGGTTCCAATCATGTCCCAAAGAAACCCATGCAACTAATGTGAAATGCATCTTCAAATATTTAATTGGAACATTACAAATGGGACTTTGGTATCCAAAGGGCAATGGAGAAGAACTCATAAGATACACTGATGCCGATTTTGCTGGATCCAAAACTGACAAAAAAAGCACAAGTGGAATATGTCAGTTCCTTGGAGGATCCTTGGTTTCAAGGTTCAGCAAGAAGCAAAACAATGTGGCTCTATCCAATGCAGAAACTGAATATGTTGTAGCTGGCAGCTGTTGTGCTAAAGTCATTTGGATGAAGTAACAGCTTGAAGATCTTGAGATTGAGATGAAGGAAATACCAATAATGTGTGACAACCAAAGTGCTATTAACATCACAAAGAATCCTATCATGCATTCTAGAACAAAGCATATTGAAGTTAGGCATCACTTTATAAGGGATCATGTTCTAAAAGGAGAAATCAGATTAGAATATATCCCTACCGAGGATCAAGTTGCTGACATTCTGACAAAGCCCCTTCCAGAAGATAGACATTGTAAAATCAAAAGAGAATTAGGTATGATAAATCCCAATGAACTGTAAGTATGTCCTTATATCTATCTAAATTCGAGTTTCTGACATTGAATCAATCCTAACTTTAGCATCGGAGTGTGTTTGACATTATTTGTAGATGCTCCTCACAAGTTCAAATGATAATAGAATCATAAAATGGAGTTAATCAGGATGGCACAATCAAAAGATGAAAAAGAAAGCCAGAAATCTGAGCATCTAGATCTATTCTATAAGTTTAGAAAGTTAAAATTTGTATTTCAGATGTTTGTTAGACGAATTTCCATGATTGAACTGTATTTTTGAAAAGTTAGCATGCTCAACATTCGAATTTGGATGCCCATAAGACGAATTTCAGTTGGCTGTACATTGTAATAGTACTCCTTTGTCCTTCAAAATTCATCTGTTGAACAATAGAAATTCAAATTTTTAGAAATGAAATGCCAATATGGTCTCTGTTCAACATGACTATTGTACGGATCTCTATTTCTCAAAATACGCATGTTGAAAATTCTTTACAAAATGTTGAAATTCAAATTTTTGAATCAAAATTCATCTGTTATAAGATGTTCACATTATTGGTTCTCTGAAAGATGAATTTTCATAAGTAAAGTTCGTCTATTGCTTGTTTTGTTCATAATTGCTTATTGCCTGGCTCTTTCGAAGTTCAAACTTTATTGAAATAAAGTTCATCTGTTCACTCTTTATTCCCAGAACCAAGCCTCTGTCAGACGAATTTCTGGGTGAAAATTTGTCTGTCAGTAAGCCTAGCTGAATGGATTAACTTGTAACTGCTCGAAGTTCAAATTTTTGGCCTCTCAAAATTCGTCTGTTTAGCGGTTACATATGTTAAAACTGAAGGTCGTCCTATGAACAGACACAACCCTATTCGTCTCTCTCTCAAGTCTGTTCAAATTCTCTCTTTAATTCCTATTAACTCCGTTTGTGAACCTTCATTTCTCACCGATTAAACTTCTTTTCGCACCTTATAAACCCATTCTTTGCATCTTTCTGAATCATTCCTCTACGAGAATGGCAAGAGTCAAAAATCTAGAAGTTAGGAAGGGAGAGTCACGGCCAAAGAGGACCGTAAAATCCCAATATGCCTCCAAGGAGAGAGAAACTTAGAAGAGAAAAGGTGAATCCAGCAAAGCAACTCCCTCCAAAAGGAAGAAAACTACTCCAAGAGCATACTTGAAGAAATCTTCACCGTCTCCTTTGAAGAAAGCAGAGCCTATTGTTCTAGCCACTCCTGTCACTGCTGCTTCTTCTTCTTCCTCCAGTACTGAATCTGGAGAATATCAGCTAACCTCACTACCATTGTAGAGCAATTCTCATATTCTTGGAGAATACACTACCAAGTTTGTCAGCGAAAAGGTAATCAAGCCTCACTACGTAAATTTAGAAGAATTCCTGATTTCTAACAACTTTGATGCTAGGCTTTGGAAGATAAGATATAAAAATTTGTTAGAAATACTGGAAAGATATGATGATGAGGTAGTTAAGACCTGGTATGCCTCTCTACAATTCAATAGTAAGAAGAAGAAGTGGGAAGTTAATCTGAGATCAAGAACCATCTAGCTAACAGATGAGACCTTCAATGAAGTTTTAGAAATTCCAGGGCAAGATGGTTTGAAGATTGACATTACGGCCTCAAGGTATATGGATGAGGTTGAAACTACAGATGAAGAAGGAAGGCCTTTTCTGAACTACAAGGAAAGCATAATTCTGAACACTCTGTTCAGAAGAAAAGAGAACATGTCACCTCAAAGCTTGCTAAAGCCTACTAACCTTAGTGTTCAAGTCAGAATCCTACACTATATTGTGTCTAGGATTATCTTCAACAAAGGAGGCAGTTTCAATCTGATTACAAAGGCTAAAGAACATGTGATGGCAGCAATCATGTATGGGAAGCTTATCAACATGGGACATATCATCCTCCAAATCATGATCAAGGCAAGAGATCAGAGGAAAGTTTCTACTCTTCCATATGTAGCAATCATCTCCAAGATACTTCAATATGCCCGGATCCAACATCTTGAAAAAGAAAAAGGGAAGCCTACTGAAATCTTCAAAGAAGAAGAACTGCAAAGGATGGGAATAGAGAAGAAAGATAGGAGATGGATTGGAAAGGGAGCTGGAAAGACAAAAGATCTTTTCTTTGATGAAGATGCCTCCCAACAGCAAGAAGGAACCTCTGAGGCTGCTCCAAAATCCATACCTCAGCCTTCCCAGCCAGTCCCATCTCCATCTCAACCCACTCAAGCTCAAATACCATCCACTCCATCTACTCGAGCAAAGACAACCAAGATCACTGAGTTGTATGATAGTCTGTCTGCACTCATACTTAGCATCAGAGATGAGCAAAATACCAAGTTTGCTCATCTGCAAGACTAGATACATCAGTTGGAAAAGAATATGAAAGTGGTTACTGATGCATATGAAGACATCAGGAGTGTCATTCCCTCCACATCAGCTCTACCTCACCAGGATTCTCTGAGCCTATCATGTCTCCTACTCCTGAGCCTCTAAGTCCTTTTGTGTTAGCCTCCCTTAAACCTGATGATACAATGCATGATACTGAGGTTACTGGCACATTATCCATACCACAGGCCTCTAGTAATGAGGCAAGTCCTGGTTCTCCCTTGGACTATGGAATAGAGGAAGAGGCCCCTCTAGAACTAAGCTCCCATGAGCCAATTCCTAAAGTTGCTCAAGATTCAATTCTCTCATCTCAAGAATCTGAGCAAGTTGAGAAACTGGTGGCAGCCATCACCACCTCACCATTCATGCAAGCTTCCATGAATAAAGAGAGAAGCATTATGCCTTATGTTGATCTAGAGGCTATTGCTCATAATGCTCTCTTACAAGCTCAAAGATTAAGGCTTGAAGAAATGTTTTGTCCTCCTGCTCCCTCACCTGTTTCCATTTTTGGTCTCTCGGAGGCACGAAGAGCTCAATTGGCTATCACTAGGCAAGAAATGCAAGAACTTCTTGAACTCTCTAATGATGAGGATACTAGTTCTGAAGCTTCTGAGCCTTTGCTAAAGCTTAATCCAGATCTGCCATTTGTTTCTGTGCCTTTTCAGGCAATTCTAGTATCTCAGATCCCTCCTCCTGCTGATTTTGTACACCTTCCTGATGATGCCAAAAAGGGGGAGAAGTTATCCGAGCAAACTAAAAAGTCTGCAATAGAGCCTTTTGGCAAGACCTACAGCAAGAAGTACAAGTTCAAGAAGAAGTGATTAGAACTTAAGATTGCTTGGTCCTTCTTGTAGTATTGTTTTTGTTTAATAATGATAAATCTTTGTTCTGAACTTTATGATTGCCATCTTTGTGTTGAAACATTAAATGGATTAATGATTCTCTCCATTTGATCTGATGTGCATGATATCTTATCCTTTGAATTATAATGCATATGTTGAGGGGGAGCTTGTTAAAGTAAACCTAAGTACTAATCCAGTTTGCAAGTTGTTTTGTCATCATAAAAAAGGGAGAGAATATTGAATCAAGTATTTTGATGATTCTAAACCAACCTTCTAGAGCTTGGAAAGAAGATATCAAAGGCGCATAAAAGATCTCAAATGGAGAAATTCAAGTAAAATCAACACAAGATTAGATATAGGATTTCTTACTATGTTTAATTTGAGTAAAATACTTTGAACTGACAAAAGAATGCTTTAGAAATATGATTCTATGATAATTCATGAAATATTTGAAAAATACCCACTAACAGACGAACTTTAAAGTGTTAAAACTGATATATTGCTTTGAAAATTTGAACTTTGACTTCTAAAATTTGAATTTCGAATTGAAAATATGTTAGTGAAAAAAGAGATTCCTCTGACAGATGAACTTTAAGTACAGAAATTCAAACTTTGTATTAAGTCTGATAAGAGCCTTCTTTGACAGACGAACTTTGAGTTTTGAAAATTTGAATTTCTAATAAAACACAATTCATGAAAAATTCATCTGAGGATATGTCAAAGTTCATTTGAAAGTAAAGATTAAAAAGAGTCCAAAATTTGCTCACTAACAGACGAACTTTGATTTTGAAGATTCAAATTTTAGAAACAAAGCTTGCAAGTTTGTTATGATAATCTATTAACATACGGATGTTGGTATTCAGAAATTCAAACTTTGAACTAAGTCTTACAAGAGCTCTCTCTGACAGACAAACTTTGGATTTTGAAAATTTGAATTTTGAAAAAATGAACTATTGTGCCTTATTAAGCTGACCACTAACAGACAAATTTTGGGCACCAAAATTCGAACTACGAAGGCACTGTAGCAATATGAGACAACTGTTCACACTTACCTGAAGAACTTTAACTTGAAAATTCGTATGTTTCAACATAGAAACATTTTTTAAAGATGAAAATTCAAACTTTACTTCATAACAAACAAACTTTGAAGTTCAACGTTGAAATCTTTAGCTTTCGGTTTCTGTGAAATTCGTCTGTTGACTAACCAAAATTCAAATTTTGAGTGTCAGACGCATTAAGTACGGTTGGTGAACGGATAGTTTTTCAGAGTAACCATTGGGTAACATCTGTAACTGCTAGATCTTATCTCTAACGTATAGTTAAGGCATAAATCTATAAATAGAACTTCATTTGAAGTTGTGGGTAACGATTTTACATTGTATATACTAAAACTCTGTCAAATTCTTAAGTCAAAGTCTCTCACTCTCATATACTTCATTATTCTATACTTCAACTTTCATATACACTCTTAATTAGAGAGTTCAATCATTGTAATCAATATTATCTTCATTTGGAAGAAAGATTTTGTTGTGAGAGGACATCATAAGGGATTTGGGAAGCACTTAACTAGAGTGCAAAGAGTAAGGATGTAAGCTCTAAGAATAGAGCATCAAGTTGTACTGAGGCAATTGTAAAAAGCCCATTGAATTCTTGCAAGATAGTGGAAAATCTTAAGTGGTGACTTGGGGACTGGACGTAGGTCAAGATAGAGAGACCGAACCAAGATAAACATCTGTGTCTTCCCTTCTCTTTTATTGGTCTTTCCTTGTTATTCCTTTATACTCTGTTTTTACTGTCACTTTTGCTTTCATTACTTTCTTGACTTTTGTAGAAAATTTTAATTTTCCCAATTCACCCCCCTCTTGGGAAGCTAGCATATCTAACATTTGACTCCATAATTTTGATGTAATGCACATAGAGAAGAACATATGTGATAATATAATTGGGACTCTCTTGGAGATTAAAGGGAAGAGAAAAGATCATGAAAATGCTTGTTTTGACATAGAAGATATGGGGATAAGAAAGAAACTTCATTTGAAGGCATCCACTAATGGTGAGAAGACTAGGATCCCAAAAGCATGTTTCTCCCCAACCAAACAAGAGAAATCTATTTTTTGTGCTGTTTTGAAGGCACTAAAATTTCTTGATGGTATTGCTTCCAACATTTCACATTCTGTACAAGTTGTGAAAGGAAAAGTTTCTGGGTATAAGAGTCACGATGCTCATATTATACTACATAATTTGCTACAAGCAGCAATATGAGGGATAATCCCACATCAAGTTGTTGTTCATTCCTTCTTTCGTTGTTTATGGCAAAAGGTTGTAGAGGTGGAAAGTTTAGATCACATGGAATCAGAGGTTGCAAAAATACTTTGCCAACTTGAGAGAATATTCTCTCCAAGTTTCTTTGACATAATGGTTCATTTAACTATTCACCTTGCAAATGAGGTTAGGTTGGGTGGACCAGTTCAATGTTGGTGGATGTATTATATAGAAAGATATTTGGGAGATTTAAAATCTTTTGTTCTTAATAAGAGTCGCCCATAAGGTTCTATAGTTGAAGCTTATTTGGCTAAAGAATCTCTAATATTTTGTTCAAGGTATCTGTCTAATGATGTGGATACTAGGGTGAATAGAATGACACGAAATAGCGATGATATTCCTAACATGGGTCATCCTATTGGAGGCAAGAAACTGTTTTCTTTTGATCACAAGTCAAAAAATCAAGCCCATAGGTACATCTTATTCAATTGTGATGAAGTGCAAGATTACATTAGGTACTATCATTAACTTACTATAACATTTTATTGCTATAATGAAATTTTTTATTCTTTTTGTATTAAAAAATGGGTTGCTTGTTTTGTAGGGAGCATGAGTTTGATGTTCACAATTGCCAAAAGAGAAGTAAGTGGAGCAAAACTAAAAATCAAAGAGAAGATTTCATTCAATGGTTTGAAACGCGTGTAATGAAAGAGCAAATATCTGATTGGATAAAGCACTTGTCTAGGGGACCAAATGATATTGCCAAAAGGTATTCAAGTTATGTTATTAATAGATATAGGATTCATACAAGGCAGCGTGATGCAAGGTGAAAAACCCAAAATAGTGGTATGACATTAGTAGCAGTTACCCCGAGCTTTAAAAGTGCAAAGGATGAAAATCCAGAAAAAATTTGTGTGACCTACTATGGGGCAATAACTAATATCATAGAGTTAGATTATTATGGTCACTTTAAATATGCGTTGTTTAAATGTGATTGGTTTGAGGGTGAAGAAGACAAATATGGACTAACATGTTTTTACTTCAATAGAAAATTGTACAAGGATGATCTATTTGTGTTAGCATCTCAAGTGCAGCAATGCTTCTTTGTTGAAGATCCTTTTAATAAAAATAGGTACTATGTTTTGAAGGCACTTCCAAGAGACTTATTTGACAAGGGAGAAATTTCTCATTCAAATGGTCAAGAATTTAATTCTGATGAAACTATTAAGGGGTTTGATTGAAAGATACTGGAGTAAAGAGAGGGACTTGCATATGGTTTTCATTGATTTGGAAAAAGCCTATGATCGAGTACCAAGAGATGTATTGTGGAAAGCAATGGAGAAGAAAGGTGTCCGTGTGGCTTATATTTGAGCCATAAAGGATATGTATGAGGGGGTAACAACAAGTGTGAGAACCCCTGGAGGTGTGACAAAGGACTTCCCTATAACTATAGGCTTACATCAAGGATCTTCCTTGAGTCCATACTTGTTTGATCTGGTTTTGGATGTTCTTGTAGAACATATACAAGAAGAAATTCCAAAGTGTATGCTCTTTGCGGATGATATAGTTTTAATTGATGACTCAAGAGAAGAGGTCAACTTTAAACTTGAATTATGGAGACATACCTTGGAATCAAAAGGTTTCCGTCTGAGTAGAAGCAAGACGGAATATATGCATTGCAAATTTATAAGAGGCCTATTAGAAATGATTCAGAGGTAAAAATTGGAGAGCAAATCATCTCCGAGGTGTCAAAGTTTAAATATTTGGGGTTGATTTTACAGAATAATGGTGAAATTGATGGGGATGTTATGCATGGATACAAGCTGGGTGGTTAAAGTGGAGGAAAGCAACAGGAGTTATTTGTGACCACAAGATACCTACTAAGCTTAAAGGAAAATTTTACAGAATAGTTATAAGCTCAGCAATGCTATATGGTAGTGAATGTTGGGCTTTGAAAGGACAACAAGAGCATATGATGGGAGTAGCAGAGATGAGAATGTTGAGATGGATGTGTGGCCATACAAAATTAGATAAGATACGAAATGATTGTATACGAAGGAAAGTTGGGGTAGCACCTATCGAGGAGAAAATGGTGGAAAATAGTTTAAGGTGGTTTGGGCATGTACAAAGAAGAGGGCAAGAGGAGTCAGTGAAGAGAGTTGATCAAATGGCTTGGAGCCCGATCAAAAGGCATAGAGGAAGACCAAAAAGGATATTAAGGGAAGTTATAAGGAATGTCCTTTTGAGAAATGATTTATCTGAGGAGATGGTGTTTGATAGAGCTCATTGGCATCATTTGATCCATGTAGCTAACCCCACATAGTGGGATAAGGCTAATGTTGTTGTTGTTGTTGTTGTTGAAACATCTGAGATCTCAAAACATCTTCCTATATCAAAAGATGATTGTGAAGTTGATTTGATTAGGGAAGATGTACTAGATGATATCTTTGAAAAGCCTTTATCTGAATTTCATGCTCAACAAAAGGAAATTGAAAGTGATGATGAGGCTAGCTTTGAAAGTGAAAATGAAAGCACTGATGACTCTATTTTTTATGATAGTTTGTAATAATCAGGTGACAATGAAATAAATAACTAGTATAGTTAAGTTAGCATACCATATTTGTTGATAGTTTTTAATGCCTTTTAATAAAATAATCATATCATTTTTGTGTTATCGCTTGTATTGAAGGCACTAATGTATCCTTTCGATGTTAAAATGTAGGTGTTGAAGTACGATAGCAATTAGATTGATGAATAGAAGGGAAAAGAGGGATAATTTGTGCGTCTATATAAAAGGTAGATTTTTCCCATTGTTTTATCTAATTTCTGGATTGTTTTTAGCAAATAAAATGTTGCCTTTGTTGTCTCTTATAATATCCAGTGTTCAGTGGTTTCATTTGTTGTATTTACTATTTGTTTAAATAGAAGGATGTTTATCTCTAATAATACTTTCTAATATAAATATTTAAAATTTGTTTGGCATTTGCGGAAGTTGGATATATCCAATTATAGACACTAGGTATAAAATTCTCTTAACAGTATTTATACCCTTATTTGTTAATAGTTTTCCTAGTTATTTTAGTTACAATTTATTGTGAGTGGTGTTATGATTTCAGCAAACATGGAGAAAGTAAAAAGTATTCAAGATAGAGGATCAATCCTTAGAAAAGGTGGTCTAAGTCCTGCTAAAAGAAGTCTCAAATTTCCTTTAGAAGTAAGGTCAAGCACTGAGTTGGCAAAGAAATTTCAGCAAATTAAGATGGAAAAAATTGATAAGTTGCATAAAAGACCACATGGTAATAACAAAGATAACATGAAGGAGGTTGATGGCAACTTGGATAAAGCCATAGCTACAATAAAAAACCAAAAAAATCAAGCTTAATGTTCCAATCAAGAGAAGCATTCTTTTGATACACTTAATTCCATAACTCATTGATCCAATCAAAAGCAAGCTCATCAACAGAATCCTAAATTTATGTCTCAAGGAGGTAGTGGTGTACAAGAAAGTAAAAAAAAGAAGGTAAAGAGAAACCCAACATGCCATTCAATGCCCTTTGGTGACTTTAATAGAGCTTATGGGGATTCTCAACAAGGAGAAAAGGCTCCTATTCAACCTCAACAATCAAGAGAAACTGTTGTAACCAAGTCACTGAATAGAGAAAAACTTTCAAGCAAGTATCAAAATCGCCCTCTAGTAAAAGTGAATCAAAATCAACCATCATCTAGAAGAAATAGGGAGGAAGACTTGAGGCAGCTAGAAGCTATGGACAATTATGGAGAAGTTGAGGGAGATGTTAATCAAGAAGAGGAAGTAACAAATACAAACAAAGAACCTATATAAGGTAAATTGTCTTGTTTCTTATTGATATATATTTCTATTGAATTATCTATATAATGATTACAAAAAATATACCTTATTTTTATTATGCTGATGACTTTAAATTGAAAGTATGAGCATCTATAAAAAGAACTAGTGGAAAAACTTCATGCAAATAGATTCATGCAAGAACAATGGTAGAGCGAGAAGAAGTGACCTTCAATGCAGAAGGTCAACCTATTGGGCCAACAAATAAAGTAGTATCTGACTTAAGCTTCTTCTTGGGAACAATGGCAAGAAACTCAACATTTTGTCCTTTGATTTACCCAAGTTGGACAAAAATGCCATATCCAAATAAAAATGATATATGGGTATATGCTAATGTATGTATTTTATAGCATTGTACATTTTTATCTATTTAGGATATGAGGCATTTGATTTCATGATTATGTTTTGTGTAGAAAAAGTTTATTTTACCAAATGAAGTAAAAGGTTGGGTAGAGACTACTATTAGAGATGCTTGGAGATGCTATAAATGCAAAATTGGGAAGAATCATTTTTTGAAGTATTCCAACTTGACAGAAAGGCTCAAACATTTCCCTCCAAAGGTGCCAAAATTTGATTTTAGGAAGCTTTGTGAATATTGGAGTTCAGAAATTGCACAAGTAAGACTCATTGTTGGTTTTGTTGCATGTGCTACAAACTTAAATAATTGATTTATTTTCATATTTCTTTAAACTTATTGTGTAGGCAATCAGTGTGGGGAACACTCGAAGTAGAGCTCGACAAAAATGGAGGCATTGAATGGGCCCGAGAAGCTTTGCTGTGATTCGTGAAACAATGGTATTGTTAATACCTTATTTCCATTTTATATGATGGTTGTATTTTAAAAATAGTGCTACATTAAAAAATTCTATTTCACACTACAGTTATTGTTTTGTAGCGAGCAAAGGATAATAAAGAGCCTACTCAAGCAGAAATTTTTGTTGAAACTTGAAAAGGCAATAAAGGAAAACAACTGGATCCAGAAACTAATAACGTAATTGTAAGTTAAAATTGTCCTTAAATTAATCTATTCAGTAGACAATGTTAATATTATTGTATAACATTTAATTTAATCTTTTTACTAGTCCCAACTTCAAGGTATGATTGAGAATAATGAAGAAAGTAATGTGGAAGCCTTTCAAGCTATGTTTGGGAAGGAACATCCTGGATCAATGCATTGTTATGAGAGAAGGGTCACTCCAACAACCTTAAAGAAAAATACAGAGATTAATGCTATTAAGAAAGCACATGAAAAGGAGGTGTCTACATTAAAAGAAAAACTTGGAGATGTGCAAGATGAGGTGGGTAAATTACGAAACGCTTTTAGAGCTATATTGAAACATTGCAACCCTGGACTCGATATGGAATCATTGCAAGATTTATTTAGATCATCTCCTAGAGATGCCAATAGTGGACCAAATGTGACTAGACATGCATGTGTGCATTCTTCTTCTACATCGACACATGTTCCAATCCTTAGAAAGATAACTTTATTATCATAACTATTTTATGTTTGGCTTTCAATTGTTAGATATATGGCTACCACCAACTAATCCAATGGTTAAGGATAAGGATAAAGTTCTTATTTATATATTACTAGTAAGTAATGATGATGATAGTGATTTATGTACAACTCTAGCAGTAACAAAATTGCATTAGACTAAGGGATAACAATCTTCTTAATAAGTAAATATGGCTCGTTCTTTATCAACACTCGTAAAATATGCTTTGAGACTGTTTCAACAAACACATTCATAGAGTCCAATGTCTTTGCTGAAACATTCTCTCTCTTCAATTTAAGTTAAATTCAATTCAGATAATTATGGCTAGTTGCATATACTGTTAATGTGGGGGAGTTTATTGAAGATGGACCCTGAAATCAATGGCTTCATAAATTTGCAGCCAACATGCTATGGATTTTCAAATGTCTCTAATCCATCATCTTTAAAAGTTTCAATAATGTCAATATCCAAGTTGCCTCTTGTATCTACCTAGTCCCTATTATTCTTTCAATAATAATGTTTAATGTCCCCAAATTTGGAAAGGGAATGCAATCATGTCATCCTCTTGGTTCAAATAATTGCACCCTATTGCTATATATCTTGAGTATTTTTGTCTTGTTGAAAACAAAAATAATACAATAGAATAAGATTGTATAAAGATTTGTGTTTATTCTTTAAAAAAATTAAAATTGAAATCCTCTATATTCATGCATTCATATATCTAGTATCAAATGTGAATAACATTGTACATAATCATGACTTTATATTTTCCATAATATGCAACAAGCTTTGATTTGACACAATATTATTTTATATTTTCTTCTTATTTAGGAAGGTGGTCCTAATGGGGGAGATACAAATGAGGATCAAGTACTATGAAATGATGGATGTCATGCTAAATTGTTTATTTTGAACTATTATATATGAATTCATGTTCAAACTTAAATCCTTACATAAGTACATGTCCTTTTTTGTTGGCTAGTATAAAGCCATATGTTAATGTTTATTGTTAAATCTATGTACTTATTGACTATAAATGTAGAGCCGATTATGATATATATGAATATGGTTTCTTTTATATGTGTCTCAAGATGAAATTGTGTCTTTTTTAGTTATATGTATGTGCAAAGAATGAAATCATTCAAAATAGCTAGGTGAAGTTTTATATGGGAATAAAAAATAAGATTACATTCATAAAATGTTGCCTTTAGTTATTTCTAAACAACAGTTGTCAAATGTTGCCTATAATAAGTTTAGGCAACATTTTAAAAATGTAGTTTTTATATAGGCAACAGTTATAGTTTTTGTTTATAATTTAAACATGTTGCCTATTAGAAGTTTAAGCAACATTTAAGAAATGTACTTGTTTGAATAGGCTATTGAATCAAGAAGTTTTTGATGATTCCAAATCAACTCTCAAGAGCTTGGAATGAAGATATCAAAGGTGCTCAGAGAGTTCAAGTGAAGAAATTCTGGAGAAATCTGTGCAAGAATTGTTGTAAGATGATTAGCTATGTTTAAATATAGGTAAAAGACTTTGATTTAGTGTTAAAATATTTTAAAACCTTGATTTTATGTTAGATCATGAAATATTTGAAAAACACCCACCAACAGACGAAGTTTGAAAGGTTTATATTGAACTGTCATGTTGGAAATTCGAACTTTGGCTTTTGGAAATTCGAATTTCGAGTTAAAACTGAATAAGTCTGAAGTGATGTTTCTCTGACAGATGAATTTTGGTTTGGCAAAATTCGAATTTTCATAAGTGTCTGAAAGAAGCTTTTAGCAACAGACGAACTTTGGGTTTTGAAAATTCGAATTTCAGACAAAATGCAACTTATGAAGACTAAAGAAATCCGTCTGAAATAATGTCAAAGTTCATCTGAAATCAAGACTACATTGAGTTTCAAAATTGCTCACTGACAACGAACTTTGAACATGAAAATTCGAATTTCAGAAGCTAAGGTTGTGAGTCTGTTAAAATGATATGTTGACATATGAATGACAGTGTTTATAAATTCGAATGTTAAAGTAAGTCTGAAAAGAGGTCTCTCTGACAGACGAACTTCACTTTTTGAAATTTGAATTTTGAAGTAAATGAACTACTGTGCTTTTTGAGCCTGCTGTGGACAGACAAATTTTGGAGTTCCAAAATTCGAATTTCGAAGGCATTGTAGCAAATTAAAAATACTGTTCACACTTAACAGAAAAACTTTCCACTTGAAAATTCATATGTCACTACATAGAAACATTTTCAAAATATCAAAATTCAAATTTCACTCTATGATAGACGAACTTCGGGCTTTCAACGTTGAAGCTGTTAACCTTCGGTATCTGCGAAATTCATTTGTTGACCAACCAAAATTTGAATTTCAATATGTCAGAAGCATTAAATGCGGTTGGCTAACGGATAGTTTTTCATAATAGCCGTTGGATAACTTCTCCAACGGATATATTTTGTCTCTAACGGATATTTGAGACCTAAATCTATAAATATAACAACATTTGAAGTTGTGGGTAACGATTTTAACTATGTATATACTGAAACTCTACCAAATATTCTACTCAGACTTTTACCCTCTCACTTCAATACTTGTACTTCAACTTTCATATTTACTCTAATTAAGAGAATTTAATCTTTGTAAACAATCTAATTTTCATCTGGAAGATAGATTTTCTTGTGAGGGGATATTATAAGGGATTAGGAAGCACTTTGTGAAAGTGCAGAAAGGGATTGAGAGAAGCTCTAGAAAATGGAGCACAAAAGTTGTACCGTGGCATTTGCAAGAAGCCCACCGAATTCTTGTAGAATAGTGGAAAATCTCAAGTGATGACTTGGGGACTGGACGTAGGTCAAGTGGAGAGACCGAACCAGGATAAATTACTGAGTCTTCTTCCCTCTACTACTTCTTTTATAGCTATTTGTTTATACTCTGTTTTACTGTCATATATTGCTTTCTTCACCTTCTTGATATTTTGCAGAAAATTTTTAATCTTCCCAATTCATCCCCCCTTCTTGGGAAGCCAGCTAATCTAACATAGGCAACAGTTATACTTTATTTTACAGTTTATTAATGTTTCCTATTAAATGTATTGGCAACATTTAAAAAATGTACTTTATGTATAGGCAACATTTAAAAACTGTTGCAATGTAACTGTTGTCTATTTCCCATAGTATAGGCAACAGTTTTTATGGTTGTTACCATAGGAGTCAAAAAACTGTTGCCTAAAGAAATAGGTAACACTGGCATAGGCAATACTAGAGTAACATTTACGAAATGTTGCATATTCCTTTAGGCAACAGTTTTCATAGTTATGGCAACACTTTTGAGCTGTTGTTGTATGCATAAAATGTTGTAGTACTAATACAGAATGATTTTATGTATTAGAGCAACATTTTGGTATAACTCACTTAAAAGTGTTACCTATAAGTTCAAATAAGTTTCTATTTATAGATTTATGACTTAACTATTTGTTAAACACAAGATCTATTCATTAGATACAAGTTCTAGCTATTACTCTATAAAAAAAGCCGTTCAACAACCACATTAAATGCATATGACATTCCAAAATTCAAATTTTAAGGCTTAATAGATGAATTTTACAAAGACAAAATAGTTATACGTTTAACATTGAACTTCAGAAATTTGTCTGTTAGAGAGTGTAAATTCGAATTTCAAGTTTGCCAAAGTTAACCCACTTAAGTTCATGTGAATTTTTATACCGGAAGTGTGTCTGTTGAAGTTTAAATAGTTGTCTCAAGTTTTCAAAGTGCATTTTAAAATTTGAATTTTAGAAGCTGAAATTTGTCTATCTGAGACACGTTCAACATGATACAAAAGTTCTCTCTTCGAAATTTGATTATTAAAATTGAAAGTTTGTCTGTCAGAGGCATGTTCTAATGAGACTTACTAGTTCTCATTTTGAAATTCACATTTTGAAGTCCAAAATTCATCTGTCAGAGGTAGTGACAGTAAACTCATTTTGAACTTCACCAACATTCAAATTTTAGCTAAGTTTCATGCGAATTTTACACACTTTCACTAATAGTGCTTAGCCTTGTTAGTTCGGCTGGCTTCCCAAGAGGAGATGAATTGGGAAGTTTGGATTTTTCTACAAAAAATGAAATACAGTAGTAATAATAGAAGTTGCTGAAAAACAGAGTATAAAATATAAAGAGCACTTGCAAAGTAAGTGAGAAGATAGAGATTTATCCTCATTCGGTCTACTCCAATTGACTTACAACTTGTCCCCAAGCCACCACTTGATATTTCTTCACTATATCTTGCAAGATTTGAATGGGTTTTTGCAAAAACTACAGTACAACCCTAAATCAAACTTTGAGCTGAACAAACACTCCCACTCTTCTCACTCAAGAGTAAAAGCAAATCTCTTAGTATATCCTCACACTATGTGCTATCTATAAGTGTGTAGGAATGTCCAGGTCAAGATATAAAAATTCTCTCTCAAAAGAGTGGATATGAAAATTTAAGTACAATGAATGAGCTAAACAGAGGGTAGGTAAGCTTTGAAAGAACCAGTAATCAATTTTACAGCATTTTGGCATTTATATGTTTTTCCTCATTGCCCAACAAATTAAATGAGGTCCTATTTATAGTTTTAGAGAAAAAATATCCGTTGGAAACAAAGATTAGTCATTACTCTCAGAAAAATAGTCATTCATCTACCACATTAAATGTATCTGACAATGGTTATGCAGATAACCTCCTTAGGTTATACGAATAATGGGTGATCTTGTTTTCAACGTAGACCTTTTGTTATACGGATAACCTAGCTAGGTTATGCAAATAACGTTCATCCTAGAATGACTAAGTTTTAGCTCAAGAATATTTTCATGAAAACCTACTTAGTTGTTAGGATAACATTTAAGTTTTTCTCAAACTGAGTTTTTGTAAAATTTAGGTTATTAGGATAACCTCCCATTGTTATGCGGATAACCCATTTTGCTGAAGAAGGATCATGAGTTTTGTAACATAGGTTATGCAGATAATCTCCCTAGGTTATGCGGATAACCTATTTAATGAAGGAAAGTCCAAGGGTACTGAAACATAGGTTATATGGATAACCTCCCTAGGTTATGCAGATAACCTATTAACAGAGAAGAGTCCAAATGCTTTGTAACACACGTTATGCAGATAACCTCCCTAGATTATACGAATAATGAGCTGTATAGTATAATTAGCCTTTACTGTTCACTGCTTTATGCGAATAAGGTGCCTATCTTTTCAGGATAACCACCTGGATAGTCCTAAGAACATAGTGCATAGCTATGTTATATGGATAACCTCAATCCCTTTTCATGAAATCAAAGAAGGTACAGTTGGATAAGCTTTGAGATTGAGTCTTTATCATTATAACATTCACTGGTTATGCGCATAAGGTAACCCTTTTCATGAAAACAAGATGAGAACACTGATAAACAACTTTGAAATTGAGACTTAATCATCATAAGCTAAAACATTTTCATGAAAACAAAGTGAACACTTATAAAACATCTTTGAAACTGAGACTTCATCTTCATAGGGTAGCTCTTTTCATGAAAACCATTTTGAAATAATGAGCTAATCATTAATCATTCAATTAGATATCTCAGTTAATATTGGGTGAGGTAAATTTCAAGGCTTGACTACCTTCCTTTATAAATGGATTCCTAAAATATGTGAAACAACTCTTCAATCTTTAGGAAACTCTAACTTTGTTCTTTACATTGCTTATGTTCCTTTGATATTGGATTTCCAAACTCATTGTTGTTTAGAATCATCAAAATCATATGAATTAACATTCTCCCCCTTTTTTATGATGACAAAACAACTTAAAGAGTTCATTAGTGCTTGGGTTTGCATAAAGCTCCCCCTCAATATATGCATAGTTTAAATAAGATCAGATAATGCAGTGCATATATTTTTAAAGCAAAATAAATCAAGAGTGGACAGAGTTCACAGAAGGGAATTCATTGTATTATAAGCAGTCATTACAATAAAGAGGGATTACATACATAATCAGCAACAAAAACACAACTAAAGAAAACATACAAGTACAAAAACACAACTAAAGAAAACATACAAGTACAAAAACACAACTGAAGAAAAACACACAAGTAAATAGGAAAAACAACAACAGCAAATCTAGTTAAGTCTATTTCTTTGAAGGGGTGGACTTTTTGTTTTTCTTAGTTTTCTTCTTTTTCTTCTTCTCTTTTTCTCCCTTTTCTTTATCTTCTTTGTCTTCTTTCTCCCCCTTTTGTCATCAGCAATAGGAGGGAATTGAGCTATCTCAGCATCTATCCGAGCTATGTCCTGATCAAGTTTGGTCTTCTATTCCCTAATTCTTTAAAGTCTTTCATCTAGAGAAAGAGGGAGTGTGGAAGATTGAGCTGGAATTATGGACACTGGGATAGGCCGAAGTGGCACATCGGTAGGAACAGGAGGCACAGAAGGAAACATAAGGATAAAGGGAATTTATAGCATCACTAGAGGAGGTGAGATAGTAGGATAGAGTGCAAGAGAGGGATCAGTATCAAAGGGAATGGTTATTATTTCTTGCACAGCTACCTCAGCTAGGTAACTGGTGCCCTCAAAGGAAATTGGGTCAAGTGGAGGAGGAAAGAGAGCATTAATCTCTTGTCTATGGTGTTGGAGATAGATTTGGTGAATGAAGTCTCCTTCAGGTAAAAGAACTAAGGCTCTATCCTGATCCTTGTTAGTTTCCACTATTTGATTAGATTCCTTATCCTCAAGTTCATAATCCAAGTTAGGTCTTAGTTCCTCTAATAATGTAGGAGACTTAAAGGTGGAAGGAATGGCTACATCAGCAAGTAAAGACTGTGCAAAAGTCTCAGGAAAAGCAGTAGGTCCAAGGAATGTTGGAGGAGGTGGTTGGATAGGTGATGAGGAAGGCTGAGAAACACTAGATGCTATTTGCTCACGCAGGAATTTCACTTCTTGGGTAAGTTTATCTATTTTGGCCTCAAATTTCTCTTGCATCTTAGCAATGAGATACCCAAAATTGATGATATCTTCTCTATGCTCTCTCCTGGTGGCCATGGCTATCTGAAAGAAATTCTGGTACAGGGTAGGAATGTAAGTAGGTGTAAGCAGATCTGTGGCTAGGAATTCATCAGATTTGTGTGGTGTAGGAGTATGGGTGTGAGGTTCAGAATGCAAAGGTTGATGTGGTTTAGTAGGTGTGGAGGGCGAGGAACTGGAATCACTACCTTCTTGACTCTTAGTAGCATCAGTTGATTCAGAACCTGCTTCACCTTCTTCAGTATCCCTTTTCCTGTCAACCCATCTGCCATGTGTCAGACTTATCCCCATCTTTTGCAGTGTTTTCTTATTGAACTCTTCTGGAAGCAAAGCAAGGCCTCTCTTAATGTGTAGAATATTGTGAAACTTCAAGATTCTAGTGATGAGATGCCCATATGGCAACTGAGAGTCCTACCTGTAAGTTCTTGCCCTCCATATTCTCTGCAGGATGATGTCAACCACATTCACTGGTTTTCCCTTGATCAGCAGCACCATGACTTGGAATTCTTTTATGGATAGATAGTTGTAGCCTCCACTCTTGTTGAAGAACATACGTGAAACAATCTAGTAGAGGTTCTTGTTCTTAACACTCAGATGAGTTGAAGCTATCTTCCCTTCAGAAGGCACATTTTGTCTTTGCTTGAGCAGCTTAGATACAATTGTGCTCCATTTATAGTTAGCTTCCTCTACAATGTCTTCATCAACATTGTCACTTTCTGAGGGATACTTTGTAGTATCAATATTTACTCTGATTCCTCTAGTGGGCAAGTATTATAAA
The DNA here is from genome assembly GCA_026686845.1 of Adenanthera pavonina. NCBI lineage: Eukaryota > Viridiplantae > Streptophyta > Magnoliopsida > Fabales > Fabaceae > Adenanthera > Adenanthera pavonina. Next base: position 5,152,023 of record JAIVEN010000019.1, on the reverse strand, counting down.
TATATAGCATGATATATGTATTATAAACACAGCTAATTACATGCTAATGCACATTTCACTTCTTAAAGGAACAATATATAAGTTATACACATACGATATATTTATTCCTTATTACCCTACATTTGTCATTATCAAAACTTATATTATATTAAACCTAACATGTCCCAATCTCATTTGTTAACTATAAGAAGCTAGAGATACATACTTGTAGCTCTATGCTGAATCTCTGCAGACTCTAAATACCATAACTCATGCGGTGAGAGTCTGATCACCATATGGAATCTAACTTAGATTTTCACAGTAGAAACATCGCACTCTTATTCTCACATAAAGGAGAGAAATCATTCTCACATAGAGGAGAGAAGAAGAGAGAATATACCTAAACATACTGTATCTAGGATTTTCTCTAGAAAAACTCCACTTAAGTCTCTAGAGTACAAAAAAGCTTCATCATTACTTTTAGAGTTCATAGGAGGTCTATTTATGAACTCCTCTTCCTACTCTACACCTTGACCTAGGTCATATGGGACTTCTTAATATAAGCAAGTTAATAAAACACTTTTATTAAGTTAAGCAATATGAGACTTCTAATATAATAAAAATATTAAAGTCCTTCTCTTTACAACTTAATGGGCTTATCCGCTAAATTAGCCCATCAAGGGCAGATTATCCATTAAGTCTAACATCATCCCCTCAAGTATTCCAAATTATAGGTTCTAAAGATGGCAAGACCACCATGAAGGCAAAAAGCAAGTAGAAGGCTCTTGATAATTAACATTATTATTGCCTTTTCTATTTGTGTAGTTGTGATTTTATGTAAAATTATATATGATTTTGTAAAGTTATGTCTTACTGCCATTGTGCTGTTTTGATTCTCTTAGGATGTTATGAGAATGGCATGAACTAAGAAGAACAAGATTGAGTGATGTATACAGTGTATATATGCACTTTTGCAAACAATGGCATAATCTGGCTAATATGCGCCCTAAGAGTTCTATTTTATGGTTATTGTTCATTTGAAAGATAATGTAACATATGATTGTTATATATTTTTGAAAACTAGATAGACAGGGATTTCTAACAAGCCAAAGATCACTAGATTTGGATATTTGTATGAATTGATATGAATTTTTTAAATTAGACCAAAAAACCTAGAACAAATATTTTGATCATTTGTATAGTACATCTTTGAGCATTAAACTGTACCAGTTGGTATGATTAAATATAAGTTACATTTTTTCGTTGTAGAGCATATTATTAACTATTTTAAAGACTTGAATCACATTGACACAATTTTTTCTGTAATTAGTTATGATTTTTCAAAATTTATCTAGAAAAGTTGGGTACTAAATGAACAGTGAATCTGTTTTGTTTTAATTTCTTTATTTTGAACCCTATGATGATTCAAACCCCTGACATAGTACAATTTGACATTAGATATGCCATTCTACTTGGGAAAATTTATATAAAAGTAAGGTGTTATATTTTTGCCAGAGCTTGGCCTTGAATAACAAAAGATCTTCACATTTATTGCTATAGTTGATCGCACGAGTCACACATGGAGGAGGAGCCATTAGAGTCCTTGGTGACTAAGGACTGAGAACCTAAGCATTGAAGCATTATGATGGATTGATATGAGACAAAAAATTTTTTTGGGTTAAAAGTGAGAGATAAAAATGGAAAGTTGAGTGTTACATAATGAAATAAGGGCAAGGCTTGTTGCACAGAAATCAAATTGTTCATAGCCATGAATATAGGATGATGTACAGATGCTAAAGGATAGCATGTAACTATTCTTTTAATAGATAGCATGTAACTATTTTTTTTTAATGTTAACGCTGTTAAAACCTAAAAATGTTCATTTAGAAAATAAATTGAAATAAAAACACATAACATCTATTTATTGGATAATAGTATATAAGTATATAAAGTACCATATCCAAGTTTTGTCCTAAATATGCACAAATCCAAACTCAAATCACCATTAAACTACCTTAATCATGTATTCAATACATTCCAACCTTAAATCCAATCTCCAATCATCAAGATATTTACAAATTTTCATCAATCCTAATATAGATATTCTAAGATAAAATCAAATTAAATTCAGAAAAATCAAGATGAAGAAGGAGAAAACTTCTCATTCCTCCATTTATGCTCTAGCCAAGCTCAAGACCCAAATTCCTTGCCTTGCTTCATGAATGAACTATAAGCTCCCTTAGCCTTCCATTTGAATGAAGACAATACTATGGAAAAATGAGAGAGTTTCGTCCATAATGATGCGCTTAAGTGGAAGCTTGTAGCCCAACTTGAAGATGGTAACAATGGAGGAAATGACCCACAGCTTCAAGCTCCCTCCTCTTCCATGGTAAGATTCGTCCAAATTAAGGAAAATATGAAGAAGATGAAAATGAATGAAATAAAGGTGTGGGTATAGTGGAATGTTGGAAGAATGGTGTGGAGTGACCGAAATGAAGAAGAAATTGAAGGAAAAAAATGGAGAATGAAAGAAGGAAAGAGAAGATGAAAAAGAGAAAGGTAAAGAAAGGAGGATGTGTCAGCACTCTATGTGTGAGGGAGGGGGTTTGTCCAAAAAGATAAAGGTAAAAAGACCCTAGGTGCATTTGGTTTCATGAAATATGGTACAAAAGAGGTGAGGTGTAACAATTAAAATAAAGCCATACACAAATGGATATGTAAAAATGAGGAAAAATGGAACAATTGGGAAAATAAAATTTTCATAACATTCTTTCAATCTAATGATCAAAATGCCCCTTCAAAATTTCAATATCTATGAATCATGACCTATAAAAAAATGTTGCATTAGATAGATTATGTTTCCAATTAAATAAAATGTAATATAAATCATATTAAAATTTGATCCAAGGAAATTAAATTAATAATGGAATAAAGTTTAAGCTCAATTTGGAAGAAAATTATCAGCCAACATGATAAAAATAAGGGAAATAAAATACTAAAAAAAATTCGAAAGCTCTTTGACAATTTCACCATAAATGGATCAATTCTTAATCATTTCTTTAATCATAATTAAACCACAAATGATCCATAATCATAAAGAAAATAAAATAAGAAGAATTAAATCATTGGAATAATTTGGAAGATAAAAATAATCAAAATTAAAGCTTAATTCCCAAAAATTATCCCAAAATTCTTATTTATTCCAAATTAAGGCTAATTACATAAATATTATCTAAAACACATAAAATTAGTCAAATTCAATACAAAAAATGCTTAAATAAGGGAATAAAAATGGTAAAATTTCATGATTATCAATGATGTTTTGTATGATAATATGTTATGAAATTGTTACCATGTTGCCATGACTATTTTGTGATGGGGGCTATTTTTAGGATAAGGGCTAAGCCCAAGATATCCTATTTTTAAGCTGTTATGCTATCAAAATTTCATTAGACAACATGGATGTTTTAAATGCTTTATGAAATATGCAATATTTTCTATGTTTTCAAATGTACGATGATGATATATCAACATGTGCAAGTTGACTATGAGATTCCTCAATCACACCCCATAGTTTCACACATGATAGGCCCAAGTAGTGTCAAAGGAAAGCATGTTGTCCATGAAGAATGATGATCCTGGAACTATTACTAAAAATTCTCTATAATTGCCGTCTGTTTTAATCTGTTGTATAAATTTGAATAGGGCTCCAAAAAATCTGGTGTCTGTATATATGGATAGAGCTATTGTAACAACCTACTCCAAAAGCCCCGAAAACAACTCCTAAAACATCAAAAACAAAGAAAACTCTGAACAACACCAAAATAGGGCTAGGTCAGGGTGAGCTACAGTGTAGCCATGGCCTGGGAGAAACAGAATCACTTGAAGCCATGATGGTCCCTGTTGATACAATATCAGCAATTTGCCAATTTTTTAGGTGAAATTCCAACACACACAATTTTGTACTCCGACCTCCAATTGACCTAATTCCAACTCCTACAAGTCATTCTCATCTCAATCTAACCATAGACTCCAATTTCATCTCAATCCATCTTCGTATGGGGATTTTGGACACCGTGATCTATTTGGTCACTTTTTGGTCAAAACACACAATCAATCACCTCCAATTGCCACCAAAGGCAATTTGGCAGCCATAGACCATTCACACAAATCCTAAATGGCACAATTAACGTGTCAAGGAGGTTTTACCCTAGAGAAACCGCTCCTCTAAGATTTGACCCCCCTAAACCCTAAAACCACACAATGGACTATATGTCCAAAGCACACATACAAGGGCCAAAATCCCTTTTAGGCTCACACATACAGCCTTCCAGCTTATAGACCCATACACCAAAAACCACGACCTATACCGGGGTTCCAATCAGCATCAAACAACCCATACATGACACACATCCAAAATTCACCATCATCAATATCATCACATCAACATTCATCATCATCAATTGTCCATATCATCATCTAACGCACACAACATCATTCCCAAAATAACCAAACCATACATACATCCACACAACTCTACTTGGCATAAATCATTGTATGAACTAAATGGTAAAACTACTAGTTATAAGTGATGTTCCTAAAGCTGATAAACCTACGACTCCTTAGTCTTCTTAGGACTAGTACTAGAGCCTTCACCTAAAATGTTAGCTATGGAGAGTGTGAGACAAAGTCTCAGTAATTGAGAATATAAATACATGCAACATATATCATCTATCCACACAAATATGCATATGATGCAATGTAATACAAAATGTCATTGTATGCATATTTCCCACATACACAGATAGAACCACGGGCTAGCGTCATGACAGGACATTTCCAATAGGTGATTCCCTTCTAACAACCAGTGAAGACTAATTCTGAGACATCACTAAGCTTGCTGCACTAATGCAACTCGACCAAAGTTTACACTAATGCTTGGATTGTGGTTCTCCTTCCCCTGGACCACCTAGAATTAGTAGTGATTTTGGGAAGGTGCAGTATACTGTCACCTAGCTCTCCGGGCCATAGGATGATTTAATGGCAAGGATCTTTCATCCTATCAGTATATCATATATATATATCATCATATCATATCATATCTCATCATCACCTCCCAATCCACCATATCTCACAATGTTCATGTGGTGATGATGTTTATGCCATGTCAACATATGTATGCCACTATGAATCATTATCATATTCATCAATGTCATGCTAGCATGCTATGAAATCACATGTAATGCCATGTTCTTCATCATCACATATCAATGCTGGGGATCTAAATTCATACCTCATCTAACCATTTGCATACCACAATATGTAGAAAAATCATACACACACCACACATAACGATATTGTGGTATGAACAAAAATATTCATAGATATATATAAACACAAATCAACAATGAATAAACAAACACAACACCCAACTATCTGAAACCACCAATACCACACACATGGAGTAAACCCACCGTCTTATTGCTGAACACAAGTTGAATCACCTTCGATCAACCAAATGACCACTACAATACCATAACATCTTCAAGTAACATAAATCATAATTATCCAAAATCCATAATTCAACCATTTAAGCTCTACCCAAGGTTTCAACAACATTTTCATGTATCAATGAGTCCATACAACCATTCAAATCCTAACGAATCCTATACATTTCAGATTTTATACACCCTCAACCAAAATCAACCTAGGGTTCCACTGAAACTCATCAAAATCTAACCAAGACTCATACATAAACCTTCCTAACACTACATAACACTTCTACAACACCATCACAAGCATTTTAATCTGTGGATTCATATATAAATCTGAAACCTAACATAATCCCACTGATTCTAAACCAAAAACGAAAGGAAAAGAAATGAGAGTAAGCAAGATCAACTTTCCAACAATTAATCCAGCACCCTAGGTCTATAAATCACCTCCCAAGACTGGAATCTTGAACCCTAGTAGAACCTTCTTTGTTTCTCCCTCTGATTTTGTTAGTTTCCGTCGATTAAACTTTTCCAATTTAAATAAATTTTTAGTCTAGTGCCGTTGTGGGAGGTAAGTTCGCTGCAGTGTGAGACCCTTCTATTTGAAAAATACTGAAATTCTCTGATTCATTCGCTGCAACGCTCCCTATTGAGGCTACAGCGTGAGGTAGTTCTGTCTCCTCTTTGTTCTTCTTCCATCTTGATTCCTCCGATCTTGCATACATCATCAAGTATACTTCCCATTAGCTCAAGACTAAGTCTAGGATAGTATACTGAGAGTTGTTACAGCCATGTCTTAGGAATAATATGGCAATTGTATGTATTTGGAATTATACAATGGGAGTTATGCATGTTTTCTTAAAACTATTCCAATGAAAGATAAATCTAATCACTCAAGGTTTATGTTAATACTCTAATTAGTAGGAGTATAGAAATGTATGAAAAAAATACAGTTAGAAAGCAAACAAATAAGGCTTTCTAATGATGCTAAGAATGCATGAATTAGCTCTGTAGTTTATGAGATATAAATTTTTAAATTTTTGGCTCAGAATTCGGAGAGGAACTAGAAGCAGAAAATAAACAGTAAAATTTGATGAATAAACTACACAAATATAAGCAATAACTTTCAAGTTTCTTATTTTTTCCATGAAGTTTAAGATGAGCTCGATTTACTATGAAATGATTTTTTTACATTTAATTATGATTTTTGAAAGTTTCTTACACAATATGCTGTAAAGTTTGCGAAAATAGTTTTTCACAATTTTAAGTTTTTAATTAGTTCAAATCTTAAAAGGCTTTCTATTACTTTAAAACCAAGCAATTTGCAAGGGAAAGGTATTGAAATATAAGATATTATAGAGACCATCAAGCATTTGAAACCATTATTTTTTTCCTTATTAAATTCATCATATGAATATCTTGATCCAAACTTGCCTTAGCCCCATCTTTTTCCCTTTGAATCAAAATTCAAGACTTTCATATATGAAACTTTTTTAACAAAAATCTTGCTTTCTAAACTCTCTATAATTGCCCAACATCATGCTTTAACTATTAGTTGGCTAAACTTATTCATTTACCTAGTTTTCAACCTTAAACTACTTTAGAGATTCAGCATATTATTAAGTAGACTTGTTTGATCTCTTAGCTTGTAGTCTTATGTAATATATGTGATTTAGGGCTTTTTATTTGTGAATGTTTAAGGAAACAAATTAAGGCACTAAACTAAAGGGGATTGTATAGTGCAACCTAATAAGGTATATTAATCTTGCCTTCAAACTTACTAAAAGTGGTGGTGTTTAATGAATGTTGCAGTGATTCACTAATGTTTGATTAGTATGCTAATGTTTTATTAATTGCTAAAATAGCATGAATCATTATTAGTTTATTAATTAGAAGTAATTTTATGATTGGGAATGATTTGGGACATGATTGCTTATAAATTTTGTTGTAATTTGCTACTTTTTGTATGAAGAAAGTGTTTAAGGATTGGGAAAAATATAATTTTTAAGTTGTTAAGCAACCCTCGTTTCTTTAAAAATTAATCTATGGTTGCCATAAAGTCTATGGTTGAATCTTGTATTGCTTTGGTTCCTTGGAATAGTGATTGTCCTTATGTTTAAATATCACTTAGGCTATTTAGTGTAACAACCCTCATTATATCATCTCGAACTTAGTCTCTAGCTAACAAAGTGTAATTGATGATGTGTGCAGGACCAGAGGAACATGACCAGAGAAAGGATCCAAATAGAATAAAGCTAAAACTTTAAAGGGTCATGCCACAGCGAGACACAAGGCTACCGCGGTAAGCGAGTTTGAAATTCATGGTATTTTCGGACAAAAAAGGGCTCACGCCGTGGTGAACTTACTCGCCACTATGGCACCAGACTCCATATTTGCTTAAATTAGAATCATTTTAGATGACAAGCAGAGAAAGAAACAGAGGGAGAACTGGAGAAGCAGTGCTAGGGTTCAAGATTTTTGACCCTTGGGAGTGATTTTTGACTCTAGGAGCTTCGATCTTGGTTGGTAAGTGATCTCTGCTCCTCCCTCTCCATTTTTCTTTGGTTTTGAGTTCGGTTTTTCGTATATATAGTTGGGTTTTTAGTTTTGGCCGAAATCCACCAATTAAGATGGATGAAATGGGATTCATGAGATGTGATTTAGTGTTTATGATGCTTGGGTATAAGTTTTGGTAGGATTATGATGGGTTTAAGTGGAACCATAGGCTAGAATTACTTAAGGGAGTAGAAAATCCAAATTATATGTGATAGGATGAGGTTTGGATAGTTGTTTGGGGTTTATTACAACATGATTATGCTAATGGAATGATGAGTTAAGCATAATTGGTTGAGTTATGGATTTTGGTCAAGTGGTATATTATGTTAATTGAGATATTATGGTATTGTAAAAATTGTTTCATTGACCAGAGGAGTACGAGTCATGAGTTAGCAATACAAGAACCTAGAGGAATCAATGTGTGTGTGTATGGTATTGACAATATGAGGTAATCGAGTGTTTGTATTGTGTGTATTATATGTTAGTATATATATGTACATATGCATGTATGTATTCATGCCACGATATTATTATGTGTGTATATGGTTTTCCATATATCATGGTATGCACACAGGTAGACATTATAGTAGATGGTGATGATTATGTATGATGATGATATTATATTACATGATTTCATAGCATGACATTGAGAAACATGATGATGATGATGATTACATGATGATATGACATGAACATCACCACATGACATTGTGAGGAAAGGTGGATCAGGTGGTGATGACTATATATAATATGATATGGGTGAAATAAGGAAGGGATCTCTATAGCTAAATCTTCTCCTATGGTTAGGAGAGAAAGGCAACAGTTGTCACACCTCATACTTAGACCAATTTCTCATGTATTAGACTACATTTAAGTCCATTAATGTATGATTAGAGACTTGATTGCATAACATAAATTAAACCAAATTTTTTTCATTTTCGGGTACTATTCTTTTGGTTAATCTCATTTTACCTGACGAACTTTGAAAATTTATAACTAAATGAATAAAAACCATATTAAGGTGATTCAAGTCTCCAAAAATAGCTTAAAAGATTATATACATGGGACAAATATTGAACAGGGTAAATACTTGGTCAATTTATACAGTAAATTCGTATTATCTTCACTATAGCAATGGTCATTTTTTAAAATTTCAAATTCTAACCATAAATTTGAAAAATCACCATAAATCATACACGACTCTAAATTGAGTGATCTTTATGTATATGAAAAGCTACACATGCCTAGTTTTTAAACATATAAAAACTCATATATTAAACATATCAAGGTCTATGAAGTATTTTGAATTCCCAACAGTGTTCAGAAAGGTCTCATGCATTCTTCCAACTTTCCAAAGTACACACTAAAATATACATACATAGCCATAACTTGCCTTTATCTTACATGATACTCCATGAAAACCTAGAGAAACATATTAACATGAAAACATAGCATGATCATGTCCCATAATATTTTACATAATATCTCATATAATAGTATCAACCTAAGTATCATTATCTTGAACATTAACTTGCTTCTCCTTGCCTTTTCTTTCATGGGCAATCTCGCCATAACTTGAACTTAAAATTTGTTAGACAATTGGAAAGGAAAGAGATTCAAAGAATCTCAATAGCAACCACCATCATGCTCACATATTATCACATATGTTGCAAGTATTCATAAAAAATATATCAAATATTCAATCAAATCATTTTAGCAGAAATATTTTATAAAAATTTGGGTAGCACTTCCCCGTGTATTTGGACACATCCAGGGTCACATTACCCTTCAAAAAATCCAACCAACAATGCCAAATCATCACAAGATAACATTTCAAACACTAAACACATCATTCAAACCAAGCAACATCAATGACAATACATAGGCATGCATCGGTGAATTAATTACCTTTTGCTTTCCAATGGTCTCCAAACTTTGCAAACCCTTTCCTTGATCTTCTAACACTGTTTTGGATCCTATAGTATCATAAAATAATGCCGATAACTACTGATTTCACAACTTTTTTCAATTAGTATGCATATTAAACCTAAAATTCCAAATTGATTTCTTTTGGGTTTTTCTTGTACAACATACTTGTTCCTACCATTTTTTAACCCAAGGAATCCATTTTGGGGTCAAAGTCATGAAATTCCCTTCCTATATTGAACCCTAATAAGACAGAAAATTACCATAGATTATAGAAAAATAACTACCCAATTAATTTACAATCTAATGGCATATTCTTGCATATTATGGCCTATACATCCCTTTTTATGGTTTGATTTTTCCATGGCTCAATTTTATCTCTCCTCTCTCTCTAGGAAGAAATTTTTAGTTGAAAAATAGGAGAGAATAAGCCATGAAACTCTTCCAAACTCAAGGGAACACAAGAAAATAGTTATAGAATTTTACTTTGGAAGTTTGAAACCAAACCGAGTCCTTTTGCCTTGTCTTCCTCTCTCCTCTCTTCTACGACTTCTCTCCCTATTTTGTCACTATTTCTATCATGAATATGGCTGAGGATGATGGCCAAGATGGCTTAAAATGATAAAGATCTAATAATAAGTAAGTTTAGTTAATAATTAAAGTAACTTGGGTTACTTTTTAGTATAAGCTTTTCCAAAAATTTTCTTCATGTCCCATTCAGAAAATCAAACATGTTTCTCCCTCTTTTTGGCCAAAAATTACTTCATAAAGTTTAATGGACTAAAATACCCTTTACCAATTAAATTTACCCGTACCGATTGGGTATTTTTGCCAAAATTATCATTAAATTGATACAGGATTATCCAACAATTAATTTTAGTCCAAAATATTATTGTTATCCAAAATATATTTTAGCAAGACCCACTCATTTTTTCTTGAATTACTATTACCTCTTGCAGTCCAAACTTATTTTTATCGGGTAAAATATCAATACAAAACCCTAATTATCTAATAAACATAATTTTGATCTTAATAAATTTCGTAGTATATTTCATTGGGCTTAGCTCATTAAAAGCTTTATTTTGACTATAATTTTTCACATTTATGAAAATGTCCTTGACCTGAGGTCAATTTATAATTCTTAAGACTTTTGAGTCATTAGATCTAATTTTCCCAAAATTCATAAATTTTTCATCATTGTCCATGACGTCTACTGCCTTAATTTTTTTATTTTTTTATTTTTTCTTTTGCATTTTCTTTTTTTTTCTTTTTCTAGGGGCAAAATTGTCATTTTTCCTTTTTCCTTCCAACTGAGACAATTGAATTCTTTGCCCTATTTCTTACAAAACAATGTATACCTATTTTTGCAAATTCCTTATAGATTTTAAAACATTGAGCCTTGAACATCAAGGAAAAATTTCAGGGTATTACAGCAGAAGACTACACCTTCCCTAAAATCACCGCTAATTCGTAGTAGTCAAGGGGAAGGAGAACCACGATCTGAGTATTAGTGTTACCTTTGGTCGGATGCACTAATGTAAGGTGAGCTTAGTGATATCCCGGAATTAGTCTTCACCGATTGTTGGAAGAGAGTCACTTATATGAAATGTCTTATGATGACGCTAGCTCGTGGTTCTAGCTGTTTGCGAAGGAGACATGCATTTCATTACATTATGCATTCATTACACCATGTGCATTATTGTATGAGATATATATATGTTGCTTGTGGTTGTCCCTAGTTACTGAGACTTTATCTCATACCCCTTTCCCATGACTAACATTTCCAGTAAAAGCTCTGGCACTAGTCTGAAGAAGACAAAGGATAGTAGTCTCTTCGGCGAGGGAATATCCAAGTCACGATAGAGTGTGTATGGCTATGATGTATGTTGTACCAAGTAGGATAGTATGTTTGCAAGTTATATGAGAATGATGGCAATGATGTTGTGTAATGATGTGGATGAATGTTGATGATAATGAATGACATGTGATGTTGATGATAAGATGGCATGGTTGAATGCATGTATGGGTATGTATGTGTGATGATGATTTGGACCCTGGCATGGGTCGTGATTGATGGAACACTATCTTGTGTCAAGATGGTTGTATGTAAGCCCAAAGGGAGTTTTTGGGTCTGGATGGTGTGATTTGGGCATACAACCCATTAAGTGAAATTGGGGTTCAAGGGGTCAAATCTTGGAGAAGTGGTTCCTTTGAGGTGAAACCTCTTTAAACAAGTTAGTTGAGTCAATTAGGACTTGTGTGAATGGTCCATAATGGCCAAATTGCCTTTAGTGGCAATTGGAGAATGTAAGTAGTGAGTTTTGGTCAAAAAGTAGCCAAAATGGTGTTAGGTGTCTAAAATCTCCATACAGAGATGGTGGTGTGAAATTGATGTCTATGGATAGATTGGAATAAGATTGACTTGTAGGAATTAGAATTAGGTCAATCGAAGGTTGGAGCATAAAGTTATGCTCATCGAAAGTTGGCCTGAAAAATTAGCAATTTGCTTATATGGATGTTGATGTTGGTGTCATGGCGCCAGAAGCATGGCCGTGGTGGTACTATGGTGCCAGCCTGTTCTTGCGCCCTTTTGGTGTTTTTCCGCTGCTTGGATGTTTTAGGAGTTAAAGTCGAGGTGTTTTGGTTTTGCTTGGTTAGTTTTTTTAAAGTAATTGGTCAAGTTTGGAGGTGTGTTGGAGTAGGGTGTTACATTTAGGATTGGCTAGAAAATGGTAGTGCTTATAGTTAACAAGTCTAACTTTTTTGTAGATTGTTGTTGTAGAATTATTAGACCCTCAACTTCTAGGGGATTCTTTGCCAAAATTTATACACATCTCAAGAGTATAGGCTAGTCATGGATGTCTGTGAATCATTTGATTAAGGAATATAGGGATGGAGTGAAAGAGTTCATTAGGTTTGAAGTTGGCATGTGGAGGACCCTAATAAAATTTTATGCCCTTGCTTAAAGTGTTTGATGTAAGAGAAGAGAGAGCGTGTAGATAAAAAGGAAGGAGGAAAGGAAGGAAAGAAAAATAGGAAGAATTCAGGGAAAGAAAACTGAAGGAGGGAGAAGGAGAAGGGAGACAATAGAGGAACTTGAGGGAGAGAGAAAATTCCAGATAACCAATACTTTTTAATTCAACAACCAAGTCTAAAATTCAAATTACAAGGATAGTTATTTATATGACACATTAGAACTTTTTAGAAGATTGAAACAATCTAATAAAATAGAAAATGAAGAAACATAAAATATAAATCCTAAATTAAATTCAAAAGATATTCTAAATATTCTAATAAAATACTTTATTTTAAAATCCTAATTATCTAGAACTATATATTCTCTATCATTCTTCCCCACTTGAAAGAACTCTCATTTGAAGAGTTAAAACTTCATGTGGCATCCAGATCTGGGAAACATTTCCAGCAAACAAGATAGCAAAAGATTGAAATATTCTCGACTTTGGAAATCCCTTCCAATGAACAAAATATTGGTGAATGGGACTTTTAAGCAAAACAACATTTCGATCTTCCATAGTAACAACAATCCTTATACCTATTGTAACATATAGCAAGATGGAGTACTAGCATCATGAATACTGTAACACCCCTCATGACTTTGTTTTGGCATTGTGTGCAGAATCGGAGGAAACAGGATGGAGAAAGGTTCAAGTGGGGCAGAAAAGAGCTCCACGCCGCTGCGAGAAGCAGGGCCGCCATGGTGAGAGCCAATTCCATGGCTCTTTTCGGTTGAAAACTGGTGGAGCCATGGTGAGATGTTATGGAGCCGCGGCGGGAGTCGGGTTTCTAGTTTAAATCAGGAACATTTCAGATGAACAGAAAGAAAGAAATGATGGGGAGCAACGGAGAAGAACGGAGGAGCTGTGCTAGGGTTTGAGTTTTCCGGCCTTTAGGAGTGATTTTTGGACCTTGGAAGCTTGGATTCACATTGGTAAGTGATCCCTACTCTTCCTTCTCCATTTTTCTTTGATTGAATTTGGGATTTTTCAGTTATATGTTGAGATTTCTGATTTGGGCTGAAATCCACTAATTGAAATGGATGAAATGGGATTAAGGAAATGTGTTTTGGTGTTCTTGATGCTTGGATGTAAGTTTTGAAGGGTGTATGTATGATTTGAGCTTAACCCTAAGTTGTTTTTAGTTAGGGCTCTTGGGAATCCGAAGTGTATAGGATTGTTTGGTGTTTGAATGGTTCCTAGGAGCTTAATGATGCATGAAAGGGGTGTTGGAACCTTGGGTTAGGCCTAAAGTAGTTGAATTGTGATGTTTGGTTTATTGGTATATGTGGTTAATTGAGGAATTGTGATATTGTGAAGGTTGTTTGGTTAATCAAGAGGGGTTCAAGCGTGTTGGAAAACTCAAGAAGTTCGTGGAATTCACGTTTGTGGCATTGACACTTGAGGTAACCGGCTGTTTGTTTTACGTAATTATATGTTGATATATATATATGTACATATATATCCATGTCCTTTTTCATACCACGATTTTAATTGTATATGTGTATAGTTTTCCTACATATCGTGGTATGCACGGCTAGTTGGTATGTGATGTTTGTATATGTTGTGTAGGTATAATGTGTAGTATCCCCATACCATTGCATACTAGCATGTCCATATGATGTTTATGATAATAATGATATATATGTGTGTGTAGAAGCATGTTGGCATGACATTGACATCATCACCATATGATTGCATAGTGAGAGATTGATGATGAGGTGATGAAGATATGATATGAGATGATGATATGATAAAGATCCCTATCGCTAAATCCTCTCCATGGGAGAGCCAAGCAGCAGAGGATAATATGATATGATGAAATATCCCTATCACTAAATCCTCTCCTTGGAAGAGCCAGCTAGCAATGGATTTGGGGATGCACCTTCCCTAAATCACCATTAATTCGTGATGGTCTAAGGGAAGGAGAGCCACGGTCCGAGCTCTAGTGTAACCATTGGCCGAGTTGCATTAGGGTAAGGTGAGCTTGGTGATGTCTCGGAATCAGTCTTCACCGACTATTGGAAGGGAATCATCTATTGAAATGTCTTGTAATGATGATAGCTCATGGTTCTAGTTGTGTAAGAGGGAGAACATGCATACCATTCATTAGCATTATCATTGCATGACTGTGTGGGTCAGTATATATATGTGTGTGTGGTTATTCCCGTTACTAAGACATTGTCTCATACCCCTCTCCCATGACTAACCTTTTAGGTGAAAATTCTAGCACTAGTCCGGAGAAGACGCATGAGTAGCATCAAACGTGGGGATATTAGGTATATGTAGCCTGTGTGAAATTTGGATAATGTAACTTATCCCAATCATAATAGAATGTTTTGTAATGGATGTATGACATGGATAAGGATTGTTATGGATGGATGTTGTATGTATGGTTATGTATGTGGAATTATGTTGTATGCGTTATGTATGATGAATGGTGGTGTATGTGTGACTTAGGGTGTTGAGGAGTCTGTATGGTAGTGTTTGTGAGCCCCAAGGGTGTTTGGGCCTCGTTGGTGTATTTTAGGGCCTGTAACCCGTTTTATCAAATGGGGTTCAAGGGGGTCAAATCTCAGAGGAATGATTTCTTTAAGGTGAAACCTCTTTGGACAAATTGATTGAGTGGTTTTGGACTTGTGTGAATGGTTCTAGTTGGTTAGGTTGCCTTTGGTGGCAAATAGGAGTTGTGAATGGTGAGTTTTGGTCAAAAAGTGGCCAAAATGATATCAAGTGTCCAGAATCTCCATACAAAGTTGGATTGAAGTGAAAGTGGTGTCTATGGATAGATAGGGACTAGATTGACTTGTAGGAGTTGGAATCAAGTCAATCAGAGGTCGGAGCATAAAGTTATGCGCATCGGAAGTTCGCCCTAGTGTTGGAATTTTACTGGTGTGGAAAACTAGTAGGGGTGCTGTGGCGCCAAAGAGTCCAGTAGCAAGTGAAAAATTGGGGAGGTCTGGAGCCGCGGCAATACTATAGCAACCACAGCCCCAGCTCAGATTTTGATGTTGTTTGGCTTGTTTCCGCTACTCTGACATTTTGGAGAGTTGTTTTAAGATGTTTGGGTTGCATTTGATTGGATTTTGAAGTTTGTGGTCAAGTCTAGAGGTGATTGGAGGTAGGGTGTTACATTTGACATTTAGGCGCTGATGAGGGCGGGGAGTGATCACCGATGCAAGAAAGGGGATGTGAGATAAAAAGTGATGAGGCCCGAATAAGAAGTGGCTTCTGGCAGGCTTCTAAGTGGGAGGAGCATATGAATGAATCAAATGCATACTGGAATGAGAGGGATCCAGAGACTGTATAGGTATGAGACTATATGATTAATGATAGCTTAAAGAAATTGATAGGTACTACCTATACCAACAAGGTGAATTTACCTTTTCGATAACCTATCCCTTAAGAACTCCTCAGTTAAGCATGCTTAACATGTAGCAATTCTGAAATGGGTGACCTCCTGGGAAGGAGGTGTGTGAGTGAAGGCAAAGTACACCGAAATGGCTAGTGTTGGTTTATGGGGACAGTCATCAATCCCAAATAGCGGCGGGACATTACAGTTGGTATCAGAGCCCGTCCTCTCTCAGTACAGTATGGTTTGAGGATTAACCACATGGAAGCTAATGGGCATGTGACATACGAGCGCTGATGAGGGCGGGAAGAGATCGTCAGCTCAAGAAAGGGGGTGTGAGATAAAAGTGATGAGGCATGGACAAGGAGCGGCTCCTAGCAGGCTTCTAAGCAAGAGGTGTTAGGTTTAGTATAATATAAGTTTTGATGATGACAAATATAAAGTAATAAGGAACAAATGCATCTTATGTATCTGACATATATAATGTTCCTTAAAGAAGTAAAATATGTATTAGCATTTATTTAATTATGGTTATAATACATATATCATGATATATGCAAATATATCCACTATACTCTTACAATGAATAACATAAGTTGGATATATAAACTGGACTAACTACTTGGCCTATAAGTGTAATATATTAAATGTAAGTTGGTCCATGTAAGAAGAGTGAGCATTGGAATACAGAAATGAAAATCAATATCATGTCTCACTCAAGAAAGAAGAAAAGAAAGGATGCTCCAAAAATGTAAGATCAGAAGGGAGCATGCCAAGAAGGAAATGATCAAGTGGAAGTGGAACTCAACATTTGAAGACCTAGTCACTAGGTATATTTTGTTTTCACTTAGGTCTTGAGGTGGGATTAATCTTTGAAAATTACTTAATCTTGTTATCATATGTTTTAAATATGTTAGATTAAGTAAATCTGATGTTAGCATATGTTAGATTTGAAAAACTCTGACTCACAGACGAATTTTTAGAAGTTAAACTTCATATACTTTGTGAAAATATGAACTTTGCTAACTGAAATTTGAAGTTCCAAAGATATCACCTCTAATAGATGAATTTCAAGTGTTGAAATTCAAATTTCGAGTCAAGTATAGTTAGTAAAATGTGCAAAATTCGTCTAAAGTCATGACAAAGTTTGCTGATAATTAAGCACTAAAAGGGTTCAAAAGCATTCCCTCTGATAGATGAATTTTGGATTTCAAAATTTGAACTTTAGAATAAAAGTCAATGATTTATAATTGCATTTGATTAACTCAAGAAGTTTTAGGTATCAAAGTAACATATCCTTACTTTTAAACATAGTGAAATCTGGTTTTTAAAAACCTAGAGTTTGACCTTTGATTAGTGTTTTTAATACATCACTCAAAATATATATGGCTTTAATGTAAAACTTATTTCATATGAAACTACACTTAATAAGTTTTTCAAAGAAGGTTATTTCACTCAAAATAAAAGTCATATGAAAAAGCTATGGCCATTTAAAGTTAAGTAGTGAGATATGGATTTTTAGTTTTGACCTCCTATCATTATTTTGATCATATCTCACAGAATACGTTTGTTTTTTAAGTGAAACTTCTTGTATTTGAAAGTAGACATTGAGAGCTTTCCAACCATGGGTCATTTGCTTAATTTGGAGTTAAAATGAGAGAGTTATATCTTCGGTAAAATTGTCGATAGTGTAAAGTTTGAAGTTATAAAGGTTCCGCCCGATAGACGAATTTCGAGCCTCCGAAATTCGAATTTCAAAGAGAACTTTTGTGTTATGTTGAGATTACCACTGACAGATGAATTTTGGCTTATGAAATTCAAACTTCAGGACTAACAGACGAATTTTAGCCTTCAAAATTCAAATTTTGAAACCCTAGAATGTGAAAATTCTTCTGGAACAACAAACAGATGAATTTCCAAATCCAAAATTCGAATTTCGAAAGGAAGAACTTGTGCTATATTGAGTTGCTCACTGACAGACAAATTTTGGGCACCAAAACTTGAACTTCAAAGGTACTGTAGCAATATAGAACAACTGTTCACACTTACCAAAAGAACTTTAAACTTGAAAATTCATATGTTCCAACATAGAAACATTTGTCAAAGATGAAAATTTGAATTTTGCTTTAGAACAGACAAACTTCGAAGTTCAACATTAAAGTCTTTAACTTATAGTCTCTACGAAATTTGTCTGTTGACACCCAAAATTTGAATTTCAGAGTCTTAACGCATTAAATGTGGTTGGTGAACAGCAAGTTTTACAGAGTAACCATTGGGTAATGTCTCTAACGGCTAGATCTTGTGTCTAACATCTAGTTATACCACAAATCTATAAATAGAACATCATTTGAACTTATGGGTAATAATCTTAAGAGAGTTTATGCGAAAATGCTACAACAATTTGTAAAATCTTTCTATCTCAGCATTGTTTGAAAAACCCACCTCAATAGAGTAAGCCTTCAATGTATTATCTACTCTTCAAGAGAGTTTTCATTTTGTAAACATTTCTTTCTACATATTCTGGGTAGAATCTTAGTATGGGGAAATACTAAGAGATTTACACATCTTGTAAGGGTGTGGGGAGAGTAGCTTCACAAGTGCCTACTGAAACTTGTGGGATGTACTGAGACTTCACAGGTGCCCGGATCAAACCCATAGGATATGGTGGAAAATCCCAAGTGGTAGTTTGGGGACTGGATGTAGGCCATGTGGTTGGGTTGAACCAGTATAAATTGTTGTGTATTATTCTTCATGTTCTCTATTCAGTTGCTGCACACAACTCTCTATTTATCCCTGTTTTGCTGCACTCTTAGTGAAATTGGGTTGTGATCCAAAACAAAAAGAACAAAAATCTTGCATCACCCAATTCACCCCCCTTGGGTGACCAGCCAACCTAACAAGAGGGGCATATGAATGAATCGAATGCATACCAGAATGAGAGGGATTCAGAGACTGTATAGGTATGAGGTTATACGATTAAGGATAACTTAAAGGAATTCATAGGTATTACCTATACTAACAAGGTGCACCTACCTTTTCGGTAGACTATCTCTTAAGAACTCCTCAGTTAAGCGTACTTGCCTTGAAGCAATTCTGTGATGGGTGACCTCCTGGGAAAGAGGTGTGTGAGTGAGGACAAAGCACACTGAAATGCCTTGTGTTGGTTTGTGGTGATAGTTGTCAATCCCAAATAGCAGCCGGATGTTACAAATACCATCAACAACCTTAGGAAGCACAACTTCCACTTATGGAAATTATTTCAGAGCCTGTTCCTTCTTCCAATTTTTGCCTTCTAGAGGTAAAAAAGGCATTACTATAGGAACATAATTAATATCTTTCTCTTGAGGAACTTCACTCTTAGAATTAAAACCTAGAGGATATTGAGATTGTTTATCTTCCTGCTGCTTAAGTGAAGGGTCTTTGATGAGGGTGTCATCTTCTTAGGGTTCTAAGGAATTATTTGCAGGGATGAATATCTCCTAGTATGTCTTTTCTTCCTCCCTTTGAAGTTTGCACTCTTCCTCTACATATAAAGAAGTTATTTCTACACCTACTTGTTTACCCCACAACTTTATGAGACACATGAATGAGGCATGCCTTTCTAATAGATTAGAATAGGAGAAAACATGTGAAAATAACTCAAAAACATGGCTATGATACTAAATGATGTAAGAGAAGAGAGAGAGTAGATAGAAAAGATGGAGGAAAGAAACTAGAGGAATTCAGGGAGAGAAAACTCAAGGAAGGAGAAGGGGAAGGGAGACAATAGAAGAACTTGAGGGAGAGAGAAAATCCCAAATAGCCTACACTTTTTTCAATTCATCAACCAAGTTTGAACTTCGAATTACAATAATAGCTATTTATAGGACATACTAGAACTTTCTAGAAGATTGACACAATCTAAAAAAATAGAAAATTACTTTAACTTGGAAGCCCAATCTAGTGAGATTGTAAGAATCTCACTTATTTGGAAATTTCTTAAAGACTAAGACATTTTAACTTAAACTTAAAGAAAAAGAAATCATAAAATAGGAAATAAATAAAAGATAAAATATAAATCCCAAATTAAATAAAAAATATATTCTAAATATTCTAATAAAATACTTTATTTTAAAATCCTTATTATCTAGAACTATTCATTCTTTATCAGTGTTGTAATTGCAGACTAGTTAGTGTAGATGACTTGAAAGATTATTTAGTGTATCATAGAATTAATCGAGGTTACAGACGTTAGACAAAAGATGGTGAGATGGATAATGAGTATAGTGGTTAGGGGTACAATAAGATTTGTGAAATAAATGATTTCGGCACTAGCACATTCAAGGCTAACCATCTTGAAGAGACAGCAAATGTGATTGAGAATGAAGTTCAAGACTGTCCTGAGATATTTAAGAGGTTGAAAAGTGATGTAGAAAAGCCATTATGATCTGGTTGTCCTAAATTCACAATATTATTGGCCGTGTTGAGGTTGTACATCATGAAAATGAGTAAATGGATAAAGTGATAAGAGCTTCATAGAATTGCTTGCACTTTTGAAGGATATGCTACCAAAGGATAATGAGCTTCCTAGCTAAACTTATGACACTAAATGGATGCTATGCTCTATTGGGATGAATAATTAGAGGATACATGCATGTCCTAATGACTGTGTGTTATTTTGGAAAGAATATACATCATTAGACAAGTGTTCTAAATACAACACCTAACGATATAAGAAGAAAGAATCGAGTCCAATGAATGTAGTATGGTACTTTCCCATCATACCTAGATTTAGACGTTTGTACAGAAGTGCTGAAATTGCAAAGTACTTGACAAGGCATGCAGAATAAAGAATTCAAGATGGAATGCTTCAACATCTTGCAAATTCTTCATAATAGAAAAATTGATAATGAATATGAAGACTTTGAGGGAGAAGATAGAAACATACTCCTTTCATTATCTACCAATGGAATAACCTCGCATGGTATGCAAAATAGTACACATAGTATATGGCCCGTGATTTTGGTGATTTATAATCTACCATCGTGGCCATTCATGAAGTGAAAGTTCATGATGCTATCTATGTTAATTTCTGAACCCAAACAAACTAGAAAAGATATAGACGTATATTTTTCTGAGAAAGGGATATTAATTTTCTTGAGCGATCTCTATAGATTTTAACTCCAAGTATATAATTAGCTTCACCCATGTCTTTCATTTCAAAATTCAAAGATAGCCATTCTTTGATAGCTATAATCGATTTTAGACTATTTCATATCATCCACATAAAGGGATAATATCACAAGATTCTTTTCAAAACTCTTGATGTATACATAGTGGTCCTCGTCGATCATCTGGAAATCGTACAAGGTTATAGCTTGGTGAAACTTTAAATACTACTGTCTGGATGATTGTTTAAGTCCGCAAATGGACCTTCTTAGCTTGCAGACTTTATTCTCTTTTCCTTTCTCAATGAAACCTAATGGCTGTTGTATATAAATTTCTTCATTCAATTCACCATTTAGAAATGCGATTTTTACATCCATCTGATGTAATTCTAAACTTAAACGTGCTACTATTGCTAGAATTAGTCTTATGGAGTTAAAGTGCACAACAAGTGAAAAAGTATCTTCATAATCTATACCTTCCTATTGAGTATACCCTTTTGCCACTAATCGAGCCTTGTATTGTTCAATCGATCCATCTGCATTTCTCTTAATTTTGAGAACACATTTATTCCTAATTGCCTTACGTCCAAATGAAAGATTGACCAAATCCCAGACTTGGTTTATCCTCATCAAATCCATTTCCTCTTCCATTGCTTTCTTCCATTCATTACTAGTAGGGCATGATAGAGCCTCATATATTGAACTGGGCTCATCATGATCTTGTAGGGTAACTATAAGTGCAGTCCCTTCTATTGGGAAATGTCTCTTTGGTACACTTTCTCTGTTACTCCTCCATAGTAGGGTCTCTTGTAAGTTGTTCCCTTCTGGAACAGAATCTTGCACTGGTCTCTGTGAGCTCCCACTTGAATTAAGAGTTTGAGGTATATAAACTTGTTCCTCAGTTTCTTCATGTATCTCATAAAGAGATACAGTACAATCTACCTCACCGCTGCTAGGGAATTCATTTTCTAGAAATGTTACATCTCTAGATTTCATCTCAGTCACAGTTCCATCTTGATTTTCTCCAAGGAAAATGTAACCCTTTGATTGTTCAGAGTATCCAATAAAGATACATTTCTTCCCTCTTGGACCTAGCTTTCCATATTTGTGGGAAGGATCATGGACATAAGCTGCTGACCCCCAGGGTTTTAAAATATTTAAATCTGACTTATGATTTGTCCATTACTCATAGGGTGTGGATGTGACCGATTTTGAGGGAACACAGTTAAGTATGAAGGCTGCAGTTAAAATTGCATCTCCCTAATACAGAATGGGTAGATTGGCTTGTGCCATCATGGACCTAACCATGTCTAGTAATGTTCTATTTCTTCTTTCGGCTACACCATTTTGTTGTAGGGTGCTAGGGATTGTAAGTTGCCTTACTATTCCCTTTTCTTCACAGAGCTCTTTGAATTGATCCGATAAATATTCACGTCTATGATCGGTCCTTAATGCTTTGATTTTCTTGTCCATTTTATTTTCGACTAAGTTCATGTATCATCTAAAACATTCTAGTGCTTCAGATTTATGCGACATCAAATAGACATAACCAAATCGCGAGTAATCATCAATGAAAATGATGAAATAAACAGCTCATGTCTTGCCCTCACAGTCATAGGACCACAAACATCTAAATGGATTAATTGCAACGGAGTTTTTGCCCTAGTTCCAATTTCAAATGGTTTTCTAGTTGCTTTACCAGCCAAGCAATACTCACACAAGGACATTTCCATTTTATCAATTGTACCTAGCAATCCTTTTTTAGCTAGTTTAATCATTCTATTTTGATTAATATGTCCTAGTCTAGCATGCCAAGTGTTCATATCAACATTTGACTTGGAAGAAGTTACAAAGCAATCATGCATATAAAAATCACCAACAATATCCATTATAAAGAACTTCTTTGAAAGAAAAACTGAACCATAAAAGGTTGTCCTTAAAGAAATGTCTGCTACCTTATCATGAAAGTTTACGTTAAACTCATAAATTAATAAGCAGGAAATAGAAACTAAGTTCCATCGGATGTCAGGTGCATGGAGTACATCATAGAGGATCAAGGTTTTTCCACCTTGCAAAGTTAATTTGCAGGTTCCTATGCCTTTCACCTCAACTCTCACATTATTACCAACATAAAGCCACTTGCTATGATTCGGCAACCGACGATACTCTGCAAAGGATCCTCGATCCCTATTCAAGTGGTCTGTGGAGCCTAAGTCAATTATCCAAGAAGAAGAAATAGTTTTTGTTAAAAAAACAGTACTTAAAACACAAGACATATGTGAATTAACATAATTCACTAATACCTTTTCAAGTTCATTTTGCTCAAGGCAATCCCTTGTAAAATGACCCATTTTCAGGTAGGAATAGCACTTAACCTTACTCAGGTCAGTCTTCTTCTTCTTTCTGCCTTTCTTCCCTCTTTTCTTGAAAGGTTTATTTCCCTTTTTAAATTTCGAGCCATTCTTCTTACCCTTTCTCAAAATTTTCTTGCCCTTTTTTGAATTGGGCTTAGGGTTAGAAAGTCTTGCTTCTTCAGTCAGATAGACTTGTCAAGAGGCTCTGTAGGCCTCTAGACATTCATCTTCAAGCTCCAGGTGTTTTGCCGCATCACTAAAAGTATTGATATTCTCATTATGGGTCAAGTTGACTTTCATATACTCCCAGCTTGAAGGGAGTAACCTTATGATAGCCTGGATCTACTATTCATCAAACAATTCATGCCCAGCTTCCTTTAGTTCTCTGATCATGCTAGCTATCTCTCATAGATGTTGTTTCAAAGGAGGGTTAGGCTTTAACTTATAAGTATCAAACTTAATTGTCATGTGCTATTGAATATTTCTCATATTCACACATTAGATCATTGGCCATAGTGCCCAGCATAGTAATACATGCTATCCTATTCTTCCTTTTCCAGGCCATGTAGACCTCTTGGTCTCTCCTATGTTGGGCAGTGTTGCCGGCTTCAGGTTGTACCATGACTACAGTCAGTGGCTCTACAGCATCTTGTTCTTCCAATATATATGAAACCTTTCAGTACCAGATGTCCCAATTGTCCCCATTTAGTTTGTCTTCCTTGTTCAGCTCAGCAAGTATACTCTTGGTCACCATTCTCAAATCAGTTACTAGACTATTCCATATAAAGGATTTCTATTATTGAGCTAGACTAAAGAATATTTTAATAAAATATACATGTAGCACAATACAATATACAATATCATATACTTGTATTATTTCTTATTAGAACAATAATAATTCCATTAGTTCCATGATCAGGAGACCACACATATATCTCCCATCACACGGATGCTAGTGTTACCACTATTATCTATTAAGATTTTAATACAAGTGCTTGAAAAATTAACTCTAAAAAAAACTTGTATTCTGAAAGCTCCCACTCAAATAAAGCATATATTCAGAACAAAAAAAATTAAATTCATACAAGAACATAGTCATTGTACAAAAATTAATACAAATTTCATACATAAATTAAACAGGAAAACAGAAATCAATAATTTTCCTCTTAAGAGTGCGAATCGATATTTTCATGGCTCTTTTATTCGCATCGACCCAAGTGTAATCTGAATATTTCTTGTTTTGTGTATTCTGATCTTCTCTTAGCTTAATTATGACATTCATGAAGAACTCAGCATCTTCCATATTCACCACAAAATCTGAATACTTCGCAAGAATTGGATACAGGTCTTTCAAATGTTTTATTTTTGTTGCATCCATATTTGCTATGTCTTGGGCTACAGAGTGGGTAAGGGGTTGGACCACTTCTTGATCTTCAATTTTAGGCTCTTCAAAAATAATTTCATCTTCTTTTGTCCCATTTGGATCCGCATATGCTTTTTAAAGTTCCTCAAGATTTTCTTCTTCTTCTAGAAATTCCTCATCAGGATATTCATCAAAAGGTTCATCCTTGAAAATGAGTTCTTTGAAATATTCATAATTTGGAGAACCATATTCAACTATTTCAATACTTTCAGAATTCTCTATCTTCATTATTTTTACCTTCAGAATTTCAGCCCAAAAATTTTTTTTTCATTTTTTTTCCGTTGGGCCGGTCTTCTTCGATCCAAAGAATTTTTTCTTTTTCCATGGCCCAGTTCGCCATTTTAAGTTTTTTTTAATTATTAGGAAAAACGACGTGTCATTTTGGCATTCTGCAAAACAACATGTCTTTGAGATCGTCCCTGACCTCTAGCCGGGTCAACCCGACCTAGTTCGGACCTTGTGGCGGACCTGCATACCCGCCACCATATTTTGTCATTTTCTCCTATGTCGACATCCGTTTGAGGTGATTTTGGTGTTATTTTTCTCGTCTCGTCATCCGTTTGTCACACTTTTGTCCAAAAAAGTGTGATTTAAGTAAACCCAATTTTTTTTTTAGTTTTCCCCGTGAATTCACATTATTTTTCGCTATTCTTTCTCTCGGCCGGTGTTCATTTAATACAATTTCAGTGGCCCTTTTTTTTTGTCTCTTCATTCTCTGTACGGTGGTGGTCTTCTTTTTTTCAAAAAGGAGATGATTATAGAGAACCCAAAATTTGAGTTCACTGTAAGTACAGTATATATTTTTAAAAAAATAAAAAATAATACCCCCTTACTCAGATTCAGAGTTTGCATTTAATGAGTACAAACAATATTCAAACAAAACAAAAAATATATATAAGTACTCATTTAAGACCAAATGCTAATATTCAAACTCATAGCGGTAAATTATAATTGGCAAAAATTAAGTAGTGGAATTTAATTTGCCCAGAAATCGAAGAGGCTCTGATGCCAATGAAGGAATAAAAAGATATAGGGAAGATATACATACTGATCTAGAATATTCTTCCACTGAGAGAATAAGAAGAACATATGCCAAGCGGATGGAATAAAGTCACTCAAACTTTCTTCTCTGTTTCACCGTAGATACACTCCAGGAAAGAAATTGTGAGGAGAGAGATCACCAAGAGAAAACAAGAGAGTGTTCCCTTTGTGAGAGAGTTTTCCTCGTTTAGAAAGAACATACACTTACGGATATACTGATGCATGATCGTAAAAATTGCTCTCCCATTCGGTGTGTGGGATCGGTTATAATTAACCATTCCTTCCTAAATAACTTAAAAATTTAATGAGCCTTATTTTGTTATTGGGCCTTTTGGGCTCTTAATCTCCACCCATCAAAGGTGTATAATGCAACCCAACAGGTACAATCAATGATTTTCTGGCATGTGGTAATTTGACAAGCTACAGTATCAAAGGAGAGTTTGGATGCTATATGTGGAAAGGGCACTCATTTCACACAATTGGAACATGGTAGGAAATTTGTCTTCCTTAGATATCATAGATTTTTGCCTCGGGGACATTATTACAAATGGTAGAGAAAAACCTTTAATGGGAATACAGAAGAAAGGAGAGACCCTTTGCTGCTAAGTAGTGAGTGTAAGGTTTAGTATAATATAAGTTTTGATGATGACAAATATAGAGTAATAAGGAATAAATGCATTATATGTATCTGACATATATAATATTCCTTAAAGAAGTAAAATACATATTAGCATGTATTTAATTATGATTATAATACATATATCATGCTATGTGTAAATATATCCACTGTACTTTTACAATGAATAATATAAGTTGGATATATAAACTGGACTAACTACTTGGTTTGTAAGTGTAATATATTAAATATAGGTTGGTCCAAGTAAGAAGAGTGAGCATTCACTCAAGAAAGAAGAAAAGAAAGGATGCTCCAAAAATGGAAGATCAGAAGGGAGCATGACAAGAAGGAAATGTCCAAGTGAAAGTGGAACTCAACATTTGAAGACCTAGTCACTAGGTATATTTTATTTTCACTTGGGTCTTGAGGTGGGATTAATCTTTGAAAATCACTTAATCTTGTTACCATATGCTTTAAATGAGTTAGATTAAGTAAATATGATGTTAGCATAAGTTAGATTTGAAAAACTCTGATGCCAGACGAATTTTGAGAAGTTAAACTTCATATACTTTGTGAAAATACGAACTTTGCTGACTGAAACTTGAAGGTCCAGAGATCTTACCTCTGACAGACGAATTTCAGGTGTTGAAATTCGAATTTCAAGTCAAGCACAGTTAGTGAAATCTGGTTTTCAAAAATTCAGACTTTGACCTTTGATCAGTATTTTTGATACATCTCTCAAAATACATATGGCTTTGTTGTAAAAATTATTTCATATGAAACTAGACTTAATAAGCTTTTCAAAGAAGGTTATTTCACTCAAAATAAAGATCATATGAAAAAGCTATGGTTATTTAAAGTTGAGTAGTGAGATATGAATTTTCAGTTTTGATCTCTTATCACTATTTCGATCATATCTCAAAAAAAAAACGTTTGTTTTTGAAGTAAAACTTATTTCATTTGAAAGTAGACATTCAGAGCTTTCCAACCATAGGTCATTTACTTAATTTGGAGTTAAAATGAGAGAGTTATAGCTTCTGCAAAATTGTCTACAGTGCAAAATTCGAAGTTACGTAGGTTCCGTTGCGACAGACGAATTTCGGGCCTCCGAAATTCGAATTTCGAAGAGAACCTTCGTGCAGAATTGAGCTTGCCACTGACAGACGAATTTTAACTTGCAAAATTCGAACTTCAGGTCCAATAGACGAATTTCCACTTTGAAAATTCGAATTTCGCGATTGCAGAAACGTGAAAACACTTCTGAAACAACCAACAGACGAATTTCCACTTTGCAAATTCGAATTTCGCGATTGCAGAAACATGGAAATACTTCTGAAACAACCAACAAACAACTTTCCACTTTCAAAATTCGAATTCCACAATTCCAGAAACAAGAAAACACTTCTGGAACAATGTTAAAGTTCATCTGAGATCAAGAATAATTTAAGTTTCAAAACTGCTCTCTGACAGACGAACTTCACCCTTTCAAAATTCGAATTTCAAAGAAAGTGAACTACTGTGCCTCTTTAAACGTTCAGTGGACAGACGAATTTTGGGCATCCAAAATTCGAATTTCGAGGGCACTGTAGCAAATTGAAAACACTGTTCACACTTAACAGAAAAACCTTCTTCTTGAAAATTTGTATGTCACAACGTGGAAATGTTTTCTAAGTTTCAAAATTCGAATTTCACTTTATGAACAGACGAACTTCGCTATTTCAACGTTAAAAGCTTTAACCTTCGGTTCCTTCGAAATTCGTCTGTTAACATCCAAAATTCGAATTTCAGTATGTCAGCAACATTAAATAAAGTTGGTAACGGCTAGTTTTGCAGAGTAAACCGTTGGGTAACATCTCTAACGGCTAGATCTTGTATCTAACGTCTAATTACACTACAAAACTATAAATATAACATCATTTGAACTTATGGGTAACAATCTCAAGAGAGTTTATGCGAAAATGCTGCCATAACTTGTAAAATCCTTTTATCTCAGCATTGTTTGAAAAACCCACCTCAATAGAGTGAACTTTCAATGTATTATCTACTCCTCAAGAGAGTTTTCATTCTGTAAATATTTCTTTCTATATATTCTGGGTAGAATCTTAGTGTGGGGAAACACTAAGGGATTTACACATCTTGTAAGGGTGTGAGGAGAGTGGCTTCACAAGTGCCTACTGAAACTTGTGGGAATGTACTGAGGCTTCACAGGTGCCCGGATCAAACCTGTGAGATATAGTGGAGAATCTCAAGTGGTGGCTTGGGGACTGGATGTAGGCCAAGTGGTTAGGCTGAACCAGTATAAATCATTGTGTATTATTCTTTATCTTCCCTACTCAGCTGCTGCACACAACCACCTCTGTTTATCCCTGTTTTGCTGCACTCTTAGTGAAATTGGGTTGTGATCCAAAATTGTGAAAATCTTGCATCACCCAATTCACCCCCCCCTCTTGGGTGACCAGTCAACCTAACAGTGAGAACTTGTTTGACAAGGTAAAAGATTTGAATGATAACTTTGAGAAGCCTTTTGTGAGACACCATAGGACTAGTGGGTGAAAGAAATGGTCAATTTTCTTTGAATTGTCATATTGTAAATCTTTGAATGTGAGGTACTTCCTTGATGTCATGTATATGAAAAAAAAATGTATGTCATAACATTACTGGTGCGTTACTCATTGTTCCAGAAAAGACTAAAAATGGCATGAAGGCAAGGTTAGGCTTGGTTGCTATGGGAATAAAAGGAGAATTAGCACTGGTGAAGGAGAAATGCCATACTTATCTACCTCTGGTAGCCTATACTCTATCTAGACAGGAGAAAATCACTTTTCATGATTTTCTTGATGGAGTTAAAGTTCTAGAGGGCTACTTCTTAAACATCAAGAACCTTGTATCTATGAAAGACTTGGAGTTAAAGGGTTTAAAGTCTCATGACTGCCATGTTCTGATGGAGCATGTATATGATCCACTTTGCCTAAAAAATTGTGAGGGACAATCCCCAAACTATGTTTCTTCTTCAAGTATATTTTCTACAAAGTGATTGACCCTGTGAAATTGCTGACATACCAAAGAGACACTACTACAAAAAGTGATTTTTATAACGGTTATTTATATTGGTTAAAAAAAATCGATATAAAATGATTACCGGTGGTAATTTTGTAAATAAATTTATTGCTTTATGTCTTTTTACATCGATTTTTTTGTAAATATGTTTATCCTAATAAAATTTATATTAATTGAAGTAAATAAAAATATAATTACATTACGTAGTCTATTACAATATATCTTAACATATTTTTTATTATTATGATTTAATTTTTATTTTGGCTCTTAAGAGAAACTAATATAAACATGTCTTTATATATTTTTTTCTATTTTCATATTTTTAGTATAGGATCAACTTAAATTTTCAATTGTATAGAAATATAATTTTCTTAAGAATTAGAATAATATATTAAAGTTAAATAAATAAAAATATGTAATATTATATTATTATAATTAGATTTTTATATTATAATATTTGTAAAGAAGTATAAATTAATATATTTTCATATATATATATATATGATATTTACATCTAAAAAACCAATACAAATTTGAATTCCCGTGTAAATTATTTCCGTTCAACATACAAGAACTATATGACTATATTAGATTTTTATATTGCAATATATTAATTCTTTAATTAATAAAAATAAATAAAAATATGCAAGTAATATAAAAATATAGGATTATGATTAGATTTTTATATTAACATATTTATATACAAGTATGATTTATCATTTTATCAATGGAAAATTATTTATTATATTTTTAATATTTATATCGATTTTATATAAAAAACTGATGTAAAAATTTATACATCAGTTTTTTATAATAAACTAATGTAAATTTTCTCTCTTATAGATCCTTTCCTTCCATTTTTTATATAAATTTTAAAAAAAAATTACATCGGTTTTATATAAAAAACAGATGTAAAACTTTTAGTTTCTTTCCATTTTTTATATAAATTTTTCAAAAACAATTTACATCGGTTTTATATAAAAAATCGATGTAAAACTTTTAGTTTTTATCTGTTTCCCTCCCTTATCAACACTCGAAATTAAGTTTCAAATTTCAGCTCCCTCTAAACCTGATCTTCTCCTTCCAGAGCTGCTCTTAGCTTGCCACCGCCACACTCATCCATTTCCTCCAAGTCTCCATTGCCACCATACTGCTTCCCTCTCACACACGGTGGTCACCTCTCTCTTGAACGTCATCGCCATCCACGCTCCTTCCCTCTCGTACTCAGCCTCACTTTCTTGATTAAAACCGATGAACAGATCGAAGCTCCCTCCTACGCGATTGCCACCATCATCTACTTTACTCCCTCTATCAGTCTCCATCATACACTCTACTCCCTCCATGGGTTACCATTGTGCTCCGCCTCTACTCCCTCCGTCAGTCTCTGTCTTTATCATCTACGTGATTTTTTTTATATTATTTTTTCTTAATTTTTAGTTGAATTTATTTTTTTTAATTTTTAGTTAATTTAATTAATTTCTATATTCATGCAAACACCCATCCTTTTAGTTTCCTTATGCTAAAAATGAGCTTATTTTCTATTGGGCATTTTAGCCAAATCTATTAGCTCAAGGTGGCTTATGTGCTCAAGGGAACTTATTTTGTATTGGTATTTCAATCTTGGCTGTTGTAGAATTTTTGGGAGATCTGTTATTTAGGGGAGATTCAGCTAAAATTTATACATAACTCAGAATATTAACATATTTTATGAAAATTATGGAACTAATGTAAATGATTTATTTATGTTAATTAAATTTTGGGCCTTGACTTCTCTTGAATATGGAAATTATAATATAGCTCTTTATAATTAAAGATGCCTTGTGAATGCCAATCTCCTTTAAGTAATTATGGATTGTGTCCTGAATTTTGTGTTTCAATTTTAGCTATTGTAGAACTATAGGGAGATCTAATATTTAGTGATGACTCTGCCAAAATTGGATATGTATCTCGCAAGCAAAATGAGTAAGCTTTTTTTTTAAATATCTTTATGATGAATAATCCACCTTTGGTAATGTGATGTGGCTAAAGTGTGCAAACTTGATTTAGTTACTTGAAGTACTTTATGATTTATACTTGTATCTCCTATGCATAAAGCTTGATATTTCTTGTTTTTAGTTGCAAGTTATACATTTTTTTCACCTACTGTTTGTGAGAATTTTGTAAGTATGAAAATTATGTTACTGTAATCCATATATTTTTTATTGTCCTATTCCTTGAATTATTTATGTTGAATATATGGTTATATATAATGCCTTTGATAGTTAAAGAAGAGTCTCTCAACTTTTTGTCCTATCAGATGGGGATACAGGGAGTGGATGTAGGAGTGCTAACGTGGTGGTTACTCTTCTTACAATCAAGGATAATGACAAAGACGTAATGTTGTACTATTAGACCTGTAGTTGCTTTATTCTAATTCAGTATTTTCGATATATAAATAAGATATAGAGAACTATATGTTTTACTATTAGAGCTAATTTATTTTAGTTTAGCATTTTGGGAATAGTTAAAGATATTTTAGTGTGATATTGGAAATATGATATTTTAGTATGAGACTTATATGAATTTTACAATTTCCATTAATTCTATTGAACTATTTTTTGGGATATAACTCTAGTAAAAGTTCACTTTAGATACATACTCAATAATCATTTTTGGCGTTATAACTATTATGGCTATAAAATTTGCTCAGCTATTTTGAAAATTTGGTTGCTAATACAGGTCTAGATATAAATTACACTTATCTCGATGTAAAAAAAATTCAAAGTTATATCGGTTTTTAATATAACCGATAGAAAAATAAAAAAATTCAAAGTTATATCAGTTTTTAATATAACCGATATAAAAAGCATATTTTTCTATATCAGTTTTGTATTAAAAACCAATGTAAAAACAGTTTTTCTACATCGGTTTTTCTATTAAAAACCGATGTAAAACCAATTTTTTTTACATTAGTTAAAAAACCGATATAAAAACATTTTTTTACATCGCCTACTTTTACATCACTTCTAAAACCGATTTAAAAAGGCTAAAATAACCAATGTCAATTGGGGTTCTGTGTAGTAATGAGACAATGTTGTCACTTTGTGCGAGTTTGAGATGTATTCCCCCTTTGTTCTTTGTCATGATGGTTCACCTAGTTAGGGAGACACAAATGTGCGGCATAGATTATCAAAGATGGATGTACCTTATTTGACCACAATTTACCATTTTTTATCCCCTAAATCTAGCATTTTTATCATATTATTTTGGCTATTTTCTAGTTTTTAGAGTATTTTTATGTTTAAGCCGGTTTTGAATACTTTGTGGAAAAATAAGTTAAGTCCTTGGTTTTTAAGCTTGTTTTGTGATATTTGATTATATTCCATGGATTTGGTGGTTAATTCTTTCTATTGATGCATTTTTCATATTGTTTGGTTAATTAAACAATTGATTTGGTTTTTGTCGAGTGATTAAATTAAGATTTTCCATGTGATTTCGAATGAGATTTTTCCGGAGAATTTCCATTACGTCATCCATTTAATATCATTCATCATTTCATGTCATTAAATTTTCATCCATGTTGTGACAATTTTCATGTACTATTAATTCATTTTACTCTTTCCTAAAATACCCCTAGTTAAAGTGTCACTTGAAATTAATTTTAATTTTTCTTAATGATCTAAGATTTAATCACCTAATCATTGTTTAGAGCATTTATTAGGATTAATTTGAGTTACTAAACTTGGCCAAAGTCATTAGGGTTTGCATTTTAGAGTCGGTCAAAGTTTAGTCAACAAAGGGCATTTTAGTTAATTTTTCTAGGAAGCCAATTTTCTTCTTATTTTCTTAGGCATTTTTCTTCATTTTCAGAGTATTTTCCCCTTGATTTGAATGATTGATTTTGTGATATATATAGTCTACATTTGTGGAGAAATTGAATTAATTTCATTTTATCATGGTTTTATGTGACATATGTGCATTATTTCACTTGGCCTAAGTTGAATTAATTAATACATGTGATAATTCTTTGTGTAGGTCATGGTACCATGGGAGAGGACATGCAAGACATTGGAAACATTGTGGAAGAATTTTTTGGGAACTTTGAATGATTATTATTTTCGTTTTCCATTGTTTTGCAATTATTTCAAATCCTAAGTCACCTAGGTTGAAATCAAGGGCTAGGATCAATTTTAACATCTCATACCCTTGTGCTAACATTATAAAAGGATGAAGAGGCACCTATTTTAGATCTTGAACTCACTCCATTTCGTTCCCATTAACCTTCTTCCTCCTCTCCATTTGTTCTTCATCCATTCTTCAATCCTAGCTTGATTCTTTCATTTTCAACCCATCAAATCAATTCCAAAGCCTAGATCCTCCATCCTCCACGATTTTCACCCCTTCCTTCACCTCTAAATCCAATCAAATTCATCTCCATCTCAAGCAATCCAGATCTGGACGTAATCCACATTCAAGGTGGAAGCTGAAAATTCAATTCATTGTTGAAGGCTACTAGTTGGTGTTCAAGGTGTGCAATCGATTTCTACATTGCTTCATCAACATGGATGAGTTCTTCTCTTCTCCTTCACTTTCTGATTTCACGTCTAGGATGATGAAAGCTTGAGCTTGAAGTGGCTTCTTCAATGGAGCTAGGGGAGGTGCTATGAAGACAACTTGGTTTGCAAAGTCTACAAGGGGAATTTCTCTCAAAATATCTCTTCTATCTTTCTACCTAGTTTTAGCTTTGGTTTATCCTTTTATTCTAAGTTAGATTGACGGATTAGGAGTGTTATTTTTCTGGATATTTGATTGTATAAGACCAATTCTACTAGAGAGTAACTTGGTTGATGTAATTGGTTTGATACTTCTATGTTAATGTCATGAGCAAATTTTCATCTAGCTATGCTCTTGTCTTTAACTTTGATTTTGTTGATTTTAATGCATGATAAATGGATTAGGATAGTTAAATTGTTGTTATAGATGGATTGTATAGTTGATTGTTAATGAGATTGGGATGAATTGATTAAGGCATGGCAAAGGATTCAATGGAAATTCAATTGCTCAACCTATGACTTGATAATGTGTGATGCCTTCTAAGTGTTAGACAATTTTCTTGGGTGAAAATGACATATTAAATAGACTGAGTCTTCAACTTAAATGAAGTATTAAAGTTGGTTTGAATGCTTTCACATTATAAAGCTATATTTTGCAAAGTTCCCTTG
The DNA here is from genome assembly GCA_026686845.1 of Adenanthera pavonina. Classification (NCBI taxonomy): domain Eukaryota; kingdom Viridiplantae; phylum Streptophyta; class Magnoliopsida; order Fabales; family Fabaceae; genus Adenanthera; species Adenanthera pavonina. The sequence continues at coordinate 5,116,862 of JAIVEN010000019.1, read as the reverse complement.
CAGAATTCATTAAAGTCTTGTGATTAATGTCTTCCCTAGTGAAATTGAAGATTGCCACAATCATTTCCATTGATCAAAACCCTTTTCTAACCATTATTTTCAAACTTTTTTCCTATTCTTGATTGGCTATTTTCTTAGTTCTAGTTCTTAGTTAATTGCATTTGCTTTCAAGAGCCAAAGTCCCCCACTTAGTTACTTAGATTTGGTTTATTGCATTGCACATTAGGATATTGCATAAATCTCATTAGTTTAGGCTAGTTGCATCCATTTTCCATTCATTTGCATTCATTGTCTTGAGTTTCATTCTAGCAAAGTCTTGAGTTGTTTTCAAGTAGTTTATCCATAGAGGAAATTCGCTCTAGCAAATTGTTGCATTGTTTAGCTTTCGCACTAGTGAATTGAATCTTTGCACTACCAAACCTTTTCATTCTATACATTTTGTAGAAAAGTAATTTACGTTGGCAAAATTATGCATCCTGAATCTTTGCTCTAGCAAAATATATGTTTGCTCTAGTGAATTTACCACCCATTTCTCTTACACTTCCATACACTTGCATAAATAATTTTCATCATTTTTGCACAATATTTAGGCATAGTAGAAATAGTCTAGATCATAGTTGCATATAGTTAACATTAAACATCACTTAAACTAAGATAAACATAAGTGTCAAGGCTTAGTCCACTAAGCTTATTGTTCTAGTAAAGAAGCTTCCTCAAGTGTACCACAATAGTGGACTACCCTCCCTATGATAGTCAACTATCATGCCTTCACAGAGAAGCACTTCCTCCTTTATAGTAGCTTATTCTTCTAAGATGGATAGGATAGTCTATTAAGCTACAACGTAAAGAAGAGTATCCAAGGATAACCCATGATAATCTTCTAACCTATCACCCTTAGTCTACTAAGCTCATTGCAAGAAGCAAGAACATAGATGGACAAGGAGGTTAATCAATAATTCACCCTAGATTAGTCGAATAAGGCAGTTTCGACATAAAAACAACTTTGAAAATCCTCAAGCCACCAAAACTTAATCTAAAGCTCATCTAAGAGTAATGGTAAGATAAATTAAGTGAATTTAAAGCTCTAACTACTATTTAACCTAATTTAAAGATATAATTACATAAGAATCAAATGATCTTCAAGTTAAGCTCTAACTACTATTCGACCCTTGATATGATCTTTGTGGCTCTAGATGTTTTGTAATTCATCAAAATTTTCATTTATTTAACAACAATATATTTTTTGGATCCAAATGGTAATTCACTAGAATACCGCATGCAGATGCTGGAAAAGATCAATCAGTAAAAATATGCATTTAGTTTCCATGTTTCTTTGTATATTTCTCTACATTAACTAAAAGTTTTGCTTATATTAATTTTCTTTTATTAAGCTTAATATAGGTGTGAGTATGTTCTGTGCACAATGCGGGCTAAGCGACAATAGTAAGCCAACACTAAGAGGAAACAACCAAATCCATCCTTATTATATAAATGGACACCAATTCTAGTATTTATAAATTAATATTCAAGAAATTATTGAGATTAACATTCCTAGTAATTAAATGTATTCTTATAATTTTTGTTCAATGTCTGAAATAATCTAATGGTGTTGATTGGGGATATTATGTGCTCAAATACATGAGAAATATCATCTTACATCAACAGAGCTCAATCCCCGTCATGGTATGTAATTATGTTTCATGATATTTACATGAAATTTTAGTAATGTAACATGATCTTTTTATAATATTATTATTTTCAATATTTTCTGGATACCTACGTACTATGAAGCATACTTCAAAGCTAAAATAGAAGAACTCATACAAGAGTGGAGTCAGTATATGGTTGAACTCAGGAGGTGAGTAAATGTGATTATTAGGTAGGTTGCTATTTAAATATTTGGTTTTGGTCTATTTAGTTGGTTTAGGTTGTACTTTGTAGTTGTTAGTATTGGTTCTCTTATGTAATTGGAATGAATTGATGGTTCTATTCCATTTTGGATTGGTTTTGGTTCTAAAATTGGTCATGTGGAAGGACCTACAAAGGGAGCTGAGCATTCTAATGGCTAGAAGATGCTTTTTGAATTGGTTATCAAGTAGTGGTATGAAACTCTTGGTCACGTATGTATATATATTACTTGTTTTGAATTCATTGTAAACTGATATATGAAACTTTTGGACATCTATTGGCTAGATATTTTTAAGGTTGGATATTATACTTTTGCTTGTCAATTAGATATGTATTGGCTGGATATTGTAACTTTCGATTAATTTTGTATATGTTAATTAGCTAATTTTGGTTGTCGATCATTTGCTTGTAAATTGGTCATATTGTCAATTGGATGTGTATTGTCCTAAATGCTGAATGTCTGGCATACGGTTTTGGTATATAATAGGTTGGTTAGATTGTAAAATTTGTAAATTAATTTTAAAAAAATAACTTTCGTTGGTGATTATAACAGCTGCAAAAGGAAAGCTTAAAAAAAAGAACATTATTAATTTAAAAAACATCTTTCATTGGTGCTTGTTCTGCCAACAAAAGTAATGAAAAAATATCAAATTTAGAAGACAAATAACTTTCAAACAACCACCAATAAATTTGTACTTTTGTTGGTAGTTATAAAGTGCCAACAAAAGCCCCTACGTACCTCATAGCTCATTTTGTTGGCGGTCATGAATTGCCAAGGAAGGGCTTTTTTGGCGTAGTGAGAATTAATGGAAAAATAAAATAATCTCAAGTTAAGCATAAAGTTCTATTAATTAATCAATTAACTCATTTTAATTCTAATTCTAATTTGGCTCATTAATATAAAATCATATAAAAAATAGTCCAATTATCCACAATTAATTAATTAAAAATTAAGTATAAAGGGTAAAAGGTATATAAAATATGATTTACCACTCACATTCGAATGATAAGAGTTTTCACTCTAGTCAAAACATTCAAATGGGGCTTCTCTCATATACAACCAGTTTTTGAATAAATTTTCCATTTGATCAAATTTTTTTCGATTTCATTTTATCAGTGCATTTTACTTATTTTCTAAACATCTCTGCTTATCGAATGAACCTATGTTTTTTATTGAATGATATATCTGGTCATCTTGATGATCATTTGAAGAACCTTTACATTTCATTCGAATGATACTTGTCTTGAAAACGGTCCTTGAATTTGTCTAACCAAACTGATCGAATAACATGATTCTTTCATTCGAATGATGCTTTCTAAGGGATTTTGTGATCAATTTCATCATTCAAATGAATCTTCCTTTCATTGAAATGACTGGGCTTCACTATTTTTCCAATCATATAGTAATCATTCGATCAATTTTTCATGAGGCATTCGATCAACGTGGGACTGGCCTATGAAGGATAGCTCATATGAACTAGTCACACAATCAATTTTAACAAATTGATTGACTAATTGATCAGCTAACTTTTTTTTAGATACATTTAATGCAGTAGTTCAACGATTATTTCTTTAATGTAACGGCTAGAAATCATTTTTAATAGTTCGTATACTCTTTAATTTCAAGAGAGAATATTTTCTTTCTACTCTTTTCTATGTGAGTAGACTCTAGAATAAGGGATTCTTGAATGAGTTTTCTTATTTTCTTGTATTGGAGAGAGTTACTCAGAGAGTAAGTGCCTGTACTGACTTAGCAAGAGTCCATGTTTGAAATCTTACAGTGTTGGTGAAAAATCTCAAGAGACCCTTGAGGATTTGACATAGGTCAAGTGATTTGAGGCTGAGTCAATATAAATTTATTGTGTTGCTTCTTCTTCTTTCCTACTATCTTCTTGGCTTTCTAAAATACTCTGTTCTACTTTGTTTTCTGAATAATCTATTTCATTAGTTAAATCTTGATTCTAAAAGTTTTGAAATCTTTTGTAATATCCAATTCCTCCCCTCTTGGGTGACATAAGTAAATCATAAAAGCTATACTTAGAAGAGATAAAACGGAACCAAAAGGCATATTTTATATGAAGAGAAATTAAAATACAACACATTGCCTCTCTCGCTCACCCATAATGCTTTACTCTTATTTTCCAATAGGGGGATGCTTGGGTTCATAGATTCGCCCCATATATTTATAGTAGAGAGCTGCAAAGTGCAAACAAGCCAATGGTTACATAGTAGCTCTGGCTTGTCTAAAATGGGGGTTTATAAATAGGAGGCTTCTCAAATGGCGGCTTGTAAAAGGGATGTTTGTAACTTGGTGGCTTCTCTATTGGTGGCTTGTAAATGGGAGGTTCATAGATTGGTGGCTTTTCAATTGGATGTTTGTAAATGGGTGGCTTGTAAATGGGAGGCTTATAGACCGGTGGCTTCCCTATTGGAGGCTTATAAAAGGGTGGCTTATAAATTGGTGGTTTTTCAATTGGAGGCTCGTAAATGGGAGGCTTGCAGACTGGTGGTTTCTCTATTGGAGGCTTGTAAATGGGTGGCTTCTCAATAGGAGGCTTAGAGAATGGAGGCTTGTAAATTGGTGGTTTCTCAATAGGAGGCTTATAGATTGGAGGCATGTAAATTGGTGGTTTTTCATTAGGAGGCTTATAAATGGGTGGCTTGTAAATTGGTGGTTTCTCAATAGGAGGCTTATAGATTGGCGGCTTTTCTATTGGAGGCTGGTAAAAGGGAGGCTTATAGATGGGTGGTTTCTCTATTGGAGGCTTGTAAGGAGGCTCATAGACCGGCGGCTTCTCTATTGGAGGCTTGTATACAGGTGGCTCATAAATAGGTGGCACATAAAGTGGTGGGTTGAAGAAATGGGCAAACCCCAAAGGGCTGAGAAATGCAAACAGAAACACGAAAAGGAAGAAGGAAGCCATGTTTGGCATTGTAATGGTGCAACCGAAGAGATTATATACTGAAAAAGTGTAGCAACTTTCCAATTGAGACACATGTAGGCAATCTTTGGTATTAATGATTTTAGTTAACAGTTAATTAAGGTCAAATCAAACGGATACACGTCGAAGGGATAACTCATATAAATGCCGTTTTTTTTAGTTGAGATGTAGGATTGGTAACGCTCATATTTATGATTCATCCTTCAATCACGGATTTTATTTGGGCAAGACAAGCTTTTGTAATTTGAAAAGTTAACTATATTTAAATTTTGACTGGATAGATTCAGCGCATTGCATGAAAATACGTATTCTCTCCCTTCCAAAACTTCTGTTATTTTATCCTTTTTATTTTGTTTCAAAACTTTTATTCTTTTAGGATTTTAAGGCTTCATTTTTCAATTATGCTCTTATTTATTACTATCATTCTCTTTTTCTCTTTCTCTCTCTTAGTTATAATATAAATTAATTAAATAAGGGTATTTTTATTAATATATACAATAATTAATAATTTCTTAATCGATGTGGTAAAACTTTAAACAACAAAAATTTTAGAACAGAAAAAGTAAATGATTAAAATCATTATTATTTACAAAAGTTCTCATGCATTTTGCTCTAGATTTTATAATATATTTAGACTATTTATTTAAATAAATATATCATACATTTAAGAAAATAGAGAAAAAAAATTAAAGGCCGTTTACTTAAATTCTTAAATTTGAGCTCCTAAAAGTGATCTTTAATATTCCCTCTAATCCTATTTATGAGAGAAAATTTCTTCCTTTTGGTAGTCCTAAATATAAGGAGAAAAAATGAGTTAATTGTGCATTAAATTTTTCTTTTCCAAATTACACTTCCTTAATTATGTGAGAGAGAAATTAAATACATTAATGATTTAAATTAGTATTAAATTAAGGATAATTTTAGAATAAGTTTAAAATATAAGACAATTTAATTAACTTTAACTAACTAAAACTACTTTTCTTAATACCCGTAAAGTAGTTTTTTTCCCTTATAAATAGAACCGGAGGGAGTAATACTTTTATAATGATTTCCTAAAGTGACTTTAAGTTAAATGAAGAGAGATAGATACAAAATGGCATGCATGGAGTATATCAAGCTCACCATTTTGTCTCTTCCTTTTCTCTCTTCCTTTTCTATTCAAGTAACAGAGCACACTAGTACAAAAAAGCTATTCTAGGACAACATACAAGAACGGTTGTGTAGGAACCGTCCTCTAAAATATGATCGGTGGCATTTTTGTAAATAAGTTATGATGATTTGGATTTAAGAGGACAATTGCTAGATGAACTGTCCTGTTAAGTATACATAAGAGAACAGTTTCAATGGGAACCGTCTTCTTAATTATTATTAATTTTATAATAACATTTTAATATATTATAATGATACATAGTGTTCAGATTTTACAATTTTTGGCCTCCCTCCAACCGAAAACACAAAGGTCCCGCGTATATAACACGAAAATATATATATATATATAAGGATGGTTTAAATATAAACCATCCTCGTTAGTATTATATCATTATATGTTTTTTAATGATCAGTGTTGCTCCATTTCGGGAATTTCTGGTCTCCCTTCACCCGAAAACACAAAGCCCGCATATATAATTCATGAAAAAAAAATTATGTAAGAGGACGGTATTAGTATTATATTTAGTGTTAAATGTTGCTCTGTTTTGGGAATTTCTGGTCTCCCTCCACCCGAAAACCCCACAACCTACTGTTTCCTCCACTCCAAAACCCACAAACCTCTTCATTCAGGCAATTTGGCTACTTTCCGACAAAAACTCGTGTGCTCCGATAAGTCTTCTTCAATCTAGCAAGAACCCACCGTGCTCCACCATAGATCCACTCAAAAGCCCAAGCCTTGTTCATTCAGGTGAAAACCCACTGCATCAGCCATCTTCTTCAGCTCCTTTCTCTCTCTGTAGTGATGGCCAAGCTCCATCTTCTTCATTTCTGTTTCATTCTAGCTTCCCTCTCCCTCCCCCTTTGATTTTCAGCTTCCTTGACCTACAGCTTCACTCCCTCCATCGACCGATGTCTTCAAAGGACACATCGCAAAGCTTTACGTATCAAAGTAGATAATGGTTTTAAAGTTATCACTAAGTACTCTATTTCTCATTCTTGTTCCCACACTCTGTTTCTCATTCTCATTCCCATTTGGGGCTTTCATAATCATTCTTGTTTCTTTGCCATTTCTTTGTAATGTTGCTACTGACTTGTTTTCGTTGTAGTGTGATTTTTGGTGGTGATTAGTGAAATGTTCAGTTGTAGTGATTAGTGAATATTTAGTCATTGTCATTCCCGTGGTTTGTTCCTCTGTTTTACGGTGTGCTGCTTTTTTTGTTGAATAATGCTTGAAAAGTTTAATGTCATGTTTTTCTATGATTTCATCCTTTAGAAATACATGAAGCTGCTGACTCCTTGGTAAAGAATTTAGGATTCCTCCTATTTGTTTGCCCGCTAGATATGTCATGAGTTTTATTGTTAATCCTAGCTGTAGGAATGACTTTCGTTCTATGCAGTGGAGCTTAGTTGTTTGTTTGTCTCTTCATTTATTAAGAAAAAAAGAATAATGAGTCAATGCTTAGTTTGTTCAGATTTGTGAAGGTATATATTTTGGTTTTAGTTTTATTTGTTTTTCAATAAGAGGTGGGCCACGTTTTCCATTATCAATTCCCATCTTTTTAATTTTCCCTTGGGTAAGATATATAAGTGCTTCATGGTTTCAAATAAAATAAAGAAGGTCAATTCTTTGAAAGTTTCTTCATTTATCATATGATGTGGAGCCCTCAATTATATCCAATCATTTCATGGTTTATTGTGCTTTAACTGGTGTGGGTTCTATGGGGAGTCAGAAAATTAAGTAAAATATAAAATAAAATTATAGAATCATTTCATGAATTATTTTTCCCTTGATTTATGATATAATAAACATTTTTTTAATACTTGGTCATCATGAACAATGATCAACCAAATTGTTACCAAGAATGCAATCGATATGTCATTAGCTAGTCCCAAATGATCAACTTTTGGTCATGTTTAATTCAAGATTAACTATCTTGCCCATATTGAAAGCCCATGAATCCATATACAATGGACAAGAGAAAGAAGCATGTCAGCCATTGTTTATTGATCTATTTCTTGTGTTAATTCTTCCTTTTGAACTATCCTAAGTTCAGGTAAAAACAAAAACTAAAAAAGGAAAAAAAACTACCTTCTTGTTTTTTCTATTGTGAACTTTAGTAACACTAGGCCCATCAATGAATAGGAAATTAGCTTGACATTTTTTTCCCCAAAATTCAAATAAAATCTATGGATGTAGTGGTCTCTCTGTTTTTTTTTTAAATTTTTTCCCATAGCTTTTCAAATTTCCCTTTTTGTGTAATATAGAATTGAATTTAGGTCAAGATCAGTTATACCGCAAATCCATTCAAAGTGGGTGTGCAAAAGTTTTCCAAATATTTATTATAAAAGTCACTTTTAACTACTTCACGGGATTAAGGAAATTAATTAAAAGTAGGTTTTATCATTAAATTTCAAAGAAGTTGTGACATTGCTTTCTTTCAGTGTTTAGGGCACCAGGTTCGAAAACATTCCAATTGCTTGAAACTGTACACCATTCTAGTATAGGCAAGAACAAGGTAATTTCTCTCCATGTTAAACTTGTTCATATAGTAGTTGTATGTAGTAATTGGTGGTTGTTTAATGCTAAATTGATGCTACATTATGGTAAAAGTTGGGTATGGCAGTAGGACTTTCTATTAAGTATCACTTTGTCATTGAAATTACATGTATCTCTCAATTTTAAATTAGTCCCTAATTATTCTATTTTCTAATTAGTTGGTAATGGGTCAAGTTACATCTATTTTTCCTAATGAGCTGCATTCCTACTAATTGGTGGTTGTTTAAATTAGTCATGGATCATAGTTGGATGAATGCTCGACGAACAAGTGATGAATATGAGAATGAGGTGGAGGAGTTTCTAGCATTTGCGCAAAGAAATGTTTCTAATAGCAATGGGAGGTTTTTTTGTCCTTGTATCAACTGTTTGAATGAGAGGCGACTAAGTGTTGCACAAATAAGAGAGCATGTACTTTGTGACAGGTTCAACAAGAGGTATAAGGATAAGCCCTTTATCATGGCATTCCAAGTAAAGCAAGTATTTTATATTGCTGATCCAGCTAATGAAAGGTGGTCTGTGGTTCTCCAAGGGAAAAGAGTAACTGCTAGTGATGAGAAGGATGAATCAAATTTTGAATATTTGTGACACTCCTCCTTTCTTATCAAGGCTACCTGAATTGAATGAAGAAGATGATGTAGATGAAGTACATGCCACACGAGATGATCATGATGAAGGGATATGGGAGAATATGCCTGCGTGAAAAAATTGAAATAGTATAGGTGATTTTGCTAAGTTTGTTATTTATCTTATTTGATTCTTTAAATATACGTACATGAGAAAATTGAATTTTATAATTTATAAGGTTTGATAGTTTACTGACCTTAATTAGCTTATCTTCAGCTTACTTACCTTGACTATCTTATTGACTAAACAGGTACATGGAAGCCAACAAATCTATTCATAAGAGAGGTAGACATGCCATACGGTTGAAGGACTTGACTCTCAGCCAAAGAAATGAGCAAAGGATACATGTTGACTTTGATTCGAGTTGGAATGCTATCGGGCCTAATAGGATCAAATTTAATAGTTTTGTCCCCCTACAAGAATGCAGCAAGGCTAGCATCTTGTATCCTGAGTGGGAAAAAGTACCTAACCATTTGAAGAATAGTATTTGGGAAAGTATAATGGTATATCATACTATATAGTTAACTTTTTTGTAACTAGCATATCTATCTATAGCACTAACTCACTAACTTTTTGGTTCAAGTGTATATTGTAGCTCACTTAAGATATTCCCAATAATGAAGCATTGAAGATAAAGATGATACAATATGCAGGGGAGTGTTGGAAGGCATTTAAGAATCATCTAGGTAGATACATTTTTGGGGAGATAAAGGGTTGTAATCCTTGTGACGATTACCAGTTTCTTGACGAAGAGACTTGGCAGTCTTTTGTTGATAGTAGGAGAGATCCTACAATTTGGTTAGTATCCCAAGAATAAGTAAATGAATTGACTTCATTATTTATTAATTATTAATTTCTTGACCAAAAATTTCCATGTATTGTTAACAGGAGAAAAGAAAAAAGGGTCAAGAGGCACGATCAAAAAATTTGTACCTCCACACATTGTCTCGTGGGGGTTAAAGGGGGCTTGAGGAGAAGATCATGCAGGAGAAGTTGAAGGCTCAATCTGACTCATCAACTGTTACTTCTCCTCTATCTCCACCCACTCGACATGAGAAATGGAAGAGAACGCATATGACAAAGAAAGGATAGTATGTCACCAAGGAGGCTCGTATAGTTATTGAAAAGATTGTAAGTAATTCATTATCAATCAAAATTATTATTCAATTTAGTAATTAATGCAAGTGCTCATTATGTTTATTATTTCTATGCTACAGGATGCTCTTGAAGAACAATACTCCCAGGGAAAATTCACTCCTATTGGAAGGAAAGATATCTTAGCCACTGCAATTGGGAAAGAGGAGCACCCTGGCCGTGTCAAGGGAGTAGGACGTGGTGTAGGCATCAAGGAGTACTTTGGAGGGCATTTACACCATAAATCAAGAATGGTGACAATGGAGAAGATGGAGATGATAATGGAAGAAAAGATGGAAGCTTGGAAAGAGCAAATGATGTCCATATTTAGCTCAATGGGGATGCCTACACAAGTTAGCACACCTATTGAGGCAACCCATTCACCCGGAATGTATAGCACAAAAGACAGTTGTACTCCTGAACTAGTGGTGGAGGGTCCTTCCAAAAAAACTACCGGAGAGGCATGTGAACTATATTTGGAGGATCCTTACAGGCGTTTAGTCGCATATGGGAAAGTTTACAACATCGGGCAATTAAACCACCATCAGCAAATAAAACAACAACAAGTGAAGGTGGCAGTCGAACAAGTTGAAGTTGCCGATGCATTTATCCCATTCCCTAGTGAGGAGGTTGTAATGGTAGGGCAAGCCATCAATTATTTTATTTTATGGACAAAAAGACTAGTAGAAGTTGTTCCGGATAAGGTATGAAAACTCTTATAATCTTGTGTATTCATCATAATCATTTTATATAGCATGTGATTTTTGTTAATCATTGCTTAATTATTTATCAAATTTCTCCATCAACACCTAAGATCCAACCACATATAGATGCTTTCGGACATTTGCTTATAGCATCAAGGAAAATCAAGAATGTTATAGAGATCACGTCTCTAAGGATTGTCGGTGATGAGTTGGAGTATAACTTCTACATTGACTGCAAGGATGTTATGGACATCTTGATGTAGGAGAAGTTAGACATATCGATTTTGCAATTGTTTATGATGTAGGTATATTTTTCATTTATAAATGATATCTATTTATTCGCCTCTTGAAGCTAACATGCTTGCAATATCATAGGTATCTATATCGCCTGTGCAACTTATCGGGACAAGATAAATATACATTCATTTCACCTAAATATATCCACAATAAATTGACTAAGCCAAAACAAATAAAAAGTTACATATCATCTAGGATTCGAGAAGGCAACAAGCAATGTTTCTTGGCACCGTATCATGAAAAGTAAGAAATGCTTTGTAATTTATATGATATTGTGACTCTGTCTAATTCATTCCTTATTTTATAGGAACCATTGGACGCTTATGGTTATTTGCCCCCCTCAAAATCTTGTCATTTGGTTCTACTCCACATGGGGTTATCCGCCCTTGAAATTGAAGCAGTATGTTGACACGTAAGTGTGTCTATGTAAAATTTTGCTTTGTGACATTTATTAGACTATAATATAATTCCTAACATGTATTTCATCATAGAGCTTTGAACTCTTACCATGTCATGAGGGGGAAGCACTCAAGTCAGCTACAGAAGGCTGAATGGATCTACCCCAAGGTAAAAGTTGTTAGAACTTGAGACTTTCTGAACTAATCATGTGACTTTTGGTGGTTTGAGTCATTCTTTGTTCTTTTGTAGTGTCACAAACAACCTGGAAATACAGAGTGTGGATACTATGTCATGAAACATATGTTTGATCAGGTAACAAATGAAATTTCATAGTCTTGAAGTTGGTCATGTTTCTTTAAGAGTCATTCATATTTTCATATGCATTGAACTTGCAGAAATTCACTTGTACGGAGCCTTTTTCTGATGAGGAAATTAATGACATTTGTAGCCGTTGGGCAAACTATTTTCTAGAGAAAACATCCCTTTAAAGGTCAAAGGCATTGCACATGTGGGTTAGTTTTCAGTTTCTTCTAATGTTAACTTTTGAGACTTTTGTCACTAACTGAATTGTATTTTAGTGAACTTTGAAGCTGAGTTTTATCTCTTTTGGTCTAAATATCCATGAACTTTTGTTGGATATCTGTAACTATTAAAGATAGCTTTTAGGGAGTTAATGGTTATGTAAAGTAGTTTAGGTGTTGGATGGATGGATCTACATTGGATGTGTATATATTTTGATATTTTGGATGAATGTGTTCACAGGATGGGTGTTTTTAATCAAATTTGTATATTATAAAAAAAGATTTACAAGATATTAAGGACGGTTATATAAATGATCGTCCTTAAAATGAATATATTCAAGGACAGTTATTAAAGTAACCATCCTTGAAAGTGATATTTAAGGATGGTTATATAAATGACTCTCCTTAAAATGAATATATTCAAAGATGATTATTATAGTAACCGTCCTTGAAAGTCAATTGAAATTTGATTTAATTTTTTATTTTCTTAGCTTTTTAAGGACGGGTGCTGTTATAACTGCCTTTGAATATCAATTTCCAGGACGGTTAAGAACCGTTCTTGAAAGTCTTACTTTCTACCACTGTCAAATCTACCATTGTGAAAGAACCATCCTCAAAAGTCCTTTTTAACTGTCCTTAAAAGTCTTTTGTGCAGTAGTGGCATGCAAAAGTAGGCGACGTCTTCCACTCAATTTTTTGGCCTAACAAATAAGACGTCTAACAATAAAAAATTATTACTATTATAATTCAAGAACTGAATAGTTTCACAGTGAATATAAAACATTTCCTTGGACGTTAATGGAAGAACATATATTAAAACAGAGAAAGAGCACAAAGCACTAACTTCCCATTATAAAATCGAGATGTCTAATTATACCCAAGCGGCGGTCAGAGAGTCAAGGTAACTCGTCTCTTATTGATTTTGCATTCTTTGTAGCGAAGAATGTATTTATATTTAGGAGACATCACAATGAGAGGCTTCCGGAAGTCCCTATGCATGTGTCAAATTCATTGATAACACCAAACCAAATGCAAATAAAAGACCCTTTATTTCAAAACGTGTTGGGTGTGTGTAGGGTTTAGTTAGAGTACCTAGTTCCCAAAATTAGTATGGGATTATATCTCTTGTTTAAAATCCTCTTCTCAACCAAATATGAGATATTATTAATTGTTCAAAATAATTAATTCAAATAATGTTAAATCCAAAATTTAAGATATTTAGTTTTGGATTTAGGATTTCTTTCTTCATGGGCAAATCCAACACTAGTGCTTCAAAAATTGTGCCAAAAAGCTTCAACATCGATCGTTCTTCTAAGTACACTTGGTGCCAAAAAGCATTTGTTTTTTTGAATGGTCAGTTGAACCTATAGGTACAAGGAAACAATCAAAGACAAGCATGATAAGAAACATGACGGTTGCCAAAAACATGACATTCTCGAATTCATCCATTTGCAATCAAAATGCTTGAAAATATAATGAGGAGTCTGAAAACTTGGAATGAATGGAGTCACAGAAAGAGGAATATATATGACAGGGCGAGGGAGAGTGAGAGAGAGAGGCGTTTCAGTAGCATCTAGGATAAGTGCAAGCTAAACTTTTTAAAATTTGTCGTCTATCTATACCTATAGTCATTCATATTTTGACATCATAGACTATCGTGGAATTTACTGGGTGTTTTTTTTTTCACTGAATGCAAACTTTATGTCAATTTTCTGTTCATTTCGACATTAATACGGCAAGCAACCGAATTTAATTTTGGGAAAATCACTGTTAAATCCCAAAACCTTAAAATAATTATTATCAACTCCCATATCCCTAAAATGCTACAATGAAGTCCCATTGGGACTTATTTGAAAAGGAAATTATGATGAAGTTACTTAAATGCCCTTTACTAAGTTGACATAAAATGGTGATCAGTCATTCGGAAAACACAGAAGCAAATCATTTTTCCCTCCTCCCTCTAAGTTTCCTGCGTTCAGCATGGAAGTAAAGAATAGAGATTAAAGCATTCATCTACATTTTTTCAACTTTAGTGAGGTAAATGTGTAAGTTTGAGTTGTCTTCGTACTTTGCCCTATCATTCTCTGATTCTAAACTAGTTATTCTTTCTCTCACTATTTCTCTGTGAAACATGTTGTAAAAATGGTTGTTTTTCTATCAATAACGTTGGAAAATGATATTGGATGTTGGGTATTTTGTATTAGATAATAGGTAAAGTTATTAATGGTGGGAAAAGAGATTGGATAAGGGGTATTGAACATATTTGGGCAACATTATTGTCCAACATTGTTCAAATGTTCAATTGTGAATTCATGGTCTACATATTAATGTTTGATCGCACTGCATGATGTGACAAATTGGAAAGTTACCGCTAAATTGTGAAAGAGTTATTATTAAATGGTAGAATATCAATTAAGGAGTTCGAGTGTTAAAAAGTGGAAACTGGGGTAGTAAATAGTAGAATATCATTTGAGAATTGTGTAAAAAGTTTGAGTGCTAAAACTTGGAAACTAAAGTAGTAAATAACGGAATTATAATTGTAAAAATGTAATTGACTATTATTTGAGAATGATTTGATTGTAAGTATTAAAATTTTAATATATTTCACTCTATTTGATGCCTGTAGGATAACAAGCAATTTATTTAAAGAAATTTTTTGTTACTTTCATTATGGTGGAGAAATTGTTAAGGACATAAATGGAATGATGCATTATAATGGAGGGAGATCAAATGGAGGACTAATTAAAGAATGAATGTCTTTGGAAGAGCTGATAAGAATGACATCATCATGCATAAATTCTGATATTATTGGAGCAGAGTTGAAGTACATGTTAAGGTTTGAAGGCACTACATTTTTAGATCTAGGAAATGATAGAGGGGTAGAAGAACTAATTAAGTTCAATGACAATGTTGGTCATGTATACATAATTGGGAAGGGGCACCAAAATATGGAGAGAACAATAGACTTATGTCAAGCATAAGTTTTGACACATACTTAAATTTAATGATTATGTTGTTATATTGAGAAGTAATGAATTTGAATTGAATGAAAATGTAGGACAGAGCATTTTGCTGGAAATTCACATTCAAGCTCTCCAAATAGCTTAAAGCTTGATCCTCTACCTTGTGCAATATTAAATGCACTGTCAATGATGTATCAACTAAATGCAGTAAAATGGAATGATGTGTTGATGGGATCAAGACAGATTTTTCCTTCTGCTGCTGCCATAAGACGAGCAATATACAAGTACAGCATTGCACATAAGTTTGACTATTCTATTAGTTAGGCTGACTTCCCAAGAGGGGGGTGAATTGGGAAGTTTGAAAATTTTCTGCACAAAGTGAAAACAGTGAAGAAAGCAAGGTATGATAGGAAAACAGAGTATAAAGCAATAAGATAAAAGAGAGGTGATAGAGAGAAGAAGAACTCTGATATTTATCCTGGTTCGGTCCTCCACTTGACCTACATCCAGTCCCCAAGACACCACTTGAGATTTTCCACTATTCAGTAAGAATTCAACGGGTGTAAGTGGTTCCTGTCTAATCCCTAATAAGTGTAAAATAATCCATGTTCATAACAGTATAAAATCAAGGAAGACGAGTGTAAAAGTATTAGCCTCTCAGTGTTAAAAATTGAGAAAGGGCATAAACTGTGGTAGGTGACATTAAAATGCTCCAAGTAAGGTTGTCACTGTAAAATCTTGGAGAATCAGTATAAAATACTTTAGAATTAACTGGGAAATCATGGAGTGAAGGTATAAAAAATGAAGCTGACATGAATTCCATACTTGTGCATATGGTTCCTGTCTAATCCCTGATGAGTGTAAAATAATCCATGTTCATAACAATATAAAATCACGGAAGAAGAGTGTAAAAGTATTAGCCATTCAGTGTAAAAAATCTGAGAAAGGGTATAAAACACTGCAGGTGATATGAAAATGCCGCAGGTAAGGTTGTCGCTACAAAATCTTGGAGAACCAGTATAAAATACTTCAAAATTAATTGGAAAATCATTGAGCTAGGGTATAAAAAACTAGAGCTAACATGAATTCTATACTTGTACATGTGGCTCCTGTCTAATCTCTTATGGGTATAAAATAATTCATGTTCATAACAGTATAAAATTCTGAAAGACAAGTGTAAAAGTATTAGCCAATCAGTGTAAAAAATCAAAAAAGGGGTATAAAACGTGGCAAGTGACATGAAAAATGCTCTAGGTAAGGTTTTCGCTATAAAATCCTGGAGAACCAATATAAAATCTTTCAAAATCAGCTGAAAAATCATGAAGCGAGGGTATAAAGAACTGGAGGTGACACATGATTCCATACTTGTGCATGTGGTTCATGTATAATCCCTGATAGGTATAAAATAATTCATGCTCATAACAGTATAAAATCCCAGAAGATAAGTGTAAGAATATCAGCCATTCAGTGTAAAATATCTGAGAATGGGTATAAAACGTCAAAGGTGACATGAAAATGCTCGTTAGGGTTGTTAGTGTAAAATCATGGAAAACCAGTATAAAATCATAGAGCAAGGGTACAAAAAATTGGAGCTCACACATGAGAATTTCTTGGACCTTGTGAACAAAACGTTGCAACTAACATGAACTATTTATAGATAATTAGGATTTCATTAGCTGAATAAATAATTTACATCATCTAATCATATTGCATGAATGCCATTTCAGATTGTTAACATCATCCACTACAAGTGGTCCTTGTAAAATCTTTACATCATCAACTAATATCACTACATAACTAGATTCATTCCCTAACTTGTTCATTCCCTAACTATTGTATTAGAACATCTAACAAAAGTATTGACTCTCATTCGGTTGTATCACTTTAACTAGATGCTATAAGTGCATTGACTTCATCACAAATTTTGTTTTGGGGATGATTGACTAACCACCACACTGTTAGCAAGGCTGACTTCCCAAGAGGGGGGGTGAATTGGGAAGATTGAAATTTTTCTGCACAAAGTGAAATGGGTGAAGATATCACAGTATAATGAAAGCAATGAGTAAAACAGAGCAAGTTGATAAATGAGGATAAGGAGAGAAACACTCAGTGATTTATCCTGGTTCGGTCTATTCTCTTGACCTACGTCCAGTCCCCAAGACACCTCTTGAGATTTATCCACTATACAGCAAGAATTTCAACGGGCTTCTTGCTAATGCCTCAGTACACGAGTTTGCTCTGTTTCTGAGCTCTCTCAAACTCTCCTAGCACTTTCTCTATGTGCTTCCCAATCCCCTTGTGAATTCCCCTCACAAGTAAACCTATCTTCCAGATGAAGAGTAGATTGTTTACAAAGATACAACTCTCTTGAATAGAGTAGATATGAAGATTAAAGTACAGATAATGAAGTTGAGAGGGTAAAAGCTTTTGAGAAAAAGATTTAGCAGAAATTCGGTAAATACAAGTTTGATTCGTTACCCATAACTTCAAATGATGTTATATTTATAGTTTTAGTTCTCAAATATCTGTTAGAGACTAAATCTATCCGTTGGGGAAGTTATCCAACGGTTACTCTGAAAAACTATCCGTTTACCAACCGTATTTAATGTTTCTGACACACTGAAATTCGAATTTTGGTTGGTCAACAGACGAATTTCGAAGGAACTGAAGGTTAGAGCTTCCAATGTTAAAAATACGAAGTTCATCTGTCCATAGTGTGAAATTCGAATTTTGAAATTCATAAAACATTTTCACATTGTGACATACGAATTTTCAAGAAGAAAGTTTTTCTGTAAGTTGTGAACAGTGTTTTCAATTTGCTACAGTACCCTCGAAATTCGAATTTTGGATGCCCAAAATTCGTCTGTCCATTGAACGTTCAAAGAGGCACAGTAGTTCACTTTCTTCGAAATTCGAATTTTGATAGTGTGAAATTCGTCTGTCAGAGACCAATTTTGAAACTTAATTTCTTCTTGATTTCAGATGAATTTTAACATAGTTTCAGACGAATTTCTTTTGTTTTCTCAAGTTGTGTTTTGTCTGAAATTCGAATTTTGAAAGAGTGAAATTCGAATGTCACAGAGAAACTCCTTTGACTTATATGAAAATTCAAATGTTGCAAGTTCAAAGTTCGTCTGTTAGAGAGCATTTTTCAAACTTAATTTCTTCTTGATTTCAGATGAACTTTAACATAATTTCAGACGAATTTCTTTGGTTTTCACAAATTGCATTTTGTCTGAAATTCGAATTTTGAAATTGTAAAGTTCGTCTGTCATAAAGAGGCTTCTTTCAGACTTGATGAAAATTCGAATGTTGGAAGTTCAAAATTCGTCTGTCAGAGAGCATTCATCAAACTCAATTTGATTTTGAGTTCAGATGCATTTTATCATAGTTTCAGACGAATTTCTTTGGTTTTCACAAACTTCATTTTACTTGAAATTCGAATTTTGAGAGTGTGAAGTTCGTCTGTTACCAGAAAGGCTTCTTTCAGACTAGATGAAAATTCGAATTTTGATCAACCAAAATTCATCTGACAGAGAGTCATCTCTTCAGACTTATTCAGTTTTAGCTCGAAATTCGAATTTCCAAAGGCAAAATTCGAATTTCCAACTTGACAGTTCAGTTAAAACTTTCAAACTTCGTCTGTTTGTAAGTATTTTTCAAATGTTTCAAGTTTTAACATAAAATCAAAGTTTGAAAACATCTTTTCTATAAATCAAAATATTTTACCCAATCATACCAACAACTAAGACTCTACAAAAGATCTAATAACAAAAACTCATAAAATCTTCACTTGAAACAGCTTTGATCTCCTTTGATATCTTCAATCCAAGCTCTTGAGTGTTGGTTGGAATCATCAAAACTCTTGATTCAACACACACTAGGTCATGCCAAAATTCCACATACTCTTTCTACACAAGAATAATGAAATTAATATTCAGAGTGAAGAAATTAGCAGTCAGTGAGAAGTAATAAAATTTACTTATATTTGAGTATGCATTCAAGGTATATTTCCCTTTTTTCTCATCACACCACTCTTGTAAACACTGAATCATGTGCAAACCACAATCAAACCTACATACACAAACAAATTCACTTCCATTCACTTGCATCCATAAATAAAATATTAAAATTACATACAAGCTTCCTTACATATTTCGTTGTTTAGGCACAAGGTATACTCCAATTGAAGGTTCAAGGGATTAGGATACTAACTCAGCTTCACAGTGTGTAGTATCACTTGGAACGATGGAACGATTCCTTTTGTAGTATAAAGTACAAATAAGAACAACATCTGATCATATCAACATAGAAGGATGAAATTCCACAGTTCAAGTATAAACAAGGTCATACCACCAAATGTGCCAACTTATTTTTCTTTTTATCTGTCTTGGACATGTCAAGTAGCGAATCAATCATATACAATGTATTGTTTTTTTGATGAAGACAATAACACCACCAATGATCAGCAAACAGTGCAGGTGCAAAAATGAATTCACAATTAGCAATATTATACCCAACATGTTGGGACAATATCATGTAAATGGCATCATCAACTTTCCATGCAAGTCTTCTCCGAATAATTGTTGACTACGATTGCATAACCAATATGAGAAACCACATTAATAGTAAACATTTGTCAGTTATCGCTAACCAAAAAAAAACTAGCCATGAACTCATAATAAAAAATATGGCAACTAACCACATTACTTTCACTCCTTTGATCAGCAACTAAAGATCCAGCAATCATGGTAATAATCTGCATAGGATGACAATGTCAATACAATAAAAAACCCTAAATTCAATAAATAACTTAATAAAGACAATGAAACTTACTAATTCTTTAATCTATTTTCTATAACCCAAATGAGGAAAATTGCGCCTATGTAGGAATTAATTGGGCATAGAAACAACAACCCTATGGAATGTCTTAGAAATGCACTAGAATTAGTACCACAGAACAAATGGGTATCAAATTCCAATGCATCATTTTAACTTACTGACACCCTTCTTCATCACCCAGCCTCTTTGTTAAGTATTTATACATTTGTATCTTATCATTTGATGACCTCCCATTTGCAGGTTGCTATAGAAAAGGTGACATCTTTACTACTTTCCATCTCATGGTGCAATCTCCTAACCGGGGGGTTATCTAAAGGTTTCCTCTTTCTCCTATGCTCACTACTAGATGAATCTTTTAATCCTTTTCCATCATTATCATCATCTCCATCATTTCCTGCACCATCTTTTCCAGAGTCACCTTCATCATCTTCCCCATCTTCCTTATCTTCTTTGTTAGATTCCTTTTAATTTCCATCTTCTTCATCCTCCCTATCACCTTTCTCAGAATCTTCATCTTGTTCTTCTACTTTATCCTCCCCTTTATTTTCACATTCTTCATCCTCTCCTCCTCCACCTCCATCATCATTGGAGAGGGTCACATGTTCATCCTCTTTTTCTTCTTGTATTAAATTAATAGGATTAGAGCTTCCCGTAAGATTAGCTTGCAATTGAAGTAGTTCCTGCTGAACATCATCTACAAATATACTAACCCGATCCCACACTTGTCTGATTCCCTAAAATAGACCCACCACCTCATCACTTGTGAGAATTATAATATATATATATATATATGAAAGATCGAACTTTTTGCCACTCAACTTACTGGGTGTGTGAACCCCTCTAATGGAGCCAAACTGGAGGTCTTGCCATTAGAATGCAATTTCAGAATCCCATTAATGCTTGTTCTTTCTCTCTTACAATGATCCTCTATCCTCATCTTATCCAAATATTGTAGGATTGTTTGATCAACAAGTGTTGGGGCAGCACCAAGATGTTGGAAAAAGAATATCTGCAAAATGAAAAAATATTATTACACAACAAAAATATAATTGATAGCAAAAATGTTTTTTATATACTATACCACGAGAAAGAAAATGCAACCTCCAATTGTTGTCTTCTTCTTCTTCCCTTCACACATAAAGTTCTTGTATGATGAGACCTCTCGTACAAGTTCTAACAACACATACGAAGACCAGTCCCACTCTTCTCATTGACCCTCCCCACAACTTGCCTTAATGATCCAGTCACTCACTTTGGTACTTGAAGTGGAACAAAGAAGTATACCCTAAGTAAACAACATGAAGAGGGTCTCAAAGTTTTCTTGTTCCTTTCCATTCATAACCATATTTTTAAGATCACATAAGGGCTTTTTTTCAAATTTGTGCTTCATGTCCTCAAACTTTTTGCTTTTACCATATAAAACAATTGGCTTCCCACTATATGCTATGTCAAGTATTGAATGCACATCTTTTGCAGTTATTAAAAACTGCCTACCTCTAATTATAAGGGTTGATGTTGGGGTATCAAAGGCAATCATGAGTTGATCACATATTTCCCTATGCAATTGATTGCAACTAAAGTTTAAAAGTGACCCAAATCCTATAACTTCAACCTTGTCCTCAATCTTTTATTGTTATTAATGAAGTCCACTAATTCCTTAAATTGGGAAGGTGAGCATCGCATATGAAAATGTGGTCCACCATATTGCTTCTTACTTGTTGGTTGTCCTCCTCCTCCTTTCTCATCATATATTTTTTTTCCAACACTAGATAGCTTCATTCATGCTTTTGAAATCACTGTATTTGCAAGTTTTGCATCCTTATATTTCCCTTTGTTTTTCTTGAAAAATTCTTGTATATACAACAAAGACAATACATCAAACACGTATATAGATCACAACCTCCTTACTTAAAGGCAAATGGCAAGTTGTCATTTCCTAAACTTATTAATTCCAGATATTTTACATCCATCATCCTTTGCAATTGTCAATATGGTGATCTAAATTTAACAGAAAAAGTTTATCCATTTAGAAGCATGATTAGGTATTTAACATACCAATTAAAGCTCTGCAAGACTTGATAGTTCATTTAAATTTGTTCTTGTAACACCTTATACTTAAGTCCATTTCCCATATATTAGACTCCAATTATGTCCATTATTGCAAGATTAGAAACTTGATTGCATAAAAATATCGAAACAGATTTTTCTATAAATCCGGGTACTGTTCATTGTGTCATTTCTATTTTACCTAATGAAATTCAAAAATTCATAACTAATTATAGAAAAATCATATCATAGTGATTCAAGTCTCTAAAAATATCTTAAAATATTATATTCATGAGAAAAATATGAAATAGAGTATTCTCTAGACCAATTCATACATTTTATTTTCCAAACTTTTACTATATATCTAGTCATTTTATCTTTCCCAGGATTTTGGCCTTATATTTAAAAATTTATATCTCACTCTACCCTGAGCCAATTCATATATTTCTTATGTTATTGGAAATTCCTATGATTCTAATTTCTAAAAATATTTTTCTTGTATATTTATTTAACTTGTACAAGGCATGACATTAACTTAAACTAATAGAGGTCAGAGCTTAACTTTAACTGGAACAGTCTTAGGAAAATATGTATAACTCTTGTTATATAGCTCTAATTGCACTCAAAATAATGGAATATTAAAGCTAATACATAGACCTTTCCATAAATACAAACCAATAAGTTTTTAGAGCTATGTACAATTTTATAATCCCTTTTGAATTTTCTAGTACCTATGTCCAAGACTTCCAGTTTTCATTCTTGCCTTGTTCAAGATCCTAATTTTGAAAATTTACCATAAATTGTACAATTATCCAATTTAGGTGTTCTTTGACTCTATGAAAAGCTTATTCCATATAATTTTTGAACATATGTAAAACTCATGTAGTATATCCTGTTCATATGAACAGTATCTTCGTAATTCTCAGAGTGTTCTAATTGAGCATTTCCAATCATAACTTAAAAAAGTAAGCTTCATAGACATAATACATCATCATTCATTGTACTAAATCCATGCATAACATTTCATAATAGCATGGAGATACATATTTAGTAGTTTATTCATAACTTTACATATCATTTCAAACTACAAGAACATAACTTGAGAGCAATATCATGCTTCATCATCATTCTTCTTTCTCCTTAGCAGTCTTGACCACTTCTTGTCATAGCTTGGGCCTAGTTATGATGATCATTTGGAGGGGATGAGATTCTAAGAATCTCAATAGTTATATCCAATCATGCATTCACATCATCATATCATTTCATAAAATCATTAATGAAAATCATAACTTCATATTATGCCATACAATTCCATAAAAATTTTGACATTGTAACACTTTGTAAAATGGACATCCTATGGTCATAAAACCCTTCAAACATTCATCCAACAATGAAAATACATCATAAAGCATTCAAACAACTATATGGCATAGTCATATTATCATGAAAACAAAGTATGATAATATTAAGCATAATAGGAAAAATAACTACCTTCTTATTTTCTAATGATCTCCAAACTTTGTGGATACTTCCATTGATCTTAAAACACTTCTTGGAACCCTATAGCATCATAAAATAATACCATGAGCCACTGATTCATTAAGCTCATTCACAAAATGGCATACTTGAACTAAAAATTCCATGTTGTTTTCCCTTGGTTTTTCTTTGTACGACATCATTGTTATTACATAATTTGGACCCAAGGAATCCATTTTTGGGGTCAAAATTATGAAATTTCCTTGTTAAATCAAACCCTATATCAGTAGAAAATTCCATGAAACTATAGAAAAATATTTACTCAACTATCTTGCAAACTAATGACATATTCTTGCATCTTGGAAGATCCACAACCCTTGTCATGGTTTGTTTCCTTCATGGCTTCATTTTCTCTCTCTACTCTCTCTCTAGGAAGAAATTTTTAGAGCAAAAATAGAGAGGAATACTCCATGAAAAGCCTCACAAAGACTTAGAAACAAAAGATACTAATCATAGAACTTACCTTGAGCACTTGTGTCCTTAAACTTTACTTCTTGCTCTTGCTTTCTCTTCTCCAAATTTTCATGCCCTCTCTCCCTCAAGGCTTCTATTCAGACATGTTGATGAAGGTGAAAATGAGGACTAAATGGCTTAACCAAGCTTATGAGGGGAGATATCAAATAAAAATAAATTATGGTTACTTTTTCCCTTAACCTTTGGTTACTTTTTCTCAATAAAGCTTTTCACAAAATTTCCATGATGTCCCAGCAACTGGTCAGACGTGGTCCACCTCATTTTTGGCCAAAAAATTGTTTCAATAATTTTTATAGGTCAAAATACCCTTTACCGATTAAATTTACCCATACCAATTGAGTATTTTCGCCAAAATTATCATTAAATTGGTACCAAATTATCCAACAATTACTTTTGGTCCAAAGTTATTATTTTGATCTAAAATATATTTGAGCAAGGCCTAATCACTGTCCTTGAATCAATACTATCTTTCCTGCAGTCTAAACTGATTTTTATCGGGTAAAATATTAATATTAAACCCTAATTATCCAATAAATATTATTTTGATCTTAATAAATTTCTTAATATATTCCATTGAGCTTAACTCATTGAGAGCTTCATTTTGACTATAATTTTTCATATTTATAAAAATGTTCTTAATCTAAGATAAATATACAAATTTTAAAACTTTTGGGTCATTAGATGTAATTTTTCCCAAAAATCATAAAACTTTTCATCATCCCACCCGTCCACCGCTTTTTTTTTTTTTTTTTTTTTTTTTATTTTTTCTAGGGCCATAATTATTATTTTCCCCTTTTTTCTTTCAACCGAGATAATTGACCTCTTTATTTTATTTTATGCAAAATGATATATACCTATTTTTGTAAATTTCTTACACATTTTATGATATGAACATGTTTTTCTTGAAACTTAAATGTAATATTCACATTTTACTTTTAATATGAGAAATGACCATTTTAAATTGATCTATCTCTCAATCTAGACCTCCTAGCGATGCAATACTTATATCGTTGCGCTCAACTTGGAACGGGCTTCCATTCAAGTGGTATATTACATATTTTCCGAGTAAATTTTAGAATTAATTTTTGCTAAGAACCTTACGGAAAATTAATTCCAACTAAAGAATAAACATAACTTTTTCTAAAAATTAGATGAAAAATTAATTCCTTTTGAAGTCCCATTATATATAGCCTTTTTGTCTTACTTCGTTTCTTATCTTTTATTTATTTTATAACATCCCATAAAAATAAGGATATTACAATTCTCACAAATAAATAACTTCTAGATGAACAATCAAATAGCAAACATTTGAATATTAGTATAAGATAAGTATGGTTTCAAAACAAGAAAAATCAACAATTAAGAAAAACCTCATGAGCATAGATTCAAAACCAGAAAAATCAACAATTAAAGACATAATATTCCGTAAAATGTCCACTTCAATTTAGTGCATGAAACATTTCAAAATCAGTAACATAAGCAAAATTTGACTAAGTTTAAGTTTTGATAACTCATTACCAAAATGTGAAGAAAAAATCAAGTAAAAGAGCACAAAATGGATAAATAATGCCTTACAATTAGAGGAAAACAAGAAATATGAACAGAGCAGCTGAAAATTAAATCAATCATGCAAAAAAGGAGCCTCAGGATAGTTCATTACCAATAATTTCTTCACAAGGCTTGCATTCCCCTTATGAACAGCAAGAAATAAAGCCGTCACGAATCTCGACAACTTTGAACGCAACGCGAACTTCACTGGCTGATTTCTCCGCTAGAACTAACTCCGCCTTTCTAATTTTCAGGCTCATTGCACCAACGAAGTTGATGTCCACGAATGGATCGGCCTTTCTGATGTTCGCTAGCAACGCACTCTAGTGCCAAGCTTTGTTCTCCAATGTGACAATAAAAATGGGGGACAAACCTAACTCAATCATAGAGGCAACAGCAAATGAAATGTTTGAGCATGCTCGATTTTTACATACCTAGAAGCAATGGTGGCGGTAAGCTTCACAAACGGCATCTTCAATTGTGCTAGCAGACAACAGCATTTCACAGTGATAAGCGAACTTGAAAATGCTGTTTAGGGCTTCTGACAATGGTGGGGACGGAATGAACGATGATTTCGAAGAAAAATGGAGAAACGAAGTAGAAAATGGCGAATGGCGTGACCGATGATAATTTTTCTATGATAAGGGATGATTTCAGACGACCACTGAGGCTTGTAGAGCACGATTTCAGACAATTTAGGTATTGTACTGTAAACTTAAATAAGGGAGGGTAAATTAATAATTTCAACCTATTTTTCTTTTCAAATAAGTCTCAATGAGACTTCATTGTAGTATTTTAGGGATGTGGGAGTTAGTAATAATTATTTTAAGCTTTTGGGATTTAATAGTGATTTTCCCTTTAATTTTCAGACCTACTCCCTCTGATCCACATTATAAGGTATTTTATATCAGTTACACACATATTAAGAAAATTATTTATTCATCTTAAATCAATACAAAAAATATAAATATTTTCTATTTTACTCTCATTAAATATCACATATTCTATTATCATTGTAGTGTTGTCAATAAGGAATATGGAAGAATTAAATACAGGAGTAAAATAAGAAGAAAAATATCCAACACCCTATTTTTTACCAGAAACATGTCATACAGAAACCCTATAATATACGTATTACTGATTAATTTGTTCTTTTATATTTTTCTTACATTATAAGAAAATTGTTAATTTTTAAATTCACATAACATCAAAAAAATATTTATGTATTCAAAATTATCACTTCAATAAATAATAAACAAATAGCAATATTATTTGACTTTATACTGATGTCACATATAAATAATAAATAAATAATTAAAAAGCAATTTATGATAATTTTAATTTTATATAATATATTTAGTTTCATATAAATAAATGACTCTGCTAAAATAAAGAACATTATATGAATTGAAGAAAAATAATTAAGTTTTTTATTTATTTTGCATTGTCGACTTTAATTTGTCTTATGACTCTTGTTTTGTTCCTTTTGTTTTTCTTGTTGATGACATTTTATATTTTGTAGTATTTGATGTATTTTTGTGAGTGTTTAAAGAGTCAGCAATACATTTTAGATGTTGTTTGCGAAAAGATTGGCTTAATAGACTTAAATAGACTTTTATGTAAATATCATAGAAAATGAGTTGAAAATGAAGAAAATAAGCCAAATAAGCTTCTACTAGTTGTTGATTTTGTATATGTGAGATTGAGAGCCCTTTTATTTAAGCTTTTTATGTGAAAACAAATTACTTTCTTTATATAAAAAAAGCACTTTTACAATTTTTTAGGATATTTATTTAAATTTTTAAAAATAATCGGAATATGAAAAAAAAAGTAGTTTTCTACTTAATTGAAAAATGAGTAGCTTCTAAAAAAAACTGTTGTGGTAGATAAAATTGAAAAATGTGAAAGAGGAGATGTATCCAACTAACTTTAAAAATTACAAAAAAAAATTACAATATTTGATCCTAAAAAATATTATAATATAATTCCCCACTTTTCTCTTTCATCTCCCATCAAAGTGCTTTTTTTCATTTTAACAAAATATAAAATAATTTCTACTTTTTCATAATACCTTTAAACAAATAATAATTTTTTTATACAGGTAAAAATCACTTGTTTAAAAACTTAAACAAACAGCCCTAAGCATCTAAAGCAGAAGAAAGCAAAATCTCAAAAGAGTGTAAAACATGTTAGGAAGCAATGTTTTTAAGGCTGGACCAAACCGGATGGCTGAACCGGTCCGGTCGTCACCCGTGCAACTCAGCAGCTCATTTTACACCTTTAAGCCGTTTCAACGATTGGACCGGATAGAGCCACTTTAAACCGGCTTTTGAACTGGAAATCGGCTTTGAGCCGGAACCCAGAACGGTTTTAAAAAAATCGTAAGGGTCTGTGTTATAGAGAAAACTGCCGACAACAAAGAAGAAGAGGAAGAAGAAGAAGATTTATTCAAGAGGAACATGCCAAAAATGAGAAAAAAAAAAAGAGAAAAGAATCTTAAAAGAAAGACTAGATAAATAAAATCAAATGCCTCACTTTCTCTTATCTATCTGAGAATATCGCAAGTTCATAGAAAAAAATCTCCATTGTTAACAGTATCATCTTCCTCTTTTCTGTCGTCAACGCATCATCTTCCTCTTAGATCCTTGTTATTCTCATTTTTTTCATTGTCTTCCACATGATTTCAGCTTTCCTATCTTCATTTTTCCCGCCGCTACCAAACTTTCTTTCGTCTGTTGAAATTTCTTTTCTCGCTGAGGACCCCATCAAGAAAGAAGACTTACGAAACGCTAGGGCTTTTGCGTTTTCCACCCTCTACTTTTTTTTTTTCTTTTATTTAAGGAATATAAGACAAAACAAAAATAAGTATAATTTATTTATTGAAATGGTTGAGTTGTAGTCTCACATAAGGCTGAGAATCAAATTGGGCTTGTACTTTTTTTCTTAATTAAATGCCTAATGCACGCCTTGAACAAAAATAATTATGACTTATATTTTTTTTAAAATTGGATTTTCTAGCAAGCCCAAAAAAATACGTGTTTTTCTTGAAATGATTCCTATGAGCTCCTATGAAGCATATTGCATAGACATTTAATTTAAATATAAAAAAATTAAGGGAAAATGGTCAAATGTTTATAGCTTTTTAAATAAATTTCACTTTCTCTATTTTTCTATTTTAAAATTTTCTTTAATTTATTATAATTAATTAATTAAAATTTTTAAAATATATTTTTAGGTAATAAATATATTAATTTTGATTCTCAAGGCAAGAACATAACAAATGAAAAATTTACTATAGAAGAACTCAATGATATTTAATTATTGGTTGTAGGTAAGAAATTAAAAATTCAATATTTAGCTTGAAATTTTCAATTAAGTAATTAAATTCACTTTAACTTGTATTGGTAATATGTTGTGGATACATTTATTTTCAATTTATTTCATTTCATAACTTAATTTTCAAGTTATGCAATAATTTAATATTTTATTTCCTATACATATATTATATATAATATTATTTTTACTTAATTATTATGTCATCGGTTCAACCGCCGGTCTAACCGATTGAACTATGAAAACCATGACCCTGTGACAATTTTGACTCGACATCCGATCTGATTTTTACAACATTGTTAGCAAGGCGGCACTAGCGCCTCGGTGGCGCCACTAGCGCCTCGGTGGCGCCACTGCTAGTCCAGAGAAGAAACATGGCACTGATACCACAGCAGGGCAATATGAAGCCCTGGTGCTAGTCGTAGATCAAACCAACTTCAATAAAACGTGATTTTTGATGGAATATTTACATATAACTAACTCAAAGGTTTATTTATTTCTACTCATTCTAGACCTAATGATCTCAAGATTACAAGAACTAAGCACTTTGTTCACAATTGAAAAAGAAGAGTGTCCAAATCCTTAACGCCAAAGGGTAAGAATTGTTTGCTGTTTGGTTGTAAGTGGGTGAACTTGAATATTCTGGGTCTATTTTGTGTTCTGGACAGTAGGAGAGTCAGTGACATGAATGTTATCATTAGTGTAAAGGCCATCTCTAATATTCCCTTACAAAAAGAATCCTGTGGGTGTGAGAATCTTTAACAATTAAAACGACGATTAAATTGAAATTGGAAGTGAACTTGGTCGTCTCGTGTGAATTTAGATACACCCAAAAAGTTCACTTTGACATTGGGTAAATGTAACAAGCAATTAACTGAAAGGGTTTTTTTTTTTCAGGGGGACAAACAAACTGAAAAGGGGTTTTGAAGTATAAGGTGAAGGTATAGTGGAATGTCGCCCACTGTAATCATTATTGACCGACAAATTGCTGCTGTCAAGCATTGACGCATACATGGCATTCACATGACCAGGGTTCCTCTGCTTCTGAGCACTTAGACTATGTTTGATAGGAAGGAGCAATTTGTAGAGAAATGGAAAGCAAAAAGAAAAGGGAGAAAAGGGTTCCATAAAAAAACTATATTATATTCATAAAAAATTTGAATAATGTGTATTAAATAAATTTTATGAGGATTTCTCTCTCTTTCTCCCTTTCATGAAATTCTTTTCATATGTGCTAAACTTAGTCTAAGCTTGTTTGGTATAAAATAAAAATAGGAATGGAAAATCTCTCGCCCAGAAACATTGGAAGCTTTCTTTTAAACAAAGTCACTTTATTGTATACCAAATACAATTTTTATACATTTTTCCTTTCCTCAAATTCATTTTCCGTGTAACAAAGGCAACATAAAGGGATTGACAAATGACAATTGTTTATTGTAGACGACCATTGTATCCCTAGTCATGATTTGTCCAGTTGTTTACTTCATCCTCTGCCTCTATTTCCACTAGCCACCTCCTCTGAGATGACAATGATGATGATCCATGATGGATGAGAAAGTTTTTCTCCCTTGAGATGATTATGATTATGATTATGATTGATGATAGATGAAAAGGTTTTTCTCCCATGAGATGATTATGCTGATGGTCGATGTTAAGTGGGAAGGTTTTTCTGCCTTACGATGACACTAAGATGATGATTGATATGTGTAACCTCCCCTAATTTTAGTATATTGAGTATAGTCATTCTATTGTTTGTTCAAGATAGTGTAAACAGTAAGCACCATGTCAATGAAACTAGGTTTTACACTTTCTATTTTCCCTAAAAAAATATATATATTTTTCACTTATTTGTTATTCATTACTTCTTAAAGTCTACCATTTTGCGTGGAAAAAGAAAAGGGGAAAAAAACTATTAAGCTTTCAATGCTGCCATGTGTATTGTGTTTGCTCCTCGAGGTCGTTTGTTCGTCTGTCATTTTCTTGACAAAGTCAAACTATATTTCTCCGTATGGTTGGAATAGCTTTTTCTAATTTAAGTGGTGGCAAAAATATATACTTGGTCCTTTTAACTTTACATTACGTTTCAATAATTTTTTTAATCCTTCAACTATGATAAAAAATTTCCTAACTATTACCACGGTTAATTATTAGACAGAGAATGTTGACACATCAAGCCTTTTAATCCAACTTATCAACACTACTAATTATTTATTTTCCATGTCAATGTTCAAAAGAAAAAACTAATTATTTTTATCGGTGTACAATGAATCTCGATTTTCTTGAAAGGATATGATTATTTATTTCAAGATTTTAAAAGTGTAATTATTGAATAGATAATGATATTATGAGTTTGTTTATTTTAATAACAATAAGTTGGCTTTAAAATACATGTGTCAGCATTTCCTGTAAGTCAATTGAGGGAGTAACTTGGAGGAAACTTTCTACCAAAATTTTAAAAAGAGCTTTTTTTAAATTATAGGATTGAACTGAAATCTAATGCAAATTTAAAGGATTAAAAGTATGATTTTACCTTTTACTGGGCAGTTTACAACAGGTTCTATCACACTCACAAAATCTTAAATTGCTCACAAGTCTCACTAATCAACAACATATTTTGTGTAGGCAATATATATATATATATATGTCAAACATGTCTAAGAATTTTACATGGCAAACAAAATATCCACTAACGATACACTTATTAACTTAACTACTACTTAAGCTGGCCAAAAACTGCAGCCATTATTTGCAAATACTTTCATGAACATCACAACCAAGTGTCAAGGTAATGTGTCCTATGAGAGAATAGTATGAGATGACACACATAATTAAGCTCCACTGGACACCGGAAATATTTTGCAAGGCAATTTATTGAGACCTGGGACTTCATTTGTCACCATTATCACCACCATACTGTGTTGAATTACCATTCCAAAAAGCATTTCCATCACGGAATTGGGAATCATCTTCATCATGCTTAAGTGTATGAATGTTGCTCCCAAAACGAGATGATGTTATTGGTTTCTTGTTCTTGTCGCTGTCTCTGTTATCAGTATTGTTATTTTGACTTTGACGGTAAACGGCATATGGTCTGGACGATCCCCTCAAGTTATTCTCAAGGGCAGGACTAGGACCTACAACACCAATTGTCTTAATGAGATACACAACCTTTGCTGTATATTTGTCATATACATGCGAGACATATACATACTTTTTCACAGTAGCACATGTACAAGAAAAATTAAGACTAAATTCCATTCACTTGTTCACCTTCCCCAGGGGTTTTTTATTTTAAAGACTTCAATCGCATCCCACAGAGTTTAAAATTATATGGAAGCCTCTCCGTTTCTGGAATTATTAACAGAATTTATACCATCCTACGATCCTAACAGTAGATGCACTTATTCTCCATGAACATCTAAATAGCCGAATTCTATGCAGCACATAACAAATCATCTAATGGTCAAATTAATGCTTATAAAAATTAATAAATGGAAGTGAGTGTAACATTATTAAAACATAGAAAGGAAGAGTGTGTTTTATTCAAGGAGGTTCTAGAATGAACAACCTCTCACCCTAAAGAAAAGAAAAACAGAAGTACAAACTTCGAGTAGCTAAAATTCCAACAAATAAACCTTCATACTTGATACTTCATATTAAAAATATATTCACGAAGAATGGCCTAAGTGTGTGCAAAAATCACAGGGCTTCTCTACAAAAGTTTTCCACAAGGTTGTGAGTGTTTGGTTTGGATAAATCATAGGTCTAGATATGAGCATTATGCATTTTTGGGCCTTCCCGTTGGTTTCATTAATGCATCTGTCCTATTCATGGATTACATAAATAGAATTTTAAGATATTTAGATCAATTTGTTGTGGTTTCATAAATGATATCTTAATTGATTACAAATCCCCATTAGAGCATAAAAGGCATTTGAGATTAATCCTAGAAACCTTGAGTGAAAAATTAAGTTTTGGCTTACAAAGGTAAGATTCTTAGGCCATTTGTCCAGCAGGATGGGGTTGTAGTAGATCCTAGAAAGATGGAAGCAATTCTAAAGTGGGAAAGGCCAAAGACAGTTATAGATAATATTAGTTTCTTAGGTTTCGCATGCTATTACAAAATATTCATAAAGGATTTTTCTCAGCATCTTATGGTCCTGCCATGAATAGTGTTGATAATGCTCCTTTTTAGTTAATTGTATTGTCATGGTTATTAGAGATGTGATATGCCTCTATTAGCAAATATTGAGTCGTATATTGAGAAGTAAAGGGAGATTTTCATTGTTTATATCCCATGCCTATGACTTGGTATAAGGTTGTATGATTCCCTATGAGAAAACAATCTTGTAACAAGCTTCACATTCAGGACAAAGGACAGCAGTGCTAGACTTAAAACTAAGGAAAATGGAAAATATATATATATATGACTTAAAACAATGGAAAAAATTACACACACACACATATATATATTCCACAATTAATGACCTTAATAGCATTCCTACTAGATTTATAAAGTAAAAAATGTACCAGGTCAATAATAATAATAATAATAATAAATTGTAAGATAAAGACTCTGTAAAGCATGGTGTCACACCTTTCACTGCCGTGAATGGAAGCCTCTCAGAGGTATGCATTCAGACCGGAAAAAAAAAATCAGAATCAAAATAGGGTAGTAGAACTCACTGTACTCCCACATGCCATTTTGAGATTCCTGTGCAGTAGATGAATTCGTCCCACCAATATAGGAGAAAGGATTGAAGTAAGATAAAATCCTTTTGACATAAGAAAAATATCCCCCTCCAGCTTGGACTGAGGAATCACCTATCCTGTAATTTGTGTGTTCCAAGACAGTATTCCCTTTGCTGCAATCTGGTTTCTGACGAGGAACTAATATCAATGCTTGTCTATCAGACAATCCCAGCTCCAACAATGATTTGCTTAAATCTGTGAACATTTACAGTAAATTCTGTGTGTCTAGCTCATATTAGTCTCACAAAGCTTTGAGATATCAAATGATTGCCTTGGGCTTTTGATGATTGACCATGGAGAACTATTTTCACATGAACTTATTAAGCATTTGATAAACACAATGCATATCAAAAGCTAGGTCGGGTTGACCAACGAGAACATGGAAACTATCAGATTAAATGTCCTTGGGAACCGCCATAGCCAAAAACATATATATAACAGAAGAACCATATTTTAATTCAGGCTACGAATTCTGCCAACGAAACATTACACTACCAAAAAGTTTTAAGGATGGATCCTAACCTAAAAACTCATTTTCTCCATGTCTGGAAGAATCTCTCCTTATGATTAAAAAAAACTGCAAAAATATGATCAGAAAAATGGATAGAGAATTTGTATTCCTCTATATTCTGATGATTTACAAGTTGGGGTAGGCCTCCAATTTTACAGGCCTTAAAGCAAAGGTAAGTTTACATTAATAGCCTCAGAGTCAAGATGAATGTACAAGAATCCCCAGGAACTAGTATACATATTTACAGTTTTTTAGGAAAAAAAGCTTATTGTTTCACAAAAACAAACAACAACAACAACAAACACTTCATGACGGCCCATTTAGGGAAAAGAGCAGAGTGTCTGACACATCTAATCAGCCAAACTTTGTACTATGTCTAGGAATAGCTAGCTACTCAAGTTTTTTTAACTTACATATGAAAATCTCAGACAATAACACACAACAGTACTCTTGCCAGTTTCACAATGGTTAGAACTTATCCTTTTATTCTTTCTTTCTTTGTCAGAACCTGATACAGTGTTGGAGAATATTGAGTTTAAGGTAAATATCTTGTAATTAGTATTAGCTTGATTAAAGGAATTATACATAATGATAGAATTGTTCTGTAAATAATGCTAGAGGCTCCCAATGCATATAAATAGGCATATTCATATTAATGAAAGTAAGCAATGCAATAATCTTGCTCTCATACAAAAATCATACAGAAAATAGAATGTTAATAAATTTTATTACTTACTAGCAATAGCAATTGAAGTAAGCATTAGGTGGCCAAACAAAAAGTAAGCATTAAAAATAATGAGTGAAATGGCTCAAATTATGCCTTAGCTCTATTTAGTCATGCGATGCAAGCATAAAGACAAATGGGAGGCAATCATACCTTGGTTATTGAATACCTTTCGAGGATAAGGAATGGCCAAATCATAGGAACCAACTCCGTTAGCTTCATTCCCATCCACATAGTCTTTAACCATTTGCAAAGTACTTGTTACAGGAAATTTTGCCCGCAGACTGACACCATTAGGCAATCGAATATTCAAAAGAACATCACTTAATTGGTTAACGTCCACATCATTTTCAATTGCATCTTCTATGTGATCAACACCTTCATATTTCTCATTTCGCATAGAAGCATTTGCTTCAGTATCACGTGGCTTGGATCCTCCACTTCCAACATCAATATGATTTTCAGTATTTGTGGCTTCAGAATGAGTAATAACAGTTCTAGAGTTCTCCATGTGTAACATTGTAGGATTAGTTACTTCGTTGGCTGCTCCACTGCAAGTGGTTGACTGTTCAGCCCCAACAATATCTGACTTGGAGGCATCAAAAAGCTTGGATGGTCTCATGTCAGTTGCTACTGCACACTCATGAGCTTTACTACCCTCTTTCGTGTTTGAGGCAACCTCTTTACACGGCTCTGGGCTTTGAATTTCTGATGAAGACAAGGACACTAGTGTACCAGAGGAACTCTCTTGATTACTCAATTCGGCATTATAATCTGCTGAACTATGCATTTCTGGTGTCCTTGAAGAAAGTGCTGCAGAAAGGGCAGTTGCTGTTTGCTGCAATGCAATCAGATCCTGAGTGAGAATAGCATGAAATGAAGAATTATATTCCATTTGCTTAATAGAGTAGCTTGTTTGTTTTCCATTTTAGTGTCCATGTGGTTGTCCAGTGTTAACCCAAAACGTATGTTTTGCTCAATGGAAAAGAACTTCTCGTAGTATGGTAAAAACAAACCCAATCAGTGTTGTAAATGGCGTATTGGTCACCATTTGACCAAGTGTGGGGATTTTGAAGAAAACTCCATGGGAGTTCCAAGGCCTCCAGTGTAGTGGCTGCAATGGATGGAGTCTGCCATGGTGCAAAAGTTTTGGGCAGAATGTTTTCTATTCAATAACTATTGGGCTTCCCAAGGCTGAGGATATTTGTTTGCCATTGGTACTTTTTCTTAAGTAATGATATTATTTGCATGGAAATTTTCTTAGTATGACTATTTTAACAGTTCTTTTTTCCTATTTTCATTAATTATGTTTATATACAGTATAAAGAACAATTAATTATGTTTATATACAATATTTTTAAAGTATTTTTCAGTAATGCCATCGTGGATGAACATGGCAGCCGTCACACTATTTGCCTTGGTGGCATGGTGGTTTTGGGCTTGTAATCAGTTTCCATTTGCCAATAATGAACCCAAAAGACAATCATTGGCCAGACAATTACCGTCTGACACCATTCCCACTTGGTTGCCACACACTTAAAGCAGAAGCCATCATTGGCAAAACCACTAACCGATTCCAATCATCGGTGAAAGATTGCCAGTCAAATGCCACTCACTAGTCACAACCATCTTTTAGCTTACCAAATCAACAGGATGACATTCAGTTTTTAACCTTTTGAATACGGATGTTACTACCAATATCTGTACATACTGAACAATGGAAAAGATAATCTTGATAACATTTTTATGTAGCCTGTTTGGAACCATGTTACCAATATCTGTACATACTGAACAACGGAAAAGATCATTTGATAACATTTTTTATGTAGCCCGTTTGAAACCACATTTTGGGGCCAGAGCGTGGTTCCAGCAAAAGCAGCAAGAGAGCTGCTTGCTGCTTCTACTGGAAACAGAGCCACAATTTCTATGCTGGGATATCAAGGACCATGAAGGAATGAACAAATTAAAGCACTATTATTTAATCTTTTCATTGCATATTACATGCATTACTCTCCATTT
This sequence comes from Adenanthera pavonina, assembly GCA_026686845.1. Classification (NCBI taxonomy): domain Eukaryota; kingdom Viridiplantae; phylum Streptophyta; class Magnoliopsida; order Fabales; family Fabaceae; genus Adenanthera; species Adenanthera pavonina. Next base: position 5,079,879 of record JAIVEN010000019.1, on the reverse strand, counting down.
TACTCAATCTCAAAGAAGTCACATTTCATTTTCAAAGGAAAAAAAAATTCTCATTTCCATCAATCGCCCTTTCTTTTTTCCAAAATTCAAAAGCAACAATTAGATTTAGAAATGCAATATTTAATATATTTTTTTTTGTCATATCATAATTGAAGCCATAGCCACTGAATGTCCAATGCAACTCTAATATGATCACACCTATTATTCACACATATCTAAAGAGTAACTCCAAAATTCTCAACTTTATTCAATTCATCAAAAGGTCTACCATCAAACACTAACCCCAAGGCTATTTATAGAGCACTAAGTACAATTATTGAAAAGAAAAAAATAATCTAAACTAACTTAATCCTAAAAGATAAAATAAAAGATAAGAGATAAATATTAATTCAAACTAAATTAAATCTAAAAGCTAATCTAGATATCCTAATTTAAATTAGTCAAGGAAATCCTAACTTCTTAAAAAAAAAAAAGAAAGAAAACTATTAAACATAAAATAATTAAATTCTAGATTGTCATACTCCTAGCATAGGTCTTCCATTCTCCATCATTTTCTCTCACTTGAACTAACTCTTCTTCAAAGAGCAAAACTGATGATATAACTCCAACAAGGCAATGATGGAGTGCTCTCTTCCATGGATGTTGATGAATGCTGTACTTGAGTCACTGAATTGTGGGCTTCCAGAGAGTCTTTTGACATCATTTGACATATGATTCAGCAAAGCAAGCATTGGTGATGCTGTGGCAACGGTTTCTCTATGACGAAATTAAGGCAGAAATGGACCATTGTTTTTATGTGTTTGTCTATATTATTTAACCTATTTTCAAATATTATAAAAGCTGGGCAGGTGATTTATTTGATCCTTGTTTCCTCTTCATCTCAGACAATGCCAAAAAGTTCTGTACAGCATATGAGGTTTGGTAAGCCATTTAAGATTACTAAAGTGAAGCTATTTGGTAGGATGATCAATCTGCAAAGTTTGATCATTGAAAGGATGAACAAGGTTTTCAGTAAAAATCATCAGTTCCTTTGTAGTCATTTTGAGTGTCAAGATCTGTCCACAATAGTGCTCTCCCTTTGCACCCAAAGGAGCAATTTCCTATGTTTCACCTTAAGAACAAGGTGAATTTTCAAGGGAGGAGTATTGATAGAGCACCACGTGACTAGCATGGAATGTAGGAACTTAGATGGCCAGCGGATGGAATTGAGGAGATAAAGGTGGGACCTGGTTAGAGTCAACAAATGGAGAACGTGAATAGTATAGAAAATGGAGATAAGGGAAGGGAGGGACAACTAGCATGTCACATTGAGGGAGGTTCCACAAACACCACTTTATTTGATTATTTCATTTAGTGTCTAATTATTGAATTATTATTTTTTCTAGCATTATAAATATGTTGGTAGGTGTCAGAGTAGAGTATGACTTGTGCTTTGTATTGAACCAGGTAATTCTCCCCTTTTTGGATTGTTATAGTATAATGTGTTTAAGATTCTTGCACCTACTACTCTAATAATATTCTTGGCTTTATTAGTTTTATGAGTTTAAGATTCTTGCTCATATTCTATTAAAGATTTCCCTTTAATTCCTCACAACCCCAGCACTTATCAATCCGGAGATGACTTAGTAGATGATTCAAAGGAACCTAAACGGTTGCCTCCTTCTACTAATTTCATCATTCCATTCACCTCAAAGACTTTGGATATTGACTTAAATAATATTTGAGAATTCTTTAGTTTATCTCTTTCTCCCTTAAATTCTTCTACTTCTCCCACCCCTTTCTCCTTCTCTCTCCCTTAGTTTTTCCGGTGTCCTAAATCAATGAGTTGTAACCACTCAGGGCTAAAGATGATTGTTGTGGGAAAGTCAACAAAAGGCAGGTGAATAAAAGTGCAGTGAAAATAAATAAATTACTCCAATTTTAAGTATGGAACACATAAAGGTTTGCCCCACAAAATTTGTCAGCGCAATAGTGTTCTGATCCAAAAGCCTAATCCTACATCCTGGCCAAGACATGGAGGAAAGCAAGAGTACACACAAAGTACACAACTACGCATAATTAATGATGCTTTGAAAAAGCATTTAATTACTACAATCCACATGCTTATTCTCAAAATCAAGTCCAGGACTGATATACCTGGATATGAAGGCTCAACCACACCTTCTCTAGACTGGATGCCAGAACTTCAGCGCTCACAAACCCCTCTGAATCCACAGAATGAAATAGCAAAAGTTATAATTTCACGTCACATCCTTTATAATGTTCCCACAGTGAAGGATATCCTAACATATATACCATTTTGCCAGAGTTGAACACCATTATAACCAACTGCAGTTATGCACGGGATAGATTTTGTTGGATCTGTTCCAGGTTGATTAAGGAAGCATCTGGACTTCAAAGACATTATTATTATTATAATTAATTATTAAATTCTTAGAAAGAATATTCAATAAAAGATGATGGCATAAATGTCAAGTTGAGCCAATATGTCCTGCACTTTGCAAAACATAACTATAAAATGGAAAGAAAAAACATCAGAAATAGAAAAAGCTACAATTAAACAGCTATAATTCATGTTCCATATTTATATTGCATACTCAACACTCAGCAGATATGAAATATAAACTATAATGAAAGTTCAGCAAACTTCCAAGCAAATGTATTGACAGTTTTCCCACCCTCTATCCTTTATTTAAATGATGGAACAATGAATAATCCCTTTTGCAACAAGGAAAGATGTTGAAAGTGATGTATATAACCTGGGTATAATATAAAATACAAATATAATACTTATTAAGTATACATATATTATTATATTATCCTTAATATTAATATTAATATTATTATTTATTTTTTATAAATTTAAAATATAAATTATTTTTTATTTTCCTCTAATTTTTACCAACAACTTTTTAGCTATCCATTCTTAAATATTTTTTTTGGCAAAATTTTCAGATTCAAGCTCAATTGATAAATGAATGTTAAAGCTACGCCATCATGAAAATATTATCACCAGAAACATTCTGATCCAGATATTCTGGTGTGCAATTTTTTTTCCTTACACACTAATTGTCACTTGATTCTGGATTTATGCTTTAATATATATATATATATATATTTGTATTTGCATGTATGCTACTTTTATCAATATTTTTTATTAAAATAATTAAGTGCACTTAAATATTTCAACAAGCAGCACATAGCACTGCACACCATGGTTCCATGAGCCTTTATTGCAACAACCTCAACAACCACCCCCCCCCCCCCACAAAAAAAAAAAACAAATCAATAGACTGACTTATACATATTCACATTTTCCTTTCAAGGAGAAGAGGGGAGAGTCTTTGTCAAGCTCCAGTGAGCTCCAGCTCAAGTTAAAGGCCAAAATGCAGCCAAAAAGATAAAACAACTCTGTATTGATGGAAAATTAGCTCTCAAGAATGAGCTGAACAGCTACAGAACTACAATGAAAGTGAAAGAAAATAAGAAAGGGCCTTCCCACTCTGGTTTCAAATAGACAAGTCCTATCCACTCACTTCCACAACCTTTTCATGTATCCCTGCAATGTCCCCTCCCCTATTCCTTAATACCCTGATATGTTGGCACTAACTGACAAGGATATTTCCATGGGTGTCAAGGGCTTGTTTTGCCCTTCTAGCATAGGTCTCAAAGGGCTTGGCCCTCCTAGTATTAGTCTCACTCCACGATCTAGTTTATACAAGAACTATTGAGTATACAAGAGCTACATATAGAATATGTACTAGGTATTATCATTCCTATAGCAATGAAAGAGGATACAAATTGCAGAAAAGTGCGCAGCATCAGCACTTCCTTCAGGTATATGCAACAGTATGCAGTACTTAGATACTGACTCTACCACCTGAATGCAACAAGTGATCACGAAAGTCAGACTAATGCATTCAAGAATGTGTTCATATCTGAACAAATTTTATATTGTGGATTGTAGCAAATAAAGAATGATAATACTGTTGCGTTTACTTTTATATTGGTCCATGTGGACAGTAGCAAATGATCTGATTCAGCATTTTCACCTACAAAACAAACATAAAACATAAGAACATCACAATGTCATATTATCCAACAGGCAAAAATCATTAAGTAAAACATCACAACATGTACAATTTTTATCTCTTTTTATTACTTTTTTAAAGTAACAGTACGAGAGTCTTCTCCCCCCCCCCCCCTCTTCTAAAATGACTTTTCTCAATTCGGAAACATTTTTTATTCTATGTACCAAAAAAGCTCTCATATTTTAAGGACTAAGAAACCAATAGAGCCTACTGATTTACCCATTCCATTTCATCTGTATTCACAATGATTAATATTTATACAAGGAAACCAGGAATATATTCTTTATTTGCAACCACTAAGTCAATTGGTTCCTAGCATCAGAAGATTTAACAAAAAGGTTTACTTTTGGTAGACTTTCTCTAGTTCTCTTTTTAGGTTTTAACAATTCCTAAATTCTATGTAGGCTATAAGATGTACTTTGTACAAGTCATGGGAGAGGATAAACTACGTTTCCCAAGTTAAACGTGATTATCAAGCAGAAGATTCTCTCTTTCTCAGTCTAAAGCCCATGGAGCAAATCCAACAAGACACATACTCTAAACTATCGCATTAAAATTTAGGAGGCAGTTAGCATGGTGAAGAAGCTACAAGAAAGTCATGTGTCCATCCACATTTGTAATAAACTTATCTGAAGAAATCCAACATGTCCACGAATTCATGCAAACTAAAAGATAATATATCCTAGTGAAACATGACATCTATATCATGTATAACCAATAAAAAATTCTTCAAATGATGCATTGCAAATTTCAACAATGAGAGGTAATGATGCTTCATATATAACATGTTCATATTACAAACATCAAATAAGAGTAGATCACACAGTCCCAAGTGATATTTCAGAATGGGTGCAAAGATGGCTTGATCAGCAACAACATGCTTATTTCAAGAATGACGAATATACTGTCATTTTTGTTATGGTCATATCTGTAATATGGATGTATCAAAATAGGACAATTCCCAAGAGCAAGGCCTGTGATCCTAAATCTGCTCTCCAACTAATCACTCAGCTTAGCCGTCAGCATGATTATGGTTTCTGGTGCCAAATGGATCAATGACAGAAGTACATTAATTTCCCAACCTAGGATGACTGTCTGTGAGCTCCCTGATTCTTGCAAGGTATTGATTTGCGAGGCTCAGTGAAAGACTAGATAGACAAAACATCATGTTCATGTGGTGATCTCAATTTGATTTGGTCATACCATCTATCAAAAAAGGGTTTGCATGGATCAACTGCACCATGAGAAGACCAAAGTGGCTTTTGAGGAATCCAATTCATGTCATGGTTCATGCTTCATTAATCAGTTTTAAACAGTCCTCACAGTTTCCTTGTTTCTCGTCTGTTAAGCACAAAGTATCATTGTTGAATTTGAATTTGCAGCAGCAGCAAGACATATGGCATATCCTGGAGCATTTTTATTTTGTTTAAAATTTTGTTGATTCAGGATAATCTTAAGACCCCAAAACAAACATGAGTTATTGCCCTATCTGTTAGGGTTGTGTGTGTGTGCGCGTTTGTGTATAGCAAACAATTATGCAAACCTGACACGGTCAAACAATAGGTAAGGCATAACAGGCTAAATTAAAAAAATCAACTTACCCGAAATATAAACAACAAAGAGTTTCCTCTGCTTTTTAGCTTCAGCAATTGCTTCCGGAATAGAACCCTTAAACGTAAGTGATGATAAGGAGTCCTCCATCTGCATCTATGAAACCCAAGCTTTAAACATTGGAATATCTCCTTCGACTCATGATAGTAAACAGTAGACATATCAAGTGACAATAAATCTCTTCTTTTTTATTACAAATCCAATTAAAGAATACAAACAGTTAAAATTGTGGTTTCAAATTCAAATACATCAAACTCCAAATTACTGGAACATAAAAACAATTCCGACAGCAGATGTATATCAATTCAATCGATAAAAGTCAAATTTATGTTATTGATTAATAAGTACCTCACAAGAAATTTATGTTATTGATTTAAATAGAGACTTAATTGGGAGAGAAATCTGCCTCAAATGTCGCTAGGCAGCAAAACAGAGTAGACCTGAAGAAGCGAGACAGCAAACGAAGAAGAGTCGGTCCCCCTAATCAGCTCGTCTCATGTCATGCTTTTTTTTTTTTTATCTCAGTTGGGTTAGTGTGCGTATGATTTTTTAAAGTTTGGCCCAAAAAGAAAAAGCCTCAAAAATTGCTTCCAATCTTATGACCAGAAGGTTTCAGGAAGTGCTGTTTCAGCCAAGAAGTTAAAATACATATAGACCGTTTGATTCTGAGCAATCCTAAGCATGGTCAATTTTATTAGCATGATCTTTCTACTTCATTTCGTCATTGATCTCTATCACAACTCTTTATGGCAATTCGTCCCAAAGCAATCCTCTGCGTATGATTTTTTTACGTTTGGCTCAAAAAGAAAATGCCTCAAAAATTGCATCCAATCTTTTGACCCGAACATCCTAGAAAGTGTCATATCAGTGAAGAAGTTAAAATGCATATAGACCGTTCAATTTCAAGCAACCCTAAGCATCCAAGATGGTCAATTTAATCCGCATGATCTTTCTACTTCATTTCACCATTGATCTCTATCACAACTCCTTACTATGGCAATTCATCCTAGAGTAATCCTGTGCATATGATCTTTTTAAGTTTGGCCCAAGAAGAAAATGCCTCAAAAATTGCATCCAATCTTCTGACCGGAACATCCTAGAAAAGTGTTGTATTAGTGAAGAAGTTAAAATGCATATAGATCGTTCGATTTGGAGCAATCCTAAGCGTCCTCAAGGGTCAATTTAATCCACATGATCTTTCTGCTTTATTTCGCCATTGATCTCTATCACAACTCCTTACTATGGCAATTCATCCTAGAGCAATCATGTGTGTATGATCTTTTTAACTTTGGCCCAAAAAGAAAATGCCTCAAACATTGCGTCCAATCTTCATACCGAAACATCCTAGAAAGTGTTGTATTAGTGAAAAAGTTAAAACGCATATAGACTGTTCGATTTTGAGCAATCCTAAGCATCTCAGAGGGTCAATTTAATCCACATGATCTTTCTGCTTCATTTCGCCATTGATGTCTATCACAACTCCTTACTATGGCAATTCGTGATGGCATTAACAACAGTCTCATCCTCTACACGCGAAGCCTGCATTTGCAGCTTATTCTTCCACGGGAAAAATCTACAATGAAGGTACCATTTTGCACAGCGGCCATCACATCTCTCATAGTTGCACACCATATGGGTAGGATAAGAACTGGATAAGGTAGATAGAATTTTAGTATTATTCTATCTTTGGTGTAACATTATATAAAAATTGTCTTGTATAAATATTTTTTTACAAAAAAGACCCTTTGCTTGAAAATATAATATATTTATCTAAATTTCCTAAACTATATTAACTTTTTCAAATTTCTTAATCATTCACAACAAAGAACTAGTTTTGTTAATTGCTGCAACTTTCCTTAATTAATTGAATCTGATGAACCAAAGGAAGTTGTCATGGTTGAAATAAAAAATAACATTGCTATGGTGGTGCACTTGGCAAAACTCAAAATCAAGGATTTTCTTTTCCTCCTTTGGAACTCCAACCATAGACAATGGCGTCTTTAATGCTTTACATAGAATTGGGATTGTCAAAAAAACTCCTACAAAATCCAGATCTCAACTGCTCAAGGGACTTCAACACTTTAACCCAAGAAGCCAAACCCCTTCTAGAAGGTTCAAATCAGATCTTGGCCATCATCGACATGCTTCTCGCAATGGATAAACGTGTCAACAATCACGTCAACAGTTGGGTTAAACAAGAAGACGAGAGGAGAATTAGAGATTGACGATAATGACGGTGAAGAAGACGAAAGGAGAGAGAGATTGAAGATAATGGCAGTGAAGAAGATGATAGGAGAGAGAGATTGAAGATAATGGGTGCAAAATATTCTTATCATACCCTATATAGACTAAATTATTCATTATTTTAATCATGTAAAAAAGCTTATTAAATAGATTATTTACCCCAAACAAGTAATAAGCCTATAATATATTGTATTTGCTTATATTATAAAGTCTTATATGGTATGTCAAACGGATCCTAAAGGCTTCTTTTGGTAATAATAGGGAATAAAAAAGAAAAGAAGAGGGAAAGGAAGAGGTAAAAGGGTTTGGCATGATGGAAATTAGTATTGTCTTGATTTTAATGGAAAAATTTTAGCTCAAAATCATTCCCTTATACAAGTAAAGAACAGTACCAAAGATCATGGAATCAATGTGAAAAACCAAAACTAGCCTCAAACCAGTTTTGCCCATCCTATTATTATGTGCTTTTATATCTTTTGCATTTGTTTTTCTCCATTCCTTTCTTATTTTTATTATACAAAATATCAGTTACTAAAATATTTTATTTCATTTCATTTCAAATGCATACCAAACATCATCTTCCTATACTTATTTTTATGTTTTTCCCACCTTCATTCTCATCTCTATTTCATTAAATATCTTCTTCTAAACCAAACAGGGTCTAAATCTTACTTTTATGTTATAATGGCTAAACACCCAAGAAGAGGTGAATTGAATGATTTGAAACTTTTTGCCAATTTGAAAAAATTAATGAAATAGTGAAGATAAAAGAAAAATAGGGATAAATAGAGTATATTCAATATAATGAATTGAATAATGAAATAGAGAAGGGACATAAGAAATTTATCTTAGTTCGGCTTACACCACCTAGCCTACGTCCAATCCCTAAGATTTCACTTGAGATTTTCACTATCTGTACAAGTTTTGAATGAGCACTTGCAGGCTGTAATACAATGCTTTGTTCTTCACGAACAATTTCTCTCTTCGTAAAAGAAGCAATTTTACAACCCACTCAAGATACTCACTATCTTAAGTCTACTCAGAAATAATTTTGAATAAAGATTAATGCTTTACAACGATAAATCCTCACTCAGAGAGGTGAATATGATACAATAAAGATCGAAGGTGGTTGAACGTGCTTATGAACAAAAGAACAACAAAATTAATTCACAATGTTTTCAAAACACTTTCTTGTTCTTTTCTGTATAAATGAACTAATGAACTATTATTTATAGATAAGATTAATTTATTAGCCATTGGACAAAATAAATTTCCCATTACTCAGAAATTAATAATCATTGAAGATGCATTTAATGCTCACCCACCCAGATTAAGCGATTAAAAGTGAGAAGCAATCGATTATTCTGAGTATGTGTTCTTTTGTTTTTTCAATGAATCAAAATGATCATTTAAGCTAGAGGAAAATATCTTTTAATATAGAGGAGAGATTAAATCCATTTTCTAGCTTGCCTAGAAAAAAAAGAATAATGAGATAGACGTGTCTTGGAAAAGTTGAGATGTAATCAATTTTTGTTGTGGTGATAATCTATTATTGTGGAATAAGATAGGAAGGGAAAATAAAGATAATCAATTAAGTCTAAATATAACAGATTAGGATGGAGAAATTTTTCAGTTAAGGCACGAGATAATTGATCAGATGATCAAGGATCAATGATTAGATTTCAAACAGAATGCTTGCAAACTCGTTGAGGAATAATAATCGATTATATAGGGACGTAACAGGTTATATGAGACAATATAATCAATTATATTTGAGGATAATCGATCAAAACGTGAAAAGAAGGGGTAGCATGAAAGACCATAAGGCAATAATCGATTAAACCAAAAAAAGAGAAGGTTGAACAAGAGAGGTTACTGATATAATCAATTATATTTCTATATAATCGATTAAGGTCATATCCTAAGCCAGATAGAGTCACTAGAGACAACAATAATCGATTAAATTAAAGGGAAATCGATTACTTTGGCATGAAAAACTCAAAGCATAAGTTAAGATACAAGGTTAATCGATTAGAAAGATAGATTACTCAAAAAAAATTTAAAGAAATAAGGCATGAGCTTTTCTTGGTCTTGAATTCTTCCAAAATATTAAATTTAAAGATTAGAAACTATTCGGAAAGATTATTCAAAGCTGATTTGCCCATAAGTTCAACCACTTACGTTATTTAACTAACAAATATGAACTATCTTGGCTTGTGAACTTCTTTATATTTATCTTGTAAATCAAATATTCCTACAAAACAACTTTTTCTCTAGTTTTGTTATCATCAAAACATGGAATTGCTAACAATCTCCCCTTTTTCAATGATGATAAAACCTAGATGTAGTAAGTTAACATATATAGGAATTGCTCCCCCTGAATATATGCATGGTTATAAACTTAAGAAAATTAACACATAACTTATATCAAATATAATAACTCAAGTATTCATACCATGATAGATATAGCACTAATAAATGACAGTAGAAGTAAATAACAACAAAATAAAGCATAAAGTCCTATTCTACCAGGCTTAGAGCTCAATCAGAATCTAATTCAATGTCTTTTTGCTCTATGAGAATTCCTTTGCCTTTCCCTTGAGCTTGAGGTCATCTTGCTTCTTCTCCTTCTTCCCCTTTTTGTCATTAGCAATAGTGATCCAAGGTAAGGCTTTAGGACGTGGTAGAGGAGTAAAGATGACACCTGTGGATACTGTAATATCCCTAAAAAACTAGATAACTCAAAATACATAAAGAATACGCGAAAATAGACATACACTGTTTTGCATAAAATAGGGTAAAGAGGTTATTTTTCTTAATCGGATGAAAACATTATGTTTTTACCCCTAAGAATTATGAAAATTACATTTATATCCCAAGTAGGAAAAAGTTTTGGGGGAGAAAGGATCAAAGTTCTTGGAAAAAATTACACCTAATAACTCGAAAGTTTTAAAAAATTATAAATTACCTGAGTTATGGGTGATTTTGTAAATATACAAAATTACTATCAAAATGAAACTTTCAAAGAGATGAGTCCAATGGTATATGGTACGAAAGTTATCAATACTTATTCCTAAGATTTTCCACCATGAGGAACTCATTTTTGGCATAAAAAACATGAAATTCCTACTCTAAATTGATGCCTGTTCTGATCCAAAATATCAAGAAAAGGAGAGAAAATGATTTGTTTTGAAACTCACCTAACTACTTCCAAAATCATGTCCTAGGTTGTTAGTTTGGTGTTTCTCCTAAGTTTATTGCATCAAAATCCATTCCTTGCTTCCTCTAGGGTTTGGTCGAAATCTTAACATGGAAAGGGGAAGAGGAAGACTCCAAGAAACTAAGCTTAACTACTTAAGATTACAAGCTCAAGGTAGTAGGAATCACCTACCAAATCCTTGAGTTCTTAAGCTTTGCACTTGCCTCCTCTTTCTCTCTTCTTTCCCTTTCTTTCTTATGTTTTTCTTTCTTTGTTTTGCTGTTGAAGGCTACATTCAGAATAGATAGGAAAGAGAGGGATTATATGGCCTACTTACTCACTAATCACTTACTTAAATTTAATCACCTTTTTTAGCCAAAAGTCAAGCCTTCTCCAACAAGTTGTTTGGCATACCTTCCATGAGAAGTATTGGAGAAAAATAATGGGTTGCATGGAAGTCCAAGAGAAAGAAGAAATTGTCCAAATACTACTCAATTTTTTCGACTCCAGATATATCTTGAACCGAGTAATTTTTTAATTGTACCGATAAAACTACTTTTTATAGTAAATTAGAATTTTTGGGCTACAAGACTATTCCATATTTTTATTTATGTTTCCTTAATTATCCTGTCCCAAATGGTATCTATATGAGGCTCATATCCTATCCCTGTCACCTTTTAACCGTCTGTGGGGCCTATAATTTACTTTATCGGTAAGTTACTTTTGGACACTCGGCATTGATTATTTCTTTATCCTTAAATATTAACCCTTAGTGCCATATACCATTAGGTTCGTTTTGTCAAGAGCTTCATTTTGACAGTAATTTTATATATTTACAAAATTTTCCCTGACCTAAGGTTAAATTATAATTTCTAAAACTTTCAGGTCATTAGGTGTAATTTTTCCTAAGAACCTTTTCTATTTCTCATTCCACGTGATTTTCATATAGGGATATGGATGTCATTTTTATAATTTTTCAGGGGTAAAAATATAATTTCTCATTTTTTATCCAATCGAAAAACATAACTTCTTTACCCTATTTCACGTAAAATAGTGTCTGTCCATTTTTGTAAATTTCTTCTGTATTTCTAGATATTTTAACTTTCTTGAGATATTACAAGTTTAATTGATTTTATTTAATTTGACCCAATTTTATATCATTAATGTTACATAATTATTTTTGGAACTTGTGACTATTTTGTGTAACATTTTTTATAGGTCATGTCAAGAGATTGAGGATTATGTGGCATTGGCTCTATATTGGTCCAAGTCAAACCACCTCATTGCCCACTTGTCCCACTTTGCCATATCAACCTTCCATCTCACCTTTCTTGCTTGCTCTTCCTATTATGCCATTACTACCACCCTAAACCCTAAGACCCCTTCCATATTAATTCATTATAGCCCCCTACAACATGATGCTATACTCTCCTCTCATTCTTTTTCATCATTCTCAACAAGCTTCACCACATCCATTATGAAAATCACCAACATTCTTCCATTCCATCTACTTTCAATTTCCCTCATTCCTCTTCCATTCTTCTACCTCTCTTTCATTAATTTCACCAAATTCATACATTTTCACCTCTCTTTTTCACTTGGGATGTGATTTCTCCAAGCTTCATCAACTACTCTTCAAGGCCGAGGTCACATCCATCTTTCCACCATCAAGTTTGTTTATCACCATCTTCTTCTTCTTCTCTTCATGACCAAAGCTAGTGTGGATTCTAGTGGTGGAGAGCTCATGATTTCCATGAAGAAGTGAGTTCAAATAGCTGTCAACCTATGGAAAGGGAAGGAGATTGAAGTTTCAAGGCTTATATGGCTTGGAGGGAGATAACTATCATCATCTTTTCATATTTTCAGCTAGATTACTCTAGGGATTTATTATGGGTAAGTTGAATTTTATGAGAACATTATAGTGTAATAGATATACCTACTTGCAGATGATGGATTGGTGTAACTGGATTGGTGAATTTTGGACCTTAGCACTATAATTTACTAACCTAAGGAAACTATGTCATATCATTCAAATTACTCGAAGGTTATAGAGATTTGTTATGAATGAGAAAAGAAGTTTGAGGCTAATACTCTCTTAGTTTATTGCTAGCTAAGTGTGCTTGAGTGAGGGTAATATTATGATAGATGACCGATCAGGAAATTTGGTATGATAATGAACTTGTACTAAAGGATGATTAGTTAGGCCTTATCATAATTTATTAGGCTTGACATGATTATTGGGCCTTATTTTCTTAATATAGAAAAGCCAAACGAAGGAAGTCCTTATAATGATTTATTATTAGCCTAATTGCTAATTAGGCCATAATTAGGGGTGATGTGCATGGTGGAGAAAGAGATCAAATGATTATGAAGAAATATTTGACTTTTGACTCCAAATAAAGCTATTTTTGAAGTTGGGCCCTTATTGGTACATAATAAAAAATTATGGGTCCTTTATTGTAAATATTTTTATTTTCTCTTCTGGAGAGAATTTAGCAAAATGGACCCTAGAATACTATTATAGAAGGTTAGTTTAGACCATTGGATCTTGTTCAAATAGAAAAGCTCAAAGAGAATAGGTATTGAGATAAATATGGAATTATATGTGTTAGTTCGGCTGGCTTCGCAAGAGGGGGGTTAATTAGGAAGTTTGAAAATTTTAAGCAAAATTACAAGAAAGCAGTGAAAGCAAAATATGCAGAAAAACAGAGTGTAAGAAGTAGTAAGGTAATAAGCAAAGTATGAGAAGAATGACACAAGAATTTATCCTGATTCAGTCTCTATCTCTTGACCTACATTCAGTCCTCAAGCTACCACTTGAGATTTTTCACTATCTTGCAAGAATCCGGTGGGCTTCTTGCAATGCCTTAGTACAGCTTAATGCTTTGTTCCAAGAGCTTACAATCTCACTCTCTGCACTCTAACTAAGTGCTTTCCAAATCCCTTGTGAAGTCCCCTCATAAGAAAATCTGTCTTCCAAATAAAGATAAAATTGATTACAACAAATGAACTCTCTAATTTATAGTGTATATGACAGTTGAAGAGCAGTTTATGAAGTATGGAAGAGTAGAAGGCTTTGTCTAAAGAATTTGGCAGAGTTTCATTACACACAATGTAAAATCATTACCCACACCTTCAAATGAAGTTCTATTTATAGATTTATATCTTAACTATATGTTAGAGACAAGATCTAGCCATTAGAGACGTTACCTAATAGTTACTTTGCAAAACTATCTGTTCACCAATCGCATTTAATGCGTCTGACATCCAAAGTTTGAATCTTGGGGTGTTAATAGATGAATTTCGCATAGACCATAAGCTAAAGATTTTAATGTTGAACTTCAAAGTTCATCTGTTCTAAAGCAAAATTTGAATTTTCATCTTTGACAGATATTTTTATGTAGGAACATACGAATTTTCAAGGTTAAAATTCTTCTAAAGAGTGTGAACAGTTGTTCTATATTGCTACAGTGCCTTCGAAGTTTGAATTTTGGGCATGAATTTTGGTGCCCAAAATTTGTCTGTCAGTGAGCAACTCAATATGACATAAAAGTTCTTCTTTTAGAAATTTGAATTTTCAGAAATCAAAGTTCGCCTGTCAAAGAGACCTCTTATCAGACTTGTTTCAAAGTTCAAATTTCTGAAGACCAAAGTTCATCTGTCAGAGGGGCACATGAACAGATTTACACATTGTCTTTCCAAAGTTTGAATTTTTAAAACTAAAGTTTGTCTGTTAGAGGACTAATTTGAAACACTTTTTGATTTTTACTTTTAGATGAACTTTGACATATCTACAAACGAATTTTTCAATTTTCATAACTTGTATTTTACCCGAAATTCAAATTTTCATAGTCTGAAATTCGTCTGTCAGAGGTAACAACTTTGTAAGTTCAAATTTCAGCATTCAAAATTCAAATTTTCAAGGTAACATAAGAAGTTTAATAGTTCAAAATTCGTCTGTTAGTGAGTATTTTTCAAATTCATCATGAGTTAACATAAAAACACATTTTTAAAAATATTTGTGTATAAGATCAAAGCCTTTTACTCATGTGAATATAGTGAGAAATCCTACAAACTAATCTTGTACTCAATTTTCCTGGATTTCTTCACTTGAGATCTTTTATACACCTTTGATATCTTCCTTCCAAACTCTAGTTGGTTTAGAATCATCAAAACACTTGATTCAACATTCTCCCCCTTTTGATGATGACAAAATAACTTGCAAACCGGATTAGTACTTGGGTTTGCTTATAAGAGCTCCCCCTCAACATATGCATTAAAATTTGAAGATAAGTGCAACATGTATAACAGATAAAATAGAGAAGCTCATTAATTCATTCAAAGTTTCAGTATAGAGATATGACATTGCAAACACAGAATTCAAAGGCAAGATTGTCGTTCATTATAAAAGAGATACAGAAAATATAAACAGCAATACAAGAAGGACTAAGCAATCCTAAGATCTAATCACTTCTTCTTGGGCTTGGACTTCTTGCTGTGGGTCTTGCCAGATAATTCTGCAGCAGTTTTTCCAGTTTGCTCAAATGATTTCTCCCCCTTTTTGGCATCATCAGGAACTTGAACATGTATAGCATAAGGAGGTATCTGGGATATTGAAATTGCTTGAAGAGGCACAGGGGCAAAAGGCAATTGAGGATTAAGCTGAGGAAGAGGTGCAGAAGCTTCAGAGCTTGCTTCCTCATCATCAGAGACCTCAAGAAGCTTTTGCATGTCCTGTCTAGAAAGAGCCAGTTGAGCCCTTCTTTCCTCTATGAGACCATAGGCAGAAAAAGGTGAAGGTGCAGGGGTAGGAGGACGAAACATTTCTTCAAGCCTTATTCTTTGAGCATGCAAAATAGCATCATGTGCAATAGCCACTAGATCCACATATGGTACAATGCTTTTCTCTTCATTCAAAGCAGCTTGAACAATTGGTGTAGAAGTTATGGCTGCTACAAGTTTCTCTATTTGCTAAGATTCTTGAGTAGAAAGAATTGAATCCTGAGTATCTTCAGCAATAGGCACATGGGAGCTTGGTTCTTGAGGAGCCTCTTCCTCCATGCCATAGTCCAATGGTGGACCAGGGCTTGCCTCATTACTGGAGGCTTGTGGAGTAGCAAAAGTGCTAGCAACCTTAGTAGCATATTCATCATTATCTGGTTCAAGAGAGGCTAGCTCAAATGAACTTGGAGGTTTAGGAGTAGGAGACCTGACAGGCTCAGAGGTTCCTTGCTGATGTGGAGGGAATGGTGCTCCTGATATCCTCATATGCATGAGCAACCACTTTCATATTCTTTGCTAACTGGAAAATCCGATCTTGCAGATGAGCAAACTTAGCATTTTACTCACCTCTGATGCTCAACATGAGTGCAGATAGATTATCATACAACTCAGTGATCTTAGTTGGCTTAGCCCAAGTGGAAGGAGTAGATGGTACATGAGTTTGAGTGGGCTGAGATGGAGATGAAACAGGCTGAGAAGGTTGAGATATGGACTATAAAGGTGGAGCAGCCTCAAAGGTTCCTGCTTGTTGTTGGGAGCCATTTTTCTCAAAGAATAAGTCTTCTGACTTCCCAGCACCTTTCACAATCCATCTACCATCTTTCTTTTCAATGGCCATTCTCTGCAATTCTTCTTCTTTAAACACCTCAGTGGGCTTTCCCTTTCCTTTCTCTAAATGTTGAATTCTGGCATACTGAAAAATTTTGGAGATGATTGAAGCATAGGACAGAGTGGAGTCTCTCCTTTAATCTCTTGCTTTGATTATGCATTGAAGAATAATATGTCTCATATTTAACAGCTTCCCATATATGATAGCAATCATCACATGTGCTTTAGCGCTTGTGATTATATTGAAACTACCCTTTTTGTTGAATATAATCCTAGACACAATGTAGTGTAGGATTCTGACTTAGGCACTGAGATCAGCGGGCTTCAGCAAACTCAGAGGGGGTCTGTTTTCACTCCTTCTGAACAGAGTATTCAGCACAGTACTTTCTTTATAGTTCAAGAAGGCACCACCTTCCTCATCTGTAGCTTCATCCTCATCCATGTATTTTGAGGTGGTGATGTCAATTTTCAATCCATCTTGCCCCGGGATTTCTAACACCTCATTGAAGGTCTCATCAGTTAACCAAATAGTTCTAGACCTTAAATTTACTTCCCATTTTTCTCTCTTCCCATTGTCCCTTAGGGCAGCATACCAAGTTTTAACCACTTCATCATCATATCTTTCCATAATTTCTAACAAATTTTTGTATCTAATCATCCATAGCCCAGTATGAAAATTGTTAGAAGTAAGGAATACTTTCATATTTACATAGTGAGGCTTAACTACCTTTTTACTGACAAACTTGGTAGTATATTTCCCAGAATATAAGTATTGCTCCACAATGGCTGCACGGTCAACTGGTATTCTCCAAACTCAGTGCTGGAGGAGGAAGAAGAAGGAGAAGGAACAAGAGCAGCAGGTACAGCAGGCTCATGCTTCTTCAAGAGAGTAAGAGCAGTTTTCTTCGACTCTGCCTTGGGAGTTGTTTTTTGTTTCTTGGAAGGAGTTCCCTTGCTAGATTCATCCTTTCTTTTCTAAGTTTCACCTTCCTTGGAGGCGTATTGAGATTTAACTACTCTCTTTGGCCTTGACTCTCCTTTCCCAACTTCCGGATTCTTAACTCTTGTCATTCTCATAGGTGAATGTTGCTATAAGGTGCGAAAATAAGTTTAATCAGTGGGAAAAGAGGATTCATGAACGGAGTTAATGGGAATTTAAGAGAGAATTTGAATAGACTTGAGAGAGAGACGAATAGAGTTGTGTCTATTCAGAGGGAGACCTTTGGTTTTATTGTCTGTAACCGTTCAACAGACAAATTATGAGGGGTCAAAATTCGAATTTTGAGTAGTTATGAGTTATCCCACAAGGAGAGGCTTTATGATAGATGAATTTTCTTCTTGAAGTTCGTCTAACAAAAGCTGAGTTTAAAGAACAAGAAGAAATAGACAAACTTTGAATCCACAAAGTTCGAATTTCACGAATTCACACAACAGCCAAATGTGAGTAGAACAAGCAACAAACGAATTTTACCTATGAAAGTCCGTCTTACAAAGACTTATCATGAAAGCAAATTTCAACAGACGAATTTAGAGATCAAATATTCAAATTTCAAAGTTTTGTAAAGTGTCTCTAAAAATTCATATTTTGAGATATGGAAATCCGTATAAAATGCATTTTGAACAAGGTCATCATTCACATTAAATTTTGGAAATTTGAATTTCCATCTTCCAATAGACGAATTTCGAGGGTTATGAACGTATTGTTACAGTGTGTAAACAACTGAAATTCGTCTGATGAGCATCTATGTTCGAATGTTGAGCATGCTAATTCATCTAAAAACATAATTCAACATGGAAATTCATCTAATAATCATTTAAAATACGAATTTCAAGTTTCTGAACTTACAGATATGGTCTGAAAGTTTGAATTTTCAGCTTCTTTCATCATCTTTTGATTGTACAGGTCTGATTAGCTCCAGTATACAGATTTTCTATTATCTAAGCGCATGTGAAGTACCTGTAAAACATCTTAAACACAATCCGATGCTAAAGTTAGGATTAATTTGATATGAAAACTTCAAATAAATTCATATAAAGATTTGCTTACAGTTCATTGGGATTTATCATTCCCAATTCCCTTCTGATTTTGCATGTCTATTTTCTGCAAGAGGCTTAGTCAATGTCTGCAATTTGATCTTCAGTAGGGATGTATTCCAATTTGATGTCTCCTTTCAAAGCATGATCCCTTGTGAAGTGATGTCTTACTTCAATATGCTTTGTCCTTGAATGCATGACAGGATTCTTTGTGATGTTGATAGCACTTTGATTATCATACTATATTAGTATTTCCTTCATCTAAATCTCAAGATCTTCAAGTTGCTGCTTCATCCAAAGGACTTGAGCACAACAGCTACCAGCTGCAACATATTTAGCTTCTGTTGTGGAAGGAGCCACACTATTCTGCTTCTTGCTAAACCATGAGACCAAAGATCCTCCAAGAAACTGACACATTCTACTTGTGCTTTTTCTGTCAGTTTTGGATCTAACAAAGTCAGCATCTATATCCCGTGAGTTCCTCTCCATTGCCTTTTGGATACCAAAGTCCCACCTGTGATGTTCCAATTAGATACCTGAAAATTCTTTTCATAGATGTTGCATGAGATTCTTTGGGACATGATTGGAACCTTGTACATATACAGACACTGAACAAAATGTCAGGTCTACTAGCTGTTAGATATAGCAAGGAGCCAATCATTCTCCTATATTGAGTTATGTCAAAGGTCTTTCCTCCTTCATCCATATCAAGCTTTGTTGCAGTAGCCATAGGAGTCCCTATTGACTTGGCATTTTCCATGCCAAACTTTTTCAACAACTTTTTCAGATATTTTGATTGATTGAGGAATATGTCATCATCACATTGCTTAATTTACAATCCAAGGAAGAAGTTGAGCTCACCCATCATTGAGATTTCGAATTCACCCTACATTAGCTTAAAGAAATTCTTGCAAATAGATTCATTAGTAGCACCAAATATAATATCATCAATATAAATTTGAATAATAAGTCTTTAATTTCTTTCTTGATGAACAAATTTGTATTTATTTTTTCTCTATTAAATTCTTTTTTAGTTAGAAAGTTACTTAGCCTTTCATACCGTGCTCTAGGAGCTTATTTTAAGCCATAAAAAGATTTCTTCAGTTTATAGATATGGTTTAGTTTTGTTGAATCCTCAAAACCTGGAGGTTGATCAACATAAACCTCTTCCATGATATATCCATTTAGAAAAGCACTTTTTACATCCATTTGATATAACATTATGTTTTTCATGCATACATAGGCCAAAAGGATTCTTATTGCATCCAATCTTGCAACTTGAGCAAAAGTTTCTTCATACTCAATATCTTCTTCTTGATTATATCCTTTGGCAACTAATCTTGCTTTATTTCTTATGATTGTTCCTGATTCACCAAGTTTATTTCTAAAAATCCATTTATTGCCAATAATAGGGTGATCTTTAGGTCTAGGCACTAAATCTCAAACTTGATTTCTTTCAAAATGATTTAGTTCATCTTGCCTAGCTAGCAACCATATTTATCAGTTAAGGCTTCTTCAGCACACTTAGGTTCAATTTGATAAATGAATGCACAATTGTTTCTTTGATCCCTAAGTTGTCTTCTGTTTTAACATTCTCTTAAACATCCCCAATTACTTGATCAACTAGACATTTCTTCATTGTTTTCAAATTCAAAATCTTTTTCCTGAATATCTTCCTCTACATTAGTAGATTCAGATATTTTTTTTAGGTTCAATTTTATCTTCTCCAGAAAGATTCAAGTTCTTAAAGTTGGAAATAAGATCATCTTTATCAATGACATGCTTGAAATAAGTTCATTTTCACAACATGCACAGATTCTTTTATAGTCTTAGTCTTTTTATTGAAAACTCTATATGCTTTACTTCTACTTGAATAACCAAGAAATATACCTTCATCTGATTTGGCATCAAACTTACCCAGATTCTCTTTTCTATTGTTGTGAATGAAGTATTTGCAGTCGAAAACATGCAGATGTGAGAGGTTTGGCTTCCTTCCTTTGTACAGCTCATAAGGTGTGTTCCCCAGAATTGGTTTGATATAGGCTCAGTTAATGATATAGCTTGCTGTGTTTACTGCATCAGCCCAGAAAACTTAAGGAAGCTCCTTTTCGTTCAGCATTACTTTTTCCATTTCTCCAATTGTTTTGTTCTTCCTCTCCACCACTCCATTTTGCTGAGGAGTCCTTGGTGTTGAAAAGTTATGATCCATTCCATGCTTTTCACAGTAGTCTAGAAAGCTTGAGTTTTCAAATTCTCCTCCATGATCAGACCTGATAGACACAATGGAAATACCTTTCTCATTTTGCACTTTCTTAGCCAAGGTTACAAATGCACCAAATGTTTCACTTTTGGAGGAAAGAAACAAAGTTCAGGTAAATCTAGAGTAATCATCTACAATCACAAGTACATACAAGTTTCCACCAATACTTTTTACCCTAGATGGACATATCAAATCCATATGCAATAGTTGCAGTGGTCTAGATGTGGTAATTACATTTTCAGATTTGAATTATGATTTAGTTTGTTTTCCTTTGAGGCATGCATCACATTCTTTATCCTTTTCAAAAGAGATTTTAGGCAAAATCAGTGACTAAATCATTCTTAATCAATTTTGTCAGTTGATTCATGTTAACATGTGCCAGTCTTCTATGTCAGTACTAACTATCATTATCTTTACTAATTAAACATACAGAATCTAAGGAGGGAAGTTCATCAAGATCAATGGTATAGCAGTTACCATCCCTTTAAGCTTTAAGGATTACTTTATGATCACTTTTTCATATGACTAGCAAAATTTTGAGTCAAACAGTACTCAGTTCCTTTTGTCACATGTCTGACTCATACTCAGCAGGTTGTGGTTTAGTATCACTTTTTCATATGACTAGCAAAATTTTGAGTCAAACAGTACTCAGTTCCCTTTGTCACATGTCTGACTCATACTCAGCAGGTTGTGGTTTAGTCCAACTACAAACAGCACCTCTTTTATAGATGTTTCAGGATTCTTACCCACAATACCAATGCCAACTATTCTGCCATATTGATCTCCTCCAAATGTCACCTTTCCACCTTTCTTGTCTCTAAGGGTGATGAACTTCTCCTTATCACCAGTCATATGGCTTGAGCAAGCATTGTCCATATACCATTTGTTACTTTTTCTTGCTCTAAGACAAACATGTAAAACAAGATTCAGTTTTTCTTTTTAGGTACTCAAATCTGCTTAGATCCTTTTCTATCAGTGGCATTTTCCCTAGATACAAATGTACCTTTGGGAACCCATTCTACCTTCCTGCCAAGTCCATTTTTCTTTAATAAACATAAATTGGAAACATGTCCCTTCTTGTTACAAAAGTGGCAGGTGGTAAAGGGACTGCTAGATTATGATGCAAGAAGAAAGCAATGTAGATAATACTTTTATTTCACATATTTTGGTTGGACATAAGATTCAATGCGTTTTGAGGTGTGACATTTCATTTGATATTCATCAGCATGCACAAAATGTCTCATATACAGATTTTGATTTTTCTTTTTATTCTTCTCCTTAACTACACAAGGATCATAGCCAGGTCCAGCTTTTCCTTGTGCAATTATTTGATTTCCTAATAAGGCAAATAACATATCTTTTCCCTTAGTGAGTTTAGCCATGGTTTTCAAAAGATATTCATTGTTTTTCTTTAGTTCAGTGCATGATGTACAACAAGTAGATTCAGTTTCATGCAGAGATACAGTGTCAGATAATTTGCAATCAAATTGTAACTTGCTAATCTTCTTCTTAGCCAGTTTTAGTTCTTTTGCAGTTTTAACAAACTCATCATGCAGGTCATGAAATGCATCAAACAATTCAGAATAGGAAGGTTCATATTCATATACCTCATCTTCATGATTACTGCTAGATGAGCTTGGAGTCTCTTCATATGCGAGTGTTGTAACACCTCTCTTATGGCTCATTTCCCATGTATTTAATCAGTCTAAAGTCTATTTATATCGTAATAGGATTGATAAGTGAACCCTTATGAAACCCATCCAAAAAACTCACTTTGATACGTAAGACACCCGGATCTTTGCGAAACAAGGAATACAAAGACTAGACAGTAAAGAAAGGAACGAAAATCCACAAGAACAAAAACAAAAGAAAGTCAAAACAAAGAAATAAGATGAATAAATGTTGATCTTGATGAATTAGAACCCAAGAGAACCGGTCTCTTGAACCCTAGTTCCGGTGACGCCACAAGGATTGACCAATTCCTTGATAAGTTAAAGTTTCATCATAGCACTCAAAGAACGCAAGAGAAACTCACAAAAGTCTGAAACTTTAATTATTCAAATCTGAAAAACGCACATGAAAGTTAGCCTTAAATAGGCAAGGTAAAATCTAACCTAATAAGCCTAGAAACACTAATTAATTTGGGCTCAAGTAGTCCTAATAGGATTAGGAGACTTTGGACTCAAATAACATTCCTATTGGACCTAGAAAACTAATAAAATAAAGCCCTAAAATAAAATAACAAAAATTCATAAAAAATAATAAAATAATACCTAAACCCTTATAAACATACCACCACATTAATGAAATCACATGTTTGGCACATGACATATTTATTTACAAGTTGGACCATCAAAAAGACTATTAATTAACTAATTGGGCTTTATTAATCACTTAAGTTTAGCCCATAATTAATAAAAATGAAATTAACACTAGTTATGCCCAATAATGCTTAAATCATATGTTATTTTAGTGAAGCACATGACATGTTTATTTATATCTTACTACTTTGCCAAACAAAGGCCATAAAATATTTACATGGCCATACATCATTTTCATACTATACCATACTTTAGCTAAGACCTAAGGCATCATACAAATTTACACAAAAAGTCAAATATCATGGCCAATACTAGAATTATCAAGGTAATAGCCAAATTCTTTCTCCTTTCCTTTCTCTTCCTTGGTGGTCTTACCATTGTTGCTACCTATTCATGGTTAATATTTGGGAGGATCAGATTCAAAGAATTTCAGTAGTTAACACCCAACATGCCATCACATCATCACATTAAGTATGAAAACATTAAGATAACACACTTTGAATACATTAACACATTTGCGTAATATGAATTCATAAAATTTTCGGTAGAGTTTCATTTTGAAAAATGGACATCCCAGGGTCTCAATGCCCCTCAATCAACTCAGCCAATACACATAAATCATCTCAAATATCATTACAATCATATGACAAGGCATAAAGCACATTGAAAACAAACATGATAATATAACGCAAGCATGGGAAATTAACTACCTTATGATGCTTCCTTGCTCACCAAACTTGGTATGCCACTTCTTGAGCCTCCTAACACTTCCTTGAACCTAATCATATCATCATTTAATTCATTTAGCCACTGATTTTCAGAATTACAAAAGACATTACTCACTAAAACCCAAATTTTTCACTTAGCTTTCCTTTAATTTTTCTTTGTACAACATGTTGAATCAAGAGTTTTGATGATTCCAAACCAATACTCAAGAGCTTGGATTGAAGATATCAAAGGAGATCAAAGTTGTTTCAAGTGAAGATTTTCTGAGCATTTGCTGTTAGATCTCTTGTAGGATCTCTAGTTTTAGTTGTGATTGGGTAAAAGATTTTGATTTGAGAAAAAGATATTTTCAAACCTTGATTTGAAATTAAATCTTTACTTATTTGAAAAACACCCATAAACAAACGAAGTTTGAAAGTTTAAACTGAACTGTCAAGTTGGAAATTCGAACTTTGCCTTAGGAAATTCGAATTTCGAGCTAAAACTGAAAAAGTCTGAAGAGATGGCTCTCTGTCAGACGAATTTTGGTTGTTCAAAATTCGAATTTTCATACAAATCTGAAAGAAGCCTTTTTGTAACAGACGAACTTCACACTTCCAAAATTCGAATTTCAAGTAAAATGAATTTTACGAAAACCAAAGAAATTCGTCAGAAACTATGTTAAAGTTCATTTGAAATCAAGAAGAAATTGAGTTTGAAAAATGCTCTCTGACAGACGAACTTTGACTCTGCAACATTCAAATTTTCATATAAGTCTGAAAGGAGCTTCTTTGAGACAGACGAATTTTACTCTTTCAAAATTTGAATTTCAGAAAAAACACAACTTGATAAAACAGAAGAAATTCGTCTGAAACAATGTTAAAGTTCAACTGAGATCAAGAATAAATTAAGTTTCAAAACTGGTCTCTGACAGACGAATTTCATTCTGTCAAAATTCAAATTTCGGAGAAAGTTATCTACTGTGCCTCTCTGAACGTTCAATGGACAGACGAATTTTGGGCATCCAAAATTCGAATTTCGAGGGTACTGTAGAAAATTGAAAACACTGTTCACGATTTACAGAAAAACTTTCTTCTTGAAAATTCGTATGTCACATTGTGAAAATATTCTATAAGTTTCAAAATTCGAATTTCACTCTATGGGCAGACGAACTTCATATTTTAACGTTTGAAGCTTTAACCTTCGGTTCCTTCAAAATTCGTCTGTTGACCAACCAAAATTCGAATATCAGTGTGTCAGAAACATTAAATACGGTTGGTAAACGGATAGTTTTTCAGAGTAACCATTGGATAACTTCCCCAACGGATAGATTTAGTCTCTAACGGACATTTGAGAACTAAAACTATAAATATAACATCATTTGAAGTTATGGGTAACGAATCAAACTTGTATATACCGAATTTATGCTGAATCTTCTTCTCAAAAGCTTTTACCCTCTCAACTTCATTATCTGTACTTTAACCTTCATATCTACTCTATTCAAGAAAGTTATACATTTGTAAACAATCTACTCTTCATCTGGAAGAAAGATTTACTTGTGAGGGGAATTCACAAGGGGATTGGGAAAGCACATAGAGAAAGTGCTTAGAGAGTTTGAGAGAGCTCAGGAACAGAGCATACTCGTATACTGTGGCATTAGCAAGAAGCTCTTTGAAATTCTTGCTGTATAGTGGATAAATCTCAAGAGTTGTCTTGGGGACTGGACGTAGGTCAAGTGGATAGACCAAACCAGGATAAATCACTGAGTCTTCTTCTCCTTATCCTTACTTATCAGCTTACTCTGTTTTACTCATTGTTTTCATTACACTGTGATATCTTCACCCACTTCACTTTGTGCAGAAAAATTTCAATCTTCCCAATTCACCCCCCCTCTTGGGAAGTCAGCCTTGCTAACACAACACACTTGTTCTTAAGGTTTTGGACTATGGGGAATCCATTTTTGAGGTCAAAATCATGAAACTATAACTATAAATACTCCCCCTGTTCTGACCAAAATTGTCTCAAGTGATTGAAAAAAATTTCCTTCAAATCACTTCAAACCATCCATGGATTCATGCTTCTAGTGGTTAATCTAAACTTTTCCTTAAGTTTAATAGTTCAAAACTCATTCCTATTGCTAAATCACATTTTGGCCAAAACCCTAAGATGGAAAGAAAGAAAAATAAACCATAAAACATGCTTTGAAAACTATAATAGCAAGCTCAAGGTGGTAGGAAATAATCTTACCAACTTGTGCTTCAATTTTCCTTTCGTTTTCTCTTCCTTTTCTCCCTCCTTTTCCCCTTCCTTTTCCTGCATTTTCTTGCTCTGTTTCAGCTGCTGGTTCATGCGTGAAATGAAGAAGAAAGAGAAGGGATTAAGTGGTTGAGTGATTTAATTTAGTGGCTTAATCACTTAAATAACTAAAGTTACTTTTTTTTGTCTCCTTCTTTAAGAAGTTTTCCCAAGAAATAATAAAATATTATTTGCCTCATATGCTGTAGCAATTCACGCATGAGAGAGGGAAGAGAATGTCCAAAAATTACCTAATTTTTCTGATCCAGATATACCTCAATCCGGGTACTTTTTAACCATACCGATAAAATCGTCTTTATACTAATTTAACATTTTTGGACTACAGGATTATTCTAATTTTATTTTTATATTTTCATAATTATCCTGTACCAAATAATATCTGCATATGGCTCATATACTATCCTGGTTTCTTTTTAACCATCGGTAGGGCCTACAGTTTATTTTATCGGTTTACTATTACTTTTGGATACTCGGCACTAATTATTTCTTTATTCTTGAATATTAATCCTCAGTGCCATATACCATTGGATTTCTCTCGTCAAGGGCTTTGTTTTGACAGTAATTTTACACATTGACAAAATTGTCCTTAACTCGAGGTCAAATTATAATTTTTGAAACTTTCAGGTCATTAGATGTAATTTTTTCCAAAGCTTTTCTATTTATTTCCCGCGGAAATTTTAATTCTTTTGGGACGTGGATGTCATTTTTATATTTCTTTAAGAAAAAAAATATGATTTTCTCATATTTTCGTATCATAGGAAAATTGATCATTTTGTCCTTTTTTATACAAATCAGTGTCGGTCCATTTTTGTAAATTTCTTATACATTTTATGTTATCATCAATTATATCCTCTTTTATCACTTAGTATCCGGTGAAATTTTGGGATATTACATTTCTACCTCCTTAAATTAAATTTCATTCTCAAAATTTAAAACATACCTTATGTAAATAGTACTGGATATTTCCGTCGCATGTGTGACTCTGTAACACCTTATATTATGGCTCATTTCTCATGTATTAGATAAGTTTATATGCCTTTCATCATGATTTAAAGACTAAAATCATAATATAATAAAAGCAGAATTTTTTCAAAATTTGGGGTACTCTTCATTTGGAAATTTTTATTTTACCTGATAAACTTTGAAAATTCATAACTAAATCTAAAAAAATCATATTGAGATGATTCAAATCTCTAAAATTTTCATAAATTTAGATCTATATGGAAAAAATATAAAATAGTAACTTAATTGGGCCAATTTGTACAGTAAATTTCATGGAATTTACTGTTCATTTGGTCATTTTTCTACCTTCTAGTTTTCTGACCTCAATTTTGAAAAATCATATTTCATTATATTCATGACCAAATCATGCATACTATATGTCATTTAAAATATATATATATATATGTCTACTTATAGACATATTTTTCTTATACATTTATTTCACTTACACAGGGCATAACTTTAACTTAAATTGTGAAGGGTCAGAATTCTACTATTACTAGGACAGTTTTAGAAAAACTTACATATCTCTTGTTCTATAACTCCAATCACTTCCAAATCAGTGGCATATGGATCTTAAGACATAGATATTTTCATATATGTAAACCACTAAATTTTTGGAGCTCTATAAGATTTTATGTTATCTTTTGAGATTTCCAGTACCTAACTTTCAATTTCCAGTTTTCTTATATTGTCCTATTCTGAACCCTAACTTTGAAAATTCACCATTTATTGTACACAACTCCAAATGGGGTGAATTAGGTGTCATATTAAAGCTTGATATGCCCTCTATCTGGTATAAAAATCCCATAAACCTAACCTCATATTAAGTATAGAAAATGGGTGAACTAAATAGATATATCTAGAAAATGCCCTATTTCAATCTATATTGCAATTTGCTTACCAAAACCCATGCAAATGAACTCATTTTGGCATGTAACTTGGTAGAATATAACTTCATATTCTAACATCCAGAACTGGAAATTATCATACATTTTATACAATATTAACATAATATTCACTATTTTACAACTTCATATAAAACAAGACACAAATAACAATTCATATCATAACATGACAACTTGCACATCAACAACTCATCATTTTCTTCTTCATGCCTTTTGCTCCTTCCTTAGCTCTTTTGCATTGGTTCTCCCTAGCATGGTTAGTCATTGAAGGGGGGTAAGATTCAAAGAGTCTTGGTAGCAATCACCATTCATGCAATCATAGTATCACATTAAACATATAATCATCATAAAACATCAAGTGAATACTTTTAAACATTTATGCTATAATATTTTACAAAAATTTCGACAGAGTTTCATTTTGTATTTTGGATATCTCGAGGTCTCAAAACCCCTCAATTAACTCAGCCAACATACTCAAAGCATCACAAATGATCATATCAAACAATAGGCAAGTCATCAAATTCATTAAAAATCACATGACAATATAAGGCAAAAATAGGTAAATTGCTACCTTTGTGAATCCTCTTGGCTTTTCCTTTAGTTCCACCTCTTTCTACCACTTCCATAAGTATCCTTAGGCTTCCTCAAACCTAAATACATCATCAATTAGCTACTTAAGCCACTGATTCATAGGGCTCACTCACAAAGTCTCATATAACCCTTCATTTTCCAATTAACTATCCTTAAGCTTTAACTTGAAATCATTACTTGTTCTTAAGGTTTTGGACCATGGAGAACCCATTTTTGAGGTCCAATTTATGAAATTCCAACCCTAAATGGAAACCTAGTCTAACCAAAATTCATGGAGAAAGAAGGAAAAATGATTTACTTTGCAATACAACAAACTACTCCATGAAATCATGTTCTCTTGATTAGTTGATGATTTCTCCTAAGTTTGGCAAACCAAAAATCATTCCTTTCATGATTTAGGGTTTGGCCGAAATTCATCTTGAGAAGGGGAAGAAATATACTCCATGCAACTATCACCATCTACTTGAAATCACAAGCTAGGATAGAAGGAATCACTTACCAACAACTTGAGCTTTGGATTTCTTGGAGTTTCTTCTTCTTATTCCTCTCTTTTCCCTCTTTCTTTCTTGTGTTTTCTTGCTTTGTTTTTCTATTTCAGACCTCACATCTGAAATGAAGAGAAAGGAGGGGTTAATTGCTTAATTAGCTCACTAATTGCATAATTAACTTTAATCACTTTTTTAATCAAAAGTCAACAACTTCCTTCACAAGTTTTTGGCATGCCTTCCATGAGAAGTCTTGGACCAAAAAGTGAGCTGAAATGTCACGCACAAGAGAGCTTTGAGTGTCCCAAAATTATTCAATTTTTTCCAATCTAGATATATCCTGAACCGGGTAATTTTTAACTGTACCGATAAAATCACTTTTTATAGTAAATTAGTATTTTTTGGCTACAGGACTATTTCAATTTTATTTTTATATTTTCTTAATTATCCTGTCCCAAATAATATCTGTGTATGGCCTATATCATGTCCCGATTTCTTTTAACTATCTGTGGGGCCCATAGTTTACCTATCAATTTACTATTATTTTTGGACACTCGGCACTAATTATTTCTTTATTCTTGAACATTAACCCTCAGTGCCATATACCATTGGATTTCTCTCATCAAGGGCTTCGTTTTGATAGTAATTTTGTATATTTATAAAATTACCCCATA
The DNA here is from genome assembly GCA_026686845.1 of Adenanthera pavonina. NCBI lineage: Eukaryota > Viridiplantae > Streptophyta > Magnoliopsida > Fabales > Fabaceae > Adenanthera > Adenanthera pavonina. The sequence continues at coordinate 5,049,828 of JAIVEN010000019.1, read as the reverse complement.
CCTTGGGTTACATTATAATTTCTAAAACTTTTAGGTCATTAGGTATAATTTTCCCCAAGGACTTTTGTAATTTGACTCCCCGTGAATTTATTGACTTTAGGGACATGGATATTATTTTTATAATTATTTAGGGGCAAAAATATAATTTTCTTATTTTTCTATTCAACAGGAAAAAATGATCTCTTTGCCTTTTTTCACGTAAAATGGTATCTACCCGATTTTACAAAATCCCTATTCATTTTTAGATATTTTAACTTTCTTGGAATGGTACACCCCTATTCCCTTCAAGTTTTGGCCAGCACAAGGAGGAGAGAGAAGCTGAAAAATAAGTGAGAGAAAGAAGGAAGAAGAAAGAGGAAGAGCAAGGTTTAAGTTAGAAGGCAAGAAGATAAGGTAGAGGTAAGTATTCTCTTCCAATCCAAGATAGTTTTCTATAAGCTTAGGTTAAGATTTGATAAGCTTCTCTTCTCCTAGTCCTAAGGTTAAGTTTCGGCCAAGAGGGTTCAATAGGTAAGGGAGAATGTTTTCATAAGCTAATGGAAGCATACAATTGATGTAAAAAAGTAAATTTGTATGAGCTTTAATAATGAAATCATGAAATTCCTTCACCTACTCCTAAAGAAGGAAGTTTCGACCAACATGAAGGAAGTATTAGAAGATGGAATTTCAAGAAAACAATGGTAAAAATGGATTCCTCATGCATGAATTAGCAAATGAGAGGTTAAGACCAAGAATAAGAAATATAAGATTTTATGGTACAAGTAAAGTTTAAGAAAGCTCATTGAGAGTGAGTTAATTTAGCATAATTATTTTGTTGCTTCTAGGCTTGGGAAGTTGCAAGGAATTGATTGGCAAGGAATCAAGTTAAAGTGAAAACATTAAAGCTCCTAGGTAGTAACTTGCTATGCTTTTATATTATTACACAATAATGTTCATACATGATTTATACTCTGAAAATGTTGCCATGTTCTATATCTACTTTCTTGGCTAGTTGGCTATTTATTTGATGAGGGGTAAGCCTAAAATGTCCTATTTTTAAGTCAAAATGCTGCCAAAATTTTGATAGACAACATGGTGTTTTTGAATACTTTACTAAATTGTGCAATGTTATTAATGTTTTAGTATGATGTGATGATATAATTACATGTGCAAGTTTACTCCTGAGATTTCTTAATCTTACCCCCAAGCTACTAAACATGCTAGAGACAAGTGCCACAATGGAAGAAGGCATAAGGAAAAAAAACTAATGAAGAAGCAATTTGATGTTCATAACTAACAATGATGTTTGGATAATGAAGCATGTTTTTTACTTTATGATATGGGTTATAAATTAAGTTGATTTGTAAAATCAATGTAATATGATGTCATATGACGTATGGAAAAGCATGCTAAATGGAGTTGAGTTATGAAATAAAGTTGAGATTGAAAATAATATGTATGACTCTTTATTGATAATTTATAACATGCTAATGTTTAGAAATGTTTTAGCATGATATAGTAAAGGAAATGAGCCAAAGTTTAATATCTCTAGTTAGATGACATGATAAACTTTAAGACAAGACATATTAGGTATAATTTGGCTAAGTATGGAAATAGTTATAATTCAAAGAAGTTAAGGGTCAAAAGATGGAAACTGTTTTAGTTGTAACTGTTGTCTATTTTTGGGGCTCTAAATAAAATCATACTGAATCTAAAAAATTCAGCAGTCTATATAGTTATGTAATGCTATGTCTTATGGATCATTAAGCACTAGTTTTATACAAATTGGATTGGTATAATATTAGTTATGAATTATTTTTCAAAATAGTTCCACTGCTAAACAATTTGGTGTACTAAAGGTTGATGATGACATTTTATCCAGTAGGTACATAATAAACGTACAAAGTTTATATGGTCAAAAGCTTTCTAATGATACTAAAAATGCACAAGTTGGCTCTATATACCATAAGAAATGAGTGCTCAAAGTTATGGCTCAGAACTAAGACGAATACTAGAAAGAAAGATGAACAGTAAAGTTTGACAAATGAACTATACAAATTGGGGCGTCTAAATTCTAGTTTCATATTTTTCCTATGAACTTCAAGATATGAATGATTTCGAGAGACTTGAAGCACTGAGAAATAATTTTTGTGCATTTAGTTATGATTTTTCAAATTTTGTTGCACAACTAAAGGAACAATGCACAGGAAATAGTCTTTACAGTTTTGAGCTTTCGATTAGTTCAAGTTCTGAAAATCCCTTTTACTGCATCTAAGTGAGGTAGTTCCATAGGAAAGGTGTTGAAATGCAAGATATGGCACTGATAGTTTTGAAAGAAAATAGCATGTATGCTAAACTCAAGAAGTATGAGTTTAGGCTCACTGAGGTACAGTTTTTGGGACACGTTATCTCCAACAACATGATCGCAATAGATCCCAACAACGTAGATGCAATCTTAAAGTGGAAGAGGCCCAAAATTATTACAAAGATAAAAAGTTTTTTGGGTTTAGCTAGCTACTACAAAAGGTTTAAGGACTTTTCTCAAATTGCCTTGCCACTTACAAGATTAACAAGGAAAGAAAAGCCATTTGTGTGGGATAAGGATTGCAAAAAGACATTTCAAGAATTAAAACTTAGGCTGAATTCTTCTCATGTGTTGATCCTACCCAATCCCCAAAAATCTTATGTGGTTTACATAGATGCTAGCACGTATGAATTGGGTTATGTATTAATATAAGAAGGAAGGGTGGTAGCCTATACTTCTCAACAATTGAAGCCATATAAAAAAAATATCTCACACATAATTTAGAACTTGCGGCTATTGTGCATACCATAAAGATATGAAGGCATTATCTCTATGGTGCTACCACGAAGATATTTTATGACCATAAAAGCCTCAAATATTTAGAAGATCAGAAATAATTGAATTTGAGGCAACAACAATGGATGAAACTATTAAAAGATTATGATTATTCAATTAAGTATCATCTAGGGAAGTCAAAGATGATCGATGCTCTAAGTAGAAAAGCCATTCATGTAGCCCACATGATGATATGTGAGTTAAAGTTAATTGAAGATTATAGAGATTTAGATTTATTTCTCAGGTTGGATGAGACTAAAATTGGTAATGAGTTTTAGAATGAACTGATCAAGGCCTAACAGGAAGATGTGTTTGCGAAGGGAGTCAAGGAAAGACTAAGTTAGGGAGCAACAAAAGATTTCAATGTGGCTAGTGATGGATTATCAAGGTTTAGGGAAAGATTGTATGTTCCTTCATTAACTGAGCTAAGAGAGAAGGTTTTAGTTGAAGCCCATCAAAGTAAATACACTATTTATCCAGGTGTTACAAAAATGTATCATAGTTAAAGTTATTTTGGTGGCTTGGGATGAAGAGTGATGTTACTTAATATGTGATTAAATGTTGAGTGTGCTAGAGAGTACAGATTGAACATCAGAAGCTTGCAGGAATGCTCAACCTCTCGAAATCTGAGAATGGAAATAATATAGTATTTCAATGGATTTCATAATGGGATTGCCAAGGACCTCTACAAGACTTGATGCAATAATGGTAGTGGTTGATAGATTGACAAAGTCCACTCGTTTTATAGCAATAAAGTCAACATACACCTTGGACATGTTGGCATAGGTGGACTTAAAGGAAATTGTAAGGCTTCACAGTGTGCCAAGTAGCATTATGTCGGACAGAGACTCAAGGTTCACTTCAAATTTTTGGATGGCATTACAACAGGCCCTAAGTACTAGGTTTAAGATTTAGCATAGCATATCATCATCAAATAGATTGACAAATATAAAGGATGATATAAACACTAGAGGATATGTTAAGAGCCTATGTACTTAAGCTGAAAAGAAACTGGGATGCGTACTTGCTGTTGGCAAAATTTACATATAATAATAGTTATCATTCCAATATATAGATGGCTTTATATGAGGCCCTTTATGAAAGAAAGTGCAGGTCTCCTTTATGTTGGACAGAACTAGGTGAAAGGAAGTTATTGGATCATGAATTGTAGACCAAACCCCCAGGCAAATAAAGATGATAAGAAAGAAGTTGCTAATGGCTCAAAGTAGACAAAAGAGCTATGTCGATAAAAGGAGAAGGCCATTAGAATTTGAAATTGAAGATCAAGTTTTTCTCCAGTTATCTTCCACAACTAGAGTCAGTTGGTCAATGAAAATAAAAAAGCTTAGTCCAAAGCATGTCGAACCATTTGAGATCCTTTTCAAAGCCGGACTTGTAGCTTACAAACTAACCCTTCCCCTAAACTTAAGCCAAATTCATAATAATGTCTTCCAACTTAAAAAGTATCAATCAAACCCTTTACATGCTATAGAATATGGAAGTATTAAGTTGCAAGATAATTTGTGTTATGAGGTCAAACCTAAGAAGATTATCAACCATCAAGTCAAGCAATTGAGGAATAAGAGGATTCCTCTTGTAAAAATAGTCCGGCATAGGAACAATTGAAAAATGTTGTTGTAACTATGAAAATTGTTACTTAAAGGTATAGGCAATTTTTTTCAAATAGTGCCTATTCCAGTGTTACCTATTGTTTTAAGCAACAGTTTTTTGTATCCTTTAACTACATCTTTTGAAAAATGTTGCCTATGTATGAAAATTATTGCTTATGTATGAAAATTGTTGCCTATAGTATGAGAATAGGCAATAATTACATGGTAAACCTATTGCAACAGTTTTGAAATGTTGTCAAGATTAAGTACAGTTTAGAAATATTGCCTAAACTCTCGATAGGCAACAATTTTAAATTGTATATATAGCAGGTATAAGTAACATTTTTTAACTATAAGCATTTATAAATGTTTCCTAAAAAATCAATTGGCAATTTGTAAATATAATCTTATTTTGAGTATGACTAACACTTCAGAAAATCAAAATTAAAAGAATGAGAGAATATTGAGTAGGAAAATTGATACTCCTTTTACTTCAACAAGTTCAATACATAATAGGTATCTAATTCAATTCAATACATATTGTCCCCTAGCTATTAGCATGCAATAAAATACATTTATATTCTAAAATTGTTCAAAGCTTTCTCTAGTTCAAAGCGCCTTCCATTGTTCTTCAAACTCTGCCTCCATAATCTGCTATAGTGTTCATGATGCAAGAAATTCCTTGTGAAACATATTTGACTATGTCAATGATATTCTATACCAACTCATAACAGTAGTAATAATAAAAATTATCATATGACTATTTTCAATATTTTGTGCCTACTACTCTAAACCAGCATACAATGTTTATTCAACCACATCATAATAGAGTCAATCACTAAAACAAACAAATTCTAACTTTTAATATTTATGTTCAAATCTACAACTAACATAACATAGAGAAGTATTCCAAATATTCTTTTAACTTTATTAAAACTAACATATAACCAAGCAATGCTTGTGAAAAATATTAAATTACAAATTGAGCTTGGTTCAATTGAGAGAAAGACCATCTACCATACACTAGAGATAAAAGAGAAATGACTAAAAGTTCAAAATTTCATCAAGGCTATGTCAAGTTACTAAACATTCCGGCAAACATTATAGATCCAAGTAGACACTAAATATAAATTATAGCATTACATCAAACTCTGTGAAGCATAGCCATTTATACAATGCTTGAGAAAGAGGACCTGTACTTGAGAAAACCTCTTAAAGATGGGATTATGTGACATGAGGTTGAAGGTTGCCAATATATCTACATTTCCTCAAAATCTAACAGAAAATGTCAAAATCCAAATACAAATATAGCCCATTCCACCACCTGTAAAGTTAGTGATGCTAAAATTAGTCTATAAAGGGTATATAAATCCTATAGAAAGCATAAAGTCATTATTTACCAAACAAAAGAAATAGACCTTTTAAATAAGAAATTGCTCTCTTCAATAGTTACATAGACTCATATATTTGCAACCCACATATCATCAATAACCATTTCCAACTTGTTTAATGGAAAGCATTGACAAATGGTGAAAACCTTTGCTTCAATATATTAAACTTGTTTAATGGATCATATTCTATAATGAAATTATCTTAAAAACATAATAAAGTATCATAGCTGCAATAACGGATATACATAAAACATACCATTGTGTGATCAAGATACGAGACAATCATGACATTCAGAAGGTTTTAGCCTCTCCATGTTATTCAATCAATCTACAATTTAATCCAATAAATACACTGCTTTAACATTCATCTGAAAGTAGACAAGCACAAAGAATTACTAAAATGCAACAAAGTAACTTTATGCAAGATAGTATATGCATCTTATTCTATACCTACCTCAATAGACATATGCATAAGCTTTCCACATATTTTTATATGTATCTTCAACTCTTATGATGATTAGATATTTGGCATATTATAAGCAACGTCTATTTGAAAAGGATTAGTTTTTCAATTTTTAATTAAAGAAAGATACTGAGATTTTTTTATGCAAGAGATAATTTTTCTCATAATCTTTCAATTCTGAAAGTTGAAATAAAATGATAGAGCCAGGTTTATAGGTTAGATAATTTATCTCGTAATTTAGCAAGAACATGGAATAAGTTCATACTTGAGCTGAATCAATATAATATTGAAATTGTCTAAAATTGAATTGAATAGGCCAACTAGTAGAGCTTTTTAAGTAGTTCAACATAGCCTAATAGGCCTCCAAAGAATGTTAGTTAAATGGATCAATTGTAAAGTATTTAACAAATCTACTTAAACTTGAATTCTACCAACCTTAACTTGGATTTCTCAAGAAACTTTAGTATTATCCTGCAAAAAAAATTCAGACACAATGATGTCACTTAACTCCACAAGCATAGCAACATAGCAACTAAATAAGGCATTACTAGTCAAGATCATAGTGCTATTCATACAACTACTTCACCTAACAAGATCAAAGGAGGAAATAATTCAGACTCGCAAACTCTCTCGGCTTCTCACCCATAAAAGATTATAACTTACCTTTCTTTTATATTTCTTGTTGCAATACACACAAAATTCATTTAGTTCACCCTTTTCCTTTGAAATTCCACCTTCAACAGCTCACCTTTCGATAACAAAAAATAGTACAAAAGGAGGTCTAATAGACAAATACCCATAGTCTAATCACCCAATCATATTAAAAATAAAATTTACTTGATTATAATTGCATAAAATACCCCCTTCAACATGCTCACATCACCACCATCCCTATATCCTAAATTTGTCTAATTTAGAATCCAAAATCATCCCCAATCTTGATTCTAATCAGCAAAAAAGAGGGAAAAGGAGGTGAGTTAGAGAGGATGTCTTGCCTGCGAATCTATGACTTAGAGTTCGAATTGCTTCTTGCGAGATTGTGACTATGAACTCGTTCTCCTTCGACTTCGAGTTCGCTCTGCGATTTGCCTCAGCAAGACTCTTCGTAACAAACAAAAGGGATCAATAAGACGATGACTGGAGAAGGAGGAGGACAGCTGGAAGAGGAGGATGCCAGCTGGAGCCACCAACAAACGATTGTTGGTTTCATGCAGGCAAAGAGAACAGCTATAAGGTTTGGAGTACGAAGGCCAAAGGGAGAAGAAAAGGACTTTACATTTTGGATCTAATTTTGTAATATATTTGTAATGTAATTGTAATTCTAATGTATAATGTAATATCTGGTATTTTATAGGATATTAAATGAGGTAGTAAGATAAAACAGAGAATATTTTACAATGTGCCTAGAATTATAGAGAAATGGGCAGAAAAAGACAAAAATGATAATTTTCCATATTAAAACTGAAAAAGAAAAAATTATAATTTTGCCATAATAAATAATTCTTTACAAAATGGTCCCTAAAAAGTATGAATTGATATAATTTTTCCCCTAGAAATAAATTTTATTGTAATTTAGTTCCTATAAGAAGGAAATTACGTGAGTAGTTAAGTAAAAAGAAGTTTTGGAAAAAATTACAGCTAATAACTCAAAAGTTTCAAAAATTATAATTTAGTCTCAAGTTAAGGGTATTTTTGTACTATGAAAAATTATAATCAAAAGGAACCTCTTGATGAGCCAAAGCTAATGGAATATTGCTTGAAAGTTATTTAGATTAATATAATTTATATTGGGTATTAAAGTTTTCTAATTAATATTTTACCCGATAAAAGAGATTTTAGATTGTAGAAATAAAAGTTCCAAGTCAAGGACACTAAATAAATATTACCCAAATATATTTTGGGACAAAAAGATATTATAATCCAAAAAGAAAATTTTAGATAATCTTGTACCAGTTTAATGACAATTACGAAAAAAGTATTTAATCGGTACAGGTAAAATTAATCGGTAAAAGATATTTTGTTCCATAAAAATTGTCAAAGCAATTTTTGGCCCAAAAAAAAAGGCAAATCACGTTTCAAAATGGAGAGGGGATAAGGAAGGAATTATGTGAAAAGCTTTTGAATAAAAGTAACCAAGATTAACTAAAAAATAACCATGATTAAATTGTTGTTTCATATCTTTTCTTAAAACCCTTGGTTAAGACATTTGGCCTTCATTTTCTTCTGCATTTTCACGTTCCAAACAGTTGCAAGAAGAGTGAGAGAGAGAGCCAAGCATGAAGAAGGAAAGGGATAGCTTGAAGGCACAAGTTCAAGAAATAAGTTGCAAGGTGAGTTTTATTGTTCCTTGAGTATTTAGTGAGGTTGCTATGGAGTATTTTCTCTTTTATCTCACTTTAAGTTTTAGCCATGGCAAACTCTAGAGAGAGAAAGTTCAGTCATGAAGAAACCAATCCATAGAAAAGTTTAGAAAAGACCTCGAAAGCAAGAATATATGGTTAGATTGAAAGTTGATGGAGTAATTATTTTTCTACAATTTTTTGAAATTTTTTGTCATATTAGGGTTCAATATAGGAAGGGAATTTTATATTTTTTACCCCAAAAATAGATTTCTTGAGTCTAAATTAGGTTAAGATAAGTGCGTTGTATAAGAAATTTCTAAAGGATAATCAAATAGAATTTTAGGTTCAAGTTAGTCACTTTGTGAGGAAGCTTTCGTAATCAGTGGCTAATGACCATATTTTATGATGTTACAGGACTCCAAAAAGTATTTGAAGGCTAAAGGAAGTGTTCTCAAAGTTTTAAGAAGTTTGGAAAGACATAAGGTAGTTATTTTTCCTATTATGCCCAATATTATCATACTTTATTTTTATGATATTATGACTATGCCATGCTTTTGTTTGAATAAATTATGATGAGAATGTGTATGTATGATGGAATATAACTACTAAGATTCTTTGAATCTCATCCCTGTCCAAATGTTCAAATAGTTTAGGTTCAAGCCATGACAGGGTTGCCAAAGAAGTCAAGGGCAAGGAAGGAAAAGTTGATGTATGAGATTTTGTTACTTAGAATGATTATGTTTTATGAAATGTTATGTAAAATTATATGGCATATGATTGTTCTGTATCTTCATGCCAATATGTTTCCTTAAGTGTTATGTAACGTGTAAATAAGTTTGAGAACAATAGATGGCCATATATAGACAACTGGCCCTTTCATTTTGCAAGTTAAAGGGATATAAAGTGACAATCTGATATCTATATGATTTTGTGAGTATTGTTTAGACCCTTTTGTGTTTAATGTATAAGTATTATATATGTATGAAAACAAGACATAAAGAGCTTTTCATAGGCATAAAGATCACTCAAATTGGAATTGGGTATGATTTATGGTGATTTTTCAAAATTATGGTCAAAAATAAAGTTTTAGAATTAGACAATGGCTACAATGATTCTTGGAAAACTTAACTGTATGAATTAGTCAAATAAATATCTAGTTGCCTATTTTTCCTATATAGAGAATCTTTCTAACTATTTTTAGAGACTTGAATCCTTAAGATAATTTTTTTATAATTAATTATGAATTTTTAAAGTTTGTCGGATAAAATGGATTTGACAAAATGAATAGTACCTGAGAATTTTTAAAATTTTGATTTAAATTTATCATGGATTCAAATCATTAGTCATGCACGTATGGATATATTTAAGGTCTATTACATGGAAAATTGGCATAAAGTAAGGTGTTACACATGACATATTACATACACACATACACTTATATAACCAAATAAAAAATATTTAAACAACATTAAAAATTAAAAGTTCATTAAAAAATTAAAATGAATAGAAATGTGAAAAAGAATAAAAAAAAGGAAAAACTAGGAAAAAAACCAAAAAATCAAAATATTTAGAAAATGAGATCAAAATTTACCTTATTTCCAAGTCGCTATAGAATTTTTGTAAGTGAGAATAGAAAATTTCTAAGTCAAAATATAAGTTTTTTTGTACCAAGTAAGAATAGAAAAATTTTCTATTATGACTTGAAAATTTTCTATTCTCACTTGAAAAAATTCTATTCTAATTTGAAAACAATGTGAACTTTGGTTTCATTTCCCAAACATTTTAATTTCTTGGTATCAAAACCCAATTCTCCCTAAGAATTATAAATTAGTGCCAAAATTAAAAAAAATGCAAAGTTTTTTAATAGGAAAACCATACATGACATTTGTTACATGTTACTTGTAGGAAGCATTTGTTATGGAGAACAATTGGCATAAAGTAAGCTATCCTAAAATTATAATACAACTGGTGAAAAATGTTGCCTATTTGGTTATAAACAGCAATTTCCAAGTGTTAGTAAGTGTTACTTAAAGCAGAAATAAAAAGGCATCAATAGAAAAGTGTTGTGTATTCCTATATTTAGGCAACTTTTTTAACTATTACAAAGAAAATTATTATCAAGAGTAAAAAATGTTGTAGTGTGAAAAAGTTTATCTTTAAAAGAAGCAACATGGGAACTGGAATTAAAATTAAGGCAAAAGTATCTAGAACTATTTAATTAGGGTATGTTTTAAAATTTCGAGGAAGAAATTTTATTTAGTGAGAGAAATATAATATCCCTATATTTTTGCATGTATTTAAACAATTAGATGATTATGTGAAATGATATGAAAATGTTCTGGATTGATGTGTGATGATTAATGCTTAAAATAGCATAAAAAGATCAAAAAATGACTTAAAAGGGAAAAATAGTTATTTTGCTAAAAGGTAAGGATAAAATGGTCATTTTAGAAAAGTAGAGAAAAAATAATATTATAATACTATAGTGTATGGTAAAAGTACAAGTGATACTAGATATGTGGGTCTTGGAAAAATACAAGTATAGTAAAAGGCGGATCCCACGTGAATAATAAATGCTGATTGAATAAGATGAATAGTAAAAAGTAATCAAGAAAAGTGGACCCCAAATAAAAAAGTAAAGAGTAAAAGCTAGTGGGCCCCATAGATAAAGTATATAAAAATAATATAAAATATAATAAAAAATCCAGATAAAAATACATAAACTAGAGCAATTGGATATGTAAAAATGTAAGATAGTAATTTCTCTCTTCTCACTTAATTTGACCAAAAATTAGAGGACAAAAATACCCTCCCCCACCTCTCTTACAAGGGTGAAAATATCTAAGGACAAAGAGGTAAAGTGACATAAAATAATGAAGATTAATCTTAAGCTATTACATCAAAGTTTCATCTAAGGGTCCAAATCCTCCCAAGCCTTCTATAAATAGGCTCCCCCCCCCTCTTTGCTCATTTTAAGACCAAAAGGTGGGAGGTTAGAGAGAGAGAGAGAGGGCGTGAGGCAGAGAGAGAGGGAGAGGCCAAGAGAGTGGGGAAGGAGGAAAGGGAGAAGAGAAGAAGGAAGAGGAGAAGGAAGGCAAGGAAGGAAGCTCAAAAAGTGAGGGCCCTCTTCTCCATTCACTTCTAGTTTCTTTTCTTGTCCATTTGGCATGAGATAGGTTAAGGTTTGAAGCATTTTCATCCTCCTCCATGGTCTTGATGTCTCAGCCAAAGTAAGAAAAGAGGGCATGGGTTTGTGTCTCATAAAGCTAATGATAGAAATGAGTATGTGATGTAGTATAACACCTAGAATGCATGTTTAACTGGTTAAAGATTGAAGCTTTCTATCATGGGTCTTTGAGGGCCATGCCTTAGCCAAGATGAAGAGTGCACAAGGGAACGAGTTTTTCATGAAACCAATAATTTCAATAATTCCTAGGATGTAAAATATACAAGAAAGGTCAAGGAATTCATTATAGAAGTTAGTTACAAAAAGTCAAAAGTTATGGCCACCTATGCATACATAGTTTCCCATTGTGTTATCAAGTTATTTAGTAAGGTTTATTGATGATAATAGGCTCCAAACAAGTTACAGAAGTAAGCTAAAGCAAGTTGAAATTCAAGTTGAAGTAAAGAATTGTAAAACTCTAAGATAGTCTCTTATTACGTCTTTTTGTTATTGGACAACAATGTTTAACATGTTTATATGTTATGAAAATGATGTCATGTTATTGTTATGACTATTTTTGTGACTAGTTGACTATTTCTTTGATGAGGACTAAGCTCGAGATGTCCTATTTTTAAGCTATTATACTACAAAATTTTCTTTAGATAATATGGATGTTTTATGAAACCATGCAATATTTTCAATATTTTAAATGTGTTATGATGATGCATTGGCATGTACAAGTTAACTACTAAGATTCTCTAATCTCATCCCCATAGTTTCCTAATGATAGAACCAAGCAATGGCAAAGGAAAGCATGTTGGCAATGAAGATTAATGGTGCTGAAAACTGTTACTGGAAACTGTTTTGCCTGTAAATGCTGTCTATTTTGAAAAGATGTGTAAATCTGTACATTACTCCAATAATTTAGATGTCTTTATACATGAATAGAGCTATGTCTTATAAACAATATAGCACTGATTTAAATGTATTTAGGTTATATAATTGAAGTTATGAATGTTTTCCCAAGGCTGTTCTAATGAAAAATAATTCTGATCCCTAAAGGTTTATGTTGCAACTATGATCACTAGGTATACAATATGTAACAACCCTAAGAGATAAAATATCTAAATATTTGTAAACAGTTCATGAAAATAAACAGACACCGTTTTATGTAAAAAATGGCAAAGAGGCCATTTTTTTTGTCAGATAGAAAAATGAGAAATTACATCTTTGTCCCTAGAAGTTAAGATAACTACATTTTATCCCTCAAGAATGAAAGTCACGTGGGAACACATGAGAATATATTTTGGGTAAAATTACAGCTAATGACCCTGAAGAATTAAAAATTATAATTTGGCCTCGGGTTAGAGATAATTTTGTAAATATATAAAATTACTGTCAAAATAAAGCTTGCAACAAGTTGAGTCCAATGATATATACCATTGAGGTTAACTGATTAAAAATAAAGAAATAACCAATATCGAGTGTCCAAAAATAACTTAATACCAATAAAGTAAATTATAGGCTCCACAGACAGTTAAAAGGTAACTGGTACAGGATATAGGTCTCACACAAATATTGTTTGAAATAGGATAATTAAGGAAATATAGATATAAATTTAGCATAGTCATGTATTCCTAAAATACTAATTTACTGTAAAAGTAAATTTATCGATATCGGTAAAAAGTATCTGACACAGGATATATCTGGACTAAGAAAAATATGCAGTATTTTGGACAAATTCATCCCTTATTTGTTGTGATACAGCAGTTTCCCACATGTTAAATTGACTATTTAATTAGTTAATGAAAACTTATGGAGGAAGTTGTTGAATTAACCAAGGTTAAGGCAAATAAATATGATTAAATTTTGCCATTAGATCTCTTTCCTCCCTTGGACATCTAGCTGCTGTATTGGAGATTTAAGAAGCTTAAAAATTACAAAGAGCAAGAGGCAAGTGGACGTGTGAAGAAAGTGAGGAAAAGAGAAGCAAAAACTTGAAGGCTTAAGCTCAAGTAGTAAGGTAAGTTCTTTTATGATTCAAGCAAGTAGTTTGGCTTAGTTCATGAAGTTCTCTCATTTCTCTTCTCAAGTTCAGTTCTGTCCTAGACCTAGGAAGTGAAAAGGATTGGGTTTTTGTGTAATAAAATTGATAGAAAGCTTGATTTATATGAGAAAGCAAGGATACCAAGAGATTGAAGCAAGATTATATGAAAATCTTTTCTTCCTCACTTAGGGCTTAGTCTATCCTGTCTAATAAGTTGTCTTAGAGTGGGAATCTCATTAATTTGATATCAAAAATGGATTCCCCATGATCTAAAACCTTAAGAACAACTATGGATGCAAGGAAAAACCAAAAGAATTGCAAAGTGAAATTTTAAGGGTTCGATAAGCACTTGGTGAAGCAAAGCTATGAATCAGTGATTTATGTGCTTCATTGGTGCTATGTGTAGGTTCAAGGAAGCTTAATCAAGTCAAAGAATAGGTGCACAAAGTTTGGAAAGGAAGGGAATACATTAAGGTAACAATTTTACCATTTACTTGCATTATGTATCTTACATGATTTCTATGAGTTTAATGACTTGTCATTTGATTATTTTTTATGAATTGTGATGGTTGGCTAAGTTGAAATGAGAGGTTTATGACCTCTGGATGTCTATTTTATAAAATGAAATCCTGCCAAAATTTTTATGAAATTATTTGGCATATTATGATCAAGTGATTATTGATTGTTTTTATGAAGCTTTTATAATGAATGTGATTATATGTATGCTTGAATAGTAAATATCACTGAAATTCTTTGAATCTCACCCCCCTCATAAATAACTAATCATGCTAAGGAAAAATCATAGAAAACGGCTAAGAAAGGAGCAAGTTGCATGAAGAAGATAATGATGAGTGGTTGATGTTGCAAAGTTATTATGTTATGATGTGATCATTTGTATCAATATATGTGTAGATGAGTGAAGCTACCAATATTTGTAATCATGTATTTCTAAGTTTCTCATTATGTTATGTATGAATGTGGTACAATGAATGATGATGTAAATATAATATGAAGCTCATTTTGCCAAGACATGAATGAAAATGTTTAATCTGAACATCTTGATAGAAATATAGATACTGTTAATGAGAGGTAGGGCAATTAGTTTAAGTAATATATATGCTCTTAAAGTACACAAATAGAGCTTTAACATGGTCTAAAGAGCACCTATTTGGAATTGTGTACGAATTATAGTTATTTTTCAAAATTAGGATTCAGAACAAGGCAAGATTGGGAAAACTGGACATTAAAAGTTAGGCACTGGCAAAAGAAAATATTAAATTGTACGAAACTCCAAAAATTCAGCGGTTTACACGTATAGCATGGTCTATGTTTAAAGTTTAATATGCCACTGATTTGGAGGTAATTGAAGCTATATAATAGAAGATATAGAGGTTTTCCCAAAATTATTCTAGTAAAAGTTGAATTCTGACCCTTCACAATTTAAGTTAACACTATGCCCTGTGAAAGTGAAATAAATATACAAGAAAAATATGTCTAGAAGGTAGACATATATAGCTTTCAAATGACATAGATTATACATGATTTGGTCCAGAATTGAATGAAATATGATTTTTCAAATTTATTGTTAAAATTAGGAATTTTCAGAAATGACCAAATCTATAGTAGTTTTTGAAGGAATAATCTGTACTAACTAGCCTAGTATTTGCTCTATTTCTTATTTTTCCCCACATATAAAATCTTTTTATTTATTTTTAAAGACTTGAATCACTTCGACACGATTTTTATAGAATTAGTTATAAATTTTCAACTTTCGTCAACAAAACTGAAATTTTCCAAGTAAACAATACCCGAGAAAATTGAAAATTTTATTTTTGAAATTAAATTCATTCAAACTTCTCTTCAAGTATTTTTGGACTCAAAAACGATCTAATACATAGGAAATGGACCCTAATATAAGGTGTTATACAATAAATATACAATATTCATATTTTAGAAAGTAGACACATATAGCTTTCTAATGATGCTTAGAATGCACAAATGACTTGGTATTTTATGAGATATGAATGTCCAAAGTTATGGCTCATAATCTGGATAGAAATTGAAAGTTCAAAATAAATAGTAAAGTTTGAAGAATAAACTGTACGAATTTGAGCAATAACTTTCTAGTTTCATATTTTTCCTATGAAATTCAAGATGTGAAAAAAATTTTATGACTTGAACTACAGAAAAATAATTTTTGTACATTTGGTTATAATTTTTCACAATTTGTTGTGCAAATAATTGTAACAGTGCAAAAAATAGTTTTTAACAGTTTTAAATTTTTAATTGGTTCAAATTAATAAAGGATTTTCAAATGCTTCTAAATGAGACAGTTTACATGGAAAAGTTATTAAAATACAAGATGAAATAGATTTCATTTACCCATTAGAGAAAACCAACTTAAATTGATAATCAAATGCACTTTTGATTACTTCAACTAACACAGCTGCAATTTTCATCTTTCAAGTACAAACCATGAATAGATCATACTCTGTTGAAATTACTGCAAAAAAGTTATCACTTAATTCATTTAGACACATCTTCTCAACAATAAGGGCTATCATCCTTGTAAGGGCACCAATTTCAAGCTCAAAAACATAGATGACAAAATCAATAATTAAGAGAGTATGTCCTTTCATCCTCCCCAAGTCAAGGAATTTAAAGGTTTATTTGAAATTAGAAACTGCTTGTCCCCTGTTAAAAAATGAATGTAGATAAGACTTTTATGAATTGGTTCACCATATCTTCCTATCTCCAAGTCCACTCCCTCTGCTAGATTTCTTGAAAGATGCAAATTAACATGATACATGGCTTTGTAAGTTACTCTACATATATCCATCTTGCATCATTACTTTCTTAACTCATGAAAATAATTATACGGCCTTTTGAATTGTTCCTTTAAAGACCCATGAAGGTGATTTAATGCCTTTTTGTTGCTCTATAAGCCACTGTTTTGAAACGTTTGCATTCTACTTTCGCCTTGCTCTATCAATAATATATTTCAATTTATACTTAGGGTTCTCTTTCACCCTTTCTTCAATATGCTCACTCAACCATTTAGATTTTAACAACTTATTTTTCACCTCCCTACTACATGTATGTTTGTTAATGATCTTCCTTAATTGCCATGTTTCTTGTCCCTTTAACTAAGCACAATATGCCATCCAATGACAATTAGACTTGCATCTTACTCTAATCTCTTTCTTGTCATTCTTGACAATCTTAAGCCCTTTGCCAGCATGCACTGCATAAGACACTATTGCTTCTTTAAAATCCTCCCGAGTCTTGTAAAGGGTTCCTAGCTCCCACTTGTACTCCTTCATGTCTTTTAGCAACTTCTGCAATGGAAATCTATTCTTGAGGCTTCCATCTCCATCACCATCTTCTTTCTCATAGCTATCCAAGTCTTGATCATTCTTGGAGCAAGTATAATGCTCATAAACTACAACATCATTAAGCAAGTCTCGATTACTAGATTGCGCTTGCTCAAAGTTATCATCTTCATATGCTTCTTCTTCACTATCATTGAAGTGAATGTCTAAGGCACTATCTTCTTCAACTTTTATTGCATCTTTGTCATTGTTTACTTCATCATCATTTTCTATGGCATGTATTACAAACAATTCCACCATTCCATGATGAATACTTATGTTGTCGATGTCCATAGCAGTATGGTCATCAGAAATGAGTCTCAACCCATCACTTATACTTGTCCCATGCAAGTTGTACCATATTTCTTTTACTGAAATACACCCTTGATCTTTCAAACTGTCTAGAATTCCAAAGTAACTCCACCTATCAATATCACATTTATCCCTTGCAATTTTTTGCCCATATACATATCATACATCAAGTGAAGTAACAAAATACCCTCCATGATGCACCTCAACTTTAAACTACATCATATAGAATTTGTTAAAAAAATTATCATGGCAACAAAAAAATGAAAAATGGCATCAATTAAAAGATATTAGAATAAAAATAATGAGAGAAAATATTGTATTTTTCCTAAATTTTACTCTCTAATTCTAAAGAGTAATTAAATGAATAATTACAGCCAAAAAAATACTAAAGAATGATTTAATTATCACACATTAATATTTATTTAGACAATGAAATAAGTGGTAAAAGAAATAATTCATAGTTTAGATGAAGAATCAAAATCCTTATTCTTTACAGGTGAACATTGCAATTGAGGGGTATGTGGGGTGTTCACTTGTGACCATTATTGATAGTAATTATCAGGTATTTACATTGCTTGCTCTATTTATGTAGGTATCATATAGGGCTATTAAACTATTGGGATCAAGTTCAGAGCATCATGGAGGATGCGACTCCAATGTACAACCACTCGTTTACTATATTTTGGAGACTATAGGTCTAGTGCTATCACATATAATTAGAGCAATGAACAAGAGAATGAAAAGGCAAACAATTGCATCAAAAAGAGTCAAACAAAAGAAACATGAGAATAATGGAGAGTAAGACAGAATTGCTAGAATAGACCAAGCATCTACAAACTATTACAAGTAGTGTATGTGAAAAAGCAAATGTTAATTAATAAGCTCTTTTATCTCAAAGTCAGGCAAGATTGGAATTAGAATAAAGCAAATATTAACATAATATTAAAATTTCATTGAAGTAGAATAAAGTAAATATTAACATAACATTTCAATTTCATTGAAGTAGTTTGTACTGAGTGATTTGCTTCTCAAGAATATGGGTGAATTGTATATAGATACATGATTCTTGTATGATTGAATTTGCATAAATCTGGGTTGAAATGGAAGTCTTAATGGTGGAAGCAAAATGTTTTATCATATATAATGAATGTAGGGTTTTCTAAGCGGTTATGGTAATTTTTAAAGGTTTTAAAATATTTTAAAAGTAAGATAAATCAATAGACAAAGGTAATATAAGTTGGCATTTATTTGTTTTGCATTAATAATGAGCTGGCTTTAAAATTTTGATGTAAGCATTTTTTGTTAAATCAATTAACAGAATTAATAAAAAGGAAATTTCTTATTATATTTTAAAAATTAAAGGATTAAAAGGAAACCTTTTTAAACTTATAGGACTAAACTAAAACCTAATGTAAAGTTATAGGACTAAAAGTATAATTTTGCCAAAATTGAAATCAAACTTTTCATTGCATTAGTGCATATTTCTTTTAACGTTATTTGTTTTTTGTCCTAGGTCTTACACCCTTTGTAGGTTTGGTTCTTTTTGTTTTCTTCCTTTATCATGATTTTTGTATTTCATTGTATTAAACTTTATTATAAAATTATTATTATCATTTTTATAAAAAATGTTTATTTTTTGGTAACTACTGCTTCTTACTTAAACATAAATCAACTCAATCAAGAATATTAAAACTATATAGAAGATAGCATGTTAGTGCAAGTGGGAGGTTAGAATATTATACTATATTATCAAATTTTTCTTGAGCAATAATAATGATAATTACTTCTTTATATATGTGCAAGAGATACAATATATATTTTTGACATTATTTACTCATAAATCAAACATGTATTCTTATAATCAAAATCCCCCATCTAGCATGGGGGTTTAATTTCTTTTACAATAAACATTGAACATACATAAATATAATAATTTTTTTCATTGATTGGGAAAAAAAGTAAGGACTCGTTTGGTTCTCAGTTTTGTAAAATTAAATTAAGATAAATGAAGTTTGTAAAAATGAAGTTTAGATAAAGTAAGTTTGTTGGAAGTTGTTTATGTTTGGATATTCCTTTTGTAAAAGTAAGTTTGACAAAAAATCTGTTTGGATGATAAGAGTTAAAAGTACTTTTAAATGTATAATATAGAGTAATTTTATTTCTTTTTTTTTATTAAAGAAAAAGTAACTTTTTCCCTTCTTTTTCAAAATCATAGTTTAACTCACTTTTCATTTTTAAAAAGACAGTTTATGTTTAGCCAAACACATCTTCTTAAAAAATTATGGTTGAAAACCATGGTTTATTTTCGAAAATAGAGAACCTCACAAGCTCTAAATAGTAGGAAGGAATAAGAAAGAATACATTAGTGATTTATATAAATGAATAGTTGCATTTATTTTATCTTTATTGTATTGTGAAAACCATTTATTTATGTGGCATCAAACATCAAATTATACGAATTAATTCCAACTTTTAATATTATTGTTATGATAATATTATAGTTCAACTAACTTTTTGTTTATATTTTACTAAATTATAGTATAAACAATAAGATTTTGTTCATTATGCAAATTGCATGGGGAAAAATACTTCCCACACATCACGCAGGGGATAAATTCTAGTTATACTAAAAAGCCTACATTTTTTTTGTCTTTGACAAGTACTAAAAGGCCTAAATGAACTAATATTTATTCTAAACAATTATAAAAATCATAATTATATTGAAGAACGAAAAAATTAATTGATCATCATATCCTCATACTAACAAAATAATATAAAATAAATAAAGAAAAACTTTACTTCCTTGAAAAACCTTTTCGTGCCCCTCCTATTCCTTATTAGAGAATACTAAGGTGTTTATTCTTATATAATTATCTTCCAATTATATGTTGACATATGCTTTTTTTTGACAAATTAATTTAATTACAAATGACTAACTTAAACTGGTTAACTAATTTTCTAAATTTAACATTTAATAGGAGAAAACCTAATTTCTTCTTTATTGTGAAGGTGAATTTGTCGCAAATCACTTTTTTGCAACCAAGATTTACATTGCACTTTCTCCCCACTAAAACTCATGTGTAATGTGGGAGGGAAATGTTGATGAGGGAGAGCCAGATATCAAACTTAAACTGACAAGAGCAACCCATTAGAAAATATAGATCATACTATTTCTTTTAGTAGTAAATCTTGTATTAGGTTTAAAAAAAAAGATTAAGAAAATTGATGTTATTTTGGATTTATAATATATTTATCTGGGTTTGGTTGGTTAGAGAATAATTAGTGATTATTATAATTGGAAAACTCATGTTGTCCCGTGTCAAATAGTGATCTTAGAACATGGAGTCATTGAATGAAAGAGCTTATTTGTGTTAGGAGGAGGAGAAACAAAGCTATTTTACATATTATATTGCATTTTCTTTATAATAGTAATAATCCTATCATTAGTAATCATACAAAGGAATGATCGTTTTAATTTTGTTTTCTTGTTGATAAAAAAAATTATTTTCCAAGATAATTATTTTCACATGATCTTTATTTTATCTTCTTGATTATTGCTCTAAGAACTGTAACAACTATATTTTTAATATTTTTAAATTTTAATTTTGAAACTTGATTAAGTGAGTTTTTGGAATAATCAGAAGATAATTGATGTTTACGAAAAAAATTTAACAATCCATATATTTAAAGTGTAATTTGGAAGGTAATTAACCATTATTTGTGATAAAAATAAAATAATAATCTTGAGAAAATTGTAGTTTAGAGGGTAGATATGAAAAAGTCTTGTAGTTAAGTCCTAAAAAAATTATACTTTTGCCCCAAATTGGGAAATGACTTTAAATAAGTCTTTTTACTCGTTTTGAAACCAAACAACACCAAACTCGCATTTTGTTTTCCTCCTAGGTTTATGCCAAAAATTGTGTCATAAGATGTTCTAGGATAGATTTTAAGTAGTTTCATAGCAAATTCTTAAGATAAAGTTGAGATTTCTCATTTTCCTTTCTTCTTCTTTTGAGTTTTTGTTGTTATTTGGTACTATTGTTATTAGGTAAGCTCGTTTTTAAGCTTTGAGGTCCGATTATTGTTGGGAGTTTTACTATATCATCTTCTTGGGAAGCTATTTAAGGCCATGTATGTGAATTTATTGAAAGATTTACATAACTTCAACTCCAAATATTCAAATGTAGTTGAATCCTTGGTGGTGAAATGTGATTTTCAAAATGTTTGTTGTTTGGAAAAGAAATTAGTATATTTAGCTTCTCTGAGATACCAATAACGGGCATGTAAAGTTTGGTGTAATTTGTGTTGAATAAGAAGTTTTGATTATTCTAAACAGCTAGAGTTTGGAAAGGAAAATATCAAAGGAGAATGAAAAGACCAAGTAAAGAAATTCAATGAAGAACAAGTGAAGATTTAGTTGTTAGGATTTCTCACTACATACACTGAGTAAAAAACTTTGATTCTTACTTATTTATATTACCACAGTACTTAAACGAGTAATTTCATAGTTATCTTATATTAGCATATGTTAAAATTAAAAAATGCTAACCAACAGACAAATTTTGCATTTGACCCATGTGTATTTTGTGCAAAATTAAAACTTTACTTAGTGAAATTTGAAGATACAAAGGTTTTATCTCTAACAGACAAATTTCAGTTCTAAAATTTGAATTTTAGGTTAAGCATTATTGGTAAAAATGTGCAAAATTTATATGAAACTTAGATAAAATTCAAATATTGGTGAAGTTCAAAGAGAGTTAGAGTCACCTCCTCTGATAGACAAACTTTGGACTTCAAAGTGTGAATTTCAAAATGGCAAGTTCTGAGTCTCGTTAGAGCATGCCTCTGACAGATGAACTTTATAGTTCAACATTTGAATTTCACAAAGAAGAACTTTTGTGTCATGTTGAACATGCCTCTAACAAATAAATTTCATCATATTAAATTCAAATTTTGAGTACACTGTGAAAATATAAGACAAACTGTTCAATCCTAACAGATGCACTTTCAATATAAAAATTCGTATGTTATAACATCGCATATCTTTGACAAACTCAAAATTCAAATATCATATTTGAACAGATGAATGTTGAAGTTCAACGTTGAAATCTTTAATCTTCTATCTTTGCGAAATTTGTCTTTTGAACCCAAAATTCAAATTTTAGCATGTCAGACACATTAAATGCAGTTGCTGAATGGTTATTTCTACAGAGTAACCGTTAGTTAAAGTTTTTAATGGATAGATCTTATATCTAATGACTAGTTAAGTCACAAATATATAAATAGAACTTCATTTCAAGTTGTAGGTAACGAATTTAAGTCTATTTTTGCCAAAACTTTGTTGAATTTATTAGATAAAGCTGTTTCACCCACTTACTGCATTTATTATACCATAACTTTTATATTTACTCTACTCTAGAGAGTATTCATATATGTATAAAATCTTTTCTTTATCTGGAAGAAAAATTTTTTGTGAGGGAAATCACAAAGGGATTTAGGGAAACATTTGTAAGAGTGTTGAGTGAAATTTTTAGTATTCTTATAATAGAGCACTTGATTATACTGTGGCATTGCAATGAGTCCATTGAATCCTTGTAGATAGTGAAAATTTCAAGTAATGGCTTGAGGACTAAATGTAGGTCAAGTGGATTAAACCGAACTAAGATAAATCTCTGAGTTTCTCACTTCTCTTATCAGTTTTACATTCATATTTATTATATTATGTTTTTCTACAAAGTTTTGTTTTCACCATTATACTTCATTTCTGTAGAAAAATTTCATACTTCCCAATTCATCCCCTTTTGAAAAGCTAGTAGTCCTAACAATTTGAATTTGAATTGTTATATAAAAAGTTTACTTGAAAATGTAACTTTATTGAATTATTAGTTGTTTGTAAATTATCAAATAATTGGAAATTCTTATTGTTAGGCTATAAATTTTTCATTGTGTGCATCTTAGGAATATGGAGAATATTTGTGTAAAGTTTTTTGAAAGTTGAATTTGATTTGCTATATAAAATCTTGCTCTAAAATGTAACTCAGAGAGCTTGTTGTTAATATGTAATATTAGCTTGAGATGGAAGTTGTTGTAGTGATGCCATGAAATTTCATATTTAGCCGTTGAGATGATAAATAATGAAGTATGCAAAGTTCTATGATGTTTGGTTATGGTTTCTTTAATGAGGAATCTGCTTGAAACTATGATTTCCTTGGTATATTTTAAGTAGGTGGAAATTATATGGATATTTGGGTATTCTTAGGAGTATGTTAAGTTGTGGAATTGTATTGAAATAGTTAGGTAAGTAGAATTCATGGCCTTGGGCTCTTAATGATTGGTTATATACTTTTATGACTAAAGTCTAAATCAATTGTTTTTTTAAATATTGTAGCTCTTCAGCATGAATAGTCCACTCCAATGGTTGGCTCTTAGGGTATATTTGGTTTGTAGTTAGAAACCAAGTTTCAGCCCAAAACCCGATTTGCTCTTTTTTTTTTTTCTATTTGGTTGCTAAATTGAATCATGTTGCAAACTCAGTCATATATAAAAGAATGGTGTAAATACCTTTTATTTGGAAATGATGCATAATTGTAACATATGATTTGGGATTGAAGTTATCTTCAAATATTTTGTATCGTGAATACCTTTTTGGATCTTAGTAGATGTTTACTTTCTGGGAATGTTGTAACTTAAAAAATTTTTTAGCAGGTTTTATTCGGAGTCCTTGATTTATAACCGTTATACTATCCAAATTTTGATAAATAGGCTCATGACTCAATTAAATTTTAACATTTTGGGCCCAAATTTGAATTTAGAGTCTACACTCTTTGCTTGAAATTTGAGCTTTTAAATACTAAATATTCTAACTAGACTACTTGAAAATTTAAGACATTACAAGAATAACGCTCTTCATATAAGAGCTAGTTAAAATATTTACACAATACTAAATATTTGCCAAACTTAAGAATTTACACAATTCTTCTATTTTTGTTGGTTTTATTCTTGTGTTTTGGTCATCCAGCAAATATTTTAGGATGCCTGAAACTTTCTTTCATAATTAAGTTGATTTATAGCTGATGTAGAATCTTTTAGAGTTATTTATATTAAAAAGTTGATTTTCATGCAGTTGAATGGATGGTGATTAATTAACGATGTTGATTATGAGAATAAGTGATTAGACTAATAAGTTGGTAAGAAAAAAATACAACATATGATTTTGGAGAATTAAATTATAAGTATATAAGGGTAAGTACCATCATTTTTTACAATAGTTAATATGAGATAATGAATATAATCCATTGGCTTAACTTTCTATAGGTTTTATTAATTTATTAATTATTAATTTAATAGTTATTAACGATTGATAGTGATTAATAATTAATGATTAATTCTAATTAATTATTATTAACATACATATAAAATATAGATATAGATTATACGCATAAAAAAGGTATAAATTCATTTCACAAATGTGGTTAGGCCCAAAAAACAATTTTTGCCATAAAAAAATACTTCATTCGTTCCAGTTTATAGTGTACTTTTAACACTATACACGTACCAAGACAATAATTAGTAACCAAAATTTTTTTTCATTATTTCTCAAATTATCCTTATTTAATAATACTTCCTACATTAATAAATTATAATCATTCTCTTATTTATTCTTTTTTCCGAGTTTTCATGGGTCATCAACCATCGTAAAGAGTAAGATTTTTGGGAAAAATTCTCCTCCAGTTATTTGTGGTTTGACTAAATCATTAAAAAATTTTTATTAAATACATTAATAATAATAAAATATATAACCTTATTTATTATTAGGTATAATACTAAAAAAATAATAAAAAAATATAATTTAAATCATATAATATACTATATTTTAAAATATAAATTTCTCCTTAGAATATATAAATATGCCCGTTGGAGACAAGAATGTGCACTCACCAAAAATGTAAAGAGACAAATATACCCTTACAACGCGAGATCCCTGCACCTCATGGGGTAAAATTGTCAACTCGGTTTCTCAAAACGGCTACTTTTTCTCTAGAATCTTTCACCGTCTGATCTCGGGAATCAAATACCATTCCGCCATTTTAAAATTTGAACAGCCATCAAAGAATGTATGGGCCGTGTTTTATGGTCATTTAAAATTAAAGATGAAATTATTTTTTTTCTTTATCTTCTTTAAACCTCGAAAAGATAACCAGCTGTGAAGCAGAAACTGTTAGGGGCATTACCGTATTTTCGGAGGCAAATATCGTCCTAATTTTGAAAAGGGTCCAACAGAGTCTGACCCCACACCTACTACAACTACAGAGTTCACCCCACAACGCTAACTTTTCCCAAAAGTTCATCTTCTCTCTCTACTCTTTGCCTTTCCTTTGCTACTAAGTAGCTTACTCTTGCAGTTGCAGCCTAACGGACTCTCTATCCTTCTCTCTCCCTGCATTCTTCTCTCTCCTAGGGTTTATTCTTACACTGCAACTCATTCATTTGTAAGCGGTCTGCCTCTCATTCAAACGAATCACTTCCATTCTTCACTGCATTTTAACTTAAGAATGTAACGCTTTTCTGGGTGCAGATGGTGGAATGAGAGACTTAGCTTTTCAGTCATTTGAGTTGGTACTTTTTCTGTCTCCTTTTTTTACTGGTTCTGTTTGCTTGATCTTACAATGCTTTCGTTTTTTAGTGCGTGATTTGGGTTCTCACGGTTGATTATTAATATTTGCTCTTTTTTGGTTATTCAGTGGGTGGAGATAGAGTGATGCGAATTCTTGAATAAAAAAAAAAGTGTTGCGAATTCTGGGTTCTTGATACAAGTGTGAGGAAATGTCGTCCAGGGCAGGGCCCTCTGAGCAGCCGCCTCAGCCTCAGAGGCGGATCATGCGGACACAGACTGCCGGTAACCCCGGGGAGTCGATATTCGATAGTGAGGTTGTGCCTTCGTCTCTGGTCGAGATTGCACCAATTCTTCGTGTTGCCAATGAAGTTGAAAAGACCCATCCAAGAGTTGCTTATCTATGTAAGTTCATTGCACATTGGGCATTTCTGGTTTCTTGTTGGCAACAAGTTATACTTCTCTGTATGTTCACAAACTTGGTAAAGCGTACCATTTTGAGTGGCGCATTCAGTGTTTACTGGATTGTGGGTTTGAATTTTTACGGTGATTGGGCATATTTTTATCTGGAGCATGCATTATTCCTTCATAGTCAGAACTTGCGTTTCACAGACGATTATGTGCTATGCAAATATCTTGGTTATTTGTGGATGCATGATTGTCCTTCTATTTGTGTGATGTATAAACTGCTACTGCAGGTCGGTTTTATGCCTTTGAGAAAGCTCACAGGTTGGACCCCACTTCAAGTGGTCGTGGTGTTCGCCAATTCAAAACTGCCCTTCTTCAGCGCCTTGAAAGAGTGAGCATCAAAATATTTTCTTTGCATATGATACACTTTTTTTTGTTGCCAGTTACTTTTGAAGCATAGTATTACAGCTATGCCTTTTGCTGTTCTAATTACATATTTTGAACCGTGGAAATTATACTGTTAAAAGGAAATTTTTATCCAGCCCTTGCTAACTGTAAGTTATTGAAGCATGACATGTTTCAAGCATAAGCAGTAAATTTAGGTTTGACTAAGGCCTGCTCAGGGTTCACATTTGAGTAATTTAGATGAGTTGCTGGAGCGCACAACATTTTTGTTATTATGAGTTGAAAGTTTTGTATTGATTTGTTCCCTGCTTAGTGTCAGCCGTCTTACAACTTAGGGGTCGTAAGGTTCAAGCTCCATGCACTATGGAGTTTTGTAATTTGAATATCTAATACCTTAATGAAGGTGAAATGTAGCTTGATACAAACTTTCTACTCTTATGAAGACTTACGTTTGAACCTTTTTTGCTGTTATGTAGAATAAAATGGTCAATTTTCATACGAGCCTTTCTGCTGTTACGTAGAAAGAATAATTGTCCCACAAAGATTTAATGATATTGATGGTCTTAATTTTATTGTACACTGTGTCGTGTTAATTTTGAGAAATTTCATAATTTTGCCTTGATTTTGTCAGGAAAATGATCCAACATTGAAGGGGAGAGTAAAGAAAAGTGATGCTCGTGAGATGCAAAGTTTTTACCAGCATTACTATAAAAAATATATCCAGGCTTTACAGAATGCTGCTGATAAAGCTGATCGGTAGGTTCTCATATAATATGCTATATTATTTGATTATTGGCTATTTTGTGACTAGCACTGAGTTCGCTTGCATATATTCAGTGCACAGCTTACTAAGGCATACCAGACTGCTAATGTTCTGTTTGAAGTTTTAAAGGCTGTCAACATGACACAATCTATGGAAGTTGATCGTGAGGTTATTTTTTCCTAGCTTCTGAGAAATTAATTTTCTGGTTGCGTTCAATTTTATATGAACTCTTGCCTGTATTAAATCCCTGTTTAATCTGCTTTATAATGTTAAATATGACTGACTGTGATGTAAATAATTTGTTTGTCACTAACATTGCTACAGATTTTGGAGACTCAAGATAAAGTTGCTGAGAAGACAGAGATCTTAGTTCCTTACAATATTCTTCCACTAGATCCTGACAGTGCAAATCAGGCAATAATGAGATTTCCTGAGGTACATGCATTAGTTTTTATGTTCGATTATACATAACGTGTATGTTTAAATATTAATGATTTAATTAATGAATTAATGAATATACTTATTCCTCAATATTTCCAGATTCAAGCTGCTGTATTCGCACTTCGTAACACGAGGGGTCTTCCCTGGCCCAAGGACTACAAGAAAAAGAGGGATGAGGACATTCTAGATTGGCTTGGGGCAATGTTTGGATTTCAGGTAAAATGCATGCCAAACTGTCACTTTTTTGTATGCATTTGAGTCTTGATATTGTTTTTAGCAGAAACTGAATACTTCGTCAATAAAAAGTCTCATTGTTATGTATCACGTCCTGTTCTTAATCTATACTTGCAATTCAATGCAGAAACACAATGTGGCAAATCAGAGAGAGCACTTGATCTTATTACTTGCAAATGTGCACATAAGACAGTTTCCAAAGCCTGATCAACAGCCAAAGGTTAGTTTTCACATGGATGCTTGATAAACATTCTTCTATTTTTTTTTTGGTTACCAAGAAGAGTTTTTGTTTTGGGAAAGACATGTTTTAGTTGGTCCTATCTTAGGTGCTACTCTGCACTAGTTACTATTATGTGCACTATCATCTGTTAAAAATATCACAAATGTTGCGCTAGAACATTCTTTCAAGTTAGATCATATGGCATCTACGTCTTTTTTTGTCTCTAATAGTTCAAGGCTGATGCTCCCTGCCTTTCTCAATTTGAGATCAAAAGTTGATAGCTACTTTAAACTCCCTATGTAATGCAATCTGTCATGGTTTGTGGTGGATGTGGAGAGAATTTAATAGAAATGCTTTTGTAATGCTTAAAAATTGGCATCACGAATGGTGATTTCTGTAGTGGTTAAATCTTGTCAAGAAAATTATTATTATTTGAAAATTTTCCCAGCTGTCAAGGGTTGCCTTCTGGCTGTACCTGCAATTTGCTATGGTTTGTGAAGGTTGGGGAGAGCATTTAATAGAAACACTCATGTGATGCTTAAATTCACATCATAATCATGAATGATGATTTTTCTTTTGGTGGTTTAGCTTGTCAGGCAAATTATTTTCTTCTTTCTGCTGGAAAGGGTTGCATTCTAGCCAAAGACTATTTTTGTTGGGTCATGTCATTATGCGTTGTCCATATGTTGCTTTTGTACATCCATTCTGGTGGCCATGTTTAATCATCTAGGAATCATATACGTGACAATGTGTTTTCTATTCATCAAGCTTTTCTGTAGGAACATACATTTATTGATTTGGTTAGACTTGCTTGTGACTTGTATTATATTATCTGCATAGTTGGATGAACGTGCGCTGACAGATGTGATGAAGAAACTTTTCAAAAGCTACAAAAAATGGTGCAAGTATTTGGGTCGGAAAAGCAGCCTTTGGTGAGGATTTCTGTTCTCTTGCTGTTTAAAGATACTGTAACTGCTATCTTGCTGACAAGGAGCTTTCTAACTTAATAAGTGGTTGGAAAAAGGGAGATTTTGATGTTCTTTTTCCCTTTTGGTTGTATATTTTAGTCTATCATGTTAAATCAGTTGATGGGCACTCAAATTGTGACCTTCTAATTTTGACTCGTGTTTTGAATTTGCAGGCTGTTTTAACTCGTTTTATGGTATTTTATGATTTTTAGAGAAAATACATTTATTGTTCAATTTCACATGAAATATAACTCAATGATGCATGTTGCAGGTTACCAACCATACAGCAAGAAGTCCAACAGCGTAAACTATTATACATGGGCCTGTATCTTCTGATATGGGGTGAAGCTGCCAACTTGCGATTCATGCCAGAATGTCTCTGCTATATTTATCACCATGTAATGTTTTTAAGTTAATCTATATGATTAATAATGATTCAAGGACTGCATTGTTGTAGATGTGCAAGTGGTAATATTAAAATCAATTTTATTTTTCTGTTTTCAAAATTCTATGGTCGACCTCTTATCAAACTGATTGGTGATCCCTTGCATACGTGTGTGTATGTGGTTTGTTTCTTGGCCTTCTAATCCTTGATCAAGGAATATTGTTTGTGCTCTTGTTTCCATTTCATTAACTATTATTTTTGTGTCGTCCTTTGTTATCCTTTTATGCTCTTGAACTTTTAACTTGATTCTTCTTGTTCCTTTATTTTTGGATGTTTGTATCTATAAAGCATAACAAGCATAGTAGTTATCTTCTTTAATGTAACTTACCAATTACCAGTTCTTATCAAAGTCTCTTTCATTTGTAAATTTCTCCCTTTTCTTTAAGTTACTAAGACCAAACTGGGGTCCTCGCTTTATAACTTAATCATTCAGGTCAATTGATTATTGATATGGTATTCTAGTTGACTATTAGTCTAAAGTTTTCAGTTTCAGTAGTTTATTTTTAATATAAGATAGTTCCCTACCTTGACTGTTAGTCTAAAGTTTTCAGTTTCAGTAGTTTATTTTTAATATAAGATAGTTTCCCTACCTTGTTTCTCGACCTTTGGCCTTTTATATTTGGTGGCATTTTAGACTTACAAGAATTTGTAATTGGATCCGTGCTTATTGGTCTAATTATTTTGGTCAATGGGTTGAAGAAAAAGAGGAACAAAGTACTTAAAAAAGGAAGATATGCAAGGATATTGCTTTATCTCTCCTGTCTTTTTCATCTCTTGATAAAGATCCCAAGAGGTAAATAAATCTTTCATTTTGCGGCTATAGAAATTGATCTTTCATTTTGTTTATAATTAGTGACCTTTGTATTATTTATGAGGCTATGATTGCTTCTCTAAACGGGAGAGAGATAGGAATTAACAAGCTAGTGCTTATTGTAAGATAAAATGTTGAAGCCAGGCAAAAAGAAATAATTGGAAGACAAGATAGAAACAAGCATGGCTTTTAGTTTTTGAGAGGCTAGAGTCTCTCCCAAAACCTGCCACATCCTTGCCTTCACGTCATGACCTCTCACTCCACCATACATTCCCTTCCAATGGCCCTACCTTCTCTCTCATGCACCCAGCAACCCATTACTGAATGATGTTATTTATTTATTTTTTTCTTCCCCTCTAGCCAGCTCATCATGAATTTTCACTATTGGAGCCTCTTTTCCCATCTTTCCCTTGTTCATCGTCAACTCTATAGGCCAAATAATTGCAGGTTCATCATTTCCCTCCCTATCTAGTTTCACCTTGTCCTCATGGTGGAAATTAGAAATTAGAACCGATAGCTTCTTTTCAATGGAATATTGTCCTTGTTTTCCCTAAAGAATCAAAACCAGCATCTTCCAACCTATCATGAGAACTAATAACAGTAGAATGAACATTGCATAGTCTAAGTCCAATTTGCGGCTCTCCCATTTTATGGACTCTACCTATCATAAGCATCTCTTAGTAGATGTGTGCATGCGTCCTTCATAGCCATCAAGTTTCCATTCCAAAATGAGAGAAGATGAGCTTGTGAAAGTTTCTCTAGATTCATTATACTAGCTGTAAATAAGTGAATAATGTACCTTGTTATTGTAATAGGGACATCATGTAATTGTTGTTAGCTACAATCTGCTAGAATTGCTTCTCCTGTAACACCTTACTCATCGACTAATTTATCAACTATGATGTCACCCCTGATAGTTTATCAACTATGATTGTTCTTAACATCTTGCTCATTCTAGGATGTTCACCCCCTAGAAAATTTCCATGCCCTAAAAGAAGTTTCATTTGAGGGCGTAAGGGGTTGTAAATGGGATTACATTATGCGGGTAGGTGTGTTTGGTTGAACAAATTACATTTACACCCGTGAAGCTGATTACATCATTGGTTGTAAGTGGCTTCACTTCCCAAAGCCATGTGTTGGGGATTACATGCATGTAATTGAGATGAAAAGACCAAGTTGCTCTTCACAAACATAAAAATGACATTCCTCTATACCCTTCCATCCTCCCTCTTCTCACTGTCCACTGTTGTTGCTAGCTGCTTGCCTCCACCGCTGCCACCACCTGGTGTCAATTGCCTATTGCTATCCTTGCCGGTCACTGGCTGCTGTTGCCGGCCGCCACCGCCGCCACTGAATGCCACCACTGCCATTGAGGTCTTTGCCACCTCCAAGCACTTCCACTTTCGGGGCAAATTTTGACTTTTCTAATTATCTATGTTTAATTAAATATAATAATTAAATTTATTTCCCTCATCCCCAGTAAGAAACCTAACAAATCCACATGTAATCATCATTACATTACACTATATTACATTCAATTATTTATCCCTTTGTAATTAAACCAAATAGGCAGTTGGTTGTGTTTGGTATGGATAAGATGAGGAAGAACTCTTCATACTTAACATGGACCTTCCTTACTACTTGTTTTGCATATAAATGAGTAGTGACGACAAATATTCCTAGATCAGAAACAATGATCTTTACCTCACCCATGAACTTCTCAAAAATTGACTGTCTTGTTAATTCTTTGGCATGGTCAGCAAAGTCCATTAGCCATAGTACTTGAATATCAAAGTAAGGCAACCGTATCCAGTAAACTGCTCTCCTTTCATGTTTTGATGATTGGAGAAATTGCAAAATTGTTTCTCCAATCCCCATAGCCCTCATAAAAATATTGGTTGCTTTATCACTATCTTCCATATGCGTAAGTGAGGAGTTTTCTTTTGCTCAACTTCTTGTATCAAATGTGTCACACTCCTGCGCTTGGTCATCACTATTCACTAAAACTTCTTTCCTCCCTTCAACTTTTTGTGCCCTCCACCTTCTCATCTCTAGCAATATGTTTTCCCTTAGACCAAATTTGAACTGCATTGTTCAACACACCTTCTACACCTTAGTGTAGATAAACTCAGTCTTGAAACAAAAGTTTTGTTTAATTCCTGGTTTTTTGTTTCCTTGTAATACATTATCTGTTGTTTTGGCTGTTTACTTTGTAATTTGTATTTTTTGTTTTTTCACACTACAATCTGTGCAGAGAAACTTGGTGTTGCAAGTTGAAATTTGTTTTTATAATTAGCTCTTTGTTTTCTATTAGTAAATGATCTGTTGTTCATGACTCTTGGCATTGCTGTGTGAAGTTGTAATATTGTAATTGTTTTTTATTCCCATGAGCTTTTGGTGTTTGTTCACATTACCTGTACTGAGTTATGAATTTATCATGGGCCCAATTACTATGTTTAATACGGATCTTTTATCATGGCGCTTCATGTAGATGGCTTTTGAGCTGTATGGTATGCTTGCTGGCAATGTCAGTCCAATGACGGGAGAAAATGTCAAGCCAGCATATGGAGGTGAAGAGGAGGCTTTCTTAAGGAAAGTTGTTACTCCTATCTATGATGTGATTGCTGAGGTGCTTCTTGCTGCTGCTAATTATAGTCTTATTTTTCTTTTTCTACCACTGGAAAGCACACACTGACATGAACCAATGTGGTTCATTTTTATTTTCTTTCCAATTTTCCATTTGATGAGCTCACAAAAATTTCTGGTTGGCTTGCTCAAAAGGAAGCTTATCGGAGCAAAAAAGGGAGGTCAAAGCATTCCCAATGGAGGAACTATGATGATTTAAATGAATATTTCTGGTATAATTTGTTCAGATTTTCTTTTGTGTTCCCATTTACTGCTAATACACGTTTAATGATTAATTTCAAATGACACTATTGTAGGTCTGTTGATTGTTTTCGACTGGGTTGGCCTATGCGTGCTGATGCTGATTTCTTTTGTCCGCCTTCCGAGCAACATCATTTTGACAAGTCAAACGTAAGAAGTCATTACATTTTCCTGTTTCTCTCATTTTGTTCACGTATAATCATTGATTATTGCCTCTTTATGTTAAGTAAATGATAATAATATGTACTTTTCTCACGTATTTATCTTCTTGTTCTTTTGAAAATTCTGAACATAGTTAATTGCCTCATGGGTCTTCTGTGGGTGTTTATATACTTACGCATCGTCTGCAGTAATGTGTTTAGCAATCAGGTTAGTTTGGCCATAATGCTTTTAGAGTGTGGCAGGGTTGATGTTTCTTGTGTGGACATGGTGTGAGATGGGTCATACTTTATTAGCTGATGGTTAATAAATATTTGGATTTTGGGGTTTTAACTTTTGGGTTGTTGGCTTTGGTTTGGTGCTGTTCTCATGGTTGTTTCATAATAATTTATTTAGGTAGTATGTGGAGAGTTAATTTACTTTGTCGTGTTCTTGTTGTCTTTCTGTTATCTGGATATTTAAGAAGTTAGTTGGTTAGAATTCTTACTAATTCTTTTCAGTTAATAATAACTAATAATATTTCCTAACCGTTTAACTACTTCTTAATTCCAAGTACTTGCCTCATGCCTGTCTACTCACATGTTGAAGTTTCTCAACAGTTACTCTTTTTTGATTTTCCTTTTTATGAGGATTCTTTGTCCTTCAATTATTTGTGCTTTACATTCTTAATATATATTTTTGACATAAGCTCTTCCATTTGTGGTTTTAATTTGTTTCTGTTGTGTCTATATCTTGTTTGTATTTTTCTGTCATGGTTTTTCCTTATCCTTGATGCTTTTATAACTGCTGATCATCATATAATTATTGGGATAGAAAAAGTTGTCCCCTACATACCTAGTGCATGCTCATTGAGCTGTAATCTATATCATATGGATGACTAAGTGGCTTATTCTCAAATGCTAGTGATTGGACAGTAAATGTTAAAATATGCATGATATATTGGTGCATTATCTGTTTCATGTTTTCTTTAACAAGAAAAATTATTATGCTCATTGGTTCTAGGATAGGATGTGATGCTGAGAATGGGAAGAAAAACTTTTGTGCTTAGTCATGTGATTGGCTAGAAATTAATGTTGAATATTGTTTTTTTTCTGTTAAAAAGTTGTCTATCTAATGCATGTAATTTTCAACCATGTCTTTTACTGCTCAATTTCACCTTTCAAAAAATCTTGAGTCTTGTTGTAACTTACTTTTCAGGATAATAAGCCACCTAGCAGTGACAGGTGGGTTGGAAAGGTCAATTTTGTTGAGATCAGATCATTTTGGCATATTTTCAGAAGCTTTGACCGGATGTGGAGTTTTTTTATTCTATGCTTGCAGGTAGTAGATTTGTTTTGTGTTATGTATCTACCATTTTGTGGTGTAATATTTAAATTCTTTACCAAATAAGTTCTCCTTTTGAAAATGGTTGATTTGTCTTTAGGCTATGATTATTGTTGCTTGGAATGGCAATGGGGATCCAAGTGTGATCTTTAATGGGGATGTATTCAAGAAAGTGTTGAGTGTGTTTATAACAGCAGCTATATTAAAGCTTGGGCAAGGTAGGTAATCTTCAATTTTGCTAGCAAATATTTCTAATTTCGAAATTAAATACTGGGTGGTATTGTTTTACTTTTACCTTGTGTCTTATCCATATTTTATGGAATTGTAGTGTAATGTACTAATAATCTTGCAATTTCAGCCCTTTCTTGTTCTGTTTGTGGTCCCTTTCATGAGTAGCACTGTATATAAACATAAGAGCAAAAAGAGTTACTCAAATTCATGGCTGGTCCAGAAATGCATCATCTTTCTCTCTGTTTTTAACACGTTCTGAAAAGCATTACTTAAGTGATGGGTCGGAAGCAGAGCAAAACTCTTCCTCTAGCCTCATCAAATTTTATATCATGCTGAATAATATCTCTATTAATTACATAACCGTAACCTACAAATCAAAGAATAAGTGAACCAACATTTTCCTAATTTACAGTCATCACTTCCCCTCTTGGAGCATAAAAGCCAAATGCACCAAGCATGTTACTAATATAAGAATTGCATGGTTCGCTTAATGCTTTAGTGAGAATATCATCTAGTTTATCATTGGAGTTGACTTGGTTGGTGATGAATGATCGGGTGTAGTATATTTTCTAATCAATTTCAATGTATTGGTTCTCTCATGAAAGATGCGATTTGAAGTGTTAGGTAGAGCAGTTTTTTTTTTTAATAAATTTTTTAAGTAGTTTGATTGTCAAATGTTATTATGTTAATGCCATTTTGTCGAGATCTCCTATTTGAAGTTCTTGGAGTGGTAGTATCTGAAGTGCATTGTCAATTAAATGCACAAATTTCCTAATGATGAATGCTTATTCCCCGATAACAGTCACATTGTCACATAATAAATTAAATAATTATTCTATCATCTCATACATTACCTTGGTTTGGCAGTTGGGAATCATTACGTTGCAATAAAACAAGTGAAACAAGAACTATGCATTTATTTGCTTTTTTTTTTTCTATTCTTACATATTTTTTGTTTTTTGCTTGGAACAATCATATCTAGAACTAGTATCTCAATTCATGAAGTGAGAGTTTCTTACGGGATTTTACTTTTTTGCATTCTTTTGTGCAGCTATTTTGGATGTTATCCTTAGCTGGAAAGCACAACGGAGTATGTCCATCCATGTTAAGTTAAGATATATTCTGAAAGTTTTCTCAGCTGCAGCATGGGTGATTGTTCTATCAGTTACTTATGCGTATACTTGGGATAATCCTCCTGGGTTTGCTCAAACCATCCAAAGTTGGTTTGGAAGCAATTCAAGTTTGCCTTCATTGTTTATTTTGGCTGTTGTTGCTTACCTGTCACCAAATATGCTAGCTGCTGTATTGTTTCTGTTCCCATTCATTCGTCGGTTTCTTGAAAGATCAAACTATAAGATTGTGATGCTAATGATGTGGTGGTCACAGGTAGGCAGTATGGTGACCTTGAATTTCTCTGAATCTTTATGTTTGATAACACCAAGCAGACTTTTTTGCTAGTGCAACTTTAGTAAGAGGCCCTAACCTGATGTTTATGGTGCCTTGTAATTTGCAGCCTCGTCTGTACGTTGGTAGGGGAATGCATGAGAGCACGTTTTCACTTTTCAAGTAAGAACATTGGTTTGAAAATGGATTTTTGTAATAATATGTAACTTTCAAAGTTTTCTGATCTTATTTATTCCTTGTTTGCACTTTCAGGTATACACTGTTTTGGGTCCTCCTTATAATTACAAAGTTGGCTTTCAGTTACTATATAGAGGTTTTGCTTCTTCATTCGGCCTGATTCTGTTATTACTTTTAGATGAATTTAACATGATATGCTTTTTTCCTGCTCCTTTTGCAACTGCACATAATTATATGAATGAGTATTTTCAATTTTTTCCACTGAAAACATACTTGTATTGTTTTCAAAATGTTGTGATAGGATTGTGGTTGTGTATTCTGGTGACGTGTTTCTACTTTAACTAAAACTTCACCTATGTTTCCTTGGAATGGTTAATTTTACTTGTTCTAACCTTTTGATCTTGCTGTAGATAAAACCTTTGGTGCAACCTACAAAAGATGTAATGAGGGTTAGAATCTCAACTTTTCAGTGGCATGAATTCTTTCCGCGTGGTAGGAAGCTTGAATTGTCTGGTTTTTATATATTTTAATATTCTAGTAAAGCATGTAATAAGTTATTGTTTCTTTGCAGCTAGGAACAATATTGGTGTTGTGATTGCCCTTTGGGCTCCAATTATTCTGGTATGGTTTTATAATTTAACTGATTCACTTTTTGAATACTCTATGGGGAAATGATAAAATGATTTTATTCTACAGGTATATTTCATGGATACCCAAATTTGGTATGCAATATTCTCTACCTTATTTGGTGGTATTTATGGTGCATTCCGTCGCCTTGGAGAGGTTAGTAGATTGTCAATGTTTATGTTTATTCCATTTGTTCCTTAATTAACGATTTGACGGGTATTTTTTTTGTGGGAGTATGTCTGTAAATCTTAGCTAATTTTTTTTTTTCTGCTTCTAAGATATAATCTGTTATGAAAGAATAGGAAGAATAGAGAAGGGAGAAGAATTGAACTAACATCCACTAATGGACTCCATATCTCTGTCATTGCCTTGTGCTACATTTATAGATTCCCAATCCTCCACTAACGCACTCCTTACCTCTGTCATTGCCTTGTGCTACATTTATGGATTACCAATCCCTTGGCTATAGTTGTTAACTACTCTAACTAACTCAGCCTTAACTATTATTCTCATATTGATACTCCTCCTTCCAAAAGGCCCTTGACCCCAAGGCTCATATTGAACAAAGCTTGAGGTAATACAATGGAATTGAGAATTGTTATATTCGGGTAAAAAAAGTGTTATACTATATAGTAAATAATTTTGTGGTAGGTAGTACGTAATTGTGCCCATTGCTTGTGTCTCAAACCAATTATCATAAGGCCTACCACCGGCCCCTTGGATAACCATTTACACCTCTTCCTTGAAACTTGCCCACATCTCTCAATTCGTGGAAGCCCAAGAGGAATAGACGTTGACCATGACCTTTGTTCTAACCTCCTGTATCCCCTTAAATAGATGTTTTGAAACTCTCTAGACTCCAATCCCAGGTACGTCAGACATTGAAGATGTAAGTTGTGAAGGACCCTTGGTTCTCGTAGAAGCTGCGTTGACACCACTGTGCTAGTAGTCAGAGTTTAAGCATTAATCCATGATCTTTACTATCTGATGAAACATTTATATAGTGATTCATAAACCTTTACATAATACAATATTGGGCCTGGTGGGCCAATACCTTAAGCCCAATTACCCATACAATAATGGAGTTTGCATCAATTTCACTAATACCTTCAGATTTGGAAGCCAAGCTACAGTTCAGATTTGGGCCTGGTGAACTAGTTGTAGCCTCCAAGAATGCGTCTAGGATCCTTCTTGGAATTGTCATTAGCTACCGAAGGTTCTTGGCCTTTCTTGGAATCACTGTCAGCTGCTGGAGGTTTTTGGGTTTTGCCACACTCCTCATGGGTTGATGAGAGAAATTGCCTTCTTTAACTTACCATGACAAGAGGCTCCTGAAGAATAGCATCTTGGATCTTTGCTGCCTGCCCCAACCTCTCTTCAATGGTTTCTTGTTCCATGGCACCGTGCACCTTCACCGCAACAAGCACTTCCCTCACGACGCCATGAATCTCTCTTATGGGTGCAAACTCGTTCCTTATGTTCGTACACCTTTGTTGTGTAGGTGCTTCCACCCTCTCAAATTCCAACATTAGAGCTTGTTCTGCTGTCCTTTTCCCTCCCTAAGAATGGAACCACTCTGATACCAATGTTATGAAAGAATAAGAAGAATAGAGAAGGTAGAAGAGAGAAGAATAGAACTAACATCCATTAACAGACTCCATACCCCTTTCTCATCAACTTTTGCTTCATTTATAGATTCCCAATCCCTCATCTAGTTAGTTATTAACTACCCTAACTAACTCAACCTCAACTATCATTCTCATATCTTAACCTTTGAACATTTCATATGTTTAATACTTTCAATGTGTGGTAAATAAAACCTTAATTTATTTCTTACTTTCATATATCAGCCACCCTGAAGTTGCAGGAGAGTGAGCTTCTCTCTCATGGTTGTAGAATGTTTACATTGCTTTAGGGGATTTCCATTTATGCTATGCATTTCATATGCTTGTTGGATGGCTTATATGTCTTAACTAATTTTATATGTTCCTCAGGGTTTTTTATTGATTTTTTTGGGACATTCATTTAATCAATTTGAGATGCAGAGGAGTACTCCTAGGATCTTCTATTCTTAAACTGTTCCTGTTATACTGGCAGTTGACAATTCCCTTATTTGATGGCTACGTTCATTATTACTACCATGCCTGATCTAAACTATTTTCATTGTTTTCTTCGCTTCTTGGGCTCTCTTTCTTATCTTGGCAGTTATATCTATTCAACTATTTTGCTGGTTTCAGATAAGAACACTAGGAATGCTTAGATCTCGTTTTCAATCATTGCCTGGTGCCTTCAATGCTTGCCTGATCCCAGAGGAGAAGAGTGAACCAAGGAAAAAAGGATTGAAGGCCACATTATCTCGCCGATTTGCTGAGGTTAATTATTTTACTTTCTTGACCTTGTAATTAAGAACTAGAACATTCTTGCTTAAAATTAGATCAATTTCTTGGATTTTAACAGATCCCATCGAACAAAGAAAAAGAAGCTGCAAGATTTGCTCAATTGTGGAACCAAATAATAACGAGCTTTAGAGAGGAAGATCTTATCAGCAATAGGTAATTCGAAGGATAAACTTATATTTTTGGATCTTGAGAGTGTTTGCTCTCTCTCTCTCTCACACACACACACACACTCAAAACACATATAACACTTTAGATTTTCTATTGGTGTGTACTGATGTGGTAGGTACTGTTCAGGGAAATGGATCTTTTGCTTGTACCTTATTGGGCTGATCGGGAGTTGGATCTTATACAATGGCCTCCATTTTTACTTGCTAGCAAGGTTTTCCCCTTCAACTCTTTTGACACTTTGCTTCCTACCTGTCCTATAGTAATTCTGTCTTGGCTTCTGGCAATAAAAAAAAAATCTATATTGGCTCTCTAGATCCCTATTGCATTAGATATGGCTAAGGACAGCAATGGAAAGGATAGGGAGCTGCAAAAAAGGATTTTGGCTGACGACTATATGTCTTGTGCTGTTCGTGAGTGCTATGCTTCATTTAAGAGCATTATTAAGTTCTTGGTTCAAGGTGCCCATGAGAAAGAGTAAGTCCCTAGAAATGTTTTGATGTGGTTGTTTATGCGAGTAGTTTATACATTTGTCAGTGGCATGATTATATATATCCTTCATTGAACTGAATGATTACAGATAGCAGGTTTATTGATAAAATACCATGGAAATAACTGGCTTTCTCCAGTTTCATGCTGTATCTTTCAACAATGAACTTTTCTAATATATATTTTTGCTATTTTAAACATTATTGCCTTCTGTCATTTCAGGCTTATAGAATCTTTGTTCTATGAAGTTGACAAGCATATAGAAACTGCTGACCTGATAAGTGAATTCAGGATGAGTGCTCTTCCTAGCCTATATGGGCATTTTGTTGAGCTAATCAAATATTTGGTAATGTTTGGACATCATTTACACAATTGAGGACAATTGGATTTTTTTTTTCTCAGTCAAAATTTAACTGAGCTATCTAAACTATTACAGTTGGATAATAAGCAAAGCGAAAGGGATCAAGTTGTGATTCTGTTCCAGGACATGCTGGAGGTGGTGACGAGAGATATCATGATGGAGGATCACATATCCAGGTAATGCATATATGGATCCTTATGTCCTAAGAAAGGACATTTTCCCTTCATCCCTAACAATGATATTGTCATTTTGCTTGGACAGTATTGTAGATTCAACCCACGGTGGATCTTGGCATGAGGGGATGCTTCCCCTTGAGCCACAACACCATCAGTTATTTGCATCTGAAGGAGCTATCAGGTTTCCAATTGAACCAGTTACTGAAGCATGGACAGAGAAGGTCTTTCACTAAAAAGATTATGTTGATGCCACAACACAATTACTTTAATAGTGAAGTAATTCCTCTTGAATTGTCTATTCGCAGATTAAACGACTTTACTTACTGCTTACCACAAAAGAATCTGCCATGGATGTGCCATCTAACCTAGAAGCAAGAAGACGTATTTCTTTCTTCTCAAATTCGCTGTTTATGGACATGCTCCCAGCACCCAAAGTCCGGAATATGCTTTCATTCTCGTAAGCATTCTCAGTGTTTCCAATGCTGCACTGTTTGCCAGTTGAAATTTGTGAATCTGTGTAATTAAAGCTTGCTCAGAATTCACTTCCAATAAGCAGTTTGCATTATTTGACTCAGTACCTTGCCATGCAATCTTGATAACTGAAAATTTAAAACTAATATGCATATTCAATTACCTCAATCTGCTTGTGGGAAATTTTATGATTCTTAATTTTTTAGTATATTGATGA
Source organism: Adenanthera pavonina (assembly GCA_026686845.1). Lineage (NCBI taxonomy): Eukaryota > Viridiplantae > Streptophyta > Magnoliopsida > Fabales > Fabaceae > Adenanthera > Adenanthera pavonina. The sequence continues at coordinate 5,007,896 of JAIVEN010000019.1, read as the reverse complement.
AAAAAGTTGATAAATTTGATCAACTACATAATTCCTTGAAAGTCATGACAAGCCTAATCTTGTAGTTTAGTTGCTTTTGATAGGATAGGAAACTTTCAGGAATTGAAGTTTCTTGACAGAATGCCAAGGAGTTAATGCTTCAGCTTGCCCCATTTATTTTTTTTCTGGAAATGTATTCCTTATTAATTTTAGTTATTGTTCTCTAATTTTTTCCCCCTTCCTGTGTTGGACTTTGCTTGCAGGGTTTTAACACCATATTACACAGAGGAGGTTCTCTTCTCTTTGCGTGAGTTGGAATCACCTAATGAAGATGGTGTTTCAATACTCTTCTACTTGCAAAAGATTTTTCCAGGTTCTCCATCACCCATAAACTGCTGTGCTGGTTAAAATTGGAAGTTCATGGGATTGTTATCCATGCATTTGATGCTTACTTATATTGGTGATTGGTGTACAGATGAGTGGAACAACTTTCTTCAGCGAGTTAACTGCTCCAATGAGGAGGAACTTAAAGGAAATGATGAGTTAGAAGAAGAACTTCGTCTTTGGGCATCATATAGGGGCCAAACTCTGACCAGAACTGGTCCTTCCTTTTCTCTTTTCTTGTTTTCACACACTTACACCTGCACATGTGAACTGAGGAGTTATTATGTTCAGTCATCAACATGTTAAGTGATTTTTCATCTCCACAGTGATTTATTGAAGTATTCTTCCAATGCAGTGAGAGGCATGATGTACTACAGAAAAGCCTTGGAGCTTCAGGCTTTTCTTGATATGGCCAAAGATGAAGGTGATTGCTCTTTCTGTTGGGAATGATTCAATGAAAATTCATTAGTTGCCCTTGCATTGCATGTAATATGATTGCCAAATTTGTTAGCTGAAGTAACCTGCATTGGGAAACAATATGTTGCATGAATTTGTGGAGTTTTGGATTTTAAGGCTGGAATTTGGTGAATGTAGACTTGATGGAAGGCTACAAAGCCATTGAAAGTTCGGATGATAACTCAAGAGGGGAAAGGTCATTGTGGACACAGTGTCAGGCAGTTGCTGATATGAAATTTACTTACGTTGTTTCATGTCAACAATATGGTATTGACAAGCGATCCGGTGCTCCTCGTGCTCAGGACATATTGAGGCTTATGACAACGTAGGTTTCCAAGCTTGATAGTTCTTACCCTTATATATGTTGTATTTATTAGTTGGTTCATATATATCATTTGGCAGATATCCTTCTCTTCGTGTGGCCTATATTGATGAGGTAGAAGAACCTAGCAAAGAAAGACCAAAGAAAATCAACAAGGTTTATTACTCTTGCTTGGTAAAGGCTATGCCAAAATCTAGTAGTTCTTCAGAGCCTGTTCAATATTTGGATCAGGTAACCCATTTATATTTTGATAAGTCAATCTGGTAAATGATTTTTTTTTCTCGAATATCTTGGGTTGAAGGAAACACAACTTTGAGTTCATATGTTAAAGCTCATTCCTAGAATCTGACTATCTGACAATTTTCTGTCATGTAATTTTTACCATTATGAGCAATGAATTATGTTGTCTGTACACTGAGGCATTGGGGATGGAACCAAAAAAGAATCTTACGGGGCGAGTAGTGAAAATTATAATTATAACTATAATTAAATAATAATTATTGAAAATATATAATTTTTAATTTTTAGTAAAAAATAATAAAGTGTACTAAAATATAAAAATAATTATATATTATGTAACACTTTTCAAATATAAATAATATTAATTGAAAATTATAGGTGACACCGAAAATAAGATTTTTAAAAAGATTTATTTCATTTGTCTGAATTATTTGTTAGGATTTTTATTTAAATATGATTTCTTAAAAAAAATCAAGTTTTCAAGTTAAAATTTCAATTTAAACTTAAACAAGTTTCATTTTGACTTATATTCTCTCGTAATTCTATACAAAGTAGATACTAGTTAAAATTGGGGAAAGATATTTTTTTATCGCTACTGGTTGATACAAAACCAAAACTCCAAAGCAGTAATTATTTTGAAATGTAAGGTGTAGTATTTCTTAAAAGAATTATAAGACATTGAATTATTAATGAGGATAGAAAAAATTTTTAGTGCAAATTTAATATTTTGTTTAAAATATATGCATATATTAATATATTATATAAAATGCTCCATCCATTTCAATACTATTGTTGTTTTAGACTCTATTTTGTTTCAAAACTAGATGGGCACTTATTGGATGGGTGCAAGGTGGTTGGCATTTTTAACCTTTTTTTTTTTCTTATTGGGGGGAGGCGGGGCAAGGGCAAAGGTGTTAAGTATGTATACTATCCATGTATATTCATATATATATATATATATATTTTCTGTGTGTGTGTGTGTGTTTTTTTTTTTTTTTGTTTGGGGTTGGGGGGGGGGGGCGGGTTTGTCCCTTAATCCATGTACGTGGTTCTGTCTTTGGAGGCATGTAACTATATAAAGAAACAAAGGAACTTGAAACTTATTTTAGTTTCTGTTGTAGCTGGTCGTACAATTGTTGTAGGCAGTTAAGGGACATTGGGCAGCATGGCAGGATGCTGTTCAATGAAAGAACTAGTTGGTGCAGAATTTTATGCTTTTTTTTCTTTTTTTTGTTTGTTTCTATTACCTTAGTCGAGTTTGAACCCTAAACCTTTACCCACAGCCAACCCCCACCTTTACCACTTGGACTAGCCTCAGGTGTTCAAATGGTGATGCTATTATTATTATCCATTGAATGCTTAATAGTTTGAGTACAAGTATTGGTTGGATTGCTAGTTTGCAACCTACAAAATCGCCTTGAAATATTAGTTGACTCAAATTTTAAATTAAAACTAAAATTATCCTATCATAAATCAGATAAGATAATAAAAACCTAACAAAGATAATGCCTCATAGAGCAGAACAAATAAAAACCAACATTGAAAATATGCTAAATTTAATGTTTCCTTCAAGAATGAAGTTCTCCAACACTCCCCTTCAAGTTGGGAAGTTATCATGCCCATTTTGGATCCGATGTTCTTAGCATTGTCAATCTTCTTGCCCAAGATCATGTCCCACTTGAACAAAACTACTAGAACCCACAATTTTCTCTATTTTTTGGTTCTTAATTCTGTGTAATTTTGGTAGCAACTCCCATTGTTCTTTGTTAAAGTATTTGTCTCAAATTGAGATTTTTACTTTTAAAAAAAATTGGGCCTTGCTAAGTGTTGAGTCTCATCTTCTGATATTGCTTTTCAGTTTGATGGTTTGTGTTGGAGATTACAATAATTTATTTATTTTATTTATACCAATAATATTTTTCAGTTAGTTTTTCTAATATTATATTAGATAGATCCTATTTTAGATAATTCATTAGATAACATTATCTAATAGTAGTTTTTTATGATTTACCCTATTTCTTCAAAGCTAAATGAGGCAGGCTTGTTGCCCCCCTTGTGGGTAAATATTTTAGACTAACATGAATGAAGTGGCTTGGACTGAGTAACACAAAAAGCCCAGCTGAATTCTTCAGTTTGCAAGACCAGTTAGACACCTCAGTAGCATCTTGTTGCCAATAACTACTGTGGGTGTTGTGTTGATTTATGGGCATTCTTCCTGAATCATATCAATATTGAGGGTTTTTATTTTGAAAAAAGATCACGAAATTTCTATTCATGTTATACTTATCAGGCTGCTTCTCAGATCTATGTAGCTTGTCTTGAATTGGATGAAATCACCAGCACGAAGTTTGTATTTTGCTTTAATTCTTATCCAATGAAAGCTGAATAATTCAAATACCAATAGAGGTTGGTGTGCTATGTTGCAACTTCCAAACTGCCATGGAAATAGCTGGCAAAAATTTTAAATTATAACTAACTTATCTTGATTGAACTACAAAATCAGAAAAGGGGGAACAAGAAAGCTAACAACCTGACAAAATAGATGAATTTTAAGTAATAAATTTAGTCCTGGCCTCTTGAACGCTTGGAGAGTATTTTCTTTCTGTTCTTGTAGTTTCTCTACCTTTGTGGCTCTATTTACTGTTTCTATGTTATGTGTCTTCTTTTTATATCCTAATCCATTCAGCCTGTGAATGAGATAGGATTTTATTCTTTCAGTTCAATGGAAGAAGAGCATTCGTCTGTGCCATTTTAATCTGTTTCCATCATTATCATATCATAACAAAAATATTAGATAATATAAACATAGTAAGACAATTTTTAGAGAACGAAATATATGAAAGCTAAAATTAAATGGGCTGCTAATCAATAAAAAATTAATGTTAAAATGCTGCTAAATTTAATGTCTGCTAAAAAAATGATGCTCTCCAACAGCAGATGATGGTCAAGAGAGGGGGATAGATAGAGATTGGGTAAAAATTAGGGAGGCCTAGCCTCTTGATGTTTTAGATGGAAGCAATTAGTGTCGGGAGTTTTGAGATTATTAGAAGCAGTCAATATCAAGATGTAAGCAAGAGTAGATAGCTTGGAGAAGGTAATGGATGAGTTAAGGTGGGATGTTGATGAGGGAGTGAATGAAAGGTTGAAGTACAACTTATTGGATAATTGAGAGGATAAAAAATGATAAGAGAGGAGGAATTCTAAATGGACTAGGGATTACAAGGAAATGGTACAGACACTTCAAACTGATCTTACAATTATTCAAGAGTGGGCCAAATTTTTTCTTTTGGATTGAAGGGTTTTCAGAGATGGGTCAATGTCATGGTTGACTGAGGCACTACAACAGTGGGGACTAAAAAATGGTGGTTCATGAAACTCAGGGCTCTTAGTCATGAACATAGAAGCACTTTTCAGAGTTTTAATCTATGAACAAGTGAGAAGGAAAGTTTATAGGGTTGAGTAGAAAGCTAGGAAAAACAATATCATGGGTTTCGTTTCGAGTGTTTAGATAGATTTACGTCTGGGTGTTGCTACCAAAAGATGCTGTAAGTATTGATCTCTGAAGATTATGGTGGATGAGAAGGGTAGTGAAAGAAGCTACCTGTCATAATTGACTTCTCACTATGAGGGGAATGTGCAGTTTTATGGGTGGGTATTGATGGAATCCTTTCTTTGTGCAAAGGTAGAATGAGAATAAAAGGGTGTGGGAGTTTAGAGATATGGATGGGCAGAAATTGGGGGAATCCTGTGGGTGGTTCTAGCTCTAGAAGAAGCAGGTTTTGTTCTTCTTCAAGATTAGGTATTTTTAGATGACAGTTTTGGATTTCCATTGGTTATGGACTCCTTCTGTATGTAGTTATAATCATAAATTAGGTTAGGTACCATCCATCCCAATATTTCTACTATATTTGTAGATGGCAACTTTGATTTTCCATCTGTTAATTACTTTAGTTAATTACTTGGACTCCTGTATGTAGTTGTCATCATAAATTAGGTTAGGTACAGGAGCAGTAAACTAGTACAAGCCCAGCACGATCAGTATGTGTATTTTAAGTGACCCTCAATTTGGTATAATCAAAAGCCAACTAAAATAAATAAAAATATCCTGACAAAAAGGTCAAACAGCTGCAAGTTGAAATGTAGCATATAGCAGTTCCTAAACATCCTTGATAGACAATCACAAACAAGTCACCAAAATCTTCGTCCTACTCCCCATGAGCTCCCCCTTCCACATGCTTCAGCTGCTCTTCTCCATCATGTCATTTAACCTTTTTGACATAGCACCTGTAAGTTGTGGTTTGAACATCTTCTAGGTAGTCCCCTTCACATCGTAGTTGTTTTTCAGTTCTTGGGTTGCACGCTAGGACACCTAACAAAATGCAACTCTAGTGTTAAAGTTGCAATTTGCTGGTTTTTTTTGAGCCAAGGTTTTAAACCACTCATGAAACCTAACAAAGACAATATTTAGAAAGCTGCTAAACTGTGAAAAGCATAGTAAAACATTTAAAGAACTGCAGATCAAGAAATACATTTGAAGAGCCAGTTCAGTACCAAAAAAACGCCATCAAATATCTCTATCCATACCAGACTTTATTCATTAGAAACTTTTCCTGTCATGAGTAAAGTATAGCAGAAATGGTTGCTCGATATCCCTCGTAGAGTGGTTGAAACTTTGGCTTCAAAAATGGAAGCCTTTCTCTTTCCTCAAATACTGCTTTTTGATATCCTGTTATCGGAATGAAATTTATGTAATACTGACTTAATTGGTCAGCCTCCTTATGTCCATTTATAATGATAAATCCTAGTAATCAACAAACTAATTTAAACTTAATTGCCAGACATGCTATTCTAAAGTAAATATACAATTTTCTAGATGAAGCTTTTTTTTCTCCCAATTCTATCATTCGTTTTTTCCATTCATAAAATTACATTCATTACTGTTGAACTATGTGGTTTTCATGTGATTGTATTAATCAGGTCATATATAAAATAAAGCTTCCGGGACCAGCTATTTTGGGTGAGGGTAAGCCTGAAAATCAAAATCATGCCATAATTTTTACACGTGGTGAAGGCTTACAAACAATAGATATGAACCAGGTTAGATGTCATATTACAAAGAGCACCTCATTGTAAGTCCTCATATCACGCCATTTCATTGAGTTTTCCATTTCTATAGGATAACTATATGGAAGAAGCGTTGAAAATGAGAAATTTGCTGCAAGAGTTTCTTAAAAAGCATGATGGTGTGAGACACCCAAGTATACTTGGACTTAGGGAGCATATATTTACTGGAAGGTAGAGCTGGTTGATTTTATGTATTTATGTTTTTGCTTTCAATATAATATTTTAATGTTTCTAAATTCTTTTCTGATTATTGTTTTTGCTTTGAGATTTCAGTGTTTCTTCTCTTGCTTGGTTCATGTCAAATCAGGAGACCAGTTTTGTGACAATAGGTCAGAGATTGCTGGCTAATCCTCTGAAGTAAGTTCTTGAATATACTTTTTGCTGCTAATTAATGTTAGAACTTAAGTTATGGTCTATGTTGAATGTGCTAGCTGAGACATTGCCTACCTGTGAAGGAGTCATTCTTAAGTTTTCTTTGATTTAATTTCAACGGAACCAAATAGAGATTTAGTGAAGTGGAGTGGCTCCACTTCATTCTGTAGAACTGGTTTTTAATTAGCTAACTTATGATTATGACAGGCTATGGTCTATAAATTTGCCATCAATGTCTCTAAATTTATAGAATGAGGACACTAGTGAGCCAGATTAGATTCATACAGGTTTTATAATACAACTGCACCTCCTCTGCATGCTTATATCAGAAAGTCACAAGGAGTGACAGCCTTAAGTGCATTGTCAAACAATGAAGGGTGGTTCTGGACCATGGCATAATTTGACTGAGTCATATTTCCTACTCTCTGCTATGTGACTTAAACAGCTAACCGATCAACAGCTTCTAATTTGGAAGCCATATATGATAATTGTTGAGCTGTATGATGTTGGCTCTTTTTTATTTTTTGGCTGTGCAGAAGCTGAGGTTCTCACATTAGTGGGATAAAGCTAATGTTGTTATTGTATAGAGACTGAGGTTCTGGCGTGATCATAATGGATCTGAGGTCTCTGATACTAAATGATAGTTAGGCTTTTCACCAAAAAAAAAAATTGATAGGGAGACTGAACAAGTAGTAAGAAAAATAAAAGAAAAAGCACAGATTAGGAAAATGAGCAGAAGAAAATGGATAAAATAATATTATTTAAGTCCTTCTGAAAAGGACCAAGTTTCCCTGTTACAAACATAACTTCAACTCTGGAAAAGGAAATGCATGAATTACAGGAAGAAGAAAACGAATTTCTATTCCATTTATATCTCTGCTAGTAAACTCCCTTGCAAAGTGATTTGTTTTTTTCGAACAATGAAAGGTGAAAATTTAAGTATGTTCCCTTTATTTGACTAGAAAATTTATGTTCCCTTTATTCGAAAAGTATAAGGAGTGCTGGTAGTATTATATAAGATATTCACATTTTAAGCCTTTTATGTAATGTGTTGTTCAATGTATCACATACACGATGATATAATAATATATTTGCTTACCTATTGTTGTAAATAATATTATACCCATGTCATAAGATAGCGAGAATGGTTGTGGTTGTAGTAGTTGCGTCATTGATGGTAGTGGCAAGAAGGAAGGAGAATTGTAATTTCTTATAAAATTGGGGCAAATGCTAATGACCATGATTACCTTTTTGTGTTTATTTATTTTTTTGACAAGCATTCAAATGCTAGCTAGTGGATTATAATTTTTCTGTGTTATGAGTTTTGTTTCTTTGTATGTTTCTTGTTGTATGAATGAGTAATCTTCGGTGTTATTTGGGGTGTTAGAAGGTCCTTGAAGAATGTCTTTAAAGGACTATGATTAAAAATTTGCTGCTTAGTCAATTTATCAGATGGAAGTTTCGTAGATTTATCTTGTTAAACTATTTTGTTGTAGTGACTTGTCAATACTACTCTCTGTAGAAGTCACAATTTTTGTGCTACTTTAGTTGCATGTTTTTCCCCCTTGCAAGTGATTTTTTACGGGTCAGTTTTCCATGCTTGTTTAGTTTTCCATCAGACTACTTGTTGTGTTTATTTAGATATATAATCTGTTTCCCTTTCTTCCCTTGCAGAGTTCGCTTCCATTATGGTCATCCTGATGTCTTTGATAGGCTCTTCCACCTAACTAGAGGTGGTGTCAGCAAAGCCTCCAAGGTTATCAATTTGAGTGAAGATATTTTTGCTGGTATAGTGATTACCGATCCTGCTCTATTACTTGTCTTATAGTTGATTATATCTTCATTTGTTTCAAATGTTATTTGCAGGATTCAACTCTACACTTCGTGAAGGAAATGTTACACATCATGAGTACATACAAGTTGGGAAGGGCAGAGATGTGGGTCTCAATCAGATTTCCATGTTTGAAGCCAAGATTGCTAATGGCAATGGAGAGCAAACACTAAGTCGAGATATATACCGACTTGGGCATCGGTTTGACTTTTTCAGAATGTTGTCTTGTTATTTCACTACAGTCGGTTTCTACTTCAGTACCCTTGTATGTCTGCTATGGCTAAGTGTTTTGTCTAACCACTATTTTGTTCTTTTGTTGGTGTCCTGAGATTCCTTTTAATCTTTTCAACTTGGACAGATTACTGTTCTTACTGTATATGTATTCCTCTACGGTCGTCTTTACCTTGTTCTAAGTGGACTTGAAGAAGGTTTAAGTACACAGAAAGCTGTTAGAGACAATAAGCCTCTCCAAGTGGCTCTTGCCTCACAGTCGTTTGTTCAGATTGGTTTTCTATCAGCCTTGCCAATGCTAATGGAGATTGGCTTGGAGAGAGGTTTCCGAACTGCGCTTAGTGAGTTTATATTAATGCAGTTGCAACTAGCCCCAGTATTCTTCACATTTTCACTTGGGACAAAAACTCATTATTATGGAAGGACATTACTTCATGGAGGTGCAAAATATAGACCAACAGGCCGAGGGTTTGTGGTTTTCCATGCCAAATTTGCTGACAACTATAGACTTTACTCCCGAAGCCACTTTGTCAAGGGTATTGAGCTCATGATTTTGCTTATTGTGTACGAAATTTTTGGTCATTCTTATAGAAGTGCTGTTGCTTATATCCTCATTACCATATCAATGTGGTTTATGGTGGGAACTTGGCTTTTTGCACCCTTCTTGTTTAATCCTTCTGGGTTTGAGTGGCAAAAAATTGTTGATGATTGGACTGATTGGAATAAATGGATTAGCAACCTGGGAGGTATAGGGGTACCGCCTGAAAAAAGTTGGGAATCTTGGTGGGAAGAGGAACAGGAGCATCTTCAACATTCTGGCAAGCGGGGCATCATTGTTGAAATCATTTTATCTTTACGATTTTTTATCTATCAGTATGGTCTTGTATATCACTTGCATATTACGAGGCACACAAAAAGTTTTCTAGTAAGCCCCTATGCCCTCCTTTTCTTTAAAAAAGGAAAAAAATGACTTTTCATAATTACGTAGACTGAATATTCTTTCCTTGGTGGCTACAGGTCTATGGCTTGTCATGGTTGGTGATCCTTCTAATTTTATTTGTGATGAAGGTTAGTGACTCGCAGCTTTGTATTTTATTCGGCATGTTAACAGTTATAGTTGTGCTTTTTCGAATCTAAAATTTTATCCTCCCATGTGATGCTTTTCTCTTTAGCCTGACATGTGGGAAGTGCTTTTTCAAAGCAACAGTGACTCTTTTGTTCCTTATCAATACAGACATATAATCCTATTTAAGATTGTAAACATGCAAACACAAGGACTACTTTGGTCTGATGAATTTGGTTTGTCTCTTCGGTCTCAGACGGTGTCTGTTGGGAGGCGGAAGTTCAGCGCAAATTTTCAACTTGTCTTCCGGCTAATCAAGGGAATGATATTCCTGACATTTGTCTCAATTCTGGTCACTTTGATTGCACTTCCTCATATGACGTTACAAGACATTATTGTGTGCATTCTTGCTTTCATGCCAACTGGTTGGGGAATGCTGCAGGTAAATTCTGTTCTAAGTTTTTCTAGATAGATTATTTTCATCCAAAATGACTTGCCTATATCGTATTTTCATCCAAAATGACAAGTAGAGTTCATATCTTCCAATTGCATGATCCTTGGTTCCCCGTGTATTTACTGTTAGTCGTATGATAGCAAATGAACAGAGAAGTGAGACAGAACAGCAAAGCCGACTTTGCCTCCAATCCGACAAAGTCTTTATTCATAAAGTCACTAGTCTCTAACAGCCTTTTCTATCTAACCTGAGTCTGATGCGTATTCGATGTTCATATCATTGTACTTGTAGTGTGATTTGTACACTGACCTCATTTTGGTTTTGCAGATTGCTCAGGCATTAAAGCCTCTGGTTCGCAGAGCTGGATTCTGGGGATCTGTAAAAACACTTGCTCGTGGTTACGAAATAGTGATGGGTTTGCTGTTGTTTACTCCAGTGGCCTTCCTGGCATGGTTCCCTTTTGTTTCAGAATTCCAGACGCGAATGCTGTTCAACCAAGCATTCAGCAGAGGTTTGCAAATTTCTCGTATTCTTGGAGGCCAAAGGAAGGAGCGCTCTTCCCGTAACAAGGAATAAGTTTTATGAATTCCCAGCCTTTTCTCTAACCTTTTGTAATGAGTAGTTGTAATTGTAACTATGGATGACAGATTCTAGTCCCTGCTTTTGGATTTTATTGTCGTGCTACACCTAAGTTGTTCCAATCTAAATTTGAGCAATTTCGCCTTCTCTGGTGTTATTCCCCTGTTTTCAACTTTCGCCCTCCGTTATGGCTACAGCGTAACGGTTAAGCCGATATGATATTGCCTTTCCAAGAAAGCAAAACTGAATACAAATGAGTCCCTTAAATGTTTTTAGTGCATGTTTGGGAGTTATTTTATTTTATTTATTTTTGGATGCAATAGAGTGAGCTCTAATAATTGTTCGAAAGGATTTTTTTTTGAAAAAGGGTAGGAAAACAGGGGATGTCCACCCAGCCATCTTTAACTATCTAAATTATAAATTAAATGAATAGTCACTAGCTTTTTTTATTTTTTTATCAAAATTAACTTGAATATTGAAAAATAGTGATGTAATTCGTTCCATTCTATTTATTTTAAAATAATTTTCAAACAGTAGTAAAGTAAAACTTCCAGATGTATCATTCCTACATAATCAAAATATCTTACCAGAATTTGGATCATGAGGTATCATTCCTAAATTTTCTTAAAAGTATAATAATATAGCTGAATTTTGATTTAAAATTTCATTGTAGTCCTATTTTGGACCATAGCTATTAATTTTGATTGTTTTTATCAATTTTAATAATGTGAATCATTCAACCCTTTAGCACATGAAGTCACTCTACCGGAATGAGTCAGTCAGAGAGACATAAACCATATCAATTCCTCACCAAGCACTAAAATTCATCCAGAAACTCATAGTATAAGGCTTACGGCCCCCAAACAAAGAGCAAAGTCTTAACTTCCTCAGGGCATAAACTATGACTTGGACCCAACCAGGTTCATATCCCCATTCTCATTAATCCATGCCATTTATTAACTTCAACTTAGTCCAATACTAACACTCAAATCTCAAATTCCCATTCCAAGAAATTCATGCATATAGTAGGGCATAACATAAACACTTAGGGTTGTACTCAAGAAAGCAATTTCCCTAGTCCATTGGCAGGGAAATCATGAACCCACGCTTAAAAACATGCGTATTTCATGATTCTAGCATACCCCAACCCGAAACTCAAAGTAACTCCATGAATTCATCAACTCTAGCTTTATGCAACTCATGAACGTGAAGAAAGAAGAACATGAGAAATTAGCTTGGAATCTTACCTTGGACCTTAAAACCTTATGTTCCGACACCAAAGCCTCATATTTTCATCCCCAACACAATTCTTTGCATCCTCTTCTTCCTCCCTTCTGGGCAAAACGCGAGTTGCTCCTTTTTAAAAACTCATCCTGCCCGATCCACCGTAGCGGTCCACTAACTTGGCACACAGAACCTACATTTTTTTATACCAAATATGGGGATCTCCCACCATGGCCCACAGAATTCGCCTTATGCTCCTATCAACATTTCAGATTTTCGAATTTGTCCTCACACCACCTAGAAAATTCCCAAAATACCCTTGGTCAGCTTTAACCTTGTATTTAACCTTTCCTAATCTCTTCTTAATTACTTGGGATGTTGCAGGTGTGATTTTTAATACCTTGGTTATGTCTATTATTGAACTCAAATTCATCGATTCAATCATTCAGAACTCACTTATATGCATACATACATAGACATATGTAAGATAATTAGCTCAAGAATATAGGCTATAAAATTGGTACTTCTAGTAATACTGGTATATTGCAGTTATCCTCCAAGTACACAAAACAAGAATTTAGATTTTGTTAAAATTTTGTAAAATACCTTTAAAATAAAAAAGACAAATAGTGAGTTGACTAGATCAAAATAACGAGGGTATGTTATTACCAACTAGTGTCGGCTTTAGTAGAGAGGGTTAGGTTATGCTTAAGTACAAAAACTCATGTATTGGCCCAATCCAACTTGATTTGAAATAATTAGAGTCCAACATAATTCCAAATACCAGGTGATTTGTAAAATAAATAAGGTTGAGGTATCAATAACTAATCTAAAAAAGAGGCTTCGGTTTGAATATCTTCAACAACATTCTAGCAATTCTTTGCTTCTAAGTTTGCTTAGTATACAATATTTTATATCTTTTTTCTTGGTTCAAGTGTTAGCAAATTATTAATTTATAACTATATTAATAAATTAGATATGTCTGCTAGGTTTAAAATTGAAATTGTAACTAGCTATTTTCTATATGATTTATATCCTCAATATTAATATCATTTCACTTATATAATAATATTATTGATAAATAATTGATATCTCTTTTGGAAATTATATTATAATATCATTTAATTATATTATAATAGCACAATAATAACTAATATATTTAAATCATAAATAGTTCATCAATTAAAGAATCTAATCTAGATAATTATATTTTAAGCATTTAATAATATAAATAAATACCATTTTATTGTTATATTATAATATCATATGTTTGTTTTGATTGTTATATTATAATAACACAATCTAACTGATACATTTAAATCAATTCAGTAATTAAAGAATCTAATATTGATAATTATATTATGAGTATTTAATAATATAATTAATTAATTAATTAATTAATTAATTATTGACCTATAATCATCTATATATACTCATCCTATAGCCATTTTTGTTCATCATTGGAGACTAATTTCTCTAAATTTTTTTTCTTTGTCAGTTACAGATCTTGAAGACTATTTGATGTAGTGCAACTTCGGTGGCATTCCTCTCTTTTTTATGTCCCTAATACTTTTTTATCTTTTTTTCAATCTATTTATATAGTAGCTAACTTCTAATGGGCACAAGCAGTAAATGAGATCATGCTTGAATGGATTTTTGTTTTATCAATGCTACTTATAGGTTTACAATGTCTTATATTTACATCATGGGTATATTTTATATGGAATCAGTGGCTTTGAATCAGTGCAATGTTATTAAATCTCTCTCCACCACTTCCTGCATTAGGTAATTTTCCAGATTTACAAGTGTAAAGACTAATTTTTTTTTCTTTCTCAATATTGAGAATCTTTTTTGAATTATTTCTCCTTCTATTCATTCTCTTCTTCCTTCAAACAGCTTCTCAATTCATTTTAATATCATCATTTCTCATATTTTGCGTATAAGGACACAAACTTCCGATGGCCATATTACAAGCTCCGGCAACTAAACTAGCAACTCTGATTCAATTAATAAACTGGTGGATACATTGTTGGTAATGAATTAAATATGATAAGATATAAAAAATCTAATACATTGTTGATCTACAACTCTGTTAACCACAGTTGTTTATCAACAATGCATTATATTTTTTATATCTTATCATATTTAATTCAAATAAATAAATCTAATTGGTTAATATATCACATTTATATTAATTACCAACAACCACTGATTTAATTAATTCATCATGATATCCAAATAAAAAATAATAATATATTATATGCAATCAATTCTAAATGTTGAAAATTGAGTATATTCATTTAATATAAGATTGATTCATTTAAAAAAAAAACTAAATATGTTACTTATACTAAATTTTTTTATCAAATTTAACAATCCCATATAATTATAAAATTTTACAATTCAAATTTTATTTTATATTATTTGGTTTGATTTGAAAGTTTTAAAATTAATCAATTCAAATTTATTGCAGTTTATTTTTTATTAGATTTTGTTATAGTTAATTGATATCATAGGATTTCATACCCCCTGACCCATACATATTATTTCAAAAAAGAAGCATTAATAAAGTCATTTTCTTTTTTCTTTTTTATGAGTATTGGAGTTTTACACTTATTTTAAATTATTTGTGAGTAATTACAATATCCTGTGCACCGCTCGGATACCTTTTCTAGAAATTGTGTTTCAAAACTTGGTTCCATGTGAAATATTTTATGTATATTTTGTTGCTTCGATATCAACAAATTAATTTATAATATTGCAAAATAAAAAAATTACGTATATATTTATATATATTATATTATAAAATTAGATAATATCTGTTATTTTTAAAATTGGAATCGTAACTAACTATTTTATATATTATTAATATCCTCAATATTATAAATATATTTCATATTAGTTTACTTATATAATTATTAAATAACAATATCATATTATTGACCAGTTTAATAGATAAATAACATAACTAAAATAAATTAAATTATTGTAATTAATATTTATAACCACAATATATTTGATCTCTTTTTATTTTATTTTTTTGGGCCAACTGATTTTTTTATTTTATTTTATATAAAATTGTAAAAAAACGAATATTTGGATTTTAAAAGCAACTGATGATATAATCAATCTATCTATTTTAAAAATTATATTATTATAACTTATGATTATATTATAACATAGTCGTAACAAATATATTGAAATCATAAACAATTTTATAATTATAGAATATAATCTATATTGAAATCATGCCTATTTTATATAATTATTAATTGAACTATGTTTATCCATATAACCATTCAATCACTGTTTTATTCCTCATTTAAGCACATCTTCACTTAATCACATCACTTCTTTTTCTAATTAAAAATAATCTAATATTGTAGGTTTGGAAGTGCTACAAAATATATAGAAAATAATTTAAAAATATAGATGTGGTTAAAGAGAGCATGATAAGCTGTAACATTAATTAGAGAATTTTGATTTTTGGCCATCCAATAAATTTTTGTTGAATGAAATATTAAATTATAAATAATTAAATTCAAAATATTCTAATTAAGAAAATTATAAAATATCCTACAAAATTTGAATCTATATCAAATCTAAATCGACAAAAAGTATAATAATTATCGTCACACTCAAACATAATTTTGAAAATTTTGAATTAAACATGTACACTGAATAAAAACATGATATTCATTTGATTTGATCAAGAAAAATATCACAACTTTTATTTTTCATTTAATAATCGGAATTTTTCATTAATAATTTAATTGATCATAATAAATTAAAATAAAAATTTTATAATATGTACTCTTTGTTAAGTTCATCTTTAAATCTGCCATTAAGAGTTCTTTACTTGATAGTATATATTTTGATCCATTCAAAATAAAATACTCAAAACAACAAATGAAATAAAATTTAGAATAAAAATATTCACATTTAATATTAATCCAAAATAATTTAAAGAAAGAGTTTTCTACTTGATATCGATCCTTGATTTTCTAACTTATTAAATATTTTATTATAATATTAAATTATATTGAAAAAATTAATAAGTGTGCACTAACATTAGAATAAAATTTTATTTGCAATATATATTTAATTAAATGCTTCAAAAAGGTAATTGAACTTACAACTATATTAATCTATTTATCAACATTTACAAGAACATCCTGAGTAAAACGAGAAGACCAAAACAATAATGTAAATCATGCATATTCACAATGTCAGGATGACAAATAATTTGCCCCTCTGCAACAAAATTTAACGGTTACAATGATATTAAAACGACAGTGACCAAACTACAAATTTTTGAAACTGTAAGGTCTCAATTGTAAATTTTTAAACTATCTCAACTAAATAAAAAAGAAAAAAAAAACGAGTGAGTCCCTAATCACCCGTACAATAATTTTACCAATCGCTTTCAACTATACAAGCCTGTACAATTCCTTTCCCAGGTTAAGATCACAGATATAATTATATTCTATATATCTAATACTAAAAAAAAAATAATGCTTTCCTAATAAGAGAACTAACGACATTCCTGCAACATGATTATTTGATGTTGTTGGTTAGGTTAATTGGCTGCAGCAAGAGAAAAGCCTTGAGAATTAGGAGAAGTGTGGATGATAGAAGAAATGGCAAATGAATAATAACCAAGCAAATGCACCCAAAAACACCACAATACCAAACACAAGTCCCTTCACTTCTGACAGGAAGAAATCTAGCAGCATGTATACATGTACCAATATTACCAGCACTGCCACTGTCCTTGCCACTTTCTACCGAAAAAGAAAAGTATATCCAAGTTCAAATTATATCACTATATATATATATATATATCAAAGTGTGTGGAGTGTGTGTTTCGTGTTAAACTGATGTGGAAACATCAGCCATATGGGTGTACCCCACCCATATCAAGGTTGGGGTTTAGTCCCCAAATTGGTGATAGGTATATATAAATGGAAAAAATCTCTCTACGGAGATGATGAGTTGTACCCATCGAAGGTAATAGGTATGGCATCCAACTGGATATAGAAGCAGGACCCATGAAAATATAGATAACTAGGATTTCATGGAGTACTTTGATATTAGTTAAAAAAAAGAACTTATTAGAGTAAGCAAGAAATACTTAATTCGAAGAAGAATATATAAGCTAATTACCCTCACAACAGGTCCAATTCTGAATGTGCCCATGACCTCCTCTTTAGACAGCAACGTAAGAAGAGGAATAAGAGCAAAAGGAATTGAATGGACTGGACTACATTGAGCCACTCATTCAAAACATCCAACAACCCTTCAGATGGGTTAAACACTACAGCCACAATCATCGTGGGCACAATCGCTAGGCTCCTCGTAATCAAAGCTCTTAACCATTTCTTCACATGCAGTTTCAGAATCCCTTCTGTGATGAACTGTCCAGCATACGTACCAGAAATTGTACTGCTTTGTCCTGCTGCTAGCAACCCCATACCCCAACTGTAGAGAATAGGGAAGAACCCTCCGCCGTACTGTTCTTGAAGGTACTGGCCAGCGTTTACAAGTCCGATGGCGTTGGCTTGTTCTGTGCCGTAGCAGTCATCACTGAGAGGTTGATGATGAAGGTGATGAGAAGCGCGAGTGAGGATTCGATTGAGTAGTCGTTTAGAGCCTCAGGAACTTGGCCTTTGTTTTGTGTGTCCATGTTTCTGGATTGGACTAGAGCTGAATGGAGGAACACGTTGTGTGGGGTTATGACACAGCCTATGAGTTCCTCCACAGCTTGACGAAGCGTTTTTGAGCTTAAATTTAGGACTAAAATACCTGTATGAAGTACAAATGTTACATGAACTATGAACGCATATGCCTGCGCGCACGTGTATATATTTCTTGTTTATGATTATATTTACGGGTCAGTTTGTGGATGCCATCACTTTAGTGTGGACAAATTTCTACGTGAATGATTAATTAGATATGAGTTCTATATAGAGTCTGGGATGAGTCGTAGTATTTATGTTATGAATAATGTGATTTTCCATAGATTAATTTTATATAGTGACGATGATAATGATTGATTTGTATGCACCCATAAGAAATTGTTTAGCACTAGGCTTTGTGTCGATGAACATCCACGAAAAAGACAGTGCCATAGTTCCAATGAATACTGCGTAAACACCTTCATGCAGCTTCCTCACTCCATAGTTCTCCAGAAATAGGAACACAAAACTGTTCAATAAATAAGCAGATCAAGAACAGTGGTAAACCCCAACTTTTCATCTTTTAATTTAAACTTCGATTTGTGAGCAATCAATTAAAACTCTAAAAATATGTATCATTTAGTGCAACTAGTTACTGTTCATTCGCTTCAGAACATATATACACCGCTTCACCCTTTTGAGTGCAAGAAATATTTAACTGGTTCCATGAAGTTGTTCATAACGCGATTTATTTTCTAGACTTAATGTAATACGACGAAACTAATTTCTTAAAATAAATAGAATATCAGCTATATTTTTCATGTTTTTGAATATCAGAAATATTTATTCGGCCATAAAAAGAATATCATCAGAAATATTTAACTAAACTCAATGGATTTTAGCTTCAAAGGAGGTCAATATTTCAGAATCCTTTACGTACCTATCCAAGGCTGTGATTACCACTCAGAATCTTGACAGCTATGGCGCTCCCAATAACCTCTTGAATATCAGCAGCTATCAATGCCATTTCTGCCGTCACATACAGCACCAACCTAGCCCACTTCGTGTACTCCTCCCAGCACAGCTCCGCCAGGTGTCTCTCGGTCGCCACCTCAAGCCTCGCCGACAACAGCTGTATCAGCAGCCCCATGATAGTCGTCCACATCAGCAGCCACGGCAACGAGTACCCTCCAATGGCTCCTACCTGCAAATCACCCCTCAGATTCCCCGGGTCTAGAAACGCCATGCTCATCAACAGCCCCGGCCCCGTGAACAGCCACAGCTTCCGCCATGAGAACGGTGGCACCACAGTGGATTTTGCACCATGGCTGGAAGATTCCAAGTTGAATATCTAGACCTTCACCTTGTCTGCATACACAACTTCATCGTTCTCGTTCTCGTTGTCCTCCAAGGACAACGAGAACCCCCAAGGTGGCGGAGATGACAACGGTATTGTCTCGCATTGTTGTAGCAGAATGTTCTCTTTTGCTTCTTCATTTTCTTGGCCTTCTACAGTTCTACTTCTTTAACATGTTTGAGTTGCTGACTTATTGTATGTTATGATGCACCATGGATAATAATATTGCGGGTTTTGACTGTGTTTTTGATATTAGAATTTTTTATTTGGAGAAGAAGATGGGATGGAATGAGCAGAATAATATGGATATGTAACGGACAGAGAGAATCAAGGGGGTGTCCGAAAATTTAGACCTCATGCTATTTCTGTACTGTTTTGGGCACAAAAGTAAAGACTATGTAGTACATTTTTATACCATAATTGCTATATTTTAGATTAGGGTATAAACGAATTTGGTGAGATTTTAATGGTTGGTGGGATCACGTTTAGCTTTACAGTAATTGAAGCTAATGACTGATGAAAACAATTAATAGAAGACACTGATCTCTGAGGAGAAAATAGATTCTCAGAAAATTAATAGATTCAATGAGTGAGAGAGAAACTTAATCCAATAATTCATTGCTCATTACATTACATATATTAATAGTTTATCGTGCATTACAACATTACATATATTATTTTCTCTTATCTGTTGGATCAAACAGAGACCGAATTTCAAATAACAGTGGATAATATGATTTCAAGGAAAATCCAAATTTGGGATGGTGATATGGTCGTAAAGATCAAAATGCAGAATGAGTGATCCACCATGATCATCTTCAAAATGCATGCATGCAGCAGAAGTTTGGTAGAGACACAGAAAGTCATGAGATTCTATAAATAGCTGGGTCAACTATTAACTTGTTAATATATTCTTGGAAAAGCAGAGGATTGGTACAGTTGAGGGGCCAAAAAAAAAAAAGATTTGGTTAACATACCGCCCAAGGTTGTGTTTTTCCTTTTGGGTTCTTTAAGTTTTAATAAGATTATCCATATATGCCAAATTTTTTCTTTTTTTAAAGTAAGAAAGTTTATGTGAGTTCCTTGTAAAAGTATTTACATATCAAGTACTAACAGGATCTTCATACCTGCAACGAGGTTCAAACTGACATTTTTTTAAATACAAGTCGTATTCTAGTTAACCTCATGCATCTTCTTTCCGTTTCTATATTAAATGATGCTTTTCTTTTGTACAAAAAATGATGCTTGTTTTAAAAAAAATTATGGTGCTGATGTGGATGCTTGTATGGAATTGAGTCACTATGTAACACCCTACTTCAAATTCCCACACACATCACCTAAAATTTCAATAAAATTGGCCTAACAAAGCAAAACAAGTTTAGAGCACAACACCATGGCCAATACAATATCGCCACGGCTTAAATGCTCTCGGGTTGAAAAATTTTTCAAACAGAGGCAACTGGCGCTGCAGCACACATATAAGTAATTTGTAAATTTTTGGGCAAACTTCCACTACACATAATTTCGCACTTCGATCTCTGATCGATCTAATTCCAACTTCTATAGGTCAGTATTGTCCTAATTTATCTATAGACATCAGTTTCACCTCAATCCATCTCCATTTGGCCAAAACTCACAACTTATAACCTTCATTTGCCATCAAAGGAAATTTGACACTCATGGACCATTCACACAAATCCTATTTGGCTCAGTTAACTTGTTCAAGGGGGTTTTACCCTAGAGGAATGTAACATCCGGCCGCTTCTTTGGGATTGACGACTGTCCCCACAAACCAATACAAGCCCTTTCGGTGTACTTTGTCTGACTTTTACACACCTCCTTCCCTGGAGGTCACCCATTCCATAATTACTCTAGGTCAAACACACTTAATTAAGGAGTTCTTAAGGGATAAGCTACCGAAAAGGTAGGTGCACCTTGTTAGTATAGGTAGTACCTATCAATTCCTTTAAGCTATCTTTAACCGTATAGTCCCATACCTATACAGTCTCTGAATCCCTCTCGTTCCGATATGCATTCGATTCATTCATATGCCCCTCCCGCTTAGAAGCCTGCCAGGAGCCGCTACTTGTCCATGCCTCATCACTTTTATTTCACACCCCTTTTTATTGCACTGGTTATCATTCCCCGCCCTCATCAGCGCCCGGATGTCACATGCCCACCAGCTTCCGTATGGTTTGTCCTCGAACCATACCATACTGAGAGAGGCCGGCTCTGATACCAATTGTAACGTCGGCCACTGTTTTGGGATTGACGACCGTCCCCACAAACTAACACAAGCCTTTCAGTGTGCTTTGTCCTCACTCACACACCTCCTTCCCAGGAGGTCACCCATCTCATAATTGCTCCTGGTCAAGCGTGCTTAACTGAGGAGTTTTTAAGGGATAGGCTATCGAAAAGATAGGTGCACCTTGTTGGTATAGGTAGTACCTATCAATTCTTTTAAGCTATCCTTAACTGTATAGTCCTATACCTATACAGTCTCTAGATCCCTCTCGTTCTGGTATGTATTCGATTCATTCATATGCCCCTCCTGCTTAGAAGCCTGCCAATAGCCGCTCCTTGTCCGTGCCTCATCACTTTTATCTCACACATCTTTTTCTTGCACCGGCAATCACTCACCGTCCTCATCAGCGCTCGGCTGTCACATGAGTGTAACACCCCTCATGATATCTTCCTTGGTTTTGTGCTCAAGACCGGAGGAAAACAGGAACAAGGAAGGTTCAAGTGGGGTTTGAAAGAGCTCCATGCTGTGGCAAGAAGCAGGGCCGCCGCGGTGAGAGGCAATCCAATAGTGCTATTTTGGCTGAACATGGTGGAGCCGTGGCGAGGATCCGAAATTTTGTTTAAATCCGGATCATTTCAGAAGATCGGAAAGAAAAGAAACAAAGGGAGCAACGGAGGAGAACGCATGGGCACTGCTAGGGTTTGAGATTTCCGGCATTTGGGAGTGATTTTTGGACCTCAAGAGCTTGGATTTAAGTTGGTAAGTGTTCTCTACTCCTCCCTCTCCATTTTCTTCGGTTGGAATTTGGGGTTTTGAGGTTGGATCTTCAGTTTTGGCTGAAATCCATCAATTGAAATGGATGAAATGAGGTTAAGGAAGTGTGTTTTAGTGTTCTTGTTACTTGGATGTGAGTTTTGAAGGGTTTATGTATAATTTAAGCTTAATCCTAGATTGTTTTCGGTTAGAGCTCTTGTGAATCCGAAATGTATGTGGTTGAGTAATGTTTGAATAGTCCCTAAGAGCTTATTGATGCATGAAAGGGGTGTTGGAACCTTGGATTACGCTAAAATGGTTAAATTGTGGAATTTGAATATATGGTATATTGTGTTAATGGAATAATTGTGTTGTTATGAAGGTTGTTTGGGTAACTGAGAGGGGTTCAAGCGTGTTAGACAATTCGAGAAGTGCGTGGAACTCACGTGTGTGGTGTTAACAACCTGAGGTAATCGGGTGTTTATGTATATTGTATTGATTATATTCTATGATATTATGTGTATTTGTATATATATGCATGTCTGTTTCATACCACTATATTAATGTGTTTGTGTGTACTATTTATATATATATATATTGTGATATGCGTACAGTTAGATGATGATTATGATTATGATGATGAGATATGTGATTATGACATTGATATGATATGATATCATGCATACATGACATTATGATGATTATGATGATGATGATGATATGATGATACATTAGCATCACCACATGACATTGTGAGACTGTGATATATTGCGGATGGAGTGGTGATGATACGATGATGATATGATGTATGATGATATATATATATTGTGTTAGGGAGGATAAGGATGGATTATATATGTTAGGGAGGATAAGGTAGATATATATATATATATGTTAGGGAGGATAAGGATGGATTATACATGTTAGGGAGGATAAGGATGGATTATACATGTTAGGGGGGATAAGGATGGATTATATGTATTAGGGAGGCTAAGGATAGGAGTCCCTGTCAGGGCGACATGCATTCCATTCATTTTTCATTGCATTCATGAATTGCGTGAGATATATGTATATATATGTATATGTGTGGTTGTTCCCAGTTACTGAGACATTGTCTCACACCCTTCTCCCATAAACTAACCTTTCAGGTGACGGTTCTAGCATTAGTCTGGAGAAGACGCGGGAGTAGCTATGTGCGTGGGAATAGTGTATGTAGTATTTGTGTATTGGATATTGTATCTTGTGCCAAGTAGGATAGAATGATTTGTAATGAATGTATGTCATTGAGAGTATGGTTACGGATGAATGTATGTATGGTTATGGATATGGATTGTAAGGATTGTTATGGATGGTCGTATGTATGGTTAGGTATATTGTGTGTATGTGTTATGTATGATGAAAGCTGTTTTTGGGCTTGACTGGTGTTTTAGGGCCTGTAGCCCGTTTGTCATGTTGGGGTTCCAAGGGGTTGAATCTTAAAGGAGTGGTTCCTTTGGGGTGAAACCTCTTTGGACAAGTTGGTTTTGGAGTTTTGGACCTGTATGAATGGTCTTTGAGTGACCATTTGCTTTTGATGGCAATTGGAGGTGGTTAGTGGTAAGTTTTAGTTAATAAGTGGCCAAAACAGTGACAGGGGTCCAAAATCTCCATACGGAGTTGGATTGAGGTAAAATTGGTATCTATGGATAGATTGGGACTAGATGACTTGTAGGAGTTGGAATCATGTCAATAGGAGGTCGGAGCATAAAGTTATGCACGTTGGAAATTTGCCACAGAGTGTGGAAATTGCTAATATGGGATATCAGCATGGGGTGCCGTGGCTCTAGTGTCCAGGCCGCAGCCCTAGTGAGGCCAGAAGCGAGTGCAGAACAGGGGAGGCTGAAGCCGCAGTGGTACTGTAATGGCCACGGCCCCAGCTCACTTTTTGGTGCTGTTGTGTGTTTTTCTGTTGCTCTAAAGGTTTGGGGTGTTGTTTTGAGTTGTTTGGGTTGCGTTTTGTTGGTTTTCAAAGTTTTTGGTCAAGTCTGGAGGTGTCAGGAGGTAAGATGTTACAAGGAACAACTCCTTCGAGAATTAACCCTCTTAAACCCCAAAAGTCACACAATGGGCTACATGTGCAAACCATACATACAAGGCCTAAAACCCCTTTGGGCTCCTACATATGACCATTCTAACTCACAAGCTTACATTTCAACAAGAATGACCCCTGCTGATATCTAAATCATCATCACGCACATATAAACCATCATTGACACATATTCACATCTCACATATTATCATCCATCATCATTACTGTCATCACATAATTATCTATACCATCCAAACATTATCACATCACATACTAAGCAATACCCTAGGATAGTCATATAGGCAACCAAACTATCACAACCTACTTAGGACAATATTACATAAACTAAATTACAAACTACCAGTTATACTTTTTTGGTACAAAACTACCAGTTATACTTAAAATTCCCAAATATGGAGAGGCCTATGGCTCCTTGGTCTTCTTTGAACCAACACCAGAGTCTTCACTTGAAATGTTAGTCATGGAAGAGGGGTGTGAGATAAAGTCTCAGTAATCGGGGACAACCACATGCAACCTATATAATAGCTCATACAGTAATGCACATGGTGCAATGAATGCAAAATGTCATGGTATGCATATCTCCCTCAACACGACTAGAATCACGAACTGGCATCATCACTGGACATTTTGAATAGGTGATTCTCTTTCAACAATCGATAAAGACTAATTTCAAAACATCACCAAGCTCACCTCACACTAGTGCACCCAACCAAAAGTAACACTAATACTTGAATCATGGTTCTCCTTCCCTTAGACCATTGCAAATTGGTGGTGATTGAAGGAAGGTACAGTCCATAGCCATCTTGCTCTCTGGATCATAGGAGAGGATTTAGTGATAGGGATCTTTTTCTTATTTCACCATATCATATATTATCATATCATATCTCATCATCATTGCCCGATCCGCCATTTCTCACAATACTTATGTGGTGATGATGCTAATGCCATATTATCATGTAAATATCACTATCAAATCATCATCATATCTATCGATGTCATGCTAGTATGCTATGAAATCACATGTACACATCAACATATGTATATCATCATCATGTTCATTATCATCATATACTATCACGTCTAACCGTGTACATACCACAATATTAGAAAAACCATACATATATACATAATGATATCGTAGTATAAACGGAGACATGCATATATATATATATATATCAACATATAACATATATATCACAAACACCCGATTACCTCGGATTACTGACACCACGCACACAAGGGAATTGGGTAAGCCTCTGAAGCACCCATCACGAATCATACGCTTCCATTTAGCCAATCAACCACTACAACATCATTATACCTTTAATTAACCTAATACCCCTAATAACTAAAATCCACAATCTAACCTTTCAAGCTTAACCCGAAGTTCTGATCACGTAATTACACTCTAATGAATTCTAATTAGTCATCTGCATCGTAATCATCCTCATACATCTCGGATTTCACACGTCCTCTACAAGTTCCTATTGGGAATTTTGGTACACACGCAATGCAAAACTCCATCGAAATCCCTCCCGCGGATCCGTCAATATTGCTTAAATTGAGATGTAGAAGAAGAATTTACCTCTGATGCGTCCCTTGGTATTCTTTTCGTTTCGTCGGACCCCAGGAACTAACATGTCTGATTAGCTCCCTCTACTGGTATCTACACGAATGGTGAATCCAACTCGAACAGCATGCTAGCACCTCTATTTTGTGAACGTCCGTACGTTCGTACGTTTTTCACTGTCTATCCATACAGTCCCGCTGTTTCGTCCATACAGCCCCACTGTTTCATCTGTACAGCCCACTGTCTGTTAGTACAGCTCGCTGTTCATCCGTACAGTTCACTCTCTGAGTGTACGGCCGCTTTCTCTCGGGTGGGTCAAAATTCTATTGATTCTAGGTCAAATAAACCTACTCTATATCAATATATAGATATGATTTGATATTTGTTTAATTTAAATCAATAAGTTAAATTAAATCAAATATTAATTAAATAAATTAGTTTGAATCTAAATCTATCTAATAGATTAAATTTAAACTAATTATCTAATTTTATGGCTGTGATTATGGTTGTGAGGTTATATTATCATAAGGAATTGTGTGATTCTGTTGTGAAATTCTCAAAAAATATGTGTTGTTGCTTTAAAGTTTGAACTAATTATAATATTTATGTGTTGCTTTAGACACTTTATGCCTTTATTTTTGTTTTATTTCGAATTTGAAATAAATGGTGGATGCTATCCTGCACAAGTCTCCTTCTATTTCCACATAATTCCAGTTCTCTTCCAGAAACCTATCAAGCCTCTTCCGATCTCTCTATAAAAAGCCCTTCCTGGATTGAATAAAAACACGGCCTTCTCTACATGCATAAACCAGATCGCCTAAAATTTTCCTTTATATTTTATTACAGTTGATGCTCAAACAAGCATGGAAGAGTTTTTCAGACATGAAACAACATTAAACAAAAAAAAAATTACCACTTCTATACCTTTATAGTTCTCCTACTTAACTAGCTATCCTACCAGTCACACTCGTAATTTATTTGATAATCTGTAACGTGGCAACAGAAAAATATAGAAGATGAATCAGAATAACCTTAGACCATTAACAGCTTAGTGAACCTGTAATTAATTATGTGCAGTTCTCTAACTTCAAGATCTTCAGCTTCGATGGAAGCTCTGGTATGTCTCTTAGACTCTTTGATGCACTCAGGAAGGGACCCAAAATCATTCCCAGATAGATTCAGCATACCCAATTTCTGAAAAAAATTCAGACTCAGATGATGATCTCCATCCACTAAACAATAATGTTTAAAAAAAAAAAAGAATCCTTTCTTTGGTTAACTTACAGTTGGCTATCGACTGTAATATCTGATAGCTAATTGTACAAAAATCTCCGAACATGCATTCCCATTGGAAAAACCATCTTCTTCTTGTAACAGGAATGAAAACTTCGGTGTCGTTTAATTCTCCTGCAATACATGAAACGGAACAAAATTAATAATAAGCAAGAACCGTGAAACGACAATTAGTAGGAAGTAGAGGGCTCACCTTATCCCTTTCTTTCTGTTATTGAGTTTCCCTTTATCAGTAGCCTTTAACTTTCTCATGAGCTTCTTGGCTGGTTCATTAGGTGGAGAAGATATCACTCTTCGTTTCAGTGAAGTTGTTGGAGCATTCATGGAAAGCAGAGAAGACTTGAAGCGGACATTTTCTATGTTTGTTTGCTGCTTGTACACATATATTCCACACCTAACTACGGACATATCTGGTGAGTCACTAATAAATTCTATTTTCACATCATGCCAATCAAATTCTTGAAACTCAGCAAGCCTCTCCCACTCTTCTGACCAAAACTTTATTCTCAGATCAAATAACATCGCATGACCTTGTGTACCAATAGTTCTACCACGTTGTCTTCTTTCTATTTTATGACCATTGATGCTCATTGAAACAACGAAATCTTTTCTTCCATATACTTTACGGCCATTGATGCTCCTGTTTACTTTCCCCAACTCAAATGCAACAGCAACATGAGGCAAACTCCCACGAGCACAAAGGGACAATGTCCCTCCTTTACAACTATCGTTGAACCAATCAGGAAATGCTGGTGCTGGTATAAACATATTCAGTTCAGAGAACTCCTTTGTTACCTGATTTACCAAAACAGCAGAGACCAAAGGCGTTTTCAGATTTTGAAAACAACATATAAAAGAATAAAGAGAAACTCTTACTTTCATCCCTAATAGACAATAGCACTTTCAATTTAGTTATTCAGAGATGTTTTCAAATACTTAATCTCAGGAAGGCTCACTGGAATGTTTTTTATGTTTCTCTTTTTTTTTAGCGTGTCCCAGATTTCTGTCGCAAGTTTTTTGAGGCTGACAAGGATGGAGCCATTGGCTCTAATGTGATGTAATGCCTTCTTCTTGATGCCTTTGCTACTTTATATAAATTTAATCTCCCATTCATTAAAATGCTTTCAAATTTACATTTTTATCCTTCTAGGCCCTTAATTTTAAACCTAAGAGAATGCTGACACAAACTTAAACCCCACTGATAAGAAGTTCCAATTATGAATTGATTTCCAGAAAGTTATAATTTCCTCATCAAACTGTAATCATATACAAAGCGTGCACGAGGTGCGACTCTGAATTAGTGACATGTAGGCAGAAATGTTCAACTCAACAATAGCTATTATATTAATTTGTGGAAAGAGATAGAAGAGAAGTTAGAAGAACAATATTAAAAGCATTTTAAGGAACTGAAAACTAAATTAAATATATTTTCTTTTTCAAAACTGAATGGGTTTTGTAACATGAAACAATAAATCTGACTAGATAAAATTAGGATTTTATGGGAAAATTTTTTTTGGTCAATGGACAAGAAATGAATTGATGATTGTTTTGAGAAAATAGAGAAATCCACAATGTAATGGAAAATTACAGTAGCTATCTTATGCAACAACCCTCATTACATTATCCCGAACTTGGTTTCTAGCTAATGAAGTATAATTGATGATATGCACAGGACCAAAGGAAACTAGGATCGGAGAAAGGATTTGAATAGAACAAAGCTGAAACATGAAAAATCAAAGGACCACACTGTGGCAAGACACAGGGCCACTGCGGCAAGTGAGTTTGAAAATATGTGGAGTTTTCGGACAAAATGGGGCTCACGTCTTAGCGCCAACCCTCAAATTTTTATAAATTAGAGTCATATCGGACGATGAAGTAGAAAAGAAACAGAGGGAGAATGAAGAAGCAGAGCTTGGGTTCATGAAATCTGACCCTTGGGAGTGATTTCCGACCTCTAAGAGCTTCGATCTGTATTGGTAAATGACCCTTACTCTTCCCTCTCCATTTTTCTTCGGTTTTGAGTTAGATTTTTCGGGTATATATTTGGGTTTTCGGTTCTGGTCAAAATCTACCAATTAAAATGGATGAAATGGAATTAGTGAGGCGTGATTTAGTGTTTATGATGCTTGGGTATGAGTTTTACAGGGAGTATGTATGATTTAAGCTTAACCCTAGGTTATGTGTGGTTGAGGATGTGTGAAATTCAAGATGAATGGGATTGGTTGGGATTTGAATGATCATTAGGAGCTCAATGATGCATGAAAATGATGTTAGAACCTTAGGTTAAGTCTAAATGGTTGAATTGTGAAATTTGGATAATTGTACTATATGTTAATTGAGGATATTATGGTATTGTAGAGGTTGTGTGTTTGATCAGAAAAGTTAAGTCATGGGTTGGCAATCAAGAAAGCTTGTGGAATTCATGTTTGTGTGGTATTGACAATTGAGGCAACCGGGTGTTTGATTTATATGATTATGTGTTGATATATATATGTGTGTGTGTGTGTGTGATCCTTTTCATTCCACAATTTGATTATGTATGTGTATGGTTTATTTACATGTCATGGTATGTACATGTCTAGTTGAGATAAGATGTTGTGTATAATGTGTATTTATGATGTTGTAGCATCCCCATACCATTGCATGCTAGCATGTCCATGTGATGTTTATGATGATATATATATATATGTATGTATGTGTGTTTCGAGGTATGTTTGCATGACATTGGCATCATCACCATATGATTGCATAGTGAGAGATTGATGTTGAGGTGATGATGATATGATATATGATGAGGATATGATAAAAATCATTGCCACTAAATCCTCTCCTTGAGAGAGTTAGGTGGCAGTGGAAAAGAAGATATAATGAAACATCGGTCACTAAATCATCTTCTATGGCCAGGAGAGCCAGATGGCAGTGGATTTGGGGATGCATCTTCCCTAAATCACCACTAATTCATGGTGGCCTCAGGGAAGGAGAGCCACGGTTTGAGCACTGGTGTAAACTTTTGCCGAGTTGCATTAGTGTAAGGTGAGCTTGGTAATGTCCCAGAATCAGTATTCACCAACTGTTAGAAGGGAATCATCTATTTGAATATCTTATGATAATGACAGCTCATGGTTTTAGCTATGTACGGAGGAGAGCATGCATATCATTTATTTGCATTTCATTGTATCATGTGCATGATTGTGTGAATTAGTATATATATTATGTGTGATTGTTTTCGGTTACTGAGACTTTGTCTCACACCCCGTCCCATAACTAACATTGCAAGTGAAGGTTCTGGTACTAATCCGGAGAAGACAAGGGAGCAATGTCTCGGATGAGGGAATATTTAAGTCACAGTAGTATGTGTGATGTCTATGTGTAATTTGTGCCAAGTAAGATAGCATGTTTGTATTGGTATAAGGATCATAATGATTCTAATAGTGTTAATGATTATACATTCTGGATGATGACATGGATGATATATGATAGTTACATAATGATGACGGTATTGATATTGGTCGTGTATGGTTGGAGCAAGTGTCTGTGAGTTGGATTGGCCATGTGTGTGAGCTCAAAGTGGATTTGGGTTTTGTTGGTGTATTTTCGGGCACGTAACCCATTATATGGATCTGGGGTTCAAGGGGGTCAAATCTCAAAGGAGTGGTTCTTTTGAAGTGAAACCTTTTTGGATAAGTTGATTGAGTTAACTATGACCTATATGAATAGTCCATAATGGTCAATTGCTTTTGTTGGCAATTGTTGGTGGAAAGTTGCAAGTTTTGGTCAAAAAGTGGTCAAAATGGTGTCGGTTGTTCAAAATCTCTATGCAGAGATGGATTGAACTGAAATTGGTGTCTACAGATAGTTGGAACAAGATTGACTTGTAGTAGTTGGAATTAGGTCAATCGAAGGTAGGAGCATAAAGTTATGTGCATCGGAAATTGACCCGAAAAATCAGCAATTTATTGATATGAATACTAATGCTGGCACCATGGAGCCATGCAATACTACCCGGCTGAGGCTATGGTGATACTGTAGCAAACCGCAGCCCCAGCACAATTCATGTGCCTTTTGGTGCGTCTTCCACTATTTTGATGTTTTGGAAGTCAAATTATTAGGTGTCCTAGTTGGTTGGTCAGTTTTCGAATTATATTTGGTGAAATATGGAAGTGTGTGGGTGTAGAGTGTTACATCTTACCAATCACACTTGCATTTAATTTGATTAATATTTAAAATAGAGAAAGGAAAAGAAAATAGAAAAAAGCATGAGAAAAACCTGAGACCATAAATGGCCTAATGACTCTGTAGTTAATGATGTGCAATTCTCTGCCTCTATGCGCTTCAACTTTGACGGCAACTCTGGTATGTCCCGTAGCCTCTTGCAATTATTTACTTCTAGTTTCTCTAGATTAAAACACTCTTTAATGCACTCAGGAAGGGACACAAAATCATTCCCTGATAGAGTTAACATTTCCAAGTTCTGAAAATTTTTCAATGTTTGGTGAAGTTCTTCATCCAAAAGACAACAATTTCTGAGCTTCAAGTCCACTAAGTTTGTGCAGCTAATAACTGGGCTTTCCTGAATTGATTTCATCAAAGATTTTCTGCTTGGAAGTTGAGTGTCATCTAACTCAAGACATATAAGATTTTGCAATGTAAATAATTTGTTTGGAAGCCCCTTAAGACTTTTGCAAGACTTCATACATAAAATTGTAAGACCCAGAAGATCTCCAATGGAGGGTGGGAGCTCTTTAATAGCAGTTTCTTCTGCATAAATTTGCTTTAGTGCATCCATCTTTCCCACTATATGTGGGAAGTAGTCAAGACTCCTGCAATTAGTGAAATAAAGCATTTGAAGAGATGACATCTTGATTTCATGTGGAAAGCTTGCAAGTTTAGTGCATTCACTAAGATTTAATTCAACCAGCTTAGAGAGAGATCCCACTGAATCATGAACTTTGATCAGATTGTCACACCCTTGAAACAACAGTCTTCTTAAATTTTGAAATTGAGACATATCGGGCACCTCAGTTATGAATTCACAGTCTGAGAAATTCACATAAGTCACATATTCAAACCCCTACAAAACAAAAACTAGATTATTCAGTTAACAACAACTATCAAGAAATATTATTTTTGAGTAAAATATTCCAACATTCCTCCTAGAGATTTATCTAATCTTATACAGACCTCCTTTTTTGTTCGGAAAAACCTCTTTTGTATTTAAACACACACACACACAACTCTAATTTAAAAAATTCTAACATGATTTCTAAATGTCAATGGTTAGCTCAATATTCTATATTTAAAAATTGCAGCAATAATTTCTCTTACTTTAAAAAATACACATAATTGTATAATAAAAAATATTAAAAAGTTGATTGTATTGCTATTTGATGAATATAATAATTTTATCACATTAGCATATCATCACAAAATTTATAAATTAAATTTAAAATTTATTCATCCTAATTATAGGGTCCTTTTTTTTTTTGCTTATTTTCTATCATTAATTGTTCCATTTTTAAATATTTTTCCTTAACTACAATTATTTATATATCCAATGCATCTGTTGTATTCTAAATGGATTAGGTAAATGTGTATTCATTTAAATAGTGTGAATTATGTAAATTAAGTGTGTCCTATAGAAGTAGTTTTGGCATCTTTACCCACAAGATAGTATCTTACAATCTCATCTTTATGAACATTTACATTTTGAGTGTTAGAAACTTTCTACTTAATACAATTTCTCTGAGAAAATGTTTAAAAACCAATAAAAGCATATGTATTTTCGGTAGAAACACATGTACATCTGCTTTTAAAGAATTGGAGAAGTTATTGAAGGTTTTAGAAAAATATGTGCAAAATATAAAACAAAATTAACTATTCAATTTTATGACAACTATGTTAGACTTTTTAAAATTGGAATTATACGTAGCTTGATTATTTTACACATACATGGAGATTTGTGCAGATTTACTGAATGATTCATATGCGATATAAAAAAAATATATAGAAAGAAAATTGAAGTAATTTATACTTGATTCTTAGAAGAAAATTATACATAGAGAAATTTGACCAAAAAGTAATTATATAAGGTAAAAAAATACCTTCAATGGCTCTTCCAATCTGAAAGGACTACCACTTAAATTCAAGAAAACTAGCTTCTCAGGAGAAAATTCTGGTGGTAAAGTTGCAGAAGGAAATCCCTCCCAGTCAAGCCATCTTAAACTATTGGGAAAATATTTAGGGCCGGTTGAAAGCCGAGCATTGCGAACTATAAGAATCCTAAGATTGTTCATCTTCTTAAAGGCTTCACCACTCCACTCCACTTCTTCTTGTTGAGGTGGATCAAGCATTATTCCTTCAATATTATTGCTTCCCTATAATGCAAGTCAAAAGAAGTCACATTTGTTAGGTATTGCCAAACAGCACAAAAAATTTAATGCATATGAATATATGAGGAAATAGAACATATTTAGATACTTACTAAATTTTCACTTAGTATTGTAAGAACATCTTTGTAATACCATAATCTACTACGTTTTTCAGGATTTGATGGTGCCTCCTGCCTAACAATTTCTCTACCCATTTGTCGTATTAGATCATGCATGTACAAGTGACCACTTTCAGCAATAGTTATCAGGGACTTATCAACAAGAACTTCAATAGGAAGCCTTGCAAAATCAAAAGCTTCTTCAATGGAATCCAACATCTCCTTTTCAAAGAAACAAGCGATATCTAGAAAAATACATTTAGCATCTTCTTTTAGGCAATCATAGCTTATCTTAAGTACCTCATGAATTGTTCTTTCTGGTATCCGATCATATTGTTCCAATGTAGATCTCCATTCCTCAAAGTTTTTTTGTGCCAAATTGGAGCCTATTAATCTTAAAGCCAGAGGAAGGCCTTGTGCATAACTTAAAACATGATGAGACATTTCCTGATAGCCTTTTGGAGGTTGGCTCATATGAAAGGCATACCAACAAAAGAGTTTAAGAGAATCACCGTGTTCTAGCCCCATCACTTTATATCTTTTTTGAACATTATGCTCAATTAGTAATTGCTTATTTCTTGTTGTTATAATGACTTTGCTTCCACAGCCAAACCAATCAGACCCTCCTGCAAGTTTTTCTAACTGTTCAGTCTCATCAACATCATCAAGAACCAACAAAACTTTTTTGTGAGAGAGTCTATGTTTTATTCTGGTTATTCCTTCATCAGCACTGCCAATCGTGATCCTCTTTTCCCCAAGAATATCTAATAGAAGTTTCTGTTGAAGACGAATGATGCCCTGTTGTTTCTTTGATGCTTCTCTGACATCAAACAAAAAACAGGCACCTTCAAAGTGGTAGAAGATTGAATTATACAAAGCTTTTGCAAGGGTCGTTTTGCCAAGTCCACCAGTTCCATGAATCCCCAACATACAAACGCCATCATTAGAGTCATCTAGAAGTGACATCACTTTTTCCATGCGAGGCTCAAGTCCAACCATGTAATCAGTGATATAGAAGGGTTTAGGAGGTAATATAGCATATGCAGCTTTGACAATGCTTTCAATAAACCCAAGTTCATATCTACAAAAGAGCAATCTCTTTTGGTTATGAAGGTTATTGCTATAAAATGACCTTTTTTTATTTTCTCTCATTTATCATTAAAATTAGAATAAAATCAAACTTTGAAATATTAGAATAATAAAAAACAATCATCAACATCAAACATAAAATTTACGCCAAGCGGCACCAGTTATAAGTGTAACTCATTCGTCGAATTCGACATAATACAGAGACAGACAACATATTGTGTATAGCTTATTTAAAATGCTAAAGGATTAAGTAGTCATATACGAATGTCCAAAATAGTATTGTGTGCTAAAGTATAAGTAAGGAAAAAAATTGACAGACTTGAAAACTAAAAACTCTAAATTCTCAGAAAATATTATGCTTTTAAAACCCCAAGTTTATAGAGATTCACCTTTGAACTGCAAGAGTAATAGTCATCAACCGAAATTTCAAATATCTCAATAGCATGTTGTATCATCGGCAATCAGTTATTAAGTATTTGAATATTTTATCAGTAGAAGGCAATTAGAATATAGTATAAGCAAACCTACCCATCTTTGAAAAGCCATGCTGATGACAAACTAGCAGCTTCAGACAAAGCAAGCCTCCATTTTTGCACTTTCTCCGGGTCATTTTTGAACCTGTCTTCAAGAGCAGTCATGGCTTCTCCAAAGCTATTTGTCTGATATCGTACATCCATCGGATCCACCTTGTAAAAGATGGGAATAACCAGCTGGTTCTTCTCCTTCTTACACCGAATGATGTGGGCGAGTTCTTCCAGGCACCACGTGGAAGTAGCGTAGTTCCGAGAGAACACAATAATCGAAATCCTTGATTTCTCGATGGCTTTAAGAAGCGCAGGTGAGATCCGTTCCCCTTTCCCCAGCTTCTTGTCGTCTATGAAGGCGTTGATTCCCTTTCTGCGCAAAGCATCGTAGAGAAAAACAGTGAAGGAGTGGCGAGTATCTTCGCCTCTAAAACTCAGGAAAACATCATATCTATACTTGAATTTGTTGGCGAAGCCATAGGATGATGGTTCTGCCAATTGAACCGCCATGGCTGCGACAAGCTGCTAGTTCTTGGTATTTGATTCTGCAAGCAGATAGAAATATTCAGAGATCGGCTTATCAGCAAGTAGCAAGACATGAATTTAAGCCTAAGTATGTTGCCCATGCCCAAGTCAAACTTCTTTTTTTAATTTTTACTTCCTTAATGGTACTTAAATTAAAATGTAAGAAAATTTTAAGCAAACAGTTTATATACTTAGAACATGTACATGAGGTTAATTAGTGGTCTCCAGCTTCTTAAGGGGGTTAAACAAATGTATAGGATATTAATGGGAATAGATGTCATAATGCTTGACCCCCACTTTTCGACTATTATAATGTTGCATCATGGTGGAACAAACCTTATATATATATATAAAAAAAAAACGCACATTTATATATCAACTCCCATCATGAGTATCAATTACATATATATTTATATTCTTAAATTTGTATGTTTAAATACAAATATAGATATTTGCAAAGATATATTTTTAAAACAAAACTGACGGGCGGGCAAGTCGATGGCGGGTATGGGCACTTAGAATGGTATGCCCGTGGCCCGCCCATGGCCAAGCATTTTGGGCAAGCATGTATTGGGCATTTTCTTTTCCTTCTCGGGCACGGGCGGGCGTGGTGGGCACTAGGCATTGTGCACAGCTGTAGTCACAATCGTGTGATCTGTACACCACTACACCTAAAGAATTATATTTATATATATATATATTTGACCATGCTGCATGCACCTCAAGGATAATGACGGTGGGTGGTCGAGCGATGGTGGGGGTTGAGAGGCGTTGGCTAGATGGCAGTGGGTCGCTGGGCGATGGTGGGTGCTAAGTGGTTGTTGTTGGGTGGCCGTGGTGGCCTGGCGACAGTTGCATGGTGGTGGGTAACTAGGGAATGGTGGCTGGGTGGTGATGGGGGGTTGCACGGTGATGGCTAGCAGTGATGGGTGGCTGAGTAATGATAGTTGAGAAGGGGTCATGACATATAAGTTTATACGTTATTTTGATGTATAAGCTTATCACACCCTCAAAAGATGTATTAGTTTATCCATCATTTTGATGTATAAAAAAGTCATGGCGTATAAGCTTATATAATATGTTATGTACACCAAACAACTGATAAGCTGAAATTGTATTAAATTAACTTATGTAGCTTCTACTATCAGATTTTATATGGTGTGCCAAAGCGACCGTAATAATTTTTTTATGAACAATTAAAATAGGTTATCGTTAGGTATCCAGAAAAAAACAAGTTATTGTTAATTTTGGGGGAAAAAATGGACACATCATCCTCTCAAATACATGCAATATCGGGGGAAAAAGTTATTCATATTTATAAAAGATATGGGTTATTATATATTTTGTTATATATTAATATATTGATTTATGAGTTATATTATATATATATTAATACTATATTATTTAGAAAGTTTTATTATATATGACACTTTTTTTCCCTAGAATGGCTAGAATTTTGCTAATTAAATCATCCTTATAACTTATAAACTATAAAATTTTATTATTACTATTGATATTCATTCCTAGATGATATATTGATAATTGATGATAATAATATATTAATATATATATATATAATCGAAAAATTGATATCCTAGTCTATATAATTATTTTTATTTTCAATTTAAATTTTTGTATCTCACTCTTGGTAAATTTGATATGATATGTTACTCCCTAGATTGTCCACATGAACTAACAAATTAGGAGAAAATTGGCGTGATAAAAAGACTTTACAATTTGCTTTGACTTGTCCATTGGGAGTGAACATAACTCCTTAAAATGAAGAAATTATAAAGTTTCCTAAATTAAAAGAAATAAACACATGAGATTATTGACACCCACTACTATTACTCATACTATTATTATGTGTCTATCTTTTTCTTTTTTGCCACCTTGTGTCTATCTTTTTCTAAACTTTAGGATAAAGTACTTTATGAAATCCAATTTTATTGCATTGAGAAATTTAAATACCAAGGTTAAAAAAAACTGGATCGGAAATTAAATTGATGTAGGCACTTATTCATAAGTCAATAGTCATACTGCAGTAAGACCAGGGGTGGGACCATTCTTAAATAAATTAATATTTTTCTAATTTTATACTAATTATTTTTATATAACAAGATGGAAATATGAATAATATATATAATACATTAAAATTTTTAAAAAAAATTAAACTAAGAAAAAATAAGAAATAAAAATAAAAATAAAAATATTAATAAATTTCTATAATTGAGAAAATAGAAGTAAATTAATTATGAGTTATAAAATATCTATATTGTACATATTTATTTTATAATTTAATTATAATCTTATAATAATATATATATATATATACACATATGTTTCTTATCTATTTATTCATCTATTATATATCTAAAAATTGGTGGGATGGGAGGAAAATTATTCAGCCACATCAGCATGCATGCCTAGAAAGTAAATGTCATGTTCATGTGCCACGTGTCAGCTTATTCTAACCATATGTGTGTAAATAACTGGTCATTTAATTTTGTGTAAAAGCTGAACGTAACCTGAATTATGCTAAAATTGATTAATTGCATTTAGGTCCATCTGCTGGTGGATTTATTTAATTGGTAAAATCATAACGTCAATTAAATGTAGGATGGTATTCGATATTTTAAATTTGATTTCTTGTACATTTTATATTTATTTATTGGGGGAACGATGATTTAAATAATTTGATATTTAATTATTTGATTTTCACAGGGGCTTTAAATGCATTAATGATAATTTGATTCTCTTTTGTTTTGAAATTTCAACTAGAAAATAACCGTGCCATACACGGATTGATCCTATAATAATGAAAAATTATAATTTTCATTTGATTATGTTAATTATAATTGATTTGATTTGATTTGTTCTGATTGTAATTATCTTAGATTTGATTTGTTTTGATTGTAATTATCTTAGATTTCCTTTTTCCTCTTTAGTTTCCTTTTCTTTAGGGATTCTGATTGATATTGTAATTATTCCCTCGACCTCTCTTTCCCGTGTATATATTGCACGCTGTATAGTGAAGATGATCAAGCAAGTTTCCTACAATTGCTTCTGAATTTCTCCTTCTCTTTATTTCTTCTTTTTCTCACATGGTATCAGAGCTTTTCTTCCAGTTACTCCGTGTCTGATTGTTCATTCTCCGAGGACAATCCAGATCTGACGTTTTCCCTCCGTTGCACTCCGATTAAGCTACTGTTCATCTCCGTTTTGGGCCTCTACTGAAGTCCAACCACCACACGCGCCTGACCATTTTGTCCGCCGACGTCTCACGCCGCTCCTGTCCAATTTTCACGGTGATTGGACCTTCCACGCGCCTCCACGCGCCGCCAGACCGCCGGTGCTCCCAAAAAGTTCAGTTTTCTTCGTCTGTCCGAGTCGCTGCTTTCCAGACCGAGTTCTGAACGAGTTAGACCGGTTCCTAAGGTTTTTGGGTGTTTTCTTTTCATTTCTGGCCTCTGTTTTTGCAAAATCCTGCTCCTTTTTGGACTTCTACTACTGTTATGGATAAAAACGATGTTTCACAGCCAATTTCTGTACTGCTCAATGGATCTAACTATTGTCACTGGTTAGAGAGCATGCGAGGGTTTCTCAAAGGTCGCAAATTATGGCGATATGTCACAGGTGACATCCCATATCCTATTCGTTCTGAATCAGAAACGGCCGCTAAATTTGCTGAGCGTTTGGAAGAATGGGACAGTAAGAATCATCAAATTATCACATGGTTTCGGAATACTTCCATCACCAGCATCAATCAACAATTTGGGCGTTATGAGACTGCCAAAGAGGTATGGGATCACCTTGCCAGTCGTTATACGTCCTCTGATCTCTCTAACCAATTTCAGCTTCAGAAGGATTTAAGTGCTTTGAAACAAGAACCTGGCCAGCCTGTTTATGAGTTTCTTGCAAAAATGGAGTTTATTTGGGATCAATTGGCATACTCTGAGCCAACATTCAAGTGCGACAGTGATACTAATGCCTTTATCTCTTATCGTGATCGTCTTAGACTTATTCACTTTCTGATGGCATTGACTGATGACTTTGAGCCTGTTCGAGCCTCTTTACTGCATCAGAGCCCACTTCCTACTCTTGAGGATGCACTTCCTCGGTTAAAATCTGAAGAAACTAGATTGGGACTTTTAAGACGTAGCACTGACATGGCATTTGCTGTGACTGAGAAGAACTCCAAACTTTGTCGTCGTTGTCCTCAATCAACTCATGCATTTTCTGAGTGTCCTCTGATTGAATGTCGCACTTGTAAGAAGAAAGGTCATATTGCTGCAAACTGCCCCTCTCTCCTATGCCGATACTGTAAGAAGAATGGTCATGTCATTGAGCATTGCCCTACTCATCCTCCCAGATCTGATCAGAATAGAAATTTCTCACGATCTAGTCAACCACCCAAGCCTGCTTTTTCTACAGCTACTGCCAACGATGTATCCACTCCACCAATCTCCAGTGATCTTGAGGCTCTTCTCAAGAAATTACTTGCTGGTACCTCCTCTCCACCTACTGCTTTAGCCACTCCCTCAGGTAACCCCTCTTGGTATTTTGATTCTGCTTGTTATAATCACATGACTGGTCAGTCACAGATCTTTTCTTCTTGGTCTCCTAGTACCGCTACCCCTTCAATCAACACCGCTGATGGTTCATTGATGTCTGTTAGTCATACTGGTTCTGTTTCTTTGTCAAACCTATCTCTTGATGACCTTTATTATGTTCCTGCTATTTCTTTCAACCTTATATCTGTTGGCCAGTTAGTTGACCTTGGTTATGATGTAATCTTTTCTTCTAATGGTTGTCGTGTGCAGGATCCTCGGACGGGACAGATTGTTGGAACGGGGCGTAAAGTTGGACGTATGTTCGAGCTGAATTCCTTGCATATTCCTCCATCAAAATCAACTCGATTATGTGCTGCTTCCCCTGCCTCTTCTTTTGAGTTGTGGCATTCTCGTCTTGGTCACTGCTCCATCAATAAATTGTCATCTTTAATTTCAAATGGACTTTTAGGCAATGTTAGTGAAAAATCTTTAGAATGTGTTTCTTGTCAGACTGCAAAACAACCAGCATTATCTTTTAATAAAAGTACTTCTGTTTCTGAGTCTCCTTTTGATTTAATCCACTCTGATATTTGGGGCCCTGCCCCTACTTCCTCCTTGGGAGGATCGCGTTATTTTGTGATATTTATTGATGATTATTCACGTTTTACCTGGATATATGTGATGAAAGCTCGTTCTGAATTATCTGCGATTTATATTAAGTTTGCAAATATGATTCACACTCAGTTTTCTAGAAATATCAAGGTTTTTAGGCGTGATAATGCTATGGAATACCGTGACTCCCAACTCCTTAGTTTCCTTGATGCACAGGGTACACTCTCACAATACTCTTGTCCTTATACCTCCCAACAGAATGGTAGAGCTGAGCGAAAACACCGTCACATTCTTGACACTGTTCGTGCTCTTCTTATCTCATCATCTTGTCCTGAGCGTTTTTGGGGAGAAGCAGCTCTTACAGCTGTTTATGTTATCAATCGTATTCCTTCCTCTATACTTGGTAATATCTCTCCTTTTGAACATCTCTATGGTACACCCCCTGATTATACAATGTTTAAAGTTTTTGGTTGCACTTGTTTTGTTCTTCTCCCTTCCCATGAGGTCACAAAACTTCAGGCCCGAGCACGAGTTTGTTGTTTCTTAGGTTATGATTCTGAGCATAAAGGGTATCGTTGTTGGGATCCCCTAT
This sequence comes from Adenanthera pavonina, assembly GCA_026686845.1. NCBI lineage: Eukaryota > Viridiplantae > Streptophyta > Magnoliopsida > Fabales > Fabaceae > Adenanthera > Adenanthera pavonina. Next base: position 4,966,270 of record JAIVEN010000019.1, on the reverse strand, counting down.
CTCATCGCATTCGCATTTCTCGTCATGTTGTGTTTTGGGAACATGTCATGTTTTCTAGTCTATCCCAATTTTCTTCCATTCCATCGACCTCATCTCCTCTTTTTGTCAACCCTTCTGCTGATCTTTTTCCAAGTGACACAGGTACTGAAATTTCAGATCCGGTTCCCATTACGTCTGATGATTCGCCCCTCACCAATGATCCTGCCCCTCTTGAAGATCCTGCACCTGACATGCCCTCATCTTCCACCACTCGTTCTACAAGAGTAAGACATCTTCCTCCTTATCTTCGTGATTATCATTGCTTTTCTTCCATACTCTCTTTGCATGAACCTCAGTCTTTTAAAGAAGCCTCTAGTGACCCTCGTTGGCAGCAAGCAATGCAAGATGAATTACAGGCTTTAGAGAAAATGCACACTTGGGATTTGGTTGAGCTCCCACCAGATAAATCTCTTGTGGGGAGCAAATGGATCTACAAAATAAAAACTCATTCTGATGGGTCTGTAGAGCGATACAAGGCTCGCTTAGTGGCACAAGGCTTTACTCAAGAGTATGGCATAGATTATGAGGAGACATTTGCTCCGGTTGCTCGTATTACATCAGTCAGAAGTCTACTTGCCATTGCTGCTGCAAAGCAATGGACTCTTCATCAAATGGATGTCAAAAATGCTTTTTTGAATGGTGACTTAGAAGAAGAGGTATACATGAAACCTCCACCTGGCTATCTTTACTCAGGAAACAAAGTCTGTCGTCTTCGTCGAGCTCTCTATGGTCTTAAACAGGCTCCACGTGCTTGGTTTGCCAAATTTAGTTCTACAATCAATCAACTTGGATTCTCATGTAGTCCCCACGACACTGCACTCTTTATTCGTAAAACTGATCGAGGGATTGTTCTATTACTTTTATATGTTGATGATATGATCATTACTGGTGATGATTTCACAGGTATTCAGGAACTCCAAAATTTTCTCGGGCAACACTTCGAAATGAAGAACCTTGGGCACTTAAGTTACTTTCTTGGGTTAGAAGTATTCACACTAACTGATGGTATTTCTCTTTCTCAAGTTAAGTACGCCTCTGAGTTGATTTCCAAAGCTCAAATTTCTGATAATCAAACTGAGAAAACTCCTATCGAGCCCAATGCTAGATTTACACCTACTGATGGCACTCCACTTGATAATCCTACTCTATACCGTGAGTTGGTTGGAAGTCTCATATATCTCACCGTGACTCGACCTGATATTGCTTATGCTGTTCATATTGTTAGTCAATTTATGTCAGCACCACGTACTACCCATTATGCAGCAGTTCTTCGTATTCTTCGATATATTAATGGCACTCTATCTCATGGTCTACATTTCTCCGCCACCTCTCATCTTACCTTAGAGGCTTATTCTGATGCTGATTGGGGCGGTGATCATACTGATCGTCGCTCTACTATAGGATTTTGCATATTTCTTGGTACCTCTCTTATTTCATGGTGGATTAAGAAGCAGACTTTGGCTTCTCGATCTAGCACTGAATCTGAATATCGAGCACTAGCAGACACTACCTCTGAAATACTTTGGCTTAGATGGTTACTTGAAGACATGGGCATTTGCCAAACCTCTCCCACTGCTCTTTATTGTGATAATCAAAGTGCTATGCAGATTGCTCACAATGATGTCTTTCATGAGAGGACTAAGCATATTGAAATTGATTGTCACTTCACTAGGCAGCATGTTACCCGAGGCATTCTAAAACTTCTTCCCATCCGGACTGCTGATCAACCAGCCGACCTGTTCACCAAGTCCCATAATCCAGGGCGTTTTCAGCTTTTAGTGGACAAACTCAAAATGGCTGTCATTTCCCCATCTTGAGTTTGAGGGGGGATGTTAATTATAATTGATTTGATTTGATTTGTTCTGATTGTAATTATCTTAGATTTGATTTGTTTTGATTGTAATTATCTTAGATTTCCTTTTTCCTCTTTAGTTTCCTTTTCTTTAGGGATTCTGATTGATATTGTAATTATTCCCTCGACCTCTCTTTCCCGTGTATATATTGCACGCTGTATAGTGAAGATGATCAAGCAAGTTTCCTACAATTGCTTCTGAATTTCTCCTTCTCTTTATTTCTTCTTTTTCTCACAGATTATAATACAAAGGTGACAAAAATTAGATATTCATTATTATATATAGTTCACTTGTTCAAAATACTAAGTTATTGAACACTTATTTATATAATATATTTGAAGTCATGTTTATTACTTTTTCTTCTAAATCAAGTATTAATATTTTAAGTCCATACTTACTCCAAACCTAGGATACAACAATATATAGAAGACTATGTGTGAATACAGGCTTGAAAAGGTATAAACCAATAATTCATAAACTCTGTTTCTGACTCTTATTAATAATTATAGCAAATGCCAAGCATATTGAAAATTCTCTCTTGTGCATGTTGAATGGGAGCTTTGAATCAAACAGTATAATAGTGATTGAGGAATAAACACTTTTAACCCTTCACTAACTCCTATTATCACTTCTACTTCAATGCCATGCTACTCGTCAAAGTAACAATAAAACATATTCCAATACACCAACTTAAAGATCTATCAATGTTTTTCATTAGTAAGATATGAGCACCAACTACCAAATATAGACATAGAGTTCAAGAACTCAATTGAATAAAGATCATGATCTAATGGATTGATGTAATTAATTATAACTCATGAAATTGAATTAAGAAACACTCCCCAATTAAATCATAAATGATAATTTTGACCATCAATGAAATAGACAATAAAGTATTTTATGAAAATTAGGTATTAATGAAAAATTTTCTATTTGGAAATTGATTATTTCAAATTTAATAATAACTGGTAAAGTTATAATTTAAGAATGTGAGAAGCATGACCATCAATAAAATAGATAATAAAGTGTTTTATGGTTCCCTAGTGAAATCGAATTAGATATTAATGAAAATTTTTCTATTTGGAAATTGATTATTTTATATCTACTAATGACCAATACAGTTATAATTTGAGAGCGTGAAAAGTATTTATTAATTTAAAGGCAACAAAATTTAAAATTTATCTTTACAATTTCTTTAGTTATAATATCCAACCAGACAATTTCTTTGGTTATAATAACACAGATATTTAATGTTTGAAATTTATGACCGATTAAAGATTTAAATTGAAAATTAGTTATCAATATATACTTGCCATCAATCAAGATCAATTATTTGATATCAACTAATAATAATTGATAACTTATTGAAATAAATTAAAATAATTGATATAATTGATGCTTGTGTTTAAAGGAAGATTTTTCCTTTTCGTTGTTTGTTATTATGTAATCAAATTATATGATTGTATTTGTTTGTTATTATATACTGTTTGTTAGGGAGCAAGCAAACTATTCCATGTGATTTCATATGAGCGTAAAATCGGCCTCAATGGTGGAAAAAAAAAACATGATCAAATTTGAATTAAACAAATTACTTAATATACTTGATATCAATATAGCCTCCCCCCATCATTACTTCATAAAATTTATTAGTTAAGCATTAAAAAATTAATTGCAAAAAACTTTCATTGATTATATTACTAAATTGTATTTTTTCTCCCACATAAAAAGTTTAATTTTGTAAAAAAATTTTAATACAAAACATATTATAGGTATTAAACACGAAATTTGTTACATAATAAATATTATTAGAATTTGACCCCAACTTTAAATTTGGGAATGATTAATCAATTTACGGGAGGGCCATAATTTAATTAAAAAATCATTAATTTAAATTTAATGATTCTTCATGTTTATTTTGATTAGATAATTTATTATTTGAAAAGATTTAATATTGATTTATTATAACTCATAACAAATTCCAAATTTGATTAAATTCAGTAGCACATTTTTTAAAAAAAATTTATGATCGTGTTTATAATTTGCGTCAAAGGATTATGATTTTCCTTTAAAAAAAAAGGATTATGATTTTCCTTTAAAAAAAAAAAGGATTATGATTCCCAATCACAAAAAGAAATGCTACATTTTGTGATCATGATTATAATTTCAGATTAACTCAAATCATCAAATTCTCTATTTGATTTTTAAGTCTTCCATATTTACATGTTAATGAAAAATCAAGATGTATGAAGCAGATAATCTCATATTTTTGCATATGTGTGCACAGCTACATAATTTAGTGGTAAGTATTATCTACAGAAATAATTGAAAGCATTAAAAAAAAAAGCATTCAACAGTGAGTATTCTCGATTCATTTTTTTACTTTTTTTCATCTTTGTCATATCCAATGGTACTTGATATAGCCAATTACTCTTGATCAATAGCTACATGAATTATGGAGCCCTGGAAAAAGCTTGAAAAATAAGATGCCTATTTGATCAAGAATAAAAAATACATTTTAAAAAAACTTTTGATGAAAATTTAGATACTGCACAAGCACTTTGCTTACGGCTTCTTACAATGTTTATCTTAAGCATTCCTCTACAATTCTTGCCTACAGCTTCAATCTTTATCCAATTCTATCTTGGTTTCTCAAATGCTTATAAATATTATTCCAGAAAAAAAAACATATAAATTAACTGAGGCATTTTCATAAGAAAAAAATCGAGGCATATTATAATGTATATAAAAAATTAGGAGAAAGGAAGATGGAGAACTTGGATATAAATGTGTTTACTGAACAGTTAGAAAACTATCCAAATACAAACTTGTAGGAAAAAAAATTCAAAAACAAACGTGTACTAACAGGAAAAAGAATTAGAATAGGAAAAAGGAGAAAAAGACTGAGTGAAAAGAAAAGAATGTGACAAACCTATAAAAAATAATCTAAACTTGCAGCATGAGGCAAAGAAATTATAAAATGAGAAAAAGAAGGAGGTGAAGAAAAATACATTTAAATTCCAATTAGAGGGATAGGTATATATACACGAATGGAGGTGGAGGATTTCAAATTTGAAATCATATTAATGGGCATAATATTTATTACTCCAATAAGCAATAAATTTTAAAATTCAAATTGATTTAATCAATATAATGTCATATTAATTAATGGTCATAATGTGGCATTATAGTAACTAATTAAAATAATAGATAAAAAAAATAATAATACTCCCTCCGTTCCAGTTTATAGTGCACTTTTAACTACCACACACAGACCAAGACAATAATTAATAACTAACAAAATTTTTCATTTTTTCTCAAATTACCCTCATTAAATGCTTTGGAAATGAAATATTTTAATAATAAATAAATATTTGGGTTTATTAATTAGGGGCAATCTTGGAAAGAGAAAAAAATTATACTACGTAATTCGTAAAGTGCACTATATTATGAAACATTAATTTCTCAAAAAAGTGCACTATATAGCGAAACGGAGGGAGTAATAGTCAAATGAAGTGGCATGATGATGTGGTAGGCACATAAACATGAAAATACACATAGAATGATTGTGTTTTATTCCTCATAAACAGCATTAAAAAGAGTTAATACAACATTAATATTTTTCACCTCTGTTTTTATATAGATATAATTGATTAAAAGCATTGGATGGCATTTGATTCCCCGTAATTAGTTCTATTAATTATTTTCCCATCAAATAGGCAGATTAAAATACAAAATTGTTTAATTTCTTTTAAAATTATTTTCCCCGTAATATTATTAGTGTACCTTCATAACGTTGATAGCCTCTCGGTCGTTGAAGTGTTCCTGGCACACTGTATATACCCCATCAAAATTTTTAATTCATCCATTGTCTCTCCAAGCTGCAACTATTTTTTGCAGAAATGAGACCAAAGTAAAGGCATCTCATTACAGTATGGTAATGGAAGTATTTATAGCATCTGTGATTGATTCATTTTCTTCTGTAACTAATTAAGCCTCAATTTCCTTCGCTTCCATTAATAAAAATGGTTGATTTACTCTCAGAGGCTTCTAACTCTCATCGTCAACAATGGCCTACGTACGGAAGCACACAACTAACCTCTTCCACTAAGAGAGCCGCACTGTACCTGGAGATGTTTTAACTTCTAACACCCTCAATTACTGCAAATTGGTAGATGTCTTTTCATTCTTTAAATTTCAATATCCTCCTCTGTTTTGCATTTCAAATTTCCAAATTATTGTTATTGTTGTTATTATGCAGAGCAATTCAATTAATGCAACTTGCCATTGAAGACCAAAAAAGTGTATAGAGTTACATCAAAGAGATGAAAGGGTCAGCTTTCACATATTTGGAGTTTTTTTAGTTAAATAATAAATATAATTGTTTTCATAATTGTTTTAAGGAGTTGGATATGGAGTGGATCGATTTTATTACAATTCTAAGTGATTCCATTTCTCATCAATTAAAATTTATCTTGATCAATTTTTTGTGATTGAAATTATTATCGTTTAAATATTTCATAGAATTATTGGATTATAAAATTTGAATGATATCATGACCGAGAAATTTTAATCATCACAAATAGATATTTAAATTAAATCTCGTGTGTCACTAAAGAGAGGTTTTCAAACATTCTCTCCCCTCCGTTGCTACATATGCTTTCAACTACTAGTTGAGCCTCTAAAACTAAACACTAGCATCAGACTTGAGTATCTACCAACAATTTTTGCATGAATGTTATATGTTGAAGAGTTAACTCTACCAACAAACCTCCATTCCTATATATTATAATATCAAAATTTGATTTTGGTTTTCGATGATTAAAATAGTGACGACGGTTGAATTTTCAAATTAAAGTTAAATGTTAACTTTTTAATGGAATTTTTTTTAATTTATTGATTGAAATATTTTGATATTAAATTGATATGATTCGGACTAAAAGAAAATTCATGAAGTTGATTAAGGGTTTTTATAAAGAAGTGGTGGTTTAAATATTTATATGACATTAATATTAATTATTAGTCATTTATAACTGTTAATGTTCGGAGATAACAAAGATTTAATTGTGATCATGGTTTGTAATATTAATATTGTAATTAAAAACTTCATAACGAAGATTTAAGTTGTATCTTCTTAATTATGACATTAATTTTTTTTAATTTCTTTGTGATATCTAAATGCCTTTTTAAGCTAAATTATATACATACATAGATGATATGTGAAGACGATAAATTTGGTTCAAATCTTATTAATAAATATATTTTTTAATTATATTAATAATCTAAAATAATTATATTCATTTAATCTGAAAATTATGATAGGTCAAACCAAATTAACTCAATAGTGTAACTGTGTAATCCAAGAAATAATTATATTCATAAATTTTTATGGGCACCTTATTTGTCTTTGGTGTTATCAATTTTGGTGAAATAATGTATGATTAATTACTGAATGATTGGTCTAAGTTAAGAATATTCTTTATTATTACTATTTTATGGGAAATTGATTGCTCTAATTGGTAAAATTATTTTTAATTTAATAAGGACCCATTTTAAATGGTTGATTTGCCACCTAATATTATTAATTAGAATCAATTCGTATAATTTGAAATTATCTTTCTAAATTCAAATTGGATTTAATGAATTTTTTAAATTTTATTTTTAATTATAATTTGATTTCTTAACATTTATTTATAATGTTTTTCCATTTAATTATGGATGTGATATGGCTATGAAAATTAAGTTGAGTCCAATTCTAAATTGATTTGAATTATTTGGCATTAAATTACAAATTAAGTGGGTTTTATGTATTATAATAGTCTAACATATATTTTATATATTACATTATGGTTAAAGATGGGGTGCTGTAGGCCTATAGATACGGGCACAAACATGCGATTTTACATTTATTTTTTGGACCAGAAAGTATACATTTATGTCAATAAAACATTAAAATTTATGTATTAATATAAAAGTTACATATATTAATGCCATTAAAATTTACATTTTTAATATAACCTATACATATTACTATATATAACTATATTTTCTCTCCCGCGCATGACACGGATGCACGGGGAGATTCTGTTGCTAAGAATATATATATATATATATATATATATATAGTCATACGATTTACTTTCGCTAGAAGTACTAATTGAATATGAAGAAATTGTTAAGAATTGATACTGTACAATATTAATTCACTTCGACAATCACTATTTTTAAGAATAAAAAATATTTTCGTATTTTGTACAAAATTAAAGAATGATTAGAAATGAAATAAATTTGGAAAAACATGATATAAACAACATAAAATTGATCATTTAAATAACAAACAACATAATAAAATTGATCATTTAAAAAATAAGTTAAAGAGAGAGGGGCTACAATAAGAAATATCTCACAATATTTAATTTCAAGAAATTAATAATTAATGATTAAGAAATAATGAGAATTGGAAGAAAATAACAAACAATATAATAAAAATGTAAAAAATAGTAAATTTTTTTTAAAATATTTAAAAATTTTAAAATATGAAAATATTTTCTAAAAAATTAAATAAGAAATAAATATAACATGTACAAAAGTAAAAATTTTAAAAAGAATAGCGCTTTTCGAAAATATTAATATATAGGGGGTGTAAAATTAAAAAAATGAACAGGGAAGGTAAGAAAGAGAACTTATAATGATGGAGAGAAAATTTAGATAGTGGGTGAAAGTTTAAGAAATAAAAAAGTATTAATCGAAAAATGTGGGGAGAAAGGGAGTCATGGGAGGGAGATTTATATAAAAAATTAAATAAAAAGGAGTTAAAAATAAAAATAAGGAGTTGTGAGGAGATAGAGAAGTTGAGATAAAATTATAGAGAAAGGAAATAGGAGAGAGATATTAAAATAAAAAATAGGAGAGTTGGGAAGTAGAAAAAAGAAAAGATAAGAGAAAACATGGGAGAATTTAATTTTTAATTTCACTGTGACAGTTTCAAAAATGTTGTTCGTAACAGGGGCTATGAACAATATTTTTCATTAATACAAATCGATATAATAGGGATTTTTTAAAAAAAAAAAGTTGAGTAAAAGGTTAATATAATTTACTAAAAAAATAAACGTTATGAGTGATAAAAGAAAAGTGAAGCACATGGGATATTGTGGCTTGTCAACATGGTGAAAGGCGAAACAAAGATCATTGAAAAAAATTGCTTTGCCCGGAAGAAATCTGTATTCTGTTTTGAATTTTCAAATTAAACTGAAATTAACAATTGAAATTTAAAATTGATTTTTATTTAATATTGAATATTTTATTTTCAAAACTTTAAACTGGATTCTTGGTTTTGTTTGGGGTTTTGGAATCTAGATTTTGTGATTTTTGGTATTATTTGTAGAAATATTGAAGGTGATTTTGTTTGGGGTTTTGGATGTTCTATTGAGGCACTTTCAGCATTTATTACTAAAGGGACAACTATTCACAGAGTTATTATGCTTGCCTGAGAACTAGGTTATGTCTTCTGTCAAGTTGAATTAGAACTGTGGCTAGGTGTGATTGGAGGTGGCAAGTTTCTGCCTTGGAGGTAATTAAATATTTGTTATCTGAAAATGGATTTTTGTTTACATAGACTCTTCGTGCAAGTAATGTAGTAGCATGTTATTTGGTGACACCAATTGCAAAATGGCATGCCCTCTTTTTGAGCTGATCTCTATTGATACTGGATTTAATATATATTACTTCAGAAGAATGTTTTGGTAATTGTTTTATGTCTTCTAGGACTGGTGTTAGTTAATTGTTTCGTTAAAAAACAAACGAGTTGACAAAGTTAACTAACAAATTAAGATACCATTGAGCATTTTTTTTTTTGCATCAAATATATCTTATAAGATTTATTTACTAGGAAATCCTATGTTTCGCACTAAATATTGCTTTATGTAACAAAGCAACATTGCTGTTGACACTTTATATAACAAAGCTCAATTTTTATATTTCATATTAATACATCTTTGAAAATTTCTTATTTATATGTTTAGTTTGTTATATCTTTAGTTATATATTTATTTTTTTATAAATATATGATTGTTTTAACTCATTATATTATAATTGTAAAAGTTTACATTAAAAGTTATTATTTTTAAAGGATCCCGTACATTGCATGTCTGCATAACTAGTTATATTTATTTTAGCAATGCTAGATATACCTAAGAATGCATAAAACATGATTTAGAAGCATAGGTTAAATTTTGTGAAAAATAAAAAATAAAAAAACTGACAAATTGAAAAAGATTGGTCCAACAGCTTGGGTGACCGGTTTTTTAATCAATTTGACTAGTTTATCACCGGTTCGATTTGATGTTCAAGAGTTAACCGAACTGAAGCTCTTATCAGTTTCCAATTCGATAGGTTCAACCAGTTGATTCGGTCTGATTTTTTGAATATTGTTAAGTACTTCCTCCATTTTATATTATAAAGTCCTTTCAGTTGAATCACACAGACTAAAAAATATAGTTAAAATTAATTAAAAGTTTTTATTTTTTCAAAAATTATTGTAACATTCCAAAAATAGCCTAATTAAAACCACTAACATTAATTACATTAATATTAAAGAGAGAGAGAAAGATGAAGTATTTGTAGAGCATATTGATGAAAGGTATTTTTTAACAATAGTCACAAATGCCCCATGGCTTTTTGCAAATGGTTTTAAATTATAAAACAAGAAAAGTTTCTAAATAGGATCATATAATATGAAATATACATCACATGGTTGTTAGAATTGGGTTGACCAATCACATGGTTGTTAGAACTGGGTTGGCCAATTTGACTAGAAAATTTGTGAACTAGTTATTAGTCTAGACTAATGGAAGAATCGGAGTAAAAGAAAACGGGTGGAACTGATAAAAAAGGTCAAAACCCGAAAAAAAATCAACTAATTAAAAAAAATCAAGGAAAAAAAATGATGAAAAAAGAAAAAGAAGAAAGAATGCTAAAAGAGAACGAAGATTTAAAAAAAAAAAACCAAAAGACTAAATGAAGATGAGATACTCTTTTAAGCAGTGTTTCGATAATTTGATGGGAGTAGCAGGTTCAATTGGGAAGTGGTCATAGGTTCAGCTCGGAGGGGAGTGAGTCGGGGTGGATTTAGAGCTGATAAAACCGATGGTTGAATTGGTTGAACCACTTAGGATTTTTTTTTAAAAAAAATTTAAACTATATTTCTAAGCTATAACTAATACATTCTTACGTCTAATGAGTATTAGGAAAGTAGGCTTAATAAATAAATGGGTAAGAAACATGTGTATAAATATCTTTTATATTATAAAATAACATAATTTGTAAATTACAAAATAATTATGTATACAATATAAATATTTATTTTTTTATAATTGTTTTATTTCATATATAGATAAATAATACTTTATTTGAATTTAAATATCTCTTTTTATGATTATACATGATTATTTTTTTACTTTGAGTATATCTTATTTAAAATATATTAATTTGATTATAATCAGTTTAATCCGATTCACCGCCAATTTGACCTTTCGTCCTACTATTAAGCTATAAATCAATATCTTAAACGATACAATCCAATTTTCTTGACATTTTAAGAAACTTAAACATCGCCACTGCTGTTCATCAAATTTCCTGGCATTTTAGTTACAATTTTCCTATTGGAATGGTCCAACCCACCCAACCGCTTGAAACAGAAACCAAAAGGAAGAAGCCTAAAAATTGAAGGATCTGGATACATGGGCGCCGAAAACAATAAGGATATAGGTATAGGGCACAGGGGTGTTGAAGGCAATAACTTATGCAAATGGAAAATGCCCCTCACTCTATATTGATTAAGATTAAATTATTATTACTTTGATCTTTAATATAAATCAATTTTAACTGTACCTTTAAAAATTGATTAAAACATTAAATCTTTTAAAAAAATTTAATATTTTTTACCATTATCTTTTATTAATTGATTCTATTTTTTCATTGGTCTCTTATCTTTCCATCAAGTCATCACTTATTAATTTTAGACTAAAGACATAGATAAAAAAAATACTCCCTCCGATTCTATATATATGGTCATTTATCCTAATCCTAAATATAAGATCCTTTACAATATATGAGGTAGTATTCATTATATATTTTTAAAAAATACTCCTATTTAATGTATCCAAAAAGAAAGAGAGAGAATAAGGATAATTTTAAAAAAATATTGAGATTTTCTGAGAAATCAAGATAATTAATTAGTTTTAATTTTAATTCTTAATCAGCATGATTTAGTTAAAAAGTTATTATATTAAGAAATAGAGAAAGTAATTAATACAATAATCTTTTTGGGAGAGAATATTTTTGAAGAAAACGAGGCAATGATGCTTTTATTTTTTAATAATGTTCATATAGTACTAGTATTTTATTTTGAAACCAAAGCATGGTCAAGAAAAACGAGGGACATGTCTTTTCTCAATTCTACTCCTTTATTGTTTGCCCTAGGAAATGGTAAAAAAAAAAACAAAAAAAAAATTCAATGTTAGGAATGAGTGCGATGCCTTGAATGAGTGCGATTTTTTTTAAAAAAATTTTCGATGCTTGCTTTGGAATAAAAAATTTGAAGTCATTTAATGATAAAAATATATCTCTTATTTAATTATCTAAAGACATAAATATAAAAAAAATTATATTAGAAAACTACTATAGTTAATTTAACGATAAAAATTATTACAAGATCTTGCAAAGATTTATTACTAAATATTTTTTATTTATATTTCATCCTATTATTATTAAATATGTGTATCTATTATATATTATAAAATAGGGTTGAAAGCACGATGTCTTGCAATTTTATGTCACCACATCATCATATTGACTATAAAAAATTTGACGTGCATATTCCAAGTAATATTTATTTCTTTATATATATTTTCATTTTTTTTTAAAAAATTGATATGATGATAAATATGGAAATGAAAAATATATATATATATATATATTTGTGAAAAAAATCACAATTTCTAGAAGCACACTTGAAGGTAAGATTTCATCATATTGTTATTTGCAATTTTCTAGTAGAAATTTTCATTTTTTTTATATGTCTTATCTTCTCCATATAATGCAATTGTTGAAAAGGTTACTTCATAACAAAATTCAATGATAGTTTAAACATGGAAAAAACCACTTTCTATCTCATTTTTCTTATCTTGAATGTAGTTCATCTTCTCACCTTCGGCTCTTTATCTTTATATTATTATTTATCCAAATTCTAAAATAACTTTATAATTAAAAATTATGGAAGATTCTTATATTTGTATATATTAGGATATATTATTATATCAGGATGTGAGGTAAGCTATTATAGAAAGTTATTAATAATTTTGAAAAGTTTAACATATATAATATTATTAGGAATAAACCATATAATTAATATCGATTTACAAACTTATATTCTATCAATTTAGTTAACCATTACTTGTATATGTTTCTTACTTATGACTATTACTCTTTTTACATAATTGGATGTTAGGAAAATTAATAAATAAGTGAAGTGCCAAGATAATCAATTTCCACATTATTATATTTAGTAATATAAAATATATAGATCCATAAAATGTATTTACTATTCATATTTTTTTATATATTTTCATATCTATATATTTTAATTTCATAAACAATATTTAAGCTTCCCGTTCACGGTTGCAAATTCTAGTTTTTATATAATATTTTAATATATACACACATATAAATAAAATATATTTACGTAATTATAACTAATTTAATCAAAGTATAACTATGATTTAACTATTAAATCTCAGACAGGTAAATCCATCGAACCTCTGCAGCAAAAAATTGTGCTTCCTCTCTTCGGCAACAGGTCAGACGCACAATTTTAGTAAGTTGGGCAAATCTAGACCGCTGAAGGCCAAAAAAAAAAAAAAATCCTCGCCGACCATTACTTTTCAAGTTAAAAAACCATCCAAATGTTGTCTTAGTCACCGACAGCATACTGGCTGAACTCAAGATACAGTGGAGCAAAATCAGAGAAGCAGAACTAGGAACAATGCATTGGGAGTAAAATTAAATTACTGTTATTTTGTGCTGCTTAACGGTGATCCCCTTGAGGACAAAAAAGGACTGTCATGTATCAAGAGACCAGTGCACTGAATCATAAGAGCAAAATCACTGAAGCAGAACTGGGAGTAAAGTCACTGTTGTTTCGTATGGCTGAACTATGAACCTACTAAGAACCAAAAAACATACTATCGAGAGATGCATTAGGCAAAGACAATTATCAGAATTGAATAGTTTGTTGTATAAATATTGCAATGAGATAGTGAGATTATGACTGTATTATTTGCTGTATAATTATTATATTGCTGTATAAGAAATTCACAAGAAGAATCCATCTACATTTACCCATTCCACTTGCTCTTATTATTATTTTTTTTTAAAAGGAGCAACTTCTCTTTTTTTAGAAAAAAGTAGAAAGCAAAGTCACATGATAACCATGCAACTTTACTATAGTTTTTTAGTTTTTAAATTTTTTCAAGTTTTTCCAAAATTTAATATATAATGATTGATAAAATAATTAATGATTTATATAATGATTAAAAAGAATGATTTTTACAATTATTAGATAGTATGATCCATGTTGCAGAGAGTCATTTTGGAGGTCAAATGACCAATGATGCAAGCGCGGGCTGGGCAAGCATCGCATTCGAGCTGCCAAGGGCATGCTACATTATTGCGTTTCCTTGGCGTGTTTGGCACTGAGGTTAGTTGTTTGGCTGGGGGCCAAGCTTGCATAGCATAGGATGCATCACTAGTGGGCAGGGAAAGGCTTGGGGCACCGTACATTCCTTCTGCCCTGGCCGCCCAGAGGTTCGAAAACTGATTCATGGGTTGTCTTTTTTGAGGGCATTAACAATGATCCTTCCACAGGTTCATGTACGGAAACCTTATTACGACTTCTCCTTCCTCTAAATGATAAGGTTCAATGGACTTCTTACGACATTGCTGGCAGTGAACCGCCCACATCACCATGATCCAAACACTTCACTGGACTATTCAATCAGTAGGAGCAATGGGCGGTGTGTACAAAGGGTAGGAACGTGGTCAACACGAGCTAATGACTTGCGCTTACTAGGAATTCTTTATTGAAGATCAACAATTACAATTATCTATCTCTGTCACGATGACATTTCAAAGATTACCCAGGCCTGTCAGCCAAGGCTATAGAGTCATTGAATACATCAATATAGCGCACGTGCAACCCAAAACATCTAAGGGCATCATAGATCTATTATTGCCTCAAACTTCCTTGGCCTAAATGGCCATAGTCCCTCTAGGAAGCTGGTCATAGAGGGTTGACTTAGTATAGCTAGTTAGCAAGTTGAGGTCTCATTTGTTAATGGAATCAACAACAAAAAATTACCCCACCAACTAAGAATGACCATGCACCACCACCCATAGAATCAAGAAAGAGCTCTAAGTTTGTCAATCCTTACTATGTCTGGACCTGGTAAGTTTCCCCTTGTTGAGTCAAATTAAGCTGTAGGTTCCACTTCTAGTAGTGCCCATCCATCAATTCCTTTAAGTTTCAACCTTGTAGCCATACTCCCCCCAGAACCCAAAAACTTTGATTTCTATAAGGTGCCAATAGAGTCCTAAAAACAACATCTATTGATCCTTGTTCAACATCATTTTATACTTAAGACCTGGATGGCATCTGATCATCTTTAAGCCCCCAACTTTCGTTCTTGATTAACGAAAACATCATTGGTAAATGCTTTCACAGTTGTTCGTCTTTCATAGATCAAAGAATTTCACCTTTAACTATGAAATACGAATGCCCTTGACTATCTATGTTAATCATTACTCTAATCCAAAAGGCTAACACAATAAGATCAAAATCATATGATGTTATCCCATGTTAACGTATCCAAAGCATAGGTTTGCTTTAAGCACTATAATTTCTTTAAAGTAATAGTGCTGGAGACACAACTCAGCTAGTTAAGGTCAGAAGCACATCACCGGCAGAAGGGACGAGCTAACCAGTGCACACCAGAGCTAGACTGATCAACATAGCCCAAGGTCCAACTATGAGCTTTTTAACTACAACACTTAAATATATGCTATTAGAGCTAAAATTATAATGGTTATTGGCACTAGACTTGCCCTCTAATGGATCCTCATTAAGGGATTTAGATTGTACTCATTCCAATTACCAAACTCGATGAGCCCATTATTGTTATTTATTGTGAATACCTCCCTATGTCATGATTAGGTAATTTGTGTGCCTACTACCTTCCTTGGATGTGGTAGTTGTTTCTCAGGCTCCCTCTTTATAATCGAACCCTAATTCTCTGTCACCCATCACTACCATGGTAGGCCATAGGTCATGTCAAGGATGTGGCTTCATATTTGTGCTTTTGATGTCCTCTATTGTAGACACTTGCCCCACCACCATCCTTGCCTCCCCTCGTTCAGCCAGACCACCAAGTCCAGCAGCCTTCTGCCACCGCACACGCTCCCACGTGCTGTATCAAAATTTCTGGCTAGCCACCTTCTGTCGGCATGTGACAACGCATGTGGCCACCAGTTCGGCCACCATTTTCATTGCTATGCTCCTCTCCATGTGTACATGCTGTTCCTCCAGTCTGTTGGTCGTTTCAGTGCTCTCTTGAATTTTCTGCATTTTACAGATCCTTTCGTTTTTCCAAAAAAAATTTTTTTTCTCTTATAGAGAAGTCAGATGTTGCTCAGCCTATCTTAGTTATTCTCAATGGCTCCAACTATTGTTTATGGTTTGAAAGTATGCATGGTTTTTTGAAGGGTCGAAAACTTTGGCGATATGTTACAGGTGATATTATTTTTCCTTCTCGTGAAATAGCTGAATCTGATTTAAAATATACTGAGTGACTAGATGAGTGGGATAGTAAAAATAATCAGATTATTACATGATTCCAAAACACTACTCCCAGTATCCCTCAACAATTTAGGCTTTTTGACATTGCCAAAGAGCTATGAGACCATCTTGCTAGTCATTACATTTCTTTTGACTTGTCCAATCAGCTTCAATTGCAGAAAAATCTTAGTGATCTTAAACAAGATAAGAGTCAGCCTTTATTTGAGTTTATTGCCAACATTGAATCCATTTGGGATTAGCTGGCTCACTCTGAGCCCACATTTAAATGTCAAGAAGATGCTCAAACCTTCTTTAAGTACAGAAATCAACTTCATCTTATTCAGTTCTTGATGGCTCTCACTGATGACTTTGAGCCTGTTTAGGCTTCTTTACTGCATCAAAGCCCTCTGCCCACTCTTGAGGATGCTCCTCCTTGTCTTCGATCTGAGGAAACTCGTTTGGGTTTCCTTCAACGGACCCCTGAGATAGCCTTTACTTCTTCTGGAAAAAATTCTAAGCTGTATCGTTGCTGTCCTCAGTCCACTTAAACCTTCGATCAATGCCCATTTATTAAGTGTAGAACCTGCCAAAAAAAGGGTCATATTGCTGCACACTGTCTAGCTTTGTTTTGTAGATACTACAAAAAGACCGAGCATCTTATTTATTAATGTCCTACTCGTCCTCCTAGATCTGACCACAGGAAATCAACTAGATTTAGTTCTTCCTTCTCTAAGCCTACTTTATCTGCCACCAATGAGACACCTGCTACTGCATCTAATCCAAGATCCTCTATTGCTGACATTGAAGCCTTTCTTTGCAAACTTTTCTCTGGTACCGCTAGCTCACCTACAGCTTTAGCTATTCCCTCAGGTACATCTTCTTGGTTCTTTGATTCTACTTGTTGCAGCCATATGACTGATTAGAAAAATCATTTCTCTTCTCTGTCATAAAATACCACTACTTATTTTATACATACTGCTGATAACTCACAAATGTTAATTAGTCATGTTGGTACTATTTCTTTGTCCTCTCTATCCCTTAATGATACTTATTTTGTCCTTACCATTAGCTTTAACCTTATTTCTGTCGGATAACTTGTTGATATGGGCTATGACATATTATTTAATAAACATGGTTATACTGTGTTTGATTCTCAGATAGGATAGATTGTTGGGACTAGGCGTAAGGTTGGGCATATGTTTGAGCTCAACTCAATGCATCTTTCTAAAGTCACTTCTCCTAAATTTTGTGCTGCTTCTACATCCTCATCTCTTGAACTATGGCATCATTGTCTTGCTCATCCTTTTTTAACTGCTTTACGTCTTTTACTTTCTAGTGGTCTTTTAAGTCATGTTGATGTTTAGTCTTTGGATTGTATCTCTTGTCAAACTGCTAAATAGCTAGCTTTATCATTCAATAAAAATGACTATGTTGCAAGTTCGTCTTTTGATTTAGTTCATTATGATATTTAGAGCCCAGCACTTACTCCTTCTATGGGAGGATCAAGATATTTTGTAATTTTTGTTGATGATTTCTCACATTTTACTTGGTTTTATATGATGAAAAATCGATCTGAGCTACCTGCTATCTATATTAAACCACTATGATTCATACACAATTCTCAAAAGTTATCAAAGTTTTTCATCGTGATAATGCTTTAGAATATCATGATTCTAAATTACTCAATTTTCTTGATACTTAGGGCGCCATTTCTCGGTACTCCTGTCTCTATACCTCTCAGCAAAATGGTCGGGCTGAACGAAAATATCCTCACATTCTTAATATGTTAGAGCTCTACTTATTTCATTCTCCTGTCCTGAACGTTTATGGGGAGAAGCAGCTTCGACTGTTGTATATTGCATTAATAGAGTCCGTACTCCTATTCTGGGTAACATTTCTCTTTTTGGACGTCTTCATGGCATCCCTCTTGATTACAGTCTTCTCAAAGTTTTTGCTTGTGTCTATTTTGTTCTTCTTCCTTCTCATGAGACTTCTAAATTACAAGCTCATGTCCATGTCTGTTGTTTCCTTGGTTATGACTCTGAGCATAAGAGTTATCATTATTGAGATCTCCTCTCTCATTGTATCCGTATTTCTCGTCATATTGTTTTTTTCGAACATATTCAGTTTTCATCCTTGACTGATCTTTCCTCTGTTTCTCCTCCTTAACCTTATACTTTTACAGATACTTCTGTTGAACTTTTTTCTAGTGACTTAGGTACAGCTTCTGCCGCTGAGCTTGATTCCACGTCTAATTCTGTGCCTTACTTAGATGATCCTCCTATCTCTGAACCACCAGCACAAGATACTAAGCCCAACTCATCTGACAATCCTAGATGTACCCATTTAAGATGCCTGCCTCCTTACCTTAGTGATTATCTTTGCTTTTCCACCATTCTTCAGTTTCAGGAACCCTAATCCTTTAAAGAAGCCTCTCATTATCTCCTTTGCCAGCAAGCTATGAATGATAAATTGCAGGCCTTAGAGAAAATAAACACTTGGGATCTTGTTGATCTTTCTCCTGGAAAGACTTTGGTTGGATGCAGATGTATCTATAAGAACAAGACTAATTCTAATGGTTCTCTAAAACAACGCAAGGCCCACTTGGTGGCCCAAGGATTTACACAGGAGTATGGTATTGATTATGAAGAGACATTTGCTCATGTTGCATGAATCACCTCTATTGGGTATCAGCATTCAAATAGCAACGTTTGCCATCTCCGTCGAGCCCTGTATGGTCTCAAGCAGGCACCCCATGCTTGGTTTGCTAAGTTTTGCACTACTATGAGTTAATTGGGCTTTACTTGTAGCTCTCATGATTCTTCTCTATTTGTTAGTAGTACAGCTCAGGGTCTTGTTCTATTACTTTTATATGTTGATGACATGATTATCATAGGTAGTGATGTTACGGGTGTTTAAGAACTCGAGTCTTACTTAGGAAGACAGTTTGAAATAAAGGATCTTGGCCAACTAAGCTACTTTCTTGGTCTTAAAGTATATCATAGGCAGGATGGTATTTCTCTTTATCAGGTTAAATACACAACTGATTTAATATCACGGGCATATATTTCTAATGAGGAGGTTGAAAATACACCTATTGAGCCTAATGTTCACTTTACTCCCACTGATGGCATCTTATTGGAGAATCCTACTCATTATCGTCAACTAGTTGGGGGACTCATCTATCTTACAGTAACCCATCTAGACGTTGCCTATGCAGAGCACATTGTCAACATGTCTAAACCCAGGATTGCCCATATGCACCTGTTCTTAGAATTATTCGATATGTTAAAGGCACCTTGTATCATGGCCTCCACTTCTCTACTCATTCTTCTCTTGCTCTTCTAGCTTATTCTGATGCTGATTGGACTGGTGACCATGCTGATTGATGGTCTACAACAAGCTTCTGTATTTTCCTCAGTACTTCCCTTGTTTCTTGGATAAGTAAGAAGCAAACCTTATCATCTCGTTTTATTACTGAATTAGAATATTGTGCACTAGCGGACACGATCTCTGAGGTTCTCTAGCTTCATTGGTTACTTGATGAGATGAGGGCATCACAGACATCCTCCACAGATATCTATTATGATAGTCAAGCTGCAATTAAGATTACTCACAATGATGTGTTCCATGAGCGAACCAAATATATTGAGATTGACTGTCATTTTACTCGGCAACTTGTTGTTCGAGGAACTATTTGACTTGTTTCTATAAGAATCAAGCATTAATCGGCTAACTTGTTCACTAAGTTTTTTAATCCAAGCTACTTTCAGTTTCTAGTAGACAAACTCAAGCTACTTCCTGTTAAGCCATCTTGAGTTTGAGAGGGTATGTTACAATCTAGAATCTTCCTTAATATATAATATCTTTTGTATTTACTAGTCATTATTAGGAAGATATGTTATTTGGTGTATATATTGGTGTAAACGATTGTACAGTATTCACACAAATCAATATAGAAATTTTCCAAATTTCTCTCTTTGTTTCAAAAGGTTTGTGTTCTCTAAGATGGGGTTCAAAAATTTGAGGTACTGGTTTTCAATGGATCTAGTTCAAAGCTTCAAGATTCCTGGTTTTGGGGTTCAAGCTTTGACTACTAATGCTCCATTTTTTTTTTCTTATTTTACTTTTATTTTCTAAATACGATCCATTTTTTTATGTTTAATGAATTTGTTCAATGGGATTATGAACATGATTGGTTCAATCTTTGAATTTATAATATGTTTTCAATTAATTTTGATGATGAATTTGGAGTCTAAATTGGATTGATAATGGTTGCTAGGAGGAAGATGATTTTTTTTCCAACACTGAAAAAAAGATTATATGAGTGGTAATTTGGTCTTTTAATATTTTATAGTTTCCATTCCGACATTAAAACATTTATACCAAACAATAATCATAGAAGGATTCCATTAAGGTTTTCTAACATACTAAATATATTTTAAAACTCATTCTCATTTCCTTTCCTGTTCCCATTTTATAAAAAATCATTCCAATATACCAAACGGGCCCTATACCATTACCTTCTCCCATTCCTCTTTTTATTTTATTTTAAACGGACCCTATCCTTGTCTATGAATATTATACAAATATAAGAAGCATATCTATTGGTATTATTGACTGCAAAATCTTCTGTAGATCTACCTACACATCAAATTGTATCACCAAGTATATAGAATTTTAAATTCTCATGCACAGTAGATGACACAGAGAGAGA
This sequence comes from Adenanthera pavonina, assembly GCA_026686845.1. Lineage (NCBI taxonomy): Eukaryota > Viridiplantae > Streptophyta > Magnoliopsida > Fabales > Fabaceae > Adenanthera > Adenanthera pavonina. The sequence goes on along the minus strand of JAIVEN010000019.1, from coordinate 4,944,777 downwards.
AGAGAATTGTTCTTGGAAATGATCCAGAGTAAGAGCTGTGTAATTTTTTCTTTGGTGATCTTCTGCGTTTTTCCCTTGCCAACATGGTTATAAAGAAAAACGGCACACACCACAAGCTCCCGCACGTCCGCATTTTGTGGAGAATTCAAAAGGGAAATAATAACTGTTCCCTCCCCTTGAAAAAAATATGAGGGAATTGCATGGAAAGACCTTAGTAGCTTTCTGGGCTCCATTTTTTTCGTTTTTGGTCCATATACAAACTCTATGGACCTTTCCTAATTTATCTTTTCTAAAATATTTTTATTTTTTTACTAGTATCACAATTCCTTTCAACTGCATAATCAACAAGATTGTGTAACATGTGTTATAAAAGTTAAAAAAATAATTGTATAACATGGAAGAAATTATAGGCATGATTGCATTGGCAAAAAGGAAATAGAAAGAGCAGTGCATTTTAATGAGCCTTGCTTAATCAATATTTTTTTTTACAAGTGTTTTTCTTTTTTCTTTTGTCATGCTCTCCAAGAACATTTTATTTACTTTTCTTTTTCAAAGTGAATTAATGTTGTCTAGCATTAATTCTTAATAATTTTTCTAGAAAAAATTAATCTTCTAGTCCCCATATTTCACACTCATTTTTAAATAAGTCCTCATACTTTAAAAGTTTGTGAAGAACTCCCTAAAACTTTTACCTTTCATACAGTTCATCCCTAAAGTTAAGTTCCTTTATAAAATTACCCCTACATGATACACAGGCATTAACGGTGTCAAGGTAGTGATTATGTGGCAAAATTTTGATATATGGACAGTGACGTGGCATTGAGAAAAAAGACTTATGTGGCAATAAGGGAACTTCATTAATCATACCCACTCATCCTTCATTATTTTTGGCAATGTAATGCAACCCAAACACACCATACAGTAGGGATGCACAGTGAGCAAAGTCTACAACAGTTGATATATATGCCGTCTAGTGTTTGAAAGTGATGGGTTCAACTTTGAAGTTAATCCATATCTGCATAATATATTCCCACTGCGCAAGTTGCGACTGGAGTTTCTTTTACAACCAACCTTGTGTTTTGACTTTTAATATACACACACACAAGAATGAATACACACACACACACACAAGCCTACACTAATTGGAACCACATAAAAATATATTTTCCCACCATTCTAAATATTTCTTGTATTGAATAGTCAATGGTGATGACTTGGAAGAGATTTCTATGCTCTTAAACTATAAAAAAATTCCATTCCAATAATTTGAATAAATAGACGGCCTGAACATGAAGATTTATAATAGTGCATCAAAATGAGCATCTTAATGCTGGAAATATATATATATATATATCTTAATGCCTGAGGGTCAAAGAAGACTTCCTCAATCTTCTCTTATTTTTAGCTGTGGCACCATTGGCGAGGGTGAGAGTGTAGGTGGTGGTATTTGAGAATCTGGTTTTTTTTTGGGGCCTAAGTATTCGAGATCGAATCAAGTTGACTACAGAGCGTGCGTGTGAGAAGGATGAAGGCACATTTCATTCCATCTGTCCGTTCCATATTTTTTCATATCCTCAGCCAAATGCTACATCAATATTTTTTCTGCCACATCATTGTTAACCTTACGGTGTTAATGCCACCTATGCACTGTGAGGGTGGTTTGTAAAGAGATTCAACTTTGAGGACTAACTTTGCTAACGGAAAAATTATAGGGCCTTTTCTACAAATTTTTAAAGCATAAGGATCTATTTGAAAATGAGCATTAAGTATGGGGACTAAGTAATTAATTTGCTCATTTTTCATTACCTTATTTTTTTCAGTATTTCCATTTTTTTTATTAAATGCAGGAAGCAAGTACATCTAAAGGTCTAAAAAATTTTTACTGTATTTTAATTTGCCCTTTTCTATGTAACTACAAAATTTTAATGATTATTACCTTTAATAGTATCTTCATAATCAAATTTGTTACCACTGTCTTGCCTTTTAACTTGAAAAGTATGGACTAGTAATTTGTTATTCACTTTGTATTAATTTCCTCATAGTTTTTTTTTCTGATTGCTTGGTTTGTTAATTTATTGTATTCTAGAATTTTGATGTTTCATTGTTGCTGTTAAATTTTATTTTTTGTTAATATCCAGTTCTCTATGATTTGATATATGAGAAAGAAAAAAAGTTACTTTGTACTTTGGTATTGAAAAATACCCTTGTCAGGTGACTTTTTGATTTAAGGATGATGGGCAATCAAGTCTTATTACTTTAAATTATTTCAAATCTTTCTCTCTTTCTATTCTACCAAAATCACTAAATAAAAATATTTTGTTTTAATTCATGTGTACCAAACATATTTTTCATATCTATCTCCATTCCATTTCCATTTAATTAAAAAGTTTCCTCCCAACCAAACAGGATCTTAATAATTTATACATATCATATTTGTATTAATTTTACTTATAGTAAATTTATTTCTTTCCAATATACAAAACACAGATATTTAGACACAACAAGAAAAAACATATCATTTATATTATCTTTGTATTAGTGAAATTGGGTGTGATTGGTATGTAACGAAGCAAAAGTTAAGTGCAGAAAGTGAAGTAAACAAAGTGTCATTTACCTAGTTCTCATTGGGCAAGTAGCCCAAGAGGAGGTGCATTGGGATTGTCAAAAATTAGCCTAAAAAGAAGCAAAGCAATGGAACAGTACAAGGAGTAAAAATAGAGCAATACTAAAAGCAAGGAGTAGAGAAGAGAATCAAGTAAGGATTTATTCTGATTCAATCTTTTCATTTGACCTACATTCATTCCTCAAGTTATCATTTAAAATTTATCATCATTGCAAGATTCAGATGGGCTATTGTGAAAACAACAATACATAACCAAACTCTTTTCTTAAGCTAGAAATGTCACTTCACGCCCTACAATATGTGTATACCAACTTTCTTAGTGTTTTCCTACACTAAAACACTTCTACCTAGAGTAGAAAGAATAATTTACGAGAGTAATCGAGAGAACAAAGAGTGGACTTGTAACAATAAAACACACTCAAAAGACTAACTATGGTTGGTGGAAGCTTTGAAAGCACTAAGATCAGAAAATTAATGATTCAGACACTATCACTAATGCCAAATCTAACTGTTAAAGATGAACTCTAGCCTTTATTATGTAAAAATAATTATTCACCTACATTAAATGTAATGTTAGATGATATATGACTAATAGGGGTTGGTTATACAAATATCACATATGACCATAAGAAAAGCCCCTAGCGTTGAACCTAAATATACAACTATTGCAAGGGCAATGTACGTACATTGAGCACCTTCCATAATTACGGTACTTAGCTCAAGCTCGTTGTTTGTATCAACTCAGTTGAGCGTTTAATGATTCAGTTATCGAAACCTAGAAATTCATAAGTATGAAAATATGTATAATCTCATGAGATGTTACTCCAATGGACGAATAACAATTTAGAACACCCAAAATTGAGTTTTTTAAAAATCATTATATGTATAACATACATGAATATACGACTAACGACTCTTAGATAGAGTGTGACTATGACGTCCGATTCATCAATATATGTATAACATCACATTAATGTACGTATAACACTGAAACCCATCAGAAAGATGACCGTTCTGTTTCAAATCATCATACTTATATTGGGGCAAAATGTATGACTAATACTGCAACATAGATAGCATGCAATTGTGCAACCTAGTGATATACAAATACTAACATAGCTTTGTATGAATAACGAGAAAATGTTTAGCAAAACTAAGTCATTATACGTCGTATGACACTGGAGTATTGTACGACTAATGAAGTTTAATTTGACAGAAAAACATTTTGAAAAAGCATGAGTTAACTACCAAAATTCTAATAGCATGCAAGTTTAAGATAAGTGATAAGAAAATTAAGTGAACCCAAAGCTTCAACTACTACACAACTTAAGTGAAAGAAAATAACCTAAAAAGCTAGGTCTTTAAGCTTTGAACTCCATCTTTTGCTTGGTCACTTGCTATCGCCACTGTCAAGTGATAAAGGCATAATGGATCCATAGCTAGCTAGAAGATCTTTTGTGGGCTAAGATGATGCATCAAATAGAGCCGTCAAAATGGGCCAAGCCCGACAGGCCGGCCCGAAAAAATCCGAAAAATGAGCGGGCTTGGACCTCAATTTTGGGAGTAAATACATAATCCGGGCTTTTTTAGCCCGGCCCGTTTAGGCCCAGCCCATGGTGGGCCGGCCCGAAAGCCCGAAATTTTTTTATTTTTCTTTTATTTTTTATTTAAAATATTAAAAAATACATATTATTTTATTAATTAGTGATATATAAATTGTAAAATTTAAATATTATGTTAGTTTTTTATGAATTATGATGATAATTAGTTGTATTAATTTAAATTATGATAATAATTAGTTGTATTAATTTAAATAATTATATAAAAAATTTATTAAAAAAATATTTAAAAAATACTAAAAAATTAAAAAAAGCCCGCGGGCTGGCCCGTAGGCCCGATCCCGTGGGCTCAGGCTTGGTTTTCCAAGCCCGTTTTTCAATTAGGGCTTTTTGGCCCGGCCCGAAGCGGGTCGGCCCAAATGGGCCTGGCCGGCCCGAATTGACAGTTCTAGCATCAAATGAAGGTCCATATCCATGTTAATTTTGGCATCTCTTATAATATTTATTAGTCTCTATTTTATTTTTATTAGTTTTATTTTATTGGCTTGTAATTTGTATTTCCTTGAGCCAAAGTAAATAGTTATATTAGATTAAGATAAATAAATCCATTAGATGATGCATGCTTGATCCATAAGTTAAAAAAAATTTCTACATTTAAGAAAATTATCTAATGGTATTAGGATTAGATTTATTTTCTTTTTTTTTTGATGAATTTTTATTTTTTATTTTTAGACCACTAGGATATTAGTTGTCTCGTTGATTTTCTAGATTGATTAAAGATTATTTGAGTCATAAGTATTCTTAATTACTTTAACATTTCTTTTTTGCTTATTTAAAGGCTGCGTTTCTTTCTTTCTTTTTTTTTTCCTTATTTAAAAGTCTATTTTATACACACAATTTAGTATTGTTATAGTCAAGGTACTTAAAGATAGTGTTCTCTCAAGATTGTATTAGATATGATGTATATCTTATACGTCGATACTCTTATGTCTTAAAATATAAGACATGATGTGTTAAGGATATGTATATATGTTAATTAAAAAATTCATAAAACAAATAAATGTGGTGTTTATTAAAAAAATACTGTGCCAAACAAATCTTTATTAGTACTCAATAATTGATGTTTATTAAAAAACACCATTAAAAATGAGGTGGAAAAGAAAAAAGATGGTTGTTGGTGTTTATATAAGCAAATCCTAACAAAATGCATGTCATACTTGAGCTAGCATTTATTTACATAAGCACAAATAAAAGTTTCACCAACTTTATTTTAGGAAAGATAGAGGATCAAGAATTTGGCCTTTTAACCGAGTTTTTGAAAATAGTTTTTATGTTTTCGAAAATAGAAAAATAAAAAAATTTGTTTGATAAACTTATTTTTTATAAATTGTTCTGGAAAATAAAAAATAAAAAATAGAAAACTCAGAACATTTTTAAGGTGTTTTGTAGTTTTTATTCTAAAAAATATAAAAAAATATGAAAAACACTCACCTCATTAATGGTAAAGTTATAAAGTTTAAATAACACATCTATCACTCACTAGTTATGATTTTGAGAATAATTATTTAAATAAATTTTTTTATTTTTTTATTTTTAAAATTTAATCTCAAAAATAATTTTACAAAACTATTTTAAAAATAACAAAACAGAATCAATCCGACAATCCTTGTTTCTTCTTTTTCTCTACCCACTTTTCTCTTTCATTTTTTTTTTCAACTCATCAAACTCTTGCAAGTTCAAAGCTTCTCTCTTCTCTCTACCTCACCAATGTCTCTCTTCTCCTTCTCTAAACTCACCTCCTCTTCTTCCAACCATCCCCCATCGCCTCCCTCTTCATCTCCGCCGCCACCATCAGCCTCCACCTCACCTTCTATCACTAGGTTCGCCTTCTCTTTCTCCATTCTCCTACTCGTCACTCCCTACTTCACTTTTCCGTCATTGCCACAGATCTGGGTTGTCTTTGCACCACACCAAATCTGGGTTGGGCGGCATCGTGGCAACATCATGTGAGGAGTATTGTGGTGATGTCATCGCACAGATTTGTGTCTCTATTATTCCTAATGGCATCTACGAAGTTCATTGCAAGGGAACTGATGTCCTGGGCGCAAGATGTTCGTCTGTTTGGATTTCGAAACAATCTGAGGAAAGTAGAGGAAGGAGTCGATGAGATTGTGAGAGAGGGCTTTGAAGCCACGAACAAGGGATTTTCTGCATTTGGTTTCCCTAGAAAAGGAATATTCTGGTCTGAGATTTTCTTGTGGCTAGCTATTTTTTTTATCTGATTGTGGCTGACATTTTTTTTTTTAGAAAATTCCTAGAACCTGAAGCAATAATTCAATCTTCTTTGTACACTAATGCAATAACAGCTCCCATTGGTTTAATTGAGAAGACTGTTTTCCAGTTTGTTAATTACTATAATTTGATTGTGGCTATTGGGAGTTTGTATTACGTCATCATTTGGAATTCTGGTTTGTTCATTAATATTATCTGATTGTGGCTATTTCGAATTTGTATTGCATCCTTCTCTTTATCTCCATCCCCTCCTAGCTTTATTTATCGGGGAATAATTTGACTGAGCCATGTTCAAATAAATACCAACTAAAGCTATCTTTATATAAATACTAACAAAAGTCACTCTTTTATTAGCTTTGAAATAGTTGATATTTCTGAAATGTCGAGAAAAGTGAAAAAAAAATAAAAGGCCAGCTACTTTTTTTTTTGGTGTAATGTATAATTGCATTTGGAAAAATCCAAAAGCTAAAAATACTTATAGTTATTTTTTTATGGTAAACAAGTTATTTAATAATATTAAATATCAAACAAAACACATAAAATTATTGCCAATTTTCCTACTATCAAGTTCCTAACAACAGAAGTAGTATCAATCACCACCTCTCTAGGCATCATATCTAAAAATGATAGTTTTTACGATAATTTTTATGTTTGGTTTATCAAGAGATAAGGTCACCATTTTCAAAATTCATGAATAATCAAAGTTATTATATGCTTCTTCTCTTAAAAGAAGAATTTTATGTTTGGTGGAATTGTATTAGCCCGAATCCTGTATGTATAAGATATATATAAAAAATTAATCTTTTAAAAATAATAAATTGGACAATTCATAAATACATATCTAAGAGATATTAACACGTATTAGTATGTGAGAGGTATTTAATATAGATATATCAAGTAGTTTAAAGTATCGATATATCATAACTGTGTTTACGTTAGTTGATATATATACTGCATCTTACCTATAGCCCCTTATTATGCATAGGGACATAAAGGTTGATAGGGGATATTGAGAAAATGTAGCGGATATTTAGAAGTTGTCCTTATGTAAATAGGGGAGAAGAACAGAGGAAGAAAGAGTAGAAGAATCTGACAAGAGAGAAGAACAGGGAAAGAGGAAGTAGAAGAATTTGAGAGAGAAAGTAGAAGAAAGAGTAGAAGAATCTAAAAGCGAGATAGACAGAAAAAGAGAGAAAAGGGAGGGAAGGGATAGAAAGAGAAGCAGAGAGAGAACTCAAGAAAGAGAGAGAAAATAGAAAAGTTTAAGGAAAAACTCGAAATATTCAAAATATTATTCAACTATTCTCTAAAGAAAATGCATTACATAGAGGCTTTTATATAAGCAAAACAAGAAAAACCTTAATCATAAAACAACTGGACCCAAGATTTAGAAAATCTAAAAGATATATCTAATTATAAAAAAATCTTAATAATAAAAACAAAAATTTAAAGAAAAATAATAAAATTGATATCTAATCCTAATACTATTAGATAATCTCTTAAATCCAAATCTAGAAAATCTTTTAAAAGATATTTAATAGATTTTATTTATTCTAATTTAAATCTAACTAATGATTTTGATCCCAAGAAAATACAAATTGGAAGACAATAAAATAAATAAATAAATAAACAAATAAAATTATCTAACAAAAAAAGATTTAAAATTTCCTTGAGAGGGATCATTTGGGTAGCGTTTGAGAATCTTTGACGTACCTCTTTGATCTCTATCATTCCCCTTTCCTCAATAAGATTTGTTCTCGAATCTTTACCACTTTAGGATTAATTTGGATATGCTTCTTCTATTTCAACCTCCATATATGTTTTTATTTCGCCATATATCTAAAAGATAAAAGCACTCATATTTTTTTAAATAAATTTTTTTGCCAAAACTTTTTTTTTTCTCTTTTCAATGTGCTATTTGTTTTTTTTTTTTTGCACAATTTTTTTTTATAATAACTTCACAAACATGAAAAAAATAAGGAAAACAAGATGTAAATAATGAAAAACAAAAAAGATGAAGATGGACACAAGAGAAGAACAACCAAGAAAAAATATGGAAGAATACGAAACATAAAAGATAAACCTGAATTCAATACCAAAGCTGTGATAAAAAATGATGTCAACAGGGGAGAAGAATAGAGAAAGAAAGAGTAGAGAGAAAGTAAAAGAAAGAGTAGAAGAATCTGAGAGAGAAATAGACAGAAAGAGGGAGAAAAAAAGAGAAGCAAAGAGAGAACTCAAGAAAGAGAGAGAAAATAAAAAAATTTAAAAAAATTTAGAATACTCAAAATATTATTCAACTATTCTCTGAAAAAAAATGCATTACATAGAAATCTTTATATAGGCAAAACAAGAAAAACCCTAATTTTAAAACAAATGAACCCAAATAATCCTAATAGATATAGAAAATCTAAAAGATATATCTAATTATAAAAAAATCCAAATAATAAAAACGAAAATTCAAAACAAAAAATAAAATTGATATCTAATTCTAATACTATTAGATAATCTCTTAAATCCAAATCTAGAAAATCTTTTAAGAAATATCTAATAGATTTTATTTATTCTAATTTAAATCTAATTAATGATTTTGGTCTCAAGAAAATATAAATTGGAAGCTAATAAAGTAAATAAATAAATAAAATTATTTAATAAAAAAAACCTAAAATTTCCTTAAAAGAAATCATGTAGGTAACGCTTGAGAATCTTTAACGTATCTGCTTGATTTCTATCATGTCCCTAAGCCTCTCTTGGAAGAGCCACTGCTCCTCACTTCATGCACTACTACATTTTAGGGTCTATTTGACAGTATTTTCTATTTTATTATTCTGAGAACAGTTTTGTGAAATTGTTTTTGAGAATAAGTTTTGAAAACAAGAAAACAAAAAAATTTATTTAAGTAATTATTCTCAAAATCATAACTAGTGAGTGATAGATGAGTTATTCAAAATTTATAACTTTACCATTAATGAGGTGGATGTTTCTCACATTTTCTTATGTTTTTCAGAACAAAAACTATAAAATACCTTAGAGGTGTTCTGAGTTTTCTGTTTTTCTATTTTTCTATTTTTCAGAACAGTTTCTAAAAAGCAGATTTATCAAACAAGTTTTCTGAGTTTTCTGTTTCTGAAAATAGAAAAATTATTTTCAGAAACAGAATCAAACATGCCCTTAGTTTCTGAATTGTCGAAGCATCGATATACAATCCTATTATGCATTCTGAAAACTTTTCAACCATGAATTTAAAAACATTAACTGCTTATATATATTTTTTATAATTTTTTACTAAAATAATATAATAGATATATGATTTTTATTTTGTATATTTTAAAATTTTAAAATGCTATATAATTATACATAATTTATTATCAAATAATAATTTTCAGATTATAAAATTATTTTAAACAATATTTATAATAAATAAAAAAAAACTTAATGTGCGTATGTATGATTTGGCCACCCCGTCGAGCGGGAATACTTTTTATTTGGCGCCGCCCCTGGCCGTGACGAAATTGAAGCAGGACAAGCCGTTGATTGTGATATACGAGTCCAAGAGTGTTCTATAAGGCGCGTCAAAGAAAACAAGAATAAGGAAGAAGTTGAAGCCGTGATATGGGTGACCACAGTGGTGCGACAAGTGCTAGTGAGGGTGTTGGGCAAAAAGATGATGGGAACACTGCTCCTTTGCCTCCTTTGCCTGAGAAGGTACGAGGAAATAAATTACTCGTTTCGATGCTTGTTGTTTTAACTGTTATCGATATCCTTGTTCTGGGTTTGCGATGTCAACTTCGCTTGAGGAAAAGTAATTTTTGTTCCCATATGGCTGTAATGAACTCTTAAATTAAAACATATATAGAAGGGATTTGTGTTTATGTTCGTCAAGGTACTCTTGTCAACTCTGATACGTCGCTGTATTGTGGTTTAATGGAAAAAATGAGAGTTGATGGCTGTCTCTTGCTTAATAAACACATTTGAAGAAATGCTAGGCTTATTTTAATACACTAGACACGTGTTCATATTTTATATATAAACAATGTATGTATATCTATAAGTATCATTGAAAAGAAATTACAAACGAATGAAGCAGAGATATTATTAAGAGGTTCATCACTAAAATAAAAGCCCTTCAAATGAAATACCCAACGGCATACAACCAGATAAGCTTGAACACCAACTGGGATATGTGTGTCTATATATGTATGTATCTGTATCTATTTGTATGTATTTATGCTGCCTCCCCTTGATAAATTTTAGATTTTTCATGTCCCTGTTGGTGTTCATGCTTATTTGGTTGTTTGATATTGGTTATTTCATTTGACGGTTTTTAGCTTGAACCTCTTCGTAATATCTCTGCTTCATTGGGTTGTTATTTCTTTCTCCGTGGTAATGATTGAGTTTTTTAGGTGTCACAATATATCTTTATAATATTTGTTGTGTTTGTGCAGTATACTAAATTTAATTTTGAATTTGTTTTTCTCTACACAGGTTCAAGTAGGAGGATCACCTCTATACAAGGTAGACAGGAAGTTGGGTAAAGGTGGGTTTGGTCAAGTTTTTGTTGGCCATCGTGTTTCTGGTGGTAATGAACAAACGACAGGTCCTGGTGCTATGGAGGTTGGCTTCTATTGTTAATTAGAGTTTTATATGTTAAGGGGATATGATATCTTTGAGACTGTTTTGGTTTAATGTTAATAATTTTCATTATTCAGGTGGCTCTGAAATTTGAACATAGAAATAGTAAAGGCTGTAATTATGGTCCTCCTTACGAGTGGCAAGTGTACAAGTAGGTTCTCCTTCGTTGTTATCATTCTAGTTAGTGATTAGTGATGCTAATTTGTTCTGTAAGTTATCACTTTTAGTGAACTATTTTTTAAGGTTTGTGTAACACAAATATGCGTTCATTTGATTTTTGATTTCCTGTCAAAAGCATCCTTGGTGGTATTCATGGAATTCCTAAAGTGCACTATAAGGGAAGACAAGGAGAATATTATGTAATGGTATGATCTACAAAACACTTATGATACTATCTCAATTGCGAATTAGCCATCTAAGTATTTTTCTTTATATTTATTATACACACACACACACAGGTCATGGACATTCTTGGACCTAGTTTGTATGATGTCTGGAATTCCTCAAAACAGTCGTGAGTATTTTCCTACTCTTTCTTTCCTTCCCTTCCCTTCCAACTTTTGGCTGTCATTGCATTTGCATCTTTGTTTCTGAGGTTTTTATACTTAATTATGGTTATTATATTTATACTTTAACTAGGTGTTAGGGCTTCTGGCTTCTTTGAGCTTCATATTGAAGCAAAGGTGATATTTGGTTTTAGGTTGTTTTTTGGAGGTAAAGTTGGCCAGAACAGTGACTATTGGCCGTAAGTGTTATTGATTCAGTGACCAAATATTATATAGAGGGATGACGCAAGAGGCTTGCCTATATTAGCTGAGATTCTTGGAGATTTTACTCCTAAACTCTATCTAATCCCACTAGACTAATTATTACATCAAAAACAGAAAATAAAACTCAGTCAGCAACTAACGCATAAATAAATAGATTTAAACACTGAAAATAAAATAAATACTAAGCTTACCTCTGTGACTTTCAATGGGAGGTAATATATTTTATGACCCTTGAAAGATACATGCCCCAATTTTTTGGTGTCTAAATCTTATAAATATTTTGTTTAGTCCTTAGATATTTTTGACTTGCTACTCATTACTCCTCCATCTGTTAAAAGCAAGGTAGATGCACAATATCCAGCAACTAACGTGTAGTAAGTAAAAAAACTTTTAGGGACCAATAAGGTGTATATGTTTTAGGGATTTCGAATTCATAAACTAATATACTGAAGAAATGAAAAGAAAAAATTATCCTAATGAATAGTTTCCATGGTTTTGCCTATTTTATGCTTTAATCATGTTTTATATTCTGCAATGAGAACCCAATGTAGCTTTGCTTCAGGAGGTACCACGGTTCTCCCTTTCCCTTACTGTCATGTGGATGTAGTTTGGTTGTTTGATTGGATTTTGATATATTTGGTGCGTTGACTAATTTATGCCTCTCCTTATTCATAGGCTGTCAGTGGAAATGGTTGCATGTATAGCAGTTGAGTCCTTATCAATCCTAGAGAAGATGCACTCGAGAGGGTAATTTATTGATTGACTGTTTATGTATGAATCTGATTCTGTGTGAACTGTTTGTTTGTTGTATATGATTATATGTAGACAATGTCTGTCTATATATAGATTTAAGTTGTTTAATCCCTTGGTTTTTTAGCCTGTTCTTTATATTCCTCTTGTTCATTTAGTTATGTGCATGGAGATATAAAACCAGAGAATTTTTTGCTTGGTCAGCCAGCTACACCGCAAGAGAAGAAATTGTTTCTTGTTGACCTTGGATTAGGTTAGTGGATACAATTTTCCAAAACGTGTCTCTGGTTTCTTTCTAACATGCTCCCTCATTTTCTCCCTTTCTAATATAAGCATATATGTATTGCAGCAATAAAGTGGAGAGACACATCTAGCGGGAAGCATGTTAAATATGATCAACGTCCTGATATGTTTAGGTTATCTTTTTTATAAAAAACTATTATTTTTTTTTATCCCTTTGTTGTCTTTTCTCCTCTTGAAGATATCATCTTTTTACTTATCTTGTCCTTTTATGATTATTTGTCTTGTGGATCTTAACCTTTTTGTTCTTTTAATTTTTCTAGAGGGACTGTTCGATATGCTAGTGTTCATGCTCACTTGGGAAGAACTGCTAGTAGAAGGGATGATCTTGAATCTCTTGCATATGCACTCATATTTCTTCATAAAGGTCGGTTACCATGGCAAGGATTTGAGGTATGGACATTAATTTTATATTTTTAGCAAGTAATTCAAATTTATTGAATTTCTTTACATAATATTTTAATAATATTTTGAGTTTTCTCTCAGGGTGATAACAAGTCCTTCCTTGTTTGTAAAAAGAAGATGGGAACATCTCCTGAGATGATGTGTTGCTTCTGTCCTGCTCCTCTTAAGCAATTTCTTGAGATAGTCGTGAACATGAAATTTGATGAAGAGCCCAATTATTCCAAGTTAATATCATTGTTTGATGGCATAATTGGATCTGATCCTGCATTACGACCAATTAATACTGAAGGTGCTCAAAAGGTAGTACCTTAATTACAGTTTTATGAGTCTCTTATTTCTGGCTTTTTCAATTTCTGTAACTTCAGTGCATTCATCTCTAGTTTTATTTGGGCTAAAAAATGTTGTCAGGTTGGACAAAAGCGAGGTAGATTGAATTTTGAGGAAGATGATACACGACCTAAACAGAAGGTTCGTTCAGGTGTTCCTGCAACTCAATGGATATCAATTTACAATGAAAAACAACCGATGAAACAAAGGTAGATCTGCATTCAATCAACAAGGGGAAAGATTTTTTTCCTTTAATTTTTTTTAAAATCGTAGAATAAAGTGTTTTCTTCGTTATAATGATGGAACCACTACCTTTAAGTTAGTTCTCTTGTATCTTGCCAACGTATTGTCCAAATTGTTTGAGCATTGCAGTTTATGGATTTGTTTGGAGCCAAGGCAAGTAGAAGCAGTACTGGTAGTGATGTGAAGGCCAGAAAAATGCAAAACCAATTTTACTAATTTCCAAAATCTGCTTACAAATGATGCAAAACAGTCCTAATATATCATCTGGACACCCCAATGATTATACTCAATGTTCGTTACAAAATGATGTCTCCACTACCTGTATGACCACACACTACCTAAGCTGACTCTGCATTATTCTAACTCCTACAAATCATTGAAACAGAGACAATCACATTACGAAATGACATACAAAACAGTAACATAACTAGAACACACATAAAAGCATATGAAACAATTCCCACATATCAGGTAGTAGTACAGAACAGGATTATTAGGGCAGATAGTTTTTGTTAGGTGAAAAAGAGAGATTAGTGTTGACATTTCAGTATATTATTTACAGGAGAGCCTGTGACCTATTTACATGCCTGTACAAGAGTAAGTTCAGCCTAAAATTGAGCATTAAAACAGAATACTACACTTTAATTTGGGAAAATAACTTTCCTATATGTGTAATTTGACTTACTCCCAAAGTTCATGCCTCATGAAGACTTGACCATGCTTAATAATCTTTCATACTCCCACGCAAGCTGCTGAATCTATGTTTTCATTTAGCAACTTGGAAATGATTTTTTTTCCTTTTTGCCTGAAGCTTGGAAATGATTCTTTCAATGTGCTTTGTTCTATAATGTACTATGTTGTGCGTAATATTATTTCAGCCCCAATAATTCACAAATTCCTATTGCCATTGCTCTAAATTCAGCTTCAGCACTTGATCTTGCTGCCATATTTTTTCTTGCTTCTAAAAGTAAGTTTCCTCCCAGAAATTGCACTAATCTAATCTGAGGGAGATCCTCTATCAATTAGTAATCTTGCATAGTCACCATTTTTGTATAGTATTGATCCTTGGTTCTTTGTGGACAGGATACCTGCTCCAAGATTAAGCCTTTTAGTAGCTTAGAATACTATGTGCAACTTGTAGATGTACCTCTTTAGGTTTATGCATAAATTGGCTTATCATCGTTACAGAGTGTGCTATGTTTGTCCTTGAGTTCTGTTCTATCTTCTTCTGAGAGACTTCCTGTGTAGCTTCTAGCTATGTACTTTGGCATGTCTTGGTTTCTTGCAATAGTCACCCCAAAGATTTTCTTGGTTTAAATTTCTATCCTGCGTATCTTCACTCTTTTTTGTATGCTCCATTCCTCTTGTTTTTCCACCATTAGATACTATGGCTGAACCTTCAACTAGTTAGGGTTCCTGCATTATCCCCCTTCTGATTTCTTCATCTTGAACAATTGAAATGACCTCATTTAGTGCTGGTAGTTTACTCTGCCCCAATATTTGAATTCTTACTTGATCAAATGTTGGATCAAGACCAGCAAGAAAATCATGCTCTATCTTTTTCAATGAAAATTTTCAAAATTACAACATCATCACTGGATTTCATTTTCATACTTTGATAGTGTCCTACTTCTTTCTGAAGGTAAAACTCATTGGCATACTCAGTAACAGATCTGGTCTTTTGCTTTACTCCTGCTTTGATCTTTAATCTCATACACCTAGGCAACATCTTTGATCTTCAAGCTGGTCTGCCTCCTAGCATCCCAAATCTTTTTCGCTGGGGACAATAACATACATGCAATGCTGATAGTGTTGTTCAGTTCCACAAACCACAATCATGGTTTCACCATTGAGTCATCTTTATCCCAGATCTGTCATGACTGAGAATATGACTGGATTTTCCTTTCCTTTTTAGCAGAGTTGGGACATTTTGAGACAATTTCAAGTAATTTTTTTTTCTGTTATACCTATATGTAATATTTTGTATCCACCTGCTGTAACTATGACGATGATTACAGCATCTTAGCTGTTAGTTGACTTGAATGAAACAGTCACCTCTGACGTGATGGTGCTGGAAACATGTCACAAATAATCAAAAAGTAAAATGGGGAAAAAGGTCCTAGGGAAAAGGGGCTTGGTTTTTTATTTGAAGAACAAAGGAACAACATAACTCAATGTATGAAGCTCTGTTTTGAGACAAGAAAACTGACTAAATAAGAGGGAACAGATTAGCTAGAATGCCTTGCTACCATGTGAAAAAGAGAGATTACCATTAATACATCTGTATATTATCTTTGGGAGAGCCTATGACTCATTTATCTGCCTTATAAATGCGTGACTTAGGTTGTTGTTGGCCAATTTTTCTTGCTTTTGGAGAACATAAAAATAGGACTCGTTCTTTGAGGGCTAAGTGTACTGGTTGAAATGTCCTGTAAGACATTAGTGTAATGATAATACCTGAGTATGACATGTTTGTTGTGGATATTTTGTAGGTATCATTATAATGTGTCTGATGCAAGGTTAATGCATCATGTAGAGAAAGGGACTACAGATGGCATCGTTATCAGTTGTGTAGCCTCCCGTTCCAATCTTTGGGCACTTATTATGGATGCTGGAACTGGTTTTACAGCTCAGATTCACAAACTGTTGCCTTTCTTCTTACACAAGGTGAAATTATAAGCTGCATCTTTGTTGCAAGGTATTATATATTTTTATTTTATGTTTTGAAATGTCCCTATATCGCACTCTTACAGGAATGGATCATGGAGCAGTGGAAAAATAACTTTTACATTACATCTATTGCTGGTGCTGATAATGGGAGCTCTCTTGTGGTGATGTCAAAAGGTTTGCTTGCTTTGTTTTGTTATCTCTTACAATAATGAATGGATTTTAAGTTCCTGAATGACAATGTGGCTTGTTTAGTATCAGTTCTTATCCAATACAGCAGGAAAGTTCTTTAGGCTGTGCAACTTTTTCCAACATGCTTTATTCTCCTTGACTAGATTATTTGATCACGTTTTCAGTCTCTTGCACCTGAAATAACTTTTGGTTTCTTTAGGATTAATTACCCTTCGATATAAGTACTAATAAACTGCAATTAAGCTACTGTATGTTCTAGCTTATTTTTAAGCCCCAAAGTCACCTATGCTCAGTGAAGTTCAAGGCACTTTAGTGAGGTTTCTCTTTGATAGCTCTTGCACCAGAAGGGGTCCTTGCCTCTTGATGACTGAGGCAGTGGCACTTCTACCAAGCATACGACTTGGCATCTTTACGGGCAGCAAGATGCTTGCTTTTGCTGCGATAGAACAATCTCAGCACTTCCTACTACGTTTTGTAAATCTTACGATACTGCATTAATCCTTTATTTTAAGCTGACTGACTCCCATTTGCTATCAGTTGTCTTCAAAGTTGTTTATCATGTTAAGTGACCTCATCTTTTGTACTATTATGAAAAGCAATAGGAAAACTACCTTTTTGTGCTGTAATTTCAGTGCTGGAATTCTATGAGGATCTTTAGCTATTTAGTTTTTGAAGCCAATCAATTTGCTCTTTAGTGTAAAAATACAGGTTCAATTGCTTGTTTGGAAGTTTGTTCTGTGGCTGCGACAAAGTCTTTCCTGTTCAGCTCTCTTGATGACTTCCAAACAATGGGTTTGCCAAGTAACTTCCAACATGTCTCCCTTGTGTGTTCAAAGCAATGACAATGATAACACCAAGACCTCCCATTCTTTTCTTTGTCGTTATGGTTCTGGTTTGCACCTTTAGTTAGTAGGGCAAAGCCTTCAGTAATGGCAGTAGCTGAAGAGGCACCTAACATGAGCTTCCTTCTACACTCTTCACTACAAATTTCTAAGAACACATCCTTCAATGAAGGTAGGGGCTTTGTTCCAAGAATTCTCCCCTCACTTCATCCAGGCACTTAGATATGGGAGGAGGTTAAAAATTCTGTTCTTCTCAACAATTTCCTTGCACATCTTTGCATCTGCAAGGCTATCCCATTTTGGGCCATAAGCAAAGCCAAGGTGACCATAATAAGTGAAACATTCAACCTCAAGGGGAGTGTTAGTACCAGAAGACTATGAATGATAATTATAATCACAAGTGATGAATTAGAGGGAATGGAGTTGTTTAAAGGAAACTACCGAAGGAATTTGAAATTAAGTAGTAGGACAAACTAAAGTACTTTCTTGGCATTCAAGTAGCTCACTTGCTAGGGATTTTTATATTCGATGGATACTTAAGTAAGATGGGGAATTTTCTCCCAACAGTTAACTATTGAGGTGGGGGAACCAATCCACTTAAATATCTCATATAACATCCCATACTACTCAATAGGAACTTAAGCATCCTATAAATACTTAGGTATTTAAATTAGTTTTTATCTTTTGTTGGACAATAGTTAGTTATCATCTTAAGTTAATTATTATTCCATCAAATTAGTTATTTAATAAGGATAGGATGTATATTGTTTCAGCCAAAAAGGGGAAGGATTACCTTTTGAAGCTGACAGAATGCAAATGAGACCAAAATCAGGATATTCTACTTTCCTAGGGGAAATCTTGTCACTTGCAGAAGCAAAAACAAAATGCCGTTGAAGATCTAGTGCAGAGGTGAGGTTCAGAGCAATGGCACTTGGGATATTATAATTATTATGGCTGAAGATAATCTTGGAAGACTTGAAACTATTTGATAAATACTTAGTTATTTAAATTAGTTATTATCTTTTTTCTGGACAATAATTGGTTATTATCTTTAGTTAGTTATTATTTCATCAAGTTAGCAAGCTTTGTATGGAGGATATTCACTTACCAGCTTGTGGGAGTGTTAGAGATGTGCTAAATAATCTAATTATTTTGGTTATACCCCAGAGTTAAGGAGCATGTGGGGATTAGTTTTTTTTTTTTTCCAAGTCCCAAGTGTCCTTAACTGTAATTTTGTACCTAGAATGGCCTCCCTTGTATTTACATATACAGTTCCATACATTTTGTCCGGAGGAAGTGTGGTTAGGTGGAGTTTATTGCAGTGCAAGGAGCTCTCTGAGTTATGCTGATTTCTATGAATTTTATAAAAATAATAGATTTTGTGGTGTGGCCTGTCTGTTTACGTGAAGTTTGATAGTATTTTGTTCAGGATGAAAATGAGACAATTTCTGCATGTCTCTGCATATGACTCTTAACACTTCATGGGTAGTACCACTGATCATAGCATTGCATGTGTTCTAATTTTTACAGGTGCACAGTATACTCAACAATCATATAAAGTAAGTGAGTCTTTCCCCTTTAAATGGATAACCAAGAAATGGAGAGAAGGCTTTCATGTGACCTCTATGGCTACTGCTGGAAGTAAATGGGGTGTTGTTATGTCACGAAATTCTGGATTCAGTGATCAGGTTTGCTGTCAATTGTAATTTTATCATGTAGCATCTTGGGATACAAGTTTATTCTGCTCTATTTGACTGTTGCTTTCTTCTGAGGGTTTTCTCTCTCTGTTCCTTTTTGCATTTTATTGGGATATTATACATGGTCTGACACTGGTTCGACAGTGCTTTGTAAGTTTTTTATTGGGTAACAAACCATCCTGTATCTGGAGCCACATTGGATTCTGACTAATTTGGATTGAGCAGTGTTAGGTCCCAAATGGGGGAAGCTCTCCCAAAGATGTCTTCTGCATTTACATAGTTTTGAACTCGAAATATTATATTTAAGCGGAACCTAGCCCTTTCCACTAGAATCACATTTGTTGGTGGTGCTTTGTGAAATTTCAACCCCTACCACACAACCCACAAACCAACCAACAACCACCCCCCCTCCCCCCCTTCTCCACATTCATTTTAAGGCTGGCCAATCACAACCTGGGAAGTGAGCACTGGCTGCATCATATTTATATCCTAAGATATTCATTTAGTTCTTGGCTTTTAGCAGTTGCCATCAGATTAACCTAGACCCTAATCTTAAGTTTTTTATTTATCCCTGCTTTTAGATGAGGGGTTTATTGGCAGAATTTTCACTAACATTAGGTATTGGGTCTATATTTTGTCGTTGCATAGAGAACATTTTCATTGGTTTTTGACAAAGAGGCTTTGCAGACTCTACTTCTTGAGTACCTACTTATCATGTATCCATCTTTGTAAAATGTAGGTGGTTGAGCTTGATTTCCTCTATCCAAGTGATGGCATTCACCAACGTTGGGACAGTGGTTACAGGATAACGGCAACTGCTGCTACACGGGATGAAGCTGCCCTTATATTAAGCATTCCAAGAAGAAGGAACCATGACAAAACTCAGGAAACTTTGCGTACATCTGAATTTCCCAGCACACATGTTAAGGTATGGGTTGAAGGATGGCTCATTTATTTTCTTAACACTAAAACTGATTTCATTTTGGCTCTCCTCCTCAGGAAAAATGGGCAAAAGATCTGTATGTTACTTGTTTATGCTATGGGCGCACGGTATGCTGATTCCCTTTGCACGTCAAAGCGTTTTGTTCACAAAGGGAATTATAGATTTTCTCGTGTGCAATCATGTATAACTTTTGTTTCCATGGAAGCCAGTTGCGCAGACAGATCATTATTCTGTTCAAAGAATTAGTGTATAGCTAACTTTTATTTCCATGGAAGCCAATTATGCAGGCAGGTCATTATTCTGTTATATAATATCTTTACTTTTGAAACCATCGCCTTCCATCTTTCCCATTCATGCATACAGCCTTACTTTACAGTTTTCCCTTATGTGTCTGTAGTATAGGTATCAAATCTCACATGGCTCTAACATTTCACAATAAGCTTCTTTGGTACTATTATATGTATATATATAAAAAAAGAGCTTCTTGCCTTGAAAGAAACTCTTCTCTGCGCATTTGGTATAGAATGAATGAATGATTATAATAAATAAGAATGAAGAGTTTTCATTGAATTTTATTCTATAATTATGTTTGATATAAGATTAAAATAAATGACAATGGCATTGTATTTGTTATTTTGTTCGGATGTATGTTTTTCTTCATATCTTTTTCATGATTTCTTAAAAATTTAAAATTTTGTGAAACTTCTTTTCATTATAACGAAATGACAATGCACCCTTAAAGTTGTTCACCATCCAAATGTGTAGAGACAACCTATATTTCCAATTGTTGGTAATATTTAAATTAAAAGATATACAGAAAAAATAAGGCAAAATCTATAGAATACCACATCAATCAAACTCTAAATTTGCTAAATTACTTCTCTCCACTAAAATAAATATTCATTCATGTTTAATATCGTTTGGTTTGATATTTTTACTATAGTTATGCCGCTACGGTGACTTGGCATTTACAAAGAATCCAACGAACATCTTAACATATCAAACTACAGTATTATTTACAAACATTACAAGATATGAGCAACCTGATGATGTAACATCCAAAAAAATCTAAACCACTTAATACAGTACTTGTGTTCTAAACATTACTTGCAAACTATTTAGTTTGCTTCTATTTTCCTTTTTCCTAAGATGCTTTATCCTTAATATCTGTGATATTAAACAAAATTGTCCCACAACAGGTAAGAGAAGCAATCCAATAATGGGTAAATCTTTTCCATTATACAAATATACAAGCAATTCTTGCTTCACACTTTAAAATTGTTCCCAATTGAATGTTTATAGGATTGTAAATTGTACTTAATTTGGGCAAAATTTTAAGGCTAATGCAACAATTTTCAAGAAGTGTGGCAATAGGCTACGAAACTATGTTTCCTTAGACAATAAGTAATGCTTGCATGAGCACCATTTGAAAACTATTGCCTATACCTTTAGATAACAGTTCCTATTGCTATAACTACAGCTTTTAACTATTCTTATATAAAGCAAAAATGTTGTAGTGAGTCCTTAAAAAAAATTACAAATAAAGGCTTTATGGAAAGTTTGAGATATCTTCTTTCCAATGCAAAATGTCTCACTGAACAGTATTATCATTTCACCCCTCAAAATTATGCATTTTCTAAGTTGCTCAGTCAAAACCCAAGACATGATAGAGATGAAAGTCCAAAAACAATCCAACACTTTTCAATACTTATGCATGTTTAGATGATTATTAAACCTCCAAAGCATGTCTTAGTTACGTGGGATGTTACAACATACATGTAGCTATGTGTCAGATCTCCTCTAGGAGCCATTCAAACTGATGAAACTAGGACTCAGTCCCACACCTCCTCCATGTGCCATGAGGAGCTAGGAATGGAAGGATTCAGGTCGAGTACACGGGGCACTTGGACTACTGTATGTACAATGTAAGATGATAAAATCGATGTACACTCTTGTTGAATAAAAGGTAAACTATGGCATAAACCACGAGCACTTAAATCAACTGGTAGGAGTTGTTTCAGCTTAACCAAAGGTCTCGAGTTCGAGTCCTCGGAATGCAACAGTATAAGTGGTCAGGGGTGCCTACCTTTGTGGTGTCTATCAGACCTTGATTTAGATTAGTCTAGACTTTGTTAAAGTATTCATAGCTCGAGTGAGGTAAGTTCTATTGGAGATTGTGCCCTAAGCTAATAATTGTATTATGAATATTGTACTTCATTATGAAAAAAATGTGATTTTTCTTTTATTATATTATTATATTGTTTGCATGTTTATCTTAATAATAATATCCTTCGATAAATCATTTTATTCTAAATGTCCCTAGTCAATTATCTTTGTGGGAACAATGATGAATTAAGACTAGTATGATTTTGATTGATAATTATATGATAATTATGTATTAAGATACAAATCAAAATCATAAACTCCTGTTAGGGAATAGGCGCTGGATTGACTCATCATGAGATAGCTGCATGAATCAAGTTATAAGCATATCTCATATATAATCGTGTCACTAAGCTCTCAGACCTGAGATCATCATGACTTCCTACATGGAGAATACTATACTTTGGCATAGTCAAAAGTCACCTTTAGTCGGGAGATCATAAAAGCTATGATCGAGTATAGTGGAATTAATGTGGAGGAAGATAAATAGTCAAGATGGAATTTGTCCCTCTAATTCATGGAGAGATATATTTGGGTCTCTCGATGAATGAGACTGAGAAATGCATAGCTGTGCTTGAATTGAAGAGTTTTCATTTGTTTTGTCCTGCTCGGAGATTGAGAAATCGATGGTTAAATAAGACGAGGATGACGTTTTCATGCCTCATACTTGACTTATATATTATGAGACAAAAGAGATGTAATCGGGTTGCATGATAGGTTATATCGGATCATCGATCTCATATGATTTGGGTAGTCACAATGTCTTGCTAGAGACCACTTGTGACTTGTGGGTCCACTAGTGTTATTGGCTCACTGCCAACATCATATGAGTTTATAGGGTCGCATACAAGAATAGGCCAACTCGAGTTAAATTGTCCAGATTCATTAAATCTAAAATGTGTCTAGATTTAATGAATTTAACGTTCAATTTGGGTGATTGAATTATATATATATATATATATTTGATATATATATTATAAAATTCAAAGTATATATATATGTTTGATATATTATATATTTGATATATATTATATTATTTCGACATATATATTTTATTCAAATTAATTCAAATGAATTAGTTTTAAATTTAATTCTATGTAATAGATTTAAATTTAAATTAGATAGTTGATCTAGATATTATTCTATTAGATAGATTTAAATCTAAACTAATATATTTAATTAAGATTTGATTTAATTTAAATAATTGATTTAAATTATTCAAATAATAAACCTTATCTGTATAATTATATAGATTAGGGTTATTAAATATAGAATCAAGAGAGAGTCTCGGCTCACCCTAGAGATTGAGCGGCCCCACATTCACACAAAGAAAGTAAAATTCTTCTCTACATCTTAATTTAAATAACATTGACGGATCCATGGGAGGGAATTTCTTGATGTTTTTCTGCTGTGCGTATACCAAAATTTTCAACAGCTCCAAGACACCGGGTGCTCACGAAGGTAAACTATAGCATATGTTTCATACCATGTAAAATATATTTAATGACAGGTCTTGGGCATTATGGTACATTTATATTGACAAAATATGATGGTAATAGACACTTATTATGATCTTGAAGAGGATAATTTCTAGCAGAAGGGCTCCACATGATGGTACCTAATTAGTGGCCACGACAGGCACCATGGAAAGCCTCTTAGAAAGTCATGTGTAATGATTCATCCCAGTGTAAGATGTTAGAATTATGTCCACCCATGAAGGGATAAATCTTAAATCTAAATTGAAATTCTTAAATTTGAATTTAATATAATTGGAATTAATTGTTTCTGGATAATTAATATTATCTCAGATTGACTATGTATCTAATTTTATGTAGGAGACGACTCCTATTATATCTTTTAGAGATAAATGTCAGTGTGGTTGACAAAAATCCTCTCTCAAGAGGCCTATACCTGAGAGGCAAGGGTAGAAGCCATAACACACTAGAGAGACAGAGTCTCACACAAGGAAAGAGAGTGAGGGTTAGAGTGACTTGTCATGGAGGTTAAGGTTAGAGTGACTTGTTTGGAAACCCTATTCCTAGATGGATCATGTTGATGAATTTTTTATTATTGTTGGCTGATTTAACATAATATCACCTGAAAAGTTCAACATGATTTTTATGCAAAAAAAAAAAAAGATAATAAATTAATGGTTGTGTTGAAAAGCTTGGTTTATAAAAATAATAATGTGTTTGTGCATTCTATGGGTGAGTCATATTATTCATAACTAATGAATAGTCCAGCTTTATATAGATTTTATTAGATTGTAATTGATTTGTGAGAATTGATCCCTCCCTTTCTAATTAAGTATCACATAACAAGGAAATACTATGAGTGCCTTGGATTTAACCAAGCAGGATTCGGCGAAGTTGGACAATGGTTATTAAATTAAGCAAGAGAGAGAATAAAAATTACATATTTTTATTTTTGTTCTTTTCTTTCCAAATGAAGTGAAATTTACTCAATTTCAGCATTCTCAAACCGAGAAGAATCCATATTTGAACATTCAAATCTATATTTCCAAATTTCGATTCAGATCTTATGATAAGCGAGGGATTTAAATTAGAATATCCATATTCGCACATTTTTTTCCTTTCCTTAAGAATCCAGCCACTTGGCAAGGGATCTTCTTACTAATTTCGCTAATTTTCTGTACTAATTTTAAATTTTCAGGATATATTTAATAATTATTATGATGTCTCGTAAATGTTAGATTATTTTCTACTTCTTAAACAAGCCTGAGACGTAAATAAATGTGGGAAAGCTCCTAGTTGAAATGAAGAACCTGCATCAATAAAGCAAAAACAAAACCAAAAACTTCCCATAGCTACTACACTTAATTTTCCAAGCAATATCGGAAGAACCAGCCCAACTTATCAACTAATAACTGAAGCAAAGTTAGAATATTAATATTAACCTTCACTGTCCTTCTTGGTTAGTCAAACATGAAACTTACATAATATTACTCTTTTTGTTTCCTATTATAGGACATATTTTTAGAGCATTAAGGTTTTAAAATATAAGTTATTTTATGAAATCTATATATCATTTAATATTTATTTTTTATTTTTACTCTTCTTGGGAATACTTAAAAGAATTATAGTAGAAAGAGATTAAGAGAGATATATTTAAGATAAGTTATAATTTAATGAGAATAATTTTGGAAAGTAAAGGTAATTTTTAAAAATATCAAAGCTTTCAATTAATTTCCTAAATATATGTGAGGTAGATAAATATGATTTATAATAGGGAGTTTAATAGAAAGGGTAGTGAATGGGCAAAATTAATAGTGACACGTGTCACAAAAGAATAGGTCCTAGCTCATCATAAAAGGGTCAATCTATTGCGCTGGTATTTGCAGCATTGGAACATTAGAATTTGAGTAGCATATATCCATCAATGCATCCAAAATATTTGATACTGTTTTTGCTCTCAGTGGTGCTTCTCGTCTCCGCTTCTTATGCGGATCTAGAGGATCGCCAGTTACCTCCTGTTATTGTCCGGCCACCACATCAGCCGCCATATCACCCACCATCCATGGAAAAATCCTCCATGGAATCGTCAAAAACATCATCTAGCTCTGAAGTAGAAGCAGCCCCGGACAACAAGCAGGCACGAGAGAAACCTAGTAATGTCGAAGTCGAGGATAGCTACAAACCTCCGTACAAGAAGCATCATCCTCCATCAAATAACTAAATATGTATCTGCGGTCATTATGTGCAATATGCTACTATTGTTGTGTGAGTATGAACTTTAAGGTTTAAAATAAAAGCAGTGTGGAATGGTCATGCTATTACCCAAAAAAAAAAAGTGTATCCAATTGGTTATGTTATATGGAGCTTGGTTCCTAGAATAAGAATGGGCATGCTCATGTATGCACATGATTTCTTGTCATGTTCCTTCTGTGTAAAATAATCTATTTTTCTAAAATGAAAAATTTGTTGTTATATATGTAATAATTGTCTCTATACGTAATTAATCACTTAATTCCTCCACATTATCTTGTAATAGAAAATATCATTTGAAGCCAGTCTCATATAAGTCCACTTGGGGGGAAAAAGAAAATATATATCATTTGAAGAAGGCAACCCACAAGAATTTAAAAAATTCCAGCAACTCAGCAAGGGATCTTCTTACTATCGCTGATTTTCTTTCCAAGTTTTAAATTTTAATGATATATATATTTAATACTCCCTCCTATCCAAAATATAAGTCTTATTTGACTAATTGTATAGGGAAAAAAATGTAGTTTTATTTATTAAATCTGTAAAAAAAATATTATTTTCCAATAGTACCTCTATTTAATGTATTATATTTAAAGTATGTTATCTCGTCTATATTTAATTACAAATAAGGGTAAAATATGAAAAAAAAATTTAATATCCTAGAAATTATCAAATGAAACTTATATTTTGAATTAAAATAAACTTTTAAAATAAAACTTATATTTTGGATCGGAGAGAGTACTTATCAGTGAACAAAAAACCAGATCGAACTGGCCGATTTGACCGATCCGACCGGGAACCGGCCCCTGGTCCGGTCCGGTAGCAGATGAAAACTGGGGGATTTCAGAACCGGTAGGAATCGGTCAAGAACAAGTAAAAAACTAGTATAAAACTGATTTGAACCGGCCTGGCCCCCTTTTTTAATTTTTTTTTAAATATTTTTTTAAAATAAAATAACATTATTTTTAGTATAAATTTTTTTCTTTCTATATTATAATATGTTATAAGTATTATTATAATACATAATTATTAATAATGATAAATTTACTTAACAAATAAGATAAAAATAGAATATCAATTGATTATTTTGAATTCAAAATATAATTATAGATGAATATTAACTTGTTCAGATTTTAATATTAGGTTGTAAAACTTATTAATAATATTTTTAATATTCTATATATTATTAAATTTACTTTTTATCCTAAGATAAATGTTAATTTTATGATCATGGATAAATATCTTATATATTTTTTATCTATATTATTAAAAATATATTAATTTATTTACAACCAGTCTGACCCTGATCCAACCCCGGCCCGACTACTGAACCTTGAATTGTTGTCTTATCCAATTCAATGGCTAGTTCGATTTTTAACACCTTAGTAATTATTATGACGTCAAATAAATGTCAGATTATTTTCTACTT
Source organism: Adenanthera pavonina (assembly GCA_026686845.1). Lineage (NCBI taxonomy): Eukaryota > Viridiplantae > Streptophyta > Magnoliopsida > Fabales > Fabaceae > Adenanthera > Adenanthera pavonina. The sequence continues at coordinate 4,917,218 of JAIVEN010000019.1, read as the reverse complement.
ATATAGATACTTCTTAATCAAGCGGCCTGAAAAGTAAATAATTGTGGGAAAGCTTCTTGTTTGAACGAAGAATTAACCTGCATCAATAAAAAAAAATACAAAAGATGGCCTACATTCAGTAATTATTATGTCTTATATATGTTAGTTTATTTTCCACTTCTTAATTAATCAAGCCTGAAATGTAAATAAACGTGGGAAAGCTCCTTGTTGAGACAAAGAACGTGCATCAAGAAAATAAGAAACAAAAGAATAACTACAAAATGGGGTATACCTACTACATTTAATTTTCCAAGCAACATGGGAAGAACCAATCCAACTCAATGACTAATAATTGAAGCAAAGATATGGATTAATATCAAGCTTTATTCTCATTCTTGGTTAGTCAAACATGACACAGAGACTTCATAATCTTATCCTTCATAAAATGCAACAGGGTAGTGAAGTAGAAAAATCAATAGTGACACGTGTCACAAAAGAATTGGTCCTAGCTCATTATAAAAGGGCCAATCTATTGCCCTGGTATTTGCAACATTGGAACATAGAATTTGAGTGACATCCCTCAATGCATCGCAAATATTTGTTACTGTTTCTGCTTGCGGTGGCGCTTCTTGTCACCACTTCTTACTCAAATATTGTGGAGGATCACCGGCATCCACATTACCCGCCACATCACCATCACCCGCCATCCACAGCAAAATCCTCCATGGAATCATCAAAAACATCCATGGAAATGTCTAGCTCCGAATTAGAAGCAGCCCTGGACAACAAGCAAGCACAAGAGAAACCTAGTAATGTCGAAGTTGAGGATGCCTACAAACCTCCACACAAGAAGCATCCTCCATCAAACAACTAAACATGCATCTGTGGTCATTATGAGCAATATGCTACTATTGTTGTGAGTGTGTGTGAACTTAAGGTTTTTTTAAAAGAAAAAAAAGAAAAAAAAACAGTGTATCCTATTGGTTATGCTATATGTAGCTTGGTGTCCTAGAATAGGAATGGGCATGCTCATGCATGCACATGATTTCTCGTTATGTTGCTTCTGTGTGTAAAATAATCTATTTTTCGATAATGAAAAATAAATCTGTTGTTATGTAATCATTGTCTCTAAATTAATCACTTAATTCCTCCAAGTTATCTTGTAATAGAAAATATCATTTGCAGCCAGTCTCATAAGTCCACTTGGGAGGAAAAAAAGAAAATATATATCATTTGAAGAAGGTAACCCACAAGCATTTAAGGGAATCCTAAAAATAACTATATATATATGAGGATTTATTCAAATATATGAAGACGTTAATTTGGTATCATTGTAATCTAAACTTTTTTTTCCGAATAATTAAAAAAATTATTCACAAAAATATATTTGAACTTGACTGTTAGATCATAAATCAATCTTTGGCCTCGAAACTGACGTACATATAAAAAAATTAATATTCATATAAATTATAAATTATTAAATTCTTATATTTGTTTTATGTGGACATATTTAGAAGTAGTTTTTAAACATTTGGAAATATTTCAGACATAAAAATTAAAATGCCGAAAAGTTTTGGTACTTCGTATGAACTTAGATTACAAAAGAGATAGCATCGGTGGTATCAAGGACATGTAAGAAATCAATAGATTACTAATCATAAAAAATAGTGCAGCATCCCTCTAAAATTTATTATTCATATTATAAATTATAAACAGTATATAGTTTCTCTCTTGGGTTGCTCTCTAAATATTTTTTCTCTATTTTACATCGCCATCTTTCATTCGAAATTGAATTCTTATTTCAAATTTTGAATAAAATGCTGAAAATCCTTTGTATGAGATCCTGTCTGTTATGAAGCTAATTTCTTGGAGCATCTTAAGTGTGGGCACAAAGCAAATGAGGATTACATCAACAAGCCTCTGAATGAATGAAACTCGCAAGGGTTTAAGGATATTGCATGTAAAATGTATTTAATGGTAGGTCTTGGGCATAAATCCTACAGTATTAATATGATATTGACAAATATGTAAGATGGTAATAGACGCTTATATTAATGATCTTGAAAAGGATTTCTAGCATAAGAGCTTCCAAATGACAATGAATAATTGGCCACAAAAATAGGCACTCTATATGAAAAGCCTCTTAGAAAGTCCTATATATGTAATGATTCATTCCATTAAGTGTGAGTAAAAGATGTTAGAATATACACCCATGAAGAGATAAATCTAAATCCAAATTGAAATTCTTAAATTTGATAATAAAGTTCACATTGATTATTGTAACTACCTTTCTTGTATGCTTCGACTATTGCGAACGTTGAGTTTGATGTAAATATTTATGTGGAAGTTTTGGAACGTACCACAATCAATGTTGGATATATTTGACAGATTGTTTGGAAACACTATTCCCACGGATTCTTTATGCTGATGAGTATTAATATTTTTGGCTGATTTACCTTATTATTGCATGAAAAGTTCAACTTGATTATTCATGCCAAGAAAAAAAATAAAAAACAAAATATGACATTAAATAAGAATGGCTTTTCAGTTACAAATTATATAGCACACATTTGCACATTTTTTTCCTTCCTTTAAGAATCCAGCCACTTAGCAAGTGATCTTCTTACTATCGCTAATTTTCTTTCCTAGAGTTTTAAATTTTAATGATATATTTAGTGATTATTATGATGTCTTATAAATGTCAGATTATTTTCTACTTATATAGATACTTCTTAATCAAGCCTGAGAAGTAAATAATTGTGGGAAAGCTTCTTTTTAAATGAAGAATTAACCAGCATCAATATAAGAAGAAAAAAAGAAAAAAATTCTACAAAATGTAATGGGGTATACCTACTACACTTAATTTTCTAAGCAACATGGGAAAAACCAATCCAACTTATCGACTAATAATTGAAGGATAGATATGGATTAATATTAACCTTTATTCTCATTCTTGGTTAGTCAAACATGAAACTGACGCAATCTTATCTTTAATAGAATGCAATACGATATAGTGAATTGAAATGGCAAAATTAATAGTAGCACGTGTCACAAAAGAATTGGTCCTGCTCATTATAAAAGAGTCAATTTACTTGGACCGTTTCTTGATTTGTGCATGTCATTCTTGCGCAGAGATCATGCTAATCTTCTCTGCATCATTCTAATTTTATCGGATGTCCCCAAAGGGACAAAAGAGTCAATCTATTAACATAGAATTTTAGTGACATCCCTCAATATGCATCCCAAATATTTGTTACTGTTTTTGCTTGCGGTGCTTCTCGTCACCCCTTCTAATTCAGAAGTGGAGGATCTCTAGCATCCACATCAACATTACTATCTTCATTACTCCCACATCACCATTACCCGCCATCCATGGCAAAATCCTCCATGGAATCGTCAAAAACATCCATGGAAATGTCTAGCTCCGAAATAGAGCAGCCCCGGACAGAATGAAAGCACAAGAGAAACCTAGGTCCCATTTGATTCCTAGGATGACCGGGAATGGAATAATTGGAAATAAAATGATGATCGTTATAAGTTTATTTGATATGATATTAGAGAGATAGAAAATATTTTTAAAAAATAAAATTGATTAAATAAAAATAAATATAAATAGACTAAAGGGGTCTGTTTGATTTAATTTCTAAGGGGTTTCGGATTGTGATTTTGGATCCTACTTCAAAGATTAGATTGTTTGGTTGTACAATGAAATGAGAATTTAAACTCCATATGAAATGAGGACACCCAAAAAAATAGGGAATGAGGATTACCACATTGACTATTGTCTTTTCATTTTATTCCCAGTCATTCTAGAAACCAAACGGGCTCCTAGTAATGTTGAAGTCGATGATAGCTACAAACATCCACACAAGATGCATCCATGGAAGAAGCATCATCCTCCATCAAACAACTAAACATGCATCTCTGTGGTCATTATGTGAAATATGCTACCATTGTTTTGTGTGTGTGAACTTTAAGGTTTAAAATAAAAGCAGTGTATCCTATTGGTTATGTTATATGTTGCTTGGTTTCCTAGAATAAGAATGGGCATGCTCATGCATGCACATGATTTCTCGTCATGTTCCTTCTGTGTGTAATAATCTATTTTTCGATAATAAAAAAAAAGTGTTGTTATGTAATAATTAATTATCTCTATACGTAATTCATACTCATTTTATTTCCTGTGTGTTATCATGTGATAGAAAATATCGTTTGAAGAAGGTAAACCCACAAAGCATTTAAAGGAATCCTTATAACAACTATATATATATATGAGGATTTGGTAATTTAGAAGAATTTAGATTACAAAAGACATAGCATCGATAGTATCAAATACATGTAAGAAATCGATATATTATTAAAATGCAGCTTCTTTCTAAAATTTATTATTACCAGACTATAAATATATAGTATAGGGTCTTGTTTGCTTTGATGGAAAACAGTGAAACAGAAATGGAATGGGTGAGGGAACCATACTTCACTGGATTTGAAATGCTTCACCCATTCCCAAGGGAAAAAAATGAAGCTCAAATGATTCCATAATCAGGTTGATGGAATGGTCCATGGAACGAAAGGCAAATTAAAATGCCCTAATATCTACCACCAAACACTTGATTCAATTGGTAAGGGGTTGTACTATCCTTCAAGTTGAAGTGAGGTAGACTCAGGATACTAGGTGCACATATAAAAAGAAAAAAAAACCCCAGTGTCTTTAAATTTTTTGTATAAAGGTATTTTGTCATTTACATTCTATTTATCTCCATTCTTTTTCCTATTTTTATCATACCTAGTATTACTTTATTCTAGGATTCCATCTATTGTTTCTAACTCACCAAACATATTTTATCATTCACATTCCTATTCCCATTTATTTAAAAATACTTCTAGTTTACCAAACGGGACCTAGGTTCTCTCTTGGGTTATTTTTTTTTTGTCGTTCCCTCAAACCCTTTTTCTCTCTTTTATATTGCCATCTTTCATTCAAATTTGAATTCCCTCCTTCTATATTTCTACAGATATTATGTGTATTTTTTTGTCTCATATATTACTTTTCTGCTGTCTTCCACTATCATAATGTTTTCTTAATTAATTTATCGTCTCTCCTGTGCATCACAGCACGAGAAAGATACCTAAGTTATCAACACCATAAATTAAATTAATGCTAGTTTTCTTGAAATATTATACCGCACTTGCTCCTTTTAAGTTAAGGACTCATAAAACGTTTTTTCTTCTTAAGTCCAAATGAAAACATTCACACCATTATAAAGTTGGGAAATTTTTAGTTGAAACTTAAAAGTGGGCTATTTTTTTTTTTTTAAGCCATGGATTATGTCAAAATCACTGAATATTTGCCTTTATATGAAGGAATTATATTGATGGTGGGATACGATTATCCTTTGAACCATTTTCTTTTTCTTTTCTTTTTTTTTATATATATATATATAAATTCTCTATATATATATTTTCGTAGCATTGATGAGACACCACTACTTTTGTTTTTATCTGGGGTTCAACCACTATGTACAAATATATTTCTTACGCCCTCTCATATTCAATGCCATCGATATCATTAACGTGTCAAAATCTAATTAGGATGAAGTGAAACTTCTACACAAGATAACATTTCTCCATTATCCTGACAGTTTAAACATTTAATTATTAAGATGAAAGTTGTTTTGTAAATCACATAGTTATCTACCTAATTTAGCAAGTTCAAAACTATATATATAGAGAATTTATTTACAAAAATGCCATGAGTCACTTTTTAATTGATGTAAATTAATATTGATGTTAAAAAGGCTTCTTTTTTTTTTTTGTGTGTACTTCTTTGTGTATACTTTAATTAAGTCAAGTTCTCAGGTCATCAAATTACAAGTTATTCATATTAAAATTACAAAACTTACGAAGCTACCTCAAATAGTTTAACACCGTAAAAACCTAAAACTTTTGATTTAATTATTAAAATTCTATGAGGATTAAATCAAACATCGTATATTCTAGCTAGATTTTAGCACTATACATCCAAGGCCAATGTTGCAAGAAATTACCATCCTATCAGTATGATTGCCCACTTAAACACTCATGCATTATTAATTCGTGATAACTTGCTATCTCAAACAATTGACATTCAAAAACCCAATTCGGTCACTTTAACTTGTTCCCTACTCTATTGCTAAGTGTTATCAAGGCTTTTAAATATTTGCAGAGGGATTGGGGTTACTTGCACAGCAGAATATCTCTTCAAATTCTCTATCCCACACAACTCCAGTCAAAGTTAATTTCCAGAAAAAAAAATTTTTGTTTCCAAAGAAAATGCACCGCGCTCCAAAAAGAAACTCTTAATTATCAGGAGCATCCTACTGTTAGCAAAGACTAAATTCCCATATAATATGGAGGGCAAATGATAAACTTCTCCCAATTAAGTTTTCTATATATTCAAGGACTGGGAATCTAACTCTCATGCAACCACTTACTTAAGGAATGAAATGAAAAAAATTGCAATGATATAGAGAAGATTAGCATGGCCCCTGTGCGCAAGGATGACATGCCGAAGGAAAAAAAAAAGGCAAGGGTATTTGATTCTAGAAAACAAGACATGTACTGTTCTTTGTATTCTTTGCCTTTTTTTTCTTCAAAATGTAAAAGTACGTTTATTAATTTTTTACGATCATTTTTCCTAACAGTAAGTAATTACAGACGACCACTTTTTAAAATTCAAAGTAATGATTGATAGACATAGTTAAGAGGAAGTGTCCAAATTGCACAAATAATAATAAACTAAAAGAAGATACTGAATATCAATCTCACCAGGATTGGTTATTTATGCGACGGGTTAGATGTCACTTTCTTTATAATTCAAATTAATTAGTCTACTTTAGAACTAGCTAGTAGCTTAGATATCCCTAATTACGAGGAAATAATATTAGATCAGGCAATGACATTCACACCAGGGAAAAGACTCAAAAGACTCGAGGAAATGTCCACTATTATGTCAATCAATAAATATTAGAAAAATTGTATGCTCAGTTTAACTTTCCCCAGTTTTATATACAGGCCTCAAATTGTCTTTCTCCCTTTTATATATATACCCTCAATATTATAAATTTATAATATCATAGATATCCCTTATTAATTATTGTAATGAATCAGAGGCTGACTAAACATACTTATGGGTTAATAATAAAACAAAGAGCTCAACATTGCTATTTCCACATTCCACTCACTACGTATAAGCTTAGTCCTATTGAAAGAACATATGCTTAAGTTTTACTCCCTCGGTTCCATATTTTTTGTAGTTTAAAGTTTTTCTATATAGATTAAGAAATAATTTATTATGTCTAATTTTACAAGAAATTTGACTAAAATATTCTCATTTAATTATTTGACTAAAACATAATGACCTATTTTGTAAATGAGAGAAGGGTATAACTAGAAAAAAGCAATTAACAATGTATTGAAAATCTAAAATAACAAAAGATTTGAAATAAAATTAAAACTCTCAAACTACAAAAGATTTAGAATGAAGGGAGTATTAGTTATATGATGCATTATTGCGCTTGAATTCCTAAGTTTTATTAATTGGGGTATTCCCAAGATATTGAAGAGACAGTGGGATTTCAATATCTCACGCGTGTCAAAAGTAATTGAACATGCTCTCTCCCAACCCGAGACTGAGTCTTTTGATTTTATTTTATCGTAAGAAAATCTCACTTCTCTCTCTATGAGTGTCATTGTGACTTTACTGTGGAAACCTAGGGTTGGTCCAAGTCAATGCTTGACCGCACCCTTACCTTGTAAGTAGCGTTGTCTATAGTTTGTGGAAAAGAAATAATGGAGCTTTACAGGCATATTTTTCCTTCTATTTTATAAATTATTTTCAAGGTCACAAGGTTCCTAGGGCTATGTTGGCATACTGCTTTCAGCATGATTTATATTGTATATTCTTCGATGAACATGAGCACCCTTCCTCAAATTAAAATTGTGCTTTTAGAATCAGTGTCATCACATGATCTAGACTTTTTAATATGATTCTAAATATGCATATATATATATATATATATATATATATCTGTGTGGGTGCATAGATATATTTAAGCCAACTCTTCTTGCTCTTATTTTGAGTAAGACAATATCAAAATACGATTTATGCTTCCCTTTTTCTTTTCCACAATTTTCTATCTTGTGTTTTACAATATCAAACTCTGTATAAAAATCCAATCAACCAAATTGATCCAACCTTAGATATGTAAACAGGAGGGTATATTAAAATTGTAGAATTTAAACTTTATTTGGTTTTGGTGGTGATAAATGATGAATTGATAATGATAATTAGTATTTACTTGGTTTAAATTGTAAGTTAAATGGAATTTGGAGTTTAAGGAAAAAAAAAGTAGTAAAAAGCTATAGGTCTAAGAGCCAGCCTGCAAGCTCATTGTGTACATGTCAGGCCTAAAAATATGGCCCATTTAGAAATGGGCTTATTTGGCTAGGCCCATGATAGATTGTCCCATATAGGTTGGGCCAGCCGGTATTCCTAGTACTACTGTGATGGTTTTTGTAGTAAAAATATGAATATTTATTTTGTAACATCCCCAATTTTTTGGATATTATATATGAAATATGGCGTTATAGTATAAAAAATGATAAATAGCATGAAATGCATGAAGAGGAAAAGTGTAAAAGGGTAATTTCCAGGCCAGGGGTATGAATAGTATGCATGTACAATTTAGTCCCTAAAAAAAATTATTTACAATTTAGTCCTTCCAGGGGTATTTTTGTAAATATGCAATATTACAATCAAACTTAAGCGTATGATATATTGAACCCAATGAGACAGTATATTGAGCTTAACAAAATCAACTTGAAAAAAATTCAATGGCCGGGTATAATAAAATGACTAGTATAAAGAAAAAGGGTATTATAAACCCCACAAAAATAAATAAAGTAGAAACAAAAGTATGTGAGCCCTACATTAATACTGATTGGGACAAGATATTAAAGTAAACACAAATCTTAACGTGCTTTAATCTTATATCTATAAAGTAACAAAATATTGCGAAAGTAATTTTAACTGTTCATGTAAAAAGTAACTGGTACATGACATATCTGGATTAAGAAAAATATATAGTATTTTGGAGATATTTCCCTTGTAGGTGGCACCATATTTTTCTATTAGATTAGTTGGCTTCCCAAGAGGGGGGGTGAATTAGGAAGATTAAAAAATTTACTGCAAAATATCAAGAAGGTGAAGAAAGCAATATATGATGGTAAAATAGAGTATAAACAAATAACTGTAAAGATGGCAGTAAAGAGAAGAAGACTCAGAAATTTATCCTGGTTCGGTCACTCCACTTGACCTACGTCCAGTCCCCAAATCACCACTTGAGATTTTTCACTATTCTGCAAGAATTTCGTGGGCTTTTTGCAAATGCCTCAGTATAAAGATGTTGCTCTGTTTCTAGAGCTTCACTCAATCACTCTATGCACTCTTACAAAGTGCTCCCCAATCCCTTGTGATATCCCCTTACAAGAAAATCTATTTTTCAGATGAAGATGAGATTGATTACAATGATTAAACTCTCTTAAACAGAGTGAATATGAAAGTTGAAGTACAAAATATTGAAGTGAGAGAGTAACAGACTTTGAGTAAATGATTTGGCAGAGTTTCAGTATATACAATATTAGAATCGTTACCCATAACTTCAAATGATGTTATATTTATAGATTTAGGTCTCAAATATCCGTTAGAGACCAAATCTATCCTTTGGAGAAGTTATCCAACAGTTACTCTGAAAAACTATCAGTTAACCAATCGCATTTAATGCTTCTGACATACTGAAATTCGAATTTCGGTTGGTCAACAGACGAATTTCGCAGAAACTGAAGGTTAACAGCTTCAACGTTGAAAGCCCGAAGTTTGTCTGTCATGAAGTGAAATTCGAATTTTGATACTTGAAAAATGTTTCTTCGTTGTAACATACGAATTTTCATGTTGAAAGTTTTTCTGTTAAGTGTGAACAGTATTTTCAATTTGCTACAGTGCCTTTGAAATTCGAATTTTGGAACCCCAAAATTCGTCTGTCCGTAGCTGGTTCGTAAGTCACAGTAGCTCGTATAATTCAAAGTTTGAATTTTCAAATGTCAAAGTTCGTCTGTCAGAGAGACCTCTTTTTAGACTAACTTCAAAATTCGAATTTATAAATACTGTCATTCGTATGTCAACATATCATTCTAACAGACTCACAAGCTTAGTTTCTGAAATTTGAATTTTCATGTTCAAAGTTCGTCTGTCAGTGAGCAACTTTGAAATCCATTCTAAACTTGGTTTCAAATGAACTTTGACATAATTTCAGATGAATTTCTTTGGTTCTCATAAGTTTCATTTTGTCTGAAATTCGAATTTTAAAAACCCAAAGTTCGTCTGTTACTAAAAGCTCCTTTCAGACATTTATCAAAATTCAAATTTCATTAAGTCAAAATTTGTCTGTCAGAGAGGCTTCTCTTCAGACTTGTTCAGTTTCAGTATGAAATTCGAATTTCCAAAACCAAAGTTCGAACTTTCACTATGACAGATTGGTATTAACTTTTCAAACTTCGTCTGTTGGTGGGTATTTTTTAAATATTCCATCATTTAACATAGAATCAAGGTTTTAAAACATCTTTCCACCAAATCAAAGTCTTTTACTCAAATAAAACACTACTAAACATCCTACAACAAACTTTGCACAGATTTCTTCAGGATTTCTTCCCTTGAACCTTTTGTGCACCTTTGATATCTTTATTCCAAGCTCTTGAAGGTTGGTTTGGAATCATCAAAACACTTGATTCAACATTTTCAACATAATCTCTTAGGGATTATTTTATTATTTTTGCAACTTCTTCATGAAGGCATTACCTTTTTGTCAAAAGTATCAAGAGTACACTTGGCAAAAAATTGAGAGATTACTTTGTCCATTTATACTCCCCTAAATCGACTTCAATAGGGAAGAAAAGAGAGAGAGGAAGTCTGGAAATTTACACAAGAAAGAAGGTAGAAGACATGAAGAAGAGAAGAGAAAAGGAAAAAGAGAAAGGCAAGTTTCAAGTAAGTCTTCTTCTCTTATCTTCTAACACTTCCTACCTTAGGTTTTAAGTAGTTTAAGATGGTTTGGATAAGTTCCTCTCTTCTCTTGAGTTAGAATTTTCGGCCAAGGCATAGAGGCAAAGGGAAATTGTTTCTTTGAGAAGAAATTAAGAGAAACCATGACAGTATAGTTTTAAAGAGTATAAACAAAGTTGCAAAGAAAAGTCACTTCTTCCCCTTTATCTATGAATTTCAGCCAGTATCTAGGGTTAAGAAAGAGTAGGAATTTCATGAAAATGATACCAAAAATGAATTCCTCATGGTGAAATTCCTTAGAAATAAGTGTTAAATTCAAGAAAAAGTAAAAGATAAAGTAAATGGAAATTTTAGAGTTTTGTGGGTATTTATGAAGTAACTCATGAAACCAGTAAATGTTTGGAAATGTTTTACAATTTGCAAAAGCCTAAGAAAGCTCCTCAAAAGGGTGGAAGCAAGAAGCATTACAAGAGAAAGCAACAAAGGTAGCCAAGTTCTCATTTCTCACACTTTATTATCTTGTTATATTTTAAAATGTTTTATGATGTGCCATATTATTTACTTGATGATTGATGGCTGTTTTGGCTACTTAAATGTTAGAGCTTTATGCCCAAAATCTCCATTTTCCAAGTCATTATACCACTGAAATTTTTATGAATGTAGATTTAAATGATTTAATATGACTCTATGATGTTTTTATGACATGCTTGATAATATTATGTGTGAAATGTGATTTGCTACTATGATTATTATAATCTCACCACCCTAAGTATCAGCATGTTAGGCACAAGTTATGGTAAAAGGAAAAGGAGAATGATGTTTGATGTCATTTTCAAGATATGGTCTTATGTTTTGAAATATTATATATGTTAGGTTTAATATAATGTAAGTTATGATAATGACAAATATAGAATAATAAGGAACAAATGTATTATATTTGTCTAACATATATATTATTTCTAAAAGAAGTAAAATGTGCATTAATATGTGATTAACTGTGTTTAAAATGCATATATCATGTTATGTACTAATATATCCATTGTACTTTTATATTGTATAATACAAGTTGAATATATAAATTAAACTAATTACTTTGTTTATAAGTATAATATATTAAATGTAGGATTGTCCAAGAAGGAAGAGTGAGCATTGAAATAAAGAAAGGAAAATCAACATCATGTCTCATTCAAAGAAGAAGAAGAGAAAAGATGCTCCAAGTATTGAAAATCAGAAGAAAGCATGTCAAGAATAGAATGACCAAGTGAAAATAAAGTTAACTTTTGTAGACATAGTTATTAGGTATATTTTATTTTCACTTAGATCTTGAGGTGATTTAATCTTTGAAATTTACTTAATCTTGTTATCATATATTTTAAACAAGTTATATTAAGTAAATTTGATGTTAGTATGTGTTAGAATTGAGAAATATTGGCTAACAGATGAATTTTGCTTATGATTCATGTTTATTTTGTGAAAAATTCAAATTTTGCTTGCTGAAATTCGAAGTTACAAAGGTTTTATCTTTGATAGATGAATTTTGGATCCGAAATTTGAATTTCAAGTTAAGCATAGTTAGTGAAAGTATGCAAAAGTCATAGAGGTTTGAACATGTCTTTGATAGATGAATTTCAGTCTCTGAAATTCTAATTTCGAATTGTATTGCAAAAACTTGAAGCAACTGTTCAAACCCAACAGATGTACTTCCAATATGAAAATTCACATGAACTAACATGAGGTATCTTTTGCAAACTCAAAATTTGAATGTCACTTTGTAATTGATGAATTTCAAGGTTTAACGTTAAACACATAACTATATTGACTTTGAGAAATTCGTTTATTAAGCCTTAAAATTCTAATTTTGGTATGTCAGATGCATTTAATGCGGTTGGTGAACAATTCTTTTTGTAGAATAACAGCTGGAACTTGTGTTTAACGGATAGATCTTGTGTCTAACGTCTAGTCAAACCACGAATCTATAAATAGAACCTCATTTGAACTAATGAGTAACGAATTTAAGTGAGTTTTGTGCCAAAATACTATTGCAATTTATAAAATCAATCTATGTGAGCATTCTAAGTTAAAACCACCTTATTATAGTGAACTTCAATGTATTGTCTATTCTAAAAGAGAGTTTTTATTATGTAATATTCTCATCTATATTTTTTGGATAGAATCTTAATATGGGGAAACACTAATGGATTTACACATCTTGTAAGAATGTGGGGAGAGTGGCTTTACAAGTGTCTACTGAAATTTGTAGGATGTATTGAGACTTCACAAGTACTCGAATCAAACTTATGAGATATAGTGAAAATCTCAAGTGGTGGTTTAAGGATTGGACGTAGGTCAAATGGTTTGAGCCAAATCAATATAAATTATTGTGTCTGATTCTTCACTTTCTTATTTCATCTATATTTTCATCATACTCTATTCTGCTTCATCTCCTAGTGAAATTGGGTTGTACCCAAGAAGAGGCGAAAATCTTGCATCACTCAATTCACCCTTCTTTTGGGTGACTAGCTAACCTTACAATTGGTATCAGAACTTAGACTTCCAACAAAGGATCTAACCATTTGGGAGAACTCATCGCTGGCTTTGGAGAAGATGCACTACCATAGGGGAACAACATTAAGAGACATCTAAGAACACTATGGATACTGGAAGATGAGAATGTAGGCATATATTCAATCCATAGACCTAGACATTTGTCTGTTATAAAGAAAGGGGATTTTGTGCCAAAGAAGATATAAGATGACAACACATACAGAGAGAAGTCAGAAGAATAGTGGAATAATGAAGATAAGCAAAGAGTTTTGTTGAACTTCAAAGAAAAACACACCTTGGTCAATACTTTAAATAAAGATGAATTCTACAGCTAAGAAAATGTGGGGCACTCTAGAGACTTCCATGAAAAACCCAAGGGAGTTTTACTTTAAATAAAGATGAATTCTACAGCTAAGAAAATGTGGGGCACTCTAGAGACTTCCATGAAAAACCCAAGGGAGTGAAGGAAAACAGACTTAACTATCTCACAGCAGAATATGAAGCCTTCAAGATGACCAATGGCGAGCCTATTAAAAAAATGCAAATTTGTTTTACTCACATTGTTAATCATCTGGTAGCTTTGGGAAAGAATGATGACCAAAAGTAACAACTATTGAAGAAACAAGAGGAGAATCATACTAATCTGTCACTGCACTATTTGGAAGCCATGCTGAACATGAAAGAAGACTTGACCTTCTATGGGAGCAGCAGAATAAAGAAAAGACACTGATGTTCAAAGTTGCTACATTATAAAGCTCAGAAGATGATGATACTGATAATGAAAGTGATGATAGCATTAATGAAGATGAGGAGGACGAACTAAAACAGTTGACCATCAATTTTGGCAGATTCCTCAACATGAAAAAGAAGAAACTTCAGAAACAAAAGCACTTTTTCCATGCAAATCAGCTGAAGTACTTTTCAAAATAGCAAGGAGGAAGATATGCAGAGAAGAAAAGTGAAAAAACTAAAGTGGCATATACCTCTACAATCTGGGACAATAGTTTAGATGAAGATGATGAGGATATCTATTCATGCTTGATGGCTATATCCAATGATGAGGTATCAAATTTTGACTCTAAATCTAATTCTAATTTTTCTTTTGAAGCTTTGCAAGATACTTATAATGAAATGCATGATGAACTAATTAGATTAGTAAAAGCACTTGCACATAGTAAAAAGAAAGTGATTTCCTTAGAAAATAAATTAGAAATGGAAAAGAATGAAAAATAATCACTTAAAAAGAAAATAGCTGACTTAGAAAATATCTATGAAACCCACACACAGTTTCTCTTGTGATTCATATGATAGATTAAATAAAGAAAAAGATGAGTTAACTAAGATCATGGCGAATTTCACCCAATGCAAAGATAAGTTGAATATTTCACTTGGCAAACATAACTGTGTATTTCACAAGTTGGATGCTGGTTACATGAGTGAGTCCAAGACGAAAAATAAATGCTGTTTGAAATTCTTTGTACCTACTGTAATGCCTAACTCACCATTATGCACATATTATGATAAAAAGTGTTGAATCAAGTGTTTTTAATGATTTCAAACAACTGGAGCTTGGATGGTAGATATCAAAGGAGTACAAGAGAACTCAAGTGAAGAAATCCAGGAAGAAATGAGTACAAGATTAATTTGTAGGATTTCTCATAGTGTTCACAGAGTAAAAGGCTTTGATCTTGCACCCACTAGTTTGAAATAAGTGTTTTTCAATAATTCTATGTTAACTTATGATAAATTTGAAAAAATACTCACTAACAGATGAATTTTGAATTGTTAAACTTCATATGTTTCTTTGAAAATTCAAACTTTGAT
The DNA here is from genome assembly GCA_026686845.1 of Adenanthera pavonina. NCBI lineage: Eukaryota > Viridiplantae > Streptophyta > Magnoliopsida > Fabales > Fabaceae > Adenanthera > Adenanthera pavonina. The sequence continues at coordinate 4,901,773 of JAIVEN010000019.1, read as the reverse complement.
AACTAAAATTTGAAGTTACAGAGATGTTGTCTCTGACAGACGAATTTCAACTTGTTGAAATTCAAATTTCGAGTCAAGCATAATTTGTGAAAAGTGAAAAATTAGTCTGAAGTTATGTCAAAGTTCATCTGAAATTAAAGTGCAAAAAGAGTTCAAAGTCAGTCTCTCTGATCGATGAACTTTGGTTTTGAAAATTTGAACTTTGGAATGAAAATATATAAGTATGAGTAGATGTCCCTTTGACAGACAAACTTTGGTTTTGAAAATTCGAACTTTGGAATGAAAATGTATAAGTTTGATTAGAGGTATCTCTGACAAACAAACTTTGAAGGCTCAAAATTTGAATTTCAAAAAGAAGAACTTTCATGCCATATTAAGTTGCTCACTGACAAACAAATTTTGGACCCCTAAAATTTGAATTTCGAGTGCACTGTAGCAATATGGAACAACTGTTCACACTTATCAGAAGTACTTTAAACTTGACAATTTGTATGTTCTAATTTGGAAAATATTTGTCAATATCAAAATTCAAATTTCACCTTTAAACAGACGAACTTTGAAATTCAACATTAAAGTCTTTAAGTTATGGTCTTTGTGAAATTCGTCTATTAACACCTCAAAATTTGAATTTTGGATATTAGACACATTAAATGTGGTTGGTGAATGACTAGTTTTACAGAGTAACCATTGGGTAACGTCTCTAAAGACTAGATCTTGTCCCTAACGTATAGTTAAGACATAAATCTATAAATAGAACTTCATTTGAAAGTGTGGGTAAAAAATTTACGTTGTATATACTGAAACTCTGCCAAAATCATTAGACAAAGCCTTCTACTCTTTCACACTTTATTTTTTGCACTTTAACTGTCAAACATACTCTATATTAGAGAGTTTTTCTTGTTGTAAATAATCTTATCTTCATCTAGAAGAAAGATTTTCTTGTGAGGGGATTTCGCAAGGAATTTGGGAAACACTTAACTAGAGTGCAGAGAGAGAATCTGTAAGTTCTTAGAACAAAACATAAGGTTATACTGTGACATTGCAAGGACTGGATAGTGGCAAATCTCAAATGGTAGCTTAAGGACTGGACATAAGTCAAGAGGAAGAGATCGAATTAGGATAAATCTTTGTGTTTTTCTTTCCTCTATCTTGCTTACTGCTTTATTACATTTTGCACTCTATTTTTCTGCAACTTTTCCTTTCACTACTCTTTTATAATTTTGCAGAAAATTTCAAACTTCTCAGTTCACCCCTCTCTTGGGAAGCCAGCAGACCTAACAAAAAAGGGCATATAGCTCATCTATGCAATATTAGGAAAAATGGTTTAAGTAAAATCCTCCTAGACACAAAAATAAGTGGGTACCAAAATGTTCTTCTAGTATTTCATGTGTAGAATAACTCCAATAAGAAAGAACACATTGGTGCAAGGAAGAAGTCATAGAAAAGAAAGGCTTCTCAAAATCTAAAGCTGCAATTGCAAATTACAAGGAGAAGCATAGGAAGCAAACCTCTCACCTATCTCAAAGAAGGACCTCAAATGGAAATCAAATTACTTACCCTAAGAAGAGAAAGAGCAAAAGCTTAAGAAGCAATGATCTATATGTAAAAGGGAGACATCAACAATACTACACTGCATACAAGCCAAAAATAACAAGGAAATGATCTTTGGTAATCTCTGTCACTTACCCTATTTAATTATTGGATTATATGTTATATTTGGGTAATATTGAACTTAAGTCCAATATAATTTTGAATTGTTAAATTGACCATTAGTAGACCCAAGTCAGAAAGAGTATCAAAGAAAGAAAAAGATATTTTTTTTTGTTTTGCAGGTACTCCTTGAGCTAAATGGTGAAAGTCTGAAAAAGATGGAGTATCCAATGTGCTTAAATGGTATCATACTAAAAAAGAAAGAATTTAGCTCTTAACCAAGCTGGGTTGTAAGTGTTTAACTAATTTTTAGATATGCTTGCTTGGTGCTGATACATGAGGTTATTAAAATAAAGTGTGATCCTTGTTCAAATAATGAGCTATCTAAATACGTTGGTATTTACTGATAAGTTCAATGTTTGTACAAGTCCATTTCTTTAACTATATAACCAAACTTGTATGCTTTTAATAATTTCTTTTGCTTACTAATTGATGATCTGAAAAACATGTATGTTTGAATAAATGTTCATACTTAGGGGGAGCTTATACCTTTGCATGTAAAAATTTTTAAAAGCTCCTTTTGATTTAAAAGAAAAATCTCAATCATATACTTTTGTATAAACACGCTTATTTGATACATTGTACTTTCTTGGTTTTATCATATTAAATGCATAGGTTGAGGGGGAGCATTTTCTGTAATTAATTTGCTCATACTTTAACTCACCTCATTTTATTGTGAAGAGTTTTGTTATTTGGTTTTAATGTGTTAAATGGAGCAGATGATATTCCTACATCTCTCCTTGATTCTAAAGAAAAAGGGTAATAATTCTTCAATTCTAAGATATCTCTTGTGATGTGTGCATATCATGATCATATTAATAAGGAGTATCATAATATTTGGTATCATAATAATTTCAAGCAACAATTAGTATTAGTTTTGATATCACTAACAATTGGTATTAGTTTTGATATCAGTAACAATTGACATAATTCGAACATGTAGTACTTAATAAGTTTTGATGATGATTTGCATTTCAGCTTGTGCTTTTATGTGTGCTTGAAACAACTCTAGATATATGTGGTCATTGGTACAACCTTACAAATAGGGGGAGAAGAAGTATGGGATAATTTTTCTTCAAACCTTTTTGTTGATGTCAAATAAGGGGAGAAGTTGTATGAAAAATACGCATGTACTTAATCTGGAACTATCTGAAATGAATTGCATCATATTTGCTCATTATCATTAAGCATATTTTTCGTTAATGATTTGTCATAATAAAAAATGAGAAGATTATTAGGTTTAATATAATATAAATATTAATGATAACAAATGTAGAATAATAAGGACCAAATGTATCATATTTGTCTAACATATATATTGTTCCTAAAAGAAGTAAAATGTGCATTAACATGTGATTAACTATATTCATAATACATATATCATGCTATGTACTAATATATTTACTGTGCTTTTATATTGTATAATACAAGTTGGATATATAAATTGGACTAACTACTTGGTTTGTAAGTATAATATATTAAATGTAGGATTGTCCAAGAAGGAAGAGTAAGCATTAGAATAAAGAAAGGAAAATTAACATCATGTCACACTTAAAGAAGAAAAAGAGAAAGGATGCTCCAAGAATTGAAGATCAGAAGGGAGTATGCCAAGAATAGAATGACCAAGTGAAAATGAAGTTTAACTTTTGAAGGCCTAGCTATTAGATGTAAGAACTTACTCCCAATTACCTCTAGACTTGACCAAAACCTTCAAAAACTAACCAAATGCAACCCAAACATCTCAAAACAACTTCTTAAAACTTCAGAACAGCGGAAACGAACCAAACAACACCAAAAACTGGGCTGGGGCTACGACCGTTATAGTACCATTGCGGCTCCAAACCTCCCCTGTCTCACCACGCTACTGGACGTCGTGGCGCTGTGGCACCCCTTGCTGGTTTTCTATCCAGCAAACTTCAACCACTGGGGCGAACTTCTGATGTGCATAACTTTATGCTCCGATCTCCAATTAACTTGATTTCAACTTCTACAAGTCAATCTAGTCCCAATTTATCCATAGACACCAACTTCACCTCAATCTAACTCTGTATAGAGCTTCTGGACCCCTGACACCGTTTTGGCCATTGATTGACCAAAACTCACCACTAACCACCTCTAATTGCCACCAAAGGCAAATGGTCACTCAAAGACCATTCATACAGGTCCAAAACCTCCAAACCAACTTGTCCAAAGAGGTTTCACCTCAAAGGAACTACTACTCTGAGATTTGATCCCATTGAACCCTAACTTGACAAAATGGGCTACAGGCCCTAAAACACACCAACAAGGCTCAAATTCACTCTAGCCTCACAAACACTACCATACTGGCTTCCCAACATCCAAAACCATGTAACCACCACAATACAACATACACATCACATACAACACAATTTCACATACATAACCATACGTACATCCATCCATAACAATCCTTATCCATGTTGTACATTCATTACAAAACCTTCTATCCTACTTGGCACAAGATACATATCCGAAACACACATACATATATATACATATATCTCATACAACTCATGAATGCAATGTGAAATGAATGGAATACATGTCTCCCTCGCACACAGCTAGAACCACGAGTTGTCGTCATAACAGGACATTTCATATAGGTAATTCCCTTCCAACAATCAGTGAAGACTGATTCCAGGACATCACCAAGCTCACTTTACACTATTGCAACTCGGCCAAAGGTTACACTTGTGCTCGGACCGTGGCTCTCCTTCCCTGGACCACCTCAAATTGGTGGTAATTTAGGGAAGGTGCAGTCCACTGCTGCCTAGCTCCCCTGGCCATAGGAGAGGATTTAGCGACAAGGATCTCATCCTTATCCTTCCTAATCATATCTCATATCATCATATATCATATCATCATCACATTATCACCACCTAATCTGCCATATATCACAATCTCACAATGTCATGTGGTGATGCTCATGTATCATCATATAATAATCATCATGGTCTCAATGTCATGCGATGCATCATGTCATATCATATCAATATCATCATCACATATGTGATCATCGTCATGATCATAATCATCATCTAGCTGTATGCATACCATGATATGTAGAAAACAGTACACACAAACACATCTATAACGTCGTATAAAAGAAACATGCATATATATATATACAAATATACGTACTATCAAACCATACAAATAATATAATACAAACAAACACTGTTCACCACCGGGCTATACCGCAAGCGTACGGGTCAAGGTAATAGTAAAGTGATGAGTGAGTATCGTTTCCACTGAGACTTAGATTAAAAGTAATCAAACATTGGACATCGCATTTTCAATTAATTCGAGTAAAGTAATTAAAAGGTTAACTATATAATTAACTTCTACTATGAAAGACAAGCGTATTAAATTAGCAACAAGGACAACTAGGACTTGAAGAATTCAAAGAGATATAGGATTATTCATCCTCCTTGTATTTCATAAATACCCAATTGAACTCCTTTTACATTTGTTCTTAATGCAAGATTATGTTAGTCAGGATACCAATTTAGCTATATGTGCACTCTCGAATTTCCAAATAGCTGTTTAGTTAATTAATTAAGTAATCTTTTAACTAGTTAATTAAACTCCCAAATTCAACTCATATCCTAAGTGACTACATGAGGTTAGTGAGTATATCTCTACCCCACTAACATAACTCTTCACTCAACAAGACAAGATTCGAGTTCTCACATGACCCAACTCAAGTTCTCTGTGTACGCTAGCTTCCTCAAGCATAACTTAAATAAACCAGACAATCTTTTTGGTGGCCAAACAATAAGAGACATTAAGAATAGAGCTAAATCAACATAAAGATGGCATTAATCACAAATATAACGGAGAAATGAGTATTTAATCCATACAAGGGTTCAGAATAATCCTAGAAATGCAGCACTAGGCACTCATGTTCAACAAAATCATAACAAAATATATCTCAATCAATATCATTATTGAACACAAGTAAGAAAAGGAAGAAGGAGATGCAAGAAAACCAAAGAGGGAAGCTAAAATCTCTTCAATGCTTCAAACCCTAGCTTCAATCTCCTTCAAGAAGCCAAACCCTAGCACACCCAAGCTCCCAAAGTTGAGTTTTGGACGTCCTCTTCGTGCCCGAGCTCAGCCGCCTCGAATATTTCTCTCAAACCCTTTAAATACTCCATTCAAGTGAAGCTCTGCGTTTTACTGATGAAGGGTTGGCGCCGCGGCTACAGGATCAAGGCCGCGACTTCGTGTCATCAAGCCGTGCTGTTTAGCACATTATTTGTCATGGGGCCACGGCCTCATATTACGAAGCTGAGGCGTGGGCATCTCAGGCTGTGGTCTTTCCTCATTGTCTGCCCTTAGGTCGCGACTTCATTCCATCAAGCCGTGGCATGGTCTTCTTTAGAAGCCTACTCCCTTCTTTGCTCGCATGTCTTTCTCAAGTTACATTTTCTCCCTCTTTTCCTGGTCTCCCAACTCTACCAAAGGGGCTTGGTTGCTCCACTGCTCTCCCCATAAGGTCTGCAACAAAGATGGGGATTTATAATCTTTCATGGGAATAAAATAATACATAATAAGGCAAAAACATACTACCATGCATTATTAGGATTAACTTACACATTTTCCTATCCTGAGTGTCATGTATGTACAAATATGAATGTGTAACTCAAGGAAAATGCGCTGAAAGGATGTAATTTGGTATGATTAACAAACACTCGATTACCTCAAGTGTCAATACCACACACGCGAATTCCACAAACTTCTCGAGTTGTTCAACACGCTTGAACCCCTCTTAGGCTACCAAACAACCTTCACAATATCATAATTCTTCAATTAACACAATATACCATTAAACCAAATATCACAATTCAACCAATTTATCCTAAGCCAAGGTTCCAACACCCCTTTCATGCATCATTAAGCTTTTAGGAACCATTCAAACACCACTCAACCATATACACCTTGGATTCCCAAGAGCCCTAATCGAAAATAACCTAGGGTTAAGCTCAAATCATGCATAAACCCTTCAAAACTCACATGCAAGCAACAAGAACACCAAAACACACTTCCTTAACCCCATATCATCCATTTCAATTGGTGGATTTTGTTCCAAATCGGAAATCCCAACATATAACCAAAAAATCCCAAATTTAAACTGAAGAAAATGGAGAGGGAGGAGTAGAGATCACTTACCCATGTGAATCCAAGCTCTTGAGGTCTGAAAATCACTTCCAAAGCCCAAAACTCTTGAACCCTAGCACAGCTCTCGCATTTTTCTCCATCGCTCCCTTTCATTTCTTTCTTTCTGTTCGTCCAAAATGTTTCTGATTTAAACCAGATTCTCGACTCCCGCCACGGCTTCAAGGCAGCTTGCCGCAGCTCCACCATGTTTCAGCTAGAAAACGCCACTAGACTTACTCTCGCCGCTGCGGCCTTGCTTCTCGCCGTGGCATGGAGCTCTTTCAAACTCCACTTAAACCTTCCTCCATCCTGCTTTCCTCCGGTTTTACACACAATGCCAAAACAAAGTCATGAGGGGTGTTACATTAGGTATATTTTATTTTTCACATAAGTCTTGAGGTAATTTAATCTTTGAATTTTACTTAATCTTATTACCATATGTTTTAAACGAATTAGATTAAATAAATATAATGTTAGCATGTGTTAGAATTGAAAAATATTGGCTAACAGACGAATTTTGCTTATGATTCATGTTCATTTTGTGCAAAATTTGAACTTTACTAGTGAAATTCGAAGTTACAAAAGTTTTATCTATGAAGGATGAATTTTGAATCTGAAATTTGAATTTAGAGTTAAGTATAATTAGTGAAAGTATGCAAAAGTCGCAGAGATTTGAACATATCTCTGATAGACAAAATTCAGTCTCTGATAGATGAATTTCGGTCTTTGAAATTCGAATTTCAAAATGTATTGTAAAAACTTGAAGCAACTCTTCAAACTCAACAGGGCACTTCCAAATTCACATGAACTAATATGAGATATTTTTTGTAAACTCAAAATTCAAAATGTCAAATTGTAACAGGCGAATTTCAAGGTTCAACATTAAACACATAACTATGCTAACTATGCGAAATTCGTCCATGAAGCCTCAAAATTTGAATTTTGGTATATCAGAAGCATTTAATACGGTTGGTGAACGACTCTTTTTGCAAAGTAAGGCTAGAACTTGTGTCTAATGGATAGACCTTGTGTCTAATATCTAGTTAAGCTACAAATGTATAAATAGAACCTCATTAAACTTATATGTTACGAATTTAAATGAGTTTTGCGCCAAAATGCTGCTGCAATTTATAAAATCATTCTATGTGAGCATTTTAAGTTAAAACCACCTCATTAGAGTGAGTTTAAATGTATTATCAACTTTAAAAGAGAGTTTCTATTATATAATCTTCTCTACATTTTCTGGATATAATCTTAGTATGGGGAAAGACTAATAGATTTACACATCTTGTAAGGGTGTGAAGAAGTATCTACTAAAACTTGTGGGATGTAGTGAGGTTTCACAAGAACACGGATTAAACTTATGAGATATAATGAAAATCTCATGTGGTGGCTTAAGGACTAGACATATACCAAATGGTTTGGGTCAAATCAGTATAAATTCTTGTGTCTAATTCTTCACTTTTTTATTTCATCTATATCTTCATCATACTTTGATCATCTCTGTTCTGTTGCATATTCTAGTAAAATTGGGTCGTACCCAAAAAGAGGCAAAAATCTTACATCATCCAATTCACCTCCCTCTTGAGTGACCAGCCAATCTTACAATGTAAAATCATGTATACACTTTTAAAATTGTACCATGATGTTATCATGTCCCTTGATCACCATGAGATGTTAGGTATGAATTTGGAACACAGAATGATGATGTAAATGTGTCGCGAAATTTATTTTGCTAAGTTATGAATGAAAATGTTCATTTTGACACCCTGATAGTACAGTAAGTATTGTTTAAACGAAACAGGGGATGATGTATGTGTGTTATATATGCTCTAAAAATAGATAGAAATAACTTTTTAAAGAGCTAAAAAACACCTAAATTGGATATGTACACGATTTAATATGAATTTTTAAAATTAGTACCAGAAAACTATAAAACAAGGGAATGACCAAACGAACAGTCAATTTCGTGAAATTTATTGTACTAATTGGCACAAAGAATGCTCTATTTCATTTTTTTTCATGTAGATAAAATTTTAAGCTATTTTTAGAGACTTGAATCACCTTTAAGCGATTTTTTTAAAATTAGTTATGAATTTTCAAAGTTTAGTCACTTAAATAACATTACCAAATAAACAATACCACCGAAAATGAAAAATTGTAGTTTGAGTTTTTATGTGATTTAAACTTCTAAACATAATTAAATAGACTTAAGAAGAGTCTAATACATGAGAAATAAAGTCTAACATTAAGATATTACAAATATGTTAATCAATTATTTCAAACTTATGGAATCGAGAAACGAAGCAAAAAAAGAAAGAAAAACTAATTACTCCATAGAAGACAATACAATCGTCATATGGGACTCAAAATCAGATTCATGGTTTTTGAGTAGTAAATTGTGTTTTGAAGCTAATGGCATTGGAACAAGAAACACACCCCTAGGATGCAAGAAATTAAGAAAAACCAAAGCAGGTTGCATCGAGTATGAACCAAGTCAAGTTGAACCGGCTAGAGGTCAAGGGTTACATCGATGACAAGTCGTTTTGACCCTGGCCCCAAATAACATGTCGTTAAGTGAATATGACAATGGCAGTGGGTTTCATGTGTTATATATTATGAAATGAAACAGAAAAAAAGGGATGGGCTTGATATGACGCGTTTTTCATTAATTAAACTAGTTTATAGAGCCCCTGGCCGAACAATTGGTCCTATCTTCCTCGCCTTCATGTCCAAGGAGAATATAGCAAGGATGAGTGCTAAAAACTATAAACCATCAATGCTTCAAAAAAGTAATAGACACATATTAGATACACTATATGATATACACCGATCTGTACCCCTTCATATTTTGACAATAAAATGGAACAACTTGAGATCTTAAAGGCTAGACGGTAAAACGATGTTTTTACCTGTCCTTTTTGTCAAATGAAGTTTGTCTTAAGAATAAAGATGTTCAACTGACATTTGCTTCTGAAACTCAAATTAATAATGTTCAATTGACTTCAAAGGCACCTGTTTTTGAATTATCGCCTTGTAGATTAGGACATCCCTCACCTCAAATTGTGAATTTTGTTTTCAGTTTTTGCCACATGCCTAGAATACCTATGAATCATCAAACAATTATCTGGGTAAGAATCATTAACAACCTTTCCCTAATTCTGCTACTCCTGTGTACACAGCCATGGGAACTCGTACAAATAGATGCATGGCGCCCTACTCCTATTGTTTCTTTTGGTGGATATAAATACTATGTGCATTTTATTGATGCTTTCTTTAAATATGTATTATGTCCGATATTGCAACTATCTTTAGGATTATAGAGCCATGGTAGAATTGCAATTTGGAAATAAATAAAGTCTGTTCAATAGGGCGGAGGAGGTGAGTAAATTGCATTGAGTAATTTCTCTTCTTCACAACTGGATAATACAGAGTAAGCTGCCCTTCCTTATATCCCTAAACAAAATGATACAACATAAAGGAAGAATAGGCACCTAATTGAAATGATATTACTCCTTCAATCCCATATTATAAGACAATGAAAGAGTTTCATGTGTATTAAAAAATATTTTTAATATCCTTAAACTTCTAAAAAAAATCAAAATTTTCAATTTTATCTTTATTAATTCTACTCAAATCATTAAATATATCATAAATCAAAATACTAATAATACAATAAATGAGAAGCAAAAATGACAAACCATTATAAGTTATACTATGGGACAAGAAAAACTCCTCATATTACTTTATATTATGAGATAAGAAAAATCTCTTATGTTATCTTATAATATGAGACGAGGGGACTAAGTTATAGCAAATGCATCCATGCCTTCGTAATTTTGGGACTTAGCTTTTCTTACATCTGTGCATCATATTAACAAACTGGCCACTCAAGTGCTAAAGATGCAATCACCACATCAGAAACCTTTTAAGATTGCTCTTGATTACAGTGACCTCAAATAATCAACGTCTTACTACCACTCAAAATCCGTTCAATGATTACACTTATGCTCCCTTGACTAATACACCCATTTCAGCAAATCAAAGTGAAGAAGGCAAACACTATTTTCTTAGCGTTCGAGTTCATAAGGTAAAAATCTTGACACAAACAACATACATTAATGGCATATTGAAGAAGGCAAACACGAGAAAGTGCAAGCTTAGTGCCACACCAACAAGAACAGGACTCAAGTTGACTAGTTCAGGTCAAAAGGCAGACGAAAAGCCTAGTCTGTATTGCTATGCGATTGGTGCTCTCCAATATATGAAAACCACCAAGCCTGACACTGCATTCTCAGTGAACAAGGTCTGTCAATATAAGCATAATGGAGGAACATCAGGCCTTGAGGTACCTGCGAGGTACTGATTCCTGTGGTTTGGGATTTAGAAAATCAGATAGTCTAAGAATGACAGCCATGTGCAATGCAGACTGGGGATCTGATCTTGATGACAGAAGGTCAACTTCTGGCTTTTGTGTCTTCCTTGGGCAGAATCTAGTATCATGGACTTGAAAGAAACAAGCTGTGGTTTCCGAATCTACAAAAGAGGAAGAATACAGGTCCTTAGCTCTTGCTGTGGCTGAGGTTACATGGTTAAAAGGCTTAATGGGGGAATTGAAAGTCTCATGTGACAGTAATTCTCCCATGATCTATTATGACAATCTTGGTACAGTGCTTTTATCAGCTAATCCAATTTTACACTCCATAACCAAGCATGTAGAATTGGACTCATATTTTCTTGAGAAAAAGTACAGCAGAAACAATTCTTTTTTTTTTTTTTTGCCATAAGCAGAAACAAGTCATAGTTAATCATATTTCAACTAAAGATATATTAACTAAAGCAGTTTTGAAGAATCAATTTACTGTATCAAAATACAAACTCGAGGTAGAGCAGAATACCACCAATGAGTTTCAAGGGGTGATAGGAGTGAAAGTATTAAGTATGAGTCTGGTGAGTCTGTATTAGCTAGTTATCTATCTATTTTGGTTGTTAGCTTCTAGCCCTTAGGATGAGTTAGATGGTTGGGTATAAATATCAGTGGAGCTCGTTGTAGTACAGAATAGTATGATGCCCTCCCACTTGGAAATGCTCATCCATATGACATCACTACTTCTAATAATGCCCATTGACAAATCTATTTTATAATAAAAAAGCCATAGAAAGCCAATAGGCTAAGAATAATGTCTTGATATCAAGTATTTGACTTATCTCGAGCCTCATTCCTTCTCTTATTAATTGATTAATTGGTTTCGATTGATCTGAATTTGAATTTAAATTAATATGCATTGGGATTTGCAATGAAATTGTGAGTCCGAAACAATGGCAAAAAAAAAACTGATGCATTGCAGGAGTCAAAAATCTAGTTATATTAACCACTGATGAATTTTGTTTTCTATCTCCCCATGAATTAAGTTGCCTAGCCTACTCATGCTTCTTGGGATGACTTGGAAGATACCCCGTCCTCCACAATCCTAACAAAACCATAGACTTAGCATATCTCACCTTGAATAAGCTGTATAGAAGTGAGACTCAGTATTACTCCTCACGATGGGAATGATGGTCATGCTTTGGCCTTCTCTGAGAGTGTTCATCTCTCACTTTCCTTTTGCCAGAGTGTTCCCTCCTTTCAGCAGATCTCCTCGAATGACGTTCCTTCTCAGCTGAACTCCTACTATAGTAATGTCCACTTCTCTCTTCTCTCCTTTCCACAGAGCTCCTTCGATAATAGTGGTCCTCTCGGTGAACTGAACTACTCTTATGGCGCCTTTCTCCAATGTCAGCAGGAATTTTAACAGCACCTTCCATCCTGTCATTAGAACTCCTCCTTCTACGACAGCCTTCTTCTCTGTCCAGATCATTCCTTTCTCTTCTAGGAGGTGATGGGACCTTCAATTATAAGACACGAAAGAAATTAATCAACGGAATTACGTTCTGGATATTTTGGCTCATAGCATTAACTGTCATTAAACTAATTATGGTTTCAAAACAGTGGCAGTCAACAAGAAAACAAAAATTATGAAATAACCAGTTGACAATCGAAAAACCTGGATCAAATATAAATCCATTCAAGGTTTAATATCCTAAAAGATTTTATACAAACTGCTGATTTGATAAAATCACCTGAAAGCGTGACATGTATCTTCCTTCAGGTGGTGGTGGAATGCCAAGCCTCTCCAGATCTTTGTATGGTATCGGTCTCCTGGATACATTGAAGAAATAAATTAATAATTTATAACTTAAATTAATAAATACACAAGTCAATCAACAGAAGAAAGGCCATACAGATTAAGTTGACCAGAATGATGCTATATCCTCCCTTAAATATACACAAATCAACAATTTAGATTTAGTTGAAATATTCTAGTAGTTTTGAAAGTTATTGCTTCATTCATTCAGTCCAGGTATTTTTGTAAAAGAATTACAATAAAATCAGACTTAGGTCCCCACATCTGAATTTTCTTGAATCATTTAATCCCCCTATAGAGCTGTATGCTCCAATACACCTCAATAATCAGTTTATCCCCCTATGGAGCTTTATAAATTATGGCATGAACTATTTAATCAAATTCATACTATTGGCGGAGAAGAAAAATAGTTTGCAGACATAAGGGAACTGAAATGTACAGGGGTGCTCGAAATGGCCTTTCCCTTCCCCCAAAACGAAGTTGTCCCGATTCCTTCTTACCACCAAGACCACCACCTGCAGCAGAGAATGGAAAGTAATCAGATGGATCAGTGGTAATGTGGAAGCAACAAAGCTTACGAAATGCATCACTTCAACTGACCTAACCTTCTAGGAATCCACCCAGCCATCAATTGCTGTCTGTTAAAATCAACTAGGATTTCACAACCATCAATAACAGAATGATGAGCATCCTGCATATGCAAAAACTCAACAAAAGTCCATGATATTAACATTAAAAAATGCAATACAAGGAAGGGGTAGCAGAGATAATTTAAAGATAATTGATATATGGCTATGCAATCAGCTATTTTTTGTGTTATCTATCGATTGCCCCAGGCTGACTAAAACTATTAAAGCATCAGGTTAGGATTAATATTACGTAATAATACATATACTTAATCATAACAATCAAACTCACTTCAGTAGCTCAGTATGATACTATACAGCCTAAAATTATACTTATTGAAATATTGTAAGTTTCAAATCAACTATGTAGCTGATGGAACCCAAGCCAAGATATACTGAGATATGCTTCTGCTAGAGCTAGCTCAATAAAACAGTAAACAGTAAACAGCAATTCACAAACTAAAAGCACTCACAAAAAGCACAGAAACAGCAAAATACAAGAAACTACACTGAAAGGAAAACACACTCCCCAAGCTTTCAAGAGGCTTGGGCTCTCTCCGCACACACTAACCAAATTATTCCTTAAACCCTCTAAGAACCCTCACTCCTTAATATGTAGGAAACAACAGCCCTTTCCTCTCTCTCACACCCACACACCACATAACACGAGACAATAACATTTTTATTTCCACTTTCTCCCCCTCCCCAACTATTATAATGCCCTTGGACTTGCTTGTTTTACTTCCACTTGCCCTAGCTCTATCAATAGCATCATTCCTAATTTGGACTCTTATGGGGATTTGAGTAGTATGGGATGTCCAAATCTCATATTGAGTAGTATGAGATGCTCTATGAGGTATCTAAGTGGGTTAGTTTTCTTACCTCAATATCTAGCTTTTGGAGAAAAGTTCCACATCTCACTTGAGTACCCATCAATTGGTATAAAAGCAGGTGATTAATAGTTCCGAAGAGGGCTACTTACGAAGGATTCTGACAAGAGTAAGGCTTTGACTAGTGAAGGGTTCTAACCGATAAAGAAGTCGAGTGAAGTGGCATCAAGTGAAGCCGTCAGGACATCGGTTCTTTAAAGTAAGGGTCAATTGATGGGGATTTACGTAGTATGGGTTGTCAATTGATGGGGATTTACATAGTATGGCTTGTCACTTGAGTAGTATGGAATGCTCTATGAGATATTTAAGTAGGTTGATTCTCCCATCTCAATAACTATTTTGACATTGACTTTGAAACCTCCATAAGATTGACATTTATGCCCAGCTTGTGTGAGAGTGGGGAATTACTCATAGTTGTACCATTAATGAGTATATTGTAAATATCTTATTCTCGTAGAGTTTATTGCAAATATATTTAAGCCTGTAAACAGATGAACATATTGTATGAGAGAGTAGAAAAAACTCTTTAGAGCTCTCACTCTCTCTCTCTACATGTATGAATAACTACAGTAGTAAGAATGCATCTACAGCACATTTATTATATAAAATGATTATGCCCTTTTGTTAGTTCCTATATATGTCATTCGGAATACTCAAATCATCCTTGTTCCAATATATGCAACCTATCAAATTAGTGATTCAATCAACAAGGTTTTATTTTTTTTCCAAATAATTAGTGATTCAATTAACAAGGTCTTATTTTTTTTCAAATGTAAGTAAAGGGAAAGAGTATCACTGCCTGCCACAGTGAAGGAAAAATGTCTCACTATGCTTAGACAAAAACAATAGCTCAACACTGTCTTGTGTAGTTAACACATTGAGCAGCCTCAACCATCATCTTCATTTTATTCATTCTCGCTTTTAGATAGATGTATGCATCCAGGCGTAAAATGTTGATAGACCAAGCAAAAAGTTATTTCTCCCCCTAAACTAGCCTACCATATGTACTAAAGGAACATATCAGCAGCATTTTCACCTAAAAAGAAAAGATAAAGAAACTTGATTAACTTCTTTTTCAGAAGAACAAAGAACTCAAAAATTTAAGGGTGAAAACATCAAAGTCAGAGGGGAAAAGTGGAGAGAAATATTAGAACGGGCATATGTTACCCTTAAAGTCCAGTAAGTGCTGTTTTTATCTTCTAGCTTATTTGCTGTTATGTTTCAGATTTGATTAGATTAGTATTGTTTTATCTTGTCCTGATTTTTTGCCTATGATATGGGATTTGATATGATTTGCTGTTGATCACTCATCACTATATGTACCTCTTACTTCTCAGTGAATAAACAATGGATTCTACCCTAAATTCCTACATGGTATTAGAGCCAGAATTCAGCAATGGTCCCTAGGCAGGTTCCCTTGCAAATAGGCACCTACACCACTGAAGGTGGAAGCAAAGATTCACCGCCAGTTGGTGAGATGCTGCAACAATCTATTGGTTCGCACCAGATGAGTCATTCTTCTGGTTCTTCACCTCTTTCTGTTAGCCACGGAAGAATCAGCAAGGGCAGCAACAGAATGTCAAGTGTGGTGCAGCCTTCCACACTTGGCAGCACCAAAATCTCTAATCCCGTAATGGTTGTGCATCGGTTAACAGGAAGTAATTACTTGCAGTGGTCACGGAATGTGTTGCTGTTCATTCGTGGCAAGGGCAAGGAAAAATATCTCTCTTCTGAAGCTGTTGTTCCAGAACTTGGTCAGCCCGGATATGAGCGGTGGTTTAGCAAAAATAACATGGTGATTACGTGGTTAATACACTCCATGACTCTAGAAATTGGTGAGAATTATTCGGTAGTAGCAACAACAAGGCAGATCTGGGAATCAGCAAAAAGAACTTATTCTGTCCGAGAGAATTATGCAGCTTTGGCCAAAGTTGAACAGCTTCTTGAGAGACTCAAAACAGGGGGAGAAATCAGTCACCAACTACCATAATTCCCTTTCTAAATTATGGCAGCAAGTGGATCATCCTGAGGTAGTTGAATAGAAGTGCCATGAAGATGAGATGATGTACAAAAAGGTGGTAGACAGGAGATGTGCTTTCAAATGTTTAATAGGTTTAAACAGCACCGATGAAGACATACGTGGAAGGATTATGGGTATGCGTCCTATCCCATCCCTTGAAGATATGGTCAATATGATCAAATGTGAAGAAAGCAGAAAGGAGTTATTACAGATGGTTCCTATGGTGCCTAAAACAGAAATCTCAGCTATGGCTTTGAGAGGTGATGTATCAGCAGATCAGAAGGGAAAAAGACCAAGGGTGCGAACACTGCAATAGGAATGGTCACATCAAGGAGACATGCTGGAAGTTGCATGGCAAAACCCCTAATATATGGCAACGGCCAAGAGGTATGATGGTGAACTCAGAGGCTGACATGGGGACCTTAAGCCAAGAAGACATATTGGCATTAAAGATACTCATTGTGAAACCTGAGAACTCAAGTACACATGGTCAGAAATCTGTCCCATATGTAACCTTAGCACAAGCAAGTACGTCATTGACTGTAGCACTGAGGATCAGTTTAAAATCCACAAATATTTGGATTGTAGACTCCAGAGCAACAGATCACATTTCTGGTTTTCGTGATTTGTTTATTGAATTTCACACATTTTGTGAACACACTGAAGTGAAAATAGCTAATGGTACTTATGCAAGAGTTTGAGGAATTGGTACCATAAGAATTAGTGCTGAAATCACTCTTACTAGCGTTTTATATGTTCCTGAAATACAATGCAATCTCTTATCTGTTAAGAGGGCAGTGGTTCAACTTGAGTGCAGTGTTAACTTCTTTGCTACTTATTGTTTGTTTCAGGATTTGATTTCGGGGAGGAGATTGGAATTATGAAGAAATGGGATAGTCTCTATTATCTTGGAGATACCCAAGGAGCTATGGAGAATGTTGCTTCTGTGTTTTCTGCAAATTCCAATAAAGAGTTGTTATTATGGTACTATAGGTTAGGCCGCCCTAGTTTTAATTATATGAAGCATCTGTTTCCTAAGCTTTTGAATAAAGTTGATGAATTTCATTGTGATATTTGCAATATTGCCAAATCTACTCGTACCATTTTTTCTCCTCCTGCCTATAAACCCACACATCCCATTACTCTCATACATAGTGATATTTGGGATCCATCCAAAGTTGATTGTCTTTCAAAGGCAATGTGGTTTGTCACATTTATTGATGATCATACCCGTCTTATTTGGGTATTTTTACTCCAGCAAAAATCTTATGTGTTTTATATTTTCCAGAAATTTCAAGCTTTTATACAAAATCAGTTCCAAACATCCATAAAAATTTATCGAAGTGATAATGGGAGAGAATATTTGAGTGGAGACTTCCAAAACTACCTTGACACTCATGGCATACACCACCAAACTTCTTGTCCTTACACTCCACAACAAAATGGGATAGCTGAACACAAAAACAAACATTTATTAAAAGTAGCTCGATCCCTAATGTTCACTCATAATATCCCGAGTTTTTATCGGGGAGATGCTGTCTTACAACCTTCTATCTTATTAATCGTCTTCCATAAAAAATTCTGAATTTTCAAACACCTGTTCAAAAGTTTTGTGAACATTATCCTTCTAACCATTTGTTTTCATCTCTAGCACTACGTGTTTTTGCGGGTTAATAAATCATATTTTTATATATTTTTATCCTCATTACTTAGTCTTTTTATTAATGAATTTTGACTAATTAAAAGTATTTGGACTACATTTTAATTTATTAGCCAATTTTGGATTAATGAGATTTATTTGATTAATTCTTCGATATTTTGTTTCAAATTCTCATTCAATCCTTTTGCACATTGTGGATATTGACTATTATTTTATTTTGTGCAAATTATTTGAGCTTAATTGAATATAATTTATGCTAATTTTCAATAAATTGGAATTAATTGGATTTATCTAATTTATAAATTTAATCTTGGGTTTAAATTCATATTCTATATTTTTGCACAATGTGTCCACTGAATTTTATTTTATTTTGTGCAAATATTACGAAGATTCTTTTTGGAAACAAGTTGCAATTAAAGCTGGATAATTTTGAACATAAATGGAGGCATCTTTTGAAACTTATTTATTTTAGTTTTTATTTTTATTTTTAAGAATAAATTTATAAACATTTATTTTTGGGTCTTTATAGGTAGTTTTAATTTAAGATATTTAGTGGTAATTTTCCCCTTTAAATAAAGAAGAGGAAGAAAGGGTTTCCGGTCACACTCTCGCACCACAGAAAAGAAAAGAAAGAAAGAGAGGATGCCACGTACAGGAGAAGACAAGGCGGAACAGAACAAAAAAAAGAAAAAGCGCCGAATTAATCTGGGTAGTTTCTTTCTGCAGTGTTTTCTCCTTATCTCCATGACTGACAGTATTTATTCTTTTCAAGTTCTTCATCTTGAAGTGATGGGTCACTAAATTTTTCTTGTAATCAGTCACAAATTATGAACCTGATGCTTTGATTGGAGTTTGAGTTTAATATATTTTTCTGGTTTGGTTTATTTTAGTTCATCCATATTTTCTTCCTCTATTGTCATACTTCTTTGTTTGCTACTGATTAGAGTTAATCAAATTATATGAATTTGGGTTTAATGTTTAATTTGATGAGTTTGATTACTGTAATTGATTGATTCAGTGATAATGAGATGTTCTAACTTTGCTTAGATGATTATTTAAGCTTTGTTCTTGGTATGCTTTGTATTGAGGTTGGTACTATATTATATATTAATTGAGATTTCAGCTAATTATAATATTAGTAGTAGCTTCATCTCTAGATGATCATTAGAAATTTTTATTAGACTACCAAGATGTTAAACTAAACCAGATTAACAAATTAAAAGAGATGGTGAGAAAGATTTTGCATCAAGAAATTGATTTGTGACTGGTTACACCCATTTAATCTTATCATTACTTCAATTACTTCATTAATTAATTTTAGTGAGTTCAATTTCTAAACCCCCCAATTTTTTACTGCTTGTTTTAGTAAATTTTATTCTGATTTATTCTTAATTTAATTAAGTAGCACAATTGGTTTCTTAGGAGGCAACCTGGTTCACGCTATATTGCAAATCAGTTTTAAATTTAATTTTGACCGGTTCAACAGTCGTGTCATGTGTCACGTGTGTAGCCTTTGTGTATGATAAATCTGGAAAATTGGATCCTAGAGCAGAAAAATGTATATTTCTGGGTTATTCATCCACTCAAAAAGGCTACTGATGTTACTCTTCTACTTATCAAAAACTTTATGTTTCTATGGATGTTAAATTTCTAGAAAATGAGGCGTACTGCCCCAAATTATCCATTCAGGGGGGGAAACACAGCAGTGAATGGCTAATTTGTGGCAATTCGGAACCTGTTTAAGTGAGTTCCACACCTATGCCATCTAATTCAAGATACTTAGGACGTCAAATATCACAAGAGAATAACCCTGAAAATTCTATTTCCCATCCTGAACCTGAACCTGACCTTGATACACCTATAAACGACTCCAGTTGTTCCACCACACCTCTTGATAGTCATTGTTTTGAATCTGACCCTAATCTTACAGATACAGTTTCAGATGAAAATCCAAATATAATTACTGCTAGGGATGAAGTGTCTAATGTGCAGGAAACACAGCCGATGCAAACCTACTCAAGGCAGGACAGAAGCATCGTGCAGCAGAAAGGAGATAATCCCATTCCCATGCAAGACCATGAATCTGCACCTAAAACAAATTTTGATGATTTGCACCGGCTTATTGCTCTAAGGAAAGCGAAGAGAACATGTACCCAACACCATATAAGTATGTATGTCTCATGCAGCAAGCTATCTCCAAGTTTAAGAACATTAGTTGCTAGTATATCTAAAGAAAAAGCTCTTTTAACCTTTCAAGAAGCTATTTCTAATCCTAAATGGAAGGAAGCTATAGTTGAAAAGTTAAACACTTTATTAAAGAATGAAACTTGGGAAATTACAGATCTTCAAAAAACTACAGTGGGGTGTAAATGGGTATCTACTATTAAATACAATGCTGATGGGAGTATTAACAGGTATAAAGCCAGATTAGTTGCCTAAGGGTTTACCCAAACCTATGGCATTGATTATGGAAAAACATTTGCACCAGTAGCCAAGTTCAATACTATTAAGCTGCTTCTCTCACTTGCAGCTAACTTAGAATGGTCACTTCATCAATTAGATGTGAAGAATGCTTTCTTAAATGGAGACTTGGAGGAAGAAGTATACATGGAGATTCCACAAGGCCTGAGGAATTCATCCAATGGCACAAAGGTATGTAAACTTCGAAAATCCTTATATGGGCTTAAGCAATCACCACGAGTTTGGTTTGAGAGGTTTACTTGTGCTATCAATAAATTGGGCTATGTACAAAGTCAGGCTGATCATACATTACTTTTCAGATACATTAATGGAAAGAAAACAATTCTTACTACTTATGTTGATGATACTATCATTACTGGTGATGATGTTGCATAAATAGCAAGGTTAAAACAGAATCTAGCAACCAAATTTGAGGTCAAAGATTTAGGTAAGTTAAGATATTGCTTGGGCAAGGAAGTGGCAAGGTCCCATAAAGGAATCAGTGTCTCACAAAGGAAGTACACACTTGAACTCTTAAAAGAGACAGGAATGATTGGGTCAAGACCAGTGGATACACCAATGGAGTCAGATTTTAAGAATGGTTTGAAGCAAGCAAGAGCTCCAGTTGACAAACACAGGTATCAAAAACTGGTTGGTAAGCTAATATACTTGTCTCATACAAGACAAGATATTATTAGCTTTCTGGTCAGTGTGGTTAGCCAATTCATGCACAATCCTCGAGAAGAACACATGGGAGCTATTTAGAGGATTTTGAAGTATTTGAAAATGAAGCCTGGACAAGGCTTGTTATTTGCTAAAGGACGACAGAAAGATGTTGAAGTATATACTAATGCTGATTGGGTAGGTTCTATTACTGATAGAAGATCAACAGCAGGGTATTGTACCTATGTTTGGGGCAACCTAGTAACTTGGCGTAGTAAAAAACATGTAGTTGACAAAAGCTCAGCTGAGGCAGAATATAGAGCACTTGCTCTTGGAATTTGTGACGGAATCTGGATTACTAGAGAATTGAAGGAATTGGAGATTGATGTACCTCATCTAGTGAAGGTTTGGTGTGATAATATGGCAGCCATTGGAATTGCTAAGAATCCAATTCAACATGATCACATAGAGCATGTTGAAGGAGATAGACATTTCATCAAAGAGAAGATTGAAGGGAAAATTATTGATCTATCCTATGTATCTTCAAATCTCCAAGTGGCATGACAAGGCCCTCCTAGAGTTAAGTTCGAGGAACTAAGAGGCAAGTTGGGAATATAAAAACATCTATTCACTAGCTTGAGAAGGAGTATTAGAACGGGCCTATGTTACCCTAAAAGCCCAATAAGTGCTGTTTTTATTTTCTAGTTTATTTGCTGTTATTTTTCAGATTTGATTAGATTAGTATTGTTTTATCTTGTCCTGATTTTTTGCCTATGATGTGGGATTTGATATGATTTGCTGTTAATGCCTCATCACTTTATGTAATCTAACTTCTCAGTGAATAAACAACGAATTCTGCCCTAAATTCCTACAAGATAATGAAAAGAAGCTCCTTAGTTTCAATATATATCTATCAAATGCAACAAGATGAATTAACAAGTTTTAACAGAAATATATTTACTCAGTCCATAGACTAAAATCTGAAAATATCTATTTCACATAATTATTACATAAAAACAGAGCTTTGACATAAATCTAAAACTTTATCTTATAACTTATGACACAGATATTTTAAGCAAAACTTTCTACCGCATACACCTTTCCACGAAAATTATAAGTCAAACAAGCTGGTATGCCATGTAAGCTTCACTTTACCTTTGACTATTGCACTAATTGGTTTATTGAGTATTAACTAATTATGAAAATTAATAAAGTTAAACTGTCAATTATTCAGAGATAAGTATTACAAATTAAAAGGGAGTGCTAAAGGATTAGATAATTTGCCTGTTTCGGAGTTTTATTTTGGTGCTAACTAGGAAGTTACTCATTGGTGCTTGGTTCTTGTACAATCCTACATTGTTTGGGACTCTGTTGCTACTTTTATGTTATGGAATGTTGAAGGAACATTGTGGTGAACTTCTGGTGCGCGTATAGCCATTTTTTGCAGGTGGCTGATTTTGGAAAAAAATATGCTGACCATGTAGACACTTAGTTTTTGGTGTATCAAGACAACAGTCACAATATTTATTTTATGAGAACACTTGCAATATTTTGCTTTGGTTTATTGATGGTTGTAGCTTGGTCTTATGAGAGTATTTTGACTTTAAGAGAGTTGAATATAGAAGACTTTGGAAAAGAAAATTCTGCATTATCAATGCCTAATCGAGTTACGTAAGTAACATAGACTGCTTGAGAAAAGGACATGAACTCACGGGAAGTAGGTTGAAGACTTCTAGAGCTATGTAATTGTGTTAAATGCTAAACCTGAGCAGAAAAGATGGAAGAATGACAGGCAGGCTGCTCATGAGAAACAAGTTGCAGAATTCTAAGAATCATTGTCTAACAAGGACCTTGGGGAGTTCTAGTATTTCAATTTCTTGAATCAATACTGGAGTATAAGTGTATGGCCAATGAGGGTGCATGCATAAGTCTATTTGTTTTTCTTTTCAACTGGTTTTATTATTAACAAGCTCAAATTTGAATCATCATCAGTTTGACAGGGAGTGTTGAGAACTATGTGAATTATTAATAGATAAGTTTAAAAAATGACGTGAAAGCATTATGAGATTCAGAAGTTATCATTATCCAGGAATTTTGGAGTTTATTATTGTTCTCTTATTATAAAATAATCATCAGTGTGAGTTTAACTCACAGTGGATCTTTACCTTCAAAATATTATAAATAAAAGGAGGGGGCTCCAAATCTATTCATGGGCTCCAAATTTCAACAAACAGAAGCCAACAACAACATTGCAGTTGAAGAAATGGAGCCCATGGTTGTTGCAGCCAATAGAAGCTGAAAACAACAGAAATTATTACTCATTCCAGATTCCAGTAGTGAGTTAGAGGACTAAAGCAGCTACATTGCAGTTGAAGAAATGGAGCTCAAACTTTTTTTTTTTTGTTTTTGGGGGGGGGGGGGGGTTGGGTTTCACTAACTATTTTCTGTATCCACACATTTCCATGTTTTTTATTTTAATTTCATGTCATAAATAGGAGTCTAGGGAGAATCCAGAGCATTAGGAAAATTTATCTAATTGTATTTGGAGAGTAGTCCACTCTCTGATGACTAAATATTACTTAATTGTGTTGAAGATTCATGCACATTTTCCTCTTATATAATTTCGTTTTCCTTCGATCTGATTTATTCCTAGTGTTTCCTTATTAGGTTGTTATCACAATATAAATATAGTTGGACTTAAGCTTTAACATTGAAATTCAGCTCCTACTTGAACTACCCCAAAAACATTGATAAAGGGGTACATATTTCAGATTAAAAGTCAACATGCATTGATTGCTCAATTTTGATAAGTTGTCACAAGTGACAATACCTCATAAGCATGCCGCATCTCATTTTCAGTTTCATATTCAACAAAAGCATAACCACGGGAGGCTCCAGTTACTGCAACACAAAACATGAAATTTAAGAAGGTACAATTCCCATGCCTTGATAGTTGAATTGCTCAAAGTGTGACCATTAATTACATCATTCCAAATACAAATGGATAAAGCAAATAAATAATTGGCGGGAATTTAAAACAAAAGTTTGACTAAAGTATAAAGAAACCAATGATAAAGCATATATCTTTTGGTAACTGAACATAGAGAGTAAATAAGTAGCCTTCTCCACCATGTACACTAACCAAGCAAAGGCAGGAACAAGTATCAAGAGTTCCCATTCATGTATGGTAATCGATAAATTTACATCCACTATATTTTTTCCATGATACTTGAAAATTTCAAAATAATTATCTTTTGAGAGACTATGCATATATTATAATTCTTGCACAGCTTACCAATAATGTAAGATATCCCCAAACTTGAAAATGCTATTTTCTAAAATCACAATAAAATTCTTTAAAAAAATTGACAACCAAAGAGGGGTTAAAATTGATTATAAAATAATACCAATGTCCCTGACCAAGCGTAAGTTCTTCACTCGACCATACTTGCTCATAACCTGAAAGAGCAAAATCATAGATTTTTTTTGGATAAAAAATTGTTAAGGATAATAAATCCATAAATCAGAAAATACAAAACGACACAAAAGCATACATAGATACAAACATCCAAAAGCTTTTTTTTTTCTTTTGAAACAACAAGGAAGGATTTCTTCTCTAAAACTAAAGGTTTTCTTCATGACGATGGGTATATTACCCTCCATAGTTAGAAGGCTAGAAAATTCATTTGAAGTCCACTAATAAGTCTCTCTTTCATTTTCCTTTATTACTATGTCAGAAATCCTCAATGGCTAAATTTTTGCAGTTCATAAAGATAAGTTCCAGAAAGAAACTACAACATTTTAAAGTACTCAATTGACTCCCTGACGATCATCCAGACCCTAAACACATCCTGGTTCATCAAATGATAACTCATTATCATAGAATATGTGAGGGAACTCATACTTGAGGTGAGCGATTGTAGCAGAGATAGGGTAATTCTCTTTCAACTTCATATCCTGCTCCTTGGGAAGGGACAAAACAACAGCTTAATAATGTAGAATCTAGTTGCAAGTTTCATTTTATTTGTATTTTTCTTGTTTGACGATGAGGCCAGACAACTTATTCCCAGTCCCAAAATAAAGATTGGACGAATATATTCAGGAATGAATAGTTGGCAAACGAAAACTTCCAAAAAAAAAAGATAAAAATAAAGAAAACAGAACAGAACAGAAATACTTTGAGAAGGGTTTCTTCTGTGGTGAGGCAAGAGAGGCGACCGACGAAGACAGTGCAATATGGGTCTCCTGTGGCCTTAGGATCCCCAAATGGGTCGTCTGCAGAAATGAAATAAGGAAGATGAGAACCAAAAAGAAGGAGAAAATTCAAACGAAAAGGGAAGGAGAGAGAGAGAGTACAGAGGCCTGCAGAGGAACAGAGAAGAGCTCGATAAACAGCATTATCGTGAGGAAGGATATCCGTGCCGTCTATGCTGCCAGCTTGAATGGGTTGGTATGACTCAGCATAGAATACTGAGTTTAGGTTGCTGCCACCACCCATTTTTCAATCAATCTTTTCTCTCTCTCCACCGCTGTGCTGTGACGGAGAATTTCTGAAATGAAATACGAGTCCAATTTCGAGAGTTAGGATTCTCCTCTCCGCGACCGAAAAAAGACCCGTACTTTAGTAATTAAGCCCTGATTTAGTTTTAGTGTGTGTTTGGGTTAGAATATATATAAGTGATTATGAGGAGAAGTGATTGATTATTTATAATAGATTATGAGAATAAGTGATTATGTCAAAAGTGAATTGTGTTTAGATATTTTTAACCCATAAGTAATTTTGAGAAAAGAAATGTGTTTGGATATTGGGGTTTAAGTGATTATTGGGTGGATAATGAGAAAAAAAAGTGAAATAAGTGATTATGAGATATAAGTGATTATCATAAGCTGGAAAAAGTAGCTTATGAAAATAATCACTTAAATGGCCATAAGTGATTATTTCCATCTGAATTGTGTTTGTTTACTGACTACATAATCACTTTTTCCTACTCCATAATCACTTATAAGCTGAACCAAACACACTATTAAAGCCAATCTTTTTCATCTTCTACTTCGTTCAAACTGCGTTTCTTTGACAGGGGAATGGACTTTGTGCGGGAAGGAATAACATGTACAAAAGATGGATGAACATGAAATTAGGGTCCCATTCTTTAAGCAAACAAAGACATTGGGGAAAAGTGTTGCGGTCGAAAATAGAGTCCCGCCCCAAAACAACAATACACCAAGACACAGTCCCAAATTGAGTATCAAGAGACTACTACTGTCAAATTGGGTCGGGCGTTGCCGGGTCAAAAAGCGTTATTTAATAAATGGGTTTATAAAAATTAAATCTGAACATGTGAGATTGGGCTTACAGATTGCCCCGTGAATTTTTTTTAATTTTTTAATATTTTTTATATTTTTTTAATAAAATTATTTTATATAATTATTTAAATTAATATAACTAATTATCATTATAATTTATCAAAAACTAATATAATATTTAAATTTTATAATTTATATATAACTAATTAATAAAATAATATATATTTTTTAATATTTTAAATAAAAAAAAAGTCTCGGGCTTTCGGGCCGGTCCGCCACGGGCCGAGCTCAAAAACCCCGAATTATGTATTTACTCCTAAAATTGAGATCCAAATTCGCTCATTTTTTCAGACTTTTCAGACCAACCCGCTGGGCTTCACGTATTTTAACGGCTCTACCAGAGACTAGCAAAAATTACTCTAAATGTACATCTGAACCGAACCAACCTTGTCAACCAACAACAATGTCCCAACCCTGATGGCCTGATCCATATCTGCGACCAAAAATAAATTTGGCTTTGACACAAATAAAAAAGGTGTGAAGTATAATTTGGAAAAATCACTAAAAAATCTTAAAATATAAAAATAATTATTAAAAAGTCTCAAAGTTAAAATAAAATTATATCCAAATTTTATTGGTGTAAAATTATGAAAAATAAATATAAAAAATTTTATTATTGAGTAAAAAATTATGATGTAATATTAAACTATATCCAAGTCCCATTAATGTAAAATTCTCAAAAGTGAATATAAAAAATTTTATTATTGAGTATAAAATTATGTCTCACATCATATTTCAAAAAGTTAGCCCATCAACTAACAATTCCTTAACTAGATATAATCAATCACAAAAGCAAAATGGTAGAAAAAACCTATTAGTTTTGAAATTATACCTAATATAGCTGGTAGGTAAATTTTCTAAATTCCCACCATTAGCAACGGCTTGTTCACAGTGACTAACAACAATGATCAATGAAACAAACACAAACAAAGGCAGCAAAATCCACAGTGATATGCTCTTCATCATGTTTTAAAGTTTATAGGAAAGACCACAATACAGATATAATTTCATAAAAATACAAACACCACAATACAATTATTAGTTCATAATAATACAATTGTATGGTCATTACTTGCCAATAGATACACTTAGCCTGCATATATAACATGTATGTTTTATTAATCAATTAAAGTCATTAAGTTACATGTAGGTAATAAACTACAATTTTTTTGACTTAGAAGGAAAATACTTAACACAATCCACAATTGCAAACTGAAGCAAATTTCATCTCTGCACACAAGCCCATCTGTTATGAATTTTGATCACCTAAGCTAGGGCTGCATAACTTGGCCCGGTGCCCGGTTAGCCCGGTCCAGTCCGACCACATCGGGTCAACCGGACCGAGCCGAAATTAGGACTAGGCACCCTAATCTCGGCCCTGCCTGACCTATATATATATTTTTCAATTATTTTATATATCTTAATTGATTTTGTAGAATTTTTTATTCAGGATTTTATGGTTTAACCAAGATCTAACTAGAGTCGAACCGATAGTGATTAAAATAATATATTTTAATTAATATATATATATATATAAAATAGGCTACCTACCTTAAAGACTTCCCTAAATTTTTCATAATTGAAGTTCCTAAATTGACAATGAAATGAAATAGAACTATATATGTTAGGCATCGTTGCTTCTTTGACCCGTGTTACGGTCATTGTTGGGATTGGAGGTGCCTTTCTCCCTAATATTAGAAGAAGGCGAATTATCCATAATATTGAAAACTAAATAAATAAAAAGTTCAAACTTAATTAAAAACTATATCAATTACCTCCCTATCTTATGTATAGATCTTAATCCAACAAGTATCAATAAATTTTACTCTATATTATAGTTAGGCAAGTCTATATATAATCTTATATAATATAGCACACAACACGTCACAATCCATTGTTTCTAAACTTGCCTAACTATTTTCATATATGTGTATATATATATATATTAATTTACTCTATATATAATATTAGTAAACAATGTTTGAAAATTGAAGCAGTAAACTTGCCTAACTATTAGAATTGACATGATCAAAATCCAATCATAGTTTTACTCACTTCAGTAACTCCAAATTGCTAATTAACCAACGAGGAAAGGCAATCATTAAAGTGTATTTATGAATCCAGGAGCTTTTGAACTGAATTGGCAGAAACAACTTTTTAAAGCAAAAAAATTAAGATATCTTCTCTCCACACACGCCAATTAATTCAATCAATCCACTTTAGGCCAATCATTGTTTCTAGTCATATTTTTGGTATTAATACGGTGGAGTATCTAAATAAAACAAGATATATACATTACAAGCCATGGACAAGAATAAAGACCAAAGGCGAATCACAGCAAAAAGCATGAATCACAACAATCAAGTAAGGCAAGCCAACAAATCACAACAATTAAGCTAGCACTACACTAAAATTGGGAATAGTTGACATTTGTTTTTTACCTTTATTGGCATTTCCAAAATGTCATTTAATAATGTGCTGATGAAAATCGTATAAAAACATTGGCGTTTAACATAGAAATGCCAACTAAAGTAATACTTTAGTTGGTGCTTTAGTTGGTGTTTAACAGATAAATGTCAACTAAAGTTGGCGTTTCCACATTAAACACCAACTTTTTCCATTATTGAATAATTTTAATGGCGTTTCTAGTAAAACGCCAACGAATTTTTTTTTTAATTTTACTACTTCTCTTTAAACCTATACTTACAACTTGTAGCAAGCATAGAACATGTATTTTTTTTTCCCAATTAGTATGTCCCAGTAGCATCATCAACAAGTAAGACAATTTCTAATATATGTCCAGCAAGCATCATCAACAATTAAAACAGTTTCTTATATTATTTTCAACAAAACTAAGACATACTTTTTTGAACAACTAAAATATAAACTATACTTACAAAACTATACTCAAGTTGTAAACAACTATAACAACAAAAGCAATGTGTCCAAAACTAACAAGAATAACATGTCCAAAAACTACCAATAATATACTACAAAGAATATGTCCAAAACTACAAATTCCACCTTAGTTTTCCCACAAGTTAGCATATAAGCATGTCCACCAAAATTATCACCTTCTCTTGCTATTCCCTCACTACAACCTTATCTTTTGATGCTTCACCTTTCCTTCACAACATCTACACCTGCACCATATAAGCAAATGTTATATATTGATATTATCTAGATCAATTTTTTCACAAAGTTATTTATAATAAAAACAAGTTAAATTTACCTCTCTATTCATAGGCACTTATCAAGGATAAAGTTACACCACTCTTCGATGAGTTCCTCTATTTGCGTATCGGAGTATTCGGAATAAGAGGTGTCAGGGAAGTACTGTAAATTAAAAAATTTTACATAAGTGAAATTGGCAAAATTTTATAAGCATTAATATAAATATAAAATTACATACCATGTCTGAGATTATGCTATGACCCTGTGTGATGATATCCTTCATGAATAACATCACATAGTATCCACAATCATTATCATTGTTAGATAAGTTAGCTTCCCAAGAGGGGGGGTGAATTGGGAAGCTTGAAAATTTTCTTCTGAAATGTCAAGAAAGTGAAGAAAGTAAAGTATGATGGTAAAACAGAGTATAAATGAGTAAACTGTAAAAGTAGCAATAGGGAAGAGAAGACTCAGATATTTATCCTGGTTCGGTCTCTCCACTTAACCTACGTCCAGTTCTCAAGTCACCACTTGAGATTTTCCACTATTCTGCAAGAATTCAGTGGGTTTCTTGCAAATGCCTCAGTACAAAGATGATGCTCTATTTCTAGAGATCACTCTTTCACTCTATGCACTCTTACTAAGTGCTTCCCCAATCCCTTGTGATATCCCCTCACAAGAAAATCTTTCTTTCAGATGAAGATAAGATTGTTTACAATGAATAAACTCTCTTAAGCAGAATGAATATGAAAGTTGGAGTACAAATATTGAAGTGTGAGAGTAAGAGACTTTGAGTAAATGATTTGGCAGAGTTTCAGTATATACAAAGTAAAAATTGTTACCAATAACTTCAAATCATGTTATATTTATAGATTTAGGTCTCAACTATACGTTAGGGACAAAATCTATCCGTTGGAGAAGTTATCCAACGGTTACTCTGAAAAACTATCCGTTAACGAACCGCATTTAATGCTTCTGACATTCTGAAATTCAAATTTCAGTTGGCCAACAGACGAATTTCACAGAAACCGAAGGCTAAAGACTTCAACGTTGAATATTCAAAGTTCGTCTGTCATGAAGTAAAGTTCAAATTTTAATCTTTAGAAAATGTTTCTATGTTGTGACATACGAATTGTCATATTTAAAAACATTCTGTTAAGTGTGAGCAATATTTTCAATTTGCTATAGTGCCTTCAAAATTCAAATTTTGGAACCCCAAAATTCGTCTATCCGTAGTTGGTTTATAAGGCACAGTAGTTCATCTAATTCGAAATTCAAATTTTCAAAAGACAAGGTTCCTCTGTCAGAGAGACCTCTTTTCAGACTTACTTCAAAATTCGAATTTATAAATATTGTCATTCGTATGTCAATATATCAATATATCAGACTCACAAGCTTTGTTTCTGAAATTCGAATTTTCATGTTCAAAGTTCGTCTGTCAGTGAGTAATTTTGAAGCCCAATATAAACTTGGTTTCAGATGAACTTTGACATAATTTCAGACGAATTTTTTTAGTTTTCATAAGTTACATTTTGTTTGAAATTCGAATTTTCAAAACCCAAAGTTCATCTATTACTAAAAGCTCCTTTCAGACATATATCAAAGTTCAAATTTTCTCAAGTCAAAATTCGTCTGTCAGAGAAGCCTCTTTTCAAACTTGTTTATTTTCAATACGAAATTCGAATTTCCATATCAAAGTTTGAATTTCCAAGATGACAGATCAGTATAAACCTTTCAAACTTTGTCTGTTGATTGATTTTTTTCAAATATTTCATGATTTAACATAGAATCAAAGTTTTAAAACATCTTTTCACTAAATCAAAGTCTTTTACTCAAATCAAAACATTGCTAAACATCCTACAATTATTCTTGCACCTATTTCTCCAGAATTTCTTCACTTGAAACCTTTTGTACGCCTTTAATATCTTTATTCCAAGCTCTTGAAGGTTAGTTTGGAATCATCAAAACTCTTGATTCAACAATCATTTGGTTGTTTTGGACACTAAAGAGAAAAGTTATATTAATTATACAATACATAAATGTTAATCTCAACAATTGTTGATTGAATATAAATTTATACATACCTGTATCTTCTTCTATTTATATAACGAGGAAGCTAAGGGTTTTACCATTTTGCCCTTATGATTATCTCTACACCCTCGAGCCACTCGAAATATTGACACAGCACTGTTTAACCATAAAATATAAAAAATGTTAGATTGAACAAAACCTAATTTGAATTATTACATATAAGTGTGAAACATTAAATACATAAAAAATAAATATATTATTCTTACTTACTAATGATCCCCATCATTTGTTCGCGAAATTCCGGATCATAATTCAAAGGATCCAAAAAATAAATAGTCGGCTCCAATGGATTGATTGCAATCAACATCTAGTGTCCGCTATGAAAAAAATAACTAGTGTCATTAGCAAATTATAATTAAGCAGATGACGTCAAATACATGAAAATTTGAAAGTTTACTTACACATTATGATACGGAACCAAGAATAAGAAATCTTTGTCAGCCCTTGTAGTGAATGTATCCGCAATTAACTGCTGCTGTTTAGTAATCTTACTGTCCGGCAATTTTGGAACATAAGTAGCTACCTCTTCAGGATGGATGAATATAAATTTGTTTGTAAGATTGCAAGGCACCAATAATGTCTCGTAGAGGCATCTTGAATAGAAACAAAATAAAAAACAACATAGGTTAATATGAAGGCCTAAAGTGAAAAAAATTAAAACAAATAGATTAATATCAAGTACCTTATGTACAAGTTAACATTCGCAACCCTGATCCACTTCCAATGGATGATGTAATCAACAATTTCAGCATTGATACTTTCAAATACTACCTTATTATAAATGTTCTTGTCAAATTTCACACGTTTTTCGACTTTGCCCTTAAGCGAATATGGTAGAAACTTGACAATCATCCTTCGAAAAGTGTCTGGAACTATATGCTTGGGCGGTTGCATGAGTGGTGGAGCTACTAATTCCTTTGATTGTCTTGACTCTCAGACATTACTCTTCCCCTTCAACTAAGCAACAAAGTGGGAAATTTTGAGATTAACCATGGTAATCATGTTATGAAATTTCACATAAAGATCATACACAGAACTAAAGATACATGTTATATCTTTATAGGTCCTCTAAACACAACCTCAATATTTAGTGGCTCATTCAATATATCTAGTATCAATTTAGTATCACATCAGAAATAAAGATACATGTTAACAAACAAATAGCATACATGTAGTTTGTCTTTGAAAGTGTACACCAGAGCTAAAAGTATAAAACAACCATTGCATGAAACATCTATGACTTTTCTTTTGGTTATATTATTAACAAACTCTTAAGTCTTATAATTTCCATATAGATACAGCTAACAGAAAATCCACCCAAATCAACCCTTATTCATCAACACAACTAGAAGAATTTGTAAATACTTGGAAGGCAAACATTAGAAAGAGTACAGCACAGAATGTGATATTTTAATCCTTTTAGTTACCACAAACATCAAAACGTAAAGCCACAACTGGTCCAAAAGGGTTTGAGTCACGCGGCAGTGTGATACAAAGAGTCTTACACACAGTCAACTAATATACCTTTACTAATGGAGCAGCAGTGATGAGGTGTGCGGACCATGCTATGAAGCTGCCTAATGTCATTCCTATTGTTTCCATGTCCCCTGCAGGAACAGGCAACCTATCACCCTCCTCCCTAACTATCTCAATCGACACTTTTAGATGGTTCACAGGTATTGGTGCATTGTGAAACATCTCTTTAGGGCCATTATGCACATGCCTCTCTGCAACCACGTGCCGATTAGGTGTATCTAACCATAACTAGCAATATGATTGACCCTGTTTCAATCAATGCATTAGAAATCAACCATTTATTAGGGGTAAAAAAATTATCTCTTAACTTGTTAATGATAGCAATTACCTGAGGGAGTTTCTGAGGGGTAACAGTGCAACTATCTTTGGCACTAGTCACCGCTAGTGGTGTCCCTTGCATTCCCTACAGTTGAAGCACCATGTTCGTTAATTCAGCTAATCGAAGCTGCATCTGAGATTGAGTCTGATGTTGTTCCTGAACAATAGCCTCCAATCAGGCAACCTTGGCAGTATCTGATAATGATCAAGGCCCAAAAAAAGCTTTGCGTGTCACACCAAATCCTACACCCCTAACATGACCAGGATACTCAGGGGCCCCCAGTGCCTTACCAAGTATATCCTGCCTAACGCTTTCCTCCTCACTAGCTTGAGGCATGGAATTGGAGAGTTCATTCTGTGGAAGGAAGAGAAACAAAATATAAATATTTGCAACTAAATAATAAGTATTTGAAAATATATATGTAAATAAAATATATAATACAATAATACTAACTATTGACTCGGCAACTTTCCGAACATTTTGATTGTCAATTATCCTGTCCTTGTTCTTGTGAGATTCTATCCATAGCTCATGGCATTTGATTTCCCTCCGTTCTGACCCCGCCTTTGATTGCTATGTATGATGATAAATAAGTAAATGTGTAAGTATTTGAACAGAAGTGTCATTCATAGAAAAATAAGCTATAAAAGCACGTACCATCTTATCCTCTATACCGTGGTATCTTTGACGATCCCCTCTATAGGGGTATCGCTGCTTCTTGGCTCTGTCACTATTGGTTTGACTTAATTTCTGTAAAGTAATGCACAAGATTAGCTTTAGTCTAACAAAAACTAAGATGATGTACATATGATTAGGTTTAGTCTAACAAAAAGTTCGCAATGAGATTATAATGAAATGACATACTATATTATTAATGCACACACCAAACCAGAATTTTATTCTACGACTAAATATATGTATTAAAGTTAAATGAAGAACAACAGTGAGAGAAATGGTTTACCTAAAAAGATTCTTCATGACGCCTCACAACAAAAGCATCCTAGTGTTCCTGTGTAATGTACAACTCAAACAATCGAGGCGGATGACCAAGAAAGTTGCCTTCTTCATCTCTTAGGAAGAATCTAGTGAAAATGGATCAGAAATTTCATAGTGCCACTCCAGCCTTCATATATGTGTGACGCCTGTGACTATTATTTATGTCAAAAGCAGACTGCAACATGCATTACCGAAAAGAATTATTATCTGTATATATCTACACACATTATATTCAAATGACATACTATATTATTACCTTTATATCTTCGAAAATGCTATTCTTCATAGGATCAGGGACTTTCCTCCAATCCTTGTGAGGATGGAAGATTGGAACCTTGAACTTCGTAGCGACCCCAATGTAGCTGCTCAATTTTTGTCCACCCTTTCATATTGGATGGCCTTTGCCATTCCATTCTACATGAATCTTCTGGTGAGTATTTCGGGCGCGTATCACCTCTTTCAACACAGTCAAGCCACGCCGGTGCTTTTTGATATATTTCTGTAGCTCTTCTTGACCATCATCACCACCATGATCATCATCGTGATCAGAAGGGGATGTCATTTACCTACAATAGAATTCCAACAAACATGTAAGATATCAAAGATGGAAAAAGAATTTAAAGCAAATATAAAACATAAAAAAAAACAATAAAACATCACAAAATTATACATGTCGAAGGAAATAATATTCAAACTACGACAAACAATAAAATATATTTAGTAATTCAAACCTTTTCCCTTTTCTTTTCAAATGTTCACTAATTTGTCCCCTTTTCCAAATCTAGTACCTTCTTGATGGTCATCTCTCACATAAAGGGTATCATCTCCACCAGGATCAGTATCAAGTGATGTCCCATGGAAAAGATCATCCTCAATATCCGTACCTTGATAGTCTTGATCATAATCTAAGTTGTCAATTTTTTTGTTCATTAGCATAACAATGGACCACTTCTTATTAGCAGGATCAATGACAAAAAACACTTGTTGAGCTTGAGATGCTAAAATAAAATGTTAATCTTTATACCCCACCCTATTAAGATCTCCTTGAATGAACCCTGAATCATCACTTGAAGGCTGTTGTTGTTGTCAACCCATTTACAACTGAAGACAGGTACCCAGAATGAGATGTAGTCCAATTTCTATATGTGCTCAATTACCCCAAAGTATGACATGGGTGCAAAAATAGGGTTTTTGTCTTTGACACTAGTTATATGCATTGATTGAGCTATAAGAGTTATCCCACTATTTTTCTTTGTACTCTTATCATCTTGCTTTTTTGTATAGAACGTGTACCCATTGATAAGATAACCAGTGTAAGATAGTACATACATGCTTGGACCCATAGCTAACTGTTTCAACCTGTCCGAAATTGAACTAGAATTTCTCTCTAACTCCAAGATAATGTGATCTCACAACCAATGTATGAAAAATTGTTTATGTTCTTTCGAAATCCAACTCTCATTCTTATTGGGGTTCAAGGTTCTAATTCTCTCCTTGTGCATTTCCACATATTCATCAACCTCATCCGAGTTGTGCAAGACATACAGGTGAGCTTGCTTCCACTGTGTCCTAGAGATACTAACTATTTCACTTCCCCGAATCCCTTCACCACTTGTTCTTCCCAAGTGACGAGACCTCAGAAGCCCAATGTTATCAACATTCAATAAGTATTCAGTACAAAATTCAACAGCTTCTTCAGCTATGTACCTTTCAACAATACATCCCTTTGGTCTACTTTGATTTTTCATATACCCTTTCAATAGCTTCATGTAACGCTCAATCAGGTACATCCACCTCATATAAGCTGGGCCACATATTTGTATTTCCCTAACGAGGTGTACTGTTAGGTGAACCATCGTGTCAAAGAATGAAGGCAGGAAATACATCTCAAGCTCACACAAAGTGACAACAATTTGTCTTTGCAATGCGGACAACTTCCTAGGGTCAATGACTTTACTGCAAATAGACTTGAAAAAGAAACATAGTTTCATGATTATCCCTTGCACCTTTTTCGGCAAAATGGATCGTATACCCATCGGCATCATATGCTCCATCAAAACATGATAATCATGAAACTTTAGGCCCTTTAACTTCAAGTCTTTCATAAATACAAGGTTCTTGATATTTGATGAGTACCCCTCCAGAATTTTAACTCCATCAAGGAATTCACAAAGAGCGATTTTTTCTTTTCTAGATAAAGTATAAGCAGCTGGAGGTAGATAAGTACGTCGTTTCTCCTTGATTGGTGTAACGCCCCTCACGATATCTTTATTGGTTTTGGTGTTCAGGACTGGAGGAAACAGGACAGAGATAGGTTCAAGAGGAACCAGAAAGGGTCCCACGCCGCGGTTAGGAGCAGATCCGCTGTGGCGAGAGACCTTCCAGTGGCATTGTTCCGGATTAGTTGGTGGAGCCGCGGCGAGGTATGATGAGGCCGCGGCGAGAGTCGAGATTTTTACTTAAATCCGGATCAGTCGGACTCGAAAGAAAGAAAGAAAATGAAGGGAGCGACGCAGAGAGACGAGGAGTAGTGCTAGGGTTCGGCATTTTCGGTGTCCCAGAGTGATTCTCGTCCATCGGGAGCTTGGATTCAAGTTGGTAAGCGTTCCCTACTCCTCTCTCCCCATTTTCTTCGGTTGAAATTTGGGATTTCCGGTTGTATGGTTGGATTTCCGAGTTGGGGTAAAATCCACTGATTGAAATGGGTGATTTGAGGTTAATGGAACGTGTTTTGGTATTCTTGTTGCTTGGATGTGAGTTTTGAAGG
The DNA here is from genome assembly GCA_026686845.1 of Adenanthera pavonina. Taxonomy (NCBI): domain Eukaryota; kingdom Viridiplantae; phylum Streptophyta; class Magnoliopsida; order Fabales; family Fabaceae; genus Adenanthera; species Adenanthera pavonina. The sequence continues at coordinate 4,864,128 of JAIVEN010000019.1, read as the reverse complement.
GATTATGTGTGTTTAGAGCTTAACCCTAGGTTGTTATTGGTTAGGGCTCTTGGGAATCCGAAGTATATGAGGTTGTGTAGTGTTCGAGTGATCCCTAAGAGCTTATTGATGCATGAAAAGGGTGTTGGAACCTTGGGTTAGGATAATGTAGTTGAGTTGTGATGTTTGGGTTATTGGTTTATTGTGCTAATGGAAGAATTGTGATATGGTAAAGGTTATTGGCTAATCGAGAGGGGTTCACGCGTATTGGACAGTTCAAGGAAGCTTGTGGAACTCGTGTGTGTGTGGTAACGACAATTGAGGTAACCGGGTGTTTGTTTACGTGGTATTGTGTATTGTTGTGTATATATGTATGTCTCTTTCATACCATGATATTGATGTGTTTGTGTGTACTGTATATATATATATCGTGGTATGTATACGGTTAGATGATGATTGTGATGATGATACATATGATGTTGACATTGATATGATATGAAAAGGTGCATACATGATGATATGACATGATGATGATTATATGATGATACATTAGCATCACCACATGTTATCATGATACTGTGATGTATGGCGGATGGAGTGGTGATGATGATGATATAATGTATGATGATATACATATTTGTTAAGGAGGATAAGGATGAGATATATGTAAATATATATGTGTTAGGGGGAATAAGGATGGAAGATATATGCGTTAGGGAGGATAAGGATGGATTATATATATATATGTTAGGGAGGATAAGGATGGGGTCCCTGTGAGGGCGACATGCATCTTACTCATTTCATATTGCATTCATGAGTTGCATGAGATATGTGTATATGTATATATATTTGTGTGTGTGTGTGATTGTTTCCGGTTACTGAGATATTGTCTCACCCCTCCCTCTCCCATAAACTAACCTTTCAGGTGACGGTTCTGGCACTGGTCCAGAGAAGACGCAAGAGTAGCTGTGTACGTGGGAATAGTCTATGTAGTGTGTGTATTTTGGATAATGTATCTTGTGCTAAGTAGGATAGTATGTTTGTAATGGATAGCTTAAAGGAATTGATAAAGGATTGGTATGGATGGATGTATGTATGTTGTATGTATGGTTGCATGGTCTGGATGTTGAGGAGTCTGTTTGTTAGTGTTGGTGAGCTTGAATGGTTTTGGGGTCTTGTTGTGTTGTCTTAGGGCTTGTAGCCCATTTGTCAAGCTGGGTTCTGAGGGGTCAAATCTTAGAGGAGTGGTTCCTTTGAGGTGAAACCTCTTTGAACAAGTTAGTTTGGGGGTTTTGGACCTGTATGAATGGTCTTTGAGGGACCAGTTACCTTTGGTGGCGATTGGAGGTTGTTAGTGGTGAGTTGTGGTCAATAAGTGGCCAAAAGGGTGTTATGGGTCCAGAATCTCTATACGGAGTTGGATTGAGGTAAAAGTAGTGTCTATGGATAGATGGGGACTAGATTGACTTGTAGGAGTCGGAATCAAGTCAATCGGAGGTCGGAGCATAATGTTATGCACGTCGGAAGTTTACCCCAAAATGTTGAATTTGCTGATGTGGTATATCAGCAGGGGGCGCCGCGGCGCAGGAATGCAGGCCGCGGCGCCAAAGGAGACAGAAGCGATGGAGAAGCAGGGGAGGTCGGAGCAGCGGCAGTACTGTAGCGGCCGTGGCCCCAGCCCAGTTTTTGGTGTTTTGATGGGTCGTTTCCATTGTGTTGAGGCATTGGAGAGTTGTTTGTGTTGTCAGGGTTATGTTTGGTTGAATTTTGAAGTTTTTGGTTAAGTTTGGAGGTGTCAGGAGGTAGGATGTTACAATTGGTGCCAATTCTCCTCTAATTTCCATAGCAACCAAATTCAATCTCGCCTTCTTACCATCTTTGGTCTTTCCCTTCACATTAAGTAACGTACCAATAAGGCTATCATATACATTTTTTTCTATATGCATCACATTAAGGAAGTACCTCACATACAAGGACTTCCAATATGACAATTCAAAGAAAATTGATCTTTTCTTCTACCTACTTGTCCCAAGGTGTCTCGCAAAAGGTTTCTCAAAGTTGTTATCCAAATGTTGTACCTTTTGAAATAGGTCCTCATTGCTTAACAACATAGGTTCTCTTCCTTCTTCTATATTCCCATCAAATGCTTTTCTCCACCCTCTATAACGATGTCCCTAATGCAAAAATCTCTGATGCCTGAGAAAGACATATTTCCCACCATGTTCCAATCGAATGGATTGTGTGCCTTCTTCACATATAGGGCAACCAAATTTTCCTTTGATACTGTATCCAGACAAATTCCCATACGCTGGAAAATCATTGATTATACCAAAAGCATAGCTCTCAAATTGAATGGTTCCTCCCTATATCCATCATACACCTCCACACCACTCTCCCATAATAGCTTCAAGTCTTCAATTAGTAGAGCCAAGTATACATCTATATCATTTCTATGTTGTTTAGGTCCAAAAATTAACAAAGACAACATCATGAATTTTTACTTCATGCATAGCCACAGAGGCAAGTTATAAATCACTAAAATCACGGGCCATGTACTGTGGGTACTACTCTGCATATCATGAGGGTTTATTCCATCAGTAGATAATGCAAGGCATAGGTTTTTATCTTCTGCCCCGAAGTCTTCATAGTCACGATCAATTAATTTCCATTATGAAGAATCTACAGGATGTATAAGTTTCCCATTTTTAATTCTTTCATCTGCATGCCATGTCAAGAACTTCGCATTCTCCACACTGTTGTACATGTGTCTAAATCTAGGTATGATGGGAAAATACCATACTACCTTCACTGGACTCGATTCTTTCTTCTTATATCGTGGGGCATTGCATTTAGGACATTTTTCTAATGGTGCAAATTTCTTCCGAAATAAAATGCAATCATTAGTACAAGTATATATCTTCTCATAGCTCATCCAAATAGAGTTTAGCATTCGTTTAGCCTCATATGTTCGGCTAGGAAGCTCATTATCCTCTGGCAGCATATCCTTCAAAAGTGTAAGCAATTCTGTGAAACTCTTATCATTCCATCCATTGCCTACTTTCAAGTTGTATAGCTTCAACACGGATGACAATATTGTGAACTTAATGCATCCAGAGTATTCTGCATCCCTCTTCAACTTATCAAACATCTCCAGACAATCCTTAAGTTCATCCTTAATCACATTAGTCATCTCTTCAAGACGATCGGCCTCGAATGTACTTGTGTCAAAATCATTCGATCTAGAGCTCCTACTATACCTATTACTACTATAATCATTATTCATCTCACCATGCCTTGTCCATCGTGTGTAACTTCGATCAATTCCATTACAAATTAAAGGTGATTCCAAGTCAGTTGCACTAACTAGCCTCCCATAGCAACACTTCAAGCAAGGGCATATAATTATTCCGGGGTTATCAGCATGCTTAACTGCAAACCTAACAAACTCTTTCACTCCATCCCAATATTCCTGAGTCAAACGATTTGCAGACATCCATTTCCGATCCATACTTTTATTAAGTTGTGTAACCTTTTATAACTTGTGTATAAATTTCGGCAGAGCCTCCTTTAAAACTTGAGCCTCCCAATAATTCTACAACACCAACTCACAAGTCACGTTTTTTCATATGGGTTAAATACCCTAACCCCATGATTAATACATTAATATTCATGCTACTTAAAAAAAAAACTACATTCATTAATTGTATTACCATTCTTTATTTTTCGTAACTTTACTTTCTGATTTATTAAAGCATATGTTACTTTTCAAGTCCTTAACTACCAAAAAAATTCAACAACTTTGACAAAAAAGGAGTTCCAATTATATGTTGCCAACCATCCAAATCAACTATCCATAGCTTTTCATTTACTAAATTATAACTTTTAAAGACAAACTGGCAGCATAACAACTTTAGAACAAGAATTGCCCAGGCTTTAAGCCATCTACTCAAAAAACACAACACATTTAAACCAAATTTCATGATTTTCAATTCAAATTGAGCTAACTAATATAGCCATAGCATTAACCACTTAGCAATTCACCTAACTTAGCTAAATAATACAAAAATTTTACATAAACATAATGAGGAAGCATACCTCAAACAAAGTAGATAATCTGAAGGGCTAGCACTGTAAATTATGTCAATCTGAAACAAGCGCACCAATGGCAGCTTCGTAGAAGTGAAGCAATAAGTTAAATGAAGGTCACCCACAAAGTAGTTTGGTGGTGCATGCACATATGCATGTATGAGTAAGGAAAGATATATATATATATAGTTTAATTAATTATTGACTGAGGAACTAAGGTAGCTTGAACAACAACAGTTTATGAAGCACGTAACGTAACCTAATGGACCACATCATTTGAACGTTGAGGAGCGAGAGATATAGATGTAGACGCAAGAAAATTGAAGAGAAGATGGGATTAGGTAAGTTGAGAATTAATTAATGGGTAGGAATATATATATATATAGGAGTATGTGCATATTCTTCTTATTATATATAAAATTTGCAACATCAGGGTTGTAAGGTTTTGAGTTCACATCATGTTTGTCATATACATTATACCGCCTAGCTACTTTTAAGTTTGAAACTTAAAGTTTGTTGCTTTGTTCTTTTGTAAGCTCTTCAAAAGTTTAAATGTCCTTGTAATCCTTTTTTTTTTCTGGGTTGATTCTATAGAATTAGCATTTCTTTGTTTGAAAACGCTATTAATTAGCACTAGCAGTCAAACTCGAAGCAGACAGCTCCCTGGTTTCAAGTATACACAGTCATGTATATGCGTGGTTATGCTTCTTGGTCATATTACAAAAAATCATTAACATTGAAAGCTAAGCCATACCTATATCACTAGCACTATCTCTGGAATATTATCATGTCACCTATATATTTGAAGTATGGGAAATCAATGAATCGAACTATTTAATTAATAACATGATTGGGCAATAGAATAAGATATGACAAGTTTAATTTGTAGAAAAGAAAGGCTACAACAAGTGGTATGATTAAAAAAAAAATATTTGATAGCCATAATTACTAGATAAAGCTGATTAAAATTAAATAACCAATGGTGAGTGATGACAACAGAATCAAGAAGATAATACACAGTATGGCAGTAGTATAAAAATGTTGCATTTTACTTACAGATTTTGTTTTGATGAATCTTCAAACCCCCAGACCCTCATTAGGAGACCACTTCTAACATGCTGACACGCAATTGACTCATACAGAAAGAACAAGCCACAACAAATTATGATTAAAACAAGAGTTTAAATTATGGTGCAAGAGTTCAAATTTCGTTGCATAGAAAAACTCACTAACCTCGAGGTTCGACAGTATCTGAATTCTGAATCCAACAAATTACTTTGAGCGACCAACTTGTATCTGGACTGAATATGAAGAAAAAAAAAGTAAGAGAATCATATAAATTGCCTAAAGAAAAGCAACGTGCCAATGGGAAAGACTTGCAAGCAAAGACAACATGCAAGAAAAATATTGATAAGTGAACCCTTATGGAATCAATCCAAAGAACTCACTTTGATGTATATGACACCCGGATCTTTGCGAAACAAGGGACACAAAGACTGAAAAATTGAAAAACAGTAAGAAGAAAGACACACAAAGAAGAGAATGAACAAGAAAGCACACAAGATATGTTGGTCTCAGTGAATTAGAACCCAAGAGAACTGATCTCTTGAATCCTAGTTCTGATGACGCTACAAGGAAGGACCAATTCCTCGAAAAGTCGTAGTTCGTTCTAGCACTCAAAGAACGCAAGAGAAACAAAGTCTGAAATTTTATTCATCAAATCTGAAAAATGTACATAATAGTTAGCCTTAAATATGTAAGGTAAAATCTAACCTAATAAGCCTAGAAACCCTAATTAATTTGGGCTCAAGTAATCCTAATAGGATTAGGAGACTTTAGGCTCAAATAACAATCCTATTAGAACTAGGAAACTATTAAAATAAATCCCTAAAATAAAATAACAAAAATTCAAAGAAAATAATAAAAATAAGACCTAAGCCTTTATAAACATGCCACCACATTAATGAAGTCACATGTTTGGCACATGACATGCTTATTTACAAGGTGGGCTATCAAAAAGACTACTAATTAACTAGTTGGGCTTTATTAATTAACAAAGTTCAGCCCATAATTAATAAAAATGAAATTAATAATAATTAGGCCCATTAATCCCCAAGTCAAATGCTCTTTAAGAGAGTCACATGCCTTTTTAAGTAAGCTCTTTTTGTTGGGCTTGATTTTTGGGCTTAAATCTAAACTTCTATATATGATAACATAATCATGCCATTGTTGTGCTTCTGGGCTTCAAATTCACTTAAGTGCAAATGCTCCATCTCAAGTTGCTTGTTGATCACACCATTCAAGGCCTCTTTTATTGCCTTAGTTTTTGATCTTGTCATTGGGCCTCCCATGCCTTGTAATGGATCAATTGTCTTCCCTTTTTGGATCACATGTTTAGCCTCCTTTTCTCCAATGACTTGAGCTTGCTCCATGCTTCCTAGTATGGTTGCATCAAATATAATTTATAGAAATTAGTCTATAAGTATTTGTTAATCATACCAAATTACATCGTTTTAGCACATTTTCCTTGAGTTACGCATTCATATATGTACATACTTGACACTCAGGATAGGAAAATGTATAGTGTAATCCTAATAATGCATGATAGTATGTTTTTGCCTTATTATGCATTATGTTGTTCCCATGAAAGATCATAAATCCGCATATTTGTTGCAGACCTCATGGGGAGAGTAGTGGAGCAACCAAGCCCCTTTAGTAGAGTTGGGAGATCAGGAAAAGAGGGAGATAATGGAACTTCAGAAAGATATGTGAGCAAAGAAGGGAGCAGGCTTCTAAAGAAAACCACGCCGCGGCTTGATGGACTGAAGCCGCGGCCTCACAGCAGACAGTGAGGAAAGACCACAAACCTGAGATGCCCACATTGCGGCTTCATGAAATGAGGCCATAGCCCCATGACAAACAATGAGCTAAACAACATGGCTTAATATCACAAAGCCGCAGCTTGGATCCTATAGCCGCGGTGCCAACCCTTTGTCAGCAAAACGCAGAGCTTCACTTGAACAGAGTATTTGAAGGGTTTGAGAGAAATATTTGGGGAGGTCGAGCTAGGGCACGAGTAGGACGTCCAGAATTCAACTTTGGGAGCTTGGGTGTGCTAGGGTTTGGCTCTTAAAGGAGATTGAAGCTAGGGTTTGAAGTATTGAAGAGATTTTAACTTCCCTCTTTGGTTTCCTTACATCTCCTTCTTCCTTTTCTTACTTGTGTTCAATAATGATGTTGATTGAGATATATTATGTCATGATTTTGTTGAACATGAGTGGCTAGTGCTTCATTTCTAGGATTATTCTGAACCCTTGTATGGATTAAATACTTATTTCTCTGTTATATTTGTGATTAATGTCATCTTTATGTCGATTTAGCTCTATTCTTAATGCCTCTTATTGTTTGGCCGCCAATAAGATTGTCTAATTTATTTAAGTTATGCTTGAGAAAGCTAGCTTACATATAGGACTTGAGTTGGGTCATGTGAGAACTCAAATCTTGTTTTGTTGAGTGCGGAGTTGTGTTAGTGAGGTAGAGATATACTCACTAACCTCATATAGTTACTTAGGATTTGAATTGAATTTGAGAGTTTAATTAACTAGTTAAGAGATTACTTAATTAATTAAACTAAACAGCTATTTGGAGGTTCGAGAAAGCATATATAGCTAAATTGGTATCTTGACTAACATAATCTTGCATTAAGAACAATTGTAATAGGAGTTCAATTGGGTATTTATGAAATACAAGTGGGATGAATAATCCTAGGTCTCTTTGAATTCTTCAAGTCCTAGTTGTCCTTGTTGCTAATTTTATACGCTTGTCTTTCATAGTAGAAGTTAATTAAATAGTGAACCTTTCAATTACTTTACTCAAATTAATTGAAAATGCAATGTCCAATGTTTAATCACTTTTAATCTAAGTCCATGTGGAAACGATACTTACTCATCACTTTGCTATTACCTCGGCTCGTATGCTTGCAGTATGGCCTGGTGGTGAACAGTGTTCATGTAGCATGGAGATTAACCTAGTAGGAAATAAAAGCAAGATTATAGACAAATTGAGTATGTGAAATTTATTAAGCACTTTTTGAAAAAAAATTAATACACCACTTGACTACCATCACTCCAATCATTCTATGCAGTTCAATAATTAAACCAGTAGCAGCAACTCAGGGCAAACAATTAGTGTGTGTGTATATATATATATATATATAATATACCTCCAAGAATCTATTCTCTTATCATTCCCTTAAACACTTGATTCCCTTAATCAAAGCCTCATTCAACAACAATGTAGGAGACAATGTACATAGAATCATTTTTGATATATCAGTTTTGAAAAAGTCAAAAAAAAAATCATCTGTCCTACTCAATATATTATCAAACATAAGTGTTATGCAATGTAGGTTCAGTGGGGAGATATATCTTAAACAGAGTTCAACCAAACTCTGCTTTCTTGCCTGAAAAATAATGAAACCAAATTATAGTTCATAATCCTCGGCATACTAGAAAATAATAGAACCAAAAACCAATGTTATACGAAGCTCAGTGTTTGTTAGTCTAGTAAGTATAATTGAAAACACTAAAGAGGTATACAAAGTTGATGTAAATAGCAGCCTAATAGTCCTGTAATGCAATAGAGAACTCAATGCAATACTGAGGACGTCCTCATCTCCAGATACAAGGAAAATTGAATTTGGGTTCCCAATTTTTAGAGTTTCATGCTCATAATCTTGCAATCCCAAGAAATATCAGCTAATACAAATATCAACTATAAGTCCATGATAAACTCATTAATAAAACTTACACTATAAATATCCAGCTAGGCCATGGTGTTCCTTAAACTAAATGCATGCTCAAGGGCACCAAGAATCACCATTTTCTTCTTTTTTGAATTTTATAAGATTATAACACACTACTACAAAATAACCATTTTACGTCTTTTATTTACGTCTGTTGAAACAAAAACAGACATAAAAAGTTGAGTGGTGGCAATTTTGTAAATAAATGGATAATATTTAGGCTTTCTACGGCTGTTGGTTAAAAAACAGACGTATATAGAAGCTTTTTACGGCTGTTTTTCCAGCAACAGCCATAGAAAGGTCTCATTTTCATAAAAAAAACGTCAAGCTTTCTACGATTATTTTTCAATAAAACAATGGTAGAAAGATTAATATTTGATCATTGTAAGATTAAAAAAAATATTTTGTGACTATTTGTTAAATAATAATGGTAAAAAAGATAATATATATTTATTTTAAATAAAAATAGTATTTTCATTTTTTAAAAATAAAATAAAGTCAATGTTTTTAATTAAAAATTATTTTAAATTAAAAAAACATGTTTTAGATTAAAAATGTTGTGTATTTATTTTCTTTTTTAAATTAAAAATAAATTAAAAAAGAATGTTTTATTTTTTAAATTAAAAAATTTGAAGGTTTTGTTGGTTATTAATTTTTAGTAAAAGCAGCTTTTGAAAATTTTTCAATTAAAAAGAATGTTCTTATTTTATGATCTATATATATTTTTAAGGGGGTAACTTATCAAACTTTCTATGCATGGTTATCTTTTATCAAATAACTATAGAAATATTACAAATTAAAATTATAATTTTTTTGCTATTTCCTAAATTAAAAAATCTTTTTATTTTTTAAATAAAAAACTATGCTTTCTACGGCTGTTTTTCAAAAAACAGCCGTAAAAAGCTACCTTTCTAGGGCTGTTTTTCAAAAAACAGCCATAGAAAGATCAATTACACATTTTTAAATTAAAAAATGAAAATCAAGTTTTCTAATTGGTTTTTTAAAAAATAGTTATAATTAGTGAAGTATTTTGTGGTTATTTATTAAATAATAATGGTGAAAAAGATAATGTTTATTTTCTTTTTTAAATAAAAGTAGTTTTTAATTTTTAAAAAATAAAATAAAGTCAAGGTTTTTAATTAAAGGTTATTTTAAATTAAAAGAAAAGATGTTTTAGATTGAAAATGTTGTGTATTTATTTTCTTTTTTAAATAAAAAAAGAATGTTTTATTTTTTTAAATTAAAAAATTTGAAGGTTTTGGTGGTTATTTTTAATAAAAGCAGCTATTGAAAATTTTTCAATTAAAAAGAATGTTCTTATTTTCATATGATCTATGTATTTTTTTAAAAGGTAACTAATCAATCTTTTTATGTTTGTCTTTTATAAAATAGCTATAGAAATATTATAAATTAAAATTATATATTTATTTACTATTTCCTAAATTAATTTTTTTTAAATAAAAAATTATGCTTTCTATGGCTGTTTTATGAAAAACAGCCGTAGAAACCACCAACATCAAATTTCCGCGGCCAATAACATTAGGCGCGATTTCATTTTCGGGTTCCCTTTTTTTTTTTTGCTCAACTACTCAAATGCTCCTCTGAAATTTGACATTCAAAGCTCGAAGCTCCCTCAAGTAACCCTACGTCTCGTTGTCGTTCCGATTCGCATGTGTTGCTCGGTAGTTAACTGGTTCACTTCCCTTCCTACTCTGTAACTTCATTTCCATTTCATTCTGATTCCATTTGCTTTGCGTTTTCATTTTGGATTTTGTTGTACTCGTTCTCCATTTCATTTGCATTTTCATTTTGGGTGCTTCATTTTTTTCCCTTCATTTCTAGGTTCATTGGTTCAGATCATTCTCTATTTTCGATGCCTTCTCTTCTACTAGAGCCGCCAAATACAAATTTCTTGATCCAATTCTTGAATTCATTGATGCTGTGAGTGTCTATTATATTTTTTGGGTCTCTGTGTCTATTTAGTGAAGAAAGTTATTTCACTCCCCTTTTTTCGCTGCTCTTAGGAGACAGAAAAGTTCAGAAACCATCTTTTGAAGAAGCTTTCAAAGAAAGATATGTATGGGGAATCAGTTGAAGAAGTTATAGGGGTTTGCATCGAGGTGAGTTTCCATATTTTGCTCTAATATAAAGTTCAGAAAAATACTGTATTTACTGGTTTAGTTCATGGCCTTCCTGATGTTTGTTACTGATAAATGATGGAGAAATATTATAGATATACGATGGTGTTATATATATATATATATATATTCATTCGTTCAAGAATGTTACAAGTGGAGAAAGTTGGAAAGTGAAAACTAGGTTCATTTTCTTTTTTTATTCACACAGCTGGCTTCATATTTGAGCATAAAGAAAACTGAAGATTGATATTATACCGGTTGTTCAAACTACCCATGAACTAAAGATGAGGACTATTCATTTTGCTGCATAACCATTTATCTTTGCTTATCTCTGTTTCTGAGACAAAAAACAAAGATACATAAATAATATGGTGATAGCGAAATAAGAGGATTGGCATGAAGCTTTCCAACTTGAAATGAGAAATGAAGTTGATTTTTGAGCACTAACACTGACACGTGAATAAAAGGTTGAGCATGAAGCATTCTAAGATGAAAGTTCATAGAAAGATAAAAACATAAATCATTACATGCAGAGTTATTCTATTTAAAAAATATATTTTATTATTTCTATATTTTTATTCTTTTGAATGCATTATAACAACTTACATGATTCATATCAATTTTCCATGCTAGAATGATTATGATTATGGCTACTATGTTATGAGAGAAATGTATGACATAATTACTGGTAATGTTGTTGACTCATTGGATAAGGTAATTATATCATCTATAACTTAGTTTCTTTTCCTTATGACTTCTTACTATATGAGTTGTGTTGATAAAGTCTTAAACCTGCAGCATTTCAATGATGACAGTCCATATCTCTAGCAAGAAATTGACCACATTCGGAACATGTGGTCAGAATTTCTTTTTTGATTTGTTTGAGTGTATTTTGTTATCACATAGATTAGTTTTAATTGATTGGAATAGTTTAGAACAATATGTTAGATGTTGCATATAGCTATTATAGTGTAAAAAAGCTAGTTAGTTTTTTGGCTGTAAAAATTACTTTGTTATTTTGTACATTTTGGCTGTAAATACAGGTTTGGGAATGGATAGTTATAAGGCATTAATATAAAAAAAAACAGTTTCAATTTATGGCTGTTATTAGAAAAACAGCCGTAGAAGAGTGACCTTTCTATGGCTGTTCGCCAAAAAACAGCCATAGAAGGGTGACTTTCTACGGCTGTTATCCAAAAAACAGCCATAGAAGGGTGACCTTTCTATGGCAGTTTTCTGAAAAACAGCCATAAAAGGCTATCTTTTTATGGCTGTTAATTAACAGACGTAAAATGCTAAACTTTTTATGTCTGTAGCTTCTACGTCACTTTAAGAACAGCCATAAAAAGCCTAAAATAACAGACGTAAAATGGTGTTTTTTGTAGTAGTGACAATATATATACACACACACAGAGTTGATTGTTATAGACGCATTGTGAAAGAATGGCCATCAAAAGGCACAGAGGCGGATACACTAATCTCAGAAACTTCAATGCTGTGACTTTCAAGATAACATTTATAAGGATATACATCACTTGTGCATAAATATTTGATATTATACTAAAGCTAACTTAGTACTGTAAGTTGATATACAAGCATTTTAATTATAGGCAAATTGCTATATACCTTTTTTGCACAGGAGTTGATTGCTGTAGCATATGCCAATTGAGCTAATCTCGCACAGAACTTGGTATGACAACCTAATCTGAACTTGTTACCTCAATGGATAGATGAAATGACAAATGAAAATAGGTTTTAAAAACAGATAATAGGCAGAGAGAGCAAGGAGGAAGAGAGCATCAGTGGGACAATAGGGTTACCTCAAAGCTGGCTGTCGTTCACCGTTAGGACTGGGAGGGATTTCGAGTTCATCGTAGAGAATGGAACTGGGCCTCTTTCACTCCATTCACTTTGACTGTTGATTGAGAGAGGTTTCGAGATCAAGTGAGTTTGTGGTCCTCTGACAGTAGGGGTCTCAGCTTCAACCTCCAGGTTGAATGGGATTTCTGAGAAGCACAGCCGTGGCGGAGGAGGAAAGCGTGTAAACTTTGATTGCGTGGTGGCTGAAGAATTGTGCCAGAAGAGCTATGGCAGAGGAAGGGATTCAGAGCACACGGTGGGAATGAAGACGGCACAATGAAGAGCAAACATGATGTTAGGGTTCAGAAGGTTTTTTAAATATCTTAGTTAGTGTTTAAATTTTAAACGCTAACTAAAAATAACATAGATGGCGTTTACATTTTAAATGCCATCTCATATTTATAATTTAGTTGGCGTTTATATATTAAACGCCAACTAACAATTTAAGAAAAAAATTTAAAAAAAATTTTGAAACTCTGCTTGCCGTTTAATATGTAAGTGCCATCTAAAATTCGATTATTAGTTGGCATTTATAATATAAACGCCAACTATAAATTTAAAAAAAATTTGGCGACTTTGCTTGGCGTTTAAAATATAAATGCCACTTAAAATATATAGATGGCATTTATATATTAAACACCAACTAAAAATTTAAGGAAAAAATTAAAAAAAAATTCTGCAGTTTTGCTTGACATTTAAATGTACAAACACCACCTAAAAGTTTTATTCAGCGTTTAAACATATAAACACCATAGAAATCTTTGTATAAGTTAGCGTTTATCAGTATAAACGCCAACTTTTTTCTAGCGTCCAGATTTAGTTGGCATTTATTTGATAAATACCAATTATTGAGCATCATTAAAGCCACAAATTGACATAGTGTAGGCAAGCTAGCACAAAGGTACAGATCTAAAAGCATGCATATAATTTTACATAAACTTCAAATACAACTTATGGCTTCAGCAATAAAATTAAACATCAATTCCTTCATCCTCTTCCTTAGCTCTCTGGACTCCATTGCTATAGTTTATGCCTAATCATGTTGATACTTGAGGTGGTGAGATTTTGGAAAAATTTAATAGCGAGTCACATTTTACACATTATACTATCAAGCAAGTCATGAAAATATCATAAAAATCATATAAAAACATACAATTCTATATTGTTCGTAAAAATTTTGACAGCATAACAGCTTAGGAAATAGATATCCCAGGCACTAAGGCCTCTCATTTACACAACCAAAACATTCATCAATCATCAAGTAAACAATATGGCACATCATAAAGCATTTTAGAACATGACAAGATAATAAAGTGCAAAAATATAAACTTAGCTACTATGAAGCATTTCTTTAACTTTTTCTTTTGAATCCAATGTTTTCACTAGCTTTCTTAGGCTTCACCAAGACCTATAACAACATTAAAAATCCACTTGAGTTACTGGTTATGTCGCTTCCTTCATAAAGTTTCATTGGAACCCTAAAAACTAATATAATTATTCTTTGAGTTTTTCTTGAATCCAACACTTGCTTTTTACTAATTTGGACTCAAGAATTCCTTTTTTTACATTGAAATTATGAAAATTCAACTCTTTTCTACACTACAGCTTGACCAAAAATTGAGGCAAAGAAGGGAAGAAGTGATTTTTCATTTTCTTGCTCCCAAACACACTAAAACTGTTTCTTTTGCATTATCTTATGTTTTCTCTTAAATTTATGGCATGAAAACACCTTCCCTCACTTTACCCATACCTAACCAAAAATGGAACTCAAGAAGGAGGAGGAGAAAACTTAAATAAAACATGCCAAGCTACTAGAAAACCAAGCTAGAACTCATGGAAACCTCAAGTGAAAAACTTACCTAGTTTTCCTTGAATTTCTTCTTCCTTCTCTCTACGTGCTTCCACCTTTCTTGGCTGTCCAAAACTGATTCTTTCTTCTTCCTTTGTGCAGCACACCGGTCAAATGGGAGGGAGTTTAAATAAAGCCATTAACTCACCAATTAACTAAAGTTATATGTTAGTTAGTTTAATTTCTTAACCATTAAGTCTGGGAAGAAATTAATATTTAATTGCAATTCCTCCACATGGTGATTAGGTGGTGCCATCTAGGCGAAAGATCTCCAAAATGCTGCATATCTTTTCTAGTCCTGATACAATCCTGAATCGATAAAGTTAATTCTTGCAGTCTTTTGTCACTTTATGAGTATAGGATTTAAATTAGCTTGAATCTGTGTTTACTTAATTATCCTATCCTAAAAAGTACTTTATGTGGGGTCCACATATTTTTCTTACTTTACTTTGCTTTTTGTGGGGGCCACATACTCTTTTCCTTTGTATTGTTACTTTTACAATACTTGGCTACCAATTTTTCTTCAAATTGACTCTGTTAACCCCAATGCATTATACTAATGGGTTCAGTATGTTATAGATTTCAATCTGACATAAAATTTTACTATTCACAAAATTATCCAAGAGTTTGGTTAAAAACAAATATTTATTCTTTCGGGTCTTTTTTGGTAATTTTTCCCAAAAACTAAAATGCAAATAATTATTTTTTTGGAAATTAAAATGTAATTTTTGAAATTTAATTCCTTGACTCGGTAAATGACTTTTTTTACCCTTTTTCCATGTCTATTGTTGTAGTCAGATTTTATCATATTCCTTTATATTTTATACTATTTAGTAAAATTTGCGATGTTACAAACAAAGTTCTATTTCTTATTTTTATTATGTAGACAATGTTTTAAGTTATTTTTAAAGACTTGAATCACTTCCATATAATTTTTGTAGAATTAGTTATGAATTTTTGAAGTTTGGTTGGTAAATAAGTTTTGACCATATGAACAGTATCGGATTTTTGGAAAACTCTGTTTTAGTATTTTGTATGATTCAAGCTTCTAAATATGCATAAATAAACTCTTACATGATCTAATACATGGGAGAAAGATTGAAAGTTAAGGTGTTACATGAAGGGATTGACAAAGGAGGAAGAAAAAAGGGATGAGTTTGAGTTTTGACTATGGAGGACAAGGAAGGTTTTGATTTGGGGCTCTCTAATTCTGATTTTGCAAATTTTTTAAGTAAATAACTTCATTTCGTTGGCAGTTTACTAGATAATCGCCAACGAAAGTTCTCACCTTTCTTTACATTTCAACAACAAAATGCAAAGAAAAGTCAAGCTTAGGATTCGTTAGCAGTTAATAAAATAACCACCAACAAAAGTTTTGGCGTGACTTTTGTTGGTGTTTTGCGCAATAACAGTCAACCTTTTTCTTGGCATTTGCTTAAATAACCACTAATGAGTGGGTGCCAAGAAAAGCCCATTATGACGTAGTGCATGAATAATTTAAATGAATATAATTCAAATTAAATCATATTTATTTTGAACTAATATATTATTTAAATTAAAATATTTTCTTCATTTAATTTAAATACATTATTTAAATTAAATAAGATATATCTTATCCATTAATTTAAATATGTATATATGGTCAATTGAATTTTATTTGATTCAAATATGTTATTTAAATTAATTCCAATATTTATATGGGAACGAAGAAATAAACATTGATTATCCTCGAAGATGGAAAGCCTGACGGGAAGGGTTAACAGATACGAAAAAAATATAGGGTTTGGACTTTGGAGCTACGTGCAGAATAGACAAATTTTAAAACTACTTTATTATAATAAAAAAGTGATTTTTTAATAAGAAAATTGAAACAAACAGGCTCTAAATAATATATTACCTCCAATGTCATATAAGTAGATTCTTAATGCTATCAATAACATTTCTTAAGGTGATCTCTGGCATTTTCATGAACAATTTAGTTTATTGCTTTAATAAAGTTAGTAAAAAGATTGATGTTTCTAAACCCATTTTGCCTGCAAATATTGATGCCTTGTAGGATTGCCATAAGGTCAGAAATAGTGCGAGAAACATAGCCAGTTTACCCATTTAACCCAAGATCCAAACATCTTCATAGTTTTAATTTTTAAATACCCCACCTGACGTAGCCTCCCCTCTTTGAATCAGCGGAACCAACCGTATCTAATCTTATTATCTCATCCACAATCTTTAAATTAGACTGTTTTAAGAGTCAACTAGGTTTGAATTCTATTTAAGATTCTTTCATAATAAATAACACAATATGCTTAATAAAATTATGTCCCACAAAATACTTACTTAAAAAACTGACATAAAATATCTAATCATTGAAAATCTGCAGAATCGCTTTAAAAATGTTCAAAATTAATGTGAGAATCAAATATTTATCAAATTACATAAAAAATGGAAATACATTTTAATAAAATTGAAAATTTTATTATTATTCAAAAATTTAAATTTGATTTATTTATAGAATTCTCAAATTGTCTCAATTGTACATAATAAAAATTTTTTCTAATGAAAGTAATTAGTTCAACCGATAAGGAGGTTGTACCAATTTAACTATAGACTTTGAGTTTTGAGTGCTAAAAATACAATCATATTAAATACTTAGTGATAGAGTTTATCATCCAAAATGATCATACCCGACTCAATCTATGTTAATTTGAATTCCAAAAAATTCTCTAGTTGAAATAGGTAGGTCTAAGATACCATATACACATGCAAAAAAAAAAAAAACCTTTTTCCAATGATACTTACTGCCATTCATGTCAACAAACGTAAAAGAGCCTATAATAATTCAGTCTATGAATATGCCCCAAATCAGTAGACGAGAGTAATTCAATGTGAGTTATGGGGTGACATGCAGTTTCCATAGTATATAGCAATGATGGTAAAAAAAAAATTATATAACAAAAGTATTCTATTTATTTACAAAATCACTTCGCAGTCTCTACAATAAACAAAATTCATTGCTAGACACCAAAACTGTCTCCTCTATGTTGGGCCGTTTGGGTGATACAGAGTCACATTGGGTACCATAGTGTTAGTATCAGCTTTAATGGTTGGGGTGGTAACCAAAACCATGCATCAAAAATCATATGATTGCCAAGTGTTTCCTTTTCTTAGATAACTTGGTCGGATTATGAAATCCATTTTGGGTATCGCTAAATTGTGCAGCTGTTCGAGCCCATAGTTCTTCCAAACTCTCACCTTCCTTTGCTCTCTCTAACACCTGTAAGTTACAATAGCCATTAGTTGCTTTAAACAACAGAGATCCTTTAGACACCACTGACACGGCAGAAGGGCAGAAAACTATGAAGCATCAATACACCAATACTTCAAAAAGGAGCTACATCATGTCCACCATGGGATTTGATTTGACATAACTCTTCAAATCACATTTAACAATTACAGAAATTATTTTATTGTGTCACTGCATTCGTATTGTGTTATATCCCATATCTGTGTTAGTATCCCTGCATCTTTCAGGGAGAATGCTTATTCATATATGAAAAAAGTTAAAAAATGTATAATGTAAATCCACCTACCAGATGCTTGAAAGAGCTTTAAGTGCATTTTGAGCCTCTTGCTGTGTAACATACTCCACAAAAGCAAAGCCTCTAGGACTTCCAAGCTTCATTGGCAACCTTAAGCTGTTAATCTGAATAGATGTAAACCATCAAAAGGTTCATGGATTAGAAGGAAGCAATGCATAGTTGCACCAGTCAAGTAACGAAATCATATTGTTAAAAATGAATGTAGAATTTCAAGCAAGCTGAAGCATGCCAGAACAAAAGGGCATATCACTGAGTACGATTACAAATTGCACAGGTAGCTTATGGCGTAATTTTTTCTAAACAAAAATATTTAAGTTGGGTGCATCAACTGCAGGTTGATATGCTTCTATAGAATACCCTATTTTTCATCTCAGGGAATTAATGTATTCAATAATTGCAATCAAAAGAGTGACTGTTTGCTTATAATATTGCAAAAAATATTACTATTTTTTATAGTACACACCTGGCCAAATGGGCTAAACAAATGTCTCAATTCCATCTCTATCGCCTCAAAAGCTACATTTCTTACAATTAATTTTGTTGAGCTCTTGTCCTTCTCAGCTGTTTTTGGTACTTGTCTCTCCTTGGCATGACAAAGTTGTAAAATAAGAGCAAGGCCATCCAAAACAGTCCCCTAAACAAGGGAAAATATCAACTAGAGTTAGGATCCTGAAATGGTTATAAGATGCTTAGTTTGATATAGCTATTGAGAAACCTGTAAATCTCTGCAAACATTCGTAGCAGTTTCCACAGAATCAAACTCAATGGATCCAAATCCCATAGAAACCTGTTTGCCATTTTTCAAATGCTTCTTCACCTGTTTGTAGCAGCAACAAGACAAATTATCATAACGAGCCAAACATGACAAAGCATAAAATCCTACAAACTTAGACAAATACCTTGATGCTCAAAATTCTTCCCTCTTTCACGTGTGCACTAAACTGATTCTTCAACCTCTCATCTGATGTCATAAATTTGAGGTTCTTGACAAATAGAGACCATGCCTGAAGCATGATAGATTAATCAATAATACAATACTTGAACAGGCAGAACAAATAAATAGCCAAGAAATGAAATGTGTTCAATAACGTGTTTAGTGGAAGGAATGCCTTATGTGCTTAGTAGAATATCCCCTTAAAATCTTCTATTCTGTTTTATAGCTTCAGTCTATAATTTAAGTGTTGTTAGTTTAAGTCCTCTATTGCAAATAAAAAGGGAACATCTATGTCTATATATTTACATATAATATAAAATATATAGGAAGCCACGCTATTTATAAACCATGGATAATATGATTCATCTTAGATTTTGTACAAAGCACGAGACCCACATTATAGTTATGTATAAATATCTCAACTAGGAATAGTTTATCATTCATTGATTTTATTGTAAAATATTTGTATTGGGAGTTTGTCCACCCTAAACAGAGTCTTTTTTTTGGAATAATATCGTGAGATTCTAGCATATATTTTTCCAGCCTCTCTATTCACATATTCTCAATTTCTTTTCATTTTTGTCTGTCTATCAGAATATTCACAAAGTTCACATTATACTAAAATTCGAATTGTTACAAGATTCCGGGTTTTGCCTTATTACAGTCTTGGATATAGTAACAAAATTGTTACCTGGTAAAGACAGCTAGGACAACCACTACTACTAGCAACGAAGTCCACTAGGAAACTGCAAAATTAGAAAAAATACAATTTAAAAATTCTTCTACAAACAAAAACCCCATTAATACTAGAGAAATAAAAGTTTTCCAGAATCTACAGACACTTGAAAGAAAAAATCTGAGAATATTCTTGATTCCACATCAAGGGATAGAGTAAGTTTCTAATATAGTGAGCTTGCAGTGCGCATAGCAGAACAACTAAATGATTCTACCAAAAAGATATACAAAATACTAAACGGGACACTGCACACAGAACGGGAGGAGAAAGTTATTGGAGAAGGTAATATAATATGGCAGACCTCAACCCTGTCCTGATCAATGTCTCCATCTGGTACTTCTTCCAGATGTTGCTCCAAAATCAGCCGTTTGGCCTCATTTTCCCCAACTGCGCCACTTTTTTCATTTTTCTCAGACGTTAAACTTTGGCTAAGAACATTGGAAGGAGCCTATTCCAAGTACAATGGAGCTTCTCTAAAACGAATTCAATACAAAACAATTGGAAAAATATCCTTCAATAAATCATGATAGAAGACACTTTGGTAGAGCTAGTACTGTTAGCATGAACAGCACATATTCATATTCACAAATAAAATGAAACCCGTAAATGCTTAAAATAATAATTGATCATTATCCTCAACAGGAATAAAATTTAAAAAATATATATATATATAATCATGGTTGTAAATGCATTAGAATCATGTTAGCCTATGTATGAAGGGAGTGTTAGTTCAGGTCTATTAGACATTAGGGAACTTTTGAGAGTTTAGAATGACAATGAATGGAATGGTCATTAATGAAAAAGGGTGAAATGCAATGGAAGGGAGTGAAATGAAATTGCTGGAGGTGGCTCAAAGCCCTAGAATAAGGGCCATGATAGGCCATAGCTGTGCTGTTTCTAATAGTTTATTTGATTATCTATTTTAATTATTTTCTTTTGGCCAAATGGACTTATAGGAATGGACAAAACCATTTAACATGGGTTGTACTTCAAAGGCCTTACCTTCTAACCTATATACTCACACACACACATTCATTTCTCACCAATGTGGGGGCTTAAGAGCCTCTACCTCTCGGTGAGGACCCCTAAGCTCACAAGGATGTATTTATTTTAGTTAGTTTAGATAGCATATTTTGTATTTATTTTGTGAATATTTTCTGTTCCTATTTTAACAGATAGTTAGCTAGGTCATTAGTGGCTAATTATCTATTCAACTAGATGTAATCTACCGATTAGAATCAATAACAATTCCTTGGTTTTCATCATGGTATCATAGCTGCAAAAAGCTTGAAGAGTTTCTAGGGAAAACCCCCACAGTTCAGGACCTATGGAGCCCACACTGCCAGCCTAGAGAACCCTACCTCTGGGTATTGACTGGTGATGACTCAAACAACCAAACTGGCATGCAGTTATGGCTGTGCAGTGAAGACATTTATTTCGGGTAAGTGTTTGGGTGTGGCTATAGGTGATGGGTAATTATGTCAAAAAACATCAAATTAGCTATCTAATAGCCAGTAACAAAGGTTGGACAAAAAAATATGAATATGGAAATGCAGGGGAGCTTTGTGTAGTTCAACTTTTACTTTTAGGAGAGGTCTAAGTAGATTTTGATAGAGTGAAAGTCCATATAATTTCAGCAAAACTCAAGGGAAGTCCATGTGATTTAGTCAACGGTCTACTGAAGCAAATGAAGGAACTCAATTCGTTAAATACTCTGGATGTTACACCAATTCTAATTCGGTTGGGGCAACGATGTTCGCAATAAAAGGGCAAACCACATATAATGGACTAAAAAGAAACACAAGCTACAAACCATCATGTTGGGGAAGTTACACGTAGAAACAGGAAGTGATAACAGAAAACTACTTATGGGATAAATAAACTTCTGATAACACTAAAGAAATAAAGAGCATTGTACTTTTCATATATTTACTGCTAATGGCTCTTCTTAGAAGAGAAACAAAATCTTACTTAAAACACTTGTAAGCTAACCTCTAAAAGCTGCTCGAGCTTCAGCCTGTTCAAGGTAGACAACTGAAATATTAGCTCCCAATAATTAGAAGTTTTACAACAATAATAATATTAACCTTTCAAAGACCCAAGAGGTGGCGAAAATATTTCACCAACCAATTAAGAACATGCAACAAACTAAAGTGTATTTCAAGATCCCAAAGATGCAGTAGATTCACTCATCTACAGGAGGTAGAGCAATGGTAAATAAATTATAATAGTTTGTAAAATAAGTAAGAACCAGTGTGACCTTTGTCTACAAAATTGTAGTGTATCACATACCCAATATGGTATGCAAATTAGTAAACTCAAACTGTAACAATATCATTAAATCTGTGAACAGACAAGAAAGTATCAGAATACCAAGGCCAATGTCTTTGTTGGAGGCAGAATTATTTTGTCCAAACTACCAAATTTCCCAAACATGCTAGTGCATTTTCTGAGGAACCATATGGAAAATTCTTCACTGATAGTACATGGTTGCTTCTTTTTGTTAGGTTGGCTGGTCACTCAAAAGGGGGAGGTGAATTAGGTGATACAAGATTTTTCGCCATTTTGGATCACAACCAAAATTCACCATATGTGTAGCAAAATAGAGATGAGCAGAGAGAATAAAGTGCAGCAATTGAATAGAGAAGATGAAGAGCAAGGCACAAGTATTTATCCTGGTTCAGCTCAATCACTTGGCTTACGTCCAGTTTCCAAGCCACCACTTGAGATTTTTCACTATATCTCACAGATTTGATCTGGACACCTGTGAAGCCTCAGTACATCCCACAAGTTTTAGTAGACACTTGTGAAGCCACACTCGCCACACTCTTACAATGATGTGTAATACCCCTTAGTGATACCCCACACTAAGAATTTACCCAGAAAATAGCAGAGAAGATTGATTACAGAATTAAAACTCTCTTTTAGAGTAGATGATACATTGAAAACTCACTCTATTAAGGTGGGTTTTTTAGAGAATGTTGACACAGAAAGATTTTATGTATACGAACAACATTTTCGCATAGATTCTCTTAAGGTTGTTGCTCATAAGTTTAAATGATGTTCTATTTATAGATTTATGATGTAACTAGACGTTAGACACAATCTATCCGTTAGAGAAAAGTTCTAGCCGTTATTCTCAAAAAAATAAATGCATCTGACGGAGGTTATGCGGATAACCTCCTCAAGTTGTGCGAATAACGGGTGACCGTTGGATTTTGGTTTCAATGTTAGACTTTCGTTATGAAGATAATCTAGCTAGGTTATGCGGATAATGTTCATTCCAGAATGACTAAGTTTTTAACTCAAAAACATTTTCATGAAAACCTACTTAGTTGTTCAAATAATCGTCTCACAAACTTGGATACCTTTGAGGATTATTGGAATAATCTTTTAGGATATTATTCATTGTTCGGATAACGTTTAATTAGCACAAACTAAGTTTCTGAAAAACAATCAGCACAAACCAAGTTTCTGTAAAATATAGGTTATCAGGATAACCTCCCAAGGTTATGCTGATAACGAATTTAACAGAGAAAGGTCCAAAAGTACTGTAACATAAGTTATGCAGATAACCTCCTTAGGTTATCCTAATAACAAGCAGTACAGAACAAGTGACCTTTACTGTTAGGCCCTTTATGCGAATAAGGTAAGCACCTTATCAGGAAATCGAGCTAGACAAAAACAGGGACATGGTGCAAACCTTAATTATGTGGATAACTTCATCACTTTTCATGAAAACGAATAGAAAACACTTAGAAACAACATTGAGATTGAGACTTTATCCCTATAACTTTTGAATGTTATGCACATAAGGTAAAACTTTTCATGAAAACCATTTTGAAAACATGAGCCAAACACAAAACCAATTTGTTAGCCTCTATTTTTCAATTCTAACTTATGTTAACATCATATTTACTTAATCTAACTCATTTAAAACATATGATAACAAGATTAAGTAAATTTTCAAAGATTAATCTCACCTCAAGACCTAAGTGAAACTAAAATATACCTAGTGACTAGGTCTTCAAATGATGAGTTCTACTTCCATTTGATCATTTCCTTCTTGGCATGCTCCCTTCTGATCTTTAGTTCTTTGACACTTAAATTCTTCACATCTTGGAGCATCTTTTTCCTTCTTCTTCTGTGAGTGAATCATGATATTGATTTTCTTTTCTATATTCTAATACTCATTCTACTTTCTTGGACAAACCTACATTAAATGTATTACACTTACAAGCTAAGTAGTTAGTCCAATTTATATATTCATCTTGTATTATACAATATAAGAGTACAGTGGATATATTAGTACATAGTATGATATATGCATTATAATCATAATTGAATACATGCTAATGCACATTTTACTTTTATAAGGAACATTATATATTTTAGACACATATGATATTTTTGTTCCTTATTTCTCTATATTTGTCATTTATATTATCCATTGTAAAAGTACAGTGGATATACTTACACATAACATGATATATATACATTATAACACATAATTAAATACATGTTAATGCACATTTTATTTCTATAAGAAACATTATATATGTTAGACACATATGATACTTTTGTTTCTTATTTCTCTATATTTATCATCATCAAAACTTATATTACATTAAACTTAACACTTTTCACACCAACTTTTTTGCCATTGGCAAATTCCTGCAAAGACTCCACATTCACTCCAGCATTTTTAAGAGCCTTTTTTGTCTCTGCAATCACTTGAGTTTCTCCCAAAGCAATACGCACAGCAAGGTCATCAGCTTCTTGGTCAAGTAAATCACCTTTACTTACACCATATTTCCGAACAATCTTTTCAACAACCTATATAAGTACATAGTTAAAATGTATAAGGAGATGTCCAACCAGAGAGAAAGAGAGAATGGCCAATGACAATTGCATAGGGTAAAATCAACAACAAAATCATAGCGATACTAATGCTGTCAGAAAAAAGACAATTTGTTAATCGTTGCCTCTTTAAAAGGAAAATAAAAGAAAAATATATGGAATAATAAAATTTTATCACAAAAAAAAAAAGAGCAGATAATTGCGAGGTAGAATGAGAAATTAAACAACTTCTTCTCCCTCCCACATGAACCCTTTCCTCAATGACGAAGGATATAAAATATGGGGATTGATAATATCTTTAAATGTAAAAGATGAGATGGTATAATTACGGTGAATATAGCCAATGCGATGATAAACATAATTGATATCAAACAAAAGAAATGTAAAATAGTACAACACAGGACAAGCTATTAGAACCATTAATTGCAAATTATCAAGTTTCAAGAAACATACAGTGTCAAGGCTCATGAACAGACTATTCCATGCTCTAGTATCTCCACTAGCTTCAGCTGCTTTCCTCTCTTCCTCTCTCTGTTGCTTAAAAGTTCTGGAGCTTTGGTCCATTGATGAATTGTTCCTATAGTGTGAAAGACGTACTGTTATGATATTGCAAACAAAAAACCTTAACTCTGCATGTAAAATATGAAAAGGTATATGTTTTACATACTCCTTAGTGTCTGAAGGTCTTTGCATAGCTGGCAAAACATGCAACAATCTTCCTTGAAAGATTGGATTGTCTAACTCTTCTAGTGCCCTGATAATCAAGAATATTAATGATATATAAAGCATTGACAAAACAAATTTATTAATACAAGCCAGCTTAGTGTCACGGCCTCGGAACTTTCACGCCTTGAACCGTGCCGGCCTTAGCTTGATCAACCCTCTTGATCCCGTGCTAAGTCAGCCGAACCCTCGAGTAGGCAAAGAGAAGCGAACTAGAGAACGAGAGAACACTTCAAGAGAGTACTCACACAAGAGAGTTTGAGAGAATACTCAAATGCACTCAATTGCTTGGTTGCTTACAAATGAAGTGGGAGGGGGTATTTATAGGCCTCCCAAGGTTTCTAGAGTTTTCCCACCTCCTCAATGGACGGTGGAGATCGTTTCGATCTAACGGCCTACAATGAAGCTCTAGAATTCTCTATAAGATATTTACAAAGAATTCTCTAGAATCTACAAGAGAAAGAGAAGCCTACAATGTTCTAGAATTATGTACAAAGTTCAAGAGAGTGGTAGCCTCTTCAAGTTGTCTCTAGAACGTTCCGGAGGCTTCTGGTTAAACCTCGCGAAAAATCCGTGACACTCTCCCCCACCTAATCCGGTGACGTCCTCGTCACTGCTTCGTCGCGATACCGGCGTAGGTGGTCTTCAAATTGCCAAAGATCTTCTTGTAACTCCCACGTTGCCTCGCTCTCTGGCAGTCCCTTCCATTTCACCAAGTATTGGATACTTGGTGGCACTCCTCTTCGACGCACGACCCTGTGAGCAAGTATATCCTCAACCTGTCTGTCATAAGACTTGGTTGTCACAGGTGGTGCTCTTGAGGAAATTCCTCGATCAGGCTCATCCTTGTCTTCATGGAAAGGCTTCAACAGGCTCACATGGAAGACAGGATGAATCTTCAAATTTGGTGGTAAGTCCACCTTGTAGGAGACCTTCCCGACCCTCTTCAAGACCTTGTAGGGACCCTCATATTTTCGAATGAGGCCCTTATGAACCTTCCTGAAGGCCTTGAATTGTTGTGGGAGAAGTTTCACCATCACCATGTCTCCCACTTGGAACTCTGAAGCTCGCCTCCTCCTGTCCGCGAACTTCTTCATCCTCTTGGCTGCCTTGACAAGGAAGGATCTCGTCTCGTCGGCTTGTTCCTGCCAAGACTTAGCCATATGGAAGGCTCCTGGACTTTTACCCTTGTATGTGGTGGCAAGGGCGTGAGGTGCCAGAGGTTGCTGTCCTATCACCACTTCAAAGGGACTCTTCCCTGTGGACTCACTCCTCTGTAAGTTGTAAGAGAATTGGGCTACATCCATCAACTTGGCCCAATCCTTTTGGTTGGCACTCACAAAGTGCCGAAGATAGCACTCCAACAATGCATTCACCCGTTCTGTTTGCCCATCCGTCTGAGGGTGAAAGCTAGTCGAGAAGTGCAACTCTGTCCCCAATAACTTGAATAGCTCAGTCCATAATTTTCCTGTGAATCGGGGATCTCGGTCACTCACAATAGTCTTGGGTAACCCCCAAAACTTCACCACATTCTTAAAGAACAGGCGAGCCGCTTCCTCCGCTGTACAGTCCGTTGGGGCTGGGATAAAAGTACCGTACTTGGAGAATCGATCCACCACCACCATGATGGAACCAAACCCTTCGGACTTAGGCAATGCTGAGATAAAGTCCATGGAGACACTCTCCCATGGTTGGCTCGGTGTAGGTAACGGCTCCAACAGTCCTGCGGGAAGTTGGTTGTCTACCTTGTCCTGTTGGCACACAAGACAAGTCTTCACATAGGCCTCCACGTCATCCCTCATGTGAGGCCAGTAGTAGGCAGCTTCCAATAATGCCAACGTCCGCCTCTGTCCCGGATGACCAGCCCATTTGGAGTCATGACACTCCCTGATCAACTCCTTCCTCAAGTTGTCCCACTTAGGAACAAAGAGTCTCCTTCCCACAGTATAGAGGAGTTCATCCTCGGACCAAAACCTCTTGGTCTTTCCTTCCTTAGCCAAATCCACAAGCTGCTGGGCTAAGGGGTCTTGAGTAGTGCCTTGCTTGATCTTGCTGATCAAGTCCCCACTGGCTTGGCTGATGGCTGCTAACTCAGCCTTCCTGCTTAAGGCATCAGCGACTACATTCGCCGTCCCTGGCTTGTATTCCAACACATAATCGAATTCAGCCAGGAAATCTTGCCACCTTGCTTGCTTAGGGGAGAGCTTCTTCTGCCTCTGGAAGTAGCTGGTGGCAACATTGTCGGTCTTGATCACAAACCGCGCCCCTAGCAAGTAATGCCTCCAAGTACGCAAGCAATGAACCACGGCCGTCATCTCCTTCTCTTGGACCGTGTACCGCCTCTCGGTATCATTGAGCTTGCGACTTTCAAAAGCAATCGGATGCCTCTCTTGCATCAGGACCCCTCCTATAGCGAAGTCAGAGGCATCAGTGTGCACCTCGAAAGGTTTTGTGAAGTCCGGGAGAGCCAATACGGGTTCCTCTGTTACTGCCATCTTGAGCTCCTCAAAAGCTTTCTGGCATTCCTCACTCCACGCCCATGGCTTGTTCTTCTTCAATAGCTCCGTAAGAGGTGCTGCTCTAGCGGAGTAGCCCTTGATAAACCGCCTATAGTAGTTCACCAATCCAAGGAATGATCTCAACTCTGTCACTCGAGTTGGGGGATCCCACTCCTTGATAGCCTGAACCTTCCTCCCGTCCATGCGCAAGGTTCCTTGGGATATAACATGCCCAAGGAAGTTCACTTCTTCCCTTGCGAAGGAACACTTCTCCTTCTTCACATATAGCTCATTTTCACGCAGGGTCTTGAATACGGCTCGTAGGTGCTTGGCATGCTCCTCCAATGAGTCGCTATAGACCACAATGTCATCCAAGTATACCACCACGAACCGATCGAGAAACGGATGGAAGATCTTATTCATGAGCGTACAGAACGTGGCCGGTGCATTGGTCAACCCAAAAGGCATCACCAACCACTCGAAAGACCCATAGCGTGTCACACAAGTAGTCTTGGGTTCATCTCCTTCGGCAATCCGAACTTGATGATACCCTGACCTCAAGTCAAGCTTGGAGAAGTACCTTGCCTTCCCTAGCCTATCAAACAGATCAGCTATCAATGGAATAGGATACTTGTTTTTGATAGTTACCTTATTTAGAGCCCGATAGTCGATACATAACCGCAACGATCCATCTTGTTTCTTCTGGAACAAGACCGGTGCTCCATAAGGTGCCTTGGATGGTTGAATGGATCCCGCATCAATCAACTCTTTTAGTTGCTTTCGCAACTCCTCTAATTCAGGCGGTGCCATCCTGTAAGGTGCCATGGCGGGTGGTTTAGCTCCCGGTTCCAGCTCGATCTTATGATCTACCTCCCGACGAGGTGGGAGCTTCTTTGGAAGCTCCGGTGGCATCATATCATGGTTCTCCTCGAGAACCTGCTGGATGACTGAGGGAAGTTCTCCATGCCTCTCCTCCCCAGGGTCTACCTCCTTCAAGGCCGCCAGGTAGGTAACTTCTCCCTTTTTGAAGCCCTTCTTCAGTTGCATAGCTGACAGCTGATTCCTGCTAGGCCCACTTGTTGCAGGTATCATCGCAGCAACTCCTTGGTCTAGAACACACAAGGCATTGAAGTGGGGCATCGGGAAGATGTTATGCTTCCTCATGAACTCCTGGCCAAGGACCACTTTGTAGTCATCCATTGGAGCGACTGTGAAATCTGCCTTGCCACTCCAAGAACCCAAGCACAACTCAACCCCTTGAGCTATGCCATGAATCGGTTTAGGAGGAGAGTTGACAGCCTTCATCATTCCTCCTCCAGCCGCAACCTTGAGACCAATCCTCTTGGCCTCCTCTGGGGTGATGAAGTTGTTGCCTGCCCCAGTATCCACCATGATTGAGACAAGTTTCCCGTTCAACTTTGCCTCAACGTACATCAACCCCGTACTCTTGGTAGGTGTGGGCGTAGGCTTGAACTTCAAGGCATTGAGTAATCGGAGAGAACCCAACTCCGCACTCCCATCTGCCTGGGCCTCTTGTTCCTCAACTATAGCTGCCAAGCTCCCTAGCTTTGGGCAGTCCTTCATGCGGTGAGGACCCTTGCACACAAAACAACTGATGTTTGTGTTGGAGTTCTTCTTCTGGTTGTCGTACTTCTTTTGCGGTGGCTTGTTGTCTCCACCCTTGCCTTTGTCTCCCCCACCTTTGCCCTGATTATTAGGTTTGGAAGACTTGGGCTTCGAGGATTCACTCTTCTCCTTCTGATAGTCGGTGAGACTTTCGGCCACTGCAATAGCTTCATCAACGTCCTTCACGCCTCGGCGCTGCAGCTCATGCTTGGCCCAGTTTTGAAGGCCATCAATGAAGTGAAACAGAAGATCCTCGCTGCTCAGGTTGGGAATCTGGAGCATCAAGGTTGTGAACTCCTTCACATAATCTGAGATTGTGGTCTTATGCTTGAGCTCCCTCAGCTTCTTGCGCGCCTCATAGACCACATTTTCTGGGAAGAATTGCCTCTTCAATTCTTTCTTGAAGTCTTCCCAAGTGTTGATGGTGCAAAGACCCTTCTCCATGTCCGCATGTTTTCTACGCCACCATAGCATAGCATTGTCAGTGAGGAACAAGGAAGCAGTACGTACCTTGGCTTGGTCATCACTCATCCCCAAGCTCTCGGCATAGCGCTCCATTTGCCATAGGAAGTTCTCTACCTCCTTAGCATCGCGAACGCCCTTGAATTCCTTCGGTTTGGGAAGATCCAACTTTACTTCCCTTACTCCACTAGTTCCAGCCACTAGGGAGTTTCTCCCTTGGTTCTCCAAGGAAGTCTTGAGTGCATCCAACTGCCGCTGCATCATTGTGATGGCATCCATCACATTACCCTCCAGCGTCCTCATCGATTCAGCACGCTGATCCTCAGAGTTCTGGATATGCTCCACAGTAGCCTTGAGACCTTCGAGCTCGTCCAAGGTATGTGACTCAAGGATTGTGAAGTCGCTCTCCAGCTTGTTCACCTTGCTAGTTACCTCTAACAAGGCATCCTCTAAATGACCAACTTGAATCGAGAGAGAAGTAAAGTCTTCAGCACTTACCTTGCTAGTGCTGCGACCCCTCTTGCTCCCTTGATGAGTAGCCTGGGTCTCCTTGCCCCGCACCTCTTCGTTGAATACTCCAGTCTCAGTCGACATCCTTGCCCATGAACCAAAGCTTTAACAAGGCTCCCTCGAACCTAAGCTCTGATACCACGTTGTCACGGCCTCGGAACTTTCACGCCTTGAACCGTGCCGGCCTTAGCTTGATCAACCCTCTTGATCCCGTGCTAAGTCAGCCGAACCCTCGAGTAGGCAAAGAGAAGCGAACTAGAGAACGAGAGAACACTTCAAGAGAGTACTCACACAAGAGAGTTTGAGAGAATACTCAAATGCACTCAATTGCTTGGTTGCTTACAAATGAAGTGGGAGGGGGTATTTATAGGCCTCCCAAGGTTTCTAGAGTTTTCCCACCTCCTCAATGGACGGTGGAGATCGTTTCGATCTAACGGCCTACAATGAAGCTCTAGAATTCTCTATAAGATATTTACAAAGAATTCTCTAGAATCTACAAGAGAAAGAGAAGCCTACAATGTTCTAGAATTATGTACAAAGTTCAAGAGAGTGGTAGCCTCTTCAAGTTGTCTCTAGAACGTTCCGGAGGCTTCTGGTTAAACCTCGCGAAAAATCCGTGACATTAGGCATGCATAAACTGAAAATAGTTTAACAAGAAAAAGAACAAGTGTTATATTCTGCAGCATATGAAGCAATACTGATTGATAGCAGCCAAATGTTGATGCTGTAGTTACACTTCAGTCAGTAAGAAATTATTTGATGCCAATGTACTTTCAATATTTGAAGAAAACATTAAGTTCCCAGAACTCTTCATGTTATTCAACAATCAGACTATTTAACCTAAATATAGATTTTTCCCTGCAACTCAAAACCTGACCCAAGAATCCAGATTTCAAGATTGTAAGGCACGCTGTTTATTTGATCATCAAAATCAAAATACTCATGAAATTCCAAAACCATGTTCCCGCACTGCGCCTGTATCTGAAGGGACGTTGTGATTAGAACCAGCCATCAAAATTGATATACAAGTGTGGATTTAGTTTTGATCCACGCAATGCTGCATATTCAAATTAATAGACCACCGAAAACCTATTCCACAGGGGACATACCTAATTTACTCAATGAAATGACTTTTAAATTCAAAATCTCTTAAGGTTGTCTGAAACATTACAGAATCCCCCCCTTTACTGTTTCATGTCTTTTCTTTTTTCGTGCATATGAATCATGACAACTTGAAACTTAATGATTTCCTTTTTTCTTTACTTTTTCTTCTTTTTTTTTTTTGTTTTTTTGTTTTTTGTGTTTTGGGAGTTGGGGGGTGGGGGGGTGGGGGGGTGTGTGGTTGTGGGGGAGGGACAGATTGAAAAGAAACCCTAAAACTTTAATTGCTCGGCAATAAACTCTTAAAGAATGCAACCTTTCACATTCACGACAAAAGTTAGAAATAAATGTAAGCCAAGAAATTTTTAAGCAATGATGGATACCTGGCTGCAAATTCTGGAAGTGTGTGAAGAATATATGCTATTCCTTTGGACCGTTTTGTATCTTTATCAACAACTAGATAAACCTCTGAGACACTGCCAAATTTGCTAAAATGTTCTTCCAGTTCCTCCTCACTGTAGCACACAAAATAATACAATGTAAATAACAAATATGGAATTATATGATAGAAGTTACATTCACTTTTAGAGGTTTTTAAAACTTCACTCCCTCCTCCACCTTCCAAATTTCAGTTTATTTGGAAACTTATATTCTATTACCATAATTTTTTTTGGTAAAATATTCTATTAGATGCAATTGTTAACAGAGTTCACAGCCTATGTGCTTTTCCAATTACAAATCCACTAGCCTGATTCAATGCTGTACAAATCACCACAAGCTGAAGTCTATGCTTTTGGAAAAAATTAAAATAAACTCTGTGGGTGTGAGTGTAGATTTGGAGGGAAAAAAGCCTCTAGATAAAATTTTAGTATACATTAAAACTAGAGGGAGTAAGTGTAGGTCTCAAAATTTCATAGAAGGTGACATATAATGTTAAGGTCAAAATTGAATAACTAAAGCACCGGAAGTTATAAAGTAATGTATTTTATTTGTCAAATTGCGTAAATAGTCTTTCTTTAGACAATAATTTAATTGATAAATACATAAAAATAAAAATATTTTTTCAAGAATTAAAAAGAAAAGAACACACATGCATACAAGCAAAAAAATAAGCAAAGTGAGAAAAGATATCTAACGTAAATAAGACGAAGTACGTGGCTATATATGGCAGATTACAGAAGAACTGTTACACCTCATACTTAGACCAATTTTTTCATTTATTAAAACATATTTAAGTCCATTAATGCATGATTAGAGACTTGATTGCATAAATAACTTAAACCAAATAGTTTTCATTTTCGGGTACTATTTCTTTAGTTAATCTCATTTTACGCGATAAACTTTAAAAATTCATAACTAAATAAAAAAATCATATTGAGGTAATTCAAGTATCCAAAAACAGATTAAAAGATTATCTACATGGGAAAAATATTGAATAAGAAAAATACTTGGCCAATTTATATAATAAATTCATATAATTTTCACTATAGCAATGGTCATTTTAGAAAATTCTTGATCTGACCATAATTTTGAAAAATCACTATAAATCACACACAACTCCAAATTGAGTGATCTTTATGTCTATGGAAAGCTACACATGTCTAGTTTTTAAACATATAAAACACTCATACATTGAACATATTGAGATCTATACAATACTTTGAATTCCCAACAGTGCTCAGAAAGGTCTATTGTATTCTTCCAACTTTCCAAAATACACACTAATATATATATACGTGGCCATAACTTGCCTTTATTTTACATGATACTCCATAAAAAATCTAAAGGAACATATTAAAATGAAAACACAGCATGATCATGTCCCATAAGATTTTTTATAACATTTTATATAATAGTATTAACCTAAGTATCATTATCTTGAACATTAATTTGTTTCTCCTTGTTTTTCCTTTCTTAGGTAATCTTGCCATAACTTAACCCTAAAATTTGTTAGACGTTGGAAAGGGGTGAAATTCAAAGAATCTCAGTACTAACTACCATACATACTTATATATCATCATACATTGCAAACTTTCATGAAACATACATTAAACTTTCATTTAAAGTCAATTGTACACAAACATTTTCTAAAAATTTGAGCAGCACCTCCCCTTAAGTTATAAACATTTCTAGGGTCAAATACTCTTTAAACAACATAGCTAATCAATTCAATCCATCACAAAACATCAATTCAATCAATAATTACATCAAGTAAGCATATTGGCAACAATAACAATATATATGGATAATGTGGTTAGTTAACTACCTTTGAGCTTTTCAATGATCTCCAAACTTTGCAAACCCTTTCCTTCATCTTCTAACACTATTTTGGATCCTATAGCATTATAAAATAAGGCCATTAGCTACTAGTTTCATGATTCACTTCACAAAGTGTTCACTTGAACCAAAAATTCCATTTTTGAGACCCTTGTTCTTACATAATTTGGACCCAATGAATCCATTTTTGAGATCAAAAGTTTGAAATTCCTTCTCTATTAGAAACCCTAGGCTGGCCGAAATTAATAAAGAAATTGTAAAAATTATTTGCTCTATGAATCTTACACTAGCTTAGGTTTTCATGCTTTCTAGTGCATATTCTACCATTTTTCTTTGATTATTTGGCCAAAGCTCAACTTTCTCTCTTTACCCTCTCTCATGGATGAAAATTTCAGAGGAAAAAGAGGAAGAAAAACTCCATGAAAGCACTCCTAAGCACTCCAAAACACAAGCTAGTGATCATGGAAGCTTACCTTAATGTTTTGGTCTTTAACTTTCTCTTCTTGCTCTTCCTTTCTTCTTTGTGTAATTTGCTCTCTTTCACTCAATTTGCTTCTGTCCAGATGTGAAGAATGAAGGCAAATGAAGACTAACCACACTTAAACCCATCACTTAGAGGAGAGAGATGAAAGGAGGAAATAGTAACATTAGTTAGTAAACTAAACTTGGTTAATTTTAATGAGCTTTTGAGAAAATTCCCTCCTTGTCCTCTTTAGTGTGCAGCATATCCTTTATCATCATTTTTGGCCAAAAATTGCTTCACAAAGTTTAATAGACCAAAAGACCCTTTACCGATTAAATTTACTCGTACCAATTAGGTATTTTCATCAAAATTGTCATTAAATTGGTACAACATTATCCAACAATTACTTTTGATCCAAAATCATTATTTTGATCCAAAATATATTTTAGCAAGGCTCACTAATTTTTCTTCAATTACTATTGCCTTTTCTTGTAGTCCAAACTGACTTTTATCGGGTAAAATATTAACATTAAATCATAATTATCCAATAAATAATATTTTGATCGTAATAAATTCCATATTATATTACATTGGGCTTAGCTCATTGAGAGCTTCATTTTAACTATAATTTTTCATATTTACAAAAATGCCCTTGATTCGGGACCAATTTAAAATTCTTAAAACTTTTGGGTCTTAGGTATAATTTTTTCCAAAATTTATAAACCTTTCTTAACCTCCCACCGCCTCCCACCACCTTCCTTTTTCCTCCTTTCTTTTTTTATTATTTTTTTCTTTTTCTTTTTCTTTTTCTTTTCGAGGGGTAAAATTGTCAAGTTCTTCTTTTCCCTTCAAAACAAGATAATTGACCTTTTTATCCTATTTCATGATAAACGGTGTATACATATTTTTACAAATTTCTTATAGATTTTAAAATATTGAACCTTAAATATTCAGAAAAAATTTCAGAATATTACACAAACAATCAACAAGACTCAAAAACTCCTTTCTCATCTTCCAGACATGAAGGGACCCTTTGCTTAGGGACTTCATCACTAGAAGAGTTGGAAGAGCCTCTCACTTCAACCTTTTCATGTTCATTATCCTCGCCACAGATATCTTCTGGGCTTGATGGATCTAAGTTTTGAGCATCACCTCTTCCAGTTCCTTTTGAAGGTGGATCATCACAATTTTCTTCACCTTCATCACCAAGACTATCACTGTCTTTCATCATCATCATTTGCTCACACAAGCATTGATGTCTTCATCTTCATCACTATTTTCAGAATATATTGTGATGACATTGACCAAGCTAACTGATATATCCTTGCTTCTGTTCTCAGCTACTTTTTGCTTCTCATCAACACTATCCACCACTGCTAACGTATCACTTGCCCAAAATTTTGACTTAGCCCGAGGCTGCAAAACCTTAAGGAATTCTTGAAGCTGTGGATTATCAATGTCAGTGCTCTCCTTCAAATTCTCTCCACCTCCTTATGTCTTAGCAAAACTTCTATTTTCAGCATGTTTCTTCCCACCTTGGATCACTTTTTCCTCTTTGTTCAATGAATATCTACTCCATTGACGAGGAATATTTAGATTACCAACTTTTCAAGCCACCTGACACACAGACAAAATAAATCATAATTTGTTATCTTTCAACTTGAACATTGTATTGTAGTAAGCTTGGTCAATGTCATCAAATAACAGTGCTTTTGTCTGCCATCATACAGCCAGCAAAACTATTGTATCCAATTTCATTTATTTTCTTAATTAAACTAGCTGGCTTGGAGCTCTGAATGATTTGATGCTACCTTTTAAATAGATCAATAAAATTATAATTCAACCCCGGATCAAAGGTATTTTTGTAATTTTCAAAATTTCTATCGAAACGGAGCTCATGATGAGTTAGACTAAATGGAATACTGTTTAAAGACTAATTGAGTCCATATGAATTTATAATTATAATCAAAAGTCAGAAAGTAAATATTATACTGAAAAAAGAATCAGGAGTCCTATAAAATGCAGTAAGGACTCAGGAACAGTGTGTGGATCCAACACAAATATATTTTGAGACAAGAAAATGAATTTAGTCCAAAATTTAATTTAGAACAATTCTGTCAATTAAATAACAATTACGGTAAAAGTATTTAATCGATACGAGTAAATTTTATCGATAAAGGTTATTTTGGACCGTTAAAAGTTATGAAGCAATTTTTTGCCCAAAAACCCCTTATGTAGCGTGATATACAGTTGCTGGACATGGAGGGAATTAATTTATTTTATTTAAGTGAATTATTGCATAAAATACTAACCAAAGTAGTTAACTTACCTAACTTTAGTATTCATCTATTTGATCTCTCTCTTCTCCATCTTAGGTTAAGCTTCTCAAAACACTTCTCCTTCATTTGGATGTCTAAAAAAGAGTGAGAGAGAGAGCTCAAAATCAAAAAAGAAAGAGAGCTACAAAGAAGCAAGAAGGCAAAGGTTGAAAGCTCAAGTTGTAAGGTGAGTTTTCACGGTCTCTACCTTTTGTTTTTAAGTGTCTAGTGAAACTTCCATGGAGTCTTTTCTCTCCTCTCATCTCCCATAAGTCTTGGCCATGTACAGAGAAAATGGAGTTTTCAACAAATAAACATAGGAAAAGCTTGGAATAGGTGAAAATAAGCAAGAATCCATGGGTTGATCAAGTTTCATGAAACAAATATTTTTTTTCAATTTTTCTTCCATTTTCGGTCTGACAAAAGTTAGAGTTAGAGATGGAATTTTGAAATTTTGACCCCAAAAATGAATTTCTTGGGTCCAAAATAAGTTTTAAATAATCTTTTCAAATGGTTAAATATTGAGTTTCTTTAGTTAAATAATATAAGTGGTTGAATTTATGAGCAAAATGAGTTTTGAATAATCTTTTCAAATGGTTTATAATCTCAAAATTTAATATTTTGAATGATTTCAAGCCTAAAAGATAGCCTCATATCTTATCTCATCTAATCCTCTACTTATCTAATAGATTACCTTGCTTAAGTAACTTGTCATATCAGTTTTTCAAGGTTTTTTGTTGAGCTAATCGGTTACCTATCATTATAATCGATTAACATTTTCTCTTAATCTATGCTTTGTGTTTTAGTGCTAAATTAATCAATTACCTTTGAAAATAATCGATTATTGTTCTCTCTAATGATTATGTCTGCCTAAGGTTAATGATCTAATCAATTATATTCCTATATAATCGATTACATCTGTAATCCCTCATATCCAGAATGATCTTTTTCTAATATAATCTCAATTACATCGTTCAAGACAATCGATTGTCATGTTCTGAACATTCCTATTCCATTTCTTTTCGCTTCTTAATTGATTACTGTCACGTATAATCGATTATATGTCCTCATATAACATGTTATATTCTTATACAATAGGTTATAACTCCTTAACGAGATTGCATACTCTTTGTTTTAAATCTAACCTGTTATCTTTGAGTATCTAATCAATTATTTCGTGCATTCACTAAAAAATTTCCCCACCCAACCTGATCTATTACTTTGTAACGTAATCGATGATCCTTGTCCCTCTACCTACTTTATTCACACGATAATCGATTACTTTTGTCTATAATCGGTTACTTTTTCAATGTTCTCTAAATACTCTTTCATTTTTTTTTTATTTCTTTCTGGGCTAGCTAAAAAGTGAATTCAATCTCCTCCTATATATTAAACATGTTTTCTTCTAGCTCAAATAATCATTTTAATTTATAGTGAAACATGTTACTAAGAGAACACATGCTCAGTATAATCAATTGCTTATCACTTGTAATTGCTTAATTTGGGTATGTGAGCTTTAAATACACCTTTACGGTCACTCAATCTCTGAGTAACGGCAAATTAATTGTATCTAATGGCTAGTTAATGAGTTTCACCTATAAATAGTGGTTCATTTATGTAGAAAAGAATAAAAGAAATCATTTTGAAATCTTTAGCATTATTATCAATGTTGTCAGAACTGGACTAGATATTGAACTGGACGAGGCACTTGTTTAAGGTTCAATGGTTCCACCGAGGTCGAACCAGGGTCGAACCGGTAGTGATTCAAATAATATATTTAAAACAAATAATATAAATTAAACAAATTTTATAACTTAATTAAAGTCTCAAACTAAATAATATTGAATTATCAAACTATTATTCACCATAAATAAATTATTAATAAGTTTCATAACTCAATATTTTAATTTAAATAAGTTAACATCCATCTATAATCATATTTTGAGTTCAAAATAATAAATTAATAATATATTATTTATTATTTATATAGTAAATATATAATTTTTAATAGCTATATATCATAATAATACTTATATGATATTATAATATATAAAGAAAACATATTTTGTATTAAAAATGATGTTATTTTATCTTAAAAATAAAAAAATATTTTCAAAAATTTTGAAAAAAATAACACATTACCTGTTCAAAGCCGGTTTCACCGGTTCTCACCGATTCTGAACAGTACTGGTCGTGTAGCATGATCGGACCAGACCAGGCACCGATTCCCGGTCTGACTGGTCAAACAAACTAGCCGGTCCGGTCCGGTTTTGATAATAATGATTATTATTCACCGTTCTTTGCTCATAAATATGCACAACCACATTAGAGCTTCAATTGTAATATATCTACCTCTTTAAGTGAGGCTAACATGCTGCAAAACACTCAGCATTAATATTTTACCTTTTTGAGTAGACTTAAGATAGTGGGTATTTTGAGTAAGCAATAAAATTACTCCTTATATAGAGAGTTTTTGATCGTGAAAACATAGTATTGTACTAAGGCTCACAAGTGGCCATTCAAAACTCATGAAGATTGTACAAAATCTTAAGTGGTGATTTAAAGACTAAACGTAGGCCAAGTGGTGTAAGCTGAACCAAGATAAATCTTTCTATGTCTTCTCCATTTACATTATTCACTTCTTTACGGTTAACATACTCTATTTATCCATGTTTTTCTATCCATTTTACTGTTTCATTTATTTCTCTAGGATTGAGGAAAAATTTCAAATCACCCAATTCACCATTTTTCGTGGATGCTTAGCCTCATCTACAATGCCAAGTTAGCAGTCGTTTGCCAAATAAGCCATGTTTAACACCGTGTAAGGACTCATACTTGATTTCCTAAAATATAGGGACTAACGTCTATAACTTTGTAAAGTGTAAGGAGCATTTTAAAAAAATTTAAAGTATAGGGATCTATTTCAAAACTTATTGAAACTATGAGAAGTAAAAGCTTATTTTCCCTAAAATATACTAAGATACATTCTTAATTTTTTTCATTAAAAAATTAAAAATTAAAAATCTATATATTGAAGAGTGAAGACATTTGCTATTAATTGAACTCTTTTATTTAATACATAAAGTAGTGAGTAAAAATTTTGAATTTTTTTATTTTATTTATTTCTATTTTTTATACTTGAAGAAAGAGACACAAAATATATAAAGCTCATCATTCCGGTAAATATTATATATTTAAATAAGACTTATTATTATTTTTTATACGTTTAAAATAGGGGGAATCACATTTTGGGACCAAGATCTCAAATTAATCATAAAGGAGGATTTTTAACTAAAATCTAGTAGTAAAAATGGGAGACTTGGTTGCAAAATTGGAAGAACAAGTAGTAAAAAAATCTGTTTTATAATTAATTTGAGATCTTGGTCCCAAAATGTGATTCCCTCTCTAAAATAAGTCTCATACCGTCTAAAAGTTAAGTCTCATTTATTATTGGTGGAATGTGATTTGTTGAGGTATATAGAAGATTGCAGATTTTTTTTTCAAGCAAGAAGATTTTAGATAATAAACAATTTTTTATCCAGTCCGGTAAGTTTACCTGGCTTAAAAGAATAATTCTTTTTTTTATAAGAAGGAAAGAAAAGAACAACTCTTTTTTGTGCAAACAAAATTTCGGATATATAGAATTAATTAGTTGAATTGAAAATCGGATTGTTCATTACTATTTATGAACAATGATGCTTTCACTATCATATATGTGTGCATTGATATTAATTTTAATATTGATTCCCCCATTCTCCTATGCCATTCCTTTGATTTTTTGTTGGAACCATATTCTTGCAAATAAGTCTCCCTAGAATGATGGAGATGGTCTTTTGGTTTTGTCTTTGTTTTTTTTTTTTGGAGGTATTGGAAAAGTAAACAAAGTTATATATTAGATGGTTCAGAGTATTGATTCTCCTCCTCTCCAACCCCTTTCATATTCTAATTGCTACCTAACAGCAGGTGACTAAAAATAACAAAATTTACTATCTATTCCATGCACCTAATGTATCGTCCAATTTGTGAAATGCTTCTCTAAACATATGGTCGATGATGATAATCCAATCTCACATGAGTAGATTCCTCATGTTGTCAATAACATTTATTAAGGTGATTTTTGGCATTTTTATCTATGAATTCATTTGCTTCCCTAAACATGTAGTTGGTCATGACAATATAATCTCACATGAATAGATTCCTAATGTTGTCAACAACATTTCATAAGGTAATCTTTGGCATTTTCACGAACAATTAGGTTTATAGCTTCAATAGAATCAGTAAAAGCATTGATATCCCTAAACCCATTTTCCCAGCAAATATTGGTGCCTTGTAGGATTACCATAGGTTCAACAGTAGTGCTAGAAACATAGCCTAATTTACCCGTATAACCCAAGATCCAAACGCCTTCACCGTTTTGAATACCCCACCTGACGTAGGCTCTTCTCTTTGATCAATGGAACCAACAGTATCTAATCTTATTATCTTAGCCACAATATTTCAGACAAGTTACTCTTATGTTTGTACCAAACACTTTCTTCCAACCATTCTCTCCCTTTCTGTTTTGTTTCCAAACCTTCCTTCTTATCAAACATAGCCATTCTCTCCCTTTCTGTTTTGTTTCCAAGCCTTCCCTCTTATCAAACATAGCCATGTAGTGTGGGAAAAATTATATCAAATTGGCTGATTCAGCTGAAAAAAGGAAAATGAACAACTTCGTTTGTTAAATTGATCCGCCAACAAATTATGGAATCATTTAATTAGGGTCAACTAGTTTTGAATTCTATTTAAAATTCTTGCATATTAAACATTACAATTTATATTAGAAAAATCTTCAAAAAAAAAAAAAAAACAGAATGCAGTAAGAGAGTAAAAGTAAAAACAACGGAAAATTTAAAGAAAAAATAAAAAAGCAACGCATGACATTTTCAGTACTTTTTCCCTGTCATATCATACTCCACCTTTCACCTCTATCAATCAACATGGTCTCGGTCAAAAGAATTCTCGTATTTACTATCTTGTTCTTAATAACACTTTAAATTACCGCATCGATCCATTCAATAATTAATACAGTTTTAAAAACACTACATCAAACCTATTTTGATGCTAAAACACTAAAAATGGGTAAATGGTACACCTCTGGTGAAATAGGATCTTGGACAGACATAATATGCAAGTAAGGTAACAATTTATACACGAAAATTTGAGGTGGAGGAGAACATGATTAATAAACTACTAATAAACATTAAAATTGTATAAAAAATTGTTTCATGTCAACTTTTTCTTACTAACCCACACTAACCCTCAATAAATCAAGAATGTTTAAACAATAGTATTTTGGTTCACAACAACGGTATTTTGGTTCACAAGAGCAGTATAGACCACGAGACCAGAGAGCAATAGTAGTAGTAGTTCCTCATGAGTAGTAGTATGAAGTAACGAATGAGCCATATAGGTAACTTTTCAAACAACAAATCGATATTTAGACCCTACTATACATACGGGTGGTATAAAACTAGCTATTTTCTCAGACAACCAGTGCAGCCAACCGAATCAACATCACCATGTGGTAGATCAAAATATTCCAAAGTTGAATCTCACATTCAGGCTGTAACATTTATGGCTTAACTCTCATATCCCATATTGTTCCCTCACATATTCATCTTTTCTCCTCGTTCACGATCAATGGAAGCTGAGAGAATTCCAAGATCCCTATTTAAGACCGTTAATGCAGATTCGCATTCAGATATTATTCTTGTAACAGAAGATGGCTCTCCGGTTGTCTCAGAAGATCCAATGGCAAGAGCTGCATGTGAGTCTCTAAGATTCCTCAGGCTACCCAAAAACTGTCAAGAACAAAAGTAAAAATAAAAATAAGACTTGACATAGATTATGAGAATTTGAGAACTACATAGCACCAGGAGACAATGCTAACATTAGGCAGTATTTGCTCATACAAGGATTCAGGAGCTCAAAAATTCTTTGTGACGTACATGCCAGATATAGTTCTTGGTTGGGAGCCGAATCAACAAACAGGATCCATTGCCAGTATATTGACTAGACTATCCAACATTGTACATCTATGTTCATTGTTAAGCCATATCCAAAAGTGCAACTTTTTCTTTTCTTTTGGAAAAGAAAAATATGGGTAGTTTTAAAATGTGTATCAGGATGTATTATATCCATATTGGTGTCACATAGCGAATAGCACATGCTCTTCCCCAACTTTGAAGTGGTGATGCTCCCTAGATTTACTCAGCATTTGAAAGGATTGAGGGAGAATGCATATTAAATACGAGTTACAAAACTGAGTGAATTCACCCTGAGGATGAGAAATGTAAGGTTGAAGAGAAACAAACAGTTATAAATGCT
This sequence comes from Adenanthera pavonina, assembly GCA_026686845.1. NCBI lineage: Eukaryota > Viridiplantae > Streptophyta > Magnoliopsida > Fabales > Fabaceae > Adenanthera > Adenanthera pavonina. The sequence continues at coordinate 4,820,939 of JAIVEN010000019.1, read as the reverse complement.
CAAGTACCAGGATGTAATCCAACAAGTATACAAATAAACTCCATGGAATGAACAGCTTAAAGGAGTAAGGGCGCATTTTTTTGGCGGATATATATATATATATGTAACTAAAATAAATGATCCAGGATTTTGTCAAGCATCACTTTGGATACTAATAACACCATTCTCGGATTTATAAGAACACATTTATTAGATGAAAACTTTAGGAAGTTGGTCTTCCTACCTTCAAAAGCATCTTATAGGCCTCCAGTAAACGATTGGCAGCTGGTCCAAACCCATGTAGTTGGGGTACCTCCATCATATGTGTCCAAGGACGAATCTCCTACATAAAAATGGATATTTTATCAGCTTACGCAGGTGTCCAAATTTGACGCAATTATAATTATAATTGCAATTATTAGGCATACATGATGAATACACAGGTTTTGAATGTTTTAATAGCAAAAGATAATTAATTGGTCAAGCTAATACCAAAGAAGAATTGCAACAAGCATAGGAGATTATCAGGGTTTTACAATGATTGTAAAAGGATAGAAGTTATATTTTGCCCACGAAATCTGTTTTGTTTCAAATTGCAGCAGCATAAATCCAGATCCACTGCCGAAAAATGAACAAGAATTTATTACAAGTTTTAACCAATATGACCAGGCCCATGCTCCTTGAATTGGCACCAGGTTTACCAGATCCCAGTTAAACAGCTAGGCTATCCCATTCTTTATAAATTCTAACTTTAATTTAATGATATGGTATCCTCATAGATTCTAGGAACGAGCTATTTTGGTATGGTACATTAGACAAAATATATGTTGGAGTGGGCTGAAATTTACCCTAAAAGCACTAGAGAAATTCAGTTTGAGTGCCAACATGCAAATTGGAATAAGGAGCAGTGGCATGCAGACCGTGGTATCATCTGCCATGAGTAGCGCACCAGAAAGCTTCCCACCCATCCTGGTCTTTCACAAATTGACCGGAACAGTGTTGTCAAAGGCGAGTGCCTTAGTGCCCTAGGCACAAAACAGACCCATCGCCTCGCATCACTAGAGAGGCAATGGGTTCAGTCAGGTGCCAAAAGGCGCACGCCTTTAACACCTTTTGTGTGTGAGAGGTGTGCGCCTTTTGGCACCTGGAAGAACAAAGAAGAGTTGAGCACACCTTTTGCTCGCTCTAGCTTTGCTATGCTTTGTTTTTGCAATATAGAGTTTACTTGTCATGCCACCACATTGCCACAGCTTTTATTTATACTTGTTGGTTGTTTTTTTCTTTCACCGACTTAGGAATTAAGATTTAAGATAGTTAATTATTATAAATTTTAATGCAAGATAGAAAAGTTTTATGTTTAAGAAATTATATAAGTTAATAATAGGAGAGTTTATGTTATACTCTACATTTCATCTATTTTTTATTGTTGTGTCTCATTTCACTCGGGTGCATGCCTTTCTAGTGCATTTGACCTAAGACGTTTTATAGGCCTTGCGCCTCAAGTACGCCTTTCGCCTTTGACTATCTTGCTAGAAACAACTATCTACAATGATCCCGAAATATACTTATGTTTATCATAGGCAAAGGGAAGGAGAAGTACTTGACAGTAGATGTTTCCGATGCTGTAGATTCTAATTATGAAACCTGGATGGCTGAGAATAACATGGTAATGACTTGATTGGTCAATTCCATGATTCCAAAAATCATCGAAAATTACTTGTTGGCAATCACAGCTAAACAGATTTGGGAGTTAGCAAAGAGATCCTACGCTGTCAGAGAAAATTTTGAAGCTATATTTCAAATAAAGCAAATTTTGAAGGATCTTAGACAGGGGGAGAAGTCTACTACCCTGTGTTATAATTCTCTTATGAAACTTTGGCAACAAATTGACCTCTAAGGTACATAACTGGAAGTGCCACAAGGATGAGGTCTATTACAAACAAATTGTGGACAGAGAATGCACACGAGTTTGTACTTGGCCTTAATGATAACTTAGCAGATATTAGAGGGAGGATCATGATGATACGACCAATCCCATCACCAGAGGATGCTTTGAATATGCTAAAATGTGAAGAAAGTAGAAAGGAATTGCTTCAACTTGCTCTCAAAACTGTCACAGAATTCAGATGTTTCAGTTATGGTGTCACGGAGCAATCAACAAACTGGAAAGAAACCATTCAAATGGTGTGATCACTGCAACCAAAGTGATCACACCCGAGATGTATGTTGGAAGCTCCATGGCAAACCATCTAACATTAAATCTCGTTCTAAGGGTGAAAGCAAAGGATTTGTGGTGAATACAGAAGATAAGATGCAAACCTTGAAGCAAGAAGTACAAGCACTTAAACAGCTGCTAAACAAACAAGAGCCACAATGCTCACAAATTATGAGTGAGAAATCAATTCCCTCTGTGACCTTAGCACAAGCAAGTACTTCTTTAACTACAGCTTTTAGATGTGTGGTGAAATATGAACATATTTGGATTGTTGATTCAGGAGCCACTGACCATATCTCAGGTCATAGGGAATTATTTATTGATTTTCAGACAAGCTGTGTACGTACTAGAGTAAAGGTGGCTCATGGCACCTATGCAAAAGTATGTGGTACTAGTACTGTGAGAGTTACTACCCAAATCATATTAAAAATGTGTTATATGTACCTGAGATAGAATGTAATCGGATTTCAGTTAAAAAGGCTGTAGTGCAGCTGGAATGTAGTTTTAACTTTTTTGTGAAATGTTGTATTTTTCAGGATCTCAGGATTTGGCCTCGGGGAAGAAAATTGGCAATGCTAAGGAATGAGAAGGTCTCTATTGTCTAGGGGGAACCCTTGAAAATGAAGAAAAAAGTCCTATTGCTGCTTTTTCAAGTATTTCATATGATGATGTAATAATGTGGCATAATAGGTTAGGCTACCCCAATTTCAATTATATGCAATATCTTTTTTCCTGAACTTAAGAATAAAGATGTTTCTCATCTTCAATGAGAAATCTACCATTTAGCCAAACATACTCAACAAACTTATACTCCATTGCCTTATAAACCAACTCATCCTTTTGCACTTGTTCATAATGACATATGAGGTCCTTTCAGAATTGATAACTTAACTAAAGTCAAGTGGTTTGTCACCTTTATTGATGACCACACTAGATTGACTTGGGTTTTTTCTCATGAAGGCTAAATCAGAAGTTTTTGAAATTTTCCAGAAATTTCATAGGTTTGTTCAAAACCAATTTCAAACTTCCATTAAGATTCTTAGGAGTGATAATGTTAGAGAATATCTTAGCTCTAATTTCCAAAAATATCTTGACAGCCATGGCATTTACCACCAAACTTCATATGTTAACACCCCTCAACAAAATGAGGTAGCCGAGAGAAAAAATAGTTAATTGATGTTGCTAGAGCTATTATGATTACCCATAATGTGCCAAAAGTTTTCTGGGGAGATGCCATCCTGACCTCCTCTTATCTTATCAATAGGATACCATCAGAGACACTGAAATACAATTCAAATGTCCAAAAGTTCGGAGAGTACTATCCTAATTCAAATCTCATTTCTTTCCTACCTCACAAAGTGTTTGGGTGTGTTGCTTTTGCATACCATAATTCTGGAAAACTTGAGCCAAGAGCTGAAAAGTGTATATTCCTTGGGTATGCATCCAACCAGAAAGGGTATAAATGTTATTCTTCTAGTACTTAGAAAATATATATCCCTATGGATGTCAAATTTCTAGAAAAACAGGCTTTCTATCCCCAATTACCCATTCTGGGGGAAGGAAATAGTAGTGAATGGCTAATTTGTAATACGTCTGAATCTGATCCTACTGATTTAGTTTCCAATCAATCAATTTATACATCTGTGCAAATCAATTCTGAACCTCAATTGTCACATGAACTAGTTCCAACACAATTCCAGTGGCCCTCTGAACTATTCTACCAACCCTGTCTTGTCTACAAACAATTCTTTCAAAGACCAAGCTAATTGTGACAAACCTGTTTCTGAACCTACCAGCCCTGTTCTTGAACCCGCCAGTCCTGCTTCTGATATTTCAGAACCTGAAACTGTTCCTAAAACTAAAACTGGGGGTGAAGGTCTAGCCAGGAAGGAGATACAGACGTACGTCAGACATAATGGAGGTTTTAATGTGCAAAAGATTGAAGAAAGAGACAATCCCATTCCTGTGCAAAGTCAAGAATCTGCCCTGGTGAGAAATTATGAAGATCTCCACTGGCCAATTGCATTGAGAAAGGGAAAAAGGACATGTACTCAACATCCCATCAGTAAGTATATTTCCTATGAGAATTTATCATCAAATTTAAAGGCATTTGTTGCTAGTGTGTCTAAAGAAAAAACACCACCTAGTTTTCAAGAACCTATTGTTGATCCTAAGTGGAAACAGGCTATAGCTGAAGAACTAAATGCATTGATGAAAAACAGAACTTGGGAACTTACTGAGTTACCTGAGGGAAAGACTATTGTGGGCAATAAGTGGGTATTTACCATTAAGTACAACCTAGATGGGAGCATCAATAGATACAAAGCAAGACTAGCTGCGAAGGGTTGCACTCAAACTCATGGGATTGATTACCAAGAAACTTTTGCACCTGTGGCCAAGCTTAACACCATCAAAATTCTCTTGTCACTAGCTGCCAATTTGGATTGGCCACTACATCAGCTAGATGTAAAAAACACCTTCTTGAATGGAGACTTGGAGGAGGAGGTGTACATGGAAATTCCTCAAGTCTTGAAGAATGGAGAAAATAGCACTAAGGTATGTAAACTCTGTATGTCTTTGTATGGCTTGAAACAATCACCTAGGGCCTGGTTTAAAAGGTTTACTTGTGTAATTAAGAAACTTGGATACACTCAAAGTCAGGAGGATCATACTCTATTCATTAAACATAGCAATGCAAAGAAGTCCATTCTTATAGTCTCTATTGATGATATAGGGCCCATTTGGTTTTCAGATAGTTAAAAATGAGTTTTGGTAGAATTGGTTTTGTAACGTAGTTATGATAAAAATTGGTTTTGAACTAACGTGTTTATGTTTGGATGATTTATTTGAAAATTGGTTTTAACAAAACTCATAATTTTTCTCTAAATTGAGCTTAAACTCTATCCCATGATTAATTTAATTTACTTGAACTAAAATTTAATCTGCATTTATTTAATTGAGAACATAATATATCTGATATAACATTTTTTTACGATCTATAAAAATTAAAATTTTGAAGTGACATTTTGGTCAATAGATAGGATAAATTTTATGGAAATTTTATTTTCCTAATTTTTCTATTTTTTCTCATTTTTATTGATCTATTTTTATCTAACTTGAAAATAAATAGAGGCAAAAATGAAGAACCAAACCAAAAAGCAACAAATGGATTGCTTCTCCTTCAACTCCGTTTTCACCAAAATTCATGGCAGCAACGTGGTTGATTTTAACAACCAAACATCAATAAAAAAATGAAAAAATTGGTTTTGGGTTGAAACGGAGTTTGAGAAGCAGATCTAAACAGAGCCATAATAGTTACAGGCGATGAACATAAAGAAATTTCAAAGTTAAAAGAGTGTCTAGCTACTAAATTTGAAGTCAAGAACCTAGGAAATATGAGATATTTCTTAGGAATGGAGGTGGCAAGATCTAGCAAAGGAATAAGTGTGGCACATAGAAAATATACTCTTGACCTGTTGAAACCAGGATGTTGGGAGCAAAACTGGCTGAAACACCTATGGAGACAAATTCTAGATTGAGACTCAAGCAAGAGGGTGCTCCAGTTGACAAAATAAGGAACCAGAAGCTTGTAGGGAAGCTCATTTATTTGCCACATACACGTCCTGATATAAGTTTTCCTATAGGGGTTGCTAGTCAATTTATGAATAACCCACAAGAAGAACATATGGAAGCTATTTGCAGGATCCAAGATATTTGAAGATGACACGTCCTAATATAAGTTTTCCTGTAGGGTTTGTTAGTCAATTTATGAATAACCTACAAGAAGATCATATGGAAGCTATCTACAGGATCGTAAGATATTTGAAGATGACACCAAGTCACAGCTTGTTATTTGCAAAAGGAAGAAATAAGAAAGTGGAGATTTTCACTGATGCTGATTGGGCAAGTTCACAAATTGATAGGAGGTCTACTATAAGATATTGTACCTATGTTTGGGGACCGGAAACCTTGTAACTTGGAGAAGTAAGAAACAACCGGTTGTAGCTAGAAGCTCAACTGAGGTAGAATATAAAGATCTTACTCTTGGGATATGTGAAGGAATGTGGATTCAACAGTCGTTGAAGGAACTCAACTTTGAAGTCACTGAACCTATGAAGGTTTGGTGTGACAACATAGCCACTATTGGGATTGCAAAGAATGCCATACATAATGATCGAACAAAACATATAGAGATTGATCGACATTTCATTAAGAAGAAAATTGATACTAGACTTACTGATCTTTCCTATGTGCCTCCACAGTTGCAAGTGGCAAATATAATGACAAAGGCTTTGACAGAATAAAGTTTGAAGAATTGCGAGGCAAGCTGGAAATGATTAACATCTATTCCGCAACTTGAGGAGGAGTGTTGGACTAGGCCGAAATTTACCCTAAAAGCCCATTTAAACTGAATTGATCTTATGACATTTATTTGCTGCATTATTCATTATTATTCCAGCTGTATTATCTGTTTTTATTTGAATCTTGTAATCCTTTGATTCTTGGATGATTGTGGGGAGTAACTAACGTGTAGTTAAACCCATACACTCCTATATATGTTCTTTCTTTATTCCTGAATAAAATACACAGAATTCTGCCCTAGCTTTTTCTACAATATATAATTCTCAGGTGATGATGGTTCAGTTCATTGGCATGATTGTTTTCTCTAAATAGAATGCACCCTAAGAATCATTTGGCTAGGTTTCAAAGAAATCAGATAACAAATGTTTGTATAACAAATAAGAGAAAGGCTGGTCAAACCTTGGTGTAAATCACATTGAATGTTCTTGCAGTTTCCAGGAAAGATTCCAAATGGGCCCGCAGTTTGGCTTCCACCTCAGTATACTCCTCATCTGGATTATAAGCATGCTGCATTGTAAAATAGCAATCATATCAAAACAAGGAAATTGAAATTACACTCACAAAATATTGACACTAAAGTTTCATCATTACTATTAAGAGTTTTAAAAATATTTCAAAATGGAGATAAATAACAAATGCAACTAAGCAAAGTAGATTAAAGCAATAAAAACTACAGAAAACTTTGTCATTGATTTAGCAGTACTCAATAGATTAGTAGGCAACTCACAGCTTTGTCCCTAATATTTGTGTAATATGTGTGAATACTGAAGAAATTGTAATCTATTTCTACACAGCAAAGCAGTTACTTCATTACGGAACAAATTTTTTTGGGTCTCCATTGAGAGTTGAGCAGGCCTGCAAGATTTAGAGCAGTTACTCCTTATCTGGTTTGATGATTTGGATGGACAGAGGGCAAAACTTAATGGCAGTGTGTGGTTTTTACTGGTATCTGGAATATTTGGTTAGAGCATAATGCTAATATTTTCATGGATATTTCTTTAGTTACAAAGAGACTAAGCAACCATGCAACATGTTTAAGTTTCTTTTGTTGTCTTGTTTTGGGAAGATAACCCCATCCTCTTTCGTATTTCTTTTATCTTCTTAACATAGTATCTTCGTTTTAAGAAAAAGAAAATGACAAGGAAGACAACAAGGGGATTAATAAGCTTAGTAAACCTTTGATGCCAAATCATCAACTTTTTGCTGAAGATTCAACAATATTTTTGATTGTTCAGAAAGCTTTGACTCCAGCTCGGAAACATCTGGCCTGCAAATGAACTTCGATTAAAGCAGAATTACTTCCTAAAAATGAGACAGGGTCACAAGATGTTATCTTCTACGAAAGATTAACACTCTTTTTCATAGGAATATTCAATTTCAAATGAATTTATATCAATTAAGGAGTAAAAGTCAATAGTTAAAGCAAAAGTGTTAGAAGGACTTTGTTTTTTCAACAAATAAGACAAGGAGACAAAAGATTCTTAAAAGACCAAATGAATCCCTATAAATGATAACATCATTCTCAAGTGTTTTATTCATTTGATGCTTAAGTTTGTGAGTTCACAATTTGCTTTACTAGCTAAACAGCAACAACTAACTTCAAAAAGGAAGCAAGTGCATATTTCTATAAGTTTGATTTCTGTACGGCAGTTTAATTACAATTCTGTCTATCAAATTTTAAAGTTTGCAAAAGAATTTGATGATGAGTTCATTTATAATTTTATTGATGGTCTCATGGAATTTTAATATGATGATCTGTTTGCTAAGTGTTTAAATTAATGCAACTTCAACTACACAATGCTCTCTTCATGGAACATAAATTGATGAATCACAATCATCAACAACAAAAACAAGAACAACATTAGCCTTATCCACTGACGAAACACAACCATCATTTATAACCAGAATCAGTAATACCGTTACTTTACTTAGCAGCAATTACTACTTTAAAAAAAATGCATATAAATTAATTCCCTGCAAATGCAAGGAAAAATTATAGTTATAATTTGATAGAACTAAACCATCACCTTTATATGGAGATATATTTTTTTTTCCGGTTGTCAGAGTACAATTTAAGCAATAAACAAAACAGCATCTGTAATTAGCTTTGACCATCCTCCTAGTATGGGAAAAACTGTGATGATGATGATGATGATGAAAGGAATCTACCAACAGTTTTATGACTCAGGCTTGCCCCTTTAAATTTGTTGAGAAAATAGAGGGAGCAAAAGCCAGGGACAAATGTAAGGGACCAAACCACTATTCTAAACCTCTATTTACACCAATAATACAACCTCACAAAGAAACTTTCCCTTTCCTCTGGGCGCACCACAGCCAAATAAAACATTCCTCAAATCTTAATAGCCCTCAAAAAGGGTAACTCTTTCCTCAGCCTACAAGGGTTTCCTAAATTCTTAACACTTTCTAAAGAAATTCAACAAAATAAAGCTTGCTTGCTTACAACTGCAGCATATCAAGGATTGTTTCAGCAACACTTGTAACATCAAAGGAACTTTAGATATATGATTTTTTTTTTTTTTACAGTCACTTAAGATATATGATTTAGACAAAGGAAAATATGTAGAGAACACATTATGATATTGCACAAATTTTATCTTTTAAAATTGGTATAAAAAGGATGCCACTAGTGCCACTGAACATAAGCTAATTCTAAGAACACCACCATGTAAATGTGTGAGGCCATTAATCAATTTATGTTTCCACATAATGAATATGCTTATATCACAAAGAATTAGCATATATCAGGGTCTGCAATTGTATTATCTAATCCTTTGTGTGGTTCTCCATAAAGCAACAGTTATCCAAACACCATATATCATCCCAATTTAGTTTGCATACAAGGAAGTATGATTTACTAGTGTGCTACATATCTTATAGACACTATATCAAATGTTTGATACAACCTAAACGGCTAAACTTATAAATATAGTTGGCCCGTCCAATAGAATCATATAGCCATATGCCATAAAGACATAATGATGTGGGATGACCACAGAATGCAAAGCCAACAATCAATAGGAATGGGGAAAAAGGAAGTAAGAAATCCTTACAATGGATAAATGGATTGAATCTGAACATCAGCAGGAAACAATTTGCATTCTTCAGAAAAAATTTGTGCTTGCTTTTCAGCAATGCAATCTATCAATTGTATGTCCTTTGCCACTTGGTCATCCACACTACAGAGAATCAGGATGCAAACAAATATTATATCAATTCCACACAACAAAATAGTAGAAAAAGCTTGTAGCAGTAAACAGTAACCACAAGAGATAGGACAGTGGACAACCTCCATTCTGGAGTATCAGCATAAATGCTTGCCTCCACTAGATCCACAATAAGTCGAAGCATTTCAGTTCGGTCTTCATAGCTTCCACGTCCCTGTTACATTTTTGCCAACTCTCAGGATAAGCCAAGACTCCCCAAAATTAGTTATTAGTATGACGCATGGTTGAATCGGATTAAACTTGACTTGAACATAGAATTTGACACGTTCACTATTTCATAGCATTAAAAAAAGCTAGACCAATGCACCCAAAATCGCCATAAACTGCAAAACTTGTACGAGGCAGTAATGTATAAAGTAAATTAACAATACAGTAAACAAAAAAATGACTAACTTGAATGGCTTCCGTATCTATGGTAGTTGTGATGCCCAAAAACTTAGCAATCTCAGCCAAATACTGAATGCGAGCTGTCTCGTCATCACGAACCAGAACATCCCCTTGTAAGTTTTGTTGCGAGAAGGGCGATTTATCACCTAGTAGCCGGAAGAAGAGCCACTCCAAAAGGGCATAACGCTCCATTCCAGCAAAAAGGAGGGACTGAGCAGGAGCATTGGCTCTTGGGTAATTCAACATCGCCAACTTCTTCTGTATCTCTTCCATTTGCCTTGCAGCCATTTTCCCTTCCAATTCCTCAAATTTCCATTTGAATTCACTTCTTCTTCTTCTTCTTCTTCTTTGTTTCCTTTTTGCTTGAAAATTCACTTCTACTACAACAGTACTCTTAAATGATTATCACTTGAGAGGGAGAGGAAAGGAGAATTTGCCTTTACAAATTACACTCAGAATTGAGATATGGCAAGGGTCAGGATCCTCTAAATTTTCTGACAAATTGTTCCCTCGATTCATCAATGTTCCATTTTATTCCACATCAGCAAGAGCCACAACACGGTGGAAATCCTTACTGTTCAGTCCACATTACCTAGGACCAAGCTCATCGTCCCTAATCTAAGTCTGAAACTAGAAGAACTTAGATCAGTACAATACTACAAAGCAAGAAGTTCCAAATCTATTAGCCTTTTGTGAAAATTAATGTAATGTTATCCCTTTCATTATAAAATTAAGCTAATTAAAATAAAAATTAAGAAGGGCAATTGCTAAATATCGTTAAAATAAAAGAAGACCTATGTCTTTAATAAGATTTTTTTTTCCTTCAAATAATTAGAGGGGCTTAAATCAAAATCTAAAAGCATCTTTACAGCGGAAGAACATACTCTATTTAACATCTGAAGACTAAAAGTATACCTTGTATATGAGTCATATATTAACAGTGTATCACTCCACTCTTCAAGTCGTAATGATAGCTTTAAGAATATCAGTACTCATGTATTAAGCTTATTTCAATCTTCATGCTCATACGAAATTTATAATAGTAGAGGAATACTCAGTTTAGGCATAAAATATACAAGTTGATTCAATAAAGCATCTAATTTAATAAAATCATAATCCCAAACATCACAAAAGCTCCTAGAGCCAGAGACTTCATCCCAACATTCGAAGCTCAGACAACCAATAACAAGAAGAGAAGAAAGCGAAGACGAAGAACCAGAACAAGATGAGAACAAGACAAACTCTCGCCCAACTCAACCAAGATGCCGAAACTCAGATTACCAGCCAAAGGAACCGAATATAGCAGGATACGGTGTGAAATTTTAACCAAAACCCAACTTGTTACACACATCGACGAGTAGAAGAGAAGAATCTTACTGGATTTTGCAAGAAGATAAAGCCCTAGGTTCGTCCCTTCATCACCTGATGGAGGGGTCGACGAAATCCAGCACCAACAACAGAATGCTTGCCGACGAACGTCTAGATCTGACAACGATGCCGATGGGATCCGACGGTAAAGTTCGTTGGGTGTGCGTTCATTTGACAACGGAGAAAGGGTGGACGGACAGCGATCGACAAATTGTGTTTTTAAATTTTAATTTAAAATAGGATCCGATTAAAATTTTAAAATTTTCTTACAAACTTTATTTTTTCGCAATATTCTTCATCTCCTCATCTTCAATTAAAGGAATTTAGGGGTATCTAAGCTAATTCAATCAAGATAGGTAAGACTAGTAAGCTCTGCTACTGGATAGTTAATATAGCTACATTGCAACATTCGAATTCAAGACAAAACATATTAAACTAGTTAAAATTTTTTTACAAACTTTTATGTTCTCATTCTCATTTTCACTCCTTTTCCTCTTCTCACTTCATAAAAAATCCTTTGAAGTTTATTTGATATGCTGGAAGAGTATTTTATGGAAAGGGAAGATGAAAGGCAATGAGAACAAATTTTAAAGGTAGGATTGATATACCAGAAAAAAATTAATGGGATTCTAATATAAATTTTATTTGATATATATATTTTAATTATAGAATGTAAGATATAAAAAGAATTTAAATAACCTCATTTTTTTAAAACTAATATTGAATAAACCTGAAAAAAAAAATCTTTCTCCAAATCAGCAAAGAAGAAGAAGGACCATCGCACTCGCGGTAAATAGGAAGGATTTGTGAAGTCGAACATATTTATGAAAGACCATAGCCGTTGCTAATTGAACTCATAGATCTGTCATTATGTCACTGTGATAGATTTGTGAAGTTGTTGTCATCCTTAAAACATATCGAACTATCAAACTTCCATATCCATGAAGTCGTTGTCAATCTTTTGTCTAATACTTCAAACGTGATTGTCATCACTATTGACTAATACTCTATTTAGATTTCATTTGTAAGCACTTATGGGGATTCATAAGCACCCATGTGGTGGAGTTGCAAAATAAAATCAGCTTTTTAATAAGCACTTATGCCTGAAATAAGTGCTTATGGAAGAAGCTGATTTTTTCAACTTATGATAATCACTTATCCTCCCATAATTACTTATTTCATTTTTCCTTCTCATTATCTACCCAATAATCACTTAAATCACAATATCCAAACACATTTCTTTTCTCAAAATCACTTATGAGGTAAAAATATCTAAATACAAATCACTTTTAACATAATCACTTATGAATAATCCCTTATCCTTATAATCACTTATACATAATCTAATCCAAACACACCCGTAGTCTATTTAGCTTATCATCTTACTAACCCATCGCATTATGGTCACTATGCTCAACCTTTGTAGGGAAGAAGGAAGATAACTTTTTGGAAGGGGACAATGTTGTCCAAAAATGTTGAGATCATTGTTGTTTTCATCTTCTAGAATATGATCCACGAAAGCACAAATTCTCTATGGAAGGAAGCATGGTTTCCATGTATGAAGGAATTTTAATGAGTTTTAACAATAATTCAAGTTAATCTGTCACAAGCTAGACCCAATATAAGCTAGTACAATAAGCTCGTTTTTAAATAAGGCATTTTTTTTAGGCCTAGCTTGTAATATTCTTAGTTTTAATGTATATCATAAAATGCATATAGAATTAAGAAAAACCAAAAGACACAGTAAGGTGTGAAAAAAAAAAGGGTAAAAATGTTATTTTTCCATATTAGAATGAAAAATGAGAACATTTTTTTTTCCTTTAGAAAAAAAAATTTATGCATTCTAGTCCCTAACAAGAAATATTTTATCATTATAGTCCTTAAGAAAAATTACAAGAAAAGACATGAAAAAATTAAAAATTATAATTTTACCTTAGGCTAAGGGAAATTTCATAGTTTTTAAAATTTCTGTCAAAATGGAACTCACAACGAGTCGAACCCAATGAAATATTGCTTAAAGAATAACTAGGTTAATATGAATTTATAATTAGTGCCAAAAGTGAAAGAGCGATTAATATACCCAAAACGAAATTGTGAGCTCCACAAAAGGTAGTACAAAAACATAAACAGTATGTGAACCCCATATCAATATATTTTGTGACAAGATAATGAGTTTAGTTCAAAATTAAACTTAGAATAATCCTGTATTAATAAAGGGACAAAATATAGTAAAAGTTATTTATCGGTAAAGGTAAAAGTTATCGGTACTATCTATATTTAGACTGATAAAATTATGGAGTATTTTGGGACAATAATACCCTTAGAAAGAAATGATGCAGCTGAAAGAGATAAGGAAGGAATTTATTTAATTGATTTTTGGAAAATATTTTATTAAAACTAACTCAAGGTAGTTAAGTGAACCAAGATTACTATTCACACATTACATCTATTTCCTCCAAGTGCATGATTAAGTGAGTTAATTCCCTTCCCCCTCCTTATTTATGCATCACATTTTGATAGAGTATGCTTGAAGCATGAAACGTTGAGGGTCCTTGGACAAATTATAAAGCACAAAAAGGAATCTTCATCACTTAGAAATCAAGCTTGGGAGGCTAAAGTTCAATTGCAAGGCATAGATGATCCAACCCAAGAAGTCCAAAAAGCTTGATTATGTTCTCTTCCTTGCAAGTTACAGATCCAAGCCCAAAGAGAGCCCATTTAGTGGAGAAGTGGAGATTACTTAAGTGATCATGTGCCACTCATGTGATCAACTAAAAAGGAATCTTCTTTATTCTATTTTATTTAGAATTTTCGTTTCTTATTATTAAATTTTTAGAAATAAGGCATATGGTTAAAGATTGTCTTGGATATTAAGTTTAGATTGTTTCCTAATTTTTAAAGATTAGGTTCTAGAATTTTCTATTAGTTAAAGTAAGAAAGATACCACCTTTTGATTGATTTGAGGAATATTTTGTTTCCTTTTTCATTGAGATTGTGGTATCTTCTTTAGGATTTATTAGATTTGATTATTTTTATTGTAATTTTCATTTTTATTTTAGTCTAGGGTTTTGGTTGCCTTATTCCTTTATATAAGGAGCCACCTATGTATTTTTGAGGGAGACAGATTAATGAGAATGAATTTTTAGAACTTATGTTCTTTTCTTGTGAGTTTTTCTCTTGTATCCCTTGTGTTCTTGAGAGAATTCTTAGACTTATCAAATGAGTGGTTTTCCTTTGTGGCGTCCCAAGGCTAAGGTTCTAAGAGACGGGTTCTCTTAGGGTCTTACCCCATTGACCAACATATCTTTCTTATTTTCTTGTTATTTTCGTGCATTATTTTCTTCTTTATTTTCATATTCACATATTTCCTCTTCTCGTGCTTTCTTTGCTGTTCGTGTGTCCTTATTTGATTCTAGCACGATCCGTGGTTCATTCCGAGTCATTGGAGGTTCAATCGTACGAGTTCCGCTTGGGTCTTTCATCACATTTGCAACAGCAAGAAAGAGAGAGAAAAGCTCCAAGAAACCAAGAGAAAGGCAAATTTGAAGGAACAAAACTCAACTACTTGGTAAGTGTTCCTACTATCTTGTACTTGTGTTTTCAAGTGTTTTGTGAAGCTTTCATGGAGTCATCTTCTTCCTCCATACCTCTATTACTTTCGACCTTGACCTAGTGAGAGAAAGAGATGAGTTTTCAACCAATAAACTTAGGGAAAAATTTGGTTTAGTTACTTGAAGCCTGAATATGCAAGTAGTTTGAAATATAGTAAGCTAAATCATTTTCTCCCATTTTCTTGAGAGTTTTAGCCAGATTAGAGTTTAAGTTAGAGTGGGAGTTTCATTATTTTGATGCTAAAGGGAAAAATCTCTATGCTTTGCCGCAACCTATTATACTTTTGTTTCATTTGTTTCTCAGTGAAAGCACGCCCACTCATAGCATTCAATTTTCCTAACATATCCTTCCAAACTTTTCATGGAAACACACCATTGTTGTAATTTCCTTTGTTCACTTCTTCAATTATAATGTCTATGAAGCATTTAATTACATGCTTTTGCCAAGTTGCATTTTTTGAAACTTCTATTGACTGACTTATTGCCATCTATAATATGTAAGATTCAACCATTCAAAGTCACTCATTATGACTCCAAAAACATTAAATGGACACCATCAAACCGTAAACATTAAATGATTCAGTATACTTGTTCAATGATTTGATACTTGAAGAGATCAAGATGCATAGCTAATGAAGAGAAGGAAAATCTATTTGATTAATGGAGTCTGGAAATGGACAATGAGCATAGAACCTATATGTGAACCATATGAATAATTCCTCTATTTGCTTGAGACAAATATAGTTTGTAAGCTTTATATAAAGACACATTGATATATATATATATGTAATTGCAAAATCAAAATGAAATTGCTCCCATGTGAAGCTATTAATGCACAAATGCTCAAATATATGTCTTTGCGAATTGATATATATATATATATAATTGCAAAATAAAAATGAAATTGCTCCCACGTGAAGATATTAATGCACAAATGCTCAAGCACATGTTGGTAGTTACAAATTATGGCTCTATATATAATACAATCAGCAAGAGAAAGTAAATTCCATGCACAGTTATAGTCTTTTGTGCACTTTCTCTTTGAATACATAACTCTCTCTATATATATATGGCCATAAAGAATCTTATTTTTTATGAAGACATCTACTTAATTAACCATATATATAATGCTAAGCAAGGAATTACTCTTGTACATAACTTGCCAATATATATCATCATGTTTGTCAATCATAATTAACTTACCATAGGAAATCAGTAACTAATTGTTAAATAACTGCTTAAGAAACATATTAATTTCTACTCATAGCATAAATGATGTACATCTATTCCATAATGGGAAGTATTAATTAATTAATTAATTATATATAACTCATGGGAAAGTCCAGATTCAGGTTCCATTTTTTAAATGCCTCATGTTTTAGGTTGTAGCTTAGGCTATTCCTCTCAATTAAAACTTCACGTGCAGTAAGCAAGAGTCACACAGGGTTCAATATTTAAAATAGAATGGAGACTAGGGTTATGCTATATATGTTTAATTGTTACATATGGTGGTGTAGTATTATATATATCTATCTTATCAGTGTGAATGGCATTTATGCATGGATTTATCAATCAATGAGGAAGAAGCAATCATATGCACATAATAGAATGTATATGGACCTTTTTCGCAAACAAAAATAATAAACTCAATTTCATAGACAAACAGAATTTGAAGTTAGTTGGTGGGTTTTAATTTGTGAAAATGAATTCCACAACCAAATATACTTATGAATTCACTAGAAAGTTCCCTAAACATAAATAGAGCTTAGCAGCCAAAACTAATAGAAGATTAATCCCAAATTTCACAAGTAAGAGCATAAACAGAAATTTGGATTTAATTCAACAATAGAGATAGAGTTTGTTTCCAGAAATATCAATCTAATCTTATATATGCCAAAACAACTCCAAACCACAATTCTTACAGAAACATCACACATCAAGCAAGTCTTAATAATACTATCAAACAAGTTAGACCGAAATCTCAATGTTAACCATTGAAACAAAGATAACCAATAAATTGGACCCTAGTTCATACCTTCGAGCTTCATAATTAAATAAATATAAACCCAATCCAGTATATGTCAGAACCAATCCCTAGTATCACCATTACAGAACAACTAGCATATCAAACAATAGATTTTATGTGCATCTATATCCTCCATATATAGAGGCCATCAGTACTATATCATAAATGATGGTAGAAGCATAATAGACTTTACATGGCACAAGGTGTGGCTAAAGATTTTCCATATGCATGCTAGCTATAAGAAAATTTCTGATTATATATATAGACCCTAATCTAAAGTCCTTAGACCAAACCCTAATAAAAAAGCCTAGGAATTGTCCCTTACTACCTCCTGCAAAATTTTTTACAAAAAAAAAAAAATAGAGAGCACAACTGGAGAATGCAGATAGACTTGAGAAAAAGATGGCCTTTGTCGAGTACCAAAAACAACTTTAGGCATTATAGGGAACTAAAATTGGAAGCTAATTCAATCTCTAAATAGAAACCATAGCCAAATGGTCAAGAAATAAAAAGGGGGAGTAGAGCTTCGAAGATTTACCTCTCTTGTTCTAAGCACAAAGCTTCAACTAGAAAAACTGAGATAGAGGGTTGGAAAGCAGCAAAAAATGGTGACAATGCAGTGGGGGCTTTAGAGATCGAGGCAAATTGGAAGCTAAAATGGGCAGTCGAAGCTAGACTTTAACCAAAAACAACATGAAAAAGATAAACTGAGCTAATTGAAGGGAAGCAGCTGAAAAATAATGGCAAGAAAGGAGAAAAAGAGGAGCTCAGTGATGGATGAGAAGGACTTACTGATGGCTACCACCGATCTTTAGCGTGAATGAAGAAAGGAGGGAGAATCATGGCCCAGGTGGAAGAGGAAAATGGAAAGTAAAGTGGAAAATGGGGTATGGTGCTGAGCAGAGGTTGGGTGCCGAGCAGAAAATGGGGACCGAACTGATTTGGGGAAATTACAAGGCATGCCATTAATGAATGTGATGTTCTTCGTGTTTTGCATATTTTTGAGAACAAAAACATCCAAAACAGCTCAAAGATGTTTTCATATTTTTATTTTGAAAAACAGGTTTTTGTTTTTTAGTTTTTGAAAACATGTTACTGAGAACATATCACCAAATGAGTTTTTCTAGTTTTTTGTTTCTCAAAACAAAAAATTGTTTCTAAAAACCACAATCAAATAGCCCCTAAAAAGATAGCAAGATGTAATTTCAGGGTTTGATATGACACTTTGTGATTGAGCTTCAAGAATCAGAGGCTTAAGACCTTTAATGGTGATGTATTTATGTTCAAGAAAGTTGTTGAAGGCTAAGAAAGAGTGTATAAAGAGTGGATAACAAAGAAGTCCTTAAATGTAGCAATTTTACCTTTTCTTGCATTATGTATCCTATATGATTTCTATGTACTTGATGACTCACCTTGTGATTATTTTGATGGTTTGTGATAATTGGCTGAGTTGAATGAAGAGACTTATGACCTCTCGATATCCATTTTGTAAAATGAAACTATGCTAAAATTTTCATAAAATTATATGGCTTAATGTGTTCAAGTGGTTGTTGATTGCTTTCATGAAGTTTTTATGATAAATTATATGTATATATGCTTGAATGATAAATACTTCTGAGATTCTTTGAATCTCACCTTTTCAAATGCTAAAAATGTCTAGGAACTCATTATGGCAAGGCTACTAAAGAGAAGAAAGGAAAGGAGAAAAAAATATTGATTAATTGTTATTGCTTGCAATGATCCTATATTTGGAAACTATGCAAACTTTTGTACATGATGATCAACATGTACCTTCAAGTTATTATGTCTCTTTAGGTCTTAAAGAATGTATGGCATAATGTGAGAACAAGTTACGGCCATGTAAATGTTTTAAGACTTGGATGTGAATGATCAATCTGACTATTTTATGATAAACTAGCTACTGATTAGATGTTTTGTTGGAGAACATATGAATGTTATATATGGTTAGAAATTAGAAAGAAAGAGTTTTAAAATGGTTAAAAGAACATTTAATTTGGATATATATATGATTTATTATGATTTTTCAAAGTTGGTAGCAGAAAACTGGGTGAAAAAAATGATCAAATAAATAGTAAATGTTCTTGAAATTTATTGTATTGATTGGTACAATCATGGCTATGCTTAATATTTTTTTTTTCCATATAGACAATGCTTTTAACTATTTTTAGAGACTTGAATCACCTCCATACAATTTTTATGGAATCAGTTATAAATTTTCAAAGTTCAGTTGATAAAATGAATTTACCAAATGAATAGTACTAAATTTATAAAAAAATTGTTTTGACTTTTTAAGTGATTCAAATTTCCAAATGTATATAAATAGACTCTAATAAGGCCTAGCACATGGAAATGAAGTTAAAGATAAGGTGTCACATAACCTATTGACAATGAGCTTGCGAGTTGGCTTGTAGTCCCATATTTTTTTTATTATTTTTTTAAATGCCAAAATTCAAATTCCATTTAATTTAACCATCACAAATTCACAATCATAAAATAATACAAACTTTTTTTCACATACATAATTATCTAAATTAATACAACCAAAAACTAATATGATCATCATTCATCATCAAATGAATAAGTTATGACCAAATAGGAACTAATATATTTTACTTATTGAACAAAAAAAATTAATAAACAATACTCATGGTAGAATCAGTGAAGATATAGAACTGAAATGTTCTCTGTTTCATAAACGATACTAAAGAAAAATGAACAATTCTCTAAACTATACTAATGTGCTCTAGGTTTAGTAGAATAGATTCTAGAACTCATACCCCTAAGGTTGATTTGGTGTCTATAGAATATTAGGGAAAAACAAATCTTGTTCAGATATGTCATAACAAAAGATTCCATTCATGGATCATTTCATCACTTTTAGATAAGCAAAAATTAAGCATAAGAGGTCGAATAAGCAAAATTAAACTCCAAACCCCCTCAAGTATGGGTATGAACTATTTTCCAAATATGAAATTATTTCCAAATAACAAAAAAATATTAACAATTTAATTGGTTGGGAATCAAACTTCACCATAGAATCTCTATTACACATTTGGTTTCACTTTAGCTCATTAGTTCATTAGACTATATATCGGTGTTGCAGTGGAATCAGATGGCAACATGTCATGTCCCATTTTTAAAATCTTTCCCATAAACATTTTTAATTGTAGCCAGTATTTTTGAAATAGATAAAGAAAAGCATGGCTTACCCATGGGCCTTTGTGGTACGTTGGCATTTTCGAAGTGGGAACCAAAGCCAAGCTGAAGTGGGTCTTCATTAGGTATGCGTGTAACACCCTACACCCTTAAACCCAAAATGTAACATTCAAAACATTCAAAACCACTCAATGAGACAAAACAAAGTTGGAGTTGCGGCCTGCTATAGTGTTGCCATGACCTCAGAGAAACAAAATAGGGTGGCATTGCAGCCAAACCCCTAACACCGCGGCACCATCAGCTGATACTATATCAGCAAATTGCTGATTTTTTGGGTAAACTTTTGACATGTACAACTTCTTGCTTCAACCTCCGATTGACTTGATTCTAACTCTTACAGGTTACTCTCATCCTAATCTAACTATAGACACCAATATCACCTCAAAATATCTTTGTATAGAGATTTTAGACATTTGACACCATTTTAGTTACATTTTGACAAAAACCAACAACTCAACATCTCCAACTGCCACCAATAACAAATCAGCAACCCAGGACCATTTGCACCAATCATTTATGACACAATCAACTTGTCCTAGGAGGTTATAACTCAGAGAAACCACTCTTATAAGTTTTGACCTCTTTGGACCCCAAAACCACACAATGAACTATACGCTCAAATTACACATATGCAAGGCCCAAAACCAAATTAGGCTCACAACCAGACATACGGGGTCTTACTTAAACACTCACACATACATTATCACATATTGACCCATACCGGGGTCCAACATTAACACGCATATCATTACGGGCATAAACTTGGTATTCAGCCATATCCACAACATTCATCATCATTCTACCAATTATACAATTACCACATATAGTATAATACTCCTATGATACAAGCCACATGCAAGACACACATCACTAAACTACTTGGTACAATGCATTACATAAACTAATAACATAGGCTACCAGCTAACTCGGATATTTCCAATGATGGAGAGAGCTATGATTCTCTAGTCTTCTCTAGACTAATGCTAGAGTCTTCACCTGAAATATTAGTTATGGAGGGGTGTGAGACAAAGTCTTAGTAACCGGGAAAACACACAATAGACAATAATTAACCATCAATCATATATATACATATATACATCTAATGCAATGCAATGCAGAATGCAATGTCATAAATGAACGTTCCCCACATCGTACACAGTTAGAACCATGGGCTTGTTGCCATCACAAGGCATACTTGATAAGTGATTCCCTTCCAACAACTAGTAAAGACTGATTCCATGATATCATCAAACTCTCCACACACTAGTATGACTTGGCCATAGTCCACACTAATGATTGAACCGTGGTTCTCTTTTTCCTAAACCACCTGAAGTAATGGTGATTTAGGGAAGGTGTATCCCCAATCCACTGCCACTTGGCTCTTCCTAGCCATAGGAAAAGGATTTAGTGGTAGAGATATACAATCATATCCACCTTATCACTTGGCCATTAGTGGTTTGGTATACCATGTGGTATCATCATATCCCATATCATCATCACCCAATTAATCATTTTTCCATATGCATAATGTGCTGATGATGCTCAATGCTATGCTAACATGTCCATGCCATACACATTCATCATCATACTCATAATCATCATCATCATTATGCTTGCATACTATCATGTGGGGATGCTCACTGATCATGTACATATATATTAACATAATCATACACTCAAAACAAAGAATAGAGATATATCTTACCATACTTCTGTTAGCCGTACACATGCCATGATTTGAAAAGAAAAAAAATATAAACAAATAGTATCATGGTATGAAAAAGAACAAACATATATAACTATTAACACACATACAATATATACCCCAGTTACCTTGAATTGTTGAGACAATGCACACAGGGGGGTTTAGCAAGCCTTCAAGGTACTGACAATGAATTGAACTTATCCAATAAAACAATTACACATTATAATGCCACAATATCCTCAATTTGTTGGGAATTTCAGCATACATGCAGCAGAAAAACTAGAAGAGATTCCCTCCCATGGATCCGTCAACTTTGTTTAGATTGAGATGTAGAAAAAGAATTTACCTCCGGTGCGTCCCTTGGTATTCTTTTTCATTTTGTTGGACCTTAGGAACTAACGCAATTGGTCAGCTCCCTCTATTGGTATCCACACAAATGATGTGTCCAACTCAAACGGCGTGCTAGCACCTCTATTTGTGAAGGTCTGTACATTCGTTCAGTTTTTGCTATCTGTCCGTACAATCTCGCTGTCTGTCCGTACAATTGCGATGTTTGTCCGTACAGTCCTGCTGTTTTTCTATACAGCCCATTGTCTGTCTGTACAGTTTCGCTGTCTGTCAGTACAGTCCCCTATTCGTCCGTACAATATCGCTGTTTATCGTTTGTCTATACGTTCGTACGTTGTTCGTCATTCGTCCTTTGTCTGTACGTTCATATGCTGTTTGTTTGTATAGTCTCACTCTCTGAGTATACGACCGCTCTCTCTTTAGGGTGATTCGAATTGTATTGATTCTGTACCCTAGTCTATATCAATATATAAATAGGATTTGATATTTATTTAATTTAAATCATTAATTTAAACTAAATCAAATATTAATTAAATAGATTAATTTGAATTTAAATCTATCTAATAGATTCAATTTAAACTAATTATCTAATCTATATCCAGAATCAAATCTAAATTTAATTTGTCATATAAATCAAATTTAGATTATTAGTTTAAATTCAAATTTTGAATCCAATCTAAACTAAATTTAGATTATGACATTAGTTTAAATTTAAATCTATCATATAGAATTAAATTTAAAACTAATTAATTTGAATTAATTTGAACAATATATATATTTCGAAATAATATATGTCATATATATAATATATCAAACATATATATATACTTCAAATTTTAATATATATATACATCAAATATATATATAATTCTATCACCCTAAATTGAACATTAAATTCATTGAATTTAGACACATTTTAGATTCAATGAATCTGGATATTGTAGCTCGAGTTAACCTGTTCTTATGTGTGACCCTGTAGGCCCATATGATGTTAGCAGTGAGCTAATAATACTATTGAACCCACAAGTCACAAGTGGCCTCTAGTAAGACATTATGACTACCTAAATCATATGAGATCGGAGATCCGATGTAACCTATCGTATAGCCCAATCACATATCTTTTGTCTCATAATATATAAGTCAAGTATGAGGCATGGAAACATCATCCTCATGTTACTGGACCATCACTTTCTTGATCTCTGAGTAGACTGACAAAACAAATGGAAACTCTTCCATACGAGCACGACCATGCATTTCTCAGTCTCACTCATCGAGGGGCCCAGATATATCTCTCCATTAATTAGAGGGACAAATTTCATTTTGATCATTTATCTTCCTCCACACGAGTTCCATTATGCCTGATCATAGCATTTATGATCTCCCGATTAAAGGCGACTTTTGACTATACCAAAGTATAGTGTTTCCCATGTAGGAAGCCATGATGATCTTAGGTGTGAGGGCATAGTAACACGGTTATATATGAGATATGCTTATAATTTGATCCATACAGCTATCTCATGACGGGTCAGTCCAGTGCCTATTCTCTAATAGAAACTTATGATTTTGATTTGTATCTTCATACATAATTATCAATCAAAATCATACTAGCCTTAGTTCATCATTGTTCCCACAAAGATGATTGACTAGGGACATTTAGGGTAAAATAATTTATCCAGGGGTATTATTATGAAGAAAATGTGCAAACAATATAATAATGTAAGAAAATTTTTTCATAATGAAGAACAATATTTATAATACAATGATTGGCCTAGGGCACAATCTCCAACAACTCCCACTTGCACTAGGCCTAATCGTTGATGTATCTAATACCCATTCACCTAACATGATGCTCATGCTTTATCTGTGCAAGCGGCTTAATAAGAGGATCAGCAACATTGTCATCAATTAGTATTTTGCATATCTTTTTATTACCCCTATAAATGATTTCTCTGATGAGATGATATCATCTGAGTATGTGTTTAGTTCTTTAATGTGACCTAGGCTCTTTAGCTTGTACTATTGCGCCATTGTTGTCACAAAATAGATCTATCAGATTTGAGATGGTAGGCACCACTCCAAGCTCAGTGATAAACTTCTTAATCCAAACAGCTTCCTTAGCTGCATCTGATGCCGCTAGGTACTCAGCTTCTATTGTAGAATCAGTTACATTGCTTTGCTTGGAACTTTTCCAACTAACTGCTCCACCATTCAAATAGAATAGGAATCCTGATTGCAATCTAGAATCACCTTTGTCAGATTGGAAACTTGCATCTGAGTAACCATTTACAACCAGCTTGTTTTCCAATCCTCCATACACCAAGAATACATCCTTAGTCCTTCTTAAGTGCTTCATGATATTCTTAACAGCAGTCCAATGATTCTCACATGGATCTGACTGATATCTACTAGTGATGCTCGAGGCATATGAGACATCCAGTCGAGTGCACAACATGGCATACATAATAGATCTAATTGTCTAAGCATATGGAATCTTGCTCATGCGTTCTTGCTCATCTAGTGAACAAGGACACTGAGCTTTGCTGAGATTGATGCCATGAGACATGGGTATGTAACCTCTCTTTAAGTCTTGCATACTGAACCTATGCAACACTTTGTCTATATAAGTGCATTGACTTAGTTCGATTAGCCTCTTTGATCTATCCCTATAGATCTTAATCCTTAGAATATAGGTGGCTTCTCCTAAGTCTTTCATTGAGAAACACTTTCTTAACCAAGTCTTGACATTCTGCAAGGTAGGAATGTCATTCCCAATGAGTGGGATGTCATCAACATAAAGCACTAGAAATACAATTGTGCTCCCACTAACCTTCTTGTAAACACAAGGTTCATCAACATTTTGGAAAAATCCAAACTCTTTAACTAGTTCGTCAAAACGTTGATTCCAACTATAAGATGCTTGCTTCAATCTATAAATGGATCTTTGAAGCCTGCAAACCTTTGCAGAATCCTCTGGACGTACAAAACCCTCCGGTTGTGTCATGTACACATCCTCAAGCAGCTTTCCATTAAGGTGTAACATCCCAAGAAAGCTAAAATATCTAGAAATATATTGGGAATTTGTAAAAATGGGCAGACACCGTTTTGCGTGAAAAAGGGCAAAGAGGTAATTTTTCTCGATTGTATGAAAAAATGAGAAATTATGTTTTTGCCCCTATAGAATTATACAAATGACATCTATGTCTCTAATTTTATTAAAATCACATGGGATGAGATGAGAAAAAGCCCTTAGGAAAAATTATACTTAATGATCCGAAAGTTTCAGAAATTATAATTGAAACTCGGGTCAAGGGTAATTTTGTAAATATGTAAAATTACTGTCAAAATGATGCCCTCAAAGAGAGAAGTCCAATGGTATATGACACTGAGGGTTAATGTTCAAGAATAAAGCAATAATTAGTGTCGAGTGTCCAAAAGTAACAGTAAACCGATAAAGTAAAATATGGGCCCTACTAATGGTTAAAAAGAAATCGAGTCAGGACATGGGCCATACACAGATACCATTTGAGACAGGATAATTATGAAAATATAAAAATAAAATTAGAATAGTCCAGTAGCCCAAAAATGCTAATTTACCATAAAAAGCAGTTTTATCAGTACGGTTAAAAATTACCCGATTCAAGATATATCTGGACCAGAAAAAATTGAGCAATCTTGGACACTTAAAGCACTCACTCTCTATGTGAAAATTGGGCAGCCTAGGCAGTCAATTCTTGCCCCAAAACTTGCTCAAGAAGGAGTTGAATATTTTGCCAAAAAGTAACTTAGGATGGTTAAGTGTTAAACATGATTAAGCTATATGATTAAGTCACTTAACCACACATTTTTCACCCATTTTGCACGTTCACTTCTAGTAGTAAAATAGAAGAGAAAAATGCAAGGGAGAAGAGAGAAAAGAGAGAACAAAGAAGAGGGAACTCAAGGGAATTGAAAGTTCAACCATTAGTAAGTTACTTCTCTACTTCAAGCTTGTTAGTTGTAAGATTTGAAGCATGGTTCTTGGAGTAGAATTTCTTCCTCACTCCCTTAGGGTTTTAGCCAAACATGATTTAGCAAGGAAATGAATATACAAACCATAGAACATGGGGGAATGCTAGGATACTCATTTAAAGCTTGAATATGTTGGTAGTTTGATGTATCATGAAGCATATCAATTTCCTCCTATTTTCTATGATTTTCAGCCCATTACTATTCACAATTAGAGTTGGAATTTCATGTTTTTGATGCAAAAAATAAGTTTCTCATGGTGAGAAACCTTAGGAACAAGTGATGATTTCATGAAAAAGCTTAAGATTAAGAAAGTGAAATTTTTAGATTTTTGAAGCTTAATTTGGAATGAACATTAACCAAGCTAGAGATGGAATTTGGTAATTCTGAGACCATATTTGGATTCCTCATGAAAAATTACATGAAATAGAGGTATAATTCATCATTTTTGAGTTAGAAATGAATTTTTGGTGAGATTCTTTAAATCTCACTCCCCTTCAATGACTAACCATGCTAGGGAGAACCAATGCAAAAGAGCTAAGGAAGGAGCACAATGCATGAAAAAGAAAATGATGTTGCAAGCCATTATGTTATAATGTGAATGATTGTTTGTGCGTTGTTTTACATGAGATTGTAAAATAGTGAATAATATGTTAATGTTGAAGAAAATATATGAAAATTTTCAGTTCTATATGTTGGGATATGAAGTTATATTCTACCAAGTTACATGCCAAAATGAGTTCATTTGCATGGGTTTTGGCAAGAAATTGCAATATAGATTGAAATAGGACATTTTCCAGATGTGTCTGTTTCATTCACCCTTTTTTGATACTTGATATTTTTATACCAGATAGAGGACATCATAAGCTTTAATAGGACACCTAATTCACACCATTTGGAGTTGTATATAATAAATGGTGAATTTTCAAATTTAGGGTTCAGAATAGGACAATATTGGGAAAACTGGAAACTAAAAGTTAAGTACTGGAAATTTCAAAAGATGACATAAAATTGTATAGAGCTCCAAAAATTTAGTGATTTATATGTATAAAAAGATATATGTCTTAAGATTCATATGCCACTGATTTGGAAGTGATTGGAGTTATAGAACGAGAGATATGTAAGTTTTCCCAAAATTGTTCTAGTAAGAGTTGGATTCTGACCCTTCATGATTTAAATTAAAGTTATGCCCTGTGGAAGTGAAATAAATGTATAAGAAAAATATGTCTATAAGTATACATGTAGAGATTTTCAAAGACATGGAGTATGCATAATTTGGGATAGAATAGAATGAAATATGACTTTTCAAAGTTGAGGTCACAAAACTGGAAGATAGAAAAATGACCAAATGAATAGTAAATGTCCACGAAATTACTGTATAAATTGGCCCAATGAAATTACTATTTATATTTTTCCCATATAGATCTAAATTTTAGAGACTTGAATCTATTAGATTAGCTGGCTTCCCAAGAGGGGGGTGAATTGGGAAGCTTGAAATTTTCTACAAAATATCAAGAAAGTGAAGAGAGCAAAGTATATAACGTAAAATAGAGTATAAGAGAATGAACTTTAAAAGTTGCAGTAAAGAGAAGAAAAACTCAGATATTTATCCTGGTTCAGTCTCTCCACTAAACCTATGTCCAGTCCCCAAGTCACCACTTGAGATTTTCCACTATTCTGCAAGAATTCAATGGGCTTCTTGCAAATGCCTCAGTACAAAGATGATGCTCTATTTCTAGAGCTTCACTCAATCACTCTATGCACTCTTACAAAGTTCTTCCCAATCCCTTGTGATATCCCCTCACAAGAAAATCTATCTTCCAGATAAAGAAAAGATTGTTTACAAAGATTAAACTCTCTTAAATAGAGTGAATATGAAAGTTGAAGTACAAAATATTGAATTGAAAGAGTAAGAAACTTTGAGTAGATGATTTGGCAGAGTTTCAGTATATACAATATTAAAATCGTTACCCACAACTTCAAATGATGTTATATTTATAGATTAAGGTCTCAAATATCCGTTAGAGACAAAATCTATCCGTTGGAGAAGTTATCTAATGGTTACTCTGAATATCTGTTAACCAACTGCATTTAATGCTTCTGACATACTGAAATTTGAATTTCGGTTGGTCAACAGACGAATTTCACAGAAATCGAAGGTTAACAGCTTCAATGTTGAATGCCTGAAGTTCGTCTGTCATGAAGTGAAATTCGAATTTTGATATTTTGAAAATGTTTCTATATTATGACATACGAATTTTCAAGTAGAAAATTTTGCTGTTAAGTGTGAACAGTATTTTCAATTTGCTGCAATGCCTTCTAAATTTGAATTTTTGGAACCTCAAAATTTGTCTGTCCGTAGCTGGTTTGTAAGGCATAGTAGTTCATGTGATTCAAAGTTCAAATTTTCAAATGTCAAAGTTCGTCTGTCAGAGAGACCACTTTTTATACTAACTTCAAAATTCAAATTTATAAATACTGTCATTCGTATGTCAACATATCACTGCAACAGACTCATAAGCTTAGTTTCTGAAATTCAAATTTTCATATTCAAAGTTTGTCTGTCAGTGAGAAATTTTGAAATTTAATCCAAACTTAGTTTCAGATGAACTTTAACATAATTTCAGACGAATTTCTTTAGTTTTCATAAGTTTCATTTTGTCTGAAATTCGAATTTTCAAAACCCAAAGTTCATCTGTTAGTGAAAGCTCCTTTCAGACACTTATCAAAATTCGAATTTCATCAAGTCAAGATTTGTCTGTCAGAGAGGCATCTCTTTAGACTTGTTTAGTTTTAGTACGAAATTCGAATTTCCAAAGCCAAAGTTCGAACTTTCACTATGACAGATTGGTATTAACCTTTCAAACTTCGTCTGTTGGTGGGTGTTTTTCAAATATTCCATGATTTAACATAGAATCAAGGTTTTAAAACATCTTTTCACTAAATCAAAGTCTTTTACTCAAATGAAACACTACTAAACAGCTATATCTATCTTTGCACAGACTTATTCAGAATTTTTTCACTTGAAACCTTTTGACCACCTTTGATATCTTTATTCTAAGCACTTGAAGGTTGATTTGAAATCATCAAAACTTCTTGATTCAATAGAATCACCTCAAGATGATTTTTCTAGATTTAGTTATGAATTTTTAAAATTCATCGGGTAAAATGAAAATCGCCAAGTGAACAGTACCCCAAATTTTGAAAAATTCTATTTTTATTATATTATAATTTTAGTCTCTAAACCATGATGAAAGGCATTTAAAATGATCTAATACATGGGAAATGAGCCCTAATATAAGATGTTGCATAAGGAATGCTATTTTGACGTCCATCTGCCAAATCTCGTAATCAGAGTATGCTGTAATGGCAAGAAGGATCATGACTGACTTAATCATGGCGACTGGCGAAGGTTTTATTATAGTCTATACCATGAGTTTGCTTGAATTCTTTTGCAACCAATCGTGCTTTGAAGGTATGCACTTGGCCATCCATGTCGGTTTTCTTCTTAAAAACCCATTTACACCCAATGGTTTTTATACCTTCAAATGGGTCAATCAAGGTTCATACCTGATTGTCATACATGGATTGCATCTCAGACTTTATGGCACACAACCATTTTTTAGAGTTAGATCCCATTACGGCCTCTTGATAGGTGGTTGGCTCTTCTTGATCCAAGAGCAACATATCACAACTATCAGTTGAAAGAAATTCATATCTTTGAGGTTGATGTCGTGCTCTATCAAACCTTCTTAGGCCTTGTGCTACTTGAGTAGGCTCATTAACTTGTTGTGAGTCATCTCGTTCTTCCATCTCTTGCTCAATGCGATTTTATGGGTCTCAAACTTCTTCAAGATTTATCTAACTCCCACTGGTTCTTTTAGAAACAAACTCTTTTTCTAGAAAGATACCATTTCGAGCAATAAACATTTTATTCTTAGTGGGGTTGTAGAAGTAG
The DNA here is from genome assembly GCA_026686845.1 of Adenanthera pavonina. NCBI lineage: Eukaryota > Viridiplantae > Streptophyta > Magnoliopsida > Fabales > Fabaceae > Adenanthera > Adenanthera pavonina. Next base: position 4,790,493 of record JAIVEN010000019.1, on the reverse strand, counting down.
TATCCCTTAGTTTGCTTAGGATACCCCACAAAAAGGCATTTTATAGATTTGAGTGCTAACTTATCTGAGGCTTGTTGCTTAACATATGTCTTACATCCCTAAATCTAGAGAGAAGACAAATTGGGCTTCTTTCCAGTCCATATCTCATATGGCCGCCTTAGATAGAACATGGTTTAGTGTGAACGCAGCTGTTTCTAATGCATAGCCCTAAAAGGATGGTGGAAGATCTGTTTGACTCATCATAGATCGAACCATATCTAACAGGGTTCGATTCCTCCATTCAGAAACACCATTCCACTGTGGTGTTCTTGGTGGAGTTAATTGTGAAACAATTCCACAATTTCTAAGATGGTCAATAAATTCTTGACTCAAATATTCACCACCTCGATCAGATCAAAGTGTTTTAATAGATTTGCCAAGTTGATTCTATACCTCATTTTAGAAAGTTTTGAACATTTTAAAAGATTCATATTTATGTCTTATTAGATAGATATATCCATATCTACTAAAGTCATCTATAAAAGTAATGAAGTACATGTGACCACTTCTGGCAGTTGTATTTAATGGACCACATACATTTGTATGTATTAGGCCTAATAAGTCAGTGGCCCTTTCACTATGTCTAGTAAAAGGTGCCTTTGTCATCTTTCCCAATAAACAAGATTCGCAAGTGTCAGATGATTCAAAATCAAATGAATTAAGAAGTCCATCTTGATGGAGTTTTGAAATGCGTTTCTTATTTATGTGGCCTAGACGACAATGCCATAGGTAGGTAGGATTCAAATTGTTTGACTTGATCCTCTTGGTAGATACATTATAGATATGTTCCTTATTGGGAACTTCAAGGTTCAAATAATAATGACCACCATGCAAATCTCCATCCGCATAAAAGATATCATTAAAATAAATAGAACATTTTTTATTCCTAATAATTGAATTAAAACCTTCCTCATCTAAATAAGAAAGTGAAACAATGTTCTAACTCAAAACTAGAACATAATAGCAATTGTTCAAAATTAACAAAAGCCCACTAGGCAAAATTAATTCATAAGTGCCTATGGTTAAAGCAGCAACTCTTACTCTATTTCCGACTCATAGATCTATTTCGCTCTTTTTCAGCTTCCTACTCCTTCTGAGACCTTGCACATTTGTACAAATGTGAGTTCCACGTATAATATCTAATACCCATGTTGAAGAAGTAGAAATATTAATTTCTATAACATAAATACCTGAAGTAATAGCCCATTATTCTTCTTTTGCTTTAGATCTTCCTTGTAGAACTCACAATTCCTCTTCCAATGGCCGGGTTCATTGCAAAAGAAACAGAGTTCTTCCTTAGGAGGCTTTGCCTTCTTAGCTTTAGGCTTAGGTTTGGGGTTGGGCATGGGCTTGTCTTGCTTCTTGGACTTGTTGTCCGGGCTTTTTCCCTTTCCCATACCCTTACCTTTCTTTTTCATTCCTTTTCCTTTCTAAATCATTAAAATGTTGTTGGGCTTTTTCTTGATGTTTTACTTAGCAGTTTTAAGCATTGCATGCAGTTCAGAAATTGATTTCTCCATGTTGTTCATAGTGTAGTTCATGACAAACTAGTTATAACTCTCTGGGAGTGAGTTTAATATCAAATATGTAGCTAACTCCTAGGTTATGGGAAATCCAAGCCTTTCAAGGTGATCAATGTAGCTTTTCATCTTCAAAACATGAGAGCTAACTGATGCACCCTCAGTCATTTTGTAGGAATGTAAGGCTTTCGTGGTTTCAAACATTTCTTGCCTTGCTTGTTGTTGGAACATTTCCTTGAGATGCCCAATCATCTCATAAGCCTCTATATGTTCCATATCTCTCTGAAGTTCTGGGATCATGGTGGCTTAACATTAGGCATTCTACATTCACAGAGTCATTAAGATGCTTATTATATGCATCCTTTTAGGCTCTTGGAGCATTGGCTGTAGGCTCCTCAGAAATGGGTTCATCTAGGACATGACTTTCTTTCCTGCTTGAGAACAATTCTAAAGTTCCTAAACTAGTCAAGAAAGTTCGTCCCATTGAGTTTGTCCTTCTCAAGGACAAATCACAATGATAGTATAGCAGAATTACTCATTGACATTTTCTACAACAAAATATGAAAAATTAAATTAATAATTTCTTACTAAAAATTAACCCTCATTTAATTTAGCAGGTTAAGACCCATATTTCACTTAATTATAAGTTTGCTTTGGCAAGATGCTTAAAATTAAGTTATTTAGGTAGGTAATTTATTTACAAATTACATCACATCTAATTCTTAAATCTTTATGGGATCTTTTCATCATATGACCCGACATGTTTAATCCCATCTAATGCCTTGAAACCCAAAACCATTTTAATAGTCTCAATTAAGTCATACCATCATGAACCTTTATGAGTATCACCATTACCCAAACTGCCTCACTAAGATAACCTAAGTGTATCCCACTTTGGTGGATCCTATATTTAGGCAATTAAAGCCTTGACAAGTGTTCATTAATGGGTGGCATTTATACTTAAAATTTAATTCGAGGGGTTTTATTATATTGTTGTTATTCATACATCTATTCATCAGAACATATATATAATGGTGCCATCCTATACATGCATATGATCTCATTATAAAGCATAAAATAAATGTGTCATAATATGGCCCATCTAACTTATATCCTCCCAAGCTAATGAAAGGATTGTTCTAACATAACACTTATAAAAGAAAACTTGATTGAACATTTGAGGGGAGTGAGGTGAGAAGAGAATGTACATCTAAAATATAGAGAGAGGCACGACACGCAGGCCGTATTTAAAACCACAATATCATCCTAGGGCTATATCATACACCATACCCATCCAATTCAAACAAATCATAACGTATATCACAAACATCTCATCTAATGAAAAGTTGTAACCTTTGTGATTTTAACATTAAATCAGATTAAGCATATACGAAACATATTGAAAACCTGAATTACATACTAATGGATTTTAATCGAATCATGTCATAGCAATAACAGATTCTCGTATACATATGCAGAAATATAGTCACATCACATATGAAAATCACATGAATCTCATCATGTCTTATATCAACAGACAACAAAATTGTTTAAACAGATTTACAATTGTTTCAAAAACCATTTTCACATAGATATATGACGTTAGAAACCGAATTGAGGAATATGATTTTTCAAAAACATATATCAGATATATGAATGATAGGCTTACAATCAAATTGAACACTGATTTCAAAAAAATGAATTGGACAAATTGAGTTCACACACATATCACATACATGCAATCATATACTCAAGAACTCAATTTAAATAATAATTGATGTGGCTTTAGTACTACTGTTGGGAATTTTAGCATTTATGTAGCAAAAAAATTATAAGAGATTTCCTCCCATGGATCTGTCAATGTTGTTTAGATTGAGATGTAAAAAAAGAATTTACCTCTAGTGTATCCCTTGATGTTCTTTTTCATTTCATCAAACCCCAGGAACTAACGCAATTAGTCAGCTCCCTCTACCGATATTCAAATGAATGATGAGTCCAACTCGAACAGTGTGCTAGCACCTCTATTTGTGAAGGTTCATACGTCTATTTACTTTTTGCTATCTATTTGTGTAGCCTTGCTATTCGTTCGTACGGCTCGTTATCTGTCCATAAAGCCCTGCTGTCAGTCTGCATAGTCTTGCTGTCTGTCCATACAGTCCCCTATTCATTCGTACAACCCGCTGTCTGTCTGTACAATCTTGCTATCTGTCCATACAATCCCCTGCTTGTATACAACAGCGTTGTTCATCATTCATCTGTACGCTGTTCGTCATTCATCCATATGTTCGTACACTATTCATCCATGCAGTCTCACCCTCTGAGTATACGATTTTGTATTGATTTTGTACCATTGTCTATATCAATATATAGATAGGATTTGATATTTGTTTAATTTAAATCAATAATTTAAACTAAATCAAATATTAATTAAATAGATTAGTTTGAATTTAAATCTATCTAATAGATTCAATTTAAACTATCTAATCTATATCTAGAATCAAATCTAGATTTAATTTATCATATAAATCAAATTTAAATTATTTGTTTAAATTCAAATTTTGAATCCAATCTAAACTAAATTTAGATTATGACATTAGTTTAAATTTAAATCTATCTTATAGAATTAATTTAAAACTAATTAATTTGAATTAATTTGAACAATATATATATTGAAATAATATATATCACATATATAATATATCAAACATATATATATACTTTGAATTTTAATATATATATACATCAAATATATATATAATTCTATCACCCTAAATTGAACATTAAATTCATTGAATTTAGATATATTTTAGATTCAATGAATCTGGACATTGTAGATTGAGTTGACACGTTCTTATGTGTGACCCTGTAGGCCCATATGATGTTGTCAGTAGGCTAATAATACTATTGGACCTAAAAGTCATAAGTGGCCTCTAACAAGACATTATGACTACCCAAATCATATGAGATCGGAGATCCGATGTAACCTATCGTATAGCCCAATCACATATCTTTTGTCTCATAATATATGAGTCAAGTATGAGGCATGGAAACATCATCCTCATGTTACTGGACCATCACTTTCTCGATCTCTGAGTAGACTGACAAAACAAATGGAAACTCTTCCATACGAGCACGACCATGCATTTCTCAGTCTCACTCATCGAGGGGCCCAGATATATCTCTCCATTAATTAGAGGGACAAATTTCATTTTGATCATTTATCTTCCTCCACACGAGTTCCATTATGCCTGATCATAGCATTTATGATCTCCCGATTAAAGGCGACTTTTGACTATACCAAAGTATAGTGTTTCCCATGTAGGAAGCCATGATGATCTTAGGTGTGAGGGCATAGTGACACGGTTATATATGAGATATGCTTATAACTTGATCCATGCAGCTATCTCATGACGGGTCAGTCCAGTGCCTATTCTCTAATAGAAACTTATGATTTTGATTTGTATCTTCATACATAATTATCAATCAAAATCATACTAGCCTTAGTTCATCATTGTTCCCACAAAGATGATTGATTTGGGACATTTAGGATAAAATAATTTATCCAGGGGTATTATTATGAAGAAAACATGCAAACAATATAATAATGTAAGAAAAAACACCTTCTTTTTTCATAATGAAGAACAATGTTCATAATACAATGATTAGCATAGGGCATAATCTCCAACACAATTAACATAATGTACATATAATCCAAAACCTATAATTCAACCATTCAAATTTAACCCATGATTCCAAAGGCATTAAACAAGCACCAAAGATCCTCAAATAGCCATCCAAATCATAAACATCCACATGCCATTAAGATTCCCAACTCCCTCAACAATTCCTAAGTTAGGGTTTATACTATACCATCTATAATCCCTTTTAAACTCATACCCAAACTTAGGAACACCAAGCAATAGTCCAATAATCCAATAACAACCATTTTAATTGGTTGAATCATCCCTAAACTCGAAACCTTGCTTACTTCCATGGATTCCATATTAGAAATGAATAGAAAAGGGAGGAGAGGAGGGAAGATCCACTTACCAACAAAGATTGAAGCTTTCAAGGTCTGAAAATTGCTCTCCAAGATTGAATTCTCCAATCCTTAACAGAGCTCCCTTCATTTTTCTCCAATTTCTTCTCTTTCATTCGACTGAATCACATATGATTTAAACATGTTTGACGTCTGGCATTGTGGTGGACGATAAATCACCACGGCATGAGACTCTCTTACTTGAAAAGAATTCGTGGACGATGTGTGTGTATGATATTTTCCCTGTTTCATTCATTGTAGCATCTTTATTTAAGGCTGCAATGTGAAGTGGTTCTGACTTCTTTCTTGAATTATGCTTCATTTTATCCTTTCTCTAATCCTGGTCCCTCTGGTGCTATACAAATCAATAGGTATACTTGCCATTAGCTTAAGAATAAGTCTAGGATAACATGTTGAGGGTTGTTACATTGCGACTGTGGCCATGAGCATCTTCTTCAAGTGTGAGTGTGAGTGAGGGATGGAGAACTGAAGAATAAATAGAAGAAAGCCATGGATTTGGTAGGGGAAAGCTGGAAATGAGAACTAAAGAATGAAGGAAGGCCACTGAATCACTAATTTTGGAGAAAGGAGATAGGGTTATTTTGGTTTTAGGTTGGGAGGGAGTGATTAAGTTTGAGAAGTAAGAGACCAAGGGAGGAAAGCATTAATCAAAACTAGGCAATCCACTACTGGCTAGAAAAGTAGAGCTAGGCAGGGGCGATTTGCTCTATTTGACGGGATGTATTTTTCCAAGCCCATGGCCATTATAATACGTTGGCGAGCCTGCCAACCCTGCCATATATATTTTCCAAATTTCTTTTGGCACTTGAATAATCTGAACAAATAACCTGGTAGTGGTTGGTTGATAATCAAATCAGAAATAGAAACCATATACCATTACTTGATCAAAATATATTAATACATACTAATCAATTAATAATCTAAGTATCATAATTCAACAAAATTAAACATGAAGCATAAGCAATTGAAATCAAATAGATGGAGATACTAGGGGGTTTATTATCAACTTACCAACCCCAATAAATGGAGAAATTGGAATCAAATCCTACCTATAAAGCCAAAGAATGGTTTACACTTTCTAACTTCCAATAAGTTCCCAAGTTGGTTGAGCTTGACCATGAAAAAGAGGAAGGATTAAGGAGGAGGCATTGAAACTAAAAGCAGAAGAGGAGGAGAAAGAAGTCATCAGATGAGGTTGAATCTGGTGACAAAGTTTAGAAGAGAAGGAGAAGGTGAGACGATGTTTGGCTCGTAGTAAATTTGGCGATGGCGAAGATGTTTGAACAAGGCAATTGCAAAGTGAAGAAAAGGACTCACTACTCATGATAGGCCAGCCTCTAGTCTGGACAAGCATCTATTAGACGAAGATTAAAAAAGATGAGAGTAAAGATGAAGAGGAGTTGAGGCAAGATTGTAAGAGGTGAAGTGGCAAATTGGAGAGGAGAGGTGAGATTGAAAGTGAAGGCTGAAGGGGGTTAGGGTTTGTTCAATTTAGTCATTCTTCATTTTCTTTCTTTCTTGTTTTGAGTCAAAGCCAAATGACATAGTTAGGGGGGCAAGCGGGCTAAATGGGATAACTCACAAGCTTGAGAGTTAGCCCACGGGTTAAGCAGTTCAGACTGGGAAAGTATTACTTCAATATGGGCTTTGTTTTTCCTAGTCTAGGACTGCTATGAAATAGGCTAAAACGATCCAATCTGCTGGTGGAAACCCATTTTCCCATCTTTAGGGAGGTCAAAAATGATGGGAGAGATTTTTTACTTTTTATTTTTTTCTCCTTTTTTAAGTTATCGTTTTGTATTTGAAATTCTTTTTTCAGAAAAAAAGGGCTAACAGGCTAACCCTTGGCCCACACGAGCTAATCAATTTTTTTATAGGTTTGAAGGGCTTAAGCCAAAACCCATTTATCATTTGTGCTTTGCATTTTACCGCCCAACCCATTACTTTGAGCGGGTTAAACAAGTTGACTTGATAGGCCTAACCCATATTCTCGACTATTGAGTTTCCAAGAAAAGCATTTGTAGCTTATTGAATGACAAATTTTGCTCTTTCTCTTTCCTTTTCCCCTTAATTTCTATCACTCAAATTTCAATGTACCAATTAGGTCTAATATGACAAACGGCTAAGTCTTCTTTGATTGTAGCTCTCCCTTGCAATGAATATGAAGATAAGGTGCTTCTTCAAATTTAAACCAATTAAAAACAATGAATGTATAAAATTCAAAATAAACTGCATATAAAATGTCAAACAACTATTCATAAGTTATATATATGTCACAATTAGCTTCCTATTCCATCAGAATTGTTTATGAGCAGATAGATAGATAAAAGAAGTAGATTAGTCTAATAAAATATTGAAATAAAATAACATATTTGGTAAAATGAATTAGCTATTTGATCTTTCAATTTTTGAGTCTTTTCATATAAATTGAGTTTTTTCTAACAATACATCTAATCTTTTTTTTCTCCAAACTAAAAGTGGGCACATACATTGTGCAAGTCATGAAAGCATTATTTTTAGGGAAAAATAAGCTTTTGGTCCTTGTAATTTTAGTCAGTTTTGCATTTAGTCCTTGAAGTTTATCTTTTTTTAAAATACTCCCTTAACTTTTGGCCATTTAATCTGTTCATCCCTATGCTTTTGCATATTGTACTAAGGACCACTAAATCTACTGTGTTGGCTAATGGAGCACCAAGTGGTATCTGACTTGGAGTTTTTCCCTTTATAAGTTAGACCAAAATTTTCCAGCTGTCTCATATTCCCAAAACACAGTATCATGTATAGGGTTACAAGGATCATGATTTCAATTTGTTCTTTGGTCTAGTTCTCACCCTCATCATGCATTTATCTTCTCTTTGTCCTAGGGCTCATCAATCTCAGTGTTGAGTGCAAGCATCTTGTCTCCCTCATCTACTGCATTTATCCGTTACTTTAGTATGCCGATTGTACTATATTTGGCTTCATCAATCTTCATCTTCTACTTTGAAATCTGTTTGGGGTACATTAGGTGGAGAAGGAATAGAAAGATAGTGGGTTGCATTAGGGTATCATAATTCTTGTTTCTCAGTTAGGTGTGTTTGGGAGTTGGATCGACAATTATATGGTATGGGCAAAGCAAAACTATGGAAGAAAAGGGTCAAAGAATATGATTTTCATCACATCTTGATTGTGATATATGCTCACCTTCTTAAGGTGTTTGTTTGACAATCTTTTTTTTTAAAGAAAATGGAATCCGAAACTTCATCAGCAAGAAGAGTGCACACAGATCTATATATATTTTTGTGCTAAATTGCTGAAGAAAATGTGAATTATTATTTGCTAGGAATTTTATGCTATATTTTGCACGTCTTTTCTAGAGCTACATTCAATCTCAGAAACAATTGCGTAATGACCATTGTCTGCATGTTGAATAATTTTTCTGAAATAACACTGAGCCAAAAATTTTCATTAAAATATGCTCTGCTTTTGAATATGTGTGTGTATATAGTTTGTTGTCCATCTGAACTGAATTAAGTCAATAAATAATTGAATTTCATCCATTTCTTCCTACAGGCTATGTACATTACAAAAATAAGTTTGAGATGTTGAGCAATTTTGATGAAGATTATCAAGGCTATTTGGTAAGTCTGTGGTGTATGTTTGGATAAAGGTATTGGAGATTTTTGTCATCTGGAAAGTGCTTTTTCAGTGATGCATGACCATGATGGTGAAATTGATGAACAATCGCACCAGAAGTATGTTATTGCTAAAAATGCAAGATGTGCAATTGTTGAATTTGTGAATCATATGACATATGTTGGAAAAGATATGATAGTGGCTAGAAAATTATTTGCTCCCATGAATTCATGTATGATATATCAACCTCTAATTTTGTAACCGTGGCTATGGTCTAATCCTATTTAGAATATTAATGTGAAGTTACTTTGTTCCACACACTTTATGTCTTGCAAAATATGCTATTGTTCCAAGATTATGATTGATATCAAATTTATTCAAATGTAATTTTGTAAAATAAATAGTTATGAAAAATGAGAGAGTATATGAGTTACGTATCCATAAAGTAATTTTTATTAACACCTAAGTGATGCTACAACCAACATTTTGAATTTGTAATCATTGCTACCCCTTAAATATTGTATATTGCTTATCACTCGAATTCAACATCAGTGATGGAATATAAGCATGCTATAAAAACTAGCTATATTTTCATCCTGCAATGACCTTACCATTTTTCACAAAAAGGACAAACAAGCATATATTTTTGTGCGAAGATATAAGAGCTACAATACAAAAGCTACAACTTTCAATGTTGAAGAATAATACCATTCATGGAGAAAAATAATACCCAAAACTTCATTAAAAAAAAGAAAAAGAAAAGAATAACACTCATGAAACACAGAACATAAGACAATCATATATCCACTAAAGCATCTTTTTTTTTTTTTACAAAATACAATAAAATCTTTTTTTAATATATATCGGGGGAGACCCTAAGCCTAAAAATTAAATAAGCTACACAACAATAGAAGCAACTAGATTCCAGAAACATCATGAAGCAAAAGAGGCTTTAATGACAAAAGAGCTAGTGTAAGGATACACATATCGCCACTAAATTCAGCTCCCAGATGGGCTAGTGCATTAGCTATTAGGTTCTTTTCCTCGTTACGTATCTAAACTCAACCTTCTAGTCGCTCTCTACGAGATTAAAGATACTTCACATTTGGTATCAATTGTCTAGGGTCAAGCTTCTCATTCCCTTTATGATCGCCTTTAGCATTAGACTCAACTATTACTTTTCTATATCCCCATTTCCTTGCAATCTCTAGCCCTATCAAGATTCCCCACTCTTCCACTTCTATAACAAAATATAGTAACTTAGATTCTGATAGAAGCCACATAACCACTTGAGACAAAGAAGTACTTGTAACAACCCTCATTATGCTACCTTGAGCTTAGTTTCGAGTTAATAGGAAGTTGCCTTGTATTTTGTGTTGTACAAGAGGAACCAGGACTGAAGAAAAGATTAAAACAGGACAAAATCTGGAAATAGAAATAGAGAAGGATCATATTGCAGCGAGGTATAGGGTTGTTGCGGCAAGACACTCATGGAAATTCAAGAATTTCTAGGTTGAAAGCACTTGTGCCACTGCAAGAGTCATGAAATCTGTTTAAATTAGATGAAAACCAATAAGACAAAGAGAAGGAAAATAGAGGAAGAAGGAGGATTCTCTGCTAGGTTTTGGAAGATCAACCTTTGGGAGATATTTTTCGGACTTTAGGAGCTTCAATCTTGGTTGGTAAGTGGATTCCTGCTCCCTCTCCTCTCTTTTCTATGCATTTTTAGTTTGAACTTGTGGGAATATGCTTGGTGTCAAGTTTGTAGATGATTCTAGTGATTAAAATACTTGTATTGGTGTTGTTGAATTGTTTATGGGTGTCCTTGAGGTTTGGGTATAAGTTTAGGAGGGGTCATAAATGATTTTCCCTAAACACTAATTTGGAATTCTAAGGTTTGCTTGAATCTAAGTCACATATGAATGCTTATGATTTGAATGGTTGTCTGTGGTTCATTGGTGTACAATTATGCTATTGGAACATTAGGTCAAGTTTGGATGGTTGAATTATGAGTTAGGAATTAATATTATGTGTTGTGTTAATTAAAGATATTGTGATATTATAGTGCATAATCGGTTGATTAGAAGTGTTGGTCCGTGATTTAGTGCTTTGGAGGCTTGGGAAATCCCCTATATGCATTATGTCATCAACGTGAGGTGACTAGGTGTTTGTTTTATAATTGTTTATTTGTATTTATATATGCATATTTCTATTCATACCATGATATCTTGATGTGTGTGTATGGTTTCATATACATATCATGGTATACACATAGTTAGATGAGGTATGAATTCCAATCCCTAGTACTTGTGTATGATGATGATAAGTATGATGTGATATGTGTATATTGATGATTATAGCACACTCACATGATAGCATACTAGCATGGCATAGATGATGATTATGATAATGATGATGATTGCATAGTGACATATACATGTTTACAAGATATGAACATTATCACCACATGAGCAAAGTAAGATATGGTGGATTGGGAGGCGATGATGAGATGAGAAATGTTATGATGATATGATATGGTGATAGGATGGAAGATCCCTGCCACTAAATCCTCTTTCATAGTCCAGAAAGCTAGGTGGCAGTGGACTATACTTTCTTTACATCACTACTAATTCGGGTGGTTTAGGGGAAGGAGAGTCACGGTCCAAGTATTAGTGTGACCTTTGGCCAGGTACATTAGTGAGAGGTGAGCTTAATGATGTCCCAAAATTAGTCTTCACCAATTGTTAAAAGAGAATCATCTATTTGAAATGTCTTGTTATGATGTCAACTTGTGGTTTTAACCTTGTATGAGGGAGACATGCATATCATGGCATTTTGCATTGCATTACATCATTTGCATATATGTGTGGTATTGATAATATTGTTGCATATGTGTTTGTCTCAGTTACTGAGACTTTGTCTCACACCCTCCATGACTAACATTTTAGGTAAAGACTCTGGTACTAGTTTAGAGAAGACCAATGAGTCATAGACTTCTTTGCTTTGGGAACATTGCTTGTATCTAGTAGTTTTACCATTTGGTTTATGTAATGTATTATGGCAAGTAGAGTTGCGTATATGTAGATATGGTCTTGTTATCCTGGGAGTGGTGTTATGTATGTTACACAATGACATGGATGGTTATGATGATATTGATGTGATAATATTGATGATGATGAAATTTGGATATATGCACATGTATGGTTGTATGTGTGAGATGATGGTTTAGATATTGGTATAGGTTGTTGCTGTTGCTACAGATGTCTATAGGCCAGATTGGTTGTATGTGTGAGCTCAAAGTGCTTTTAGGCCTAATTTGTGTGATTTGGGGCATATAGCCCATTATGTGAATTCGGGCTTTAAGGGGGTCAAATCTCGGAGAAGTAGTTTCTTTAGGGTGAAATCTCCTTGGACAAGCTAGTTGTACCAGTTAGGGCCTGTGTGAATGGTCATTGGGTGCCAAATTGCCTTTGGTAGCAATTAGAGGTTGTCAGTTGTGTGTTTTGACAAAAAGTGACTAAATTGGTCACAAGTATCTAAAATCTCCATATGAAGATGGATTGAGGTGAAACTAGTGTCCATAATTAGATTGAAACAAGATTGACTTGTGGGAGTTGGAATCAAGTCAATTGGAGGTCGAAACGCAAAGTTATGCAATTTGGAAGTTTGCCAAAAAATTAGTAAATTACTAATATGGTATCAACAGAGGGTGATGTGGTGCCAGAAGCTTCACCGTGGCACTAAGTGCTACTGCATTTATGAGGCCACGGTGGTATGTAGCTCACCATAGCTCTATACAGTTCAATCTTGTTTTGTGTTTGTCTATGTTTTTTAAAGTCCTTAAGAGTCGTTCTGTGAGTTTTAGGAGTAGGGTGTTACATTTTGGTATTAGAGCAATGGTTTATGCCATTGTTTCTACTTGTGGTAGTACTTGGCACATTTTGGATTACATAAACTTGGATATTCCCGTTACAATGCTAGTCTAGAATCATATAACTAAAGATGTTGCTACTAGTATATAAGGGAAAGATGTCTTGTGGGGGTTAAGGAAAGCGATGGTGATCTCATGAGAGAGATGCACGAGATGTTGACTAGATTGAGTGATCAAGTTCATAATCAGGGAGGAACACAGATTAGAATGCAAGCACAGTTAAGTCAGCAGGGATAAGATGATGTAAATGAAGGCGATTTTCCCTCCTTCCTTTGCTTGGCTAGATTGTTTGGTTCAACTTCTCATTGTATTTTCCTGCTTTGACTCCTATGATAATGTTGTGGAGAATTACTAGAAGGTAGAGACAAATTTATATTACTTACAAATACTGGGAGCATGCGTATTACACGGAGTGGATGCAACTCAAATGGAAATTCATCCTAATTTAAGAATAAGGAGATGGATAGAATTTAGTTCGCCTTCCCCATGCAGGTTTTCTTGGCAAAGAAAATAGCTTCTTCACGATTAAGAAACAAAAGGACCTTATATGTGGATTCTTTATTAATGCAAGGAACATGCTTAGATTCGATGATGAAATTCACGTAAATCATAAGACCACACCCCCATTCAATTACTAGTGCATAGAGGAACTTGGGATCTAAAGCTTATTGTGCTAATAGAATGTGTGGATTTCAAGAAAGAAGATTACCTTGGTTATAATGACAAGTGAGGTGATAGATCCAAGTCTAATGAGCCTTTCCCACTTGGTATCACCATCAGTAATTAGTTGTAAAAATGGATACCTTCCAACGTTTGGAAAAGGAAGGCTAAACGATGATGAAGGAGTGTTCTACTGAGTGTTGAGGTTATGGAAGCTCGGTTGGAAACCAATGAGTAGTTATTGGTTGTGGAGTATATATCATTAGAGTGTGTCCTATCTTGACGAATGAGGAGGATTGAGGAGGAAAAGATAATCTTAATGATTTATGCTTTTTCCCATCTGTGACCCACAGGAGGAATTAGAAAAGAAAGTGGAGTAGTCCCAATCAGGGGAGATAAAGGTAAGTTGTGGAGTAACATTAAGCTGTAGGCATTGCAAGGATTAAGTATGGAAATAACGATTGAACCCTAAAGGTAGAATGTTAAGGTATTTTAGAGCAGTGGAAGGATAGTGCGAGAATTCAACCTGATGCTTTTAGATATAAAGTTGGAAGTAGCAATGATAGAAAAAGGGCTCAACTAGTAGGAGTTGTATTTGGAGAGGAGAACCTGTGTCTAGGAACCAAGATAGGATTGGATGATAGAGGCCTTGGTGGTGATGGTGATAGTGAAGTCAGTGCCATCAAGAAAGATGGCAAAAGGGCGGTGACTATCATATGGAATGTTATGTTTGTAGATTGTGAAGGTAGTAGTTGGATATTTTTAGAATGAAAAAGATGGTCAAACAATGCTGGAAGAATATGTGATATGGTTAAGAGGTCACTAGAGTCTTTTGGGCTGAACCTAAATTGGGAAAGAGATTCTTGTTCTTTTCCCTATTGATAGGAGTTCAAAGGAAGGTAAAGTTAAACTTTGAGATAGAAGGTCTATTTGGAAATTTATGTATTAATAAGTTTTCAAATTTGGAATATGTGCCAGTATGGACTTAGAAGAAAGATTGTTACAATATCTTGTGTTGAGTTGTAGATGGCTAAGGGGTTAGAATTTTGAGTTGTAAGAGGTCGAATGAGAGTTTTACGACTAGGAACAAATTACAGGAGATGCCTGGGCTATGAACATTCTAGGAAGTGAATGTCAAGTAAGGATTTTAAAGTTGATGGAAGAGTTTTGTGACTCTCTCTATGGCTTAAAGTTAGGTCTATGAGGGGAATATGTTGTTTGTTTATTGTGGAGGAGAAGTTGCCTCTAGTTGGTGACCTTGATCAATAGTAATGGTTGAAGTATTGAAATGTCATGGATATGGGTTAAATGAAGTCTTTTCTTGTTATATCCCTTGATCATAAGAACTTGAATTGTGAAGCACTATATTGCCAGCGTAATGTATCGGCTACCCTTGAGGATGCATAAGAGTAGAAGTTGTTGAACTAACCTCCTTCCATATGATGTTGTCTCTGGGCTTTCCTAGTAATAGCTTTGGAGAATATGTGGGAAGTCATTACTATCGGGAAGTATGAGAGAACCCTGTATGGTATTAAATCATGAGTCTAGAATTAGCAGTTAACTAGTTGGGGTTTAATGCTGGCTAGCTATGCTTTTAACACACCAATCATTAGGGGTGTGAGGCACTAGTAGATTCAGAGTGAAAGACTTGATGATAATATCAAACTGGAACTTAGTTTCACTAAAATTCATGGTCAATTGGATGCCTATCTTCTGAAAGATTGATTGGGTACACTAATCAATCAATATATACATTATAGCAATTCATTGGTCATGAGATGAGCGATTCTTCAATTAATGAAAAGAATTCCTAATCTTTCAATGACTATGAGAAGGAAAAGGGGATTGAAGACCCAAAAGTAGAGCTTGTGTGGGATTTGTAAAGATCAAGGTAGGTAGTTGTATTGTAATGGTTGAATTAGATCAGAAGGAGATATTTGACTCGTAAGAAGGACCCAAACATTATCAGTATAAGATCAGTAAGTTATGATCATGGTATAATAATGACTAGTAGGTAATGGCTCATAGCCTCTTGCTATAATCATGATGACTGTGAGGTCTGTAATGGAAATGAAGTTAGAATGGTATGATGGAAGTAGGATAGTGATGTTCATGAGTGATCCAATGTATCGTATGACTTTATATGTGGGATTGGAGGAATCAGAGTGTGCAGCAGGAGCAAACTTAAGGAGTACACAAGTAGAATACTGGAAAAGTTATAAGCCCTCAAGATTAAAGGGGTCTCTCCATAAGCGAGATTGTTAGAGAAACGTCGTGTACATAAGAAGCATGTGGAAAGTAATGGGGCAAAATCAAAAGGTTATGTTCAAGTGGGAACAGGAATATTATGCTAAAGGTGAAAACAAAACAAGAAGGACTCTTTTAAATGTATAAGTAGTTTTTGATGGACTTATCGGTGACGAGGTCTTGTGAGATCATGAGATGATTTGGAAGAGCGACACTATCACAAGAAAACATAATTAGGACATTAATGAAGTTGTTTTGATGATGATAAGGCTATAAGAATTTTGTGGATTTCAATGATGCAATGGTTTTGCATATACCTTTTGAGGTGCCATTTGGTTGAGAAGTGGATGATTTTCCAGCTAAGATAAGCTTTTATATAGTGTGGGCACCTGGACAGTGTAGTAGGATTAACCCTCAAAATGCCTAGTGATGGTTTTAATTTGTTTAATGTCAAAGGTGTAGTAAAGAAATTTTCTGAGGCACAGTAAATGTAACACCCTACCTCCAAACACCTCCAGATTTGACCAAAAACTTCAAAATCTAACCAAACGCAACCCAAACATCTCAAAACAACTTCCTAAAACTTCAGAACAACGAAAACGAACCAAACAACACCAAAAACTAGGCTGGGGCTGCGGCCGCTACAGTACCACTGCGGCTCTGGCCTTTCCCTGTTTCTCCATCGTTACTGGACTATCTGGCACTGTGGCCTGCTTCCTGGAGCCGCGGCGCCCCCTACTAGTTTCCACACCAGCAAAAACTCAACACCGGGGTGAACTTCTAATGGGCATAACTTTATGCTCCGACCTCCGATTGACTTGATTATGTTAGGTTTAATGTAATATAAGTTTTGATGATGACAAATATAGAAAAATAAGGAACAAAAGTATCATATGTGTCTAACATATATAATATTCCTTATAGAAGTAAAATGTACATTAGCATGTATTTAATTATGATTATAATGCATATATATCATGCTATGTGCAAGTATATCCACTGTACTTTTACAATGAATAATATAAATGACAAATATAGAAAAATAAGGAACAAAAGGATCATATATGTCTAAAATATAATGTTCCTTATAGAAGTAAAATGTGCATTAGCATGTATTCAATTATGGTTATAATGCATATATCATGCTATGTACTAATATATCCACTGTGCTCTTACATTGTATAATACAAGATGAATATATAAATTGGACTAACTACTTAGCTTGTATGTATAATACATTAAGTGTAGGATTGTCCAAGAAGGAAGAGTGAGCATTGGAATAAAGAAAAGAAAATCAACATCATGACTCACTCAAAGAAGAAGAAGGAAAATGATGCTCCAAGATGTGAAGAATTCAAGTGTTAAAGAATTAAAGATCAGAAGGGAGCATCCCAAGAAGAAAATGACTAAATGGAAGTGGAACTTATTATTTGAAGATCTAGTTACTAGGTACATTTTATTTTCATTTAGGTCTTGAGGTAGGATTAATCTTTGAAAATTTACTTAATCTTGTTACCATATGTTTTAAATGAGTTAGATTAAGTAAATATGATGTTAACATAAGTTAGAATTGAAAAATAGTGGCTAACAAATTGGTTTTATGTTTAGCTCATGTTTTCAAAATGGTTTTCATGAAAAGTCTTACCTTATGCACATAACATTCAGAAGTTATGGGGATAAAGTCTTAATCTCAATGTTATTTCTAAGTATTCTCTATTCATTTTCATGAAAAGAGATGAGGTTATCCGTATAACTAAGGTCTGCATGATGTCCCTGCTTCTGTCTAGCTCAATTTCCTGATAAGGTGCTTATCTTATTCGTATAAGGGACCTAACAGTAAAGGTCACTTGTTCTGTGCTACCCGTTATTAGGATAACCTAGGGAAGTTATCCCCATAACGTGTAGGTTATCCACATAACCTAGGGAGGTTATCCGCATAACTTATGTTATAGTACTCTTGTACCTTCCAATGTTAAATCCAATTTTAGCATAACCTTGGGAGGTTATCCCCAAAACGTGTAGGTTATCTGCATAACCTAGGGAGGTTATCCTGACAACCTATATTTTTCAGAAACTTAGTTTGTGCTGATAATTCGTTATTAGCATAACCTAGGGAGGTTATCTTGATAACCCATATTTTTCAAAAGCTTAGTTTGTACTGATTGTTTTTTCAGAAACCTAGTTTGTGCTGATTAAACTTTATCCAAACAAGGAATAACATCCTAAGAGTTTATTCTAATAGTCCTCAAAGGTATCCAAGTTTGTGAGACATTATTTGAACAACTAAGAAGGTTTTCATGAAAATATTCTTGAGCTAAAACTTAGTCATTTTGGAATGAACGTTATCTGCATAACCTAGCTAGGTTATCCGTATAACGAAAGTCTAACATTGAAACTAAGAGTCAACGGTCACCCGTTATTTATATAACCTGAGGAGGTTATCTGCATAATCTTTGTCAGACACATTTAATGCGGTAGTTGAGTGGCTCTTTTTGTAGAGTAACAGTTAGAACTTGCTTTCAATGGATAGTTTAGCCACAAATCTATAAATAGAACATCATTTAAACTTACGGGGAAAAAGTGAGTTTATGCGAAAATATTGTTCATATACATAAAATCTTTCTATATTAGCATCATATGAAAAACCCACCTCAATAGAGTGAGCTTTCAATGTATCATTTACTCTGAGGAAGAGTTTTCATTCTGTATTCATTCTTCTTTACTATTTTCTGGGCAGATACTTAGTGTGGGGTATCACTAAGGGAGATTACACATCTTGTAAGGGTGTGGGGAGAGTGGCTTCACAAGCGCCTATTGAAACTTGTGGGATGTACTGAAGCTTCACAGGTGCCCGGATCAAACTTGTGAGATATAGTGGAAAATCCCAAGTGGTGGCTTGGGGACTAGATGTAGGCCAAGTGGTTGGGCTGAACCAGTATAAATTGATGTGTATTGCTCTTTATCTTCTCTATTCATTTACTGCACTTAACTCTCTCTCTTTATTCCTGTTTTGCTGCATATCTGGTGAATTTGGGTTGTGATCCAAAAAGGGTGAACATCTTACATCATCCAATTCACTCCTCTTCTTGGGTGACCAGCCAAGCTAACAGATTCCAACTCCTAAAGTCAATCTAGTCCTAATCTATCCATAAACACCAACTTTACCTCAATCCAACTTCGCATGGAGATTCTGGACCCCTGATACCGTTTTGGCCACTTATTGACCAAAACTCACCACTAACTACCTCCAATTGTCACCAAAGGCAATTTAACCACTCGGGACTATTCACACAGGTCCAAAACCCCCAAACCAACTTATCTAAAGAGGTTCTACCTCAAAGGAACCACTCCTCTGAGATTTGACCCCCTTGAACCCCAACTTCACAAAACAGGCTACCGGCCCTAAAACACACCAACGAGGCCCAAATCCACTCTAGGCACACAAACACCACCATACTAACTTCTCAACATCCAAAACCATGTAAACACCACAATACAACATACACAATTCCACATACATAACCATATGTACATCCATCCATAACAATCCTTATAATGTCATACATTCATTACAAAACCTTCTATCCTACTTGGCACAAGATACATTATCCAAATTATATATAAACTACATAAACCTAGTATTCCCATGTCCGATGCTACTCCCTCATCTTCTCCGGACCAGTGCCAGAATAGTCACCTGAAAGATTAGTTCATGGGAGAGGGGTGTGAAACAATGTCTCAGTAATCGAGAACAACCACACACACACACACATATATATATACACATATATCATACAATTCATGAATGCAATGTGAAATGAATGGAATGTATGCCTCCCTCGCAGGGATCCCATCCTTATCCTCCCTAACATATATATATATATCATATATCATATCGTCATCACATCATAACCACCCAATTCGCTATATATCACAATCTCACAATGTCATGTGGTGATGCTCATATATCATCATGTAATAATCATCATGATCTCAATGTTATGCTATGCATCATGCCATATCATATCAATATCATCATCACATGTGTAATCCTCATCATAATCTTAATCATAATCCTCATCATAATCTTAATCATTGTCTAACTGTGTGCATATCACGATATATAGAAAACACACACACAAACACACACGATATATAAAGAAACATGCATATATATACAAATATACGTAACATCATACAATATGATAATATAATACAAACAAACACCTGATTACCTCAAATGCCAATATCACACACACGAATCCCGTGAACTTCTTGAGTTGTCTAACACGCTTGAACCCCTCTCAGGCTACTAAACAGCCTTCATAATATCACAATTCCTCAATTAACACAATATACCGATAACCAAACATCACAATTCAACCAATTTAGGCCTAACCCAAGGTTCCAAAACACCTTTTATGCCTCAATAAGCTCTTAGGTCCATTCAAACACTACTCAACCATATACACTTCGGATTCGCAAGAGCCTAAACAAAAAACAACCTAGGGTTAAGCTCAAATCATACATACACCCTTCAAAACTCACATCCAAGCAACAGGAACACCAAGACACACTTCCGTAATCCTATTTCATCCATTTGAATTAGTGGATTTCAGCCAGAACCAAAGATCCAAACTTAAAATGAAAAACCCCAAATTTAAACCAAAGAAAATGGAGAGGGAGGAGTAGAAATCACTTACCAACATGAATCCAAGCTCTTGAGGTCTGAAAATCACTTCCCAAGGCCAAATCTCGCAAGCCCTAGCACAGCTCCTCATCGCTCCCTCTATTTTCTTCTTTTCCTTCGTGTCCAACTGACCAAGATGTTTCTGATTTAAACAAAATCCTCGATTCTCGCTGCGGCTTCAAGACAACCCGCCTCGGCTTTGCCAGTTTTTAGCCGGAAAGAGCCACTGGAACATGCTCTCTTCACGGCAGCTTTGCTTCTCGCCATGGCGTAGAGCTCTTTCAGACTCTACTTGAACCTTCATCTATCCTGTTTCCTTCAGTTTTGCACACAATGCCAAAACAATATCATGAGGGGTGTTACACTTTCCCCTCTTTATAAAAATTTTCTCCTCGAAATTTTAACTCTTACATCAAGAAAAGATCTCTGGATACCTCCTTCGCATGGATTCTTCGGTCTCCCACGTGACATCATTGGATGTCAAGCCGCTCTATAGGACCTTTATCAACTTAATGGTCTTATTCCTCAACTATTTCTCCTTAACGTTAAGAATTTGTAATGGCGTGACCTTAAAAGTCAGATCCTCTCATACTTGAATTACCTCATCATCAATTATATGAGACGGATCTGAATGATACTTCTTAAGTTAAGACATGTGGAAAACATCATGCAATCTAGAAAGATTAGGTGGTAGCGCCACTCGATACGCTATTGGCCCAATTCGCTCCAGAATTTGGTATGGACCCATATACCGTGAAGTGAGCTTCTTCGCTCGAATCGATCTTCCAACACCAATAGTAGGAGTAACCTTTAAAATCACATGATCTCCCATATCAAACTCTAATGGTCTCCTCCTCCTATCCACATAACTCTTCTGCCAACTCTGAGCAGTAAGAAGCTTCTAACAAATACTCTCTATTTGCCGAGAGGCTTTATCTAATATCTGGGCCTAAAAGACTCCTTTCACCGAGTTCAACCCAACACAATGGTGACTTGCACTTTCTACCATACAACGCTTCATATGGAGCCATTTGTAAACTCGAGTAGAAACTATTATTATAGGCAAATTCAACCAATGGCAAAAATTGATCCCAATTACATTTGTTCTCTAGAACACACGCCCGCAGTATGTCCTCCAGAGTCTAAATTGTCCTTTCAGTCTGCCTATTAGATTCAGGGTGATAAGCAGTATTGAAACTCAATTTCATACCCATGGCCTTTTGAAGAGATTTCCAAAACCTGGATGTAAACCTAGGATCTCTATTTGACACAATATTCATCGGAACTCCATGCAGCCTTACAATCTCATTCACATACAACTGAGCTAACTTCTCTATCGAAATAGTCTCCCGAATTGGAAGAAAATGGGCCGACTTTGTCAACCTGTCCATAATGACCCATATTCCATTATGTCCTGAAGAGTTCATCGGTAATCCTAACACGAAATTTATGAAAACGCTATTCCATTTCCACTCTGGGATCTCCAAAGGTTGCAACGTACCTGCAGGAAATTAGTGTTCAATCTTTACCTTCTAGCAGATTAGACATCTTGCCACATACTTTACGATGTCATTTTTCATATCTGGCCACCAATAACCATGCTTCAAATCTTGGTACATCTTGGTGGTACTTGGGTGAATAGTGTATATGCTCTTATGAGCTTCTTCCAAAATAATTTCTCGTAACCTTGCAACATTTGGCACACAAATCTGACCATGGTACTGGATGATACCATCCTCCAGAATATCAAGGTCCTGGGTCTCCGTCATTTCAATCTATTCCCGAATGCCCAAAAGATAGTCATTCTCTAGCTGAGCATAGCAAATGTTCCTCAATAAATCACTTGATACACTGATGGAACTAATTACTAATACTCCAGGATGGACATTAATGGATAACTTCATATCTCTAAGACTTTCCAGCAACTGTTGCTCCCTGATCATCATTATAGCCATATGGATCGATTTCCTACTTAGCGCATCCGCCACAACATTGGCTTTCCCAGGATGATACTTTAAAGCAAACTCATAGTCCACCAGGAACCTAACATAACACATTTGCCTCATGTTTAATTCCTTCTAATCAAACAAATATTTCAAACTTTTGTGATCATTGAAATCCTCGAATTGAGTGCCAAAGAGATAATGCCTCCACAATTTCAAAGCTAACACTACAGCCGCTAGCTCAAGGTCATGAGTAGGATAGTTCTCCTCATGAGGCCTCAACTGCCTTGAAGCATACGCCACGACTCTGAGTTGCTACATCAAAACACACCCTAGACCCTTTTTAGAGGCATCCGTGTAAACTGTGAATGGCTCTGATAGGTTATGGATAATGAGCACTGGGGTGGACGTTAGACAATCCTTCAGCTCTTGAAATGCTTTCTCACACCTATCATCCTAAATGAAAGATCGATCCTTATGGGTGAGTCTAGTTAATGGCATAACAAGCTGAGAGATTCCCTTAATGAACCTTCGGTAGTATCCAACCAATCCTAGAAAACTCTGAATTTTAGTCACCGATTGCAGTCTCTCCCAATTCAACATTGCTTCCACTTTTTTGGGGTCTACTGCCACTCATTTTGCAAAAATCACATGACCCAAAAATTTTACCTCTAGTAGCTAAAACTTACATTTACTGAGCTTAGCATACATTTGGTGATCCTGCAATACTTGCAACACATTCGAAGATGGAGCACATGCTCTTCCTCACTCTTGGAGTAGATCAAAATGTCATCAATAAACACCATCACAAATTTATCCAAATACGGCTAAAACACCCTGTTCATATAATCCATGAAGATTGACGGGGCATTAGTCAACCTAAATGGCATCACAAGAAACTCATAATGACTATATCTAGTTCAGAAAGCCATTTTAGGCACATCTTCAGCATGCACTCGCAATTGATGGTATCTCGACCTCAAATCAATTTTTAAGAATATGGAGGCACCTACCAATTGATTAATCAAGTCCTTAATCCTAGGCAAAGGATATTTATTCTTGATCGTCACTCGGTTCAGTTGCCTATAATCAATGCACAATCTGAGGCTACCATCTTTCTTCTTGACAAATAACACTGGAGCTCCCCAAGGTCTAATGAAACCCCTTTTTAACAAATCCTCAATCTACTTCTTCAGTTCCTTCAATTTAGACAGTGCCATTCGATATGGAGCCTTCAAAATAGGACTTGTCCTAGGCACCAAATTGATGGAAAACTCCAGTCCTCATGGTGGTGGCAAACCGGTAATCTCCTCTGGAAACACATCAAGATATTCTTTCACAACCTGGTATCTTTCAACACTACCTTTCATATCCACGTTTACAGAGAAGAAAACCAGAAACCCTTTATATCTTTTCTTCAGATATCTGTTAGCTTAGGCAAAGGACAAACAGACATTCTTATCCCCTTCAACACTAGGGATATTCATAGGCAAAGACACAGTCTATTGAGTACAGTCGAGAATGGCAGTATTCGCCTCTAGCAAATCCATCCCAATTATCACATCAATTTCTTGCAATGGCAAACAGATTAGATCTAGGGTAGTACTTTGTTGTTCAAAATGAACACATAGTTTAGACAAGATTGAGCAGTTCTTATTGAAACTCCCATGGGTATGGATACCAACAACTCAAAAGGCAGCCCTATTGCCATAATACCTAATCTCCAAGCATAATCAAAACAAATGAAGGAATGCGATGCACCTGAGTCAAACAAAGCATGAATAAAGTAACCATTGAGTTTAAGTTTACCTCTAATCAGATTAGGCACTGCATCCATTTCTTGTCGGGTAATGGCAAAAACTCATCTAGGCATCGTGGGACTCCTCGTCACATCATTACGCCTTAGCTCCCAAAAATTTCGCAACATATGACTTGGTCTCCCATAATTATAACAAATCAAGCACGGACGGTCACCATGGCTAAACCTGCATTTTGTACACGGATTTGATGCACTACCTGAACTATACTGAGGTAGAGTGGAGTCCCTTCCTGCATACTCACTATGACAGGAACTTTTCTATTCAAAGCCTCCTCGATAAAAGGGTCCTTTGCCAAATCAACCTCTATTGGATTGATATCTGCTAAACTTGCCTCTAGCTCTACCATGGCGGCCCCTATTATGACGACCTTTTCCTCTCTTAGAACATATACTGCCACTGCTGCTACCACTACCTGAACCACTTCCTTTGCTGATTCCTCCTGTAGGTCCTAGGTGAGAAAATGCCCGAATCATGGAATTCCTTCTATGCTCCTTGGCCTCTTTCATCCGTCTGTATAGGGCATGAATCTTCACACACAAGTCTTCAAAGGACACAAACTCCACCACAGATAGTCATTCCTTAATCTCTGGATGGGCTCCCTCAAATAACCTCTGAGCTATCAACCTATTGTCAGGGTAATTATTCAGATAAGTAGAATATTTCACCAAGTCCAGAAACTGATCAATGTAGTCATCCGCCGACAGAGTCCCTTGCTGAAAAGTTAGGAACTCGGCCTCCTTTTGAATCATCAAGGCTAGAGGGACGTAGTATGCAAAGAACTATTTCTTAAACTGTTCCTAGTTCATAGGAGGATTCATCGCTTTAATACTCGGGAGAACACTCCTCCACAAATGCTTGGCCTTCTTCTCAAGCTTAAATGCCACCAGTTGTACCCTTTGCTTTGAGGTGCAATCCATCACACTGAAGATGTTCTCCAATTATTTTATCCAATTCTCAACCTGGGAAACATCCATCGTACCTTCGAAATTTGGAGGATTAAACTTTCGAAAGTCCTTCAACTGTGAAGAGATACTCCTCCTTCCAACCCTTGGGGCTTTCTCAAGCTCCACTACATTCTCATTCTCATCCTCACCTTCATTCAAGTCCACAAACATACTGGCCTCTTCGTTCACGTCATCTTACTCTTGCCTATCCATTCGCTCTTGCAACCTATTCAACGTTTCCCCCTGAGTATTTACTTGATTACTGAGGCCAACCAACATCTCATGTATCTGCCTCATAAGATTACTGTTACTTTTTCTTCCTCTGCAAGACATTCTTCTTACACACAAGCAACAACACACTCAATTATATGGTTCTGGACTAGCATTGCAGTGGGAGTATATTCTATGTATTTAAAATTGTGCCAAGTAGTACTACAAGCAGAAATAATGGCCCAAAACCATTGCTCTGATACCAAAATTGGTCAGACTATGACGTGCTGCCCATAACCACCCACTCATGGTGACCATAGGTACCTCAGAAGCTCATTTTACACCCAACCTCTCGACTGGGGAAACCACAATGATGGCAAACTGATATGGGCCATGTTAGGGTACGAGCTAATGCTTCACCACTATCCATCCTTATACTATGAGAACCCCTGATCACGATGGTGAATTCGCTTTCTTATTAATAAGCTCTGATACCAACTGTAATGTTTAGCTGCTTCTTTGGGATTGATGACTATCCTTACAAACCAACACAAGCCATTTTGGTGTGCTTTGTCCTCACTCACACACATCTTTCCCAGGAAGTCATCCATCCCAGAATTGCTCAAAGTCAAGCACACTTAACTGAGGAGTTCTTAAAGGATAGGCTACCGAAAAGGTAGGTGCACCTTGTTAATATAGATAGTACCTATCAATTCCTTTAAGCTATCCTTAATCGTATAATCTCATACCTATATAGTCTCTAGATCCCTCTCATTCCGGTATGCATTCGATTCATTTATATACTCCTCCCGCTTAGAAGCCTGGCAGGAGCTGCTCCTTGTTCGTGCCTCATAACTTTTTATCTCACTCCCCCTTTCTTACATCGATGATCATTTCCCGCTCTCATTAGCGTCTGAATGTCACATAAATTTTTATAAGGAGGGGAGAGTGTAACACCCCTCATGACTTTGTTTTGGTATCCTGTGTAGAACTGGAGGAAAACACGACAAAGGAAGGTTCAAGTGGAGTTTGAAAGAGCTCCACGCCGCGGTGAGAAGTAGGGTCACTACAGTGAGAGACAATTCCAGTGACTTTTTTCAGCTATAAATTGGTGGAGCTACAGTGAGATGCTCTGGAGTCATGGCGGGAGTAGGGTTTCTGGTTTAAATTAGAAACATTTTGGTCAGTCGGATGGGAAGGAAAAGAAGAAAACAGAGGGAGTGATAAGGAGCTGTGCTAGGGCTTGCGAGATTCAGCCTTGGGAAGTGATTTTCAGACCTCAAGAACTTGGATTCAAGTTGGTAAGTGATTTCTACTCCTCCCTCTCCATTTTCTTCAGTTTAAATTTGGGGTTCTTGGTTATAAGTTTGGATCTTTGATTCTGGCTAAAATCCACCGATTGAAATGGATGAGATGAAATGGGGTTACGAAAGTATGTCTTGGTGTTCCTGTTGCTTGGATGTGAGTTTTGAAGGGTGTATGTATGATTTAAGCTTAACCTTGGGTTGTTTTTGGTTTGGGCTCTTTGGAATTCGAAGTGTATATGGTTGAGTAGTGTTTGAATGGTCTCTAAGAACTTATTGATGCAGAAAAGGTGTGTTGGAACCTTGGGTTAGGCTTAAATTGGTTGAATTGTGATGTTTGGTTATTGGTATGTTGTGTTAATTGAGGAATTGTGATATTGTGAAGGTTGTTTAGTAGCCTGAGAGGGGTTCAAGTGTGTTGGATAACTCGAGAAGTTCATGGGATTCATGTGTGTGGTATTGGCACTTAAGGTAACCGGGTGTTTGTTTGTATTGTATTGTTGTATTATATGATGTTACGTATATATATATATATATGCATGTTTCTTTCATACCACGATATGGATGTGTTTGTGTGTACTATTTTCTATATATCATGGTATGCACACAGTTAGATGATGATTACAATTATGATGAGGATTACATATGTGATGATGATATTGATATGATATGGCATGATGCGTAGCATAACATTGAGATCATGATGATTATTATATGATGATACATGAACATCACCACATGGCATTGAGAGATTGTGATATATGGTGAATTGGGTGGTGATGATGTGATGATGATATGATATATATGTTAGGGAGGATAAGGATGACATATATATGTTAGGGAGGATAAGGATGAAATATATATGTTAGGGAGGATAAGGATGAGATCCTTGCGAGGGAGGCATGCATTCCATTCATTTCACATTGCATTCATGAATTGTATGAGATATGTGTATATATATGTGTGTGGTTGTTCCCGGTTACTAAGACATTATCTTACACCCCTCTCCTATGAACTAACCTTTCAGGTGACGATTCTAGCACTGGTCCGGAGAAGATGAGGGAGTAGCATCGGATGTGGGAATACTAGGTTTATGTAGTTTATGTATAATTTGGATAATGTATCTTGTGCCAAATAGGATAGAACAATTTGTAATGAATGTAGGACATTGTAAGGATTGTTATGGATGGATGTACATATGGTTATGTATGTGGAATTGTGTATGGTGTATTGTGGTGTTTACATGGTTTTGGATGTTGAGAAGTTAGTATGGTGGTGTTTGTGTGCCTAGAGTGGATTTGGGCCTCGTTGGTGTATTTTAGGGCCGATAGCCTATTTTGTCAAGTTAGGGTTCAAATGGGTCAAATCTCAGATGAGTGGTTCCTTTAAGGTGAAATCTCTTTAGACAAGTTGGTTTGAGAGTTTTGGACCTGTATGAATGGTCTTTGAGTGGCCATTTGCCTTTGGTGGCAATTAGAGATGGTTAGTGGTGAGTTTTGGTCAATAAGTAGCTAAAATAGTGTAAGGGGTCCAGAATCTCCTTACGGAGTTGGATTAAGGTGAAGTTGTTGTCTATGGATAGATTGAGACTAGATTGACTTGTAGGAGTTAGAATCAAGTCAATCGGAGGCCGAAGCATAAAGTTATACGTGTCAAAAGTTCACCCCGTTGTTGAGTTTTTACTGGTATGGAAACCAGCAGGGGGTGCCACGACGCCAGGTAGCAGGCCGTGGCACAAGATAGTTCGGTAACAATGGAGAAATAGGGGAAAGCTAGAGCCGCGGTGGTACTGTAGCGGCCGCAGCCCCAAGCTAGTTTTTGGTGTTGTTTGGTTTGTTTCTGCTATTCTGAAGTTTTGGGAAGTTGTTTCGAGATGTTTGGGTTGCATTTTGTTGGATTTTTAAGTTTTTGGTTGAGTTCTGGAGGTATTTAGAGGTAGGGTGTCACATTTTGGTATCATAGCTCATTAATAAGGGGGCGAATTCACCACCGTGATTAGGGTTTCTTATAGTGTGAGGATGGATAGTGGCGAAGCACTAGCTCTTACCATGACATGGCCATATCGGCTTGCCACCATTGTGGTTTCCCTAGTCGAGAGGCTGGGGGTAAAATGAGCTTTTGAGGTGCCTATAGTTGCCATGCGTGGGTGGTTATGGGTAGCACATTGTACTCTAACCATTTTCAATAAATGTGGTTAATCTAGCATATACTGGTAAGTTATGGAAGGACTCATAGTATCAACATACAAATTGATGCCAAAGAGAGATGTTGTTATGGATATCAGAATGTGATAATGTAAGTTTTCCAAACAGTAATCCGTATAGTGGAAGAAGTGGTAGTGAGAAGTCAGATTAATTAAAGGGGTAATTGAGGTGATCATTGCTTAGGGAATCTCAACATCAATTGTATGGAAAGAGAAAGTCGTCAACTAAAAGGAACATGTAAATAGAGTAATGAGGAGGTTTGGTTAACAAGAATTATCAAGAGGATTGATGCGTAAGGGGTCTATTTATAGAAGGACTATATCTTGCAGTGAGACTTGGACAAGTAGTTGGTAGGATGAAGAGGTCATAAAGAAAAATGAGGTTTTCCTCTTAATATAATAAGAAGGAATGAATTTTGGATGTTATGAAGTGATTAAGGCAAGTTATGGAAATCAGTGGAATTTGATTAATAAAGTCTCATTAGTGTAAATGTGGTAATTGGTGTGATATGGATCCCAAAGGAAATGGATAAAAGCGATTAGCCATTTGAGTAGACAAAGTGATTATATAGACAAATCACTAGTGTAACCTTTGGCTAGATTGCATTAGTGTGAGGTAAGCTTAGTAATATCCCGGAATCAGTCTTCACCTTTTAGCTGTGTATGAGGGGGAACATGCATACCATTTCATTTTGCATTTCATTTCACCATATGCATGATTATGTGGATTATTAATATAGATTGCCTGTGGTTGTGTTCTTAGTTACTGAAACTTTGTCTCACACCCTCTCTCATGACTAACATTTCAAGTGAAGGTTTTAGTACTAGTTCGAGAAGACAAGGAGGTTGTAGTCTCTCTGAAAAGTTGTGCGCGTCGGAAGTTCTCCTTGAAAATCAGCAAATTGCTGATATCATATCAGAAAGGTGCGTCGTGGCGCCAAGTGCTATTGCTTGGCTGAGGCCGCTACGATACTATAGCTTGCTGCGGCTCAATATGGTTTCGGTCCTACTCAGGGTTTTCTATGGTTTTGATGTTTTGGGATTTGTGTTAGGGGCTTATTGGAGTAGGTTGTTACATTTTGATATCAGAGCAATGGTTCAGGCCATTGTTTCTGCTTGTGGTAATACTTAGCACAATTTCATTTGCTTAAACTTGTATATTCCTATTGTAATACTAGTCCAGAGTCATATAATTGAACATGTTGTTACTTGTGCTTAGGAAAGGATATCACACAGGGGAAGATAGAGCAATAGTTATTTGATGAGACGGATGCATGAAATGTTAGTAGGCTTAAGCAACTGAGTGAATACCCAAGGGGAAACATTGAATAGGATGCAAGAGCAATTGAACCTACAAGAGTATGGTGATGTGAATAAAGAGGTTGGCATGTATATGGATTTGAATGCTGGAGATGATAATGATAAGGATGAGGTGGAGCCCGAGAGGGCCCTAAGAGCTTGAAAAAAAGGTATCTCTTTTTAATCAAAAGACTTTCAGAAGTTTAATCCCTCGACTTTCGAAGGTACAATGGATCCTACATTGGTTGAAGAATAGGTGGATCAACTTGAGACCATATTCTGTGTAATGCATTACACCTTTGAGCAAAGGGTGCAACTAGTGGTGTTTAAGCTAGAGAAGAAGGCTAAGCATTGGTGG
Source organism: Adenanthera pavonina (assembly GCA_026686845.1). NCBI lineage: Eukaryota > Viridiplantae > Streptophyta > Magnoliopsida > Fabales > Fabaceae > Adenanthera > Adenanthera pavonina. Next base: position 4,759,650 of record JAIVEN010000019.1, on the reverse strand, counting down.
AGAAGTGTCCTACCAAGTGTTAAATCCATGAATGCCCTGATGAATTGGGAATAGTTTAAAGAAAGATTCTTTGCATACTAATTCCCTTCTGCCCTAATGATGCAAAAGAAGGTTGAATTTCTAGCTTTACAATAGAGGAACTTGTTAGCTGATGATTATATTGACCAATTCTTGGACCTAGCTAAATTTTCCTCCTTCTTGAAAAATCACCCTGATGACAGGTGGAAGGCACAATGTCTGTTTAAGGGAGCCTGTCCAGAAATTAAGGAGTGGCTAGCGATGGTTGAATTTACATCCTTTGAGGACTTATATGTGAGAATACGTATTCTCTCTTAGTGATTGCAAGAGACTAAGGAAGAGAAGTGGAATTTAATGATCCGTGCCTTTTCTTATCTAGGACCTACCAGAGGTATTAGCAAAAGAAGTGGATCTGGGAGCAGTAGTGGTAGTGGTGGTTCTAGCGGAGGAAGATGCCATCATAATTGAGGTCGTTTTGGCAAAGGAAGAGGTAGGTTTGAACGAAATCAATCAAATAGAGGCCAGTTTGGCCAAGGGCAGTTCTATAGAAGAGGCTTTGACCAAGGGAGCCCTAGTCAGAGTGAATTTGCATGAAGGGATGTAGTTCCTTCTCAATATGTCCTAGCTTCCCACAATTGTAGCATATCAAACACGATTAATGAAACTCCCGTGGGTAACTCCATTGCCACAATACCTAATATTTGAGTATAATCAAAAGATATAAAGGAATGTGATGCACCAGAATCAAACAAGGCATGAATAGAGAAACCATTGAGTTTGAGTTTATCTCGAATTAGATTAGATGCTGCATCTGCTTCCTGTCAGATTATTCCAAAGACTCATTCGGGCATCATTGGCCTTCTCATTGCATCATCACATCCGGGCTCAAACTTGTTTGAAATGTGTGGTTTACTTTGACCACTAAAGCATTTCCCTAGATTCAATCTGTTTGCCATTGCAAAAGATTGATGTTATTATTGGGATGGATTGGTTAGAGGTGAACAATGCTATTCTTGACTGTGCTTTGAAAATTGTGTCATTGCCAATGAATATCCTTAGTGTTCAAGGGGATGAAAATGTTTGTCTATCCTTTGCCCAAGCTAACAGGTACATGCAAAAAGGTGTCAAGGATTTCTGGTTTTCTTCTCTGTTAATATGGATGTGGAAGGAGGAATAGAAAGATATCTGATTGTATGTGAATATCTTGACGTATTTCTAGAGGAGATTACCGACTTGCCACCACCACGAGAGTCGGAGTATTGGAGTAGGTTGTTACACAGAGGGCAAGAAGGGTAGTAAAGCTCTCCCAATGAGTATGTAATATAGATGCTTACTTAGGGCTTGAACTCCAGACTATTGGTCAAGTAACAAAGTCTCCAACTAGTTAAGCTATGCACTCGTTGATATATATATATATTATGGACTTGAAACCATTGGTTAAGTTACGCACTTGAGACCACTATGTACCTATGGCTCAAAGAGCTTTTTTTTGGGTATAAAAGTTGAAAAGCTTTTAGATATATCTTCTATGTGAATTTTAACCATTATAACTTTCAAAATGTTTTCCTCAAAAAATAAGATCAATTGATTGTTAAAAGCACTTGCAAGTGGCAACTTCAAAAAATTACTAAAGAAATGCATTTTAAAAACTAATCATATAGAGATTATAACAATAGTATAAAAGCATTGAAGTAGAAGAGTTTGATAAAAAAATTAAATAAAAAGACAATACATTGCGTATGATGAGAGTGCGAGTTTACACAAAAGGATGACATAATAAATTAATAGTGAATGATTCAAAGTATATTTCTTGAGCTTCAGGTTCATGCATTTTGATTGGATTGGACATGACTAGACTTTGCAAATTAATTTGGAAACAACAAGAAGCATATGTTCAATGATTGAATTAGATATGACTGGACTTTGCTAATTAATCTGGAAACTTGATCAACCAAAAAAAGTACTATTGTTTTACGATTTTTCTTATGAGGTAAGGATGAGATCACCATGTGGAATTTGAGAAGCAGCATTTCTTGAAATAGTAGGGATTCTAAATTCCTCTATCCTCTGCATGCCCATGTGACTAACCCTAATTTTTTTTGTGACTATCCCATATAGCTTCTTTCATGGGTTATACACTAGTACAAAAATACTATTTGTAAATAGAGGATGGTTGTATGAAGAACTATCCTTGAAAATATGCGCGGTGGCATATTTGTAAATAAATTAAAAATTTGTCACTTAAGAGGACAGTTGTTACAACAACCGTCTTCATAAGAGTTTTAAAAGAACAATTTTATTTGTACCCGTCCTTTTATGTTCCTTTTTTATTTTTCGTGAAATATTTCCCTTTCGCTCTCTGCAGACATTGTGCTCTCAATCTGCACTTTCACTCTCGACTCTCTTGACTTCGTGGCTTGATTTTCTAGCTCTACTTGCACTATCGGTGATTTCCACCTCTAGCTATCATCGCTGGCAATTTTCATTTTCAGCCTCACCATTAGTACTCCTGATAATTGCTATGGTCCTTGAGTGCCAAATTGCCTTTGGTGGCAAAGGTAATTTTCATTTTCATTTGAACGCTAACCCATCACACCTCTGTTGGAGCTCAGCATCGATGATTGCTATAGTCACAGGTCTTCATAGAAACCCATTTCCCATCAATGCCATCCCACAGGTCTATACGTCCTTTTGCAGCCACCATCACTAAAACCTTAACTCCCAATACTTTTGATTTGGGTTAGTGTATTTTCTCCTTTTTCATTCATTTATATCTTACAACAATCACCCTCTTTAGGGTCCTTAGATTCCACCCATTTCTCTTTATGAAAGGAAACTTCTTGATTTTGGTCTTTAGAATAGGGCTTACTGTTTGAATTTGGTTCGCACTCATCAAATTCTTCTTAAGCATTGAAAGATTATGTATAAAATGTAGGGTTGCTATTATCAATTTGATACATCTTTATTCAGTATTATCTTTTGTAGAAATCAAAGTCGATGCAGGTTCTTCTAAGATTAAGAACCATTTGGACAAGCTTGTGGTGCTGAAGCTTAATGGAGGCTTGGGAACAACCATAGGTTGTACTGGTCCAAAGTAAGCATAGCTTGAATAATATATATTCTCTTTCCTTATGTATAGTTTGGATGGCCCAAAGCTTCAGTTAAGATCAAGATTAGCTGTGTGATTGATAATCTTTCTTTTTCTAGCTTGACACTGATATGAAATTTTTGTGTAGACTATTGTGCTATATCTGACAGATCTAACAAAAAGAAAATTAACCTTTAGCAAGGATGCAAGAATTTTTAAACATGTCCTCAATACTTCTACTTTATACCCTATAGTAGTGAATAAAGTGTGCATGGCATTTTATATTGACGAAATGGTGTGCCTCCATTTACTTAAGAAATCATTGTAAATTTTTGTCTACATAATGATTTTAGAAATAATGGAGAATGTAAATTTAGTCTTATGACTTGGACTTAGTTAGGAAATTTCCTGCAATGCTAATTAGTTGGGTTGCTAATTCTTTTCATGATGTCACCAATTATGATGCTTGCATAATTACAGATCTGTCATTGAAGTTTGCAATGGGTTGACATTTCTTGATTTGATTATCATCTAAATTGAGGTTAATTTCCAGTCCTTCCTTGCAAGAACTTTCTGTTTGCTTGTTATCCTCTTCATGTGTTGTTTCTTCTAATAACTCCTATCATTTTAGAACCTCAATAACACGTATGGAAGCAAGTTCCTTTGCTTCTGATGAACTTGTTCAATACTCATGATGACACTCTCAAGGTGCTTTGTCCTTACCTTTAATCCCCTTTACTATGTAGAATTCTAAGCAAAATTTTGTAAACTTAACATATTTTTCTATCTTTAGATTGTTGAAAAATATAAAATCTCAAATGTTGAGATCCATACTTTTAACTAGGTTTGTTATGACAATCTCTAATTTTTCGCTCTAATATTGTCTAGCATATTTGGGCTTAACTTTAATTTCTTTTGTGTGTTTTATTTTTGTATTCCTTAAATTTTTTTAGAGCCATCCTAGATTTGTTATTGATGACTTCTTGCCATTACCATCCAAAGGACAGACAGGCAAAGATGGGTGGTATGACTTCATTTGTGCATTTAGTCTCTTTTATATTACTTCGTTGCTTTAATTTGTTTTGCTACAAGTATGTCTTCATTGAATTATCATCAAGAGTGTGGTTTCGGTTGTTTATGACTTATATTGATTTTTTATGCATTTAGATCTTATGGGTATTTTAGATGTTTATTTGGGACTTTCTCTTGATGGAATTTGTTTTACTCTTCTCATTGGTATATTGAACGATGCTGTGGGTTTCTTGTAAAAATTCATTTTTTGAGAATTCTTGTGAAGTTGGAATATTTTCAAAACTCACTAATGCCTAATGTTTGGTTGCTATAAGAGGTTCTGAAAACTTCTACAAGTTTTAATTTCTATTTGAAGTTTTGCTCATTTTGATTATTATTTTAACTGTATGAGACTATATTTGTTGAAGGTTTTAGAGTTATTTAAAATTTTTGTATAGCGTGAGAATCACAGTAGGAGTCACAAGCCTTATTTTTCCATTTTAGTTTTCATATGGTTGTTATAAATGACCTCTTGTAGAAATTTGAGAAATTGTTTAAGATTAATGCTGCTGACTACATGATGTCTATATGTGGAAATGATGCTCTGATAGAACTATCTTCTCTAGGAAAAAGTGGTAGTTCCTTTATACTTTCCTTTTATCCTCTTTCGTAGCCAATAATTTTCTGTTATTATGTATCCTCTTTTGTGAAAATCCTACTTCTTAATCTGCTTTGCTGTTGTCAATTGTCACTTTAATTTAGTGGCAAATTGGCTTATCCATATTTATTTCTTGAAGATTAATGAATTTTATTGGAAAAAGTGTTGATTACTTCCCATTTATCTCAAACTTCCCTACCCTTTATGTCAAACTAGGGATCCCTTACATTTATCTATGGGCTATCACTTTGTTAAGGGAACTAGACACTATGCAATTGGCACCTCCCTGAAAATTGGTGCCTCTTTGGGAAACTTATGATTTTTTGTCTAAATTTTGCTCACTTACAAGTTGCGAGTTTTCTCTTATCCATATCCATGTTATTGGAGACATGTATTAGACGCTACCAAATGTTTTCTTAGAAACAATTGCCTATTTACGCATAATAATTTTCTTTTTTTTAGGCTTTGGATCCCGCAACTATTGCTAAAGGCCACAAGAAGATGCAGAAGCTGTTCAAAGGACTATATAAGAGCAAATAAGAGGCTGCTAAGAGAGAAGAGTGTTAGTTTTTGTATAATATAAGTTTTGATGATGATAAATATAAAGTAATAAGAAACAAATGCATCATATGTATCTGATATATATAATGTTCCTTAAAGAAGTAAAATGTGCATTAGCATGTATTAATTATGGTTATAATACACATATCATGCTATGTGCAAATATATCCACTGTACTCTTACAATGAATAATATATGTTGGATATATAAACTAGACTAACTACTTAGTTTGTAAGTGTAATATATTAAATGTAAGATGAACCAAGTAAGAAGAGTGAGTATTGGAATACAGAAATGAAAATTAATATCATGCTTCACTCAAGAAAGAAGAAGAGAAAAGATGCTCCAAAAATGGAAGATCAGAAGGGAGCATGTCAAGAAGGAAATGACCAAGTGGAAGTAGAACTCAACATTTAAAGACTTAGTTACTAGGTATATTTTGTTTTCACTTAGGTCTTGAGGTGAGATTAATCTTTGAAAATTACTTAATCTTGTTATCATATGTTTTAAATGAGTTAGATCAAGTAATATGATGTTAGCATACATTAAAGTTGAAAAACACTAACTGATAGATGAATTTTGAAGTTAATACTTATGTATTTTGTTGAAAATTCAAACTTTGCTGACTGAAATTTGAAGTTCCAGAGATATCACCTCTGATAGATGAATTTCAAGTGCTAAAATTTGAATTTTGAGTTAAGCATAGTTAGTGAAAAGTGCAAAATTCATCTGAAGTCATGACAAAGTTAGTCTGATATTAAAGTATAAAAAGAGTTCAAAGTTATCCCTCTAACAGATAAATTTTGGATTTCAAAATTTGAACTTTACAATGAAACTCAATGATTTACAATTGTATTTAATTGGCTCAAGAAGTTTTGGTTATCAAAGTAATACATTCTTATTTTTAAACATAGTGAAATCTGGTTTTCAAGAATCTAGAGTTTGACCTTTAATTATTTTTTTAAGACATCTCTCAAAATACATATGGCTTTGATGTAAAACTTATTTCATATGAAACTAGACTTAATAAGCTTTTAAAAAAAGGTTATCTTACTCAAAATAAAGGTCATATGAAAAAAATATAGTCATTTAAAATTGAGGAGTGAGATATGAATTTTTAGTTTTGACCTCTTATCATTATTTTGATCATATCTCACAAAATAAGTTTGTTTTTGAAATGAAATTGTTGCATCTGAAAGTAGACATCGAGAGCTTTCTAACCATAGGTCATTTGCTTAATTTGGAGTTAAAATGAGAGAGTTATAGCTTATACAAAATTGTCTACAGTGCAAAGTTTGAAGTTACAGAGGTTCTGCCACTGATAGACTAATTTTAGGCCTCCGAAATTCGAATTTCAAAGAGAACCTTTGTGCCATGCTGACCTTGCCATTGATAGATGAATTTTGGCTTCTGAAATTCAAACTTCAAGTCTAACAGATAAATTTTGGCTTTCAAAATTTGAATTTCGAATCTCCAGAATGTGAAAATACTTTTGGAACAAGCAACAGACAAATTTCCACATCCAAAATTTGAATTTTGAAAGGAAGAACTTGTGTCATATTGAGCTGAGCTTTGATAGACAAATTTTGGGTCTCCAAAATTCAAACTTTGAAAGCACTGTAGCAAATATGGAACAACTGTTCACACTTATCAGAAGCACTTTAAACTTGAAAATTCATATGTTCTAAGGTGGGAAATATTTGTCAAGATGAAAATTTAAATTTCACCTTTGAATAAACGAACTTTGAAGTTCAGCATTAAAGTCTTTAACTTATGGTCTCTGCGAAATTCATCTATTGACACCCCAAAATTTTAACTTTGGATGTCAGACACATTAAATGCGGTTGGTGAACGGATATTTTTACAAAGTAACCATTCGGTAACGTCTCTAATGGCTAGATCTTGTATCTAATATCTAGTTACACCATAAATCTATAAATAGAACATCATTTGAACTTATGGGTAATAATCTTAAGAGAGTTTATTCGAAAATGCTGTCCATATACACAAAATCTTTTTGTATCAGCATCCTCTGAAAAACCCACCTCAATAGAGTGAGCTTTCAATATATCATTTACTCTAAGAGAGAGTTTTCATTATGTATTCATTCTTTTCTAAAATTTCTTAGTAGATTCTTAGTGTGGGGTATCACTAAGTGAGATTACACATCTTGTAAGGGTATGGGGAGAGTGGCTTTACAAGTGCCTACTGAAACTTGTGGGATATATTAAGGCTTTACAAGTGTCGAGATCAAACCTATGGGATATAGTGGAAAATCTCAAGTGATGACTTGGGGTCTGGATGTAGGCCAAGTGGTTGGGCTGAACCAGTATAAATTGTTATGTATTGTTCTTTATCTTGTCTATTCAATTGTTGTACTCAACTCTCTTTATTCATCCCTGTTTTGTTGCACACTTGGTGAAATTGGGTTGTGATCCAAAAAGGGTAAAAATCTTGTATCACCCAATTCACCCCCCTCTTGGATGACCAGTCAAACCTAACAAAGAGGTCTTTCATCGACTTGGATAGGTGATGGTTCATCTCTTAATATTTACGACACCTCTGTTGTTCTTTTTTTAAAAAGCAATAAGACTTTCATAGTGTTGACTTATGGGATAGAACTTGTAATGGTAAAGATATTACCACATAGAGGTCAAATTTTATTGGGATAGGTAGTGATAGTCTTGTTCTGGTTCATAGGAGGACTTGTTATGGAATAGAACTTGTTCATTGATTTATCTTACTATATATCATGTGAGATATGTAGATTAAGTTATTCGCTTTTGAATGCTTGTTTTGCTATATTATGTGAGATATGTAGATTAAGTTATTCAATTTTATTAAAGTCAATTAATTGACTTAAACTGAGCTCAATTTATTATTGTGGATATGTTACTGGGAATAGCCTTAAATCATATCATAATTGATTAGACTTTCATAGTATAATCAACGATCTAGGTAAAGTGCTTGTAACGACTAGTTCTTTAAAGCAATGATTAGTTAATTGTACCTAACAACTAATTAACTACTTTCACCTATAAATAGAACTTCATTTAAGTTGAGAGTTGAGAGAATGATGTTCTGAAACTAATTTATTACCTATTCATTTTTAAGTTGAGAGTAGAGTATACATTCTAGATTGAGAGAGACAAACTAATTTATTACTCCATGTTCATTTTTAAGATCCTTCAATACAGATATTAGCACAAACAAGTCCTTTAACATAATTTTGCCTCTTTGATAGTCAAGAAAAATTACTAATTTTAATTCTATGAAAAGAAAGAAAATGAAGGATCTTGGCGATGAGAACATAATGGCGCTTAGAAGGAACAAATCACATCTACTTACCTCGAGTTGAGTTTGAGAGAGACAAATCGAGTTTGAGTTAAACCACCAAACTTCTCTAGAATAGAGGAACAATGAAACAAGCAAGGGAGGCTGAAATAGAGGGAAAAGGGGGAAGATGGGACTTTGTGTGGTGGCTGAAGAAGTTTTGTGAAGCTAAAGTAAAGGAGGTGAAGCCGGAATGCTAAAGGAGAAGAATAAATAGAGGAAGAGGAAGTTGTCATGAAGAGTAAGCTATACGACACAAAAGGAAAGTTAAAAAAATTTGGTGATTAGGGTTTCATTTGATGGGAGGCAGGACGTGTGTTTTAAAAAAAATACAAAGAAAAAAATTTAATCTAGACAAAAGTAAGTTTGATCTGGCAACCTAGAGGATAATAGTAAGCTGACTTTAGCAACTAAACTAATGTCACATTGTTAGCATTGGATGCAAATAAAAATATAACTATGTAAATATAGTGATTTTCTTTTTACTATACTAATAATATGCATATTATATACACATTTAACTTACTATTTTTTATATGAAATATATATTATAGCTATATTTATCTATATATAATTATTTTTTATATATTAATAGTATATTTTATGCTAAAAAAATACAGTAAAATAAAATTCTCCAATATTTCTTCTATTACTTTAACTATATCTAAATTACCTAATTATATTTAAGTGATGGAAGATTATCTATTAAGAAAATGATGAAGAATATGATTTGAAAATTTAAAACAATATATATTTTTAAAACATTATTTATTAAGTGGATATGAAAATTTAATTTCAATTTTTCAAATATATGTTGTAATAACCCTCAGTATACTATCCTAGACTTAGTCTCGAGCTAATGAGGAGTATACTTGGTGATATGTTCAGGATTGGAGGAACTAGGATGAAGGAATAGCAAAGATTGTTAGTTAGGCTGACTTCCCAAGAGGGGGGGTGAATTGGGAAGATTAAAATTTTCTGCACAAAGTGAGAACAATGAAGAAAGCAAGGAATGACAGTAAAACAGAGTATGAAGCAGTAATATAAAAGAGTAGTGATAGAGAGAAGAAAAACTCTGATATTTATCCTGGTTCGATCCTCCACTTGACCTACGTCCAGTCCCCAAGACACTACTTAGATTTTCCACTATTCAGCAAGAATTCAACGGGCTTCTTGCAAATGCCACAGTACAACGTCAGTGTTCTGTTCTCTAGAGCTCACTCAATCACTTTCTGCACTTTCACAAAGTGCTTTACAATCTCTTGTGATATCTCCTCACAAGTAAATCTATCTCTCAGATGAAGAATAGATTGTTTACACAGATGAAACTCTCTTGAATAGAGTGAATATGAAAGTTGATGTACAAGTATTGAAGTAAAAGGGTAAAAGTCTTTGAGTAGAAAATTTGGCAGAATTTCAGTATATACAAAGTTTGATTCGTTTCCCACAACTTCAAATGATGTTGTATTTATAGATTTAGGTCCCAACTATTAGTTAGAGACAAAATCTATCCGTTGGGGAAGTTATCCAACGGTTACTTTGAAAAACTATCCGTTAACCAACCGCATTTAATGCTTCTAACATACTGAAATTCGACTTTCGATTAGTCAATAGACGAATTTCGAAGGAACCGAAGGTTAAAGCTTCCAACGTTGAAGTACTGAAGTTCGTCTGTTCATGAAGTGAAATTCAAATTTTGAAACTTAGAAAATGTTTCCATGTTGTGACATAGGAATTTTCAAGAAGAAAGTTTTTCTGTTAAGTATGAACAGTGTTTTCAATTTGCTACAGTGCCCTTGAAATTCGAATTTTGGAACCCCAAAATTCGCCTGTCTGTAGCAGACTCAAAAGACACAATAGTTCATTTACTCTGAAATTTGAATTTTCAAAGAGTGAAGTTCGTCTGTCAGAGAGAGACCTCTTTTCAGACTTACTTCAACATTTGAATTTGTAAACACTGTCCTTCGTATGTCATTATGTCATTTCAACATACTCACAACTTTAGCTTCCAAAATTCAAATTTCCATGTTCAAAGTTCGTCTGTCAGTGAGTAGTTTTGAAACTCAATAGAATCTTGACTTCAGATGAACTTTAACATTGTTTTAGATGCATTTCTTCAGTTTTGATAAATTCCATTTTGTCTGAAATTCGAATGTTCAAAACCCAAAGTTCGTCTGTTGCTTAACAGCTTCTTTCAGACTCTTATGAAAATTCGAATTTTGGAAAATCAAAATTCGTCTGTCAGAGAGGCATCTCTTCAGACTTATTCAGTTTTAACTCGAAATTCGAATTTCCAAAGCCAAAGTTTGAATTTCCAACAAGACAGTTCAATGTAAGCTTTTCAAACTTCGTCTGTTGGTGGGTATTTTTCAAATATTTCATTATTTAACATAAAATCAAGTTTTTAAAACATCTTTTCATCAAATCAAAGTCTTTTACCCATAACAAAAGATCCTACAACAATCCTAGCAATGATTACTCAGATTTTCTTCACTTGAGACACTTTGAGCTCCTTTGATATCTTCAATCCAAGTTCTTCATTGTTGGTTTGGAATCATCAAAACTCTTGATTCAACATTCTCCCCCTTTTTGATGATGACAAAACAACTTACAAACTGGATTAGTACTTGGGTTTGCTTTAACAAGCTCCCCCTCAACATATGCATTACATATCAAAAGATATCATATATGGTAAACCATGTGAAGAGATTCAAAGAGGAAATCATTGCAACAGAGAAATTATTTCATTTTAAACAAACGTTGTATTACAGAGACAGGATTTAAGCAGAGTTCATTGAAAATTAAATACAAAATACAAAATATCAAAACAGCAAAGCACAATACAAATAACCAAAATAGACAGCACAACAAGAGGATTCAAGCCTAAGTTCTAAGCAGTCCTTCCATCATTTCTTCTTTGGCTTGGTCTTCTTGCTGTACATCTTCCCAGATGGCTCAGCAGCAGATTTTCCAGTTTGCTTCTTCTTCTCCCCCTTTTTGGCATCATCAGCAAGGCCAACAAAATCAACCGGAGGAGGGATCTGAGAGACTGGAATAGCTCTGAGAGGCACAAGCGCAAATGGGATTTCTGGTTCAATTGGTGCAGGAGGCTCAGGACTTGGTTCTTCATCATCATCAGAGCCCTCAAGCAACTCCTGCATTGCCTGCCTGGAAAGAGCCAACTGAGCTCTTTGTTCCTCTGAGAGTCCATAAGCAGCGAGAGAAGGAGGAGCTGGTTTATCAGAACGAAACATTTCTTCAAGCCTTCTCCTCTGAGCTTGCAGCAGAGCATTGTGAGCAATAGCTTCATAATCAATAACAGACACAATGCTTTTCTCTGTATCATTGGCACCCTCCTGCATGAAAGAGGTGGAAATGGCTGCCACCAGTCTTTCAACTTGCTCAGATTCTTGAATGGACAGAATTGAATCCTGAGCATCTTCTTGCATAGGCTCATGAGGGCTTGTTTCTTGAAGTCCTTCTTCTTCTAAACCATAGTCCAAGGGTGGACCAGGACTTGGTGTCCTTATTGTACCAGCAGGCTCATCCCCATCTATATCATCATCATGGTCAGAGGAGGGTAGCTCAAAGGGGTTTGGAGGCTCAGAGGTTAGAGATTGGACAGGCACAGAGAACCCTGGCTGATGTGGTAGGGATTGCACTTCGAATTTCTTTATAAGCATGAGCAACCACTTTCATATTCTTTGCCAACTGATGTATCTGATCTTGCAGATGAGCAAACTTGGCATTTTGCTCATCTCTGATGCTAAGGATGAGTGTAGACAGGCTGTCATACAACTCAGTGATCTTGGTTGGCTTGCCACGAGAGAAGGGAGTGGATGGAATATGAGTGGGCTTGGAGGGAGATGGGATAGGCACAGAGGGCTGAGGGGTAGATCTGGCAGGAGCCTCAGAAGTACCCTCTTGCTGTAGGGAGGCACCTTCAACAAAGAATAGATCCTCAGTTCTTCCTGCTCCCTTTCCAACCCATCTTCCTTCATCCTTTTCAATACTTATTCTTTGTAGTTCTTCCTCCTTGAAGATGTCAGTGGGTTTCCCCTTCCCTTTCTCAAGATGCTGAATTCTGGCGTACTGCAGAATTCTGGAAATGATAGCAGCATAGGGGAGTATGGAGTCCTTCCTCTGATCTCTTGCCTTGATCATGCGTTGGAGTATGATGTGTCCCATGTTGATCAGTTTTCCACGCATGATTACTGCCATGACATGTGCCTCTGCCCTTATTATCAGATTGAAGCTTCCTCGTTTGTTGAATATGATCCTGGACACTATGTAGTGCAGGATCCTCACTTGAACACTGAGGTCTGTAGGCTTCAACACGTTTATTGATGGCCAATTTTCCTTTCTTCTGAACAATGTGCTCAGAATTGTGCTCTCCTTGTAGTTCAGAAAGGGGCCACCTTCTTCATCAGCAGTTTCTGCCTCATCCATGTATCCAGAGGCAGTGATGTCAATCTTGAGTCCATCTTGCCCTGGGATCTCTAATACCTCATTAAATGTCTCATCAGTAAGCCAGATGGTCCTAGATCTCAGATTGACTGCCCACTTCTTCTTCTTGCTATTGTACATTAGGGAAGCATACCAAGACTTTACTACCTCATCATCATATCTCTCTAATACTTCCAAAAGATTCTTGTATCTCATCATCCATATACCAGCATCAAAATTATTGGAGACCAAGAAATCTTCCATGTTTACACAATGTGGCTTGATTACCTTTTTGTTGGAAAACTTGATGGAGTATTCCTTTTGAATCTGTGGAGTGCTCCATAATGGCCGTGTGGTAAGCTTATATTCCCTAGATTCAGTACTTGAGGATGAAGTGGAAGCAACAGGTTCAGCATAACAGGAACAGGGACCGAAGGTTCTGCTGTCTTTGAGGAAGAGGGTCCAGCCTTCTTTGATTCTCCCTTGGGTGTAGATTTCTGGCGTTTGGAAGGAGTTCCCTTGCTAGATTCGGCATTTCTCTTCGGTTTTTCTCCTTCCTTCGTTGCATATTGGGATTTAACTGAACGTTTTGACCGAGCCTCTCCTTTGCCAGCTTCTGGATTCTTAACTCTTGTCATTTTCGCGGATGAATGTTGCAGAATGGGGCAAGGAGTAGGTTTAAAGGATGCGAAAGGAACTTTAATCGATGGGAAATGATGATTTTTGGTCAAAATTGAAGAGCATTGATTGGAGAATTAGAACAGACTCAGAGAGAATAGGAATAGGGTTGCGTCTGTTCAAATGAAAATCGTTAGTTTTAACGTATGTAACCGTCTGACAAACGAATTTTGAAGGGTCAAAATTCGAACTTCGGGCAGTTACAAGTTAAACCATTCAGCAAAGCTTACTGACAGACTAATTTTCTTCTGAAAGTTCGTCTGACAGAGGCTTGGATAAAATAACACAAGATGAACAGACGAACTTTGTTACAACAAAGTTCAAATTTGCATAAGCAAACACCAAGTAGCAAACAAACCACCAAACAACGGACGAATTAAGCAAACAAAACTTCATCTTTCAAAGATTCAACATTGAGGAGCATGTTTCAACAGACGAATTTTAAGTCAGAAATTTGAATTTTTTTAGTTTGTGAAAGTTATCCAACATTCGTATGTTAAGAGATAATCATGACTATAATCATCATGTTGGACAGTCATAACTTTGAAATTTTGTTCTTGAAAATTTGAATTTTGAAGGATCAACAGACGAATTTCGAGGCATCACCGAGAACTGTTCCTTCTAATAACAGGCTGAAGTTCGTCTGTTGGGTATCCAATATTCGAATGTTGACCATGCTGACTTCCTCAGAAACTCAATTTTTCACAGAAATTCATCTAACACATAATCAATATACGAGTTTCAACTTTAAAAACTTACAGATTGGATTCAGAAACTCAGAATTTTTGCCCTTTACATCACTCTTTGATTGTTCCTTTCCAGTGTGCTCCATTTTTTAGATTTATTGCCAATGAATCTCATGAAGAGCACCTGCAACTTAAATTGAACACACTCCGATGCTAAAGTTAGAACTAATTAAATGTTCAAAAAATTAAAAACAAAATTACATACTGATTTACTTATAGTTCATTGGGATTTACCATGCCCAATTCTCTTCTTATTTTGTAATGTCTATCTTCTGACAGAGGCTTTGTCAGGATATCTGCAATTTGATCTTCAGTTGGGATGTACTCTAGTCTGATTTCTCCTTTCAAAACATGATCCCTTATGAAGTGGTGCCTAACTTCAATATGTTTTGTCCTTGAGTGCATGACAGGATTCTTTGTGATATTGATGGCACTTTGATTGTCACACATGATTGGTATTTCTTTCAACTCAACCTCAAGATCTTCCAGTTGCTGTTTCATCTAGATGATTTGGGCACAACAGCTTCCAGCTGCAACATACTCAGCTTCTGCCGTGGATAGGGCCACACTGTTTTGCTTTTTGCTAAACCATGAAACCAAGGATCCTCCAAGAAACTGACAAGTTCCACTTGAGCTTTTTCTGTTAGTTTTGGATCCTACAAAATCAGCATCAGTGTATCCTTTGAGATCTTCTCCATTGCCCTTTGGATACCAAAGACCCATATGTGATGTTCCAATGAGATATCTGAAGATTCTCTTCACAGCAGTAGCATGAGCTTCTTAGGGACATGATTGGAACCTTGCACACATACAGACACTAAACATAATGTCAGGTCTGTTGGCAGTTAAGTACAGCAGGGATCCAATCATTCTCCTATACTGAGTTATGTCAAACAATTTCTCTTTCTCATCCATGTTCAGTTTGGTTGCAGTAGCCATATGTGTCCCCATTGGCTTGGCATTTTCTAATCCAAACTTCTTCAGCAATTCCTTCAGATACTTGGATTGATTGAGGAAGATACCATCATTGCTCTGTCTGATTCTCAGTCCAAGGAAGAAGTTGAGTTCACCCATCATAGACATTTCGAATTCCCCCTGCATTAACTTAGAAAAATTCTTGCAAAGAGATTCATTAGTAGCACCAAATATAATATCATCAACATAGATTTGAACAATGAGTAAGTCTTTATTTTCTTTCTTAGTAAATAAAGTTGTATCTAATTTTCCTCTGTTAAACCCCTTTCAGTTAGAAAATTACTTAATCTTTCATACCACCACTAGTACAAAAAAAGCTTTTAACATCTACATTTTAGATCAGGTAAAAAATAAAAGATCTAAAAAATGGAACCGGTGGCATTTTTGTAAATAAACTGTGAAATGTGGGACTTTCTAGATCGGTTATAAAAATAACCGATGTATAAAATACTTTCTAGATAAGTAGAAAAAACACACCGATCTAAAAGATAAAACAATATAAATAAAAAATATTTTTTTTCACTTTTTTAGATCTGATGGGAAAACCTTCTTATCTAAAGAATTTCCCCGCGTATGAAAAAATTACCTTTTTTACTTTCCCGCCATTTTGCTTCATTTTCGACATAACCCTACCTCTCCCGCATTCTGGAAAATCTCTAGCTCTCAAAACACAATCTACTCCTTCTGCGCAATCATCGTCAGTCTCTCTCATTGTGAGTTGTCTTTTTCCTTTTCCTCTTGCACAGCCGCACACAACCCATGACTTGTTTACTTCATTTGCTATTATTTCTTCCTCGTCGTGGGTTACGTCTTGGGGTTTTGAGATTATTGTGACCACACAATGAGAACAGTGCTTGGTCTTCTTCCTCGTCACCTTTGATCCAACCAAGGCGTACGACCCAGTGGTGTTGTTAAGCTTGTGGTGGCAATGTTGTCCTTGACTCCTTGAGCAGCATCGATACCCCATGGAGTAGTCCCCATGAGGACTCACCCACCTAATCCCTCCTCCACCGATCGACCTCCTCTGCTTAAGCTCTAGCATTCAAATTCACCTCCAGTACGCTGCGAAGTATGGATTAAACCAGCTGATCCTCTCCAAGTAGAAATCAACCAATAGAGTTGAGGTGAGCTTGTTTTCTGCAAAAGCCTTCTGGATGTCATCTATGGTAGCTTCGCTGACCATGAAATCAGAGCCTTGATCTCTTTGACCCATCCTGTCAGAATATTTAGTATGCTTCATTCTCAAGTTCTTTAATTTTACTGTGATTTGAGTTTGAAGATGAAGTTGAATAATTTCTACAGATTTTAAGGGAAAGAAGAAAGTCAAAGGTGGAAATAGATACTTTTTGTCAAAGCATGTAGCTAGTGCATCATTTTCATGGGGTTCGAAAGAATTCTGTCTGAAAGAATATTGTGGTTTGAAAGAATTATTTTATTAAGTTTCTCATTCAAAAAAAATCATATCCAGTTTGCTAACGGGTGTTTCCTTCAGGATTCTCGGGAGCAAGTATTGATGGATTGGGCTTATAGTTTCCTATATACTATTATCTCAAGTTAAAACCTTTTCTTAGCTGAAACTCTAGTTAAAATGTCTGTTAAATGTGACATATTTATAGTCCTCAAGGAATTTGTAGGAAGGAATATAATGGCTAAAGGAAAGAAATTAAGATAGTATGTCAATTATCCTGTGCTTAATTAATGAATACACTTCCACTTTATTTTTGCTTTGTCTTCTTCTCCACGTTCTGTTCAGATATATTATTAGAATACTGCATATAGTTTATATATAAGTTCCTTTTCCACTACAAACTTGCCAGAGAAATTAATAACTATGTTGTATGTTTGTGTGGAAAGACTGAGATCACAAATTTTCTGTTGCTACTAGTTTTTGCTTGTCAACTATAATATATGGAATGCACAGGCCTTTGGAAAGAATTTTTCTAAATGGATGTAATGTATATTGTCCCATGATTCTGTGGAAGTGCTCTGTTGCTCAAGAGATAAAGATTTTACTCTGACTTTGCAGGAAGTATCCAAAGAGCAGGCTCAAAATTTGCCTTCAGCTTTAGCATAACTCTGATAGCGGGTTCTTAAGGTGGAGTCAACTCTTGAGCAAAAGGAAGAGGAAAATACCACATTGAGGGAACAACTGAAACAAACCGAAACAAAATGGATTGAATATGAGGCGAACATGAAGTCAATGGAGGAGACAAGGCAAAAATAGATGGCTTCTTTGCAAGTAAGTATTTGGTTCGTAAACATTAATTTTTAATGTGGTTTACTTTTCACCCTAGCCTTACCAGTGGTTGAAATAGATGATCAAGTCAAACTTTAAATAGTTGATTTTGTAGGGAATTCCTACCACCTCCATAATTAAATGACAACACTTGGATAATTATCACTGTCTTGTTGAAAAAAACTCAAAACTAAAACTTTTAGGTTGGAAGGGACTAGTAGTTAAATACCGTGATTATTTTTGCTCTAGATTTGTCTTTGTTAATTGGAAAAGAAAAAAAAATTATGGTATACTTCATATGGTTGACAATTTTTATGGACTCTTTCTTTTTTAGTATAAGACAATCATGCTATCTCACCTTATCCTCGAAGCCAAATTCCAAGTTCCTAAACTATATGCTTACATATTAGGATTAGGATTAGGATTCACTTCGATGCATCATATTCTACTTTTACTACAAGACAAACCCAGACGATGTCACGTGGGTGTCCATTCAACCATGCACATATAATATATTTTTATATATATTTGATGTAAGAGTGCAAATTACTTGTAGCTAGCTAGTGAGAAGATGGAGATTGTTGAATGAAAAACATAAAGGGTCAATGAAAAAGAAAATAGCTGCGTCACAATATAAAAATAGGGTACTTTGGGAAAAGCTTCCAACAGCTCTTTTCTTTGTTTCTCTGCCTCCAATAATTCAGTTTCTTTGCGTCCCCATCTCTTTCTAATAATGTGTCTAGTCTTTGAAAAAGAAATGTTGTCCCCTCTAGCCTTTGCTCCTTCTCAACCCTCAACCCCACAATCCCTTTTGGTATTAGGTTCTCAAACGAACGTGGTTAGGTTAGGGCTAGTGAGGTCCTTAGTAATTGAGCTTCCAAATATATATATGTATATACATATAAAAGTAGAAGCCTAAAAGGTGCAATCATGGCGTCAAGAATCTTACCTTACGGGCCAACTGTATCTTCTCTTCGTACCAAGCCCAAGTCTGCAACGTTTCACATCGGTGTCATGTAGAGGTGGTCTTAGTGTTCGATTGAATTATTTACTAAATTATTTGTTCTCTTCACATGTAGTATATTTTATACATATTTATATATTGCAAATTATGTTGCACTTGTATTATAAGAATAATTGATTGGGTGGGGTCAAGATATATATTCTTTTTGTCTAAAAAAGGTTAAATTATAAATGATATAATAAGAGTCGTGCGTGATGAATAATTTAAGCCGAGAGTTCATATTATTATAATTAGTAGAAGATGTCTTGTTTACTGTTTCATGAAAAAGTTCAAATCATTAGGTAATGAGGATGGGAGTGGATGGTACGCTGGAGGAACACTTTTAAATAGGATATGTAAATCCAACTTGTACACCACTATATTTTTTACTTGTGAGGTCTTTTTATCTCTTTGTTAAAGAAAAATGACACCTTTATGATTTCATATGACTCCACCACTCTTGGATCTCACCCTTTCTTGTTTCCACTTATTATATCCATTCTTTTCCGACATACTCCCTCCATCCCATATTTGAAAATAATATAAAAGATTTAATGTATATTAAATAATATTTATTACATCCTAAAACTTGTTAAAAAACTAAAATTTCAATTTTATCTCATTTAATTACATTTCTTTTATTAAATATAGTATAAATTACAATATTAATAATATAGTAAATGAGAGATAAAAATGATAAATCACTATATGTTACCCAAAAATCCTTCATGTTACCTTATAATGTAGGACAATGGGAGTATATAGTATATTAATGGAAACAACCCTTGAAGATTAAGAATAGACACATATTTTATTAAAGGTGATAATTGCATAACTGCTAATAAAACCAAATTAAAGAAGTATCTTTCACTTATTCACATTAAAAAAGGAAAAAGAAAAAGAAGCAGCATGTCCCTTAATAAATAAAAGAACTTTGGGCCACTAAAAGATCTCAACTACCATCTCAGCAAATAAAGCACGTCCAGAATTTGCTCTAGCACCTAACCTATTTATTAAGTCCTTTGTCTAGTCAATGTCTTTTTTAGCTTTGTTGACTTTAGATCCCCCACATCACATCATTTCTGAAAAATATAAATTAGAACATAAATATATTTCATTCTCATGTGTCTCAAATTGTTCACATGTTGCAAGCAAATTCATACTCAGTTTTAAAACACAAACTGGGAGTCAAAGGCGTACCATCACCCCCAGATGGAAGACCCAGCCCATCAAAATTCCTAAAGGCAAACCCACAATATAGTAGCAACCCAAGTTTATGTATGCCACGTATGCCTGTCTCTACTTCCCTCTAATTGCTCTTTTCCTTTTAATAACTGCCTTCTTTCTTCCTCTTCAACTAGGGCATATTTGTTTACACAATTCAAAGGTCAAATCATGTCTAAAGATTTTATAGTGTAAATAATATACATAACATATTAGTAAAAGATTAACAGCTCATTCACAAAACTTTATCAGTATACATTTTAACAATTTTTCTCAAGTTGTCGGATTAAGGGGGAGTGTACGTTTACTAATAACAATGACTTATTGGTCGGAGATATTTAGTACTTAAGGAATCTTTTGTTGGTTATCAAAACATGGGAAAACATATTAACTATACCTTAAAAAACCTATATAACTATACTAGTTAAAAACTATGAATTCAGATCCTCTGCAGTAAACAATTTACTATATATACATGTGTGTGTGTGTCATGTTGTAAGAAAGAAATAAAAGAAAAGGTTGAAATAAGCATAAACTAATGAACTACCGCATACACTTCTATCTATTTCTATCACTCAGCACTACTACAAAAGATCAAAATTCCAAAGTGAAAAAAAGATTGATGCAACACATAAGACCAACATTTGACGTGTGTATATATATGTAAGACCCCCCTCCACAACCAACTCAATTGCCTCATTACCTTTTAACTTTAGTAGCTCAAAACAATAGGGTCACAAAAGAAAGTCTCACTCATAAGTCATGAGTCACCAAATTCACTAACCGTACAAAGAATAAAGACTTTTGATTGTCTCTCTCTATTTTTTTTTTGGTAGAATATTTGGCTTATCTCTTTATATTTTGATTATCATGATATAACTGCAATTGTTTTTTTAATGATTTTTTCATTTTAAAACTCAAAAGACATCTTTTATTTACAAAATCATCTTTTTATAATTTTATTTTTATTTCAATCCAATTTTTATGAGCGCATGCAACACACACGGTATTTAGCCTTGCATTTTTTTTTGAGTATGCAAGTCTAACTCATATTCTCTTCACTTAAAGTCTAATCAAATGATGAACTCATGTTTGAATGACAGATCCGTAAGTATAACATGCTCTAAATATGGTCAAGCTTATTGGAGTCACATATTAAAAAAAATACATTTGACTAACTGAATGTGTAATTAGTGAGTGTGAATTAACAGGTAGTAATAAAATTGGCATATATTTTTTTTGAAAATAAAATTGGCATCTATGAATAATGCATTTTGTAATCTTTCCTATGCATCTAAATCAATTTCATTGTAGGTGAAGGAGATTGAGTGTTTAGCATAGACAAAAGAGTCTAGTACCAAGGCACTAAACAAATTGCTACAGTTGATTTATCTAAAAGGTTAAAGGCGTTGCTTTCCCTCAAGGTACTAGAGGTAAGGTGTCTAATTGCCTTATTTTATTTATGAAACATCACTAGACTCTATTCAAGTAACATTAATATATTATTGGTGGCTGGAATTATACTGGGAATTTTTTGTTAGTGTTGGGGATATTTTGATCATTGTAGATGTGGTGTAAATACTGAAATATGTTGATGTGCATGTAATTCTTAAATGCCTCATTGATTTTCTTAATCAACATATTGTATTAAAGTTTCATTCCCTACTTAATGTAAGTATACGATTGTCATAAGTGGTGGACACACATACAAGGTGGGAGGGGACACACATCTTATCTTAGAGAATTGCTTGAGTTAGCTTAAGTTTAAGAGATTAGAAGAGTGCAGTTTCATCATCGTGGTTTCGATCTATGCATCTTGATTTCGTGCTATAATTGAAGATAACTTGTTAACTCTAATCTCCTTTAGGTAGTCATGGATCGTAGTTGGATGAATGCTAGACGGACAAGTAATGAATATGAGACTGGGGTAGAGGAGTTTTTGGAATTCACTAAAAGAAATGTTCCTGATAATAATGGAACATTTTATTGTCCATGTGTAAAGTGTCTAAATGAGAGGCGACTAAGCATTACGGATATAAGAGAGCATATACTTTGTGATGGGTTCAACAATAGGTATACAGAATGGATATGGCATGGTGAATTAGAAATGCCAAGTGTATCACAACAGGCAGAAGTTGATATGGATATGGAAGATCGACTAGAAGACATGATTCGTGATGTTGGAGTAGAGGCCTTTGAGCGAGCACATGTATATGATCACTTGTGCAGTGATGCAGAGAAGCCTTTGTACCCAGGGTGCACTACTTTTACATGATTGTCAGCAGTGTTAAGATTGGTCAACTTGAAAGCGAGAAATGGGTGGAGTGATAAGAGTTTTACAGAGTTGCTTGAGTTGTTGAAAAACATGCTTCCAGAAGATAATGAACTGCCAGATCGTAACTACGAGGCAAAGAAAATCTTGTGTCCAATGGGTATGGAGTATAAAAAAATTCATGCTTGCCCTAATGACTGCATATTATATAGAAATAAGTATGAAATGCTGCAAGTTTGTCCAAAATGTGGCGCATCACGCTACAAAGTAAAGGAAAATGGTGATGCTAATTGTGATGTAGCCACTAAGGACCCCTGCAAAGGTGTTATGGTATCTTCCAATAATACCAAGATTCAAGCACTTGTTTGCTAATGCAAAGGATGCAAAGAACTTGAGATGGCATATAGACGAGAGGATACATGATGGAAATCTTCGACATCTGGCTGATTCTCCTCAATGGAAGACAATTGATCAATTGTTTCCTGAGTTTGGCAATGAGCCAAGAAACCTTAGGCTTGGGATTTGTACAGATGGAATGAACCCATTTGGTAACCTTAGTAGTCAATATAGTTCATGGCCTGTTTTATTGGTGATTTACAACCTACCTCCTTCACTGTGTATGAAATGCAAGTACATCATGTTGTCTTCGATGATTTCTGGGCCAAAGCAGCCGGGAAATGACATAGATGTTTACTTGGGACCTTTGATTGAAGACTTGAAAATGTTGTGGGAGGAAGGTGTGGATGTATTTGATGCATATCAGAAGGAGTCTTTTAGGATGCGTGCCATGATCTTCTGCATGATAAATGACTTTCCAGCATATGGAAATTTGTCAGGATATAGTGTTAAGGGGCATACAGCATGCCCTATATGTGAAGAAGGCACATGCTATAAACAACTACCATTTGGAAGGAAGACAGTCTACCTTGGTCACCGGAGATTTCTCAGACGAAACCATCCATATCATAGATTGAAAAAAGCTTTCAATGGTATGTAAGAGATTGAAATTGCTTCAAAGGCATTAACCGCAGAGCAAGTTTATCAACAGGTGAAAGACATTAATGTTATCTTTGGTAAGACCCAAAAGCTTGCAACTGAGAAAAATTTATGGAAAAAGAGGTCTATCTTTTTTGATCTTCCATATTGGCGGAGTCTTGAGGTGAGACATAATATTGATGTGATGCATGTGGAGAAAAATGTGTTTGATAGTATTATTGGAACGCTTCTCAACATACAGGGCAAGACTAAGGATAGTACGAATGCAAGGCGAGACTTGGTTGAAATGGGAATACGATTGGAGTTAGCCCCACAAGAAGTAGGTAAGAGGAATTATTTGCCCCCTGCTTGTCATACATTGTCAAAAAATGAGAAAAAAAGTTTTTGTGAGTGTTTACATGGTGTAAAGGTGCCCCAAGGGTTTTCTTCAAATATTAAAAAACTTGTTTCAATGAAAGATATGAAATTAATAGGCTTAAAGTCTCATGATTGCCACATCTTGATGCAACAACTATTACCAGTGGCAATTCGGGACATATTGCCAAAAAAACTGAGGCATACTATAACCAAACTATGCTTCTTCTTCAATGCCATATGTAACAAAGTCATTGACCCACATAAATTGGATGAATTGGAGAATGATGCTGCTATTATCTTGTGCCAACTTGAGATGTACTTCCCGCCTTCATTTTTTGACATCATGGTACATTTAATTGTTCATTTAGTGAGAGAGATAAGGCTATGTGGCCCTGTTTATTTACGGTGGATGTACCCATTTGAGCGTTATATGAAAATCATAAAAGGGTATGTGAAGAATCCATATCGGCCTGAAGCATCTATTGTTGAAAGATATGTTGCGGAAGAAGCTATTGAGTTTTGTACCGAGTACTTGTCTGAAGTAGAAGCCGTGGGACTTCCTAAGTCTTGCCATGAGGGGAAAGGTTCAGGTAAGGGTACACGTGGGGTAAGAGTAAAGAGCATGGGTCGTGAAGAAGTGCTACAAGCACATCTATATATCTTGAATAACACTAATGAAGTTCAGCCTTACTTAGCTGCACATAAAAGCATTATAAGGGCAACAAACCCTCGGAAAAGTGATAAATGGTTGGTGAATGAGCACAACAGGACTTTCAGATCATGGTTCAATGAACAGGTTATGAAGGAAGATAATGTTTCTGATACGATAAGATGGTTAGCCGATGGGCCTCAATTTGAGATCATATGCTGGAGTGGATATGACATTAATGGGTATTCCTTCTATACAAAGGCCCAAGATGACAAGAGCACTATGCAAAATAGTGGGGTCATGGTAGTAGCTGAATCAATGCATTTTTCTAGTTCAAAAGATAAAAACCCTATATTGGCAACCATATCTTATTTTGGGGTTATTGAAGACATTTGGGAGGTTGACTACATTAAATTTAAAGTTCCTGTTTTTAAATGTAAGTAGGTTGATAGTAATAATGGTGTTCGAACAGATGAGTTAGGATTTAAATTGGTAGATCTTAATAGGATAGGTTATAGGGAAGAACCCTTTATCATGGCACAACAAGCAAAACAAGTATTTTATGTCACTGATCCAGCTGATAAAAGGTGGTCCGTGGTTCTACAAGGGAAAAGGGTTATTCCTAATGATCAGAATGATGACTCTAGTTTTGATATTTGTGAAACTCTTTCTTTCTCATCGAGGCTACCTGAATTGAATGAAGAAGATGAAGTAGATGATATATATGCTGCGAGAGATGATCATGATGAAGGAATATGGGAGAATATCCAAACATGAAAGAAGATTGAGATACTAAATATCATTTTTCAAGGTCTTGTACTTATGTCATAGTTTAATGATATTTAATTTATCTTCTTTCATAGATTTAATTATGTTTGTTAGTCATCTTATTTCATAGTTTAATGATATTTAATTTATCTTATTTCATAGTTAATTATCTTTAATTTATTTTATTTCATACATTGAATTATGTTTGTTACTTATCTTATGTGTTAGTTTAATTATCTTATTGTCTAAATAGGCACATGGAGAATCCCACTGGTAATGATACTCAAAGTAGGCAAGATAGTCAATCTACCCGTAAAAGAGGTAGACGTGGCACACGCTTGAAAGAGCTGACCCTTGGTCATGGTACTGAACAGAGGAAAAATATTCAGTTTGATCATAGTTGGAATCCAAGAGGGCCCAATAGGAAGAGATTTAAGAGTTTTGTTGCTCTTATGGGACGAAGTAAGGCAAGCATCTTGGTCGACAAATGGGAAGACATCCCTGATATTGTGAAGGATCAGATTTGGAAAAGTATCACGGTATATCACTATATACTTAAATATCTTTCTAACTATTAATTTTATCTACATCACTAACTTCATTATATGTGTGGGTATTGTGGCTCACCTACAATGTTCCTCTCAATGATAAGTTGAGGACGAAATTGATACAATATGCAGGGGAGCGTTGGAAGGCTTTCAAGACTAGCCTCACCTCTAGATACATTTTTGGACATTTGAAGGACGAAAATCCTTGCTTGGAGTATCAATTTCTTGATGAAGAGATGTGGCATGCTTTTTACAAAAAATGAACGAATCCTACATTTGTGGTTAGTAAAAAAAGAATATGGAAATGAAATTATTTTATTTTTTATTCATTTTTTTTACTTGAACTTACCTTTATTGTTAACAGGAGAAAAGAGAGAAAGCTAAAGAGATACAAGCAAAAAATTTGTACCCCCACACATTGTCTCGTGGGGGTTATGACATGCTTGAGGAAAAGATTATGGAAAAGAAGTTGAAGCAACAAGAAGAAGCCGCTCAAGCTGACCCATCTGTCATTATTTCTCCCCCATCTCCACCCACTCGCCATGAGAAATGAAAGTTAGCTCATATGACAAAGGAAGGAGAGTATGTCTTTGAGGAGGCCCGTTTAGTTGTAGAGAAGATTGTAAGTAATTTAGGATTAATGAAATATATTGCTTTGACAATTCAAGTGCTAAGTATGTTTGTTGTTTTGCTTTATAGGATTCTCTTCAAGAGCAGTACATTCAGGGAACCTTTACTCCCGTTGGAAGGAAGGACATTTTGGCCATTGCTATAGGGAAAGAAGAGCACGGTGGCCGTGTGAGGGGAGTTGGAAGAGGAGTGGGCATTAGGGATTACTTTGGACCACCTTCACGCCATTGCTCAGGAATGGCTTCAAGGGAGGAGATGGAAGATATAGTGTCGAGATAGGTGGCAGCACAAGTGGCAACACAGATGGTAGCTATAAGGGAGGAAGTGCTGTCTATTTTGGCCACCCAGGCAATGCCTTCACGACACACACCTAATGAGAGGAACGATTCTCCTGTAGTTGATAGCACAAAAGGGAGTTGTGTTCCTGGTCTAGTAACAGAGGATCCTCCAAGCCAAGATACTGGAGAAGCATGTGAGTTATATTTAGAGGATCCTCATAGGCATTTAGTTGCTTATGGGAAAATATACAAGTTGGGTCCAACCATCCACCACCAGCAAATCAAAGAAGATCAAGTGAGGGTGTCGGTTGAACGAGTTGAGGTTGAGAATGCACTAGTACCATACCCTAATGATGAGGTTCAGATGGTTGGGCAAGCCCTCAAAAATTTTATTTTGTGGCCAAGAAGATTGGTCCAAGTGGTTTTAGCTAAGGTATGAAAAATGTTATTATTATCATGTGTTTTTCTCATATTTCAAATTTGATATAGTATATAATTTTTATTAATCATTAATTGCCTACTTAATTATGAAATTGTGTTATCCAAGGAACTTGCTTTAATTCCCCAGACCCAACTGCAAATGGATCTGATGACACGTTTGTGTGTAGCAACAATGAAAATCACGAGTCCTATAAGGATTTTTATAGGTAAAGGGATTGTGAATGATGACAAAGACTATGAATTTTATATTCCCAAGAAAGATTTGTTGGAGTTCATGATGAAGGATATGTTGAACATATCAATTCTCCAATTGTGGATTATGTAAGTATATTTTTATTCCTAGATGGATATCTAAACATTGAACTCTTAAAACTCATATATTTGCAATATCATAGATATCTCCATCGCTTCTGCATCCTAAAGAGAAGAAGTGATAAGTATGGATTCATATGCCCACAACACATTCAAGATGTAGGGAACAAGATAGATGAGATAAGAGCCTACATCGGATCTAGGATCTCAGAATGCAAGGGCAAATGTTTGCTGGCACCATATCATCATGGGTAAGAAAAATATTGTAATTAATATAATATTATGACTTTATGCAATCCATTCCTTATTTTGTAGGACCCATTGGCAATTGATGGTTATCTCCCCTCAAAGGGATATCATCACTTGGTTTTGCTCACTATGGCATAAACCGAGGAAAGATTTCATGACCATGATTGAAGCGTATGTGTGTTTGTGAAAAACTTTGATTTGTGATATTTATTACTACATAATATAATTTGTTGCATGTATTTGATTGTAGAGCTCTAGATACTAACCAAGTCTTGTGGGGTAAGCGCCCACATCAGCTAAAGAAGGTTAGCTGGGTTTGTCCAGAGGTAAGTAACTTGAATCCAAACACTTTCTGGAACAACTATTCCTCCTTTCTCATTATGGTCATTCTTTCTTCATTTGTAGATTCGTAGACAACCTATAGATAGCCTAGAGTGCGGATTCTATGTGATGAAACATATGTATGAAATCATTACTTTAGGGATTTTTGAATCATTTGAAAAGGTAATTATATTTTACACAAATTAGTTTTATTCTTTTGTCAGTTTATTTTTTAATGGGCTTCGAATTTGCAAACATTTGACATTAAGGAATGCTTTTCTAATGAGGAAATTGAAAACATTCAAAACCGTTGGGAAAATCATTTTTTAGACATCACCAAGCTTTAAAGGTAAGACCTATTATGGTCACTACTCAAAGGTGTTGGTCTATCTACTATCTATTGTGAATGTCTATATTGATTGTATTGATATGTTGAATTTGAAACACTTGTTCCCTTTAATTGCAAGTCTAGCTATACAATATTACAATTTTGAAGAATTAGTGAATTTTTTGAGCTTTTGGTTTGTCCTAATTGTTTTTCTAGTCATTTTCTCAACTTTTAAGTTCCTAGAACCAACTTTGGGGGCTCAAGTATTGGTATGGCAGTGTGTACATGTTTCCTATTAATTTGATTGCTTTTCCTATTCATATGTCTACTCGTAAAGATATATATACATGCTTAACCTTCTAATCATGGGCAAATAGGAAGACAAGACATTGGAGAGTTTGGTGCTGTTATGGGAGAGTACCCCTAGCCGCTCAAATGTTTAGGAGTGTGGTTTGTTTTGTGACCCATTTGCTTCTTATAATTTGCTGTTATGTGTTAGTATATGTACTTTAGGGATAATGACTGTATTTGGTTGTTCTTACTGCTGTAAAAACTTGTTTTGAGGTGTAAATTCCTTTGGTGAGAGTAATACTATACCAAGTTTCCATCACTCTTATTGTCTTATAATTTATCTTCATTTATGTTATTGAACTGTTTATATTGACAGTGGATTCTTCCTCAAAAATATAATTTACAACCATGGTGCTTTGGGTTTTTGGCTATGGATCTCATGTACATTGGAAGAAATGTTCAAGAGTGTGGTTTGTTTTGTGACCCATTTACTTCTTGTAATTTGCTGTTCTGTGTTAGTATATGTACTTTAGGGATTATGATTGTATTCTACTGTTCTTACTACTGTAAACACTTGTTTCGAGGTGTAAATTCCTTTGGTGAGAGTAATACTATACCAAGTTTCCATCACTCTTATTGTCTTATAATTTATCTTCATTTATGTTGTTGAACTATTTATATTGACAGTGGATTCTTCCTCAGAAATATAATTTACAGCCATGGTGCATTGGGTTTTTGGCTATGGATCTCTTGTACATTGGAAGAGAAACTTGTAGGGGTTGGGTATATCGATTTGTTTTGATTTTCCGTAAAAGTTGGTTCTAGGAATTCTATGAAACAAACCAATGGTTTACTCCTCCACAATCTTTGCTTGATTTAATGGTTGGAGTGGATTCAAAAGCTAGTATTGCTTGAACTGAAATTTTGTTGCTCAGAAAGAGTTGGTATTGCAATTTGATGCAAGGGTGAAGGGTTGTCACTATAGCATGAATTAAGATTGATTTTTACTTGTAGCAGTGAAGCACTTTGAATTTTCATCTTTTGTTTTTACCTTTTCATTTTCAATTCTCCCATTTCATTATTGCAGTAGAGAAATTAGTAGTTGATGTTTATCTAACTGTTATAATATAAGTTCTATAAATGAAATTGGTTGTCCTTGTTGGTGGTGCTGGAAAATGGTTAGTGCAATGTCATATTTTGTTGTCTCAGATGAATGTAAACTTCGAATTAAATTTTATAAAAAGAAAAATCAACATTCTACATCGGTTGTAATTATAAACGATGTAGAAATTGTAGTTTCTACATCGGTTAAATTTACAATCGATCTAGATTAACATAATCATGAAGAAGTAAATGGGTTATATTTATATATAACCGATCTCGAAGATGAACTTTCTAGATCGGTTATAACCGATCTCGAATGGATATATCATGGAAGAAGTAAATGGGTTCTTTATATATAACCGATCTCGAAGATGAACTTTCTAGATCGGTTATATTGACACCCGATCTAGAATTGTTTTTCTACATCGGTCTAGAAAGGCGATCTAAAAAATTCTACTTTCTATATCGGCCACTTCTACATCAGCACCATAACCGATCTAAAATGCCCATTCCAACCGATCTAAAAAGTCATTTATGTACTAGTGCACGCTCTAGGGGCTTGCTTCAAACCGTAAAGAGCTTTTTTTAGTTTATACACATGGTTTGGTTTTGTAGAACCCTCAAAACTTGGAGGTTGATCTACATAAACTTCTTCCATGATATATCCATTCAGAAAAGCACTCTTTACATCCATTTGATATAACAAAATATTTTTCATGCATGCATATGCTAATAGAATTCTAATTGCTTCTAATCTAGCTACTGGAGCAAAGGTTTCCTCAAAATCAATGCCCTCTTCTTGATTATAACCTTTAGCAACCAGTCTAGCTTTGTTTCTGATGATTGATCCTGATTCATCAAGTTTATTTCTATAAACCCATTTGGTACCTATGACAGGATGATTTTTGGGTCTAGGCACTAAATCCCAGACTTGATTTCTTTCAAATTGATTTAATTCATCCTGCATAGCTAGAATCCAGTACTCATCAGTTAAGGCTTCCTCAGTACATTTAGGTTCAATTTGTGATATGAAAGCACAATTAATCATTTGATCCCTTAACTATTTTCTGGTTCTAACTTTCTCTTGAACATTCCCTATCACTTGATCAACAGGATGATTCCTTTGATATCTCCAAGCTCTAGGGAGTCCTTGAGATATTTCTTCATTTTCTTCTTCAAAATCTTTCTCCTGAATTTCTTCCTCTATATTAATAGATTCATATATTTTTGGAGACTCAATTATATCTTCATTAGAGATACCTAACTTTTTAAGATTTGAAACAAGATCATCCTCATCAGTAACATGTTTAGAAGCAGTTTCATTTTCAATAAATACTACATGCACAGATTCCTCTACTAAGTTAGACTTTTTATTAAAAACTCTATATGCCTTACTTCTACTAGAATAGCCCAGAAATATACCTTCATTAGATTTGTGATCAAACTTACCCAGATTTTCTTTCCCATTATTGTGAATGAAGATTTTCACCCGAACACATGGAGATGTGACAGATTTGGCTTTCTTCCCTTGTACAGCTCGTATGGAGTCTTTCCAAGGATTGGTCTGATGTAGGCTCTGTTTATGATGTAGCTTGCTGTATTTACTGCATTAGCGCAAAACACTTGAGATAGCTCCTTTTCATTCAGCATAGCTCTAGCCATCTCTCCAATGGTTCTATTCTTCCTTTCTACTACTCCATTCTGTTGAGGAGTTCTTGGAGTTGAGAAGTTGTGATCAATTCCATGCTCATTGCAGTACTCCAGAAAGTATGAGTTTTCAAACTCTCCTCCATGATCTGACCTGATAGACACAATGGAAATACCTTTCTCATTTTGCACTTTCTTGGCTAAGGTTACAAATGCATCAAAGGTATCACTTTTAGAGGAAAGAAATAATGTCCATGTAAATCTAGAGTAATCATCCACAATTACAAGCACATACAGATTACCACCAATGCTTTTTACCCTAGATTGACCAATTAAATCCATATGTAGTAGTTCTAGTGGTCTAGTTGTGGTGACTACATTTTTAGGTTTAAAAGAAGATTTAGTTTACTTTCCTCTTAAGCATGCATCACATTCTTTGTCCTTTTCAAAAGCAATTTTTGGCAGGCCAGTGACAAGCTCGTTTTTAACCAGTTTTGAAAGTTGATTCATGTTAACATGAGCTAATCTTCTATGCCATAGCCAACTATCATTGTCTTGACTAATTAAGCAAATAGAATCTAAGGGAGGAAGTTCATCAAGATCAATAGTATAGCAGTTACCATCGCTTTGAGTCTTGAGGATTACTTTGTGATCACTTTTTCTGATAACCTGGCAAAACTTTGAGTCAAACAGCACCCAATTTCCTTTGTCACATGTTTGGATCACACTTAGCAGATTGTGGTTGAGGCCTATCACAAACAGCACATCTTCAATGGATGTTTCAGGATTTTTGCCCACAATGCCAATGCCAACTATTCTGCCATACCGATCACCTCCAAAGGTCACCTTTCCTCCTTTCTTGTCTCTAAGGGTGATGAACTTCTCTTTGTCACCAGTCATGTGACTTGAGCAGGCACTGTCCATGTATCATTTGTTGTTTCTTTTAGCTTTTAGACAAACCTGCAAAACAAAGTTCAAGTTTTCTTCTTAGGTACCCAAATCTGCTTGGGTCCTTTTTTGTCAGTAGTATTTTCCCTAGATACAGATGTACCTTTGGGAACCCATTTGATCTTCCTGTCAGGTCCATTTTTCTTTATAGCACAAGAACTGGAAATATGTCCCTTTTTGTTACAAAAATGACAGGTGGTAAATAGACTGCTGGATTGAGAAGCAGGAAGAAAACAATGCAGATAATATTTTTGTTTTGCATGCTTTGGTTGATTATATGATTCAATCTGATGTGGCATATGATCTTTCTTTCTATTTTCATCAGCATGCACAAAATGTCTCATATATACATTCTGATTTTTCTTCCTAATCTTTTCTTTAACAGCACATGGATCATAGCCAAGACCAGCTTTCCCTTGTGATATTCTTTGGCTCCCCATTAAGGCAAATAACATATCTTTACCTCTCGTAAGCCTAGACATGCTTTTTACTAAATATTCATTGGTTTGCTTTAGATCAGTGCATGATTTACAGTAGACAGATGCAGTGATAGGTAGAGGAGCAATTTCAGAGATGTTGCTTTGAGATTCTAGTTTGTTAATCTTTTTCTTAGCTAGTTTCAGTTCTTTAACAACCTTAACAAACTCATCATGCAACTCATGAAATGCATCCAGTAATTCAGAATAGGAAGGTTCAGATTCATATACCTTTTCTTCTTGATCACTGCTACATGGAATTTCAGCTTCTTCAGAGGCAAGTGCCATCAGACATATGTTGGCAATTTTATCTTCTTCCTCATCTTAGCTATTGCCCCATATTGATGAGATGTAAGCTTTCTTCTTCTTGCCTTTGTCAGCAGCTTTCTTTTCTTTTTCTTGCTTCTTGAGGAATTGTGGACAATCCCATTTGATGTGTCCCTACTTTTTGCACTCATAGCAAGTCACAGGCTCTTTTGCTTCTTTCTTGCTGTCTCCAGCAACTCCTCTCTTGAAGATTTTCTTATTTCTCTTCTTGCTGTAGAATCTTCCGAATTTTCTAACCATTATAGCCAGAGTTTCTTCATCTAGCTCCTCTCATCATCAGATTCTTCTTCCTTTTCTTCAGCACCTTTGAGAGCAAGACCTTTCTTCTTTCTGTCTTGTCCAGCTTCCTTGAGAGCTTTTATTTTTCCTTCATATTCCTCAAGGTTGCCGAATAGAGCTGTGACAGAAGCCATTGATTCTCCTCTGGCTTCCTCTATTACTGTTACCTTGGGCTGCCATTCTAGAGGGAGAGCTCTGAGGATCTTTCTGACTTTCTCTGTTTGAGTGTATTCCTTTCCCAGGCTCTTTAGTTGATTCACAATGAGAGTGAATCTCTTTTGTAGCTCCTTTACAATTTCACCTTCAGCCATTCTGAAGCTCTCGTATTCTCCAATACAGGTATTTAGTTTATTTTCCCTGACTCCAGTTGTTTCTTCATGAGCAATCTGCAGGGTGTCCCACATTTCCTTTGCAGTGGAGCATTGTGAGATTCTGTAGAATTCGTCTTGATTCAAGGCACTGACTAGACAATGTTTTGCCTTGAAGTTCAGTAAGACTCTCCTTCTGTCTTCTTCATTCCATTCAGCTTCTGGCTTTTCTCTGTACTTTCCATCATCTTCTAAAGCCATTGGGACAAAGTCTCCTTTCTGAATGATTGACCAGATGTCCAGATCGATTGACTGGAGATAGATTTGCATTCTCATCTTCCAGTAACCATAATGCTCTCCGCTGAAGCCAGGTGGTCTGTTTGTATTGTTTCCCTCTGGTAATATGCTTTCTCCAAAGCCAGCCATTGTAATTCCCAGATTGTGAGATCCTTTGAATGAGAATCTGGGCTCTGATACCACTTGTTAGTTAGGCTGACTTCCCAAGAGGGGGGTGAATTGTGAAGATTAAAATTTTCTGCACAAAGTGAGAACAATGAAGAAAGCAAGGAATGACAGTAAAACAGAGTATGAAGCAGTAATATAAAAGAGTAGTGATAGAAAGAAGAAAAACTCTGATATTTATCCTGGTTCGGTCCTCCACTTGACCTACGTCCAGTCCCCAAGATACCACTTAAGATTTTCCATTATTCAGCAAGAATTCAACGGGCTTCTTGCAAATGCCACAGTACAACATCAGTGCTCTGTTCTCTAGAGCTCACTCAATCACTTTCTGCACTTTCACAAAGTGCTTTACAATCTCTTGTGATATCTCCTCACAAGTAAATCTATCTCTCAGATGAAGAATAGATTGTTTACACAGATGAAACTCTCTTGAATAGAGTGAATATGAAAGTTGATGTACAAGTATTGAAGTAAAAGGGTAAAAGTCTTTGAGTAGAAAATTTGGCAGAATTTCAGTATATACAAAGTTTGATTCGTTACCCACAACTTCAAATAATGTTGTATTTATAGATTTAGGTCCCAACTATTCGTTAGAGACAAAATCTATCCGTTGGGGAAGTTATCCAACGGTTACTCTGAAAAACTATCCGTTAACCAACCGCATTTAATGCTTCTGACATACTGAAATTTGACTTTCGGTTGGTCAACAGATGAATTTCGAAGGAACCGAAGGTTAAAGCTTCCAACATTGAAGTACTGAAGTTCGTCTGTTCATGAAGTGAAATTCAAATTTTGAAACTTAGAAAATGTTTCCATGTTGTGACATACGAATTTTCAAGAAGAAAGTTTTTCTGTTAAATGTGAACAGTATTTTCAATTTGCTACAGTGCCCTCAAAATTTGAATTTTGGAACCCCAAAATTCGTCTGTCTGTAGCAGGCTCAAAAGACACAGTAGTTCATTTACTCTGAAATTTGAATTTTCAAAGAGTGAAGTTCGTCTGTCAGAGAGAGACCTCTTTTCAGACTTACTTCAACATTTGAATTTGTAAACACTGTCCTTCGTATGTCATTATGTCATTTCAACATACTCACAACTTTAGCTTCCGAAATTCAAATTTCCATGTTCAACGTTCGTCTGTCAGTGAGTAGTTTTGAAACTCAATAGAATCTTAACTTCAGATGAACTTTAACATTGTTTTAGACGCATTTCTTCAGTTTTGATAAATTCCATTTTGTCTGAAATTCGAATGTTCAAAACCCAAAGTTCGTCTGTTGCTCAATAGCTTCTTTCAGACTCTTATGAAAATTCGAATTTTGGAAAATCAAAATTCATCTGTCAGAGAGGCATCTCTTCAGACTTATTCAGTTTTAACTCGAAATTCGAATTTCCAAAGCCAAAGTTTGAATTTCCAACAAGACAGTTCAATGTAAGCTTTTCAAACTTCGTCTGATGGTGGGTATTTTTCAAATATTTCATTATTTAACATAAAATCAAGTTTTTAAAACATCTTTTCATCAAATCAAAGTCTTTTACCCATAACAAAAGATCCTACAACAATCTTAGCAATGATTACTCAGATTTTCTTCACTTGAGACACTTTGAGCTCCTTTGATATCTTCAATCCAAGTTCTTCAATGTTGGTTTGGAATCATCAAAACTCTTGATTCAACAAAGATGAGGTAGAAGCATTCCACGCCACAGCCTGAATAAGGGATGCCACGGCGAATGAGTTGGAACTTTGTTAAATTTTTTCGGACAGAAGGGTCTCACACCGCGATGAACTTATTTGCCACCATGGCACCAAACCCCAAACTCTGATAAAGTCAAAGCATTTCAATTAATAGAGATAGAAGAGAATGAGAGAGAAATGGAGGATCTGCATTAAGGTTCAAAAAATCTGACCTAGGGAGATCATTTTTGGACTCAAGAGGTTTCAATCTTGGCTAGTAAGTGATACCTAACTTCTTCTCTATTTTCTCTTCGATTTTGAAGTGAAATTCAGATATATGATTAGGTTTCTAGTTTTGGTTGAAATCTATCAATTAAAATAGATGTAATGGGATTAAAGAGGTATCATTTAGTGTTAGGAAGCTTTAGGTATGAGTTTTGGTTGGGTTGTGATGAGTTTGAGTGGGACCCTAGGTTGATTTTGGTTGAGGGTGTATGGAATCTAAAATGTATAGTGTTGATTATGATTTGAATGGTTGTTTAAGGTTCATTGATTATGAGTTTTGCAATGGTTGTACATAGGATTAACTAAATGTATTGTGTAATTGTAGTGTTTTAATTGGATAATCAAATGTGATTTAGCTTGTGTTCGGTGTTAAGATGGTAGGTTTAGCCCCTGTATGTGTTGTTGGTGACTTCAGGTAATTGGATAATGTGCTTGTTTGTTGATTTGTATTTATATATATATATATGTATTTTCCTGTTCATACCACGATATTGTTATGTGTGTATGCATGGTTTTACTACATATCATGGTATACACATGGCTAGATGAGGTATGTGTCTAGATCCCTAGCATTGGTATATGATGATGATGAACATGAAGTTATATGTGGCTTCATAGCATGCTAGCATGACATCGATAGATATGATGATGATTTCATAGTGACATACACATGATGACATGGCATAGACATCATCACCATATAAGTATAGTGAGATATGGTGGATTGAGAGGTGATGATAAGATGATATATGATGATATGATAGGATGACATATGATATGGTCATATGAGGAAAGATCTCTACCACTAAATCTTCTCCTATGCTTAGGAGAGTCAGGTGGTAGTGAAATGCACCTTCCCTAAATCACCACAATTTCTTGGTGGTCTAGGGGAAGAAGAACCAAGGTCTAAACACTAGTGTAACCTTTGGCCAAGGTGCATTAGTGTGAGATGAGCTTGATGAAGTCTTGGAATCAGTCTTCAATGACTTGTGATTTTAGCTGCGTATGAAGAAGATATGCATTCCATAACATTTTACATTGTATTATACCATATGCATATTCATTTAGATAGATGATATAGGTTGCATATGTTTGTATTCTTGGTTACTAAGACTTCATCTCACACCCCCTTCCATGACTAACATTTCAGGTGAACACTCTGACAATAGTCTGGAGAAGACAAAGGAGTTGTAGTCTTGCGGACATCAAGAATATTCAAGTCAACAATAATTGTGCATGGTCTACGTTATTAGTTGTGCCAAGTAGGATAGTATGTTTGTAATCAATATGAGAACAATGATATTGTGGTGATGTTGATTGTAGAATGTTGATGATGATGTGATATGGATGTGTGCATGTATTGGTGTGTATGTATGACGATGAGTGGACCCTAGTGTGGTTATTGTTGTAGGAGCAAGTGTCCGTGTGTCAAAATGGCTATATGTAAGAGTCCAAAGGAGGTTTTGGGCCTAGTCTGTGTGTTTTGGCCACATAGCCTACTATGTGGAAATGGGGTTTAAGGGGGTCAAATCTCAGAGGAGTGATTCCTTTGAGATGAAACCTTCTTGGACAAGTTGGTTGAGCCAAATGGGACCTGTGTGGATCGCCTATAGTGTTTAAATTGCCTTTGGTGGTAAATGAAGTGCTTAAGGTTTGAGTTTTGACCAAAAGGTAACCAAAACGGTGTTGGGTATTCAAAATCTCCATACGGAGATGGATTCAAGTGAGATTGGTGTCTATAGTTAGATTGAGACGGGATTGATTTGTAGAAGTTGGAATCATGTCAATTAGAGGTCAGAGTATGAAGTTGTGTGCATCGAAAGTTCACCCTAAAACGTTGTAACTTGCTAATATGGTATCAACAAGGGCCTCCGAGGTGGTAGAAGCTTGGTTGTGGTGCCAAGTGGTTTTGCTTCTCCCAAGCAGCAGTGGTACTATAACTTATCACGACTTAAGCCTATTTTGATGTTGCTCGGGGTTTTTCTAGGTTTTTGATTTTTGGGAGTTGTTTTCAGGGCTTTTAGAAGTAGGTTGTTGCATGTGCAATATTTCTCAAGGGCAAATCCGTGAGAAATAATATTTATTCTCATAGAATTATCCCTGAGAAACTTTTCTCATGAAAGTCTCCTTGAGAAATGTGCTCACAATGCTTTTCTATATTTTCACAACACTTTTCATGGAATTTTCCATGAGATACTATTCTCATAGACTTGTCCCTAAGAAATTGTAAAATTTTCTCATGGCACATTTCATGAGAAATGATAATATATTTTCTTAACTATCAGTTATTATTTTTTCCATGATCTCTCATGACCATTTCCGTGAGAAATGATAAGTTTCTCATGGAAATATTCATGAGAAAGGTTGGCACCACTTTCGCACCAAGCGGCACCAAAAGGGTATAGTTTCTCACTGACAGACTCAAGAGAAATGATAAAATTTCTCACAAAAATAGCTATGAGAAATATTGGTGCCAATTGATGAGAATTTTTCTCACAAATTTTCTCATGAACTTTCTTTCAATTCATGTTTTCATGAGAAATATCCCAGAGAAATTCTTTTTTTGGACAAATTTCATGAGAAATTCCTTGAGAAATTATTATCTCTAAAAAATTTCCCTGTGAAAAATACTATTTTCTTGTAGCATGGGTTGTGCTTTAAAAAAATGAAAAAATTTACATCACCTAATTCACCCCCATATTGGATGACGAGCCATTTCAACATCCCTCATTAATTGCTCATATTCAATCAACTTCTAACATATGTAACCATTGGTGCTAGTTTTCTTGGATTTTGCATACCCTCTTCTTTTATCTTAATGCTACTTTTTGTTGGCAAAATCATTTTATGGAAATGGTAATGGGAATAAAGATTAGTGAAATAAAGTAAGTTTGTTTGGTATGTTTGGGAAGGAAATCAACATTCATATTTGGTTGGACAATAATGTCCCTATAATATAATATAATATTTATTATTAATTATTTTTGTCACATATTAATTATTAAAAATGTTTTTACATATATTTAATAAAATAATAAAATATTCAATTTTAATTTTTTAGCTTATTTTTTGAAAAATAAAATATATTTTATTTTGATAATATAAATCATTTATAAAATTATGCGAATATTTTGTGTGTTATTTTGAGATTTTATAAATATTATTTATTGCATAGTTGAAATGAAGATTCTAAGTTAGTTCAACGGTGCTGCCTTTACATGGAGCTAACAAAGGTCATGAGTTTGAACAAGGTAGCATGGTGAAAATATATTTTATAACAAGGGGCATTACTGACATGTTAATCACCATTCTTGGAATCTACACATCCATTCCATCACTTACCTCATGGATTGAACATTCCTAAAAGTTTTGGAATGACTATTCTAATGAAATGGGAATGGCACTGAATAAATGGTGCTGCCTTCTGTAATTGTTAGAAAAATGTTATAAATTGTTGGAAACTTATCTTGTACGTCTTAAGGCAAGATCTATGTCAAATAATTGCATGCAATTATTTTGTATTTCATTCTAGCAGTGGATAATTTGAGGTCTTACTCATTCCTGCTATGCTTAATTGTATTTCTTTCACAATTTATCACTTGTGAAGTATACTTAGCACCTTAAACAAGGCTAAGTTCCTACTAAGAATTCCTTGAAGCAGAAAAGGCTTCAATGTGTTCAATTGGTTTGTTGACATTCTGATTTTAGCTTCTTGAATAATCTGACATCTAAAACTGGTGGATTTACATCAAATAAAGTGTTACGTGAGTTCAGTGAGTTGGGATTACTTAGATATTAGTAGAAATTGTTAAGAAATTGTTGAATTTTGTCATTCTTGAAGAAATCAATATAATATATTTATTTATCACCTCTGTTATGACACTTTCCACATTGTCAAAGTAACTAATGGAAGGCATTCCCTGGTGCTTTGTTGTCTTTGATGGAGGGGATACCTTTGCTGAGATTTCTGCACTTTGGTCCCAGGTATGTAAAATTGGGTGTATTTTTAACCCTCCAGTCCGTACAATATAGTAAACTTATGAATATGAAAAATAATTGGGAATACTTAAACCCTAATACATCATAAACAGTTTAAATTTCATATTTCTGTTTCAACACTACCCACAACTGAACAGCCCCATGCATGTCTTTTCTATCTTCCTTCCACCCCACTTATCCCTATGATTGATCAGGTTCCAGGCTTCTCCATTTGGTTTTTTATCTTCT
Source organism: Adenanthera pavonina (assembly GCA_026686845.1). Taxonomy (NCBI): domain Eukaryota; kingdom Viridiplantae; phylum Streptophyta; class Magnoliopsida; order Fabales; family Fabaceae; genus Adenanthera; species Adenanthera pavonina. The sequence goes on along the minus strand of JAIVEN010000019.1, from coordinate 4,719,499 downwards.
AATTTCTTAATTTGGAATGCCTTGCAAGAAAGAATGGCATATGATTTGATTATTGCAACAATAAAAATAATCAATGGTCGTATAGTGGTTGAAACATTTGTGGAGAAGTTAGGTTGAAGTATGAGTATAGTTTTCTATCATTTATATTGTCCTATCACAGAGTCCGTCACAGAGTATGCAAATGTGTGGCAATGTTGAAAGCTTCATTGTTGCTATAATATTAATATCTTCCTGTGTTGGTTTTCATCTGTAAATTAATTCTGAGAATTGAAGAATAGGAACTCAGTCCTTTTGAAGGAATAATCCAGAATGAATTGCAAGAGGGATATTTTTTTTTTGTTTCCTCTTTTTCAGTTTTTGTTGCAAACGATTGAACATTGCATCCGATTGGGGAGCCTACTTTGATTCTTTTAGATTTAGAAGCGTTTTGTGTGTTATCTAGGAAAATGAATGGGAAGTGCAAGAGTTAAAAATAACTACCTAATCTATTTTAGAATAGGATCATGTCCTGTTTTGTGTTCACAATTAAATATTTTTCTCTTCATACACCTCTATTTTCTTACTCATCTCTAGTGCAACTCACATCATTCTAGTTAGAGGCCTCATCAATATCGTTTTAAAAAGACTTTTGAGATTGATTTTTTTTATAATAATAAAGTATAGATGATTTGAGTACCGAGAGCTCATCATGGCCAATGCAGGTTAGGGTTCAATGAAAACTTACAGACGTACTTCTCTTGAGAAATTTATTTTGGTGTTTTTTTATAACATATTGGTATATAGAAAATCCTACAAGGATCATTTGAAGCATCTATGGCTCACATTGTTGGCCAACATGAATAAATATTTCTTTAGGGCAAACCATGTTAATTACCTTGGCGATATTATTTCAAAAAAAAATGAGAAAAGAAAAAAGAAAGAAAGGAGAGGCAGATCCAAGGAAATTAAATTGAAGGTAAATCCAAAGAAATTAAATTGAAGTTATGATTCCATGGTCTCAACCTTCTCTTTTAAGATTTTTTAGGTGTAACCAAATGTTATATTCCTCCGGTTCCATATTTAAGACATTTTTAACTAGTTTATACAGATTAAGAAAATTTGTTAAAATTAGTTAATGATATTTAATTTTTAAAAAATTATTAATATTTTTTTAAATTGTCCTTGTTTGAATTCATTAAATTCTAACCTTATCTTAATTATCTCTCTAGGCAAATTTGAAAATAAATCTTTAATACTTCAATAATTTTCCTAAATGAGTTATCTCAGGAAACAACACTTGCAATGCTAGTTATGTTAGGACTAGATGGAGTAGGTTTCTTAGCAATTATGGAATCATATACCCGCCTTTAACAGAGTTGATGAAGAGTGAAGTTTTCAAATGGAATGAGGAAACTTATGAAGCTTTTGAGTTGCTCAAGTCAACCATGACAGCCACACTAGTAATTGTTCTTCCAAATTTTTCAGATTTTGTTGAGACTGATGTGTCTAACATTGGTATGGACATCCAATGAACTTTGCAAGCAAGGTCCTTTGTTCATCAAAGAGGAACTTCTGAGAAGGAATTGAAGGCACAGTCAATCCCAATTAATGTCTTGGAGTCACTAATACATGAGGGCACAATTTACCTGTTAATATCAATGAGGTTTCTTTGCCAAGAAAGAGAAGGAATATTCAATGACTCTTTCTCTATTTGTTTCATCGTGCAGATGATTTGTGAGAGCTGGCTTCGGTAGGAAATTGTTTTTAACTTTGTACGCATGGTAGCTTTCATGTCATTTAGAATTGTAGACTTGGAAACAAATCAAAGTGACATGTGGCGAAATCCATCTTATTGACATAGATAAACATGTCTTTTTTGTGGCAAAAAATGTCTTTTTGTTATTTCATTCATACATGTTAATTAAAATTAGTTTGAGTATATTAAACATATTTTTTTAAAAAATTATTTCTTATATATATTGAATTATTCTTGGTAAAGTTTTAAGAGTTTTTCTTTATTTCTTGTTTGAGTTATCTAAACAAAAAGAAGACAAAGATGGGGTAATATCGTGAGATGTAAAAGACCTTGCTTTAAGGAATTCTAATTAAGAATTATGTTCAAAGAAATAATGTAGTATAGGGTATAAACTTAGGTCATTTTATACCGAAGTAACTAAATTAAATCCTACTTAAGGAAGAAATTTAAGCAATTAAGAATGCAAATATGCAAACTAAATAAAAACTAGAATTCAAGAAAAGTGTGCAAGTGTGTATGTGAATGTATGGAAGTATGAAAAAAGTGTGTGGGTGTGTGTGTGTGGAGGATATAAGATGTATGGAATGGAAGTGTATAAAAATTTGAGTGTATGAATGGTATGATGTACACTAGTCTAATCCCAAAATTGCCTAAATATATAATAGACTAAATGCAACCTATAATGCAAAATGAAATGAACTAAATATATACACGAAAATTAAATGGTCAAAGTTAATTAAGAAAGTGTGATTGAGTGAATGAAAAATAAATGGTAAGGTGAGAGATGTTAATGCAAATAGATGAAAATGAATGAAAATGATAACACTAGAATTGGCCACCACTAATAACTAAAATGCACAACTAAAATGAGCTAAAAATGAAAACTAAAATGAACTAAATTACTAACTAAAATGCTAGTAACAAGAACTAAATACTTTATAGATGAAAATGCAATGCAAATGACTTTAACCTGTATGCAAACTAACTACTTACAAGTCTTTTTCTTAGGGGGGTTTGTGACTTGAAAATGTAATTGGAAAGTAAATAAGACACTAATTAATTTTAATGAACACTAAGAGCTAACACTTAAATAAAGATGATTATACAAAAGTGAGATGAAATGATATGAAAAATGCAATGGCATGAAAGTGATGACCTAGCACAACTTGGAGAAGGTTTAATTTGAGCTCAATTAATGTATTTAGCTTGGACAATTACCATGATCAATTTGTCACAACCATTTAAAACCAATATTTCCTCAAGTATAGAATGCATGATAAAATTCCAGAAATGCCAACACAGCTAGACATTTTATCATACATATAACATGCAAGATAATGAGGCAAATTGATCAAGTATGCGTGGCTTGCACAATGAAATCCATAATGAGGCCTAAATTTCAAAGTCTGTTAACCAACATCAATTTTAATAGTCCCAATGCATCAATCAAGAATCAAGTTACCTAATTAACACCTACAATACTAAATTAAGCAACCAAATTCAAAATTAAGTCAAAAGGAGACAAGCTATAGATTTGGCCATAAATAATAGAGTCTCACATTAATGAAATATCAATCCATACAAACTTCCAATCCATAATTTCCAATTGGTTTCAATACAATCCATCAATTTCCATCAATAATCAACCAATTAAACATCAATTTCAAGTCAAACATATCTAAGAACCCTATCCAAATTTAACTTAAAAAATGAAATAGAAAAGTGAAAGAAAAAGGAATAATTAGGCCAAGCTCAAATTGAAGTCCATTGCCCATTATAGCTCCTCCAAATTGCTCTCAGTCAACACCAAGCTCACTCCTCCATTAGCACGAGAAAGCTCCGCCAAATCCTCCAATGGAAGCCATAGCCACGGTCATGAAGTGAAAATGGAGTGGGTGATGAGTGTTGGACGAATTAGATGAAGTATAGTGAAAAAAAGAGTGGAGGAACATGAGTTTAGTGTAGAACTTGGATGGGAACCCACGGCCTTGCTTTTTCTTGAAGATATGTGAGAGAAAACTCTAGACAAATGGAAGAAAGGCGAAAGGGAGATGGGGAACAAAGGAAATAGTGATAGGATGGTAGGAAATTAGGAGGAATTGATGGAAAATTTGAGAAAACAAATAGATGAATGAAAGGGAAGTTGATAACCAAAAATAGAAAATGAAGAGGAGGGGGTATCGGTTGAAAAACCATAATGAAAGAAGGAGGCTGCATCTCTCACTTACTAAAAAGGGAAAGTTTAGAGCAAGGGCCACATTTGGCTTCAAGAAATTAAGGGTGTGGGAGGTGAGGTATAACAATTCAAATAAAGTCAAATACAAATAGACAATAACAAAATGAGGAAAAAAAGGGAAAGTTAGGAAAATAAAATTTCCATAAAATTCATCTATTTTAATGACCAATATGCCTCTTCAAAATTTTAATTTCTAAGAACCATTACTTGTAAGAAAATATTATATTAGATAGATTATGTTATCAATTAAATAAATGTAGATTAAATTTTAGTCCAACAAAATTAAATTAATTATAGGATAAAGTTTAAGCTCAATTTGGAGGAAAATTATGAGATAAAAAGATAAAAATGAGGGAAATAAATACTAAAAATAAATTTTCAAAGTTCTTTGATAATTTTGACTCTACATGGGTCAATTCTTAATTACAATTAAATCATAAATAACCCATAATCATATTGAAAATTATTAAATAGAATAAAATTAGAAGAATTAAACTATTGGAATATTTTGGATGATAAAAAAATAATTAAAATTAAAGTTTAAATTCCAAAAATCATCCCAAAATTCAACTAAAATCACAAAAATCATCTAAAAATCCAAAAATTTCCTAAACAAATTATTAAAGCCATTAAGTATGAGGGATAAAAATTGTGAAAATTTATGACTTATCAATTCCCCCACACTTAATCTTTTGCACTTCGGGGAAAAACAAGACAAATCCATAGAAAATCAAAAGAAAACCAAAACAAAGAACATGAGAAACTAACAAACTAGGTAATCAACTAACACAATCATATCCTACAAATCAAGGCAAGTAATAAACATTGCAGGATTAAATATCATGGCAAAGAAACTTAACCGAGATCACTTAGAAGTCTGAGGTCCTCACAAAGGATGGTGTTTGATTCAGTCTTTCACTCATGTGGCTTGTGTTTACCCTCAATTCCTTCACCTTTATTAGGGTCAACCACACCACATAGATCAAAAGAACTTTTATTGGGATGGTTAGGGTTAGAAAAGAAAGAGATCATGTAAGAAATGGAATGAGAAAACAAGACAAACAAATAGGATGTTGAACACTTAGACTTACCAAGAGCTAGAAGATGCAACTAGGATGAACTAAGCACAACATCTAAGCCTTATTCACCTACCATGATGCAAAAGGACACTAAAATGAAACAAAAAACTATAACTCTTCTTTTCTTGTTTCTTTTCTCAACTTTTTTTCCTTTTCACTTTTCAATTTTTTTTCAATTTTTTCTTTCTTTGTTTTTTATTTTTTATTTTTTAAAACAAATATACAATGTAGAGAGCTATAATATCAAGTACAAGCAATGTTAAGCAAAGAATATTAACACTTGACAAATTTATAAGTAGATAATGTACCTTCATCCATTCTAGATATGAAATGTATGATCTTAATAACTCTAAGCATCCAACAAAAGGGTAGAATACATGAATGCATGAAATGGTTGGGATAAGAAAAAGAATACACCATAGGCTCAAAAGGGATAGCAAAGGATATATCAATGTATACGGGATAGATTATTTAGTCTTGGGTTTAATACAAGAAACGAATGCCTTTATCATGTCCATGTAAGTGCAACTAACAATGCATATGATCTTGAACAAGACATAATTAAGCCAAGTTCTAGATTGAGAACGGGATACGCTCAAGAATGGAAAAGTAGGCCCAAAAACTTATTGGGGTAAATGACCTTCAACCTAAACTTCCTAGATTAAGCACTTTGCCACTTAGTTTAACACATGCAATGCAAATCAAAATACCTTTCTTATCAAGATAATCATGCATTAGCCAATACTAGCATGCAAGTTCTCACATTATAAATCAAAATTTTATGATTTTTGAAAAAAATTTTCAATTTTTTTTTTGGATTTTTAAAAACAAAACAAAACAACTAAAACACAAAATAAAACTAAAAAGAAAGCCTACTTTTCTAAGAAATCCCTCCCCCACACTTAAAATCATGCATTGTAGTTAATGCATCAAGCCAACCAACAATCTAGAGACAAACTAGTAATGCAACAAACAATATATAAGCAATCAAATCAAATATGATTCAACTAGCTAGTCTAGTAAATCTAGTACTAGTCAATAATGAGGATAAATGCAAAATCTAAAGGGTAGGAAAAGGATAGAATTGACCTAATTAGGGAGGGTCTGGAGCTCCTCATGCTCATGGGAAGGTACTCTCTCATGATAGTGCTTGAGCTCGTGCCCATTCACCTTGAACTTTGCCTTGCTTACTACATTATATATCTGTACAACACTAAATGGAAAGACTCAAGAGACTATGCAAGGACCTTCTCATCTAGGCCGAAGCTTGCCATGCATCATCTTCATCCTTGACTTGTATAATAAAAGTTTCTCACCCTCTTGGAACTCCTTTCTTGCAATGGCTCAATCATGGAATGCTTTGGTTTTCTCTTTATAGATTCGGGAACTCTCATGAATCTCTTTTGTGCTCCTTCAACTCTTGCAGTTGTTGCTTCCTTTGTGCTCCAGCTTCTTGCAAGTTCATGTTACATTGCTTAATAGCCTAATAAGCTCTATGCTCTATCTCCACTAGTAGGTGGCATGCTTTCTCATAAACTAGCCTAAATGGTGACATCCTGATTGGTGTCTTGTAGGTGGTGCAGTAGGCCCATAAAGTATTGTCTAGTCTCTTACTCCAATCTTTCCTATTGGGTTGCACTATCCTTTCCAAAATCTGCTTCACCATTCTGTTGGACACCTTTGCTTGGCCATTCGTTAGTGGACAGTAGCGAGTTGCAACCTTGTGGATCACTCTATACTTCCTTAAAAGTGCATACATTGTCCGGTTGCTAAAAAATGACTCCCTTGGTCACTAATGATTGCTTTGGGTACTCTAAACCTACAAAATATGTGAGGCCTAACAAAATCCATAACTACAGAGGAATCATTGGTCCAAGTGGCTTTCACCTCCAGCTACCTAGAAACATAATCCACAGCCAACAGTATGTATAAATAACCAAAAGAAACAGGGAAAGGGCCCATGAAATCAATACCTTAAACATCAAAGATTTCACAGAATAGTATAGGTTGTTGAGGCATTTCATTCCTCTTAGAGATACTAATAGTGTGTTGACACCTATTACAACTCTTGCAAAACTCATATGCATCTTTATATAGAGTGGGCCAGTACAATCCAGAATCTAGAACTTTTCTAGCAATGTGCTGTGATGAATAGTGACCTTCATAAGCTAATATATGACAAAAATACAATATGGACTCATGTTCATTGTAACACCCCTCATGACTTTGTTTTGGCATGGTGTGTAGGACCAAAGGAAAATAGGATGGAGGAAGGTTCTAGTGGAGTCTAAAAGAGCTCCACGCCATGGCAAGAAGCAGGGCTGCGGTGACAAGAGCATGTCTAGTGGCTCTTTCCAGCTGAAAACTAGTGGAGCCACGGTGAACTTACTCATAGCTACGACGAGAATCGAGATTTTTGTTTAAATCTGAATTATTTCAGTTGGACGGACGAAGGGAGTGACAGAGGAGAAATAAGGAGCTTTGCTAGGGTTTGCCATTTTCAGCCATTGGGAGTCATTTTCCACCTCTGGAAGCTTGGATTCAAGTTGGTAAGTGATTTCTACTCCTTCCTCTCCATTTTCTTCGGTTGAAATTTGGGGTTTTTCAGTTATAAGTTTGGATCTTCAGTTCTGGCTAAAATCCACTGATTGAAATGGATAAAATGGGGTTAAGGAAGTTTGTTTTAGTGTTCTTGTTGCTTGGATGTGAGTTTTGAAGGATTTATGCATGATTTGAGCTTAACCCTAGGTTGTTTTCGGTTAGGGCTATTGGGAATCCGAAGTGTATGGAATTGTTTGGTGTTGGTATGGTTCCTAGGAGCTTAATAATGTATGAAAGGGATGTTGGAACCTTGGGTTAGGCTAAAGTGATTGAATTGTGGAATTTGGATATTTGGTATATGATGTTAATTAAGGTATTATGGTATTGTTAAGGTTGTTTGACTACTCGGAGAAGGCTAGTTGTGGGATTGGTGTTCAAGAAAGCTTGTGAAACTCGTGTAAGCGTGGTATTGAAAACCTGAGGTAACCGGGTGTTTATTTGTATTGTATTGTTTGTATGGTATAATAGTACATCTATTTATGTATATATATGCATGTTCCATTCATACCACGATATAGATGTGTTGTTTGTACTATTTTCTATATATATCATGGTATGCACACAGCTAGATGATGATTAGGATGACTATAATGATTATGATAATGATAATGATATTGACATGACATGACATGATGCATACATGATATTGTGAGATTGTGATATATGGTGGATTGGGTAGTAATAATGATATGATATATGATGATATATGTTAGGGAGGATAAGAATGGAATCTATATATATACATATTAAGGAGGATAAGGATGGGATCCCTGCTGCTAAATCGCCTCCTATGTCCAGGAGGGGAAAGGTACGCAGTGGATTGCACCTTCCCTAAATCGCTACCAATTCGTGGTGGGAAAGGGGAAGGAGAGCCACAGTTCGAATATTAGTGTTACCTTTGGCCGGGTGCACTAATGGGAGGTGGGCTTGGTGATGTCCCGCAATCAATCTTCACCGACTGTTGGAAGGGAATTACCTATATGAAATGTCCTGTTATAATGATTGCTCGTGGTTCTAGCTATGTGTGAGGTAGACATGTATACCATTTATTTCACATTGCATTCATGAGTTGCATGAGATATGTGTATATATATGTGTATGGTTGTTAGCAGTTACTGAGACATTGTCTCACACCCCTCTCCCATGAACTAACCTTTCAGGTGACAGTTCTGGGACTAGTCCTGAGAAGCCGAGAGAGTAGTAGCGGATGTGGGAATATTAGGTCTATGTAGTGTGTGTGTAATTTGGATTTTGTAACTTGTGCCAAGTAGGATATAATGTTTTGTAATGGATGGATGTATGTATGGTTATATATGTGAAAATGTGTTGTAGGTGTTACGTATGATGAAAAGTGTTTCTGGGCCTTGTTGGTGTGTTTTAGGGCTTGTAGCCCATTTTGTCAAGTTAGGGTTCAAGGGGGTTAAATCTCAGAGGAGTGATTCCTTTGAGGTGAAACCTCTTTGGACAAGTTGATTTGGGGGTTTTGGACCTATATGAATGGTCTTTGAGTGACCATTTGCCTTTGGTGGCAACTAGAAGTTGTTAGTGGTGAGTTTTGGTTAATAAGTGGCTAAAATGGTGTCAAGGGTCTAGAATCTCCATACAAAGTTGGATTAAGGTAAAGTTAGTGTCTATGGATAGAATGGGACTAGATTGACTTGTAGGAGTTGGAATCAGTTCAATTGGAGGTCGAAGCATTAATTTATGTGCATTGAAAGTCTGCCCCAATGGATAAAGTTTGGTGGTATAGAAAACCAGCATAGAGCACCGCGGCGCTAGAGAGGCCAGGAACTAGTGAAAATAGGGGAAGGTCGGAGTTGCGACAGTACTATAGCGGCCATAGCCCAGCCCAATTTTTGGTGTTGGTTGGTTCATTTTCGCTATTCTGAAGTTTTAGGAAGTTGTTTTGAGTTATTTGGCTTATGTTTAGTTGGATTTTGAAGTTTTTGGTCAAGTCTAAAAGTGTTTGGAGGTAGGGTGTTACATTCATTCTAAGGCACACAACGTCTAATCACTTGATTACTTCCTATATGAAACAAATCTGGATCATCCCAAATGTAATGCTTAACATCTCTTCTAAAGGTATCTAATTGATGCTTGTTCATGTTATCAGGAAAAACAAATGCAGCTAAGTAATTAGCAATATTAGCAAACCAAGGGACAGACATTTCAACCACACAAAGCCTATCATTAGGAAAATCATCTAAGGTTAGAGAAGATGTTACCAAACGTGATTTAATCCTGCTCAGGTGATCAACTACCATATTTTCTGCATCGCTCTTGTCACAGATCTCCATATCAAACTCTTATATCAACACTACCTATCTAATCAATCGAGGCTTGGAGTCTAGCTTTCTTGAAGAGGTACCTAATAGCAGAATGGTCTGTGAAGAAACCTTCACATGGAGGATGTATGATCTAAACTTTGCTAGCCCAAAAAACAATAGCAAACAACTTTTTTCCCTCTGGCGGTGTAATTATCTTGTGGGGCATCCAATGTCCTTGAAGCATAAGCAATTATAATATTTTGAAAATTTTAGATAAATTAAAATATAATCAGTTATAGAAAATCTGATGGATGTGGATAGATATAAAAAAGGGCAAAAAGGTTAAATTTGGAGTCAAGGAAAATAAATTTAAAAATTACATTTATGCTACTAGAAAAATATTTATTTGCATTTTAGACCTTGGGAAAAATTACAGCTAAGTGCCCATAAGTTCAAAAAAGTGTATTTTTATCCCAAATTAACGGTAATTTTGAAATTATACAAATTTTATGTCAAAACAAAACTCGCAACAAGCCAAACCCAATGACATAATGGTTTAAGGTTAACATAAATTGTGTAAAAAAAAAAATCTTACTGAGCATAAAAAATGCACAATGCTAAAAAAAAGGGTACCGTGGGCCCACAAAGACAAATAAAGTAAGTAAAAGGTATGTGGGCCCCACACTTGGACAAATTGAGGTAGGATATTATGGTAATTTTATATCCCAATATAGTTAAAATCAGTGTTCTAATAATAGTAAAATATATTGCTAAAGTAGCTTTATTTGTTTAGACCGATTCAGGATATATCTAGATAAGTAAATATCTGAAATTTTTGGACAAAATGCCCTTAATTTCATGACCAACAAGTGCACATGGACAAATTACATTATTTAATATTTTATGCCATTTTTACATGAATTTTCAAGAAATTTCAAGTAGAATTCATGGCAAAATTTGATTGGTTTGTTTTTTTTTCCCCTATAAATACTCCCTCCTTGAACGACTTGGGCACCAAAAGAAGAGAAGAAAGGCTTATGAAAATAGCCAAGAAGAGGAGGAAAAACGTGAAGGAGAAGAGAGAAAGAGGAGGGGAAGAAAGAAAAGCCACAAAGGTAAGTTTCTCTCTTGATTTCTTAAGGTTTTCTAGCTGAGTTTTCAAGTAGTTTGCCATGGTTTCCATGAGCTCTTCTTCTCTCCTTTTGCTATCTTGAGTTTTCCCTAAGTCTAAAGGAAGGAAAGAAGTGGTTTTATGCCATAAAGCTTTGAGAAATCATAAGACTATGTGAAAGGAACGAGTTTTAGAGCAATTGGAAGCAAGTTTTGGAAATTTCATTTTTTCCTTCCTCATGCCCTGATTTTCGGTTAGACTTGGGGTAGAAAAAAAGTTGGGTTTTCAATTATTTGATATTAAAAATGAATTCCTTGGGTCCAAATTAGCTTAAAACAAGTGTTAGATTCAAGAGTAAGCCTAAGATAAATTAAGTGAATTTTTAGGGCTTGTTAGGCAATTTGTGAGATTGCTCCTTGAATCAAGGGGTTAAATGAATATTTAATGATATTTTAGGACTTTTGGGAGTTCAAGAAAACTAGTGGAAGCTTTGGTTCTAAGTGGAAAAGCAAAGGATTATATAAGAGGTAGCTATGCTCATTTTATTGCTTTATGTTTTTCTGAAGTGTTTTTATGATTATATCTTGTTGCCATATTGATCTTGTGCTATATTGTGACTGGTTTTGGCTGTAAAATGAAGGGTTTTATTGCTCAGGATGTCCATTTTCTAAGAGCAAACTTTGCAAAAATTTTATTTGACAATATGGTTCTTTGATGATTTTATGTGATTACATAAGAAATTTGTGAAACTTGTATGACATAAATGCATTAAATGAGTTAGCTACTGAGATTTTTCGAAATCTCGCTCCCCAAGCACTAATCTTATAGGTTCAAGTAATGGCAAGATCTCCAAGAAGACAAGAGACAAGGAGAAGATTAATGATGATTAGATTTATAGCCACATTAGTTACTTGTTTTCTTGTAATTATGTATAAAATTATATGTGTTTTCATGAAGATGTGCCTTGCTACCATAATGTTCCTTTAAAGTTCTTGTGATGTTAGGGACATATTTTGGAAGAGTTTGAATTATGTAAGTATGTTATATATTTAGTTTTTGGAAGTTGTATGCAAAATTGTCCAATTTTGAGCACTAATTAGTTACATGATTACTGCTTATTTGAGATTTAGTTTTCTATATAAGTATTATATGTGTTTGGAAAGTAGACACACATAGCTTTCCAAAGAGCAAAAGATCACTTGATTTAGACAAGTATACAAATTATTATGAATTTTTTAATTTAGCTCAGAAAATCTGGAAAAATAATTTTGACCAAATGAACAGTAAAAATTGGACAAATTTACTGTATAAATTGGTTAAATAAAGTTCAAGTTTCATATTTTTTCCATGTAGGTAATCTTTTTAGCTATTTTTGGAGATTGAATCATCCTTATATGATTTTTCTAGAATTAGTTATGATTTTTCAAATTTCAGCTAGAAAAATCTGATTACCAAATGAATAGTATTTGAAGTTTTGAAATTTTCTTATTTGATGTTTTAATTATTCAAGATTCTAAAATAACTCAATTGGGTATTATATATGCTAATATACATGACATATTATATATGTAAGAAATGTAATATCCCTATTTTTATGGGATGTTATAAAATGAATAAAAGATGAGAAACGGGGTGAAACGAAAAGGTTATATATAATCGGGCTTTAAAAAGAATTAATTTCTCATCTAATTTTCTGAAGAAGTTATGTTTGGTCCATAATTGGAATTAATTTTCCATAAGGTCCTTAGTAAAAATTAATTTCAGAACTTATCCCGGAAAATATATAATATACCACTTGAATGAAAGTCCGCTCCAAGTTGAGCCCAATGGTATAAGTATTGCATTCCCGGGAGGTCCAGGTTAAGAGATAGACCAATTTGAAGTTATTGTGAATATTGTAAAAAAGAAATAATAAAAAAATTAGTCTTTGGGTGAAATTACAAGAAAGTGCCCGAAAGAATAGATAATTATATTTTTAACCCGACTTAAGGGCAAAATGATCATTTCCCATATTAGAAGAAAAATATGAATATTGCATTTAAACCCCAAGGAATAAATGTTGATATCATAAAATGCATGAGAAATTAGAAAAAACGGAGAGACACCATTAAGCGTGAAAAAGGACAAAGAGGTCATTTTTCTCGGTTGGACGGAAAAATAAGAAATTATATTTTTGCTCCTAAAGAATTATAAAAAGGACATCCATGTTCTTAAAGTCATAAAAATTACGTGGAAGGAGTATTAGAAATGTCTTGGGGACAATTACACCTAATGACCCGAAAGTTTCAGAAATTATAATTTAACCCCAGGTTAGGGGTAGTTTTTGTAAATATTTAAAATTACTGTTAGAATGAAGCCCTCGACGAAAGAAGTCCAATGGTATATGGCACTGAGGGTTACTGTTTAAGGATAAAGAAATAATCAGTGTCGAGTGTCCAAAAGTAATAGTAAACCGATAAAGTAACTGTGGACCCTACCGATGGTTAAAAAGAAACCGGGTCAAGGTATGAGCCATACATAGATATCATTTGGGACAGGATAATTATAGAAATATAAAAATAAAATTAGAATAGCTCTGCATCCCAAAAATGCTAAATTACTGTAAAGACGATTTTATCGGTACGATTAAAAAGTATCCGGATTGAGGTATATGTAGATCAGGAAATTTGGGCAATTTTTGGACACCTCAAGCTCTCCCATTCATGCTTTTTCTGCAGCCCATGAAGCCAACCAATCATCTCAAAAAGTTGGGAAAACTTGCTAAGTAAGGAGAAGAAAAAAAAAAATAAAAGTAACTTTGGTTAGTTGATTTGATTAACCATGATTAAGTATATAATTAACCATTTAAACCCTTCTCTTTCCTCACCATTCATGCGTGAATCAGAACCTTAAAACAGACCCAAAAAAAACGCAAGAAAAGGGAGGAAGAAGGAAGAGAAAAAGGAAGAGAAAATCAAAGGGAAATTGAAGCACCAATCGGTAAGATTCTATACTACCACCTTAAGCTTACTATCTATGGGTTTTAAAGCATGTTCTATGGTTTAGTTTGCTTCCTTTCCATCTTAGGGTTTCATCCATACATGATTTAGCAATGAAATGAGTTTACAAACCATAGAACATAGGAGAAATGCTAGACTACACATTTAAAGCTCGAATATGCAAGTAGTTTATTGTATAACAAAGTGTAGTAATTTTTCTTGAATTTCCCTAATCTTGGACGAGTTACTGTTCACACTTAGAGTTGGAATTTCATGTTTTTGATGCCAAAAATGAGTTCCTTATGGTGGAAAACCTTAGGAACAAGTGATGGTTTCATGAAAAAGTTCAAGATTAAGAAAGTGAAATTTTTAGGTTTTTGAAGCTTAATTTGGAATGAATAGTAACTGAGTTAGAAATTGAATTTGGTGATTCTGATGCCATATTTGGATTCCTCATGAAAAATTACATGGAATAGAGGTATAATTCATCATTTTTGAGTTAGAAAGGAATTTTTGGTGAATTTTTGAAGAATTAGGGTTTCATGAACACTTTTTGAAGAAAGTCATAGAGCCATTAGCTTAAGTAGTTATTTGATGATGCATTAGGACTTGAAGAAGCCCAAGGAAGCTAGTGGGAGCATTGGTATCAAGTGGAAGAGTAAGAGAAAGCATGAAGGTAGTTATAATCTCATTTATGCCTATTGTTATCAACTTGAGTTTGTAGATTTCTTTGATTATTCCATGCTTTGAATTGAATGATTGGCGTTAGAAATATGATATTTGCTGATTGTATGAAGGGTTTATGACCCATGGATGTCCAATTTTCAAAGTGTTACCATACCAAAATTTTTATGACATAGTATGGCATATTATGATTTCATGGTTTCCAATGATTGTTTATGAAATGTTATTATGATATATATGCATAAATGGTTGTAACTACTGAGATTCTTTGAATCTCACCCTCCTTTAATGACTAATCATGCTAGGGAGAACCAATGCAAAAGAGCTAATGAAGGAGTAAAATGCATGAAGAAGGAAATGATGTTGCAAGCCATTGTGTTATAATGTGAATGGTTGTTTGTGCCTTGTTTTATATGAAATTGTAAAATAGTGATTATTATGTGAATGTACTGGAAAATGCATGAGAATTTCCAGTTCTGTATATTGTGATGTTAAGTTATGTTCTACCAAGTTTCATGCCAAAATGAGTTCATTTACAAGGGTTTTGGTAAGCAAATGACAATATAGACTGAAACTGGGCATTTTCCAGATGTGTCTGTTTCATTGCCCTTGTTCTATACTTGATATGAGAGATTAGATTTATGGTATTTTAATACCGGATAGAGGGCATCTCAATCTTTAATATGACAGAAAATTCACCCCATTTGGATTTGTGTACAATTAATGGTGAATTTTCTAATTCAGGGTTTAGAACAGGGCAAGAATGGGAAAACTGAAAACTGAAAAGTAAGTACTGGAAAATTCAAAAGCTAATATAAAATCATACAAAGCTCCAAATATTTAGTAGTTTACATGTATAGAAAGCTTTATGTTTTAAGTTTCATATACCACTGATTTGAAGTCAATTGGAGCTATATAATAGGAGATATGGAGTTTTTCCCAAAATTGTTCTAGTAAGAGTTGGATTCTGACCCTTTATGATTTAAGTTATCACCATGCCCTGTACAAGTAAAATACATGTACAAGAAAAATATATCTAGAAATAGGACATACAGGGATTTCTAATGATATAGAAAATGCATAAATTGGCTCAGGGTAGAGTGAGATATGAATTTTTAAATATAAGGCCTAAATAATGGGGAAGAGAAAATATTTGAGAAATAAACTGTATAAATTGGTCAATCAAATGCTCAGTTTCATAGTTTTCCTTATCTATTGTTAGAGACTTGAATCACTATGAAATGATTTTTCTAAAATTAGTTATGAATTTTCAAAATTCAGTCGGCAAAGTAGAAACTACCATATGAACAGTAATAAAAAATTTTGGAAATTCTGATTTTCATTCTTATGTGATTCAAGCTTAGAATCAAGTATAATTAGACTTAAAAGGAGTTTAATACATGAGAAATGAATATAAAAGTAAGGTGTTACAAGTAAGGTATGATTAGGGCTATTCAATAGGCCCAAAGGCCCGATTGACCCGGTGTGGCCCGGTCATTTTGGGCCTAGCTAGGCCGGGTCAAAAAGAAAAAACCTTGAAATCGAAGAGGACTGGGCCAAAAAGAGGATTGGGCTGGGCTGGGCCTCGGACAAGTCATAGGCCCGTGCCGGCCCGGCCCGGTATATGTTATTTTTTTTAAAATTTTCTCATTTTCCTTTGTTTATTAAAAATATTGAATAATTTTATATAATTTTTTTCCTTCATATGCCTAATGTAATAAATTAATTTTATAATTATAATAGATACATTTTATTATTCCAATTTTTAATTTTATTTCAAATTTAAATTTCTTTCTTAACTTAATATTATATAAAATAAATAATATATAATTAAGTATTTATAATTTTGATAAATATTACTTTTTAACCCAATATTACTTCCTATAAGAATATATTTTAAATAAAAATAGTTATATTTTTCTTAAAAAATTAAATTAACTTATTTTTTATTTATTTTTTATATTTATTTTTTTATCGGGCCAAAACCCGGCCTTCTATTGACCCAGTCTCGGCCCAGTGAAGATCCGGCCATATCGGGCCAAACACTGGGCTGAGGTGATGCTTGGCTCGTGAACACCCCTAGGTATGATAGCAATCACATGCTATCTCTTGTTCACCCTTTGGGCCAAAACTGCACCCAAAGCATAATCGGACACATCACAAAGAAGCTCGAATGAAAGGCTCCAATTAGCCGGCCGAATGATGGGAGAAGAAGTGAGTCTTTTTTTTAGCTCATCCCAAGCACAATTACAGGCATCATCAAAAACCAACAACACATCTTTCTATAGCAAATGAGACAATGGCAATGCTATCTTGCTAAAATCCTTAATGAATCTCCTATAAAACCCAGCATGTCCTAGGAAAGAATACACATCACGAACACATGTGGGGTATGGAACAGATGCGATAATATCTAATTTAGCTCTATCTACCTCAATGCCATCATATGACACTATATATCTAAGCACAATGCCTCTTCTCATCATGAAATGACATTTCTCAAAATTAATCACAAGATTGTAATTAATGCATCTTTGCAAAACCCTATCCAAACTAGCTAAGCGTGCATTGAAAGAATCACCATAGATAGTGAAATCATCCATAAAAATCTCCATGTAATACTCAAGTAAATCAGAAAATATGGAAACCATGCAACGCTGAAAAGTTCCTGGTGCATTAAAAAGGCCAAAAGGAGTGCGTCAATATGCAAAGGTTCTAAATGGACATGTGAATGTGGTCTTATGCCGATTCTCTGGTGCAATGCAAATTTGAAAATAACTAGAAAAGCCATCTAGAAAATAGTAATGTGATCTACTAGCAAGCCTCTCTAACATCTAATCAATAAAGAGGAGGGGCTAATGATCCATCATAGTCATAGAATTTAGTTTCCTATAGTCTATGCATACCCTCCAACTATTATGGACCCTAGTCGGAACTAACTGTCCCTCATCATTGAGCAAAATAATAATACTAGTCTTATCTAGGACCACTTGAATTGGACTAACCCACTATCTAGTAGAAATAAGATAGATTATACATATGAAAAGAAGTTTAGAAACCTCTTTCTTTTCCACATTAAGAATCATGGGGTTGAGTCTTCTCTATGGCTATCACACAGCTTTGGCACCCATCTAGCAATATCCTATGCATGCATACATCAAGGCTAATCCCAGGTATATTAGCAAGAGTCCACCCAACAGCTTTCTTCCTTCTTCTTAGCACCTCTAGCAGACGGGACTCCTCATTAGTGGCTATATCATTGGCTACAATTACTGGTAGCTTTTCTCCTTCCTCCAGATAAACATACTTTACTGAGTCAAGAAGCAGCTTCAACTCCAACTCCAAAGCTTGCTCAATTGAAGGCACAAGCGGCTTAAGTTCAATATCATCTAAACTAGAAATCTGTACTAAAGACTCACAAAATAGAAGAGGAAACTTTCCCAACTTGGGAATCATCAGTAGAAACAATACTGATAGAGGAAATAAGTGACACATCATAGTCAATAGTATCATTAGAAACAATGGTTCCATTAGTAGCATCACCATCAGAAACATCATGTGAATCCAAAATCTCTAAACCTATAGAGACAGGGATACTAGCTATAAAAGCATCTACATCTACTAAGCTACTATTTCTCCTAGAAATAAAAACAAGACTGTGTACATCATCAGGATCATCATCAACATGTAAAGCTCTAGGACTACCATCATCGGCATGCATATCAACCATATCAATAGTGTTAGCAAGGCTGACTTCCCAAGAGGGGGGTGAATTGGGAAGATTGAAATTTTTCTGCACAAAATCAAATGGGTGAAGAAAGTAAAGTGTAATAAAGCAATGTATAAACAGAGTAAACTGAAAAAGTAATAATAGAGAGAAGAACACTTAGTAATTTATCCTGGTTCGGTCTATCCACTTGACCTACGTCCAGTCCCCAAGACACCTCTTAAGATTTTTCCACTATACAGCAAGAATTCAACGAGCTTCTTGCTAATGCCTCAGTATAACGAGTATGCTCTGTTTTCTGGAGCTTTCTCAATCTCTCTAAGCACTTCTACAATGTGCTTCCCAATCCCCTTGTGATTTCCCCTCACAAGTAAATCTATCTTCCAGATGAAGAGTAGATTGTTTACAAAGATATAACTCTCTTGAATAGAGTAGATATGAAGGTTAAAGTACAGATATTGAAGTTAGAGGGTAAAAGCTCTTGAGAAGAAGATTTGGCAGAAATTCGGTATATACAAGTTTGATTCGTTACCCACAACTTCAAATGATGTTGTATTTATAAATTTGGGTCCCAACTATCCGTTAGAGACAAAATCTATCCGTTGGGGAAGTTATCCAACTGTTACTCTGAAAAACTATCCATTTACCAACCGCATTTAATGTTTCTAACATACTGAAATTCGAATTTTGGTTGGTCAACAGACGAATTTCGAAGGAACCAAAGATTAAAGCTTCCAACGTTACAACACGAAGTTCATCTGTTCATGAAGTGAAATTCGAATGTTGAAACTTGTAAAATGTTTTCATGTTGTGACATACGAATTTTCAAGAAGAAAGTTTTTCTGATAAGTATGAACAGTGTTTTCAATTTTCTACAGTGCCCTCGAAATTCGAATTTTGGAAGGCCAAAATTCATCTGTTCCTAGTACGTTCAAAAGGCACAGTGTTTCACTTTCTTCGAAATTCGAATGTTGAAAGAGTGAAGTTTGTCTATCAGAGAGAATCTTTTCAGATTAACTTCAACATTCGAAGTTACAAAACTCTGTCATTCGTATGTCAACATTTCATTCCAACAGACTCACAACCTTAGCTTCTGAAATTCAAATTTTAATGTTCAAAGTTCGTCTGTCAGAAAGCAGTTTTGAAACTTAAATTATTCTTAATCTCAGATGAACTTTAACATTGTTTCAGATGAATTTCTTCCATTTTCATAAGTTGTGTTTTGTCTGAAATTCGAATTTTGAAGACTCAAAGTTCGTATGTTTCAAAGAAGCTTCTTTCAGACTTATATGAAAATTTGAATGTTGGAAAGCCAAAGTTCGTCTGTCAGATAGTATTTTTGAAACTCAATTTCATCTTGATTTCAGATGAACTTTAACATTGTTTCAGACGAATTTCTTTGGTTTTCACAAATTGCTTTCTATTTGAAATTCGAATTTTGAAGACTTGAAGTTCGTCTGTCACTAAAGGCTTCTTTCAGACTCATATGAAAATTCAAACTTTGGAGAACCAAAATTCGTCTGACAGAGAGACATCTCTTCAGACTTGTTCAGTTTTAGCTCGAAATTCAAATTTCCAAAGGCAAAGTTCGAATTTCCCATATGACAGTTCATTTTAAACTTCTCAAACTTCGTCTGTTTGTGGGTGTTTTTCAAATGAGTCAAGATTTAACATAAAATCAAGGTTTAAAAGCATCTTTTCCTCAAATCAAAATCTTTTACCCTCTCATAACTAAAGCTCAAGATCCTACATTAGATCTAGCAGCAATTACTTAGAAATCCTTCACTTGAAACACTTTGAGCTCCTTTGATATCTTCAATTCAAGCTCTTGATTGTTGGTTTGGAATCATCAAAACTCTTGATTCAACAAATAGACTCAAAGCATCCAGTAGAGACATGATCAATGCTAATCAATAACTTAGAATCAAGTAATGAGGATAAATCAAACTCTATCCATAGCATCAATCATACTAAGTAACTGAGAAAATTCAACTGAGTCAATAGAAGTAGTAGACAAATAATCACTATAACTACTATTAACATGTGAAAGCACAGAAACATCATCTCTAGCATGTTTAGCAATCTCAATAAAATTAGTGAAAACATTAATGTCAGCAAGATCTACACCAATGGATGCATCACAATTACCAATCTCATAACATGAACAAGAGATAAAATCATATAAATCAACAATTTCATTTGATCTACTAAGCATGCTATCTCTAAAGTCCACAGCAATATCTATTAGGTTGGCTGGTCACCCAAGAGGAGAGTAAATTGATACAAGATTTTCACCTCTTTTGAAGTGCAGCCCAATTTCACCAAATGTTGTAGTAGAACAGGGATGAACAAAATATAATGAATGATATAGATGAAATAAGAAAATGAAGAATCAGACACAAGAATTTATACTGGTTCAGCCTAAACCACTTGACTTATGTCTAGTCCTCAAACCATCACTTGAAATTTTTATTATATCTGATAAGTTTGATCTGGGCACTTGTGAAGTCTCAGTATATCTCACAAGTTTCACTAAGCATTTGTGAAGCCACTCTCCTCACACCCTTACAAGATGTATAATTCTCTTAGTATTTTCCCACACTAAGATTCTACTTAGAAATTGTATAAAGAAAGATTACAAAATAAAAACTCTTTTTAAGAATGGATAATATATTGAAGCTCACTCTAATGAGGTAGGTTTAACTTTCAATGCTAACACAAAAAGATTTTATATATTCCAGTAGCATTTTGGTACATAACTCACTCAAATTCATTATCAATAGGTTCAAATGAAGTTCTATTTATAGATTTATAGCTTAATTAGTTGTTAGACACAAGATCTATCTATTAGACACAAGTTCTAGTTGTTACTCTACAAAAAGAGTTGTTCAACAACCGCATTAAATGTATCTGACATACCAACATTTAAATTTTAGGGCTCAACAGATAAATTTCATAGAGTCAGTATAGTCATGTGTTTAATGTTGAACTTCAAAATTCATCTGTTATTAAATAACATTCAAATTTCGAGTTAGCAAAAAGTATCTCATGTTAGTTTGTGTGAATTTTTAAATTGGAAGTACATCTATTTGGTTTTAACAGTTACTTCAAGTTTTCATAATATACTTTAAAATTCAAATTTTAGAAACCAAAATTTGAATTTCAAAGACTGAAATTCTTCTATTAAAGGCATGTTCAACTTGACACAAAAATTCTCACTTCAAAGTTTGCACTTTAAAGCTCAAAATTTGTCATTCAGAAGCCAAAACTTGGAATTTACTTTGAACTTCACCAACATTCGAATTTTTACTAAGCTTCATGCCAATTCATATTTTAGGACCAAAATTCATCTATCAAAGATAAAACCTTTGTAACTTTAAATTTCAACAAGCAAAGTGTGAATTTTGCACATAATAAGTATGAGTCAAATAGCAAAATTCATCTATTAGTCAATATATCTTAATTTTAATACATGGTAACAAGATTAAGTAAATTTCAAAGATTAAACCACCTCAAGACCTAAGTGAAAACAAAATATATCTAATAGTTAGGTCCTCAAAAGTTAAGCTCCACTTTTACTTGGTCATTTCATTCTTAGCATGCTCCCTTCTAATCTTCAATCCTTAGAGCATCATTTCTCTTCTTTTTCTTTGAGTGAGATATGGTGTTGATTTTTCTTTATTTATTTTAATGCTCACTTTTCCATCTTGAACAATCCTATATTTAATATATTACATTTACAAATCAAGTAGTCAGTCCAATTTATATATTTAACTTATATTATAAAGTATAAAAGTATAGTAGATATACTAGTACATAGCATTATATATGTATTATAAACATAATTAAATATATACTAATGCATATTTTACTTCTTTTAGGAACAATATATATGTTAGACAAATATGATGCATTTGTTCCTTATTATTCTACATTTGTCATTATCAAAACTTATATATAGGGGGAATTACATTTCAGGACCAAGATCTCAATTTAATTACAAAATGGGAACTATTGTTCATTTAATTACAAAAATGGATCAACTATTTAAAATTAAATATAAAAATATGAAATTACCAAAATACCCTCAGGTGTTTTCTATCCCCCCACCCTCGCCAGTCAACGGTCGTCAACAACATGTCAATGGTTGCCCGTGGCCGGTCAATGGTCACTAGAAAAAAATAGCTTACAACTTCTTTTTCTAGAATTTGCAACTTACTTATTCTAAATTTTCAACTTAGTTTTCAAATTTTTATTTTGCAATTTCTTTTCTAGAATTTATAACTTCTTTAATCTAAATTTGCAACTTATTTTCCAAACTTTTTCTATGAATTATTTCAGTACTTTGAAACTTCTTTTATAGATTTTACAACTTACTTATTTTGAATTTGCAACTTATTTTCAAAATTTTTACTATAAATTGAGATCATCATAATATATTTTTTTCGGTGAATGTTGGCCAGTCATCGATAGCTATTGACTGGTCACCAATGGTCGTTAATTGACCGCCGGCAACCATTGACGACTATTGACTAATTACCGATGGCCATTGACTGGTGAGGATGGGGGGAGAGAAAACACCTAAAGGTATTTTGGTAATTTCATATTTTATATTTATTTTTAAAAAATTGATCCATTTTTGTAATTAAATGAACAGTAGGTCCCATTTTGTAATTAAATTGAGATCCTGGCTCTAAATGGTAATTCCCCTTATATTATATTAAACCTAACAACATCATCAACAAGTAAATCAATAAGACTATTACCTATCTCAGCACAATTATTAGATGGGTATCTCATAAAATCAAGCACATCAAATCTAATAATATTACCAGCAAATTCCATAGTCAAAGTACCTGCATGCACATCTATAATTGCTCTAGCAATCTTTAGAAAAGGCTTACCCAAAATTAAAGAAGACGGTCCTTTTTACCTAAATCTACTGTCACCCATATCAAGCACACAGAAGTCTGTAGGGAATATAAGATCTTTTACCTTAACCAATATATCCTCTAGGACTCCTTCAGGGACTACACATCATCTATCAATAAGGGTGGCAATTAGACTAGTCAACTTGAGATCAACTCCTTTAATCTGAGAGTATACTTACTTTGGCATTATGTTGATTATTGCTCCTAAATCCGCTAAAGCATATGAGAAATCAATGTTACCAATTGTGCATGGTATGAAGAAACTACTAGGATCCTTGCACTTCACTAACATTGGCATCTGGTAGAGTGAAGAGACTACTACTCCCAAATTGACTTGACTATCCTGCTTAAGCCTTCTCTTTGTAGTGCACAACTCTTTCAAAAACTTAGCATATTTTGGCACTTGCTCAACTAGATCAACCAATGGGATATTTATAAACACCTTCCTAAATATGTCATAGATCCCCTTGAACATCTCTACATTCTTCTTCTTTCTCTTGGTCCTAGATACCCTAGTAGGAATGGGTAGAACCTGTCTGCTCACTTCCCCATCTTGCTGCTTTTACTCTCCTTGTAGTGCTACTTGTGTTTTTGTAGAAGTGGACTTATCCAATGATGTCGAGGTGGAAGGAGAATTATCATGAATAATTTCTTTGCCCTTGGAAGCATTGGTGGCACTGGGATTCACAAAAGTAATTGTCTTTCCACTTCTAAGAGAGATTATGTTTACACCACCCTGACTTGGACTAGGATTAGGATTCTAATAGGTTCCAACATTTGGATTGACTACCACTTGAGACGGTAGCTTGCCTAAGCCTTAACTCTGCATGTTGCTAGCATAATTAACAGCCTAATCTGAGTTTGAAGTGTCTAGATCTCTTGCCTATGCTACAAATTCTTTTGTTATTACTCTTTGTCTTTGTGATCAAACTTATCCATGAGAAGCTTAAACACATTGTCCAGCTTGCCCTCTAATTTTGAGCTCTCATATTGAATAGACACATTTTTCCTTGTTGATTAAAACACTTTACCACCAGAACTTGCACCCTAATTAAACCTTAGTTGCTGTGGTTGTCTTCTACTATATCGTAGATTTGGGGGATCACGCCATCCAGGATTGTATGTGTTTGAGTATCGAACATATTTTTGGCTACCCTGATTTATTGGATTAGGGGGATAAATGGCTTTGCAAGACTCAACTATGCATTCATGAATGGGCATGCATCAATTGTGTGAGTGGCTAGTAAACAAATAGAGCAAAGAGGGCCAATCATAGCTGAAGAAGTAGGCAAAGTGGTAAAAGAGCTAGAAGACCCCACAGAATTAGTGATATTAGATGAAGTTTGAAGTTGAAGCATAGCCATCTTCTTTGTACAAGATTGCAACCTATCAATCTTACTCTCAAGTCAAGAATCGGCAACTGAAGAACTCAACCTAACTTTATTCACTTGGGCTTACTGTCTTGAACAAAATTGCTGGGCATTTTGTGCTTTCTTCTCAACCAAATTCCTAGCATCATCAATTGACAACTCAACCAAACTAACTCCAGTAGCTAAGTCAAGTAAATCTCTCTCTGAAAGTAGAAGACCTTTGTAGAAGTACTAGACCAAAAGAGTATCCTGGATCAAATGTGGGGGCAGCTAGATTGCAAATCCTTAAAGCGTTCATAATATTCATACAATGATTCCCCAGAAATTTGCCAAATGCCACAAATGTCTTTTCTGATAAATGAGGCATGAGTTGTAGGAAAATGCTTCTATAGAAAAATCTTTTGAATTTGATCTCATGAAGTAATGAATCTAGGAGGTAGGTGAAGTAGCCATTTCTTAATAGATCCCTCCAGAGAGAGAAAGGGAATTCAATCATGTTAATCTACTCTCAAAAATATTTTGTGCACTCATAGCAGTGCAGATCATGTGAAAATTCTTCAAATGAGTGTATGGATCTTCACCTGCGAAGCTATCAAATTTAGGAAGTAAGTGTATAAACCCAAGCTTCAACTTAAGACTAGTATTAATGTCAGGATAATTAATACACCAATTTTGAAAATGCACATCAAGTGACAATAACTCCTTAATGATCTTAGCACAAAGATCATCATTGTTTTGATGATTTTCCATTTTACCACCAAAATTAAAACAATCAGCAGATAAATCAATAAAATAAGTAGTAGTAGAAAAAGTAAAACTACTAGCTAAAAGATTACTATCTATAACTCTTAGTCACCTATGAAATGTCCTCCCAATTTCAGGATCAAGTTCAAATAATTTTTCAAAAGAGGATCAAGTCATTCAACATCAGAATCAGAGTAGAAAATATCCAGAAAACAACTAAATTTAAAATATAGAAAAACAGAAAAGTCAATAGTCACTAGTTAAAGATAAAGGTCAACAATCAACAAAGTGAAAAAACTAACAAAGTTTAAGTAAAATAAATTCAAATTAATTAATTTAAAGCTCTATTCACAAATAAAAAATCTCTACCACTAATTCTAACACTAATAAGCATAATCAAATAAAGAAAACACAAAAAGGATGGATGGATAAGTGGGAAAAAATAAAAACATAAAACCTGGAAAAAATGGGGGAAAAAGCAGGAAAACTTCGCAAAAATACTAGAAAAATAGAAAAAGTGGCCAAAATGGTAGAATTTTGTCAAAATAGCTTGGATTTCCAACCCCAAATGATAAGAACTATGATTAGAGAAGCCAAAAACTAAGAAATTAACAATTTAAGGGCAAGTAAAGGTAACCAAACCAAAATTCCAGCTAGTATGCCGAGGAGAAAATCCAACAAATCAACCAAATATTTCAACAAAATGAGATTCAAAACTACTCTTAACTACTTAATTACCAACCTAAGACAAGATAAAACTAGTTGCTCTCCAACAACGACACCAAAATTAAAAGATATTACCGTAAGGAATTCCAATTAAAAACTGGGTTCAAAGAAATAATGTAGTATAAGGTATAAATCTAGGTCATTTCACATCGGAGTAACTAAATTAAATCCTACTTATGGAAGAAATTTAAGCAATTAACAATGCAAATATGTAAACTAAATAAAAACTAGAATGCAAGAAAAGTGTGCAAGTATGTATGTGAATATGTGGATGTATGAAAAAAGTGTGTGGATGTGTGTGTATGGAGGATATAGGATGTATGGAATGAAAGTGTATAAAAGTTTGAGTGTATGAATGGTATGATATGTACTAATCTAATCCCAAAATTGCCTAAATATGTACTAGACAAAATGCAACCTATGATGCAAAATGAAATGAACTAAGTATGTACACGAAAATCAAATGGCCAAAGTTAGTTAAGAAAGTGTGATTGAGTGAATGAAAAATGTATGGTAAGGTGAGAGATGTTAATGCAAATGGATGAAAATGAAAGGGAATGATAGCACTAGAATTGACCACAATTAATAACTAAAATGCACAACTAAAATGAGCTAAAAATGAAAACTAAAATGAAATAAATTACTAACAAAAATGCTAGTAGATAAATGCAAGAACTAAAAACTATATAGATGAAAATGCAATGTAAATGACCTTAACCTATATGCAAACTAACTAATTACAAGTTTTTTTTTTTTGGGGGAGGGGTGGTTTGTGACTTGAAAATGTAATTGGAAAGCAAATCAAACACTAATTAATTTACACTTAAATAAAGATGATTAAAGTGAGATGAAAGGATAAGAAAAATGCAATGGTATAAGAGTGATGACTTAGCACAACTTGGAGAGGGTTCAATTTAGGCTCAATTAATGTATTTAACTTGGGCAATTACCATGATTAATTTATCACAACCATTTAAAACCATTATTTCCTCAAGTATAGAATGCATGACAAAATTCCTAAAATGCCAACACACCTAGACATTTTATCAAATATCTAACATGCAAGATAATTGAGGCAAATTGATCAAGTATGCATGGCTTGCACAATGAAATCCATAATGAGGCCTAAACTTTCAAAGTTTATTAACCAACATCAATTTTAATATTCCTAATGCATCAATCAAGAATCAAGTTACCTAATTAACACCTACAATACTAAATTAAGCAACCAAATTCAAAATTAAGGCAAAAGAAGACCAAACATAATTCTTTCTCAGAAGTATAAGAGAATTTAATTCCAATCAAGGACCAAGCTTATGAAATTACTCTTTCTCTCTGTAACCCTCTCAAATTTTTGGCCAAATATGAGGAAATATGGGGTAAATGATAGGTGAACCCTTATGGAACCCATTCAAAGAACTCACTTTGATGCGTATGACACTCGGATCTTTGCGAAACAAGGAACATGAAACCGGACAGCAAAGAAAATGAACAAAACCACAGAACAACAACAACAACAACAAAAGAAAGCAAAAATAGAGAAATAAGATGGATAGATATTGGTTTAGGTGAAACAGAACCCAAGAGAATTAGTCTCTTGAACCCTAGTTCTAGGGACACCACAAGGAATGACCGATTCTTTGATAAGCCATAATTTCGCTCTAGCACTCAAAGAATGTAAGAGGAACTCACAAAGTCTTAAAATTTCGTTGATCCAAATCTGAAAAATGCACATAAAAGATAGTCTTAAATAGGTAAGGTAAAATTTAAGCTAATAAGCCTAGAAAACTTAATTAATTTAAGCTCAAGTAGTCCTAATGGGATTGGGAGACTTTAGGCTCAAATAACACCCATTGGACGTAGGAAACTAGTAAAATAATATTATAAAAATAAATGATGAAAATTCAAAGAAAATAATAAAAATAATGCTTAAGCTCTTATAAACATACTAACACATTAATGAAATCACATGTTTGGCACATGACATGTTTATTTACAAGTTGGGTTATCAAAAAGACAACTAATTAACTAATTGGGCTTTATTAATCACTTAAACTTAGCCCATAATTAATAAAAATCAAATTAACACTAATTAAGCCCACTAATGTTTAAGTCACATACTCTTTTAATGAAGCACATGATCTTTTAAGTAATTTTCTCCATTAGGCTCCTCTTGAGCTTGGATTTGAAACTTATAAATTTGAAATGCTCTTGATGTTGTCTAGTTTCAGTTGGGTTACAAACTTACTCAAATAATTGAGCTCCAATATATATAACAATATTTTCAAGTGATAAAACCTCCTTGTCATGTTCTTGATTTTGTCCAAGCCTTCTATTTGAACCATGCTTAAGGCATCCTCTATTAGTGATCTCCTATGTATAGGCAGCTCAATTTGATCTGGGTCATTCATTTTCACTTTAATCCAATGGCTAGAATTTACTTACTTGATGGCCACTTCTTCTTGATCAATCTCTACCATCCATTTTACCAACCAAGATCAAAGGGCTCATAATTAAGCTTGCAGAATTATTGCATCATAATTTGATTAAATTATTTTCCATTTATGATGTCATAATTTGACTAAATATTTCCTAAAAATACCCTGTAATTTTTTATTAAGAGAGGAGAGAGAAAATGATTTTCTTACCATCCAGTACACTTGGTCTAGACTAATTCTATACAATTTACTTTGGTCTAGACAATATCCTAATCTTTTATTGTATCTGCTTGCACCATCTGTCTCTCGATGTGTGTAAAAAAAATACTAGTTTGGGATCTACATTTACATTCTCAACTGGCCCAGAAAGTTTTTATCTTGGGACCCACATACTTTTCTTTTTCTTTTTTAAACTTGTGGAGCCCACATGCTCTTTTTCTTTTTGACTTTCTGTGGGGTCCACTAATCCTTCCTTTCTCCTACATTTTGTGATCTACCTTATTTCTAAACCACACCTTTTGAGCTCAATACACTTTCCTAGCAGGGTTTAGCATATTAAAATATTAATTTTCCTTATATATATTAATTATATTATTTTAAAAAAAATTACATTAAAGGACCCAATTTACATTTTATTTTAGTTAAGGACTAAACATAATTCATTCTCAGGAGTACAAGAGTATTATAATCTTTTGCCCTTTATAGCATTCAAATAGTACATCTGATCCAATATTTTTTCCAATCATGCTTTTCATATATCGATTCAAAATACCTTATTGTACCATCCCCATATTTCTACATGTGTTTGAATAAATAGATGTTAAGAAGTGATATGAAATTGCTCTGGAATGATATGTGATTATTAAGGATGCATAAAAGTGTAAATAAGTAGGTTAAAGGCTCAAAATAACATAAAAAATAAAAAAAGGGATTAAAAGGGCAAAATAGTTATTTTGCTAAAAGATAAGGATAAAATGATCATTTTAGAAAAGCACAAAAAGAAAATAATATTATAATACTCCGATGCAGGGTAAGTACAAAGGATATATGATATATGGACTTAGAGAGGAAAAAGTACAAGTACAGTGGTATGTGGGTCTCATTGAATAATAAATTCTAACTGAGTAAAATAAATAGTAAAAAGTAAAGACAAGTAGACCCCACATGAAAAAGTACAGAGAAAAAAGTATTGAATCTTGTAGATAAAGTACATTAAGATAATACAAGACATAATATAAAACCCAAATCAAAGTACACAAATAGAGCTAAATTAAATTACAAAAATTCAAGCTAGTAAAACCTCTCCTCCTCTTTGAAAACCGAAATTAGAAGGGTAAAAAAGGACAAAATTGCCCTCTCATCTCTCTCTCACAATGGCCAAAATATCCAAGGGCAAAGAGGGAAAGTTATATAAATTAATGAAGAATAAATACAAGCTATTGGATCAAAAACAAATTGAAGGGCCAAGATCACTCCAAACTTTCAATGAATAGACCCCTCCACCCCTCCCTTTCTTGCTCATTTTCACAACACCAAGAGGGTGTTAGATGTAACATCCCCATTTTTCTATATGTATTTGAGTGCTTAGATGATGATATGAAATTGGATGAAATTGTTACGGATTAATAAGTGATTATTAAAGATGTTTAGAAAAATAATTAAATAAGTTAAAAACCCAAAATAGTATAAAAAGATCAAAAAGGGATTTAAAGGGTAAAAGAGTCATTTAGCCAAAAAGTAAGGACAAAATGGTCATTTTACAATAGAAAAAAGAGAAAGTAATAATTTAATACTTTGGTGCGAGGAAAAAGTATAAATAATATTGGATATGTAGGCTCAGAAAAGAAAAAGTACAAGTATACTAAATGTCGACCAAGTGAGATGAATAGTAAAAAGTAAGCAAAAAAAGTAAACCCTACATGAAAAAGTAAAGAGAAAAAGGTAATGTGCCCCACAGATAAAGTACCTAGAAAAAACAAGATATAGTTTGGTTGCAGGATCCAAAACTGACAGAAAAAGCACAAGTGGAACTTGTCAGTTTCTTGGAGGATCCTTGGTTTCATGGTTCAGCAAAAAGCAAAACAGTGTGGCCCTATCCATTGCAGAAGCTGAGTATGTTGCAGCTGGAAGCTGTTGTGCCCAAGTCATCTGGATGAAGCAGCAGTTTGAGGATCTTGAGGTTAAAATGAGAGAGATACCAATCATGTGTGACAACCAAAGTGTCATAAATATCACCAAGAATCCTGTCATGCATTCAAGGACAAAACATATTGAAGTTAGACACCATTTCATCAGGGATCACGTTCTAAAAGGAGAAGTTAAGCTAGAGTACATCCCAACAGAGGACCGAATTGCTCATATACTCACAAAACCTCTATCAGAAGATAGGCATTGCAAAATAAGGAGAGAATTGGGAATGGTAAATCCCAATGAACTGTAAGTTATTCCTGTGTAATTCCAATTTTAGAATGTTCAATATTAAAATTAATTCTAACTTGAGCATTGGAGTATGTTTAATTTTAGTTGCAAGTGCTCCTTGTGAGAATCAATGGCTGAAAGTCTGAAAGATTGGAGCACTACAGAGTGGAACAACCAGAAAGTGAAGTAAATAACAAAAATCCTAAGGTCTGGATCCATTCTGTAAGTTTTTAATGATGATGTTTGTATTTTAAATGTTGTTAGACATATTTTGCTTCATAAACTGTGTTTTTGTACTGGTCAACGTGGTCAACATTCAAATTTTAAGTGACCAACAAACAAACTTCGACCTGTTATACTGTGGAACAGTTTTCGCTGATGCCTCGAAATTCGTCTGTTGAATAAAGGAACTTTGAATTTTCAAGAACAAAAATTTTCAAAGTTATGTTTGTCCATCACTGTTATACGAATTATCACTTCTTAATATATGACTGTTGGACAACCTTTACAAGAGCTGAAAAATTCGAATTTTCAGTTCAAAATTTGTCTGTTGAATCATGTTCTACATGCTGAATGCTTGAAAGATAAAGTTCTGCATGCTAAATTTGTCTATTGGTTGAAGTTTTGATTGTTGATACTATTTTCTCTTCAACATTCGAACTTTGTTGAAACAAAATTCGTCTGTTGTGCTTGTACTGCTTGTTCCAAGCCTCTGTCAGACAAACTTTCATATGAAAATTCATCTGTCAGTAAGCTTTGCCAAACGGTTTAACCTGTAACTGCCCAAAATTTGAATTTTGACCCCTCAAAATTCGTCTGTCAGACGGTTACATACGTTAAAACTGACGGTTTTCTCTTGAACAGACGCAGCCCTATTTGTAACTCCTCCGAGTCTGTTCTAATTCTCTCTTCAATCCTCTTAACTCCTGTCCAAAAACCATCATTCTTCACTGTTTAAACTTCCATTCGCATCCCATAAACCTATTCTCAACCACATTCTGCATCATTCAACCGAGAAATGGCAAGAGTCAAAAATCCTGAAGCAGGGAAAGCTGGAGCTCGGCCAAAAAGAGCAATAAAATCTCAATATGCTACAAAGGAAGGAGAGAAATCCAAGAGAAAGGCCGAACCCAGTAAAGCTACCCCTTCCAAATGCCAGAAATCATCATCCAAGGCAGATTCACAGAAAGCAGGACCCTCCTCATCAAAATCTGCAAAATCTTCGGTTCCTGTTTCTGCTGATACTGCTGCTGTTGCTTCCTCCTCTTCTACACAATCTGGAGAATATGAGCTTACTACACGACCTCTTTGGAGTACTCCTGAGATTCAAGAAGAGTATTCTACTAAGTTTTCCAGCAAAAAGGTAATCAAGCCTCACTGTGTGAATATGGAACAATTCTTAATATCTAACAACTTTGATGCTGGAATATGGTTGTTAAGATATAAGAATCTGTTAGAAATTGCTGAAAAATATGACGATGAGGTAGTGAAGACTTGGTATGCCTCTCTTCAATACAACAGCAAGAAAAAGAAATGGGAGGTCAACTTGAGATCAAGGACCATTTGGCTTGCTGATGAAATATTAAACGAGGTGCTGGAAATTCCAGGACAAGATGGGCTGAAAATTGACATCACAACCTCTGGGTATATGGACGAGGCTAGCACAGCTGATGAAGAAGGTGGTTCCTTTCTGAATTACAAAGAGAGCACCATCTTGGACACCTTATTCAAAAGAAGGGAGAATAGGCCAACAATAAATCTGTTGAAGCCCACAGACCTAAGTGTTCAAGTAAGAATCTTGCACTACATAGTGTCCAGGATCATATTCAACAAAGGTGGAAGCTTCAATCTGATAACAAGGGCAGAGGCTCATGTAATGACAGCTATCATACGTGGGAAACTAATTAATATGGGTCATATCATCCTCCAGCGTATGATAAAGGCAAGGGATCAAAGGAAGGATTCCACACTCCCCTATGCAGCAATTATTTCAAGAATCCTGCAGTATGCTAGGATTCAAAACATTGAAAAGGGGAAAGGGAAACTTACTGAGGCCTTCAAAGAAGAGGAACTGCAAAGGATGAGTATTGAAAGAGATGAAGGAAGATGGATTGGAAAAGGAGCAGGGAAATCTGAAAACTTGTTCTTTGTTGCTGATGCATCTCTCCAACAAGAAAACTTGTTCTTTGTTGCTGATCCATCTCCCTTCAGGCCTACTCACCCTCCTTCCACTCCCTCCTCACGGGCCAATCCAACAAAGATCACTGAGTTGTTTGACAGTCTGTCAACACTCATTCTCAGCTTTAGGGATGAGCAAAATGCCAAATTTGCTCATCTACAAGATCAGATCCATCAATTGGCTGTGAATATGAAAGTGGTGGCTGATGCTTATGAAGAGATAAGAAATGCAATTCCTACCACTTCAGCTCCACCTCAGCCTGGTGTTCCTGAGCCTACTCTGTCTCCATCTCCTGTGCCTCCAAGTCTTTTTGAGTTGGTTTCTCCTATTCCTGGTGTTGAGACTCAAGAAACTGATCCAACTGGCACTCCAAGGGCCTCCAGCAATGAGGCAAGTCCTGGTCCTCCCCTGGACTATGGCATAGAGGAAGAGGGTCTGCAGGAATCTAGCCCTCTTGAGCCTATTGAAGCAGTTGGACAAGACTCTATCCTTTCCACCTAAGAGTCTGAGCAAGTTGAGCAGTTAGTAACATCCATATCTACTTCACCATTTTTGTAAGCTGCACTCAATGAGGAAAGGAGCATTGTGCCTGTCATTGATTTTGAAGCTATTGCTCACAATGCCCTTCTGCAAGCTCAAAGAAGAAGGCTTGAAGAAATGTTTCCTCCTGCTGAACCAGCCTCTCATTCCCTTGCTGCTTATGGGCTTTCAGAGGAACAGAGAGCTCGACTAGCTCTTTCCAGGCAGGAAATGCAAGAGCTGCTTGAGGTCTCTGATGATGATGAAGATGAAGAACCTAGCCCTGAGCCTGCGGCATCAGTTCAGCCAGAAATTCCTTTTGCTCCTGTCCTTCTTCATGCTGTTCCTATCTCTCAGATTCCTCCTCCAATGGACTTTGTTGGGCTTGCTGATGATGCCAAAAAGGGGGAGAAGACGAAGGAAACTGGGACCAAGCAAGCTAGAAAATCTGCTGAGTCATCCGGGAAAGGAAAGACATACAGCAAGAAGACTAAGCCAAAGAAGAAGTGATTGTTTTAGATCTTAGGCTGAATCTTCCTGTTGTATCTTGTTTTAGTTGTTTGATTGTATTTGCTTGTTTGATGTTTTAAGAACTGATCTTAAATTGAAATATGTATTGCAACAATTTGATTAAATGAATTATGTTCTTGGTTGCAATGTTTTGGGCTTTGAATCTCTTTACTTAATCTGTTGGAAATGATATCTTATGAACTATAATGCATATATTGAGGGGGAGCTTGTGTAAGCAAACCTAAATACTAATCCAGTTTGTGAGTTGTTTTGTCATCATCAAAAAGGGGGAGAATGTTGAATCAAGAGTTTTGATGATTCCAAACCAATACTCAAGAGCTTGGATTGAAGATATCAAAGGAGATCAAAGTTGTTTCAAGTGAAGATTTTCTGAGTATTTGCTGTTAGATCTCTTGTAGGATCTTTAGTTTTAGTTGTGATTGGGTAAAAGATTTTTATTTGAGAAAAAGATGTTTTCAAACCTTGATTTGAAGTTAAATCTTTACTTATTTGAAAAATACTCATAAACAGACGAAGTTTGAAAGTTTAAACTGAACTGTCAGTTTGGAAATTCGAACTTTGCCTTTGGAAATTCAAATTTCGAGCTAAAACTGAATAAGTCTGAAGAGATGTCTCTCTGTTAGATGAATTTTGCTCATCCAAAATTCAAATTTTCATCAAGTCTGAAAGAAGCCTTTTTAGTGACAGACGAACTTCACAGTTTCAAAATTCGAATTTCAGACAAAATGCAATTTGTGAAAACCAAAGAAATTCGTCTGAAACTATGTTAAAGTTCATCTGAAATCAAGAAGAAATTGAGTTTGAAAAATGCTCTCTGACAGACAAACTTTGACTTTGCAACATTCAAATTTTCATATAAGTCTGAAAGGAGCTTCTTTGAGACAGACGAATTTCACTCTTTCAAAATTCGAATTTCAGACAAAACACAACTTGAGAAAACAGAAGAAATTCGTCTGAAATAATGTTAAAGTTCAACTGAGATCAAGAATAAATTAAGTTTCAAAACTGGTCTCTGACAGACAAATTTAACTCTGTCAAAATTCGAATTTCAGAGAAAGTTATCTACTGTGCCTCTTTGAACGTTCAATGGATAGATGAATTTTGGGCATCCAAAATTCGAATTTCGAGGGTACTGTAGAAAATTGAAAAAACTGTTCACGATTTACAGAAAAACTTTCTTCTTGAAAATTCGTATGTCACATTGTGAAAATATTTTATAAGTTTCAAAATTCGAATTTCACTCTATGGACAGACGAACTTCATATTTTAACGTTTGAAGCTTTAACCTTCGGTTCCTTCGAAATTCGTCTGTTGACCAACCAAAATTTGAATGTCAGTGTGTCAGAAACATTAAATACGGTTAGTAAATGGATAGTTTTTCAGAGTAACCATTGGATAACTTCCCCAACGGATAGATTTAGTCTCTAACGGACATTTGAGAACTAAAACTATAAATATAACATCATTTGAAGTTATGGGTAACGAATCAAACTTGTATATACCGAATTTCTGCTGAATCTTCTTCTCAAAAGCTTTTACTCTCTCAACTTTATTATCTGTACTTTAACCTTCATATCTACTCTATTCAAGAGAGTTATACATTTGTAAACAATCTACTCTTCATTTGGAAGAAAGATTTACTTGTGAGGGGAATTCACAAGGGGATTGGGAAAGCACATAGAGAAAGTGCTTAGAGAGTTTGAGAGAGCTCAGGAACAGAGCATACTTGTGTACTGTGGCATTAGCAAGAAGCCCGTTGAAATTCTTGTTGTATAGTGGATAAATCTCAAGAGTTGTCTTGGGGACTGGACGTAGGTCAAGTGGATAGACCGAACTAGGATAAATCATTGAGTCTTCTTCTCCTTATCCTTACTTATCAGCTTACTCTGTTTTACTCATTGTTTTCATTACACTGTGATATCTTCACCCACTTCATTTTGTGCAGAGAAAAATTTCAATCTTCCCAATTCACCCCCCCTCTTGGGAAGTCAGCCTTGCTAACATATTCAACTTGTACAGGGTATGATATTAACTTAAACTATTAAGGGTCAAAACACTACTTCTACTGGAATAGTTATGGGAGAAATTACATAACTCCTTCTTTACAGCTCCAAATGCTTTCAAATAGTGCCATTCGTTTCCTAAGACTTAGAGATTTCAATAAATGTAAATCACTAAATTTTTGGAGCTATATGTGATTTTATAGTATCTTTTGAAATATCCAATATCTTTAATGAAAGTTCTAGTTTTCCTAATACTATCCAATTTTGAATCCTAATTTCAAAAATTCATTATAAATCATGTACTCAGCTAAAAAGGGTAGTCTTTAGCTCTTTAGAAATCTTATTTCATCTATTTTTAGGGAATATACAACACTTATATATAATACTCTATTTCAAATAGAGTAGCCTTGCTCTAATCAGAGTTTGTCATCTTGAACAAATTCATGCCATATCTTACATAACAAACTTCATAATTAATATACATCATCATTCATTACTTCAAATTCATTCCATACATGATAGGTAACTCATAATAATATATTCAAAACTTCACATAAACTCATAATATATTCTTAAATAAAACTTATATACGTTATTGATGCATAATATCAAAACTTGCATAGTTATATTGCTCATCACATGCTTGCTTCTTCCCTTTGGCTCTTCTTGGACCTCTTACATTGCTTGACCCTAGCATATTTGTCATTTTGGAGAGGAATAAGATTAAAAGAATTTCAGTAGTTATACCCAATCATGCATTTATATTATCATATTATTTCATAAAGTCATCAATGAAAATCTTAAAATCATATTATGCCATATAATTTCATAAAAAAAATTGGCATGGTAACACTTTGTAAAATGGATATCTAGGGTTATTAAACCCTTCAAACAACAAACCTGTTAGCAAGGCTGACTTCCCAAGAGGGGGCTGAATTGGGAAGATTGAAATTTTTCTGCACAAAGTGAAATGGGTGAAGAAAGTAAAGTGTAATAAAGCAATGTATAAACAGAGTAAACTAAAAAGTAATGATAGAGAGAAGAACACTCAGTAATTTATCCTGGTTTGGTCTATCCACTTGACCTACGTCCAGTCCCCAAGACACCTCTTGAGATTTTTCCACTATACAGCAAGAATTCAACGGGCTTCTTGCTAATGCCTCAGTACAATGAGTATGCTCTGTTTTCTGGAGCTTTCTCACTCTCTCTAAGTACTTCTACAATGTGCTTCCCAAACCCCTTGTGATTTCCCCTCACAAGTAAATCTATCTTCCAGATGAAGAGTAGATTGTTTACAAAGATATAACTCTCTTGAATAGAGTAGATATGAAGGTTAAAGTACAGACTTTGAAGTTAAAGGGTAAAAGCTTTTGAGAAGAGAATTTAGCAGAAATTCAGTTTATACAAGTTTGATTCATTACCCACAACTTCAAATGATGTTGTATTTATAGATTTAGGTCACAACTATTCGTTAGAGACAAAATCTATCCGTTGGGGAAGTTATCCAACGGTTACTCTGAAAAACTATCCGTTAACCAACCATATTTAATGCTTTTGACATACTGAAATTCGAATTTTGATTAGTCAACAGACGAATTTCGAAGGAACTGAAGGTTAAAGCTTCCAACGTAAAAATACGAAGTTTGTCTGTTCATGAAGTAAAATTCGAATTTTGAAACTTGTAAAATGTTTTCACGTTGTGACATATGAATTTTCACGAAGAAAGTTTTTCTGTTAAGTATGAACAGTGTTTTCAATTTTCTACAGTGCCCTCGAAATTTGAATTTTGGAAGCCCAAAATTCGTCTGTTCCTAGTACGTTCAAAAGGCACAGTGTTTCACTTTCTTCGAAATTCGAATGTTGAAAGAGTGAAGTTCGTCTGTCAGAGAGACCTCTCTTCAGACTTACTTCAACATTCAAAGTTGAAAACTCTGTTATTCGTATGTCATCATTTCATTTCAACAGACTTGTAATGTTAGCTTTTGAAATTCGAATTTCAATGTTCAAAGTTCATCTGTCAGAGAGCAATTTTGAAACTCAAGAAAATCTTGATTTCAGATGAACTTTATCATTGTTTCAGACGAATTTCTTTGGTTTTCAAAAATTGCATTCTGCTTGAAATTTGAATTTTGAAGACTTGAAGTTCATCTGTCACAAAAGGCTTCTTTCAGACTCATATGAAAATTCAAACTTTGGAGAATCAAAATTCGTCTGACAGAGGAACATCTCTTCAGACTTATTCATTTTTAGCCTGAAATTCGCATTTCCAAAGGCAAAGTTTGAATTTCCCATATGACAGTTCAGTTTAAACTTCTCAAACTTCGTCTGTTTGTGGGTGTTTTTCAAATAAGTCACGATTTAACATAAAATCAAGGTTTAAAAACATCTTTTCTTCAAATCAAAATCTTTTACCCATTCATAACTAAAGCTAAAGATCCTACAGTAGATCTAGCAGCAATTACTTAGAAATTCTTCACTTGAAACACTTTGAGCTCCTTTGATATCTTCAATCCAAGCTCTTGAGAGTTGATTTGGAATCATCAAAACTTCTTGATTCAACATTCTCCCCCTTTTTGATGATGACAAAACAACTTACAAACTGGATTAGTATTTGGGTTTGCTTTAACAAGCTCCCCCCTCAACATATGCATTATATATCAAAAGATATCAAATACAGCAGATTATGTGAAGATATTTAATGAGTAATAAGCACACAATATTGCAACCAAGAAATTCATTCATTTAATCAATTGTTGCTATACAAAAACCATTAAATACAACAAGGATCAGTTCTCAAAATATAAAGTACTAACAACAAACAAACAAACAAAACACAATAAGAGGATTCAGCCTAAGTTCGAATCAATCACTTCTTCTTTGGCTTAGTCTTCTTGCTGTATGTCTTTCCTTTCCCAGATGACTCAGCAGATTTTCCAGCTTGCTTAGTCCCAGTTTGCTTCGTCTTCTCCCCCTTTTTGGTATCATCAGGAAGGCCAACACAATCAGCAGGAGGAGGGACCTGAGAAACAGGTACAGCTCGCAGTGGGACAGGAGCAAAAGGAATTTCTGGCTGAACTGGTGCAGGAGGTTCAGCAGGCTTAGGACTTGCTTCTTCATCATCATCAGAGACCTCAAGCAGCTCTTGCATTTCCTGCCTAGAAAGAGCCAATTGAGCTCTCTGCTCCTCTGATAGTCCATAAGCAACGAGAGAAGGAGGAGCTGGTTCATCAGGACAAAACATTTCTTCCAGCCTTCTCCTCTGAGCTTGCAGCAGAGCATTATGAGCAATGGCTGCATAATCAACAATAGGTACAATGCTTCTCTCTTCATTGCCCACACCCTCCTGCATAGAAGAGGTTGAAATGGCTGCAACCAATCTTTCAACTTGCTCTGATTCTTGAATGGACAGAGTTGAACCCTGAGCATCTTCTTGCATAGGCTCATGAGGACTAGTTTTTTGAAGTCCTTCATGAGGACTAGTTTTTTGAAGTCCTTCTTCTTCCAACCCATAGTCCAAGGGTGGACCAGGACTTGGTGTCCTCATTGCACCAGCACCATCTATATCATCATCATGGTCAGAGGAGGCAATCTCGAATGGGCTAGGAGGTTCAGGAGTTGGAGATTAGACAGGCACAGAGGACCCTGGCTGAGGTGGAGCTGAAGTGGTAGGGATTGCACTTCTGATTTCTTCATATGCATCAGCCACCACTTTCATGTTAACAGCCAACTGATGGATCTGATCTTGCAGATGAGCAAATTTGGCATTTTGCTCATCTCTGATGCTAAGGATGAGTGTAGACAGGCTGTCATACAACTCAGTGATCTTGGTTGGCTTGGCACGAGAGAAGGGAGTGGATAGAATGTGAGTGGGCTTGGAGGGAGATGGAATAGGCACAGAGGGCTGAGAGGTAGGTCTGGCAGGAGCCTCAGAAGTACCCTCTTGCTGTAGAGAGGCACCTTCAACAAAGAAGAGATATTCAGTTCTTCCTGCTCCCTTTCCAACCCATCTTCCTTCATCCTTTTCAATGCCCATTCTTTGCAGTTCTTCCTCCTTGAAGATTTCAGTGGGCTTGCCCTTCCCCTTCTCAAGATGCTGAATTCTGGCATACTGCAGAATTCTGGAAATGATAGCAGCATAGGGGAGTGTGGAATCCTTCATCTGATCTCTTGCCTTGATCATGCGTTGAAGAATGATATGTCCCATATTAATCAGTTTCTCACGCATGATTGCAGCCATGACATGTGCCTCTGCCCTTGTTATCAGATTGAAGCTGTCTCCTTTGTTGAATATGATCCTGGACACTACGTAATGTAGGATCCTCACTTGAACACTGAGGTCTATGGGCTTCAACATGTTTATGAATGGCTAATTTTCCCTCCTTCTAAATAATGTTCTCAAAATCATGCTCTCCTTGTAGTTCAGGAAGGGGCCCCCTTCTTCATTAGCAGTATCTACCTCATCCATGTATCCAGAGGCAGTGGTGTCAATCTTGAGGCCATCCTGCCCTGGGATTTCCAATACTTCATTAAACGTCTCATCAGAGAGCCAGATAGTCCTTGATCTCAGATTGACTGCTCATTTCTTCTTCTTTCTATTGTACTTCAAGGAAGCATACCATGTCTTCACTACCTCATCGTCATACCTCTCCAGTATTTCCAACAGATTCTTGTATCTTAACAACCATATCCCAGTATCAAATTTGTTAGAGATCAAAAACTCTTCCAAGTTTACACAATGTGGCTTGATTACCTTTTTATTGGCAAACTTGGTCGAATATTCTTCTTGAATCTGAGGAGTGCTCCATAATGGTTGTGTGGTAAGTTGATATTCTCCAGATTGAGTACTGAAGGACGAAGTGGAAGCAACAGCAGCATCAGCAGGAACAGGGACCGGCGGTTATGCACTTTTTGGAGAGGAGGGTCCAGCTTTCTGAGAATCTGCTTTGGATGTAGCCTTTTGGCGTTTGGAAGGTGTTGCCTTGCTGGATTCGACCTTTCTCTTTGATTTCTCTCCTTCCTTCGAGGCATATTGTGATTTAACATTCCTCTTTGGTCGGGCCTCTCCTTTCCCAGCTTCAGGATTTTTCACTCTAGCCATTTCTTCGGATGAATGTTGCAAAATGAGGCTTAGAATGGGTTTATATGATGCAAAAGGAAGTTTAGTCGGTGGGAAGTGATGGTTTTTGGTCAGGATTAAAGAGATTTGATGAGAGGATTAGAACAGACTCAGAGGAGTTGAGAATAGGGTTGCATCTATTCTTTGAAAAACCGTCGGGTTTAACGTAAGTAACCGTCTGACAGACGAATTTTGAGAGGTCAAAATTCGAACTTCGGGCAGTTACAAGTTAAACCGTTCAGCAAAGCTTACTGACAGACGAATTTTCTACAGAAAGTTCATCTGACAGTGGCTTGGATCAAGCAATACAAGCACAACAGACGAATTTTGTTCCAACAATGTTCGAATGTTGAAGAGAAAACAACAGGCAACAACCAAAACATCAACCTATAGACAAATTAAGCATGCAGAACTTCATCTTTCAATCATTCAACATGAAGAACATGATTCAACAGACGAATTTTAAATTGAAAATTCGAATTTTTCAACTTTTGTAAAGGTTGTCCAACATTCGTATGTTAAGAAGTGTTAATTCGTATAACAGTGATGGACAAACATAACTTTGAAATTTTTATTTTTGAAAATTCGAACTTCCAAGATTCAACAGACGAATTTCGAGGCATCATCGAGAACTGTTCCAAAGATAACAGGTCGAAGTTCGTCTGTTGGTCAACTAAAATTCGAATGTTGACCACGTTGACCAGTTCAAAAACACAGTTTATGAAGCAAAATACGTCTAACACACATTTACAATACGAATATCATCTTTAAAAACTTACAGAATGGATCCAGAACTTAGGATGTTCGTCATTTACTTCACTTTCTGGTTGTTCCATTCTGGTGTGCTCCAATCTTCAAGTTTATTGCCTTTGAATCTTGTGAGGAGCACCTGCAACTTAAATTAAACATACTCCGATGCTAAAGTTAGAATTATCCTTTGAAAACAAGATTGTACGAGAATAACTTACAGTTCATTAGGATTTACCATACCCAATTCTCTCCTGATTTTGCAATGCCTGTCTTCTGATAGAGGCTTTGTGAGTATATTAGCAACTTGATCCTCTGTTGGGATGTACTCTAGCTTAACTTCTCCTTTCAGAACGTGATCCCTTATGAAGTGGTGCCTAACTTCAATATGTTTCGTCCTTGAATGCATGACATGATTCTTTGTGATATTTATGGCACTTTGGTTGTCACACATGATTGGTATCTCTTTCATTTTAACCTCAAGATCTTCAAGCTGCTGCTTCATCCAGATGACTTGGGCACAACAGCTTCCAGCTACAATATACTCAGCTTCTGCAGTGGATAGGGCCACACTGTTCTGCTTTTTGCTGAACCATGAAACCATGGATCCTCCAAGAAACTGACAAGTTCTACTTGTGCTTTTTCTGTCAGTTTTGGATCCTGCAAAATCAGCATCAATGTATCCTTTGAGATCTTCTCCATTGCCTTTTGGATACCAAAGATCCATCTGTGATGTTCCAATAAGATATCTGAAAATTCTTTTCACAGCTGTTACATGGGTCTCTTTGGGGCATGATTGGAACCTTGCACACATACAGACACTGAACATAATGTCAAGTCTACTGGCAGTTAAGTACAGCAGGGATCCAATCATTCTTCTGTACTGAGTAATGTCAAACATCTTCCCATTTTCATCCATGTCCAGTTTGGTTGCAGTAGCCATAGGTGTTCCCATTGGCTTGGCATTCTCCATTCCAAACTTCTTTAGCAGCTCCTTTAGATACTTGGATTGACTGAGAAAGATACCATCATCAAGCTGTCTGATTTGCAGTCCAAGGAAGAAGTTGAGTTCACCCATCATGGACATCTCAAATTCTCCCCGCATTAACTCAGAAAATTTCTTGCAAAGAGACTCATTAGTAGCACCGAATATGATATCATCAACATAGATTTGGACAATGAGTAAATCTTCATTTTCTTTCTTAGTAAATAAAGTTGTATCTACTTTGCCTCTATTAAACCCCTTTTTAGTTAGAAAATTGCTTAATCTCTCATACCATGCTCTAGGGGCTTGTTTCAAACCGTAAAGAGCTTTCTTTAGTTTATAAACATGGTTTGGTTTTGTAGAATCCTCAAAACCTGGAGGTTGATCTACATAAACCTCTTCCATGATATATCCATTTAGAAAGGCACTCTTTACATCCATTTGATACGATAAAATATTTTTCATGCATGCATATGCTAGCAGTTTTCTTATAGCTTCTAATCTAGCTATTGGTGCAAAGGTTTCTTCAAAATCAATACCTTCTTCCTGATTATACCCTTTAGCAACCAATCTAGCTTTATTTTTTATTATTGTTCAAGATTCATCAAGTTTATTTCTGAAAACCCATTTGGTACCAATGACAGGATGATGTTTGGGTCTAGGCACTAAATCCCAAACTTGATTTCTTTCAAATTGATTTAGTTCATCTTGCATAGCTAAAATCCAGTAATCATCAGTTAAGGCTTCTTCAGCACATTTGGGTTCCATTTGTGAAATGAAAGCACAGTTTAGCATTTTGTCCCTTAACTGTTTTCTGGTTTTGACTTTCTCTTGAACATCCCCTATCACTTGATCAACAGGATGATTCCTTTGATATCTCCAAGCTCTAGGGAGTTCTTGAGATGTTTCTTCATTATTTTCTTCATCAAACTCTTTCTCCTGGATATCTTCCTCTATGTTAACAGATTCAGATATCTTTGGAGGTTCAGTTTTACTTTTATCAGAAATGCCCAGTTTTTCAAAATTGAAAGCAAGATCATCCTCATTGGTAACATGTTTTGAAACAGCTTCATTTTCAATGAAAACCACATGCACAGATTCTTCTACCACATTTGATCTTTTATTATAAACTCTATAAGCCTTACTCCTACTAGAATAGCCCAGAAATATACCTTCATCGGATTTGGCATCAAACTTACCCAGATTTTCTTTCCCATTGTTGTGAACGAAGCATTTGCATCCGAACACATGGAGATGGGACAGATTTGGCTTTCTTCCCTTGTACAGCTTGTATGGAGTCTTCCAAAGGATTGGTCTGATGTAGGCTCTGTTTATGATGTAGCTTGCTGTATTCACTGCATCAGCCCAAAACACTGGAGAGAGTTCCTTCTCATTTAGCATAGCTCTGGTCATCTCTCCAATAGTTCTGTTCTTTCTTTCTACTACCCC
This sequence comes from Adenanthera pavonina, assembly GCA_026686845.1. Classification (NCBI taxonomy): domain Eukaryota; kingdom Viridiplantae; phylum Streptophyta; class Magnoliopsida; order Fabales; family Fabaceae; genus Adenanthera; species Adenanthera pavonina. The sequence goes on along the minus strand of JAIVEN010000019.1, from coordinate 4,674,925 downwards.
ATTCTGTTGAGGGGTCATTGGAGCTGAGAAGTTGTGGTCAATCCCATGCTCATTGCAGTACTCCAGGAAGTATGCATTTTCAAACTCTCCTCCATGGTCTGACCTGATAGACATAATAGAAATACCTTTCTCATTTTGCACTTTCTTAGCTAAGGTTACAAATGCATCAAAGGTATCACTTTTAGAGGAGAGAAATAATGTCCAAGTGAATCTAGAATAATCATCTACAATTACAAGCACATACAGATTACCACCAAGACTTTTCACCCTAAATGGTCCAACTAAGTCCATATGCAGCAATTCAAGTGGTCTAGTTGTGGTAACTACATTTTTAGATTTAAAAGATGATTTAGTTTGTTTCCCTCTTATGCATGCATCACATTCTTTGTCCTTTTCAAAAGATATTTTTGGTAGGCCAGTTACTAGCTCATTTTTAACCAGTTTAGACAATTGATTCATGTTAACATGACCTAATCTCCTATGCCATAACCAGCTATCATTATCCTAACTAATTAAACATACAGAATCCAAGGGAGGAAGTTCATCAAGATCAATAGTATAACAGTTACCATCCTTTTGAGCTTTGAGGATTACTTTGTGATCACTTTTTCTGATGACCAGGCAAAACTTTGAGTCAAATAGCACCCAATTTCCTTTATCACAGGTTTGACTCACGCTCAGCAAGTTGTGGTTGAGGCCAATCACAAACAGCACCTCTTCAATGGATGTTTCTGGATTTTTGCCCACAATGTCAATGCCAACAACATTGCCTTATTGATCACCTCCAAAGGTCACCTTTCCTCCTTTCTTGTCTCTAAGGGTGATGAACTTCTCCTTATCACCAGTCATGTGACTTGAGCAGGCACTATCCATATACCATTTGTTACTCTTCTTAGCTTTGAGACAGACCTGCAAAATAATGTTCATGTTTTCCTTTTAGGTACCCAAATTTGTTTGGGTCCTTTTTGGTCAGTAGATTTTTCCCTAGATACTGATGTACCCTTGGGAACCCATTTAACTTTCCTGTTAAGTTCATTTTTCTTTAAGGTACAAGAGCTGGAAACATGTCCCCTTTTGTTACAGAAATGACATATGGTAAAGGGACTGCTGGATTGAGTAGCAGGAAGAAAACAATGCAAATAATACTTTTGTTTTGCATGCTTTGGTTGATTATATGTTTCTATGCAAGATGACATGTGATCTTTCTTTCTGTTGCTCTCAGCATGCACAAAATGTCTCATGTATGCATTCTGGTTTTTCTTCCTAATCTTTTCCTTGACAGCACATGGATCATAGCCAAGACCAGCTTTTCCTTGTGATATTCTTTGGCTCCCTATCAAGGCAATCAACATATATTTACCTCTAGTGAGCCTAGACATGCTTTTTACTAAGTAATCATTAGTTTGCTTTAGTTCAATGCATGAAGTACAGCAAACAGATTCAGTAGTAGGTAGAGAGGTAATTTCAGAAATGTTGCTTTGAGATTCCAGTTTATTAATCTTTCTCTTTGCTAGTTTTAGTTCTTTAGCAACTTTAATAAACTCATCATGAAGCTCATGAAATGCATCAAGTAACTCAGAATTGGAAGGTTCAGATTCATATACCTCTTCTTCCTGATCACTGCTGCATGAGGGTTCGGTTTCTTCAGAAGCAAGTGCCATCAGGCAGATGTTGGCAATCTCATCCTCATCCTCATCCTCCTCATCTAAGCTGTTGCCCCATATTGATGAGATGTAGGCTTTCTTCTTTTTCCCTTTATCAGCAACTCTCTTATCTTTTTCTTGCTTTTTGAGGAATTGAGGACAATCCCATTTGATGTGTCCCTGCTTCTTGCATTCATAGCAAGTCACAGACTCTTTTGCCTCTTTTTTGCTTTCACCAGCTGCTCCTTTCTTGAAGAATCTCTTGTTCTTCTTCTTGCTGTAGAATCTTCCGAATTGTCTGACCATCATAGCCAGAGTTTCCTCATCCAGCTCATCTCCTTCGTCAGATTCTTCTTCCTTTTCATCAGCAGCTTTGAGGGCAAGGCCTTTCTTCTTTCTGTCCAGCCCAGCTTCCTTGAGAGCTTTCATTCCTCAAGACTGCCGAAAAAAGCTGTGACAGAGGCCATTGATTCTCCTCTGGCTTCCTCTATTGCTGTCACCTTGGGCTGCCATTCCAAAGGAAGAGCTCTGAGTATCTTTCTTACTTTTTCAAATTGAGTGTACTCCTTTCCCAGGCTCTTCAATTGATTCACAATGAGAGTGAATCTCTTTTGCAGCTCCTTTATAGTTTCTCCTTCAGTCATTTTGAAGCTTTCATACTCTCCAATGCATGTGTTTAGTCTGTTCTCCCTGACCGCAGTTATTCCTTCATGTGCAATCTACAGGGTGTCCCACATTCCTTTAGCAGTGGAGCATTGTGAGACTCTGTAGAATTCGTCTTGGTTCAGGGCACTGACTAAACAATGCTTTGTTTTGAAATTTAGCAGGACTCTCCTTGTCTTCCTCATTCCACTCTGCTTCTAGCTTCTCTTTGTGTCTTCCATCTTCAGTTAGAGTCATTGGGACGAAATCTCCTTTCTCAATGACTAACCAGATATCAAGATCAATTGATTGGAGGTAAATCTGCATCCTCATCTTCCAGTACCCATAATGTTCTCCACTGAAGCTTGGTGGTCTATTAGTGTTATTCCCTTCAGGAAGTATGCTTTCTCCAAAGCCAGCCATCTTAATTCCCGGACAATGAGATCCTTTGAATGGGAATCCGGGCTCTGATACCACTTGTTAGCAAGGCTGACTTCCCAAGAGGGGGCTGAATTGGGAAGATTGAAATTTTTCTGCACAAAGTGAAATGGGTGAAGAAAGTAAAGTGTAATGAAGCAATGTATAAACAGAGTAAACTGAAAAGTAATGATAAAGAGAAGAACACTCAGTAATTTATCCTGGTTTGGTCTATCCACTTGACCTACGTCCAGTCCCCAAGACACCTCTTGAGATTTTTCCACTATACAGCAAGAATTCAACGGGCTTCTTGCTAATGCCTCAGTACAACGAGTATGTTCTATTTTCTGGAGCTTTCTCACTCTCTCTAAGCACTTCTACAATGTGCTTCCCAAACCCCTTATGATTTTCCTTCATAAGTAAATCTATCTTCCAGATGAAGAGTCGATTGTTTACAAAGATATAACTCTCTTGAATAGAGTAGATATGAAGGTTAAAGTACAGATTTTGAAGTTAAAGGTTAAAAGCTTTTGAGAAGAGAATTTAGCAGAAATTTAGTATATACAAGTTTGATTCATTACCCACAACTTCAAATGATGTTGTATTTATAGATTTAGGTCACAACTATTCGTTAGAGACAAAATCTATCCGTTGGGGAAGTTATCCAACGATTACTCTGAAAAACTATCCGTTAACCAACCGCATTTAATGCTTCTGACATACTGAAATTTGAATTTTGGTTGGTCAACAGGTGAATTTCGAAGGAACCGAAGGTTAAAGCTTCCAACGTAAAAATACGAAGTTCGTCTGTTCATGAAGTGAAATTCGAATTTTGAAACTTATAAAATGTTTTCACATTGTGACATACGAATTTTCAAGAAGAAAATTTTTCTGTTAAGTATGAACAGTGTTTTCAATTTTCTACAGTGCCCTCGAAATTCGAATTTTGGAAGCCCAAAATTTGTCTGTTCCTAGTACCTTCAAAAGGCACAGTGTTTCACTTTCTTCAAAATTCGAATGTTGAAAGAGTGAAGTTTGTCTGTCAGAGAGACCTCTCTTCAGACTTACTTCAACATTCGAAGTTGAAAACTCTGTTATTCGTATGTCATCATTTCATTTCAACAGACTTGTAATCTTAGCTTCTGAAATTCGAATTTCAATGTTCAAAGTTCATACGTCAGAGAGCAATTTTGAAACTCAAGAAAATCTTGATTTCAGATGAACTTTAATCATTGTTTCAGACGAATTTCTTTAGTTTTCACAAATTGCATTCTGCTTGAAATTCGAATTTTGAAGACTTGAAGTTCGTCTGTCACATAAGGCTTCTTTCAGACTCATATGAAAATTCAAACTTTGGAGAATCAAAATTCATCTGACAAAGGAGCATCTCTTCAGACTTATTTATTTTTAGCCCGAAATTCGAATTTCCAAAGGCAAAGTTCGAATTTCCCATATGACAGTTTAGTTTAAACTTCTCAAACTTCGTCTGTTTGTGAGTGTTTTTCAAATAAGTCAAGATTTAACATAAAATCAAGGTTTAAAAACATCTTTTCTTCAAATCAAAATCATTTACCCATTCATAACTAAAGCTAAAGATCCTACAGTAGATCTAGCAGCAATTACTTAGAAATTCTTCACTTGAAACACTTTGAGCTCCTTTGATATCTTCAATTCAAGCTCTTGAGAGTTAATTTGGAATCATCAAAACTTCTTGATTCAACAAAACCAACCATGCAAATTCATCACAAATCATTCAAACAAGTAGATGGCATAGTCATATAATCATTTAATCAAAGCAAGATAACATTAGGCATAAAGGGAAAATAACTGCATTTGGGCTTTCCAAATTTCTCCAAACTTTGAGAGCACTTGCTTTAATCTTTAGACACTTCTTGATACCCTATAGCATCATAAAAATGGCCATTAGCCATTGATTACACAATCTTCTTCACAAGGTGCTCTCTTGAACTAAAAATTCCATTTCGTTATCCTTTGAAAATCTCTTATACAACACACTTGTCCTAACCTATTTTGAAGCCAAGGAATCCATTTTTAGGGTCAAAATCATGAAATTCTCTTCCTATCTCAAACTCTAAATAGGAAAAAAATTTTAGAAAATAGTAGAAAAATATCAACTCCATGAATTTGCAAACCAATCACACATTCATACTTTCTAGGTCCTTTCTAAGCTTTTCTATGGATTGGTTTCTTCATGACTCAACTTTCTCTCTCTTCTCTCTCTCTAGGTCAAAAATTTTAGAGGAGAAATAGCAAGAAATACTCCATGGAAAGCCTCTTGAACACAAGAATACATTAGATAGAAACCATAGAACATTAACTTGAAACTTTGTGAACCAAACTTTGCTTCTCAATTTTCCTCTTGATATTTCATGCACTTCATCTTTCTTTCTCCTCTGTTTCAGATGTATGGGATGAACAAAATGAAGGCCAAATGCTTAACTCATCTCTTGGAAGAGAGATATGAAATGCATGAATAGTAAAAGTGGTTTTTTTTTTGCCATAGTATAGTAAAAGTGGTTAAATTAACTAAACTTGGTTACTTTATTATTAAAGCTTTTCAATTAATTCCAAGCATGTCTTGGTTTGGTTCAGACGTATCCTACCCTCAATTTTGGCCAAAAATTGCTTTAATCATTTTTATGGATCAATATACCCTTTACCAATTGAATTTACTCGTGCTATCATTAAATTGGTACAAGATTATTCAAAAATTACTTTTGGTCCAAAATTATTGTCTTGACCCAAAATATATTTTAACAAAATCCAACAGTATTGCATTTTTCTACATTCTAAAATAACCTTTATCAGGTAAAATATTAATAATAGGACTTTAATGCCTAATAAATATTATATTGTTCTTATTGAATTCCAAACAATATTCTGCTAGACTTAACTAATCAAGAGTTTCGTTTTGAATATAATTTTTCATATTTACAAAAATACCTTTGACCTAGGCAAATTTATAACTTTTGGATATTAGATGTAATTTTACCCAAAACTATTTTGGCTTTCTTTCCCGCATACATTTCCTTCTTTCAGGGATTAAATTGTAAATTATTTTCTTTACTTGGGACAAAATTACTATTTTCTTATTTTCCGGTCTATCCTAGAAAAATGACCATTTTGCCCCTTTTCCATTTCTTTTTGTGTCATTTTCGTTTTCGCTGTTTCTCTATACATTTTATGATATCAGCATTTTTTCCTTGGGCCTTAGATAAAATTTTCATATTTTATTTTTAATATGGGAAATAACCATGTTGCCCCTAAGTCGAGTCAAAAATGTAATTACTCATTCTTTCATACACTTTCTAGTAATTTTTCCCAAATACCATTTTTTACTATTTTTTTGCACTATTCACAATAACTTTTAAGTTAATCTATCTCTCAACTTAAACCTCTCAGTGACGTAATACTTACATCATTGTGTATAGCTCGAAACGAATTTCCATTGAAATGGCATATTGCATACCTTCCGGGGTAAATTCTGGAATTAATTTTTGCTTTGAACCTTATAGAAAATTAATTCCAATTAAAGATTAAACATAACTTCTTCTAAAAACAATATGGATAATGCTTTCTAGAGACAGAACATGTAACTTTTCTCTCTCACTTCCTTTCCCATCTTTTCGTATATCTTATGGCATCTTGTAAAAATAACTATATTACAACCCTCCTCCCATTTTCCTTGCTCATTCACAACACTAAGAGGGTGTAGTGAAGGGAATGTTGGTGTGAAGAGAGAGGGAGAAAGAGAGAGGAAGCTGAGGAGAGGAAGAGAAGAAGAAAGGAAGAGAAGGAAGACGAAGCAAGAGGCAAGGTGCCAAGGTAAGGTTTTTTTCCATTCTCTCCTAGTTCCTTTTCTCCATTAAATTAGTGTGAGATTGGTTAGGGTTTGTGTCTCTTGAAGCTAATGGTAAGAATGAGTTTGTGATAATGCATAAAGCCTAGATTGCATAAAAGAAGGGCCAAACATTTGAGTTTTCCATTTTGGTTTCCATGAGGCCATGTTTCAGCCAAGATGAGTAGTGAAGGACGGAAGAAGTTTTTCATTAAACTAATGCTTCCAATGAGTTCCTAGCATGCAAGATAGTCAGGAAAGGTTAAGGAATACATTATAGAAGTTAGTTTGCAAAAGGTCAAATCTTAGGGACACTTATGCATACATAGTTTCCTATGATGTAATCAAGTTGTTAAGTAAGTCAAGAAAGGTCAAGGAATTCATTATAGAAGTTAGTTTGGAAAAGATCAAATGTTAGGGCCACCTATCCATACATAGTTTCCTATGATATAATCAAGTTGTCAAGTAAGGTTTATTAATGTTAATAGTAAAGCTCCAAGGTAGTCTTTTGCCCTTGTCTTTATGTTATTGCTAATTATGTTTTATAAGATAATATATGATGAAAATATTGCCATGTTGCTGCTATGATTATTTTTGTGATTAGTTGGCTATTTATTTGATAAGCGCTAAACTTGAGATGTCCTATTTTTAAATCGTTATGTTGTTAAAATTTGGTTAGACAACTTGAATGTTTTAAATGTTCTATAAAGCCATGCAATGTTTTCAGTGTTTAAATGTGCTGTGATAATATATTGACATATGCAAGTTAACTACTAAGATTCCCCAATCTCACCCCCTTAGTTTCCAAATAATAGGGCTAAGTAATGCTAAGGGAAAGCATGTGGCTAAGAGGATTGAAGAAGAATAATGATATGCTGGAAACTATTTTGACTATTTATACTATCTATTTTGAACTATTGTATAAATTTGAATATGTCTCCAAAAATTTAAATGTCTATATGTATGATTAGAGCCATGTTTTATAAACATTATGGCACTAGTTTGGATGTATTTGGAATTATACAATAGAAGTTATGCATGTTTTCTCAAAATTGTTCTAGTGAAAGATAATTCTGACCCCTGACGATATATGTTAGTACTCTAACTAGTAGATATACAATAAACATATAATATTTATATGGTTAGAAAATAGACACATAGATCTTTCTAATGATACCAAGATTGTAGAATTGGCTTTGTACTTTATGAGATATGAATGTCCAAATTTATGATGTAGAATCTGGAAGTTCAAAATGAACAGTAAAGTTTAAAGAATAAACTATATGAATCCGAGTGATAACTTTCCAATTTCATATTTTCTCCACAAAATTAAAGATGTGAATGATTTTTTAGAGGCTTGAGACACTATGAAATAATATTTGTACATTTTCTTATGAATTTCAAATGTTATTGCATGATTTACAGTAAAGTTTGTGAAAATAGTTGAGCTTTAAATTGGTTCAAAAACTCAAAGAGCTTTTCAATGCTTCCAAATGAAGCAGTTTTCATGGGAAATGCAAGGAAATATAAGATGTGACATTAGAGAGAGAGGAAGTGCGTAACAGTAGAGAGAGAAAGAGGGAGGTGAAGAGAGTGAGAAAGAAGGAGGAAGAGAAGAGGAAGAGAAGAGAAAGAAGAAGGTGAAGGCTAGGGGCATTTTGGTCAAGTATCTTGGAATGAATAATTCTTATTTTCTTAGGTTTTCTTTTCCCTTTTTTTCCATTCATCTTGAATTGTTTTACCCTCCATTTCTTCAATTAATTTCATCCCTTTTATGGTGATATTAGTGGTTTAATTGAATTATTTGCATGGACTATGGTTTTATGTCACATAATGCACATTATTTTATATGACCTAGGTGCTTAAACGTGTCACTTTTTTAAGTGTAGGTCAAGAGACCATGGGAGAATAAGCAAGACCTTGTTGACATTTTAAAAGGTCAAAAGGATAAAAGTTTGGAAGTAAATTTATTCATAATTTTCTTATTTCTGCATTTTTCTCAAATCTTAGGCTACCCATCTTGAGATCATTGATTAGGATTCACCCAAAACACTTTGTCCTAGCTTTCTTCTCTCTCCTAAACCCTAAAAGCCCATGAGATCTTGATATTATAGCCCATTCTCTCATGATACACGTCCTCCCACCCTCTCTCTCATTCTCTCACTTGTTCATCTTCTCTTACCACTTTCCTTGCATTTTCTTTGAAGTTTCTTACACTTTCTTTGAGTTTTCTTGCATTTTCTCACTTTCCCACCATTTTCTAGATTTTGTTGCCTTCCAAACACCCTCCTTTCATCAATTCAACATTGCTTCCACATATTATTCTTACTTCTTTTCAAGGATCTATGGAGTATTTAATCATTCAAGGTCTAGAAGAGACTTGAAGAGAGAGTGGTGGCTTCACTATGGGCTATTGAGGAGAGATTGAAGACTAATGGATTAAACTTGTTCTTCAAGAGGATAGCCTTCATTGCTTTCTATTTGTCTACTCCTACCTTCTTCCTAGAGATTTAGGCTTGTTATAGTTCTCTTGACCTATGATTGAAAGTAGTTTTAGGTTGAATTTTTTAGGAATAATGACTTGTAATGAGTAAACCTATTGTAAAGGATAGAAATTCATGTAATTGGATTGAATTTTACGTTGATTAATAACATTCACATTTTTGACCAGTATGTATTTGTTCTTAATCTTGAATTAGTCTCTTGAATTGCATTATTAATACGTTTAGGATACTAGATCTTGATGAATGGATAAATATTTTGCTTGGATTTTTATGTTTACGAGTTGTACATCTTCAGCCATTGTAAGGGAATTCATGATCAATTCAATTTCATGCAATTAGTAAAAAATTGTATAATGTCGCTTAGGTGTTTGATGAATTGCATAGAATATTGTTACCTTGTTCTATGTTATTTCAGTTAAGCCTACACTTTAGGGAATCATTCTTGACACTTGATCACACTAATTAATGGTTGCTTCTCTTTATAATTCATTAAGGAGTTTTGTGATATACTCTGTTGCTTGCCTAAGTAAAGTCAACCACACTTTTATGCATCATAGATAAACAACAACAACAACAATAGCCTTATCCTACTATGTGGGGTCAGCTACATGGATCAAACGACGCCAATGAGCTCTATCACACGCCATCTCCTCAGATAGATCATTTCTCAAAAGGTCATTCCTTATAACTTCCCTTAATATCCTTTTTGGTCTTCCTCTACGCCTTTTGATTGGGCTCCAGGCCATTTGATCAACTCTCTTCACTGGCTCCTCTTGCCCTGTTCTTTGTACATGTTCAAACCACCTTAAATGATTTTTTACCATTTTCTTCTCGATAGGTGCTACCCCAACTTTCCTTCATATACAGTCATTTCGTATCTTATCCAATTTTGTATGACCACACATCCATCTTAACATTCTCATCTCTGCTACTCCCATCTTATGCTCTTGTTGTCCTTTCAAAGCCCAACATTCACTACCATATAGCATTGCTGGCCTTATAGCTGTTTTGTAAAATTTTCCTTTAAGCTTATAAGGCACCTTGCGGTCACAAATAACTCCTGTTGCTTTCCTCCACTTTAACCACCCAGCTTGTATCATATGCATAACATCCCCATCAATTTCACCATTATTCTATGAAATCGACCCCAAATATTTAAACTTTGACACCTCAGAGATGATTTGCTCTCCAATTTTTACCTCTGAATCATTTCTAATTGGCCTCTTGTTAAATTTACAATGCATATATTCTATCTTATTTCTACTCAGATGGAAACCTTTTGATTCCAAAGTATATCTCCATAATTCAAGTTTAGAGTTAGCCTCTTCTCTTGAGTCCTCAATTAAAACTATATCATCCGCGAAGAGCATACACTTTAAAATTTCTTCTTGTATATGTTCTGTAAGAAAATCCAAAACCAGATCAAATAGGTATGGACTCAAAGAAGATCCTTGATGTAAGCCTATTGTTATAGGGAAGTCCCTTGTCACACCTCCAGGGATTCTCACATTTGTTGTTGTCCCCTCATACATATCCTTTATGCCTCGGCTATAAGCCACACAGACACCTTTCTTCTCCATTGCTTTCCACAATACATCTCTTGGTACTCTATCATAAGCTTTTTCCAAATCAATGAAAATCATATGCAAGTCTCTCTCTTTACTCCGGTATCTTTCAATCAACCCCCTTAATAAATAAATAGCCTCTGTTGTAGACCGTCCTGGCATAAATCCAAATTGGTTTTCTGAAATACGAGACTCCTTTCTGAGTCTATACTCAATCACTCTTTCCCAAAGTTTCATGGTGTGACTCATGAGTTTTATCCCCTGATAATTAGCACAATTTTGAATATCCCCCTTGTTTTTGTATATGGGCACTAGAGTGCTCTTTCTTCATTCCTCTAGCATTTTCTTGGCCTTAAAATCTCATTAAATAACTTAGTGAGCCACCAAACCCCCTTCTCTCCTAAGTACTTCCAAACTTCGATAGGAATACCACTGGAACCAATGGCTTTACCATTATCTATTCTCTTAAGAGCTTCTTTCACCTCTCCAACCCGAATCCTGCGATAGAAATTCAAATTGAGATCATCTTCATGGGTTGTTAGTCCTTCAGTATCAATAGTCATATCCAATCCATTATTGAAAAACTTATAAAAGTAGCTCTCCCATCTTTCTTTGATATCATCATCTGCAACTAAAATTTTTTCTTCTTCGTCCTTAATGCATCTTACTTAGTCCAAATCTCTTGACTTTCTTTCCCTTCTCTTGGCAATTTTGTAAATCTTATGTTCACCATTCTTTGTTCCTAGATCCTAGTAGAATTTCTCAAAAGCTTTAGATCTAGCCTCGCTCATTGCTTTCTTAGTCTCCTTTTTAGCCAACCGATAGCATTTCCAATTTTCATCATTATTACATAGATGCATCATACATAAACATTCGGGAAAATTACATAAAAAACCAAAACACAAAAGCAATGATTAAAAAGTCTCAAAACCCTAAAAAATCATATCCAAGTCTCATTAGTATAAAATCCTGAAAAATGAGTATAAAAAACACCATTTTACCCAACAAAATTTGAAATTTCGTAACTAATTATAGAAAAATCATCTTGGAGTAATCCAAGTCTCTAAAAATAGCTAAAATGATTTTCTACAAGTGAAAAATAGGAAATAGAGCATTTTCTTGCACAATTTGTATAGTTTATTTCTTAAAGATTTACTGTATATTTGGTCATTTTGAAACTTCCTAGGTTTTGGTCTTATATTTAAAAATTCATATCTCATGATATCCTAAGCCAAATCATTCATTCTTTATTTCATTGGAAAGCCCTACATGTCTACTTTATATATATATATATATATTTTTTTTCACATTTATTCTACTGGAATAGAGCAAGACGTTAACTTTAACTAGTAAGAGTTAGAGCTCAACTTTAACTGGAACAATTTTAATAAAACTTTCATATCTCTCATTATACAGCTCTAATTACTACCAAATTAGAGGCATATTAAACCTAAGACATAGAGCTTTCATATATGCAAACAATTGCATTTTTGAAACTCTACACGATTTTATGTTACTTTATGAAACAACTATTACCTACAGTGGAAGTTCTAGTTTTTCCCATATTTCCCTATTATGAACCCTAACTTCAAAAATTCATAACAAATTGTACCAAATCTAAATGAAGTTCTCCTTGAACCATTTTAAAGAAACACTTGTCTACTTTCAGAGCATGTATAATATTCATATTATTTTTAATATTTAGTTTAGACAGTAATTGGTTTACTAGCAATGGGTCAAAATAAGCTTTCCATTCATGAACCATGTAGTATAGGTTCCATAGCATTTGTACATTATTATAGTTGACTTCAAATACATACATAACATCTTAGGAAGGCTTAATAGCACATGTTAACTGAAAGTAGAATTCCCATACATTCATAAACAATTTTTATACATAATTGCATCATAGATTGCTATAACACTTTGTAAAGAAGTCATGCATCCACTTCATCATCTTTATTCTTCTTGCTTGGGCCTTTCTTGCACTCTTTGCATGGTGTGGTCTAAACATGTTAGACAGTTGAAAAGGTTGAGATTCATAGAATCTTAGTAGTAAACTCCTCTCATGTAAATATATTATCACATGAGCAAGAAATTGTTATAAAAACATCATTAAATCACTTTAAGATATGTATGCATAAACATTTTCCAGAAAATTTGATAGAGTTTCCTCTTAAATTTTGGACATCCTAGAGCCTTAAAACCCCTCAAACAACTCAGCCATCATCATCAAAACATCACAAAACATCATAGTAATTAATAACTAATTCATCAAAACATTGCAAATTCACATGATAATACAAGAGCAAGTTTAGGTTAGTTTACTACCTTGTAGCTTTCCAATCCTTTCCAAACTTTGTGAATTCTTCCTTTGGCCTTGCAACACTTCTTGGAATCCTATAGCATAAAAAATGAGGCCATTAGCCACTGATTACACAACTATATTTACAAAGTCTCACATTGAAACCTTAAATTTCTAACTTGATTTCTACTTGACTTTTCTTATATAACATATTGTTTTTACATAATTTGGACTTAGAATCCATTTTTGGGATCAAAATCATGAAACTCTCTTCCTATCTTAAACCCTAAATAGGCAGAAAATTAGATAAAATCATAAAAAAATAATAACTCATCTAACTTTCAAACCAATGCTATATTCTTGCACCTTGAAATCTATACAAACCTTTTCATAGATTAATTTCTTCATGATTTCATTTTCTCTCTCTACTCTCTCTTTAGGCAGAAATTTTCAGAAGTGATTAAGAGAAAAATAATCCATAAAACTTCTCCAAACTCAAGTATAAGTAAGAGAACAACTACAAAACTTTACTTGAAAGTTTGAAACCAAGACTTTGCCTTTTGCCTTCTCCTTTTTCCCCTTTATTTCCATGAGCTCTTCCTCTCTTCTTGCTCTATTCAAAGATGATTTGGGCTGATGAAGATGATAACTAATGAATTTAAGAAGATAAATATCTAATATAATGAATTAATTAAATTCTCTTTCAACCTTTAGTTACCTTTTGTAAATAAAGCTTTTAATTAATTCTATTTGTTTCCCACGCAGCATTTCAGACATGCTTCACTCCCTTTTTGGCCAAAACTTGCTTCAATAATTTTTACTGATTAATTGTAAAGTCAAACTAATATGTCTATATCCTAAACCAATCTAAATGAAAGTCAACTGAAATTCATCTCTGGAGACATCCAACTCGAGATGTAAAATCATTGCAATGAAGCCTAGTGAACAACCTAAAAGAATTTGGGAAAAAACATACAAACAATGCTATTAAAAATTAAAACCCAGAAAAACAAAATTTCATAATTTTCATAGCTCATAATACCTATTCTAGAAGTTTCAAGGGTAGCACAATCATTTAGAAAGATTGTACAAGGAATGTCGGACAGAAAACTAAACAATTAATAGAATGATCAATATTTAAGATAGAAATTTAAGATTTAACATTCTATCGTTGAGTTAGCTTTAAAATTACAGAGAATTTACTTTGACCTCTCCTAGGCTTGACTCTCTGCCTCCTGATCAGAGGTTGCTTTGAAGATGTTCGATCTTGAATCTTGAATAGTTTGTAAAACAAAACAATCAAATACAATCCTAACAGCCCATGAACCAATCTAATTGCAAAATCTAAAAGCAATTTGTAGATAATTACCACTAATACAACCAAGAAAGTGAATCGAGCTAATTGTAAAACTAACTCCCACAAGAAATCTCGATAGAGAAGGGAGACCCACATGCGTCACAGTGCAAATGAGAGGATGAAGAGGGAGGAGAAGAAGAGCCCTCATTGCTTCATAGTGGGAAAAGGGTTGAGAGGATGATCAAGATTTGAAGATGAAGAGAGAGGAAAAAGAGCGGTGAAGAGAGAAGAAGAATAGAAGAAGAGCAGAGAGATGAAGGGATAAGGGAACCGGAAATAAGATTTAATCAGGATAAAAAATATCACAAGTCATGAGAGGGAAATCTAAGATTCAAAATTATTTGAAAGATCAAAATTAATGAGCAAGACAAAAAAATGGATTGGAAAGATATGAGCCCACAGCTAAATAAAGGAAAAAGAAAAAATCAATAGTTGACAAGTGGCAAAAATCAGGGCAACAAATATATACATGGCATGATCTAAATTAATCTGTACAGAGCCCAATAGATGAGCCGATAAGTTGAGATTAATGAACAGTGAAACTTATTCCCACAATCACAAAGCAAAGGAAAGAAAAATGTGTAGAAGGGAGTGTAAAAGGGAGGGACATGCCATGGAAAAAGGAGCAATTAGTATAAAATAAAAAAAATGATATTGAATGGGAGCCTAAAAATAAGCCAGCACTATGTTGGTAGGCTCATACAAAAAATAAATAAATAAAAAAGAAGTCTAACAACCAATAGGGAAAAAAGAAAAAAAAACTCCCGGTTAACAATAAAAATAATTATTTTACTTCCAAAAATGATCACTTATTCTTGTACTCGTTGCAAATAATATTTTCTTCTCTAACGATAACGAATGATGTATTTAACTTTAGTGTCCACTGCCTATAAAATTTCCTCTTCTATTGTCAATAATATATTTTGTGAAATTTTATCTAAAACTTCTACTAATTTATCATTATAAAAATATATGAAACTTAGTAATTCAAGAAAAAAATTTCAATTATTGAACCAACTTCTGGTAATTTATTAATAAATGCACACACACATATATAAGCAAGTTTTATAATAACTTAATCAAAAACAATGTCATCCGGGGCAAGGTTTAGGAGATGGGGTGGTCCTTATATTCTCATTTGTTTTGATGGGAAAGTGATGTGGACCCTCTAAGATCAATGCCCTAGGAATCCAGAAAGTCGAGTTGTCTGCAAAGCAGAAGCACGAACTCAAAGGGAAAGATGATCAAAACTCTAAAACCCAATAGAATATGGGGATTCTAAGAACTCCAGAGGGGGATTCCACAAGAAAAAGATTAATTCTCTTGATAAGTCAAATTTGTATTCTAAGAAGAACACAAAGAACTAGTGAAACTCACTAATTGAATAAACTCTGAATATTATTGATCTGTTTTAAAAGTAGCACTACAAAGGTTTATAAATAGGGAAAAAAAACTAAATCCTAATGAATCTCTAAAAAATATCAGATAAAGATAAACTTTATCTAATAAAGTTTAAACTAAATTAAATTAAATCTAACTCTATGATTGGTCCCTTTGAATACAAATAGGAAACCACAAAATTATCATAATCTTAATTTAAATCAAATCAAATCAAAACAAATCAATTAAAATTAAAATAAAATAAATCTGAAAGTTATCCTAATAATTGAAATACTCCATTAAGTAAGCTCTTCTATTATTGGTCCTTGATTCGGGAATTGGGCCTTACTTGAAACTTGGGTTCGAATCAAAATTATTATTCTTTTTTCAACAATGGGCTTAGAAGCCTCTTGTTCCTTAAACATGGGCTCATCCTCCTGTAATTTTTGAATCAAATCTAGTAATGCTTTCTTCATAGCTTTAGTTCGGCGTCGAGTTTTTGGACCTCCAATAGCTTGTAATGGATCCTTTGGGAAATTGGATCTCCATTGTTGGACTTGTAGGCTATGGGTTGGATGATCTTTATCATTCCCTCCCTTCTGGAAAAGATTTGTCCTCAGATCTACAACATTATATAAAGATAGATCTGCAATATTGTAAGTGTTAAATATGCTGGCTTCCCAAGAGGAGGGTGAATTGGGAAACTTAAAATTTTCAGCAAAAGTCAGAAGAGTGATGAAGGCAAGAATGACAATAAAATAGAGTATAAATATACAATAGGGTAAAAGTAGTTTAAGAGAAGGGAAGACACAAATATTTATCCTATTTTGATCTCTTTATCTTAATCTACATCTAGTCCCCAAGCAACTACTTGAGATTATCCACTATCTTGCAAGAATTTAGTGGGCTTCTTGCAATTGCCTCAGTACAGCTTTCATGCTCCGTTCTTAGAGCTTACAACCTCTCTCTTTGCACTCTAGCTAAGTGCTTTCCACATCCCTTGTGATAATCCCTCACAAGAAAATCTTTCTTCCAGATGAAGATAAGACTGATTACAAGGAATGAACTCTCTAATTTAATGTATATGAAAGTTTAAGTGCAGAAGAATAAAGTATGAGAGTAAAAGACTTTGCGTTGAGAATTTGACAGAGTTTCAGTATATTCAATATAAAATCGTTACCCACAACTTCAAATGAAGTTCTATTTATAAATTTAGTTCTTAACTATACGTTAGAGAAAAGATCTATCCGTTAGAGACGTTACCCAATAGTTACTCTGAAAAACTATCTGTTCACCAACCGCATTTATTGCTTCTGACACTCAAAGTTTGAATTTTGGTTCATCAACAGGAGAATTTTGCATATACCGAAAGTTAAAGACTTTAACATTGAACTTCAAAGTTCGTCTGTTTATGAAGCAAAGTTCAAATTTTCATCTTTGAAAAATATTTCTATGTTGGAACATACGAATTTTCAAGTTAAAGTTCTTCTGACAAGTGTGAACAATTGTCCCATATTCCTACAGTGCCTTCGAAGTTTGAATTTTGGTGCCCAAAATTTGTCTGTCAGTGGGTAGCTCAATAAGGTACAATAGTTCATCTTTTCAAAATTCAAACTTTCAAGGTTCAAAGTTCATCTGTCAAAAAGACCTCTTATCAGACTTAGTTCAAGGTTCAAATTTCTAAATACCAATATTCGTATGTCAATAGATTATCATAACAGAGTTCTAATCTTTGTTTCTAAAGTTCAAATTTTCAAAATCAAAGTTCGTCTATCAGTGAGCTAATTTTAGGTTCTTTTTAATCTTCACTTTCAGATGAGCTTTGAAATATCCTCAGATGAATTTTCAATTTTTATGAATTGTAGTTTATCAAAAATTTGAATTTGCAAAACTCAAAATTCATCTATCAAAGAAGGCTCTCATCAGACTCATGTCAAAGTTCAAATTTCTATATTCAAAGTTCATCTATCAGAGGAATCTCTTTTTTGATTAACTTATTTTCAATTCGAAATTCGAATTTCAAAAGTCAAAGTTCGAATTTTCAAAGCAATAATTCAGCTTTAGCACTTTAAAGTTCATCTATTAGTAGATATTTTTCAAGTATTCCATGAATTAACATGGAATTAGATTTCTAAAAACATTCTTTTGTCAATTCAAAGTCTTTTACTCAAATAAAACATAGTAAGAAATCATATATCTAAACTTGTGTTAATTTTACTTGGATTTCTCCATTTGGGATCTTCCATGCACCTTTGATATCTTCTTTCCAAGCTCTAGAAGATTGGTTTGGAATCATCAAAACACTTGATTCAACATTCTCCCCCTTTTTGATGATGACAAAATAACTTGCAAATTGCATTAGTACTTGGGTTTGCTTTAACAAGCTCCCCCTCAACATATATATTATAATTCAGAAGATAAGATATCATGCACAGTAGATCAACCAAAGATAATCATTCATTCATTTAAGTTTTTATTACAAGGATAGAACATGGCAATCATGAAATTCAGAATAGAGTTCAAAACAAAGAATTATATCATTCATAAAACAATACAACATGAAGGACCAAGCAATCCTAAGTTCTAATTACTTCTTCTTGGACTTCGACTTCTTGTTGTAGGTCTTGCCAGAAGGCTCTGTTGCAGTCTTTCTAGTTTGCTCAGACTTTTCCCCCTTTTTGGCATCATCAGGAAGGTGAACAAAGTTAGCAGGATGAGGGATTTGAGATATCGGAATTGCTTGAAGATGCACAAAAACAAATGGCAGATCAAGATTAAGACTTAGCAATGGCTTAGAAGCTTCAGAATTAGAATCCTTATCATCAGAGAGATCAAGAAGTTCTTGCACTTCTTGTCTAGTGACAGCCAATTGAGCTCTTCGTGCCTCTGAGAGACCAAAAGTAGAAGTAGGTGAGAGAGCAGGAGGACGAAACATTTCTTCAAGCCTTAATCTTTGAGCTTGTAAGAGAGCATTATGAGCAATAGCCTCTAGATCAACATAAGGCACAATGCTTCTCTCTTCATTCAAGGGCACTTGCATGAATGGTGAAGTGGTGATGGCTGCCACCAATTTCTCAACTTGCTCAGATTCCTAGGATGAGAGAATTGAATCTTGAGCGACTTCAGGAATGGACTCATGGGAGCTTGGTTCCAGATGTGCCTCTTCCTCTATTCCATAGTCCATGGGAGGACTAGGACTTGCCTCATCACTGGAGGCCTGTAGTGTTGTCAGTGTGCCAGCAGCTCCAATATCATGCTCTGCATCATCGGGTTCAGGGGAGGCTAGCACGAAAGGACTTGAAGGCTCAAGTGTTGGAGACATGACAGGCTCAGAAAATCATAAGTGAGGTGGAGCTGATGTGGAGGGAATGACACTCCTTATATCTTCATATGCATCAGCAACCACTTTCATATTCTTTACCAACTGATGTATCTGGTCTTGTAGATGAGCAAACTTGGCATTTTGCTCATCTCTGATGCTAAGCATGAGTGCAGACAGACTATCATACAACTCAGTTACCTTTGTTGGCTTTGCTCTAGTAGATGGAGTTGATGGTACTTGAGCTTGAGGGGGCTGAGATGGAGATGGAACAGGCTGAGAAGTCTGAGGTATGGATTTTACAGTAGCCTAAGATGTTCCTTCTTGCTGTTGGGAGGCTTCCTCATCAAAGAAAAGGTCTTCAGTCTTTCCAGCTCCCTTTCCATCCATCTTCCATCTTTCTTCTTTATTCCTATCCTTTACAGTTCTTCTTCTTTAAAAATTTCAGTAGGCTTCCCTTTTCCTTTCTCAAGATGTTGGATTCGGGCATACTAAAGTATCTTGGAGATGATTGCTGCATAGGGAAGGGTGGAATCTTTCCTCTGATCTCTTGCCTTGATCATGCGTTGGAGGATGATGTGTCCCATGTTGATGAGCTTCCCACACATAATAGCTGTCATCACATGTGCTTCTACCCTTGTAATCAGATTGAAACTGCTTCCTTTGTTGAAGATAATCCTAGGCACAATATAATGCAAGATTCTGACTTGAGCACTGAGATCAATAGGCTTTAGCAAGCTTAGAGGTGGCCTGTTCTTTTTTCTTCTGAATAGGGTGTTCAGGATTGTACTTTCCTTATAGTTTAGAAAAGGCTCTCCTTCTTCATCAGTGGTTTCAGCCTCATCCATATACTTTGAGGCTGTAATGTCAATCTTCAAACCGTCTTGCCCTGGAATTTCTAAAACCTCATTAAAGGTTTCATCTGTTAACCAGATGGTCCTTGACCTTAGATTCACTTCCCACTTCTTCTTCTTGATATTAAATTTCAGAGAGGCATAGCAGGTTTTTACTACCTCATCATTATATCTTTCTAGTATTTCTAACATATTTTTGTATCTTATCATCCATAGCCCAGCATCAAAATTGTTAGAAAGCAGGAATTCTTCCAAATTTACACAATGAGGCTTGATTACCTTTTTGCTGACGAATTTGGAAGTGTATTCTCCAAGAATATGATCATTGCTCCATAGTGGCAGTGAGGTCAGTTGATATTCTCCAGATTCGATGTTGGAGGAGGAAGAAGGTGCAACAGTAATAGGAGTAGCAGGAACAGTAGGCTCTGCTTTCTCGAAGGAGAGGGTGTAGATTTTTTCGAGTCCACCTTTTGAGTAGTTTTCTGCCTTTTGGAGGGAGTAGCTTTGCTGGATTCACCTTTTCTTTTTTGTGTTTCACTCTCCTTTGAGGCATATTGAGATTTTATAGACCTTTTTAGCCGTGACTCTTCTTTCCTAACTTCTGGATTTTTGACTCTAGCCATTCTCCATGAGGGATGATTCAGAAAGATGCAAAGAGTAGATTTATAAGGTGTGAAAAGAAGTTTAATTGGTGAGAAATGAATGTTCTCGAACGGAGTTAATGGGAATTAAGGAGAGAATCTGAACAGACTTGAGAGAGAGACAAATAGGGTTATGTCTATTCAGAGGACGACCTTCAGTTTTAACGTAAGTAACCACTGAACAAACAAATTTTGAGAGGTCAAAACTTGAACTTCGAGCAGTTACAAGTTAATTCATTCAGTAAGGCTTACTGACAGATGAATGTTCAACTGGACATTCATCTAACAGAGACTTGGTTCTGAGAACAATACATGAACAACTTCAACAAAGTTTGAATTTCGTAAGAATCAGGTAATAAGTAATTATGAACAATACAAGCAACAGATGAACTTTACTTATGAAAATTCATCTTTTAGAGAACCAGTAAAGTGAACATGTTACAACAAACAAATTTTGATTCAAAAATTTGAATTTTAACATTTTGTAAAGAATTTTCAACATGCATATTTTGAGAAATAGAGATTCATACAACAGTCATGTTGAACATAGACTGTCTTTGCATTTCATTTTTGGAAATTCAAATTTCTGGTGTTCAACAGACAAATTTTGAAGGACAGAAGAGTACTGTTACAGTGTGCAGCCAACTGATGAGCATCCAAATTCAAATGTTAGGCGTGCTAACTTTACAGAAACACAGTTTAATCAAGGAAATTCATCTAACAAACATCTAAAATGTGAATTTCAACTTTCTGAACTTACAGAACAGATCCAGATGCTCAGATTTCTGACTTTCTTTTTCATCTTTGGATTGTGTCATCCAGATCAACTCCATTATATTGTTATGTTATCATTTGAACTTGTGAGGAGCACCTGCAACTTATATTAAACACACTCCGATGCTGAAGTTAGGATTGATTCAATGTCAGAAACTTTTAATTAAGATAGGTATAAGGACATACTTATAGTTCATTGGGATTTACCTTACCCAATTCTCTTCTGATTTCATAATGTCTATCCTCTGGAAGGGGCTTTATCAGAATGTCAGCAACTTGATCCTTGGTAGGGATGTATTATAATATGATTTCTCCTTTTAAAACATGATCCCTTATAAAGTGATGCCTAACTTTAATATGCTTTGTCCTTGAATGCATGACAGGATTCTTTGTGATGTTAATAGCACTTTGGTTATCACACATTATTGGTATTTCCTTCATCTCAATCTCAAGATCTTCAAGCTACTGCTTCATCCAAATAACTTGGGCACAACAGCTACCAGCTGCAACATATTTAGCTTCTGCAGTGGATAGAGCCACACTATTTTGCTTCTCGTTGAACTATAACACCAAGGATCCTCCAAGGAACTGACATGTTCCACTTGTGCTTTTTCTGTCAGTTTTGGAACCAGCAAAGTCAGCATCAGTGTATCCAATGAGATCTTCTCCAATGCCCTTTGGGTACCAAATTCCCATTTGTGATGTTCCAATTAAATATCTGAAGATGCATTTTACAGCAGTTGCATGGGCTTCTTTGGGATAAGATTGGAATCTTACACACATACAGACACTAAACATGATGTCAGGTCTGCTAGCTGTTAGGTATAGCAGAGATCCAATCATTCTTTTGTATTGGGTTATGTCAAAAGTTTTTCCTCCTTCATCCATATCAAGCTTAGTTGCAGTAGCTATAGGAGTTCCCATTGGCTTGGCCTTTTCCATGCCAAACTTTTTTAGCAGCTCTTTCAGATATTTTGATTGGTTGAGGAAGGTACCATCAACACATTGCTTAATTTGCAATCCAAGGAAGAAGTTAAGCTCACCCATCATTGACATTTCGAACTCACCCTGCATTAGCTTAGAGAAATTCTTGCAAAAAGATTCATTAGTAGCACCAAATATAATATCATCAACATAAATTTGAACAATAAGTAAATCTTTATTTTCTTTCTTGGTGAACAAAGTAGTATCTACTTTCCCTCTACTAAATCCCTTTTCAGTTAGAAAGTTGCTTAACCTTTCATACCATGCTCTAGGAGCTTGTTTTAAATCATAAAGAGCTTTCTTTAGTTTATAAATATGGTTTGGTTTTGTAGAGTCCTCAAAGCCTGAAGGTTGATCTACATAAACTTCTTCCATGTTATATCCATTCAAGAAAGCACTTTTCACATCCATTTGATATAACATTATGTTTGTCATGCATGCATATGCCAATAGGATTCTAATTGCTTCTAATCTTACAGCTGCAGCAAAGGTCTCCTCAAAATCAATACCTTCTTCTTGATTATATCCTTTGGTAACTAGTCTTGCTTTATTTCTTATAATTGTTCCAAATTCATCAAGTTTATTTCTAAAGACCCATTTAGTGCCAATGATAGGGTGATCTCTAGGTCTAGGCACTAAATCCCAAATTTGATTTCTTAAAAACCGATTTAATTCATCTTGCATGGTAAGAATCCAGTATTCATCAGTTAAGGCTTTTTCAGCACACTTAGGTTCAATTTGAGAAATAAAGGCACAGTTGATCATCTGATCCCTTAGCTGTTTCCTGGTTTTAACTTTCTCTGGAACATCCCCAATCACTTGATCAACAGGGTGATTCCTTTCATATCTCCAAGCTCTGGGAAATTCTTGAGATACATCTTCATTATTTTCAACCTCAAAGTCTTTCTCCTGAATATCTTCCTCTATGTTAATAGATTCAGATATTTTTGGAGGTTCAGTTTTACCTTCTTCAAAGATGTCTAAGTTCTTAAAATTCAAAATAAGTTCATCCTCATCAATGATATGCTTGGAAACTGTTTCATTTTCAATAAACAGAACATGCACAAATTCATCTACAGATTTAGTTTTCTTATTGAAGACTATATATGCTTTACTCCTACTAGAATAGCCCAGAAATATACCTTCATCAGATTTGGTGTCAAACTTACCTAAATTCTCCTCTTCATTGTTGTGGATGAAACATTTACAACTGAACACATGTAGATGTGAAAGGTTTGGCTTCCTTCCTTTGTACAGCTCATAAGGAGTCTTCCCCAGAATTAGTCTGATGTAGGCTCTGTTAATAATGTAACTTGCTGTGTTTACTACATCAGCCCAGAATACTTGAGAGAGTTCCTTTTCATTCAACATTGCTCTTGCCATTTCTCCAATTATTCTATTCTTCCTTTCCACCACTCCATTCTGCTGAGGGGTTCTTGGAGCTGAGAAGTTATGATCGATTCCATGTTCATCACAGTACTCCAGAAAGCATGAATTTTCAAACTCTCCTCCATGGTCAGACCTGATAGACACGATAGAAATACCCTTCTCATTTTGTACTTTCTTAGCTAAGGTTACAAATACATCGAATGTTTCACTTTTGGAAAAAAGAAACAAGGTCGAGGTAAATCTAGAATAATCATCCACAATCACAAGAACATACAAATTTCCACCAATGTTTTTTACACTAGATGGACCAATCAGATCCATATGTAATAGTTGCAGTGGTCTAGATGTGGTGACTACATTTTTAGATTTAAAAGATGATTTAGTTTATTTTTCTTTAAGGCATGCATCACAGTCTTTGTCCTTTTCAAAATAGACTTTTGGTAAGCCAGTGACTAACTCATTCTTAACCAATTTTGACAGTTGGCTCATGTTAACATATGCTAATCTTCTATGTCACAAGCAACTATCATTATCCTGACTAATTAAACAGACAAAATCTAAAGAAGGAAGTTCATCAAGATCAATAGTATAGTAGTTACCATCCCTTTGAGCCTTGAGAATTACTTTGTGATCACTTTTTCAGATGACCAGGCAAAATTTTGAGTCAAACAGTATCCAATTACCTTTGTCACATGTCTGACTCACACTTAGTAAATTGTGATTAAGGCCAATTACAAACAGCACTTCTTCAATAGATGTTTCTAGATTCTTGCCCACAATGTCAATTCCAACTATTTTGCTGTATTGATTAACTGCAAAGGTCACCTTTCCTCCCTTTTTGTCTCTAAGGGTGATGAACTTCTCCTTGTCACTAGTCATGTGACTTGAGCAGGCACTGTCCATATACCATTTGTTGCTCTTTCTTGCTTTAAGACAAACCTACAAAACAAAGTTTAGAGTTTCTTTTTAGGTACCCAAATTTGCTTGGGTCCTTTTCTGTCAGTGGCATTTTCCCCAGATACAAGTATATCTTTGGGAACTCATTTTACCTTCCTGTCAATTCCATTTTTCTTCAATACACATGAACTGGAAATATGTCCCTTCTTGTTACAGAAGTAACAAGTGGTGAAAGGGCTGCTAGATTGTGATGCAGGAAGAAAGCAATGTAGATAATATTTTTGTTTCACATATTTTAGCTGATCATAGGATTCAATGCGATTTAAAATATGATCTTTCTTCTTATGCCCGTTAGCATGCACAAATTGCCTCATACAGATTTTGATTTTTCTTTTTGATCCTTTCTTTTACTGCACAAGGATCATAGCCAAGCCCAGCCTTTCCTTGAGTGATTCTCTGACTTCCCATTAAAGCAAACAACATATCTTTACTCTTAGTAAGTCTAGCCATTCCTTTCAATAGATAGTCATTAGTTTACTTTAATTCAATACATGATATACAACAAGCAGATTCAGATTTATATAGAGATGTAAGGTCAAAAATATTGCACTAAGATTCTAGCTTGTTAATCTTTTTCTTAGCCTGTCTCAGTTCTTTAACTGTCTTAATAAATTCATCATGCAATTCATGGAATGCATCAAGTAATTCAGAATAGGAAGGTTCAGATTCATATACCTCATCCTCATGATCATTGTTGGATGGATTTTGAGTTTCTTCAGATGCAAGTACCATCAAGCAGATATTGGCAATTTCATCATCATCATCTTCTTCTTCATCTAAGCTGTTACCCCAGATTGATGAGAT
This sequence comes from Adenanthera pavonina, assembly GCA_026686845.1. NCBI lineage: Eukaryota > Viridiplantae > Streptophyta > Magnoliopsida > Fabales > Fabaceae > Adenanthera > Adenanthera pavonina. The sequence continues at coordinate 4,649,531 of JAIVEN010000019.1, read as the reverse complement.
GTATGTCCTCTTCTTCTTACTCTTGTCAACAGCTTTCTTTTCTTTCTCTTGTTTCTATAGGAATTGTGGATAATCCCATTTGATGTGCCCTTGCTTTTTGCATTCGTAGCAGGTGACAGGTTCTTTTTCTTCTTTCTTGTTGTCTGCAGCTGCTCCTTTCTTGAAGAATCTTTTGTTTCTTTTCTTGTTGTAAAACCTTCTGAATTTTCTGACCATCATAGCCAGAGTTTCTTCATCTAATTCATCTCCATCATCAGATTCTTCTTCTTTTTCTTTAGCAGCTTTCAGAGCAAGACCTTTCTTTTTCCTATCTTGTTCTGCTTCCTTAAGAGCCTTTATCTTTCTCTCATATTCTTCAAGACTACCAAAAAGGGCTATGACAAAGGCCATTGATTCTCCTCTGGCTTTCTCTATTACTGTTACTTTGGGTTGCCATTCCAGAGGAAGAGCTCTAAGGATTTTTCTCACATTCTCTGGTTAGGTGTACTCCTTACAAAGACTCTTCAATTGATTCACAATAAGGGTGAATCTCTTTTGTAGCTCTTTGATGCTCTCTCCTTCCACCATTTTGAAGCTTTCGTATTCACCAATGCAGGAGTTCAATTTGTTTTCTCTTACTCCACTGGTTCCTTCATGAGCGATTTCTAAAGTGTCCCACATACCCTTGGCTATGGAATATTGTGACACTCTATAGAATTTGTCTTGGTTTAATGCACTGACCAGACAGTGTTTTGCCTTAAAGTTCAGCAAAACTCTTCTCCTATCTTCCTCATTCCAATCGTCCTCTGGCTTCTCCTTGTATTTTCCGTCATCCTACAGTTTCATTGGGACAAAGTCTCCTCTTTGGATGACAAACCAGATGTTCAGATCAATAGACTGGAGATAGATCTGTATTCTCATCTTCCAATATTCATAATGTTCTCCATTAAAGCCAGGTGGTCTATTTGTGTTGTTTCCCTCAAGTAGTATACTTTCTCCAAAGCCAACCATTGAATTTCTCAGACTGTTAGATCCTTTGTTTGGGAATTTGGGCTCTGATACTACTTGTTAAATATGCTGGCTTCCCAGGAAGGGGGGTGAATTGGGAAACTTAAAATTTTCTGCCAAAGTCAAAAAAGTGATGAAAGCAATAATGACAGTAAAATAGAGTATAAAGATACAGTAAGGTAAAAGTAGTAAAAGAAAAGGGGAGACACAAATGTTTATCCTAGTTCGGTCTCGTTATCTTGACCTACATCCAGTCCCTAAGCAACTACTTGAGATTATCCACTATCTTGTAAGAATTCAGTGGGCTTCTTGTAATTGCCTCAGTACAGCTTTGGTGGTCTGTTTTTAGAGCTTACAACCTCTCTTTTTGCAGTCTAGCTAAGTGCTTACCAAATTCCTTGTGATAATCACTCATAAGAAAATCTTTCTTCCAGATGAAGATAAGACTAATAATAAGGAATGAACTCTTTAATTTAGTGTATATGAAAGTTTAAGTGCAGAAGAATGAAGTATGAGAGTAAAAGACTTTGAGTTGAGAATTTGACAAAGTTTCAGTATATTCAATATAAAATCGTTACCCACAACTTCAAATGAAGTTCTATTTATAGATTTAGGCCTTAACTATACGTTAGAGACAAGATCTATTCATTAGAGATGTTATCCAACAGTTACTCTGAAAAACTATCTGTTCACCAACCGCATTTAATGCTTCTGACACTTAAAGTTCGAATTTTGGTTAGTCTGTAAGGTTTAGTATAATATAAGTTTTGATGATGACAAATATAGAGTAATAAGGAACAAATATATTATATGCATCTGACATATATAATGTTCCTTAAAGAAGTAAAATACATATTAGCATGTATTTAATTATGGTTATAATACATATATCATGCTATGTGTAAATATATCCACTGTACTTTACAATGAATAATATAAGTTGAATATATAAACTGGACTAACTACTTAGTTTGTAAGTGTAATAATTAAATGTAGGTTGGTCCAAGTAAGAAGAGTGAGCATTGGAATACAAAAATGGAAATCAATATCATGCCTCACTCAAGAAAGAAGAAAAGAAAGGATGCTCCAAAAATGGAAGATCAGAAGGGAGCATGCCAAGAAGGAAATGTCCAAGTGGAAGTGGAACTCAACATTTGAAGACCTAGTCACTAGGTATATTTTACTTTCACTTAGGTCTTGAGGTGGGATTAATCTTTGAAAATTACTTAATCTTGTTACCATATGTTTTAAATGAGTTAGATTAAGTAAATATGATGTTAGCATAAGTTAGATTTGAAAAACTCTGATGGCAGGCGAATTTTGAGAAGTTAAACTTCATATACTTTATGAAAATACGAACTTTGCTGACTGAAATTTAAAGTTCCAGAGATATTACCTCTGACAGACGAATTTCAGGTGTTGAAATTCAAATTTCGAGTCAAGCATAGTTAGTGAAATATGGTTTTCAGAAATCTAGAGTTTGACCTTTGATTAGTGTTTTTAATATATCTCTCAAAATACATATGACTTTAATGTAAAACTTATTTCATATAAAACTAGACTTAATAATATTTTCAAAAAAGGTTATTTCACTCAAAATAAAAGTCATATGAAAAAGCTATTGTTATTTAAATTTGAGTAGTGAGATATGAATTTTTAGTTTTGATCTCTTATCACTATTTTGATAATATATCACAAAATACATTTGTTTTTGAAGTGATACTTCTTTCATTTGAAAGTATACATTGAGAGCTTTCCAACCATAGGTCATTTTCTTAATTTGGAGTTAAAATGAGAGAGTTATAGCTTCTGTAAAATTGTCTACAGTGCAAAATTTGAAGTTACATAGGTTCCGTTGCGATCAACAAATTTCGGGCCTCCAAAATTCGAATTTCGAAGAGAACCTTCGTGCAAAGTTGAGCTTGCCACTGACAGATGAATTTTGGCTTCCAAATTTCGAACTTCAGGTCCAACAGACAAATTTTGGCTTTGAAAATTCGAATTTCGAAACACCGGAATATGAAAATACTTCCAGAAAAGCTAATAGACGAATTTTGGCTTCCAAAATTCGAACTTCAAGTACAACAGACGAATTTTAGCTTTGAAAATTCAAATTTTGAATATCCAGAAACACAGAAATACTTCTACAATAGCCAACAGACAAATTTTCACATACAAAATTCGAATTTTGAAAGGAAGAACTTGTGTCATATTGAGTTGCTCACTGTCAGACGAATTTTGGGAACCAAAATTCGAACATCGAAGGCACTATAGCAATATGGAACAACTATTCACACTTACCAGAAGTACTTTAAACTTGAAAATTCGAATGTTCCAACATAGAAACATTTGTCAAGACGAAAATTTGAACTTCAGCTTTGAACAGATGAACTTCAAAGTTCAACGCTAAAGACTTTAACTTACGGTCTCTTCGAAATTCGTCTGTTAACATCCAAAATTTGAATTTCAGAATGTCAGAAACATTAAATGTGGTTGGTAAACGGATAGTTTTGCAAAAATAACCGTTGGGTAATGTCTCTAATGGCTAGATCTTGTGTCTAACATCTAATTACACTACAAAACTATAAATATAACATCATTTGAACTTATGGGTAACAATCTTAAGAGTGTTTATGCAAAAATGCTGCAACCATTTGTAAAATCCTTCTATCACAGTATTGTTTGAAAAACCCACCTCAATAGAGTGAACTTTCAATGTATTATCTACTTTTCAAGAGAGTTTTCATTCTGTAAACATTTCTTTCTACATATTCTGGGTAGAATCTTAGTGTGGGGAAATACTAAGGGATTTACACATCTTGTAAGGGTGTGGGGAGAGTGACTTCACAAGTGCCTACTGAAACTTGTGGGAATATACTGAGACTTCACAGGTGCCCAGATCAAACATGTGGGATATAGTGGAAAATCCCAAGTGGTGGCTTGGGGACTGGATGTAGGCCAAGTGGTTGGGCTGAACCAGTATAAATTGTTATGTATTGTTCTTAATCTTCTCTATTCAGTTGCTGCATATAACTCTCTCTGTTTATCCTTGTTTTGCTGCACTCTTAGTGAAATTGGGTTGTGATCCAAAAGAGCGAAAATCTTGCATCACCCAATTCACCCCCCCTCTTGGGTGACCAGTCAACCTAACATAGTCAACAGGCAAATTTTGTAGATACCGAAAGTTAAAGACTTTAACATTGAACTTCAAAGTTCATCTGTTTATGAAGCAAAGTTCGAATTTTCATCTTTGAAAAATATTTCTACGTTGGAACATACGAATTTTCAAGTTAAAGTTCTTCTTATAAGTATGAACAATTGTCCCATATTGCTACAATACCTTCAAAGTTTGAATTTTGGTGCCTAAAATTTGTCTATCAGTGGACAGCTCAATAAGACACAATAGTTCATCTTTTCGAAATTTGAACTTTCAAGGTTCAAAGTTCTTCTATCAGAGAGACCTCTTATCAAACTTAGTTTAAGGTTCAAATTTCTAAATACCAACATTTGTATGTCAATAGATTATCATAACAGACTTGCAAGCTTTGTTGTCGAATTTTCAAAATCAAAGTTCATCCGTCAGTGAGCTAATTTTAGGTTCTTTTCAATCTTTACTTTCAGATGAGCTTTGAAATATCTTCACACGAATTTTCAATTTTTATGAATTGTAGTTTATCAAAAATTCAAATTTTCAAAACTCAAAGTTCATCTGTCAGAGAAGGCTCTTATCAGACTCGTGTCAAAGTTTAAATTTCTGCATTCAAAGTTCATCTGTCAGAGGAATCTGTTTTCTGATTAACTTATTTTCAATTCGAAATTCAAATTTCAAAAGCCAAAGTTCAAATTTTCAAAGCAATAGTTCAGCTTTAGCACTTTAAAGTTCATCTATTAATGGGTATTTTTTAAGTATTCCATGAATTAACATGGAATCAGATTTTTAAAAACATTCTTTTGCCAATTCAAAATCTTTTACTCAGATAAAACAAAGTAAGAAATCCTATATCTAAACTTGTGCTGATTTTACTTGGATATCTCTATTTGGATTCTTCCATGCACTTTTGATATCTTCTTTCCAAGCTCTAGAAGGTTGGTTTGGAATCATCAAAACACTTGATTCAACAGAAAGTAGCACTAACATACCTATAAGAGCCTAGCAAATCAAGTTTGTAAGCATTGTCATTGATTCGCTCCAAGATTTGAAAAGGTATATCTCCATGTTACTGCAGCTTTGATTTTCTTTGTTCAAGAAATCTTTCCTTTCTCAAATATACCCAAACCCAATCACCAAGTTCAAATACAACTTTTCTACGACCCTTGTTAGCTTGTTTGGCATATTATGCATTCTGCTTTTCAATGTTAGCTTTTACTTTAGTATAAAGATCCTGCACAAACTCAGCTTTCTTCTTACCATCAAGGTTAGCTTTCTCATTATAAGGTAGAGGTAGAATATCAAGAGGAGTCATAGGGTTGAAACCATACACAATCTCAAAAGGAGAATATGATGTAGTTGAATGCATAACCCTATTATATACAAGTTCTATGTGAGGCAAACAAAATTCCCAATTCTTCAAATTTTTCTGAATTATGGTACGCAACAATGTGGTGAGTATTCTATTTACTACTTTAGTTTGACCATCAGTTTGTGGATGTGCAGTAGTAGAAAACAAAAGCTTAGTTCTTAATTTACTCCATAAAGTGTGCAAAAAATGACTTAAGAATTTAATATCTCTATCACTCACAATTGTTCTAGGAATACCATGCAATCTCACAACTTCTTTGAAAAACAAATTAGCAATATGTATGGCATCATGAGTTTTTGAACATGCAATAAAGTATGCCATCTTGCTAAATCTATCAACTACAACAAAAATACTATCCTTACCACTAGGAGAACGTAGTAATCCCAACACAAAATCCATAGAAATATCAGTCCAAGTTGTTCAGGAACTAGTAAAGGGGTATACAATCCATGCTTGCAAGTAACACATCTATCACACACAAAAGCAACATCTCGCTTCATAAAAGGCCAATAAAAGTGTTCATGCAAAATTTCTAAAGTCTTATGAATTCCAAAATGTCCCATTAACCTACCACCATGAGTTTCTTTGACAAGTAATTCATGCAAGGAATAATGAGGAATACATAACTTGTCTTTCATAAAGAGAAATCCATCAAATCTATAGAAATCTTGGAACCCATGATTTTCACATGATTCCCAAATTTCTGGAAAATCTAAATCAGAAGCATATAATCCCTTAATCAATTCAAAACCAAGCAATTCAGTATGTAAAGAAGTTAAAAGAGAATACCTTTGTGAAAGTGCATCAGCCACAACATTATCTTTACCTTGCTTATGCTTAATGATGTATAGGAATGTATCAATGAATTTCATCCAATGGGCATGTTTCTTGTTCAATTTACCTTGTGACTTCAAGTACTTTAAACTCTCATGATCTAAGTGAATGATAAACTCCTTTGGCCATAGATAGTATTGCCATGTCTCTAAGGCTCTTTTCAATGTATAGAGTTCTTTCTCATAAGTGGAATAGTTTAAAGTTGGGCCATTAAGTTTCTCACTAAAGTAAGCTATGGGTTTGTTGTCTTGCATAAGAACAGCCCCTATTCCTACCCCAAATGCATAACATTCAATTTCAAACAATTTATTAAAATCTAGAAGTACAAGAAGTGGTGCATTGGTGAGTTTGTGTTTCAAAGTGTTAAATGATTTCTCATGTACCTCACCCCACCTAAAGGTTACATTCTTCTTAACTAGATCATTAAGAGGTATTGCTATGGAAGAAAAATCTTTAACAAACCTCCAATAAAAGCTTGCTAAGCCATGAAAACTTCTTACCTCATTTGCATTCCTCGGGGTTGGCCATTCTCGGATTGCTTTCACCTTGTCTTTATCTATTCGGATTCCTTGAGCTCCTACAACAAAACCAAGGAAGACAACTGAATCCAAGCAAAAGGAGTATTTTTCTAGATTTGCAAAGAGCCTATTTTTCCTAAGAATAATGAGAACTTCATGCAAATGCATGACATGATCATTTAGATTCTTGCTATATACTAAGATATCATCAAAATAAACTACAACAAATTTTCCAATGAATGAACGGAAAATATGATTCATGAGACTCATGAAGGTGCTAGGAGTATTAGTTAAACCAAAAGGCATAACTAACCATTCATAAAGTCCAAACTTAGTTTTAAAAGCAATTTTCCATTCATCACCTTCTTTCATTCTAATTTGGTGATATCTACTCCTAAGATCAATTTGAGAAAACAATGATGCACCATGCAATTCATCTAACATATCATCTAACCTAGGAATATGATAGCGATATTTTACCGTTATTTTGTTGATGGCTCTGCAATCCACACACATTCGCTACTTGCCATCTTTCTTTGGTACTAGAATCACTGGTGCTGCACAAGGACTCACTTTTTCTCACAAATCCCTTTCTCATGAGTTCTTCAACTTGGTGTTGAATTTCTTTTATTTCCTCTGGATTTGCTCTATATGCTGGATGGTTGGGAATGATAACTCCAAGCATGAAATCAATGCAATATTTTATACCTCTTATGGGAGGTAGGCCATCAAGTATTTCTTTCAGAAAGAGATCTCCAAATTCTTGAAATAGAGAAGAAATACAAGAAGGCATAGAGGAATTAAGTTGGTTAGTGGATAAAAAAATATCCTTGTACAGAAGTACAAAGATTTCTTGCCTCGCACACAATGCTCTTTTTACCTCTTCTTCTTGTGCTAACAAGCTCACTTTATTATTTTTCTCACTCTCTTTCTCATTTTCTTCCCTCTTTTTCCACACTTTTTCACTTTTCTCTCTTTTCTCATTTTTCTATAATTTTTATGCATTTTTCATCTCACTCTTCACTTTTTCTCTCTTATTTAGATCTTTTGATTTGTACTCATTCTGAATTTTCAATTGGTCTTTATACGCTTCAAAAGGAGGTAGAGGAATAAGTGAGACTTGCTTTGCATGGAACATGAAGTAGTAGAAGTTCTTGTGCCCATTGTGATTGACATATCTATCATATTGCCGTGGACGACCAAGTAACAAATGTCCAGCAAACATAGGTGCAACATCACATAGCACTTTATCTGTATACTTCCCAATAGTGAAAGTAACAAGAACTTGCTTACAAACTTTAATTACACCACAATCAGTCAACCATTGCAACTTATATGGTCTAGGATGCTTAATGAGAGGTAAATTCAATTTTTCAACAAGGTACTAACCACATTAGTACAGTTACCACCATCAATGACTAGACTACATATCTTATCTTGGATAAAACACCTAGAATGGAAGAGTAGTTCCCTTTATTCATCATTATGCTCTTCTTTTGGTTGAATGCTAAGAGTTCGCCTTGTCACACAAATGTCTCAGCTAATGGGATGATCATATTCATCTTTTGAGACATCAGATAGAGGAGGGGTTTTAAGACCATCATTTTCTTCTTCTTCATCATCATTGGAGCTTGCATATTTCATATCTCCACTATCAAGTAGTAAGACTTTCCTCTTGTTTGGACATTGGGCAACAATGTGTCCACATCCTTAGCACCTAAAGCAGCGAGTGTCTGGGGGTTTAGAAGGTGTGGAAGTGTCAGTGTTACTCTTTGAAGGAGCTAATTTGGTTTTGTAATTATCTTTGGCCTTCATAGCAGATTTGAACTTTGGAGGCTCTTCCTTTGTTCTAGCTTCTTTTGCTTTGTAGATAGGATTATTTCTCCAGTAGGTGGATGAGCTAGAGTTCCTATTCTTTAATTGCCTCTCAATATGGATTGCCTTGTAGAGTAATTCTTACATGGTAATATAGTTTTAAAGCTCAATTCTATCTTTGATTTCAGATCTTAACCCATGAATAAAATAGGCCATGGTTTGCTTAATATCTTCTTATACATCAACTCAAATCATGAATAGCTCTATTTCTTTGTAATACTCATCAACAGACATCGATTCCTGTTCAAGAGCTTGTAATTTAGTGTGTACATTATGAAAATAATAGTTAGGGATATACTTCTTCTGCATAAGAGTTTTCATCTCCCGCAATGTGTAAACGGGCTCTTCACCATATCTTATTCTATTTCGTTGCAACTAATCCCACAAGACACTTGCATATTAAGTGAATTTGTAAAATCTTACTTTTAGACTCAATTTCCATGAATTAGACTTCTTTTAAGTCTGATTATACTTGATCCTAAGCTTGAATCACATAAGAATGAAAATCAGAATTTCCAAAATTTTCGGTTACTGTTCACATGGTAGTTTCCACTTTGCCAATTGAACTTTGAAAATTCATAACTAATTCTATAAAAATCATTTCAAAGTGATTCAAGTCTCTAAAAATAGATAAAAACCTTTTATACATGGGAAAAATATGAAACAGAGAATTAAATTGACCAATTTATACAGTTTATTTCTCAAACATTTACTATGCATTTGATCATTTTCTCTTCCCCAGGATTTTGGCCTTATATTCAAAAATTCATATCCCACTCTAACCTAAGCCAATTTATGCATTCCTTATGTCATTGGAAATCCCTATGAGTGTATTTCTAGATATATTTTTCTTGTATATTTATTTAACTTGTATAGGGCATAACATTAACTTAACCATTATGGGTCAGAATACTACCTCTACTGGAACAGTTTTAGGAGAAATTACATAACTCCTTCTTTATAGCTCCAAATGTTTCAAAGCAGTGGCACTCGATTCCTAAGACTTGGAGCTAATGCAAATCACTAAATTTTTTAAAGCTATACATGGTTTTATGGTGCCTTTTGAAAAATCTAGTGTTCATAGTGTAAGTTCTAGTTTTTCCAATACTGTCCAGTTTTGAATCCTGAATTCAAAAATTCATTATAATTCATACATTTATCCAATTTAGGTATTCTTCAGCTCTATGAAAAGCTTGTTCTGTCTACTTTAAGAGCGTGTATAAGACTTATATAGGATACTCTGTTTTGAATAGAGTTCTACTACTCAAATCAATACTGGTCATCTTGCTCATAATTATGCCATAACTCATATAATACACTTCATAAACTTCATGCATCAACATTTATTATTCCAAATCCACACATAACCTCATAAGAGGACTTTAAGGAATACAATCATGTATAATTATAGAATTTCATCTCATACATACATGATACATATTTTCTCAACTTAACATTATAACTTGCAAAATCAAGTAATTCTCCATTGTCTTCTTCATTTCCCTTGCATTTGTTTGAATACTTCCATGTCCTTACCCTAACATAGTTAATATTTGGAAAGGAATGAGATTCAAAGAATCTCAGTAGTTGCACCCGATTATGCATTCACATCATCATATCATTTCATAAAATCATCAATGAAAATCATAACTTCATATTATGCAATACAATTCCATAAAAATTTTGGCATGGTAACACTTTTGTAAAATGGACATCCTAGGGTCATAAAACCCTTCAAACATTCAGCCAACAATGAAAATATATCATAAAATATTCAAACAATTATATGGCATAGTCATATTATCATGTAAACAAAGTATAACAACATTAAGCATAATAGGGAAAATAATTACCTTCTTACTTTCCAATGATCTCCAAACTTTGTAAACACTTCCATTGATCTTAAAACACTTCTTAGAACCCTTGGAAATTTAAGTGTCAAACTTTGCTTCTTGCTTGGTCTTCTTTCCTCCTTGAGTTGCACAAGTTCCTCCCTCTTTTCTCACTGGTTCAGACACATTGAGGAGCTAGAGAAGATGTATTAAGAACTTAACCAAGGTAATTATATGTTATTACGTCATAAAGTAACTCTATCTTTGACTTTGATTACTTTTTGGCAAATAAAGCTTTTTAACCAATTCCATTTGTGTCCCATCAGCACATTTAGACGTGTATGCCCTCATATTTGGCTAAAAATTATTTCATAAAGTTGAATAGACCAAAATACCCTTTACCGATTAAATTTACCCGTACCGATTGAGTATTTTTACCAAAATTGTCATTAAATTAGTACAGAATTATCCAACAATTTTTTTTAATCCAAAATCATTATCTAGACCCAAAATGTATTTTATTAAGGCCCAATAATTTCTCTTGACTTAATACTGCCTCTTCCTGCGATCCAAATTGACTTTTATCAGATAAAATATTAATATTAAATCCTAATCACCCAATAAATATTATTTTGATCTTAATAAAATCTATACTATATTTCATTGGATCTAACTCATTGAGAGCTTCATTTTGACCATAATTTTTTATATTTCCAAAAAAACCCTTGATCTGGGTAATTTGTAATTTTTAAAACTTTCGAGTCATTAACTGTAATTTTTCCCAAATTTATTTTCATTTCCTCTACACGTGAATTTCTTCATTCAGGGACTAAATTGAAGGACTTCTTAGTTCTTGAGGTCAAAATTTAATTTTCTCATTTTTCTATTTAACCTGGAAAAATGATCTTTGCCCTTCTTCTCCCTTAATTGTGTCTCTCAGTTTTTCCCATTTTCTCATGCATTTTATGATATCAACATTTTTTTTTTGAGTTCAAAATTCAATATTCACATTTTTCTTCTAATATGGGAAATAACCATTTTGCCCCCTAAATCAGGTAAAAATATAATTATTTATTCTTTTGGATATTTTCTTGTAATTTTACCTAAAGACCATTTTTTATTATTTCTTTTTCACCATTCACATTAACTTTCAAATTGGTTTATCTCTCAACCTAGACCTCTCAGGAACGCAATACTTATACTATTGCGCTCAACTTTGAGTGGTCTTTCATTCAAGTTGTATATTGCATATTTTCCAGAATAAGTTTTGGAGTTAATTTCTGCTAAAGACCTTATAAAAAGTAAATTCTAATTAAGGATCAAACATAACTTCTTCAGAAAATTAGATGAGAAATTAATTCCTTCTAAAACCCGATTATATATAGCATTTTCATCTTACTTCATTTCTCATCTTTTGTTCATTTTATAACATCCCATAAAAATAGGGATATTACATTTCTTCGCCCTTAATTAAAATTTCGTCCTCGAAATTTTGCTGAATTCTTACATTACTTTCTTCTTCTTGTTATTTCCGAATTTCCAGACCATCGCTCAATAGAAGAATACTTTCTTCCTTACTTGTTTGATTTAATAATCATCATTTCGCTTTGGTATTCTTTGCTAATCTACTATTTTTACAAGGTCTGGTCAATACTTTTCATATTAGGAAAATATCGAGGACATCATATATCTATTTTATTGTAGGGTTATTGGAAGCTTTCCATAAAACATATTCATTCTTGCTCTCACAATTCCCTTTATCTTAGGGCATTGATAACCTCTACATAACATATTTATTCATACTGTCATGATATTTCTTCATCTTTTTCACGTTATAATTTTTCTATCAGCATTTGACATCTTTCTTTTCTTTATCTTTCTGGACTTCAAAACTAATCATGTGAATAACTTTTCTGCCAACGCATAAGTTTACTGCATTAGCTTTGGTTGAATGGCACTTACAAAGTCATTTGTGCCTTTTTTTTACTTCATATTCTTTTCATAACCTTTGATTAACTATTCGCATAATAATCTTTCTATTGAGGCATAAGCTCATCTCATTAGCTCTGCCTAGATGACACTTTCAAGTCATCTTAACCTTTCTTCTATTCTACTTTCTATACCTCAAGTTTAACTTTTCTTTTTATTTCATGATCACTTGAGGTTACTGTGGTTTTGGTACCTTTATAATTGTGTTACAGGCATAATAGCTTATACTAACTCTGTATCTTGAGAGCATTCATTATCGCTATTATAAGTGGGAATACATTTTCAGAAAATTTTTATCGTGTAAATCATAGGCTACTACCTCAACTCAACCCTGATACATTGCTCATACCCTGATCTATTCTTACTTTTCATTATTATAGACCTTTTAGGTCATCATTGGATTAGGAACATTTAACATATGGGAGAAGCTCTAACCTCTTTAATTCATAAAAATTCATTTTGCAATTTCTTTCCCACAAAACTTTCTTTCTAACTGAGCAGTAAGACAATCTAAGAGAAATTTTTATAACTCCTTGCTAAACGTATAAAAATTTTCATTTCATTCTGGGGTTTAATCTCTCCCATCTCATAACATTACTTGCTTTACTAGGATCTACTATGATCCTTATCAAAGATTCTGTAACCTACTAACCATACTTTTCAGAGCCTAGCTCCCATTTACTAAGTTCAGCAAGTCTTTGCTTTTGCAACATTTCAAAAATTCTCAGTTGTCTTTCATGCTCTTCCAAAAATTTGGAGTTATTTAAACATCATTATTACCTAAGACCACCATATATTGTTCATACTGTTAGATAAGCTGGCTTCCCAAGATGGGGGGTGAATTGGGAAGATTAAAAATTTTTCTACAAAACGTCAAGAAAGTGAAGAAAGTCAAGTGTGATGGTAAAACAGAGTATAAATGAATAAACAGTAAAAGTAGCAATTGGGAAGAGAAGACTCAGATATTTATCTTGGTTCGGTCTCTCAACTTGACCTACGTCCAGTCTCCAAGTCACCACTTGAGATTTTCACTATTCTGCAAGAATTCAGTGGGCTTCTTGCAAATGCCTCAGTACAAAGTTGATGCTCTGTTTCTAGAGCTCACACTTTCACTCTTTGCACTCTTACGAAGTGCTTCCCCAATCCCTTGTGATATCCCCTCACAATAAATTTTTTCTTCCAAATGAAGATAAGATTGTTTACAATGAATAAACTCTCTTAATCAGAGTGAATATGAAAGTTGGAGTACAAATATTGAAGTATGTGAGAGTAAGAGACTTTGAGTAAATGATTTGGCAGAGTTTCAATATTTACAAAGTAATTTTGTTACCCATATCTTCAAATGAAGTTCTATTTATAGATTTCTACCTCAACTATATGTTAGAGACAAGATCTAGCCGTTAGAGACGTTACCCAATGGTTACACTAAGAAACAATACGTTCACCAACCGCATTTAATGCTTTTGAGACCCAAAGGTCAAATTTCAATTGGTCAACAGACGAATTTTGCAAAAACTGAAAGTTACAGCCTTTAACGTTAAACTCTCGAAGTTCGTCTGTTATGAAGAAAAATTCAAATTTTCATCTTTAGAAAATGATTCTATGTTGGAACGTATGAATTTTCATGTTTAAAGTTGTTATGTTAAGTGTGAACAGTAATTTCAATTTGCCACAGACTCACAAGCTTTGTGTTTGAAATTCGAATTTTCAAGTTCAAAGTTCGCCTGTCAGTGAGCAATTTTAAGGTTCTCTTTAAACTTATTTTCAGATGAACTTTGACATATTCTCAGTCAAATTTTTCAATTTTCATAAGTTGCATTTTATCTAAAATTTGAATTTTCAAAAGCCAAAGTTTTTCTGTCAGAGAAAGCTCTTTTCAGACATGTATCAAAATTTGAATTTCTCAAGTTAAAATTTGTCTGTGAGAGAAAGCTTTACTTTTGACTTGTTCATTTTCAATACGAAATTCGAATTTCCAAAGCTAAAGTTCAAATTTTCAAAACAGCAGATCAGTATAAACCTTTCAAACTTCGTCTGTTGGTGGGTGTTTTTCAAATATTCCATGAATTAACATATAATCAAGGTTTTAAAATATCTTTTCACCAAATCAAAGTCTTTTACTCAAATTAAATCATTACTAAATATTCTACATCTATTCTTGCATTGATTTTTCTAGAATTCCTTCACTTGAACCCTTTTGTGCACCTTTGATATCTTTATTCTAAGCTTTTGAAGGTTGATTTGCAATCATCAAAATCACTTGATTCAACATTCTCCCCCTTTTTTATGATGACAAAACAACTTACAAACTGGATTAGTACTTGGATTTGCTTTAACAAGCCCCCCCTCAACATATGCATTATATTCAAAAAGATATCATCTGTAGTAGATCAAGTAAAGAGATTCAAAGATCAACAAGAACAGATCATTGCAAGCAAGGAATTCTTTCATTTCATCAAATGTCATTTTACAAGAACCAATAATGCAACACATTACACCATATGGAAACACAATACATAGACAACAGAAACATAACACACAAACAATAGAAACATAATATAGCACTACAAGAGGATCCAAGCATAAGTTCTAATCACTTTTTCTTTAACTTGATCTTCTTGCTGTAAGTTTTTCCAGAAGGCTCTGCAGCAGACTTTCCAGTTTGGTCACTCTTCTCCCCCTTTTTGGCATCATCGGGAAGGTCAACAAAATCAGCAGGATGAGGGATCTGCGACACTGGAATAGCTTGAAAAGGTACAGGGACAAATGGCATTTCTGGATTGAGCTTTGGCAAGGACTCAAAAACTTCTGAACTTGTGTCTTCATCTTCATCATCAGAAATCTCAAGAAGTTCAAAAATTTCTTGCCTTGTAACTGCCAATTGTGCCCTTCTTTCCTCTGAGAAACCATAATATGTAACAGGTGAGGGAGCAGGAGGAGGAAACATTTCTTCGAGCCTTCTTCTCTGAGCTTGCAAGAGAGCATTGTGTGCAATGGCTTCCAAATCAACAAAAGGTATAATGCTTCTTTCTTCATTTAGGGCAGCCTGCATGAATGGTGAAGTGGAGATGGCTACCACTAATCTTTCTACTTGCTCAGATTCTTGCTGAGACAGGATTGACTCTTGAGCATCTGCTGGAATGGGGTCATGAGAGCTTGAATCCTGAGGCCCTTCTTCTTCCATACCATAGTCCAAGGGAGGACCAGGACTTGGTGTGCCTAGTATGCCAGCAACCTCAGTATCATCTACAGCATCATCATGCTCAGGAGAGGCCAGCACGAAGGGGCTTGGAGGCTCAGGAGTTGGAGACTTAGCAGGCTCAAAGAATCCCAGCTGAGGTGGAGCTAATGTGGCAGGAATGGCATTCCGAATGTCTTCATATGCATTAGCAACCACTTTCATGTTCTTGACCAGCTGGTGGATCTGATCTTGTAGATGAGCAAACTTGGCATTTTACTCATCCCTGATGCTTAGTATGAATGTAGACAAACTGTCATACAACTCAGTGATCTTGGTTGGCTTGGCACGAGAGGAGGGAGTAGATGGAATGTGAGCAGGCAGAGATGGAGATAGGACAGGCTGAGAAGGCTAAGGTGTAGGTTTTGCAGGAGCCTCAGAGGTACCTTCTTGCTGTAGGGAGGCATCTACATCAAAGAAGAGATCTTCAGATTTTCCTACTCCCTTCCCAATCCATCTTCCATCTTTTCTCTCAATCTCCATTCTTTGTAGCTCCTCTTCCTTGAAAATCTCAGTGGGCTTCCCTTTCCCTTTTTCAAGGTGTTGAATTCTAGCATATTGTAGAATTCTTGAAATGATTGTTGCATGGGGGAGTGTAGAGTCTTTCCTCTGATCCCTTGCCTTGATCATGCGTTGGAGAATGATATGTCCCATATTAATAAGCTTCCTACGCATGATTGTTGCCATCACATGTGCCTCTGCCCTTGTGATCAAATTGTAGCTACCTCCTTTGTTGAAGATAATCTTAGACACTATGTAGTGTAGGATCCTCACTTGAGCACTGAGGTCATTGGGCTTCAGCAAACTTATGAGTGGCCTATTCTCCTTTCTTCTGAACAAAGTGTTCAAGATTGTGCTCTCCTTGTAGTTTAGGAATGGTCCACCTTCTTTATCAGTAGTCTCTACCTCATCCATATACCCAGAAGTAGTGATGTCAATCTTAAGGCCATCTTGCCCTGAGATTTCCAATACTTCATTAAAAGTTTCATCTATGAGCCAGATGGTCCTTGATCTCAAATTGACCTCCCACTTTTTCTTCTTGTTGTTGTACTTCAGGGAGGCGTACCATGTCTTAACCACTTCATCATCATACCTCTCCAGTATCTCTAACAGATTCTTATATCTCATATCCATATTCCAGCATCAAAATTGTTAGAGACTAAGAAATCTTCCATGTTCACATAATGAGGCTTGATTACCTTTTTACTCACAAACTTAGTCGAGTATTCCTCCTGAATTTGAGGAGTGCCCCATAATGGCATTGTTGTGAGTTGGTATTCTCCAAATTCGGTACTGGAGGAGGAAATGGAAGCAACAGCAACAGCAGCAGCAGCAGGAACAAGAACCAAAGGCTCTGTTTTCTTCGGTGAAAAAGGTCCAGCTTTCTTTAATTCAGCCTTTGGAGTTGTTTTTACTGTTTAGAGGGAGTTGCCTTGCTTGATTCGGCTTTTCTCTTTGGTTTTTCACCCTCCTTTGAGGCATATTGGGATTTAACCGTTCTCTTTGGTCGTGCCTCTTCCTTTCTAACTTCAGGATTCTTTACTCTTGCCATTTACGTGGATGAATGTTTCTGAATAAAGCTGAGAATGGGTTTATAGGATGTAAAAAGGAGTTTAAATGGTGGGAAATGAAGATTTACGATCAGAATTAAAGAGCATTGAAGAGAGAATTTGAACAGACTCAAAGATGAGATGAGTAGGGTTGCATCTGTTTAAAGGAAAATCGTTGGTTTTAATGCGTGTAACCGCCTGACAGACGAATTTTGAGGGGTCAAAATTCAAACTTTGAGTAGTTAAAAGTTAAACCATTCAGTAAAGTTTACTGACAGATGAATTTTCTTCTGAAAGTTTGTCTAATAGAGGCTTGGTCCAAGCAACACAAGATGAACAGACGAACTTTGTTTCAACAAAGTTCGAATTTCGAAGAGCAAGCATCAAGTAATAATCAATGCAACAAACAACAGACAAATTATGCATATGAATATTCATCTTTCAGAGATTAAACATTACGAGCATGTTTCAACAGATGAATTTTGAATCAAAAATTCAAATTTCTACACTTTGTAAAGGTTCTCCAACATGCGTATGTTAAGAAATAGACATTTGTATAATTATCATGTTGGACAAAGATAACATTGAAACTTTTATTTTTGAAAATTTGAACTTTCAAGGACCAACAGACGAATTTTAAGGGACCACCGAGAACTGTTACAATGTAAACCAAGCTAAAGTTCGTCTGTTGGGCATCTAAATTCGAATGTTAAGCATGCTCACTCGTTCAAAAACACAAGTTATCAAGGAAATTTGTCTAACACAACTAAAATGAGAATTTCAACTTTAAAAACTTACAGAGTTGATCCATAACTCAGATATCTTGCTGTTTCTTTCACCTTTTGACTATTCCATTCTAATTTGCTCTATTTTTTAGATCTACTGTCATTTAAACTCATGAGGAGTACCTGTAACTTACATTAAACTTGTTCCAATGCTAAAGTTAGAATTAAATTATTGTCCGAAATTCTAAAACAGATTGATATAGAAATTTACTTGCAGTTCATTAGGATTTACCATACCTAACCTAATTTTGTAATGTTTATCTTCTGATAGAGGCTCTGTCAAGATGTCAGCAACTTGATCTTCTGTTGGGATGTATTCTAATCTGATTTCTCCTTTCAGAACATGATCCCTTATGAAGTGGTGCCTAACTTCAATATGTTTTGTCTTCAATGCATGACAGGATTCTTCATAATGTTAATAGTACTTTGGTTGTCACACATTATTGGTATCTCCTTCATCTCAATCTCAAGATCTTCAAGCTGCTGTTTCATCCAGATGATTTGGGCACAACAGCTTCCAGCTGCAACATATTCAGCTTCTACCGTGGATAATGCCACACTGTTTTGCTTCTTGCTAAACCATGAAACCAAGGATCCTCCAAGAAACTGGCACGTTCCACTTGTGCTTTTTCTGTCATTTTTGGATCCTGCAAAGTCAGTATCAGTGTATCCTTTGAGATCTTCTCCGTTGCCCTTTGGATACCAAAGATCCATCTATGATGTTCCAATAAGATATCTGAAGATACGCTTCACAGCTGTTGTATAGGTTTCCTTGGGACATGATTGGAACCTTGCACACATATAGACACTAAACATGATGTCAGGTCTACTGGTAGTTAGGTATTGTAGATATCCAATCATTCTTCTATACTGGGTTATGTCAAACATTTTTCCTTTTTCATCCATATCCAGTTTGGTTGCAGTAGCCATAGGTGTTCCCATTGGCTTGGCATTCTCCATCCCAAACTTCTTTAGCAGTTCTTTTAGATATTTGGATTGATTGAGAAAGATACCATCATCACACTGCTTGATTTGCAATCCAAGGAAGAAGTTGAGTTTACCCATCATGGACATTTCGAAATTCTCCCTGCATTAGCTTAGAAAAATTTTTACAAAGAGATTCATTTGTAGCACCAAATATAATATCATCAACATAGATTTGAACAATAAGTAAATCTTTATTTTCTTTCTTAGCGAATAAAGTTGTATCTACTTTTCTTCTGTTGAACCCCTTTTCAGTTAGAAAATTACTTAATCTTTCATACCATGCTCTAGGGGCTTGCTTTAAACTGTAAAGGGCTTTCTTCAGTTTATAAACATGGTTTGGTTTTGTAGAGTCCTCAAAGCCTAGAGGTTGGTCTACATAGACTTCTTCCATGATATATTCATTTAGAAAAGCACTCTTCACATCCATTTGATATAACATAATATTTTTCATGCATGCATATGCCAACAGAATTCTAATTACTTCTATTCTAGCCACTGGAGCAAAGGTTTCTTCAAAATCAATACCTTCTTCTTGATTATATCCTTTTGCAACTAGTTTATCTTTATTTCTGATTATCGATCATGATTCATCAAGTTTATTTCTAAAAACTCATTTGGTGCCAATGACAGGATGATTTTTGGGTTTGGACACTAAATCCCAAACTTGATTTCTTTCAAACTAATTTAACTCATCTTGCATAGCTAAAATCCAGTATTCATCAGTTAAGGCTTCCTCAGTACATTTAGGTTCAATTTGTGAAATGAAAGCATAATTTATCATTTGATCCCGTAACTGTTTTCTAGTTTTAACTCTCTCTTGAACATCTCCTGTCACTTAATCAACAGGATGATTACTTTGATATCTCCAAGCTCTAGGGAGTTCTTGAGACATTCCTTCATTATTTTCATTCTCAAAATCTTTTTCCTGAATATCTTCCTCTATGTCAACAGATTCAGATACTTTTGGAGGTTCAATTTTATCTTCATTAGAAAGATTTAAGTTTTTACAGTTTGAAATAAGATCATCCTTATTAGTGACATATTTGGTAACAGTTTTATTTTCAATAAATACAACATGCACAGATTCTTCTACTAATTTAGATTTCTTATTAAAAACTCTATATGCCTTACTTCTACTAGAATAGCCCAGAAATATACCTTCATCAGATTTGGCATCAAACTTACCTAGATTCTCCTTTCCATTATTGTGGATGAAGCACTTGTAGCCGAATACATGTAGATGTGAGAGATTTGGCTTTCTTCCTTTGTACAGCTCATAAGGAGTCTTCCTAAGAATCAGTCTGATGTAGGCTTTATTTATGATGTAACTTGCTGTGTTTACTGCATCAACCCAAAATACTTGAGAGAATTCCTTTTTCATTCAGCATTACCCTAGCCATCTCTCCAATTATTCTGTTCTTTCTCTCTACTACTCCATTCTGTTGAGGAGTTCTTGGAGCTGAGAAGTTGTGATCAATTCCATGCTCAACACAATACTCCAAGAAGTATGAATTCTCAAACTCTTCTCCATGATCTGACCTGATAGACACAATAGAAATACCTTTCTCATTTTGCACTTTCTTAGCTAAGGTTACAAATGCATCAAACGTATCATTCTTAGAAGAAAGAAATAGTGTCCAAGTGAATCTGGAGTAATCATCCACAATTACAAGCACATACAGATTTCCACCAATGCTTCTTACCCTAGAAGGACCAATCAGATCCATATGCAATAGTTCTAGTGGTCTAGTTGTGGTGACTACATTTTTAGATTTAAAAGAGTATTTAGTTTGTTTTCCTCTTAGGCATGCATCACATTCTTTGTCTTTTTCAAAAGTGATTTTTGGTATGCCAGTGACTAACTCATTTTTAACTAGTTTTCATAGTTGATTCATGTTAACATGAGCTAATCTTCTATGTCATAACCAACTATAATTATCCTGACCAATTAAACAGACAGAATCTAAGGGAGGAAGTTCATCAAGATCAATAGTGTAGCAGTTACCATCCCTTTGAGCTTTGAGGATAACTTTGTGATCACTTTTTCTAATGACCAGGTAGAACTTTGAGTCAAACAGTACCCAGTTTCCTTTGTCACATGTCTGGCTCACACTTAGCAGATTGTGGTTGAGGCCAATGACAAACAACACCTCTTCAATGGATGTTTTAGGATTCTTGCCCACAATGTCAATGCCAACTATTTTGCCATATTGATTACCTCCAAAGGTCACCTTTCCTCCTTTCTTGTCTCTGAGGGTGATGAATTTCTCCTTATCACCAGTCATATGGCTTGAGTAGGCACTATCCATATACCATCTGTTGCTCCTTTTAGCTTTAAGACAAACCTGCAAAACAAAGTTCATATTTTCTTTTTAGGTACCCAAATTTGCTTGGGTCCTTTTCTGTTAGTAGTATTTTTCCTAGATACAGATGTACCTTTGGGAACCCACTTAACCTTCCTGTCAAGTCCATTTTTCTTTAAAGTACATGAACTGAAAATATGTTCCTTCTTGTTACAGAAGTGACAGGTGGTGAAGGGACTGCTAGATTGAGATGCATGAAGAAAATAATGCAGATAATATTTTTGTTTTGCATGCCTTGGTTGATCATAAGATTCAATGTGACGTGAAGTATGATCCTTCTTTCTATTGGTACTAGCATGCACAAAATGTCTCATGTACACATTCTGATTTTTCTTCCTAATCTTTTCTTTTACAGCACAAGGATCATAGCCAAATCTAACATTTCCCTATGATATTCTCTGACTTCCCATTAAAGCAAACAACATGTCTTTTCCTTTAGTGAGTTTAGACGTGCTTTTTACCAGATAGTCATTAGTTTGTTTTAACTCAATGCATGATTTACAGCAAGCAGATTCAGTAGGTAGAGAAGCAGTTTCAGAGATGTTGCATTGAGATTCTAATTTGTTAATCTTTTTCTTAGCTTGCTTCAATTCTTTGGTAACCTTAACAAACTTGTCATGCAACTCATGAAATGCATCCAGTAATTCAGAATAGGAAGGTTCAGATTCATATACCTCATTTTCTTGATCACTGTTGCATGAGATTTCAGCTTCTTTAGAGACAAGTGCCATCAGATAAATGTTGGCAATTTCATCTTCTTCCTCATCTAAGCTGTTGCCCCATATTGATAAGATGTAAGCTCTTTTCTTCTTGCCTTTGTCTGCAGCTTTCTTTTCTTTCTCTTGCTTTTTGAGGAATTGTGGATAATCCCATTTGATATGTCCCTGCTTTTTACACTCGTAGCAAGTGACAGATTCTTTTACTTCTCTCTTGATATCTCCAGCTGCTCCTTTCTTAAAGATTTTCTTGTTTCTCTTCTTGCTGTAGAATCTTCCAAATTTTCTGACCATCATAGCCAAAGTTTCTTCATCTAGCTCATCTCCATCGTCAGATTCTTCTTCTTTCTCCTCAGCAGCTTTCAGAGCAAGACCTTTCTTCTTTCTGTCTTGTCCTGCCTCCTTGAGAGCTTTCATTTTTCCTTCATACTCCTTGAGGCTACCAAAAAGAGCTGTGATAGAGCCCATTGATTCTCCTCTGGTTTCCTCTATTACCATTCCAGAGGGAGAGCTCTGAGGATCTTTCTGACATTTTCTGTCTGAGTGTACTCCTTTCCTAGACTCTTTAGTTGATTCACAATGAGGGTGAATCTCTTCTGTAGCTCTTTTACACTCTCTCCTTCAGCCATTTGAAAGTTTTCATATTCACCTATGTAGGTGTTCAGTTTGTTTTCTCTAACTCTAGTTGTTCCTTCATGAGCAATTTGCAAGATGTCCCACATTTCCTTGGCAGTGGAGCATTGTGAGACCCTGTAGAATTCGCCTTGATTCAAAGCACTGACCAGGCAATATTTTGCCTTGAAATTTAGCAAGACTCTTCTTTTATCTTTCTCATTCCATTCAGTTTCTGGCTTTTCTCTGTACTTCCCTTCATCCTGCAATACTATTGGGACAAAATCTCCTTTTTGGATGACGGACCAGATGTCCAGATTAATGGACTGGAGATAGATTTGCATCCTCATCTTTTAACTATAGTGTTCTCCACTGAAGCCAGGTGGTCTATTTGTGTTGTTTCCCTCTAATTGTATGCTTTCTCCAAAGCCAGCCATTGTAATTTCTGGACTATAAAATCCTTTGATTAGGAATCCGGGCTCTGATACCACTTGTTAGATAAGCTGGCTTCCCAAAAGGGGGGTGAATTAGGAAGATTAAAAAATTTTCTACAAAATGTCAAGAAAGTGAAGAAAGCTAAGTGTGATGGTAAAACAGAGTATAAATGAATAAACAGTAAAAGTAGCAATTGGGAAGAGAAGACTCAGATATTTATCTTGGTTCGGTCTCTCAACTTGACCTACGTCCAGTCTCCAAGTCACCACTTGAGATTTTCACTATTCTGCAAGAATTCAGTGGGCTTCTTGCAAATGCCTCAGTACAAAGTTGATGCTCTGTTTCTAGAGCTCACACTTTCACTCTTTGCACTCTTACTAAGTGCTTCCCCAATCCCTTGTGATATCCCCTCACAAGAAATTCTTTCTTCCAGATGAAGATAAGATTGTTTACAATGTATAAACTCTCTTAATCAGAGTGAATATGAAAGTTGGAGTACAAATATTGAAGTATGTGAGAGTAAGAGACTTTGAGTAAATGATTTGGCAGAGTTTCAGTATTTATAAAGTAATTTCATTACCCACATCTTCAAATGAAGTTCTATTTATAGATTTCTGCCTCAACTATACGTTAGAGACAAGATCTAGCCATTAGAGACTTTACCCAATGATTACACTGATAAACTATCCGTTCACCAACCGCATTTAATGCCTATGATACCCAAAGGTCGAATTTCAATTGGTCAACAGATGAATTTTGCAAAAACTGAAAGTTACAGCCTTTAATGTTAAACTCTCGAAGTTCATCTGTTATGAAGCAAAATTTGAATTTTCATCTTTAGAAAATGATTCTATGTTGGAACGTACGAATTTTCATGTTTAAAGTTGTATGTTAAGTGTGAACAGTAATTTCAATTTGCTACAGTGCCTTCGAAATTCGAATTTTGGAACCCTAAAATTCGTCTGTCAGTAACTGGTTCAATGATGCACAATAGTTCATTAATTTGAAATTCGAGTTTTCAAAGGGCAAAGTTCGTCTGTCAAATAGACCTCTTTTCAGACTTTACTTTAAAGCTCAAATTTCTGAATTTTGTCATTCGTATGTCAACATATCAATAAAACAGACTCACAAGCTTTGTGTTTGAAATTCGAATTTTCAAGTTCAAAGTTCGGCTGTCAGTGAGCAATTTTAAGGTTCTCTTTAAACTTATTTTCAGATGAACTTTGACATATTCTCAGACGAATTTTTCAATTTTCATAAGTTGCATTTTATTTGAAATTTGAATTTTCAAAAGCCAAAGTTTTTCTGTCAGAGAAAGCTCTTTTCAGACATGTATCAAAATTCGAATTTCTCAAGTTAAAATTTGTCTGTGAGAGAAAGCTTTATTTTTGACTTGTTCATTTTCAATACGAAATTCGAATTTCCAAAGCTAAAGTTCAAATTTTCAAAACAGCAGATCAGTATAAACCTTTCAAACTTCGTCTGTTGGTGGGTGTTTTTCAAATATTCCATGAACTAACATATAATCAAGGTTTTAAAACATCTTTTCACCAAATCAAAGTCTTTTACTCAAATTAAAACATTACTAAATATTCTACATCTATTCTTGCATTGATTTTTCTAGAATTCCTTCACTTGAACCCTTTTGTGCACCTTTGATATCTTTATTCCAAGCTTTTGAAGGTTAGTTTGCAATCATCAAAATTACTTGATTCAACACATACTTCTATTCATATTATAACAGTTGCCTTGATAAGACTCATAGTGTGTACATTACACTATTTGTACATCTTACCCTTCATACTTCTTATATTTTTATTGCTTCCCAGTAGGTCACCCATCCTGAAATTTCTCCCTTTCAAGCAACCTTAACTATAGGATGCTAAGGGGTTTTGCTTTAGTCATACCATTATTAGACTTAGAGAATTCAGTAATAAGCTTCCACCTAAGCCATAACTCATCTGTGAGACCTCTGGATAGCTTATTACTTTATTTTCACAGCATTCAATTCTTCTTTTAACATCTAATAGAACATCTTATAATGACAGTTTTGTATCATTTTCATTTTCATCTATTATTCATACTTATATTGCTTCCTTTTACTTTAACTTTTATTAGTTTAGAGCTTTGATTCACCACTATAATTTTGCATATAAACATACCTCCAAACCTTGTACCTTGCTTTTCTTACCAAAGCTTTCGAATTCTTTTGGCTTCCTGTAGGTTGGAGTCTGACAAACATTAAGGTAATGATTACTGACTTTTTGCTCTTTAACATTCTATTCATATTTATAACCTCTTTAACTTATTAGCCAAGGTTAATCAATGATGTGGCAAATTTCAGGGAAAATTCTTAACCCTTCAATAGTCTTTTGTTAGCTCAGTTTAAATCTAGCTCTTAACCTCTCACCATTCTTGCTCATTTGGGCATCATCCCAGGAGCTATCTCTCCTCTACCTCGCCTCGGTGACTTTCATCAGATGGAGGATTTCATCTTTCTTGGCTCAATTGGGTTTCTTCCCAAGAGCTTGCTCAATTGGGCTTCTACCCAAGAGCTACCTCCCTTTATTTTCACCTTGGCAGCTGACAGAGGATTTCTTTCATTATGAGATCTTCTGGCCAAGTACTTTCTTTATTGCTAGATTTTATACTAAGTTCAACAATTAACTATCTTTAGGTTTCATAGTTCCCTAACTGCTTATCACTAAACCCTTAGGCTTATACTTTTGCTTTAGATTCATACCTCATGTCTTAAACATCATAAATACATTGCTAACTTTCTGTTATGGAGACATCGATTTTTTTTTCCTTCAAATGGTTTCTCCAGCCGTAACTTGCTTTGCACAACTTATACTTTACCTTGATGTGCATTTACTTGCTCTAGTAGGGCTATACTTGAGAAGACCACTATTATTAAATCACTTCTTAAATTCAGGTAATTCTTCCATTTAAGATCATCATATAGCTATCATCATACATTCATCTTAGGTCCTACATTTTCCTTTGTAGAACTCTGTTTAGGCTTAGGCCAATTTCCTTCACCTGGGTTATTACTTATTCATTTTTTTTAACTTACATTCTTTTAAATTATACACTAATTTTCCCTCATTAACACTTTTCTCATTACTTTTCATCATTACTATCATTTATTCCTTGCTGGCCTTTTACATTCATTATTGGAAACATTGTGCCACTGATATTACTTCATAACATATGTGGGGTACTTGCCTTTCTGCTTATTATCACCCACCATTACATTTCATACCTTCTTTCTAGTCAGTGGCTGGGCATTTGAGAAAAGTCTTAGGTAAACATTCATACTAGCTGCTGATTAATGAGGTTTCATATCTTTTTAAAGACATATTAGGCCATCCTCTTTCAAAGAACTATCAGTACTGCAGGGCTCTGTAAACTTTCTCATTCTTTTTATAGCTTTATTGCAACCTCATAATTGGTCTACTGCGACCATGAGATCTACTACGATCTTTGAACCCTACTAGAATCCTCTGTGATCCTACGTCATTTCTTTACTGATAGGATCTAACTGCGATCTAACTCTGAAAGGATTCAAGACCTAAGATAAATTAATTTGTAAAACATCTCAACTAATCCAGCAACTACCTTTAGTTATCCTTAAGACTAATCCCCTATACCACTAAAACATTCATAAGCCAGGTTTCTATAAGGAAGAGCACTTTAACATTATAAGGGAAATACTTTAATTTTAAAATATGTATTTTCCTACAAAGATTAACTTAAATCTTTACTTTAAGAGTCAAGACCTTCGGCTCTGATACCAAAAATGTAACATCTTAGTTTTAGACTCATTTCCCATGAATTAGACTCCTTTTAAGTTTGATTATACTTGATCCTAAGCTTGAATCACATAAGAATGAAAATCAGAATTTCCAAAATTTTCGGTTACTGTTCACATGGTAGTTTCCACTTTGCCAACTAAACTTTGAAAATTCATAACTAATTCTATACAAATCATTTCATAGTGATTCAAGTCTCTAAAAATAGATAAAAGCCTTTTATACATGGAAAAAATATGAAACAGAGAATTATCTTGACCAATTTATATAATTTATTTCTCAAACATTTATTGTGCATTTGGTCATTTTCTCTTCCCCAGGATTTTGGCCTTATATTTAAAAATTCATATCCCATTCTAACCTAAGCCAATTTATGCATTCCTTATGTCATTAGAAATCCTTATGAGTCTACTTTCTAGAAATATTTTTCTTGTTCATTTATTCAATTTGTACAGGGCATAACATTAACTTAACCATTATGGGTCAGAACACTACCTCTACTGGAACAGTTTTAGGAGAAATAACATAACTCCTTCTTTATAGCTTCAAATGGTTTCAAACCAGTGGCATTCGATTCCTAAGACTTGGAGCTTTCCATAAATGCAAATCACTAAATTTTTAGAGCTATACAAGATTTTATAGTGCCTTTTTAAAAATCCAATGTTTACAGTGTAAGTTTCAATTTTTCCAATACTGTCTAGTTTTTAATCCTAACTTCAAAAAATCATTATAATTTATACATTTATCCAATTTAGGAGTTCTTTAGCTCTATGAAAAACCTATTCTGTCTACTTTAAGAGTGTGTATAACACTTATATAGGATACTCTGTTTTGGATAGAGTTCCACTGCTCAAATCCATACTGGTCATCTTGTTCATAATTATGCCATAACTCATATAATACATCTCATAAACTTCATGCATCAACATTTATTGTTCCAAATCCACACATAATCTCATAAGAGGACTTTAAGGAACATAATCATGTATAATTATAGAATTTCATCTCATACATACATGATACATATTTTCTCAACTTAACATTATAACTTGCAAAATCAAGTAATTCTCCATCGTCTTCTTCATTTCCCTTGCATTTGTTTGAATACTTCCATGTCCTTGCCTTACCATAGTTAATATTTGGAAAGGAATGAAATTCAAAGAATCTCAGTAGTTACACCCAATTATGCATTCACATCATCATATCATTTTATAAAATCATCAATGAAAATCATAACTTCATATTATGCCATACGATTCCATAAAAATTTTGTCAAGGTAACACTTTGTAAAATGGATATCCTAGGGTCATAAAACCCTTCAAATATTTAGCCAACAATGAAAATATATCATAAAACATTCAAACAACTATATGGCATAGTTATATTATCATGTAAACAAAATATGACAACATTAAGCATAATAGAGAAAATAACTACTTTCTTACTTTCCAATGATTTTCAAACTTTGTGGACACTTCCATTGTTCTTAAAACACTTCTTGGAACCCTTGGAAGTTTGAGAGTCAAACTTTTTTTCTTGCTTGGTATTCTTTCCTCCTTGAGTTGCATGAGATCCTCCCTCTTTTCTCACTAGTTCACACGCGTTGAGGAGCTGGAGAAGATGTATTAAGAGCTTAACCAAGGTAATTATATGTTATTAAGTTATAAAGTAACTCTATCTTTAACTTTGATTACTTTTTGGCAAATAAAGCTTTTTAACCAATTACATTTGTGTCCCATCAGCACATTCAAACGTGTATACCCTCATTTTTTTGCAAAAAATTGCTTCATAAAGCTTAATGGACCAAAATATCCTTTACTGATTAAATTTACCTGTACCGATTGAGTATTTTTACCAAAATTATCATTAAATTGATACGGGATTATCCAACAATTACTTTTGGTCCAAAATCATTATCTAGACCCAAAATATATTTTATTAAGGTTCAATAATTTCTCTTAAATTAATATTGCCTCTTCCTGCAGTACAAATTGACTTTTATCGGGTAAAATATTAATATTGAATCATAATCAGCCAATAAATATTATTTTGACCTTAATAAATTTCATACTATATTTCATTGGGTCTAACTCATTGAAAGCTTCATTTTGACTATAATTTTTTATATTTACAAAAATATCCTTGACCTTGACTAATTTATAATTTTTAAAACTTTTGGGTCATTAACTGTAATTTTTCCCAAATTTATTTTCATTTTCCTCTACACTAATTTCTTCTTCCAGGGACTAAATTGAAAGACTTCTTAGTTCTTGCGGTCAAAGTATAATTTGCTCATTTTTTATTTAACCTAGAAAAATGATCTCACTTAGTAATGTCTTTCAGTTTTTCCCAGTTACTCATACATTTTATGATGTCAATATTTTTTTCTTTGGGATTTAAATTCAATATTCACATTTTTCTTTTAATTTGAGAAATAACCATTTTGACCCCTAAATCGGGTCAAAAATGTAATTATTTATTCTTTTAGACATTTTCTTATAATTTTACCCAAAGATCAATTTTTATTATTTCTTTTTCACTATCCACATTATTTTTCAAATTGATTTATCTCTCAACCTAAACATCCCAGGAATGCAATACTTATATTGTTGCGCTTAACTTTGAGCGGTCTTTCATTCAAGTGGTATATTGCATATTTTCCAGGGTAAGTTCTGAA
Source organism: Adenanthera pavonina (assembly GCA_026686845.1). NCBI lineage: Eukaryota > Viridiplantae > Streptophyta > Magnoliopsida > Fabales > Fabaceae > Adenanthera > Adenanthera pavonina. Next base: position 4,619,797 of record JAIVEN010000019.1, on the reverse strand, counting down.
GTTAATTTCTACTAAGGACCTGATGAGAAGTTAATTCCAATTAAAGATCAAACATAACTTCTTCAAAAAATTAGATGGGAAATTAATTCATTGTAAAACCCGATTATATATAGCATTTTCATCTTACTTTGTTTCTCATCTTTTATTTATTTTATAACATCCCATAAAAATAGGGATATTACAGAATTCAATGGCTGCAAGTTTCACCTTCTTTTCTTCTGAATATTCATGACATTCAAATATCATCTCCACTTTTTTTTCCCATTCAAGATATACATCAGAATTACATCTTCCTTGGAAAGAAAGAATTTTCAGCTTGATACTGCGTAAATTATTATCTCGTTTGGAGGAGGATTTATTTCTGAAAGAGGAGCCATATTCTGAATTTACTTCATCATCTTCAAAGAGGTAAGATCTCGACTTTTTGCCTCTAATTTCAGATCTCATGTTTTCCATATCAGTTCTCATATGTTGGAATTGATCACACAAGGCTGTGAGAGTAACTTTCAAATTTAGATTATATTCTACTTCATTTTTAGACATGTTTGCCAACCTGTAAAAATTAAGAAAAAAGAAAAATATTTTGTGAAAGGAAACTCAATCCCTCTTTTCACATGTTTCACTCAGTTCTTATGTAAAATTCACTCATGTTTACACTCTTGTTAGCTTTTTTTAATAATGAACTTACACTTTCTCTTACCTTTTATCACTCGTACTAATATCTTGCAGTGCTTTTAGTAGAATCAAGGAGACTCAATTAAGAGAATTCAGTGTATGTGGCAATCAATATATAATTTTGGAATTTAAAGAAATTAAGACAAAATTAGGAATCAAATTAAAGCAAATCTTTAATTTGACGATCAAGAGAACAAATATAGCAAATTTAGAGGATAAAATTTTTCACGAAGTAAACAAATATCTGCCAATAATATAAAGATGCAAACTTTATATTTTTTTGGCTTTCTCTCTCTTTTTTTTCGGTGTTTCTTTCTTTCTTTTTTCTTGGTCTTTTTCTTTTGGCCTTTTTTTTTTTAATTCAGCCAAGCCACCAAAGAATTTTTAGCAAACAATAATTTCTCGAAAGGAATTAATTCAAGGACTTAAATGATAGAAGTTGGGAAAGAATTATTTAAAACATAATTTTGGGTATTTAAGAGTAATTTTTGTAATTTCAAAAAGATGAATGGAAGAGGCAGAAGGATGAGAAAAAAAAAACGCATCGAAAAGAAGAAAAACGGATATTGCATTTCGCTAATCGATGTTGTGATTGTGGAAGTAAGGGCACCTTTGACAGAATTTGAAACTTATGAAGGATTGATATAGGATAACGTGTTTGATGACTTGGATAGGGATGATTATGTATTGTAACCTCTGAACTCCATAATGCCAATTGATGTGGACCCTCTATGATTAATGTTCTAGGAATTCAGAAAGTTGAGTTGTCTGTAAAGCGGAAACACGAACCAAAAGAGAAAGAAGATCAAGGGCCTGTTTGACAGTGTTTTCTGTTTTCTTGTTCTCAAAACAGTTTTGTAAAAGTGTTTCTCAGAACAAGTTTTGGAAAACAAAAAACAAAAAAACTTGTTTGATTCAATGTTCTAAAAACAGTTCTTAAAAACAAAAAAATAAAAAAACTCGTTTGAGAAAATTGTTTTGAAAACATGTTTTGAGAATAAAAAAACAGAAAATTCATTTGATTCACTTGTTTTATGAAAACAATTTTTTTAATAATTGGCACTTTTTTTTACTATGATTTACTAGACTAAATTTACTATAATATAATATAATAATTTAATAATAAAATTTTAGTAGAATAAACAATAAATAACATATTTACTATAATATAATAGATTAATATAATAATAAAATTCTATAGGACAAGCCTTAAGTGAGGTGTTTAAAGGTTGCAGTGGGTGAAATATACTACAAGTTCTTGCTAGTGTACTGGATTATCCTTAATTTCTCGTCTTTTCAACTCCATTTGCATACCCAATATTTATTCTTAACTATAATAATTAACTCCTTCACTTCATAAAATTTTTCTAAAATAAACAATAAATAACATATTCTACCAACATAAATCACATAGGCAACAATGAAATTGATATAGTTTTAATAAAGTTTCAACAATAACATTTATATAATTAGTACAACATTAGCTAATTAGAAGAATTGGTATATTACAACCACATCCAAGCTGCAAGATGATCACGAAATGATGCCATTTGTGCTGCACTTTCATCGGATAGTCTTGACAAGTTTTCCACATTATAACCTGTATTTTCTACACTTATGTTTCTAGCCAGGTCCTCGACATCTTCAGGATTCATGTTCTCCCATTCTCTAAATACCCTATCACGTCGACTCCACTTATGTATATAATTATGAATAGCACAACATGCTATCACTATTAGACGTTGTTTTAAAGGATCATATGAAGGCATTAATTTTAGAATTGGAAATCGAGCCTTCAATACTCCAAAACAACGTTCAATCGTCATTCTTAAAGAAGAATGCCTATAATTAAAAAGCTCTTTGGGACTTCTTGCTTGACGTCCTCTTCCTCGATATTCTTGTGCATGATATCTTTCTCCTCTATATGGTGGAAGAAGACTTCCATTACAAGGATATCCAGAGTCTACAAGATAATATGATCCTAAGGCAATATAAAAATATTAATTTAAATATAAACATGAATAAATTCATCTAAATGAACTAAGGAATATGAGCAATGATATGTAAAAAACATTTTATTTAGAATTATACCTGTAGGGGGCCATGGAAAATTTGCGTTAGAATTGGTCATTGCATCTAATAAAACCTTTGCATCATGAGCACTACTTCCCAACCTGAATAAACATAGGTAAACATCATATTGAAGTCACATATGCACATAACATTTTGTGTGAGGATTGCTTTTCGTCCTCTACATGATATTTGCTTCTCAGCTGGCACCCAAGCACTAACATGTGTCCCATCAATTGCACCTACACAGTTCTGATTAAAAAAATACATAATTATAATAGGAAATATTTATGTTAATATTAATATTCAGCAATAACTATAAAATGTTTAAACTTACTTTGAACCAAGGATAATACTTTGTGTTATTTCTTACATTGTCAGGTAACTCCCAGGTCTCCTGCTTGATGATCTCTTTCCCCAATTGACACATTGCTTTTAACACTTGCTTAAAATAATAAGAAACAATTTGGGTCGAATGTTGAAAACGATCTGCAACTACTCGTTGTCTAAGATTATGGCCTACAATGTATAAAAACATTGCAACTTTCTCTTCCAATCTCAACTCTTTTGAGTCCATTAAATAATCTTTACTCCTTAACTCATCACATAAATTGATAAAACATGGCTTTTCCATTCTCAACAATTCATAACATGTAGTTCCTGATCCTTGTAAGAGTTCAGTGACAAATTCTCAACCTGTAAGCGCAGAATTACGAACTGGAACTTTGTTAAGAAACTTGCTTTCATACTCACATATCATATTAATTAATGCTAACTCTGCTAATTCATAGTCATCTTCACTTGAACTTGACGAAGTTATAGATCCCTCGGAGCTAACTTCAATATCCATTGTGCACAATAATCTGTTCAAATGTAAGTGAACATAAATCATGGCAAACAATATCAAATACATAGCTAGTCATAGCATTCATAGTTTGGAAATAATATCAAATACATAATTAGTCATAGCATTCATAATTTGGAGAAAACATCAAATACATAACTACTAAGAACATTCATAATTACCAAACACAAGACATGCAGACATAACAGTCATAAACACATAACACAGCACCTATAGACATAGATCAAATCAAACTGTTCAACCATGCCTTCTTTCTCTGTGAAGGCACTGCCATAAATATTTCCCTCCAGGCAGGATCAATAAATCTATCCATTGCCTTCACATAAACCGCATCAGAGATATCTTCAAGCTCATTAAGAACAGCAACACATTTGGCAATAGAATAATCAGATGATGTGAGTCCAACACTACTAGCTTCCATGCTCTTTGCCCTCAACATTTCAACTTTAGCTCAGTGAGCCTCTGCCCTTGCATTAGATGCCTTAACCATTGCTTGAATTGCCTCACTCAATTGATCAGACCTGCACTCTCTCTTTTTCTTTCGATCAGGGAGCTGAACAATGCGCTTTTCACTACGAGTCACACGATCAGGTACATCTTCATCAAGGTCATCATCATTTTCGAGGTCTACATGAATTCCACCATTAAGATATTCATCTTGAAGTTGAATCTCATCTGAAGAATTTGGTGGATCTTGAGTAGATGAATGATGAAGTACACCGGTAGCTGTGCTTCTATTAAAAATTATGCCTAATAATTGATAATGTTCTAGACCTTGCTTCTTGAATTGAGTAGCCTCAGGATGTGCCTACAAAAATATTCACAATCAATAATCTAACTAATATACATATACAATCTAACTAATATACATATACAATGTAGGAAAAAATTTCAAATGGTTACATACCAAAATATAATCTCTCCAGCATCTCTCATCTGCAATAACTGTGTTTGTCTCAGGACTCCAACCAAATCCAGTTTGTTGTAACAACAAGGAAAAATCTCTATGCTTTGCCCGCAACCTATTATACTTTTGTTTCATTTGTTTCTCAGTAAAAGCGCGCCCACTCATAACATTCAATTTTCCTAACATATCCTTCCAAACTTTCCGTGGAAACACACCATTGTTGTAATTTCCTTTGTTCACTTCTTCAATTATAATGTCTATGAAGCATTTAATTACATGATTCGGCCAACTTGCATTTTCTGAAACTTCTATTGACTCACTAGTTACCATCTACAATATGTAGGATTCAAGCATTCAAAGTCACTCATTATGACTCCAAAAATATTAAATGGAGACCATCAAACCGTAAACATTAAATGGTTCAGTATACTTATTCAATGATTTGATAGAGATTGAGATGCATAGGTCATGAAAAAACAGAAAAATCAACTTGATTAATGAAATCTAGAAAGTTTGTAAGCTTTATATAAAGACAAATTGATATATATATATATATGTAATTGCAAAATCAAAATGAAATTGCTCCCATGTGAAGCTATCAATGCACAAATGCTCAAGTACATGTCTGTACAAATTCATATATATATATATATAATTGCAAAATCAATATGAAATTGCTCCCATGTGGAGCTATTAATGCACAAATGCTCAAGCACATGTCTATAGTTACAAATTATAGTGATGTATATAATACAATCAAAAATAGAAAGTAGATTCCATACACAGTTACAGTATGAATTCCACAGCCAAATACACTTATGAATTCACTAGAAAGTTCCCTAAACAAATAGAGCATAGCAGCCCAAAGGTGTTTGAAGATTAATCCCAAATTTCACAAGAAATGGCATAAACAAGAAGTTGGACTCAATGCTGCAATAGAGATATAGTTTGTTTCAAGAAATATCAATTCAACCTTATATATGCCAAAATAGTCCCAAACCACAGGTCATATAATCCAGAATATGTCAACAAAGATAACCAATAAATTGGACCCTAATTCATACTTCGAGCTCCATAATTAAATAAATATAAACCCAATCTAGTATATGTCAGAACCAATCCCCAGTATCACAATTACAGAACAACTAGCATCTATATCCTCCATAGATAGAGGCCATCAGTACTATATCATAAATGATGGTAGCAGTAGAATAGACATTACATGGCACAAGGCGTGGCTATTACTATATGCATGCTAACTACAAGATAATTTCTAATTATATATATATAGACCTCAGTCTAAAGCCCTCAGATCAAATCCTTAAAAAAGCCCAAGAAGTATCCCTTACTACCTCCTGCAAAGTTTTTTACAAAAAAAAAAAAACAGAGACCACAGTTTGAGGAAGCAGATAGATTTGAGAAAAATATGGCCTTTGTCGAATACCAAATGTAGCTTCAGGCATTGCAGGGAATTGAAAGCTACTTTAAACAAAATCTGCAACCAAGTGATCAAGAAATAAAAAAGGGGAGTGGAGCTTTAAAGTACCTCTGTTCTCAGCACACAGTTTCAAGTAGACAGACTGAGACGGAGGGTCGGGAAGCAGTAGAAAACGGCAAGAATGTAGTGGGGATCTTACAGATCCAGGCAAACTTGAAGTTAAAATGGGCGACCGAAGCTGGACTTCAACCTCAAACAACCTGAAAAAGACGCACTGAGCTAATCGAAGGCGAGGAGCTAAAAAATAATAGCAAGAAAGGAGAAAAAGCGGAGCTCACTTACAGCCAAGAAGGGCTAACCGACGATTATGAGCACCGATCTGTATCTTCAATGGAGAAAGGAGGGAGAATCACGGCGGTGGAAGAAGAAAATGGAATTGAGAAGATGAAGTGAAGCAGAGAATGGTATGGTGCTGTGTGTTGAGGACCGAGCTGAAGAAAATAAGGACCGAGCTGAAGAAAATGAGGACCGAGCTGTATCTTGAACGGAGAAACGAGGGAGAACCACGGCGGCGGAAGAGGAAATTGGAACCAAGAACGCGAAGTGAAGCAAAAGAAATGAAGAAATGAGGACCGAGCTGAAGAAATGGACCGAGCTGAGGGACTATTATAATTACAAAGTTGCCATTAATGAATGTGATAGTTATCTGTGTTTTCAATATTTTTGAGAACAAAACCATCCAAAACACTCTAAAGCTGTTTTCATATTTTTGTTCTGAAACCGGGCTTTTGTTTTCCAGTTTTCAAAAACATGTTTTCAAAAACATATTACCAAATGAGTTTTTTTTTATGTTTTTGTTTTTAAAAACGAAAAATTGTTTTTACAGAACAAAATCAAACAGCCCCCAAAATTATGAAACGCAATAGAATATGAGGATTCTAAGAACTCCAGAGAGGGACGTCATAAGAAAGAGATCAATTCTCTTGATAAGTCGAATTTGTATTCTAAGAAGAACACAAAGAACTAGTGAAACTCTCTAATTGAATAAACTCTGAATATTATTGATATGTTTTAAAAGTAGTACAATAAATGTCTATAAATAGAAAAAGAAAACTAAATTATAATGAATCTCTAAAAGATGTCAGATAAAGATAGACTTTATCTAATAAAGTTTAAACTAAATTAAATTAAATCTAACTCTATGATTGGTTCTTTGAATACAAATAGTAAACCACAAAATTATTATAATCTTAATTTAAATCAAATCAAATCAATTAAAATTAAAATAAAATAAATCTGAAAAATTATCCTAATAATTGAAATACTCAATTAAGTAAGCTCTTCTATTATTGGGCCTTGATTTGAGAATTGGACCTCACTTAAAACTTGGGTTTGAATCAAAATTATTTTTTTTTTCAACAATAGGCCTAGAAGCCTCTTGTTCCTCATACATTGGCTTATCTTCTTGTAATTTTTGAATCAAGCCTTGTAATACTTCCTTTATAACTTTAGTTTGACCTCAAGTCATTGGATCTCCAATAGCTTGTAATGGATTTTTTGGGACATTAGATTTCCATTGTTAGACTTATAAGCTATGCCTTATATAATCTCCATTAGAAAGTAGTGCATAATGAAAGTTTTTGATAACTTAGTGTAGCATAGCCCAGAAAAAATATTATTTCAATTGATTTCCAGGTTAGTGTACTAGAACTTTTAATACATCTCATTTCAACTGGTTTCACGTTAGCATTCTATAACTTCTAATGCATCTCACATGTGTTTTTTTAAGTTTAATCTCTATCTAGTCAGAGGTATTTGAAGGGGAGAAAAAAATAGAGATTTTTTTTATTTGGTTCAATAAATTTGAATGAAGGGAGAATTTTCCCTCCCTTTCGTACTCCCCTCTCTTTAATTGGTTTAGAAAAAATATAGAAGGAGAAATCTCAATTTTTCTCCTTTCCTCCCCCTACCCTCCCCCAACCAAATTGACCATTCAAGTGAAACATAACATGAAATCCCAAATATTATGCTTTTCTTAAAACATAAGGCATGCAACTAAAAGTGGTTCCATGTGTTGTACAGAGAATGAGATAAACAAAACCATTTATAACCACAGAGAATGAGATAAACAAAACCATTTATAACCAAAAGAATAATGTGGTTTCATATAACGCATGCAACTAAAAGTGGTTCCATGTGTTGTACAAAGAAAGAATGAGATAAATAAAATCATTTATAACTAAAAAATAATGTGATTTCATATAAATTTTATGATATATCTATATTGATTTTTGTGAAGATACTTGAAATTGTGACACTCCATGAAAGATTTTATATATATAATTTTATTATTATTATTTTTTTGGCATTCAAGATTTTATTATATTTACTATGTAAATAAGAATTATTATAATCTTTATTAAAATTGTGAAAGATTTTATATATAAGATTTGATTATTATTATTATTTTTTAGGTGTTCAAGATTATGTAAATAAGAATTATTATAATCTTTAAAATTATATAACCAAGATATAGTTTAAAGATTTTTTTTTTTTGCGTAAGTCTAAAATATTTTTTTTTATTCGATAGAAACCACAAGAAGGGAAATAATATAGGACCACGCTAGAATAGTGCGATCCACCCAGAAATACGCACATGATAATTTTTATTTTTATTTAAATAATAAATTAATGTGAACCGAATCGACGTGTAGTGTGAACACATTGACTAAAAAAAATAATAATAATAATAAATTCAATTTTGAGCGTTCAACTAATCATCTGATTTAAGTAATACCCTGCTATAAATAAATCGTCATAGCTACGACTCTCGCCAACAAGGTTGTCTCTATCCCTTCTCATCTATTACATTCTCATACATATCTGAATCCCTATCTCTTCCTTCTTCGAAGATGGCTGAACAAACTTCCAAATCCGTTTACGACTTCACCGTTCAGGTTATTATTCTTCTTCCTCTTCCTTTTTCCTTCTTCCCTGCTTCAAAATTTACCGGGGGTTTGCTTTAATTTTTTGATTGAATAGATGAATTAATGCATAAAATTGATTTGACTGAAATAAGACTAGCTCATAGAACAAGGCATGTTGCATTTCATAGTTAATGTCGATGCATGTTTATGTATTTTCTATGCTTTTTTCCCCTGGTAACTATTGTCCTCGATCCATATATCCAGCTTATGCTTAGTTTAGCACTCTGGATTTTGCATTCATGTTCCTTTTCTTATATCTCTTTTGCTTTTCGTAGCATGATTTCTATCCAGGACGTGCTTGTTTATTATTGGTGTGCTTTTCGGTATTGGGTATGCCTATATCCTGGGCAAAGGCTAAAACCATATGGCTTTTCGGTGTTGGGTGTAAGATCTAATCCATCTTAGTCCAGTTTAAGATCTAATCCATCATAGTCCAGCCTCATAATTAAAGGTTGAGTTATTAAGCCATTGATAATAGATAAAGGCAAAGCCTACCATCGCCCTAAAGTTTTATGGTCTGATAATTGTGTGTTTTAGAAAAGTTTCTTCATATGTCAAGTTTCTATCGGATTTCTATTGGAGTCTTTGGAATTTTACCCTAGTCCAGTACTGGAGGATAAGGCTAATTGATTTTGTTCATTTTGATTTTATTTTAAGCGCACAATTAATTCCACACACGCAAGTTTACCTTTTATGCTGACGTTTTTCTTTCTGTATATGAACCATAATTGCAGGACATCCGTGGAAATGAAGTGAATCTGAGTCAATACTGTGGAAAGGTTCTGCTAATCGTGAATGTTGCCTCACAGTGGTAATCTGAGTCAACCTCATTTATGTTCTTTGTCTGTGTTGTATCACTAGCTTACTGTTTTTTGTTTTGTGAATGCAAAGAAAGAAACCCATTGTCTCTCGATCAAACAGTAGTGAGATTTTTTGCTCACTTTCTAAGTCAGCAACTTGTCTCTATTGATAGGCTTTGCAAAATATATAAGTGAAAGTTGCACTAAAGATTCTTCATAGATTTTTTGTTATGATTATTATTTAAAGAATTTTTATGCCGTCAAGAGAGTTAGTGTTATGAGTTTCTCATAGGCATATATTATATATATTATCATATAAGCTTGTTTATTATTGTATTTCATTTCTAAGAAAATGGGATTCTGATATTCAGATGAAGCCTTCTTGGTTTATTGAATTCGTGAAACAAGAAAGATTTTTCTAGTAAGATACAGCATTTTGAAGATTTTACTTGGTTACCCTTTTTATCTTTTGTAAATCTTTTAGCAGGACGGATTTCAAATTGAGGTTCATTCAAAACATTTTAAGATAGGATTTTGGCTGGTGGGTTTAAAGTACATATTGACCTAAGAAAGGCCTTAGTGGACAGCACTAAACTAGCAATCAACTTCTTACAAATTAGATATTGGGGAAAAAAACTCGGGAAAAGGATCCACTATATGACATTAACATTGTAACAAGAAACCATAGATATTTCTACCAGGGAAGACTTCTGTACTTGTATTATAAGCAAGCATGGTGTTTGTCTTGATTTTATAACAAGTTTTTGTGGGCAGTTGTTGGGCTAGATCATTTATGGGGAAGAGTTTACCAACGCAGAAATGAAAGAGAGGCCCAGCCGATGATGTTGCAACCCAAAGTGCCAATAGAGATGAGGTGTCAAAGGGTGAGGGGAAAAATGGGAATCAGCAGGCATAACGATCCTGTCTGACACGTCAGAGGTGTGGTATTGCGTAAAGGGGAGTGTTTGACATAGTGAGGGGGAGGCCAGAAGTGAGTATGGTGAGGGAGAGGTCCTAGTTCTTGAATTCTAGGAGGGGAGGAGTGTCTCTTCTTTGTTAGCATCTTAGTTATTTCGTTTCTTTGCTTTATTGTTGCTTGTGAGTGTTATTTTCTGCTTTGCTCTGTTACTATTGTATTGCTTCAAGTATCACTATAAGCTTGGGGCATTTTGCTTGTTGGGATTAATCAAAAGCAATGGTTATCAGTAGTATATATTTGATGATGTTTCAAATTATTGCTGCAGTGGTTTGACACAAACAAATTACAAAGAATTGAACGTATTGTATGAGAAATACAAGAACCAAGGTCTGTCACTTTAGTATAGAAAAACCCCCTTATGTCAATTGTCTTTTCAGTGAGGTTTTAAAATTTGTAACACAAGAAGCTGTGAGTTGTGTAGGATTTGAAATATTGGCATTTCCATGCAACCAGTTTGCTGGACAAGAACCAGGAACCAATGAAGAGATTCAGGAAGTTGTTTGCACAAGGTTCAAAGCTGAATTTCCCATCTTTGATAAGGTAATCACTATTTCATATACTTGTAATTGATGAAAATGTTTCTATTCTAACAATAAGCATGGAATTTTACAAATTGAGTTATGTCAGTTTCCAGTACAAGGGATGTGCTTATATTAGATAGGACATTTCAAATTATATCTGGACTCTTCATATTTGATCATTTTGTAGTGTTCATGTTTTGTGTCTATACCACTCATAGTTTGTATTCAACAAAATATTTCACCCTTCTTGACCGATATTATTTCATATTCTTGTTGTTGTGCATGAATATGGAATCATCCTAAAATTTATCATAAATTTAAGGGTCAAGTACTTTCGCCTTTCCTTGGAAATGTTGACATTACATGAACTTCTTCTGCATTTTGAAAGATTATATTCTCCTTCTGGAAATAAAATATATTACACTGATCTCCCCTACAATAGAAGATAAATTACAATTACTTTGTGTTGTATCTTATACTTATATATATGAATATTGAACATGTGTTTAGGCATTTCATAAGGAAAAGGAGAGTAATTTACTCACAAAGTAATTGTTCAGGTTGAAGTGAATGGGAAGAATGCAGCACCACTTTACAAGTTTTTGAAAGATCAGAAAGGGGGAATATTTGGAGATGGTATCAAGTGGAACTTCACAAAGTTCTTAGTAAACAAGGAAGGGAAGGTTGTGGAGAGATATGCCCCTACCACCTCACCCCTGAAAATTGAGGTAAGAGAAATTTTGGCGGTTTTATTCTGAATAACATATTAGGGCTTTCCATATATCATGTTATGCTATATATAAATTTTATTCACTGCAGAAAGACATTGAGAAACTCATTCAGCCTTCTTGAGCTGAAGATTTGATTCTATAGCATGTCTTGTGTATAGGAGCCAAGAGGTTAGTATTGAAGCTTTCTTATTCATTAATATTATTATTATTATTATTATTATTATTATTCATATGGTTCAATATTTCTGAAGTTATGAACAATCTTGAATGGAAATGTCCACTTTTTATTAACAAGTCAAGTATCAATATTTTCCTTTGCTTATGAGTCTGGCTTTTCTTGAAAAGTGGTAAGATGCGGAAAGCATTTCTCAAGGCGTCCAAATAGGAGAATAAGTTTAAAATAAATAAAAGATGAATGAATGAATGAATTAACTTATGTTGTTTCGTTGTGTTTGTTGGTGCAGGATGAGGAATAAAATCTGTGTTGCTTTCAGAGGATTAATAACGTACCAGCAGAGCATGTAATTTGCATTTGGATCCAAATCCCTCTTAATAAACAGCTTCAATGTTTATTACGTGTTTTCAAAATCTGATACTTCCAGAAAATACGTAATTTCTCAAAGCATGTTCTTTGACTTGTCTGCTTATCTATGGCTTCAGAGTGTCTTTTATATGTATATGTATGTACATATATATATATATAGAGAGAGAGAGAGAGAGAGTAAATACGAATGCTCTTGAATGCATGCTTTTCTGTTAAGGACACAAATCATGTTTTCTTTTTTTTTTGGTAAAGGAGGGGAGGAAATTCAGTATATGTTAAAGAAAAGCACAAATGCGTATTGATTTGTGTTGCATATCTACATGCCACAATCCGTTGTATCAATTAGGAAAGTTTCCAAACTTTCCAGCTTAATTTATAATACAGAAACATCTTTTTAATAAGAATTAATAAAAAAGTTTAAAGCATATAACAAATAAGATTGCTACTGAAATAATAATATTTCCAACTAGGATGTTCAACATCCCTAGTGTGGCTAGTGAAATGCTCTCTATCGCATTTTATTTACTATTTTAAAAAATTTTAAATATTCTAATTTATCTATTATTTTATAATGAAGTATTAATTATTCTCTTTATTTTTATCATTTATTAAAAATAATGATAGGTGGAATATAAGTTTTATTTTAATATTTAATTTAAGATATTTTGATAAAATATTATTAAATTTTATAATAATTTAAATTATTTAATAATTTTATTGATCTATATAAAAAATTTTAAAATGATAAATAAAATAGGAGAGAGAGAGTATTGTCGGTCATGATCCTTATTGGCATATTTTATTTGTTATTTATTATTTCAAAAGCATACATACCTATGAAATCAAAAATTAGAATAAAGTCATAAAGAAATTTGCTATATGAAAATAGATATATGAACATAATGAGACATATGAGCATTAGACGTCACACAAGAAAAACCTACAATCATAGTGCTAAACTGAATGATTTTCAGTGAAAGTGGGTATCATATATTAGCTTTCATGGTGTGAGCTAAGTAGCAATTAAAAATTCAAACGGAAAACTAAACCAAATTTGATTCCAATTAAAGAAATACTGCATATCAACTAAAAGTTTCATGAGTGAAGTAAAACTAAAAGGAAGAGAATTTCAAGTAATATAAATCTTTGCATTTATATTTAATGAGATAGAAAGTGACATGAGAGGAGAAGAAAAATGTTTTATTAACAAAGATAAAGCATTATGGTCGCTTCTGAGGATATTTAGAGAGAGATGAAGGAGTGAAGTATAATATTATATAAAAGACATTTTGACGGTGGAGTTGAGGGATGGAGAAGTAGAAATACATCATTAATATCAGTGTTGTAATGAAAGGAACGAAGCACGTAAAAGAGAATGAATAACTTTAGTGTAGGTTTATATTTGTGTGTGTGTGTTATAAGAGAAGGGAAGAAGGACAAGACAGAGGTAAAGGATAATGACATATAAAAAGGCTCGATGTTGATGTGAAGAGAGAAGGAGTAAAGTTTTGCCCTTTTATAAAACAGTAACTATCAACGTCACTGGAACGAATGCTGAAGAAAATGACATAACGTGAAAATGGGTTACCCCAACTATAAATAATGACAAATTATGATCCCTAATTTATCTAATCACCGAGGAGTATCTAAGTCTTAGATTGAGACAAAAATAAAATGCAATTGATAAAATTACCCCTAGAGTTAATTAATCAAAAACGCATGCATGGCTTTAAACCAAAATCCACATGTGGGCGAACTCTTCCTCCATAGAGCTCTATAAAGGGCAAAATTCTTCCTCTCCCAAGCTGCGAAAATCTTCCTCCTTAGAGCTTGGTGTTGTCATCACTTGGTGTTGGGTAAAGCACTATTATTCTTCTCATATGCCTTTGTCAACATTCCTTTCATCTTGTTCTTCTGTTGTGCCTCTCTCTCCTTGATACATCAGTCGTTTCATCGTGTTCTTCTCTTCTGCCTCTCTGTCCATGCTACATCATTCCTTTCATCTTTGCTTGTAAAATATTGGTTTGTTTTGGGTAAAACATTGGGTAAAGCACTGTCATTTATTTTGTATAGCTTAATATTATGCTAATACTATACATGATCATACTTTAGATGACTTATGAACTTATCAACGGCATATGATGGTTTTTTACTAAACTTCAATTTTTTTCCTAAACTAAAGTATGGAGGAGTACTGAATATTGATATGAGAGGTATGAAATTATGCAAATATTAGTTGGAAATATTTGTTCTCTGTAACATCCTACCTCCTGACACCTCCTTAACTGAACCAAAATCTTTCAAACATTGACCAAACACAACCTCGATACCTTGAAGCAACTCTCCAATGCCTCAAAACAGCGGAAACGACTATAAAACCACCAAAAACTGGGATGGGGCCGCGGCTGCTACAGTACCACCACGGCTCCGGCATTCCCTGCTTCTCCATCGCTTCTGGGTTCACTGGCGCGGCAGCATGCCTACCCGCGCCGCGGCGCCCCCTGCTGATATACCATGTCAGCAAATTCAACATTCTGGGGTGAACTTCCAACGCGCATAACTTTATGCTCAGACCTCCGATTGAGTTGATTCTGACTCTTACAAGTCAATCTCGTTCCCATTTATCCAAAGACACCACTTTTACCTCAATCCAACTCCGTATGGAAATTCTGGACCCTTGACACCGTTTTGGCCATTCCTTGACCAAAACTCACCACTAACAACCTCCATTTGCCACCAAAGGCAACTGGACACTCAAAGACCACTCATGCAGGTCCAAATCCCCCAAACCAACTTGTCCAAAGAGGTTTCACCTCAAAGGAATCACTCCTCTGAGATTTGACCCCTTGGAACCCAACTTGACAAACGGGCTACAGGCCCTCAAACAAAACAACAAGACCCAACATCACTCTGGACACTCAAAAACCACTCAACATCCAAACCATGCAACATACATACATCCATCCAGACCAATCCTTTATCAATTCCTTTAAGCTATCCATTACAAACATACTATCTTACTTGGCACGAGGTACATTATCCAAAATACTCACACTACATAGACCCAATATTCCCACGTACACCGCTATTCCCGCG
This sequence comes from Adenanthera pavonina, assembly GCA_026686845.1. NCBI lineage: Eukaryota > Viridiplantae > Streptophyta > Magnoliopsida > Fabales > Fabaceae > Adenanthera > Adenanthera pavonina. Next base: position 4,604,184 of record JAIVEN010000019.1, on the reverse strand, counting down.
TCTTCTCCGGACAAATGCCAGAACCATCACCTGAAAGGTTAGTCATGGGAGAGGGGTGTGAGACAATGTCTCAGTAACCGGGGACAACCACACACAATATATATATACTGACCCACACAATCGTGCAATGTAATGTTAATGAATGGTATGCATGTTCTCCCTCATACACGGCTAGAACCACGAGCTGTCATCATCACAAGATATTTCAATAGATGATTCCCTTCCAACAGTCGGTGAAGACTGATTCCGGGATATCACCAAGCTCACCTTACTCTAATGCAACCCGGCCAATGGTTACACTAAAGCTCGAACCGTGGCTCTCCTTCCCCTGGACCATCACGAATTAATGGTGATTTAGGGAAGGTGCGTCCCCAAATCCACTGATACCTGGCTCTCCCAAGGAGAGGATTTAGTGACAGGGATATTTCATCATATCATATTATCCTCTGCCACCTGGCTCTCCCATGGAGAGGATTTAGCGACAGGGATCTTTATCATATCATCATCTCATCTCATGTCATATCAACATCACCTCATCTTCAATCTCTCACTATGCAATCGTATGGTGATGATGTCAATGTCATGCCAACATGCCTCTATGCATATATATATATATATATTTTTATCATCGCAATCATCATATGGGCATGCCAACATGTAATGGTATGGGGATGCTACATATCACAATATAAATATACAACCATCATACATCAACTAGCCGTGCATACCACAATATATAAGAAAACCATACATATAGACAATCAATATCGTACAAACAATACAATACAAACATACACCCGGTTACCTTAACTGTCGTTACCACACGCACACGAGTTCCACAAGCTTCTTTGAACTGTTTAATACATGTGAATCCCCTCTCGATAGCCAACAACCTTCAAAATACCACAATTCTTCCATCAACACAATATACCGATAAACCAAACATCACAATATAACCACATTGACCTAACCAAGAACAACCTAGGGTTAAGCTCCAATCATACATAAACCCTTCAAAACTCACATCCAAGCAACAAGAATACCAAAACACGTCCCATTAACCTCAAATCATCCATTTCAATCGGTGGATTTTGTCCTCAAACCGGAAATCCAACCTTAACACCGAAAATCCCAAATTCTAACCGAAGAAAATGGAGAGGGCGGAGTTTAGAACACTTACCAACTTGAATCCAAGCTCTTGAGGTCCAAAAATCACTTCCTAGAAGCCGGAAAACTCGAACCCTAGCACTGCTCCTCGTGTTCTCCCTCGGTTTCCTCCGTTTCTTTCTTTTCCAATCGATTGAAATGATCCGGATTTAAACAAATTTCCCGAAGCTCGCCGCGGCTCCAGCATAACTCGCCGCGGCTTCACCACGTTCAGCCAAACAATGCCACTAGAATTGCTTCTCGCCGCGGTGGCCCTGCTTCTCACCGCGGCATGGAGCTCTTCCAGACTCCACTTGAGCCTTCCTCCGACTTGTTTCCTCTGATCCTGAACACAAAGCCAAAGAAGAAATTGTGAGGGGTTATACATTCTTTCCATGAAAATTTTGCTGAAAAGTCAACTTTCTTGTAAATTGAAATTTTGTTGTTATTGTAGTCCATACCAACTATTGACTTATTGGGTTATTTTATTAATAAATATTATGATTCACTCTTGCTTAGTTCGTATAGCTGAAGATGATCAAAATTTCTAGTTGGGAATTGTGGGTTAATAAATAGTTGTTATGAGAAATGATTTCATCTTGGTAAAATCATTTGTAACAAATGGATAGTTGCTTCTTGTAGGGTTGATTCACAGATAGCAAGTAGTTCATTAAAAGAAGTATTTTGTTATTTTCATTTTGAGGGACGATTTGTGAAAGACTTGGAAGGTAGGATCCAATATGAGGGAAGGAGTGTTGAATCAAGAAGTTTTGATGATTCCAAATCAACTCTCAAGAGCTTGGATTGAAGATATCAAAGGAGCTCAAAGTGTTTCAAGTGAAGAATTTCTAAGTAATTGCTGTTAGATCTACTGTAGGATCTTTAGCTTTAGTTATGAATGGGTAAAAGTTTTTGATTTGAGGAAAAGATGTTTTTAAACATTGATTTTATGTTAAATCTTGACTTATTTGAAAGATACCCACAAACAGACGAAGTTTGAAAGTTTAAACTGAACTAGCATGTTGGAAATTTGAACTTTGCCTTTGAAAATTCGAATTTCAAGCTAAAACTGAACAAGTCTGAAGAAATGTCTTTCTGTCAAACGAATTTTCTTCTCCAAAATTTGAATTTTCACCTAAGTCTGAAAGAAGCCTTTTTGGTGACAGATGAACTTCAGATTTTCAAGATTCGAATTTCAGATAAAATGCAGTTTGAGAAAACCAAAGAAATTTGTCTGAAATAATGTTAAAGTTCATCTGAAATCAAGATGAAATTGAGTTTCAAAAATACTATCTGACAGACGAACTTTGGCTTTCCAAAATTTGAATTTTCATATAAGTCTGAAAGAAGCTTCTTTGAAACAGACGAACTTTGAGTCTTCAAAATTCGAATTTCAGACAAAACACAACTTATGAAAATGGAAGAAATTCGTCTGAAACAATGTTAAAGTTCATCTGAGATCAAGAATAATTTAAGTTTCAAAACTGCTTTCTGTCAGATGAACTTTGAACATTGAAATTCGAATTTCAGAAGCTAAGGCTGTGAGTCTGTTGGCATGAAATGTTTACATACGAATGACAGAGTTTTGTAACTTCAAATGTTGAAGTTAGTCTGAAAAGAATCTCTCTAACAGACGAACTTCACTCCTTCAAAATTCGAATTTCGAAGAAAGTGAACTACTGTGCCTCCTTAAACGTTCTACAGACAGACGAATTTTGGGCTTCCAAAATTTGAATTTCAAAGGCACTGTAGAAAATTGAAAACACTGTTCACACTTAACCAAAAAACTTTCTTCTTGAAAATTCGTATGTCACATTGTGAAAATATTTTGTAAGTTTCAAAATTCGAATTTCACTTCATGAACAGACGAACTTCGTGCTGTAACATTGGAAGCTTTAACCTTCGGTTCCTTCGAAATTCGTCTGTTGGCCAACCGAAATTCGAATTTCAGTATGTCAGAAGCATTAAATGCGGTTGGTTAATGGATAGTTTTTCAGAGTAACCGTTGGATAACTTCCCCAACGGATAGATTTTGTCTCTAACGGACATTTGAGACCTAAATCTATAAATATAACATCATTTGAAGTTGTGGGCAACGAATCAAACTTGTATATATCGAATTTCTGCCAAATCCTCTTCTCAAAAGCTTTTAACCTCTCAACTTCAATATTTGTACTTTAACCTTCATATCTACTCTATTCAAGAGAGTTATATCTTTGTAAAGAATCTACTCTTCATCTGGAAGATAGATTTACTTGTGAGGGGAAATCACAAGGGGATTGGAAAGCATATTGTAAGAGTGCTTAGAGAGATTGAGAAAGCTCCAGAAACAGAGCATACTCATTGTACTGTGGCATTAGCAAGAAGCTCGTTGAATTCTTGCTATATAGTGAAAAATCTCAAGAGTTGTCTTGGGGACTGGACGTAGGTCAAGTGGATAGACCGAACCAGGATAAATTACTGAGTCTTCTTCTCCTTATCTTTTTTTTTCAGCTTGCTCTATTTTATACGTTGCTTCCATTACACTGTGCTATCTTCACCCATTTCACTTTGTGCAGAAAAATTTCAATCTTCCCAATTCACCCCCCCTCTTGGGAAGTCAGCCTTGCTAACAAGTGGTATCAGAGCCTGGATTCCCATTCAAAGGATCTCACAGTCCGGGAATTAAGATGGCTGGCTTTGGAGAAAGCATACTTCCTGAAGGAAACAACACTAATAGACCACCAAGCTTCAGTGGAGAACATTATGGGTACTGGATGATGATGATGCAGATTTACCTCCAATCAATTGATCTTGATATCTGGTCAGTCATTGAGAAAGGAGATTTCGTCCTAATGACTCTAACTGAAGATGGAAGATACAAAGAGAAGTTAGAAGCAGAGTGGAATGAGGAAGACAGAAGGAGAGTCCTGCTAAATTTCAAAGCAAAGCATTGTTTAGTCAGTGCCCTGAACAAGGACGAATTCTACAGAGTCTCACAATGTTCCACTGCAAAAGGGATGTGGGACACTCTGCAGATTGCACACGAAGGAACAATTGGGGTCAGGGAGAACAGACTAAACACATGCATTGGAGAGTATGAAAGCTTCAGAATGGCTGAAGGAGAAACTGTAAAGGAGCTCCAAGAGAGATTCACTCTCATTGTGAATCAACTGAAGAGCCTGGGAAAGGAGTACACTCAATTTGAAAAAGTAAGAAAGATACTCAGAGCTCTCCCTCTGGAATGGCAGCCTAAGGTGACAGCAATAGAGGAAGCCAGAGGAGAATCAATGGCCTCTGTCACAGCTTTCTTCGGCAGCCTTGAGGAGTATGAAGGAAAAATCAAAGCTCTCAAGGAAGCTGGGATGGACAGAAAGAAGAAAGGCTTTGCCCTCAAAGCTGCTGATGAAAAGGAAGAAGAATCTGACGAAGGAGATGAGCTGGATGAGGAAACTCTAGCTATGATGGTCAGAAAATTCGGAAGATTCTACAGCAAGAAGAAGAACAAGAGATTCTTCAAGAAGGGAGCAGCTGGTGAAAGCAAGAAAGAGACAAAAGAGCATGTGACTTGCTATGAATGCAAGAAGCAGGGACACATCAAATGGGATTGTCCTCAATTCCTCAAAAAGCAAGAAAAGGACAAGAAAGCTGCAGACAAAAGGAAGAAGAAGAAAGCCTACATCTCATCAATATGGGGCAATAGCTCAGATGAGGAAGAAGAGGATGAAGATGAGATTGCCAAAATTTGTCTGATGGCGCTTGCTTCTGAGGAAGCTGAACCCTCATGCAGCAGTGATCAGGAAGAAGAGGTATATGAATCTGAACCTTCCTATTCTGAATTACTAGATGCATTTCATGAGCTTCATGATGACTTTATTAAAGTTGCTCAAGAACTAAAACTAGCAAAGAAAAATATTAATAAACTGGAATCTCAAAGTAACATTTCTAAAATTACTTCTTTACCTTCTGCTGAATCTGTTTGCTGTGAATCATGCATTGAACTGAAGCAAACTAATGAATATTTAGTGAAAAGCATGTCTAGGCTCACTAAAGGTAAAGATATGTTGTTTGCCTTGATGGGGAGCCAAAGAATATCACAAGGAAAAGCTGGTCTTGGCTATGATCCATGTGCTGTCAAGGAAAAGATTAGGAAGAAAAACCAGAATGCATACATGAGACATTTTGTTCATGCTGAGAGCAACAGAAAGAAAGATCACATGTCATCTCGCATTGAAACATATAATCAACCAAAGCATGCAAGACAAAAGTATTATCTGCATTGTTTTCTTCCTACTTCTCAATCTAGCAGTCCCTTCACTACCTGTCACTTCTGTAACAAAAAGGGACATATTTCCAGTTGTTGTGCTTTGAAGAAAAATAGACTTGGTAGGAAAGTTGAATGGGTTCCCAAAGTTGCATCTACATCTAGTGAAAAATCTACTAACCGAAAAGGACCCAAACAAATTTGGGTACCTAAAAGGAAAGCATAAACATTGTTTTGCAGGTCTGTCTCAAAGCTAAGAAGAGCAACAAATGGTATATGGACAGTGCCTGCTCAAGTCACATGACTGGTGATAAGGAGAAGTTCATCACCCTTAGAGACAAGAAAGGAGGAAAGGTGACCTTTGGAGGTGATCAATATGGCAAAGTTGTTGGTATTGGCATTGTGGGCAAAAATCTGGAAACATCCATTGAAGAGGTGCTGTTCGTGATTGGCCTCAATCACAATTTACTGAGCATGAGTCAGACCTGTGATAAAGGAAATTGGGTGCTGTTTGACTCAAAGTTTTGCCTGGTCATCAGAAAAAGTGATCACAAAGTAATCCTCAAAGCTCAAAGGGATGGTAACTGTTATACTATTGATCTTGATGAACTTTCTTCCTTGGATTCTGTATGCTTAATTAGTCAGGATAATGATTGTTAGTTATGGCATAGGAGATTAGCTCATGTTAACATGAATCAATTGTCTAAACTGGTTAAAAATGAGCTAGTAACTGGCCTGCCAAAAATATCTTTTGAAAAGGACAAAGAATGTGGTGCATGCATAAGAGGGAAACAAACTAAATCATCTTTTAAATCTAAAAATGTAGTTACCACAACTAGACCACTTGAATTGCTGCATATGGACTTAATTGGACTATCTAGGATGAAAAGTCTTGGTGGTAATCTGTATGTGCTTGTAATTGTAGATGATTATTCTAGATTTCTCTCCTCTAAAAGTGATACCTTTGATGCATTTGTAACCTTAGCTCAGAAAGTGCAAAATGAGAAAGGTATTTCTATTGTGTCTATCAGGTTAGACCATGGAGGAGAATTTGAAAATGCATACTTCCTGGAGTACTGCAATGAGCATGGAATTGACCACAACTTCTCAGCTCCAGGACCCCTCAACAGAATGGGGTAGTAGAAAGGAAGAACAGAACTATTGGAGAGATGGCCAGAGCTATGCTGAATGAGAAGGAACTCTCTCAAGTGTTTTGGGCTGATGCAGTGAATACAACAAGCTACATCATAAACAGAGCCTACATCAGACCAATCCTTGGGAAGACTCCATACGAGCTGTACAAGGGAAGAAAGCCAAATCTGTCCCATCTCCATGTGTTCGGATGCAAATGCTTCATTCACAACAATGGGAAAGAAAATCTAGGTAAGTTTGATGCCAAATCCGATGAAGGTATATTTCGGGGCTATTCTAGTAGGAGTAAGGCATATAGAGTTTATAATAAAAGATCAAATGTGGTAGAAGAATCTATGCATGTGGTTTTCATTGAAAATGAAACTGTTTCAAAACATGTTACCAATGAGGATGATCTTGCTTTCAATTTTGAAAAACTGGGCATTTCTAATAAAACTAGAACTGAACCTCCAAAGATATCTGAATCTGTTAAGATATCCAGGAGAAAGAGTTTGATGAAGAAAATAATGGAGAAACATCTCAAGAACTCCCTAGAGCTTGGAGATATCAAAGGAATCATCCTGTTGATCAAGTGATAGGGGATGTTCAAGAGAAAGTCAAAATCAGAAAACAGTTAAGGGACAAAATGATAAATTGTGCTTTCATTTCACAAATGGAACCCAAATGTGCTGAAGAAGCCTTAATTGATGATTACTGGATTTTAGCTATACAAGGTGAACTAAATCAGTTTGAAAGAAATCAAATTTGGGATTTAGTGCCTAAGCCCAAAAATCATCCTGTCATTGGTACCAAGTGGGTTTTCAGAAATAAACTTGATGAATCTGGAACAATAATCAGAAATAAAGCTAGATTGGTTGCTAAAGGGTATAATCAAGAAGAAGGTATTGATTTTGAAGAAACCTTTGCACCAGTAGCTAGATTCGAAGCTATAAGAATACTGCTAGCATATGCATGCATGAAAAATATTTTACTGTATCAAATGGATGTAAAGAGTGCCTTTCTAAATGGATATATCATGGAAGAGGTTTATGTAGATCAACCTCCATGTTTTGAGGATTCTACAAAACCAAACCATGTTTATAAACTGAAGAAAGCTCTTTATGGTTTAAAACAAGCCCCTAGAGCATGGTATGAGAGACTGAGCAATTTTCTAACTGAAAAGGGGTTCAATAGAGGCAAAGTTGACATAACTTTATTCACTAAGAAAGAAAATAAAGATTTACTAATTGTTCAAATCTATGTTGATGATATTATTTTCGGTGCTACTAATGAAGCTCTTTGCAAGAAATTCTCTGAGTTAATGCAGGGAGAATTCGAGATGTCCATGATGGGTGAACTCAACTTCTTCCTTGGACTGCAAATCAGACAGCTTGATGATGGTATCTTTCTCAGTCAATCCAAGTATCTAAAGGAGCTGCTAAAGAAGTTTGGAATGCAGAATGCCAAGCCAATGGGAACACCTATGGCTACTGCAACCAAACTGGACATGGATGAGAATGGGAAGATGTTTGACATTACTCAGTACAGAAGAATGATTGGATCCCTGCTGTACTTAACTGCCAGCAGACCTGATATTATGTTCAGTGTTTGTATGTGTGCAAGGTTCCAATCATGCCCCAAAGAAACCCATGCAACAGCTGTGAAAAGAATTTTCAGATATCTTATTGGAACATCACAGATGGGTCTTTGGTATCTAAAAGGCAATGGAGAAGATCTCAAAGGATACACTGATGCTGATTTTGTAGGATCCAAAACTGACAGAAAAAGCACAAGTGGAACTTGTCAGTTTCTTGGAGGATCCCTGGTTTCGTGGTTCAGCAAAAAGCAAAACAGTGTGGCCCTATCCACTGCAGAAGATGAGTATGTTGCAGCTGGAAGCTGTTGTGCCCAAGTCATCTGGATGAAACAGTAGCTTGAAGATCTTGAGGTTAAAATGAAAGAGATACCAATCATGTGTGACAACCAAAGTGCCATAAATATCACCAAGAATCCTGTCATGCATTCAAGGATGAAACATATTGAAGTTAGGCACCACTTCATAAGGGATCACGTTCTGAAAGGAGAAGTTAAACTGGAGTACATCCCAACAGAGGACCAAGTTGCTGATATACTCACAAAGCCTCTATCAGAAGACAGGCATTGCAAAATCAGGAGAGAATTAGGTATGGTAAATCCCAATGAACTGTAAGTTATTTTTTGTGCAATTCTGTTTTTAAATCTTACAGCATTAAATTAATTCTAACTTTAGCATCGAAGAGTGTTTAATTTAAGTTGCAGGTGCTCCTCACAAGATTCAATTGCAATAAACTTGAAGATTGGAGCACACCATAATGGAACAACCAGAAAGTGAAGTAAATGACAAAAATCCTAAGCTCTGGATCCATTCTGTAAGTTTTTAAAGATGATATTCGTATTCTAAATGTTGTTAGACGTATTTTGCTTCATAAACTGTGTTTTTGAACTGGTCAACGTGGTCAACATTCGAATTTTAGTTGACCAACAGACGAACTTCGACCTGTTATGCTTTGGAACAGTTCTCGGTGATGCCTCGAAATTCGTCTGTTGAATCTTGGAAGTTTGAATTTTCAAAAACAAAAAATTTCAAAGTTATGATTGTCCATCACTGTTATACGAATTATCACTTCTTAACATACGAATGTTGGACAACCTTTACAAAAATTGAAAAATTTGAATTTTCAGTTCAAAATTCGTCTGTTGAATCATGTTCTTCATTTTGAATGCTTGAAAGATGAAGTTCTGCATGCTTAACTCATCTATAGGTTGATGTTTTGGTTGTTGCCTGCTGTTTTCTCTTCAACATTCGAACTTTGTTGGAACAAAATTTGTCTGTTGTGCTTGTATTGCTTGATCCAAGCCACTGTCAGATGAACTTTCAGAAGAAAATTTGTCTGTCAGTAAGCTTTGCTGAACGGTTTAACTTGTAACTGCCCGAAGTTCAAATTTTGACCTCTCAAAATTCGTCTGTCAGACAGTTACTTACGTTAAACCCGATGGTTTTCCAAAGAACAGACGCAACCCTACTCTTAACTTCTCTGAGTCTATTCTTATCCTCTCATCAATTCTCTTAAATCCTGCCCAAAAATCGTCGTTTCCCACTGATTAATCTTCCTTTCGCATCCTATAAACCAATTCTAAGCCACATTCAGCAACATTCATCCGAGAAATGGCGAGAGTCAAGAATCCTGGTGCAGGGAAAGCTGGAGCTAGGCCAAAGAGAGCAGTGAAATCTCAATATGCTACCAAGGAAGGAGAAAAATCTAAGAGAAAAGCTGAACCCAGTAAGGCAACACCTTCCAAACACCAAAAATCAACATCTAAAGCAGATTCACAAAAAGCTGGACCCTCCTCACCGAAAATTGCAGAACCTTTGGTCCCTGTTCCTGCTGAAGCTGCTATTGCTTCCTCCACTTCCTCAAGTACTGAATCTGGGGAATATGAGCTTACCACACTACCATTATGGAGTACTCCTCAGGTTCAAGAAGAATATTCAACCAAGTTTGCTAACAAAAAGGTAATCAAGCCACATTGTGTAAACTTGGAAGATTTCTTGGTCTCAAATAATTTTGATGCTGGTATATGGATGATGAGATACAAGAATCTGTTGGAAGTATTAGAGAGATATGATGATGAGGTAGTGAAGTCCTGGTATGCTTCCTTGAAGTACTATAGCAAGAAGAAGAAGTGGGCAGTCAATCTAAGGTCTAGAACCATCTGGCTTACTGATGAGACATTTAATGAGGTACTGGAGATCCCAGGGCAAGATGGACTCAAGATTGACATCACTGCCTCTGGATACATGGATGAGGCAGATACTGCTGATGAAGAAGGTGGCCCCTTTCTGAACTACAAGGAGAGCACAATTTTGAGCACATTGTTCAGAATGAGGGAGAATTGGCCATCCGTAAACGTGTTGAAGCCCACAGACCTCAGTGTTCAAGTGAGGATCCTGCACTACATAGTGTCTAGGATCATATTCAACAAAGGAGGAAGCTTCAATCTGATAACAAGGGCAGAGGCACATGTCATGGCTGCAATCATGCGTGGGAAACTAATTAATATGGGACACATCATTCTCCAATGCATGATCAAGGCTAGAGAACAGAGGAAGGACTCCACATTCCCCTATGCTGCTATCATTTCCAGAATTCTGCAGTATGCCAGAATTCAACATCTTGAGAAGGGGAAGGGCAAGCCCATTGAAATCTTCAAGGAGGAAGAACTGTAAAGAATGGGCATTGAAAAGGATGAAGGAAGATGGGTTGGAAAGGGAGCAGGAAGAACTGAAGATCTATTCTTTGTTGAAGGTGCCTCCCTATAGCAAGAGGGTACTTCTGAGGCTCTTGCCAGACCAACCACTCAGCCCTCTGTGCCTATCCCATCTCCCTCCAAGCCCACTCACATTCCATCCACTCCCTCCTCTCGGGCCAAGCCAACCAAGATCACTGAGTTGTATGACAGCCTGTCTACACTCATTCTCAGCATTAGAGATGAGCAAAATGCCAAATTTGCTCATCTGCAAGATCAGATCCATCAGTTGGCTGTAAACATGAAGGTGGTGGCTGATGCTTATGAAGAGATCAGAAGTGCAATCCCTGCCACATCAGCTCCACCTCAGCCTAGTGTCCCTGAGCGTACTCTGTCTCCCAGTCCTGAGCCACCTAGTCCCTTTGAGTTGGCATCTCCTGTTCCTGGTGTTGAAGCACAGGAAACTGAACCAGCTGGCACAGAAAGCACTTCAAAGGCCTCTAGCAATGAGGCAAGTCCTGGTCCTCCTTTGGACTATGGCATAGAGGAAGAGGGTCTTCAGGAAACAAGCCATCATGAGCCTACTGAAGCAGAAGCTCGGGATTCTATCCTGTCCACTCAAGAGACTGAGCAAGTTGAGTAGCTGGTAGCTGCCATCTCTGCTTCACCATTTCTACAGACTGCCCTCAATGAGGAAATGAGCATTGTGCCTGTTGTTGATTTTGAAGCTATTGATCACAATGCTCTACTGCAAGCTCAGAGGAGAAGGCTGGAAGAAATATTTCCTCCTACTGAACCAGCTCCTCCATCTCTTGCTGCTTATGGTCTCTCAGAGGAACAAAGAGATCAATTAGCTCTTTCAAGACAGGCAATACAAGAGTTGTTTGAGGTCTCTGATGATGATAATGAACCAAGTCCTGAGCCTCCTGCACCAGTCCAGCCAGAAATTCCTTTTGCTCATGTGCCACTACGAGCCATTCCTGTCTCTCAGATCCCTCCTCCTGCTGATTTTGTTGGCCTTCCTGATGATGCCAAAAAGGGGCAGAAGAAGAAGCAAACTGGAAAATCTACTGCTGAGCCATCTGGGAAGACATACAGTAAGAAGACTAAGCCAAAAAAGAAGTGATTGATTAGAACTTAGGCTGAATCTTCCTATTGTGTTTTGATTTAGCTGTTTGATTGTAGTTGTTTATTGATTGATGGTACTTTTTGTGTTGAAAACTGATCCTTGATGTATTTAATGGTTTTTGTATAGCAACAATTGATTAAATGAATGAATTTCTTGGTTGCAATATTGTGTGCTTATTACTCATTAAATATCTTCACATCATCTGTTGTATTTGATATCTTTTGATATATAATGCATATGTTGAGGGGGAGCTTGTTAAAGCAAACCCAAATACTAATCCAGTTTGTAAGTTGTTTTGTCATCATCAAAAAAGGGGAGAATGTTGAATCAAGAAGTTTTGATGATTCCAAATCAACTCTCAAGAGCTTGGATTGAAGATATCAAAGGAGCTCAAAGTGTTTCAAGTGAAGAATTTCTAAGTAATTGCTGCTAGATCTACTGTAGGATCTTTAGCTTTAGTTATGAATGGGTAAAAGTTTTTGATTTGAGGAAAAGATGTTTTTAAACCTTGATTTTATGTTAAATCTTGACTTATTTGAAAGATACCTACAAACAGACGAAGTTTGAAAGTTTAAACTGAACTGGCATGTTGGAAATTCGAACTTTGCTTTTGGAAATTCGAATTTCAAGCTAAAACTGAACAAGTCTGAAGAGATGTCTCTGTGTCAGACGAATTTTCTTCTCCAAAATTCGAATTTTCATCTAAGTCTAAAAGAAGCCTTTTTGGTGACAGACGAACTTCAGATCTTCAACATTTGAATTTCAGATAAAATGCAATTTGAGAAAACCAAAGAAATTCGTCTGAAATAATGTTAAAGTTCATCTGAAATCAAGATGAAATTGAGTTTCAAAAATACTATCTGACAGACGAACTTTGGCTTTCCAAAATTTGAATTTTCATATAAGTCTGAAAGAAGCTTCTTTGAAACAGACGAACTTTGAGTCTTCAAAATTCGAATTTCAGACAAAACACAACTTATGAAAATGGAAGAAATTCGTCTGAAACAATGTTAAAGTTCATCTGAGATCAAGAATAATTTAAGTTTCAAAACTGCTTTCTGTCAGATGAACTTTGAACATTGAAATTCGAATTTCAGAAGCTAAGGCTGTGAGTCTGTTGGCATGAAATGTTTACATACGAATGACAGAGTTTTGTAACTTCAAATGTTGAAGTTAGTCTGAAAAGAATCTCTCTAACAGACGAACTTCACTCCTTCAAAATTCGAATTTCGAAGAAAGTGAACTACTGTGCCTCCTTAAACGTTCTACAGACAGACGAATTTTGGGCTTCCAAAATTTGAATTTCAAAGGCACTGTAGAAAATTGAAAACACTGTTCACACTTAACCAAAAAACTTTCTTCTTGAAAATTCGTATGTCACATTGTGAAAATATTTTGTAAGTTTCAAAATTCGAATTTCACTTCATGAACAGACGAACTTCGTGCTGTAACATTGGAAGCTTTAACCTTCGGTTCCTTCGAAATTCGTCTGTTGGCCAACCGAAATTCGAATTTCAGTATGTCAGAAGCATTAAATGCGGTTGGTTAATGGATAGTTTTTCAGAGTAACCGTTGGATAACTTCCCCAACGGATAGATTTTGTCTCTAACGGACATTTGAGACCTAAATCTATAAATATAACATCATTTGAAGTTGTGGGCAACGAATCAAACTTGTATATATCGAATTTCTGCCAAATCCTCTTCTCAAAAGCTTTTAACCTCTCAACTTCAATATTTGTACTTTAACCTTCATATCTACTCTATTCAAGAGAGTTATATCTTTGTAAAGAATCTACTCTTCATCTGGAAGATAGATTTACTTGTGAGGGGAAATCACAAGGGGATTGGAAAGCATATTGTAAGAGTGCTTAGAGAGATTGAGAAAGCTCCAGAAACAGAGCATACTCATTGTACTGTGGCATTAGCAAGAAGCTCGTTGAATTCTTGCTATATAGTGAAAAATCTCAAGAGTTGTCTTGGGGACTGGACGTAGGTCAAGTGGATAGACCGAACCAGGATAAATTACTGAGTCTTCTTCTCCTTATCTTTTTTTTTCAGCTTGCTCTATTTTATACGTTGCTTCCATTACACTGTGCTATCTTCACCCATTTCACTTTGTGCAGAAAAATTTCAATCTTCCCAATTCACCCCCCCTCTTGGGAAGTCAGCCTTGCTAACAAGTGGTATCAGAGCCTGGATTCCCATTCAAAGGATCTCACAGTCCGGGAATTAAGATGGCTGGCTTTGGAGAAAGCATACTTCCTGAAGGAAACAACACTAATAGACCACCAAGCTTCAGTGGAGAACATTATGGGTACTGGATGATGATGATGCAGATTTACCTCCAATCAATTGATCTTGATATCTGGTCAGTCATTGAGAAAGGAGATTTCGTCCTAATGACTCTAACTGAAGATGGAAGATACAAAGAGAAGTTAGAAGCAGAGTGGAATGAGGAAGACAGAAGGAGAGTCCTGCTAAATTTCAAAGCAAAGCATTGTTTAGTCAGTGCCCTGAACAAGGACGAATTCTACAGAGTCTCACAATGTTCCACTGCAAAAGGGATGTGGGACACTCTGCAGATTGCACACGAAGGAACAATTGGGGTCAGGGAGAACAGACTAAACACATGCATTGGAGAGTATGAAAGCTTCAGAATGGCTGAAGGAGAAACTGTAAAGGAGCTCCAAGAGAGATTCACTCTCATTGTGAATCAACTGAAGAGCCTGGGAAAGGAGTACACTCAATTTGAAAAAGTAAGAAAGATACTCAGAGCTCTCCCTCTGGAATGGCAGCCTAAGGTGACAGCAATAGAGGAAGCCAGAGGAGAATCAATGGCCTCTGTCACAGCTTTCTTCGGCAGCCTTGAGGAGTATGAAGGAAAAATCAAAGCTCTCAAGGAAGCTGGGATGGACAGAAAGAAGAAAGGCTTTGCCCTCAAAGCTGCTGATGAAAAGGAAGAAGAATCTGACGAAGGAGATGAGCTGGATGAGGAAACTCTAGCTATGATGGTCAGAAAATTCGGAAGATTCTACAGCAAGAAGAAGAACAAGAGATTCTTCAAGAAGGGAGCAGCTGGTGAAAGCAAGAAAGAGACAAAAGAGCATGTGACTTGCTATGAATGCAAGAAGCAGGGACACATCAAATGGGATTGTCCTCAATTCCTCAAAAAGCAAGAAAAGGACAAGAAAGCTGCAGACAAAAGGAAGAAGAAGAAAGCCTACATCTCATCAATATGGGGCAATAGCTCAGATGAGGAAGAAGAGGATGAAGATGAGATTGCCAAAATTTGTCTGATGGCGCTTGCTTCTGAGGAAGCTGAACCCTCATGCAGCAGTGATCAGGAAGAAGAGGTATATGAATCTGAACCTTCCTATTCTGAATTACTAGATGCATTTCATGAGCTTCATGATGACTTTATTAAAGTTGCTCAAGAACTAAAACTAGCAAAGAAAAATATTAATAAACTGGAATCTCAAAGTAACATTTCTAAAATTACTTCTTTACCTTCTGCTGAATCTGTTTGCTGTGAATCATGCATTGAACTGAAGCAAACTAATGAATATTTAGTGAAAAGCATGTCTAGGCTCACTAAAGGTAAAGATATGTTGTTTGCCTTGATGGGGAGCCAAAGAATATCACAAGGAAAAGCTGGTCTTGGCTATGATCCATGTGCTGTCAAGGAAAAGATTAGGAAGAAAAACCAGAATGCATACATGAGACATTTTGTTCATGCTGAGAGCAACAGAAAGAAAGATCACATGTCATCTCGCATTGAAACATATAATCAACCAAAGCATGCAAGACAAAAGTATTATCTGCATTGTTTTCTTCCTACTTCTCAATCTAGCAGTCCCTTCACTACCTGTCACTTCTGTAACAAAAAGGGACATATTTCCAGTTGTTGTGCTTTGAAGAAAAATAGACTTGGTAGGAAAGTTGAATGGGTTCCCAAAGTTGCATCTACATCTAGTGAAAAATCTACTAACCGAAAAGGACCCAAACAAATTTGGGTACCTAAAAGGAAAGCATAAACATTGTTTTGCAGGTCTGTCTCAAAGCTAAGAAGAGCAACAAATGGTATATGGACAGTGCCTGCTCAAGTCACATGACTGGTGATAAGGAGAAGTTCATCACCCTTAGAGACAAGAAAGGAGGAAAGGTGACCTTTGGAGGTGATCAATATGGCAAAGTTGTTGGTATTGGCATTGTGGGCAAAAATCTGGAAACATCCATTGAAGAGGTGCTGTTCGTGATTGGCCTCAATCACAATTTACTGAGCATGAGTCAGACCTGTGATAAAGGAAATTGGGTGCTGTTTGACTCAAAGTTTTGCCTGGTCATCAGAAAAAGTGATCACAAAGTAATCCTCAAAGCTCAAAGGGATGGTAACTGTTATACTATTGATCTTGATGAACTTTCTTCCTTGGATTCTGTATGCTTAATTAGTCAGGATAATGATTGTTAGTTATGGCATAGGAGATTAGCTCATGTTAACATGAATCAATTGTCTAAACTGGTTAAAAATGAGCTAGTAACTGGCCTGCCAAAAATATCTTTTGAAAAGGACAAAGAATGTGGTGCATGCATAAGAGGGAAACAAACTAAATCATCTTTTAAATCTAAAAATGTAGTTACCACAACTAGACCACTTGAATTGCTGCATATGGACTTAATTGGACTATCTAGGATGAAAAGTCTTGGTGGTAATCTGTATGTGCTTGTAATTGTAGATGATTATTCTAGATTTCTCTCCTCTAAAAGTGATACCTTTGATGCATTTGTAACCTTAGCTCAGAAAGTGCAAAATGAGAAAGGTATTTCTATTGTGTCTATCAGGTTAGACCATGGAGGAGAATTTGAAAATGCATACTTCCTGGAGTACTGCAATGAGCATGGAATTGACCACAACTTCTCAGCTCCAGGACCCCTCAACAGAATGGGGTAGTAGAAAGGAAGAACAGAACTATTGGAGAGATGGCCAGAGCTATGCTGAATGAGAAGGAACTCTCTCAAGTGTTTTGGGCTGATGCAGTGAATACAACAAGCTACATCATAAACAGAGCCTACATCAGACCAATCCTTGGGAAGACTCCATACGAGCTGTACAAGGGAAGAAAGCCAAATCTGTCCCATCTCCATGTGTTCGGATGCAAATGCTTCATTCACAACAATGGGAAAGAAAATCTAGGTAAGTTTGATGCCAAATCCGATGAAGGTATATTTCGGGGCTATTCTAGTAGGAGTAAGGCATATAGAGTTTATAATAAAAGATCAAATGTGGTAGAAGAATCTATGCATGTGGTTTTCATTGAAAATGAAACTGTTTCAAAACATGTTACCAATGAGGATGATCTTGCTTTCAATTTTGAAAAACTGGGCATTTCTAATAAAACTAGAACTGAACCTCCAAAGATATCTGAATCTGTTAAGATATCCAGGAGAAAGAGTTTGATGAAGAAAATAATGGAGAAACATCTCAAGAACTCCCTAGAGCTTGGAGATATCAAAGGAATCATCCTGTTGATCAAGTGATAGGGGATGTTCAAGAGAAAGTCAAAATCAGAAAACAGTTAAGGGACAAAATGATAAATTGTGCTTTCATTTCACAAATGGAACCCAAATGTGCTGAAGAAGCCTTAATTGATGATTACTGGATTTTAGCTATACAAGGTGAACTAAATCAGTTTGAAAGAAATCAAATTTGGGATTTAGTGCCTAAGCCCAAAAATCATCCTGTCATTGGTACCAAGTGGGTTTTCAGAAATAAACTTGATGAATCTGGAACAATAATCAGAAATAAAGCTAGATTGGTTGCTAAAGGGTATAATCAAGAAGAAGGTATTGATTTTGAAGAAACCTTTGCACCAGTAGCTAGATTCGAAGCTATAAGAATACTGCTAGCATATGCATGCATGAAAAATATTTTACTGTATCAAATGGATGTAAAGAGTGCCTTTCTAAATGGATATATCATGGAAGAGGTTTATGTAGATCAACCTCCATGTTTTGAGGATTCTACAAAACCAAACCATGTTTATAAACTGAAGAAAGCTCTTTATGGTTTAAAACAAGCCCCTAGAGCATGGTATGAGAGACTGAGCAATTTTCTAACTGAAAAGGGGTTCAATAGAGGCAAAGTTGACATAACTTTATTCACTAAGAAAGAAAATAAAGATTTACTAATTGTTCAAATCTATGTTGATGATATTATTTTCGGTGCTACTAATGAAGCTCTTTGCAAGAAATTCTCTGAGTTAATGCAGGGAGAATTCGAGATGTCCATGATGGGTGAACTCAACTTCTTCCTTGGACTGCAAATCAGACAGCTTGATGATGGTATCTTTCTCAGTCAATCCAAGTATCTAAAGGAGCTGCTAAAGAAGTTTGGAATGCAGAATGCCAAGCCAATGGGAACACCTATGGCTACTGCAACCAAACTGGACATGGATGAGAATGGGAAGATGTTTGACATTACTCAGTACAGAAGAATGATTGGATCCCTGCTGTACTTAACTGCCAGCAGACCTGATATTATGTTCAGTGTTTGTATGTGTGCAAGGTTCCAATCATGCCCCAAAGAAACCCATGCAACAGCTGTGAAAAGAATTTTCAGATATCTTATTGGAACATCACAGATGGGTCTTTGGTATCTAAAAGGCAATGGAGAAGATCTCAAAGGATACACTGATGCTGATTTTGTAGGATCCAAAACTGACAGAAAAAGCACAAGTGGAACTTGTCAGTTTCTTGGAGGATCCCTGGTTTCGTGGTTCAGCAAAAAGCAAAACAGTGTGGCCCTATCCACTGCAGAAGATGAGTATGTTGCAGCTGGAAGCTGTTGTGCCCAAGTCATCTGGATGAAACAGTAGCTTGAAGATCTTGAGGTTAAAATGAAAGAGATACCAATCATGTGTGACAACCAAAGTGCCATAAATATCACCAAGAATCCTGTCATGCATTCAAGGATGAAACATATTGAAGTTAGGCACCACTTCATAAGGGATCACGTTCTGAAAGGAGAAGTTAAACTGGAGTACATCCCAACAGAGGACCAAGTTGCTGATATACTCACAAAGCCTCTATCAGAAGACAGGCATTGCAAAATCAGGAGAGAATTAGGTATGGTAAATCCCAATGAACTGTAAGTTATTTTTTGTGCAATTCTGTTTTTAAATCTTACAGCATTAAATTAATTCTAACTTTAGCATCGAAGAGTGTTTAATTTAAGTTGCAGGTGCTCCTCACAAGATTCAATTGCAATAAACTTGAAGATTGGAGCACACCATAATGGAACAACCAGAAAGTGAAGTAAATGACAAAAATCCTAAGCTCTGGATCCATTCTGTAAGTTTTTAAAGATGATATTCGTATTCTAAATGTTGTTAGACGTATTTTGCTTCATAAACTGTGTTTTTGAACTGGTCAACGTGGTCAACATTCGAATTTTAGTTGACCAACAGACGAACTTCGACCTGTTATGCTTTGGAACAGTTCTCGGTGATGCCTCGAAATTCGTCTGTTGAATCTTGGAAGTTTGAATTTTCAAAAACAAAAAATTTCAAAGTTATGATTGTCCATCACTGTTATACGAATTATCACTTCTTAACATACGAATGTTGGACAACCTTTACAAAAATTGAAAAATTTGAATTTTCAGTTCAAAATTCGTCTGTTGAATCATGTTCTTCATTTTGAATGCTTGAAAGATGAAGTTCTGCATGCTTAACTCATCTATAGGTTGATGTTTTGGTTGTTGCCTGCTGTTTTCTCTTCAACATTCGAACTTTGTTGGAACAAAATTTGTCTGTTGTGCTTGTATTGCTTGATCCAAGCCACTGTCAGATGAACTTTCAGAAGAAAATTTGTCTGTCAGTAAGCTTTGCTGAACGGTTTAACTTGTAACTGCCCGAAGTTCAAATTTTGACCTCTCAAAATTCGTCTGTCAGACAGTTACTTACGTTAAACCCGATGGTTTTCCAAAGAACAGACGCAACCCTACTCTTAACTTCTCTGAGTCTATTCTTATCCTCTCATCAATTCTCTTAAATCCTGCCCAAAAATCGTCGTTTCCCACTGATTAATCTTCCTTTCGCATCCTATAAACCAATTCTAAGCCACATTCAGCAACATTCATCCGAGAAATGGCGAGAGTCAAGAATCCTGGTGCAGGGAAAGCTGGAGCTAGGCCAAAGAGAGCAGTGAAATCTCAATATGCTACCAAGGAAGGAGAAAAATCTAAGAGAAAAGCTGAACCCAGTAAGGCAACACCTTCCAAACACCAAAAATCAACATCTAAAGCAGATTCACAAAAAGCTGGACCCTCCTCACCGAAAATTGCAGAACCTTTGGTCCCTGTTCCTGCTGAAGCTGCTATTGCTTCCTCCACTTCCTCAAGTACTGAATCTGGGGAATATGAGCTTACCACACTACCATTATGGAGTACTCCTCAGGTTCAAGAAGAATATTCAACCAAGTTTGCTAACAAAAAGGTAATCAAGCCACATTGTGTAAACTTGGAAGATTTCTTGGTCTCAAATAATTTTGATGCTGGTATATGGATGATGAGATACAAGAATCTGTTGGAAGTATTAGAGAGATATGATGATGAGGTAGTGAAGTCCTGGTATGCTTCCTTGAAGTACTATAGCAAGAAGAAGAAGTGGGCAGTCAATCTAAGGTCTAGAACCATCTGGCTTACTGATGAGACATTTAATGAGGTACTGGAGATCCCAGGGCAAGATGGACTCAAGATTGACATCACTGCCTCTGGATACATGGATGAGGCAGATACTGCTGATGAAGAAGGTGGCCCCTTTCTGAACTACAAGGAGAGCACAATTTTGAGCACATTGTTCAGAATGAGGGAGAATTGGCCATCCGTAAACGTGTTGAAGCCCACAGACCTCAGTGTTCAAGTGAGGATCCTGCACTACATAGTGTCTAGGATCATATTCAACAAAGGAGGAAGCTTCAATCTGATAACAAGGGCAGAGGCACATGTCATGGCTGCAATCATGCGTGGGAAACTAATTAATATGGGACACATCATTCTCCAATGCATGATCAAGGCTAGAGAACAGAGGAAGGACTCCACATTCCCCTATGCTGCTATCATTTCCAGAATTCTGCAGTATGCCAGAATTCAACATCTTGAGAAGGGGAAGGGCAAGCCCATTGAAATCTTCAAGGAGGAAGAACTGTAAAGAATGGGCATTGAAAAGGATGAAGGAAGATGGGTTGGAAAGGGAGCAGGAAGAACTGAAGATCTATTCTTTGTTGAAGGTGCCTCCCTATAGCAAGAGGGTACTTCTGAGGCTCTTGCCAGACCAACCACTCAGCCCTCTGTGCCTATCCCATCTCCCTCCAAGCCCACTCACATTCCATCCACTCCCTCCTCTCGGGCCAAGCCAACCAAGATCACTGAGTTGTATGACAGCCTGTCTACACTCATTCTCAGCATTAGAGATGAGCAAAATGCCAAATTTGCTCATCTGCAAGATCAGATCCATCAGTTGGCTGTAAACATGAAGGTGGTGGCTGATGCTTATGAAGAGATCAGAAGTGCAATCCCTGCCACATCAGCTCCACCTCAGCCTAGTGTCCCTGAGCGTACTCTGTCTCCCAGTCCTGAGCCACCTAGTCCCTTTGAGTTGGCATCTCCTGTTCCTGGTGTTGAAGCACAGGAAACTGAACCAGCTGGCACAGAAAGCACTTCAAAGGCCTCTAGCAATGAGGCAAGTCCTGGTCCTCCTTTGGACTATGGCATAGAGGAAGAGGGTCTTCAGGAAACAAGCCATCATGAGCCTACTGAAGCAGAAGCTCGGGATTCTATCCTGTCCACTCAAGAGACTGAGCAAGTTGAGTAGCTGGTAGCTGCCATCTCTGCTTCACCATTTCTACAGACTGCCCTCAATGAGGAAATGAGCATTGTGCCTGTTGTTGATTTTGAAGCTATTGATCACAATGCTCTACTGCAAGCTCAGAGGAGAAGGCTGGAAGAAATATTTCCTCCTACTGAACCAGCTCCTCCATCTCTTGCTGCTTATGGTCTCTCAGAGGAACAAAGAGATCAATTAGCTCTTTCAAGACAGGCAATACAAGAGTTGTTTGAGGTCTCTGATGATGATAATGAACCAAGTCCTGAGCCTCCTGCACCAGTCCAGCCAGAAATTCCTTTTGCTCATGTGCCACTACGAGCCATTCCTGTCTCTCAGATCCCTCCTCCTGCTGATTTTGTTGGCCTTCCTGATGATGCCAAAAAGGGGCAGAAGAAGAAGCAAACTGGAAAATCTACTGCTGAGCCATCTGGGAAGACATACAGTAAGAAGACTAAGCCAAAAAAGAAGTGATTGATTAGAACTTAGGCTGAATCTTCCTATTGTGTTTTGATTTAGCTGTTTGATTGTAGTTGTTTATTGATTGATGGTACTTTTTGTGTTGAAAACTGATCCTTGATGTATTTAATGGTTTTTGTATAGCAACAATTGATTAAATGAATGAATTTCTTGGTTGCAATATTGTGTGCTTATTACTCATTAAATATCTTCACATCATCTGTTGTATTTGATATCTTTTGATATATAATGCATATGTTGAGGGGGAGCTTGTTAAAGCAAACCCAAATACTAATCCAGTTTGTAAGTTGTTTTGTCATCATCAAAAAAGGGGAGAATGTTGAATCAAGAAGTTTTGATGATTCCAAATCAACTCTCAAGAGCTTGGATTGAAGATATCAAAGGAGCTCAAAGTGTTTCAAGTGAAGAATTTCTAAGTAATTGCTGCTAGATCTACTGTAGGATCTTTAGCTTTAGTTATGAATGGGTAAAAGTTTTTGATTTGAGGAAAAGATGTTTTTAAACCTTGATTTTATGTTAAATCTTGACTTATTTGAAAGATACCTACAAACAGACGAAGTTTGAAAGTTTAAACTGAACTGGCATGTTGGAAATTCGAACTTTGCTTTTGGAAATTCGAATTTCAAGCTAAAACTGAACAAGTCTGAAGAGATGTCTCTGTGTCAGACGAATTTTCTTCTCCAAAATTCGAATTTTCATCTAAGTCTAAAAGAAGCCTTTTTGGTGACAGACGAACTTCAGATCTTCAACATTTGAATTTCAGATAAAATGCAATTTGAGAAAACCAAAGAAATTCGTCTGAAATAATGTTAAAGTTCATCTGAAATCAAGATGAAATTGAGTTTCAAAAATACTATCTGACAGACGAACTTTGGCTTTCCAAAATTTGAATTTTCATATAAGTCTGAAAGAAGCTTCTTTGAAACAGACGAACTTTGAGTCTTCAAAATTCGAATTTCAGACAAAACACAACTTATGAAAATGGAAGAAATTCGTCTGAAACAATGTTAAAGTTCATCTGAGATCAAGAATAATTTAAGTTTCAAAACTGCTTTCTGTCAGATGAACTTTGAACATTGAAATTCGAATTTCAGAAGCTAAGGCTGTGAGTCTGTTGGCATGAAATGTTTACATACGAATGACAGAGTTTTGTAACTTCAAATGTTGAAGTTAGTCTGAAAAGAATCTCTCTAACAGACGAACTTCACTCCTTCAAAATTCGAATTTCGAAGAAAGTGAACTACTGTGCCTCCTTAAACGTTCTACAGACAGACGAATTTTGGGCTTCCAAAATTTGAATTTCAAAGGCACTGTAGAAAATTGAAAACACTGTTCACACTTAACCAAAAAACTTTCTTCTTGAAAATTCGTATGTCACATTGTGAAAATATTTTGTAAGTTTCAAAATTCGAATTTCACTTCATGAACAGACGAACTTCGTGCTGTAACATTGGAAGCTTTAACCTTCGGTTCCTTCGAAATTCGTCTGTTGGCCAACCGAAATTCGAATTTCAGTATGTCAGAAGCATTAACTGCGGTTGGTTAATGGATAGTTTTTCAGAGTAACCGTTGGATAACTTCCCCAACGGATAGATTTTGTCTCTAACGGACATTTGAGACCTAAATCTATAAATATAACATCACTTGAAGTTGTGGGTAACGAATCAAACTTGTATATACCGAATTTCTGCCAAATCCTCTTCTCAAAAGCTTTTAACCTCTCAACTTCAATATCTGTACTTTAACCTTCATATATACTCTATTCAAGAGAGTTATATCTTTGTAAAGAATCTACTCTTCATCTGGAAGATAGATTTACTTGTGAGGGGAAATCACAAGGGGATTGGAAAGCACATTGTAAGAGTGCTTAGAGAGATTGAGAAAGCTCCAGAAACAGAGCATACTCGTTGTACTGTGGCATTAGCAAGAAGCCCGTTGAATTCTTGCTGTATAGTGAAAAATCTCAAGAGTTGTCTTGGGGACAGGACGTAGGTCAAGTGGATAGACCGAACCAGGATAAATTACTGAGTCTTCTTCTCCTTATCTTTTTTTTTCAGCTTGCTCTATTTTATATGTTGCTTCCATTACACTGTGCTATCTTCACCCATTTCACTTTGTGCAGAAAAATTTCAATCTTCCCAATTCACCCCCCTCTTGGGAAGTCAGCCTTGCTAACAAGGAGAACCAATGCTAAGTTGTTAAGAGAAGGCATGACGTATCACGAGTTGTTGAGAATGATAGCATCGATAATGGGTAATGAATGTAATGTAGTTGGGGTGAAGTATATAGTGAAGTTAGATTATAATACATTTATATATCTTTTAAACAAGGAAGGAGTTAAAAAATTGATAAGGTTTAATGATGAATTTGCACATGTATACAATGGTGGGAATACAAATGAAAGTGTAAAGACACTGATGGAACATTCAGAAGGGTAAACTGTCTTGGTTAGATATTTAATCATACTTAAATTTAATTTTGGAATAAAATGATAATAATGAAGGAAAAAATAGACAGCCGAAAATAGGTAGAATGAGTTGGAAAAGCTGAATTCCTCACTTGCAAATTCAGTTAATTCAACTTGGAACATTTTTTCAAGGTTGATTAAATAAGACATGGAATGCTGAAAATAGTTATATTGAGTTGGAAATTATAAATTTCTCTCATGGGAATTTAGTTGTATGAAATTGAAATTTTTTAAGCTAACTTTTTTCAATAATTTGTTGTAATGTATTATGATTATTTGTGAATACAGGATAGAGGCTATAATAGGATTTTCATTGGATGATTCTCCTTCTTGGGAGGAAGGGAATGCTTTTGTGGAGGATGAGAATCCTTCTTGGGAGAAAGTCAATGCTTTACCTTGTGCAACTCAAAGTGTGCTGTACCACAGCCAATATTGAATTCTATGAAATGGAAGAACCCATTTGTCGGAGTAGAATAGACATTTCCAAATACAAAGATATTCATAAAAGCAATGTACAAATAGTGTTGCTCACAAATTTGGATACAGGTAAAGAATAGTCCAAATAAGATGATTGCGAAATACATGATTATTGGGTGTGAATGGAAGATAACGCCATAATTTGTTGGAAAAGAAAGTCCCTTCCTATGTGTACATCATTTTTCTACAATGAACACACACATAGTGCAAAAGACTACCTTCTTGTGCCTCGAATGGTCAACTTAACACTAGTAGCATGTATAATTGGTGATGCTTTGATGGGTAATCAGGAAAAAAATGAAAACTGAGATTATACAAGACTTACTAAGGGATTATAGAGTAATCCTCACTTACAAGCAAGCATACTGCAAGAGAAAAAGCCTTAGAGGAAATTCATGGTCATCCAAATGATTTATGTATGTTAATCTCATGGCTTTGTGATAGATTGATGGAGATGGACCCTAATACAATTACAAAATGGGAAGCATTAGGAAACAACACATTTGAGAGGCTATTTATTGCGTATGGATGTTGCATAAATGGATTTTTGCTTGGCGTCTAACCAATATTATCTATAGATGACTTCCATTTGAGTGGTCCATACAAGGGGACCTTGCTATTAGCCTCAGCATATGATGCAAAAAACAACCTGTTCCCCTTGGCTTATGCAATTGTAGGTGGGGAGACATATGATAATTGGGTATGGCTTCTTCAGAATGTGAGAGAGATTACCAGTTTAGTGTAAATAACCATTCTTTTAGACATGCATAATGCAATTATTAGTGTAGTGCGAGATATTTTTGGAAATGATCGACATACATACTACTATGGGCATGTAAAGGAAAATTTCAGTTATGAGTTTATGAAAATTACTATAGGCACTAAAAGGAGAAAGAGGAAGGATGATGCATTTAAGTTATTGGATGATGTTGTATAAGCAAGGTTGGAGTGTGATTTTGATAAAACAATGGACAATTTGAGGCATTTCTCCCCTAAGGTGACACAATGGCTAAAAAACAAATGGTGACATTTATTGTTGGCCATTATCTCGATTTCAACATCCAAGGTGAGATCATATAAGAATAAATCTGGCTAAGTTATTCAATGCTTGGTTGGTAAAGGAGTAGATGCAGAACATATATACTTTGATAAATGAGCATTGATCCAAATTGGCAAAGAAATTGTATAGTTGCAAGATGGTTATGTCAAAGTGGACAAATGGGGTTCATCCAAATGTGGAAGAGTAGCTACAAAAGAATGTGGCAAGGGCTAAAACTATGGTCACTAAACATTATAGCTTAAGTAGGATATCAGTCCACACTGCATCCGTAGATTTGAGGGTCAATCTTAGAACTCGGAATGCACCTATCAAGTATAGCAAATGGTTGGAATTATATCTCCACATGCATATGCAATAATTATATTAGTTCATGATAATGTTTATGCATATGTTGAAGACTGTTGCAAGATAAGTGCACAAGAAAAAATATGCAGTAGCACCATGATTCCAATGGAAACAAATGGCATGCCACAGTTGGATGAACTAACACCCAGTGATAATGAATCAAAGACCTTTTTGCAGCCACCTATTACCACACTTGCTCCTAGTAGACTGCAGACTAGGTGACGAGAGTCTCAGTTTCAAAACAAGAAGGTGTACGTGTTCATTTTGTCACCAACCTGACAATAGTTGCTCTTGCTGCAAGAATCCTAATCCCATGTAGATCTTCTATAAATGTGGAAGATGAAAACCACCAGCATATCAACTAGTTCACCTTGATTCTTTTAGTGGTTTGGATAATCTTTTTTGTATAGATACGCACCCCATATAGATATTTTTTGGCAGAACTTGGGGTTGGCAGAAGTCATTATGCAGCCCATATATGTTTTTTTTTAAAATGGGCACTGCATATAGGTAGGTGATAGGAATGTTTTTTAGGGACATGAGTACTGAATATGTAGGAATGATAACTTGTAAATTGGTAGGACTACCTTTGATGTAGGAATGATGTCTATGTAAATAACATATATGTAAGAATGATATATATGCAATAAACATATATGCAAGTTGAACATGTTTAAGTCATTTGTCATAATTTAATGTGCATGCATGTATTGAATGATGTCTACATTTATACAAATTTCCCAAGTAGACTGACAATTATTCCTAAGTAGTTAAAACTAAATTCTCAGGTGGTGAAAACAATGTTCCCAAGTAGTAACAACAAAATTCCCAGTTGATCATGCCTGAATTTCCCAAGTGATAACAACTAAATTCTCAACTGATCGTACCTAAATTCCTAGGTGGACTAACAATTATTCCCAAGTAGTTAAATCTAAATTTCTAAGTGGAGAAAATAATATTTCCAAGTGCTAACAACTAAAGTCCCAATTAATTGTACCTAAATTTCACTATTAATACTTAGCCTGAAATTGAATTTCACAACCGAAATTCATCTGTCAAAGAAAAAAAAAACTCTGTAACTTCTAATTTCACTCAGCAAAGTTTGAATGTTGCACAAAATAAACATGAGTTAAAAACCAAAATTCATCTATTAACCAATATTTTGGGCCTGCCTTGTTCCTTCTTGACATTTGCATTCTTTACTCTGGCCATTTTCCTAAGAAATTTGTTTTGATGAATGCTTCAAAGATGTTTTTAGGGTTTGGTTTAGTGTTTAATCGATGGAAAAAGGTGTTTTACTGAAGGAATATGAGAATGGTTGAGAGAAAATAGGAATAGCACTAGTCAAAATGCGAATCGGGTTGCGTCTGTTCAACATCTAACCATCTAATTCCTTTTTTGTAACCGTTTGATAGATGCATTTTGAGGGTCACAATTTGAATTTTGGATGGTTCCATTTCCACAAAGCATAGAAAACTGTCTTGATAGACGAATTTTCAACCTTGAAGTTTGTTTGTCAGAGACTTACTTCTCAGACAATATAACATTCATTTTTCAGTCTTGAAATACAACTGTCAGAGACTCACTCAAACAAAGACAGAAGCTTCAACAGATGAATTTTGTTTCTCAAAGTTCGAATGCTTGAAGTTTTAATTAGAAAGAATGTACACATATGATGTCCAATAGATAAATGTTGGGATTTAAAGTTTGAATTTCAAAACTTTATGAAGAAGTGTATGAAATGCAAATATTGAATCATCAAAGTTCGAATGTTGTATTCACACAAGCATAGTATATACATATACCAATAATCAAAATTCAAAATTTAGGATGTTAACAGACCAATTTTGAGCAAGATGAAACACATGCATAGTATATAAGGCACTGAAATTTGACTTTTAAATGGTCAAATTTGTATTTTGAACAAGCAAAGTCACTCAATAAGTCAGATAAGGCATGAAAGTTCGTCTATCAATTAAAATGCGATTGTTGTAGAATAGAGCTTACAAATAGATGCTAAAAATTCAAATTTCCATTTTTCTTCAGCAAATGTTGCTTGTCCAAGTGTAAGATACTCCTTTATTTTGATTTCTTATTTCATAAGCTCATGAGGAGTATCTACAAAACATCTTATACATACTTCGATACTTAAATTAAAGTATGATTTGACAAATTAACTCAAAAAATAAAAGGATTAAGAAAGACACTTGTCCAGGCAAGATCAGTTGGGAATTTAGTTGTTACCACTTGGGAATATAATTTTATCCACTTGGAAAGTCAGGCATAAGCAGTTGGTAATTCAGTTGTTACCACTGGGGAACATAATTTTATTCTTCTAGAAATCTAGGCATGATCAGTTGGGAATTTTGTTGTTACCATTTAGGAATGTAGTTTTCAGCACTGGGGAATTTAGGTACGAGACTTTAGAATTCAGGTCTAATTATTTGGGAGTTTAGTTTTAACCACTTGAAAATATAGTTTTATTTACTTGGGAATTGAAGCATGATCAGTTGAGAATTTAGTTGTTACTAGTTAGGAATATAATTTTATCCACTTGGAAAATCAGGCATATTCAGTTGGGAATTTAGTTGTCACCACTTGAGAATATAGTTTTATCCACCTAGGAATTCAAGTGTGATCAGCTTGGAATTTCGTTGTTAGCACTTGGAAATATAGTTTTCAGTACTTGGGAATTTAGGTATGAGCACCTAGGAATTCAGGTCTGATCATTTGGGAGTTTAACCACTTGGAAATATAGTTTTGTTCACTTGGGAATTGAGGCATGATCAGTTGGGAATTTAGTTGTTACCATTTGGAAATATAGTTTTATCCACTTGAGAAGTTTGTCATGATCAGTTGGGAATTTAGTTGTTACCATTTAGGAATATATTTTTGATCACCTTGGAATGCATACAAACCCACTATAACATATATTGCCACTCAAAAATTAAATTCCAACTTCAAATTTTGTACAAAAGGGGTATTCAAAACTAATAACCTACTACTATATGTATTTTCATTCATAAATTTAATTCCACTTTGACACTTTGTACAAAAAGGTCATCAACAAAATTGAATTACACAACTATATTGACAACTTGTTTAGACCTTTAGTCTTCGCCTTTTGAGTTCCATGGGAATAGAGGTCAAGACTTGTTCACACAGTTAGTTAGGCAGATGTTTTATCAACCAATACACCAACTCACGTGGCATATTATCTATTTGCTCCTACACAAATAAAAAATATAATATACATAAAACTCCATTACAGGAGAAATGATAATAAACTAGTATAAATAACACCAATCGTGACAAAACCATTAACCATTGTTAAGTTGGGAGTGGTGTAATTAGCCCACTCTTTGTTTGGAGTGTTGGTCTAATGTTGTAGCCATGATATAACAATCATTCCACAGTCATCACTAAAAAAGTTACAAGAAATCAATAAAAAACAGCAAAAATAGGCATAAATGGAATAATCACTGATTCCACTCACTTGGTTGGTTGTACAAGCATTTGTAGATATTTCAATTCTAAACTGTCTTTCTTTACAAGAACATGAGGTTTCACTAATTTCAAAATGTCTTCAATGTGTTGCTTTTATCTATTAACATTAAAAAAGTCATAGATTATTTAAAACATTACAAACATGGATAAAAAAGATTTTTAGATGTTGTTTCAAGTCATACCACTAAATTGCTCATTGACTTGATACCCATTGCAATGAGATCATTTTTGGAAGTCTTTCTCTTGTAAGTCTTGTTCTCACACAACTTACTTGAATACAGTGAATCCAAAAGATAAATTAAGGC
This sequence comes from Adenanthera pavonina, assembly GCA_026686845.1. Lineage (NCBI taxonomy): Eukaryota > Viridiplantae > Streptophyta > Magnoliopsida > Fabales > Fabaceae > Adenanthera > Adenanthera pavonina. The sequence goes on along the minus strand of JAIVEN010000019.1, from coordinate 4,573,727 downwards.
TATCTTTGTATCTACAACATAGCAAAACCAGTGTAGTGCATAACACATTGGTGCAAAAATAAATTAACAATCCCCTATATTGTTCCTAGTGTGCTATGGCATTATGAATTTTAAGTCATTCTGTGTTTTCCATTGCCTCGAAGTCATTTGTTGCTGATTTCAAAATAACAAATAATTCAAATTAATTTCAATTAATGCATATTAGATATCATGTAAAAACAATATTCAGGAAAATGAAAAAATATTCAATGTAACACATTATCATTAGCTTTGAGGGGGAAAATGTATTGTTAGACAACTCTATGTTCTTTCTTTTGGTCTTGAACCAAGATTCTTCCAATGATAGATAATACCTGCAAACCTTCTTTGAAGTCAGAAATAGCAATAATAACAAATTCCAACTACAATAGAATTGTAGACAAATGCACTCACATGAGCTTTTATCCATCTTCTTATACCTAGGCACTCACAATCAGCTCTTGTGAGTATCAGTCCATTAATATTCACAATTTCTCTATTACATAAATCAATAACCACATAATTAGGTAAACATTACTTAATTACTCTTTCCCATTTGTTGTGCAATATTTGAACACCTCTTCCATCTAATTGTTTTTTGCAATTATTCCTTCCTCTTATTTGCTTAAATGATTGAGATTGATACACAAATGAAGAACGCTTCATTATTTTCTTTTCTCTTTGGGATATTCTCCGTCCATCTTTTGTAGTGGTCACATCTTTGCTTGTTTTATCTTCCTTTTCTTCTCCATCCTATCCTTCTTCCCCATTACTTAAAAATTGTATATTTTCTTCCTCCTCTTCCTTTTCTTGTTCTTCATCCTCTCCCTTCTCTTCTTTGTCATCTTCTCTTTCTTCTTCTTCATCCTCTTTTCTTCCTTCTTCATCCTCTTCCTTTTCTTCTCTTACATTCTCCTCCTTCCCTTCATAATCCACTTCATTTTCTTCTTTATCATCCTCTTTTTCCCCTTCTTCATGCTTGTCCGCACCATCTCTTCTTGCTTTCATCTTCAACATATACATCAGAAGTCTACCTATATAACTCATGACCTTGGCATACATATGTTTTAATTCCTACAACAATGAAAATGATATGTTATTTTATAGAGAATTGTATAAGTGAAGCATTATAATAATTTGCTCTTACCAAATCATGGAATGCAAACATGGGTGGGAAGTCTAGGGAGGAGGTTGCTTCATTGATACTAAATGCTTTCAATATTTCGTAAAAGCTCTCCTTCTCATCCTCAACATGCTTTTGAACTCTTTTATGAGTCTAATATTTCAATGCATAAAGAGGTTGTGGCACTTCATTTATACCAAGAGAAAAATATTGGATAAAAAATAGCTGCAAATAGACTGAAAGTAAGAATAGAACTAAAAACAGGAATGTGAGGAAAATATTGTATAACAACTAAAACATATATTTGTCAAATGAAATCACATACCACTAAAAAGTATAAGCACCCTTCAACCGTTTTTTTTTTCCTTCACTTTTCCCTTTCTATACCCACTTTTTATATTCTGAAATTTCTTTGGCAAGCTTCTTGTATACAAAAGAAGACGAATCATACTGAGTGTCTTCAAGCCTTAGACTAGATACAATTTTCAATAATCTATGACTAACATTTGAACCTGTGCTTGGGCAAAGAAAGTTTCCCAGGCAATACAAAATAAAAAATAACTCAAATCTAATTTTATCTTCACCTAAGAGTATCTTATTTTCTATCATCTTATAAGATACTTCCCCAAATTCCCCCCTTAATAAAATAAATGTATCACTACCACATTCTTACTTAATTTCTTGCCTAATATAAGGTAATCCAAACAATCGATTAACAATTTTGGGGTCCATTAGACATTGTTTACCTCTAATATAAACAGTTGAGGTAGGTGGATCAAATTCCTTTATCACTTCCTTACATAGCTCTTTATGAAAACAAGACATTCAATGTCTATTAGGGTGGCAATTTTTGCCACCCTTTCCATTAATGTCTTTCTCCTTTTTATATGCTTTAAAACTTTTTGAAGTTACTTGGGTGAGTATCTTGTTTCAAAAGGAATCTATTCATTAAAAAAGGGAATACATTAGCAACATTACATCAAATTACAAAATCAGCTTTACTTAAAGTCACAAATAACATACCTCATAATATTCTGATGAAATTTCTCTTCTCTTTTCCTTTACCATTTTTCATTTATTTAGAAAATTTTGTATCTTTTTACCAAGTCAATACACTTCAATTTGACAGGCCAAAAGTACTATTACACAAATATATATATAAATAATAAAAAGAAAAACAAAATTCACATTTTATATATAGAGTCCTTACAATAGTTCAATTTTCTTTTACTAGTAAGCTAATGATGTACATCAGTTATTTAATTTTCCTCCAATTTCATAAGTACCAGCGACATACACCACATAAAAAATTTCAATCACCTATCCTACCATTCGAATTAACATAAAACGAGCCTGTACATTGTAGGCAAAAAGAATCGCAATTTTTTATTCTTTTGGCAAGTCACACCAATTTTTTTATCAAGTTTCAAACTTACTATGTTTTTTGCACTACTAAATTACTAGTGCCCTCACAATTTTTTCTTTGCTCGTGAATAACAGAAACTTAGGATTCATAAGTTAGATTCTAGCAATAGACAATCAAATAAAATCTCATTGATTCTAGCAAACCACAGCAAGATCACACGATAGATAAATGAAACTCATGGACAAAAACTCAAATACTGGATGACACTTACTTAAAAATTGTGAGCTAGTAGAGAACACCACCACCCATAGTTGACAACGAAGCAACGGAAAGACGAAGGCTTCCGATTGACCACCACAGAGAATGATGGGGGATGAAGATCCACCACAGAGCACAATCGTATAGTGAGACGGAGCACCATCTTCACCGGCTAAAGCATGATTGTAGAGGGAGCACAGTGTCACGGGGCCATTACTCTCTCCCCCAAAAGCGCGCTCAAAGGGGCGTGCAACGCACCCGCTTATATGCCCAGGTCATCCCCCAAGTCCATTCGATGTGGGACGTAACAACTCCCACGGCCAATCCGTGACGCCCACGTCACGGGTGGCCCACCGACTGGGCAAACCCGGGGTAGGCTCTGATACCACTTGTCATGGGGTTATTACTCTCTCCCCCAAAAGCGCGCTCAAAGGGGCGTGCAGCGCACCCGCTTATATGCCGAGGTCATCCCCCAAGTCCATCCGATGTGGGATGTAACAACAGGCTACAGATTTTGTTTCCCAGAGAGGGAGAGAGAGAACTATATCTACAAAGGCTTCTAACAGAAGACCACAGAGCACGACCGTGGCGTGTGACAGAGGACTAACTTCAATGATCAGATCACAATCAGAGAGGGAGCACTGCGTAGGGAATTTTTTTCACAGGGAGATCTTGCAGACAGGGACAACAGAGTAGCAAGTTTTTATTAGATAAATTACGGACCATCAAGTTTTTTTATTTGTTTTCCATTATTAACTATTAAAGGGTAATTTTATTCATTATATTTTAATTTTATCCCGATCTAAAAATTAAGTATTTTTGAATAATTAGATAAATTAAAAATTCTAATTTATTATTATTTATGATTGGCATACTAGAGTATCTTTTTTCCCCCTTTGTTTCTATGCGGTGTATGCTCTCTCACTCAGTTTGCTTAATTTTTTCACTTCTTACTTTTTTTATGCTTCATGGGAGGGGAAACCATGTATACGTGTCCCACCTAGACGTTAGTCTCCTGTTGCAATAGGTCTAGCTGTCCTTATATAATGCAGATTAGATATCTTGCATTCAGATTTTGTTCGCTCAAATCTAGATATTATCTTTCTTTCTTTCTTTTTTTTTTCTTTTAATGAAACTGGATTCACCAAATCAATGCATTCTTCTAAACCAAAGTTACGAAACATCATAATTTTCTCTCGCTTTTTTTGATACTTCATGGGAAGGGAAGCCATGCTATTTATGGAAAGCATGAGACAATATCTTGTTGCCATTTTTCCATCTTTCATTATGAGAATGTTAAGGCTCCAGGTGACCTTATATAATGCAAATTTGATATCTTGCACTTAGGTTTAGTTCGTTCAGATCTAAATTATCTTTTTTTTTTTTTGTAATGAAACTTGATTCATGAAGTCAATGCATTTTTCTCAATGAAACATCATTTCAAAATCCTACTGACCCTCTAGGCTACATGAAGAGAGTGGCTCACACATTCAATGTAGCCCGAAGGGTCGTTGGTGATGACACCAGTAGTCCTCTGTGGGCATAGCTTTTTTGTATTGGATGTCGTGTTTTGATTGGAACTAGAATTCTCTTCCCGTGTGATGCTTGGGCAGTTCTTGAGGGCCAATATTTTTGAACTAATGTAAACGTAACAACTTAATTTAGAAAGTTGAAGCAGACAGTAGTTGATAATTTCATGATAGATAACATAGTACAATAGAAGTCTTACAATACTACATGAACTTGTACAGACAAAACCAATAATTGTTAACAACTAAAGGTTGAATTGTAGTAGATTTTAACAAACTCCTTACATGATGCGAACTGAAGTTTTGAAGGTGGCTGTGATCATGATATTCATCATGTGAATAAAAATTTGGTCAATGCTAAATAATTTGTTAGATACAGCTCCACAGCATTGCAGATCCGATTCCTTTCTTTTATGGATTTTTTTTTTCTTTTGTGAGAGCAGAGCTCTCAATTTATTTCTAGATGGGGTTAACTTTTTGCATGGAATCTGGGATGTCCCAAATTCATCACGAGATATCACATCACAAACTTTTGAAGCAGGTGGTAAAGTGACTACAGGCTAAATCACAAGGCAGCATATTATCATATTTCATCCAATATTAAAAGAGAACGTACATTGTCTGATATATTAAAAATTTGATGAATAAGGTAAAAATTAAACATTCATTTCATCTCACAAATAAACTGCCAATAGATATACTCATAAGTTAACTGCCACTGGAAATACAGCAGGCACCAGCGTGCAACATATTCAAGCTGCTGTATTAGATTCCGCCATAACAATTCACTAGTGCACACTTTCATAGGGCAACATAAGCGGAGGAATGACATATTTAATAAACTGAAATGAAAGCTCTGGCTCTCCTAGGATTCACTACTGCACTCTTAAAATTTATATTTGCTTTTATATATATATATATGTATATATAAGTTACGAATAGAGATGCACTTCTAGGATTCATCATTTCCATGCGCAATAAGGTTTTGTGTGTCAGGATTCTTGCCCCAAGCTCTTTCCTTCCAAATCAGCTCCACCTCATCGAATGTCAACCCTTTGGTCTCTGGAACATACACAGCCACAAAAAGAAACGCAAGCACAGCTATACCAGCTAAAATCAAGAAAGTTTGACCAGTCCCTACAGCATCAGCAATTGAAAGAAAGGTCTGGGACACGATCAAATTTGAAACCCAACACACAGTAGCCGACATACCCCCACATATTCCTCGATATTCTTCAGGATATATTTCTGAGTTCATAGTCCATGGAACAGGTCCTATTCCAGGTGAGAAGAAAGCAATATACAAGGCTAAACCCACAATTGCAAGCCACCCATACAAACTGCTTGTAGAGCCAGAAGATTTGTTAATAAACGACACAGCAAGTATGATCAAAGAGGCAATTACTCCAGCTAAGCTAGAAAGGGCCAATTTTCTCCGCCCTGCATGATCAATTAGGTAAATGCCAAGAATTGTACCACCAGCATTCATAGCAGCAACAATGAGGGATAGAAGAAGAGCCAACTGATTAGACTGGAAGCCAGCCATTTGGACAATTGTTGGGCTGTAGTACATGACTGTGTTAATACCGGTAAACTGCTGAAAAGCCTGCATAGCGATGGGATGTTATAAGAATACACATCACTTGCATGAAAATGATATCATTTACAAAGAAATGTAGAACTAATTGCAACATGCTTCCAAAATTGAAGTACCTGAATCTTAAATGGCTTGATCACAAATTTAACAACAATGCACAAAGGATAGTGAAACCACCGAAAGGTACAAATGATAATTTTCTCACAATAACCATCAGAGGTCAAGATGACAAAATGTGAATTGAGGATTAAGAGAGACAAATAATCACACTCGACGAATGATAACTATTAAAATCCCCGACGTTTGATCAAATAGGCAAAGATCTCTTCTATTAATATAAGCAAACCATGCTCATGAAACTCAGTGCTCTCATGGGTACTCTTTGCTATCAATCTCTAAAAGTAGTATTTACTTCTGTATTACTGAAATCATTGCTCTAAGAGACACAAGGTCTGCTCAAGCCATAATATCTGAAAGTCGTCAAAACCAGGCCAAGCCAAGCCAAAGTTAAAACAGCTCAGTTTTCAGTTAATCAACTGATCCAAATCTGGTTAATCTAATTATTTAACCATGATCATGTTAGCCTTTATATTTCAGGGTAAGATATTCTTCCTTACGCAAAGAGATGACTTAATTATAGAGTCCTCTCTTCTAAATGAAAATGTATGAGGACCTTTCTTTAGACGAAAAAAAAAAAAAAGGCACTCTTAAATGGAGCCCTACAAGATTCTCTCTAGGAAGGCTGTTAAAAAGCATAACATGCCTCTTCCTCAGGCCTTAGTGCAGTGGAAGCACACCAGTCCAGAGCACACCTCCTGGGTGTCCTCCAGTATTCCAACAGCAGTCCCCAAACATTCACTTTGGATTTCCTACTGATCCTTGAAGTCAAGGATCTCTATAAGGAGGGAGTAAGTTGACTCGTGATTAATCAGCCAATAGGGCCTGAATAGGTTCTATCATGCACTTAGCAGCAACAGAATCTGGTAGAGGGGTATCTTGGGGGATTCATGAAGTAAGATGTAATAGTCACATAAGATTTCTATATCTTTATCATTGTTATCTCATTATCTTTTGTATCTTAGGATAACATTAGTTTTTTATTATTCCCTTAATTTTTAGGAGAGGATCATGCGATATGCTCTGTTAGTCAATTCTCTTGGACTCTATATGTATTGGTTTGCCGATCAATGAGAATCAAGCTTTGCACTGCATAACACAATATCATAATCATATTAATATAAATATAAAACTGTCATTCTGATATTATTAGGCTATGTTTTGTAACAATGGTATGTCCTAATTAATATTTAAGTACCTGCAGTCCACCTCCAACAAGGAAAGCAAGCCTAATTTCTTTTGACTTGAACACATCCCAGTATTTGATATCATTCCTCTTTTGGCTTTCTTGTTCATACTGAGCAGTAAGAAAATCAACTTCATCCTCTAAGCGAGAATAGTCATATATCTTAGTAAGCACAACAACTGCTTCATTTTTCCTTTTCTGCAAGCAAAGACGAAAAATATGGGATGGCTTCATAATCAGTATCATTTGAAGACAACATCTTTGACATAAATTCTAGGGGGAAAAAAAGAAATAAAGAAAGCAAGAAAAATGTACCTTGATAAACAGCCATCTGGGGGATTCAGGTAGGAAGAGCATAAAGAAGAACTGCAGAATTGCTGGCACACCTGCAACTCCAAGCATCCATCGCCAAGTGCCAGGGACCTGCTTGATTATGAATGTGGTAGGTGGTCAACAAACAGATACCCAAAAAGGTTTGAAACAGGAATGTAATATTCCATGAGCCAGGTAATTCCTAAAATGTGAAACTACTCCCATTTCGTGGATGTTATTTTTCTAGCTCTTGTCAAATACAAGAACAGTAAAGCCTTTAAATTTTCAGAAATTGAAAAAGTGAAGGTATTATATTGCTGTTTTGAAGCTACAATTTGGAGTAAGTTCATAAATACGACACGAATCATGGCAATGTAGTTCTCAGCAAAGGAAATGCCACTCCTAAGTCACTTACTATATCCAACCACGCAACCAAGTAACCTAGCTTTCTGGTATTGTATGCTTTCCAGTCTACGCAGTTTGATTTTTGACGAAAAAATAAGAAATCCTAAATTAGTTACTTGTTAAGAAAAAGATTCCCCAAAAAGTATATACCAAATAGAGAGACCTTGGCTACAAGCTGAGGATGCATATTATCAATCCTGACTTTAACTGGCCAGTATAAGGTTTAGAAGAAATATAAATTATTTGATGCATCCCTTTGTAAAATAAGATCATCAGCCTGCAAATTAAAATGACAGAACTATGCATCATCTAGATTGGCAGGAAAGAAAAGAAGAGGTTCCTTGTTTGATGTTTCTCAGTTAAAATTTTAAATTAGAAAGCCCCAATTATTTCTTTGTGCCACCCCGTCAAATCTGCAAGATGAAAAGATTTCGTGCCAGGAAAACATGCTTTGATGATAAAAGAAAAAGTTTATCCTCCAATCTTTTGCATGAATAAGATGTCATGCCCATTTATTTAAATTCATTTAAGACGCCTAGATACAGCTGCTAAGAATATCACTTCGGTTTATAAAATAAAACCAAGAAAAGTTAAAGTAAATATACTTTCTCAAAATCAATAACCTAACTTTCATTATTACACATAATTTAGTACTTCTAAGAATTACAGGATATTTAAAACATAATGCAGAAAAAGGCCAATTCTAAGAAAACAAAGTTTTTGTGGAGAGTAAGGCAAAACTAAACAGAAAATGGAATTTGCAGAAAACTACTTTCTTTAGACATAACAATTGCGTTCCGGAATTGAATTTTAACATAACATTAGCAGGAGATTTATTCTACCAAATAATAATAATAATAATAAAGAGGTTTATGATATGTTACAATTATAAATAAAGGAAGTTTTATGTAATTTTAGAAAACAAAAATAGGGGAAAAATAGGCATTTCTGTTGAGGTAAATTTTAAAGATGGAAGCTCATGTTTGTATAATTTAACAAGCAAGAGAGATTCCAATAATTTTATCAAATATCAAGGAATGTCAATGTAAATGTATACATTTCTTTTGAACCTTTTTTATAGAATAGGAAGGAAAATACCGATGAAAGTAAGGACTGTTAATATTGAATCTATGCCTTTAAGATCAATAAAAGAATATAAAATTAAAAAAAATTAGACAAAATTGGGTGGGCCAGCTGGAAAAAGAAGGAAAACAATAAGGCAAGAATGCAATCCAAAAAGCATTTAAGTGTTTTTCTTCTTGAGTTCTCTACCCTCCAGCAGTTGATGTTTTGACTACCACTTAGGTGTATATTCAAGTACTTTTAAATATCAATGCTATGCAAAGTTTGAATACTATATATATCTCATGCAGGAACTTGTTATCTTAAATGGGATATAAAGTTGTGCCTCCATTTATTTAACATTATTGCAAACAAATAAAATCCAACCAAACAGCAAAGCACCAAAAACTAACCTCTGTAAAAGCAAGATTTACGAGGTAGGAAACAAACTGCCCACCAGTTATCATGAGCACGTTTGTGCTTACTAATCCCCCTCTTATTTCTGATGGTGAAGCTTCTGCAATATACACAGGAGCAGTAACAGAAGCTATGCCCACACCAATACCAACTAGGAGACGTCCCAATATAAGAACATAAGGATCTGGTGCAGCAGCCATGACAATTGATCCAATAGCAAAGATAACATCAGCAAGAAGGGTTGCCTTCTTTCGTCCATAAGCATCATTAACCCAACCACCTGCTGCTGCTCCAAGAATTGCACCCACCAATGCCATGCTAACAATTGTTTCCTGGCAACTCATACACTCAGAATGACAGCTAAAAGAAGGATTGAAGAACAAGTTGAAAAATGCTGGAAAACATTGACAACAATCTGATAATTTCACCAAATAAATTTTACAGTGGGTACAGCACTTTATACATGAGAGGACAGAAATAGAGAGAATACAGCGAATTAGAAGGGGAAAAATTAGGGAATTTAAAAATTGAACTAGTCCTACAGAAACTACAGATCTAATCAGCATCATAATTACATATTAACAACACATCTGATAAGCTACACAACAATTACATATTAACAACATATCTGGCAGGTTATGCGATAATTAAATAATAACTACAGATCTGAGTATTTACAAGGACATAAAGGATCATAGGACTCTCCCATCAACACAGTACATAGCAGAAAAACTGCTAAAAGGTAGAGATACTAGTATTAGAACACAGAAGAGTTCTTTGGTAATAGCTAACAACCAACAATTCTAAGTGAATCTCTCCCTCTTACACAAAAAAAGATTCACTCAGTACCTCACTGCAAAAAAACTCACTTAAAGCAAGGTAAGACACAACATAAAAATACCTAAGACCAGAACACACTTACCAACTCTTGAGAAGCTGGCTCTATCCACCCAAAACCAGATTCAAATTCTTCTCCTCTTTTTCCAGTCCTTTTTTTTTTCCTGCTTTTAAAGCCTGCTCCGACTGCTCCCGAACCACTTGCCTCTCATTTTCACTGTGAATTTCGTCTTTTACTCCCCCTTTCTCTTTTGTGTTGTATTCTCCCTCAAGCAATCATTATATCTATTTTTATGAGGGCTTCATTCATGGAATAACGATATATCACCAGTCATACGATGTAAAGCACCAAATCAATTATCCAAGTTAAGTAATCTGCTGTACTAGCATTAGTCTGAAAAAGCAATAGGAAAAATGCTTTTTTGAGTTATAGTTCCAATAACACCATTGGGATTAGAAGGGAAACCTTGGCTAATTAATTTTGAAGCCAATCAACCTGTTCTTTATACAAAATGTTGGTTTAGTCACTTGTTTGGAAGTTCCTTCAGGGGCAGCAATGTAACCTTTGCTATCCATCTTTCTTGATGGCTTCCAATCAGAAGGATTGCCATGTACCTTCCAATATTTCCCCCTTGTATGTCCAGAACAACCACAACGATAGTACCAAGGCTTCCCTTTTTCCTGCTAGCTCTCATTGTTCCAGTTTGCACCTTTAGTAGCACAAAACCTTCAATAATTGTAGCAGTTGAAGAGGCATCTATATGAGCTTCCTTCTACTCTCTTCTCTATGAACTTTCTAAGAAGCCCTTCATTGAAAGCAGGGGCTTTGTTCCAAGAATTCTCCCCCTCACTTCATCCTAGGACTAATTCAGATCTACCAAGAACTTAGAAATCCTCTGGTTCTCAACAATTACCTTGCACTATGCATCTCTACGGTTGTCCCATTTTAGGCTGTGATATATATCAGCTTGTTGCCTAAGGTAAGTCACCTTGTTTGAGATTATTAGGATTACTCTTGTTCAAAAAAATTTCCAAAATATTATCTCAATCTGCATAGCTCTCCTTTACTGCTTCCCAAATCTCATGGGCAGTGTCCAAGAAGAGGAAAGTGCATCCTATTTTAAGATTCATGGTGTTAATCACCAAGGCATCACCATGCTGTTTTCAACCCTCCATACTTTGTATTTTGGGTCCTTTCCCATCAGTTAAATATTCCTCTTTTCCCTTGTCTGCAACAAAGAGCATATTAACACATTGCAAGCAATTGGGATCATTTAGCTAGCACCCAGTAATGAGAGTGATGGAAAACCTACTTGAATTTATTTTATGTTTTAATAATTATCTTTACTTTAAAAGTTAGATTTTCATTAAAATTAATTGCCTAAAATGCCTATAACCCCCTTTAGGCCAATTGCACATAACTCCCCCAATTTTTAAAACTTGACAATAAACCTCCCTAGACTTTTATTTTTGAGCAAAAAACTCCCTTCCATCAGTAATTCTGTTAAATCATCGGCAGAAAAGTGACATATCAGACTTCACTTAAACATTTGGCTGCTGACATGGCTTGAAGTATATATAAATCATTTTCTTTAAGACCCAAATGCAGAGCATCATATGGAGCAAAACATCATTTTCCCCATTAAAAGAAAACGCACAGCACCTGTCCATATTCTTTGCTTCCCTATTCATAGATTGAACCCGATGAATCAACTTCTTCGCCACCATTCCCTCTAAAAGAATTCCCCCTAGCCATAGAAGTCAAATACCAAGGCCCGTTGAAGTGGGACAAGGAAAAAATAGGTGAAAGAGATAAGGAAAATAGGAGAGAGAAGTATAAGAATTTCAGGGGGAGAGAGATATCACTAAAATTCTCAAATATTATTCAAATCAATGGTTAAGGTTTGAACATAACTAAGTAGTCTTGCCTCTAATTTAGAGAGCCCAAACCCTAGTCTAACTAGAATCCTAATAGAATTGAACTCTTTTCAAATTATTTTAAATTTAAACAAAAGATAAATATTAAATTAAAACTATGTCCTAAAGATAAGATAAAAGATAAATCCTAATACATTCAAAATAAAAAATCTAAAGGGTAATATAAAGATCCCGATAGAATAATTTTATTTAAAATCCTAATTATTTTAGGATATTCCATTCTCCATCATTTGTAGGTCTTTCTTATGTAAAAGAAGCATAGGCTCTAATATTGCTTTTAGTAAATACAATCAACCCAAAAAGTATCTATTAAAGCTTCTACTCCACTACAATATAATAAAGAGTTTGACATTTAATATATTATAATATGAATTATTGAAATCACAAACGCCATAGACACAGACACCTATTATTCTTCCTCTTTCTGCAAAATTCCATGCCTTTGAATTTCAGCTTCTTCTTCCTCTTCTGTTTCTTGGGTGCCATGCAAGGTATATGTCGTTTGAGGTACATCTTGGTCTTCTCCACTGTGTTAGCAGGTTATTTTGTGAGGAGGATGGTTCCTTCATCGCTAGAGACATTGCTTTTCAATGATTATCCCCTTGAAGACTAATCGCACAAGAATGATTTCAATATGAAAAAGGCAAGCTTCTTTATTTTACAATTACAATTAGTTTTTGTTATAGTTTCCTACTTTATTTCTCTAACCAGAACAATTTTCTGGTTTCAGATGATTCAAAACAGATTCTGGGTATTTGTCAACATGGCTAGTGCATTACTCAACAAATGGAGAAGCAAGCAAAGAATATGTGCTGACCATTCCATAGCTGGCTCAATGGAACGACACTTACAATAAGGAATATGATATGATAGTAATAAAAGAAATAAGAAATTAGACAGGATAGTTATATGAGGATGGTCGTTAATGATCATTAGTGTCTTGTGTGTCCCTAAAAGGAATGAGGGGTCCTCTTGTGGTTCAAGCTTTGTTGCTAAATGAGAAAATGAATTTCAATTGTTATCTATTCTCTCTAGTTACTTCTATCTATCTATTCTTTCTCTCTACTTCTCTATTTCCCTCCTACTCTATTCTATTTTCCTCTCCTACCCCATTCTTTAGAACAATGGTATTAAAGCCACTTTCCTTGGATCAGTAGGGCAATGGATGTGGAACAACTACATCTTTTAGCAATGGCTCTTGAGACTGAACTGTGTGAAAAGTGCAGGAGGATGTCAATGGGTGGAGAGAGGAGATGCAGAGGGATCAATGAGGTACCTTGAATGAAGTGCATGATGCCATGGAGCATGAAGTCATGGAGAAAGACACCATGGGAGTTTAAGAAGAAGCTAGGTCTTCCTTACCATTGACCACAGTAGACTATCCTAGATTGCTGGTAATTTCAGCACAAGATAATGATACTTCCAAGAAAGAACAATGCAACGAGATGCAATCCCAAGGACCTCCTATAGCTGATGATGATTTCAAGAATGTGAGACAAGAGCCTCTAGTAGTCAATGAGAAGCATCCCAAGAACGTGACACAAGAATCTTTAGTTGTCAATGAGAAGGCACCCACTCCCACTTTCATTCTTGCGTTCGGCCAAACTATTACATGGCTTCCTAACCACGTGGTGCCCATGGGTGAGTTCGCTGGCATTTGCAGTCAAAGTATTCAAGGTTCCTTCACAGTGGCAGCTCATGCCTTCAGTTCTCGCCGTCGCATCTTATATATCTGAAGACCCAAAAGGGTTTGAAACTTCAACTCTTCCAAGTTGGTTGGGAGTCTAAGGGGAAAAAGAGGTTTATAGCCTGGCTACTATTGTTGGTTGTCTTCCTTGGCCATGGGATTCAACGAGTAGAGGCTTAGAGATGGGTTGCCATCATTGTCTCTTCCTCTGAGTTGCAAGTTTCCACGAATCAAAAGATATAGAAAAGCTTTAGGGAAGAGATGTGAGTGTCCAGTGTGTCGGGCTCAAGAGTCAATCATGTCGGTGGGTGAGTGGGTGTTTGTTTCATTTGAAAGTAAACAGGACAGGTGGCTAACTTGTTTTCTCTCTACCGAAGTGGTGTCAGCTTTCGAACGTGAGAAAGAAGGAAAGAAATAAAATAAAATGGAAGCAGAGCAAAGGGGCTGTGATAGCTTTGCAATTGATCAATCAAATGGGCCCAATCTCAATAACTGTCATTACTGCTAGCCCATAGGATACTTTTTGGATAGTCATTAGCACTTTTCAAGAAACTGGTTCTTACTACTACTTAATGTACTACCTGGATTTCTTGTACTTCCTTTGAGTTTTTCTTATACTTGACCCTTTGAGGTCAAAGTTCTTTGGCGGAGGGAGCATTGATATGATGATAATAAAAGAAATTAGTTAGGATATGCGGGCTCCTTTCGTGGTTTGGACTTTGTTGCTCAATGAGAAATTGAATTTCAATGATGTTCTCTATTCTCTCTAGCTGCTTCTATCTATCTATTCCTTCTCTCCATTCTTCTCTTTCTCTCTACTTCTCTATTTCCCTTCTATTCTATTTTCCTCTTCTAACCCATTCTTTATAACAAGATAACAGATGACAACTCATATTCCCCCCTTATTTGCCTTAAAAAAACTTGCTCATAAGAATAGTTTGGTCAATTACAACTCTATCCTTTTGTTTATTTTAATTATATTTTAATTTTATCAAATATTATAACTATAATTATAATATAAAATTATGCCTATTCTTATTTAGAACAAACCAAACAAGACATCAAGTAATATCATTCCATTCCATTCTATTCCAATTTCCATTCATTTTTCTATTTTTTTATAATCCATTCCAACATACCAAACATACTGTTATTCTCCCTTCTCCCTCCCCCTCTTTCACCATTGTCCTACATCCCTCAAAGGAAAATCAGGGATTCACGTAACCAAATCATTTATATTCCTTCTTGGAATGATCCGAACAGAGTTAAGTCCACCAGTTTACTGCATAGCACATTGAAAGTTGTATTTATGGTCCTATTCCACAAAAGGAGGCCATTCAAAGACCAACAAATGCACATGTCCCTGCTTCTCCCATTCCCAAAAGATGTTATACTTGAGAAATTGTTAGGTGTACAGATGGACGATTAAGAAGTAGTTAGCAGCTACGTAGTTAAGTATTGTTAGTACGAAAGAGGGTTGATTAGCTTTCTAACTAACTTTTTAAATTGCATATATAAGGAGGAATCAGCCTGTTATGACAATTGATGAATGCAAAATTCTGAAAATCTCTCTTCTCGTTCTATTTCCATTCTCTTTTCCTTCTCCCTATTAGAATTCATGTTGTAACCATACTTCTTCCAATCAGTGGAAAACCAGAACCAAAAGATTCTGGCTTCACCATTCTAGTTAAAAAAATTAAAATCCTACCCACAACCAATGACTACATACAAAGCTTTTTGCCTAATACTTGAATTTGCTGTAAATCACATAGAAATGTAATTTTTGAATTCATCAAATTGATTAAGGGTAAAAAGGCAAGTACCTGTAGGAAACTACTATTTCTAACTTCCACAAAATCATCTTTAATGTACAGAAGGGCTCCTGATATAACACCTGTGGTAAAAATAATCACATAATAACATTTTCATAAAATAACTGAAATGCTCATAATCTACAGAAAGAACAACCTAGATATTCAGAACCAACAACACTTAAATACATTATGTTCTTTCTAATTAGAAAAAAAGGCAGAATCAGATATTGTAAACTTGAGAATTCATCATTCAATACCATTTTTCGTCACAAACTCTAGTACCTTTTATTATATCTCATCACTTACATCATTGTATTAGGAGTCCTGGCATTTGATCTGAAACTAAAGTAGCAACTACTGAGAAAAACATTGGATAACTCACCCATGAGGAAAAACAAAGGATAACTCACCCACGAAGAAAAACAAAGGACCTAGGAGCAACTGTCAAGTAGCATTTGATAATTTAACTTCATGCCTTGCTCAGGAGAGGAGAGGACTGAGAAAAACAAAGGATAACTCACCCAGGAAGAAATGCTTTTTATTACATATAGCGAAATAAAAAGTCTTGGCATTTGGCAATGTAATACAGTAGATACCAGCCTAAGTGACTTCGGAAGCTTAACATAATATCTATGAACCTTAGTCACACTAGCTTCTGGATCAATGCAAAACCTTATTAAGAAAAATCATACAACTGAAAGTGTTAATAACAAAAAGGAGGCCTTCTGGCTCAATCAAAGTGATGATGAAAATAAACGAAAAATTGCTATTAATAATTGCCCCAATATATCACAGCTTCGAGAGTTTGTTATGGGGAAAAAGAAAAGAGAAAAAATATATATATATATATATACATGCATGACGTAACCAGAGGCAAGCCTTAATACGTTGCATTAAGTCTGAAAAAATTATACACATAAGAGGTAACTAGAGGAAGGCCTTAACATGCCGCACTGAGTCAGAAATAAGTCACTGGTTGATTAATGAATAGTGCTATGTGTGCACATACATACATACATACATACATACATACATACATATTGATAATCTACACTCACAATTTTGATTAACCCGTGCCATTCTAGTTATCAAAACATGATTACGATGATCAAGCAAGACACGTTATATTCCCTTGATTCCAAATTTTATGAGGAAAAAAACACTGGATCATGCGTAAATAACTTAGCACACTAACCATAGTTACTTGTTTCAATTATAAAACAAGTAATTAAAAGTTTCTACCTGTATCATAGCCAAAAAGCAGTCCACCTATGCCAGCGACAGCAGTGAGACCGAGAATATAAGGGTTCTTGAAAAACGACATTTTCCTCTCAGGATACAATTCCAAATACCCTGAGCTTCCGGGTGTCGACTGCATCGTGATCGTCATCGAGGTGGTAGATGAAACAGGAAATCAATGTATAAATTGCGAGATTTAACGCAGAAAAACCCAGAATTGTGGCTCCCATGCACTAGCAATAATGATCCAGATAAAGAAGTCGCAGTCACAACCAGAATGCCTGATAAATCTTGGAAGATACACAGAATTCCAATGGAACAGAAATCCTAGCTAGTGATTTGGTGGCAGAGGAAAACCGTGAATGATTTATGCAGGACTGGTTTTTTTTTCCCGACTTCCAGGAATTTAGAGAATGGCAATGGCAATCTGCAATGACTGTCAAGGGTGAATAATAGAACCGTTATTTTTTTTTTTCTTAGCTAAATAATACTTTTTATTTAGGAAAATTTTCGATTAGATTTCACGGATGTATTTCCAAAATTTTTTTTGAAATTAGTGAGATTCTTAATAGACTTCAAGCTGTTGATCTGGGGAAAATAATGAAAGGACACTTTTGTCCCTACGT
The DNA here is from genome assembly GCA_026686845.1 of Adenanthera pavonina. NCBI lineage: Eukaryota > Viridiplantae > Streptophyta > Magnoliopsida > Fabales > Fabaceae > Adenanthera > Adenanthera pavonina. The sequence goes on along the minus strand of JAIVEN010000019.1, from coordinate 4,556,196 downwards.
AGTCAGCTGGCAATCAATATGAATACAATATTCTCAAAACAATTAATTATAATTTATCATTGAGTTAAATACCCCATCTATTCATATTATAAGATATTTTATATTAATTAAATATATATTAAAAAAATTATTTTTTATCTAAACTTAATATAAAAAGTACTCATATTTTTTATTTTACTCTTATTAGATATCTTATTTTATAATCATTATAGGATTATAAATAAAAAATATAAAAGCACTATAGATAAGGATAAAATAAGAAAAAAATTTAATATTCTATATTTTAAATAAAAATATGTCATATAAAATACTTTAAAATATAGATAAGAAAGTGTAATACTCCCTTCTTTTATCCTCATTTTGAATATAAAATTATTTATAATATATGAGATAATATTTATTATACATTTCTAAAAAATATTTCAATTTAATATATTCAAAGAAAAAGAAAGAGAGAGAATAAAAAAAATATTAAAATTTTTAAAAAAATTAAAATAATTAATTAGTTTTAATTTTAATTCTTAATTCATATAATTTAATTAAAATAATTTTATATTAAAAATAAAAGAAAATATTTTTTATTGATTAGAACGAAGGGCAAGCTAATGACAGACCTTTGCTAGGTTGCAAATATTTAGCGATGATGAGTACGATCCATATTTTTATTATTTTGCAATTTCATTTAAATAAAACTTAACCAATAAATCCTATTATTTACTTTTTATTTTTATAGTTTTTATTTAACTAACAACTAGAATGGGTCTTTTACATAGAGTATGAGGAATAAATAATTCATAGTTGATTAATAGTATAACGTTGTTAGAATGTTTATATTATCTATAAATGTTTTAAATTATATAACACAAATATGGTTTTTAATTAATGAATTTAAAACAAATTCATTTGAATTATAAAATTAATAATTAATAATTATATATATATACCATTCAATTTTATTTAATAAAACTAGATAAAATTGCACATAACTCATGTCGGTCATCCTCCCAAAACCCTCCAACTATACTCATTTCTCATTTTAAACTTAACTTCAATTTGACTCAAGATCACTTATTTATTATAAATTTATAATTTAGTATTACTAATATAAGTTAAAACAAATTCATTTGAACTGTAAAATAAAAATTAATAATAAAATATATATATATATATATACCATTCAATTTTATTTAATAAAACTAGATAGAAGTGTACATAACCCATGTTGGTCATCATCCCAAAACCTTCCAACTATACTCATTTCTCATTTTAAACCTAAATTTTGACTTAAGATAGCTTATTTATTTTAAATTTATAATTTATTATTACTAATATAAATTCTAACCTTCTATATTAAAAAGTGGGGGAAGTGAGTTATAAATTTTAAATAAACAAGATGTAAATTTAATTATCACAGGTGCAAATTCATGAAACTCTTATACCAGTATTGTTGATTTGGTAGGGGTGACGACAATGAAAACGCTAGCAACAACAGCTCCGGTGTTGGCAATGACGGCTCCCATGTTGGGAACGATTATGAAGGGAGTGCAATGAGGCTCCCATGTTGGGAACGATTATGAAGGGAGTGCAATGAGTGAAGAATGAGTACATTTTAGTAATTTTATTATTTTTTAAATTTAAAAATTTTTATCTCTGTAATCTTAATTTATAATAAAAAAATTGTAATTTTAGTCTAAAAAAGGATTTGATTTCTTTTTTTTTTTTTTAAGGCTCTCTCTTTCGTATAATTCAAATCGTACACGTCACCGTTCATTTGAGCCGTGAAAAGGAAGAAGTGTGAAAAAATAAAGCAGAACTGGGTACAGCGACAGTTTATCACTAAGCTCTTATGAGGACGCGTGTAGGATTTTTTTGGCCGGTTCAGTACACGTAGGGAATTGTGGCTGGCATACAACCAACGGCGATTATTTTATTATCTGTAACCCGTGAGACCCGCCATCGGCCAAGCGCAGTCAACTTCATATCTTAATTATTATCAATAATTAACCCAAAAAAAAGATGTGATATTAGCAGTAAGATATGAACCATATTAATTATCTTCTTTTTATATATTGATAAAACTGATACAAAAAGAAGTAAAAAAATTATTTATCAATACTATAAAACATTAGGAAAACAACGAAAAGTAGAAGGTAGATTTTGTCAATATATATATAATATAAAATCTAATTTATTTAATAATTTTATAAAATAAAATATTAAATGCTTTTTATAAATAAGAATTAAAAGTAAAAGGTAATTATTAGAAAATATTTTTTTTTAAAAATGTAACATAAAATAGTTTTTCATTGTCTATTTATTTGATAAGAATAAAAGGATAATATTTATTTTATTATTTTTGAAATAAAAAATTAAAATTTAAAACATACAAACAAACAAAAGTTTTTGGGCCAAAGTCATAGATTTGATAGCTAACGTTTTAAGAATAACGAATGGCAGATGTTGGTAAAAAAAAAAATCATAAATGGTAGTCATGTGAATCTAGGGTGGGAGTAGGTCATATCCCTTTCAAGTAATATATAGCCTGACCTGTATAAGATCTGACCTATTTAAAAAGCAGGCTAGATGTAGGTTTTATTTAAAGTCTATTTAAGTAAACAAGCTTGACCTACTCCAATCATAATTCGTCCGGCTAACAGATTTGACTCATGTTTATTCTGTGTAAAATTTAAACTTTACTTAGTAAAATTCGGAATTATAGAGGTTTTATCTTTAATAGATGAATTTCAGTTGTAACATTCAAATTTTGAGCTAAGCACTGTGAGTAAAAGTGTAAAAAATTCTCATAAAATTTAATCAAAATTCAAATGTTGGCAAAGTTAAAAAATGAATTCACTGTTACTACCTCTGACAGACGAATTTTGGACTTCAAAGTGTAAATTTTGGACTTCAAATTGTGAATTTCAAAATAAGAACTTATGAATCTCGTTAGAGCATACCTCTGACAAATGAACTTTACAATTCAATAGTCCAATTTTGAAGAGAGAACTTTTGTTTCATGGTGAACATACCTCTGATAGATGAATTTCAGCTTTTGAAATTCAAAGTGCATTATGAAAACTTTAGACAAATATTCAAATTCAATAGACACACTTCTAATGCGAAAATTTGCATGAACTAACATGGTTTAACTTTATCAAACTCAAAATTTAAATTTCACTTTGTGACAGATGAATTTTTAAAGTTCAACGTTAAACATATAAGTATGCTGACTCTGCATAATTCGTCTATTAAGCATCAAAATTTAAATTTTGACATGTCAGATACATTTAATGTGATTATTGAACGGCTCTTTTTGCAGAGTAATAGTTAGAATTTGTGTCTAATAGATAGATCTTATGTCTTATGAATAATTAAGCCACAAATTTATAAATAGAATCTTATTTGAACTTATCGGTAACAAAAAAGAGAGTTGTGGCAAAATGCTGCTCCAATACATAAAATCATTCTATATAAGCATTCATAGTTAAACCCACATCATTAGAGTGAGTTTTCAATGTATCATCTTGATGAAAAATCCAAGTAGAACTCGTCCGATTGAACCTCCAATGATTTGGAATGAACCATGGATCGTGCTAGAATCAAATAGGACACACGAGACTGCAAGAAAACACAAGATAGATGAACATGTTAAATTAGAAAATAGGATAATAAATCTGAACGAAAATTCAAAAAAATAAATAAGGAAATAAGAAAGATATGTTAGTTAATGAGATAAGACCCTAAGATAACTCATCTCTTAAAACCATAGCCTTGGGATGCCACAAAGAAAACCCACTCATTTGATAAGTCTAAGAATCTTCTCAAGAACACAAAACATATAAGAGAAAGCTTACAAGAAAAGAATATAAGTTCTAAGAATTCATTGTCATTAATCTCTCTATTGCAAAAGTATATAGGTAGCTCCTTATATAGAAGAATAAGGCAACCAAAACCCTAGGAATAAAAAAACAAAATTAAAATAAAAAAAATTAGATCTAATTGATCCTAAAGAAGGTACCACAATCTAAATGAAAAAGAAAACAAAATAGTCTTGTAAATTACTCCTAAAGGTGGCACATTTTTGCTGAAAAGAAAAGAAAATTCTAGAGCCTAATCTTTAAAAATTAGGAAACAATTAAAACTTAATATCCAAGACACAATCTTTGATCATAGGCCATATTTCTGAAAATTTAATAATAAAAAATGAAAATTCTAAATAAAATAGAATAAAGAAGACTCTTTTTTAATTGATCACATGAGTAGCACATGATCACTTAAATAATCTCCTCCAATTGGGTTCCTCTTGGGCCTAGATCTGAAACTTGTATTTTGGAGTTAATGATTGCACTTACAAGCTCCTTTTGGGCTAAAACTTTAATCAAGTGAATGGGCTCTAATCCATAGAGCTCTTGGATCACTTCAATGCTTCGACCCCTTGCTCTTGACTTTGGCCTACCTAAACCTTGCAGTGGATCTTTATCTTTCCAAGCTTGAGCTTTATGTTCAGCACCTTGATTAAATCCTCCAAGCTCTCCATGCTCTTTCTCCAAATTCTTGTAAGTCATGCATAGCCCTAATTCTATCATTATGTCATCTACTCTAAAAGAGAGTTTTAATTTTATATTCATTTCTTATCTACTATTTAATGGGTAGAACCTTAGTATAGGGAAATGTTAAGGGAAATTACACATTTAGTATAAATTCTTTTGTTACGCTCTTTATCTTCTCATTTCATCTATATCCTTCAACAAACTCTGTTAATCCCTATTCTAATGTATTTCTTAGTGAAATTAGGTTGTACTTCAAAAATGGTAAAAATCTTGCATTACCCAATTCACTCTCTGTCTTGGTTGACTAGCCAAACCTAATGGTATTAGAGTTTAGACTCTCAACAAATGATCAAATCATTCGAGAGCATGATGGCTGGCTTTGGAGAAAATATACTACCATGGGGGAACAACATCAATAAACCTCTAGGCTTTAATGGTGAAATACTGGAAGTTGAGGATGCAAATATATCTTCAATCCATAGACTTAAATATCCGGTCTATTATAAAGAAGTGTGATTTTGTGTCAAAGAAGATACAAGTTGATGGCACATTAAAAGAGAAACCAGAAGCAAAGTGGAATAATGAAGATAAGCAAAGAGTTCTGCTAAACTTCAAGGCAAAATACTTCTTGGTTAGTGCTCTTTCACAAGATGAATTCTTCATAGTGTTAGATTACAACACAGCAAAGGAAATATGGAATGTTTTGGAGATTGCTTATGAAGGAACGAAGGGAGTGAAGGAAAATAGGTTCAGCTCTCTCACAGCTGAATATGAAGCCTTCAAGATGAACAATTGTGAGTCTATTAAAGAAATGCAAATTCATTTTATTCATATCATCAGTCATCTAGTATAGCTTTGGGAAAGAGTTACACATAAAGAAAGCAAGTATGCAAAATACTTAGAATTCTACCTAAAGAATGGGAACCGAAAGTGACAGCTATTGAAGAGACAAGAGGAGCATCATATCAGTTTATCACTGCACTATTTGGAAGCCTTGCTAAACATGAAGGAAAACTTGACTTTCTGTGGGAGCAGCAAAATGAAAGAAAAATACTTATGTTCAAAGCTACTACATCACAGAGCTCAGAAGATAATGGTACTCGTGATGAAAGTGATGATAGTAGCAGTGATGATGATGAGGACAAGCTTAAATAGCTGACTATCAAATTTGGCAGATTACTCAACATTAAAAGAAGGAGCTTTAGAAACAAAAGCACTCCTGCCATGCAAATAAGTTGAAGTATCATTCAAAGAGGAAAGGAGGAAGATATGTAGAGAAGAAAAATGAGAAAGATAAAATAGCATACACCTCTGCAATCTGGGGCAACAGTCCAGATGAAGATGATGAGGATACCTATTTGTGTTTAATGACTAAGACCAATAATAAGATATCAAATTCAGACTCTGAATATGATTCTGATTATTCTTTTGATAAATTGCAAGATGGTTATAATGAAATACATGATCAATTGATTACATTAGTAAAAACACTTGCATACAGTAAGAAGAAAGTGATTTCCTTAGAAAATGAAATAGAATTTGAAAAGAATGAAAAAAAATCACTTAAACAGAAAATAAATGATTTAGAAAATATCTGTGAAGTCTACACACATATTTCCTCTTGTAATTCATGTGATAGATTAAATAAAGAAAAAGAGGAATTAACTAAAGTAATAGCCAATTTCACCTAAGGTAAGAATAAGTTGAATATTTCACTTGACAAATAGAAAAGTGTGTTTGACAAGTTGGGTGCTGGCTATATGAGTGAGTCCAAGGAGAAAAATAAAAGTTGTGTGCAATTCTTTGTGGCCACTGTAATGCCTAACTCATCACTATACACATATTATGGTAAAAAGGGGCATATAGCTCATTTGTGCAATATTAAGAGAAATGGTTTAAGCAAAGGTATGAAATGGGTTCCAAAGAATACCACTAACTCTCCTAGAACCAAAAACAAACAGGTATCAAAATGTTCTTCTAGTGTTTCATGTGTGCAGAATAAATCTAAGAAGAAATGACATATTGGTGTAAGAAAGAGGATACTAAAAAGGAAAGCTTCTCAAAATTCTAAAGCTACAATTGCAAATAATAAGGAGAAGCATTGGAGCAAATCGCTCACTCATCTCAAGGATAGACCTCAAACTGAAATCAAATCACTTATCTTGAGAAGAGAAAGAGCATAAGCTTAAGAAGTAACGATCTGTATGCAAAAAGGAGACATGAGTAATACTACATTGCATACAAGCCAAAAATAACAAGGAGATGATCTTTGGTAACCTCTATTATTTACCTTATTCAATTTTTGGATTATATGCTATATTTGGTTAAGACTAAACTTCGGTCTCATATGTACTTTAAAATGTTTAAACTGACTATTAGTGGACCCTAGTAAGAAAGAGCACCAAAGAAATAAAAAAGATATTCCTTTTGTTTTTACAGGTACTCTTTGAGTTAAATGGTGAAAATCTGATAAAGATGGAGTATCTGATGAACTTAATTGGAATCATACTGAAAAGGGATAGAATTAGCTATTAATCAAGGTAGTTTGTAAGTGTTTAATAAGTTTTCATATATGCTTGGTTAATACTGTTATTTGAGATTACTAAAATAAAGTATAGTCTTTGTTCAAATGATGAATTATCTAAATATGACGGTACTTACTGTAAAGTTCAATGTTTGCACAAGTCTATTTCTTTATTTATAGAACCAAACTTGTGCGCTTTTCAAAATTTCCCTTGCATACTGATTTTGATTTGAGCAATAATCTAAAAAGCTTGTATGTTTGAATAAATACTCATACTTAAATGGAGCTTATAAATTTGCATCTAAGGGTTTCTAAACACTCTTTTTGATTTAAAAGAAAAATTCCAATCATAATGCTTGAATGATTACATTATATGCTTTTGCATGAATATGCTTATTTGATACAGTATACTTTCTTAGTTTTATCAAATGGAATGCATAGTTTGAGGGGGAGCATTTTCTATAATTCAATTGCATATGCTTTAGCTCACCTTATTTTAGGGTGAAGACTTTTGGTTGCTTGGTCTTAACTTATTAAAGGGACCATATGATGTGTCAACATCTCTCCTTGATCCTAAAGGAAGAAGGTAACAACTCTTCAATTCTGAGATACCTCTTATGATATGTGCATATCATGATTATCTTAACAAGAAACATCATACGATTTTATATTATAATAGTTTCAAGCAACAATTGCTATTTGCTTTGATATCACTAACAATTGGTATCAGTTTTGATATCAGTGAATATTGGCATAATCTGAACATGTAGTGTACAATAAGTTTTGATGATGATTTGCATTTCATTTTGTACTTTAGTATGTGCTTGACATAACCCTAGACAGTTGTGCTTACTGGGAAAACCTCACAAATAGGGAAAGAAAAATTTCAGGGGAATTTATCTTCAAACCTTTTTGTTGATGTCAAATAGGGGGAAAAGCTGTGTAGAAAATATGCATGTACTTAATCTGGAATTATCTGAATTGAACTGTATTATATGTGTTAATCATTTATTAAGCATATTTTTAATTAGTGATTTGTCATCATAAAAAATAGGAGATTGTTAGGTTTAATATAATATAAGTTTTGATGATAACGAATGTAGAGTGATAAGGAAGAAGTGTATCATATTTATCCAACATATATGTTGTTCCTTAAAAAGTAAAATATGCATTAGCATGTATTCAACTATATTTATAATGCATACATCATGCTATGTACTTATATATCCACTGTACTCTTATTTTTTATAATACAAGTTGGATATATAAATTGGACTAACTACTTGTCTTATAAGTATAATACATTAAATGTAGGGTTGTTCGAATAAGAAAAGTGTGCATTGGAATAAAAAATGGAAAATCAACATTACGTCTCACTAAAAGAAGAAGAGAAAAGATGCTCAAAGAATAGAAAATTAGAAGGGAGCATACCAAGAATGATAATGACTAAGTGAAGGTAGAGTTCAACTTTTGAATATATTGCTATTAAGTATATTTTGTTTTCACTTAGGCTTTGAGGTGATTTAATCTTTGAAATTTACTTAATCTTGTTACTATATGTTTTAAACAAGTTAGATTAAGTAAATCTGATGTTAGCATATCTTAGAATTGAGAAATATTGGCTAGCAAATGAATTTTGTGTTTGACTCATATTTATTTTGTGCAAAATTTGATCTTTGCTTAGTGAAATTCGAAGTTATAGAGGTTTCATCTCTGATAGATAAATTTCAGTTGTGAAATTTGAATTTTGGGCTAAGCACCATTAGTGCAAGTGTGCAAAATCTGCATGAAGTTTAATCAAAATTAGAATGTTGATGAAGTTCAAAATGAGTTAACTATCATTACCCCTAACAAACGAATTTTGAATTTTAAAGTGCGAATTTCAAAATGAGAACTTGTGAGTCTCATTAAAGCAAGCCTCTGATAGATAAACTTTGCAGTTCAACAGTCGAATTTCAAAGAAAGAACTTTTATGCCATGTTGAACATGCCTCTGATTGACAAATTTCAGCTTCTGAAATTTGAAATGCATTGTGAAAACTTGAGATAGCTGTTTAAACTCAACAGACCCACTTCCAATATAAAAATTCACATGAGCTAACATGGGTTAACTTTAGCAAACTTAAAATTTGAATTTTACTCTGTGACAGATGAATTTCTGAAGTTCAACGTTAAACACATAACTATTTTGACTCTCCAAAATTCGTCTATTGAGTCTTAAAATTTGAATTTTGGTATATTAGACGCATTTAATGCAGTTGTTGAACGGTTTTTTTTAAAGAGTAACGGCTAGGACTTGTGTCTAATGGATAGATCCTGTGTCTAATGAATAGTTAAGCTACAAATCTATAAATAGAACCTCATTGGAACTTATGGGTAATAAAATAAGAAAGTTGTGCCAAAATGTTGCTCCAATGTATAAAATCTTTTTGTATAAGCATTCATAGCTAAACCCATATCATTAGAGTGAGCTTTCAATATATTATCTACTTTAAAAGAGAGTTCCAATTCTATATTCATTTCCTACATACTATTTTCTGGGTAAAATCTTAGTGTGGGGAAACACTAAGGGAAATTGCGCATCTTATAAAGATATGGAGAAAGCGGCTTTACAAGTGCATGTTGAAACACGTGGGATGTATTGAGACTTCACAAGTACCCATATCAAACTTGTTAGATATGGTAAAAATTTCAAGTGGTAGCTTGAGAATTGGACGTAGGCCAAGTAGTTTGGGCTAAATTAGTATAAATTCTTGTGTTGTGCTCTTTATCTTCTCATTTCATCTATATCCTTCAACATACTCTATTCATCCTTGTCCTACTGCATCTCTTGATGAAATTAGATTGTGTTTCAAAAAGGGCAAAAATCTTGCATCACTTAAGTCAACCCTTTCTTGGGTGACCAGCTAAACCTAGTAAAGTCTAGTTTATTTAAGAAGTAGGCCAGATGTAGGCTTTATTTAAAGCCTGTTTTAGTACATTAAAATGCTTGAAAGGGATGGAACACATTGAAATGCTTTAATAAGTCAAGATATTTAAAAAAAAAACTAATAAAAGTATGTCACTCTACCATCCAAAACAAAAATTTTATGAATTTATCAAAAAATTTTCATGAGTTTTTCAAAACTAAACACAAAAAAACAAAAACAAATCTCTTTCTCTTTTTAAAAACAAAGAAAAGAAACCAAAATAGAAAACCAAGAGTAAGATGGTCAAGTATAAATTATTCCCCCACACCTAAACAATGCATTGTTCTTAATGCAAAATCATGATCAATCAACCTAAATAATCCACTAATCTAGAAATCATCAATGAATGCATCAATATAGTCATCAACAATAGAATATCTAGCCAATCTAGTCTAGTAATCCTAGTAATTCAGTAATGCTGTAGGGCTAATACAAAGTAAAGTGTGGTAAAAAGAAAGAGACAACTTGACATCCAAGTCATTAGCGTGAAACAACAACTCTAGCATAACTTCCTTGTCTAGTTGTAGGCCACATGATAAAACAATATAAATGCTCCTCCTCCATGTAGCAAACAACTCAAGCAAACCTCTCAATAAAAATGTGGGAGGTACCTGCAACAAGTCAAAACTCACAGCAGTATCTTGTCCTCAAAGAATATGATCAACGAGCTCATAGGATAAGAAAGCAGTCAAAGAGAGTTCCTGAACAAATCGACACAAGGAACCTCTAAGAACCTATAGAATCCAACAAAATCCACATATTTATCCTCAAATGCAATAAGCATACAATCACTCAATACCCTCAAGTCACTATCAAAATAAGGCAATACAAACTCAACATAGGGTACTTCCTCATGAACTATGCTCTCAAGACTAGGAATTATCCTACACCTATCTACTATACTACTCTTAAAAAAATCAAGATTCACAGTATTAATAATGGGATTATAGTGAAAGTAGATAAGTGGGGTGTGGAAATCATAGTGTCAACATGTAACATCCCTAAAAGTTAGAATATCTAGAGATTCATAAAGAATTTGCAAAAAAAAAAAATACACCATTTTACATGAAAATTGGGCAACCAATTTATTTTTCCAGGTAAATGAAAAATTGAGAGAATAACAATTTTGTCCCTGGAAAGAAAAAGAAAGAAAAAAAAAAGAGAGAAGCAGGGAAGCAACACGTGGGGAGGCAAAAGTTTTAATATTTTGGGAAAAATTATAGCTAATGGCTTGAAAGTTTTAAAAATTATAAATTTACTTCGAGTTAGGGTAATTTTGCAAATATTCAAAATTACTATCAAAATGAAGCTCTCAACGAGATAAGTTTAATGATATATGGCACTAGGGGTTAATGATTAAAGATAAAGAAATAATCAGTTTTAAAGGTTTAGTGGTGCCTTTATACCGATAAAGGTGCTTTTATATCTGCAAAAGGAAAAAAAGAAAATAGTAAACATTCAAAGGTAATCACTCCTCATTGCACAAATTTGGAACATTTTCTCTTCTCAAACAACTTTGATGCTTTCATTTGGATGGGAAAATACAAAAATCTTCTAGATATTAATGAGAGATATGATAAAGAGGTGATCAAGACTTGGTTTGCCTCTTTGAACTTCCATGAAAAGAAGAAGAAGCATCAAGTAACTCTCCGGTCTATGAATCTATGGCTGACTGACAAGATCATCAATGATATTTTTGAAATTTCTGGCCAAAATAGTTTTAAGGAAGATATTTCTACCACCAAATATATGGATGAAAATGATGTGATAGATGAATAGGGTGGAGAATATCTGAACTATAAGAAGAGCACAATTCTGAACTCAACCTTTAAAAGAAGGGAAAATATGCCACTTCTACAAAATGTGAAGCCTTTTGATCTCAGTGTGCAAATAAGGGTCCTGCACCATATAATGTCCAAGATCATCTTCAACCAGGGAGGTAACTTCAATATGATTACTAGGGTTGAAGCTCATGTGATGACAACACTGATTTGAAGAAAATAGCTTAACCTTGGAAATATCATTTTTTTAGAGGATGGTAAAGGCTAGAGATAAGAGGAAGGATTCTACACTGTCCTATGCCTCAGTCATTACCAAACTCCTCAAGTACATCAAAATTTAACATTTGGAAAAAGGCAAAGGAAAACCTACTGAGGAATTCAAATAGGAAGAATTGATGAGAATAGACATAGAAAGAAAGAAGGGGAGATGGGTTAGAAAAGGAGTTGAAAAAGCTGAAGATCTCATTTTTATGATGGAAGAGAGCCAGGTCCACAACAATAACAAGAAGCTACTTTTGAGGCTGCTTTAACCACCCAACCTAAACTGCAGTTGTCCCAACCTCAGCCTATCTAGCCACTTAAACCATCCATTCTATCCTATAACTTAGCCAATACCATACTCAAGCTTTATGATTGTCTATTATGATGATGATAAGTATCAGGGTTGAATAGAATGCCCAGTTTGCAAACCTGCAAGCCCAAATTACTGACATGGCCAAAAACCTTGTAACACCTCTCTTAGGGCCCATTACCCAAGTATTTAATCATTTTAAAGTCCATTTATATCATAGTAGGATTCTGAATCACAATAAATGCCATAATAAAATTTTCCAACTTTGGATATTATTCATTTATTGAAATTTATTTATTCCAATTAAATTTATGAAATTATAACTAAATCAATAAAAATCATATACATGTGATTCAAGTCTCTATGGATAGCTTGTAACTTTGTCAACATGGGAAAAATATAAGTCAGAGCAATGAGAGTACTGAACTGTATAGCAAACTTTGTGAAATTTCACAATTTATACAAAAACTACAAAATAATCATTTTAATTGGGATTAAATATAAAAATCTGCCAAATATTGTACACATATCCAATATGAGTGATCTTTGGATCATCTTAAAGCTCTGTTTGTCTGCTTTTCAACCATATATATCATTTGTACTTTATACATCAAAAGTCCAAATAGTGACATGTTTACTCTACATAGGTCAAAATGACCATTTATATCTTACTACTTTGCCAAAAAAAAGTCATAAAATATTTACAAGGCCATGCATCATTTTCATACTATACCATACTTTAGCTAAGACCTAAGGCATCATAAAAACTTGAGGAAACATACTTAACATCATATTTACAAAATTACACAAAAGGTCAAAGTTCATGGCCATTGCTAGAATTATCATGTCAATGCCCAAATTCTTTCTCCTTTCCTTTTTCTTCCTTGGTGGTTTTACCATTGTTGCTACCTATTCATGGTTAATATTTGAGAGGATGATATTTAAAGAATCTAAGTAGTTAACACCCAACATATCATCACATCATCACATTAAGTATGAAAATATCAAGATAACATATTTTGAATACATTAACACATTTGCGTCATATGAATTCATAAAATTTTCAGCAGAGTTTTGTTTTGAAAAATGAAAATCCCGAGGTCTCAATTCCCCTCAATCAACTCAGCCAATAGACATAAATCATCTCATAATATCATTGCAATCATATGACAAGGCATAAAACACATTGAAAACAATTATGATAATATAATGCTAGTTGGGAAATCAACTACCTTATAATGCTCCCTTGCTCTCCAAACTTGGTATGCTACTTCTTGAGCCTTCTAACACTTCCTTGAACCTAATCATATCATCATTTAATCTATTTAGCCACTGATATTTAGAATTACATAAGACATTACTCACTAAAACTAAATTTTTCACTTAGATTTCCTTTGATCTTTCTTTGTACAACACACTTGTTCTTAAGGTTTTGGACCATAGGGAATCCATTTTTTAGGTCAAAATCATGAAAATCCAACTCTACATACTCCCCCCATTCCGACCGAAATTGTCTCAAAGTGATTGAAAATTTTTTTCTTCAAATCAGTTCAAACCATCCATGAATTCATGCTTCTAGTATCTAGTCTAAGCTTTCCCTTAAGTTTAATGGTTCAAAACTCATTCCTATGCTAAAACCCCAATTTGGATGAAACCTTAAGATGAAGAGGAAGCCAAACTAAACCATAAAACATGCTTTAAAAGCCATAGATAGTAAGCTTAAGGTGGTAGTATAGAAGCTTACCAATTTGTGCTTCAATTTTCCTTTAGTTTCTCTTCCTTTTCTCCCTCATTTTCCCTTCCTTTTATTGCATTTTCTTGTTGGTCTTTTGCTGTAAAAGTCACGCACAAAATGAAGGAGAAGAAGGGTGCTTAGGTGGCTAATTAGGTGACAAATCATGGTTAAATTAGATAGTTAATCATGGTTACTTTTTTGTCTCCTTCTTTAAGAAGTTTTCTCAAGAAATAATAAAATATTCTTTGCCTTCTATGCTGCAGCAATTCATGCATGAGAATGAGAATGTCTAAAAATTGCTCAATTTTACTGATCCAGATATATCTTAATCTAGATACTTTTTAACCATACTGATAAAACCGTCTTTATACTAATTTAGCATTTTTGGGCTACAAGATTATTCTAATTTTATTTTTATATTTTCATAATTATCCTATCCCAAATGGTATCTATGTGTAACCCATATCCTGACCTGGTTTCTTTTTAACCATCGATAGGATCCACAATTTACTTTATCGGTTTACTATTACTTTTGAATACTCAACACTGATTATTTCTTTATTCTTGAACATTAACCCTCAGTGCCATATACCATTAGACTTCTCTCATTAAGGGCTTTGTTCTTATAGTAATTTTTCATATTAATTTTTCATATTTACACAATTACCCTTGACCCAGGGTTAAATTATAATTTCTAAAACTTTCAGGTCATTAGGTGTAATTTTCTCCAAGATTTTTCTATTTCTTTCACCACATAAATTTTAATAGTTTTGGGAGGTGGATGTCATTTTTATATTTCTTTAGGGGTAAAAATATAATTTTCATATTTTTCTGTCCAACCAGGAAAAATAATCTCTTTGCCCTATTTCATGCAAAACGGTGTCTGTCCATTTTTATGAATTTCTTGTATATTTTACGTTATAATCAATTATGTCCTCTTTTATCACTTAGTATCTAGTGAAATTTTGGAATATTACAAACCTTAAAGTGATTGCTGATGCCTATAATGACCTTTGAACAGTTCTTCTAACTACATCAGCACCACTACTGCTTGGCTCCTCTAATCCTCATAAGTCTGTCTCCCCACCTATCTCGAATCCTTTTGAAGATGGTCCTTTTGATGCTGCTACTAGTCCTCAAGGCTCTAGTAATGGTACAAGCCCCAGTTCATCTTTGAACTATGGAATGGAGGAAGCTAAAACCACTCAAATGGAGAGCTCTCATGAGCTAATGATAGAGGAAACTGCTCAGGAATCAATTCTTTCAATTCAAGAAATTAAGCAAATGGAAAAACTTGTAGCAGGTCTTATAGCCTCTCCTATTATTCAAGCCTTTCTGAATGAGGAAAGGGGGATCATGCTGCATATTGATATTACTATTATTGCACATGTTGTTCAAGTACAAGCTTAGAAGTAGAGGCTAGATGAATTGTTTCCACCTCCAGCGCTTCAACCTCCACCGGTTCAAGCTATCAATGGAACAACAAGCTTGAGTGGCTGCCATCCTAAAGGAAGATGGGGAGCTATCTTCAGATTTTGATGAAGATCTTCCATAGATGCCTCCTTCAATGCCCTTTATACCTGTTCTTTAGGCTATACCCACTACTCAAATGCCTCCTCCCTCTGGTCCTGCTCTAGATGATGTCAAAAAGGGGGAGAAATAAATTGGAGCTCTTGGAATTACTGCTACAACTAGAATTGTTAGTTGTTTTGACATCATCAAAAAGGCGAAGAATGTTGAATCAAAAGTTTTCATAATTCAAACAACTAGAGCTTGGAAGGAGAATATCAAAGGAGCATGAAATCACAAAGTAAAGAAATCTAGTAAATATCAAGTGAAGAATTAGTTTTTAGGGTTTCTCACTATGTTTACTAGATAAAAAGCTTTAAATATTACTTATTTATATTACTACAGTGTTCAAACGAGTTATTTTAAAGTTATCTAATGTTAGCATGTGTAAGAATTAAGATATATTGGCTAATAGATAAATTTTGCTATTTGACTCATGCTTATTTTGTGAAAAATTTACACTTTACTTGTTGAAACTTGAAATTATAGAGTTTTCATTTTTGATAGATGAATTTTAGTTGTGAAACTCAAATTTCAAATAAGCATTGTTAAAACTTTGTGTGCTATTGAACATACTTCTAATAGACAAATATTAGTTTCTAAAATTTAAATTTCAAGTACATTATAAAAACTTGAAACAATTGTTCCAATTCAACAAATGCGCTTTCAATATGAAAATTCACACGAACTAACATTGGATATCCTTAGCAAACTTGAAATTCAAATATCACATAGTGACAGATGAATTTTGAAGTTTAACATTAAAGTTCTTAACTTTCTATCTTTACGAAATTCGTATATTGAGCCCCAAAATTTGAACATTTATGTGTCAAACACATTGAATGCAGTTGGTGAATGATTATTTTTGCAGAGTAACCATTGGTCAATGTCTCTAATGGCTTGATCTTGTGTCTAACGATTAGTTAAGTCTTAAACCTATAAATAGAATTTTATTTGAAGTTATGAGTAACAAATTTAAGTTTGATATTGCAAAAACTTTGCTGAATTTATGAGTCAAAACATTTTTCACTTGCATACCTCATTTATTATTCTTTAACTTTTATATCTATTCTATTTAAGAGAGTATTCACTTCTATATAAAATTTTTTCTTCATCTAAAAGACAGATTCTTTGTGAGAGGATTTACAAAGGGATTGAAGGAAACACTGTTAGCAAAGCTGACTTCCCAAGAGGGGGGGTGAATTGGGAAGATTGAAATTTTTCTGCACAAAGTGAAGTGGGTGAAGATATCACAGTATAATGAAAGCAATGAGTAAAACAAAGCAAGTTGATAAGTAAGGATAAGGAGAGAAAGACTCAGTGATTTATCCTGGTTCGGTCTATCCTCTTGACCTACGTCCAGTCCCCAAGACACCTCTTGAGATTTATCCACTATACAGCAAGAATTTCAACGGGCTTCTTGCTAATGCCACAGTACACGAGTATGCTCTGTTTCTGAGCTCTCTTAAACTCTCCAAGCACTTTCTCTATGTGCTTCCCAGTCCCCTTGTGAATTCCCCTCACAAGTAAATCTATCTTCCAGATGAAGAGTAGATTGTTTACAAAGATATAACTCTCTTGAATAGAGTAGATATGAAGGTTAAAGTACAGATAATGAAGTTGAGAGGGTAAAAGCTTTTGAGAAGAAGATTCAGCGGAAATTCGGTATTAACAAGTTTGATTCATTACCCACAACTTCAAATGATGTTATATTTATAGTTTTAGGTCTCAAATATCCGTTAGAGACTTAAATCTATCCGTTGGGGAAGTTATCCAACGGTTACTCTGAAAAACTATCCGTTTACCAACCGTATTTAATGCTTCTAACATACTGAAATTCGAATTTTGGTTGGTCAACAGACGAATTTCAAAGGAACCGAAGGTTAAAGCTTCCAACGTTAAAATATGAAGTTCGTCTGTCCATAGAGTGAAATTCAAATTTTGAAACTTATAAAGTATTTTCTCAATGTGACATACGAATTTTCAAGAAGAAAGTTTTTCTGTAAATCATGAACAGTGTTTTCAATTTTCTACAGTACCCTCGAAATTCGAATTTTGGATGCCCAAAATCCGTCTGTCCATTGAACGTTCAAAGAGGCACAGTAGTTAACTTTCTTTGAAATTCGAATTTTGACGTAGTGAAATTCGTCTGTCAGAGATCAATTTTGAAACTTAATTTCTTCTTGATTTCAGATGAACTCTAACATAGTTTCAGACAAATTTCTTTGGTTTTCACAAGTTGTGTTTTGTCTAAAATTCGAATTTTGAAACTGTAAAGTTCGTCTGTCACAAAGAGGCTTCTTTCAGACTTATATGAAAATTTGAATGTTGCAAAGTCAAAGTTCGTCTGTCAGAGAGCATTTTTCAAACTCAATTTCTTCTTAATTTCAGATGAACTTTAACATAGTTTCAGACGAATTTCTTTGGTTTTCACAAATTGCATTTTGTCTGAAATTCAAATTTTGATACTGTAAAGTTCGTCTGTCACCAAGAGGCTTCTTTCAGACTTGATGAAAATTCAAATTTTGAAAGACCAAAATTCGTCTGACAGAGAGACATCTCTTCAAACTTGTTCAGTTTAATCTCGAAATTCGAATTTCCAAAGGCAAAGTTTGAATTTCCAACTTGACAGTTCAGTTTAAACTTTTAAACTTCGTCGTTTGTGAGTATTTTTCAAATAAGAAAAGATTTGACTTCAAATCAAGGTTTGAAAACATCTTTTTCTTAAATCAAATTCTTTTACCCAATCACAACTAAAACAAAAGAAGTTACAAGAGATCTAACAACAAATACTCAGAAAATCTTCACTTGAAACAACTTTGATCTCCTTTGATATCTTCAATCCAAGCTCTTGAGTGTTAGTTGGGAATCATCAAAACACTTGATTCAACATTCTTCCCCTTTTTGATGATGACAAAACAACTCACAAACTGGATTAGTACCTGGGTTTGCTTACACAAGCTCCCCCTCAACATATGCATTACAGTTCATAAGATATCATTTCCAACAGATTAAGTGAAGAGATTCAAAGCTCAAAACATTGCAACCAAGAACATAATTCATTTAATCAAATTGTTTCAATACATATTTCAATTTAAGATCAGTTCTCAAAATATAAGGAATAACCATCAAACAAGATACAACAGGAAGGTTCAGCCTAAGATCTAAAACAATCATTTCTTCTTTGGCTTAGACTTCTTGCTGTATGTCTTTCCTTTCCCAGAAGACTCAGCAGATTTTCCAGTTTGCTTGGTCCCAGTTTTCTTTATCTTCTCCCCCTTTTTGGCATCATCAGAAAGCCCAACAAAATCCATTGGAGGAGGAATATGAGAAATAGGAACAGCACGAAGAGGGACAGGAGCAAAAGGAATCTCTGGCTGGGTTGATGCCGCAGGCTCAGGGCTAGGTTCTTCATCTTTACTATCATCAGAGACCTCAAGCAGCTCTTGCATTTCCTATCTTGAAATAGCTAGTCGAGCTCTCTGTTCCTCTGACAACCCATAAGCAGCAAGAGAAGGAGAGGCTGGTTCAGGAGGAGAAAACATTTCGTCAAGCCTTCTCCTTTGAGCTAGCAGAAGGGCATTGTGAGCAATAGCTGCAAAGTCAATAACAGGCACAATGCTCCTTTCCTCATTGAGTGCAGCTTGCACAAATGGTGAAGCAGATATGGATGCTACAAGCTGCTCAACTTGCTCAGACTCTTGGGTGGAAAGGATAGAGTCCTGAGCAACTGCTTCACTATGCTCAATTGGGCTTGTTTCCTGCAGACCCTCTTCCTCCATGCCATAGTCCAGGGGTGGACCAGGACTTGCCTCATTGCTGGAGGCCTTTGGCGTGCCAATTGGTTCAGTCTCTTGCATACCAACGCCAGGGATAGGAGAATCCAGCTCAAAAGGACTTGGAGGCACAGGAGATGGGGACAGAGTAGGCTCAGGAACACCAGGCTGAGGTGGAGCTGAAGTGGTAGGTATTGCATTTCTAATCTCTTCATAAGCATCAGCTACCACCTTCATATTTACAGAAAACTGATGGATTTGATCTTGTAGATGAGCAAATTTGGTGTTTTGCTTATCCCTAATGCTGAGAATGAGTGTTGACAGACTGTCAAACAACTCAGTGATCTTTGTTGGCTTGACCCGTAAGGAGGGAGTGGAAGGAGGGTGTGTAGGCCTGGATGGAGATGGAATGGGCTGCGAAGGCTGAGGTACAGATCTGCCAGGAGCCTCAGAAGTGCCTTCTTGTTGGAGGGAAGCATCAGCAACAAAGAACAAGTCTTCAGATTTCCCTGCTCCCTTTCCAACCCAATGTCCTTCATCTCTTTCAATGCCCATCCTTTGCAATTCCTCTTCTTTGAAGGCCTCAGTGAGTTTCCCTTTCCCCTTTTCAATGTGTTGAATCCTAACATGCTGCAGGATTCTTGAAATAATTGCTGCATATGGGAGTGTGGAATCCTTCCTCTGATCCCTTGCCTTTATCATTCGCTGGAGGATGATATGACCCATGTTAATTAGCTTTCCACGAATGATAGCAGTCATCACATGAGCCTCTGCCCTTGTTATCAAATTGAAGCTTCCACCTTTATTGAAAATGATCCTGGACACAATGTAGTGCAGAATCCTTACTTGTACACTTAGGTCTGTGGGCTTCAACAGATTTATTGTGGGCCTATTGTCCCTTCTTCTGAATAAGGTGTCCAAGATAGTGCTCTCCTTGTAATATAGGAAGGGCTCACCTTCTTCATCAGCTGTGCTAGCCTCATCCATATAACCAGAGGCTGTGATGTCAACTTTCAGCCCATCTTGACCTGGGATTTTCAACACCTCATTGAAGGTTTCATCAGCAAGCCAAATGGTCCTTGATCTCAAGGTGACCTCCCATTTCCTTTTCTTGCTATTATATTTAAGAGAGGCATACCAAGTTTTCACTACCTCATCGTCATATTTTTCAGCAATCTCCAACAGATTCTTATATCTTAACAACCATATTCCAGCATCAAAGTTGTTAGATATTAAGAATTGTTCCATACTCACACAGTGAGGCTTTATTACCTTCTTGCTGGAAAACTTGGTAGAATACTCTTCTTGAATCTCTGGAGTGCTCCAAAGTGGCAGTGTAGTAAGTTCATATTCTCCAGATTGTGTAGAAGAGGAGGAAGCCACAGCAGTAGTATCAGCCGAAGGAACCGCAGATTTTGATGATGAGGGACTAGTTTTCTGAGAATCTGCCTTGGATGATGATTTTTGGCGTTTGGAAGGAGTAGCTTTACTGGGTTCGGCCTTTCTCTTAGATTTCTCTCCTTCCTTTGTAGCATATTGAGATTTGACCATTCTCTTTGGTCGAGTTCCAGCTTGTTCTGCTCCAGGATTCTTCACTCTCGCCATTTTTCGGTTGAATGATGCAGAATGTGGTTGAGAAAAGATTTAAGGAATGCGAATGGAAGTTTAATCGGTGAAGAATGACGGTTTTTGGACAGGAGTTAAGAGGATTGAAGAGAGAATCAGAACAGGCTTGAAGGAGTTACAAATAGGGTTGCGTCTGTTCTTTGGAAAACTGTCGAATTTAACGTATGTAATAGTCTGATAGACGAATTTTGAGGGGTCAAAATTCGAACTTCGGGCAGTTACAAGTTAAACCGTTCAGCAAAGATTACTGACAGACGAATTTTCATCTGAAAGTTCATCTGACAGAGGCTTGGAACAAGCAGTACACGCACAACAGATGAATTTTGATTCAACAAAGTTCGAATGTTGAAGAGAAAATAGCATCAACAATCAAAACTACAACCAATAGACGAATTAAGCAAGCAGAGCATCATCTTTCAAGCATTAATCATGAAGAACATGATTCAACAGACGAATTTTGAATTGTGAATTCAAATTTTTCAACTTTTGTAAAGGTTGTCCAATAGTCGAATGTTAAGTAGTGATAATTCGTATAACAGTGATGGACAATCATATCTTTGAAAATTTTGTTCTTGAAAATTTGAACTTCCATATTTGACAGACGAATTTCGAGGCATCAGTGAGAATTGTTCCAAAGTATAACAGGTCGAAGTTCGTCTGTTGGTCACTTAAAATTCGAATGTTGACCACGTTGACCAGTATAAAAACACAGTTTTATGAAGCAACATACATTTAACACCATTTCAAATATAAGCATCATCATTAAGAACTTACAGAATGGATCCAGAACATAGAATTTTCGTTGTTTACTTCACTTTCTGGTTGTTCCATTTTGATATGCTCAAATCTTCAAGAGTATAGCCTTTTAGTCTTGTGATGAGCACTTGCAACTTAAATTAAACACTCTCCGATGCTGAAGTTAGAATTGATTTTAAGATTTAAAACTCTAAAAAGAGAATTTCATAAGTATAACTTACAATTCATTGGGATTTACCATTCCCAATTCTCTTCTTATTTTGCAATGCCTGTCTTCGGGTAGAGGTTTGGTGAGTATATCAGCTACTTGATTTTCTGTTGGGATGTATTCCATTTTAACTTCTCCTTTCAGAACGTGATCCCTTATGAAGTGGTGCCTAACCTCAATATGTTTCGTCCTTGAGTGCATGACAGGATTCTTAGTGATATTTATGGCACTTTGATTATCACATATGATGGGTATCTCCTTTATTTTAACCTCAAGATCCTCTAGCTGCTGCTTCATCCAGATGACTTGAGCACAACAGCTTCCAGCTGCAACATACTCAGCTTCTGCAGTGGATAGAGCCACACTGTTTTGCTTTTTGCTGAACCATGAAACCAGGGATCCTCCAAGAAACTGACAAGTTCCACTTGTGCTTTTTCTGTCAGTTTTGGATCCTGCAAAATCAGCATCAGTGTATCCTTTGAGATCTTCTCCATTGCCTTTTGGATACCAAAGACCCATCTGTGATGTTCCAATGAGATATCTGAAAATTCTTTTCACAGCTGTTGCGTGGGTCTCTTTGGGGCATGATTGGAACCTTGCACACATACAGACACTGAACATAATGTTAGGTCTGCTGGCAGTTAAATACAGCAGGGATCCAATCATTCTTCTGTACTGAGTAATGTCAAACATCTTCCCATTTTCATCCATGTCCAGTTTGGTTGTAGTAGCCATAGGTGTTCCCATTGGCTTGGCATTCTCCATTCCAAACTTCTTTAGCAGCTCTTTCAGATACTTGGATTGGCTGAGGAAGATACCATCATCTCGCTGTCTAATTTGTAGTCCAAGGAAGAAATTGATTTCACCCATCATAGACATCTCGAATTCTCCTTGCATTAACTCAGGAAATTTCTTGCAAAGAGCCTCATTAGTAGCACCAAAAATAGTATCATCAACATAAATTTGAACAATTAGTAAATCTTTATTTTCTTTCTTAGTAAATAAGGTTGTGTCAACTTTGCCTCTATTGAATCCTTTTTCACTTAGAAAATTGCTCAGTCTCTCATACCATGCTCTAGGGGCTTGTTTTAAACTATAAAGAGCTTTCTTTAGTTTATAAACATGGTTTGGTTTTGTAGAATCCTCAAATCCTGGAGGTTGATCTACATAGACCTCTTCTATGATATATCCATTCAGAAAGACACTCTTTACATCCATCTGATACAGTAAAATGTTTTTCATGCATGCATATGCTAGCAGTATTCTTATAGCCTCTAGTCTAGCTACTGGTGCAAAGGTTTCTTCAAAATCAATGCCTTCTTCCTGGTTATACCCTTTAGCAACCAGTCTAGCTTTATTTCTAATTATTGTTCCAGATTCATCAAGTTTATTTCTGAAAACCCATTTGGTACCAATAACAGGATGATTTTTGGGTCTTGGAACTAAATCCTAGACTTGATTTCTTTCAAACTGATTTAGCTCTTCTTGCATAGCCAAAATCCAGTAATGATCAGTTAAGGCTTCTTCAGCACATTTGGGTTCAATTTGAGAAATGAAAGCACAGTTCAACATTTGATCCCTTAACTGTTTTCTGGTTTTGACTTTCTCTTGAACATCCCCTATTACTTGATCAACAGGGTGATTCCTTTGATATCTCCAAGCTCTAGGGAGTTCTTGAGATGTTTCTTCATCATTTTCATCAAACTCTTGCTCCTGAATATCTTCCTCTATGTTAACAGATTCAGATATCTTTGGGGGTTCAGTTTTACTTTCATCAGAGATGCCCAGTTTTTCAAAGTTGAAAGCAAGATCATCCTCATTGGTAGCATGTTTTGAAACAGTTTCATTTTCAATGAAAACAATATGCACAGACTCTTCTCCCACATTTGTTCTTTTGTTATAAACTCTATATGCCTTACTCCTATTAGAATAGCCTAGAAATATACCTTCATCGGATTTGGCATCAAACTTACTCAGATTTTCTTTTCCATTGTTGTGAATGAAGCATTTGCATCCGAACACATGGAGATGGGACAGATTTGGCTTTCTCCCCTTGTACAGCTCGTATGGAGTCTTTCCAAGGATGGGTCTGACGTAGGCTCTGTTGATGATGTAACTTGCTGTGTTCACTGCATCAGTCCAAAATACTTGAGACAGTTCCTTCTCATTCAGCATAGCTCTAGCCATTTCTCCAATAGTTCTATTCTTCCTTTCTACGACTCCATTTTGTTGAGGAGTTCTTGGTGCTGAGAAGTTGTGATCAATTCCATGCTTATTGCAGTATTCCAGGAAGTATGCATTTTCGAATTCTCCTCCATGATCTGACCTGATGAAACAATAGAAATACCTTTCTCATTTTGCACTTTCTTAGCTAGGGTTACAAATGCATCAAAGGTATCACTTTTAGAGGAAAGAAGTAATGTCCAAGTGAATCTAGAATAATCATCTACAATTACAAGCACATACAGATTACCACTAAGACTCTTTACCCTAGAAGGTCCAATTAAGTCCATATGCAGCAATTCAAGTGGTCTAGTTGTGGCAACTATGTTTTTAGATTTGAAGGATGATTTAGTTTGTTTTCCTTTTAAGCATGCATCACATTCTTTATCCTTTTCAAAAGATATTTTTGGCAAACCAGTAACTAGCTCATTTTTAACCAGTTTAGACAATTGATTCATATTAACATGAGCTAATCTCCTATGCCATAACCAATTATCGTTATTTTGACTAATTAAGCACACAGAATCTAAGGGAGGAAATTCATCAAGATCAATAGTATAACAATTACTATCCCTTTGAGCTTTTAAGATTACTTTGTGATCACTTTTTCTGATGACCAGGCAAAACTTTGAGTCAAACAGCACCCAGTTTCCTCTATCACAGGTCTGACTCACGCTTAGCAGATTGTGGTTGAGGCTAATTACAAACAGCACCTCTTCAATGGATGTTTCTGGATTTTTCCCCACAATGCCAATTCCAACGATTTTGCCATATTGATCACCTCCAAAGGTCACCTTTCCTCCTTTCTTGTCTCTAAGGGTGATGAACTTCTCCTTATCACCAGTCATGTGGCTCGAGCAGGCACTGTCCATATACCATTTGTTGCTTTTCTTGGCTTTAAGACAGACCTGCAAGTCAATATTCATGTTTTCGTTTTAGGTACCCAAATTTGCTTGGGTCCTTTTTGGTTAGTAGATCTTTCCCTAGATGCAGATGCAACTCTGGGAACCCATTCAACTTTCCTGCTAAGTCCATTTTTCTTTAAGATACAGGAACTGGAAATGTGTCCCTTTTTGTTGCAGAAATGACAGGTAGTGAAGGGACTACTAGATTGAGAGGCAGGAAGAAAACAATGCAGATAATACTTCTGTTTAGCATGCCTTGGTTGATTATATGTCTCAATGTGAGGTGATGCATTATTTTTCTTCTTATTGTTCTCAGCATGCATAAAATGTCTCCTATATGCATTTTGGTTTTTCTTCCTAATCTTTTCCTTGACAGCACATGGATCGTAGCCAAGACCAGCTTTTCCTTGTGAAATTCTTTAGCTCCCCATCAAGGCAAACAACATATCTTTACCTCTAGTGAGCCTAGACATGCTTTTGACTAAGTAATCATTAGTTTGTTTAAGTTCAATGCATGAAGTACAACAAAGAGATTCAGCAGTAGGTAAAGAAGTAATTTCAGAGATTGTGTTTTGAGATTCCAGCTTATTTATTTTCTTCTTTGCCAGTTTTAGTTCTTTAGCAACTTTAATGAAATCATCATGAAGCTCATGAAAAGCATCCAGCAATTCAGAATAGGAAGGTTCAGATTCATATACCTCTTCATCCTGATCACTGCTGTATGAGGGTGTAGCTTCTTCAGAAGCAAGTGCCATCAGACAAATGTTGGCAATCTCATCTTCATCTTCTTCTTCCTCATCTGAGCTGTTGCCCCATATGGATGAGATGTAGGCTTTCTTCTTTTTCCCTTTGTCAGCACCTTTCTTTTCTTTTTCTTGCTTCTTGAGGAATTGGGGGCAGTCCCACTTTATGTGTCCCTACTTCTTGCACTCATAGCAAGTCACAGGTTCTTTTGCCTCTTTCTTGCTTTCCCCAGCAGCTACCTTCTTGAAGAATCTCTTGTTCTTCTTCTTGCTGTAGAATCTTCCGAATTTTCTGACCATCATAGCCAGAGTTTCCTCATCCAGCCCATCCTCTTCGTCAGATTCTTCTTCCTTTTCATCAGCAGCTTTGAGGGCAAGGCCTTTCTTCTTTCTGTCCATCCCAGCTTCCTTGAGAGCTTTGATTTTTCCTTCATACTCTTCAAGGTTGCCAAAGAGAGCTGTGACAGAGGCCATTGATTCTCCTCTGGCTTCTTCTATTGCTGTCACCTTGGGCTGCTATTCCAGAGGGAGTGCTCTGAGAATTTTTCTCACTTTCTCTGATTGAGTGTATTCCTTTCCTAGGCTCTTTAGTTGATTCACAATGAAAGTGAATCTCTTTTGGAGCTCTTTTATAGTTTCTCCTTCAGCCATCTTGAAGCTCTCATACTCTCCAATGCATGTATTGAGTCTGTTCTCCCTGACCCCAGATGTCCCTTCATGTGCAATCTGCAGAGTGTCCCACATCCCTTTTGCAGTGGTGCATTGTGAGACCCTGTAGAATTCGTCCTGGTTCAGGGCACTGACTAAACAATGCTTTGCTTTAAAATTCAGTAGGACTCTCCTCCTGTCTTCATCATTCCACTCTGCTTCCAGCTTCTCTTTGTATCTTCCATCTTCAGTTAGAGCCATTAGGACGAAATCTCCTTTATCAATGACTGGCCAGATGTCAAGATCAATTGATTGGAGGTAGATCTGCATCCTCATCTTCCAGTACCCATAATGCTCTCCACTGAAGCCTGGTGGTCTGTTAGTGTTGTTCCCTTCAGGAAGTATACTCTCTCCAAAGCCAGCCATCTTTGTTCCCGGACTGTAAAATCCTTTGAATGGGAATCCGGGCTCTGATACCACTTGTTAGCAAGGCTGACTTCCCAAGAGGGGGGGTGAATTGGGAAGATTGAAATTTTTCTGCACAAAATGAAGTGGGTGAAGATATCACAGTATAATGAAAGCAATGAGTAAAACAAAGCAAGTTGATAAGTAAGGATAAGGAGAGAAAGACTCAGTGATTTATCCTGGTTCGGTCTATCCTCTTGACCTACGTCCAGTCCCCAAGACACCTCTTGAGATTTATCCACTATACAGCAAGAATTTCAACGGGCTTCTTGCTAATGCCACAGTACACGAGTATGCTCTATTTCTGAGCTCTCTCAAACTCTCCAAGCACTTTCTCTATGTGCTTCCCAGTCCCCTTGTGAATTCCCCTCACAAGTAAACCTATCTTCCAGATGAAGAGTAGATTGTTTACAAAGATATAACTCTCTTGAATAGAGTAGATATGAAGGTTAAAGCACAGATAATGAAGTTGAGAGGGTAAAAGCTTTTGAGAAGAAGATTCAGCAGAAATTTGGTATTAACAAGTTTGATTCATTACCCACAACTTCAAATGATGTTATATTTATAGTTTTAGGTCTCAAATATCCGTTAGAGACTTAAATCTATCCGTTGGGGAAGTTATCCAACGGTTACTCTGAAAAACTATCCGTTTACCAACCGTATTTAAAGCTTCTGACATACTGAAATTCGAATTTTGGTTGGTCAACAGACGAATTTCGAAGGAACCGAAGGTTAAAGCTTCCAACGTTAAAATACGAAGTTCGTCTGTCCATAGAGTGAAATTTGAATTTTGAAACTTATAAAGTATTTTCTCAATGTGACATACGAATTTTCAAGAAGAAAGTTTTTCTGTAAATCGTGAACAGTGTTTTCAATTTTCTACAGTACCCTCGAAATTCGAATTTTGGATGCCCAAAATTCGTCTGTCCATTGAACGTTCAAAGAGGCACAGTAGTTAACTTTCTTCGAAATTCGAATTTTGACGTAGTGAAATTCGTCTGTCAGAGATCAATTTTGAAACTTAATTTCTTCTTGATTTCAGATGAACTCTAACATAGTTTTAGACGAATTTCTTTGGTTTTCACAAGTTGTGTTTTGTTTGAAATTCGAATTTTGAAATTGTAAAGTTCGTCTATCACAAAGAGGCTTCTTTCAGACTTATATGAAAATTCGAATGTTGCAAAGTCAAAGTTCGTCTGTCAGAGAGCATTTTTCAAACTCAATTTCTTCTTAATTTCAGATGAACTTTAACATAGTTTCAGACGAATTTCTTTGGTTTTCACAAATTACATTTTGTCTGAAATTCGAATTTTGAAACTGTAAAGTTCTTCTGTCACAAAGAGGCTTCTTTCAGACTTGATGAAAATTCAAATTTTAAAAGACCAAAATTCATCTGACAGAGAGACATCTCTTCAGACTTGTTCAGTTTAATCTCGAAATTCGAATTTCCAAAGGCAAAGTTCGAATTTCCAACTTGACAGTTCAGTTTAAACTTTTAAACTTCGTCTGTTTGTGAGTATTTTTCAAATAAGAAAAGATTTGACTTCAAATCAAGGTTTGAAAACATCTTTTTCTTAAATCAAATTCTTTTACCCAATCACAACTAAAACAAAAGAAGTTACAAGAGATCTAACAACAAATACTCAGAAAATCTTCACTTGAAACAACTTTGATCGCCTTTGATATCTTCAATCCAAGCTCTTGAGTGTTAGTTGGCAATCATCAAAACACTTGATTCAACAAACACTAGTAAGAGTATTGAGAGATTATGAGTGTTCTTAGAACAGAGCACAAATGGTGTACCATGGCATCGCAAGGAGCCTACTGAATTCTTGCTGATAGTGGAAATTCTCAAATGATGGCTTGAGGACTGGATGTAGATCAAGTGGATTAGATCGAACCAGGATAAATCACTAAGTTTTTCTCTTCCCTTATCTTCTATACTAAATTTTCAGTGCACTTTGTCTTTTTGCAAACTTTTGGTTTCACTATTGTACTTTTACAGAAAAATTTCATACTTCCCAATTCACCCCTCTTGGGAAACCATCATTCCTAATGTACTGAGGCATCCAAGAGACTTTGAAGCATGGAAATCTTTTGATTGTTAGTATCTAGATTTTGCTACAAATACAAGAAATGTGCATTTAACTGTGGCAACCAACAGTTTTAATCCGTTTGGTAATTTAAGTACAAGTTATAGTATTTGGCCAGCTGTGTTGATATCTTACAATCTTCTACCATGTTTGTGCGTGAAATAGAGTTCATTCATCTTGTCAACGATAATCCCAGGAAAAAGAGCCCTGAGTAATGATATTGATATTTATTTGCAACTATTAATTCATGAATTGCTAGACTTGTGGAATGTTAGGGCTGAGACTTGTGATTCTCTTGAAAAAAAGATATTCAATTTGCGTGCAATACTTATGTGGACTATTAGTGATTTTTTGGGTGGAATTTCACACTGGCTTGGCTTGTCCATCATGCAACCTTGACTCAGAACCCTTTCATCTTCCCCACAGTCACAAATGGTGTTTTATGGGGCATTGTCATTTCTTAAATGGTACCCACAAATTCAAATTATGGAGAAATCGCTTTGATGGGAAACAAGAGAGAATGGACCTTCTTGTTATTCTATCTAGTTCAAAAATATTACGGTAGTCAAAAAATATTAATGTTGTCTCTAGAAAAGATAATGAGGGTAAAGGAACATGAAGGAGACCTTGAACACAAACTGATGTGGACTCGATGTAATGGTGGAAGAAAAGTATATTTTTTTATCCTCCTTATTGAATTTCTATCATGTTATATCATAGTCTTGATGTTATGCACATTGAGAAGAATGTGTGTGACAATTTGCTCGATAATTTGCTCTTCATATTTCTAAATGAAGCTGAAAAATCTAAGGATCACTCATCCACTATGAAAGATTTACAAACATTAGGCATTTGTCAAGAGCTATGGATGGATGAGAATGGAAAGTATCAATTGGCAATATTTACTTTGACCAAAGATAATAAGGAAATATTTCTTAGAACATTGAAGAGGATCCCCATTCCAGATGGATATTCTACTAATATTGCTAGATATATTGACTTGAGAGCACGAAAGATTGGAGGACTTAAGAGTCATGACTTACATGTTCTGATGTAGCAGCTATTACCATATGTTGTGAGAAATACTTTGCCCAAAGAAGTAGCTGTCATAGTAGTTGATTTGTTCATCCTTTAGAAAGCTATATAGTAAAGTATTAAGCATTGATGAGCTCAACCAAACTACAAATGAGATCATTCTCACTGTCATTTGGAAATGATATTTCCTTCATCAATTTTTACAGTCATGGTTCATTTGATTGTACATCTAGCTAGAGAAGCAAGGGTTACAGGTCCAGTGCAATATCTATGGATGTACCCTATCAAAAGGTAATCACTTAATCATTCTTATTATCACCTAATTTACTATTGAGATTGATTCTCATTGATTGACAAATTTTTGGGAAAATTGAAGTCGTATGTATGAAATAAGGCATGGCCAGAAGGTTCAATCGCTAAAGGATATTTAGATGATGAGATCCTGACATTTTGTTTGAGATATTTTAAGGGTGTCGAGACCATGTTCAATCATCCTCTACATGTTAATGACTACCATGATGAGGAGTCTTCTATATCAACCTCTTTAATCCCTCCAGGTGGCAAAGTAGTTAGAACCTATGAGTATTCAACGAAAGAGAAGTTGCAAGCTTATCTACATGTGCTAACAAATTGTAGACAAGTTAATTCATTCATTCAGTGAGTACTCTCTATTGGCAAAATCTATTTATTTATATGTATGTATATATATTTTTAATTTAATTCGTATAATTCATGTCATAAATGATCTATCTGAGGAGATGATATTTGATATTGGCATCGTATGATCCATGTAGCCGACCCCACATAGTGGGATAAGGATAATGTTGTTGTTGTTGTTGTTGTAATTTGTATAATTCATGTAGAGAATTCAAAAGTGTTATGAAGCATCAAGTGTAAATTCGCAAATCATTTGCAGAAGTGGATAAGAGAGTCCACAAAGAGTTTGTGTAGTGGTTTTCTAGACGAATAGGGAATGACCATACTGCTTCTCACTCAACTAAATTCAAATTGCTTTTTATAGGGCCAATTGATCGTGCTAGGAGGTTCACTGCATATAATGTCAACGAGTTCAACTTTTGCACTGTAGGACACGATGAAGGGTTGTAAACTCAAAATTATGGGGTATTTGGCACATTTGGGTTATGCAAGTAGTAGTGATAGTGATATGTAATTTGGAGGTATGCCATATTATGGGAAGCTTGTGGATATAATTGAACTAAATTACAGTCGTCAATTCACAGTGGTTCTATTCAAATGCATTTGGGTAAATACAAAAATTGCACATGGCATTCTTAATGATGACATTGGCATCACTTTAGTTAATTTTTCTCGATTGATTCACATTGGTGAACATGAAGATGATGAGCCATATATACTTGCATATGAGGTACAACAAGTTACTATGTAGAAGATGAGAGAAATAAGGATTGGGACATGGTTGTGCATGTGAAGCCTCGTGACTTGTGTGACATGGGGGATGAACCTGACACAACCTATAAGTGTGAACCGATTGAACCAAATAACTTAGAATCAATATTTTCAAACGGAGATGAAACTTTAACCTTAGTGAGGTTATATTTCCTTCTTCATGATTTTTAAAATTTTTTTGTTATGTTTTCATTATTTTCTTTGACATTTAATAATATAATTTATTTCGTTACATTTCAAATATCCTAAAGATGAGTCATAGCCATCAGCTTCATGACTCCCAACAGCCTGTATCCTCTTGGCAACCTAGCACCTCCTTCCCCAGCAGCTTAGCACTTCCTAGTAGCCTACCTCTCAGGAGCATGATGATGAGGGGCTGATGGATGACATTTTCCTTGATGTGCCCCTCCAAGATGCAATGGATTTCCTTGATGAGGATGTTGCCCATGAGCGAGACAATGTTAACTATGCTCTAGCACATCAGAGGAGGAGGTGGAATATTGATATTGAGTGTAAGTTTTGTATTTTATATTTTAAATGTTTAGAATTCTATTAAAAATTCTATTTTTTCATATACATCTGGCTAGCGCACCACCAGGAGGATGATGGAGCGAGACGTCTGGAACCTCCCAGGGGGCTAGCAAGTTATTGTGGCCTAGAGTGAGAAGGAAAACGAGTAGTTGGTCAGTGAAGGAGGTGGGCTACTAAACCAGTTTTTGGCCATCTTAGACCGAAATTATGATATATTCTACATATATCATCATAATTGGAAGAAGGTACCTACGGAGCACAAGACTTCGCATTTCTCAAGCATTATCTAGGTGTTGAAGTTAATTAATATCTTTTTATTTTTTTTATATTTTTATTTCAACTCATGTTATATCAATATTGTTAACTTTAATTTTTTTAATATGCAGCCCACGCAAGTTCAATGTGACTAAGCAACACAAGCCTTATTGTTTACAGAAGATGGGCTTGTCCTAGAAGAACACATGAAATAGGTTGTATCAAAAGGCAAAGAGGAGTGGTAACCTAACCGTGGGGGAGATCATTATAGCAAGGCTAGAGAGTGTAAAAAATGCTGTTGATTGGGAAAGATTTATGACTCTGAGGATGAGTGAGGCACGTAGGTATGCTTTAATTACATTGACATTAATTTATATTAATTTTAAAAATTATATCTATGTTAGCAAACCACACAACTTGCATTTTTTTAATGTTTACTAATAATATGTATAGGTAGTGGCAGCCCAAAATAGAGAGAATAGAGCGAGGTAGACTATTGTTCACACCGCCAGCTCGAAGACCTTTGCACGAACTTGGCATGAAATAGTATAAATTAAAATTTAAAAACTTTATGTTTGTAGTGAAATTAGCTTTTTCTTACATTTATACTTAAAATATCTACAGGAGGCAAAACAGTAGGGCTAGGTTCCATGAGGATGGCAGTACATTCAGTAAGGCCACACAGAACATTATTGTCAGTACTTTAATTTATAAATTTTATTAAATTTATAATACTTTAATAATCCTTATTTAATAAATCATTTTAATTTGAACAGAATAATATTCATGCATGGACTGTAGAGATCATGGAATTTATCATGGTGTGTAGCTCCTATAGGCAGCTTTTGGAGTGCCAGAGCACCCAAGAAGGGAACGAGGGTTGGGTCAGTGTGTCACACTGACCTAGATTCTAGGCAGCTCCAGGCATGTGTGCGGGTAGACATCATCTACTTCATAATTCTCTGCATTTGCACCACTGCCTAGCATGCTTTCATATGACAAGATGTATCGGATGCTTGGCATTGTGTAGAACCAGTATCAGGAGTTGCAGGCATATATGCCTTAGATAGTACAGCAAGCCACCTTCATTCCTGTGTCGCAAGCTACTACTACATCTGTCTAGCAAATAGTCGAGTAGCTCTTCCTTGGTGTCATGCACCTGGTCCTTATTGGACTCATTCTACATCATAGCCCTAGGAGTATCAGGACCATTGGGATTCTATGAAGCAAGCTCACCCAGATTAGTCTGAGCATCAGCAGTAGATTTTTAGATATTTTATGGATATTTGTGGATTATGGATTTTTATATACATTTTATTTCATTTAGTTCTTTAAATTTTTTACTTAATTGATTTTAATTTACAAATTTTAATTTATAATTTTTAAAACTTTTTTTATTTTCTAGTTAATTGATTCTAATTTAGAATTTTTTATTAAATAAAAAATTTATCATTTGTAATCACTTAGTCAACTTAAAAAAATGTGTCTTTGTCAAATAATTGTTTTTTAAACAATTCAAACTCATAATTAAATTAAAATCATATGGATTTACAAATTCATATATATTAAAAAATAGTAGTGGTTATAATGGTGGTTAAATTATAACCGACACAATAGTTAAACTTAGCAGCGGCTTCTAACTATTGTCACAATCATTATAAAAGTTGTCATTTGCAGCCGTTTATAACTGCAACTGCTATCAATGTTTGATCCCTATCAATTCTCCCTCCCCTATAATTTTTCTTTGTGCAATCTTCTTCTTCCTCGTCTTTCTCTTCCTTCTTCTCCATTGTGCTCTATTTTGTTTGTCTCATCAAGAAAATCATAGCAGAAAGAAAGATTTGAAGATGTGGAAATATATCAAAAGAGTTATTCAAAACATTGGAATAAGATAAGTTTAAAGAAATCTTATTGAATTATATGCATTGTTGTATAGTGTAATTGAATTTGTTAAAACATTAAACGGAGAAATATTGGTAATTTTTTTTTGGAGCAACTTGGTGGCAGTTAACAACCAATACAATAATCAAGAAAAAATTTGGCATGAAAATTCAATTTTACTATAGTAGCGGTTAGACAACCACTACAAATGACACAATAAATGTTGC
Organism: Adenanthera pavonina; assembly: GCA_026686845.1. Lineage (NCBI taxonomy): Eukaryota > Viridiplantae > Streptophyta > Magnoliopsida > Fabales > Fabaceae > Adenanthera > Adenanthera pavonina. Next base: position 4,521,698 of record JAIVEN010000019.1, on the reverse strand, counting down.
CACGAAATTTGAATTTCATTTCTACATTTTGAAGTGGTTCTACTAACTGCCACAATGTTTATCTAAATTGCTATCAAATGTTAGCAGTGGTTGCTAGAGCGGCTTCCACATTGTCAGTATAGTTGTTACTACAGTGGGTTTTCGATAGTGGATGGCATACTTGTTTCTAAAATAGAGAATTTAATAGTGGTTTGTTTAACTGTCATTATATTGCTCGTGTCACCTACTAATCTGCTATGGTAGTGGTTCATATAACCGCTGTCCCTGTCTATTGTAGCAATTATAACCACTACTAAAGTGGAAAATAACCTCTATAAAATCTCTATTTTTTTGTAGTGATCCCACTACCATTCCCTCACATTTCTACCATCTATTTCATCAATTTCATCTTCCATCTTTTTTTTTTCATAGTTGGCTGAATATCACACTTCAAGGAGGAACTAGAAATTTCTTGCAAAAGCCATGGGAATACTTGCAATTTCATCAACATGGAGCTAATACATCATCTCTTCCATCTACCTATGGTTATAATTGAATCATTCCTTACTTCCTTGGGTTTTGATTTTGTGACTTCTATGGAGGGGTGAGCTTGTGGTGGGAGCCTAGCATAAAACTTGGAGGATGAACAACAAGAGCTATGAATTTCAATGCTTGGATTAAGGATAACTACTTCCTCACAATTCCACTCCCTTTATGTCTTTCTTAGGCTAGATTAAGATTGAGTATCTTGATTAATCTAGCATAAGATTGATGTAATTTTGATTATGGGATAATAAAAATAGTTTCAACCAAAAGCCCCTTTTCTAGTTCTTCCATGTAGTCTTGAATTTGTCTTTTGAATTATCATAGTTAATGTTTCATTTGAGATGTCAAATGCTTGATTTTGTGTTGGAATTGTGAAAACAGGATTGGTTGTGATGTGTCATGAATTTCAGCCAAAACTATGTTGAATTAAGTGTTTGTAATATTGCCTTGGTAGAATACCTATTCTAAGTGATACTGCATGCTTCTTACATTAAGGGTTAATAATGGATTTAACTTGAATGAAGCATATTGGTGTAGTGTTAATTCTCATTCTATGAAGCCAGTAGCGATTCCACCTCTCTTTCATACATTTTCACATCACATTCATCTCATTTTGCATTATTTAATTCTCTTGAATTTTTGAGTACTTATTTAACATAATTTTCATCTTTATTGTTTTTAAACCAAATCCCTGGCGCCCCCCCCCCGGCCCCCAAAAATCTAGTAATTTGTTTAGGCCTCATATAGATTAGTGTCATTACACTGCATTCTTGTCCATTTAGTCGTTAGTTCTTACACTCATCTACTAGTATTCTTACTTATATTTTATTTCATTCTAGGTGTGCATTTAGTTATCAATTTTTAGCCTAGACTAAGTTTCTATGACCCTACATTCCTACTATTAGAACTTTAGGGCTCAGTAATCTTTCTCATCATCTCATTCTTTCTAGAGATTTACTACATACTGCGACCACGAGATTTATTGTAATCTTTGAGCCCTACTAGGATCTTCTTTGACCCTACATTACTTCTTTTTCTGATAGGATCTACTATAATCTATTTTTGAAAGATTTCTGGACCTAAGGAAAATAAATTAGTAAAATGTCCCCATCTAATCTAGCAACTACCTCTGACTATTTTCAAGACCAATCTTTTAAGCCACTACCGTAGGGCAAATTTCCATAAGGAATAGTACTTTACATCTAAAGGGGAAAATATATCTAAGAAGTTACCTTTCTTTTTCTTGTAAAGATTTGCCCAAATCTTTGTTCTAATACAAAAAAATGTAACACCTTATCTTTAAACACTTTTCTCAAAGCTTGAGGAGGGAAAAGAGATTTCAAACCAAACTTATGCTAAACTACTTAGAATTAAAGGAGAATAGTTACCTTAAGCTTGGATCTTGGTCTTCAAGCTTTGCTCCTTGCCTTTTTCCTTTCTCCCCCCTCTCTTTTCCTCACAAAATTTCAGCATAGTTTTCCCTCTTAAAAGGGAGGGTATTTATAGACTTGAAAGCTTCACAAAATTCCTCCAAGCATCTTGCAATCTTACATCATCAATATTACATCACAAAATTCCTTACTAAGTTTTGCTTCTTAAACATTAAAATAATCCTCCTAAACATGTGAGGAAATTTCGGCCAAGGAGAGGAGAGGGAGTGTCCTTCATATTGCATATTTTTTTTGGTCCAGATATAACCTCTGTGGGTTACTTTTTATTTGGACAGTTAAAGGTACTTTAAAAGTATTTTCTAACACTATATTTTTTCATGTATATAAGCATAAACTAGTTTGTGATCAGCATTTAATTTAATATCCTGCCCTAAATAGTATTTTTATGGGATCCACGTACTTTTCTTTTTTATGTTATTTGCATTGGTAGGGCCCACCATACCTTTTTCTTTGTATTGTTCATTTTGCTACATTCAACCAGCTATATCGATTCAAAGCAATTCCTTTGGGATCTATATGTTATTCCATTGGGTCCGACATGTTATAAGGTCCATTTTGACATCCATATTGCAAATTTCAAAATTTGTTAAAACTACAGGAAGGACCCAAATTTTTATTTTATTAGACTTAAAGACCTAAATTGAAAAATAATTCCACTTAAGGACCCAGTATGTGAAATTACTACTTTGCCCATCATAGAATTCATATAATATTTCACATGAGGTATTTTTCCTTTATGCTCTTTGCTTATTCTTACTAGGCACATCATAACCTTCCTTTAGACATTGCCTCTTTCAAGAGAACTTTTCTTTCCTTTTCTTAAACATTGCCCTAAAAAGGCAGATGCTACGCTTACACTTTCATACACACTCATTAATTCCTTAATTTCTTCTACTTCTATACATACATAACCCATTTCATACCATACTAGTTTTGGATATACCTAGGTTAGCTTAGTCAGTTGCATAGGTTCACTCTCTTGCATACTTTTATCTATAGGTAGATTTACATACATTTAGTTGCATTAATAAATTTTCTTTAGTTTTGCTTTTTCATATCAGGTAGAAATTACATCATATCCACACTCCATACATATCACTTCCCATACATCTTCATATCTCTTACATACACATACATATACTTGTTCATACTTTCATACATGGAATACACATTTGAATTGATATTTATCTAGGAATAAGATTCACACCTTTAATAAAGAAGTTTTTATAATTATCTTGCATGCATGAATTTAGTGAAGAATTTATGTGTCTAGGTTGGTGACAACAACTTAGTCATTCAAGTGCATATTAATGATTGGTAAGCATAAATTTTACATGATAACATAAGTTGAGGGTCTAAGCTGAATTACATATGTGAAGTTTGTATTTTCTCCATTAATTATCATGATTATAGTTGTGTAAGTGGACAATTAGATTATTGATTAAATTAAAGGGGCAATACTATAAGAGAATGTTAATCATGATCCTAACAGGATGGATTAGTTGTGACAATAATGATGTGAACTCATAACCATGATCTATGTATGTGATAGATACTAGGTTGACTAGTCAAGGTCATCCTTTCTCATTAACATTGCAAACTAAGATAATCAATGTCATTGGAATAAGTAAAGTAATCTAATATGCAAGACTAGGGAACTCTTTTATCCTTTGGATTTTGGTAATTAGTTAATTTTATTTGCTCAAAGTATGAACATTGTGAGTCAATACGTCCACCTTCCTTATGGGATTGATCCCCTAAAAACTTGATATTTTGGGAATCTGTAATTTGATTCAGAGTAATACAACTTGAACCCATCATCTTGTAGATAGAGTATAGTTACGATGTACACACAATTAACATTTAAGTTATCAAATCATTCGAAGTTATAGTACTCCCTGCTAAGGCTGAATTGTTTGTGAGTTGTTTCATCTTTGACAAAAGAAAAAAAAAAGTCCTCCATAATTATATTGCCATTACAAATCATTGAAACTCCTCTCTAAACAATGTAATCCTAGATCAAGTGTTAAAGACTCAAACATTTAAAATCTCATTAAGAAGCCCAAAATTCAAATACAATCAATGGTCAAATCACTAAATTAATGTTACTTGAGAGAAGTTGCAGATAAACTTCTAACAGGTAATGAAACTCCAATAAAAATTATTTATGTAGATTACTTTTTCCCAACAGATAAGTATAAATGAATGAAGAAATCATTGGCCATGTACTTGAGACAAGTCACAAATAAACTATGAAAGACATTAGAACTCTGTAACAGAATTATTTATGTAACTTGTAACATTCTTCAATATATTGCCTGAACTTAGTAACAAACTAATGAAAGGTATACTTGTGGATTTGTACAACATCGGAGGGACAAAGACTGGAGCAAAGACCAAAAGGAATCAAACTTGAAGAAAACGAGATAGAGATATCTCACACAATGGCAAAAAGTAGAGGTACCATGGTGAGAGAACAAAGGAAATTCAAAATTTTTAAGACAGAATATGCTCACACCATGGTAAACTTACCATGCGTTATAGTGCTGGTCTTTAAACTCTGATAAATTTGAATGCATTTCAGTCAAGGAACAGAACGAAATCGAAGGAGAAGGAGAAGAAGAAGAGCTCTAGTAGGGTTTTCAATTTTTGACCTTGGGGAGCAATTTCTGGACTCTAGGGTCTTTAATCTTAGTTGGTAAGTGGATTTTTCCTCCTTTCCTATCTTTTCTATTTGTTTTTTTGATGAAATTCATGAGGGCATGATGGATTTCAATTCGGTTAAAGTTTCTATTAATTAAAATAGGTGTAAATGTGTTATTGATGTGTTTGTGGGTGTTTCTATGGCGTGGATATGAGTTTTGGAAGGATCATGATTGATTTGTTCTAAACCCTAGTCTTAAAATTGTTGAGGAAGCATGAAATTCAAAATTTATGAGTTTTGTATGGTTTGTATGGGTGTTTAGGGCTCCTTAATGTATGATTGTCGTTTTGAATTATGGGCTTGATGTTTGTATGCTTGATTGGTTGAATTGTGAATTTTGGGATATATGAATATTGTGTTAATTGGGGATATTATGGTATTATAGTGTTTTGAGTTGTGTTTCAAGGTTGTGGCAATTTAAGAAGTGGTTTGAGAAAGTTGCACTAACCAATTTCATTCCAGTGGCCTACCAGTTCCCTTACGTGTATATTAGTGTGTGGACAATTTGAGGTAACCAGAGTGTATTTTTGCATACGACACATATTTCTTGTTTATATATATATGTTTGTTTCTTTCACATCATGATATGTCCTAAGGCATGGCTTGTGATGGAATGGTAACTTTTTACCTAGTCTCATGTATATGATTTATGTGATTATGTATTGATTTGTAGCATGTAATATACTAGTATCCCCGTTGTTTGAGATAATATGTGTTTATGAAGATGATAATGTTAAAAATAGATATGTATGCGTGGAATATGATAGCATGAGAACATCATCATATTGTTGAACATATGATACCACGTGGTATACCAATCCATTGATGGAGCACATGAGGCCTCATGTGCAAGTGCTGAGGTTAATATATATATATATCTCTACCATTAAATCCTCTTCTTAAAGCCAGAAGAGCTAGGTAGCAATGGATTTGAGGATGCACCTTCCTCAAATTACCATCAATTTGGATGGTCCAGGTGTAACACCTTACTTTTATCTATATTTTTTCATATATTATATACTATGTACAATGTCCAATTAACCCATATTAAGAGCTTGAACCATTAATAGAACCAAAATATTTAAACAAAAAAAAATGTGGTACTATTCATTTGGTTCTCAAGTTTTCTGGATGAATTTTGCAAAACCATAACTTAATCCAAAAAAATTGTATCAATATGGTTCAAGTCTCTAAATGAAGCCAGAAACATGATATAGAAGATAAAAATATGAAATTTTCCTTTAACCTGAACAATTCATACAGTTTATGGCTCAAACTTATACTGTCCAAATGGTCATTTCTCTCTTTTTCAGGATTTTGGCCGTAACTTTAAAAATTCATATCTAACTCTATACTAAGCCAAATCATATATTCTATATGCCATATATGTCTACTTACCTTCATATTTTTATTATATATTTATTTAGTCTAGACAGGGCACATCATCAATTTGAATCATTAGGAACAGAACATCACTTTTTCTAGAACAGTCTTGGGAAAACTTGTATATCTCATATTGTACAGCTCCAATTGAACTAAAACCAGTGGTATATGAACCTCAAAAGATAAATATTTTCATAAATGTAAGCCACTAAATTTTTGGAGCTCTGTACAATTTTATATCACTTTTCAAAGAGAAGTAATATATTTAGTAAAATTCGCAGCCTTCACATCACTATCTAGTTTTGATCTTGAATTTTAAAATTACACTATAAATTGTACATATATCCATATTATCTGTTCTTTAGGTCATTGGAAAGCCTGTTCTCTCTAGTTTTAGGGAATATATAACATTTGACTTACTTTCCCTGTTTAGGTCAAACAGTATTAACTTTACTTTCATTGCTATAAAATGAACTTCTAGCAATATAACATGGCAAAGTAGACTTCATAATAAGCTCACATGATCATTCCATATTTCAAATCCATGCCAAAAATTTCATAATGCTCATAAGGACATAATAGCACAATGGCATAGATCTAAAAGCATATACATTGTTTTATACATTATTTCAAAATATACACTCATAGCTTGAAAACACCATCAAGCATAATTCTCTTCTTCATTCTCCTTACCTTTTCTTTGGACTCCTTTGCCATAGCCTGTACATATCATTTGGGATACTTGAAGGGGTGAGATTGAGGGACAATCTTAGTAGCAAGTTACATTCTATGCAATTATATCAATAATGTCAAATAAACTCACATTTGATCACATCTAATCACATACTATACTTGTTTCCTTTAGAATCTCATGCTTTCTCTAAACTTTATTGCATAAAACCACTTCCTTTCTTAAATTCATATGCAAACTAAAACTAAACAGGAAGAGGAGAAGGAGGAAAACTCAAAGAAATAGCCATCAACTACTTAGGAACTTGAAGGAAAATCACTTAGAATTAAAAGGAGAATTCTTGCCTTTTTCTTGAAAATTTTTTTTCTTCTTTTCTTTATTCCTTTTCTCCTTCCCGTTATTTCCTTCTCCTTTGGTGGTTTGCAGCTGCCTCTCCTTCCTTTCTTTATGCTAGAGTCGGTAAGAAGGGAGAGTATAAATAAAGAACAAAAATCCACCAATTGATGCCATGTGTCCATTCTTGATTTTTCTTACAAATTTATGAAAATAATAAATTAATGCTATTTTGTCATGTGTATCTTGTGGAGCATGAAATAGGGAGTATTTTGCTTCAAAAATATTGTACTTTTATTTATCCAGATATATCTTGAACCGATCTGGACAAATAAAGCTACTTTAGTAGTATATTTTATTATTATTGAGATACTAATTATAACTATATTGAGATATAAAATTACTATAATATCCTTATCTCAATTGGTCCAAATAGAAGGCCCACACATTTTTAATAAATACTACCTCTTACTGCAGTCCAGACTGACATTTATAGGGTAAGACATTAATATTAAATCATAATTACCCAATAAATATTATTTTGACCTTAACAAATTTCATACTATATTCCAATGGTCTTAGCTCATTGAGAGCTTCATTTTGATTATAATTTTTCATATTTACAAAAATGCCCTTGACCCAGAATAAATTTATAATTTTTAAAATTTTTGGGTTATTAGGTGTAATTTTTTCCAAAATTTTTGACTTCTCTCCCCCACGTGAATTCTTATATGCTTGGGGACAAAATTGTCATTCCCATAATTCTTAGGAAAAAAATGTAATTTCTCATTTTTTTGTTCAATCAGGAAAAATAACCTTTTTGCCCTATTTCGGTGTTTGCCAGTTTTTGCAAATTCCCTATGCATTTTTAGTTATCTAACATTTTAAGGTTGTTACACTAAGGGAAGGAGAACCATGGTCCAATCCTTTGGCCAGGTTATTCTAGTGAGCAAAGAGCTTAGTGATCTCCCAGAATCAGTCTTCATTGGTTGTTAGAAGGGATCACTTGTTAGTTGTACCTTGTGATGGTTACTAGCCCATGATTTTAGTAGTGTATGTTAGGGACATTCATTATCATTGCATTTGCATCGCATCTTATTATGTGTGCATATGAATATATCATTATGGTTATGTGATTTGTTATTGTTTTCTCAGTTATTAGGACTCTATCTCACACCCATGTGGTTAACATTTTAAGCGAAGACTCTAGTACTATCCTGGAGAAAACTAAAGAGTCCTAGCTTTCTCTATTTCATAAGGGCGTTTCAGCTAATAGCTTTTATGTATTGGTTTATGTAATAAGTATTGTGCCAAGTAGTGTCTTATAATGTTTGTGATTTGTATCAGTGGATCCTGGGTAAATGATGTCACTTGGGATTGTTGTATTATGTGGAACTGTGCGGAAACCTATTATTGTGATGAAAAGTAAGTTGGCCTTGTTGGCTCGTATGTTATGTGACATGCTTTTGGACCCCAGTGCTGATCAGTTGTGTTTGTATTGTATGTATATTGAATAAGAAGTTTTGATGATTCCAAACAATTAGAGCTTGGAAAGAAGAATATTAAAGGAATGTGAAAGGATCAAGTGAAGAAATCCAAAGAAGAACATGAGAAGATTTAGTTTTTAGGATTTCTCCTCTAGTAATCTGAGTAAAAAGTTTTGATCTTACTTCTTTTAAGTTACCACAACGTCTAAATATGTTATTTGAAAGTTATCCTATGTTAGCATGTGTTAGTTTTGAAAAATACTGACTAACTGACAAATTTTGCTATTGACTTATGTGTATTTTATGCAAAATTTAAACTTTTCTTGAAGAAATTCGAATATGCAGAGGTTTAATCTCTGAAAGATGAATTTTAGTTATGAAATTCAAAATTTGGGCTAAGCATTGTTAGTGAATATGTGCAAAATTTGTATGAAATTTAGTCAAAATTTGAACGTTGGAGAAGTTCAAAGAGTGGTCAGAGTCACCCTCTCTGGTAGATGAACTTTGGACTTCAAAATTCGAATTTCAAAATAAAACTTTTAAGTCTTATTAGAGCATGCCTCTGACAGATGAATTTTATAATTTAATATGTGAATTTCACAGAGGAGAACTATTTGGTCATGTTGAACAAGCCTTTGATAGATGAATTTTAGCTTCTAAAATTCAAATTTCGAGTGCAGTATGAAAACATAAGATAACTGTTCAAACTCAACAAATGCACTTTTGATATAAAAATTCATATGTTATAACATGTGATATCTTTAACAAACTCAAAATTCAAATTTCACTCTTGAATAGACGAATGTTGAAGTTTAACGTTAAAAATCCTTAACCTTTTGTCTCTGCAAAATTCATTTGTTGCACTTCAAAATTCGAATTTTGGCATGTTAGATACATTAAATGTAGTTGGTGGACTGCCATTTCTGTAGAGTAACAGTTGGTTAAAGTTTCTAATGACTAGATCTTATATATACCAATTAGTTAAGCCACAAATATATAAATGGAATTTTATTTGAAGTTATGGGAAACGAAGTTTAAGTCTGTATTACTAAAACTCTACTAAATTTATTAAGCAAAGCTTTTTCACCTCATATTGCATTTATTATACTTAAACTTTTATATCTACTCTATTCTAGAGAGTTTTCTTTTTGTATAAAATCTTTTTTTTATTTGGAAGAAAGATTCTTTGTGAGGGAGTCACAAAGGGAATTGGGAAATATTTTGTAAGAGTACAAAATGTAGAATTGGAGTATTCTTAGAACAGAACATGATTTTGTACTGAGGAATTGCAAGGAGCCCATTGGATTCTTGTAAATAGTGAAAATGCCAAATGGTGTCTTCGGGATTGGACGTGGGTCAAGTGGATCAGATTGAATCAGGATAAATTTCTGAGTTCTTTCTTTCTTTACCTTGCACTTACCTTCATTATCTTTGTACTCTGTTTTTTTTTTGGCAAACTTCTACTATCACTATAAATTTACATTTTTGTAGAAAAATTTTGAACTTTCCAATTCACCCCTCTCTTGGGAAGCTAGCAATTCTAATAAGTGATATCGGAGCCCGGACTCCCAGTTGAAGGATTTAATCATCCGGGAGAACAAATGGTTGGCTTTGCAGAAAGTATATTACCTGAAGGAAATAACACTAATAGACCTCTAGGCTTTAGTGGAGAGCACTATAGATATTGGAAGATGAGGATGCAAATATATCTTCAGCCCATAGACTTGGAGATCTGGTCAGCTATCCAGAAAGGTGACTTTGTGCCAATGAAGCTACAAGATGATGGCATCTATAAGGAGAAGCCTAAGGACGAGTGAAATGATGAAGATAAAGGAAGAGTTTTGCTTAACTTCAAAGCAAAAAATTGTCTGGTCAGTGCTCTCTACCATAACAAATTCTACAAAGTCTTCCATTACTCCACAGCCAAAGAAATATGGGACGCTCTGGAAATAGCACATGAAGGAACCACTGGAGTAAGAGAGAACAAATTAAACTCTTACATTTGTAAGTATGAAAGCTTCAGGATGAAGGAAAGCGAGAATATTAAAGATCTGCAGAAGAGGTTCACTCTAACTGAAGAGTCTTGGGAAGGAACACACTCAACCTGAAAAAGTAAGGAAAATCCTTAGAGCCCTACACATTGAATGGCAACCGAAGGTGACAACCATAGAAAAAGCTAGCGGAGAATCAATGGCTTCTGTCACTACTCTCTTTAGTAGCCTTGAAGAATATAAGGGCAAGTTGAAGGCTTTTAAAGATAGAGGACAAGAAAAGAAGAAGAAGAGTTTGGTATTGAAAGCTGTAGGGGAAGAGGAAAAAAATTCTGATGATAAGGAAGAGCTAGATGAAGAAACTCTTGCAATATTGGTCAAAAAATTTGGTAAATTCTATATGGAAAAAAAAGAAGCAAGAAGTTTTTCAAGAAATGAGCAGGAACAAGCAGCAAAGGGGAAAACAAAGAACCCATAACTTGCTTTGAATGTAAAAAGTAAGAGCACATCAAACTGGAATACCCATAGTTCCTGAAAAGATAAGAAAATGAAAAGAAAGCTACTAATAAAGGCAAACAAAAAAAAAAGGCATCCATCTCCTCAATCTGGGGCAACATCTTAGATGTAAAGGATGAGGATGAGAAAGAGATTACCAACATATGCTTCATGACACGTGTTGCAGAAGGAGCTCATAATCTATCTGATAGTGAGAATGAAGATGAGGTAAATGAATTTGACCCTTATTATTTTGAATTAATTGATACATTTCATGATTTATGTAATACCTCTATTTAGGACCATTTCCCATGTATTATGCCTCATTAGAGACTAATTATACTTAATTAGAAGCTTGAATCACATAAATGTTATAATAAAATTTTTCAAATTCGGGTACTATTCATTTAATCAAATTTCTTTTTCCCGACTGAAATTTAGAAAATCACAACTAATTCAATACAAATCATATGAAAATGATTATAGTATTTGTGGATAGCTTAAAAGATTATCTACAAAGGAAAAATATCAATCAGAGCAATTACCTGGCCAATTTGCACAGCAAATTTCGTGAATTTCTACTGTTCATATGGTTAATTTCAGAAATTCTAGTTTTCTTAGCTAAATTTGAAAATTCACTATAAATCGTAAACTCATCTAAATTGAGTGATCATTAGACCATATGAAATCTATTTTTGTCTAGTTTTTAATAATATATAACGTCCATACTTTATACATCAAAATCCCAAACAGTAGTATGATCATTCGGTAGTGGTTAGAATGACCATTTGTATCCTAATACTTACAATAAAAATTGTAAGATACTCACATGACCATATTTCTTCTTCATATCATGCCATACATTAGTTAGGACTTTAAGGAACACAAAAACTTGGAGAAAAATATTTATCATGGCATTTACAAATTTATACAAAAGCTTGAAATTCATGGCCAATGATAGCTTTATCAATTTAAATACCAAATTCTTTCTCCTTTCCCTTCTCTCCCTTGGAGGTCTTGCCATTGTCACTACCTAATCATGGTTAATATGTGGGAGGGTGTGATTCAAATAATCTCAGTAGATAAATCCCATGCATGCCATCATATCATCACATTGAGCATGAAAACATCAAGTAAACATAGTTCATCACATAGGCACATTGGAAATATATATACATTTTATAAAAATTTTGGCAGAGTTTCATTTTGTAAAATGGACATCCTGGGGCTCCAAATCCCTCATACAACTCAGCCAATAACATAGAAATATCATAAATCAACATTTCATACATATGTCATAGTGTCAAATATCAAAGGAACAATAATGACAATGTGATGTTAGTAAAGAGGATTATCTATCTTATAGCACTTCCTTGCTTCCCACACTTTGTCCAACACTTCTTGGACCTTGTAACACTTCTCCAAGCTTTCTTAGGATTCCTCAAACCTAAACATATCATCAAACAATTACTCAAGCTAATGGTTCCATGACTTTCTTAAAAAAGTGTTCTTGAAACCTTCATTCACCAAAAATTCATTCCTAGCTCAAAAATGATGAATTATACCTCTATTCCATGTAATTTTTCATGAGGAATCTAAATATGGCCTCATAATTACTAGATTCCATCTCTAGATATGGTTATTGTTCATTCCAAATTAAGCTTCAATAATCTAAAAATTTCATTTTCTTAATCTTAAGCTTATTCATGAAATCATCACTTTTTCCTAAGGTTTTGGACCACGGGGAACCCATTTTTGAGGTCAAATTTATTAAATTCCAACCCTAAGTGTGAACAGTAGCTCATCCAAAATCAGGAGAATTCAAGAAAAATTGCTATACTTTGTTATATAACAAACTACTTGCACATCCAAGCTTTAAATGAGTATTCTACCATTTCCCCTAAATTTGATCGTTGGAAAACTTATTTTCTTGCTAAATCAAGGTTTGGATGAAACCCTAAGAGAATGGAGAATAATTTCTAATCCATGAACCATGTTTCAAACCTTACAACTAACAAGCTTGAAGTAGAGAAGCAACTTAACAATTGAGCTTTTAATTTTTGCCTTGAGTTTTCTCTTCTCCTTTCTCTCTTTCTCTCTTCTTTCTCTGCTTTTTCTTACTCCATTTTGGCTACTGAATGCTCATGAAAGTGCAAAAAAAAGAGGGTGATTAAGGGACTTAATTATGTAGCTTAATCATGATTAACTCTTAATTAAGCTTAGGTTATTTTTTGGTCAAAATTTCAACTCCTTCTTGAGGAAGTTTTGGGGAAAAAATTGGTTGCCCAAGCTGCCCAATTCAGACGACAATAAAGTGGCATTTAAGTGTCTAAAATTGCTTAATTTTTCTTGATCCAGATATGTTTTGAACTGGGTAATTTTTAACAGAACCAATAAAACTGCTTTTTACAGTAATTAGCACTTTTGGGCTACAGGACTATTTTAATTTTATTTTTATATTTTCATAATTATCCTGTACCAAATGATATCTATGTATGGCCCATATCCTATCCCAGTTTCTTTTTAACTATCGGTAAGGCCCATAGTTTACTTTATCTATTTACTGTTACTTTCAGACACTTGGCACTAATTATTTCTTTATTCTTGAACATTAACTCTCAGTGCCATATACCATTGGACTTCTCTCATCGAGAGCTTCGTTTTGATAGTAAATTTGCATATTTAGAAAATTTCCCTTGAATGGGGTTAAATTATAATTTCTAAGAAGAGAAATTATATACCACTAATAGAAAATGACCCAAACAGATTTGGGTACCTAAGAAGAAGAAAGACTAAATTTTGATTTGCAGGTATGTCTTAAAGCTAGCAAGAGTTATAAATAGTACATGGATAGTACATGCTTAAGATATATGACTGGTGTTATGGAGAAGTTCATCACCCTCAGAGACAAGAAAGGAGGAAATGTGACCTTTTGAGATGACCAATATGGCAAGGTGGTTGGCATTGGCATTGTGGGTAGAAATCCATAGATATCCAGAGTAGAAGTACTATTTGTAATGGTCTCAACTATAACTTGCTGAGTATGAGTTAGACCTACAATAAAGGAAATTGGGTATTGTTTGACTCAGAATTCTACTTGGTCATCAGAAAAAATGATTGCAAGGTTATCCTCAAAGCTCAAAGGGATGATAACTACTATACTATTGATTTAGATGAACTTCCTAATCTAAATTTCATATGTTTAATCAGTAAAGATAATGAAATTTGATTATGGCATAAAAGGCTGGCACATATCAATATGAACTAACTAAATAAGTTAATTAAAAATGAGTTAGTTGTTGGTTTACCCAAGATTTCTTTTGAAAAGGATAGAGAGTGTGATGTTTGTCTTAAAGGGAAATAAAAGTAAGTCCTCTTTCAAATATGAAAATGTCATCTTTACATCTAAACCATTACAGTGGCTACATATGGATTTGATAGGCCCGTCTAGAGTAAAAAGTATTGATGGAAATTTGTATGTGTTAGTAATCGTAGATGACTATTCTAGATTCACTTGGATTTTATTTCTTTCCTCTAAAGATGAGACATTTGATGTATTTGTAACCTTACCTAAGAAAGTACAAAAAAAGAAAGGTATCTTTATTGTGTCTATCAGGTTTGATCATATGGGAGACAAAAACTTAAGCTTCTTGGAGTACTATGAAGAACATGGAATTGATCATAACTTCTTAGCTCTAAGAACACCCCAACAAATTAGCATGGTGGAGAGGAAGAACAGAACCTTAGGAGAAATGGCAAGAGCAATGTTAAATGAAAAAGAGCTTCCTCAATACTTTTGGGCTGATGTAGTAAATAGAGCAAGTTACATCATTAATAGAGCTTATATCAGACCAATCTTGGGGAAGACACCTTTTAAGCTCTACAAAGGAAGGAAGCTAAATCTCTTAAACCTGGACGTGTTTAGATGCAAGTGATTCATTCACAACAATGGAAAAGAGAATCTGGGTAAATTTGATGCCAAATTAGATAAAGGTATATTCCTTAGCTATTTTAGTAGGAGTAAAGCATATAGAGTATTTAATAAAAAGTCTAGGATCATAGAAGAATCAGTGCATGTTATCTTCATTAAAAATGAAACTATTTCTAAACCTGTCTTAGATGAGGATGACCTAATTTCTAGTTTAAAAAACATGAACCTCTCTAAAGAAAATAAAATTGAACGTCCAAAAATATCAAAATCTACCACTGTAGAGGAAGATATTCAAGAGAAAGATTTGGAATTTGAAGACAATGAAGAAATTTCTCAAGAACATCCTAGAGCTTGGAGATATCAAAGGAATCATCCTGTTGATCAAGTGATTGGGGATGTTCAAGAGAATGTTAAAACTAGAAGACAACTTATGGATTAAATGAATAACTATGTATTTATTTCTCAAATTGAACCTAGGTATACTGAAGAAGCTTTAACAGAAGAATATTGGACATTTGCTATGCAAGAAGAATTGAATCAGTTCGAGAGGAATCAAGTTTGAGACTTAGTGCCTAAGCCCAATGATCACCCAATCATTGGAACTAAATGGATGTTTAAAAATAAACTTAATGAGTCTAGAATAATAATTAGAAACATAGTTAGGTTGGTAGCCAAAGGATATAATCATGAAGAAGGTATAGATTATGAAGAAACTTTTGCTCCAGTTGCAAAATTGGAAGCAATAAGGATTCTCCTAGCCTATGCTTGTATAAAGGATATAATGTTGTATCAAATGGATATAAAAATTGCCTTTCTAAATGGTTATATCATGGAAAAAGTTTATGTTGACCAACCTCCAGGCTTTAAGGACTTAGCTAAAGCAAATCATGGATATAAAATGAAGAAAGCTCTCTATGGTTTAAAATAGACACCTAGAGCATGGTACGAAAGACTTAGTAACATTGTAATTGAGAAGGGATTTAATAGGGGCAAAGTTGATACAACTCTATTCACTAAAAAGGAAAACAAAGATTTGCTTATTGTTCAAATTTATATTGATGATATTAAATTTGGTGCTACTAATGAATCTTTGTGCAAGAATTTTTCTAAACTAAAGCAGAGTGAATTTGAGATGTCAATAATAGAAGAGCTAAACTTTTTGCTTGGATTGCAAATCAAATAATATGATGATGACATCTTTCTCAATCAATCGAAGTACCTAAAAAAGTTGTTGAAGAAATTTGGAATGGAAAATGTCAAATCAATGGGAACTTTAATGGTTGCTGCCATAAAACTTGACATGGATGATGGAGGGAAACCATTTGATATAACCCAATATTGGAGAATGATTGGTTCCTTACTGTACCTAATAGATAGTAGACTTGACATCATGTCCTAAAGAGTCCCATACAATAGCTGTGAAAAGAATGTTCAGATATTTGATTAGAACATCACAAATGAGACTTTGGTATCCAAAGGGCAATGAAGAAGAGCTTGTTGGGTATACAAATGCTGACTTTGCTAGATCCAAGACTGACAGAAAAAGCACAAGTGGTAGATGCCAATTTCTTGGAGGATCTCTAGTTTCATGGTTTAGCAAGAAGTAGAATAGTATAGCTCTCTCCACAGCAGAAGCTAAATACATAGCTACTGGAAGTTACTGTGCACAAATTCTTTAGATAAAGCAGTAACTTGAAGATCTCAAAATTAAGATGAAGGAAATATGTATAAGATGTGATAATCAAAGTGCTACCAACATCATGAAGAATCCAATGATGTATTCAAGGACAAAGTACATTAAAGTCAGACATCATTTCATAAGGGACCACATTCTAAAAAGAGACATTGTGTTGGAATTTGTCCCTATAGAAAATCAGCTTATAGACATCTTAACTAAGCCACTTCTAGAGGATAGATATTGTAAGATCAAAAGAGAATTAGGAATGGTAAATCCCAATGAACTGTAAGTAAGATTTGAACCAAATCTATTTACTTTCTAAAGTTAATTTGTTAATTTGTTAAAACTTAGTCTAATTTAAGCTTCATAGTATCTTAAGGTGTTTTGCAGAGCTTAAGTGATAGAATAATCAATATAATGGAGTATTTCAAACTTACTCTGTCAACATTTGCTAAAGAAAGATGGAAATTTGAATGTTCTGCATCTATTTGTAAATTCAATCCTGTAAAATTCGCATTTTGAATGCTAATACAACATCTACAAAAAGGCAAAGGGAAGCCAATTGAAGTATTTAAAGAGGAAGGGTTGATAAGAATAAGGATTGAAAGGAAAGAAGGAAGGTAGATTAAGAAATGAGCTGGTAAATTAAAAGACTTGTTCCATGAAGGGGGAGAGTCACAACAACAAAAGGGTACATCTGAGGCTGCCCAAACCATACAACACGAACCCCAGCCTTAACCTACCCAACAACCCAAACCTTCCATTCTAATCACAATGGCTACCCCTAGCACCATATCTAAACTCTTTTATTCCCTATCAGAAATTATGATCAATATGAGGGATAAACAAAATGCTCAGTATGCACATCTACAAAATCAAATAACCCAGCTGGCCAAGAATCTCAAAGTAATTACTGATGTTTATGAAGATATCAGAAACTCTAGTCCTATCACATAAGCACATCCTCATCCTAGTCCCTCAGAACACACTAAATCTGTCTCTCTTGAAGTTCCTAACCCTTTTGAGATAGATTCCCCTGAGGCTACTGCTACTGATGCTACCATTACTGCTGCTAGTACTGCTACTACTCTACAGGCTTTAACAAATGAAATAAGTCTTGGTGCATCTCTGGACTATGCTATGGAGGAAGAAGCCACTTATGAGGAAGGCTCTTGTAAGCTAGTGATGGAAGACATTACTCAAGAGTCTATTCTGTTATCACAAGAGACTAAGCAAATGGAGAAGCTTGTTGCTGATCTCACTATTGCTCCAATCATTCAAGCTACTCTTAATGAGGAAAGGGGGATTATGTCATATATGGACCTTGTTGCTATTGCACATAATGCTGTAGTGCAAGCATAAAAGGCAAAGATTGGCTAAAATGTTTCCTTCACCTTCTCCTCAATCTCCTTCGTTTAGGTATGGCTTGTCAATAGAATAAAGGGCTAGACTAGCCAACATTCAATGAGATGTTTAGGAATTGGTCTGAGATGCTGATGATGATCTTCCTAATATACCTTCCTTTGTGCCATTTATTCTAGTTCCTCTTCAAGCCATTCCCATGTCTTAGATATCTCCTCCCTTTATACCAGCTCCCACGACTGATGATGCCAAAAAGGGGGAGAAGAAAGATGGGCAAACTAGAGAAGCTACAGCTGGATAATTTGAATCTAGATAATCAGGAAAGATATATGGTAAGAAGAAGTTCAAGCTCAAGGCCAAGAAGGAGTAACAAGATAGAGAACCTTAGGGATTAGATCTTAGGATTGTATGATTCTATATCTGTTGCACTTTGCATATGTTGATTTTGTGATTTTGTATTTGAAATGTCATTTGTACTTGTGTTGAACTTGGTTGAATGTGATTGAAATTTAGTATTGAACTTATAAATGAATGCAATGTGTTTCCATATTTTCTTTTCTATTCTCCAACATTCTCAACTCAGATATATGTGCCATATTTATATTCGAATTGTAATGCAAATGTTGAGGGAGAGCTCTTGGAAGTAAACCCAAGTACTAATCTAGTTTACAAGTTATTTTATCATCATCTAAAAGTGGGAGAATGTTGAATCAAAAGTTTTGATGATTTCAAACAACTAAAGTATGGAAAGGAGAATATCAAAGGAATGTGAAAGGATCAAGTGAAGAAATCCAAAGAAGAACATGAGAAGACTTAGTTTTTAGGATTTCTCCTCTTCTAATCTAGGTAAAAAAAACTTTGATCTTACTTCTTTTAAGTTACCATAACATCTGAATATGTTATTTGAAAGTTATCATACGTTAGCATGTGTCAGTTTTGACAAACAAATTTTGCTATTGACTCATGTGTATTTTGTGCAAAATTCAAACTTTTCTTGAAGAAATTCGAATTTGCAGAGATTTTATCTCTGACAAGCAAATTTTAATTATGAAATTTGAATTTTGGGCTAAGCATTGTTAGTGAATATGTACAAAATTCGTATGAAACTTAGTCAAAATTCGAATATTAGTGAAGTTCAAAGAGAGTTCAGAGTCACCCTCTCTGACAGACAAACTTTGGACTTCAAAATTCGAATTTTAAAATAAGAACTTGTAAACCTTGTTAAAACATGCCTTTGACAGACGAATTTTATAGTTTAACATTCTAATTTCACAGAGAACTTTTGTGTCATGTTGAACAAGCCTCTGACAGACAAATTTTAGCTTCTAAAATTCAAATTTTGAGTGTACTATGAAAATATAATATAACTGTTCAAACTCCACAAATGTACTTTGGATATGAAAATTCGTATGTTCTAACATGTGATATCTTTAACAAACTCAAAATTGGAATTTCTCTCTTGAATAGATGAATGTTGAAGTTCAACGTTAAAAATCTTTAACCTTTTATCTTTGCAAAATTTGTCTATTACACTCCAAAATTCGAATTTTGGCATGTTAGACGCATTAAATGCAGTTGGTGAACAACTATTTTTGTAGAGTAACCATTGATTAAAGTTTCTAATGGCTAGATCTTATGTCTAAAGGCTAGTTAAGCTACAAATCTATAAATAAAACTTCATTTGAAGTTATGGGAAATGAATTCTAAGTCTATATTACTGAAACTCTACTAAATTTATTAGGCAAAGTTTTTCACCCTTATACTACATTTATTGTACTTCAACTTTTATATCTACTATATTCTAGAGAGTTTTCTTTTTGTCTAAATCTTTTCTTCATTTGGAAGAAAGATTCGTTGTGAGAGATTCACAAAGGGAATCGGGAAATACTTTATAAGAGTGTAAAAGTTAGAATTTGATTGTTCTTAGAACAGAGCATGAGTTTATACTGAGGCATTGTAAGGAACCCATTGAATTCTTGTAGATAGTGAAAATCTCAAGTGGTGGCTTGGAAACTAGATGTAGGTCAAGTGAATCAGACCAAACTAGGATAAATTTCTGAGTCCTTTCTTCCTTTACCTTGTACTTACCTTCACTCTCTCTGTACTCTATTTTTCTGCAAACTTCTACTATCACTGTAAACTTACATATTTGCTGAAAAATTTTAAACTTCCCAATTCACCCCCTCTTGGGAAGCCAGCAATTCTAATAGTGTAGTGGTCTATGTTGTGCTTGGTAGGTGTGATTGTGGTTGATGTATGTGGTTGTTTGGTCAAATGCGTATCTCACCCATCATTTGCTTTAGGGGTCCTAGGTCTAATTCTACAGGAATGATTTTCTTAGAATAAGACCACCCTAAATCTAGTCCTACGAGCATTTGGGATATAGGTTAGGTGTTGTTTTAGGTAGAGGTGTGTTGGTTTGGAATTTGAAGGCTTAAGTACCAAGTTTTGGTCTAAAACTGATCATTTCAGTATTGGACGTCCAAAATCTCTATATGGAGGTACTTTGAGATGAGGTTGTCCATAGTTAGAATGAGAGTAGAGTGACCTGTAAGAGTTGGAATTAAGTCAATCAAATGTCAAAAGTTGGATTTTGTGTGCATAGGAAGTTGGCCAGGAAAATCAGCAAATTGCTAATATTGGTTCTGTCATTGGAGCCGTAGGGCCATGTACCACTGTTTGATCTTAAATTTTTGTCCAGGAATGCTCCAAGCCATAGTGCCATTGTGTTTTCTTGTCTACTCTCCTATTTTTCGAGTTTTGTTTGCTGTGTTTTTGGGTTTTGATTTCTAGGGTGCTACATGACTAATTTAAACCCAAAATCTGTACATAATGAATGATAAAATCACTGGAAATGAATTAGTGACCAGTTGTAAATACATTTTCAACACTCCAAAATCACTTTGTATATAACTTTTGTGGCATTATTAAGAGATCAAATAAGTGTTTATTCCTTCACCAGCAAGTAGCTTCGTTAAAAATATTTATGCCATTTACTGGTTTAAATGTACAGACAGGACAATATTTTCTTACAACTCAATTATCATCCTATGCTATTTTTTTTAAAAAAATTACTGCCATTTTCAAATTAGGTGATGTTTGCTTCTAAATGATGCATTAGAATGTCTTCATCAAGAGGCTTGAGCATGTAAATTGGGATTGATGCCTTACTGCTGAAAAATTGCTCTGTGTACAAACTAACTAGCAACAGATTTAAGTAAGAGTATATCACCTTGGCAACCTAATTAGCAAATTACTTCACATTAGGCATATTTGCAGACAAAAACACAAAACAAGAATTCTTTGGTGACAATAGTGCTCTCTTCCCAAACCATACGTCTTTCATGATCACACACATAATGTACCTCATAAAAAATGATCCAAGCCACCTCTCTTGTGACCTTCGATCCTTTGTACTGCATACTATGCTGGATTTCTATAGTCATGACCTGAAATATATACAAAACATACCAATCCATTTATACAAGTTAAACACAAATGTGGCTCATGTTACAATTTAAATTTAGCCAAATGACTCACCAAGCAAGAAGCATTGGGATCAACTGTTCACCAACATAAACCTTAAAGGGTCATTATTATCTTAAATTTGAACAGTTTTGGAAAACATGTATATCTTCCATTATATAGTTTCAAATCCATCCTAACTAGTGGAAAATTGTTCACAAGACATAGATCTAATCATACATACAAACCACTAAATTTATAGAGACATATGAGAATTTATACAGCCATACAAAACATACAATATTTACAGTAACGACATAGTTCCAACAAATAGTTTCACTTCATCATCATTCCAGGTTTTGCTCTTTCCCTTGCTATTACTTGGTCCTATAATTGAGAAAACTTGGGGGTGAGATGGTGACATCTCAATAACAACATTATATATTAATTACATCATCACACACATTTAAAACATTAAAAGCTTTGCATAATTTCACAAAAACAGATATAAATACCATGTTATCTAACAAAAATTTAGCAACATAATGGCTTAGAAATAGGACATCCCGAGCTTTAGCCTTTATCATAAAATAGCCACCCAGTCATGGAAAACATTCATAACAGCAACATGGAACATTTTCCTAACATATAATCATATTTAAACATCGATTGCATAATAACATAACAACATAACAATGTGCTACCTTAAAGCTTTAACCTTTGACTTCCACTTGGTCTTTACTCTTGCTTTTCTTTACTTCTTTAGCTTGTTTTAAGCCTAACCACATTAATAGAACTCATTAAACATCATGCTAATTCAACTTGAAATCATGCATGCATAAACGATCCTAACTTTTAACATTTTGCAAACTAGCTTTGATGTTTAATCCTTTGATCCCCTTCAGATAATTTGCACCCTAGGAACTCAATGGAAGCATTAGTTTCATTAAAAACTCTTCCTCCATGGACATTTCATCTTAGCTGAAACAGGGCCTTATGGAACCTAAATAGAAAAACTCATTCTTTTAGCAAATCATTGATGCATTCTAGACTATTTGCAACCTCAAAAACTCATTGCAACATTGTTTGAATGAGACGCAAAAACTTGGCCTCATAATCCTCTCTTAGCTGTGACTTTAAGGACCTTGGGGGAGGAAGAAAACCTTCAAATCCTAAGCCAATATCATGTTAAACAAGAGGGAAATAAACACCAGAGAGATTGAGAGAAGAGGCTAGCTAGCCTTCCTCCTCTTCCTTCTTCTCCTTTTCTTCCTTTCTTCCCTACCTCTCTTTCTCTCTTCTTTCTTTCAACCTTCATACTCTTCTACTCTTTCTCTTCCCCTTAGTTTTGGGTAGAAAAAGTGGGAGGGGAGTGAGCAATTTATAGACAAAATGGGTAATTATTGGTCCTTGGGTGTAATCCTATTTGCCCTTGGATATTTTGGCCCTTGTAAGAGAGTGTGGAAGTGCATTTTTGTCCACTAATTGCCTCCAAAATTTTGGTCATGTCAAGGGGAGAGAGGAAAATTACCACTTTGCCATTTTGCATTTTAATTTGCTCTAGTTTGTGTACTTTTGATATGTTTTTCTATTATATTCCATATCTTTTCTATTTACTTTATTTGCGGGGCCCATTATCTTTTTCTCTTTACTTTTTCATATGAGATCTACTTGTCTTGCTTACTTTTTATGATTAATCTTATCTTGTATTTACTATTCATGTGGGACTCACCATTTATAGTACTTGTACTTTTTCCTCTATGTGCCCACATAACTAGTATCAGTCATACTTTTTAGCCAGTACCAGAGTATTATAATATTATTTTTTTCTCTCTTCTTTTATAAAATGATTATTTTCCCTTATCTTTTTAAGCAAAATGATTGTTTTGCTCTTTTAAGCCACTTTTTGACCTTTTTATGCTATTTTAGGTCTTTAAACTATTTAATTAAATTTCTAAACATGCTTAAACATCATAAATCAATCTAGAACATTTTATATCATTTCATATCTTCATCCGGTCATGCAATTACATACATAGAAACAGGGATGTTACAAACTATATTAGCAAAAGAACCAACAATAACTCTAGGCCTTATTTTACATCTACATTAGGAAAGTACCATGACTGATTTAACTTTTTCAAGGCAACTAATAGCTTCAAACTAGAAAGGGTAAAGAGTGAAAGGAAACTTCTTGGTAGGTTCATATTGTTATAGAGTTGCAAATTGAGGAGAAGGAACAAAACCCTCTAGGTATGAAACATCATGCACACATGCCATGGGTCCATTAACCAATTGTGAAGTAAATTCTCCCTGCTACCTCTGCAAAGGGTGAGTATTATCCCTCTAAAGAAAACCCCATTAAAGCTTTAGTTTAAGAATTCTAAGAAAAACCCCCTATTAGATGAATAACAAAATTCAGAGGAAGAAAAACAAACAAACAACCCAATACTGTGATTCAATGCACAACTAGTACTAGTTCATCAAGTAATCTTTTGGAAAATTGTGAGAGGCATTAGAATTGAACAAAAAGAAACCCTAAATAAATGAGAACGATAGAGAAGGGCTCACATAATGCAGCATGTTCTAGCAATTTAGTGGATGCGATTCTTCAAGGCCCCAAGTGTTAAAGCTTCTCCCTCTTGGGGTAGTAGGATAGATAAGTTTCAATGGGTGCTGATAGAAATTAAGGCTTGAAATTGAAAGAGATGCTTTGAATGGAGGAGATGGCCCTTGCTCTTGCTTCTGCTATGTGTGTGAGGAGATGAACAATGGAATGAGTTATTAGGGTACTCCATGATAGGAAAGAGCCGCCTAATGGCATTGTAGTTTACGAAAGAAGCATTTGATGTCATAATTTAACATAGATGAATGTTGGAGATAGTATCATTTAATTTTAAATTTTAAAATAAACTTTGAAACATGTAAAAATAACCTCTTAACATTTGACAATGAAACCCCTTAACTTTTAAGTTTTGTGTAAATAAAAGCATGTCGATTATTCCATTAGTTAATTACCACAACATATTATGCTATTTATCATATATACCCCTTAATTTTTTTATTTGAATTATATGCAAATAATATGTTAGACTTTATGGTTGGTTCATTCTTGATGAGTTAATTGAGTGTGACAAGTAAAGCTAGTCAAATAAGCCACCTAGCCCATACTGGCTTGTCAAGGGTCGGGCTTAATGCAAGTTGAGCCCAAAAGATTGATTCCAAAATGGGCCTTATTTTTGTAGGCCTAGTCCATATTCAACAGGCTTATGGGCCCCACCCAAAATATTTCTTTTTATATAATAACTATATCTTTAACTAAAAAATATTTAGTTGAATTCATTAAGGCATTGCGCATTGTCTATTTGTCTTCTTCAAGCAACGTGGAAGCAACAATTCTTTGAGTAAAAACTTGTACTCGATCAATCAAAATGATTATCTTTGAATTGTTGCCAAATCCACCAAACTAGATTTTTTGGGGTCTTTAATCACCAAATTACTTTCATCAGCAATATTGTGCAAAGAGAAAACTCCATACCCTCCTTGGAGTGATGAAAAAATTGGGGGTGAAATAAAAGATGGAGCTAACCAAATATATATACCTTACTAGTGAGTTCCATGAGGTGTGCAATCGTGAGTGTATTTAAGGGAGATTTAAGAAGCCAAACTAAAAATGAGTAAGGTATGGCCACATGGGAGTGGGATTTTCGATTCAAACCAAACCAAAGATAGGAAGAGACGAAGTATGAAGTGCAGGAGTGGAAAGAGAGTAGAGATTAGAGAGGAGAGGAGGGAGGCCGTCAATTTGCTATTGCTTATTGTAGATTTGGTAGGAAGAAAGGAGATTTCTTAGGCTGGCTAGTCACCCAAGAGGGGGAGGGGGAATTGGGTGATGTAATATTTTAGCCATTTTTGGATTGTAACCTAAATTCACCAGATGTGAAACAAAACAAAGATGAACATAGAGTGTAAAGTACAGCAATTGAATATAGAAGATGAAGAGCAAGACACAAGGATTTATACTGGTTCGGCCCAAATCACTTGACCTACATCTAGTCCCTAAGTAACCACTTGAGATTTTCAGTATATTCCACAGGTTTGATTCGGGCACCTGTGAAGCCTAAGTACTGTTAGTTCAGCTGGCTTCCCAAGAGGGGAGGTGAATTAAGATGTTTAGATTTTTCTGCAAAAATGAAATATAGTAGTGATAATAAAATATTACTAAAAAATAGAGTATAAGAAGTAAAGAACAATTGGAAAGTAAATGAGAAAAGGACACAGTGATTTTTCTTGGTTCAGTCTACTCCATTTGACCTACGTCCAGTCCCCAAGCCACCACTTGAGATTTCTTCACTATATCTTACAAGATTTGAATAGGTTCTTGCAAAAACTGTAGTACAAACTCAGCTTAAACTTTGAGCTAAACAAACACTCCCACTCTTCTTACTCAAGAGTAAGAGCAAATCTCTTAGTGTATCCTCACACTAAGTGCTATATACAAGTGTGTAGAAATGTACAGGTCAAGATATGAAAACTCTCTCTCAAAAGAGTGGATATGAAAATTTAAGTACAATAAATGGGCTAAATAAAGGGTAGGTAAGCTTTGAAAGAGTCAATAATCAATTTTGTAGCATTTTGGCATTTATATGTTTTCCTTATTACTCAACAAATTAAATGAGGTCCTATTTATAGTTTTAGAGCAATTGGGAATAAAGATTAGCCGTTACTCTTCAAAAAAATAGCTATACACCTATCGTATTAAATGCATCTGACAGAGGTTTTATGGATAACCTCCTTAGGTAATGCGAATAATGGGTAACCATTGGCTCTTGTTTTCAATGTAAACCTTTCATTATGCGGATAACCTATCTAGGTTATGCTAATAACATTTATCCAGAATGACTAAGTTTTAACTCAAGAACATTTTCATGAAAATCTGCTCAGTTGTTAGGATAATGTTAAATTTTTCTAAAACTAAGTTTTTGTAAAACTTAGGTTATCAGGATAACCTCTCAAGGTTATACAGATAACATATTTTGCTAAGGAAGGATCATGAGTTCTGTAACATAGGTTATGCAGATAACCTATTAATCAAGAAGAGTCCAAGTGCTCTGTAACATACGTTATGCAAATAACTTCCCTAGGTTATGCAAACAATGGGCTACATAGTACAATTAGCCTTCACTGTTTACTCCCTTATGTGAATAAGGTACCCACCTTATTAGGATAACCATGTAGTTAGTCCTGAGAGCATGGTTCATAGCTATATTATGCGGATAACTTTAATCCCTTTTCATGAAATTGGAGAAAGGACACTTAGAAAGGCTTTGAGATTAAATCTTTATCTTCATAACCTTCACTGGTTATGTGCATAAGTAACCCTTTCCATGAAAACACTATGAGAACATTGAGAAACAAATTGGAAATTGAAACTTTATCATCATAAGCTAAGACATTTTCATAAAAACAAAGTGAACACTTAAAAAACCTGTATGAAACTTAGACTTCATCCTCATAGTGTAGCTCTTTCCATGAAAACCATTTTGAAACAATGAGCTAAACATTAATCATTCAAGTAGATATCTCATTTAATATTGGGCGAGGTAAATTTCAAAGCTTAACTACCTTCCTTTACAAATGAATTCCTAAAAATGTGTGAAACAACTCTTCAATCTTCAGAAAACTCTAACTTTGTTCTTTATATTACTTGTGTTACTTTGATATTGGATTTCCAAGCTTATTGTTATTTAGAATCATCAAAACCATCTGAATTAACATTCTTCCTATTTTTTACAATGACAAAGCAACTTAAAGGTTTTATTAGTACTTGGGTTTGCATAAAGCTCCCCTTTAATATGTGCATAGTATAAATAAAGTCAAATAATGCAGTGCACATTTTTTAGAGCAAAGAAAGTCAAGAATGGATAGAGTTCACATAAGGGAATTCATATTATAATTAGTCATTACAATAAAGAGGGATTACATACATAATCAGCAACACAACTGAACATACAAGTACAAAAATACAACTACAGTAAGTCTAGTTAAGTCTCTTTCTTTGAAGGGGTTGACTTTTTCTTCTTCTTAGTTTTCTTCTTTTTCTTCTTCTCTTTTTCCTTATTCTCTTCTTTCCTTTCTCTTTATCTTCTTTCTCCCCCTTTTTGTCATCAGCAACTGGAGAGTATTTAACTGCTTCTGCATCAAGCCAAGCAATCTCTTGATCAATCTTGACTTTCCTTTCCCTGATTAATTAAAGTCTCTCATCTAGGGACAAAGCAAATATTAAAGAAGAAGTTAGAACTAAGGACATTGGGATAGCTTATAGTGGCACATCATCTTGGACAGGAGGAGCAAAGGGAAACATAGGGATGAAAGGAATATTTGGCATCACAGGAGGTGGTGAAACAGAAGGATGGAGAGCTGGAGAGGGATTAGGATCTGAGGGAATGAATATCACTTCTTGTACAGCTATCTTAGCTAGATAGCTAATGCCCTCAAAGGAAATTAGGTCAGGTGGAGGAGGAAAGAGAGAATTAAGCTTTTGTCTGTGGTGTTGGAGATAGATTTGGTGAATGAAGTCTCCTTCAGGCACAAAAACTAAGGCTTTATCCTGATCCTTGTCAGTGTCCACTATATGATTAGATTCCTTATCCTCAAGTCCATAATCCAAGTTAGGACCTAGATCCTCTAATAAAGCAGGAGACTTAGAGGTGGAAGGAATGACTACATCAGCAAGTGAATGTTGATGAAAGAGTTTTGATGATTTTAAACCAACACTCAAGATCTTGGATTGAAGATATCAAAGGAGATCAAAGCTGTTCCAAGTGAAGATTTTCTGAGTATTTGCTGTTAGATCTCTTGTAGGATCTTTAGTTTTTGTTATGATTGGGTAAAAAGTTTTGATTTGAAGAAAAGATGTTTTCAAACTTTGATTTTATGTTAAATCCTTGAATATTTGAAAAACATCCACAAACAGACGAAGGTTAAAAGTTTAAACTAAACTGTCAAGTTAGAAATTCGAACTTTGCCTTTGGAAATTCGAATTTCGAGCTAAAACTGATTAAGTCTGAAGAGATGGCTCTCTGTCAGACGAATTTTGGTGGTTCAAAATTCGAATTTTCATCTAGTATGAAAGAAGCCTTTCTGGTGACAGACGAACTTCACAGTTTCAAAATTCGAATTTCAGACAAAATGCAATTTATGAAAACCAAAGAAATTCGTCTGAAACTTTGCTAAAGTTTATCTGAAATCAAAAAGAAACTAAGTTTGAAAAATGCTCTCTGACAGACGAACTTTAACTTGGCAACATTCGAATTTTCATCTGAGTCAAAGAAGCTACTTTGTGACATTCGAATTTCACTCTTTAAAAATTCGAATTTCAGACAAAACAAAACTTGAGAAAATAGAAGAAATTCGTCTGAAAGTTTGATAAAGTTCATCTGAGATCAAGAATGATTTAAGTCTCAAAACTGGTCTCTGACAGACGAATTTCACTCTGTCAAAATTCGAATTTCAAAGAAAGTGAACTACTGTGCCTGTTTGGACGTTCTATGGACAGACGAATTTTGGACTTTCAAAATTCGAATTTCGAGGGCACTGTAGCAAATTGAAAACACTGTTCACACTTAACAGAAAAACTTTCTTCTTAAAAATTCGTATGTCACATTGTGAAAATATTTTATAAGTTTCAAAATTCGAATTTCACTCTATGGACAGACGAACTTCGCATTTTAACGTTGGAAGCTTTAACCTTCGGTTCCCTCGAAATTCGTCTGTTGGCCAACCAAAATTCGAATTTCAGTATGTCAGAAACATTAAATGCGGTTGGTAAACGGATAGTTTTTCAGAGTAACCGTTGGATAACTTCCCCAACGGATAGATTTAGTCTCTAACGGATATTTGAGACCTAAATCTATAAATACAACATCATTTGAAGTTGTGGGTAACGAATCAAACTTGTATATACCGAATTTCTGCTAAATCTTCTTCTCAAAAGCTTTTACCCTCTCAACTTCTAAACTTGTACTTAAACTTTCATATCTACTCTTTTCAAGAGAGTTATTTCATTGTAATCAATCTACTCTTCATCTGGAAGATAGATTTACTTGTGAGGGGTAGTCACAAGGGGATTGAGAAGCACACAGTGAAAGTGCTTGGAGAGTTTGAGAGAGCTCAGAAACAGAGCATACTCGTTGTACTGTGGCCTTAGCAAGAAGCCCATTGAAATTCTTGCTGTATAGTGGATAAATCTCAAGAGGTGTCTTGGGGACTGGATGTAGGTCAAGTGGAAAGACCGAACCAGGATAAATTACTGAGTTTTCTTCTCCCTATCTTCACTTTTCAGCTTGCTCTGTTTTATGCATTATTTTCATTATACTGTGATTTCTCCACTTACCTCACCTTGTGCAGAAAATTTTCAATCTTCCCAATTCACCCCCCTCTTGGGAAGTCAGCCTTGCTAACAAGTGGTATCAGAGCCCAGATTCCCATTCAAAGGAACTCACAGTCCGGGAATTAAAATGGCTGGCTTTGGAGAGAGTATACTTCCTGAAGGAAACAACACTAACAGACCACCAGGCTTCAGTGGAGAGCATTATGGATATTGGAAGATGAGGATGCAGATCTACCTTCAATCAATTGACCTTGACATCTGGTCAGTGATTGAAAAAGGAGATTTCGTTCCAATGGCTCAAACAGAAGATGAAAGACACAAAGAGAAGCTGGAAGCAGAGTGGAATGATGAAGACAGAAGGAGAGTTCTACTGAACTTCAAAGCAAAGCATTGTTTGGTCAGTGCCCTTAACCAGGATGAATTCTACAGAGTCTCACAATGCTCCACTGCAAAAGAAATGTGGGATACTCTACAGATTGCACATGAAGGAACTTCTGGAGTCAGGGAAAACAAACTGAACACATGCATTGGGGAGTATGAAAGCTTCAGAATGGCTGAAGGAGAAACTGTAAAGGAGCTCCAAAAGAGATTCACTCTTATTGTGAATCAACTGAAGAGCCTGGGAAAAGAATACACACAGTCTGAGAAAGTGAGAAAAATACTCAGAGCTCTACCTCTGGAATGGCAGCCCAAGGTGACAGCTATAGAAGAGGCCAGAGGAGAATCAATGGCTTCTGTCACAGCTCTCTTCGGCAGCCTTGAGGAATATGAAGGAAAGATCAAAGCACTCAAGGAAGCTGGGCTGGACAGAAAGAAGAAAGGCCTTGCCCTCAAAGCTGCTGATGAAAAGGAAGAAGAATCTGATGAAGGAGATGAGCTGAATGAGGAAACTCTGGTTATGATGGTCAGAAAATTCGGAAGATTCTACAGCAAGAAGAAGAGCAAGAGATTCTTCAAGAAAGGAGTAATTGGAGAAAGCAAGAAAGAGGCAAAAGAACCTGTAACTTGCTATGAGTGCAAGAAGCAGGGACACATTAAGTGGGACTGTCCCCAATTCATTAAGAAGCAGGAAAAAGAAAAGAAAGCTGCAGACAAAGGGAAGAAGAAGAAAGCCTATATCTCATCCATATGGGGCAACAGCTCAGATGAGGAAGAAAAAGATGAGGATGAGGTTGCCAACATTTGTTTAATGGCACTTGCCTCAGAAGAAGTCTTACCCTCATGCAGCAGTGATCAGGAAGAAGAGGTATATGAATCTGAACCTTCCTATTCTGAATTACAAGATGCATTTCATGAGCTTCATGATGAATTCATTAAAGTTGCTAAAGAACTGAAATTGGCAAAGAAAAGGATAAATAAGCTGGAATCCCAAAGCATAGTTTCTGAAATTGCCTCTTTGCCCACTACTGAATCTGTTTGTTGCACTTCATGCATTGAACTCAAGCAAACTAATGACTATTTAGTTAAAAGCATGTCTAGGCTCACTAGAGGCAAAGACATGTTGTTTGCATTAATGGGGAGCCAAAGAATATCACAAGGCAAAGCTGGTCTTGGCTATGATCCATGTGCTGTCAAGGAAAAGATTAGGAAGAAAAATCAGAATGCTTATATGAGACATTTTGTGCATGCTGAGAACAATAAAAAGAAAACTAATGCATTACATCACATTGAAACATATGATCAACCAAGGCATGCTAGACAAAAGTATTATCTGCACTGTTTTCTTCCTGCATCTCAATCTAGCAGTCCTTTCACTACCTGTCATTTCTGCAACAAAAAGGGACATATTTCCAGTTCTTGTGCCTTGAAGAAAAATGGGCTTGGCAGGAAAGTTGAATGGGTTCCCAAAGTTGCATCTGCATCTAGGGAAAAATATACTGACCTAAAAGGACCCAAGCAAATTTGGGTACCTAAAAGGAAAACGTAAACATTGTTTTGCAGGTCTGTCTCAAAGCTAAGAAAAGCAACAAATGGTATATGGACAGTGCCTGCTCAAGTCACATGACAGGTGACAAGGAGAAGTTCATCACCCTGAGAGACAAGAAAGGAGGAAAGGTGACCTTTGGAGGTGACCAATATGGCAAAATCATTGGTATTGGAATTGTGGGTAAAAATCCAGAAACATCCATTGAAGAGGTGCTGTTTGTGATTGGACTCAACCACAACCTGCTAAGCGTGAGTCAGACCTGTGACAAAGGAAACTGGGTGCTGTTTGACTCAAAGTTTTGCCTGGTCATCAGAAAAAGTGATCACAAAGTTATCCTCAAAGCTCAAAGGGATGGTAACTGCTATACTATTGATCTTGATGAACTTCCTCCCTTAGATTCTGTATGCTTAATTAGTCAGAATAATGATAGTTGGCTATGGCATAGAAGATTAGCTCATGTGAACATGAATCCACTGTCTAAACTAATTAAAAATGAGCTAGTAACTGGTCTACCAAAAATATCTTTTGAAAAGGATAAAGAATGTGATGCATGCTTAAGAGGAAAACAAACCAAATCATCATTTAAATCTAAAAATGTAGTTACCACAACTAGACCACTTGAATTGTTGCATATGGACTTAATTGGACCATCTAGGGTGAAAAGTCTTGGTGGTAATCTGTATGTGCTTGTAATTGTTGATGATTATTCTAGATTTACTTGGACATTATTTCTTTCCTCCAAAAGTGATACCTTTGATGCATTTGCAACCTTAGCCAAGAAAGTGCAAAATGAGAAAGGTATTTCTATTGTGTCTATCAGGTCAGACCATGGAGGAGAATTTGAAAATGCATACTTCCTGGAGTACTGCAATGAGCATGGGATTGATCACAACTTCTCAGCACCAAGAACTCCTCAACAAAATGGAGTAGTAGAAAGGAAGAATAGAACTATTGGAGAGATGGCCAGAGCTATGATAAATGAGAAGGAACTCTCCCAAGTATTCTGGGCTGATGCAGTAAATACAGCAAGTTACATCATAAACAGAGCTTACATCAGACCAATCCTAGGGAAGACTCCATATGAGCTGTACAAGGGAAGAAAGCCAAATCTGTCACACCTCCATGTGTTCGGGTGCAAATGCTTCATTCACAACAATGGTAAAGAAAATCTAGGTAAATTTGATGCCAAATCCGATGAAGGTATATTTCTGGGTTATTCAAGTAGGAGTAAGGCATATAGAATTTATAATAAAAGATCAAATGTAATAGAAGAATCTGTACATGTGGTTTTCATTGAAAATGAAACTGTTTCAAAACATACTATCAATGAGGATGATCTTACTTTCAATTTTGAAAAACTAGGAATTTCTGATAAGAGTAAAACTGAACCTCCAAAGATATCTGAATCTGTTAATATAGAGGAAGATATCCAGGAGCAAGAGTTTGATGAAGAAAACAATGAGGAAACATCTCAAGAACTTCCTAGAGCTTGGAGATATCAAAGGAATCATCCTGTTGATCAAGTAATAGGGAATGTTCTAGAGAGAGTCAAAACCAGAAAACAGTTAAGAGAACAGATGCTCAACTGTGCTTTCATTTCACAAATAGAACCCAAATGTACTGAAGAGGCCTTAACTGATGATTACTGGACTTTGGCTATGCAAGATGAATTAAATCAATTTGAAAGAAATCAAGTTTGGGATTTAGTGTCTAGACCCAAAAATCATCCTGTTATTGGTACCAAATGGGTTTTCAGAAATAAACTTGATGAATCTGGAACAATAATCAGAAATAAAGCTAGACTAGTTGCTAAAGGGTATAATCAAGAAGAAGGTATTGATTTTGAAGAAACTTTTGCACCAGTAGCTAGATTAGAAGCTATAAGAATACTACTGGCATATGCATGCATGAAAAATATTTTATTATATCAAATGGATGTAAAAAGTGCTTTTCTGAATGGATATATCATGGAAGAGGTTTATGTTGATCAACCTCCAGGTTTTGAGGACTCTACAAAACCAAACCATGTTTATAAACTGAAGAAAGCTCTCTATGGTTTAAAACAGGCCCCTAGAGCATGGTATGAGAGACTGAGCAATTTTCTAACTGAAAAGGGGTTTAACAGAGGCAAAGTTGACACAACCTTATTTACTAAGAAAGAAAATAAAGATTTACTAATTGTTCAAATCTATGTTGATGATATTATTTTTGGTGCTACTAATGAGGTTCTTTGCAAGGAATTTTCTAAGTTAATGCAGGGAGAATTCGAGATGTCTATGATGGGTGAACTCAATTTCTTCCTTGGATTGCAAATCAGACAGCTAAATGATGGTATCTTCCTCAGTCAATCCAAGTATCTAAAGGAGCTGTTAAAGAAGTTTGGTATGGAGAATGCCAAGCCAATGGGAACACCTATGGCTACTGCAACCAAACTGGACATGGATGAGAATGGGAAGATGTTTGACATTACTCAGTACAGAAGAATGATCGGATCTCTGCTGTACCTAACTGCCAGCAGACCTGACATTATGTTCAGTGTCTGCATGTGTGCAAGGTTCCAATCATGCCCCAAAGAAACCCATGCAACAGCTGTGAAAAGAATTTTTAGATATCTTATTGGAACATCACAGATGGGTCTTTGGTATCCAAAAGGCAATGGAGAAGATCTCAAAGGATACACTGATGCTGATTTTGCAGGATCCAAAACTGACAGAAAAAGCACAAGTGGAACCTGTCAGTTTCTTGGAGGATCCCTGGTCTCATGGTTACGCAAAAAGCAAAACAGTGTGGCCTTATCCACTGCAGAAGCTGAGTATGTTGCAGCTGGAAGCTGTTGTGCCCAAGTCATCTGGATGAAACAGCAGCTTGAAGATCTTGAGGTTAAAATGAAAGAGACACCAATCATGTGTGACAACCAAAGTGCTATAAATATCACCAAGAATCCTGTCATGCATTCGAGGACTAAACATATTGAAGTTAGGCACCACTTCATAAGAGATCACGTTCTGAAAGGAGAAGTTAGATTGGAGTACATCCCAACAGAGGATCAAGTTGCTGATATACTCACAAAGCCTCTATCAGAAGACAGACACTGCAAAATAAGGAGAGAATTGGGAATGGTAAATCCCAATGAATTGTAAGTCATTTCTGTGCAAGTCTGTCTTTAGAACTTTTAATATTAGAATAAATTCTAACTTGAGCATCGGAGTATGTTTTAGTATAGTTTCAGGTGCTCCTTGTGAAAATCAATGGCTAAAAGTTTGAAAGATTGGAGCACTCCAGATTGGAACAACCAGAAAATGAAGAGAATGATAATTATTCTGAGTTCTGGATCCATTCTGTAAGTTTTTAAAGTTGAAATTTGTATGATGTTTGATTGCTAGATGAATTTCATTGATAATCTGTGTTTTTGAACTGATCAACATGGTCAACATTCGAATTTTGGTTGATCAACAGACGAACTTTGGTCTGTTATGCCTTGAACAGTTCTCGGTAATGCCTCGAAATTCGTCTGTTGAAGCTTGAAAGTTCAAATTTTCAAAAACAAAAATTTCAAAGTTATGATTGTCCATCACTGCTATACGAATTATTACTTCTTAACATACTAATGTTGGACAATATTTATAAAAGTTGAAAAATTCGAAGTTTCAGTTCAAAATTCGTCTGTTGACTTATGTTCTTGTTGGTTGTATCACTGAAAGATGAAGTTCTGAATGCTTAATTCGTCTATTGACTGTTGATTTGATTATTGTCTGCCTTTTTCTTTTCAACATTCGAATTTTGTTGGAACAAAATTCGTCTGATGTGCTTGTATTGTTTGTTTCAAGCCACTGTCAGACGAACTTTCAAGATGAAAATTCGTCTGTCAGTAAGCTGTGCTGAACAGTTTAACTTGTAACTGCCCGAAGTTCGAATTTTGACCTCTCAAAATTCGTCTGTCAGACGGTTACACACGTTAAATGCGTCAGTTTTCCACAGAACAGACGCAACCCTATTTGTAACCTCTCTAAGTCTGTTCTGATTCTCTCTTCAATCCTCTTAACTTCTGTCCAAAAACAGTCTTTTTCCACCGATTAAACTTCCTTTCGCATCATATAAACCCATTCTCAGCCACATTCTGCTTCATTCAACCGAGAAATGGCAAGAGTTAAAATTCCTGGAACAGGAAAAGCTGTGGCCCGTCCGAAAAGGAATGTTAAATCACAATATGCTACCAAAGAAGGAGAGAAATCAAAGAGAAAAGCCGAACCCAGTAAAGCTACTCCCTCTAAACGCCAGAAATCTTCATCCAAAGCAGAATCCCAGAAATCTGGCCCCTCCTCTTCAAAAAGTGCAGAACCGTCTGCTCCTGCTGCTGCCTCTTCTGCCTCTTCCAGTACTGAATCTGGAGAGTTTGAATTGACTACACTACCACTATGGAGCACTCCTGAGATTCAAGAAGAGTACACTACCAAGTTTTCCAACAAAAAGGTAATCAAGCCTCATTGTGTGAATGTGGAACAATTTCTGATTTCCAACAATTTTGATGCTGCTATATGGTTGTTAAGATATAAAAATTTGTTGGAAATTGCTGAAAGATATGATGATGAAGTAGTGAAGACTTGGTATGCGTCTCTTAAGTATAACAGCAAGAAGATGAAATGGGAGGTCACCTTGAGATCAAGGACCATTTGGCTTGCTGATGAAACCTTCAATGAGGTATTGGAAATCCCAGGTCAAGATGGGCTGAAAGTTGACTTAACAGCCTCTGGGTATATGGATGAGGCAAGCACAGCAGATGAAGAAGGTGGATCCTTTCTGTACTACAAGGAGAGCACCATTTTGGACACCTTATTCAGGAGAAGGGAGAACAGGCCAACAATAAATCTGTTGAAGCCCACAGACCTAAGTGTACAAGTCAGAATCCTGCACTACATAGTGTCAAGGATCATTTTCAACAAGGGTGGTAGCTTCAATCTGATAACAAGGGCAGAGGCTCATGTGATGACTGCTATCATTCGTGGGAAGCTGATCAATATGGGTCATATCATCCTTCAGCAAATGATAAAGGCAAGGGATCAGAGGAAGGATTCCACACTCCCCTATGCTGCAATTGTTTCAAGAATCCTGCAGCATGCTAGGATTCAGCACATTGAGAAAGGGAAAGGGAAACTCACTGAGGCATTCAAGGAGGAGGAACTGCAAAGAATGGGCATTGAGAAAGATGAAGGACGATGGGTTGGAAAGGGAGCAGGAAAAACTGAAGACCTGTTCTTTGTCCCTGATGCATCCCTCCAACAAGAAGGCACTTCTGAGGCCCCTGAAAGATCCTTACCTCAGCCTTCCCAGACAATTCCATCTCCCTCCAGGCCTACTCACCCTCCTTCCACTCCCTCCTCACGAGCCAAGCCAACTAAGATCACTGAGTTGTTTGACAGTCTGTCAACACTCATTCTCAGCATTAAAGATGAGCAAAATGCCAAATTTGCTCATCTACAAGATCAGATCCATCAGTTGGCAGTGAATATGAAGGTGGTGGCTGATGCATATGAAGAGATAAGAAATGCAATTCCTACCACTTCAGCTCCACCTCAGCCTGGTGTCCCTGAGCCTACTCTGTCTCCATCCCCTGTGCCTCCAAGTCCCTTTGAGATTGCCTCCTCTGACCATGATACTGATATGGATGGTGATGGTGCCATGAAAACACCAAGTCCTGGTCCACCCTTGGACTATGGCATGGAGGAAGAGGGTCTGCAGGAAACAAGCCCCATTGAGAAGAGTGAAGCAGTTGCTCAGGACTCTATTCTTTCCACCCAAGAGTCTGAGCAAGTTGAGCAGCTGGTGGCATCCATTTCTGCTTCACCATTTCTGCAATCTACACTCAATAATGAAAGGAGCATTGTGCCTGTTATTGATTTTGCTGCTATTGCTCACAATGCCCTTCTGCTAGCTCAAAGGAGAAGGCTTGAAGAAATGTTTTCTCCTCCTGCACCAGCCTCTCCTTCTCTTGCTAATTATGGGCTGTCAGAAGAACAGAGAGCTCGGCTAGCTCTTTCCAGGCAGGAAATGCAAGAACTGCTTGAGGTCTCTGATGATTCTGATGAAGAGCCTGCTGAGCCCCCTGCACCAGTTCAGCCAGAGATTCCTTTTGCTCCTGTCCCCCTTCGTGCTGTTCCTATCACTCAGATACCTCCTCCAATGGACTTTGTTGGACTTCCTGATGATGCCAAAAAGGGGGAGAAGATAAAGCAAACTGGGACCAAGCAAGCTGGAAAATCTGCTGAGCCATCTGGAAAAGGAAAGACTTACAGCAAGAAGCCAAAGAAGAAGTGATGACTTAGATCTTAGGCTGATTATTCTTGTTGTATCTTGTTTTATTTGGGTGTTTTGTATTTGGTTGTTTGATTTTAAGAACTACTCTTTAATTGGAATTTGTATTACAATAGTTTGGTGATATATAGTATGTTCTTGATTGCAATATTTTGGGCGTTAAATCTCTTCACTTAATCTGTTATTTTGATATCTTATGCATATGTTGAGGGGGAGCTTATGAAAGCAAACCCAAGTACTAATCCAGTTTGTGAGTTGTTTTGTCATCATCAAAAAGGGGGAGAATGTTGATGAAAGAGTTTTGATGATTTTAAACCAACACTCAAGATCTTGGATTGAAGATATCAAAGGAGATCAAAGCTGTTCCAAGTGAAGATTTTCTGAGTATTTGCTGTTAGATCTCTTGTAGGATCTTTAGTTTTTGTTATGATTGGGTAAAAAGTTTTGATTTGAAGAAAAGATGTTTTCAAACTTTGATTTTATGTTAAATCCTTGAATATTTGAAAAACATCCACAAACAGACGAAGGTTAAAAGTTTAAACTAAACTGTCAAGTTAGAAATTCGAACTTTGCCTTTGGAAATTCGAATTTCGAGCTAAAACTGATTAAGTCTGAAGAGATGGCTCTCTGTCAGACGAATTTTGGTGGTTCAAAATTCGAATTTTCATCTAGTATGAAAGAAGCCTTTCTGGTGACAGACGAACTTCACAGTTTCAAAATTCGAATTTCAGACAAAATGCAATTTATGAAAACCAAAGAAATTCGTCTGAAACTTTGCTAAAGTTTATCTGAAATCAAAAAG
Source organism: Adenanthera pavonina (assembly GCA_026686845.1). Classification (NCBI taxonomy): domain Eukaryota; kingdom Viridiplantae; phylum Streptophyta; class Magnoliopsida; order Fabales; family Fabaceae; genus Adenanthera; species Adenanthera pavonina. The sequence continues at coordinate 4,482,772 of JAIVEN010000019.1, read as the reverse complement.
AAACTAAGTTTGAAAAATGCTCTCTGACAGACGAACTTTAACTTGGCAACATTCGAATTTTCATCTGAGTCAAAGAAGCTACTTTGTGACATTCGAATTTCACTCTTTAAAAATTCGAATTTCAGACAAAACAAAACTTGAGAAAATAGAAGAAATTCGTCTGAAAGTTTGATAAAGTTCATCTGAGATCAAGAATGATTTAAGTCTCAAAACTGGTCTCTGACAGACGAATTTCACTCTGTCAAAATTCGAATTTCAAAGAAAGTGAACTACTGTGCCTGTTTGGACGTTCTATGGACAGACGAATTTTGGACTTTCAAAATTCGAATTTCGAGGGCACTGTAGCAAATTGAAAACACTGTTCACACTTAACAGAAAAACTTTCTTCTTAAAAATTCGTATGTCACATTGTGAAAATATTTTATAAGTTTCAAAATTCGAATTTCACTCTATGGACAGACGAACTTCGCATTTTAACGTTGGAAGCTTTAACCTTCGGTTCCCTCGAAATTCGTCTGTTGGCCAACCAAAATTCGAATTTCAGTATGTCAGAAACATTAAATGCGGTTGGTAAACGGATAGTTTTTCAGAGTAACCGTTGGATAACTTCCCCAACGGATAGATTTAGTCTCTAACGGATATTTGAGACCTAAATCTATAAATACAACATCATTTGAAGTTGTGGGTAACGAATCAAACTTGTATATACCGAATTTCTGCTAAATCTTCTTCTCAAAAGCTTTTACCCTCTCAACTTCTAAACTTGTACTTAAACTTTCATATTTACTCTTTTCAAGAGAGTTATTTCATTGTAATCAATCTACTCTTCATCTGGAAGATAGATTTACTTGTGAGGGGTAGTCACAAGGGGATTGAGAAGCACACAGTGAAAGTGCTTGGAGAGTTTGAGAGAGCTCAGAAACAGAGCATACTCGTTGTACTGTGGCCTTAGCAAGAAGCCCATTGAAATTCTTGCTGTATAGTGGATAAATCTCAAGAGGTGTCTTGGGGACTGGATGTAGGTCAAGTGGAAAGACCGAACCAGGATAAATTACTGAGTTTTCTTCTCCCTATCTTCACTTTTCAGCTTGCTCTGTTTTACGCATTATTTTCATTATACTGTGATTTCTCCACTTACCTCACCTTGTGCAGAAAATTTTCAATCTTCCCAATTCACCCCCCTCTTGGGAAGTCAGCCTTGCTAACAAGTGGTATCAGAGCCCAGATTCCCATTCAAAGGAACTCACAGTCCGGGAATTAAAATGGCTGGCTTTGGAGAGAGTATACTTCCTGAAGGAAACAACACTAACAGACCACCAGGCTTCAGTGGAGAGCATTATGGATATTGGAAGATGAGGATGCAGATCTACCTTCAATCAATTGACCTTGACATCTGGTCAGTGATTGAAAAAGGAGATTTCGTTCCAATGGCTCAAACAGAAGATGAAAGACACAAAGAGAAGCTGGAAGCAGAGTGGAATGATGAAGACAGAAGGAGAGTTCTACTGAACTTCAAAGCAAAGCATTGTTTGGTCAGTGCCCTTAACCAGGATGAATTCTACAGAGTCTCACAATGCTCCACTGCAAAAGAAATGTGGGATACTCTACAGATTGCACATGAAGGAACTTCTGGAGTCAGGGAAAACAAACTGAACACATGCATTGGGGAGTATGAAAGCTTCAGAATGGCTGAAGGAGAAACTGTAAAGGAGCTCCAAAAGAGATTCACTCTTATTGTGAATCAACTGAAGAGCCTGGGAAAAGAATACACACAGTCTGAGAAAGTGAGAAAAATACTCAGAGCTCTACCTCTGGAATGGCAGCCCAAGGTGACAGCTATAGAAGAGGCCAGAGGAGAATCAATGGCTTCTGTCACAGCTCTCTTCGGCAGCCTTGAGGAATATGAAGGAAAGATCAAAGCACTCAAGGAAGCTGGGCTGGACAGAAAGAAGAAAGGCCTTGCCCTCAAAGCTGCTGATGAAAAGGAAGAAGAATCTGATGAAGGAGATGAGCTGAATGAGGAAACTCTGGTTATGATGGTCAGAAAATTCGGAAGATTCTACAGCAAGAAGAAGAGCAAGAGATTCTTCAAGAAAGGAGTAATTGGAGAAAGCAAGAAAGAGGCAAAAGAACCTGTAACTTGCTATGAGTGCAAGAAGCAGGGACACATTAAGTGGGACTGTCCCCAATTCATTAAGAAGCAGGAAAAAGAAAAGAAAGCTGCAGACAAAGGGAAGAAGAAGAAAGCCTATATCTCATCCATATGGGGCAACAGCTCAGATGAGGAAGAAGAAGATGAGGATGAGGTTGCCAACATTTGTTTAATGGCACTTGCCTCAGAAGAAGTCTTACCCTCATGCAGCAGTGATCAGGAAGAAGAGGTATATGAATCTGAACCTTCCTATTCTGAATTACAAGATGCATTTCATGAGCTTCATGATGAATTCATTAAAGTTGCTAAAGAACTGAAATTGGCAAAGAAAAGGATAAATAAGCTGGAATCCCAAAGCATAGTTTCTGAAATTGCCTCTTTGCCCACTACTGAATCTGTTTGTTGCACTTCATGCATTGAACTCAAGCAAACTAATGACTATTTAGTTAAAAGCATGTCTAGGCTCACTAGAGGCAAAGACATGTTGTTTGCATTAATGGGGAGCCAAAGAATATCACAAGGCAAAGCTAGTCTTGGCTATGATCCATGTGCTGTCAAGGAAAAGATTAGGAAGAAAAATCAGAATGCTTATATGAGACATTTTGTGCATGCTGAGAACAATAAAAAGAAAACTAATGCATTACATCACATTGAAACATATGATCAACCAAGGCATGCTAGACAAAAGTATTATCTGCACTGTTTTCTTCCTGCATCTCAATCTAGCAGTCCTTTCACTACCTGTCATTTCTGCAACAAAAAGGGACATATTTCCAGTTCTTGTGCCTTGAAGAAAAATGGGCTTGGCAGGAAAGTTGAATGGGTTCCCAAAGTTGCATCTGCATCTAGGGAAAAATATACTGACCTAAAAGGACCCAAGCAAATTTGGGTACCTAAAAGGAAAACGTAAACATTGTTTTGCAGGTCTGTCTCAAAGCTAAGAAAAGCAACAAATGGTATATGGACAGTGCCTGCTCAAGTCACATGACAGGTGACAAGGAGAAGTTCATCACCCTGAGAGACAAGAAAGGAGGAAAGGTGACCTTTGGAGGTGACCAATATGGCAAAATCATTGGTATTGGAATTGTGGGTAAAAATCCAGAAACATCCATTGAAGAGGTGCTGTTTGTGATTGGACTCAACCACAACCTGCTAAGCGTGAGTCAGACCTGTGACAAAGGAAACTGGGTGCTGTTTGACTCAAAGTTTTGCCTGGTCATCAGAAAAAGTGATCACAAAGTGATCACATATATATGTTACATATATATTCTCAAACTTGTCCATGCCATACTGACAACATCATAAAAGACTTAAAATAGTATAATAGCAGCAAAAAACAACTTTATAAACTCACATATAATTTTACATATAATTACAAAAACACAAAGAGCTATGACTATTATAACATTAGTTATACAAAGCCTTCTCCTTGCCATTCACCTTCTTGGTGGCCTTGCCATCCTTGGACCCCAAAATTTTGGGATACTTGAGTGGATGACATTGGGAACAATCTCAGTAGCAAGTCACATTCTATGCATCATATTATTCATTTCGTACAATAATCACGTAAAATACACAATTAAACAAATTGCCATATTGGTCATGAAAATTTTGATAGTATAACTGTTTAGAAAATGGATATATTGGGAAATAAATCCCCTCACATTAGAGCCAAACCAATCAAAGAAAATGCAATTTGCAAAATGGTAACTCAATTTCATCATATAAACATCATATAAATATAATGAAATAACATAGAGCAAATAAAGGACTTAACTACCTCTTGAAGAATCACTTGGCCTTTCACTGAAAACCAATGGTTCCACTTGCTTTTCTAGGCTTCCTCTAGTCCCTAGACATCATTAAAGAAATGATAAGTCTGCTGGTTTCATGTTATTATATATAAAACTCTCATGAAACCCTAGAAACCCTTAAATGTCCAATTTGTCTATCTTAGGCTTAATCTTGAAGCATATACTTGTTTTTAAGGATTTTGACTATGGAGAATCCATTTTTGGCATCAAAATAAAGAAATTCCCACTCTAAGATCAACTTTTAGTCTAACTAAAAATCTGCTCTAAAGGAAAAAGAATAAGTTTTTCTCAAACTTACTTAAAACATACCATGCTTGTTTCCTCTTGCTAAATCTTGTGCTTGATCATGATTTTATGGTTTTAAAACATTATTCCACCCATAAACACACCTTGAATGAAACTTGATAGAGGTTGGGGAAGGAAATATCTCATAATAACTAAGCCAAATATCCAAGAAACTAAGCTAGAAGTCATCAAGATCATGAGCTAGTATCTGATCGATTTTTTCTTGGATTTTCTCTTCTATTTTCTTCTCATTTTTCTTCCTCACCTTGGCTGTCACTTCTCTCTCTCTATTTTGGCAGAGTTTCCTCTCTCATTTAGGTGTGATTTTCGTTCAAGCAGTGAGGGGTATTTATAGGCAACTAATCAAGCACTAATCAAACTTACTTTTGCTAATTACTTTGACTAGTCTTAAGCCAAACTTAACCATTAAGTTTGTTTAGTTGGTAAGACTTCTAATTACAGAACATGGGCTGCCATGTGGTGCTACATCAAAGGGGATAACATCTCTAGGATACTGCATAATTTTTCCAGTCCAGTAATACCATGTGTCAATTACTTTATACCTAGATTGGTAAAGTTACCTTTTACAGTATAAATTCATTTTATTGGTGTAGGATTAAAGTAAAATTGTATCTGGCATTATTTTATTATCCTATCTCTAAAAACTCCTTTTGCAGTGTCCAACAACTTTTCTTTTCACAATTTTTGCTTTTACAAATAAAAAAACTTTATCAGAAAAAAGTTCCTTTTTAAATTTTGGTATTAATTATTTCTTTATCTTGAAAGATTAACCCTTAGTGCCGACTCATCTCGTCGAGAGCTTTGTTCGATAATAATTTTACTTATTTACAAAATTATCCCTGATTCAGAGCAAAATTATAATTTTTAATTCTTACATGTCATTAGCTGTAAATTTCCCCAAGAGCTTTTTCACTTCATCTCCCCACATGATATTTTATTCTTAGAGACTAAATTGTAATTTTCATGACTGAATTGTAATTTTCATGATTTCTAGGGGCCAAAATATAATTTTCTATTTTTTCCATCCAATTGAGAAAAATGACCTCTTTACTTTGTACACGCAAAATGGTGTTATCCGTTTTGTAAATTCTTTATACATTTTTATATATTCTAACTTTTCAGGGATGTTACATATTTTATATAGTTTAATGTGGTAATCAAAGTAAGTAAATATCCCTAACCTATATTTTACCTATAATTCAAAGAATAAGGGGTTTATTTGAACCCAAAAAAAAAAGTTTAAGTTGCATACAATCAATAGCATATTATGCTCTGCTAATTGAATAACGGAATAATTGATGGCATGGGGTTATTTGCACAAACTTAAAAGTTAAGGGGGTTCATTATCAAGTTTTAAAGATTAATGAGGTTATTTGCATATGATTCAAAATTCAAGGGAGTTCTATATAATTCAGCCTATATTGTAATATAATATAGGGTTTATTTGCACATAACTTCAAATTTAGGGGTTATCTACACATAATTCAAAGTATAAGAGTATCTTCATAAAAAAATAAAGTTTGAGGGGTACATGATCATTTGCATATTTTACTCCATTAGTCAAAGATCGGAATAATTGACTGCAAGCAGTTATTTGCACAAACTTAAAAGTTAAAAGGGGTTCATTGTCAATTTTTAAAGTTAAACATTTGCACATGGTTCAAAGTTTGGTGGAGTTTTCATAATTAGTTATTAAATAGAATTATATTAATATTTATTAAGTCAAGTTCAAAATTTTTATTTGAATTTGATATCTATTATCATTTCATTTATATGTGGGATTCAATTCTATTAATTAAAGGAAAGCTAAAGTCTAAGAAAGTAATTATATATATATAATATGATATATCAGAGTTGCGTAATGGAAGTGTTGTGAGCTTAAAACCCATAGGATTAGGGGCTTCTTTGAAATTTGATGACCAAATTTCCCAGAGGAAGAATGTTATAAGCCTAAATAAAAAATATATACATTTAAAATATAAATAATAGATTAATGTAGATAAAATTTGGAATAAGATAAATTAGTTACTGGACAATAAGATTTAAAATAAAAATAATCTAATATAAGAATAATATTATTATTGATTTGAAAACAGAAAAAAGCTAAATATAAGAAATAAGATTTAAAAAAAATATTTATGAGGATTTCATTTAAGTACTTTTTCTTTTGCCAAACATTTAATTAGTCATTAGATAGAATTATATTAATATCAATTAGGTCAAATTCAAAATTTCCATTTGAATTTAAATTATCCTTATCTTATATTTCCAATCATTTTAGGGATTTATAAATAATTTTAGCTAGGGTACAAATTTGCAATTTTTCCCATAACCAACAAATATTTTTTCTCTAAGGGAAATCTCATATGGGAACATGGGAAGAGTGTAAATTCTCTTTTTCTTTTTTGTCAAAAAAGAGAAAATGATATCAAAGAAAAGGTTCACAATAGACAAACAACAAAGAAATAAAAAAAAAAGTAAAAGCAAAACAACTAAATTAGCCAACACCATCACATAACGGGGAGGAAGAAGGATCTAGGGAGCAAATATCAACATCTAAGAGCTGAGACAAGGGAGATAGGGGGTAAAAGCACCCAACAAGAGGCATATCTCCTTCAAAGTAGCTTTTACAATCCAATCAGTAACTCAGTTAACCAATCTAGGAATCCAACAAAAGCTATGATTCCTAATAGATTTCCCTAATTCAAGGATATTTTCAATAAGAGTACTACAATACCAGTCAAGATTATAGTTATTAGAGTTCATGGCAAGAACAAAAGGTAGGCAGTCACTTTCAAAAATGACATTAGAGAGACCAAATGATGTAGCATAAGAAATAACATTGAAAAGTGTAAAAGATTCAACTATTAGCGGTGAGGATGCTTGACAAGTCATATTTGAACCATGAAGAAAGAGACCTGTTTGTCACGAATGCTATAGCTAATAGCCACTTGTCCAGAAGCTTTATCAAATGCTCCATCTGAATTAATGTTAAGAAAATCTGGTAGGGGAGCGGTCCAGGTGACCAAGCCATCTTTCGTAAGAGAATCCTCCTATTTAGTAGAGCAATTAAAGTCATTTACTAACCAATATTCTCTAAGGCAATCCTATGAATGATTAATTACAAAGCAAAGATCAGTACTTTGTTTTTATTGAAGAGCCACGAACATCGTGCATTCCAAATTTGCCATAACATGATAGCTACAAGAGTTTAATCATTGAACTTTAAGTAAAAAGAAATTAATAAAGCTAGAGATCAATTCTTGAAATATTGGACTTAGAAATTTGGATATTGAGAGGGGAATCGAACCAGATTCTTTTAACTCAATCACAAAGTAGAAACAAGTGCTCACGAGATTCAACTTGCTTACAACACATAGGGCAAACAGAGGTGAGATAGCATTTTCTTCTACATAATGCCTTGAAAATTGGGAGAGAATATAATAGAAGTCTCCAGAGAAAAAAAAAACTTGTTTATTTGGGATTTTGAGCTTCCAAATGCATTGCCATAATTCTTTAGGAACTACAAAGGAAGAGCTAGGTTGGGATGAAGAAAAAAACAATGATTGAGACAGAGCAGCATTATAGCCTTCTTTAATAGAATATTCACTTTTGTTACCACCAACCAATATCTATTTATCATTTCTTGAGGAAATAGCCTTTGGCATATTTCAAATAGCCTCAATTTCCTCAAAACTATGCCATGATGATATCCCCTCCAACTTCCAACAATTATTAGAAATGACTGAATCTACTGTTCTATTTTCCATTTCATTCCTAGGACAAGGAGAGAATAATTTCATACCTAGAAGAGAGGGTATCCATATATCTATCTAAAACTTTGTGGATCAACCAGTTCCAATTCTCATATGTTATGTCTTATAATTTAACATATTTTCCATGTAAAATGCTTAGTTTTAAAGCATTGAAAGTGGTTTAAGTCTCTAAAAATCATGCACATCTTGAACTTTATGGGAAAAAAAGTGAAACCTTAAAATTATCACTTAGATTCATACAATATTTTCCTTAAAATTTACTATTTATCTTTGTGTTTCTATTTCTATTCAAAATCTGAGCCATAAATTTGAAAACTCATATTTCATAAAATATACAGGCAATTTGTGCATTCTTAGCATCATTAGAAAGCTACTTGTCTATTTTCCAGCCATATTTATTTTGCACATTTTCGATGTTCCTACTGGTCAGACCATTTGTCGAATCAAGTGTTTTGATGATTCCAAACCAACCTTCAAGAGCTTGGAGAGATGATATCAAAGGTGCACAAAAGATCTCAAGTGAAGAAATTCAAGAAAAACCAGCACAAGAATAGATGTAGAATCTCTAATAGTGTTTAAATTGAGTAAAAGACTTTGACTTGGCAAAAAGATGTTTTAAAACTATAATTCTATGTTAATTCATGGAATCTTTGAGAAACACCCATCAACAGACAAAGTTTAAAAGGTTAATATTGATATGTTGTTTTAAAAAATTTGAACTTCGGCTTTGGAAATTCGAATTTTGAATTGAAAATGAATAAGTCTGAAAAAAGCTTTCTCTGACAGATGAACTTTGACTGCAAAAATTTGAACTTTGAAACAAGTCTGATAAGAGCCTTCTGTAATAGACGAACTTCATCTTTGGAAATTTCAAATTTCTGACAAAACACAATTCATGAAAAATGAAAAATTAATCTGAGGATATAAAGTTCATCTAAAAACAAAGTTTAAAAAGAGTTCCAAGATAGCCTACTGACAGATGAACTTTGATATTGAAAAATTTGAATTTTAGAAACAAAGCTTGTAAGTCTGTTACGATAATCTATTGTTATACGAATATAGGTATTTAGAAATTCGAATTTAGAACTAAGTCTGATAAGAACTCTCTCTGACAGACGAACTTTAAATCTTAAAAATTCGAATTTCGAAAAGATGAACTATTATGCTTCATTAAGCTACCCACTGACAAACGAATTTTGGGCACTAAAATTCAAACTTCAAAGGCACTGTAGCAATTTGGGACTACTGTTTACACTTTTAAGAAGAATTTTTTAACTTGAAAATTCTTATATTCCAACACAGAAAAATTTCTTAATGATGAAAATTTGAACTTTGCTTTACAATAGACGAACTTTGAAATTTAATGTTGAAATCTTTAGCTTTTTATCTCTGCGAAATTTGTCTATTGACCAACCAAAATTTGAACTCTGATTGTCAGAAGCATTAAATGCGGTTAGTGAATGGATAGTTTTTCAGAGTAACTGTTGGGCAACTTCTCCAACGGATAGATTTTGTCTCTAACGTATAATCAATACCTAAATCTATAAATATAACATCATTTGAAGTTGTGGGTAACGATTTTAACATTGTATATACTGAAACTCTGTCAAATTCTCTACTCAAAATCTTTTACTCTCATACTTCAGTTTTCTGCACTTAAACTTTCATATAGACTCTAAATTCGAGAGTTCATTCTTTATAATTAATCTTATCTTCATCTGAAAGAAAGATTTTCTTGTGAGGGAATTTCACAAGAGATTTGAGAATCACTTGGCCAGAGTGTAGAAAGAGAACTTGTAAGCTCTAAGAACAGAACATCAAAGCTGTATTGAGGCAATTGTAAGAAGCCCACTGAATTCTTGCAAGATAGTTGAAAATATCAAGTAGTTGCTTGGATATTGGACGTAGGTCAAGATAGAGAGACCGAACCATGATAAACATCTATGTTAATCCTTCTCTTTACTGCTCTTACATTACTATTATATTGTACTCTGTTTTACAGCCTTGTTTGTCTTCATTTTACGCTTGACTTTTGCAGAAAATTTTAATCTTCCCAATTCACCTTTCACTTCGGAAGCCAGCTTATCTAACAAGTGGTATTAGAGCCCGGATTCCCAAACAAAGTATCTAACAGTCCGGAAAATTCAATGGCTAGCTTTAGAGAAAGTATACTACTAGAGCGAAACAACATAAACAGACTACCTGGCTTTAATGGAGAACACTATGGATATTGGAAGATGAGAATGCAGATCTATCTCCAGTTTATTGATCTAGACATTTGGTCTATCATCTAGAAGGGAGACTTTGTCCTAATGAAGCTGCAGGATGATCGAAAATACAAGGAGAAGCCAGAGGATGAATGTAATGAGGAAGACAGGAGAAGAGTCTTGTTGAACTTTAAGGAAAAACACTACCTGGTTAGTGCATTAAACCAGGACAAATTCTACAGAGTGTCATAATATTCCACAGCCAAGGGTATGTGAGATACTTTAGAAATTGCTCATGAAGGAACCAGTGGAGTAAGAGAAAACAAACTAAACTCCTGCATTGGTGAATACAAAAGCTTTAGAATGATAGAAGGAGAGAGCATCAAAGAGCTACAAAAGAGATTCACCCTTATTGTGAATCAGTTGAAGAGTCTTGGCAAATAATACACCCAGCCAGAAAAGGTGAGAAAAATCCTTAGAGCTCTTCCTTTTGAATGGTAACTCAAAGTAACAGCAATAGAGAAAGCCAGAGGAGAATTAATGGCCTCAGTCACAGCCCTCTTCGGTAGTCTTAAAGAATATGAGGGAAAGATGAAGGTTATCAAGGAAGCAAGACATGACATAAAAGCTGCTGAAGAAAAGGAGGAAGAATCTGATGATAGAGATGAACTAGATGAAGAGACTCTGGCTATGATGGTTAGAAAATTCAGAAAATTCTACAACAAGAAAAGAAATAAAAGATTCTTCAAGAAAGGAGCAGCATCAGACAACAAGAAAGATGGAAAAAAATCTGTCACCTGCTATGAATGCAAAAAACAAGGGCACATAAAATGGGATTGTCCACTATTCCTAAAGAGGCAAGAAAAGGAAAAAAAAGCTGCTGACAAGAGCAAGAAGAAGAGGGCATACATCTCATCAATCTGGGGCAACGACTCAGATGAAGAAGAAGATGATGAAGAGGAAATTGCCAATATCTGCTTGATGGCACTTGCATATAAAGAAACTCAAGATCTATCTATCAGTGATCATGAGGATGAGATATACAAATCTGAACCTTCCTATTCTGAATTACTTGATGCATTTCATGAATAACATGATGAATTTATTAAGACTGCTAAAGAACTGAAACAGGGTAAGAAAAGAATTAATAAGCTAGAATCTCAGTGTAGTAGCTCTGACATTACATCTATGCATAAATTTGAATCTGCTTGTTGTACATCACGTATTGAATTAAAGGAAACTAATGACTATCTACTAAAAGGAATGACTAGACTTACTAAGGGCAAAGATATGTTGTTTGCTTTAATAGGAAGCCAGAGAATCACACAAGGAAAGGCTAAACTTGGCTATGATCCTTGCGTAGTAAAAGAAAGGATTAAAAAGAAAAATCAAAATATGTATTTGAGGCATTTTGTGCATGCTAATGGGCATAAAAAGAAAGATCATACTTTAAATCGCATTGAATCCTATGATCAACCAATATATGTGAAAAAAATATTATTTTCTTCCTGCGTCACAATCTAGCAGCTCTTTCACCACTTGTCACTTCTGTAACAAGAAAGGACATATCTCCAGTTCATGTGCATTGAAGAAAAATGGACTTGACAGGAAGGTAAAATGGGTTCCCAAAGATACACTTGTATTTAGGAAAAATACTACTGACAGAAAAGGACCAAAGCAAATTTGGGTACCTAAAAGGAAACTCTAAACTTTATTTTGCAGATCTGTCTTAAAGTAAGAAAGAGCAACAAATGGTATATGGATAGTGCCTGTTCAAGTCACATGACTGGTGACAAGGAGAAATTCATCACCCTTAGACACAAAAAGGGAGGAAAGTTAACATTTGGAGGTGATCAATACGATAAAATCATTGGAATTGGAATTATGGACAAAAATCCAGAGACATCTATTGAAGAGGTGCTATTTGTAATTGGTCTCAATCACAATCTACTAAGTGTGAGTCAGACATGTGACAAAGGTAACTGGGTATTGTTTGACTCAAAATTTTTCCTATCATCTGAAAAAGTGATCACAAAGTAATCCTCAAGGCTCAAAGGGATGGTAATTGCTATACTATTGATCTTGATGAACTTTCTTCCTTAGATTTTGTTTGTTTGATTAGTCAGAATAATGATAGTTGGCTATGGCATAGAAGATTAGCATATGTGAACATGAACCAACTATCAAAACTAGTTAAGAATGAGTTATTCATTGGATTACCAAAAATCTCTTTCGAAAAAGACAAAGAGTGTGATGAATGTCTTAAAGGAAAATAAATTAAATCATCTTTTAAATCTAAAAATGTAGTCACCACTTCTAGACCACTGCAACTATTGCATATGGATTTGATTTGTCCATCTAGAGTAAAAAACATTGGTGGAAATTTATATGTTCTTGTGATTGTGGATGATTACTCTAGATTTACCTGGATTTTGTTTCTTTCCTGTAAGAGTGAAACCTTTGATGCATTTGTAACCTTAGCTACGAAAGAGTAAAATGAGAAGGGTATTTGTATTGTGTCTATCAGGTCTGACCATGGAGGAGAGTTTGAAAATTCATGCTTTTTGGAGTACTATGATGAAAATGAAATTGATCATAACTTTTCAGCCCCAAGAACTCCTCAGCAGAATAGAGTGATGGAAAGGAAGAACCGAACAATTGGAGAGATGGCAAGAGCAATGTTAAATGAAAAGGAACTCTCTCAAGTATTCTGGGCTGATGTAGTAAACACAGCAAGTTACATCATAAACAGAGCCTACATCAGACCAATTATGGGGAAGACTCCTTATGAGCTGTACAAAGGAAGGAAGTCAAACCTTTCACATCTACATGTGTTCGGTTATAAATATTTCATCCACAATAATGAAAAGGAGAATCTGGGTAAGTTTGATGCCAAATCTGATGAAGGTATATTTCTGGACTATTCTAGTAGGAGTAAAGCATATAGAATTTTTAATGACTAAATCTGTAGAGGAATCTGTGCATGTTGTGTTTATTGAAAATGAAACAGTTTCCAAGCATGTTACTGATGAAGATGATCTTATTTCGAATTTTAAGAACTTAGATATTTCTAAAGAAGGTAAAATTGAATATCCAAAAATATCTGAATCTATTAATATAGAGGAAGATATTCAGGAGAAAGACTCTAAGGAAGAGAATAATGAAGATATATCTCAAGAACTTCCCAGAGCTTGGAGATATCAAAGGAATCATCCAGTTGATCAAGTGACTGGGGATGTTCAAGAGAAAGTTAAAACCAGAAAACAGCTAAGAGACCAAATGATCAACTGTGCTTTCATTTCTCAAATTAAACCTAAGTGTACTGAAGAAGCCTTAACTGATGAATATTGGATTCTGGCCATGCAAGATGAATTAAATTAGTTTGAAAGAAATCAAGTTTGGGATTTAGTGCCTAGACCTAAAAATCACCCTATCATAGGCATTAAATGGGTCTTCAGAAATAAACTTGATGAATCTGGAACAATAATAAGAAATAAAGTAAGACTGGTTACCAAAGGATATAATCAAGAAGAAGGCATTGATTTTGAAGAAACCTTTGCTCTAGTTGCTAGATTAGAAGCAATTAGAATCCTGTTAGCATATGCTTGCATGAAAAACATAATGTTATATCAAATGGATATGAAAAGTGCTTTTCTGAATGGATATATCATGGAAGAAGTTTATGTAGATCAACCTCTAGGCTTTGAGAATTTTACAAAACCAAACTATGTTTATAAACTAAAGAAAGCTCTTTACGGTTTAAAACAAGCTCCTAGAGCATGGTATAAAAGACTAAGCAACTTTCTAACTGAAAAGGGATTTAATAGAGGAAAAGTAGATACTATTTTATTTACTAAGAAAGAAAACAAAGATTTACTTATTGTTCAAATTTATATTGATGATATTATATTTGGTGCTACTAATGAATCTTTTTGCAAGAATTTCTCTAAGCTAATGCAAGTGAGTTCGAAATGTCAATGATGGGTGAGTTTAACTTCTTCCTTGGACTGGAAATTAAGTAATGTGATGATGGTATCTTCTTCAACCAATCAAAATATCTGAAAGATCTGCTAAAAAGGTTTGGCTTGGAAAAAGCCAAGCTAGTGAGAACTCTTATGGCTAATGCAACTAAGCTTGACATGGATGAAGGACGAAAAACCTTTGACATAACCAAATACAGAAGAATGATTAGATCTTTACTATACCTAACTGCCAGCAGACCTGATATCATGTTCAGTATCTGTATGTGTGAAAGGTTCTAATCATGTCCCAAAGAAATCTATGCAACTGTTATGAAACATATCTTCAGATATTTAATTGGAACTTCACAAATGGGACTTTGGTACCCAAAGGGCAATGGTGAAGATCTTATTGGATACATTGATGCTAACTTTGCTGGATCCAAAATTGACAGAAAAAGCACAAGTGGAATGTGTCAGTTCTTTGGAGGATCATTAGTGTCATGGTTCAGCAAGAAGAAAAACAATATGGCTCTATCCACTATAGAAGCAGAATATGTTGCAACTGGTAGCTGTTGTGCCCAAGTTATATGGATGAAGCAGCAACTTGAAGATCTTGAGGTTGAGATGAAAGAAATACCAATAAAGTGTGACAACCAAAGTGCTAATAACATCACAAAGAATCCTGTCATGCACTCAAGGACAAAGCATATTGAAGTTAGGCATCACTTTATAAGGGATCATGTTCTGAAAGGAGAAATCAGATTAGAATACATCCTTACCGAGAATCAAATTGCTGACATTCTGACAAAGGTCCTCCCAGAAGATAGACATTGTAAAATTAGAAGAGAATTGAGTATGGTAAATCTCAATGAATTGTATGTATATACTAATACTTATCTTAATTAAAGTTTATAACATTGAATCAATCCTAACTTTGGCATCGGAGTGTGTTTAATATAAGTTGTAGGTGCCCCTCACAAGTTCAAATGATATCATAACCATACAATGGAGCTGATCTGGATGACACAGTGAAAAGATGAAAAAGAAAGCCAGAAATTTGAGCATCTAGATATGTTTTGTAAGTTTTAAAGTTAAAATTCGCATTTTAGTTGTGTATTAGACAAATTTCCTTGATAAATTGTGTTTTTGAACAAGTCAGCATACTCAACATTCGAATTTAGATGCCCATTAGACGAATTTTAGCTTGCTATACATTGTAACAATTCTTGGTGTCCTTCGAAATTCATCTGTTGAACTATGAAAATTCGAATTTTCAAAAACAAAGTGACAATGTTATCTTTGTCCAACATGATGATTGTACAAATTTCCATTTCTTAAAATATGCATGTTGGAAACTCTTTACAAAATGTTAAAAGTTGAATTTTTGATTCAAAATTCGTACATTAAAACATGCACACATTGTTTTATCTCTGAAAGAAAAATTTTCATTAGTAAAATTCGTCTGTTGATTGTTTTATTGATAATTGTTTATTGCCTGGTTCTTCAAAGTTCAAACTTTGTTGAAACAAAGTTCATCTGTTCATCTCTTGTTTCATGAACCAAACCTCTATCAAACGAACTTCCAGGTGAAAATTTATCTGTCAGTAAGCTTTGATGAATGGTTTAACTTGCAACTGCTTAAAGTTCAAATTTTGATGCCTCAAAATTCGTCTGTCCTGTGGTTACACACGTTAAAACCAAAGGTCATCCTCTAAATAGACACAACTCTATTTGTCTCTTTCTTGAGTCTATTTAGATTCTCTCTTCAATCCCTATTAATTTTGTTTGTAAATCTTAATTTTTCACCAATTAAACTTCTTTTCGCACCCTATAAACCCATTCTTAGCATCTTTCTGAATTATTCCTCTATGAAAATGGCACTAGTGAAAAATCTAGAGGTTAGAAAGGGAGAGTCTCGGCCAAAAAGATCGGTGAAATCCCAATATGCCTTCAAGGAGAGTGAGAAATAGAAAAGAAAAGGTGAATCCAGCAAAGCAACTCTCTCCAAAAGGCTGATTCAAAGAAATCTGGACCATCTTCTCCAAAGAAAACAGAGCCTACAGTTCCTACTACTCCTGCTACTATTGCTTCTTCCTTCCTTCTCTAGTACTGAATCTGGAGAATACTAGCTGACCACATTGCCATTATGGAGCAATGATCACATTTATGAGGAATATACGACCAAATTTGTGAGCAAGAAGGTAATAAAGCCTCACTGTGTGAATATGGAGGAATTTTTAATTTCTAACAATCTTGATGTTGGGCTTTGGATGATAAGATATAAAACTTTATTAGAAATATTGGAGAGATATGATGATAAGGTAGTCAAGACTTGGTATGCCTCTTTGAAATACAACAAGAAGAAGAAGGAGTGGGAAATCAATTTGAGATTAAGGACCATCTGGCTAATAGATGAAACCTTTAACAAGGTTTTAGAAATTCTAGGGAAGATGGCTTGAAGATTGACATTACTACTTCTGGGTATATGGATGAGTCAGAAACTACAGATGAAGAAGGTGGACCTTTCTTGAACTACAAAGAGAGCACAATCCTGAATACCTTGTTCAGAAGAAAGGAGAACAGGCCATCCATAAGCTTGCTAAAGCCCACTGACCTCAGTGCTCAAGTGAAAATCCTACACTCCATTGTATCTAGGATTATCTTCAATAAAGGAGGTAGCTTTAATCTGTTCATAAGGGTAGAAGTACATGTGATGGCAATAATCATGCGTGGGAAGCTTCTCCAACGTATAATCATCGCTAGAGATCAGAGGAAAGACTCCATACTTCCTTATGCAGCAATCATCTCCAAGATCCTTCAGTATGCCCGAACTGAGATCTTCAAGGAAGAAGAGTTGCAAAGGATGGGTATAGAGAAGAAAGATAGAAGATGAATTGGAAAGGGAGCTGGAAAATTTGAAGATTTCTTCTTTGATGAAGATGCCTCACTGAGGCTCCTCCAAGACCCACACCCCAGCCTTCTTAGCTTGTCCCATCTCCATCTCAACTTGCTCAAGCTCAAATCCCATCCACTCCCTCCTCTCGAGCCAAGCCAACAAAGATCACTGAGTTATATTACAGTTTGTCTACACTCATACTCAGCATCAGAGATGAGTAAAATGCCAAATTTACTCATCTGCAAGATCAAATTCATCAGTTGGCTAAGAACATGAAAGTGGTTGCTAATGTATATAAAGACATTCAGAGTGTCATTCCTGCCACATCAGCTCCACCTCAGCCAGGATTCTCTGAGCCTGTTATGTCTCCAACTCCTGAACCTCCAAGTCCTTTTGTACTAGCCCCTTTTATTCTTGATGATGCTGTACATGATACTAAGGTTGCTGGCACAATGAGCACACCACAGGCCTCCAGTAATGAGGCAAGTCCTGATCCTTCCTTGGACTATGGCATGGAGAAAGAAGGTCCTAAGGAACCAAGCTCCCATGAGCCCATTCTAGAAGATGCTCAGGATTCAATTCTTTCACCTCAAGAATCTGAGCAAGTTGAGAGACTAGTGGCAGCTATCTCTACTTCACCATTCATGTAAACTACCCTAAATGAAGAAAGGAGCATTGTGTCCTATGTTGATTTGCAAGCCATTGCACATAATGCTCTTTTACAAGCTCAAAGGTTAAGGCTTGAAGAAATATTTCATCCTCATGCTCCCTCACCTATTTCTACTTACGGTTTTTCGGAGGCACAAAGGGCTCAGTTAGCCGTTACAAAGCAAGAAATTCATGAACTTCTTGAAATCTCTTATGATGAGGACATAAGTTCTGAAGTTTCTGAGTATTTGCCAAAGCTCAATCCAGAACTGCCTTTTGTCTCTGTGCCTCTTCAAGCTATTTCAGTGTCTCAGATCCTTCCTACTGATTTTGCACACCTTCTTGATGATGCCAAAAAGGGGGAGAAGATATCCGAGTAAACTAGAAAGTCTTTTGACAAGACTTACAGCAAGAAGTTCAAGTCTAAGACAAAGTGATTAGAACTTATGGATGCTTGGTTCTTCTGGTAGTATTTTGTAATGTTGTTTTTATGTTGCTTTGTAATATCTTGTAATGTGGCTTTTGAATGAAATCAAAATTCCTTGTTTTGAATTCTATGATTGCCATATACTATCCTTGTGCTGAAACTCTAAATGAATTAATGAATCTCTTTACTTGATCCACTGTACATGATATCTTTTGAATTATAATGCATATGTTGAGGGAGAGCTTGTTAAAGCAAACCAAGTACTAATCCAGTTTGTAAGTTATTTTGTCATCATCAAAAAGGGGGAGAATGTTGAATCAAATGTTTTGATGATTCCAAACCAACCTTCAAGAGCTTGGAGAGAAGATATCAAAGGTGCACAAAAGATCTTAAGTGAAGAAATTTAAGAAAAACCATTACAAGAATAGATGTAGAATCTCTAACAATGTTTAAATTGAGTGAAAGACTTTGAATTGGCAAAAAGATGTTTTAAAACTATAATTCTATGTTAATTCATGGAATATTTGAGAAACACCCATCAGCAGACAAAGTTTGAAAGGTTAATATTGATCTGTTGTTTTAAAAATTTGAACTTCGGCTTTGGAAATTCGAATTTCGAATTGAAAATGAATAAGTCTGAAAAAAGCCTTCTCTAACAGATGAACTTTGACTGCAAAAATTTGAACTTGAAACAAGTCTGATAAGAGCCTTCTCTAATAGACGAACTTCAGCTTTTAAAAATTCAAATTTCTGACAAAACACAATTCATGAAAAATGAAAAATTCGTTAGAGAATATGTCAAAGTTCATCTGAAAACAAAGTTTAAAAAGAGTTCCAGGATACCCCACTAACAGACGAACTTTGATATTGAAAAATTCAAATTTCAGAAACAAAGCTTGCAAGTCTATTACGAAAAACTATTGTCATATGAATATTGATATTTAGAAATTTGAATTTTGAACTAAGTTTGATAAAAGCTCTCTCCGATAGATGAACTTTGAATCTTGAAAATTTGAATTTCGAAAAGATGAAGTATTGTGCCTCATTAAGCTGCCCACTGACAGATGAATTTTGGGCACCAAAATTCGAACTTCAAAGGCACTGTAGCAATTTGGGACTACTATTCACACTTTTAAGAAGAACTTTTTAACTTGAAAATTCATATGTTCTAACACAGAAAAATTTCTCAATGATGAAAATTCGAACTTTGCTTTACAACAGATGAACTTTGAAATTTAATGTTGAAATCTTTAGCTTTTGATCTCTACGAAATTCATCTATTGACCAACCAAAATTTGAACTTTGATTGTCGAAAACATTAAATGCGGTTGGTGAATGGATAGTTGTTCAGAGTAACCATTGGGTAACTTCTCCAATGGATAGATTTTGTCTCTAACGTATAGTTAAGACCTAAATCTATAAATATAACAGTATTTGAAGTTGTGGGTAACGATTTTAACATTGTATATACTGAAACTCTGTCAAATTCTTAACTCAAAGTCTTTTACTCTCATACTTCAGTCTTCTGCACTTAAACTTTCATATACTCTAAATTAGAGAGTTCATTCTTTGTAATCAATCTTATCTTCATCTGGAAGAAAGATTTTCTTGTGGGGAAATATCACAAGAGATTTGGGAAGCACTTGGCTAGAGTGTAGAAAGAGAACTTGTAATCTCCAAGAATAGAGCATCAAAGCTGTACTAAGGCAATTGCAAGAAGTCCACTGAATTCTTGTAGGATAGTTGAAAATCTCAAGTAATTGCTTGGGGACTGGACATAGGTCAAGATAGAGAGACCAAACCACGATAAACATCTGTGTCAATCCTTCTCTTTTACTGCTCTTACATTGCTATTATATTGTACTATATTTTGCAGTCTTGTTTGTCTTCATTATACGCTTGACTTTTGTAGAAAATTTTAATCTTCCCAATTCACCCCCCTCTTGGGAAGCCAGCTTATCTAACACCATCAACATGAACCTTCAAGGGTCAAAATTATCTGAAACTAGAACAATTTTGGGGAAACAAGTATAAGTACCATTGTATATCTCTAAATACTACCAAACTAGTGCCACATTATTCTTGAGACATGGTTCTATCCATATGTACAAACATAAGAATTTTTGGAGTAATATTCGATTTTATACGATTGTTTAAATTAGACAGTAAAACCAATCCAAGAATAATTTACAGTACATCAATCTTCTTCTTTAATCCATTTGATCACTTGCTTTCCTTTACCATGGCTTGGCCCTATCAATTGGGAAATTATGGGGAATGAGATGGTGATATCTCAATGGCAACATTGTATATGTAATTACATTATCACATACATTTAAAACATTTGATGCATTGTATAATTTAATAAAAATCATATTGTTTAAAAAAAAGTTAGCAGCATAACGGCTTAGAAATAAGACATTCTGAAGCCCTTATCATAAAGTGTTAGCAAGGCTGACTTCCCAAGAGGGGGGGTGAATTGGGAAGATTGAAATTTTTCAGCACAAAGTGAAGTGGGTGAAGATATCACAGTGTAATGAAAACAACGAGTAAAACAGAGCAAGCTGATAAGTAAGGATAAGGAGAGGAAGACTCAGTGATTTATCCTGGTTCGTTTAGCCACTTGACCTACGTCCAGTCCCCAAGACAACTCTTGAGATTTATCCACTATACAGCAAGAATTTCAACGGGCTTCTTGCTAATGCCACAGTACATGAGTATGCTCTATTTCTGAGCTCTCTCAAACTCTCTAAGCACTTTCTCTAAGTGCTTCCCAATCCCCTTGTGAATTCCTCTCACAAGTAAATCTATCTTCCAGATGAAGAATAAATTGTTTACAAAGATATAACTCTCTTGAATAGAGTAGATATGAAGATTAAAGTACAAATAATGAAGTTGAGAGGGTAAAAGCTTTTGAGAAGAAGATTCAGCAGAAATTCGGTATATACAAGTTTTATTTGTTTTCCATAACTTCAAATGATGTTATATTTATAGTTTTAGGTCTCAAATATCCGTTAGAGACTAAATCTATCCGTTGGGGAAGTTATCCAACGGTTACTCTGAAAAACTATCCATTTACCAACCGTATTTAATGTTTCTGACACACTGAAATTCGAATTTTGATTGGTCAATAGACGAATTTCGAAGGAACCGAAAGTTAAAGCTTCCAACGTTAAAATATGAAGTTCGTCTGTCCATAGAGTGAAATTCGAATTTTGAAACTTATAAAATATTTTCACAATGTGACATATGAATTTTCAAGAGGAAAGTTTTTCTGTGAATCGTGAACAGTGTTTTCAATTTTCTACAGTACCCTCAAAATTTGAATTTTGGATGTCCAAAATTCGTCTGTTCATTGAACGTTCAAAGAGGCACAATTGATCACTTTCTTCAAAATTTGAATTTTGACAGAGTGAAATTCGTCTGTCAGAGACCGGTTTTGAAACTTAATTTAATTATTGATCTCAGATGAACTTTAACATTGTTTCAGACGAATTTCTTCTGTTTTCTCAAGTTGTGTTTTGTCTGAAATTTGAATTTTGAAAGAGTGAAATTCGTCTGTCTCAAAGAAGCTCCTTTCAGACTTATATAAAAATTCGAATGTTGCAAAGTCAAAGTTCGTCTATCAGAGAATATTTTTCATACTCAATTTCTTCTTGATTTCAGATGAACTTTAACATAGTTTCAGACGAATTTCTTCTGTTTTCACAAATTGCATTTTGTCTGAAATTCGAATTTTGACTTTGTGAAGTTCATCTGTCACTGAAAAGGCTTCTTTCAGACTTGATGAAAATTTGAATTTTGGATGACCAAAATTCATCTGACAGAGAGACATCTCTTCAGACTTATTCAGTTTTAGCTCGAAATTCGAATTTTCAAAGGCAAAGTTCGAATTTTCAACATGACAGTTTAGTTTAAACTTTCAAACTTCGTCTGTTTGTGGGTGTTTTTCAAATAAGTCAAGATTTAACATAAAATCAAGGTTTGAAAACATCTTTTCTTCAAATCAAAATCTTTTACCCAATCATAACAAAAACTAAAGATCCTATAAAAGATCTAGCAGCAAATACTCTTCAAATTCTTCACTTGAAGCACCTTGATCTCCTTTGATATCTTCAATCCAAGCTCTTGGATGTTGATTTGGAATCATCAAAACTTCTTGATTCAACATTCTCCCCCTTTTTGATGATGACAAAACAACTCACAAACTGGATTAGTACTTGGGTTTGCTTTCACAAGCTCCCCCTCAACATATGCATAAGATATCATATCCAACAGATTAAGTGAAGATATTTAGAGCGCAAAACATTGTTACCAACAAATTCATTCATTTAACCAAATTGTTGCAATACATCAATTAAAGATCAGTTCTCAAAACATAAAGAATAAACATCAAAACAAAAACAAAATGCAAATAAACACAACAAAATACAACAGGAAGATTCAGCCTAAGTCCTAATCAATCACTTCTTCTTTGGCTTAGTCTTCTTGTTGTATGCCTTTCCTTTCCCGGATGACTCAGCAGATTTTCCAGCTTGCTTGGTCCCAGTTTACTTTATCTTCTCCCCCTTTTTGACATCATCAGAAGGCCCAACAAAGTCCATTGGAGGAGGAATCTGAGAAATAGGAACAGCATGAAGAGGGACAAGAACAAAAGGAATCTCTGGCTGAATTGGTGCAGAAGGCTCAGCAGGCTCAGGGCTAGGTTCTTCATCATCATCATCATCAGAGACCTCAAGCAGCTCTTGCATTTCCTGCCTGGAAAGAGCTAGTCGAGCTCTCTGTTCCTCTGAAAGCCCATAAGCAGCAAGGGAATGAGAGGCTGGTTCAGCAGGAGGAAACATTTCTTCAAGCCTTCTCCTTTGAGCTTGCAGAAGAGCATTGTGAACAATAGCTTCAAAATCAATGACAGGCACAATGCTCCTTTCCTCATTGAGTGCAGCTTGCAGAAATGGTGAAGCAGATATGGATGCTACTAGCTGCTCAACTTGCTCAGACTCTTCGGTGGAAAGGATAGAGTCCTGAGCAACTGCTTCACTAGGCTTAAGAGGGCTTGATTCCTGCAGTCCCTCTTTCTCCATGCCATAGTCCAGGAGAGGACCAGGACTTGCCTCATTGCTGGAGGCCCTTGGAGTGCCAGCCGGTTCAGTTTCTTGAGTCTCAACACCAGGAATAGGAGAAGCCATCTCAAAAGGACTTGGAGGCACAGGGGATGGAGACAAAGTAGGCTCAGGGACATCAGGCTGAGGTGAAACTGAAGTGGTAGGAATTACATTTCTTATCTCTTCATAAGCATCAGCCACCACTTTCATATTCACAGCCAACTGATGGATCTGATCTTGCAGGTGAGCAAATTTGATGTTTTGCTCATCCTGAATGTTGAGAATGAGTGTTGACAAACTGTCAAACAACTCAGTGATCTTGGTTGGCTTGGCCCATGAGGAGTGAGTGGAAGGAGGGTGTGTAGGCCTGGATGGAGATGGAATTTGCTGAGAAGGCTGAGGTATAGATCTGCCAGGAGCCTCAGAGGTGTCTTCTTGTTGGAGGGATGCATCAGTAACAAAGAACAGATCTTCTGATTTCCCTGCTCCCTTCCCAATCCATCTTCCTTCATCTCTTTCAATACTCATCCTTTGCAGTTCCTCTTCTTTGAAGGCCTCTGTGAGTTTCCCTTTCCCCTTTTCAATGTGTTGAATCCTAGCATACTGCAGGATTCTTGAAACAATTGCTGCATAGAGGAGTGTGGAATCCTTCCTTTGATCCCTTGCCTTTATCATACGCTGGAGGATGATATGACCCAAATTAATTAGTTTCCCACGTATGATAGCTGCCATTACATGAGCCTCTGCCCTTGTTATTAGATTGAAGCTTCCACCTTTGTTGAATATGATCCAAGACATAATGTAGTGCAGGATCCTCACTTGAACACTGAGGTCTGTGGGCTTCAACAGATTTATTGTTGGCCTATTCTCCCTTCTTTTGAATAAGGTGTCCAAGATGGTGCTCTCTTTGTAATTCAGAAAGGAGCCACCTTCTTCATCAGCTGTGCTAGCCTCGTCCATATATCCAGAGGCTGTGATGTCAATTTTTAGCCTATCTTGTCCTGAAATTTCCAGCACCTCGTTTAATATTTCATCAGCAAGCCAAATGGTCCTTGATCTCAAGTTGACCTCCCATTTCTTTTTCTTGCTGTTGTATTAAAGAGAGGCATACCAAGTCTTTACTACCTCATCGTCATATTTTTCAGTAATTTCCAACAGATTCTTATATCTTAACAACCATATTCCAGCATCAAAGTTGTTAGATATTAAGAATTGTTCCATATTCACACAGTGAGGCTTGATTACCTTTTTGCTGGAAAACATGGTAGAATACTCTTCTTGAATCTCAGGAGTGCTCCAAAGTGGTCGTATAGTAAGCTCATATTCTCCAGATTGTGTAGAAGAGGAGGAAGCATCAGCAGCAGTATCAGCAGAAACAGGAACCGAAAGTTCTGCAGTTTTTGGTGAGGAGGGTCCTGCTTTCTGCGAATCTGCCTTGGATGATGATTTCTGGCATTTGGAAAGGGTAGCTTTACTGGGTTCGGCCTTTCTCTTGGATTTCTCTCCTTCCTTGGTAGCATATTAAGATTTTACTGCTCTTTTTGGTCGAGTTCCATCTTTCCCTGCTCTAGGATTCTTGACTCTTGCCATTTCTTGGTTGAATGTTACAGAATGTGGTTGAGAATAGGTTTATAGGGTGCGAAAAGAAGTTTAAACGGTGGGAAATGACGGTTTTTAGACAGGATTAAAGAGGATTGAAGAGAGGATCAGAACAGACTCAGAGGAGTTACAAATAGGGTTGCGTCTGTTCTTTGGAAAACCGTCGGATTTAATGTATGTAACCGTCTGACAGACGAATTTTGAGAGGTCAAAATTCGAACTTCGGGCAGTTACAAGTTAAACCGTTCAGCAAAGCTTACTGACAAATGAATTTTCATCAGAAAGTTCATCTGACAGAGGCTTGGATCAAGCAGTACAAGCACAACAGACGAATTTTGTTTCAACAAAGTTCGAATGTTGAAGAGAAAACAGTATCAACAATCAAAACTTCAACCAATAGACGAATTTAGCATGTAGAACTTCATCTTTCAAGCATTCAGCATGAAGAACATGATTCAATAGATGAATTTTGAACTGAACATTCGAATTTTTTAACTTTTGTAAAGGTTGTCCAACAGTCGTATGTTAAGAAGTGATAATTCGTATACCAGTGATGGACAAACATAACTTTGAAAATTTTTGTTCTTGAAAATTCGAACTTCCATTATTCAACAGACGAATTTCAAGGCATCAGTGAGAACTGTTCCAAAGTATAACAGGTCGAAGTTCGTCTGTTGGTCACTTAAAATTCGAATGTTGACCATGTTGACCAGTACAAAAACACAACAAAATACATCTAACAACATTTAAAATACAAGCATAATCATTAAAAACTTACAGAATGGATCCAGAACTTAGGATTTTCATTATTCACTTCACTTTCTGGTTGTTCCATTCTGATATGCTCCAATCTTCAAGTGTATAGCCATTTAGTCTTGTGAGGAGCACCTGCAACTTAAATTAAACGCTCTCCGATACTGAAGTTAGAATTAATTTAATATTGAAAATTCTAAAGATAGAATTACACAGGAATAACTTACAGTTCATTGGGATTTACTATTCCCAATTCTCTCCTTATTTTGCAATGCCTGTCTTCTGATAGAGGTTTTGTGAGTATATCAACAACTTGATCCTCTGTTGGGATGTACTCCAATCTGACTTCTTCTTTCAGAACGTGATCTCTTATGAAGTGGTGCCTAACTTCAATATGTTTCGTTCTTGAATGCATGACAGGATTCTTGGTGATATTTATGGCACTTTGGTTGTCACACATGATTGGTATCTCTTTCATTTTAACCTCAAGATCCTCAAGCTGCTGCTTCATCCAGATGACTTGGGCACAACAGCTTCCAGCTGCAACATACTCAGCTTCTGCAGTGGATAGGGCCACATTGTTTGGCTTTTTGCTGAACCATGAAACCAGGGATCCTCCAAGAAACTGACAAGTTCCACTTGTGCTTTTTCTGTCAGTTTTGGATCCTGCAAAATCAGCATCAGTGTATCCTTTGAGATCTTCTCCATTGTCTTTTGGATACCAAAGACCTATCTGTGATATTCCAATGAGATATCTGAAAATTATTTTCACAGCTGTTGCATGGGTCTCTTTGGGGTATGATTGGAACCTTGCACACATACAGACACTGAACATAATGTCAGGTCTGCTGGCAGTTAAGTACAACAGGGATCCAATCATTCTTCTGTACTGAGTAATGTCAAACATCTTCCCATTCTCATCCATGTCCAGTTTGGTTGCAGTAGCCATAGGTGTTCCCATTGGCTTGGCATTCTCCATTCCAAACTTCTTTAGCAGCTCCTTTAGATACTTGGATTGACTTAGAAAGATACCATCACCAAGCTGTCTGATTTGCAGTCCAAGGAAGAAGTTGAGTTCACCCATCATTGACATCTCGAATTCTCCCTGCATTAACTCAGAGAATTTCTTGCAAAGAGACTCATCAGTAGCACCGAATATGATATTATCAACATAGATTTGGACAATGAGTAAATCTTCATTTTCTTTCTTAGTAAATAAAGTTATATCTACTTTGCCTCTATTAAACCCCTTTTCAGTTAGAAAGTTGCTTAATCTCTCATACCATGCTCTAAGGGCTTGTTTTAAACCATAAAGAGCTTTCTTTAGTTTATAAATATGGTTTGGTTTTGTAGAATCCTCAAAACCTGGAGGTTGATCTACATAAACCTCTTCCACGATATATCCATTTAGAAATGCACTCTTTACATCCATTTGATACAGTAAAATGTTTTTCATGCATGCATATGCTAGCAGTATTCTTATGGCTTCTAATCTAACTATTGGTGCAAAGGTTTCTTCAAAATCAATACCTTCTTCCTGATTATACCCTTTAGCAACCAATCTAGCTTTATTTCTGATTATTGTTCCAGATTCATCAAGTTTATTTCTAAAAACCCATTTGGTACCAATAACAGGATGATTTTTGGGCCTTGGTACTAAATCCCAAACTTGATTTCTTTCAAACTAATTTAGTTCATCTTGCATAGCCAAAATCCAGTAATCATCAGTTAAGGCTTCTTCAACACATTTGGGTTCAATTTGAGAAATGAAAGCACAGTTTAGCATTTGATCCCTTAACTGTTTTCTGGTTTTGACTCTCTCTTGAACATCTCCTATCACTTGATCAACAGGATGATTCCTTTGATATCTCCAAGCTCTAGGGAGTTCTTGAGATGTTTCTTCATTGTTTTCTTCATCAAACTCTTATTCCTGGATATCTTCCTCTATGTTAACAGATTCAGATATCTTTGGAGGTTCAGTTCTACTTTTATCAGAAATGCCCAGTTTTTCAAAGTTGAAAGCAAGATCATCCTCATTGGTAACATGTTTTGAAACAGTTTCATTTTCAATGAAAACCACATGCACAGATTCTTCTACCACATTTGATCTTTTATTATAGACTTTATATGTCTTACTCCTACCAGAATAGCCCAGAAATATACCTTCATCGGATTTGGCATCAAACTTACCCAGATTTTCTTTTCCATTGTTGTGGATGAAACATTTGCATCCGAACACATGGAGATGGGACAGATTTGGCTTTCTTCCCTTGTACAGCTCGTATGGAGTCTTCCCAAGGATTGGTCTGATGTAGGCTCTATTTATGATGTAGCTTGCTGTGTTCATTGCATCAGCCCAAAACACTTGAGAGAGTTCCTTCTCATTCAGCATAGCTCTAGCCATCTCTCCAATAGTTCTGTTCTTCCTTTCTACCACTCCATTTTGTTGAGGAGTCCTTGGTGCTGAGAAGTTATGGTCAATCCCATGCTCATTGCAGTATTCCAGGAAGTATGCATTTTCAAACTCTCCTCCATGGTAGAAAGGAAGAACAGAACTATTGGATAGACACAATAGAAATACCTTTCTCATTTTGCACTTTCTTAGCTATGGTTACAAATGCATTAAAGGTATCACTTTTAGAGGATAGAAACAGTGTCCAAGTAAATCTGGAATAATCATCTACAATTACAAGCACATACAGATTACCACCTAGACTCTTTACCCTAGAAGGTCCAATTAAGTCTATATGCAGCAACTCAAGTGGTCTAGTTGTGGTAACTATATTTTTGGATTTGAAGGATGATTTAGTTTGTTTTTCCTTTTAAGCATGCATCACATTCTTTATCTTTTTCGAAGGATATTTTTGGCAGGCCAGTAACTGTTGAAACAAGAGTTTTGATGATTCTAAACCAACACTCAAAAGCTTGGATTGAAGATATCAAAGGAGATCAAAGCTATCTCAAGTGAAGATTTTATGAGTACTTGCTGGTAGATTTTTTGTAGAGTCTTAGTTCTTGATATGATTGGGTAAAAGATTTTGATTTGAAGAAAAGATATTTTTAAACTTTGATTTTAT
Source organism: Adenanthera pavonina (assembly GCA_026686845.1). Lineage (NCBI taxonomy): Eukaryota > Viridiplantae > Streptophyta > Magnoliopsida > Fabales > Fabaceae > Adenanthera > Adenanthera pavonina. Next base: position 4,454,053 of record JAIVEN010000019.1, on the reverse strand, counting down.
GTTAAATCTTGAAATATTTGGAAAACACCCACAAACAGACGAAGGTTGAAAGTTCAAACTAAACTGTCAAGTTGGAAATTCGAATTTTGCCTTAGGACATTCGAATTTCGAGATTAAACTGAACAAGTCTGAAGAGATGTCTCTCTGTCAGACGAATTTTGGTTTTTCAAAATTTGAATTTTCATCTAGTCTGAAAGAAGCCTTTTTGGACAGACGAACTTTACAATTTCAAAATTCGAATTTCAGACAAAATGCAATTTGTGAAAACCAAAGAAATTCGTCTGAAGCTATATTAAAGTTCATATGAAATTAAGAAGAAATTGAGTTTGAAAAATGCTCTCTGGCAGACGAACTTTGACTTTTCAACATTCGAATTTTCATATAAGTCTGAAAGAAGCTTTTTGGACAGACGAACTTTACAGTTTTAAAATTCAAATTTCAGACAAAATGCAATTTGAGAAAACCTAAGAAATTCGTCTGAAACTATGATAGAGTTCATCTGAAATCAAAAGGAAATTAAGTCTCAAAATTGATCTCTGACAGACAAATTTCACTACGTCAAAATTTGAATTTCGAAGAAAGTGAACTACTGTGCCTCTTTGAACGTTCAATGGACAGACAAATTTTGGGCATCCAAAATTCGAATTTCGAGGGTACTGTAGAAAATTGAAAACACTGTTCACGATTTACAGAAAAACTTTCTTCTTAAAAATTCGTATGTCACATTAAAAAAAAAATACTTCATAAGCTTCAAAATTCGAATTTCACTCTATGGACAGACGAACTTCATATTTTAACGTTGGAAGCTTTAACCTTTGGTTCCTTCGAAATTCGTCTGTTGACCAACCAAAATTCGAATTTCAGTATGTCAGAAACATTAAATGCGGTTGGTAAATGGATAGTTTTTTAGAATAACCGTTGGATAACTTCCCCAACGGATAGATTTAGTCTCTAACGGATATTTGAGACCTAAATCTATAAATACAACATCATTTGAAGTTGTGGGTAACGAATCAAACTTATTAATACCGAATTTCTGCTGAATCTTCTTCTCAAAAAGTTTTACCCTCTCAACTTCATTATTTGTACTTAAACTTTCATATCTACTCTTTTCAAGAGAGTTATTTCATTGTAATCAATCTACTCTTCATCTGGAAGATAGATTTACTTGTGAGGGGTATTCACAAGGGGATTGGGAAGCACATAGTGTAAGTGCTTGGAGAGTTTGAGAGAGCTCAGAAACAGAGCATACTCGTGTACTGTGGCCTTAGCAAGAAGCCCGTTGAAATTCTTGCTGTATAGTGGACAAATCTCAAGAGGTGTCTTGGGGACTGGATGTAGGTCAAGTGGATAGACCGAACCAGAATAAATCATTGAGTTTTCTTCTCCTTATCTCTACTTTTCAGCTTGCTCTGTTTTACACGTTCTTTTCACTATACTGTGATATCTTCACTTACTTCACTTTGTGCAGAAAAAGTTCAATCTTCCCAATTCACCCCCCCTCTTGGGAAGTCAGCCTTCCTAACAAGTGGTATCAGAGCCCAGATTCTCATTTTTAATCAGTTTAGACAGTTGATTCATGTTCACATGAGCTAATCTTCTATGCCATAGCCAACTATCATTATTCTGACTGATTAAGCATACAGAATCTAAAGGAGGAAGTTCATCAAGGTCAATAGTGTAGCAGTTACCATCCCTTTGAGCTTTCAGGATTACTCTGTGATCACTTTTTCTGATGACCAGGCAAAACTTTGAGTCAAACAGCACCCAGTTTCCTTTATCACAAGTCTGACTCACGCTTAGTAAGTTGTGGTTGAGGCCAATCACAAACAGCACCTCTTCCATGGATGTTTCAGGATTTTTACCCACAATGCCAATACCAACAATTTTACCATATTGATCACCTCCAAAGGTCACCTTTCCTCCTTTCTTGTCTCTAAGGGTTGTTAGCAAGGCTGACTTCCCAAGAGGGGGGGTGAATTGGGAAGATTGAAATTTTTCTGCACAAAGTGAAGCAAGTGAAGATATCACAGTATAATGAAAATAACGTGTGAAACAGAGCAAGCTGAAAAGTAGAGATAAGAAGAAGAAAACTCAGTGATTTATCCTGGTTCGGTCTATCCACTTGACCTACATCCAGTCCTCAAGACACCTCTTGAGATTTATCCACTATCCAGCAAGAATTTCAACGGGCTTCTTGCTAAAGCCACAATACACGAGTATGCTCTGTTCTGAGCTCTCTCAAACTCTCTAAGCACTTTCTCTATGTGCTTCCCAATCCCCTTGTGAATACCCCTCACAAGTAATTCTATCTTCCAGATGAAGAGTAGATTGTTTACAAATGAATAACTCTCTTGAATAGAGTGGATATGAAGGTTTAAGTACAAATAATGAGGTTGGAAGGGTAAAAGCTTTTGAGATGAAGATTCAGCAGAAATTCAGTATATACAAGTTTTATTTTTGTTACCCACAACTTCAAATAATGTTATATTTATAGATTTTGATCTCAAATATCCGTTAGAAACTAAATCTATCCGTTGGGGAAGTTATCCAAGGGTTACTTTGAAAAAACTATCCGTTTACCAACCGCATTTAATGTTTCTGACATACTGAAATTCGAATTTCGGTTGGCCAACAGACGAATTTCGAGGGAACCGAAGGTTAAAGCTTCCAACGTAAAAATGCGAAGTTCGTCTGTCCATAGTTTCGAAATTCGAATTTCGAAACTCATAAAATCTTTCCACAATGTGACATACGAATTTTCAAGAAGAAAGATTTTCTGTTAAGTGTGAACAGTGTTTTCAATTTGCTACAGTGCCCTCGAAATTCGAATTTTGGATGCCCAAAATTCGTCTGTCCACTGAACGTTTAAAGAGGCACAGTAGTTCACTTTCTTCGAAATTCGAATTTTGACAGAGTGAAATTCATCTGTCAGAGAATAGTTTTGAGACTGAAATCACTCTTGATCTCAGATGAACTTTATCAAGCATTCAGACGAATTTCCTATATTTTCTCAAGTTTTGTTTTGTCTGAAATTCGAATTTTGAAAGAGTGAAATTCGAATGTCACAAAGTAACCCCTTTTTTTGACTCAGGTGAAAATTCGAATTTTGCTAAGTTAAAGTTCGTCTGTCAGAGAGCATTTTCAAACTTAGTTTCTTCTTAATTTCAGATGAACTTTAGCAAAGCTTCAGACGAATTTCCTTAGTTTTCATAAATGACATTTTGTCTGAAATTCGAATTTTGAGACTGTGAAGTTCGTCTGTCACAAAAAGGCTTCTTTCAGACTTGATTGAAATTCGAATTTTGAAAGACCAAAATTCATCTGACAGAGAGACACCTCTTCAGACTTATTCAGTTTTAGCTCGAAATTCGAATGTCTAAGGGCCAAATTCGAATTTCCAACTTGATAGTTCAGTTAAACTTTCAAACTTCGTCTGTTTGTGAGTATTTTTCAAATAAGTAAAGATTTAACTTCAAATCAAGGTTTGAAAACGTCTTTTTCTCAAATCAAAATCTTTTACCCAATCTAAACAAAAACCAAAGATCCTACCAAAGATCTAATAGTAAATACTCAGCAAATCTTCACTTGAAACAGCTTTGATCTCCTTTGATATCTTCAATCCAAGCTCTTGAGTGTTGGTTTGGAATCATCAAAACTCTTGATCCAACATTCTCCCCCTTTTTGATGATGACAAAACAACTCACAAACTGGATTAGTACTTGGGTTTGCTTACACAAGCTCCCCCTCAACATATGCATTATAGTTCATAAGATATCATTTTCAACAGATTAAGTGAAGAGATTCAAAGCCCAAATCATTGCAACCAATAACATAATTTACTTAATACAAATTGTTGCAATACATATTTCAATCAGTTTATCAATCAATAAAACAATTTAAAACTAGATACAACAAGAAGATTCAGCCTAAGATCTAAAAACAATCACTTCTTCTTTGGCTTAGACTTCTTGCTGTATGTCTTTCCTTTTCCAGATGACTCAGTAGATTTTCCAGCTTGCTTAGTCCCAGTTTGCTTTATCTTCTCCCCCTTTTTGGCATCATCAGAAAGCCCAGCAAAGTCCATTGGAGGAGGTATCTGAGTGAGAGGAACAGCACGAAGAGGGACAGGAGCAAAAGGAATTTCTGGCTGAGCTGGTGTAGTTGAAGGCTCTTCATCAGAATCATCAGAGACCACAAGCAGCTCTTGCATTTCCTGCCTGGAAAGAGCTAGCCGAGCTCTCTGTTCCTCTGACAGTCCATAATCAGCAAGAGAAGGAGAGACTGGTGCAGGAGGAGGAAACATTTCTTCAAGTCTTCTTCTTTGAGCTAGTAGAAGGGCATTGTGAGCAATGGCAAAATAATCAATAACAGGAACAATGCTTCTTTCCTCATTACTCATGGCTGCAACCAGTCTTTCAACTTGCTCAGATTCTTGTATAGACAGAATTGAACCCGGAGCATCTTCTTGCATAAGTTCAAGAGGGCTTGATTCTTGAAGACCTTCTTCTTCTAATCCATAGTCCAAGGGTGGACCAGGACTTGGTGTTCTCATTGCACCAGCACCATTAACATCATGGTCAAAGGAAGCAATCTCGAAGGGACTTGGAGGCACAGGGGATGGAGACAGAGAAGGCTCAGGGATACCAGGCTGAGGTGGAACTGAAGTGGTAGGAATTGCATATCTAATCTCTTCATAGGCATCAGCTACCACCTTCATATTTACTGCCAACTGATGTATCTGATCTTGTAGGTGAGCAAATTTGGCATTTTGCTCATCCTTAATGCTGAGAATGAGTGTTGACAGATTGTCAAACATCTCAGTGATCTTAGTTGGCTTGGTTCGAGAGGAGGGAGTGGAAGGAGGGTGAGTGGTCCTGGATGGAGATGGAATAGGCTGAGAAGGCTGAGGTACAGATCTGCCAGAAGCCTCAGAGGTGCCTTCTTGTTGGAGGGAAGCATCAGCAATAAAGAACAAATCTTCAGTTTTTCCTGTTCCCTTTCCAACCCAATGTCCTTCATCTCTTTCAATGCCCATCCTTTGCAATTCCTCTTCTTTGAAGGCCTCAGTGAGTTTCCCTTTCCCCTTTTCAATGTGCTGAATCCTAGCATGCTGTAGGATTCTTGAGATAATTGCTGCATAGGGAAGGGTGGAATCTTTCCTCTGATCCCTTGCCTTTATCATACGCTGGAGAATGATATGCCCCATATTGATCAGCTTTCCACGTATGATGGCAGTCATCACATGAGCCTCCGCCCTTGTTATCAAATTGAAGCTGCCACCCTTGTTGAATATGATCCTGGACACTATGTAGTGCAAGATCCTTACTTGTACGCTGAGGTCTGTGGGTTTCAACAGATTTATTGTGGGCCTATTCTCCCTTCTTCTGAACAAGGTGTCCAAGATAGTGCTTTCCTTGTAAAATAGGAAGGGCTCACCTTCTTCATCAGCTGTGCTAGCCTCATCCATATACCCAGAGGATGTAATGTCAACTTTTAGCCCATCTTGACCTGGGATTTCCAACACCTCATTGAATGTTTCATCATCAAGCCAAATGGTCCTTGATCTCAAGGTGACCTCCCATTTTCTTTTCTTGCTGTTATACTTAAGAGAGGCATACCAAGTCTTTACTACCTCATCATCATATTTTTCAGCAATTTCCAACAGATTTTTATACTTTATCAACCATATTGCAGCATCAAAGTTGTTGGATATCAGAAATTGTTCCATATTTACACAGTGAGGCTTGATTACCTTTTTGTTGGAAAACTTGGTAGTGTACTCTTCTTGAATCTCAGGAGTGCTCCATAGTGGCAGTGTAGTCATTTCAAACTCTCCGGATTCAGTAGAAGAAGAGGAAGCTACAGCAGCAGTACCAGCCGAAGGAACTGCAGATTTTGAAGAAGAGGCCCCAGCTTTCTGAGATTCTGACTTGGACGAGGATTTTTGACATTTGGAAGGAGTAGCTTTACTGGGTTCAGCTTTTCTCTTGGATTTCTCTCCTTCCTTTGTAGCATATTGAGATTTGACCGTCCTCTTAGGCCTAGACCCAGCTTGTCCTGTTCCAGGAATTTTCACTCTCGCCATTTCTTGGTTGAATGATGCAGAATGTGGCTTAGAATAGATTTAAGGGATGCGAAATGAAGTTTAATCGGTGAGAAAAAGACGGTTTTTGGGCAGGAGTTAAGAGGAATGAAGAGAGAATCAGAACAGACTTGAAGGAGTTACAAATAGGGTTGCGTCTGTTCTGTGGAAAACCGTTGGTTTTAACGCATGTAACCGTCTGACAGACGAATTTTGAGGGGTCAAAATTCGAACTTCGGGCAGTTACAAGTTAAACCGTTCAGCACAGCTTGCTGACAGATGAACTTTCATCTTGAAAGTTCGTCTGACAGAGGCTTGAAACAAACAATACATACACAACAGACGAATTTTGTTCCAACAAAATTCGAATGTTGAAAAGAAAAGCAGCATCAACAAACAAAACTTCAAACAATAGACGAATTAAGCATGCAGAGCATCGTCTTTCAAGCATTCAATTATCAGGAGCATAATTCAACAGACGAATTTTGAACTGAATCTTCGAATTTTTCAACTTTTTGTAAATATTGTCCAACATTCGTATGTTAGGAAGTAACAATTCGTATAACAATGATGAACAATAATAAGTTTGAAATTTCAGTTTTCGAAAATTTGAACTTTCAAGTTTTAACAGACGAATTTCGAGGCATTACCGAGAACTGTTCCAAGGCATAACAGGCCAAAGTTCGTCTGTTGGTCAATCAAAATTCGAATGTTGACCACGTTGACCAGTTCAAAAACACAGATTATCAATGAAATTCATCTAGCAATCAAACAACATACAAAAAAAAAACTTACAGAATGGATCCAGAACTTAGAACAATTATTATTCACTTCATTTTCTGGTTGTTCCAATCTGAAGTGCTCTAATCTTCAAAAGTATAGCCATTTAGACTTGTGAAGAGCACCTGCAACTTAAATTAAACACTCTCCGATGCTGAAGTTAGAATTGACTTTAAGATTTAAAATTAAAAAGAAGAGAATTTTATAAGAATAACTTACAATTCATTGGGATTTACCATTCCCAATTCTCTTCTTATTTTGCAATGCCTGTCTTCTGGTAGAGGTTTGGTGAGTACATCAGCTACTTGATCCTCTGTTGGGATGTATTCCAGCTTAACTTCTCCTTTCAGAACGTGATCCCTTATGAAGTGGTGCCTAACCTCAATATGTTTCGTCCTTGAGTGCATGACAGGATTCTTAGTGATGTTTATGGCATTTTGATTATCACACATGATGGGTATCTCTTTCATTTTAACCTCAAGATCTTCAAGTTGCTGCTTCATCCAGATGACTTGGGCACAACAGCTTCCAGCTGCAACATACTCAGCTTCTGCAGTGGATAGAGCTACACTGTTTTGCTTTTTGCTGAACCATGAAACCAAGGACCCTCCAAGAAACTGACAAGTTCCACTTGTGCTTTTTCTGTCAGTTTTGGATCCTGCAAAATCAGCATCTGTGTATCCTTTGAGATCTTCTCCATTGCCTTTTGGATACCAAAGACCCATCTGTGATGTTCCAATTAGATATCTGAAAATTTTTTTCACAGCTGTTGCATGGGTTTCTTTGGGGCATGATTGGAACCTTGCACACATGCAGACACTGAACATAATGTCAGGTCTGCTGGCGGTTAGGTACAGCAGGGATCCAATCATTCTTCTGTATTGAGTAATGTCAAACATTTTCCCATTTTCATCCATGTCCAGTTTGGTTGCAGTAGCCATAGGTGTTCCCGTTGGCTTGGCATTCTCCATTCCAAACTTCTTTAACAGCTCCTTTAGATACTTGGATTGACTGAGAAAGATACCATCATTAAGCTGTCTGATTTGCAATCCAAGGAAGAAATTGAGTTCACCCATCATAGACATCTCAAATTCTCCCTGCATTAACTTAGAAAATTCCTTGCAAAGAGTTTCATTAGTAGCACCGAAAATGATATCATCAACATAGATTTGGACAATTAGTAAATCTTTATTCTCTTTCTTAGTGAATAAAGTAGTGTCAACTTTGCCTCTGTTAAATCCTTTTTCAGTCAGAAAGTTGCTTAATCTTTCATACCATGCTCTAGGGGCTTGTTTTAATCCATAAAGAGCTTTCTTCAGTTTATAGACATGGTTTGGTTTTGTAGAATCCTCAAAACCTGGAGGTTGATCTACATAAACCTCTTCCATGATATATCCATTCAGAAAAGCACTCTTTACATCCATTTGATATAGCAAAATATTCTTCATGCATGCATAAGCCAGCAATATTCTTATAGCTTCTAATCTAGCTACTGGTGCAAAGGTTTCTTCAAAATCAATACCTTCTTCCTGATTATATCCTTTAGCAACCCATCTAGCTTTATTTCTGATTATTATTCCAGATTCATCAAGTTTGTTTCTGAAAACCCATTTGGTACCAATAACAGGATGATTTTTGGGTCTTGGAACTAAATCCCAAACTTGATTTCTTTCAAACTGATTTAGTTCATCTTGCATTGCCAAAATCCAGTAATCATCAGTTAAGGCTTCTTCAGCACATTTGGGTTCAATTTGAGAAATGAAAGCACAATTTAGCATTTGATCCCTTAACTGTTTTCTGGTTTTGACTCTCTCTTGAACATCTCCTATCACTTGATCAACAGGATGATTCCTTTAATATCTCCAAGCTCTAGGGAGTTCTTGAGATGTTTCTTCATTATTTTCTTCATCAAACTCTTGCTCCTGGATATCTTCCTCTATGTTAACAGGTTCAGATATCTTTGGAGGTTCAGTTTTACTTTTATCAGAAATGCCCAGTTTTTCAAAATTGAAAGCAAGATCATCCTCATTGGTAACATGTTTTAAAATAGTTTCATTTTCAATGAAAACCACATGCACAGATTCCTCTACCACATTTGATCTTTTATTATAAACTCTATATGCCTTACTCCTACTAGAGTAGCCAAGAAATATACCTTCATCTGATTTGGCATCAAATTTACCTAGGTTTTCTTTGCCATTGTTGTGAATGAAGCATTTGCATCCGAACACATGGAGATGGGACAGATTTGGCTTTCTCCCCTTGTACAGCTCGTATGGAGTCTTTCCCAGGATGGGTCTGATGTATGCTCTGTTGATGATGTAACTAGCTGTGTTTACTGCATCAGCCCAAAACACTTGAGAAAGTTCCTTCTCATTCAGCATAGCTCTGGCCATCTCCCCAATAGTTCTGTTTTTCCTTTCTACTACTCCATTCTGTTGAGGAGTCCTAGGAGCTGAGAAGTTGTGGTCAATTCCATGCTCACTGCAGTAGTCCAGGAAGTATGCATTTTCAAATTCTCCTCCATGATCTGACCTGATAGACACAATAGAGATACCTTTCTCATTTTGCACTTTCTTAGCTAAGGTTACAAATGCATCAAAGGTATCACTCTTAGAAGAAAGGAATAATGTCCAAGTAAATCTAGAATAATCATCAACAATTACAAGCACATACAGATTACCACCAAGACTCTTTACCCTAGAAGGTCCAATTAAGTCCATATGCAGCAATTCAAGTGGTCTTGTTGTGGAAACTATGTTTTTAGATTTGAAGGATGATTTAATTTGTTTTCCTTTTAAGCATGCATCACATTCTTTATCCTTTTCAAAAGATATTTTTGGCAAACCAGTAACTAGCTCATTTTTAACCAGTTTAGACACCTGATTCATATTAACATGAGCTAATCTCCTATGCCATAACCAACTATCATTATTTTGACTGATTAAGCATACAGAATCTAAAGGGGGAAGTTCATCAAGGTCAATAGTGTAGCAGTTACCATCCCTTTGAGCTTTTAAGATTACTTTGTGATCACTTTTTCTGATGACCAGGCAAAACTTTGAGTCAAACAGCACCCAGTTTCCTCTATCACAGGTTTGACTCACGCTTAGCAAATTGTGGTTGAGGCCAATTACAAACAGCACCTCTTCAATGGATGTTTCTGGATTTTTCCCCACAATGCCAATTCCAATGATTTTGCCATATTGATCACCTCCAAATGTCACTTTTCCTCCTTTCTTGTCTCTAAGGGTGATGAACTTCTCCTTATCACCAGTCATGTGGCTTGAGCAGGCACTGTCCATATACCATTTGTTGCTTTTCTTAGCTTTGAGACAGACCTGCAAAACAATGTTTATGTTTTCCTTTTAGGTACCCAAATTTGCTTGGGTCCTTTTCGGTCAGTAGGTATTTCCCTAGATGTAGATGCAATTTTGGGAACCCATTCAACTTTTCTGCCAAGTTCATTTTTCTTTAAAATACAGGAACTGGAAATGTGTCCCTTTTTGTTGCAGAAATGACAGGTAGTGAAAGGGCTGCTAGATTGAGATGCTGGAAGAAAATAGTGCAGATAATACTTTTGTTTAGCATGCCTTGGTTGATCATATGTTTCAATGTGAGGTGATGCATTAACTTTCTTTTTATTGTTCTTGGCATGCACAAAATGTCTCATGTCTGCATTCTGATTTTTCTTCCTAATCTTTTCTTTGACAGCACATGGATCATAGCCAAGACTAGCTTTTCCTTGTGATATTCTTTGGCTCCCCATCAAGGCAAACAGCATATCTTTACCTTTAGTGAGCCTAGACATGCTTTTAACTAGATACTCATTAGTTTGCTTAAGTTCAGTGCATGAAGTGCAGCAAACAGATTCAGAAGTAGGTAAAGAAGCAGTTTCAGAAACTATGCCTTGAGACTCCATCTTCCTTATCTTTTTCTTTGCCAGTTTCAGTTCTTTAGCAACTTTAATGAATTCATCATGCAGCTCATGAAATGCATCCAGTAATTCAGAATAGGAAGGTTCAGATTCATATACCTCTTCATCCTGATCACTGCTGTATGAGGGTGTAGCTTCTTCAGAAGCAAGTGCCATCAGACAAATGTTGGCAATCTCTTCTTCATCTTCTTCTTCCTCATCTGAGCTGTTACCCCATATGGATGAGATGTAGGCTTTCTTCTTTTTCCCTTTGTCAGCACCTTTCTTTTCTTTTTCTTGCTTTCTGAGGAATTGGGGACAGTCCCATTTTATGTGTCCCTGCTTCTTGCACTCATAGCAAGTCACAGGTTCTTTTGTCTCTTTCTTGTTTTCCCCAGCAGTTACCTTCTTAAAGAATCTTTTGTTCTTCTTCTTGCTGTAGAATCTTCCGAATTTTCTGACCATCATAGCCAGAGTTTCATCATCAAGTTCATCCTCTTCGTTAGATTCTTCTTCCTTTTCATCAGCAGAGCAATGCCTTTCTTCTTTCTGTCCAGCCCGGCTTCCTTGAGAGCTTTGATTTTTCCTTCATACTCCTCAAGGCTCCCGAAGAGAGCTGTGACAGAGGCCATTGATTCTCCTCTGGCTTCTTCTATTGCTGTCACCTTGGGCTGCCATTCCAGAGGGAGAGCTCTGAGAATTTTTCTCACTTTCTCTGATTGAGTGTATTCCTTTCCTAAGCTCTTTAGTTGATTTACAATGAGAGTGAATTTCTTTTGGAGCTCCTTTACAGTTTCTCCTTCAGCCATTCTGAAGCTTTCATACTCTCCAATGCACGTGTTTAGTCTGTTCTCCCTGACTCCAGATGTCCCTTCATGTGCAATCTGCAGAGTATCCCACATTCCTTTTGCAGTGGTGCATTGCGAGACTCTGTAGAATTCATCCTGGTTCAGGGCACTGACTAAACAATGCTTTGCTTTGAAATTTAGTAGGATTCTCCTTCTGTCTTCATCATTCCATTCTGCTTCCAGCTTCTCTTTGTATCTTCCATCTTCAGTTGGAGCCATTGGGACGAAATCTCCTTTATCAATGACTGACCAGATGTCAAGATCAATTGATTGGAGGTAGATCTGCATCCTCATCTTCCAGTACCCATAATGCTCTCCACTGAAGCCTGGTGGTCTGTTAGTGTTGTTCCATTCAGGAAGTATATTCTCTCCAAAGCCAGCCATCTTTGTTCCCGGACTGTGAAATCCTTTGAATGGGAATCCGGGCTCTGATACCACTTGTTAGCAAGGCTGACTTCCCAAGAGGGGGGGTGAATTGGGAAGATTGAAATTTTTCTGCACAAAGTGAAGCAAGTGAAGATATCACAGTATAATGAAAATAACGTGTGAAACAGAGCAAGCTGAAAAGTAGAGATAAGAAGAAGAAAACTCAGTGATTTATCCTGGTTCGGTCTATCCACTTGACCTACATCCAGTCCTCAAGACACCTCTTGAGATTTATCCACTATCCAGCAAGAATTTCAACAGGCTTCTTGCTAAAGCCACAGTACACGAGTATGCTCTGTTCTGAGCTCTCTCAAACTCTCTAAGCACTTTCTCTATGTGCTTCCCAATCCCCTTGTGAATACCCCTCACAAGTAATTCTATCTTCCAGATGAAGAGTAGATTGTTTACAAATGAATAACTCTCTTGAATAGAGTGGATATGAAGGTTTAAGTACAAATAATGAGGTTGGAAGGGTAAAAGCTTTTGAGATGAAGATTCAGCAGAAATTCAGTATATACAAGTTTTATTTTTGTTACCCACAACTTCAAATAATGTTATATTTATAGATTTTGATCTCAAATATCCGTTAGAAACTAAATCTATCCGTTGGGGAAGTTATCCAATGGTTACTCTGAAAAAACTATCCGTTTACCAACCGCATTTAATGTTTCTGACATACTGAAATTCGAATTTCGGTTGGCCAACAGACGAATTTCGAGGGAACCGAAGGTTAAAGCTTCCAACGTAAAAATGCGAAGTTCATCTGTCCATAGTTTCGAAATTCGAATTTCGAAACTCATAAAATCTTTCCACAATGTGACATACGAATTTTCAAGAAGAAAGATTTTCTGTTAAGTGTGAACAGTGTTTTCAATTTGCTACAGTGCCCTCGAAATTCGAATTTTGGATGCCCAAAATTCGTCTGTCCACTGAATGTTTAAAGAGGCACAGTAGTTCACTTTCTTCGAAATTCGAATTTTGACAGAGTGAAATTCGTCTGTCAGAGAACAGTTTTGAGACTGAAATCACTCTTGATCTCAGATGAACTTTATCAAGCATTCAGACGAATTTCCTATATTTTCTCAAGTTTTGTTTTGTCTGAAATTCGAATTTTGAAAGAGTGAAATTCGAATGTCACAAAGTAACCCCTTTTTTTGACTCAGGTGAAAATTCGAATTTTGCTAAGTTAAAGTTCGTCTGTCAGAGAGCATTTTCAAACTTAGTTTCTTCTTAATTTCAGATGAACTTTAGCAAAGCTTCAGACGAATTTCCTTAGTTTTCATAAATGACATTTTGTCTGAAATTCGAATTTTGAGACTGTGAAGTTCGTCTGTCACAAAAAGGCTTCTTTCAGACTTGATTGAAATTCGAATTTTGAAAGACCAAAATTCGTCTGACAGAGAGACACCTCTTCAGACTTATTCAGTTTTAGCTCGAAATTCGAATGTCTAAGGGCCAAATTCGAATTTCCAACTTGACAGTTCAGTTAAACTTTCAAACTTCGTCTGTTTGTGAGTATTTTTCAAATAAGTAAAGATTTAACTTCAAATCAAGGTTTGAAAACGTCTTTTTCTCAAATCAAAATCTTTTACCCAATCTAAACAAAAACCAAAGATCCTACCAAAGATCTAATAGCAAATACTCAGCAAATCTTCACTTGAAACAGCTTTGATCTCCTTTGATATCTTCAATCCAAGCTCTTGAGTGTTGGTTTGGAATCATCAAAACTCTTGATCCAACAAGGGTGATGAACTTCTCCTTGTCACCAGTCATGTGACTTGAGCAGGCACTGTCCATATACTATTTGTTGCTTTTCTTAGCTTTGAGATAGATCTGCAAAACAATGTTTATGATTTCCTTTTAGGTACCCAAATTTGCTTGGGTCCTTTTTGGTCAGTATATTTTTCCCTAGATGCAGATGCAACTTTGGGAACCCATCCAACCTTCCTGCCAAGTCCATTTTTCCTCAAATCACAAGAACTGGAAATATGTCCCTTTTTGTTACAGAAATGACAGGTAGTGAAAGGACTGCTGGATTGAGATGCAGGAAGAAAACAGTGCAGGTAATACTTTTGTCTAGCATGCCCTGGTTGATCATATGTTTCAATGTGAGGTGATGCATTAACTTTCTTTTTATTGTTCTTAGCATGCACAAAATGTCTCATATATTCATTTTGATTTTTCTTCCTAATCTTTTCCTTGACAGCACATGGGTCATAGCCAAGACCAGCTTTTCCTTGTGATATTCTTTGGCTCCCCATCAAGGCAAATAGCATATCTTTACCTCTAGTGAGTCTAGACATGCTTTTGACTAAGTAATCATTAGTTTGTTTAAGTTCAGTGCATGAAGTACAACAAACAGATTCAGCAGTAGGTAAAGAAGTAATTTCAGAGATTTTGTTTTGAGATTCCAGCATATTTATTTTCTTCTTTGCCAGTTTTAGTTCTTTAGCAACTTTAATGAAATCATCATGAAGCTCATGAAAAGCATCCAGCAATTCAGAATAGGAAGGTTCAGATTCATATACCTCTTCATCCTGATCACTGCTGTATGAGGGTGCAGCTTCTTCAGAGGCAAGTGCCATTAGACAAATGTTGGCAATCTCATCTTCATCTTCTTCTTCCTTTTTATCAGTAGCTTTGAGGGCAAGGCCTTTCTTCTTTCTGTCCATCCCAGCTTCCTTGAGAGCTTTGATTTTTCCTTCATACTCTTCAAGGCTGCCAAAGAGAGCTGTGACAGAGGCCATTAATTCTCCTCTGGCTTCTTCTATTGCTGTCACTTTGGGCTGCCATCCCAGAGGGAGTGCTCTGAGGATTTTTCTTACTTTCTCTGATTGAGAGTATTCCTTTCCTAGACTCTTTAGTTGATTCACAATGAGAATGAATCTCTTTTGGAGCTCTTTTATAGTTTCTCCTTCAACCATCTTGAAGCTTTCATATTCTCCAATGCATGTGTTGAGTCTGTTCTCCCTGACCCCAGATGTCCCTTCATGTGCAATCTGCAGAGTGTCCCACATTCCTTTTGCAGTGGTGCATTGTGAGACCCTATAGAATTCGTCCTGGTTCAGGGCACTGACTAAACAATGCTTTGCTTTAAAATTCAGCAGGACTCTCCTCCTGTCTTCATCACTCCATTCTGCTTCCAGCTTCTCTTTGTATCTTCCATCTTCAGTTAGAGCCATTGGGACGAAATCTCCTTTATCAATGACTGACCAGATGTCAAGATCAATTGATTGGAGGTAGATCTGCATCCTCATCTTCCAGTACCCATAATGCTCTCCACTGAAGCCTGGTGGTCTGTTAGTATTGTTCCCTTCAGGAAGTATACTCTCTCCAAAGCCAGCCATCTTTGTTCCCGGACTGTAAAATCCTTTGAATGGGAATCCGGGCTCTGATACCACTTGTTAGCAAGGCTGACTTCCCAAGAGGGGGGGTGAATTGGGAAGATTGAAATTTTTCAACACAAAGTGAAGTTGGTGAAGATATCACACTGTAATGAAAACAACGAGTAAAATAGAGCAAGCTGATAAGTAAGGATAAGGAGAGGAAGACTCAGTAATTTATCCTGGTTCGGTCTATCCACTTGACCTATGTCCAGTCCCTAAGACAACTCTTGAGATTTATCCACTATACAGCAAGAATTTCAACGGGCTTCTTGCTAATGCCACAGTACACGAGTATGCTCTGTTTCTGAGCTCTCTCAAACTCTCTAAGCACTTTCTCTAAGTGCTTCCCAATCCCCTTGTGAATTCTCCTCACAAGTAAATCTATCTTCCAGATGAAGAATAAATTGTTTACAAAGATATAACTCTCTTGAATAGAGTAGATATGAAGATTAAAGTACAGATAATGAAGTTGAGAGGGCAAAAGCTTTTGAGAAGAAGATTCAGCAGAAATTCGGTATATACAAGTTTTATTTGTTTTCCATAACTTCAAATGATGTTATATTTATAGTTTTAGGTCTCAAATATCCGTTAGAGACTAAATCTATCCGTTGGGGAAGTTATCCAATGGTTACTCTGAAAAACTATCCGTTTACCAACCGTATTTAATGTTTCTGACACATTGAAATTCGAAATTTGATTGGTCAACAGACGAATTTCGAAGAAACCGAAAGTTAAAGCTTCCAACGTTAAAATATGAAGTTCGTCTGTCCATAGAGTGAAATTCAAATTTTGAAACTTATAAAATATTTTCACAATGTGACATACGAATTTTCAAGAGGAAAGTTTTTCTGTAAATCGTGAACAGTGTTTTCAATTTTCTACAGTACCCTCAAAATTTGAATTTTAGATGTCCAAAATTTGTCTGTCCATTGAATGTTCAAAGAGGCAAAGTAGATTACTTTCTGCGAAATTCGAATTTTGACAAAGTGAAATTCGTCTGTCAGAGATCGGTTTTGAAACTTAATTTATTCTTGATCTCAGATGAACTTTAACATTGTTTCAGACGAATTTCTTCTGTTTTCTCAAGTTGTGTTTTGTCTGAAATTCGAATTTTGAAAGAGTGAAATTCGTCTGTCTCAAAGAAGCTCCTTTCAGACTTATATAAAAATTTGAATGTTGCAAAGTCAAAGTTCGTCTGTCAGAGAATATTTTTCATACTCAATTTCTTCTTGATTTCAGATGAACTTTAACATAGTTTCAGACGAATTTCTTCTATTTTCACAAATTGCATTTTGTCTGAAATTTGAATTTTGACTTTGTGAAGTTCGTCTGTCACTGAAAAGGCTTCTTTCAGACTTGATGAAAATTCGAATTTTGGATGACCAAAATTCATCTGACAGAGAGACATCTCTTCAGACTTATTCAGTTTTAGCTTGAAATTCGAATTTTCAAAGGTAAAGTTCGAATTTTCAACATGACAGTTTAGTTTAAACTTTCAAACTTCATCTGTTTGTGGGTGTTTTTCAAATAAGTCAAGATTTAACATAAAATCAAGGTTTGAAAATGTCTTTTCTTCAAATCAAAATCTTTTACACAATCATAACAAAAACTAAAGATCCTATAAAAGATCTAACAGCAAATACTCTTCAAATTCTTCACTTGAAGCACCTTGATCTCCTTTGATATCTTCAATCCAAGCTCTTGGATGTTGATTTGGAATCATCAAAATTTCTTGATTCAACATTCTCCCCCTTTTTGATGATGACAAAACAACTCACAAACTGGATTAGTACTTGGGTTTGCTTTCACAAGCTCCCCCTCAACATATGCATAAGATATCATATCCAACAGATTAAGTGAAGATATTTAGAGCTTGTGAAAACGAAGTCACAATATGACAGTAAAAGTAAAAGCTTGTAGAAAAATAGAGTATGATGAAAGTGTGTATATATAAGATAAAGGAAGAGAAAACTCAGTGATTTATCCTGGTTCAATCTAATTCACTTGACTTATATCTAATCCCTAAGCCACCACTTGAGATTTTCCGTTATCTGCAAGGATTCAATGGGCTCCTTTTAATACCACAGTACAATGCTCGTGCTCTGTTCTAAGAACAAAAATTTTTCCTCAATACTCTTACAGGCATTTCCCAAATGCCTTTATGATTCCCCTCACAAAGAATTTTTCTTCCAAATGAAGTAAAGATTTTATATAGAATTGAAAACTCTCTAGAATAGAGTAGATATAAAATTTATGGCATAATAAATGTAGTATTAGGTGAAAAAGCTTTGACTAAAAAATTTAGCAGAATTTTTGCAAAGACAAACTTAAATTTGTTACTCATAACTTTAAATGAAGTTCTATTTTTAGATCTTTGACTTAACTAGTTATTAGATACAAGATATAGTTGTTAGAGGCATTAACCTACCATTATTCTACAAATATAGCTGTTCACCAACCACTTTAAGTGAGCCTCACACACCAAAATTCAAATTTTGAGGCTTCAACAGATAAATTTCATAGGGACAAAAAGTTAAGGACTTTAACATTAAACTTCAAAATTTGTCTGTTACAATGTGACATTTGAATTTTGAGTTTGTCAGAAATATCCCATGTTAGTTCATACGAATTTTCATATTGGGAGTGCGTCTGAAGAGATTGAATAGTTGTCTTATGTTTTCACATAGCACTTTGAAATTTGAATTTTAGAAGATAAAATTCATCTATCAAAGGTATGTTCAATATGGCACAAAAGTTCTTCTCAATGAAGTTTGAATGTTGAACTGCAAAGTTCGTTTGTCAGAGATATGTTCTAACAAACTCACAAATTCCCATTTTGAAATTCATACTTTAAAGTCTAAAGTTCATCTATCAGAGGAAGTGACCTTGAACTTACTTTGAACTTCATCAACATTCAAATTTTAACTAAGGTTCTTGTGAATTTTACACACTTTCATTAACAATACTTAGCCCGAAATTCGACTATCAGAGCTAAAAACTCTATAACTTTGAATGTTAATAAGCAAAGTTTAAATTTTGTATAAAATAAACATGAGTCAAATGGCAAAATTTGTTTGTTAGCCAATATTTCACAATTTTAATATATGCGAACATTTGATAACTTTGAAATAACTTGTTTAAACATTGTGGTAACATAAATAAGTAATATTTAAAGCTTTTTACCTATTGTTATAGTGAGAAATCCTAGAAACTAAATCTTCTATTGCTTTTCACTGGATTTATTCACTTTATCCATTTATACTCCTTTAATATTCTCTTTCCAAGCTCTAGTTGTTTGAAATCATCAAAACTTCTGATTCAACATTCTCCCTCTTTTTGATGATGACAAAACAACTTGCAAACTGGATTAGTACTTGGATTTGCTTCTAAAAGCTCCCAAACTTATGCATTAAAATTTGAATGTAAGTACAGCACATGTATTAGAGTAGAAGATTTAGGAAAATAGAAAAGGAAATGTTGAAGCATATTTCATTGATGTAAATGCGTTCAATGTAAGTACAGCACATGTGTTAGAGTAGAAGATTTAGGAGAATGGAAAAGGAAATGTTGAAACATATTTCATTGATGTAAATATGTTCAGTACAAAGATTTAAATAAGTTTAAACAAGTACATTGATCATATAAAAAGAGATACACCACAAAGAAACACACCATAAAATCACAAAATCCTACAAGGTCCTAAAGAGGCCTAAATTCTAAAGTTCTGTCACTTGTCATTGCTTTCTAGGCTTGAGCTTGATCCTTTTGCCATATGTATTTTATTGCTCAACAGCTCTAGATTCTCCAGTCAGTCCAGATTCCTTCTCCTTCTTTTTGGCATTATTAAGAACATGTACACAGGGAGGAGGCACTTGAGCCATAGGAATGGCTTGAAGAGGAGCTAGTATAAAGGCTACTAAAGGAGATATCTGAGGTAGATCATCATCAAACCCTAAAGATATCTACTAAGCTTCTCTTAGGATGTTAAATAGTCTAGCCCATCTTTCCACTATGAGTCCATGTCCATAAGATGGAGATTAAAGTACAGGAGGAGGAAACATCTCATCTAGCCTTTGCTTCTAAACTTGAACTTGACCAGCAGTGCAACAGCATCAAGATTAATATAGGGCACGATCCCCTTTCCTTATTAATAGAAACTTGAACAATTGGAGAGGCTGTGAGATCTGCTACTAGCTTTTCCATTTGCTTAGTTTCTTGGGTTGACAAAATTGAGTCCTAAGTAGTTTCCTCCATCACTGGCTTATGAGAGCTCTCCATTTGAGTGGCATTAGCTTCCTTAATACCATAGTCTAAAGTAGGACCAAGGCTAGTACCATTGCTTGAGCCTTGAGGAGTGACAGCAGCAGCAGCAGCATCAACATTAGAAGGTTCTTCTTTAAAAGGACTTGGGACATGAGGGAGTCAGACTTTTGAGGTTCAGAGAAACCATGCTGAATTAGTGTTGATATAGTAGGAAGTGAGGTTCGAAGGTCATTATAGGCATCAGCAACCACCATGAGGTTTTTGGCCAAGTCCATTATTTGGGTTTGCAATTTTGCAAACTTAGCATTTTGTTCATCCCTAATACTCATCATCATCATAGATAGGCAGTTATATAGCTCGAGTATGGTATTAGGTCTGGTCAAGGTAGATGAGATGGATGGTTCAGATGGTTGGGTAGGCTAAGGTTGTGTAGGCTATAGTTTATGTTGGGTGGATGTAGTAGCCTTAGAAGTAGATTCCTGTTGTTGTTGTGGCTTTCCCCCCATCATAAAAGAGATCTCAAATTTGTTAGCACCCTTTCCAACCATTTTGCCTTCCTTTTTTTCTATGGTCATTCTTATTAGTTCTTCTTCTTGAAATTCCTCATAGGCTTCCTTTTGCCTTTCTCCAAGTGTTGGATCTTGGCATAATTAAGGAGCTTGGAGATAATTAGGGCATAGAGTAGTGTTAAGTCTTTTCTTTGATCTCTGACCTGATCATCCTCTAAAAAATGATGTTCCTAAGGTTGAGCTCTTTCCTTTGAATCAATGTTGTCATCTCATGAGCTTTAACCCTAGTAATCAAATTGAAACTTCCTCCCTTGTTGAAGATGATCCTAGATACAATATAGTGTAGGACCTTCACTTGAGTACTAAGGTCAGAAGGCTTCACATTTTTCAGCTAAGGCTTGTTCTTCCTTCTCTTAATGAGTGCATTTAAAATTGTGCTTTCCTTGTAGTTCAGATATTCTCGACCCTCTTCTTCTACTTCATCATCTTCATCCATGTACTTGGGGGTAGAAATATCAACTTTGAATCCATCTTATTTAGGAATCTCCAGAATGTCATTGAGGTTCTCATCAGTCAGCCATAGATTCTTAGACCTAAGAGTCACTTGGTATTTCTTTTTCTTGTCATTGAACATTATGGATGCATACCAAATTTGGATTACTTCATCATCATATCTCTCTTTGACCTATAGAAAACTTTTGTAATTCCTTATCTAGAATCCAACATCAAAATTATTTGAGATGAAAAACTGTTCCAAATTAGTACAATGAGGAGTGATTACCATTTTTATTACAAATTTCATAGTGAATTCCCTCAAAATGTGCTTAGAACTACAAAGAGGTTCTAAGGTCATCTGTAACTCCTCAGACTCTGTACTTGAAGTAGTAGTAACAAAGGTAGGCTTCTTTGATACTACCTTTAATTGTGTTTTTTACTTCTTCAAAGGTGTTACCTTTCTTGATTCGGCTTTCCATTTCTGAGTTTCACCTTCTTTTGATGCATATTGAGACTTGGTTGACCTTTTAGGTCTTCCTTGTTTAGCACCAATGTTTGTGTGTTTTACTCTAGCTATTTTCACAAGAAATGTGCTTTGAGTAATGCTCCAATGGTGTTTGTAGGGTTTGGTTTGGATTTTGATCAATGGAAAAAGGTGTTTTACTAAAGGAATGTGAGAATGGTTGAGAAAGAATATGAATAGCACCAGTCGAAATGCGAATAAGGTTGTGTCTATTTAGCGTCCAACCTTCAAATCCTCTTTCGTAACCATTTGACAGACAAATTTTGAGGGCCAAAATTCAAATTTTGGATCGTTATGTTTCCACACAGCATAGAGAAGCTATCTTGACAGACAAATTTTCAATCTTAAAGCTCAACTGTTAGAGACTTACTTCTCAAACAATATCTCAACATTCATATTTCAGTCTTAAAGTACAACTGTCAGAGACTCATACAATGATAGAAGCTTCAATAGAAGAACTTTGTGTCCTCAAAGTTCAAATTTCGAAGTTTCCATAAAAAATCATATAAGCACATGATGTCCAACAGATGAATGTTAGGATTCAAACTTCGAATTTCTTAACTTTATGAAGAAATGTCTGAAATACAAATATTGAATCATCAAATTTTGAATGTTGTACATAAGCAGACAAAACACACACATGTAAACATTTAACATGCATATTTTAAAGACTTACTAGATAAATTTCGGGCACATAGAAACACACAAATAATATACAAAGCACTGAAATTTGACTGTTAAATGGCCAAAGTTTGAATTTTGAACAAGTAAAATCACTCAATAAGCCAAACAAAGTATAGAAGTTTGTTAGTTGGCAATTAAAATTTGAATGTTAAAGGATATAACTTACAAATAGATGCTGAAAGTTCAAATTTCCATTTTTCTTTAGCAAGTGTTGCTTGTATGGGTTTGAGATATTCCATTGTTCTAATTTCTCATCATACAGGCTCATAAGGAGTACCTGTACTCCATCTTATGCATACTCTGTTGGAATTTCAGCACACACGCAGCAAAAAAACTATCAAGAAATTTCCTCCCATGGATTTGTCAATGTTGTTTAGATTGAGATGTAAAAAAAGTATTTACCTCCGGTGCATCCCTTGGTGTTCTTTTTGTTTCATTAGACCCTAGGAACTAATATGACTGGTCAGCTCCCTCTACCAGTATCCATACGAATGGTGAATCCAACTCGAACAGCATGCTAGCACCTCTGTTTGTGTACGTTTGTATGCCCTTGCTGTTCGTTTGTACAGCCGCTATTTGTTGTTCATCCGTACAGGTGCCATTCTTTGTTTGTTCGTACAGTCTCTCTCTCTGAATGTACGGCCACTCTCTCTTTTAGGATGATTCGAAATTGTGTTGATTCTCTATCAAATAATCCTAGTCTATATCAATATATAGATAGAATTTGGTATTTGTTTAGTTTAAATCAATAATTTAAAATACATCAAATATTAATTAAATAGATTAGTTTGAATTTAAATCTATCTAATAGATTAAATTTAAACTAACTATCTAATCGATATCCAGAATCAAATCTAGATTTAATTTTTCATATAAAGTAAATTTAGATTATGACATTAGTTTAAATTTAAATCTATCATATAGAATTAAATTTAAAACTAATTCATTTAAATTAATTTGAACAATATATATATTTCAAAATAATATAATATATATCAAATATATAATATATCAAACATATATATATTTTGGATTTTATAATATATATCAAATATAAATATAATTCTATCACCCTAAATTGAACATAAAATCCATTAAATTTAGACACATTTTAGATTCAATAAATCTGGATATTCTAGTTCGAGTTAGCCCGTTCTTGTATCTGACCTTGTAGGGCCATATGATGTTGGAAATGGGCTAATAACACTATTTGATCCATAAGTCACAAGTGGTCTTTAGCAAGATATTGTGACTATCCCAATCATATGAGATTGATGATCCGATGTAACTTATCATATAACTCTATCACATCCTTTTTATCTCATAATATATAGGTTAAGTATGAGGCATAGAAATGTCATCCTCATTTTACTCATCCATCGTTTTCTCGATCTCTAAGCAGACTGACAGAACAAATGGAAACTCTTCCATTTGAGCACGGTCATGCATTTCTCAGTCTCACTCATCGAGGGGCCTAGATATATCTCTCCATTAATTAGAGGGATAAATTCCATCTTGACAATTCATCTTCCTCCACAGGAGTTCCACTATGCTCGATCATAGCCTTTATGATCTCCCGATTAAAGGCGACTTTTGACTATACCAAAGTATAATGTTCCCCACTTAGGAAGCCATAGTGATCTCAAGTTTGATGGCTTAGTGACACGATTATATATAAGATATACTTATAACTTGATCCATGCAACTATCTCATAATGGGTCAATCCAACGCATACTCTCTAACAGGAGCTTATGATTTTAATTTGTATCTTTATACATGATTATCAAATAATTATTAATCAAAATCATACTAGCCTTAATTCATCATTGTTGCCACAAAGATGATTGACTAGGGACATTTATGATAAAATCATTTATCCAAGGATATTATTATAAAGAAAAATGTGCAAACAATATAATAATGTAAGAAAAAATACCTCATTTTTCATAATGAAGTACAATGTTCATAATACAATGATTGACCTAGAACATAATCTCCAACATACTCTGAGGCTTAAGTTAGTATATGATTTAACAAATTAACTTTAGAAAATATAAAGATTAACATTGACACTTGCTTACAGCTCATTGGGATTTACCATTCCTAATTCTCTTCTTATGAAGTTGAATCTATCTTCAATGAGAGGCTTAGTGAAGATGTCAACCAGTTGATTTTCTGTTGGAACATACTCTAGGACTATATCTCCTCTCTAAACATAATCTCTAATGAAGTGATGTCTGATCTTTATATGCTTGGTTTTGGAGCACATTACTGGATTCTTTGCAATATTGATAGCACTAGAGTTATCACACTTAATAGGAACTTGATGTAGATTAACTCCAATGTCTTTCAGTTGTTGCTTTATCCAAAGAATTTGTGCATAGCAACTTCCAGAAGCAATATATTTAGCTTCAGCAGTGGACAAAGGTACATTATTTTGCTTTTTGCTAAACCATGATACCAAAGATCCACTAAATAGTTGGTTTATTCCACTTGTACTTTTTTGATCAGTTTTGGATCCTGTAAAGTCAACATCAGTGTATCCAATTAGCTTTTCTCCACATTGTTACAGATACCATAAGCCATCTGAGAAATTCCTATAAGATATCTAAAGATCTTTTTTACTACTATTGCATGTGATTCCTTGGGACATGCTTGAAATCTTGTGCATATGCACACATCAAACATTATATCTAGTTTGCTGGCTATAAGATATAATAGAGATCCTATTATTCCTCTATCTTTGGTGATTTCAAATGGCTTTCCCTCTTCATCCATATCAAGGTTTGTTGAAGTACTCATTGGGGTGCTAATTATCTTTGCATTTTCCATCCCAAACTTCTTGAGAAGCTCTTTCACATATTTTGTTTGACAGAGAAAGATTTCATCATTGTATTGCTTGATTTGTGGTCCTAGGAAGAATGTCAGTTCTCCTATCACTGACATTTTAAATTCTCCTTGCATTAAATTAGTAAAATCCTTGCATAAATTTTTATTAGTAGAACCAAATATAATATCATCAACATAAATTTGAACAATGAGCAAATCTAAATTAACCTTCTTAGTGAAAAAAGTAATGTCTACTTTTCCTCGTGTAAAACCCTTTTCAATTAGGAAGTTGCTTTGTCTTTCATACCAAGCTCTAAGTGGTTGCTTTACACCATAAAAAGCTTTCTTTAGTCTGTATACATGGTTGGGCTTTGTTGAGTCCTCAAAATCTTGAGGTTGTTCAACATAAACTTCTTCCATGATATGGCCATTAAGAAAAGCACTTTTGCCTTCCATTTAGTCAAGCTTGACACCTTTTGTGTAAGCATAAGCTAGAAGTATCCTTATTGCTTCCAATCTTGCAATTTGAGCAAAGGTCTCTTCATATTTATGCCTTCCTCCTGATTATAACATTTAGCTACTAATCTGGCTTTGTTTCTTGTGATTACACCAGATTCATCAAGCTTGTTTCTAAACACCCTTTTGGTTCCAATAACTGGAAGAACATTGGGCCTAGGTACCAAGTCCCAAACCTAGTTCCTTTGGAACTGATTAAGTTTCTCTTGCATTGCATTAATTAAATATTCATCACTTAATGTTTCTTCAATTCAACCAGGTTCAATTTGAGAAATGAATGCATAATGATTTATCTGATCCCTAAGTTGTTTTCTTCTTTTAACATTCTCTTGAACATCTCCAATCACTTGATCAATTGGATGACTCCTTTGATTTCTCCAAGCTCTAGGTGCTTCTTGAGAAATTTGTTCATTATCTTCAAAATCGTGATCTTTCTTCTAAATATCTTCCTCTACAATAGTAGATTCAAATATTTTTGGAAGTTCAATTTTATCTTCTTTAAGGAGGTTCATCTTTTTAAAGCTATAAATTAGTTCATCCTCATCTAAGTTAGATTTAGAAAGAGTATCATTTTCAATAAACACTACATGTACAGATTCTTCTTTAGTCTTAGACTTCTTATTAAATACGCTATATGCTTTACTTCTATTTGAATAGGCAAGAAATATACCTTCATCTAATTTGACATCAAACTTACCTAAATTTTAGTTACTACTATTGTGAATATAGCAAGTACATCCAAAAACATGAAGATGAGATAGGTTGGACTTCATTCCCTTGTACAACTCGTACGAAGTTTTGCTAAGAATGGGTCTGTTGTAGGCTTTGTTCATCAGGTGGCAAGCTATACTTACTGCATCAGCCTAGGAGTACTTGGGTAGTCCTTTCTCATTTAACATCACGCAAGCCATTTCTTTCAGTACTTTGTTCTTCGTCCCAACAACTCTATTCTGTTGAGGTATTCTTAGTGCAAAGAAGTTGTGTTCATTTCCATTTTCTTCACAGTAGGCAGCAAATTGAGCATTTTCAAATTCTCCACCACAATCTATTCTAAGTCACACAATAGAGTATCCTTTCTCATTTTAGATTTTCTTAACTAAGACCAGAAATGCTTTAAATGTCTCATCTTTAGAAGAAATAAATAAAATCCAAATAAATTTAGAATAGTCATCTACTATAATAAGCACATATAGGTTACTACCAATGCTCTTAACATGACTAAGATCTATCAAGTCCATGTGAAGCAATTGAAGTGGTCTAGATGTAGAGACAACATTTTTAGATTTAAAGAGGACTTAGTTTGTTTCCTTTTAAGATAAGTATTACATTCTCTGTCCTTTTCAAAAGAGATATTAGGTAAACCAAAGACAAGTTGCCTTTTAATAAGTTTGTTTAATTGATGCATGCTAACATGAGCTAATCACTTATGCCATAGCCAGCTCTCATCCTTTTTACTAATTAAGCATATTGAATCTAAACTGGGCAATTAATCTAAATCAACAGTATAACAATTACAATCTCTTTGTGCTTTGAGAATTATTTTGTAATTAATTTTTCTGATGACTAAGTAGAATGTGGAAACAAATAGAACCCAGTTGCCTTTGTCATAGGTTTTGCTCACACTCAGCAAGTTGTGGTTAAGTCCTATCATGAATATTACTTCTTCTATAGATGTTTTTGGAGTCTTGCCTGCGACTCCCATACCAACCATCAGGCCAGACTGGTCACCACTAAAAGTAACCTTTCCTCTTTTCTTGTCTCTTAACACAATTAATTTTTCTTGGTCTCCTATCATGTGTCTCGAATAGGCACTATCCATATACCACTTGTTGCTTTTCTTAGCCTTGAGACATGCTTGAAAAACAAATTTTAACTTTTTTTCTTAGGTACCTATATTTGCTTGAGTATTTTCTTGTTAGTTTCTCCCTTGGGCACTAAAGTACCTTTAGGAATCCACTTCATTTCATTACCATTTCCTTCCTTCTTGTATGCGTAAAAGGAGGATATATGACCCTTCTTGTTACAAAAGTGGCAAGTGGAGAAGAGGTTGGAAGAAAGAGATGTATGTCTAAAATAGTGTAAATAACATCTTTCTTTTTTATTTCTAGGAGCTGGGAATGACTTTATACTTCGGGTTGACTCATTGTAATTTGAAATCCCTTTAGTACGCACAAAATTTCTCAGATAAATATTTTGCTTCTTGCATTTAAGTTTTTCTTTTATAGCACAGGGGTTATATCTTAGACCTATCTTGCTTTGACTTACTATTTGTTTACCAAATAATACTTTTAGTATATCTTGACCTCTAGTGAATCTAGCTAGAGTCATTAAGATAAGCATTCTTATCTCTTAGTTCAATGCATGAGGTACAGACAGAAGTAGTAGAAGAAGAAGGCCATAATGTAATGCAAGATGCATGATATTCATTTTCAAGTTTGTTAATTTTCCTTTTAGCTTGAGACAATTGCTTGGAAACTTTAACAAACTTAGCAAGTAAGTCATTAAATGCATCATGTAGTTCATTATAGGAAGGTTTAGAATCAGTTACCTTAGAGTCACTTTCACTATCTTGGTTTTAATTCTCTTCTTCTTCTACAGTCTCTTGAGACATTAGCCAAAGATTCGCAAATTCATCATCTTCTACAGCATCTTCTTCATCTAAGTTGTCTCCCCAGATAGACGACATAAAAGCTTTTGACTTTTTCCCTCTATCTTCCTTCTTGTCTTTTCCTTACTTCTTAACAAGCTAAGGATACTCCTATTTGATGTGTCCAGGTTTCTTGCACTCATAGCATATGATGGAGTATTTGTTTTCTTTCTTACTACTGGTAGCTCCATCTTTCTTCATGAATTTTCTGAATTTCTTCTTTCCATATATCTTTCCAAATCTTCTCACCAGCATAGCCATTGTTTCTTCATCTAGCTCAGCATCTTCTTCAGAATCATCATCATCTGTCGATTCTACCTTGAGAGCGAGACTCTTCTTTTTATTGTCAGAAGAAGATTCTTTGAGAGCTTTCAGGTTTCCTTTATATTCTTTTAGGCTTCCAAAGAGAGCTGCGATATATGTCATTCATTCTCCTTTGACTTCTTTTATGGTTGTCACATTTGGTTGCCACTCAATACGTAAAGCTCTGAGAATCTTTCTGACTTTCTCAGGTTGAGAATGCTCCTTCCCAAGGCTCTTCAATTGATTCATGATAAGAGTGAACCCCTTTTATAGCTCTTTGATGCTTCTCCTTCTTTTATTTTGAAGCTTTTGTATTCACCAATGAAAGTATTTAATTTGTTCTCCCTTACTCCCTGGGTTCCTTCATGAGTAATCTCTAAAGTATCCCACATTCCCTTGGCTATGGAACAATGGGAAACTCTATAAAACTCATCTCGATTTAGCATGACAATATATTGCAAGTAAGGGAAATTTGTTAGCAAGGCTGACTTCCCAAGAGGGGGGTGAATTGGGAAGATTGAAATTTTTCTGCACAAAGTGAAGTGGGTGAAGATATCACAGTGTAATGAAAATAATGAGTAAAACAGAGCAAGCTGATAAGTAAGGATAAGGAGATGAAGACTCAGTGATTTATCCTGGTTCGGTCTATCCACTTGACCTACGTCCAGTCCCCAAGACAACTCTTGAGATTTATCCACTATACTGCAAGAATTTCAACGGGCTTCTTGCTAATGCCACAGTACACGAGTATGCTCTGTTCCTGAGCTCTCTCAAACTCTCTAAGCACTTTCTCTATGTGCTTCCCAATCCCCTTGTAAATTCCCCTCACAAGTAAATCTTTCTTCCAGATGAAGAGTAGATTGTTTACAAATGTATAACTCTCTTGAATAGAGTAGATATGAAGGTTGAAGTACAGATAATGAAGTTGAAAGGGTAAAAGCTTTTGAGAAGAAGATTCAGCAGAAATTCAGTATATACAAGTTTGATTCGTTACCCATAACTTCAAATGATGTTATATTTATAGTTTTAGGTCTCAAATATCTGTTAGAGACTAAATCTATCCGTTGGGGAAGTTATCTAACGGTTACTCTGAAAAACTATCCGTTTACCAACCGTATTTAATGTTTCTGACACACTGACATTCGAATTTTGGTTGGTCAACAGACGAATTTCGAAGGAACCGAAGGTTAAAGCTTCCAATGTTAAAATACGAAGTTTGTCTGTCCATAGAGTGAAATTCAAATTTTGAAACTTATAAAACATTTTCACAATGTCACATATGAATTTTCAAGAAGAAAGTTTTTCTGTAAATCGTGAACAGTGTTTTCAATTTTCTACAGTACCCTCAAAATTTGAATTTTGGATGCCCAAAATTCGTCTGTCCATTGAACGTTCAAAGAGGCACAGTAGTTCACTTTCTTCGAAATTCGAATTTTGACAGAGTGAAATTCGTCTGTCAGAGACCAATTTTGAAACTTAATTTATTCTTGATCTCAGTTAAACTTTAACATTGTTTCACACGAATTTCTTCTGTTTTCTCAAGTTGTGTTTTGTCTGAAATTCGAATTTTGAAAGAGTGAAATTCGAATGTCACAAAGAAGCTCCTTTCAGACTTATATGAAAATTCGAATGTTGCAAAGTCAAAGTTCATCTGTCAGAGAGCATTTTTCAAACTCAATTTCTTCTTGATTTCAGATGAACTTTAACATAGTTTCAGACGAATTTCTTTGGTTTTCACAAATTGCATTTTGTCTGAAATTCAAACTTTGAAACTGTGAAGTTCGTCTGTCACTAAAAGGCTTCTTTCAGACTTGATGAAAATTCGAATTTTGAATGACCAAAATTCGTCTGACAGAGAGACATCTCTTCAGACTTATTCAGTTTTAACTCGAAATTCGAATTTCCAAAGGCAAAGTTCGAATTTCCAACTTGACAGTTCAGTTTAAACTTTCAAACTTCGTCTATTTGTGAGTATTTTTCAAATAAGTAAGGATTTAACTTCAAATCAAGGTTTGAAAACATCTTTTTCTCAAATCAAAATCTTTTACCCAATCCAAACAAAAACTAAAGATCCTACAAAAGATCTAACAGCAAATACTCAGAAAATCTTCACTTGAAACAACTTTGATCTCCTTTGATATCTTCAATCCAAGCTCTTGAGTGTTGGTTTGGAATCATCAAATCTCTTGATTCAACATTCTCCCCCTTTTTGATGATGACAAAACAACTCACAAACTGGATTAGTACTTGGGTTTGCTTACACAAGCTCCCCCTCAACATATGCATTACAGTTCATAAGATATCATTTCCAATAGATTAAGTGAAGAGATTCAAAGCCCAAAACATTGCAACCAAGAACACAATTTACTTAATCAAATTGTTACAATACATATTTCAATTTAAGATCAGTTCTTAAGACATCAAACAAGCAAATACAATTAAACAACTAACACGAGATACAACAGGAAGATTCAGCCTAAGATATAAAACAATCACTTCTTCTTTGGCTTAGACTTCTTGCTGTATGTCTTTCCTTTCCCAGATGACTCAGCAGATTTTCTAGCTTGCTTGGTCCCAGTTTGCTTTATCTTCTGCCCCTTTTTGGCATCATCAGAAAGCCCAACAAAGTCCATTGGAGGAGGAATCTGAGAAATAGTAATAGCACGAAGAGGGACAGGAGCAAAAGGAATCTCTGGCTGAATTGGTGCAGGAGGCTCAGCAGGCTCAGGGCTAGGTTCTTCATCATCATCATCAGAGACCTCGAGCAGCTCTTGCATTTCCTGCTTGGAAAGAGCTAGTCGAGCTCTCTGTTCCTCTGAAAGCCCATAAGTAGCAAGAGAAGGAGAGGCTGGTTCAGGAGGAGGGAACATTTCTTTAAGCCTTCTCCTTTGAGCTTGCAGAAGAGCATTGTGAACAATAGCTTTAAAATCAATGACAGGCACAATGCTTCTTTCCTCATTGAGTGTAGCTTGCAGAAATGGTGAAGCAGATATAGATGCAACAAGCTGCTCAACTTGCTCATACTCTTGGGTGAAAAGGATAGAGTCTTGTCCAACTGCTTCAGTAGGCTTAAGAGGGCTAGATTCCTGCAGACCCTCTTCCTCTATGCCATAGTCCAAGGGAGGACCAGGACTTGCCTCATTGTTGGAGGCTTTTGGAGTGCCAGCTGGTTCAGTCTCTTGCACACCAACATCAGGGACAGGAGAATTCAACTCAAACAGACTTGGAGGCACAGGAGATGGAGACAGAGTAGGCTCAGGGACACCAGGCTGAGGTGGAGACGAGGTGGTAGGAATTGCACTTCTGATCACTTCATAAGCATCAACTACCACTTTCATATTCACAGCCAACTAGTGGATCTGATCTTGCAGGTGAGCAAATTTGGCATTTTGCTCATCCCTAATGCTGAGAATGAGTGTTGACAGGCTGTCAAACAACTCAGTGATCTTTGTTGGCTTGACCCGTGAGGAAGGAGTGGAAGGAGGGTGTGTAGGCCTAGATGGAGATGGAATAGGCTGAGAAGGCTAAGGTACAGATCTGCCAGGGGCCTCAAAAGTGCCTTCTTGTTGGAGGGATGCATCAGCAATAAAGAACAAGTCTTCAGATTTCCCTGCTCCCTTTCCAACCCATTGTCCTTCATCTCTTTCAATGCCCATCCTTTGCAGTTCCTCTTCTTTGAAGGCCTCAGTGAGTTTCCCTTTCCCCTTTTCAATGTGTTGAATCTTAGCATGCTGCAGGATTGTTGAAATAATTGCTGCATAGGGGAGTGTGGAATCCTTCCTCTGATCCCTTGCCTTTATTATTCGCTGGAGGATGATATGACCCATGTTAATCAGCTTCCCACATATGATAGCAGTCATCGCATGAGCCTCTGCCCTTGTTATCAAATTGAAGCTTCCACCTTTATTGAAAATGATCCTGGACACAATGTAGTGCAAGATCCTTACTTGTACACTTAAGTCTGTGGGCTTCAACAGATTTATCAATGGCCTGTTCTCCCTTCTTCCGAATAAGGTGTCCAAGATAGTACTCTCTTTGTAATTCAGAAAGGGGCCACCTTCCTCATCAGCTGTGCTAGCCTCGTCCATATATCCAGAGGCTGTGATGTTAACTTTCAGCCCATCTTGTCCTGGGATTTCCAGCACCTCATTGAAGGTTTCATCAGCAAGCCAGATGGTCCTTGATCTCAAGGTGACCTCCCATTTCCTTTTCTTGCTGTTATATTGAAGAGAGGCATACCAAGTCTTCACTGCCTCATCGTCATATTTTTCAGCAATTTCCAACAGATTCTTATATCTTAACAACCATATTCCAGCATCAAAGTTGTTAGATATTAAGAATTGTTCCATATTCACACAGTGAGGCTTGATTACCTTTTTGCTAGAAAACTTGGTAGAATACTCTTCTTGAATCTCAGGAGTGCTCCAAAGTGGCAGTGTAGTAAGCTCATATTCTCCAGATTGTGTAGAAGAGGAGGAAGCCACAGCAGCAGTATCAGCCGAAGGAATTGCAGATTTTGATGATGAGGGTCCAGCTTTCTGAGAATCTGCCTTGGATGATGATTTTTGGCGTTTGGAAGGGGTAGCTTTACTGGGTTCGACCTTTCTCTTGGATTTCTCTCCTTCCTTTGTAGTATATTGAGATTTGACCATTCTTTTTGGTCGTGTTCCAGCTTGTCCTGCTCCAGGATTCTTCACTCTCGCCATTTCTTGGTTGAATGATGCAGAATGTGGCTGATAATAGATTTAAGGGATGCGAATGGAAGTTTAAACGGTGAAGAATGACGGTTTTTGGACAGGAGTTAAGAGGATTGAAGAGAGAATCAGAACAGACTTGGAGGAGTTACAAATAGGGTTTCGTCTGTTCTCTGGAAAATCATCGGATTTAACGTATGTAACCGTCTGACAGACGAATTTTGAGGGGTCAAAATTCGAACTTCGGGCAGTTACAAGTTAAACCATTTAGCAAAGCTTACTGACAGATGAATTTTCATCTGAAAGTTCATCTGACAGAGGCTTGGAACAAGCAGAACACGCACAACAGACGAATTTTGTTTCAACAAAGTTTGAATGTTGAAGAGAAAATAGTATCAACAGTCAAAACTTCAACCAATAGATGAATTTATCATGCAGAAATTCATCTTTCAAGCATTCAGCATGAAAAACATGATTCAACAGACGAATTTTGAACTGAAAATTCGAATTTTTAAGCTTTTGTAAAGGTTGTTCAACAGTCGTATGTTAAGAAGTGATAATTCGTACAACAGTGATGGACAAACATAATTTTGAAAATTTTTGTTCTTGAAAATTCGAACTTCCATTATTCAACAGACGGATTTCGAGGCATCAGTGAGAATTGTTCCAACGTATAACAGGTCGAAGTTCATCTGTTGGTCACTTAAAATTCGAATGTTGACCAGTATAAAAACACAGTTTATGAAGCAAGATACGTTTAACAACATTTAAAGTACAAGCATCATCATTAATAACTTACGGAATGGATCCAGACCTTAGGATTTTTGTCATTTACTTCACTTTCTGGTTGTTCCACTCTGTAGTGCTCCAATCTTTCAAACTTTCAGCCATTGATTCTCACAAGGAGCACCTGCAGCTTAAATTAAATACTCTCCGATGCTGAAGTTAGAATTGATTTTAAGATTGAAAACTCTACAAAGAGAATTTCATAAGAATAACTTACAATTCATTGGGATTTACCATTCCCAATTCTCTTCTTATTTTGCAATGCCTGTCTTCTGGTAGAGGTTTGGTGAGTATATCAGCTACTTGATCCTCTGTTGGGATGTATTCCAGCTTAACTTCTCCTTTCAGAACGTGATCCCTTATGAAGTGGTGCCTAACCTCAATATGTTTCGTCCTTGAGTGCATGACAGGATTCTTAGTGATATTTATGGCACTTTGATTATCACACATGATGGGTATCTCCTTCATTTTAACCTCAAGATCCTCAAGCTGCTGCTTCATCCAGATGACTTGGGCACAACAGCTTCCAGCTGCAACATACTCAGCTTCTGCAGTGGATAAAGCCACACTGTTTTGCTTTTTGCTGAACCATGAAACCAGTGATCCTCCAAGAAACTGACAAGTTCCACTGGTGCTTTTTCTGTCAGTTTTGGATCCTGCAAAATCAGCATCAGTGTATCCTTTGAGATCTTCTCCATTGCCTTTTGGATACCAAAGACCCATCTATGATGTTCCAATGAGATATCTGAAAATTCTTTTCACAGCTGTTGCATGAGTCTCTTTGGGGCATGATTGAAACCTTGCACACATACAGACACTGAACATAATGTCAGGTCTGCTGGCAGTTAAGTACAGCAGGGATCCAATCATTCTTCTGTACTGAGTAATGTCAAACATCTTCCCATTCTCATCCATGTCCAGTTTGGTTGCAGTAGCCATAGGTGTTCCCATTGGCTTGACATTCTCCATTCCAAACTTCTTTAGCAGCTCTTTCAGATACTTGGATTGACTGAGGAAGATACCATCACCAAGCTGTCTGATTTGCAGTCCAAGGAAGAAATTGAGTTTACCCATCATAGACATCTCGAATTCTCCCTGCATTAACTCAGAAAATTTCTTGTAAAGAGCCTCATTAGTGGCACCGAAAATAATATCATCAACATAAATTTGGACAATTAGTAAATCTTTATTTTCTTTCTTAGTAAATAAGGTTGTGTCAACTTTGCCTTTATTGAATCCTTTTTCACTTAGAAAATTGCTCAGTCTCTCATACCATGCTCTAGGGGCTTGTTTTAAACCATAAAGAGCTTTCTTCAGTTTATAAACATGGTTCGGTTTTGTAGAATCCTCAAAATCTGGAGGTTGATCTACATAGACCTCTTCCATGATATATCCATTTAGAAAAGCACTCTTTACATCCATTTGATATAATAAAATGTTTTTCATGCATGCATATGCTAGCAATATTCTTATAGCTTCTAATTTAGCTACTGGTGCAAAGGTTTCTTCAAAATCAATACCTTCTTCTTGATTATACCCTTTAGCAACCAATCTAGCTTTATTTCTGATTATTGTTCCAGATTCATCAAGTTTATTTCTGAAAACCCATTTGGTACCAATAATAGGATGATTTTTGGGCCTTGATACTAAATCCCAAACTTGATTTCTTTCAAACTGATTTAGTTCATCTTGCATAGCCAAAATCCAGTAATCATCAGTTAAGGCTTTCTCAATACATTTAGGTTCAATTTGTGAAATGAAAGCACAATTTATCATTTGATCCCTTAACTGTTTCCTAGTTTTGACTCTCTCTTGAACATCTCCTATCACTTGATCAACAGGATGATTCCTTTGATATCTCCAAGCTCTAGGGAGTTCTTGAGATGTTTCTTCATTGTTTTCTTCATCAAACTCTTATTCCTGGATATCTTCCTCTATGTTAACAGATTCAGATATCTTTGGAGGTTCAGTTCTACTTTTATCAGAAATGCCCAGTTTTTCAAAGTTGAAAGCAAGATCATCCTCACTGGTAACATGTTTTGAAACAGTTTCATTTTCAATGAAAACCACTTGCACAGATTCTTCTACCATATTTGATCTTTTATTATAAACTCTATATGCCTTACTCCTACTAGAATTGCCTAGAAATATACCTTCATCGGATTTGGCATCAAACTTACCAAGATTTTCTTTCCTATTTTTGTGAATGAAGCATTTGCATCCGAACACATGGAGATGGGACAGATTTGGCTTTCTTCCCTTGTACAGCTCGTATGGAGTCTTCCCAAGGATTGGTCTGATGTAGGCTCTGTTTATGATGTAGCTTGCTGTGTTTACTGCATCAGCCCAAAATACTTGAGATAGTTCCTTCTCATTCAGCATAACTCTAGCCATCTCTCCAATAGTTCTGTTCTTCCTTTCTACCACTCCATTTTGTTGAGGAGTCCTTGGTGCTGAGAAGTTGTGGTCAATCCCATGCTTATTGCAGTATTCCAGGAAGTATGCATTTTCAAACTCTCCTCCATGATTTGACCTGATAAACACAATAGAAATACCTTTCTCATTTTGCACTTTCTTAGCTAAGGTTACAAATGTATCAAAGGTATCACTTTTAGAGGAAAGAAATAATGTCCAAATGAATCTAGAATAATCATCTACAACTACAAGCACATACAGATTACCACCAAGACTTTTCACCCTAGATGGTCCAATTAAGTCCATATGCAGCAATTCAAGTGGTCTTGTTGTGGTAACTATGTTTTTAGATTTGAAGGATGATTTAATTTGTTTTCCTTTTAAGCATGCATCACATTCTTTATCCTTTTCAAAAGATATTTTTGGCAAACCAGTAACTAGCTCATTTTAACCAGTTTAGACAGTTGATTCATATTAACATGAGCTAATCTCCTATGCCATAACCAACTATCATTATTTTGACTAATTAAGCACACAGAATCCAAGGGAGGAAGTTCATCAAGATCAATAGTATAACAGTTACCATCCCTTTGAGCTTTTAGGATTACTTTGTGATCACTTTTTCTGATGACCAGGCAACACTTTGAGTCAAACAGCACCCAGTTTCCTCTATCACAGGTCTGACTCACGCTTAGCAAATTGTGGTTGAGGACAATTACAAACAGCACCTCTTCAATGGATGTTTCTGGATTTTTCCCCACAATGCCAATGCCAACGATTTTGCCATATTGATCACCTCCAAAGGTCACCTTTCCTCCTTTCTTGTCTCTAAGGGTGATGAACTTCTCCTTATCACCAGTCATGTGACTTGAGCAGGCACTGTCCATATACCATTTGTTGCTTTTCTTAGCTTTGAGACAGACCTGCAAAATAATATTTATGTTTTCCTTTTAGGTACCCAAATTTGCTTGGGTCCTTTTTGGTTAGTAGATCTTTCCCTAGATGCAGATGCAACTCTGGGAACCCATTCAACTTTCCTGCTAAGTTAATTTTTCTTTAAAATACAGGAACTAGAAATGTGTCCCTTTTTGTTGCAGAAATGACAGGTAGTGAAGGGACTACTAGATTGAGAGGCAGGAAGAAAATAATGCAGATAATACTTCTGTCTAGCATGCCTTGGTTGATTATATGTCTCAATGTGAGGTGATGCATTATTTTTCTTTTTATAGCTCTCAACATGCATAAAATGTCTCCTATATGCATTTTGGTTTTTCTTCCTAATCTTTTCCTTGACAGCACATGGATCATAGCCGAGACCAGCTTTTCCTTGTGAAATTCTTTGGCTCCCCATCAAGGCAAACAACATATCTTTACCTCTAGTGAGCCTAGACATGCTTTTAACTAAGTAATCATTAGTTTGCTTAAGTTCAGTGCATGAAGTACAGCAAACAGATTCAGTAGTAGGTAAAGAAGTAATTTCAGAGATTGTGTTTTGAGATTCTAGCTTATTTATCTTCTTCTTTGCCAGTTTTAGTTCTTTAGCAACTTTAATGAAATCATCATGAAGCTCGTGAAATGCATTCAGTAATTCAGAATAGGAAGGTTCAGATTCATATACCTCTTCTTCCTGATCACTGCTGCATGAAGGTGTGGCTTCTTCAGAGGCAAGTGCCATCAGACAAATGTTGGCAATCTCATCTTCATCATCTTCTTCCTCATCTGAGCTATTGCCCCATATAGATGAGATATAGGCTTTCTTCTTCTTCCCTTTGTCAGCGACCTTCTTTTCTTTTTCTTGCTTCTTGAGGAATTGGGGGCAGTCCCACTTTATGTGTCCCTGCTTCTTGTACTTATAGCAAGTTACAGGTTCTTTTGCCTCTTTCTTGCTTTCTCCAACAGCTCCCTTCTTGAAGAATCTCTTGTTCTTCTTCTTGTTGTAGAATCTTCTGAATTTTCTGACCATCATAGCCAGAGTTTCCTCATCCAGCTCTTCTCCTTCGTTAGATTCTTCTTCCTTTTCATCAGCAGCTTTGAGGGCAAGGCCTTTCTTCTTTCTGTCCAGTCCAGCTTCCTTGAGAGCTTTGATTTTTCCTTCATACTCCTCAAGGCTACCGAAGAGAGCTGTGACAGAGGCCATTGATTCTCCTCTAGCTTCTTCTATTGCTGTCACCTTGGGCAGCCATTCCAGAGGGAGAGCTCTGAGTATTTTTCTCACTTTCTCAGACTGAGTGTATTCCTTTCCCAGGCTCTTCAATTGATTCACAATAAGAGTGAATCTCTTTTGGAGCTCCTTTACAGTTTCTCCTTCAGTCATTCAGAAGCTCTCATACTCCCCAATGCATGTATTGAGCCTGTTCTCCCTGACCCCAGATGTTCCTTCATGTGCAATCTGCAGAGTGTCCCACATCCCTTTTGCAGTGGTGCATTGTGAGACTCTGTAGAATTCGTCCTGGTTCAGGGCACTGACTAAGCAATGCTTTGCTTTAAAATTTAGCAGAACTCTCCTTCTGTCTTCTTCATTCCATTCTGCTTCTAGCTTCTCTCTGTGTCTTCCATCTTCAATTAGAGCCATTGGGACGAAATCTCCTTTATCAATGACTGACCAGATGTCAAGATCAATTGATTGGAGGTAAATCTGCATCCTCATCTTCCAGTACCCATAATGCTCTCCACTGAAGCCTGGTAGTCTATTAGTGTTGTTTCCTTCAGGAAGTATACTCTCTCCAAAGCCAGCCATCTTTGTTCCAGGACTGTGAGATCCTTTGAATGGGAATCCAAGCTCTGATACCACTTGTTAGCAAGACTGATTTCCTAAGAGGGGGGGTGAATTAGGAAGATTAAAATTTTTCTGCACAAAGTGAAGTGGGTGAAGATATCACAGTGTAATGAAAATAATGAGTAAAACAGAGCAAGCTGATAAGTAAGGATAAGGAGAGGAAGACTCAGTGATTTATCCTGGTTCGGTCTATCCACTTGACCTACGTCCAGTCCCCAAGACAACTCTTGAGATTTATCCACTATCCTGCAAGAATTTCAACGGGCTTCTTGCTAATGCCACAGTACACGAGTATACTCTATTCCTGAGCTCTCTCAAACTCTCTAAGCACTTTCTCTATGTGCTTCCCAATCCCCTTGTGAATTCCCCTCACAAGTAAATATTTCTTTCAGATGAAGAGTAGATTGTTTACAAATGTATAACTCTCTTGAATAGAGTAGATATGAAGGTTGAAGTACAGATAATGAAGTTGAAAGGGTAAAAGCTTTTGAGAAGAAGATTCAGTAGAAATTCGGTATATACAAGTTTGATTTGTTACCCATAACTTCAAATGATGTTATATTTATAGTTTTAGGTCTCAAATATCTGTTAGAGACTAAATCTATCCGTTGGGGAAGTTATCCAACGGTTACTCTGAAAAACTATCCGTTTACCAACCGTATTTAATGTTTCTGACACACTGACATTCGAATTTTGGTTGGTCAACAGACGAATTTCGAAGGAACCGAAGGTTAAAGCTTCCAATGTTAAAATACGAAGTTCGTCTGTCCATAGAGTGAAATTCAAATTTTGAAACTTATAAAACATTTTCACAATGTGACATACGAATTTTCAAGAAGAAAGTTTTTCTGTAAATCGTGAACAGTGTTTTCAATTTTCTACAGTACCCTCGAAATTCGAATTTTGGATGCCCAAAATTCGTCTGTCCATTGAACGTTCAAAGAGGCACAGTAGTTCACTTTCTTCAAAATTCGAATTTTGACAGAGTGAAATTCGTCTGTCAGAGACCAATTTTGAAACTTAATTTATTCTTGATCTCAGTTAAACTTTAACATTGTTTCAGATGAATTTCTTCTATTTTCTCAAGTTGTGTTTTGTCTGAAATTCAAATTTTGAAAGAGTGAAATTCGAATGTCACAAAGAAGCTCCTTTCAGACTTATATGAAAATTCGAATGTTGCAAAGTCAAAGTTCGTCTGTCAGAGAGCATTTTTCAAACTCAATTTCTTCTTGATTTCAGATGAACTTTGACATAGTTTCAGACGAATTTCTTTGGTTTTCACAAATTGCATTTTGTCTGAAATTCGAACTTTAAAACTGTGAAGTTCGTCTGTCACTAAAAGGCTTCTTTCAGACTTGATGAAAATTCGAATTTTGAATGACCAAAATTTGTCTGACAGAGAGACATCTCTTCAGACTTATTCAGTTTTAGCTCGAAATTCAAATTTCCAAAGGCAAAGTTCGAATTTCCAACTTGACAGTTTAGTTTAAACTTTCAAACTTCGTCTGTTTGTGAGTATTTTTCAAATAAGTAAGGATTTAACTTCAAATCAAGGTTTGAAAACATCTTTTTCTCAAATCAAAATCTTTTACCCAATCAAAACAAAAACTAAAGATCCTACAAAAGATCTAACAGCAAATACTCAGAAAATCTTCACTTGAAACAACTTTGATCTCCTTTGATATCTTCAATCCAAGCTCTTGAGTGTTGGTTTGGAATCATTAAAACTCTTGATTCAACAAAATTAACTACCTTTAAGTGTTCTCTAGGTTCCCACACTTGGTACACCACTTCTTGGGCCTTCCAACACTTCTTTTAACCTAACCACATCATCATTCAAGCACTTTAACCACTAGTTTTATGAAGAAGACTATACATTGTACATTAAACCTAAAATTCTCACTTAACTTTCCTTGATTTTTTCTTGAAACCAACACTTGTACTTAACTAATTTGGACCCTTGGAATCCATTTTTGGGGTCAAAACTATGAAATTCCATCTCTACATATAAACAGTGGCTGGCCAAAAATCAGGGAAATTTAATAAAAGTTACCATGCTTCTTCATTCATCAAACCACCTACATAATCATGCTTTAAGTGAACATTCTATCTTTTTCCCTATGATTTATGGTTCGAAAACTCATTTCCTTCCTTAATCTTAGTTTGGATGAAACCCTAAGAGAAAGGGAAAGGAAAATCCACCATGAACCATGCTTCTAATACTACCATTTACAAGCTTGAAGTGGTAGAAGACAACTTACCAACTTGAATATTTGATTTCCCTTGAATTTCTTCTTCTTCCTTCTTTCTTTTCTCTCTTCTCTCTTTGCATTTTCTTCCCTCTATTTACTACTGTAGACTCGTGAAAAATGAGAAGGAAAGAGACAGTTTAAGTGTTAATTAAGTGGCTTAATCATGGTTAACAACCTAATCTAACCATGGTTACTTTTTTGCCAAAATTCAACAACTTCTTAAGTTTTCCAAAAATCATTGTTGCCCAAGTTGCCCAATTTTTACACCAATGAGAGGTGTTTAAGTGTCCTATACTGCTCAATTTTTCCTGGTCCAGATATATCCTGAACCAAGTAATTTTTAATCGTGCCTATAAAATTACTTTTTATAGTAATTTAGCATTTTTGGGCTACAGGACTATTTTAAATTTATTTTTATATTTTATTAATTATCTTGTCTCAAATGGTATCCATGTATGGCCCATATCCTATCCTGATTACCTTTTAATCATCTGTAGGGCCTACAATTTACTTTATCGGTGTTAAATTACTTTTGCACACTTAGTATTGATTATTTCTTTATCCTTAATTATTAACCCTCAGTACCATATACTATTGGACTTCTCTCATTGAGGGCTTTGTTCTGACAGCAATTTTACATATTTACAAAATTACCCACGACCCGGGGTTAAATTATAATTTTTTAAACTTTCGGGTCATTAGGTGTAATTTTTTTCAAGAACTTTTTAACATCTTCTCCACGTGATGTTGATGACTTTAGGGATATGGATGCCATTTTTATAATTTTTTAAAGGAAAAAATATAATTTCTTATTTTTTCATCTAACTGAGAAAAATGACATCTTGACTCTATTTCACGCAAAATGATGTTTATCAATTTTTGTGAATTTTTATATATTTCATGTTATCATTTATTATTTCTTTTTTATTACTTAATATCCATTAAAATTTTGGGATATTATACATTTACTGTCCTTGATACTGCACTAATTTTTATATACTCTAAAATAATCTTTATCCAGAATAATATTAACTTTTAAACTTTGTCACCCAATATAAAATCATTTTGAAGTAATTAACTTCCAAACAACATTTCATTGGGCTTAACTCATCAAGAACTTCATTTTAAAGGTAATTTTTTATATTTCCAAAATTGTCCTTGACTTGGGGTAAAATTATAATTTCTAATTCTTTTGGGACCTTTTTGGTAATTTTTTTCCTAGGGACTTAATTGCTTTTAAGGACTAAATTTCTTATAATTCTTTTTCCTAAGGCTAAAATATGATTTTCTTATTTTTCCTTCTGATCTAGAAAAATGACTTTTAGCCATTTTTCACGTTTAGCTATCTCTTGATTTTCTCTAATTTTTAGTCAATTAATCTCTATGCAATATATCATGGGTATGGTATATTGAAAGCTTTGCTTTGATTATAATTTTTCATATTTACAAAACTGCATTTGAATTGGGTCAAAAATATAAATATTTATTCTTCTAGGTACTTTCTCGTAATTTTTTCCCAAAAATCAATTTTTAATTAATTCTTTTTCATCAAACTTCAAATTAATCTAACTTTCAACCTCAACCTCTCAGCCACACAATACTTATACTATTACACTCAACTCGAAATGGGCTTCCATTTAACAGGTATATTGCATACATTTTTCGGCTCCATTCTAGAATTAATTTTTGCTAAGAACCTTATAGAACATTAATTCCAATTAAGGATCAAAAATAATTTTTTCTAGAACCATATAGGAAATTAATTTCATTCAAAGGCCGAGCATGTAACATCATCATCTTACTTTCTTTCCCATCTTTCATGCATTTTATAGTATCTCGTAGAAGTAGGGATATTACATGGCAACCTTTTATTTCTTGCTTTTATATGTTTATAAGTAGTTGTTTCATGTTCTGTGATTGCCATATTGTTGTTGAAGTGTTCTATGACTGGTATTGGCTATTTCTCATGAGTTGAAGGCTATACCCGAGACGTCCATTTCGTAGAAAAAAACTTTTCTTAAATTTTCACTTGACAATATAGCATATTGTGTTTTATTTGGCATAATGATGTTTGATGATGTTTTAAATGATGTTTTATGCTACTTGTGAATGATATGATTCCTTGAAATGATTGCTACTTTTCACCCTCAAGCTACTAACCATGCTAGGGACAAGTGTTAAAATGGATTAAAGCCCAAGGAAAGAAAATTGATGGAGAATGACAATGATATTTTGATCATGAAGCAAGCTTTGTAAATTATTACATGGTTGATAAATTAAGTTGATATGTATATCAAG
The DNA here is from genome assembly GCA_026686845.1 of Adenanthera pavonina. Lineage (NCBI taxonomy): Eukaryota > Viridiplantae > Streptophyta > Magnoliopsida > Fabales > Fabaceae > Adenanthera > Adenanthera pavonina. Next base: position 4,410,621 of record JAIVEN010000019.1, on the reverse strand, counting down.
TCAACTATGATACTATATGATGTATAGAATGGTATGTTGAATAAAGTTGAGATTGGAAAAATATGTATGACCACTTTATTGACAATTAATGACTTGCCAATGTTTAGAGAAGTTTTAGTATGATATGGTAATAGAAATGAGCCAAAGTTTGATACTTGTAGTTAAAGGACATGATAAGCTTTAAGCCAAAATAGATTATGTATAATTTGGCTAAGAATGGAATATTTTATGATTCAAGAAAGTTAAGGATCAAAACCTAGAAATTGCATTTAGATATAGTTGTTGTTTGATTTTGGTGATCTGTATAAAATCATGTAGAAGCCCAAAACTAATATCACGAATTTCATTAAGGATGTTATAGTATGTATAAAGATATAGTGAATGTGGCATGAGATGCATGAAAAGATATGAAAGGAAGTAAGACGGCAATTTTACTGACTTAGTCCCTAATTATAATTAATTTTCTATATGTTCCTTAGAAGAAATTATGTTTAGACCTTAATTGGGATAAAATGAAAATAAGGTCCTTTGTAGGAATTAATTTCATAATTGAACTGTAAATTAAGAGAAAGAACTTGAAAGAATAAGTATTTAAGTTTTTAACTCAATTTAAGGGTAAAAAGGTCATTTTCCTAAATTAGAAGGAAAAATGAGAAAATTATATTTGTCTTTAGAAGAAAAAATCTCATGCAAATTAGTCCCTGGGAGAAATTATAAGAAAGGACCCAAAAGAATTTAAAATTTTAATTTTACCTCGGGTCAAAGGAATTTTTGTAACTAAGAAAATTCTTGTCAAAACGGAGCTCACGATGAGTCGTACCCAATGGAATACTGCTTTGAAGATAATTAAGTCAATATGAATTTATAATCGTCATTGAAAGCCAAAAGGCAATTATTATAGTGAAAAGGAACTGTGGGCCCCACAAAAGATAGTACAGAGATAGGAATAGTATGTAGACCCCATATAAATATCTTTTAGGGCAAGATAGTGTGTTTAGTCAAAAATCAAATTTAGAATAATTCCATACCAATTAAGTGACGGATTATGAAAAAAGTAATTTATTGATGAATGAAATTTATCAGTAAAAGTTATTTTGGATTGATAAAATTATGAAGCATTTGTGGACAAAAATACCTTCAATGTGGTGTGATTGCAGCTGACTATGACATAGATGGAATTTTATTAATTGATTATTAGATAATATTACATTAAAGGTAACCCAGGTTAGCCAAGTAACCAAGATACTATTCATGCATTAGATCTCTTTCATGAAGAACTTAGGTTAAGGTTATTTAAGTGAGTAAGAAGCTCTCATTTTTTAGACCAAAGGGAGTTCAAACTCATGTCACCAAAAAAGGAAAAGGTGAAGCGAAAGTGAAGCTAAGGTACCAAACTTAGAGAATCAAGTAGTTTGGTAAGTTTCTGTGCTTTCTACTTTGTGTTTCCAAGTGTTCCATGGTAGTTTAATGAAGTTCTCATCTTCCTCTCCCCGTCACAGAATTTTGGCCATGACTTAGAGAGAGAGAGATGGCTTTTCAAATAAAAAACTTGGGGAAAAGCTTAAATTATTAACCTAAAGTAAGATTTTACAAGTTGCTATAAGTATTTTGAAGCAAACCAAATTCTCCTATTTTCTCTAGGGTTTCAATCAAAACAGGGGGAGTATTTAGAGAAGAAATTTCATGATTTTGACCACAAAAATGGATTTTCATGGTCCAAAACCTTAAGAACAAATATTGATGCAAAGAAAACTAAGAGGAAATCAAGATAGAAATTTTAGGGTTTTATGCACTCTTTGTGATTATGGTCCATGAAATGGTGGCTTGTGACCCTATATTGTGATGTGTTAGGGTTCAAGAAAGTTGTGAAAAGCCAAGGAAAGAGCACACAAAGTGTTGAAGGCAAAGGAATTCAAGAAGGTAGCTTCATTCACTTACTTGCATTATGCTATCATACCTGCTTTCTATAAGTTTAATGCTTTGTCATATGACTACATTGATGCTTTGTGATGATTTTGTGATGTTGATTGAGTTGAGTGAGGGGTATAGAGACCTGGCATGTACATTTCAAAAAACAAAACTCTACCAAAATTTTTGAGAAATTGTATGATCTAATGTGCAAATGTGTTTGATCAATGTTTCCTTGATGTTTTCATGTTATATGTGATAATATATTACATGTATGGGTTATTGCTACTGAGATTCTTTGAATCTCACCCTTCCAAATGACTAACATGCTAGGGCCAAGACATGGAAGAGGCTAAGAAGAAGTTGTTAGGTTTAATATAATATAAGTTTTGATGATAACAAATATAAAGTAATAAGGAATAAATACATCATATTTGTCTAACATATATATTGTTCCTAAAAGAAGTAAAATGTGTATTAGCATGTGTTCAATTATATTTATAATGCATATATCAAGCTATGTACTAATATATCTACTATGCTTTTATACATTATAATAAAAGTTGGATATATATAAATTGGACAAACTACATGGTTTGTAAGTGTAATATATTAAATGCAGGATTGTCTAAGAAAGAAGAGTGAGGATTGGAATAAAGAAAGGAAAATCAACATCATGTCTCACTCAAAGAAGAAGAGAAAAGGTGCTCTAAGAATGGAAGATCAGAATGGAGCATATCAAGAATGGAAATGACCAAGTCAAAGTAGAGCTTAACTATTGAAGACCTATCTATTAGATATATTTTGTTTTCACTTAGGTCTTAAAGTGGTTTAATTTTTAAAATTTACTTAATCTTGTTACCATATGTCTTAAGTAAGTAAGATTAAATAAATTTGAATGTTAGCTTGAGATTAAGCTTATTAGATTTGAACTTTCTAGGCTAATAGATGAATTTTGCTTATGATTCATGTTTATTTTATGTAAAATTTACACTTTACTTATTGAAATTCGAAGTTACAAAGTTTTCATCTCGAATTGTCAAATTTTGATTGTGCAATTTGAATTGCGAACTAAGCATTCTTAGTGAAAGTGTTCAAAATTTGTATAAAACTTAGTTGAAATTTCACTATTAGTGAAGTTCAAATTGAGTTCAAAGTCATAACCTCTGACAAACAAACTTTGAGCTTCAAAGTGCGAACTTTGAGGTGAGAACTTTTGTGTCTTGTTGGCATAAGCTTCTTATAGGTGAATTTCTGTTTTAAAATTCAAATTTCGAGTTCATTGTAAAAACTTGAAGCAACTGTTCAAATCCAATAGATGTACTTCCAACATGAAAGTTTGAATGTTCAAGTCTCAAGCTAACTTTGGAATTATTATCATAGCTCAAAATTCAAATATTGCCTAGTAAAATTTGAATTTCAAGGTTCAACATTAAACATGTAACTACACTGATTCTGTAAAACTTGTCTATTGACCATTAAAATTCGAATGTTGATGTGTCAAACACATTTAATGTAGTTGTTGAATGGCTTTTTTACAGAGTAATGGCTAGAACTTGTATCTAATAGATAGATATTTTGTCTAACGACTAGTTAAGTCATAAATCTATAAATAGAACTTTATTTGAACTTATGGGTAACGAGTTTAAATGAGTTTTGTGCCAAAATGTACTACAATATGTAAAATCTTTCTGTGTTAGCATTGAGAGTAAACCCATTTCATTCAAGTAAGTTTCAATGTATTATCCACTCTTAAAGAGAGTTTCATTTCTGTAATCTTTCTTTCTACAACTTCTGGGTAGACTCTTAGTGTGGGGAAACACTAAGGGAATTACACATTTTGTAAGGGTGTAGGGAAAGTGGCTTCACAAGTATCTACTAAAACTTGTGGGATGTATTGAGACTTCACAAGTGCCTAGATTAAACTTGAGAGATATAGTGGAAAATCTCAAGTGGTGGCTTGAGGACTAGACGTAGGTCAAGTGGTTGGGCTGAACTAGTATAAATCTTTGTGTATTACTCTTTATTTTTTCACTTTATTTTCCTCTCTTAATACACTATGTTGATCACTATCAGGTGACCAGCCAACCGAACAAGAGCAAGAGGGATGAAGAAGATAGTGATGAATAACTTGATTTTTCAAGTTATAATGTTATGTTATGAAAAAGTGTATCAATATAAATATGAAAGTAAATTATGTAATGATGCAAATTTAGGATCCTTTAAGTCCCCTTATGATATTATGTATGGGTTTGGAGCAATGAGTAATGATGTAGTAGGTTTATGAAATTTGATTATGTAAGATATGACATAATTTTGTCCATGATGACCCACAGTAGCTAGAATAGAGGTCTATTTGAAATAGGGAAATTAATTTGAGTGTTAACTATGCTCTAAAAGTATATAGAATAAGCTTTTCAAAGAGTTAAAGAGTACTTAGTTTGGCTAAGTTTATGATTTATAGTGAATTTTTGAAATAAGGGATTCAAAACTAGATAATATAGGAAAAACTAGAACTTTCACTATGAACATTGGAAATTTCAAAAAGCAGTATAAAATTTTGTATGATTTACTTGGTGGGGTTTTTGGAACCTCCATGAATATTTGGATTAATAAATTTACCACGTGTTGTGATGTGCCTCCGCTGGTATAATAATAAATTATGTGTTTTTTTATGGAAAATATTTTTTAAAGATTTTCTCAAATTTGATAAAGTTTTGAACAAAAGTATTTCTTTAGATATAGTTTTATAATATATTTTCAAGTTATTTTATGTGAGATTTTCATAACCTTCCATAGGTATATAAATCAGTCAGTGAACACATGGAATTTTGGGAATCTCCATGGATTTATTAACAAGTAATAAATAAATAGCTAAATAAATTTTTATATAATATATATAATTCAATTTTTGAAAATAACAAATCTATATAATTTTTCTTAAAAAACATAAACCTATTGAGATGAGTTTTTACCCTGAATTACGTAAAATTTGATCTCTATATTAGGGTATGTAGGCCTTAGATTCTTATTCTAAGCCAATTCCGTCTTTGTAAATAAATCAATTTTATTTATTTTTCTTATTTTTCTTGTTTCCCTATACATGTTTTATAAAGGTAATTAAAATTATTTTAAGACCATATTGATTTTGTATAATCAACTTAAGGTAACCGTTTTTATGAACGGGTGTTATGGGCTGCCTAACACCTTCCCCATGACACAATTGACTCCCAAACTCTTTTTGTTTTCATAAACCATATTTTTTTAAAAGGTTTTCCAAAATTCCTCTTTTAAAAATTTCAGTGGCGACTCTATTTTATTTTAATTTTTCATTTTTGGAAAATTAAAAAATCGAGTGTGACAGTTTGGTGACTATAATGTGCTTATTTTATATTGTTTTATATATTTCTCTTATTGTTATCTGCTTAGCCGATGAGGGTTGGATAATTTGTAGGTCTCATATGTATGTTCTCTTGACACACCGAGCACTTACACATTCTCCTCACACACATTTTGGGCCTTATACCTGGGTCCGTGAGTACCTTACGCTAGTGAAGTTTGTAATGGTTCCCCCGTAGGGTTTTTGGAACCCTAGGAGGTTACTATGAAGACTTTATCCAAGCAATTACCCATTTTGTAAAGTTGGTCCCCATAAAACTTTTGAGTTTTCAGTGGATCAAGTTTGCCAATACCTTTATGGTGGGGGTAGCTTGGAAACCTTATTAGGATAATAGACTAACCCTGAAAATTGACACATTGATAGATAAATCTTAGTAACTGACTAGTTAGCTAATACTCAATTTTCATAGGCCTAGACATCCTTGTACCCTAAGGGTCTAACCCATGATAGGACAAAAAGGAGAGAATATTCTTCTCTGTCATAGCATATCATCATAAAAAAATAACATAGGAAAGGGTGACACATTGTTTCCTTCCAAAGTGTGTATCAACATCTTTCCATAACTTGGTACAACACAATGATGGTATATGCATTAGTAGCCTAACCTTTATCTATGGGTCCCTGACCCTAATGGACCATGATTTCATTACATTAATCATTTTAGAAATATCTCAAAAAAAGATAACATCATAAAAATCATAATTTTTTTTAAATTATAAGCCAAATGGGAGAGATTTTAAAAAAAAAAAAACTTTAGCCGCGTATTCATTTGGATATGGGAGAGATTTTTTTTAAAAAAAAAAAACACTTTAGCCACATATTCATTTTAGACTTTTTGCAAGTTAATGATTTCCCTTATCCTCTAGGTTAATTGGCCTTAGAAGAATTGGAAATTAGTTTTCTTCCTCAGGTCTCCCATACTAAAATCAGTTGCATTAAATAGAAATCAATCATTTAAAAAAATAAAAATAAAAAATACAATTCCTTCATGCATTTGAAGGAAAAAGAAATTTTAATCTAAAAATTATCTAATGTTTAACTTGTTTACAATTTATTGAATTGTCCAGTATCTTTGGAAAAAACTTGGCATAAGGGTAATGGCACATAATGGAAATGTGAATCAAGGCCACACTGGTAAAGTGTACAGAGGAAAGGAAATAAAGCTGATTGCAGAACTACAACCAATTGAAAGCATAATCCGGTTAAGTCATCTAATTAAAGGACGGGTTAAGGATGACTTTAAAAACAAGTATGGTAACATATTGGAATTACTGCATGTGAAGATACACAGTCATGCTTTGGTGGAATTAGATCAATATTGGGATGCTTCGCTAAAATGCTGTACATTCCCGAATTTTCAAATTACGCCAACCTTAGAGGAATATGGTGCGATCCTCAGAATGCCCATGAATGAAAATACAGCAGTATATCACTATCATGGGCAATTACTATCTCGAGAAGCTATAGCAAAAATTCTAGGCGTATGCCCAAAAGAGGTACGGATGTCTTGCCCAGGACAAACTGAAGGAATTTCAAGAACTTGCTTAGAAAATCATTTGAAGAAGTTGGCAAAAAAATAAAGATTGGGCCACTTTCTGTAGGATTTTTGCATTGGCTATTTATGGGGTAATTCTCTTTCCATCAACACCAGGCATAATTGATTTAGGTGCCATTAGTGTATTTCAGGTAGTGGAGAATCATCGGATTAATCCAACATCTACAATATTAGCGGAGACATATTTGACTTTGACTCGCTATCATATGAAAAGGAATGGTAAAATTCTGTGTTGTCTAGCAATGTTAGACATATGGATGTTAGGTCACCTCTTTAGTAAAGGACGTCACTTCCAAAGAAGGAATTAATTGTCAAAAAATCCATTTGACTCGTTTAAGTGTCGACCATCAATTGATGAACTAACTCGTGATGATTGGATGAAGATTTTTATTGAGTTAAAAGAAGATTCCATCCTATAAAAGTTAGATTGGTGGTGGAATGAAAGAGTTATGTACTGTTGTGCTGACTTTCCAAACATTCCTCTCATGCGACCTAGGGGATGTGTGAACTATAATCCCTCACTTGCATTAAGACAACTGGCATTCGAGCAACACATGTCATTGAAGGAAGAAGTGCAAGAGATATACTTTCAACAGGGATAGCCTGGAATGAAACCTTTAAGTGAACAAATTAGAGAAGCATGGCAAAGGGTTGTGTACAAAGGGAAAGCTGAATTTGGGTGGCGAATGGTGAATCCAACTCTAGGATATACAATCTAGTTGAAGGATATCATAAATGGGTCAAATCCTGCTTATGCTCCCAGCAATCCTCTGTTAGGGAATAATATGCGGGAAATTAATGAACACTTGACAAAGTGCTTGGAAGAAAGAGAGAATAAATTACAAGAGCTAGTAGATGCAGATTCCAAAAGTCAAAGGGAGTTGAACCAGTTGCGAAAAGAATGCATCCATTTACAAGAGAGATTATGAGAGAAGAAAAGAAGAAAGGATCCTGAAGAAGATTCTGAGGTTAAAAAAAATTAAAAAGGGAAAATACAAGATTGATAAGAGAGAGGCAAGACAATGATGTAAAAATGCAAAATACCCGAGCCAAATTGGTCAAGTTGGTCAGAAAGAATGATGCGTTTAGGAAAGAACTTCAAGAAAGTGGGCCATGTGAAGAATTATAGCAAGAAATCCACATGCTCACCCAACAATTAGAGGAGAATATGGATGAGCTCACTTTAGTAAGAGAGAGTGCTGTCGAGACCACCCCAAACTTTATCAAGAAAATCAACCAGCAGACAAAAACCATGGAGAATTGGAGGTCACTTTACTTAGAACGGACAGAGGAAGCGAAAGAATGGATGGAGCGACATAGAAAGTTGATCATGCTTGCCAACTCCACAATTCCAGAATTTGTTGATGCATTTAGGCATGCTAAAGCCATGGCTTTACCTTCGAGTACTCCAACAAAGATCACCAAATTTTTCCATTTATGCAGTCAAGTTATAAAAGAACTTAAGCGTATAGCTAAGTTTTGATATTGTAATGTCATTCAAATTATGGGGATTTGTGAATTTTATTTATAAAGGAAAAAAAATTTTAGACTTGGAACAATGATGGGATCCAATATCCTTCCATTTCAATTGTCAACTCTATGTCCCTTAGTAGAATAATAAGGTTCTCATAGGGAATAGAGGGTGTTTGTGCCTAAAGACCCTTATGCCAACATGATGCTGGACAAATCACCAATTAAAGAAAAAATAAAATAAATAAATAAAATCTAACTATTTATTATTTTGAATAGGTAAAACAATATTGCGCATCCAAAGCAATCTAACCAAGCACCCCCAGCGCATTCCTACAACACGCGTTTCCGAAATCGCCAAATGGGTTCGACTAATGAACCTACTACCTTAGATGAGCGAGTAATTGTTATGGAGGCTCAAATAGTAGGAATAAGCGAAATGATGAAATTTTTGACCACTGCTTGGAAAGCAAAAAGTAGTGATGATGCTCCTCAAATAGAAAAGACAAGTTCATCAAAGGATATCGAGAAGGAAGCTTAATCAATTCCAAAAGTAGATTCAACACAAAATAAGTTGAAAGATTCCCAAGATCAAGGAGCTTTTGAAACAGAATCCCCTAGTGAAGACCCTATGTACGCCTTCCAAATCCCTTCAATAGCAGCTAAAAAGGATGAATGAAAGGAAGAATTAGGGGAGATGAAGGACCAGCTAAAGGCTCTACAGGGAACAAACGCATGGAGACTATTGGACTTGAAGGAACTTTGCTTCATTCCTTTAGTCACCATACCCAAGAAGTTCAAAGTCCTAGACTTTGACAAGTATAATGGTAGTGGTAACCCAATTTATCACCTGAAAGCTTATTGTACAAAAATGTCAATTTGGTCTTTCTTTTGATGTTCTTCCATGAAAGCTTAACTAGACCTGCCTTGGAGTGGTACATGCAGTTGGACATGGCCAAGATCTATAGGTGGAGGGATCTTATTGCTGCCTTCATGAAACAGTACAAATTCAACATTGGCACTGCTCCAACCAGGGAGGAGTTAAACGCAATGAGTAAAAAGACTATAAAGTCATTCAAGGAATAAGCCCAAAGATGGAGGATGGTTGCATCACAAGTCTGACCTACTCTAACACAAGATGAGCTTTGCTCATATTTTATACGTACATTACAAGAACTTTCTACCAGTATATGGGAGGTATACATGTCACAGAATTCGCTAATTTGATTAAAATTAGGGAAATAATTGACTCTGAGGTACATGATGGAAAAATTGTTGTTTCCCAAGCTGAAAGTAGTACAAAAAGAAATCAAAATCTTAAGAAGAAAGAAGATGGTGTGAATTACATCTAATCTACAAAACCATTTTCTGCAGAATAATATACACCCTACCAAACAAGTAGGGAGAATCCAAGGTGAGCTCAGATTAGGACAACACCTAATAGATAAGGACAAGTTTGAGGGTAGAGAAATATGCAGTAAAGAGATAATCATCCAAGGCCTAATTTCAACATGACGAATGCCGAACTCTATCAGTAACTCTTAGAGGTTCGATTGTTAGGCCTGTGTTCTTGCAAACAACCTCTTCCTCCATATCCTTCTTGGTACAATCCCAATGCAACCTGTGATTACTATATGGGCGCTTAAGGACACTCAATAGAGGATTGTGTCACATTCAAGAGGAATGCATTGGACCACGTTGACTCCAATCATATACAGCTTAAAGGGAGTGAAAACTCCACTATCAACACTAATCCACTTCCAAACCATGAAAGGTGTATCAATACTATTGAAAGAGGGATTGGATTCTCCAAATATCCTATAGATATCAAGGTCCCTATAAAGGAGCTTTATTCTCATTTAAAGATGTCAGGTTATTTGTCCCAAAATCCTAAGGGTAATGACCAAAAAGGACAGCACTATGGGTTGTTGTTCTATGAATACCATGAGAACATGACAAATCATGATATTGAATGTTGCCCTCAAGAAAATGATTAGAAGAATGATGGGACTAGGAGTAGTGGTAGTAGGAAAAACTAACGAAGAGATATGCATGGTAGAAAAAGGCATGTTGAACTTCTTGTCCAAAATCTCGCTCTAAGGGGAAATATCGATGTTGTCTCTTTTACCATTAATAAGTCACCACATCAGTTTGGTACCCCTCCAGTGACTAATTTGAGGCAATCATCATTGACTATAAGCATGCCAACCCCTTTTCCATATGAAAGTAATAAGGCGGTGCCATGGAGATATGGTGCACTTATTGAAGGACCTTCAAATAAAAAAATTGTAGTAGAAACAAGTAAAGATGTGGCTGCCAATATAACAATCCCATCCAAAGCTACTCAAAGTGGAAGAGTTTTTCTCCCAGCAAATATCAAAAGGGTGGAAAAACAAAAAGAAGTAAGTGGTGAAGGATTGAAAGAGGCTAACCATAAAGAGACAGAAAAGAAAGATGAGGAATTCTTGCAAATCATGAAGCAAAGTGAGTATAGTGTAATCGATTAGCTAAAAAAGATGCCGGCCCGAGTCTCACTTCTTTCTTTGATTTTAGCTTCTGAACCATATCGTCAAGCTTTGCAAAAAGCCTTAAATGAGGCATATGTGCAGCCTAGCATAACTCCTAAAAAGGTAGTCAATGTCAGGAGTGTTACATCTACTATCTCATTCTCAGTGGAAGAGATTGTAAAATCTGCTGCCTACCAATCCAAGGCCTTACATGTTACCTTGAAGTGCAAGGGGTTTGTAGTGCCTAAGGTGTTGATTGATGGATGATCTGTTTTGAATGTTTTTCCATTGACCATGTTCAAGCATATATCACTGGATGCTTCAGACATTGAAAGTATTGATATGGTGGCTAGAGCATTTGATGGATCTCCTAAGGAGGTATTAGGCATTGTTCGGCTACCTTTAGAGATTGGACCAAGCCAGTTTATGGTAGATTTTCAACTCATGGACATAGACTCATCTTACACAATGCTACTAGGGAGACCACGGATACATTCTGCTGGGGCCGTGCCTTCTACCTTGCGTCAAAAAGTTAAGTTCATCCATGATAGGAGAATTATCACAATAAGAAGGGACGAGGAGATTTTGGTGATCAAGCCAAGCTCTCTTCCATACATAGAAGTTGCTGAGTAGGACAAAGGGATAATATTTCAGAGACTAGATGTGGAAAAGCCTAAGAGTAATACTAAGAATATTAACTTCATTATAGCCAAGATAATGGAGAAAAATGGGTTTGAACAAGGCAAAGGGTTAGGTGCACAATTGCAAGGTATCAAATGCCCAATTAATATACCACAGAACCATAAGCGATGAGGGATAAGGTACAAGCCTTCTATAGAAGTATAGATGAAAGAGCAAGCTAGGTTGACTAAGGAAAAAGGAGCTAAAAAGGAAGAAATCCCTCACATCACAAAAATATTCCCATCTTCTACTGAGGTTATTAATCAGTCAACAGTTGTAATGGTTTCTCCTAGTATTAACAAAACTGATGCTTGGATCTCAATCAATAGCTCAGGAGAAGAATTAGCAAATTGGGAATTCGAGAATGATTTGGATATTATTACTTTAGAGTAATTTGTTTTGATTATGTTGTCCCTCTTCTTGTCATTTCATCTAATGCCCCTAGGAATTAGATTTTAGGGCAAACTCTTATTTAAATAAAGATGATTATGCGAATAAAATTCAATTTTCTTTGCCATTTTTTCTTATTTATTATTCATTTTTGTCCTTCAGGAATTTGACTTCCTCATAACTCCTATCTAATGTTGAGGTTTCTAAGCCCTTAATGCACAGAACCATCTACAAAAGACGTTCCAGAGGAAAACTATTCATATTATGTCCTTTTCCACTCACATGATATCTTGACTATTGCCATTGTACTTCATCTATTCAATAAAAATGCATTTTTTTTCAAGTTTTTCCTTCCTTCTTTTCCTTTTCTTCTTTGTCTCTTTATAAATCTCCCTTTCCAAATAGCACATTTATTAATGAATTCATAAAGGGACAACATTTATTAAAACTTTTGCTTAATGTGATGTGGTCTACTCCAAATTAACTTTCACGATTTCAATACTATTGAGGATTCATTTTGATGGTAAATTTCAAGGATGGATCATGTAGAATTAGACGTAACGTCTACCTCATATGTCAAATGCTTGCGCCATTACTATCATCAAAATACACATTGCAATGAGGGTTCCTAGTTAGATGCTTTCTAAAAAGGGCAAGACAATACTTCCTTTAGATTTTCTTCCTTTTCCAAAAACTCTTAAAATTAAGAAATCCTCATGTACAATTGGAAAAACAAAGCATTATCTCTACTCATGAACTCATTTAACAAAGTGAAAAAAAAAATCTTGCTCCTTTCATTGTATGCATTACTTTCATTCCCTCTTAAATTAGGGCAAGCAAAGAACATGCTTCCAAATCAAAAGAGAAATTTCACATTCTTCACTCATCTTTTGAGACAAATAAAGAAAAGATATATTCAGCATTACAAGCCTAGCATCATTTCTCATTTCACATACCTTGCATAATACAATGGAATTCATCATACTAGGTACCTCTTTTTCAAAGCCCTATAAGGGCAAGCCCCTCAAAGTCTAGTTCCGGCTAGCCCCTTTTTTTCAAAGCTCTGTAACGGTAAGCCCCTTAAAGTCCAGTTACAGCTAGCCCCTCTTTTTCAAAGCCCTGTGACGGTAGGCCCCTTAAAGCCCAGTTGTGGCTAACCCCTACTTTTTTAAAATCCTATAATGGCAGCCCCCTTAAAGCCTAGTTCGAGCTGGCCTCTCTTTTTTAGAGCCCTATAACGTTAGGCCTCCACCAAAGTCCTATAACAATAGGCACTTCACTACCGCCAAAGTCCAGTTTCGACTGGCACCCAAAGCCCTGTAATGGTAAGCCTCCACCAAAGTCCTATAATAATAGGCATCTTACTACCACTAAAGTCCAGTTTTGGCTAGCACCCAAAGCCCTGTAACAGTAGGTCTCCACCAAAGTCCTATAAAAATTGGCACTTCACTACCGCCAAAGTCCAGTTTCGGCTGGCACCCAAAGCCATGTAACAGCAGGCATCCACCAAAGTCCTATGAGAATAGGCACTTCATGATCACTAAAGTCCAGTTTCCACTGGCATCCAAAGCCCTATAACGGCAGGCCTCTACCAAAGTCCTATAAAACCAGGCACTTCACTACCACCAAAGTCCAGTTTCGGCTGGCACCCAAGTAATATTCCAACTTTTATGGGATGCTATAAAATGAATAAAAGATGAGAAACGAAGTGAAACGAAAATGCTATATATAATCGGGCTTTAGGAGAAATGAATTTCTCATTTAATTTTCAGAAGAAATTATGTTTGGTCCTTAATTGGAATTAATTTTCCATAAGGTCCTTAACAGAAATTAATTCCATAACTCACCCCGAAAAATATGCAATATACCACTTGAATGAATGTCCACTCCAAGCTGAGTGTAATGGTATAAGTATTGCATACCCGGGAGGTCTAGGTTGAGAAATAGACCAGTTTGGAAGTTATGATGAATAGTGAAAAGGAAATAATAAAAAATTGGTCTTTGGGTGAAATTACAAGAAAGTGCCCGAAAGAATAGATAATTATGTTTTTAACCCAACTTAAGGGCAAAATGGTCATTTCCTAAATTAGAAGAAAATTATGAATAATGTATTTAAGGTCCGAAAATGAAAAATTTGACATCATAAAATGTAAAAGAAATTGGGAAAAACGGTGAGACACCGTTAAGCATAAAGAAGGGCAAATAGGTCATTTTTCCTGATTAAATGGAAAAATAAAAAGAATTTATATTTTAGCCCCAAGAATTAAGAATGTGTGTAATTTAGTCCCTTAAGAATGGGTTCAACGTGAGAGGGAAAAGAGAAAGAAGTTTGGGGAAAATTACACCTATGACCTGAAAGTTTCAAAAATTATAAATTTATCCCGGGTCAAGGGCTTTTTTTGAAATATGAAAAATTATAGTCAAAATGAAGCTTTCGATGAGCTAAACCCAATGGAATATAGCAATAAATCTATGAAGATCAAAATAATATTTATTAGGTAATTAGGGTTTAATATTAATATTTTACTCGATAAATGTTATTTTATATTGCAGGAAAAGACAGTACGTATTCAAGGACAATGATTGGATCTTGTTAAAATATATTTTGGGTCAAGATAATGATTTTGGACCAAAAATAATTTTTGGATAATCCTGTACTAATTTAATAACAATTTTAGCAAAAATACTTAATCGGTACGGGTAAATTTAATCGGTAAAGAGTATTTTGATCCATTAAAATTTATGATGCAATTTTTGGCCAAAAAAAGAGGTGAGCCACATATGAATGAGCAGATGGGATACAAATGGAATTATATGAAAATATTTTTAAAAGAAAAAGTAAATAAAAGTGTATAGAAAAGCTAAGTAGTTAATTATATGACATAATCATCATTTGAAACATAACACTTCATCTCCCTCATGTCTCAACACGTTGAACCAGTGAAGAAAAGAAAGAAGAAGGTGTAGGAAAAGAAGTGAAAAAGAAGACCAAGCTAGAGGACTTGTTTGGACCTAAAGCTCTCAAGCTAGATTTCTATAGTCATCCTCTTGTACATACTTGAGTATTATGATGTTTCATGGATTATTTCTCTCCATTTTCCCTCTGAAATTTTCTGTCTAGAGAGAGAGTAGAGAGAGAAAATGAAGCCATGAAGAAATCAAACCATGAAAAGTGATGTATTGGCTTCAAGGATTAAGGATATACCATTGGATTTCAAATTAATTGGGTAGTTATTTTTCTACAAATTTCTCAAATTTTCTGTCTATTTAGGGTTTGAAAAGGAAAGGGAATTTCATAATTTTGACCCCAAAAATGGATTCTTTGGGTCTAAAATAGGTAGATACAAGTATGTTGTACAAGAAAAACTCAAAGGAAAGTAAAGTGAAAATTTTAGTCCAAGTATGCACAATTTATGAATAAGGTTGTGTAATTGATGGCTAATGGCCTAATTTTGTGATACTATAGGACTCAAAGAAGTGTTATAAGTTCAAAGGAAAGGTGTGCAAAGTTTGGAAAGGATTGAAAAGCTAAAAGGTAGTTTACTAATCTAATCTTGCATTATATGGTTATATAGTTGCAATGGTTTTAATGTTATACCAAATGTTTGCAATGATGTCATATGATGATTTGTTGATATTGGCTGAGTTATTTGAGGGGTTTTATGACCCTAAGATGTCCAAAATGTAAGGGAAAACTCTGTCCAATTTTCTATAAAATGTTTAAGCATAAATGATTCTAAATGTTTGAATGATGACTTGATGAAGTGTGCTTGCATCATATGATTATATATTTGCTTGATTAGTGGTAACTACTAAGATTCTTTGAATCTCATCCCTTCTAAATGCTTATCATGTTTAGGACCAATCAATGCAAGGAACCCAAGAAGAGCTAAAGGAAAAAGAGGAAGAGAATGATGAATGATATTATTATGCAAGTCTTAATGTTATGTTTTGGAAATTTGTATAAGTTTGTATGAAAGGGGTAAATCCTGTATGATGTCCTAAATATATTTTTTTAAGTCCTATATGATATTATGCATGAAATTGGAGCAATAAATGTCAATGTAAATGTGTTGTGAAGCTTATTATGTAAGCTATGGCATAAGTCATTTAAGATGACCAGTATTGATTTAAGTATGGGAACTCTATTTGAAACAGAGCATCCTATATAATTGTTATATATGCTCTTAAACTAGACAGAACAAGCTTTTCATAGAGCTAAATAAACCTTAAATTGGATAAATTTATGAATTATAGTGATTTTTCAAAGTTAGGATTCAGAACTAAGAAAGATTAGGAAAACTGGAAACTGAAAGTTAGATACTGGAAAATTAAAAAGATGATATAAATCATTCAGAGCTCCAAAAATTCAGTGGTTTATATATATGGAAATTTCTATGTTTTAAGTTTCATATGCCACTGATTTGGAGGTAATTGGACCTATATGATAGGAGATATGGAGGTTTTCCCAAAACTATTCCAGCAAAAGTGGAATTCTGACCCTTTATGATTTAAGTTCACACCATACCCTATGCAAGTTTAATAGATGTACAAGAAAAATATTTCTAGAAATAAGACTCAAAGGGATTTCCAATGACATAAGGAATGCATAAATTGGCTCAAGGTAGAGTGAGATATGAATTTTTAAATATAAGGTCAAAATCTTGGCGAAGAGAAAATAACTAAATGTATAGTAAATGTTTGAGGAATAAACTGTATAAATTGGTCAAGAGAATGCTATGTTTCATATTTTTCTCATATATATAAGGTTTTTATCTATTGTTAAAGACTTGAATCACTATGAAATAATTTTACTAAAATTAGTTATGAATTTTCAAAATTCAGTAGGCAAAGTGGAAACTACCATATGAATAGTAATTGAAAATTTTGAAAATTCTGATTTTTATTTTTATGTGATTCAAGCTTAGGATCAAGTATAATTAGACTTTAAAGGAGTCTGATTCATGGGAAATGAGTCTAAAAGTAAGGTGTTACACAAATCCATGTAATGGTAGGCCTCCACCAAAGTCCTATGAGAATAGGCACTTCACTACCGCCGAAGTCCAGTTTCAACTGGCACCCAAAGTGCTGTAACAGCAGGCCTCCACCAAAGTCTTATGAGAATAGGCACTTCACTACCACCAAAGTCCAGTTTCGATTGGCACCCAAAGTCTTGCAATGGCAGGCATCCGCCAAAGTCCTATAAAAATAGGCACTTTACTACTGCCAAAGTCCAGTTTCAGCTAATACCCAAAGCCCTGTAATGACAGGCATTCACCAAAGTCCTATAACAATAGGCACTCACTACCACCAAAGTCCAGTTTTTACTGGCATCCAAAGCCCTGTAATGGTAGGCCTCCACTAAAGTCCTATAAAAATAGGTATTTCACTACCACCAAAGTCCAGTTTCAACTGGCATCCAAAGCCTTGTAATGGCAAACATCCACCAAAGTCCTATGAAAATAGGCACTTCACTATCGCCAAAGTCCAGTTTCATCTGGCATCCAAAGCCTTGTAACAATAGGTATCCATCAAAGTCATATGAAAATAGGCACTTTATTATCGCCAAAGTTCAGTCTTGGCTAGCACCTAAAGCCCTGTAATGGTTGACATCCCTTAAAGTCCTATGAAAATAGGCACTTCATTATCACCAAAGTCTAGTTTCAGTTGACCCCTTTTTTTCAAAGCCTATAACAGCAGGCATCCATCAATATCCTATGAAAATAGGTACTTCACTATCGCCAAAGTCCAGTCTTGGCTGGCACCTAAAGCTATGTAATGGCAGGCATCCACCAAAGTCCTATAAAAATAGGCACCTTACTTCCATCTAACATTACACTTTATTTTTATTATTATTTTTTTATGTTCAAATATAATACAATGTTTCATCTTCACTTATTCCTAAGTGGTGAATGTCATATGACTTAGTCACTAAGTAAAGAGGGGCATCTCATTAAATTGATATTTTGTTTGGTTACTCTATTATGTTGAGCTAAATAGTCCTCATTTGATTGTCCATCTTAGGCCCATATAGTTTAGTTATAGCAAGAGTCTATTCTTCACTGCATCACATGCATAGATGTTCATCTTTGTCCTTGTTGTGTTTGGTCCACAATTTTAAATACACATTTTGAAAACCACTAAGGCATTGCTTTGGTTATCTCTTTAATATTGGAACAATGAAGCAAGTCAGAAGTCATATGCAAAACATTTTTTTGAACTCCACAACCCAATTTGTAGGAAATGGGAATAGTTGGCCAAGCGAACAAAATAGTATTTCTAAAGAAAACTCCATTGGTTATTGTATGGACACAATGAGATGTGAGTCAGGAGGATTTGAAAATGAAATATAAAGAAAATAACAACCAAGAAAGGACCTAGAGAATATACCATCATTACTAGTCAAATAAAGTAGAGATCCTTTATATGGTTGAAAATTCTAGTTGATTTTAGTGTGCCAAAATAAGTCAAGAACTCTTAAATATAATTGAGCATAATCAAATTCATAGGGGTTAACCAACAATGTTTGGCACAGTTGGTAGATAACTGGGTCCCTTAAGCATGCTGTCCTGAATTGGATTCCTGATCGTGTGTATGGAAAAGACCTTGTCGAGAGAGGCAAAGCCCACTTTGGTGCTCCCAACACCTCTGAAAACCTACAAGAGTTAGAGAAATGAGAGTGGACTTTTATATACCCATGTTAGAGCTATAATAGAATTCTCTGTATGGACCCATAAAAATCCACCTTGAGGAAAATGAATCAAGTTGGAAAAACCCAAAAGGAAAATAAATGCAAAATATATATATCCACTCCACTGACTCGAGAAGTACTTAGTAACCAGGGGATTTCACCAAAAAGTGTTGTCCTTCATGTCAAACAGTGTAGTATGAGCTATGAGTGTGCTAATAGTATCTTGATGCAGCGGGTTATGTAAGCTTGAGTAACCGGGGGTCTGTATCACCAATGTTTGATGTTTGCTTCAAAAGAGTGCATAATGGCCCAAGAAAGAAAAATGTCCCCAATAAAAGTGAAGTACAAAATATACAGGGAAACTAAGAGCATCCCTGATGATTTTATTGCACTAGAGCATGGGTCCAGATAAGGTGAAATTTACTTGTTGCTCTGGGTGGGTATGCATTGTTCTATTCTTACTATCTAATTCTAAAACAATTAAAGACATAAAAATAAGTTGAGTTCCCAATTATTTGGGCACACTAAAGATACTAGAAAATATTCAGTAATGTTAAGGACCCACGGGCTTAAGTAAAGTGATGGGAAATTCTGGATTTAGGTCCAATTTGATAACTAAGAGAGCTAATCTTAAATAAAGAGAGAGAAAGAGAAAACTTTAGTTGACCGCAAATAGCTCATGCATGACCAATGGGAATGCCTTTTAATATTAAAATTTTGAATTCGCTTGACTAGCTATTTTCGTTCACCATATACTGGGTACTCACACATGCCACAATTTATGACAAAATCTCAAATCTCGAGTGATCCTATGGCTCTTCACTTTAGTGGCAAACACCCATATGGTGAAAAAGGAACAAAGTGAGGCCTCAAGTGACTCTTTTTTTTAAAAAAAATATTTTTTTTGAATGGACAAAACTAGCAAGGCATATAGGTTGATCATTAGTTAGGTCAGAGGCAATCCAGTCGCCTCATTGTATTGCATGCATGGTAGCTTTAAATTCAAACCAAGACTAAGTCTAGTGGAGTCTAGTGTCATCTTTGCATTACATGTAAGAACAAAATATGTGTTCATATCTTTACTTATTCCTTATGCAAGAACTTCAAAACCCACACATTTTCTCTTTCTCACCTAAGAAACAAGTAAAGAGGGGCAATTGTAAACACTGTATTTTGTCCGGATCCCTTTTAAAAAAATAATTTACATAAAATAAAATAGTTAAAAAATAATATCTCCCAAAGATTGCCATATTTTAAGGAGTTATGATTTTCTCCTTTTTGAGATTTTCATAAAACTAAAAAAAGTAATAAATCATTGATTGGGATTTGATATCAAATTAATATGGAAAAAAATAAAGTAAATCAATCAATCTCAATGTAAATATCAAAGAAAAATAATAAAAGAGATTTTTGTGATTTTAGAGCATTAATTGAATGATTTGCCTTTTGGCACTATAAATAGAGGCAAGGTGAGAAGAGAAGGAGGAGAAAAAAAAAAGGAAAGGAGGATTGGAGTGAAAGAGAGATGATATGTGAGGGTGGTTTGAGAGTAAAGAAAAAGTTGAGAGTAAGTATTGTTTTTATCGAAAAAGTTTAAGGTAGGAAATTTCTTCTCTTAATCTTCATTCCATCTCATTCAATCTCATTGCATAGTTGAGATTTTCTTATGGGTAGAACCTTTTTAAAATATGATCTTATATCTTTTTCTCTTCTTGAATATTTCCATAGATCTCAAGTTTGATGTTTTAAAAGATCCATAAAACAATTTATTCACACTGATGAACACCTTATAATAGGTGAAAGTATGCTTATAATATATTTTGTTTTCTTCTCTTCAATTTGTTTCTATAGACCTCAAAGTATGATATTCTGGTGAAGTCCTAGAGACAAATCACTGATATTCATGAATATCCTTAATAAGGGTAGAAGCATATTCTTGATAATAATGGATAAATTTATCCTATTTTATCATGATTTGTATTCCATAAGTCAAGGTGTATAACTACATGATTATGGTCATACTTACCTAACACATTGGCTAAATTAATGAAATGACACTCTGTAATATTCCTTCGGACTTAAACATTGTAATGAGTTTTTATTTATTTGTTTCTTTCTTCTCATTTATTTATTTATTTATTTTTCCTTCTTTTCTTTCATTTTTTTGTTCTTTTCTTTCTTTCCTCTGGTTTCTCTTTTTTTTTCTTTTCTTTTTCTTTCCTTTTTTTTTTCTTTTCTTTCTTTCCCTTATCGTTTTCTTTGTTTCTTTATTACTTTTTCTTCTTCTTCTTTTTCTTTTCTTTTCTCTTTTGTTTTGTTTTGTTTTTTTTCTTTTTCTTTCTTTCTTTTTTTCTTCGAAAGGTTATGATATTAGATAATTACATTTTTTCTTTCAAGATCATGAAATTCAGTCAAAACATTTATCATTTAAAATTGTGGTAGAAGGCACATATGGCTCTGAAGAAGGTAACTTTTATGTGTTTTATAATAATGATAGTTAAGTGATTGATTACATTATTCTTCTTATCTCATACGATTAGGATAATATGATATTTTCTCATTAAATATATGTATTTTTTTAATTTTTACCCGGTGAGATTTTTGGAACCTCCATGAATGTTTGGATTAATAAATTTACCACATGTTACGATGTGCCTCCGCTAGTATAATAATAAATTATGTGTTTTTTATGGAAAATATTTTTTAAAGATTTTCTCAAATTTGATAAAGTTTTGAACACAGCATTTCTTTAAATATAATTTTATAATATATTTTCAAGTTATTTTATGTGAGGTTTTTAGAAGCTTCCATAGGTATATAAATCAATTAGTGAACACATGGAATTTTGAGAATCTTCATGGATTTATTAACAAGTAATAAATAAATAGCTAAATAAATTTTTATATAATATATATAATTCAATTTTTGAAAATGACAAATCTATATAAATTTTCTTAAAAAATACAAACCTATTGAGATGAGTTTTTACCCCGAACTACATGAACTTTGATCCTATATTAGGGTACGTAGGCCTTAAACTCTTATTCTATGTTAAGTCCATCTTTGTAAATAAATCCATTTTATTTTTTTTATTTTTTTTATTTTTCTTTTTTCTCTATACATGTTTTATAAAGGTAATTAAAATAGTTTTAAGGTCACATTGATTTTGTATAATCAACTTAAGGTAACAGTTTTTATGAATGGGTGTTATGGGATACCTAACACCTTCTCTATGATACAATCTACTCCCGAACCCTTTATGTTTCATAGCCCATATTTATTTTAAAAGGTTTTCCAAAATTCCTCTTTTAAAAATTTTGGTGGTGACTCTACTTTATTTTAATTTTTCATTTTTAGAAAGTTAAAAAATTAGGTGTGATAGTTGGAAAGCAGACTCATATACTTAAGAATGCAAGAATTGACTTTGTATACTATGAGAAATGATCGCCCAAAGTTGAAGTTCAAAATCTGGGCAGATACTGGAAGCTGAAAATGAATAGTAGATTTTGATGAATGAACTGTACAAATTGGTATGTCCAAATTGTAGTTTCAATTTTCTCTATGAAATCTAAGATGTGAATGATTTTTAGAGACTTGAACCACTGAGAAATGATTTTTTTACATTTAATTATAATTTTTGAAAGTTTACTACACAATTAAAGAAATAGTTCATAGACAACAGTTTTTATAGTTTTGAGTTCTCAATTGGTTTAATTTTTCAAAAACCTTTTTTATCTGAATGAGGCAGTATTCATGGGAAAAGTATTGAAATGTAGGATATAACATCCTTGCTGGAGTCTCCTCTTAGGAAGCACAAAAGAGACGCTTTTATTAGAGAGTAACATGTTAAATTGAACAAAAGCTACACAACATATGATTCTATTTACCCAAGCTAAAGCAAAAACCCATCTTTAAAAGAAGAGAAGATAGGAAATCACATTCTACTTGATCAAATGCCTTATTCATGTCTAGTTTCACTACAAGCTCTGCTTTACCTCTCCTTTTCAATTTGAGATGATGAAAAGCCTCATGAACCATCATAATGTTGTCTTGAATCAAGCAACTAGGAACAAAGGCTCTTTGACACTCAAAGATAATATTATTAAGAAGAGGTTTCAATTTGTTAGTGGGAACTTCTGAAACAATATTATATAAAAAATTGCAGAGACTAATAGGTCTAAAATGACTAACACTCAAGAACATCATTCTTAGAAATGAGGACAATATTAGTATGATTGATTTGACTTAAATCAAACTAAAAGAAAAGAAAGATTTTACCATTGACAAATTTTATCACCCACAATGTCCCATGATTTTTGATAAAATATAGTAAAGCCATCAAGTCCCAGGGCTTTCATAGCTCCAAGCTCACAGACAACATTTTTAACTTCTTTATTTGAAACATGTTGCAAGAGAAGAGCATTATCTTCCAGAGAAATGACTTGATCAACAAATTAAAGGACTTCCAAAAAGTCGAGAGGATAAGAATTTGAAAATAGATTATCATAAAAATTGGTGAAGTAGTGCCCAATTTGATCTTCCTCTTCTATCCAAGAATTGGTCTCATCCTTAATTTTGATGATCTTGTTTCTGTACCTTCCCTGAACAATAGTAAAATGAAAGAATTTAGTATTCTTGTACCCACTTTTGAGCCATTGAATGCAAGATTTTTTGAGCCTACTAGTTTTCTTCTTGTTGCCAAAGTTCTGCTACTCTCATTTTCAGATTAGAAATTTGATTATCAAGATCTTGACTCTAGGTTTGCTATAAGCAAGAGTTAATTTGGGACATCAGCTTGTTAATGGCATGACAAGCATTTTTTAACTCTTTCTTGCTCCATTGAGAGAGAACCTCTTGAAGCTTATTGAGATTGTCCACAAATTCTTCTATAAAGTCTTCCTCCTCCAAACTTTGAGTTCTCTAACTGTTCTTGATTATTTTCATTAAATCCAAGTGAGAGAGCCAAGTCATATCAAATTTCAAAGAAGAAGGGGTTTTCTTATCAACAAAATTGTAGTAGAGAAGTATAGGACATTGATCTAGCTCAAGTGCTTGACATTATGCATGGGTGAAAGCCATTCTCCAACTTGTATTGACTATAACTTGATCAAGTTTTTCTCTGATGCAATTATCCCCATCTCTATTATTGAACCAAGTAAATTTTATGCCTTAACTTCTATTTTTATCATCCCCTTATAATCCATAAAATCCTTGAAGCTGCTTAGCTCAGCATGAGTCCTCAATCTACTACCGTCATTTTCAGAATTATATAAAGTATATCGTTAAAATCACCTATAAGGATCTACATAATATTTGTAGATGGTGCCGAGTATTGCAGCAAGGACCACTATCTTGATCTAGAGCGCCTATTAGAAGGCCTGTAAATAAAAGAAATGTATCCTTTGCAATCTCCATTAAAGATAACTTTTTCAATATGGATGACATTCTTATTAAGCACAAATGTGTTAAAAGTAAGAGCATCATTCCACCATAGCACCAATCCATCAGAAACACCTATCAAATCTACATAAAGAGCATGATTGAATTTGAGCTTTCTTTAAATTACCTTAATTTTCCATTTCTTCATCTTTGTTTTTGAGATAAACACAAGATCAGGCTTGTACTTTCTACATTGGTAGTGGAGGTTTCAAATTGTCAAGGTAGCTCCCATTCCTTGATAGTTCCAACCTAAGAAAATCATGTCTCCTTGGTGGCTAATTACAGCCAGCCACCATGCCTTTCTTCAATATCAGCAACATCAGTGTGTCTCAAGGGGGGATGTTCAACTAAAATTGGAGATGGGATAGTTCTTCCATGTAGTATTGAATTTGGATTTTGAATTATCATGGTTAACATTTAATTTGAGATGTTAGAAGCTTAATTATGTGTTAAAATTGTGAAAACGGGATTGGTTGTGGTGTGTCATGAATTTTGGCTAAAACTATGTGGAATTAAGTGTTTGTAATATTGCCTAGGTAGAATACCTATTCTAAGTAATACTGCATGCTTCTTACATTAAGGGTTAGTTATGGATTTAACTTGAATGAAGCGCATTAGTGTAGTGTTGATTCTCATTCTAAGAAGCCATTTCCTCCAAGTAAGATGCTAGGTTACCACCTCTCTTTCATACATTTTCACATCACATTTATCTTATTTTACATTGTTTAGTTCTCTTTAATTTTTGAGTGTTTACTTAGCTTAATTTGTGTCTTCATTGCTTTTAAACCAAAGCCCCCATCAAATCTAGTAATTTGCTTAAGTCTCATATAACTTAGTGTCACACTGCACCCTTGTCAATTTAATTGTTAGTTCTTACATTCATCTGCTCGCATTCTTGCTTGCATTTTAGTTCATTCTAGGTGTGCATTTAGTTATCAATTTTTGGCCTAGACTAAGTTTGTGCTTTACCTTCCATTAATCTCATTTCCATTCATATTCATATACTCTCACATAATCCTCTTATTTCCTTATACACACTCACTCACTCTTTCATCTTAGTTTCAACCTATAGCATTAGTTAATTAGGCTAATTTGCATTCATTCATCTAATCGCATAGCATTGCATTTTGTTCACTTAGTTTCTTGTTCATACACTCATCCACTTGCATATTTTTTAAATATATACATTTGCATTCTAGTTAGCATCTTGGGTTAGTACATACTTAGTTAGTTTTGGGCCTAGGCTAGCACATGCTTTCCTATCCATACACTTACACTTTCATTCACACTTATTTATTCCTTAATTTCTTCCACTTCCATACATACATACATACTATTGAAGATTGTGTTCTAAGCTAATCATTATATTATGAACCTTGTACTTTATGAAAAAGAAGGAATTTTTTTATTATATTATTATATTGTTTGTATATTTTTCTTTATAATAATAATATTCTTGGATATATCATTTTATCCTAAACATCCCTAGTTGATCATCTTTGTGGGAACAATGATAAACTAAAACTAATATGATTTTGATTGATGATTATGTGTTAATTATGTATCAAGATATAAATCAAAATTATAAACACCTGTTATGGAATAGGCATTGAATCGACCCATCATGAGACAGTTACATGGATCAGGTCATAAGTATATCTCATATATATAACTATGTCACCGAGCCCTTAGACTTAAGATCACCATAGCTTTCTACATGAGGAACACTGTGTTTTGGCATAGTCATAAGTCACCTTTAATCGGGTGATCATAAAGGCTATCATTGGGCATAGTGAAATTCATGTAAAGAAAGATGAATGATCAAGATGGAATTTGTCTCTCTAATTATTGAAGAGATATATTTGGGCCCCTCAATGAGCACGACCATGCACAAATGGAAGGGTTTCCATTTATTCTGTCAGTCTGCTCAGAGATTGAGAAAGTGATGGTCGTGTAAAATGAGAATGACGTTTCCATACCTCACACTTGACCTAGATATCGTGAGACAAAAGGGATGTGATAAAGTTGTATGATAGGTTATATCGGATTACCGATCTATATTATTTGGATAGTCACAATGTCTTGCTAGAAGCCACTTATAACTTGTGAGTACAATAATGTTATTGGCCCACGTTTAATGTTATATGGGCTTGTAGGGTCACACATAAGAACATAACAACTCGAGCTAGAATGTCCAGAATTATTGAATCTAAAATGTATCTAGATTCAATGAATTTAACATTAAATTTATGGTGGAGGAATTTTATAAATAAATATATTTGATATATATTTTATAAAATTTGAAATATATATGTGTTTGATATATTATATATTTGATATATTAAATATATTTTGAAATATATATATATCGTTTAATTAATTTAAATGAATTATATTTAAATTTAATTCTATGTGATAGATTTAAATTTAAACTAATGTGATAATTTAGATTTGATTTATGTGATAAATTCAATTCAAATTTGATTCTAGATTTAGATTAAATAATTAGTTTAAATTTAATCTATTAGATAGATTTAAATTTAAACTAACCTATTTATATAATTAAGAGTTGATTTAATTTAAATAATCATTTTAAATTAATCAAATCAAAAACCCTATTTATATAAAGATAGAGACTAGGGTTATCTAGGATATAATTCAAAAAGGAGAGTCTCCTCCTACTCTAAAGAGAGAACTTGTATGGACATACATACAAGTGTACAGATGTTCATAAACGGCAGTGCTAGCACACTTTTCGAGTTGGATTCACTATTTATGTGGATGCCGGTAGAGGGAGCTGATCAGAAATGTCAATTCCTAAGGTTTGATAGTAGAAAAAGAACCTGAAAAGCCATATACTAAAGGTAAAATTCTCCTCTACATCTCAATTTTAAGCAACATTGACAAATCCATGAGAGGGATTTGGTTGTGTTATTCTGCTACATGTGCATCGAAATTCCCAACACGTAACCCCATTTCATACCATACTAGTTTTGGATATACCTAGGTTAGCTTAGTTTGTATAGGTTCACTCTCTTGCATACTTTTATTTATAGGTAGATTTACATACATTTAGTTGCATTAATTAAGTTTTCTTTAGTTTTGCTTTTTCATATTAGTTATAAATTACATCATATCCACACTCCATACATATCACTTCCCACATATTCATATCTCTTACAGACATACATATACTTGTTCGTACTTTCATACATATAATATACATTTGAATTGATATTTGTCTAAGAATAAAATTCACAATCTTTAATAAATTCATTTTTATAATTATCTTGCATACATGAATTTAGTGAAGAATTTACGTGTCTAGGTTGGTGACAACAACTTAGTCATTCAAGTGCATATTACTGATTGGTAAGCATACATGTTACGTGACAACATAAGTTGAGGGTCTAAGCTAAATTACATGTGTGAAGTTTGCATTTTCTCTATTAATTATCGTGATTACAATTATGTAAGTGGACGATTACATGATTGTTTAAATTAAAGGGACAATGCTAATACGAAAATATTAGTCATGATCCTAATAAGATGGATTAATTATGATAGTAATGACGTGAACTTATAACCTTGATCTATGTATGTGATAAATGCAAGGTTGACTTGTCAAGGTCATCTTTTCTCATTAACATCGCAAACTAAGATAATCAAATAAGTAAAGTAATCTAATCTATCAAGACAAGTGAACTCTTTTATCCTTTGTATTTTGGAAAATATCTAATTTTATTTGCTCAAAGCTTGAACAAAGTAAATCAATACGTCCACCTTCCTTATGGGTTTGACCCCCTCAATATTCGATATTTTGGAAATCTGTAATTTGATTGGGAGTAACACAACCTGTCCCTACCCTTTTATAGATAGAGTGTGTAACATCCCAAAGAGCCAGAATATCTAAATATTTGTAAGGAATTAGCAAAATAGGCAGGCACCATTTTAGATAAAAAAAGGGTAAAAAGGTTATTTTTCCCAGTCAAATGAAAAAATGAGAAATTATTTTTTGTCCCTTAAGAATTATAAAAATAATATTTACATCCGTAAATTTAAAAAAAAAATTACATGGAATGAGAATTAAAAAAGTCTTGGGAAAAATTACACCTAAGACCTGAAAGTTTCAAAAATTATAATTTAACCTTAGGTTATGGGTAATTTTATAAATATGAAAAATTATTGTCAAATCGAAGCTCTCAACAAGAGGAGTCCAATGGTATATAACACTAAGGATTAATGATTAAGGATAAAAAAAAATTAGTGCCAAAGATTAAAATGTAACTTTATATCAATAAAACTGTTTTTTGATCTATAAAAGCTAAAAAGACAAAAACAAAAACTATTGGACATAGCAAAAGGACATTTTTAGAGACAGTATAAAAAACTAATTCTAAATACAAGTTTACTTTAATCATGTACTCATAAAGTGATTTTATACTGTAAAAGGTAACTTTACCGGTCCAGGTATAAAGTAACCGATATAGGTATTACTAGACCAGGAAAAATATATAGTATTTTGGCCAATTTTCTCTCTCTTGGACATCAATTCAGCCCATTATTTTTATCCAAAACTTCTCATGGAAGGCATGCAAAACAACTTCTTGAGGAAGGCTTGACTTTTGGACCAAAAGTGATTAAGGCTTAAGTGAGAATTAGTGAGATAATTAGGCCATATAATCCCTCTCTTTCTCCTTCATTCTGAATGACATTTGCAACAGCAAAAACAGAAAAAGAAAAAGCAAGAAAGAAAGTGAGCAAAGAGAGAAAAGAGAAGGAGAAAGGGAAGAGAACTTGAAGGCACTTAAGATCAAGTGTAAGGTAATTGTTCTAGCCACCTCCAACTTTTGATTTCAAGTAGTTTGGGGTAGGTTATTTGAGACTTCTTCTTCCTCCCTTTCCCTTAGAGTTTTTCCCAAACCATAACTTGTCCAGTGGATGAGTTTTCGCCAAATAAATAAAGGGGGATGCTTAGAAAATTCATATAAAGCAAGTTTTCACAACTAGTTTGAAGTATTGTGAGGAAATTATTTTCTTCAACTTTCCCTAAATTTCGGCCAGAACAGAGGGTCAGATTAGAGTGGGATTTTCTTTTTTTTTGGTCAAAAATGAGTTCCTCATGGTGGAAAACCGTAGGAACAAGTATTGATTTCGTAAAAAAGCCAAAGGAAAATAAAATGGAATTTTAGGGTTTCATGAAGACTTTATGATGAAAGTCATAGAACCATTGGGTTAAGTAGTTATATGATAATATATTTTGGTTTAAAGAAGGCTAAGGAAGCTTTTGGAAGTGTTTGGAAGAGGTGGAACTAAAGGAAAAAGCAAGAGGAATTCACAAAGGTAGCATTACTTTTTGACTTACATTATGTTATCATGCTTGCTTTCAATATGTTTGATGCTTTACCATATGATTTTATTGTTGCCTTGTGATGTTTTATGATGTTGGCTAAGTTAAATGAGAGGTTTTGAGATCCCCGAGATGTCCATTTTTCGAAATGAAACTCTACCAAAATTTTTGTGAAATCATATGACTTAAATATGCAAGTGTGTTTGATCACTAATTCTTTAATGTTTTTATGTAAATGTGATAATAAGATTGCATGTATGGGTAATTGCTACTGACATTCTTTGAATCTCACCCCCCTCAATGACTAACCATGCTAGGAAAAAAACAATGGAAAAAAGCTCAGGGAGGATCTAGATGCATGAAGAAGATAATGATGAATAGTTGATGATGCAAAGTCATTATGTTATAATGTGATCATTTGTATCAATATATGTATAGATGAGTGATGCTGCCATTATTTGCTATCATATATTTCTAAGTTTTTCATTATGTTATGTATGAATGTGGTACAATGAATGATGATGTAAATATGATATGAAGCTTATTTTGCCAAGACATGAATGGAAATGTATAATCTGGACACCCTAACGGAAACATAGGTACTATTCATGTAAAATAGGGCAATTAATTTTAAGTAATATATATGCTCTTAAAGTACACAAATGAAACTTTAACATGGTCTAGAGAGCACCTAATTTGGAGTTAGGTACGAATTATAGTGATTTTTCAAATTTAGGATTCAAAACGGGGCAAGATTGGGAAAACTGGAGATTAAAAGTTAGGTATTGGAAAATTTAAAAGATAATATAAAATATTACAAAACTCCAAAAACTCAATGACTTATGTGTATAGAAAGATCTATGTTCTAAGTTTCATATGCCGCTAATTTGGAGGTAATTGGAGCTATATAATAGAATATATGGAGATTGTCCCAAAATTATTTTAGTAAAAGTTGAATTCTGACCCTTCACAATTTAAGTTAATATCGTGCCATGTTCAAGTGAAAAAAATGTACAAGAAAAATATATCTAGAAATTATACATTTAGAGCTTTCCAATAACATAGAGTGTGCATGATTTGATCCAAAATAGAGGGAAATATGATTTTTCAAAGTTATTGTTAAAATCAGAAATTTTCAGAAATGACCAAATCTACCATATTTTTTGAAGGAATAAAATGTACTAACTGGCCCAGTATTTGCTCTATTGCTTATTTTTCCCATGTATAGAATATTTTTATCTATTTTTATACACTTGAATTACTTCAATATGAGTTTTCTAGAATTAGTTATAAATTTTCAAAATTCATAAGGAAAATCAGAATTTGGCAAGTAAATAGTACCTTAGAATTGAGAAAATTTTGTTTTGAACTTAAATTGAATCAAGCTTCTTTTCAAGCATTTTGGACTTTAAAATGGTCTAATACATGGAAAAAGGGTCATAATATAAGGTGTTACAGAGTGTGGTTATGCTGTACACAAAATTAGCATTTATGTTATCAAATCATTCAAAGTTATAGCCTTCCCTACTAAGGCCAAATTGTTAGAGTTGTTTTGTAACATTCTCTAATTTCTGGAAAAATGCTACAATATATTTAGATATGTGTAAATATGGCCTAAGATGTAAAATTGAGTGGAAAAAGAAGTAAAATAGTAAGTTTATATGTGGGGGCATAAAGAAAAATGAATTTACAAAATGTCCCTACAAAAAAATTATTTCAAGTTTGATCCCTAAGAAAAATTACAAAAAAGACCCAAAAGAAAAAGTATTTTCATTTTGGTCCCTCCCAAGAGCAATTTCATAATTTTACAAAATTTATATCAAAATGAACCTTTGACATGCTATAATGTGTTGAGTTCAAAGGAAATAATTTGGAAAGAAATTAACTATAGAATATAGTAGAAATTATACTGCAAAAGAAAAGGTATTATGGGTCCCACAAAAAATAGAAAAAGTAAAAAGAAAAGTATGTGGACCTCACATTAATACTATTTGGGATAGGATATTAAATTAAAAGTAAATTCAAAATAGTTATATCTTGTATCCATAAAGTAACAAAATACTACAAAAGTAACTTTATCTGACCAAGCATAAAGTAAACCAGTATAGGACTTATCTGGACCAAGAAAAATATGCAATATTTTGGATAATATCTCCCTTAAAGTGCCATGAAAATAGCAGCACATGAGGAATTGAATATTTTATTACTTCTCTAGCTTTCTCTTGAAGTTTCAAGAATGCACACATATCAAGTTTTGGTGATTTTGTGAATTTTATAAATACTCCCTCTCATAGCCGACTTCAAGCACAAGGAAAGGGAGTGTGAGCTGCTGCAATACACACATGAAAGAGAAGAGCAACGTGAGGAGAAGAGAGGACGAAGGAAGAAATAAGTCAAGCTACAAAGGTAAGTCTGTTCTCTTGATTCTTTGAGATTTCTAGTTTATGGTTCAAGTAGTTTAAGATAGCTTCTTGGGGTTTTCTTCTTCTCGTCTTGGACTTTGAGTTTTGGCTATACATGAGAAATGATGAAAAGTAAGCTTAAGTGAGTTTTGAAGCAAGTGAAGGAAAAATCCATTTCTTTTCCTATGACCCCTATTTTTAGCCAGTGTATACAGGTAAGAAGGAGTGAGAATTTCATGGATTTGATGCAAAAAATAGATTCTTCATAGTGGAAAATCTTCAGAACAAGTGTTGAAACCTTGAAGATGCAAAGATAAATTATGAGTTTTTAGAGTTCATTTGAGACTTTATGAAGTAACCCTTTGATTTAGTTGATTGAGTTAACATTTAATGTTGTTTTAGTGGTTGAGGAAGCTTAATGAAACTATTGGAAGCATTGAATTCAAGAGGAATAACTAACGGAATAACTCATGGTAGCAAAGTTCATTTTATTGCTTTATGTTATTGTATTGTGTTTTATGATGTTCTAAAATTACCATATTGTTTTTGGGATGTTTTGTGACTATATATGGGCTATTTTATGAGAGAATTTTACCTCGGGATGTCTATTTTCTAAGGGGAATCTCTACTGAATTTTTATTTGATAATATAGTATTTTGATATTTTTATGTGATTGTTGAGATTTTATGATGTATACATAGCATATTGCATGAAATGAGCTAGCTACTGGGATTTTTCATAATCTCATTCCCCAAGTATTCAAATGTTAGGTCCAAGAGTGATGATAAGACTATCATAAAGTTTTATTCCAACATTCTTCCTGGTTTAATTGATTATTTAGTTTATTTCCCGTGAGAAAAGGATTAACTAGAGACTGCCATAACAAGTAGTTCTTTCTAGCTTGGTAGAACAAAGTTGACTCAATGTGATGTTTAAGGGACCACCACTACCAACAACTCCGTTAATGTCTGTCAAAGTAAGCTCATTATCTCGCACTATAGCTGGATTGTTATTAGAGGTGCTAGGTGTTTTGAATGCCATGTTGCTAACCTCACAACATTGATACCAAGAAGGAAAATTAAGGAAGAAGATTAAGGCCAAATGTGCAAAATCTATTATGCAATTCAATAAAATGAATAGATATATGGTGGCTTAGATATAAAATAAAGTCAATTGGAACCCTTTTAGCCTGTCACAAGATCTTGAGTAAATAAACACAAATAAAATACACATGTTTATTATAATGGATATAAGCAAAACCTTACACTACACGATACAATTGCTCTAGCTTCAAGCACAACAATCTTATGCACACTTCCACATATAATATGTGTTGTACTCTTATTTTCCATCATAAAGTCATGACATCTAAATGTGGCTGCATTTTTTATGTTGCGCTTAAAGAACTTCGTCTGGTACCAATGCTTTTAGATCAGCATCAGTAACTCTCTGATGGCATCAAACATTAAAGTTAGAAAAGGCAAAAATATTTACATGCACAAAAATATCTTATAAGATATGATGTGAATAGTACTATTATATGATTCAACAGTGCATTTGCTATGAAGGGCAAGTTTACTTAACCTATCTAAAATTATTTCTTACACAAGATAATGATTCCAGTAGCCAGTGAAAAATATCAATTGTGATTAAAATATCCATAAAATTTCATTGGCATGTAAACAGATAGTTAAATGACATAATCATGACTTTTAACAATGTGACTCTAATAATTGAAATCAGCGGTGTTTTTTTCTTTGAGCTTCTTGAAGAAAAAAGATCTCACATATTGCCTTTCCTTCATATTGGTTTGGTTCACTTTCTAATTCACAGTGTTTTTTGCCGCCATAACATCCCTCCTAACTTACTTTCAAATTCTAGATGAGATATGATATATGATATACGTAACTAGACGCGAAACTATAAAAATGATCAAAGTTGAAGGCACGTGGTCATGTAGTATGTGTTATCATATTTATGATTATCATTCATCAATATCAATCATCAATATAAAATATAAATGGTTCCAAACTATTCAAAGTCCTTATTAGTGTACCTTCTGTAATGTTCTCTACAATCTTTTTTTTATTTTTAATTCCTTTAATCCTTCTCTATACATTTTATTGGACTTCGTGAAGCTTTGTTTCTAATAAGGTTTAGTGCCCATTTGAATTACCTTTTCTGTAAAATATCTATTAGAATAATCATAATTTATAAAAATGAAGTTTGGATAAAAGTAGAAAAGTTTACTACAAATCTATTTAGATAAAAAAAAGAAAAATGATGGTTAGAAATAAGCATATCTATAATGCCATTTAGAGTGTTACTTTCACATGATTTAACACTTAATATTTATTCGTTTGGCCATTGAAATTTTTAATCTTAGTACGATAAAAGTTAGAAAATGAACACAATCTTTGAAAACTCTCCCTCGTGCATCACAAGAAAAAAAAGATTCTAGTTGTACTAATTTAAGGCATATTTGTAATGCCATTTAGTGCATTACTTTCACTTGATTTAGCACTTAATATTTATTCCTTTGGCCATTGAAATTTTAATCTTAGTACGATAGGAGATCTTTACTTAATATAAGGAATTTCTTTACTTGACGGATATAATTGAACTAAAGCTATTTGTGTCTGCGCACGCGGGGGCATGCATGTGTATGTAAAGGAGAAAGAAAATTACATGAGAGGAGGATAAGATAACTATCAAAAGAAAAAGGACAACAAGGAAAGCTAAAACCATAAAGTTGGGAAAACAATAATGTGGGGTGTCTAATCCCTATGAAAATTGTAACACTCCTTTTGCAACCAAATATATATAAAATCACAGCAAAGTTATGGATTGATTCAAAACTTCTCAATCTTTAATTTATCCTGAATAATCATGACAAATTAATAAGCAATTGACTCAAGTTTATACAGAGCTAGCTCAAATCTAACCAAAGATTCCAAACAAGTTAAGAACAAGTATCTTTTATTTACCTTCTTTTGCTCAGCCATTGCTTTGAAACGCCAAAACATGCCCTCAATTTGATCATCTCGGAGTACATAACCTAGCTGAAGCAACGGAGAATAACTCAAATGTAAGACACAATAAAATGTTCATTAGATATTTAGCTTGAAAAAGGATGTACACCTCTTCGAGTCGCTTTCTCAACGCATGACGTCCACTGCATTAAAAGAAGCACAAATGTGTCTTAAGAGAAGAGCATAAAAGTGCACATATTAATTGTACAAGATCTTGATCGATACAAGAAATGAAATAATCAAAGATCCACATTGTACTAACAAAAATTGCAATCTAACAACTAAGAGAAAATGAGGAAAACTATACTTTTGAGTTGAAATAATATTATTTTATTATTAATTTGGTCTCAATGATTCAAAAATTTGTAATTTAATATTTATGATTTATAAAAATTTTAATTTAGTGCTGATAGATAAAATATAATTTATGAAAGCGATAAAATTTAGATTGATAAATTAAATTATTTCTCAAATACAAGAAAACATTGGTAAAATATAACATTAAGGACTAAATTAAAATGATTTTTTGGCCAGAAAAATTAAAAAAATTTAAACCATGCATGAGGATCTAATGACTAATTTTTAAACTGTAAGAATTGAATTAAAAAATTAGGTGAAACTACAAGACTAAAAGTACGTTTTTTTTTTCCAAATGGTCTTCTATAGGAAATTCCGCATTAATAAAATATATGCTTGAATAACCTAAAAGTAATGGAGCCTGAGCCAAGGTTCCTCAATTGTAAGTATTTTAAAACTGAGTGAATAAATCAAATAATTAATCATGAGGATTCTATCATATCAATAATCATACCAACTACTTACGGATAAGGAAAATAATTATTAGCTTTTAATTCTTTTCATCTAGACATAACACTCAATTTATGAGATGATAATCCTAGCAAAATTCAAAAGATTCTGTCAAACATTGGTTTTCAAACTCAAATTAGAAAATGACACACCTAAGCTTCCCCAAGACAATTCCAGTTTCGTTGGATCTTTCAAACCCAATATCCTCAGGAGATATAATTTCATATGTACGTTTGTGTTTTAGCATTCCATCCTACAAAATAGATCACATTAGAACGTACCAAATCTGACAAAAGACAAAAGAAATGTCCCTCTCATAGTATAGTTAAGCAATGAGAAATGGAAACTTTTCTGTAGTTCGTGTGCAATAAATCAAAAGAGGTCTTCAAGCGTTGTGAAAGTCATAAATAAAAATTTAATCAATCGGAATAAATTTAGATGATCTATAGTTTTTGTGTGTGTAAATAATCCATTTGATGGCAAAATGTTAGAAATTAAAAAAAAAAGAAAAAAGAATAGGTGCCTCAACTCGAAAAGTGGAGAGGTAGGGGGGGAAAATGCAAAAATGTCCCTTCCACTTTAAAAACTAGAAAATAGGTTCCTCAATTTTTGTATTCGAAAAAATGTATAACTCTTTTCATTTCACCCTTGATATAATTTTTTATATGCAGATTCTGGATCCTTATTGTTGACATGAAAATTTCCTATATTTGTTTATAGAAAAATTTCCTATATTTGACTCTAATGCCAACATGCATTTAGATTAATTTATGATGAAGTAGTATATTATTATCTTTATTTCAATTTATAAAATATTTTTAATTATTGTATATAAATCAAAGATAATAGTTAATACGTAAATAATTTTATTTTTTTTCAATGACATTTACAGTAAAACAAAATTAAATATACTATATAACTCATAAAATATCTTATATTGTGATACAAATATTTTTTAGAAGTATGCCTGGTAAACCAAAATGGATGGAATAATTAATGACAAACAACAGCCCTAAAACAAATACCTTGAAAGTTGAAACTTGAAAGCGTATTCTGTTGAAATGAAGAGAAAGAGAGAGTAAAAGATGGGCTCCACCGTTGAGGGACCCACATGAACAAAGTAGAACCTACCATTCTGTGTGTTTGCTTCAGAAAAGTTTATTTTATAACCAACACCAAATGAAAAAATTACACGTCAAACGATCCTGATTCAACGGAAATAATTGTTACCAAAAGTTTTAAGGGAGGGGGTTTTCGCATTTTGCCCCTATTAAAATCGCAATAAAATAGGTATGGACAATTGTACATAATATATAGTTGGTAGAGCCCACTACAAAAAAATAAGCTTTCAGCGACGATTTTCGGCGGCGACCAATAAATGTCGTCGCTGAAAGTATGTTTTTGACAACGACAAAAAAAGTCGTCGAGTCAAACCACGAGTTGGTATAAAATCTGCTCCTACCCAATCTCATCCCACCTCCAATATATATTAAGCATATATAATATAATTTATCAAATAATATAATATTAATACATATGGATCATAAATATATTATATATATAATTATTTTTATTTAAAAATAAAAATCGAATTTAAAAGTCAACTAGAAAGCAATTTTTTTTCTTCGCAAAGAAAAATAAATATATTCATAGGAAAATTATTTAAGATTTAAAAATAAAAAATTATAATATAAATATTCATATAAATATAAGTATATCTAAATAAAATATTTTATGAAATTAGTAATTGAAAATAAAACAAATGTGTATTTTTTAATAATATATTGATTTATAAATATATATGTGTGCATATTAGTATGTAGATAAATAATATATATTTAATATTTCATATAAAGACTGCAGGTACATTTCAGCTCAACTGGCAAAACAGTGAACATAAGGCTTTGGGAGTAAGAGATCATGAGTTCGAATCCTGTGTGAACACATTTAAAAGCATTATATGACGTGGCGGTGACGTGGTGTGGGCTTGCGTGATGTGGCGGTGGACCCATGTGACGTGGTGGTGATGTGGCATTGACGTGGAGTGGCCCCGCGGTGATGTGGCGGTGACGTGGTGTGGACCAATGGTGACGTGGCGGTGACGTGGAGTGGGCCTGAGGTGATATGGCAGTGGACCCAGGGTGATGTGGTGGTGACGTGGTGTGGGCCCGGGGTGACGTGGTGTTGAGGTGGAGTGATGTGAAGTGGGCCCGTGGTGATGTGGCGTGATGGCAATGGTGTTTAATAGGCTTTCGGCGGCGACTAAATGTCGTCGCCAAATGTCAACTTTCAGCGACGACAATTTGGTCGTCGCCAAAGGTCTACTTTCAGCGACGATAATTATGTCGTCGCCAAATGATAACTTTCGGCGACGACAAACTTTCAGCGACGACAATTTACATTTTCAGCGATAACTATTTTCGCCACCAAATGTCTACTTTTGGCGGCGACATCTTTTGTCGTTGCCGAAACTTTCGGCGACAAGACTTATGCCGACGACAAAATTGTCGTCGTTGAAAGCTTTCGGCGACGACTTTTGTCCTTGCCGAAAGTCAAATTTTTGGACCCAGGGTGATTTGGTGGTGACGTGGTATGGACAATTGTACATAATATATAGTTGGTAGAGCCATAACGCATGCAAGGCTCTATGTAGAAGTCCACTTGTACACCCGATTTGATATGTGTGTGTGAAAATCATTTCAGAATTTATATTATGCTATTCATTGAATTTATTCTTTTTATTAGTTAATTCGTCAAATGTCTTATAGGAGAGGCTGAACTGTTGTTACTAGTGAAAACCCCAATAGAGTTTCGACATGGTTGTGTACTAACCTGGTGAATACCACTTTCATGAAAAAATGCATTAGCTCCAACCATAGCCTTGTGAGGTTGTACATGCAAACCAGTATACTCTTCAACCTATTGAAAAATATTATGAGAATTAAAGTAATATGTGAAGGCCAATACGAGGCAAAAGGAAAAAGAATAGCTTTAAATATCGAACCATTTTGCTTGTCATAAAAATGTGTTGTGTATTAATTCCTGTGTATAGTCCACCAAGCACATGAGATCCACCACATTTCAGGGCCATTACAACCTTGAGAGAAATATAAATTAGCCATGGTTTAGTAGCACTATAAATTAAAGAAAATAATATAAGATATCTACCTAACATAAGTACAATGAACACAAACTATTTTAGAAGGTTGTGTTTAAATTTGAAATGCAATATTGAAATGGTAAAAAAGAAGATAGAGATGTTAATAATATGCTTCTCTTAAGAGCTTGGGTGTTTGGAATTGTAAGAAATAAAGTAGAAATTGAGTTCCCAAAATTTAAGTTTTGGAAGCAAAACTCAAACGAACTTATCTGATTGCCTAGTAGTCGCATATAATCACCTACAGGACTGTTTGTTGTTTCCGAAGTAAAACACTCTAATTGTAACATCCCACATTGATTTTGGGGGTTATAAGATGTTTGGAACACAAAATATTTGAATTCCAAGAATTTCTCAAACCTAGAACTAACTTAACCCTAGAGAAAACCCGCCCTTGGCAAAAGCTATATATGGCAGAAATTTTATTTTTCCTCCAATAGCATTTCTACGTGAGAATGAGTCTCGCTGCAGTGAGCATTCACAAACCTATGAAAAGGTTTCGAGTTGGCATTTCAAAACAGAAAGAAAATAGGTAGCGCTTCAGAGGAGAATAATTAAGGTTCATACAGACCTCTCCGACTAAATCTTGCAAGGATTTTCTTAACCAAATTGATTTCATATTTCTAATTCCTATATCCAATCGAATAAGAGATGTCACTAATTACCCAAAATTCATATTTTTCAGTTTGGATTTAGAATATATTCTTTCATGAATGGATAAATCCAACTACAGTTATATGATTCTTGACATGGTCTTAGACCAAGTACTTGTGTACCCATTCTTATATAATGTCGTATATTTTGTTATAAATTTGAACCATGCTAACCCTAATACACATTTGCTGGTTAGAAAATTTCCAGTGTGCTTAAATATTGGTGCTTATTCAAAATGGCTCGATTTTGCATCCAGTGGGCTTGCTATAATGAATGGCATGGGAACCTTTGAGGATCGTGCAGCTGCTGCCGCTTTGGCATTTAGACTACATCTTTGGCTATGCTTGTCTAGATATTTTATTTTATTTATAATTGTGAGAGATAGCTACTATTTCAAAATGTTTATCTAGATATTGACTATGTTTATTTCAGAGACAATTTTTTGTTTTTATTTACTTTTTATGACTTCAATGCTATGTATTTGATATTAATGACTCATTTAGGTATCTTTTTGTTGTGTTGCTTTTATATTCCATTGCATTAAAATTTATTTAAAAAATCAATGGAAAAATGTTATATGTGAAAAGTTAAAATATTAGGAAGTAATAATGATGGATTAGTGACAAATCATCTCTCCTAAAAGCTCATACTAATGGATTATCCTATAAACTACTGACGGACAATATCTCTCACAAAATTGTAACGGCACTTCTGTGTCCATCACTAAATATATAGTGACAGGTCAACTTGCATTAGAAACTCTATCACTAACTAGTGACGGAACTGTCATCACTAATTTAGTGATGGATACCAATCTCTCACATTAAATTAGTGATATCATATTTATGACGATAGTTGTAATGGAAATTTTCATCACTAAATCACAAATTAGTGATAGATTTCGGCTTTTATTGACGGACATGTCACTAATAGTACTTTTCCTAATAGTGGAATGAAAAAATATAATGGGAAATAGAACAAAAGAAGAAAGTTATTTTTTAGATAGGAATTCGTCTCTTGTACTCAAAAGTAATTTGAGAAGGATAAATGAGAAATGTCTTTTGTGCAAAGAGAATGGAATCCCTTTTAAAATGTTGAACTGAACAGGGTAGTTTTTAGAAAACAAAGCTTCTGTCTATCGCTGCTCACATTCGAATGAAAAGAACAATTGTCAAGGACAAAGAGAAAGCAGTACTGGTAGGCAAGATCAGAATCTAGTATATGAAGCATATTAATAAGCGACCCATGATTTATTAATTCATTGTTTTGAGCCTAGAGTGAAGGGGATGATGCCAAGACAAAGATTTGTGGATTTTCTGTTTTCAAAACTGCCCTCATTTTCTCTGAATTTAAGTCCTATTATATCTCATGTATTTTAGTTATTAATTTTCATATTATAAGGGTAAATTAATCTATATATGTAGCTAAGAAACTGATACAAAACTTTGTAGTGCATCTTGATGAGAAAAGTAAGAAAAAGGGTGGAGGATCCAATAACTCCCAAGAACCCTGTTCTAAATAAAACTTTGTCTCATGCCTGCGGCTGAAATGATTGTATAATCCTAGTAACAAACAAAATCACATGTGACAAAATAAAGCTCAGAGTTACTTAATGTACTTGTAAAAATCTCCATGCCATCTTCCAATGCATCACTAGATTTCAACATTTTTCCTCAATTTTTGGTCTAAAGAGATTTTGTTTAAAACAAAAGGAGAGAGATGTGTATGGATTACACGAAGGACAATCCTTTTAATCAAAATCCACATTACTGAGATGGGTATATATATAAAAAACTAATAAAAGAAAATAAGCAGACGCTATCAATGAATAAGTTCTTGGATACAAGCTGCAGGTAACTTACTTAGCTACCGTGTATATGCATTTTCTGGAATACAAAAACAAGATTTACCTCTTCCAAGGATGCATTACCTGCTCTTTCACCAATCCCGTTTATTGTTACTTCCAATTGCCTTGCACCAGCACATGCACCCTGAAAACAATGAAGATAGTTAAGATCAGAAGTATAGCTAGGTCATTTTGGGTGCATATAATTGATCCTCTCCAACCATGCAGTTCGTGCAACTAAAAAGAAAGATATAATGATAGTCCCATTTCATAGATGGTGTTCATCCCACCAGAGTGTCTATATGCTTAGACTGCATGGTTGGAGAGAGTCTCTCTTCCAATTATCATAATTGATCCTCACTAACCATATATGCAGTTTGTGCAACTAGAAAGAAATAGATACAGTTATAGTTCCCATTTCACAGATATAGCCCACCCCACCATAGTGCCTATTTGCTTGTACTGCAAGGTTGGAGTCTCGCTTCCAATTATAATAATTGATCCCCTCCAACCATGAAATTCTTCCAATTGGAAAGAAAAAGACATAGTAATAGGTCCCGTTTCACAAATGAAGCCCATCCTACCACTGTGTCTTTGCCCGGACTGCATGGTTGGAGAGAGTCTCTCTTCCCAATTATAATAATTGAAGAGAGTTTGTTCCAATTATAATTAGATTGTCACATATATATATAAATATTGTGGGTATATATACCTACCTCTATGGTGTTAGCACTAGCAAGGCCAAGATCATTGTGACAGTGGGATGCAATTATAGCATTCTCAATCCCAGGGGTACTGGCTTTAATTTCAGCAATCAGTTTTCCAAACTCACTTGGCATAGTTATACCCACAGTGTCAGCTATTATCACAGTTGTTACTCCCGCCTTTATAATTTCTGCTAGAAATTGACAAAGAAACTTCCTATCCGATCTGGTACCATCAAGGCATCAACTTGAATATTATATTTAATTTAAAAATAGGTTTAAATTTAATAAAGCAAGAGTCAGGTCATATAAGCATAAATATAAGTGGGAAACAGCTATGGCAACATAAATAACGGGAAAACACAAAATCATATGAACAATATCTACAGAGGGAAGAATCAATTAAAATCCAAAATAGAAATATAAAGTGTAAGAATTATATGCTAGGTAAACCTTATACGTACTATATTACTTCAACTGTCACTCTTTGATCATCATCTTTAGTCAGGGACGGATCTGGACTTTATCATTTTTTTTAGTGGGGTCTAAACTAAAAAAAATATATTAAGTGGGGAACTAAAACCTATTTTAAAATATTTTGCAAACAAGTGTAAATATCAATATATGGAAAATCAAACTAGATTGGCTCGTTACATTGGTTCAACAAAGAATTGGTGTTTAATCTAGTCTAGAAAGAGGTAAAAAACCGGCCACTTAAAGACCGAACCGATAAAAACTGAGAAAACTGATCAAGAACCAATAAATCAGATGGAATCCGGCCAATTTTCCTAAAATCCGATTTAAGCTAAAAAGGTAACAGGAAAGAAAAAAAAAAACTGACAACCCAATACTTTGTACACATTGGCCTATGCTAATAACAATAGCAAGCCCAATCCATGTGGACATATGTAATCCCAATCCCCCACGTTTATATAAGCATTCCTCTCCTATTCCTTTTCTCATCCCTTCAGGGAACAATGTAGGACTTATTACTCGCCCTTCCATTTTTGTAGGCCTTTTTTTTTTTTTAATTTTCTTCAATCTTTGAACATTATTTTGTTTATTTCTTGAAGCTATTTTTTTATGTAATAATATCATTTTAATATTTGCGATACCTATTATTTATCTGTATTTTAATTTTAATCTTAATCATTTTAGTTTACCATTAACATGAGTGAATGATGAGCAAAGATTATAGAAAATTAGCATTATATAACTCTTAAAATTGCTTGATAATAAAGGTTTATGCCTTCCCCTCCCCTTTTTTTTTTCCTTCAATATTTGCTCACTTTTTCTATTCCTTGAATCTTTTTTTTTTATATAATAATATCATTTTAATCTTTGTGATACCAATTATTTATCTATATTTTCATTTAGCTATAATATAGCTCTTAAAAGTCCTTCATAACAAAATTTCATGTCATTTCCCTCTAACTTTTTTTTTCCTTTTTTTTCAATCTTTACTCATTTTTTGTTTATATCTTGAATCTTTTTTCCTTATGTAATAACATTATTTTAATTTTCGTAATACCTATTGTTTATCCATATTTTTATCTCAAACTTGATCCGTTAACTTTAGTTTTAATATGACTTTTAAAATTACTTGATAACAAAAACTCAAACCGTTTCCCTCCTATTGCTTTTAAAATATATTTATTTAACTACAACCAATTCGAGTCCCATCCAACCCTAATCAAATCATTGAACCTTGAATTGAATAGGTAGCTCGATTAATCTAGTGAACGGTCTAGATTTCTTAACATTAGTAAATATTGCCAAAGATGAACTAAGATATGGGGCCAACTTGCCCCATTTTATATCTGTCCCAGGCTTTAGTTGTTAAAGTTAACGCTATACTATTTATTAGTCATGAATAGTGCATTTTATCATTCCTAACTCAGTGTAAAAGCAATGTAGTGATAATAAAAACCAAATTGTAGTAGAAGAAAAAATTATTCTGCCAGACATTATTTTGATACATATATAGTGAGAATATTATTCTCTGCTTGATCACTCATTGTTGCAAAACAGGTTCGCTGAAAATCTTAGAGAAGTTACTATTTTTTTCTCATGAACATTTTACAATCTTTATAGACAAAATTGTCTCTATACATACTCTTATCTCATAGGAAGATATAAAATAATTAACCAAGAGATAAAAAAGATAAGCTATTCTCATTCTCGGATTTTCAAAGCAAGTGCCTCGCCATAATCTC
Organism: Adenanthera pavonina; assembly: GCA_026686845.1. Lineage (NCBI taxonomy): Eukaryota > Viridiplantae > Streptophyta > Magnoliopsida > Fabales > Fabaceae > Adenanthera > Adenanthera pavonina. Next base: position 4,366,412 of record JAIVEN010000019.1, on the reverse strand, counting down.
AAGAAAATTAAGTCTCTACAATTGTTTTCAAATTGTTGGTCAATCTCCTTAATATAGCCAAAATACCTTGAGAGCTAGATCTTCCTTTTCTTTAGGTCAATCATAAGGTATTTCACCTCTTTGATGTGTTCTTCAATATCAGGGCTTAAATCCTTTTTTTAATTTCTTTTTAAAGAAATCGGTATTCAAAACTTTTATTAATTGAAAGAAAATGTAAATAAAAAATAACTTCACAAAATCTATCATCACCACCCAAGCAACTTTAATATAAGACAATTACATATAACATGAATTTAAGCGTATGCTGTTAATTTTGTATTCTTAATTATATATATATATATCATATATCTATATATTATTTAAGCACTGACAAAATATTAGCTAAAACAATTTGACTCTTCTACTTCCTTTTTTTTTTATTTTAAAAAATATAATTCACAAAGACAAAACGTGAAAATATATATCCCTCAAAAGAGGGAAGAAAATTTGCCAGTTTTTTATTTTTTTCAAAATTTCAAATTTAACTTTTCTTTAAGCACAGGAATAGGGTGATCCCGAAGCCAGAATTTTATTTATTTTTTATTTTTTCTTTTTTTTTTGGGTGAGAATCCAGAATGTATTTAAAACTAATCAAATCAAATAATACATCATCAATGTGTTTGATAGTGATAGTTTTGTTGGGGCTCTTGCAATGTCCTCACCTCATTCTATTGGTTCTTAATTTAAAAAGGGAAAAATAAGTTTTTGGTCCTCGAGGTTTTGTCTAGTTTTGAAATCAGCTCCTGCAGTTTAAATTTTTTAAATCCATCCCTAAATTTGACTATGTGTAGTCCATTAGTCCTTGAGGTTTTAGAATCTACTGTAAGGATATCCCTGTGGCACTAACAGTGTCAAAAATACTGAGATAGAAGATGGAGACACACATGGAGCATGACATGTCAAAAAAGTGACAGTGTGTCCATCAAAACACAGCGTAAAGGAAAATGACCCATGGAGCAAAATGTGTAACAACCCTTATCATGTTGCTTTGGACTTAATCACAAGCTAATAAGAAGTTGCCTTGTATGATGCAGTATCGGAGGAATCAGGACCAGACGAAAGACAAAAATGGAGAAGAATTCAAGGAATGAGGCAAAAGCAAATGGCACCACGGTGACAAACTCATTAAAATTTGAAAAATATCAGAGGCAGAAAGGGTTCATGCCATGGCAAACTTGTCGACCACCGTGGCACCAGACACAAAACTCTGATAAATTAGGGCGAGATTCAATTAGATGAACAGAACAAAATTGGAGGAGAAGGTGAAGAGCTCTACTAGGGCAACGGATCTTCGACCTTGGGAAGTAGTTTTGGGACCCTAGAAGTTTCATTCTTGGATACTATGTGGATCTACACCCTTCATCTTCCTTTTTCTCTTCGGTTTTGGGATGATTTTCGTTGGTATGCATGAGGGTTCAAGGCTAGTCGAATTTCCACCGATTAAAATGATTGTTCTTGTATTGTGGAAGTGTTATGTAGTGTTAGGAAGGTTTAGGTATGAGTTTAAGAAGGATTATGTATGATTTGGTATAACCCGATGTTGAAAATGGTTAAGGAAGTGGGAATCTGAATTGTATAAGAATAATTGTGATTAGGATGATTATTAGGAACTCATTAATGCGTGTTTATGTTATTGGAACTCTGGGTTAAGGTTGAATGGCTAAATTGTGGATTTAGGTCATTATAAGTATTATGTTAATTAAAGGTATTATGATGTTGTAGTGGTTGTTTGGCTAATTGGAAGTGTATGGTTCATGATGAGTGCTTTGGAGCTTGCTAAATTCTCTTATATGTGTGGTGTCGATAATTCGATATAATCGAGTATTTGTGATATATGTGTGTCATGTTTATATATATATATATGCATGTTTCCGTTCATACCACGATATCATTATGTGTGTATGGTTTCCCATGTATATCATGGTATGTACATGACTACATGAGGTATGAATCCCGACCTCTGGTATTTGTAGATGATGATGATAAGTATGATGTTCTATATGTGCATATGTGGTTTTGTAGCATCCCCATACAATTGCATACTAGTATGACCATGGTTATGACTTTGATGATAATTGTATATTGTTAGCGGTATGTTAGCGTAGCATTAACATTATCACCATTTGATACATATTGTGAGGCGGATGTTGGGGTGATAATAAGAAGTGATATGATGATGATATGAGATATGACGATGATATGATTTGATGATATATAATATGATCATATGATGAAAGATCATTGCCACTAAATCCTCTCATATGGCCTGAAGAGCCAGGTGGCAGTAGACTGCACCATCCCTAAATCACCACCAATTTGGATGGTCCAAGGGAAGGAAAGCCATGGTTCAAGTACTAGTGTGACCTTTGACCACATTGCATTAGTGTGAGGTGAGCTTGGTAATGTCCCGGAATCATCCTTCACCAGTTGTTGGAAGGGAATAACCTATTTGAAATGTCTTGTGATGATGTCAACCAGTGGTTCTAGCCGTGTATGAGGGAGTATGCATACTATAACATTCTACATTGTATTACATCATTTACATATATGTGTGAGGTTGATAATATTATTGAATATGTGTGTTTGTCTCGATTATTGAGGCTTTGTCTTACACCTTCTGTGGCTAATATTTCAAGTGAAGACTCTGGTACTAGATCGGAAGAGACCAAGGAACCGTAGTTTTCTCTACTTATGGGAATTTCAAGTGTAATGAGTAGTTATATGTTATTCAGTTTATGTAAGATTGTGCCAAGTAGGCAGTTGTGGTTTGGTTGCATGTATGAGCATCCTGGGAGTACTATCGATATGCTATTGATGATAGGATGATTGTGATGATGATGTTAGTGAATGGTATGCTTGATTGTGGCATATGCCAAGGTTGAGATTTATGTGGGTGTGTTATAACTTGGACCCTAGTATGGGTCATTGTTGTTGGTGCATGTGTCTGTGGGCCGGATTGGCCATATTTGTGAGCCCAAAGTGGTTTTGGCCCTTGTTTGTATCTTTTGGGGAATATAGTCCATTATATGAATTTAAGGTTCAGGGGGGGTCAAATCTCATAGGAGTGATTTCTTCGAGGTGAAACCTCCTTGGACAGGTTAATTGTGCCATTTAGGATCTGTGTGAATGGTCCCTGGGTGCCAAATTGTCTTTGGTGGCAATTGGAGGTGATTGGTTGTGAGTTTTGTCTAAAAAGTAGCTAAAAGGGTGTCAGGTATTCAAAATCTCCATATTGAGAGGGATTTGAACTAGTGTTTATAATTAGATTGAGACAAGATCGACCAATAGGAGTTAAAATCAGGTCAATCAGAGGTCGGACCACAAAGTTGTGCGTGTCGAAGTTCACCTGAAAAATCAACATTTTACTGATACAAGCACTGCGACACCAGAAGCTTGGCCACAGCACCAAGCGGTTCTATCTCTCCCAGGCTGTGGCTACACTGTAGCTCATCACGGCTCAGCCCTGTTCTGGCTTGGTTTAAAGTTTTTCTGTGTTTATAAGATTGTAGGAGTTCTTTTTGGGGTCTTTGGGAATATGTTGTTACAAAACGCATAGCAGAGGAAGGATAGCGAATGAGAGAAGGGAATTTTAGTTGTTGCATTATAGGAAACTTGAAGGGTGGAGATGATTCCATGACTAGCAGAGCAAACTGAGTTGAAATAGAAGCTTTACAGAGTAGTCACTTCAAATAGTAAGGTTTAACGTGATTGGTGAGTTTAGTAAGCTTTTATAGAATGCATAGTATGCAACTCTATTTTTCTAGAAAGCTATATGCTTTTTGTTATAGGAATAAGGTCTAACATGATCAAGTACTAAATGGTTTGTTCTTATACTTTTTGTTATATCTTGAAAAGTAGGTTGCTTTAGTAGAGATTTAGGGTTATTTGTCACATAAAGATGGTTGCTTTATGAGAGTTAGAAGTTGTTTCTTTGTTGAACGTTGTTGTTGCTATGTTTCAGTCTTTTGTCTTCTCCTATTTTCTTTTTCTTTATTTATTTTTTGCTGATTCTTTAATGAGATGAACCTTGTTACTATCTTATGCTCTTTTGTTTACAAAGGCACCAACTTTCATGCAAAAAAAGGTTACTTTACAGGTGATTTTACTGTTTGAAGTTGTGTAGCTTTATGGGTATACTATTTGAGCAATAAAAAAAGCTAGCTTTATGTGTAGCAATTCCCTTACTGTTATATAATATGTCTCCTTGCTGCTGTTTTCTCTTTGCTCTATTTTTTTTTGAAAAAAGGTTAGTATTTGCTTTGTTGTATTTTCAACTCTGTTATATGGTCCAACTGTTTATCCATACTAGTACCTTGTATAACACTCCCCTTATTGTTGTATAGGTATGTTTACTTGTATATTTTGAGACTCTAGTTAAAAGCTCTAGTTATGTGCATGCATATTAGTACCTTATTTATAGCTTTTTGCAATATTGAAATGTTATACAACTTTATTTTCACAACTTCTTGTAATATTGGAGAATCAGAAAGATATATAATTATAGCAGATTTAATTCAAACTTTATACTTATAGCTTATTATGATAAACGAGAATCAACAAGATGATTAGTTATTACCCATAGCTCCCTATTTTTTTTCTTTTTTTATATACAAAATCATTTTTTATTCTATTTATTTTGTAGTAAAATGATAATATAATATTAATAACTTATTTGATTTTATAGTCACAATCTACCTCACATGGAACTTGATAAAGATATAGTTATAGATAGTGAAGATAATGAAAGTCCATATGATAATGACTCTGATGGGTAAGTTGAGGATAGCGATGAAGCAAATATTGATGGTGATTACTTTCATCCATATATTAACAAAGATGTAATTGAGTTTATTGATGAAGATAATGGTAATTGTGTAGGTGGGACACATAATCAAGCTACATTTGTAGTTCCAGAGTTGGCTTCTATATTTCCAAAGTTACCTTTAGCATTTGCTATGTATAATGAAGGGGATCTAATTATGCAATCTGATGATGAAAATGAAGAGCTACATTCTATTGATGGATTCAATGAAGATGAGGTTTTAAAGACTTCCAATTTCAGATGGGGATGGAGTTTACTTCAATTAGCCAGTTTAAGGATGCAGTAAGAGAATATACATTAATTAATGGTTGTGATGTCCGTTTTGTGAAGAATGATAAAGTGAGATGCAAAGTTGTGTGCAATCGTGGGTGTCCATGGTTAATGTTTGTAAGCAAAGTAGGAGACTCATTAACATATCAATTAAAGACTTTCCAATCTAAGCATGAATGTGGTGTGACATTCAATGGCAAGATGACAACTTCGAAATGGATTGTAGGAAAGGTAGTGGGACCTAGAAGGTCAAATAAGAACGTGAAGTTAGTTGATGTCATTTCATATGTGCAAGAGAACTATATGGCTATTGTTTTAGTTAATACGGCAATGTGGGCTAGGAGAATGGCAAAGGGTTTCCTCAATGGTGATTTCACAGCAGAGTTTCACAAGTTGCCTAACTATTGCAATGAAGTATGAACCAAAAACCTAGGCACTAGTTTCTAGTTACAGATTGAAAGGATACAGATAGAGCAACCACCTATATTCAAGAGAATTTATGAGTGCTTAGAGCCCATTAGGAGGGGTTTCTTGGAAGCATGTCAGCCGGTAATTGGATTGGATGGATGCTTCTTAAAAGGACCATATGGAGGAATACTACTTGTGGCTGTAGTACGAGACCCAAATGATCAGTACTTTCCATTAGCTTAGGCTGTGGTTGAGAGTGAAAATAGGGATTCTTGGACTTGGTTCTTGAAAAATCTCTTTGATGACATTTGTGATATGTCTAAACATAAATGAGTCTTCATTTTCGACCAACAAAAGGTATGAGATATGATTCTTGAGAAAACTCTTTGATTAACTACTAGTTGTCATAGTTGCTTGGTCACATGTTTTGTCCTTCATTTGACTTGCAGAGGTTAGTACTAATATTTAGAGAGTTGCTTGGGGCGTATGAACATCAATATTGTGTGCGACGCTTAAAGGCTACATATATACAAGATTGGGAAGAAAGGAAGAATGAGTTGAAAATGGTGTCAAAGGAGGCGTATGAGCATTTAATGACCTTTCCTCAATCATGTTGGACCAAGTCGCGCTTCAGATAATATGCAAGACATGATATGATCATGAATAACATATCGGAGTCATTCAATGGAAGATTATTGGAAGCACAAGAACTTCCCATTATCCAATTGCTTGAATGGATTTGGACATATCTAATGACTAGATTTGTAGAGAATTAGATTAGAGTTGCAAACTATGCGGGAAAAGTATGCCCAAGGCCTTGAAGAAGGTTGCACAAAGAGGCATATGAAGCCCATAATTGGGTGGCTAAGTGGGTAGGTAGAAATAGATTTGAAGTATCATATGTCTGATAATTGACACATAAGTTTATTGTTGATCTTAACCAAAAGACTTCATGTCGATTATGGAAATTGAGTGGCATATCATGCACGTAATTTTTATTTAATATGGTATTAAATTATTTTTCACCATGATAATAGAACTTAACAATAAATTTCATTTTGCAAGCATATAGTTAGTTGCATAAAGACTAAGTGAGAGGATCCACATGACTATGTGCATTTCTATTTGACCAAAGTTGCATACATGGGTTGTTATTCCCTAATTATTCAGCCAATAAATGGTTAGAATTTATGGATTCAAACAAGATTAGATCTTGTGGAGTCCCAACATACCACAAGTGTCCATGGAGGCCAAAAAAGCTACGAAGAAGGGAAGCAAACAAGCCATCAAGTTTGCACAAAGTGAGAAGAAGCATCGAACATGTTTAGTGTGCTACATGGTAATTATGGGCACAATAAGAGAACTTGCAAGCATAGAAGTTCTTCTAGCACATAACAAAGTGGCAACAAGGAGAGAACCAAGAACTAAGGAAGTTCTTCTGGAACCCAACAAAGTGTCCATGTTACCCTTCCTCCATCTAGTCAACAATAGTTACATATCATGATTATTATGGATATAGTTTTTGGTGGATGATAGGTTTGATATTAGTTATTGTGGAGGAAGCTCTTGGTGGATAGTAGGTTTGATGTTAGTTATTTTGAATTAGCTTTTCGGTGGATTTTAGGTTGGTTGGATGTTAGTTGTCATGGATCTTTTTTATGGATGTTACATGAATCCTCTTATGCAACAATGACAGATTGATGTTAGTTAAATATTTTGGATTAAATATTTTACATCATTGGTTGTTCACTGGTTGGACGTTAGTTAAATTATTTTTGTTAGTTAAATATTCAAGTAGTTGTTCACCTTGTTAAACCTTCCTAGGCAAAGCCTTACCACTTTTTTATAGTTAAAACCATGAAAGCATTGTTTATAACTTTATAAAATAGAGATTATTGAAATATAAGATGCATTTAACAATCAAACTTTGGCCTTCTATCAATCGAATTTCAATGCTTTATATGCTATACCTATGTATTTGCTTGCTTGAAATTCATTTGTTGATTTAATGAAGAATGAATTTTGCATGCTTGCATGTGTATGTGCTATGCCTGCTTGTGTATAATATTTGAACTTTGATGATTCAATATTCACACTTCAGACATTTCCTCATAAAGCCTTGAAATTCAAACTTTGAATCCTAACATTTATCTATTGGACCTCATGTTTTCATGCCTTCTGTTGAAACTCCGACATTCGAACTTTGAGGACAAAAAGTTCTTCTGTTGAAGCTTCTATCTATGTTAAAGTTTCTGACAGTTGTATTTCAAGGCTAGAATTCGACTGTTGAGTATTCTCTATCTGCTAAGTCTTTAACAGTCGAACTTCAAGATTGAAACTTCATCTGTCAAGGTTGTTTCTCTATGCTTAGTAGGGAATGTAATTGCTCGAAATTCAAAATTTGTCCATCAAATGGTTATTAAAAAGGATTCAGAGGGTCATATAGTAAACAAATGCAACCCTAGCTATTCTTATTTCAACTATTACATTTCTCATTTTCTCTTAACCATTCTTACATTTCTTTGGCTAAACATCTTTTTCCACCAATTAGATCCAAATCCGAACCTTACGAACACCTTTAGAGCATCCCTTGAAGTAAATTCCTCACAAAAATGGTCAGACTAAAAAATGTAAACATTGGTGTAGAACAAAGAAGGCCCAAAAGGTTAACTAAATCTCAGTGTGCCACTAAAGAAGGTGATACTCATAAATAAAAAGCTGAATCAAGCAAGGGAACACCTTCTAAGAAGTAGAAAATGATATCAAAGGTAGAATTAAAGAAGTCTATGCTTGCTGCTCCTACTTCAAGTATAGAGTTTGAGGAGTTACAGATGACAACAGAACCTCTTTGCAGTTCTGAGCACATTTTAATGGAGTTCACAATGGAACTTGCTACAAAGAAGGTAATCAACCCACACTGCACAAATTTGGAACATTTTCTCATCTTAATGACTTTGATGTTGCAACTTGGATGGCAAAATACAAAAACCTTCTACAAGTTAAGGAGAGAAACAATGAAGAGGTGATCAAGATTTGGTATGCCTTTTTAAAGTTCAATGACAAGAATAAGAAGCATCAAGTAACTCTCCGATCTAAGATTCTTTGGCTGACTGATGAGAACATTAATGACATTCTAGAGATCCCTGGACAAAACAAGTTCAAGAATGATATCTCTACCACCAAGTACATGAATGAAGATGATGAAGCAGATGAAGAGGGTGGACAATATTTGAACTATAAGGAGAGCACAATTCTAAACTCATTCTTCAGAAGGAGGGAAAACATGCAACTTCTGAAAAATGTGAAGCTTTCTGGTCTCAATGTATAGAAGAGGATCTTGTACTATTTAGTGTCCAAGATTATCTTTAAAAAAAGAGGTAGCTTCAATTTGATCATCAAGCCTGAAGCTTATGTAATGATAACACTAATTCAAAGAAAAGAGCTCAACCTAAGAAACATCATTTTTCAAAGGATGGTGAAGGCCAGAGATTAGAAGAAGGACTCTACACTGCCTTATTCCTCAATCATTACCAAAATCCTCAAGTACACCAAAATCCAACGTTTGGAAAAAGGCAAAGGAAAGCCCAATGAGGAATTATAGAGAAAGAACTGATGAGAATAGGCATAGAAAGAAAAGAGGGGAGATGGGTTAGAAAAGGAGCTAGAAAAAATGAAGATCTCTTTTATGATAGAGGAGAGCCATGCCCCCAACAACAACAATAGAGAGCTACTTCTAAGGCTGACCTAACTACCCAACCTGAACCACAACCTTCCGAACCTCAGCTTACCCTGCCACCTAATTAAACCATACATTCCATCCTACAACTTGGCTCAAGCTAATGTCATACTCGAGCTTTATGATTGTCTATCTGAGATCATGATGAGTATTAGGGATGAATAAAATGCCCAGTTTGCAAATCTGTATGCCCAAATTACTAACTTAGCCAAAAACCATAAAGTGGTTGCTAATGCCTATAATGACCTTCGAATATCTCTTCCAACTATATCAGCACCATTACAGCCTGATTCCTCTAATCCTCATAAATCTATCTCCCTACATGTCCCAAGTCCTTTTAAAGAAGGTCCTTTTAATGTTGCTGCTGCTGGTGGTGTTAGTCCTCAAGGTTCTGGCAATGGTACTAGCCCCAGTCCATCTTTGGAATATAGTATAGAGGAAGCTGAAGCGAGTCAAGTGGAAAGCTCTGATAAGCCAATGATGGAGGAAACTGCTCAGGAATCAATTCTTTCAACTCAAGAAACTAAGCAAATGGAAAAGCTTGTAGCAGATCTCACAGCCTCTCCTAATGTTCCAGCCTTTCTCAATGAGGAAAGAGGGATTATGCCTTATATTGATATTGCTATTGTTGCACATGATATTCAAGTACAAGTTCAGAAGCAAAGACTAGATAAGTTGTTTCCACTTCCATTGCCTCATCCTCTACCTTCTCAGTCCAAAATCTTAGTGGAACAACAAGCTCAAGTGGCTAACATCCTCAAGGAAGTTAGGGATCTATATATGGATTCTGATGAAGATCTTCCTCATATACCTCCTTTAGTATCCTTCATATCAGTTCCACTTCAAGTCATACCCACTATGCCTTCTCCCTCTGTACTTGCTCCTACTCCTGATGATATCAAAAAGAGGGAGAAACAAACTAGAGAAATTGGAGTTGCTGGGCAATCAAGCAAAACATATGGCAAGAGAATCAAGCTCAAGGCCAGAAAGGAATGACAAGTGGCAGAACATCAGTGCTTATGCCTTAAGACTATTGTTTTTTTTTTGTTTTTGGATCTTTGTTAGAATTTATATGTCAACCTGTACATGTTTGAACTTGTTTGAATCTTTGTACTAAATATCTTTATATCAATGAAGTGTGTTCATTTGTCTCAATGATTCTTTTCTATTCTCCTACACATTTCTTTTACTCTGGCACATGTGAGGATATTGAATCACAAGTTTTGATGATTCCAAACAATTAGAGCTTGGAAGAAGAGTATCAAAGGAGTGTGAAAGGATAAGGTGAAGAAATCCAATGAAGATTTAGTTTTTAGGATTTCTCACTATGTACTCCAGGTAAAAAGCTTTAAATCTTACTTAATTATGTTACCATAGTGTTTAAGCAAGTTATTTTAAAGTTATCTGATGTTAGCATTTGTTAGAATTGAGATATATTGGCTAACAGAAGGACTTTGCTATTTGACTTATATTTATTTTGGGCAAAGTTTGCACTTTGCTTAGTAAAATTCAAAATTATAGAGGTTTTATCTTGGATAGATGAATTTGGGTTATGAAATTCAAATTTCAGGTTAAGTATTGTTAGTGAAAGTGTACAAAATTAACATGAAGTTTGATTAAAATTTGAATGTTGGTGAAGTTCAAAGTGAGTTCAAAGTCACAGTCTTTAACAGACGAACTTTGGGCTTCAAAGTATGAACTTCAAAATGAGAACTTGTATGTCTTATTAGAGTATACCTCTAACAAACTAACTTGGTAGCTCAATGTTCAAACTTCATAATGAAGAACTTTTGTGTTAAATTGAACATGCCTTTATAGACGAATTTTAGTTTCTAAAATTCTAATTTCAAAGTGTTATGTGAAAACTTGAGACAAATGTTCAATCTCTTCAAACGTACTTCCAATATGAAAATTCACATAAACTAACATGAGATATCTTTTGCAAACTCAAAATTCAAATGTCATTTTGTAACAAATGAATTTTGAAGTTCAACATTAAAGCACTTAGCCTTCTTCTCTGTGAACTTTGTCTATTAAGTCCCAAAATTTGAATTTTGGTGTCAGACGCATTCAAGTTGTCTCCATTGAAGAGCAATTTAGAGAGAGGATAATTTCTTAACCCACTAATCAAGTTTCCTATAATGTAACAGTTGAAATTCCCTTCTCTTGTACACCATCCTTGCTCTTTTATGCATTTTGCTCTAAGAGTCATTTTTCCTTTGCGCTGCATTTTGATGGAGTCAGCGTCCTAGGTGCCTTTTTAATTGCCATACAGTCATTATTTTTGACATATCATGCTCCATGTGTGTCTCTGTCTTTCATCTCAGCATTTCTGATGCTATTAGTGCCACGTGGATGTCCTTACACCAGATTATGAAACCTTAAGGACTAAAGAACTACACAGAGTTAACTTTAAGGGTGGATTTAAAAAAAAATTTAAACCTTAGGGACTAATTTCAAAACCAGACAAATTCTCAAGGACCAAAAACTTATTTTTTCCATTTAAAAATCACCAAATCGCATATGCTAATCATAACTCATAGTAAATATCCAATGTCAATCACTTTATTATGTCGCTCTTTTGTTTAAAAAACTTTTACTTTATTTAAAGGAGAAAGATTCACATAGCAATCTTGTAATGTGTGTGCATATATACACTTATATACTCACTCTAGTCCAAAATATAAGTTATATTTGGCTAATTGTACAAGAACCAAAAAATATAGTTTTACTTATTAGATCTGCCAAAAAAATACATTATTTTCCAATAATACCCCTATTTAATGCATTAAATTTTGAAGTCTATTATCTCTCCTACATTTAATTGTAGATAACAACAAAATAGGAAAAATAACATTTAACGCCTTAGAAATTACCAAATGAGACTTATATTTTGAGCCAAAACATACTTTTGAAATGTGATTTATATTATGGACTGAGGGAGTATTTTTTTTTTATTTAAAAAGGGAGAGAGCGACCAAATACTTCATCCCTCTCATTTTTATTATCATTTTAAAAAACTCTGAATGTTTTAATTTGATTGAGATTTTACATTATGAAGCATTACTTTTTTACCATTTTATCTTTTATTGTGAAGTACAATTAAAGTAATTTTTTGTAACAACCCTCTATATACTTTCTTGGACTTAACTTTGAACTAATGAGAAGTTTTCTTATATTTGATGTAGCACCGGAAGGGCCAAGACCAGAAGAAGAACTAAGACAAATCAAGTTAGAGAAAAGAGCCAGAAGCATCTAGCACCATGATGAGTAGTAGGGTTGCTACGGCAGAACAATTGTGAGAAATTCAAAAATTTTCGGGCTAATTATTTAAATCAGAACATGATTCAGTCGGCTGAGAAGAAGAAATTGAAGGAGAAAATGTGGAGCTCTGCTAGGGTTTTTTATTTCTATAATATCCCTATTTTTATGAGATATTATAAGAAAAATAAAAGATGAGAAATGAAGCAAGGCAAAAAGATTATATATTAGGACTTTAGAAGGAATTAATTTCTCACCTAATTTAAAAAAAAAAGTTATATTTGATCCTTGATTGGAAATAATTTTCTACAAGGTCCTTAGCAGAAATTAATTTCAGAACTTACTCCGGAAGATATACAATATACCGCTTGAATGAAAAATTGTCCTAAACTGAGAGCAATGGTATAAGTATTGTGAAACTGGGGAGTCTAAGTTGAGTGATAGATCAATTTGAAAGTTAATGTAAATAGTGTAAAAAGAAATAATAAAAAATTGATCTTTTGGTAATATTACAAGAAAGTACCAGAAAGAATTGATAGTTACTTTTTAACCCAGCTCAGAAATAAAACGGTCATTTTTTAAATTAGAAGTAAAATGTGAATCTTGCATTTAAACCTCAAGAAAAAAATATTAATATCATAAAATGTATAAGGAACTGAGAAATACAGAGAGACATCATTAAGTATAAAGAAAGGCAAAAATGTCACTTTTCCAGGTTAAAAAGAAAATTGGGAAAAATTATGTTTGGGCCCAAAGAATTGAAATTCTTCACATTTTAGTCCTTGAAAGTGTCAAAAAGTTTGGCAACAATTACACCTAATGACCTAAAAATTATAAAAATTATAAATTAATCCTGTGTTCAGGGTATTTTTGTTAACATGAAAAATTATAGTCAAAATAAAACTCTTGATGAGACTAGTCCAATGGAATATAGTATGGAATTTGATGAGATCAATATGATATTTATTAGGCATTAAAATTTTATTATTAATATTTTACCTGATAAAAATTAATTAGACCGCAGAAAAAGACAATACCAATTCATGAATCTTGATAAAATATATTTTGGACCAAGATAATAATTTTAGTTCAAAAGTAATTTTTAGATAATCTTGTACTAATATAATGACAATTTCAACAAAAATATTTAATCGGTACAAGTAAATTAAATCAGTAAAGGGTCTTTTGACCCATAAAAATTATTGAAGCAATTTTTTGGCCAAAAATAAGGATGAAACATGTCTGGCCAGCAGCTAAGAGAAAGATGGAAATTTCACAAAAGCTTTTAATAAAGTTACCCAAGTTTAGTTAAAACTAATCACGATTTAATTTCCATTTGATATCTTTCCTTTAAATCTTGAGTTAAGGCTTGGTTAAGTCATCCCCTTTACTCCAAACACATCTAGACCAGTTGCCATTGAGTGAGAAGAGTACGAGAACTTTGGGAAAGAAATGAGGAGTAAGAAACCATAAGAGAGGGCAAAAACACCAAGGTAGAGTTCTGTGGCTATTCTTGTGTGTTCTTTGTGCCTTGAGAGGGCTTTCATGAGCTATTTTCTTCTCTTTCACCTATGAAATTTTCTGCCTAGAGAGAGAGAAGAAGAGAAAGTGAAGGCATGGAAAAACCAAACCATAAAAAGGATTATATAGGTCTTTAGAAACAAAAATATGTTATTGGTTTGCAAACTTGTTAAGTAATTGTTTTTCTACAATTTCTTCAAATTTTCTACTGATATAGGGCTTGAGATGGGAAGGGAAGTTCATGATTTTGACCTCAAAAATGGATTCCTTGGGTCTAAAATTGGTTAAGATAAGTATATTGTACAACAAATTCCCAAAGAATAACTACATAGAATTTTAAGCTCAAGAGAGCACTTTGTGAAGGAAGTGATGTAATCAATGGATTAAGACTTTGTTTCATGATACTATAGTGTTCCAAGAAGTTTCAAAGGATCGAAGAAAGTGTGCTCAAAATTTAGAGAAGTTTGGAAAGCTCAAAGGTAGTTATTTTCCCATTTATGCTCAATGTTGTCAAACTTGATTTTCATGACTCTTTGTTGATGCCATGCATTTGTTTGAATGCTTTGTGATGTAAATGTATTGTTGGCTAGTTGTATGATGGGTTTTATGACCCTTGGATGTTCAATTTTTAAAGTGTTACCATGCCAAATTTTTTATGAAATCATATGGCACATTGTGATTATATGATTTCCAATGATGATTTTATGAAATGTCATGATAACATGTATGCATGAATGGATATAACTATTAAGATTCTTTGAATCTCATTTCTTTCCAAATGACTAACTTTGATAGGGCCAAGATGTGGCAAAAGTCATGGCCAAGCTAAGTGGATAAAGGAGGAGCACAATTATGGAGTAAATGGAGCCAATTTGGATGTATTATTTTGGCAAATGTATAAAATCATATATTATGTTATGAACCTATAACGTAGCATGGTTTTGATTTTATAATCCTTGCATGAGGTTATGTATGGATTTGGAGCAATGCATGATAAAGTTTTAAGTTTATGAAGTTTACTTTGATGAGTTATAATATGATTCTGTCCAAGATGACCAACTGAAAGTAGAATAGAAGTGCTCTATTCAAAATAGGGTATTTTGTGTATGTTCTATATATGCTCTTAAAATAGACAATTAGAGCTTTGAAATAGTTTAAGGAGTACCTCATTTAGATGTGAGTGCAAATTGTTATGAATGTTTTATATTAGGGTTTAGAATTGGGTAATATGGGAAAAACTGGAACTTCCACTGTAGGTATTGGGTGTTTCATAAGGCAACATAAAATCGTGTAGAGCTCCAAAAATTCACTGGTTTAAGATGCCACTGATTTGGTAGTAATTGGAGATACATAATGAAAGTAGATTTTATTAAAACTATTCCAGTTAAAGTTGAGCTAACTCCTATTGGTTTAAGTTAATGTCCTATCCTATTCCAGTAGAATAAATGTATAAGAAAAATATTTCTACAAAGTACACACTTAGGCCTTTCCAATGACATAAATAATAAATAATTTGGCTCAGGATATCATGAGATATGAATTTTTAAAGATAAGGCCAAACCTAGAAAGTTTCAAAATGACCAAATATATAGTAAAATTTTGTGAAATAAACTGTACTAATTGGTCTAGAAAATGCTCTATTTTATATTTTTTTCCATGTAGAAAATCTTTTTGGATATTTTTAGAGACTTAAATCACTTTGAGATGATTTTTTTGGAATTAGTTATGAATTTTTGAAGTTCATTGGATAAAATGGAAAATGCACAATGAACAGTACCCAAAATAAAGAAAAATCTATTTTGATATTTTTATGCAATCAAGTCTCTAATCATGCAATAATGAACATAATTGGAGTCTAATACGTGGGAAATAGATGTAAGTTTAAGGTTTTACAATTTCCTGCCATGGAAGGTGATTTATGGACTTTTGGAGCTTTAATCTTGGTTGGTAAGTGATCCACAACCTCTTCTCCTCCCTTTTCCATCCATTTTTTATGTGAAAACCATGAGTATGATAGATTTCAGTTGGGATGATGATTCTATTTTAAAATGCATGCAAATGGATTATTGTAGTGTTGTTTCATGTCATTTACGTTTGGGTATGAGTTTTAGACAGTTTATGATTTGTTTATGTTGAACCCTAGCTTTGTTTTGAGTGTGGAAGCTTGGAATCTAAATTGTATGTGTTGGTTCATGATTTGAATGGTTGCATGGGGCTCATTAATGAGTAATTATGCTACTAGAACCATGGGTTAAGCTTGAATGTATGAATTGTGGATTATGGTTAAAGTGGGCTTTATGTTAATTGAAAATATTATGATATTATATTAATTATTTGGCTAATTGGAAGTATTTGGTTGGTGATTGGTGCTCCAAAGGCTTGCTAAAACCCTTGTGTACGTTGTGTCGGCAATTCAAGGTAATCGGGATATATGTTTGCTCTACATTATCATGGTATATATGATTTTATATATGTATACTCCTTTGCATACCATGATATCACTTGTATATATATGTTTACTCTTTTTATATCATGGTATGTACATAGTTGATGGAGGTATTGTAAGCTCTCCACTTTCCCTCATTTTAATATATGAAAACATGTTATTGATGTATACGTACATATGATTTGTGAGCATCCCCACATGATAGCATGCTAGCATGATTATGATGGTGATGGTGATGATTGTGTATGATATTGACATGTTAGCATTGCATTGAGCATCATTACCACATTGTGCATTCTGGAAAATGGTTGATCGGGTGATGATGATATGAGATATGATGATACCATATGGTATACCGAACCACTAATGGCCAAGTGGTGAGGTTGATGATTGAATATCTCTGCCACTAAATCATTTCTTATGGCTAAGAGAGCCAAATGGCAGTGAATTAGGGATGCATCTTTCTTAAATCACCATCGATTCGAGTGGTCCACGGGAAGGAAAACCATAGTCTAATCATTAGTATGGCCATTGGTTGGGTCATACTAATGAGAGGTGAGCTTGGTGATATCCCATAATCAGTCTTTACTGATTGTTGGAAGAGAATCACCTATTGGGTATGCCTTGTGATGGTACTAGCCCATGGTTCTAGCCATGTACAAAGGGGAGCATGGATACTATTTTTTTTGGATTGCATCCTATCATATACATATTTTTTAATATATATGGCATATGTGTTGTCTGTTGTGTATTATGTGTGAGTCCCGGTTACTGAGACTCTGTCTCACACCCTTTATAGTTAACATTTCAGGCAAAGACTCCAGTACTAGTCTAGAGAAGACTAAGGAATCCTAACTCTCTCTGTCAATGAGAATAACCGAGTTTGCTTGTAGCATTTCATTTAGTTTATGTAACGAATTGTGCCAAGTAGATTATTGTTGTATGTTTTATTTGTTACATATATCCTGGGAGTATGTTATGGCGTATGGATGTCTATTGTTGATGTAAGGGTATGGTAAGCCAATGACATGGTGAAATACCCATTGTGTGGTATGTTGTGGTTGTGATTGAATGTAATATATGTGGTTGATAGTGCATGAGATGTAGGACTGGTATGTCTCATTGTGAGCCCAATATGGTTTTTGGGCCTTGCATGTATATGATTAGGGCATATAGCCCATTGGGCTAATTTAAGGTTCAATGGGGTCAAAACTCAAAGGAGCAGTTTCTCTGAGGTGAAACCTCCTTGGATAAGTCAGTTGTGTCAAAAGTGACGTATAGGAATGGTCCTGGGCTGCCAATTGGTTACTGGTAGCAATTAGAGGTGTTGAGTTATGAGTTTTAGTCAAAAAGTGACCAAAACAGTCTTGGGTGTCCAAAATCTCAATATAAAAGTATATTAATGTGTGGTTGGTGTCCATAGTTAGATTGAGAGTATACTGAATTGTAGAAGTTGAAATTAGGTCAATATGAGGTCGGAGCACAAAGTTGTGTGCATCGAAAGGTTGCCTAAAACATCAACAAATTGCTGATGTACTATCACCTAATGGTGCTGTGCCACCATAAACCAAGCTACGACGCCATGCATTCTGTGCCTCATCTCATTTCATTCAATAGCTATGAGGTCGCAGCGTCACTGTAGCAAGCGGTGGCCTAAGACCAGTCTCACCTTTTACGAGTAGTTTTGATTGTTAAATTAGAAGTTTTGATGATTCCAAACAACCAGAGCTTGGAAAGGAGAATATCAAAGGAATATGAAAGGATCAAGTAAAGAAATCCAATGAAGAACATGAGAAGACCTAGTTGTTAAGATTTCTTCATTTGTAATATGGGAAAAAAGCTTTGATTCTCACTTATTTTTGTTACCACAGATTTTAAACAAGTGATTTCACAACTATTCTATATTAGTATATGTCAGTTTTGAAAAATACTAACAAATAGATGAATTTTGCTTATTGACTCATGAGTATTTTGTGCAAAATTTGAACTTTACTTAGTGAAATTTGAATATGCAGAGGTCTCATTTTTTACAGAAGAATATTAGTTATGAAATTCAAATTTGGAGCTAAGCACTATTAATGAATATGTACAAAATTCATATAAAGTTTAGTTAAAATTTGAATGTTAGTGAAGTTTAAAGAGAGTTCAAAATCACCCTTTCTGAAAGACGAACTTTGGACTTCAAAATTCAAATTTCAAAATAAGAACTTGTAAATCTTTTAGAGCATACCTATGACAGATGAATTTTATAGTTTAACATTCGAATTTCATAAAGGAAAACTATTGTGCCACGTTAAACAAGCCTCTAACAGACCAATTTCAGCTTCTAAAATTTGAATTTTGAGTGTATCGTGAAAACGTGAGACAATTGTTTAAACTCAATATATACACTTTAAATATGAAAATTCGTATGTTCTAACGTGGGATAATTTTGACAAACTCAAAATTTGAATTTCACTCTTAAACAGACAAATGTTGAAGCCCAACGTTGAAATTCTTATCCTTCTGTCACCACAAAATTCATCTATTGTACTCAAAATTTGAATTTTGGCATGTCAAATGCATTAAATGCGGTTAGTGAACGGCTATTTCTGTAGAGTAACTATTGGTTAAAGTTTTTAACAGCTGGATCTTGTATCTAATGGTTAGTTTAGAACCCCATTTAAAATTGTGGGTAATGAATTTTAAGTCTGTATTACTGAAACTCTGCTAAATTTATTAGGTAAAGTTTTTTCACTCTTATACTGCATTTATTGTACTTCAACTTTTATATCCACTCTAATATAGAGAGTACTTATTCTGTATAAAAATATTTTGTTCATTTGGAAGAATGATTCTTTGTGAGAGGAGTTACAAAGGGAATTGATAAACACTTTGTAAGAGTATTGTTTGTAGATTTTGAGTGTTCTAAAAACAGAGCACGAGTCTGTACTGTGACATTGCAGTGAGCCCGTTGAATTGTTGTAGATAGTAAAAATCTCAAGTATTGGTTTGAAGACTAAATATAGGGCAATTACATGAAATTAAACTAGGATAAATTTTTGAGTCATTTCTTCCCTTACCTTGCAATTACTTTCATTTTTACTATACTTTATTTTTTTGAAAATTTTTCCTTTCATTGTAACCTTACGTTTTCATAGAAAAATTTTAAATTTTCCAATTCACCCCTCTTGGGAAACCAGCTACTCTAACATTGATGGTTTCGAGTGTGTTGGGGTTGATTTTTGTTACAGTTTTTATGACATTTAAGCCAAGAAGGGAGTATTTTGATAAATTATTATTAAATTTTTTATTATATTCTAGCTTATTAGTCAAAATGGGAAGAAGGGAGTATATTTCTTTCAAATCTTCTACTCTTAAGGTACAAAGAGCTACTAAGTACCGATCTTATGATGTGTGTGTTTCTGGGTATATACACACTTATACATGTTTTATCAATGGAAAAAGAGACGAAATACGTACAAAAGGAACAAAAGAATTTATTACCCCATGAAAAAAAAAAAAGCAATCAATCAAAAGTAACCAATGTAAAGAGACAAGAAGAAAATCAAACCTGGTAGCATCTTCTGCACAGAAGCCGATGTCATGGCAGCCCAAACTCCGAGCAAGGTTGACCATCTTCCGACCAATCTCAGTGATCTGTTCTTTGGTCTTTCTCAACTTATACCTCAAGTGAATATCACTTGTAGCTATAAAAGTTTGAATCCTTGGCCTTTTAGCATACTTAACAGCCTCCCATGCACACCTTATATCCTCCTCAGTACACCTGCAGGACCCGCAAATCACCGGCACATACCCATCTTCGTCCGCCTCATTTCCAACCTCTAGGGCTATGCTCTTCACCGCTTCAAAGTCATCTCTTGAAGAGGCAGGAAAGCCTGCGTCCATTATGTCCACCCCCAGCTTCGCCAGCTGCCGTGCGATCTCAAGCTTCTGCTTCGAGTTCATGGAAGCTCCGGGGGCCTGCTCGCCGTCCCGGAGAGTGGTGTCAAGGATTCGGGCGTACAAGGGATCGGGAATGTGGCTGGGAATGTAGTAGGGACGGTGGCGACGAGAGAGGGAGCTGGGATCTGATTGAGAATAGAAAATGGACGAAGTCGCTTTTGCGGTTTGGGGGAAACGGAAGAAAGTGTGGTTTGGGAGATGGAGGGTTTGGGATTTGAAGAAGCAGGAAATGGAAGACAGAGTCGCCATGGGGTAGATGGAAGACATTGCAGAATAAGAATTTGGAAATATGATATGCAAGGATACGTACTTCAAATTGATAATATTAGGGATTTGAAAAACTAAATCTTACTTACCCCCACGCACCAACAGATAGGTAGGGATAAAATTCTAAACACGTGTTTTCTTTTCTTGGCCTAATTTAGACATTGCACGTTAATCATGGAGGATAGAAAATTAAGCTACCGTGCTTCTGATTTTGATTTTATAAATATATACTGATTAAAATTATTGTAATCCTGAATTAGAATAGAATATATGCTCATGATCATTCCTCATCATGAAATGCATCAGCATATGGTGCTCATCATCCATCTTGATCATCTAAATTGAGATTGGACCGTCAATATTTAATTAAATTTCATTTTTATATTTTAGTTTTTTTACTTTAATAAATGCAAAATCTAAATAAAGATAATCTTTTAACAGCTACTTTTTTTAAATCACAAATTTATCATTTTAAAAAAATATAAACTTTAAATATGGACCGCCAAATTATATTTGAAAGATCAAAATCTAAAAGCATCATTGCGATATATGAGTACAAAATCTGGACATTGAATAATATTATTTATGCTTTATAAATAGCGTTTTTCTGAGACAAAATATGATTTGTGAATAGTGACTTTCTATACATTCCATTAATTATAGTGATGCTGATATTTAACATTCATATTAGTGATCTCTATTGATATTGATTTTTTTAAGTTGTTAATTTTTTTTGTTAAAAATATAACTGTCTACTAGGTATTACAGAAATTTTTTGAATTTATAATATATTTTTTATGAACAATATTTTGGAAAAATTAAGCAACCGCCAACCGCCATAACAGTAGAAGCTTAAATAATAATTTTCATATTTAAGTTTTGCCAGAACAAACAAATATTTAAAATTCTAAAATCTTAAATATAATTAAGTTTGCTTATCTTCCTTATGGGTCCCAAAGTTCCTTTTTCTGCTAAAATTTCGTCACTACAAATCATCTTTCCATGAAAACCCTTACTAGATAAAAAACAATATAGCATTTATTGAAAAAAAAAAGTAGCAACTTGCACCAAGCAACTTGCACCAACCACATTAACTGTCATTTATACAACCATTCTAACAACTTCTTCCCAGACTTAGGCTTCCCACATCCTCTTTCTCTTATGTTTCTGTGTCAATTTTCGGATGGTTTAGATCAAATTTTATTAGTTTCAATTTAGGGAAAATGGAACTCTGATCCTTATATTTTCAAGGAATTTACGATTCAGTCCCTGGAGATTTTTTTTTCAGCCACCCTCCAACTGGAAACGTTGACGACGTTCGAAAATGCCTGGAGGACGATGACATGGAGCGAACGGCGTCAAATTAGTTGAGGTGGAAGACGGTTCCATGGTGGCAGATGAGCTGTATCTATAGTGGCTCAAACATTGGATCCAATGTGGCCTTGTAAAAGCGAAATTTTTTTCGCAGCTTATAAAGAGGAAATAGAGGGTGGGAAACGACCAATAGGGCATCCTTCAACGGAGCCACCCTGTTCCATTGTGTGAAAGGAGGCATCTGAACCGCACTGTCCACATAATGCAATATATTCCACCCTATGTTAATATTGGAACATGTATTTATCTACAAAGTGGACCACACTTGAGAGCATATCACATGCGGTGGTCTTTTTGTTTTCGAAATGTCTTGTTTGTCTAATTCAATATTCCACCATGTCCTATTCAAAAACCAGAAAGTGATGCATCCAATCTGACAACAAAATCAACTTCCATTAAAAAAAATTAAAAATGCTCATATATACAGGACAAAGTACATATCACAAGGGTGGATGTATTTATCAGTCGAAACACAGTGAATTTGTTCCGAAACGTTCCTAACACATTACAACAATACAGTGATTCCCAACACATTCTCCAAACCCAACACATTCTTAACCAACACCAACTACATTCTCCAAAACTAACACATTCCTATTTCCTGACCAACACCAAGCATTGCCAGCGGCCATAATCACAAGCCCATGGTTTTGAATCTTCATCTTGTACTTTTCATTTTCTTGCTTCAACTGACTAAGCTTCTGCAAAGATGGCTTTGGAACTGGTACATCTACCTAATCAGAGTAGCTGCAGCACTAGGCCTCCTACAAGAAAGAAATAGCCACCAAACACCACGTACATGATAAAAAAAGCCAAGAAACACCAAAAGTTATAACCACGAATTTTTTAATTTATTTGTCATTGCTCGCTGTCTTGGAGAGTCGTGTCCGAGACGGACGTACAAGGGATCGGGAATGTAGTAGGGACAGTGGCGACAAGAGAGGGAGCTGGGATCTGATTGAGAATAGGAAATGGAAGAAGTCGCTTTTGAGGTTTGTGGGATACGGGAGAAAGTGTGGTTTGGGAGATGGAGGGTTTGGGATTTGAAGAAGCAGGAAATGGAGGACAGAGTCGCCATGGGGAAGATGGAAGACATTGCAGCAGAGTAAGAATTTGGAAATATGATATGCAAGGATACGTACTTCAAATTGATAATATTAGGGATTTGAAAAACTAGATCTTACTTACCCCCACGCACCAACAGATAATTAGTAGGGATAAAATTTTAAACTATGCAAATGTTTTCTTTTTTTGGCCTGATTTAAACATTGCACGTTAATCATGGAGGATAGAAAATTAAGCTACCGAGCCTCTGATTTTGATTTTATAAATATCTATTGATTAAATTTATTGTAATCCTGAATTAGAATGGAATATATGCTCATCATTCCTCATCATGAAATGCATCAGCATATGGTACTCATCATCCATGCATCTTGATCATCTAAATTGAGATTGGACAGTTAATATTTAATTAAATTTCATTTCCATATTTTAGTTTTTTTACTTTAATAAATGCAAAATCTAAAATAAAGATAATTTTTCAACGGCTACTTTTTTTAAAGCACAAATTAACCATTTTAAGAAAATATAAACTTTATATATGGACCACCAAATTAGATTTGAAAGACATATTTAAAATATGAAATATAATTAATTTTGCTTATTTTCCTTATGGGTCCAGAAGTGCCTTGTTCTGCTAAAATTTCGTCACTACAAGTCATCTTTCCATACAAGCCCTTATTCAATAAAAAACAATATAGCGTTTATGAAAAAAAAATGTAGCAATTTTGCACCAACCACATTAAAGTTAATGTGGTTGGTGCAAATTGCTACAACCATTCTAACTTTCTTCCCAGACTTAGGCTTCCCACATCCTCTTTCTCTTATTTTTCTCTGTCAATTTTCGGATGGTTTTGATCAAATTTTAATAGTTTCAATTTAGGGAAATGGAGCCCTAATGCTTATATTTTCATGGAATTTACGATTCAGTCCCTGGATTTTTTTCGCCCACCCCACAACTGGAAACGCTGAAGACGTTCGAAAATGCTTGGAGGATGGTGATATGGAGCAAACGGCGTCAAATTAGTTGAGGTAGAAGACGGTTCTATGGTGGCAGATGAGCTGTATCTATAGTGGCTCAAACATTGGATCCAATGTGGCCTTTTAAAAGGGGAATTTTTTTCGCAGCTTATAAAGAGGATACAGAGGGTGGGAGACGACCAATCGGGCATCCTTCAAGGTACACATCCTATTCCATTGTGTGAGAGGACGCATTGGAGACCATTATGTAGGAGCAACTCTAAATTCAACAAATTAAATACACTATTAATCTATAGAGTTTCCTACAGAAGAAAATTACACAGCAAAATAAACAATGAACCACAAGATACCGCTTGCCATGCTATTGAATATTTGATGCAATAATCCTATTTTAATAGGAATAGATCAATGATTTGCAAGCATAAAAAATAGTCAGAAGAAAATAGATAAGTTGAAGCTCCTCTATTATAACACCTTACCTTTAAACTCATTTCCCATGAATTAGACTCATTTTAAGTTTGATTAGACTTGATTCTAAGCTTGAATCACATAAGAATGAAAATCAGAATTTCCAAAATTTTCAGTGTAGTTTCCACTTTGCTGACTGAATTTTGAAAATTCATAACTCATTATAGAAAAATTATTTCATAGTGATTCAAGTCTCTAAAAATATATAAAAACCTTATATATATGAGAAAAATATGAAACATAGCATTATCTTGACCAATTTATACATTTTATTTCTCAAATATTTACTATACATTTAGTCATTTTCTCTTTCTCAGGATTTTGTCCTTATTTTTAAAAATTCATATCTCACTCTACCCTGAGTCAATTTGTTCATTCCTTATGTCATTGGAAAGCCCTATGAGTCTACTTTCTAGAAATATTTTTCTTATACATTTATTCAACTTGTATAGGGCATCACATTAACTTAACTATTATGGGTCAAAACACTATCTCTACTGGAACAGTTTTAGGAGAAATTACATAACTCCTTCTTTATAGCTCCAAATGGTTTCAAACTAATGACATTCGTTTCCTAAGACTTGGAGCTTTCCATAAATGCAAATAACTGAATTTTTTGAGTTATACACGATTTTATAGTGCTTTTGGAAATATCTAATGTTCACGGTGTAAGTTCCAGTTTTTCCAATGCTGTCTAGTTTTGAATCCTAAATTCAAAATTTCATTATAAGTCATGCACTTGTCCAATTTAGGTGTTCTTTAGCTCTATGAAAAGCTTGTTCTATCTACTTTAAGATAATGTATAAAACTTATATAGGATGCTCTGTTTCAAATAGAGTTCCCCTAATCAAATCAATACTGGTCATCTTGTTCATAATTATGTCATAACCCATATAATAAACTTCATAAACCTCATGCATCAACATTTATTGTTCCAAATCCACACTTAACATTATAAGAGGACTTTAAGGAACATAATCATGTATAATTACAGAATTTCATCTCATACATACATGATACATATTTTCTCAACTTATCATTATAACTTGCAAAATTAAGTAATTCTCCATCATCTTCTTCATTTCCCTTGCATTTGTTTGAATACTTCCATGCCCTTGCCCTAGCATAGTTAATATTTGGAAAGGAATGAGATCCAAAGAATCTCAGTAGTTACACCCAATTATGCAAGAATATTATCATAACATTTCATAAAATCATCAATGGTAATCATAAGATCATAAATTGATATTATGCCATACAATTTCATAAAAAATTTGGCATGGTAACACCTTAGGAAATGGACATCCTAGGGTCATAAAACCCTTCATACAACCAGCCAACAATGCAAATTTATCACAAAGTATCCAAACAAATATATGGCATAGTTATAGAATCGTGAAAATCAAGCATGATAACATTAGGCATAAATGGGAAAATAACTACCTTCTTGCTTTCCAATGATCTCCAAACTTTGTGGACACTTCCATTGATCTTAAAACACTTCTTAGAACCCTATTACATCATAAAACGATACCATGAGCCACTGATTCATTAAGCTCATTCACAAAGTGGCATACTTGAACTAAAAATTTCATTTTATTTTTCCTTGAGCTTTTCTTGTATAACATATTTGTATCTATCTATTTTGGACCCAAGGAATCCATTTTTGGGGTCAAAATCATGAATTCCCTTTCCTTTTCAAACCCTAAATAGGCAGAAATTTTCAAAAAAATTAGAAAAAAAACTACCTGATCAATTTGAAATCAAATGCCATATTCTTACATCTTGAAGTATTTCTAAGCATTTCTATGGTTTAGTTTCTTCATGACTCCATTTTCTCTCTCTTCTCTCTCTCTAGGCTGAAACTTTAAAGGAGTGTAGAGAGGAAAATACACCATGGAAACAACCTAAATTACTTGAAGAACTAGCTTGAAAAGATTGAAAGCTTACCTTGACAACTTAGACTTGTATACTTGCTTCTTGTGTTCTCTTCTCTCTTCTTTTTTTCTCCTTCATTCTCTCACGTAACTCTCCTTTTCTTTTCTATTTTCAGACCTCTTTTCTTTCCTTTAAGCATGCCAAGTTCGGTCAAGAGAGGAGACAAGGAAGAAATGTGATCTAATCAAATTTTGCCACTTTTACCCAAATACTTCTTGAAGAAGTATTTTCAAAACTAATTAAATATTCCATTGCTCCTTTTATGCTGCAGCTGCCACGTGATAAATGAGAGAGGAGAAGAGGATTGTCTCACTTAATTACTTGGCTAATCATGGTTAGTTCACTTTAATCCAATTTAGCTCAACTTTGGTCACTTTTACCTTTACTTTATTAAAGCATTTTAACAAATTCCCTTTGAGTCCCAAGATGATTTTCAGACGTGTTCCATCATCATTTTTGGCCAAAAATTACTTCATAAAGTTTAATGGAACAAAATACTCTTTACCGATTAAATTTACCCATACCGATTAAGTGTTTTTGCCGAAATTGTCATTACATTGGTACAGGATTATCCAAAAATAAATTTTGGACTAAAATCATTATCTTGGTCCAAAATATAGTTTAACAAGATCCAATCATTGTCCTTGAATCAATACTGTCTTTTCCTACAGTCTAAACTAACCTTTATCGGGTAAAATATTAATATTAAACCATAATTACCTAATAAATATTATTTGGATCTTAATAGATTCCATACTATATTTCATTGGGTCTAAATCATTAAGAGCTTCATTTTGACTATAATTTTTCATATTTACAAAAATGCCCTTGACTCAGGGTAAATTTATAATTTTTCAAACTTTCGGGTCATTAGTTATAATTTTTCCCAAAATTCTTTCTCTGGCCCTTTCCACGTTGAAATCATTCTTAAGGGACTAAATTACAAAGATTCTTAATTCTTGGGGCCCAAATATAATTTTCTCATTTTTCTATTTAACTAAAAAAATTGACCTCTTTACCCTTCTTCACACTTAACGGTATCTCTTCATTTTTCCTAACTTCTTTTACATTTTACAATGTCAACTTTTTCATTTTTAGGTCTTTAATTCATTATTCACATTTTACTTTTAATTTGGAAAATGACCATCTTGCCCCTGAATCGAGAAAAAATGTAATTATTCATTCCTCTGGGCACTTTCATGTAATTTTACCCAAAGACTAATTTTTTATTATTTCTTTTTCACTATTCACATTAACTTCAAATTGGTTTATCTCTTAAACTGGACCTCCCGAAAACACAATACTTATACCGTTGCGCTCAATATGGAGCGAGCTTTTATTCAAGTGGTATATTACATATTTTCTGGGGTAAGTTCTGGAATCAATTTCTGCTAAAAATCTTATAAAAAATTAATTTTAATTAAGAACCAAACATAACTTCTTTAGAAAATTAGATGAGAAATTAATTCCTTCTAAAGCTCAATTCTATATAGCATTTTCATCTCACTTCATTTTTCATCTTTTATTCATTTTATAACATCTCATAGAAATAGGGATATTACATCTATGGGTTCAATTATGGTAGCTGAGAATTAAGTACTAGCCACAGAACCTCTAGATGAGTGTAGAATAATTTGTGTGTCTAACGCTCAGCTCAATCTACTATTAAATAGCCTAGTCATCATAAGTTACGGAATAATTAATCTATCCTTTTATTTGAATCTTAAATTCAAATAAAGATAATTACTATATCGGTTGAGTTATCTCTTATCTCTTAAAATCATTCTACCAACAATATCTTTATTATTAATAAAGATATAAGGACCACACTTAATTAAAATATATTTAATTAAGTGAACAAGATAAATATAATTCGAATAAATTTAAATATATTATTATTAATTAAATATATCTAACTTTCTCCTACTTGGTCTGATCTTAATTTGTCAGTTGATATATTAAGAGATATTTAAGCAATGCTACATGAATCATATTGGTAGGTTCTCTAAAGGTGAGTATTACCTTTTAAGCAATGCTACATGAATCATAACGGTAGGTTCTCAAAAGGTGAATATTACCTTCAATGTATCACAACTAGTATCCTTACTTTACGAGTTATCAACTCTATGAATAAACCAGAATGCTTATTTAGTTCCTAAACCAATGTTTATCTATCTCAACTAGAATATATATAATATAAACATAAGATAATAAACCATAAATTGAAATTTCATTACTTTACATACCTCGATTAGACCAATAAAGTTCTAAGACCCATATGAGGCACATGATCCCTAAACTCCGTTGGATGCATCCCTTTAATTAACGGATTAACCAACATTTCTTTTGTTCAAATATGCTCAACAATTATTTGGCCTTCTTTAATCCTATCATTCAAGGTTAAGTATGTTGAATCAAGTGTTTTGATGATTCCAAACAACCGGAGCTTGGAAGGAAGATATCAAAATAGTACAAGAGAATTTAAGTGAAGAAATCCAGGAAGAAATAAGTACAATATTAGTTTGTAGCATTTCTCACTGTGTTCACAAAGTAAAAGGCTTTGATCTTGCACCCACTGGTTTTAAATAAGTGTTTTTCTACTATCCTATGCTAACTTATGATAAATTTAAAAAATACTAACTGGTAGATGAATTTTAAACTGTTAAACTTCATATGTTTCTTTGAAAATTCAAACTTTGATAACTAAAATTCGAAGTTACAGGAATGTTACTTTTGACAAACGAATTTCAGCCTGTTGAAATTTAAATTTCGAGTTAAGCATAATTTGTGAAAAATGAAAAATTCGTCTGAAGCTATGTCAAAGTTTATATGAAATTAGAGTGCAAAAAGAGTTCAAAGTCAGTCCCTTTGATAGATGAACTTTGGTTTTGAAAATTCAAATTTTGGAATGCAAATGTATAAGTTTGATTAGATGTCCCTCTGACAGATGAATTTTTACTTTGAAAATTCAAACTTTGGAATAAAAACGTATAAGGCTGATAAGGGTCTCTCTCTGACAGACGAACTTTGAAGGCTCAAAATTTGAATTTCGAAAAGAGGAACTTTTGTGCCATATTAAGTTGCTCACTGACAGATGAATTTTAGATCCATAAAATTTGAATTTTAGATCCCCAAAATTCGAATTTTGAGTGCACTATAGTAATATGAGATAACTGTTCACACTTAACAGAAACACTTTAAACTTGAAAATTCATATGTTCTAATACAGGAAATATTTTGAAGGATCAAAATTTGAATTTTGCTTTTGAATAGACAAACTTTAAAGTTCAACATTAAAGTCTTCAACTTATGGTCTATGTGAAATTTATCTGTTGACACCTCAAAATTCGAACTTTGGATGTCAAACACATTAAATGCAGTTGGTGAACAGCTAGTTTTGTAGAGTAACCATTGGGTAACGTCTCTAACGGCTAGATCTTGTCTCTAATATATAGTTAAGACATAAATCTATAAATAACACTTCATTTGAAGTTGTGGGTAATAATTTTACGTTGTATATACTGAAACTCTATCAAAATCATTAGACAAAGCCTTCTCCTCTCTCACACTTCATTTATTACTCCTTGACTATCATACATACTCTATATTAGAGAGTTTCTCTTGTTGTAAATAATCTTATCTTCATCAGGAAGAAAGATTTTCTTGTGAGAGGATTTCACAAGGGATTTGGGAAACACTTTGATAGAGTGCAGAGTGAGAATTTGTAAGCTCTTAAGATAAAGCACAAGGTTGTATTGTGGTATTGCAAGGAGCCCACTAAATTCTTGCAAGATAGTAGAAAATCTCAAGTGGTAGCTTGAGGACTAGACGTAGATCAAGAGGAAGAGACCGAACTAAGATAAATCTTTGTGTCTTCCTTTCCTCTACATTGCTTACTACTCTATTATATTCTGTACTCTATTTTCTGCAACTTTTGCTTTCACTGTTCTTTTATAATTTGCAGAAAATTTTAAATTTCTCAATTCACTCCTCTCTTGGGAAGCCAGTAGACCTAACAATTGGTATCAGAGCCTGGGCTCCCAAGTGAAGGATCTAACAATCCGGGAGAATCAATGGCTAGCTTTGGAGAAAGCAATCTTCTTGAACGAAACAATACCAATAGATCTCTTGGTTTCAGTGGAGAGCATTATGGATATCACATGATAATGCAAATCTATCTCCAGTCTATTGACTTACACATCTGGTTAGTCATCCAAAAGAGAGATTTTGTAGCAATGAAGCTGCAGGATGATGGCAATACAAAGAAAAACTAGAAGATGAGTGGAATAAGGAAAATAAGAGAAGAGTCTTGCTGAACTACAAAGCAAAACACTGCCTGATCAGTGTACTCAGTCAGGACGAATTCTATAGGGTGTCTCAATGTAGCACAACTAAAGAAATGTGGGACACTCTAGAAATTGCTCACGAAGGAACTACTGGAGTGAGGGAGAACAAACTAAACTCCTATATTGGTGAATATGAAGGCTTCAGAATGATGGAAGAAGAAAACATCAAAGAACTACAAAAGAGATTCATCCTTATTGTGAATTAACTAAAGAGCCTTGGTAAGGAGTATACACAGTCAGAGAAAGTCAGAAAGATTCTCAGAGCTCACCCTCTAGAATGGCAACCAAAAGTAACAGAGATAGAAGAGGTCAGAGGAGAGTCAAAAGCTTCTATCACAACTCTCTTTGGCAGTCTTGAAGAGTATGAGGTAAGATGAAGGCTCTCAAGGAAGCTGGTCAAGATAAGAAGAAAAATAGTCTTGCATTAAAAGCTGCAGAAGAAAGAAAAATGGAATCTGATGATGAAGAAGAACTAGATGAAGAGACTCTAGCTATGCTAGTTAGAAAATTTGGAAGGTTCTATAATAAGAAGAGAAATAAAAGATTCTTCAAGAAAGGAGCAGCTGCAAACAATAAGAAAGAAGACAAAGAGCCTATCACCTACTATGAATGCAAGAAGTAAGGGCACATCAAATGAGATTGCCTACAATTCCTGAAAAAGCAAGAAAAAGAAAAGAAAGCTGCTGACAAAGGCAAAAAGAAAAAGACATACATCTCATCAATCTGGGGTAACAGCTCAATGAGGAAGAAGAAGATGAGGAAGAAATTGCTAACATTTGTTTGATGGTACATGCAGCTGAAGAGACTCCAAACTCATTTGGCAGTGATCATGAGGATAAGGTAAATGATTCTGAACCCTCCTATTTTGAACTACTTGATGCTTTTCATGATCTGCATGATGAATTCATTAAAACTGCAAAAGAACTAAAACTAGCCAAGAAGAAGATTAGCAAGTTGGAATCTGATTGTAAAATGTTAGGCACTGTATCTTTACATAGAACAGAATCTGTTTATTGTACATCATGTATTGAACTGAAGAAAAATAATGAATATCTTTCAAAAAGCATGGCTAAACTCATCAAGGGTAAAAATGTGTTGTTCACTTTATTAGGAAGTCAGAGAATTGCGCAAGAAAAAGTTGGACTTGGCCATGATCCTTGTGCGGTCAAAGAAAAGAATGAAAAGAAGAATTGAAATTCATATATGAGACATTTTTTGCATGCTAATGGACATAAGAAGAAAATTTACAACTCAAAATCTATTGAATTTTATGTCCAACCAAAATATGTAAAATAAAAATATTATCTGCATTGCTTTCTCTCTGCATCACAATCTAGCAGTCCCTTTATCACCTGTCACTATTGTAACAAGAAGGGACATGTTTCCAGTTCATGTTTGTTAAGGAAAAATAGACTTGGTAGGAAGGTAGAATAGGTTCCCAAAGGTACATCTGTATCTAGGGAAAATGTCACTAACAAAAAAGGACCCAAGCAAATTTTTGTACCTAAAAAGAAAAACTGAACCTTGTTTTGTAGATTTATCTTAGAGCTAGCAAAAGTAACAAATAGTATATGGACAGTGCTTGCTTAAGACATATGACTGATGATAAGGAGAAGTTCATCATCCTTAGAGACAAGAAAGGAGGAAAGGTCACTTTTAGAGGTGATTAATATGGCAAAATAATTGGCATTGGTATCGTGAACAAGAATCCTGAAACATCTATAGAAGAGGTGCTATTTGTAGGTGGCCTCAACCACAACTTGCTGAGTATGAGTTAGACATGTGACAAAGGAAACTGGGTATTGTTTGACTCAAAATTCTGCCTGGTCATCTGAAAAAGCGATCACAAAGTAATTCTCGAAGCTCAAAGGGATGGTAATTGCTATACTATTGATCTTGTTGAACTTCCCACTTTAGACTATGTATGTTTAATTAGTAAAGATAATGACAGTTGGTTATGGCATAGAAGACTAGCACATGTTAACATGAACTAACTAACAAAATTGATTAAGAATGATTTAGTCATTGGATTACCAAAAATTTCTTTTGAAAATGATAATGAATATGATGCATGCCTCAAAGGGAAACAAACTAAATCATCATTCAAACCTAAAAATGTAATCACCACATCTAGACCTCTGTAACTATTACACATGGATTTGATTGGTCCATCTAGAGTAAAAAGAATTGGTGGAAAATTGTATGTGCTTGTGATTGTAGATGATTACTCTAGATTTACCTGGACTTTGTTCATTTCTTCCAAGAATGAAATATTTGATGCATTTGTAACCTTAGCTAAGAAAGTGCAAAATGATAAAGGTATTTCCATTGTGCCCATCAGGTATGATCATAGAGGAGGATTTAAAAATTCAAGCTTTCTGGAGCACTATAAAGAGCATGGAATTGATTATAACTTCTCAACACCAAGGACTTCTTAGCAAAATGGAGTGGTAGAAAAGAAGAACAGAACAATTGGAGAAATGGCTAGAGCAATGTTGAACGAAAATGAGCTTCCTCAAGTTTTCTGGGCTGATGCAATAAACACAGCAAGCAACATCATTAGTAGAGCCTACATCAGACTAATTCTAGGGAAGACACCTTATGAGCTATACAAAGGAAGGAAGCCAAACCTCTTACACTTGCATGTGTTTGGATGCAAATGCTTCATCCATAACAATAGAAAAGAAAATTTGTGTAAATTTGATGCTAAATCAGATGAAGGTATATTCCTTGGCTATTCCAGTAGAAGTAAACCATATAGGGTTTTCAATAAAAGACTAGAGTTATAGAAGAATCTATGCATGTTGTCTTTATTAAAAATCAACCTGTTTCCAAGCATGCCATTAATGAAGATAATCTTATTTCTAGCTTTAAGAATTTGAATTTTTCTGGACAAGATAAAATTGAACCTCCCAAAATATTTGAATCTACTAATATAGAGGAAGATATTCAGGAGAGAGATATTGAATATGAAAACAATGAAGAAAATTCTCAACAACTCCCTAGAGCTTGGAGATATCAAAGGATTCATCCAGTTGATCAAGTGATTAGGGGTGTTCAAGAGAAAGTTAAAACCAGAAGATAACTTAGGGATCAAATAAACAATTGTACATTTGTTTCTCAAATTGAAGCTAAGGGTGCTGAAGAAGCCTTAACTAATGAATATTGGACATTGGCTATGCAAGATGAACTCAAACAGTTTGAAAGAAATCAAGTTTGAGATTTAATGCCTAGACCCAAGAATCACCCATTATTGGAACTAAATGGGTATTTAGAAACAAACTTGATGAATCAGGAACAATTATCAAAAACAAAGCTAGATTAGTGGCCAAAGGATATAATCAGGAAGAAGGCATAGATTATAAGGAAACTTTTGCTCCAGTGGCAAGATTGCAAGCAATAAGAATCCTCTTAGCCTATGCATACATGAAAGATATAATGCTATATCAAATGGATGTAAAGAGTGCCTTTCTGAATGAATATATCATGGAAGAAGTTTATGTTGATCAACCTCCAGGTTTTGAGGACTCAACAAAACCAAACCATGTTTATAAACTGAAGAAAGCTCTTTATGGCTTAAAACAAGCTCCTAGAGCATGGTATGAAAGGCTAAGTAGTTTTCTAACTTAAAATGGATTTAATAGAGGAAAAGTAAATACAACACTATTTACTAAAAAAGACAATAAAGACTTACTTATTGTTCAAATTTATGTTGATGATATTATATTTGGTGCTACTAATGAATCTCTTTGCAAGAATTTCTCTAAACTAATGCAGAGTGAATTTGAAATGTCAATGATAGGTGAGCTCAAATTCTTCCTTGGACTACAAATTAAACAATGTGATGATGGTATCTTCCTCAATCAATCAAAATATCTGAAGGAGCTACTGAAAAAGTTTGGAATGGAAAATGCCAAATCAA
This sequence comes from Adenanthera pavonina, assembly GCA_026686845.1. NCBI lineage: Eukaryota > Viridiplantae > Streptophyta > Magnoliopsida > Fabales > Fabaceae > Adenanthera > Adenanthera pavonina. Next base: position 4,331,606 of record JAIVEN010000019.1, on the reverse strand, counting down.
TGGGAACTCATATGGCTATTGCAACAAAACTTGATATGGATGAAAGAGGAAAGTCTTTTAACATAACTCAGTATAGGAGAATGATTGGCTCCTTGCTATACCTAACAGCTAGTAGACCTGACATTATGTTCAGTGTCTGTATGTGTGCAAGGTTCCAATCTTATCCCAAAGAGTCCCATGCAACAACTGTGAAAAGAATTTTCAGATACCTAATTGGAACATCACATATGGGACTTTAGCATCCAAAAGGCAATGGGGAAGAGCTCACGGGATATACTGATGCTAACTTTGCTGGATGCAAAACTAATAGAAAAAGCATAAGTGGAACATGTCAGTTTCTAGGAGGATCCTTGGTTTCATGGTTTAGCAAGAAGTAGAATAGTGTGGCTCTCTCTATAGCAGAAGCTGAATATGTTGTAGCAGGTAGCTGTTGTGCCCAAATCCTTTGGATGAAGCAACAACTTGAAGATCTTAAGATTAAGAAGAAGGAGGTACCAATAAAATGTGATAATCAAAGTACTATCAACATCACAAAGAATCCAGTCATGCATTCAATGACAAAGCATATTGAAGTAAGACATCACTTCATAAGGGATCATGTTTTAAAAGGAGACATCAAATTGGAATACATCCCTACTGAAGATCAAATTGCAGACATTCTAACTAAGCCTCTTGCAGAAAATAGATACTGCAAAATTAGAAGAGAATTGGGAATGGTAAATCCTAATGAATTGTAAGTAAGCGTCTAACTAAATCTATTTAAGTTTCTTACATTAAATTGATACTAACTTTAGCATTAGAGTATGCTTGAGATATTTTGCACGTACTCATGAGTCTAGATGATAGCAAATCAGTTTACTGGAGTTAATGAGACCTGCATAATCAAAAGATGCTAAAGAAAAGCTGAAAATTTGAACTTTCAAGCCCTATATGTAAGTTGAAAAATATGAAATTCGCATTTTAAATGTTATTAGACAAATTTCCATGTTAAAATGTGTTTTTGAATGAACTAGTATGCTCAATATTCGAACTTAGGAACTTATTACATGAATTTCAGTAGGTTCCATGCTGTTACAGTACTTTCATATCCCTCAAAATTCATCTATTGAATGCTAGAAATTCAAATTTTTGAATTACATTGTGAATGTTAACATTGCTTAAAATGCTCTCTGTGCGAATTTCAATACCTCAAAATACGCATTTTAGAGGCTCTTTACAAAACTTTGAAATTTGAATTTTTGAATCGCTAAATTTGTCTATTAAAACATGATTTCATGTCAAGTCTCTGTAAGATGAACTTTCAAAAGTGAAATTTGTCTGTTGTTTTTCTCATTCGTATTTACTCCATGCTTGATTCCTCGAAATTCAAACTTTGATGATTCAATATTCGAATAGAACATCACTTTAAAGTTGGAATTTCATGTCCTTGATGCCAAAAATGAGTTGCTCATGGTCTAAAACCTTAGGAAAAAGTATTGATTTCAAGTAAAAGCTTAAGATTAAGAAAGTGAAATTTTTAGAGTTTTGAAATTCTTTATGAAGCAACCCTTGGTTCAAGTTAATTTATTTGATATTTGGTGATGGGGTTTGAGAAAGCTTGAGGAAGTCCTTGGAAGGGTTGAATCAAAGAGAAAAGGCATAAAGTCTCATAAGGTAGCATAGTTACATTTTCTTGCATTATATTGTCTTGCTATAATTTATTATAAATGATGACTTGCCATATTGTTTTTATGATGCTTGAGACTGGTTTTGGCTATTTTTATGAAAGGGATAGTGTCCGGGATGTCCATTTTCTATGCCGTTATAATGCCAAAATTTTTATAAACAATATGGTACTTTATACCTTGAAATGATTGTTATGATGTTTTGGAGGATTTATAGCATGCATGATAATGTAAATGTTTGAGATGTGACTAGCTACTAGGATTTCCAATATCTCATCACCCAAATAATAACATGATAGGTCCAAGTTATGGAAGAAATCTAAGGGAGGTAAAGAGCAAGGAGAAGGATTTCAATAATTTACCTTCTATTTACTATGATGTATTGTTTCTTTGTTAAATTATGTAAATTTTTATATGAAATTTTGAGGCTATGCTTGTATGCAATCAAATACCTCTAAGTCTTTTGAGATGATTAGTACAAGTTTGGAACATGATTTGACCATGTGAGAATGTATGGAAAATTATTTTGGTAAGGTTAAGGGATATAAATGCTAATTCAAACCTTTGTCTAGTTATACTATTACTGTCTAGATGAAATTTCAAAGAATATACAAACATTATATATATTAAAGTACACAAATATATCTCTAAAGTAGTTCAAAGAACACCCCATTTGGAATTGTTTATGAATTATAGTGAGCTTTTAAAGTCAGGGTTCAGAATAGGGCAAGAATGGGAAAACTAAAAACTGAAAAGTAGGTACGGAAAAATTCAAAAGGCAATATTGTTGAATCAAGAGTTTTGATAATTCCAAACCAACACTCAAGAGCTTGGATTGAAGATATCAAAGGAGATCAAAGTTGTTTCAAGTAAAGATTTTCTAAGTATTTGCTGTTAGATCTCTTAGTTTTAGTTGTGATTGGGTAAAAGATTTTGATTTGAGAAAAAGATGTTTTCAAACCTTGATTTGAAGTTAAATCTTTACTTATTTGAAAAATACTCACAAACAGACGAAGTTTGAAAGTTTAAACTGAACTGTTAGGTTGGAAATTCGAACTTTGCTTTTGGAAATTTGAATTTCGAGCTAAAACTAAATAAGTTTGAAGAGATGTCTCTCTGTCAGACGAATTTTGATCATCCAAAATTCGAATTTTCATCAAGGTTGAAAGAAGCCTTTTTATTGACAGACGAACTTCACAGTTTCAAAATTCGAATTTCAGACAAAATACAATTTGTGAAAACCAAAGAAATTCGTCTTAAACTATGTTAAAGTTCATCTGAAATCAAGAAGAAATTAAGTTTGAAAAATGCTCTCTGACAGACGAACTTTGACTCTGCAACATTCGAATTTTCATATAAGTCTGAAAGGAGTTTTTTTTGAGACAGCCGAATTTCACTCTTTCAAAATTCGAATTTCAGACAAAACACAACTTGAGAAAATAGAAGAAATTCGTCTGAAACAATGTTAAAGTTCATCTGAGATCAAGAATAAATTAAGTCTCAAAACCGGTCTCTGACAGACGAATTTCACTCTGTCAAAATTCGAATTTCGAAGAAAGTGATCTACTGTGCCTCTTTGAACGTTCAATGGACAGACGAATTTTGGACATCCAAAATTCAAATTTCGAGGGTACTATAGAAAATTGAAAACACTGTTCATGATTTACAGAAAAACTTTCTTCTTGAAAATTCGTATGTCACATTGTGGAAATGTTTTATAAGTTTCAAAATTCGAATTTCACTCTATGGACAGAGAAACTTCATATTTTAACATTGGAAGCTTTAACCTTCGATTCCTTCGAAATTCATCTGTTGACTAACCAAAATTTGAATTTCAGTGTGTCAGAAACATTAAATACGGTTGGTAAACGGATAGTTTTTCAGAGTAACCGTTGGATAACTTCCCCAACGGATAGATTTAAGTCTCTAACGGATAGTTGAGACCTAAAACTATAAATATAACATCATTTGAAATTATGGGTAACAAATCAAACTTGTATATACCGAATTTCTGCTGAATCTTCTTCTCAAAAGCTTTTATCCTCTCAACTTCATTATCTGTACTTTAACCTTCATATCTACTCTATTCAAGAGAGTTATACATTTGTAAATAATCTACTCTTCATCTGGAAGAAAGATTTACTTGTGAGGGGAATTCACAAGGGGATTGGGAAAGCACATAGAAGAAGTGCTTAGAGAGTTTGAGAGAGCTTAGGAACAGAGCATACTCGTGTACTGTGGCATTAGCAAGAAGCCCGTTGAAATTCTTGCTGTATAGTGGATAAATCTCAAGAGTTGTCTTGGGGACTGGATGTAGGTCAAGTGGATAGACCGAACTAGAATAAATCACTGAGTCTTCTTCTCCTTATCCTTACTTATCAGCTTACTCATTGTTTTCATTATACTGTGATATCTTCACCCACTTCACTTTGTACAGAAAAATTTCAATCTTCCCAATTCACCCCCCTCTTGGGAAGTCAGCCTTGCTAACAAATATAAAATCGTACAGGGCTCCAAATATTTAGTGATTTATATTCTATATTTCAAGTTTTATATTCCACTTATTTGGAGGTAAATGGAGCTATATAATGGAAGATATGGAGTTTTTACCAAAATTATTCCAGTAAGAGTTGGATTCTAATCCTTCACAATTTAAGTTAATGTTATGCCCAGTGTAAGTGAAATAAATATATAAGAAAAATATGTCTATAATTAGACATATATATCATTCAAATGACAGATAGTATGCATGATTTGGTTATGGATAGATTTTTCAAAGTTGAGGTCAAAAAACTGGAAGGTAGAAATATGACCAAATGAACAGTAAAGTCCATGAAATTTACTGTACAAATTTAGCCCAATGAAGTTACTATTTTGTATTTTTCCCATATAGATATGAATTTAATAAAATTTTAGACACTTGAATCACCTCAAGAAGATTTTTCTAGATTTAGTTATGAATTTTCAAATTTCATCGGGTAAGATGAAAATTGCCAATTGAACAGTACCCCGAATTTTGAAAATTTCTGTTTTAATTATATTATGATTTTAGTCTCTAAACTATGATGGAAGGCATCTAAAATGATCTAATGCATGGAAAATATGCCCTAATATAAGGTGTTACACTTTTTGGTATCAAAGCTGAAGGTTTAGGCTCTTAGAGCATTATATTTTGGCTAAAATAGTTAAGTTTAGATAGTGGAATTTATTAATTATTAATATTTCTTTGGATTAATTTATTGACAATGATTGCTATTGTGTATGGAGGCAGATAAGATGTCTTTCTCAAACAATAATTGGGATCCTGACTGTGAGAAATGGGTGATCCCTAAGCCAAAGATGGAAGAAAATAATGAAAGTTCAAACAAGTTATCAATAGGAAGTTCAAACAAGTCCAAGGTTAATGTTAGACCTTATCCGACTAGATTTGAACCTGATAAAGAAGTCTCATTACAAGTTTTAGCTCTTCCTGCTCAAGTCCAGAAACCAGGAATGGTAGCTGTAGAAGGCAGAAACTACAAGGTTGAGCTTCTACAAATTTATACAATTCGGGTTTTGATGGTCCAATTCATACTGAAGATAAGATCAGTCACTGGCCAGTTATAGTTAACAGCCAGGTAATGGCCCAGGAGGACTTAAGCCCTATACTTCCTTTTGATGATATCTATGAGACCAGAGAGATTGTTACGCAAGTATACTGGGAAAGCCAGGAACATTTTATAGAATCCAGAATGTTGACCTTCCTGGATAAAGTTAGAGATACTAAGCAATCCCAAGAATCCCTGAACTGTTTTTATAAGGAGGTAGCCTGGATTAATGCAATGATAGATGTAATACCAGATGACGAGTATTGGAGGCCGCATAAAGTCATACTACAAGAAGAAATGCTAGAAAATTTTCAAGATTGTATTAAAGAGTTGGCATATTTGGAGGCAATCCAACTGGAATAAAAGGATCCTATTATAGACATAGAAAAAGAAGATTCCGAGGAGAACTTGGAAGAGAATCCAGAAGTGAATTTCAGTGAAGCTTTTATTGGAGGTGAAAGTGGCATTGGTCCCTCGAGAATGAAATGATGAAAGAGATCATCTATAAATATATATATATATAAATGTATAAAGGTGAAGAACAATGATGACTGCAAATTTTGAGTGTATTATAAGCAGTCATGAGTAGAAAGTGGAAAGAAATGATAATGTAATAAGACTATAAGAGCTTATGTACAAAGTTTGTTTATGAAAAAGTATTATGTTTATATATGTGTGTGTTCTCTGAGTAAAGTGGTTCACATCAGCAGACGAATAAGAGTAAAGACTCCTGAACAAGGAAAGACACTATAGGGTGATCCTTTGCAAGTTATTATGAATAGATGAGATCAGCAGCAAAGGATTATTGAAAAGTTACAGTGAACCCTAGATACTCAGAGACAACCTTAGGAAACTAGAGTTGAAATTTCATCTCTGAGGTAGTATAAGTAGCAGGTACCCAGGTTGTACTAATGAACCTAGTAGCGAGAACAAAAATTGATCATGCTAACCTACAGCATGTAATAGCTCAGTTCTAAAAATGATGTCTTCACTCATTTAATGAAAGGTTTGATGTACAAAGGGTTGAGGACTTGATACTTGTTAGATATGCTGGCTTCTCAAGAGGGGGGTGAATTGGGAAGATTACAATTTTCTACAAAATGTCAATAAGTGAAGAAAGCAATGGTGACAGTAAAACATAAATAAGTAACAAGTAAAGGTAGTAATAGAGAAGGGAAGACACAGATGTTTATCCTGGTTTGGTCTCTCAATCTTGACCTACGTCCAGTCCTCAAGCCACAACTTGAGATTTTTCACAATCTTGCAAGAATTCAATGGACTTCTTGCAAATGCCATAGTACAACTATGATACTCTATTTTAGAGCTCATACTTTCTCTCTTTACACTCTAGCTAAGTGCTTCTCCAATCCCTTGTGATATCCTCTCACAAGAAATCTTTCTTCCTGATGAAGATAAGATTGATTACAATAGATAAACTCTCTTAATCAGAGTGTATATGAAAGTTGGAGTACAAAGAATGATGAATGTGAGAGTAGGAGACTTTGAGTTGATGATTTGGCAGAGTTTCAGTATATACAAAGTTAAAATCATTTTTCACAACTTCAAATGATATTATATTTATAGATTTAGGTCTTAACTATACGTTAGAGACAAAATCTATCCTTTGGAGATATTACCCAACGGTTACTTTGAAAAACTATCCATTCACTAACGGCATTTAATGCTTCTGACATCCAAAGTTTGAATTTTGGTTGGCCAATAGACGAATTTTGTAGAAACCAAAGGTTAAAAACTTTAACGTTGCATTCAAAGTTCATCTGTTGTAAAGCAAAGTTTGAATTTTCATCATTGAGAAGTTTTTCTGTGTTGGAACATATGAACTTTCAAGTTAAACGATCTTCTAAAAAGTGTTAATAGTAGTTCCATTTTGCTACAATGCCTTCGAAATTCAAATTTTGATACCCAAAATTCATCTGTCAGTGGGCAGTTCAATAAGGCACAATAGTTCATTTATTCAAAATTCAAATTTTCAAAATGCAAAGTTTATCTATCAGAGAGGCCTCTTTTTAGACTTAATACAAAGTTTAAATTTCTGAATACTACCATTCGTATGTCAACATATCATTATAACAGACTTACAAGCTTTGTTTCTAAAATTTAAATTTTCATGTACAAAGTTCGTCTGTCAGTGAGCCATTTTGATACTTTTTCCAAACTCAGTTTTTAGATGAACTTTGACATATCCTCAGATGAATTTTTCATTTTTCATAAGTTGTATTTTGTTTGAAATTCGAATTTTCAAAAGCCAAAGTTCGTCTGTCAGAGAAAGCTCTTTTCAAACGAGATTCAAAATTCGAATTTCTCAAGTCAAAGTTCATCTGTCAGAGAAGGCACTTTTCAAACTTATTCATTTTCTATACAAAATTCAAATTTTCAAAGCCAAAGTTCGAATTTTCATAACAGCATATCAGTATAAATATTTCAAACTTTGTCTGTTAGTGGGTGTTTTTCAAATATTCCATGGATTAACATAGAATCATAGTTTTAAAACATCTTTTTGCCAATTCAAAGTCTTTTATTCAATTTAAACATGGCTGTAGATTCTACGTCTATTCTTGCGCTGGTTTTTCTTGAATTTCTCCACTTGATATCATTTGTGCACCTTTGATATCTTCTCTCCAAGCTTTAGAAAGTTGGTTTGGAATCATCAAAACACTTGATTCAACATTCTCCCCCTTTTTGATGATGACAAAATAACTTACAAATAGGATTAGTACTTGGGTTTGCTTTAACAAGCTCCCCCCTCAACATATGCATTATAATTCAAAAGATATCAAGTACAGTGGATCATGTAAAGAGATTCATTAATTCATTCAAAGTTCAACACAAGGATAGAGATCATAACAAAGAAATTTTCATTTAATCAAAAAGTCACTTTACAAGATATAACAAGAACACAATACAGAAAAACAACATTACAAAATACTACAAGAAGAACCAAGCATCCATAAGTTCTAAACTCTATTTCTTGGACTTGGACTTCTTGCTGTAGCTCTTGCCAGAAGACTTTCCAGTTTGCCCGGATATCTTCTCCCCCTTTTTGGCATCATCAGGAACGTGGACAAAATCAGCAGGAGGAGGGATCTGAGACACTGGAATAGCTTGAAGAGGCACAGGGACAAAAGGTAGTTTAGGATTGAGCTTTGGCAAAGACTCAGAAACTTCAAAACATGTGTCTTCATCCTCAGAGATTTCAAAAAGTTCAAAAGAGATCTTCATATTTTCCAGCTCCCTTTCCAATCTATCTTCCATCTTTCTTTTCTATACCCATCCTTTGCAGCTCTTCTTCCTTGAAGATCTCAGTAGGCTTCTCTTTCCCTTTCTCAAGATACTGAATTCTGGCATATTGAAGAATCTTAGAGATGATTGCTACATAAGGAAGTATGGAGTCTTTCCTCTGATCCCTAGCCTTGATCATGCATTAGAGAATGATATGTCCCATCTTGATAAGCTTCCCACGCATGATTGCTGCCATTACATGTGCCTCTGCCCTTGTGATCAAATTGAAGCTACCTCCTTTGTTGAAGATAATACTAGACACTATGTAGTATAGGATTCTCACTTGAGCACTGAGGTCAGTGGGCTTTAGCAAGCTTATGGGTGGCCTGTTCTCCTTTCTTCTGAACAAAGTGTTCAGGATTGTGCTCTCCTTGTAGTTTAAGAAAGGGCTACCTTCTTCATCAACAGTCTCTGCTTCATCTATATACCCAGAAGCAGTAATGTTAATCTTCAAGCCATCTTGTCCTGGAATCTCTAAAACCTCATTAAAGGTTTCATCTGTTAGCCAGATGGTCCTTGACCTCAAATTGACTTCCCACATCTTCTTCTTGTTGTTGTATTTTAGAGAGGCATACCAAGTCTTGACTAACTCATCATCATACCTCTCCAATATTCATAACAAACTTATATATCTAATCATCCAAAGCCCGGCATCAAAGTTGTTAGAAATTAGAAATTCCTCCATATTGACACAGTAAGGCTTGATTACCTTCTTGCTCACAAACTTAGTCGTATATTCCTCATGAATGTGAGCATTGCTCCATAATAGCAATGTGGTCAGCTCGTATTCTCCAGATTCAGTACTGGAGGAGAAAGTAGAAGCAACAGCAGGAACAGCAGGAACCGAAGGCTCTATTTTCTTTGGTGAAGACGGCCCAGATTTCTTTGAATTAGCCTTTGGTGTTGTTTTCTGTCTTTTGGAGGGGGTTGCTTTGCTGGATTCACCTTTTCTTTTCAGTTTCTCACTCTCCTTTGAGGCATATTGAGATTTCATAGTTCTTTTTGGCCGAGATTCTCCCTTTCTAACTTCAGGATTTTTTACTCTTGCCATATTCGTGGTTGAATGATTCAGAATGATGCAAAGAATGTGTTTATAGGGTACAAAAAGAAGTTTAAATAGTGAAAATGAAGATTTACAGTCAAAATTAATGGGTATTAAAGAGAGAATTTGAATAGAATCACGAGAGAGACGAATAGGGTTGTGCCTGTTCAGAGGATGATCTTTGGTTTTAACATGTGTAACCACAGGATAGATGAATTTTGAAGGGCCAAAATTTGAACTTTGAGCAGTTACAGGTTAACCCATTCAGACAAGCTTATTGACAGACGAATTTTCTTTTGGAAGTTCGTCTGACAGAGGCTTCGTTCAAACAACCAAAGATGAACAGACGAACTTTGTTCCAACAAAGTTCGAATTTCGAAGAACAAGTAGCAAGCAATTATCAATACAACAAACAACAGACGAATTTTAATTATGAAAATTCGTCTTTCAGAGATTCAATAATGTGAGCATGTTTCAATCAAATGAATTTTAAATCAGAAATTCAAATTTCAACATTTTGTAAAGAGTTCCCAACATGCGTATTTTAAGAAATGGAAATTCGTACAATCTTCATGTTGGACAAAGATAATATTGGAGCTTTATTTTTGAAAATTCGAATTTTCATAGACCAACAGACGAATTTCAAAGGACCACCAAGAACTGTTACAATGTGAAGCAAGTTGAAGTTTGTCTGATGGGCATCTAAATTTGAATGTTAAGCATGCTGACTTGTTCAAAAACACAATTTATCAAGGAAATTCATCTAATACACATCTAAAATGCAAATTTTAACTTTATAAACTTACAAAATAGATCCAGAAACTCAAATTTCTAGCTTTCTTTTTCACTTTTTGACTGTTCCATTCTGGTGTGCTCCATTTTTCAGATTTATTGCCATTGAAACTTATGAGGAGCACCTGCAACTTAAATTAAACTTACTCCAATGCTAAAGTTAGAATTAAATCAATGTCAGAAATTCTAAAATAGATTTGCACAAGGATTTACTTATAGTTCATTGAGATTTACCATACCCAATTCTCTTCTGATTTTACAATGCCTATCTTCTGAAAGATGCTTTGTCAAAATGTTAGCAACTTGATCTTCTGTTGGGATGTATTCTAATCTGATTTCTCCTTTCAGAACATGATCCCTTATGAAGTGGTGCCTAACTTCAATATGCTTTGTCCTTGAATACATGACAGGATTCTTTGTGATGTTAATGACACTTTGGTTGTCACACATTCTTGGTATTTCCTTCATCTCAATCTTAAGATCTTCAAGTTGCTATTTCATCCAGATGACTTGGGCACAACAGCTTCTAGCAGCAACATATTCAGCTTCTGCCATGGATAAGGCCACATTGTTTTGCTTCTTGCCAAACCATGAGACTAAGAAACTGACATGTTCCACTTGTGCTTTTTCTGTCAGTTTTGGATCCTACAAAGTCAGCATCAGTGTATCCTTTGAGATCTTCTCCAATGCCCTTTGGATACCAAAGACCCATTTGTGATGTTCCAATAAGATATCTGAAGATACGCTTCACAGTAGTTGCATGGGTTTCTTTGGGACATGACTGGAACCTTGCACAATTATAGACACTGAACATAATGTCAGGTCTACTGGCAGTTAGGTATAGCAGAGATCCAATCATTCTTCTATACTGGGTTATGTCAAACATTTTTCCTCCTTCATCCATATCAAGCTTGATTGCAGTAGCCATAGGTGTTCCCATTGGCTTAGCATTTTCCATGCCAAACTTTTTCAACAATTCCTTCAGATACTTGGATTGATTGAGAAAGATACCATCATCACATTGCTTAAATTGTAATCCAAGGTAGAAGTTGAGCTCATCTATCATTGATATTTTGAACTCACCTTGCATTAGCTTAGAGCAATTCTTGCAAAGAGATTCATTAGTAGCACCAAATATAATATCATCAACATAAATTTGCACAATAAGTAAATCTTTATTTTCTTTCTTAGTGAACAAAGTAGTATCTACTTTTCCTCTGCTAAATCCCTTTTCAGTTAGAAAATTACTTAAACTTTCATACCATGCTCTAGCGGCTTACTTTAAACCATAAAGGGCTTTCTTCAGTTTATAAATATGGTTTGGTTTTGTAGAGTCCTCAAAGCCTGGAGGTTGGTCTACATAAACTTCTTCCATGATATATCCATTAAGAAAAGCACTCTTTACATCCATTTGATATAACATTATATTCTTCATGCATGTATATGCTAATAGAATTCTAATTGCTTCTAATCTAGCCACTGGAGCAAAGGTTTCTTTAAAATCAATATCTTCTTCTTGATTATATCCTTTAGCAACCAATCTAGCTTTATTTCTGATTATTAATCCAGATTCATCAAGTTTATTTCTAAAACCCATTTAGTGCCAATGATAGGATGATTTTTGGGTCTAGGCACTAAATCCCAAACTTGATTTCTTTCAAATTGATTTAATTCATCTTGTTGAATTAAGAGTTTTGATGATTCCAAAGCAACAATCAAGAGCTTGGATTGAAGATTTCAAAGGAGATCAAAGTGTTTCAAGTGAAGAATTTTGAGTAATAGCTGTTAGATCTTCTGTAGAATCTTTTGTTATGTTTTAATGAGGGTAAAAGATTTTGATTTGAAGAAAAAATGTTTTCAAACCTTGATTTTATGATAAATCTTGACTTATTTAAAAAACACCCACAAACAAATGAAGTTTGAAAAGTTTAAACTGAACTGTCATATGGAAATTTGAACTTTGCCTTTGGAAATTCGAATTTCGAGCTAAAACTGAATAAGTCTGAAGAGATGACTCTCTGACAGACGAATTTTGATACTCCAAAATTCGAATTTTCATCCAAGTCTGAAAGAAGCCTTTTAGTGACAGACGAACTTCACATCTTCAAAATTCAAATTTCAAACAAAATGTAATTTGTGAAAACTAAAGAAATTCGTCTGAAACAATGTTGAAGTTCATCTGAAATTCAAGAAGAAATTGAGTTTGAAAAATGCTCTCTGACAGACGAACTTTGGCTTTCCAACATTCGAATTTTCATATAAGTCTGAAAGAAGCTTCTTTGAAACAGACGAACTTCGAGTCTTCAAAATTCGAATTTCAGACAAAACACAACTTATGAAAATGAAAGAAATTCGTCTGAAACAATGTTGAAGTTCATCTGAGATCAAGAATAATTTAAGTTTCAAAACTGCTTTCTGACAGACGAACTTTGAACATTAAAATTCGAATTTTAGAAGCTAAGGTTGTGAGTCTGTTGGAATAAAATGCTGACATACGAATGACAGAGTTTTGTAACTTCGAATGTTGAAGTTAGTCTGAAAAGATTCTCTCTGACAGACGAACTTCACTCTTTCAACATTCGAATTTCGAAGAAAGTAAACTACTGTGCCTCCTTGAACGTACTGGGAACAAACGAATTTTGGGTTACCAAAATTTGAATTTCGAGGGCACTGTAGAAAACTGAAAATACTATTCATCCTTAACAGAAAAACTTTCTTCTTGAAAATTCATATGTCACACTGTGAAAATATTTTGTAAGTTTCAAAATTTGAATTTCACTTCATGAACAGACGAACTTCATATTTTTACGTTGGAAGCTTTAACCTTCGGTTCCTTCGAAATTCGTCTGTTGACCAACCAAAATTCAAATTTCAGTATGTCAGAAGCATTAAATGTGGTTGGTTAACGAATAGTTTTTCAGAGTAACCGTTAGATGACTTCCCCAACGGATAGATTAAGTCTCTAACGGACATTTGAGACCTAAATCTATAAATATAACATCATTTGAAGTTGTGGGTAATGAATCAAACGTGTATATACTGAATTTCTGCTAAATCATCTTCTCAAAAGCTTTTACCCTCTAACTTCAATATCTGTACTTTAATCTTCATATCTACTCTATTCAAGAGAGTTATATCTTTGTAAACAATCTACCCTTCATCTGGAAGATAGATTTACTTGTGAGGGAAATCACAAGGGGATTGGGAAGCACATTGTAGAAGTGCTTAGAGAGATTGAGAAAGCTCCAGAAAACAGAGCATACTCGTTGTACTGAGGTATTAGCAAGAAGCCCGTTGAATTCTTGCTGTATAGTGGAAAAATCTCAAGAGGTGTCTTGGGGACTGGACGTAGGTCAAGTGGATAGACCGAACCAGGATAAGTCATTGAGTGTTCTTCTCTCTATTAATACTTTTCACTTTACTCTGCTTTTACATTGCTTTATTACACTTTACTTTCTTCACCCATTTGACTTTGTGCAGAAAAATTTCAATCTTTCCAATTCAGCCCCCATCTTAGGAAATCAGCCTTGCTAACACATCTTGCATAGCTAAAATCTAGTATTCATTAGTTAAGGCTTCTTCAGTACATTTAGGTTCACTTTGGGAAATGAAAGCACAGTTTATCATCTGATCTCTTAACTATTTTCTGGTTTTAACTTTCTCTTGAACATCCCCAATTACTTGATCAATAGGATGATTCCTTTGATATCTCCAAGCTCTAGGGAGTTCTTGAGACATTTCTTCATTATTCTCATCCTCAAAATCTTTCTCCTGAATATCTTCCTCTATGTTAATAGATTTAGATATTTTTGGAGGTTCAATTTTATCTTCTTCAGAAAGATCTAAGTTCTTAAAATTTGAAATAAGATCATCTTCATTAGTGACATGCTTAGAAACAATTTCATTTTCAATAAACACTACATGCACAGATTCTTCTACTAATTTAGACTCTTTATTAAAAACTCTATATGCTTTACTCCTACTAAAGTAACCCAGAAATATACCTTCATCATATTTGGCATCAAACTTACCTAAATTCTCCTTTCCATTGTTGTGGATGAAGTACTTACAGCCGAATACATGTAGATGTGAGAAGTTTGGCTTTCTTCCTTTGTATAGCTCATAAGGAGTCTTCCCAAGAATTGGTCTGATGTAAGCTCTATTTATGATGTAACTTATTGTGTTTACTGCATCAGCCCAGAATACTTGAGAGAGTTCCTTTTCATTCAACATTGCTCTTGCCATCTCTCCAATTGTTTTGTTCTTCCTTTCCACTACTCCATTTTGTTGAGGAGTTCTTGGAGCTGAGAAGCTATGATCAATTCCATGCTCATCACAATACTCCAGGAAGTATGAATTTTCAAATTCTCCTCCATGATCAGACCTGATAGATACAATAGAGATACCTTTCTCATTTTTCACTTTCTTAGCTAAGGTTACAAATGCATCAAATGTATCACTTTTAGAAGAAAGAAACAATGTCCAGGTAAATTTAGAGTAATGATCCACAATTACAAGAACATATAGATTTTCACCAATGTTCTTAACTCTAGATGGTCCTATCAGATCCATATGTAATAGTTATAGAGGTCTAGATGTGGTGACTACGTTTTTAGATTTAAATGATGATTTAGTTTGTTTTCCTCTTAGGCATGCATCACATTCTTTGTCTTTTTCAAAAGAATTTTTTGGTAGGCCAGTGACTAACTCATTTTTAACTAGTTCTGATAGTTGATTCATGTTAACATGTACTAACCTTCTATGCCACAACCAACTATCATTGTCCTGACTAATCAAACAAACAGAATCTAAGGGAGGAAGTTCATCAAGATCAATAGTATAACAGTTACCATCCCTTTGAGCCTTGAGGATTACTTTGTGATCACTTTTTCGGATGACCAGGCAGAACTTTGAGTCAAACAGTACCAGTTTCCTTTGTCACATGTCTGACTCACGCTTAGCAGATTATAGTTAAGGCCAATTACGAACAGTATCTCTTCAATGGATGTTTCAGGATTCTTGCCCACAATGTCAATGCCAACTATTTTGTCATATTGATCACCTCTAAAGATCACCTTTCCTCCTTTCTTGTCTCTAAGGGTGATGAACTTCTCCTTATCACCAGTCATATAACTTGAGCAGGCACTATCCATATACCATTTATTGCTCTTTCTAGCTTTAAGACAAACCTGCAAAACAAAGTTCATATTTTCTTTTTAGGTACCTAAATTTGTTTGGGTCCTTTTCTATCAGTAGTATTTTCCCTAGATAGAGATATGCCTTTGGGAATCCATTTAACCTTCCTGTCAAGTCCATTTTTCTTTAAAGTACATGAACTAGAAATATGTCCCTTCTTGTTACAGAAGTGACAGGTGGTAAAGGGACTGCTGGATTAAGATGCAGGAAGAAAGTAATGCAGATAATATTTTTGTTTTATATGCTTTGGTTGATCATAGGATTCAATATGTCATGTAATATGATCCTTCTTTTTACTGCCACTAGCATGCACAAAGTATCTCATATACATATTTTGATTTTTCTTCCTAATCTTTTCTTTTATTACACAAGGGTCATAGCCAAGTCCATCCTTTCCCTGTGTTATTCTCCGACTTCCCATTAAAGCAAATAACATATCTTTTCTTTTAGTGAGTCTATACATTCTTTTCACCAAATAGTCATTGGTTTGCTTTAATTCAATGCATGATTTACAACAAGTAGATTCAGCAATATGCAGATAAGTAGTTATTCTAACTTGTTAATCTTTCTCTTAGCTTGTTTGAGTTCTTTGGCAGTCTTAATGAACTCATCATGCAATTCATGAAATGCATCCAGTAATTCAGAATAGGAAGGTTCAGATTCATATACCTCATCTTCCTGATCACTGTTGGATGGGATTTCAGCTTCTTCAGATGCAAGTGTCATCAGACAGATGTTGGCAATTTTATCTTCTCCTTCATCTGAGCTGTTGCCCCATATTGATGAGATGTACGTTGTTTTCTTCTTGCCTTTGTCTATAGCTTTCTTTTCTTTTTCTTGCTTCTTGAGGAATTTGTTAGCAAGGCTGACTTCCCAAGAGGGGGGTGAATTGGGAAGATTAAAATTTTTCTGCACAAAGTGAAGTGGGTGAAGATATCACAGTGTAATGAAAACAATGAGTAAAACAGAGTAATCTGATAAGTAAGGATAAAGAGAAGAAGACTAAGTGATTTATCCTAGTTTGGTCTATCCACTTGACCTACATCCAGTCCCCAAAACAACTCTTGAGATTTATCCACTATACAGCAAGAATTTCAACGGGCTTCTTGCTAATGCCACAGTACACAAGTATGCTCTGTTCCTGAGCTCTCTCAAACTCTCTAAGCACTTTCTCTATGTGCTTTCCCAACCCCCTTGTCAATTCCCCTCACAAGTAAATCTTTCTTCCAGATGAAGAGTAGATTGTTTATAAATGTATAACTCTCTTGAATAGAGTAGATATGAAGGTTAAAGTACAGATAATGAAGTTGAGAGGGTAAAAGCTTTTGAAAAGAAGATTCAGCAGAAATTCAGTATATACAAGTTTGATTCGTTACCCATAACTTCAAATGATGTTATATTTATAGTTTTAGGTCTCAAATATCCGTTAGAGACTTAAATCTATCCGTTGGGGAAGTTATCCAACAGTTACTCTGAAAAACTATCCGTTTACCAACCGTATTTAATGTTTCTGACACACTGAAATTCGAATTTTGGTTGGTCAACAGACGAATTTCGAAGGAACCGAAGGTTAAAGCTTCCAATATTAAAATACGAAGTTCGTCTGTCCATAGAGTGAAATTCGAATTTTGAAACTTATAAAAAATTTTCACAATGTGACATACGAATTTTCAAGAAGAAAGTTTTTCTGTAAATCGTGAACAGTGTTTTCAATTTTCTACAGTACCCTCGAAATTCGGATTTTGGATGCCCAAAATTCGTCTGTCCATTGAACGTTCAAAGAGGCACAGTAGATAACTTTCTTCGAAATTCAAATTTTGAAAGAGTGAAATTCGTCTGTCAGAGACCAGTTTTGAAACTTAAATTATTCTTGATCTCAGATGAACTTTAACTTAGTTTTAGACGAATTTCATCTATTTTCTCAAGTTTTGTTTTGTCTGAAATTCAAATTTTGAAACTGTGAAGTTCGTCTGTCACTAAAAAGACTTCTTTCAGACTTGATGAAAACTCGAATTTTGGATGACCAAAATTCGTTTGACAGAGAGACATCTCTTCAGACTTATTCAGTTTTAACTCGAAATTCGAATTTCCAAAGGCAAAGTTCGAATTTCCAACATAACAGTTCAGTTTAAACTTTCAAACTTCGTCTGTTTGTGAGTATTTTTCAAATAAGTAAAGATTTAACTTCAAATCAAGGTTTGAAAACATCTTTTTCTCAAATCAAAATCTTTTACCCAATCACAACTAAAACTAAAGATCCTACAAGAGATCTATCAGCAAATACTCAGAAAATCTTCACTTGAAACAACTTTGATCTCCTTTGATATCTTCAATCCAAGCTCTTGAGTGTTAATTTGTAATCATCAAAACTCTTGATTCAACATTCTCCCCCTTTTTGATGATGACAAAATAACTCACAAACTGGATTAGTACTTGGGTTTGCTTTCACAAGCTCCCCCTCAACATATGCATAAGATATCATATCCAACAGATTAAGTGAAGATATTTAAAGCATAAATCATTGCAATCAACAAATTCATTCATTCGATCAAATTGTTGCAATACTTCAATTAAAGACCAGTTCTTAAGACATCAAACAAGCAAATACAATCAAACAACTAAAACAAGATACAACAGGAAGATTCAGCCTAAGATCTAAAATAATCACTTCTTCTTTGGCTTAGTCTTCTTGTTGTACGTCTTTCCTTTCCCAGATGACTCAGCAGATTTTCCAGCTTGCTTCGTCCCAGTTTGCTTTATCTTCTCCCTCTTTTTGGCATCATCAGAAAGCCCAACAAAGTCCATTGGAGGAGGGATCTGAGAGATAGGAACAGCACGAAGAGGGACAGGAGCAAAAGGAGTCTCTGGCTGAATTGGTGCAGGAGGCTCAGCAGGCTCAGGGCTAGGTTCTTCATCATCATCATCAGAGACATCAAGCAGCTCTTGCATTTCCTGCCTGGATAGAGCTAGTCGAGCTCTCTGTTCCTCTGAAAGCCCATAAGCAGCAAGAGAAGGAGAGGCAGGTTCAGGAGGAGGAAACATTTCTTCAAGCCTTCTCCTTTAAGCTTGCAGAAGAGCATTGTGAGCAATAGCTTCAAAATCCATAACAGGCACAATGCTCCTTTCCTCATTAAGTGCAGCTTGCAGAAATGGTGAAGCAGATATGGATACTACTGCTCAACTTGCTCAGACTCTTGGGTGGAAAGGATAGAGTCTTGTCCAACTGCTTCAGTAGGCTCAAGAGGGCTAGATTCCTGTAGACCCTCTTCCTCTATGCCATAGTCCAAGGGAGGACCAGGACTTGCCTCATTGCTGGAGGCCTTTGGAGTGCCAGCTGGTTCAGTCTTTTGCACACCAACACCAGGGACAGGAGAATCCAACTCAAACGGACTTGGAGGCACAGGAGATGGAGACAGAGTAGGCTCAGGGACACTAGGCTAAGGTAGAGCTGAAGTGGTAGGAATTGCATTTCTTATCTCTTCATAAGCATCAGCCACCACTTTCATATTCACAGCCAATTGATGGATCTGATCTTGTAGATGAGCAAATTTGGCATTTTGCTCATCCCTAATGCTAAGAATGAGTGTTGACAGACTCTCAAACAACTCAGTGATCGTTGTTGGCTTGGCCCGTGAGGAGGGAGTGGAAGGAGGGTGAGTAGGCCTGGAGGGAAATGGAATAAGCTGAGAAGGCTTAGGTACAGATCTGTCAGGGGCCTCAGAAGTGCCTTCTTGTTGGAGAGATGCATCAGCAACAAAGAACAAGTCTTCAGATTTCCCTGCTCCCTTTCCAATCCATCTTTCTTCATCTCTTTCAATACCCATCCTTTGCAGTTCCTCTTCTTTGAAGGCCTCAGAAGATTCCCTTTCCCCTTTTCAATGTGTTGAATCCTAGCATACTGCAGGATTCTTGAAATAATTGCTGCATAGGGGAGTGTGGAATTCTTCCTTTGATCCCTTGCCTTTATCATACGCTGGAGGATGATATAACCCATATTAATTAGTTTCCCACGTATGATAGCTATCATTACATGAGCCTCTGCCCTTGTTATCAGATTGAAGCTTCCACCTTTGTTGAATATGATCCTGGACACTATGTAATGCAGGATCCTTACTTGAACACTGAGGTCTTTGGGCTTCAACAGATTTATTGTGGGCCTATTCTCCCTTCTTCTGAATAAGGTGTCCAAGATGGTGCTCTCTTTGTAATTCAGAAAGGAACCACCTTCCTCATCAGCTGTGCTAACCTCGTCCATATACCCAGAGGCTGTGATGTCAATTTTTAGCCCATCTTGTCCTGAAATTTCCAGCACCTCGTTTAATATTTCATCAGCAAGCCAAATGGTCCTTGATCTCAAGTTGACCTCCCATTTCTTTTTCTTGCTGTTGTATTGAAGAGAGGCATGCCAAGTCTTCACAACCTCTTCATTATACTTTTCAGCAATTTCCAACAAGTTCTTATATCTTATCAACCATATTCCAGCATCAAAGTTATTAGATATTAAGAATTATTCCATATTCACACAGTGAGGCTTGATTACCTTTTTGCGGGAAAACTTGGTAGAATACTCTTCTTGAATCTCAGGAGTACTCCAAAGTGGTCGTGTAGTAAGCTCATATTCTCCAGATTGCGTAGAAGAGGAGGAAGCAACAGCAGGAGTATCAGCAGAAACAGGAACCGATGATTTTGCAGATTTTGATGAGGAGGGTCCTGCTTTCTGCGAATCTTCCTTGGATGATGATTTCTGGCGTTTGGAAGGGGTAGCTTTACTGGGTTCAGCCTTTCTCTTGGATTTCTCTCCTTCCTTTGTAGCATATTGAGATTTTACTGTCCTTTTTGGCCGAGCTCCAGCTTTCCCTGCTTCAGGATTTTTGACTCTTGCCATTTCTCGGTTGAATGATGCAGAATGTGCCTGAGAATAGGTTTATGGGATGCGAATGGAAGTTTAAATGGTGAAGAATGATGGTTTTTGGACAGGAGTTAAGAGGATTGAAGAGAGAATCAGAACAGACTCGGAGGAGTTACAAATAGGGCTGCGTCTGTTCAAGAGAAAATCGTAGGTTTTAACGTATGTAACCGTCTGATAGACAAATTTTGAGGGGTCTAAATTCGAACTTTGGGTAGTTACAGGTTAAATCGTTTGGCAAAGCTTACTGACAGACGAATTTTCATCTGAAAGTTCATCTGACAGAGGCTTGGAACAAGCAGTACAAGCACAACAGATGAATTTTGTTTCAACAAAGTTCGAATGTTGAAGAGAAAACAGTATCAACAACCAAGACATCAACCAATAGACGAATTAAGCAAGCAAAACTTCATCTTTCAAGCATTCAGCATGAAGAACATGATTCAACAGACGAATTTTGAACTGAAAATTCGAATTTCTCATCTTTTGTAAAGGTTGTCGAACAGTCGTATGTTAAGATGTGATACTTCGTATAATAGTGATGGACAAACATAACTTTGAAAATTTTTGTTCTTGAAAATTCGAACTTCCATTGTTCAACAGACGAATTTCGAGGTCTCAGCAAGAACTGTTCCACAGTATAACAAGTCGAAGTTTGTCTGTTGGTCACTTAAAATTCGAATGTTAACCACGTTGACCAATACAAAAACACAGTTTATGAAGCAAAATATGTCTAACAACATTTAAAATACAAACATCATCATTAAAAACTTACAGAATGGATCCAGACCTTAGGATTTTTGTTATTTACTTCACTTTCTGGTTGTTCCACTCTGTAGTGCTCCAATCTTTCAAACTTTCAGCCATTGATTCTCACAAGGAGCACCTGCAACTAAAATTAAACATACTCCGATGCTCAAGTTAGAATTAATTTTAATATTGAACATTCTAAAATTAGAATTACACAGGAATAACTTACAGTTCATTGGGATTTACCATTCCCAATTCTCTCCTTATTTTACAATGCCTGTCTTCTGATAGAGGTTTTGTGAGTATATCAGCAATTTGATCCTCTGTTGGGATGTACTCTAGCTTAACTTCTCCTTTTAGAACGTGATCCCTCATGAAATGGTGTCTAACTTCAATATGTTTTGTCCTTGAATGCATGACAGGATTCTTGGTGATATTTATGGCACTTTGGTTGTCACACATGATTAGTATCTCTTTCATTTTCACCTCAAGATCCTCAAGCTTCTGCTTCATCCAGATGACTTGGGCATAACAGCTTCCAGCTGCAACATACTCAGCATCTGCAGTGGATAGGACCACACTGTTTTGCTTTTTACTGAACCATGAGACCAGGGATCCTCCAAGAAACTGACAAGTTCCACTTGTGCTTTTTCTGTCAGTTTTGGATCCTGTAAAATCAGCATCAGTGGATCCTTTGAGATCTTCTCCATTACCTTTTGGATACCAAAGACCCATCTGTGATGTTCCAATAAGATATCTGAAAATTCTTTTTACAGCTGTTGCATGGGTCTCTTTGGGGCATGATTGGAACCTTGCACACATACAGACACTGAACATAATGTCAGGTCTGCTGGCAGTTAAGTACAGCAGGGATCCAATCATTCTTTTGTACTGAGTAATGTCAAACATCTTCCCATTCTCATCCATGTCCAGTTTGGTTGCAGTAGCCATAGATGTTCCCATTGGCTTGGCATTCTCCATTCCAAACTTCTTTAGCAGCTCTTTCAGATACTTGGATTGGCTGAGGAAGATGCCATCATTTCGCTGTCTGATTTGTAATCCAAGGAAGAAATTGAGTTCACCCATCATTGACATCTCGAATTCTCCCTGCATTAACTCAGAAAATTTCTTGCAAAGAGCCTCATTAGTAGCACCGAAAATAATATCATCAACATAAATTTGAACAATTAGTAAATCTTTATTTTCTTTCTTAGTAAATAAGGTTGTGTCAACTTTGCCTCTACTGAATCCTTTTTCACTTAGAAAATTGCTCAGTCTCTCATACCATGCTCTAGGGGCTTGTTTTAAACCATAAAGAGCTTTCTTCAGTTTATAAACATGGTTCGGTTTCGTAGAATCCTCAAAGCCTGGAGGCTGATCTACATAGACCTCTTCCATGATATATCCATTCAGAAAAGCACTCTTTACATCTATTTGATATAGTAAAATGTTTTTCATACATGCATATGCTAACAGTATTCTTATAGCCTCTAATCTAGCTACTAGTGCAAAGGTTTCTTCAAAATCAATACCTTCTTCCTGATTATAACCTTTAGCAACCAGTCTAGCTTTATTTCTGATTATTATTCCAGATTCATCAAGTTTATTTCTGAAAACCCATTTGGTACCAATGACAGGATGATTTTTGGGCCTAGGCACTAAATCCCAAACTTGATTTCTTTCAAACTGATTTAGTTCATCTTGCATAGCCAAAATCCAGTAATCTTCAGTTAAGGCTTCTTCAGTACATTTGGGTTCAATTTGAGAAATGAAAGCACAGTTTAGCATTTGATCCCTTAACTGTTTTCTGGTTTTGACTCTCTCTTGAACATTACCTATCACTTGATCAACAGGATGATTCCTTTGATATCTCCAAGCTCTAGGGAGTTCTTGAGATGTTTCTTCATTGTTTTCTTCATCAAACCCTTGCTCCTGGATATCTTCCTCTATGTTAACAGATTCAAATATCTTTGGAGGTTCAGTTTTACTTTTATCAGAAATGCCCAGTTTTTCAAAGTTGAAAGCAAGATCATCCTCATTAGTAGCATGTTTTGAAACAGTTTCATTTTCAATGAAAACAACGTGCACAGACTCTTCTACCACATTTGATCTTTTGTTATAAACTCTATATGCCTTACTCTTACTAGAATAGCCTAGAAATATACCTTCATCAGATTTGGCATCAAACTTACCAAGATTTTCTTTTCCATTGTTGTGAATGAAGCATTTGCATCCGAACACATGGAGATGGAACAGATTTGGCTTTCTCCCATTGTATAGCTCGTATGGAGTCTTTCCAAGGATGGGTCTGATGTAGGCTCTGTTGATGATGTAACTTGCTGTGTTCACTGCATCAGCCCAAAACACTTGAGAAACTTCCTTCTCATTCAGCATAGCTCTGGCCATTTCTCTAATAGTTCTGTTCTTCCTTTCTACTACTCCATTTTGTTGAGGAGTCCTTGGTGCTGAGAAGTTGTGGCCAATTCCATGCTCATTGCAGTATTCCAGGAAGTATGCATTTTCAAACTCTCCTCCATGATCTGACCTGATAGACACAATAGAAATACCTTTCTCATTTTGCACTTTCTTAGCTAAGGTTACAAATGCATCAAAGGTATCACTTTTAGAGGAAAGAAATAATGTCCAAGTGAATCTAGAATAATCATCTACAATTACAAGCACATACAGATTACCACCAAGACTCTTTACCCTAGAAGGTCCAATTAAGTCCATATGCAGCAACTCAAGTGGTCTAGATGTGGTAACTATGTTTTTAGATTTGAAGGATGATTTAATTTGTTTTCCTTTTAAGCAGGCATCACATTCTTTATCCTTTTCAAAAGATATTTTTGGCAAACCAGTAACTAGCTCATTTTTAACCAATTTAGACAATTGATTCATATTAACATGAGCTAATCTCCTATGCCATAACCAACTATCATTATTTTGACTAATTAAACACACAGAATCTAAGGGAGGAAGTTCACCAAGATCAATAGTGTAACAGTTACCATCCCTTTGAGCTTTTAGGATTACTTTGTGATCACTTTTTCTGATGACCAGGCAAAACTTTGAGTCAAACAGCACCCAGTTTCCTTTATCACAGGTCTGACTCACACTCAGCAAATTGTGGTTGAGGCCAATTACAAACGAACACCTCTTCAATGGATGTTTCTGGATTTTTCCCCACAATGCCGATGCCAACGATTTTGCCATATTGATCACCTCCAAAGGTCACCTTTCCTCCTTTCTTGTCTCTAAGGGTGATGAACTTCTCCTTATCACCAGTCATATGGCTTGAGCAGGCACTGTCCATATACCATTTGTTGCTCTTCTTAGCTTTAAGACAGACCTGCAAGTCAATGTTCATGTTTTCCTTTTAGGTACCCAAATTTGCTTGGGTCCTTTATGGTTAGTAGATCTTTCCCTAGATGCAGATGCAACTCTGGGAACCCAATCAACTTTCCTGCTAAGCCCATTTTTCTTTAAAATACAGGAACTGGAAATGTGTCCCTTTTTGTTGCAGAAATGACAGGTAGTGAAGGGACTGCTAGATTGAGAAACAGGAAGAAAACAATGCAAATAATACTTCTGTCTAGCATGCCTTGGTTAATTATATGTCTCAATGTGAGGTGATGCATTATTTTTCTTCTTATTGCTCTCAGCATGCATAAAATGTCTCCTATATGCATTTTGGTTTTTCTTCCTAATCTTATCCTTGACAGCACATGGATCATAGCCAAGACCAGCTTTTCCTTGTGAAATTCTTTGGCTCCCCATCAAGGCAAACAACATATTTTTACCTCTAGTGAGCCTAGACATGCTTTTAACTAAGTAATCATTAGTTTGCTTAAGTTCAGTGCATGAAGTACAACAAACAGATTCAGCAGTAGGTAAAGAAGTAATTTCAGAGATTGTGCTTTGAGATTCCAGCTTATTTATCTTCTTCTTTGCCAGTTTTAGTTCTTTAGCAACTTTAATGAAATCATCATGAAGCTCATGAAATGCATCCAGCAATTCATAATAGGAAGGTTCAGATTCATATACCTCTTCTTCCTGATCACTGCTGCATGAGGGGGTGGCTTCTTCAAAAGCAAGTGCCATCAGACAAATGTTGGCAATCTCATCTTCATCTTCTTCTTCCTCATCTAAGCTGTTGCCCCATATGGATGAGATGTAGGCTTTCTTCTTCTTCCCTTTGTCAGCAACTTTCTTTTCTTTTTCTTGCTTCTTGAGGAATTAGGGCAGTCCCACTTTATGTGTCCCTGCTTCTTGCACTCATAGCAAGTCACAGGTTCTTTTGCCTCTTTCTAGCTTTCTCCAGCAGCTCCCTTCTTGAAGAATCTCTTATTCTTCTTCTTGCTGTAGAATCTTCCGAATTTTCTGACCATCATAGCCAGAGTTTCCTCATCCAGCTCATCCTCTTCGTCAAATTCTTCTTCCTTTTCATCAGCAGCTTTGAGGGCAAGGCCTTTCTTCTTTCTGTCCATCCCAGCTTCCTTGAGAGCTTTGATTTTTCCTTCATACTCTTCAAGGCTGCCAAAGAGAGCTGTGACAGAGGCCATTGATTCTCCTCTGGCTTCTTCTATTGCTGTCACCTTGGGCTGCCATTCCAGAGGGAGAGCTCTGAGTATCTTTCTTACTTTCTCAGACTGAGTGTATTCCTTTCCCAGGCTCTTCAGTTGATTCACAATGAGAGTAAATCTCTTTTGGAGCTCCTTTACCGTTTCTCCTTCAGCCATTCTGAAGCTTTCATACTCCCCAATGCACGTGTTCAGTCTGTTCTCCCTGACTCCAGATGTTCCTTCATGTGCAATCTGCAGAGTATCCCACATTCCTTTTGCAGTGGTGCATTACAAGACTCTGTAGAATTCATCCTGGTTCAGGTCACTGACTAAACAATGCTTTGCTTTGAAATTCAGTAAGAGTCTCCTTCTGTCTTCATCATTCCATTCTGCTTCCAGCTTCTCTTTGTATCTTCCATCTTCAGTTAAGGCCATTGGGACGAAATCTCCTTTTTCAATAACTGACAAGATGTCAAGATCAATTGATTGAAGGTAGATTTGCATCCTCATCTTCCAGTACCCATAATGCTCTCCACTGAAGCCTGGTGGTCTGTTAGTATTGTTCCCTTCAGGAAGTATACTCTCTCCAAAGCCAACCATCTTTGTTCCCGGACTGTAAAATCCTTTGAATGGGAATCCGGGCTCTGATACCACTTGTTAGCAAGGCTGACTTCCCAAGAGGGGGGTGAATTGGGAAGATTGAAATTTTTCTGCACAAAGTGAAGTGGGTGAAGATATCACAGTGTAATGAAAACAATGAGTAAAACAGAGTAATCTGATAAGTAAGGATAAGGAGAAGAAGACTCAGTGATTTATCCTGGTTCGGTCTATCCACTTGACCTACATCCAGTCCCCAAGACAACTCTTGAGATTTATCCACTATACAGCAAGAATTTCAACGGGCTTCTTGCTAATGCCACAGTACACAAGTATGCTCTGTTCCTGAGCTCTCTCAAACTCTCTAAGCACTTTCTCTATGTGCTTTCCCAATCCCCTTGTCAATTCCCCTCACAAGTAAATCTTTCTTCCAGATGAAGAGTAGATTGTTTACAAATGTATAACTCTCTTGAATAGAGTAGATATGAAGGTTAAGGTACAGATAATGAAGTTGAGAGGGTAAAAGCTTTTGAAAAGAAGATTCAGCAGAAATTCGGTATATACAAGTTTGATTCGTTACCCATAACTTCAAATGATGTTATATTTATAGTTTTAGGTCTCAAATATCCGTTAGAGACTTAAATCTATCCGTTGGGGAAGTTATCCAATGGTTACTCTGAAAAACTATCCGTTTACCAACCGTATTTAATGTTTCTGACACACTGATATTCGAATTTTGGTTGGTCAACAGACGAATTTCGAAGGAACCGAAGGTTAAAGCTTCCAATGTTAAAATACGAAGTTCGTCTGTCCATAGAGTGAAATTCGAATTTTGAAACTTATAAAAAATTTTCACAATGTGACATACGAATTTCAAGAAGAAAGTTTTTCTGTAAATAGTGAACAGTGTTTTCAATTTTCTACAGTACCCTCAAAATTCGGATTTTGGATGCCCAAAATTCGTCTGTCCATTGAACGTTCAAAGAGGCACAGTAGATAACTTTCTTCGAAATTCAAATTTTGAAAGAGTGAAATTCGTCTGTCAGAGACCAGTTTTGAAACTTAAATTATTCTTGATCTCAGATGAACTTTAACTTAGTTTTAGACGAATTTCATCTATTTTCTCAAGTTTTGTTTTGTCTGAAATTCGAATTTTGAAACTGTGAAGTTCGTCTGTCACTAAAAAGGCTTCTTTCAACCTTGATGAAAACTCGAATTTTGGATGACCAAAATTCGTTTGACAAAGAGACATCTCTTCAGACTTATTCAGTTTTAACTCGAAATTCGAATTTCCAAAGGCAAAGTTCGAATTTCCAACATAACAGTTCAGTTTAAACTTTCAAACTTCGTCTGTTTGTGAGTATTTTCAAATAAGTAAAGATTTAACTTCAAATCAAGGTTTGAAAACATCTTTTTCTCAAATCAAAATCTTTTACCCAATCACAACTAAAACTAAAGATCCTACAAGAGATCTATCAGCAAATACTCAGAAAATCTTCACTTGAAATAACTTTGATCTCCTTTGATATCTTCAATCCAAGCTCTTGAGTGTTGATTTGTAATCATCAAAACTCTTGATTCAACAGAATTATGGATAATCCCATTTGATATGTCCCTGCTTCTTGCACTCGTAGCAAGTGACAGGTTCTTTTCCTTCTTTCTTGCTATCTCCAACTGCTCCTTTCTTGAAGAATTTCTTGTTTCTTTTCTTGTTGTAAAATCTTCCAAATTTTCTTACCATCATAGCCAGAGTTTCTTCATCTAGCTCATCTCCATCATCAAATTCTTCTTCTTTCTCCTCACCAGCTTTCAGAGCAAGACCCTTCTTCTTTCTGTCTTGTCCTGCCTCCTTGAGAGCCTTCATTTTTCCTTCATATTCTTCAAGGCTAACGAAGAGGGCTATGACAGATGCCATTGATTCTGCTCTGTCTTCCTCTATTGCTGTTACTTTGGGTTGCCATTCCAAAGGAAGAGCTCTGAGGATCTTTCTGACCTTTTCTGTCTAAGTGTACTCCTTGTCAAGACTTTTCAATTGATTCACAATATGGGTGAATCTCTTTCGCAGTTCTTTGATACTCTCACCTTCAATCATTCTGAAGCTCTCATATTCTCCTATGTAGGAGTTCAATTTGTTTTCTTTCACTCCAGTGGTTCCTTCATGAGCAATTTCAAGGGTGTGCCATATATCCTTGGCTGTAGAGCATTGTGAGACCCTGTAGAATTCATCTTGATTCAATACACTGACCAGACAGTGTTTTGCTTTGAAGTTCAGCAAGACTCTTCTCCTATCTTCCTCATTCCATTCTGCCTCTGGCTTCTCTCTGTACTTCCCATCATCCTGCAATGTCATTGGAACAAAATCTCCTTTCTGGATGATGGACCAAATGTCTAGATCAATGGACTGGAGATAGATTTGTATTATCATCTTTCAGTATCCATAGTGCTCTCCATTGAAGCCAGGTGGTCTATTTGTATTGTTTCCCTCTGGTAGTATACTCTCTCCAAAACCAGCCATTGTTCTTCCTGGACTATTAAATCCTTTGTTTGAAAATCCGAGCTCTAATACCACTTATTAGATGTGCTGGCTTCCCAAGAGGGGGGTGACTTGGGAAGATTACAATTTTCTGCAAAATGTTAATAAAGTGAAGAAAGCAATAGTGACAGTAAAACAGAGTATAAATAAGTAACAAGTAAAGGTAGTAATAGAGAAGGGAAGACACAGATGTTTATCCTAGTTCGGTCTCTCAATCTTGACCTACGTCCAGTCCTCAAGCCACAACTTGAGATTTTCCACTATCTTGCAAGAATTCAATGGACTTCTTGCAAATGCCACAGTACAGCTATGATACTCTGTTTTAGAGCTCACACTTTCTCTCTTTGTACTCTAGCTAAGTGCTTCCTCAATCCCTTGTGATATCCCCTCACAAGAAAATCTTTCTTCCAGATGAAGATAAGATTGATTACAATGGATAAACTCTCTTAATCAAAGTATATATGAAAGTTGGAGTACAAAGAATGAAGTATGTGAGAGTAAGAGACTTTGAGTTGATGATTTGGCAGAGTTTCAGTATATACAAAGTTAAAATCATTTTCCACAACTTCAAATGATGTTATATTTATAGATTTAGGTCTTAACTATACATTAGAGACAAAATCTATCCGTTAGAGACGTTACCCAACGGTTACTTTGAAAAACTATCCGTTCACTAACGGCATTTAATGCTTCTGACATCCAAAGTTTGAATTTTGGTTGGCCAACAGACGAATTTTGCAGAAACCAAAGGTTAAAAACTTTAACGTTGCATTCAAAGTTCATCTGTTGTAAAGCAAAGTTCAAATTTTCATCATTGAGAAGTTTTTCTGGGTTGGAACATATGAATTTTCAAGTTAAAAGATCTTCTAAAAAGTGTTGACTGTCGTTCCATTTTGCTACAGTGCCTTCGAAATTCAAATTTTGATACCCAAAATTCGTCTGTCAGTGGGCAGTTCAATAAGGCACAATAGTTCATCTATTCGAAATTTGAATTTTCAAAATGCAAAGCTCGTCTGTCAGAGAGGCCTCTTTTCAGACTTAATACAAAGTTTGAATTTCTAAATACTATCATTCGTATGTCAACATATCATTATAATAGACACATAAGCTTTATTTCTGAAATTCAAATTTTCATGTTCAAAGTTCGTCTGTCAGTAAGCCATTTTGATGCTCTTTCCAAACTCAATTTTTAGATGAACTTTGACATATCCTCAGATGAATTTATCATTTTTCATAAGTTGTATTTTGTTGAAATTCGAATTTTCAAAAGCCAAAGTTCGTCTGTCAGAGAAAGCTCTTTTCAGACAAGATTTAAAATTCGAATTTCTCAAGTCAAAGTTTTTCTGTCAGAGAAGACTCTTTTCAGACTTATTCATTTTCAATATGAAATTCGAATTTCCAAAGCCAAAGTTCGAATTTTCATAACAGCATATTAGTATAAATGTTTCAAACTTTGTCTATTAGTGGGTTTTTTTCAAATATTCCATGGATTAACATAGAATCATAGTTTTAAAAATCTTTTTGCCAATTCAAAGTCTTTTACTCAATTTAAACATGGCTGTAGATTCTACATCTATTCTTGTACTGGTTTTTCTTGAATTTCTCCACTTGAGATCATTTATACACCTTTGATATCTTCTCTCCAAGCTCTAGAAAGTTGGTTTGGAATCATCAAAACACTTGATTCAACAATACTGAGTTTCAAAAATATCTTCATATTCATGGGCTATTCCTTTAAAATGAAAGCCCTATAGGCTATCTATTTATGCACTTGAGAAAGAGGTAGATAGATGGTGGTGGTGTAATACTGAGTCGATCCTGCAAGCTTGAAACATACCCTTGACGCAGAAATTATTTTTTAATCTTTTATGATAAATATTTCCTGCAATTAGTTAGGGATGAAATAGAAGATGAGATCATTATGTTCCGATAAGCGATGGATTAGTCAGTAAGTAAGTACGAAGCCATATTTATATAGTTAGTATGGAACTCCACCTAGTTATAATAGTATGATGACTAGAGGTGGAGGACGGAAAAGCCAAGAAGAGGAATAAAGCTAGTCATCAAGGAAAGGAAAGCCTCAATACAAAGTGTGCGATTTAGTATACTAGTAGAGGCTAGCAAAATTATGGGAAATAGTTTGAATAATCAAAGTTTTATGTCTGCTACCCAGCAAATGTTAGAGAAGTTGTTGCTAACAAAAGTAAGAAAAGAAAAAAGAGAATGAAGCGATGAAGTAATAGTGGTAGGATAGAAAAATACTCATCTTAATGATAATTTTCCCTGCAAGTATTATTTTATGAAAATCTGGCCTAGAAATATTTAAATAACATAAGAGAACAAGTCTTGAAGATAGTAGTTACTAGCTTAGATGAGGATGTTTCATAGGTCATGAAACCCTTCAGAGTTAGATCCTGATGGATACTATCAGTTAAGTAATGATATAGGGTCATAGAGGATCCTAGTAGGGCTCTAAGATCATAATAGATCTCATAGTCGCAGTAGACCAATTACGAGGTTATAGTAGACCTCTAAAGAGAATGAGATGATGAGAAAGATTGATGAGCCCTAATGTTTTGATAGTTCTCTGAAAAAGAATGCCCTAGGATGATTGATTTAAAAGGATACGGAACCTCATTAATCAGCAACTAATATGAAAGTTCACATAAACTTTTCTCTAATACCAAGCTATGAACCATAAAGTAGCAAAGAAATGTGATGGTAGGTGTTGATAATGAAGGTAAGAAGTAAATACACCACCTACAAATAAGCTTAGTGGCGAGATGTTTTTAGTAATAAATGAAAGAGGCCAGTAAGAAATGAATGATAGAAATAAAGAAAAGTAGTTATGAAAAGAATCAGTAAGGAGAAACTAATATATATAAAGGAAGATAAGTTAGAAAAAGAAGTAGCCATGAGAAAAGAAATAAGAAGACTAATGTATAATCAAGGAAAGAGGTTAATCAACCCATAAACTATGATACTTCAAATGAGTCTGGGCTAGATGGATTCTTTAATAAGGACGGTAGTTTCTTCCAACTAAACCAAGGACTCCAAATCCAAATAAATGTTAGAAGTATCTATGGTGAAAGTTGTGTGGGATTTGAAGAATATGTTTTAGCTTTGCATTCCCTAAGTATTGGATTAGAAGTGAAGAAATTTATAGATGGGCATAATGACCATAAGCTCCCTAAGAGTTAATAGGTTGAGCAAATACTTGATGCCATAACTAGATTACAAGTTTTAGAATTAAGTATATCATATTTTGGTAAATCATCTCATTGCCTATTTGTTCTAGGCAGTATGTTGAGCAATTTTATCGATACAGTTAAAAATTATCCGGTTTTGGATATATCTGGATCAGGAAAAATTGAGCAATTTTGGACACTTAAAACACTCTCCCTAGGCATGTGAGCAGCATGAATTTTTGGCCAAGAACTCCTTAAGGAAGTCATGAATTTTTGGCCAAAAACTTATAAAGGAAGTTTTTGACTTTTGGACCAAAAATGATTAAGGCTTAAGCAAGGTAATTAGCAAGTTGATTAAGTCAAATAAACTCTCTTTCCTCCTAGTTTTAGACATGGTCAGCTACTGCCATGTGAGGGAATTGGAATATTTAATTGGTTTTTTTATAATACTTCTTCAAGAAGTAGTTGTTTTTTATAACCAAAGTCAAGGCAAAGTTTACTATCAATAATAGACAAAATAGACTTGTTACTTTTTCTCTCTCATTTGGCCGACCAAGTGGTCTGAAAATAGAGAGAGAAAAGCTTCAACCACACAAGACAGAACCGAGGAAAGAAGAAAGAAAAGAAAAGAGGAAAGGATTGACAAAGAAGAAAGCTTGGAGAATCAACCATCAAGGTAAGTGTGCCATCCCTTCAAGCTAGCTTCCTAAGTTGTATGATATGGTTTCATGGAGTTTCTCCTTCCTCTCCTTACGCAAAGATTTCAGCCAAACCCTATAGGAAGCAAGGAATGAATTTTTTACGCAATCAACTTAGGAGAAGCACCAAACTAACAACCTAGAACAAGATTGTGGAAGTAGTTGGATGATTTTCAAAACAAATCATTTTCTCTCATTTTCTTGCTAATTTTTGTCTGAACAGAGAATCACTTTAGAGTTGGAATTTCATGTTTTTTATGCCAAAAATGAGTTCCTCATGGTCCAAAATGATAGGAACAAGTATTGATTTCAAGTAAAAGCTTAAGATTAAGAAAGTGAAATTTTTAGGGTTTTTAAGTTCTTTGTGAAGCAACCCTTGGTTCAAGTTGATTTATTTGGTATTTGGTGATGGATTAGGGTTTGATAAAGCTTAAGGAAGTCCTTGGAAAGGTTGAATCAAAGAGAAAAGGTATAAAGTCTCATAAGGTAGCATAGTTATATTTTCTTGCATTATATTGTCTTGCTATAATTTATTGTGAATGATGACTTGCCATATTGTTTTTATGATGCTTGAGATAGTTTTGGCTGTTTTTATGAAAGTGATAGTGCCCAGGATGTCCATTTTCTATGCCGTTATAATGTCAAAATTTTTATAAACAATATGTAATTTATACCTTGAAATGATTGTCATGATGTTTTTGAGGTTTTATAGCATGCATGATAATGTAAATTTTTGAGATGTGACTAGCTACTGGGATTTCCAAAATATCATCACCCAAATAATAACATGATAGGTCCAAGTTATGGAAGAAATCCAAGGGAGGAAAAGAGCAAGGAGAAGGATTTCAATAATTTACCTTTTATTTACTATAATGTATTGTTTCTTTGTTAAATCATGTAAATTTTTATATGAAATTTTGAGGCTGTGCTTGTATGCAATCAAATGCCTCTAAGTCTTTTGAGATGTTTAGTACAAGTTTGGAACATGATTTGACCATGTGAGAATGTATGGAAAATTATTTTGGTAAGGTTAAGGGATATAAATGTTAATTCTGACCTCTGTCCAGTTATACAATTACTGTTTGGATGAAATTTCAAAGAATATATAAAAATTATATATCCTCTTAAAGTACACAAATATATCTTTAAAATGGTTCAAATAACACCCCATTTGAAATTGTGTACAAATTATATTGAGTTTTTAAATTCAGGGTTCAGAAAAGGTCAAGAATGGGAAAACTAAAAACTGAAAAGTAGGTATTGGAAAATTCAAAAGGCAATATAAAATCATACAGAGCTCCAAATATTTAGTGATTTGTATGTATAAAAATATCTATGTTTCAAGTTTCATATTCCACTTATTTGGAGGTAAATGGAGCTATATAATGGAAGATATGGAGTTTTTCCCAAAACTATTCCAGTAAGAGTTGGATTCTAATCCTTCACAATTTAACTTAATGTTATGCCTAGTGTATGTGAAATAAATGTATAAGAAAAATATACTTATAATTAGACATATATAACTTTCAAATGATAGATAGTATGCATGATTTGGTCATGGATAGAATGAAATATGATTTTTCGAAATGGAGGTCAGAAAACAGGAAGGTAGAAACATGACCAAATGAACAGTAAAGACCACGAAATTTTCTGTATGAATTTAGCCCAATGAAATTACTATTTTATATTTTTCCCATATAGATATGAATTTAATAAAATTTTAGAGACTTGAATCACCTCAAGATGATTTTTTCTAGATTTAGCTATGAATTTTCAAATTTCATCGGGTAAAATAAAAATTACCAATTGAACAGTACCCCGAATTTTGAAAAATTCTGTTTTAATTATATTATGATTTTAGTCTCTAAACCATGATGGAAGGCATTTAAAATGATCTAATATATGAGAAATAGGCCCTAATATAAGGTGTTACATATATCATCATCATATTCATCATCATGGTCATGCTAGCATGCAATGGTGTAGGGATGCTACAAATTCACACATACACATATACAACATTATACTCAAATAGTCATGTGCATACCATAATATGTAGAAAAACCATACATATACACAAAAAATATCATGGTATGAATAGGAACATGCATACTTACATATATATATATATTAACATATAATACATATATCACAAACACCCAAATACCTTAAATTGCCAACACCACACACATGGGTTCTCACAAGCTTTCAGATTGCAAACCATGACTTGAACTTTTCCTATCAACCAAACAACACTACAATACCATAACATCTTCAATTAACATAAAGCATAATTATCCAAAATCTATAATTCAACCATTTAAGCCTTACCCAAGGTTCCAACAACATTTTCATACATCAATGAGCTCCAAACAACCATTCCAATCATAATTGCTCACACATTATTTGGACCCTAAGCTTCCACACAAAATACAAAGCTAGAGTTTGGTATAATTCATACATAGTCCCTCTAAAACTCACACCTAAGCATCAATAACACTAAACAACACCTCATTGATCCCTTAACAACCATTTTAATCAGTAGAGTCTGACCAAATTGGGATTCCCTTACATATACTCGGATTCAACACCAAAACCAAAGAGAAAAGAGAGGAGGAGAGGTTAGGGATCACTTACTAAGCAAGATTTAAGCCTCCAAGAGCCGAAAATCAGTCCCCAAGGTCAGATGAAGAAAACCCTAGCAGAGCCTTCTATTTTTCTCTTTAATTCTCTCTGCTTCCATGAACTGAAACTCGTCTTATTTAAAGGATTTTAAGGGCAACTTAGGAGAAACAATGAACCATGGACAAATTCAAGACCTACTTCAAGGCGTTAGAGGACCAATGACCAGAGCTAGAACCAAAGCTATGAATGAAGCCACGAATGAGTTGATCCAAAGCATGATTAATATGGAACCATTGTATTTGAATGATTTTGAGGCCTAAAGCAAAGAAAGAGGCAAGCTAAAAATGTGGAGCCAAATTATAGTCAAAGAGCCCAACTTGGAAAAAGCCCAATAAGAAGAATTCACTTAAAATCCATGTGTTTCTCATGTGGTCACTAAAAGTAACATTTTTAAAGGATTATTTTAGTCAATTTGTTTCCTTTTTGAATAAAGAATATACAATCATAAATTTAATTTGTTTTCCTTTTTGCATTAAAGAGGAGCTAACTTTTTCAAAGTCAAAATTTGAATTAAATGCTCCTTTTTGCTTAGAGTTTTCTTTTTGTATTAATGAGTATTACTATGGTTAGATTTGTGGGCTGAGCTAAAGTTAGTTTGTGGGTTAATATTTGCCTATAAATAGGCACCTCTTGTACTCTTGCAAACCACAATATCAATAAATGAATTTCTTTTCAGCAACTTTGTTGTTGTTTAGTGAGTTCTTTCTTGCTTATCCTTGAGTGCCAGAAAGAATGAGGACTTATTAAGGAGTGGTGATCCCTGTGGCATCCCGGAGTTATCACTCAAGAGATGGGTTCTCTTGGAACCTTTTTCCTTTGACTAACATTTTTTCTCTCTTATTGTTTTCCTCGTCTCTATTTTTCAGTTTTTGTTCATTATTGTTATTCATTGTTCTTGTGTTTAGTACATGTTTCCTCAAGTTGCACGATCCCTAACTCAAAGAGGGCTCTTAGGATAGGTTCCTAAAGTGTCTCCCATCATTAGTATGGTATTAGGTGTAGCCATAGAGGTGGAAGGTTTAGGTTGCTAGATAGGTTGAGGTTGGGTTGGCTGTAGTTCAGGTTGTATGGGTGGAGCAGCCTCAGATGTAGCCTCTTGCTGTTTTAACTCTCCCCCTTCATAGAATAAATCCTCGAATTTACCAAACCCCTTCCCAATCCATTTTCCCTCTTTTCTTTCAATCCCCATTCACATTAGCTCTTACTCTTTAAACTCTTCAATTGGTTTCCCTTTGCCTTTCTCCAGATGCTATATTTTGGCAAATTTGAGCAACTTAGTTATGATAGAGGCATAGGGCAAGGTTGAATCTTTTCTTTAATCTCTTGCCTTGATCATCCTCTGGAAGATTAGGTGACCCACGTTAAGCTCCTTTCTGTGAATTAAGGTTGTCATTACATAAGCCTCAGCCCTGGTGATCAAATTGAAACTTCTGCCTTTGTTCAAGATAATCCTTGACACTATATAGTGCAAGACTCTCACTTGTACACTGAGGTCAGAGGAGGGCTTCACAATTTTCAAAGGAGGCATATTCGCACGCCTTCTAAAGAGTGCATCCAAGATTGTGCTTTCCTTATAATTCAGAAATTCCTCACCTTCCTCATCTGCATCATCATCCTCATCCATATATTTGGAGGTAGAGACATCAATCTTGAATCCCTCTTGTCCAGAAATCTCTAGAACCTCGTTGATATTTTCATCTGATAGTCACAAATTCTTAGACCTATGTTGTACTTCCTCTTCTTATCATTATATTTCAATGCAGCATACCAAGTTTTGTGTAACACCTTAAACTTACATCCATTTTCCATGTATTAGACTTCAATTTTGTCCATTATTGTGTGATTAGAGACTTGATTACATAAAAGTATTAAAATAGAATTTTCTTTATTTCGGGTACTATTCATTGTGTATTTTCCATTTTACCCGACAAACTTTAAAAATTCATAAATAATTATAAAAAATCATATCAAAGTGATTTAAGTCTCTAAAAATAGATAAAAATATTTTTTACATGGAAAAAATATGAAACAGAGCATTCTCTAGACCAATTCATACAATTTATTTCTCAAATATTTACTATACATTTGGTCTTTTTGAAACTTCCCAGGTTTTGGCCTTAACTTTAAAAACTCATATCTCATGATATCCTAAGCCAAATTATTCATTCTTTATGTCATTGGAAATCTCTATATATTTTATTTCTATATACATTTTTCTTATACATTTATTCACCTTGTATAGGGCATGGAATCGACTTAAATTATTAAGGGTTAGAATACTGCTTCTACTGGAATAGTTTTAAGAGAAATTATATAACTCTTTCTTTATAGCTCCAAATACTATCAAACCTATGGCATTCGTTTTTTAAGACTTAGAGGTTTCCAGAAATGTAAAACACTAAATTTTTGGAGCTTTGTACAATTTTATATTACATTTTGAAATTTCTAGTATTCATGGCAAAAGTTCCAGTTTTTCTCTACATTATCCTGTTCTGAACCCTAAATTCTAAAATTCACAATTTGCACACACATCTAAATGAGGTACTCCTTGGACCATGTTAAAGCTTGTTCCATACACTTTCAGAGGATATATAACACTTGCCCTAGATACTCTGATTTGAGCAAAGTGCCTATGTTCTAGTCACTATTGGTCATCTTGAACCAATTTATGCTATAACATACATAATCAACTTCATAAACTTAAAACTTCATCATGCATTGCTCCAAATTCACCTCATGCAAGGATCTTAAAATCAAAACCACACTAAGTTATAGGTTCATAACATAATACATGATTTTATACCAATTGGCAAAATAATACATCCACATTGACTCCATTTGTTCCATAATTGTACTCCTTCTTTATCCACTTAGCTTGGCCTTGACTTTTGTCACATCTTGACCCTATCAAGGTTAGTCATTTGGAAAGGAATAAGATTCAAAGAATCTTAGTACTTATATTCATTCATGCAAACATGTTATCATGGTATTTCATAAAATCATCATTGGAAATCATAGTATCACAATGTGCCATACAATTTCATAAAAATTTTGGTATGGTAACATTTTGAAAATTGGACATCCAAGGGTCATAAAGCCCTTAATACATATCATAAAACATTCAAACAAATGCATGGTATCAACAAAGAATCATGCAAATCAAGGTTGACAACATTTAGCATAAATGGAAAAATAACTACCTTCGAGCTTTCCAAACTTCTCTAAACTTTGAGTACACTTTCTTTGATCCTTTAACACTTCTTGGAACCCTTGGTTTTTATGCCTTCTTTTATGGTTTCTTACTCTTCCTTTCTTTCCCAAAGTTCTCGTGCTCTTCTCCCTCAATCACAGCTGATCCAGACATGTTTGGAGTGAAGGGGATGACTTAACCAAGCCTTAACTCAAGATTTAAAGGAAATATATCAAATGGAAATTAAATCATGAATAGTTTTAACTAAGCTTGGGTAACTTTATTAAAAGCTTTTGTCAAATTTTCATCTGTAACATCCCAAGAAAACTAAAATATGTAGAAATATATAGAGATTTTGCAAAAATGGATAGATACCGTTTTGCGTGAAAAAGGGCAAAGAGATCATTTTTCCTGGTTGAATAGAAAAATAAGAAAATTATATTTTTACCCCCAAAGAATTATGAAAAGGACATCCATGTCCCAAAACCATTGGAATGCACGTGGAGAAAGAAATAAAAAGTGTTGGGGAAAATTACACCTAATGACCCGAAAGTTTCAGAAATTATAATTTAACCCCGGGTTAGGGGTAATTTTGTAAATATGCAAAATTACTGTCAAAATGAAGCCCTCGATGAGAGAAGTCCAATGGTATATGGCACTGAGGGTTAATGTTCAAGAATAAAGAAATAATCAGTGCCGAGTGTCCAAAAGTAACAGTAAACCGATAAAGTAAACCGTGGGCCCTACCGATAGTTAAAAAGAAATCGGATCAGGATATGGGCCATACACAGATACCATTTGGAGCAGGATAATTATGAAAATATAAAAATAAAATTAGAATAGTCCTGTATCCCAAAAATGCTAAATTAGTATAAAGACGGTTTTATCGGTACGGTTAAAAAGTACCCGGATTGAGGTACATCTGGATCAGGAAAATTGGACAATTTTTGGACACTTCTCTCTCCCTCATACGTGACTTCCTGAAGCCATGTGACACAAAGCAATATTATATTGTTTTTTTGAATACTTCTTGAAGAAGTATGTGAAAAAGGTAATTAAGAGATTAGTAAAAAGTAACTATGATTAGTTACTTGTTTAGGCACACAACTAATCACTTAAAGTCTTCTCTTTCCTCACCATTCACTCGTGTCCAGCAACCTCAAACCAGAGGAAGAAAATGCAAGAAAAGGAAGGAGAAAAAGAGGAAGAAAAGGAAGAGGAGTCAAAGCAAAATTGAAAAAACCAATCGGTAAGCTTTTATGTTACTACCCTAAGCCTACTATCCATGGTTTTTAAAGCATGATTTATGGTTTAGTTTTCTTCCTTTACACCTTAGGGTTTCATCCAAATTGGGTTTTAGCATAGGAATGAGTTTTGGACCATGAAACTTAAGGGAAAGCATAGACTAGACACTAGAAGCATGAATCCATGGAAGGTTTGAAGTGATTTGAAGGAAATTTTTCTTAATCACTATGAGATAATTTCGGCCAGAACAGGGGAGGTATTTAGAGTTGGAATTTCATGATTTTGACCTCAAAAATGGATTCCCCATGGTCCAAAACTTTAGGAACAAGTATGTTGTACAAAGAAAAAGCAAAGGAAAACAAAGTGTAAAATTTGGGTTTTATTGTATAAAGCATTCTGTAATTCCGAAAAACCAATGGATAAATTGGTTCAATGATGATGTGGATAGGTTCAAGAAGGTTGTGGAAAGCTCAAAAAGTGGTGGACCAAGTTTGGAAAGCAAGGGAGCATCATAAGGTAGTTAATTTCCCATACTAGCATTATGTTATCATGTTTGTTTCAATGTGTTGTATGCCTTGTCATATGATTGCAATGATGATTTGAGATGATTTATGTGTATTGGCTGAGTTGTTGGAGGGGCATTGAGACCCGGGATGTCCATTTGTCAAAACAAAACTCTGCCGAAATTTTTATGAATTCATATGACACAAATGTGATAATGCATTCAAAGTGTGTTAAGGTATGCAAAATGTGTTATCTTGATATTTTTATGTTGAATGTGATGATGTGATGGCATGTTGGGTGTTAACTACTGAGATTCTTTGAATCTCACCCTCCCAAATATTAACCATGAATAGGTAGCAGCAATGGCAAGTCCACCAAGGAAGAGAAGGGAAAGGAGAAAGACTTTGGCCATTAATGTGATAATTAAAGCATCGGCCATGAGTTTTGATATATTGCATAAATTGGTAAATGTGATGATAAATAATTTTTTCTAGATTTTAATATTCCTTTAAGTTCTAGCTAAGGTGTGGCATGATATGAAGATGAATTATGGTCATGTAAATATCTTACAATTTTTGTATTGTAAGTATAAGGATACAAACGATCATTCTGACCACTACCAAATGAATGTTCTACAATATGGGCTAGTTGATGTATAAAGTATGAATGTTATCTATATTTAAAAACTAGATAGAAAGAGCTTTAATGTGGACCAAAGATCACTCAAATAGGATGAGTGTAAGATTTATAGTGAATTTTCAAAGTTAGCTCAGAAAACTGGAATTTCTGAAATTGACCATATGAATGGTAGTAATTCACGAAATATACTGTACAAATTGGCCAAATAATTGCTCCGATTGATATTTTTCCTATGTAAATAATGTTTTAAGCTACATATGGAGACTTGAATCACATGTATACGATTTTTATTGATTTAGTTATGAATTTCCAAAGTTTAATTGGAATAAATGAATTAGATTAAATGAATAGTGCCAAAGTTGAAAAAAATTTTGTTATGGCATTTATTGTGATTAAAGATCCTACTTTGATATAAATAGACTTTAAAATGGTTAATTATGTGGGAAATGGGCCTATAAAGGAGGTGTTACACCATCTCTGTCCCAGCTGCTGGTTTTCATACGTGCTCCATCCCTATTTTTGGCCAAAAATTACTTTAATAATTTTTGTGGACCAAAATATCCTTTACCAATTAATTTTACCTGTACCGATTATTTACTTTTGTCGTAGTTGTCATTAAATTGGTATAGAATTATCCAAAAATAAATTTTAGACTAAAATAATTATCTTAACCCAAAATATATTTTATCAAGGTCCATTTAGTGTCCTTGAATTGATACTACCTTTTTCTACAGTCTAAACTGACTTTTATCGGGTAAAATATGAATATTAAAACATAATTACCTAATAAATATCATTTTGATCTTATTAAATTTCATACTATATACCATTAAGTTTAGCTCCTCAAGAGCTTCACTTTGACTATAATTTTTCATATTTCCAAAAAATACCCTTAACCTTGGATAAATTTATAATTTTGTAAAGCTTTCGGGTCATTAGCTGTAATTTTCCCCAAGCTTATTTTCATTTCCTCTCCATGTGAATTTTTTCTTTCATGGACTAAATCACTTAGATCACAAGCATTCTTAGTTCTTGGACCAAAATATAATTTTCTTATTTTTCTATTTAACCTAAAAAAATGACATCTTTGCCCTTCCTCACGCTTAACGATGTCTCTCAGTTTTTCCGAGTTACTTATGCATTTTATGATATCAAAATTTTTTTCTTGGGGTTTAAATGCAATATTAACATTTTACCTCTAATCTGGAAAAAGACCATTTTGCCCTTAAGCCGAGTAAAAATGTAATTATTCATTCTTTTGAGCACTTATTGTAATTTTACCCAAAGATTAATTTTTTATTATTTCTTTTTCACTATTCACATTAATTATCAAATTGGTATTTCTCTCAACCTAGACCTCCTGGTTACGCAATACTTATACCGTTGAACCTAGCTTGAAACGGGCTTTCATTTAAATAGTATATTACATATTTTCCAGAGTAAATTTTGGAATTAATTTCTGCTAAGAACC
Organism: Adenanthera pavonina; assembly: GCA_026686845.1. NCBI lineage: Eukaryota > Viridiplantae > Streptophyta > Magnoliopsida > Fabales > Fabaceae > Adenanthera > Adenanthera pavonina. The sequence continues at coordinate 4,289,054 of JAIVEN010000019.1, read as the reverse complement.
TTATGTAAAATTAATTTCAATCAAGGACCAAACGTAGCTTCTTTAGAAAATTAGATGAGAAATTAATTCATTCTAAATCTCGAGTATATATATAGCATTTTCCTCTCACTTCATATCTCATCTTTTATTCATTTCATAATATCATAAAAATAGAGATATTACATTTTAATCACCTCATCATCATATCTTTCTTTAATTTCCAACAGATTTTTATATTTGCCCATCCAAATTCCAACATCAAAGTTGTTTGAAACTAGAAATTCCTCCAAATTGGTGCAGTGAAGGGTTATTACCTTCTTTGCAGCAAACATCGTGGTATATTCCTTCTAGACTTGATCAGAGCTACAAAGAGGCTCTGTAGTCATCTGCAACTCTTCTAACTCAATGCTGGATGCAGGAGTAGCAGGGACTGATTTCTTTGATTCTTCCTTAGGAGTTGTTTTCTGTTTCTTTAATGGAGTCCCTTTACTAGATTCGACCTTCCTTTTATGGGTATATGCTTCCTTTGAAGCATACTGTGATTTGGACGAATGTTTAGGTCTAGCTTGCTCTTTCCCAATGTTGGCATTTATCACTCTAACCATTTTTGTGAGAGATTTGTGTTGAAAGATACTCTTGTTAGCAAGGCTGACTTCCCAAGAGGGGGAGGTGAAATGGGAAGATTGAAATTTTTCTGCACAAAGGGAAGTGGGTGAAGATATCACAGTGTAATGAAAACAACGAGTAAAACAGAGCAAGCTGATAAGTAAGGATAAGGAGAGGAAGACTCAGTGATTTATCCTGGTTCGGTCTATCCACTTGACCTACGTCCAGTCCCCAAGACATTTCTTGAGATTTATCCACTATACAGCAAGAATTTCAACGGGCTTCTTGCTAATGCCACAGTACACAAGTATGCTCTGTTCCTGAGCTCTCTCAAACTCTCTAAGCACTTTCTCTATGTGCTTTCCCAATCCCCTTGTCAATTCCCCTCACAAGTAAATCTTTCTTCCAGATGAAGAGTAGATTGTTTACAAATGTATAACTCTCTTGAATAGAGTAGATATGAAGGTTAAGGTACAGATAATGAAGTTGAGAGGGTAAAAGCTTTTGAAAAGAAGATTCAGCAGAAATTCGGTATATACAAGTTTGATTCGTTACCCATAACTTCAAATGATGTTATATTTATAGTTTTAGGTCTCAAATATCCGTTAGAGACTTAAATCTATCCGTTGGGGAAGTTATCCAACGGTTACTCTGAAAAACTATCCGTTTACCAACCGTATTTAATGTTTCTGACACACTGATATTCGAATTTTGGTTGGTCAACAGACGAATTTTGAAGGAACCGAAGGTTAAAGCTTCCAACGTTAAAATACGAAGTTCGTCTGTCCATAGAGTGAAATTCGAATTTTGAAACTTATAAAATATTTTCACAATGTGACATATGAATTTTCAAGAAGAAAGTTTTTCTGTAAATCGTGAACAGTGTTTTCAATTTTCTACAGTACCCTCGAAATTCAAATTTTGGATGCCCAAAATTCGTCTGTCCATTGAACGTTCAAAGAGGCACAGTAGATCACTTTCTTCGAAATTCAAATTTTGACAGAGTGAAATTCGTCTGTCAAAGACCGGTTTTGAAACTTAATTTATTCTTGATCTCATATGAACTTTAACATTGTTTTAGATGAATTTCTTCTGTTTTCTCAAGTTGTATTTTGTCTGAAATTCAAATTTTGAAAGAGTGAAATTCGTCTGTCTCAAAGAAGCTCCTTTCAGACTTATATGAAAATTCGAATGTTGTAAAGTCAAAGTTCGTCTGTCAGAGAGCATTTTTCAAACTCAATTTCTTCTTGATTTCAGATGAACTTTAACATAGTTTCAAACGAATTTCTTTGGTTTTCACAAATTGCATTTTATCTGAAATTCGAATTTTGACTTTGTGAAGTTCATCTGTCACTAAAATGGCTTCTTTCAGACTTGATGAAAATTCAAATTTTGGATAACCAAAATTCGTCTGACAGAGAGACATCTCTTCAGACTTATTCTGTTTTAGCTCGAAATTCGAATTTCCAAAGGCAAAGTTCGAATTTTCAACATGACAGTTCAGTTTAAACTTTCAAACTTCGTCTGTTTGTGGGTGTTTTTCAAATAAGTCAAGATTTAACATAAAATCAAGGCTTGAAAACATCTTTTCTTCAAATCAAAATCTTTTACCCAATCATAACAAAAACTAAAGATCCTACAAAAGATCTAGCAGCAAATACTCTTCAAATTCTTCACTTGAAGCACTTTGATCTCCTTTGATATCTTCAATCCAAGCTCTTGGATGTTGGTTTGGAATCATCAAAACTTCTTGATTCAACAACTCTGAAGAAGTTTACAAGGTTCGGGTTGAAGTTTAATTGGTGAGAAATGAGGTTTAACCAAAGGAATTTAAGAATGGTTGAGAGATGAGAGGAATAGCTTTGGTTGAAAGATGAATAGGGTTGCAAAAACGTAACCCTTTGAATTTGCTTATGTAACCATTCAACAGACAAATTTTGGCAGTCAAAATTCGAATTTCAGTTAGTTAAGTTGCCTATGTACTTAGAGAGATTGTCTTAACAGACGAATTTTCAACCTTTAAGTTCATCTGTCAAAGACTTAACATGTGAATGATGTCATCAATAGTCGAATGTCAGCCTTGAAATTCGACTATTAGAGACATATCATCAACAAATATTTCAACAGATGAATTTTGTGCTTTTAAAGTTCAAATTTTGGAAGTCCTTTACAAGCACAAAACATCCAATAGTCGAATATTGTGATCCAAAATTCGTATTTTTAGACTTTATGAAGAATTGTCTAAAATGCAAACATTGAATCATCAAAATTTGAATGTTGTCCATGCAGACAAAGCAAACACATATACTAATACACAAAATTCGAATTTCAATTAATCAACAGATGAATTTCAAATGGACTAAAACTCTGGTATAGCATATGAATCACTGAAATACGACTGTTTAAGCTTAAAGTTTAAATTTTAAACTATGCAAAGTCATTTAACCAGTTGGATAAAGTATGGAAATTCATCTATAAGCAATCAAAATGTGAATTATACAGGATTGGACTTACAAATAGATGTTGAACATTTGAATTTCCATATTTCTTCAACAGATGTTGATTGAGCAAGTATGAGATACTCCATTATATTGATTTTTCTATCACTTAAGCCCATAAGGAGTACCTGCAAAACACTTTAAACATGCTCTGATGCTTAAGTTAGAGTATGACTTAGCAAATTAACTTTAGAAAGTAAACAGCTTTGGTTAGAGGCTTGTTTATAGTTCATTGGGATTTTTCATTCCCAATTCTCTTCTGATTTTACAATATCTGTCCTCAGTAAGTGGCTTAGTCAAGATGTCGGCAAGCTGATCTTCTGTGGGGACAAATTCCAACATAATATCTCTTTTCAGAACAGGGTCCCTTATAAAATGATGTCTGGCCTCAATGTGCTTTATCCTTGAATGCATTATTGGATTCTTCGTGATATTGATGGCACTTCAACTATCACAGCTCACAAGTATTTCCTTCATCTCAATTTCAAGATCTTCAAGTTGCTGCTTCATCCAAAGGATTTGAGTACAACAGCTTCCAACAGCTATGTATTCAGCTTGTGCTATGGAAAGAGCCACACTATTCTACTTCTTGTTGAACCATAAGGCTAGAGATCCTCCAAGAAACTTGCATGTGCCACTTGTGCATTTTCTGTCAGTATTGGATCCAGCAAAGTCAGCATCAGTATACCTAATAAGCCCTTCTCCATTTCCTTTTGGATATCAAAGTCCCCTATGTGATATTACAATCAGATATCTAAATATTCTTTTCATGGCTATTGCATGAGACTCTTTGGGACATGATTGGAACTTGACAACATGCAAACAATAAACATGATGTCACATCTACTGGCCGTTAGGTACAGTAAGGATCCAATCATTCTTCTGTATTGAGTTATATCAAATGGTTTTTCTCCTTCATCGATATCAAGCTTTGTGGCAGTAGCCATTAGAGTTCCCATTGATTTTACATTGTTCATTCCAAATTTCTTCAACAACTCTTTTAGATATTTTGATTGATTTAGGAAGATGCCATCATCACATTATTTGATTTGTAGTCCAAGGAAAAAGTTGAGTTCTCCCATCATTGACATCTCGAATTCACTCTACATTAACTTGGAAAAATCCTTGCACAAAGATTTATTAGTGGCACCAAATATAATATTATCAACATATATTTGAACAATTAGTAAATCTTTGTTTTCCTTTTTAGTAAATAGAGTTACTTAGTCTTTCGTACCAAGCTCTAAGTGCCTGTTTAAAGCCATGGAGAGCCTTCTTTAGTTTATATACAAGATTTGGTTTAACTGAGTCCTCAAGGCCAAGAGGTTAGTCAACATAAACTTCTTCCATGATATAACTATTTAGAAGGGCATTTTTACATCCATTTGATACAACATTATGTCTTTTATACAAGTATAGGCTAGGAGAATTCTTATTGCTTCCAATCTTGCAACTTGAGCAAAAGTTTCTTCATAATCTATACCTTCTCCTTGATTATATCATTTGGCTACCAACTTGGCTTTGTTTCTAATTATTGTTCCAGATTCATCAAGTTTGTTTCTAAAACCCATTTGGTTCCAATAATTGGGTGATCATTAGGCCTAAACACTAAGTCCCAAACTTGATTCCTCTCAAACTGATTTAGTTCTTCTTGCATAGCTAATGTCTAGTACTCATCTATTAATGCTTTTTCAGTACACTTAGATTGAATTTAAGAAATAAATGCACAGTTATTCATTTAATCCCTAAGTTGTTTTCTGATTTTAACATTCTCTTGAACATCCTCAATCACTTGATCAATAGGATGACTCCTTTGATATCTCTAAACTCTAGGTAGTTCTTGAGAAATTTCTTCATTATCTTCAAATTCTAGATCTTTCTCCTGAATATCTTCCTCTACAGCAGTAGATTCTGATATTTTTGAAGGTTTGGTTTTACTTTCCTTAGAGAGGTTCATATTTTTTAAACTAGAAATCAATTCATCCTCATCTAAGTCACATTTATGAACAATTTCATTTTCAATGAATACTACATACATAGATTCTTCTATAGTCATATACTTTTTATTAAATACTTTATATGCTTTGCTTCTGCTAAAATAGCCAAGGAATATATACCTTTAACTGACTTGGCATCAAACTTACCCAGATTTTCTTTTTCATTGTTGTGAATGAAGCACTTGCATCCAAATGCATGCAGGTGTAAAAGATTTGGCTTTCTTCCTTTGTAGATCTCATAAGGTGTCTTCCCTAAGATTGGTCTGTTGTATGCTCTATTGATGATGTAACTAGCTGTGTTTACTACATCAGCCCAGAAGTATTAAGGAAGATCTTTCTCATTCAACATTGCTCTTGCCATTTCTCCCAAGGTTCAGTTTTTCCTCTCCACCACGCCATTTTGCTAAGGTGTTTTTGGAGTTGAGAAGTTGTGATCAATTCCATGTTCTTCACAATGCTCCAAGAAGCTTGAGTTTTCAAATTTACCTCCATGATCAGACATAATAGACACAATAGAAATACCTTTCTCAATTTGCACTTTCTTAGCTAATGTTACAAATGTCTCATCTTTAGAGGAAAGAAATAAAGTCCAAGTGAATCTGGAATAATCATCCACAATTACTAACACATAGAGATTTCCACCAATACTTTTTACTCTAGATGGACCAATCAGATCCATATGTAGCAGTTATAGTGGTCTATATGTAATGATGATATTTTTAGATTTGAAGGAGAACTTAGTTTGTTTCCCTTTAAGACAAGCATCACATTCTTTGTCCTTTACAAAAGAAATCTTGGGTAAACCAATAACTAACTCATTTTTAATTAACTTATTTAGTTGGTTCATGTTAACATGTGCTAGTTTTCTATGCCATAACCAAATTTCATTATCTTTACTGATTAAACATATGAAATCTAATTAAACATATGTCTTGAGCATGCACTACCCATGTACCATTTGTTGCTCTTGTTAGCTTTAAGACATACCTATAAAACAAAATTTAGTCTTACTTCTTAGGTACCCAAATTTATTTGGGTCCTTTTCTGTTAGTAGTATTTTTCCTAGGTACAGATGTACATTTGGGAACCCATTATATATTTCTGCCAAGTGCATTTTTCCTTAAAGAGCATGAACTAGAAATATGTCCCTTCTCGTTATAGAAGTGGTAGGTGATAAAGGGACTGCCTGATTGAGATACAGGAAGAAAAAAGTAATATAAATAATATTTTTGTTTCACATGTTTAGATTGGGTATGAGTCTCAATAGTTTTCAAAGAGTCACATTTCTTCTCATACTCATCTGCATGCACAAAATGCCTCATGTACAAGTTTTAGTTTTTCTTTTTAATCTTTTCCTTAACTACACAAGGGTCATAACTAAAACCAGCCTTACATTGTGCAGTCCTCTAGTTACCCAGTAAAGTATACAACATATCTTTTCCTTTTGTAAAATTAACTAAGCTCTTAAGAAGATGTTCATTTTTCTTTTTAAGCTCTATGCATGATGTGTAGCAGGCAGGTTCATCTTTATGTTGTGATGCAATGTCAGGCATTTTTACATTTTGATTCTAGTTTGCTAATTTTCTTCTTAGCCAATTTTAGTTCTTTTGCAGTCTTAATGAACTCATCATGCAGGTCATGAAACGCATCAAGTAATATAGAATAAGAAGGATTATAATCATTTACCTCATTTTCATTTTCACTATAAGATTGATTCAATGCTCCTTCTTCAACATGTGCCATCAATCATATGTTGGCAATATCTTCCTCATCTTCATCTGAGCTATTGCTCCAAATTAAAGAGATATGTGTCTTTTTTCTTTTTACTCTTATCAGCAACTTTCTTTTCATTTTCTTGCCTTTTCAGGAACTATGGACATTCTCATTTGATGTGTTCTTACTTGTTGCACTCAAAGCAAGTTATGGGTTTCTTATTTTCCCTTTTGCTGCTTGTTCTTACTCCTTTCCTGAAGAACTTCTTGCTTCTCTTTTTGCCATAGAATTTTTCAAACTTTCTAACCAGCATTGCAAGAGTTTCTTCATCTAGCTCTTCTTCATCATCAAAGTTTTCTTCTTCTTCTTCTGCAGCTTTCAGTGCCAGACTCATCTTCTTCTTTTCTTGGCTTGCATCTTTGAGAGCCTTTATCTTGTCATCATATTCCTTAAGGCTAGCAAAGAGAGCTATGACAGAAGTTGTTGATTCTCCTCTGGCTTCTTTAATGGCTATCAACTTTAGTTGCCATTCAATGGGTAGAGCTATGAGGGTTTTCCTAACTTTTTCAGGTTGAGAGTATTTCTTCCCAAGACTTTTCAGTTAGTTCAACAATATGAGTGAACCTCTTCTCCAGATCCTTGATACTGTCTCCTTTCTTCATTCTGAAGCTTTCATATACCCCAATGCAGGAGTTTAACTTATTTTCTCTCACACTAGTGGTTCCTTTATATGCAATCTCCAGAGTATCCCACATTCTTTTGGCTGTGGAATAATGGGAGACTCTGTAGAATTCATCTGGATTAAGAGCACTGACTAAGAAGTGTTTTGCTTTGAAGTTAAGCAAAACTCTTCTTTTGTCTTCATCATTCTACTTCTCTTCAGGCTTCTCTTTATAAGTGACATCATCTTGTAGCTTCACCGGCACAAATTCGCCTTGCTAGATAATTGACCAAATCTCCAAGTCTATGGACTGAAGATATATTTACATCCTTATCTTCCAATATTCATAATACTCTCCACTAAATCCTAGAGGTCTATCAGTATTGTTGCCTTCTAGTAATATGCTTTTCTCTAAAACTAGCCATTTATTCTCTCGGATGGTTAAATCCTTTAGCTAAGAGTCCAAGCTCAAATACCAATTATTAGAATAACTAGCTTCCCAAGAAGAGTGGTGAATTGGGATGTTTAAAATTTTTCTGCAAAAATGTAAGTTCACAGTGAAAGCAAAAGTTTGTAGAAAAACAAAGTGCAGTGAAAATGAATGTAAATGCAAGATAAAGGAAGAAAAGACTCAGAAATTTATCCTAATTCAGTCTAATCCACTTAACCTATATCCAGTCCCCAAGTCACCACTTGAGATTTACACTATCTGCAAGAATTCAATGGGCTCCTTTCAATGCCTCAATACAGACTTGTGCTCTATTCTTAGAACACCCAAAATCTACACTCAACACTCTTACAAGTGTTTCCCAATTCCCTTTGTAATTTTCTTCACAAAGAATCCTTCTTCCAGATAAAGAAAAGATGTTTATATAGAATAAATATTCTCTAGAATAAAGTGGATATAAAAGTTAAAGTACAGTAAATGTTATGTATGGGTAAAAGAATTTGACACAAAAATTCAACAAAGTAATTACAAAGATAAGCTCAAATTCATTGTTCACAACTTCAAATGAAGTTCTATTTATAGATTTGTGATTAACTAGTCATTAGACAAAAGATCTAGTTATTAGAAACTTTAACCAACAATTACTTTATAGAAATAGGCATTCACCAACCGCATTTAATGCATCTCACATGCCAAAATTTGAATTTTGAGATACAACAGATGAATTTTGCAGAGACAAAAGGTTAAGGATTTCAACGTTGAACTTTAACATTTTCTTGTTCAAGTATGACATTCAAATTTTGAATTTTTCAAAGATATCTCATATTAGAACATACAAATTTTCATATCAAAAATGCATTTGTCGAGTTTGAATAATAATCTCATATTTTCAGAGTGCACTCGAAATTCAAATTTCAGAAGTTGAAATTTGTCTATCAAAGGCTTGTTCAACATAACACAAAATTTCTCCTCTGTGAAATTCAAATGTTGAACTACAAAGTTTGTCTGTTAGAGGCATACTCTAATAAGATTCACAAGTCCTTATTTTGAAATTCAAATTTTGAAGTCCAAGTTTGTTTGTTAGAGAATGTGACTTTGAACTTTCTTTAAACTTCACCAACATTCAAATTTTAGCCAAACTTTATACGAATTTTGTACATATTCACTAACAATGCTTAGCCAGAAATTTTAATTTCACAACTGAAATTCATCTATCATAGATGAAATCTCTACATATTCAAATTTCACAAAGCAAAGTTTGAATTTTGCACTGAATACACTTGAGTCAATAGGAAAATTCATTTGTTAGTCAATATTTTTCAAATTTAACACATGCTAACATAGGATAACTATGAAATCACTTGTTTAAATGTTGTGGCAATAAAAATGAGTGAGAATCAAAGCTTGTACCCAGTGTATATAGTGAGAAATCCTAACAACTAAGTCTTCACGTGTTTTTCACTAAATTTCTTCACTTTGTCATTTAATACTCCTTTGGTATTATCCTTTCCAAGCTCAAATTGTTTGGAATCATTAAAACTTCTGATTTAATAGATAATGGATAGGAAGTTTCCCTCCACTTTCTCCCCCAATCTTTTCTTTTCTTTCCTTTGTTCAAATATTTCTTCTTCTTTTTCCCCTATTTTCGACTGCAATATTTCATTGGCAAGGCTATTACGTACACTACCATGTCAAGTCAAGATTGAGGTTGAGAATGGAATTTAGATTTTTTGTTCTGCCAGCACAAATTATGTCTTTCCCTTTCATGGAGAATTCTATCGAACTTTGAACCAAGCATGCTGTAAGCATTAAGCAAAATTTCTAGTTATATGAATTACTAAATTTCTAGTTACCATTTTGTTGAAGAAGTAAATGGTGATTTGAAGAATTAATAATAATTAGATTGCTTTTTTTATTTCTAAATTTGAGATTGACAGAGTTTGTGACAATTACAATTTAGATTTTGTTATTGATTGGTTGTAGGCTATGACATTAAATGGTTCATGCATGTGAATATATTGAATTGATTTCTTTTCTTTTTATATTGTGGGCTCACATGCTTTTATTAAAAACTTCATGTATATTGTATGATACTCTCTTCTGTCCCTAATATATAGGACACCTTTTAAAATAGTTATTTGTTTCTAAATATAGAACACTTTGCAAATTATTTGTGGAAACTATTGGAATTTTTAGACAAATTCAATGATATAACTAACTTTTTTGATATATATAAAATAATTAAAAATGACTTATATTAAAGATTGTAAGATGTATGTTATTTAATTATTATTTTTCCCGTGGAACACACTTTTCCTTTTGAATCCAACACGGTACCTTTTGAATAGAAAACATGCACACACTATCAAGCTAAATGTGTTTTGTTATTTATGAAGTAACAATAACTCTATTTATTGGTTTGAGACATTATTGATTAATCTGAAAGTTATTTTTTTTCTTTATTTTGGACTTCAATGTTTTTGACCCCTTTAATTTTTAAAACTAGATTAATTCAAATTTTCAATTTTAATAAATACTTTCCTACCCATTATCTTATATAACTTCTCTCCCTATTATCTTAATTAGGTTAATATTGTTCAAAAAATCATTATTTACTAAATCTAAATTATTAATATTTTATTTGAATTAGAATAATTTTAATTTTAATTTTTTTAATTTCCTTTTTTCCGTTAGAATTATTTCATAAAAATAATGTATTTTCATTTGATTATAGTTTGCAACAATCTGGATATCGAAATCAATGCGTTTTGCTGGAAAAAAAAAACAGTAAGTTACGGTGGCTATCATTCCATCATTAATTTTAGCCTCAAATATGGTAGCTCCATTGTCTTAATGACAATCTTGGAAATTCATTAGAAAGCGAAATTAATTAATTCATTATAGTTCATTTGATCAAGCAAGTACTATGCACTACAATATAAATATTATGAGATTCAATATTTTTTATTTCATATCATCTATGTGGTTGAAAACTATTTTTATTACTCAAGGTGATATACTTGTGCATTTTTTCCTTTTATTCAATGAATAAAATGATATACTATTTTTAGATTCTTGAATAAAATATTGTTAGTCATATTTAAATATGTAGTCTCCTGTTATAATGATTGGTGATAGTAATTCATGTTTTTTTAATATGGTTGTTTGGTACGATACTACCTATTTTTAAGTTTATACTACTTATTTTTTAAGTTTATCTTTTATATATGAGTAAATTACCATGACCCCCTTGTTTTGCCTTAATTACAAAGATCTCCCATATGTTTTAAAAACATAGACTTTAGTCCAATTTGTTAACACTGTTAGAAATATTCCTAAAAGATTCTAAAATATTATTTATTAATTACAAATTATATTAACATAAATCATATTTACCAGTTTATCCCTCATCATATTAAATAATAATAATTAAAAGTTGTTCTTTTTTTTCTATAAATAAGTTTAAATAAATGTAATTAAGAATTTTAAAATTATAAAATTAGTCAACTTTATAATATAATTAAAAAAATAAATATATATGTATTAAAAATATTTTTTGCTAGCATAAATATTTAAATTATTTTTAAATATAGGTATTTTAGCCTAATAAAAAGTTTAATAATCTAATTTAAAAGTCAATTAACGGTTTGGTAGATAAAAATTAAATCTTGAAAGTATAAAGGATGTCTATCTAACATAACTTTTAATTTCAAGGGAAATCTATAAAAGCTTTTAAAATAGAATGGAAGTCTTCATAATTAAGACAAAACAGAAGAGAGATTATGGTATTTTACTCTTTATTTCTATATATATATATATATTATATATTATTTTGTGACATTTTCTTAAAAGGAAATGCTCCGTACGAGCCCGTTTTCACACAGCCCGTTTTATTGCCTGAGAGGACATATGTTGCAGACCATTAGACATCGAAGAAGGTTACGGTTTTGGTGCTTTCACTGAGCGTTATGTTTCTTGTTTTCATTGCCATTTATTATTTCCACGCCTATTTTACTTTGTTGATAGTACTTTATCAATTATCATTAGTTGTTTATTAATTACTAGACCCATGCCTATTATATATATATATATATATTTCATTAAATAATGTATATTGACTACAACTGTTTAAGCTTAGTTTTGTGTATTACTGTATCTGTAACTATAAAAACTTCAAAAAGTATTTCACAAAAGATAGTACATGCAGTGAACCACACTATCCACATAATGCATTATATTGTATTTGTCTACAAAGTGATCCTTTTGTGTTCAAAATGTCCTGTTTGTCTAGTTCAATATTCCAACATGTCCCATTCAAAAGTAATGCATCCAATCTGACAACAAAATCAACTTCCAATATTAAATTAAAAGAGGTTCATACACGACAACAAAGTAAAACTGTTTCAAAACATTCCTAACACAATACAAAACTAACACATTCCTCATTCCTCACCAATACCAAGCATTGCCAGCAGCTATAATCACAAGCGCATTATTCAGAAATAAGAATCTTCATCTTAATTTCTCTTCTACTGTGCATTATCTTACTTCAATTGACTTAAGATTAATCTCCAAAGTTGGCTTGGGAACTGGTCCATTACCCATCCCCATCTACCCAATCAGAGTAATTGCAATACTAGGCCTCCTAGATGACAGATATAGCCACCAAACAACATTACCATTTCAATTACATGACAAAAATAGCCAACAAAATGACAACATGCAAATCAAGTTCCAAAAGTTACAGTTTTTCATCCTCAAACAAATTACACACAAAATAGAAAAGGAGATTGCTTTTACTTTGTATGACAACAATCCATATACGTACCTTTCCCCCTTTATCTTTCCTGAAGTTGAAGGGATGATAGCGGCACAAGAAAAGACTATCAATAATTGAACACACACAAAAAAAAAAAAAAAGGAAAACACAGTTAGTAGACAAACTTACAAATTACACAAAGATCAAGCAAGTGCGAGTGGGCTATCTGCAGGTTTCGATTCTCTCGGCAATCCACATCCCAACCCAGATCGATGTGCCTCAAATATAAATTAACTCCAAGGATTGAATCCTATATTCGCTAAAATCATTTCCCTCACATTTAATATTATAATTGATATACTGAAAAGAAAAAATAAATTTAAATTATTGAAATTTGATTTGAATGATTTAAAAACTAAACAAAAAAAAAGGCAAAAAGCTGGATTGGGTTCCAAATAGCTCCGCAATCACTTTGTAGCGTTTTATTCTTTTGTATTAAACTTATTTTCACGAAGATTTTTTGATGTTCTGAATGCCCTTAACATTACATCTTTATGTTTCAGTGGGCATTACCACACGTGAATATGCTATAATCATCCACATCGTATTCTTCCTTGTTCTATGAAACTTGAAATTAATGCAACAGTGTAACCCGTACATAGGATTGGGACCCAAATAGCTCCTTTGCTGTCTTCCACAATCCATATGAGGAATTGCACTGAATCAATTGACCTGCTGCTTCAACCGTCATTGAGTTGTCAAGCCACCTTAGGAATAGTTGATTGGTAGAAACCCACCCTTCCCTTCATAGGCTGAGTTAATTTTACCGGTGTCACTATCATTGATCATTGAAACTAGACAAGTATTTGTGCCACCAAGGAACCCTGCAATCTTGTTAGCTTTAAGATTGGGTAAAGCATTGAATGCCATAGCAAATATTGGTCCTATCCAACTTGACACAAATCGACATTGAGTATGCAATCAAGTTTAGTTTGGCAGAAGGTTTGTGAGAAAGAGTTGGGAGAAGAGCTTGACTGGGTTTGTCATGATCGATGAAGAGGGATTTTTAGGGCGTAAGCCTTGGTAGCTCTAATACCAAGTTAAGCTAGCGATAGATCAGAGAAAAGGGCTTGACAAGTATATGATATCTTTACCTAGTTAACATTATTCTATAATATCCACGACGTCTATCTCCTATAATCTCCATGAATACTAGTAGCACAATAGCAAAATAATAATATTAATAATAAAAACTTTTTTTCTTAAAAGACTTAAGAATATTTTACGTCTGTAAAATAAACAAGCTCATAGGAAAAATAAACAAATTACCTGTAGCAACATAGCCATAAGTACCAACTAAAGGACACTGATTTGCTGAATATGTATGAAGGAGCCTAGCTGTGCCAAAGTCAGACAAATGCTTCCATATCAAAGTTCAACAAAATATTGCTACTTTTCAAGTCTTAATGAACAGTTGGAGGGATACAATCATGATGCATATATTATATACAGCTGAGCTATCCCCATTAACAATATTGAATATCTTGTTCCAATTCAACTGTTGAGCCTCTTCATTTCTTAAGACACCATAAAGGCGATTATCCCCTTCTATAAACATACGTACCAAAAACATGCACACCGTATATCTGAACAACAGCCACATAGCTTAGCAATGTTCCGATGACGAATCTCTGATAAAATCTTTATCTCATTGTGAAAACTCTTACTTTCAACAATGTTGCCAGTGGGAGTTTTGGCTTGTAAACATCCCCCACCACCTTTGCCTATGTAGTATTTGATATCAAAATCGTTTGTTGTTGTAGTGATATCTTGAAATCCAATCTGACCATCATAATTCCATCTCCATGCTTCTGCTTTACCTACGTTTCCCCATATTTTGTTTTCTTTCTCAACAAGATCTTGCTGCCACATCCATTGATATTATGTATGTATGTATAACAGCAATCGTAATCATGACCAGTACACTTGTAACAACAAATTCAATTGCGAATGAAATGATAGCCCATCCGCCACATTTTCGTTCAAGCAAGATAAATCCGTGGCTTTTGATGTGCTTTACTTCAATGTGATTTCAAGTTGATGTTCCATATTACCAACCGCAGAGTACGTGGACCATCCAGCCTCTAATAACTGAATGTGATTTCTTACGACTGTAATTAAAGCTAACAATTTTAAGACAACAACTAATTGAGATTAAAGAGGTGAGCTATATATGGTATACTTCTCTTGCTTGCATAATAATTTAAACAAATTTCCACCCAATTTTCGGGAAAATGAATTATGCGTTCATTTAAATACAACATTTGCCTCATCTTGTTACCATGAATTTTAGATATCATTGATTAATTTTTTATATCATTGATTATAAAATATTCAAGCAAAATATTTTGAATAATCTAACAAATTTCTTGATCCAAGCAGTACACTAAACTTAAGGTATGCAAGTGAAAGGCACAAATTAAAGTAGTTTATGGGCACATAATTTAAAATTGTTTGACTGTACATTCAAAATTGATGGAAGGTAATACTTATAAGTTAGAAACTGGTACAAATAGAGGAATGCTGCAAACACAGCCTCAGGCTGCGTTTCTCCAATGCACATAGGCTGCTTGCCTGTGTTATCCGCTGAAAAAGTTCCTCCAGTCGTCTAATTGCCCTGGTTGAGGGTAGCACTAGTTACATCACAGATAACCAAAGACTACAAAATTGATGGCGGGTAATTCAATCCCACCCCTGCTTCTACGCATATTTTATCATTTGGATCTTCTGTTAGAAACTACTATAAATAGAGGGAAGCTGCAAACACAATGTCCCTCTTGATCGTCGAAACAGCCTCTTCAAACTTAGCCTCAAGCTGCGTTTCTCCAATGGATTTGGCTGCCTGTGTTAGCTGCTGAAGAAGTTCCTCCAGTCGTCTAATCGCCCTGATCAAGCTACCCTCAAAAACCTGAGTAATTTCCATGATATCATAGAATTTTGATCCTTTTGCCCAAGCAAAAACAGCCTCCATAACGTCAGGCCTAAATGAACTCACGAAGCCCTCCACGTCAATTTGCACCTGTTTTAGTTTTGGAATGAGAAACATGCGTGATGATAGTTGATCAAATGCCATGAAAACACCGGATTCAGTCATTACCTTGCACTCAAGCTGAAGTTGCGCAACCCTCCGGGCAGTTTCTTGCAACTGCACAAAGAGCAGAGCAAGTTCTTCGCGGGGCTTAGCAGCATCGTGGACTTTCTCTTGCCACACAAAACAAGAGAGCAGAGAAACCATCTCCTCCACGTTTATGTCCTTCAAGACCCCATTAAACATGAGTTCAGTTAGGGTCAATTCATCAGCACTACTAATTTCACCAGCAACCTTCCCTTTCAGCTCCACCACATTATCACTTGTAATATATCTGTAAATTAAAATCAATATCGTTGCACTCCAAGTCAATCAGGAGACTTGTAATAATATCAATACTGCAATTAAGATATTAAACTTCAATAATCAAAGAGGAGTAGAAGCAGTCAAAAAGTTCCATTACCCAAGCCTCCTAAGAACTCTCTTTCTTGCCTTAAGTTCATCCTTAAAAGCCAAAGCCGTAGAATTTCTTAATGTTCTCTTAATTGACTTTATCTTCGCAGTTAGTTCTTGCTTCTTATGTAAAACTTTTAGTTTCTGCTTTAGACACGGAGACTTTACGATTTCATGCTTCTCAAACAGCCTCTCCAAAGCCTCTAATCTCCGGGATGCCTTCTTGTATGAGCTGCTGTGAACCTAAAGAGCAAAATATATCAGAACTACAAGTGGGAATTCAACCCAAATGGAGAGAAAGAAAATAGATATAATAACAAAACTGATGAGCTACCTTCATGTCTTCTTCAGGATCTAGAAGGGGCAGCCCTTTTTCAGTAAATCTAGAAAGAGTTTCCGAAACTTTCTTCAGCATGTTCTCCCGAGCTTCCAATGACAGAAGATCCTTTGGAATATATAGGCGCAGACTGCTTATTGTTTTAATCTAATTCAGAATACAAGGAAGAAAATAATTCAGAAAACATCATCAACAATTGGCTCTAAAATTATAAGCAAAAAAAGATTATAAACATTCCAAAAATTAAGATTTAACAAAAGGACTGGAATATTGGATAGTAAATGACTCAAAAAGTCAAAACACGTAATTCAAAGAACCTTCATGAAAGCAAGTTTATTACCATAAACTTGTAGAAAATGAAAATTCAACGAAAAGCAAACAGAAAATATTTAGTTTCAAGAATAAGTTACTAAGTTGTCAAAACTCGAGTTGGCTGGGCTTTCGCTATTGTTGCATTAAATTGTCCATGCTATATTGTAATACACACTCAGCATTGATGTTCTCCAAGAAAAAATTGGAACTGTGCTGTATAATTGTAATGACTATCGATAAATACTAAGATCATTTCAGATGCAACTAATTTGATAGATTTGAAATACTTGGTGCTAGTTAGTCTTGGAGGAATGAAAAAGAATGAACGCCTAACCAAGGATTGTCCTTTGCAGAAGACAACAAAATAATTAATGCAAGAGGACAAGAGGATTCCAGCTTTCCTGGTTACATCTATAGGGATGAAACTCATGCTTACACATTGCAACATAACAAAGGATATCTAGGAAAATTGGGGAATGTGGAATGGAAAATTAAATAACAACCTCAATTGAATCTATGCCTTTAATAAGGAAATCTGTCAACCTGGAAGTGGAAGGACAAGAGAAATTGTTTCAAGTTGGCACTTTCAATCCTTCCAACTTTCTACTCCGCAACAGGACATTGATAAGGTACTATTTGGACATATTTGGACAAAACAATAATATAAACGAACTGAGTGTTCTCTTATGACTTGAAAGATTTTAAATAAACAATTCCTTTAGATATAATTTGGCTGTGTTTAGAATTCTACCTGAGTATGGCATAATCCATCCACAGATGGAAAATGGGGACTGTGGAAATTAATAACCTACTATGGGGAATGGGAACTGCTATTGGGATTACTGATAACCTCAACATAACTAGTCAAGAGGTTAATATTCCCACACAGGAGAGGTTAACATTCCTCTCCACACACACACACACACACACACACATCATGTTAACAGAAAGGCCACAATTAGACTACACAAACAGTCAATGGTCAACAGAGATGCAGGATTTAGTAAGCAAATGCAGATCGCAGCTTCAGATGTTACCTGAGAGATAGGAACTGAGACAACTACAGGATCTCCACCCTCTTCTATTGGAACTATCTTGACAAATTTTTTCCCAATTTTTTCTTTCCTCACCACGCATCTTGTAAGAACATCAACAGTGTAATTTGCATCTTCAGGTTTTATACTTGTATTATCTGGAAAGCATAATAGACCAAGTTACAAACTAACATGAGTATGAAAGAATAAATGGACCAGAAACCATAGATATACTCACCTCCAGAAACACTCTTGACACTTTCAAAATTAATTACCAACCCCCAAGTCACCTGGTCCTCAATAAATGAGGGGGTAAGATCTTCATCGGTTGAACTGCATTGGAGAGACACAAGCCTGCCAGGCTGTAAAAAGGGTAAACAGTACCTCGGAGATAACACAATGTCATGAACCTCTTTGTTCAGAAGTCTATACTGCTCCAGCAGATTGTAATAATCCTTCAATTTGTCCTCTTCTTCAATTACAATCGATTCCTTCTCTTCTTCAAGACACTTTACTTGTTTCTGGATATAGACAAATGATTCCACCTTAATTTGCAAATCGACAATACAAGGAAAGAGATTTTCTTTTGGATAAACATGAGACAATTTTCAAGAGGTATATGAAAGGGAAATAAAAAAGAGGCATCATCAACAATAACGAAATTGAGGGAAAAATAGAAAATATGAATTATTGCCAGTTTTGAGGCACCAACAAGCTTAATTTTATTCACTGAATGGTTTGATACATATAGCCTCTCTAGGGCAAATCAGATTCTAATAAATAAAAGGATATTAGTAGATGAGATACATCAACAAGTAATAAAAATAAGACATACTAGATAGAGAGGGAATTAGGCCACGGGAATAAGGCCCACTTCCAACAATTATAAATGTACTATACACGAGCAGAATACTATCTAGGTTACACTGTTGCAACAAGGGCTCCCAGAAATCCCCCTCCCTTTTCTTCTCTCTTAAATGACGTACATAAGATTCAAAATAACAATAAGCAAATGAAAGTATGAAACAACCAATGCATGTAGAAAATTAAGGAATCATTCAGTACATTGGTTTTTGTATTTCCTAGCATTTGTATACATGGTACAAGATACTTGGTACAAAATATCATCATACTTATTATTCACATGAATAAATTGTAAAACTAAACAGATTCATTGTTTTTCTTTTCTCGAGTTGGCTCCTTGTTTTCTTTTGTTTCTGCTTCTTACAAGAATTTTTATCCTTGTCCAATGGTACTTTATCTTCTTTCATTCTCATAATGTATTGTATGAAAGAAAATGTTTCACATGGTTTTGTGCAATTAAATTACATAAAAAACATAAATATGAAAACTGTTAACATTGTGGCAAACAAAAAAAAAAGACTGTTAACATTTCAAGCCTCTATAGATTCAAACAAACCTCAAGATCAGGAATGGAGCGATCAGCTTGGAACTGATAAAAAGAATAACGAAGTAAGTTTTCTGGGTCACCATCCTCACAGCGCATCTGGTTCAAAACTGTATTGTAGCTTAAACGAAAGGCACTGACACAAATGGGGGAAAAGTAATCAATAGATAACAATCCATTTTAAAATGATTCAAACAAGAATATAGTATTGATTATTTTTGGGTGATGTATCAATGAAACTTCGAAGACAATACATCAAAAGCTAACAAAACACAAAATAAGACAATTCCTTAATCTTACCACAGTTTAATTGTGCAGTGAAAAAAAATCCCTATTTGAGTAATCACTATGGAATGATGGAAATCAGAAGAGATATAGGAAATTTAAGCCTACAATATATACAGAGTAACACTTACAAACAGAAATCCATCAGTACAGAACCTAGATATTGGAGATACTACGAATCTCCCGAACAATTTCCACAATATTCCCCCCCCCCTCGCACCCCACCGTTTTATTGGGCTTATCACCGAATTTGAATCCTGGATACTACACATTTTCCTGCCCAATCCTTACTACCCAGGCCCTCTTCACATTAACTCTTCACCCATTAACCTCAAAATGGTCTGCTACCAAAACTACCCAAAAGCTTGAACAGTTACATTTCCACCCTCAACTACCTAAGCAAGCGGTCACATAAATTCTTGAATGGTAATCAAGTTTATTGCCTATGGCTGTGAATGCTTTCTGTTCTTTCATATAGTTTACTTGATAAGTGGGAAAAACTCAAAAAGGTTTTCGCCCCAGAATAAATTTTTTGGGATTGCCAGCAGTCTAATTCATGTTTGACCCTTTTTCAATTGTCTTTCAGCAATATTTTTCCAATCATATCTGAGATTCAGTAATGTTCTGTTTTGTATGAAATCATCTTGGACTTTTAATTTAAAAACAAAAGATCCTGTACAAACATTAAGAAAAAAAAATTATGAATGAACTTATGCAAGGAAATAATTTTTTTCCTTTTTCAAAGATGTTGTCATGTTATTATGTGATAGGGACTTGAGTAGTATGGGCTACCCAAGTCCCATATTGAGTAGTACGAGATGCTCAATGGGGTATTTAAGTGGATTGGTTCTCCCACCTTAATAGCTAGCTTTTATGAGAGGGTTTCCCATCCCACTTGGATACCCATCAGTGGCATCAGAGCTTGGACGTCGCAGTTCTGGAGAGGGCTACCTAAGGAGAGTTCTAATTGGTGGAGGGTTATGATTGACAAGGGAGTCGAGTGAGATGCCACCGAGTAAAAGGTCATAGTATGCATCTGTCGGGACATTGGCTTCTAAGGGGGGTCAATTGATAGGGACTTCAATAGTATAGAATACCCAAGTCCCATATTAAGTAGTATGGGATGCTCAATGGGGTATTTAAATGGGTTAGTTCTCCCACTTCGATAGCTAACTTTTAGGAGAGGGTTCTCCACCCCACTTGGGTACCCATCATTATGTAATATGAGAAAGCTAAAGCAATAAAAATTTATATCACACTCTTCCATCTAAAATAAAGCATAAACTAACAGGGAAGTATAAACTAACTCATTCTGTAAATATTATGAAAATAAAGGGAAGTGAAAAACTACGGAGATAACAATACAGTCTGCAAGCATAATAATGAGAAAATAAAAGTTAAAAAGTACACCACATTTCAACGATACTTAATAAGGAAATGATATATGGATAATTACTAAAATTTAAGAAAGCAAATCTGGAGCTATTGTACACAAAACTAAAGGCAGTCGCAGAAGTTAACAACTATTATCTAGCAGCACCATCGTATGATTAATTTACCTGTTTAAGCTGTCAGCTGCACCTTTAAGCATCATTTTTGCTGTAGAAGGTTCCATCTTCTCATCGACCATGAGGATACATATTCCGCGTTCATCAATACCTCGTCGACCAGCACGACCACTCATCTGTATATATTCACCACTGGATATCCACCTAAACTTATCCCCATCAAATTTTCGAACATTTGTAAAAACAACTGTTTTTGCAGGCATGTTCAAGCCAATGCTGAAGGTCTCTGTGGCAAACAGACACTAAAAAATTCTATTTCAATACTTCTGAGAATAAATCATACCAATTATAAAAAAGCTGATAAGAAATAACTTGATTGTACTAAACTACTGCAAGAGCAATGTCAGTGGATCAGATATTAAGAATAATTTCACTGAGCTAAAAAGGAAAAGAGGGAGACCTCTTAATGGTATATCAGCAGTTTTAAATACATGATAAAATTATTTTAAATGAAAAAAGAAAAATTAAGGGTTAATAAACAAATGATAAACAATAGCCTAGAATGCCTGCTAATAGATTCTATAGTGGCTACTAGTACACTCCTTATGCTTGCATGCAATAAGACATTAAGTCACCCTGAAATAAATAATTTAAGCATTAAGTGAAACCAAAACTATTTACAATATATCAACATATACAGAAGAAGAAAAATCATCTTATCCAATTAATTCTTCCACTGACCTTAATTAGCCCTTCTTGAAATAGGATCTCAATCACTTCCTTCAAAATTGGGAGCAAGCCAGAATGGTGTACTCCTATTCCACGTTTCAGCAAGGGCAACATGTTTGAAACCTAGAATAAATTATACACCAGAAAATTGACTAACACATCCATATACAAAAGTATTCAATAATAAAACTACAACGAACTTATTATATTAGCATCATGTAGTTCTTTGATGCAAACAGCATCCAACAAACCATAAAGCTCAAAATCTATATATATTGTTTTACTTTCAACTTTGGGGCAGCTTTAGTTTGAGGAATCATTTAGGAATCCTAAGAATGTTTAATGGAAATGAAGTATTATTGTGCCTCTTCGCTGCTGCTATTTTTGCCAACTCTAGGACTCAATCCAAATGTTGAGGATAATGTGGTCATTACATGAATTTCTTCCAATCAAGATAATTTTGTACAATGGTCACTGTCACATACCCACACACAGGCATCAATAAACAGAAAGTTAGCCAGTGCTGTTGGATGCTGTCCCTATGCAGGACGCCTCTTTGGTTGCACATCTCTCTGTTAGAGACTAATCCTCTAGAACTCGATAGCTGTAAAATTAGCTTTTTAAATTTATTGCTTATATTTACCGTCTATTTTCTGTTATTCCCTAGACAGGATATGGCACTTTGGTTTAAAGTTAAGAGTAAGCTTTTCGTGCAGATTAGACATGTAACTTCTGTACTCATCAATCTTCCCTATCTGTTCTTCAGCTCCAATCAGATCAAGCGAATAACACAGCTTCAGCCTAGCACTGTTCTCCATCTCTTGCTCTGTTTCACATCAAATATTAACAAAACTCATTCCCTGCTTGAATTTGCCAAATAGCCCATCAAACCCAAATCACATTCTTTTAAATATGGTTCAAACCAGCAAAAGACCACCAAACTGACCCTCAAATTTCTAAACATAATCAATTAAATCCCAATTAATACACTGTCATATCGTGTTCATGTTTTCTAAACTAAGGAGTGTAATAGAACTGCCCAATTTATTTGTCTTCAACTCATGACTTTCATTATATGAATGAGTCCATTTAGTTCAACTTAGATGAGAATATAAACTTTCTTTGTTCAACAATCCAAGACGCACCAAACATCAGAAAAGTTCAAAAGAGATGGTGATGTCCACCAAGAAAAATTTAAAATATATACATTATATATATATAAAGAGAGTGAGAGAGAGAGAGAGAGCACATGAGGATGTAACTCACCTGAGGTAGCTTCTTATCATCATCTGAAAGCATATCCATAGCACTCCAAAAAATTTTTTCTATGTTCTCCTTCTCTTCATCCCCATTAAGGTCCATTTTTGCCATCTAAACAATAACAAAACAAAACCCACAAGTAACTAAAGAAGAACAGACCTATGCATCACCTAAAAGTAGACAACTTCAATAGATAGTTTTAACAATGATAGGACGAAAATTTAGGGGACCAAGAAAGATGCAGAAACTAATAAGTAACATTTTTATGGGGTAAGATATGTCTTTAAGGTAGATAAAGGATATCTCGTTGGTAAACTATGTGGTCTACCTTTTTGTTTTAAATTTCGCATTCATCCTTTATTTATGGGCTAATTCTGCATTCAGAAAAAAATGCTTTTTCAAGTAAAGTGATGCATGGTGATTGTATTTAATGGTATTTATACTATAGAAGTAACATTGAATTCATATCACACATATTACACCAATATAGCTCCTTATATATAGAGAGTCTCCCCCTAACTAACAGATTACTAACCCCCTAACCTCCCATGTAGCATAAGAGTCTGCCATCAAATTTAGCATACATATACAAATATCTTTATATTTTAGTATGTGCTTGGTTTTCTGCTGAAAATATTTTGGAGGAGAGAATGTCCTCTTTAATTCTTAATATTGGCAGAGCAAGAAGCCAGAATCTGTACTAAACCAACAGAAAACTAATTTTCAATACCAAGACAATGAGAGAGGGACAGAAAGACCCGTGAGATAATACTAAGTTCTTGCATTAAATATTAAAGAGAAATCTTTATTAATGGAAGAGCAAGGAATCAAGCTGCTCTGTTGTAAAGTAAGAGAGATACAGGCAGAAATGTATCCATGTTGTTGAAACCGCTTGGTATATGTTGAATTATTAGAAATATCTCAATAGCTTAAGATATGAAGGATTCAATCAACGACAATGTAAATATTAAATTATCCATATATGCCAGGGTGGAATTCCTCTATTCAGCAAGTATAGACCTCAGAATTTTAAATATTCAATTTTATATTTTAATTGTGTAGAAGAATTTTCTCTATATCTGAATCTTTATAATTATTCTTATGACATCAGAGGTTTTAATAAAGTTGTAATCACAGTGGAGTTCAGCTCAACTGGCTACACCAAATGCAATGCAACTTAGGACGGAAACACCCTGTGTAGCCTGTTTCAGCAGATAAGTCTGCAGAAAAACTAAGGATCTAAAGATGACAACGATTATTAAAAAACAAAAAGAGCAACTTATCACCTGCATTGCAAGTAGCTCACACTCTCGTTTGCTAAAGCTGAAAAGTATAACAGGATCATACTGGCGCTGAATGATCATCTTCACCATCTTGAATATGTCACTTTCTTCACCAACTCTGCCCAGGGCCAAGCCCTTCAATTTGCTATTTACATTTTTATTATTACCATCATTCATGGGAACAAGGGCATTTAAAGCTCTCTGAAAGCTGTCCTCACGAAATTTTCCCTTGTCATCCACAACCAAATATAGACCATCACCTCCAGAAGGAAAAATATAATGTTGAAGAGGAGTTGGCCGGTAATCAGTATAAACAATATGACAAGGCTGTTGGTGCACCTGCATGTAATCTACCAAATCAGACCAACTATCTATATAATCACCATAAGAAGAAAACTATAATTAAGTTGGCCATAATTTGCTAGCAGAAAAATCACTATCCCAGTCACAAATGTGTGGTACAAATATATGGTATGATAAATGAATGCTCTTTCAAGATCAAGTGATAAAGACTCAAACATTCAGAATCTCATTAAAAAGCTCAAAATTCAGATACAATCAATGGTCAAATCACTGAATGTTACTTGAGAGCACTTGCAGATAAACTTCTAAAAGGCAATGAAACTCCAATAAAAATTATTTATGCAGTTTATTTTTCCCAATAGATAAGTATAAATGAATGAAGAAATCATTGGCCATGTACTTGAGACAAGTTGCGGATAAACTATAACAGACATTAGAACTCCATAATAAAATTATATATACTTTATGTAAACTAGTTTAAGCCCAAAATCTGTACATAATGAATGATAAAATCCCTGGAAATGAATTAGTGACCAATTGTAAATACACTTTCAACACTCCAAAATGACATTATATATATATATATATATATAACTTCTGGGGTCATATTAAGAAAACAAAAAAGTGTTTATTCCTTCACAAGCAAGTAGCTTCATTAAAAATATTTATGCCATTTATTGGTTTAAAAGGATAGATAGGACAGTATTTTCTTACAACTCGATTATCATCCTACACTATTTTTCAGAAAAAAAAAATATTGCCATTTGCAAATCAGGTGATGTCTGCATCTAAATGATATATTAGAATGTCTTCGTCAAGAGGTCTAACCATCTAAGCACAAAAATTGAGTTTAATGCCTTAATGCTGAAAAATTGCTGTGTACAA
This sequence comes from Adenanthera pavonina, assembly GCA_026686845.1. Taxonomy (NCBI): domain Eukaryota; kingdom Viridiplantae; phylum Streptophyta; class Magnoliopsida; order Fabales; family Fabaceae; genus Adenanthera; species Adenanthera pavonina. The sequence goes on along the minus strand of JAIVEN010000019.1, from coordinate 4,263,508 downwards.
ACCAACTAGCAGCAGATTTAAGCAACAGTATATCACCTTGGCAACCCAATCAGCAAATTCCTTCGCATTAGGCACAGTTGCAGACAAAAATACAAAACGGGAATTCTTCGGTGACATAACAATGCTCTCTTCCCAAACCACACCTCTTTCACGATCACGCATATAATGTACCTCATCAAAAATGATCCAAGCCACCTCCCTTGTGACCTCTGATCCTTTGTACTGCATACTACGCCAGATTTCTGTAGTCATCACCTGAAATATATACAACACACATCAATCTATTTATACAAGTTAAACACAAATGTGGCTCAGGTTACAATTTAAATTTAGCCAAATGACTCACCAAGCAAGAAGCATTGGGATCAATTGTTACATCTCCGGTCATCAAACCAACATCAGAAAATTCTTCTTTAAACTCTCTATACTTTTGATTGCTTAGAGCCTTGATAGGCGAAGTGTAGATCACTCGTTGTCCATTACGAATAGACATAGCAATAGCATATAATGCGACCACAGTTTTTCCAGCAGATGTGTGTGCAGATACCTAGAAGAAATTTACAGCATCAAAAAGAAAATATTATCTACAAGAAAGAGAGATAAGATTGGCCTAAAATAATCAAGTGAATTATTTCCCTTTTCCAAATAAACTATATTAGCAAAAGAAACAACAATAACTCTGGGACTAATTTTACATCTATATTAGGAAATTACCATGACAGATTCGCCTTTTTCAAGGCAACTGATAGCTTCAGACTGGAAAGGGTCAAGAGGGAAAGGAAACTTCTTGGCAGGGTCAGATTGTCGTGGAGCTGTAGACTGAGGAAAAGGAACAAAACCCTCTGGGTATGAAACATCATGCACACATGCCACGGGTCCATCAACCAATTCTGAAGCAGTTTCTCCTTGCTGCCTCTGCGAAGGGCGAGTATTGTCAGATTGGTCTTCAGGGAACTTCCTCTTCAATGACCCCATTAAAGCTTCAATTTAAGAATTCTAAGGAAAACCACCATTAGATGAACAGCAAAATTCAGAGGAAGAAAAACAACCAACCAACCCAACACTGTGACTCTATGCATAACTAGTACTAGTTCATCAAGTAATCTTTTGGAAAAATGTAAGAGGCATTATAATTGAACAAAGAGAAACCCTAAATGAAAGAGAACGATAGACAAGGGCCTACATACCTCAATGTAACACGTTCTAGTAATTTAGTGGATGTGATTCTCCAGGGGCTCAAGTGTTAAAGCTTCTCCCTCTCGGAGCAGCGAGGTAAGTAAGAACTAATGGATGTAGATATGAATTGAGGCTTGAAGTTGAAAGAGATGCTTTGAATGGCGGAGCTGGCCACTGCTCCTGCTCCTCCTGCTCCTGCTGCCTGCGGGAGGAGATGAACAATGCAATGAGTTATTAGGGTATTCCAAGACAGGAAAGAGCAGCCTAAATGAATGGCATTGAAATTTACAAAAGAAGCCTTTGACGTCATAATTTGACATAGATTTTTTTTTCCCAGCATAATTTGACATAGATGAATGTTAGAAGCAGTATCATTTAATTTTAAATTTTAAAATTAAATTATACAAAACTCCCCTAAACTTTGAATAATGTACAAAAAACCTCCGTAACCTTTAAAACTTGACAATGAAACCCCCTTAACCTTTTTTAGAATGAATGGGAGAACCCCCTTAACTTTTTCGTGTAAATAACCCCATGTTGTCAATTAATTAACGGAGCATATTATGCTATTTATCATATATATCCCCTAATTTTCTTTTTTAACAAATAAACCCCTCATACTTTGAATTATATGCAAAAAATACGTTGGACTATGGTTGGTCCGTTCTTAATGGGTTAATTGAGTGTGACAAGCCCATTAAGGTTTAAGAAAATTCATTCCTTCTATATTTTAAAATATAAGAAGTCCCACATTTGATGAGATAATAAGGAAGTTTTATTAACTTGTCTATCTATTTTCGAAGTCCCACATCAATTAGTTTAATGAATGTAGTGGGAAGATGAGGTTATAAATAAACATCCTAGTATCCCAAAGTTTTTAGAGAAACATTCTGAACATTCTCTCCTCTCTTTTAGTTTAATGTGGTAATCCAAGTAAGTGAATATCCCTAACCTATACTTTACCTCAATGTTAAGAAAACCGAAATCGACACTAAGCCAGCCGACGCATCCATTCCATGGTTTAGAGGTCACCAGGGTCAAACCGGTTGTAATTAAATTAATATATTTTATATAATATACATATAGATGATACCTTAAGAAGTAGCTCACTTCACAATTTTCAATGTCTAAATCTATAATCATACAAAATCACTCCATAGTTTTCATCCAAATGGCAAATCCATAAACCATAACATATCATCCAAGTGACAAATCCATAATCATATAATCCAAATGACAAATCCATAATGATACAAATGGCTCACTCCACAATTTTCAATATCCAATCCCATAATCATAGAAGTAGTTCTATCAAACAACAACAAATAAGTTAATCATCATAAAGTTCATTCAAATTAAACTCTTGAGATGCTAAATCAATGGCATCCGCAATAGGTCCACAAGCAACATCAAGCTCAAGATAGACTACATAATATACAATAATAAATTTTCAGCCATAGGTGTATCTGAACACGAATTAGTGAATTACTATCCCTTTCCAGATTTCAGATTTTTATCAAATTAAAGAATAGAGTCACAGAAATTATAATTATCAAATTAAACAGAGTACCACGAAATTGCAGCAGAGTCAAAAAGCTTTATTAGCTAGCATTAAATTCACCAAACAGAGTTGCAGAAAAAAAAATATGGATCAACACAAATTGCAACAAAATATAGAACAAAGAACAGGTAAACTGATAGCATAGTTGCAGCCAAATCAAAGAACAAAGCCACAGAAATTGCAGCAGAGTCAAAATTCGAAAAGGCAAAGCTTTTGTCAGTTGACAGAGGAGTGAGAAACGGAGAAACTGAATGAGCAGTAGAGAACTCGCCTGAGGCTGAGGACGTTGGTGAAGGAGGCAAAAACTTGTGTATAACTGTGTAAGAACGCCGAAGCTGAGATCGACGATGATGGACTGATGGAAGGAAGACTGAAGACTGAAGAGAATGCCAAGGTCGAATCGAATCTAGCCGACGGTGAGATGAGATGAGATGAAGCTGCTGCCCACTGCTACGCCTATGTGAGAGTGACAGAGAGACCGGAGGCGGATTTCGATTGAGACTTGGGGCTTAGGGTTCGGAGAATAGGATTGAAATCGAATCGAATTGAAAAACTGAAAAGGAAAAGCCTTAAAATTGGTTTAATATTTATTTAAAAAAAAAAAAAAGCTCAAAAAGCCTTGTAAATAATTATAAGGATAAATGATTATTGATTATAAAGATAAGTGATTATATAAAAAATAATTTATATTTATATATTTTTACTTTAAAAGTAATTTTCCATAATTGATTATGATTAGATAATTTAATTAAAATCACTTTTGGATAAATAAAGATTTAAAATGTCTAAAATGTCCCTTGTCCTTAAATAATGTTAATTTTTTTAAATAAATTATTTACACATAATAATATCATGTAATTAAATAAAATTTTAATAGTTTTGTAGTTAAAATTCTAATTTATAAATAATATGAAAATATTACATAACTAATAGTCTTATACATGTTAAATTAAAAATTAAAAAATATTAAAATTCAATATTGAAAAAATATAATGCATAACTAATTATCTTGTAAAGATTATACAATTTGATCTCTAATTAAATCACAAATATAATTCCACTACAAGAAAACATCAATTTTCTCATGGATTTTCTTACGAATAAAAGGTAGTGAGAACATTTCATGAGAAAAATGTGAGAAAAAGTGTGAGACTCCTTTGCGTGGGATGGCGGGAAGGTGGCGGGAAATTTTCTCACGAAAAACATGCGTGAGAACATTGGTGAGAAAAGTGGAAAAGGGAAAAAATAAAAGAAATATCTAAAGAAAGATTTCTCACAACCTTAAGCCCGTGAGAAATTCTCACAGCCACATGGCCGTGAGAATTTCTCACCACCATATACCCGTGAGAAAGTGTCTCAAGCTCACCTTCTTTATTGTTCACGCATATTCTTATCCTTCAATGGTTCTCACGGGCTCTCTCCATGAGAATTTCTCACGGTTGCTCATGTGTGAGAAGTTCTCACAAAGCCTTGGCCGTGAAAAAATATGAATGTAAAAAATAGTGTCTTGTTTAGATTGAGGACTTGAACTTCAGATTGCCTAGTTAACTTGCCAACACTTGACCATTGAGCTAGTTGCATATACTTACTTTTTTGTGGCACTTAATTTTTATAAAATTTTGGGATTTTTGGCTCCCTACTCTAGATCCCAAAATTTTCGTTCAGTCCATTTTCCATGTGCTCTGTCTACTCCTCATTTCTTTGTTCAAAGAAAAACAAAAAACCTCAAGATCCTTCTTCTTTCACACCGCTCACTTCCTCGCTTCCATTGCTCCCTTCGTGGCTCACCATCATCATTCCCTTCGTGACTCACCTTCATCGTTCCCTTCACACCTTACTGTCCCCTTGGTGGCTCTGCTCCTCACTATTCAGCTCTGCACAAATCCCATTTTCGTTTTTGAGCCACCCGTATTGTTCCGCAGAAAGTCGCACGCACCGCTCGGCCGTTGCCTTTCTATCTCGTCTTCAGTTCACTATTTTACGCTGTATAAAGTTGGCTCTGTGCTCCCTCTTATCTTGTGGCTCGTCTCCTCCATGCTCATTTCCTTCAATCGCAGTGGCCTTTGACCCTAATCTCAGTGGTGGGACAAAAAAGAAAGCCACGGTTGGAAACTTGAAATAGACGCACAGCCTCCTTAGTCGAAGAGAAGCCATAGAATGAACAACTCTATTAAGCAAGAAAACTAGGGCTTCGAATCTTTCCTTTCCAATAGTGAATGACAGTGGCAGATCATATGAAGGAGTCAGAAAATCTGCTATTCTAGTGGACACCAAGTGAGAAGGGTAATCCTATTACTGATTTCTATTATCTATTTTGGTCATAGCTATCAGACATCTTTGGGGAAAATCTTCTGCTAATGATGCTCCTAAATTATCTATCTAAGACTACTATTTTTTATCCCTATTCTCCCTTATCACTCTCCATTTCAATTCGTAAGAGGCAGAGCACATCGTCCTGGGGCCAACATTTCAAACCCTAAGTTCTTAAATCTGTACGTTTTCTAATTCGTAAGACCACATTAATGTTGTTGTAACATGAAAGCCACTTGAACTGAACTAGCAACCAGCTATGAAGTAGCAGTAGCAGATTTTCACACACACACACACAAAGCTCTTAAAAAAAATTAGGCTCCACACCATTTATTCTAGTTTCGCCCCTGCTCCTGTTCTAATATTTTGCATTCACTCTATTAAAATTTTCTTTAGAAGTGGAATAGGATTGATTTGGATCAAATAGTTTGCAGTTCTTATAGTTCATAAAATTTTTAGAAAATTCTGTTTTAAAACTTGATGTTGACCTCCTGTGGTACTAACTTTGATGTACTCTGTAGTAATGTCGAAGTTATTTCTTTGTCCATTGCTCCATTACACTTGTTGAAATGATTTGCTTCACTCCTATACCTATTTGTCCCCTTTCTGGTTTTTTTCCCCCCCAAATTCATGACATAACAGACCCATCCCCTCCTTAATGTTATAAGGTCAAGGAGCTTGCTGTTTATTTCTTACAATTCAAATAAGAGTTATTGGAACTTCTGTAGAAGCAGTGTGCATCTTTCCCTTAGTTGATTCAATGGAAAATAAATCATCTAGTTTGCCTACAAGGTTGATAGACCAATTAGTGGTGAGTGCTTGGTCTAACCCAGTTTCTCCTACCTTCATTTTAGTAATGATCTAAGCCACCTGTTGTGTATCTAAAAACAAATCATAGCATTTTTCCACTGTTATCCAAATTTCCCGTTAATTGTTTTATAGGTTCCTGGAGAAGTGGTTCTTGATCTCTCTAGCATGACAAACCAGACAATTAGGCTGGGAGGTGGTCTATACCAGGCAAGTCTCTAATTTTCTAATAATGCAATTATTAGGATGATAAGTGCTTCGGTTATCACTTTTTTATGGGAGGCGGTCTATACCAGACAAATCATAGACATGCATGCACACACATACTCAGCAAATATGCTGAAATAAACTGCATGTTTTGTTTCACAAAGAATGTTCCTTGACTGCCTAGCTATCAATTGATGTTTGTTCTTTTCTTTTCGTTTTTTTTTTCCTCCCTTTTTTCGATTTCTTGTGAAGACTAAAGTTTTGAGGTTTCCAGTCTTGGAGATAACTTCTTTGTCATTTGTTCTGTCATCATTGTAATAAAGAATCAGAAAAGTTGTTGTTTTTTGGTGTATGGATACAAGTCTTTGGGGAAGTTTTCCTTGTATCCTTGTCTCAAGATTTCAAACAGTTTAAATTTTTATATAAGGTCCTTCGAATTTTCTTATTTTTTATTTTTAGATGTTAGTATTGTTTATACCTTCATAGTTCATTTGTTATGTCCTTGACTATACATAGTAAGTAATATACACTTAAATATCTTATAAGTTATTAAAATGTATTCTCTTCCTTTATCCACAAATGGAGAGGTTGGATACTCTAATTTATTACCTCTAGACTTTCATGTCAGTGAAACTGACAATAGTTATATTTAATAAGTTCAACCAATCGTAACTTCCTGATGCAGTCCTTATAATACGAACCTAGTCCTTATCTTCCTATCTATCATCTCCAAATTCAGCCATATGTACATTTGAATTCTGATGCTTGGATGATATGTTAGTAACTGATTGTTTCTTTTTGTGCTTTTCCTTTAACAAACTAATCTTTTAACATTTATTCATAAATAAACTTATCAGGAAAATGAAAGATGAAAATCATTATTTTTCTAAGGTAAGTATTGTTTCTCAGCAATTTTAGAGTAATATAAATCATGTTCAAAGTAAAGCTTTTCAAAGTGATGTAGAGTATGCTAAAAATGATGAGAACAAAAGTGTTGCTACAATATCAATAGGTTTATTATGTTGAAAATATATTAATTTTTTTTGGGTAAAAAAAATTGATTTTTATTTTGGTAAATAAAAAAAATATATTGATTTTAACATTGTTGATATATGATGTACCTATCATGGATCAAGTCTATGTGTCCAAATTCTTAATGGGCTAGGCCCAAATAAAATTTATGAAGCCCTTTGAAAGTTATTAGGCCCTAAAATAATTATGCTTAATATTTTGTAACCTAAATACTAAAAATTGTTAGGCCCTAAAATAATCATATTTTTCTTTAGGTTTTTGTCTAGCTCCCAAGCATTATTTGCTTTTCCCAGTACTTTAATCATGTTTTTTTTCCATGTTACAATCATGTTCAAGACAAATTTGATTGATGTTTTTTTTCCATGTTACAATCATGTTCAAGACAAATATGATGTATTTTTTGTTTATAACAAAAAAAAAGATAAATTGAATCTCAAAAACTCATTAGAGTTATGTCTCTAGACTATGTGATATTTTATAGCTTATATGTTTCTAATTATTGTGTAATTTTAACATATATGGATGAGTATGCAATGCTTTTAAAGTTAAAGTCAAATCATTCAAAGCCAAACAAGTTAGTGCATGACTTGTTAAATATTGATCCTCCAAGAAACACATCTGCGCATAGTATTTTTTCATCCTTCATTAATTGTTGGGCTGAATATTCAATACATAACTATATATTTATTTTTGTTATGAGTCAAATAGATGGGTTTTTACTTTTTTTTTTCCTTCCTTTTTTACTTATTTTGGTAGAACCAAAGAATTAGTTTACTTAGTTATATTGTTGATGCATTTTCTGCTTCCTCCCAGGTTGGCTAAAATCACATGTTTATAGCCTATCTGCAAGGAAGTTTTCAAAGAGGTGAGCTTCTTTTTATGATAATGATATAACATTCCAAGGATCTTATATCCTACTAACATGAAATTAAACATAGTTAGTATAGTTGTTCTTAACTGGAAGCTATAATGGGGGAGATATTATTGCTTTTAGTGGATGACATCTATGTATAATTATTGGTTTTTGTCTTGGATTTTGATGTTAGAACCATCTGGAGTTTCTTTAACCATGTGTCCATAATTGTTGTAAGTGGTGGAAGAGTTTCAGGTGCTGGAAATTTCTCACTGGTATTGTTATTGTTGAACTAACTTACAAATATCCTGCAAGGTAACAATCATATCCTTCTTCTGTGAATTTTGGGGCTTTTATATACTTTTCTATAAATTTTTTATTAATGTTGTTATTGGACTGTTGGTAAATATTGAATTGTTTTGCAAACATATGATCATGTGAATTCATTTTTACTATTATTTTGCTTGAGAAAATTGCAATGAGTGTTTTATTTGTCTTGTTTTAGTTTGAATCTCATCAATGAATTGCATCCCAATGTTCTCTTCCATCTCAAGCGTGGCTTTAGTAATTGCATGTATCCATCCAGTTTAAAGCACCTAAAATAGTTTTATGACCATGATTTTCCATGAAAAAACATTAGGTATCATTGCTCTACTTGTATGGTTTGGCTTAGCTTGAAAAAGGAAGGGATTTAAGGATTGAACATAAGAATGAATTGATTTACTAGTGTTATTGTTACAACTTATATAGGTCTTCTATTACCAAATTAGGTATTATCATTTAATGTGCTAAAATAGTGCTACATTCGTTTAGATGGCTCCTCCCATGCATCGTCGTTGGATTGATAATCGATGTGTGGGTAGAATGATCACTAACGAGTTCTTTGCGGGGGTGGATGAATTTGTTGAGTTTCCAGTGCAACAAGAGATATTTAAACTTGAAAAGAAGTTGAGATGTCCATGCTTAAAGTGTAAATGTCAAAGGTTTAAAACACCAGATGAAGTCAAGATGGATTTATACAAAAGTGGATTTATGCCTAACTATTATTATTGGCATTTCCATGGAGAGGAACATCCCCAAGTAGTTCCAATTAATGAGAACATTCGCATGGCTTCTAATCCATATGAGCAAATGGTTATGGATGCTGCTGGCCCATCATTTGAGAGACTTGATGTGCCTGAGGATCCCAATCCAAATTCTGCGAAGTTTTATGACATGCTTCGTGCTTCACAATCTCCATTATGGGATGGGTGTGAGAATCACACAGTATTGTCATTAGCAACAAGATTGTTGAGCATTAAATCAGATTATAACATTCCTAAGGCATGTATGAATGAAATTATCACATTGATATGTGAGATCTTACCGGCTAATCATCGTATGCCTGCAAACTTATATCAAACAAAGAAATTGGTTTCACAACTTGGTTGTGGTTATCAAAAGATTGATTGTTGTAGTTATGGATGCATGTTGTACTATGGTGATACAATCAATGATAGGGAATGTCGATTTTGTAGAGATGCAACATTTAAGGAGGTAAGAGTTGGAAAAGGGAGGTTCAAGGAGATCTCGAGGAAACAAATGTGGTATTTACCAATTATTCAAAGACTCCAGAGGTTGTTTACATCTAATGCCTCAGCCAAGTATATGTGTTGGCACCATGAAAATCGTCGTGAAGAAGGTGTGTTGTCACATCCTTCAAATGGAAAAACATGAAAGCATTTTGATCAAACTTATCCAGAATTTGCATCAGAACCAAGGAATGTGAGGTTAGGGCTTTGTGCTGATGGCTTTACACCATTTAACTTGGGTTCAAGGCCGTACTCTTGTTGGCCTATGATTGTTACTCCGTACAATCTTCCGCCAGGGATGTGTATGCGACGAGAATACATGTTCTTGACAATTATAATACCAGGCCCCAGTAATCCAAAGAGTATAATTGATGTTTTCTTACAACCTCTTGTTGATGACTTGAAGTTGCTTTGGGAAAAGGGTGTGATGACCTATGACATTTCTTCAAAACAAAATTTCAATTTAAGGGTTGCCCTTTTATGGACTATAAATGATTTTCCAGCGTATGCCATGTTGAGTGGCTGGTAGACATCAGGAAGATTGGCATGTCCAATTTGCATGGATCGTTCAAAGGCATTCTACTTACAGCATTGGGATAAAATATGTTGGTTTGATTGTCATCGTCAATTCTTGCCTTTAAATCATCGGTTTAGGCGAAATAAACAAAATTTAAAAAAGAATAGAATAGAGGATTCACCTCAACCATCAAGGTATTCAGGAGAGGAGTTGTATGAGCAAATTAGGGGATTTCCTAGAATAATTGAATCACTAAACCTACGTTTGAAGGGGTTCGGTGAAAATCATAATTGGACTAAATGCAGTATATTTTGGGATCTTTCCTATTGGCGTGACTTGCTAAATCCACATAACATAGATGTAATGCATATGGAGGGGAATGTGTTTCATAATGTGTTCAATACAATGATGAATGTGAAAGGAAAGACAAAAGATGATGACAATGCAAGGTTAGATATAGCTAAATATTGTAAAAGGCCCTCCTTGCACTTGGAGAAGTCACACAATGGTAAAAGGACCAGACCTAAGGCTACATATACATTTACTATGGAGCAAAAGCGGGCAGTGTGTGAATGGGTTAAAACTTTAAAGCTTCCAGATGGTTATGCATCCAACTTGGGTCGGTGTATTGATATGAAAACTTGCACATTAGTTGGAATGAAAAGTCATGATTGTCATGTTTTTATGGAGAGGTTACTACCAATAGTATGCACTTATTTGCCTACCCCGATATCTAATTCTTTAATAGAGTTAAGCCATTTCTTTCGAGATCTCTGTGCTCCAACTTTACAGGTAAGTAGCCTTGAAGTGATGGAGCAGAATATTCCTATTATTCTTTGTCAACTTGAAAGGATATTTCCTCCAAGTTTTTTTGATGTCATGGAGCATTTACCTGTTCATTTAGTGTATGAAGCTATAGTTGGTGGGCCTGTGCAATACTGGTGGATGTAGTCATTTGAAAGGTTTTTGTACACATTAAAGAGGAAGGTAAAAAATAAAGCTAATATGAAGGTTCTATTTGTGAAGTATACATACTTGAAGAAACTTCAACTTTCTGCTCTTATTATTTTGAAACTCATGTTCAATCAAGAACTAGGAGAGTTCCTTGGAATGATGATGGTGGGGGATATGATGCTTATCCGCCTATCTCTATCTTCAACTATCCTGGGCAACCTTGTGGAAGAACATCTCAAAAAACTTCTTCTCTTACAGAGAATGAGCATAGTGTAATAACATTGTATGTTCTTCTTAATTGCCCTGAAGTTAAGCCTTTCCTTAAGCATTTTGAGGAACTACTTCTGAATTTGTCAAATGAGGAGGTGGAAAAACGAATTTCTTCTGAATTTCCTAAGTGGTTTAAAAATTATGTAAGTTTATCTTACTTACTTCCTATACTTGTACATATTTTGCATCAATGCTGATATTTTCACTTTGACCAGGTTCTAAACCCTCAAAATGGGATAACGGATGAATTGTTAATTTCTTTGGCTTGGGGTCCTCTAAGAGATGTTCAGAGGTTTGATCAATGCTCTGTGAATGGCTATAAGTTTCATACAGATGATTGGGCAAAAGGGAGGAAGACAAACAATAGTGGAGTAAGTGTCAAAGGAATTGGCCATGGTCAAGTTGAATCATCTTATTATGGCATGTTGAAGGACATAATACGATTAAAATTCATTAGTAGTCCACTAAAGCGTTTGACAGTCTTCAATTACAAGTGGTATGATCAAACTAATCGTGGGACTAGAATTTGTTCTAAATATGGAATCGTGGAAGTCAATGAAAAAAGGACATACAAGGGAAATAATCCATTTATCTTTGCAACAAGCTAAACAAGTCTATTTTACACCGTATCCAAAATCAATCCCTAGTAAAAAAGATTGGCTTGTTGTTATTAGAACAAAAGCAAGGAATATGATTGATGCTCCTAATGATGATGTTGACGATAATGAAGATGCACCGTTGCAAGATGAGGCAAATCCTCAACCTCAGTTAATTGATGCTCTTGATGATGACCTTGGTGAACATTATTTACGAGATAGTACGGTTCCAAGTGAAGAAGTAGATGATGCATATATTCGGTTAGTTATAAATGACATTGTTCATCAATCAACGGAGTCGAGTGATGAACAATTAGATGAGGAGCTATTGCATACTGAATCATCTGAAACTGAAGAGGACCCTCCTAGTGATTACAATTTAGAGAGTGATTGATGGGGGTAATTTAGTGCCATTTTTTACTTCTTTTTTTTCAAATTATTTGCATATGCACGTTTAAAATGAAATTAATTATTTTTTATTTATTGAATATGCATGTTCATAACATTTTCTTATTTCAGATGTCATCTTCTCAACCGAACATGGATGGAAGATCCAACAACAATAATAATAAGAGGAAGGATAAAAACAAGGTTATGGGAACATCACCCCCTTCACCACTAACAGCTACACCATCATTGTCCTAACTAAACATGTTCATAACTTATTTGAAAATATATGTTCATAACTTTTTTTTTTAATTTCAGATGTCATCTTCTCAACCAAATATGGATGGAAGATCCAACAATAATAAGAAGAAGAAGAAGGGCAAAAACAAGGTTATGAGAATATCACCCCCTTCGCCACTAGTAGCTACACCATTATTGTCCCAACCATCATCTATCCAGCCATCACCAACACAACCATCATCAATAGCAAATGGATCCATGTCTGCATCATGTTCCCTACCATCCCTACCCATTCAATCTAGCCCAGGAATTTCTGCTACTGCTAGTTCAGAGAGATCTTCCCCACATGAGATGGGTACAAATGTCTTTCCTCCCCAAGTGAAATTACATATGATGCTGGATCGTGGTTAAGTGATGGTCGATTAGTGATTCGGCCTAATGGTACTGAAGAGTAAGTATATTCTATATTCATTTCAATTATTAATTCATAAATCATTGTGTTACTTTTCATTTTGCTAAGTATTATATATTTCACAGGTTTTTTCCTACTGATGAGCTTGTATCAATATTTTCTAGCATCATGCGCAGCATCTTTGATGATGCATGGCCTAATTTTACTAGTATCCCTCAAGATGTTAAAGATGTATGGTACAAACAATTTAAGGTAAGCTAATATTCTAATCATTTGAAAGTATAAAAATATAGTTATCTTTTCATTTACCTAGTGTTTGGCTATTTCTATTGTAGCTGAAATGTGCATGAGAACCTTCTTTGGAAGGGCAGATATATAAGCTTTGGCACAAAAAATGCAGTGGAATAGTACGTTCTACCATGAGGGATATTCGATGTGGAAAAACAAAAGCTACCTGGATGCCCAAAACAGTTTAAGATAACTTGCGATTACAATGGGAGACTGCTGAGTTCAAGGATAAATCAGAGCGTAATAAAACCAATAGGGCAGCTAATGGTGATGCATGTGTACATAGGGGTGGGAGAACATCATTATCAAAATACAAAAGAAAGATGGTGAGCCTTATTTGAATTTGTTATATTATTAAAGTTTTAATATTTTAAGTTACATGAGTTTTGTCCCAATAATGCAGGAAGTGGAGTTAGGACGAGAAGTGACGATGCCTGAAGTATTTAAGAAGGTACAACATAATGAGCAAAAAGGAGGTTGGGTCCGACCAAAAGCTGCCGACACTTACGTAAGTTGATTCTATTTATAACTCTCAAACTTATTTTTTCATATTATGAATACATGGCTCACAACTCTATTTATTGTTGATGTAGAATCAATTTGAGCAGCTGAAAGAACGTCAAGGTGAAGGCTCAAATGTTTCTGACAATGTTGTATGGCTTACAGTTGTTGGAGGAAAAAATAAGAAAGGGCGTGTGTATGGATTTGGATCACAAGTCAGCCTTATTAATTCTTATGGGACACCAAGCCATAACTCTGGTGAGCTTGCACAAATTAGAGAATCTTTTGAAAAGAAGTTGCAAGACAAACTCGCTGAACAAGCAAAGGTTTATGAGGAGAGTTTGGTTATAGTGGTTAACAAATTGAATAGGAAACATAGAGAGCATGGATGTAGTTGTTAACAAATTGAATGAGGAACACAAAGTAAGAAAACAAATGTGGGGAGAAAAATTCAAAATAACTGAGGACTTCATGAAGAAAATTATGGCACGGATAGACTTAGGAGGTATCAACCAAGTTGGTCCTTCTCAACTTTCGCATGATGATGATGATGATGGAAATAGTGAGGGAGATGATGATGGAGGCGATGATGGAGATATAGATGGGGATGATGAAGAGTAGTATAGTTATTAAACAACTATGATACTTTTAATGAATTGTTGTATAGCTTGTTAGATGCTAAAGTAATTAAAACTATTAATTTTGGTTAGTTGTAAATTTTCATTTTGATGATAATGAAGAACTGTTATTTTTAACATGTATTGGATGCTGAAATGTTTAATGTTCATGGTGTGTGTTGTAAAATTTGAATGCAGATCAATATGCAAGGGAATCAAATTGACTTTTGCAAAACTTTGAAAGTTTCTCACGGAATTTTCTGTGAGAAAATCCATAACAAAAGGGAGACATACCCATTTCTTATGCATTTCTCACAGAATTAATCCATGAGAATTTCTCACGGAGTGGTTACCTGTGAAAATGTCTCACGGAATATGTGCCATGAGAAATTCTCATGGAAACAAAATCTGTGAGAAGTTCTCACGGAATGGTTTCCATGAGAATTTTTCTCACGGGTGTATTCCATGAGAAAATCTATGAGAAACAATTCTCATGGTTGTTATCTATGAGAATATTCTTCTTCCCACGGGCACATTTCTCATGAAGGCTTAGGCGTGAGGAATTCTGTGAGAACTTTGTTTCTCACGGAATTTCTTCATGTTTTCTCACAGATTTTGTCTATGAGAATATTGATGTTGAAGATATCATAGTTGACTTGCGATTGAGGATTGATACTCATCATCGTGATTATTATCTTCATGCTCAACTAACTTTTCAGTTTCAAACCATAAGAATTTAGAATCTGGATAGGAATTCCTTCTAATGAAGTTATATATAGCCAATGTTGCACATACTATCTAAACATATGTTTGAAATTTGTACCTAAGCATTCGATGTAAAATTGGAAATATGTTCTTCTAAACTCCAAAAGTTCTTTCTATTTTGCATCTTAAACATGAATGATAATAATTGAATTGTTCATTGCTGTTTGCATATCTAGATGAATGTTGAAAATCTGGAAGGTGGTAGCATTCAAATAACCAACATCCACCAAATAATATATATCTGATAATTAGTGAAAGTATTGTCAATCATTTGTAATTGTAACTCATACAATGAATAAGTTATGAACAAGAAACATACTATGAGGTGGGTATGAAAAATTATGGGAGCAATTGTGAGGGCATTGTGAAAAACACGAGCATTGTGTGTGATGCCCTCCCATCCAAGCAATACAAAAATAAAACACATATCTCAATCACATACAACCATTACATTTTGTATTGGATATCCTTTTCTTCCCATAAATCTCGGTTGTTCACTAGAACTAACAACACATAGGATATGGGTATCATCAATAGCTCCTACAACATTCTTGAAAAATGACTAATATTGTTTATCATATCGTATTTTTTATGATACACCATGAAATCTATCATCTTTAGCTTGATATATTTCATTGATGGTCTAGGGCAAACCACTAAGACTTTATAGAAATGTCTGCTTATAGTCTCTTCTAAGTATTAAAATCTCTCTTGTAGCATCATATTTCTCACCTCATGCCCAACCATGTTCAAAAAAATTGCAAGCATTTCTTATACTCCCATTCTCCTAGTTTTCTTTAACCCATATTCTTCTACCAGTTCAGAGTAAAGTTGATAAAATACATCATTTTCCATACGAAACATCTAGTAATAACGAATAGAATGACCTTGTAAAATTTCATTTACTTACAAATGACCAATATACTCACTAGTTTTTTGGGGCTCCTTACATATATAATGTACCGCATACAACCCAACTAATATATTGATGTTTGCAACTTCATTAAAATCATCTTTAAAGAAGTCTGAGTCTTCCATCTAATTCTTTAAACTTGTAAGGTGAAAGATGAAAGTAAATCTTTAAAAAATAGTGTAATTATTATAATTCTTGAAAACAGAGCTAAACTAAACTAAATTTCAATATAAAGTAAGAAAATTTAGAAGTCATATTAGAACAAAGTTAATAAAAGTCACAAAAGAGACCTAAGGTAACAAAGTTGAACATCCTAAATTGGCAAATCTAGAAGTCACATTTAAAACTAAAGCTCAACATCCTAAATTCTAGAAGCTGCAAGCTTCAACCATGTCAACAATATTTCCTTATCATGTCTTAAATATACAAAGATGTCCCTTTTGGTGAGGTTTGAAAGGATTTCACAATATTTAGAATACCAGTCAACATTATTATGGATAGCCTATATTGCACTTAGCTCAATCATAACTTCACCCATAGATGTTGAAGCCTTCCATTTTCCTTGCGAATCATGTATATCAGCAATCCTACTAATAGCATCAACTACTAGCCTTGCATTTGTGGCTTTTCTGTTTTTTTCTAGCCTTCCAAAGGTCCCACCCTCCTCCTCTTTCCAACATTTCTTTCACTAGAGTACTCCTAGAAAGCATTTAAGTTCATATCCCTAAACTCAAAACTCACTCCAACACTTCATCTAGCAATATCATTACTGAGATCTTCATTATCTTCTAATCCTTCCTATAAGTCTACACATGGATGGCACACATTATCATTCTCTCCAACATCATCAGGTAGTGTTCCCGATTAGGGCATTCATACATGCACTCTATTTGCCACCATACTTATAAATAAAATTGTTAATTCATCCTCATATTGAAAGTCATTTATGTTTGAATTTCTTATATTTTAGATATTTCTGCATATTTACATAAAATCAGTATGATATATTATAGAAAAGTTCAATAAGCTAGGCATATTATAACATCAAATAAACTAAATTATATACCAATATCTATTTCTTCCATCATAAATTAGATACATCAATAGTTTGTTGCCAAAGAAGCCACCAAACACTTGACTTTTTCTCAAGTATTTCGCACCATAAAGTTCAATCCTTTTTAAGAACATCCGACTTATTATTAAGTTGTCCCTCATTGTACTTTCTACTAGTTTTTTCCTTAAATCCATCTATTACAGCTCTCCATCCAATTTTATAAAGACTACTACACATTCGCTACCCTTTCTGGATTGTTCCACACATAGTTTGATCATAATCTCAGTTGCATTTATGTCCCAAGTTGCTTTCACCTTCTCCATACTCATGACTCTATAAATATAAAATTTAGCTAAGGAATTCAAGACTTTCATAACAAGAAATAGGGCTGCCTTAAGAGCTTTTTGCTTAGACATATAACATTGAAAAACTTGAAGGGTTGAGGACTATAATCTCATTCTTGCATATCTATATTCGAAAATTAAGAAATAAACTTATTTTAAATTTTGTTAATATAAATAATCTATCAGCATAATTACAGAAAAACATAGGGCAGTTGCACAGTTCAACTATAAGTCACAAATAACACCACCCACCACTTCGATACAAAGGCACCATACTTGTACCATGCTAGCAAAAAGCTATAGTTACCATTTGCAATTTAGCAAGGAGCATAAGGAACAAAGGATAACTATACATTTTGAAACCTAAACACATTATATGAGTCCATTAATTAACTTCAAAAGTGATTGTAACCACCACAAATACAATAAATATCTCTCCTAAAATGAATCAATGTACCCTAAGGATATTATTTAAGATAAATTTATAGTTATACTATGATTGATGTAATTGATGCTATGAACCTTTGTATCAATATTTGGAATCAAAATTAACTTTAAATATTTAAACATTTGCAGTAACTACCTAAATTTGACTCTTGCTTTTTTTCTTTTTTTCTGTGACTAAATTTAATTTGTATTTAAAATAGAGTCATTTTCTGAAATCTGAAATCTATATGATGAATAGATCTTGTAACTCCAAGCAAAATGGTCACACATAATGCATGGAGAGATACAACTGGGATGATCCACAGGGCCTTTATGTGACAATGAATGTTTAAAGGCTTCTTCTTGTGAAAAAGTAAATCATGAATGAACAATCTAGTTTAAACTACTTAAAGGAAATAAATTAAATAAACAAGAAAAGGGAGGACTGGGACAAGTTAGATTACTAGCACTAGAATTACAAAAAGTTGATGGGAATAGTATGGATAACTAAATATATAAAAAGAGTTTATCTTAGCAAAAAATTTATAAAATATGGATTTAGATAGTAAGATATAAGAGATATGAATTCATTGAAAGTAGAAAGAAAACCCAAGCTAGAAGAAGTAGATGGGCAGGTACAAATGGCAAATGTCAAAATTGTAATGGGAATGAAGAAACTACACTGCATGCCCTTCGGGATTGCCCACAAGCAAGTAGAATTTGGATAATTTTGACGAAACCCAATCATAGATGCATTTTTTTTTGGCTAGATTAAATGATTAGATTTGTAGTAATTTAAGCTTAACACTAAAAGATTCGCTCACTACATTTATTATTGCTTGTTAGTTTATTTGGAAGTGGAGGAACAAAGCATGTTTGATGTTAACTTCCATATGCCACATAGACTTGAGACAATTATTTTGAGATATATTGAAGACTTCAAAAGAAGTGAGGAAAACTATCAAATGTGAAGATATGAAACTTTATTGATCAAATGGCATAAGCCTCCATAGGGATGCTAGAAATTGAAACCGAATAGAGCTTCAAACAAGCATGATGAGAGATCGAGGTGTGGAGGTCTTATTTGGACCACCATGGGGAATGGAAGGTTGCGTTTTATCACTCTATAGGCAAATCCAATGCTTTAATGGCTAAGTTATGTGGATGTTTGTAACACCTTAACTTATTACTATCTTTTCCATCAATTATACAACGTTTAAGAGCAATTAGAAAGATTCAGAAATTTGAATCACATAGAAATTCAAAGCTAAAAATTTCAATTTCACATTAAAAGTCCATTTGTCCATTAAATTTTAAAAATTTATAACTAAATGTAAAAAAATCTCTAAATGCAGCTTAAACATTGTTATTCATGGCAAAAATATGACACTGAATTCTTGTCAGATCATTTTATACATAATAACTTGTGAATTTAACAAAATGCATTAAGTCTAGATTTTTATCTGGATTTCATGGTCTAAATTTGATGTCCCATAACTTCAATTCTTAACTAATTTGCATGATTTTTTATTTCCTAGAAAGTTCAATATGTCTAATTCAAGGACACAATAACTATTGCTTCATTTGAACTTCTTCTGGATAGGTTATGACCTTCTAGACATTTCAGCATTAAATTGAGCCAAATATAACTCTTGTATTGTTACTAACACAATGGCTATACCAACTCACCAAAAAGTGATTATAAATTATCTCTAATTCATCAACTAAACCAAAGGGCCATTATGAGTTATTTCTCATGATACAACATAGTTACACTTTTTAGCTAACTAAATAACATCAAAATATTCAAGATCATTTCTTCAATTGAAAACAACTTCTTTATTATCATTCTTCTTTCCCATTGACTTGTCCTTGGTATGGATTGTACCTAGCATGGGTTAGTAGCTTGGGAGAATGAGATTATGCAATCTCAATAGCAAAATACTTCAAGCAATTATAACCGAATTACGCAGTTTAAGAATTGAAGTTAAAATTAATTAATTACTTTAATTTCTTTAAAAATTTCAATATTTTTTCAAAACTATCCTTATTTAATTTTTCTCTTTTTCTATAGATACATTAAATAATGGTATTTTTTGGAATATATAATAAATCCTACCTTGTATATTATAAATGATTTTATATTTAGAATTAGGGTAAAATACCCTATATTTAGTTCAGAGTATTATATATGATTGGATTGGATTCCCTTGTTTCGAGTCTGGCCCACTCTCACTATTGGACCAAGCTCGCAAGTCCTTTAATAAAACGCTTTATTTTGCCCCTTCCTCTTTTTTTTTTTATGCACATAAAGGACAAGCATTTTGGGTTGGGGATGAAACCGCGTGTCATTTTCGTCAACCCCAACTTGCAGCCCAGTCTGTTTGCCTCATTTTTTAAAGATTTTTCTCTCTCTTAAGCTTGCATTTTGGGTAATTTTGTCTTGTTTAATCTACTGCTTCTATTTGTCTCAAAACTTAGGGCCTATTTGATTTGATTCTCACATGTTTTTGAACTCACAATGGAGAATAGTTGTGTCAATTTTTTCCGGTCCCCCAGAATTTCTGTGATGTATCAATGAGTATAGATATATGGATGAGGAAGAAGAGCAAGTGTCGAAGGAGAGGAGGAGGCATTTTTGTTTCTTGTTAAGGGTATTTTTGTCCTTTTTCTTTTATTTGTATTTATTTTAATTAAAAATAAATTTCATTTCTACATTCTTAATATTATATTAAACAAATTCTTGTTAAGGGTATTTTTTTCCTTTTACTTTTATTTGCATTTATTTTAATTAAAAAATAAATTTTATTTCTATATTTTTAATATTATATTAAACAAACTCAGGTTGATTATGATTTCATTCTATTTCCTATTATTCCATTCTCAACCTTTTTGGAACCATATGGGCCCCAATATTTGCATTAACCCAAAAACGCCATGTTCGGCTCCAATGTTCCTCAGATTTTGGGCCCCTTCACGCTTAGTTTTTATTATTCTTTACAATTCAGAAAAAAAGTCACATAGCATCAAAATAATCAAACTTTATTTTGTCAAAAAAAAAAAAATTAAGCTATATTCCGAGAAACATGTAATTCACCAAAAATTATTAAATTGAAAAATTTGAAGAAAAAAAGGCATATGAGTGGTAGACAAAACAAAAAGCACTACACAAAAAGATGGGCTTTGTTTGAGCTTATTTTCCATATCTTTGTTAACATTTCCAAAGTGCTAATAAAGATGGGTTGAAGTTAGCTCTTTAAAAGTGCTAGTGTATGAGACTAACAAGCGCTAACTTTGAGTGGCCAAAGTAGTGCTTTTATAACAAGTACTCCCTCCATTCCAAAATTTTTGTTGTTTAAAGTTATGGCATGCATATAGATAAGGAAATCATTAATTAATATATATACTGATAAAAATATCCTAATTTAATTGATCTACTATAACTAAGAGATAATGAAAATAAAATTAATAGTAAATGATCAAAAAACTAAGTCTTGAAATTCTAAAACAATTTTGGAACAAAGAGAATACTAACTTTAGCCTTTTCTTTTTGAAAGAAAACTATTTCATTTTGCACACTCCAATACCAAAAACACTAACAAGAAATATCGGTCAGATACAAGCTCAAATAGATCAATGGACAACATTGAAAAGAAATCAAATTAAGAGCTCCAATAGCAATCTAACAAATTTGCATGAGCAGCAACTCATTTGCTCAAATTAAAATTAAATATAAAAAAGATACAGGCTAGATCTGCAACTGATGAGTGGAATGATTTCACGTGGTGCGGGGAAAAAATTGATCAATTCTCCAAGAACAGGTAGCAAAATTCCACATCATACAGTGCAAACAAAAATTTTAAAGCAGATCTCGAGCTTATAAGCACCACACAAACTTGATCGACTTCACATGGAAGCGCTAACAAAGCCCATAGCTAACGCTTCTCTAGAGATAATCATTAATATAAGAGTTGACTTTATTCACGCATCTTTGTAGATGCACTAACCAACCCCTTTTTTAAATCTCTATGACTTGTTTAACTTATACTCTCTCCGGTCCACATTATAAGGTATTTTATATTAATTATACGTATATTAAGAAAATCACTTTTTTAATTAAAATCAATGAAAAAAATACCCATATTTCCTATTTTATCCTTATTAAATACCCCATTCTATTATCATTAGAGAGTTATAAATGAAGAGAGATAAAGCATTAAAGACATGGATAAAATGGGAAAAAATATCTAATATCTTATATTTTGGATCAAAAACTTGTTATATAATATGTCTTATAATATAGATCGGAGGGAGTATATTTTAACAAAGCCTATTGAAGAAAATAAACGTGCAATCTTTGACTCACACACAGATGCTTTTAATTAAGGAAAAATGATATTTGAGGACCAAAACTTTCAATTAATACCATTTTAGGATAAGAAAATTTGAAAATACCAGAAAAGGACCATAGCCTCAAATTAATTAAAAATGTAAATACAAAATGACCTAAATATCCTTGTAAAAAGGTTTTACACTCAACATATGTTTTTTACTACTCTTTTTCATAAATTTGACACTGAACATCCCCAATTTTATACTGAACACACTGTGGAATATGAGTGTAAAATTGAGGAAGTAGAGTATAAAATTGGGGAAGTTGAGTAATAAAAAGTGAAAGTTAAGTATAAAATTCTGAGACTTATCTAGTATAAAATCGGAGTTCTTTAGTGTCAAATCATAGAACATGAGTAGTAAAACGTAGAAGATGAGTGTAAAATTCTGAGAGTTGAATTCTTTGTTGTATCCAGTGTAAAATCGGGGAAGTTCAGTGTTAAATTTCTAAAGAAGAGTAGTAAAACGCGGAAATTGGGTATAAAATTCTGAGACTTATCCAATGTAAAATTGGGGGTCTTCAGTATCAAATCGTGGAATATGAGTAGTAAAACGCATAAGATGAGTATAAAATTCTGAGAGTTAAATTTCTTATTGTGTTCAGTATAAAATCGGAGAAGTTCAGTGTTAAATTTCTGAAGAAGAGTAGTAAAAAGTAGATATTGAGTGTAAAACATTTTAACAAGGGCATTTAGGTCATTTCCTATTTAGAATTTTGATCAATTTGAGACCATGGTCCTTTTTTGGTATTTTCAAATTTTTTGGTCCTAAAATGGTATTAATTGAAAGTTTTGATCCTCAAGTATCATTTCCCCTTTAATTTAATTAATTACATATATATATATATATACAGAGCATGCGATGGTCATCACTAAAGATGTGAGTTGAATTTTTCAGAACATATGATTAATATGTTTTAATGACTAAATATTACACATTTAACAAGCTTAAACATGTGTTAGCTAATGTGGAAATTAACAAGGGGCAAAAACACGTATTCATAATTATTCTTCATAGACTCTAGATGGTGTGGCCACACATTCAAAATATTTTAACGTCCTTGAGATAATGTAACCCCACCACAATCTCAATATCTGAGATTATTTTAATTATTAAATTATATTATACATTATTTCAACTTAATTTAATTTCAAATTTCAGTGTTTCCCAGTAAGTCCAGCACGAACACAACTACTTGATCACAATACAAAGAAGTAAAATTACTTGTTACCTGTTGAAAAGAGTCATATTCAGATTCCATTAATCATGAGATAAGAATTTCATTTTGTACGCTCTTGCAGGAGAACTATTTGGGCTAAAAAGTAACCGCCCTACTTGATACATAATTAGTCAGGTTTATACGATGTTCCCTTGTCAAAATTGAATATGCATGTTCAATTTACGGCTAGTTTGTTTAAGATTAAAAGAATATATGATTTTTAGACTATTTAAAAAAGTAATTAATTATTTAAGATTTTATTGGGAGTGGAAGTTATTTTATGTTTGGTCACAATCACAAAAAGCACATATGCTCTAATGTTTGTTTGGCCAACGGTGGTGGTTCTTGAGTGGTGGGGATTGGTGGTCGGTTACCGGTGACTGAAGGCCAGTGACTGATAGTTGAGGTAGTGGATGGTGGGTGGCGATCGGTGATGGCAACCAATATATGGTGGAGGCTGGGTTTGACAACTAGTAGCTAGATCGATGATTGGGGTGATGATGGCTAGCAAACGGTGGTGGTGGCCGTTGGCTGGTGACCAATGATTGTGGCCCAGCTTGGTGATCGATGATGATGGTTGGGTCCCATGATCGGTGGTCAGCGGCTAGGTCTGGCCATTGGTGGCCAGTGGTCGATAGTGGAGGCCATGTTTGGCAAGCGGCCAATAGTGGTGGCTGACAGTTGGTAATGGTGGCTAGTAATCGACTGATGGTGGGTGCAAGTGGGCCGGGCATCAGTCATTTTTCATCAAATGGGTGAAAGATGCTTTTAATTTTTTAGAAATTATTTGGAATAGCTTTTTAAAATAATTAGAAATCTTTTTTCTTAACTTCTTATTATTTTCAAAAGCTCAAACAAACATTTTAAAATTTGTTAAAAGTGCTTTTTTAAAGAAAATAAGTGTTTTTTCCTTAAAAAAGAAAACGCTTAAATACACATGAAGCTGACCCTCTATAGCTACCTTAATTTAAGCCTCATGATCACCTACAATTAAATATGGCAATTTACAATTCATATATCGGTACCTGCTGATTGATCCTATCCTATTTAATTAAGGTAGCACCTTTGCCCCATCTCGAACTAAAAATTTATAGAAAGTTTGTTTCGGAACTAAAATATTTTGTATATGATTTCTTATTCTAACGTATTTATGATATATATCGATCAGTGGTTTGATTCGAAAGATTTTTTTTATTGAAAAGAGAATACATGTTTTCAATGGATTTCGTAGCAGAGTGGATATATACAGGACCAAAAAAAAAAAAAAAACTAGCAAGCTTACATGTGAGATTAAAAAGGAAAAAAAATCTGTATTATCATGAGATAAATATAGGACAAATTAAAATGTAAACGAATAAAACGAGAACAAGAACTAAGAATTGACCCTATCTTGTCCATTGTCATTCTTATCTACTACAAACGCAAGAGCATGCACACTGCTAATAAAGTTGTAGGTAAAATCAAACACTAGAATGTGCATTATGGGAATCCACATCATTTTGCTGAATAGAATAGAACACACAAGCGCGTACCCTATTTGACATCTTGAATATGGAAAAACAAGCATAAGAGATCACAAAGAAGTAAACCAAAAAAGATCGATACACCCATATATAAATCAAAACAAATTCAAATTTGTTTTTACAATTTTTTGTACGTTCGCTGTAACCATATTAACACATTCTAAAGTTTTTTATCTACACATCAATTAATGGTATTTCATCCAACCCACTATATATATATATAGTATACACACACACACACGTGTGTGTGTGTAAGATGTTATGATTGCCACCATATATGCAAGCATTCACTAGCCATCACCTATGAGATATGATGGACTACGCACTTCTAAGTGACTTGCTCTCGGCCAAGGCACTACACAGTTTAATACTAAAAGAAACCATTGAAGTACTTTAAGATGGAGGAAAACAAAAGAATGTGACAGATTCCACCGCATAGAAATGCTATATATAAAAGAGAAGAGGAAATAAAAGAGGGAAGAGAGTACAGCTGCACGCCCTAGTTAGTGGAGAATGCATTAAATTGTGATTACAATAAAGTACTCTTGATTCGAAATGTGACCTTTATATGGAAAGGACTACCTCTTATTGCTATATATATACAGATTAACTTAAGTTGATCTCTGCATATTAAAATTATTTGGTCGTCATCAGAGAATAGCAATGTCAGATATTTTTAGGATCACTAATTAAGCAATCTTTCTGATCTTAATTAAGTTTTATTGTTTAGTTGAATGAACCCATCAGCTGCATCTATGATCACTCTTACGGATGATATGGGATCATTAATTTTAAAATGAATTAATTAGTCTTTCCGTTTTCCAAATATACTTTTTTTAATTTTATTCCCTCGAATTTTAAAATTGATCTGAATTTGAATTAAGAATATGCAAGATATGATCCCATAATTTTTATTTTTAATTAAAATATCACTTAAAAATGTTAATTGAAAAAATGATGTTTATTTATATTACATTTGTTTCAAAATAAAAAATAAAATAAAAATACTATTAAAATATAAGTCATTCAAATTAAATTAAATTTGGAGAGTTCATATATATATGAGACCGATCTACGCAAATATTGTGCATCTCTCGAATGTATTTTTCATTTTATGAATTGTAATCATCATTTTTAAAAGTGCGAATTACAATAGTAATATTTATTTTATTTTATTTTTATTTTTTAAAATATATAAAAATTTAAAAAAAAGCATTCAAACGAAATCTAAAAATACAAATTAAATGTCTACATCCTCACATATCTAGAATTTGCAGGAGATTCAGACTCCACTGTGTAAGAATCAAAATGTCCTTTTAATGATGCAGATTCTCTCAGGTACACTATTCCAAAAGATTCTCATATCAGCTTTTCAAAACCTAGAGGATTCTTTATGCGTTGAAGACATTAGAGTGCGAGAAGGTCCTTGGCCTTAATATTGGCCTCTGGTTTTTGAGGGATATATAGCCTCGATCTATACTCATAAAAAGGGGACGTAGCCATTAGTGCCCCACCCACTAATTAAAAGGCAACGTGCAGAGCATCCAAGTCATGCGCAATATTTGTCTTTAGAATATTTAAACATCTCCAGCAAATTCCCATTAACTTTGAAAATGAAGAAGAAAATTATGTCCAACTCATTTGAACTCACTGAAAAACGGAAAAAATATGTGTATTTGTGTCAGTGGAGCAACATATATAATTTTGGTGATGCTTCCACCGTCATCCTCACCCACAACCATAAAGTGTTGCAGATTGTCTCCCCGATTAACATCCCACTAAAATCAGCTTCCTTGTCCCATGCACTGTACAACACAACCTCATTAATAGTGCAAGCCTCCAATAGCTCCTCATAATTTTTTATAAAATATTAAGGTTGTTCCATTAATTTAATAAACCAAATTAATTACGTAAATTATTTATACTCCGCTTCAATTTGGTTAAAAATCTCTTTTATTTATTATTTATTTTTTTTACAAATCATCTGAAATGAGCAGTTTCTAATTGGGGAAAACGTACCTCTTTTAATGTGAATTTAATTTTTATTTATAAGTCTTGAACTTAAGATCTTGTTTATGGGATATTGAGTAAGTGGTGGAAGCTTTGAAAAGCATATATATATATATATATATAGCTATAATTACTTTTGCAATATTAAAAGAGGCTATTTGGATAAGCGTTAAAAAATCATAGTACACTCAAATTTTACAATTACAACGTATTTTTGTAGAAAAATTTTCTTTCTTCTCCCTTGAAAGAATCACATCTGCCAATACAAGTACTTAATTTAAAGGTTTTTTTTCCCAAAAGTGAAATCCAAGTATTTTAAATATAAAAGTGATTTTAATAAACAATATCAAAACAAATTCAATTCTTTCAAAATCACTTTCATTCAAAATCACTTCTGTCCAACTCATATTTTCAAAACCTACACATATCTCCATTAAAATACAATAAAAAAAATGTATCTCGTTCGAATTTTGTTAAATTACAAGAATCCCTAGTTATTTTTAAAACCACAAATTTTCTAAAATTACACAAATTTTCCTTATACTCTGCATATATATATATATTGAAAATAAAATGGTTATCTGTGTAAGTTCAACAAAATTTAAGAGAAATTCATGTAATTTAATTTTTATTCAAAAGCATATTTGTGTACTTTTTGAAAAAAGAATGGATGTCAATATAATTTTAACATGCTTCAAGCTAGAAAAGCCTATCTTGGCCAAACAAAAAAAGCTAGAAAGCCTAAATAAGTTATTCTTAAAAAAATAAATAGGTTATAGAACCATATTCTTTTCTTGTACCATTTAAATGTCATATATAGCTTTCAATCTAATATAATTTTAGTTAGAAATATTTTTAGCATAATATTTAAATATTTTAAGAAAATATAATCTAGAAAACATATAATATTCATTTATTTAAAAAAGACTACTTTAATAAATAGTAAATAAAAAATCATCAATAATATTTTATATAAATTTCACATATTAACTAACAAACAAATTGATTTTTATAATATTTGGATGGAGTCAATTATATATATGTGATGAATAGTTTCGTCCACTTTCGATATACTAAATCTACAAAAGAATATTAATAGCATGAGTCTTTTATATGAAAAAACAGGGGTTGTGCGCACCGAAAGATATAGCCACTCTGTGCTGGTGGTTTGCCATGTCAGATAGTGATTTGAGAGATAAGAAAAATAATAATATTAGGCCAAATTAATGGGCTTCTTTGGTTAATAGTCACCCTTAATTTTTAATTAAGAGTGTGGAGTCAACCAATAATGTAAAAGCATACTACTTCTAAAGTGCTTCCTGCTGATTGCTGAGTCACTTTGAAATCCAGCCAAACCAATATAGGGTCCGGCATGCAAAATAAAATAAAATAAAATACAATAATAAATATAAAAATAAATAAATAAATAGTGCGCGATAATGAATTATAACAAATATATAGTATTTATCTCATTTGGCATGTAGTAAAAATTGAATCAATGCCACCTAACGCAGGATGTAAGAATGAAGTCCTTTTGTTATCTATTCCAAGGTCATTTTCAACCTTTCTATAATTTTCTTATATTATCTTCATTAAATTATAATACATTTTAATTATATCTTTCTTAATCTTAGTCCATCATGATTGTTTAATGAGGGGTAAATATGAAAATAAATATTTAATATTCACCAATTTACTTATATTTTGCATACTTGATTCCTTTTAGAATATGATTTATGATTGAAAAGTGAGGGAGTAGCCCCTTTACCATAAATTTGTTTAGTGACCAAGCAAAATAAATTAGTTTGTTTATTTTTACAATTTAATGTGTAATTTTGTAATGATGCATGTTTGAATATACAAGGAACCATTTGATAAGAAAAAATGGAATAAAATAAAAAAATGTTCATATCACTACAAAAATGTTATCAATGACCATTAGGTTGAGTGGCCAGGGACTCAACACTTTTAAATAAAGTTTTTAATTTGAGTCTTGTGAATAAAAAAAAAACACATACCGGATGCCAGGTAATTATTTAAAAAAATTAAAAAATGTTGGAAATAAAAAATAATTTTCATGTCAGAGTAAACTGTTGTTAAACAATAATTCTATAAATGTAATATTTGTAATAAATATTATAAGAAAATGAAAAACCATTGTTTCTCCACCTTCACAACCAAACAAGAAATACCATTGTTTCTCCACCTTCACAACCGAACAAGAAATAAATGTTCAAGAATTTGGAATAAGTTTGTATTGAGATGAGTTTGTCCTTTCAAAGGGAATATTGGATAATATGATAGCAGTGTCTAAATCCTACTCAATAATGTTAGGAATATTTTAACATATTTTAAATTATACGGCCTAATAATATGATAGATTAAGGATAAGATAATAGATAGATTTTCTCTAATTAAATTGATTGAGGAATATTTACAAATTATCTATATTTAAATTTAAAGTTTATCTTAATAGTAAATTAAATCTAATATGTTCATATGCTACTTGATAGACATATCCGATTAAAACTAATTCATTATAAATTAGTCATTTTTCTGTCCATTAAGAATACGTTCTCCATTAAACAATATTATCGAGAGTTAGGATTAAGGAAGAGAAACTAATTTTGAGAGAATAATGGTATGGCGGGAGGTTACTCACCTAGATCTTCCGCCTTAGGTACGCGCAATTAAATCTACATGTGGTATCAGAACTTACTTAATCTCTACCTACATAATTGTATATCCTAATTTTTTATATGATTATGAGAAAGATACTCTCATAGATCTACTCTCTCTACTATGGATTTTATCTTATTCTCATTATGATTCAAATTTAATGTGTTCATGAAGTTTCAATATGTGATTTTAATTTAGGATTGAAACTCATTAAGTTTTATTTTTAGATCTCATACTAAAATAGTATTCTTATAATTTGGAATTAATGTAATGTAAAATCATGTTTATGGGATTAGGGTGATGCTGTTTATTTAAAAACATTAAGATGATTCATGGTTTTTCTCATGAATATATCAAAAATTGAAACTATATGTGTATTAAGTTTTTGTTTTTGATCTATGAGGTTTATGCATATTTTGATTATTTAAATAAATAGAAAGATAGCCCATAAAATTCTTTGCTAACTAATGAATCTGGTCTGCAGATGAGGAAATCTGGCATTTTTCTCATCTCTGATGCTCAGCATGAGTATAGACAGGTTGTTATACAGCTCAGTGATCTTGGTTGGCTTTACCCAAGTAAAGGGAGTGGATGGTATATGTGTCTGAGTAGGCTAAGATGGAGATGGGATAGGCTAAAAAGGCTGAGGCATGGATTTTGGAGCAGCCTTAGAGGTTCCTACTTGTTGCTGGGAGGCATCTTCTTCAAAGAATAGGTCTTTTGTCTTTCCAGCTCCCTTTCCAATCTATCTTCCCTCCTTCTTTTCTATTCCCATCCTTTGTAGTTCTTCTTCTTTAAAGATTTTAGTAGGCTTCCCTTTTCCTTTTTCTAGATGTTGGATCCTGGCATACTGAAGTATCTTGGAGATGATTGATGTATATGGCAGGGTGGAATCTTTCCTATGATCTCTTGCCTTAATCATGCGTTGGAGGATGATATGGCCCATATTGATTAACTTGTCACGCATGATTACTGTCATCACATATGCTTCAGCCCTTGTGATCAGATTGAAACTGCCTCATTTGTTGAAAATAATCCTAGACACAATATAGTGTAGGATTCTGACTTGGGCATTGAGGTCAATAGGCTTCAACAAACTCAGAGGTGGCCTATTCTCTTTTCTTCTGAACAACGTGTTTAGAATTGTGCTTTCTTTGTAATTTAGAAAGACCCTCCTTCTTCCTCTGTAGTTTCAACTTCATCCATGTATTTTGAGGCAGTGATGTCAATTTTCAAACCATCTTGCCCTGGGATCTCTAGTACCTTATTGAAGGTCTCATCTGTTAACCAGATGGTCCTTGATCTAAGATTTACTTCTCACTTCTTCTTTTTACTATTGTACTTCAGGGAGCTATACCAAGTCTTAACAACTTCATCATCATATCTTTCCAGAATTTCTAACAAATTCTTGTATCTTATCATCCTAAGCCCGGCATCAAAGTTGTTAGAAATCAAGAAATCTTCCAAATTTACACAATAAGGCTTGATTACCTTTTTACTAACAAATTTGGTAGTATACTCTCCCAAAATATGAGCGTTGCTCCACAATGGCAGCGTGGTTAACTGATATTCTCCAGATTCAGTGCTGGAGGAGGAAGACGAGGCAGGAGAGATAGGAGCAACAGGAACAGCAGGATCAGATTTCTTCAAGGGAGTAGGAGCAGATTTCTTTGAGTCTGCTTTAGGAGTTGTTTTCTGCCTCTTGGAAGGAGTTGTCTTGCTAGATTTGCCCTTCCTTTTCTAAGTTTCACTCTCCTTGGAGGCATATTGGGATTTCACAGTTCTCTTTGGTCGTGATTCTCCTTTCCCAACCAACCTCTGGATTTTTAACTCTCACCATTCTCGTAGGTGAATGATTTAGAAGGATGTTAAGAATGGGTTTATAAGGTATGAAAAGAAGTCTAATCGGTGAGAAATGAAGATTCATGAATGGAGTTAATGGGAATTAAAGAGAGAATTTGAACAGACTTGAGAGAGAGATGAATAGGGTTGCTTCTGTTTAGAGGAAGACCTTCATTTTTAACGTATGTAACCATTAAAAAGATGAATTTTGAAAGGTCAAGATTTGAATTTCGAGCAGTTACAAGTTAATTCATATGGCAAGGCTTACTGACATACAAATTTTCATCTGGAAGTTTGTCTGATAGAGGCTTAGTTCTAAGAACAATAAGTGAACAGATGAACTTTGTTTCAACAAAGTTCGAACTTCGAAAGATTCAGGCAATAAGCAAACATGAACAATACAGGAAACAAACGAATTTTACTTATGAAACAGACCCAATTATGAGAGCATGTTACAATAGATGAATTTTGATTCAAAAATTCGAATTTCAACATTTTGTAAAGAGTTTCTAAAATGCGTATTTTGAGATATGGAGATTTGTATAACAGTTATTTTGAACAAAGACATCATTAGCATTTTATTTTTGAAATTCGAATTTTCGCTATTCAACAGACAAATTTTGAAGGTTATAAGAGAACTGTTATAGCGTGTATCCAACTAAAATTCATCTGATGGGCATCTAAGTTCGAATGTTGAGCATGCTAACTCTTCCAAAAACACAATGCAACATGAAAATTCATCTAATAATAATCTAAAATGCAAATTTCAAATTTATGAACTTACAGAACAGATCCAGAATTTTGAATTTTTGGCTTCCATTTGCATCTTTTGATTGTGCGAGTCTGATTAGCTCTATTGTACAGATTTGTTGTCACTTGAACTTTTGAGGAACACCTGCAACTTATATCAAACTCACTCCGATGCTAAAGTTAGGATTAATTCAATGTGAAAAATTTTAAATAGATATATATAAGGACTTATTTACAGTTCATTAGGATTTACCATACCCAATTCCCTTTTGATTTTACAATGTCTATCTTCTACAAGAGGTTTGGTTAAAATGTCAGCAGCTTGATCGTTGGTAGGGATGTATTCCAATCTGATCTCTCCTTTCAGAACATGATCCCTTATAAAGTGATGCCTAACTTCAATGTGCCTTTTCCTTGAATGCATGACATGATTCTTTGTGATGTGATAACACTTTGATTATCACACATTATTGGTGTTTCCTTCATCTCAATCTCAAGATCTTCAAGCTGCTGCTTCATCCAAATGACTTGAGCACAACAGTTGCCAGCAGCAACATATTCAGCTTCTGCAGTGGAGAGAGCCACATTGTTCTGCTCCTTGTTGAACCATGAAACCAAGGATCCTCGAAGGAACTGAGATGTTCCACTTGTGCTTTTTCTGTCAGTTTTGGATCCAACAAAGTCAGCATCAGTGTATCCTATGAGTTCTTCACCATTGCCCTTTGGGTACCAAAGTCCCATATGTGATGTTCCAATTAGATATCTGAAGATTTGTTTCATAGCAGTTGCATGGGATTCTTTGGGACATGATTGGAACCTTACACACATACAGATACTGAATATAATGTCAGGTCTACTAGCTGTTAGGTATAACAAGGATCCAATCATTCTCCTATATTGACCTATGTCCAAGATTTTTCCTCCTTTATCCATATCAAGCTTTGTTGCAGTAGCCATAGGAGTTCCCATTGACTTGGCTTTTTCCATGCCAAACTTTTTCAGCAACTCTTTCAGATATTTTGATTGATTGAGGAAGATACCATAATCACATTGCTTAATTTGCAATCCAAGGAAAAAGTTGAGCTCACCCATCATTGATATTTCGAATTCACCCTATATTAGTTTAGAGAATTTCTTGTAAAGAGATTCATTAGTAGCACCAAATATAATATCATCAAAATAAATTTGAACAATAAGTAAGTCTTTGTTGTTGAATTAAGAGTTTTGATGATTCCAAACCAACAATCAAGAGCTTGGATTGAAGATATCAAAGGAGCTCAAAATAATTCAAGTGAAGAAATTCAGAGTAATTGCTGCTGGATCTACTGAAGGATCTTTAGCTTTAGTTTTAAATGGGTAAAAGATTTTGATTTGAAGAAAAAATGTTTTCAAACCTTGATTTTATGTTAAATCTTGACTTATTTGAAAAACACCCACAAACAGACGAAGTTTGAGAAGTTTAAACTAAACTGTCATATGGAAATTTGAACTTTACCTTTGGAAATTCAAATTTCGAGCTAAAACTGAATAAGTCTGAGGAGATGTCTCTCTATTAGACGAATTTTGATTCTCCAAAATTTGAATTTTCATCCAAGTCTGAAAGAAGCCTTTTAGTGATAAACGAACTTCACATCTTCAAAATTCAAATTTCAAACAAAATGCAATTTGTGAAAACTAAAGAAATTCGTCTGAAACAATGTTGAAGTTCATATGAAATTCAAGAAGAAATTGAGTTTGAAAAATGCTCTCAGAAAGACGAACTTTGGCTTTCCAACATTCGAATTTTCATATAAGTCTGAAAGAAGCTTCTTTGAAACAGACGAACTTTGAGTCTTCAAAATTCGAATTTCAGACAAAACACAACTTATGAAAATGAAAGAAATTCGTCTGAAACAATGTTGAAGTTCATATGAGATCAAGAATAATTTAAGTTTCAAAACTGCTTTCTGTCAGACGAACTTTGAACATTAAAATTCAAATTTCAGAAGCTAAGGTTGTGAGTCTGTTGGAATGAAATGTTGACATACGAATGACAGAATTTTTGTAACTTAGAATGTTGAGGTTAGTCCGAAAAGATTCTCTCGAACAGACGAACTTTACTCTTTCAACATTCGAATTTCGAAGAAAGTGAAACACTGTGCCTTCTGAACATACAAGGAACAGACGAATTTTGGGCTTCCAAAATTTGAATTTCGAGGGCACTATAGAAAATTAAAAACATTGTTCATACTCAACCGAAAAACTTTCTTCTTGAAAATTCGTATGTCACACTGTGAAAATATTTTGTAAGTTTCAAAATTTGAATTTCACTTTATGAACAGACGAACTTCGTATTTTTACGTTGGAAGTTTTAACCTTCGGTTCCTTCGAAATTCGTCTGTTGACCAACCAAAATTCAAATTTCAGTATGTCAGAAGCATTAAATGCGGTTGGTTAACGGATAGTTTTTCAGAGTAACCGTTGGATAACTTTCCCAACGGATAGATTAAGTCTCTAACGGACATTTGAGACCTAAATCTATAAATATAACATCATTTGAAGTTGTGGGTAACGAATCAAACTTGTATATACCGAATTTCTGCCAAATCTTCTTCTCAAGAACTTTTACCCTCTAACTTCAATATCTGTACTTTAACCTTCATATCTACTCTATTCAAGAGAGTTATTTCTTTGTAAACAATCTACTCTTCATCTGGAAGATAGATTTACTTGTGAGGGGAATCACAAGGGGATTGAGAAGCACATTGTAGAAGTGCTTAGAGAGATTGAGAAAGCTCCAGAAAACAGAGCATACTCATTGTACTGAGGCATTAGTAAGAAGCCCGTTGAATTCTTGCTGTATAGTGGAAAAATCTCAAGAGGTGTCTTGGGGACTGGACGTAGGTCAAGTGGATAGACCGAACCAGGATAAATCATTGAGTGTTCTTCTCTCTATTATTACTTTTTAGTTTACTCTGTTTATACATTGCTTTATTACACTTTACTTTCTTCACCCATTTGACTTTGTGCAGAAAAATTTCAATCTTCCCAATTCACCCCTCCTCTTGGGAAGTCAGCCTTGCTAACATTTGTTTTCTTTCTTGGTGAACAGAGTAGTATCTACTTTTCCTCTATTGAATCCATTATCAGTTAGAAAATTGCTTAGCTTTTCATACCATGCTTTAGGAGTTTGTTTTAAGCTATAAAGAGCTTTCTTTAGTTTATAAACATGGTTTGGTTTTGTTGAGTCCTCAAAGCCTAGAGTTTGATCTACATAAACCTCCTCCATGATATATCCATTAAGAAAAGCACTTTTTACATCCATTTGATATAACATTATGTTTTTCATGCATGCATAGGCCAATAGGATTCTAATTGCTTCCAATCTTGCAACTAGAGCAAAAGTTTCCTCAAAATCAATACCTTCTTCTTGATTATATCCTTTGGCAACTAATCTTTCTTTATTTCTAATAAGTGTTCCTGATTCATCAAGTTTATTTCAAAAGACCCATTTAGTGCCATTGATAGGGTGTTTTTTAGGTCTAGACACTAAATCCCAAACTTGATTTCTTTCAAACTGATTTAGTTTATCTTGCATGGCTAGAATCAAGTACTCATCAGTTAAGGCTTCTTCAGCACACTTAGGTTCAATTTGGGAAATAAAAGCACAATTGATCATTTGATCCTTGAGTTGTTTTCTGGTTTTAACTTTCTCCTGAACATCCCTAATGACTTGATCAACAGGATGATTCCTTTGATATCTTCAAGTTCTAGGGCATTCTTGAGACATTTCCTCATTGTTCTCATACTTAAGACCTTTCTCCTGAATATCTTCCTCTATGTTAGTAGATTCAGATATTTTTGGAGGTTCAATTTTACCTTCTTAAGAAAGATCTAAGTTCTTAAAATTAGAGATAAGATCATCTTCATCAATGACATGCTTAGAAACTATTTCATTTTCAATAAATACATGCACAGATTCTTCTACTGATCTAGTCTTTTTATTAAAAACTATATGCTTTACTCCTACTAGAATATCCAAGAAATATACCTTCATCAGATTTGACGTCAAACTTATCCAAATTCTCCTTCCCATTGTTGTGGATGAAACATTTACAGCTGAATACATGCAGATGTGAAAGGTTTGACTTCCTCCCTTTGTACAGCTCATAAGGAGTCTTCCCTAGAATTGGTCTGATGTAGGCTCTATTAATGATATAACTTGCTGTGTTTACTGTATCAGCCCAGAATACTTGAGAAAGTTCCTTTTCATTCAACATTGCTCTTGCCATTTCTCTAATTGTTCTGTTCTTCCTTTCCACTACTCCATTTTGTTGAGGAGTCCTTGGTGCTGAGAAGTTGTGATCAATTCCATGTTCATCACAGTACTCCAGAAAACATGAATTTTCAAATTCTCCTCCATGATCAGACTTGATAGACATAATAGAAATACCTTTCTCATTTTACACTTTCTTAGCCAAGGTTACAAATGCATTAAATGTTTCACTTTTGGAAGAAAGAAACAAAGTCCAGGTAAATCTAAAGTAATCATCCACAATCACAAGAACATACAGGTTTCCACCAATGCTTTTTACTTTAGATGGACCTATCAGATCCATATGTAATAGTTGCAGTGGTCTAGATATGGTGACTATATTTTTAGATTTGAAAGATGATTTAGCTTGTTTTCCTTTGATGCATGCATCACATTCTTTGTCTTTTTCAAAGGAGATTTTTGGTAAGCTAGTGACTAACTCATTCTTAATCAGTTTCGATAGCTGGTTCATGTTAACATGTGCCAATCTTCTATGCCACAACCAACTATCAATATCAGACTAATTAAACATATAGAATCTAAGGAAGGAAGTTCATTAAGATTGATAGTATAGCAGTTACCATCCCTTTGAGCTTTGAGCATTACTTTATGATCACTTTTTCAGATGACTAGGCCGAACTTTGAGTCAAACAGTACCCAGTTCCCTTTATCACATGTCTGACTCACACTTTGCAGGTTGTGGTTGAGGCCAATTACAAACAACACCTCTTCTATAGATGTTTTAGGATTCTTGCCCACAATGTCAATGCCAACTATTTTGCCGTATTGGTCACCTCTAAAGGTCACATTTCCTCCTTTCTTGTCTTTGAGGGTGTTGAACTTCTCCTTATCACCAGTCATATGGCTTGAATAAGCACTGTCCATATACCATTTGTTGTTTTTTCTTACTTTAAGATAAATCTGCAAAACAAGGTTCAGAATTTCTTTTGAGGTACCCAAATTTGCTTGGGTCCTTTTCTGACAGTGGAATTTTCCCTAGGTACAAATGTAACTTTGGGAACCCATTCTACCTTCTTGTCAAGTCCATTTTTCTTCAATAAACATGAACTGGAAATGTGTCCCTTCTTGTTACAGAAGTGACAGGTGGTAAAGGGACTGCTCGATTGTGATGCAGGAACAAAGCAATGCAGATAATACTTTTGTTTCACATATTTTGGTTGGACATAGGATTCAATGCATTTTAAAGTGTGATTTTTCTTTTCATGTCCATCAGCATGCACAAAATGCCTCATATACAGATTTTGATTTTTCTTTTTAATCTTTTCTTTGACTGCACAAGGATCATAGCCAAGTCTAGCTTTTCCTTATGTAATTCTCTGACTTCCCATTAAAGCAAACAACATATCTTTGCCCTTAGTAAGTCTAGCCATGCTTTTCAATAGATAATCATTAGTTTGCTTTAATTCAATACATGACGTACAACAATCAGATTCAGCTCTATGCAGAGATACAATGTTAGAGATGTTGCACTTAGATTCTAACTTGCTAATCTTTTTCTTAGCCTGTTTTAGTTATTCAGCAGTCTTAATGAACTCATCATATAGATCATGAAATGCATCAAGCAATTCAAAATAGGAAGGTTTAGATTTATATACCTCATCTTCATGATCATTGTTGGATGAGATTGGAGTTTCTTTAGATACAAGAGTTATCAAGCAGATATTGGCAATTTCATCTTCATCATCATTTTCTTCATTTGAGCTGTTGCCCTAGATTGATGAGATGTATGCCCTCTTCTTCTTGCCCTTGTCAGCAGCTTTCTTTTCTTTCTCTTGTTTCTTTAGGAATTGTGGACAATCCCATTTGATATGCCCTTGCTTTTTGCATTCATATCATGTGACAGGCTCTTTTCCTTCTTTCTTATTGTCTCCAGCTGCTCCTTTCTTGAAGAATCTTTTATTTCTTTTTTTATTGTAGAATCTTCCAAATTTTTTTACCATTATAGCCAGAGTCTTTTCGTCTAATTCATCGCCGTCATCATATTCTTCTTCTTTCTCTTCTGTAGCTTTTAAAGCAAGATCTTTCTTTTTCCTGTCTTGACCTGCTTCCTTGAGAACCTTTATCTTTCCCTCATACTCTTCATGGCTACCGAAGAGTGCTGTGACAGAGGCGATTGACTCTCCTCTGGCTTCCTCTATTGTTGTTACTTTTGGTTGCTAATCCAAAGGAAGAGCTCTAAGAATTTTTTTGACTTTCTCTAGCTGAGTATACTCCTTGCGAAGACTCTTTAGTTGATTTACAATGAGGGTGAATCTCTTTTATAGCTCTTTGATACTTTCACCTTCCACCATTCTGAAGCTTTCATACTCGCCAACGTAGGAGTTCAATTTCTTCTCCCTTACTCCAGTGGTTCCTTCATGAGTGATTTCTAGAGTATCTCACATACCCTTGGCTGTGGAACATTGTGATACTCTGTAGAATTCATTCAGGTTTAATGCATTGACTAGGCAGTGTTTTACCTTAAAGTTTAGTAGGACTCTCCTCTTATCTTCCTCATTCCACTCATCTTCTGGCTTCTCCTTGTATTTCCCATCATCCTGCAGCTTCATTGGGACAAAATATCCCTTCTGGATGATAAACCAGATGCCCAGATCAATGGACTAGAGATAGATTTGCATTCTCATCTTCTAGTAACCATAGTGTTCTCCAATGAAGCCACGTGGTCTATTTGTGTTGTTTTCCTTAGGTAGAATGCTTTCTCTAAAGCCAGCCATTGAATTTCCTGGATTGTTAGATCCTTTGTTTGGGAGTTCGGGCTCTGATACCACTTGTTAGATATGCTGGCTTCCCAAGAAGGGGGGTGAATTGGGAAGATTAAAATTTTCTGCAGAAGTTAAGAGAGTGATGAAAGCAAGAGTGACAGTAAAAATAGAGTATAAAAGAATAACCAAGTGAAAACAAGATAAGGGAAGAGAAGACACAGATGTTTATCCTGGTTCGGTCTCTTCATCTTGACCTACGTCCAGTCCCCAAGCTACCACTTGAGATTTTCCACTATCTTGCAAGAATTCGGTGGGCTTCTTGCAAAGCCTCAGTACAACTGGATGCTCTATTGCAAGAGCTTACAATCTCACTCTTTGCACTCTAACTAAGTACTTCCCAAATCCCTTGTGAAATCCCCTCATAAGAAAATCTTTCTTCCAGATGAAGATAAGATTGATTACAGTGATTGAACTCTCTAATTTAGAGTGTATATGAAAGTTGAAGTATAGGATATGAAGTATGTGAGAGCAGAACACTTTGACTCAAGAATTTAGCAGAGTTTCTGTATATACAATGTAAAATCGTTACCCACATCTTCAAATGAAGTTCTATTTATAGATTTATGTCTTAACTATATGTTAGAGACAAGATCTAGCCGTTAGAGACGTTATCCAACGGTTACTTTGAAAAACTATCCATTTACCAACCTCATTTAATGCATTTGACATTCAAAGATTTGAATTTTGGTGTGTCAATAGACGAATTTCGCAGAGACCAAAAGCTAATGACTTTAACATTGAACCTCGAAGTTCATCTGTTATAAAGTAAAGTTCGAATTTTCATCTTTGGAAAATGTTTCTATGTCGAAACATACGAATTTTCAAGTTTAAAGTACTTCTGGTAAGTGTGAATAGTTCTTCCATATTGCTACAATGCCTTCGAAGTTTGAATTTTGGTGCTCAAATTCATATGTCAGTAGGTAGCTCAATATGGTACAATAGTTCTTTTTTTCAAAATTCAAATTTTCAAATGCCAAAGTTCGTCTGTCAGAGAAATCTCTTATCAGACTTAATTCAAAGTTCAAATTTCTGAATACTAAAATTCGTATATTAGAAGATTATCATAATAAACTTTTAGGTTGTCTTTCCAAAGTTTGAATTTTCAAAGTCAAAGTTTGTCTGTCAGAGGACTAACTTAGAACTCTTTTTAAACTTTACTTTCAGATGAATTTTTCATTTTTCATAATTTGTGCTTTATCCGAGATTCGAATTTTTAAGGATGAAATTCATAGACGGACCTTTTTTTTAACTAACATATTTTCACTCCAAAGTTCAAATTTTTGATATCAAAGTTCAAATTTTCAAAGTAACAAATCAACACTTCAAAGTTCGTCTATTAGTGGGTATTTATGAAATACTTCATGAATTATCGTAAAACCATATTTTTAAAACATTCTTTTGTAAGATCAAAGTCTTTTACTCATTTTGAATATAATAAGAAATCCTATATCTAATCTTATACTTATTTTTCTTGGATTTCTTCTCTTGAGATCTTTTGCACACCTTTGATATATTCTTTCGAAGCTTCAGTTAGTTTGTAATCATCAAAATACTTGATTCAACAAATTAAGCTCAAATGTACATTAAAAATGGTATAATTAATCTAAAATCAAGGAGATTAAAATGTATAAAATTGCAATTTACAATTAATAACACTTAGGGACCAAAAAGATAATTATAGAAAAGTATCAAATTCTCAATTTAGTGCCAATTAAAGACCATGTTAAAAAATTATCCATTATTTTCGAATAATGTCCAATTAAATCCATTTTGGCTATATTTCTTTATTAAAAATACTAAATATGAGGGATTAAAAGTATAATAATTCGGTGTTATCAACTATTCATTGTATGAATTGTGTTTCCTAAGAATGGTGAATTGGCTATCCTCTACATGAATTACTTTGCCTTGATAGCATTTCTAGTAATAACATTGTCATTACATTTGTAATTTCACATATAATTGTGTGAAAATAATATTGCGATATGCATGTTGCATTGATTTGTGTTATTGGTTGTTTTGCTTTCAATCAACAAGATTTTTGTTCACGCTCATAGTTTTTAATTTTCTAGGTAAAAGCTCTAACTCAAAATATAGGAAGGAACTAGAGAATTATACTCCCATATTTCTCTAGGTGATAGTTCTTTGTTGCATTTTAGGTATTTTGATATATTCATAATCTCATGTACTATGATTATAGATATTGTCAAGTGTAAGTAGTTGGATTGTCAAGTATAAGTAGCTAGGTTGCTTTAGTTGTTGCAATATGACTTAGGGATTGACACTTTTGATTATAGAGATGTGATGATTGTAAGGATGAAGATTTGTTTATGTCCAAGCAAGTGAGGATTTATCCATGAATATTGTTTGTTAAGTTTAAGGCAGTGATATACTTGTACTTATGTGTTATTTTTGAAATGGGATGATTTGATATGTCCTTTTTTTATATTTATTAGAGTGTTGAACTAAACTTTGCCTATGTGATGTCATAGTTGGTCCCAAGCTTGGGTAAAGGAGAAGGATTGTGTTAGGCCCTTGATAGTCAACCTAAAAATTTGTTGAATCTTTATGACATGGATTAGGGATGTATTTGTGCTAATGCTAAGTCGTTAC
Source organism: Adenanthera pavonina (assembly GCA_026686845.1). Lineage (NCBI taxonomy): Eukaryota > Viridiplantae > Streptophyta > Magnoliopsida > Fabales > Fabaceae > Adenanthera > Adenanthera pavonina. The sequence goes on along the minus strand of JAIVEN010000019.1, from coordinate 4,221,602 downwards.
CCAGAAGTAACATGCTATATGGCTCAAATGTAGTGTCAAATGAGCTAGGGCTGCTATATCGGTGCCTGAGTATAGTGTTAAATAAGTAAGGGTTCCCACATCATTCTGGATGGTTTTGGATAAAGAAGTTAGCCCAAAAGAAAAAGATTCAGTTCGATTTTTGGAATATTGGTACTTTAATAGGTAAATCTATGGAGATAATGAATGCTATGATTCGAAGGAGAATTAATATTTTATGTCTTCAAAAAACTAAATGGGTGGGAGAAAAGGCAAAGGAGTTAGACACTACTAGTTTTAAACTTTGGTACGTAAGGAAGGTCAGAGCAAGGAATGGAGTTGGTATTATTATGGACAAAGATTGGAAAAAGAATATAGTAGGAGTCAGAAGGATTAGAGATAGGATCTTATCCTTAAAATTGACTATTGGACATGATACTTTCAATGTTATTAGTACTTACACACCTTAAGTAGGGTTAAAAGCAAATATAAAGGAAAAAATTTTGGGAAGATTTGGAGGGCTTGGTTCAAGATATCCCACAAGAGGAAAAGATTTTCATTAGGGGGGATCTTAATAGTCATGTAGGAAAAGAGACAAGGCAATACATGGGAGCTCATGGTGGTTATGGTTTTGGAGAAGTGAATGAGGAAGGGCATTGCATTCTTGATTTTTCAATGCCTTATAACCTCACGATTGTAAACACTTGTTTCAAAAAATAGGAGGAGCATTTAATCACCATAAGAGTGGAGCCCAAATGTTGCAAATTGACTTCTTTTTTTGTAAGGAACTCAGATAGAAGAGCTTGTATAGACTATAAAGTAATCCTTGGTGAGAGTTTAACTTCAAAATATAGGATCTTAGTCCTTGATGCCTGGTTAAGAACCATAAACAAAAAAATTGAAAATCCTTAAATCCTAAGATTAAGTAGTACCAACTAAAATGTGAGAAACAATTGACTTTTATGAGAAAGCAATAAAATAGTTAGTAAATGAAGAGATATAGAGAGAAATGACAGAGATTTATCCTGGTTCTTCCTAACCACTTAGTTTGCATCTAGTCCTTAAGCCTCTACTTGAGATTTCTTCACTATATCACACAAGTATATTCTATGCACATATGAAACCACAACACAACACTTTAGCTCCTTTTTGAGTTGGGAAAACTCTTCATATACCTTTACAAGATATGATTATAACTCCTTTAGTGTTTACCCACACTAAGAATCTTCTACCCAAAGGAAAAAAATTACAAATGAGATTCTCTCACAAAAGAGTAAATTGATACAATGAAGGTCTCTCGAAGTGTCTAAGGGTGGTCGGTAGATCTTTGAATGCTCAAATTAAAATTAGTAAGCATAGTAGTAGCAATTTGACAACAAGACTTAATTCTCTTACCAACCAACCTTAAATGAGGTCCTATTTATAGATTTAATCCAATTCTAGTCATTATAGATGAATTCTACTTGTTACTTTGCTCAAATAGCCATTTACTTATTGCATTAAATGTGTCATGCCCAAAATTTAGACCCTATGCTTGTAAGGTGTAGCCATCCTAATTATTCATTATAGGAAGAATGTTGTGGGATTTGTATAGGACTGGAGGGATTGGGACTACAAGAAGGACTAGGATTGAGCAAGGAAGGGAAAAAGAGGTAGAACACATTGAAGTTGTGGTGAACTTTAGTGGCTCTACAATGAGAGATACTAGAAATTAGATGGCCAATTTAGTGAGGACTCACGTTGCGACAAGCTTATCCTACACCATGGTGCTAGTCACAAAATTTGTATGAATCAGAATGCATCATACTTATCAAAATAAGGGAGAATGAAGGAGAAATTGATGGCTTTGTTAGGGTTTCGACTATTTGAGGCCAAGGGACACAATTTTGACCTTGAGAAGGCTTAAATCTTATGGGTAAGTGGATTTCCCTCTTTTTCTTCAAGTTTCATGGTGGATTTTCATGGTTGTGGTTTAGGGTTCCAGTTGGGTTGCATTTTCTCCAATTAATTCGTGTCAAAATGCTTCAAAGAGGTGTTATGGGATGTTTGTAAGCTATGGGTGTTAATTTTTTAGTGGTTATGTGGTATTTTCCTCAAACCTAGCCTCCAACTAGGTGTTTTACTTGATGTTCAAAATTGTATGGGTTCAAATATGGTTTTATGAGTTATTTTATGAGTTTTGGTGTATGGGTTTGCTTGATGAAGCCTTGCTTCGGTTGGTTTTGTTTTGGGATGTCAAGTTATGTACATTAAAGGTTAAGCATCTAAGTTGGTAATGAGCATTTGGTAATGTACAAGTTGGTAACTTGCTCAATTGAGATTACTTAACTCTGAGAAGTGTTTGGGAAGTATTAAAGTGGTTATGGTTTTTATCGACCTACCAAAGTATCGAGTGGGTTCGGATAGTTGAGATAACCGGAGTATATTTTTTATGTATTTTAATTGGTCATATATGTTCAATTCATGATATGCACACGTTATAATTTATGTTTCAATTTTTCATATCATGATATATATTTTGGCACAGATAATGATTGTCTCTTTTCATATCATGATATGTACAGTTACATGACTAACAAGTTTCTTATCCCTACTCTAACTTATGATAAAAATGGCAATTGACTATAATGATCATGCAATGTATCAATATGATGGATATTGACATGTTGATGAATATTATGTGCCCCATGATTTATCATGTGTTTATATAGCATGCTAGCATGATAGAGGATGACATGTATTGATATGTTAGTATGCATCGGGTATTGTAATTAGTTGTATACATTTGAGACATATGTTCCTTGGGTGATTATGCTCTAAATACCATGTGGTATGCTAATCTGTTAAATAGCACACAAGGCCTTATGTTTAGATAGTGTGGCTTGTGTTATCCCAGTCACTAAGTAGTAGTCTTATGGCTGAGAGACGCAGGTGCCTATGGAGTAGGATGCACCTTCTCTAAATAGCTAACAATTTGGGTAGTTCAGGGGAAGGAGAGCCATAGTCCAACCTTTAGTGCAGTGGCCTTTGGCTGGGTCATGACTATTAGGAGGAGAACTAAGTGGTGACCCTAGAATCAGCCGTCAAGGGTCATTAGTGGTGGTTATCTTGTCATGGTAACTAGCTTATAGTGTAGCCATGTATAAATGAGAATGTTGTTTGCATATCATGTACATTGCATTCATTTGAGTATTGCACTTGAATATTGTTTTGAAAGTGTAACACTTCTCTTATGGCCCATTTCCCATGTATTTAATCATTCTAAAGTCCATTTATATAGTAGTAGGATCTTGAATCACAATAAATGACATAATAAATTTTTTCAATATTTGGGCACTATTTATTTAATCGAATTTATTTATTCTGATTAAACTTTGAAAAATCATAACTAAATCAATAAAAATTGTATGTATATGATTCAAGTCCTTAGAAATAGCTTATAACTTTGTATACATGGAAAAAAATATAAGTCAGAGCAATGACTGTACTGATCTACATAGCAAACTCTGTGAAATTTCATAATTTATACGAAAACTGCAAAATAATCATTTTAATTGGAATTAAATATAAAAATTCACCAAATATTGCATACACATCCAATTTGAGTGTTCTTTGGACCATTGGAAAGCTCTTCCTATCTACTTTTTAACCATACATAACATTCATACTTCACATTACAACTGTCTCAATAGTAGTAGATTTCCTCTATAAAGGCCAAAATAACCATTCATATCCTAATGCATAGCAAAACAAAAATGATGGCATTTACATGACCATAATTCCCTTTCATATCATGCCATAAACTCATTAAGACTTAAAGGAACATGAAAACTTGAAGAAACAATTCCAACATTATCTTTACAAATTTACATAAAAGTTCTAGGTTCATAGTTTATGCTAGTATTATCAAGCTAATGATCAAATGCTTTCTCCTTTCCTTTTTGTAATATCCCAAAATTTTACTTGATACTAAGTGATAAAATAGGATATAATTGATGATAACGTAAAATGCACAAGGAATTCATGAAACGAATAGACACCATTTTACGTGAAATAGGGCAAAGAGATCATTTTCCTGGTTGGATAGAAAAATGAGAAAATTATATTTTTGCCCCTAAAGAAATATAAAAATGACATCCATGTCCCAAAATTATTGAAATTTACGTGGAGAAAGAAAATAAAAAAGCCTTAGGGAAATTACACCTAATGACCCAAAAGTTTTAGAAATTATAATTTAATCTCGGGTCAAGGGCAATTTTATAGATATGTAAAATTACTGTCAAAACGAAGCCCTCGACGAGGGAAGTCCAATGATATATGGCACTAAGGGTTAATGTTCAAGAATAAAGAAATAATCAGTGCCGAGTATCCAAAAGTAATAGTAAACCGATAAAGTAAACTGTAAGCCCTACCGATGATTAAAAAGAAACTCAGTCAGGATATGGGCCATACCCAGATACCATTTGGGATAGGATAATTATGAAAATATAAAAATAAAATTTCAATAGTCTTGTATCCCAAAAATGCGAAATTAGTATAAAGACGGTTTTATCAGTACAGTTAAAAAGTACCCGGATTAAGATATATCTAGATCAGGAAAATTGGACAATTTTTGGACATTCTCCTCCCTCTCTCATGCGTAAATTGCTGCAGCATAGGAGGCAAGGAATATTTTATTATTTCTTTGAGAAAACTTCTTAAAGAAGGAGACAAAAAAGTAACCATGATTAACTATTTAACTTAACCATGATTTGTCATCTAATTAGCCACCTATGCACCCTTCTCCTTCATTTTGTGCATCTTTTGCAACAAAAGACCAGCAAGAAAACGCAAGAAAAGGAAGGGAAAAGGAGGGAGAAAAGGAAGAGAAACCAAAGGAAAATTGAAGCACAAATTGGTAAGCTTCTATACTACCACCTTAAGCTTACTATCTATGGTTTTCAAAGCATGTTTTATGGTTTAGTTTGCTTCCTCTTCACCTTAGGTTTCAGCCAAATAAGGGTTTTAGCATAGGAATGAGTTTTGAACCATTAAACTTAAGGGAAAGCTTAGACTAGATACTAGAAGCATGAATCCATGGATGGTTTGAAGTGATCTGAAGGAAATTTTTTTAAATCATTTTTAGGCAATTTCGGTCAGAATGGGGGGGAGCATTTAGAGTTGGAATTTTATGATTTTGACCTAAAAAATGGATTCCCCATGGTCCAAAACCTTAAGAACAAGTGTGTTGTACAAAGAAAGATCAAAGGAAAGCTAAGTGAAAAATTTGAGTTTTAGTGAGTAATGTCTTATGTAATTCCGAAAATCAATAGATAAATGGATTAAATGATGATATGATTAGGTTCAAAAAAGTGTTAGGAGGCTCAAGAAGTGGCATACCAAGTTTGGAGAGCAAGGGAGCATTATAATATAGTTAATTTCCTATACTTGCATTATGTTATCATAGTTGTTTTCAATGTGTTTTATGCCTTGTCATATGATTGCAATGTTATTTTGAGATGATTTATGTGTATTGGCTGAGTTGATTGAGGGTCATTGAGACCCTAGGATGTCCATTTTTCAAAACGAAACTCTGCCAAAAATTTTATAAATTCATATGAAACAAATGTGTTAATGTATTTAAAATGTGTCATCTTGATGTTTTCATGCTTAATGTGATGATCTGATAGCATGTTAGGTGTTAACTACTGAGATTCTTTGAATCTTACCCTCCCAAATATTAACCACGAATATGTAGCAATAATGGCAAGACCACCAAGGAAGTGAAAGGAAAGGAGAAAGAATTTGGCCATTAACTTGATAATTCTAGCAATGACCATGAGCTTTGACCTTTTTTGTAAATTTGTAAATATGATGTTAAGTATGTTTCTTCAAGTTTTTATGTTTCCTTAGGTCTTAGCTAAAAGTATGGTATAGTATGAAAATGATGTATGGCCATGTAAATATTTTGTGGTTTTTGTTTGGCAAAGTAGTAAGATATAAATGGTTATCTTGACCTATGTAGAGTAAATATGCTACTGTTTAGACTTTATGATGCAGAAGGTATGAATGATGTATATGGTTTAAAAGTAGACAGGAAGAGCTCTCCAATGGTCCAAAGAACACTCATACCATATGTGTATGCAATATTTGGTAGGTTTTTATATTTAATCCCAATTAAAATGATTACTTTGAAGTTTTTGTATAAAATGTGAAAATTCACAGAGTTTGCTATACAGATCAGTACTATCATTACTTTGACTTATATTTTTCCCATGTATTCAAAGTTATAAGCTATCCCTAGAGACTTGAATCATATACATACGATTTTTATTGATTTAGTTATGATTTTCCAAAATTTAATCGGAATAAATAAATTCGATTAAATGAATAGTGACCAAATTGGAAAAAAATTTATTATGGCATTTATTGTGATTCAAGATCCTACTACGATATAAATGGACTTTAGAATAATTAAATACATGGAAAATGGGCTCATAAGAGAGATGTTAGACTTTTTGGTATCAGAGCTAAAGGTTTAGGGCCTCAGAGTCGAAGGTTTAGGCTCTCAGAGTAATAGTAATGGGCCAGTACAGTTTAAGTTAGGAAAAAGGAATAGTAATAAATAAATAAATTATTCCTTAGTATTATTCTACTAACTAGTTGTTATTGGGATTGAAGGATAGTAAAGATGTCTTCAACAAATAACAGCTCAGTTGTAGATGATCATGAAGAGCCTGAGATGGTAGCAGAGGTACACCATCAAGAGGAAAGTATAGGCTCCAATGAGGTTCCTGTCGAGAATGTAGAGAAAGAACAATATGAAGTAGAAAATCCTCAACCAATATAAGAGGCTGTTCTAGCAGTGCCCATACAGGCAGTTCCTCTTGTAGATGCCCTACTACAGGAACGGGCGATTGAAGTTTATGAGGATGTAGACTGGGAGTTAGCTTTTTTTGAGAACCCAGATAATACCCCAGACAGTAGACCACCAGATATCTAGATGATAGTTTTCAGGATTGTGAGGAAATTCTCTAGAGCATACGGGTTTACTCAGAGGGTCCTGATAAGGTTCTATCATTTATGACTAGATTGTCCTATGTCCAATATGATTTAGAAACGGGGGAACAGGTATCCTGAGCAGTTATGGATTGATACTATGCTCAGAAAGATACCTGATGATGAGTTTTGGACGGAGATTAAGGCCAGGTTAGAAGGTAGAGAGTATGAGAACCTGACACATTGCATCCAGATTTATTATGTTGAGGCCAATCTGAAGAAGCAAAAGAAATAGAAAGAGGAAAGCAAGGACAAGAAAAACAAGGGCAAAAGAAAAAGGCTAGTCTCAGCATGTCATGATATGCCAGATTTCTCCCATATACCTATCAACCCAAGTAGTGGATTATTTAAGGTGGTTGATATAGTTACTAAGATATACCTTGAGAGTCTTTGAGTCTTCTAGGAATCCCCTTTTCTAGCTTTCTTGGATTCATTAAAGGATTCATATGATCATATGGTGACACAAGGCCGACAATTTCTGAATACTACATGGATAGACGAAGTACTTAATATATTACCGGAGGATAAGGATTATTGGTTGTCAGTAAAGGAAGAACTTAAACAATATTACCTTGAGAATCTACATACCTGTGTTAGAGAGTTAATTCATCACGAGAGACTGAGACTAGAGCTAGCTGACACAAAAAGAGCTGGGATCGACTCGGCAAGATCACAATCGCATTCTGTGGATCAGGTTTAGCAATTAGTACAAGAACTAGTATTAGCTGAGGATTCAGGACATGAGTCAGAGGAGGGCCCACAAGAGGACTCAGTGTCATTGGTCACAAAACATCATTTCAAACACATGGCAAAGCAAGAAACTCATTGAAAACATGTATGATAACATATTGCAAGTATGGGGATTTAACTACCTTATTATGCTCCCTTGCTTTCCAAGCTTGGTCCACTACTTTTTAAGCTTTCCACAACCTTCTTGAACCTATCCACATCATCATTGAACCAATTTAGCCATTGGTTTTTCGGAATTATACAATACCATGCACACTAAAACCCAAATTTTTCACTTAACTCTTCTTTGATCTTTCTTTGTACAATACACTTGTTCTTAAGGTTTTGGACCATGGGGAATCCATTTTTGAGGTCAAAATCATGAAATTCCAACCCAAAATACTACCCCTGTTCTGGCCAAAATTGTCTCAAAGCGATTAGAAAAGATTTCCTTCAAATCACTTCAAACCATCCATGGATTCATGCTTTTAGTGGCTAATCTAAGTTTTTCCCTAAGTTTAATGGTTCACAACTCATCTCTATGCTAAAACCTCAATTTGGCTGAAACCTTAAGGTGAATAGGAAGCAAACTAAACCATAAAACATGGTTTTAAAAACCATAATAGCAAGCTTAGGGTGGTGGGAAATAATCTTACCAACTTGATTCTCCAATTCCCCTTTGATTTCTCTTCCTTTTCTCCCTTCCTTCTTCCTCCCTTTTCTTGCATTTTTTTCTAGCCTATTTCAGCTGTTGGTTCACGCGTGAAATGAAGAAAAAAGAGAAGGGTTTAAGTGGTTAATTACACCTTTAACCATGATTAATTAAATAAATCAACTAAAGTTACTTTTTTGTCTCCTTACTTAGCAAGTTTTCCCAACTTTTAAGATGATTGGTTGGCTTCATCAGCTGTAGCAATTCACGCAGAGGAGGGAAATGTGTCCAAAAAATTACCCAATTTTTGTGATCCAAATATATCTCAAACCGGGTACTTTTTAACCATACCAATAAATTTCCTTTTACAGTAACTTAGCATTTTTGGGCTACAGGACTATTCTAATTTTATTTTTATATTTTCCTAACTATATAGTCCCAAATGACATCTGTGTTTGGCTTATACCCTGTCCTAGTTACCTTTTAACCATTGGTAGGGCTCTCAGTTTACTTTATCGGTTTACTGTTATTTTTGGACACTTAGCACTGATTATTTCTTTATTCTTGAACATTAACTCTCAGTACCATATACCATTTGACTTCTCTCATCGAGGGCTTCATTTTGATAGTAATTTTGTATATTTACAAAATTGCCTTTGACTTGGGATTAAATTACAATTTTTGAAACTTTCGGGTTATTAGGTGTAATTTTTCCCAAGAAATTTTCTATTTCTTCCCCCTAATTTTTATATATTTTGGGACGTGGATATAATTTTTATAATTCTTTAGGGATAAAAATATAATTTTCTCATTTTTTCTCCCAACCAGGAAAAATGACCTCTTTGCCCATAATCAAGTAAAACGGTGTCTGTCTGTTTTCGCAAATTCCTTGTACATTTTATATTATCATTAATTATGTCCTTTTTCATTACTTAGTATCCAGTGAAGTTTTTGGGATATTACAGAAAGCATGTTTCTTATAAAAATTCCAGGTGATGGATCTAGTACTAGCAAGCAAAAGGCTAAGAAGGCTTAGCCCTTTGGAGGATTGAGAGTGTACTCATGGGTATTGGGGCTATGTTTCCCTCCTTTGTTGTTCTCTTTGTTGTTTCCTTTAGTAAAGTGACATTTGTAGTACTTGTGCAATACTAAGTGTAATATGGGGTGTGCTCATGTGTTTTGTGAGACAAAACATGTGTGATCTGTCCTAACCCTCTTATACTTCATAGATTTTTATTTGTGAGGAATTTGTGGCCTACATTATTATATGTATCTTGGTATGCTATAAATGTATCCTGGTTGTGACTAGTGGTGTCTAATTCTTGTTGCTTTGACATTTTGGTGTCGAGGACTTGTTGTCTCATATGCTTTTTGATGTGCTTAATGGGGTTTTATGCTTTTTGATTGGTTGGGTCCATGGGCCATATATGTGGAAATTTGGCATGTGAGTCCTTACTATGATAGGGGCTAAAACTTGGAGAAGCGATTCTTTTAGGGTAACATCCTCTTGGATAGGTATTTTGGGGTAATTGTCACTTGTCATGATGGTTTTGGTTGCAAAGGAATTGATGGTTTGAGTTTTGGAGTGTTTGGTATCTTGTTTTTGTCCAAAAGTGACCATTTTGGTTTTAGATATTAAAAATCTCCATATGTACATATTTTGAATCATGGTTGGTGTCCGTAGTTAGCTTAAAAGTAGATGACTTGTAGGCTTTAAAATTAGGTAAATTCGAGGTCGAAGTGAGGAGTTATGTGTGTCAAAAGTTGGGCGATTACATTAGTATTTAGCTTATCCATCTGCTATCATTAGTGCCACAATGTCGTGCCCCACTATTTCCAATCTCATTTTAGTTTAGAGCTTTATCTTATCACAACGCGAGGTGTTCACGCCACAATGCTACCCTGCTACCTTGTCTTCTTCTATTGTGTTCCTGCACATTGGTATCCAGTTTGGGTCTTAGAGTTTAGGATGTTACATAGGGTAGAAGTGAGAAAGTGATATGATAAGAGGGGGGGGTAAAGAGATAGAGAATAGAGAAAGTAGGAGGAGGAGTGGAAGAATCTGAGAGAGAGAGAAGATAGACAGAAAGAGGAAGAAAAGGAAGAACTCAAAGAAGAGAGATATAGAACAAGGGAAGTTAAGGGATAGAAAGAAAGAGAAGAGAAGCATAAAGAGAGAGAAAGAAAAATACAAGAGTTTAAGGGGAGAACTAAAAATACTCAATATTATTTAACCCATATATGAAGAATATGCATTACGTAGGAGCCTTTAAATAAGTAAAATATGAAAAACTTAATCTTAAAGCAACTAGAAATACTTGGGGTTCAAGTAAGCCAATTAGATCTAGAAAATCTAAAAGATATAACTAATTATAAAAAAGCCAAATAATAAAAACAAAAATTCAAAGAAAAATAATAAAATTAATATTCTAATCTTAACACCATTAGATAAACTCTTTAAATCTAAGAAATATCCTTAAAGGATATCTAATAGATTTTATTTATCTTGATTTAAATCTGAAAATATAAATTGGAAACTAACGAAAATAAATAAAGAAAATTATGTAAAAAATGACGTAAAATTCCCTTACAAGGGATCATGTAGGTATAGAGCCTAAAAATCTTTGAGATGCCTTTTTGATCTCCATCTTCCCCTTTTTTTTCAAAAAGATTCATCCTTAAATCTTTATCTTCTTAGGCTTAACTTGGACTTGCTTCATTGAATTCAATCTCCACAATTGCTTTTGCATAATCATATATCTAAAGGGACTAAGGCTTTGATACCAAATGATGTAAGATGGAGGGAGGGAGAAATAAAAAAAAAGAAAGAAGAATCCAAGTAGGGTAGAGAGATAGAAAATCACAGGGAGGTGGTAGGCAAAAACAAGGGAGAAAAGGAAGAACTGAGGGGAAGAGAAAATTCCAAACGACGAATACTATTCAATTCATCAATGAAGTTTGAAATTTGAATTATAATGATACCCATTTATAGAACTCAATAGAACTTTCTAAAAAATTAGTAATCTATAGAGATTGCAAGAATATCACTTATTTGGAAATTTCTTAAAAGCTAAAACATTTTAGAACATTCTAACTTAAACTTAAAAAAATAAATCATAAATAGAAAATAAATAAAATATAATATAAATCATAGTAATCCTAAAAGATATTATGAAATCTAATTAAATCTAAAATATGATCCAAAATATCCTAATAAAATAATTTTATTTAAAGTCCAAATTATCAATTCTCCATCATTAATGATGGAGTTCAAGAAGGTATCTTGAAGATTTTTAAGCACTATCTGCATGATCTGTAACAACCCTCAGTATACCATCTTGGACTTAGTCTCAAGTTAATGGGAAGCATACTTGATGATGTGTGCAAGACTGGAGGAACCAAGATCGAAGAAATAAGCAAAACAAGACAAATTTGAAATTTGAAATAGAGAAACTCATGGCAACTCAAAAATTTTCTTGGCCGAGAGCACTTGTGCAGCAACAAGCTTACTGGTGCCGCGGTGCGAGTCATGAAATTTATTTAAATTGGATAAGATCCTGTCGGCCGAAACAAAAGAAAATCGAGGAGGAAGCTTTTTTCTCTACTAGGGTTCGAGAATCTTGGTCTTGGGAGATGATTTTTGGATTAAGGGAGCTTGATTAATTGTTGGTAAGTGGATCTTGCTTCCTCTCCTCTCTTTTCCTTTTGTTTTTGGTTTAGAATTAGTAGGAGTATGTTAGGTTTCGAGTTTATGGATGATTCAGCCCATTAAAATGCTTGTATTAGTGTTGTAGAAGTATTATGTAGTGTTAGGAAGCTTTTGGTATGAGTTGTGATTGGATTGTGATAAGTTTGAGTGGAACCCTAGGTTGGAAATTTTAAAGGGAGTGTGAAATCTAAAATGTATCAGGATGATTATGATGTGGATGATTAATTAGAGCTCATTAGTGTGTAATTATACTGTTAGAACTATAGGTTAAGCTTGAATAGCTAAATTATGAATTTTGGTTAAGTTATGCTTTATGTTAATTGAAGATATTATGACATTGTAGTGGTTTTTTGGTTGATCAGAGGAGTTCCACTCATGGTTGGCAATTTGAAAGCTTGTGAGAACTATGTATGGTGTTGACAATTTAAGATATCTAGGTATTTGTGATATATGTGTTATATGTTGATATATATATATATATGTACGTTCCTGTTCATACCATGATATTGTTTGTGCATGTGTATGGATTTTCTACATATCGTGGTATGCACATGACTATTTGAGTATGATGTTGTGTACGTGTATGTGTGATTTTGTAGCATCCCAACACCATTGCATACTTGCATGACCATGATAATGACTATGATGATGATATATATATTTAGAGACATGTTAGTATGGCATTGACATTATCACAATTTGATGCATATTGTGAGGTGGATATTGAGGTGATGATGAGATATGATATAATGATGATATAAGAAATGATGATGACTGATATGATATGATGTGATATGATGATATGATAAAATATCTCTGCCATTAAATCCTCTCCTATGGTCAAGAGAGCCAGGTGGCAATAGATTTGGGGATGCACCTTTCCTAAATCATCATCAATTCGGGAGGTCTAGGGGGAAGGAGAACTATAGTCCAATCACTAATGTGACCTTTGGCCGAGTTGCATTAGTGTGAGGTGAGCTTGGTGATGTCCTAAAATTAGTGTTCATTGATTGTTGGAGGGGAATCACCTATCGGGTATTGTTATGTTACTAGCCCATGGTTCTGGCCGTATACAAGGGAGAACATGCATATCATGTCTTTTTTGTAGTTCATTGCACCATATGCATGATTGTGTGGACTATTGATATAGATTGCCTATGTTGTGTTCCTAGTTACTGAGACTTTGTCTCACATCCCCCCCATGACTAACATTTCAAGTTAAAACTTTAGTACTAGTCCGAAAAAGACAAAGGAGTTGTAGCCTCTCCGACATTGGGAATATCTAAGTCAATAGTAGTTTGTGTGATTGTCTATGTTATGATTTGTGCCAAGTAGGATAGTATGTTTGTAACTGATATGAGGACAATGATACTGTGATGATGATGGTTGTATAATGTTGATGAAGATGAATAGTATGTGATGACAATGTGGTGTGGATGTATACATGTGTTGGTGTATGTGTATGATGATGATTTGGACCCCGGTATAGGTTAGTATTGTTGGAGTATGTGTTTGTGAGCTAAAATAGTTGTATGTGGGAGCTCAAAGGCTATTTGGGGCTTTGTATATGTATTTTCGACATGTAGTCCATTGCATGGAATTGAGATTCAAGGGGGTCAAATCTTGGAGGAATGGTTTCTTCTGGATGAAACCTTCTTGGACAAGTTAGTTGAGTCCATTAGGACTGGTATGAATGGTCCTCGGGTGTCAAATTACCTTTGATGGTAATTGGAGGTGGTTGGTTGTGAGTTTTGGTCAAAAAGCGACCAAATCAGTTATGAGTGTACAAAATCTCTATATGGAGATGGATTGAGATGAAACCAATGTCTATGAATAGATTAGGATAAGATTGACTTGTAGGAGTTAAAATTGAGTTGATCGGAGGTCGGAGCATAAAGTTATGAGCATCAAAAGTTTGCCTGAAAATATAGCAAATTGCTAATATGGCTGCTGATAGGGTGCCATGGCACCAGTCCCATCTGTTTCAAAAATTTTTAAACCTGAGAGCCCTTAAGCTGAGCGGCACAGTAGTGACAGTGGTGCCTCATCCTATTTTTACTATTTCATTGGTTTGGCTAAATTTTTGGAGTTTTAGGTGATGTGTAGGGGTATTTTGAAGTAGGTTATTACATTTTGACATCAGAGTAATGATTCAAGTCATCGTTTCTATTTGTGGTAATACTTGGCACAATTTCATTTGCATAGACTTGTATGTTCCCATTATAATACTAGTCCAAAGTCATATAATTGAACATATTGTTATTTGTGTATAGGAAAAGATGTCTCACAAGGGAAGACAGAGCAATGGTGATATGATGAAGTAGATACATGAAATGTTGACTAGTCTAAGTGACCAAGTTAATACCCAGGGGAAACACTAAACAGAATGCAAGAGTAGTTGAATCAACAAGAGTATGGTAATGTTAATGAGGAGGCTGGCATGTATATGGATTTGAATGTTGAAAATGATAACAATGAGGATGAGGTGGAGCCAGAGAAAGCCTCAAGAGCTGGAAAGAGAGGCATCTCTTCTCAACTGAAAGACTTTTGAAAGTTCAAATCCCCTACTTTTGAAAGCAAAATAGACCCTACAGCTGCTGAAGAATGGATAGACTAGTTGGAGACCATATTTGGTGTCATGGACTACACCTTTGAGCAAAGGGTGCAATTGACAATGTTTAAATTGAAGAAAAAGACTAAGCGGTGGTGGAGGAGTGTCCTTCAAAGTGTTGAAGCTATGAATGCCTCGATGAGTTGGGAGCAATTTAAGGAGAGATTCTTTGCATATTACTTCCCTCCTGCTCTAATGATGCAAAAGGAGGCTGAATTCCTAGCTTTCCAGAAGGGGAACTTGTCGGCTACTGATTATATTGACCAATTTCTGGATCTAGCTAAATATTCCACCTACTTAAAGAATTATTTTGATGACAGGTTGAAGGCTCAACATCTGTTTGAGGGAGCCTATCCAGAAATCAAGGAGCAGTTGGTGTAATATCCCTATTTTTATGGAATGTTATAAAATGAATAAAAGATGAGAAACGAAGCAAGACGAAAAGGCTATATATAATCGATTTTTATAAGGAATTAATTTCTCATCTAATTTTCTGAGAAAGTTATATTTGTTCCTTAATTAGAATTGATTTTCCATAAGATTATTGCCAGAAATTAATTCCAGAACTTACCACGGAAAATATGTAATATACCACTTGAATGAAAGGTCGTTCCAAGTTGAGCGCAATGGTATAAGTATTGTATAGCTGGGAGGTCTATGTTGAGAGATAGACCAATTTGAAAGGTAATGAGAAAAGTGAAAAAGAAATAATAAAAAAATTAGTATGTGGGTAAAATTACAAGTGCATGGAAGAATGGATAATTATGTTTTTGACCCAGCTTAGGGGCAAAATGGTTATTTCCTAGATTAGAAGTAAAATGTGAATATCACATTTAAACTTCAAGGAAAAAAAGTTGATATCATAAAATATATAAATAACTGGGAAAAACTGAGAGACACTGTTAAGTGTGAAGATGGACAAAGAGATCATTTTTCTAGGTTAAATGGAAACCTGAGAAAATTGTATTTTGACCTCAAAAATTAAGAATACTTATAATTTAGTCCTTGAAGAAAGAAATTGAAGGGGAGGAAAAGAAAAAGAAGTTTGGAGCAAAATTACACCTAATGACCCAAAAATTTCAAAAATTATATTTGCCTCGATTAAGGGTATTTTTGGAAACATGAAAAATTATAGTCAAAATGAAGATCTTGATGAGATGATCCTAGTGGAATAATGTTTGGAAATTAATAAAGTTAGTATCAATTTATTATGCACATTTAGAATGAAAGTCAGTATTATACCAATTAAAAGTTATTTTAGACCGCTGAAAAAGCAATACATGGTCAAGGACAATAAATGAACCTCACTCAAATATAATTTGGGATAGGATGATGATTTTAATCTGAAAGTAATTTTTGGATGATCTTGTACCAATTTAATGACAATCACGATAAAAGCATTTAATCGGTGCGGGTAAATTTAATTGGTAAAGGATATAATGATCCATTAAATTTTATGAAACAATTTTTGGACAAATTTTCCCCTCAAATCACTTCTGAATTGTGCAGATGGGACATGGATGGAATTTCTACAAAATCTTTATTAAAGTTAACCATTTAAGTTAATTAACCAACTTGCACTATTCATCCCACTCATCTCTCTCCTAAATTGCTTAGGTTAAGTGGTATGCAGCCATTCTTCTTCCTTACTCATGTCTGAACAGCAACGGAAAGAGGAAGAAAGAGCACAAAAATAAGAGAGAAAAATAGAGAAGCAAGAAGTCATTATTGAAGCTCAAGTGTTCAAGGTAAGTTTTCATGACTACTAGCTTGTATTGTTTAGTGTTTTAAGAGGTTTTCATGGAGTTTTCCCTCCTCTTTTTGCTTTGAAATTTAGTCCATGAGAGAGGGTAGAGAGAGAAAGTTGAGCTATAATGAAATTAATCCATAGAAAAGCTTAGAAATGGCCTAAGGAGTAAGGATGCACAAGTTGTTTGATGTTTAGAGAAGCAAATTTTTTTCCCTATTTTTATGCAATTTTAGGCTGAATTAGGGTTTCATAGAGGAAGGAAATTTCAAGATTTTGCCCCCAAAAATAGATTTCTTGGGTCCAAAATATGTTAAGGCAAGTGTATTGTACAAGAAATATCTTAAGGAAAGCAAAATGGAATTTTTAGTCCAAGTATGTACACTTTGTGAAGGGAGTCATCAAATTAGTGACTAATGAACTTAAATTGTGTTATATTAGGGTTCAAGAAAGTATTTGCAGATCAAAGGAAGAGTGTACAAAGGAAGGAAATTAAAGGAAGTCAAGAAGGTAGTTATTTTCCCATTTATGCCTAATGTTATCATGTTTGATTTTCATGATTCTATAAAAATGCCATATATTTGTTTGGACACTTTGTGATAAATTTGCATTGTTGACTGGTTGTTTGAAGGGTTTTATGACCCTAGGATGTCCATTTTCTAAGGTGTTACCATACCAAATTTTTTATGAAATTGTATGGCATAATATGATTTTATGATTACCATTGATGATTTTATGAGATGCTACGATAATATGCTTGCATAATTGGGTGTAACTACTGAGATTCTTTGAATCTCATTCCTTTCCAAATATTAACTATGTTAGGGCAAGGACATGGAAGTATTCAAACAAATGCAAGGGAAATGAAGAAGATGATGGAGAATTACTTGATTTTGCAAGTTATAATGTTAAGTTGAGAAAATATGTTTCATGTTATGTATGAGATGAAATTCTATAATTATACATGATTATGTTCCTTAAAGTCCTCTTATGATGTTATGTGTGGATTTGGAATAATAAATGTTGATGCATGAGGTTTATGAAGTTTATTATATGAGTTATGGCATAATTATGAACAAGATGATTAGTAGAAGTTGGGATAAGGGAACTCTATCCAAAATAGAGTATTCCTTTTAAAGATTATACATGCTCTGAAATTAGACTCAATAAGCTTTTCAAAGAGATAAATATCACTTAAATTGGACAAGTGTATGATTTATAATGAAAATTTGAAATTAGGGTTCAAAACTGGACAGAATTGGAAAAACTAGAACTTACACTATGAACACTGGATCTTTCAAAAGGCACTATAAAATCATGTATAGCTCCAAAAATTTAGTGATTTACATTTATGGAAAGGTCCAAGTCTTAGGAAATGAATTCCACTGGTTTGAAAGCCTTTGGAGCTATAAGGAAGGAGTTATGTAATTTCTCCTAAAACTGTTCCAGTAGAGGTAGTGTTTTGACTCATAGTGATTCAAGTCTCTAAAAATAGAAAAAAAAATTTCTACATGGGAAAAATATAAAACAAAGCATTCTATTGATCAATTTGTACAGTTTATTTCTCAAATATTTACTATATATTTGGTCATTTTGAAACTTCCCAGGTTTTGGCCTTATCTTTAAAAATTCATATCTCATGATATCCTAAGTCAAATCACTCTGAGATGATTTTTCTAAAATTAATTATGAAATTTTGAAATTTGTCAGGTAAAATGGAAAATATACAATGAACAGTACCCACAATAAAGAAAATTTTGTTCAAATATTTTTATGTAATCAAGTCTCTAATCATGTAACAATGGACATATACATGGGAAATGGACGTAAGTTTAAGGTATTACAGTTGGCAATAGTTGAATTTACCTCCTTTAAGGACTTATGTGCAAAGATGCATGTTCTATCCTGATGAATGCGAGAGACTAAGGAAGAGAGAAGGAATTCAATGATCTGTGCCTTTTCTCATCTAGGCCCTACCAAAGTATTAGCAAATGAAGTGGATTTGGTAGCAGTAGTGGTAGTAGTGATTCTAGTTAGGGAAGAAGTCAGCACAATAGAGGCCATTTTGGCAAAGATAGAGGTAGGTTTAGCCGAGATAAGTCCAACAAGGGTCGGTTTGGCAAATGGCAATTCTCTAGAAGAGGCTTTGACTAAGGGAGCTTTAGCTAGAATGAGTTTACGAGGGATTTTATTCCATCTCAACTAGGTTCAAGTAGTGCCTCAACTCCTTGCACAACATGCAAAATGAATCATGGCTATTGATTGTGCTTGATATGCTATAACTGTAGGAAGTCAGGACATATTTCATGGGGTTGTCATGAGCCTAGACATGATGATGCAATAAGGAAGCCTATAATGCTCAGATAAGTCTTTACCATAACTCGACAGGAGGCAGATGCAGCACCTAACATGATTAAAGGTAAACTCAAACTTAATGGTTTCTCTATTCATGCCTTATTTGATTCTAGTGCATGCATTCATTTATATCTTTTGATTGTGCTCGGAGAATGAGAATTGTGGTAATTGAGTTGCCTTTTGAATTATCAGTTTCTACACCCATAGGAATTTTAGTAAGAACTGCTCAAGCTTGTCTAAATTGTGTGGTTTGTTTTGAACACTGAAGCAATACTTTGGATTAGATTTGTTTGCCGCTACAAGATATTGACGTTTTCATTGAGATAGATTGTTTGGAAACAAACAATGTCATTCTTGATTGTGCTTGAAAAATTGTGTCATTGCCAACAAATATCCTTAGTGTTCAAGGGGATGAAAATATTTGTTTGTCTTTTGCCCAAGCTGATAGTTATTTGCGAAAAGGATGTCAAGGGTTTCTGGTTTTTTCTCTATTAACATGAATATGGAAGGAGGAATAGAAAGATATCTGGTTGTTTGTGAATACCCTAATGTGTTGCCAGAGAAGATTACCAGTTTGCCACCACCACGAGAGTTAGAGTTCTCCATCGATGTGGTGCCTAGAACAGGTCCCATTTTAAGGCTCCATATTGAATGGTACCCTCTTAATTGAAAGAACTAAAAAAGTAGACTGAGGAATTATTGACATAAGGTTTTATCAGAACTAATGTCTCACCTTGGGAAGCTTCAGTGTTGTTTGTTAAGAAGAAGTATGGTAGCCTCATATTGTGCATTGATTATAGGCAGTTGAACTGAGTGAAAATTAAGAATAAATATCCTTTGCCTCAGATTGATGACTTAATTGATCAATTGGTTGGTGCTTCATTTTTCTCTAAAATTGATTTAAGGTTAGGATACCATCAACCTTGCATGTCCAAAATGATTTTTTGAACTTGATATGGGCATTATGAGTTCCTCGTGATGTTCGTCGAGTTGACCAATGCCCTGGAAATCTTCATGTATAATATGAATAGGGTGCTCTGGCCATATTTGGACAAGTTTATGGTAGTGTTCATTGATGATATTTTGATCTATTCCAAGAGTGAGGAGGAACATGCACTTTATCTGTGGATTGTGTTGCGAGTGTTACGAGATCACCAATTGTATGCCAAACTTAGTAAATATGAGTTTTGGCTACGAGAGGTGAAATTCCTGGCTCATGTGATTTCAGAAGAAGGTAGCAATGGATCCCAACAAAGTAGAAGCAGTGTTAAATTGCGGCTCAATTAGTGATCAAAATTCATAGCTTTCTGGGATTGGCAGGCTATTATCGAAGGTTCATTAAAGGATTCTCTCAACATGTTATGCCATTGACTAGACTAACTCGCAAGGATAGATCTTTCATTTGGGATGACAATTGTGAGAAAGCATTCCAAGAACTAAAGATTGGTCTGACATCCACCCTAGTGCTGACCATCCCTAACCCATTTGAGCCATTCATAGTATGTACAGATGCCTCTAAGAAGGGTTTAAGGTGCATGTTAATGCAACAAGGAAGAGTTATGGCTTATGTGTCAAGGCAGTTAAAACCCCATGAGGAGAACTATCCTACTCATGACCTTGAGCAGCGGTTGTAGTGTTTGCCCTAAAGTTATGGAGGCATTATCTGTTAGTCACCCAAAAGGGGAGTGAATTGGGTGATGTAAGATTTTCTCCCTTTTGAGGTACAGCCTAATTTTACCAAGTGTACAGCAAAACAAGGATAAATAGAGGGAGTTAAATGCAGCAATTAAGGAGAGAAGATGAAGAGCAAAACACAAAAAATTATATTGGTTCGGCCCAACCACTTAGCCTACATCCAGTCTCCAAGCCACCACTTGAGATTTTCCACTATATCCCATAAGTTTGATCCAGGTACATGTGAAGTCTCAATACATCTCACAAGTTTCAATAAGCACTTAGGAATCCGCTCTTCCCACACCCTTACAAGATGTGTAAATTTCTTAGTGTTTCCCTACACTAAGATTTTACCCAAAATATGTAGAAAGAAATGTTTACAAAATAAAAACTCTCTTGAAGAGTAGATAATACATTGAAAGTATACTCTATTAAGGTAGATTTAACTCTGAATGTTAATACAGAAAGATTTATGAATTGTAGCAGCATTTTGGCACAAATTGACTGAAATTCATTTTCCATAAGTTCAAATTGTTGAATCAAGTGTTTTGATGATTCCAAACCAACCTTCTAGAGCTTGGAAAGAAGATATCAAAGGTGCATGGAAGATCCCAAAAGGAGAAATCCAAGTAAAATTAGCACAAGTTTAGATATAGGATTTCTTACTATGTTTTATCTGAGTAAAAGACTTTGAATTAGCAAAAGAATTTTTTTAGAAATCTGATTCCATGTTAATTCATGGAATGCTTGAAAAATACCCACTAACAGATGAACTTTAAAGTAATAAAGCTGAACTATTGCTTTGAAAATTCAAACTTTGGCTTTTGAAATTCAAATTTCAAATTGAAAATGAGTTAGTCAGAAAAGAGAATCCTCTGACAGACGAATTTCGAATGCAGAAATTCAAAATTTGGCATGAGTTTAATTAGAGCCTTCTCTGACAGACGAACCTTGAGTTTTGAAAATTTGAATTTCTGATAAACTACAATTCATAAAAATTGAAAATTCGTCTGAGGATATTTCAAAGCTCATCTGAAAGTGAAGATTAAAAGGAATCTAAAATTAACTCACTAACAGATGAATTTTGATTTTGAAAATTTGAACTTTAGAAACAAAGCTTGCAAGTCTGTTATGATAATTTGTCGACATACGAATGTTGGTATTCAGAAATTTGAATTTTGAACTAAGTCTGATAGGAGGTATCTCTGATAGACAAACTTTGAACCTTGAAAGTTCAAATTTTGAAAAGATGAACTATTGTGCCTTATTGAGCTGCCCACTGACAGATGAATTTTGGGCACCAAAATTCGAACTTCGAAGGCACTATAGCAATATGGGACAACTGTTCACACTTATCAGAGGAACTTTAACTTGAAAATTCGTATGTTCCAATGTAGAAATATTCTTCAAAGATGAAAATTCAAACTTTGCTTTATAACAGATGAACTTTGAAGTTCAACGTTAAAGTCTTCTACTTTCAGTATCTATGAAATTCATCTGTTTACTAACAAAAATTTAAACTTTGAGTATCAGAAGCATTAAATGCGGTTGGTGAATGGATAGTTTTTAAGAGTAACCATTGGATAATGTCTCTAACGAATAGATCTTGTCTCTAACATATAGTTAAGACCTAAATCTATAAATAGAACTTCATTTGAAGTTGTGGGTAATGAATTTTACATTGTATATACTAAAACTCTGTCAAATTCTCAACTTAAAGTCTTTTACTCTCATACTTTATACTTCTGTACTTCAACTTTCATATACACTCTAAATTAGAGAGTTCATTCCTTGTAATCAGTCTTATCTTCATCTGGAAGAAAGATTTTCTTGTGAGGGATTATCACAAGGGATTTGATAAGCACTTAGCTAGAGTGCAAAGAGAGAGGTTGTAAGCTCTAAGAACAGAGTATCAAAGCTGTACTGAGGCAATTGCAAGAAGCCCACTGAATTCTTGCAAGATAGTGGATAATCTCAAGTAGTTGCTTGGACACTAGATGTAGGTCAAGATAAAGAGACCGAACCAGGATAAACATCTATGTCTTCCCTTCTCTTTTACTGCTTTTACCTTACTGTATCTTTATACTCTGTTTTACTGTCATTCTTGCCTTCATCACTCTTCTGACTTTTGCAGAAAATTTTAAGTTTCCCATTTCACCCCCCTCTTGGGAAGCTAGCATATCTAACAAGTGGTATCAGAGCTCAGATTCCCATGGAAAGGATCTAACAGTCAGGGAAAGTCAATGGCTGGCTTTGGAGAAAGTATACTACCTAAGGGAAACAATACAAATAGACCACCTGGCTTTAATGGAGAACACTATGGATACTGAAAAATGAGAATGCAGTTCTATCTCCAGTCCATTGATCTAGATATATGGTCTGTCATCCAGAAGGAAGACTTTGTCCTAATGAAACTGTAGGATGATGGAAAATACAAGGAGAAGCCAGAGGACAAATGGAATGAGGAAGATAGAAGAAGAGTCTTGTTGAACTTTAAGGAAAAATACTGCCTGGTTAGTGCATTAAACCAAGATGAATTCTATAGAGTGTCACAATGTTCCACAATCAAAAGTATGTGGGACACTTTAGAAATCGATCATGAAGGAACTAGTGGAGTAAGAGAAAACAAATTGAACTCCTGCATTGGTGAATACGAAAGCTTCAGAATGATGGAAGAAGAGAGCATCAAAGAGCTACAAAAGGATTCACCCTTATTATGAATCAATTGAAGAGTCTTGGCAAGGAGTACACCCAGCTAGAGAAGGTGAGAAAAATTCTTAGAGCTCTTCCTCTGGAATGGCAACCCAAAGTAATAGCAATAGAGGAAGCCAGAGGAGAATCAATGGCCTCTATCACAGTCCTCTTCGGTAGCCTTGGAGAATATGAGGGAAAGATAAAGGCCCTTAAGGAAGCAGGACAAGACATGAAAAAGAAAAGTCTTGCTCTGAAAGCTACTAAAGAAAAAGAAGAAGAATCTGATGATGGAGATGAATTAGATGAAGAAACTCTAGCTATAATGGTCAGAAAATTCGGAAGATTTTACAACAAGAAAAGAAATAAAAGATTCTTCAAGAAAGGAGCAGCTGGAGACAATAAGAAAGAAGGAAAAGAGCCTGTCACATGATATGAATGCAAAAAGCAAGGACACATCAAATGAGATTGTCCACAATTCCTAAAGAAACAAGAGAAAGAAAAGAAAGCTGCTAACAAGAGCAAGAAGAAGAGAGCATACATCTCATCAATCTGGGGCAACAGCTCAGATGATGATGATGAAATTTTCAATATTTGCTTGATGGCACTTGCATCTGAAGAAACTCAAAATCCATCCAACAGTGATCATGAGGATGAGGTATATGAATCTGAACCTTCCTATTCTGAATTACATGATGCATTCCATGAACTGCATGATGAATTTATTAAGATAGCTAAAGAACTGAGACAGGCTAAGAAAAAGATTAACAAGCTAGAATCTTTGTGCAATATTTCTGACCTTACATCTCTACATAAATCTGAATCTGCTTGCTGTATATCATGTATTGAGTTAAAGCAAACTAATGACTATCTACTAAGGGTAAAGATATGTTGTTTGCTTTAATGGAAGTAAGAGAATCACTCAAGGAAAGGCTGGACTTGGCTATGATCCTTGTGCAGTAAAAGAAAGGATCAAAAAGAAAAATCAAAATTTGTATATGAGGCATTTTGTGCATGCTAATAGGCATAAGAAGAAAGATCATATTTTAAATCGCATTGAATCCTATAATCAACCAAAATATGTAAAACAAAAATATTATCTGCATTGCTTTCTTCCTGCATCACAATTTAGCAGCCCTTGCACCACCTGTCACTTCTGTAACAAGAAGGGACATATTCCCAGTTCATGTGCATTGAAGAAAAATGGACTTGATAGGAAGGTAAAATGGGTTCCCAAAGATACACTTGTATCTAGGGAAAATGCCACTGACAGAAAAGGACCCAAGCAAATTTGGGTACTGAAAAGGAAACTCTAAATTTTGTTTTGCAGATTTGTCTTAAAGCAAGAAAGAGTAAAAAATGGTATATGGACAGTGCCTACTCAAGTCACAATACTGGTGATAAAGAGAAGTTCATCACCCTTAGAGACAAAAGGAGAGGAAGGTGACCTTTGGAGGTGATCAATACGGCAAAATAGTTGGAATTGACATTGTGGGCAAGAATCCAAAAACATCTATTGAAAAGGTACTGTTTGTAATTGGCCTCAATCATAATCTGCTAAGTGTGAGTCAGACATGTGACAAAGGTAACTGGGTACTATTTGACTCAAAATTTTGCTTGGTCATCCGAAAAGGTGATCACAAAGTAATCCTCAAGGCTCAAAGGGATGGTAACTGCTATACTATTGATCTTGATGAACTTTCTTCCTTAGATTCTGTCTGTTTGATTAGTTAGGATAATGATAGTTGGTTGTGGCATAGAACATTATCACATGTTAACATGAACCAACTGTCGAAATTGGTTAAGAATGAGTTAATCACTGGCTTACCAAAAATCTCTTTTGAAAAAGACAAAGAATGTGATGCATGCCTTAAAGGAAAACAAACTAAATCATCTTTTAAAATTAAAAATGTAGTCAAGACATCTAGACCACTGCAACTATTGCATATGGATCTGATTAGTCTATCTAGAGTAAAAAGCATTGGCGGAAATTTGTAAGTTCTTGTGATTGTGGATGATTACTCTAGATTTACTTGGACCTTGTTTCTTTCTTCTAAAAGTGAAACATTCGATGTATTTCTAACCTTAGTTAAGAAAGTACAAAATGAGAAGGGTATTTCTATCGTGTCTATCAGGTCTGACCATGGAGGAGAATTTGTAAATTCATACTTTCTAGAGAACTATGATGAACATGGAATCAATCACAACTTCTCAGCTCCAAGAACCTCTCAGCAGAAATGAGTGGTGGAAAGGAAGAACAACACAATTGGAGAAATGGAAAGAGCAATGCTGAATGAAAAGGAACTCTCTCAAGTATTCTTGGTTGATACAGTAAATGTAGCAAGTTACATCATTAACAGAGCCTACATCAAACTAATTCTGGGGAAGACTCCTTATGAGCTGTACAAAGGAAGGAAGCCAAACCTTTCACATCTACATGTGTTCGGTTGTAAATGTTTCATCCATAACAATGGAAAGGAGAATTTGGGTAAGTTTGATGTCAAATCTGATGAAGGTATATTTCTGGGCTATTCTAGTAGGAGTAAAACATATAGAGTTTTCAATAAGAAAACTAAATCTGTAGAGGAATCTGTGCATATTGTGTTTATAGAAAATGAAACAATTTCTAAGCATATCATTGATGAGGATGATCTTATTACGAATTTTAAGAACCCAGACATCTCTGAAGAAGGAAAAATTGAACCTTAAAAAATATCTGAATCTATTAACATAGAGGAAGATATTCAGGAGAAAGACTTTGAGGTTGAAAATAATCAAGATGTATTTCTATCGTGTCTATCAGGTCTGACCATGAAGAAGAATTTGAAAATTCATGCTTTCTGGAGTACTATGATGAACATGGAATCGATCACAAATTCTCAGCTCCAAGAACCTCTCAGCAGAATGGAGTGGTGGAAAGGAAGAACAGAACAATTGGAGAAATGGCAAGTGCAATGCTGAATGAAAAAGAACTCTCTCAAGTATGTTGGGCTGATACAGTAAACACAGCAAGTTACATCATTAACAGAGCCTACATCAAACCAATTATGGGGAAGACTCCTTATGAGCTGTACAAAGGAAGGAAGTCAAACCTTTCACATCTACATATATTCGGTTGTAAATGTTTCATCCACAATAATGGAAAGGAGCATTTGGGTAAGTTTGATGCCAAATCTGATGAAGGTATATTTCTGGCCCATTCTAGTAGGAGTAAAGCATATAGAGTTTTCAAGAAGAAACTAAATCTGTAGAGGAATCTATGCATATTGTGTATATTGAAAATGAAACAGTTTCCAGGCATATCATTGATGAGGATGATCTTATTTCGAATTTTAAGAACTTAGACGTCTTTGAAGAAGGTAAAACTGAACCTTCAAAAATATCTGTATCTATTAACATAGAGGAAGATATTCAAGAGAAAGACTTTGAGGTTGAAAATAATGAAGATGTATTTCTATGTTGTTTATCAGGTTTGACCATGGAGGCGAATTTGAAAATTCATGCTTTCTGGAGTACTATGATGAACATGGAATCGATCACAATTTGGGTAAGTTTGATGCCAAATCTGATGAAGGTATATTTGTGGGCTATTCTAGTAGGAGTAAAACATATAGAGTTTTCAATAAGAAAACTAAATCTGTAGAGGAATCTGTGCATATTGTGTTTATTGAAAATGAAACAGTTTCCAAGCATATCATTGATGAGGATGACCTTATTTCGAATTTTAAGAACTCAGACGTCCCTGAAGAAGGTAAAACTGAACCTTAAAAAATATCTGAATCTATTAACATAGAGGAAGATATTCAGGAGAAAGACTTTGAGGTTGAAAATAATGAAGATGCATTTCTATCGTGTCTATCAGGTCTGACGATGGAGGAGAATTTGAAAATTCATGCTTTCTGGAGTACTATGATGAACATGGAATCGATCACAATTTGGGTAAGTTTGATGCCAAATCTGATGAAGGTATATTTGTGTACTATTCTAGCAGGAGTTAAACATATAGAGTTTTCAATAAGAAAACTAAATCTATAGAGGAATCTGTGCATGTTGTGTTTATTGAAAATGAAACAGTTTCCAAGCATATCATTGATGAGGATGATCTTATTTCGAATTTTAAGAACTTAGATGTCTCTGAAGAAGGTAAAACTGAACCTTAAAAATATCTGAATCTATTAACATAGAGGAAGATATTCAGGAGAAAGACTGAGGTTGAAAATAATGAAGATGCATTTCTATCGTGTCTATCAGGTCTGACCATTGATGAGAATTTGAAAATTCATGCTTTCTGGAGTACTGTGATGGACATGGAATCGATCACAATTTGGGTAAGTTTGATGTCAAATCTGATGAAGGTATATTTGTGGGCTATTCCAGCAGGAGTAAAACATATAGAGTTTTCAATAAGAAAACTAAATCTGTAGAGGAATCTGTGCATGTTGTGTTTATTGAAAATGAAACAGTTTCCAAGCATATCATTGATGAGGATGATCTTATTTCGAAATTTAAGAACTTAGACGTCTCTGAAGAAGGTAAAACTGAACCTTAAAAAATATCTGAATCTATTAACATAGAGGAAGATATTCAAGAGAAAGACTTTGAGGTTGAAATTAATGAAGATGCATTTCTATCGTGTCTATCGGGTCTGACCATTGATGAGAATTTGAAAATTCATGCTTTCTGGAGTACTGTGATGGACATGGAATCGATCACAATTTGGGTAAGTTTGATGTCAAATCTGAGGAAGGTATATTTGTGGGCTATTCTAGTAGGAGTAAAACATATAGAGTTTTCAATAAGAAAACTAAATCAGTAGAGGAATCTGTGCATATTGTGTTTATAGAAAATGAAATAATTTCTAAGCATATCATTGATGAGGATGATCTTATTACGAATTTTAAGAACCCAGACATCTCTGAAGAAGATAAAATTGAACCTTAAAAAATATATGAATCCATTAACATAGAGGAAGATATTCAGGAGAAAGACTTTGAGGTTGAAAATAATCAAGATGTATTTCTATCGTGTCTATCAGGTCTGACCATGAAGAAGAATTTGAAAATTCATGCTTTCTGGAGTACTATGATGAACATGGAATCGATCACAAATTCTCAGCTCCAAGAACCTCTCAGCAGAATGGAGTGGTGGAAAGGAAGAACAGAACAATTGGAGAAATGGCAAGTGCAATGCTGAATGAAAAAGAACTCTCTCAAGTATGTTGGGCTGATACAGTAAACACAGCAAGTTACATCATTAACAGAACCTACATCAAACCAATTCTGGGGAAGACTCCTTATGAGCTGTACAAAGGAACGAAGTCAAACCTTTCACATCTACATGTGTTCGGTTGTAAATGTTTCATCCACAACAATGGAAAGGAGAATTTGGGTAAGTTTGATGCCAAATCTGATGAAAATATATTTCTGGCCCATTCTAGTAGGAGTAAAGCATATAGAGTTTTCAATAAGAAAACTAAATCTGTAGAGGAATCTGTGCATATTGTGTATATTGAAAATGAAACAGTTTCCAGGCATATCATTGATGAGGATGATCTTATTTCGAATTTTAAGAACTTAGACGTCTTTGAAGAAGGTAAAACTGAACCTTCAAAAATATCTGTATCTATTAACATAGAGGAAGATATTCAAGAGAAAGACTTTGAGGTTGAAAATAATGAAGATGTATTTCTATCTTGTCTATCAGGTTTGACCATGGAGGCGAATTTGAAAATTCATGCTTTCTGGAGTACTATGATAAACATGGAATCGATCACAATTTGGGTAAGTTTGATGCCAAATCTGATGAAGGTATATTTCTGGCCCATTCTAGTAGGAGTAAAGCATATAGAGTTTTCAATAAGAAAACTAAATCTGTAGAGGAATCTGTGCATGTTGTGTTTTTTTGAAAATGAAACAGTTTCCAAGCATATCATTGATGAGGATGATCTTATTTCGAATTTTAAGAACTTAGACGTCTCTGAAGAAGGTAAAACTGAACCTTAAAAAATATCTGAATCTATTAACATAGAGGAAGATATTCAGGAGAAAGACTTTGAGGTTGAAAATAATCAAGATGTATTTCTATCGTGTCTATCAGGTCTGACCATGGAGTAGAATTTGAAAATTCTTGCTTTCTGGAGTACTATGATGAACATGGAATCGATCACAAATTCTCAGCTCCAAGAACCTCTTAGCAAAATGGAGTGGTGGAAAGGAAGAATAGAACAATTGGAGAAATGGTAAGAGCAATGCTGAATGAAAAGGAACTCTCTCAAGTATGCTGGGCTGATACAGTAAACGCAGCAAGTTACATCATTAACAGAGCCTACATCAAACCAATTATGGGGAAGACTCCTTATGAGTTGTACAAAGGAACGAAGTCAAACCTTTCACATCTACATGTGTTCGGTTGTAAATGTTTCATCCACAACAATGGAAAGGAGAATTTGGGTAAGTTTGATGCCAAATCTGATGAAAATATATTTCTGGGCTATTCTAGTCGAAGTAAGGCATATAGAGTTTTTAATAAGAAAACTAAATATGTAGAGGAATCTGTGCATGTTGTGTTTTTTGAAAATGAAACAGTTTCCAAGCATATCATTGATGAGGATGATCTTATTTCAAATTTAAGACCTTAGACATCTCTAAAGAAGGGAAAACTGAACCTTCAAAAATATCTGAATCTATTAACATAGAAGAAGATATTCAGGAGAAAGACTTTAAGGTTGAAAATAATCAAGATATATCTCATGAATTTCCTAGAGATTGGAGATATCAAAGGAATCACCCTATTGATCAAGTGGTTGGAGATGTTCAAGAGAAAGTTAAAACTAGGAAACAACTAAGGGATCAGATGATCAATTGTGCCTTCATTTCTCAAATTGAACCTAAGTGTACTAAAGAAGCCTTAACTGATGAATACTGGATTCTTGCCATGCAAGATGAATTAAATCAGTTTGAAAGAAATCAAGTTTGGGATTTAGTGCCTAGACCTAAAGATCACCCTTTCATTTGGACTAAATGGGTCTTTAGAAATAAACTAGATGAATCTGGAACAATTATAAGAAATAAAGTAAGACTGGTTGCCAAAGGATATAATCAAGAAGAAGGTATTGATTTTGAGGAAAGCTTTGCTCCAATTGCAAGATTAGAGGCAATTAAAATCCTATTGACATATGCATATATGAAAAACATAATGTTATATCAAATGGATGTGAAAAGTGCTTTCCTGAATGGATATATCATGGAAGAAGTTTATGTAGACTAACCTCCAGGCTTTGAGGACTCTACAAAACCAAACCATGTTTATAAACTAAAGAAAGCTCTTCACGGCTTAAAACAAGCTCCTAGAACATGGTATGAAAGGTTAAGAAATTTTCTAATTGAAAATGGATTCAGTAGAGAAAAAGTAGATAATACTTTGTTCACTAAGAAAGAAAATAAGGAATTACTTATTGTTCAAATTTATGTTGATGATATTATATTTGGTGCTACTAATGAATCTCTTTGCAAGAATTTCTCTAGGCTAATGCAGGGTGAGTTTGAAATGTCAATGATGGGTGAGCTTAACTTCTTCCTTGGACTACAAATTAAGCAATGTGTTGATGGTACCTTTCTCAACCAATCAAAATATCTGAAAGAGTTGCTGAATAAGTTTGGCACGGAGAAGGCCAAGCCAATGGGAACTCCTATGGCTACTACAACTAAGCTTGATAAGGATGAAGGAGGAAAAACTTTTGACATAACCCAATACAGAAGAATGATTGGATCTTTTCTATACCTAACAGCTAGCAGACCTGACATCATGTTCAGTGTCTGTATGTGTGCAAGATTCCAATCATGTCCCAAAGAAACCCATGCAACTGCTGTAAAATACATCTTCAGATATTTAATTGGAACATCACAAATGGGACTTTGGTACCCAAAGGGCAATGAAGAAGATCTCATTGGATACACCGATGCTAACTTTGCTGGATCTAAAACTGACAGAAAAAGCACAAGTGGAACATATCAGTTCCTTGGGGGATCCTTGGTGTCATGGTTCAGCAAGAAGCAAAACAGTGTGGCTCTATCCACTGCAGAAGCTGAATATGTTGCAGCTGGTAGCTATTGTGCCTAAGTTATTTGGATGAAGTAGCAGCTTGAAGATCTTGAGATTAAGATGAAGGAAATACTAATAATGTGTGAAAACCAAAGTGCTATTAACATCACAAAGAATCCTGTCATGCATTCAAGGATAAAGCATATTGAAGTTAGGCATCACTTTATAAGGGATCATGTTCTGAAAGGAGAAATCAAATTAGAATACATCCCCACTGAGGATCAAGTTGCTGACATTCTAACAAAGCCCCTTCCAGAGGATAGACATTGTAAAATTAGAAGAGAATTGGGTATGGTAAATCCCAATGAACTGTAAGTATGTCCTTATACCTATATTTATTAAAAGTTTTTGACATTGAATCAATCCTATCTTTAGCATTGGAGTGTGTTTAATATAAGTTGTAGGTGCTCTTCACAAGTTCAAATGATAACATAACCATATAATGGAGCTGATCTGGATGACACAATCAAAAGATGAAAAAGAAAGTCAGAAATTTAAGCATCTAGATCTATTCTGTAAGTTTAGAAAGTTGAAATTCGCATTTTAGATGTTTGTTAGATGAATTTCCTTAATTAAACTGTGTTTATGTAAAATTAGCATGCCTAACATTCTAATTTGGATGCTCATCAGAAGAATTTCAGTTGGCTGCACACTGTAACAGTACTCTTCTGTCCTTCAAAATTCATCTGTTGAACACCAGAAATTCGAATTTCCAAAAATAAAATACAAATATAGTCTCTGTTCAACATGACTGCTATACGAATCTCTATTTCTCAAAATACGCATGTTAAAAATTCTTTACAAAATGTTAAAATTTGAATTTTTGAATCAAAATTCATCGTTGTAACATGTTCACTTTATTGGTTCTCTTAAAGACGAATTTTCATAAGTAAAGTTTGTCTATTACTTGTGTTGGTCATAATTACTTATTGCCTAATTCTTACGAAATTTGAACTTTGTTGAACCAAAGTTCGTCTGTTCATATATTGTTCTTAGAACCAAGTCTCTGTCAGACGAATCTCCAGTTGAACATTTGTCTGTCAGTAAGCCTTGCCAAATGAATTAACTTGTGACTGCTCAAAGTTCAAATTTTGACCTCTCAAAATTCATCTGTTCAGTGGTTACTTACGTTAAAATTGAAGGTTGTCCTCTGAACAGATGCAACCATATTCATCTCTCTCTCAAGTCTGTTCAGATTCTCTCCTTAATTCCCATTAACTCCATTCATGAACCTGCATTTCTCACCGATTAAACTTCTTTTCACACCTTATAAACCCACTCTTTGCATCTTTCTGAATCATCCCTCACCGAGAATGGCTAGAGTCAAAAATCCAGAAGTTAGGAAAGAAGAGTCACGGCCAAAGAGATCTGTAAAATCTCAATATGCCTCAAAGAAGAGTGGAACACAGAAAAGAAAAGGTGAATCCAGCAAAACTACTCCCTCCAAAAGGCAGAAAACTACTCAAAAGGAAAACTTGAAGAAATCTGCACCCTCTCCTTCGAAGAAAGCAGAGCCTACTGTTCATGCTACTCCTATCACTGTTGCACCTTCTTCCTCCTCCAGCACCGAATATGGAGAATATCAACTGACCTCACTACCACTATGGAGCAATGATCATATTCTTGGAGAATACACTTCCAAATTCGTTAGTAAAAAGGTAATCAAGCCTCACTACGTAAATTTGGAAGAATTCTTGGTTTCTAACAATTTTAATGTTGGGCTATGGATGATAAGATACAAAATTCTGTTAGAAATACTAGAAAGATATGATGATGAGGTAGTAAAAACCTGGTATGCCTCTCTAAAATTTAATAGCAAGAAGAAGAAGTGGAAGGTGAATTTGAGGTCAAGGACCATCTGGTTAATGGATGAAACCTTTAATGAGGTTTTAGAAATTCTAGGGCAAGACAGTTTGAAGATTGACATTACAACCTCAAAGCACATGGATGAGGCTGAAACCACTGATGAAGAAGGAGGACCTTTTCTGAACTACAAGGAAAGCACAATCCTGAATACTCTGTTCAGAAGAAAAAGAATATGCCACCTCTAAGCTTGCTAAAGCCTACTGACCTAAGTGCTCAAGTCAGAATCTTGCACTATATTGTGTCTAGGATTATCTTCAACAAAAGAGGCAGTTTTGAATCTAATTACAAGGGCTGAAGAACATGTGATGGTAATTGTTATGTGTAGGAAGCTTATCAACATGGGACACATCATCCTCCAATGCATGATCAAGGCAAGAGATCAGAGGAAAGATTCCACCCTTCCTTATGTAGCAATCTTCTCTAGGATACTTCAGTATGCCTGAATCTAACATCTTGAGAAAGGAAAAGGGAAGCCTATTGAAATCTTCAAAGAAGAAGAGAAGAAAGATGGAAGATGGATTGGAAAGGGAGCTGGAAAGACTGAAGACCTTTTCTTTTATGAGAAAGCCTCCCAACAGCAAGAAGGAACATCTGAGGCTGCTATAAAATCCATACCTCAGACTTCTCAGCCTATACTATCTCCATCCTAGCCCCTTCAAGCTCAAGTACCATCAACTCCATCTACTAGAGTAAAGCCAACAAAGATCACTGAGTTGTATGACAATCTGTCTGCACTCATGCTTAGCATCAGAGATGAGCAAAATGCTAAGTTTGCTCATCTACAAGACCAGATACATCAGTTGGCAAAGAATATGAAAGTGGTTGCTGATTCATATAAAGACATAAGGAGTGTCATTCCCTCCACATCAGCTCCACCTCACCCAGGATTTTCTGAGCCTGTCATGTCTCCAACACCTGAGCCTCCAAGTCCTTTTGTGCTGGCCTCCCCTGAACCTAATGATGCAATGCATGATACTGGAGCTGCTGGCACATTGACAACACCACAGGCCTCTAGTGAAGAGGCAAGTCCTGGTCATCCCTTGGACTATGGCAAGAAGGAAGAGGCACCTCTGGAACCAAGCTCCCATGAATCCATTCCTGAAGTTGCTCAGGATTTAATTCTCTTATCCTAGGAATCTGAGCAAGTTGAGAAACTGGTGGCAGCTATCACCACTTCACCATTCATGCAAGTTGCCCTGAATGAAGAGAAAAGCATTGTGCCTTATATTGACCTAAAGGCTATTGCTCATAATGCTCTCTTACAAGCTCAAAAATTAAGGCTTGAAGAAATGTTTTGTCCTCCTGCTCCCTCACCTATTTCTACTTCTGGTCTCTCGGAGGCACGAAGAGCTTAATTGGCTATTACTAGACAAGAAGTGCAAGAACTTCTTGAACTCTCTAATGATGAGGATTGTAATTCTGAAGCTTTTGAGTCGTTGCCAAGGCTTAATCCTGATCTGCCATTTGTTTCTGTGCTTCTTCAAGCAATTCTAGTATCTGAAATCCCTCTTCTTGTTGACTTTGTTCACCTTCCTGATGATGTCAAAAAGGGGGAGAAGTCCAAGCAAACTAGAAAGACTGCAGCAGAGCCTTCTGGCAAGACCTACAACAAGAAATCCAAGTCCAAGAAGAAGTGATTAGAACTTAGGATTGCTTGGTCCTTCTTGTTGTATTGTTTTATGAATGATATAATTCTTTGTTTCGAACTCTATTCTGAATTTTATGATTGCCATGATCTGTCCTTGTAATAAAAACTTAAATGAATGAATGGTTTTCTTTGGTTGATCTGTTGTGCATGATATCTTATCTTCTGACTTATAATGTATATGTTGAGGGTGAGCTTGTTAAAGCAAACCCAAGTACTAATGCAGTTTGCAAGTTGTTTTGTCATCATCAAAAAGGGGGAGAATGTTGAATCAAGTGTTTTGATGATTCCAAACCAACCTTCTAGAGTTTGGAAAGAAGATATCAAAGGTGCATGAAAGATCCCAAATAAAGAAATCCAAGTAAAATCAGCACAAGTTTAGATATAGGATTTCTTACAATGTTTCATTTGAGTAAAAGACTTTGAATTGGCAAAAGAATGTTTTTAGAAATCTGATTCCATTTTAATTCATGGAATATTTGAAAAATACCCACTAACAGATAAACTTTAAAGTGATAAAGCTGAACTATTGCTTTGAAAATTTGAACTTTGGCTTTTGAAATTTGAATTTCGAATTGAAAATGAGTTAGTCAGAAAAGAGATTCCTCTGACAGACGAATTTTGAATGTAGAAATTCGAACTTTGACATGAGTCTGATGAGAGTCTTCTCAGACAAACGAACCTTGAGTTTTGAAAATTTGAATTTATGATAAACTACAATTCATAAAAATTGAAAATTCGTCAGAGGATATTTCAAAGCTCATCTGAAAGTGAAGATTAAAAGGAATCTAAAATTAGCTCATTGATAGACGAATTTTGATTTTGAAAATTCAAACTTTAGAAATAAAGCTTGCAAGTCTGTTATGATAATTTGTTGACATACAACTATTGGTATTCAGAAATTTGAATTTTGAACTAAGTCTGATAGAAGGTATCTCTGATAGACGAACTCTGAACCTTGAAAGTTCAAATTTTGAAAAGATGACCTATTGTGCCTTATTGAGCTGCCCACTGACAGATGAATTTTGGGCATCAAAATTCAAACTTCGAAGGAACTATAGCAATATGGGACAACTGTTCACACTTATTAGAGGAACTTTAACTTGAAAATTCATATGTTCCAACATAGAAATATTCTACAAAGATGAAAATTTGAACTTTGTTTCATAACAGATGAACTTTGAAGTTCAATGTTAAAGTCTTTAACTTTCGGTATCTGAGAAATTTGTCTATTCACTAACCAAAATTCAAACTTTGAGTGTCAGAAGCATTAAATGCGGTTGGTGAATGGATAGTTTTTCAGAGTAATAGTTGGGTAACATCTCTAATGGATAGATCTTGTCTCTAACGTATAGTTAAGACCTAAATCTATAAATAGAACTTCATTTGAAGTTGTAGGTAATGAATTTTACATTGTATATACTTAAACTCTGTCAAATTCTCAACTCAAAGTCTTTTACTCTCATACTTCATACTTCTGCACTTCAACTTTCATATACACTCTAAATTAGAGAGTTCATTCCTTGTAATCAGTCTTATCTTCATCTGGAAGAAAGATTTTCTTGTGAGGGATTATCACAAGGGATTTGAGAAGCACTTAGCTTGCAAAGAGAGAGGTTGTAAGCTCTAAGAATAGAGCACCAAAGCTGTACTGAGGAAATTGCAAGAAGCCCACTGAATTCTTGCAAGATAGTGGATAATCTCAAGTAGTTGCTTGGGGACTGGACATAGGTCAAGATAAAGAGACCGAACCTGGATAAACATCTGTGTCTTCACTTCTCTTTTACTACTTTTACCTTACTGTATCTTTATACTCTGTTTTACTGTCATTCTTACCTTCATCACTCTTCTGACTTTTGCAGAAAATTTTAAGTTTCCCAATTCATGTAACACCCCTCATGATATCTTTATCGGTTTTGTGTTCAGGACCGGAGGAAGCAGGACAGAGATAGGTTCAAGAGGAACCAGAAAAGGCTCCGCGCCGCGGCTAGGAGCAGAGCCGCCGCGGTGAGAGACCTTCCAGTGGCATTGTTCCGGATTAATTGGTGGCGCCGCGGCGAGGAGCAGGGCCGCCGCGGCGAGAGTCGTAAAAATTGTTTAAATCCGGATCAGTCGGACGCGAAAGAAAGAAAGAAAACAAAGGGAGCGACGCAGAGAGACGAGGAGCAGTGCTAGGGTTCGGCATTTTCGGTGTCCCAGAGTGATTCTCGTCCATTGGGAGCTTGGATTCAAGTTGGTAAGTGCTCTCTACTCCTCTCTCCCCATTTTCTTCAGTTAGAATTTGGGATTTCCGATTGTGAGGTTGGATTTCCGGTTTGGGGCGAAATCCACCGATTGAAATGGATGATTTGTGGTTAATGGAGTGTGTTTTGGTATTATTGTTGCTTGAATGTGAGTTTTGAAGGGTGTATGTGTGATTTGAGCTTAACCCTAGGTTATTCTTGGTTAGGGCTCTTGGGAATCCGAAGGGTATGAGGTTGTGTAGTGCTTGAGTGATCCCTAAGAGCTTATTGATGCATGAAAAGGGTGTTGGAACCTTGAGTTAGGTTAATGTAGTTATACTGTGATGTTTGGTATATTGTGTTAATGGAAGAATTGTGGTATTGTAAAGGTTATTGGCTAATCGAGAGGGGTTCACGCGTACTGGACAGTCCAAGAAAGCTTGTGGAACTCGGGTGTGTGTGGTAACGACAGTTAAGGTAACCGGGTGTGTGTTTGTATTGTATTGGTTATATGACATTGAATGTGTATATGTATGGTTTTCTTATATAATGTGGTACACACGGCTAGTTGATGTATGATGGTTGTGTAATTGTATTGTGATGTGTAGCATCCCCATACCATTGCATGCTGGCATGTCCATATGATGATTGTGATGATAATGATATATATACATATGTGTGTGTGTAGAGGCATGTTGGCATGACATTAGCATCATCACCATATGATTGCATAGTGAGAGATTGATGATGAGGTGATGATGATGTGATGTGATATGAGATGATGATATGGTAAAGATCCCTGTCGCTAAATCCTCTCCATGGGAGAGCCAGGCGGCAGAGGATAATATGATATGATGAAATGTCCCTGTCACTAAATCCTCTCTTCGGGAGAGTCAGGTGGCAGCGGATTTGGGGGATGCACCTTCCCTAAATCACCATTAATTCGTGATGGTCCAGGGGAAGGAGAGCCACGGTCCGAGCTTTAGTGTAATCATTGGCCAGGTTGCACTAGAGTAAGGTGAGCTTGGTGATGTCCCAGAATCGGTCTTCACCGACTGTTGGAAGGGAATCATCTATTGAAATGTCTTGTGATGACGACAGCTCGTGGTTCTAGCCGTGTATGAGGAAGAACATGCATACTATTCATTTACATTGCATTGCATGACTGTGTGGATCAGTATATATATATATTGTGTGTGGTTGTTCCCGGTTACTGAGACATTGTCTCACACCCTCTCCCATAACTAACCTTTCAGGTGACGGTTCTGGCATTAGTCCGGAGAAGACGCGGGAGTAGCTGTGTACGTGGGAATACTGGGTCTATGTAGTGTGTGTAATTTGGATGCTGTGCCTCGTGCCAAGTAGGGTAGTATATTTGTAATGGATAACTGAAAGGAATTGATAAAGGATTTGTACGGATTGATGTATGTATATTTATATAGGTTGTATGCATGGTTTGGATGTTGGAGTGTCTATGTGTGAGTTCAGAGTGATGTTGGGCCTAGTTGGTTTGTCTAAGGGTCTGTAGCCCATTTGGCCCAGTTGGGTTCCAGGGGGTCAAATCTCAGAGGAATGGTTTCTTTGAGGTGAAACCTCTTTGGACAAGTTGATTTGGGGGTTTTGGACCGGTATAAATGGTCTCTGAGTGACTAGTTCCCTTTGGTGGCAATTGGAGGTTGTTAGTGGCGAGTTTTGGTCAATAAGTGGCCAAAACGGTGTTAGGGGTCCAGAATCTCCATACGGAGTTGGTTTGAGGTGAAAGTGGTGTCGATGGATAGATGGGGACTAGATTGACTTGTAGGAGTTGGAATCGAGTCAATCGGAGGTCGGAGCATAAAGTTATGCGTGTCAGAAGTTCGCCCCAAAGTGTTGAAGTGCTGATGTGGGACATCAGCAAGGGGGCGCCGCGGCGCCAGCAGTCCAGGCCGCGGCTCCAGGCGTCCAGTGGCACGACATGTTTCAGAGAAAGATGGAGCCGCGGCGGTGCTGTAGCGGTCGCGGCCCAGCTCAAAATTTTGTATTTGGGGTTCGTTTCCGCTGGTTTAAGGCTGTGAGATGTTGTTTGGAGTTGTTAGGTTGGATTTTTTTTTTTGTGAGTTTTGGTTACTTGTGAAGGTAGGATGTTACAATTCACCCCCCTCTTGGGAAGCTAGCATATCTAAGACAAATGAGGTTCTATTTATAGATTTATTGCTTAACTAGACATTAGATACAAGATCTATCCGTTAGAGACATGAACCAACAATTACTCTACAAAACTATCCATTTACTAACTGCATTTAATGCGTTTGACACACTGAAATTCAAATTTTAGGATGTCAACAGATGAATTTCACAGAGACCATAAGCTAAAGACTTTAATGTTGAACTTCCAAAATTTGTCTATTCAAGAGTGAAATTTGAATTTTGTTTTGTCAAATATATCCCATGTTAAAACATACAAATTTTCATATTCAAAGTGCATCTATTGGAAGTGAATAGTTGTCTCATGTTTTTGCAGTGCTCTCAAAATTCAAATTTTGGAGGCCCAAAATTCGTCTATTAGTGAGAAGTTCAAAATGGTATAAAAGTTCTATATTTCAAAATTTGAATTTTGCACTTTCAAAATTCATCTATCAGAGACAGGTTCTAACAAGACTCAGAAGTTCTTATTTCAAAATTCAAATTTTGAAATCCAAAATTCGTCTATCAAAGGGACTGACTTTGAACTCTTTATACACTTTAATATCATTAGAATTTTGACATGACTTTAGAAGAATTTTTGCACATTTTGATAACTATGCTTAACTTGAAATTCAAATTTCAAAACTTGAAATTTATCTATAAAAAATGATAACTCTGGAACTTCGAATTTCAGCAAGCAAAGTTCGAATTTCACATAAAACATATAAGCATTAACTTCAAAATTTGTCTGTTAGCTAGTGTTTTCCAAATCTAATGTATGCTAACATAAGATTTACTTAATCTAACTTATTTAAAACATATGGTAACAAGATTAAGTAATTTTCAAAGATTAAAACCACCTCAAGACCTAAATGAAAAGAAAATATACCTAGTAGCTAGGTCTTCAATGCTTGAGCTCCACTTTTACTTGATCAATTCCTTCTTGGCATGCTCCCTTCTGATCTTTTATTCTTTGAGCATCTTTTCTTTTCTCATTTCTTAAGTGAGACATGATGTTAATTTCCATCTCTTTATTTCCAATGCTACTCTTCCTACTTGGATCATCCTATATTTAATATGTTACACTTACAAACTAAGTAGTTACTTCGATTTATATATCCAACTTATATTATAAACATAAAAGCATAGTGGATATATTAATACATAGCATAATATATGCATTATAAACATCACTAGATGAATGCTAATGCACATTTTACTTCTTTAAAGAACAATATATATAGTAGATAACTATGATGCATTTGTTCTTTATTATTCTACATTTGTCATCATCAAAACTTATATTATATTAAACCTAACATTATCTCTATGGTGCTCAGTTCGAGGTGTTCAGTGATCACAAGAGCTTGAGATATCTTTTTGATAAAAAAGAATTGAACATGAGATAAAGGTGATGGGTATAATTCTTGAAGGATTGTGAATTTGCTTTCAAGTATCATCTTGGGAAAGCCAATGTAGTGGCAGATGCACTGAGTAGGAAGTTGATCCATATAGCCATCATGATGATAAGAGATTAGTTACTAGAAAGACTTAGAGATCTAAAGTTTTTCATTAATATACACCCTGGAGTACTTGTAGTAGGGTCTATCAACGTATCAAGTGAATTGTTGAAAAATATTTGCTTTGCACGGTTGGAGGATAATTATCTTTTAGGCATTTGGAAACAAATTGAAATGGTAGAAACCCAAGACTTTGATATATTAGAAAATGGTATCATTCAGTGTCGTGGTCAGATTTGTGCACCAACCATTGCGGGGTTATGAGAAACTATTCTAGAAGAAGCTCATAAGAGCAAGCACACTATTTACCCAGGTACCACTAAGATGTACCAAGATTTAAAGCAAGGGTATTGGTGGCCAAGAATGAAAAAGGACATCATAGAATATATAGCAAGATGTCTAGTTTGTCAAAGAGTGAAGATAGAGCATCAACTACCAGCAAGTTCATTGCAACCTCTAGAGATTCTGAAGTAGAAATAGGTTAGTATCTCTATGGATTTTGTGATGGGGTCACCAAGGACCTATTTAGAGTACAATGCAATATGGGTGATTGTGGATAGAATAATGAAGTCGGCCCATTTTCTTCCAATTCAAGAGACCATTACCATGGAAAAGTTAGCCCAATTATTTATGAATGAAATTGTAAGGTTGCATGGAGTTCCAATGAGTATTGTGTCAAACAGTGATCCTATGTTTACATCCAGGCTTTGGAAGTCCCTTCAAAATGCCATGAGGACAAGCTTGAATTTCAATATTGATTATCATCCTCAATCTGATGGGCAGACTGAAAGAATAATACAAACTCTGGAAGACATGCTGCGAGCTTGTATTCTAGAGAATAAGGGCAATTGTAATCAATACCTGCCATTGGTCGAATTTGCTTATAATAACAGCTATCACTCAAGCTTGCAAATGGCTTCCTTCGAAGCTTTGTATGACAGAAAGTGTAGATCGCTATTGTGTTGGGTTGAATTGGGTGAACAAAATTTACTGGGCCTGGATATTGTAGATCAAACCTCTCAACAAATAAAGAGCATTCGACAAAAACTTCTAACTACACAAAATAAGCAGAAGAGTTAAGCGGACTGCAGGTGGAGACCATTGGAATTTGATGCTGGAGATCATGTATTTTTGAAGGTCACTCTTACCACAAGTGTTGGAAGATCATTTCGAGCAAAGAAACTCACTCCTTGATATATGGATCTATACGAAATCCTAGAGCAAATTGGACCAGTGGCATATCGAGTAGTGCTACCGCCTAATCTTGCAGGATTACATAATGTTTTTCATGTGTCTCAACTTAGGAAGTACCATTGTGATCTGTCTCACATAATCGATGATGAGAAAGTTCAATTGCAAGAGGACCTGACTTTTGAGGTCATGCTATTGCAAATTATAGATGTAAAAGTGAAGCAGCAAAGAAATAAGACTATTAAATTAATGAAAGTGCTGTGGAATAGCTTGACATCGAATGATGTCACGTGGGAGACAAAAGAATCCATGCAAAGGAGATATTCTGAGCTTTTTGCTTGAGGTAAGAGTTTGAAATTTCAGGGATGAAACTTTTATAAGGACAAAAGAATGTAACAACCTTCAGAATACTATCCTAGACTTAATCTCAAGCTAGCAGGAAGTACACTTGATGAAGTGTACAGGACTGGAGAAACAAGGATTGGAGAAAGAAGCAAAATGGGACAAATCTGAAATTTAAAACAGAGAAGGTTCATGTTGCAGCTTAAAAATTTTCTAGGCTAAGAGCACTTGCGCCACAGTGAGCTTGCTGGCGTCATGGCGAAGTCACAAAATCTGTTTGAATTGGATGAGATCCTATCAGCCAAAATAAAAGAAAATTGAGGAGGAAGCATTTTTCTCTGCTAGGGTTCAAGAATCTTGGTCTTAGGAAGTGATTTCTGGACCAAGGGAGCTTAATTAATTGTTGGTAAATCGATCTGGCTTCCTCTCCTCTCTTTTCCTTTTGTTTTTGGTTTGGAATCAGTGGGAGTATGTTAGGTTTCAAATTTATGGATAATTCAACCAATTAAATGCATGTATTAGGGCTGTAGAAGTGTTATGTAGTGTTAGAAAGCTTTGGATATGAGTTTTGGTTGAATTGTGATGAGTTTGAGTGGAACCCTAGGTTGGAAATTGTAAAGGGAGTGTGAAATCTGAAATGTATGATGTGGATAATTAAGTAGAGCTTATTAGTGTGTAATTATGTTGTTGAAGCTATGGGTTAAGCTTGAATGGATAAATTATCGATTTTGGTTAAATTATGCTTTATGTTAATTGAAGATATTATGACATCGTAGTGGTTGTTTGGTTGATTAGAGAAGTTTTAGTTGTGGTTGGCAATTCGAAAGCTTGTGAGTACTGTGTGTGGGGTTCAAAGGGATCAAATCTCAGAGGAATAGTTTTCCTAGGATGAAACCTCCCTAGACAAGTTGGTTGAGCCCCTTAGGACTGGTGTGAATGGTCCTTGGGTGTTAAATTGCCCTTGATGACAATCGGAAGTAGTTGGTTGTAAGTTTTAGCCAAAAAATGACCAAATCAGTCACGGGTGTCCAAAATCTCCATACAAAGATGAATTGAGATGAAACAAGTGTCTATGAGTAGATTAGGACAAGATTTGGAATCAGGTCAATCGGTGGTCTGAGCATAAAGTAATGCACATTAGAAGTTCGCTCGGGAAATCAGCAAATTGCTTATATGGCTGCTAATACAGGCGCCGCGGTGCCAGTCCCCTCTGTTTCAAAATTTTTTGAACCAAAGAGTACTAAAGTCGTGGCAGCATTGTAGCAGCCACGGCACCGCATCCTATTTTCCCTGTTTGATTGGTTTGGTCAAATTTTCGGAGTTTCAAGTGATGTGTGGGGGTATTTTAGAGTAAGTTGTTACATAATCCCTTGTAAGGGAATTTTAGGTCCTTTTTTAGATAATTTTGTTTTTTTTATTTTTGTTAGTTTCCAATTTATATTTTCTTGGGGTCAAAGTCATTAGTTATATTTAAATTAATATAAATAAAATCTCTTAGATATCCTTTACGGATATTTCCTAAATTTAAAGTGATTATCTAATAGTGTTATGATTAGAATATTAATTTTATTATTTTTCTTTGAATTTTCATTTTTATTATTAGGTTTTTTTATAATTAATTATATCTTTTAGGCTTTCTAGATCTAATAGGATAACTTGAACCCCAAGTATTTCTAGTTGCTTTAAGATTAAGTTTTTCATATTTTACCTATTTAAAGGTTCCTATATAATATATATTCTCAAGAGATGAGTTGAATAATATTGAGTATTTTGAGTTCTCCCTCTAAGCTCTATTATTTTCTTCCTCTGCCTTGAGTTTTCCCCCTAAACTCTTCTATTTTCTCTCTCTCTCTCTCTACTTCTCTTCCTTTTTTTTTTTCTGTCCCTTATCTTCCCTTGTTCTATATCTCTCTCATGTGAGTTCTTCTTTTTCTCCCTCTTTCTATCTATCTTCTCTCTCTCTCTCTCTCTCTTAGATTTTTCTATTCCTCCTTCTAGTTTCTTTGTTCTCTATCTCTCTACCCTTTCTCCTCCCCTGCTCATTAAACTCCCTTTCTATTGGCCAAAAGAAAAAAATTAAGCCCCCCTTTCTGTTAGCCAAAAAAAAAAAATTAAACCCAAGTTGATTCATTCCTTAACAATAAATCAAAATAAAAAAATAGTATGATTTTTGGATTAATAAGAATATCAAGAAAAATTTTGACAAAGTTTAAATATAAAAATCAGTGCAATGAATAATGGAATTGTTTTAATGAGCATAATAAAGGAACCGGATTTATTGGAGTATACTTTAAAATTTTATTAGGTAACTGTGGGCGGGCCAAGGTGGCCTACTTTTTGTTAATCATATCACTCAATATCCAGAATTCACATTAAACTCCAATTAATTTGAGCCGAGCCAAAAAGTCTTACTTCTTTGTTCTTCTTAAGTTTTATCTCATACTTATGTGAGAAAATTTTCAAAATGGAGAGGTGTCTCTTGGCCATATCCTTTATTAAAAGATGTTACTCTTCATTTTAGTTTTTATACCTATTAATGAATATTTGCTCACAAAAAAAACTATTAATGAATATTTGTGTGGATTCATGAAAAGATTCATGAATCATTTAATGACTCTTGAATCATAACGTTTATGAAA
Organism: Adenanthera pavonina; assembly: GCA_026686845.1. Lineage (NCBI taxonomy): Eukaryota > Viridiplantae > Streptophyta > Magnoliopsida > Fabales > Fabaceae > Adenanthera > Adenanthera pavonina. The sequence goes on along the minus strand of JAIVEN010000019.1, from coordinate 4,176,711 downwards.
CATGAAAAAGAAATGTCTTTATCTAGATTCATTGTACATATATTCATGGATCGTGTCTATTCGATAGAGAGTCATGTTATTTCAATAAGTGTCCTTCTTTGCCTATAAATAGTCTCATAATCTTCTATCATTCACAAAAAATACACAAGACACAATTTCAACCAACAACAATTCTATCTTTCTATTATTCTCTCAATTTCAACACACATAAACTCACATGCCTATATCATTAAGTGCACAAAGGATAAAAACAAATTATTACTTTGTGAACACTATTGTTGTTGAGACTTAAGTTTTGAAAGTAGAACATCTACTCAAAGATTTATTGTATCTTATTTTGTAGGAAATTCGTCATTAACCTAGGTTGCCTCCAACCTTTAGAATTGGTGGGGGTATATTAAGTTTAAAGGAAAGTATTGCTCACTCCTTGAAGATATTGTGCATAACTTTTTTTCCAATCTCCTCTTCTATATTTCAAAGATCAATTTCCACCAGCAAAAGTTATTCATATCAAAACATCCCCACAAAAAAATTGAGTCAACTTTTTTTACAAGTACAATAAAAGATACATGAATAACTCTTGAGCTTGACTCACATATACATGAGACAATTTTTTTTGCAATCCTATGACTTCTTGCATTTTTTTTATGTTTTATATTGATTAATTTGACATATTTTTATTTTATTATAAAATTTATTAACTTTGTTTATTGTTTTCACATGCATTTATTTAATTATTACAATAAAATAATTTTTTAAAATTGTTTAATAAATGTGTTATATTTATAATATCAAATAAAAAATAAATGTTATCATGAATATTTTTTATAAATATTTTTAATTTATTTATATATGATTGTGATAGAAACATACTGGAGATTTTATATTAGAAGAGTAAATTAATAATTTTAATTAAATTTTCATAATAGGATTAAAAACTAGACTAAAGTGCATATTTTGAAAATAGAAGGAATATTTCTATAATTTTAGCAATATTGAAGAGTGGTCAATATATTTTACTCTCTCTCTCTTTTTTAACTTTCTAAATCCATGTAAAGATTTTCAAAATTAAGAATAAATTATACAAAATTTTTCTATCTTGAAATTACGTCGATCACCCTTATATGTCTGCATTTTTTTAAGAAAAATAACAAAAGTTAATTTTTTATCAATTTTGAAAATAAAATAAAAATCAATGTTATGTTTTTTTTCTGCCATCAATATCTATGTGATTTCAATAAAATTTTTCGAACACAAGTATAAATTATTTAATTTGGTGTTAATAATGGGTAAAGGCAAAGAAAATACTTTTACATGGCGATTTATTTCACACAACTTTTTTCAAAGCAAAGGACTAAATTAATCATGCAATGAATAGCAAATCCCATCTATTAACTCTCCCAACGCCTCTTCTCTTTATATATACTACTCTAATCTCTCCCTCTTGCTCTCATTCTATCTTCACCTTCCACACAAATTAAACACAGAAATGGTGAAGTTCTCAAAGCAGCTTGAAGCTCAACTCATCCCAGAATGGAAGGAAGCCTTCGTCAACTATTGGCAGCTCAAGAAACAGATCAAGAGAATCAAACTCGCCAAGCATCCCCACCAACCTCTTCTTCCCCGACCTGACTTTGGCCACTCCATTTTAGATTCTCTTCGCTTCCTCTCCGGCAAATTCTCAAGCACCTTCCTCTCCTCCAGCGACAAACCCGATATCATAAGGGTAAAGTATAAATATAGATATATATATATATATATTTCTGACAGCGAATAAATTAAACCAATCAAGTAGTCTTTGAAAGTAATAAATAATAAACTCATTACTTGCCGGCGAGTTTCCGGCTAAGAAGCTGCATGAGTTTGTGGGTGGTGATAGAGAGAGAGAGAGTATTTTGATCGGTGCCATTATAGATTGCGTGTGTTTCTTTGATTTTTTAAGAGGTTTTGTTTTGTAGTGTAGTTTTTGACGTCTTGATGCATAGCTTTAGTTGCTGCTAGAAAAGCGAAAAAGTGATATCGTTTTCGGACAACAAATACAACGTTTTCGGGAATTCTCTTTACTTCATTTCACAAATCTTTAACTCAACCTAGGCATCAAATTTGTAGTAGCCAAGTTGAACCACTCTATATATACTCTGTTTCTCTTTTTGTACATATTACCAAACCGAATATATGTTCAAATAACTCGGAATATATGCACAGTTTATTTTTAATACATATTCGCAGATCTAGAGAGAGAGTCAAAAGTGTGTATTAGTGCCTTTTTTCTGCTGTTCTTTCTGGGAGTTTCCCATTCTCTCACCAAAGTAAGAAAAATGGTACTGGCATTTATGAAGGTATGGGCACCATAGTCATCACGAAATCATCGTGGCCACCACATGAAGAAAAGAATCATATAATGTAAAATTGATCATATGATTAAAAAAATGAAGCTGCACAAAATTTTAAAAAAAATATATCACTATTATTATAATAATTAAGGTCGTCTTGTGATGTAGGTCAGGAGAAAAATCAAGGAGGGTACCCGCGAGGAAGTCTATGAAACTGAACTTGCTCAACTGTTTTCAGAGGAAGATGAGGTACTTTCGAACTGAATGAATTTCTCTCTTTTATTTTTATTTTTTAAAAATATTTTTCTAACCTCTTGATTTAAGTTAAATAAAAAATATATTTTGGCTCGTGTTTTGTGTTTTATATTAATTAATTAATTGGGTTATACCTTTAGGTACGTGCGTTTTTTGAAAGGCTAGATGAAGAGCTGAATAAGGTAATCCAGTTTTACACGAGACAAGAGAGCGAGTTTCTAGAGAGAGGAGAAACTCTGCAAAAGCAGCTCCAACTTTTACTGGATCTTAAACAAGTTCTTGTTGATCGGTGCTGGAAAAATTCTCCGGTAAAACCATCCAATTCTGAAATTTCCTCTCCCTCTCCAGCCGCCCGCGACTCAGATTTCTCCGGTCAGTTCTCTCAAATCCATCTTATATATATATATATATATACTTGCGCATATTGCCTTAAATTAAATTTTATAATTTATAATTCTATTTAAATGAGTTTATTATATCATTTATCATTAAGCACATTTTACTGTAAAAGGTGGTGGATGATGATCAGTTACACGTGTATGATGTAATCCTTAATTTGTTATATGATGAGGAGCATTATTCCAAAAAAAAAAAAACAATCAACACAACATAATATTTCAGTTGGGCAACTAATTTAAAAAAATTCTTGTTGTTGGTTTTTTTCATCACACAAGTATTTAGTATCTGATACTATTAGGTTAAATTTAAGCATTGTTAAGCTCAATTAGAAGCAGTGTTCCTTGTTGTCCATCTTATAAAAAAAAAAGGAAGTAGTGTTCCTAACATGATTTTTTCCTACTCATCATTACGATATTCGAACCCTCAGCTTTGTTTAATGGGCTTCAATTCGATTCAACCACTGATGGTAAATAGCTCTTGTTGTTATATAACTATTTGAGTGACAACATATATACTGTTTAAAAATAGCAGGAATAACATATAATTAATTTTTTTAATTGTTAGGGACAGTAATAATAATAAAATACCCTATTAGATATATTAACGTGTAATGGTAAATCCAGAAACATTGATTTTCATATGTACCAAAAAGAAATATGAAACACAATAATCAATCCATTTTTAAATTTTGTGATCTATATATACATAGAATTAGTACAAACAGAATTAGAGAGAGGATTAACATATAGAGCATATATCTGAAATGGTAATGAATAAAAAAAAAATTGGTGTCTACTCATGTCTCTTAGTGGCTTTGGGCCAAAAGAAAAAATGTCGCTTAGTGGCTGCTGACTGCGTGCATCGTCTGGGAATTGTATTGCAAAGTTGGTGGGCCTTTCTGGGGAAATGTCAGCGCCACACGTGGTTCCATATATATGTGTGTATATAATTTTCTTATCCATGAATTATGGACAAATAAATATGTTATTAATTAGTCAGTTTGGTTATTCTTTTACTTTGCGTATATCTCTATATAAAGAAAAGAGAGTGACATTTTAACTTTCATTCTGAATTTGAGATTTTTAGCATGATTTGCAGATAATTTATAGAGACTGTAACACGTACCCTACCTCCTGACACCTCCAGATTAGACCAAAAACTTTAAAATTCAAATAAATAAAACCCAAACATCTAAAAATAACTCTCAAAAACTTCAGAATAGTGGAAATGAACCCAACACCAAAATCCAGGTTGGGGCTGCGGCTGCAACAGTACCACCGCGGCTCCGGCCTCCCCTGTTTTACATACGCTTCTGCCTCCACTGGCGCCACGGCTTGGACTCTAGAGCCGCGACGTCCCATGCTGGTTTCCACACCAGCAAAACTCAACACATATGGTGGACTTCAGACACGCATAACTTTAAACTTGGACCTCCGATTGACTTGAGTCCAACTCCTACAAGTCAATCTAGTCTCAAACTAACCATAGACACCAACTTCACCTAATCCAATTCCGTATGGAGATTCTGAACCCTTGCCACCATTTTGTCCACTTATTGAGCAAAACTCACCACTAGCCACCTCCAATTGCCACCAAAGGCAAATAGTCACTCAAAGATTATTCAGATATATCCAAAACCCCAAACCAATTTGTCTAAAGAGGTTTCACCTCAAAGAAACCACTCCTCTGAGATTTGACCCCTTAGAACCCCTACTTGACAAACAGGCTACAGGCCCCAAACCACACCAACATGGCCCAACTCCACACAGGGCTAACAAATACCACCATATTGACTTCTCAATATCTAAACCCATATAACCATACATACAACATCCATACAATCCATGTCCATAACCACACATTCATTACAAACCACTCTATCCTACTTGACATAAGATACATTATACAATTTACAAATACTACATAGACTATTCCCACATACTTAGCTACTCCCGCGTCTTCTCCAGACTAGTGCCAGAACCGTCACCTGAAAGGTTAGTTCATGGGAGAGAGGTGTGAGACAATGTCTCAGTAACCGGGGACAACCACACACACACATATATATACATATATCTCATGCAACTCATGAATGCAACGTAAAATAAATGGAATGCATGTCTCCCTTACACACAGCTAGAACTATGGGCTATCGTCATAATAGGACATTTCATATAGGTAATTCTCTTCCAACAGTCGGTGAAGACTGATTTCGGGACATTACCAAGCTCACTTTCTATTAGTGAACCCGGCCAAAGGTAAAACTAATGTTCGAACCGTGACTCTCCTTCCCCTTTCTTACCACGAATTGGCAACGATTTAGGGAAGGTGCAGTTCACTGCGTGCCTTTACCCTCCTGGCCATAGGAGGCGATTTAGCCGCAAGGATCCCATCCTTATCCTTCCTAACATATATATATATATTCCATCCTTATCCTCTCTAACATATATATATATTCCATCCTTATCTTCCCTAACATATATCATCATATATCACATCATCACCACCACCAAATCTACCATATATCATAATCTCACAATGTTATGTGATGATGCTCATGTATCATCATATAATCATCATCATCATATCACAATGTCATGTATACATCATGTCATGTCATGTCAATGTCATCATCATAATCATCATAAACATCATCTAGCTGTGTGCATACAACGATATATATAGAAAATAGTACACATAACACAGCTATATCGTGGTATGAAAGAAACATGCATATGTATGTACAAACATACATACAACATACGATACAAACAACACCCAATTACCTCAGGTTATCAATATCACACTCACACGGGTTCTACAAGCTTTCTTGAACGCCAATCCCATGACTAGCTTTCTCCGAGTAGTAAACAACCTTAACAATACTATAATACCTTGATTAACCACAACATACCAAAAACCAAACATCACAATTCAACCACTTTAGCCTAACCCAAGATTCTAACACCCCTTTCATACATCATTAAGCTCTTAGGAACCATTCAACCATCATACAATTCCATACAACTCGGATTCCTCATACTCTCAACTAAGAACAACCTAGGGATAAGCTCTAAACACATATAATACCTTCAAAACTCACACCCAAACAACAAGAACACCACAACACACTTCATTAGCACCATTTCATCCATTTCAATTGGTAGATTTCGGCTAGAACCGAAGATCCAACCTCAAAATCGAAAAACCCCAAATTTCAACTGAAGAAAATGGAAAAAGAGGAGTAGAGAACACTTACTAACTTGAATCCAAGCTTCCAGAGGCTGAAAACAACTCCCAATGGCCGAATCCAACAAGCTCTAGCAGAGCTTCCTCGGTTCTCCTCCGTTTCTTTATTTCCTGATTGTCCGAAATGATCCGAATTTAAACAAAATTCTCAATCCTCACCATAGCTCCATGGCAGCTCGCCGCGGCGCCACCTCATTCAGCCAAAAACACGCCACTGAAATTGGCTCTCGCCGTGGTGGCCCTGCTTCTTGCCGCGGCGTGGAGCTCTTTCAGACTCCATTTGAGCCTTCCTCTGTCCTATTTTTTCCAGTCCTAAACACAATGCCAAAATAAAGTTATGAGAGGTGTTACAAAGACAGATATGTAGAAAGCCAAATTGTTAAACTTCATATCAATATCACAGGTCATATTAATTTTATATAACTTATATATATACACACATTAGGAATGTAATGGATTTGTGAAATTTTCGTTGCAAATTGGCATTTTTTTGTAATCAAAAGAAGTTACATATTAAGGAAATATATAATTTTATTTTTCAAAATTTTATTGAGGTCTTTTATATTCTCAATGTTCTTGCCCATCCATTAATTAAAAGAAAAATATTGAGGAGTGAGTACGAGTCCAAAACTGGTGCATATCCTTGAAAATCTAACGGGACCATCCAGATTTTATTATTTTATTTTTATATTTTTAAGCTAAAATATTATTTTTTTTAAAGTGATAGTTATAAGATTGATATTATTTTATATTTTGCATTATCTAAAATAAAAATTATTAAAATCAAACGAAAAAAATAACAAATTTAAATAGTCAAAATCTGGTATGAACGATCCTTGAGAGAAGTTCACTTGATGCACATTCTTTTAGTTAAAAAAGGGGATGTGCAATCATCAAGCATTTGGTTCAGTTGATAAGAGATTATAACAGTTTAACTAAAAGTCTTAATTAGAAGTTGAGTTTGATTCACAGGAATACAATTATATTAGTCTAGACCATGAAAAGGGATGTACACCGGATCCAGTGAGGACACACTTAATTACTTTGAATATGTCTATTTATCAATTGATTAATGAGTATGTGATAAGAGGTAATTACTAATTATTTTTTTTGCTACCTCAAATATGTGTTATAATTACAGAGAGTTTTGAAGAATCAGATGAAACCAACTCAGAAATTTCACTAACGGATGAAGTGATGACAAGCTTGGAGAGAAAGGGAGTGAGCTTTGTGACCAAGATGAAGAAAGGAAAGCCGAAGATGGCAGTTAGGATCGATATCCCAGTAACTACGCCGACGAGAGCAATCACAGCGATCACATCAATGCTGTGGGAAGATCTGGTGAATAACCCTAAAAAGGACGGATCCGGGGAATACATCAACAAGAGAAAAATACAATGTGCTGAGAAAATGATAAGAAAGGCATTTGTGGAGCTCTACAAAGCCCTTGACCTGCTTAAAAAATACAGTTATATATTCTCTAATCTATTTCTTTAATATATTATTAATGTAAATGTATTTATGAGAATTTACTTCATTTTCTTGTGCACCTAATTAAGGTAGTATCTTTCAAACAGTTTGTTTAAGAGAAAAATTATGGAAAAGCATAAATTACGTTTTAAATTTATCACTTTAATTAACAAAAGAATTAAATATTCATTTATTATTTTCATATAAGTTTTAGACCAATACGTACAGTTGAGCTACGTCATCTTAGCATAAATTAGAAAGAGCGCTTAAAAAAGGGCTAATTGTGATTAATTGCATGGCAAATCACATAGACACGTTTGGTTTCTGGTACATCAATTTATAAATGAAGGTTGGTGTGACGGTTCGAATATACACATGTATGTATGTATGTATGTATGTATATGGGTTGGCATTTGGTCTACATTCTTAAGATCTATACCTGTTATTATTTATAATTATTTAAGTAAAATAAATTTGATTTTTAGATGATTTAATTTTTTTTATTTTTAATTTAAATCATTATTTTCACTAATATTTGTTCCATGTTCCCTTTTACATAAGAAAATTAAAATTGAATAAAAATAATAAAATATGAATTGTCTAATTGGAATTTAAATTAAAGTTAAAATAGTTCATATGGAAAAGTCTTGCAGATAATACAAATTTTAAAGATAAGCACCGAATTTATTTGTGTGGAGCCAAGATGTTTCTATAATCATCTAAAAGCTGCGGCCAAAAAAAGGAAAATCATCTAAAATCCATCTAATGTGAAATGCCACCATCCACTCTTAATGTTTATGCTAATTTTTATTTATTTTCTTTTTCGTTTTCTTTTTTCCTTTAACAGAAATTATCCTTTTCTTTTCGTCCCAAATTTCCCATCCTTAGTTGTTTTCACTAGATATCTATGCTTATTTTATTTTAAAAATAATGATAGCCATAAATATAGCTTTTCTCTTTCTTTTCTTTTTGTTATATTAGAAGAGTATAAACTTCGACATCTGCACATATCTCAGCTGTACTCTTACCATTATAAGCTAGCCTCCAATGGTTAAAGTTTTTTTTTTTTGGAAAAATTGAGTTTTGGTGCCAAAAAATAAATATTTTGTTTTAGGTACCAAATTTAGAAAATTTTCTATCCTAACTTAAAAATATTCTATTATCACTTAGTACCAAAAAATTATATCTTTACCTAGAAATTTTCTGTCCTAACTTGAAAAAATTCTATCTTGACCCTGAAACAAAATGAATTTTGATCTCTTTTTTCAAATATTTTGATGTTTTGGTCCTTTTTTTTCCCCAATTTTCCCTTTTTTTTACTTCATCATTTAACTATTATATATATAGTCGTTTTCAACAGACAGTTTCCAAGATTTAATTGGAAATAACAACATGCAACAATAATAATGCCTTGTTTTTTTTTAAATCAATAAAATAAATTAGTAAATTAATTAAACTTGGAAAAAATAGGAATATGTGTGTGCGCGGGTCATTTCTGTTAACCCTTTTTTTGGGGTCGGGGGTGGGGGTTAGGGAACACTAAAGACACTCCAATTAACTTTTAGATAACTTAACATGTGAAAGATTTTTATTACGTATAAAATGAAAAGTGTTTCTCACTAACTTTTGTCATGCAACTATATGAGGCACTCAATTTTACATTTCTTGATGGAATAAATGTTTGATTAGATTATGGTGAATTAATTACATGAAGTTTTCTAATTACCATAAGTGTATACACACACACACACACATATATATTATCCTTTGATTCAGATTATGCTAACAAAATTCTCCCTCATTTTGGCAGCTCATTAAATATGATGGCCTTTACAAAGATACTCAAGAAATTTGACAAGGTAAGTATATTATCACAATTCAAGCATCTTAATTAATGTGTTTACGTCTCAATGTTTATATTCCTAATTTTGTAATTAAATCATGGTGAAAATAATGATTAAATTATAGCTTTTCCTGGCTAGTATTATTATTAGCTGTATATACATATATGCATTATTGGAAGTACTTACTTTAGGGTCATATTCATTCAGGTATATTTTGCAAGAACTATTACTACTACTAATAATACTAGTGCTCTCTCATCATTCATCAAACTAACTTGCATATGATCTGATCAAGAAAAACTAACTTGCTTATGACTTCATTTCTCACATGAAGATTGTGAGACTTTCTAACAGTTACCTCCAAATATATGTATTTCGTGATTGAATTAAACATAATTCCTATACCTTCAACTAATTTATGAGTCATAGCACATGAACTAAAGATAGTGACATCAACCTCCATCACACTACTATTCTTTTTTTCCTTTACCTCTATAGTAGTCTGTACTATGATATTTTCTTATGTTCAAACCTATGTTTAATTTCAATTAGAATCATGACAACTATGGTGGCACAATGACCTAATTAACAAACATTATTTATTTAGCTCATCATAGGTATTCAATATTTAGTCGGCCATTTTTAAGGGCCCTTCTAACCTAGGAATAAATTACATAGATTTTTTTCTTTTTGTGAAATTTGTTATAACTATACAGACGTTCCTTAAGTTTTGCTAAAACAATGTAAATATATATTTTATTTTATGAACATAAATACAATTTTCTGCAATTTAAACTTGCTGATCAAAATACAACCCATTTCAAATTTAATTTAGTTAAAAATATTTATTTAAGTTAACAAAGCACACCACAACTCTAATTATTTTTTATTTTATATTCATCTTATTATGTTTTTTAATAATTTATATTGATTATTATTTTTATTTTCTAGTTATAATTTAATTATTTTATGCCATCAAAACATTTAAAAGAAGAATGCAGTTCAATATAACATTTTGTTTCAACCTAACTAACTATTATTATTATTATTTTTCTTATGTTCAAACCATGTTTAATTTTATTATGATTGTGATCTCCCCTTTCAATTAGAATCATTATCACTATGGTGGCACAATGATGATCTAATTAGCAAACATTATTTATTTAGCACATCTTACGTATTCAATACTTAGTGGTGCATTTTTTAGGTGCTTTTTCACTACTAGAAAAAACCAATTTAGCGAGGGACAAATCGCTCTCTAAATGTCATTTTTCCCTCACTAAATTGAAAATAGCGAGGGATAAAATCGATCGCTATTTTGGTCGCTATAAATTGCGTCGCTAAATTTAGCGAAGGATGAGTTAATTCTCTCGCTAAATTAGCGATGGATTTAATCATTCTTTAAATTTAGCGAGGAACTTATTCCTCGCTATTTTCTCATTAAACTATAAAAAATTCAATACTACCATATCATTGCCATGTTATCACCAAGACCGCGCCACATCACATCATTGCCATATCACCCCGCCACCCATGTCACATTACCATGATCACAACATACCACCATGATCACAACATACCACTGTCATGTTATATAATGATTTCAAATATGCATTTACTTAGATTTGAACCCATAACCTCCTGCTCTTAATGCCTTTATATTCAGATTTTTGCCAGTTGAACTGGAATGTATTTGTAGTCTTTATATGAAATATTAAATATATATTATTTATCTACACAATAATACACACATATATATTTATAAATTAATATATTGTTAAAAAATAAAAATATATTATAATTTCAATTATTAATATCATAAAATACTTTATATTTTGAATTTTGTAATAAATGAATTTTCAGTTTCATTTTTTACCAACAAGTTATAAAAATTAATCTAACTATTTTTATTAATTTAAAATAATCAACTGATAAAAATAATTTTATAAATTATTTGTTAAAAAAATTTTAATTCATTAAAATTAAATTTTTAATAAAATAATTTTAATCTATTAAAATTAATTTTAAAAAATTTAGTGAGGGACAAATCTCTCGTTAGATTTCTCACTATTTATAATAATTTAGCAAGGTAAATGATATTCTTTGTTAAATTTAACAACAGCTACAAACTTATAATTCGTCACTAATTCCCTCACTATTTAGATCATTTAGTGAGGGATAAGTGATCTCTCACTAAATTTAATTTTTCTAGTAGTGTTTAACCTAAGAATAAATTACGTAGATTTCTCTTTTTATGAAATTTGTTATAACTATACAAACGTTCCTTATGTTTTGGTAAAACAATATAAATATTTTTTTATCTCAATAAAATTATTTTTTATCTTATGAATATAAATACAATTTTTTTCAACTCAAATTTGCTGATTAAAATATAGCTCATGTAAACTCTAATTACTTTTTATGTTATATTTATATTGATTAATTTAATCTTAAATCCTATGTATGAGGTAAACAAGAAACTAGATTAATTTGATTATGTACTCAAAATGTATAAGCTAGATTAAATACTTGTTGAGAAAGTTTTATTACTTTTGTGATCCTACCCAACTCAATTTAAATCAATTTAAATTAAATATCAGTTGGTTTCATACAAAAGAAAAATGTCTAGACTTGAATAAATTGAAGAAAGAAACTAGAATTTGAGCCACGTACACTTTTACACATATATCATATAATCCTTAACATTTAAATTTGCATGACATGGACAATTTAAAATTATTGCCATTTGATGAACAGGTATCTTGCCAGAAAGCTTCAGCAAATTATTTAATAGCAGTGAAGCGATCCCATTTCATTAGTTCTGATAAGGTATGTTGTGTCTAATTCTACAAAGCCATTTAATTTAATTATAATTATTATGCAAAATATGGGCCATATGTATTTTTTAATATTTAATTAAAATCTGTTGTTTTGGAAAGGTTGTGAGACTAATGGACGAAGTGGAATCCATATTCACAGAGCACTTCGCCAACAATGATAGAAAAAAAGCAATGAAGTTTTTGAGACCCCAACAGAACAAAGATTCTCATATGGTCACCTTCTTTGTCGGTAAAATCTCTCTCTCTCTCACAACCCTATCATTCTTTGTAAAGATAATCTCATTATTAATTAATGTTTTATAATTGTGTGGCCAATATTTGATAGCATGGCAATTTTATAGAAAGTTTAGCAATCCCACATAAGTAAAATATAATATAATAATTATTTTATCAACTAATATAATCAGGGGTGTTCAACTAATCCGATAGCTGGTAGACTAGGTTCTACCTTATATGCAAAATCTATATAATGAGTTGATAATGATACTATTTGTTGAATATCAAAATAGAATTTTTTGAATTGAAAAAATGATTTCTTTACATTTAAATAAAGATTAAATTATGTGTTCAAGAGTCTCAAGTGAGTCATACTATTTCGGACTTATAAATAGTGTAGTTTCTTTACATTTTATAATATATATTGAATGAATCTTGATATTGATGATTTTTGCTGTGACTGAAGTTGTACGCTAAAGATCATGATTTTGAACTCCCAAAACATCCAACTTACTTTGCAGAATTTAGACATCTATATATCATCATTAAAATTTAAAGTTATATATTATAAATGCAATAGAAAAGTGGCTAAAGTTATATTATTATCGTTTCTTTCATTTTTCCCATTGCATTGCCGTCAAACTGCTATTTTAAATGCATAATGACAGCACCATCACTTTAAATTGTAGCGCAATATCCAGGGACATTACTTTCCTGGGTCAGCATAGCCTATTATAGGCCATGTTTGTTAAAATATATAACACGAAGGGAGAAAGGAAATAGGAACAGAAATATATAACACGAAGGGAGAAAGGAAATAGGAACAGAATAGATTATATACTATTACGATTAATGGATTACTATTAAACGTAGTCATTGATTGGATTACTAATACCAAGGCAATGGGTGGGCCTAGCTAGATAATGGGTCAAATATTTTAGAGAAAATATTAATAGGATTCCCAATAAGTATATCTTTAAATATTTTATTAATTCTTAATTAATTCATTTATATCATTACGGCCAAACATAAAAAATATATATGTTCCTTATGGTAGATTATCTATTCAAAATTGTAATTTATTAATCCCTCAATATAGAATAAACTAGATTTTTTTTTTGTGTGCAAATGATGATCTTTTAGAAATTCTTTTATTCAACTATATATTGATTTGGACAAAATTTTAGGTGAAAACTCAAAATTTAAATTAAAAAAGTAAAACAAAAAGTATATAGAAGAGATAGAAATAAAAATAAAAATAGAATAAAAAGATACATGAAGTCTAATATTTTAGCATGATATGTATTCAGGTTGTGTGAAATTATATATACATACATTTTGTGTCACAAAATTTATGAAATTAATATATATATATATTTATATGAAAGAACAAAATTATGTATTAATGTACAGGCAATGTGAGTATGAATTTTCATTTTTTATTTTTTTCACTTGCATTAACAATAATTCAAGCTTTTTGACCTTTTTGTGTACTGTTGTACACATGCAGGTTTGCTTACAGGTTGTTTTGTATCCTTGTTTTGTGTGTACGCAATCCTGGCTCATCTCTGTGGTATATTCTCTTCTAGTACAGAACCAGCTTATATGGAAACTGTATACCCTGTGTTCAGGTACTATAAATATATATATATATTTCTTCTTTTTCCCAACAATATCAATCAATCAACAAATTTAAGACAAAAAAAAAATGCACTATATATACTATATTGGAGATCTGAGTTTAATTTGTGCACAACTAAGTGTTAGAAATTGTTATGTGCAGTGTGTTTGCATTGTTAAGCCTGCACTTGTTTATGTATGGATGCAACCTGATCATGTGGAAGAGCACAAGAATAAACTTCAATTTCATATTTGAGTTCTCGCCAAACACAGCACTCAACCACAGAGATGCCTTTCTCATTTGCACCACCTCCATCACTGCTGTGATTGCAGCTATGGTCATTCATCTCCTTCTTAGGGCTGCAGGCTTTTCGCCTTCCCAAGTTGATGCCATTCCTGGAATTCTTCTTCTGGTCAGTCAAATATTTAAATATGTTCAATTCTTTTCAGTTGCCTTTCTTTATTTTTTTTGATGAAATTATATATTCCTGTGAAATTATATTTTCTGGATGTGAAATCTTTGAGAAATTCTACGAGAACATATTTTCTCACAAAATTTTCAGTTTTTTTAAAAAATTGCATTAATTTGCTCCTATTTTTTTAAATCTCAGACAGATATATTAAAAAATATAATCTTCTCTTACATTGATTATAAATAAAAAATTTATAAAACTTATAAAATATAATGAACATATTTTATTTTAATAAATTTTATTTTTATATTCATTTAATAAATATTTAAATTACTGTTTCTTAGGGAAATATTCTGCAAGAAATTCTCTATTGTCATGTATATTGAAACACAAATATATTTTAATAGACTTGTATTGATTCTTTGCTACCATTTTGCAGTTTTTCATGGTCCTACTCATTTGCCCCTTTGACACTTTTTATCGCCCAACACGGTACTGCTTCATTAGGGTCATTCGCAACATTGTTTGCTCTCCTTTCTATAAGGTAAACAATTCCCTCATTAACTCATTGTTTAGAGATTTTAATAAATCTATTCATGGACTTTTACTTTGCCATTAATTGTTTTGAACTATATATTCTTCATAGTCAGAATGAAATGTCAACACAAATATGATTGATATGTCCTTTATCAATGTTTCAAGCGTAATGAATGGCCTTTCACATGAGGGAACCTGCTTGATATGAAGATCAAACTATTTTTAGACTTTCACTTAACATTGTAATATTTTCAAATGGAATGATCATTGACTAAATAAATTACTTTGTTCTGCATCATCTGATCTAATTTATCATTGCCACAGGTTTTGATGGTAGACTTTTTCATGGCTGACCAACTAACAAGCCAGGTTAACAGACAAGTTGATACTGTTATTGTCCTTTTTCCCTTATCTACCTCTTTTTAATCATCGTAATTAACAATAAATGATGTTTGTAATATTAATGCAAATGTAGATTCCATTGTTAAGGCATTTGGAAACCACAAGTTGTCACTTCTCTGCTAGAATCTTCAATACACACCACCCAGGGACATGCCATTCAGGAAGGTTGTACATGGAGATAACATACATAATCTCATTCTTGCCATATTATTGGCGCGCTTGGCAAGTATGTACATGCCTTTTAAATTTCCTTTTACGCACTGAAAAATTACCGCATGCATATGTTTAATGATGAACTTTACAAACATGCAAGAAACTTCATTTAAGTCTAATGCCATTGATACTTAGGAACAAGCTTACTGTGTTTATTTTATGCTGCATGTACTGAAAAATATCATCAAACTAACACCTATGTTATATAAACTTTGGTACAAGTGTGCAAGGAGATGGTTTGATGATTCTGATTTGACCCATTTGGCAAACATGGGGAAGTATATTTCAGCCATGGTGGCAGCTGGAGCTAGAGTAACATACGGCAGACAAGAAGGCAATCTGTGGTTTGCTGTCGTATTGATCACTTCTATTGTGGCCACTGTTTATCAATTGTATTGGGATTTTGTTAAGGACTGGGGTTTTCTAAATCCCAACTCAAGAAACCCATGGCTCAGAGATGATCTAATTCTAAAGAATAAAAGTGTTTACTACATATCTATGGTAAGTACGGTCTCTTTGTCTCTCTTATGGGAAAATTACTTTAACTTCCCCTAAACAAATGCCTAATTACAAAATTATTACATCAAATTTAAATGGTAATAGAATAACTCATTGTGGATTGTCCTAAAAATTGTGATCCTCATGTGACCACTTACGTTTGCATTTTCTTTAATTTCCTATTTGATGCGTATTCATGAAAATTGTTAAGTGTGTAAGGAGCTTGACAACTAATTTTTACTAGAACTCACCCGCTTTTTTAAGCATTGTCTACTACTAAAAGAGGTGGTCTGTTGCATTTTAAAGTTTGTATGCTCATTTTCTAATTAAACCTTTGTTAAGGAAGGAGAAGTGTTGTCAAATTATACTCTTTTCCCTTTAGCTTTGCATGTAGGTACCAAGATCTCTAAAGGAATTACACAATGTAACATCAATGTAAATTTAGGCCCTAGTTGTTTGACTAGAAGAAAAACTAAATTGCAGGCATTGAACGTTGTCCTGAGAGTGGCCTGGGTTCAAACTATCATGCATCTCAAAGTAGGACCTGTTCAGTCAAAAATGCTAGGGTTTTTGTTAGCTTCACTGGAAGTTATTCGTCGAGGGCATTGGAACTTCTACAGGTGCTTTCTTTTGCCTTTATATTAGAGATATTAAAACATTGAACTAGTTATTGACATTACTTTGGACGAATTTTCCTGTTGATTACTTTATTAAACTCAATATGTGAAGAGTCTACGGTTTGCAGCTTCTTCATCTACTTGTTAGAGTTAAAACAGTAAGAAAAATAATAGTATCGCTCTTTTGAGCATGACATGTTTGTTTCCCAAGCAGGTTGGAGAATGAGCATCTAACTAATGTTGGTAATTTCCGAGCAGTCAAGGCAGTTCCATTACCGTTTCGAGAGATAGACTCAGACAATTGAGGTGGTTTTCTTACGTGCATGCATGTAAAGATGTCCTACAAACATGCTAACATATGAGGGGAAATCAATACGTTGAAGAATACCATCTTTTAATTGATTGAAAATGAGAATTGACATCTCTCATCGTTCATCTCATACCATCCGATCATTCAGGTGTGAATAGGCACCAATTGTACTGCACAAAAGTGTATCACAAAAGACATCTGTCGTGTAAATTTCCTTCCTCGGCATCTAATTAATCTGTACCTATAACTAGAATTATCAAGTTGGTGATTTTGAGACTAATTACATTAATGAGAGAATTGCACAAGTGTTGCATGTACGAATTTTGAGGATGAAGTAATAATTGGATTTGCTGGTCACCCGAGCTGAGGGGGTGAATACGTTTTGTTACAAATCTTAAAAACTTTTTCAAAGCTTTAAACACAATAAAACAGTGAAGAAAAGTTAAAACAGGAGTATCTTTGAATATAGAGTAGTGAAACTAAGATTTGAACAAACAAAGAGGAAAATCACAAAAATTTTTTTTTACTAGTTTGACTCAATCACATAGCTCACGTTAATTCCACAAGATTATATTTGAGATTTTTCACTAACTTGCAAGATTTAAATGAGCTCTTGTAGCCATAGTACAAAATGAGACTCAAAACCATAAATTGTCACATCCCAAAATCTAGGTGTGACAGGCACGGAATTAGAGATAAATTTCCATTTCACAAGCCTTAGACACATACAAACTCATATTTAAAAAAAAAACAAGCAATTATAAATCACATGACCTTAATTAAGCTTACTTTTACATATATAAAGAAGTTTAGGTATTTTGTAGAAATTTCAGCAGAGATTTCTCAATAAATAGAACCTTCTAAAAGTCCTACAATAGCATACCCAATCAAAATGCAATAAATGGAGCTTTGCTCCACAGCAAAACATGTATCAATACATCAAAAGATAATGGTCCAGTCTATAAGTTATGTGGAGCAAATCTAAACTAAATACAGAAAACATAATAATATAAATGTTTCACTTTCAAAGTGAATTTTTCCAAAAGAGTGATTAGAAGCCTCCTAGTAGCAAAAGATGTCTCTCAAGGATCTGCCGAAGGTGTATGGTCAATTCTACTATATGAGACCAAAATATTTATTAGTAAATAATGTCCCAAACTAAAAATATTAATATTGAAAAGAAGGTAAAATAAACAATTGTAAATTCCACTATAAGTATAATTAAACTTGAAACTAAAATCAAACCTTAAAAAGAAATCAATCTTAAGTCAAAAGTAAACAAAGTCAAACTTAACAAATTTAATCAACAATTTTCTATAGAAATAACTTAATCAAGAATAGATGAAAGAATCAAAATATGAATATATAAAACATGATATAAGAATCTTATGAGAAATTTAACATAAAGATTAAAACTTTTCTTGAATTTCATTTCTCGAAAGGACCTAAACAGAATGAAATAACAAGCATGAACACATAGTCCAGGAGGCTAAATAAACAATTTGGCATGGCTAGAAGCCACAAAAATAGGCATGAGTTAACAAAGCTCACGAATGATAGGTGTGAGTACAATATTCATGAAAATCCATCCCTTTGTTCCACGTGTGTTGGCCAAACCACGGTGCTAGCACCTCCTATACACCTTGCTAGCTGGGTGTTAACCATGGTATACCAAGAACTAACTGAACTACTATTAGCAACCAACACTTTGTACTTGGCCCCTTAAAATCATTTCCAGCTTTCATGGAGATTTCAAACATCCATTTATTTCAATACATTCATAATACATCTGGTATAAGCAATAACTTCGAATAATAACTCATTCTTTCCATGCATGTATAATCTTTGGCAAAGAAGTGGAAGAGACTTGAATAAAACTCACATTTTCAGTAAACATCTTTATAATCTCATATAAAAATGCAAAAGCTTCATAACAATAAAAACAGAGGTAAAATGTAATAACCCCACTTCAATTGTTTCAGACATGTATGTGATTAATGGAAGGATATTATTGGAATTATATCGGACTGAAGGAACTAGATCCAAGGAAAATAAGTAAAGAAATGAAGCAACAAATTATGGAAAAAAATTCTAATTGGTGGAAGTGTCCATTTATATTTTTCCATTAAAGAAAACTTCTCAAGCTTTCACTACTACACTATGTGCTTTCTAGATCGGTTAAAATAGACTTTTTATATCGGTTCTGGTATAAATATAGAATAAGTAGATGTAAAAAGTGTCATTTTCTAGATTGGTAAAATTATTTTTTAGCTCGGTTGTTTAAACAACAGATCTAGAAAGTCATTTAAAAGTATTTTTTTGTGTGAAGACCTTTTACATCAATTATGACTCATAACCGATCTAGAAAGTTTTTTTATATTTTACATATAATTATTTTTTTTGGATGATTGTAGAACCTCGTGAGGCTTTAATATAAATCCTCCACACAACAAAATAGATTATTTACAAATTTCACATATGCTATTAGACAACACATCAAGTATATTATAATCAAATCACCACTAACAAAAAAAAAAACTAAAGTCCCGCAAAAAAATTAGAAATAGAATCCAAGTGCGTAATAATGACAATAGTATGGTTTATTCAAAGATATTTAGCAAAAATTTACATACAGAAAAATGGCTTTGCTTCTTTCCATATCTCTTCATATCATGTGTGAAGTTATAATCCAATATGTTCTAATCCATATTTACAGAAATTCTTGAAAAGTGAATATCTATCCTTAAATTTAATTAATATGCTCATATCTATCATAGTACCAGCACTAGAACTCACAAATCCCAAGATTAAATTTACTCTGCTCATATCCAGCTCTTTTGTTATAATGAACTTTAAATGATAAAGCCCGTATTTCCAAGGTTGAGCCCAAAATCCAATCTGCATCACATTTAGAAAGCTGTTGTCCTTTATAATTGATTTTAGTGCTCCCACAAAACATCAGTAACAGTGCATACACAACACCCGATAGTGCATGACCTATGCTCAAATAAGTCTTATTATGCAAAAGGGTGGATTTTAATATTGCACACTTAGTGACTCAACTTATAAAATATGTTATCCAACTTCAAGTCACAATAGGCATACTTGCTTTTTTTATTAAAAAAAAGAATAGAGGTAGCATTTGGCACACAATATACATCCAGGATACATATTAACGTACTAAAAGCTTCCAAAATGTACTACTACTAAACTTGCATACCATTGCATGATAGTAGTTTAAATAAATCACTCATATCAATGGTGGCATCTTGGTTGTATAATAAATCCCTGCACAAAAGTGATTTAGAGGAGTAGAGTGCAAACTTTAAGAGTTGACAACCTAAGCATTATATATGGATAGAAAATGAAAACTTAAAAGGTGTGTGTCAAAATGCATTAAATGATCAAGTTTTCTAGCTTTAGTTTCTTTGGGAATGAAACCTTAGTTATACTTGAATGATCATCCAAAATGACCAAGTGAAACTGTTTGCCAAGAGCAAAACATAACCAAGTAGCCAATGGTCACCATGTATGCTAAAGGCATGTTTAGAGAGAAGGAACTCCATGTGTAATAGCTTCTTTCCTTTTTGCAGCAACTTCTTAGGTATATTTTTCTCCAATCTAACATATTTAACACCGAAACAAATGATCAATTATGAATAGAGTTAAAGTGACAACAAGAGATACATCAAAATATAAATCCTCTGTCCATGAAATGCTCCCAGAATAAAAATGTTTACTTTTGGCATAAGATTTATATGATTTTACCATGAGAAAAAGTAATCTCAGCTTCATATTACAGTTCCAGGAGAAACTGCAAAATGGTAGCAAGGAATCAGTTCATCAACTGGTAAATCTTGATTATTTTCCAGCATCAAAATTCCATTGAAAAAATATGATGCTAACAAGATTTTTAGTTTGGAACGTCATAGAAAGGTTACAACAACTAATGGTCAGAAATCTCATTAAATAATTAAACATGGAAATCAAGTCATAAAAACCAAATTGACTAAAATTCATTCGAACCTAGAGCTGTCAGTTAAAAAAGTTGTCATTGACAGCCACAATGGAAGAACGGTACTTAGTTACTTGAAGTCATAAGGGACCAAAAAAAGAAAAATGGAAGAGATGAGAGAAGATGAAGCTGATAGAGACAAATGGACCAAAAGAACACAATAACATTGAATGAAGGATGGAGGAGATCGAATCCGACAACCACAGCACCTAGGATGATCGTAACCTAGGGTTTGAGAATCTTCTGCTTCTTCCTCTTAAGATTGTCGTGTCTTAAAGCGTTTTGGAGGAGTAGAGGACAAGGTTGAAGGAGGCTTTAATTCGTCAGCGAAGGAGAATTGAAGATAAGAAGTTGTGATGGTGGGTTTGAACGTTTGCGATGGAGAAAGGAAGAAGGGATGGGGCTTCGCAATGAGTTTTACTTTTCTATTCTTTTTCTCCTTTTTTTCATTTATGTATTATATGTATTAGTTGGATGGTCTAGATCGAATTTCTAGATAACCAATTTAGAAAGTTCAAAACATATGAATTTATTTACAAAAATACCACCGACCATTTTTCTAGACCGGTTCTTTAAACAACCGATCTAGATTGTAGATATAGAAATCATTTTTTGTATTAGTGTTTAAATCAAGCCAAGGATCACTTTAATTGGATTTTTGTGGATTAAGTTATGATTTTTGGAAGGAGACTAAATTGCGAGACATAATTGATTCATCGACATGGCAAAAAATCAGAATTTTGGAGATAGAATAGGATAGCGTTGCGGTGGAACTGTTCACGGCCGTGGTGCAAGTTGCAATACTGCTATATATCAAAACATGTATTACTCACTATAATAGTATTTTGGTCGAGGTTTTTGGGGTTTTTGCTAGGGTTCGACTCTTGGAGCTTGGGAACTGAATTTGGGTAACATGATTTCTCTTCTTACTCTTCTCTTTTCTCTTGTTTCTTAAAGGAAATCCATGGGTGAGGCTTTGGTTTTGAAATTTCTGAAGATTTCACCAATTAATTTGTGTTTAAATGCTTCAAAATAGTGTTGTGCGGTGTCTTTAAGGTTTGGGTTAGGCAGTTTTGATGTGTAGTGGCCTAAAGATACCCATCCCTAGCCTCTACCATGTGGGGTTTTGTGATGGGCAAGTTTTCTGAGTTATGTTGGCATATGGGAAGCTAAGTTATGGTTAATAAAGAATGGCTAGGATATTGGTTTGGCAATTTTATTGAGTATAAGCTTGGAACCCTAAGATATGGCTCATCAGAAGCAATCTTAACAATTGATATGTGTGTAAATTGATTGTATAGGATGTAAACTCCTTTAATTAGAGTATCTACACTCCAAAAAATTGTTGGGAAGGGGTAAATTTGTTAGTAAATGAATAACTTGTTGTATGAGGGAGTTTGGTCTTGTATGTCCTAAGTGGTCTTGGGAAATTCTAATGGTTCAATAGGAGTTTTGATGAATCTTTGAGCTTTGTTTAGTGTTGAATGCTATCTATTTGGCTTGAATTACATTTTCCTCTTGTGTGTGTGTAGTGGAGATTCTATGGCCTACCGAGGTAATGTGCAAGATAAGCAACTTGAGGTAACCGGGGAGTAACTTTTTTTGTTCAATGAGTTTTGAAGTTTTCATATCATGATATGTGCTTTTAAATCTTGGTTAGTAAGTTTCTTGAATCCTTTTATCTTTTTGGAAAATTGTGATAAGAGATGGAAATGGTTAACTATGCATGCTTGTGTGTATATGCATATATGTGTGTGTGTGTGTATATCTCCAAGTAAGTGAGGAAGGGCTCAAGCCATGATTGTTGTGTGTACCCATTTATATTAGGTCTAAAGATATAGTGTTAATATGACCTTAGTAATGATGATAATGATGATCTTAATGATAACAAATTGAATGTAAGAGATTGATAGCACAGTGATGATAAGAATGATGACAATGGATAAGAATGACTAATGTGAATGTATGTGTATATGAGTATAAATATATGAAGGTGATAATGATCATGATAATAATGAATGATACTAGCCCATGTGAAGGTATACACATGTGCTTATCCTTATGAGAATGATGGATGTTGTTATATGTATATATATGATTATTATGCATCTCCATGAGACATCTTGTATAATGATGATATGCTAGCATGATCATAAACATATGGCATGAGATGATATGTTAGCATACATTGGGTATTGTCATGAGTTGTACTTTGGGATGGCATGATATTGTTGGGTGACGATGCTTTGATATCACATGGTATGCTAATCTGTTAAAGAGCATACAAGGTCTTGTGTTTAGGTGGTGTGGTTTATGATATCCCTATCACTAAATATTCATCATTGGTAAGGAGACTTAGATGGTAGTAGATTGGGGATGCACCTTCTCTAAATAGCCACCAATTTGGTAGGATCAGGGAAAGAAGAACCATGGTCCAACCATTAGTAGAATGGCCTTTGACCGGGTCATGACTAATGGGAAGTGAACTTAGTGGTCACCCTAGAATCATCCTTCACTAGTTGTTGGAAGGGGCTACTTGTTGAGGTTACTTTATGGCAGTAACTAGCTCATGGTTTTTGTCGTAATTGATGTGGAGTTGTATTACATATCATGTGTATTGCATCATACATTGTGTAACATCTTAGCTTTAGACCATATTTTCCATGTATTAGACCTTATTATTGTCCATTTAATTATGTTTAGAAGCTTGAATCAAATGAGAGACCACAATAGAAAAATTTAAAACTTTTGGTTACTATTTATTTGGTCTCTCCATTTTCTAGATTGAATTTTGAAAATTCATAACTAAATTTATAAAAATTTTATGGAGGTGATTTAGTCTCTAAAAATAGATTAAAATAGTCTCTACATGGAAAACAATATGAAACGGGACTTTAATCTTGTCAATTGATGAAGTATTTAGTATGAAATTTACTGTTTGTATGGTCACTTTTCACTTCTCTAGGATTTTGGCATTATATTGAAAAATTCATTTCTAATCCTATTTTGAGTCAATTCATGTATACTTTATATCACTGGAAAGCTTTATATGCTTACTTTTCATTCGTTTTAATCTTGTGTATTTATTCAACTACAACAAAGCATAACATCATCTTAACCCATTAAGGGTCAAAACATAACTATTACTAGAACAATTTTAGGAGAACATATATAACTCTCGTTATATAGCTCCAATCACATTCAAACCAATGACATATTAAACTTAGAACATAGATATTTTTATATAAACAACTGAATTTTTGGAGCTTTACACAATTTTATACTACCTTTTTAAATCAAACCATATTTGCAATAAAAATCATGGTTTTATAGATTTTTTGCTCTTTTAAAGACTTACCTTAATACTTGGAACTTCAACCTTTGCCTCTAACTCTTCTTTTCTTCTTCGAAACTTGCTTTTTTTCTCTCCTATGGCTGCTGTAACACACTATTGCAAATGTGGTCTTATGCTCTTAACCGTGCTTCTTGAGGAGATATGAGAGAAGTAAATAGTTAAGTTGAATTAATTAGCTTAATTAGTTAATTTTTATGACTTGATTTAATAAAGCTTTTCCAAAAATTCCTCCCTTGTCCCCCAAGTTATGCAGCATATCATTTTACAGACTTATTGGCCAAAAATTACTTCATAAATTTAATTGGATCAAAATACCTTTTACTGATAACATTTACCCAATCAATTAAATAGTTTTACCGTAATTGTCATTAAATTGGAACAAAATTATCCAAAATTACCTTTGGACTAAAATCATATTCTCAATTCAAAATATATCTAAGTAGGATCCATTCACTCCTTGATAATGTACTGCATTTCTGCAATATAAAATCTCTTTTAATTGATATAATATTAACTCTAAAACTTCATCACCTAATACAAAATCATATTAATCTAATTAAATTTTAAACAATATTCCATTGGACTTGACTCATCAAGAGCTTCATGTTGACTATAATTTTTTATATTTACAAAAATGTCCTTGACCTGGTCAAATTTATAATTTTTTGAAACTTTTACGTCATTAACTGTAATTTTTTCCAAGCATATTTGCACTTCAACTTTCTCGTATATTTCTTCTTGAGGAACTAAATTACAAAACATTTTATCTTTTGGGGCTAAAATGAAACTTTCACATTTTATTTTAGCCTGGGAAATGATTATTTTGTCTTAAATTGAATCAAAAATACAAATACTCATTCTTTTAGGTACTTTCTCATAAGTTCCTCCATAAATAAATTTTTTAATAATTCTTTTTATACTATTCATCTTATATTTTCAAATTGGCTTATCTTGCAACCTCAACCTCCCGGCTATGCAATACTTATATCATTGCACTTAGTTTGAAACGAACTTCCATTCAACCGGTATATTGTAAATCTTTCGACTTAGTTTTGGAATTAATTCATGCTAAGGACCTTAAGGAAAATTAATTCCAATTAGGGACAAACATGTAACATCACTATCTCACTTCATTTTGCATCTTTTCATCCAATTTATGACATCCTATAAATGTAGGGATATTAAATTAATCATGCCAATTGATACAGTATTTAGCACAAAATTTACTATTTAAATGGTCATTTTTCACTTCTCCAGGATTTTAGCCTTAATTTTAAAAATTCATTTCTCATTCTATTAAGAGCCAATTTATCATACTTTACATCATTAGAAAACTCTATATGTCTAGTTTTTAGCCATATTTATCTTATATATTTATTCAATTAGAACAGAGCATAGCATTATCTTAACCCATTAAGAGTTAGAACATAGCTATTACTAGAACAATTTTAGGAAAACATGTATAACTCTCAGTATATAGCTCCAATTACATTCAAGCTAGTGGCATATTAAACTTAGAATATAGATATTTTCAGACATATAAACCATTAAATTTTAGAGCTTTACATGATTTTATACTACCTTTTAAATCAAACCATATTTGCAGTAAAAATCATGGTTTTCCACACTCTATCCAGTTTTAACCCTTGAATTTAAAAATATACTATAAATTGTATGCATGTCCAATTTAGGTGTTCTTTCACTTGTTCAAAAGCTCATTCTGTTTACTTTCAAAACATATATAACACTCATATTAAATACTTTGTTTCAAATTGTGTATCCCTATTTATTTCATGACTAGTCATCTTTGACAAATTTGCATTTTAAACTTTTATACCATTACCATTCATAACATACATGGTTCACATTTGTCCAAATCACATCCATAACATTATAAGAGGCCGAAAAGAACATATTAACAATGATACAAAGCCTCATAACTTCTCATACAATTTTTATACAAATTGTCAAATTAAAATGTCCTAACTTTCTAAACAAGATATGCTTCAATATTTTCTTCATTTCTCTTGCTTTTTCCTTAGATTCCTCCATGGCCTTGCCATAGCATAATTATTGTTTGGAATGGTGAGATTATGGAATCTCAGTAGGAAGTCACAATTCACACATAATATTATCATGCAATTCATAGAAACACTATAAAACCATACTAGCTCATGGAATACCATATTATTCATAAAAATTTTGGTAGCACAATAGTTTAGAAAATTGATATCCTGGGCACAAAGCTCTCACATTTAAAAAGCCAAAACAATCATCAATAATCAAATACACAATATGGCATATCATAAAATATTTTAAAATATAGCAAGATAATAAAGTGCAAGATTGTAAACTTTGCTATCTTGGTTGTTTTCCATCTTGATTCCAATGCTTCCACTAACTTTCTTAGACTTCTCCAAGTCCTAATACATCACCAAACACTAACTTAAGCCACTGATTTCTGGTGGTATTTCATGAAATCTCATTTGAACCTTAAAAACTTATCTAGCTTATCTTAAGCTCTGTCATCAAACCAATGCTTATTTTTAGGGTTTTCCACCATAAGAAATCAATTTTTGGCATTAAAACCATGAAATTCCAACTCTAAGACTTACCCCTATACTGGCCAAAATCTATCTCTAAGGAGGAAGAAATGATTTTCATGCAACCAATCTCAAACTCTTGTAAAACCTTGTTCTCTCAACTATATCATGGTTTCTATCATATTTCATGCATGAAAAGTCACTTCCTTCCACTCCCTAGATTAGGTTGAAACTGAAAATTGAAGAGGGGGAGAAGAAGGCTCCGTGAACTACCTCAAACTACAAGAGGAATTAGCTAAAAACCTTGAGAAACTAGAAGAGAATTTACCTTGGCTTTTACTTGATTTTCTTCCTCTCTTTTCTTCCTCTTCTTCTCACATGTTTTCTCCTTTCTTGTGCAGCAACAAGGTCATCCAAAATGAGAGAGCAAGAAGGGATATTTATAAAAACTTAAAACCACTCATTTTTATCCAAGTGTCTACCAAGCCTTCTTCACTAAGTTTTCTAAGAGAAAATATTATAAAATTCAACTCCCACACGCTGTATATTAGGACACCAATTTAAGGGAGAATTATCCAAAATGCTGCATATTTTTTCTAGTCAAGTTATGTCATGTGTTGGATACTTTATACTTCATTTTAATATAAAATTTGCATAATTTTGAAATTACCCTTGGTTGGGGCAAAATATAATTTTTGAAACTTTTGGCTACTTTTCTGTAATTTTCTCTAGAGATTAAAATGCAAATAATCCTTTTTCTAGGGGCTAAAATGTAAATTTTATATTTTATTTCCTTAACTTGGAAATTTACCTTTTTGTCCTTTTTCACCTCTAGTCTTGTCTTTCAAATTTTCCCATTTCTAAATACTTTGTATACTATTTAAAAAATTAGGGATATTATAGGGAACACGTTGAAACATAAGGTAGAAAGCAAAGAAACTAACCAAACTAGTTGATTCTCCAAGCTTGGTACCTTAGCTTCACTTTCTCTTTGCCCTTCCTCTCTTGGTTTCACGAGTTTGAGCTTCTTGTTCAACAGATTTTTGGCCTCTAAACTCACTTAAACACCTTAATCATGAGTTAGTTTTAATGAAGTATTTCCATAAATCAAATAAATAAATTTCATTCTTGTCCATGCAGTAGCTGGTCATGCCATTTGAGGGTTATTATTATCCAAAAATTGCTCCATAATTTCTCTCTGTCCAAAATAACCTTTACTGATAAATTTTACTAATATTGATATTACTTTTAATGTAATTCATCTATTAATTAGTATAGGATTATTTCAAATTTGGTTTTGAACTAAATTCATTATCTTATCCCAAAATATATTTGGGTAGTGTCCACACATTGTTCCTGTCTTCATACAACATTTTGTGGAACCCACAATTCATTTTTTGTTATAAATTAATATGAACTCAATTTGTAACATCCATAAATTTCCATATATGATTTTTAATACGGTTTATGTTTAGAATATAAGGAATGAAGATATACACTAAATAAAGATATATAATGAATTATGGTTTCAATGAGTTATATTGAATTTTGATGAGCATACAATGAATGGAGGTATATAATAAATAGTAGTTTCAATGAGTTACATTGAATTCTGATGAGTATACACTGAATGAATGTATACAATAAATAGTGGTTTCAATGAGTTACATTGAATTCTTATGAGTATACATTGAATGAAGATATACAATGAATAGTGATTTTAATGAGTTACATTGAATTATGATGAGTAAACATTGAATGAAAGTACACAATGAATTGATGTCACTTGTTGGTCAAGACATCAACACTATAAATACCCCTCCCATTTCTTCATTTCAACACATCACTAGTTGAGAGTGAGAGTTGGAAGTAAGTGAGAGAAAGAGAAAGCCGAGGGAGAGAAAGAGAGTGTGAGTGAAAGAGAAGGAAAAGAAAGGAAGGTTAGCTTCAAGTAAGGTACTTAAAAAATTCAAGAAAGAAGACAAGCTGCTTAGTTCAGGATACTTTTCGGTGGAGGTAGTATATTATTTATTTCATGCATTTTCTGTGAATTAATTATGGATGTTATGTGATATTATTGGATGGGTTGTTTCAATATAAATGTTTTGAAATGCTATGGATGTCTAGTATTAAGAGGAAACTCTGTTGAAATTTTTATAGATGAATGAAATATGAGTTATTTGGTTGTTTGCATAATTACCTGATTATGAGCATGATTTGTATGAATGAATATATATACTACTGAGATTTCACCAAATCTCACACCAAATGACTAACAATGTTAGGGTCAAGCACAAGTAAAGGCAAAGGCAAGGAGGTGGTGAAGTAAGAGGAAGTAGGCTGGAAGATATTATTTTATATTAGAATAAATGTATTGAATTATGCTAATATGTTCTGAAATAATAGTCAGATAATTACAGTATGATTGGCTTGATTTTTATTAATTAAAGTAAACTTTTAGTTAAGTTATTGTCTTTTGAGCAACCTAATTTTGAAAAGTTTAAAAGTTTAATTGTTCTAGGTTTTTAATTCTTTCCACTAGATATATAAAATATGATTAAAAGGCTAGTAAGTTAAGGTGTTACATTTTTTGGTATCAGAGCAAAGATCTGGGCAAATCTTTGCAATGAGAGAGGATAATAATCCTCTTAGTTAAAGTTTTCCCTTGAATATAAGATATATTTCCTTTAAGAAATCTGGCCTCAGATTGTTTCAGTGGCATATGAGATTAGTCTTAAGGATAGCTTATGATAGTTGCTGGATTAGTTGAGGATATTTTACAAAGTTTGATTATAGTTAGATCCTATTAGTAAAGAAATGATGTAAGATCACATAGGATCCTAGTAGGGCTCAAAGATTACAGCAGATTTCATGGTCGCAGTAGACCAATTGTGAGGTTATAATAGACCTCTAAAGAATATGAGATGATGAGAAAGATTGATGAGCCCTATAAGTCTAATAGTTCTCTGAAAAAGGATGGCCTAGGATAATTTTAGAAAGATATAAAACCTCATTAATCCGCAGCTAGCATGAATGTTTACCTAAGGCTTTTCTCTAATGCCAAGCCACTGGCTAGAATATAGCTTAGAGACGTGATGGTAGGTTGCTGATGAGTATAAAAGCAAGTATCCTACCTAGAAAATGAGATAAGTGGCAAGATATTTTTAGTAATGAATGTAAGAGGCCAATAAGGAATAAATGATAGTTATGAAAATAATCAATGGGGGAAACTAATGTATAAGAGAAGATAAGTTAAAAAAAAAAAGATTAGTATTACCCAAAGTGCAGGAATTTGACCTGAGCCTAATCAAGATCCTATAAGGGATGACATAGGATCCAACAAAATTTTCCAGTAATAACAGCCATATAGTAGTCATTAAATGAAAAGATTGCCTAAATCCAGGAAGCGACCCATAGTACTAGTCCCTTCAAGTATAGTCCTACTAAGAGTAAGAAAGCACACCTCTAGGGAAGAGGTAGGTCAGTTCATGAATTATAATAAGCAAGTTTGGGCTAACTGTATTATTTGGATTAAGTAGGTAGCTTTCTCGAACTAAACCAAGGACTCCAAATCCAAAGGATTGTTAAAGCTATGTACAATAAATATCATGATGGATATGGGAAGATATGTTTAATTCTAGATGTCCTTGGTATGGTACTAGAAGTCAAAGAGATTCTTAGAAGGGCATTAGGATTATAGGCTCCCTGCAAGTGAATGGGTTGAGCTAGTACTTGATGCCATATCGGGTCAAGAGTTCAGAAACTGTATCAAGAAGTTTCCCTTAAGGTTGAGTGTTTCACACTCTAAAAGACTGTGTCATTGCTTAAACACTCCAAGCAGAATGCTATCATGAAAAAAAGGTTGAGATAGTAGAAATCTCTGATCAGGATCTAAAGGAAGATCCGATAGAGATAATTAATAGCAATACTAGATTTGACAATAGTAATTGATCCCTATAAGCTAGTGTCATGACAATAAGCATGAATAAAGTATAATAGTATATATGTAGCAAGATACTGACTTAAGGATAGTAAAAGAAAGAGACTAGGGGTCGAGGCATGATGATGTATCATGACCAGTAAGGATATAATGAAAGTAGTAGTTAATGTAATTATGGAGTTCAAGTTGTTATCAATTGCAATTATTAATTGCAAGGTAAGAGTTATTAAGATACGAAGAGGTGTTCAACAAAGGCTGACGGCACAAGTATAAACCTCTCAAATGACTCTAGTAGCAGTAAATGAATCTACTCCCGATCTAGATCCCTTGCAAGTGATTCTTAATCATTAGGGATCTGTTGTAATAAACCATTGAGTAGCTATAATAGATAGTTTATGCTCAGAGACAACTGGGAGAAAGTTAGAGCCCTTAAGGTTCTGCTATACCACAATAGCTTTAAGTAAGTCAGTAAGTTCATGCAGGACAAGCTGTAGGGTAATTGGTTGAGAGTACCAGCCACCAATATACTATTGTGCAAGTGTTAGCTTTCATCCTTTAATGATAAATTTAACATGCAAGTTGCCGAAAAGTAGAGCTCTGAAAAGATTTCCAAGATAATGGACTGCATAACGGAAATAGAAGCTTAACACTAAAGGAGGCTAACCAATGGTGGCAAAACATAGAATAAGTTGATCAGATAAAGGGCACTTTAATGACTTGGGAAATATTTATAGGATAGTTCTATAAGAAGTATTTTCCTTAGTCTTTAAAAGATGAAAAGGAAGTAGAATTGTAATGATTAGCTAAGATGAGAATGAGTCAGTCATTGAATATGTAGCAAGGTACAATCAATTGGCTTGATACCCAATCTTCCTTCAGCAATATGTTGATAAGTGACGGGGGATAGAGAAGCTAGAAAAGGGCTTGAAGCTAGCCATAAGATAAAAGTTGTCCCGATGTAGCTTTAGACTTTTAGTTCAGTAATTAAAGTGAACCGAATTACTAAAAAGAGTCTGAGTCACAAGTATGTACTCCAGCACCTCTGGTCAATATGATAAGAAGTCATGGAATAACTTCGGATTCAAGAAACAAGGCAATAAGCACAGAGGAGACAATTGAGTAAGCTAGCTCTTGTTTTTAAGAATGCGGAAAGGCTCATTGCAAAAGGCTATGCTTAGCAATGAAAAATGTGTGCTTCAAGTGTAAAGAGTCAGGATATTATACCTGTGACAGTACTATGGAGGTGGCCAACTCCAGACCATACATACAGGATAAAGTCTTTGTGCTAATCTCAGTATAAGGCCTATAAGTCACTTGATCTTAGTAAAGGTATGATTTAGGTGCAAGCTGAATCCTGTAGCTATGCTAAGAAGTTGGATCTGGAAGCTACTGTTATATAAGTTATATGGGCATGTCTTGATGAGAAATAAGGCTATAATCTCCATTATCTGTCTAAATAAGCATTGTAGCAATACAAAAAAAAAAA
Organism: Adenanthera pavonina; assembly: GCA_026686845.1. Taxonomy (NCBI): domain Eukaryota; kingdom Viridiplantae; phylum Streptophyta; class Magnoliopsida; order Fabales; family Fabaceae; genus Adenanthera; species Adenanthera pavonina. The sequence goes on along the minus strand of JAIVEN010000019.1, from coordinate 4,144,159 downwards.
GATGTATGCCTTTTCCAGTAGTAATGTGAGCGTTGGCATGAATTAGGTTTTTACAGATAATCTCCTTCCAGATTGTAAGAACAAGATGATGATGTTGCCTACCCCTTGAAAATGTTCCATGTGTTAAGATTAAGTTAAATGTTATTCTGGACAGCTCAAGCTGAGAAGTGCTTGAAAGAGGATGTAAAGAATAGACATGAAAGTTTGATAAGGATTAAATGCCTCTATAATAAAAAGTTAGTAATGGATTTGTGATGTTTAAGACATGAGGTATAAATCTAAGGTATAAAGTATTAGCCTAAGGTGAAAATAGTGGCAAGCAGTTAGAGAACTATGAAACCTTGAGATAGTGAATTGCTGAGCTTAGTTTGAAATCTAGCAGAAAGAAAGTCCTCGGCCGAAAGATCTCACAATGAATGAAATCTTCCATTAATTGCCAAGGAGATGAAAAAGGGAGGTAGCTCTTGGGAAAAAACTCAATTGAGCAAAGAAATGAAATCCTCCATATGATAAAAGCAGCCGAGGCAAGGCAGATGGGAGGTAGCTCTTGGGGAGAAGCCCAATTGAGCAAAGAAATGAAATCCTCCATATGATAAAAGCAGCCGAGGCAAGGCAGATTAGAGGTAGCTCTTGGGGAGAAGCCCAATTGAGTGAAGAGATGAAATCCTCCATCAGATAAGTTACTAAGGCAAAGCAATGGAAAGTGGCTCTTGGGGTGATGCCCAATTGAGTAAGAATGAGTAATGGTGAGAAGTCGAGACTAGATCCTAACTAGGCTAACAAGAGACTTTCGAAAGGTAGAAAAGTTTTTCTTAAATTGCTTGACTACTGATTGACCTTAGCTGAATAGCTAAGAAAAGTTATATAAGAATAGACATAGTAGTAATGTTGAAGAGCAAAGAGTGAATAACCACTGCTTTAATATTATTTAGACCCTGACTCACAAAGAACCAAACAATCTTAAAGGCTATGATAGGATAAGTACAGTACAGGGTTCGGGGGTATGTTTATACGTAAAGGCATAGTGGTAAGATGAATCTCTAAACTAGCAAAGGCTAAAGTAAAAAAGAAGTAGTATAAGTATTGGGATTGAATGTCCTAGAGTTAAAAGCAGTAAGTTACCTAGATGTCACATAGATGAGGTATGGCTTAAAGGAAGCCCAAATGCCGCATTCTCTATGTCCCAGGATGACAAGAGTGCAGCAGAACCCCTCAACACTTTGCAGTTAAATATTCACTGGTGAGGGAAATTTTATGACGAGTGACCTATTGGGAAGCATGTGAAAGATGTAAAAGTAAAAAAGATGTGCTGAAAGTTAAAAATTAGGCACTATGAATCAGGATAATACCAATTAGTCATACTAAGGCACCTGTTAGGCTACATGAATAAAAGTATGAGCAATTTATTGTGATTCTCTGGGATGATATATTAAAAGTACTATGAATCTTTAGAGGAGCATGAAAGGCAACTGAGAATTTTTGAAATGTAATTAAAGAAAATGCTTGTTGAACTTAGTAGACGTGAGCTGTGCTCCAAGAAGTACAGTTAGTAGGTTACAGAATCTCTCATATGGATCCCAGTAAATCCTAGTAAAGTAAGTAAAGTGAGAAAATGGGAGAGACCAAACACTGTAGTAGAAATGAGAAGTCTCTGAGTTTAGCAAGAAGTTCTGAAAAATTTCTCTTAAGTTGTCTTGCCGCTTAGTTAGAAGAGAAAGCTTTTATAGAAAATGGATTATGAAATGAGTTTTTACGAGCTAAAGAAGTTAAACCTCCTCCCTTGAGATAATTAATCATGATCCAATAATGACTCTAAGGGTTTATAATGATGAAAGTAAGTGTTAGATCATGGTATGAGTAATGTAACAGGGTTGAGTGGTAGGTAATAGCCAAAGTTTTATATGATAATTTTTATGAAAAGCTTGTTTCCACTTATAGCAACAGTAAGTAATGTTTTCAAGAAGTAGAGTGACTAAAAGTTGTTATAGCTAGCATAAGTTATCTATGGTATTACCATAGAAGTGTTTGAGATCACAATATCCTCAAGTAATTATGAGATAAAAGAAAAGTTGAACTTGAGGCACAGAAAGTAGAATAAAAAGAAAGATGCAAGTGTCATCTAAACAAAGCTGATGAGATGAGCTTATACCTTAGTAGAAAGATTATTCATGTAGATAGCCTAAAGTTATGAAAGAAGAGAAATAAATGATATCCGGTGCCAATGAAGAGAGTATAGTATGAATAAGATAAGATAAAGTTATGGAAGTAAGAATGAGGATGTTATGAATAGAAATTTCCTATACCCCTAAAGTAAAGATAGTTTATGATGTCCTCATAATTCTCAGTTCAAAAAGTATGAACCAAACCTTTCAAATGCCATAAATAAGTAAGATACTAGAGTAAAATATTGACTAATAAGTCAAACAAGTAAGAAGTAAAAGTATTTCTCTGGTAAAAAAAAAATGGTATGGAAAATTGGGAAATAAGAGGTACTAAGGTATGTTTTAAATTTCGAGGACGAAATTTTGTTTAAGGGGGATAGAAATGTAACATCCATAAATTTCCATATATGATTTTTAATACGGTTTATGTTTAGAATATGAGGAATGAAGATATACACTAAATAAAGATATACAATAAATTATGGTTTCAATGAGTTATATTGAATTCTGATGAGTATACAATGAATGGAGGTATATAATAAATAGTAGTTTCAATGAGTTACATTGAATTCTGATGAGTATACACTGAATGAATGTATACAATAAATAGTGGTTTCAATGAGTTACACTGAATGAATGTATACAATAAATAGTGATTTCAATGAGTTACATTGAATTCTTATGAGTATACATTGAATGAAGATATACAATGAATAGTGATTTTAATGAGTTACATTGAATTATGATGAGTAAACATTGAATGAAAGTACACAATGAATTGATGTCACTTGTTGGTCAAGACATCAACACTATAAATACCCCTCCCATTTCTTCATTTCAACACATCACTAGTTGAGAGTGAGAGTTGGAAGTAAGTGAGAGAAAGAGAAAGCCGAGGGAGAGAAAGAGAGTGTGAGTGAAAGAGAAGGAAAAGAAAGGAAGGTTAGCTTCAAGTAAGGTACTTAAAAAATTCAAGAAAGAAGACAAGCTGCTTAGTTCAGGATACTTTTCGGTGGAGGTAGTATATTATTTATTTCATGCATTTTCTGTGAATTAATTATGGATGTTATGTGATATTATTGGATGGGTTGTTTCAATATAAATGTTTTGAAATGCTATGGATGTCTAGTATTAAGAGGAAACTCTGTTGAAATTTTTATAGATGCATGAAATATGAGTTATTTGGTTGTTTGCATAATTACCTGATTATGAGCATGATTTGTATGAATGAATATATATACTACTGAGATTTCACCAAATCTCACACCAAATGACTAACAATGTTAGGGTCAAGCACAAGTAAAGGCAAAGGCAAGGAGGTGGTGAAGTAAGAGGAAGTAGGCTGGAAGATATTATTTTATATTAGAATAAATGTATTGAATTATGCTAATATGTTCTGAAACAATAGTCAGATAATTACAGTATGATTGGCTTGATTTTTATTAATTAAAGTAAACTTTTAGTTAAGTTATTGTCTTTTGAGCAACCTAATTTTGAAAAGTTTAAAAGTTTAATTGTTTTAGGTTTTTAATTCTTTCTGCTAGATATATAAAATATGATTAAAAGCCTAGTAAGTTAAGGTGTTACACAATTAGCATCTATAGAGTATTCCATTGAGTTCGGCTTGTCGAACGTTACATTTTGACAAGATTTCAAAAAATTCTGAAATTGCCCTTAATTGCGACTAGGTTATAATTTTTAATTCTTTCGGGTCGTTCCTTGTAATTTTTCCTAGGGACTTATATGCCACTAATTCTTCCCTTTCAGGACCAAAATGTAAAGAATTCTTTTTTCTTGAGGCTAAAATGTGATTTTCACGTTTTATTTTCTAACATGGAAAATGACTGTTTTGCCTAAGTCAGGTTAAAAACATAATTATTGATTCTTTCTAGTTCTTTCTCATAATTTTCCCTAAAGATAAATTTTTTAATTATTCTTTTCAATATACTTTTAAATTAGTCTATCTTTTAATCTTGACCTCTTGGATATGCAATATTCATACAGTTGCGCTTAGCTTGACATGAGCTTCCATTCAACTGATATATTATATTTGGCTCATGTTTAGAATTAATTTCTACTATAAACCTTATGGAAAATTAATTCCAATTAAGAACCAAACATAATTCCTTTTTAAGGACCATATGAAAAATTAATTTTATTTAAGGACTGAACATGTAACATCACTATCTTCATTTCCCATCTTTTCATGCATTTTATGATATCCTGTAAAATTTGGGAAATCACAAATGCTTTGCCACATGATTGTTTTGATGTTTTGTGATTGTTGGCTAATTTAATTGAAGGGGTTTGTGACCTCGAAATGCATAATTTACAAAGGTAAGCTTTGCCAAAATTTTTATGAAATTATATGGCATAATATATTTTAAAGTGCTTAATGATGTTTTCATGATGTTTATATGATAAATGTAATAATATATATGCTTGATGGGTAATGCTACTGAGATTCTTCGAATCTCACTCTTCTAAAATAACAATTTTGTTAGGTACAAGCTATGGCAAAGGTGTCAAGGACTCTAAAGAGAAAGAAGAGATGGATGATGCTTGATGATATTTTCGTGCTATAAATTTATATTTTGAAATATTGTAAAACATTGTGTATATGTTTTTAGATCTATACCTCAATACTACTATGTTTCTTTGAAGATTATGAAATGTTAGGTATGGATTGGAAACCAAAAATGATGATGGAATTATGTTATGAAGATTATTTTGCTAAGTTATGAATGGAAAAACTCATTTTGAATATTCTGATGGTTACATAGGTACTATTCACATAAAATATAGCATTATTATTAGTTGTATATATACTCTAAAAGTAGACAGAATAAGCTTTTAAAAGAGCCAAAAATCACTCAATTTGGCTAGGTACATGATTTATAATAAATTTTTGAAATTAAGGTTCAAAACAAGACAGAGTTTGAAAACTTTAAGTTTTGACCATAGGTACTACTTTTTTTAAAAGGTGGCATAAAATTGTATAGAGTTTCGAAAATTTACTAGTTCACATGTAGAAAGCTTTATATCTTAGGTTTAATATGCTACAAATTTGGAGGTAATTGGAGCTATAATGAAAGATATATAAGTTTTTCTAAATTTGACAGTAAAGTTATGTTGTGACCCGTAAGGATTTAAGATAATGCTATACTCTATTCTAGTTGAATAAAAGTACAAGAAAAATATGTCTAAAAAGTAGACATTAGGGCTTTCAAAAGAGACAAAAAATGTACAAATTGGCTCAGGATAGAGTGAGGAATAAATTCTTAAAATTAAGGCCAAAATCTTTGAGAAGTGAAAAATGACCATATGAACAATAAATTTTGTACCAAATATTATATCGATTGGTAGGATTAAAGTCCTATTTTTTTATTTTTTCCATGTAGACAATACTTTAAGCTATTTTTAGAGATTGAATCACTTTCATACAATTTTTTTTGAAATTAGTTATGAATTTATGAAGTTTGATAGGTAAAATGGTTTTTACCAAATGAACTGTACCGGCTTTGGAAAAATTTTGTTTTGGCATTTTATGTCATTCAGGCTTCAAAATATGTATAAATGGACTCTATTATAGTTTTATACAAAAATAATGTGGTCATGAGTTAAGGTATTACACCATAGTCTTAAGCCTTCTACCAATTACAAAGAATCACCAAAGTTTTTCGATAAAAACACGTTAGGGTTCAAAATTGCACAAGCTACCACTTGCAACAACAACTAGAAAAATTCCATCACAATCATGGCAAACTAGCTTTAATGTCAAATTGCAATTCCGAAAACACAACAATCTGCCCAAAGCACCATAAAGACAACTTAAAATTAGAATGACACTCTCTCCCATATAGCAGCTCAACCCAAAATATCAACTACTTACCCAAAAGTCAAAGAGGATATAAGTGAACTAACCTAGGCAAAGGTGGAAAACACAAGCTGCAAAGAAATTGAAAGGATTACACACACACAACTCAAAGATGTAGAGAAGAAGAATTGTGATTTAGGAGAAGACAACGACAGAAAGGTGTGGGAAACATTGAAAATAAAATTTTAAAATTCTAAACCTAGACTAATATTGCGATCTAGATGTAATGAAATTGTGATTTTAAATTAAAATCTAAACAATTCTACTTTAGCACAGTTAAAACATGTGATAATGCAATCCCAAGCATTCCCAAGCTTAAAATGATTTAATTGGCTATCCAAAATTCAACTCAACACCAAAATTAATTTCAATATAGCTCAAAATTAAATTGTAGCAAAGTAAACTCACAAGCAATATCTAAATCATTGCAAACTTCTCCACATTTCCAAAACATAAAAATAAATTCCAATAAAATTAGGGAGTGAAGAAAATATATTTTTTCTTATGCTCATGGAATATGCTTTCACCTAATGGTAGCTCCATGATCTCCCCAAAACCTGAAAATTTCTACATTCACAACTCATATATTTCCCTTCTTTCTTTTGAGTGTAGCAATGCATTATCCATGATTGTCATGCTCATCAAAATGTCAACTTGATTAGGCTACAAGACAAAAACAGTAAAACAAGAAGTAGCAATAGAAAACAACTGAAAAAAATCCAAGAGAAAAAAATAAAACAACTAATATACTCAGGTTGCCTCTTGAGAAGAGCTTGGTTTAGAGTCCTTAGCCTGACACCAAGATTAATACCTAATCCCAGGTATGATAAACTATAATCACCTTGTCCTCATTTCTCTTCAAGCAATAAGGTTTCAGTAAGAAAAGTTGTTCATACCAAAATGGAATTCAACCTTCCTCTATCATGAATGATTTCAAAATTCTCAAAACTCATAGAAGGCTTTAACTTAGATTTCTCATTACCAATTTCTAGACACTCCAAATCTATTGAACACTCGATAAAATCGACTTGTTCATTTTCTTCACTCCCATTATAAGAGTCAAAATCTCCATAAGAAGATCCATAAACAAAGATTAAAACAACAATACTAACAACAACAAGAAAAAGGCACACAACTAACAAACACAAGAGCACACAAAAAAGACAAGAATGCACAAAAATACAAGAAAATAACAAATAAAAAGAAATGTAATGACACAACAACAAATATGCACAACATTCCAACTTAAGCTAATGGTGCTTCAATCTAGATCAACCAAAGATAGTATGGCATTCAAATCCCCCAACAACGGCATCAAGGACTTATTTGCCACCTAGCATATACCATAAATGCATCAGCTGAGACAAGTAATATAGAGTGAGTAGAGTATCATTACCATGAGAATTTGGTTCCAAAACCTAGTTAAGCATCAATTATTACACCTTCACTAAGTTTGAACAACACAAATAATCAAAGAACAAAAGCATAAATAAATTAATTACACTAAAGTTAGATGTTAGTGGTGATTCTAGACACAGGAGGAAACCTAGGGTTATCATTGCTAAACTTATTTCATAGTATAAGAATTATCTACTCTTAATTGAAATCAGCGGTATTTAGTGTTATCTAGGATTCAATTTTACCCCAAAGTATCTTTCAATGTTAAAGAGACTTCCTAATTAATTTACCCACAATTTTTTGCTAGGTTAATTAATTAGCATCATTAAGGACAAAACTAATTTGACTATGTGAGACTAGTAGGTATATCTCTATCTTACAAGCAAAACCATTCACCAAACATTGCAAGTTTTAAGTTTTCACACAACCCAATTGAAGGTATATTCTAATTTCCCTATCTCTAGGCTTCATTAGAAAACCTAAATCAATCCAAATTGATTGTCATTGAACAAGGAAGCATTAAGAGCATAAGTAGGTAAACAAATATACTATTAGATACCAATAAATAGTAGAAAACATCTACTAATCCATAAATAAAGCTACAATAATCCTAGATACAAGAATTTCAGCCACTCATGTTCTGATATACAACAAAATAAATTAGTAAATCAGCACCAAACATTAGAACAATGAAGGAAAAGAGAAGGAGAAGAGAAAACTCAAAGATTGAAGCCTAAATCTCTTTGAATCTCCAACTAGAAACCTCCCCAAGCTCCAAACCCTTGCTAGATAGCTTTCTTGTAGCTTCTTTGGTCCAAAATAACTTAGAAATGATGTAGGAGATAGAATATATCAAAAGCCCTAAGCTAAGGAAGCAAAACATAGTATCGTGATATCACATGCAACCGTATCGTGATATTGGCTCACTTAATAGCTGTAATCTTCAAATAGCCATGTATCGCAATATCAACTAGATCCATATCACGATATCACATCATTTTATATTTTCTTCATATTTTGATATCTTTGGATTAATTCTTGGCTTGATTCTTCTTCCATACTTACCTAAAAATAATATATACAAACAATGAGCTCAAATGACAATAAATCAATCCAAAAATACATCAATCCATTAATATTTTCTTCTAATAGCTCATAAACTACCAGTACATATTTTCCTTATAATTACTCAATAATTCATTAAAAAATATTTAATATCTCTCCAAATGATAAGGAAAATATGTCAAATAACATGCAATTATAGGAGTTATCACTCATCATATAATCTAATTAGAGGTATCACACTTTGGCCCATTTCCTTTACCATCCCCTGCTAAACATTTCTAAACATTAACATGGCATAAATTTAACAATAAAAGAGTCATGCATTCTTTCCAAATCCTAACTTCAAACCATTACTGAACTTCATTTAACATACATTTCCATACATCATATGGCATAATACTAGGCATATTATACATATAAATTTAACATATTAGCCATTCAATACTTTGCATAATGATAAGTTACATTTTTCCATTATTTTTATCTTCCATACATAGGGCTTTTACTATACTACTTTGGTTAATTATGGGTATTTAGTGTAATTTTTATATTTTAGCCGGATTCGGAGTTTAGAGGAATTTAGGGCTAAAATCGTGGAGTTAGGATTCTTTTATGATGATTATGCATATTCCATCATTTTGGGGCTAAACTCTTTCTATTGGATCCATTTCCATTGATTTTGGAAAATTTAGTGCTTGATCAAGCCTAATCGAGAGATTAATTAAGGAATTTTAGGGTTAAGTCTTATGAGTTTTCTCCAGGGAGATACCATTCCGTACACCATTTGACAATGCCTATCATTCAAAGTCATTAGTTTTTATTCATATTCATATTGAACTCAATCTGAACTACTGTTTCTACTATTTTTCACTTGACAATTTTACCACTAGTTAGAAATGCACTTGATTTTCACATTAATTTTCCTTAATATTTTTGATTAATTCACCTAATCATTTTTTAAGCACTTAACTGACTCTAATTCTAGTCATTAACGTTGGTCAAAATCATTTTTCCTTGGATCCCAATTTTCTCATTATTTTCTTAGGGTTTTTAATTTCTTTCTTTTGCATTTATTTTAGCATATTTTTCTCTTAATTTTCATGTTGATTCTTGTTCCAATTAAACTCTTAATCTTGATTAATTTTCAATTATGTCTTAGTCCTAAAGTTTTATTTAATTATGTTACTTGATTATGTGTCATGTGATTTTATTTTTGTGTAACATTTTTAATAGGACTTGGGCAGGGACATAAAGGCTCACTTGGAAAATGAAGGAACTTCATTGAATATTTTTATTCTTTCAATTTGTTCACTAATTCCACCTTAGCATACATGTCACTTACTTATCCATCTCACCTCACCACCTCACCCTTTTACTCCCAATTACCCTTATACCCTTGTAGCACCCTATTGCCATAATTAGACTCTTATTTGGCAGTCGAATCAAAGGGACAATGCACATACACAAGGCTGCAAATGTTCTTCTTCGTCTTCTTCATTCTTTTGATTCCAACTGTGAGATTCCTTCAATCTCCACCAAAATCATGCCATTTTCTACACTTCTACCATAATTTTATCCTTTTCTTCTCTTCTACCACACATTCCATTCATCAATTCCATTATTTATCCATTTATTCTCTCCAACCAAGCTCAACCGTGGGTGCATTCTTGAAGACAAGTTGTTGGAAATTTCAGACATAGTTTAACATACTTGATCATCTTCTTCCAAGTGCTAGTTCGTGGATTTGCTTTTCTCTTGGCATGGATGAAATCTGTACATCTCCTTCTCTTCTCGTTCTTCATGTGATAGCCATGGAAGCTTGAGAAACTTATGGTTCTTAACTTGAAGAGGGAGAAGACTTGAAGGCACAATTGTTCAATCGGCTAGGGAGGCTATGTTTTCATGAATCACTGATAAGCACCCAATACTCTTCACTTTGGGTGGATTTGGACCCTCTAGTTTTAATCTAGACGGTCCATATTTTCAGTTTTTTATTTTGATTTTTTTATATAATAACAATATTGTTTTAAAAAGTGACAATTATAAAATTATATCTACTTTAGATTCTACATCTAATAAAATAAAAATATATTAAAACTATAATAAAATATAATTAAATCTGGACCGTCTAGATTTGATTTGGATGGTCTAGAGACAAGATGAGCACATGGTGCTCATCACAAGAAAGTGCTTTCATGTTTTCACTACTCTTTCTTCTTTCTTCTTTATTAATTTTGTTGGAATTAGGGACTAGTTCAGACCTAGAATTTTGATGAAATTGATGTATTTAGGTTGTTAATTAGCAAGATTATGATATAGATTGTTACAACCAATATTGGAGGATGAGTTTGTATTGAATTGGGATTAAGTTTCAATGAATTTCATTGTTTAATCAAATTTTCCAGCTATAGAACCTTGCATTTTTTGAATGTTTGGTTATTTAATTTGATGAATTATGTGCCTAATTTCCTTGCATTTGATGATTGGAATGCTGTCAAGTTGAGAAATCATGTTAATTATCTTGTTATGGCTTGGAGAAATTGATTGGCGATGCTATATTAATTCAGTTGTTCTTAAATAGTTGCATTTTTGTTATGCCCTTTGGATGTTGGATGAAATGTCTAGACCATTGGTACATGGTTTATTGCGATATTGTCATGCATACTAGTTAAGGGTTGAGTTATGTACATGAATTGAACAAGCATGCATTCTAGTTTTAATCATTATCTCCCTAGAAATCATATTTGAGTCTTATGATCGTTATTTTCCAAATTAAGTTAGGAACCACACTCATTCATATATTTTTGCATTTTAAGTGTAGTTTTTTCTTTTTCATTCATTGTTCCTAGGCTTAGTTTGTGTCTACTCTATTCTTAGTCATAGTCTTAGTAGTTTGTTGTTTTTCATATTAATTTGTCTAGTTCATTGTCATTACATTTAATCTTAAACCCCCCTCCAAAAGTAAGGTTTAGTCATGGCATTTGCATATAGATCATAGGATTATCATTACATTATTCTAGTTCTAGGAAGTTGCATACATAAGCATGCATTTAGACATTGCATTTAATTAATTTAGGTTGCATATTAGTTTGCATTCCATATATTTGCATAACCATTTGTGCATTCATGTAATAGAACCTAGCTTACATTTGCATTGGTTTTAGAATTCCTATTTGCTTAATCACTATCTTAAGTAAGACTAAATGATTTGCTCCTTATTGAAATGACCTTGGTTGTACCATTCTACTATAAATTCTTTTGCAATCAAGTGTATTAAATTGTAGCCTTCGACACGATTGTCACATAACATGATTCATCATTAAAACATTATGTCAATTTTATGAACATTGCTTTGCTTCTCATCAATTTCTCCTTTCTTGGCTTTCATCCATTGTCACATTTATCCCTAGCATTGTTAGCAACTTGGGAGGATTTGATTAGCAAATCTTAGTAGTAAACTTACACATATAATTATATCATCACATAGCTTTAAAAACATTAAGAACATTACACAATTTCATAAAAAATACCATGTTGGCCAAAAACATATCGGCAGTATTTTAGCTTAGAAATGGGATATCCTGGGCCTGTAGGATCATCTTTGACTCTACAATATCGCTTACTGATAGGATCTATCATGACCTAACCCTAAAATATTTCAAGACCTATAACATCCTCATGTAATTCAGCAACTATCTCTGGCTATCTTCAAGATTAATCTCTTATGCCACTATATCATTCTTAGGCCATATATTTATAAAGAATATTATTCACTTTTAAATATAGCATATATCTTTGCTCTGATACAAAATATAAAACCTTATCTTTGGATACTTTTCCCATGAATATTGCCTCATTCGGAAGCAGAAAGAAGGTTATTGAGAACTTGAACCAACTAAAACCTCAAAACTGTAAAATCTTATTTTTGTGCACTATTCATCTCGTTGCATAGCAAACTTTAAAAAATCATAACTAAATACATGTAAAACCTTATATTATGGCCTATTTCTTATATATTAGATCATTTTAGATGCCTTTCATCATGGTTTAGAGACTAGAATCATAATCTAATAAAAAGAAAATTTTTCAAAAATTTGGGTACTACTAATTTGGCAATTTCCATTTTACCTAATGAATTTTGAAATTTCATAACTAAATCTAGAAAAATTATCTTGAGGTGATTTAAGTCTCTAAAATTTTATTAAATTCGGACCTACATGGGAAAAATATGAAATAGTAACTTTATTGGGTCAATTCATACAATAAAGTTCATGGACTTTTACTGTTCATTTGGTCATTTTTCTATTGTCCAGTTTTCTGACCTCAACTTTGAAGAACCGTATGTCATTTAACTATATACCAAATTATGCATAATCTATGTCATTTAATATATATATATATATATGTCTATTTATAGACATATTTTTCTTATATATTATTTCACTCACACAGGGCATAACATTAACTTAAATTGTGAAGGGTCAGAATCCAACTCTTACTGGAATAGTTTTGGGAAAAACTCCATATCTTCTATTATATAGCTCCATTTACCTCCAAATTAGTAGCACATGAAACTTAAAACATATACCTTTCTATACATTTAAACTACTAAATTTTTGGAGCTATGTACGATTTTATATTATTCTTTAAATTTTCCAGTACCTACTTTTAGTTTTCAATTTTCCCATTCTTGCCCTGTTCTAAAGCTTAAATTTGAAAAATCACCATTAATTGTATACAACTTCAAGTGGTGTGAATTAGGTGTCATTTTAATGCCTGACATGTCCTCTATCTAGTTTGAAAATTCCAAAAACCTAAACTCACATTAAATATAGAACAAGGATGAGCTAAATAGACCCATCTGGAAAATATCCTGTTTCAATCTATATTGTCAATTACTTGCCAAAACCCATGCAAATGAACTCATTTTGGCATGAAATTTGGTAGAATATAACTTCATATCCCAACATCCAGAACAGTAAACTATCATACATTTTCTATAACATAAACATAATATTCACTATTTTACAACTTCATATAAAACAAGGCACAAATAACAATTCATATTATAACATGATAAGTTGCACATAAACAACTCATCATTTTCTTCTTCATGCCTTTTGTTCCTTCCTTAGCTCTTTTGCATTGTTTCTCCCTAGCATGGTTAGTCATTGAAAGGGGGGTAAGATTCAAAGAATCTCAGTAGCAATCACCATTCATGCAATCATATTATCACATTAAGCATATAATCATCATAAAACATCAAGTGAATACTTTTAAACATTTATGCTATAATATTTTACAAAAATTTTGACAAAATTTCATTTTGTATTTTGGACATTCCAAGATCTCAAAACCCCTCAATTAACTCAGCCAACATTCTCAAAGCATCACAAATTATTATATCAAACAGTAGGTAAGTCATCAAATTCATTGAAAATCACATGACAACATAACGCTAGAATAGGTAAATTGCTACCTTCATGCTTTTTCTTACTCTTCCACTTGATACCAATGCTCCCACTAGCTTCCTTGGGCTTCTTCAAGTGCTAATTCATCATCAAACAACTACTCAAGCTAATGGTTCCATGACTTTCTTCAAAAAGTGTTCATGAAACCCTAATTCTTCAAAAATTCACCCAAAATTCATTCCTAGCTCAAAAATGATGAATTATACCTCTATTCCATGTAATTTTTCATGAGGAATCCAAATATGGCCTTAGAATTACCAAATTCCATCTCTAGCTATGGTTACTATTTATTCCAAATTAAACCCTTACTTTTCACTTTATAAATCTAGAGCTTTTATTTGAAATCAATACTTATTCCTAAGGTTTTGGACCATGAGGAACTCATTTTTGGTATAAAAAACATGAAATTCCATCTCCAAGACACTCCCCTGTTCTGGCCAAAATGAACCCTAAAAGAGGAAGAGGTGATTTTCATGAAACTTGCTTCCAACTTTTGGGAATCCTTACTTTCTCTCATAGATCATGATTTCTAGCAAGATTCTTGCATGAAAACACATTTCTTTCTCTTCCTTGCTCATGGCCAAACACAAGACTAAAGAGGGAGGAGGAAAGAATTTCATGGAACTACTTCAAATCACTAGAGAAATCAACTTGAAGTCATAGAAACTCACCTTTAATCTTGAATCTTCGAGCTTCCAATTTTGCCTTCTCTTTTCTCTTCTCTTTCTCTCTTTCTTTCTTGAGTTTTTCTCTCATGTTTGGAAGCTCTCTCTCTCTCTCCCCTTGCTGCAGCAAAATGTCGTCCAAAATGTGAGAGGAAAGAGGAGATTAATTTAGCTAAACTTGGCTTAATCATGGTTAACTAACGTAATTACTTTATGGAATACTTCTTCAAGAAGTATTCTTAAAATGATTAAGTACTTATTTGCAGCCCATGGGTTGCTAAATGTCACGCCCAAGGGAGAGAAATGTGTTCAGATACTGCTCAATTTTTCCTGGTCCAGATATATCTTGAACTGGGTAATTTTTAACTGTACTGATAAAACTGCTTTTTATAGTAAATTATTATTTTTGGGCTACAGGACAATTCTAATAATTTTTTTATATTTATATAATTATCCTATGCCAAATGATATCGATGTATGACCCATATCTTGTCCCAGTTACCTTTTAACCATCGGTGGGGCCCATAGCTTACTTTATTGATTTACTATTACTTTTAGATACTTGACACCAATTATTTCTTTATTCTTTAATATTAACCCTTAGTGCCATATACCATTGAATTTCTCTTTTCAAGGGCTTCGTTTTAATAGTAATTTGTATAATTACAAAATTACCCCTAACATGAGGTTAAATTATAATTTATAAAACTTTTAGGTCATTAGTTGTAGTTTTCCTCAAGAACTTTTGCAATTTGACTCCAAATGAATTTATTGACTTCAGGGACATAAATGTCATTTTGATAATTTTTAGAGGTAAAAATATAATTTTTTTCATTTTTCCATCCAATCGAAAAAAATGATTTCTTTACTTTTTTTCACGTAAAACAGTGTATATCCATTTTCACAAATTCTTTGTATATTTTATATTATCGTTTATTTCTTTCTCTTTCATTGCTTTATATCCAATAAAATTTTGGGATATTACAATACACAAAAATCATTTCACTATAATTCAAGTCTAAAAAAATCGTACCCATCTTTAATTTCATGGAAAAATATGAAACTGGAATTTGATCCTTCTATTTCATACATTTTATTCAATAAAATTTATTATTCATTTTTCTCTTCTAGTTTCTGTCTAGATTCGAACCTTTAAATTTAAAAATTCATATCTAAAAATTTTTTTGGGATGTTTCAAATTTCTCTATGTCATTTGAAAGCCCTACATGTCTACTCTCTACACATGTTGCTTTGTACATTTATTCAACTCATACAGAGCAAAGCCAGAATATCAACCTTCAAGAATTAGAATAATTCTTTACTGGAACAATTTTATGAAAATATGCATATCTCTCATTCCATAGCTCCAAATACGTTCAAACTAGTTATGACATAGATCTATCCATATATGCCAACCACTAAATTTTTGGAGTACTGTATGATTTTATACAATCTTTTAAACATATATGGTATTTACAGTTTTCCCATATTGTCTAGTTTTTAACTTTACACTTCTTAAAACCGTAACCCATTCCATACATGTTCAAATCATACAAAATCTATTTCATCATAAAGCACATCATATCTTCTAACTAAGAAACCATAATTTGGCTCATTTCCCTTACCATAACATACTTGTACATTTTCATACATTAACATGACATAAGGGTAGGGAATCATTTACACCTTTGTAAATCTTAACTTCCCAATATTGCATAACTTCATTGAATATACATTCCCATATATCCTATAATATCATGTTATGATGAACATACATATCAACTTGCTTATTGGTGATTCCATGCATAATACAATTTATGACCAAATCACCAATAACATAACATGCTTCATAATAAAACTTTATTGGTAATTTATCAATATTGCCTTGCTTCTTCATCATTTCCTTTCTTCGAGCCATCATTTATTATGTTTCCATTACCTAGCATAGTTAGTAACTTGGGAGGATGCCATTGGGCATCTCAATAGTAAACTTGCACATGCTTATACATCATTACATATTGTAATATCTCTATTTTATTGGATATCATAAAATATATAGAAAAATAGCAAAATCTACATACATAGACAGTGATGATAAAGGGAAAAAAGGTTATTTTTCAAAGTTAGAAAGAAAAATTAGAAACTTATATTTTTGTCCCTAGATAGAAAAATTCTTTGCAATATAGTCCCTAAAAATTTTATGCAACTGAGTCCTTGAGAAATTTAAAAGAGAGGACCCACAAGAATTAAAATTATAATTTAGCCTCAAGTCAAAGGAAATTTTGTCAATATTGAAAATTATAGTCAAAACAAAGCTCGCAACGAGCTGAGTCAAATAATATATAGCATGAAGATTGTTAGATTGGCTGGTCACCTAAGGGGGTGAATTGGGTAATACAGGATTTTCACCCTTTTTGTTGAATAACCCAATTTCACCAAGAAATGTAGCATAATAGAGATGAACAGAGTATGATGAAGTAGATAGATAAAATGGGAAGATGAAGCGCACTGTACAAAGATTTATTCTGGTTCAGCTCAAAGCACTTGGCCTACATCTAATCCTGAAACCACCACTTGAGATTTTTCACTATATCCCACAAGTTTGATCCGAACACTTGTGAAGTCTCAGTACATCTCACAAGTTTCAGCAAGTACTTCTAAAGCCGATCTCCCCACACCCTTACAAGATGTGTAATTCCCTTGGTGTTTTCCCATACAAAGATTCTACTTAAAAGTTGCAGAAAAAAAGATTACAGAATAGAAACTCTCTTTAAGAGTGGATAATATATTGAAGCTCACTCGTGTGAGGTGTGTTTAACTTTCAATGCTAACACTAAAAGATTTTATACATTGCAGTAGTATTTTGGCACAAAACTCACTTGAATTCATTTTTCATAAGTTCAAATGAGGTTCTATTTATAGATTTATAGCTTAACTAGTCATTAACACAAGATCTATCGGTTAGACACAAGTTCTAGCCGTTACTCTATGAAAGAGTCATTCAACAATCATATTAAATACATCTGACACATTAACATTCGAATTTTGAGGTTCAATATATGAATTTCATCGAGACAACATAGTTATGTGTTTAACGTTGAACCTTGAAATTCGAATTTCATCAGGAAAAATTCAAATTTCGCCCTACAATAACAATTCCAAAGTTTGCTAAAGGCTTGAGCATTCGAATTTTCATGTTAGAAGTGTGTCTGTTAGGTTTAAATAGTTACCTCAAGTTTTCACAATGCACTTGAAATTCAAATTTCAAAATTGAAATTCATTTGTAAGAGGCTTATTCCAACAAGACACAAAAGTTCTCACTTCAAAGTTTTTACTTTGAAGCTCAAAGTTTGTCAGTCAGAGGTTATAACTTTGAACTTCATCAACAGTAGAATTTTAACTAAGCTTCATGTGAATTTTGCACACTTTCACTAACAATACTTAGTTCAAAATTCGAATTTTACATCTAAAATTTGTCTATCAGAGATGAAGGCTCTGTAACTTCAAATTTCAACAAGTAAAGTATGAATTTTACATAAAAGAAACATGAATCACAAGCAAAATGTGTCTATTAGCCTAGAATGTTCAAATCTAATAAGCTTAAACTTTTGCTAACATTCGAATTTACTTAATCTAACTCATTTAAGACATATGGTAATAAGATTAAGTAAATTTCAAAGATTAAACCACTTGAAGACCTAAGTGAAAACAAAATTTACCTAATAGCTAGGTTTTCAAAAGTTAAACTTCACTTTCACTTGGTTATTCCAATGCTTGGTATGCTCCCTTTTGATCTTCCATTCTTAGAGTATCCTTTCTCTTCTTCTTCTTTGAGTGAGACATGATGTTGATTTTCCTTTCTTTATTCCAATGTTTATTCTTCCTTCTTGGACAATCCTATATTTAATGTGTTACAGTTACAAACCAAGTAGTTAGTCCAATTTATATATCCAACTTGTATTATAAAGTATAAAAGCACAGTGATTATATTAGTATATAGTATGATATATGTATTATAAACATAAACACATGCTAATGCCCATTTTACTTCTTTTAGGAACAATATATATGTTAGACAAATATGATGCATTTGTTCCTAATTACTCTATATTTGTCATCATCAAAACCTATATTATATTGAACAATTTTGCATATTAGTTGCATTGCAATTCCTTCCAAGTTTATCATTTAGAATCTAAGGATTGTGATTCTCCTAAATCCATGCAAGGTTGCCGCACATTTTCCATACATTTCACTCATTCATTTTCTAATATTTCCATTTGCATTCCATAGGCCAAGTTGTATCCAGTTAGATGTAGGTCTTAGTTCTTAATTGTCTAGTTAGTTCATCATTTACATTTTGATTCATCAAACCCCTCCCCCACCTAAATAGCTTGTAGTCACGACATTACATATTGACAATTAGGATTGCATGGCATCATTTTAGCTTCTATGCCAGTTGCACTTTTATACATGCATCTAGACATTGCAATCAATCATACTAGGATTACTTCTTAGTTGGCGATAAACTTGGTTAATTTTCGATCTTGCTGGGTAGTTTCCCTTCACGCATCCATTTTATTTCTACTCATTCATTTACCTACGTCAATTTACTTGCATTAATTTGTAACACCTAAACTTTAGACCTTATTTCCCATGTAAAATACCTCATATAAAGTTTATCTAAATCATTTTAGAAACTTCAATCACATGAGGGACCAAAACAAAAAAAATAAAAATTTTTAGTTACTGTTCATTTAGTTACCTCATTTTCTAGGAAAAACTTTGAAAAATTATAACTAATTCTAGACATATTGTATGGAGGTGATTCAAGTCTCCAAAAATAACTTGAAATATTCTCTACATGGAAAAAATGAAACATGACTTTAGCCATACCAGTTTATAAATTATTTAACACCACAGTTATTGTTTATATGGTCATTTTACAGCTTTCCAGTTTTCTGACCCCAAATTCAAAAATTCATAATAAATGCAATGTTTAACCAATTGAAGTCTTTTTTCACTTTCTAGAAAGCTTGGAATGTCTACTTTCTAGGAATATATAAGACTTATACTTCATGCCCTGTTTTAGATGGATTCATCCTTCTTAATCTTTTAGTACACAAAATAGACATTTTTGTGCCATAACTTGCATAATAAATTTCATAATCATAATACATCATTGAACTTCATCCATATTCCATACTAGACATTATATATGGTTCATAAGGACATAACCAAGTCATCATACAGAATTTAATCTTCATAAATGAATTTATACAATTTATCAAAACATAACTTAATAACCTGCATAATCAAGTTATTCATCACTTTCATCTTCTTTTCCTTTTGCCTTCTTTTGATCTCTTACATTGCTTGGAACTAGCAAGGTTAGAGTTTGGGATGGTGACAATATGAAATTCTAGTAGCAGTTACATTTATGTAGTTATATTATCATATAAGCATGAAAACATCGTTCAAATTGCTATGATACATTTGATAACATAATATACCATATTGTCAATAGAAATTTTGGCAGAGTTTTCTCTTAAAAAATGGATATCCTAGGCAAAGCCCTCACATTAAAAGCAGCCAATACCAGTCACAAAAACAACAAAACAAAAATATGGCAAACATATATCATCATAGAATCAACTTAAAATAACATAAAAGCAATAAATGAAAAATCTACCTCAATGACTTTCCTTGGCTTTTCCACTTTGTTCCAACCTTTTTCTCTTGCTTTCTTGAGCTATCCCAAACCTAGATACCATGAAACACTTGCTAAATCATCTAACTCCTTAGGCCAAGTTACAAAGAGCCATAATACCCTAAAATTTCATATTCTTTGTTTTAAGCTTTTTCTTGAAAATAATACTTGTCTTTAGATAATTCTACTGTGAAAAATCCATTTCTATCACCAGATTCTTGAAATTCCAACTCCTTCCCCTCCCTTTGGTCTGTCCAAAAACATCCTTCAAGAGGTAAGAAAAGGAAGATATTTGCAACTTTGTCTAAAACTTATGCAAACCTATTTTCTAGCATTAGAACATATTTCTTCTTGCCTTATTTGCATGAATACCTTTCCCTTTCCTTTTCCCTTACCTCGGCTAAAATTAATCCTTGAGAAAGGAGGGAGAAAACTTATCCAAACTACTCCTAACTCATATGAAAGTAGCTTAAACCATAAGCCTAAAATATTAGAGAGGAATTTACCTTGCACCTTGAATTTTCTCTGCTTCCTTTTTCTTCTTCTCCTTCATGGTTCTTCCTCTCCTTTCCTCTTAAATTTTTTGCACAACTTCTTCTCTTTTCCCTCTTCAAATTTCATAACATCTTGCGATGTGTCCTTGATTCATATTGGCTAAAAAAGATACCTTCTTAAGGAAGTTTATCAAAAACATTAAAAAAATCCTCTCCAATCACATGGTAATTTTTTGCCAACATGGAGGGAGCAAGTGCCCCTCATACTGCATATTTTTCTTTATCCAAATATATCCAGTATAGGTTGCTTTTGATCAGGATTGTTAAAGGTATTTTTACAATATTTTCTAATATTTTTAATTCCTTAAAGTATACAAGAATAAATTATTTTGGTACCTACGTTTAATTTAATATCTTATCCCAAATAATATTTATGTGGGACCCACACAATTTTCTTTTACTTTTTCTATTTTTGGGGGGTACACAATATTTCATTGGGTCCAGCATGCCATGAGGTCAATTTTGACATAAATTTTGCTAAATTTTGAAATTACCCCAAGAGGGACTGAACTGCAAATAAATTTTCATTAGGAATCTATTTGCCAATATTTTCCAGGTACTAAACTACAAATATTTTTTCTATTAGGGACCATATTGAAACTTTATTTTTCTTAATACTCTAGCATATGAAATTGTCATTTCACTCCTTTTTTTCCATCAAATTATGCATCTCATACTATAACATCACATCTTTATGCTTACTGTAATATTTTTTTTTAGAAAATTGAGCATATTACATTTCTCCCCTTTTAATAAAATTTTGTCCTCAAAATTTTGCTAAATACCTGTATCTTTTTCTTTCCTTTTTGTTATTTACCAATTTCTAGACCATTTTTACCAAAGGAACACTTTCGTTTCTTAATTATTTGACTTAAAAATCAGTATTTTACTTTGGCATCATTCCTTCATTCATAGCATTTTGGAGGGTCAAGCTAATACTTTTTAATTTGGGAAATGTCAAGGGCATCATCAACTTGCTTTACTTTAGGGGTATGAAAAACATCCATACAACATACTCATCCTTACTTTCATAATTCCTTTATTTTGTCCATACTATAGTTTTTCTAGTAGCACCCAATATCATTCCTTTCTTTGATTTTCACAATTATAGGCTAACTACATGAACAATCTTGAGAGCATTAATTGTTGCTACTATAAGTGGCAATAGATTTTTCATAAATTTTTTTTCTTATAAAACATAGTCTACTACTCCTAACTCAACCCTGTTGCATTACTCATACCCTAATCTATACTTACTTTCATTGCCATAATCACATAAATGATCTTTGGATTAGGAATTCTTAATTTGGGGGAGGAGGTTTAACCACTTTAATTCATAAAAATTTGTTTCGTAATTTTCTTTCCCACAAAACTTTCTTTTTTAATCAAGTGATAAGACAATCTGAGAGAAAATCTTACATAACATCTTACTTAACTTTGTAAAAATTCTTATCTTGTTTCGGTTTTTAGTCTCTTCTACTTTATAACTTTACTTATTTTATTAGGATCTACTGCAATCCAGTAGGAGATTCTATGTCCTATTACATAATATCCTAGATTTTTTTCTAGATGTTCAAAGTTCAATATTTTAAAATCTATAAGAAATTTGTGAAAACATGTATATATCATTTTGTATGAAATAGGGCAAAGAAGTCAATTGTCTCAGTTGGAAGGAAAAATGAGAAAATAATAATTTTAACCCTAGAAAAAAGAAAAGGAAAGAAAAAAGGAAAAAAGAAAGGCAGTAGATGCATGTGAGGAAGAAAAGTTTTTGAATTTTAGATAAAATTACATCTAAGGACCTAAAAGTTTTAAGAATTATAATTATAAATTAGCCCCGGGTTAAGGGCATTTTTGTAAAGATAAATAATTTAGTCAAAGTGAAGCTCTCAATAAGCTAAATCCAATAGAATATAGTATAAAATTTATTAAGATTAAAAAAGTATTTATTGACTAATTAGAGTTCAATATTAATATTTTACCTAATAAAAGTTAGTCTAGTCTATAGGAAGAGGTAGTATTAACTCAAGAAAATTATTGGACCTTGCTAAAATATTTTTTGAATCAAGATAATGATTTTGAACCAAAAGTAATTTTTGGATAATCCTGTACCAATTTAACAACAATATCGGCTAAAACATTTAATCGGTAAAGGGTATATAGGTCCAATAAAACATGAGAAACAATTTTTGGCTAAAAAAGTTGATAAGTGGCATGATATTTTTAGACTAGAGAGAAGGGAGGAATCTATGGAAATGCTTTTGAAAAGTAACTCAAAATGACTAATTAAACTAACTAAACTATTCACTTGTCTCATATCACTCTTCAAGCATGTGAGTTAAGTCATTTGAGCACTTCTTCCCCTTCATTTCATGTCTGGTCAGCAGCCAAGAGAGTCAAAGAGAGTAAAAATTTTCAAAGAGTAAAGGAAGAGCAAGGAAGAAAAAAATTGAAGTCATATACACCAAGGTAAACTTCTATGACCATAAACCTATGTTCTCTTGTGGGTTATGCTAATTCTATGGAGTATTTTCTCTCTTCTCTCTCGTAAAGTTTCAGCCATGTAAGTTATTAGAGAAAGTGAGGCTTTGAAGAAACCAAATCATAAAAAAGGATGTATAGGTCTTAAGCAATAAGATTATGCCACTATATTACAAATTAATTGAGTAGTTATTTTTTTACATTTTTTGGGAATTTTTCCTATTTAGGGTTTGAAAAGGAAAGTGAATTTCATAATTTTGACTTCAAAAATGGATTCCTTAAGTTCAAAATAGGATAGAATAATGTGTTGTACAAGAAATTTCCAAAGAATAACTATATATATTTTTCGGGTTAAAGTGGCACTTTGAGAAGCAAGTCATGTAATTCTTGGATTGAAACTTGTTTGGATAATGCTATAGGGTTCCAAGAGGTAATAGAAGATCAAGGGAAAGGTGTGCAAAGTTTGGTGGAACTTGGAAAGCCTAAAGATAGTTATTTCATCAATTATGTCGAAGTTGTTAAAATTATATGCAATGATGTTTTAAACATGCCATGCTATAACATTGATGTTTTGTATTGTATTTGATGCGTTGACTATTTGAATAAGAGTTTTTATGACTCTTGGATGTCCAATATTTAGAATGTTACTATGCCAAAATTTTTATGAAAATATACGACATAAATTGGTTGATTGCCTTCAAAAGATACTCCTATGAATTGTATGATAAAATGTGCACATATTTGGTTGTAACTACTGAGATTCTTTGAATCTGATTCACTTTTTAAATGTTTCACTTTATAGGTCCAAGTCATGGCAAGATTGCCCAAGAAGAAAAGCGGAAGGAAAAGCAAGCTCTTAATTAAAATAAATTTGCTTGCATTAGTGTTTTGCTTGGAATACCTTGTAAAAATTATGTGTATGATTTTAGGACTTTACATGAATGTAATTATGTTTATCTAGGTGTAACATGTTGTAATGTGCTAAGTGAAAACAAGAGATGGCCATGTATGTAAATATTAAGATGTATTTTGTCAAGTTGTAGGATGAAAATTGACATGGTGACACTGCTGAGAATTTCATGTAATTTTCAGAATTTTTGTGATTTAATGTATGAGTACTTTATATAGTTGTAAACTAGACATGAAGGGCTTTTCATAGACACCAAAATCACTCAATTTGGATTTGTGTGTGAATTATGGTGAATTTCCAAAATTATGGTTAGAATCAGAAATTTTCAAAAAAGACCATTACTAAAGTAAAGTTTATATGAATTTGCTGTATAATTTGGTCAAACATTTTCTCTATTCAATATTTTTCCATGTATAGAATATTTTAATCCATTTTTGAAAACTTGAATCACCTCAATATGATTTTTCTTGATTTAGTTATAAATTTTCAAAATTTATTAGGTAAAATGAGATTAACCAAATCAATAGTATCCGAAAATGAAATAAATTGGTTTAAGTTGTTTTATGTAATCAAGTCTCTAATCAAACATTAATGGACTTAAATGTAGTTTAATACATGGAAAATGGGTTTAAGTAGAAGGTGTGACAAAATACTGAGGGGTTCTACTATACTCATGCCAATATTGGACTTAAAGAATTCATTTCTTATTCTATTCTAAGCCAATTCGTGTATTCTTTATATCATTGGAAACCCTACATGTCTACTTTTCATACATATTTATGTTGTAAATTTATTCTATTTGAATAGGCCATAGCATTATCTTGAATCATTAAGAGCATAACATAACTTTTACCAAAATAGTTTTAAGAAAACTTATATACCTTTCATTATATAGCTCCAGTTATCTACAAATCAGTGGCATATTAAATTTAAGACATGGAGCTTTCTACACATATCAACCATTAAATTTTTGGAGCTCTGTATGATTTTACACTACCTTTTAAATTAATCAGTATTTACAATGAGAATTTCAGTTTTTCAACACTATCCAATTTTGAGCCCTAACTTTAAAAATTCACTATAAATTGTACATATATCCAATTTGAGGGTTCTTTAGCTTTTTTGGAAAACTTATTCTGTCTACTTTAAGAAAATATATATCACTCAGATGGAATACTCTATTTCAAATAGAATTTCCCTATTGAAACTAATACCAGTCATGTTGGATAAAATTATGCCATAACTTACAAAATAAACTTCACAATCATAATACATCATCGTTCATTATTCCAAATCCTTATATAACATTTCATAGTGCTTTAAGGAACATAAGAGCACAAAGGTACATATCTAAAAGCACATACATAACTTTACACACTATTTCAAAATGCAAGATCATAGCTTGAAAATCACATCAAGCATCATTCTCTTCCTCTTTCTCCTTAGGTTGCCTTGCTATCTCTGCCATAGCTTGTGCCTATTATGTTAATACATAAGGGGTGAGATTCAAAGAATCCAAATAGCAACACCAATTATGCATACATATTTTCACGTAGTTCATGAAAACACCAAACATTCACATTAAAACATATTATGCCTTGTTCATTCATAAAATTTTGTCAGAGTTTTCCCTTAGAAAATAGAAATTTGGTTAAAACCCTCACAAAATCTCAACTAAAATAGTCACATAACATCAAAATAATAATATGGAAAATCATGGAATTCATGAAAACATCATAAGATAACATAATGCTATAAATGATAAATTGCTACCTTGCTGATCCCTCTTGCTTCATTACTTGATTCCACCCCTACCAAGAGCTTGTTTAGGCTTTCTTGATCCTAAACAAAATATTAAATACCCACTTAGGCCATTGGTTCAATGGCCTTCTTCATAAATTTCTCATTAAACCCTAAAAGTCCAATATAGTTATCCTTTAGGTTTTTCTTGAAACCAACACTTGTTCTTAACTAATTTGGTATAACATCCCAAATTGCATGAAGGATGCCACAGCATGTGTAAAGATATAAGAATGTGGCCTAGGATGTATGCAAAGATGGAAAAAGAAATAAGATGAAAATTTCACATGCTTGGTCCTTATTTGGAATTAATTTTCCACAAGGTCTTTAGTAGCAATTAATTTTAGAACTGAATTGGAAATTATGCAATATATCTATTGAATAGAAACTCATGACGAGTTCATTAAAATGATGTAAGTATTAGGTGTAATATCCCTAATCATACTGGACATCATAAATGTGAAACTAAGAGACACAATTAAATGTGAAAAGGGAAAAAATGTCATTTTTCTAAATTAGAATGGAAAATATGAAAATTATACTTTTGTTTCAAGAAAGAAAAAATTCTATGTAGTATGGCCCCTAAAATGGAAGAATTTCATGCACTATATTCCTTAGGGGAAATTAGAAGAAAGGACCTAAAAGAGTTAAAAATTATAATTTTATGTTGTGTCAAGGGCAATTTGATAACTTCTAGAATTTTTGTCAAAACAAAGCTCACAACAAACAGGACCTAATAGAATACTGTTTAAAGGTTAATTGAGTTTATATGAATTTATAATTTGTGCTAAATGTGAAAAGTAATTATTATACCTGAAAAGAAGTTTATGGGCCCCACAAAAGCAAACAGATGAAGAAAATAGTATGTGCATCCTTACAGATATATTTTGAGAACAAGATAATGAGTTTAGTCCATATACAAATTTAGAATCATCATGTATCCCTTAAAAGACAAAATATCACAAAAGTACGTTTATTGATATGGTAAAAGTAATTAGTATAGGTTATATTCAAACTGACAAAATTATGCAATATTTCGAACTGAAAAACCCCTTAAGATGGCATGATATGCAGCTACTATGGGACAAGGATGGAATTCATTCAATTGATTTTTTAAATATTACTTAAGGAGGAAAATGGAAAAGTAACCAAAGTTAACACATTAACCATGATTTGTGCATTCCATTACATCTCTTTCCTCCAAGCCTCAGGCTAGTTGTTTAAACAGTGGTTAAGAGGTCTGAAATTGTAGAACAAAGGGAGCATTTGGTGTGGAGAAAGAAGAGAAAAAGAGAAGAGAAAAGAGAGAGCAAAGATCAAGAAGCAAGAGTTCAAGTATTGATAAGTGTTTTGGTTGCCTTTAGCTTGTAGTTTCAAGTGGTTTGAAGTAGTTTTAATGGAGTCTTCTTCTTCCCCTTTCCCTTCAAGGATTTTGGCCAAACCATAAGTTAGGTAGAGATGAGTTTTTGCACAATAAACTTAGGAGAAAGCTTAAACTAGCAACCTAAAGCATAATTTCAAGGGTTGTTGGTTGTGTTTCAAGCAAATCATTTTTCCTCTTTTTCCTAGGAATTTTGGTTAGACTAGGTTTCATTTGGAGTTGGAATTTCATTATTTTGTTGTCAAAAATGGAATCCTGGGTCCAAATTAGCAAAGAACAAGTGTTGGTTTAAAGAAAAATCAAAAGGATAGAAAAATGAAGTTTTTTAAGGGTTTAGTAGAACTTTGTGATAAACTACCATGAACAAGTAGCTTATATACTTGAATGATATTATGTATAAGTTCAAGAAAGTTATGGAAGTCATAACAAGTGGTATACCAAAGGTGTAATGCACAAGAATTCTCTAAGGTAGATCTATACCATTCCTTATGCTATGTCATCATATTTGATTTCTATGAACTTAACGCTTTGCCATATGTTTGATTTATTGATTTATGATTGTTGACTGAGTTAATTGAAGGGGTTTGTGACCCTAGGATGTTCAATTTACAAAAAGAAACTCTGCTGAATATTTTATGAAATTATTTGATATAATATGTTTTAAAGTATTTGATGATGTTTTCATGATATTTCCATGATAAATGTGATGATATAATAGTATGATGGGTAATGATACTGAGATTCTTTTAATCTCACCATCCCTAAATGACTAACATGTGAAGGCCAAGTCCTGGAAGAGGCAAAGAAAGGAGCAAGAGGAATGAGGAAGATAGTGATGAATAACTTTATTTTGCAAATTATAATCCTATGTTATAAAAGTATGTATCAAGTTATGTATGAGATGTAAATTCTATAATTAAACATGTTCATGTTCCTTTAAGTCCACTTATGATATTATGTATGAAATTGGAACAATGAATGATGATGTATTATGCTTGTGAGGCTTATTATGTGAGTTATGACATAATTATATTCAAGATGACTAACAGTAGTTGGAATAGAGACACTCTATTTGAAATAGAGCCTTCAATATGAGGGTTATGTAAGCTCTAGAAGTACATAGAACAAGCTTTAAAACAAGAGCTTCAAAAATACAGTGGTTTATATCATGGAAAGATCTATGCTTTAAGTTTAATATGTCACTGTTTGGAAAGTAATTAGAGCTATATAATAAGAGATATATAAGTTTTTCTAAAATTGCTCTAGTTAAAGTTATGTTTTGACTCTTAATGGTTCAAGATAATGCTATGCCTTGCTCCAATAGAATACTCTTAGGTTAGCTAATTACTCAAGAACGGGGTGAATTGGGAGATACAAGATTTTTCACTTTTTTAAAAATAGTCCAATTTCACCAAGAGATGCAAGAGAATAAAGATGAATAAAGTGTATTGAGTGAGGTAAATGAAGTAAAAAGATGAAAAACAATACACAAAGATTTATATTGGTTCAACCCAACCACTTGGCCTACATTTAGTTCTCAAGCCACCACTTAAGATTTTTTATTATATCTCACAGGTTTGATTCAGGCACCTGTCAAGTCTCAGTACATCCCACAAGTTTTAATAGGCACTTCTGAAGCCACTCTTCCCACACCCTTACAAGATATGTAATTCCCTTAGTGTTTTCCCACACTAAGATGCTACTCAAAAGTTGTAGAAAGAAAAATTACATAAATGAAACTCTCTTTAAGAGTGAATAATAAATTGAAGCTCACTCTAATGAGGTGGGTTTAACTCTCAATGCTAACATAGAAAGATTTTATATATTGTAGCAGTACTTTGGTACAAAACTCACTTAAATTTATTACCCATAAGTTCAAATGAGGTTCTATTTATAGATTTATGGCTTAACTAGTCATTAAATACAAGATCTATCAGTTAGACACAAGTTTTAGCTGTTACTCTACAAAAAGAACCATTCAATAATCACATTAAATGCGTCTAACGCACCAACATTCGAAATTTAAGACTTAATAGATGAATTTCGCAGAGTCAACATAGTATGTGTTTAACGTTAAACCTTGAAATTCAAATTTCAGTAAGCAAAATTCAAATTTCGAGCTATGATAATAAATCAAAAATTAACTCGAGGCTTGAACATTCAAACTTTCATGT
Organism: Adenanthera pavonina; assembly: GCA_026686845.1. Lineage (NCBI taxonomy): Eukaryota > Viridiplantae > Streptophyta > Magnoliopsida > Fabales > Fabaceae > Adenanthera > Adenanthera pavonina. Next base: position 4,114,511 of record JAIVEN010000019.1, on the reverse strand, counting down.
TGGAATTGTATCTATTGGGTCTGAATAGTTGCCTCAAGTTTTCATAATGTGCTCAAAATTCAAATTTCAAAACTAAATTTATCTGTTAGAAGCTTATTCCAACAAGACACAAAAGTTTTCACTTTAAAGTTGCACTTTGAAGCTCAAAGTTTGTTTGTCAAAGGTTATAACTTTAAACAAACTTTAAACTTAACTAACAGTCAAATTTCAACTAAGCTTTATATGAATTTTACACACTTTCACTAATAATGCTTAGTTTGAAAATCGAATTTCACAATAAAAAATCATCTATTCAAGATAAAAACTCTGTAACTTCGAATTTCAAAAAGTAAAGTGCGAATTTTACACATAATAAGCATGAATCATAAGTAAAATTCATCTATTAGCCTAGAATGTTTAAATCTAACAATCTTAAACTTATGCTAACGTTCGAATTTACTTAATCTAACTCATTCAAAACATATGGTAACAATATTAAGTAAATTTCAAATATTAAACCACCTCAAGACCTAAGTGAAAATAAAATATACCTAATAGTTAGGTATTCAAAAGTTAAGCTTTACTTTTACTTGGTCATTCACATACTTAATATGCTCCCTTTTGATCTTTCATTCTTAGAACATCCTTTTTTTTTCTTCCTTGAGTAAGACATGAAGTTAATTTTTCTTTCTTTATTCCAATGCTTACTCTTCCTTCTCCAACAATCTCACATTTAATGTATTACACTTAAAATAAAGTGGTTAGTCTACTTTATATATCCAACTTGTATTATAAAGTATAAAAGCATAATGAATATATTAGTACATATCATCATATATGCATTATAAATACAATTAAGCGCATGCTAATACATATTTTACTTCTTTTAGAACAATATATATGTAAGACAATTATGATGTATTTGTTCCTTATTACTCTATATTTGTCATCATCAAAACTTATATTATATTAAACCTAACAAATAAATGTACAAGATAAATATTTCTAGAAAGTATACATGTAGATTTTTCAAATCACATAAAGAAGGCATGAATTGGCTTAGAATAGGATAAGAAATAAATTCTCAAAATTAAGGTCAAAATCTTGGGAAGTTGAAAAATGACCAAATAAATAGTAATATTCTTAGTAAATATTGTACAAATTGGCACAATTAAAGTCCTATTTCATATTTTTCCCATATAGACAATATTTTAAACTATTTTTAGAGATCTGAATTACCTCCAGATGATTTTTCTAGAATTATTTAAGAATTTTCAATATTCAGCCTAGAAAAGGGATTTACCAAATGAGCAGTAACTCAGAAAAAATAAAATTTTCTGTTTTTATCCCTCAAGTGATTCAAGCTTCAAAACATATTCAAATGGACTCAATTAAGGTCCAATACATGGGAAACATGTTCTAAAACTAAGGTGTTACATTTGTACCCAAGGATTCCATTTTTTGGCATCAAAATCATGAAATTCTCACTCCCTTATGGACTTGCGGACTAACCGAAAGCAAAGAATAGGGTAGAAGAAAAGGGTTTTCTTCAAAACTTGCTTCAAGTTTGTGAAATCTTGCTTTCCTTAACTAGTTCATGCTTTTCCCCAAGTTTCTTGCATGAAAAACTTTCTCTTTCCCTTTCCTTATTTTGGCCAAATACTAGACTTAGAGAGGAAGAGAAGAAACTTAACTTAAACCATGCTAAACCATTTGAAACTTAATATAGAAGACCTTAGCATATGAGAAAAATTTACTTGAAACTTTCCCTTTTCTCTTCTCCTTTCTTCTTCTTTTTCTTCACACCAATTCTTCTCTTTCTTGTGGTGTTGTAGCTGCTTTTCTTTCCTCCTTAATTTAGCACATAAGACAGCCAAATGGAGAGAGGAAATAAAGACCTTATCTTGTCCAATAATCATGATAATGTTAATATAAACTTTGTGTTAGGTTGGCTGGTCACCCAAGAGGGGGGTGAATTGAATGATGCAAGATTTTCACCATTTTTGGATCACCACCCAAGTTCACTAGATGTGTAGCAAAATAAGGATGAACAAAGTGTAAAGAAGTTAGTGGATGAAATGAACATATGAAGAATAAGACACACGGATTTATCCTAGTTCAGCCCAACCACTTGGCCTACATCAAGTCCCCAAGCCACTAGTTGGGATTTTCTACTATATCCCATAGATTTGATTCGAGCACCTGTGAAGCCTCAGTACATCCCACAACTTTTAGTAGGCACTTGTGAAGCCACTCTCTCCACACCCTTATGAAGATATGTAATTCCCTTAATGTTATTCTCATACTAAGAATCTACCTAGAAATTGTAGAAAAGAATGAATACAGAATGAAAACTCTCTCTTAGAGTAAATGATACATTGAAAGCTTACTCTATTGATGTGGTTTTTTAGAGAATGCTGACACATAATGATTTTATATATATGAACAGAAACTCTCTTAAGATTGTTTTTCATAAGTTCAATCAATGTTCTATTTATAGTTTTATTATGTAACTAGTTGTTAGACACAAGATCTTTTCGTTAGACACAAGTTCTAGTCATTACACTACAAAAAAGCCATTCAACTACTACATTAAATGCATCTGATAGAGGTTATATGGATAACCTCCTCAGGTTGTGCAAATAATAGGTGACCATTGGCTCTTAGTTTCAATGTTAGACCTTCGTTATGTGGAAAACCTAGCTAGGTTATGCGGATAACATTTATTCCAGAATGACTAAGTTTTAACTCAAGAATATTTTCATGAAAACCTACTTAGTTGTTCAAATAATGTCTCACAAACTTGGATACCTTTAAGGATTATTAGAATAACTTCTTAGGATGTTCTTTGTTCATATAACATTTAATCAACACAAACTAAGTTTCTGAAAAACATAGGTTATCAGGATAACCTCCCAAGGTTATGCTGATAATGAATTTAACATAGGTTGTCAGTATAAACTATGTTTCTAAAAAACATAGGTTATCAGGATAACCTTTCAAGGTTATGATGATAACGAATTTAACATAGGTTGTCAGCACAAACTAAGTTTCTAAAAAATATAGGTTATCAAGATAACCTCCCTAGGTTATGTTAATAACGAATTTAACATAGGTTGTCAACATAAACTAAGTTTCTGAAAAACATATGTTATTAGGATAACCTCCCTAGGTTATGTGAATAATGGGTTGCACAGTATACTTTGCCTTTACTGTTAACTCCCTTATGCGAATAACCTTGTTAGGATAACATACTGGATAGAGCTGAGGACATGGTGGACACCTACATTATGCGGATAACCTTAACCCTTTTCATAAAATCGAAGAAGGAACACTTAGAAAATCTTTGAGATTGAGACTTTATCCTCATAACCATCATAAGTTATGTGCATAAGGTAACCCTTTTCATGAAAACGAAGAGCGAACACTTAGAAAAGTTTTGAGATTGAGACTTTATCCTCATAATCTTCATAAGTTATGTGCATAAGATAAAATTTTTCATGAAAATTATTTTGAAAAATAAGTCAAACATCAAATTCTTTATTAGCCGTTATTTCTCAATTCTAACATATGTTAACATCATATTTACTTAATTTAACTCATTTAAAACATATGGTAATAAGATTAAGTAAATTTTTAAAGATTAGTCCCACCTCAAGACCTAAGGAAAAACAAAATATACCTAGTGACTAAGTCTTCAAATGTTGAGTTCCACTTCCACTTGGTTATTTCCTTCTTGGCATGCTCCCTTCTGATCTTCAATTCTTGGAGCATCCTTTCTCTTCTCATTTCTTGAGTGAGTCATGATGTTGATTTCCATTTCTTTATTCCGATGCTCAGCACTTAGACCATCCTATATTTAATATATTTCACTTACAATCCAAATAGTTAGTCCAATTTATATATCCAAAATATATTATTCATTGTCAAAGCACAGTGGATATATTTGCACATAGCATGATATATGCATTATAACCATAATTAAATTCATGCTAATGCACATTTTACTTCTTTAAGAAACATTATATATGTTAGACACGTATGATACTTTTATTCTTTATTTCTCTATATTTGTCATCATCAAAACTTATATGACATTAAACCTAACACTTTGGTTAACAAAAGTAACTACTTCTTGATTAAGTTTTCCATTAAATAATTGAATAGTTTATTTCTCCATGTGCAGCAAGGAAGCCACATCCAAAATGAGAGAGAAATAAGGAGTTAACTTACTTAAACTAACCTTGGTTAATTACTTGACTTTGGTTCCTTTTTTTTCCCCAAATACTTCTTAGAGAAGTATTTTCAAAACTAAATTAAATAACGGAATTTCCCACATGGGCAACTGTTGATCATGCTAATTTCAAGGAAAATATCACTAAAATACTTCATATTTTTTCCAGTCCAGACATATCTTCTATCAATAAGTTTGACTTGAACCAGTAAAGTTACTTTTGTATTATTTTGTCATTTTATGGATACAAGATAAAAGTAGGTTTGGATCTATATTTACCTTAATATCCAGTCCCAAATAAGTTTTTGTGTAAGGTCCATATACTTTTCATCTTACTTTCGTGTCTTTTGTGAGGCGCACAGTACCTTTTTCTTTGTACTATGCATTTTATGACGCTTAGAACTCAATTTTTCTTCATACTAATTCCATCAACCTCAATGCATTGTACCATTGAGTTTGGCATGTCACAAGTTTCATTTTGATAGTAATCTTATAAATTTATAAAATTGCCCTTTAGCTAAGTCAGAAACACAAATATTTATTCTTTCAAGTATTTTATCGTAATATTCCCAAGGATAAACCTTAAGTAGTTCTTTTTATGCATCCCATACTATACTTTCAAATTGGTCTATTCTTTAATCACAACCTCCAGGCTACCTAATACTTACATCGTTGTACTCAACTAGTCAAAATCTTCTATTCAACAGGTATATTGCATCATTTTCAGTTCTAAAATTAATTCTTGCTGAGGATTTTATTTGCATTTCATTCTAGTTAAGGACCAAACATAATTTCTTCTAAAGACCATATAAGAAATTAATTTTAATTAAGGACCAAGTATGTGAAATTATCATCTTATTTCTTTTTCCATCTTTTCCCATACATACAGTGGTATTCTTCATGCAATTTGGGATGTTACAATATCCTATAATGACATCCCATCATCATTCTTATTTTCATTCACTGCTCATACTTATACTACTTCCTTATTCTTTACTCTAACTTTTGGTAACTTAGAGGTTCAATTTACCACTGTATAAACACACCCCCGAACCTTGTACCTTGCTTATCTTGTCATAGCCCTTGAAACCTGTTAGCTCTTTGTGGGTTGGCATCTAGATGATATCATGGTAGTTGTTACTAACTCTTTATTCACAACATTTCTACTTTGTCCCTTCTCATACATAACTTTTCTAACTACTTAGCCAAGGTTAATTAGTGGCCTGACGACTTAAGGGAAACTTCTTAACCCTTCAAAAGTCTCTTGCTAGTCCAATTAGAGTCTAGCACTCGGTCTTTCACCATTATTCATTCTTGCTCAATTAGGTATCACCCCAAGAGTTACCTCCCTTTTGCCTTAGTGATTTCATCTTATAGAGGATTTCATCTCTTTACTCAATTGGGTCTTATCATCCCAAGAGTCACTTCCTTTTATCTTGCCTCGGTAGTTGATGGAGGATTTCTTTCATATATTCTTGTGAGATCTTCTGGTAAAAAACCTTTCATTCTAGAGCTAAATTTTATACTAAGCTTAGCAATCAACTATCTTAAGGTTTCGCAGTTCCCTATTGCCTGCCATTATTCAATTACCTTAGACTTATGCTTTATACTTTAAATATCATAAGCACATATTTTTCCCTTACATTGCATCTTTCTCTAGCTTTCCTTTTTTTAAATCATACATTAGTTTCCCCATTTATCTATGACATCCTTTTTGAAGCATTTCTCAGCTTAAGCAGTCAATATAACATTTAACTTAGTCCCAGCACATGGAACACTTTCAAGGGAAGGCAAAATCAAGATCTTATTCTTACAGTCTAGGAGGAGATTACTTGCAAAAAGTAACACTTTGATTTTAGCCCTTTTTCCCATGTATTAGATCATTATAGAGTCCATTTACAATTTATTAGAAGCTTAAATCAAAGAAAATACTAAAACAGAATTTTTAAAAATTGTTGGTACTGTTCACATGAACCAAATCCTTTTACCGGCTAAATTTCAGAAAATCATAACTAATACCATAAAAATAGTATGCAAGTGATTCAAATCTTTAAAAATAGCTTAGAATATTTTATACAAAGGAAAATATAAAACAGAGCAATGAATGGGTCAATTTGTACAGTATATTTTGTGAAATTCTACTGTTTATATGGTCAATTCCAGGAAATTTAGTTTTCTGGGGCTAAATTTGAAAACTCACTATAATTCGTACACACATCCAAATTGAGTGATCTTTCAATCATTTGAAAGATCATTCTATCTACTTTATAACCATATATAATATTCATACTTTCTACCACATAATGTCTAAACAATGGTGGGTTTACTATGAAGAGGTCTGAGTGACCATATCCATCCTCTAGCTTTACAAAGTAAAGATCAAAACCTACTCATATGTGCATAACTTAACCTTATGTCAAGACATACATTACTAAAGACTTAGAAGAACATAAAAGCTTGAAGAAATAGTTTGACATCATTTTTACAAATTTACACTATAGTTCAAAACTCATGGCCATTGCAAGCAATTTCAAATTAATCACCAAGTTCTTTCTCCTTTCCTTTCTCTTCCTTGGTGGCCTTGCCATAATTGCTTCTCAAATATGGTTAGTATGTGGAAGGGTGAGATTCAAAAAATCTTAGTAGATAAATTCCAAACATGCAACCATATCACCATAATTTTCATGGAAACATCATATAAACTTTAATCTATCACATAGGCACATTAAGACATAAATTTTGCAAAAATTTTGGCAAAGTTGCATTTTGGAAAATGGAAATCTCGGGGCTCAAAACCCCTCATACAACTCAGCTAACAATATAGAAACATCACAAGATAACATTTCATTCATATGCCATGGTGTCAAATGTAAAAGAAACAATTATGACAATGTGATGCATGCAAAGAAATTTAACTACCTTTAAGTATTCCCTAACTTTCGACACTTGGTACAGCCTTTTTGAGCCTTCTACAACTTCCTTGAACCTAGTCATATCACTATTTAAGCATCTTAGCCACTGGTTTCAAGAGTAACACTATACAATACACATAAAACCTATAATTCTCATTTTGCTTTCCTTTGAGATTTTCTTGAAACCAACACTTGTACTTGAGTGGTTTTGACTCAAGGAATCTTTTTTTTTTTGGATCAAAAACATGAAATTCCAACAATTCAAAATATAAATCCTAGGTGACCAAAAATCAGGGGAAACAAAGGAAAGTTGATATATTTCATAATACCTCAAACTACTTCCATATTCATGCTTTAGGTGACTAGTTTAGCATTTTTCCCAAGTTTAGTGGTTGGAAAATTCACTTCCTTAATGAATCAAGATTTGGATAAAACCCTAAAGGAGAGAGGAAGAGAAACTACACCATGAACCAACCACCAAACACTGTAAACAACAAGCTTAAGGAGGTAGATTAACTTACCAAAACTTTATCCTTGAAGTTTCCTCAAGATTCCTCTTCTTCTTTCTCTCTTTACTCCCTTTCTTTCTTGCATTTTCTCCCTCTATTTTAGCTGCTGGAAATAACATGTAGAATGGAGAGGAAAGAGAAGGATTAAGGGCTTAATTACCTTGATAATCATGGTTAGTTACTTAACCTAACTAAGGTTACTTTTTGGTGCCAAAAATAAGCCTTCTAAAAGAAGTTTTGGACAAAAATTTTGCTGTCCAAGCTGCCCAAATCTGATGCCTAGGAGAGAGGTTTGAGTGTCCCAAAATTGCTTAATTTTTCTTGCTCCAGATATATCCTAAACCTGGTAATTTTTAACTGTACTGATAAAACTGCTTTTTATGGTAAATTAGTATTTTTAGGCTACAGGACTGTTCCAAATTTATATTTATATTTTCTTAATTATCCTATCCCAAATGGTATCTGTATGAGGCTCATATCTTGTCCCAGTCACCTTTTAACTATCTGTGGGGTACATAATCTATTTTATCGGTATAAAGTTTCTTTTGGACACTTGGCACTAATTATTTCTTCATATACTATTGGACTTCTCTCATCAAGAACTTCGTTTTGACAGTAATTTTACATATTTACAAAATTGTCCTGACTTAGGGTTAAATTATAGTTTTTGAAACTTTCAGATCATTAGATGTAATTTTCTCCAAGGACTTTTCTATTCCTGTTCCCCATATTTTTGTAAATTTAGGGATGTAGATATCATTTTTATAATTCTTTAGGGGTAAAAATATAATTTCTCATTTTTTCTGTCTAACCAAGAAAAAGACCTGTTTGCCCTATTTCATGTAAAACGATGTCTATCCATTTTCGCAAATTCCTTATACATTTTACATTATCATTTATTATTTTCTCTTTCATTACTTGATATCTAATAAAATTTGGGATATTACACAAAAGGCCAGTTTAGGCCAATAATCACATCAATGTCAAGGAAAAGCACACAAATCAAATCTAATGTGGAGCTATGGTGTTTATTTAGATATACAATAGAGGTTATGGCCTTGTTTCCAATAGGGGTATTCACATGTAATTCACATGGCAAAATTATAACTTCTAGATCCAACTTTTAGCACAATTATAAGACATAAAAGAATGTCTTGCACCTGAATCAACAACACTTTAACAAGGTACTTATTTACTTGAATCATACCTTCAATAACTAGGATAGTGCAAATACTCTCCCTTGTGCTTATGGTATGGGGTTGGTCACCTCCCAGGTCAATGGTATGCCCTACCTAAACAATTTGCTCTACATTTCGTCACCATCAGTCAGCCTCCTTTTCCAACATATAAGTTGCCATTAAGGCCTTCATTTTTTACGTGCAGCCCATTATCTTGAAAATCTTCTTGAGGCTCAAAATCCAATCCTTGGTGACTTGCACATCAAATTTACCATCAAAGGATGATGGTTAATGCTTTCTAAAATTACTTAGTATATGTTAGTAGTTGGAGAACTCAACCAGTTGCCTTGCAACTTGTCCCATTATAGCTTGCTAATCTACTTGAGGTTGTTGCAATGTAAGTTGAGCATTAGAGATTCTAGCTTCCTCCTGTTGCCTTTGGGTATTAACTATCTCTTGTAATTGCTCAATAGTCCTCTACTACTGATCCAAATGATCAAGGATCAATGACAGGGGATCTGGACTGGGAGTACCTTCATTTACTATTACAGGAGTCATTCGTGAAGTTTGTTATTGTGCTACCAATCTTTGCTGAGTTACTCTTCATGTCTTAACCATTCTTATCTAGCATTTAATAATTAAAAATAATAAATAAATTGCACTTAGCAGATAACATTAACTAATTCTTTCATTATATCATCATTAGTAAAAATACATCATTATATCTCGACCCCTGGTCTTCCTATTTTAATACTAGATTAGTATCTTGCTACATACTTGGCCCAAAAATTGCAGCTATACATCATAACTATATCTTTACTTCATCTGTACCTACATTATACATCATTATTTTGGACTTATAGGATCACAGTACTAATGTCAGGCTTATCATTACCATCCGATATCTCCATTGAATCTCCTTTCGGATCCTCCTCTAACTCCTTTTCTAGACTTCAATTGTCTAGCTTCTTCTTTTTGAGGATAACATTCAGCTTGAAGCTTGTAGGTAATGACATAGTCTTCCAAAGTACAAAACACTCAACCCTGCAGCTCCCTAATATGGTTCTAGAACTCATAATTTGGTATAGCATCAAGTACTTGCTCAACACATTCATTTTCTAGGAGCCTATGGTCATAATGCTCCTCAAAGAATTCCTTTGCGTCTAACACGATACTAAGGAAATCTAGAACTTGGACATATCCTCCTTATCTAGCATGGCATTCATCAAAAATAGTTCTAACAATTAATTGGATTTGGAGTCCTTGGTCTAGTTGAAAGAAACTACCATTTTCTCCTAATAGTTCAGTTAGCTCAAGCTCACTAGAATTATCATAGTTCATGGGCCAATCAACCTCTTCATGTAAAGGTGCAATTGCTTGCTTTAGAGGAATTACACATGAAGGGATCGCTGCTACAGATTCATTTTCTAAGTCTAGGAAATTCTTTTGATTAGTGATCACCATGCAGTTAACATCTCCAAAAGTTATCTAAGATCCTACATTTTCCTGCATATGATTATGATAAGGCTTAGGCCAATTTCTTGCATCTGAATTGTTAGCCTTTCCTATATATCCTCAAGTCTCAACAAGCAAAACTTATTGCTAAATAATATTATTTACTTTAGAGAAGCTAAAGTAGTATGGCTAGCTTAACTTTCTTTTCTCACATCTCTACTCTGATACTAAAAATGTAATACCTTAACTTTAGATCTTATTTCTCATGTAATATACCTTATATAAAGTCTATGTAAACCATTTTAGAAGATTGAATTACATGAGGGACCAAAACAAAAAAAATTAAAAATTTTTTGTTACTATTCATTTGATCACACCATTTTTCAGGCTAAAATTTGAAAAATCATAATTAATTCTACAAAAATTGTATGAGGTGATTTAAGTCTCTAAAAATAATTTGAAATATTATCTACTTGAAAAAAATATGAAACTGGACTATAGTCATCCTAATTTATACAGTATTTAGTACAAAATTTATTATTCATATGGTTATTTTACAACTTTTCAGTTTTCTGACCTCAACTTCAAAAATTCATAATAAATTTTAATCTTAACTAATTAAGGTGTTCTTTGGCTGTCTAGAAATTTTTGAATGTCTACTTTTAAGGGATATATAATATTTATACTTCATGCCCTGTTTTGGATGGATTCATCCTTCTTAAACTTTAAGTACACAAAATGGACATTTTTGTGCCATAACTTGCATAATAAATTTCATAATCATAATACATCATTGCACTTCGTCCATATTCCATACTAAACATTATTTATGGTTCATAAGGACATAACAAGTAATCATATAGAATTTAATCTTCATACATGAATTTATACAATTTATGAAAGCATAGCATAATAATTTGCATAATCAAGTTATTCATCACTTTCGTTTTCTTTTCCTTTTTCCTTCCTTTGATCTCTTGCATTGATTAGCCCTAGCAAAGTTAGTGTTTGAGATTATGAGATTATAAAATCCCAATAGCAATTACATTTATGCAATTATATCTTCACATAAGCATGAAAACATTATTGAAATCACTTTGATACATTTAATAACATAATATACCATATTGTCAATAGAAATTTTGGCAAAGTTTTCTCTTAGAAAATGGATATCCCGGGCAAAGCCCTCACAATAAAAACAATCAAAACGAGTCACAAAACATCAAAACAAAAATATGGCAAACATATATCATCATAGAATTAACTTAAGATAATAAAAGCAATAAACATAAAAGCTACCTCAATGACTTTCCTTGGTTTTACCACTTTATTCCAACCTTTTCTCTTGCTTTCTTGAGCAATCCCAAACCTAGATACACCATCAAAAACTTGCTCAATCATCTCATTCCTTGTTCCATGTTACAAAGAGCCATAAACCCTAAAATTTCATATTCTTTGTTTTAAGTTTTTTCTTGAAAGCAATACGTGTATGGAAACCAAGGAAAGTCATTGAGGTAGCTTTTACATTTATTGCTTTTATTATCTTAAGTTAATTCTATGATGATATATGTTTGCCATATTTTTGTTTTGATGTTTTTTCTTTAGCTAATACTACCATGAGAAAACTATTTTTAACATTGGATTCTTGAAGTTCTACCTCCTTCCCCTTCCTTTGGTGTAGCCAAAATCATCCTTCAAGAGGGAAAGAAGAGGAATTTCTTTGAAACTTTGTCTAAACTTATGCAAACCTACTTTCTAGCACAAGAACATGTTTCTTCTTGCTTTATTTGAATGAAAAACATTCCCTTTCCTTTTCCCTTACCTTGGCCAAAATTAACCCTTGAGAAAGGAGGGATAAAACTTATCCAAAATTAACCATGAGCCTAAAAGATTAGAGAGAAACTTACCTTTCACCTTGAATTTTCTCTTCTTCCTTTTTCCTCTTCTCCTTCACGGTTCTTCCTCTCCTTTCCTCTTAAATTTTCTGCATAGTTTCCTCCATTTTACCTCTTCAAATTTCATCCAACATATGGGGTGTATGTAAACTCCAAGTGTTCATAATATCTTGTCATGTGTCCTTGATTTTTCTTCGCCAAAACTGATGCCTTCTTAAGAAAGTTTATCAAAAACATTAAAATAATCATTTCTAATCACATGGTAATTTTCAGCCAATAGGGAGGAAGCAAGTGCCCTTTATATTGCATATTTTTCTTTATCCAGATATATCTCATATAGATTACTTTTTATCTGGACAATTAAAAATACTTTTACAATATTTTCTAATACTATTAATTCCTTCAAGTATACAGGAATAAATTAGTTTGGAATATACATTTAATTTAATATTATATCCTAAACAATATTTATGTGGGGCTCACATATTTTTTTGTCTTTATTTGCATATTTGTACTATTTTTTACAATGTATTTCTTTTCAAATTTATTTCTTTAGACTCAATATAGTATTCCATTGGGTCCAGCATATCATTAGATCCATCTTGACATAAATTTTGCTAAATTTTGAAATTAGCCCCAAAGGGACTAAACTACAAATAAATTTTCTTTAGCAACCTATTTGTAAATATTTTTCAAGGACCAAATTATAAATAACTTTTTCTATTGGGGACTATATTGTAAGTTCACTTTTCTTAATACCCTTGCATATGAAATTTTCATTTCACTCATTTTTCCTTCAAATTAAGTATCTCGTGCTATATCATCACATATTTATGCTTACTGTAATATTTGTTTTAGAAAATTTAGTGTAATATCTAAAAATTTTATCAGATATAAAGTAATGAAAGAGGAAGACATAAATAATAATATGAAATATATAAGAAATTTGTGAAAATGGACAGACATTATTTCACTTGAAATAGGGCAAAGAAGTCATTTTTTCATATTAGATGGAAAAATAAGAAATTATATTTTAACCCCTAAAGAATTATAAAAATTACATCACCGTCCCTAAAGTTATAAAAGTCAAATGATAATAGAAAGTTCTTGGGGAAAATTACACCTAATGACCTGAAAATTTCAAAAATTATAATTTAATTTTGGGTCAAGAGCAATTTTATAAATATGCAAAATTACAGTCAAAATGAAGCCCACGATGAGAGAAGTCCAATGGTATATGGTACTTGGGGTTAATGTTCATGGATGAAGAAATAATCAGTGTCAAATGTCCAAAAGTAACTTTATACCAATAAAGCAGATTGTGGGCCCCATGGTTAGTTAAAAGATAACCGAGACAGGATATAAGCGTCACATAAATACCATTTGAGATAGGATAATTAAGAAGATATAAAAATAAATTTGAAATAGTCCTGTAGTCCAAAAATGTTAATTTACCATAAAAACTAGTTTTATCGATATGATTAAAAATTATCCAGTTCATGATATATCTGGACCTGAAAAAATTGAGCAATACTAGACACTTAAACATCTCTCATTGGCATTCAAAATGGTGTAGTTAGGAAGCAAGGATTTTTGGTAAAAACTTCCTTAAGAAGTTGTGATTTTTGGCACCAAAAAGTAACTATGGTTAGATTAAGTTGTTAACCATAATTGGCCACCTAATTAAGTCCTTAATCACTCTCTTTCTTCACCATTCAGCACGTTAGTTCAACAACAAACAGAGAGGGGAAAAATACAAGAAAGAGAGAAAGAAGAAGAAGAAACTCAAGGGAAATTGAAAGCTCAGCTTTTGGTGAGTTGCAATTCCACCTTAAGCTTGCTATTTCTAAGTTTTGGTGCATGGTTCATGGACTATATTTTCCTCCTCACTCTCTTAGGGTTTCGGCCAAACCATGATTTATGGAGGAAATGATTTTTCCAACCATTAAATTTAGGGAAAATACTAGATAAGTCACTTAAAGCATGAATATGGAAATAGTTTGATGTATTAAGAAGCATAGCAATTTCTTCCCATTTTCTATGATTTTCAGCTAGAAAGGATTTATCTTTAGAGTTGGAATTTCATGTTTTTAACCCCAAAAATGGATTCCTTGGATCTAAATTAGTCAAGAACAAGTATTGGTTTCAAGAAAATCTCAAAGGAAAGCCAAGTGAGAATTTTAGGTTTTGTGTGCATAGTATTATGTTACTCTTGAAACTAGTGGCTAAAGTGCTTGAATGATGATATGTCTAGGTTCAAGGAAGTTGTGGAAGGCTGAAAAAGTGGTGGACTAAGTGTGGGAAGCAAGGGAATACTATAAGGTAGGTAGATTTCCTTACATCACATTGTCATACTTGTTTTCTTTGCATTTGACACTATGGCATATGAATGAAATGTTATCTTGTAATGTTTATATATTATTGGTTGAGTTGTATGAGGGGTTTTAAGACCCCAGGATATCCATTTTTTAAAATGAAACTTTGCCAAAATTTTTTGTGAAATTTATGTCTCAATGTGCCTATGTGATGAATTAAAGTTATATGATGTTTTTATGCAAATTGTGATGATGTGGTTGCGTGTTTGGAATTTATCTACTAAGATTCTTTGAATCTCACCCTCCCAAATCCTAACCATGTTTAAGAACCAATTATGGTAAGACCACCAAGGGGAAAGGAAAGGAGAAAGAACTAGGTGTTTAAGTTGATATGGCTTGCAATGCCCATGAGTTTTGAGCTTTTATATAAATTTGTAAAAATAACGTTAAATATGTTGCTTCAAGCTTTTACATTCATTTAGGTTTTAGTGAATGTATGGCATGACATGAGGATAAATTATGGCCACGTAAATATTTTATAAATTTTGTTTTGCAAAGTACTAGGATTTAAATGGTCATTATGATCTCTTCAAGGGAAACCCCTAACTGTTTCGTTAGTTTGTGATGTAAAGTATGAATGTTATGTTAGATTAGCTGGCTTCCCAAGAGGGGGGATAAATTGGGAAGATTAAAAATTTTCTGCAAAATATCAAGAAGGTGAAGAAAGCAATATATGATGGTAAAACAGAATATAAACAAATAACTGTAAAGGAGGCTGTAAAGGGAAGAAGACTCAGTAATTTATCCTGGTTCGGTCTCTTCACTTGACCTACGTCCAATCCTCAAGTCACCACTTGAGATTTTCCATTATACTGCAAGAATTCCGTGGGCTTCTTGCAAATGCCACATTACAAAGTTTGTGCTCTATTTTCTAGAGCTCACTCATTCACTCTATGCACTCTTACAAAGTGCTTCCCAATCCCTTGTGATATCCCCTCACAAGAAAATCTATCTTCCATATGAAGATGAGATTGTTTACAAAGATTAGACTCTCTTAAATAGAGTGAATATGAAAGTTGAAGTACAAACTATTGAAGTGTGAGAGTATGAAGCTTTGAGTAAATGATTTGGCAGAGTTTCAGTATATACAAAGTTAAAATCGTTACCCACAACTTCAAATGATGTTGTATTTATAGATTTAGGTCTCAAATATCCGTTAGAGACAAAATCTATCCGTTGGAGAAGTTATCCAACAGTTACTCTGAAAAACTATACGTTAACTAACCGCATTTAATGCTTCTGACATACTGAAATTCAAATTTCGGTTGGTCAATAGACGAATTTCGTAGAAACTGAAGGTTAACAGCTTCAACGTTGAAAGCCCGAAGTTCGTCTATCATGAAGTGAAATTTGAATTTTGATATTTGGAAAATGTTTCTGTGTTGTGACATACGAATTTTCAAGTGGAAAGTTTTTCTGTTAAGTGTGAACAGTATTTTCAATTTGCTACAGTGCCTTCGAAATTCAAATTTTGGAACCCCAAAATTCATCTGTCCGTAGCTGGTTTGTAAGGCACATTAGTTCATGTGATTCAAAGTTCGAATTGTCAAATGTCAAAGTTCATCTGTCAGAGAGACCTCTTTTTAGATTAACTTCAAAATTCGAATTTATAAATACTGTCATTCGTATGTCAACATATCACTTCAACAGACTCACAAACTTAGCTTCTGAAATTCAAATTTTCATGTTCAAAGTTTATCTGTCAGTGAGCAATTTTGAAATCCAATCTAAACTTAGTTTCAGATGAACTTTGACATAATTTCAGACAAATTTCTTTGGTTTTCATAAGTTTCATTTTGTCTGAAATTCAAATTTTCAAAACCCAAAGTTCGTCTGTTGCTTAAAGCTCCTTTCAGATACTTATCAAAATTCGAATTTTCCCAAGTCAAAATTCGTCTGTCAAAGAGGCATCTCTTCAGACTTGTTTAGTTTTAGTACGAAATTCAAATTTCCAAAGGCCAAAGTTCAAACTTTCACTATGACAGATTGGTATTAACCTTTCAAACTTCGTCTGTTGGTGAATGTTTTTCAAATATTCCATGATTTAACACAGAATCAAGGTTTTAAAACTTCTTTCCACCAAATCAAAGTCTTTTACTCAAATTAAAACAAAACTAAACATCCTACAACAACTTTGCGCAGATTTCTCCAGGATTTCTTCACTTGAAACCTTTTGGGCACCTTTGATATCTTTATTCCAAGCTCTTGAAGGTTGATTTGGAATCATCAAAACTTCTTGATTCAACATTCTCCCCCTTTTTGATGATGACAAAGACAACTTACAAACTGGATTAGTACTTGGGTTTGCTTTAACAAGCTCCCCCTCAACATATGCATTATATTTTCAAGAGATATCATATATAGTAAATCATGTGAAGAGATTCAAAGAGCAAATGATTGCAACCGAGAAATTCTTTCATTTAATCAAATGATGCTTTATAGAGATCAATTTCAGCAAAGTACTTTGAAATACATAAATCAAATACAAAGCACACAATATCAAAACAAACAACTGAGACTCAATACAGTACTACAAGAGGACTCAAGCCTAAAATCTAATCACTTCTTCTTTGGCTTGGTCTTCTTGCTGTAAGTCTTTTCAGATGGCTCAGCAGTAGACTTGCCAGTTTGCTTACTCTTCTCCCCCTTTTTGGCATCATCAGGAAGGTGAACAAAATCAGCCGGAGGAGGGATCTGAGAAACTAGAATAGCTTGGAAGGGCACAGGATCAAAAGGCAGATGAGGCTCAGAATCCTCATCATCAGAGACCTCAAGCAACTCTTGCATCTCTTGTCTGGAAAGAGCTAATTGAGCCCGTTATTCTTATGAGAGACCTTATGCAGAGAGAGATGAAGGAGCAGGTTCATCAAAATGAAACATTTCCTCAAGCCTTCTTCTCTGAGCTTGCAAGAGAGCATTGCGAGCAATAGCTTCAAAATCAACAACAGGCACAATGCTTCTCTCTTCATTGCTGGCAACCTCCAACATCGATGAAGTGGAAATGGCTGCCACTAGTCTTTCAACTTG
Organism: Adenanthera pavonina; assembly: GCA_026686845.1. Classification (NCBI taxonomy): domain Eukaryota; kingdom Viridiplantae; phylum Streptophyta; class Magnoliopsida; order Fabales; family Fabaceae; genus Adenanthera; species Adenanthera pavonina. The sequence goes on along the minus strand of JAIVEN010000019.1, from coordinate 4,096,947 downwards.
CTCAGATTCTTGGGTGGAAAGAATTGAATCCCGAGCATCTTCTGGTATGGGCTCATGAGGGCCTATTTCCTGAGGTCCTTCTTCTTTCAAACCATAGTCCAAGGGTGGACCAGGACTTGGTGTCCTCATTGTATGTCCTCATTGTACTAGCAGGCTCAGCACCATCTACATCATCATGTTCAGAAGAGGCTAGCTCGAAGGGGCTTGGAGGCTCAAGAGTTGGAGACTGAACAGGCACAGAGAACCCTGGCTGAGGTGGAGCTGATGTGGCAGGAATTGCACTCCAAATTTCTTCATAGGCATCAGACTTTCATGTTCTTTGCCAACTGATGAATCTGATCTTGCAGATGAGCAAATTTGGCATTTTGATTATCCCTGATGCTAAGTATGAGTGTAGACAGGCTGTCATACAACTCAGTGATCTTGGTTGGCTTGGCACGAGAGGAGGGAGTGGATGGAATGTGAGTAGGTTTGGATGGAGATGGGATAGGCAGAGAAGGCTGAGGAGTAGGTCTGGCAGGAGCCTCAGAAGTACCTTCTTGCTGTTGGGAGGCACCTTTAACAAAGAAAAGATCTTCAGATTTTCTTGCTCCCTTCCCAATCCATCTTCCTTCACTTCTTTCAATTCCTATCCTTTGAAGTTCTTCCTCCTTGAAGATCTTAGTGGGTTTCCCTTTCCCCTTCTCAAGATGTTGAATTCTAGCATATTGCATAATTCTGGAAATGATAACTGCGTAGGGGAGTGTGGAGTTTTTCCTCTCATCCCTTGCCTTGATCATGCGTTGAAGTATGATATGTCCCATGTTGATCAGTTTTCCATGCATGATTGCTGCCATGACATGTGCCTCTGCCCTTGTTATCAGATTGAAGTTGCCTCCTTTGTTGAATATGATCCTAGACACTATGTAGTGTAGGATCCTCACTTGGGCACTGAGGTCTGTGGGCTTCAGCAGGTTTATGGTTGGCCAGTTTTCCTTTCTTCTGAACAATGTGCTCAGAATTGTGCTCATCTTGTAGTTCAGAAAGGGGCCACCTTCTTCATCAGCAGTCTCTGCCTCATCCATATATCCAGAGGCAGTGATGTCAATCTTGAGGCCATCCTGCCCTGGGATTTCCAAGACTTCATTGAGAGTCTCATCTATGAGCCAGGTGATCCTTGATCTCAGATTGACCTCCCACTTGTTCTTCTTGCTGTTGAATTTCGAGGAGGCATACCATGTCTTTACTACTTCATTATCATATCTCTCCAATATCTCCAACAGATTCTTGTATCTCAACATCCATATTCTAGCATCAAAACTATTAGAGACCAAGAAATCTTCCAAGTTTACACAATGAGGCTTGATTACCTTTTTATTGGCAAACTTAGTAGAGTATTCTTCCTGAATATGTGGAGTGCTCCATAATGGCAGCGTAGTAAGTTGATATTCTCCATATTCAGTACTGGAGGAGGAAGTGGAAGCAACTGTCTCAGCAGCAATAGGAACAGGGACCGAAGGTTCTGCTTTCTTTGAGGAAGAGGGTCCAGCTTTCTTTGATTCACCCCTTTGGTGTAGTTTTCTGACGATTGGAAGGAGTTTCCTTGCTTGATTCGGCCTTTCTCTTCGGTTTTTCACCCTCCTTTGATTAATGAGTAGATTGAAATTATGGTCTAAAATTGTTGTTGTTGGTCAAAGATGTGTGATTTAATAATCCATGACTTTCTATGTCAATGTGTGAAATTAAAGTACAAGATGTTTGACGGATTTATTTAAAGATAGGGTCTTAAATTATTGATGAAATTGCCATTGTCTCGTTTACTATAGAAAGATGTGTTGTTTGTTTTTGATGATGCTTGCAGTTGTGCTTGGGATGAGCTGAAAAAGAGGCTCACTTCTCCTCCTATCATTCAGCCACCTCATTAGAGCCTTCCATTCAAGCTTCTTTATGATGCCTCTGATTATGCTTTAGGTGCAGTTTTGGCCCAAAGGGTGGACAAGAAACAGCACATGATTGCTTATGCTTCAAGGACATTGGATGCCACCCAAGCAAATTACACCACCACAGAGAAGGAGCTATTTGCTATTGTCTTTGGGCTAGAGAAGTTCAGATCATATATCCTCCATGCAAAGGTGATTGTCTTCACAGACCATTCTGCTATCAAGTACCACTTCAAGAAGCCAAACTCCAAGCCTCAATTGATTTCACGGGTAGTGTTGATTCAAGAGTTCGATGTGGAGATCCATGATAAGAGTAATGCAGAGAATACAGTAGTTGATCACATAAGTAGGATTGTGTCACCTTTGGTAACATCTTATCTACCCTTAGATGATTTTCCTGATGATAGGCTTTGTGTGGTTGGTATGTCTATCCCTTGGTTTGCTAATATGGCTAATTACTTAGCTGTATTTGTTTTGCTTGATAACATTTAGATAAATTTAAGAGAGATGCTAGGCATTACATTTGGGACGATCCAGATTTATGGCATACAGGAAGTGATCAAGTGATTTGATGTTGTGTGCCTCTGTATGAGCATGAGTCCATATTGCATTTTTGTCATACATTAGTTTGTGGAGATCACTTTTCATCACACCGCGCTACTAGAAAAGTCCTAGTCTCTAATTTCTATTGGCCTACACTTTTTAAGGATGCTTATGAATTTTGCAAGAGTTGTGATAGATGTCAGTACTCAGGTAGTATCTCTAGGAGAAATAAGATGCCTCAGCACCCCATATTATTTTGTGAGATCTTTGATGTGTGGGGCATTGATTTCATGGGCCCTTTTCCTATGTCATTTGGTTTTTTGTACATACTTTTAGCTGTGGATTATGTTTCCAAATGGGTGGAGGCTAAGGCCACTCATACTAATGATTCATCTGTAGTTGTGGATTTTATTAGGTCTCGTATATTTTGCAGGTTTGAAATTCCTAGAGCAATCATTAGTGACTATGGTACTCATTTTTGCAATCGGACTATGCATGCACTTTCGAGGAAATATGGAGTGATCCATAAGGTTGCAACACCCTACCACCCACAAACCAATGACTAAGAAGAGGTGTCTAATAGAGAAGTGAAGCAAATTCTAGAGAGAACAATGTAGCCCAACAGGAAAGATTGAAACAAGAGGCTAGATAATGCCTTATGGGCCTATCGCACTGCATACAAGATGCCTATTAGTATGTCTCTATACTAGCTTGTTTTTGGTAAGGCATGCCATCTACCTATGGAGCTAGAGCACAGAGCTTATTGGGTAATTAAGTAGTACAATATGAACTTGCAAGAAGTTGGAGCACAAAGGAAGTTGCAATTGCAGGAGTTGGAGGAGCACCAGAGAGATTCATTTAAGAGTTCTCAAATCTATAAAGAGAAGACGAAAGCATTCCATGGCTGAGCCATTGCAAGAAAAGAGTTCCAAGAGGGTGAGAAAGTTTCGTTATACAAGTCAGGGAGAAAGATATTGCATGGCAAGCTTCGGTCTAGATAGGAAGCTCCTTACATAGTCTCCCAAGTCTTTCCATTCGGTGTTGAGGAGCTATATGACACAGTAAGCAAGGCAAAGTTCAAGGTGAATAGGCACCGGTTCAAGCACTACCATGAGAGAATACCTTGCCATGAGCATGAGGAGCACCAGTTTTCAGAGCCTCCCTGATCAGGTTGATTCTATCCTTTTCCCGACCTTTAGATTTTTTATTTATCCTCATTATTGACTGGTACTGGATTAACTGGACTGACTGGCTAAATCATATTTGATGTGATTGCTTATATAATTTTTTGCATTATTGGTTTGTCTTTGGATTGTTGTTTGGCCTAGTGCATTGAGGGCAATGCATGATTTTAAGTGTGGGGGAGGGATTTCTTAGAAAAGTAGGCTTTCTTTTTAGATTTTGTTTTTTGTTTTAGTTGTTTTGTCTTGTTTTTGAAAAAAAGAATTAAAAAAAAAATAAAATTTTTTCGAAATTCATAAAAATTTGCTTTTTGATGTGAAAACTTACATGCTAGTATTAGCTAATGCATGATTATCTTGATAAGAAAGGTATTTTGATTTGTACTGCATGTGTTAAACTAAGTGGCAATGTGCTTAATCTAGGAAGTTTAAGTTAAAGGTCATTACCTAGTGAGTTTTTGGGCCTAATTTTCCATTCTTGAGCGTATCCTTCCATTTAGCTCTCAATCTAGAACTTGGCTTATGTCTTGTTCAAGATCATATGCATTGTTAGTTGTGCTTACATAGACTTGATAAAGGCATTTTTTTTTTGGCATTAAAAACAAGGCCAAATAAGCCATCCTGTATACATTGATATATCCTTTGTTAGTCCCTTTGAGCCTAATGTTTATTCCTTTCTTACCCCAACCATTTTATACATGCATATATTCTACCCTTTTGTACACTAGAGTTATTAAGAGCATACATTTCATATCTATGATGGACGAAGGTACATTATCTACTTGTAATTTTACTAAGTGTTAGTATTCTTCGTATAGCACTGCTTGTATAGGATAGTATAACTCTCTGCATTATTTATGTTAAAAAAACAAAAAAAAAGAAAAATGAAAAGAAAAAAAAAGAGATGAGAAAAACAAAAAAGAAAAGAAGAGTTGTAGCTATTTGTTTCATTTCAGTATCCTTTTGCTTCATGGTAAATAAATAAGGCTTAGATATTGTGCTTAGTTGATTCTAGTTACATCTTCTAGCTCTTGGTAATTCTAAGTGTTCAGTACCCTATTTTTTTTTTGGTCTTGCTATCTAATTCCATTTCTTACATGATCCCTTTCTTTTCTAACCCTAACCATCCCAATAAAAGTTGTTTTGATCTATATGGTGTGATTGATCCTAATAGTGGTGGAGAGCTAAGACATTTTCCAAGCTTATGGAAAGTGAGTTAATGTGAAGGAATTGAGGGTAAACACAAGCCATTTGAGTGAAAGAGCGAATCGAACGCCATCTCTTATGAGGACCTTAGACTTATAAATAACCTCGATTAAGTTTCTTTGCCATGGTGTTTAATCCTACAATGTTTATTAACTTGTCTTGATTTCAAGGATATGATTGTGTTAGTTAATCATTTAGTTCATTCATTTCTCATGTCTTGTTTTCATTTTGGTTATCTTTTGATTTTCTATAGCTTTTGTTCTATTTTGCCTCGGAGTGCAAAAGATTAAGTGTAGGGGAATTGATAAATCTTCAATTTTCACTATTTTTATTCTCCATACTTAGTGGTTTTGGTAATTAATTTCGGTTAATTTTGGATTTTTAAATGATTTTCATAATTTTAGCCGAATTTTAGATTTATGAGAATTTAGGGATGATTTTTGGAAATTAAGTTTTAAATTCAATTATTTTCTATTTTTCAAATTATTCCAAAGAATTAATTCTTCCTGTTCTATTCTATTTAATAATTTAATAATATAAAAGGTGATTATGGGTCATTAGTACTTTAATTATAATTAAAAAAATGATAAAAATTGACTCATGTCAAGGTAAAATTGCCAAAAAGCTTTAGAAATTTCTTTTTAGTATTTTATTTCTTTTGTTTTTGTTATTTTAAAACATAATTTTCTTCCAATTGAGCTTAAACTTTATCACATAATTAATTTAATTTTCTTGAATAAGAATTTAATCTGCATTTATTTAACTAAACACATAATCTATCTAAAATAATATTTTCTTCTAAGTCATGGTTTATGGAGAATAAAATTTTGAAGGGACATTTTGATCACATAACATGGGGGATTTTATGGAAAATTTATTTTCCCAACTTTCTTATTTTTCCTCATTTTTAGTTACTCATTTATATTTGGTGTTATTTAATTGGAAAAAATCACATATTTCTTGCTTCAATTTCATGAGCCAAATGCAGCCCTTGCGAGATAAACCCTTCCCTTCCAGGAGTGACCACGCGGGCTTCTTCTTTCGGCTGCCACCACCTCATTTCTTCTCTCTGGCTTTCTTTCATTTTTTTCCTCCATTTTCTCTTCCACTCTTCCATCATTTTTGGTTACTCCCTTCCTTCCCCACACCATTTTCGATCCTCTTCATCCATCTGCAAGCTAACAATTCAGTCTCCGCTTCTTTTATTCTTTCATTCACATTTTCAAAGCCATTTTTCTAGATTTCAGCTTCAAGCTTCTTTCCTCTTCAACTTTCCTTCCATTTTAAGCACTTTTTCATCATATGCTTCCATTCCCATCTTCACCTCCAGCTTTATTCTATACCCAACCAACCACACACTTCAATTTCCGGTCCTCCCTTACCATCTGCAAGCTGAATCGTAACATGGAAACTGATTTCACATGGTGATAGTTTAAATAAAGGTGTAAGGATCTTGGATGGTGCTTGGCATGGAGCTTGGAGAAGTCTACTAATTGTGCAAGGATTAATGGCTTGGAATTAGGATAATCTCTTTTCCCTTTCTCACTCTCTTAATTTCAGATTTTGTGGCTGATTTGTATGGATTGAATTGTTAAATTTAGCTTCAATTTTCTAAAATTATGTTGGTCTAATTATTGGAAATATATGGACTGAATTGTGTGACCATGGTTAGTGAAATTGGGAATTGTATTGGATTGGAATTGTTTTGGAATGTATATACATTTTTTTCGCCAAGACCCTTTGTAGTTATCCTCTTAATAATTTAGTGGTTAATTACTTGACTTAGCTTTGTTATAAGGTTAATTAAGTAGTTAATTTCTTGATTAATGAGTAGATTGAAATTATGGTCTAAAATTGTTGTTGTTGGTCAAAGATGTGTGATTTAATAATCCATGACTTTCTATATCAATGTGTGAAATTAAAATGCCTACAAGATGTTTGAGGGATTTATTTAGAGATAGGGTCATATGCTAAGTAAATTTCTCATGCAACTTGAAATTAGGATAATTAATGGTTCAATTGGATTAATTGAGAACTTGACATAATTAGGTTATCCTAGTTCTTAATTTTTTGAAAGAAATATTTAACTCCTCCAAGTGATTGCCAAACTCTATCCTCCATTTTTGCATTTTCATGACCTTCAATATTTTAATTTGTGCATGTTAGTTTATAGTTTTAATACTTGTCAATTTTACTTCATTGAAATTTAAATCACAAACTTTTGCATTTAAAATTTTGACAAAACCCCCTAAAATTAGTATATAGTTTTAGGTTCTTGCATATTTACTTGTTCATAATTAGTTTCGCATCTAACTTGCATTAGTTTGGCATTAGTGTAGCTCTTGCATTTTAGGTAAAATTTTGCATGCTTACCCACACTCTCACACTTACACTTTCCATACTTCTTCCATTCTCACACGCACTTGTATATATCCCCATATATTTACCTACATACTTGTTTATTTTTCCTATTTTTATAAAATTAAAAAAAATAAAATAAAATAATTATTTTATGAAATTTTCTCCTTTAGTTTTCAACTGCTTAATTATTTAGTTTCCACCTAAACAAATTTTATACTAGTTGCTCCGGAGTAAAACAACTTTGGTTGTACATTTTACCACATAATTTCTGTTTTGCAATCAAGTATTAAATTGCGAGCTCATGACAAGGCTCATCAACAAATTATGGTGATTTTTCAAAGTTAGCTCTAGAAAATTGAATTTTCTAAAATTGACCATATGAATAGTATAAATTCATGAAATTTACTGTATAAATTGGCCAATCAATTGCTCTATTTTATATTTTTTCCATATAAAAAATCTTTTAAGCTATGTGTAGAGACTTGAATCATTTACATACGATTTTATTTGAATTAGTTGTGATTTTCTAAAGTTTGATTAGGAAAAGGGAATTGATTAAATGAATAGTACCCCAAATTTTTGAAAAATTTATTATAACAAATTATCTGGTTCAAGGTTCTAATAAGGTATAAATGAACTTAATAATGATTTAATACATGAATAAATTGTCTTAAATCAAGATGTTACTTTTTTGGTATGAGAGCCAAAGGTTTCTTAGAGCATTATATTTGGGCCAATATAATTAAGTTTAGAAAAAAGATTATATTATTTATTAGTAGTCCTTTGGATAAGCTTATTAACAAGGATTGCTATTATGTAATAAGGTAGGAAAGATATTTTCCTTTAACAATAGCCAGGATCTTTACCATAAGTGATGGGTGATCCCTGAGCCAAAGATGGAAGAAAATGATGAAAGTATTGGCTCCAACAAGTTACCAATAGAAAGTTTAGACAAGCCCAATGTTAATGAAGTACCTCATCCAACTATATCTAAAATTGTTAAAGTAGTCCCATTCCAAATTGTTTTAGCTTTTCCTGTTCAAGTCTAGAAACTAAGGATTGATGCTGTAGAAGGCGGGAACTATGAGGTTGGATTTATACTGGATCCAGACAATCCTAGTTATGACGGTCTGATTAATATGGAAGATAAGTTATAGCGGATTGTTCCTAAGTGTTTTAAGAAAAGTGAGGCATATCTCAGAGGGCCTATGCATGTGTTAGATTTCCTATATGAAGTTGCTAAGGTCAAGGACTTTCTAGTAGGTAAAGGGGTACATTACCCAGAGTCATTATGGATTGATACACTAGTCAATGAAATCCCTAATGATTTCTTCTGGACTTATATTAAAGCCAAGCTAGAGAGTGCACAGTTCAGCAATCTAGAAGAATGTGCTACAACCTACTGCATACAAAGGGATATTCGGCTAAATCATCAACCAACAGGAGCTAATGATCAAGTAATGACTCCAAAAGACTTTGGCCTTATACCCCCATCTTTTGATGCCCACTAGACTAGAACAATCATTATGCCATTATTCTAGGAATGCCAAGAGAATTTTATAGAATCCATGATCTAAAGTTAACGATGCTAAGAAATCCTTGGAATCCAAGAACTACTTCTATATAGAGGTAGCCTGGATCGATACAATGATGAATGTACTACCAGATGACGAGTACTAGATGTCGCAAAAAGTTAAACTCCAAGAAGAAATGCCAGAAACTTTTTAAGATTGTATTAAAGAGCTAGCATATTTGGGGGCGACCCAACTGGAATAGGAGGATCCTATTATAGACGTAGAAGAAGAAAATTATGAGGACTTGGAAGAGCATCCAGAAGAGAATTTCGATGAAGCTTTTATTGGAGGTAAAAGTAACTCTGGTCTCTCTAGAATGGAATGATAAATGAGACTATATGTAAATATGTATAAATATGTGAATGTAAATAACAATGATGACTGCAAGTTTTGAGTGTATCATAAGCAGTCATAAGTAAGAAGTATAATAAAATGATAATGTAATGAGATCATAAGAACTTATGTATGAAGTTTACTCATGTAAATAAAGGTATTATGTTTATAAATGTTATCTGAGTAGAATAGTCATATGTTGCGAATTAATTATTATAAAAATGGAATAAAGATAAATGAAATGGTTCACATTAGGAGATGAAAAAGAGTATAGGCTCCTAAACAAGGAAAGACACCACAGGGTGATCCTTTGCAAGTTATTATGAATAAAAGAGATTAGCAGCAAAGGACTATTGAAAAGTTATAGTGAACCTTAGATACTCAGACACAACTATAAGAAACCATAGTTGAAATTTCATCTCTGAGGCAATATCAGCCACAGGTACCCTAGGTTGTACTGATGAACCTAGTAGCGGGAACAAAAATTGATCATGCTAAACTGCATTAGTTTTGGAGATGATGTCCTCCCTCATTTAATGAAAGGTTTGATGTACAAATGGTTGAGGACTGGATATTGAGTTTAGAAAAGATTACCAGGTTAATGAGCTACTCCTCTAAAGTGAGAACCCAGTTGGATACCTGTATGTTCAAGGAAGAATCAGATAGGTGGTAACTTAATATTGAGTTGATCCTGTGAGCTTGGAACATACCCTTGACATAGAAGCTATTTTATAATACTTTATGATAAATGTTTCTTGTGGTTAGTAGAGGTGAGAAAGAAGATGAAATCATTATTTTCCGACAAGCAGAGGATTAGTCATTTGGTAAGTACAAAGCTGCATTCATAAAGCTAGTGTGGAACTCCACTTAGTTACAATAGTATGATAATGAGATGTGAAAGACAGAGAAGCTAGAAAGAAGTTTAAAGCCAGTCAACAGGGAAAGGAAAGCCCCAATATGAAGTACGTGATTTAGTATGCTATTAGAGGCTAACAAAATGATAGAAAGTAATTTGAATTTTCAAAGTTTTATGTCTACTACCTAGTAGATGTCAGAAAAGCTACTGCTGATGAAGATGAAAAACAAGCAGAAAGAGAACGAAGTTGTGAAGTAATAATAGCAGGAAAGAATAATACTCATTTCATTAATAGTTTTCCCTACAAGTATAAAGTATTATTTTATGAAAATCTGGCTTAGAAATATTTTAATAACATAAGAGAACAAGTCTTAAAGACAGCAGTTGCTAGCTTAGATGACAATGTTTCATAGGTTATGAAGCCTTTCAGAGTTAGATCCTGATAGATCCTATTAGTTAAGTAATGACGAAGGGTTATAAAGGATCCTAGTGGGGCTCTATGATCATATAGATCTCATGGTCACGGTAAACCAACTATGAGGTTGTAGTAGACCTCTAAAGAGAATAAGATGACAAAAAAGATTGATGAGCCTTAAAGTTCTGATTGTTCTCTGAAAAAGGATGACCTAAAATGATTAATTTAAAAGGATATGAAACCTCATTAATTAGCAACTAGAACAGATGTTTTATATAAGGCTTTTCTCTAATACCAAGTTGCAGACTAGAAAGTACTAAAGAAATATGATGGTAGGTGCTAATAATGAATATAAGAAGTAAGTACACTGGCTACAAATAAGCTTAGTGATGAGATATTTTTAGTAATAAATGGAAGAGGCCAATAAGAAATGAATGATAGAAATAAAGAAAAGTAGTTATGAAAATAATTAGTAGGGAAAAACTAATGTATAAAGGAAGATAAGTTAGAAAAAGAAATAGTCATGAGAAAAGGAATAAGAAGACTAATGTATTATCAAGGAAAGAGGTTCATCAGCCCATGAACTATGATAATTCCAATGAGTCTGGGCTAGATGAATTCCTAATGAGGATGGTAGCTTCTTCTAACTAAACCAAGGACTCCAAATCTAAATAAATGTTAGAAGTATCTATGAGAATGTCATGTAGGATTTGGAGGATATGTTTCAGTTTTGCATTCCCTAAACATTGGATTAGAAGCGAAGAAATTTCTAGAAGGGTATCATGACCATATGCTTCCTAAGAGTTAATGGGTTGAGCAAATACTTGATGCTATGGCTGGATTACGAGCTCTAGAATTGTATCGAGAATCATTCAAAATTAAGTATATCATATTTTGGGAATTTGTCTTATTACCTATGTGTTCTAAGCAGTATGTTATTGTAAAAAGAAGAAGTTGAAGAGTTAGAAGTCTTAGAATAGGAACTAGAGAAGGATCCAAAAGGAGATCCAATGGAGATAACGAATAACAATAATAAGTTTTCCATTGGTACTGAAACCTCGTGAGTTTAGTAGAACTAGGGGTGATGCAAGTATGGAGTAATGCAAGCATAGATGTAAATTAAATGAAGAATATGTATGTATGTTGTGCAAGATATGAATTATAAAGCAAGAAAAGAGAAAATAGTGGCAGGCAGTTTAGGAAATTACTAAACCTTGAGATAGTAGATTGCTAGTTTTGATATGAAATCTAGCCATAAAAAGAAATGTTCATGGCTGGAAGATCTCACAATGAATAGAATCTTTCATCAGCTACCAAAGTGGGAAAAGAGAGGTAGTTCTTCGGGAAAAGCCCAATTAAGCCAAGATAGTAGCTTTTGGGCAGAAGCCCAATTGAGCTAAAAAAGATGAAATCCTCCATATAATAAAGGCTACTAAGGTGATGCAGATGAAAGGTAGCTCCTGGGGTTATGCCCAAATGAGCCAAAAACGGTGAGAGGCCGAAGGCTAGATTTTAACTGAGTTAGCAAGAAACTTTTGAAGGTTTAAGAAGTCTCCCTTAAGTTGCCAAACCACTTGTTAACCTTGACTAAGCAACTAAGGAAATTACTTATGAAGATAATAAAGTAGAAATATAAGAAAGAATAAAGAGTAAAGAGTTAATAACAACTGCCTTAATATCATTAAGACTCCAACCCATAAAAGCCAAGAGATCCTAGAAGTTATGTCGAAATAAGCAAAAGTATTGGATTTGGGAATATGTTTATACATGAAGGCGAAGTGATAAGTTGAGATTCTAAGTTAACAAAAAACTAGAATAAAGAATAAAGAAGTAGTATAAGAAATGAATGAAAATGAGAATGTTGATGAGCCGCTATTATAAGGTATTATTCCAATTGTTAGAAGAAAGATTAAAGTAGGTATTGAACGCTCTAAAAATTTAAGTAGTTAAGTATTCAGAGGTCACACAGATAAGTTATGTCTTGAAATAAAGCCCATTACTAGTATTCTGTAAGACTAGTTTTGGCATAAGTACAAGCAGAACCCTAAGCATTTTATAGTTAAATGAGCTTAAGTGAGAAAGTTCTAGGATGATGACCTACTAAGAAGTACTGAAAGATGAGGAAAATGTAAACAGTAAGAGAGAAAAGATGTGCCAATTGTTAAATAAAGGCATTATAATGTTATGATGAAGCTAAATAGTCTTACCAATGCACCTGCTAAAATTACATGAATAATAGTATATATAGTATAATAGTGGTTCTTAAGAATGATGTGCTAAGGTACTCCAAATTCATAAAAAAACATGAAAGACAACTGAGAATTTTTGAAAAATTTTAAATAAAATTATTGACTTACTAAACTCAGTGAATGTAACTCATAAAAGTACAATCAATAGGTTACAGAATCTTTCACAGGATCACAGTAGATCCTAGTAAAGCAAGTAAAGTTATGAGTGGGAAATATCAAAAAACGGAATAAGATGAGAAATTTACTAAGTCTTGTAAGGGTTATATAAAAAAAAATTTTGTTGTGAACAACTTTTCTCAGACTGTCTTTACCTTTGATTAGAAGGAAAAGTTTTGCGGGAAAAGAAGTAAGAAATAAGTTTTTTATGAATTGAAAGAGGATAAACCTCCTCTCCTGAAATGATTAGTCCTGATCCAATGATAACCCAAGGGGTCTATGATAATGAAAGAAAGTATGGATCAGGGTATGAGTAATAAAGTAAGGTTAAGTTGAGAATAGTAGCCTATGTTTTATGTGACAAATTTTTATGAAAAATATGTTCCCACCTTAAACAACGATGAATAATGCTCTTGATAAGCAGAGTTATTATAGGCTAAAATGAGTTATAATCTCTATAGTTTTACCATAGAAGTATTATTAGACCACTAAGAACCTCGAGTGATAATGAAATAAATTATAAGTAGACTTGAGGTAAAGAAAAGAAAATGAAAAGAAGGAAGAGATGGCCTCGTAAGTGCCATTCAAGCAAAGTTAATGTAGTCAGCTTATGCTTCACATGAAGATTATTTACGTAAATAGCCTAAAGTTATGAAAAGTAAAGGAAAGGAATGATGTTAGGTGCCAATGAAAAGACTATAGTATAAATAAGAAAAGATAGTTACGAAAGTAAGGTCGAGGATTAAGAATGGGTATATTGCGTGGAATTTTCTAATACTCATAAGATAAAATAAGATTATGATATCCTCAATATTTCCCAACATGAAAGATAGTAGCCAAATCCTTCAAATGCTATGAATGGAGGAACGAGACCCAACTAAAAAGCTGACTTCTAAGTTAGATAATCAAGATATGGAAGTGTTCCTCCAGTAAAAATGGTTTGGAAATTAGGAAATAAATAGAAAGAAAGTATGAGGCACATGTATCTAAATTTCGATGACAAAATTTATTTTAAGGGGTGTAGAAATGTAATATCCCAAAATTTTACTGGATATAAAGTAATGAAAAAAGAAGAAATAAATTATAAAATGAAATGTATAACGAATTCACAAAAACAGATATTCATCATTTTGCGTAAAATAGGGCAAGGAGGTTATTTTTCTCAGTTGGACGAAAAAATGAGAAATTATATTTTTGTCCTTAAAGAATTATAAAAATGACATCCATGTCCCTAAAGTTATAAAAATCACATGGAATGGGAATAGAAAAGTCCTTTGGGAAAACTATGGCTAATAGCTCGAAAGTTTCAAAAAATTATAATTTAACCTCGGGTCAAGGGCAATTTTATAAATATGCAAAATTACAATCAAAATGAAGCTCTCGATGAGAAAAGTCTAATGACATATGGTACTGAGAAAAACCATTTGGGAGAGGATAATTAAGAAGATATAAAAATAAATTTGGAATAGTCTTGTAGCCCAAAAATGTTAATTTACCAAAAAAGCTAGTTTTATATATACCGTTAAAATTTACCCTATTCAAGATATATTTGGATGAGGAAAAATTGAGCAATATTAGACACTTAAAACCTCTCATTGGCATTCAAAATGGGGCAGCTAGGTAGTAAAGATTTTTTATAAAAACTTCCTCAAGAAGTTGTGATTTTTGGCACCAAAAAGTAACTATGGCATATGAATGAAATGTTATCTTGTGATGTTTATATGTTGTTGGATGAGTTGTATGAGGGGTTTTGAGACCCCGGGATATCTATTTTTTAAAATGAAACTTTGCAAAATTTTTTTGTGAAATTTATATATCTCAATGTGCCTATGTGATGAATTAAAGTTATATGATACTTTTTTGCAAATTGTTATGATGTGGTTGCATGTTTGGAATTTATCTATTGAGATTCTTTGATTCTCACCCTCCCAAATTCTAATCATGTTTAGGAAGCAATTATGGCAAGACCACCAAGGAAGAGAAAGGAAAGGATAAAGAACGTGGTGTTTAAGTTGATATGGCTTGCAATGGCCATGAGCTTTGAGCTTTTATGTAAATTTGTAAAAATAATGTTAAGCCTGTTTCTTCAAGCTTTTATATTCATTTAGGTTTTAGTGAGTGTATGGCATGAAATGAGGATGAATTATGGCCATGTAAATATTTTATAACTTTTGTTTTGCAAAGTACTAGGATGTAAATGGTCATTATGACCTCTTTAGGGAAACCCATCACTGTTTAGACAGTTTTTGATGTAAAGTATGAATGTTATACGTGGTTAAAAATTAGACAGAAATAGCTTTCAAATGGTCAAAAAAACACTGAATTTGGATGAGTGTATGAATTATGGTGTTTCTTCAAATTTATCTCCAAAAAACTGAATTTCCTAAAATTGACCATATAAACAGTAAAAATTTACAAAATTAATTTACAAATTTGCCAAGTAGTTGCTCTATTTTATATTTTTCACATGTATATAATATTTTAAGCTATCTATAGAGACTTGAATTATTTTCATACGATTTTATTTGAATTAGTTATGATTTTCTAAATTTTAGTCGAGAAAAGGGAATTGATTAAATGAATAGTACCCAAATTTTGGAAAATTTAATTATGACAAATTATGTGATTCAAGGTTCTAATAAGGTATAAATGAACTTCATATTGATCTAATACATGAGAAAATGGTCCTAAATCAAGGTGTTACATTGAGGATGTTACATAATTCATGCATACATTCATACACATTCAATCTCAGTTTGGCATTAAGAAAGTTAAATTAGTTGTGTATTCTCATTCATTTACATCCATGCTCTTAGTTCATTTGCATATTCTTTAAGGTACATCATTTTAGCTTAAGTTTACACACTCATTAATCATTCTATTTGCATGTTCCTTCTTGAGAGATTCGACCTAAGTTGCATTTATCACTATACAAATATCTTTTGCACCTAGTTATTTAGAAGTTTATGACTCAAATGACATGGCACATTAATGGCCTACCTTGAACGCTTATCAGTTTTCAATTACGTTTGTCTCCAAAAATTAAGGAAAATATAACAAAAGATATCTCATACGATTAAACTTTTGGACTTTTGTGAGATGAACTCTTATACGAATAAGCTCTAAAGTGATGTTCATATAACTTGTTCATTCCTAGCTTTGCTTCACCTCCTTGCATTTGCATTACATTAAGGGAGAAAAATGATACATTCCTTTAAATAGGGGAAAGAAATGTTATCCTTCAAACTTTTTGCTCATGTCAAATAAAGGGAGAGAAAGGTATGAAAAATATATTGCTTTATATGTTGCATTTCTTATGTGAATAGGGGACGTTGGATAGGGTAGAAAGATAGAGAGTAGATATGAAAGAGAGAGAAAAGCAAGACCTTAAGGGAGAGATATAAAGAAAATATAGAGAGAGATAACAAAAGAATATAATGAAGAGAGGGAAATCACTAAAAAATTCTCAATTCCATAATCAAAATCTTTAATAAAACATAAAAAATAAGATAAGATAACTCTTTTCAAAATATATTAAATCTAAATAAAACATAAATCCTAATTTAAATAACTAAATCCTAATAAATTAAAAATAAACTAAATTAAATCTAAAAGATAATTTAGATATCCTAACAAAATATTGATATTTAAAATCCTAACTATTTCATGACAAAGGTAAATAATCCTAATTATCTTGGGATTATCTATTCTCTATCATTTTTCTCCACTTGAAAGAACTCTCATCCAGAGAGTTAAAACTCCACATAGCATCTAGATCTGGGAATCTTTTCTAGCGAGCAAGATAGTAAAATGAGAGATCTAAGTAAAGAAACTTTTCTTCAATGATCCAAATATTCTTCAACTCTAGAAATCTCTTCCAATGGAAGAGATACTGGTGGGGATTATCATTTTGTAGAAAGGTGGGGATTGTCATTTTGTAGAAAGATAACATGCTCTTCTGTAACAACTTTTGCTCTCAATGGCATGGCAGATGAATGAGATGGAGTAAGAGCTTGTTAAAGTTGAATATCAACAACTTTGGAAGGCTTAACTTCCACTAGTGGAGATTGTAGAGATTGCTTATGTGCTTGCTCTTTCTTCAGACTTTCGCCTTCTAGAGGCAAGGGAGGCAATACTGCAGGAACATAATTATTACCTTTCTGTTGAGGAAGTTCACTCTTAGATTTAAAACCTAATGAATATTGAGATTGTTCATCTTGATGCTACCCAACAAAATTTTCCTACAAATACTTGTTTGGCTTGTTTAATATAGGTGAAGGGTCTTTGATGAGGGTGTCGTCTTCTTCTATAATCACAATGTCATCATCTTCTT
This sequence comes from Adenanthera pavonina, assembly GCA_026686845.1. Classification (NCBI taxonomy): domain Eukaryota; kingdom Viridiplantae; phylum Streptophyta; class Magnoliopsida; order Fabales; family Fabaceae; genus Adenanthera; species Adenanthera pavonina. Next base: position 4,079,821 of record JAIVEN010000019.1, on the reverse strand, counting down.
TGGATTCTAACAAATTATCCACAGTAATAGACATCTCTTGAAATGTGATTTCTTTCTCCATTTGAAGTTTAGATTGTTCAATATCAATTTGCTCACTCCATAGGTTCTTGATTTATATAGGCATACCTTACATCTTATCCAAGCACTCAAAAGAAGCCATAAGAAATGTAGAGAATCTTAGCTCTAATACTAAATGATGTGAACAGAGGATAGGGTAGAGAGATTAAAAGTAGATAGGAAAGAGAGAGAAAAGGAAGAACTCAAGGAAGAGATTCAAAGAAAATATGGAGGGGGAAAGTAAAAGAATATAAGAAAGAGAGGGAAATCATCGGAAAATTCTCAATCCAATAATCAAAATCTTCAACGCAACTAAGCAGAGAAGCTCTTATTTATAGAGTTCAAATCCTAATCCTATTAGAGTCTTAAGATAAAATAACTCTTTTCAAAATATATTAAATCTAAATAAAAGATAAATCCTAATTTAAATAACTAAATCCTAAAAAATTCAAAATAAACTAAATTAAATATAAAATATAATTTAAATATCCTAACAAAATATTTATATTTAAAATCCTAACTATTTTATGATAAAAATAAATAATCCTAATTATTTATCCATTCTCTATCAATTTATCTTTAAGTATATTTTTCGTAAATGATTTGTCATCATAAAAAAGGTGAAGCTTGTTAAATTTTGTGACCTATATAATTAGATTTGATGATCTCGCATAGTGGGGTGAAAAGTTTGCATGATATGTCTAGTCTTTTCAGACCAAAAAAATATTTTTTTATATATTTTATATCATGCTCATTGATAAATGGAAATTTGACTAACTACTTAGCATATAAAATAATATCTTTAATATATGTTTGTCTGAAAAAAAGAAAAGTAATCATTGAAGTGAAGAGATGGATTATGAATGTTATGCTTAACTCAAAGATACATTAAGCATAAGGACAGAGAAAATGATGCGTCAAAAATTGAAGAATTCAAAGACTTGAAGAATTGAAAGCTTGGTTTCATCAAGATCACCTTTGGACTAAAAAATGTAGATTTATCATAAGCTAAAAGTTTTTATGTGAAGTTCAATTATTCATATTTTCTTTTATTGGCTCAAAAAAGTTTTGCATATTAAAATATACACCCTTGCTTTTAAAAGATATTGAAATCTTGACTTCTCAAAATCTTAGTTTGACCTTTGATGACTATTTTTGGAATATCCCTCCAACTGTAAGTGGTTTTGAAATGAAACTTATTTCATCTGAAAATATACTCAAATATATTTTCAAAGATGATTATTTCACTAAAAATACATTTCATATGAGAAAGTTGTGATTATTTAAAGTTGAGTAGTGAGATATGAATTTTGCAAAAAATTCAATTTTGATCTATTGTCACACTTTTTTTAAAGGAAAAAAATACATTGAATTTTGAAGTGAAACTTAAATCATTTAAACATAGACACTCAATTAAAATTAGGAAGTTATGTCATCTACAAGTTTTATACACTAACTTATACGTTTATTGACTTGGATCTTATGCGTACTTTGAAGCTTCAAAACCTGCAAATACTGACTGGGCAACTTAAACATTCAAGGACTTGCTTCATATTTGCTCATCAATGCTCTGGAACTTAATAATACACCTTGCTCATCAATGCTCTAGTTTTTGTATCTAGCATTTATATTTCACTCTAATTTACAAAATTGAACTTTCAAACTCATTTCTAAGTTGTTCTAAACATATATGAGCTACAATGTGATTCATAAACTTGGTTTTGATTCTTTCAAAGAGTGAAACATCAATCTTGAATCATATCTTGCAAAATCTCTATTATTTTTCTTAGAGCCTCATTGTATCATTCTACTCTGTGAGAGTGATAATTTCTATAAGCACTTCTTTTCTACATTGGGTAGATTGTTTATAGTGGGGAAACTCTAAAGGAGCATTGTATCACATCTTGAAAGTGTCATATCTTGTCTTTTCTACACATTTCCCATAAGTACTGCCACACTCGAAAGTAGAAAGAAGGTCATTGAGAACTTGAATCAACTAAAAATCTCAAAACTAAAAAATTCAATTTTCATGCATTGTTCATCCTATTGCACTATGAATTTTAAAAAATCATAACTAATTACAAAAAAATTATTTCACTATGTTTAGGTCTCTAAAATTCATTCTCATTTTGACCTTTACGGAAAAAATATGAAATTGGAACTTGGATGCTTCAATTCATACAGTTTATTCATTAATTTTATTGTTCATTTTCATCTTTCAGTTTTTGTTCAGATTCTAACCCTTAATTTTAAAAATTCATATCTTATAATTCTTAGGATCATTTGAAAGATCTACATGTCTACTTTCTAAACATATTTATTTTATATATTTATTTTATATGTACAAAACAGGGCATCATCATAACCCATCAAGGATTAGAATAGTCTTCTACTGGAATAGTTTTTGGAAAACATATGTAACTTCATTTATATAGTTCCCAATGCATTCATATTAATGGAAAATTAAACTTGAAACATATATCTATCCATACATACAAATCACTAAACTTTGGAGTACTACATGATTTTATACATCCTTTCAAACATAGATAGTGTTTATAGTAAATTTACAGTTTTCCTTTAACTATCTAGTTTTGACTCTTAACTTCTTTGAGCCATAACTCATGCCACGCTTAACCAATCCATATAATATCTATTTCATCATAACACATATCATATCCTCTAATCACAGGAATTACATTATAGATCATTTCCTTTACCATAGCATATTTAAACTTTTCTAAACTTTAATATATTATAACTTTCCAATCAAATGGAATTTACATAACTTTTTCATAACTCAATCTCATATCATTATTCAACTTTACTTAGCGTGCTTTACATACATCACATAACATCATAGTACATTGTTTATACATATTCATAGCATATTATACAAAGCATGCTTCATCATCAAGCATCATTAATTTGCTTCTTGCTTATAACATCTTACTCCCTTATCTTTTCCATTCCCTTGAGCCTTCTTTCATTGTATTTCCTTTACCTAGCATAGTTAGTACTTGGGAAGACGAGATTGGACATCTCAATAATAAACTTGCACATGCTTAAACATCATTACATATCATGAAAACATTTGGAAACATTACACCATTATCATAACACATGTAAAATATCATGTTATACTACACCAAAAATGGGATTTCTTGGCAATTATTTTTAGTCTTTCTTGGTGGTTTTGAACTGTGCCAAGAAAATGAGTAGCTTTCATTAGCGATTATTACCTACCAAGAAAAGCATACCTTTGTTGGTGGTTCTAGAAAATAATCGCCAACAAAGGGTAGTTTTTATTTAAAAAAATACCCTTTGTTGGTGATTATTGTGTAGAACTGCAACAAAGGGTCATTTTTTATTTTAAAAAAAAATTGCAATTGCAATCCTAGCTTACATTAGACAGTGCACAAAACAAGAATGAGAAAGGAGCATTATCATTAATTCCATTCAACAAAAAAAGTGAAATATACAGATGGCTTTTTAGGAGGTGAGACATATATTTCAAGATCTGAACATGAAATTTGCAATAACTCTTATTACACTATTTCAAACTTAGTCTCAAGCTAATGGGAAGTAAACTTAATAATGTGCGTAGGACCGAAGGAACCAGGAGCAAAGAAAGGATCCAAATGGGATAAAAGCTAAAAATGAAATAGAAAAGGGTCACGCCATGGTGAGGAATAGGGCCGCTGTAGTGAGGGACACTCAAGATATTTCAATTTTTCCAGGCCTAAAGCACTCTCGCTGCGGCGAACTTACTTGTGTTGTGGCAAGAGTCGGGAAATTTGTTTATATCAAACAAGTTTCAAAAAGAGAAAACAGAAAGAAAATCAAAGATAGAGAAGAAAACTCTGCTAGGGTTTTCTTCTATTGGCTTTTAGGAGTGATTTAGAACTCTATGAGCTTGATTACAAGTTGGTAAGTGATTCTTACACCTCTCTTTCCATTTTTCTTCAGTTTTTAAGGTAAATTTTCCAGCATATTTTTGGGTTTTCCATTTTGGCCAAAATCTACCGATAAAAATGGATGAAATAGGATTAATAAAGTGTTATTTAATGTTAGGAAGTTTTGGGTTCAAGTTTTGAATGGACAATCATGAGTTTGAGTTGAACCCTAGGCTTATTTTGGTGAAAAGGTATGGAATCCGAATTGCATGTAGAAAATTATGATGTGGATGATTAATTAGAGTTCATGAAAGTGTAGTTATGTTATTGGAACCATGGGTTAAGCATACTTGGTTGAATTATGGAATTTGGATTATTATATCATATGTTAATTGAAGATATTATGACATTGTAGCGATTCTTTGGTTGATCCAAGGAGTGCAAGTCATGAGTTAATGATCCAAGAAGCTTGTGAAATCCCCGTGCATGTGGTATTGACAACTTAAGGTAATAGGATGCTTGTGATTTATGTGATTATATGTTGATATATATATGTATATATGCATGTTCCTTTTCATACGATGATATTGGTTTTGTATGTGTATGTTTTTTCTACATATCATGGTATGCACACATCTAGTTGAGATAGGATGATTGTATATGATGTGTATGTATGATTTAGTAGCATCCCTATACCATTGCATGCTAGCATGTCCATATGATGATTATGATGATAATATACATATGTGTTCCAAGGTATGTTGGCATGACATTAACATCATCACCATATGATTGCACAGTGTGAGATGGATGTAGAGGTGATTATGAGATGAGATATGATGATGATATGATAAAGATCCCTGCCACTAAATGCTCTCCTATAGATAAGAGAGCCAGGTGGCAGTGAATAAGATGATATGATGAAACATCTATGTCATTAAATCCTCTCCTATGGGTAGGAGAGCTAGGTGGTAGTAGATTTAGGGATGCACCTTCCCTAAATTACCACCAATTCATAGTGGTCCAGGGAAAGGAGAGCCATAGTTCAAGTACTAGTGTAACTTTTGGCCTGGTTGCATTAGTGTAAGGTGAGTTTGGTGATATCTTGGAATCATTCTTTATCGACTATTAGAAGACAATCATCGATTTGAGATGTCTTATGATGACATCAGCTCGTGGTTCTGGTTGTATATGAGGGAGAAAATGTATACCGTTTCATTTGCATTTCATTGTACTATGTGCACGATTGTACGAATTTTCAATATATATTGCCTATGGTTGTGTTCCCGGTTACTAAGACTTTGTCTCACACCCCTTCCGATGACTAACAATGCAAGTGAAGACTCTAGCACTACTTTGAAGAAGCCAAGGGAGTTTTAGCCACTCCGGCATTGGAAATCTTCAAGTCATTGGTGGTGTGTGTATTGTCTATGTTATATGTTATGCCAAGTAGGATAGCATGTTTGTAATCAATATGAGAACAATGATATTGAGATGATGATGGTTGTATGATGTTGATGATGATGAATGTTGTATGATGAAATGGATTATTGTAATGATGTTGTTAGTGAATGGCCATATATGTGAGCCCAAAGTAGATTTGGGCCTTGTACATGTGTTTTGGACATGTAGTCCATTGAGTGGAATTGCGGATCAAGGGAGTCAAATCTTAAATGAGTGGTTCTTTTGAGGTGAAGACTCTCTATACAAATTGGTTGAGGCAAATAGGACCAGTGTGAATGGCCTTTAAGTGCCAAATTGCCTTTAGTGGCAAATAGAGGTGGAATGTTGTGAGTTTTGGTCAAAAAGTGACCAAATCGGTTATGGTTGTCCAAAATCTCCATACGGATATGGATTGAGATAAAATCAATGTCTATGGATAGATTAGGATGAGATTGACTTGTACGAGTTAGAATCAAGTCAATCGAAAGTCAGAGCACAAAGTTGTGTGCATCAAAACTTCACCTCGAAAACTTGGAAATTGCTAATATGGTATCAACAAGGGGAGCAGTGGTGCCAAAAGCTTGGATATGATGCCATATACTACTGCCTCTCCCAGGCCTTGGCGGTACTATAGATCATTATGGCACCAACCTATACTACCTCTTTGAGGCCGTGGCACCACAATAGCTAGCCACAGCCCCAGTCTGTTATGATGTCTTCTAGTGCTTTTCTATGATTTTAAAGTTCAGGGAGTTGTTTTTTAGGTGTTCTAGTTTGGTTTATCTAGTTTCCAAGATTTTTATTCAAGTTTGAAGGTGTGATGGAGTAGAATATTACATTTTGGTATTGTAGTAATGGTTTAAGCCATTGTTTCTACTTGTGGTAATACTTGGCACAATTTTAATTGCATAGACTTATATATTCCCATTGGAATACTAGTCAAAGCCATATAACTGAACATGTTATTATTTGTTTGTAGGAGAAAAAATCTCACAGGGGAAGATAGAGTAATAGTGACTTGATAAGACAAATGCATGAGATGTTGGCAGGCTTAACTGATCGAGTAAATACTCAAGGGCAAACATTAAATAGACTACAAGAGCAATCAAAATGACAAGAGTATGGTGATATAAATGAAGAGGGCGGCATGTATGTTGATTTGAATGTAGGAGAGGACAATAATGATGAGGATGAGGATGAGATGGAACCTGAGAGAGAGCCTTAAGAACTAAAAGAAAGGGTATCTCCTCCCAACTAAAAGACTTTCAGAAGTTCAATCCTCCAATTTTTTAAGGTAAAATGGACCCTACATTGGCTGAAGAATAGGTGGAACAACTTGACCATATTCAGTGTGATAGATTGCATCTCTGAGCAAAAGGTGCAACTTGCGGTGTTTAAGCTTGAGAAGAATGCTAGGCGTTGGTGAAAGAGTGTTCTACCAAGTGTTGAATCCATGAATGCCCCGATGAATTGGAAATAGTTTAAAGAAAGATTATTTGCACACTACTTCCCTCCTGCCCTGATGATGCAAAAAAAGGCTGAATTTCTAGCTTTCCAACAAGGGAACATGTCGGCAGATGATTATATTAATCAATTTCTAAATTTAGCAATATATCCCACCTACTTGAAAAATTAACCTGATGACAAGTGAAAGGCTCAACACTTGTTTGAGGGAACCTGTCCGAAAATTCAGGAGTAGCTATCGGTGGTCAAATTCACATCCTTTGAGGACCTATGTGCAAAGATCTATGTCCTATCTCGGCGAATATAGGAAATAGAGGAGAAAAAGAGGAACTCAAGGATCTAAGCCTTTTGTCATCTAGGACCTACTGGAGGTGTCAATAAAGGAAGTGGATCAAGCAGTCACAGTAGCAGTGGTGGTTCTAATTGAGGAAGAGTCCATCATAGCAAAGGCCATTTTGGTAAAGGAAAAGGTAGGTTTGGTCAAGATCAGTCTAATAGAGGGCAGTTTTTAGAGGGCAATTCTATAAAGGAGGCTATGACCAAGGGAGTCCTAGTTAAAGTGAATTTGCAAGAAGGGATGTAGTTCCTTCCCAATATGGATCGAGTAGTGCCTCAAATCCATGTATAAAATGTGAGATGAACCATCGCAATCGATCATGTTTGATTTACTATAATTGTGGGAAGCCAGGCCATATTTCATGAGATTGCCATGAGCCTAGTGTTGAAACAAGAGTTTTGATGATTCTAAACCAACACTCAAAAGCTTGGATTGAACATATCAAAGGAGATCAAAGTTATCTCAAGTGAAGACTTTATGAGTATTTGCTGGTAGATTTTTTGTAGAGTCTTAGTTCTTGATATGATTGGGTAAAAGATTTTGATTTGAAGAAAAGATATTTTTAAACTTTGATTTTATGTTAAATCTTAAAATATTTGGAAAACACCCACAAACAGACGAAGGTTGAAAGTTCAAACTAAACTGTCAAGTTGGAAATTCGAACTTTGCCTTAGGACATTCGAATTTCGAGATTAAACTGAACAAGTCTGAAGAGATGTCTCTCTGTCAGACGAATTTTGATTTTTCAAAATTCGAATTTTCATCTAGTCTGAAAGTTTTGGACAGACGAACTTTATAGTTTCAAAATTCGAATTTCAGACAAAATGCAATTTGTGAAAACCAAAGAAATTCATCTGAAGCTATGTTAAAGTTCATCTGAAATTAAGAAGAAATTGAGTTTGAAAAATGCTCTCTGACAGACGAACTTTGACTTTGCAACATTCGAATTTTCATCTAAGTCTGAAAGAAGCTTTTTGGACAGACGAACTTTACAGTTTCAAAATTCGAATTTCAGACAAAATGCAATTTGAGAAAACCAAAGAAATTCGTCTGAAACTATGATAGAGTTCATCTGAAATCAAAAGGAAATTAAGTCTCAAAATTGATCTCTGACAGACGAATTTCACTACGTCAAAATTCAAATTTCGAAGAAAGTGAACTACTGTGCCTCTTTGAACGTTCAATGGACAGACGAATTTTGGGCATCCAAAATTCGAATTTCGAGGGTACTGTAGAAAATTGAAAACACTGTTCACGATTTACAGAAAAACTTTCTTCTTGAAAATTCGTATGTCACATTAAAAAAATACTTCATAAGCTTCAAAATTCGAATTTCACTCTATGGACAGACGAACTTCGTATTTTAACGTTGGAAGCTTTAACCTTCGGTTCCTTCAAAATTCGTCTGTTGACCAACCAAAATTCAAATTTCAGTATGTCAGAAACATTAAATGCGGTTGGTAAACGGATAGTTTTTCAGAATAACCGTTGGATAACTTCCCCAACGGATAGATTTAGTCTCTAACGGATATTTGAGACCTAAATCTATAAATACAACATCATTTGAAGTTGTGGGTAACGAATCAAACTTATTAATACCGAATTTCTGCTGAATCTTCTTCTCAAAAAGTTTTACCCTCTCAACTTCATTATTTGTACTTAAACTTTCATATCTACTCTTTTCAAGAGAGTTATTTCATTGTAATCAATCTACTCTTCATCTGGGAGATAGATTTACTTGTGAGGGGTATTCACAAGGGGATTGGGAAGCACATAGTGTAAGTGCTTGGAGAGTTTGAGAGAGCTCAGAAACAGAGCATACTCGTGTACTGTGGCCTTAGCAAGAAGCCCGTTGAAATTCTTGCTGTATACTGGACAAATCTCAAGAGGTGTCTTGGGGACTGGATGTAGGTCAAGTGGATAGACCGAACCAGAATAAATCATTGAGTTTTCTTCTCCTTATCTCTACTTTTCAGCTTGCTCTGTTTTACACGTTATTTTCACTATACTGTGATATCTTCACTTACTTCACTTTGTGCAGAAAAAGTTCAATCTTCCCAATTCACCCCCCCTCTTGGGAAGTCAGCCTTGCTAACACCTAGATATTATGATACAATGAGAAGACCCACAATGCCCTAATGAGTCTTCACAATAACTCGATAAGAAGCAAATGTAGTAACTAATCAAATTTGAGGTACACTTAAACTCAATGGCTCCTCTATATATGCATTATTTGATTCTGGTGCATCACATTCCTTTATATCTTTTGAATGTGCTCAAAGATTAAATATTGTGGCAATGGAGTTACCTTTTGAATTGTCAGTTTTCTCACCCATGGGAGTTTCATTTAGAACTGCTCAAGCTTTTCTAAATTGTGTAGTTTGTTTTGAACACCAAAGCACTACCCTAGATCTAATCTATCTTCAATTGCAAGAGATTGACGTTATCATTGGGATTGGTTGGTTGGAGCCAAACAATACTATTCTTGACTATACTCAGGAGATTATGTCATTGCCGATGAATATCGCTAATGTTCAAGGGGATGAAAATGTTTATCATTCCTTTGCCCAAGCCAACAGGTACTTGCAGAATGGGCGTCAAGGGATTCCAGTTTTCTTCTCTATTAACATGAGTGAGAAAGGATGAATAGAGAGGCATCCAGTTGTATTTAAATATCTTGATATATTTCTAGAGGAGATCATCGACTTGCCACCACCACGTGAGCTAGAGATTTCTATCGATTTGGTGCCTACAACAAGTCCTATTTCTATGGCTCCATATCAAATAGCACCATCTGAATTGAAAGAACTCAAAAAGTAGATTGAAGATTTGTTGAAAAAGGGTTTCATCAGATGAAGTATCTTACCTTGGGGAGCTCCAGTGTTATTCGTTAAGAAAAAGGATGGCAGTCTTTTATTTCATCAATTACAGGCAGTTAAACAAGGTAACAATCAAGAATAAATATCCTTTGCCTCGGATCAATGACTTGATTGATTGATTAACAAGTGCCTCAGTTTTCTTTAAAATTGATTTGAGGTCTAGATACCATCAACTTCAAGTGCGTGTTAAGGATGTGCCTGAAAGAGCTTTTTAAACTCGATATGGGCATTATGAATTCCTTATGATGCCATTTGGGTTGATTAAGGCCCCAACAATTTTCATGGATTATATGAACAGGATATTCTGGCCATATCTAAACAAATTCATGGTAGTATTCATCAATAAAACTTTGATGTACTCCAAGAGTGAGGAAGAGCATATTCTTCATCTTTAGATTACACTATAGGTGTCGCAGGGTCACTAGCTATATGCCAAATTTAGTAAATGTGAGTTTTATTTACAAGAGGTGAAATTCTTAGGCATGTTATTTTCTTTTAGGAAGGTGTAGCAGTGGATCCTAGTAAAATAGAAGCAATATTGAATTAGGAGAGACCATAATCATTGACCAAAATTCGCAACTTTTTGGGATTGGCTAGTTACTACCAAAGGTTCATCAAGGGATTCTCTCAGCTTGTTTTGCCCTTAGCTAGACTCACCTGCAAGGATAGATCTTTAATTTGGGATGAAAAGTGTGAGAGAGCATTCCATGAACCGAAGGTTCATTTGATATCCACCCCAGTGCTGATTATCCCTAACCCTTTTAAGCCATTCATAGTTTATACGAGCACCTCTAAGAAGGGTCTAAGATGTGTATTAATACAATAGGGAAGAGTTATGGCATATGCTTAAAGGCAATTGAAACCTCATAAAGAGAACTATCCTACTCATGACCTTGAGCTAGTGGCTATTGTTAGGTTTGGCTACTCACCCAAGAAGGGGATGAATTGGATGATGCAAGATTTTCGCCCTTTTTGGATCATAACCCAATTTCACTATATGTGCAGCAGAATAGGGATGAACAGAGAGAGAGAGAGTAAAGTGCGGCAATTGAAAAGAGAAGATGAAGAGCAAGACACAAAAATTTATACTGGTTTGGCTCAAACCACTTAGTCTATATCCAGTCCCCAAACCACTACTTGAGATTTTCAACTATAACCCACATGTTTGATCTCGGCACCTATGAAACTTCAATACATCTTACAAGTTTCAGTAGGCACTTGTGAAGCCACTTTCCTCAAGATATGTAAGATCCCTTAGTGTTTCTCCATACTAAGATTCTACTAAGAAAATAGTAGAAAAGAATAATTACAAAAAATGAGACTCTATTTAAAAGTAGATGATACATTGAAAGCTCACTCTATTGAGGTGGGTTTTTCAAAGAATGCTAACATAAAAAGATTTTATGTATTGGAACAGCATTTTGGCACAAACTCTCTTAAAATTGTTACCCATGAGTTCAAATAAGGTTCTATTTATAGATTAATGGCTTAACTAGATGTTAGACACAAGATTTATTCGTTAGACACAAGTTCTAGTTATTACCCTATATAAAGAGCCGTTCACCAATCGCATCAAATACATCTATCTTTCCAAAATTGGAATTTCAAGGCTCAATAGACGAATTTCACAGAGAAAGCATAGTTATATGTTTAACTTTAAACTTCAGAAATCCATCTGTCACAGAGTGAAATTTGAATTTTGAGTTTGCCAAAATTAATCCAAGTTAGCTCATACAAATTTTCATACTAGAAGTGCGTCTGTTGAAGTTTGAACAGTTGTCTCAAGTTTTCACATTGCACTTTGAAATTCAAATTTTAGAAGTTGAAATTCGTCTGTGAAAGGCACGTTCAACATGATACAGAAGTTCTTTCTATGAAATTTGACTATTAAAATTCAAAGTTTGTCTGTTAGAGGCATGGTATAACGAGACTCACAAGTTCTCATTTTGAAATTCGCACTTTGAAATCCAAAATTTATTTGCCAAAGGTAGTGACAGTGAACTCATTTTGAACTTCACCAACATTCAAATTTTGACTAAATTTCATGTAAATTTTGTATACTTTTACCAATAGTGCTTAGCTCAAAATTCGAATTTCAAAACTAAAATTCATCTGTCATAGATGATACCTCTGTAACTTTGAATTTCACTAAGCAAAGTTCAAATTTTGTACAAAATAAACATGAGACAAACATAAAATTCATCTGTTAGCCAATTTTTCTAGATTCTAACATAAGCTAACATCAGATTTACTTAATCTAACTAGTTTAAAACATATAGTAACAAGATTAATTTCAAAGATTAAAACCACCTCAAAACCTAAGTGAAAACAAAATATACCTAATAACTAGGTCTTCAATGCTTGAGCTCCACTTTCACTTGGTCACCTCTACTTGGCATGCTTCCTTCTAATCTTCAATGCTTAGAGCATCCTATCTCTTCTTCTTTCTTGAGTGAGACATGATATTGATTTTCATTTCTTTATTCTAATGCCCATTCTTCTTATTTGGACAATCCTACACTTAATGAATTACATTTACAAACCAAGTAGTTAGTCCAATTTATATATCCAACTTGTATTATAAACCATTGGAGCATAGTAGATATCTCAGTACATAGCATGATATATGCATTATAAACATATTTAAATATGTGCTAATGCATATTCTACTTCTTTAAGGAACAATATATATTCTACACAAATATGATGCATTTGTTCCTTATTACTCTATATTTTTCATCATCAAAACTTATATTATATTAGTCCTAATAGATATAATGTTTGCTTTAAAGTTGTGGAGGCATCATCTATATGGCACTCAGTTTGAAATATTCAGTGATCACAAAAGTTTGAAGTATCTTTTTTATAAGAGGGAGTTGAACATAAGACAAAGACAATGGGTAGAATTCTTGAAAGATTATGAATTTGCTTTGCAATATCATCCTGGGAAGGCCAATGTAGTGGTCGATGCACTAAGAAGAAAGTTGATCCATGAAAGTTGATCCATATAGCCACCATGATGATAAGGGAACAATAGTTGCTGGAAAGCTTGAGAGATATGAAGTTATCCATCAATGTACACCCTAGAGTTCTTGTAATAGGATCTATCAATGTGTCAGATGATTTGGAAACCTTTGATATGCTCAGCTGGAGGATAACCATCTTTTACACATTCAGTAATGAATTGAAATGGTGGAAACCTAGGAATTTGATATATTGGAGGATGGTGTCATCCGGTACCATGATCAGATTTGTATGCTAAATGTTACGAGATTACTAGAAATTATTTTGGAGGAAGCTCACAAGAGCAGGTATATTATTCACCTAGATACCACTAAGATGTACCAAGACTTAAAGCAAGGGTACTGGTGACCAGGCATGAAAAAGGACATCGCAAAGTATATGGCAAGATGTCTAGTTTGTCAAAAAGTGAAAATTGAACACCAATTGCTAGCAGGTTTGTTGCCATCTCTGGAGATTTCCGAGTGAAAATGGGATAGAATCTCCCTGGATTTCATGATGGGATTACCAAGGGCCTCTTGAGGACACAATGCAATATAAACAACTGTAGATAGATTGACAAAGTTAGCCCATTTTCTTCTGATTTAGGAGACCATTTCGATGGAAAAGTTGGCCCATTATATATACATGAGATCATGAGATTACATGGGATTCCAATGAATATTGTGTCAAATAGAGATCCTAGGTTTACATCCAAATTATGGAAGTCCCTTCAGAAGGCCATGGGGACGAAGTTGAATTTTAGTACTGCTTATCATCCTCAATCTGATGGGTAAACTAAAAGAACAATTCAAATAGAAGACATGTTGTAGAGTTGTGTTCTGGAGAATAAAGGCAATTAGGATTAATATCTGCCATTGATTGAATTTGGTTACAATAATAGCTATCACTTGAGATTGTAAATGGCTCCTTATGAAGCATTCTATGGCAAAAAATGTAGATCACCGTTGTGTTGGGTGGAACTTGGTGAATAGAGCCTATTAGGCTCAGATACCATGGATCAAGCTTCTTAACAAATAAAGAATATTTATCAACAACTTTTGACCGACCAGAGTCAGTAGAAGAGTTATGCAGACAAAAGGAGGAGAACATCGGAGTTTGATGCTGGAGAACATGTATTTTTGAAGGACACTCCTACCACAAGTGTTAGGAGATCAATTCAAGCTAAGAAGCTCACTCCTTGGCATATGGGACTATATTAAATTTTGGAGCAAATTGGGCCAATGGTGTATCAAGTGGCACTACCTGTGACATCCGGGTGCTGATGAGGGTGGGGAGTGATCGCCGGTGCAAGAAAAGGGGTGACATAAAGTTATGAGGCACAGACAAGGAACGGCTCTTGGCAGGCTTCTAAGCTGGAGGGACAAATGAATGAATCGAATACATACCGGAATGAGAGGGATTTAGAGACTGTATAGGAATGGAACTATAAGGTTAAAGGATAGCTTAAAGAAATTGATAGGTACTACCTATACCAACAAGGTACACTTACCTTTTCGGTAATTTATCCTTTAAGAACTCCCCAGTTAAGCGTGCTTGACCTGGAGTAATTCTAGGATGGGTGACTTCTTGGGAAGGAGTTGTGTAAGTAAGGACAAAGCGGAGTTGTGTAAGTAAGGACAAACCACACTGAAAATGTTTGTGTTAGTTTTTGGGGACAGTCATCAATCCCAAAGAAGTAGCCAGACATTACACTACCTCCTAATCTCATAGGATTACATAACATGTTCCACATGTCTTAACACAAGAAGTACCATCTAGATCTATCTCATAGAATTGATAATGAGAAAGTTCAAGTATGAGAGGATCTAACTTTTAAGGTCATGCCACTACAACTTATTGATATAAAGGTGAAACAACTAAGGAATAAAACTATCAAATTAGTGAAAGTACTATGGAGCGACCTGACATCCAATGACATCACATGGGAGATAGAAGAATCCATGCAAAGGAGTTATCCTAAGATTTTAGCTTGAGGTAAGTAATTGAAATTTCGAGGATGAAATTTTTATAAGGAAGGGAGAATGTAACGACCCTCAATACATTATTTCAAACTTAGTCTCAAGCTAATGGACTTTGGATAATTATATCATATGTTAATTGAGGATATTATGACATTGTAGTGATTCATTGGTTGATCTGAGGAGTGCAAGTCATGGGTTGGCAATCCAAGAAGCTTGTGAAATCTCCGTGTGTGTGGTATTGACAACTTAAGGTAACAGGGTGCTTGTGATTTATGTGATTATATGTTGATATATATATATGTATATATGCATGTTCCTTTTCATACGACGATATTGGTTTTGTATGTGTATGGTTTTTCTACATATCATGGTATGCACATAGCTAGTTGAGATAGGATGATTGTATATGATGTGTATGTATGATTTTGTAGCATCCCTATACCATTGTATGCTAGCATGTCCATATGATGATTATGATAATGATATACATATGTGTTCCAAGGCATGTTGACATGACATTAACATCATCACCATATGATTGCACAATGTAAGACGGATGTAGAGGTGATGATGAGATGAGATATGATGATCATATAACATATGAAAATGATATGATAAAAATCCTTGCCACTAAATGCTCTCCTATAGATAGGAGAGCTTGGTGCAGTAGATAAGATGATATGATGAAATATCCCAGCCACTAAATCCCCTCCTATGGCCAGGAAAGCTAGGTGTCAGTGGATTTGGGGATGCATCTTCCTCAATCACCACTAATTCACGGTGGTTCAGGGAAAGAAAACCTATGGTCCAAGTACTAGTGTAACCTTTGGCTGGGTTGCATTAGTATAAGGCAAGCTTGGTGATGTCCCAGAATCAATTTTCATCAATTGTTGGAAGAGAATCATCTATTTGAGATGTCTTGTGATAAAATCAGATCATGGTTCTAGTCGTATATGAGGGAGAACAAGCATACCATTTGATTTGCATTTCATTGCACCATGTGCGAAATTGTGTAGATAATCAATATATGTTGCTTGTGGTTGTGTTCCCAGTTATTAAGACTTTGCCTCACACGCCCTCCCATGATTAACAATGCAAGTGAAGGCTCTAGCACTACTCAAGAGAAGACAAGGGAGTTATAGCCACTCCGGCATTGGGAATCTTGAAGTCATTGGTGGTGTGTGTATTGTCTATGCCATATGTTGTGTAAAGCAGGATAGCATGTTTGTAATCTATATGAGAACAATGATATTGAGATAATGATGGTTGTATGATGTTGATGATGATGAATTTTGTATGATGATATGGATTATTATAATGATGTTGTTGGTGAATAGCCGTATATGTGAGCCCAAAGTGGATTTGGGCCATGTATGTGTGTTTTGGGCTTGTAACCCATTAAGTGCAATTGGGGTTCAAGGGGGTCAAATCTTAAAAGAGTAGTTCCTCTTTGGACAAGTTGATTGAGTTAGATAGGACCTGTGTGAATGGTCCTTGAGTACCAAATTGCCTTTGGTGACAAATGGAGGTGGAATAATTTGAGTTTTGATCAAAAAGTGACCAAATCGATCATGAGCATCCAAAATCTCCATATAGAGATTGATTGAGGTGAAACTAGTGTCTATAGATATATTGGGATGAGATTAACTTATAGGAGTTGGAAATAGATTAATCAGAGGTCGAAGGATAAAGTTGTGTGCATCAGAAGTTCACCCCAAAAAACTTGGAAATTGCTGATATGGTATCAGCAAGGAGCGCTGTGGCGCTAGAAGCTTAGCCATAGCACCACACGCTATTGCTTCTCCCAGGCCACGGTAGTACTATAGCTCAGAATGACACCAACCTACACTGTCTCCTTGAGGCCGTGGTGCCACTGTAACTAGTTGCGGCGCCAATCTATTCTAATGTCTTTCAGTACTTTTCTATGATTTTGAAGTTCAGGGAGTTGTTTTTGGGGTGTTTTGGTTTGGTTTAGCTAGTTTTCGAGATTTTTATTGAAGTATGAAGGTGTGATGAAGTAGGGTGTTACAAAATTAGAGTTTTAGAAAAAAAAAATCTACCATGTAAAGAAAACCCATGATCGAATCAACTTTCCTTCATTTGAACAGTATTAAAAAACGCAGGAATGAAATGAAGAAATAGAACCAATATTTCTTTTGGTTTACAAGGGAAGAGAGAGAGTACCTAAGGGAAGGAAGAGCTTTGATGTTGAGATCTACCAGATCCACCAGTCCTCTAGCCGTTCATCCATTCAGTTAGATCACAATTTTCATCAACCGAAGTCACCCTATCCACTACCATTTCCATTGCTATCAATAGAAACCACCAGATCTAAATAAAGCCATCAAAGCTGATGATGGCAGTGATATGAGATGCTAGTGTTGGCAATCAATGTTGAGATCCACCACTCTTCCGCTTGTTCATCTATTCGATTAGCTCTGCCTCCTCACTAGAGAATATGGTGAGAGAATAAAGATGAGAGGGAAGAAAGCGAAGAGATAGAGTCTGAGAATGAGAGGATCAAGTCAGAGAACAAAGCAAAATGAAATAGGAAATCTTTTTGCACATTTAGATTTTTTTTCTAGTCCATGGATGTGTATTTGCCACCTCATCAATCTGTGCCTTGTGTTTTTTGAAAAAAAAAAAAGCTGTAAAACTTTTGTTGGTCATTATAGAAATAACGGCCAAGAAAAGTGACTTTTCTTGGCAGTTATTTCAACAATCGCCAACAAATGCCTCTGCCTAATTTTTGTTAACATTTTTTTCCTATAACTACCAACTACTAGATACCAAGAAAAGCTATTTTTGGTATAGTGTTAGCTATAAAAATTTCAGTAGTATAACAGCTTAAAAACAAGATATCCCAGGCAAAACATTGTGAATAAAACATGCATAAACATTGTGCAATAACATAAAAGCAAGACAAGAAAACTACCTAGGAACTTTAACCCTTTTCTATTTAAACTTGAATCCACTTGCTTGGATCCTTTTCCAATCACTTTCTTGCATCTTCACAAGCCTAAAGGCAACCATGAAACCATGCTAAGTCATCAAATTATTCTTGACTCACATAAAATTCATCCTTAACCCTAAAAATTCATATTTCACATACTAGCTTTAGCCCTTGTTCCTTTATCCTTTCTTGACTAACTTGGACCCTAGGAACTCATTGGAATCATTAGAATGATTGAATTCCAATCCTAAGGGTCACTTTCTCTTTGGCCGAAACATAACCCTTAAAATTTCATATTTTGCATCTTTACCTTTTTCTTGAAACCATAACTTGTCTTCAACTATTTCAAGCATGAGAAATCCATTTCTACTCTTACATCCATGAAATTCCAGCTCCTTCTTGTCCCTCTCTCTTAACCATAATCAACCTCTCAAGGAGCAAGAGGAGGAATTTTATGATTTCAACCATAAAAGCTAATGCTTTCTTACTTTCTTACAAGTAATACATGCTTTCCTCTAGGTTTATTACATGAAAACACTCTCTCTTTGCTAAACCCCATCTTAGCTGAAACATAATGAAGCTTGGGGAGGGAAGAGAGCTTCCAAAACCCCAACCATACTTACACCAAAGAGAAGGAAACTATAAGAGAATAAGAAGAAAACCTTACCTTTGCCTTGTCTTCTTACCTTCTAACATTTTCTCCTTCTTCTTCCTTCTTCTTCCTCACTTTCTCTCACTAAACTTGGATCTTCTCTCTCTTCCTTGCTCTTGGTCGAAAAAGGAATTGAGTGGGAGGGGAAGATATAAACTCCAAGTTGCCAAAAAATGCTTCCAAATGTATATACAAGTGTATGACCAAGAAAGATTACTTCTTAGGGTTAAACTCTTGAAATACTAAAATAATCCATTTTAACATATGCATAAAAATGGACCAATGGGAGGAGAGCAAGTGTCACTTTACACAGGATATTTTCCCAAGTTCAGATCAATTCTATATCATTTATTTTATATCTTGTATCTTCTTCTTTCTAAGTGTCTCTTGATATTTATGCCAAAAATATTAAAATAATCCTTTATCCTATGTGCTCATATACCATGCCACATTAAGGGGACATGTATCTAAAATACTGCATATTTTTCTAGGTCCAGATATATCCTATAGTAGTTTTTTTTTTTGGATAGTAAATTAGTACTTTTGCAATATTTTCTTGCATTGTTAATTCCTTTATGTTTATATAGGAATAAGCTAGTTCGAGATCTACATTTAACTTAATATCATGTCTAAAACTGTATTTATGTGGAGCCTATATACTTTTCTTTTTTACTTTTTCATTATTTGTGGGACCCATAGTACCTTTTTCTGTAAGATTTTACTATATTCTACAGTCTATTTCTTTTCAATTTGATTTTTGTGGGCTTAATACATTATTTCATTAGATCCAACATGTCATAAGATCCATTTTGACCCCAATATTGCACATTTCAAAATTTCTACAAATTACCAAAAAAAAGACCTAAAATTTTGGATAATTACACTTAAGGACCCAATATTTGTACTTAATTACAATTGAGACCCAACATGTAAAATCATTTATCATGTCAATACCACATCTTTTCCCACCATGCTTTTGTTAATTGTATTTTTTTATTCATTCATTTAGCACATTTTCATAGGGCATACCATAATCTTACTCTAACCTTCTTTCTTTTGGTCATATATTAATTTCGTTCCACATTTTTCTTTCTCATAATATTACTATTTCACTCTTTATCATTCATAAATTTCCTTAGCTATTTGGCCCAAAATCATTATGTGGTCTGGCAACTTAAGGGAACTTAATTTTTGTTACCTCATTTGGGCTTGTTCACCAAGAGCCACCTCCCTTTGCCCCAACAACTTCACTTTATTAAGGATTTCATCTCTTTGTTCAATTGGGTCTCATGATTCCATGAGCCATATCCCTTTATCGTGCAATGGCAACTAATGGAGGATTTTGTTCAAACTTTCTTGTGAAATCTTTTGACCAAGAATTTTCATTCTACAACTAAATTTCATACTAAGGTTAGCAATTAATTATTTCAAGATTTCACAGTTCCTTAACTGCCTACCACAAATCCTCATATTCCTTGGGCTCATACTTCCTTCCTTAACCTGATCATGAAAAAGGCGGATGTTACAGTAAAGGTGAGAGGAGTGATCCAAGGGCATGGTATCCCTTATGTTATATTATGCTTGACAAGTGTTCAAATTGAACCTGTGGAATTTAGTGAAAAATCTCAAGAAGATTTCTTAGGGATTGGACAGAAGCTAAGTGGTTGGATCAAACCATGATAAATCTTGTTAAGATTTTTTTCTCTGCTTCAAGCTTCATATTCTCATTCTCCTATATTCATCCTTGCTCTAGTGATCCTTTTTGTGTTGTTAGGTAGTTCTTCATAAAAGAAAATAATTTGTGACACCCAATTCATCCCCTTCTTAGGTGATTGGTCAATCTAACATGCTAATTTTGCATTTCAAGTATGAGAATATTACAATTGATTTGCTCAAGTTAATTGAATATGTAGTGTCTAGGACTTGATTCATTTTGGAACAAATTTCCTAGTGAACTATCATTTCTCATCATTAATTCATTGGTAGCATAGTAATGTTGAAGTTACAACATTGGATGATATACCAACCAATAGCATCAAGCAATAGTTTCCAAAATTTTCTCATAACTTTACCCACGAACAACCGAAATCCTTGAGGTCAATGATCTTTTTTAGAGGTGGTGTGATTGATATAAGGCATACAAGTGGGTTAGTTGTTAGATGATTAGCTAGAAGCATTTAAATCATGAATTGACTTTCTCTATTATGCTCCCAACGGTCTTCAAATATAGAGTTGTGATTACCAAATATATATATATAGTAGAAAGACAGATGTGTACATAAGGCTGATGGGAATTTGCTTTATGGCTTGGTAAATGATGTGGTGACAAAGCATTCATGAGATTGTTATGTTTTTGGCCCTTTGTTTCTTGTCATGGACTCATTTTTAAGTTGAAGATGATATCGGGAAGGTCTACCTATTTAAGCACATTTGAGTGTGATTGGAATCCCTTAGTTGTTAATTTTGATGCTTTTGAGATTTAGGATTGCCTATCATTTCAATGTGAGACCTAACTAATTAAATTATAATAAAGTCTATTTTGTTTAATCCTGAAAACTAAGACAAGGTGTCATGACCCAAAATCTGGGTGTGATTAGCATGGAATGTTAGATAATTCCCAATTCTACATGCCTCAAACACATACAAACTTACATTTAAATCGAAATGCACTATTATAATACAAGGATCATATGTATGACTATCTTTACGTACAAAAATAAGTTCAAAGTTTTGTATAAATTTTGGCAGAATCTCCCACATAAATTAGACCTCCCAAAAAATCTACAATAGTACAACCAGACAAAATATAGTGTATGAAACTCCACCCCATAACTAGAGCCGGTAAAACGGGCCAAGCCTAATGGGTTGGCCCAAAAATCCCGAAAAAATCACAGGGCTAGGCCTCAATTTTGGTAGCCCATATTAATTTCGAGCTTTTTGGCCCAAGCCTATCTGGCCCGAACTAAAAATAGGCTAGCCCGTTTAGGCCTCGGGCTGACCCGATAAGCCTATATTAAAAATGTTAGCAAGGCTGACTTCCCAAGAGGGGGGGTGAATTGGGAAGATTGAAATTTTTCTGTACAAAGTCAAATGGGTGAAGAAAGTAAAGAGTAATAAAGCAACGTATAAACAGAGTAAACTGAAAAGTAATAATAGAGAGAAGAACACTCAGTAATTTATCCTGGTTCAGTCTATCCACTTGACCTACGTCCAGTCCCCAAGACACCTCTTGAGATTTTTCCACTATACAGCAAGAATTCAACGGGCTTCTTGCTAATGCCTCAGTACAACGAGTATGCTCTATTTTCTGGAGCTTTCTCAATCTCTCTAAGCACTTCTACAATGTGCTTCCCAATCCCCTTGTGATTTCCCTCACAAGTAGATCTATCTTCCAGATGAAGAGTAGATTGTTTACAAAGATATAACTCTCTTGAATAGAGTATATATGAAGGTTAAAGTACAGATATTGAAGTTAGAGGGTAAAAGCTCTTGAGAAGAAGATTTGGCAGAAATTCGGTATATATAAGTTTGATTCGTTTCCCCACAACTTCAAATGATGTTGTATTTATAGATTTAGGTTCCAACTATTCGTTAGAGACAAAATCTATCCGTTGGGGAAGTTATCCAACAGTTATCCTGAAAAATTATCAGTTAACCAACCGCATTTAATGCTTCTGACATACTGAAATTTGAATTTTGGTTGGTCAACAGACGAATTTCGAAGGAACCGAAGGTTAAAGCTTCCAACGTAAAAATACGAAGTTCGTCTGTTCATGAAGTGAAATTCGAATTTTGAAACTTGTAAAATGTTTTCACGTTGTGACATACGAATTTTCAAGAAGAAAGTTTTTCTGTTAAGTATGAACAGTGTTTTCAATTTTCTACAGTGCCCTCAAAATTTGAATTTTGGTAGGCCGAAATTCGTCTATTCCCAATACGTTCAAGGAGGCACAGTAGTTCACTTTCTTCGAAATTCGAATGTTGAAAGAGTGAAGTTCGTCTGTCAGAGAGATTCTTTTCAGACTAACTTCAACATTTGAAGTTACAAAACTCTGTCATTCGTATGTCAACATTTCATTCCAACAGACTCACAACCTTAGCTTCTGAACTTCGAATTTTAATGTTCAAAGTTCGTCTAACAGAAAGCAGTTTTGAAACTTAAATTATTCTTGATCTCAGATGAACTTTAACATTGTTTCAGACAAATTTCTTCCATTTTCATAAGTTGTGTTTTGTCTGAAATTTGAATTTTGAAGACTCAAAGTTCGTCTGTTTCAAAGAAGCTTCTTTCAGGCTTATATGAAAATTTGAATGTTGGAAAGCCAAAGTTCATCTGTCAGATAGTATTTTTGAAACTCAATTTCATCTTGATTTCAGATGAACTTTATCATTATTTCAGACGAATTTCTTTGATTTTCTCAAATTGCATTTTATCTGAAATTCAAATTTTGAAAACTTGAAGTTCATCTGTCACAAGAGGCTTCTTTCAGACTTATATGAAAATTCGAATTTTGAGGAATCAAAATTCATCTGACAGAGAGACATCTCTTCAGACTTGTTCAGTTTTAGCTCGAAATTCGAATTTCCAAAGGCAAAGTTCAAATTTCCCATATGATAGTTCAGTTTAAATTTCTCAACCTTCGTCTGTTTGTGGGTGTTTTTCAAATGAGTTAAGATTTAACAAAAAATCAAGGTTTAAAAACATCTTTTCCTCAAATCAAAAACTTTTACCCATTCATAACTAAAGCTAAAGATCCTACAAAAGATCTAGCAGCAATTACTTAGAAATTCTTTACTTGAAACACTTTGAGCTCCTTTGATATCTTCAATCCAAGCTCTTGATTGTTGGTTTGGAATCATCAAAACTCTTAATTCGAAAAAAAAAACATTTCAAAATCATGCTCCATGACAACTGGACACCGAATCGAAGAAGGACTAAGGAACTAAAGGAAGAAGGGGAGTGCTACAGGCTATTGCTGTCATGTCAATAATGTCATGCTCTGTGCCTTTGCCAAACTTGACTCTTGAGACTACCAAATGCCAATTCCCTCCCTAGTGGCTAGTGGCCACTTCCTTTTTTTTATTAAAATAAAATAGAAAGAAACACTCAACTTACTTTCTCTCTCTGCCACTCAGACTCAGATCTCAATCTCTCTCTCACTCACCTCATTGCTCAAGCTCAATGCTCACTATGTCTCGGTCTGACAGTCTCCCTTCCTCCTCGCTCGAAGACTAAATCCCTAAGGTTAAGCCCTCTTCCCTTTCTCTTCTCTTAACTTAATCACCATTTACCATTCGCAATTGGTCAATCCCTCATCATGCTTGTGTCATTCGATCATACCTCTATTGCTCTGCTTCTCTGCTTGCTTCGACATCACGTGGTGATGGCATCTGAACTAAATCCGTAACTGTGAGGGTGAGGCGTGAGATGTGAGTCCTTCGTGAGTTCTATTGTTTAAGTTTGATTCGATCATTCTTCCTATTCTTCACTTCAAACTGAACTGAATCCGTGAGTCCCTCTCCCTTCCCTACTTATTTGCTTACTTCTCTACTTCCTATTTTAAATTTCCATCTCTTGTTAACTGATTCATTTAGGAAGAAAAAAAAAAGCATGGGAGACTTTGAGCTGAAAAATCATAATGGCATCACATAATAATTTGCTAGTGTTGAAATATAGTATATGCAATACAAGTCCCATTACCCCAAACCCCAAGACCCTTTTTCACGAAAAGAAATCTTATAGGATGCAGAAATTATTTTTCAAACAAAAAATAAATAAATATAAAATGTAGACATTTTGAGATTACATCTAATTTTTGTGTATAATCGCACCAAGTATGACAACCTCCATATTTTAGCTTGATGGACAAAACCTAGAAAAAAAAATTTTCTAATCTTTAGGTAATTAGGTCTTCCTATTTCATGCTCAGAAATTTCATAGGTTCTGTTTTCTTTATTTTCATGAGCATGATGTCTTTAAATTAAGGTGAGTATTGGTTATTTGCTTAGATGGCTAGATGTGTGAAAGCATTCAAATTTTTTGTTATTTGCTTGTAGTACGATATATCTTCTCTAGACAGAAACAATATTGATAATAATGCTAATGTGGATGAGGAGGTCCATGAGGACATACAAATTGTGAATAGAGAATCAGTTCCTTCCTCCTCTGTTTCTAATGTTGCTAATCAACAATAAGGTCTTGGGCAAGAGGATCAACAAAATAAAAAAGCTGAAATTCAAACATCTGACGTGTGGAAGGCCTTTACTAAAATTGAGATTGATGGGAAAGAAAAGGCAAAATGTAAAGGTTCTAAAAAATTGTTTATAGGTAGTTTTACACATGGCACATCACATCTACATCGTCATATGTAGTCATGTAGAAAAATATTGAAATTTCATGATGTTGCATCAATGATATTGGATCATGAAGCCAATCCTAGATCTAGACAAATTGATAACAAGCGTATACAAGATCTTTTGGCTATATGCATTTGTTGAGTATAAATGGGTTAGAGAATTACCTAATACATGCAATCCTAATGTTCAGCTCATAACTAGAAATATAGCTAAGGCAAATGTTTTGAAATTCTATCTAAATCAAAAAGAAAAGTTGAAAGAAACATTACAAAAAAGTAGTGGTAGAATTTGTTTGACATCTGAGTGTTGGACTGCTGAAGGCTATATTTGCTTGATAACACATTTTATAGATGAAAATTGGAAATTAAATAGTAAAATACTTTCATTCTATAAGATGGAGCCTCCACATTCTGGATATGAGCTTGCTAGGAAAGTTTATGACTGTTTGGTTGAATGGGGGATTGATAAAAAAGTATTTTCTATCACTATAGGAAATGCTTCTACAAATGATAATATCCAAGATATATTGAAAGAAGGATTATCAAATCAAAATACTTAGTTTGTAATGAAGAGTTTTTTCATGTGATATGTTGTGCTCATATTTTGAATCTTATAGTTCATGAGGGCTTGAAAGTAATAGGTACTACTTTGTACAAGATTAAGGAGAGCATTAAATATGTGAAACCATCAGAGGCAAAAAAAATGTGTTTCAAGCAAAGTGTTGAGGAGGTTGGTGGTATTAACACGACAGTGGGCTTGCAATTGGATGTGCTCACTAGATGGAATTCTATATATACTATGCTTGATAGTGCAATTAAATATCACCGTGCTTTTTCTACCTTTGCTATATATGATAGAAATTACAAGGTTTTCCCATCAAATGAAGAATAGGTGAGAGCAAAGGAAATGTGCATATTCTTGCAGCCATTTGAAGTAATTCCAAGGATGATGATTTCTAGGACTTCTTATCTGACTTCAAACATGTATTTTATGCATATTGTAAGAATTGGGCATTTGCTAAAAGAATATACAAATAATGAGGATAAGGCAATTAGAGGTATGGCTCAGAGCATGAAAGACAAATTTGAAAATTATCGGAGAGATTATAGTATCATTCTTGCCCTTGGGACAATTTTTTATTCTAGAATGAAGCTTGAAGGGATGTAATATTCTTACTCATTGGTTGATCACACAGCTATCCAAGCCAAGGTTGAAAATATCAAGAGGAAGTTATATTTTATTTATGATCACTGTAAAAGTATGAGTCCATCATCTAGTAATGTTATTGTTGGAGGTGCATTAAGTTCAACTCTTACAACATCAAAACAACTTTGAAACCACATTCTCCCTTGGTTCAATGAGTACTATGGATTTTCTTGATGAAGTTTTAAATTTTTTGACAATTAAATTTGATTTGTCTCTTATGTTAATTTTTTTAATGACTACTTTAATAAAGCTTTATATTATATGTATGATGTAGGATTATATTAATTTCAAGTGTATGGATACCACTTCCTTAGACAAGTCTAAATTAGATTATTATTTCGAAGAGGTAACACTTGCTCCTCACAAATTTCGACAGTTTGATGTATTGAGCTATTGGAAGAGTAATCAAGATCGATTTCTCATGCTTGCAAGGACGGTATCTGATATCCTAAGCATCTCGATCACTACAATAACTAGTGAATTAGCTTTCAACATTAGCTCAAGTGTTCTTACGAAATATCGGAGTTGCCTCCTTCCAGATAATGCTCAAGCTTTAATTTGTACTCGTAACTGGTTGCATGGTTTTCAATTCACTCTTGATGGTAATATAATAATATTTTGTTTTTAGATTAACTATTGATTTTTTTATCATAAGCAAACATAATAATAATAATAATAATAATAATAATAATTTGTCTATTGTTTAATTTGTTTTTTATTTGTTGTAGGTGATGGAGATGATGAGGAAGAAATCGCAAGAATTGATTTACGGTCACATCATGCTTCAAATACTATCATTGATGATAAATAATGATTATAAACTTGGTTGGTTATGTTGTTTTGGAACTTTTACGTTTTGTGACTTTGGAACTTTTGCCTTTTAGTTTTGGTAGTGAATATAGTGATAACTAGTAATGATGAAGTGATGACTGAAGATATTGATAGTAATTTAGTATTTTGTTGTTTTGGACTTATTACTTATGGTTTTAGTTGCATTAATTTAGAGGATTATGTGGAGAGAAAAAAAGTTTGTGTTATTTTTACACTAGAAATTTGAATTTTGGCATTCTAGACATGAAAAATGTGAAATAGGAAAAAAAACACAATAGGCCTGCAGGCCAATATGGGCCGGGCTTGCTAAATTACGACTGTTTAGCTTGATGGGCTTTTAGGCCTAGCCCGTTTTGGGCCCAACTCATTACGAACTGGCCCGTTTTGCCTACTTGACCCATAACAATACATATAGTCAAACATCAAAAGGTAAGGATGCTATCTATAAGTCATGTAGAGCATATCTAAACTAAATACAAAAGACATGACAATTACATAAATGTTTTACATTCAAAATGAGTTTGCCCAAAAGAGTAATCAAAAGTTTACTAGTAGTAAAAGATGCCTTTTATAGATATACTGGAACTTCAAGGACAACTCTACTATCTGAGAAGTAAATAATGTCCCATAATAAACTTAGTTCTAATAAAAGCAAATCAAATAAACAATAGTAACTTGAACAAAGAATACAATCAAGCTTTATGTTAAAACAAAGTCAAGCATAATTTCAATTCTTGCTCATAAACAAGGGTAATCGTACATTAGCTAAATGAAAAGAAACCCCATCATATCAAATTCAATCAACTATCTTAACAAAACTAATGTGATATAATCAAATATTAGATACAGAGAATTAATGGCCTTTCTTGGAATTACTTTCTTTAGAGGACCTAAATGGAACAAAGTAACATGTGTGGACACATAATCCATGAGGATCAATAACCAATCTAGCGTGGTTAGAAGCCACAAAAATATGCATGAGTGCTAAGCTCACAAATAACAAGCATGAGTACGATGCCCAAGAAAATTCATTCCTCCATTCCACATGTGTTGGCTGACACATGTTGGCCTAAATCCTACTAGCTGGATGTTAACAATAACACGCCAACAACTAACAGAACTGACGTTAGCAACTAGCATTTTGCACTCAGTCCTCTGAAAAAATTCAGGCATGCATGGAATTTTCAAATATCCATTTATTTCAATCCATTCATAATACACAATTTATAAGCAATAAGTTTGAATCATATACCATTCATCCCATGCATGTATAATCTTTGACCAAACAAGTGAAAGAAACTTAAGTAAAACTATAAATTTTATAAGGCATTATATATATATATTGTTGGTTAAAATGATGACACTTTATAACAATATAGTAAAGGTAAAAAAATATAAAAATTCATTTGAAATTGAGTTTAGTTAAAAAAAAAAAGTAAATGTAATTTGTAGTAGGATATTATTTACTTACCTAATACTCTTCCCAAATGCAACAACTACTCATAGGAGACCTCATGAAAATTTATTCGTATTATTACCTATATACATACCCAAAAAGAACAAAACCATTAATATCTTATTTAGTATTAATAACCCTCTAGAATTTTCTTAATAATTATTTGTGCACATTACTCAAGGAGAACTTCCCTTTTTCTTACCCATTGATTTTCAAACTTTTAATATCCTGAAAACTTCACCTTCATTCTTTTATAAGACTTCTTTAATCTAAAAGAAATACAAAAATGATTTTTTTATCCCCTTCTATCTCTTTTGTTGGCTAAAGAATCCATTCAAAAGTCATTGTCTCTTTTTACCATATAAAATTTATATTCATATTGTCTCTTATAATAAAGTTATATAGAAATAATGTACACCAAACATCTCTTTGCCTGGGCACTAGTTAGAAATAGAGGACACAAATCTTGGAGTTGAATTAAATTATATAGTCATTATATTTAACTATTGTTTTATTATAACTTTCTTACCAACCATGTATTTCTATGAGTATTTATCATACTCTTACACTATATAAGTTAATCAACACTATATTAACCATGCTTAGTTACTCATTCTAATTGTAATCCCTTTATCAAACATTTTGACAAACAACTTACGTGCATCAAGAATCAAATTATTAGAACATGCCTTTTAGTTCTTGATCTATTATCCGAACAACTTCCACTCTTCAAGAAAGTTTCACAAAGACTTCCTAAACATTAATTTCTCTTATCAACGTAGAATCCCTAATTTGCAAACATTTCACCACTTCAAAGAAAAGGAAAAACAAGGTTATTAATGTCATACATAAAACTGAAAAAACTAGAAAAATGTATAACTAAAATACCTATCTCTACTATGCTTCTTTCAGATTTCTGGTCAGCCACTTCATATCCCATTTTCCCCTATTTTTGCACAACTAAGCGGCAATTTTGGGAAGGAAGAAACTCAACCACGTGCAGACACACATCATCCATGATGAATAGCACTAAAGAGGGGAAGGAAGGATGCTATACAGCAAAGAGGAAGAAGAAAAAATGACTTAGCCATTAAAGAGGAAGAAAGGGAAACAATCAGCAAAACAATAGAGGAAAGGAAGAGCAATAACTCACCCAATACACCAACTACACAAGAGAAAGAAGGGAAGATGGCACACTACAGTATAGAGTATTGGAGATTATACCTTAAGCCAATTGTTTGGATGTAGACTTTTTATTTAATAAAAAAATTGTCATTTCTATTATACTATTTGTATGTTTTCTTTATAATATGATTCATGAATAATTATAGAATTATTCTAAATGTCCCTATTTGATCATTATTGTGGGAATAATGATGAACTAAGATTAGTATAATTTTGATTGATGATCATGTGATGATTATGTATGGAGATACAAGTCAAAATTGTAGGCACTGGTTGGAGAATTCCATGCCAGATTGCCCCACTGTAAGATAGCTACATGGACAGGGTCATAAGCATATCTTACTTATAGCTGTGTCAGTTAGCTCTTAGACTTGAGATTACCATAGATTCTTATATGAGGAATATTATGTCTTAATAAAATCAAAAGTCACTCTTGAATCAGGTGATGATACAGGTTATGTTCAAATGCAGTAGGATCCATGCGATTGAAGACTAATAATCAAGATGGAATTTGTCCTTCTTAAAATAAAAGAGATATCTTTGGGTCTCACAATGGAGCAAGATTGAGAAATGTGTGGCCACACTCAAATAGAAGTTGTTTCATTTGTATAAATCTGTCAAACTCATGATTGTTGACTATAACACCCTACCTCCAGACACCTCTAGACTTGACCAAATCACTTCAAAAACCAACCAAACACAACCCAGACATCTCAAAATAACTTCCCCAAACTTCAGAGCAGTGGAAAAAACACATGAAAGACACCTGAACAAGATGAGGCCGCGGCCTGCTACAGTCGCACCACGGATCTAACCCCTCACAAATTCTCTGACGCCTACTAACTTGCTAGCACTACGGCCTGGCTTTTTGGAGCCACAGCCCTAGCATTAGAACTTGTATCAGCAAATTGCTAATTTGTCGAGCCAACTTTCAACACCCATAACTTCTTACTTCGACGTCCAATTAACCTGATTTCAACTCCTATAGGTCACTCTCGTCATTATCTAACTATGGACACCAATTTCACTTGAATCCAATTCCATTTGGAGATTTTGGATGCCCAAAACTATTTTGGTCACTTTTTGACCAAAACCCACAACTTATCACCTCCAATTGCCACCAAAGACAAATGGACACTCAGGGACCATACACTCAGGTCCTATTTGGCTTAACCAACTTGTTCAAAAAGGCTTTACCCTAAAGAAACCTCTCCTCCAAGAATTGACCCCCTTGAACCCCAAAACCACATAATGGGCTATATGTCAAAAACTCACATACAATCGATCTGATTCATAGATACACTCCTAACAATAGTGACCCATACCGGAGTCCACATCATCAATATCATCACATACTTCTCTATACTCCCAGGACACTCATCCAGGTAACCAAGCTATAACAACCTACTTGGCATAGAATTATATAAACTAAATTACAACCACTAGTTAGACTTCGAATTCCCGAAGACGGAATGACTGCTAACTCCTTGATCTTCTCCGAACTAGCACTAGAGTCTTCACCTAAAAGATCAGTCATAGAAGGGGGGTGTAAGACAATGTCTTAATAACTGGGGACAACCACACACATATATAATATCATCAATACTACACACATATGCAAATGATGCAGTGTAATGCCAATGTCATGAGATGCATGTCTCAATGCATATCTCACTCAACACGGCAAGAACCATGAGCTGGTGTCATCATACGACATTTCAATAGGTAACTCCCTTCCAATAATCAGTGAAGACTGATTCCAGGACATCACCAAGCTCACCTCACACTAATATTCCTAGCCAAAGGTCACACTAATGATTGGACTGTGGCTCTCCTTCCCCTGGACTACCGCCAAGTAATGGTGATTTTGGGAAGGTGCAGTTCATTATCGTCTGGCTCTCCTATGGCCATAGGAGAGGATTTGTTGATAGGGATCCTATCCTATCACCAAATCATATCATCATCATATCATATCATAGTCCATTGCCACCTGGCTCTCCCAAAGAGAGGATTTAGTGGCAAGGATCTTTTATCACATCATCATATCTCATCTCATCACCACCTCCAATCAAATGTATCTCACTATGCTCATGGGTGGTGATGCATGCCATGCTAACATGTCTCGAACCACGCACATATGTATATCATCATCACAATCATCATCATGGTTATGCTAGCATATAATGGTATGAGAATGACATAGTCACATATGCACATATACAAAATCATGCTCATCATCAACATAGATTCACATCATGTCACATCAATATATGTACATCATCATCATATACTATATCATCTAACCATGTGCATACCACGATATATATAGGAAAAGCCATATACATACATATAACGATATTGTGGTATGAATGAAGACATGCATATATATATAAACATATAACACAAATATACAAACACCCGGTTCCCTTAAGTTGTCAGCACCACGCACACAAGGGCTTAGGCAAACCTCTAGAGCACCCCCAATCATGAATTATATGCCTCCAATTAGCCAATCTACCATTACAACAATATAATACCTTTAGTTAACACAACTCCCATAATGCTACCATGCACAATCTAGACATCCAAGCTTAACCCAGAGTTCTAACAACATACACACATACCAATAAACCTTAAACAACCATTCAAACACACACCATTTTGAATTTCCACTTCTTTTCCCAAATTCCAACCTAGGGTTTAACTCAAACCCATCATAACCCAACCAAAACTCATGCCCAAAGCCTCCTAACACTACATAACACTTCTAAAACACCAAAACAAGTATTTTAATCGGTGGATTCTTACTCAACTCGAAAACCCACATACTCCCATTGATTCCAAACCAAAACCGAAGAGAAAAGAGAGAAAAGGAAGCAAGATCAACTAACCAACTATTAATCAAGCTCCCTAGGTCCAGAAAACATCCCCTCAAATCAGATTTTGCATGCCTTAGTAGAGCTTACTACTGCTTCTCCATCACCCCCTCCATTTCTTTCTTTTCTTTTCGCCTGAAATGATTCTGATTTAAACCAGTTTTTCAACTCTCACCACAACTCTAGATAAGTCAGTTGTGGCACCACCAGTTTCAGCCGGAAAATGCCACTAGAAATTGGCTCTTGCTGCAATGACCCTGCTTCTTGCCGTGGCGTGGAGCTCATTTCTTCTCCACTTGAACCTTCCTCCGTCCTATTTCCTCCGGTTCCGCACACAATGCCAAAGACAAGCGTCATGAGGGTTGTTACATTAACAACCGTGTTATGGGGGTTGTTCAATTACTAGAGTTCAATAAATGAATGTAGTAGAGCTAAGCAAATCCTAGATCGTTCTCACTGGAGGTAACAAAGCTTTGGTTAATTAAGCAATTAAAATCAGATTAAACACTAACTCACACACACTATGGGGTTTTGCAAACAAGTAAAAAGGAAGGAATTCAACTAGCCAAAGGAAATAACAGTGGAAAGGAAAATGCAAGAACCAAACACTAGAATTGTAAGAAAGGAAAATCGATGGAAAAATTAATGAGTAAAATAGTGAATCAACTATGGGTATGACAAATGAAATTGGGTTTATCCTTACTTAATCCAATTAATTAATTATGGTTGGGAGATGATTAATCAAGTTAATTGACTAGTTAAAACACTTACTAACTAAGTTTAGTGATTAATTAACTTTAACCAACACTATTGCTATTTGAACCACTTAAACTTGTCTAAACTAATTGCTTAACTCAATTAGGATGTGAATTAACCATCTAATTAGCATGTGATTAATTAGGATGTGAATTTGGGAATTAATGCTCAATTAAGCCTAATTAAGTAGACTAATCTCTAATTAATCATGACCACACACAACATCACTTAGCTAACATCATTAACCAATAAATTAACCAAGATAACATCATAATTAGGTAATAATTCACAAATTCCAGATTTGTACAGTCAGCACAATGAAATCAATTCAATATTCATTAATCTAAAATAATTTATATAAATCCAATCCAACAAGTTTCCAACAATTCATCATCAAATTCATACAAAATTCATCAATTCCAAACTCAAACCTTAGATCAAATTTAAATGAAATAGCAAGAAATAAATGAGGAGAGTGTAGAAAAACGTCCCCAAGCATCAAGATGGTCTTCATTTAGCTCCAAGCTTAGCTCTATTTGCCTCCTCCTTAGTTGACCCACCAAGAATCCTAAGCTTTCATCACTTGAACGAAAATCTCTCCAAGAAATGCTATGAAGAACTTGGCCATGAGAATGAGATCAAATGGAATATGGAAGCTTAACTTGATGATTATGATGTTGAATGAAGGACTCACGGCTCTAATATCTTGACAATGTTGAGAAACAATTCGCCAAATGAAGAAAGTATAGGGGGAAGAAGGAAATTAGTGAAACTATGGAAAGGAAGTGTAGGAATCGTGGAAAGATGAAGGAAATTAGGGGTGGAATGTAACACCTTAAACTTAAGTCCATTTCCCATGTATTAGACTCCAATTATATCCATTGTTGCATGATTAGAGACTCGATTGTATGAAAATATTAAAACAGATTTTTCTTTATTTTGGGCTTTGTTCATTGTGCATTTCCCAGTTTACCCAACGAATCTCAAAAATTTATAACTAATTTTAGAAAAATCATCTCATAGTGATTCAAGTCTCTAGACATAGCTAAAAAAATTCTCTACATGGTAAAAATATGAAACAAATCATTTTCTAGACCAATTTGTATAGTTTATTACTCAAAGATTTACTGTATATTTCGTCATTTTGAAACTTCTCAAGTTTTGGCCTTATCTTTAAAAATTTATATCTCTTGATATTTTGAGCCAAATCTTGTATTCTCTGTCATCGAAAAGCCCTGTGTATCTACTTTGTACATTTATTCTACTGGAATAGGGTAGGGTATTAACTTAAACCAATAGGGGTTAGAGCTCAACTTTAACTGGAATAGTTTTAATAAAACTTACATATCTTTCATTATATAGCTCCATTTATTATCAAATCAGTGGCATCTTGAACCTAAGACATAGAGCTTTTCATACATACAAACCATTAAATTTTTCGAGCTCTACGCAATTTTATATTGCCTTTTGAAACACCTAATACCTACAGTGTAAGTTCCAATTTTTCTCATATTTCCTTGTTCTAAACCCTAACTTCAAAAATTCATAACAATTTGCACCCACATCTAAATGAAGTGCTCATTGAACCATGTCAAAGCTATACTTGTCTATTTTAAGAGAATATATAACACATACAAAAATACCCTATTTTGAATAGAGTATCTCTGTTCTACTTTCAGTTGGTCATCTTGGACAAAATCATATTATAACTCCTCAAAATAAACTTCATAAACTTAAAACTTCATCATGCATTGCTCCAAATCCATACAAAACCTCATGCAAGGATCATAAAATCAAAACCATGCTAAGTTATAGGTTCATAACATGATACATGATTTTATACAATTTGCCAAAATAATACATCCCAATTGGCTCCATTTATTCTATAATTGCGCTCCTCCTTTATCCACTTAGCTTGGCCTTGACCTTTGCCACATTTTGGCCCTATCAAGGTTAGTTATTTGGAAAGGAATAAGATTTAAAGAATCTTAGTAGTTATATCCATTCATGCATACATATTATTATGGCATTTCATAAAATCATCATTGGAAATCATATCATCACAATATGCCATAGAATTTCATCGAAATTTTGGCATGGTAGCACTTTGAAAATTGGACATCCAAGGGTCATAAAACCTTTCATACAACCAGCCAATAATACATTTACATCACAAAACATTAAACAAATGCATGGCATCAACAAAGAATCATGTAAATCAAGTTTAACAACATTGAGCATAAATGGAAAAATAACTACCTTGTAGCTTTCCGAAGTCCACCAAGCTTTCCACACCTTTTCCCTGATCTTCAATTGTCCCTTGGAACCCTATAACATCATCAAAACAAAACTCAATTCAAGGATTGCACAGCTTGCTTCACAAAGTGCCACTTTATCCTTAATAGTCTATATAATTATTCTTTAGAAATTTCTTGTACAACACACTTGATCTAACATATTTTGGACCCAATGAATCCATTTTTAGGATCAAAATCATAAAACTTCCTTTCCTTTTACAAACCCTAAATAGTAAAAAAAAGAGAAAATTGTAGAAAAATAATAACTCATCAATCTTTGAAATCAATGTCATAATCTTGCATCTTGTGACATATATTTCACTTTTCATGGATTGGTTTCTTCGTGGCACAATTTTGCCTCTCTAGGTCATAAATTTCAGTGGGAATATTTGAGAAAATACTCCATGAATCCTTGTAAAACTCAAGTATGTACACAATATTAGTTAAAGAAAGTTACCTTGGAAGTTTGAAAGCAAACCCTTGTCTTTCTTCTTCTTCTTTTCTCCTATTTTTCACGCCTCTAAGCCCTTATTTCTCACTGTTTCAGCGTGCTTAAAGACAAAGAAGATGATGTTTGTGAAA
Source organism: Adenanthera pavonina (assembly GCA_026686845.1). Lineage (NCBI taxonomy): Eukaryota > Viridiplantae > Streptophyta > Magnoliopsida > Fabales > Fabaceae > Adenanthera > Adenanthera pavonina. Next base: position 4,043,609 of record JAIVEN010000019.1, on the reverse strand, counting down.
GCCACTTGTAATAAAAATTAATACATATAATGTGATTAACTTATTTACTTTATTTTTAACCTTTACTTTTAAAAAGTTTTTGTAAAAATTCCTTTTGTGTCTTAGCTCCTAATTCAGACGCCACTTGCTCAATTTTTTGGGCAAAAATTGCTTCACAAATTTTAATTGGCTAAAATATCCTTCATTGATTAAATTTACCCATACCATACCGATTAAATATTTTTACTGAAATTGTCATTAAATTGGTATATGATTATCCAAAAAATAATTTTTGGACTAAAATCATTATCTTGCTCAAAAATATATTTTATCAAGGTCCATTCAGTGTCATTGAATTGATACTACATTTTTCTAAGTCTAAAATGACTTTTATCAGGTAAAATATTAATATTAAATCTTTAATGCCCAATCAATATTCTATTATCTCATTAAATTTCATATTGTATTCCATTAGACTAAAGTCATCAAAAGCTTTATTTTGACTATAAATTTTCTTATTTACAACAATACTTTTGACCCGAGATAAATTTATAATTTTTGAAATTTTCGAGTCATTAGCTATAATTTTTCCCAATAATTATTTAACTTCACTCATATATGACTTTTCTTGCTTGGGACTAAATGGCAAAATATTTTATTTCTTGAGGTAAAAATATAATTTTCTCATTTTTTCAATTAACATAAAAAATGACCTGTCTACCCTTTTTTATATTTAACAATATCTCTCTGTTTTTCTCAATTACTTATATATTTTAAGATATCAACATTTTTTTCTTTGGGAATTAAATGCAATATACACATTTCACTTCTAATCTAAGAAATGACTATTTTGCCCCTGAGTAGAGTCAAAAACATAATTATTTTTTCTTTTGAGTACTTTCTTGCAACTTTACTGAAAGATTAATTTTTTATTATTTCTTTTTGCACTATTCAAATTAACTTTTAAATTGATCTATCACTCAACCTAGATCTCCCGACTATACAATACTTATACAGTTGCGCTTAACTCGAGATGGACTTTCATTCAAGTGGTATATTGTATACCTTCTAAGGTAAGTTTTGGAATTAATTTCTATAAAGGACCTTATGCAAAATTAATTTCAATTAAAAAATAAACATAATTTCTTCTGAAAATTGGGTGAGAAATTAATTTCTTATAAAACTTGAGTAAATAACATTTTCTTCTCGCTTCATTTCTCATCTTTTATTTTTTTTTCTCTTATTCATTTTATAACATCACATAAAAATAGAGATATTACATGGAATGGAAAAATTTTTGCAAAATTCATGGAAGGTGAGAAATGAATGAAAGAGAATGAAGAAGAAAGTGAGAGCAGAGCGAGAAGGTGTCGACTGTTCTTCTCTCTTTTGTGTGGGAGTCCAAAAATGAAAGGCATTAGGATTTGTTTAATTTTTTTTTTCATTTTTCTATTATCTATTTCTATTTTTTTAAAGAATGGGTAACAAACAAATTGCCACAAAATCCCTCCAAAAAAATTACTAAAATGTCCCTCCAATGAGTCTTCCACCTACAAAAATGGGAAATCAAAATAGATTATATAGCAAAAATGATTAACAATAAAATTAGGCTACATTAGTCTTAATTAAATAAATTAATTTAAATAAGCTTAAATTAAAATTAATGGAGGTATGAAAATTAAATACAAATAGAGGAAAAATGGGACGTAAATATTGAAAGATAAAGGAACTTAAAACTCTAAGAAAATCTTAAGAAAATTATTTTTTAAAGAAAATGACCATTTTGCCCTATAGATCAACTTAATTTATTTTTCTAATTACTTCCTTAAACTTAATGATCCAACTTCAAAGCATTAATTACATGAGATTAAATGTCTAATAATCATATGACGTGACATAATCCAAAATTATTAAGATAAAATCCAAGTGAGTCACTATACTAGGGGTATTTTGGGGAAAAGAAAGATGATGAGATAATAGAATTTTGGGTTAAACATGAAATGAAAACTAATAACATGAGATGGTAGGAATGGTTAAGCATATGAAAAATGGATACTCCCTGAAAAACATTCACTTGAACTGATAGGTGAACCCATATGGAACATGTCCAAAGAACTCACTTTGATGCATAAGACACTTGGATCGTTGTGAAACAAGGAACACAAAGACTAGACGCAAAGAAAATGAACAAAACGGACAAAAACAGTAGTAAAAAAAATAATAGAGAAGGATAGATGTTAGTCTTGATGAATTAGAACCAAGAGAACTGGTCTCTTGAACCCTAGTTCTGGTGACGCCACAATGATTGACCAATTCCTTAATAAGTCATAGTTTCATCATAGCACTCAAAGAACACAAGAGAAACTTACAAAGTCTAAAACTTTAATCCTTCAAATCTGAAAAACGTATATGAAAATTAGCCTTAAATAGGCAAGGTAAAATCTCACCTAATAAGCCTAGAAACCCTAATTAATTTGGGCTCAAGTAGTCCTAATAGGATTAGGAGACTTTGGGCTTAAATAACACTCCTATTGGACCTAGAAAACTAATAAAATAAAATTCTAAAAATAAATGACAAAAATTCAAAGAAAATAATAAAAATAATGTCTAAGCCCTTATAAATATGTCAATACATTAATAAAATCATATGTTTGGCACATGGCATGTTTATTTACAAGTTGGGCCATCAAAAAAACTATTAATTAACCAATTGGGCTTTATTAGTCACTTAAGTTTAGCCCATAATTAATAAAAATGAAATTAACACTAATTAAACTCAATAATGCTTAAGTCACATGCTGTTTTAGTGAAGTACATGATCTTTTAAGTAATCTCTTCCAATGGGCTTTTCTTGTACTTGAATCTTTCCAAGTGATAAGACCTCCTACCATGGTCCTGAATTTGTCCAAGCCATCCTCTATCAAGAACTATCCCCAAAATCACTTAATTATCCATCGGTAATAAATAATTAGGCACCAAAACCATGATGAAATGCATATATTAAACAAGATAGAAAGATTAAGCCATTAAATTTTTAGGAGTACTTAATGAATACAAAATGAACATATTTGCAAAGAATTAGCTCCAAAAAGTATCAAATCTAAATTTTGGCTAAAATCATAAAAATATCTAAAAATCCCAAAATTAGCCAATATCTCATGTTAAAAATGCTTAATTATGGGAAAATGTAAGTGCATCAATCATGAAAGTACAGTTAAGCAATATGAGAGTGATGGCTCCATATCTTATGCTTAACCTATATATCATGTGACAAAAGGGACATGACATATACTATTAGATAAGCTATATCGAATCACCAATCTTTATATGATTTGAGCAGTCATAATATCTTGCTAGAAGCATCTTATGTAATATTCTCATTTTTATGGCTATAATTAAAAGTGTGATTATGATACGCCTCACATGAATGTGCTATAAACTATAGTTGGGAAAGATGTCAGATAAGATGTATGTCTAATTTGCATGAAGGTATAATGCTAGTTTCATATTTTGAATCATTGATTGGGATAAATTCGTTTTGAGGTTCTTAGTAAGAATTAATTCCAAAAATAAAAATTATGCAATATACCTATCAAAATGAAGAGCTTAATGCGCTGAATCTAATGGTATGAGGATTAGGTAACCATGATGTTTAGATTGGAAAATAAGCAAATTTGAAAATACATGATATTAAAGAGACAAGTGGGCCCACAAGAATTAAAAGTAAATAGTAAAAGTTATTGGCCTCACATGTTAATAATTTTTACAGATAAAATAGACAGTTATATATCTCAAGACTAGTATAATTTATACAGTATATAAATATGCAAATAGCACCAATTGATGCAGAAAAAACTTGTCTTATGTAATAAAATGTGTAGAATCTATCTAGACCAATTACAAATCAATTTGAAGATAGCAAAGTTATTCTCTCTTTTTCCCCACTTTTTGACTAAATTACATAGGGAAATAATGTGTAAATTTTGCTCTCTTTCCCTCCCTCTCTTCCTCTCACGTTCAGCAAAGTTTTAGGCAGAATTTTGCCTTTCTTTTCCACGTGTTCCGCAAGAGATTTTCGGAGGAATATTCAGCAAATTATAAAATCTGATTATGATGTAAAAATGATGAAATTATGATGCAATAAGATGCTGATGTCATTGATGATGTCATATGACAATTCTAGACCATTAGATCATTTTAAAATAGAGGGTTGGGATCTGTTTTTACCATCTATAAATATGAATCCTTCCCCCCTCGTTCAGCATCAACTTGGGCCAGCAAAGGGAAGAGAGAGAAGCTGAAAGAGAGAAAGAGAAAGAGGGAGAAACCGAGGGAGAAGCAAAGCAAAGAGGAAGAGAGGAAGGAAAAGCTAAGGAATTTAGGTATGATTTCTTCTCTATTCTCTAAGTTAAGAGTAAGGGTTAAGAGTTAGGGTTTATGATAGGAAGGATGAAATTCTTTTCCCCTTTAGATCATAAGGATTTCGGCCAAGCATAGAAAGAAAGAGAAAATGGAATTTTCAAACCAATAAAAAAGGAACTACGAATTCACAAGATGCTGATGAGATTGTAAGACATTTGCTAAAAATTCCTTTTACCTATTCTTAATGCTAGATTCGGGCAAGGATAGAAATAAAAAGAAAGATGCATGTTTCATGAAAACAATGTTAGTATAAGCATGCCCTAGTAGAATCAAAGCATAATTGTGCAAGAAAAGGCCTAATACAAAGGAAAATTCTTCTTTTGCTCAAAAAGGGAATATGTTTCGCCTAAGTGAAATAATGATCAAGAAGATGGAATTTCATGAAACTAAGGTTGAAAATGGATTCCTCATACAAAAATTAACTAGGATAGGGTATGAATTGAAGGATTAAACTTAGAATAAAAAAATAAATTTTTAGGGCTCAAACAATCCTTAGACTAGCTCATAAAGAATGAATCAATTTAGCATGATTATTTCATTGATTCTAGGCTAGGTAAGTTGCAAGGAAGTGTTTTAAAGAAGAAAATTCCAAGTGGAAACCAAAGTTAAAGCCTAGAGGAAGTAACTTTTCATTTCTTGCTTTTATATGTTTATAAGTAGTTGTTTGATGTTCTTTAAATGCTATATTGTTGTTATTATCTTATGTGACTAGACCTGGCTATTTCTGAGTTGAGGGCTATGCATGGGATGTCCATTTTCTAAAGGAAAACACTATCGAAATTTTTACTTGACAATATGGCATATATATTGTATTGAGCATAATGATGTTTTATGATACTGGTGAATGATATGATTACTTGAAATGATTGTTGCTACTGAGATTGTTTACAATATCACGCCTAAGCTACTAACCATGCTAGGGACAAGTGTTACAATGGAAGAAAGAAAATTGATGGAGAAGCAAGTTGATATTCATAATCGATAATAATGTTTTGATCATAAAGCATGTTTTGCTAATTATTATATGGTTTATAAATTAAGTTGATATGTATAGTAACTCTAGTATGATACTATATGATTTATAGAATTGTATGTTAAATGAAGTTGAGCTATGAAATGAAGTTAAGATTGAAAATAATGTGTATGACACCTTATTGACAATTTATGACATGTTAATGTTTAGAAATATTTTAGTATGATATAATAAAAGAAATGAGTCAAAGTTTAAATTAATGGATAATTCAAAAGATGTATGTTTAAATTATATAAGATTTAATTTTAACAATATCTATTTAAATTCAAGTTAGTGGATAATTTGACTTCAATAATATATTTGAATTAAATGAGGTTTATTTCAAAATATATTAGTTTAAGTTAAGTGATAAGATACTAGATATATTAATTTAAATAATGCATTTAAATTAACTATTATCCTAACTTGGAGAACAAACCAATCTTTCTTTATATAAAGGAAGCTAAGGCTCTCCAAGATACACAGTTCTATTCCCTTCTTCTACTATACTTCACACCATATAGAGAGAGTGAAAAATGCCTCTTTTAATAAATTAGAAAGGCAATATTCATCACACTAAAGTTGTGTGACCATTCAAGGACAAGATTGTGAAGATGATTGTGATCAAGGTGCTAGTGCATCATTCATGTTTCATCCCATTTGTGTGGATACCGTATGTCACATCCCATATTTTAACACATTTCACATGAATACTACCTCATTTGAATGTAGTGAAAAGATTTATGAGATCTTGAAGCAATGGAAAGCTCAAAATTGAAAAAAAAAATGTTTCTATGCATTATTCCTTTAACTGTGCAGTGAACTTTGAAAAATCATAACTAATGAACAAAACTCATTTCTAATGGTTCAAGTCTCTGAAAATTATTTACATCTTGAATTTCATGGGAAAAATATGAAACTGAAATTTGAACATACCAATTTGTACATTTTGCTCCTTCAAGTTCACTGTTCACTTTCAGCTTCTAGCTTTTGTCCAGTTTCTGAGCTATAAATTTGAGCATTCATTTGTCATAATATATAAAGCCAATTCATGCATTCTTTATATCATTTAAAAGTTCTGCATGTCTATTTCTAACCATATAAATATTATATATAATTATTTACATACTAGATAGAATGCTAATATAAACCGTCAAGGGTCAAATTTAATCTTTACTGGAATAGTTTTGAGAAACATGCATAACTTTCATTATATAGCTCTAATGACATTCAAATTAGCGCCATATTATTCATAAGACATTGATCTACATATTCATATAAACATCTAAATTTTTGAAGCATTGTAAGATTTTATGTAGCCTTTCCAAAACAAACAGTGTTTACAGATAACTTCCTTGAGCCACAACTTATGCCATATATACTTAGCTAAATTACACATAATCTATTTGTTCAAAGCTTAACATGTCCTCTAACTAGAGGAATCATACTTTGGCTCATTTCCCTTATCACATCATGCTAATACATTTCAAAACATTGACATATCATGAATCATCAATAAGGAATTTTTACATCCTTTCCAAATATAAACTTCATACCATGATTAAACTTCATTTAATTTACTTTTCCTTTCATCATATGACATCATACCAAACATAATACATGTCAACTTAACCATACATCAACACTTTACAGGACATGTTTTATAATCAAAATATCATGGACAATCATGAACATGAACTTGATTTTTCATCAAATTCTGCTTCCTTGGCTTTTCTTCATTGTCTTGCTTATACCTGGCATGGTTAGTAGCTTGGGGATAAGATTGGAAAATCTCAGTCGTAAACTTGCATATGCAATTATATCATCACATCACATAAAAACATTGTACAATATAGTCAAGCATACAAAAATACAATGTCAACTAACAAAATTTTGACAATATTTCAACTTAAAAATAGGACATTCCGAGTTTAGCCATCATCAAATAAACAGCTAACTAGTCAAGAAAATAGTCACAGCAATATTATAACAACATTTTCATAGCATAAAACATATATAAACATTATTGTGTAATAACATAAAAGCATAACAAGTTACTAACTAGGAGTTTTAACATTTTCACTTCAAACTTGAATTCATCTTACTTGAATCCCTTCCCAATCACTTCCTTGCAACTATCCAAGCCTAGAAGCATCAAGATAACCATGCTAAATAAACTTATTCTCAATGAGTTCTCTTAAACATTACCTGAGCTCTAAAATTTCATATTTCATATACTTGATTCAAACTTAGAAAAACAACTTCTCATTTACTAATTTATGCATGAGGATTCCATTTTTACCATTAAATTCATGAAATTCCAACTCGTTCCCTCTCTTCTCTCTTGGTCAAACATGCCCTCTTAAGAAGCAAGGGAAGGAATTTCATGATTTAATCATCAAAACTCATGCAAACTTACTTTCTTGCATCATTTGCATGCTTTCTCTGCACTTACTTTTATGAAAACCTATTGCATGGTTACCCATTTTGGCCGAAACTTAGCATATAGAGTAGGAGGAGAAGAACTCATCTAAACCTAATCCAAAACCCATGAAACTAACTTAGAATTGAAGGAGAATACTTAACTCAACTTGCTTCCTACCTTTCCTCCTTCTTCTTCCTTCTTCCTCCTCTCTTGCTCTCAAATTTTCTGCATGCTTTCTCTCTCTAAGCCCCTCAATATTTCGGCCAAGTGAAGGGATATGGAAGGGTATATATAGACCACCAAAAATCATACAAATTAGCCAAGTGTCCCTTGATGTTTATGGCCAAAAATAGTTGCTTCTTAGGATTGGCTTCTTAAACATTAAAATATTCCTATCTAATACATGTATAAATATTAGCCAATAGGAGAGCAACATTTATTTCCTATACAATATATTTTCCCTAGTTCAAATCAATCCTATATCAATTATTTTATGTTTGGATAGTTTCTTGGTATTTTATAGTATTTACTAATAATATTTGTTCATTAATATGTACAAGAAATATGCTAGTTTGAAATCTATATTTATCTTATTAACTGTCCTAAACAGTATTTTATGTGAGACCCACATGTTTTCTTTTTCCTTTTTTCTTTTCTATGGGGCCCATAGTTTTTTTTTCCTTTTACTGTTCTATTCTGTTATATTTTGCAATCTATATCATTTTCAAACTGTACCTTCTTAGCACAATTCATGCTTCTAACATGGTCCAACATATTAAAAGATCCATTTTGACATATATATTATTTTCTATAATTTTCGGAAATAATTCCCATTAAGAACCAAATTTGTAATTTATTCCAATTAAGAACCAAATTTAATTCCTTCTAAAGACCATAAGAGCAATTAATTCCTTCTAAGAACCAAGCAAGTGAAATTACCATTTTGCCCCTCATAGTAATTAAACAATGTATCACATATCATATCTTTCTGATCCTATTTTTTGCTCATTCATACAAGGCATATCATAAACACCCTTTAATATTGTCATAAAAATGAGCACTTTCTTTTCTTACATTTAAACATTGCCATAGAAATGAGGATATTACACTATAGAGGATAGGTGTTCGAAAGAGTTATCCACCTATGATCTAGTATAACTGTATTCGTGAGACGCACTCAGTAAAAGTCGTAGCTTTACAAAATATGGTATAAATCTTCCTCTTCTATTCAATTTAAATAATGCTGACAGATCCTTAGAGGGATTTGGGTATAAAAATTTAAAATTCTGCTATGTTTGTGATCCTAAATCCCAACATATATAAAAAAGGAAGAAAAAACCACAATCTCGGCAATGGAGGAAGTGGAAGGTTCAGGAGAGGGAGAGAGAGAGAGAGACCAAATTATTTCTTTGGTTGTCTATTGTGTTTTTCGATTAAAGGAGAGAAGGGAAGAAAAAGATCCAAGAGGAAAATGACAAAATGGTCCAGCCTCCTTTAGAAGAGAATGAAAGGCATTTTAGTGATTCAACAATATTAGGTAGAAGAGAAAAATATAATTAATTTGGCAAGTTTTAATTTAACTTGATGAAAAAAAAATTCAATATACATCTACTAGTAATCCCTTTTCTTTTTTTTTATCTTCCAAAATTTATTGATCAATTTTAGTTTCATTAATTTTTTTAAAATAAAAAATGAAACAATTCAAATAATTAATTTTTTTCATCTACTAAATATGTCTTGTCCTCTTAAAATTATTAGTATATTTTCTCATTATTTATTTTTATTTTGTTTTAGAATTCTCTAATTTAGGTCATTACACAAGTAGCTTTCTCACAAGGTTTGGTCAATCCTTCTAAAGTGCATTATAATAGTGTGCACACTTTTGTTAGATGGTACGCATTATATTAATATGATTGTGGTAGAATGAATCCATCTCCTGTGCTAGTGCTTTTGAGATTATAATGACTGCACTAACCCTTTTTGCTTTCTTTTGGGAGAAATAAATGTGAATTGGTGGACAGCTTGTATGTCAGAGGACGGACTAATGGATAAGAATTATTAAATATGATATGACTTTGTATTTTTTAGAACATAAACTAATTTTGTTACGGATGCACACAATCACGCACAATAATGCATGCTTGTGAAAATTGTTTTGTTATATATACTCTGTTCTTACTTTTAGAGTTTGTCGTGTGAGGTTGTTCGACCTCCGCAAGTACTTAGGTGATCACATGCTGCAATGGTCAATAGGACAAGGCAAGAATGTTGATTAATTCACACTCATTTAGGTTCCAATAGCTTATTTATTTAAAAGATAAATATAGATATTTTTAAAATAAAAATAATAAAATAGCTAATTCGTAGACAACCATGCCATATGAGGTTGTTGAACCTCTACAATTATTTTGGTTAATATTGCCGTACAATGAGTCTCCACATGTATATCGATATAGGTCATGCATTTTAGTAAGATCTGATCAATTTGTTTTAAAAAATAACTTTAAAATAGATTTTTAAAATAATAAGAATAAATGTTTTAAAAATATAAATAAGTATAATAGCAAATTTTCAGAGAATTAATCACATTTTAAAAGCCTTGGTACCGTGTGAGATTTTTTTAATCTCTGCAGTGTGCGATTAATTTTTTTAATCTCTGCAAGTAGTGAGGGAATTATAACACCATGTAAGATAATATGTCATAGCAGGTAGTTTGATTTTTTGAACTAATAAAAAATATTTTTTTGTCAATTGAACTATAAAAGAATAAATTTTCAACAATAAAATTATGTTAAAAATTAAAGTTTAAAATTGCTTTAAGGTCCAACTAGTACTTTCTCCCACGCAGTGCGTGGGACAATGTTTTAGTTATTATCATATTAAAATAAATAAATAAGAAATAAATTCGTAGTCCAAATTATATTAATTTAAAATCAAAGCACTAATGTAACTGTGATATAGCAAACCATATCTACATGACATTTATTTGAAATGATCAATTCTCAATTGAGTAGTTATCAACACAACAACTATCTCAAATGAACAGTTATCAATTTATCAGTTCAAACTCTTCAACTCTGAAGTTTGACCAATACATATACAATACTCTAATAGTATAATCTTGTTACAAGTTTCCTTGTACTCCAAATACAATGACTTCAACTTCAATCCACATATGATGTTTTGTGACAGAATAAGCAATCAAGTAATCCTCATAACTCCACTGAGTCCAAGCTCCACAAATATCAGTCAACAACAATCTCTGACATACGATATGGACCATCTCACACTATCCCAAATGGAAACTCAGCCATCATTAAAAGGAAAGAAGAAAAAAAGATCAAAGATAAGGTTTTGCTAAACAGCAATATATGTGTAAACTCTCTTAAAGAGCAATATATCTGAGGGGAAGGAAACTCAAACAGCATGAAAAATAAAAAAAAAAATTAGATACTACATAATACAATAGATATATGGATAAGAGATATATGGATAAGTGAAATAAAAGGAAGAGAACGATAAATTAAGAGCAAATTTGTCAATACTTAAGCTCCAATAGTAGACTAACCATTTTCCTACTTCAGATAAACACTTTGCCAAACCCTGAAACAACATCCAAGACCCACCAAAATTAGTCGACACCATTACTGCAAGACACAAATAAGCCTAACTTATATGGTGTTGCAAGAAGAATTGTTCATACATCCATTTCAATTCTTCATCGCATAGACAATCTTCACAAACTTGTTTCGATATTCCACTTTCATTACTGTCCGATACACGCATATTTGAAGAGCACAAAAGATCTATATCAATCGGTTGATAAATTCTTATGTCATACCACTGGATTTCAATAAGAAATGGACCAAACTCAGTTTTACATCTCAAAATTTCTTTATATATTGCAAAGCAACCACGCCTCTATTGCTACCATTGTATTTTCCTCTGTTCGTTAGGATCAGTAGGCTATATGCATACATTCACATCGCATGACCCTCAACTACTGATCCCTCAAGTATGTCTAGGGCTTCAAATTGTAAATCCTTTTTTAGAAAAAATGTTTTTACCCCCTTTCTGTATAGATAATCTTAATCTCCGTAGTTTTTGCAATGCTGGACAGAAAGCTTCTGACTTCTTATCTTCTTGTATCCAAATCTAGGGATCTTCTTCATTATGGCATTCTTATAAACCACATCTTCATCAGAAGCAATAAAAAAAATGCTCGGTATGTTTTCTTGAAAGAAAATAGATCTTTCAATGATCTTGACACTATGAATACAGCTACCAGTACAAGAACCTCTTTCGAAAGATTTATAATATTCATCAATCACATCTCCCTCTTCATCCGTAGTCACTCAGATCTCCTAATGCCCTTCATTTCATGTCAATTAAACGTGATGCTTGAAGGCTAGATATCAGATCCACTTTTTAAGTAATAGGCACTGATTTTGCATTTTTTTTCCTTTTTTTAACCAAAAGATAACTACTAATTTTTTCCATTTCATTATTTTCTTAAAAAAATTAATTCAATGTTTTCAATACGGAATTTCTCTTCCCATTCTTAATTAGAGCCAATATCTCAAATCCCTCATATTGTTCAAGTTTAAAACGTTTGAACTTTATAAATTCTAAAAATTAAAAATTTATTTCTTAATTAAAAATATATATTTAATCTATAATATTAGCCATACTTCAAACATTTCAATTTCACAAATAATATAAGTTAAAATGTTATATCTTAATTACACTTATATAAAAAAAATAAGAGAAAAAGTAATTATTGTTTAAGCGTCATCATTATTACTTATATTTTACTAAATCTATGCCAATTATTCTATATAAATTGGCATAGATTTATTTAGATTTTCCCTAACATGTTCATCAATCTATTTGCATCTCACATACATTTTACCATTGTTTGCAATTAAATAAATATACTGTTATATAATTGCAATCAACAGCATAAATTAGATTTTTCCTCACATGTAAATCAATTTACTTACATATCACATTCATTTTCTGAATTTGATTAATATAATAAATAAGCTGTTATTATATAATAGTAATATATATTACATGGTAGTAATTAGATGGAAAGTAATTTATATAATAAATTATATTTTTCCTCACATGTGAAAAATGCTACTTCATCACAAAATGACTACATGAAATATATCTATGTCACTTCCTGTGCATTTGCGCGGGGTAATTCTAGTCATCATATTAAAATAAATAAATAAGCAATAAAATCGTAGTCCAAATTATATTTAAAATGAAGGTAATATTAATTGCATAACTCAGAGTATTTTACATGAAAGGCTTCGATTAACTCTATACATAAAGGGATTGTGTATAATTAAGTTAAGTATGGTTGAAAAGTCAAAGTTTCCACAACATATCTGTGATTGGAAACTATTTTATGACCCAAAAAAAAAAGTCATTCCAGATTTATAAATATGTAATGTGTTATAGTGGTTAATTAACCTATGCATGTAATTTAAATTTCATAAGATTGAAAGTACTAATTGTAATAAATAGTAAATTAGTCATAAAGATATATAACTATCATAGAATAAAAACTGATTCATACATATGTATAATATGGCAAAGCTAAATCAACCTTCAGTTATCATCAAAAACTTTCCATGGCTTTGCATATTTGTTAGAACTGCATGGGAAATAAAGATAAAATGTCAACATATTTGTAAGTATATGCAACTAAGTGGATAAGAATCATTTGTTTCATGAGTTGTACCTGAAAGCATTCACTCTTTTTCATATAAGTGAGACGAACATCATATATTGGACACTTGATTATAGGACCTTGAACTAAGAGCAGAACAATAGATTCAATAAAATTAGTCTACAAAATTGATATCTCTCTTGAGGATTAACGAAATAGATTCAACAAAATTTCTTTAGAAAAATTAAAGGTGTAAAGGGGACATAGAAAAGTCTCATTAGTTGAGTTATTACCTGCAGGGTTGACCGCTCACATAATTGTAAGATTCCATTGGTTCAAATTTTTAAAATACTTCTTCATAAACCACATTAGTTGTGGTTGTCAAAGGCTTGTTTTCTAAATCATGAATCAAAGATCTTCAATCCATATATGCAATTGGTCCTAGATAAAGCCACATAGAGTTGTCCATGAGTAAAAATTGACTTTGGTAAGTATATCCCAACATTCTCTAACAATTGGCCTTGACTTTTGTTGATTGCCATTACAAATGATAGGATAACTTGAAATTGTCTTCTTTGCATTCTAAATGGCCATCTTGTCTCAGTTGGATTCATGTCCATTCTATGTATGAGCACTCTTTGATTTGGGTGTGATCCATTAAGTGTAGATGTTTCAATAACATGTGGTGCAAGTTTGGTAATTCTAAGCCTTGTTCCATTACACAACCCTATAGCTTGATTTATGTTGCGAATTAGCATAATTGGTGCTCCAACTTTTAAACAAAGTTTATGATGTGGCAACCCTGAAGAGTTAATTGTATTAAGAAATTCTGGTGGATATAAGTCTTGAAATGAATCAGATGCTTTGTCAAATTTACAAACAAAATTTGAGCTGAGTTATTCAATGAACTCCCCTGGTAGCATTGAGTAAATGAAGTCATTCATTTATCCAAAAATTTCAACAATTGGTGCTAGAATAGCCCTGTCTGTGAGATAAGTTGGATTTGAAATGTTTTCCACCAATCCAAGATAAATATATGATACAATAGCTTCAAGAGGATTAACATAATCATGTACAAGGAACTCAGATGGTATTTCTATGTCAACTATACCATCATGGGGCTATCCTATTTTACCATCTCCCACATCAAGTATCCATTGTGCAAATTTCTTCAATGCACTTTGATCTTGGGATGTTGAAGAATATTGCAATCTCATGTTCACTGTTAAGTGAAATATGGTACAATAGTTCCACAAGTGTGAAGAATTCATTAAGGAGTTGACTATCCGAGCTCTAGAATCTTTTGGTATAACAGGGAGGATCTGCCGGAAATCTCCACCAAAAACTATACATTTACCTCCAAAAGGCAATTGGGAACTATTTGGATATATTAATTGCATAATGTCTCTCATAGATCTATCAAAAGTTTCAATGCAATATTTTTTATCATTGGAGCTTCATCCCAAATGATTAGTTTGGATTTTCTAATCAAAGTTGCAAGTTGAGAATCTTGTTTAATGTTGCATGCTTATGGACTTCTATTGGAATAGCAAACCTAGAGTGGGTTGTTCTACCATTTGGTAACAATGTTGCAACAATCCCACTTGATGTAATAGTGATGAGAATTTCACTTTGTTCATGTATTGATGATGATAGAGCATTCCAGAGGAAAGTTTTACCTATCCCTCCATAACCATAAACAAAAAAGAATCGGTCACATGCAGAATTTGTTGATGAAATTATAGCATAAAACGGATCTCTGTTCAATAGTCGATGATGAAGTCAGTCTTTCAGCTTCTAATCTCAAAGCTAGTTTGTCAACATTTAACTCTTGAAGGATTAAAAGATTTGAAGTGTCGATTGTTTCAACCCTAACCACAGTTGGCAAAGAAGGATAGTTGCTCAAGTTTTTCCCATTTCTAAGTAGCATTTGTTCAATTTCAAGAAGTACTACCTCTTCTTTTTTATCTTGTGTAATTTGCACATCTATAATAATATGTCAAAATTTGACATATTTAATAGGAGAGATGAATTTGACTAGATAGACAAAGATATGTTAGAAGAACAATAAAAAATTGAGTTGATTAGCATAGATAATTTTTCTTCATAGATTTTCTCATACCCAAAAAAAATGGAAAAAATCATTCAGTATGATAAAAGCAACTATGATCTTATCTTCCCAAAGTAGTTATATATGATATATGAGTGTTAATATTTTATTTTGTTGATTATAATCCAACCTGAAATCAAAATAGTTATGCCTTTTAGTCCCTAATTTCACTTGTAGTTATATCTACAATAACATGTTAATCTATAATAACATATTAATGTACACCTGTCCTTTCTTGTCTAAGAGGAGAGAAGAATTTAATTGCAAAAAGTATTATTGCTACTTAAATTCACTATTTAAGTAAACTAATGTGAGATATTCAACCTTCATAACTATCACATAGAAATACCTACAAGGTTCTGATTGCCATGAGGTATATAAAAGAGATCTTCAGACAAAATCTCACAAGTTGCATTCCATACCACCTCTGGTATTGATAAACAATTAGGCAATAGCATTGTTGCAAAGAACCGTCGAAGGAATGGCCCTATGCCTCACAGTGAAGCTTCTTTAATAGCATCTATAAATTCTTCATCATCATCAAGTAGGCCTAATTCATGGCAAGCTGCTCTGAAGGTAGGATAAATAGTATTGTTGACTGTTCTTATGTCTTCAAATGAAGTAGTAAAGCTCCCCTGAGGATGGTGCAATCTGCCAATATAGAATCCTCTTTTCCTGAGTTTCCATTCTTTGATTTCTTGATCATAAACATAATTCAAGGGAAATTTTGTGTAAGTGAATTACCTTGCATGCATGTTATGGAAATTATATTTCATCCATGCTAGGAACATTGATTCCTTAATAGTTTTCTTTTTTAGCATACTTGAAAGGTCTTCTGTGCTAGAATATACCATACATTGCTGATCTGGCAAATGAATGCTAAGTCTCTGAACAGGTGGGTACCTATGATGAATATCACATCCAAATATTCTCCATGATACCCCACAAGGTGAAATGTAACAACAATCATTGTATTGTTTAATATCATCAAGAACATTGGTAATACCTCCTAAATCATCTTTTTGATATAGAGTGGCAATCACTCGGTCACTACCTTTGCTAATATACTTGAAAAGATATTTGATAGCCCAAGATTGGTTAGTTTTTTCCACATTAAGATGAGCTTGAAACATATATAACAAAGTAGGATTGTAGGGAATAACATATCTATTATCCAAAGGGACACCATTTTTGTCAATGAATTTCCTATCATCTCTTCTTCGATAAGTAAGATATCCTTCGTCATCCACCAAGGTTTGATTGACAGCTTTTTTAGGGAAATACTTGCTGCATTTATTGTTTTTCATGCATGAAGAGTTTGGTTTGCTTTGCCCACAGGGACCATGCATCATGTAGGACCTCACAAGTTCATATAGAAGTGGTAAAGATATAGGATCTGGTATTTCTGCACTAATAAGTTTATCAATCTAATCAGGTGTCTTGATCTTGTCTGTCTCATCTAGAAACAACAGTATATGAGCATGCAGTAATCCTCTCTTCTGGAATTCAATTGTATATAATTTTGCGAGTTCAATAAATTATGAACATAGGCATATATCAGTAAACAAATGAATAGAAAGATATATGAGCTTGTTGGTAAGTTTTACTTGCTTTTACTTTTCCAAAGATTTTTGTCTCCTTGATAATTTTCAACAATTTTTGAACTTTAAGCTTGAATATTCTTGAACATACTTGAGCATGGTCAGAAGTTTTGACTTCATGCTCTTGACAATAATGTGTTATCTTTGGCCAAGCTGGATTGCAAGTAAATGTTAGGAATATATCAGGATAGCCAGCCCACCTACAAATTGCCATAGCATCCTGGTAATTCTATATGAGATATCTTGCACCTCCTGTGAAAGTTGATGGAAGGATTACCCTTTTGCCCATAACAAAGGCGGTTCTATCTCCATGCAAAACAGCTTCAGAAAGCCCTTGATACATATCAACATGCAAGTCTTTCTGATGATTCCTGATGAATTGCAGCCTCTCTAATTCAATCATTGTGTAACCATCAACAATGAACTGTTGAAGTAACTTATTTGCTGATAGCAAAACAAATATCTCATTAGACCTAGACAAGTCTATAAGCAAGGTATTCACAAATAGTGACCTTGGTTCTCTTCTTGTGTTTGCTAAATGTTGATTCTCTATGCATTATATCATTTTTGTATCCATCCTCCCCAAAAGGAAATAGCAATGGGTATTGAAAAGGAAGGTATGCGGTGTGTGTTTCACTAATCCTTTTCAACTGTCCAGATCTCTTCTCAACAATTATGTCCCTTGGAGTGTATTGTGTTTCAAAGTCCCCAACTACTAAGACAGCAACTTCGGACGGTGAAGGTAAGTTATAAATTCTCCTGTCTTTCTCTCTACTATTGAGCAAACATAATTTGATATCTAAATTCTTATTAGCTCGCAACATATTGGATACAAGGTAGTATTGTTGGACAGAAATATTTTTCTCATTTAATTCAATCATGATCTTATTAGCAATAGTTGGATCAATACCATCAGATGTATTATACCACTGAAACAATCATAACAGATTGAATGTTAGAATGAGTTCTCACTATATATATAAATCACAAAGTGAAGAGATGCATATTAATACCTGACAGTAGAAATTCTATTCTCTATTTCATGTTCAGTGTCATATATGTACATTTGAGAATAAACTAGCCTTTGTCCTTCCTCACGTAAAAGGCTGCCAATTTTATGATCATTTTGTCTCGAGAGGCTAAAACTGTATGGCCCTTGTCCTGTGTTTAATGAGTAGTCAATCCGACCTCCCATTGATATGAATGAGAACATGATATTATAGAATCTAATATTATAAAGGAATTTTTTTTCTTCAATGGAGCTTTTGTTCAAATATAAACTATGTAGGTATGGTGGTGGATCCTTCATTTGGGATAGTTGGACTTTCCCTTGACCACAGCACAAGGAGAATGAAATGTCATAGTCATCACTTGAAATTTTAACTCTTTCATTAAACCACATATGTGCACCACAGTAATTGCATTTGTAAATTAGGTCTCCCTCGTTCAAATATTCTTGTCACATGTAAAAAGCATTGCTTAGCTTATTAATTCTATGCAAGACCAACATAAGATTACAAGTCAATCAAATTAAGACACATACCATATTGATCAGGTTCAATGATGGCAGCATCATGACTCATTGTCTGGACTAATCTCTTCGTGCTATTCAAATTCATCACCTACCAGTTGGACTTCATTATCTATGATTTGGACTACGCTAATAAACAATGATATACTAATTGCACTAATAATATTCCAAACTTATAATAACCACGTTGAGTATAAAATAAGATGGTATCTCCTAGTGGTATGTTATTCTCTTCACTGGATTCATTATAATTGTAACATGTACCTGCTATTTGGTTTGGTTGGAATCTTTTACCCAAGTTGACAGCTAAATTTATCAGATCTTTGAGTGGAAATTGTCTAGATTTAGATGAGTCAAGGTGATTGCTATGATCTGGAATAATCATGGATGGTTGAGTGTGTTGATGGCAATTAAAGACTGGACTTGAGGTATTTCCATTGCTATTCTGATTCACCAAATGATTTAATGGTGTTGAGGTATGTCTAACGCTATTCTCATCTAACACAACAATTAATACAGGCGGGAGCACATATGCATTAGAATAGAAATGAAGAAACAGAAGTAATTTCATTGGTGAAGTTGTAGTAATCGATAAACTGTTGCATTAAATAAACCCTTTGACTTTTCTTTGTTCTTCTCAACACTACACCAAAGTAATGTCAAATAATCAAAACCTGTAGAAGAGATAAGATGAAGATGAGTGCTGTAACTTAACTAAAAACTAGAAAGAGTAGATAGGCCATAAAAAATTACTTATCTTGTAATACTTGATTAGCAATAGAATGAGAAGAGATGAGGAACTTGATAATATCCACAACCACGATTGAAAAATAGCAACAAAGCATCTGGTCAGGTGAGTTCAAAATGCTGAAGACGGTTAATTTACTTTTGGAGGGATTATTTTTACTTATCTAATTCCATGGTTAAGAATTAGGCAACAAATAAGTTCACAATAAATATGATATGTTGTTAGCTATCACACCACCATTAATTTTCAGCTTTATTGATTACTTTTGTGGATGAAATACAAAGCAAAGACCTCTTGTCAATGAAAAAAAATATATCCATTTTAGCCAAGATCATTTCACTTGACTAGCTGACAACAAAATTGGAGGAAGAGAAAGTAACTCAGATGAGGAACTTCTTCAATGACATAGTACAGTACCTATAGCAATAGACTGATTGCATTTATTAATGCTAAAAGCTTTAAGTTGATAAAATTTGGACTGAAGCATGTAATTGAATCACTATCTGAATATTATAGCCTTGATAACACATATCTATTTAATAAAATTTTCACACAATTTAAGAAGTAGTTGGTGATACATATATGACTAATAGTGGTTGTGGGTGCTTATTTAGTAATTGTCTTTTTCTTTTGGTCAGTTAGGTCGGTCAATTTACTAATTGAGTATAATGGGTGCTATTTGATTATTTTTTTTATAGACGTAATTGGATGGTAAACATATAAAGAGTTTTGCTTTAAATAGTTATGTTATGCATATAATTTTTCATTTGATCATAATGCTTTGTATTTTCACTTTAAGTAATGTTGGGATATATGAAGGGTTATTCTAAGCTAAAAATCAAGTCACACTTAATATTAATTGTTATCAACCTTACAATATACTCCCTCTAATCTCATTTATAAGAAAAAAAAATTACTTCATGAGCATTACAAAAGAGTTATAGTTAGTTAAAGATAATTAATTTGTCTCATATTTTTAATGTCTTCCAAAATTATCCCTACTTAATTAATCTTTCTCTCAATTTCTTCCAAAGATACATATCATGACTCTCAATATTATAAAATGAAGGGGGTAATTTTGAGGAAAAACATTAATGTAACATTAACTCTTTACTTTTCCTTATAAATAGGACCATCAAAAGGCAAAAATTTTCCTTTATAAACAAGACCAGATGGAGTATTATTACTTAAATGGTGATAGTCTATTTAATTTAAACAATCCGAGCAAAAACGTAAAGAATGATTAAATTTATTTATTCAAGGAAATTAAAAAAGAATGATTAAAAAACAATGATATCCTTTTTAATTCACACACGCTATGTCTAAGATTAAGTGATGTTTCTATATTTAATTGACATAATAGTGTATTATTAATATGGAGATGAAATTTTTATCTTCATTCCTATACTTTAGGAAATTTAGAAAATATAAATAGGACATGGAATAGAAAGATTTCAAAATAAAAAGGCCTTTTGTATATAAAGTACTTGTAATCCATAAACATTCTAATACGGCCAAAATATTAATCCTAAATCATAAAGCTAACTAAGGTTGGTCAAAAAGAGAAGAGCTAGCTAAATAAGTTACATACATGAGGGTCTCAAATATTGTCAATCAGCATAAAAACAAAAATAGAATACATTCCCCAATAGAACACTCAAGTCATTTTCCCTTGCTTGATGACTGTAGAAGGTTTTGTTGTTGACAGACTTGGTGTGCCCATTTTAGAAATGCCAATGGGCTGGACCTCTACCATAGTTCTTTTCCCAATAGCCTTCTTCTATTTTAAATCTCCTGATCCAAACAAATCAACAATTCTAATGTCATCTATATCCTCAATATCATCTGTCAATGAGATTTTTTTGCTAGTGCATGGAGTGATTAGTGTGGATAGCATATTATCATTGTCTTCCATCACAGCTTGGCTTTCTTGTTATGCAGTCATTAAGTCATATAAGAACTCCTATCAGTTCACACAACTCATGTATACAAAGATAAGAATAAAGTGGCAATGGTAACTTACATTGTTTGCATCGCTAATAATGCCCTGGTCATCCTAAAAAAAATTAGTGAGCTAGTAATTATTAATGATTAATGAATTAATGAATAAAAATGAAAAGTGTCAATTGAATCAAGTACAAGTCATACCTGAAGATGGGAGAACCTAAATCTCTGGACTACTTCTTGATCATCACAATAATCCATAACTATGTAACTGAAGAATTTTCTATTCAAGTTTGATACATCTACCTTCATCTTCAATAACATTTTCCATCCAACAAAAGATTCCAAATCTCTAGGAAAGGAATTAAGACATCTTTGCTGAAAATATAAAAGAAAATATATAGAACTTATCATTTACAACAAAAAAAAACATGTCTTGTTTTCTCAAAAAAAAATTCAAAACTTAAAATATATAAAACTTTAAAAAAACTTAAAATTTCCCATCACATGGAAATCCAACCTCTTACCTATTCCAATTGGTCCTTTAAATTCTTAGTAGGCTTGTTTATCAACTTCACAGCCAAGCAATCAAAAAATACAATTGATATGCTCCTAGTTTAATCATCAGCTGTATAGTGAATTTTAAATATGCATGATCATATATAAGTCATACATTTGGAAACAAAAATTAGAAGGTGACATTATTTTCAAGTAATGTTACAAGTGGCAAACAACTTAGGTTCAATTGCTAGAAGGTCATCTTGGCAGTGATAACACCGAAGAGTTTTGCTGTTGGTGAACTTGGGCTTTGTCGAACAACTAATGCACCCTTCATATATCCATCCATTGATTGTTTCAAGTTTTTTAATGACAGCACAAACCACACAAACAAAGCTCTAACAAAAAAGAGTGTATAATGACATTAGTTTTATTGCAGTAGTGAATAAGGAGCATCAAGTATCAAATATCAAAAACTAAAATAAGTCAAATAAATCTAAGGGCACCAACATCAGTTTTGCTCAACAATTGGGAGATTGAGATTTTGGTAAGGAAATTAAGCAAATCAGCCACAATAGGAGGGGTTGAGTGACTTCCTATCTCTTGTGTGAAACTCTGACTCTCAAGTGAAGAAGAAGACAACCTTTAAATTGTATAAAAATAAAATAAATTAAATCTTGAAAGGAATAGGAACAATCTTTACATTGACACTTTCATGTGAAAGGGTACCTAGCTAACATAGCATTCACTTCAAGCAAGTTTGGATTGAACCACACATGTGTAGTTTGCTAGGAATTACACACTTCCATATGTCTTGTAAAGTCCCAATGAAGTATAATTAAATATTAATTGAACTTGAAATAAAACACCTATTCTAATTTTCTAGCTTACCATTGTTCATTTTCACACGTGCTAGCTGCATAACCACTACAATAAGAGGTTCCATATCCTCTTCTTTGTAGAGAAAGATTTCCACTGCACAATCACCAAAAAGTACAACATTCACAAAAGTGTTCCTAAAGACATTGAAGAAAACAACCAAGTTAGAACAATTTCAGAAGAAAATTTTTTACAATTAAGGAAAGGTAAAAGGTTTAGTGGCTACTCATGGTCAGCTAGACTAAAGGATAGCCTCTTATGAATTTCATTGTTCCTCTTGTACTCTTCAAGTGTCCCAAATGTCTTTAGGAATCCCATGACATCTGGGGATATGGAAAATAAGGGACAAATTCAGAAAGTCACATTTTGAAATGAAGCTTATAAATAACATAAATGAAGAAATAGAACACTCGTAATCAAACCAATTAAAATATCAATTCGAGGAATTTTGTTGACAATATCCATAATTGGGACAAAATTAAAACAATTTCTTGGAATCGATGGAATATCATCCTCAGAATGTTTGACATCAGTGAAATGGTGAATTGTGATCCTGTTGCTGTGGTCTATGACTTTGTATGCACCATTGTTGTCCGAGATTTAAAAATTATGAATGAAATAACATTTGCCCTCTTGTGGGTCATTCTTGAACTTGTCAAATAAATTTGGCATTACAATACGTACTTAAATCTTACCACCTTACAATAACCACACAATACTTACAAATCAGAAACATCTGAACAAAGATGAAAATCGATTTTAAAATCAACTAAGCAGAATAAGCAAAGTAAAACATGTTCATCCACTAATACCATACTAATGATGTAATACTATTACTATAGGCCTGATTCCTCACGGCCCATCTACATAAAACTCTAACAATAAGTGACCAAGCTTACTTCTTACAATGTAAATCCTTGCTAGCGTGAAAGTGATCGAAGCCCATAATAGGAATGATTGACCATTAAGTTACTCGCATCAGTATCCATACAAAGTGCAATAGAAATACAAAGAAAAAGAGATTGCTGTTATGAAAAACGGCCCAAACCTGAACAAGATTTATGGAAGAAGATCACAATCTACTTCACAAGAGCATACACTGCTGCACATAAACAACCAGCAATGGAGCGAAAATAAGAATAAAGTTGGAGGTATCATACAAATAGCAATGGACCGATACTTATCTGTGACACAGGTTGAGTAATTTGCCATGATCTATGCCTCATAGTATAATCGTCCAAAAAAAGCTACTGGATCCCAAATTTAATGTCACATTAAATAACCCATTGGGATCCCCCTAAAACACAAACAATCTTCCATTAGAAAGGCCTTCATTTTGAAATATGGGCACAAATCTGATGATCCATGCCAAATTTGAACACACAAACCATAGAATCCACCATTCATAGAAGTTGGAATTAGCTACGAGCCTATCAGGATTAGGGTTATGGTTCACAATAGCTTAACAGCCACTCTTAACCACAAAAATCCTTCCTAATAAAAAAAAGTAAAAACCTTTAAAAACAAATAAAGTTAAGAGGTATATTATTTATTAAACAAAAAGATTGAAATACATTATTTATTAATCAAGAAAGGGTTTACGATATCACTTACTGATAGTGATTGAAAAACTCCTTAAAAAAAAGAAATAATTTAGTTTTGAAACAGAATTTTCCCTCACCAAATTGGACGGCCGAAATAAATTAAATTATCGATCAACTAAGAAGGCCCACAATTCGACAGATAAAATTGGAAGGGGCAAATAAATTTATAAACTGATTCTTTAGGGGCAATAGTCAAATACTTTTGTGCATAAAAATAGTTCTCAGGTTTTAGTTTGGTAAATTATTAAAGAAAATTAGTATTTTTTAGTTTCAATAAAGTTGTACAATTTTTACTTTTTAGTTTTGAGTTTTGTGGGTAAGATTACTTTTAATATAGTTTTTAGTAATTTATTAAAGAAATTTAATAATTTATAGTTTCAATGAAGTTATACAATTTTTACTTTTTGGTTTTTAGTTTTCTGCGTAATAATACTTTTAATGGGTTTTAGTAATTTAATAGAAAATTTTCATAACTATTGTGGCAAAAATCTAACAAATCTAACAAAATAAAAGAAAACAATATGCACGGAACCCAATAGAGAAGCCATCACAATTTGGCTCATCTAAAGTGTGGCTTGCAGCAGATTTTAATAGATATATTTGATTGATTGACTTACCATGCGTGACAATAAGTCTCTACAAGGTATACCAATTTTTTCTAAAATTGAGTTTCCAAGATAAAGAAATAAATTTTCAAAATATGAAAAATATATTTTCAATTATTTCACTAAAATAAAATATAAAAATTAAAATATTTTTAAAATTAAATAAACATAAGATTAGGTAAGAGAAATTAAATTATTTTCTTTTTACAAATTAAAACATGTAACACCTTACTTTTGGCTTTATTTTCTATGTATTATACCTCGCTAAAATCCAATTATACTTAATTAGGAACTTGAATCACTTAGAAATGAAAATCAAAATTTTCATAAATTTCAGTATAGTTCACTTGGCATTTTTCATTTTTCCTGGCAAATTTTGAAAATTCATAGCTAATTCTGGAAAAATCATCTCAGAGTGATTCAAGTCTCCAAAAATAGTTAGAAAAATTCTTTACATGGAAAAAATATAAATTATGACATTTACTAGGCCAATTCATATAATTTATTTCTTAAATTTTACTGTGCATTTGGTCACTTTGTATCTTACTAGGATTTTGGCCTTAACTTTAAAATTTTGTATCTCCTTTTAGCGTGATCATACTTATTTTTTATTTCTAAAATTTTACTGAGCCAAATCATGCATGTTTTATGTCATTTGAAAGCTCTATATGTCTTAGAGGTTTGAAAGCTCTAGGTCTATGACTAGAGATTTAAATTAATGCTATGCCCTGTACATATAGAGGTTTAAGTTAATGCTATGCCCTGTACATATAGAATAAATGTACAAGAAAACCTGTATATCTTTTAATATATAGCTCCAATTACTTCCAAACCAGTGTCATTTTAAACCTAAGTCATAAACCTTTCCATGCATGTAAACCACTGAATCTTTAGAGCTCTGAATGATTTTATAATGCCTTTGGAAATTCCCAATATCTATAATTAAAGCTTCCAATTTTCTAGCATTACCATATTCTGAACTCGAACTTTGAAAATTTATTATAAATTGTGTACTAAGCCAAATTGAGTGATCTTTGTCTCTTTGAAAAGCTTATTCTATCTACTTTCAGGATATAAATTACATGTACTAATGGACCTATTTTGAATAGAGCACCTCTATTCAAACTACTACTAGTCAATCTTGAGTATAATTATGTCATATCTCATATAATAAGCTTCATAAACATAATTCACTGACATTCATTACTCCAATTTCACACATTACATGATAGAAGAGCATAAGGAAACATAAACATGCATAATTACATAATCTAGACCTCATACATTAATTAGTACATAATCTCATATCATGGCATTATAACTTGAAAAATCAAGCTAATCATCACTTCTTTGCTCATTTCCTTTAGCTCCTCTTGGACCATTGGTATGGCTTGACCCTAACATGTTAGTCATTTAGGAAGCATGAGATTCAAAGAATCATAGTAGTTATATTCTGTTATGCATTCACATTATCACAATATTTCATAAAATAATCAATGGAAATCATGAAATCATATTATGCCATACAATTTCATAAAAATTTTGGCATGATAACATCTTAGAAACAATATTTTGAGAACCAGACCAAATCAAACGGTCAGACCGGTTGAACCGTCACCCTGAGAGAAGAACGACTCAGTTTTCAGCTTAAAATTGTTTTAGGGATTGGACCGGATTTGGCCACTTTGAACTGGCTTTTGAGCCAAGAACCAAACGATTTTTTAAATTGTGTAAAATTTAACTTAAATTCAATTTTCCAAAATTATTAATTATAAAAATTATTAGAGAGTAAAACACTATTTTCCTTTTTATTTTAAAATTACTAATTATAAAAATAAAAAATTTCATTGTATTATACTCCCTCTGTCCCAAATTATAAAAGAATTTTGAGACTTTTCATTTATCCCAAAATATAAGAGACATGGATAAAATTTGTAAAGTAATTAATATCATTTTCATTTTATACCCTTGAATAATTAAGGTTGTATTGATAATTACTAATAATTAATTAATCTTACTCCAAGCTTTTAATATGAACAATTCTGGAAAAAAAATTGAAATTGTAACATAATTAGTAAGTTTAATTACCAAAACTATTTTTTCCTTGATACAGATGAAGTAATTATTTGTTTCTTATAATTAGGGACAGAAGAAGTATAGTCATTTTATAATATTATGGTCATGTAATGTTATCATGTTAAAATATTTTAACATTACTTTCAATGATTTAATATATATTATTACTATATGAGCTTATTAACTTATTATGAACTTGAACTACTTAAATTTATTTTCTTAACAATTTAATATTTTATTTTTATACATATATTTATTATATATTATTATTGTTACTTAATTATTACGTTACCGGTTCGATCGCCTGTCTGACCAGTTAAACCAAAAAAATCGTGACCCGGTGACATTTCTGATTTGATGTCCAGTTCAATTTTCAAAACATTGCTTAGAAATTGGACATCCCAAGATCCTTCAAACAACCAGCCAACAATGCATTCTCAACATAAATCACAAAGCATTCAAACAACTATATGGCATAATCATATTATCATGAAAACGAAATATGACAATATTAAGTATAATAGGGAAAATAATTACCTTCTTACTTTCCAATGATCTTCGAACTTTGCGGATACTTCCTTTAGCCTTTCAATACTTCGTTGAATCCTATAGCATCATAAAACAAGTCATAAGCCATTGATTGCATGACCTCATTCGCAAAATGCTCTCTTTAACTCAAAATTTTCATTTTGCTTTCCTTTTGTATTTTCTTGTACAATATACTTATTTTAACCTATTTTTCACCCAAGAAATCCATTTTTGGGGCCAAAATCATGAAATTCCCTTCCTATATTAAACCCTAATTTGACCAAAAATTTCATGAAATTGTAGGAAAATAATTACTCCATCAACTTTCAATCTAATCACATATTCTTGCTTTCTAGGTCTTTTCTAAGCTTTTCTAGGGATTGGTTCCTTCATGGCGCAACATTCTCTCTCTAGGATTTGCCATGGCTGAAACTTAAAGTGAGATAAAAGAGAAAATACTCCATGATAACCTCACTAAATACTGAAGAACACAATAAAACTCATGCAACTTATTTCTTGAACTTGTGCCTTTAAGCTCTCTCTTTCCTTCTTCATGTTTGGCTCTCTCTCTCACTCTTCTTCACTACACCAAAATAGGCTTTTCTTGGCAGTTATTTTGAATTTTCTTGCCAGTTATTAACTCCAAGAATACCAACGCCAAGAAAAGTGGAGGTTTTTGTTTGCAGTTAATAACCGCCAACAAATGTCTATCGTTGGCAGTTATATATAAAAACCGCAAAGAAAAATTTTTTTAATTATCTATTTAAATTTTTTATTTTAATTACTTTTGTCCGCGGTTGTTTTAATTACTTTTTATTTTAATTATCTAATTTAAACAACCGCCAACTTATGCCTTTTTCTTTTCTTTAAAAACTAGTAGCATTTGAAATAACTAATTTTTCATTTATATTTGACAAATTTAAATTTAAAAAATCACATAGATAATTAAAATCAGCATAAACCAAATTAGAATTTTTATCAAAATCAAAATTTATGATGGGATATTTACAAAAGAAGAAGAAGAAGCACAAAATTAAATTATGAAAATAAAAAAAAAACTAAATTGGATTAGTCAAGAGGCACTACACTGGGAAAATAACAAATGAAATTGTACACGAAAAAAAAAAATCTTCATCCCCCATTCTATCCCATACATTGCATGAAGCAATTAAACCTTCTTGAGCAACTCTATTACCAACATCACTAACTCTATCTTTGGCACCTTATACTTGAGATCCTTGCACAGATTCGTCACCTCTACAATCTCTTTGATCGAAAGCAAAAGGTAGTCATCTTTCTATTGATATTTTCGAAAGTTGGCTCCTTAGTCGTAAGAATGCTCTAGATCTAGCACTTAGAAGCTAGAAGATAACAAGGATCCACAACTCTATGAGATCTTGTGCATAGTATACATCATCCTGTGCTTGTAGCTCTCAATTTGATCAAGCAGAAAAATGTGGGTGCAGAGAGAGAAGAAAGGATAGAAGGAGGGAGGGAATAAAAAAATTGTTGATTGAAGAAGGAAGTGAGAGGGTATGGAGAGAGAAGAAGAAGGAACGGCGTAAATGATTTTGACACATAAAAAGAGAAAGAGTGGGTGCGAGAGAGAAAAGTGAGAAAAAAAATTGAAGGCCAAATGTCCCAACCATAGGTTTTAAGGAAAGATATGAAATAACAATTTAATCATAGTTATTTGTATTTAATCTTGGTTCCTTTTTATTCAAAATTTTATCACATAATTCCTTCCTTATCCCTTCTTCATTTTCAAACGTGATCTACCTTCTTTTTTGGCCAAAAATTACTTTAATAAGTTTTATAGGGCAAAATACCCTTTACCGATAAAATTTACCCATACCAATTAAATACTTTTGCCGAAATTGGTATTAAATTGGTACATAATTATCCAAAAATAACTTTTGAACTAAAATCATTATCTTGACCCAAAATATATTTAAGCAAGTCTAATCATTATCTTTAAATTGGTACTACCTTTTTTTACTTTCCAAAATAACATTTATCGGGTAAAATATTAATATTAAACTCTAATTACCTAATAAATATTATTTTGATCTTAATAAATTCTTTACTATATTCCATTGTTCTATGATCATCAAAAGTTTCAATTTGACTATAATTTTTCATATTTCAAAAATACCTTTGATCTGGAAAAATTTATAATTTTTGAAACCTTTAGGTTATTAACTATAATTTTTCCCAAGGCTTATTTCTTGCTTGAGGGACCAAGTTGCAAAAATACTTTATTTCTTGAGGTAAAAATGTACTTTTCTCATTCTTCTGTTTAACTGGAAAAAATGACTTCTTTACCCTTCTTCACATTTAATAGTGTCTCTTTATTTTTCCCAGTTTCTTAAACATCTTACAACATCAACATTTTTTCCTTGACACTTCCATGCAATATTCATATTTTACCTCTAATTTGAGAAATGATCATTTTACCCTGAACTATGTAAAAATGTAATTATCCATTATTTCAAGCATTTTCTTATAATTTTACCCAAAGACCAATTTTATTATTATTTTTTACTCTTCACATTAATTTTTAAATTAGTCTATCTTTCAATCTAAACCTCCCGACTACGCAATACCTATACTGTTACACTTAGTTCGGAACGAGCTTCCATTCAAGTGGTATATTATATATACCTTCTGGGATAAGTTCTAGAATTAATTTCTTCTGAGGACCTTATGGAAAATTAATTTCAATTAAGAACCAAACATAACTTCTTCTAAAAATTATATGAGAAATTAATTTTTCTAAAATCTGAGTGTATAACTTTTTCACCTTACTTCGTTTCTCATATTTTATTCATTTTATAATATTTTATAAAAATAGGGATAGTACAAAACATACCAACCTAAAATGGTAATTTACTTTCA
This sequence comes from Adenanthera pavonina, assembly GCA_026686845.1. NCBI lineage: Eukaryota > Viridiplantae > Streptophyta > Magnoliopsida > Fabales > Fabaceae > Adenanthera > Adenanthera pavonina. Next base: position 4,013,066 of record JAIVEN010000019.1, on the reverse strand, counting down.
ATTAACTTTCTCTTTTCATAAAAATTATAATTAAAAAACTTCAACACACTAGCACGTATTTTTATTCTAAACTATATAGATTTTGATCCCTACTAGAAGGTACATAGACCTTAAACACTGATTTTAGGTCAAATCTGGCTTAAAATATTTTTCTTTTTTTTTTCTTGATTCTTAATTTCTCTTTTTTCTTTCATTTTTCCATGTAAATGATACAAGGATAATCAAAATAATTTTAAAGTTATATTAATTTGTATAACCAACTTAAAGTAACCATTATTAGAAACAAGTGTTATGGGATCCCTAACATCTTCTTTACATACATTTGATTCCTGAACCAATCTCTATTTTCATAGGTTATTCCTTCCAATTTCAAACGGCTTACTAAAATATTTTTCTTAAAATTATGGTGGAAACTCCTATTTAATTGGTTTTGCTTTTGAAAGCCTTTTTTTTATCACTTTTTTCTCTTTTTTGATACTTTATCATCCGGTATCTTAAAATATCCTGGGTTCATTACCCGCTCTAGACTAATTAAGACCCCACTATGTAGGACCTTACAGTGATTCACGGGTATCAATGGGAAGACCTCTTTGAGACCTTAATTTTTTTAATGCTGTTACACCCCTCAGGAATCAAAAACCTCGACCTCGAGGAATACTGATCAAGCCCCTTACTACTTGACTAGGTGCTCATTGGTATCACTTTTTCTCTTTTCCACGCACTGTTGGCATCACTTTTTTTAATCTATTTTAAAGGTAGTGTACTTGATATAAGGCCAACAGGTGGGTTAGTTTTTAGTAAGATATTAAAAATCAAATCGACCATTGAACCGAATGAGGTAAAGGTTCAATGTTCAATTATCAAACCAGAGTCAAACCGGTTGTAAATAAATTGATATATTTTAAATAATGTAGATGAAAAATATAAAAGATATTTATCCATAATCATAAAATTAACATTCAATCTAGGATAAAAAATAAATTTAATAATATATAGAAAATTAAAAATATTATTAATAAATTTTACAACCTAATGTTAAAATCTAAACAAGTTAATATCCATCTATAATTATATTTTGAACTTAAAATAGTCAATTGATATTCTATTTTCATATTATTTATTAAGTAAATTTATCATTATTAATAATTATATATCATAATAGTATTTATAATATATTATCATATAGAAAGAAAAAATTCTATACAAAAAATAATGCTACTTAGTACTAAAAATAATGTTATTCTATTTTTAAAAAAATATTTTAAGAAATTTGAAAAAAAAAAAGCCCAGATTGGTTCAAAGTAGTTTTGTATCGGTTTTCGACTGGTTCATACCAATTCTGAAAACCTCCAGTATGCATCGATGACCAGACCGGACTAAGCACCGGTTTCCAGTCGGACCGGTTGAACTAGCCAGTCTGATCCAATTTTTCATTCATTGGTTTTTATATGGTTGTCCAAAAGCATTAAAGGATGACTTGACTAACTCTATTATGCTCCCATCAGTCTTTAAATATAGAGTTTGTGACCACCAAATATATATAAATGTATATATATATAGAGAGAGAGAGAGAGAGCATAGAGTATTAAAAATCGAACCGACTCAATTTGACTGGTTGAACCAAGAATTAGTGCCTCATCTAAACCAAAATCAAAGAAAAACTAGGAGTTTAGCGAACTAGTTAAGAACTAGGCGAATCAGCCTCAAATCAATCAAAACTAGTTCAGCCAAAAACCAGTTTGAACCAATCAATTTTTTTATTTTTTGAAATTTTGTAATTTAAATCATGTTTCTAAATTATGATATATGGATACATATACTTAATAAACATTTAAACTTAATAAACATTTAAATGAAGAGTAATAGTTAAATGGTTAAAAAATATACATATGTATTATAAATTGTTAATTATAAAATAAATACATATACATTGTAAATATATTTCTTATCATAATTATGTTTTTTTAAATTATAAAATAGTTATTCACGTTTAAATTATATTTTTAATTTTTATTTTGATTCTTTTTAAATTTTTATATATTATCTTTAACTTCATTATTTTAAATTGTTAGAATATAATTAAAATTATATTAATTTAATCATAAACCATTCAACTACAATTCTTCAAGTGAAATAGAATTACGGCAGCATTCTCTCTCTCTCCCCTGACATCACACTTGCAGGGAAGAAATGGACTAATATAGCCCTAGCAAAATATGCTATACCTAAAGCTACATCCAAAAGAATTTATTAGAACCTTAATGGGAACCCTAAAACCAAATTAAGAATGAATGGAACCCAGAGAATAAATGTTTAAAAAATATAAATAAGTATATAGTGAATTTTTTAAGAATTAGTTACATTTTAAAAATATTTGTATTTGTGAGATTTTTTAATCTCCGTACGTAGTTGGGGAATTATATTCCCGTGGATGATAATAAGTCATCACAAGCAGTTCGATTCGAACTAATAAAAATTCTTTTTTTCAATTGAACTATAAAACAATAAATTTTCAACAGTAAATATACTTTAAAAATTAAAATTTAAAATAGCTTTATCCCATGTGAAATTTAAGAATCTCTACAAGCAAATAAAGTCCAATCAACTCACCATGTGCGACAATAATCTCCGCAGGTATGTCACTGATGTTACCTAGTTATCACTGATTTTCTGTAATTTCTTCAGTGGCTGAAATGGTCGCAGCAAATATTGTTATTTTTAAACATCCAAAACAATAACCCAATCTATGTATGTATATGAATATGAATAAAATAAATAAATAAATATATGCGTATCTTTTAAGATATTTTGATAATAATGCGTTTAGGTTTTTCTCTATAGATCCAGATTACCCCAGGACACAATGGGCGCTTGGTCAAGTGGTAAAGGACTTGATCAGCTTTTCTCGAGATCAAGGTTTTGATTCCTAAAAAATGCAGCAACGTAAAAAATAAGCCCTTAAAGAGAGTTTCCCATCGGTACCATCATCACTGCAAGGTCCCACAACACGGGGTCCAGATTAGTTTAAAGCAATTAATAAATCCAGGTTACTCCAAGATACCGGGCACAAGTAGCAAAAAAAAAAAAGATAATAACGCGTTTAGGTTTTTCTCTATAGATCCGTGGTATGTTTGGGAGTTTAATATGCAATGGAATGAAACGGTTATTAATGAAATGAAGTGGAATGAAATAGAATGAAATGGAAGGGAACATAATATTCTATTATTTGAAATTTTTAAAACAGAAATGAACGGTTTCATTTAGTCATTATTTGACAGTTATTATAAAATTAATGGAACGGAATGGTTTATAATATTTTCTTTTCCATATTATCATTATAATTTAATTTAGATAAAAAATATAAAATTACTTCAAATAAAAAAATATAAAATGTTTTTGAATAAACATCAAATATTTTTTTTCCAAGTAGCCTATTCACAGTAAGATTTTTTGCTTGTTATTCTTTATAAGTATATAATATTACAATTATAATTTGTTAAAGAAAAGGATTATTCACCATTTTTAAATTCAAAGTCCCTAATAAAAAAAATAAAAATTCTCACACTATGAAGAGATTGAGAGGATAGCTCAATATAGTTAAGAGATCAGGAGATAATTCTATACAGTAAATAAAATGGAAGTTATAAAGAAGATATCAATGATAATTATTATTAGAGATAAATGTGTTTTAATATAAATTAAGATAATTTTGTAAATATAATATAAAACTCAAGTCATTCCATCCATAACCCCCCAATTTGAGGAAACAATAAAAATTGGGTTTTTGATGGTTAAAGATAGTTTAGGAGGCCCTCCCTTGCTATTCGACTCCATTATAAAAAAATCCATCTAAATAATGGCCTACTCCCTTTAGCCATTCCACTCCCTTACATTTCATGAAGTAAAAAACTGTCAACCATAGTGTAAAGTTTTAGTAGTGGGAAAGCTCACTAGGATAGAATTAGAAAGGAGACCTAGTCTTCTTTAAATAAATGGCATTACACACGATTTACCGCTAACTAGACTTATAAGATATATGTATCTAGCCCATTAATTCTTAGATCACAAAATAATACTAGACTTTAATATATTAATGGAGCATTGCTAACCTATTTTATAAAATACAAAATAATTAATGTGAGCCTAAAAGTAAATTTTATAAAAATTTTCTAACAAATAGGCTATGGATCCAGGAATCCATATGGTCCTTCCAGATGTTAAGAATCTACTCAGAAGCTTCTTTCAGGTTTGGATGGAGAATATGCAAGCCATTGGAAACAGTCGTGGAGCAGGATAGACCGCAGAATCGGATTATTCAATATACCAAGTGGTTATAATGATGTTAGGTTGCTGTAATTATTTTGGTAGTTGTACTGTACTTGTCATTTAATTAAAAAATAATAATAATCTCTGCAAGTATATCGATTTTTCTAAAATTGAGTTTCCAAGATAAATAAGTGATTTTCAAAATACAAAAAATATATTTCAATTATTTCAGTAAATCAAAATATTTTTAAAAAATAAATAATGCAAGGGAAATTAAATTATGTTTTTTTGCAAATTAGAATACACGTAAATCTCATAAAATTGTTGTGTTTGTAAAGTAATAGTCTTTTTTCAATTAACTTTCTCTTTTTATAAAATTTATAATTAAAAAACTTCGTATCATTGATTCACACTTTTACTTTGAATTGGGTAGACTTTATTTTCTACCACAAAGTACACAGACCATCGGCTCTAATTCTAAATTAAATTCATATTTATATATAAATAAATATTTTTTTCTTAAATTATCTTAATTTTAAGTTTCTACTTTTTTTACTTTCATTTTAGAATGTGAATAATAAAAAATAATCAAAATAATTTTAAAATTATATTAATTTACACTGTTAGCCTGAGATAATCATTATTAGGAGCATTTATTATGGTGTATCTAAGACTTTCCCACGTATAATGAACCCAGAAAACTATTTCTGTTTTTACAAATTATCCTTTTCATTTTCTAAAACTACTTCACAATATTTTTCCAAAAAATTTTGATCGCAACTACTTCTTAATTAGTTTTGGTTTCAAAAGCTTTTTTTTTTTTTTCCTTTTTTCTCCTTTTTCACACGCTGCTTGCATCTCATCTTCGAGGTGGGGTAGTTGATGTAAGGCCTAGAGATGGATTAGTTGTTAGATGGTTAGCTAAAAGCATTTAAAAGATGAATTGACTTTAAATATAGGGAGTTGTGATCACCAAGTGTGTATAGAGAGATAGAGAGAAAAAAGGAATTTATTAAAACCTTAATGGAACCCTAAAACCAAATTAAAACCTTAATCATCAAAATCAAATTGAAATTGTTATCAAATGAAGAAACTCAAAAGCGAAGGGAAATGAAGTAAAGAAGGATAAAGGACATATAAAAGAGTAAGAAGAGCATTTGCTTACATTATTGGTATTCAGTATTATATCAACACAGTATATATAACAAGCAATGATCGAACAACATCTGCCTCATGTTTATGACAAACTACTATCAACCTACAGCGAATTTATCTTACAATGCATTTGCATCAACAAGTGTTTGAAGTAATATAATAATATGAACTCAGAAAGGTAACACGAGGCTCAACGATGCTAATTTAAAAAAGCTATGTTCAAGTCAAAGTATATCAGAGGAGCATTACTTGTACCAAGAATGAAGAACAAACTGGCTCCTTAAAAATTATTCCCTTCTCAGATACTCCATGATTCTCTTGGAAATACAATATGCAGTAGACTGGATAGTGATCATGGGATTGACGCCGATGGCAGTTGGCAGCAGACTTGCATCACAGACAAATAAGCCTTCTGCTTCCCAACTCTGCCCGTTCTCGTCAACAGCACCTTCTTTCTCAGACATCCCCATCCTGCAGCTTCCCATCTGATGAGCAGAGCTATAGAGAGTCCATTTTTCTTCAAGTGACATTGGCCCTCCCGCTACGTATATTGAGTCTAAAAACTCCTTCAAATCCTCCTCACCAATTCCATTGCACTTGATTCTCTGCCCATCACTGCGGTGCGTGCCTACCTCAACAGCTCCTGCTGCAATTAGAATCCTTAGCGCCTGTCTCAATCCAGCCTTAAGGTTCTCTTTGTCCAATTCATTTAAATCATGCCTTACCCTTCCTTCTTTCCGAACTTCCCCTGATCCCATGTCCTTAATAATAGTTATCATATGAACAGTCCTTGAATATTTAAGCATTGTTTCTTTAAACTGGAGTCCAGACACCCAAGGGAACAACGAAGAAAAAGCACCTGGTCCTAAAGCAGGAGTTTCAACTATAGCTCTTACTTTGGAATCCTCTGATAGCACCTTATGGACAGATGTGATTATCCCTCCCTCATAGCATTTACCATGAAGATCAGACACTGAATCTGGAAAGTAGCCCCACACCATTTGCACCGGGTGGAGATGAAGGTTCTTGCCGATGTTCTCGTTCCTTAACCCACTAGAGATCATTAAAGGGGGTGTCAAAAGAGCGCCGGCTGCTGAGATTGTCACTTTGGCTTCAATTCGTAGCCTCCATGTGATATTGTTTCTTAAAGATTTTGCCATCACACCTAAGCATTTCTTTTTCCTACCACATTTTCCTCCCTCATTGTTTTCTAACACAAATCTCTCAGCTTTGCATCCTGTTAGTATTACTGCACCATGATCCACAGCATCAACAAGCCATGTTGTTTGAGTCCCTTGTTTATCTCCTTGCCTACAACCATAGTTGCAAAAGCCACAATGATGATGCTCCGATGAGTTTCGTGGCACATAATCAACCTGCAGGCCGAGATTCTTGCAACCTTTTCGGAGGGCTTGATTCTGGAGCCCTTCCTTCAAACATTTATTTGTGACTCCAATTCTTTCACACACCAAGTCCATGGCAGAAAGATATTCAGAGCTCCAAAACAGTGGTAACTTATGGTCCTCTGCCCATTCCCTAAGCACATATTCTGGCGTTTTTATGGATGCTGACCAATTAATAGCAGAGCCACCGCCAACTGTTGTTCCTGCCAGAATTGCTATATTCCCTTCAACAGACGCCATTGTTCCTCCTGATTCATAAAGTTCATCCATGGATGGCCCTTCTAGAGAAGAATAATCCGTGGCGGTAAAGTAGTTTCCTTTTTCAAGAACAAGCACCTTTTGGCCAGAACTTGCAAGAACAGCAGCTGCAACGCCTCCACCACAACCAGACCCAACAATTACCGCATCACATTTGACTCTGAGGATGTTGCTTTTAGCATCCATAGCAACCTTGAGACCTTTCCGAGAAAGCGATTCGGGCAAACTCGAGTTAGTTTCGCACATAGCTTCCACCATTCCCTTATCAAGAGGTCTCTCCTTCTCAAAGTTCCTTGTGTTCTTCTCCTCAGTGGAAACCTCATACCCAATGGCTTTCCATGCTGGGTTTTCGCCATTTTCATCAACCTATACAGTGGCAAATTAAGAGCACAAACTAAAGAAGTGTTGGTACTATCACAATCAAACCCTAAACTATAGGTATCCAACATGCCTATAAATAAACGTAATGTTGCTTCATAGATTTTCTATCAAGAATGAGGGGATTACCCGAGAGAAGAAAACCCAGACGCAGAGGACTTTGATGTAAAGAAATGCAAGTCTAATCGGTGTGAGAAACCGATGCTTGAGCCACTTCTGTACAATCTTTTCTCTCTTCTCCAAAGAGATATTTGAGAAGTTATTGATGAAAGGCCATGTCTCAGTAATGCAAAGAGAACCACAAAGCAATAAGGAACCCAATCTGGTCGCTAGCATCCAAAGAATCACTCTGATGAGAATCAGTGCCTCTATTATAGCTCTCTTCACCAGTAGCTCTGCAATCTGTATCGATTTCAAATGGAAACCTTCTAATTAGGGAAACAAGGACGGGAGACATGCTTTTTGAGGTTGGAGCGATCACAAATGCACAATAGGAAGCAAGCTCGTTGGATTGAAAAATTGAAAATAAAAAATAGTTATATTTTAATTTAAAAAAAAGCACATTTAATTAACTTAATTCCATAGAAGAGAGTAGTTAAAGTTAGTTGAATGTTTTAATTTTTTTCAAAAGTTATCAAATATTTTAAAATTATGCTTATTAAATTACCCCATTTTATCTGCTATTATCTCTTTTAATCTCTTTTCACTATCAAAAAAGTCAAGCATCCACTTTAATTCAGATTTATCATAAATGGAAATAAAAATATAAAAAATTATTAAATAGTTCTCAGTTATTCACAAATCACTTTATATTTTAAAATCTTATATTCCACTATATTTATCCTATATTTTAAAATAAAGGGAATGTTAACTAATGATTATAAGGTCCAGTGGCACCAAGTATTATCCATTGAGGGAATTTTAACTATTATCCATGGAGGGAGCTTACAGGATTAAATCCCACTTATGGCATAATGACTTCACCATCCATGTAAATTTGGTTGGAGAAAACAGGATGGCGAGAGAAAAGGAGGGATCAATACTTCTCGTCTTCTTGGTTCTATTATCATATCATATTATGCTACGATTTTTTTCTTTTTTAAAATGTAAATATTGATATATTATAGATTTTTGGATAAAAAGAAGAAATGTTATTTTTTAATTGTTTTCCAACATGATGAAGTTGTTAAAACTTTCATAAATAAATTAATTTAATTTTAAGTAAATATTTTTTCTTAAGTAAATTATTGTTGTTAAATAAATAATTTATTATATCATTAAATTTCAAATATTTAAAAAATTGATAAATTAGAATTTGATATAAAAAATAATAAATACAATATAGTTATACAAAAAAAAATAAACATCGTATAAAAAGAGTAGAAAGAAATTCTCTGTACGCACCTCCAATTAATCCTTTCATACCAAAATGTTTGGTCATTCCATGATTTCTTTTTCCTCATCGAAAAGCAAAACTGCTTTCAATTGCAATATCTCTTAATGAGAAAACAAAAAAGAAAGTTGTACTGAACATGTTATTCTATTCTAACGCCATTGTGGATCAGAAGATATTCTCCTGACGACTTAATTTAAAAACTTTACTTATACAGTATTATTATAATGTTTTGCGTACTAATCATCGTTTGACAATTGAAGCAAACTAGTTAAAAGTATAGATATTTACACTTCCAAATTAATTATATGGGCAGCATAAAAAATATATGAATTTAGTTACTATTGGTGCTCTATTTTTTTATTGATATATTTACCTAATTGTGTCATATTCAAACACTTACTTAGAGATATTAAGTTTCTTACCACTCAATCCAACCGTAATTGTTACAGTACTCTCTATTTTTCTTGTATTATATAAAGTGATGATTTATTTTAGTGTAAATTTAGAAATATTTTAAAAATTGAAATATGTATAATTTCAATAAAATTTAAAATCACATATGTAATTAATTTTTTTGTTTAAAAATTGTGTGCATTTCAAACAAAAGATATGTAATTTTGATAAATTTTAATATGTATATATATACGTAAAATGAGATTAATATAAAAATTAATATCAATACTATATTTATAAAACTCAAATTGCAAGAGTAAGGTGAGTGAGGTGGAGTCTGAATTAGATTCAAATTCAACGTTTGAATCCTCTTAATAGAAAAAATTAAAATTAAAATTCATAATAAAAAAAATCCACAAGTTCTGTCTATTATGTTATTATTTATTAGACTAATTGTTTGTGTTGAATTATTACCCGTCTCTTTCTGCCAGTCAGTCAAGCTCCGCCATCTGCTTGGAATTGACTAGCGATCGAGATTTAGAGAGAGAGGCGATGGGATGTCTACAGCGAAGCTTCTTAGTTAGAAGACCAAATCAAGTGTTTGAACTTTGAATAGAAAAGGAAGGAATAAATTTACCAAATATTAATGCTTAACATGGTTGAATCTGACTCGCTAATTATTAGAAAATGGTAAGGGAAAAGGAAGGAAGCTAAAGTACCTACCTGATGAGGAACGGAGAACTGAGAAGCAGAAGACTGCCAGAAGAAGCGCACTGCCTGCTCTTCATCGTTAGTGATAATATTGGGAGGGAGAGATTGGAGAGCGAGAGGAGGCAACACAGCCTCACATATGCTTCCCAGTGACTCCATTTCGGCCGACGAGAGGCCATGGCTGTATTTGCTTGACGGTCCTCTTCTTCTTCCTCCTCTCAACAGAAAATGACTCTCTCTCCTCATCTCTCTCTCTCTCTCTCTCTCTATTTCTCTCTCCAGCACCTTCCAAAGTCTCTCGCTATTTTTATTAAGCAACCTCCGCTCTTTTACTCTTTCCTCTTTGGCTTGGCGTACTTAAATATATATTTATATGGGCACGCCTTCTCCATTGAATGTTTTGTTTCTCTGTCTATTTATATTTCTAAATGAGATTTTTATTTTTAATATTAACTAATATCGGTATAAAACATTGACTTCACAGGAAATCGATTAATGATACAACGGATTGTTTGGAATTGTAAGGAAGAATTAACGTGTCTAAACAATAAAAAATGTAAAAAGTATTAGAACTTATATGTTTATAAGTCATGGGACTCATTTTAAGTTTTGTACAAATACATAAAACATGCTTTAAAATGTAAAAAAAAAAAATCTGTAGCAAGTCACGGAATTCATGATTTATGAATAAAATGAGCCATTCCTCTTGCTTCAACAATACATAGAGAAAGGTGTTTAATTATTATAAAATATTAATTTAAAGTTTTGAATTATCTAAATTTAATTTAAAATTTTAGTTAATATATTATATAAAAAAAATGAATGAATATAATTGTTTTATCATTTATCCATGTGACTGTTATTTTTTACTTTAAACAACTCATTTTCCTTTTTAAATTTTGTATAATTTAAATAAAATTATATTCTCATATAATGGTACAGGAATGAACCTAGTTAAAGAAAAATTTTCAAATAAATATCAAAGAAAAAAAGGTACAACAATTCTCCCTAATACCCAAAAACAACTAAAGTTACACATTAGAATTAAAATTTAATGAAAAATGATGAATATGCCCCATTCTCTATTTATAATTGACTTTCATTTATTTGTAACTGATAAGAATTTACTTGTAAGTAACATAAACTCATTAGCAAGTAATAATAGTTTCACTTGCAAATAAATCTATATCACTTACAAATAGGTCACTTATATAAAAAGGGTATTTTCATCTTTTATCTTTCAATTTTAATTCAAATTACAAATCCTGGTAATTTTAGGAAATTAGGTGAATTGGATTCTTTTTTAAAAATATCTTGATTTCCTGGTATTTATCTGAAATTTTCCCTTAGTTAAAAGGTCAAAAATCCTTTTTTTTTTCTGTGAAAAAAAAAATAGTTAAAAGTTAAAGGGTAGAAAGAGTGCAAGTGGGCATAAGCCTAATTAATGCACAAATTTTTTTTCCGACCCATAGGCCCAATACAGCCAATGTTTTTTCGGCTAATGCCCAGTACAACCAATCTAATAAAACTTCTTTATTATATGCCCTCACATTACTTCTGGTCATCATTTGACATTATTGCAGCATCTATCCATTTAAATTCAACTTGTGTCCAAAAATTTTATCTCTAATCAATATTGATATTAATTAGGTAAATACTGATGTATTGGAAAAAAATTTGAGAAAAGAGTCATATTGTTTTCAAATCTAGATTTTATATTTAATAGTAATGATTAATGTTAATATTCATATAAATTATTAATCAATATAATAAATATCAAAATTATGAATTATAAAATTTAGTTCATAAGTAAGAATAGTATTTATTCTTTAAACTTTGTTCATCTACATAGTCCCACGAAGTTATTACTTTAAACCATAAAAAGCATATTTGGAATTTAAATTTATTTAACATTATAATAAAATTTTCTAAAAATATATATTTAGAGAATTGACAATTATTATAAATTTTAAAAATAATATTATTTTTATTATTAAAAATATTATAATAACAAATCATACTATTTATAAGTCATAAATTATACATAAACAAATGTGAATTATATATATAACTAAGACCTGGCTAAAATAATAATCACAAATCATGCGGATAAAGTCTCATATATCTATTTGTTTAATTTAAAAGTTAAATAAGAAGAAGGAGGATATTATCAACATTTATTCTCAACATTTCATTATGGTGGAGATAAATATATTCATCACATATTCAATAATCTAAGATGAAAAACTTTTCACTCTTGACCAAAAGCTATTTATAATGAAGAGATTTTATAATAATTTGTTAGCTTAATATGTATAAGCGTTGTAACATGTGAAAATATATATTTCCATATCAAAATGAAAAAATTGGTTGAAAAAAAAATATTGGTCAAACTATTTATTGATGCATTTAATGAATAATTTTGCTAAATTACTATGTTAAATAGGATTTTCACAAATATTCTAATTATTTGTTGTAAACCTAAGATATAAAATCACTAATATTTTCATTGCATAATCTGAAAATTATGCATTAAATATAATTAGTTAAGCAAACAATTATGCAAACTTTGGGTTGAGAATTAATAATAAACACACATTTAACCATTTTATAGATACATTTATCAAAATCATAAAATACTTGTACAATTTACGTGATTCTTGGATGTGCCCATATATATTAACTAGATACATTCTATAAATGTAGAGATTCATTCTTAGTCATAGCTATAAGAGATCAAGAAATTAATGTACCTTGAGAATGAATTATACATAAGAATTCTTGAATTAGATAATATATACTTGTTATGCATGAAGATTAATCTTCTAGTTTTTCAATAGAAGTTTATATAAATTCTCAATAATTTTTTGTATCATAATTGAATCGAGATAATCGAATTGGTCATGACAAACCAAAAATGTCGAATAAGTAAACTTCTAGTTACTATAACATATTTCTCATTTACAATCTTAATATAATATTAATCCAACGCAGCAATATCTTTGAAGTTTAGTAGATTTAACGTTCCTTTTTTGTTAAGAATGATAAAAAAAAGATTCGTCATTTATGATTAATTTTCGTAAAGGAAAGTATCTTTTCCTCTACAGCTATTTGCTTCAACTTCATAGTGACTGAAGTCTTTATCAGATATATTCTACTCAATATAATATTAAAATTGACATAATTTATTTTCAAATGAGAAAAAATTCCTTTCTAACGACTATCGTGGCGGGATAATTTTTATTTTTTCTCTACTGTGAGTCTTTTGTTGGTTGAATCTTAGAATCAAAGACATCTATACTAGTTTTTCAAGAACCAACAATAATATATTAAATATAGCTCTTCAAGAACAAGCATACATCATATTTTTTACGATGACCATACCATTTTTTGATATGGACGCATTAGATGACATACTCTCGAGAATTCAGAAAATACAATAGGCTTCATGTTGTATCACATCTCATAGTAGGAACCATTTAGATTTCACTGAAATGCATTTAGAAACAATAGTAATCCCAATTTTCTCTCCCAACTTAACTAATTATAAAAAAAAATTATTTTTAGGTGCTTCAAATTTTTATTTGAAGACCTTAAAATTCTCTATAAAGGAAAAATATTAAAGTGGAATTTATTAAACTAATTAATACAGTTCATTCCTCAAAATTAACTGGTCATATAGTTCTTGAAATTTCCTGATTTTGTCCTTGAAATTTCCATAACTTGAGTTATATTTGACTATATGGGACAATGTTGATCTCATTTTAAAACTTAGAATTAAAAAAGATTAAATTTGATTAAAAAATTGATACTTAGCGATATTAATTTATTTTAATTTAATTAAAATAAAATTAAGAAAAAAAAGGAAAGAGCGTGAACCCACTTGAAAAGATGGGTCCCACTAAAAGGAATGGGAGAAGATATATCCCACATAAAGAGAATTAAAAAAGTGGATAAGTGCTAAAAATCAAAGCATCATAAAAGGACACATGGCACCAATACAAACCATCAACACTAAGCCCAATAGAGAAGTTAGCACTGTGCAGCTAGCTTGATCATCCTTTTAATGGTAGATTGCTTATTTTAAAAAAAAAAATATCAGGTGATATTAATTAAATTAAAAAGAATGAATGCACTTACAACACCTAGAAAGTAGAGCTGGCAAAATAGGTCAAATCCAATGAGTCAGCCTGTTTAATCCGATAAAATGAACAGTCTGGACTTTAAACATATGAGTTTGAATAGGAAACAGGCTTTTTGGGCCCGTCCCATGACAGGCCAACCCGATTGGTCCATTTTCTTTTTTTTTTGTTTAAAATATTTTAAAACATCATTTTATTGATTAGTGATATATAAATTATAAAATTTAAATATTATATTATTTTTTATTGAATAATAATAATTAGTTGTATTAATTTAGATAATAACATAAAAATATATATATATATATATATAAACACCAATTCGTGCGCTTATGCCATACAGGCTCAAACTTCTTATCCCAAACTTATTTGGCAATTCGGGTTTTTTTATCCGACATGTTTTGGACCCAACCCATGGCGGACTGGCGTGGAGTACCCACTCTATTAGAAAGATGGGTCCCACATAAAAAAAAGGATAAGTGATAGAAATCAAGGCATTATAAAAGGACACTTGGCAGTCTAATAGAAGAGCAAGCATTGTACTTGATCATTCTTTTTTTATTTGAAACAACTACAAACCCTACTCACTCCAGCAATGGGATTTGATCCCACAGCCTCCTTTCACTCTGGAAGCACTTGGTGCCAAGACAATTGACAGCTTAATCCTCCTTTTTAATTATATATTAATACAAATTTCTTATAACCACCCACTATGGTTATAATCGACTTATTTTTCTCTTTATATAATATTTTCAAAAAATAAATGTTATTCAAGACAAAGAGATGATGATATTACTTCTCTCTTTACCATCATACTAAAACTTTGTCGTCTTCTTAAAAATTCTAAATTAAAAAAATTATCATGTCCCACCTCAAAAATAGGAGCATTATATTTTATGATAATAAGTTAAAAATATTGATTGTAAATAATTTTTTAATGATAAAATCCATTTAAATTTATAAAAGGACAAAAATTTCGACGATAAAAACAACTTTAAGTCTATAAACTTGGTCTGTAATTGAATTACTCCCTCAAAATAAAGAAAAAAATAAAAAAAGGCCCTTGTCTTTTTTCTGATAGTTCCAAGTAGACGTGGCCAAGCCTAAAACCTCAAGTATATCACCATATTTCGTTTAACTTTATTGATCAAATAAATATTAATGCTTCCATAAATATCTTATCTGCCATTGTTAGCTTTTTTTAATGGTATATTCATACTCATAACTACTATGGTTGGAGTCGTGATAACGGATTGGACGGTTTTAATCTTTCGAAATTCCCGTTCTTTTCATTGGCCAAAAGACTGTGACGTTATTTTATTAATTTTTCAAAAAGAAATTGGGGGATTTAAAATAATTATGAATTGGGACATAAAGACACCAAATATTTTCAAATAAAACAAAAAAAGAATAAAATTACCAAAAATACCATTAAAGCTCCCCAGCGAATACCCCACCATCATTGGCACTGCTGCTAGTGGCTGGTCAACACTATTGGCAACAGGTCAATAATCATTTCGATTGATTATTCTGAATTTTTGCAACTTGAAATCTAAAATTTTACTTTGAATTGTTTAAATGTTGTTGTAACTTTTTTTTTTACAATTTTTAACTTACTTATTTTGAATTTGTAACTTATTTTTTAAATTCTTACTATGAATTATTCTAATACTTTGCAACTTTTTTTTTAATTTTACAACTTACTTACCCTAAATTTATAATTTGATATTCAAAATTTTTACTTTGAATTGTTCTAGTGCTTTACAATTTTTTTTTATATTTTACAACTTCCTTACTTTGAATTTACAACTCATTTTTCAAATTTTTACTATAAATTATTTTGGTACTTTGCAACTTCTTTTTCAGATCTTACAATTTATTTACTCTGAATTCACAATTTAGTTTTCAAATTTTTACTACTTCTTTTTCAAATGTTTTCAATTGAAAACATTTAGAAGTTAAAATTAAATTTTTTCATAGTAAAAATTTGGAAAAACGACTTACAAATTCAAAGTAAATAAATTGTAAATTTGAAAAAGAAGTTATAAAGTACTAAAACAATTTTCAAAATGAAATCGCAAATAACTGAAATAATTTATGGTAAAAATTTTGAAAACAAATTTCAAATATAATTCATAATAAATATTTGAAAAATGAGTTACAAATTTAGAATAAATAATATGCAAGAGTTGGAAAAGAAGTTAAAAACCACTAGAATAATTTATAGTTAAAATTTAGAAAATAAGTTACAAATTTAAAATAAGTAATCTACAAATTTTAAAAAAAATTACAAAGTAAAAATTTAAAAATTAAGTTGAGAATTCAAAACAAATAAAAATGTAAAATTTGGAAAAAAGTTGTACAGCATTTGCTGAAGACATTGTTTACCGATGGCCGTGAGCACGTTGACTGCACGTTCAAATATAAGTAAGGACTCCCTCACATCATTTATATGAGCCATGATTTATAAGGATTTTTTATAATCTCAAGTATTTTACTTCCTCTAATTTTATTTATAAAATTTTTTTTTATAATTCTAAATATAAGAAAAAAAAGAGTTTATTTTAAAAAATTATCCTTCATTAATTATGTGAAAGAGATTAAATACATTAGTGATTCAAATTAGTATTAAATTAAGTAAGCGTAATTTTAGAAAAAATTTAAAATGTGAGATGACTTAATTAACTTTAACTAATTAAAACTAATTTTTTTAATATTCAAGAAGTAGTTTTTTTCCTTATAAATGGGATCGGAGGAAGTACTTTTCAAAAGTTTATGAAATATTAATTGCTTTATTAAAAAAAAATCTCTTCTTGGAATTTGTTTTATGAAGCATTAAGTAGATACAATATTGTACTAAGTCTATGGTATTTATTAAAGATAAAAATGAAAACCAAAATAATTTTTAGATAATTTTATTAATGCAACTAATTTTTTTAAGTTCCAGTAAAATAATTAAAACCTACTTAGAGTATATTAAGAAACGAATGGAGTAAAATTTGTACTTCCTCCGTTCTAGTTTATAGTGCATTTTTAACTACCACACAAAGACCAAAACAATAATTAGTAGGGGAAATCACAGTTGGAGACTAAAAGTTTGAATTAAATACAGTAAAGGATCTTACAGTTTTTTCAGTAGTAAAAACAGAATAAAGCAGCAGTAAATTCGCGATTTTCAGTAGTAAAAAAAACTGCAAGATCCTTTACTGTATTTAATTCAAACTTTTGGTCCCCAACTGTCATTTCCCCTAATTAGTAACTAAAAAAATTTCTCACCTTTTCTCAAATTATTATTCTCATTAAATATATTGGGAATGAAATATTTTAATAATAAATAAATATTTAGGCCCACTAGTCTGGGTAATCTTAAAAAAAAAATTACACTATATAATATAATCCCTAAAATATACTATATTATAAAATATAAATATTTTAAAAAAGTACACTATATATACTATATAACGGACGGAGTACCATTTTGTATAACATGCAATTGATACAATTTATTTGCATCTCTATGTGTGCAATTTGTAATTAATGCATTGAATTTTGCTTCTCTCCGTGCAATCTTCTATTTATATATATATATATATATATATAGATGAAAAGCATTGATTCTACATTAACTCAAATTTAGTGATGCTGGCATGGAATGACACTTGTGCAGGTAATGTGGCTTAGCGGTGTGGACTAACATGACACCTCTACATGATTTGAATTTTTTCCTACATTTTCATATTCAAATTTTTTTATACAATTTCCATATATAATTACAATAAATTATGGTTGACTACTATTCAATTCCAAAATAATTTCAACACATTCATTCCTAATTCAATATGATTGAATAAATCAATCAATACCAACTTAAATATACTCTCTCCAGTCCCATTTATAAAAAAAAGAAAATTATTTTATAAGTATTAAAGAAGAAAGTTAAAGTTAATTAAAAATAATTAATTTATCTTATAATTTTAATTATTTCCAAAATTATCCTTATTTAATTAATTTTTCTCTCTTAATTTCTTCTAAAAATACATCTCGTGACTCTCAATAATATTAATGAAGGAGGATAATTTTGGTAAAAAGAAATTAATGCAAGTTAACCTTTTTTCCCTTATAAAATTGTAATCCATTTTTTCCTTGATATATATTTTCATTCCTACTATTATTACCGAGTCCATTGCATCATTTACAAAGATCTGAGTCCTTTTTTTCCTCCTCCTTCTTCCTATCTCTCTAGTTGTATAGAAACATGTGTCCACAGCGAGGGTGGATTCTCCATTGATTCAGATCCACTTGGAAGCTTCTTCATCCACAAACCCTTCATCCAGTTGTATAGAAATCCTCAAGGTACTTCTCTCAATTCAAGATTCTTGCTGTATATAGGGGATGTGTCAAAACGTAGAGAAGGTGATCTGATTTTGGAGGCAAGGATCATGCTGATACGATACTGCAACGTGAAGCTTGTGCATATCTGTTTCGACTTTTAAGGCCTTTCACCAACCTAATAAGATATGACAGATAGGATGCTGCAATCTACTCGATCTATGCCAGCCATTGTCACACTATAATAATAAACAATATAATAAACTAACATCAACCTTTCAAATAGATAAGCGGCAGACTTTACTGAGTACTTTCATCATAATTCAGTAATTCTTTATCCTATTGGCTATTTTTTATAAACTATATTTTTCCAGAAATAAAAAGGCAGTGGACAAAACTATATTGATTAGAGCGTGTTAGATGTGCCTGAATGCAAGTAGTAGTAAATTGGGATTGTCTAATGAATTATTCATTAGACAGTAAAAGGGATTTGTTGTCCTGTTTATCATGGAGACGACGAAGAGGAGAAAACAAATCAGGTAAAACGAGGGAGAAAACAAGCATTAACTACATTATCTCTGTTGACGGTATGAATAAAATATCAATGCACAGATCATTTTCTAATTATATAAAAAACACAAGCGTGTAATGGTTTTTAAAAAACACAAAGGAGACAAAATTTTAATACATTGATAATATATTCATATTTTTTATTTAATGTACTAGCAGGCCCAGACAGAATTAAAAGAGTAGGGTATATATTGAATTGTCACGTCCATGTTTCAAAATTGAATATTTGCATGATCCATCCATCCAAAGAGAGAGAGAGGAAAAAAAAACTGTATCAGACTCCCTCTCTCTCTCTCTCTCTCTCTAAATATCTCTCCTTGATTGCACCGTATTGCAAAAGATCTAAACTGACGTTTTTCCTGACTAATTTGTTGCGGTTGGGTTTTGCTTGGGCTTCCTCTTCCTACTCCTTTTCCTGTCCCCTTCCATAT
The DNA here is from genome assembly GCA_026686845.1 of Adenanthera pavonina. Classification (NCBI taxonomy): domain Eukaryota; kingdom Viridiplantae; phylum Streptophyta; class Magnoliopsida; order Fabales; family Fabaceae; genus Adenanthera; species Adenanthera pavonina. The sequence continues at coordinate 3,993,634 of JAIVEN010000019.1, read as the reverse complement.
TTTCCTGCATAGAAACATCCCTTGAAGAAACCATGAAGTAACACATGGAAGCCCTAACATCTTTTTTCCTTTTTCTTTTTTTTGAATAAAAAGGCTATGGCAGAATCATATAGAGAAGGAATCAGAGAACTAGCAATTAGTTACAATCCAGAACAAGGATAGTCCTACAGCTATAGCTCAAACGGGCTTCCCTAAGATTCTTAGGCCAAGAACAATATAAATCAGATTGCATGTAATGAGCTTCTCTCACAAGCAAGTCGATAGCTTGGATGACTTCTCTTCTCTAGGGGCCCCAACATCTAATTTGTTCTTGACAAATAAGACTCTTAACATCTAATTCTATAGATCCTAACTTATAAACAGCAACGCAAAATATAAAATCGATAACAAAGCACACTATTCATAAATCAAGCACAGTAAAAGTCATTCCTTAGATTCTGTTGCGATGCACAGGAAAACATGTATAGATCGTTAAATAATAAACCTCATTTCTTTAGTTAGCACATGCCTCTACACACAATTTCCAGATTAATCAAATCCTTATTCGTGAAAAAATCTCTCAGCTTCACTTAAAATTTATGCGCAATCCTAAACCCTGTTATTGTGAATTATATTATAAATCAAATATGATTCTTAAGCCTTATTTATTTAAAGTGGAGCGCCTTGGCATACATGAACTAACGAACAAAAGATTATTGTGAACAGGGAGCTTAACAAGTGCTCAAGATGAAAATAAATAAATAAATATAGAAAACTTGGAAAGCTCACCTTTGCCGACCCAATATTTTGGCTTTCATGACTCTTTTTTTTCTTGCATGATAATGGGTTTGGACCCTACAAAATTGAAGTGTAACGTTAAAACTTGCTTAGACAAATCTAATGGAAAATGTAAGCAGCCAAACATGCTATCAAATAATTAAATTCATTACAATTCTTTTGGCCAAAAAAATTCATTATAATTTCATTGAACTTCAGATTTTAATAAAAAAAAAATGAACAAGCAGTACATACGGCATTATAGTGAATTTACCTTTGCTTTCTTTTTCTTGAACTGAGGTTTATCCTTAATGCTCAGTTGTTTCCTTGCACTACTACTTACTTTTACTGCCTTCACATCCATAGTTTGATCCCCTAAATCCTCGTCTTCATCTGAAGAATTTGTAGCTTCTACACCAGTTGATGTATTGTGTAATCTTTTCTTAAGTATTTGATACTCTCTGTTAGTCATATGTGATCGCTCTTCTTCTGAAGCTTTAACATATTCTCTTTGAAATTCAGATACAGGTTCGAGAAACAGAGCATTTCTGAGACCATATATGAGCGGCACACCAGGTACCTGAAGACAATCAAGTAAGAATAAACATCAATTCAAGGGCACAATTCTAAAATTATTGCACGACTAGTATATTGTAAGTAAAACTATAAGATAATTTTAGAATTTGTTTATTACAAAAAATTTTACTGATTTGACTTCTTTAATAATCAGAAGCATAAGCTTCATCATAAAATGTCATAAAGAAAATCAAGTACACAAGTAATACTATTAATAAGGTTTGATTTCATAAGGCACAAAAGGCAACCTGGCAGAAAACTAATAATTGAAAAAAAGGAAACGTAGCAAAGAAAAAAGTGATACTAAACATATAAAACCACATAACCCCTCTAGTGAGAAATAACTATGAGAAATGATCTTAAACTCCTCTCCTCTCATGCCAGATCATGTAGCAGACAAGCTGCATAGATATGAAGAAGTTGTTGACATGGCTAAACACCCAAGAGGGGGGATGAATTGGGTGATTTGAATTTTTCATCTAATCTGAAGACATTAATGAAACAATGAAGATAATAAAACAAGGATAAACAAAATATCTTCAATGTGATGAAGAGAATAATGAAATAGAGAAGGGACAAAAGAAATTTTTCTAAGTTCAGCCTACACTATTTGACCCATAGTCAGCCATCACTTGAGATTTACATTATCTCCACAAGTTTTAAATGGGCACTTGTGAGATTCAGTACAATGCTACATTCTTCCACGAACAATACTCTCTCCATACAATGAGTGATTTAATAACCCACTCAAGATACCCACTATCTTGAGTCTACTCAGAAAGATTCGTGATAAAAGCTTAAAGCTTTTCAGCAATAGATCCTCCCTCAAAGAGGTAGGTATAATACACAGGTGGTTGAGCATATTTATGAGCAAAAGAACAACAAATGTAATTGCAAATGATTTCAGAACTCTCTTTTTGTTCTTTTTTGCATAAATGAACCACTATTTATAAGTGAAACTCATTAACTAGCCTTTAAGCACAATTAATTTGCCGTTACTCAGAAATTTAGTAACCGTTGAAAGTGCATTTAATGCGCACCTACCCACATTAAACGATTACAAATGGCAAATAATTGTTTATACTAAGTATGCATTCTATTTGAAACGTGTTTCACCATAAAATAAATGATTAATTAAGCTAGAAGAGAACAATTTTAATATAGAAGAAGAAATTATGTCCATTTTCTAGCTTGCCTAGAGATGAAGAGAGAGTGAGAAAAACATATATGAGAGATTAAAATGTAATCAATTGTCTAATCAAAGATAACCGGTTATCGAGTAAGAGAAGTGAATAAGAGAAGCTAACATAACAGATTATATTAAGAGTAACAAATTAGCTTGGGAAATTTTCGAGTGAAGAGACGATATAATTAATTAAAGGCTCAGATATAATAGGTTAGATGTGAAACAGAGAGCTTAGCATACTTGTAGAGAAACATAACTTGTTACATAGCATAGACTAACAGATTATATGAGGGAACATAATCGATTATGAGATATAAGTAATCAGTTAGGATGCGAAATTGAAGCATACCAGAGAGGAACAGAACTCGTCAATCGATTGTTTTGAGGCATAACTGGTTATATCAGAGAGTAGAAGATGAACTGAAATGACTTGCTGATATAATCAATTATATATTGAGATAATCGATTAGCATGCAAACCAGTGACATACTGACTTGGCAGAAATGCGATAATCGATTACTTTCCTGAAAGTAATTGGTTATAACAGTTAAAGAAGGCGAGACCAAGATAATTGCTGGTATAATAGGTAATGACTAAAGGGGTAATCGATTACTTTGAAGAGATTATATGAAACTAGAAGTGTAAGGCTAGAAACTACTTCTAGACTTAGAATCTTCTAAAATATTAAACTTTGAGCTCAGAAATTATTTGAAAACACTTATTCAAAGTTAGTTTGCTCATGACTCAAACCACTTACAGAAAGAACCTAAGAAACTTGTCTTAAGTTATCTTTAACTAGTTGACTTCTTTTAAATTATGCCCGAGCCCCGAATAATAAATATATCCTGCAAAATAATTCTTCTCTAGTTTTGTTATCATCAAAACATAGGAATATTAACAGAAGTAATATCCAAAAAAAAAAAATTGGCAAACAACGTCATTAAATTGGTGCGCAAATCCAGAACCTCACCCTACCTAGTTTTTGGAATTAACGGCTTTAGTTTTGCTTCTGACAGAACTGGTAAACAGTATGCCTAATACCAGCAGTAATTTGTCTTCATAGCATCTCTATTGGAATCAAGTTCTAAACAATCAGACAAGAATGAAAAATCTTCATGAAGAATACAATATGAAGGCAAATTAAGCCCAATAAATGGAAGAATTGATTTATCAATATTATTTAAGCATCTAGTTAATCAACTATGTCAATAACTTTTGCCAAGATTCTGTTTAATAGTACAATAAATAGAAACTAATATTCCACTCTAAAGTAATCAAAAGGGGGAAAATACCTGTCGCAACTTTGCTCGCAACTCAGTATCTTGACTAGCAACAAAAAAGTGCTGTGAATTACTTTCTCCAATAACCTCCATGAAGCATTTAACAGGATGCTCACATCTTTCATGCTCACATCTACATGATGAAGTTCAAACTCAAGTAAGAAAAGACACATGGCAAAACTAGTATTCAAATATCTAAAAGTTCATGTGCATAAACAACATAAATCAAAATTGGTTCATCATCAGATTGTGGTATTCTTAGAGTCAGAACCAAAAGCAGCTAGTCCACTATTATGTCAAACAAATAAAATGAAAATAAATCATTTGCTTTTAGAGACTTGTTGAGCTGACGCTCAAAATCATTCTCTAAATGATATTTAGCATACAAAAAAATTAGCCATGTCAAAATGCCTCAGTATTTTTGAGTTAAGTATGTAGAAATTGATTTTTCATGAAACTGAAGGATCATCTTGTTCGCCAAGAAAAAAAACTCATACATCTCTACAGCAATGAAAATGAAGTATTAAGCAAAATTTATAGGAATGTAGTTCAAACTATCTTGATATTGAATCAGTTATCTGTTGTTATACATGTCATTTTAATGACAAGACGATCAATAATATAGAGAGAAAAAAGGTAAATAAAATTACTTTGCTTTATTACTCAATTATTTGTCTACTAGAAATAGGGATGGCAAACCTGGCAATTATAAGTTGACGAGCTGCCTCAAGGGCCCCAGAAAATGAGTGACCAAGTCGTTTCAACTCTTCTATTACACATCTGCATCCCCTCCATCCAAAACTCACAAGGAATGAGAATTGAAAAAGTAAAAGGTAAAAAAAGAAAAAGAGACGACATAATTGCACACAACTGATATGCGTGAGCAATAAAACAGAGGTAAAAATTAATCATGCTTTAATATATAAAAATCAGAAAAATAAACAGACCTGGTTGTGTAGAGCTTGACATCAGAACTTAGGATACTGCCAAGGGACTTGTCAGCAGGAGTTATCTTATTCTGAAGAAGGTGGTGTACAAAATTTCCATCCAATAAAACCCTGAAAGGCTTTCGAAAGCCAAAGCAAGAAGTGTAAAATGTGATAGTCTTCCTATGCTTCTTCTGCTTCTTCACCTTCATCTGTGAAAAACAACCAAAATGCAAGTATCACCACATAGCAATTCACGGAAGTTTTCACCATTGTAGGGCAGGCAACAAGGAACAAAACATTTTACAATGTTGCACAAAATGTTATATTATTTCATAGCATTAGATAAAGTCAAATCAAAAGGAATTAATTATTTTTTTTTTCTTTCCCTAAATTTTAACACTTAGAAGAAAATGCTATTATCAACCTAACCAGTATTAGTAAAGACAAATCACCCATAGCAAACTCTTAAGAAAATAAAACCTGAAATAATGACATCACCAAGTCATCAAAACCAAGGGAGGCATTTCATTATTCAAATAACCAAAGCTAGTAAATCACCTAGTGAAGCTTGTTGTCTTCATAATCATACATCTAACAAAACGCTTCACTAGCATATTGAACAATAAAACAAACTAGCAAAACCAAAATCACCTCTAAGGATGCAAATAGGCCAAGTCAGGCCAAGTGATGTGAACCTGAAGAGCTCAATTAACACATTATATAATCCAACTCATATATTGGACTTTAATTTCGGAAGCCTATTGTTAGGAGGACCTTTCAACATATTAGACATTCTTTTTGGAGCATATTTCATCACAATGAAGGGTCAAGGTGCTAATATACACTTGAAGGAGTCAAACAATCGAGCCCAAATACATGCTGGAATGGGCCATGCAAGATTAATGATGTTCTCATATATCCCAAAGAATATTAGAATATTTTTGAAGCCCAAATGGAGAGAAGAGCCCAAGTTCCAAGTCTCACTTATATTAATTTAGGATTATCTTTTTGTTTTGATTTGATTTGATTTGATTTAAATTAGGATTAGGATAATTTTGAGATTTCCTATTTGTATTCAAAGGGATCAATCATAGGCTTAGATTTAATTTAATTTAATTTAAACTTTATTAGATAGAACTTATCTTTATCTGGTAGCTCTAAGAGATTTATTAGGATTTAGTTTTCTTTTCCTATTTATAGACCTTTGTAGTGCTTCTTTAAACAGATCAATATTATTCAGAGTTTATTCAATTAATGAGTTTTGCTAGTTCTTTGTGTTCTTTTGATAATACATCTGACTTATCAAGAGTTTGATCTACTCTTGTGGCATCTTCCTATAGCTAGAATTCTTTGAGGCAGGTTCTCATTGGGTTCTAGTTTAATCAACCTGTTTAAGTCAAGTTTCCACATTGTCCTCTGTATTTTCTGGGTTCCCGAGACAGGTTACTCGTAGGGTCCATATCACCAAGTTTCGGCTAAATAGGTCAGGCCTGTATTGCAAGCCTAAAACCTTAGTTTGACTTGTTGGCCTATATAAGGTTTTTTTTCAAGCTCAGGCTTGAGCCTTGTAAAAAACTTACCTGACCTAAAATCTATTTAAAAACCTATTTACAACCTCAATCATTAAACCTCATAATCAAGAAAAAATAAACAAAATTCCATAGATTACTACATAAAACACCAAAATATAACTACAAGTTCATAAGATACAAACAGCAAGATGATTTTGTTCATAAGTACATTAATCAAGATCTAGCAAAGCTACTCCAATCCAACAATTGAACAACAAATCAAAATTGAATTATGAAAGAAAATTTACACAAGTACATTAGTCCTTTTTCCTAGCAAGGCAACACTAATAATCAAATCTTCAATATGACCTCTTCTTGTTCGGGTGTCTCCTTCACAATGAAATAATGCATTAACATGTAACACAATATAACTAGCCAAAATAAACAAATATAACTAGTATAACTAGCAATGTAGACAGCAAAGTAGCAAAATGAACACTAAAACCAGCCATTATACATATAAACATTATAACTTGCAATGTAACAGCAAAGTAGTGAAATAAATACTATAATTAGCAAAGCAGTAAAATAAACAGTATAACCAGTAATGTAATAGAAACCACCCTGCCTCCAACACTAAACAATAACCACTTAACCAACAATATAACTACTTAAGTTTAAAAGTGAGATTGCTACTTTGCTGCATTTAACAATAACCACCCTGCACTTAAGGTTCTTACCTTTTATTTTCTCTTCAAGACATATTTATTAGATAGACTTGACTCGCAACAATCAATTAGAAATATAGTTATTATACAAGAGAGGATTGCTTTATACAAGGAAAAATGAAAGCAATTTTTCATCAATAACATCTCAATTTCTTGTTTATTCTATCTTAACAAGATTTGGTTATAAATCCCATTCATCCACAAATTCTTCACCTAAACAAACAAACACAATAAAGAAGAAGATATGAATGACATACTCTCCATGCATTGACAGATAGCAGCGTTAAGAATTCTGAATTTTGCCCATTGTTTCATTAAATATTCAAAAGTAAAAGAGATAGATAACAGCATCAATTAACTTTTAGAAAGGGAAAAGAAGCTATATTTTGTTGGAATTGCAATTTTCCTTCGTAAATAACTGAAGGAGTATCTATTTAATTTTCTTTTGCTTGCGTATATAGGTAATGACTAATGAGTGACAAAGAAAAGCAGCTATATTTTGCTCTCTATTAAGATTAATGAAGATGCTAATTATTGACCATATGAAAAAGATAACTATACAATGTGAAATAAACAATCAGTGGACTCAGAAAAAAGTGAATATGAGTGTCTTAAATACACATTTGAATCTGGTTCAGAAATTGCAGCAGCACAAATCTTAAGCTTGAGCATACCAACGTAACTTTGGGCATGGTAATCATTGGTTGACAAGATTGAGCAACCATGGGAAGAGGGAAGCAATCTAAAGATGATATATGAACATTAGAAATCCAATTAGCAGGTGCAGATGGTAGGGGATATGAGTTAATCTGATGCACGAGACTTGAAGAATATTGTGGCATGTTACTAATAGTAGATAGTGGAACCAGATCTTGGACATTAGTAGAAACCAGATGAATTTGAGAAGAAGGAGTAGAACAACACTTATTTCTTAGTGTAAGAGTCGTGTGACTGATCTTCTCAAATTAACTCTTACACTGTGAAATAAACAACCAGTGGACTTAGAAAGAAGACTATACAGTATATAGAAACATATATGAATATGAATCATAACCGAAGACAAATAGATGCCAAACTTAGAAAAAAAATTTAAAAGCATCACAAAAGGACGCACATAAAAAAATGAAACAAAAGGGAATGAACACAAAATATATATATATAATGAGATAGCATCAACCACTGTAGTTGCTTCACACAGATGAAAGGAACAGAGCGCGGCAATCTCATACATTTTTCTTCCAAGTAAACTAAGCTTCCCATCAGTATTTTGTATCCAATCTCGGATAATCGAATAAGTCGAAGGACAAACTAAATAGAAATCAAATGAACCCAACGTACCTGCGATGATTGTGGAAGGCTTGAAGCTCAAACTCGAAGGGCTAGCTCCAAAGGCAAAACTTCGGAAACTCCAAAAGAGGTGAGAGAGAGACCGATGGTCGGAGAAGCTGTCCGATCCGAAAGGAAGGAAGGGTCACCGTCGGTCAGAGAGACGAGAGAGACTGATAGAGGTCGTCACTGAGAGTTGAGAGCAATGAAGAGAAAATAGGTTCCTAGGGTCTGTTTGGTACGGGTAGGGGAATAAGGAACTGTTTGATTCTGTTTATGAAAATAATTTTTTTATTTTTAAAAATAAAAAATTTAAAAAATTTGTTGGGTAAATCTGTATTTTAGGAATTATTCTGAAAAATAAAAAAATAAAAAAATTAGAACATCTTTAAGATATTTTGCAGTTTTTATTTTGGAAAATATAAAGAATTGTGAGAAATATCCACCTCATTAATGGTAAAGTTATAAATTTTGAATAACTTATTTATCACTCACTAGTTATGATTTTGAGAACAATTACTCAAACAGATTTTTTTGTATTCTTGTTTTCAAAACTTATTCTCGAAAATAATTTTACAAAATTGTCTTCAGAACAATAAAACAGAAAATACTGTCAAACAGACCCTAAGAAATTTTTAATGAAGGGAACTGAGGGATTTTAAAATTTTTTTATTTAGTAAAATTAAAGTAGAGAAAATTAAAAAAATTTTAATAAAAGCTTATTGAAAGAAAATGGAGGAAATCAAGTAATGAATATTTAGAAAATTAAGAAATAAATACATTCTCTCATAAAAAAGTTTAATTTGGAGAGAATTTTTAAAGGGGTGAGGGAGAGAATTAGAAGAAATTAAATTTCCCTTAATCCCCTTATTGGAGGACATTAAATTCCTTCTAATCCCCTTCAGTATTTTTAGTGACGGGATTAAATCCCCTCTAATTTCCTACCCCCTTAAAAAACCTCAATACCCTCAAATCAAATACACATTTATGCTATGATTGGTACAAAATGGCAATAAGAATGGGAATGTAAATGGGAATTGGAAAAGATCTTTTTAGAAAAGAACTTCACCCCTACCCATTACCTAACCTAATAATTATTCGAGCAAACGTGGTTTCATATAATCTTTTAAAACATTAAAAAATAAAATAACATATTAATTTTATTTATTAACAAAAACATAATTATTTATATAAAAATAGATTTCCTTAAAAAATAATGTTAGGATAAAAATTATTTTTTTAAAAAATTATAAATATTTACAATTATACATTATTTACACATAATATTAAATTAAGAAATCAATTTAAAATAAAATTAAAACTTTAAAATCTTAAAAAAGTTTTTTTACAGTAATCATATAATAAATGTATTACAAAGAAAAATATTTTATAAAATCAATTATTAGAATTTTTCTTTTAAAAAAAAGAAGAATAGGCCAAACTCAGCTTGAAACTCGGCCTGACTCAAACGATAACCTGACCATGACCCAATAAGACCGAGTTGAATTAGGTCAACATGACACGAATTTACTTGCACAGCCTTAATTTGTATAATTTTCTAGCCATAATTTACACAGAATTATAATTTCCTCAAGCAAGGGCATTAGCCTATGCAGACACTTAATTCAATTAATGAATGGGTACAGAGTACTTGATCAAAACTTGCTTCACTTAATCAATCTATGTAAGTACAATCATCAATACAAACTAGCAACAAAAAAAGCAACCTTATATGTAAAATATATGTGTATATATAATAATTTCTACAGTCATGCATTGGTAGTAATTCACATTATATCATTACCACTTTTTTTTAGTAAAATGTAGTATAATTCAACTCAAAGAAGCATGTAAAGGGGAATCGAGAAAATAGAACAAAAGAACCCCAAATCAAAAGAAACAACTAATGCAGCATTTTAATCACAACACTATAAAAAATAAAAAAATTATCAATATGCTACAACTAAAAATATATTTCTTAAGATACTATAAAAATTGGATTTTGATGTTTTAGACACCGAAATCTACTTTTTCAAAATTATTTTTTAATTCATTGGGAAAAATCTCAATGTTTCTGGTAACGAGATCCTTCCCTAATAAAACAAGTGTGTAGCTTGATCCTATTATCCCCACCCCCAAAACTTGTTTTTTCTCTGTTTCTTTTGTTAAATTTCCACGTAAGACCATTTACTTTTCCATATTCCAAATATTCGCTAACATCTTCTCCTTTCTCAAAACACACCAAAATAAATAAATAAATATAAATAATATATATACTAAATGATATAAATTAATTATAACAGTAAAGTATGTCCTTCAATATTGTTAAAATTACAAAGATTTCCTTATACTTTCAAAATATATATTTTAGTCAAACTTTTAGCTCACTTAATTCTTCAAACAGCCATGCTCTGTTTCTTAAACACCATACATAGCCATTCAGATGTGAACGACACTCTGCCATTTTGCCAAATATGAGAGCTATATATATATATATATATATGTATGGGGCAATTCTTATTTCTGGTCACTTAAAACCACAAGCTTTCTTACTTCTTCCATGCATCAAATATGAATCCTATTATTCTCATTCCATTCCTCACCGAAGCAAAGTACTTAGTTTGTAGGCTATGGCGGCTTCAAAGTGTTGAGAAGAATTGAAACACGCGAGTATAGCAAGTAGAGGTTGGAATTATATATGCACGCTTTGAAATCAACTGTTTCCTTTTTAAAACAACATTTATGTAAGAAAAAAAAAGAAATAAAGAGAAGGAGAAATTCAGAAGCAATTGTAGGAAACTTGCTCGATTATTTTCAATATACAGAGTGCAATATATACACGGGAAAGAGAGGTCGAGGGAATAATTACAATATCAATCAGAATCCCTAAAGAAAAGGAAACTAAAGAGGAAAAAGGAAATCTAAGATAATTACAATCAAAACAAATCAAATCTAAGATAATTACAATCAAAACAAATCAAATCAAATCAATTATAATTAACATCCCCCCTCAAACTCAAGATGGGGAAATGACAGCCATTTTGAGTTTGTCCACTAAAAGCTGAAAATGTCCTGGATTATGGGACTTGGTGAACAGGTCGGCTGGTTGATCAGCAGTTCGGATGGGAAGAAGTTTTAGAATGCCTCGGGTAACATGCTGCCTAGTGAAGTGACAATCAATTTCAATATGCTTAGTCCTCTCATGAAAGACATCATTATGAGCAATCTGCATAGTACTTTGATTATCACAATAAAGAGCAGTGGGAGAGGTTTGGCAAATGCCCATGTCTTCAAGTAACCATCTAAGCCAAAGTATTTTAGAGGTAGTGTCTGCTAGTGCTCGATATTCAGATTCAGTGCTAGATCGAGAAGCCAAAGTCTGCTTCTTACTCCGCCATGAAATAAGAGAGGTACCAAGAAATATGCAAAATCCTGTAGTAGAGCGACGATCAGTATGATCACCGCCCCAATCAGTATCAGAATAAGCCTCTAAGGTAAGATGAGAGGTGGCGGAGAAATGTAGACCATGAGATAGAGTGTCATTAATATATCGAAGAATACGAAGAACCGCTGCATAATGGGTAGTACGTGGTGCTGACATAAATTGACTAACAATATGAACAGCATAAGCAATATCAGGTCGAGTCACGGTGAGATATATGAGACTTCCAACCAACTCACAGTATAGAGTAGGATTATCCAGTGAAATGCCATCAGTAGGTGTAAACCTAGCATTGGGCTCGATAGGAGTTTTGTCAGTTTGATCATCAGAAATTTGAGCTTTGGAAATCAACTCAGAGGCGTACTTAACTTGAGAAAGAGAAATACCATCAGTCAGTGTGAATACTTCTAACCCAAGAAAGTAACTTAAGTGCCCAAGGTTCTGTTGAATCAAGAATTTTTGATGATTCCAAATCAACTCTCAAGAGCTTGGATTGAAGATATCAAAGGAGCTCAAAGTGTCTCCAGTGAAGAAAATCTGAGTAATCATTGCTAGGATTGTTGTAGGATCTTTTGTTATGGGTAAAAGTCTTTGATTTGATGAAAAAATATTTTAAAAAAGTTGATTTTATGTTAAATCACGAACTATGTGAAAAATACCCCCCAACAGATGAAGTTTGAAAAGTTTATATTGAACTGTCATGTTGGAAATTCGAACTTTGACTTTGGAAATTCGAATTTCGAGCTGAAACTGAATAAGTCTGAAGAGATTCTTCTCTGACAGACGAATTTTGATTTACCAAAATTCAAATTTTCATATGAGCCTGAAAGAAGCTTCTTAGAGACAGACGAACTTTAAGTCTTCAAAATTCAAATTTCAGACAAAATGCAATTTGTGAAAACCAAAGAAATTCGTCTGAAAAAATGTTAAAGTTCATCTGAAATCAAGATTATCTTGAGCTTTAAAATTGCTCCCTGACAGACGAACTTTGAACATTAAAATTCGAATTTCAGAAGCTTTGGCTGTGAGTCTGTTAAAAATGAAATGTTGACATACGAATAACAAAGTTTTGAAACTTCGAATAGACCACCTGGCTTCAGTGGAGAACACTATGGGTACTGGAAGATGAGGATGCAAATCTATCTCCAGTCAATTGATCTTGATATCTGGCCAGTCATTGAGAAAGGAGATTTCGTCCCAATGGCCCTAACAGATGATGGAAAATACAAAGAGAAGCCAGAAGCAGAGTGGAATGAAGAAGACAGAAGGAGAGTCTTGCTAAATTTCAAGGCAAAGCATTGTTTAGTCAATGCCCTGAACCAAGACGAATTCTACAGAGTCTCACAATGCTCCACTGCTAAAGGAATGTGGGACACCCTGCTGATTGCACATGAAGGAACAACTGGGGTCAGGGAGAACAGACTAAGCACATGCATTGGAGAGTATGAAAGCTTCAGAATGACTGAAGGAGAAACTGTAAAGGAGCTGCAAAAGAGATTCACTCTCATTGTGAATCAACTGAAGAGCCTGGGAAAGGAGTACACTCAATCTGAAAAAGTAAGAAAGATACTCAGAGCTCTCCCTCTGGAATGGCAACCCAAGGTGACAACAATAGAGGAAGCCAGAGGAGAATCAATGGCCTCTGTCACAGCTCTTTTCGGCAGCCTTGAGGGGTATGAAGGAAAAATGAAAGCTCTCAAGGAAGCTGGACATGACAGAAAGAAGAAAGGCCTTGCCCTTAAAACTGCTGAAGAAAAGGAAGAAGAATCTGACGAAGGAGATGAGCTGGATGAAGAAACTCTGGATATGATGGTCAGAAAATTCGGAAGATTCTACAGCAAGAAGAGAAACAAGAGAATCTTCAAGAAGGGAGCAGCTGGAGAGAGCAAGAGAGAGGCAAAAGAACCTGTGACTTGCTATGAATGCAAGAAGCAAGGACACATCAAATGGGATTATCCTCAATTTCTCAAGAAGCAAGAAAAGGACAAGAAAGCTGCAGACAAAGGGAAGAAGAAGAAAGCCTACATCTCATCAATATGGGGCAACAGCTCAGATGAGGAAGAAGAGGATGAAGATGAGATTGCCAACATTTGTCTGATGGCGCTTGCTTCTGAGGAAGTTGAACCCTCATGCAGCAGTGATCAGGAAGAAGAGGTATATGAATATGAATCTTCCTATTCTGAATTACTAGATGTATTTCATGAGCTTCATGATGAGTTTATTAAAGTTGCTAAAGAACTAAAACTAGCAAAGAAAAAGATTAATAAACTGGAATCTCAAAGTAACATTTCTGAAATTACTTCTTTACCTTCTGCTGAATCTGTTTGCTGTGAATCATGCATTGAACTGAAGCAAACTAATGAATATTTAGTGAAAAGCATGTCTAGGCTTACTCAGGTAAAGATATGTTGTTTGCTTTGATGGGGAGCCAAAGAATATCACAAGGAAAAGCTGGTCTTGGCTATGATCCATGTGCTGTCAAGGAAAAGATTAGGAAGAAAAACCAGAATGCATATATGAGACATTTTGTGCATGCTGAGAATAATAGAAAGAAAAATAATACGTCACCTTACATTGAAACATATAATCAACCAAGGCATGCAAAACAAAAGTACTATCTGCATTATTTTCTTCCTGCTTCTCAATCCAGCAGTCCCTTTACTACCTGTCATTTCTGTAACAAAAAGGGACATATTTCCAGTTCTTGTGCTATAAAGAAAAATGGACTTGACAGGAAAGCTAAATGGGTTCCCAAAGGTACATCTGTATCTGGGGAAAAGACTACTGACAGAAAAGGACCCAAGCAGATTTGGGTACCTAAGAAGAAAACTTGAACTTTGTTTTGCAGGTCTGTCTCAAAGCTAAAAGGAACAACAAATGGTACATGGACAGTGCCTGCTCAAGTCACATGACTGGTAACAAGGAGAAGTGTCGCACCCGAAAAAATGCGACAAAAGGAAGATGAGAACAAATCTGGTTTTCGAGTGAAAACCGACTTGTGAGGAGTCGCCACCAAAATTTTGAGGAAAATCTTGGGAAACCAAATTGAAGAGGAAAGGATGGTCTGCGTAATCGAAGTTGGATTCGGGAGTCGATTGTGCGTGGGGAAGGTGTTAGGCACCCTACGACACCCGTTCCTAGGAACGGTTACCTTACGTTGATTGCGTAAATTAATATGGCTTTAAAATATATTTTGGTTTTCCTTTTATAATTCACATACGATAAAATGGGTAAAGAAAAAAAAGAAATTATGAAAGTTTGAAAAATAGAATAAGGAAAATAAATTAACTTAGAAATTAAGGAGATTAAAAAATGAGGAAAAAGGAATTTAAGAAAATAAATTGAAAAATATTTATTAAATTAAGGGAAAAAACACCAAATAAACCAGAAAATATTTATTCATTTACAAAGGCGGACTTGACCCAGGATCAGAGCCTGGGGCCTATGTACCCTGCGATGGGGATCAAAGTTCACGTAGTTCGGGCTAGAAATGCGTGTCTATTAGTTGATATTTTTTAATTTTTTGTAATAAGAGAAAATTAATGGAAAATAATTTAACTTTTTGCAAACAAAACAATTTTCTGAGATTAAGTTGGTGTGTTTTAATTTGCAAAAGATAATTTAATTCCGCTTACTTACTTTTATTTTATTTTGTCTTGAAAACATTTCTTTTATTTTATTTATTTATTATTATTTTTTAAATGCCTTTATTTGATTTTTTGAAATAACATATTTTTGTACTTTTGAGAATTTCTCTTTTAAAAAAAAGGAAAACCAATTCATCTATTGTAGACTCGCAGTCATACCCGATAGATTGGTTCCTTAATTACCTGCAGAAGTTCTAAACCTCGCGGTATAAGGACTTTATTATAATTTTAAGACGATAATTTGAAAAATACTAAAATATAATTATATTCTTATAAGAAAGTTCAACTAGTATATCTGCGTAGATTCGCAATCTTACGTGACGACATAGCTAACCAAAATACCTATGTGGATTCTGAAAACCTCACGTGGTATGGTTACCCAATTGGTTATTATATATTTTTTATTTTTATTATTTTTTATTACTATTATTTTTTAGTAAAATCGCTTAATATCGTTACTTTACTTAAAACGTTTTGAAATACATAAAAGTTTACGCAATTCATTTATTTTTACATAAAATAAGATGGAAAGGTCATTGAGACCTATTATTGTAATTAAATATCATTAATACGCTCGTACAGCCCCGTAGGCTCATGCGGTGTAATTATTTTAAGAGTCTGCAAAGACTCACAAGCCTTCGTGACCAACATAAAAAGGAAATTAAACTCAACGATTTATAAAACTATTTAAAAGCTCATATGACTGACTTCATTAGCCTCGAATTGCTTTATATAACGCCTATGCCTCAACACAAAAAAATCAAAACTTTGTGACCATTTAGAAATGAGTGGGCCTAAAAGCAAAAGCCCACACTATACTCCCTCTTACTTTGTTTATTTTTAGCAACATTTGACAAAAATCCCCTTCTTTTTTTAGTTGGGCTTATGACTCACTGCAAAAAGTCCAGACAGAAATCTTTTTTTTTTCGCTACGGATTGAGACCTACTAAGAACCAGATTTCCCATCCCACTTATATCTACATGGGCTTGTAGCTTTGTGCACAGTGCATGGGCTCACAAAATTTCATTAGTTTTTCTTTTCCCTTTTCTTTTTTTTTTTTGCAGGGCCTTTGCACTAGGATTACCTCATTGGCCCAGCACCTCTCCTACGACTTTACCCAAAACTCATGGGCCCAACAGCCTCTTCCTAAGTTTTGCCCCAAAACTCATAGGCCCAGTTCATACCCAGGAACTCAGGAATACACTGAACACGCAACAAGACTCCCAGAACAACAGAAAAAATGCAGAATGCATAAACCGATCCCTCCCACTGACATGATCCACGGGTGGCCAGAAATATCATGCACGAAGAACAACCCAAAAGAGCCAGTTTTGAATTAGATGTATAAGCTCAGTATCATCTATCCCCAATCAATTCTTCCTAATAATGCAAAGTATATGCCATTGTAAAATGAGATGAGACCGGACCCATCAGTAATTGTAAAGAAACACAGAGAGGTTTAAAGAAAATCAGTCCACCCTCGGTACACCATCCAATTCCCATACCCAATCCTGCATTCCTAGCTTACAGATCAGAGCTTTGAATCAGAGATACAAATTACCAGATTGAAGGATCTCGGCACCCTTTGTTTTGACGGACTCTCGCTCGAATTTTCAGCCCCAAAATTCCTAGGGCTCCGTTTCTTGTCCTCCGTGGCTCCACGGTGGTTCTGGCTGTGCTCGCGGCTGCCTTCCCCGAGTTCCCTCTGAGCTCCCTCGGTCTCCGGTTCAGATCCGGTTACTCCCTCCGTCTTCCATTTAGCCGTGGGTCGTCCTCTGCTCTCTCGTGCTCGGCTTCCTCGGCCTCCCTCATTTTCTCAACTTGGTCTGTGACTCCCTCTCTCTCCTCTTCGCGAGTACTCCGGTCTCCTCCCTCTGCCTCGTTGCTCAGTGTTTCTCGCCACCCATGGCTCTCGTCTGCTTCTCCACAGCCCCCTCCATTTTCGGTTCAGACCCCCTCGGATTCTTCTTCTTTTGTTTCTCGCACTGCTCTCTCTGTTTTCACTCTCGGTTTGTGGCTTCCTCTGTTTTTTCGCAAGTGCTCCGGTCTCTTCCCTCACGTAGTCTCTCGGCCTCCTCCTTTTATTTTTCTCGGGTGCCTCCAACTTCCTCACAAAAATCCCCCTTTCTCGCGGCGTCCCCTTCCTTTTATCCCCATCGTCCATTCTTCACTCCCTTTACTTTTCAGACGGTTTTGTGCACGGCTCCCCTATCCTTTCTTTTTCTGCGGCTTTCTCTGTTCTTTCCTTTGCTTTTCCCAGTTTCCCGTTGCTTTCTGCAGATTGCCTTTGTTCTTTCTCTCCATTGCATGCTCGGCTCCCTCTGTCTCCATGCTTTCTTTTCAGTTTGCCTCTCTCGGTTTCTTTTCAGCTCACGCGTGCTCCCCTTTCTCTGGTCTGTAGCTGTCTCTCCTAGCTGCCCAGGGTCTCAAACGCACCTGAGCCCTAGTTAGGGCTCAGGGTGGAATATGGACTGAAATGCTGGGCCCTCAGCATTTCGGGCCCAGTGTTTTAAGCCCCACCAAGTAGCTTTTTTTTTTAATTAATTAATGTCCCCCTTTTTTTTTCATTTTTGTTACAGAATTTTGTTTTATTTTTATTTTTCCAATCTTAAATGGGAGAGATTGAATAAAGGGATGGGATTTTTATTTTGTTTTTTTCTCTTTTTTATTTTTAATTTCAATTTTTGGAAAATTTACTTTTATCTTGAAATTAAATCATTAATTTCCTTAAAAGGGGGTTTTGTTTTATTTTTGTGCTTTTCTTTCTTTTTTCAATTTTTATTTTTATTTTTATTTTTATTTTTTTAATAAAATGGCCGGACAAAATGGGGTGTTCACAGTTGCCCCTCTTTACTAGCTTCTTATGTGAGAATGTAATTTTGTGAGTTCTCGCATAAGGAACAAGTAAAGATTAGAACACGAATTTTGTCCGTGCAAAACATGACTACTTACTTGCCCCTGACGCAAAAGGATGTAATATGACATGAATTTAAAGTGGACGAGACCCCCCCCTTTTTTTTTGGTATGAATGATTTAATTTGAAAGGGAAATGGAGAATGAAGACATGCAACAATAAGGGTGAACTAAGGCATAACTAGATAGAGATTAGAACATGGCTCTAACAGATGCCCAAACGGATGGCCAACTTTGGCTGAGACCAAACAGATGCAACATGCAATGATGTGATGCCACTAGACTAAAATGGGTGCAGTATGCGGTGATGTGACTAAAACAAATGTGAAAGTAAGATCCAAACAACATACCATGTGGATGAGCTAAGCCCCCTGACTCGACACAAAATGAATGACTAAGTCAGTTAGACTGGAATGACTAAGTGAATTAGACTAGTACTGATGCAGACATGACCGAAACAAACATGAAAGCAAGATCCAAACAAAATATCATGTTGATGAGCTGTCCCTCTTCATTTGTTTTCTAAGGGAGAAGATCACGAAATGACGTTCACGCTTTTAGGAATAAATGAAGAAGAAAACATGTATTTTGTATGGGGGCAAGGTGCATGAACGACAAAAACAAAATGCAAAATCTAAAACATTATAGTTAAGGCTACGTGGGAGTGTGGTGCCTATATTATAAGGCTTCGATGAGTGCCTGGTGTTACAGGGCTTTGAAAAATGCAAGCCAGAATTGGGCCGTGGTGGTAGTGATGTGCCTATATCATAGGGCTTTGATGGGTGCCGATGTTACAGGGCTTTGAAAAATGCCAGCCATAATTGGGCTGTGGTGGTAGTGAAGTGCCTATATTATAGGGCTTTGGTGAGTGCCGATGTTACAGGGCTTTGAAACATGCCAACCAGATTTGGGCTGTGAAAAATGTCAGCCAGAATTGGGCTGTGAAAAATGTCAGCCAGAATTGGGCTATGAAAGATGTCAGCCAGAATTGGGCTGCGAAAAGTGTCAGCCAAAATTGGGCTGTGAAAAGTGTCAGCCAGAATTGGACTGGGGTGCTTGTCACGATGCGAGACTTGAAAAATACCTACTCTGATGCAGGATTTGAAAAGTACCTACACTGACGCAGGATTTAAAGAGTACCTACTCTGACGCGAGACTTGAAAAAAACCTACTCTGACGTAGGATTTGAAAAGTACCTACACTGATGCAGGATTTAAAGAGTACCTACTCTGACGTAGGATTTGAAAAGTACCTGCATTGACACAGGATTTAAAGAGTACCTACTCTGACATAGGATTTGAAAAGTACCTGCACTAACGCAGGATTTGAAAAGTACCTACACTGACGTAGGATTTGAAAAGTACCTGTACTGACGCAGGATTTCAAAAGTACCTACTCTGACGTAGGATTTGGAGAATACCTACTCTGACACAGGATTTGAAAAGTACCTACACTGACGTAGGATTTGAAAGGTACTTGCACTGACGCAGGATTTCAAAAGTACCTGCACTGACGTAGGATTTGAAAAGTACCTACACTAACGTAGGATTTGAAGGATGCCTACACTGACGTAGGATTTGAAAGGTACCTGCACTAACGCAGGATTTGAAAAGTACCTGCACTGATGCAGGATTTGAAAAGTACCTACTCTGACGTAGGATTTGAAAGGTACCTGCACTGACGTAAAATTTGAAAAGTACCTGCACTGACGTAAAATTTGAAAAGTACCTGCTCTAACGCAGGATTTGAAAAGTACCTGCACTGATGCAGGATTTGAAGGGTATCTACTTCTGACGTAGGATTTGAAGGGTACCTGCACTGACGCAGGATTTGAAGGGTACCTACTTCTGACCTAGGATTTGAAAAGTACCTGCACTGACGCAGGATTTGAAAAGTACCTGCACTGACGCAGGATTTGAAAAGTACCTACTTCTGACGTAGGATTTGAAGGGTACCTGCACTGACGCAGGATTTGAAGGGTACCTACTTCTGACGTAGGATTTGAAAAGTACCTGCACTGACGCAGGATTTAAAAAGTACCTGCACTAACGCAGGATTTGAAAAGTACCTGCACTGACGCAGGATCTGAAAAAGTACTTACTTCTGACGTAGGATTTAAAAAGTACCTACACTGATGTAGGATTTAAAAAGTACCTACACTGACGTAGGATTTGAAAAGTACCTACGCTGACGCAGGATCTGAAAAAGTACTTACTTCTGACGTAGGATTTAAAAAGTACCTACACTGACGTAGGATTTGAAAAGTACCTACGCTGACGTAGGATTTTGGTTTTGTGCCTGTCACGATGCCAGACTTATTGTGCCCCTGACAGTGGAGGACTATATAATGTGTATGAAATGCAAGAATAAGTGCAAAATTTTTTTTTTTGCTTTTCATTCTTAATGAGAATTTATTTTGTTATGCTTGCAGAGAAAATGCATGTGGAATGTGAAATTCTTTAGGTTTTGTCCCGATTGGAGTGGGAATAATGCAACGCGTGCAGAGATAATGCATGTGAAATGCAAGAATTTCCATGTATGCCCCAATTTGAATGGGAATTTATTTATGTTATGCATATAAGGAATATATCCGTGAAATGTGATGATTTTTTGTTTCTTGTTTGTGTTTTTTTTGTTTTTTTTTGTTTTTTTTGTTTTTTGCAAGGATCAGCTTGATGTTATATGCCACAGATCATGCAATGCTTGCAATGAAATGTCTATGCCATTGATGCAAAATTTTATTTTAATAGAAGGATGTAGACAAAAATGAGAGACTCGATGCATGTGCAATGGAAACTTTGTTTTATTGTGAATGTGGTGTTTGATGCGAAATGCTCGAAATTCACAAAATGTAGGATTTTTGGTCCTCAGCAATTAGGAAAGTCTTCATTTGGTCCAATGGGGAACCTCAATTAAACCTATGCCTTTATAACGCTTTCTAAGGGAGTATACGCACCTTTGACCATCCAAGACTCTCTTCAGCCTTTATTTGATATTTTAGGGGACTTTGTTGGCCCTAATTTTGAAAATTGGCTTGATATAATCGTCTCTTTTTATCTAACTTCAGCAATAATGCTTGAAAGGCCAATGAGTAAAACTTGTACTTACTTCATTTAACCTTGTCAATGCAGTCAAACATTATGGACATAGGGCTATATTTGGGAAAAGAAAGAAGCCTCGAGGCAAGTGGAAAATATGGCACCGGTTAGGTGAAAGGGAAGGTCTAGAGCTTGAATAAGGAGTGATACAAGGCGCAATTCTTTATGGGTATAGTGAAGTAGGAAGTGATGAAGCAAAAAGATGCCTAAATTTGAACTTAGAGCATTCTTAAGTGAGGCGGAAATGAAATGCGGTAAAATGGAAATAGGGATAGGTGAACGACACCTTCTAATTTTGGCATGACCCTTTTAAAAATAACGTCATTGATATGAGTAAAAGATTTTATTTGGCCCAGTGAACTTTGCCCCAGTGTGAGCTATCTTGGTCTTGAGACTTTCCTCTACCAAACAATTACCCCACTTGCCAAACAAGTCAAATCTCAATGAGGACTTTTAGGGCTTGTAATGTGGCTTGGGTAAATGGGCTCATGAAATGAAAGGATATTAGGCTCAAAATACCCCACCCCATGTAATCTCTTCCCTCTATCTTCCTTAGCCTTTTAAACATGTTTTTATGCTGAGATTCACCTAACAAGAGGGGATTTTTTTTTTTTTTAGGGTTGTAATATGGTCATGGAGGGCAATGATATGGATTGAGATGGAGGGCACAATAACGGGTTAAAGAATGGATGTAAAGTCTAGAGATTCAAGGGAGTTCACAATGAGAATTTTGCTTTAGTTGCTGTGCAAGCTTGGAGAGCTTCATTACCTCCTTTTTCTTTTTTCTGTCTTTTTGTTTTTTTTTTGAGAATTTGGATTTGGATCTCTCCTAGCCGAAAGACTTTACTCCATTGATTTTCCTTTCCTTGACTGTTCGCTTTTTCTTTTCTCCTCCTTGTGGCTTACATATCTAAGCAATCATACAAAATTGATTCACATTGCTTCTCAAGCTTAAACCATGTCGGGGGATGGAAAGAATTTTCACAGGATGAAAATGAGCTTGGACTAGGATCCTATGGAGGTAGGCAAAAGAATGTTTTGATCCCCTCTTGATATTTGAATTTTCAGCATAAGAACATTTTAAAATTGCCCCGTCCTGGACGTTAATTGGTTTTGGGGGGAGTGAAATGAATGCTACTACTCCTGGCTCAATTAAGGTGACTGAGGTAACTCCTTCAAAATGGAAAGAAAAGGAATGCCTCATATCTTTGACTTGACTCATTTGTAGGACATGCAAATGCACCTCTCTTCTATCTCTACTCTTTTTATCTTTTTTTTTTCTTTCTTTTTCTCTTTTTTTTTTCTTTTTAAAATTTTCTCTTGCTTCTTTTTCTTCTTTTTCTTTTGACAGGCTGGGCGACATGAGTTGTCTCAGGCTTTACCTTTTACTCATACCAAATAAAGTATTTTCATTGGGGATAATGCATAAACTTTTTGTTTCCTGAAGTATTAGGAGAGATATGTGGGGGATGTTCAAATGAATGATGGATGCAATGAGTGAAGAAATAAGGATAAGAGAGCAATGCATGTCTTTGACATTGGCATAGTTAAAGAACGCAAATTTAAGTGATAACTCCTGGCTTTGGAAGCATTATCAAATAAAGATATGACGTGTTAGGGATCTCATGGTGTTCCCATAAGTGAATGTGCCACCTTGGTTTGGTTCTTTATTCTCTCATTTTCTTTTTTTTTCAAGAATACCAAGCACTTAAGCCAAGTGTTATGAGCCATCTGCTGACTGTGTTAATTTCTTCCCAAAGGTAAGACAAAGGCATATGAATCATGTTTGATAATCAATGATGAGCTTTGAGTGAGATGGAGTCTGACAACAAGTAAGCGATATGGATATGAAAGGCGTGGTGACATGAAAAGCGAAGGGTGGAAGCGAGATTATCAACTTGCCTCACTCGGCTTAGCTTCTTTAATTGGATATTCTCCCCTTTTAGACCTGGGAATTGGCTCAACATGACTTGTTCACTATGAAGGACCAATAATCTTACATTTTATAGATTCCAAATTAAATGCTTGAATGTTCTATGAGTATGCATGTATGCAATTTTATTACCCACTTATTGTAAGAGCCTTTGGAGCAAGTATGGCCAACTCGAAAACTCATGTGGTGGGTTGGGATGGGGTAACTACCTCTATTTAGGAAGCACCATTTTATTTCACTTCTTGTAACAAGAGGATCAATTTATTCATTTACAACATGATGCATGCTATGGATCGAGATGTGTGAGCATCAAGGACTTATAGATAAGGTAATTCTGGAGTTGAAAATACCAGATACATTACCCGTCCATAAAGATGAACAATCCATAAGGTCACCTATTTTATTGGGTGTTAATTTTCCTCCGGTAACTCACAGTCTCTGAGGAAATTTAACAAATATTGGCCTACATAAAACCCGCAATTCTATGTGACCAATGTTGACAAAGCTATGCGCGTTTTTTTCGTTTTGTTTTTTGTTGTTGTTGTTGTTGTTTTTTTTTGCTCAGGTTATTAATTAGGATTAATTCCTATTATTAGACTGTTTATTAACTCATGGCTTAGGGTAAAATTCATGCTATAATGCAGTAATGATGCATGGGCTCAATGCTAAGCTGGGGTCAAAGACCCCACAGCTCGAGGTTAGATTTTTAATGTAATCACCTTCATTGCCATGTATCAACTCATAATGACATGTGATACTTGCTCTGGTGAAGATAACAATTTGTCACCGTTCTTAAGATAGGTTATAATGTTGACATGTCATGATGCATGAGGAGAAAGGAATGTGCTCTCATGTGTCTTATTCAGGGTGAATCCTGAGCCGGGTCTTTTTACCCTAAGTGGTCAGGCAATAACTAATAGGTCAGCCACTAATTTTGCTCGCTAGCGTGCATGGTTCCAAGGTAGTTCTATTACTCTCTAAAGGTCCCCAAGTTGCCCCCACCATAAGGTGAGGATCTTATTTGTCAAGTTTAATCCTCCAAAGGCTCAAAAGCTCCTTGGGAACTAATCTCGCCGTATAAGACACAACCTGAGTGAAGTCTTCATAGTAACGGTCATGAATTCCAAAACCCATGAGGAAACCATTACCAACTTCCGCTAGCCTAGGGTGCTCACAGACCCGGGTATAGGGCCCAACATGTGTGTGAGGAGAGATGTGTCCGTGAACAGTGTGTAAGGAGAGCCTACAAACCTGTGGATTTGCACTTATGCACTACACAATCCCCACCTATCCAAGAGATCACAATTGCAGGAAGCAAACACAGCAGATAGAGTCATCTACCCTAAGTTTCAATCTGCATGTTATCTACCCTAAGACATGTTATTCAAACAACAAATAAATAGAGAGGCATGTGGGAACAATGTAAATCACTTTACCTACCCTATGACATGTTATTCAAACAAGAGAAAAATAAAAGAAGCATGTGAATAAGCAAAAATTAGAATGTGTTCTCACACAAGGTAAGCAACAATTAGAAGGAAAACCAAGATAAATGTAAAGCCATACTATAAACACAATCCACGCATATAGGCTTGACTCTCAAATATCCCCAGTGGAGTCGCCAAACTGTCGCACCCGAAAAAATGCGACAAAAGGAAGATGAGAACAAATCTGGTTTTCGAGTGAAAACCGACTTGTGAGGAGTCGCCACCAAAATTTTGAGGAAAATCTTGGGAAACCAAATTGAAGAGGAAAGGATGGTCTGCGTAATCGGAGTTGGATTCGGGAGTCGATTGTGCGTGGGGAAGGTGTTAGGCACCCCACGACACCCGTTCCTAGGAACGGTTACCTTACGTTGATTGCGTAAATTAATATGGCTTTAAAATATATTTTGGTTTTCCTTTTATAATTCACATACGATAAAATGGGTAAAGAAAAAAAAGAAATTATGAAAGTTTGAAAAATAGAATAAGGAAAATAAATTAACTTAGAAATTAAGGAGATTAAAAAATGAGGAAAAAGGAATTTAAGAAAATAAATTGAAAAATATTTATTAAATTAAGGGAAAAAACACCAAATAAACCAGAAAATATTTATTCATTTACAAAGGCGGACTTGACCCAGGATCAGAGCCTGGGGCCTATGTACCCTGCGATGGGGATCAAAGTTCACGTAGTTCGGGCTAGAAATGCGTGTCTATTAGTTGATATTTTTTAATTTTTTGTAATAAGAGAAAATTAATGGAAAATAATTTAACTTTTTGCAAACAAAACAATTTTCTGAGATTAAGTTGGTGTGTTTTAATTTGCAAAAGACAATTTAATTCCGCTTACTTACTTTTATTTTATTTTGTCTTGAAAACATTTCTTTTATTTTATTTATTTATTATTATTTTTTAAATGCCTTTATTTGATTTTTTGAAATAACATATTTTTGTACTTTTGAGAATTTCTCTTTTAAAAAAAAGGAAAACCAATTCATCTATTGTAGACTCGCAGTCATACCCGATAGATTGGTTCCTTAATTACCTGCAGAAGTTCTAAACCTCGCGGTATAAGGACTTTATTATAATTTTAAGGCGATAATTTGAAAAATACTAAAATATAATTATATTCTTATAAGAAAGTTCAACTAGTATATCTGCGTAGATTCGCAATCTTACGTGACGACATAGCTAACCAAAATACCTACGTGGATTCTGAAAACCTCACGTGGTATGGTTACCCAATTGGTTATTATATATTTTTTATTTTTATTATTTTTTATTGCTATTATTTTTTAGTAAAATCGCTTAATATCGTTACTTTACTTAAAACGTTTTGAAATACATAAAAGTTTACGCAATTCATTTATTTTTACATAAAATAAGATGGAAAGGTCATTGAAAACTATTATTGTAATTAAATATCATTAATACGCTCGTACAGCCCCATAGGCTAATGCGGTGTAATTATTTTAAGAGTCTGCAAAGACTCACAAGCCTTCGTGACCAACATAAAAAGGAAATTAAACTCAACGATTTATAAAACTATTTAAAAGCTCATATGACTGACTTCATTAGTCTCGAATTGCTTTATATAACGCCTATGCCTCAACACAAAAAAATCAAAACTTTGTGACCATTTAGAAATGAGTGGGCCTAAAAGCAAAAGCCCACACTATACTCCCTCTTACTTTGTTTATTTTTAGCAACATTTGACAAAAATCCCCTTCTTTTTTTAGTTGGGCTTATGACTCACTGCAAAAAGTCCAGACAGAAATCTTTTTTTTTTCGCTACGGATTGAGACCTACTAAGAACCAGATTTCCCATCCCACTTATATCTACATGGGCTTGTAGCTTTGTGCACAGTGCATGGGCTCACAAAATTTCATTAGTTTTTCTTTTCCCTTTTCTTTTTTTTTTTGCAGGGCCTTTGCACTAGGATTACCTCATTGGCCCAGCACCTCTCCTACGACTTTACCCAAAACTCATGGGCCCAACAGCCTCTTCCTAAGTTTTGCCCCAAAACTCATAGGCCCAGTTCGTACCCAGGAACTCAGGAATACACTGAACACGCAACAAGACTCCCAGAACAACAGAAAAAATGCAGAATGCATAAACCGATCCCTCCCACTGACATGATCCACGGGTGGCCAGAAATATCATGCACGAAGAACAACCCAAAAGAGCCAGTTTTGAATTAGATGTATAAGCTCAGTATCATCTATCCCCAATCAATTCTTCCTAATAATGCAAAGTATATGCCATTGTAAAAGGAGATGAGACCGGACCCATCAGTAATTGCAAAGAAACACAGAGAGGTTTAAAGAAAATCAGTCCACCCTCGGTACACCATCCAATTCCCATACCCAATCCTGCATTCCTAGCTTACAGATTAGAGCTTTGAATCAGAGATACAAATTACCAGATTGAAGGATCTCGGCACCCTTTGTTTCGACGGACTCTCGCTCGGATTTTCAGCCCCAAAATTCCTAGGGCTCCGTTTCTCGTCCTCCGTGGCTCCACGGTGGTTTTGGCCGTGCTCGCGGCTGCCTTCCCCGAGTTCCCTCTGAGCTCCCTCGGTCTCCGGTTCAGATCCGGTTACTCCCTCCGTCTTCCATTTAGCCGTGGGTCATCCTCTGCTCTCTCGTGCTCGGCTTCCTCGGCCTCCCTCGTTTTCTCATCTTGGTCTATGACTCCCTCTCTCTCCTCTTCGCGAGTACTCCGGTCTCCTCCCTCTGCCTAGTTACTCAGTGTTTCTCGTCACCCACGGCTCTCGTCTGCTTCTCCACAGCCCCCTCCATTTTCGGTTCAGACCCCCTCGGATTCTCCTTCTTTTGTTTCTCGCACTGCTCTCTCTGTTTTCACTCTCGGTTTGTGGCTTCCTCTGTTTTTTCGCAAGTGCTCCGGTCTCTTCCCTCACGTAGTCTCTCGGCCTCCTCCTTTTATTTTTCTCGGGTGCCTCCAACTTCCTCACAAAAATCCCCCTTTCTCGCGGCGTCCCCTTCCTTTTATCCCCATCGTCCATTCTTCACTCCCTTTACTTTTCAGACGGTTTCGTGCACGGCTCCCCTATCCTTTCTTTTTCTGCGGCTTTCTCTGTTCTTTCCTTTTCTTTTCCCAGTTTCCCGTTGCTTTCTGCATATTGCCTTTGTTCTTTCTCTCCATTGCATGCTCGGCTCCCTCTGTCTCCATGCTTTCTTTTCAGTTTGCCTCTCTCGGTTTCTTTTCAGCTCACGCGTGCTCCCCTTTCTCTGGTCTGTAGCTGTCTCTCCTAGCTGCCCAGGGTCTCAAACGCACCTGAGCCCTAGTTAGGGCTCAGGGTGGAATATGGGCTGAAATGCTGGGCCCTCAGCATTTCGGGCCCAGTGTTTTAAGCCCCACCAAGTAGCTTTTTTTTTTAATTAATTAATGTCCCCTTTTTTTTTCATTTTTGTTACAGAATTTTGTTTTATTTTTATTTTTCCAATCTTAAATGGGAGAGATTGAATAAAGGGATGGGATTTTTATTTTGTTTTTTCTCTTTTTTATTATTAATTTCAATTTTTGGAAAATTTACTTTTATCTTGAAATTAAATCATTAATTTCCCTAAAAGGGGGTTTTGTTTTATTTTTGTGCTTTTCTTTCTTTTTTCAATTTTTATTTTTATTTTTATTTTTTTTTAATAAAATGGCCGGACAAAATGGGGTGTTCACAAGAAGTTCATGACCCTTAGAGACAAGAAAGGAGGAAAGGTGACCTTTGGAGATGATCAGTATGGCAGAATAGTTGGCATTGGCATTGTGGGCAAGAATCCTGAAACATCCATCGAAGAGGTGCTGTTTGTGATAAGCTTCAACCACAATCTACTGAGCGTGAGCCAAACATGTGATAAAGGAAATTGGGTGTTGTTTGACTCAAAATTCTACCTAGTCATCAGAAAAAGCGATCACAAAGTAATCCTCAAAGCTCAAAGGGATGGTAACTGCTATACTATTGATCTTGATGAACTTCCTCCTTTAGATTTTGTTTGCTTAATCAGTCAGGACAATGATAGTTGGCTATGGCATAGAAGATTAGCTCATGTTAACATGAATCAACTTTCAAAACTGGTTAAAAATGAGCTAGTCACTGGCCTGCCAAAAATTGCTTTTGAAAAGGATAAAGAATGTGATGCATGCTTAAGAGGAAAGCAAACTAAATCTTCTTTTAAACCTAAAAATGTAGTCACCACAACTAGACCACTAGAACTACTGCATATGGATTTAATTGGCCCATCTAGGGTAAAAAGCATTGGTGGTAATCTGTATGTGCTTGTAATTGTGGATGATTATTCTAGATTTACATGGACATTATTTCTTTCCTCTAAAAGTGATACCTTTGATGCATTTGTAACCTTAGCTAAGAAAGTGCAAAATGAGAAAGGTATTTCCATTGTGTCTATCAGGTCAGATCATGGAGGAGAGTTTGAAAACTCATATTTTCTGGAGTACTGCAATGAGCATGGGATTGATCACAATTTCTCAGCTCCAAGAACTCCTCAACGGAATGGAGTAGTAGAAAGGAAGAACAAAACCATTGGAGAGATGGTTAGAGCTATGCTGAATGAAAAGGAGCTGTCTCAAGTGTTTTGGGCTGATGCAGTAAATACAACAAGCTACATCATAAATAGAGCCTACATCAGACCAATCCTTGGAAAGACTCCATACGAGCTGTACAAGGGAAGAAAGCCAAATCTGTCTCATCTCCATGTGTTCGGGTGTAAATGCTTCATTCACAATAATGAGAAAGAAAATCTGGGTAAGTTTGATCCCAAATCCGATGAAGGTATATTTCTGGGCTATTATAGTAGGAGTAAAGCATATAGAGTTTTTAATAAAAAGTCTTCATTAATAGAAGAATCTGTGCATGTAGTATTCATTGAAAATGAAACTGCTTCTAAACATGTTACTGATGAGGATGATCTTGTTTCAAATCTTAAAAAGTTAGATATATCTAATGAAAATGTAATTGAGCCTCCAAAAATATCTGAATCTATTGATATAGAGGAAGATATTCAGGAGAGAGTTTTTGAAGAAGAAAATAATGAAGAAACATCTCAAGAACTCCCTAGAGCTTGGAGATATCAAAGGAATCATCCTGATGATCAAGTGATAGAGAATGTTCAAGAGAGAGTTAGAACCAGAAAATAGTTAAGGGATCAAATGATTAATTGTGCATTCATTTCACAAATTGAACCTAAATGTACTGAGGAAGCCTTAACTGATGAGTACTGGATTCTAGCTATGCAGGATGAATTAAATCAGTTTGAAAGAAATCAAGTCTGGGATTTAGTGCCTAGACCCAAAAATCATCCTGTCATAGGTACCAAATGGGTGTTTAGAAATAAACTTGATGAATCAGGATCAATCATTAGAAACAAAGCTAGACTGGTTGCTAAAGGTTATAATCAAGAAGAGGGCATTGATTTTGAGGAAACCTTTGCTCCAGTAGCTATATTAGAAGCAATTAGAATTCTGTTAGCATATGCATGCATGAAAAATATTTTGTTATATCAAATGGATGTAAAGAGTGCTTTTATGAATGGATATATCATGGAAGAAGTTTATGTAGATCAACCTCCAGGTTTTGAGGATTCTACAAAACCAAACCATGTTTATAAACTGAAGAAAGCTCTTTACAGTTTAAAACAAGCCCCTAGAGCATGGTATGATAGATTGAGTAACTTTCTTTTTGACAAGGGGTTTAACAGAGGAAAAGTAGATACAACTTTGTTCACTAAGAAAGAAAACAAAGATTTACTGATTGTTCAAATCTATGTTGATGATATTATATTTGGTGCTACTAATGAATCTCTTTGCAAGAATTTTTCTAAGCTAATGCAGGGGGAATTCGAAATGTCTATGATGGGTGAACTCAACTTCTTCCTTGGATTGCAAATCAGATAGTGCAATGATGGTATCTTCCTCAATCAATCCAAGTATCTGAAGGAATTGCTGAAGAAGTTTGGAATGGAAAATGCCAAGCCAATGGGGACACCTATGGCTACTGCAACCAAACTGGACATGGATGAGAAAGGGAAATTATTTGACATAACTCAGTATAGGAGAATGATTGGATCTCTACTGTACTTAACTGCCAGCAGACTTGACATTATGTTTAGTGTCTGTATGTGTGCAAGGTTCCAATCATGTCCCAAAGAAACCCATGCTACTGCTGTGAAGAGAATCTTCAGATATCTTATTGGAACATCACAGATGGGTCTTTGGTATCCAAAGGGCAATGGAGAGGATCTCAAAGGATACACTGATGCTGATTTTGCAGGATCCAAAACTGACAGAAAAAGCACAAGTGAAACTTGTCAGTTTCTTGGAGGATCCTTGGTTTTATGGTTTAGCAAAAAGCAAAACAGTGTGGCCCTATCCACTGCAGAGGCTGAGTATGTTGCAGCTGGAAGCTGTTGTGCCCAAGTCATCTGGATAAAACAGCAACTGGAAGATCTTGAGGTTGAGTTGAAAGAAATACCAATCATATGTGACAACCAAAGTGCTATCAATATCACAAAGAATCCTGTCATGCACTCAAGGACAAAACATATTGAAGTTAGGCACCATTTCATAAGGGATCATGTTTTGAAAGGAGAAATCAGACTAGAGTACATCCCAACTGAAGACCAAATTGCAGATATCCTGACAAAGCCTCTGTCAGAAGATAGACATTGCAAAATAAGAAGAGAATTGGGCATGGTAAATCCCAATGAACTGTAAGTAAATCCGTATGCAATTCTGTTTTTAAATCTTTCAACATTGAATTAGTTCTAACTTTAGCATCGGAGAGTGTTTAATTTAAGTTGCAGGTGCTCCTCATGAGATTCAATGCTGATAAATCTGAAAAATGGAGCTTACCAGAATGGAACAATCAAAGAATGAAGAAAATGGAAGAAATTCTAAGCTTCTGAATCCATTCTGTAAGTTTTTAAAGTTAAAATTCGTATATTGATTATGTGTTAGACGAATTTCTGTGAAAAATTGAGTTTCTGAGGAAGTCAGCATGGTCAACATTCGAATTTTGGATACCCAACAGATGAACTTCGGCCTGTTATGAGAAGGAACAGTTCTCGGTGATGCCCCGAAATTCGTCTGTTGATTCTTCAAAACTCGAATTTTCAAGAACAAAATTTCAAAGTTATGACTGTCCAACATATTGATTATACTGATGTTTATCTCTTAACATACGAATGTTGGATAACTTTCACGAAGTGAAAAAATTCAAATTTCTGACTCAAAATTCGTCTGTTGAAGCATGCTCCTCAATGTTGAATCTTTGAAAGATGAAGTTTTGTTTGCTTAATTCGTCTGTTGTTTGGTAGTTTGTTTGCTGATTGGTGATTGCTCATGAAAATTCGAACTTTGTTGAAACAAAGTTCGTCTGTTTATCTTGTGTTATCTTATCCAAGCCTTTGTCAGACGAACTTTCATAAGAACATTCGTCTGTCAGTAAGCTTTGCTAAACGGTTTAACTTGTAACTGCCCGAAGTTCAAATTTTGACCCTTTAAAGTTCGTCTGTTAGATGGTTACATATGTTAAAGCCGACGGTTTTCATTTGAACAGACGCAACCCTATTCCTATTTTCTCTGAGTCTGTTCCAATCCTGCATTCAATCCTCTTCAATTCTGATCAAAAACCGTCATTTCCCACCGATTAAACTTCCTTTCGCATAATTTAAACTCACTCTTTGCATCATTTTGCACCTTTCATCCGTGAAAATGGCAAGAGTCAAGAATCCTGAAGCTGGGAAAGCGGAGACGCGACCAAAGAGGAATGTTAAATCCCAATATGCCTCGAAGGAAGGAGAAAAATCAAAGAGAAAAGCCGAATCCAGTAAAGCAACTCCTTCCAAACGGCAGAAATCTACACCCAATGGAGAATCAAAGAAGGCTGGACCCTCTTTCTCAAAGGTAGCAGAACCTTCAGTCCCTGTTCGTATTGCTGCTAAACCAGTTGCTTCTACTTCATCCTCAAGCACTGAATCTGGGGAATATGAGCTTACCACACTACCATTATGGAGCACTCCACAGATTCAAGAGGAATACTCCACTAAGTTTTCCAACAAGAAGGTAATCAAACCACATTGTGTAAACTTGGAAGATTTCTTGGTCTCCAATAGTTTTGATGCTGATATATGGATGATGAGATACAAGAATCTGTTGGAAGTATTAGAGCGATATGATTATGAGGTAGTGAAGTCTTGGTATGCTTCCCTAAAGTACTACAGCAAGAAGAAGAAGTGGGCAGTCAATCTGAGATCTAGAACCATCTGGCTTACTGATGAGACATTTAATGAAGTTCTAGAAATCCCAGGGCAAGATGGACTCAAGATTGACATCACTGCCTCTGGTTATATGGATGAGGCAGAAACTGCTAATGAAGAAGGTGGCCCCTTTCTGAACTACAAGGAGAGTACAATTCTGAGAACATTATTCAGAAGGAGGGAAAATTGGCCATCAATAAACGTGTTGAAGCCCACAGACCTCAGTGTTCAAGTGAGGATCTTGTACTACATAGTGTCCAGGATCATATTCAACAAAGGAGGCAGCTTCAATTTGATAACCAGGGTAGAGGCACATGTCATGGCTGCAATCATGCGTGGAAAACTGATCAACATGGGACACATCATACTCCAACGCATGATCAAGGTAAGAGACCAGAGGAAGAACTCCACACTCCCCTATGCTGCTATCATTTCCCAAATTCTGCTGTATGCCATAATTCAGCATCTTGAGAAGGGGAAGGGTAAGCCCACTGAAATCTTCAAGGAGGAAGAACTGCAAAGAATGGGTATTGAAAAGGATGAAGGAAGATGGGTTGAAAAGGGAGCAGGAAGAAATGAGGATCTATTCTTTGTTGAAGGTGCCTCCCTACAGCAAGAGGGTACTTTTGAGGCTCCTGCCAGATCTACTCCTCAGCCCTCTGTGCCTATTCCATCTCCTTCCATGCCTACTCAAATTCCATCCACTCCCTCCTCTCGTGCCAAGCCAACCAAGATCACTGAGTTGTATGACAGCCTGTCTACACTTATTCTTAGCGTTAGAGATGAGCAAAATGCCAAGTTTGCTCATCTGCAAGATCAGATACATCAGTTGGCAAAGAACATGAAAGTGGTTACTGATGCTTATGAAGATATCAAAAGTGCAATCCCTACCACATCAGCTCCACCTCAGTCAGGGTTCTCTGTGCCTGTCCAATCTCCAACCCCTGAGCCTCCAAGCCCCTTCGAGATTGCCTCCTCTGACCATGATGATGATATAGATGGGGATGAGCCTGCTGGAACAATGAGGACACCAAGTCCTGATCCACCCTTGGACTATGGTTTGGAAGAAGAAGGACTTCAAGAACCAAGCCCTCATGAGCCTATGCAAGAAGATGCTCAGGATTCAATTCTGTCCATTCAAGAATTCGAGCAAGTTGAAAGACTAGTTACAGCCATTTGAACCTCTTCTATGCATAAGGATGCCAGCAATGAAGAGAGAAGCATTGTGGCAGTTGTTGATTATGAAGCTATTGCTCACAATGCCCTGCTGCAAGCTCAGAGGAGAAGGCTTGAAGAAATGTTTCGTCCTGATAAACCAACTCCTCCTTCTCTCGCTGCTTATGGACTCTCAGAGGAACAAAGAGCTCAGTTGGCTCTTTCCAGGCAGGCAATACAGGAGTTGCTTGAGGTCTCTGATGATGAAGAACCAAGTCCTGAGCATCCTGCACCAGTTAAACCAGATATTCCTTTTGCTCCTTTGCCACTTCGAGCTATTCCTGTCTCTCAGATCCTTCCTCCGGCTGATTTTGTTGGCCTTCCTGATGATGCCAAAAAGGGGGAGAAGACTGAGCAAACTGGAAAGTCGGCTACTGGAAAGTCTGCTGCTGAGCCATCTGGGAAAGGGAAGATGTACAGCAAGAAGACCAAGCCCAAGAAGAAATGATTGAAGATTTGTTTCAGAGATTAGGCTTGAGTTCTATTATTGTGCTGTATAAAGTTTTAGATGGTTGTTTGATGTTTGTACTTAGTGTTTTGAAATTAATCTTTGAAGAACTAAACTTTAATTGGTTTTTGTATAGCAACATTTGATTAATTGAATGAATTTCTTGGTTGCAATGTTTTGTGCATATTACTCTTTGAATATCTTCACTTGATCTGTTGTATATGATATCTTTTGAATGCATATGTTGAGGGGGAGCTTGTAAAAGCAAACCCAAGTACTAATCCAATTTGTAAGTTGTTTTGTCATCATCAAAAAGGGGGAGAATGTTGAATCAAGAAGTTTTGATGATTCCAAATCAACTCTCAAGAGCTTGGATTGAAGATATCAAAGGAGCTCAAAGTGTCTCCAGTGAAGAAAATCTGAGTAATCATTGCTAGGATTGTTGTAGGATCTTTTGTTATGGGTAAAAGTCTTTGATTTGATGAAAAAATATTTTAAAAAAGTTGATTTTATGTTAAATCACGAACTATGTGAAAAATACCCCCCAACAGACGAAGTTTGAAAAGTTTATATTGAACTGTCATGTTGGAAATTCGAACTTTGACTTTGGAAATTCGAATTTCGAGCTGAAACTGAATAAGTCTGAAGAGATTCTTCTCTGACAGACGAATTTTGATTTACCAAAATTCAAATTTTCATATGAGCCTGAAAGAAGCTTCTTAGAGACAGACGAACTTTAAGTCTTCAAAATTCGAATTTCAGACAAAATGCAATTTGTGAAAACCAAAGAAATTCGTCTAAAATAATGTTAAAGTTCATCTGAAATCAAGATTATCTTGAGCTTCAAAATTGCTCTCTGACAGACAAACTTTGAACATTAAAATTCGAATTTCAGAAGCTTTGGCTGTGAGTCTGTTAAAAATGAAATGTTGACATACGAATAATAAAGTTTTGAAACTTCGAATGTTGAAGTAAGTCTGAAGAGAGGACTCTCTGACAGACGAACTTCACTCTTTCAAAATTCGAATTTCGAAGAAAGTGAACTACTGTGTCTTTGGAATGTACAACGGACAGACGAACTTTAGGGTTCCAAAATTTGAATTTCGAGGGCACTGTAGCAAATTGAAAACATTGTTCACACTTAACAGAAAAACTTTCTTCTTGAAAATTCGTATGTCAGAACATGAAAACATTTTCTAAGTTTCAAAATTTGAATTTCACTTCATGAACAGACAAACTTCGGTATTTCAACGTTGGAAGCTTTAACCTTCAGTTCCTTCAAAATTCGTCTGTTGACCAACCGAAATTCAAATTTTAGTATATCAGAGGCATTAAATGCGGTTGGTTAACGGATAGCTTTTCAGAGTAACCGTTGGATAACTTCCCCAACGGATAGATTTTGTCTCTAATGAATAGTTGGGACCTAA
The DNA here is from genome assembly GCA_026686845.1 of Adenanthera pavonina. Lineage (NCBI taxonomy): Eukaryota > Viridiplantae > Streptophyta > Magnoliopsida > Fabales > Fabaceae > Adenanthera > Adenanthera pavonina. The sequence continues at coordinate 3,957,446 of JAIVEN010000019.1, read as the reverse complement.
ATCTATAAATACAATATCATTTGAAGTTGTGGGTAACGAATCAAACTTGTATATACTGAAATTCTGCCAAATCTTCTTCTCAAAAAGCTTTTACCCTCTCAACTTCAATATCTGTACTTTAACCTACATATTTACTCTATTCAAGAGAGTTATATCTTTGTAAATAATATAATCTTCATTTGGAAGATAGATTTACTTGTGAGGGGATATCACAAGGGGATTGGGAAGCACATTGTGGAAGTGCTTAGAGAGATTGAGAAAGCTCTAGAAAACAGAGCACAAGCTGTGTACTGTGGCATTTGCAAGAAGCCCATTGAATTCTTGCAGTATAGTGAAAAATCTCAAGAGGTGTCTTGGGGACTGGACGTAGGTCAAGTGGATAGACCGAACCAGGATAAATTTCTGAGTGTTCTTCTCCCTATCATTACTTTTTCAGTTTGCTCTGCTTATACGCTGCTTTCATTATTCTTTGCTTTCTTCACCTATTTCACTTTGTGCAGAAAATTTTTTATCTTCCCAATTCACCCCCCCTCTTGGGAATTCAGCCTAACTAACAAGTGGTATCAGAGCCCGGATTCCCAATCAAAGGATCTCACAGTCCAGGAATTAAGACATGACATGTTCCCAAAACACAACATGAAGAGAAATGCGAATGCGATGAGATAGGGGATCCCAACAACGATACCCTTTATGCTCAGAATCATAACCTAAGAAACAACAAACTCGTGCTCGGGCCTGAAGTTTTGTGACCTCATGGGAAGGGAGAAAAACAAAACAAGTGCAACCAAAAACTTTAAACATAGTATAATCAGGGGGTGTACCATAGAGACGTTCAAAAGGAGAGATATTACCAAGTATAGAGGAAGGAATACGATTGATAACATAAACAGCTGTAAGGGCTGCTTCTCCCCAAAAATGCTCAGGACAAGATGATGAGATAAGAAGAGCAGGAACAGTGTCAAGAATGTGACGGTGTTTTCACTCAGCTCTACCATTCTGTTGGGAGGTATAAGGACAAGAGTATTGTGAGAGTGTACCCTGTGCATTAAGGAAACTAAGGAGTTGGGAGTCACGATATTCCATAGCATTATCACGCCTAAAAACCTTGATATTTCTAGAAAACTGAGTGCGAATCATATTTGCAAACTTAATATAAATCGCAGATAATTCAGAACGAGCTTTCATCACATATATCCAGGTAAAACGTGAATAATCATCAATAAATATCACAAAATAACGCGATCCTCCCATGGAGGAAGTAGGAGCAGAGCCCCAAATATCAGAGTGGATTAAATCAAAAGGAGACTCAGAAACATAAGTACTTTTATTAAAAGATAATGCTGGTTGTTTTGCAGTCTGACAAGAAACACATTCTAAAGATTTTTCAATAACATTGCCTAAAAGTCCATTTGAAATTAAAGATGACAATTTATTGATGGAGCAGTGACCAAGACGAGAATGCCACAACTCAAAAGAAGAGGCAGGGGAAGCAGCACATAATCGAGTTGATTTTGATGGAGGAATATGCAAGGAATTCAGCTCGAACATACGTCCAACTTTACGCCCCGTTCCAACAATCTGTCCCGTCAGAGGATCCTGCACACGACAACCATTAGAAGAGAAGATTACATCATAACCAAGGTCAACTAACTGGCCAACAGATATAAGGTTGAAAGAAATAGCAGGAACATAATAAAGGTCATCAAGAGATACGTTTGACAAAGAAACAGAACCAGTATGACTAACAGACATCAATGAACCATCAGCAGTGTTGATTGAAGGGGTAGCGGTACTAGGAGACCAAGAAGAAAAGATCTGTGACTGACCAGTCATGTGATTATAACAAGCAGAATCAAAATACCAAGAGGGGTTACCTGAGGGAGTGGCTAAAGCAGTAGGTGGAGAGGAGGTACCAGCAAGTAATTGCTTGAGAAGAGCCTCAAGATCACTGGAGATTGGTGGAGTGGATACATCGTTGGTAGTAGCTGTAGAAAAAGCAGGCTTGGGTGGTTGACTGGATTGTGAGAAATTTCTATTCTGATCAGATCTGGGAGGACGAGTAGGGCAATGCTCAATGAGATGACCATTCTTCTTACAGTATCGGCATAGGAGAGAGGGGCAGTTTGTAGTAATATGACCTTTCTTCTTACAAGTGCGACATTCAATCAGAGGACACTCAGAAAATGCATGAGTGGATTGAGGACAGCGACGACAAAGTTTGGAGTTCTTCTCAGTCACAGCAAATGCCATGTCAGTGTTACGTCTTAAAAGTCCCAATCTAGTTTCTTCAGATTTTAACCGAGGAAGTGCATCCTCAAGAGTAGGAAGTGGGCTCTGATGCAGTAAAGAGGCTCGAACAGGCTCAAAGTCATCAGTCAATGCCATCAGAAAGTGAATAAGTCTAAGACGATCACGATAAGAGATAAAGGCATTAGTATCATTGTCGTACTTGAATGTTGGCTCAGAGTATGCTAATTGATCCCAAATAAACTCCATTTTTGCAAGAAACTCATAAACAGGCTGCCCAGGTTCTTGTTTCAAAGCACTTAAATCCTTTTGAAGCTGAAATTGGTTAGAGAGATCAGAGGACGTATAAAGACTGGCAAGATGATCCCATACCTCTTTGGCAGTCTCATAACGCCCAAATTGTTGATTGATGCTGGTGATGGAAGTATTCCGAAACCATGTGATCATTTGATGATTCTTACTGTCCCATTCTTCCAAACGCTCAGCAAATTTAGCGGCCATTTCTGATTCAGAACGAATAGGATATGGGATGTCACCTGTGACATATCGCCATAATTTGCGACCTTTGAGAAACCCTCGCATGCTCTCTAACCAGTGACAATAGTTAGATCCATTGAGCAGTACAGAAATTGGCTGTGAAATGTCGTTTTTATCCATAACAGTAGTAGAAGTCCAAAAAGGAGCAGGATTTTGCAAAAACAGAGGCCAGAAATGAAAAGAACACACCCAAAAACCTTAGGAACCGGTCTAACTTGTTCAGAACTCGGTCTGGAAAGCAGCGACTCGGACAGACGAAGAAAACTGAACGTTTTGGGAGCACCGGCGGTCTGGCGGCGCGTGGCGGTGCGTGGACGGTCCAATCACCGTGAAAATTGGACAGGAGCGTCGTGAGACGTCGGCGGACAAAATGGTCAGGCGCGTGTGGTGGTTGGACTTCAGTAGAGGCACAAAACGGAGATGAACAGTAGCTGAATCGGAGTGCAACGGAGGGAAAACGTCAGATCTGGATTGTCCTCGGAGAATGAACAATTAGCCACGGAGTAACTGGAAGAAAAAATCTCTGATACCATGTAAGAAAAAGAAGAAATAAAGAGAAGGAGAAATTCAGAAGCAATTGTAGAAAACTTGCTTGATTATCTTCACTATACAGAGTGTAATATATACACGGGAAAGAGAGGTCGAGGGAATAATTACAATATCAATTAGAATCCCTAAAGAAAAGGAAACTAAAGAGGAAAAAGGAAATCTAAGATAATTACAATCAAAACAAATCAAATCTAAGATAATTACAATCAAAACAAATCAAATCAAATCAATTATAATTAACAATTTACATAGTCATAAACGGAACCCTTTTATTTCACCCTCCCATATTCATATGTTTTTATTCCTTCTCTATAATTTGCTTTTTCTTTATGGTATAAGGAAACGCCATTCCTCCATTAGAATAAACCATAGATAATAAATGCGTCCTGAACCTCTTTTCTTCCTTTTAACTAGCACCACATAATAAAGATAGGGGACACAGAGATACGGTCATACAGTGGTTGGGTAAATTAACTAGCACCACAAAAATAAAAAAGTACAAAATAAAGAGTTAACCCGTTACTCAAACACAAATCTCCCTCAAGTAGTTTAAAGTTTATTGATTTTGTACTTTTGGTCTTTCTAAGTTTCATTCCCCTAATTTGTTTAGGTGATTTAAATATCTATCTTCATCCTCTGGTTATCCTAGAAACAGACCAAACGCAACCCAAGCAATTCAGGCCCAGTTAACATTCCACAACCTTGATGCCCCGCGTGGGTTACAAGTTGACGCGACCCAACTCGGCGGACGATGGCTGGTGTTGGACCATTACATAGTATACTTTCTTTTAAATATTAGACGATGTGGGACTTAATTGGCAGACGATGGAAAGTTTCGTGCTTTTTTTTTTTTAATAGGAAAGGGCTTTCATCAATCGAAGCTCGAAGAGAGAGAGTACAGCACGGGAAGTGACTAAGTAAAAAATTGGAAAACTCTGGGTGCTCCGACAGTGCGATAAATTAATATGTGCCAGTACAGCTAAGAGAATCCCTTCAGGACTGAACACCTGAGCATCTGAGAAGAGCGTTTTATTCTTGGATTCCCATAAGTGTGGCAAATCCGATGCACTTTGGACATCTTTGATAAGATAGAGTCAGTTTGAAGAAAATGGAAAGGGAGAAAAAAAATAAAAAAAATTTCATGAAAAAGTCTGTTTTTATTCAGAAAAAAATTAAAATGATGTATAATAAATATATTTTACAAAAATGTATTATTTTTTCTTTTCAAAATCCATTTCATATGTACCAAACTTATGCCAAGCCTTTGAATTTCAGCTTGTGAGATGTCCACAAAAGCAGATCAGCTAATAATTAATGATGATCTAATGGAAAGCAATATCCTAGATAAAAATGGTGCCTGGGGTAGAAAAAATTAAGAAAATGAATTTGAGTATCACTTTCTTAAAAAAAGGGTACAGATTTGTCATTTTATTCAAACAATTTTTCGAGAAAAGATTAATAAAAAATAGAGGCAAGTATACCTTCATAAAATAGGTGAAAATCTCTGTTATAATAGCAATAAACTGAATTTGCCAGTGGAAAGACAAAAAAATTATAATGATAATTTAAAAAATAATAGTGGGAGCTAATAATAATTATTACATTGTCGCTTAAGATATTGTGAGACGTAAGACATCTGCCTAGCTTTGCCTTTAGTTTGTTAATGAATGGATCCATCCCTACGTATGGATCAACCAGTATTGCAAGTTAAAAAGATAATGATTTTCTACCAAAAAAAAAAAGTTAATGATTCAAGCTGGCTCAGTTTGACCAAGTTGCATGCTTCACAGTATACGAAACTAGCTACTAAATATCGTCAACTTCAGAGACCTACATACATAGATACATAGATACATAGATACATACATACATACATACATACATACATATATATATATATCTATATATAAATTTAGCATATTCATGCATGAGGGTCCATCTATATATATATGTAAAGTGGAAAAGATCAGTCCTTAATCAAAAGGTCCTTCAGTTTATATCAATGCACGAGAGTTCATATTCCCCCAGTTAACTACGGAGAAGAATATTAAGCATCTTAGGATTATTATAAAATAGATAAAAATATACAAAATTCAATTCATATGCTCAAGTATTGTCTCAAGGAAAAAGGTAAATTTCAATTCAAATATTCGAATCGAATCTCTCACTTACAGCTGCTTAGGTCCCTTGGTCTGAGTCACCTAGCTGATAGTGTGTTTTAACTTTTAATCCACGTACATTGTGGCACCCATTTTTTTTATTACAAAATAAAAATGAAAATGACAAGGGAGCTGCTGTTAAAAGTATGATAAATTATATTGTATTACCAAATCATGAACTTACCTGATGCAAAGCTTGAGAATGCAATTCTTAAGTTCTTAGATAAAGATCTATAGGAGGAGATAGAGTACTACAATCGACTTTGCCCCTTAGGTTTGAAAAAGATAGAGAAGAGGAGATTAAGTGCTATGATTTTTAAAAGTCGCTATCGTTAAATCTTATATCAATAATTAATCTTTTATAATAGATAAAACTCAATCTTATTTTCTTCATCAAGTCAGATTTGTCATAAGACATACTAATTTCTAATGGGCTGTCAGTTGGAGCTTCTATTCAAATGGGCTCATGTGTGTATTCTAACATATCACAAAACACACATAATTAAACACAAGGCCCAATTCGTTTTTAAGCTTAATATTTATTACTAAATTAATTGTCTAAATTAATAATTATCCCTAATTAATTAATTGATGCTAATTCATATTAAAATAATTTCCAACATTCTCCACTTGGATAGCATAAATTAATTAATTGGAACAAATAACACAAGATTTAAGCAATTAGCATATATTAAGCATTGACTACAATTTAGAAAGTGAAACTACGCAAAATCACTAAATTCGTTGGAGAATCAAGCAATAACAATTATGAGATTTCACATTTTGAATATGAAATGAATAGTAGATCTTTCATCAGAAAAATAATAACATAAAATCATTGAGTCCATTAGAGAAACAAGTGACACAAAATGTAATTACATCAAAAAAGACTTAACCATACCCATATGAGTTACATGTTCTAGAAAAACTTTTACAGGTAAGCCTTTAGTTAATGGATCTGCAAGCATACGATCACTAGATATGTAAACTATATGAGTCTAAGATTCAATAATCTTCTCTCTAACAAATAAGAGTTTAAGATCAAAATGCCTGGTACGACTAGAATTCCTATGATTCTGAGAGAAATGTATAGCAGAAGAATTATCACAGAATATGGTCAAAGGTCATGATATTGAATCATCCAAACATATGCTAGATATTAGCTTCCTCAACCATACAGCTTGATAAGTGGCTTCATAGCAAGCGACGTGCTTTGCTTCCATGTTTGATGTAGCTGTAAGTGTCTGTTTGACACTTTTCCATGAAACACCTCCTCCACACATTATAAAGATGTAACCAGAAGTTGATTTACAATCATCTACACATGATGCAAAATCAGAATCAGAGTACCCAAAGACCTCCAATGAATCATATTTTCTATATTTTAGCATAAAATTTTTTGTACCCTGAAGGTATCTCATGAACTAAAATGTTTCACATTAGGTTTCTTTCCAAAATAAAGTTCATATGGTGTTTTGGGCACTGACTTACTAGGCACCAGATTTATAATATAAACTGCAGTTTTCAATGCATCACCCCATAAGAATTCTGGCAATGTGGAGTGACTCATTATGCTTCTAACCATGTCCATAAGGGTGCGATTACATCTTTCTGCAACCCCATTTTGTTGAGGGGTTCCAGACATTGTATACTGAGCTTCAATACCATGTTGCTACAAAAATAAAGCAAATGGACCAAGATTTTGACCAACTTCAATATATCTCCCATAGTACTCTCCACCCCTATCAAACCTGACACATTTGATGGTCTTACCAGTCTTCAATTCAACTGCAACCTTAAAATTCTTAAAGGCAGAACTAAAGATTGTGATTTCTCCTGTAGAAAACCAATTCATCAATATCTATAGTGGTCATCAATGAAAGTAATAAAATACTTGAATCTGCCCATGGCTGGAGGTGTAATGGGTCCACTTATATCAGTGTGAATTAGGTCCAAAATATTCTCAGACCTATTTAGCCCCTTAGTTCTAGCTCTAGCGAGAAGTTTTCCCTTGATACAATCAACACAAGTCTCAAAATCTGAGTAATCTAAATTTTACAACACACCTTGCCTAACCATTCTCCCCAATCTATCTTTAGAAATATAGTCCAAACGTCAATGCCAAAACATTAAAGATTTTTCACTAATTCTTTCACGTTTGTGTCCAATCACAACATTAACAAGAGTACTAGAATGTTCAACAAGTTGATTATTTAAATTCAAATGGTATAAACCATTATATAATGTAGTAGAGCCAACAATAATAGAATTAAAATAGATATAAGTCTTTCTATTCCCTTGCCAAAAGGAATAACTGTAACATCCCTCATATTATTTTTCTTGGCATTGTATTCAGGATCGGAGGAAACAACATGGAAGAAGATCCAAGAGGGGTCTGGAGGCACTCCACGCTGCGGCCTGAAGCAGGTCCGCCACGGTGATGGAATGTCCAGTAGCATTGTCCGTCAATTACTATGGTGGCACTACGGCGCATTTTCTGGAGCCGTGGCGAGGATCAAGAAATTTGTTTAAATCCGGATCAGTTCAGTCGGATGAAAAAGAAAGAAATGAAGGGAGAGACGGGGGAAACCGAGGGAGCTAAGCTAGGGTTCGAGATTTTTAGCCATTGGGAGTGATTTTCAGACTTCAAGAGCTTGGATTCAAGTTGGTAAGTGTTCTCTACTCTTCCCTCTTCATTTTCTTCGGTTAGAATTTGGGATTTTCGGTGTTGAGGTTGGATTTCTGGTTTGGGGGTGAAATCCACCGATTGAAATGGATGATTTGAGGTTAATGGAGTGTGTTTTGGTATTCTTGTTGCTTGGATGTGAGTTTTGAAGGGTGTATGTATAAATTGAGCTTAACCCTAGGTGTTCTGGTTAGGGCTCTTGGGAATCCGAAGTGTATGAGGTTGTGTAGTGTTTGAGTGATCCCTAAGAGCTTATTGATGCATGAAAAATGTGTTGGAACCTTGGGTAAAGTTAATGTAGTTGTATTGTGATGGTTGGTTTATTGGTACATTGTGCTAATGGAAGAATTATGGTATTATGAAGGTTGTTGGCTATTGAGAGGGGGTTCATGTGTATTAATCAGTTCAAGGAAGCTTGTGGAACTCGTGTGCGTGTGGTAACTGTTGGATCAAGAGTTTTGATGATTCCAAACCAACACTCAAGAGCTTGGATTGAAGATATCAAAGGAGATCAAAGCTGTTTCAAGTGAAGATTTGCTGAGTATTTGCTATTAGATCTTTGGTAGGATCTTTGGTTTTTGTTTAGATTGGGTAAAAGATTTTGATTTGAGAAAAAGACGTTTTCAAACCTTGATTTGAAGTTAAATCTTTACTTATTTAAAAAATACTCACAAACAGACGAAGTTTAAAAGTTTAACTGAACTGTCAAGTTGGAAATTCGAATTTGACCCTTAGACATTCGAATTTCGAGCTAAAACTGAATAAGTCTGAAGAGGTGTCTCTCTGTCAGACGAATTTTGGTCTTTCAAAATTCGAATTTCAATCAAGTCTGAAAGAAGCCTTTTTGTGACAGACGAACTTCACAGTCTCAAAATTCGAATTTCAGACAAAATGTCATTTATGAAAACTAAGGAAATTCGTCTGAAGCTTTGCTAAAGTTCATCTGAAATTAAGAAGAAACTAAGTTTGAAAATGCTCTCTGACAGACGAACTTTAACTTAGCAAAATTCGAATTTTCACTTGAGTCAAAAAAGGGGTTACTTTGTGACATTCGAATTTCACTCTTTCAAAATTCGAATTTCAGACAAAACAAAACTTGAGAAAATATAGGAAATTCATCTGAATGCTTGATAAAGTTCATCTGAGATCAAGAGTGATTTCAGTCTCAAAACTGTTCTCTGACAGACGAATTTCACTCTGTCAAAATTCGAATTTCGAAGAAAGTGAACTACTGTGCCTCTTTAAACGTTCAGTGGACAGACGAATTTTGGGCATCCAAAATTCGAATTTCGAGGGCACTGTAGCAAATTGAAAACACTGTTCACACTTAACAGAAAATCTTTCTTCTTGAAAATTCGTATGTCACATTGTGGAAAGATTTTATGAGTTTCGAAATTCGAATTTCACTCTATGGACAGACGAACTTCGCATTTTTACGTTGGAAGCTTTAACCTTCGGTTCCCTCGAAATTCGTCTGTTGGCCAACCGAAATTCGAATTTCAGTATGTCAGAAACATTAAATGCGGTTGGTAAACGGATAGTTTTTTCAGAGTAACCGTTGGATAACTTCCCCAACGGATAGATTTAGTTTCTAACGGATATTTGAGATCAAAATCTATAAATATAACATTATTTGAAGTTGTGGGTAACAAAATCAAACTTGTATATACTGAATTTCTGCTGAATCTTCATCTCAAAAGCTTTTACCCTTCCAACCTCATTATTTGTACTTAAACCTTCATATCCACTATATTCAAGAGAGTTATTCATTTGTAAACAATCTACTCTTCATCTGGAAGATAGAATTACTTGTGAGGGGTATTCACAAGGGGATTGGGAAGCACATAGAGAAAGTGCTTAGAGAGTTTGAGAGAGCTCAGAACAGAGCATACTCGTGTACTGTGGCTTTAGCAAGAAGCCCGTTGAAATTCTTGCTGGATAGTGGATAAATCTCAAGAGGTGTCTTGAGGACTGGATGTAGGTCAAGTGGATAGACCGAACCAGGATAAATCACTGAGTTTTCTTCTTCTTATCTCTACTTTTCAGCTTGCTCTGTTTCACACGTTATTTTCATTATACTGTGATATCTTCACTTGCTTCACTTTGTGCAGAAAAATTTCAATCTTCCCAATTCACCCCCCCTCTTGGGAAGTCAGCCTTGCTAACAGTAACGACAGTTGAGGTAACCGAGTGTATGTTTGTATAGTATTGTTTGTATGGTATGATAGAACGTATATCTGTATATATATATATGCATGTTCCTTTTCATACCATGATATTGATTGTGTATATGTATGGTTTTCTTATATATTTATTTTTATTTTTATGGTGTGGAACTTTTATGTATGGTTAGTTTGTTAACATTTGTGAAGGTATTTTGGTTTTAATTTTTATTTGTTTTTCAATAAGAGGTGGGCCACATTTTCTATTATCAATTTGTATCTTTTAAGTTTCATTGGGCAAGAGGTGGGCCATTTTTTCCATTATCAATTCCTATTTTTGCTTTCTTTGGTTGTTATATCTTTTTAAGTTATGATTACTAATTTCATTGATTTTGTTTCCTTTATTGTCAAAACGCCCAACTACATGTGCAAAAATATAGTTATGACTAGAAATCAGTACACTATATTTACTCATCGTAGTTACAAGCATTTTTTTATTAACAAATATATTATAAAATGCCCAGTAATTTAACATGCCTCATCGATTTAATATATTAGTTCTGAAGTGGAAAGTCCATGTGAATGTGATTTGATGCATCATAACCGTGGCTTGAGACTACTCACCATTCTAGTAAAGGCAATAGCAAGGTAACCTCTCTCCATGTTAAACTTATTCATATAGTAATTGTATTTCTACTAATTGGTCATTGTTTAATGCTAAATTGATGCTACATTATGGTAAAAGCAGGGCATGGCTGTAGGATTTTCTTTTAAATATTACTTTGTTAATGAATACATGTCTCTCTCAATTGTATGAAAATATAATAATAGGTTTTTGTTACAGCCTTTTAAATTAGTCCAAAATTATTCTATTTTCTAATTAGTTTGTAATGGGTCAAGTTGCATATTTTTGCCTAATGAGCTATATTTCTACTATTGGTTGCTGTTTAAATTTAGTCATGGGTGGTAGTTGGATGAACGCTAGATGAACAAGTGATGAATATGAGAATGGGGTGGAGGAGTTTCTAGCATTCACTCAAAGAAATGTTCCTAATAGCAATGGGAAGTTTTATTGTCCTTGTGTCAAGTGTTTGAATGAGAGGTGACTGAGTGTTGCACAAATAAGAGAGTATGTACTCTGTGACGGGTTCAATAAGAGGTATACACGATGGATATGGCATGATGAATCATTAGAAATGTCGATTGTATCTCAAATGGGAGAAGTTGAAGTGGATATAAATGATCAATTAGAGGACATGATTCATGATATTGGAGTAGATGCATTTGAACGAGCATATATATATATATATGATACCTTGTGCAATGATGCAGAGAAGCCTTTGTACCCGAGGTGCATTAAATTTACATGACTGTCAACGGTGTTGAGATTGTTCAACTTGAAAGTAAAAAATGGGTGGAGTGATAAGAGGTTTACAGATTTGCTCGAGTTGTTGAAAATTATGCTTCTAGAAGGTAATGAACTACCAGATCGTAACTATGAGACAAAGAAAATTTTGTGCCCATTGGGTATGGAGTATAAAAAGATGCATGCTTGCCCTAGTGACTGTATATTATATAGAAATAAGTATGAATGGTTGCATGTGTGTCCGAAATGTGGGACATCACGCTATAAAGTAAAGGACAATGATGATGCTAGTTGTGATGAGATCACTAAGGGTCCTCCTGCGAAGGTATTATGGTATCTTCCAATAATACCAAGGTTCAAGTGCCTGTTTGCCAATGCAAGAGATGCAAAGAACTTGAGATGGCATACTGATGAGAGGATATCCGATGGAAAGCTTCGACACCCAGCTGATTCTCCTCAATGGAAAAAAGTCAATCAATTGTTTATTGAGTTTGGAAATGACCCAAGAAACCTTTGGCTTGCACTTTGTACTGATGGAATGAACCCTTATGGAAACCTTAGTAGTAAACATAGTTCATGGCCAGTTCTATTGGTGATTTACAACCTACCTCCTTGGCTCTGCATGAAACACAAGTACGTCATGTTGTTTATGATGATTTCGGGCCTAAAACAGCTAGGAAATGACATAGATATTTACTTGGGACCTTTGATTGAAGACTTGAAAATGTTGTGGAATGAAGGTGTGGATATATTTGATGCATATCACAAGGAGTCTTTTAGGATGCGTGCCATAATCTTCTGCACGATAAATGACTTTCCAGTATATGGAAATTTGTTTGGATATAGTGTTATGGGGCATACAACATGCCCTATATGTGAAGAAGGCACATGCTACAAACAACTACCATTTGGAAGGAAGATAGTCTACCTTGGCCACCGGAGATTTCTCAGACGAAACCATCCATATCGTAGATTGAAAAAAGCTTTCAATGGCTCACAAGATGATCAAAATGCTCCATAGGCATTAACAATAAAGCAAGTCTATCAACAGGTGAAAAACATCAATGTTATCTTCGGTAAGACTCAAAAGCTTGCAATTGAAAAAAATTTATGGAAAAAGAGGTCTATCTTTTTTGAGCTTCCATATTAGTGGAGTCTTGAGGTTAGGCATTGTATTGATGTCATGCATGTGGAGAAAAACATGTGTGATAGTCTTATTGGAACACTTCTCAACATACAAGGATAGACCAAGGATGGTATGAATGCTAGACGAGATATGGTTGCAATGGGAATACAAGTAGAGTTAGCTATGCAAGAAGGAGGGAGGAGGAATTATTTGCCCCTAACTTGTCATACATTATCCATAAATGAGAGAAGAAGTTTTTGTGAGTGTTTACATGGTGTCAAAGTTCCCCAAGGATATTCTTCAAATGTTAAAAGACTTGTGTCAATGAAAGATCTAAAATTAGTAGGCTTAAAGTCTCATGACTGCCATGTCTTGATGCAACAACTACTACTTGTGGCTATTCGGAACATTTTACCAAAAAAATTGAGAGACACTCTAACTAGACTATGCTTCTTTTTCAACGCCATATGTAGCAAAGTCATTGACCCTCAGAAATTGAATGAATAAGAAACTAATGCCGCCATTATCTTGTGCCAACTTGAAATGTACTTCCCACCTTCATTTTTTGACATAATGGTGCATTTAATGTCCATCTAGTGAGGGAAATAAGGTTGTGTGGCCCAGCTTATCTGTGATGGATGTACCCATTTGAGCGATATATGAAAATCCTAAAAGGGTATGACAAGAATCCACACTGGCCTGATGTTAGACAAACTGGCTTCCCAAGAGGAAGGGTGAATTGGGAAGCTTGAAAATTTTCTGTAAAATATCAAGAAAGTGAAGAAAGCAAAGTATAGATGGTAAAACATAGTATAGGAGAATCAACTCTAAAAGTTGCAGTAAAGAGAAGAAAACTCAGATATTTATCCTAGTTCGGTCTCTCCACTTGACCTACGTCCAGTCCCCAAGTCACCACTTGAGATTTTCCACTATTCCGCAAGAATTCAGTAGGCTTCTTGCAAATGCCTCAGTACAAAGATGATGCTCTGTTTCTAGAGCTCACTCATACACTCTATGCACTCTTACAAAGTGCTTCCCAATCCCTTGTGATATCCCCTCACAAGAAAATCTTTCTTCCAGATGAAGATAAGATTGTTTACAAAGATTAAACTCTCTTAAACAGAGTGAATATGAAAGTTTGAGTACAAATATTGAAGTGAGAGAGTAAGAGACTTTGAGTACATGATTTGGCAGAGTTTCAGTATATATAAAGTTAAAATCGTTTTTCATAACTTCAAATGATGTTATATTTATAGATTTAGGTCTCAACTATCCGTTAGAGATAAAATCTATCCGTTGGAAAAGTTATCCAATGGTTACTCTAAAAAACTATCCATTAACCAACCGCATTTAATGCTTCTGACACTCTAAAATTTGAATTTCAGTTAGTCAACAAACGAATTTCACAGAAACCGAAGGCTAAAGACTTCAACGTTGAATGCCCGAAGTTCGTCTGTCATGAAGTGAAGTTTGAATTTTGATGTTTGGAAAATGTTTCTATGTTGTGACATACAAATTTTCAGATACAAAGTTTTTCTGTTAAGTGTGAACAGTATTTTCAATTTGTTACAGTGCCTTCGAAATTCAAATTTTGGAACCTCAAAATTTGTCTGTCCATAGCTATTTTTATAAGGCACAGTAGTTCATATGATTCAAAATTCAAAATTTCAAGGGGCAAAGTTCGTCTGTCAGAGAGACCTCTTTTCAGACTTACATCAAAATCCGAATTTATAAATACCGTCATTCGTATATCAACATATCTTTGCAACAGAATCACAAGCTTAGTTTCTGAAATTTGAATTTTCATGTTAAAAGTTCGTTTGTTAGTGACCAATTTTGAAATCCAATCTGAGCTTGGTTTCAGATGAACTTTGACATAATTTCAGACGAATTTCTTTAGTTTTTATAAGTTACATTTTGTCTGAAATTTGAATTTTCAAAACCCAAATTTCGTCTGTTACTGAAAGTTTCTTTCAGACACTTATCAAAATTCAAATTTTCTCTAGTCAAAATTCGTCTGTCAGATAGGCTTCTCTTCACACTTGTTCTGTTTCAGTACGAAATTCGAATTTTCAAAGCTAAAGTTCGAATTTCCAAGATGACAGATCAGTATTAACCTTTCAAACTTTGTCTATTGGTGGGTGTTTTTCAAATATTCCATGATTTAACATAGAATCAAGGTTTTAAAACATCTTTTCACTAAATCAAAGTCTTTTACTAAAATAAAACACTACTAAACATCCTACACCTATCTTTGCACAGATTTATCCAGAATTTCTTCACTTGAAACCTTTTGAGTACCTTCGATATCTTTATTCAAGCTCTTGAAGGTTGGTTTGGAATCATCAAAACTCTTGATTCAACATTCTCCCCCTTTTTGATGATGATAAAATAACTTGCAAACTGGATTAGTACTTGGGTTTGCTTTAACAAGCTCCCCCTCAACATATGCATTATATATAAAAAGATATCATATATAGTAGATCATGTGAAGAGATTCAAAGAATAATAAGAACAGATCATTGCAACCAAGGAATTCTTTCATTTTACCAAATGTTGCTTTATAGAAACCATTTTATCCAAAGTACTTTGAAATACACAAATTAAACACAAAATACAAACACAAAAAACAAACAAACATCTGAAACTCAATGCAGCACCACAAGAGGACTCTGTTGGATCAAGAGTTTTGATGATTCCAAACCAACACTCAAGAGCTTGGATTGAAGATATCAAAGGAGATCAAAGCTGTTTCAAGTGAAGATTTTTTTGAGTATTTGCTATTAGATCTTTTGTAGGATCTTTAGTTTTTGTTTAGATTGGGTAAAAGATTTTGATTTGAGAAAAAGACGTTTTCAAACTTTGATTTGAAGTTAAATCTTTACTTATTTGAAAAATACTCACAAACAGACGAAGTTTGAAAGTTTAACTGAACTGTCAAGTTGGAAATTTGAACTTTGCTTTTGGAAATTCGAATTTTGAGCTAAAACTGAATAAGTCTGGAGAGGTGTCCCTCTGTCAGATGAATTTTGGTCATTCAAAATTCGAATTTCCATCAAGTCTGAAAGAAGCCTTTTTGTGACAGACGAACTTCACAGTTTCAACATTCGAATTTCAGACAAAATGCTATTTGTGAAAACCAAAGAAATTCGTCTGAAACTATGCTAAAGTTCATCTAAAATCAAGAAGAAACTAAGTTTGAAAAATGCTCTCTGACAGACGAACTTTGACTTAGCAACATTCGAATTTTCATCTGAGTCAAAAGAGCTACTTTGTGACATTCGAATTTCACTCTTTCAAAATTCGAATTTCAGACAAAACAAAACTTGAGAAAATAGAAGAAATTCGTCTGAAAGTTTGATAAAGTTCATCTGAGATCAAGAATGATTTAAGTCTCAAAACTGGTCTCTGACAGACGAATTTCACTCTGTCAAAATTTGAATTTCAAAGAAAGTGAACTACTGTGCCTCTTTGAACGATCAATGGACAGACGAATTTTGGGCATCCAAAATTCGAATTTTGAGGGTACTGTAGAAAATTGAAAACACTGTTCACGATTTACAGAAAAACTTTCTTCTGGAAAATTCGTATGTCACATTGTGAAAATATTTTATAAGTTTCAAAATTCGAATTTCACTCTATGGACAGACGAACTTCATATTTTAACGTTGGAATCTTTAACCTTCGGTTCCCTTGAAATTCGTCTGTTGGCCAACCAAAATTCGAATTTCAGTATATCAGAAACATTAAATGCGGTTAGTAAACGGATAGTTTTTCAGAGTAACCGTTGGATAACTTCCCCAACGGATAGATTTAGTCTCTAACAGATATTTGAGACTTAAATCTATAAATACAACATCATTTGAAGTTGTGGGTAACAAATCAAACTTATATATACCGAATTTCTGCTGAATCTTCATCTCAAAAGCTTTTACCCTTCCAACTTCATTATTTGTACTTAAACCTTCATATCTACTCTATTCAGGAGAGTTATTCATTTGTAAACTATCTACTCTTCATCTGGAAGATAGATTTACTTGTGAGGGGTATTCACAAGGGGATTGGGAAAGCACATAGAGAAAGTGCTTAGAGAGTTTGAGAGAGCTCAGAACAGAGCATACTCGTGTACTGTGGCTTTAGCAAGAAGCCCGTTGAAATTCTTGCTGGATAGTGGATAAATCTCAAGAGGTGTCTTGGGGACTGGACGTAGGTCAAGAGAATAGACCGAACCAGGATAAATCACTGAGTGTTTCTCTCCTTATCCTTATTTATCAACTTGCTCTGTTTTACTCGTTGCTTTCATTATACTGTGATATCTTCACTTGCTTTACTTTGTGCAGAAAAATTTCAATCTTCCCAAATCACCCCCCCTCTTGGGAAGTCAGCCTTGCTAACAGACTCAAGCATAAGTTCTAATCACTTCTTCTTTGGCTTGGTTTTCTTACTGTAAGTCTTTCCAGATGGCTCAGCAGCAGTCTTGCCAGTTTGCTTACTCTTCTCCCCCTTTTTGGCATCATCAGGAAGGTAAATATAATCAGCTGGAGGAGGGATCTGATAAACTGGAATAGCTTTGAGGGGCACAGGAGCAAAAGGCAGATGAGGCTCAGGGCTTGGATCCTCATGATCAGAGACTTCAAGCAGCTCTTTCACCTTTTGTCTGGAAAGAGCCAATTGAGCCCTTTTGTTCTTCTGAAATACCATGTGCAGTGAGAGATGAAGGAGCAGGGTCATTAGAACGAAACATTTCTTGAAGCCTCCTTCTCTGAGCTTGCAAGAGAGCATTGCGAGCAATAGCTTCCAAATCAACAAAAGGCACAATGCTTCTTTCTTCACTTTTGGCAACCTCCATGATTGATGAAGTAGAAATGGCTGCCACTAATCTTTCTACTTGCCCTGATTCTTGCTGTGACAGGATTGACTCTTGAGCATCTGCAGTAATGGAATCATGAGAGCTTGAATCCCGAGGTCCTTCTTCTTCCAAACCATAGTCCAAGGGAGGACCAGGATATTAGATAGGCTGGCTTCCCAAGAGGGGGGGTGAATTGGGAAGCTTGAAAATTTTCTGTAAAATATCAAGAAAGTGAAGAAAGCAAAGTATATATGGTAAAACAGAGTATAGGAGAATAAACTTTAAAAGTTTCAGTAAAGAGAAGAAAACTCAGATATTTATCCTAGTTCGGTCTCTCCACTTGACCTACGTCCAGTCCCCAAGTCACCACTTGAGATTTTCCACTATTCTGCAAGAATTCAGTGGGCTTCTTGCAAATGCCTCAGTACAAAGATGATGCTCTGTTTCTAGAGCTCACTCATACACTCTATGCACTCTTACAAAGTGCTTCCCAATCCCTTGTGATATCCCCTCACAAGAAAATCTTTCTTCCAGATGAAGATAAGATTGTTTACAAAGATTAAACTCTCTTAAACAGAGTGAATATGAAAGTTTGAGTACAAATATTGAAGTGAGAGAGTAAGAGACTTTGAGTACATGATTTGGCAGAGTTTCAGTATATACAATATTAAAATCATTTTTCATAACTTCAAATGATGTTATATTTATAGATTTAGGTCTCAACTATCCGTTAGAGACAAAATCTATCCGTTGGAAAAGTTATCCAATGGTTACTCTGAAAAACTATCCATTAACCAACCGCATTTAATGCTTCTGACACTCTGAAATTTGAATTTCAGTTAGTCAACAGACGAATTTCACAGAAACCGAAGGCTAAAGACTTCAACGTTGAATGCCCGAAGTTCGTCTGTCATGAAGTGAAGTTTGAATTTTGATGTTTGGAAAATGTTTCTATGTTGTGACATACAAATTTTCAGATACAATGTTTTTCTGTTAAGTGTGAATAGTATTTTCAATTTGCTACAGTGCCTTCGAAATTCGAATTTTGGAATCTCAAAATTCGTCTGTCCGTAGCTGTTTTTATATGGCACAGTAGTTCATATGATTCAAAATTCAAATTTTCAAGGGGCAAAGTTCGTCTGTCAGAGAGACCTCTTTTCAGACTTACATCAAAATCCGAATTTATAAATACCGTCATTCGTATATCAACATATCTTTGCAACAGAATCACAAGCTTAGTTTCTGAAATTCGAATTTTCATGTTAAAAGTTCGTTTGTTAGTGACCAATTTTGAAATCCAATCTGAGCTTGGTTTCAGATGAACTTTGACATAATTTCAGACGAATTTCTTTAGTTTTCATAAATTACATTTTGTCTGAAATTCAAATTTTCAAAACCCAAAGTTCGTCTGTTACTGAAAGCTTCTTTCAGACACTTATCAAAATTTGAATTTTCTCAAGTCAAAATTCGTCTGTCAGATAGGCTTCTCTTCATACTTGTTCTGTTTCAGTACGAAATTCGAATTTCCAAAACCAAAGTTTGAATTTTCAAGATGACAGATCAGTATTAACCTTTCAAACTTCGTCTGTTGGTGGGTGTTTTTCAAATATTCCATGATTTAACATAGAATCAAGGTTTTAAAACATCTTTTCACCAAATCAAAGTCTTTTACTAAAATAAAACACTACTAAACATCCTACACCTATCTGTGCACAGATTTATCCAGAATTTCTTCACTTGAAACCTTTTGGGTACCTTCGATATCTTTATTCAAGCTCTTGAAGGTTGGTTTGAAATCATCAAAACTCTTGATTCAACATTCTCCCCCTTTTTGATGATGATAAAATAACTTGCAAACTGGATTAGTACTTGGGTTTGCTTTAACAAGCTCCCCCTCAACATATGCATTATATATAAAAAGATATCATATATAGTAGATCATGTGAAGAGATTCAAAGAATAATAAGAACAGATCATTGCAACCAAGGAATTCTTTCATTTTACCAAATGTTGCTTTATAGAAACCATTTTATCCCAAGTACTTTAAAATACACAAATTAAACACAAAATACAAACACAGAAAACAAACAAACATCTGAAACTCAATGCAGCACCACAAGAGGACTCAAGCATAAGTTCTAATCACTTCTTCTTTGGCTTGGTTTTCTTGCTGTAAGTCTTTCCAGATGGCTCAGCAGCAGTCTTGCCAGTTTGCTTACTCTTCTCCCCCTTTTTGGCATCATCAGGAAGGTAAATATAATCAGCCGGAGGAGGGATCTGAGAAACTGGAATAGCTTTGAGGGGCACAGGAGCAAAAGGCAGATGAGGCTCAGGGCTTGGATCCTCATGATCAGAGACTTCAAGCAGCTCTTTCACCTTTTGTCTGGAAAGAGCCAATTGAGCCCTTTTGTGCTTCTGAAAGACCATGTGCAGTGAGAGATGAAGGAGCAGGGTCATCAGAGCGAAACATTTCTTCAAGCCTCCTTCTCTGAGCTTGCAAGAGAGCATTGCGAGCAATAGCTTCCAAATCAACAAAAGGCACAATGCTTCTTTCTTCACTTTTGGCAACCTCCATGATTGATGAAGTAGAAATGGCTGCCACTAATCTTTCTACTTGCCCTGATTCTTGCTGTGACAGGATTGAATCTTGAGCATATGCAGTAATGGAATCATGAGAGCTTGAATCCCAAGGTCCTTCTTCTTCCAAACCATAGTCCAAGGGGGGACCAGGACTTGGTGTGCTCAGTGTACCAGGAGGCTCAATACCATCTGCATCATCATCATGCTCAGGAGAGGCTAGCTCAAAGGGGCTTGGAGGCTCAGGAGTTGGAGATTGAACAGGCACAGAGAACCCTGGCTGAGGTGGAGTTGATGTGGCAGGAATTGCACTCCGAATATCTTCATAGGCATCAGCAACCACTTTCATATTCTTGGCCAACTGGTGAATCTGATCTTGTAGATGAGCAAATTTGGCATTTTGTTCTTCCCTAATGCTAAGTATGAGTGTAGACAAGCTGTCATACAACTCAGTGATCTTGGTTGACTTGGCACCAGAGGAGGGAGTAGATGGAATGTGAGTAGGCTTTGATGGAGATGGGACAGGCAGAGAAGGCTGAGGTGTAGGTCTAGCAGGAGCCTCAGAGGTACCTTCTTGCTGTTGGGAGGCACCTTCAACAAAGAAGAGATCTTCAGATTTTCCTGTGCCCTTCCAATCCATCTTCCTTCATTTCTCTCAATCCCCATTCTTTGAAGTTCCTCCTCCTTGAAAATCTCAGTGGGTTTCCCTTTCCCCTTCTCAAGGTGCTGAATTCTAGCATATTGTAGAATTCTGGAAGTGATTGCTGCATAGGGGAGTGTGGAGTCTTTCCTCTGATCCCTTGCCTTGATCATGCGTTGGAGTATGATATGTCCCATGTTGATGAGCTTTCCACTCATGATTGCTGTCATGACATGTGCCTCTGCCCTTGTTATCAGATTGAAGCTGCCTGCTTTGTTGAATATGATCCTTGACACTAAATAGTGCAGAATCCTCACTTGAGCAATGAGGTCTGTGGGCTTTAGCAGGTTTATAGATGGCCTGTTTTCCTTTCTTCTAAACAATGTATTCAGAATTGTGCTCTCCTTGTAGTTCAGAAAGGGGCCACCTTCTTCATCAGCAGTATTTGCCTCATCCATGTATCCAGAGGCAGTGATGTCAATTTTGAGACCATCTTGCCCTGGGATTTCCAACATTTCATTAAAGGTCTCATTTGTGAGCCAGATGGTCCTTGATCTCATATTGACCTCCCACTTCTTCTTCTTGCTGTTGTACTTTAGGGAGGCATACCATGTCTTTACCACTTCATCAATATACCTCTCAAATATCTCTAACAAATTCTTATATCTCAACATCCGTAATCTAGCATCAAAATTATTTGAGACTAAAAAATCTTCCAAGTTCACACAATGAGGCTTGATTACCTTTTTATTGGCAAACTTGGTCGAGTATTCCTCCTGAATATGAGGAGTGCTCCATAATGGCAGTGTAGTGAGTTGATATTCTCCAGATTTAGTACTGGAGGAGGAAGTAGAAGCAACAGTATCAGCAGCTGCAGGAACAGAGACCGAAGGTTCTGCTTTCTTCGAGGAAGAGGGTCCAGTTTTCTTTGATTGTGCCTTTGGGGTTATCTTTTGTCGTTTGGAGGGAGTTGCCTTGCTTGATTCGACTTTTCTCTTCGGTTTTTCACCCTCCTTTGAAGCATATTGTGACTTGACCGTCCTCTTTAGTTGTGCCTCTCCTTTTCCAGCCTCAGGATTCTTTACTCTTGCCATTTTCGTGGATGAATGATTCAGAATGAGGCAGAGATTGGGTTTATAGGATGCGAAAAGATGTTTAAATGGTGGGAAAAGAAGATTTTCGATCAGAATTTAAGAGCATTGATGAGAGGATTTGAACAGACTCAGAGAGGAAAAAAGTAGGTTTGCATCTGTTCAGTGGAAAACGTCAGTTTTAACGTAAGTAACCACCTGACAGACGAATTTTGAGGGGTCAAAATTCGAACTTCGAGTAGTTAAAAGTTAAACCATTCAACAAAGCTTACTGACAGATGAATTTTCTTCTGAAAGTTCATCTGACAGAGGCTTGGTTCAAGCAACACAAGATGAATATGTTCCAACAAAGTTTGAATTTTGAAGAGTAAACATCAAGCAGCAATCAAATCAGCAAACAGCAGACGAATTATGCATATGAAACTTCATCTTTCAAAGATTCAACCTGAAGAGCATGCTTCAAGAGACGAATTTTAAATCAGAAATTTGAATTTCTTTACTTTGTAAAGGTTTTCCAATATTCGTATGTTAAGAATTAATCATTTGTATAATCATCATGTTTGACAAACATAACTTTGAAACTTTTGTTCCTGAAAATTCAAACTTTCAATGTCCAACAGATGAATTTTGAGGCATCACTGAGAAGTGTTCCAACGTATAACAGGCTGAAGTTCATCTGTTGGGCATCCAAATTCGGATGTTGACCATACTGACTTGTTCTGAAACTTAGTTTTTCAAGGAAATTCGTCTAACACACAATTAATATAGGAATTTCAACTTTAAAAACTTACAGAATGGATCTAGAAACTCAGAATTTTTGCCATTTTCTTCACTTTTTGATTGTTCCATTCTTGTGTGCTACAATTTTCAGATTTATTGCCATTGAATCTCATGAGGAGCTCCTGCAACTTAAATTAAATTCACTCCGATGCTAAAGTTAGAATTAATTTAATGTTGGAGAATCTAAAAATAGAATTGCACACGGATTTACTTACAGTTCATTGGGATATACCATACCCAATTCTCTCCTGATTTTGTAATGTCTATCTTCTGATAGAGGCTTTGTCAATATATCTGCAACTTGATCCTCTGCTGGGATGTATTCTAGTCTGATTTCTCCTTTCAAAACATGATCCCTTATGAAGTAGTGCCTAACTTCAATATGTTTTGTCCTTGAATGCATGACAGGATTCTTTGTGATATTAAAGGCACTTTGGTTGTCACACATGATTGGTATTTCCTTCATCTCAACCTCAAGATCTTCAAGCTACTGTTTCATCCAGATGATTTGGGCACAACAACTTCCAGCTGCAACATACTCAGCTTCTGCTGTGGATAAGGCCACACTATTTTACTTCTTGCTAAACCATGAAACCAAGGATCCTCCCAAAAACTGGCAAGTTCCACTTGTGCTTTTTCTGTCAGTTTTGGATCCTGCAAAGTCAGCATCAGTGTACCCTTTGAGATCTTCTCCATTGCCCTTTGGATACCAAAGTCCCATATATGATGTTCCAATGAGATATTTGAAGGTACGTTTTACAGTAGTAGCATGGGTTTCCTTGGGACATGATTGGAATCTTGCACACATACAGACACTAAACATGATGTCAGGTCTGCCGGCAGTTAGGTATAGAAGGGATCCAATCATTCTTCTATACTGGGTTATGTCAAACATTTTCCCTTTTTCATCCATATCTAGTTTGGTTGTAGTAGCCATAGGTGTTCCCATTGGCTTGACATTTTCCATCCCAAACTTCTTTGACAGTTCTTTCAGATACTTGGATTGATTGAGAAAAATACCATCATCGCACTGCTTGATTTGCAATCCAAGGAAGAAGTTGAGTTCACCCATCATGGACATTTCGAATTCTCCCTGCATTAACTTAGAAAACTTCTTCATTAGATTTGGCATCAAACTTACCCAGATTCTCCTTTCCATTGTTGTGAATGAAGCATTTGCACCCGAACACATGGAGATGTGACAGATTTGGCTTTATTCCCTTATACAGCTCGTATGGAGTCTACCCAAGGATTGGTCTGATGTAGGCTCTATTTATGATGTAGCTTGCTGTATTTACTGCATCAGCCCAAAACACTTGAGATAGTTCCTTTTCATTCAGCATAGCTCTAGCCATCTCTCCAATGGTTCTGTTCTTCCTTTCTACAACTTCATTCTGTTGAGGAGTTCTTGGAGCTGAGAAGTTTTGATCAATTCCATGCTCATTATAATACTCCAGAAAGTATGAGTTCTCAAACTCTCCTCCATGATCTGACCTGATAGACACAATGGAAATACCCTTCTCATTTTGCACTTTCTTGGCTAAGGTTACAAATGCATCAAAGGTATCACTTTTAGAGGAAAGAAACAATGTCCATGTAAATCTAGAGTAATCATCCACAATTACAAGCACATACAGATTTCCACCAATGCTTTTTACCCTAGACGGACTAATTAAATCCATATGCAGTAGTTCTAGTGGTCTAGTTGTGGTGACTACATTTTTAGGTTTAAAAGAAGATTTAGTTTGTTTTCCTCTTATGCATGCATCACATTCTTTGTCCTTTTCAAAAGTGATTTTTGGTAGGCTAGTGACTAACTCATTTTTAACCAGTTTTGAAAGCTGATTCATATTAACATGAGCTAATCTTCTATGCCACAACCAACTATCATTGTCCTGACTAATCAAGCAAACAGAATCTAAGGGAGGAAGTTCATCAAGATCAATAGTATAACAGTTACCATCCCTTTGAGCTTTGAGGATTACTTTGTGATCACTTTTTCTGATGACCAGGCAGAATTTTGAGTCAAAAAGTACCCAGTTTCCTTTGTCACATGTCTGGCTCACACTTAGCAGATTGTGGTTGAGGCCAATCACAAAGAGCACCTCTTTAATGGATGTCTCAGGATTCTTGCTCACAATGCCAATGTCAACTATTCTGCCATATAGATCACCTCCAAAGGTCACCTTTCCTCCCTTCTTGTCTCTAAGGGTGATGAACTTCTCCTTGTCACCGGTCATGTGACTTGAGCAAGCACTGTCCATATACCATTTAGTACTCTTTCTAGCTT
Source organism: Adenanthera pavonina (assembly GCA_026686845.1). NCBI lineage: Eukaryota > Viridiplantae > Streptophyta > Magnoliopsida > Fabales > Fabaceae > Adenanthera > Adenanthera pavonina. The sequence goes on along the minus strand of JAIVEN010000019.1, from coordinate 3,932,387 downwards.
TGAGACATACCTGCAAAACATAATTCATATTTTCTTTTTAGGTACCTAAATTTGCTTGGGTCCTTTTCTGTCAGTAGTCTTTTCCCCAGATACAGATGTACCTTTGGGAATCCATTTGACCTTCCTGTCAAGACCATTTTTCTTTAAAGCATATGAACTGAAAATATGTCCCTTCTTGTTACAGAAGTGACAGGTGGTAAAGGGACTGTTGGATTGAGAAGCAGGAAGAAAACAATGCAGATAACACTTTTGTTTTGCATGCCTTGGTTGATTATATGATTCAATGTTATGCGACATATGATCTTTCTTTCTATTGCTATTAGCATGCATAAAATGTCTCATGTACACATTCTGATTTTTCTTCTTAATATTTTCTTTTACAGCACAAGGATCATAGCCAAGTCCAGCCTTTCCTTGTGATATTCTTTGACTTTCCATTAAAGCAAACAACATATCTTTACCTCTGGTAAGCCTAGACATGCTTTTCACTAGATATTCATTGGTTTGCTTTAGTTCAATGCATGATTTACAGCAAACAGATTCAGTAATAGGTAGAGGAGCAATTTCAGAAATGTTGCATTGAGATTCTAGTTTGTTAATCTTTTTCTTAGCTTGCTTCAATTCTTTAGCAACCTTAACAAACTCATCATGCAGCTCATGAAATGCATCCAGTAATTCAGAATAGGAAGGTTCAGATTCATATACCTCATCTTCTTGATCACTGTTGCATGGGATTTCAGCTTCTTCAGAGGCAAGTGCCATGAGACAGATGTTGGCAATTTCATCTTCATCATCTTCTTCTTCATCTGAGCTGTTACCCCATATTGATAAGATGTAAGCTCTTTTCTTCTTGCCTTTGTCTGCAGCTTTCTTTTCTTTTTCTTGCTTCTTGAGAAATTGTGGACAATCCCATTTGATATGTCCCTGCTTTTTGCATTCATAGCAAGTGATAGGCTCTTTTGTTTCCCTTTTGCTATCTCCAGTTGCTCCTTTCTTGAAAATTTTCTTGTTTCTCTTTTTGCTGTAGAATCTTCCAAATTTTCTGACCATCATAGCCAGAGTTTCTTCATCTAGCTCTTCTCCATCGTGAGATTCTTCTTCTTTTTCCTCAGCAGCTTTGAGAGCAAGACCTTTCTACTTTTTGTCTTGTCCAGCCTCCTTGAGAGCCTTCATTTTTCCTTCATACTCCTCGAGGCTGCCCAAAAGAGCTGTGACAGAAGCCATTGATTCTCCTCTCGCTTCCTCTATTGTTGTCACTTTGGGTTGCCATTCCAGAAGGAGAGCTCTGACGATCTTTCTTACTTTTTCTGTTTGAGTGTACTCCTTTCCCAGTCTCTTTAGTTGATTCACAATGAGGGTAAATCTCTTCTCTAGATCTTTTACATTCTCTCCTTCAGCCATTCTGAAGCTTTCATATTCACCTATGCATGTATTCAGTTTATTTTCCCTGACTCCAGTTGTTCCTTCATGAGCAATTTGCAGGGTGTCCCACATTTCCTTGGCAGTGGAGCATTGTGAGACCCTGTAGAATTCGTCTTGATTCAAAGCATTGACTAGACAGTGTTTTACCTTGAAGTTTAGTAAGACTCTCCTTCTATCTTCCTCATTCCATTTAGCTTCTAGCTTCTCTATGTACTTCCCATCATCTTCCAAAGCCATTGGGACAAAATCTCCCTTTTGAATGACTGACCAGATGTCCAGATTAATTGATTAAAAATAGATTTGCATCCTCATCTTCCAGTAACCATAGTGTTCTCCACTGAAGCCAGGTGGTCTATTTGTGTTGTTTCCTTCTGGTAATATGCTTTCTCCAAAGCCAGCCATTTTAATTCCCGGACTGTGAAATCCTTTGATTGGAAATCCGGTCTCTGATACCACTTGTTAGAAAAGCTGGCTTCCCAAGAACGGGGGTGAATTGGGAAGCTTGAAAATTTTCTGCAAAATATCAAGAAAGTGAAGAAAGCAAAGTATAGATGGTAAAATAGTGTATAGAAGAATCAACTCTAAAAATTGCAGTAAAGAGAAGAAAACTCATATATTTATCCTAGTTCGGTCTCTCCACTTGACCTACGTCCAGTCCCCAAGTCACCACTTGAGATTTTCCACTATTCTGCAAGAATTCAGTGGGCTTCTTGCAAATGCCTCAGTACAAAGATGATGCTCTATTTCTAGAGCTCACTCATACAATCTATGCACTCTTACAAAGTGCTTCCCAATCCCTTGTGATATCCCCTCACAAGAAAATCTTTCTTCCAGATGAAGATAAGATTGTTTACAAAGATTAAACTCTCTTAAACAGAGTGAATATGAAAGTTTGAGTACAAATATTGAAGTGAGAGAGTAAGAGACTTTGAGTACATGATTTGACAGAGTTTCAGTATATACAATGTTAAAATCATTTTTCATAACTTCAAATGATGTTATATTTATAGATTTAGGTCTCAACTATCCGTTAGAGACAAAATCTATCCGTTGGAAAAGTTATCCAATGGTTACTCTGAAAAACTATCCATTAACCAACCGTATTTAATGCTTCTGACACTCTGAAATTTGAATTTCAGTTAGTCAACAGACGAATTTCACAGAAACCGAAGGCTAAAGACTTCAACGTTGAATGCCCGAAGTTCGTCTGTCATGAAGTGAAGTTTGAATTTTGATGTTTGGAAAATGTTTCTATGTTGTGACAAACAAATTTTCAGATACAAAGTTTTTCTATTAAGTGTGAACAGTATTTTCAATTTGCTACAGTGCCTTCGAAATTCGAATTTTGGAACCTCAAAATTTGTCTGTCCGTAGCTGGTTTTATAAGGCACAGTAGTTCATATGATTCAAAATTTGAATTTTCAAGGGGCAAAGTTCGTCTGTCAGAGAGACCTCTTTTCAGACTTACATCAAAATCCGAATTTATAAATACCATCATTCGTATGTCAACATATCTTTGCAACAGACTCACAAGCTTAGTTTCTAAAATTCGAATTTTCATGTTAAAAGTTCGTTTGTTAGTGACCAATTTTGAAATCCAATCTGAACTTGGTTTCAGATGAACTTTGACATAATTTCAGACGAATTTCTTTAGTTTTCATAAATTACATTTTGTCTGAAATTCAAATTTTCAAAACCCAAAGTTCGTCTGTTACTGAAAGCTTCTTTCAGACACTTATCAAAATTTGAATTTTCTCAAGTCAAAATTCGTCTGTCAGATAGGCTTCTCTTCATACTTGTTCTGTTTCAGTACGAAATTCGAATTTCCAAAACCAAAGTTTGAATTTCCAAGATGATAGATCAGTATTAACCTTTCAAACTTCGTCTGTTGGTTGGTGTTTTTCAAATATTCCATGATTTAATATAGAATCAAGGCTTTAAAACATCTTTTCACCAAATCAAAGTCTTTTACTCAAATAAAATACTACTAAACATCCTACATCTATCTTTGCACAGATTTATCCAGAATTTCTTCACTTGAAACCTTTTGGGCACCTTTGATATCTTTATTCCAAGCTCTTGAAGGTTGGTTTGGAATCATCAAAACTCTTGATTCAACACCTGAGGCATCTATTGTTGAGAGATATGTTGCCGAAGAAGCTGTTGAGTTTTGTATAGAATACTTGTTAGAAGTAGAAGCTGTTGAACTTCCTAAGCCTTGCCATGAGGGAAGAGGTACAGGTAAGGGTACAAAGGGAGTAAAAGTGATACCCATGGGCCATGAAGAAGTGTTACAAGCACATCTATACATCTTGAATAACACTGATGAAGTTCAACCTTACTTAACCACATATAAAAGCATTATAAGGACTAAAAATTCTCGAAAGAATGATAAATGGTTAGTGAATGAGCACAATAAGACTTTCAGGTCATGGTTTAATGAACAGGTTATGAATGATAATAATGTCTTTGATAAATTAAAATGGTTAGCTAATGAGCCTCAATTTGAGGTCATATGTTGGAGTGGATATGACATTAATGGATATTCCTTATATACAAAGGCCCATGATGATAAGAGCACTATGCGAAATAGTGGGGTTATGATAGTGGCCGAATCAATGTATTTTTGTAGCTCAAAAGATAAAAACCTTGTAATGGCAGCCATATCATATTTTGGGGTTATTGAAGAGATTTGGGAGGTTAACTATATGAAATTGAAAGTGCCTATTTTCAAATGTAAATGGGTTGATAGTAATAATGGTGTGCAAACAGATGATTTAGGATTTACATTAGTGGATCTTAATAGGGTGGGTTATAAGAATCAGCCTTTTATCATGGCATTCCAAGCAAAACAAGTATTTTATATCATTGATCCAGCTAATGAAAGGTGGTCTGTGGTTCTCCAAGAGAAAAGGGTAACTCCTGGTGATGAGAAGGATGAACCAAATTTTGATATTTGTGAGACTCCTCCATTCTTATCAAGGCTACCTGAATTGAATGAAGAAGATGAAGTACATGCCACACGAGATGATCATGATGAAGGGATATGGGAGAATATCCCTACAAGAAAAAATTGAAATAGTACAGGTGATTTTGCTAAGTTTGTTATTTATCTTATCTGATTGTTTAAATATACCTACATGAGAAAATTGAATTTTATAAGGTTTGATAGTTTACTGACCTTAATTATCTTATCTTATCTACAGTTTACTTCCCTTAACTATCTTATTGTCTAAACAGGTACATGGAAGCCAACAAGTCTATTTGTAAGAGAGGTAGACATGCCATACGGTTGAAGGACTTGACTCTCGGCTAAGGAAATGAACAAAGGATACGTGTTGACTTTGATTCAAGTTGGAATGCTATCGGGCCCAATAGGATCAAATTTAATAGTTTTGTCTCCCTACAAGGATGCAGCAAGGCTAGCATCTTGTATCCTGAGTGGGAAAAAGTACCTAACTTGAAGAATAGTATTTGGGAAAGTATAATGCTATATCATACTATATAGTTATCTTTTTTGTAACTAGCATATCTATCTATAGCACTAACTCGCTAACTTTTTGGTTCACGTGCATATTGTAGCTCACATATGACATTCCCAAAAATGAAGCATTGAAGACAAAGATGATACAATATGCAGGGGAGCATTCGAAGGCATTTAAGAACAATCTAGGTAAATACATTTTTGGGGAGATGAAGGGCTGTAATCCTTGTGACAATTACCAGTTTCTTGACGAAGAGACTTGGCAGTCTTTTGTTGATAGTAGGAGAGATCCCACATTTTTTGTTAGTATCCCAAGAATAAGTAAATGAATTGAATTCATTATTTATTAATTATTAATTTCTTGATAAAAAATTTCCATGTATTGTTAACATGAGAAAAGAAAAGAGGGTCAAGAGGCACAACCAAAAAATTTGTACCCCCACACATTGTCTCATGGGGGTTATAGGGGGCATGAGGAGAACATAATGCAGGAGAAGTTGAAGGCTTGATCTAACTCATCAACTGTTACTTCTCCTCTATCTCCACCCACTCAACATGAGAAATGGAAGAGAGCACATGTGACAAAGAAAGGACAGTATGTCACCGAGGAGGCTTGTGTAGTTATTGAAAAGATTGTAAGTAATTCATCATCAATCAAAATTATTATTCACTTTAGTAATTAATGCAAGTGCTCATTATGTTTATTATTTCTATGCTACAGGATGCTCTTGAAGAACAATGCTCCCAGGGAAAATTCATTCCTATTGAAAGGAAAGATATCTTAGCCACTGTAATTGGGAAAGAGGAGCACCTTGGCCATGTCCAGGGAGTTGGACGTGGTGTAGGCATCAAGGAGTACTTTGGAGGGCCTTCACACTATAGATCAGGAATGGTGACAAGGGAGGAGATGGAGATGATAATGGAAGAAAAGATGGAAGCTTGGAAAGAGCAAATGATGTCCATATTTAGCTCAATGGGGATGCCTACACAAGTTAGCACACCTGCTGAGGAAACCCATTCCTCCGAAATGTATAGCACAAAAGATAGTTGTACTCTTGAACTAATAGCAGAGGGTCCTTCCAAAAAAACTACTGGAGCGGCATGTGAACTATATTTGGAGGATCCTCATAGGCTTTTAGTTGCATATGGGAAAGTTTACAACATCGGGCAATTAATCCACCATCAGCAAATAAAACAACATCAAGTAAAGGTGGTAGTCGAACAAGTTGAAGTTGCCGATGCACTTATCCCATTCCCTAGTGAGGAGGCTGTAATAGTAAGGCAAGCCATCAATCATTTTATTTTATGGCAAAAAAGGCTAGTAGAAGTTGTTCTGGATAAAGTATGAAAACTCTTATAATCTTGTGTATTCATCATACTCATTTTATATAGCATGTGATTTTTATTAATCATTGCTTAATTATTTAGCAAATTTCTCCATCAACACCTAAGACCCAACCACATATGGATGCTTTAGGACGTTTGCTTATAGCATCAAGGAAAATCAAGAATGTTATAGAGATCAACATGCCTCCAGGGATTGTCGGTGATAAGTTGGAGTACAACTTCTACATTGACCGCAAGGATGTTATGGACATCTTGATGCAGGAAATGTTAGACATATCGATTTTGCAATTGTTTATGATGTAGGAATATTTTTCATTTGTAAATGATATCTATGCATTCGCCTCTTGAAGCTAACATGCTTGCAATATCATAGGTATCTATATCGCCTGTGCAACTTATTGGGACAAGATAAATATGCATTCATTTTGCCTAACCATATCCACAATAAATTGACTGAGCCAAAACAAATAAAAAGTTACATCTCATCTAGGATTCAGGAAGCCAACAGGCAATGTTTCTTGGCACCGTATCATGAAGAGGAAGAAATGTTTTGTAATTTATATGATATTGTGACTCTATCTAATTCATTCCTTATTTTATAGGAATCATTGGACGCTTATGGTTATTTGCCCCCCTCAAAATCTCGTCATTTGGTTCTGCTCTACATGGGGTTATCCACCCTTGAAATTGAAGCAGTATGTTGGCATGTAAGTGTGTCTACGTAAAATTTTTCTTTGTGATATTTATTAGACTATAATATAATTCCTTACATGTATTTCATCATAGAGCTTTGAACTCTTACCATGTCCAGAGGGGGAAGCACTCAAGTTAGCTATAGAAGGCTGAATGGATCTACCCCAAGGTAAAAGTTGTTAGAACTTGAGACTTTCTGAACTAATCATGTGACTTTTGGTGATTTGAGTCATTCTTTGTTCTTTTCTAGTGTTGCAAACAACCAGGAAATACAAAGTGTGTATACCATGTCATGAAACATATGTTTGATATTATCACTTTAGGCGTTGTTAATTCATTCAAAGAGGTAACAAATGAAATTTCATAGAGTCTTGAAGTTGGTCATGTTTCTTTATGAGTTATTCATATTTTCATATGCATTTAACTTCTCGGAATTCACTTGTACGAAGCTTTTTTCTGATGAGGAAATTAATGACATTTGTAGCCATCGGGCAAACTATTTTCTAGAGAAAACATCACTTTAAAGGTCAAAGGCATTGCATATATGGGTTAGTTTTCAGTTTCTTGTAATGTTAACTTTTGAGACTTGCCACTAACTGAATTGTATTTTAATGAACTTTGAAGCTGAGTTTTATCTCTTTTGGTCCAAGTATCCATGAACTTTTGTTGGATATCTGTAACTATTAAAGATAGCTTTTAGGGATTTAATGGTTATGTAAAGTAGTTTAGGTGTTAGATGGATGGATTTACATTGGATATGTATATATTTTGGTATTTTGGATGAATATGTTCGCAGGATAGGTGTATTTAATCAACTTTGTATATTATAAAAAAAGATTTACAGGATATCAAGGACGGTTATATAAATGACCGTCCTTAAAATGAATATATTCAAGCACGGTTATTAAAGTAACCGTCCTTGAAAGTTATATTTAAGGATGGTTATGTTTATAACCGTCCTTGAAATTTGTATTTAATTTTTTATTTTCTTAGTTCTTTAAGGACGGGTGCTATTATAACCATTTTTGAATATCAATTTCCAGGACAGTTAAGAACCATCCTTGAAAGTCTCACTTTCTACCACTGTGAAAGAACCATCCTCGAAAATCCTTTTTAACCATCCTTAAAAGGCTTTTGTGCAGTAGTGATCTTTTAAAATATTATTGATTTATTTTATTATTTTCCTTTCAACCCTATGAGAGACATTTTATTTTATTTTATGTATTTATTATTTTTGCTAAATGAATTAGACAAAATATGGTGTTCACAGTTGCCCCTACATACTTGTTTTCTTAGGTAAAGGTGAAAAATATAATTTTGAGATTTTGCCTAATGAACAAGTAATGAAGATAAGAACACATATTTTGTGAGACTAATCATGCAATGTAAAGGGATGACTCGATCTTTCCTTACAACACTAGATTATGCGATAGACCTAACTTTGGGAGAATTAAGATTCCTCTAGATGCAATGAAGTGACTAGATTGCCCTTGACCTTATTGGGTTTTTGTGAGGCCAGCAACCAGTGGTTGATGGCTAGTAATGGCAATCAATGGCTAGTGGTCAGTAGTGGCAGTTGGTGGCTAGTGGTGATAGTCTGTGGTAGCATTTGATGGCCAGTAGTGGTGGGTGATGGTTGGCAGTGGTGACCACTAATGGCCAATGGTTGGTGGTAGTGGCTAGTGATTGAAAGATGGTGGAGCCATGTATGTCAATCACTTGCTGCAAAATAAATTATTTCTAAAAGTTCAAACAAACATCTTAAAATTTCTTAAAAGTATTTCTTCATGAAAATAAGTGCTTTTTTCTAGAAAGAAGCTTAAACAAATGGGCCAAAATACTAGAAAAAAATCGGTATGTTGCGTTGGTTGCTATAAAAAATTTAACCCTTAAAAATATTTAAATAATATTAATATTAATTTAATAAATGGTTTAAAAATTATCAGCATGAAAACCAAAGCAAAAAAAATGAGACAACAATATTATGGTATTACTAGGGGTGTGCAAAGATTATGAAGGACTAGCTAATAGTTAACCCAATGCTCAGTCTTTCAGGTAGAGCTAGACTGAGCTAGCCTAATATGTAATACCGAATTTGGCTTGGTCCTTGAAAATTATTTGACAAACAAAAATAAGTAATAAATTAATTTGATTTATTAAAAATTATAATTATATTCATTTAAAATATATTTCTTGAAAAATAATGTTAGAATCAAAAGTTACATTCTTTTAACTATAGATACTTAATGATCATGCATTAATTTTATAAAATATTAAGAAATCAATTTAAAATTTTAAATAAAATTAAAAGATTGAAATCTTAAAAATGAATATTCATGACAATAATAGTTATTTTTTATAAATAATAAAATTAATTTATTATATATAATGTATTAAGAAAAAGAATCATATGAAATTAATTAATATTTATAATTTCTTAGAAAAATAAAAGTATATATGTATACTAAGCCAGGCGGGACCACACTTGACCTCAACCCAATATCTAACTTGGCCTAGTCCATAGGCCCACCTGATATGCTAGGTAGGGTTGAGCCTACTGGGTTATCAAGTTAGTTGAAATACCCCTAGGTATTTCTAGGCTTTGGCTTCTAACAACTTTTACAGCCCATTTGCTTCGATTACAGGGGCTTGAGGGGATTTAATTGTACATGATGTTTTCTTTGACACTATTATAAAAATGGGCTTTCGGAGTGTTTTTGAAACATTGAATATCATTCTTGAAGGTATTAGGAACGTTTATCTTTTCAGCGGAAAGGGTTTTCGAATGCTAGTTTTCTGGAACGCTTTACACAATAAAACGTTTCCCTATGTCAGTTTTTGTTTGGGGGGGGTGGCGCTTTCTATAAACAAAGGTGCCTAACACCGATCTTTGGGGAGGTTGTTTAGTAGAAAGCTTTTCCAAAGATTATTTTTTGAGAACTCTTTAAGGAAACGTTTCAAAAATTCTTTTTTTTAAAATAAAATTTGGTTTTTTTCTTGTTGTCCTAATTCAACATTCCAACAATACAATATAAAATCAAGTACTCCATTCGGTTCTTAATATAAGTCACTTCTAACTAACTCATCAAAATCAAGAAAAGTTTGTTACATCATTAAAATTATCTTAAAATTAATGTGTTTTCCATCTTTACCTTATAATAAATATTGTAAATTCAAACAATTCACAATCTCTCTCATGATTAAATAAGGGTATTTTGGAAATAAAGTAATTAATATTCCAAAAACTCAGAAGGTGACTTATATTTAAAACCATAAAAAGCTTCTAGAATATGACTAATAAAAATGATTAGAGGGAGTAATTCAATTCAACTATTCCAACACTAAGAGAATCCAATCATTATACATGTATAAAATTAAAGATACACTTTAACTAAAAAATTTCAAATCCATTAATATTAATATATCAATATCAACTTACAAATTACTAATAAATAAGATTTTGACACTACAAAATATCTCTGGCCAAAAAAGACTGCAAAATATCTCTAGACATGTCTCAAGGCTAAGTTAAACTTTCTATAAGTTATGTGAACTCTTTTAATATATACTTTACCCATTCTTCTATAACTTCTTGTGTGTCTTCTTTAGAGTATGAAGCACGATATGTGTCTAAAAAAATATTGCAAAATGAAACCTCATGTGCAATAAAATGTAGTTAAATGAATTTAGTCAAATTTAAAATCCTACATTACATAAGTCAATTTAATTAAATATTTCAAGATCTAAGTCTTATAATATGTAATTCTAATTTTTACTGTACAATTTCTCAAAACAAGTTGTATACATAGCTATGGAATCTACTATATATTTGTTTGTCATATAAGGACACTACTACAGAAATGGGCTTCCGGAACGTTTAATTTTTAACTTCCGGAACGTTTTTAAAGCGTTCCATATGTGACCGTTCCGGAAAATTAGGTAACGCTTTACTTTTTAATGGAATCGTTCCCAAATATCTGTCTTCAGGCACCCTTTCAAGTTGAAAACGTTCCCGAATACCAATTTTGTGGCACTTAAAGGAGCCCAAACACTGCTTTTCGGGAACGTTTCTATAAGGGAAACGTGTCCAAATATTAGTATTTGTTCACGCTTTCTAGAAGTAAGCGTTCCCGAATGTATATATATATTTTTTTAAAATTTCATTTTTTCCTTGCAGTCCCTATTTCAACAACCATTCCAACAATATGAAAATACAAAAGTAAATAATAATCCAACCATTCTGAAAATTTCATTAGATATGTATAGAAATTAAAAAGTACATGTTTTTTCCAAAAAGAAAAAGTTGATATCCATTACTTATCTATCAATATTAACTTACAAATGTCTAATTGTCACCAAAAAATATTTCTAAACCACAAAATAGCTCTAAACAATATCCCAAATATTATAAATATTCTATAAGTTACATTCTTTTAACACATATTTCGCCCATTCTTCTATGACTTCTTGTATGTCTTCTTTGGAGTAGGAAGCATGATCTATGTCAGAAAAATACTGCAAAATGAAGCATCACATATAATAAGTTAAATGAATTTGACACAATTTAAAAACTTATGTAATATAAGATAGAGTTGAAGTACACACAGTGTCAGGGATGATGGATTGACCTTGTGTAATGACATCTCTCATAAATTTCATAACATAATATCCACAATAAATTTCATCGGGTTGGTATGGGCACTAAAAGGAAAATAAGATCATATCAATTTATGTATGCAATAAAAATATTCACAATAATTGCTCAAATTTAAATATATCAATACTTGTATTGTTGTCCATTTATAGGATCTCCCTTTAGTTTGTATCCACAATCCACGGCTTCCTCGAAAGGTGTTCAATGCTCTAATAAGAATAAATAGTAAAAAAACTAATTAAAATATAATGACATGAGAAAATATAGACACATAATAAGAAATAAATAAAGCATATATATGCATACAGATTAAATAACTTTTGCATGTCTTTGTGGGCTTCTGGCTCTGCATGCTTGGAATCCATGTAATATATTGTTGCAGTTAAAGGATTCATAGCAACTAATATCCAGTGCTCCCTAAAAAATTTAAATCTTGCATTAACAAATTCTAAACATATTTCACATTGAAAGTATTCATAATTGGAAATTTAATAAATGACTTACCCAACATTACATGGTGCCAAGAACAACATATCATCTATTGCTCTAGCTTCAAACAAATCTGATACAACACGTGCTTGTTCCATATACTTACATCCTTTATGTGCTCCAATTTCATGGGGATTGATGAAAGAGAACCTTCCCATTAACCCATTTGGCACCAAGAGATGATGATACAAGTATCTTAAACAAAAATACATTATTAATGTCATTCACAAAAATGAAAAAAGGAAAGTAAAGGATTTCATTCACAAGTTATGGTACAAGTACCTGATGTATAGGTTAATGACAGTGGCACCTATCCATTCATGATCAAGGATTTCAATAATTTGTTCTTTAGAAATATGATCAACTATATCCTTATAGTAAATTTGAAAATCAAAGTTTATGGATTTTGATTCTTCCTCCTCAAGAGCATTCACAACAATTCTAAGAGCATTGCAATATGGTAATGCTTTTTTGTTAACTTTAGGGGTGGGCCTTTGCTTCACGGGAGAAATGATCGATCCCTTTGAATGGCCCATCCCTTGGATTTGTTTTCCCTTCCTTTTGGACTGTGTAGGTAACTGTGTAGGCAACAAAAATCATAAGATGAAGTGACATATCATTTCAACAATGATTATAGGCATAACACATTATAATGATATGCCAATGACATACCATCTCAACTAGCTCGATGAGGCTACTAGGCCATGCAACAAAATAACCTATTGCCTCACCAACTATTGTTACTTCATCAACTGGCACCAGCAGCCCAGCTCCATGCTCCTCAACTTTTTCAATTCTAACTCTTAGGTAACCGTTAGGTAGTGGTGAATTGTGCAGAAGTGTATCATTATTATTATACACACTACCCTTTGCAACCAAACGACGCTTAGGGGATTCCAACCATAGTTGGCACTTTGATTCACCCTACACCAAGCATAAAGTAATAAATTAAGAAATAAGAAATTACAATGAACTCAGTAGGGAAAGAAATTACCTGAGGGAATTGAGATGTAGGTGTGCAACTATCCTTCATGCTGGGGCTACCTTGTGGTACTAGCCTCCCTATCCCCTGCATCTGCTTGAGTTGTTCAAACATCTCATCATATTTTTGTAATCGATCTTCTAAGTTGGCTACCTTTCCTTTTAGTTGAGCAACCTCGCTATTAGTTTGGGACTTTGAATACTTTTGAGTCCCAAAGTAATCTCTCTGACAAACACCAAATCCAACACCCCTAACACGACCGGGGACCTCAGGGACTTGTAACACCCTACCCTGTATATCATTATGTCCACAGTTTTGGACCTCATCTTGTGTTACTATCTGGGATAATTGCTCCTATCAGACAAATTTAAAAGTAAATGGTAAGGATTATCATTTAAAGTAAAATAATTCATCGATGCATATATTTTATACTTACACATTCATCCCAAACTCTCTGAACATGTTCATCATCAATATTACCATCCTTGTTCTCCCTGCCCTTTTTCCACAGCACATGACGAGATATAATAGATGCATTAGATCCCTCATCCTGGATCTATATATTAAAATCAATTAATCCAAATGATTAGTAACAACTAAAAGTCACTCAGTATATCTTTGTACTTACAATCTGTTGTTCAATTAATGCATATGTCATGCATCCTTTTCGGTAAGGATATGGTTGATTGGATGCTCTTTCACGATTCTCCTCGCTTATTTTCTGTTTTAATACAAAGCATTTGTATCAATACATATTGGTTGCAAAGAAAGAGGAAAAATTAGACTGATACAATAAGATAGACCTGAAAAGATGGGTCTTGACGTGTATTAGCAAAAGCATCCCACTGTTCTTGAGAGATGATATTAGAATGTATTTCAGGAGGCTTCTCATTAATATTCCCATCATCACCTTTTAAATTTGTCCTTGTAAGGCGTGAACGCCACTTTCTATGACGATAAGCAGCTGCATGAAGCATATATCTCCTTCGACTAATATCAATATTAAAAGAAGCCTACAAGTAATATAACCAAAATATAGTTAAAACTAGTAGGATGATATAGATACATAATAAACAACATAATGAAAACAAATACAGTAGTGAGTTACTGCTATTTCATCCCAAATGCCATCCTTGATTTTGCTTGGGACATCTTTCCATTTAGTATAAATAATCGGCACTGTTCTTCGTGTGACAACCCCAATATAATTAGAAAATGTAGATGCGTTGGGGTTAACTGGTTGATTCTTCTTAATCCATCCAACATCTAATTTACGACCGGTGCTTTTTGCACGAGTCACGTCTTTCAACATGGTTCTCCCTCTCTTTTTCACTTTCTTAGTATTATGTGAAGGAACATTGCCATCATTTGGTGGAGAAGCCATTTACCTACAAGAAAATCAAAACATATAAGTAAGACATCAATATAGAATATGAAAATAAAAATATACAAGTTAAAGAGTGTTAAGAAAAAAGGAAACAAAATTTACATATTTAAGTCAATCTTTTACGTTTTCTTATTGGATTTATACTTGTATTTCCCCTCCTAGCACGAATTAATGGATTAACCCAAATCCCTTCTTTATGATCATCTCTTAAATACAATGCATCATCATTGGTGAAGTCACTAGTAAGTGATTGTGTTGTTCCAAAAAAAGGATCATCCTCTAAATCGATATCTTGATGGTCAGGAGCATCATCCTTGATCTTGTCGTTCATTTTGTTAGTTAAAAGAACAATAGACCACTTCTTATTAGCAGGATCGGTGACATAGAACACTTGTTGCGCTTGTGAAGCTAAAATAAAAGGCTCATCTTTATACCCCACTTTATTAAAGTCCACTTGTATGAAACCTAACTCATCGATCTTAAGGCCATTCTTATTGTCAACCCACCTACAACCGAAGACTGGAACACGAAACATGATGTAATCCAACTCCCATAAGCACTCAATGACCCCAAAGTATGACATATTCGCATATATTGGGTTCCTATCTTTGGCACTAGAGATATGCATAGATTGAGCTATAAGTGTTACACCACTATTTTGCATTGTACTTCGATCATCTTGCTCTTTTGTATAGAATGTGTAGCCATTGATTAGGTAAACAGTGTAAGAGAAGACATCTACACTTGGACCTTTTGCTAACCATCTTAATCTTTTTGAAACTGAAGTAGGACTGTCATCCGAGTCTGAAAAAATGTGATCTTTTAGCCAACCTATAAATAGTCGATTGTGTTCTTTTGTTATCCAACTTTCACTCCTATTTGGGTTCAAGCTCCTGAGTATATCCTTGTGTTTTTAAACATAAGGCTCAACCTCATCACTATTGTGTAGAACATATAGGTGTGCTTGTTCCCATTCTGTCATTGATATGCTAATTATTGACTTTCCAATAATTCCTTCCCCTATTGTTCTTCCTGCGTGACGAGACTTTGGAAGCCTTATGCTATCAATATTGGAGATATATTCAGTACATAATTCAACTGCTTCTTCCACTATGTATCGTTCAACAATACAACCCTCTGGCCGACTTCGATTTTTCACATACCCTTTCAATATCTTCATATAATGTTCAATTGGGTACATCCATCTTAAATAAGCTGGGCCACACATTAGTGTCTCTCGAACCAAGTGTATAGTTAGGTGAACCATTATGTCAAAAAATGAAGGTGGAAAATACATCTCAAGCTCACACAGAGTAACAACAATTTCTCTTTGCAATGCCGGCAACTTTGTTGGGTCAATAACTTTGCTGCAAATTGATTCAAAAGAAAAAACATAGTTTAGTGATGGTACCTCACACCTTTTTAGGTAAAATGGAGCATATACCAATGGGCATCAAATGCTCCATGAGAACATGACAATCATGAGACTTAAGACCTTTTAGCTTCAGGTCTTTCGTTGACACAAGATTTTTGATATTTGATGAATACCCCTCGGGAACTTTAACTCCATGAAGAAACTCACAAAAGACAATTTTCTCCTTCCTAGATAGTGTATAAGCTGCCGGAGGCAAGTAAGTACGACGTCCTTTCTTCACCGGTGCCAACTCATCTCTTATTCCCATAGTAACCATGTCCAACCTCGCATTAATGCCATCTTTACTCTTTCCTGGGACATTGAGTAATGAACCAATCACACTATCATAAACATTTTTTTCAACATGCATCACATCAAGGAAATGTCTTATATATAATGACTTCCAATATGGCAGTTCAAAAAATATTGACTTTTTCTTCCATCCACTAGTCACAAGGTCTCTTGCGAAAGGTTTGCCAAAGTTATTAGTTAAATTCTTCACCTTTTCAAACAATTGATCACCAGTTAAGGGCTTTAAAGCTATACTTTCTTCTAAATTCCCATTAAAAGCTTTTCTGCACCACCGATAATGATGTGTTAGAGACAAAAATCTACGATGACCGAGGTAGACATTTTTCCTACAATGTTCCAACCACATTGAATTCGTGCCCTCTTCACATATAGGGCATCCACATTGTCTTTTGACACTGTATCCTGACAGATTACCATATGCCGAGAAATCATTGATCGTACCAAATAATATTGCTCTCAAATTGAAACTTTCTTCCCTATACCCATCATACACCTCCACACTCGTCTCCCACATTAACTTCAAATCTTCAATTAAGGGAGTCAAGTATATATCTATATCATTTCCAGGTTGTTTGGGCCCAGAAATTAACATAGACAATATCATAAACTTGCGCTTCATGCATAACCATGGAGGAAGATTATAAATCACCAAAATCATGGGCTATGTGCTGTGGGTACTACTTTGCATACCATGTGGATTAATTCCATCAGTAGACAATGCAAGGCGTAGGTTTCTCTCTTCTTCCCCGAAGTCAGGGAAATGATCATCAATTTTTTTCCATTGAGGAGAATCTGTAGGATGCTGAAGCTTGCCATCCTTAATCCTTTCATCCGCATGCCATGTCAATTGTTTAGCAACTTCTACGCTACTATACATACGCCTAAATCTTGGAATGATTGGAAAATACCATACCACCTTTGATGGAGCCAATTCTTTCTTCTTATATCGTGAGGCATTACACTTAAGGCACTTCTCTAATGATGCATATTCATTTCGAAATAGAATGCAATCATTAGGACATGCATGTATTCTCTCATAGCTCATGCCAATGGAACATAAAATTTGCTTAGCCTCATATGTTCGACTAGGAAGCTCATTATCCCCTGGCAACATTTCTTTGACAAGTTCAAGTAATTCTGTGAAACCCTTATCACTCCAACCATTACCTACTTTCAAGTTGTACAATTTCAAAATCGCAGATAGTCTTGTGAATTTAGTGCAACCAGTATACAATGGCTTCTCTGCATCATTTTTCAACCTCTCAAACATTTTTGGGCAATCTCGAAGATCCTCCTCAACCATATTTACCATCTCTTCAAGATGGTCGGCCTCATGTGCTCGTGTCGAATTCATTTGATGCATAACTCGCACTATAACCCCAATCATTAGACACATCCTTGGTCTCGCCATGTTTTGTCCAACATGTATAACTTTGATCAATTCCATTACACACTAAATGATCTAGCAACTCATCAGCACTAATTTGCCTTTCATAGCAACATTGTAAGCAAGGGCATATAATTCTACAAGGGTCTTCTGCATGTTTAGTTGCAAAATTAATGAACTCTCTCACTCCATCCTCATATTCATTTGACAATCTATTGGCAAACATCCACTTTCGATCCCTGCCCATTTGTTCTGGAAAAAATTTGGCAGAGTTTCCCCTTAAAATTGGAGCTCCCAGTAATTCTACAGTATGAAAAGTAAACTTGTTCAGTCAATCACAGCAACAACAAGAATATACAACATCATTTTCATCAAGTCTGAATGTAAGATTAACATACCTTGTGAGATTCTGCTACCCAATATCACAAACAATTCCCTTTAAATTTGTTGCCTCAAATCTTCTCAAATCTAGACATAAATGAACAATTGAGAATATCTATATTAAAATGTTAATTAACAAAAAATTGGCATGCATCTATTTTTTTTTAATATATATATATACATATAAATTGGCATAAATCTTAAATTGCAATGTTTGTCAAAAAGTCGCAATGTTGAATCTTTAGAATTGAGGATGAACAAGAGGACAACTTGTTCAACATCAACATGATAAGGATCCATTTATCCTTTCATAATTGCCCATACAATGTCTTTCCACCTTTTGTGAAAGACATATATATTCTGTGGCTGGTGGACAGAAACAAATTCATTTTATACCCCAAAAAAAAATATTAAGCAACATATATAGAATATCCAAGTTCTGGAGATTTAATTTATAATTATTTTTTATCTAATTATAAATACTTTATAAGAATGTCTGTAACACGAGTTGGTGAGAGAATACTTTATAACTAATTAATTATATATTACACGAATTGGAGAGGTAGAGAATGAAAAGTTAACTTTGTTAACATGCACTATAATACACACACATGTATAAGCTACTATGCAATTGAAATCTAAGTCTACAATAACTATTTATTTGATTTAGAAAATTCTAGCCATTCTCCCTTTATATCTGTTAGTAGGTTTGGCTAGACAAAAAAAAGGAGGTTTTAAGTTCTAATAAGTCATCAAAACCCAATTAACATAAACTTTATATTAAAAAATTTTAGTTACAGATGTATAGCTATCCAGTTGTTTACTATATATGTGGCTAGAGATTAACGAAATCCAAGAATTCAAACTTATTCATCACAACAAACTTTGTCTTATATCATTATAGTGGATAGCTCCATCAAAGCCACACGCATCGAACCTTGTTGAGTAATTGTGATGAAAACAAAAGTACAACTATATACATATATATACCTAGCTGGAGTCTCATATATGCGTGTGTGTGTGTGCGTGAAACTTTCACACACATATAGAATGATGCATCATGCGTATCAATGATATTAATGATAAAGGAGAGACAAATCTTAAAGGGCATTCATTAAACTATTTTTTCAAAGTTGGTGGGTGGGTTACCTCAAGAGTGCAGATCTAAGGAAAGCAATTTTCTGTAGAGGAAAGTGATTTTCAGCATATCTAGGTTACCTCAAGAGTGCATAGAAGAAGAAGAGAGGGAGGACCGGAAGGGAAAATAGTAATTTGCTGAAGGAAGCAGTTGTGGTCGTGGATGGAAGGGAGGGCCAGAGCGGACCGAGCTTGTGGATGGAAGGAAAGATCCGTGGAGGAAACGATTGCTCACACAGCACAAACTCACGAAGCTACAGTCGCAGAGGGAAGTCAAGGTCCGAAGATGGAGCTGGAGTAACAGAGTTGCGGTCGTCAACAGAACAAAAGGTGTGGTGCATGGACGGAAGAAGGCAGAGACGATGGAAAATGTACGATGGAGCGAGGCTGAGTAGCTGTGAATGTGAGTGTGATGCGAATGGCTTGTGACTTCTGTAGTGAACTGAGTCAGAGCGTGAAATTGAAAAGAAATTAGGGATTTTGGAATTTGGGGCTTTTTTGTACGCAATGTTCTGCAATCTTTTGGAACGTTTTAATTTAAAAAACGTGCCAGAAGGTGTTTCACAATATCCATTGTGTCAGATTCCGAACTTTTCAGAACGCTTTATTTAAAAAACGTTCTCGAAGGTCAAAATGTTGGCACGTTTGTTAGAAAAGCGTTCTCGAAATGATTTTGCAGCACGTTTTATCTATAAACGTTCCAGATTCAGCGTTCCTAATGGCCAATTCTGCAGTAGTGGGAATTTCTATAAAACTTAACAAACTTATACGACAATCTATTTGGTTAATTTAAGAGTTATCTTTTATTAAAATATCTCAGTGCTTAACATGCCTATCTATATTTGGCTTACGGGTTAAGGTCAATCTCATGTATAAATATATAAGTTGAATACCCAAAATATTATGGTTTATTCAATTAAATGAGCCAATCTATTTTAATAAAATATTAAGCATAAAAAATAAATACATAATATTATGTTTCATAATTAAATTGAATATTATTGATTAATGCTAAATCAAAGAACAACTTTCCATTTTACTACGTAAATACCACTCATTTTTAAAGGGCCCATGAATTACTTGCTATTGTCAGCCTCGCTAAGAATTTAATTTGTGTGGCAATCATGTGACGTTTTAGTTCTTATCTACGACCCAAATATAACATAATTGAGTTACCTGAGTGGGCCTTAATTATTTTTTTTAAAAGAAAAAAAGGTTTGCTCTCTATAAAAGGTTTGCTCATCTCCTTCATATATCCAGTGCAATTCCAAACTAGCTATATGAAGGAAGATCATTGACAATTATAATTCAGAATGGTGTTATACATGAAGTGGTACATTTGCTGCTATATAATTCATGATTTTTGGATGTACTCCCATTTTTGCACCAATTTAATTAACTACTGACTAATCATAGTTAAGTAGAGATAAGTTTAGTTTGCAAAAGGGAACAACCATGCTACTAAGTAACACAATTACTTGTGGCTACCCAATGTAGGACCCCATCACGATCTCAAAAGAAAATAATAACCAGCAACCAAACATAACTACTATAGGCTCAACCGCTTCCTTAATCAGCATTAAGCTAGTTAACACCAAACCTTCTAAACTCAAACGATGCTTTCCTCAACAATATTGTGGCAAACCTGTGACATTCGGGCACTGATGAGAGCGGAGAGTGATCGCTAGTACAAGAAAAGGGGGTGAGATAAAGTGATCAGTCACAGACAAGGAGTGGCTCTTAGCAGGCTTCTAAGCGAGAGGGTTATATGAATGAATCGAATACATACGAAATGAGAAGGATCCAGAGACTATATAGGTATGAGACTATACGGTTAAAGGATAGCTTAAAGGAATTGATAGGTATTACTTATACCAACAAGGTGCACCTACATTTTTGGTAGCCTATCCCTTAAGAACTCCTTAGTTAAGCATGCTTGACCTGGAGCAATTGTGGAATGGGTGACTTCCAGGGAAGGAGTTGTGTGAGTGAGGACAAAGCACACCGAAAAGGCTTGTGTTGGTTTGTGGGGACAATCATCAATCCTAAAGAAACGGACGGACATTACAGTTCGTATTAGAACCTAGCCTCTCTCAGTACGGTATGGTTCGGGGACAAATAAAGCTGAAGCTAGTGGGCATGTGACATCCTGACACTGATGAGAGTGGGAAGTGATCGCCGGTGCAAGAAAAGGGGGTGAGATAAAGTGATGAGACATGGACAAGGAGTGGCTCCTGGCAGGCTTCTAAGCAGAAGGGGCATATAAATGAATCGAATACATACCGGAACGAGAGGGATCCAAAGACTGTATATGTATGGGACTATATGGTTAAATGATAACTTAAAGGAATTAATAGGTATTACTTATACCAACAAGGTACACCTACTTTTTCGGTAGTCTATTCCTTAAGAACTCCTCAGTTAAGCGTACTTGACCTGGAGCAATTCTGAAATGAATGACCTCCTGAGAAGAAGTTGTGTGAGTGAGGACAAGCACACTGAAAAGGTTTGTGTTGGTTTGTGGGGACAGTCATCAATCCCAAAGAAACAGCCAAACGTTACAAAACCTCCATCAAGACATTATAAAAGAATAGCAGGGGAATGACCAAAAAAAAAGAGAAAAGAAATGAGTATGTAAATAAAGTGTTGTGGATTACCTGAGAAGGAATGAGAAGTAGAGAGTGTATTGTTTAATCTGAAGCAATAATCTCTAATATACACCTACAAATTAATTTAGTTCAATTAAACTATTAAATAAGCCATAAAGTACAAACTAATCAAGGCATCAGAGGAAAAAATGTACAATGGTGAAGTGTTCCAAGGATTAACAGAACCTATAAAGAAAAATAAAAACAAATGTCAAAATAATATATTGATTCACATGCAAAACCTGAACCTAATGTACAGATGAATTTCTCATGCATGGACAATGCTAAATAGACATAGCTTTGAGATCAAACCTGAACATATATATGCCCTCATAACAATAAAAAGGTAATCCACATATGTTTGAGCTCAAATCAGTAGCCATTTGATTGTAACAGAAAAAAGACTTTCTTATACATAAACAAGGCCAAATAGACATGTCTTTTAAGTTTAAACCAATACCTACATATTTGTAATGGCAACCACAAGTGTTATATGCACAAACAAAGCCAAATGGATATACTTTGAGCTCAAATCAGTAGCCATTTGATTGTAACAGAAAAATGATATTTTTATACATAAACAAGTTCATGAAAATATTTTTTGGAATGTTTTCTAAAAAGAAGTTCCAAAATGTATGTTCCAAAGGTCTAAATCTGTAGTAGTGGAGCTTACATGTAAAAAAATCATGGGTTTGGTTTGAAGAAAGATGGACGTAGCCTAGATAGATAATTATTATATAATAAATATAATTTAATGGTCTTTAAGAAGAGAAGAGCCCATATCAATTAAATACATGTATTATGTGTACTCTAGAATGTTTTTTATGTATTTAATTGCATTTCCATGCTGCTATACTGATGCATCGAAGATTTGGGGTTCCAAAGAGACGAAGAAGAGGAGAAAGAGTACTAGGGTTTTTTTCAGAGAAGCAATGATTAAATCTTATATCAATAATTAAACTTTTATAATAGATAAAACTCAATCTTATCTTCTCAATTAAGTCAAATTTGTGATAGGACATGCTAACTCCCAAAGGGCTGTTAGTTGGGACTTCTATCCAAATGGGCTTACATGTGTGATATTACCTATCACAGAACACAAACAACTAAATAAAGACCCAGTCCATTCTTAGGCTTAATATTTATCACTAAACTAATTGCCTAAACTAATAATTATCCCTTATTAATTAATAAATGCTAATCCATATTAAAATAATTTTCAACATTCTACCACTTGGATAGCATAAATTAATTAATTGGAACATACAACACAAGATTTAAGCAATTAGTATATATTAAGCCATGACTAAAATTCAGAAAATGAAACTACGCAAAATCACTGAATCCGTTGGGGGATCAAGCAATAATAATCTTGAGATTTCACATTCTGAATATAACGGAATAAATAATAGATCTTTCAATCATAGTTTAGAAAAGTAATAACATAAAATCATTGAGTCTGTTAGGGAAACAAATGACATAAAGTGTAATTACACAAAATCATTGAATCTATTAGGGAAACAAATGATATAAATGCATCAATAATGTTTTAATGTCTGAACTAAAATAAAAATACATAAAAGATCCAAAACATAAATAAATAAACATCTTAGACTCATTAAACCAAGACTACATTAAAAGGACTTAACCATACCCATATAAGTTACATGTTCTAGAAAAACTTTTACAGGTAAGCCTTTAGTTAACGGATCTACAAGTATACGATCACTAGATATGTAAAGTATATGATTTTGGGATTCAATAATCTTCTCTCTAACAAACAGGAGCTTAATATCAAAATTCTTGGTACAACTGGAATTCCTGTGATTTTGAGAGAAATGCACAGTAGAAGAATTATCACAGAATATGGTCATAGGTTGTGATATTGAATCAACCAAACATATGCTAGATATCAACTTCCTCAGCCATACAGACTGACAAGTGGCTTCATAGCAAGCAACATACTCTATTTCCATGGTTGAGGTAGCTGTAAATGTCTGTTTGACACTTTTCCATGAAACACCTCCTCCACATATCATAAAGATGTATCTACAAGTTGATTTACAATCATCTACACAAGATGCAAAATCAAAATCTGAGTAGCCAACAACCTCCAATGAATCAGATTTTCTATATGTTAGCATATAACTTTTTGTACCCTGAAGGCATCTCATGACCTTCTTAACGACTGTCCAATGATCCATACCAGGATTGCTCAAATATCTATCGAGTACACTAATAGCAAATGCTATATTAGGACAAGTGCATACTTGTGCATACATCAAACTACCAATAGTGGATACATAAGATTTCTTGTCCATCTCTGCCCTCTCAATATCATTTCGAGGGCATTGTGATTGAGATAATGTATCTCCTTTCTGAGTAGGTGCAGGACTAGAGGCACAAGTATCCATACCAAACTTCATGAGTACTCATTCAATATAAGTTGCATGAGACATAACCAAAATGTCATGGATTCTATCATGATGAATCTTAATCCCAAGGATGAAGGGGGCTTCACCAAGATCCTTTATATCAAAGTGGCATGACAAGATATGTTTTGTCTCATTCAAAAAATTCATTGAGTTGCTAGCTAGTAGGATGTCATCCACATAAAGCACTAAAATGACAAAGTTGCTTCCATCAAACTTTTGATAAATACTGATCTAATGTTGCAAAAATGAATTTCTACAATATTCAACTAAAATTTATAAACTCAAAAAGTTTACAACCTTATCCTAAAAATTTTCAAGAGCCAATTGAATTTTTACAAGTATAAAATTTTTAACCTGGAGATGAATTTTTACAAGCTTAGATGAATTTCTACAATATTCAGCTGAAAATTTTCAAGGGCCAATTGAAATTTTACAAGTTTAAAATTTTCAATGTCAAGATGAATTTTTACAACCCAGAGATAAATTTCTACAATATTCAATTGAAATTTATAATTTTCAAAATTTACAATCTCATCCCGAAAATTTCCAAGAGCTAATAGAAATTTTATAAGTTTAAAATTTTCAATTTGGAGATGAATTTATGCAACTCAGAAATGAATTTCTACAATATTCTAGTGAAATTTATAATTTCCAAAAATTTACAATCTTAGCTCGAAAATTTCCAAGAGCCAATTGAAATTTTACAAGTTTAGAATTTTCAATGTCTATGTGAATTTTTACAACCTAGAGATGAATTTTTACAATATTCTACAAGTTTAAAATTTTACATATTCAGATTAATTGCAAGAGGGAGGTGACATTAGTGTTAACTATCTTTTACTTGGAATTTTTATTGTCATGCAACTTATGAGTACTCATGATCAATATAACCTGGAACTTCTTGTCATGCAATGTGATTAATGGAATCATTGTTATTTTGAACTGAAAATCACCCTCACTATCGGTCGACCAATTTTTCAGACATGAGACTCATGTTTCCTCAACAACACCGGGTTCAAGTAAATTTTTAAGTGTATGTTGGCAAATTTTGTATATGCATTGATAAAATCCAGTCAACTAAAAAAGGATGAAAATCTAGTTCAATTAACTCATTGGTCAACAAAATTTTTAAGATTCGACAATATTGCCTATTAAGCCAAATTTTGATGGACTGGCAGGATAATCAAATTTAGTTCATAACACCCATTGGTCAACTAGAATTTTCCTCAAGTTTAACATTGCATGTTGAGGCAATTTCTAGTCAACTAGTAGGGTAAATAAATAACTTATTAGTCAACTAAATTTTCCTCATGTTTAACATTGCCTATTGACACAAATTTTAGTCCATTAGAATGATAAACAAATTTACTTAAAATCACTCATTAGTCAATTGAATTTTTTGGAACAAAATAATTTGTCAACTTCCTTGTATTTTCAGATAATTGACACAAAATCAATCCATTTCACCAAAATGCATCTTAATATATCTTCTTTACACACTTAGACAAAATAGAGATAATTCAAAAGAAGAAATTATGTCAAAAGAGAAAGCATGTTTTAATTTATAACAAAATAAGGCATTTGCCTTACAATATCATATAGTTTAAATATTAAAAAAAATAACTCAAAATATCGACAACTAAGCCTTCTTGCCTTTTGGGTTACAACATCAAACTACATCTACATCATCACTATACTTCGATTCATGCACAAGCAAAATAATAATCAATGCATTGACAGCATGAAAAATATAACTTGCATATGGCAATGTTGAAGCCCGGCTTCTCTTATGCATTTCACCAAGCAATTTGCAGCCATCAATCATCAAACTACATTTCACATGGATAGGCAACGCTTTGTTCCTCATATACAAATATGGCGTAGACTCAATAATAACCATGTAATTGAACACCCCTTAACACCTCTTGCCGATGATAACATAGATGATGCCATAATTCTATTAGGAATTTTATCAAACACCTTAAAGGGATTTTTCCAATTGATAAGAAAATATGCACTGAAAGAAGAGGGCATAACCACTAAGATTAAGAGCATGTTCAAGAAGGAAGAATATGGAGGATCAAGTGGGGAGGAGGCTTTGATTTCAACGCTAACACCAACCTATATTACCCTAAACCCATAAGGAGAAAACTCACAATGGAGGGAAAGGAGAAGCAAACACAACATTGGAATCTTACTGGTTAAAAGCTTAATCTGTCAACAGAAATGCAAGCTCACAGCAACCATAGCAACCACTGCAAAGAAGAATGGACAAGAAGATTGGAGGAGGGAACAAGTCATGCCTCTTTCTTTTCTTTTCTTCTCCGAGCTCGGTCCTTCTCTACCTCTCTCTTCCTTTTTCTTAGTAAGGGCATATTTGTAAATATACAGGACAACTTAAAAGTAATAAAAAAAGAGAGAGAGAGTTTAGGTCCTTAAATGTCACTGTGTCTATTTGATGCATCAAACTAAAAATATCTCTAATGGCATGCATCAAAATGTAATTCTCCCTTGAAAATATGGCTATAATGCACTCTTAGAAAATCAATTTTTTATTATTAAATGTGATCATCTACTTGACTCTTCTATTTATACACATTCCACAAGGAAGCCATTATGTGTTACGCTGAAATTAAAAGGAAGACAATTTAAAAGGACCACAATATTCTACCCCTTCAAGTCTTAAATATAAGATATTTGTAACCATTTCATATATATTGAAAAATGAAGTTTGATTATTAAATTTATTAAGAAATTTCAATATTTTTCATCATTTGCCCTTATTAATTATATTGTCTCTCATACTTCCCAAAATATTTATCTCTTACCTATTAATTATAAACTAGAGGTATGAATGAAAAAAAAATAATTAATGCACTAAACAATCCAACAAAATATGCTATATTTTAAATCAAACATTACTTTTAGAAGATATTGTATATGTAAGATCAAAAGGAGTATTTCATATCATAGCCAAAGGGAAATATCTTGTCATTACAAAAAGGAACCCTTTACTTGTGACCAAAATTAAGCAGGTTAGACCAGATGGGCACTACAAAAGCCAGTTCTGTAGATCGTGTTTCTTCATCTTGGGGGCCAGATTGGTTTATAGTTTTATAAGAGTAAGGAAGAATATGTTTACAAAAAAAAAAAGAAAGAAAGAATAAATGAAGTTTGTAAAAATAAAATTTGGTAAAAGTAAGTTTGTTGTAAATTATTATGTTTAGATATTCTTTTTGCAAAACCATAGTTTGAAAAAAAAACCTATTTGGATGATAAGAGTTAAAAATACTTTTAGATGTATAATATAAAGCCAGTATCCCTCTCTTTTTCTAAAATCATGGTTTTGGAAAAGAAAAGTATCTATCATGGTTTTGGAAAAGGAAAAGTAACTATCTCCCTCCTTTTACAAAATCATAATTTAACCCACTTTTTATTTTTTAAAAAGATAATTTATAATTGACCAAACTAGAAAGCCATAGTTTCTTTTTGAAAAAGTTCATCCAAAGAGGGTCTTTAGGTCCAGGTTGTCCCCTTTGATTTCCTAGCGTTGGGGTTTTTTTTTTCTTTTAAGAAAAGTAGATGCTGACTCATCGTACCCTTGAACGCCACCAAGGCTACCGTTTACAGCTTAGCATATTCCTCCCCACACTTGCTTGGTTGAACGGGGAAATTACCAAGAATGTATGATATAGTAGATAAATAGTCAAGTTTCTTAAATATATTATACAAGATTTGATTCATAACTGTATATATAAAAAAGTTTTTATTACCAGAGAAAAAATCAATTTCCATAATCTCTATATCTCATAAATGGTTAGGTTTTTTTAATATCCTTAATGCACATAATGGATGTAAACGCTGTGAGAAATCCTCACAGAAAACATCTGTGAGAACAATACTTACCAAAATAGAAACTTAGAAAGCAAATGATGAACCACTTTGTGAGAAATTCTCACGGCCAAGCTACGTACTGTGAGAAGTTCTCACATCTACAAGTCCATGTGAAAATCAAGATGAAAGCAAAAGGAATAACTAATGTTGAAATAATTCTCATGGACAGAGATGCATAAGACTATCTCATGGATTTCAATCCATGAGAAACACTATAAAAAGAAGGAGTCGACATTTTCTTTCGACTTTTCTCATGGAATCAATCATTGTGGTGATTTGGCACCAACTTCCTACCACCATGTACAAAATTTCTCATGAAGTTTCTCATACTGTTCTTATGGATTTTTCTCTCTATCTTTTGTCAATGAGAATTATTCATGAGAAATGTATCGGAAATGAATTTCTATGAGAATTTCCATGGCAAATTCTAACCAATGTTTGGGCTTTGAGATTTTTTTATGAGAAAATGACTGATTTTGTGTAATGTTCTAATAAATTCTACTTCCAATCCCCTTCATGAACAGTGATTTATGAACAAGGATTTTATTCTATATGAATTGTTTTGGTGTTTTTGAATTTTTCGGAGTTACTCACAAAAATGAAAGAGAAAAACTTTATAATTAAACAAAAAAGAAGAAAAGAATTAATGAAGAAACAAAGTGTGTGTATATATAATAAAATTTAGAGTATTTAGGACATGTTTGATTTGGCATTGTCACCCCAAAAATCACTTATGAAAAGTGATTATAGCCTCAAAAAGTGGAAGTAAAAAAATTTTGCTTCCACTTTTTGGAGCCAATAAGCACCAATTCCACCCCAAACATGCCATTCTAGACTCTATGATTAATAGAGTTACTGCTTCCTATGAATAAAGAATGGCTTTTTGAAATCAAACTCTATGATTTATTGAAATAAAGACGTGGAGGCAAATTCATATATATCACTATTTAACAATCACATGAGTCCACATTGTTCTTCTCTCTTTATCGGAAAGGAAGCTAAGGGTTTCATTTCATGATTCCTATCAAATCGGAAAAGTGGTGGTTTCTTGGTTCTTCGATGGCACTTTCTGGAGGTGGAAGATGGTGGTCATGGTGGCGGTGGTTCGAAGATGGCTCATGCATGGTTTGAAGACAAAGATGGATGTGGCATTTTTATTAAATTTTAATTTGATGGGTATTTTGGTTTTTTCACAATATAAATGTATATATTTGATAAATTTTATAGGGAGAATTATTATTTATAACCAAGATCACTATTTTATTAAATTTTAGGACCAAAGCTTTGTGAAATTATGAAAACAGACCACTGGTCCTAAAGGCAAGTTAATTCAAAGTTAAGATTACTAAAATATCCTTAATAAACTTATACAATAAGCATAAAATTCGCTTTAGAAATTTACAATTTTCTACTCATATTTTGCAATTTATATATTTTGATTTTACAACTTAATTTTTGAATTTTAATTTCAAATAATCAAAATTCAACTTTATAAGCATAACATTCACTCTAGAAATTTGTAATTTCTTACTCATATTTGGCAACTTATGTGTCCTGATTTTGCAACTTAGTTTTTAAATTTTAACATCGAAAGATCAAATTTCAACTTTATAAGTATAAAATTCACTCTAGAAATTTGCAACTTCCTACTCATATTTTGCAACTTATGTATTCTAATTTTGCAACTTAATTTCTGAAATTTAGTATCGAATAATCAGATTTCAACTTTATAAGCATAAAATTTGCTTCAAAAATTTGCAACTACCTACTCATATTTTGCAACTTATGTGTTATGATTTTGCAACTTATGTATTCTGATTTTGCAACTTAGTTTATGAAATTTAGCATTGAGTAATCAGATTTCAACTTTATGAGCATAAAATTCGCTCCAGAAATTTGCAACTTCCTACTCATATTTTGCAATTTACATGTTCTAATTTTGCAACTTAGTTTCTGAAATTTAGCATCGAATAATCAAATTTCAACTTTATAAGCATAAAATTCACTCCAGAAATTTACAACTTCTTACTCATATTTTGCAATTTATGTGTTCTGATTTTGTAATTTAATTTCTAAATTTTAACATCGAGTAATCAGATTTCAACATTATTAAGGGTATTTTAGTAATCTTGATTTTGAATTAATTTGCTTTGAAGACTGGAGGTCTGTTTTCATAATTTCACAAACTCTTGGTCCTAAAATTTAATAAAATGATGATTTTAGTCCTAAATAGTAATTCTTCCAATTTTATACCACAATTCCATTTGCATACCAAACACATCATTAAAAAGTAAAAACCCAGTTCCATTCCACTTTCTTTTTCTTCTAATCTACTCCCTTAAAGACCCTTCCAAGATACCAAACGAGGATTGTGGCAAAAAAAAAAGAAAATACCATACTAGCATAAAATAATGTTTACAACTTGACCTTCATATTTTTTTTTTCCCTTTTTGTTCAGATTTTACAACTTAACCTTTGTACGACTTTTATCCCCACAATGCTGCCGTGGTCACAAATACTCCTAGTGATTGTTAAAACTTTGGATAGCTATTTTAACACAATTTACTCACAGAAATGTCAAAATCATTTATTCTCTAGAATTTTTAAGCAATATATGTTATTAATTATTGATTAAGCGAGTAAACAACAATGATTAATTTACCAATTAAATTGAATTGCTCTTGATGCATGCCCCGGCCCGTAAACTTATTGAGAGAGCTTATGCTTTTATATGCCTTTCTAAAATTATGAAGATTATGTAACCGAAAAAAAAAATGAAGATTAAGATTGTTGGTGAAGGAAAAGTGGACTACTTGCGTCATATTGAATTATGAGAAAGGGCTATGCGTGTGTGTATACAGGCATACATCACAAACTAATCAAAACTAAAAGAAAAATTGCAACAGAATATATATAGTTGATATCATGGCCCACGTCTTACCTTACTCAAACTGGGAAACAATTATAATATCTGAATCAAATTAAATTAAATACTCCCTCACGTTAGAAAAAAATTTCGTTTTAGAAATTTTCAGATTTTTCACAATATTTGACATTTTAAAATTTTAATAAAACATTAACTATTTATTTTACTATTTTACTCTTTATTAATATCAAATAGATTATTTAATAGGGTATTTAAATTAATCTCATTTTGATAAAATACTTTAAATTTTATGATAATTTAGGTCATTTAATGGCTTTTTTAATATGTGAAAAATCATAAAATGATAGTTTTTAAAAGCATGAGGATATATTAACCAACTAATTAATACTAAAATTATGGCTTTGGAGGAGAGAGACGCAGCCAAGAGAGAGTAGCTTGGGAGTGTGAGCGGAAGCAAAGAGAGAATTGGCGACCTAAGCAGATGGCATGATCGCCTAATTGCTTTATTAAAGGTTTTTTGTTTGTGTCAATCATTTTTCATTGAAAAAGAAAAGATAGATAACTTCCTGAGCTTATATATATATGTATATAAGTCATTGAGCTTATATATATAACTTATCACTAAGAAAGAGACTTTCTGGCATGGTTGATTTACAGGGAGCGCGTGGTTTCATGAGTTAAACAAGTTTGGTCGTTTGGGTCTGGACCTGTCTCGTGGTCCCTCCCGTGGGGCATGGAAGTGGAACCCAACACACGTTTCAAGTAAGCGTGTTCGATTTAGCACAAGTTAGATACTCCCGCCGGCTTTATATATCAAGAAATTTTTTTAAAGTGATTTTAGCCTCAAATATAAGAACCTAATGTTAAAATTTGGGTATTAATTATTCATTTTCTAAATTACTCTTCATCCATCATTATTAATAGTGTATTTAATTATGTGTCATTAATTTTATTTTTATGATAGCATTATAAGTTGAGGATATTTAAAAAAAAACTTTTAATTTGAGACATTTATTAAAAAATTAACTTTTCTTTTTGGTACGTGTGTGAGTTAGTTATTTATTTCTTCTATGTAAAAGAGCAGAGGGAGTATAATATAGACAATTGACTGTGGGTATCATGGCCCACATATGCACGTCTTGACTTATTCCGAAAACAAATTACTGAATTAATCAAATTAAAAATTAACCCATTAATTATTAATAATCCTAAAATTATGGCTTCGGAGGAGAGGGACGCCGCCAAGAGAATTACACGTAAAAATGTGCCCACCGTCATAATCATATCATAATTGTGGTTTACCATATATATATATATATATATATATATAGTTTCAACTTCAATTATCTTGTGTTTTATATAACTTTATTTTCATGTTATTAGCATCGATCTGTCACTGAACGCTTCAAATTAAGGTCCTTTCCAACTTTTTTTTTTTTTTGTTTTTTGCCTTTTGACTTAAAATCTATTACTCTGTTGGTGTCCATCGATGTGTTCTAATTACTAAACAATTTATCTTAAATTGTTCTGCGGCAGAAAAAAGAAAGAAAATGGCACCGAAATAAAAAAGGAAGACATAAACATTAAATAGTCATTTTAGGATAAATATAGTGAAACGCAGAATCAAAGCATCACTGGAAGCCACTAAACCAAAAGAAACGATGAGAGGAACTAAAACTTGCAAACGAAGTTGCAAAGGACAAACTTAAAAGACAGTACAAACAAACATAGTACGTATTAAGGTCTGAGAATAATTTGCATGAATGGAACACAAAGTGACTCCATCACCATAACTTGGCTGTGATGATGATCCTAAAAGTGACGGTCGTTGCTGCTGCTGCCTTCATCTTCAACGGCAGAGTCAATTACCACCTGAGGATCACATCAACCACCACGTCACTCACTCACGTACCAATTAACGTCACTGATATACAAACATACATACATGTGTGTATATATATATATAATGACTAGTGATGATGGATGCATGAAAGAGATAACAGAGCAGGAAGTAAATAATAGCTTACAGGTGGTTCATCTTGTCCCAGAAGGTGATAGAGTCGGAAGGTCATATCATGGAACCACTCGGAGGTGAAAGCTCCCGATCGCAGCATGGCATTTGCTTTGCTCAGGAACTCTCTCTTTGTTGCCTGTGACACTCCCAGATAATCAAAGTACTGTCCAATCTTGGCATTCATCTGAGCCACGCACTGCTTCTCCTCCGCCCGCAGATTGGCCATAGCAACAAGATGGGGGTTTGATTGGTAGGTTTGATTGATTCACAACTTCAGATTGTTGCCCCTCGCTTGCCTTTTATAGGCAAATTGAAGCTAGCTGAAAATGATTGATAGTTAAGTTAAAGCTAGCTGGTGGGGTCTTCCACGATTTGTCGACTTTTTTGTACGTAAAGAGTATGTTCAAGTAAAACAACCTTTCAGGTGTTCCTTCTATTGACTTATAACTACATCTGAAAACGACGTTATGAATTAGGTGGTAGTTACGTTTTCATATAGCTGGGGATCCTAATTCCGTGACGGGATTTGGCATCTGAAAATGATTGATGACACTTTGGTAATCGATTGGTGATAGACACAAAGCAAGATGAGGCACTGAGAGAGCAAATTAGTGAGAGAGAGAGAGAGAAAAGACAAACTAGTGAGAGCGACAGAGAAGAAAAAGACAAGTGAAGGAAAAGTACAATAACGTACAGCACAACCCATCCGCCGCCATATATATATATATATTCAAAAGTTTTTATTTTGATAATGCTTCAATGGAGTCAAATTTTTCTTAATTGTACGACATGTTTTCTTTGAGGTGGACACGCGAAAAAACTGTGGGTCTGGTTTGGGGCGGAGGGACGTGGCCTGGCCAGACCATCCAAGAAATTTATGAGTACCTTTAATTTGGTTGGATCAGTGTGCACGTGCCAGAAGAAGTAAAAAGAGAGTTCCCCTGCCAATTAGATTCCACAAAGCGTATGCCCTGCCCCACGCTCTCTTGATATTCAAACGTGGATATATATACTTTCTTTTGAAATATCCCAAGCAAGATTGGAATGTAGTGATGCAGTCCTTTCTTTTTAAAATAATTGATGCTTTATAATTATGCATATAAATGAAGAAAGTCAGTAAATAATCTAATAATTAGTAAAATGTAAGTTTATTTTAATAAAATCTCATATTTATGAATATAGAAATCACTTACTAATAGTAATATTATTAATAATAAACTTGTTAAAATTAAATAATATTATCTTAAAAATTGTAAGGTAACAATTGTTTAATTTGAAATAAGAAAAAAAAAGTCCAAAATGTTAATTGTTTTGAAATAAAGGGAAAAATGCCTTACCCTCTCTAATTTATAAAAAACTATCATTTTAAGATTTTTATATAATTCACATAAACTATTAAATGATCTACAATATTATAAAATTTAGAGTAAAATATAAGACAAGTATAATAAGTATTTCATTAAAATTATAAAGTGGTAAATATTGTAAAATTTTTTTTAAAATTTTAAAATAACAATATTTTCGAATAGGAGCGAGTACTATATTATGTAGTTTATTTTAATTATTTAATTGATTCCTCTTATAGTTTTGCTGACATTCTTGCACAGATAGCAGAGTAGATACAGTGTCTGTCTGCTGTACCTATTTATCACAATGACCATGTAATGTCCTTTATTATGTCGGTACCAACTTTTTTTTTTTAAATTGAAAATATAGCAAATGGGCCCTACAAAAAACTAATTAAATAGATCGTGTTTCTTCATTTTGGGTCTCCAGCCTCCAGGTTCGGTTTGTTCCTTTTCATTTCCCAGCGTTCGTTCTTTTTTTCTTTTTGGTTCCTAAATAAATAGCGGAAGGTGACTCATCATACACTAGCCGCCAAGGCTGCTGTTTACAGCTCAGCTTATTCCTCACCGCATTTGCTTAGTTGAACTCGGATCACCTTAGTGCGGATAGAAACTATAAGCACTTATTATGGGAGCAGATTAGTAATTAAGAGAAATTATCAAACGCAAGCTATTTTTCATAAGCACTTATACTTAAATAAGTACTTATGAAAAAAATTGCTTTTGTGCATGTTTGAATTAGTTTTTACTGAAGTGATTTTGAGTAGAATAGATTTTATAGAAGTGATTTTAGTTAGAATAATTGTTATGAAAAGTAATTTATATTTAGATATTTTTACCTTAAAAGTGATTTTGTAAAAATAAACATGTTTAGATTATTTCAATCAAAAGCATTTTTGAATGTGTAATTTATGAAAATATCTAAAACATCCTTGTTCCTTGCATAATAATTTTGTATTTAAAAAAATTATTAATAATTTTTGCTTGAAATTTTAATTTGCAAATAATATGAAAGCAAGCCTAAAAAAATACTTCTATAATAACTTTGAGATGGAGGTTGTTGAGGAGGAGGAACTAGAACAAGGGAGGAGGAATGAATGTTTCTACGCCTGGAGGAAGGAATGGGCATAATAACTTTGCGGTTGTTTGATGTTTTCAATTTCGGCAATTAATGCTTCAACGGCAAAAAAAAGAAGAAAAGAAGAAGCACTTCCACAATCGCAGAAGCTGGGAAGAGTATCTTATGGTAGAAATGATTTTTGGATCAGAAACTATTTTCTATAAGTGATGTTTTAGAGTATCCAAACATAATGAAAAAAATGCCACAATCACTTTTTTGGGCTCCAAACCTAGGTTTTGGACTTCCTAACTGGTATCCAAATACGCATTTTTTCTGCTGATAATAATAACTTATTTCACTTTTTCTTTTTATTATCCACCCAATAATCACTTAAATCCCCAATATCCATACATATTTCTTTTCTCAAAATTACTTATGGGGTAAAAATATCCAAACAAAAATCACTTTTGACATAATCACTTATTCTTATAATATATTATAAATAAGCACTTATCCTCATAATCACTTATACATAAACTAATCTAAACACGCCTTTATTAATTGGAGATACTTTTTTGAGGATTGATTTACATAAAAAAAATTATAGGAAATAATTTGAAAATGAATGTCAACAATAGATAACTAAAACATTAAATTTTTACCCGCCTAAATTAGTGTGAATGATAGGAGCATTTATCTTTTAAGCAAGTGATCATGGGTTTGATTCTCAACTTTGT
Organism: Adenanthera pavonina; assembly: GCA_026686845.1. NCBI lineage: Eukaryota > Viridiplantae > Streptophyta > Magnoliopsida > Fabales > Fabaceae > Adenanthera > Adenanthera pavonina. The sequence goes on along the minus strand of JAIVEN010000019.1, from coordinate 3,896,277 downwards.
TGTATAACAAGCATAATTTTTCATTTCTTTTATTATATTTACTTTGTATGAGACTATATGTTTTAATTTAGTTATTTGGCCCAAAGAGTAGTATTTAATTTTTTTCTTTGTTTATTTAAATCCCAACTTTAGGGCCAATTTTTTCAGTAAAACAAAAAAGGCAAAAATAAGATATTTGCGAAAAGAGCGTCGAAGGAGAAGCCAAAACGCTGAGGAGGACGAAGCCAAACTCTAACTGGAGAGGAGTGAATGGCGATTAATTTGGAGATGCCGCCAAAAAAAATAGGGAAAATATAGCGTGAATGGTGGGGGGGAAATAATGTGAAAAAAGATTGGGAGAAATTATTAACAAGGTCTGATATGGTTAGTTGATAGCTAAATTTCTTAAATATGTTATACAAAATTTGATTCGTAATCACGTATATAAAAAAATTATTTTGTTCACGGAGACAAAGTTCATTTTGATAACTCTCACATAAAGGACTAGTTTTGTCTGTCATTGAATACCTTAATGCGCGAAAAGAAAAAAAAGTATTCAAGTGAGGTGGGGTGGGTAGTGTGGGATTAATCTCCGAAAAAGCTGGTTGTATTTATGTTGTGGGGTTTACATACACGCACACATATATGTGGAAGAGAAGATTAGGAAAAGGCAATTTTTGTTTGTTTGTTTGTGAGAATGAGCTGCGGAAGGAGGCCATATCACGTGAAGAATAGTAGAAGGATATATATAATTCTTTAGTTTTAGTCATCCGGTTTTGACTAAAAATTAAAGTTTAGATGATTTTATTATGCGTATTAATTACTTTGCATCTACGTTATTAATTTGTTCACATTACTGATATGGACTGAAGAGGCAATTCCATCATTTTGAATAATTCTGACTGAGCTGATATGAATTAAGAGGACAAATTCATCAACGTGCCTAACCCAAACCAATTGCAAAAAAGGATTTACTATTAAAGGTCCAATTACAAGAGGAAATCTAAAGAAGTTGTAGAAGGCAATTGGAGCCTAGAGTAGAAAGCTCCAATTTAAAAAATGGGTCATGTTTTAAAAGTTTTTTCTATTTAAAATATTAGTCTCATTTAATAATTTTAAGGACATTAAATTTTTTTATATTATATTTTTTTATAATTAAATGTAAAAAAATAATAAATAATTTAAAAATTATGTAGACTTTGAATATAATGTATTAAATATAAATAATATAAAAAAAAAATTTTATATTTTTTATTATAAGTCATATTAGAAGTAATGATTGATCCGACACAGGCTCGTTAATGCTTCAAATTCCGTTTTCAACTTTTCTTAATTATTTTGCTTTTGACTTAAAAATATTAAGTACTCTGTTGATGTTGACCGATGTGTTGTTATCACTGTCAGAGTCCTTTATCTTAAACGTTGGTGGGGCAGAAAAAAGGGCGGGGAAAAAGTAAGTTGGTACAAAAGAAGAAAAAGAAAGGCATGCATTTCAAAGTCATTGGGAGAAATAAGGAGAACACAGACACAAAACATCATCCATGAATGGATATCATGACGTACGAGGAAAAAAACAAAAGAGAAAAGTTGACCAAAGACAATCATAAACGACACAAACAAACATGGGAAAAATTGACATATGCATGAGTACTCGTGCAGAAAAGAGAAAAGGCATCACGTTGTGTTCACATTATTGTGCTTTACAGAATTATTTGGCCTTCATTACTGGCTGTGTTGCTGCTTCCTTCATCTTGAACGTACGGCTTCACAAGTTACTACTTGCCAATGCCAATGCAGGATTAGTCCGAGAATGTCACGGAGCGACTGGATCACATGGCGGAACCACTGGGAGTAGAAAGCTCCCAGTCCTTCCATGGCATTTACGTTGCTCGCGAACTCTCTCTTTGCTGTCTCTGATACTCCCACATAATGAAGGTAATCATAAATGACTCGGCTCATCTCCTTGGCGTTTGGCTTTCCCACTTCCCATTGCGGGATTGCTTCCTGCAAAATGCGATGGAGTCGGAAGGTCATATTGTGGAACCTCTTGGACATGAAACCTCCACTTCCTTTCATGGCATATGCTTTGCTCAGGAACTCTCTCTTTGTTGCCTCTGACACTCCCAGATAATCAAAGTACTCTCCAATCTTGGCATTCATCTGGGCCACGCACCGCTCTTCCTCCTTCAGCAGATTGGCCATAGCAACAAGATGGAGGTACGTACGAGGTTTAATTAGTAGGTTTGATCGATTCACAACTTCAGATTGTTGCCCTGGCTTCCCTTTTATAGGCAAATTGAAGCTAGCTGAAAATGATTGATAGTCAAGTTTACATATAGGGATCCTAATTCTTTAGCGGGACTCGGCCTCTGAAAATGATTGATGACACTTTGATAATCGATTGCTTAAACGTGTTCGAGAATTTATATATATATATATATATATATATAATGCAACCACCGTTTGAATCCCACCATAGATAAAGCAAGATGAGGCACCGAGAGATCAAATTAGTGAGAGAGAAAGAGAAGAAAAGGACAAATTAGTGAGAGCGAAAGAGAAGAAAAGGACAAGTGAAGAAAAATTACAATTACGTACAGCACATCCCATCCGCCACCATATATATATATATATATTTTCAAAAGTTCTTATTTTGATAATGCTTCAATGGAGTCATAAAGTTTTCTTAATTGTACGACATGTTTTCCTTGAGGTAACATGCGGAAAAAAACCATGGGTTTGGTTTGGAGGAAAGGGACGTGGCCTAGCTAGACGATTCAAGTAATTTATGAGTAACTTTAATTTGGTTGGTTATGTGTGTAGGTGCTAGAGGATGCAATGGGAGATCCCCAGCCAATTAGATTTCATAAAGCGTATTGTCACAAAATTTTTCTAAGACCAGAAGTCTCCAGAACGTTCTAAAGACATCTTGAAGAAGTTTGATTTCTTTTGAACATTGTAGATAATTTTAGAACTTCGTGGACTTTTCTTGTACGTAGGATTTCTAGAGAATTCATTGTAAATATCTTATAGAGAATTCTAAAGAATTGATGTAGGCCGTTAAATCAAATCAATCTCCACCATCCATTAAGGAGGTGGGAAAGTTTTGGAACCTTAGGGAGGTTTATAAATACCACCTCCCACCTCATTTATATCCATCCGAGTATTTGAGTTCATTCATGAATTTTCTCAAACTCTCTTATGTGAGTGTTCTTTTGAGTGTTCTCTTGTTCTCTAGTTGTTTTGTCTTTGATTACTTGAGTGTTCGGCTGACTTAGCGTGAGATGAGGAGGGTTGATTAAGCTAAGGCTGGCATGGTTCAAGGAGAGAAAGTTCCAAGACCGTGACAACGTGGTATCAGAGCTTAGGTTCGATGGAGCCTTGTTCAAGCTTTGGTTCATGGGCAAGGATGTCGAATGAGATAGGAGTATTTAACGAAGAGTTGCGGGGCAAGGAGACCCAAGCTACTCACCAAGGGAGCAAGAGGGGTCGAAGCACTAGTAAGATAAGTGCCGAAGACTTTGCTTCCCTTTAGGTTCAAGTTGGGAACTTAGAGGATGCCTTGTTGGAAATAACCAACAAGGTGAATAAGCTTAACAGTAACTTCACAATTCTTGAGTCCCATAAATTGGATGAGCTTGAGGATCTCAAAACTACTGTGGAGAATCTCCAAAATTCTGAGGATCAATGTGCTGAGGCTATGAAGAGCCTTGAGGCAAATGTAATGGATGCCATCACAATCATACAGCAACACCTTATCCAGTAACACCTGGATGCTCTCAAGACTTCCTTGGAGAACCAAGAGAGAAACTCACTAGTGACTGGAACTAGTGGAGTAAGGGAAGTAAAGCTGGATCTTTTGAGACTGAAGGAGTTCAAGGGTGTTCGTGATGCTAAGGAGGTGAAGAACTTCCTATGGCAGATGGTGCACTATGTCTAAAGCTTAGGGTTGAGTGATGACAAAGCTAAGGTACATACTGCTTCCTTGTTCCTCACTGATAATGCTATGTTATGGTGGCATAGAAAGCATGCAGACATGGAGAAAGGCCTTTGCATGTTCAATACTTGGGAGGACTTCAAGAAGGAATTGAAGAGGCAATTCTTCCCAGAGAATATGGTCTATGAAACATGCAAGAAGCTGAGAGAGCTCAAGCATAAGACCACCATCTCTGACTATGTGAAGGAGTTTACAACCTTGATGGTCCAAATCCCTAACTTGAGCAGCGAGGATCTTCTCTTCCACTTCATTGATGGCCTTCAAAACTGGACCAAGCATGAGTTGCAGTGCCGGGGTGTGAAGGACATTGATGAAGCCATAGCTATGGCCGAAAGTCTCACTGACTACCAGAAGGAGAAGAGTGAATCCTCCAAGCCCTAGTCTTCCAAACCTAATAATCAAGGTAAAGGTGGGGGAGACAGGGGTAAAGGGGTGAACAAGGGTGGAGAAAACAAGCCACCACTAAAGAAGTATGACAATTTGAAGCAAAGCTCCACCAACATCAATTGTTTTGTATGCAAGGGTCCTCAACAAATGAAGGATTGCCTGAAGCTAAGGAGCTTGGCTGCCATAGTGGAGGAACAAGAGGCACAAGCAGGTGAAAGTACGGAGTTGAGTTCTCTCCAACTACTTAATGCCTTGAAGTTCAAGCTTTCGCCCACACCTACCAAAGGCATGAGGTTAACGTATGTGGAAGCGAAGCTAAATGGGAAGCTTGTCTCAATTATGGTGAATACAGGGGCAGGCAATAACTTCATTACTCTAGAGGAGGCCAAGAGGATTGGTCTCAAGGTCGTGGCAGGAGCAGGAATGATGAAGGTTGTTAACTCTCCTCCTAAACTGATTCATGGCATAGCTCAAGGGGTTGAGTTGTGCTTGGGATCATGGAGTGGCAAGGCAGATCTCACAGTTGCTCCTATGGATGACTACAAAGTGGTGCTTGGCCAGGAGTTCATAAGGAAGCATAACATCTTCCCTATGCCCCACTATAATGCCTTGTGTGTTCTAGACCAGGGAGTTGCTGCCATGATACCTGCAACCAGTGGACCTAGTAGGAATCAGTTGTCAACCATGCAAGTAAAGAAGGGCTTTAAGAGGGGAGAAGTTACATACCTGGCAGCCTTAAAGGAGGTAGATCATGGGGAGAAGTTAAGTGATGATCTTCCCTTGATCATCTAGCAGGTTCTTGTAGAGAACCATGACATGATGCTACTAGAGCTACCATAGAAGCTCCCACCTTACTAGGAGGTGGATCACAAGATTGAGTTAGAACCAGGAGCTAAGCCACCCACCATGGCACCTTATAGGATGGCATCGCCAACGCTAGAAGAGTTGCAAAAGCAACTAAAGGAGTTGATTGATGCTAGACATATCCAACCATCCAAGGCACATTATGGAGCACCGGTCTTGTTCCAAAAGAAGCAAGATGCTTCACTCCAATTGTGTATCGACTACCAGGCTCTTAACAAGGTAACTATAAAAAACAAGTATCATATTCCTTTGATAGTTGACTTGTTTGACAGGTTAGGGAAGGTGAGATACTTATCTAAGTTGGACTTGAGGTCAGGGTATCATCAAGTTTGGATTGCCGAAGGAGATGAACCTAAGACTACCTTTGTCACACACTATGGGTCTTTTGAGTGGTTAGTGATGCCTTTTGGACTAACCAATGCACCGACCACATTTTTCACTCTCATGAACAAGATCTTCCATCCGTATCTTGATTGGTTTGTGGTAGTATACTTGGACGACATTGTGGTCTATAGCAACTCATTGGAGGAGTATGCTGAGCACCTACGAGCCCTGTTCTAGGCCCTACGCAAGAATAAGCTATATGTGAAGAAGGAGAAGTGTTGCTTTATGAGGGAAGAGGTGAACTTCCTTGGGCATGTTATATCCCAAGGGACCTTGCGCATGGACGAGAGGAAGGTTCAAGCTATCAAGGAGTGGGAGCCTCCAACTCGAGTGGTAGAGTTGAAATCTTTCCTTGGGTTGGTTAACTACTATAAGAGGTTCATCAAGTTCTACTATGCTAGAGCAGCCCTTCTCACTGAGTTATTGAAGAAGAACAAGCCATGGGCGTGGACTGAGGAATGCTAGAAAGCTTTTGAGGAGTTAAAGATGGCAGTGATGGAGGAACCTGTATTGGCTCTCCCGGACTTTCCTAAACCTTTTGAGGTGCACACCGATGCCTCTGACTTTGCCATAGGAGGGATCCTGATGCAAGAGAGGCATCCTATTGCATTTGAGAGTTGCAAGCTCAATGATACTGAGAGGCGGTACATGATACAGGAGAAGGAGATGGCGGTTGTGGTTCATTGCTTGTGCACTTGGAGGCATTACTTGCTAGGGGCATGTTTTGTGATCAAGATCAATAATATTGCCACCAGCTACTTCCAGAGATAGAAGAAGCTCTCCCCTAAGCAAGTGAGATGGCAAGATTTCCTGGCTGAATTTGATTACGCGTTGGAATACAAGCCAGGAACAGCAAATGTAGTTGTTGATGCCTTAAGCAAGAAGTTTGAACTAGCAGCCATTAGCCAAGCCAATGGGGACTTGATCACAAGGATCAATCAAGGCAGTACTCAAGACCCTCTAGCACAGTAGCTTGTGGAGTTAGCTAAGGAGGGTAAAACCAAGAGGTTCTGGGTTGAAGATGAACTCCTTTACATAGTGGGAAGAAGACTCTTCATTCCTAAATGGGACAACCTGAGAAAAGACTTGATCAAGGAGTGTCATGACTCCAAATGGGCTAGTCACCCAGGATATAGATGGACCTTGGCATTGTTGGAGACCGCCTACTACTAGCTTCACATGAGGGATGACATAGAGGCATATGTGAAGACTTTTCTTGTATGCAAACAGGACAAGGTAGACAACCAACTTCCCACAAGATTGTTAGAACTGTTACCTACACCAAGCTAGCCATGGAAAAGTGTCTCCATAGATTTCATCTCGGCGTTGCCTAAGTTTGAAGGGTTTGGTTCCATCATGGTGGTGGTAGATCAATTCTCCAAGTATGATACTTTCATTCCAACTGGAACAGACTGTACAGTGGAAGAAGTGACTCGTTTATTCTTCAAGAACGTGGTGAAGTTTTGGGGATTGCCCTAGACCATCATTAGTGACTGAGATCCCCGATTTACAAGCAAGTTGTGGACTGAGCTTTTCAAGCTACTAGGGATAGGCTTGCATTTCTCCACTAGCTTTCATCCTCAAACTGACGGGTAGATGGAATGGGTGAATGCTTTGTTGGAGTGTTACCTTCGGCATTTTGTAAGTACCAACCAGAAGGATTGGGCCAAGTTGCTTGATGTGGCCCAATTCTCTTTTAACTTTCAGAGGAGTGAGTCCATAGGAAGGAGTGCTTTTGAAGTGGTGATGGGATAACAACCTTTAACTACAAATGTCCTTGCTACCACATATAAGGGCAAGAGTTCAGGAGTCTTCCATATGGCTAAGTCTTGGCATAAGCAAGCCGATGAGACTAGATCCTTCCTTGTCAAGGCAGCTAAGAGAATGAAGAAGTTCGCTGACAGGAGAAGGCGAGCAACATAATTCCAAGTGGGAGACATGGTGATGGTGCAACTTCTCCCACAACAGTTCAAGGCCTTCAGGAAGGTTCATAAAGGCCTCATCCGGAAATATGAAGGTCCATACAATGTGTTGAGGAAGGTTGGGAATGTCTCCTACAAGGTGGTTCTACCACCTAACTTGAAGATTCATCATGTCTTCCATGTGAGCATGTTGAAGCCTTTCCATGAAGACAAGGATGAGCCTGATCGAGGAATCTCCACCAAAGCACCACCTATGACAACCAAGTCTTATGATAGACAGGTCAAGGAGATACTTGCTCACAGGGTTGTACGACAAAGGAGAGTACCACCAAGTACCCAATACTTGATACTTGGTGAAGTGGAAAGGATTGTTAGAGAGCGAGGTGACTTGGGAATCACAAGATCTTTGGCAGTTTGAAGACCACCTATGCCGGTACAGGGACAAAGCAGTGACGAGGACGTCACCGGAATAGGTAGGGAGAGTGTAATGAAATTTTCCTAAGGTTTGATCAGAAGCTTCCAGAACATTCCAGAGACATCTTGAAGAGGCTTGATTTCTCTTGAACATTGTAGATAATTCTAGAATTTTGTGGACTTCTCTTATACAGAAGATTTCTAGATAATTCCTTGTAAATATCTTATAAGAATTGTAGAGAATTGATATAGGCCATTAGATCGAATCAATCTCCACCGTCCATTGAGGATGTGGGAAAGTTCTGGAACCTTGGGGAGGTCTATAAATACCATCTCCCACCTCATTTATTTCCATCCAAGCATTTGAGTTCATTCGTGAATTCTCTCAAACTTTCTTGTGTGAGTGTTCTTTTGAGTGTTCTCTAGTTGTCTTGTTTTTGCCTACTTGAGGGTCTGACTGACTTAGCATGAGATCGGGAGGGTTGATCAAGCTAAGGTCGGTATGGTTTGAGGAGAGAAAGTTCCAAGACTGTGACAATATGCCCTGCCTCACACCTTCTTGATATTCAAACGTGCTCCATTATACTCAAAAAAAGCAAAGTGGATATATATATATATATATATTCCCTCTTTTGAAATATCCCAAGCAAGAATGGAATGTAGTGACGTATTACTTTCAATTTCAAAACAATTGATGTTTTAGAGTTGTATATATAAATGAAGATAGCTAATAAATAATCTAATAATTAGTAAATATGAGTTTACTTTAATAAAACACTCTTATTTATAAACACATAAATCACTTACTAATAGTGCTATTTTTAAGAATAAACTTGATAGTAGAAAAAAATTATAACATTTAATATATCTTTTGTTTGTTCCTTTTGATATCCCGGCGTTCGTTCTTTTATTTTTCTTTCTTCTTCCCTAAATAGTGGAAGCTGACTCATCATACACCTGAATGCCACCAAGGCTGCTGTTTACAGCTCGGCTCATTCCTCACCGCATTTGCTTAGTTGAACTGGGATCAACTTATTAACTGGAGGTACTTTTTTGAGGATTGATTTACATAAAAAAAAATTTAGGAACTAATTTGAAAATGAATGTCAACAATAGGTAACTAAAAGATTAAATTTTTACCAGACTAAGTTGGTGTGAGTGATAGGAACTTTCATCTTTCAAGCAAGTGGTCAAGAGTTTGATTTTTAATTTTGCTATTTAGCAAACATTAATTCTTCATTTTTTTTACTTTTTAATTTAATTATTTGTCCCAAATAGTAGTATTTAATTAATGTTTTTTATTTGTTTATTTAAAGCCCAACTTTATGACTAATTTTTTCAGTAAAGAAAAAAAAGGGCAAAAATGAGATATTTATGAAAAGAGTGTGGAAGGAGAAGCCAAAACTCTGAGGAGGACGAAGCCAAACTCAAACTGGTGAGGAGTGAATGGCGACTTGGAGAAGCTTGAGAAGGGAAAATATAGCATGAATGGTGGGGAGGAAATAATAATATGTGAAAAGATTGGGAGAAATTATCAATAAGATCTGATATAGTTGGTAAATAGCTAAATTTTTTTAAATGTTATACAAAATTTAATTCATAATTATGTATGTAGAAAATATTTTATTAGTAGAGACAAAATTTGTTTTAATAATCACCTCTATATCTCAAAGGATAAGTTTCTATCTCTGAGGTTAAAAAAAGGTGAAAAATAAGATCTGATATAGTTAGTCAAAACAATTACACGTAATTGAAGTATAAAAAAATGCTCTCTCTTTATGCACATCAAAGAAAAAATAAAAATCCCAACTTCTACTACCATAACTAAAAAGAGTATATTTGAAAAAAAATTAATAAATATTTTACACATTTTATAAATGGTTTTATATTAAGAATCATTACAAATCTCTAAAATAGGTCTTATAAAATTAGAAAGAATATTATAGTTGAATATGACGCAATATTGTACATTTTTTTGGGGGTCCCACTTGATGTTGTGCACACACATATATATTGTTCTTTAGTTCTAGGTATCTGGTTTTGACTAAAAATTAAGGTTTAGATGATTGTGGGCAATTTAGTAATCTTTTGTATTGCTTTGCACCTACGTTATTATTAACTTGTTCACATACTGAAATGGACTTAAAAGGCAATTCCATAATTTTGGATGATTCTGAGCCGAGTTGATATGAACTAAGAGGATAAATTCGTCGACGTGTGTAACCCAACCAAAGTAAAGAAGGGTTTAGTATTAAAGGGCCCAATAAAAGAGGAAAGCTGAAGAAGTTGTAGAAGGCAATTGGGCCGGGCTTAGCCCACCATTCCTCAGGAAAAAAAACAATTGGAGCCCATCTTAATGCATTGAAGGCCCAAGATAGTAACACTCACATGGAAGAGTCAAATGGAGTCTTAATCTTGCATATTTAAGTCCAAATGGATGCTTTAAAAAACCCATGAGTATTGGAGAATATGATTAACAAGTTACAGTTCAATTTTAGACAACAAAAATGATATTTAAATGGCTTACACAGTCACACTTGTTATCCAAGTCAAACTAAAAATACAATGAAATTATATAAAAAAAAGAACTATTATTGACATATCATATTGTTGACAAAAAAAATAATTGACATCATATTTTATTAGAATTAGGGATTTAGAATAAGTAAATATTTTTTTTAGTATATATATACTACTTGTTTATAAACTTTAAATCAAGTCATATCATATATGTAGTTTAGTGGTAAACCCATAACATTGCATCACGAATACCCAGGTTTGAATCCAAGCTTGTTACGAAGATTATTTTTTTGAACAACTTCATCGCGGATGTAAATAATGTGAAAAATCCTCACAGAAACTTCCGTGAGAATAATACTTACCAAAATAAAAACTTAGAAAGCAAACTATGGACAGAACTTTTCATGCATGGAAACCACTCTGAGAAGTAGAGTTCAACGTTCTGACACTTCTCATGAGTGAACCTTCTGTGAGGAGTTCTCACGGCCAAGCTATTGTGAGAAGTTCTCACATCTACAAATCCATGAGAAAATCAAGATGAAAGCAAAAGGAATAACTACTAATGTTGAAATAATTCTCACAGATTGAGGTGCCTGAGAAGTTTTCACAGATTTCAATCCATGAGAAACACCATGAGAAGACAAAGTCGGCATTGTCCACAATGCGCAAAAATTCTCACGAAGTTTCTCACATTGATCTCATGGATTTTTCTCTCTGACTTTTGTTGGTGAGAATTATTAATGAGAAATGTCTCTGAAATGAATTTCTGTGAGAAATTTCATGAGAAATTCTAGCCAATGTTTGGGCTGTGAGAATTTTCAGCGAGAAAATGACTAATTTGGTATAGTGTTTGAATACGTTTAAAGGCTTAAATTATGTGGAACACCAAAACAGAAAAATTCTAAAAATTGGGTATTGTTCATTTGGTTATCCTATTTTTCAGGCTAAATTTTGTATAATTATAATTAATTCTAGAAAAAACATATGAAGGTAATTGAATTTTAAAAATAGTTTAAATCAAGCTTTATATGGCAAAAATATGAAACAAGTCTTCTATTGTACCAATTTATATAGTATTTTTTGTGAAGATTACTGTTCATCTATTATTTCCAAAACTATTCAGATTTTTTACCATAATTTTGAAAATTCATAACTTATTTCACACTTAACCAATTTAGATGACCTTTAGCTTCCTAGAAAGCTCATTATATCTACTTTAAAGACATATAAATCATTTGCCCATCAAGCCCTGTTCTAGTAATTTTTTAGTACTCCAAATAGGAAATTTATGCAATATTCATAATAATTGCACTGATAACTTTATCATATTGCCAAAATATAACACATTACTTTTAGCCTTATTTTCCATAAATTAGACCTCATTAGAGTCTAATTATACTTAATTAGGAGCTTGAATGAAAATAAATTAATAACAAAAATTTCAATTTTTGTGGTACTGTTCACTTGGCATTTTTCACTTTTCCTAGTGAATTTTAAAAATTCATAACTAATTCTACAAAAATTGGCTTGGCGTGATTCAAGTTTCTAAAAATAGATAAAAATATTTTATACATGGGAAAAATAAGAAATAGAGCATTTTCTTGATCAATTCGTACAATTTATTTCTCAAATATTTACTGTACATTTGATCTTGTTCTCCTTCTATGAATTTTGGCCTTATATTTAAAAATTCATATCTCACTCTACCTCGCCTCGGTGACTTTTATCATATGGAGGATTTCATCTTTCTTGGCTCAATTGGGCTTCTTCCTAAAAGCTTGCTCAATTGGGTTTCTACCCAAGAGCTACCTTCCTTTATTCTCACCTTAGCAGCTCATGGAGGATTTCTTTCGTTGTGAGATTTTTCGGCCAAGTGCTTTTTTAATAGCTAGATTTTTTGCTAAGATCAACAATTAACTATCTCTAGGTTTTGTAGTTCCCCTAACTGCTTGTCACAAATCAATTACCTTGGGCTCACACTTCATACCTTAAGCGTTATTCATACATTGTACTTTTAGATTCATACCTTATGTGTTAAACATCATCAACACATTACTAAATTTCCATTATAGAGGCCTTCAATCTTTATCAAACTTTCTCCTTTAAATCATACATTACTTCTTTTCTTTAATCCTTAACATTCTTCTTCAAGTTTTGCCTAGCTTAAGCAACTGGTATATCATCTATCTTACTCTCAACACATTTAGGGGTAGGCATAATTAACATATTCTCCTTACAGTCTAAGAGGAGATTATTTACACAAGCCAATTATGCTTACTATGGTTCTTTAATACTTATTGGAATTGTTATTGGAAATTATGGTCTTGCTGCTAATGAAAAGATTTACATGTAAATTACATAATAATAACCTCCAGGCCTAACCTCTTAGCTCCATTATAAAAGAATAGCTTACACCTGCATCATACCTTTGCTAAAATCAGGTGACTTACGGCTTCAAATTGGGATAGTACAAAGAGTCTCCCTTATGCTTGTGGTCTGGTATTGGTCGTTTTCATAGTACTGTCACAAGTTTAATATCTTGACTTTTAATACTTGGAGCACCATTTTATCTTACTAAACATGGCCTTCATCCATGAGCTTTTCTGTATTTAAATATAGCTGGCTTGCTTGATCTACCTCTTCTACTCTTTTGCCTTGCTTTATAATTCCTTGCTCTTCCAAAGCTTCTTACTCTTATTCTTACTTACTCTTTCCTTTCTCTACAATTTCTTATCATTACTAGTAGCTAGGGGCATTGAAACATACTTGGTGATTCAGACTACTTCCACATTTTCTTATTCATCATCATACTACTGGAGGTACATCAAATTTCAAGCCCATTGGTTATGCCATATTATACTTTCAATGACCAGCTCATTCTTGTTAGAGTGGATTCTTATAAATTACGCTTCCTTTAATCAACCTTATTTTTCAACTTACACATTACCCTTAAAGTCTTTCATTTCCAATATGCTGCCTATTGTCTTAGAAATCTTTTTAGTCTCATAATCCATCCTACAACATTTTGCACCTCAAATTCACCATCAAGGATAGCGATTGATACATTCTATATTACATAACCATATGTCAGTGATTGATAAATTCAACCAGTTGCCTGATAGCTTATTCCATAGGAGATTACTAATCTACTTAAGACTATTGCAGTATAGATGGAGTGTTATAAACTCTAGCTTCTACTTGTTTCTGAGCAATAATTCTCTCCTGTAGTTGATCTTCACAATCCTTTACTATTAATCCAAACTATAAGAATCATTTAGATGGAATCTCGATTGGGATACCTTTATTTATTATCACTAGGCTAGTTCGAGAAGTCCATGCTTCTGCTACCTATCTTTGTTGAACACCTATTCAAATCTTAACCATTCTTATCTTGCATTTATCAATTGCACTTAGCAAGTTCCATTGACTATTTCTTTCATCCTTATCCTTTGCCCCTAGTATTTCTACTTCACTACTTTAATACCTTACTGCATACTTACATGGTTGAAAACCATGGTTGTGTACCACTTCTATATATACCTTTCATCCTTAGCATCATACTGAACTTATAGGGTTTCCATACTAGCATCAACTATTGGCTCAACCCATTCATTTCTCGGGAGCCAATGATCATGATACCCTTCAAAACATTCTTTTACTTCTATCATAGTACTCAGGAGATCTAGAAATTAAACTTGTCTTCCAGATCTATCCTATCATTTCTTAAAGTAGTTCTATCATTCCTTTGGATTTGGAGTCCTTGGTTTAGTTGGGCAGAGCTACTTTTTGTTTTTCAAATAATTCCTCTAGCCCAAACTTACTTAGCACAGCTTATACTTTACCTTGATGTGCATTTACTTGCTCTAGTTGGGCTATACCTGAGAGGACCACTATCATTAAATCACTTCTTAAATTCAGGTAAATCTTCTATTTTGAAATCATCATATAGCTATCATCACGCAGTCATCTTAGGTCCTACATCTTCTTTTGTAGGACTTTGATTAGACTCAGGCCATTTTCCTTCACCTGAATTATTACTCATTCCTCTTTCCTAACTTACATTCTTTTAAATCGTACATGAATTTTCCCCCATTAACTCTTTTCTCATTACTTTTTGTCATTACTATCATTTATTCCTTACTGGCCTCTTTCATTCATTATTGGAAATATTATGTCACTGATATTACTTCATTACATATGTGGGGTACTTGCCTTTCTGCTCATCATCACCCACCGTTACCTTTCTTAACTACTTTATGGTTAGTGGCTTAGCATTCGAAGAAAGCCTTAAGTTAGCATTCATACTAGTTGCTAATCAATAAGGTTTCATCTCTTTCTAAATCATTCTAGGTCATCCTCCTTTAGAGAACTATCAATACTGTAGGACTCATCATTTCATTCTTTGTAAAGGTCTACTGCAACCTCATTATTGGTCTACTGCGATCTTTGAGCCATACTAGGATTCTCTATGATCCTACGTTATCTCTTTATTGATAGGATCTAACTGCGATCTAACTCTGAAATGATTCAAGACCTAAGATAAATAAATAATCTATAAAACATCCTCAACTAATCCAGCAACTACCATTAGCTATTCTTAAGACTAATCCCTTATGCTACTAAAATATTCATTGGCTAGGTTTCTATAAGGAATAGCACTTTAACATCATAGGGGAAATACTTTAACATTAAAATATGTATTTTTCTACAAAGATTAGCCTAAATCTTTGCTCTAAGAGCCTAGACCTTCGGCTCTGATACAAAAAATGTAACATCTTAAACTTACATCCATTTTCCATATATTAGACTTTAATTAGGTCTATTATTGCATGATTAGAGACTTGGTTGCATAAAAATATTAAAACAGAATTTTCTTTATTTTGGGTACTGTTCATTGTACATTTTTCATTTTACTCGATGAACTTCAAAAATTCATAACTAATTATAGAAAAATTATCTCAAAGTGATTCAAGTCTCTAAAAATAGATAAAAAGATTTTATACATGGGAAGCAATAAAGATGTGAGAAGTATGAAGGGTAAGATGTGCAAATAGTTGAATATGGATAGCTTAAAGGAATTGATAGGTATTACCTATACTAACAAGGTGCACTTACCTTTTTGGTAGCCTATCCCTTAAGAACTCCTCAGTTAAACGTGCTTGACTTGGAGCAATTTTAGGATGGATGACCTCTTGGAAAGGAGTTGTGTGAGTGAGGACAAAATACATCGAAAGGGCTATTCTATTGGTTTGTGGGGACAGTCATCAATCCCAAAAAGTGGCCGGACATTACACAAAGCATCTTCTTCATACATTCCAACCATAACAAATTTATAAGGAGGAACAGAATTAAAGCTTCACTCATATTTTTGTACCTAGTTTTGAAACAACACTTCATAACTTCTATAACTAGCTCAATCATCATTTTCATTCCTCATTCCTCTTTAATTTGCCTTGGTCCTTGACATGCTTGGCCCTAGCATGGTTAGTGATTTAAGAGGGTGAGATTTAAGAATCTTAGTAGCAAATACATCTCATGCATTCATATCGTCATGCAAGCTTTACAATATCATTCATAACATCATAAAACATTTAATAACATAAAATATTATATTGTCAAGTAAAAATTTCAATAGACTTTACCTTTAGAAAATGGACATCCCAGGTATCACCCTTACAGTAGAAACAACCAATACTAGTCATAGAACAATAGTACAACAATATGCCAATTCAAATATTATCATAAAATCATTCAAGACAATATAAAAGCAAGAAATGTAAATTGCTATCTCAATAGTTTCCCTTGCCTTTACCAATTTGTTTCAACCTTTCCAATTGCTTCCTTGAGCTTTCCCAAACCTAAATTAATTACCATACACTTACTAAATCAATTAAATCCACAGGCCAACTCTCAAAGAACCATTTGAATTTAAAATTTCATATTTCTTATATTTGGTTAAATCTTGAAAACCTAACTTGTCTTTCATTAATTCATGCATGAGGATTCCATTTTTACCATTAGTTGTATGATATTTAAATTATGTCCGTCTCTTCTTCCTTAGTTAAAATCATCTTCTTAGAAGGAATTTCATTACTTAAACTCAGGCAATCATGCTTCCTTACAACTAGTTCATGCTTTCTTTTGACTTGGTTTCATGTAAAACATCCTTCCTTACATGCTAACCCACCTTGGTCGAAACCTAACCCTAGGAGGAGGAGAAGAAAAAATCATCTAACCTAACTTAAAGTCATGAAAGACTAACTTAGAATTGAAGAAGATACTTACCTCAAGCTTGGTTTTTGGCCTCTTGCTTTGCTTCCTTCCTTTCCTCCTCCTTCTTCCTCTCTCTCTCCCCCTGAAATTGCAGCTCACGTTCTATCTCTTCCTAGCCATTCTTCCTCACTTTGATCCAATGGTCCAAATTTGCTATATGACATAAGCCATGACATCATAAATAATAAAATATTCTTTTCCATACATGCATAAATCCCAACCAATAGGAGGGCAACATTTGTCTTCCTGTATAGTATATTTTTTTTGGTCCAAATAAATTATGTATCAATTATTTTGTGTCTGGACATTCTCTTGGTATTTTACAATATTTTTCTAATATTGTTTGTTCATTAATATGTACAGCAAATATACTAGTTTGAGATCCGCATTTATCTTATTAATTGTCCCAAACTATATTTTATGTGGAGGCCACATGGTTTTCTTTTTCTTTTTTTATTGTGGGCCCTACATCACTTTTTTCTTTTTACTATTTTATTTCTCGCATTTTGCAATTTGGATTCTTTCCAAACTATACCTTTTGATCCCAATACAATCGTTTAACAAGATTCAGCATGTTTGGAGGTCCATTTCTACATATATATCATCTTTCCAAATTTTTTAAAATAATTATAATTAAGGACCAAATTTGAAATTTATTCTAGTTAAGGACCAACCTTAATTTCTTGCAAAGACCATAAGGGAAATTAATTTGTACTAACGACTAAGCAAGTGAAAATTTCATTTTTCCCCTTATAGTGTTTAAACAATATATTAAATATCACATTTTTTCCAATCATATTTTTACCATAACATTGTCATGCATATCACAGAATAACCTTCAAATAAATAGGGATGTTACATTTTCCCTCCCCCTTAAATAAAATTTCTTTTTTGAAATTTAAAGCGTACCTTATTCAAACAATCTTGGATATTTTTGTCTCATGTTAGCTTCTATTTCCCAAGTTGCCTTTTTGGAGACAAACCTTTTTAAACAACCTTCACTAGAGGAATGCTTTTGTTCCTCAGCTATTTGACCTGATAAGTAATGATCTTTTTAGGTTTTGTTTTGAAAGATAAATTATCTTGTAAATCAATGCATTCATAATCTATGACATGTAAAGGGTCTGGTTGATATTTCTTAAGTTAGGATACATGGAAAACATTGTGTATTTGACTCAAATTGGGAGGTAAACCAAGTTTATAAGCAACATGTCTAGCTTTGGAAAAGATTTTGAAAGGTCCTATGTACTTGGAACTAAACTTTTAGTTTTGAGGGATTGACCAACTTCAATTGTAGAAGATACTTTGAGAAAAATGTGATTTCTAACTTCAAATTCTAATGGCTTCCTTCTTTTATCAAAGTAACTTTTCTATCTTCTTTGGGCCTTTAGTAACTTCTTCTTTATCATCTCAATTTGTCTGGAAATTTGGTCTACTAATTTAGGACCCAACAATTTCCTTTCACTTAACTCTATTCAGCATAAAGGGGACCTGCACTTCCTATCATATAATGCTTTATATGATGACATTTGAATACTGGAATTATAGCTATCGTTATATGCAAATTCTGCTAATGGCAAGTACACATCCCAATTTCCTTTCATTTCAAGCACACAAACTTATAGCATATCTTTCGGTGTTTGAATAATTCTTTTTGTTTGCCTATCAGTTTGTGGATGATATGTTGTGCTGAATATTAATTTGGTACCTAAGGCTTGTTGTAATGACATCCAGAAATTAGAAATAAACCTTAGATTTTTGTCAGAAAACTATTTGGCACTCCATGATATACAGTTGTGCCAATTTGTCCAAGGTATAGATTGTCTTTATGTCTAAGAATTGTGCTGGCTTCGTTAGCCTATCAACTATTACCCAGATTGCATCATGCATTGATGATGTTATAGGTAATTTTATGACAAAGTCTATTGAGATATTATCCCATTTCCATTTGGGTATCTCGAGAGGTTGCAACAATCCGGCAGGTTTTTGATGCTCAATTTTCACTGACATATCAAACATTTAGACACATATTGAGTAATGTCACTTTTCATTCTAGACCACCAAAATAATTTCATTAAATCATGGTACATTTTTGTAATGGCTGGATAAATATATATTTACTTTGATGTGCCTTTGCCAGAATCTTTTCTCTTAACTTAGCTATTGGAGGGATATAAACTCTTTTCTGAAATCTCATCAAACCATCATTTGCCACATTAAACTCTTTCATCTTTCCTTGAATTAGCATTTCTTTGACTACTTTCACAAACTCATCTTTTTGTTGTGCTTGCAATAGTTCTTTTTGAAATTCATTACCAATCTTGGTTTCATGCATCTGGAGAAATAAATATAAGTCTCTAAAATCTTCAATAAAATTTCATTTCATTTACCATCATATAGGCTACATGAATAGCTTTTCAACTTAGTGCATCAACCACCGTATTAGCCTTTCCTGGATGGTATTTAATAGAATGATCATATTCTTTAAGTAGTTCCATCTAGCGTCATTACATTGAGTACAATTATTTCTAATCTGATAAATATTTGAGACTTTTGTAGTCACAAAATACTTCTATGGCAGCGATAGTGTCTTCAGATCTTTAGAACATGTACTATTCCTGCAAGTTCTAAATTATAAGTGGGATAGTTTTCTTCATGAGTTTTATGTCGAGAAGCGTAAACTACCACTTGATTGTCCTGCATCAAAACACAACCTAATTCGTGCTTACTTGTATCACTATAAAGCACAAAAGTTTTCTTGGGATTAGTTATAGTTAATACAAGGGTAGAAGTTATCCTTCGCTTTAGTTCTTGAAAACTGTTTTCATGATTCTTGTCCCACAAAAGGTTTTTCTTTCCTTGTAAGCCTTGTTAGCAGCAATGCAATTCGAGAGAAGTCATGAATAAAAGTCTGTAATAACTTGCTAAACTAAGGAAACTTCTTATTTCTATCATAGTCTTGGGTCATTCCCACTTTAGCATTAGATCAACTTTACTAGGATTTACTGTGACCCCATATTGTGAGACAATATAACCTAAAAACTGCACCTCTATGAGCCAGAACTCACAATTGCTTAGTTTAGCATATATACTCCTTTCCTTTAACACTATCAGGACAATCCTCAAATGCATTTCATGATCCTTTGAATATTTGGGATACATTAATATATCATTAATAAAGACCATAACAAAACAGCTAGTTCATTAGTGAGACCAAATGACATTACTAAAAATTCACATACTAAAAATTCACAGTGCCCATAATGAGTTTGAAAAGCAGTCTTTGGTACATCCTCCGTTTTTACCCATAATTGATGTTATCCAGAATGTAAATCAATTTTAGAGAAAATAGTGCTCAAACCAACTGATTTAATAGGTTATCAATTCTAGGTGGAAGGTATTTATTCTTTATAGTAACTTTGTTCAATTTTTTGTAATCAATATAGAGTCGGAGGCTCCCATCTTTTTTTTTCACAAACAATATAGTAGTGCCTCAGGAAGAAACACTAGTCTAATGAATCCCTTCCCCAATTCCTCCCCTATCTATTTCTTAAGCTCCACCATTTCATTTGGAGCCATTCTATATGGTGCCTTGGAGATTAGTTCTGTCCCTAACACTAAATCAATAAAAAATTCAACCTCTTATTCTGGTGGCAATCCCTTGAACTCCTTTGGGAAAACTTCATGAAATTCTCATACCATTGGTATTTCCTCAATTCCTTTCTCAACCTCAACATTTACTAGAAAGAAGGCCAAATATCCTTGACATCCTTTACCCAAGCATCTCTTAGCTTGAGTAGTTGATGTAAAGTTCAGTTTAGTCTAAGCACATGGAACAATTTCAAGGGTAGGTGTAACATCCCAACTTGTATGAAAATGTCACTATATGTATAAATATATGGAAATATGGCATGAGATATATGAAAAAATGAAAAAAGAAGTAAGATGGTAATTTCATTGTCCAGGGAAGCAATTAAAATGAAATTACAATCTAGACCTTGCAAAAAGAATTATTTAAAGTTTGGTCACTGGGAAAAATTACAAAAAAGTACTTGAAAGAATAAATATTTTGTATTTTTGCTCAGCCTAGGGGTAATTTAGTAAATTTCAAAAATTATGTCAAAATAAACCTTTTGACACACTGGACCTAATGGAACAATGTATTAAGTCCAAAGGAATCAATTTGGGAAGAAATTGCTAGCAGAACAGTGCAATTCTACATAAAAGACAAAAAAGAGATTGGGGGATGTTCCTCTTTTTTCTTTCGGTTAGGGAATTACTTCTTAAGAGGGACTGTTGGTTTTTATTTTTTAGTAATTCTTTTCTTTCTTTTTAGAGTAGTAGGGGCGTAAAGCCAAGCCGAGGATTAGCTTTTCGAGGAAATTCCTGGACCCCATAAAAAAAAAGAAAAAAAAGAAAGAAAAGTATGTGGACTCCACACAAATACTTTTTAGGATAAGAAATTAAAGTAAACACAGATTCCAACCTAGTTTAATACTATATTCATAAAGTAACAAAATACTGCAAAAGTTACTTTAACAGTCTAGGTAAAATTAAACCAGTACTGGATATGTCTGGACCAAGAAAAATGTGCAATATTTTGGACACTTTCTTTCTCCCTATTGACGTCCCAATTGCTGCATATAGGAGATTGAATTTTATGATTTTTTTGAAGAAAACTTAGCCAATAAGTAGTTTACAAGTAACCATTCTTAACTAACTAAGGTTAAGTAACCAAACTATGTTTAATTGAATGACTTAATATCTTTATTTTCTCCCTCATTTGGATCATTACATTTAGCAGCTGCAAACATAGTGAGAGAACTCCAAAATTAGTGTGAAGAAGAGAAGAGAGAAGAGAGAAAGAAAAGCTTGAACCAAATAGCTACAAGTTTAAGGTAAGTTTCTATGCCTTCAAGCTAACTTTCTAAGTGGTTAAGTAAGAGTTTATGAAGTTCTCTTCTCCTCCCTCTCTAGTCTAAGTTTTGGCCTAGGTATAGGAATGGAAGGGAAAGTGTTTTCTTGCATTAACGCTAAGTCAAAGCATAAATAAGTCACCTAAAGCTTGATTTCAAGAGTTGTTGGAAGTTTTGCAAAGAAAATCATTTCCTCCCATTTTCTTATGATTTTTGGCCAGTACAGGGGTGTGTCTTAGACTGAGAATTTCATGAATTTGATGTCAAAAATGATTCCTCATAGTAGAAAACATTAGGAACAAGTGTTGGTTTAAAGGTAGAGCTTAAAATAAACTATACAGGATTTTAGGGTTCAATAGAGATTTTGTGAAGCAAACTTTAAAATTAGTTGTTTAAGTAGATATTTAATTATATTTAGGTTTGAAGAAGCCTAAGAAAGCTCTTGATGGGGTGGAATCAAGTGGTGAAGCAAAGGAATATACCAAGGTAACAACTTTCTCTTTATCTGCATTATGTTGTCTTATGATGTTCTATGATGATTTATGAATTGCCATATTACCATTGTGATAATTTGTGACTGTTTTGCCTAAGAATTTGTAAGGGTTTTAACCCTAAGATATTTATTTTCTAAGGGAAAACTTTGCCAAAATTTTTATAAAATAATATGATTAATTATGCGTTAATGTGTTTACTTGATGATTTGATGACATATTGGATAACATGCATGCTTAAATTGAGATTGTTACTAGGATTCTTTGAATCTCACCACCCCAAGTATCAATATGACTAGGCACAAGTTTTGGCAAGAGGGTCAAGAGAGCTAAGGAGGAAGAAGAAAGAGAATGATGCTAGAAGTTACATTCAAGCTATGATCTTATATTTTGAAATAATATGTACATGCTTTTATATCTGTACCCTTGTGCTATTATGTCCCTTTGAACTTTATGAACTGTATGGTATGGATTTGGAACATGGAATAATCATGAAAACATGTTATAAAGTTTATTTTACCATGTTATATTGTAAAAAGTTCATTCTCTAGTGTTCAAAGTAAAGTCAACATTATTGACCAAAACATGACAATTAGGATAAGTGTTATATATACTCTAAAAGTAGAAAGAACAAGCTTTCCAAAGAGCTAAAGAATACCTAAATTGGTGAAGTACACGATTTATGGTGAATTTTTAGATGACAGTATAAAATTTTATAGAGCTTAAAAAATTTAGTGGTTTATATGTATGGAAACATCTATGTTTAACGTTTAATATTCCACTAGTTTGACTACAATTAGAGCTATGTAATGGGAGTTATATATCTTTTCCTAAAACTATTCCAATGATACTTATATTCTAACCCTTAATAATTTAAGATGATGTTATGCCAATTTCAAATTGAATAAATGTATAAGATAAATACTTCTAGAAAGCAGACATGTAGGGATTACCAATGGTATAAAGAATACATGATTTGACTTAGGATAAAATGAGAAATAAATTCTTAAATTTAAGGCCAATGTCCTGCAGAAGTAAAAAATGACCATATGAATAGTGTTAGGTCTGCTGGCTTCCCAAGAGAGGGGGTGAATTAAGAAGTTTGAAATTTTCTGCAAAATTGTAAAAGAGCAGTGAAAGCAAAAGTTACAGAAAAATAGAGTGCAGAATATAATAGAGTAGTTTGCAAGGTAGAGAGGAAAGGAAGACACAAAGATTTATCCTAGTCTGGTCTCTTCCTTTTGACCTACGTCTAGTCCTTAAGCTACCACTTGAGATTTTTCACTATCTTGTAAAAATTCAGTGGACTCCTTGCAATGCCACAGTAAAACCTTACTCTCTATCTAAGAGCTTACAAATTCTTACTCTGCACTCTAGCAAAGTGTTTCCCAAAATCCCTTGTGAAATCTCCTCACAAGAAAATATTTCTTCCAGATGAAGAAAAGATTGTTTACAAAAAAAGAAACTCTCTAGTATAGAGTATATATAATAGTTGAGGTGCAATAAATGAAGTGGAAGTGAGTAGAAGGCTTTGTCTAACGATTTTGACAGAGTTTCAGTATATACAGCATAAAAATGTTACCTACAACTTCAAATGAAGTTCTATTTATAGATTTATATCTTAGCTATATGTTAGACATAAGATCTAACTGTTAGAGACATTACCTAATGGTTACTCTACAAAACTAGCCATTTAGCAACTGCATTTATTATGTCTAACACTTAAAATTTGAATTTTGGGGTGTCAACAGAGAAATTTCGTAGAGACCATAAGTTGAAGACTTTAACGATGAACTTCCAAAGTTCATCTGTTTAAAAGTGAAGTTCAAATTGTGGTTTTAACAAATATTTCCCATGTTAGAACATACAAATTTTGAAGTTTAAAGTGCATCAGTTTAGTATGAACAATTATCTCATATTGTTACAGTGCACTTGAAGTTTAAATTTTGGGGATCCAAAATTCGTCTGTCAGTGAATAACTTAATATAACACAACCTTTCAAAATTTGAATTTTAAGCTTTCAAAATTTGTTTGTCAGAGAAACATCTTATCAGACTTATATGCTTTCATTCTAAAGTTCGAGTTTTCAAAGTAAAATTTTGTTTGTCAGAGAAACCTCTGATCAGACATATACATTTCCATTCCAAAGTTTAAATTGTCAAAACCAAAGTTCGTCTGTCAGTGGAACTAATTTAAAACACTTTTTGCATTCTAACATTAGATATACTTTGACATTGCTTTAGATGAATTTTCCAGTTTTCATAAATTATACTTGTCTCGAAATTCAAATTTCAATAACCTGAAATTCATCTGTTGTAGGTAACTTCTTTGTAACTTCTCTGGTGTAAGATCAAAGTCTTTTTACTCTGTGAACATTGTGAGAAATCCTACTAACTAAATTTATACTCATTTCTTCCTGGATTTCTTCACTTGAGTTCTCTTTTACTCTTTTGATATTTTCCTTCCAGGTTGCAGTTGTTTGGAATCATTAAAACACTTGATTCAACATTCTCCCCTTTTTTGATGATGAAAAAACAACATGCAAACTGGATTAGTACTTAAGTTTGCTTCTAAAAGCTTCATCTCAACATATGCATTAAAATTAAAAGATAAGTACAACATATATAGCAGATCAGAAGGAAAATATAAAATCTCATTGTATTAATGTATGACATTGCAAACACATTATTTCAAAGCAAGATAGTCATTTCAGTACAAGGGATATTGCAAACAAAAAAACAAATAAAAGCAAGAGGGAAACAAGTAGTACAAGTAAATCCAAGCAACCCTAAGATCTAATTATTTCTTCTTGGGCTTGGATTTCTTGTTGTAGGACTGCCAGAATGTCCTACTCTAGTCTTCCCAGCTTGCTTAGATTTCTTCTCCTTCTTTTTGGCATCACCAGGGGCTTGAACGTGCATAGCAAGTGGAGGAACCTATGACACTGGAATTGCATGAAGAGGAATAGGAACAAATGACAAATCAGAAGGTATCTGAGGAAGAGGTATAGATGGTGGTGACTTAGGTAGGTCATCTTTAGCTTAGTCATCCTTAGTATCCTAAACTTCCTTCTAAAGTTTGGCAAACCTGACCCTTTGTGCTATGGTCATACCATATTGAGGAGATAAAGTTTGAGGAGTAGGAGGAGGAAATATTTCATCAAGCCTTTGCTTTTAAGCTTGTACAATGGCATCATGTGTAATAGCTACAATATCCAAGTAAAGTACAAGGCTTCTTTCTTCGTTTAGTGTAGCCTAAATGATAGGTGCAGAGGTGATGGTTGCTATAAGCTTCTCCATTTGCTCAGGTTCTTGGAATGATAGAATTGACTCCTGAGCATCTTCCACCATATGCTCGTGGGAGCTTGCTTCCTGAGGGGCCTCTTCCTCCATGCTATAATCCAAGGGTAGACCAGGGCTTGTCTCATTGTTGGAGACCTATGGTGTGACCATAATGCCAGTGGCTTCAGCAGCAATATTTTCAGCATCAGGCTCAGGAAAGTTTAGCTCGAAGGGGTTTGGAGGTTCAGGAGTAGGAGATTTGATAGGCTTAGAGGGTCCTGGTTGAGATGGAGCTGAGGTAGAGGGGATAACACTTCTGATGTCCTCGTACGCATCAGTAACCACTTTCATATTTTTAGCCAACTAAAAGATTTGATCCTGTAGGTAAGCAAACTTGGTATTTGCTCATCTCTGATGCTCATCATGAGTGCAGATAGGCTATCATACAGTTCAATGATTTTGGTTAGTTTTGCCCAGGTTGAGGGAGTGGATGGCTGAGGTGATTGAGTGGGCTATGGTTGAGGAGAAAGAAGCTAGGAAGGATGTGGTGAAGGCTGTGTGGGTGGAGTAGATTTAGAAGTTCCTACTTGTTGTTGTGAATGACCTTCCTCAAAGAATAGGTCTTTTGACTTCCCAGCTCCTTTTCCAATCCACCTTCCACTTTTCTCTTGATTCTCATCCTTTGCAACTCTTCCTCCTTGAAGACTTCAGTGGGTTTGCCTTTCCCTTTCTCTATGTGTTGTATCCTAGCAGACTAAAGTATTTTGGAGATGATGGAGGCAAAGGGCAAAGTAGAGTCTTTCCTCTGATCTCTAGCTTTGATCATGCACTGAAGGATGATATGACCCATATTTAATAGCTTGCCACACATGAGTACAGTCATCACATGAGCTTAAACCCTTGTGATCAGATTAAAACTTCCCCCTTTGTTGAAAATGATCCTGGACACAATATATTGCAAAATCCTAACTTGAACACTCAGATCAAAGGGCTTTAGCAAACTCAGAGGAGGCCTATTTTCACATCTCTTGAACATGGTATTCAGTACTATACTTTCCTTATAATTTAAGAAAAGGCCACCTTCCTCATTTGTATTTTCATCCTCATCCATGTATCTTGAGGTGGTGATATCAATCTTCAGGCCATCTTACCTAGGGATTTCCAGTACTTCATTAAAGGTCTTATTAGATGGCCAAAGAGTTCTGGACCTCAGATTTACCTACTATTTCCCCTTTTTGCTATTATACAACAGAGTAGCATACCACATTTTGATAACCTTATCATCATATCTCTCCTTAATGTTCAACAAGTTCTTATATTTTATCAACTATAGCCCAGCATCAAGATTGTTGGAAATAAGAAATTCTTTCATATTTGTATAGTGAGGTTTGATTACCTTCTTATTGATAAACTTGGTGGTGTACTTTTCCAGGATATGAGCATTGGTCCATAATAGCTTCGTGGTTAACTGGAATTCCTCTGACTCAGTATTGGAAGAAGTAGAAGTAGTAGAGTCAGCAGCAGTAGGGACAGGTTTCTCAAATTAGCCTTGGGAGTTATTTTCTGCTTTTTAGATGGAGTTCCCTTGTTGGATTCGCCTTTCCTTTTCTAAGTTTCACCTCCCTTGGAGGCATATTGAGACTTAACTGCTCTCTTTGGTTTGGACTCTTCTTTACCCACGTTAGGATTTTTAACCCTTGCCATTCTCATGAATGAGTATTACAGAAAGATGCAAGGAATGTGTTTATAAGGTTCAAAAAGAAGATTAAATGGTAGGAAAAGGAGATTCACAAACAAAATTGATGAAAAATTAAGAGAGGAGATGAATAGACTTAGGAGAGAGATGAATAGGGTTGCATCTGTTCAGAGTGAGATCCTTCATTTTAACTTCTATAACCCTTCAACAGATGAATTTTAAGGGACCAAAATTTGAATTTCAAGTAGTTACGAGTTAACCCACAAAGAGAGGCTTTCTGATAGATGAACTTTCAACATGAAGTTCATCTGACAGAAGCTAAGTTCAAGGTACAATTTCAACAGACAAACTTTGAATCATTAAAGTTCAAATTTCAAAGAATCAAATGTTGAGCAAACAGAGAATGAAAAAAGCAACAGACGAATTTCATTTTTGAAAGTTCATCTTACAAAGACTTGACATAAAAGCATGCTTTAACAGACGAATTTCGTGATTCAAAAATTCAAATTTTAAAATGCTTATTTTGAGGTATTGAAATTCGCACAGAGAGCATTTTGAGCAAAGTCAATATTCACATTGTAATTTAGAAATTTGAATTTCCAGCAGTCAATAGGCAAATTTTGAGGGACATGAAAATACTATAACAGCATGAAAGCTACTGAAATTCTTCTAATTAGTACCTAAGTACAAATTTTTAGCATACCAATTCATTCAAAATCACAATTTAACATGGAAATTCGATAATAACATCTAAAAATACAAATTTCTAAACTTAAAGATAGGGCCTAAAAGTTTGAATTTTCAGCTCTCCTTCAGCTTCTTTTAATTATGTAGGTCTGATAAACTCCATTTAAACTGATTTGCTATCATCTAGACTTATGAGGAGTACCTACAAAATATCTTAAACACACTCCGATGCTAAAGTTAGTATCAATTGAATGCTAAAAACTTAAATAGATTTGGTTGGATGTATTCTTACAACTTATTGGGATTTACCATTCCCAATTCTCTTCTAATTTTTCAGTATCTATCTTCTGCAAGTGGTTCAGTTAGAATATCTACAATTTGATCTTCAGTGGGGATGTATTCTAATTTGATGTCTCCTTTCAAAACGTGATCCCTTATGAAGTGATGTCTTACTTTAATGTGCTTAGTCCTTGAGTGCATGATTGGATTCATTGTGATATTGATGACACTTTGATTATCACACTTTATTGGCATCTCCTTCATCTCAATCTCAAGATTTTCAAGTTACTGTTTCATCCAAAGTACTTGAGTACAACAACTGCCTATTGCAACATATTCAGCTTTTGCTGTGCAGAGAGCCACATTGTTCTGCTTCTTGCTAAACCATGAAGCTAGGGATACTACTAGAAACTGACACGTTCCACTTGTGCTTTTTCTATTAGTTTTGGATCTAGCAAAGTCTGCATTAGTATATCCTGTGAGCTTTTCTCCATTGCCTTTTGGATACCAAAGTCCCATCTGTGATGTTCCAATTACGTATCTGAAAATTCTCTTCACAGCTATTGCATGGGACTCTTTGGGACATGATTGGAACCTTGCACACATACAGACACTGAACATAATGTCATGCCTACTTGCTATTAAGTATAACAGGGAGCCAATCATTCTCCTATACTGAGTTATGTCAAAAGGCTTTCCTTCCTCATCCATATCAAGTTTTGTTGCAGTAGCCACATGAGTCGCCATTGATTTGATGTTTTCCATTCCAAATCTTTTCAGCAACTCCTTCAAATATTTTGATTGATTGAGGAAGATGCCATCATCATATTGTTTAATTTGTAGTCCAAAGAAGAAGTTGAGCTCACGCATCATTGACTTTTCAAATTCATTCTGCATTAACTCATAAAAATTCTTGCAAAGAGATTCATTAGTAGCACCAAATATAATATTATCAATAAAAATTTGAACAATAACTAAGTCTTTATTTTCTTTCTTAGTAAATAATGTTAGCAAGGCTGACTTCCCAAGAGGGGGGGTGAATTGGGAAGATTGAAATTTTTCTGCACAAAGTGAAATGGGTGAAGATATCACAGTATAATGAAAGCAACGAATAAAACAGAGCAAGTTGATAAATGAGGATAAGGAGAGAAACACTCAGTGATTTATCCTGGTTTGGTCTATTCTCTTAACCTACGTCCAGTCCCCAAGACACCTCTTGAGATTTATCCACTATACAGCAAGAATTTCAACGAGCTTCTTGCTAATGCCACAATACACGAGTATGCTCTGTTTCTGAGCTCTCTCAAACTTTCCTAGCACTTTCTCTATGTGCTTCCCAATCCCCTTGTGAATTCCCCTCACAAGTAAACCTATCTTCCAGATGAAGAGTAGATTGTTTACAAAGATACAACTCTCTTGAATAGAGTAGATATGAAGATTAAAGTACAGATAATGAAGTTGAGAGGGTAAAAGTTTTTGAGAAAAAAAGATTCAGCAGAAATTCGGTATATACAAGTTTGATTCGTTACCCATAACTTCAAATGATGTTATATTTATAGTTTTAGTTCTCAAATATCCGTTAGAGACTAAATCTATCCGTTGGGGAAGTTATCCAACGGTTATTCTGAAAAACTATCCGTTTACCAACCGTATTTAATGTTTCTGACACACTGAAATTCGAATTTTGGTTGGTCAACAGACGAATTTCGAAGGAACTGAAGGTTAGAGCTTCCAATGTTAAAAATACGAAGTTCGTCTGTCCATAGTGTGAAATTCGAATTTTGAAATTCATAAAACATTTTCACATTGTGACATACGAATTTTCAAGAAGAAAGTTTTTCTGTAAGTTGTGAACAGTGTTTTCAATTTGCTACAGTACCCTCGAAATTCGAATTTTGGATGCCCAAAATTCGTCTGTCCATTGAACGTTCAAAGAGGCACAGTAGTTCACTTTCTTCGAAATTCAAATTTTGACAGAGTGAAATTCGTCTGTCAGAGACCAATTTTGACACTTAATTTCTTCTTGATTTCAGATGAATTTTAACATAGTTTCAGACGAATTTCTTTTGTTTTTCTCAAGTTGTGTTTTGTCTGAAATTTGAATTTTGAAAGAGTGAAATTCGAATGTCACAGAGAAACTCCTTTGACTTATATGAAAATTCGAATGTTGCAAGTTCAAAGTTCGTCTGTCAGAGAGCATTTTTCAAACTTAATTTCAGATGAACTTTAACATAATTTCAGACGAATTTCTTTGGTTTTCACAAATTGCATTTTGTCTGAAATTCGAATTTTGAAATTGTAAAGTTCGTCTGTCATAAAGAGGCTTCTTTCAGACTTGATGAAAATTCGAATGTTGGTAGTTCAAAATTCATCTGTCAGAGAGCATTCATCAAACTCAATTTGATTTTGAGTTCAGATGCATTTTATCATAGTTTCAGACGAATTTCGTTGGTTTTCACAAACTTCATTTTACTTGAAATTCAAATTTTGAGAGTTTGAAGTTCGTCTGTTACCTGAAAGGCTTCTTTCAGACTAGATGAAAATTTGAATTTTGATCAACCAAAATTCATCTGACAGAGAGTCATCTCTTCAGACTTATTCAGTTTTAGCTCGAAATTCGAATTTCCAAAGGCAAAGTTCGAATTTCCAACTTGACAGTTCAGTTAAAACTTTCAAACTTCGTCTGTTTGTAAGTATTTTTCAAATGTTTCAAGTTTTAACATAAAATCAAAGTTTGAAAACATCTTTTCTATAAATCAAAATATTTTACCCAATCATACCAACAACTAAGACTCTACAAAAGATCTAATAACAAAAACTCATAAAATCTTCACTTGAAACAGCTTTGATCTCCTTTGATATCTTCAATCCAAGCTCTTGAGTGTTGATTGGAATCATCAAAACTCTTGATTCAACATTCTCCCCCTTTTTGATGATGACAAAACAACTCACAAACTGGATTAGTACTTGGGTTTGCTTACACAAGCTCCCCCTCAACATGTGCATTACAGTTCATAAGATATCATTTCCAACATATTAAGTGAAGAGATTCAAACCCCAAAACATTGCAACCAAGAACATAATTCATTTAATCAAACTGTTTCAATACATATCTAAGTTTAAGATCAGGTCTGAAACATATTATGAATAAACACTAAACAAGATACAGTCAAACAACTAAAACAAGATACAACAGGAAGAATCAGTCTAAGATCTTGAAACAATCACTTCTTCTTTGGCTTAGACTTCTTGCTGTATGTCTTTCCTTTCCCAGAGGATTCAGCAGATTTTCCAGCTTGCTTGGCCCCAGTTCCAGTTTGCTTTATCTTCTCCCCCTTTTTGGCATCATCAGTAAGCCCAACAAAATCCATTGGGGGAGGAATCTGAGAAATAGGTACAGCATGGAGAGGGACAGGAGCAAAAGAAATCTCTGGCTGAACTGGTGCAGGAGGCTCTGGGCTAGGTTCTTCATCATCAGAGACCTCAAGCAGCTCTTGCATTGTGCCTGTTATTTATTATGAAGCTTTTGCTCACAATGCTCTCCTGCAAGCTCAAAGGCAAAGGCTTGAAGAAATGTTTCCTCCTGCTCAAAAAGCCTCATCTTCTCTTGCAGACCCTCTTCCTCTATGCCGTAGTCCAGGGGTGGACTAGGACTTACCTCATTGTTGGAGGCCTTTGGAGTGCCAGCAGGTTCAGGGATAGGAGAATCCAACTCAAAAGGACTTGGAGGCACAGGAGATGGAGACAGAGTAGGTTCAGGAATACCAGGCTGAGGTGGAGCTGAAGTGGAAGGAATAGCATTTCTGATTTCTTCATAAGCATCAGCTACCACCTTCATATTCACAGCCAACTGATGGATCTGATCTTGTAGATGAGCA
This sequence comes from Adenanthera pavonina, assembly GCA_026686845.1. Classification (NCBI taxonomy): domain Eukaryota; kingdom Viridiplantae; phylum Streptophyta; class Magnoliopsida; order Fabales; family Fabaceae; genus Adenanthera; species Adenanthera pavonina. The sequence goes on along the minus strand of JAIVEN010000019.1, from coordinate 3,864,309 downwards.
AATTTGGCATTTTGCTCATCGCTAATGCTGAGAATGAGTGTTGACAGACTATCAAACAACTCAGTGACCTTTGTTGGCTTGACTCGTGAGGAGGGAGTGGAAGGAGGGTGTGTAGGCCTGGATGGAGATGGAATAGGCTGAGAAGGCTGAGGTACAGATCTGCCAGGGGCCTCAGAGGTGCCTTCTTGTTGGAGGGATGCATCAGCAGCATAGAACAAGTCTTCAGATTTCCCTGCTCCCTTTCCAACCCAATGACCTTCATCTCTTTCAATGCCCATCCTTTGCAATTCTTCCTCTTTGAATGCCTCAGTGAGTTTCCCTTTCCCCTTTTCAATGTGTTGAATCCTAGCATGCTGCAGGATTCTTGAAATAATTGCTGCATAGGGGAGTGTGGAATCTTTCCTCTGATCTCTTGCCTTTATCATTCGTTGGAGGATGATATGACCCATATTAAGAAGCTTCCCACGAATGATAGCAGTCATCACATGAGCCTCTGCCCTTGTTATCAAGTTGAAGCTGCCACCCTTGTTGAATATAATCCTGGACACTATGTAGTGCAGGATCCTTACTTGTACACTTAGGTCTGTGGGCTTCAACAGATTTATTGTAGGCCTGTTCTCCCTTCTTCTGAATAGGGTGTCCAAGATGGTGCTTTCTTTGTAGTTCAGAAAGGAGCCACCTTCTTCATCAGCTGTGCTAGCCTCATCCATGTATCCAGAGGCTGTAATGTCAATTTTCAGCCCATCTTGTCCTGGGATTTCCAGCACCTCATTGATTGTTTCATCAGCAAGCCAAATGGTCCTTGATCTCAAGGTGACCTCCCATGTCCTTTTCTTGCTGTTATATTGCAGAGAGGCATACCAAGTCTTCACTACCTCATCATCATATTTTTCAGCAATTTCCAATAAATTCTTATATCTTAACAACCATATTCCAGCATCAAAGTTGTGAGATATTAAGAATTGTTCCATATTCACACAGTGAGACTTTATTACCTTCTTGCTGGAAAACTTGGTAGAATACTCTTCTTGAATCTCAGGAGTGCTCCATAGTGGCAGTGTAGTAAGCTTATATTCTCCAGATTGAGTAGAAGAAGAGGAAGCCACCGCAGCAGTATCAGCCGAAGGAACTGCAGATTTTGATGATGAGGGACCAGTTTTCTGAGATTCTACCTTGGATGATGATTTTTGGCGTTTAGAAGGAGTAGTTTTACTGGGCTCGGCCTTTCTCTTGGATTTCTCTCCTTCCTTTGTAGCATATTGAGATTTGACCATTCTTTTTGGCCGAGTTCCAGCTTGTCCTACTCCAGGATTTTTTACTCTCGCCATTTTTAGGTTGAATGATGCAGAATGTGGCTGAGAATAGATTTAAGGGATGCGAAAGGAAGTTTAATCGGTGAAGAATGACTGTTTTTGGGCAGGAGTTAAGAGGATTGAAGAAAGAATCAGAACAGACTTAGAGAGGTTACAAATAGGGTTGCGTCTGTTCTGGAAAACCGTCGGTTTTAACGTGTGTAACCGTCTGACAGACGAATTTTGAGGGGTCAAAATTCGAACTTCGGGCAGTTACAAGTTAAATCGTTCAGCAAAGCTTACTGACAGACGAATTTTCATCTGAAAGTTCGTCTGACAGAGGCTTGGAGCAAGCAGTATACGCACAACAGACGAATTTTGTTTCAACAAAGTTCGAATGTTGGAGAGAAAACAGCAACAACAATCAAAACTACACCCGATAGACGAATTAAGCATGCAGAGCATCATCTTACAAGCATTCAGCATGAAAAACGTGATTCAACAGACGAATATTGAACTGTAAATTCAAATTTTTCAACTTTTGTAAAGGTTGTCCAATAGTTGAATGTTAAGTAGTGATGATTCGCATATTAGTGATGGACAATCATATTTTTGAAAATTTTGTTCTTGAAAATTCGAACTTCCATATTCAACAGACGAATTTCGAGGCATTAGTGAGAACTGGTCCAAAGTATAACAAGTCGAAGTTCGTCTGTCAGTCACTTAAAATTCGAATGTTGACCACGTTGACCAGTATAAAAACACAGCTTATGAAGAAACATACGTTTAACATCACTTCAAATAAAAGTATCATCATTAAGAACTTACAGAATGGATCCAGAACATAAGATTTTCATGGTTTACTTCATTTTCTAGCTGTTCCATTCTGATATGCTCCAATCTTCAAGAGTATAGCCATTTAGTCTTGTGAGGAGCACCTGCACCTTAAATCAAACACCCTTCGATGCTGAAGTTAGAATTGATTTTAAGATTTAAAACTCTAAAAAGAGAATTTTATACGAATAACTTACAATTCATTAGGATTTACCATTCCCAATTCTCTTCTTATTTTGCAATGCCTGTCTTCTGGTAGAGGTTTGGTGAGTATATTAGCTACTTGATCCTCTGTTGGGATGTATTCCAGCTTAACTTCTTCTTTCAGAACGTGATCTCTTATGAAGTGATGCCTAACCTCAATATGTTTCGTCCTCGAGTGCATGACAGGATTCTTAGTGATATTTATGGCACTTTGATTATCACACATGATGGGTATCTCCTTCATTTTAACCTCAAGATCCTCTAGCTGCTGCTTTATCCAGATGACTTGGGCACAGCAATTTCCAGCTGCAACATACTCAGCTTCTGCAGTGGATAGAGCTACACTGTTTTGCTTTTTGCTGAACCATGAAACCAGGGATCCTCCAAGAAACTGACAAGTTCCACTTGTGCTTTTTCTGTCAGTTTTGGATCCTGCAAAATCAGCATCAGTGTATCCTTTGAGATCTTCTCCATTGCCTTTTGGATACCAAAGACCCATCTGTGATGTTCCAATAAGATATCTGAAAATTCTTCTCACAGCTGTTGCATGGGTCTCTTTGGGGCATGATTGGAACCTTGCACACATACAGACACTGAACATAATGTCAGGCCTGCTGGCAGTTAAGTACAGCAGGGATCCAATCATTCTTCTGTACTGAGTAATGTCAAACATCTTCCCATTCTCATCCATGTCCAGTTTGGTTGCAGTAGCCATAGGTGTTCCCATTGTCTTGGCATTCTCCATTCCAAACCTTTTTAGCAGCTCTTTCAGATACTTGGATTGGCTGAAGAAGATGCCCTCATCTCGCTGTCTGATTTGCAGTCCAAGGAAGAAATTGAGTTCACCCATCATAGACATCTCGAATTCTCCCTGCATTAGCTCAGAAAATTTCTTGCAAAGAGCCTCATTAGTAGCACCAAAAATAATATCATCAACATAAATTTGAACAATTAGTAAATCTTTATTTTCTTTCTTAGTAAATAAGGTTGTGTCAACTTTGCCTCTATTGAATCCCTTTTTACTTAGAAAATTGCTCAATCTTTCATACCATGCTCTAGGGGCTTGTTTTAATCCATAAAGAGCTTTCTTCAGTTTATAGACATGGTTTGGTTTTGTAGAATCCTCAAAACCTGGAGGTTGATCTACATAAACCTCTTCCATGATATATCCATTCAGAAAGGCACTTTTTACATCCATTTGATATAGCAAAATATTTTTCATGCATGCATAAGCCAGCAGTATTCTTATAGCCTCTAGTCTAGCTACTGGTGCAAAGGTTTCTTCAAAATCAATGCCTTCTTCCTGATTATACCCTTTAGCAACCAGTCTAGCTTTATTTCTAATTATTGTTCCAGATTCATCAAGTTTATTTCTGAAAACCCATTTGGTACCAATAACAGGATGATTTTTGGGTCTTGGAACTAAATCCCAGACTTGATTTCTTTCAAACTGATTTAGTTCTTCTTGCATATTATGATATGAAAAGGAACAACCATAATCTACACTAGATACATATCATGATATGGAAAAGATTAAACATGTATAATCAAATAATACCATCCGATTCCCTTAACTGTTAGAACCCAAATGACACCATGATAGGCCAAAGAAGGAAAGAACCACAATCACTTCAATGCTTTCAAACGCTTCCCAAAGTCAAGAGATTCAAATTGAGCAATTATCCGACCTACACATTACCAAATTCTCATTACTAACACAATTTCTTAACTATTAATGTATACCACTTGTCAAACTAGTACCAAACTGGCTGAAACAAAGCTTCTCAAAGAAAACACATACATTAAAATACCTAAACAATTCGTAGAGCCATGATTAAGCCCACACAACTTTGGATTTCAAGCAAAGATCAAGAGTTAAGGGTTAGGGTTTAATGAAAATTCCACTTAAACACTTAAAATCCAGCACCCAAACTATAGAAACATCTAGCAACATATCTATGAAGCATTTAAACATAACTTAATTGGTGGAAATGAAACCCAAACAAAACCTTAAGCTACCATCATGAAAAATCACCAAATAACTTGAAGAAAACGAAGAGGGAAGCAAAGGATTGATTCACCCATAAGAATCAAGCCTTCCTAAGGTCAAAAACATGTTTCTCTGCCTCTAAATATGAAACCCTAGCAGAGCAATGAGAAAACCCCTTCAGTTTTACTGTTTTGACGAGTCTGAAACACTTTAGATTTAAACAGATGCCATTGAGAAAACCCCTTAAGCTTTGATTTTTCCTTCATACTCCTCAAGGCTCCCGAAAAGAGCTGTGACAGAGGCCATTGATTCTCCTCTGGCTTCTTCTATTGCTGTCACTTTGGGCTGCCATTCCAGAGGGAGAGCTCTGAGAATTTTTCTCACTTTCTCTGATTGAGTGTATTCCTTTCCTAGGCTCTTTAGTTGATTCACAATGAGAGTGAATCTCTTTTGCAGCTCCTTTACAGTTTCTCCTTCAGACATCCTGAAGCTCTCATACTCTCCAATGCACGTATTGAGTCTGTTCTCCCTTACCCCAGATGTCCCTTCATGTGCAATCTGCAGAGTGTCCCACATCCCTTTTGCAGTGGTGCATTGTGAGACCCTGTAGAATTCGTCCTGGTTCAGGGCACTGACTAAACAATACTTTGCTTTAAAATTCAGTAGGACTCTCCTTCTGTCTTCATCATTCCACTCTGCTTCCAGCTTCTCTTTGTATCTTCCATCTTCAGTTAGAGCCATTGGGACGAAATCTCCTTTATCAATGACTGACCAGATGTCAAGATCAATTGATTGGAGGTAGATCTGTATCCTCATCTTCCAGTACCCATAATGCTCTCCACTGAAGCTTGGTGGTCTGTTAGTGTTGTTCCCTTCAGGAAGTATACTCTCTCCAAAGCCAGCCATCTTTGTTCCCGGACTGTAAAATCCTTTGAATGGGAATCCGGGCTCTGATACCACTTGTTAGCAAGGCTGACTTCCCAAGAGGGGGGGTGAATTGGGAAGATTGAAATTTTTCTGCACAAAGTGAAATGGGTGAAGATATCACAGTATAATGAAAGCAACGAATAAAACAGAGCAAGTTGATAAATGAGGATAAGGAGAGAAACACTCAGTGATTTATCCTGGTTCGGTCTATTCTCTTGACCTACGTCCAGTCCCCAAGACACCTCTTGAGATTTATCCACTATACAGCAAGAATTTCAACGGGCTTCTTACTAATGCCACAATACACGAGTATGCTCTGTTTCTGAGGTCTCTCAAACTTTCCTAGCACTTTCTCTATGTGCTTCCCAATCCCCTTGTGAATTCCCCTCACAAGTAATCCTATCTTCCAGATGAAGAGTAGATTGTTTACAAAGATACAACTCTCTTGAATAGAGTAGATATGAAGATTAAAGTACAGATAATGAAGTTGAGAGGGTAAAAGCTTTTGAGAAAAAAAGATTCAGCAGAAATTCGGTATATACAAGTTTGATCGTTACCCATAACTTCAAATGATGTTATATTTATAGTTTTAGTTCTCAAATATCCGTTAGAGACTAAATCTATCTGTTGGGGAAGTTATCCAACGGTTATTCTGAAAAACTATCCGTTTACCAACCGTATTTAATGTTTCTGACACACTGAAATTCGAATTTTGGTTGGTCAACAGACGAATTTCGAAGGAACTGAAGGTTAGAGCTTCCAATGTTAAAAATACGAAGTTCGTCTGTCCATAGTGTGAAATTCGAATTTTGAAATTCATAAAACATTTTCACATTATGACATACGAATTTTCAAGAAGAAAGTTTTTCTATAAGTTGTGAACAGTGTTTTCAATTTGCTACAGTACCCTCGAAATTCGAATTTTGGATGCCCAAAATTCGTCTGTCCATTGAACGTTCAAAGAGGCACAGTAGTTCACTTTCTTCGAAATTCGAATTTTGACAGAGTGAAATTCGTCTGTCAGAGACCAATTTTGAAACTTAATTTCTTCTTGATTTCAGATGAATTTTAACATAGTTTCAGATGAATTTCTTTTGTTTTTCTCAAGTTGTGTTTTGTCTGAAATTCGAATTTTGAAAGAGTGAAATTCGAATGTCACAGAGAAACTCCTTTGACTTATATGAAAATTCGAATGTTGCAAGTTCAAAGTTCGTCTGTCAGAGAGCATTTTTCAAACTTAATTTCAGATGAACTTTAACATAATTTCAGACGAATTTCTTTGGTTTTCACAAATTGCATTTTGTCTGAAATTCGAATTTTGAAATTGTAAAGTTCGTCTGTCATAAAGAGGCTTCTTTCAGACTTGATGAAAATTCGAATGTTGGTAGTTCAAAATTCGTCTGTCAGAGAGCATTCATCAAACTCAATTTGATTTTGAGTTCAGATGCATTTTATCATAGTTTCAGACGAATTTCGTTGGTTTTCACAAACTTCATTTTACTTGAAATTTGAATTTTGAGAGTTTGAAGTTCGTCTGTTACCTGAAAGGCTTCTTTCAGACTAGATGAAAATTTGAATTTTGATCAACCAAAATTCGTCTGACAGAGAGTCATCTCTTCAGACTTATTCAGTTTTAGCTCGAAATTCGAATTTCCAAAGGCAAAGTTCGAATTTCCAACTTGACAGTTCAGTTAAAACTTTCAAACTTCGTCTGTTTGTAAGTATTTTTCAAATGTTTCAAGTTTTAACATAAAATCAAAGTTTGAAAACATCTTTTCTATAAATCAAAATATTTTACCCAATCATACCAACAACTAAGACTCTACAAAAGATCTAATAACAAAAACTCATAAAATCTTCACTTGAAACAGCTTTGATCTCCTTTGATATCTTCAATCCAAGCTCTTGAGTGTTGCCTCTATTAAATTCTTTTTCAGTTAGAAAATTACTTAGCCTTTCATACCATGCTCTAAGAGTTTATTTTAAGCCATAAAGAGCTTTCTTCAATTTATAAACATGATTTGGCTTTGTTGAGTCCTCAAAACCTGAAGGTTGATCAACATAAACCTCTTCCATGATATAACCATTCAAAAAAGCACTCGTTACATCCATTTGATACAGCATTATGTCTTTTATACATGCATAGGTTAAGAGGATTCTTATTGCTTCCAATCTTGCAACTGGAGCAAAATTTTCCTCATAGCCAATACCTTCTTCTTGATTATATCTTTTGGCAACTAATCTTGCTTTATTTCTGATGATTGTTCTTGATTCATCAAGTTTATTTCTAAATACTCATTTAGTTCCAATAATTAGGTGATCATTGAGTGTAGACACTAATTTCCAAACTTGATTTCTCTCAAACTAATTGAGTTCTTCTTGCATAGCCAATGTCCAATATTTATCAGTTAAGGCTTCTTCAGTACACTTAGGTTCAATTTAAGAAATAAATGCATAGTTGTTTATTTGATCCCTAAGTTGCCTTCTGATTTTAACATTCTCTTGAACACCCCCAATCACTTGATCAACTGGATGACTCCTTTGATATCTCCAAGCTCTAGGGAGTTCTTGAGAAATTTCTTGATTATTTTCATATTCAACATCTTTCTCTTGAATATCTTTCTCTACATTAGTAGATTCAGATATTTTGGGAGGTTCAATTTTATCTTCTCCAGAAAAGTTCAAGTTCTTAAAGTTAGAAATAAGATCATCCTCATCTACGACATGCTTGGAAACAGTTTCATTTTTAATAAAAACAATATGCACAAATTAATCTATAGCTCTAGTCTTTTTATTGAAAATTCTATATGTTTTACTTCTACTAGAATAGCCAATAAATATACCTTCATCTGATTTGGTATCAAACTTACCCATATTTTCTTTTCCATTATTGTGGATGAAACACTTGCATCCAAACACATGTAGGTGTGAGAGATTTTGCTTCCTTCTTTTATATAGCTCATAAGGTATCTTCCCTAAAATTGGTATGATGTAGGCTCTATTAATTATGTAACTTGCTGTGTTTACTGCATTAGCCTAGAAAAATTGAGGAAACTCCTTCTCGTTTAGCATTGCTCTTGCCATTTCTCTAATTATCCTATTCTTCCTCTCCAGCACTCTATTTTGCTGAGCAGTCCTTAGGGCTAAGAAGTTGTGATCAATTCCATGCTCTTCACAGTACTCCAGAGATCTTGAATTTTCGAATTCTCCTCCATGATCATACTTGATAGACACAATGGAAATACCTTTCTCAGTTTGCACTTTCTTAGCTAAGGTTACAAATGCATCAAATGTTTCATTTTTGGAAGAAAGGAACAAAGTCCAGGTAAATTTAGAGTAATCATCTATAATCATAAGCACATACAAGTTTCCACCAATGCTTTTCACTCTAGATGGACCTATCAAATCCATGTTTAATAATTGCAGTGGTCTAGATATGGTGATTACATTTTTAGATTTGAAAGATGATTTAATTTGTTTCCCCTTGAGGTATGAATCACATTCTCTATCATTTTCAAAAGCAATTTTTGGTAATCCATTGACTAAATCATTCTTAATCAATTTGGTTAGTTAGTTCATGTTAACATGTACTAATCTTCTATGCCATAGCCAACTGTCATTATCTTTTCTAAATAAACATACATGGTCTAAAGTGGGAAGTTCATCAAGATCAATAGTATAGCAGTTACCATCCCTTTGAGCTTTGAGAATTACTTTGCGGTCACTTTTTCGGATGACCAAGTAGAATTTTGAGTCAAGCAGTACCCAGTTTCTTTTGTTACATGTCTGACTCATGTAATATCCCTATTTTTATGGGATATTATAAAATGAATAAAAGATGAGAAACGAAGTGAGACGAAAAGGCTATATAGAATCGAGTTTTAGAAGGAATTAATTTCTCATCTAATTTTTTGAAGAAGTTATGTTTGGTCCTTAATTAGAATTAATTTTTCATAAGGTCCTTAGCATAAATTAATTCTAGAACTTAATCCGGAAAATATGCAATATACCACTTGAATAAAAGTCCGCTCCAAGCTGAGCGCAATGATATAAGTATTGCGTTCTCAGGAGGTTCAGGTTAAGAGATAGACCAATTTGAAGTTATTTTGAATAGTGTAAAAAAGAAATAATAAAAAATTAGTCTCTGGGCAAAATTACGAGAAAGTGCCCAAAAGAATGAATAATTACATTTTTATTTCATTTAGGGGCAAAATGGTTATTTTCTAAATTAGAAGTAAAATGTGAATAATGCATTTAAGGCCCAAAAATAAAAAATTTGACATCATAAATGCAAAAGGAATTGGAAAAAATAGAGAAATACTATTAAGCGTGAAGAAGGGTAAAGAGGTCATTTTTCCTAGTTAAATAGAAAAATAAGTGAATTATATTTTGTCACCAAGAATTAAGAATTTTTTTAATTTAGTCCCTAAAGGGAAAAATTCACGAGGGGAGGAAATGAGACTGAGTTTGGGAAAAATTACAGTTAATGACTTAAAAGTGTCAAAAATTATAAATTTACCCCAAGTCAAGGGTATTTTTGGAAATATTAAAAATTATAGTCAAAATGAAGCTTTTAATAAGCTAAGCCCAATGAAATATAGTAAGAAATTTATTAAGATCAAAATAATATTTATTGGGTAATTATGATCTAATATTAATATTTGATCCAATAAAGGTCAGTTTAGATTACAGGAAAAGGCAATATTGATTCAAGGGCAATGATTGAACCTTAATAAAATATATTTTGGGTCTAGATAATATTTTGGACTAAAAGTAATTGTTGGATAATCCTGTGTTAATTTAATAACAATTTTAGCAAAAATACTTAATGAGTACGGGTAAATTTAATCGGTAAAGAGTATTTTAGTCCATTAAAGTTTATAAAGCAATTTTTGGCCAAAAAAAAAGGGGTGAGACACATCTGAATGAGCAAATGGGATACAAATGGAATTATGTGAAAAGCTTTTATGTTATAAAGTAACCAAAGTTAAAAAGATTAATCATGATTAAACTTGCCATTAGATATCTTTCCTAAAAGCCTTGAGTTAAGTGATTAGCCTTCATTTCCACCTCCATTCACGTCTAAAACTGCAACAAGAAGAGGAGAGAAGCACGGAAAGAAATGGAAGCCAAGAAGCAAGAGCAATAAGAAAAGTTTGGTCCTCAAACTTCTAAGGTAGATCTCTATGGTCACCACCTTTTACATACTTGAGTATTATGTTGTTCTATGGAGTATTTTCTTTTCTTTCACCACTACAATTTCTGACCTAGAGAGAGAGTAGAGAGAGAGAATTGTGCCATGAAGAAAGCAATCCATAAAAAGTGAAGCATATGTCACAAGATGCAAGATTATGATATTGGTTTCAAAGATTGATGAGTTATTATATTTTTACAATTTTCTCTATTTTTTTGCTATTTAGGGTTTGAAAAGGAAAGGAAATTTCATGATTTTGACCCCGAAAATGGATTCCTTGGGTCCAAAATAAGTTAGAACAATTATGTTGTACAAGAAAATGCAAAAGGAAAGCAAAATGAAAAATTAGAGTTACAGTGAGCTCTTTATGAAGGATGTCATGCAAGCAATGACTTAAGACCTTGTTTTATGATGTAGTAGGGTTCCAAGAAGTGTTTTAAGATCAATGGAAGTGTCCACAAAGTTTGGAGATCATTGGAAAATAAGAAGGTAGTTATTTTCCCTATTATGCGTAATGTTGTCATACTTTGTTTCCATGATAATATGACTATGCCATATAGTTGTTTGAATGCTTTATGATGTATTTTCATTGTTGGCTGAATGTTTGAAGGGTTTTATGACCCTAGGATGTCCATTTTACAAAGTACTGCCATGCCAAAATTTTTATGGAATTGTATGGCATAATATGAAGTTATGATTTTCATTGATGATTTTATGAAATGATATGATGATTTAAATGCATAATTGGGTGTAACTACTGAGATTCTTTGAATCTCATTCCTTTCCAAATATTAAATATGTTAGGGCAAGGACATGGAAGTATTCAAAAAAAATGCAAGGGAAATGAAGAAGATGATGGAGAATTACTTGATTTTGCAAGTTATAATGTTAAATTGAGAAAATATGTATCATGTATGTATGAGATGAATTTATGTAATTATATATGATTATGTTCCTTAAAGTCCTCTTATAATGTTATGTGTGGATTTGGAACAATAAATGTTGATGCATGAGGTTTATAAAGTTTATTATATGAGTTATGGCATAATTATGAACAAGATGACCAGTATTGATTTGAGCCAGGGAACTCTATTCGAAAAAGAGTATCATATATAAGTGTTATATATGCTCTTAAACTAGATAGAACAAAATTTTCATGGAGCTAAAGAACACCTAAATTGGATAAATGTATGAATTATAATGAATTTTTGAAATTAGGATTCAAAACTAGAACTTACACTGTGAACACTGGATTTTTCAAAAGGCATTATAAAATCATGTATAGCTCCAAAAATTTAATTATTTGCATTTATGGAAAGCTCCAAGTCTTATGAAACGAATGCCACTGGTTTGAAACCATTTGGAGCTATAAAGAAGGAGTTATGTAATTTCTCCTAAAACTGTTCTAGTCAAGGTAGTATTTTAACCCATAATAGTTAAGTTAATGTCATGCCTTGTAGAAGTTGAATAAATATACAAGAAAAATATTTCTAGAAATTAGACTCATAGATATTTCATATGACATAAAGAATGTATGATTTGGCTCAGGATATAATGAGATATGAATTTTTAAATATAAAGACAAAATCCTGGGGAAGAGAAAATGACCAAATATATAGTAAATATTTGAGAAATAAACTGTATAAATTGATCAATATAATGCTCTTTTTCATATTTTTTTACATGTATATAAGATTTTTATCTATTTTTAGAGACTTGAATCACTATGAAATGATTTTTTCAGAATTAGTTATGAATTTTTAAAGTTCAATCGGTAAAGTGGAAACTACCATATGAACAGAAACTAAAAATTTTGGAAATTCTTATTTTCATTCTTATGTGATTTAAGCTTAGGATCAAATATAATCAGCTTAAAATGAGTCTAATTCATGGGAAATGAGTCTAAAAGTAAGGTGTTACAACTCACACTAAGCAGGTTGTGGTAAAGGCCAATTACAAACAGCACCTCTTCTATAGATGTTTCAGAATTCTTGCCCACAATACAATGCCAACTATTCTACCATATTGATCACATCCAAAGGTCACCTTTCCTCCTTTCTTGTCTCTAGGGGTGATAAATTTCTTCTTATCACTAATCATAAGTCTTGAGCAAGCACTGCTTATATACCATTTGTTGCTTTTGCTAGCTCTAAGACAAACCTGCAAAACAAGATTCAGTTTTTCCTTTTAGGTACCCAAATCTGCTTGGATCCTTTTGTGTCAGTGGCATTTTCCCTAGATACAAATATACCTTTGGGAACCTATTCTATCCTTCCTGTCAAGTCCATTTTTCTTTAACAAACATGAACTGGAAACATGTCTCTTCTTGTTACAGAAGTGGGAAGTGAGAAAGGGATTGCTAGATTGTGATATAAGGAGAAAGCAATAAAAATAATATTTTTGTTTAACATATTTTGGTTGGACATAAGATTCAATGGATTTCGAGTTGTTATTTTTCTTATGTCCATCCGCATGTACAAAATATCTCATATATAAATTTTGATTCTTCCTTTTATTCATTTCTTTGACTACACAAGGATCATAGCTAAGTCTAGCTTTTCTTTGTGTAATTCTCTGACTTCCTAATAATGCAAACAACATATCTTTACCCTTGGTGAGTTTAATACATGATGTAAAACAAGCAGATTCAGTTCTATGTTGAGATGCAATGTCAGACATTTTGCAATCAGATTCCAACTTGCTAATCCTCTTCTTAGCTAGTTTTAGTTCTTTTGCAGTTTTAATAAATTCATCATACAAATCATAAAATGCATCAATCATTTTAGAATAGGAGGGTTCAAAATCATTTACCCTATCCTCATGATCACTGCCAGATGAGTTTGGAGTCTCTTCAGCTGCACGTGCCATTAGACAGATGTTTGACAATTTCTTCCTCATCTTTATCTTCTTCATCTGAGTTGTTACCTCATATTGATAAGATGTAGGCCCTTTTCTTTTTGCCTTTGTCAGCCACTTTCTTTTCTTTCTCCTGCTTTTTCAGGAATTATGGGCAATCCTATTTGATGTGCCCTTGCTTCTTGTATTCATAGCAGGTGACATGCTCTTTGCTATCTTTCTTGTTATCTACAGCTACTCCTTTCTTGAGAAACTTCTTATTTCTCTTTTTATTGTAGAATCTTTCAAATTTTCTGACTAATATTGCCAGAGTCTCTTGATCCAATTCTTCCTTATCATTAGATTCTTCTTCTATTTCTTCTGCAGCTTTTAATGAAAGACCCTTTTTCTTCTTATCTTGACCAGTTGCCTTGAGAGCCTTCATCGTACCCTCATACTCTTCAAGACTGCTAAAGAGAGCTATGACAGAAGCCATTGACTCTCCTCTGGCTTCTTCTATAGTTGTTACTTTTAGTTGCCATTCCAAAGGAAATGCCCTAAGAATTTTTCTGACTTTCTCTGGTTATGTGTACTCCTTACCAAGGCTTTTTAGTTGATTCATAATGAGGATAAATCTCTTTTGCAGGTCTGATGCTTTCTCCTTCCATCATTCTGAAACTTTCATATTCACCAATATAGGAATTTAGTTTATTCTCCCTCACTCCAGTAGTTCCTTCATGAGCAATTTCTAGAGTATCCCACATTTCTTTGGCTATGGTATATTGAGACACCCTGTAGACTTCATCCTAATTGAGTGCATTGACTAAGCAGTTTTTGCTTTGTAGTTGATCATGACTCTTCTCTTATCTTCCTCATTCTATTCCTCTTTTGGCTTTTCTTTGTATGTACCATCATCCTGCAACTTCATTAGGACAAAGTCTCCCTTCTGAATGACTGACCAGATGCCTAAGTCAATAGACTGGAGATAGATTTGCATTCTCATCTTTCAATATCCATAGTATTCTCCACTAAAACTAGGAGGTCTATTAGTCTTGTCTCCTTTAGGAAGAATGCTTTCTCCAAAGCTAGCCATTGATTCTCCCTCCTTTACTTGGGAGTCCGGACTCTGATGCCACTTGTTACATTTGCTAGCTTCCTAAAAGGGGAGTGAATTGAGAAGTTTAAAATTTTTTGTAAAATTCTAAAAAAGTAGTGAAAGCAAAAGTTAGTGAAAAATAGAGTACAGAATATAATAGAGCAGTTTACAAGGTAGAGGAAAGGAAGGCACAAAGATTTATCCTAATTCGGCCTCTTCCTCATGACCTACATCTATTCCTCAAGCTACCACTTAAGATTTTCCAGTATGTTGCAAGAATTCAGTGGGTTTGTTGCAATGCCACATTACAATCTTGTGCTCTATTCTAAGAGCTTACAAATTCTCACTCTGTACTCTAGCAAAGTATGCCAAAATCTCCTCACAAGAAAATCTTCCTTCCAGATGAAGAGAAGATTATTTACAACAAAAGAAACTCTCTAATATAAAGTATATATAACAGTTAAGGTGCAATAAATGAAGTGGAAGTGAGTAGAAGGCTTTGTCTAATGATTTTAATAGAGTTTCAGTATATACATCGTAAAAATGTTACCTACCACTTCAAATGAAGTTTTATTTGCAGATTTGTGCCTTAACTATACATTAGACATAAGATCTAGCAATTAGAAATGTTACCCAACGGTTAGTCTACAAAACTAGCGATTCAACAACCACATTTAATGCGTCTGACATTTAAAATTTGAATTTTGGGGTGTCAACAGAATAATTTTGCAAAGATCATAAGTTAAAAACTTCAACGTTGAACTTTTAAAGGTCGTTTGTTTAAAAGTGAAATTCGAATTTTGGCTTTGACAAATATTTCCCATGTTAGAACATACGAATTTTCAAGTTTAAAGTGCATCTGTTATGTGTGAACAGCTGTTTCATATTGTTACAGTGCACTCGAAGTTCAAATTTTGGGGATCCAAAATTTGTCTGTTAGTGAACAGCTTAATATGGCACAAAAGTTCTACCTTTCCAAATTTGAATTTTGGACTTTCAAAATTCGTTTGTCAGAGAGATCTCTTATCAGACTTATATGCTTTCATTCCAAAGTTCAAATTTTCAAAACCAAAGTTTGTTTGTTAGTGTAACTAACTTAGAACTCTTTTAGCATTATAATATCAGACATAATTTGATATAGCTTCAGACAAATTTTCTAGTTTTCACAAATTATACTTGTCTTGAAATTCGAATTTCAATAACCTGAAATTCGTCTGTCAGAGGTAACTTCTTTATAACTTTGAATTTCAATTATCGAAGTTCAAATTTTCAGTTACACATATGGAGTTTAATAGTTCAAAATTCATCTGTTACTCAGTATTTTTCAAATTTAACATAAGTTTGCATAGATTACTTGAAAAGTACTTATTTAAAATCAGTGGGTATAAGATCAAAGTCTTTTTACTCTATGAACACTGTGAGAAATCCTACTAACTAAATTTATACTCATTTCTTCCAGGATTTCTTCACTTGAGTTCTTTTTTACTCCTTTAATATTTTCCTTCCAAACTCTAGTTGTTTGGAATCATCAAAATACTTGATTCAACAAATAGTAAATTTTGTGCTAAATACTATATCAATTAGCATGTTAAAACTATTGTTTCATATTTTTCCCATCTAGAGAAAGTTTTAAGCTATTTTTATATCCTTGAATCACCTTCATATCATTTTTCTAGATTTAGTTATAAATTTTCAAAGTTTAGTAAGGAAAATAGGGAGACCAAATGAATAGTAACTCAAAGTTTTAATTTTTTTTCTATTTTGGTTCCCCATGTGATTCGATCTTCTAAAATAGTTTAAATGAACTTAAATAAAGTCTAATACATCAGAAATATGGTCTAAAGGTAAGGTGTTAGGGTGGGCAAAATTAAGGTCTTATTTTATAGTCTAAGTAGTCATTCTTTGTAGATAGTTAGTTCATGCCAATAATAATATCTATATTAGGGAAGGACATGCATATCAAATCGCATTTGTTGCTACAATATTCATACTGGACAATGCAACTTAGGCAAACAATATAGGCAATGGCTTTGTTTCCAATGGCGGTTTTTTCGCACTGTTCGCAAACTAGCACATTTCACTGAGGTACTCTGTCCTCCTCTGTTGCTTGCCTATTTGGATTTCTTATTATTATTGTTCCATGACCTCTTCCTTTTCTTACTTTTTTCTCCTTCATCATTAATTTTTCTAGTGTTTGTTGGGAGAGCATATGTAACATCTCCATTTTTATTGCTATGTTTAAAGGGTGATTACGATGTGCTTCACATAAAGGTGCTAACAAGCATGGCAAAAAAAGATGTTAGATATGATATATGTCTAATTAGCATGAAGGGTATGATGGTAATTACACATTTTGGATCCTTAATTGGCATAAATTCATTTTGAGGTCATTAGTAGAAATTAATTCCAAAGATAATAATTATGCAATATACTTATCTAAATGAATGCCTTGATGTGCTGAGCCCAATGATAAAAGTATTGGGCGACTAGGAGGTCTAGATTGGAAAATAAACAAATTTAAAAATACAGGATACTGATGGAACATGTGGCCCCATAGGAGTCAAAAGTAAATAGTAAAAGGTTGTGGACCTTATATGTAAATACTTTTGACAGATGAAATAGACAATTATGTGTTGTAAACCCGGTATAATTTCTACTACATATAAAAATGCAAATTGCCTCAATTGATGCAGAAAAAGCCTATCCTATGTAAAAAAATATGTAGAATCCATCTATAACAATTAAAATTCAATTTGGTGATGGGAAAGTTATTTTCTCTTTCTCCCTTCTTTTTGGCTAAATGACATAGGGAATCAATGTGCAATTTTTGCTCTCTTTCTCCTCCTCCTTTCTTCACGTGAATTCAGCAAGTGAATGGGATAAGAATTGCTCTCCTTTTCTACAATCTTTTCCTCGTGTTGCAGCAAGAATGTTGGGGAAAATTCAGTAAAAATAATAAAATATTTTGGTGATGTCATGGGGATGTCATACGCTAAACCTAGACCATTAGATTACATGGGAATGGAGAACCAAGATCTGTTTTTGATCTCTATAAATATAAGTGTCCCCTCCTCCATTTCAGCACCATGTTCGGCAAGCAAGAAAAAGAGAGAAAAGCTGAAGAAAAAAAAAGAGATAAAGAGGGAGTAACCAAGGGAGAAGTAAAGAGGAAGAGAGAAAAGAAAAGCCAAAGAATTTAGGTATGATTTCTTCTCTATTCTCTAAGTTAGAAACTAGGGTTTTAGAATAGAAAAATGAAATTCCCTTTCCTCCCTTGTAGTCTTTTAATTTTGGCCAAGATATAAAAATAAGTAGGGATCGAATTTTCATGCAAACAATGAAAGGAGAACCATGAACTAATAAAGGAAAGTCAAGATTTCAGTAAGTTGAAAATTTCTCCCTTTCTTTTCTTAAACTTGATTTTGGCTTATAACACCTTATACTTTACCAATATATCCCAAGTAATATAGTTTATGTAAATTCCATTTAAGTTATTTAGATGGCTTGAATCATTTTAGGGACCAAATCAGAAAAATAAAAATTTTTGAAGTACTGTTCATTTGGTATGCCATTTTTCTAGACCAATTTGAAAATTTATAACTAATTTTAGAAAAATCGTATGATAATGATTTAAGTCTTTAAACATAGCTTAAAATCTTGTCTACATTGGAACAATATGAAATAGTAATGCCAATTTGTGTAGGAATTAGCATGAAAATTGATCTTCAAATGGTGAATTTTAGATTTTCCAAGTTTTCTGCTCAATTTTGAAAATTCATATCTTTTGCTACACTTAACCAAATTAAGTGTTCTTTAGCTTGCTGTAAGGCTCCACTTGTGTACTTTTCAGCATATATCACTTACCTGTTATGCCTTCTTTTGACTAAATAGTATCTACCTAAACATCTGGTACTCAAAATGGATAGATTTTGACATAACTTTGGAAAATGGATTTTATAACCTATTTACATCATTCAAACATGTCCAAACTTTGTACAAGTTTTCATAGTACTTAGAGGCATAAGATAACATAAAGGTACAGCCTCATCAACTCAAACATAATTTTACACAAAATTGAAAATAATCATAGCATAATTGTAAATAAAACTCAATTCTTCATAATCTTTCTTGCTCTTTGTCTCCCTTGCATTCTTGTTGTGACTTGGGCCTATTAGGTTAGCATTTGGATGATGAGATTTTGGAAATCCCAGTAGCAAATCTATTTCATGCATTAATGCTATTATTTATGCCATAAAATATCATATAAATATATAAAGGCATAAAAATGCTATATTGTTTCTATAAAAATTTTGACAGCATAATAGCTTCAAAAATGGACATCACAAGGTAAAACCCATACATTATACTTAGCCAAGATAGCCATAAACCATCAAAACAACAATATAGAAATTCATAATATATCATAGAACTAAATCAAATAACATAAAGCAAGAAATAGAATTTTGTTACCTTTGTGATATTTTTGGGCTTCCCACTTGGTTTCAAACCTTCCGCAAGCTTTCTTGAACTTTCTCAAGTCCTAATACAACACCAAATACTAATTAAATTAACTAGAACTAAGGATTGCTTTATAAAGAACCTTAAAACCCTAAAGTTACCATATAGTTTATCTAAGTCTTTTGGTTGATTCCAACACTTGTCAAAGGCTAAATCTATCATGAGAAATCCATTTTGGCATTACTTTTATGAAGATCTCACTCCTTTATGGACTTTTATATTGGCCAAAATTCTTAGATTAAGGGGAAAGATGAATTTCTTTGCAACTTTTCTTAAAACCCATGAAATCTTACTTTCTTTGAACTTTCTCATGTTTTCTCATGATTTTCATGCAAAGAAACACTTCCTCCCTCAACCCCTGCCTTTGTTGAAATTTCAACTTAGAAAGGAGGAGAAGGGTACTCAGAGAAACTATGCCAAACTTCTCAAAAACTTAAACTAGAAACCTTGAAGAATTAAGAGAAATCTTACCTTGATTTTTGCTTGGTTTTCTTCTTCTTTTTTCTTCCTCTTCTCCTCATGTCTCCCTCTCTTTTCTTTTTTGTTTTAAGTAGCTCATACTCCATCTTTTGTGCTTGTTCAAGTCGATCAAGAGAAGAGGAAACAAGAGATATTTTTCCTACACTTTTCTCCAATTTTCTGCCAAGTGTTCTTCTAGAATTTTCTACCAACAATGACACAAAATAAGAAACTATTACATTATCCCTTGTGCCCTAAAAATGGCACCAATTTTAATCGAGGTCCTAAGTCTTGAGCTTAATGAATTATATTAATATCACAAGTTGCACATTTTTCTTCTATAGTATTTGTCAATGGAATATATTTCATATATATCCCTACTAAATCAAGCTCTAATACCACTTGTTGAGACCTATGAGAGTAGCACACATAGTAGAGATCTAATGGGTCAACAGCTTAACATTCCTACTGTAACACCTTATACTAGGGCCCATTTACCATGTATAGATCATTTTAGAGTTCAAATATGCTTAAAGAGAAGTTTGAATCAATTTAATTTGAAAAACAAAATTTTCATAAATCTCAGGTACGGTTCATATTGTCATTTTCATTTTACCCGATGAAATTTGAAAATTCATAACTAAATTTAGAAAAATTATCTTGAGGTTATTCAAGTCTCTAAAAATAGATAAAAAGATTCTATAAATGGAAAAAATAAGTAATAGAGTAACTACTTGGAAAAATTATACATTTTATTCCTTGAAAAAGTACTATAGATTTGGTCATTTCTAAAATTTCTGATTTTGGCAATAACTTTTCAAAAATCATATTGCCTTTTATTCTGGACCAAATTGTGCATAATCTATGTTATTTGAAAGCTATATATGTCAATTTTCTAGAAATATTTTTATTATACATTTATTTCACTTACATAGGGCATGACATTAACTTAAATCATAAAGGGTCAGAATTCAACTTTTACTGGAATAGTTTTGGAAAAACTTCCATATATTCTATTATATAGCTCTTATTACCTCCAAATCAGTGGCATATGAAACTAAAACATAGAAGTTTTTATAAATTTAAGCCACTAAATTTTTGGAGCCTTGTACAATTTTATATTATCTTTTGAAATATTTAGTACAAAACTTTTAGTTTCCAGTTTTCCCAATCTTGCCCTATTTTGAACCCTGAATTTGAAAATTCACCATAAATTGTACACTTATCCAATTTAGGTGTTCTTTAACTCTATAGAAAACTTATTCCATCTACTTTTTGAGCATATGAATTACTTGAGTTAATTTCCTTGTCTTACATAAACAATACCTACATTCTCTCAAACTACTCAAGATGAGCCTTTCCATTCCTAATTTATCAAAATAAGTTTCATGACCTTTTCACATCATCATTCATTGTTCCAATTTCATACATAACATATCATAATACATTAAGAATCATAGCAGCATAGAGATACAGAACACATGGCATATACATGATTTTTCATAATATCTCAAAACATAAGTTCATGACTTGAACTTTTACATTAAGCATCTTTTTCTTCTCCTTCCTCCATAGTTCACTTGTCTCTCATGCATGGCTTGACCCTAAACATGTTAGTCATTGGGAAGAATGAGATTCAAAGAATCTCAGTAGCATTAACCATTCATGCTTTCATATTATCATATCTTCCATAGAAATATCAATCAATTTCATTAAAACATAACATGCCATGATAATTTTATAAAAATTTTGGTAGAGTTTCTCTTTATATTTTGGACATCCCTGTGTCACAAAACCCCTCATTCAACTCAGCCAACATTCATAAACTTCATAAAACATCTAAAAAACAAGTGGCATGTCACAATTTTCAATGCAAAATCATAAGACAATATAAAGCTAAAATTGGTAATATGCTACCTTTATGCTTCCTTTTTGCTTTCCTTTGAATTTTGTCTCTTCCAAACACTTCTCCAAGCTTTCTTAGGCTTTCTAAAGCCTAAACATATCATAAAACAACTACTCAAACTAATGGTTCCATGACTTTCTTCAAAAAGTATTCATAAAACCCTAATTCTTAAAAAATTCACCAAAAATTCATTTCTAGCTCAAAAATGATGAATAATGCCTCTATTCCATATATTTTTCATGAAGAATCCAAATATGGCCTCAGAGTTATCAAATTCTATCTCTAGCTTTGGTTACTGTTTATTCCAAAATATGCTTCAAAGGAGGAAGAATTGGTTTTCTTTGAAATAATTTGAACTAATTATGAAATCATGCTTTTGACTACTTGTTCTTGCTTTATCTTAACTTTGATGCATAAAAACACTCCTCCTTCCATTTCTATATGTTGGCCGAAACTTAGACTAGAGAGGGGAGAGGATAGAAGTTCATGGAAATATCTTAAATCTCTAGAGAGGCTAGCTTGAAAACATAGAAACTCACCTTTAATCTTGAATCTTGAATCTTCAAACTTTGCCTTCTCTTTTCTCTCTCCTTTCTCTCTTCTTTCTCTTATCTTTCTTGTGTTTTCTCTTTCTATTTTTGTTATTGGAATGTCGTTCATAATAGATAGTAAAGAGAGGGATTATATGGCCTAATCACTCCCTAATCAAGTACTTAACACTAATAACCTTTTTTAGCCAAAAGTCAAGCCTCCTTCAACAAGTTTTTGGTAAAAAATTCATAACTTCCTTAAGAAGTTTTGGGACAAAAATCTGGTCAGCTGCTGGACGTCCAAAATGAGAGAAAAAATTGTCTAAATACTGCTCCATTTTTCCTCAACTGAGTAATTTTTAACTATATCGATAAAACTGCTTTTTATAGTAATTGAGCAGTTTTGGGCTATAGGACTATTGCATATTTTTATTTATATTTTCTTAATTATCCTGTTCCCAATGGTATCTATGTGAGGCTCATATCTTGTCTCGGTTACCTTTTAACTATCTATGGGGCCCACAATCTATTTTATTGGTATTAAGTTATTTTTGAATACTCAGTACTAATTATTTCTTTATCCTTAATTATTAACCCTCGAGGGCTTCATTTTGACAGTAATTTTGTATATTTACAAAATTACCCTTGACCCAAGTTTAAATTATAATTTTTGAAACTTTTTGGTCATTAGGTGTAATTTACTCCAAAGACTTTTGCACTCTCATTCCACGTGATTTTTATTATCTTGGGACATGGATGCCATTTTTATAATTCTTTAGAGGTAGAAACATAATTTCTCTTTTTTCCGTCCAACCGGGAAAAATATCTTTCCATTTCACGTAAATGGCGTCTGCATGTTCTTGCGAATTTCCTATATATTTCTTAATATGGTAGCTTTTTTGGGATGCTACACCTATTGAATCAGACTCTGATACCACTTATTATAACTTATAAGAGCTTTAAATGCTGTGGAGATCCAATGGGTTGACTATTTCGTTGGGCACTTTAGAGGGAAATACCAAATGCAGTTCTCATGATAAAATAAATTAATTTTATAAAAAATAGTACATCATGTTTTTATTACAAATAGTTAAAGTTATTAATAATACAAATATAATAAATAGTTTTAAGTGCTCATCATTATTTCTCTTACCAATATAAGGAGAGGTAAGGGAAAGAGAAAGGAACAAGGCAGAGGTTTGAGAAGTGAGAAGGAGATAAAGATGTGAGTAAGAAAGCTAAGTAATCTCAAAGACATGTTCCATATTTTGGCATCACCTTTAGTCAAATGATATTCGATGAGCGCATGAATGTTTGTCCGTTTGTGCTAATTTCCTTTTAATTAATTTGATGAAGTTATTATTGGGTAAATTAAGAACCATATGCTAGCATATAGAAATGAATATTTGGGTTTGGATACATTCTAAAATACAAGCTTAAATGTAAACAAATAATGTCTTTTTTCTATAAAGTACCCAACAACATAGTGCTCTCATTGGATCTCCATAACATCTAAAGCTCTTATGGATCTCAACAAGTGGTATTAGAGCCTAATTTGGTAGGACATCAAGGGATCGACCAATTGGATCTCCTTAATGTGTGTGCTGCACTCATTGATCTCAACAAGTGGTCTCGGAGCTTAGTTTGATAGGTATATGCGTGAAGACAATAAAAAAAAAGGCCTAAAGCATGTGCCCTTGGATAAGAGAGGGAGTTATTGTCTTCAGAAGAAAAAAAGAGAGTATGTTTGTATGGTCAGGGGTTTGTGTGTCCATAATACTACATATTCTTCTTGGTTCGGATATATCATGTACTAGTTACTTTTTATAAGGACTATTAAAGGTACTTTTTGTATTACTTTAATATTATTTGTATTTTATTCCATGTAGGAAATAAAGTAAATTAGGATCTATGTATAACTCAATTCCTATTCCAAATAGTATTAATATGGAACCCACATACTTTTCTTTTTTACTTTTTTATTTGTGGGGCCTATAGTGCTTTTTGTCTTTTTTACAAAATTACACTGTGTTTTACTATCTATTTCTTTTCAAATTGATTATTTTAGACTCAATATACTATTTCATTGGATCCAACATGTCATGAGATCCATTTGGACATAAATTTTTTAAAATTATGAAATTGCCCAGGGAACAATATGCAAATAACTTTTCTTTAGGATCCTTATTTGTAAATATTTTTAGGGACCAAATTGCAATTTTTCTTGTAGGGACCATTTTGAAAATTTCCTTTTCTTAATACCCTCTCATATAAACTTCCCAATTTACTTCTTTTTCCATCAAATCTTGCATTTTTTTGCTATATTTACACATCCTTATACATATTATAACATTTTTTTAGAAAATTATGGATGTTATACGGCCAAAGCTAGAAAATTAGAAAGGAATGCATGTTTAACAGAAATAATATTAACACAAGTATGCCCTAGGAAAATTAAGATACAATTGCATGAGAAATGGCATGAAACAAAAGAAATTCTTCCTTTGCCCTGAAGGAGCATATTTCAGCCAAGAAAAGAAAGATGGGTAGGAATTGGAATTTCATAAAACCAAGGTTAAAAATGGATTCCTATGCAGGAATTAGCTAGAAAAGGGCATAATTTGAAGGATAGAGCTTAGAATAAAAAATATGAATTTCTAAGGCTTAAACAATCTTTAAACTAGCACATAAAGAATGGATCCATTAAGCATGATTATCTTATTGCTTCGAGGCTCGGGAAGTTGCATGGAAGTAAGTGAAAAAAAAATACAAATAGAGCATATAAATTCTGATTTCCACTTCTCTTCCCAAATTTCAACTTAGGATTCAACTCAAACTCATCATAATCCAACTAAAACTCATACCTAAAGCTTTATAATACTAAACAATACCTCTTTGATCCCGTTACATCCATTTTAATTGGTAGATTTTAGCCAAAACTGAAAACCCAATCATATATCCGAAAATCCATCCAAAAACCAAAGAGGAAATACAGGAGGGAAATCCAGGATCACTTACCAACAAATATCGAAGCTCCTAGAGGCCAGAAATCACTCCCAAGGACTGGATTTCTCGAACCCTAGCGCTGCTCTTCATTTCTTCCTCCAATTTTTCTATTTTGTCCATCTAATATGCTTCTGTTTTAAACAAATTCCATGATTCTCATCGTGGCATGGGTGCTCTCGGCCCAAAAAATTTTCAAGCTTCCACTAGTGTCTCATCGCAGCGGCCTTGCACCTCACCGCGATGTGACCTCTGTTTCTATTTATCATATTTTGTCCCATTTGGATTCTCTCTCTGGTCTTGGTTCCTGCCTTGCGGCACAAAACACAAGGCAACTTCTTATTAGTTCGCATCTCAATTTGTGGTAATCTAATGAGGGTTGTTACATTCTCCCCTCCTTATAAAAATTTTGTCGTTGAAATTTCAAATGCTTAACTCAAATAAAAATCTGAGGGTACCTTCTTTGCATGGATTCTTCTATCTCCCACATGATGTCATTGGATGTCAGGCTACTCCACAACACTTTCACCAGTTTGATAGTTTTATTTCTGAGCTGCTTCACCTTTACATCAACAACTTATAGTGGCATGACCTCAAAAGTCAAATCCTTTCGCAATTGAACCTCCTCATCCTTGATTATGTGAGATAGATCCAGATGGTACTTCTTAAGTTGAGACACATCGAACACGTCATATAATCCTGTGAGATTAGGTGGTAGTGCCACTCGATACTCTACTAGCCCAATTCATTCTAAAATTTGATATGGACCCATATACCTTGGAGTGAGCTTCTTTGCTCGAATCGATCTTCCAACACCTGTGGTAGGAGAAACCTTTAGAAATACATGATCTCCAGCATCAAAATCCTATGGTCTCCTTCTTTTATCTGTATAACCCTTCTGTCAACTATGGGTGGTCAGAAGCTTTTATCAGATGCTCTCAATTTGTTGAGAGGTTTGATCCACGATATCTAGGCCAAAAGACTCTGCTCACTGAGTTCAACCCAACACAATAGAGATCTGAACTTTCTACCACACAAAGCTTTGTACAGAGCCATTTGCAAGCTTGAGTGGTAGATATTATTATAGGCAAATTTGACCAACGGCAGATATTGATCCCAATTGCCTTTATTCTCCAAAACACAAGGCAGAACATATCTCCTAGAGTTTAGTTCTTTTAGTTTGCCCATTAGATTGAGGATGATAAGTAGTACTGAAATTTAGCTTCATCCCTATGGCCTTCTGAAGGAACTTCCAAAACCTTGACCTAAACTAAGGGTCTCTGTTTGACACAATGTTCATTGGAACTCCATGGATTCTCATGATTTCATCACATATAATTGGGTCAATTTTTCCATGGTAATGGTCTCCTAGATTGGAAGGAAATGGGCCGACTTCGTTAATATATCTACAGCTACCTATATTGCATTATACCCTAAAGAGGTCCTTGGTAATCTCATCACAAAATCCATAGAGATATTATCCTATTTCCTCTTAGGAATCTCCAGAGGTTGCAACAAACTTGTTGGCAATTGGTGTTTAATCTTCATTCTCAAACAAACTAGACATCTGGCTATATATTCTGTGTTATCCTTTTTGATTCCTGGCTACTAGTGCCCTTGCTTCAAATCTTAGTATATCATAGTGATACTTGGGTGAACAGTGTAACTACTCTTATAAGCTTCTTCCAGAATAGTTTCTTACAAACTAGCAACATCTAGCACACAAATCTGACCACGGTACTGAATGATACCATCCCCTAATATATCAAAGTCTTGGGTCTATGCTATTTCAATTCGTTCCTGAATGCCTAAAATATAGTTATCCTCCAACTGTACAAAGCAAATACTTCTCAACAAATCACTCGACACATTAATAGATCCCAATACTAAAACTCCAAGATGCACATTGATGAATAACTTCATATCTCACAGGCTTCCTAGTAGCTATTGTTCTCTCATCATCGTTGTGGCTATATGGAATGACTTCCTTCTCAGCGCATCTGCCATTACATTGGCCTACATAGGATGATACTTTAAAGCAAATTCATAATCTTCTAAGAATTCTACACATCTCCTTTGCCCCATGTTCAACTCCTTCTGATGAAAAAGATATTTCAAACTTTTGTGATAACTGAACACCTCGAATTGAGCGCCATAAAGATGATATCTCCATAATTTCAAGGCCAACACTACAGTCGCTAGTTCAAGGCCATGAATAAGATGGTTCTTCTCATGAGGTTTGAACTGCCTTAAAACATATGCCACAACTTTTCCTTGTTGCATCAACACTTACCCTAAACCCTTCTTAGAGGTATCCATATAAACTATAAGTGAGTCGAATGGGTTACGGATGATCAACACTAGAGTGGATCTCAAATGAATCTTCAATTCATGGAATGCTCTCTCACACTTGTCATCCCAAATGAAAGGTCTATCCTTGAGGGTTAGCCTAGTCAATGACATAACAAGTTGAGAGAATCCTTTAATGAACCTTCGATAATAGCCTCCTAACCCCAGGAAGCTATGAATTTTGGTCACTAATTGTGGTCCTTCCTAATTTGACACTGTTTCTACTTTACTTGGGTCCACTGCTACACCCTCTCTTCAGAAATCACATGACCCAGAAACTTCACCTCCTGTAGCCAAAACTCACATTTACTAAGTTTGGCATATAGTTGGTGATCCCGCATTACTTGCAGCACAATCTGAAGATGAAGTACATGCTACTCCTCACTCTTTGAGTAGATCAGAATATCATCAATGAATACTACCACAAACTTGTCCAGATATGGCCGAAATACCCTGTTCATATAATCCATGAAGATTACAAGGGCATTGGTCAACTCGAAGGGCACTATAAGGAACTCATAATACCCGTATCAAGTTCGAAAAGCTATTTTAGGAACATCCTTAGCATGCACCCAAAGTTGATGGTTTCTCAACCTCAAATCAATTTTTGAGAATGCCAAGGCTCCAGCCAATTGATCAATCAAATCATTGATCTATTGTAAAGGATATTTATTCTTGATTGTCACCCTATTCAACTGCTTGTAATCAATGCACAATGTGAGGCTACCATCCTTATTCTTAACAAAAAACACTGAAGCTCCCCAAGGTAGGACATTTGGTTTGATAAAACTCCTTTTAAAAAAATCTTCAATTCGCTTTTTGAGTTCTTGAAATAGGACTTGTTCCAAGCATCAAATTAATGAAGAACTCTAGCTCTTGTGGTGGTGGCAAGCTGATAAAATCTTCTAGAAACACATCAAGGTATTCATATACAACCAGATATCTTTCTATTCCTCCTTCCACATACACATTAACAGAGAAGAAAACTAGAAATCCTTGACACCCTTTTTGCAAGTACCTGTTGGCTTGGGCAAAGGACAAACAAACATTTTCATCCCCTTGAACACTAGGTATATTTATTGGCAATGACACAATTTTCCAAGCATAGTCAAGAATAGCATTGTTCGCCTCCAACCAATCCATCCCAATGATAACATCGAGATCTTGTAATGGTAGATAGATTAAATCCAAGGTAGTACTTTGATGTCCAAAATGAACCACACAATTCAAACAAGCTTGAGTAGTTTTTAATAAAACTCTTGTGGGTGTAGAAACTGACAATTCAAAAGGTAACTCCATTGCCACAATACCCAATCTCCAAGTACAATCAAAAGATATAAGGGAATGTGATGCATCAGAATGAAACAATGCATGTATAGATAAACCATTGAGTTTAAGTTTACATCAAATTAGATTACGTGCAGCACATGCCACCTATCAAGTTATTGCAAGAAGTCATTCGGGCATTGTTGGCTTTCTCATTGCATCATCACATTTGGGCTCATGGCAACCCAGTGAAATATGTCCCGATTTTTTACAGTTGTAGCATATCAAGCACAGTCGATCACCATGATTCATTCCATATCTTATGCAAGGATTTGAGGCATTACCTAACTGTATTGAGAAGGAACTAAATCTCTGCTTGCAAAGTCACTCTGACTAGGGCTCTTTTGGTCAAATATGCTAAACCGGCCTCTGTTAGAATGATTTAGACCAAACTTGCCTTTACTTCTGCCAAAATAGCTTTCATTATGATGGCTTCTTCCTTTACTAGAACCACCATTGCCACTACTATTGCCAAATCCACTTCCTTTACTAATACCTCCGGTAGGATGAGAAAAGGCACGAATCATTGAATTTCTTCTTTCTTCCTTAGGCTCCTGCATTCACTGAGATAAAACATGCATCCTTGTGTATAAGTCCTCAAAGGACATAAATTTGACCACTGCCAACCTTCCCTTGATTTATGGGCGAGCTTCATCAAACAATCGTTGAGCCTTCCACCTATCATTAGGGTGATTCTTCAAGTAGGTGGAATATTTGGCTAGATCCAGAAATTGGTCGATGTAGTCGTTAGTTGATAAGTTCCCCTGCTGAAACGCTAAGAACTCGGCCTCCTTTTGAATCATCAGGGAAGAAGGGAAGTGGTGTGCAAAAAATATTTCCTTAAATTGTTCCTAATTCATTGGAGCATTCATAGCTTTAATACTTGGTAGGACACTCCTCCACCAATGCTTAGCCTTCTTCTCTAGTTTAAACACTACCAATTGCACCCTTTGCTTAGAGGTGCAATCCATCACATTGAATATGGTTTCAAGTTGATCCTCCCATTCTTCAGCCAATGTAAGATCCATTTTACCTTCGAAAGTCGGGGTGTTGAACTTCCATAAGTTTTTCAAATGAGAAGAGATACCCCTTCTTTTAGCTTTTAGGGCCCTCTCAGATTCCACCTCATCCTCATCATTGTCATTTCCAGCATTCAGATCCCCATGCACGCCATCCTCTTCATTCACATTACCATACTCTTATCGGTTTAATTGCTCTTACATCCCATTTAGTGTTTCCCCCTAGGTATTCACTCGGTTACTTAAGCCTGCCAACATCTTATGTATCTATCTCATCAAATTACTTTTACTCTGTCTTCCCCTATAAGACATTTTCGCCTACACACAAGTAACAACATGTTTAGTTATATGATTCTGGACTAGTATTGCAATGGGAATATACAAGTCTATGCAATTGAAATTGTACCAAGTATTACCGTAAGCAGAAACAATGGCCTGAACCATTGTTCCAATACCAAAATGTAATGACCTACTTCAAATCTAACCATAGACACTAGTTTCACTTAAATCCATCTTTGTTTGGAGATTTTGGACACCCAACATTGTCTTAGCCACTTTTTGGTCAAAACTCACAGCTTACCGCCTCTATTTGCCACTAAAAGCAATTTGACACTCAAGAACCATTCACACATGTCCTATTTGACTCAACCAACTTGTCCAAGGAAATTTTACCCTAGAGAAACTCTTCTGAGAACTGACCCCCTCAAACCCCAAGACCACATAATAGGCTACGTGCCCAAAACACACCTACTAGGCCCAAAA
Source organism: Adenanthera pavonina (assembly GCA_026686845.1). Lineage (NCBI taxonomy): Eukaryota > Viridiplantae > Streptophyta > Magnoliopsida > Fabales > Fabaceae > Adenanthera > Adenanthera pavonina. Next base: position 3,834,065 of record JAIVEN010000019.1, on the reverse strand, counting down.
ACCCCTTTGCGCTCCCACATATGACTGTTCTGACTCACCAATGCACACTCCAACCGACGTCTAAACCATTATCATACAGACACACCAAGATATGCATATGTCCTAGTGGGAAACTCTAGCTGGGCCAACCCTTTAAATATTAAGGATATAAACCCTTTTAATACAATGAAAAGTAGAAAGAATCAGTTTAATTCTCATTAAGTCATTACTTCCTTTGATCCTTTTTTTTATAAAAGACTTTTAACTAACTCCATACATACTAGAAAATTTAGTTAAAGGTAATTAACCTCATTAAATTTGTATAAAATTTCAATTATTTTTTAAAATTATCCCAATGTAATTATCCATATTAATATCAATTGGTAACTTCAAATAAAGGGCATTTTGGGTAAAAAAATTTAATGATCTAGACAATTCCAAAAGTATCTTATATTAAGGACAAAAAATAATTAAAAAAGTCTCTAGAACTGGTGGGAGTATAATAGAATGTCTCCCTAATGGACTTCATTATTATTTTTCTTTTTTCAATTTTTATATTTTTTCATACATAAATAATTATTCAATGTTGAGCATTATATCTTCTTTATTCTTGTTCATTATTCAATTTTAATTATCACATTATACAAAAATTAATGCTTTTTTTTTTAACTCAGGTATTGCTAACTAAATTGCTGCTATTAAAAAGTTCCTTTTGAAGCAAAATAGATGTAGTATTTATTTATATTGCATCTATGTTGTACAATAAAATATCACATGCATAAAATGATCAAAATAAAAGGAAAATCTTTTGGCCGTTGAAATAATAATAAATAAAACTTTTATGACTTGTTTCAGAAAATATATGTTGTGTCTCACTTTTTTCACAAATGCAAATAATTTTTTACTGGTTGTGATGTTTTTTATTACTCCTTCCATTCCATCATATAGGAGATGTTTTCCAATTTTGTTTGTTCCAATATGTAAGAGATAAATAAGTTTTATCTAATTAAGTAATGTATTTTTTTAATTTTCTCATAATTAAAGTAGAGTTATTTTTTTGAGGAGAGTTAAGTGAGTGTGAGATTTATTTGTAATTTTAATTTATGAGAAAAATTAAATGAAGATATTTATAGAAATTTTTTTAATATATTTATAATGTGTGACTATTTTATAAATTTTAATAATATAGTTATTTATTTTTTATATTTTGAAAAGTAACTAATTAACTTAGGCAAGATTTAACAACAAATGTTACAATTCGGAGATATTGTGGTGGTGGAGTAAGGAGCAGCCTGGAGGGATGATCCTAGGAAAGCGTGAATTGAGTGAAGGTGAGTGCTATTCAAAGAAGATTTAAAAAAAAAAAGGAAAAATCATATCTAAGGACACAATAAAAGCATAAAATTAAGTTAACAATCTTTAGAGGTTATAATTTTGTTTTTTAATTTTGGTTATTATTAAATTTTAAAAAATTATGAAAAGTCATTCTTTTTTTAATTTCTATGTGATTCCATTCAATTTTTCAATTTCTATCATTCATTTTTAAATTTGTAATTAAATCCTTACATTTTGTAGATTTTTTAATTTAGTCCTTATTGTTATATTTTTTGCAATGATTTGTAAAATCTTACTGATGCTTTTTTTTAAAAAAAAATTCATACACTTTTGGGTAATAACTTTCCTACAACTTAGTTATAGCATTTATATAACCTGATAGTAATCCTATCAAATTAGTTGTAACTCTGATCCTTGAGAGTAATTATGATTTTGCGGATCTTTTAATCTAAATTTTGTAAGATTTGGATCCTTTTGACATAATTTTCTCATACATTTGACCTATATGTTTCCAAATGTATTGGTGGTTTGTTCATAACCTGCGAGTGTTAAGCTTATAAAATAGTAAAATTTTGTTTAGGATTTTATGAAGGAATATGTGGCATGAAATGCTACGGAACGCGAGTACTTAAGATTCCTCACCATACGTCTCCCAAGTTTCATGAGGCAAGTTATTCAAACCATTTTGTTTAGATTTTTGTCTAGTTGGATATGTTCCTTTATATATTTCATAGTTCGAAAAATATGTAATATTATTTATAATTTATAAATAGTGTAGATTGGAAACAAAATGAAAATGAGTGAATATGGTTGCAAGTAGAGCCCAACAAATAACATTTGAATCTTCTATTTTTAGAGGGTTATGTATTCTAAAACACACTATAGTATGTATTTTTTAAATCAGTTGGAATTGACTTTTTAGATATGTTTTCACATATATATATATATGTAGAGTCGATCGATATAAAAAGTATTATTTTTTAGATTTCTGAACTAGTTGTATTTACAACTGATCTAGAAAGTCCACATTCTAAAAACAAAGCCAAACCAGTAACAGTGTTCATCACATCCCCTCGGTGACAATAAAGATATTGCTAAAGATAATTAAAGTATAATATTGAACTAACTTAACTAGTTTATATACTTAAGGGAGAGGGAGATAAAAATGGAAAGCAACTTACGAGTCCTTACTCTCTTGCTACAGCAAGTGAACCAGCAGCAACAAAATCTTCATAAGATACCTAATTTAAAATTGAGTTGAAAATAAACGTGTTAAAGTAGCATAAATATGTAGAAAATCTGGGGGATTCTATATTTAAAATTCAAGTTAGATGGATTCCTCATTCTCTAATTTGGGGTAGCAGATAGTTGGGGGATCAGCCTGGAAGCAAATAATAGTTATCAAACTACCGCACGTGTCAGTGTTATAGTAACAACCTAATACAAATAGCATTTTATACTTCCAGCAAAAGAGGCAAGATATTTTTAGCAATATCACGAGAGTGCTGGGTGATCGATTTATACGGGTTGTTTCCCCTGAGAAGGTAATTGATTCTTCAATGTCTATTGTCCTATTATTTGGAGTCTGTTATAGTTAGATATGTACTCCGACTTCTAGCCACCAGTCATGCATAATGCATTAACTGATTATAAGGATTGCATGTCGTCCATGGCCTGCCTTTTTGTTTTTCTGGCTTTAACATTAGGCATTCCGGTAGTAGGAAGTGTCTGAGGGAAAGATAGTATTGGGCTGCACAATTAAATCCACCCTTGTTGATGGGTGAAATAAAAAAAGAATAATAGAGGCCCAAAACCAATATTAATTAGGGCACTTTGTGTTAATATTTGCAAAACACAAATGGGTGGGATAAGTTATTATTCCCACTCTCCCATTTTGTGCACGTACGAGAATTTTGAGGAGAGGTGGCAGTGGTGTGAGTATTTTTATATACTCCCTTTCCAAAGAGACGCACTACACGTCATTTTTTTTCTTTGAGGAAACTGAGAAAAATAATTTCAATTAATTCCTTCTCCATTGGAGTGCTTCTACCTTGGGCAAGAGAGAAAAGTCCAAACAGTAATTTTACTCCACTTGTGTGCAGTGTCACTGTATATCAATTACTTTTTATTAGTAGAAGAATATTCTCGACGAGTATGTATTTCTTTCCTACTTTTAAAATTTTTCATTGGCATTAGAGCTTGTTTGATTTCTGGGCAAAATTTTTTTCACGCTACCTTATTGTGTGCTCATAGATTCTCGATGTATATGTGCTTATCTTATATATGATTTGTACATATAAGAAAACCTTTCACAAAATTCACATAATTATTTCAACAATTTTTATCCTCTACGTACTTTTTTATACTACCCTTTTTGTGTTCATAAATTTGCATTCAGTCACCAAGTTTATTGTGAGCGCATATTCAATTTGCATATTGTCTTAGTAATAATTATGAATGCAAAATTAAATGTCCGGGTAAATTAGATTTCTGTATTGGGACCCAAATTTTTCAATTTTTTTCCCAAATGAAGTTAGTGTAAACTTGAAATCGTATGCTATGAAACTTGAAATTGGGTTCCCTCAAATTGCAATTTTTCGGACAAACAAATGCCATCATTGTGTAAAGAATGATGAGACAAAAGCAACATCATCAGAATCACGTCAAACAAACGTTGAATAAGGGAGAAAATAGTGAAAAATGGTGGCGGTTAGCGGATCCGCCACTGGTACGAACCAGGTCGGGGATGACCTGACTGAAGGTTAGGGATGACCTCAACGACATGTTTTGGCGTAAGGCCAAAACAATATGTTTTCAAAAGGCAATGTTCCAAAAAAAAAAAGGAAAACAGGGCGGTTTGAGGCAAAAAAGGATCAGTCCTAGAAGGATCCGACCCAACATTTTTTCTGTATAAAAAAATAAAATTAATTAATTAAATTAATTATTAATTTTTTAATTAAAATAATATTAAAAAGCTGAGGTGGTGCGTAAGGCTCACATGAATTGTTTTTTTGCCGCATGGAGCATTGACCCAATAGAAGACGGTGTGTGGAGTTCACTAGTCCGGTGCGTGTTAATAGATTCCATCTCCATGATAGCGTGTGAAGTGCACACGACTCCCTGGTGCATGGAAAACTTTTGTTTTTTCAATTTTTTAGTGCTTTTGGCAATTTGGATGTTCTAGGGGCATGTGCAGGTGCAAGGGTATTTTTGAGTATGGTTTGATCCTAAAAATCCCTAAATTCTTGAGCTTCATTTTGATATGCTTCATGCTTATTTTGAACATTTTCTTAGTTATTTTTATGGCAAAAAATTTTAAAAAAACCCTTAATAATACCTATTTTTTCTTTTTTTTTTCTTTTGGTATAATGAGTTCCTTAGAGCTCGTACTTACCTTTAATCTAGATTCTAAAAGGTCAAACTCTTAGAGTATATTTCTCTTCCCAATGCTAGTGATGGCATTATAGAATATTCCCCTTTATCATACTCTGAAGAGGTTAATATGTCGAGACCTCCACCATTAGCTGAGGCTCTCCCATATCTTGAAAGCAACCCTTTCGACTATTTACATGATGACAATCTAGATCTCTATATGATGGATCCATATAGTTCTTATGAGAATGATGGCTATTTAATAGCTACTCCTGATACCAACCCGGAAGATACTCCTGAAGAGGATCCATAAAAGGATCCACAGGAAGCACTAGGAGAGGATCTTGAGGAAGTAGAAGATCCAAGTAAGGAGCCATCAAAGGAGCCACAGGAAGAATCAGAAAAAGAGACAAAAGAATCATTAGAAGAAAAAGGGGGTCTCCCAGAAGTACCACTTGACCATCAAATTGGACAACTTGTATTAAGAGTGCAACCAGAAGCTCTAACAGTGGACCCTTATGTCCCAATTGAATCTCCATTTGACATCCTTCACTTGGTCAATAGACTCCATCATGACTTTGTTCATGAGACCCTACCTCTTCACTCATTCCTTTGTGCATTGGAATATTTTCATGAGGAACTTATATCTGATGGTCAATTTTTTGCTGAGCAAACGTAGGTCAATATCCTCTTAGATAATCTTTCTATTGACAACTTCTGGACACCTATTACTTCTCGCATACGGGCTATTCCATAACCTAAGGTCCTTGACATCATCAAATTTTTTAAAGATCATGATGAACAACATTTTTAGACCCACCTAAATGCAAAATATTGTGAGCTAATATTGACGCATCCTCCACCTAAAAGATCAAAGACACACCCTTAAGCAACACAAATAAAAAAAAAAAAGAGGGGGAGAGAAAGAAGCATGATATTTTTTATTCCTTTATAAATTATGTTAATTTAGACTTGGTTTTCTTAGACCTTGTTAGTCATGTTTTTTTAGATTTTAGAACATTGTTATTTTATTTATTTATTTATGGATTTCGATAAGTGATATTTTTTTTTAATTTTATCTGTCAAAAAGTAAATACTCCATCTAAGTGGTAGAAAATGTATATCAAGTGGGAGCTCTTAGATACTGAGCTATTTACAAGCTATAAAATATATAAGAATTATTTGCATAAATCCTTGATAGGAAATAGTGACAAAACTAAGTTTCATGTGATAAGGGTAAACAAAAATGTAGATTCCCTATTGTGAATTTTGGTATAGCTACTCAAGGATAAATACAAATAAAAGACATCGTATAATAATCTGTGCTATAATTATGTAGAATGGCAAGCAAAAATATTATTGTTGAGCTCAATAAAAGGGACAAATTGAATGGTGATAACTGAGATATATGGCATAGAAAAGTATCTTGCAATTTGGAGGAACAGGATGTTACATTTCTTGGAAGAAAAAGAACAACATTACTCCAATCACCATGCTAAGTGTCATGGTAGATGATCTAATGTGTGAGTATAAGTGATATACAACTACACAAAATATGTGAATAGCTCTTAAGGACAAGTTTGGAGGTATTTCTGCCTCTAAGCATAGAAGACTCACTATTAAATTTGACGCCTATAAACTGCGTCCAAATACTCCCATGAAGTAGAATTTACATGAAATGTCAAATATGATTTGGGAGCTGAAGGCTGGCCACGTGCTTTTAGATGAACAGAAAGTTCAAACTGGTGTAAGGTCTCTCCCAGTGAACTGGGAACATATGAAAGTTAATTTGACCCATAATGAAAACATCGCTACTTTCAATGATGTAGTGAGACATCTCGAGCTTGAGGATAAGCATCTAGAGGCTTATAAGTCTTCTAGACAGGCATACATAGCTGAGGATACTGGTCCATCCAACATAAAGGCTAAGGCTAAGAAGGGCAAGAAATTCCAAAATAAGGGGAAAAGAAATGGTACCAACTTCTAGAAAGGAAAATGATCATTCAAGAGGAAATGCAAGAAGGGTCCTAAGAAGACTGACTTATCAAAGGTCAAGTGCTATGCCTATTAGAGCATGGTGCATTTTGCTCATAACTATCCTGAGTAAAATAAGGTATTATGAAAATCTCATTTTGTTCATTATTCTCATGTTTCTAGTACTGTTTTCCTAGTTGAGTCTTCACCTTTTTCATGGATTATAGACTCAGGCGCCACAGAACATGTGACCAAGGATTGAGAGTCCTTCGTGGAATTTTGCAGGGTGCCAAAGCATAGCAAATGGCTTTACGTTGGCAATAACGCGAGGTTTGAAATAAAGGGAATTGGTACTGTCAAGCTACATTTATGTAGCAGGAAAATTTTAATACTTCACGATGTATTATATACTCCTGATATCTGGGGGAATTTAGTTTGTATTATTTGCCTTTTGACTATGGATTTGATGTTAATTTTCATAATAGACTTGCTGGGATTTTCAAAGGGAAAATGCATTATGGTTCCGGTTTTATTTCCAATAGTTTTGTTATTTTAGACATATTTGATAATCATTATAAATATGATTATCAAATATAGATACATGACATGTTAGACTATGACATATTGGCCAAAATAGAATGATTAAACTCGTTAGAGAGTGATTGCTAGCTATAATTAATAAAATGGAAATGTCCTTGTGTGAGCATTGCTTGACTGGTAGAGTAACTAGATAACCATTTGGAACTAGAACTAGAGCAGAAACTCTATTGCAATTAACCCATTCATATGTTTGTAGCCTGATGAGTGTGAGGACAAGACATGAAGCTATTTATTTCATCACTTTTATTGATGATTACTCGTGATTTGATTATGTCTATTTGACGTCCCATAAGTCTGAAGCACTAGAATATTATAGATGTTACATGAACTTAGTTGAAAACCAAATGGACAAGAAAATTAAAGCACTGAGAACTGATCGCAGGCGTGAATATTTATCGGATCAATTCAAAGAGCTCTATAAAGAAAAGGGAATAGTAAGGCAACTTACAATCCCTGGCACTCCACAACAAAATGGTGTAACCGAAAGAAGAAATAGAACATTGTTAGACATGGTTAGGTCAATGATGGCTCAAGTCAATCTACCAATTTTGTATGGGGAAGATGCACTTTTAACAATAGCATTCATTCTTAACCATGTGCCCTCAAAGTCAATCATATCCACAACCTATAAGCTATGGACAAATCGAAAGCCAAATTTAAATATCTTAAAACCCTGGGGGTTGGCAGCATATGTCCATGATCCTCCCCATAAGTATGGAAAGCTAGGTCCAAGAAGGAAGAAATGTATCTTTATTGGATACTCTGAATAATCTAAGGGTTATGTTTGCATTAGAGAAAACTAAGATGAAACTGTGACTAAGATAGAATCTAGAAATGCCACATTTCTAGAAAGTGAATTCCCTAGCAAGAGGAAGGTGGATCGTACTGTATCTCTTTATGAGATACATAAACAAACTGAGAAACAACTTTATATACCTTGACCTCTTAATTTGAGCGGGAACTCTTTGAGACCAATTCAAGATTCTGTTCCAGCACCAAACAACTTACAAGAGACCCCACTGTGAAGGAGTAATAGAGAAAGTGTGTCAAAGAGACGTTTTCTAATAGAAGAGACTGCACTTATTGTTTCTCCACAAGATGATGATAAACCTAATTCAGTACATGTGGCCCTCTCATGCCCTATGAAAAATGAATGGAAGCAATGAAAGAGGAAATGGATTTGACGAGGATAAGCCAAGTTTGGGACTTAGTCAAATTTGACGAGGATAAGCCAAGTTTGGGACTTAGTCAATCTTTTATCTGGATGAAAGGTAATCGGGAATAAATTGGTTCTCAAAATTAAGAGAAAAGCAAATGGATCAATTGAAAAATACAAGGCTCGATTACTGGCAAAAGGGTATGCACAACAGGAAGGTATAGATTATAAAGATACTTTTTCACATGATATACGTTTTAACGGCATAAAGACTGATTTTGGCAATAGTAGCAAGGTTAAATTTTGAACTACATTAAATGGAATAAAAATCGCATTTCTAAATGGTGAATTGGATGAAGAAATCTATATGCAACAACCATTAGGTTTAATTAAGAAAGGGAAAGAGAATAAAGTCTGTAAGCTAAGAAGGTCCATTTATGGACTTAAGTAATCATCCAGACAGTGGTATTTGAGGTTTCACTGAGTAGTAACCTCATAAAATTTCCAAATAAATGAAGACCACTATGTATACATAAAGCGGTTTGAAAAGAATCTTGTGATATTATCTCTTTAGGTGGATGACATACTATTAGTCAGAAATAGTTTAAAATCAATTATAGCTAACAAAGAATAGCTATCTTCAAATTTTGAGATGAAAGACATGGGTGAAGCTAATTATATACTTGGAATTAAGATCCATAGAGATCGCTCAAGAAAATTAATATTCCTTTCTCAAAAGAATTACATTAAGAAAATTCTTGAGCGATTCAATAAGATTGTAAACCAATGGATACCCTTATTTCAAGAAGAGAAAATCTGAGTTGAGACATGTGTCCTCAGATTGAGTTCGAAAAGAAGATAATGGAAAAGGTCCCCTATTCAAGTGTGGTTGGCAGCTTAATGTATGCCATGATGTGTACGAGACCAGATATGTGTTATGCAATTAGTTTGGTCAGTAGGTACCAGTCAAACCCTGGGCAGAAGCATTGGAAATATGTAAAGAGAATCCTGAGATACTTACAAATATCAAGGAAGTGATTTACCTTGGTAGGATACTCCAATGCATATTGGGGAGGAGATCTAGATGAGTACAAATCGACTTTTGGATACATTTTTTTGCTGAACAATGGAGTTATATCTTAGTGTAACAAGAAACAGACTTGTATTGCTTTGTCTACCATAGAAGCAGAGTTCATTGCATGTTCTATAGCAGTATAAGAAGCAATATGGATGAAGAGATTCATAAAATACTTAGGGGTCATTGGTGATAAATTGGATCTTATTTTAATAAACTGTGATAGTAAGGTAGTCACAGCCTACACCAAAGATCGCAAGTATTATAGTAAACCAAAGCACATAGACACCAAGTATAATTTTGTAAGAGATGCCATAGCACCAAAGAGTGTAATAATTTGCCATATTCCTACACATCAAATGATAGATGATCCCCTGATGTAGCCAATACCTAGAGATGTGTATGTTGACCATGTGAAATATCTTAGTATTCATAGGATATGATGTAACACAAATCTTTGTAATGATCAGTTATATGAATGAAATGAAGTACACTTTCTATAATTGAGTAATGTAAATGTGTTTCTAAAAAATATACAATGTCTAGTATGTCATACATGTTTATAAGATTGGTTTTTTCACATGAGCAACCACCTTTGACACTCGTGGAGAGTGGGCAAAGATGAGACATTTTTTGTTCACCAGTAAATCAGCAAGAAGGCTAATATGATAGTGAAATAACACAAAATAAGTCACCCTAACAAAAGGAAGAAAGTAGGTCATGATGAGATCCAACAAATATAAATTTTTGGATTGAATTATGGATACTCATAATCCAGAATACTTGTAACCATATAACAAATGCTTCAACAAAAGATGTTATGATAAGTAGGAGTGATGGTAGAATTTGAGTTAGGCACTGTATATGTCTGAACTTAAATCTGTATGGTGTTAACAACAAACCAAAATTGACATACGCTCTTATGTGATAAGAGTAACACCGTAGCATGCAATTCATATTGCATGTGTTTTTAGAACTACAATTGAGAAGCAAGTGAATAGATTCCTGCTTCATTGCTATGTGAGTCCCAGAGCGGAATAAATCCTTTCATTAATATCCTTATGACTTTGACATTTTTCATGAAGAAATGATTTGATGTTTGCTACTTTGGCATATATTCAATAATCACGATAAATTCAATCTAAAGGCATTATGCTAGGAAAGCAATTGTTTCATATTGAAATGAAATATGGACTAAAGGAATATTACCTAAAAATATACACACCTATACTAATGTCTAAGACATGTGCATTAAGAAGTTATTTTTTTAACATCTTAAGCATAGATACTAAGCATGTAAGAGTAAGGCAATCTAAACTTGTGAGAAAACTTAAGAGGGGTTAGATTTGCCGTGAATAAAAATGTATAGGGGTAAATCTAGAACATGCAATGAATAATATATGAACAAGATAAATATGAGATACATAGGGTTATTTTATACCGATCCAAGAATGGGATTTATAGTATTTTTTATGCACGTATGAGGATTTCGAGGAAAGGTGGCAGTGGTGCAAGTATTTTTTATATACTCCCCTTCAAAGGAGCCATACTACACTTCATTTTTTTTTCTTTGAGGAGATAGAGAAAAACAATCTCAATCAATTCCTTCTCCATTTGAGTGCTTCTACCATGGATAAGAGAGAAAAGTCCAAATGGTGATTTCACTTCACTCACGTGTGGTGTCGTTGTATGTCAATTACCTTTCATTAGTGAAAGAATATTCTTAACGAATATGTATTTCTTCCATACTTTTAAAATTCTTCAAATACAAACTGTTGAAAGGGATTTGCTCAAATCGTCCAACTACAATGTCGGTTGTGCATAACAGTGAAATTATAATAATAAGTCATTCAGGATTGAGTAACCAAAAGCTAGATTTCAAATAGAATAGAAATAATACCAATCAATGAAAAAAATGCAAAAAACTTAGGAACTTATAGTTATTCTACCTTGTGGATGGAAGGATTCATACTCAAGAGAACAATAAGCATGGCACCAAAGAGGAGGGAGAACATAGCAGACAACGGTAAAAGCCACTAATAAAATCAACAAAACAAACAGAACTACATAGTTGAAGAGGGAAAAAATATAATTTTACCTTTTGCAATTTCATATTAGAGGATTGTAACATCTAAATTTCTATGATTTTATTTGAATTATAGTTCAGAGAATTATTGCATAATTAGAATTAAAAGAGCTTAAATATCTTATGAAAATCAAATCAGGGACTAAATTGCAAAGGATGATCAGGGACCAAACTGCAAAGAAAGTTGGATGGCATAATTGAAAATATTAATTTTTAGCAAAAAGACAAAAAAGGGGACATAGATGTCATTTTATCAAACAAATTATCTATTCAGTATTTGCTAAGACTGGTTATAGGAGATGATTCAGGAAAATTATCTTAAGAAATTATATTTTAATAAGCAAAACAAAAAAATAGATATATTGGGCAGAAAATTGATCTGAAGTTCCATAATCTGTAAATTAATAAGAATTAGAAAATAAGTCTGGATCAGGAAACTCAGATATATAAGGGTATAAAAAGAGATACTAGATTTTTCTATAAGGTTTAAATAGCCATAGAACTGGTCTAATGGCTATTGGGCCAAAATCGGAGTCCGGGCCCAGTAAGACTGCACCGGTTTCTTAATGGGCCAAAAGTACTATTCATAGAGGCCCAATAAAGGTGTAGAAAACCCTAATAGGCTAGGGATGATTTTTGGGAAGCGCAGAAGTATTATTGACAAGAATAGCTCAAATGATATCAAAAAAGGATAAAGAGCCCAATGAGCCCAATTCACCCGATTTCCAGGTTAATTAAATTATAGATGACTTAGTATACTATGAAATAATCAAGAATAAGTCCCAAATAATATTAGAAGGTTTATAATAATCCTCTATGTAGAGAAGTTATAAGAAAAACTAATCAACACTAATTTTATCGGTGTTTTCGGTTAGAACCCAATAAGGTAAAATATCTTCTAGATTAAATTATATGGGCTTAGCAATGATTAATTAAGGTCATAATGAGTTTGAAATTCATGTTTTAAATAATTTATGCATGAAAAATTTTACCAGACAAAATTTACATAATTAGAGCCCAAAAACCCGGTATATGTTGAAATTGGGCCTAGAATTAAATGGTTTAAGCCCAAATAATTAAAGGCACTATCTTGGGCTGAATTATCACTCAAATTTCGTGCAAATAAGAAGGAAAAGGAGTGGAGAAGAGTTAACCACCATGCATGACACTATTTCAAAGATTAGGTGTCAAAAATTGGAAGTTTGGATGAAGTAAGCTTATGTAAGCATAATGATGCAATATTTACCTTATTTGGAGATAAAAGTGGCATCCAAATTAATTACAAGAGAGGAAAAATTAATTAGATAATAATTATGTGAAGATATTAGGTGTATGGTGGAGAAAAGAGATGATGTAGTGCAATTTTGGCCCTTGGATCAAAAGTTAATCCAATGGATGGAATTGCTTCTTGTTGTCTATAAATAGGCTCTTCCTCCCCTCCATTATTCACACCAAAAACGAAAATCCACCATATAGTAGTGAGAGAGTGAGTTATAGAGAGAAGGAGGAGAAGAGGAAAGGAAAATTTGCAAGTTTAAGGTAATATCTTTTCCCTTTCTTGCATTTTATTTCTAAATAGTTGTTTAGATCTTGTATTTCTATAATTGGTAGGTAGAAAACATGTTATGTGATGAATATGATAATGATGTTAGATCAAAATGGTGAAAGAATGATGAATATGCTATGAATTTTGCATGAACAAGCATGAACATGTGAAGAACATGATGAACATGCTAAAAAATGCCTTTTGATCCTAAATGTTACCATGCCAAAATGAAATCATGTTTCTTGCAATTATTTTTAAATATTATGCTAAGAATGGGATTATGATGTTATTGGGATTTTCTTAAATCTCACCCCACCAAATATCTAACCATGATTAGGTTCAAATCATGTGAAAGGCAAGGAGATAAAGTAGAATCCATGAAGAAATGTTTAGAAATAGGAAGGATATTTTGGATGCTTATGTAATATCAAGTATAATGACATTTTATGTCACAATTATGTAAATTATGTGTGACTCCTAGATGATGAATAAAAGTATATTTTGGATCAATTTTATATGTGTTATGTGACTACCATTGAAAGTATAGTATTACGGAATTTTAGGGAATGAAATTTGGAAAAATTAGGGTAAAATTGCAAGTAAATTCACGAAATTTACTGTAGCAATCTTCCTAATAAAATTCCAAATTAATATTTTTTCCTTATAGAGTATTTTAAGAGATGAATTTAGCAATTTGAACCACCCTTAAACAATTTTTCTAGAATTAGTTATGAATTTTCAAAGTTCAGCCAAATTTTTATATTTACCAAATAAATAGTGACTTTTGGTAAATTTTTGGAATTTTCGAATTTGGCCCAAATTTACTTCCAAATACATTTAATTGGAACCTAAACTACTAAGAATGAATAGTAAATGGTTCCTAAGGTTAAGGTGTGACAAGGATGGTGTTTGAAGTCCCAGCTATGTTCCAAGCTCTCCCTCAATCATTCAATTTCATATGGGAAATAGGGTTCCAAGATTCACGCACCAGGTCTCTCCCTCAATTGAATTCACCTTGAGATATGCTGAGATAGAAGCTTAAGGGAGAGGTAGAGGGAAATCAAAGGCTTGAAGGGAAGAAGTGGATGTTGACTACGATGGAGGTTGAAGGTGTGGGGAATGGTCAAAGGAGGGAGTCGCCGTTGATTGTGGTGGAGGTCGAAGGTGTGAGGGAGTTGCTGTTGACTAGTTTTGGACTCGAAGTCACAGCTGATTGCATCTTTTCCTATAGTTTGAGTCTCTCGTTGAGTGGGTGATGAAGAATGAAGGAGAAATAGGTGAGGAGGCTTCATGTCCTCACCAATGAAGGAAGGTTTTTCATTGAACCAAAATGAAATGTTAAATTTCGTGATATATACTTCATCTAGTAGTTAATATAAAATTACGTTAATTAAATCACGTGAATTAAAGATGAGAGTCAAAGTTACTTAACTACCTCGACTTCTCTGAAAATCATAATATTTTTTTCAAAACTACCCTTATTTAATATTTTTCGATCTCTCTCTCTTTGAAATACAATAAATAGCAGTATTTTTTGAAAATGTATAATAAATACTACCTTATATATTGTAAAGGGTCATATATTTAGGATCAAAACAAAAATTTTTATATTTAAGACTGAAGGGAGTATTTTAAATTTCCCATAAATGTTTTGGATGGGGCGGATAATTAACTGATATAGAAAGTTGTTTTTTAGATAAGCGGGTTATATATTTAACCTAAAAGGTGTAAACTTGAATAATTTGCTTACAAAAATGTCACCTATCACAATATTTTATGAACTGGTTCCTTTTAACTGATCTAAAATGACAATGTAAAACAGGCATTTGGTACTATTGAAAATTATATAAAACAATATGATTGTATATATATATACATACACACATGTTTTCTCGCCAAGCCTTTATATATAATTATAAAAGTCATGATAAGAGATTCAAATGTAAAAAATAAAGTTAGGTAAAGCTAAAAATAATGTGGGATTTAAATTTAATAAGAAGTGGATTTATATGTGTTCAAAGTGGAGGCAACTACAACAAATTTAAAATGATCAAAAAGACTTAGACTATGTTTGGGAGTTTAAGACTGAATGGGATAGTCATTCATAGAATATAATAGAATGGAATGAAGTGGAATGAAATATAATGTTCTATTGTTTGGGAGTTGTATAAGGGGAAGAAACAGTCTTATTTGACCATTGTTTGAAAATTATTATAAAATGGATGAAATGGAATGGATTATAATTATTTTTTTCAATATTACCCTTATTTATAAATTTAAATAAAAAAATGTGTGAATAAATTTTTGTTCTTTTCACATAAAATTTTTTTTTAATTGCTTTTGTTTTCTAATAAGAATATCTTTCAACAACAACAACAATAATATGTTCTTCCAATAATAATATTAGTAAGGAAGTAAAAATTTTATCAAACAACAAAAATAACTAAACAATAATTTTAAATTAATGTTGAAGCCCTTATCATAATAACTACCATTAAGTTATTATAACATTGCTGCTACGAAACCTATTAATAACTACCAAAAAGAACACACATCAACTAATATGGACAATATCAACAAAAGCATGGTAAAGGACTTGAAACAAATTATACTTGGTTGTGTCTAGGGTTTGCAATAACTATTATGTGATGAAAACAACTGAAGTAAGTTGAGTAAGACACTCTATAGTGGGATTATCTTTGATAGTTGGTGGGAGGCGTGAAAAAATATTGTGGGGTATGTATATAATTTTTATAAGTTTATAGGGTAATTTTGTAATTGAAATAATTATCCTTAGTCACTCCATCCTTGACCCCCCAATTTGGAGGGAAAAGAAAAATTAGATTTAGAATGGCTAAGGATGGCTTGAGAGGCCATTCCTTTCCATTTCATTCCCTCTTAAAAATATCTTCCAAACAATGGTCTAACTCATAAAATCATTTCACTCCATCCCCTTCCACTCTAAAAAAACTCCCAAACACACTTTTAGGTATCTTTTGTAGTTAGGAATATTCTCATTATGCTGCTATTAGACTTCTCACATGATCACTCAAATTAACTTATTCTGATTGCATTATTCCATCAATTCTTTCTTGATTTTTTATCTATTTTTTTATTTCCATCTATAATCATTTTCATTTTTAATTGACATGAGATCATAATTTATAAATAGCATTCCTCCCGCAAAGAGAAGGTAGCGGTGGAGATATATAAGGTGACATTAAATTATGTGGGAAAAAAGGCCTAAAACCTGAAGCCATGATCATCACTCCAAAGCCTGAAGAAGCCTAAGGGTACATTTGGTTCAACTCCCTATCCCCCTTGAAATGGGAATTGGGACTCTATTCCAAGTGGAAGTTTGTTTGGTTCGTTTTAAGATCAAGAATAGTCTCTCCCATGATAATCCTAAGTCCTGAAAAAATGGAAGTCCAAATTCCATGCACAAATCCTGTCTCTCCTTATTCTTTGTGGTAGGAATCCTTACTATACAATTATACCCTTCCACACCTTCGACCTAAAAATCACTCCGACCTTACCATCGTTAATTATAAAACACCATTCTTAATATATATATATATATATTAAAATATTGAATATTGATATATTATTGATAGGCTATTGTTAATTATTGATAATTGTTTTAAAAATTTTTCTTTGTAATTGAAAAAAAAAAACTCTTGGAAGGAGAGCTTTCACTTTCATGTAGTTCAATTGGGTTCAAATTAAATTAATTGAGGTTCAATATGATTTTTGGAAACAAGTTGATACATTTTTAATAGTATTCTATTTAATGTAAACTTTAAAATGTGTAAAAATTTTTGAAGTTATAAATATTGGAAATATTTTTTAAATTTGATAAAATGAATAAAATCCACCTAGATAATAATAATTTATTATTTAGACAAATTGTGAACTTTAAATGTGATTTGTTATTGTTAGAAAATGGAAGAGGAGAGGATTGAGGAAGGGGGAGAAGAGATAATAATAATTAGTGGCAATTGAAAATTCTTCATTAGTTCCAACAAGTTGTTTAGTGTAATTTTCCTATATGACTTTTTCCTAAAAATATTTAATTTAAAAGTTTAAATAAAAAATAGAATTGAAATATACGTAAGTTTTCCTTCTACTTTTTATATTACAATTTATACTTAGATATTTTTATTTAATAAAAATAAAAATATGTAAAAGCTTAAAATATGAGGTTATTGTCTGAACAAAAAAAAAAGAGGTCACTCGTTTGTAACTAGAAAAAAAAAAGAAAAAAACAGAAGTCACGTTACAAACATAGTATTAGAGCAATTGATATTGGACTAAATTTTTACTTAGGGGCAATTTTGACTTTTTGCATATTATTCACATTCCATTTAAGTTGTTACTTATGTTTTTCTCACGGTAAACTAAACAAATTTTGACTCACAGGATTTCATTCCATTCCATTCCAAATAATTTTATGAACCAAACGGGCCCTATAGGTCCTATGAAGTTCCTATGTATTCTAATGGTTGTAAACAATATCTATTTAGTCATGTTTGTTGCTATAGGGTGTGGATTCTAAATTATGAATAACCTTGATATTATGATATTTAGTCATCTTTGTTGATATTATGATAAAAAACCTAGTATGGTATTATGCTTATATTCAATGTCTTCACTATTTTTATAAATGTTCCCAAAATTAAAAAAATATATATATATGATGGTCAATGTTCTGTTTTCTTTTTTTATGTACTTTTTAATTTGAATTTAATGTTTTTAGATAATGATTCTTTTCATACTTTCTCTGCAATCTTCTCAATTGATTACAATTGAATTTTTGAGAAAAAAATTTATAAATAGACAATCTTTTTTATTTAATGATTTATAAAAAATATGATTTTCTACACAGGTTGCCTTTTAAAACCAATGTAGAAAATCATTTTCTATGTTGGTAATCTTTTTTAACTGATGTAAAAATTGCTTTTGTTTTTTAAGAAAAAGAAGTTTCAATGTTGTAGATATAATTTTCGGAAACCTTTTTTTTTTCTTCAAGAATGATTTTAAAATGTTTCCAAAACTTTTAAAAACGCTTTTAATAACAAACGTTCCTGAAACTCATTTTATTTAAATGGAAATTTCTTTGTTTTCTTTTTGTCACTATATTTCTACCATTGCTATATATATATATATTCTAATTTTAGAGCTGATCTATACTAATCTTACCCAAAAAATAATTAACACATACTTATCATTTAGGAATCAAGCATATACTTTGTCAAAAAGCTATAAAGCAAGGTATGATTTCTAATAAAGTATAATAATACTTTGCTAAGAGATAAAAAGACTAATTTAACATATATGATTTCTAAATGACAAAATTAGTCTATTTTGAAACATGCAACAACATCCACCCTAACGGTAGAGCATATTAGATTTCATCTTACTTAATTCCCTAAAATCATTGTCCCAAGTATGAAGTGCATCAGACAATAATCTAATCTCTGCAGAAAATAATAAAAAGAATGGAAGTATAGCACAAAAGAATGAAAGATTAAAAAAAGCAAGCATACTAGAAAAGATTAAAATTAACAATAGAAAATAATCCTCTACCAAGAAAGTGGAAAATGAATGACACACAAGACCTATCTGCATTGGTGCACATAAGGGATCATGTTGAATTAATCAAAAAAATAAGAATGAAAGTATACCACAAAAATATCTAATGAAAAAAAGAAGTAACTATCTCAAGGAATCCCAACAACTTCTATCAAAATCTAAAGCAGCAAAATAGTATCATTGGATTCCTTGTTCAATCAAAAACACTTACGGTGTGTTGTCCAGAGATAATTCTGGAGACATGGCTAGGTTTAAGGTGTTTCTCCTTTCCCTGAGAACTATATCAAAATAGATACATCCTGAAAGCAAAGCAAAAAATAATAAATTACTTTCAACTTTTGGCAGCAGAAAAAAATATCAGACAATCAATTTCTTGATAATGGAATCAGCTAACATATTCACCTCATGCAAAATAAATTGCAAGCAATAATACTATAACAATAACAACCATAACGCAATTAAGTAATGAAAAAAGTTCACATTAAAACCATATATAGCATAGTTTAATATGGTCATTAAGGTTAAATATGTTCACAATTGTGCATAACTTCAATTTTGAAAACCTGCATTTGACCCAAAAAAAAATTGAAAACCTATAAAGAAAACTAGAGTTAATGCCCTGGCAGACTTTGAAAAGCTTTTAGCAAGGCAAACGTCCATCAGTTGAAGTTAAAACTATGTAACAATATTAGGTTCCCAGCTTCACATTTTCAACTAGTCACTAAAAAATTCATGTGAAGTAGTCATAAACCATCATGATTTCTCATTTTTCTTTCATTTGTTGCCAATTCACACCTCCTAAATGACAATAGAGATACCCTTGTTAGATAGGCTGGCTTCCCAAGAGGGGGGTGAATTGGGAAGATTAAAAGTTTTCTGCAAAATGTCAAGAAAGTGAAGAAAGTAAAGTGTAATGGTAAAATAGAGTATAGGAGAATAAGCAGTAAAAGTAGCGGTAAGGAAGAGAAGACTCAGATATTTATCCTGGTTCGGTCTTTCAACTTTACTTACGTCCAGTCCCTAAGTCACCACTTGAGATTTTTCACTATTCTGCAAGAATTTAGTGGGCTTCTAGTAAACGCCTCAGTACAAAGTTGATGCTTTGTTTTGAGAGCTCATACTTTCACTCTTTGCACTCTCACTTAATACTTCCCCAATCCCTTGTGATATCCTCTCACAAGAAAATCTTTCTTCCAGATGAAGATAAGATTATGTACAATTAATAAAATTCGAATTTCTCAAGTCAAAATTCGTCTGTCAGAGAAGCCTCTTTTCAGACTTGTTCATTTTCAACATGAAATTTGAATTTTCAAAATGACAGATCAGTATAAACCTTTCAAACTTCGTCTGTTGGTGGGTGTTTTTCAAATATTCCATGAATTAACATAGAATCAAGGTTTTAAAACATCTTTTTACCAAATCAAAGTCTTTAACTCAAATTAAAACATTACTAAACATTCTACATCTATTCTTGCACTGATTTCCCTAGAATTCTTTCACTTGAAACCTTTTGTACACCTTTGATATCTTTATTCCAAGCTCTTGAAGGTTGGTTTGGAGTCATCAAAACACTTGATTCAACATTCTCTCCCTTTTTGATGATGACAAAACAACTTACAAACTAGATTAGTACTTGGATTTGCTTTAACAAGCTCCCCCTCAACATATGCATTATAATCCAAAGGATATCATGATCAAGTAAAGAGATTAAAGAGATTCAAAGATCTACAAGAGTAGATCATTGCAACCAAGGAATTCTTTCATTTCATCAAATGTTGCATTACAAGAGACAATTAATGCAAGATATTACAGAAACACAAAACACAAACAACAGAAACAAAATATAGCACTACAAGAGGACCCAAGCCTAAGTTCTAATCACTTTTTCTTGGTCTTCTTGCTATAAGTCTTTCCAGAAGGCTCAGCAGCAGACTTTCCAGACTTTCCAATTTGCTCACTCTTCTCCCCTTTTTTGGCATCATCAGGAAGGTGAACAAAATCAGTAGGAGGAGGGATCTGAGACATTGGAATAGCTTGAAGAGGCACAGGGATAAATGGCATTTTTGGATTGAGCTTTGGCAAGGATCCAGAAACTTCAGAACTTGTGTCTTCATCTTCATCATCAGAAATATCAAGAAGTTCAGAAATTTCTTGCCATGTAACTGCTAATTGTGCCCTTCTTTCCTCCGAGAAACCATAATATGTAACAGGTGAGGGAGCAGGAGGAGGAAACATTTCTTCAAGCCTTCTTCTCTAAGCTTGCAAAAGAGCATTATATGCAATGGCTTCCAAATCAATAAAAGGCACAATACTTCTTTCTTCATTTAGGGCAGCCTTCATGAATGGTGAAGTGGAGATGGCTACCACTAATCTTTCTACTTACTCAGATTCTTGCTGAGATAGGATTGACTCTTGAGCATCTGCTGGAATGGGGTCATAAGAGCTTGAATCCCGAGGGCCTTCTTCTTCCATACCATAGTCCAAGGGAGGATCAGGACTTGGTGTGCTCATTGTACCAGCAACTTCAGTATCATCTACAACATCATCATGTTCAGAAGAGGCTAGCTCAAAGGGGCTTGGAGGCTTAGGAGTTGGAGACTTAGCAAGCTCAAAGAATCCTGGCTGAGGTGGAGCTGATGTGGCAGGAATGACGTTCTGAATGTCTTCATATACATCAATAACCACCTTCATGTTCTTGGCCAACTAGTGGATCTGATCTTGTAGATGAGCAAATTTCACATTTTCCCCATCCCTGATGCTTAGTATGAGTGTAAACAGACTATCATACAACTTAGTGATCTTGGTTGGCTTGGCACGAGAGGAGGGAGTAGATGGAATGTGAGCAAGCAGAGATGGAGATGGGACAGGCTAAGAAGGCTGAGGTGTAGGTCCTGCAGGAGCCTCAGAGGTTCCTTCTTGCTGTAGGGAGGCATCTTCGACATGTTAGCAAGGCTAACTTCCCAAGAGGAGGGGTGAATTGGGAAGATTGAAATTTTTCTGCACAAAGCAAAGCAAGTGAAGATATCACAGAATAATGAACACAACATGTAAAACAGAGCAAGCTGAAAAGTAGAGATAAGGAGGAGAAAACTCAGTGATTTATCCTGGTTCGGTCTATCCACTTGACCTACATCCAGTCCCCAAGACACCTCTTGAGATTTATCCACTATCCAGCAAGAATTTCAACGGGCTTCTTGCTAAAGCCACAGTACACGAGTATGCTCTGTTCTGAGCTCTCTCAAACTCTCTAAGCACTTTCTCTAAGTGCTTCCCAATCCCCTTGTGAATACCCCTCACAAGTAAATCTATCTTTCAGATGAAGAGTAGATTGTTTACAAATGAACAACTCTCTTGAATAGAGTAGATATGAAGGTTTAAGTACAAATAATGAAGTTGGAAGGGTAAAAGCTTTTGAGATGAAAATTCAGCAGAAATTCGGTATATACAAGTTTGATTCGTTACCCACAACTTCAAATGATGTTGTATTTATAGATTTACATCTCAAATATCCATTAGAGACTAAATCTATCCGTTGGGGAAGTTATCCAACGGTTACTCTGAAAAACTATCCGTTTACCAATTGCATTTAATGTTTCTGACATACTAAAATTTGAATTTTGGTTGGCCAACAGACGAATTTCGAGGGAACCGAAGGTTAAAGCTTCCAACGTTAAAAATACGAAGTTCGTCTGTCCATAGAGTGAAATTTGAATTTTGAAACTTATAAAATATTTTCACAATGTGACATACGAATTTTCAAGAAGAAAGTTTTTCTGTAAATCGTGAACAGTGTTTTCAATTTTCTACAGTACCCTCGAAATTTGAATTTTGGATGCCCAAAATTCGTCTGTCCGTTGAACGTTCAAATAGGCACCATAGTTCACTTTCTTTGAAATTCGAATTTTGGCAGAGTGAAATTCGTCTGTCAGAGACCAATTTTGAGACTTAAATCTTTCTTGATCTCAGATGAACTTTATCAAACTTTCAGACGAATTTCTTCTATTTTCTCAAGTTTTGTTTTGTCTGAAATTCGAATTTTGAAAGAGTGAAATTCGAATGTCACAAAGTAGCTCCCTTGATTAAGATGAAAATTTGAATGTTGCTAAGTCAAAATTCGTCTGTCAGAGAGCATTTTTCAAACTTAGTTTTTTCTTGATTTCAGATGAATTTTAGCAAAGTTTCAGACGATTTTCTTTGGTTTTCACAAATTGCATTTTGTCTGAAATTCGAATTTTGAAAAAGTGAAGTTCGTCTGTCACAAAAAGGCTTCTTTCAGACTTGATGAAAATTCGAATTTTGAAGGACCAAAATTCATCTGACAGAGGGACACCTCTCCAGACTTATTCAGTTTTAGCTTGAAATTCGAATTTCCAAAAGCAAAGTTCGAATTTTCAACTTGACAGATAAGTTATACTTTCAAACTTCATCTGTTTGTGAGTATTTTTCAAATAAGTAAAGATTTAACTTTAAATCAAGGTTTGAAAACGTCTTTTTCTCAAATCAAAATCTTTTACCCAATATAAACAAAAACTAAAGATCCTACAAAAGATCTAATAGCAAATACTCAGAAAATCTTCACTTGAAACAGCTTTGATCTCCTTTGATATCTTCAATCCAAGCTCTTGAGTGTTGGTTAGGAATCATCAAAACACTTGATCCAACATTCTCCCCCTTTTTGATGATGACAAAATAACTCACAAACTGGATTAGTACTTGGGTTTGCTTACACAAGCTCCCCCTCAACATATGCATTATAGTTCATAAGATATCATTTTCAACAGATTAAGCGAAGAGATGCAAAGCCCAAATCATTGCAACCAAGAACATAATTTACTTAAACAAATTGTTGCAATACATATTTCAATTAGTTCTTAAAACATCAAACAAGCAAAAGACAATAAAACAATTAAAACTAGATACAACAAGAAGATTCAGCCTAAGACCTAAAAACATCACTTCTTCTTTGGCTTAGACTTCTTGCTGTAAGTCTTTCCTTTCCCAGATGACTCAGCAGATCTTCCAGCTTGCTTAGTCCCAGTTTGCTTTATCTTCTCCCCCTTTTTGGCATCATTAGAAAGCCCAGCAAAGTCCATTGGAGGAGGTATCTGAGTGAGAGGAACAACACGAAGAGGGACAGGAGCAAAAGGAATCTCTGGCTGAGCTGGTGCAGGGGGCTCAGCAGGCTCTTCATCAGAATCATTAGAGACCTCAAGCAGCTCTTGCATGTCCTGCCTGGAAAGAGCTAGCCGAGCTCTCTGTTCCTCTGACAGCCCATAATCAGCAAGAGAAGGAGAGGCTGGTGCAGGAGGAGGAATCATTTCTTCAAGCCTTCTCCTTTGAGCTAGCAGAAGGGCATTGTGAGAAATAGCAGCAAAGTCAATAACAGGCACAATGCTCCTTTCCTCATTGAGTGTAGATTGCAGAAATGGTGAAGCAGAAATGGATGCTACCAGCTGCTCAACTTGCTCAGACTCTTGGGTGGAAAGGATGGAGTCCTGAGCAACTGCTTCACTCTGCTCAATTGGGCTTGTTTCCTGCAGACCCTCTTCCTCCATGCCATAGTCCAAAGGTGGACCAGGACTTACCTCATTGTTGGAGGCCTTTGGCGTGCCAGTTGGTTCAGTCTCTTGCATACCAATATCAGGGATAGGAGAATCCAGCTCAAAAGGACTTGGAGGCACAGGAGATGGAGACAGAGTAGGCTCAGGGATACCAGGCTGAGGTGGAGCTGAAGTGGTAGGAATTGCATTTCTAATTTCTTCATAGGCATCAGCCACCACCTTCATATTCACAGCCAACTGATGGATCTGATCTTGTAGATGAGCAAATTTGGCATTTTGCTCATCCCTAATGCTGAGAATGAGTGTTGACAGATTGTCAAACAGCTCAGTGATCTTAGTTGGCTTGGCTCGAGAGGAGGGAGTGGAAGGAGGGTGAGTAGGCCTGGATGGAGATGGAATAGGCTGAGAAGGCTGAGGTACAGATCTGCCAGGAGCCTCAGAGGTGCCTTCTTGTTGGAGGGATGCATCAGCAACAAAGGACAAATCTTCAGATTTTCCTGCTCCCTTTCCAACCCAATGTCCTTCATCTCTTTCAATGCCCATCCTTTGCAATTCTTCTTCTTTGAACGCCTCAGTGAGCTTCCCTTTCCCCTTTTCAATGTGCTGAATCCTAGCATGCTGCAGGATTCTTGAAATAATTACTGCATAGGGGAGTGTGGAATCCTTCCTCTGATCTCTTGCTTTTATCATTCGCTGGAGAATGATATGACCCATATTGATCAGCTTCCCACGTATGATAGCAGTCATCACATGAGCCTCTGCCCTTGTTATCAAATTGAAGCTGCCACCCTTGTTGAATATGATCCTGGACACTATGTAGTGCAAGATCCTTACTTGTACACTTAGATCTGTGGGCTTCAACAGATTTATTGTGGGCCTATTCTCCCTTCTTCTGAATAAGGTGTCCAAGATAGTGCTCTCCTTGTAATATAGGAAGGGCTCACCTTCTTCGTCAGCTGTGCTAGCCTCATCCATATACCCAGAGGCTGTAATGTCAACTTTCAGCCCATCTTGACCTGGGATTTCCAATACCTCATTGAAGGTTTCATCAGCAAGCCAAATGGTCCTTGATCTCAAGGTGACCTCCCATTTCCTTTTCTTGCTGTTATATTTAAGAGAGGCATACCAAGTCTTCACTACCTCATCATCATATTTTTCAGCAATTTCCAACAGATTTCTATATTTTATCAACCATATTGCAGCATCAAAGTTGTTGGATATCAGAAATTGTTCCATATTTACACAGTGAGGCTTGATTACCTTTTTGTTTGAAAACTTGGTAGTGTACTCTTCTTGAATCTCTGGGGTGCTCCACAGTGGTAGTGTAGTCAATTCAAACTCTCCAGATTTAGTAGAAGAAGAGGAAGCCACAGCAGCAGTATCAGCCGAAGGAACTGCAGATTTTGAAGATAAGGGCCCAGCTTTCTGAGGTTCTGACTTGGATGAAGATTTTTGGCATTTGGAAGGAGTAGCTTTACCGGGTTCGGCCTTTCTCTTGGATTTCTCTCCTTCCTTTGTAGCATATTGAGATTTGACCGTCCTTTTTGGCCGAGTTCCAGCTTGTCCTGTTCCAGGAATCTTCACTCTCGCCATTTCTTAGTTGAATGATGCAGAATGTGGCTGAGAATAGATTTAAGGGATGCGAAAGGAAGTTTAATCGGTGAGAAAAGACGGTTTTTGGACAGGAGTTAAGAGGATTGAAGAGAGAATCAGAACAGACTTGGAGAAGTTACAAATAGGGTTGCGTCTGTTCTGTGGGAAATCGTCGGTTTTAACGCATGTAACAGTCTGACAGACAAATTTTGAGGGGTCAAAATTCGAACTTCTGGCAGTTACAAGTTAAACCGTTCAGCTCGTCTTACTGACAGACGAATTTTCATCTTGAAAGTTCATCTGACAGAGGCTTGAAACAATCAATACATACACAATCAGACGAATTTTGCTCCGACAAAATTCGAATGTTGAAAAGAAAAACAGCTTCAACAAACAAAACTTCAACCAATAGACGAATTAAGCATGCAGAGCAACATCTTTCAAGCATTCAATCATCAAGAGCATAAGTCAACAGACGAATTTCGAACTGAAACTTCAAATTTTTCAACTTTTATGAATATTGTCCAACATTAGTATGTTAAGAAGTAATAATTCGTATAACAGTGATGGACAACTATAACTTTGAAATTTCTGTTTTTGAAAATTTGAACTTTCAAGCTTTAACAGACGAATTTCGAGGCATTACCGAGAACTGTTCAAGGCATAACAGGCCAAAGTTCGTCTGTTGATCAACCAAAATTTGAATGTTGACCAGTTCAAAAACACAGATTATCAATGAAATTCATCTAGCAATCAAACATCATACAAATTTCAACTTTAAAAAAAAACTTACAGAATGGATCCAGACCTTAGAATAATTATCATTCACTTCATTTTCTGGTTGTTCCAATCTGGAGTGCTCCAATCTTTCAAACTTTTAGCCATTGATTTTCACAAGGAGCACCTGCAACTATATTAAAACATACTCCGATGCTCAAGTTAGAATAAATTCTAGTATTAAAAATTCTAAAGACAGAATTGCACAGAAATGACTTACAATTCATTGGGATTTACCATTCCCAATTCTCTTCTTATTTTGCAATGCCTGTCTTCTGGTAGAGGTTTGGTTAGTATGTAGGCTAGTTGATCCTCTGTTGGGATGTATTCCAGCTTAACTTCTTCTTTCAGAACATGATCCCTTATGAAGTGGTGTCTAACCTCAATATGTTTCGTCCTTGAGTGCATGACAGGATTTTTAGTGATGTTTATGGCACTTTGATTATCACACATGATGGGTATCTCTTTCATTTTAACCTCAAGATCCTCAAGCTGCTGCTTCATCCAGATGACTTGGGCACAACAGCTTCCATCTGCAACATACTCAGCTTCTGCAGTGGATAGAGCCACACTGTTTTGCTTTTTGCTGAACCATGAAACCAGGGATCCTCCAAGAAACTGACAAGTTCCACTTGTGCTTTTTCTGTCAGTTTTGGATCCTGCAAAATCAGCATCCGTGTATCCTTTGAGATCTTCTCCATTGCCTTTTGGATACCAAAGACCCATCTGTGATGTTCCAATTAGATATCTGAAAATTCTTTTCACAGCTGTTGCATGGGTTTCTTTGGGGCATGATTGGAACCTTGCACACATGCAGACACTGAACATAATGTCAGGTCTGCTGGCAGTTAGGTACAGCAGGGATCCAATCATTCTTCTGTATTGAGTAATGTCAAACATTTTCCCATTTTCATCCATGTCCAGTTTGGTTGCAGTGGCCATAGGTGTTCCCATTGGCTTGGCATTCTCCATTCCAAACTTCTTTAACAGCTCCTTTAGATACTTGGATTGACTGAGAAAGATACCATCATTAAGCTGTCTGATTTGCAATCCAAGGAAGAAATTGAGCTCACCCATCATGGACATTTCGAATTCTCCCTGCATTAACTTAGAAAATTCCTTGCAAAGAGTTTCATTAGTAGCACCGAAAATAATATCATCAACATAGATTTGGACAATTAGTAAATCTTTATTCTCTTTCTTAGTAAATAAAGTTGTGTCAACTTTGCCTCTGTTAAATCCTTTTTCAGATAGAAAATTGCTCAATCTTTCATACCATGCTCTAGGGGCTTGTTTTAATCCATAAAGAGCTTTCTTCAGTTTATAGACATGGTTTGGTTTTGTAGAATCCTCAAAGCCTGGAGGT
Organism: Adenanthera pavonina; assembly: GCA_026686845.1. Classification (NCBI taxonomy): domain Eukaryota; kingdom Viridiplantae; phylum Streptophyta; class Magnoliopsida; order Fabales; family Fabaceae; genus Adenanthera; species Adenanthera pavonina. The sequence goes on along the minus strand of JAIVEN010000019.1, from coordinate 3,806,053 downwards.
TGATCTACATAAACTTCTTCCATGATATATCCATTCAGAAAAGCACTTTTTACATCCATTTGATATAGCAAAATATTTTTCATGCATGCATAAGCTAGTAGAATTCTTATAGCTTCTAATCTGGCTACTGGTGCAAAGGTTTCTTCAAAATCAATACCTTCTTCTTGATTATACCCTTTAGCAACTAATCTAGCTTTATTTCTGATTATAGTTCCAGATTCATCAAGTTTGTTTCTGAAAACCCATTTGGTACCAATAACAGGATGATTTTTGGGTCTAGGTACTAAATCCCAAACTTGATTTCTTTCAAACTGATTAAGTTCATCTTGCATTGCCAAAATCCAGTAATCATCAGTTAAGGCTTCTTCAGCACATTTGGGTTCAATTTGAGAAATGAAAGCACAATTTAGCATTTGATCCCTTAACTGTTTTCTGGTTTTGACTCTCTCTTGAATATCTCCTATCACTTGATCAACAGGATGATTCCTTTGATATCTCCAAGCTCTAGGGAGTTCTTGAGATGTTTCTTCATTATTTTCTTCATCAAACTCTTGCTCCTGGATATCTTCCTCTATGTTAACAGATTCAGATATTTTTGGAGGTTCAGTTCTACTTTTATCAGAAATGCCCAGTTTTTCAAAATTGAAAGCAAGATCATCCTCATTGGTAATATGTTTTGAAACAGTTTCATTTTCAATGAAAACCACATGCACAGATTCTTCTACCACATTTGATCTTTTATTATAAACTCTATATGCCTTACTCCTACTAGAGTAGCCTAGAAATATACCTTCATCTGATTTGGCATCAAATTTACCTAGGTTTTCTTTGCCATTGTTGTGAATGAAGCATTTGCACCCGAACACATGGAGATGGGACAGATTTGGCTTTCTCCCCTTGTACAGCTCGTATGGAGTCTTTCCCAGGATGGGTCTGATGTAGGCTCTGTTGATGATGTAACTTGCTGTGTTCACTGCATCAGCCCAGAACACTTGAGAAAGTTCCTTCTCATTCAGCATAGCTCTGGCCATCTCCCCAATAGTTCTGTTCTTCCTTTCTACTACTCCATTTTGTTGAGGAGTCCTAGGAGCTGAGAAGTTGTGGTCAATTCCATGCTCACTGCAGTACTCCAGGAAGTATGCATTTTCAAATTCTCCTCCATGATCTGATCTGATAGACACAATAGAGATACCTTTCTCATTTTGCACTTTCTTAACTAAGGTAACAAATGCATCAAAGGTATCACTCTTAGAAGAAAGGAATAATGTCCAAGTAAATCTAGAATAATCATCAACAATTACAAGCACATACAGATTACCACCAAGACTTTTCACCCTAGATGGTCCAATTAAGTCCATATGCAGCAACTCAAGTGGTCTTGTTATGGTAACTATGTTTTTAGATTTGAAGGATGATTTAATTTGTTTTCCTTTTAAGCATGCATCACATTCTTTATCCTTTTCAAAAGATATTTTTGGCAAACCAGTAACTAGCTCATTTTTAACCAGTTTAGACAATTGATTCATATTGACATGAGCTAATCTCCTATGCCATAACCAACTATCGTTATTTTGACTAATTAAGCACACAGAATCTAAAGGAGGAAGTTCATCAAGGTCAATAGTATAGCAGTTACCATCTCTTTGAGCCTTGAGGATTACTCTGTGATCACTTTTTCTGATGACCAGGAAAAACTTTGAGTCAAACAGCACCCAGTTTCCTTTGTCACAAGTCTGACTCACGCTTAGTAAGTTGTGGTTGAGGCCAATCACAAACAGCACCTCTTCAATGGATGTTTCAGGATTTTTACCCACAATGCCAATACCAACAATTTTACCATATTGATCACCTCCAAAGGTCACCTTTCCTCCTTTCTTGTCTCTAAGGGTGATGAACTTCTCCTTGTCACGAGTCATGTGACTTGAGCAGGCACTGTCCATATACCATTTGTTACTTTTCTTAGCTTTGAGACAGACCTGCAAAACAATGTTTATGATTTCCTTTTAGGTACCCAAATTTTCTTGGGTCTTTTTTGGTCAGTATATTTTTCCCTAGATGCAGATGCAACTTTGGGAACCCATTCAACTTTCCTGCCAAGACCATTTTTCCTCAATTCACAGGAACTGGAAATATGTCCCTTTTTATTACAGAAATAACAGGTAGTGAAAGGACTGCTAGATTGAGATGCAGGAAGAAAACAGTGCAGATAATACTTTTGTCTAGAATGCCTTGGTTGATCATATGTTTCAATATGAGGTGATGCATTAACTTTCTTTTTATTGTTCTTAGCATGCACAAAATGTCTCATATATGCATTTTGATTTTTCTTCCTAATCTTTTCCTTGACAGCACATGGATCATAGCCAAGACCGGCTTTTTCTTGTGAAATTCTTTGGCTTCCCATCAATGCAAACAACATATCTTTACCTCTAGTGAGCCTAGACATACTTTTAACTAGATAATCATTAGTTTGTTTAAGTTCAGTACATGAAGTGCAGCAAACAGATTCAGAAGTAGGTAAAGAAGCAGTTTCAGAAACTATGCTTTGAGACTCCAGCTTGCTTATCTTCTTCTTTGCCAATTTTAGTTCTTTAGCAACTTTAATGAAATCATCATGAAGCTCATGAAAAGCATCCAGCAATTCAGAATAGGAAGGTTCATATTCATATACCTCTTCATCCTGATCACTGCTGTATGAGGGTGTAGCTTCTTCAGAAGCAAGTGCCATCAGACAAATGTTGGCAATCTCATCTTCATCTTCTTCTTCCTCGTCTGAGCTGTTGCCCCATATGGATGAGATGTAGGCTTTCTTCTTTTTCCCTCTGTCAGCAGCTTTCTTTTCCTTTTCTTGCTTTTTGAGGAATTGGGGGCAGTCCCACTTTATGTGTCCCTGCTTCTTGCACTCATAGCAAGTCACAGATTCTTTTGCCTCTTTCTTGCTTTCCCCAGCAGCTACCTTCTTGAAGAATCTCTTGTTCTTTTTCTTGCTGTAGAATCTTCCGAATTTTCTGACCATCATACCATCATAGCCAAGGTTTCCTCATCAAGTTCATCCTCTTCGTCAGATTCTTCTTCCTTTTCATCAGCGGCTTTGAGAGCAAGGCCTTTCTTCTTTCTGTCCAACCCGGCTTCCTTGAGAGCTTTGATTTTTCCTTCATACTCCTCAAGGCTCCCGAAGAGAGCTGTGACAGAGGCCATTGATTCTCCTCTGGCTTCTTCTATTAATGTCACCTTGGGCTGCCATTCCAGAGGGAGAGCTCTGAGAATTTTTCTCACTTTCTCTGATTGAGTGTATTCCTTTCCTAGGCTCTTCAGTTGATTCACAATGAGAGTAAATCTCTTTTGGAGCTCCTTTACAGTTTCTCCTTCAGACATCCTGAAGCTCTCATATTCTCCAATGCACGTATTGAGTCTGTTCTCCCTGACCCCAGATGTCCCTTCATGTGCAATCTGCAGAGTGTCCCAAATCCCTTTTGCAGTGGTGCATTGTGAGACCCTGTAGAATTCGTCTTGGTTCAGGGCACTGACTAAACAATGCTTTGCTTTAAAATTCAGTAGGACTCTCCTTCTGTCTTCATCATTCCACTCTGCTTCCAGCTTCTCTTTGTATCTTCCATCTTCAGTTAGAGCCATTGGGACGAAATCTCCTTTATCAATGACTGACCAGATGTCAAGATCAATTGATTGGAGGTAGATCTGCATCCTCATCTTCCAGTACCCATAATGCTCTCCACTGAAGCCTGGTGGTCTGTTAGTGTTGTTCCCTTCAGGAAGTACACTCTCTCCAAAGCCAGCCATCTTTGTTCCCGGACTGTAAAATCCTTTGAATGGGAATCCGGGCTCTGATACCACTTGTTAGCAAGGCTGACTTCCCAAGAGGGGGGGTGAATTGGGAAGATTGAAATTTTTCTGCACAAAGCAAAGCAAGTGAAGATATCACAGAATAATGAAAACAACGTGTAAAACAGAGCAAGCTGAAAAGTAGAGATAAGGAGGAGAAAACTCAGTGATTTATCCTGGTTCGGTCTATCCACTTGACCTACATCCAGTCCCCAAGACACCTCTTGAGATTTATCCACTATCCAGCAAGAATTTCAATGGGCTTCTTGCTAAAGCCACAGTACACGAGTATGCTCTGTTCTGAGCTCTCTCAAACTCTCTAAGCACTTTCTCTAAGTGCTTCCCAATCTCCTTGTGAATACCTCTCACAAGTAAATCTATCTTTCAGATGAAGAGTAGATTATTTACAAATGAATAACTCTCTTGAATATAGTAGATATGAAGGTTTAAGTACAAATAATGAAGTTGGAAGGGTAAAAGCTTTTGAGATGAAAATTCAGCAGAAATTCGGTATATACAAGTTTGATTCATTACCCACAACTTTAAATGATGTTGTATTTATAGATTTAGGTCTCAAATATCCGTTAGAGACTAAATCTATCCGTTGGGGAAGTTATCCAACGGTTACTCTGAAAAACTATCCGTTTACCAACCGCATTTAATGTTTCTGACATACTGAAATTTGAATTTTGGTTGGCCAACAGACGAATTTCGAGGGAACCGAAGGTTAAAGCTTCCAACGTTAAAAATACGAAGTTCGTCTGTCCATAGAGTGAAATTCGAATTTTGAAACTTATAAAATATTTTCACAATGTGACATACGAATTTTCAAGAAGAAAGTTTTTCTGTAAATCGTGAACAGTGTTTTCAATTTTCTACAGTACCCTCGAAATTCGAATTTTGGATGCCCAAAATTCGTCTGTCCGTTGAACGTTCAAATAGGCACCGTAGTTCACTTTCTTTGAAATTTGAATTTTGGCAGAGTGAAATTCGTCTATCAGAGACCAGTTTTGAGACTTAAATCTTTCTTGATCTCAGATGAACTTTATCAAACTTTCAGACGAATTTCTTCTATTTTCTCAAGTTTTGTTTTGTCTGAAATTCGAATTTTGAAAGAGTGAAATTCGAATGTCACAAAGTAGCTCCCTTGATTAAGATGAAAATTCGAATGTTGCTAAGTCAAAATTCGTCTGTCAGAGAGCATTTTTCAAACTTAGTTTTTTCTTGATTTCAGATGAATTTTAGCAAAGTTTCAGACGATTTTCTTTGGTTTTCACAAATTGCATTTTGTCTGAAATTCGAATTTTGAAAGAGTGAAGTTCGTCTGTCACAAAAAGGCTTCTTTCAGACTTGATGAAAATTCGAATTTTGACGGACCAAAATTCGTCTGACAGAGGGACACCTCTCCAGACTTATTCAGTTTTAGCTTGAAATTCGAATTTCCAAAAGCAAAGTTCGAATTTTCAACTTGACAGATAAGTTATACTTTCAAACTTCGTCTGTTTGTGAGTATTTTTCAAATAAGTAAAGATTTAACTTTAAATCAAGGTTTGAAAACGTCTTTTTCTCAAATCAAAATCTTTTACCCAATCTAAACAAAAACTAAAGATCCTACAAAAGATCTAATAGCAAATACTCAGAAAATCTTCACTTGAAATAGCTTTGATCTCCTTTGATATCTTCAATCCAAGCTCTTGAGTGTTGGTTAGGAATCATCAAAACTCTTGATCCAACACAACAAAGAAGAGATCTTCAGATTTTCCTGCTTCCTTCCCAATCCATCTTCCTTCATTTCTCTTAATCCCCATTCTTTGTAGCTCCTCTTCCTTGAAAATCTCATTGGGTTTCCCTTTCCCTTTTTCAAGGTGCTGAATTCTAGCATATTGTAGAATTCTGGAAATGATTGCTGCATAGGAGAGTATAGAGTCTTTTCTCTGATCCCTTGCCTTGATCATGCGTTGGAGAATGATATGTCCCATATTGATGAGCTTCCCACGCATGATTGCTGCCATCACATGTGCGTCTGCCCTTGTAATCAGATTGAAGCTACCTCCTTTATTGAAGATAATCCTAGACACTATGTAGTGTAGGATCCTCACTTGAGCACTGAGGTTAGTGGGCTTCAGCAAGTTTATTGATGGCCTATTCTCTTTTCTTCTGAACAAAGTGTTCAGGATTATGCTCTCCTTGTAGTTTAGAAAGGGACCACTTTCTTCATCAACAGTCTTTGCCTTATCCATATACCCAGAAGCAGTGATATCAATCTTAAGGCCATCTTGCCCCGTCATTTCCAACACTTCATTGAAAGTTTCATCTGTGAGCCAGATGGTCCTTGATCTTAGATTGGCCTCCCACTTTTTCTTCTTGCTGTTGTACTTCAGGGAGGCATACCATGTCTTTACCACTTCATCATCATACCTCTCTAGTATCTCTAACAAATTCTTATATCTCAACATCCATATTCCAGCATCAAAATTGTTAGAGACTAAGAAATCTTCCAAGTTCACACAATGAGGCTTGATTACCTTTTTACTTGCAAACTTGGTTGAGTATTCCTCCTGAATCTGTGGAGTGCTTCATAATGGCATTGTTGTGAGTTGGTATTCTCCAGATTCAGTACTGGAGGAGGAAGTGGAAGCAACAGCATCAGCAGTAGGAACAGGGACCAAAGGCTCTGTTTTCTTTGAAGAAGATGGTCTAGCTTTCTTTGATTCTGCCTTTGGGGTTGTTTTCTGTCATTTGGAGGGAGTTGCCTTGCTTGATTCGGCTTTTCTCTTTAGTTTTTCACCCTTCTTTGAGGCATATTGGGATTTGATCGTTCTCTTCGGTCATGCCTCTCCCTTTCCAACTTCAGGATTCTTTACTCGTGCCATTTTCGTGGATGAATGTTTCAGAATGAAGCTGGGAATGGGTTTATAAGATGCGAAAAGGAGTTAAAATGGTGGGAAATGAAGATTTTTGGTCAGAATTGAAGAGCATTGAAAAGAGAATTTGAACAGACTCAGAGAAGGAATGAATAGGGTTGCGTCTGTTCAGAGAAAAACCGTCAGTTTTAACGTAAGTAACCGCCTGACAGACAAATTTTGAGGAGTCAAAATTCAAACTTTGAGCAGCTAAAAGTTAAACTGTTTCAGCAAAGCTTACTGACAGACGAATTTTCTTTTAAAAGTTCATCTGATAGAGGCTTGGTCCAAGCAGCACAAAATGAATAGATAAACTTTGTTTCAACAAAGTTCGAATTTCGAAGAGCAGGCATCAAGCAACAATCAATGCAACAAACAATGGACGAATTATGCACATGAAAATTCATCTTTTAGAGATTCAACATTATGAGCATGTTCCAACAGACGAATTTTGAATCAGAAATTCAAATTTCTGCATTTTGTAAAGGTTCTCCAACATGCGTATGTTATGAAATGGACATTTGTATAAACATCATGTTGGACAAAGATAACATTGAATCTTTTATTTTTGAAAATTCGAACTTTCATGGACCAACAGACAAATTTTGAGGGACCACTAAGAACTGTTCCAAGCTGAAGTTCGTGTATTTGGCATCTAAATTTGAATGTTGAGCATGCTCCCTCATTCAAAAACATAATTTATCAAGGAAATTCATCTAGCACACAACTAAAATACGAATTTCAACTTTAAAAACATACAGAATGGATCCAGAACTCAAATTTCTTGCTGTCTCTTTCTCTTTTTGACTGTTCCATTCTAATTTGCTCCATTTTTCAGATCTACTGTCATTTAAACTCATGAGGAGCACCAGTAACTTACATTAAACTTTCTCCGATGCTTAAGTTAGAATTTATTTACTGTTAGAAAATCTAAAAACAGAAATGCACAAGGATTTACTTACAATTTATTGGGATTTACCATACCCAATTCTCTCCTGATTTTACAATGTCTATCTTCTGATAGAGGCTTTGTCAAGATGTCAGCAACTTGATCCTCTGTTGGGATGTATTCTAATATGATTTCTCCTTTCAGAACATGATCCCTTATGAAGTGGTGCCTAACTTCAATATGTTTTGTACTTGAATGCATGACAAGATTCTTTGTGATATTAATGGCACTTTGGTTGTCACACATTATTGGTATTTCCTTCATCTCAACCTCAAGATCTTCAAGCTGTTGTTTCATCCAGATGATTTGGGCATAACAGCTTCCAGCTGTAACATATTCAGCTTCTGCTGTGGATAAGGCCACACCGTTTTACTTTTTGGTAAACCATGAAACCAAGGATCCTCCAAGAAACTGACATGTTCACTTGTGCTTTTTCTGTCAGTTTTGGATCCTGTAAAGTCAGCATCAGTGTATCCTTTGAGATCTTCTCCATTGCCCTTTGGATACCAAAGACCCATCTGTGATGTTCCAATAAGATATCTGAAGATATGCTTCACAGCAGTTGCATGGGTTTCCTTAGGACATTACTGGAACCTTGCGCGCAACAAACACTAAACATGATGTCAGGTCTGCTGGCAGTTAGGTATAGTAGAGATCTAATCATTCTTCTATACTGGATTATGTCAAACATTTTCCCTTTTTCATCCATATCTAGTTTGGTTGTTGTAGCCATAGGTGTTCCCATTGGCTTAGCATTCTCCATCCCAAACTTCCTTAGCAATTCTTTCAGATACTTGGATTGATTGAGAAAGATACCATCATCACACTGCTTGATTTGCAATCCAAGGAAGAAGTTAAGTTTACCCATCATGGACATTTCGAATTCTCCCTGCATTAGCTTAGAAAAATTCTTGCAAAGAGATTCATTAGTAGCACCAAATATAATATCATCAACAAAGATTTGAACAATAAGTAAATCTTTATTTTCTTTCTTAGTGAATAAAGTTGAATCTACTTTTCCTCTGTTGAACCCCTTTTCAGTTAGAAAATTACTTAATCTTTCATACCATGCTCTAGGGGCTTACTTTAATCCGTAAAGGGCTTTCTTTAGTTTATAAACATGGTTCGATTTTGTAGAGTCCTCAAAGCCTGGAAGTTGGTCTACATAAACTTCTTCCATGATATATCCATTAAGAAAGACACTCTTCACATCCATTTGATATAACATAATATTTTTCATGCATGCATATGCTAACAGAATTCTAATTGCTTCTAATCTAGCCACTGGAGCAAAGGTTTCTTCAGAATCAATTCTTTCTTCTTGATTATATCCTTTTGCAATCAGTCTTGCTTTATTTCTGATTATTGATCCAGATTCATCAAGTTTATTTCTAAAAACCCATTTAGTGCCAATGACAGGATAATTTTCGGGTCTGGGCACTAAATCTCAAACTTGATTTCTTTGAAACTAATTTAACTCATCTTGCATAGCTAAAATCCAGTATTTATCAGTTAAGGCTTCTTCAGTACATTTAGGTTCAATTTGAGAAATAAAAGCACAGTTTATCATTTGATCCCTTAACTATTTTCTAGTTTTAACTTTCTCTTGAACATCCCCTATCACTTGATCAACAGGATGATTCCTTTGATATCTCCAAGCTCTAGGGAGTTCTTGAGACATGTCTTCATTATATTCATACTCAAAGTCTTTCTCCTGAATATTTTCCTCTATGTTAATAGATTCAGAAACTTTTGGAGGTTCAATTTTACCTTCATCAGAAAGATCTAAATTTTTAAAGTTTGAAATAAGATCATCCTCATCAGCGACATGTTTGGAAGCATTTTCATTTTCAATGAATACTACATGCACAGATTCTTCTACTAATTTAGACTTTTTATTAAAAACTCTATATGCCTTACTTCTACTAGAATAGCCCAGAAATATACCTTCATCAGATTTGGGATCAAACTTACCTAGATTCTCCTTTCCATTGTTGTGGATGAAGCACTTACAGCCAAACATATGTAGATGTGAGAGATTTGGCTTTCTTCCTTTGTACAGCTCATAAGGAGTCTTCCCAAGGATTGGTCTGATGTAGGCTCTATTTATGATGTAGCTTGCTGTGTTTACTGTATCAGCCCACAATACTTAAGAGAGTTCCTTTTCATTCAGCATAGCTCTAGCCATCTCTCCAATTGTTCTATTCTTCCTTTCTACTACTCCATTATGTTGGGGTGTTCTTGAAGTTGAGAAGTTGTGATCAATTTCATGCTCATCACAGTACTCCAGGAAGTATGAATTCTCAAACTCTCCTCCATGATCTGACCTGATAGTCATAATAGAAATACCTTTCTCATTTTGCACTTTCTTAGCTAAGGTTACAAATGCATCAAACGTATCACTCTTAGAGGAAAGAAATAATATCCAGGTAAATCTAGAGTAATCATCCACAATTACAAGCACATACAGATTTCCACCAATGCTATTTACCCTAGATGGACCAATCAAATCCATATGCAGTAGTTCTAGTGGTCTAGTTGTGGTGACTACGCTTTTAGATTTGAAAGAAAATTTGATTTGTTTTTCTTTTAGGCATGCATCACATTCTTTGTCTTTTTCAAAAGTGATTTTTGGTAGGCCAGTGACTAACTCATTTTTAAACAGTTTTGATAGTTGATTCATGTTAACATGAGCTAATCTTCTATGCCACAACCAACTGTCATTATCCTGGCTAATCAAACAGACAGAATCTAAGGGAGGAAGTTCATCAAGATCAATAGTATAACAGTTACCATCCCTTTAAGCTTTGAGGATTATCTTGTGATCTCTTTTTCTGATGACCAGGCAGAACTTTGAGTCAAACAGTATCTAGTTTCCATTGTCACATGTCTGACTCACACTTAGCAGATTGTGGTTGAGGCCAATTACAAACAGCACCTCTTCAATGGATGTTTCAGGATTCTTTCCCACAATGCCAATGCCAACTATTTTGCCATATTGATCACCTCCAAAGGTCACATTTCCTCCTTTCTTATCTCTAAGGATGATGAACTTCTCCTTATCACCTGTCATGTGACTTGAGCAAGCACTGTCCATAAACCATTTATTACTCTTTCTAGCTTTAAGACAAACTTGCAAAATAAAGTTCATATTTTCTTTTTAGGTACCCAAATTTGCTTGAGTCCTTTTCTGTCAGTAGTCTTTTCCCTAGATACAGATGTATCTTTAGGAACCCATTTAACCTTCCTGTCAAATCCATTTTTCTTCAAAGCACATGAACTAGAAATATGTCCCTTTTTGTTACAGAAGTGACAGATGGCAAAGGGACTGCTGGATTGAGATGCAGGAAGAAAGCAATGTAGATAATATTTTTGTTTTGCATATCTTGGTTGATCATAGGATTCAATGTTTTGTGAAGTATGTTCTTTCTGTCTATTGCCACTAGTATGCACAAAATGTCTCATATATACATTCTGATTCTTTTTCCTAATCTTTTCTTTGACTGTACAAGGATCATAGCTAAGTCCAGCCTTTCCCTATGATATTCTTTGGCTTCCCATTAAAGCAAACAACATATATTTACCTTTAGTAAGCCTAGACATGCTTTTCACTAGATATTCATTGGTTTGCTTTAGTTCAATGCATGATTTACAGCAAGCAGATTTAGCAATAGGTAGAGAAGCAATTTCAGCGATGTTGCATTGTGATTCTAGTTTGTTAATCTTTTTCTTAGCTTGCTTCAATTCTTTAGTAACCTTAACAAACTCATCATGCAGCTCATGAAATGCATCCAGTAATTCAGAATAGGAAGGTTCAGATTCATATACCTCATCTTCTTGATCACTGTTGCATGGGATTTCTACTTCTTCAGAGGCAAGTGCCATCAGACAGATGTTAGTAATTTCATCTTCATTATCTTCTTCTTCATCTGAGCTGTTACCCCATATTGATGAGATGTAAGCTCTTTTCTTCTTGCCTTTGTCTGTAGCTTTCTTTTCTTTCTCTTGCTTCTTGAGGAATTGTGGACAATCCTATTTGATATGTTCCTGCTTTTTGCACTCATAGCAAGTGACAGGTTCTTTTGCTTCTCTCTTGCTATCTCTAACTACTCCCTTTTTGAAGATTTTCTTGTTTCTCTTCTTGCTGTAAAATCTTCCAAATTTTCTGACCATCATAGCCAAAGTTTCTTCATCTAGCTCATCTCCATCATCAGATTCTTCTTCTTTCTCCTCAGTAACTTTCAGAGTAAGACCTTTCTTCTTTCTGTCTTGTCCTGCCTCATTGAGAGCCTTCATTTTTCCTTTATACTCCTTGAGGCTACCAAAAAGAGCAGTGATAGAGGCCATTGATTCTCCTCTGACTTCCTCTATTGCTGTTACTTTGGGTTGTCACTCCAGAGGGAGAACTCTAAGGATCTTTCTGACCTTTTCTGTTTGAGTGTACTCCTTTCCCATACTCTTTTGTTGATTCATAATGAGAGTGAATCTTTTCTGTAGCTCTTTTACACTCTCTCCTTCAACCATTCGAAAGCTTTTGTATTCACCTATGCATGTATTCAGTTTGTTTTCCCTAACTCCAGTTGTCCCATATTTCCTTGGCAGTGGAGCATTGTGAGACCCTGTAGAATTCATCTTGATTCAAAGCACTGACCAAGCAGATTTTTGCCTTGAAGTTCAGCAAGACTCTTATTCTATCTTCCTCATTCCATTCAGTTTCTGGCTTTTCTATGTACTTCCCATCATTCTGCAATACCATTGGAATGAAGTCTCCTTTTTGGATGATGGACCAGATGTCTAGATCAATGGATTAGAGATAAATTTGCATCCTCATCTTCCAGTAACCATAGTGTTCTCCACTAAAGCCAGGTGGTCTATTTGTGTTGTTTCCCTTTGGTAGTATGCTTTTTCCAAAGTCAGCCATTGTAATTCCCGGACTGTAAAATCCTTTGATTTGGAATCTGGACTTTGATACCACTTGTTAGATAGGCTGGCTTCCCAAGAGGGGGTGAATTAGGAAGATTAAAAGTTTTCTACAAAACATTAAGAAAGTGAAGAAAGCAAAGTGTAATGGTAAAATAGAGTATAGGCGAATAAGCAGTAAAAGTAGTAGTAAGGAAGAGAAGACTCAGATATTTATCTTGGTTCGGTCTCTCAAGTTGACCTACGTCCAGTGCCCAAGTCACCACTTGAGATTTTTCACTATTCTGCAAGAATTCAGTAGGTTTCTTACAAACACTTCAGTACAAAGTTGATGCTCTGTTTATAAAGCTCACACTTTCACTCTTTGCACTCTCACTTAGTGCTTCCCCAATCCCTTGTGATATCCCCTCACAAGAAAATCTTTCTTCCAGATGAAGATAAGATTATGTACAATTAATAAACTCTCTCAATCAGAGTGAATATGAAAGTTAAGGTACAAAGAATGAAGTATGTAAGAGTAAGAGACTTTGAGTATATGATTTGGCAGAGTTTCAGTATATACAAAGTAATTTCGTTACCCACATCTTCAAATGAAGTTCTATTTATAGATTTCTACCTCAATTATACGTTAGAGACAAGATCTAACCGTTAGAGACGTTACCCAATGGTTATACTGAGAAACTATCCGTTCACCAACCGCATTTAATGCTTCTGACACTCAAAGTTCGAATTTCAGTTGGCCAACAGACGAATTTTGCAGAAACCGAAAGTTACAGGCTTTAACGTTGAACTCTCGAAGTTTGTCTGTCATGAGGTAAAATTCAAATTTTCATCTTTAGAAAATGATTCTATGTTAGAACATACGAATTTTCATGTTCAAAGTTGTTCTGTTAAGTGTGAACAGTAATTTCAATTTGCTACAGTGCCTTCAAAATTCGAATTTTGGAACCCCAAAATTCATCTGTCGAAAGCTGGTTTACTGAGGCACATTAGTTCATCAATTCAAAATTTGAATTTTGAAAGGGTACAGTTCATCTGTCAGAGAGACCTCTTTCAGACTTGCTTCAGAATTTGAATTTATGAATATTGTTATACGTATGTCAACATTTCATTATAATAGACTCACAAGCTTTGTTTCTAAAATTCAAATTTTCATTTTCAAGGTTCGTCTGTCAGTGAGTAATTTTGAAACCCAATCTAAGCTTGATTTCAGATGAACTTTGACATATTCTCAGATAAATTTTTCAATTTTCATAAGTTGTATTTTATCTTAAAATTTGAATTTTCAAAGGCCAAAATTCGTCTGTCAGAAAAAGCTATTTTCAGACACGTATCAAAATTCAAATTTCTCAAGTCAAAATTCGTCTGTCAGAGAAGCCTCTTTTCAGACTTGTTCATTTTGAACATGAAATTCGAATTTTCAAAACGACAGATCAGTATAAACCTTTCAAACTTCGTCTGTTGGTGGGTGTTTTTCAAATATTTCATGAATTAACATAGAATCAAGGTTTTAAAACATCTTTTTACCAAATCAAAGTCTTTAACTCAAATTAAAATATTACTAAACATTCTACATCTATCATTACACTAATTTCTCCAGAATTCATTCACTTGAAACCTTTTGTGTACTTTTGATATTTTTATTTCAAGCTCTTGAAGGTTGGTTTGGAGTCATCAAAACACTTGATTCAACAACCCTTTTGCAAGAACTAATTTACATCTACAGAAAAAAATACCAAACTCACATTTGAAAGGCAAAAGGGACAAAACTGCCCCTTTCTTCCATACATGAGCAAGTAAGCCCCTTTCTTATAGCAATAATGGCCTGCATATAAGATGAATAAAGGACCTAAGTCAGCTAAGAGAAATTAGCATAGAATTTAGCAAGTGTAACAAGAAGTTTGTGGAGCAGAGACCCAATGGCATCCTGTCAAAGTTCCGTATCCCCCATCACAATACAACAATAGACTGAATGCACATAAACTTTTTTAAACAAGTTATCATGTAAAGTACCACAATGAGACAACATGGAAAATATATACATACAATTTTCTTATCCATTGATTAATTTGGAGTAAATCATAGTACACTATATTCACCTAGTGTATCTCCTTGAAGAGTATTAAATGAAAAAAAGTTGAGCAACATGAAAAGAAAGCAATAATTAAATAAAATGATCCAAGAAATAAGAGACTAAAATAATTAAACATCTCAATGTCAAATCCAATAATGGTTTAGTCCCCAAAGAAAGCTGCAAAATCTTATAAATGATGTTCTAATGTCATAAAACAAACCTTTGCAAATTACAATACACATTTAATCACTATGTGCGATTTCATTTAGAAGCAAGTTATCAAGCAACAATCCACAATGCACAGAATTCTACATAGTTCATCTTTAGATCCTTTAGTTTCACAAAAACTATATTCTCTAATCTTGACTAGCTAATCTATAGCCTCTCAACAAGGTGACAATAATATTCAAGAGGATACAACTGCCCTTAGACTAGGCTAGTTAAAGAGCAATAGACCCTTCATATGCCTCCAGCGTTTAAATTTTATTAGCTACAAAAATATGAGTTCCTTAGAGCAAAATTTTTCAGATACAATGTTCAAGCAAATTGGAAATTCTACTATAGTAGTCAATCTCCATCCATTAACTAAAGGACCTTACTGTTAGTACCTAGTCAACTGACTCTTTGGGAAGCCAGGCACTTGGACATGCACCTCAATAATTATTTTTTTATTGCATATTTGTTCCACTTAGCATTCGAGTACAAAATATAGGTGAGACTAGAATGCTCAAGCTTCAAAAGTTTAAGCCTAGTTGCCTCCTATTCTCTCAAGTAAAATTACATTGCAGTACAAGTTATGGTGGGCCTTGCTTTTGTCCACGTGTTAAGCTTAAAGGCCTTTCATGTATGGAGCATGCTAGAAATATTAATAAAACCAACCATAAACTTTTTCATACTTCCTCATTATTGATACCCCTAATTTCAATCTCATCACTTAATTCCTCATCATTTTTATCCAATCAAAGTGTAAGTCATTTCAATAGTTAATATATTTATTTATCACCCCATCAGTAATGTTTCTTAGAAATCTTTGCTTATGGAAATTCCTTTCTACAAAGGTATGTATTCAAAGTACTTAATAATTAGGGAATGAAAAAAAATTGCACAGTTCAGACATTGCTTAGATTTCACGTGCACACCAATTAAGCACAATAAGTTCATAAAAACTTGAGAAATTCAATTAATTAAAGTAGTTTTGAGTGAAACATTTTCTTTTATCCCCTCAAATGATTCCTAATTAAAAACAGGGGATTATATATGTTTCAGTAAATTAACCAGATATAGCCAATTAACTCCCTCAACATCCTCTTTTTCTTTTTTTTTCTTTAAAATGCTAAGAAAAATTTATAGCCCTGAATTCCCACAGTTTGAAAGTTATAAATTATGACTACTGTGATGAGCCATAGCCCAAGAATAAATTTGATTTCTATCTACCATAATATAAATAAGGATTTTTCCAAACAGCTATAAAACCTCTAACACTAAATCAAAGAACTCCTATCGTCAGAGAATAACACTGAAACTCCAAGACTATATTTGCTCTTTTCCCTTCAATCTTTATAACCCAAAACCATAGAGTGTTTTGGCATTATTCCTATGACATTCACCGACAGATGCCTTCGAGAGTGGGCATGCCTCTACCCACTAGCTAGGGATAAAGAGCAAGAGATATAGGAGATATGTAAAATCAATTTCATTCCCAAATCAGTGTTTTGTTCCAATCGATTTGATGACTTGGTCTATTGAGGAAACCAAAAAATTATAGGCACTAAACTAGTGTCCAAAGGGTATATCAGAATATTGCAATTCATCAGTAAAGATTGCTTCCAACTCCATGGCTATATCGTTGCAATTCAATAGACTATCAAGTTATCATTGATTCATCACTATTACTTCCCCCATACTTTAAATAATAATTATTAGACTTTTTAGGCTTGTGTTGAATGATTTATTCGGAATCACAAGATTCAAGTATAGTTTTATTTCGTATAGAACATCTTCTCCTAAAAAAGGGTATTTGATAAAGATAAATTCAATTAAATGACATAGCTTTACACATATCCGTAATTTGAGTCGGAAGATAAAATGGAATCCAAAATCAATATGAAAAAAAGAAAAAGTACCTCAACTTCATGGCCGGATGATCTTGAATAAAGGAATTGATGACCAGTGCTATCAATCAAGAACACCAAACCAGAATCATCACTCTGGACCAAACAATCAGATCAAATAAGAGTGGATACTACACTTGGAAGAACTTGCTGAGCCTCATGGTTTTGCTTTTCCTTGAACAGTCTCTTTCCCTACACAATCATTTAAATTTGAACTCATTTTAGAAAGTAAATCGAACCAGAGCAAAATACCCCAAAACGATTCACAGTGCAATCACAATGTTTCCTTCCTTCAACAAAAGTCTCATCACAAAACTGAAAATCTCCCTTGTGATCTTCCTTCCCTCCACCACCAAAGCCTTCCTCGGCTTCCCGAAGAACGGCAGTAACACCACTACCATGATCCACATCACCAGGATAGCCGGCACTATCACCGCCAACGCCGCCACCACTGAGAGCACCCCGAACACGACTCTGAGAAGCACCGATGCGTATAGCGCTGGCCATCAGAAAAGCTAACACTTGGGTCCTAAATACCAAATCAAACTCGAAGCTGTTATGAGTAGTTGCAATTTGTGAGTGAGGAAGCAAAGGAATGATGACCATAAGCAGAGGCGACTTCAACGGTGGCCTAGGTGTGTGGACGACGACTCCAACAATGGCGTGTGGGCTGTGGCCTGGGGTGTTTGGACTAAAGAATGAGAACCTGGAAGAGGAAAGAAACCTAGCTTAAGGTGTGTTTGGTTTAATTTAGGGTTTGTTTGGTTCAACGAGGGGGGATTGGAGGGGAGAATATTGGAGGGAATTTTAATAAAGAGAATATTGGAGGGAATTTTAATAAAGAGGATTGGAAGGGAAGGGATTGGAAGGATTTTAAATTTTCCTTGCTTGGTGGGATTGGAAGGGAGGAGATTGGAGGGATTTTAATGAAATCTTGTTTGGTTTGGAAGGGAATTGGAGGGGATTGAGTTATAATTACTGAGTTTCCTCTAAAAAACCTTAATTTTGGGGAAATTTATAAAGGGGTGGGGGTGGGATTGAAGAGGATAAAATTCCTCCTAATCCTCTCTAATTTCCTCCCCTTCCCTTAAAAAACCTCCAACCAAAAGGGATTGGAGGGGAGGGGATTTAAGGGATTTTTAATTAAGAAAATTGGAGGGAAAGGGATTAGAGGGGTTTCAAAATTTTCTTGTTTGGTAGGATTAAAAGGGATGGGATTGGAGAGATTTTAATAAAATTTTATTTAGTTAAAAGGGGAATAGAGGGGATTGAGTTATAATTACTTAATCATTTAAAAAAAACCCAATTTGGGATATTTTAAAATGGAGATGGGGTCCCCTCTTATTTAATGAACCAAACAAAGGAAGGGATTTGATCCTTCCAATCTCCTCCAGTTTCTTTAAATACCCTCCTAAAGAAACCGAACCAAATACACCCTTGATGTTTGAAATGGGAAAGAAGGAATAAAATGTTACCTTTATGGCATCAATTCCTATTGGAACTGGAGTGAAAAAATGTGCATTTTTCTAAAAATTAATAATTTTATTTTATTTTTCTCTTCTATGTCAATTGTTATTATAGTCGATTTCTACATAGGATTTAAAATTAATCAAAGTAAAAAAAATTAAATTAACATAAATTCATTTACAAAATTGTCATTAGTCATTTTCTACATCGGTTCTTCATTAATATCATTTTTTTACTAGTGCATTCTCAACTATCGACATCATTATTATCATTGTCATTATTATTATCATACTCCCATGCTTTCATGTTCAATCCATTATTATTAGTATCATCATTATCAAGATTGTATTGACACTACATTTTTAGGCAAAATATAATTAGATACGCACAACAACTATGGTCAAGTCCTTCCTCAATTACTTGGATATATATATATATGAACATAGATACACATATACATCTAAGCCTACATGATTAACCATTCTCATTTCTCATCACAATTTTCCCGAAAGGAAAAGGGTTCAGAAAAACTTATGAGTCAAGATATAAAACACATATCATTATATAAATATTTTAAAATTTATTTAACAAATAAAGTTACTCCCCAGTTATCTCATATCGCCTGGACACATGTTCAATACCACAATAAGCCCTAGAATCTCCAATTACATACACACACAAGAGGAAAGGCAAGTCCAAGTCAAAACAAGGGTGTTTAATGCCGATCAAACTCAAACATTCATAAAAACCTCAATGGAATCATCAAACCATTTAATGCCACCAGGAGCCTACAAGGCCAATTTCCATCACATCACAAGTTAGCCACTTACTATTGACTTTTTTGTACAACTTCTTGGAGTATAATTACCTTAACAAAGTAAGTACAATCCTATATAATTCACTAAATAAACACATTAAGTAGGAATATAGCCTCTAGTAAAGCTTAAACCAACATCCCGAGCATAAACCTAACAAAACCAAGATACTAATCACTTACCCATTCATCATTATACTCAAATCAACTCCTAAAACTAACCATGAGCCCATACAACTTGGATATCATAAGAAATTCCAAATTTGGATGTTAGGGCTTGTAGAAAATCATAACTCAAACATGCAAAATTAACACCCAAGGCTTACAAACATCAAACAACACTTAATGGAGAAATTAAACACAATTCAATCGGTAGAACTTCGGTGCTTTCGAAACCAAGCTCCAATCCCATGAAAATCAACTCAAAGCTTAGAAAAGAGGAGGGGAAGATGATGAAACTACGTTACCTTGATTATTTGAACCTCCCAAAGCATAAAAACTTCACCCCCTTTCTCAAAGAAGGAAACCCTAGTAGAGCACTCCTCAAAACCATCAAACTCTGTTTCATTGAACTAGTTCACCTCTAATTTATCTAAATTTTCTAACTGATGCCGTGGTAAAGGTTATAGCACTATGGCACTATTGCTCTTTGATTCGAGCCTACTGGCCCAATTACGTGCTTGCCGCAGCAACATTAAGTGCCTCTGCCTCTTTTTTCTTTTGTGCTTCATTTTTCACATTTTCCTTCAATCCTGGTCCTTTCCATAAATCACATACATGGCCAAGATGATAAGATGCAAGTTGTTACATTATATTAGTTTTACATTCAAACCAATGTAGAAAAATGTGTTTTTTATATCAGTTCTATTAAAAAACCAACTTAACTTTGAATTTTTTTTCCACCAAAACAAATGCAATTTATATCCAGACTTGTATTTACAACCAAATTTCCAAAACAACTAAGCAAGTATGACAGCCATATTATCTATAATGCCAAAACTGATTGTTGAGTATGATCTAAAGTGAACTTTCACTAGAGTCATACACCAAAAGATGGCTCAATAGAATTAATGGAAATCTTAAAATTCATATAAGTCTTATACTAAAATATCATATTTCCAATGTCATACTAAAATATCTTTACCTATTCCCAAAATACTAAACTAAAATAAACTAGCTCTAGAAGTAAAACATATGGATTTATGCATCTTATCTATATACCCAAAATACTAAACTAAAATAAAGCTGTTATAGGTCTAGTAATAAAAAATTGGGTCTTTGTCGTTGTCCTTGATTGAAAGAAGAGTAACAACCACTTTAGTACTCCTACTTGCACTCCCTGTATCCACATCGGATGTCCCCCCTTCATAAGTGGGAGGAATTAAAATAAAGAATAAACCTTTAGTAACAAAAAAGGGTAAAATTTAGCATTTATATACCATATTGGAGTACTAGACAAGCAATCAAAATATAAGACAAAAAAAATGTTAAGGAAAAGACTAATTTGGCGCACCTTGCACAGCTAGTTCCCTATTTTCATAATGTTAATAGTGCTATCAAACTTGAAATATCTACTAAATAAATGTCAACTTTTTAACAATCAATAGCCAACTAGTGCAGTTTTAGTTAACTGATAATATCACAGTTTTAGTTAAGGTAAAAATCAAATTTTCTTGCATGCAAATACCCAATCAGTAAGATGAATCCAAACTGAAATCTACAAAAATATGCACCTAAGTAAAACTATAGTAAAGAGTCACACAAGCAAATATTGGTAGGCAATTCAAATATTTAATAAATTATATATTTGAATTGGCCTCCACTAGCTCAATCTTTGTCCAAAACGAAAATGAAAATTAAAGAGAAATAAATAGAAATATGAGCACACAAAAATCATCAATATATAATATACAAATCAAATTTATATGATTAGAAGCTACCTATGTAACAACTTACATCTAATCATTTTGGACATATGTATGTTTTATGGAAGGGACTAATATTGGAGCAACATACGAGAAAAGGAAGCAGAAGCCTCTTGCGTTGTGGCCAAGATGGGTTCACGGCAAGATTCATGCTTGGGCCAAACCCATTTTGGAACATAATACAATGGCATAGCACCATAACCCTTCACTGAGGCGTCAATTAGGAGAGTCTAATAAATCAAACACAAATAAATACGATGGAACAAAGGGAGTTCGATGGTTTTTGAGGAAGCTCTGCTAGGGTTCGGCTCTTGGAGGTAAAGGACATGATTTTTGAGTTTTGTGAAACTTGATCTTGCTAGGTATAGTGATTTCATCATCTCTTCCTCCCTCTTCACTGATTATTTCTATGTATTTTGTGGTGGTGACTATAAAATCAGAGTTTGGGTGAGTTTCTACCAATTGATTTGTGTTTAAATGCTTCAATGAGATGTTATTTGGTATTTCCAAGCTTTAGGTTATGGATTTTGGGTGTTTATGTTATTGATTCTCCAAACCCTAGCCTTTCCTATAGAATCTGAATTGTATGAACTCTTGGCTTATTGTGGGAGTTAATTTGAGTATGTTTATGAGTGGGTAAGTGGTCGGTATCCTAGTTTCGATGGGTTTTATATGTGAAATATTGGTTTAAGCTTTATTGAAGGCTATTACTTGTTATATATGTGTGTGTGATAAATCATGTAGGGTATGCCTTACTTTGTAGAAGTAATTATGCTCCGAGAAGTTGTTTAGCAGTGATAAACTTTTTGGTAAATGGTACTTTGGTGTATAGAGGATTTGTTTATTGGTATGTGTGAAGGTTTGATACTTGAATATGATTATTTTGGGGTCTTTGAAGTTTTATTAAGCTAATATGATGAGTAGAGCAATGTGAATTGACTTGGAACACCTCTTCCCTTGTGTGTTGTAGTTGGTGACCTAGCGGCCTACCATTTTATCATATGGGTTTGGACAACTCAAGGTAACTTAATGTATAGTCTTATATATTGCTTTTGTCTATTTATATATATATATGATTTTTCCTTTCATATCATAATATGTCCCTAGCATAGCAGGTAAGGATACAGTAATCTCTTTCCTTCTTTCTTGTTTATGACATATGAGAAAGTATGTGTTATTCATTAATATGTGATTTATATTGCATCCCATCTCATAGATTAGAATGTTAATGAATATGCTAACATGATGACACTAATGATAAGATATATATATATATCTGTGTGTGCATGATATTTATAAGGATGATGATAATGGGTCATGTGTATCGCATGATGACATGTTAGCATGACATTTGGGCATCATCACCACATTACGCACTTGGGAACATTGTTGGTTGGGAGATTATGCCTTGAGATATGATATCACGTGGTATACCAATCCACTCATGGAACACGCGAGTCCTCGTGTCTAAGTGGTGAGCTTGATATATATATACATATATCCATGCTACTAAATCCTCTTCCTTTGGCTAGAAAATTCAGGTGGTAGTGGATTGGGGATGCACCTTCCCTAAATCGCCACCAATTCGAGTGGTTTTGGGGAAAGGAACCATGGTTTACTTGCTAGTGGAATGACATTTGGCTAGGTTATACTAGTGGTGATAAGCTTAGTAGTTGCCCAGAATCAACCTTTACTAGTTGTTGGAAGAGGGCTACTTAATGAGGTCACCTTGGAATGATGACTAGCTCATGGTTCTTACCATAATTGATATGGGACTCTATATGGCATATGCATTGCATTCTACATAACATATCATGTGAGTGCTACTACATATGATATCTATAATTGGCTTTATATTGCATTATTGTGTATGTAATCCTTTATGTAAATACAACTATTTGTTTTGTAAGTCACCTTGGTTACTGGGATGTTTGTCTTACTTCTCGTGGGGAAAACATTTATAGGAATGAGACCTAGCTTTAGCAAGGAGCAGCGAAGACGGATAAGTCCCCTAAGGGACATATAGGATACCAGAGTACTCATACCGGTATATGTTACACATGTTATATTTAGTATTGTGTCAAGTGTAGGACACTACTTAACACCATATGTAATTGTTATACATGTGCTTCCTAAGGACTATTTGTTAGCAAAGCTGACTTCCCAAGAGGGGGGTGAATTGGGAAGATTGAAAATTTTCTGATCAAAGTCAAATGGGTGAAGAAAGTAAAGTGTAACAAAGCAATGTAAAAATAGAGTAAATTGAAAAGTATTAATAGAGAGAAGAACACTCAATGATTTATCCTGGTTCGGTCTATCCACTTGACCTACGTCCAGTCCCCAAGACACCTCTTGAGATTTTTCCACTGTACAGCAAGAATTCAACGGGCTTCTTGCTAATACCTCAGTACAACGAGTATGCTCTGTTTTCTAGAGCTTTCTCAATCTCTCTAAGCACTTCTACAATGTGCTTCCCAATCCCCTTGTGATTTCCCCTCACAAGTAAATCTATCTTCCAGATGAAGTGTAGATTGTTTACAAAGATATAACTCTCTTGAATAGAGTAGATATGAAGGTTAAAGTACAGATATTGAAGCTAGAGGGTAAAAGCTTTTGAGAAGATGATTTAGCAGTAATTCAGTATATACATGTTTTATTCATTCCCCATAACTTCAAATGATATTGTATTTATAGATTTAGGTCCCAACTATTCGTTAGAGACAAAATCTATCCGTTGGGGAAGTTATCCAACGGTTACTCTAAAAAACTATCTATTAACCAACCGCATTTAATGCTTCTGACATACTGAAATTCGAATTTTGGTTGGTCAACAGACGAATTTCGAAGGAACTGAAGGTTAAGGCTTCCAACGTTACAGCACGAAGTTCGTCTGTTCATGAAGTGAAATTCGAATTTTGAAACTTGTAAAATATTTTCACGTTGTGACATACGAATTTTCAAGAAGAAAGTTTTTCTGTTAAGTATGAACAGTGTTTTCAATTTTCTACAGTGCCCTCAAAATTCGAATTTTGGAAGCCCAAAATTCGTCTGTTCCCAGTACGTTCAAGGAGGCACAGTAGTTTACTTTCTTCGAAATTCTAATGTTGAAAGAGTGAAGTTCGTCTGTCAGAGAGAATCTTTTCAGACTAACTTCAACATTCAAAGTTACAAAACTCTGTCATTCGTATGTCAATATTTCATTCCAACAGACTCACAACCTTAGCTTCTGAAATTCGAATTTTAATGTTCAAAGTTCGTCTGTCAGAAAGCAGTTTTGAAACTTAAATTATTCTTGATCTCAGATGAACTTCAACATTGTTTCAGACGAATTTCTTCCATTTTCATAAGTTGTGTTTTGTCTGAAATTCGAATTTTGAAGACTCAAAGTTCGTCTGTTTCAAAGAAGCTTCTTTCAGACTTGTATGAAAATTCGAATGTTGGAAAGCCAAAGTTCGTCTGTCAGATAATCTTTTTGAAACTCAATTTCTTCTTGATTTCAGATGAACTTCAACATTTTTCAGACGAATTTCTTTAGTTTTCACAAATTATATTTTGTCTGAAATTCGAATTTTGAAGATGCGAAGTTCGTCTGTTTCAAAAAGGCTTCTTTCAGACTTAGATGAAAATTCGAATTTTGGAGAATCAAAATTCATCTGTCAGATAGACATCTCTTCAGACTTATTCAGTTTTAGCTCGAAATTCGAATTTCCAAAGGCAAAGTTCAAATTTCCATATGACAGTTCAGTTTAAACTTCTCAAACTTCGTCTGTTTGTGAGTGTTTTTCAAATAAGTCAAGATTTAACATAAAATCATGGTTTGAAAACATTTTTTCTTCAAAACAAAATCTTTTACCCTCATTAAAACATAACAAAAGATCCTATAGAAGATCTAACAGCTATTACTCAAAAATTCTTCACTTGAAACACTTTGATCTCCTTTGACATCTTCAATCCAAGCTCTTGATTGTTGCTTTGGAATAATCAAAACTCTTAATTCAACACTATTTGTGTATTCTAGTCCCTCATGTATTACCTATGTGACTTTGACCTCAAGGTTAAATGTGGGCTATCTTAGATTTAGAGTTGTATGATGTTTCAATGCATGGTTGTGTGTATGACAGAGAAGGTAGTCTAAATCATCTTGTCATTGTTGTATGGATTGTTGTAATGGTTGTTATGGTATGTTGTGGTTTGTGGCCTTTTGTTATCATAGTGAATTTAGCCCCTAGGCAATGGGTGGCTCATGTGTGTTTTGATGAATGTGAGTGTTTATGTGTTTGGAATGGTAAGTTCTAAAGAAAAATGATATGTTGCCCGATATGCAAGATTGGGGTTCCGAGGGGCAAAATCCATGAGTGTAGTTTTCTTGAGGTGCCACCTTCTCAAACAATGTCCTTGTGTTATTTGTGACATGTTGAAAAAGGTTTGGTAACCTAAAGGTCACTGGGTTGTGCTTAGGTATTTTGGTCATAGGTGTCCAAATTTTCCATACAGAGGAATTTCAAGGTGAGGTTGGTATCCACAGTTAGAAGATGCTAAGAACAACTTGTAGGTATTGGAATCATGCCAATCAGAGGTCTGGATAGAGAGTTATGAGCATATGAAATTCATCCTAAAAGACCAAATTTGCTGTCATTTGACAGCAATAGATGGCACTGCGGCACCACTTTCCTAGGTCGAGGCCCTACAGGGGAGATTTGTCTCTCTCATTTTTCTTGCCATCCAAACATGGTTCTAAATCCTCTAGTCATGTTTAACGCCTTGTCTTAGCCTCTCATCTTGTTTCCTCATCCTTGGCATCTCATTTTGATTATTTTCTTTCATTTGTGTCTTGGCCCAAGTTGTAGCAAGTGATGTCCTTGACATTGTTTTGTGGATCCAAAGTTTAAGGTGTTATAGCTTACTTATCATGATAACTACTTGATAATTTTAATTTGCCATAGTGGGAAATCCAAGATCTAGAATTCCACAAAGTTACACGCAATAAGATATTAGAATGCAAATAAAGAAAAGGTAACAACTTCGACATTCAAACATATAGTTTGATAACAAGCAAATTGACTAAAAGTTCCAAAATGAAGCTAGTAGGAAAGAAATAGAAAAAAAAATTCACCTTAGCATTTTAGGATTCAAGGCATTAAGCATTTCCATCAATACATTCAACAGTCCTCGGGCATTTTGAATATCTGTCTAACTAATTATAAACAAATTTAGCAAGACAAGAATAACACTAATAGCCATTTTTTAATAATAAAATTTCCTCTGAGAACAACTAGAAAATGAACAAAACTAGAGAACAAAACAAAACAATAGAGTATTAGCCCAAAAGAACTCTCCAATCCCCCTGTATCTCTGTAAGGAGGTATGTAACAAAAATTTCCATTCAATTACCCATAAAAAAAAGAGATGAAATGCAAGAGAAAGTAGCTCACCAAGCAAAAAATTTTGAGCTTCACAAACAATGAAGAAAGCGAACAAGTGCTAAAAGTCATGGGGATGAAGCTTGAGGAGGATGAAGATAAATGGTAAGGGATGAATGATGAGGTTGAAGCTTGAGGGTTGAAGATGAACCACAAAGCAAACCAAAAATGTTGTCATTTCATGCTTGGATTTCAATGTCCCAAGGAGGATGTAGAGCAAGAAGAGGAGTGGGAATGAAGTAGAGCGGATGATGGAGGGAGGAAGAAACTAAAGAAGAAGGCCAATGGAGACAATGGCAAATGTAATATCCCAAAGATTTTACTAGATATAAAGTAACGAAAGAGGAAGAAATAAATGATAACATGAAATGTACAAGGAATTCGCGAAAACGGATAGAAGCCGTTTTATGTGAAATAGGGCAAAGAGGTCATTTTTTCCGATCAGATGGAAAAATGAGAAATTACATTTTTACCCCTAAAGAATTATCAAAATGAATAGGTAGCAACAATGGCAAGACCTCCGAGGAAGAGAAGGGAAAGGAGAAAGAATTTGGTATTTAATTTGATGGTGATTGCATTAGCCATGTGATTTGACCTCTTATGTAAATTTGTAAAGATGAGGTTAAATATGTTTCTCTAAGTTTTTATGTTCCTTTAAGTCCTAGCTAATGTATGACATGATATGAAGATGAAATATGGTCATGGAATATCTTACAATTTTTGTATTATAAGTATTAGGATACAAATGCTCATTCTAACCATTACTGAATGAACATGCTACTGTTAAGGCTTTTTGATGTATAAAGATGAACATTATATATTCATAAAAACTGGACAGAAATAGCTTTTATATGGTCTAAAGATCACTCAATTTGGATAAGTGTATGATTTATAGTGAATTTTCAAAATTAGCCCAGAAAACTGGAATTTCTAAAATTGACCATATGAACAGTAGAAATTTATGAAGTTTACTGTGCAAATTGGGCAATTAATTTCTATCATCGATATTTTTCCCATGTAGAAATTCTTTTAATCTATCCATAGAGACTTAAATCACTTCCACGTGACTTTTATTAAATTATTTATGATTTTCTGAAATTCAGTCAGGAAAAAGAAATTTGATTAAATGAATAGTACCCGAAATGTGAAAAATTTTATTATAACGTTTTATGTGATTCAAGCTTCTAATTAAGTATAGTTGGTCTCTAATAAGGCCCAATACATGGGAAACAATCCTAAATAGAGGTGTTACACTTTTTGGTATCAGAACCAAAGGTTTAGGCACTAAGAGCATTATATTTGGTCCAAAATAATTAAGTTTAAAGAAAGGAATATATTAATTATTAATATTCCTTTTGATCAATTTATTGACAAGGATTGCTATTGTGTATGGAGGCAGATAAGATGTTTCTTCAAACAATAGCTGGGATCCTGACTATAAGAGATAAGTGATCCCTGTTCCAGAGATGGAAGAAAATAATGAAAGTATTGGCTCAAACAAATTACCAGTAGGAAGTTTAGACAAGCCCAAGGTTAATGTTGGACCTCATCCAACTGGATCTAAAACCTGCTAAAGTAGTAATGTCCCGAGTTCTTTTAGCTCTTCCTGCTCAAGTATAGAAATCAAGAATAGAAGCTACAAAAGCTGAAGACTATGAGGCTGGGTTTTTACTAGATCCAGATAACCCTGGTTATAACAGTCCAATTAATATGAAAGATAAGATATATCGGAGTGTTTCAAAAAAAGTGAGGCATACCTTGGAGGGTCTACGCATGTGCTATATTTTCTATATGAAGTTGCTAAGGTCAAAGGCTTTCTAATAGGTAAAGGGGTACATTACCTAGAGTTATTATGGATCGATACACTAGTCAATGAAATCCCTAATGATTTCTTCTGGCCTTATATTAAAGCTAAGTTGGAGAGTGCATAGTTCAGTAGTCTACAAGAATGTGCTGCAACCTATTGCATACAAAGGGATATTTGACTAAATCATCAGCCAGCAGGAGCTAATGATCAAGTAATGACTCCAAAAGACTTTAGCCCTATTCCCCCATTTGCTGATGCCGCAAAACTAGAATAATGGTTATGCAGCTATTATGGGAAAGCCAAGAGCATTTTATAGAATCTAGAATCTTGACCTTTCTAGATAAAGTTAGAGATACTAGGCAATCTTGGAAACCCTAAACTACTTCTATATGGAGGTAGCCTGGATCAATGTAATGAAGAATGTACTACCAAATGACGAGTATTGGATGCCGTATAAAGTTAAACTCCAAGAAGAAATGCTAGAAACATTTCAAGATTATACTAAAGAGCTGGCATATTTAGAGGTGATTTGACTAGAACGAGAGGATCCTGTTATAGATATAGAAGAAGAAGATTATGAGGACTCGCAAGAGCATCCAGAAGAGAAATTCAATGAAGTTTTTATTGGAGGTGAAAGTAGCTCTGGTCTCTCCGAAATGGAATGCTTAATGAGACTATGAGTAAATATGTATAAATATGTGAATGTAAAGAACAATGATGACTGCAAGTTTTGAGTGTATCATAAGCAGTCATAAGTAGGAAGTATAATAAAATGATAATGTAATGAGATCATAAGAACTTATGTACAAAGTTTAATCATGTAAATAAAGGTATTTTGTTTATAAATGTTATCTAAGTAGAATGATCATACATTGTGAATTTATTATTATAAAAATGGAATGAAGACAAATAAAAAGGTTTGCATCAGGAAACGAATAAGAGTAGAGACTTCTAAACAAGAAAAGACACCACAGGGTGATCCTTTGCAAGTTATTATGAATAGATGAGATTAGCAGCAAAGGATTTTCGAAAAGTTAAAGTGAACCTTAGACACTCAGAGACAACTTCAAGAAACTATAGTTAAAATTTCATCTCTGAGGCAATATCAGCCATAGGTACCCTAGACTGTATTAATGAATCTAGCAGCAGGAATAAAAAATTGATCATGCTAAACCACAACATGTAATAGCTCAGTTTTGGAGAAAATGTTCTCCCTAATTTAATGAAAGGCTTGAAGTACAAATGGTTGAGGACTGGATACTGAATTTAGAAGGGATTTTCAGATTAATGGGATATTCCTCTAAAATGAAAACCCTATAGACTATCTATTTAGGCATTTAAGAAAAAGATAGATATATGGTGGCTTAAAACTAAGTTGATCCTGCAAGTTTGGAACATACCCTTGACGTGGAAATTATTTTGTAATATTTTATGATAAATATTTCCTGCAATTAGTTAGAGAAGAGGATGAAGATGAAATCATTATGTTCCAACAAGTAGAGGATTAGTCAGTAAGTAAGTATGAAGCTGCATTCATACAGTTAGTATGGAATTCCACTTAGTTATAATAGTATGATGACTAGAGGTGGAAGACAGAAAAGCTAGGAAGAGGATTAAAGCTAGTCATCAGGGAAAGGAAAGCCTAATGCAAAGTAGGCAATTTAATACATTGGTAAAGGTTAGCAGAATAATGGGAAATAGTTTGAATAATCAAAGTTTTATGTTTGCTACCCAGCAAATGTTAGCGAAGTTGTTGCTGACAAAAGTGAGAAAAGCAGAAAGAGAATGAAGTTATGAAGTGATAGTAGCAGGAGAGAAAGATGCTCATCTCAATGATAGTTTTTCCTGCAAGTATTATTTTATGAAAATCTAGCCTGGAAATATTTTAATAACATAAGAGAACAAGTCTTGAAGATAGTTGTTGCTGGCTTAGATGAGGATGTTTCATAAGTCATGAAGCCTTCCAGAGTTAGATCCTGATGGATCCTATCAGTTAAGTAATGATAAAGGGTCATAGAGGGTTCTAGAGGGGCTCTAAGATCACAATAGATCTCATGGTCACAGTAAACCAACTATGTGGTTGTAGTAGACCTCTAAAGAGAATGAGACGACGAAAAAGATCAATGAGCCCTAAAGTTCTGATAGTTTTCTTAAAGAGGATGACCAAAAATGAATAATTAAAAAGGATACAAAATCGCAGTAGACCAATTGGAACAGATGTTTTATTTAAGGATTTTCTCTAATACTGAGCCACAGACTAGAAAGTACTAAAGAAATGTGATGGTAGGTGATGATAATGAATATGAAAATTAAGTACACTGTCTACAAGTAAGTTTAGTGATGAGATGCTTTCAATAATAAATGAAAGAGGCCAATAAGAAATGAATGATAGAAATAAAGAAAAGTAGCTATGAAAAGAATCAGTGAGGAGAAACTAATATATAAAGGAAGATAAGTTAAAAAAAAGTAGTCATGAGAAAAGAAATAAGGCTGATATATGATCAAGGAAAGAGGTTAATCAGCCCATGAACTATGATAATTTCAATAAATCTAGGCTAGATGAATTCTTTAATGAAGATGATAGCTTCTTCCAAATAAACCAAGGACTCCAAATCCAAATAAATGTTAGAAGTATCTATGATGAACGTCATGTGGGATTTGGAGGATATGTTTCAACTTTGCATTCCCTAAGCATTGGATTATAAATAAAGAAATTTTTAGAAAGGTATCAAGACCATATGCTCACAAAGAGTTAATAGGTTGAGCAAATAGTTGATGCCATAACCCGATTACAAGCTCTAGAATTGTATCAAGAATTGTTTAGAATTAAGTATACCATATTTTGGGAAATTGTCTCATTACCTATATGTTCTAGGCAGTATGTTATTATAAAAAGAAGTTGAGGCGTTAAAAGTCTCAAAAAAGGAATTAGAGAATGACTGAGATCTCATGGAGATAATAGATGACAATAATAGATTTGCCACTAGTACTGAAACCACATAAGTTTAGTATAACAAGGGATGATGTAAGTATAAATTAATGCAGCTGTAGATGTAAGTTAAAGGAAGAGTATGTATGTATGATGTTCAAGGTATAAATTATGAAGCAAGAAAGGAGAAAATAGTGGTAGGCAGTTTAGGGAATTACAAAACCTTGAGATAGTAGATTGCTAGTCTTGGTATGAAATCTAGCTATAGAAAGAAATGTTTATGACCGGAAGATCTCACAATGAATAAAATCTTTCATCAACTGCCAAGTTGGGAAAAGGGAGATAGCTCTTGGGGAAAAGTCCAATTTAGCCAAGATAGTACCTCTTGGGGAGAAGCCCAATTGAGCCAAAAAGATGAAATCCTCCATATGATAAAGGCCACCGAGGCCAAGCAGACAACAGATAGCTCCTGAGATGATGCCCAAATGAGCCAAAAATGGTGATAGGCCGAAGGTTAGATTCTATATGATTTAGCAAGAAACTTTTGAAGGGTTGAGAAATCTTCCTTAAGTTGTCAAACCACTAATTAACCTTGACTAGGCAATTATGGAAGTTATACATGAAAACAACAAAGTAGAACAGTGAGAAGTAATACAGAGAAAAGAGTTAATGATCATTGCCTTAATACCATTGAGATCCCAACCTATAAAAGTCAGGAGATCCTAAAGGCTATGCCAAGATAAGCCAAAGTATTGGGTTCAAGAATATGTTTATTTATGAAGGCAAAATGATAAGTTGAGACTCTAAGTTGACACAAATTAGAGTAAAGAGCAAAAAAGCAGAATAACTATAAACAATGAATGAAAATGTTGATGAGATGCCATTATTGAATAGCAAACAAATTAATAGAAGAAAGATAAAAACAGTGGTTGAATGGCTTAAAAATTAAAGTAGTAAAAGTATTCAGAGGTTATGCAAAAAAGTTATGGCTTGAAATGAAGCCCATTGCCAGTATTCTATAAGACCAGTTTTGGCCTAAGTACAAGTAGAACCCCTAAGCATTCTATAGTTAAATGAGCTCAAGTAAGGAAAGTACTAGGATAGTAACCTACTAAGAAGTATTGAATGAAAAGAAAATGTAAAGAGTAAGAAAGAAAAGATGTGTCGATTGTTAAATAAGGGCACTATGAAGTTATGATGAAGCCAAATAGTCTTACCAATGCACCTGTTAAGATTGCATAATAAAAGTATTAGTAATGTAATGGTGGTTCTTAAGAATGATATGCTAAAGTACTCCAAATTTAAAAAAGAGCATGAAAGCCAACTGAGAGTTTTCGAAACATTTTAAACAAAATTATTGACTTACTTAACTCAGTGAATGTAGCTCATGAAGTATGGTCAAAAGATTATAGAATCTCCTAAGGGTTGTAGTAGATCCTAGTAAAGCAAGTAAAGATATGAGTGGAAGAGACTAAAAATCAGAATAAGATGAGAAATTTACCAAGTCTACTAGGATGTTATAAAAATTTTGTTGTGAAAATTTTTTCTCAAATTGTCTTACCGCTTGATTAGAAGAAAAGTTGTGGGAAAAGAGATGACAAAGGAGTTGAAAAAGGCTAAACCTCCTCTCCTGAGATGATTATTCCTGATCCAATGATGACCCAAGGGGTTTATAATAATGAAAGAAAGTGTGGATTAGGATATGAGTAATAACATAGGGTTGAGTTGAGGATAGTAGCCTATGTTCTATATGATAAATTTTTACGGAAAAAAATGTTCCCACACATAGCAGCAGTGATTAATGCTCTTAAGATATAGAGTGTGATAAGTTAAAGTAAGTTAAAGTAAGTTAAAGTGTGATATATTATGAGAACACCAAGAACCTCGAGTGACAATGAAATAAAGGATAAGTGGACTTGAGGTAAAGAAAAAGAAAAGTAGAAAAAGATGGCATTGTAAGTGCCATACAAGCAAAGTTAATGTAGTGAGCTTATGCTTAGTAGAAAGATTATTCACGTAAATAGCATAAAATTATGAAAAGTAAAGAAAAAGAATAATGTCAGGTGCCAATGAAGAGACTATGGTATGAATAAGAAAAGAGAGATACGGAAGTAAGGATGAGGATTAAGAATGGGTATGTCACGTGGAATTTCCAATACCCTTAAGGTAAAATAAGATTATGATATCCTCAATATTTCCCAACATAGAAAGTAGTAGCTAGATCTTTCAAATGTTATAAATGGAGGAATGAGACCAAAGTGAAAAATTTGACTTCTAAATCAGACAATTAAGATATGAAAATGATCCTTTATTGATAATGGTCTAAAAATTAGGAAATAAAAGGAAGGAAGTAAGAGATACAAGTATGTATCTAAATTTTATGGATGAAATTTATTTTAAGGGATATAAAGAAATGTAATATTTCAAAAATTTTAATGGATATAAAGTAATGAAAGAGGAAGAAATAAACGATAGCATGAAATGTACAAGGAATTCACAGAAACGGACAGACACCGTTTTACATGAAAAAAGGCAAAAAGGTCATTTTCCTGGTCAGACAAAAAAATAAAAAAATTACATTTTTACCCCTAAAGAATTATCAAAATGACATCCATGTCCCTAAAGTCATTAAAATCATGTGGAGAAGAAGTTAAATAGTCATTGGGGAAAATTACACCTAATGGCCTAAAAATTTCAGAAATTATAATTTAGCCCCGAGTCAAGGGCTATTTTGTAAATATGTAAAACTACTGTTAAAATGAAGCCCTCGATGAGAGAAGCCCAATGGTATATGGCATTGAGAATTAATGTTTAAGGATGAAGAAATAATTAATACCGAGTGTCCAAAAGTAACAGTAAACTAATAAAGTAAATTATGGTCCAATCGATGATTAAAAGGTAACCGGGACAGGATATGAGCTATACATAGATATCATTTGGCATAGGATAATTATGAAAATATAAAAATAAAATTAGAATAATTCTGTAGCCCAAAAATGTTAATTTACTGTAACAAGCAGTTTTAACGGTATAGTTAAAAATTACCCGGTTCAAGATATATCTAGACAAGGAAAAATTGAGCAGATGGACACTCAAAGCCCTCTCATTAGACGTGAAATTGGGGCAGCATGGGCAGCAAATTTTTTTGGCAAACTTCCTTAAGAAGTAGTTGATTTTTTGGTCAAAAAGTAACTTTAGATGGTTTAGCTAATTAACCATGATTAGCCACATCATTAACCGAGTTATCTAATTACCCTTTTCTTCTTCACATTCACGACCATTTCCTGCAGCAAACTGAAGGAGAAAAATACAAGAAAGGAAGGGAGAAAGAGAGAAAGGGGAAGAGGAAGTTCAAGGCAAAATTGAAATATGGTCATGATTTAGCAAGAAATGGAGTTTTCCAACTATAAATCATAGGGAAAATGATAGAATGTTCATTTAAAGCTTGAATATGCAAGTAGTTTATTGTATAACAAAGTGTAGCAATTTTTCTTGAATTCCCTTGATTTTTGATGAGCTACTATTCACACTTAGGGTAAGAATTTCATAAATTGGACCTCAAAAATGGGTTTCTCATGGTCCAAAACCTTAGAAACAAGTGTTGATTTCATGAAAAAGCTTAAGCTTAAGAAAGTGAAATTTTTAGGGTTTTGAAGCTTAATTTGGAATGAATAGTAACCATAGCTAGAGATGGAATTTAGAAATTATGAGGCCATATTTAGATTCCTCATGAGAAATTACATGGAATACAGGTATAATTCATCATTTTTTAGCCATGAATGAATTTTTAGTGAATTTTTGAAGGATTAGGGTTTCATGAACACTTTTTGAAGAAAATCATGGAACCATTAGCTTAAGTAATTGTTTGATGATATGTTTAGGTTTGAGGAAGCCTAATAGAGCTTGGAGAAGTGTTAGAAGATCCAAGAAGTATTGGACAAAGTGTGGGAAGCAAGGAAGTACTACAAGGTAGATAATTCTCTTTACTAACATCACATTGTCATTATTGTCTCTTTGATATTTGACACTATGGCATATGTATGAAATGTTGATTCATGATATTTCTATGTTATTGTTTGAGTTTATGAGGGGTTTGGAGCCTCAGGATGTCCATTTTACAAAATAAAACTATGCCGAAATTTTTATAAAATGTATATGTTTCCAATATGCCTATGTGATGAACTAAGTTTTCTTAATATTTTCATGCCCAATGTGATGATATGATGGCATGCATGGGATTTATCTACTGAGACTCTTTGAATCTCACCCTCTCACATATTAACCATGATTAGGTAGCAACAAAAGCAAGACCTCCAAGGAAGAGAAGGGAAATGAGAAAGAATTTGGTATTTAATTTGATGGTGATTGCATTGGTCATGTGTTTTGAACTCTTATGTAAATTTCTAAAGATGAGGTTAAACATGTTTCTCTAAGTTTTTATGTTCCTTTAAGTCCTAGCTAATGTATGACATGATATGGAGATGAAATACGGTCATGTGAATATCTTATAATTTTTGTATTATAAGTATTAGGATACCAATGCTCATTCTGACCATTACAGAATGAACGTGCAACTGTTAAGGCTTTTTAATGTATAAAGATTAACGTTATATGTTCATAAAAACTAGATAGAAATAGCTTTCATATGGTCTAAAGACCACTCAATTTGGATGAGTGTACGATTTATAGTGAATTTTCAAAATTAGCCCAGAAAACTGGAATTTCTAAAATTGACCATATGAACAGTAGAAATTTACGAAGTTTACTATGCAAATTGGGCAATTAATTTCTCTCATTGATATTTTTCCCATGTATAAATTCTTTTAATCTATCCATAGAGACTTGAATAACTTTCATATGATTTTTATTGAATTAGTTATGATTTTCCGAAATTCAGTCAGGAAAAAGAAATTTGATTAAATGAATAGTACCTGAAATGTGAAAAATTTTATTATAACATTTTATGTGATTCAAGCTTCTAATTAAGTATAGTTGGTCTCTAATAAGGTATAATACATGGAAAATGGTCCTAAATAGAGGTGTTATAGAAAAAGGTTGTGGGTTTTTAGAGTGGAGGGAGAAAGAAAGACGAAGAGAGACGTAAACAAGGGAGATGAATGCATACTTGGTTTTCGATGGAAACAAAGGTAGAGTATGGGTTTTTTAAGAAAAAAGAAAAGAAACAAGGATAAAGGGATGATGAAAATGAGAGCTAAGTCTAGGGGGGAGAGAAAAAGCTGCTTTTCAAGTAGATAGAGGGAAAGTCAAATTTTCATGCGTCCGGTGCTGGGGTTTTGATGTTTATATCTTTTTTAATAAAAAAACCAAGATGAATATAAATATATTAAGAAATATATATTAATTATATAAATTTTGTAAAAAATGGAAATATATCAATTTTTTTATAAAAAACCAATATAAATATTAAATATATATTAAAAATATATTAAATTATACTTGTATACAAATATTACAATATAAAAATCTAATTATAATCATACAGTTTTATGCTACTTAAATCTTTTTATTTATTTTTAAACAATTAATATATTAATATATTAATTTTTTATTTAGTTAAATTTAATATAACATGTAAATATTTTAAAGAATTATATTGTTGCAAATTTACATCAGTTTTTACTTAAAAACCGACATAAATAGTAAAAATAAATATTAAATAATGTATTGTAATTTATTACATTATATAATGATAACTTTTTTCAGTTCCATTAATTTAAATTTTATTAGGATAAATATATTTACTTCGGTTTTTAATAAAACCAATGTAGAAAGATATAAACTCATAAATTTATTTACAAAATTGCCACTGGTCATTATTTTTTGTTTTTTTTAACCGATGTAAATAATTGATATAAAAAATAGTTTTTGTAGTAGTTTGATACATCTTGTAGTCCATGCACTTTATTATTTCGACTAGGTATATATGTACTTAAAATTCATTCATTGATTCTTGTGCACATTGAATACGAACAATGTTCAATACTCCTTCCAATCTCAAATATAAGCAAATTTTAGAGAAGTTTGATTAAAAATATAAGAGAAAAAACATGAATTTCTGGAGCAATAAATGAGGTATTTCAAATATACCCTTATCATTAATTAAGTTAGTGTAAAAAAAAGACAATTAATTGAGGGCAATCTTGGGAAAAAAGGTATGTTTAACTACAAATTAAATGAATTTAACTAGTTTTAATGGTATGTGTAAAGTAGTTTTTTTTCTTATATTTGAGATATTAGGGGGAGTATATATATATAACTATGTTTATCTGAAACAACACAATATAAATAAGTGAGCTAACTAGACATAAGATGATGACATGGCCGAGTAAAGATGATTAAGATTACTTTTGCTTGCTTTTGACTAGTGTCATCAATAATATAGGGCATTTATGGGTTAACCACAAAAAATCTCTAAGGGATGTTTAGGGTCACTTCTTTCACACAGCTCCAATGGGAATGTCTCTTGATTGTCAGTCCTCTACTTTGTAATTCACATACTCCCTTCTGTGTTACCTTTTATCTTTGAAATACAGAAAACCCTTTGTTTAGAAGCATCTTATGTGGGCTTGATCTTCTTCTTAATGACCGGTGATTCTTCACCCTTGTAATGCTTTTTGTAACATTCCAAATTTCATACAGGATGCTATGGTATGTATAAAGATGTGGGGAACATGGCATGAGATGCCTGAAATGATGGAAAAGAAAGTGAGAAGGTAATGTTACATGCTCAATCCATAAATGGAATTAAATTCCCATATGGTTCTTATAAGAAATTATACTTGGTCATTCATTGGAATTAAAGTTTTATAAGATTCTTAGCAAAAATTAATTCCAAAACTGAGTCAAAAGTTATATATTAATTGAATGGAAGCTCACGTCAAGTCAAATGCAATGGTATAAATATTGCACACTCAAGAAGTCAAGGTTGAAAGAAAGACCAATTTGAAAGTATAATGAAAAGAACCATTAAAAAAATTGGTCTTTGGGAGAATTTATGAGAAAGTACTTGGAAGAATTTGTAATTGCCTTTTTGACCTGAGTCAAGAGCAAAATGGTCATTTCCTAGGCTGGAAAATAAATTGTGAAAATTGTATTTTAGCCACAAGGAAAAAGAATTATTTACATGATAGTCCTTATAAGGAAAGAATTACTGCAAGCAAGTCCCTGAAAAAATTACGAAAAAGGGTTCGAAAGAATTAAAAATTATAATTTTGCCCCATTAAAGGCAATTTCTGAATTTTA
This sequence comes from Adenanthera pavonina, assembly GCA_026686845.1. NCBI lineage: Eukaryota > Viridiplantae > Streptophyta > Magnoliopsida > Fabales > Fabaceae > Adenanthera > Adenanthera pavonina. The sequence continues at coordinate 3,767,631 of JAIVEN010000019.1, read as the reverse complement.
GAAATATTGTCAAAATGGAGCTTTTGAGGAGCCAAACTCAATGAAATACTATTTAGAAGCTAATTAAGTTCGTATTAATTTATAATTTCAATTTAAGTTCAAAAATAATTTTTTATCCGGAAAAGAGGTTTGTAAACTCCATAAAAGAGAACAAATGTGAATCCCTACAAATACACCTAGGGATCAAAATAATGAATTTTGTTCAAAATTGAATTTAGAATCATCCTGTACCAATTAAAGTGACAAATATGACAAAAAATATTTGATCAGTATGAGTAAATTTATTAGTAGGCTATTTTGGACGAGTAAAATTTATGAAGCAATTTTTGGTCAAAAAATTCTCCTAAGAGACATGATTTTCAATACTAGAACATGGAGCAAATTAAGCCAATTGATTCATGAAATTAACTCAAGGTGGTTAGTTAACTAAAAGTCACTATTCTCTTATTACATTTATTTCCTCTAAATGTTGAGTTAAGCTTCTTTAAGCCATATTCTTCCTTCATTTATGTTTAAAATCAAAAGCAGAGAGAGAGAGAGAGAAAAAATTTCCAAGAGAAAAAGGAAAAGCTAGAAGGTAAAGTTGAAGACCAAGTTGCAAAGATCTAATCCTAAAGCCTCTAGCTTGTATATTTACGTGTCTAATGTTCTTTTGATGGAGTATTTTCTTCCCTTTCCTCTTCAAAAATTTCAACCATGGCTGCCTAGAGAGGGAAAGTTGAGTTTTCATGCAATTAATCCATGGAAATGCTTAGTTTTGATTAAAAGCTTAGTATTGCATGACATGAGACCAAGAACCAGTGGCTTAAATGCTTCATTGCTATTATGTATAGGTTCAAAGAAGTTAGGGAAGTGATTAAAAATGGTCTACAAAGGGGAAAAAACAAAAGAATTCCATAAGGTAGCTTATTTACCCTTTTCTTGCATTATGTATCTTATAATATTTCTATGAGTTTAATGACTTGCCATCTAGTTATTGTGATGATTGGCTGAGTTAAAATGAGAGATTTATGACCTTTGGATGTCCATTTTATAAAACAAAACTCTACCAAAATTTTTACAAAATTATTTGGCATGTTATGATTAAGTGATGATTGATTGTCTTTGTGAAGCTTTTATGATAAATGTGATGATGATATGTATGCTTGAATGGTAAAACCTACTAAGACTCTTTAAATCTCACCCTCCCTGAATGAGTAACCATGCTAGGACAAGATCATGGAAAGGACCAAAGAAGGAGCAAGAGGAATGAAGAAGGCAATGATGAGTAGCTTGATTTTACAAGTTTTAATATTATGTTATGAGATTTGTACCAATTTATGTATGAGGTGTAAATTCTGTAGTGATGCATGATCATGTCCCTTTAAGTCTTGTAATGATGTTATGTATGGATTTGGTACAATGTATGATGATATAACGTGTTTATGAATCTTATTATATGAGATATGACATGATTATACTTAAAATGACCAATAACAGTTAGAACAAAGGTACTCTATTTGAAACAGGGCAATTAGTATAAGTAATTTATATGGCTTGAAAGTAAATGAAATAAGTTTTTCAAAGTGTGAAAGAGCATTCAATTTGGCAATTTTATAATAAATTTTCAAAGTTAGGGTTCAAAATGGTACAAGGATAAAAAAACAGGGAGTTTTGATCATAGGTATTGGTTATTTTAAAATGTAGTACAAAATCTTGTAAAGCTCCAAAAATTTAGTGATTTTACATGTATAGAAATATCTACCATTTACATTTAATATGCCACTAATTTGGAAGTAATCGGAGTTGTATAATGAGAGAAATACTAGTTCTCCTAAAAATGTTCCAGTAAAAGTTGTGTTATAATCCTTAACAGTTCAAGTCAGTGCCATGCCCTGTACAAGGTAAACAAATATACAAAAAAATATTTCTAAAAAGTAGACATATAGGGCTTTCAAATAAAATAAAGAATGTATGAATTGTCTTAGGATATAAGGAGATATGAATTTTTTAAATTAAGGCTAAAATCCTGAGAAGATATAAAATGAAATAGTAGACTTCATACTAAATATTATAGCAATTGGCATGATCAAAGTTATGTTCCATATTTTTCCATGTAGAGAATATTTCTAGTTATTTTTTTGAAACTTGAGTTTCTATCATAAGATTTTTCTAGATTTGGTTATGAATTTTAAAATTCATTAGGGAAAAGAGACTCACCAAATAAATAATAACATAGAAAATTAAATTTTTCTATTTTAGTCTCTTATGTGATTCAAGCTTCTAAACATATCCAATGGGCCATAATAAGGTATCACACATGGGATATGAGGCTAAAAATAAGGTGTTAACTTTTACCTTGTTTGTCCTCTAAATCTATTTACATCATTCCCTCCTTAGGGTTTTACCTCAATATTGTGGGGAGCTGTGAGGTTTGCTAGCTAACCTATATGTGACTTGATACTCTTTATGGTGGCCAAGTGCACTTGAGTAAATTGGCACAATTGTTTGTTCTTGTCCTCTTGTCTTGCCATGAACTTCTATATAGCTCCTCATAAGGGGTGATGCATCATTAGAATCTAATCCACTGAACTTAGAAAGTTAGTTCCAATTAGCCATCCATTTCGTACCACACTTAGCCTAATGCATGAAGAATTAGATATAACTATTAGCCCTTGGATATCACTCCATCTAGGGACAAACTCTACTATATAAGTTAGCAAGTGAACCAATCCTATATATGATAAAGGTTAGGTGTTACTTCATTTGCCATGTTAACCAGGCTACCTCTAGTTGCTTATAATGTCTCCCTCTCTTTTTGCCTCCTTTGAAGACTTTCTCATGTGAGAATGCTCAACTTCGTAATCAATAACTAAGCTCTTTGGAGTATCGCATCTAATTTTTAATTTTTGAAAATAGAAAATAATAAACAAAGTAGAGTCGCCTCCAAAATTTTTGAAAGGGAAATTTTGGAAAACCTTTTTTCAAAAAAATAAATGGCCTATGAAACATAAAAGGTTTAGGAGTTAATTGTATCATGGGGAATGTGTTAGATACCCTATAACACACGTTCATAAGAACAATTACCATAGGTTGATTATATAAAATTAATGTGGCATTAAAATTATTTTAATTACCATTATAAAACATATATAGAGAAATAAGAAAAATAAAAAATAAACAAATAAATAAAATAGATTTATTTACAAAGATAGATTTGACCTAGAATAAGAGTTTAAGGTCTACGTATTCTAATATAAGTATTAAAGTTCACGTAGTTTTGGTGTAAAAACTCATGTCAATGAGTTTGTATTTTTTAAGAAAAATTATATATATTTGTTATTTTCAAAAATTGAATTATAAATATTATATATATAAATTATTTAGCTATTTATTTATTATTTGTTAATAAATCCATAGAGATTCTCAAAATCCCACGTGTTCAATAACTAATTTATATACCTATGGAAGCTCTAAAAATCTCACAGAAAATAATTTCAAAATATATTATAAAATTATATTTAGAGAAATATTTTTATTCAAATTTGAGGAAATCTTTAATATTTTGATTTCAAAAATATTTTCTATAAAAAACATAAAATTTGATTAGTATATCAGTAGAGGTACATCGCAACACGTGGTAAATTTATTAATTCAAATATCCACAGAGGTTTCAAAAAATTATAAAAGTTAAACCAGACAAAAATTTAAAAATATATATTTAATGAGAAAATATCACATTATCATAATCACAGGAGGGAATAAGAATAATGTAATTAATTACCTAACTATCATCATTATAAAGCACATAAAAGTTACCTTCTTTAAAGCTATTTGTGCCTTCTACCACAACATCGAAGGATAGATATTTCAACTGAATTTTATGGTCTTTAAAGAGAAGATGCAATTATCTAATATCATAATCTTTAGGAAAAAAAAAGAAAAAGAAAGGAAAGGAAAGGAAAGAAAGAAAACAAAACAAAAGAAAAGAAAAAAGAAGAAAGAAAATGAAGAAAAAAAAGAAACCAGAAGGGAGAAAACAACTTATTACAATGGTTAAGTCAGAAAGAATATCACAGAGTGTCATTCCACTAATTTAGCCAACGTGTTTGGCAAGTATGGCCATAATCATGTAAATATACACTTTGACTTATGGAACACAAATCATGATAAAATAGGGCAAATCAATCCATTATCAATGAGAATACGCTTCCATCCTTATTAAGGATAATCATAAATATGAGTAATTTGTCTTTAAAACCTCACCAAAATATTATACTTTATGGTCCATAGAAACAAATTGAAGAGAAGAAAATAAAATAAAACATACACATCACAAGCATACCGCCAACTATTATGAGGTGTTCATCGATATGAATAAGTTGTTCTATAGACCTCTCAAAACATCGAATTTGGGATCTATGGAGAGCCACTTAAGAAGAGGAGAAGGTAGTAGATTGCATTCTAAAAAAAAATTCTACCCTTTAGAAAACCTTAACTAATAAATGAGATGGAATGAAGAAGAAGAAAAGAAATTTCCTACCTTAAGCCTTATTGAAAAAACTAATACTCACTTTCAACTTTTCCTTCACTCTCAAACCGCCCTTATGTACCCTTTCTCTTTCTCTCGATTTCTTCTTTTTCTTTGATTCTTGTTGATGCCCTATTTATAATACCAAAAGGAAATCATTCAATTAATACTCCAAAATCATAAAAATCTTTTTTATTATTTTTCTTTGATATTCACATTAAGATTGATTGATTTGCTTTCTTTTTTTTTTATTATTACTCTGACATCAGATCTTAATCCTTGATTTTTCTTTTTTTTTTAATTTTTATTACTTTTGTAATTTTATGAAAATCTCAAAAAGGAGAAAATCATAACTCCTCAAAATATAGTAATCTTTGAGATATATTACTATTTTATTATTTTATCTTATGAAAAAACTTTTTCTTTTCATATTTATTATTATTATTATTTAAAAAGGAGCCGAATAAAATATGGTATTCATAGTTGCCCATCTTTACTTGTTTCTTAGGTGAGAAAGAGAAAAGATGTGGGCTTTGAAGTTCTTGTATAAGGAACAAGTAAAGATAAGAACATATATTTTGTTCATCCATGCAATAAAAGAATGACACAAGACTCTACTAGACATTTCCTTAGTTCGAATTTAAAGCTACCATGCATGCAATACAACAAGGCGACTAGATTGCCCCCTAACCTGACTAAGCTACAATGATCAACCTATATGTTTGCTAGTTTGGTCCATTCAATTCAAAAAAAAAATTTAAGAAAAAGAGTCACTTGAGGCCTCACTTTGTTCCTTTTTCACCATATGAGTATTTGCCACTAAAGCAAAAAGCCATAATACCATTCGAGATTTGGCATCTAACCATTTTGTCATAAACTGTGGCATGTGAGTACCCAGTATATAGTCAACGAAAATAGCTAGCCAAGTGAATTAAAAATTTTCAACACTAAAAGGCATTCCCATTGGTCATGTATGTATCATTTGCAGTCATCAAGAGATGTTTCTTCTTCCTTTTTTTTTAACCTTCTTAGTTATCAAATTGGATCCAAATTTAGGATCTTCCTTCACTTTACCTAAGCTCGTGGGTCCTTAACATTACTAAATAGTTTCTGATATCTCCAGTGTGCCCTAATAAATTAGGAACTCAACTTATTTATATGTTTTTAATTATTTTAGAATTAGAGAGAAAGAATAGAATAATGCATACTCATCCAAATAAATAAGTAAATTTCACCTTATTTGGAGCTATACTCTAGTGCAATGGAATCATCAGGGATTTTTTTAGTTTCCCTACACATATTGTGCTTCACTTTTATAAGGGACATTTTCTTTCTTGGGTCGTTATGCGCTCTTTTGATGTGAAAATCAAACATTGGGGATGTAGACCCCTGTTACTCAAGCTTACATAACCCACTGCACCAAGATACTATTAGCACACTCAGTTCATACTACATTGTTTGACGCGAAAGACAACACTTTTTGGTGAAACCCCCCGGTTACTAAGCACAACTTGAGCTAGTGGACTGAATATTTTTATGCATTTATTTTCTTTTCAATTTTTTCAACCTAATTCATTTTCCTCAAGGTAAATTTTTATAGGTCCAGACAGGGAATTCTACTATAGTTCTAACATGGGTATATAAAATTTCACTCTCTTTTTCCTAACTCTTGTAGGTTTTTTGGGCTATTGAGATTACCAAAGTGGGTTTTGCCTCTCCCGACAAGGTCTTTTCCATACACATGGCCAAAAATCAAGCCCTGAACAGCATATTTAAGGGACCTAGCTATCTACCAACTGTGTCAAACCATGTTAGTTAACCCCTATGGATTTGATTATGCTCAATTATGTTTAGAGGTCCTTGACTCATTTTAGCACACTAAAATCAACTAGAATTTTCAACCATATAAAGGATCTCCACTTTATTTGACTAAAAGTGATGGTATATTCTCTAAGTCCTTTCTTGATTGTTATTTTCTTTATATTTTATTTTCAAATCCTCTTATCTCATGTCTCATTGAGTTCATATGATAACCAATGGAGTTTTCTTTAGAAATACTATTTTGTTCACTTGGCCAACTGTTTCCATTACCCACAAACTGGGTCATGGCGTTCAAAAAGATTTTGTATATGACTTCTGACTTAGTTCATTATCCCAATATTAAAGAAACAATCAAAGCAATGCCTTAGTGATTTTAAAAATGTGCATTTAAAACTGTGGACCAAACACAACTAGGACAAGGATGAACATTGATGCATGTAACACAATCAAGACCAGACTATACTATATGGATGTGAATGGATTGACCAAACAAAATAACATGTTGATGAGATGCATCGTTAGGAACAAGTGAAGATGAAAATATGTAGTTTATTTGGGCATAAAAAAATAAAAAAAATGAAATGCAATGTTAGATGGAAGTGAAATGTCTATTTTCATAGGACTTTGGTGAATCTCTATCATTACAGGGCTTTGGGTGCCAACCAAAACTTGGACTTTCATGGCAGTTAAATGCCTATTTTTATAGGATTTTGGTGAATACCTGCCATTACAGGGCTTTGGGTACCAGCTGAAACTAGAATTTGGTGATAGTGAAGTACCTATTTTATAGGACTTTGGTGGAGGCCTACTGTTATAGGGCTTTTGAAAAAAAGAGGCCAGCCGAAACTAGGCTTTGAGGGGACCTACCATTACAGGGCTTTGAAAAAGATGTGCCAGTTAGAACTAGGCTCTGAAGGGCCTGCTATTACATGGCTTTGGAAAAGAAAGGCTATCAAGAACTAGACTTTGAAGGGGCCTACCGTTACAAGGATTTGGAAAAAAAAGGGCTAGTTGAAACTAGGCTTTGAGTCATTACAGGGTTTTGGACAAGAGGGGCCAACCAGAACTGGACTTTGAAGGAACCTACCGTTACAAGGCTTTAAAAAATAGGGGCCAGCCAGTACTGGACTTTTAAGGGGCTTACTGTTACAGGGCTTTGGAAAAGAAGGGTTAGTCGGAACTAGGCTTTGAGGGGCCTGCCGTTACAAGGCTTTGAAAAGGAGGTACCTAGCATAATGAATTCCATTATATTATGCAAGGCATGTGAAATGTATGATACATGAGAAATGATACTAGGCTTGCAATGCTAAATATATCTTTTCTTTATTTGCCTCAAAAGATGAGTGAAGAATGTGAAATTTCTCTTTTGATTTGGAAGCATATTCTTTGCCTGCCCTAATTTAAGAGGGAATGAATGTAATGCATACAATGAAAGGAACAAGTTTTTTTTTCCCCAATCTTGTTAAATAAGTACATGAGTGGAGATTATGCTTTGTTTTTCCAATTGTGTATGAAGATTTCTTAATTTTACCAGTTTTTGGAAAAGGAAGAAAATACAAAGGATGTATTATTGTGCCCTTTTTAGAAAGTATCTAACCAGGAACCCCTATTGCAACATGCATTTTCATGACAGTAGTGCAGCAAGCACTTAATATGTGAGGGAGATATTACTGTTAATTCTAAATGATCCATCCTTGAAATTTGCCATCAAAATGAATCATCAATGGTACTAAAATCGTGAAAGTTAACTTGGAGCTAATCACATCCAATATATCACATTAAGCAATTATTTTAATAAATGTTGTCCCCTTATGAATGTATTGATAAATGTGTAATTTGGAAATGGAGATATATATATATATATAAAGGACTTGTTAAAAAAGGCATTTTTATTGAAAAGATGAAGTACAATGACAACAGTCAATATATCATGTGAATAAAAAAGGACATAGAATGAATATTCTTCCTTTGTCATATTGCCAAAGATATGCATTTCATGAGTAATAAATGAGTCTATTCCAAATGGAGCTTATAGCCTTTTTAGGCATAATATTTATTGACAACATCTATGTTAATAGGTCTCGATAATTCTTGGCCATCCATGTTAGTCAGGATTAATGCACCTCCTGAGAATGTATGCTTGACAACATAAGGACCTTCATAAGTTGGGGCCCACTTGCCCATGTTATCTTCTTGATTTGGTAAGACCTTTCTCAGAACCACATCACCAACTTTAAGTTCTCTCAATCGGTGTTTCTTATTGAAGGCTCTTGCCATTCTTTTCTGGTATAACTGCCCATGGCATATTGCCTTTAGTCTTCTTCCTTCAATCATGTTTAGTTGTTCAAAGTTAGTTCATATCCACTCATTCTCTTCTAGATTAGCTTTAGCCAATACTCTTAAAGATAGGATTTTCACTTCAATAAGGGTGACGGCTTCCATCCCATGCACTAGGGAATAATGGGTTGCCCCTATCGAGGTACGTACAGTAGTATGATAGCCATGTAAGGCATATGGGAGCATTTCATGCCAGTCCTTGTAAGTTACAATTATTTTGCCAATGATCTTCTTAATGTTCTTATTTGCTGCTTCAACTGCTCCATTCATTTGTGGCCTATATGGTGCTGAATTGTGATGTTTGATCTTGAATTGTTCACAGAAGCCCTTGATTGCTACTCCGTTTAAATCAGATGCATTGTTAGTGATGATTCTTTCAGGCAGTCCATAATGACAAATGATATTTGTTTTTAAGAACTTGATGAATGCTTTTTGGGTAATGCTAGAGAAAGAATTAGCCTCAATCCACTTGGTGAAATAATCAATGGCAACAAGTATGAAACGATGCCCATTGAAAGCTTTAGGATTGATTAGTCCAATAACAACAATGCCCCACATGGAGAATGGCCAAGGGGAAACCATATTATGCAATGGGGATGGAGGAACATTTATCTTGTTTGAGTATATTTGACACTTATGGCATTTCCCAATATAGTTAATGCAATCCTTCTCCATGGTAAGCCAAAAATAGCCACATCTTTGGATTTGCTTAGCCATTGTATGGCCATTGGCATGTGTGCCACATGTGCCTTCATGGATTTCTATCATGACCTTTTGTGCTTCTTTTGAATCCACATAATGTAGCAAGGTACCATTGTAACTTCTATTATATATAATACAATTGCTGATAAAGAAGCTCATAGCCAAATGGTGAATGGTCTTTTTGTCATTTTCAATGGCGTCCATTGGGTATGTCCTATTTGCTATATAGGCCTTAATATCATAGAACCATAGCTGACCATCATTTTCCTCTTCAATATTTGAACAATATGCTAGACAACTTCTAGTTTCAATTTGGACTAGCTGAACATGGACACCAGTGTCAAGTTGAATCATTATTGCTAATGTAGCTAAAGTATAGGTAAAACGATTCTTATCTCGAGTCATATGATGAAAATTAATGACCTTGAATTTCTTGATCAACTATGTTAAAAGCTCTTGGTAAGGAATCAATTTTGAATCCTTAGTCCTCCATTTCCCCTTAACTTGATAAACTATAAGAGCTAAATCCCAAAGACTTCTAGACTTCTTACTCCATGGTCAATGGCTGCTTGAAGTCCACAAGCTTCATATTTTGCTATGTTGTTAGTGCAATCAAATTCCAAATTGACAACTACTAGAAATTGTTTCCCTTCTGAAGACACAATTACTGCTCTAACTCCATTTCCAAATATGTTAGCAACACCATCAAAATAATCTCCCATTTACCATATTCTTTAGTTTCTTCTATGTCACATATGTCTTCACCAGGGAACTGAAAGTCTAATAGATGGTAATCATTCAAAGGATTTTTTGTTAAATGATTAGCAAGCATGCTTCCTTTTACAGACTTTCAAGTCATGAATTTTATGTCATACTTAGACAATATTACTTGTCATATATGTCATATATGGATTTTTTGTTAAATGAATAGCTAGCATGCTTCCTTTACTAGCTACATGTGGGCTCTCGAATATATACTTTAATGGATCCATTCTAGATATTAACTAGGTGGTGTAGTAGAGCATATATTGCCTTAATCTTCTTGTAGTCCATACAAGCCCACAACAAGTTCGCTCAATTGTCTAGTAACATGATTCACAATCATTAAACTTCTTGCTCAAATAATAGATTGCCTATTCCATTTGCCTAGAGTCATTATGTTGTGCTAGTATAGCCCCCATTGATCCAGAGCGTATTGTCAACTAAAGAATCAAAGGTTGTCCTAGTGTAAAAGGAACTAGAATTAGGGGATTTAGTAGATAATCCTTAATTTATTCAAATGCTTGTTGATAAATATCATCTCATCTCTCTGTGTTGTTTTTCTTCTGCACTTTGAAAATCGGCTTACAAGTTGCAGTCAAGTTTGCCATAAATCTGGCGTTATAATTTATCCATCCTAGGAAACTTTGAACTTCTTTTTCTATCTGAGGAGGTTGTTGCATTTCTAGAATTGCTTTTACTTTATCAGGATCTACTTCTATATCTTTTAGCTTACAATGAATCCCAATAATTTTCTAGATAGAGCTTCAAAGATGCATTTATTGGGGTTCAATCTAAGTTTATATTTGCCTAGCCTTTCAAATAACTTTCGACTGCAACATGACTTTCCCATTTAGTTGACTTAGCTACCATATCATCAATATATACCTCAATCTCCTTATGCAGCATATCATGAAATAGTGCCATCATAGCTCATTGATATGTTTCCCTAGTATTCTTCAAACCAAAGGGCATCACTTGATAACAAGAGGTTCCCCACTATGTAGTGAAAGTGATTTTCTCTTTATCATCTTCATGCATGGTAATTTGGTTGTACCTTGAATACCCATCCATGAACGAGCATCGGTAGTTTCATTCCATAAATGTAAGGCAATGGAAAATTATCCTTAGGGCTAGCTTTGTTTAAATCTTGATAATCAACACACATTCATATTTTTCTCATTTTTCTTTAGGACGAGGACGATGTTTGCTATCCATTGAAGGTACATAGCTACTTCTAAGAAACTCACCTCTAATTGCTTCATCACTTCTTCTCAAATTATTAGAGATGTAATATCCCAAAACTTTATTGGATATAAAGAAATGAAAGAGGAAGAAATAAATGATAACATGAAATGTATAAGAAATTCACAAAAATTGATAGACATCATTTTGCATTAAAAAGGGCAAAGAGGTTACTTTTCCAGCTTAAACGGAAAAATAAGGAAATTATATTTTTTTTCTAAAAAAGTTTAAAAATAGCATTTATATCCCTAAATTCATAAAAATTATGTGGAGTCAGTGTAAAAGGCTTTGGGGAAAATTACACCTAATGACCCGAAAATTTCAAAAATTATAATTGATCCTTAAGTTAGAGGTAATTTTGTAAATATATAAAATTATTGGCAGAACAAAGCCCTCAATGAGAGAAGTCCAATGGTATATGGTACTGAGGGTTAATATTCAAGAATAAGAAAATAATCAGTGCTAAGTGTCCAAAAGTAACAGTAAACCGATAAAGTAAACTGTGGGCCCTACCGATGGTTAAAAGGTAATTGGGACAAGATATGGGTCATACACAGATACCATTTGGCACAAAATAATTATGAAAATATAAAAGTATAATTAGAATAGTCCTGTAGCCCAAAAATGCTAAATTACTGTAAAAAGCAGTTTTATCAATACGATTAAAAATTATCCGGTTCAAGATATATCTGGATCAAGAAAAATTGAGCAGACTGGACACTGAATGCCCTCTCATTGGGCGTGAAATTGGGGCAGCTTGGGCAGCAAAATTGTTTGGTAAACTTCCTCAAGAAGTAGTCAAATTTTTGGCCAAAAAGTAACTTTAGTTGTTTAAGTAATTAACCATGATAAAGCTAAGTAATTAAGCATGTAATTAGTCATTAATCACCTTCTTTCTTCAGCACTTTTATGACTATTTCCAACAGCAAAAGAGGAGAGAAAAACTACAAGAAAGAAGAGATAAAGAGAGAAAAAAGAAGAGGAAGTTCAAGGAGAGATCAAAGGCACAAACTTTGGTTTGAGGAAGCCTAAGAAAGCTTGGAGAAGTGTTCGAAGGTCCAAGAAGTGTTGGACAAAGTGTGGGAAGCAAGGAAATACTATAAGGTAGATAATTCTCTTTACTAACATCACATTATCATTATTGTTTCTTTGATATTTGACATCATGGCATATATATATGAAATATTGATTTGTGATATTTCTATGTTGTTAACTGAGTTGTATGAGGGGTTTGGAGCCCTGAGATGTCCATCTTACAAAATGAAACTCTACCAAAATTTTTATAAAATTTATATGTTCAAATGTGCCTATGTGATGAATTAAGGTTTATGTGATGTTTCTATGAAAAATGTGATGATATGATAGCATGTATGGGATTTATCTACTGAGTTTCTTTGAATCTCACCCTCCCACATATTAACCATGATTAGGTAGCAACAATAGCAAGACCTCCAAGGAAGTGAAGTGAAAGGAGAAAGAATTTGGTATTTAGTTTGATGGTGATTACATTGGCCATGTGTTTTGACCTCTTATGTAAATTTGTAACGATGAGGTTAAATATGTTTCTTCAAGTTTTTATGTTCCTTTAAGTCCTAGCTAATGTGTGGCATGATATGAAGATGAAATATGGTCATATGAATATCTTACAATTTTTGTATTGTAAGTATGAGGATAAAAATAGTCATCCTGACCTATGCAAAGTAAACATGCCACTGTTTAGACTTTTTGATGTATAAAGTATGAATGTTATATATGGTTAAAAGGCATACATAGGGCTTTAAAATTATCTAAAGATCACTCAATTTGGATGTGTATACGAATTATGGTGATTTTTAAAAATATAGCCCAGAAAACTAGAGTTTTAGGAATTTACCATATGAATAGTAGAAATTTGCAAAATTTACTAGGAAAATTGGCCAAGTAATTGCTCTGACTGATATTTTTTCCATGTAGATAATATTTTAAGCTATCCATAGAGACTTGAATCACTCTCATATGATTTTTATTGAATTAGTTACAATTTTTAGAAATTTTCCAAAAAATGGGATTAAATGAATATTACCCTTTAAATTGATTAAATTTATTATAATATTTTATTGTGATTCAAGCTTCTATTTAAATATAGTTGATTCTAATGAGGACTAATACATGGGAAATGATCCTAAGTAGAGGATTTACAAGAGAATTTCTGTAGTTACCCTTCTTAATTTTTGCTTTTTTGGCTTAATTTCTGGGAACAAGGGGATCCTATAAGCAACGTTTCCTAGATCAAGCCCAGGCAAGTCTCTATAAGACCATGCAAACACGTCTATGTACTCCTTAAAAAGTTCAATCATTTGCTCCCTTTATGGATTATCTACTATTTCAATCTCCTTTTTGTCTTCTTTAGTTCCCATATTTATTATCTCAATTACTTCTTTATGTAGGCAGCACATTCTTTTTTTTTTCTGAATTGAGGAGTTTCGTATATATTTGAATTAACTCTCCCTCGTCGGACTCACAATTATGCATATCAGTGGCAACATACAAGTCATTGTTTAGGGGCTCAGAAACCACCATATTGGATAGAAGTTTTGAGGAATTCTGGAAGGACGAAAATGAATAATAAATAGGTAGAAGAAAAAAATGGAAAAGAAAATAAATAAAAAAATTTGAATTTTTTTCGCATAATTGTCTTTATTCAAATAAGAGTTTGCCCTAAAATCTAACTCGTAGGGGTATTAGATGAAATGACAAGATAAAAGAGAGATAACATAATTAAAACAAGTTATTCTAAAGTAATAATATCCAAAGTGTTCTCGAATTCCCAATTTGCTAATGCTTCTCCTGAGCTATCGACTGAGATCCAAGCATCAGTTTTGTCAATACAAGGAGAAACCATTGCAACCATTGACTGGTTGACAACCTTAACAAAAGATGGGAATGTTTTTGTGATGTGAGGGATTTCCTTCTCTTTAACTCCTTTCTTCTTAGTCAACCTAGCTTGCTCTTTCATCTTTACTTCTAGAAGGCTTATACCTAACCCTTGTTGCTTATGGTTCTGTAGTCTATTAATTGGGCATTTGATACTTTGCAATTGTGCACCTAACCCTTTGCTTTGTTCAAACCCATTTTTCTCCATTATCTTGGCTATAATGAAGTTAATATTCCTATACTCAGGCTTTTCCACTTCTAGGCTCTGAAATGCTATTCCTTTGTCCTGCTCAGCAACTTCTATGTATGAATGAGAGCTTGGCTTGCTCACCAGAATCTTCTCTTCCCCTCTTACTATGACAATCATGGATGAACTTAACTTTTTGATGCAAGGTAGAAGGCACAGCCCCAATAGAATGTATCCATGGCCTCCCAAGTAGCATTGTGTAAGATAAGTCTATGTCCATGAGTTGAAAATCTACCATAAACTGGCTTAGTCCAATCTCCAAAGGTAACCGAACAATGCCTAATACCTTCTTATAAGATCCATCAAATGCTCTAGCCACTATATCACTGCTTTCAATGTCCGAAGCTTTTAGTGATGGATTCTCAAACGTGATCAATGGGAAAATGTTCAAAGCAGATCCTCCATCAATCAATGCCTTAGCCACTACAAACCCCTTGTACTTTAAGGTAACATGTAAAGCCTTGGATTGGTGGGCAATAGATTTTACAATCTCTTCCTTTGAGAACGAGATAGTGGATGTAATGCTCATGACGCTAGCTACCTTTTTAGGGGTTATGCTAGGCTGCACATATGCCTCATTTAAGGCTTTTTGCAAAGCTTGACAGTGTGGTTTAGAAGATAAAATCAAAGAAAGAGGTGAGATTCATGCCAGCATCTTTTTTAGCTGATCAATTGCATTGTACTCAATTTGCTTCATGATTTGTAAGAATTCCTCATATGTCTTCCTTGTCTCTTTATGGTCAGCCTCTTTCAATCCTTCATCACTCACTTCTTTTCCTTTTTTCACCTTTTTGATATTTGCTAAGAGATAAACCCTTCTACTTCGGTAGTCATATCTTTACTTGTTTCTGCTACAATTTTTTGATTCGAAGGTCCTTCAATGATTGCATCATATCTCCAAGGCACAGCCTTATTACTTTCATATGTAAAAAGGGTTGGCATGCTTATAGCCAATGATGATTGCCTCAAATTAGTCATCGAAGGTGTATCAGCCCGATATGGTGACTTATTAATGGTCATAGAGACAACATTAGTATTTCCCCTTAGAGCAAGGTTTTGGACAACAAGTTCAACATGCTTTTTTCTACCATACATATCTCTTCGTTAGTTCTTCCTACTATCACAACCCCTAGTCCCATCATTCTTCTAATCATTTTCTTGAATTGAAGGCAACTTTCAATACCATGGTCTGTCATTTTCTCATGGTATTCACAAAACAACAACCTATAGTGCTGTCCTTTTTGGTCATCACCCTTAGGATTTTGGGACAAATAACTTGACATCTTTAAATGAGCATAAAGCTCCTTCATAGAAACGTTGATATCTATAGGATCCTTGGAGAATCCAATATATCTTTCAATAGCATTGATACACCTTTCATGGTTAGGGAGTGGATTAGTGTTGATAGTCGAGTTTTCGCTCCCTTAAAGTTGTACATGATTAGAGTCAATTAGGTCCAATACATTCCTCTTGAATGTGACACGATCCTCTATTGAATGTCCCTGAGCACCCATATGCTATTCACAAGTTGCATTAGGATTGTACCAAGCAGGATATGGAGGAAGAGGTTATTTGTAAGATTGTCGGCCTAACAATCGAGCCTCTAAGAGCTGGTGATAGAGTTCGGCATTCGTCATGCTGAAATTGGGCCATGGATGATTGTCTCTTTGCTGCATATTTCTTTGCCCTCTAGCTTGTCCTTGTCTACTAGGTGTTGTCCTAATCTGAGCTTGCGTTGGATTCTCCCCACTTATTTTGTGGGATGCATATTGTCTTGCAAAAAATGGTTTTGTAGATTGGATGTAATTCACTCCATCTTCCTTCTTCTTAGGATTTTGATTTCTTTTTGTACTACTTTCAACTCAAGAAACAACAATCTTTCCATCACATACCTTAGAGTCAATTATTTCCCTAATTTTAATCAAATTAGTAAATTCTGTGACATGCGTACCTACCATATACTGGTAGAAAGGTTCTTACAATGTACATATAAAATATGAGTAAAGCTTATCCTATGTTAGAGTAAGTCAGACTTGTGATGCAACCATCCTCCATCTTTGGGCATATTCCTTGAATGACTCTATAGTCTTTTTAATCATTACCTTTAACTGCTCCCTAGTTAAAGCAATGTCAATGTTGAATTTATACTATTTCATGAAGGCATCAATAAGATTACTCCACTCCAAGGCAGGTCCAGTTAAGCTCTCGTGGAAGAACATGAGAAGAAACTTTTCATCTTGTGATCAAATTGACATTTTTGTACAATAAGTTTTCAGGTGATAAATTAGGTTATCGCTACCATTGTACTTGTCAAAGTCTGGGACTTTGAACTTCTTAGGTAGGGTAATTAAGGGAATCAAGCAAAGCTCCTTCAAGTCCAATGGCCCCCATGCATCTATTCCCTGTAGGGCCTTCAGTTGGTCTTTCATCTCTCCAAACTATTCCCTCTATTCGTCATTTTTAGCTGCTATTAAAGGGATTTAGAAGGCATATGTATGGTCTTCGCCAGGGAATTTTGTTCCAAATGTTCCTTGACCTTGTGGATCTTTCATCTTATTTTGTGTTGAATCCACTTTTGGAATTGATTAAGCTTCCTTCTTTGTGTCCTTTGATGAACTAATCTTTTTTATTTGAGGAGTATCATCACTACTTTTTGCTTTCCAACAAGTAGTAAAATATTTCATCATTTCTGCTATATGAGCCTCCATAGAAATTATTCGTTCATTTAAGGCAGCAGATTCATTCTCATTAGACGAACCCATTTGGCAATTTTGGAAATGCGTGTTATAGGAATGCACCAGGGGTGCCTGGTTAGATTGCTTCTTTGGACGCGCAACGTTGTTTTTCCTATTTAAAATAATAAATAGTTAGATTTTATTTATTTCTTTTATTATTTTTCTTTACTTAGTGATTTGTAAACAAGTTAAACATTAGATTATTTTTAGGTTAAAATTTCTTTTTCTTTAAATGCATAAAGAAAATGTTATTTTTTTTAAATGATTGATTACTATTTAATGCAACTGATTTTGGTATGGGAGACTTGAGGAAGAAAACTAATTCCCAATTCTTCTAGGGTTAATTAACCCAAAGGAGAAGGAAAATCATTAACTCGTGAAAAGTCTAAAATGAATACGTGGCTAAAGGATTTTTTTTAAAAAAAAACTCTCTCATATCAAAATGAGTCCCTTTAACTTATAATTTATTATAAAAAAGAAATTTCATGATCTCTATGAGGTTATCTCTTTGTGAGATATTTCTAACATGATGAATATAATGTAATCATGGTCTATTATAGTTGGGGACCCATAGACAAAGGGTAGGCTACTAATACATACATCATCATTGTGTTGTACCAAGTTATGCAAAGATGTTGATACACACTCAGGTGGTAAGGCAACAGTGTGTTGCCCTTTCCTATGTTTTTTTTTTATGATAATATGCTATGACCAAGAAGAATATCCTCTCCTTTTTGTCCTGTCATGGATTAGACCTTAGGGTATAGGGATGTCTAGGCCTAAGAAAATTGAGTATTAGCTAACTGATTGGTTACTAGGGTCTATCTATCAGTGTGCCAGTTCTCAGGGTTAGTCTATTGTCCTAATAAGGTCTCCAAGCTACCCGCACCATAAAGGTGAAAACCCCATTAGCAAACTTGATCCATTGAAAACTTAAAAGTTCCACAGGGATCAACTTTACAAAATGGGTAACTAGTTGGACAAAGTCTTCACAGTAACCTCCTAGGGCTTCAAAAACCCTATGAGGAAACTATTACAAACCTCACTAGCCTAAGGTACTCACGGACTCGAGTATAGGGCCCAAAACGTGTGCAAGGAGAATGTGTAAGTACTTAGTGTGCTAGGAGAGCATACCTAAAACCTGCAAATTATCCAAACCTCATATGCAAAGCAAATAGAAATAAGAGAAACATATAAAATAATATACAATAAGCACAATATTCATATAGTAAAAAATTAATAAAATAAAATTATATATCCTAATCATATCAGACAAACAATATTGAAAATAAATAAAAGGAAAGGTAATTAAAATAAAGTTAAGGCCACAAAATTTTGTAGAATCAACTTATATAGGCTCGACTCTCAAATAGTCCCCAATGGAGTCGTCAAACTATCGCACCCGATTATTAAATTTTCCAAAATAGAAAATAAAAAAACAAAGTAAAGTCACCACCAAAATTTTTGAAAAGGAAATTTTGGAAAACATTTTTAAAAAAAAATAAATGGCCTATGAGACATGAAGGGTTCGGAAGTTGATTGTATCATGGTGAAGGTGTTAGGAATCCCATAACACCTGTTAATAAGAACGGTTACCTTAAGTTAATTATACAAAATCAATGTAGTATTAAAATTATTTTAAATACCTTTATAAAAACATGTATAGAGAAATAAAAAAAATAAACAAATAAACAAATAAATAAAATAGATTTATTTACAAAGATGGCCTTTACCTAGAATAAGAGTCTAGGGCCTACGTACCCTAATATAAGGATCAAAGTCCACCTAGTTCAAGTGTAAAAACTCATGTCAATGGGTAAGAAAAATTATATATATATATATATATATTATTTTTGAAAATTGAATTATACATATTATATATATAAATTATTTAGCTATTTATTTATTACTTGTTAATAAATTCATGGAGATTCCCAAAGTTCCACATGCTCACTAACTGGTTTATATACCTATGAAAGCTCTAAAGAAATATTTTTATTCAAATTTGAAGAAATCTTTATTATTTTGATTTCAAAAATATTTTCCATAAAAAATGCATAATTTGATTTGTATATCAGCAAAAGCACATTGCAACACGCGGTAAATTTATTAATCTAAATATCCATGGAGATTCCAAAAATTCCACCAGGCAAAAATTTAAAAATATATATTAATGAGAAAATATCACATTATCATAATTACATGAGGGAATAAGAATAATGTAATTAGTCACCTAACTATCATCATTATGAAGCACATAAAAGTTACATTTTTTAAAGCTATATGTGCCTTCTACCACAACTTCGAAGGATAAATATTTCAACTGAATTCCATGGTCTTGAAAGAGAAAATATAATTATCTAATATCATAATCTTTAGAAAAAAAACAAAAAGAAAAAGAAAGAAAGGAAAGGAAAGATAGAAAACAAAAGAAAAGAGAAAAAAAAGAAAGAAAACGAGAAGAAAGAAAATGAAAAGAAAAAGAAAAAAAAAGAAACGAGAAGGAAGAAAACAAAATAAGAAAAAGAAAAAAAAGAAAAATAAAAAAGGAGAAGAAAGAAATTAAAAAACTCATTATAATGGTTAAGTTAGAAAGAATATCATGAAATGTCATTCACTAATTTAGCCAACATGTTTGACAAACATGACCACAATCATGTAGATATAAACCTTGGTTTATAGAATACAAATCATAATAGAATAAAACAAATCTATCAATTATCAACGAGAATACATTTCCATTTTTATTAAGGATATTCATGGATATAAGTAATTTGTCTCTAGAACTTCATCAAAATATAACCCATTGGGGTTGCATTATAGCTGATTAATGTTGTGTCATGACTTTTCTCCTGTGGAAAAGAAATTAAGTGTTGTGATTGTGACTTTAAACTTTATTTGGAATGAAGAAAAAATAGGGGAAAGAAAAATTAGTGAGGAAAATAAGGGGGAGCCTAGAAAAGGGGTGTCTATGTTTCCCCTTATTTAATTTTCTCTCATAGTTTTCTTTTCTCCCCTATTTTCTCTTCATTCAAACAGAGAGTTAGTGTAAAAGCTATAACCTTTACTAAGGGCTCCGCAACCTCTAAAATTTGTCTTATGGAATCTGGCATTTCATGAAATGTCATGATTGCATATTCATGTGCATCATAGCCTTATTCTTTATTAGGATGCACTGTGCCGCAACGCCATTGAATCTCTCACTTGGGCTATTAATTAACTAGTCAAAAGCTATGACTTTGGGTGTTTTAGCAATGACTTTCCTCACACTACCAGGCTTCTTTTGTACCTAGAGCTCACAAAACGGGCCAAACCTGATGGGCTAATCTGAAAATCCCGAAAAAAAAAAAATGGGTTAGGCCTCAATTTTTTGTGTCAAAATATAATTCAAACTTTTTTAACTCGACCCATTTAGGCCCTGCCCGAAAGCCCGTTTGCTTTTTTTTCTTTTTTTTTTAAATATGAAAAAATACATATTATTTTATTAATTAGTGATATATAAATTGTAAAATTTAAATATTATGTTAGCTTTTGATCAATTATGATAATAATTAGTTATATTAATTTAAATAATTATATACAAAATTAAAAAGAAAGAATGAAAAATATTAAAAAAATAATAAAAGCCTGTGAACCGGCCCGTAAACCCCATTCCATGAGCTCAGGCTTTAATTTTCAAGCCCGTATGTCAAATCGGACTTTTAGGCCTAGCCCGAGATGAGCCTGCCCAAATGGGCTGGCCCAGCCCGATTTGACACCTCTATTTGTACGTGTTTCCTTTGGCCTTTTGGATGTATTGGACCTTGTACAAACATTGCATCAACTGGAAATGGGTAGTGAGATCAAAACATCTATGGAAACTAGGCCAAAACATGTAAAATATACTTCATATTCCAATCACGCAATAATTACTTATTTGTGTTCTGACATGCATAAGTCATTCAATTATTGCATTATAATATATATGTAACATCCTAAATTCCAAGACTAGAGTCCAAGCACAAATGCACAAGAAAACAGAAAAACAAGATAGAACAAAGGTATGGTGCAATGGCAAGACCACCTAGCATCATGGCATGACACAAAATTGGACAAAACCCGAATTGGGAAAGCGAGACACGACACCGCAGCCTCACATCTGGCGCCACAGTGCCAATGAGAGATTTTGCATTAATTATCTACTAATGCATGGGATCAACTTCCAACACACATAACTCCTCAATCTAACCTCTAATTGACTCGATTACAATGCTTACAAGTCACTCTATTCCTTAGTTAACTACTAACACCAACCATGCTTTAAAATATCTCTGTATGGAGATTTTTTATAGCTAAAACCAAAATAGTCACTTTTAGACCAAAATAAAAAATCAACCACTCCAAATTGTTACCAACAAACTTTTGGAAACCAAGGATCATTCTAACAGGTCACATAAGACTCGAGAACCATGTTCAAAGAGTTCTCTTCCCAAAGGAAACACTCCCTTGGGTTTTAACCTCCTTAAACCCAATTTTACCCCAATGGGTTATATACCCAATTTGTTTAATAAAGACCTATGGACCTGACCAAACTCACAAACTAACCAACCATATCGGAAGGAATATGGAACCATAAGTTCCTGGCCCAAAACAACAAGACAATAAGATTTGGGACGTCACAAGACCCATATAGCACACACTTGTCACACATATAAGTAATCATATGTCCAAAATCACACAAACAACCATTTGTGAAGTACAAGAGAGTTTAGAAGGGGTTACAAGATAGTTCAGCCCATAGACACAAGTACACAACAAGATATACTTTCTGCCTCTGTGTCCCCTGTTGCTCAATTTTGATCCTTTTCCTCCAATCTTGGTTCCTTTGGCCCTGTTCACTCAGTAATATCCTTCTTTAAATTAATAATTAGGGTTGTTACAATGTATATATATACACAAACATTACCCATTCTTTAAACCTTGTGGTTAGAATCTCTTTTTTAGAAAATTTGACTACGTTCTTAAATATATAGATTAGTTGAATTTAGATTAGTTTGGAATAATATGTTGGTGTATAAAAGCAAATGTGCTGTAAAATTGCTGTTGATGTTGGGGCTGCAAAAATTGCTTTGTTGTTTTGTAAATGTAGTTGTAAATACTAGGTCTGGACAGTTTGTAGTTAAATATTTGTTTCAAAATTGGTTTCAAATTTACATTGGTTCAAATTTACTTTGGTTTCTCTATAAAACTGACAAAGAAAAGTTATTTTTTTTTCTAACTCAAATATGCATCTTTATATCTCAGTTTTTAAAAATCGAGAGAAAGATCAACTGTAAATTGGATTTTTAAATATGGATTTTTTACGTTGACTTTTGGAAGGAAAAAAACTTTATATATGCATTTTAACTGACTTAAATAGTTACACTTTCTATGTCATTTGCTTCTTCATCCCTTTTAAAATTGACTTAGAAAGGCCAAAATAAAAAATGACCGTCTTGGAGGTCCACAAGGCTTTATATCAAGGACAATTAAAAATTCATGCAAGATTCAATGAAGGCATTCATGGAATGAAAATCGAAGGAACGAGAGAGCTTATTATCCCTCCATATCTTTGCCTAGCTCCAAATAATTGGCAACCAATCATTTGGAAAGTAGGTCTTTCGAGAATTATTTTGAAAATGCGCCTAGTTGTTTTCTTATGATTCAAATAATTTGTTCATGCATGTAAATTTTTGTTTACTTTTCAATGTATAAATGCTTTGAAGTGCCAACTGAAAATTTGTTTACATATGAAAATTAGAAGTTCATAATCAATCCTCCAACCATTTGCTTAAGGGTTAAAAGCTCTTACCACTCAAACCAACTTGAGTTTGTATGAATCAATAAAAATCATATATTTTCATTTCAACAAATTATCTCTCTAGCTATCTGGTTAGGTGGTCTTCTGTAAGTAAATATTTAAAACTTAAAAGCAATGTATATTTTATATTATGAAAAATATATAACTAAAAAGGCCAAAAAAAGCTTGAAGGAGTTTAAATAATATTGACACTACAATCGCAACCACCAGTTTGATGGCAATAAAAGAGAATTAAATTATCCCTCTAGCTATCTGCCTCCCTTGTTTTAAATACCAATACCAAAACTGTCGTTATTTTAAATGCTCAGTACAATGTTGTTTTTTCAACTAAGTGCCCGTTTGGTTTACCTGTTTGTAAAAGGTCGTTTAGAATAATCACAATTTATAAAAATGAAATTTGGATAAAAATAGAGAAATTTACCATAAATTTGTTCAGATAACTTTGGGAAAAAAATTGTTAGAAACTATGATTTGGTTTACCAAAAAGTAAACCAAACAGACCCTAAATCGTACACTAGTTTAAGTTATATTGTTTGATAATGAATTTAGTGTGGAATCATGAGCAATATAAGAGTCCCACTATATATTCACATGCTTTCTTTGATGGGTCTCAAATGCTTTTTGACCTATTTAATTGAAATGTTTTGAGTTATGGATTCATTAAATTAAAATAGTGTTAACAAAACAAGCTGCCACACGAAATTTGTTTGGATTTGCATCCATACAATTATAGTATACATGTAATGTGAAAAAGAGAGAAAAAAAATGATAAGTATAAAGAGGAAAAGAGAGTTGTATAAATAGTCTCATTTCTTTGCATAACTATTTCATCAAATTTATAATTATACGATTATAAAAGATTTAATTTCAATTTATTTTGTGTGAAAGAAGAGCTTCACATAGAGATCAAAACTCATTACGAGTAAGGTGTGAACATGAGACTTATGGATCGTGGGTATCCTTCACTTGCTTCCGTCATTGTAATAGAGACTTCTCATAATCTCATTGTAACAAGAAGTGATCTTTTTTTTAAAATCAAAGTAACATGAAGTAATTTTAATTTGTTGGTGAAACAATGTGAGCTTGCATTTAGAGGCACCTCCATAACAAATAATAAGGGAGCCAGCCAAACTTTAGAGATGTCCAAAGCACAAAACCACACTGTGTTAGAATACTTTTATTGTGATGTGTAGATTAGTATTGACCAATATCGTTCTAACTACAATTATTAATATTAAGTAATTTAATTTTGCTTATCATTTTATTAAATGGATTGGATCATTTAATTGGATAATTAGGATTTTTATTTTCTTTTTTTTTTACTATTTTAAAAGAGACCCTGGTCAACTCAAAGACCATTGTTAAAGTTAAAAGTTCTACATATACTGATCGGAGGCAATATTATCATCCACCTTAATATGATATGTATCTTCATGAACAATTGATTTTTCACCCTAAACATCATGATAATTTCCCTTAGTTTAGAAAACCAACCCAGAGGAACTATGAGAGTGAATAGGATAGTATGGGTTGTGGGCGACCCAAAGGGCCTCCTGTACTACCCTAGAGACTAAAACCCCAAAACACAACAAAAAGAGATAAAACAACACACCTGAGGTGAAAATAGAGGATGGTGTCGTGACTTGATACAGTACCACCACGACGAGGGAGCATTCTGGATCAAAATGAAAAAAATAGAGGAGTATGGCGGCATGACCTGGACACTGGTGCCGCAACACCTTGAACTGATATAATATCAACAATTTGCTAATTTTCTGGGAAAACTTCAAATGTACACAAAACCCAACTCTAACATTCGATTGACCTGATTCCAACTCGTACAAGTGACTCTACTCCTACTCTAACTATAAACATCAGTCATGCTTTAAAATACCTCCATATGGAGATTTTAGATGTCTGAGATTGCAATGATCAATTTGGACAAAATATGAAACTTGAGCCTCCTGCTTCCAAACCATATCACCATTCTCAAAATCAGTGCTTGACCCAAGTTCCAAATACCTCAAGGACTAGATTTAGGGTAGTATTACTCTAAGGAAAACATTCCTGTAGAATTTGATCCCCTAGAACCCCTAAGACAACTAGTGGGTTAGATAACCATTTAACCAAACAAGCATACATACCAACCATAAATCAAAATCCAAACATAACATGACATAATACATACAAACTACCATCATCTAGTCCATACTGGGTCAATGAGTATAGAACATAGCATGCTAATTAGGCCATCATGCATACTGTCACAACAATGGGTTTCCATACATCCCACATATTACGTCAACCACATACAACAACAAATACCCAGGATACGAGGTTATAAGCAACAACATTACAAACACACTGCTCGGCATAGTATATATATATTACATAAACTAAATTTACAAAGCTACTAGCTACAAGCTCAGGTGCCCTTGTGAAATGAAGAGAAAGCTAGGATTCTTTAGTCTTCTTCAAGCCAGTACTAATGTCTTCACCTGAAATGTTAACCATAGAGAGGTACGAGACAGAGTCTAAGTAACCGAGGAAAATACTGTAACTACACATAACCAAGCAATATATACATGCAATGAGATGTGATGCAAATGCAATGCAAATGAATGTACCCTAACATAAATGGCTAGAATCACGGGCTAGTCAACATCACAAGATATACCCAATAAGTGATTTCCTTCCAACAATTGGTGAAGACTGATTCTGGAACATTACTAAACTTTCTGTTCACTAGTATGACCCAACCAAAGGCCACACTAATGATTGGACCGTGGTTCTCCATCCCCTAAACCACCGAAACTGATGGTAATTTAGGGAAGGTGCATCCCCAAATTCACTGCCACTTGGCTCTCCTAGCCACAGGAAGAGAATTTAGTAGCAGGGATATATATATATATACATCAACATCACCACCTGGA
Source organism: Adenanthera pavonina (assembly GCA_026686845.1). Taxonomy (NCBI): domain Eukaryota; kingdom Viridiplantae; phylum Streptophyta; class Magnoliopsida; order Fabales; family Fabaceae; genus Adenanthera; species Adenanthera pavonina. The sequence goes on along the minus strand of JAIVEN010000019.1, from coordinate 3,741,590 downwards.
CATGAGGCCTCACGTGTTCCACAAGTGGATTGGTAGACCACTCGATATCATATAACATTATCACCTAAACCGACCAATGTCATTCACGCATAACCATGTGATTATGCTTTTCCATGCTATCATATTCAATGCATAGATGTATATTTTTATCATTATCATCATCATACTCACATAATGAGGATGCTAGTATATCACATGCTACAAGTCAATATGTAATCACATACATAAGATCAGGAAAGAGGTTACCATTCCATCTCGAGCTGTGCCTTGAGACATATAATGATATGAAAGAAACAAACATATATACATAAATAAGAATTCTACATCTTATACAAACATATACCCCAGTTACTTCGAATTGTCTACACACAAACACATGCAGGGAAACAGTAGGCCATTGCAAAACTAATGAATTCAACTCTTCCAAACTGCTTTTCAATGGCTACAACCTCCAAACAACAAATTGAACAATACAAAGCCATAATACCTTCAATTAACATAACACACATATATTCCAAAATTCACAATTCAATCAACCAAACTTAATGACAACAAACCCATAGTTCCAATAGCACACACATACATCAAAGAATATCAAACACCCATACAAATCATAACCAATCACAAATTTCTCAGATTTCAAGCTTCCTCAACTAACTCAAAGTTAGGGTTTAGACTATACCATCCATAATCCCTCCAAAACTTATACATAAGCCTTAGAAACATCAAATCATACCTTAGCAACACATTTATAACCAATTTAATTATTAGAAACATTAATCAAACCAAAAATCCTCATACCCCCAGGAATTTCAAACAAAAATTCGAAGGAAGAGAGGAGCCACTTACCCTACAAAATCCAAGCTCTCTAGGTTAGAAAAACGAGCCCTTATGCTGAAATGTCGAAGCCCTTGCAGCGAAAATTTTCTTCCTCTTTGTTTTCTTCTTTCTCAACCGATTAGTTCGCGTCTAAATTTATCAGAGTTTTGTAACTTGTGCTGTGGCGCACAATAAGTTTGCCATGATGTGAGCCTTTTCTATTTTGGCCCAGACTAAAAAATCATCAACTTTTACCGCAGCTCCACAACATTCTACCACAACATGAATGTTCTCTATTTCTTTTCCTTCAATTCTCCAATTCTTTAATCTTTCCTCTAATCTTGCTCCCTTTGATGTTGTACAATTCAAAAGGTATACCCTTCAATAGCTTAGGGCTAAGTCCAAAATGGTAATTTGAGGGTCGTTACACCTCCTTAATAGTCATCCCTTGTGAGGCAGCACCTATTAAATCAGACTCCAAAGTTTTCACAATTTTTTCCTTCAAATGAAATTTTTATTAAAAAAATTGTGTGCAATTAGAAATGTTTGTGTCATAAAAGATAAACCATAGTACCTACCAATGATATTTGACTACTAATTCCATCATTATTTTTTTACATTCATTATTTTCTTAGGATTACAATAATCTTTGGATAAATATTAATTTTTAAGTTGGCTAAAATCTACTTCTAGTCCCTTAACTTTAAGGAATATTTTATTTTAGTCCTTTAATTTTATTTAGTTTCATTATAAACCTTTAACTTCTAAAATATTGTCAAAAGCTTCTTAATGTTAACACTATTAAATGAGTTAACCATAAATGATGACTTAACATACTAAAGGATAACTAATTAATATTATTATATAGTTATTAATCTTATAACTATAATCATTAGCCAAAAATCTTATAATTATAATTGAAACAATTTTAAAACATATAATAAATAATTATAATCTTAAAATTAAAATTTAACTTATGTTACCGAAATAATTATAAAATCTTAAAATAAAACCTAAATTTAAAATAAATAATTATTTTAAAGTCTTAAAACTAATAACTATAACTTCAAAATAAATATAAGTTAAAGTTTATTTTTCGTTCAAGTTATTTTTCCTAATTTGAAATATCATGGAAATGGGGCAAATGATGACACTTGGTGAGGCATATACGCAACACATTGTACACCAAATGAAATCCATGTGGCTTAATATGAAGCATGCATCTGTTGGTGGATGGTGCAAATTTAAAGCTAAAACACCCACCATATAAAGATTAAATTTTGCTGATATGGATGCAATAGCAATTTAACAACCTATTAATATAAAGAAAATGGAGAGGAAGTTGTCTTCATTTTTCTTTTACGGCACAAAAGTGTTCTGGAGCTTGCATACACATTCTTTAGGAATTATAACCCATACAATCAAAGGTCTCTAGAGGATATTAACAGAAGTGGTCTGCTAAAGCAATAAACCTCTCCATTTTATATATTTGATTAGATACTTCCTCGTACCACAATATTTGAACTCCAATGGAGATTCTTTTCCAATGATAAAATTTGCAACAAATTTAAAAAACTCAGGAATAACTTTTGAGCCTTAGGGTTGTTTGCTAGACATAAGCTTAAGAAAAATGTAGTAGCATATTGGCTAAGTTGGTTATTTTCTTGCTCCAAATACTTTAAAGCACGCATGCAAATTTCAGAATTAACTGTAGATGGCTTAACCGAATCCCTCTCATGGAACATGATAGCATTTAAACAATGCCACTACTAGCTTGACCAACACTTTATTTGTAACTTTATGGCTTTAATAAACTACCCTTTCAAAATGAGAACATTTAAACAATACCATATTTTGTTTAGACTTTCTACATAAAAGTTAGAAAATTGAAAAAATTAAAAAGTGGAAACAAATTTTCTTTTAATTTGAATTTGAATACAAATTTTCTAAAATAAAAGAAAAATACAAAGAATATACTCTTCAAATTTAATCCCTTTTTTAACGATTTAAAAAAAAATCATATCCCTTTCTGTTAATTAATATATATATATATATCCACTCCATTTCTTTAGAATTTTGATTCAAATCCTATCCTTTACTTTTAGGATTTCCAAATTAACAAGTTTTAAAATAAAAAAAATGCAAAACCCTTTTCCGAATAATACTTCAAGAACAAAAAAACACAAATCTCTTGTTACTAAAATAAATAACATTAAAATAAAAAGATAATAAAATAAAATAAAGGCAAAGCGGCCCGAAGAAAAAAAAAAAGAGACAAAGCAAGTGAGGTGGAGCTAGGGTGAGAGACGTCTAATTACAAAGGCAAAGACGACAAACGATCCTTCCACTACTCTGTACCAAGTACAGCAGGTAGTGGAGGTGGGGAAAATGGTGCGGGCAGGCTCATACAAGGAGATGGAGTAAGGAAGAGAGAACGGAAACGAGAGTGTGAGAAAAAGGGAGGCACAGAAATGGCAAACGGAGGAAATTGGGGGAGGAGACCGAAAAAAGAAACCAAGGGAGAGGAGGCAGAGGAGGCCGAAAAAACCTAGTGGAGAAAGAAGCAGAGTGAGTCACAAGAACGAGTTCAAAGAAGAAGAGCGACGAAGACAATGCTGAGTGTGAGTCATTGATTCTTCCTTCCATCATTCTGACCGCTGGGACAAGAGAGCAATTGGTGCAAGCAATAAAGTCGCTAGTTTGGTAATTTTTATTTTTGAATCATGCTCTGTTCATTCTAATGATCCTAATGCTATTGTGTAATTTGTTGATTTAATGCTCTGATTAGTCGCGTCTCTATTTCTTCACAAAATGAGCGTATAGTAAAATTTTATGGCATTCTTGTTTAAATCGTTGGTCACTCTTGTTGATGGTTTTTTTCTTTGATATCACCCTGTTTCCTGGTGAGTGAATTTGAGCTTCCAAGTTGTGCAAAATCTTATAATTAATGCGTATGATGTCGAGGTTTAGTTTCTGTGTTAGCTTTTTAACAGGGTTGCTTATATATTTTTGGCTTTTTGAAATTGGGGTTAGTATGTCCAGAAAGTTTGTGTCTGAAAAGTGGAATTGTATTGTTATTCATGAGGTTATTTCATTAGAGAGAACCTGTGAAGTGATTTGGTTTGAAGAAAGAAGGATTAATCCATAGAGGAATAGAAGATCTCCTTTTCTGTCATGAATTTTAATATGTTGCTAAGAAATTGAGTGCTTGTTCTTTTGTCTTTTTCATCATTTTCATTTTGCCATTTAGATCTGTCACATTTTATTACTTTTAAATAAAAAAATTTGTAAATAAAATATGACTATCTTTTGGCTTTGATTTGAGCTTGAGTAATAATGTTGCTGCATAAATTTTGCTTGAGCTTAGTGAAATACTCATTCAACTTTGGTTTTGCATGAGAAGGTTTGTTTTAGGTGTTGCATTAATGTTTTTGTTTATAGCTGCAAGTCATGCTCATTACACCTCACTTTGATATTCTAAACTTGTCTTCACTGTCACAAGCTCATTGGTTCTGTTTCATGTGTTAGAAAGATCATCACGTGATCATGTTCCTGTCATCCAAGAATTGGATTACGTTATAGCTCATGTCTATTTGGTTTTAGGCTTCTCAAGTGATCATATGACCTTGTGTTTCTGTGCGTAAGCACTAATTTGGTTGCCACACATGTACACAATGTTTTAGTCATGGATGAAAGGTCATATGTATATAATTTGCTTTTTCAAAACTGGGTGTTGGCTGCTGGATATATATTTAGCATTATGAATTTAAAAGGTGATTATATGAACATGATTTTCCACCAAAAGTCTCTAGTTTAGCTGCTGCATGTATCAGTCTTGACTTCAAGATTCTAAATGGATATTTGGCCATAATTTTCCATTTCAAAAACCATGGTTTATCTACTACTTATGCATATGACATTTTGACATTGTAAGGTGGCCTATGATCATCATTTTCTGAGCCTAAATAGTGATTTGGTTGCTGCCTATTTGTGCTTAGATCTTATGCTGTAGATGAATGATCCTTGCCCCTTTTCACTTTGGCCTTTCAGTTAGAAAGAAAAGGTCATAGAGGCTCAATGTGAATGCATCGGTTTTATATGAAACCATCCTAATAAGTTGGTGATTGCATCAGATTCGTTGTCCATGGAACTAGGTCTATTAAAAGCATTGTTACAAGTGACAAAGTGCGTTGGGTACTAGGGTCCAGTGTAGTTGCATCAAGGACTACTTTAAAGCTTTGCCCTTGGTAAAGTTAGATGTGCATTTGATCTGATAGTTTCATTTCTTTTCTTTATAAACTCCTTTGCACATACAAGTCTACAAATGAACGTTAGCATTTTCATGAGTTGACTTACCTTGCATAACAAGCCTTGTTCTTGACTTGAGAGACCACTAATCACTATAATATTAAATAGCTGGCTTCGACAATGAGAAATAATTGAGGTGTATTACATGAATTAAGTCTAGTATGGGCATAATGTTTACACCACTTGTTCTTGATACTCCCAAATTTGGATTTGCATAGGATTATGTGAACTGAAGCTCAGGGAATGTTGCCATATTAAGCATTTGGGCTGCAATTTCATGTAAAATTTGAGTTTTCAGGATCTACATTAAAAGTATGCCCTAATTCTTAATTGAGAAAATGTCTTGAGGTGAAATACTAATCCATTATTATTTTCTTTTTGTGCATCATGGGAGCATGAACCAAGTTTAGGAAAGACCAAGACCATCACTCTTGAAGCAAAGGAAGAAAAGAGAACGAGGAAGTCCGTCGAAGCAGTAGAGCGTCGGAGCGTGGGATTGAGTGGCTTCAACTGGTGTAATGGGCTGTGCATAATTGGTAATGTTTTCTTTACCTTGCTTGTTTCGTGCTCAAGTTTAACAAGAGGAATTAGTGCTTACATCCTTGCAAACATTCCTAGTTTTGTATACAATTTTTGAGGCAGATCAAATGTTAGGAATGTCTTAGGAGAGTGGTTCACATCATTTACGACTTTGAATATATTTTCTTGAATACTTGTTCTTTTGTCTTTCTCAACATTTCATCTTATTATTTAGATCTGTTTCATTTTATTACTTTTAAATCAAGTAATTTAGGAATAAAAAATAAAGGTTTGTCATAAAGGCTCTTTGAGCTTCATAGACTCGAAAAATTACACTATGTGAGCCTATTGAATTACATGATTATATCGATAAGGTTTGCTGATGACGGTAGGTCCCAATGACCTATTTATTAAAAATTATATTTTCCTGTAAAATAATAAATATATAATAGCAATAAAAATAATAATAATGAGACATATATATGTAATAGGTAAAAAGATTTTAAGTTAACCATGTCACATGAGGTTTTTAAACCTATGCAGGTATCTGAATTAATTATGTTGTCGCATGAGACAGCAAGTCCACGTAGGTGTATAGGTTATGCTTAGTAATTTACATTTATTAAAATAATTTTCACTTTTTCTTTTAAAAAACGTATATATTTTAAATAAACATAATAATTTTTGCTAATGTTTTCTTTCTTCTTTAATAATAATAATTGTTCAACAATAAGTTCTTTTTATTTTATAATAATTACCTAAATAACCATATTCCAAAAGTTCTAGAACTTTCACAAGTATTTTGATTAACTATTTTGTCATGTGAAATTGTAAGTCCGTGTAGGCATCTAAGTTAGATTGAATAATTTATGTTTATTAAAATAAATAACTTTTCTCTATAAATTCCTTTTTTAAAATATATATATTTTTTGAAATATTTTAAATAGATGTAATAACAATATTTAGTGATTTTTGTTTAATAATAATAATAATAATAATAATATGAAACAATAAAACTTTTATATTGTGAAAATAATTAGCTAAAATTATACCATGTAAGGTTTTTGAACCCACGTAAGTATTCGGATTAACCACTTTGTCACGTGACATAGTGAGTTCATGTTAGACTTATTAAAATAAATAATTATTTATAAATTTCTTTTAGAAAAAATGCATATATTTCAAAAGGTTTTAGATAAATATAATAATGATATTTTCTAGTTCTTAAAAAAATTGAAATTAATTAAATAATAAAAAATAATAATTGGCTAAATAATTGTACCCCAAAAGTTATGGAACTTTCGCAAATATTTTTAATTAACTGTGTTATCGCGTGTGATAGAGAGTTCACGTAGACTTATCAGTCAGATTAAGCGTGATCTATTAATATAATAATTATTTAGTTAGTTTGCTTTTAAGGAAATAATTATATATTTCAAAAAATATATGATAATGTAATACTATTTTCTGAATTTTGTTTTAAAATATATAATAAAACCTTTATATCTTGGAGTTTACAATTCCCATAAGTAATTGATGAATTAATCTACCGGGCAATACAACGAGTCTGCAGCAAGTAAATTGATTTCCTTTAAGATAATAAAATAAAAAGGGAGAAGAAGAAAGAGTTTTGCCAAAAATGCAAAAAGAAATATATTTTGAAAAAGCCAAACAAAAATTAAAAGTGTTTTTGGAAATACAAAGAGAAAAAAGAGAAGTCTATTTAAGATAGCAAATATAAAAATCAAAATATTTTTAAAGTTAAAAAAAAAGAGTAAGTAAGTGAAATTAGATTATCTTTTGCAAAATAAAACATATCAACCTAAATTTCAAAAAATTATTTTGTTTGCAAATCGGTAATTTACCTTCAACTAGTTTTCTCTCATTACAAAATTATACTTAAAAAATATCAACTCATGGACATGCATTTTTATCTCGAATTACGTGGACTTTAATCCGTATCACAGGGTACATAGGCCCCAAACTCTGATTTTATGTCAAGTTCATCCTTGTAAAATAAATAAATATTTTCTTAATTTTGATTTCTTAATTTCTTTTCTTTATTTTATTTTCCAAATCTATTTTAATTTCCTTAATTTCTTTCCTTTTTTCTCTTTTGTTTTAAGCATGTGAATGATAATAGGATAACAAAAATACTTTTAAAACTATATTAATTTTCACAATCAATTCAAGGTAAACATTCAATGAAATAAGTGTTATGGGGTGCTTAACATCTTCCCTACTCACAATCATACTATTGAATTCAACTCTATTTTACAAACCATCATTTCCTTTTCATTTGGTTTTCCAAAATTTTTCTTAAAATTTTCATGGCGACTCCTCATGAATTAGTCTCCGTCATGGAAGCCAATTTTCTCTCTTTTTTCTTTGTGTCCGTGCCATCCATATCGTATTTTCTAATGTAAAAAGAATGATGTAAAAAAGCTAATTTAGAGCAGAGTTCTAGTGCATAAATTAACTAGGTAGTGTGAAAGATTTAGCAACCCTAGTTCATATGCTTTTCAAGAATGTATTGGTGACTTCTACCTACAATGCCTCCTCTCAGTTGAAACAAAACATACCTTTTTTTAACCTGAAAACGCACCTATGTTTTGAGTTTTGTTTGACCATTGTTCTTATTGATGCTCTACTAGTTGACTCACAATATCACATATCTCACAAACTCTACAGCAAAGAGAGGAAGCTAGGAGGTAGGGTTAGACGGACCATCATTTGTTACTCAAATTCTAAATCTAAAGACTATTTAAACTTAATTATATATGATTAATTTCATATTAAATGTAATTGGAGAAACTTGAAGATAGCTAATAAATTTAGGTTTTGGTAGAACCTGTTTGTTTCAACCTTTTATGAAAAAATCACATTTTTTCATAAAAAACATTCCTAAAAATTATTTTTGTTCATTTAATCTTATAAAAATAATCAAAATCTAAAAAAATCATATTTCTGATTATTTTAAGAAATTATTATGGATAGCTTCTAAAAAACAAGCAAAAGTCATATATAAGAGACAAAATATATGAAAAGGCGGAGATGTAAAACATTTGCTCTAAAAAAATTGCAAAAATAACAAGATTTGACCTTAGAAGAATATCATAATATAAATTCCCTCCTTTCTCTTTTATCTTCCATCACACATTTTGATTGTTAAACAATTTAAAGGAATGTGTATTAGGCTTCATCACGTAGTGGGCCAATGCTTAGAGGATTGAGCATATGGATTTGGTTAATACGTGACCTATACGGATCTGACAATTGCATGAAAGATACGTGATATTTGCATGTATGTTAGGATACTTCTGTTTTTATCTCTTTCTTATCTTTTCCATGAGAGATATGATTGTGATCTCCAAAGATACGAACACACTTGTATATATGCGAACCTGTACACAATAATAGAATTTGAGAAAGCTTATTCCTTCATTTTTTTTTTCATGGTATCAGAGCCAAAATTCCTGATTTTCTAAAACCCTCTAGTATGAGAGTAATCTTGAGTGCAATGACAAATACGTCAAGTGAGACTGCCGATCAGTCAAACTATATTGATACACTTTCTTCATACTACTTACACTCTTCTGACAACCCTAGCCAAATATTTGTCAGCAAATTGATCAATGAAGGAAACTATATGGAATGGGTAAGTGACATGAGTAATGCTCTATATGCACACACACAAAAATTGGTTTCATGGATGGGAGCATCCAGATGCCAGCTATCAATTCACCAAGCCTAAGTAAATGGATGTGATGCAATGCCATAAGGTGAAGGGATGGTTGAAAAGCACCATGGACAAGGATGTGCAGACAAGTGTCAGATACGTGAAGACTGCACAAGAGATTTGGGTGGATCTTGAAGAGAGATTTAGAAAAGGCAATACACCCAAAGCATATGAATTGCGTTGAGTTATTGCCTTGCTTAGACAGGAGGGGTTACCTATTCCTACATACTACACCAAGCTGAAAAGCTTGTGGGATGAAGTACAAATTATCACACCATGGCCACAATGCGAGTGCGACAAGTGCACGTGTGGCATAGGAAAACAGCTTGTGGATATGAAAGAGTGTGAGCAATTATATGAATTTCTTATGGGTCTCGATGAGTCATTCAACATGGTCAAGACTGAAATTTTAAACACCAAATCCACCGTGAGACTTGGCAGTGCATACCACTTGGTGGCGGAGGATGAGCAACAACATCAAGTGTCAACTTTAGAAAAACCAGTAATGAATGCCACGGCTTTTTAGGTTCAAACAACACGAGGACAAAATAATATAGATCGTAAAGAAGGAAGGAAAGAGAAACCTAGATGCAGACATTGTCAGAAACTCAAGCATACCGAGGAGCAATGTTACGAGATTATAGGTTACCCACCTGAATGGCGCGAAGGAGGACATGAAAAGAAAGAGGAAAATCCTCAATGGAATGACAGAAAGAAAGGTCCTCATGCAGCACAGGTGAGTACTAAAGAAAGACCAGTCATCGGTCTTTCCTAGGAACAGTATGAATGTATAATGCATTGCCTAAGTCGAGAGGTAGAATCAAAGAAGTCTGATTCTCAACCTATAGCAAATATGGTAGGTAAGATTACTTTAAATGTATACTAGGTGCTTGATTCAAGTGCGAACGAACACATAACATGTGATAGGATGTTACTTGAAAATGAGAGGGAAGCCACTAATCAACTCCCAGTGAAGATGCCTAATGGGCAATGCATTCCCGTGGAAAGCATAGGAAGTACTATGTTATCCATTGGAGTTCGACTTGACCGTGTACTTTACATATCTGGTTTTAAATGCAATCTTATATCTGTAAGCAAACTAGTGAAAGTATATGATTATGAAGTAATTTTCTTAGCAAAAGTGTGCATTATACAGGACCGCAAATTGAAGAACTTAATTGGAGTGGTTGAGGAATGTGAAGGTCTATATGTGCTTGGGCCAGTGGATCAGAGGAGCATAGCCTTGTATGTACAAGTAACTGTAGATATCAATCTCTAGCATTTGAGACTTGGACACCCTTTAGAAGATAAAATAAAGAGGATGCTTTCATCATTAGGTGTTATTAAGAATAAAAAGCTAGACCATTGTGATTCATGTGTCAGGGCTAAACAAACTAAGCTTGTATTTCCGAACAGTACAATAAAGACTTCCTTTTGTTTTGAGTTAATCCACTGTGATATATGGGGTGGTTATAAAGTAGCTTCATGACAAGGGCTCATTATTTCCTCACTATTGTTGATGATTTTAGTAGGGGTGTATGTGTGTACTTGATAAAACAAAAATCTGATATGAAAATTTATCTGCCAATGTTCTTGAGCATGGTTGAGACCCAATATGGTGTGAGAGTTTGTACAATACAAATTGACAATGGAGTTGAATTTTTTAGTCAAATCAGATGCAATCTTATTATGAAGAAAAGGGAATGATACTACAAACAAGTCCTTATACTCCACAACAAAATGGAGTCATAGAAAGAAGACATAGATACATCCTAGAAGTGGCTAGAGCTCTATGTTTTCAAGCTGGCTTACCTTTGCAGTTCTGGGGAGAGTGCATTCTGACAGCAATTTATCTCATTAATAGATTACCTTCACGGGCGATTGAACACAAAACACCATATGAAGTATTGACTAGAAAAAGACCAAAATATGGGCACTTGAGAATCTTTGGGTGTTTGGCATACATGCTCAATACCAGAAGAGAGGAAAAAAAGGGAAGAGTTTGCATCTTCATTGGCTATCCCAACAGCCAGAAAGGGTACAAGCTTTATGATATGAAGGCTGGGGACATTCATGTATCTAGGAATGTGGTCTTCATTAAACACATGTTCCCATACAAGGACAACAACATGAAAAATAATGGAGACAAGATTGTGCCGCAGCATGCGTGTTTGGAGCCTTCAATACTAGATGACTTGGAGGAATTTGTTACTACCATTACTGGCAAAGCAGATGATGTGGGCATGGCTCATGTGCAAGAAAATGCTAATTTACATGAAGAAAGACCCATTAATGAAGTAACAGATTCTTATATTGACGCCTAAGGAGAAGATGGTATTTTAGTGCCAGTTCGAAGAAGCCAAAGAAGTAAGCAATTACCCAAGAGGTTTGAAGAATATGACATGGATCTACCAAGCACAATAGACCATTCATGTGAGGCCACCCTTGAATGCCAAGGTAATTCCACTATGTATCCAATCTCCAATTTTGTCTCATATGAAAAATTCTCTAATTCACATAAAGTTTTTTGTAAGGTTTAGTATAATTTAAGTTTTGATGATGAAAAATATAGAGTAATAAGAAATAAATGTCTCATATATATCTGACATATATAATGTTCCTTAAAGAAGTAAAATGTGCGTTAGCATGTATTTAATTTTGGTCATAATATATATATCATGCTATGTGCAAATATATCTACTGTACTTTTATAATGAATAATATAAGTTGGATATATAAACTGGACTAACTACTTGGTTTGTAAGTGTGATATATTAAATGTAGGTTGTCTAAGTAAGAAAAGTGAGCATTAGAATATAGAAATAGAAATCAATACCATGCCTCACTCAAGAAAGAAGACGAGAAAGAATGCTCCAAAAATGGAAGATTAGAAGGGAGCATGCCAAGAAGGAAATGACTAAATTGAAGTGGAACTCAACATTTGAAGACCTAATCACTAGGCATATTTTGTTTTCACTTAGGTCTTAAGGTGGGATTAATCTTTGAAAATTACTTAATCTTGTTACCATATGTTTTAAATGACTTAGATCAAGTAAATCTGATGTTAACATATATTAAAGTTGAAAAACACTTACTGACAAACGAATTTTGAAGTTAATACTTGAGTATTTTGTTGAAAATTCGAACTTTGGTAACTGAAATTTGAAGTTATAGAGATGTTACATACGACAAATGAATTTCAAGTGCTTGAAATTCAAATTTTGAGTCAAGCATAATCTGTGAAAAATGGAAAATTCATCTGAAGTCATATCAAAGTTCGTTCAATATTAAAGTGCAAAAAGAGTTCAAAATTAGTCTCTCTGATAGACAAATTTTGATTTCAAAATTTAAATTTTAGAATGAAACTCAATGATTTATAATTACATTTAACTAACTCAAGAAGTTTCGACTATCAAAGTAATACATCATTGCTTTTAAACATAGTAAAATCCAATTTTCAAGAATCTAGAGTTTGACCTTTGATTAGTATTTTTAAGATATCTATCAAAATACATATGACTTTGATGTGAAACTTATTTTATATGAAACTAAACTTAATAAGATTTTCAAAAAATGTTATTTCACTCAAAATAAAGGTCATATGAAAAAGTTATGGTCATTTAAATTTAAGCAATGAAATACCTCATGGAATACGTTTTCTTTTTAAGTGAAACTTCTTTCATTTGAAAGTAGACATTGAGAGCTTTTCAACCGTAGGTTATTTGCTTAATTTGGAGTTAAAATGAGAGAGTTATAGCTTCTGCAAAATTATTTACAAAGCAAAATTTGAAGTTACGGATGTTATGCCACTAATAGACAAATTTTGGGCCTCCGAAATTCGAATTTCGAAAAGAACCTTCGTGCCATATTGAGCTTACCACTGATAGATGAACTTTGGCTTCTAAAATTTGAATTTCAAGTCTAACAGATGAATTTTGGCCTTCAAATTCGAATTTTGAATTTCCAGAATGTGAAAATGCTTCTGAAACTTCCAATAGATGAATTTTCACATCCAACATTCGAATTTCGAAAGGAAGAACTTGTGCCATATTGAGTTGCTCACTAATAGATGAATTTTGGGCACCAAAATTCAAACTTCGAAGGCACTGTAGCAATATGGAACAATTGTTCACACTTTTCAGAAGAACTTTAAACTTGAAAATTTATATATTCCAACATGAGAAATATTTGTCAAGATGAAAATTTGAATTTTACCTTTGAACAGACGAACTTCGAAGTTCAATGTTAAAGTCTTTAACTTGTGGTCTCTACAAAATTTGTCTGTTAACACAACAAAATTCGAATTTCAAAGTGTCAGACACATTAAATGTGATTGCTGAATGAATAGTTTTGCAGAATAACGGTTGGGTAACGTCTCTAACAGATAGATCTTATATCTAATGTCTAATTACACTACAAATCTATAAATACAACATCATTTGAACTTATAGGTAACAATCTTAAGAGAATTTATATGAAAATGCTGCAACAATTTGTAAAATTTTTCTACCTCAACATTGTCTGAAAAACCTACCTTAATAGAGTGAGCTTTCAATGTATCATTTACTCTAAGAGAGAGTTTTCATTCTGTATTTATTTTTTTCTACAATTTTTGGGTAGATTCTTAGTGTGGGGTATCACTAAAGGAAATTACACATTTTGTAAGGGTGTGGGGAGAGTGGCTTCACAAGTGCCTACTGAAACTTGTGGAATGTACTGAGACTTCACAGGTACCCGGATCAAACCTGTGGAATATAGTGGAAAATCTCAAATGGTGACTTGGGAACTGGATATAGGCCAAGTGGTTGGGCTGAACCAGTATAAATTGTTGTGTATTATTCTTTATCTTCTTTATTCAATTGCTGTACTCAACTCTCTCTGTTCATCCCTGTTTTGCTGCACACTTGGTGAAATTGGGTTGTGATCCAAAAAGGGCAAAAATCTTGCATCACCCAATTCACCCCTCATCTTGGTCAGCTAGCCAATCCTAACACTTTTCTATTGGCCATTGACTCCCACAATGAGCCAAAGAATTTTTTAGAAGCAAATCAACATGAGCACTAGAGAAAGGCCATGCAAAAAAGAAATTGAGGCATTGGAAAGAAATGAAACCTAGACATTAGAAACACTTCCACTGTAACACCCTACCTTCAGACTTGACCAAAAACTTCAAAATTTAACCAAACACAACCCCAAAACCTTAAAACAACACTTCACAACTTTAAACAGTGGAAACGACTCCCAAAACACCAAAAATAGGGCTGGGGGCCGTGGCCGCTACAGTACCATCGCGACTCCAGCCTCCCTTATTTCTCCATCGCTTCTGGATTCTCTGGCACTGCGGCCTGGACTCTGGAGCCGCAGCGCCCCATGCTGATATCCCATATCAGCAACTTCTACACTCCAGGGTGAACTTTCGACGAGCATAACTTTATGCCCCGACCTCCGATTGACTTGATTCTAACTCCTACAAGTCAATCTAGTCCTCATCTATCCTAAGACACCACTTTTACCTCAATCCAACTCCATTTGGAGATTCTGGACCCTAGACACCGTTTTGGCCACTTATTGACCAAAACTCACCACTAACAACCTACAATCGCCACCAAAGGCAAATGGACACTCCCAGACTAATCATATGGGGTCTAAAACCCCCAAACCAACCTGTTCAACGAGGTTTCACCTTAAAGGAACCACTCCTCTGAGATCTGAATCCTCGAAACCCAACTTGACCAAACGGGCTACAGGCCCTTAGACAAACCAATAAGGCCTCAAAACCACTCTGAGCTCACCAACACTAACATACAGACTTCTCGACATCCAAAACCCTGTAACCGTACATACAACATACATAGCCATACCATACAACCATAATAATCCTTAACAATAACCATATGTTCATTACAAATCATTCTCTATCCTACTTGGCACAAGATACAATATCCAAAATACACATACTACATAGACTATTCCCACGTACACAGCTATTCCCACGTCTTCTCCGGACTAGTGTCAGAACAGTCACCTGAAAGATTAGTCATGGGAGAGAGGGGGTGAGACAATGTCTCAGTAACCGGGGATAAATACATACATAGATATATATTCCATACAACTCATGAATGCAATGTGCAATGAATGGTATGCATGTCTCCCTCGCATATAGCTAGAACCATGGGCTAACAGTCGGTGAAGACTGATTCTAGGACATTACCAACCTCACCTCCCATTAGCGTACCTGACCAAAGGTAACACTAATGTTTGGACCGTGGCTCTCCTTCCCCTTT
Organism: Adenanthera pavonina; assembly: GCA_026686845.1. Classification (NCBI taxonomy): domain Eukaryota; kingdom Viridiplantae; phylum Streptophyta; class Magnoliopsida; order Fabales; family Fabaceae; genus Adenanthera; species Adenanthera pavonina. The sequence continues at coordinate 3,725,921 of JAIVEN010000019.1, read as the reverse complement.
CCCACCACGAATTGGTAGCGATTTAGGGAAGGTGCAGTCCACTGCACGCCTTTCCCTCCTGGCCATCAGAGGAGATTTAGCCGCAGGGATCCCATCCTTATCCTCCCTAATATATATATATATTCTATCCTTATCCTCCCTAATATATATATATTCTATCCTTATCCTCCCTAACATATATCATCATATATCATATTGTCATCACATCATCACCACCCAATCCGCAGTATATCAAGGCCTCACAATGCTATGTGATAATGCTCATGTATCATCGTATAATCATCATCATCATGTCACGATCATATGTATGCATCATGTCATGTCATGCCAAAGTTTTCATCATAATAATAATAATCATCATCATCATCATCATAAACATCATAGCTATCATTTAGTTGTGTGCATACCACGATATATATAGAAAACAGTACACACAATCACATCAGTATCGTGGTATGAAAGAAACATGCATATCTATACTTAAACGTACATACCAATATACAATACAATACAAATAAACAAACACCCGATTACCTCAATTGTCGTTACCATACACACACGAGTTCCACAAGCTTCCTTGAACTGTCCACTATGCGTGATCCCCTCTCGATCACCCAAACAACCTTCATAAAATCACAATTCCTCCATTAACACAATATACCAATAAACCAAACATCACAATTCAACCACCTTAACCTAACCCAAGGTTCCAACATCCCTTTCCATACATCAATAAGCTCTTAGGGATCACTCAAGCACTACACAACCTTATACGCTTCAGATTCCCAAGAGCTCTAACCGAAAACAATCTAGGGTTAAGCTCAAACCATACATACACCCTTCAAAACTCACATCCAAGCAACAAGAATACCAAAACACACTCCATTAACCACAAATCATCCATTTCAATCGGTGGATTTCGCCCCAAAACGGAAATCCAACCTTAACACCGAAAATCCCAAATCTTAACCGAAGAAAATGGAGAGGGAGTAGTAGAGAACACTTACCAACTTGAATCCAAGCTCTTAAGGTCCGAAAATCACTCCTAGAGGCTGGGAATCTCGGACCCTAGCTCTGCTCCTCGCGGTCTCCCTCGGTTTCCTCCGTTTCTTTCTTTCCCAATCGTCCGAAATGATCCGGTTTTAAACAAAAATCCCGAATCTCGCTGCAGCCTCAACATCCCTCACCGCGTCTCCACCACGTTCAGCCGAACAATGCCACTGGAGTTGCTTCTCGCCGCGGCGGCCCTGCTTCTCGCCGCGGCGTTGAGCTCTTCCAGACTCCACTTGAGCCTTCCTCTGTCCTGTTTCCTACGATCCTGAACACAATGCCAAGGAAGAAATCGTGAGGGGTGTTACATCCACCTAGCAAACGTGCGATAGATTTGAAGTGGATTTACAAAGTCAATTACAAACCCAATGGTGATGTAAAAAGGTACAAGGCACGCCTCGTAGCAAAAGGTTACACCCGAAAGGAAGGAGTGGACTTTCATGAGACATTCGCACCTGTTGCGAAAATGGTCACTGTTAGAAGTCTACTTGTAATAGCAGCCAAATGCCAATGGAAAGTACATCAATTGGATGTAAATAATGCCTTTCTCCATGGAGACCTGCAAGAAGTTTATATGAAAATGCCACAAGGTTTTGGAAAGAAAGGTGACACAAGAATTTGTTGTTTATGAAAGTCGCTATATGGGCTTTGTTAAGCCTGTCAAAATTGGTACCACAAGCTCACAAAAGCTTTATTGTTAAGTGGTTTCAAGCAATCCAGGGCCGATCATTCACTTTTTATATATCAAAAGGGGGATATGTGCTCCTAACTAGTAATGATGAGAGACATATGCAAGAAGTAAAAGCTTATTTGAATCAATGCTTTAGCATCAAAGACTTAGGGCCATTGAAATATTTTTTGGGCATTGAAGTGGCACATTCACCAGCTGGTTTCATTCTAAATCAACATAAGTATGCGTTGAATATTCTCAAAGAGACTAGAATGGAAGGTTGTCATCCTAGTTTCTTCCCAATGGAGCAAAATGGTAAGCTTCAAATAACAGAGGATGACCGACATGTGGATGAGGTATGTTATCGAAGACTAGTTGGGAGACTTCTCTACCTCACTGTCATGCGACCCGACATTAGATATGCAATTAATACACTCAGTCAGTATAGTGCATCACCCCGAAAAGCTCACATGGATGCTGTTGACCGTATCTTGTGCTATCTCAAGGCTACTCCCGGCCAAGGTATTTTTCTTCTAAGCACAAGATATTTCTAGCTTACAGCCTGTAGTGATGCTGACTGGGGAGGTTGTCCATTGACAAGAAGATCATGCACTAGATATTTTATAAGTCTTGGTGGCTCACCTATATCTTGACGCACAAAATGACATGCAGTAGTAGCTAAGTCCTCAACTAAGGCAGAATATCGTGCTATAGCAAGCATTGTAAGTGAGCTCATAGATGGCTCCTTGCAAAGTTGGGAATCATTTCTGATCGCCCAACACCTTTATATTGTGATAACCAAGCTTCCCTTCACATAACAATGAATCCTATATTCCATGAACATACCAAACATGTAGAGATGGATTGTTATTTTGTGAGGGAGTGGGTGTAGTCCAAAGAGATCTTGCCTCAAAAGATATGGACAAGGAAGCAGTTGGGAGACATGTTTACAAAGGCATTGGCCAAGGATCGACTTCATGAACTCATTGTCAAGTTCAGCATTTCGATTCTTCATGCACCAACTTGAGGGGGAGTGAAGGAATGGGTATTGGGCTTCATCACATAGTGGGCCAATGCTTAGAGGATTGTAAGTATGGATTTGGTTAACATGTGACCTACACGAATCTGACAGTTGTATGAAAGATATGTGATGTTTGCATGTATATTAGGATACTTTTGTTTTTATCTCTTTCCTATCTTTTCCACAAGATATATGATTGTGATCTCCAAAGATATGAACACACTTGTATATATGCAAACCTGTACACAGTAATAGATTTTGAGAAAGCTTATTCCTTCATTTTTTTTTTCAGTTTAATCTTTTAAAAAAAATCAGATTTCTAATTATTTTAAGAAATTATTATGGATAGCTTCTAAAAAAAAGCAAAAGTCGTATATGAGAGACAAAATATATGAAAAGGCAGAAATATAAAACATTTGCTCAAAAAAAATTGCAAAATTAACAAGATTTGACCCTAAAAGAATATCATAATATAAATTCCCTACTTTCTCTTTTATCTTCCATCACACATTTTGATTGTTAAACAATTTAAAGAGTACTTCTTTTTATTTTAACCAAACATAAAATAATTTATTATTTTCATAAAATCTCTAAACAATTAATCATTTTTTAAAACAATCTCAAAATCATTTTTCCAAAAAATTTAAACAAATGGGCCCTATTATGTGTATGATGAATATTAGAACTATAAGCAAAAGGGTTTGGTGTAATTCAGTGAACCGTTCAGATTAAAGTAAATTGAAAATCAAATCAAACTAATTAATTATTTTCTCATGAAAACGAACTTGATCTTATTTATGATCAGTTTTGTTTGGTTTCCTTCATTTGATTTAAGTTGATTAGATTCAATCAATTTTGTTCAATTTTGAGTATATCTAGAAGACAAATTTATTGTCACAAAATATATATATATATATATTCATTCATATTTTGAATTTAAAAAGTCTAAATTGTGGCAGGATTGTCTATGGTAAATTAATTTTGAAACACCTTAGATTTATTCTCAACAATTAATACTATAAATCAATGATTAATCATTAATGACCAAAGGAATCACAAATTCACAAACCAATTTAGACCCAAAGTTTAATAATCTAACATTTCAAAACCTTAAAAGTATCCAGAAACAAAATTTTGTTTTATAAATGGTGACGTTGTGCCGTGTCACGAGCTGTTTTACAGCAATGCAGAATTTCCTAGTGAAAATGCTAAACTTCCAATGGTCATAACCTGGACTATAGACCTCCAAATCCAATGGTTAAAGTTCTTAGATGAAGCTTGGGATGAGCCTAACTCATGATAACAATTTCACTCAAATCCAAAATCATTTTGGTAGAATCAGAAATACGGGTCAAAACTCAACCATTAGCCTGTATAGCAATTTTTTTTAGGCAGGTTAGGTTGGAAAAATTGTAGACAGTTTTGTGTGGACCTTTTCTAGCTCAACATGATTAACTCGCAAGTCAATGCGGGCCAACCCACAAGTTGGTTGCATTGAAGCATTGTTTTTTTATTTTTTATGATTTTAAAGTTGAATGAACCTATAACTTATGATAATTGAAGATTGATGAACTTTTATTTATATTTTGTGACAATTTTTATGGTTTTAATTGTGAATTATGATTATATTATTATTTAATATTGTTCGATACTTAGAATGGAATTTTTTTTTAATATGTATGATATGCATATCATGAATTAGATTTTAGAAAAATTGAATTTGAAGATCAGAATATGGTAGGCCAGTGACGCACTTTTCCAGCTCTACATTTTGGCCATATGGGACACTACAACCCAAAACTAACCCTTTTGAGTTTCAAAAACGAAAATCAAGTTCAAGAACATAAATTAAAACAAAAACCTACCAAAACCATTTTTCTATCAACAAAAACTAAGAACGACCCAACAATGGGCCCAAAATGAGCACCTAGGTTCCATTTTCCATAACATAAACCTTTAACACTAAAAAATCCAAATCAATCCACTAACAACAAAGCCCAAAAACAAATTTTTATATTAGCATTACAACATTACAATTCACAAATTGATCAAGGCCAAAATGCCGAATTGTCAAGAATATACATGAATAGTCAAATATCCACAATCCAAACCAATAACACGTAAAGTCCTTCTATCATGAATATTTCAAGACATCCATTGTAAATATCATATTTTGTCTTGCTTCTTTTATAAAAAATAATAATAAAAATAAAAAATAAAAAGTAAGAAATAGCCTTTTAATTTAATTTTAATTAAATATAGTAATTATCATTTAGTTTCAATTTAAATACAAATTTTCTGAATTTGAAAAATCAAGAAAAAGTGTTGTTTGGGTCAAATTTAATATCTATTTTTCTAAATTGCTCCTTTTTGTTAGGGAGTAGGGACTTTGTTTCTTTTAAAAAAAAGATTTAAATATAAAAATAAAAAACGAAAAGAACAGAAGAAACTGAAAAGCGACGTTTCAGGAGAAACAACAGCAAAGCAGATACGCAAGGACGATCAAGTTGACCGGGTGAAGTTCCAACAAGGCGTGAGAGGCAAGAGACAGAGGGAGAGGGAGGATGGAGAAGAGAAAAGCAAACGATTGAGAGCAGTTCGAGGGGAGGACAGAGTAGTGAGACCGAGGAGGGAGATTTGCAGAGTGTGGTGAAAAGAGTGAGAGCGTTAAGAAAAGGTGAGAAGGCGAGGAGAGTAGGAATCTCAAGGAGAAGTTGAAAAGGGGAGACGGAGCGAGAGGGAGGTGAAGAAAGAGAGCAGTAATCGGAGGAGGGGTAACGAAGACAGAGCATGAGAGAAAAATAGAAGAGCTTCTTGCAAGCATCAGAGACATTTGGAGCATTGATCAGCAGGTAATGGAATTTCTCTCATACTAGCCTCACCTTTACTCCTAAATTAGGATAGGATAGTTCTGGAATGGAGGTAGATTACTGAATGCTGGAATTACTGTCATATTGATCTGCATATGCATAGGTGGCTTTGATGTGATTGTGCTGGTTATATTCTGTACCCTGATAAAGTATGCTCATGAAATGCTTGATAAAATGCTTGTGAGAGATTCCTTTGTGTTCAAGTGACTAGCTTCTCCCATATGGAAACTTTGTTAGCTTGCTATATATAGACTTGGGTTTGAGCTTTCAAAATGGTTAGACATTCATGAGGTCGCATATGCATTAATGCATAGACTTTGGTTTGAGCTTTTAAAAGTGATTGTATGATCACGAAGAAGCCTAGAGTTGGTTGCTGCATAAAACTCTATGTTCAGTTGCTGCACGTGTGCTTCTGTTTCATACCTCTATGATCATGAAAAAGCCTAGAGTTAGGTAGACTATAGGGTCACAAACCTCTATGCCTCAATTGGAATTTGATTGCTGCCTGTATTTATGTTACTTTGATCTTGTAAAGTGGCCTTACAACCATACTTTTGTTGCCAAAAATTCTTCATTTTAATTCTTTAAAAGCATGTTGCTTTGCTTTGTGCTAATGATTCATAGCACAATTGGATTGGTGATGCTTTAGGATCATGATTTTCGCATTAAGGTGCTATCCCCATAGAATATTTTTAAAAAGTTTGTTTAGATTTTAATATTAAATTATCGAACTTATTAGTAATATTTTTAATTTTTTATATAATATATGAAATTAAAAAAATTTAAATTAATTACCACCGATTTAATTCTAATTAAACTTGAATCATTGAACCTTGACCAGTTCATTATCTGGTCCAATCTTTTGAACGTTGATTTGAGCACCATGTTTTTTGGGCACGAGATTTGATCGCCAAACTTGGAAGATAAAACCCAGTGCAAAACTAGGTCAATCTCTAAACGCCAAACCTGACCTGGCCTGTAATTTGTGAACTTTGATCTTTTTTTTGTTTTAATTCCTCATTTTTTTTAATGATAGAATAACTTTTATTTCCTAAAAATTAATATAACTTTTATACATTTTTTGCTTCAAATATTTTTGTCAAAATAATTATAATTTTTATTGATAATATATTTATTCTCACTGAAAAAAAAATGCCTTGTCCTGCAAAAAGAAAGTTCACCATTAATGAGTCAATTTCGGTAGAGGAGTTGTGTTTTTTTCTGCCACCTATTTTTGAAAAAAAAATTATATTCTTGTCACATCTTGTATGAGCATAGAAGCTCAAGTCTAGTTTCATGTATAAAAGAGAATTGTGTATTTAATTACCTTAATATTTACCTCTGGTTATAAGTTCTAATTAAATTAATTAACTTTTGCGTTGGCTAACACAATTCTATTATATTCCATTGCTAACAATCGATGAAAAACTGTTCAAAAAAAAATCATTGAAAATTGTCCTTTTTGTAATCTAATTGGATATTAAACAAACCATGTTAATGTCTTTTTTGTAATCAATCCTCTACGTCAAGTTCAAAAGAAGGAAAATTGTCGGTCACAGGTTTATAACATACATACTGATTTATGTAAAATGACAAAGTTTACCAGGTCCCTCAAACATTATTTAGGCAAAATTATCATCTTTATTTATTTATTTATTTATTTATTTATTTGTTTGTTTGTTTGTTCGTTTGCCTTTTTTTTTTTTGGATACAATGTTTGTTTGCTTTTGGGTAACGTTTGGGGAGTTTCACTGCTATAGTTTTGGATCATAACTTTGTTTTTTGTCTGAATATCGGAGGGCTTTCTACGATCATCAGCATATTTAGTTGTTAATTATAATTTTTTTCTTTGCCAAGAGTTGTTAATTATAAGTTAGGTGTTATGTGTCTTGCTATCTCATATGTGGTGGAACGTTAACTTCTGTTGAATTATACAATAAGTGTGAATGATAGCTTTCACAACTATATCTTGTAATTGTTTTTGAAATCTTAGGTCAATGAAAATGAAATCACTGAAACTGTTATTGTACTTGTTTTTTAGAGAAAAATTTGTATATACTTTTTGTTATTATTTTTATTTTCTATTAAAATAGTAGGGTATATACTGATTTTGTCTTATTTTATTTGTTATTTTAAATTTTTTTATATAGACCAATAAAATCATTAAATAATCTAGGTTATAGTAAAATTTAATATTGTTTTATCAAAACATCCTTTAACTAAAGTTAAAAGATATACTCTTATTTTTAATTATGATAAAATAGTAAAAAAGATGATTAATACTATATTAGTAATATAAAATTATAGATAAATTAAAACATTTAAAGTTTTCTAAAATGATAAATAAAATAAAATTAAGAGAATAATTAAAATAAAAATATATTAATTTTATCATGACCAATTGTGCACTATCTCATTATTGAACCGTAAATTAGTGCACTAACTGATTTAGTGCCTGTTTGGATAGTCTTCATAATCACTTATGAGATTTCATAAGTGATTATAATAACTAATTGGATAGATGCTCAAGTTTCCAAATGCAAGCTCTCATAAGTGATTATAATAACTAATTGGATAGATGCTCAAGTTTCCAAATGTAAGCTACTTTTCAATAAGCATTTATGTTTTAAATAAGCACTCATGGAAGAAGTTAATTTTTTCTACTTATAATAATTACGTATCCTCTCATTATTATCCACCCAATAATTACTTAATTTACCAAAATCCAAACAATTTTTTTTTCTTAAAATCACTTATGGATTAAAAATATCTAAATATAAATCACTTTAACATAATCATTTATTCTCATAATCTATTATGAATAATCACTTATATATAAGTCAATTCAAACATATCCTTACTATTGGGTCTAATTTTTAATATATTGAAAATTAAATATATATCATATATGTATTCACAAATTTTATCATGATTCTCGGTTTTGTTTTTAAATTATGAATAGGCTAATTTATATCATTTCGTAAAAGGCTGTTCCCTGAAGCGTGTAATGGTCGTGTGATTGAATTGACATTTTTGCAGATTTTATCAATTTACGAAGTCATCTTATCATATCACTCTCTCACTACATTTGCATTGATAGCAATGCGATATTGCATGGGACATAACCATCGGCTCAATATTTTAAAACTAACCACACGGCAACTACGATGGACGGCAAGGCCGCTCAAGTTATTAATGATATCTATATGCATGTGTGTTCATATATATATATATATATATGTCTAGTTATGATAAATATGTGAAGAGACATATTTAAAAAAGATAGTAATAATTAAGATATGGTAATTTAATTAACTTAATTTTGAAAAATTATAATAATTTTTTAAAAAATTAAGATATGTAATTAACTTTAATTACTCTCCTCAATATAAATAAGATAGTTAAATATAATTTATATTTGGAAATCAAGAGAGCAACTACTAATTTCAACCTTGTCTATTCTTTTTCTTTTTTGCTTTTTTTTTTCTTTTTACTAGAAACAAAAGCATTTATTACTAAAAATAACACAACAAACAGAAACAAAGTCCAAAACCCGACCCAAAAAAACCTACCCAACAACAACAACCAAATTCACCACCACACAGCCATTGGACCACCGAAGACTCCCATACCCTCCGACGCCCACCGTAAGAAATAGAAGAAAACAGTAGCACAACAAACACCAGGAAAACAGAAAAACCCACAAAGACAACACGAGCCAAACCCAGCACAAATGAGAACCAAGCGGCTGCCTTACTCTACAAGAATGGCTTTCATTTCTGACTGAAAACTTCTGCTGACTACCGGTAGTTTTTTTTTTTTCTTTGAAACATGTAGCAACTTTCTGACCGTTTCTCACTAATTTTCAGAAGGAAAAAAGAATTGATACAATTTCAAAAAGCTCCCGCAATCTGGACGAATGCCTGCACATTCATGTACTTTATTCAAATTATATTAATAAAATATTAATATTTGATAAAAGTAAATGAAAGGTAAATAAAAATACAATAGTTTAATTGGTATAAATGAGAAAAAATAAATATAAATATTAATTAGCATGTTCCGTAATTAATTTGGTTATCAGATTTGTAATACAGTAACTACAATAATTAACATCAATTTTAATACAATAATATGACACAAATTAATTTTCCTAGATATGTAAAATATAATAAATACTAATTTTGTCAATTCAAAACAAAAGTATATTAAATCAAATTTTAAGAAAACATATTATATATTATACTATGATTGGTATATGCTTCATATCTCTGCCATACTACATTTGGTATATTTATATATATTTACATATATATATATGTTGATATCTAATTTTATATGAATAAATTATGTCAATAATCTATGAAACACTGATACTTTAAAAAAGTAGACTTACCCATATCCGATATACGATACGATATGCGTATCATACTTGTGTATACGTATCCATCCGCATCACTTTGTATCCATTTATACCATTTCAAATTTTTACATTAAAATAGGGTTATTTAAAATTGTTATAAATATTTTATGGTTTATTTTAACATTTATACTATATTTTTTAGAATATTTAATATCCATTTTATCTTAATAGGTAAATTTATTAATTATACATATAAATAATTATATAAATAATATTATATATGTTTAAATATCTCTTGCACCTGTATTGTAAAATTTTAAAAATTGTCATATCTTTCGTATCATGATGTATCATACCCAATACACATATCCGTGTCAATGCTACATAATCAATAATATAACTTAATAAATTAAATAATATATACTCCCTCCAACCCTTAACACAAATTACTTCTAATTACCCCACCTAAACCAAAAAAAAATTTGTTACATCATAAAATTGTCTTAGAATTAATATATTTTCCATCTTAACCCCTAATAAATACTACAAATTCAAATAATTCACTTTTTCTCTCATAATTAAATAAAAATATTTTTAAAATAAAATAATTAATACTCAAAAAATTTATGAAATGTGATTAATATATAGAATCAAAAAAAATTCTAGAACATGACTAATAAAATATACCGGAGGGAATATTTATTATGCCTTAAACCATTAAAAAGGGTAGAGCACCATATTCTTTGATTGAGGCCGGCAAAGCATTGAATCACAGACATGCAGTGCAATATATGTTTCATATAACATGATTGATGATAAGGTTATTCTAGGTTAATCATGACATTGATGTCAGAAATTTTGGATAATTATATATCATCAATAAATTATTTTGAAAATAAAACTAAGATTTCAATATGTTTAAATTAAGTAAATTTATCTTATTAAATTAAAAGATATAATAAAAAATTGAAATTAGCTAAATAATTTAATTATAATAACATCATATCTATCATGTATTATAATGTCTATTTACATTATTTATTATATGCACTACACATTTAGTTAAATATTTAAATATATTATTTATATGAAAATATCAAAATAAAAAAAATTATTTATTTATTGATTAAAGATGGATTGACAAATATAAGACTAATGAAAACAAAAAATAAACATAGTTTAAAATTTATTTATTTATTGATTAAAGATTAGCATCGGATAAATATAATAACTTGAACAAACAATAAAATTATCCCTTATATGTTGTATCAACATAGGTCCCTCAAATGTCACTTATATTCCCTTCGGTCTCATTTATAAGAGAAAAACTACCTCATAGATATTATAAAAAGTAGTTTTAGTTCGTTAAAACTAATTAATTTGTCTTACATTTTAAATTTTTTCCAAAATTACCCCAACTCAATTTAATGCTAATTTGAATTACTAATGTATTTTGAAGGAAGAGTAATATATTTTCAATTGTTGTAATAATTATCTCATAGAATTTGCTATAATTACTAAGAGGTATCTAAGTATTAAAAAAGAATTTTGCAAATGAGGTGAATTGGAATTATAAATTAAAATAATTATATCAAAATTAACATATTTAATTTAAAATGTTCTTATTTTTTCTTGCTTGACTATTTTTAAATTTAGGATTCAGTGAAGTTGTATGAAAATATTTTTTCAATTTTAAAATATTTTTCAAATTAAAATTAAAAGCTCACTATCTTTTAAATTTTTAAGTTATATGAAAATTAAATTGTTGGCTTTTATGTGGTTTTACTACCTCAAGTACTTTAGTCAAATAAACATAAGTTGAGATGTATTATGTATTAAATTGTAGGTCGTAATATAATACTTGAAGCAAAGTATACTTTAGCCAGATTAGTCATTTAGATCACATAATATAGAAATAGCATTTTGTTGAATTCTAAAAAATTAATTGAATTTTGAATTAAGTAGGCCTATAGAACTACATTTTCATTTTGTTTTTGGTTAATTTTAAATTGGATTTCTTTTTTCTTACCTGATTTTAAATTGGATTTCAAATCATCATTAACAATCAAATCAAATAATTTAAGGGTCACTATGGGAAATTAAATTTCATTAGAAGTAGATCAATTGCTACTAATTAGTTTAAAAAACATAGAAGTTCCGGGAAAGTTACACGACTTGGAAAGTTCAACTTTCCAAATAAAATTCTTAAAAGTTTTACTTTCTGAGAGTGTTTTATCATTTAAAAAAAAACTCTTAATTCCTTAAATCATTGGAAAATAAAATGACATTTATGGCTTTATTATTAAAACACAATATATTTATTTAAAAATAATTTAATTTTTTTTGGAAAATAAAAAATTAAACAAGTAAATCATACATGAACTCTTGGAAATATTTTATAAGAATTTACCATGCCAAGCAACCACTAAAGATTTTATTTGAAAAATCAAGTGATTAATAGTGGTTCTATATATAAGAAGTTGCTTATACCGTTACACTCAGTTTAGAGCAGGCTTCCATTAAGGTGGTATATTACATATTTTCTATGATAAGTTCTGGAATTAATTTTTGTTAAAAACTTATAAAAAATTTATTCCAATTAAGGATCAAACATAACTTCTTCAGAAAATTAGATGAGAAATTAATTCCTTCTAAAGCCTGATTATATATAACATTTTCGTTTCGCTTCGTTTCTCATCTTTTATTCATTTTATAACATTTCATAAAAAAAGGGATATTATAATCTTGGTATGACAAGTTGAGAGTCTTATCATGATAAGCTGATTGGAAAAAAGGTTAGGTTGCTCTCTAGAGAGCCACAATTTCATGACAACCTAGGAGGCTTGTCAAGAAATCGAGGTGAATTTAAGAGGCTTCCATTCCCTTTTCAAAACCTTGTCATGACAAGTTGGTTACAATGTCATTACAAGTTGTAAAACAGTGAACACAAAATTGTGAAAATCCATGATTTCATGACAACCTAAGGACTTTGGTAGGATAAGCACTTTATCATAAGTAAGAACAAGTCCTAAACAAGATGGTTGTCAGGAAATCCACCTAAACTTAGTAAAACAAGGTAGTTTTGGTATAAAAACAAGTTTAAAAATGTTGAGTTTACTACCAAAATATCATATATATGCCTATTTAAGATTGATGGTCATAAGATTAAGTGAGTTTAGAGCTCCACTACCTCAAATCTAAGACAAGGACAAAAGAACACATAATTCTTCACACATTTCAAAGCTCCATGTCTTTTCCTCACTTGGTCAACTTTCTTCCAAGATTATGACTTCTTTTGAATCAATTTTTTCAACTCTAGGAGTTTTGGAAATCATCAAAATTATCTTTTTATCTAACACAAAAAAGAACAAGAACACCATCAGATCTGGAGATGTTGGCTTTGAGAGCAATCCTTTTTCGATCCATCGCCTCAAACCTCAAATCTGTCAATACAAAAGCAGACTTTACACAAGCTCCACATGTAAATCTCATGAGAAAAGCCACAAGAGTGGCCTCCGTCGAAGCAAACAAACAATTGAAACTCTAAAAGTGTTGCCTCACTGATCTGCCAGATCTGGTCATCTTCGAAGGAACACAATGGCGGAAATCGATCATCCATTTCCGCTTTGATTGCTAAATCGTCCGATCTACAATGCAGAAGGTAGCATCGAGAGAAACCTTCCATCTTCCCACAAACCCTAAAAATTGAATAGACACCCATCAAAGACGAGACACACACACACCATACCTAGCTCCTTCCCTACCGGAGGCCGAAGAGAGAGGCGCCATGAAACTCGACACTAAACTGCAAGTTGAGGGTTTAGACTCTCAAGGGAGAGGGTTTGAATCTCTTAGGGAAGAGAGCGTTTCGGAATCTCAGCATTAAACAAATAAGCCTTTACAAAGCCTTTAACCTCGTCTAGAATTTAAATTTTTTTGAAGGTACATGAAGTTCCACAAAACAAATTAACAATCATGTTAACAAATGATAAAAATATATTAGCAATCATACAAGCTGAACTATTTATATTAAATTGAGATGTCTCAAATGACCTATTTTCTGACTTTGAGATTTAATAGCAAATTCTTCTAATCGTAGTGATACACTAAATGATAATATATCTTAATTATATCTTTCTTAATCTTTTTTCACCATAACTCTTATAATTATTCTCAAAAGGGACAAAAATAGAAAACCAATATTAAATACTGCATAAATTTTATGACATGGTTTATATTTTAAAATTTTAATCCTCCAAAAAAGGTGTCTTATATTTTCTTTGGTCCTAAATATAAAGAATTTTTATTTTAATCATAAATATAAGATTTTTTTTAAAATACGAGATAATATTTATTATATATTTTTTAAAAAATATCTGTATTTAACTTATCTCAAAGAGAAAGAGAAATAAATTAAATTAGGTAATTTTAATATTGTAATTAAAAAAATAAAATAATTAATTAATTTTAATTTTAATTTTTAATTTCTATAATTTTATTAAAAAAATCTTATATTTTTACTCGGGAGCAAAAGGTAAAACTATCCATTGATCTCTGCACCGACCAAAATAAAAAATCATTAATTTTCGTGCCTACCCAACGAACGTAGTAGGACATTTTTTTAATATTGATTTCATGGGTAGGTCACACGCAATAATGGCAATGAGTGGATATGTTTGACGATGAGGCAACAAACTGCATCGTCAAGATGACTTTGTAAATTGACAAATTTTTAGGAAGCCAATTCTTTTTTTTTTTTTTAATAAGAAGCCACTTCATTCCCACGAGCATGTGAAAGATGTATGTTATCAATGTTTTAATTTTTAAAACTGAAAGATACTGATTTAAAGTTTATTAGTTTAATTGTAATTAAAATGATATAAATAAAATTAGTTTATTTATAATTTTATAAGTTATATGTTATAGAAAATTAAAAAAATTAATAATAAATTTCATAACTTAATATTTATATATAAATAAGTTAATATTTATCCAAATTAAAAATAATCAACTATTTATCCTCCAAAAATTATTTGTTAATTGAATTTATAATTATTAATAATTATATATCAAAATAATACTTATATAAGATTATAATATAGAAAAAAATTAACAAAATAATGCTATTTTGTATTAAAAATGATACCATTTCATCATAAAAACTAAAAAAAATTAAATGAAGTTAAAAAATAATTTAAACCGGTAGAACCAATAACTATATGAATTTGTCAATTTTTGACTAGTTGGTTAATTCTTGAATGAAATATGGAAACATGAAAAAGAATGGAAAAACGAATGAAAATAAGTTTTAATCAATATATTAAAAATCGAATTAGATTAGTTGATTCAACTTGTTGGACCAAAAATCGATACTAAGTTCGGTTTGAAAGAATAGTAGGACTAGAAGATTACAGAACCAGTGAGAATTTGTCAAAAATCGGTTAAATTAGGCTTGAAACGATTCAAACCAGTTAACAAGTAAGAATTTTTTTATTTTTTTCAAATTTTTTAGTTTTTAATATAAAATAGAATTATTTTTAATACTAAATAGCATTATTATTTGGATAAATTTTTTTCTATATTATAATATTATATAAACATTATTATGTTACATAATTACTAGTAATAATAAGTTTACTTAACAAATAATATGAAAGAAGAATATTAGTTTATTATTTTGAATTCAAAATATGATTATAAATGAATATTAACTCATTTAAATTTTAAAATTATGTTATGAAACTTATTAATAATTTTTTTTAAAAATATACTCATAACATATAAAATTACAAAATTATTAATCTTATTGTTAGAGATATTTTGAAAAACTTAAATCACACATTAGATGGGAATAAGGTTTATAAAGTGTATATAAGAGAGAGAAGACAAAACATGTTAAAATAATTATGGAAAGATAAATGTTAAGTAGATTTCAATATTATTTATTTAATATTTAAAACACTTAACACTTGACACTTAGCGCGTCGTGATCATTGGATTGATATAATGGTGAAGATCTGGTCTAGTATAAATTTGAGATTAATATATTTAATTAATTATTTTTCCGAAATGGAATTTTAAATGACAACATTTTGAAATGACATTATGAAACAACATGTTATTTGATATTTTGAACATTTCAATTACAACGTTTAGAGATGAACTGGTTTATGAACAATATTTCACTTTTTTGTTTTTCACTATTATAAAAGGGTCAGACTAGAGATTGAAAGGATCACTAAAAATTCTTTCCTCTTACTTACAATCTCTCTGTTTCGTTTTGTATTTCAAGGTATCTGAAGTTACTGCTAGATATTTTTAGTGCTTAGAATAACTCCTAGAGGTGATTCATCGGATCCCTGTAGCAAACCTAGTGGAGGCGAATAATACCTTAAGGACAGTGTGTTATCATACGTTTCTGGGCACCGATTATTTTCATATACTATTTCTAACAATCTTAAGGTGTTATTATTATTTTGATTGATAATTGAGACCATCTAGGAATCATTATTCAAGGTCATGAACCAGGACTTCATCAAATTGGATCGTTTTGATGGAACGAAGTTGTCATGGTGCTTATATTGGTTAATTTTTAAACATTTTAAGTTCAAAATGGTTTCTTTATTATAAAGAAAAAAAGGATTCTTAATAGTTTTGTTTTTATAAGGAAATATAAATAATTTTTTAATAATAAAGGCACGAATAAATTTTTTTTATTAGTAAATAAACAAATAAATGATATATATGCATATTATATGTAGCAATTTTTATCCCCTTTGAGTATTTTTTTTAAATATAGAATAATAATAAAATGGAGGTTTTTTAAGCACGCTTTCTTTTAAATAAGTACAAAAATAAGAAAATAATAAAAGTAAATACATAAGAAAAATTTAGATGATATATATAAAAGTCATATTCTTAAATTCCTTTTATCATTTTTATTTTTTATAAAATAACCTTAATCATATTTAATTTTGTTTATAAAAATGATTTCATTTTCCTAATTTTATCTTTGAAGTCTTTTTTGCCTTTTGCCACGAGTGGCATCACCGTAAGCATACAAGTGAAAATCAGTAACTTGTGAGTGATAAAGTCACCACATATACTGATTACTATTTTAAAAAATAAATAAATAAATAAATATACATAATATTGACATTTTAAATTTTCCTTAATGACTTTTTTTTATAAATATGTGTTAAGAGAATTTTATCCATTTCTGTTTTTGTAAAAAATAATAATAATAATAATTCAAGCCAATATTATCTATTTTTCTCCAGTTTTATTTTTCTTATTTATGTTATTTTATTTTTATTTTTATTTCCTTTTCATGTAAAAAGAAAATAATGATAAATAAAATGATTGAAGCAAAAAGTATTGATTCCCTTCAAGTTTTTATTTTCCCATTTATTTACCTTGAGTGGTAACACCGTAGGTATTTTAAACATAGATCAGTAACTTGTGAGTGATAAAGTCACCACATATGCTGATTATTTTTCTTCAAAAATTTATGTAATGATCATATTTGAAATTATTCTTAATATTTTCATTTAAAATAAATAAATATGCGTTAAAAGGATCTTATGCATTTTTATTTTTATAATAAAAATAAAATAAAAATAATTTGTACAAAGAATTATTTATTTTTTTTCGAATTCTTCTTGTGCCTTTTTGTCTCGAGTGATACCACCGTGGACACTTAGGTATCAATGGGTAAATGTGAGTGATAAAGTCACCACATGAGCCAATTGATTTTATTTTGTGAAAATAAATTGTTTTCAAATATTTCTTTTTCAAATCAAAATAAGATATTCAAAATCACAAATAATTTTAATCATATTTTCTAAATGGAGAAAAAACATATATTCTCTTTTAGGAATTGATTAAACCAAAAAATATATAAATAAATGAAAAGAGCAAATATCGGAAATTAATCTGTTTTTTACATATTAAAACATACCAACCAATTCTAAAAATTGTTTTCTTTGTGGAAAGATAAATTATTTTCTATAAACCTCTCTTTTCAAAGAATATATATAATAAAAAATATCAACCCAGTGACACATTTTTAGTCCGAACTACGTCGACTTTGATCTCTATCGCAGGGTACGTAGGCCCCAGACTCTAATTCTGGGTCAAGTCCGCCTTTGTAAATAAATAAATATTTTTCTGATTTATTTGTTATTTTTTCTCTTAATTTAATAAATATTTACCAATTTATTTTTTCAAGCCCACTTTTATAAATAAATAATATTTTCCTCTTAATTTATTTTTCCCAACTTTTCATATTTTCATTTTATTCTTTATTTTCATTTTTACATTTTTCTTATTTTTATATTTATTTTTGCATGTGAATGGTAAAAGGGCAATCAAAATAAATTTGTAAAAAGCCATAAAAATTGCATGATCAACTTAAGGTAACCGTTCATCGGAACGGGTGTTGTGGGGGTGCCTAACACCTTCCCCACTCACAATCGTACTCCCGAACCCAACTCTGATTTGCAGACCAATCCTTATCCCTTTTTTGTTTTTTGTTCCGGTTTTCCAAAATTTCCCTCAAAATTTTGGTGGCGACTCCCTCCGAAACTTGCCTTCCGCCGTGCGGGCCGATTTCCACCATTTTTCCTTTTTATCTCGTTTTCCCGCGCCATCCACATCGCATTTCTTGGTGTGACATAGAGTCAATGCAAGTAGGTGCCATTATTGCAAAATTACCTCCTGGCATGAATTTAGGAAAAAGTTGCTGCACACTAGAGAAAGTTTACTTTGTATCAGATTCTGAAACATTTAAGGATTGAACAAGAAACTCGTGTCTTACAAAAGAAGCATTTAGGATCTGAAACCAAAGTTAACTATGTGGCTGGTGCAGGTCATAAAAATCAAAATTTTCTTGGAAATAACAACAACAAGAGGAAGAACCTCGAGCCTACTGGTTTCAGTTCTGGAAAACAATTCAAGACTCAAAAATCTTGTTTTGTTTGTGGAAAGAAAGGACATCTTAAAAAGGATTGCAGATATAAGAAAAAGCCAAGGAACAAGACTATCAATAGTGCAAACATGGTGGATGCAGAATGTGATGAAATTATTGCCATGGTTTCTAATATGCACATTGGTACAATTTTGGAATAAAATACGGCTGCTGCTATAAAGTCATTTGACTGGTGGTATGATTTTGGAACAACAGTTCATGTATGCCATGACAGGAATCTGTTCAAGAATTATGAAATTGCCCAACAAGAGCAGCATGTGATTGTGGGCAATGGAAGTACAACAAATGTACTTGGAAGAGGCAGTGTTGAGTTACAATTTACTTCTGGAAAGAAGATGATTCTGTAGAATGTACTTCATGTTCCAGAAATTAGAAAGAATCTTGTGTCTGCAAGTATTTTGTCTAGAAAGGGGCTGAAAGCTGTCTTAGAGTCTAATAAGATTATTATCTCTAAGAATGAGGTGTTTGTGGCCAAGGGTTATGTTTCTGATGGAATGTTCAAGTTAAGCATTAATAAAATGATTCAGTTTCTGTTTATATGCTTGATAAATCTTTTACTTTGTAGCATGATAGATTAGGACATGTTAATTACAGAAGAGGAGAATATTTTTCTATAGATTTTTCACAATTTTGAGAAAATAATGGTATTATTCACCAAATGAGTGCTCCTTATACACCTTAATAAAATGGTTTAGCAGAAAGAAAAAATAGAACTTTAGTAGAGATGGTAAATGCGATGATTTTGAATGCGAAAACTCTCATGAATTTGTGGGGTGAGGCTTGTTAACTGCTAACCATATTCTTAATAGAGTTATTTCAAAATCAATAAAATGCATCCTTATGAGTTGTGGAAAGGTAGAAAACCGAATTTAAATTATTGAAGAGTTTGGGGATGTATTGCATTTTACAAAGTTTCAAAACATAAAAGAACTAAATTAGGACCAAGAGCTTTGAAAAGTATATTTGTAGGATATGCAGAAAATTCAAAAGCCTATAGACTCTTGGATATTGATTCTAACGTAATTGTTGAATCACGAGATGTTGAATTTTTTGAAGGGAAATTTGTTTCTGATCCATTACAAACTAATTTGTTTCAAAATAAAGAGCATGAAGAGTCTACATCTATAAGAAATGAATTAGTAGAACCTCATTCTGAATTTGAACCTAGAAGAAGTGAGAGAGCAAGGAAAGGAAAATATTTAGATTCTGATTTTATTAATTCTCAAGCAATAGTCTTCTTAGTTGAAGGTGATAGAGAATTAGTGTTAAGACAAATTCCTATTTTTTTAAGTATTGAAGAAGATCCTAAAACATATACAGAAGCATTGATGTCTAGAGACTCAAGTTTCTGGAAAGAAGCTATAAATGATGAAATGGATTCATTATTGTCTAATAAAACTTAGGAATTAGTTGATTTGCCTGAAGAGTCAAAACCTATTGGTTGCAAATGGGTTTTTAGATGGAAATATAATACTAATAGCTCTATTCAAACATTTAAAGCTAGGTTGGTTGTTAAAGGTTTTAAACAAAAAGAAGGAATTGATTATTTTGATACATATACACTAGTTGCTAGAGTTACTTCTATTAGAGTTTATTTGCTTTAGCATCTATTAATAATTTGTTTGTGTATCAAATGGATGCTAAAACAGAATTTTTAAATGGTGAATTAGAAGAAGAAGTTTATATGGAACAACCAGAAGGCTTTGTACTTCCTGGAAATGAAAAGAAAGTTTGCAAATTAACTAGATCTATGTATGGTTTAAAACAAGCTCCTAAGCAGTGACATGAAAAGTTTGATTATGTTGTTTTGTCTCATAGTTTTAAGTATAATAATGCAGATAAGTGTGTTTATCTAAAGTTCACAAGTGAGTGTAGAGTTATTATTTGTTTATATGTAGATGACATGCTTATTTTTGGAACTAGTATGGCTGCAATAAATGAGATTAAAATTTTTTTTATCCTCACAATTTAAGATGAAAGATCTTGGAGAAGTGGATACTATTTTATGGATCAAAGTTGAGAGACATAGTAGAGGTTTTTCTTTAGATCAATCTCACTATGTTAGTAAAATTTTGAACAAGTTTCAACATTTAAATATAAAATAGGCAAATACCCCCTTTGATTCATCACATCATTTAATAGAAAATAACAATAGATCAGTGGCTCAACTAGAATATGCTAGTACTATTGGGAGTTTGATGTATGCAATGTATTGTACTAGACTTGATATAGCTTTTGCAGTATGCAAACTTTCGAGATTACTAGTAATCCAGGAACAAAACACTGGAAATGAATTACAAGGGTCCTAGGATATTTAAAGAAAATAATTAATCTAGAACTACTTTACAATAAATTTCCAATAGTTTTGGAAGGTTACACGGATGCTAGTTAGATAACTGATGCAGGTGATAGTAAGTCAACTTCAGGGTGGATATTTACCCTGGCAGGAGGAGCAATCTCCTGGGTATCAAAGAAACAGACTTGTAGATGCTCATCCACTGAAAGCAATTAGATCTCCCCTATTATAGATTCATGTTAGTTAGTAGGACATAAGATCTTGAAAATGTTATATTATATCATCATCATAAAAAGAAGCTCACCTCTTTAAAAACTTCCTTTAGATAGGCTACAAACTTGTGAATTCAACCAACCTAGAACAAAGCAGAAAATACATCAACAACATAACTAAGTAAACTAATTCTTTGGATCATTCTACCAAAATAAGTAAAAAAAAAAAAGGGGAAAAAAAGCAAAAACCCATCTATTTGACTCCTAATAGAAATAAATATATAGTTATGTATTGGATATTCAACCTAACAATTAATGAATGATGAAAAAAATACCATGTGCAAATGTGTCTTGGAGGATCAATATTTAACAAATCATGCACTAACTTGTTCGGTTTTGAATGATTTGGCTATAACTTTAAAAGCATTGCATGCTCATCCATATATGTTAAAATTACACAATCATTAGAAACCTATAAGCTATAAAAAAATTGCATTGTCTAGACATAACTTTGGCGAGTTTTTGAAATTCAATTTATCTTTTTTTTCCTGTTATAAACAGAAATTACATCATACCGAAATTGCAACTATAGTCTAATATTTGTTCAAGAAAGGGGAAAAATCTTTAGTCTAATAATTATCAAGTCTGAGATTAATAATACTTCTCAATGATAAGAAGTGAATTGACCCAACAAATTAATAAGCACTTGAAAATTTGCTTGGACGTCAATTTCAAAGGATAATTGGGGGGACTAGGAATTACGTCCTAATGTTAGAAATCATAAAGTGTACCTTAGCTTTGAACCTTGTCCCAAATGAGTGTGAATCTTGTCCCTTACCTCTGCTTTCTTCCTCTTGATTTCTTCTTCCTTGGCTCAAAACATGACCGGAGGTAATCTTGCCTTCTTCTCTTCTGTGTCATCCCATATAGATCAGTTAAAAACAGATGTCCATTGTAGGATAGGAGAGATAAGAAATTTTTTGGTTTAAAATCAAATAGAGATATTTGCACCAATACTTGTATAATCTAGTTTTGTAATTTCCACAATTAATGGACAAATGGACAGAATTTCTTATCAATGATTTTATAATTTACACAATTGAATAATCTAGTTTTCATGGGACAACATTATTATTGGTAAAACCTAACCTTAGAGTGAAGCAGGGAATCAGGGAATAAATAGAATTAAACAGTAATTTAACTCTAATATCACTAATCAATAATCCAAGGTCTGGTTGTTTCTAAATGCTTGACAAATGCCAAACATAAGAACACCTCCTTTTTGAAGTGTCAATATTCCATAGGCTAACGTGTAGTTCTGAGGGATAAAAGGTCTAAACACTCTGTTCCTTCTAATAAAAAACAAAGTACAATATGATCAAATGTTACAAACAACATTTGGTGCATGATGGATAGCTTCAATTGCATATACTACATCAAAAGTATTATCTGGAAATGGCATTTTCATTAAGTTAGCCTGCATTAACATTTTTTTAATTACAATTTTGTCAACCATAAGCTCATAATGCACAATTTAATCATTAAATATGCAATTTAATGTAATTAGATTTAGAGTAGAATAATAGCATACAGAAATGAGCCTATATATGCTTGACAAAAGACAGACAACACTTTAAAAGGCAAAAGGAGAAAACTGATTCAAAAGATAAACCTTCACAAAGTTGCAAGTCTTGTTCACGCTAGAAATGCTATTGAGTTCCTATAAGCCAAAAATGCCTCTATGTGGTCAAACTACATTTTTAATACATGAAGGCGTAAAGGTTAGAACCTAAGATTTCCAATAACTATCCACATCCCTCACCACAATAGTACACCTTCTAAATTACTTCAATGCTTCATTACAAGTATGTACTTATTACTTAATTGCATAATTACTTGATGCTCAACCTAATCTATTAATGATAAGAGAAGCCAGGGAAACAATAGTAACTATTGTTCAAGAAAACTTGATTTAATGATCAAAGACAAATGTCAAAGTTGTGTTAGTGAATCATATCATCGTGTTATCCGGTGGGAATTAAACACGTACCTTTCCTCTGGTTATTTGGTACTCATTGTTGTTCTACCCCGTAATTGATGTCAAGCTGCACAGATACCATTAAATTTATAGACTTAACCACTTTCTACATCGAGAGAAAAGCTTCTGAGATAAATATTCCATGCACTACTCAATAACATAATAGTTTATGTACAAAGTCAACACAATAGCATTATTCGCAAGGGAAAATTTAGATCCATGAAGTAGAACAAGATAAATTCCTGTACTTCAAGTACTGTACCTTCCTAAATAATGTAAACTCTCAATCATATTAGAAATTCAATGGACAGTATAAAAATTTTAATCTTTTAATTTTTATCCAAAATTATATTCTTCCCCTTTAAGTATACAACTGCATGTAATGTGAGTTTATTGAATATGATTCCCTTAGAACTCAACAAGGGAGCTGAATTGAGGGGAACTATCAAGAAGTGAACTTATCCATCATCCATTACATTAGAATAGCTATAAGTTAAATTACCCAAAGGAAGTAATAAATTAAATTAATTAGCCAAAGGATGCAGACAGAGAACCTACTTGAGTTGGGTTGCATAGAGTACTTAGGCTAAAACTTTGTCACTAAACAATGAAACAACCTCTTTGATCGAAGGGAATGGGGCTCTTGTGTCTATCTACACCTTCTTCACAAGCATCACTCCATCTTGCTTGTTCATTTTGGTGCTCCTAGTTCTGTTACAATAGCAGAACAAGAATGAATGTCCTTGATGTTGGTATGAGATAGAGAAAGGTAGGTGACAAGCATGAGTTCCTAGAATCAAAAAGACAAGTTTGGAGGGCCGAAGATGATCTTGGAGGGCAAGGCCAAAGAGGAGCTTGTGAAGAACACAGACACAGATGCCAACATGAGGAGGAGGTGCGATGAGAAGAAGAACATGAACACAGATGATTGGTGGCCAAAGCATGACAAAAGAGATAATGGTGACCCGGTGAAAGAAGAATGGAGATGCAGCTAGGAGAGTTGGGTGCTAGCAGAGTAAGTCTAACATTTAGGGTTAGGGAAGATGTGAGAGATAGAGATGAGGGGATTGGGGGAACAAGAAGACACATTCGGAATGATAGACACCATCAAAGCTTACCATTGAAATTCCACAATAATGGCAACAAGTGGTTTTGGCTACAGTTGAGAAAGTGAGTGTGAGATGGAGGATAAGAGATGTTGAGAGTATAGAGGCTTCTTTAAGCAATAAAAGGCGAGATCAAAGAACCAAAGAGTCAGAGATTGAGAGTAGCTAGGTTTTCTGAAACCTAAAATAATTTTTAGAGTTAAAAAAACATATTTTGCCTAAACTTCCTACATAGGGTGGTTTAAATAACTAGTTTAGAAAGTTTAAAATGAAGAATTTATTTATAGAAATACCACAGTCACTTTTCTAGATTAGTTCTTTAAATAACCGATCTAAATTGCAAATGTAAAAATGGTTTTCTATACTAGTGTGGAGAAGAGTTTCATTCGACCTAGTATTTCTCCTTGGGGAGTTTTGATGTTGTTTGTCAAGAAGAAGGATAGAAATCTTTGGTTATACATTGATTATCAGTAGAGTAATAAGATGACAGCTAAGAACAAGTATGTATTGCCATATATTGATGACTTGATTGATCAGTTTGCCAGTGCATCTGTGTTTTCTAAGATTGATTTGAGGTTCGGGTATTATCAACTCAGAGTGCGTGCAGAAGATGTGTCTAAAACTGCTTTCTAAACTCGGTATGGGTATTATGAGTTTCTTGTGATGTCCTTTAGGTTGATTATGTTACTGTCATTTTCATGAACTATTTGAACTGGGTATTTTAACCTTATTTAGACAAGTTTGTGGAGGTGTTTATTAATGACATCCTCATTTACTCCAGGAGTGAAGAGGAGCACGAGCAGCATCTTCATACAATACTACAAGTGTTAAAGGATCACCAATTATACACCAAGTTGAGTAAGTGTGAATTTTGGTTAAAGGAGGTGAAGTTTTTGGGGCATGTGATCTCGGCCGATGGTGTGGCAATAGATTCTAGTAAGGTGGATGCAGTGTTGAAATAGGAAAGCCCAAATTTGTGACAGAAATTCGAAGCTTTTTTGGGTTTGGTTGGTTACTATCAAAGGTTTATCAAGGGGTTTTCTCAACTTGCTATGCCTTTGACAAGATTAATATGGAAGGACTGAACTTTCATCTTGGATGACAAGTGTGAAAGAACCTTTTAGGAGTTGAAAATTCACTTGACATCTACGCTTATATTAATCATTCCCAACACGTATAAGACATTCACTATTTATACTGATGCTTCTAAGAAGCGTTTGGGATGTATCTTGATGCAACAAGGGAGAGTGGTAGCTTATGCTTCGAGATAGTAGAAGCCTCATGAAGAGAATTACCCCAATCATAATTTTGAGTTAGCAAGGTGGTTTTTGCCCTGAAAATATGGAGATATCACCTTTTTGGTGCGTTGTTCGAGGTGTTTAGCAATCATAAGAGTCTGAAGTATCTCTTTGATAAGAAGGAGTTAAATATGAGTCAACGTTATTGGGTAGAATTTTCAAAAGTTTATGACTACGCCCTAAAGCATCACCCTAGCAAGGTGAATGTAGTGACATATTCATTTAGTAGAAAGTTTATTCATGTGACGATTATGATGATGCGAGAACAGCAGTTGATTGAAATCTTAAGGGATTTGAGTCTATAGATCTACATGAAACCTAATGCCTTGGTATTAGGATTAATCAATGTACTAAGTGATTTGTAGAAAGAGATCCATTATGAGTAGTTGGAAGATAAATACCTTTTGACATGGATGGGAGAGATGCAAAATTTTGACGTGCATGAAGATGGAATATTTGATACCATAGAAGGATTTGTATGCCTAATCATGAAGGCCTACATGAGACTATCTTAGAGGAAGCCCATAAAAGCCGGTACATCATTCACTCAGGTGCTACCAAGAAGTATCATGACTTGAGATGTGGGTACTGGTGGCCGAGGATGAAGAGGGGGATGTCATAGAGTATATGTTGAAATGTTTAGTTTGTTGGATCAAGAGTTTTGATGATTCCAAACCAACACTCAAGAGCTTGGATTGAAGATATCAAAGGAGATCAAAGCTGTTTCAAGTGAAGATTTTCTGAGTATTTGCTATTAGATCTTTTGTAGGATCTTTAGTTTTTGGGTAAAAGATTTTGATTTGAGAAAAAGACGTTTTCAAACCTTGATTTGAAATTAAATCTTTACTTATTTGAAAAATACTCACAAACAGATGAAGTTTGAAAGTTTAACTGAACTGTCAAGTTGGAAATTCGAACTTTGCTTTTGGAAATTCGAATTTCGAGCTAAAACTGAATAAGTCTGGAGAGGTGTCCCTCTGTCAGACGAATTTTGGTCATTCAAAATTTGAATTTTCATCAAGTCTGAAAGAAGCCTTTTTGTGACAGACGAACTTCACAGTTTCAAAATTCGAATTTCAGACAAAATGCAATTTGTGAAAACCAAAGAAATTCGTCTGAAACTATGCTAAAGTTCATCTGAAATCAAGAAGAAACTAAGTTTGAAAAATGCTCTCTGACAGACGAATTTTGACTTAACAACATTCGAATTTTCATCTGAGTCAAAGGAGCTACTTTGTGACATTCGAATTTCACTCTTTCAAAATTCGAATTTCAGACAAAACAAAACTTGAGAAAATAGAAGAAATTCATCTGAAAGTTTGATAAAGTTCATCTGAGATCAAGAATGATTTAAGTCTCAAAACTGGTCTCTGACAGACGAATTTCACTCTGTCAAAATTCGAATTTCAAAGAAAGTAAACTACTGTGCCTCTTTGAACGTTCAATGGACAGACGAATTTTGGGCATCCAAAATTCGAATTTCGAGGGTACTGTAGAAAATTGAAAACACTGTTCACGATTTACAGAAAAACTTTCTTCTTGAAAATTCGTATGTCACATTGTGAAAATAATTTATAAGTTTCAAAATTCGAATTTCACTCTATGGACAGACGAACTTCGTATTTTAACGTTGGAAGCTTTAACCTTCGGTTCCTTCGAAATTCATCTGTTGGCCAACCAAAATTCGAATTTCAGTATGTCAGAAACATTAAATGCGGTTGGTAAACGGATAGTTTTTCAGAGTAACCGTTGGATAACTTCCCCAACGGATAGATTTAGTCTCTAACGGATATTTGAGAACTAAAACTATAAATATAACATCATTTGAAGTTGTGGGTAACGAATCAAACTTGTATATACCGAATTTCTGGTGAATCTTCATCTCAAAAGCTTTTACCCTTCCAACTTCATTATTTGTACTTAAACCTTCATATCTACTCTATTCAAGAGAGTTATTCATTTGTAAACAATCTACTCTTCATCTGGAAGATAGATTTACTTGTGAGGGGTATTCACAAGGGGATTGAGAAGCACATAGAGAAAGTGCTTAGAGAGTTTGAGAGAGCTTAGAACAGAGCATACTCATGTACTGTGGCTTTAGCAAGAAGCCCGTTGAAATTCTTGCTGGATAGTGGATAAATCTCAAGAGGTGTCTTAGGGACTGGATGTAGGTCAAGTGGATAGACCGAACCAGGATAACTCACTGAGTTTCCTTCTCTTTATCTCTACTTTTCAGCTTACTCTGTTTTACACGTTGTTTTCATTATACTGTGATATCTTCACTTGCTTCACTTTGTGCAGAAAAATTTCAATCTTCCCAATTCACCCCCTCTCTTGGAAGTCAGCCTTGCTAACAAGTGGTATCAGAGCCCGGATTCCCATTCAAAGGATTTTACAGTCCGGGAACAAAGATGGCTGGCTTTGGAGAGAGTATACTTCCTGAAGGGAACAACACTAACAGACCACCAGGCTTCAGTGGAGAGCATTATGGGTACTGGAAGATGAGGATGCAGATCTACCTCCAATCAATTGATCTTGACATCTGGTCAGTCATTGATAAAGGAGATTTCGTCCCAATGGCTCTAACTGAAGATGGAAGATACAAAGAGAAGCTGGAAGCAGAGTGGAATGATGAAGACAGAAGGAGAGTCCTACTGAATTTTAAAGCAAAGTATTGTTTAGTCAGTGCCCTGAACCAGGACGAATTCTACAGGGTCTCACAATGCACCACTGCAAAAGGGATGTGGGACACTCTGCAGATTGCACATGAAGGGACATCTGGGGTAAGGGAGAACAGACTCAATACGTGCATTGGAGAGTATGAGAGCTTCAGGATGTCTGAAGGAGAAACTGTAAAGGAGCTGCAAAAGAGATTCACTCTCATTGTGAATCAACTAAAGAGCCTAGGAAAGGAATACACTCAATCAGAGAAAGTGAGAAAAATTCTCAGAGCTCTCCCTCTGGAATGGGAGCCCAAAGTGACAGCAATAGAAGAAGCCAGAGGAGAATCAATGGCCTCTGTCACAGCTCTTTTCGGGAGCCTTGAGGAGTATGAAGGAAAAATCAAAGCTCTCAAGGAAGCCGGGCTGGACAGAAAGAAGAAAGGCCTTGCTCTCAAAGCTGCTGATGAAAAGGAAGAAGAATCTGACGAAGAGGATGAACTTGATGAGGAAACTTTGGCTATGATGGTCAGAAAATTTGGAAGATTCTACAGCAAGAAGAAGAACAAGAGATTCTTCAAGAAGGTAGCTGTTGGGGAAAGCAAGAAAGAGGCAAAAGAACCTGTGACTTGCTATGAGTGCAAGAAGCAGGGACACATAAAGTGGGACTGCCCCCAATTCCTCAAAAAGCAAGAAAAGGAAAAGAAAGGTGCTGACAAAGGGAAAAAGAAGAAAGCCTACATCTCATCCATATGGGGCAACAGCTCAGATGAGGAAGAAGAAGATGAAGATGAGATTGCCAACATTTGTCTGATGGCACTTGCTTCTGAAGAAGCTACACCCTCATACAGCAGTGATCAGGATGAAGAGGTATATGAATCTGAACCTTCCTATTCTGAATTACTGGATGCATTTCATGAGCTTTATGATGATTTCATTAAAGTTGCTAAAGAACTAAAACTGGCAAAGAAGAAAATAAATAAGCTGGAATCTCAAAGCACAATCTCTGAAATTACTTCTTTACCTACTGCTGAATCTGTTTGTTGTACTTCATGCACTGAACTTAAACAAACTAATGATTACTTAGTCAAAAGCATGTCTAGGCTCACTAGAGGTAAAGATATGTTGTTTGCCTTGATGGGGAGTCAAAGAATTTCACAAGGAAAAGCTGGTCTTGGCTATGATCCATGTGTTGTCAAGGAAAAGATTAGGAAGAAAAACCAAAATGCATATAGGAGACATTTTATGCATAACAATAAGAAGAAAAATAATGCATCACCTCACATTGAGACATATAATCAACTAAGCCATGCTAAACAGAAGTATTATCTGCATTGTTTTCTTCCTGCCTCTCAATCTAGTAGTCCCTTCACTACCTGTCATTTCTGCAACAAAAAGGGACACATTTCCAGTTCCTGTATTTTAAAGAAAAATGGACTTAGCAGGAGAATTGAATGGGTTCCCAGAGTTGCATCTGCATCTAGGGAAAGATCTACTAACCAAAAAGGACCCAAGCAAATTTGGGTACCTAAAAGGAAAACATGAATATTGACTTGCAGGTCTGTCTTAAAGCCAAGAAAAGCAACAAATGGTATATGGACAGTGCCTGCTCAAGCCACATGACTGGTGATAAGGAGAAGTTCATCACCCTTAGAGACAAGAAAGGAGGAAAGGTGACCTTTGGAGGTGATCAATATGGCAAAATCGTTGGAATTGGCATTGTGGGGAAAAATCCAGAAACATCCATTGAAGAGGTGCTGTTTGTGATTGGCCTTAACCACAACCTGCTAAGCGTGAGTCAGACTTGTGACAAAGGAAACTGGGTGCTGTTTGACTCAAAGTTTTGCCTGGTCATCAGAAAAAGTGATCACAGAGTAATCCTCAAGGCTCAAAGGGATGGTAACTGCTATACTATTGACCTTGATAAACTTCCTCCTTTAGATTCTGTGTGCTTAATTAGTCAAAATAACGATAGTTGGTTATGGCATAGGAGATTAGCTCATGTCAATATGAATCAA
The DNA here is from genome assembly GCA_026686845.1 of Adenanthera pavonina. Taxonomy (NCBI): domain Eukaryota; kingdom Viridiplantae; phylum Streptophyta; class Magnoliopsida; order Fabales; family Fabaceae; genus Adenanthera; species Adenanthera pavonina. Next base: position 3,695,330 of record JAIVEN010000019.1, on the reverse strand, counting down.
TTGTCTAAACTGGTTAAAAATGAGCTAGTTACTGGTTTGCCAAAAATATCTTTTGAAAAGGATAAAGAATGTGATGCATGCTTAAAAGGAAAACAAATTAAATCATCCTTCAAATCTAAAAACATAGTTACCACAACAAGACCACTTGAATTGCTGCATATGGACTTAATTGGACCATCTAGGGTGAAAAGTCTTGGTGGTAATCTGTATGTGCTTGTAATTGTTGATGATTATTCTAGATTTACTTGGACATTATTCCTTTCTTCTAAGAGTGATACCTTTGATGCATTTGTAACCTTAGTTAAGAAAGTGCAAAATGAGAAAGGTATCTCTGTTGTGTCTATCAGGTCAGATCATGGAGGAGAATTTGAAAATGCATACTTCCTGGAGTACTGCAGTGAGCATGGAATTGACCACAACTTCTCAGCTTCTAGGACTCCTCAACAGAATGGAGTAGTAGAAAGGAAGAACATAACTATTGGGGAGATGGCCAGAGCTATGCTGAATAAGAAGGAACTTTCTCAAGTGTTTTGGGCTGATGCAGTGAACACAGCAAGTTACATCATCAACAGAGCATACATCAGACCCATCCTGGGAAAGGCTCCATACGAGCTGTACAAGGGGAGAAAGCCAAATCTGTCCCATCTCCATGTGTTCGGGTGCAAATACTTCATTCACAACAATGGCAAAGAAAACCTAGGTAAATTTGATGCCAAATCAGATGAAGCTATATTTCTAGGCTACTCTAGTAGGAGTAAAGCATATAGAGTTTATAATAAAAGATCAAATGTGGTAGAAGAATCTGTGCATATGGTTTTCATTGAAAATGAAACTGTTTCAAAACATATTACCCATGAGGATGATCTTGCTTTCAATTTTGAAAAACTGGGCATTTCTGATAAAAGTAGAACTGAACCTCCAAAGATATCTGAATCTGTTAACATAGAGGAAGATATTCAGGAGCAAGAGTTTGATGAAGAAAATAATGAAGAAATATCTCAAGAACTCCCTAGAGCTTGGAGATATCAAAGGAATCATCCTGTTGATCAAGTGATAGGAGATGTTCAAGAGAGAGTCAAAACCAGAAAACAGTTAAGGGATCAAATGCTAAATTGTGCTTTCATTTCTCAAATTGAACCCAAATGTGCTGAAGAAGCCTTAACTGATGATTACTGGATTTTGGCAATGCAAGATGAACTAAATCAGTTTGAAAGAAATCAAGTTTGGGATTTAGTACCTAGACCCAAAAATCATCCTGTTATTGGTACCAAATGGGTTTTCAGAAACAAACTTGATGAATCTGGAACCATAATCAGAAATAAAGCTAGATTAGTTGCTAAAGGGTATAATCAAGAAGAAGGTATTGATTTTGAAGAAACCTTTGCACCAGTAGCCAGATTAGAAGCTATAAGAATTCTACTAGCTTATGCATGCATGAAAAATATTTTGCTATATCAAATGGATGTAAAAAGTGCTTTTCTGAATGGATATATCATGGAAGAGGTTTATGTAGATCAACCTCCAGGTTTTGAGGATTCTACAAAACCAAACCGTGTCTATAAACTGAAGAAAGCTCTTTATGGATTAAAACAAGCCCCTAGAGCATGGTATGAAAGATTGAGCAATTTTCTGACTGAAAAAGAGTTTAACAGAGGCAAAGTTGACACAACTTTATTTACTAAGAAAGAGAATAAAGATTTACTAATTGTCCAAATCTATGTTGATGATATTATTTTCGGTGCTACTAATGAAACTCTTTGCAAGGAATTTTCTAAGTTAATGCAGGGAGAATTCGAGATGTCTATGATGGGTGAACTCAATTTCTTCCTTGGATTGCAAATTAGACAGCTTAATGATGGTATCTTTCTCAGTCAATCCAAGTATCTAAAGGAGCTGTTAAAGAAGTTTGGAATGGAGAATGCCAAGCCAATGGGAACACCTATGGCTACTGCAACCAAACTGGACATGGATGAAAATGGGAAAATGTTTGACATTACTCAATACAGAAGAATGATTGGATCCCTGCTGTACCTAACTGCCAGCAGACCTGACATTATGTTCAGTGTCTGCATGTGTGCAAGGTTCCAATCATGCCCCAAAGAAACCCATGCAACAGCTGTGAAAAGAATTTTCAGATATCTAATTGGAACATCACAGATGGGTCTTTGGTATCCAAAAAGCAATGGAGAAGATCTCAAAGGATACACTGATGCTGATTTTGCAGGATCCAAAACTGACAGAAAAAGCACAAGTGGAACTTGTCAGTTTCTTGGAGGATCCCTGGTTTCATGGTTCAGCAAAAAGCAAAACAGTGTTGTTGAATCAAGAGTTTTGATGATTCCAACCAACACTCAAGAGCTTGGATTGAAGATATCAAAGGAGATCAAAGCTGTTTCAAGTAAAGATTTTATGAGTTTTTGTTATTAGATCTTTTGTAGAGTCTTAGTTGTTGGTATGATTGGGTAAAATATTTTGATTTATAGAAAAGATGTTTTCAAACTTTGATTTTATGTTAAAACTTGAAACATTTGAAAAATACTTACAAACAGACGAAGTTTGAAAGTTTTAACTGAACTGTCAAGTTGGAAATTCGAACTTTGCCTTTGGAAATTCGAATTTCGAGCTAAAACTGAATAAGTCTGAAGAGATGACTCTCTGTCAGACGAATTTTGGTTGATCAAAATTCAAATTTTCATCTAGTCTGAAAGAAGCCTTTCTGGTAACAGACGAACTTCACACTCTCAAAATTCGAATTTCAAGTAAAATGAAGTTTGTGAAAACCAAAGAAATTCGTCTGAAACTATGATAAAATGCATCTGAACTCAAAATCAAATTGAGTTTGATGAATGCTCTCTGACAGACGAATTTTGAACTTCCAACATTCGAATTTTCATCAAGTCTGAAAGAAGCCTCTTTATGACAGACGAACTTTACAATTTCAAAATTCGAATTTCAGACAAAATGCAATTTGTGAAAACCAAAGAAATTCGTCTGAAATTATATTAAAGTTCATCTGAAATCAAGAAGAAATTAAGTTTGAAAAATGCTCTCTGACAGACGAACTTTGAACTTGCAACATTCGAATTTTCATATAAGTCAAAGGAGTTTCTCTGTGACATTCGAATTTCACTCTTTCAAAATTCGAATTTCAGACAAAACACAACTTGAGAAAACAAAAGAAATTCGTCTGAAACTATGTTAAAATTCATCTGAAATCAAGAAGAAATTAAGTTTCAAAATTGGTCTCTGACAGACGAATTTCACTCTGTCAAAATTCGAATTTCGAAGAAAGTGAACTACTGTACCTCTTTGAACGTTCAATGGACAGACGAATTTTTGGCATCCAAAATTCGAATTTCGAGGGTACTGTAGCAAATTGAAAACACTGTTCACAACTTACAGAAAAACTTTCTTCTTGAAAATTCGTATGTTACAATGTGAAAATGTTTTATGAATTTCAAAATTCGAATTTCACACTATGGACAGACGAACTTCGTATTTTTAACATTGGAAGCTCTAACCTTCAGTTCCTTCGAAATTCGTCTGTTGACCAACCAAAATTCGAATTTCAGTGTGTCAGAAACATTAAATACGGTTGGTAAACGGATAGTTTTTCAGAGTAACCGTTGGATAACTTCCCCAACGGATAGATTTAGTCTCTAACGGATATTTGAGAACTAAAACTATAAATATAACATCATTTGAAGTTATGGGTAACGAATCAAACTTGTATATACCGAATTTCTGCTGAATCTTTTTTCTCAAAAGCTTTTACCCTCTCAACTTCATTATCTGTACTTTAATCTTCATATCTACTCTATTCAAGAGAGTTGTATCTTTGTAAACAATCTACTCTTCATCTGGAAGATAGGTTTACTTGTGAGGGGAATTCACAAGGGGATTGGGAAGCACATAGAGAAAGTGCTAGGAGAGTTTGAGAAAGCTCAGAAACAGAGCATACTCGTGTACTGTGGCATTAGCAAGAAGCCCGTTGAAATTCTTGCTGTATAGTGGGTAAATCTCAAGAGGTGTCTTGGGGACTGGACGTAGGTCAAGAGAATAGACCGAACCAGGATAAATTACTGAGTGTTTCTCTCCTTATCCTCATTTATCAACTTGCTCTGTTTTACTCAGTGCTTTCATTATACTGTGATATCTTCACCCATTTCACTTTGTGCAGAAAAATTTCAATCTTCCCAATTCACCCCCCCTCTTGGGAAGTCAGCCTTGCTAACAAGTGTGGCTCTATCCACTGCAAAAGCTGAGTATGTTGCAGCTGGAAGCTATTGTGCCCAAGTCATCTGGATGAAGCAGCAGCTTGAGGATCTTGAGGTTAAAATGAAGGAGATACCCATCATGTGTGATAATCAAAGTGCCATAAACATCACTAAGAATCCTGTCATGCACTCAAGGACGAAACATATTGAGGTTAGGCACCACTTCATAAGGGATCATTTTCTGAAAGAAGAAGTTAAGCTGGAATACATCCCAACAGAGGATCAACTAGCTGACATATTCACCAAACCTCTACCAGAAGACAGGCATTGCAAAATAAGAAGAGAATTGGGAATGGTAAATCCCAATGAATTGTAAGTCATTTCGGTGTAATTTTGTCTTTAGAATTTTTAATACTAGAATTAATTCTAACTTGAGCATCAGAGTATGTTTTAGTATAGTTGCAGGTGCTCCTTGTGAAAATCAATGGCTAAAAGTTTGAAAGATTGGAGCACTCCAGATTGGAACAACCAGAAAATGAAGTGAATGATAATTATTCTAAGGTCTGGATCCATTCTGTAAGTTTTTAAAGTTGAAATTTGTATGTTGTTTGATTGCTAGATGAATTTCATTGATAATCTGTGTTTTTGAACTGGTCAACATTCGAATTTTGGTTGACCAACAGATGAACTTTGGCCTGTTATGCCTTGGAACAGTTCTCGGTAATGCCTCGAAATTCGTCTGTTGAAGCTTGAAAGTTCAAATTTTCAAAAACAGAAATTTCAAAGTTATGATTGTCCATCACTGTTATATGAATTATTACTTCTTAACATACGAATGTTGGACAATATTTACAAAAGTTGAAAAATTTGAAGTTTCAGTTCAAAATTCGTCTGTTGAATTATGCTCTTGATGATTGAATGCTTGAAAGATGATGCTCTGCATGCTTAATTCGTCTATTGGTTGAAGTTTTGTTTGTTGATGCTGTTTTTCTTTTCAACATTCGAATTTTGTTGGAACAAAATTCGTCTGTTGTGTATGTATTGATTGTTTCAAGCCTCTGTCAGACGAACTTTCAAGATGAAAATTCGTCTGTCAGTAAGCTGTGCTGAACGGTTTAACTTGTAACTGCCCGAAGTTCAAATTTTGACCCCTCAAAATTCGTCTGTCAGACGGTTACATGCGTTAAAACCGACAATTTCTCACAGAACAGACGCAACCCTATTTGTAACTCCTCCAAGTCTGTTTTGATTCTCTCTTCAATCCTCTTAACTCCTGTCCAAAAACCGTCATTTCTCACCGATTAAAATTCCTTTCGCATCCCTTAAATCTATTCTCAGCCACATTCTGCATCATTCAACCAAGAAATGGCGAGAGTGAAGATTCCTGGAACAGGACAAGCTGGAACTCGGCCAAAAAGGACGGTCAAATCTCAATATGCTACAAAGGAAGGAGAGAAATCCAAGAGAAAGGCCGAACCCAGTAAAGCTACTCCTTCCAAATGCTAAAAATTATCATCCAAGTCAGAATCTCAGAAAGCTGGGCCCTCATCTTCAAAATCTGCAGTTCCTTCGGCTGATACTGCTGCTGTGGCTTCCTCTTCCTCTACTGAATCTGGAGAGTTTGAATTGACTACACTGCCACTGTGGAGCACTCCAGAGATTCAAGAAGAGTACACTACCAAGTTTTCCAACAAAAAGGTAATCAAGCCTCACTGTGTACATATGGAGCAATTTCTGATATCCAACAACTTTGATGCTGCAATATGGTTGATAAAATATAGAAATCTGTTGGAAATTGCTGAAAAATATGATGATGAGGTAGTGAAGACTTGATATGCCTCTCTTCAATATAACAGCAAGAAAAGGAAATGGGAGGTCACCTTGAGATCAAGGACCATTTGGCTTGCTGATGAAACCTTCAATGAAGTGTTGGAAATTCCAGGTCAAGATGGGCTGAAAGTTGACATCACAGCCTCTGGTTATATGGATGAGGCTAGCACAGCTGACGAAGAAGGTGAGCCCTTCCTATATTACAAGGAGAGCACTATCTTGGACACCTTGTTCAGAAGAAGGGAGAATAGGCCCACAATAAATCTGTTGAAGCCCACAGATCTAAGTGTACAAGTAAGGATTCTGCACTACATTGTGTCTAGGATCATTTTCAATAAAGGTGGAAGCTTCAATTTGATAACAAGGGCAGAGGCTCATGTAATGACTGCCATCATACGTGGGAAGCTGATCAATATGGGTCATATCATTCTCTAGCGAATGATAAAAGCAAGAGATCAGAGGAAGGATTCCACACTCCCCTATGCAGCAATTATTTCAAGAATCCTGCAGCATGCTAGGATTCAGCACATTGAAAAGGGGAAAGGAAAACTCACTGAGGCATTCAAAGAGGAAGAACTGCAAAGAATGGGGATTGAAAAGGATGAAGGACGATGGGTTGGAAAGGGAGCAGGAAAATCTGAAGACTTGTTCTTTATTGCTGATGCTTCCCTCCAACAAGAAGGCACTTCTGAGGTCCCTAGCAGATCTGTACCTCAGCCTTCTCAGCCTATTCCATCTCCCTCCAGGCCTACTCACCCTCCTTCCACTCCCTCCTCACGAGCCAAGCCAACTAAGATCACTGAGCTGTTTGACAGTCTGTCAACACTCATTCTCAGCATTAGAGATGAGCAAAATGCCAAATTTGCTCATCTACAAGACCAGATCCATCAGTTGGCTGTGAATATGAAGGTGGTGGCTGATGCCTATGAAGAAATTAGAAATGCAATTCCTACCACTTCAGCTCCACCTCAGCCTGGTATCCTTGAGCCTACTCTGTCTCCATCCCCTGTGCCTCCAAGTCCCTTCGAGATTGCCTCCTCTGACCATGATAATGATGGTGCTGGTGCAATGAGAACACCTAGTCCTGGTCCACCCTTGGACTATGGATTGGAAGAAGACAGTTTCCAAGCAACAAGCCCTCATGAGCCTATGCAAGAGGATGCTCAGGGTTCAATTCTGTCAATACAAGAATCTGAGCAAGTTGAAAGACTGGTTGCAGCCATTTCAACCTCCTCTATGCAAGAAGATGTGAGCAATGAGGAAAGAAGCATTGTACCTATTATTGATTATCTTGCCATTGCTCACAATGCTCTGCTACTAGCTTAAAGGAGAAGGCTGGAAGAAATGTTTCCTCCTGCTCAACCAGCCTCTCCTCCTCTTGCTGCTTATGGGCTTTCAGAGGAACAGAGAGCTCGACTGGCTCTTTCCAGGCAGGAAATGCAAGAGCTGCTTGAGGTCTCTGATGATGATGATGAAGAGCCTACTGAGCCCCCTACACCAGTTCAGCCAGGGATTCCTTTTGCTCCTGTCCCTCTTCATGCTGTTCCTCTCACTCGGATACCTCCTCCAATGGACTTTGCTGGGCTTTCTGATGATGCCAAAAAGGGGGAGAAGATAAAGCAAACTGGGACTAAGCAAGCTGGAAGATCTGCTGAGTCATCCGGAAAAGGAAAGACTTACAGCAAGAAGTCTAAGCCAAAGAAGAAGTGATGTTTTTATATCTTAGGCTGAATCTTCTTGTTGTATCTAGTTTTAATTGTTTTAATTGTATTTGAAAAATACTTACAAACAGACGAAGTTTGAAAGTTTTAACTGAACTGTCAAGTTGGAAATTTGAACTTTGCTTTTGGAAATTCGAATTTCGAGCTAAAACTGAATAAGTCTGGAGAGGTGTCCCTCTGTCAGACGAATTTTGGTCATTCAAAATTTGAATTTTCATCAAGTCTGAAAGAAGCCTTTTTGTGACAGACGAACTTCACAGTTTCAAAATTCAAATTTCAGACAAAATGCAATTTGTGAAAACCAAAGAAATTCGTCTGAAACTATGCTAAAGTTCATCTGAAATCAAGAAGAAACTAAGTTTGAAAAATGCTCTCTGACAGACGAATTTTGACTTAGCAACATTCCAATTTTCATCTGAGTCAAAGGAGCTACTTTGTGACATTCGAATTTCACTCTTTCAAAATTTGAATTTCAGACAAAACAAAACTTGAGAAAATAGAAGAAATTCGTTTGAAAGTTTGATAAAGTTCATCTGAGATCAAGAATGATTTAAGTCTCAAAACTGGTCTCTGACAGACGAATTTCACTCTGTCAAAATTCGAATTTCAAAGAAAGTAAACTACTGTGCCTTTTTGAACGTTCAATGGACAGACGAATTTTGGGCATCCAAAATTCGAATTTTGAGGGTACTGTAGAAAATTGAAAACACTGTTCACGATTTACAGAAAAACTTTCTTCTTGAAAATTCGTATGTCACATTGTGAAAATAATTTATAAGTTTCAAAATTTGAATTTCACTCTATGGACAGACGAACTTCGTATTTTAACGTTGGAAGCTTTAACCTTCGGTTCCTTCGAAATTCGTCTGTTGGCCAACCAAAATTCCAATTTCAGTATGTCAGAAACATTAAATGCGGTTGGTAAACGGATAGTTTTTCAGAGTAACCGTTGGATAACTTCCCCAACGGATAGATTTAGTCTCTAACGGATATTTGAGAACTAAAACTATAAATATAACATCATTTGAAGTTGTGGGTAACGAATCAAACTTGTATATACTGAATTTCTGGTGAATCTTCATCTCAAAAGCTTTTACCCTTCCAACTTCATTATTTGTACTTAAACCTTCATATCTACTCTATTCAAGAGAGTTATTCATTTGTAAACAATCTACTCTTCATCTGGAAGATAGATTTACTTGTGAGGGGTATTCACAAGGGGATTGGGAAGCACATAGAGAAAGTGCTTAGAGAGTTTGAGAGAGCTCAGAACAGAGCATACTCGTGTACTGTGGCTTTAGCAAGAAGCCCGTTGAAATTCTTGCTGGATAGTGGATAAATCTCAAGAGGTGTCTTAGGGACTGGATGTAGGTCAAGTGGATAGACCGAACCAGGATAACTCACTGAGTTTCCTTCTCCTTATCTCTACTTTTCAGCTTACTCTGTTTTACACGTTGTTTTCATTATACTGTGATATCTTCACTTGCTTCACTTTGTGCAGAAAAATTTCAATCTTCCCAATTCACCCCCTCTCTTGGAAGTCAGCCTTGCTAACAAGTGGTATCAGAGCCCGGATTCCCATTCAAAGGATTTTACAGTCCGGGAACAAAGATGGCTGGCTTTGGAGAGAGTATACTTCCTGAAGGGAACAACACTAACAGACCACCAGGCTTCAGTGGAGAGCATTATGGGTACTGGAAGATGAGGATGCAGATCTACCTCCAATCAATTGATCTTGACATCTGGTCAGTCATTGATAAAGGAGATTTCGTCCCAATGGCTCTAACTGAAGATGGAAGATACAAAGAGAAGCTGGAAGCAGAGTGGAATGATGAAGACAGAAGGAGAGTCCTACTGAATTTTAAAGCAAAGTATTGTTTAGTCAGTGCCCTGAACCAGGACGAATTCTACAGGGTCTCACAATGCACCACTGCAAAAGGGATGTGGGACACTCTGCAGATTGCACATGAAGGGACATCTGGGGTAAGGGAGAACAGACTCAATACGTGCATTGGAGAGTATGAGAGCTTCAGGATGTCTGAAGGAGAAACTGTAAAGGAGCTGCAAAAGAGATTCACTCTCATTGTGAATCAACTAAAGAGCCTAGGAAAGGAATACACTCAATCAGAGAAAGTGAGAAAAATTCTCAGAGCTCTCCCTCTGGAATGGGAGCCCAAAGTGACAGCAATAGAAGAAGCCAGAGGAGAATCAATGGCCTCTATCACAGCTCTTTTCGGGAGCCTTGAGGAGTATGAAGGAAAAATCAAAGCTGAAGGGGTTTTCTCAATGGCATCTGTTTAAATCTAAAGTGTTTCAGACTCGTCAAAACAGTAAAACTGAAGGGGTTTTCTCATTGCTCTGCTAGGGTTTCATATTTAGAGGCAGAGAAACATGTTTTTGACCTTAGGAAGGCTTGATTCTTATGGGTGAATCAATCCTTTGCTTCCCTCTTCGTTTTCTTCAAGTTATTTGGTGATTTTTCATGATGGTAGCTTAAGGTTTTGTTTGGGTTTCATTTCCACCAATTAAGTTATGTTTAAATGCTTCATAGATATGTTGCTAGATGTTTCTATAGTTTGGGTGCTGGATTTTAAGTGTTTAAGTGGAATTTTCATTAAACCCTAACCCTTAACTCTTGATCTTTGCTTGAAATCCAAAGTTGTGTGGGCTTAATCATGGCTCTACGAATTGTTTAGGTATTTTAATGTATGTGTTTTCTTTGAGAAGCTTTGTTTCAGCCAGTTTGGTACTAGTTTGACAAGTGGTATACATTAATAGTTAAGAAATTGTGTTAGTAATGAGAATTTGGTAATGTGTAGGTCGGATAATTGCTCAATTTGAATCTCTTGACTTTGGGAAGCGTTTGAAAGCATTGAAGTGATTGTGGTTCTTTCCTTCTTTGGCCTATCATGGTGTCATTTGGGTTCTAACAGTTAAGGGAATCGGATGGTATTATTTGATTATACATGTTTAATCTTTTCCATATCATGATATGTATCTAGTGTAGATTATGGTTGTTCCTTTTCATATCATAATATGTATAGTTATAGAGCTAGTAAGTTACTTATCCTACTCTATATTGTAATAAGAATGGCAATTGGACATAATGATAATGAAATGTATAAGTATGATGAGTATTAATATATTGATGATCATTATGCACCCTATAAGTTAACATGTAAGTTCATATGGTATGTTAGCATGATAGAGAATGGCATTTGACATGTTAACATGCATCAGACATTGTAACAGTTTATGCATTCTTGAGACATGTTTATTGGGTGATGATACTTTAGATACCACTTGGTATTATTAGGTTTGGCTGGTCACCTAAGAGAGAGAGTGAATTAGGTGATGAGAGATTTTTGCCCTTTTGGAGTATAGCCCAATTTCACCAAATGTGCAGCAGAACAGGGATAAATAGAGTGTGAGGTAGATGAAATGTGTAGATGAAAAGCAATACATAGAAATTTATATTGGTTCAACTCAATCCACTTGGTCTACATCCAGTCCCCAAGTCACCACTTGAGATTTAAACTATATCCTACAACTTTGATCCGGTCACTTGTGAAGTCTCAGTATATCCCACAAGTTTCAGTAGGCACTTGTGAAGCCACTTTTTCCATACCCTTACAATGATGTATAATTCTCTTAGTGTTTCTCCACACTAAGATTCTACCCAGAAAGCAATAAAAAGGAATGATTACAAAATTGAAACTCTCCTTTAGAGTGGATGATACATTGAAAGCTCACTCTATTGAGGTGAGTTTTTCAAAGAATGCTGATACAGAAAGATTTTATAAATTCTTGCAATATTTTGGCACAAACTCTCTTAATATTGTCACCCATAAGTTCAAATGAGGTTCTATTTGTGAATTTATGGTGTAACTAGACGTTAGTCATAAGATCTATCCATTAAATACAAGTTTTAGCCGTTACTCTGCAAAAAAAGCCATTCACTAACCACATTAAATGTGTATGTCTTTCCAAAATTTGAATTTCAAAGCTCAATAGACAAATTTCACAAAGATAGCATAGTTATGTGTTTAACATTGAACTTAAGAAATTCGTCACTCATAGAGTAAAATTTGAATTTCGAGTTTGCCAAAGTTAACCCATGTTAGTTCATGTAAATTTTCATACTAGAGGTGTATCTATTGAAGTTTGAACAATTGTCTCAAATTTTCACAGTGCACATCGAAATTCGAATTTCAGAAGCTGAAAAATTCATCTGTTAAAGTCACATTCAACATAATACAAAAGTTCTCTATTTGAAATTCGACTTTTGAACTACAAAGTTCGTCTGTCAAAGGTATGCTCTAACAAGACTCACAATTTCCCATTTTGAAATTCGCACTTTGAAGTCCAAAATTCGTATATCAGAGGTAATGACAATAAACTCATTTTGAACTTCACCAGCATTCGGATTTTGACTAAACTTCATGCAAATTTTGCATACTTTCACTAATAGTATTTAGCTCAAAATTCAAATTTCAGAACTGACATTCATCTATCAGAGATAAAATCTCTGTAACTTCGAATTTCACTAAGAAAAGTTCGAATTTTGCATAAAATAATCATGAGTCAAATACAAAATTCATCTGTTAGCCAATATTTCTTAATTCTAGCATGAGCTAACATCATATTTATTTAATTTAACTAATTTAAAATATATGATAATAAGATTAAGTAAATTTTAAAGGTTAAAACCACCTCAAGACCTAAGTCAAAACAAAACATACCTAATAACTAGGTCTCCAATTCTTAAGCTTTATTTTCACTTGGTTATCCTTTTCTTGGCATGCTCCCTTTTGATATTCAATTCTTAGAGCATCCTTTCTCTTCTTCTTTCTTGAGTGAGACATGATGTTGATTTCCATTTCTTTTTTTCAATGCTCACTCTTCCTACTTAGACCATCCTACATTTAATATGTTACACTTACAAACCAAGTAGTTAGTCCAATTTATATATCCAACTTGTATTATACAATATGAAAGTACAATGTATATATTAGCACATAGCATGATGTATGCATTATGAACATAATTGAATACATGCTACTAAACATTCTAGTTCTTTAAGGAACATTATATATGTTAGACACATATGATGCATTTGTTTCTTATTATCGTACATTTGTTATCATCAAAACTTATATTATATTAAACCTAACATTCTCCCCCCTTTTGATGATGACAAATTACTAATAAAGGGTTAACACATATGATGCAGTTCAATTTAGATAATTCCGGATTAAGCACATACATATTTTTCACACAACTTCTCCCCCTATTTGACATCAATAAAAAGGTTTGAAGAAAAATTCTCCCACAATACTTCTCTCCCTATTTGTGAGGTTGTACTAGTAAGCACAAATATCTAGGGTTGTTTCAAGCACATACTGAAGGACAAATTGAAATGCAAATCATCTTCAAGACTTATTATGATCTGCATGTTCAGATTATGCCAATTTTCACTGATATCAAAATTGATACCAATTGTTGGTGATATTAAAACTAATATCAGTTGTTGCTTGAAACTATTATGATACCAATTGTTATGATGCCTCTTGTTAAGATGATAATGATATACTCACATTCCAAGAGACATCTCAGATTTGAAGAGTTGTTATTTTCTTTCTTTAGGATCAAAGAGAGATCAAGCAATAAAACTCTTCGCAATAAAGTTGGGTGAGCTAAAGTATAAATAATTTGATTTCAGAAAATGCTCCCTTTCAACCTATGCATTTCATAAGATAAAACTAAGAAAGCACAATGCAACAAATAAGCATGTTCATACAAAGTTATAAGCTCCCCCTAAGTATGAACATTTATTCAAGCATATATGCTTTTCAATCAGTATGCAAGAAAAATTTAAAAAGCACACAAGTTTAGTTATACAGATAAAGAAATGGACTTGTGCAAATATTGAACTTCATAGTAAGCATCAACAAATTTAGATAGTTCATTATTTGAACAAGGACCATACTTTATTTTAATAACCTCAGATAACAGTGTCAACCAAGCATATCTGAAAACAAGTTAAACACTTACGAATGGGGTTGGTTAATAGCTAATTCCTTGCCTTTTTAGTATGATTCCAATTAAGCACATTAGATACTCCATCTTTGTGAGGCTTTCACCATTTAGCTCAAGGAGTACCTACAAAGGGAATATTTTTTTGTTTCTTTAGTACCCTTTCTTACTATGGTCCACTAATTGTCAGTTTAAACATTTTAAAGTACATATGGGACCTAAGTTATGTCTTACCCATATGTAATATATAATGCAAAAATTGAAAAGGGTAAGTGGCAGAGGTTACCAAAGATTATTTTCTTGTTATTTTTGACTTGTTTGCAGTTTGTTATTGCTCATTTCTCCCTTTTGTATTTAGACCATTGTCTTTTAAACTTCTGCTTTTTCTCTTCTCAAGTTAAGTAATTTGACTTTCATTTGAGCTGCTTCCTTGAGATGAGAGATAGGATTGCTTCCAATGCTTCTCCTTGTACTTTGCAATTGTAACTTTAGAATTTCTAGAAGCTTTCCTTTTTAGCATCCTCTTTCTTGCACCAATATGTTCTCCCTTTTTGGATTTATTCTACATACATGAAATACTAGAAGAACATTTTGGTACTCACTTGTTTTTGGGTCCAAGAGGGTTAGTGGTATTCTTTTAAGTCCATTTCATGTCTTTGCTTAAACTGTTTCTTCTAACATTGCACAGATGAGCTATATGCTCCTTTTTACCACAATATGTGCATGATGGTGAGCTAGGCATTACATGAGGCATATAGAATTTCAAACAGTATTTATTTTTCTCTTTGGACTTACTCCTATAGCTAGCACTCAACTTCTTAAACAGACGATTCAGTTTGCCAAGTGAAATATTTAACTTATCTTTTCCTTGGGTGAAATTGGCTATTACCTTAGTTAACTCCTCTTTTTCTTTAGGTTATCTATCACATGAATCACAAGAGAAAGTGTATATGTGGGTTTCACAGATATTTCTAAAGCATTTATTTTCTGTTTAAGTGATTCCTTTTCATTCTTTTCAAATTCTAATTCATTTTCTAAGGAAATCACTTTCTTCTTATTGTGTGCAAGTGCTTTTTCTAATCTAATAGTTCATCATGCATTTCGTTATAAGCATCTTGCAATTTATCAAAAGAGTTATTAGAATTAGATGCAAAGTCAGAATTTGATACCTTATTATTAGTCTTAGCTATTAAGCATGGATATGTATCCTAATTATCTTCATCTAAATTGTTGCCCCAGATTGCAAAGGTATATGCCACTTTAGCTTTCTCATTTTTCTTCTCTGCATATCTTTCTCCTTACCTCTTTGAATGGTACTTCAGCTTATTCATATGGTAGGAGCGATTTTGTTTCTAGAGCTCCTTCTTTTTTATGTTTAGGAATTCTCCAAATTTGATGGTCAATAGTTTCAGCTCGTCCTCCTCCTCATCACTATTGCTATCATCACTTTCATCATCAGTATCATCATCTTCTAAGCTCTATGATGTAGTAGCTTTGAACATCATCATTTTTTCTTTATTTTGCATACTTGCTCTCTTTATGAGTAGCTCTTTCCTAAAGTTGCTAGATGATTGATGATGCGAGTAAAACGAATTTGGAAATCCTTAATAGACTCACCATTAATCGTCTTAAACATTTCATATTTTGATGTGAGAAAGCTAAGTTTATTTTCCTTCACTCCACTAGTGCCTTCATAAGTAATCTCCAAAGCATCCTACATTTCCTTACTTGTCTTGTAATTTGATACTCTGAAGAATTCATCTTATGAAAAAATACTAACTATGGCGAATTGAGCTTTTGTATTCGGCAGCACTCTTCTTTTATCTTCATCATCCTATTTTGCATTCAGCTTTTCAACAGTTTACCCCTGTTCATTCCTTTTCATTGGAATGAAATCTCCATTCTTTATGATTTCCCACACATTTAGCTCCAGAGATTTCAAGAAAAGCTTCATCTTTATCTTCCAGTACGTGTAATTTTGTCCATTGAAGCCTAGTGGACTGTAAATGTTACCACCGTCTAGAAGTGTTCCTTCTCCAAAACCAGTCATCTTGCTCCCAAATGATTAGATCCTTTGTTGGGAGTCCAGCTCTGATACCAATTATTAGGTTTTTCTAGTCACCCAAGAGGGGGTGAATTGGGTGATGCAAGATTTTCGCCCTTCTTGGAGTACAGCCCAATTTCACCAGATGTGCAGCAGAACATGGATGAATAGAGTGTGAGATAGATGAAATGTATAGATGAAAAGCAATACACAGAAATTTATATCAATTCAACCTAATCCACTTGGTCTACATTCAGTCCCCAAGTCACCACTTGAGATTTTCACTATATCCTACAAGTTTGATCTGGGCACTTGTGAAGTCTCAGTACATCCCACAAGTTTCAGTAGACACTTGTGAAGCCACTCTCCTTACACTCTTACAATGATGTGTAATTTTCTTAGTGTTTCCCTACACTAAGATTCTACCCAGAAAACAGTAAAAGAGAATGATTACAAAATTGAAACTTTCCTTTAGAGTGGATGATACATTGAAAGCTCACTCTATTGAGGTGGGTTTTTCAAAGAATACTAATATAAAAAGATTTTATAGATTCTTGCAGCATTTTGGCACAAACTCTCATAATATTGTCACCCATAAGTTCAAATAAGGTTCTATTTGTGAATTTGTGGTGTAATTAAACGTTAATCACAAGATCTATCTGCTAGACACATGTTCTAGCCATTATTCAGGAAAAATAGCCATTCACTAACCACATTAAGTGTATCTGTCTTTCAAAAATTTGAATTTCAGGGGTCAATAGACAAATTTCTCAGAGACAATATAGTTATGTGTTTAACATTGAATTTTTGAAATTCGTCTGTCATAGAGTGAAATCTAAATTTAATACTGGAAATGCATCTGTTGAAGTTTGAACAGTTGTCTCAAATTTTCATAATGCATTTCAAATTTCAAAAGCTGAAATTCATCTATCAAAGGCATGTTTAACATGATACAAAAGTTCTCTCTTCAAAATTTGACTATTGAACTACAAAGTTTGCCTGTCAGAGGTGTGCTCTAACAAGACTCATAGTTTCCCATTTTGAAATTCGCACTTTGAAGTCCAAAATTTGTCTATTAGAGGCGGTGACAGTGAACTCATTTTGAACTTCACTAATATTTGAATTTTGACTAAACTTCATGCGAATTTTGCACATTTCACTAATAGTGCTTAGCTCGAAATTCAAATTTTAGAACTGAAATTCATTTGTCAGAGATGAACCTCTATAACTTCAAATTTCACTAAGTAAAATTCGTAGTATGCATAAAATAATCATGAGTCAGACGCAAAATTCATCCGTTAGCTAATATTTCTCAATTCTAACATAAGCTAACATCATATTTACTTAATCTAACTCGTTTAAAATATATGATAACAAGATTAAGTAAATTTCAAAGGTTAAAACCACCTGAAGACCGAAGTTAAAACAAAACATACCTAATAACTAGGTCTCCAATTCTTAAGCTCTATTTTCACTTGGTTATCCTTTTCTTGGCATGCTCCCTTTTGATATTCAATTCTTAGAGCATCCTTTCTCTTCTTCTTTCTTGAGTGAGACATGATGTTGATTTCCATTTCTTTTTTTCAATGCTCACTCTTCCTACTTAGACCATCCTACATTTAATATGTTACACTTACAAACCAAGTAGTTAGTCCAATTTATATATCCAACTTGTATTATACAATATGAAAGTACAATGTATATATTAGCACATAGCATGATGTATGCATTATGAACATAAGTGAATACATGCTAATATACATTTTAATTCTTCAAGAAACATTATATATACTAGACACATATGATACATTTATTCCTTATTATCCCACATTTGTGATCATCAAAGCTTATATTATGTTAAACTTAATAGGTATATCAATCCAATAAATAGCACACAAGATCTTATATTCAAGCGGTGTGACTTGTGTTATTCTAGCAACTTAATAGTCATCCTATGGTTGGGAGGCTCAAGTGGCTATGAATTGGGGCGTAACTTCTCTAAATAGCCACCAATTCGGCTGGTCCAAGGGAAGGAGAGTCATGGTCCAACCTTTAGTGCAGTGGCCTTTGGCTGAGTCATGACTATTGGGAGGAGAGTTTAGTGGTAACCCTAGAATTAGCTGTCACTAGTCATTGGAAAGGAGCCATTGATTAAGGTTACATTGTCATGGTAACTAGGTTGTGATTTTAATTGTGTATTGATGGGATCTGTGTCTACATATCATGCATATTGTATTCATGTTAAGTATTACATTTGAATGTTGTTATGGAAGTATGTTTATATCTATCTATATGTGTTTAAATTTCTGGTTACTGGGATATATATCTCACCTTGTAGCTAACAATCCTAGGTGAAGGATCTAGT
Source organism: Adenanthera pavonina (assembly GCA_026686845.1). NCBI lineage: Eukaryota > Viridiplantae > Streptophyta > Magnoliopsida > Fabales > Fabaceae > Adenanthera > Adenanthera pavonina. The sequence goes on along the minus strand of JAIVEN010000019.1, from coordinate 3,677,117 downwards.
ATTAGCAAGGAAATGGCCAAGGAGGGCACATCCAAGGAAAACTGAGAGTGTACTTGTAGGTTTTGGGGTTGCCTCCCTCTGTTGTTGTTGTTTTATTGTTTCCTTTAGTAAAGTGTCATCCATAGAGTTTGTGTAATACTAAGGATAACTTGTTGTGTACTCGTATGTCTTTGGATTGATTGGATGTGTACTCTTTTAAACTCTCTTATACCCTTATGAATGGTCATTTATGTGGTTTGTAAGGTTTGGCTAGTTGTAACATCCTGAAATTTTTATGGATATTCAAAGCTCAATATTTTAAAATCTATAAATAATTTGTAAAAATGGGTATACACCGTTTGGCATGAAATAGGACAAAGAAGTCAATTATCTTAGTTGAAAGGAAAAATGAGAACATGATGATTTCGCCCCTGAAAGAAAAAAGAAAAGAAAAAGGAAAAAGGAAAAAAAATTTTAAGTCGGTGGACGCAGGAAGAGATTGAAGAAAAAGTTTATGAATTTTGGGATAAATTACACCTAATAACCGAAAGTTCTAAAAATTATAAATTAGCCCCGAGTCAAGGGTATTTTTGTAAATATGAAAAATTATAGTCAAAATGAAGCTATCAATGAGTTAGACCCAATGAAATATAGTATGAAATTTATTAAGGTCAAAATCATATTTATTGGGTAATTAGGATTTAATATTAATATTTTACCATATAAAAGTCAGTTTAGACTGCAGGAAAAGGCAGTATTAATTCAAGGATAATGATTGGACCTTGCTAAAATATATTTTGGGTCTAGATATTGATGTTGGACTAAAAGAAATTGTTGGACAATCCTATACCAATTTAATGACAATTTTGGCAAAAATACTTAATCGGTACAGGTAAATTTAATCAGTAAAGGGTATTTTAGTCAATTAAACTTTGTGAAGCAATTTTTGGCCAAAAATATGGGTAAAGGGCATGAGCTATTGCTGCTAGACATGGAAGGAATTATTTGATTTCATTTTAAGGATATTTTTGTATTAAAGTAACTAGGTTAGTTAATTAACCTACTTACTATTCACTCATCTCATCTCTCTCCATAAGAAGCTTGGTTAAACATTTAAGACACTCATTCTCACTCACTCTTGCATCTGAACCAGAGGAGAAAAGAGAGAGGAAGAGCAAAATACCTAGAGAGAAAAAGGAGAGTTTGAAGCAAAAGTTACAAAGCTCAAGTTGTAAGGTAAGCTTCCATGATCACTAGCTTGTGTTCTTGAGTTCTTAGAAGTGCTTTTATAGAGTTTTTCTTCCTCTTTTTCCTCTAAAATTTTCATATATGAGAGAGAGTAGAGAGAGAAAATGAGGGCATGGAGAAACTAAACCATAAAAAGTATCATATAAGCCATAAGGTGCAAGAATATGTCATTGGATTACAAATTAATCAGTTAGTTATTTTTCTATGATTTATGGTAATTTTCTCCCTAATTAGAATTCAAATAGGAAGGGAATTTCAAGTTTTTGACCTCAAAAATGGATTCCTTGGGTCCAAAATAGGTTAGAACAAGTATGTTGTACAAGGAATGCATGATGGATAACAAAGTGCAAATTTTAGTTCAAGTGACCACTTTGTAAATGAAATTGGATAATTAGTGGTTAATGGCATTATTTTATGATGCTATAGGATCCAAAGGAGTGTTAGAAGATCAAGGAAAGGGTTTGCAAAGTTTGGAGATTATTGGAAAGCTCAAAGTTAGTTAACTTACCTATCTATACTTATGTATTGTCATTGATGTTGCTTGGTTTGAATGATGTGTTTAATGTTTGGAATGTTATCTTGTGATGATTTGGAATTGTTGGTTGGATTGTTTGAAGGGTAATGTGACCTTGGATATGTACAAATACAAGGGGAAGTGCTGCCCAAATTTTTATAAAATGGTTAAGCCAAAATGATTTGATTGCATGCTTGATGTGCTTTTAGATGAATCTTGCAATATATATGATGATATGTGTGCATGATGGTAGTTACTACTGAGATTCTTTGAATCTCACCCCTTTCCAAATGTCTAACAAATTTTAGGTTCAAGTTATGGCAAGATTACCAAAGAAAGGAAAGGCAAGGAGAAGCAAGTTAATGTTCAAGGTAATAATGCTTAGGTTGATGCTATTATATGAGAGGTTATGTAAAATCTTATGGGACATGATCATGCCATGTTTCCATGTTAATATGTTCCTCTAGGTTCTTATGGAGTATCATGTAAGATAAAGGCAAGTTATGGCTATTTATGTATATATTAGTGTGTATTTTGGAAAGTTTAAAGAATGCAAGAGACCTTTCTGAACTTGGTTGGGAATTCGAAGTCTTGTATATACCTCGATATGTTCAATGTATGATTGTTTTACATGTATGAAAACTAGACATGTGTATCTTTCCATAGACACAAATATCACTCAATTTGGAGTTGTGTATGATTTATGGTGATTTTTCAAAGTTATGGTCAGAATCAGAAATTTTCAAAAATGACCATTGCTATAGTGCGTATAATACGAATTTACTGTAAAAGTTGGCCAAGTAATTTCCCTATTCAACATTTGTTTCCATGTATAGAATCTTTTAATCTATATTTATAGACTTGAACCATATCAATATTATTTTTCTTGATTTAGTTATGAATTTTCAAAGTTCACTGGGTAAAAAGAAGTTAACCAAGGGAATGGTACCCGAAATGAAATAAATTGGTTTAAGTTGTTTTATGTAATCAAGTCTCTAATCAAGTATTAATGGACTTAAATATAGTTTAATACATGAAAAATGAGTCTAAGTATGAGGTGTTACACTAGTCACCTAAAATAGGGGTGAATCGGGTGATGCAAGATTTTCACCTTTTTGAAGCACAGCCCGATTTTACCAAGAGATGTAGTAGAATAAGGATGAATAGAGAGATTTAAGTAAAGTAATTGAAGAGAGAAGAAAAAGAGTAATACACAGAGATTTATATTGGTTCAGGCCAACCACCTAGCCCACATCCAGTTCTCAAGTCATTACTTGAGATTTTCACTATATCTCACAAGTTTGATCTGGGCACTTGTGAAGTCTTAGTATACCTCACATGTTTCAGTCGTTCTTTGCAAAAGGAGTCATTCACCAACCACATTAATTGCGTCTGACATACTGAAATTCAAATTTTAAGGCTCAAAGATGAATTTCGCAGAGTTAGCAATGTTTTGTGTTTAATATTGAACTTTGAAATTCGTTTATCACTAAGTGACATTCAAATTTCTAGTTTACCAAAGAAAACCCATGTTAGTTTCATGCGAATTTTCATATTGGATGTGCGTCTGTTGAGTTTGAATAGTTATCTAAAGTTTTTACTTTAAGACTACAAAATTCAAATTTCAGAAGCCGAAATTCATTTATTAGAGGCATGTTCAACATGGCACAAGAGTTCTTCTCTATGAAATTCGAATGTTAGACTACAAAGTTCATCTGTCAGTAAAATGCTTTAACGAGACTCACAAGTTCTTATTTCGAAATTCATACTTTGAAGTCCAAAGTTTGTCTGTTTGAGGGATGACTCTAAACTTTCTTTGAATTTTACTAACATTCGAATTTTGACTAAATTTTATGCGAATTTTGCACATTTTCACTAACCATGCTTAACCTGAAATTTGAGTTTCAGAACTGAAATTCGTCTATCAGATATGAAAACTCTGTAATTTTGAATTTCTTTAAGCAAAGTTCAAATTTTGCATAAAATAAATATAAGTTAAATGCAAAATTCATTTGTTAGCCAATATTTCTCAATTTTAACACTTGCTAACATCAAATTTACTTAATCTAACTCATTTAAAACATATGGTAACAAGATGAAGTAAAATCAACGGTTAAAACCACCTCAAGATCTAAGTGAAAACAAAACATATTTAATAACTAGGTCTTCAAAATTTAAGCTCCACTTTCACTTGGTCATTCCATTCTTGGTATGCTTCTTTCTCTTCTTTAATTTTTGGAGCATCCTTTTTCTTTTTCTTCTTTAAGTGAGACATAATGTTGATTTTCCTTTCTTTATTCCAATGCTCACTCTTCCTTCTTGGATAATCTTACATTTAATATATTATATTTACAAACCAAGTAGTTAGTCTAATTTATATATTCAACTTGTATTGTAAAATATAAAAGCATAGTAGATATATTAGTACGTAGCATGATATATGTATTATAAATACAAATAGACGCATGCTAATGCACATTTTACTTCTTTTATGAACAATATATATATTAGACAAATATGAAGCATTTGTTTCTTATTACTCTACATTTGTCATGATGAAAACTTATATTATATTAAACCTAACTTGGTTTTAGACCTATGTTTATGAATGTGGCATGATATGCGACAAGGGAGTCCCGTATGAGGCTTGCGATGTCCCGAATCTTGTTGTCTTGTTGGCTTGGGCCAAGAACTTGTAGTTCCATATCCCCTAAGATGTGGTTGGTTGCTTTTCAAGTTTGGTCTGATCCATAGGTCTTTGATGTGCAATTGGGTGTATCACCCATTGGTGTGAAGATATCAAAACCTAGAGGAGTGGTGCCACTAAGATAATAACCTCTTGAACATGTTCCTTGTATTGGTGGTGACTTGTTTGGTGGGTTTTGCCAGAGGAATGATTGGTTGTTTTTGTTTTGAGTGTTGTTGTGACTTGTTTTGGTGTAAAATTGAGCAATTTGGTTTCAGGTGTCCAAAAGCTCCATATGGAGGTATTTTGAAGCATGGTTGAGTGGTTAGCAAAAGAGTAGAGTGACTTGTAGGCTTTGGAATTAGGTCAGTCAGAGGTCAAAGTGAGGAGTTATGAGTGTTATAAGTTGGCAATTGTGCCAGTAAAATAACTAATGTAACTGCTGATGTTGCATTACAGTGCCGTAACCATGGCCATAGTGTCATGCTCCACCCTATTTCTTTCTATCCAGAAACTCTTCATGCCGTAGCGCAAGATAATCTCATTGTGACCCTACGCCTTCATCCTATCTCCTTTTACTATTTTTCCTTCGTGTCTGTATCTGGTTTGGGTCTTTGGGCTTAGGATGTTACATAAAGGCACTCACCTTTAAGTTTGGGAACTTAAGTTATCATTTTGTTCTCCTTATCTTCACTTTGGTGGGTTATCATTGTTGTGTGTTTATCTCTCTCTAATGACAGTACATCATCATTATTTAATTGAATATATCACTCAATTCTTTTCATTCATTCAATTTTGTCTTCTTATATCAATCTCTATAATAAATCCGACAATATCTTTTTTTCAAGTTTGGAAAAGTTTGAAAATGGCCGAGGAAACAACTTTGGTGTACAACAAACAAGTCATTTATATAAGAGGAGTCAATGCTTTTTTCAAATTCAACTAAATTGCCTTAAAAAATCTCAATCTCTACAACTACTAACAATTTTACATGCCTATCTATGATAAAGAGGAACTGTGGTAAAAAAAAAAGAGTCTCATAGCGGAAGAGATGCAAAAATGAAGATGCCATATGTTGCAAATTCTGTAGGCATTTTCTTTCTTTCATTCTGTTTTTTTTTAAGGTAAGCTCATTAAAGGTATCCTTTAGCCAACAGGTTTAAACTAATTCATTCAAGATATAGAAATCATCAAAGTGGGTTTTGCTCTCCCAATAAGATATTTTCTATACATACGGCCAAGCATCGAACCCATGTTAACATACTTAAAAGACTTAGCTATCTATCAACTGTAGCAAGATCTTATTGGTTTTTTTCTTTTTAAATGTGAAATGGTGGATTAACACTTTTAATGAGCAAGCAAATAATGTGAAAAATATATCTAACTTGCGATTAAAAATTAGGTAACCCAAGATTTAGCATACAAGCAACCGGATATAAAAGAATTTTAAAAACTATATGCATTAAAATTATTTTTATGGCTCACAAGTCTAAATAAATAATTCTCAAATAAAATTAATGTTAATTAGGGGTATTTTGTTCAACAAAAAAGTTTAATAACATAATTTAACAATTATTCAATAAAAATAGAATTTTTTTATTCATTTAAAATAGAATTTTAGCCCATCGGGCATTACCCTAGCAGTTGGGGTATCTCCTTGCAAGTAAGGTGTCATAGGTTCAAGCTCACTTAATGCCTTGATCTAGTATATGAAACTTGCTTTAAGGGACATATTCAAGCTACTAGGTTGAATGCCTTATTACTTAGTGTGAGCTATTGCTGGCTTGGATTACCCTTGGGCTTTGCTCGACTAGTAGTCAGGCTCCGCCAGTTGGAGTTTCCTTGTCCCAAAAAAAATATAGAATCTTAATAAAAGGTAAGTTTTTGTACTTGAGTTTTGCTATTAAATTTATATACTTTAAGTACATATTTTCAAACAAATCAAGACAAGTGGATTTTTTTTCATTTTCTTACTGAATGATTGACGCATTTTATTGATGCTTTTAACTTATTTTAAGTTTAAAATCCACTTGTTTTTATATTTAAATTCCACTTGTTTTTATTTGATAAGAAATAACTACACTGCATATATGTTGGCTAAAAGAAAAAAACATAATTAAATTTTTGCTTGAAAGTTTCCTTTAGAAAGAAAATTCACACTTTCTTTTGGCTGCTTGGCATAGGGAAAATAAGGGAAAGTCACCCAGTGAATCATCCTTTCATCATTTTGATGGCCCCATCTGGAATTATCCAATAAACTATCAATTTCTTAAAACAAAGACATGGGAAATGTGAGAATGGTACTAGCTAGCTTTTATGAGTGTCCCTCTACCAGCTTAAGCTAAAAGGGAATAAAATTAAATTTTTTGCTTTGAATCGTATTACTGATTTTTGCAGCACTCGAAAAAGTTTCATCATCTATTCTTTTTTAAGCATCCTTTTTCTTCCTAACTAACAAAAAAAATCTCATTTTGCTATAATTATTGTTATAAGGACATTGAACAATTTTTAACTAACCTTTCTATTCCAGGCTAAAAAATATAGAAGTTTGATTCTTGCATTTAATTTTTTTCTTTTATTTTGCCAACATTATAATAATGTTAGCTAAACGGGTTAACATTCTTGACAAAATTTGTCCAGACAATCAATTAACTTAACATAACTAATGCTCAAATTCATAGTTCCCAAGAAAAAAAGAAGAAGAAAAACACATGCATTAATTGGATCTGTCTCTCAATGTGTTTTCTTTTGTTATGTGAAGTTGATGGTGACATGTACAAATGTGGTAATTATTATTCAATGGGTTAGATATTAACCAGATTAAACCATTTCACTAAATTGATTATATATATTTTTTGTTCCACAGGAATGGTTCAATAGGGACAAGTTTGCTCCTAGGCTGCAACAAAGTTGAAAAGAAGTAGAAATAACTTTTGAACTAGCTAGTTTCAAACACAACTTTGAGTTGCATAGGCTTCCTACGAATATGATTCAAGGGTTGTTTGCAGATCCCAACATTGAAAGTAGATGGCTTAACAGAATCTCTTCTATGCAACCTAATAGCTTTTGAACAATGCCACTATTGCATATGCAACTGTCATTGACACTGAACAAGATGTGGATGGGATGGTTGAAAGTATTGTCCATGAATTAGTACAACAAAACTCTGGCTAAAGTATATATAATTCCCAGACCATTTGTAGAGGCATTGTATAAAAAATTGTATTGATTAATTTAAAGCATCATAGATAATTTTGATGCAAAGTATTATATTATACATTTTGCATTCCTAATATATTTCTACATGTCTTATAATATTTTGTTTTTCCAAAACAACATAAACTTAGCTAACTGACGTGCTCTTGTAAATCATGCCAATATAATTAGCAAATCATTTGCAGCGAGTTTATTTGCAACAGTCGAAATTCCGGCATACATTACCTATTTTGCTGTGATGCACTCAAAAATCTATCAATTGATATCAGCGTTAGTAAGGGAAAGGTTGTAAGAAGAGCTACCTTTGAACAGCCAAACATATATTCTCAAAAATACTAGTGGATTGAGTTTATTTGATTATAAAAGTTTCAAGATCTAGTGAAGAGGTCCATCGGCCAAAAAAAAATCTTTGTGATCTCTGTTCAATTGTAGAAAGCAGCCTTTTGTTTCGGGAAAAAAAATAATTCAGTATATATAATAATTTAATATATTTATAAAGTAAAATAGTCTAATCATTCTTCTATTTTGTTTTAATTAAGGATACATTTCTTCTACTTTGATAATATACACCTTAGTCTAAATTGTTAACGTTGTTATAAGAATATTTCTAAAAAAATTCTAATGAAAGAATAAAAGGTAGGAAAGATATACATACCGATCGAGAAGTATACTTTCACTTAGAGAGAATAAAAATAAATTCCAGCCGGTAGAAACAAAATCACTTGGACTTTGTTTACTGCTTCACCGTAGATACACTCGAGAAAGAAAATTAAGAGGAAGAGAGTGAGAACCTTTTTCTCAGAGAGAAAGAGAGAGAGAGAGTTTTCAGAGAGAATTCACCGAAAGTCCCTCTTCAGGATCAGAGAGTCTCGTAAAATGGAAAAACTTCAACTCCTTCACGTACGCACACGTTCACTGAATATTTTCTAAGTGTTCGTTGTGTTCCCTCCCTCTCTCATTAAATTAACATTAACTAAAATATTTTTATTATATTTTGAGTTTGGGCCCTCAATTTCCACCCATCAAGGGTGTAACCTAACATCTAAAAATTATTTATTACTTAAAAATTATATTTAAATAAATTGTATATTAAAATTATTTTTTTGGCAAACATATAAGTGCCTAAATAAATCATTCTTATATTGTCCATAAAAAATAAATTATTGTTAAATAATATTAATATTAAAGAGGAATATTTTGGTCTAACAAAAAGTTTAATAATGTGACTTAATATCTAATTAAGGGAAATATAATCTGTTATATATTTTAATGTAGAGGTTGAAAGTATGACATATCACGACGTGAAAAAAATCTCATCCCACATATTTTAAATAATATTTATTTCCTTATATATGCTTTATTTGGTTTTTTTTAAAATTGGATATGATGATAAATACATAAATGAAAGCAAGATATATATATTTGTGAAAAAATTATGATTCAATTTGAAAATCATATATATATTTATAAAAAATCATGATTTAATTATATAGTTTTCTAGTGAGATTTATATAAGATAAATATGAAAATAAAATTCATATATATATTTGAGAAAAAATTACAGTTTGATTGTTTAGGTTTAGGTGGATGTTACACTTAAAATGTGATGCGGATGGCACTAAAATAAAAAAAAGGAGAAAAATTGACTCCCACGGAGAAAGTTGATTTAGAAAGAGTTGCCGTCAAAATTTTAAAGAAAATTATTTTAAGAAAAATTTTGGAAAACAAATAGAAAAAGAAAATAATCGTTTGCGAAATTAGGTTGGATTTAAGAAGTACAAGTGTGAGTGGAAAAAGTGTTAGGTACCTCACAACACTCAGTGCATAGGAATGATTACTCTAAACTAATTATGAAAATTAATATAACTTTAAAAATAAGAAAAAAATGAAATAAAAAATATGAAAGAAATTTACTACTACAAAATAACCTTTCCATGTTTTTCATTTATGGCTAGTAAAACAAAAACAGGAATAAAATGTTGAAGCGTGGCATTTTTATAAATAAATATATAATATTTAAACTTCTTATAACTATTTTTTCAATAATGGTTGTAATGATAAACTTTTTACAACTGTTCTTTAATAACAGCCTTATTCAAAGGCACCTTTTTTAGGATTTAAAAAACTCAAGTTTTTTACAATTAATCTTAAAAAATAAGTTATAATTAGTCAAGCTTTGTATAATTGTTATGTAACCGAAGAAAAAATAATATTTATTTGTTTTCTTAAATAAAAATATAATTTATTTTTTAATTAAAAAAATTAAAGCTTTCAACGGCTGTTTAAAAAAACACGGGTAGAAAGATTCTAAACGTATATATCTATTTACTTTTTTCAAATTAAAAAAATAATAAAACTTCCTACAGCTGCTTTTCAGGCTGTTTTTTGTTCAAAGGAGAACTTGATTTCATTTAGGACTTGGTTTTCAATTGGTTGAAAATGAGTTTTGGTAGAATTGGTTTTGTAACGTAATTATGATAAAAATTAGTTTTGGATTAACGTGTTTATGTTTGAATGATTTATTTGAAAATTGGTTTTGACAAAACTCATAATTTTTCTCTAAATTGAGCTTAAACTTTATTTTATGATTAATTTAATTTACTTAGACTAAAATTTAATTTGCATTTATGTAATTGAGAACATAATATATATAATATAACATTTTCTTACAGGTCATGATCTATAAAAATTAAAATTTTGAAAGGATATTTTAGTAAATAAATAGGAAATATTTTATGGAAATTTTATTTTCCTAATTTTTTTATTTTTTATTTTTATTAGTCTATTTTTATCTGATTTTAAAATAAGTAAAGGTAAAAATGAAAAAGCAGAACGGAAAACTATTAGCTCAGCTGCTTCTCCTTCAACTCCGTTTTTAAGAAAAATCATGGTGGCAACCAAAACTCATTTTACCGCCCAAACATTCACAAAAAATGGAATAACTGGTTTTGGGTTGAAAACGGAGGTTCAAAAGCGATAACAAACAGACCTTAGGGTATATGTTTGATTCAAAGGAAGGAAAGGGATTTTAATGGAGGGAAAGGAATGGGAGGGAAAAAAAGGGATTTTAATTTTATTTTGTTTGGAGGGAAAAGAAAGGATTTTAATTTTATTTCGTTTGGAGGAAAAATGACAAATTTTAATAGAAGGGTTTTAATGTTATCTTATTTAAGTTAGAAGGGGAAGGGAGGAAAAATAATTATAATTTAACTATTATACTCTTAATTTATTTAAGTTAATATTTTTTTTTATATTAAAAAAAGAGTTTTTTTTATTTGAATATTAGACAAAGTTCTTAATCAGAAAGAAATATTTTTTTTCAACCTCAACCATGATTGTATGTATCTTCTTTTTTTCCTCAATTTTAACCATGATTATATATATTAATATACGAATGTGTCTGTATAAATTTGCGACTTCATGCATGTATGTTACTAAGGTATTTCATATTTTATGAGAGAAATCAAGAAGAGACGTGACAAGACTGATCAATATATTGTATAATTAAGTTATGAAAAAGTGAAAAATATTTTAGTTATATTAAACATAATAACACATTTTTTCTCAAAATTATTCCAATTTAAAAAAAAAATATATGATAAGAGGGAAGCAAATTCTCTCCCCGTCCTTTCCCTTTCCCATTTTCTCCCAACCAAAACATACCCTTAAAAAACAACGGCAAAAGGAGAACGTAATTTTAGGACCTATTTAATTCTGTTTCCGAAAACAGATTACCAAAACATACCCTTAAAAAACAATGGCAAAAGGAGAACGTAATTTTAGGGCCTATTTAATTCTATTTCTGAAAACAGAAAATCTGTTTTCGAAAATAGAAAACTTACAAAACTTGTTTGATAAATTCGTTTTTTAAAAACTATTCCGGAAAACAGAAAAATAAAAAATAGAAAACTCAGAACACCTTTAAGGTGTTTTATAGTTTTTATTCTGAAAAATATAAGAAAATATGAGAAACATCTACCTCATTAATAATAAAATTATAAATTTTAAATAATTCATCTATCACTCACTAGTTATAATTTTAAAAATAATTATTTAATAAATTTTTTTATTCTCTTATTTTAAAAACTTATTCTCAAAAACTGTGAAAAACTGTTTTACCAAACTGTTATCATCACTGACAAACATACCTTATTTTCCCGCGGCTCTCATTTCTGTATCCTATCCACTCTTTCTCCTCAGCCTTCTCATCGGCTCTCGCTAACCATTCTGCGTCTTCACAAACCCTTCCTCTCGCGGCGACCTCTATGACTCCACCACAAAAACAAAAAGCACAGGACTCAATAGATTCTACTAAAAGACTGCGTTGATCTCTCTGGCTCCTCGTTCTTCGTTATGATCATCGGGGGTCATCTGTCTCCGTCTAATCGTGGTTGTGGATCACCCATTTCGAACCCGAAACCGTGCTGTCGTTCTCCTCGCATCTTCAAACCCTAATTCCTCTCCCATCTTCGAATCCTAACCTGCGCCGTCGTTCCTCTTCCATCTTCGAACCCGTGGTTGAGTGATCATTGTTCGTGCTTGAGTGCCGTTGTCTCCCTCGTCATTGTTCGTGTTTGAGTGGTTGTCCTCGGTGGCGTTCTCAGTCTCTTCGAAAGCATGGTCGTTGAGCCGTTGATTTCACTTCATCCTTTGATTTAGGTTTTGACAGCGGCAAAAACAGTGGGGTTTTGAGGTTTGGCTTTGACTTCAGCAAAGACAAAGGTCCGATGTGCTCCACCCATTCAATCGGATTAGGGATTGAGTGATTTTTGTTATTCTTCATCTTTGTTAACATATACTGCAGTTTGATTACTTGTAGCTGGTTTTGATGCTTTCTACCACTTGAGATACCTTGGAGCATTCGAAGGTTGGATATTTTCTTTTACTCGTGTTGAAATTGGTTGTGCAAATGGATTCTGAAATTGGTTTCTGCAATTTGTAGAAAATTTGATATATTAATTAACTCTACATGTATATATTTGATTGTCTTAATGCAATGCAAATGTTTTGCTGATTTGTTGGTCTCAATATCATTAAGAGTATGTCATTTTCCTTGCTTAATGAACCTGACAAAATGATTTGATAATTTAGGCGTTATTGCTCTTCTGAAGGACAGAAGATAAGGTACACCTTATTTTGAACAACGTTAAGTCACTTCTTTTGATTTTTGCTGATAACATCAATGGGGAAGAACTTGGTAGAAAATGCAGTTCAAATTTGATTTTGCTGTGTAATTTATATTTTGGTTGACAGTGCAGAGTAAATGTGGAATGCTGAATATGCGTACTTTCTTAATTATGCTTTGCCTTTTGTAATGAACTTAGTTATGGATGCTGTAATGATTATATATGTTTTGTTTGTAGGATATTTAACTTTCATGGATTTCTCAATTCAAAATTTTCTACAAGTTATCTGTATTTTTGGGATGACTTTTTAAACTTTATCTGATTTTTTCCTCATTGTTCTTCCCCTTGCAATCACATGTTCTAAAGCTATTATTGAATGTTTTTAAGTCCTGATATTAAAAGTTGTTCTGTTTAACATTCAGTCTATTAATATTTATCTAAGAGGTCCTTGTGGTTTCACTTAGCATTCCTAGTAAGTCTGATGGTATGATTTTTCGTTTTCATCTTTGTATGTAAATATTGATTATCTTGTTTTTGTTTTTCACTCTTCATAAATTGTTCAGTGTTGATGAGCTACGAAAGCTTTTATCTGACAAAGATGCATACCAGCACTTTTTACTTTCACTTGATCAGGTCAAAATTCAAAACAATGTAAGTTGCTTACTATTACCTCTATTGTGTTTATGCCAGTTTATATATTTAGAAATTTGTAGTGTTAAGCATATTTCATTGCTACTGCTTTATCTATTTCGAGCTGAACCAAAATTTTATTTATTAAAAGTAGTTAATTTCATGGGATTGCTAAAGGTAGCTGGTAGCTGCGTGGTTGTGTATGCCATATGGCCTAGAGGATGGCCTGTTCTGGATATCTGGCTTTCCTATTTCAGTGACTGCTAATTTTTATTAATTTTGCTGTCATGCATGGGCAAGTAGTGTCAGACTTTTAGAGATTTTGTAAGTGCTGAGACAGTATTTGGTTTCTGATATGTGTTGCCTCAAGTATGCGTGTATGTGATATATTATTGAAAAAGAAAGTTTTTTGAAGAGAAGAGAGAATAATACGAAAACAGAGTGCAAGAGATTCTATTCAATCAACAGGGGAAAAAGAAGCTTAGAGCTAGGGCTCTATAGCTCAAGAGCTTCCTGTTCCTTTTTAACTCCATAAGGGACACCCCCATAAAACGGCATTCACTGAACCCCACAAGGATGCAATAAAAGGATTCCTTTACCAAAGAAGATGAGGAGGAACTATATTCCTTGAGTTTATTTATTAAGCTGAAACTTTATTCTTTATCCTTCCTTGATCTACAGGGGAGGGACTAACTCTACAAAATGGGGGCATTTGAGCCTTTGAGACTCTGCTTTAATATATGATTGTAGTAGTAAGATGGAATAGTCTTAAAGGGAGGGCTGGAAAAAGTGAAAGAGAGACGGGAGAGATATATAATCTAATCTTCTTTTGATCTTCCACTAGCCTCAAAAGAAAAGCAAAAGAAAAATCCATGACCCCTCCTCTTTCATGGAAAAATGTGCTCTTGTTTCATTGAGCATCTATCTGTCTCTCTCAACTACCTTCTGTAATTAGGATAGACCCATTTTCTCCACACATAAAAGCCATGGATTTACCATCCGTGGTTGAAGCAAGGTCTCAAATCACATTGTGATAGCTTTAAAATTTTAATTTTGTGAATTGCTTTAGGAATATAAGAGAGGGAAGGGAATATTATGTCCTGAATGGATTTGCCATCCGTGGTTGAAGCAAGGTCTCAAATTACACTGGGATTGCTTTAAAATTATGACTTTGTGAATTGCTTTAGGAGTAAAAGAGGGGGAAGGGAATATTATGTCCTGATAGTGAAGATGGAACCTAATTAATTGTTTACAGTCATGATTACTAATTTGTTTGAAGCATCTTTACTGATATAGATGTAGTTATGATTGTTAATGATGAGTCTCTAATTTGCTTCTTCTGTTACCTTTACAGGGATATTATATGTAGGAGTCCAGATGTGAAAAGGGAAAGTATCAAGGTAAAATTTGGTTACTGCACTTAGATGAAACAGCATTAGAAGGAGCTACAGTATTTATATATATATATTTTGTTTTTGCTAGTTTGATCTTTGAACTCATTTCATGATAATAATTTTGAGACATTGTTTAGATATTATTTATAGTGCTTGAGAGATTATTTAGAGACTTTTGTTATAGTTTGTAGTGTTAAGAGATGACCTGTATTATAAATTGCAAGATATGATATATCAATAATATTGTTGAATTGAAATTCTAGACATGCTGTACTAGTTATTGAATTGATCTAGCTTTGTTGTATAGCAAGCTCTAAATGGGTAAACTAAAATG
Organism: Adenanthera pavonina; assembly: GCA_026686845.1. Lineage (NCBI taxonomy): Eukaryota > Viridiplantae > Streptophyta > Magnoliopsida > Fabales > Fabaceae > Adenanthera > Adenanthera pavonina. Next base: position 3,661,990 of record JAIVEN010000019.1, on the reverse strand, counting down.
CAGATTTTTTTTTTTTAAATTCTTTTTACTGCTATTCTTTGAAAAAGAGATGTAGAAAAGCCTTCTTTTTATGGCTGTTTTTTTTTTTTTAAAAGCTGTAGAATGCTTTTTTTCGGTTATTTGTGAAATAACAGCTGTAAAAAAACATACTTTTTACGGTTATTTTTTAATAGATGTAAAATGTATTTTCTATGGCTGTAACATCTACGTCACCTCTAGAACAACCATGAAAAAGTCAAAATAACAGGCGTGTTTATGGTAATAGAAGAGAAATTGGGAAAATTAAATAAGAGAAAAATATTATGTATTTGCAAGGTGAACTTGACATAGAATAAGAACTTGGGGCTTATATATTCTGCAGTAACAATTAAAGTCTAAGTAGTTTGAAGTAAAAATACGTGTTAGTAGGGTTTTATTTTTTAATTTTTATAGTAAGAGAATGTTAATTAAAAATAATTTATCACTTTGTAAATACAATTTTTCAGAAGTTTAGGTTGGTGTATTTTAATTTGTAAAAAATAATTTAATTTAACTCACTTGTATTTAGAATTTATTTGTTTATTTTAGGAAAATTAATTTGTAATTGATATAATTACAAATAGTCATTGTCCTGTACGGTAGGCCAATTTTTTAAGTACTTGCAGAGATTCCAAAATCTCCTACAACACAGTTTTTTCTTAAAAATAAAAAAATTATTATGGTTATTTATTTTTTCAAAAGATTTATCCTTATTGTTTAAAAAGAATCCTTTTATTAATAACTATTTTTTCTTAATAAAGTTGAGACGCACAGTTTAATTGATACACCTGCAGAAACTTATCATTTCCCTTAATGATGTAGTTAACTCAAAACAACCACGGAAGCTCAAAAACCCCTCATGGCACAATTATTTAAATTACTTAATTTAATTATTTTAATTTTAAAATTATAGACTAGCAACCACCAATACACTATACCTGTAGAAACTTATATCCCCTATGATGATGAAGTTAACTTAAATAACTGTGAAAGTTCAAAAACCTCACATAACACAACTATCGGAGTTATTTAACTTGATTTTCATTATGGACAAATGACTACTAATACTATAATGATCCTCAAATTATTGTTTTGGACTTAGTTCTGAGCTAATGAGTAATATAACTGTTGAATTGTGCAGCACCAGAGGAACTACGACCGGCAGAAGGGCCAAAATGGATCAAGTTTGAGAAAAGAGGTAGTAGCCTCTCATGCTGCGGCAAGAATGGCTGAGGACTTCAACTTTTCGGGATAGAAGTGCTATGGTGTGCTTATCGTGCATCATGGCACGAGTTGCAGATTCTGGTTAAATTAGAACATGTTTTAGTCGAACGAAGAAGAAGAAAATGGAGAGATCAGAGAGAGCTTTGCTAGGTTTTCTTTTTCTGACATTGGAGGTCAACTTCTTGGCTTGGGAAGCTCAAATCTTGGTTGGTAAGTGGATTATACCTCTCCTCCTCCCTTTTCTGTTTGTTTTTGGGACTCGTGGGGATATGATGGATTTCGGTTTGAGTGAGATTTTTACGGATTAAATGGTTGTAAATGTGTTATTGATATGTTATTTGGTGTTCCTATGGCTTGAGTATGAGTTTTGGAGAGATTGTGAACAGTTTATCTTAAACCCTAATCTTGAATTCATTGAGGAAGCTTGGAATATGAATTTCTATGGTTGTTCATGGTTTGGATGGGTGTTTATATGTATGTTTGTGCTATTGAAACCGTGGGTTTGTCATCATTAAGTTTGGTTGATTGAATTTTAAATTAATGGAATATATGTATATTGTGTTAATTGGAAGTGTTATAGTATTGTAGTGTTCAAGAGTGTTGTTTGAAAGTTGTGGCATTCTAAGAAGTGGTTTGGAAGAGCTGAGCACATCAATCGTACTCCAATGGCCTACCCCAATGGCCTATCGGTTCTCCTGTGTGTGCTTGTGTGTGGACAATTCGAGGTACCTGGGGTATAGATTTTTGAATATATTTTATCCTTTTCATATCATGATTTGTGTCTCATATGTTTGACCCTTTTTCTATATCATGATATGTTCATGACATGGCTAGCTGGATTATGGTTACCTTTACTCTTATTTCTTGCATTTGGTATATGAGAATATGTCATTTATTATATATATGATTGTAATATCCTAAATTGCATGAAAAAAGCCATTGTATGTATAAAGATATGTGAATGTGATAGGAAATGCATGAAAAGATAGAAAAAGATATAAGATGGTAATTTTATTGGTTTGGTTCTTAATTGGAATTAATTTTCATATGATCCTTAGAAGGAATTCTGTTTGGACCTTAATTGGGATAAAATGTAAATAAGGTTCTTAGTAGAAATTAATTCTATAATTGAACTGGAAATTACAGGAAAGTACCTAAAAGAATAAATATTTGTGTTTTTTACCCAACTAAGGGCAAAAAGATTTTTTATTTTTTTTTCAAGTTGGAAAAAAATGAGAAAATTATGCTTTATCCCCTAGAAATGAAAATTCTATGCGTCCTTGGGGGAAATTACAAGAAAGGAGCCTAAAGAATTAAAAGTTATAATTTAACTCGGGTCAAGGGCAATTTCGTAATTATAAAAATTACTGTCAAAATGGAGCTTGCGATGAGCCTGACCTAAAGGAATATGCTTTGATGTTAACTAAATTAGTATGAATTTATAATTAGTGTTAAAAGTCAAAAAAGTGATTATTATACAGAAAAAAAGTTATAGGGCCCACAAAAGCAGACTGGTGTAGGAAACATTATGTGGACCCCTTTCACATATATCTTGGGATAAGATATTGAGTTTAGTGCAAAATTAAGATTTAGAATAATCTTGTATTCCTTAAAAAACAAAATATCATAAAAGTAATTTTATTGGTATAGGTAAAAAATAGCCGGCATAAGTTATATTTGAATTAGGAAATATATGCACTATTTTGGCAAAATTCTCTTCCTCTTGGGCATGACTTTCAGCAGCCCATGTGGGAAATGGAATTTTATATTATTTCCCAAGCAAATTTGATGGAGAAGTCTTTGAATAAACTCAACCAAAGTTAAGGCAGCTATGATTAATGCTTCTATTAGATATCTTTCATCCAACACTTAGGTTAAGTGCACAAAGAGAGTTACGAAGCTGAAATTTTCAGAATAAGAAGAGGAAGTGGAGTGACCATGGAAAGGAGAAAAGAGAAGAGAAAAGTGAAGGTAAGCAAGCAAACTTAAGGAATCAAGGTTCAAGATAAGCCCTTATGCCTTCACGCTTGCTATTCCAAGTAGTTGTAAGGTTTAAATGGAGTATTCTTCTTCCTCTTCCCTCTGTGGGTTTTTGGCCAAACCCTATATTAAGCAAGAAGGGGATTTTCAAACAATAAACTTAAAAGAAAGTTTAAACTAGATACTAGAAGCAAGATTCCTTGAGTTATTTGAAGTATTTTAGAGTAAATCATTTTTCCTTCTTCCTTCATGATTTTGGCCTGAATAGGGCATCACTTTAGAGTTGGAATTTCATGAATTTGAGGCTAAAAATGAGTTCTTCATTGTGAAAAACCTTAGGAACAAATTTCAGATTCAAGAGAAAGCTTAATAATAACTATATGAAAATTTAAGGATTTAGTGAGACTTTTTGTAGAAGCTCTTTGAATTAGTGGCCTAAGTGGCTATTTCATGTTGTATCTAGGTTTAAGAGAGCTTATGAAAGAGTTTGGAAGAAGTATACCAAAGGTGGAAAGCAAAATAAGTTAATAAGGTAGCATTTTACTTTTTAATGCATTATACTATCCTATGATGATTTTGTGAATTCTAGGAACTTGAAACTTTGCCATATGAATGTTTTGATATTTTGTGATTGTTAGCTAAGTTAATTTAAGGGGTTTGTGATCCCGGGATGTCTAATTTACAAAAAGAAATTTTGCCAAAATTTTTATAAAATTATATGGTATAATATATTCTAAAGTGTTTGATGATGTTTCCATGTTATATGTGATGATATAATTGCATGATGGCTGGTGCTATTGAGATTCTTTTTTTGAATCTCACTTTTCCAAAATGACAATTATGTTAGGTCAAGTAATGCATGGAAAACAAGGAAGGCAAAGGAGAAAGAAGAAGAAAGTGATTGTTTGTTTTTGTGTTTCAAGCTTGGACCTTAAATATTAAAATATTATGTAAAATCATATATGTATTTTTAGCTCTGTTTCTCAATGTAATTGTGTCACTTTGAACATTATGAAAGGTTAGGTATAGATTTGGAGCAAGAAATGATTATGTATGCTATGGAATTTATTATACAAAGTTCATGAATGAAAAAGCTTGTTCTGACCCCGTTGCTAGTAGACGAGTTACTGTTTGGATGAAATGTAGATGAATGGTTGAATGTTATATATGTTCCAAAAGTAGACAGGGAGAGCTTTAAAATAGCCCAAAGAGCTATTTCATTCAGATCCGTGCACGAATTATTATGAATTTGTAAGTTTATGGGTCAAAATATGATAGTTAGGAAGACTAGTATTCTCACTATAAATACTAGTTATTTTGAAAGACAAAATAAAATTGTACAGAGCTCCAAAAATTCAGTGATTTGTATGCATGGAAAGATTTATGTTATCTAATTTGGAAGTAATTCAAAATAAAATAATGAGATATGTACGTTTTCTTAAAACTACTTTAGTTAAAGTTATGTTTTCATCTTTAGAGGTTCAAAATAATGCTATGCCCTATTCAAGTTGAAAAGATGTATACAAAAATTATGATGAAAAGTAGATATGTGACTCTTTTAAATGACATAAATAATGCACGAATTGTTTTTGAATAGAATGTGGTATAAATTTTTAAATTTATAGCCAAAATCTTGAGAAAGTGAAAAATAATCATATAAATAGTGATTTTTGTACTAAAAACTATATTAATTGGCACAATCAAAGTTCTATTTTATATTTTTTCTATGTAGAGAATGTTTTACCTATAGATATTTTTTCTAAAATTATTTATGAATTTTCAAATTTCAGCCTAGAAAAGGGACGTATCAAATGAGCAGTAACTCAAAATTTTTTTTTTCCTGTTTTAGTCCCTTATGTGATTTAAGCTTCTAAACATGTTCAAGGGGATATAATAAGTCTAATATATGGGTAATGAAGTCATAAGTTAAGGTGTTATAATGATTAATTGGTATCCCCATTGTTATGGCTCGTACATTGATAGGCATGCTAATACGATGATTATTTATATGTGAACATGGAATAGGATAGCATGGGAACATCATCACATTGTTAAACATGAGAACATTGATGGTTTTGGGTGATGATGACATATGATATCATGTGGTATACTGATATACTCGTGAAACATATAAGGCCTTGTGTTCAAGTGATGAGGTTGATATATGTATATATCTCTATCACTAAATTCTCTTCCTTTGGCCAGGAGAGTTAAGTGGCAGTAGATTGGGGATGCATCTTCCCTAAATCACTACCAATTTGAATGATTCAGGAGAATAAGAACCACAGTCCAATAGTTATTAGTGTGGCCTTTGGCTGAGTCATTCTAGTAGTGACTGGAGAGTTTAGTGATATCCCGGAATTAGTCTTTATGGGTTATTGGAAGGGAATCACTTATTTGATGTACATTGTGATGGTAGCTAGCTTGTGGTTCTAGCCATGTTTGTTGGGGGACATTCTATCATTGCATCCACATGGTATCTCATTACATACATATATATTGTTTCGATTTTGTGATTAGTCGTTATATTCTCTCGGTTACTAGAACTTTGTCTCACATCCCTTTATAGTTAACATTTCAGGTGAAGCCTCTAGGACTAACTAGAAGAAAACTAGAGTCTTAGTTCTCTCCTTCTCATAGGGACATTTGAGTTAATAGCTGGTAGCTCTTATGTAATCAGTTTATGTAATTTATTGTGCCAAATAGTATATTTATAGTGATTATTGCTTGTGTCATCGTATCCTGGATAGTTGGTATTGTATGTGTTTTATGTTTTCAATGGAATTGTATGGAATTCTGTGGATGCGGTAGGTTGCTTGTTGTCTTGTTGGTATGCTAGTGTTATATTCTTAGGCCCTAGTATGGTCAGATTGTGGTTATACTGTGTGTATCATGTTTTGTCAAACTTGGAATATGTGTTTGAGGTTGGTGTGTCTGCTTGTTTGGTAAAGTGGATATCTAACCCACTAGTTGCTTTTGGGATTCTAAAGGGTCAAGTTTTATAAGAATGGTTTCCTTATGATGAGATCACTATAAACCCAGTGCTAGACGTATTTGGGACTTGAATATGGTGTTGCTGTCATGGCTTGGAATTAGGAGGACCAAGTGCTAAGTTTTGGTCCAAAACTAACAATTTTGGTCTCAGAAGTCCAAAATCTGTATATAAAGGTATTTTGTAGTGCGTTTGCTATCTATAGTCAGAGTCGGAGTAGAGTAACATATAGGAATTGAAATCGAGTCAATTGGAGATTAGAGTAAGAAGTTATGCATGTCAGAAATTCATCCTAGATATAAGCAATTTGCTGATATTATATCAATATATGGCGCCATAGCGCTAGAGGTTCTGGCCGCGCCGCGATGCCACATTCCTCTATTTCTTTTCCCCTTCATCTATAAATGCCTCGCATCATGGCGCTCAGTCCCCTGTCATGGCGACGTTATGTTTTTCTTGTTTTCTTGTGCTGCTATATCTGTCTTATTTTATTTCAATCGGAGTTTTTGTTGGTAAGTTGTTATAGATACTCTTGAAGAAACTTATTGTTCTCTAAGACAATATAGTTAATATGGATACCCACATAAGCTTAAAAACCTCACATGGTATAGTTACTTACTAATAGATGATTTAATTTTATTATTTTATTTAAAATACATGAATTAATAGGTGGTTGGAACCAAACCAATTTTGGTGAACACAAATTGACAGATACACATGTGGAATCCCATTGACTCCCATTATATGCGATGATCCTATGAGTCTACGGAGATTATTAAAAATCCCACATGAGGACCTCTAATATGAATGTTTACTAATTTGTTTCCGCACATCATTTCATTGGCAAAAGCATATTATTAGTCCTTTAACTTTGTAGTAAGTTTCAATCAAGTACTATAATTTTTAAAAGTTTCTTTTTGATATTTTAATTTTTAAAATATGATAAAAATTTGCTCTCCATTAACTATATATGTTGATTTCACTGACTATGCTTACATAAGAATTTAAAACTCATTGTTGTCGGTCAAAAAAGAAAAAGAAAAAAGAAAAGCCAACCCATATTATCCTTTTCAATTCATTATTCTTATTTTTAAAATATTTTAAGATCTTAAAATAAATCACCATATATACCTTTGAAAAAAAAAACTGCTTCATTGTACATGGATAAATTTTTTTTTTTATACAAAAGAAAGAAAACACAGCAGGGAGCCGAAGTATAGCTAAGTAACATGGGCAGCCGTAAAAAAGGTACAAGATGTTCAGGTACTATCTGCAACCCAATAGTTGGGTAAGAGCATGCTTTGCTAGTGAATCAGCCTCCTCATTCTTATCTCGTCCAATCAACTGGACATGAACCTGCCATTCTCTCGTGAGCATCTGGCGCAACTCTCTGATTAGACCCCCTTCACTATGAAGCTTATTATTGTCACTGCTTATCACTGAAATGTCCTCTGCACAATCACTTTGTAGTCTGACTCGTTTGAATCCACAATCCCATGCTCGTTTCAATCCAAGAATACATCGCCAGATTTCTGCTGTTAGACTGTCACCCCTATCTGGTCTGAACATAAAGGCCTCAAGTAATTGTCCATCCCTATTCCTGAGGACTCCACCACTCCCCACAACTCTCGTCCGATACGAGAAGGCACCATCAACCTAGACATCAGCTTCAATATGATCATCGTCCTCGTCACTATTGTTCCCAGATCTGGTATGGGCATTTGAATTCCGAAGCATCAGTTGCGCACGTCCCATGCTTCAGAGAATACCCGTAGCCTGAGCAATCACCCTCTCCTTATGCGTTTCACAGTTTTCAAAAATTCGCTCGTTGCTCCTTTTCCAGATTGCCCAGCAGAAAACACTAAACAACTCACCCCATTGATACTCAGGTTGCCCATGCTTTCCTTTGAGATTCCAAACGCACCACTCCCTCAACCCAAGAAAATAAAATCTGTGCCTCTTTTGTGGATCAACTAAGCGGTCCCATATGAAACGGGCATCAGTACAATCACGCAGGACATGAAGCGGGTCCTCCTCCTTCTCAGCACACCATTGGCACATTGGAGAGTTACCCAGGTGTCTTCGATGTCTCGCTTGATTAGTCAGGAGCCGATCATGAAAACTAACCACATAAAAGTTTTGCATCTTTGTGGGATCTTAATCTTCCACAGACGAGACCAAATCGGATCCTCTCTTTCACCATGTTCATTTAAAAGCCTGTAAGTAGACTTTATGGTGAACTGTCCGTGTTTCTCCAATTTCCATCGCACTGCTTCTTCCCCATTATGAATTGTAACTTTTTCTATGCCTTTTTCAACTTGTGCCCAACTGTTCTTCAGTCCTTTCCAGAACTTCCAGAACTGAGATCCTTGCTGAGATTTGTCAATTGTGGAAAGAAAGTCATTCCCGCATTTATATTTACTACTCACTACCTGGGCCATAAAGAGTCTTTTCTTGTAATAAGACCCCAGCCTGCTTTCATCAAGAAGGCTCTGTTCTGCATAGCCATGTGACGCATACCCAGACCTCCACATCTCTTCTCCCTACATACCTCATCCCAAGCCACCAAATGTATCCTCTTCTTCTCATTAGTAGAACCCTAAAGGAATCCCCTCATATTCTTTTCCAGCTCTGTATAGGTACTCATAGGCAAGGCTGCAGTTTGCATAGAATATAGTGGGATAGTAGAGATAACTACTTTCGTCCAGGTATTTTTGCCTGCAAATGAGAGGGATTGTATTTCCAGTTACTGAGCCTCTGCTTTACCTTATCAATCATGAATTGATAAGTTTGGTTTGTCACCCTGTCATGATGGAGAGGCACCCCCAAATATTTGCCCAGATTACTTGTTCTAGTAACTCCCAACAAATCGCTTAACTGTTGCGCCGTGGTGTGATCAACATTCGTATAGAAATACACTCTTGTCTTGCTTAAACTTATTTTTTGCCTTAACACTAGGCAAAAATTGTTCAAACATCTCTTGATAGCCTCCTGTACCTGATCAATGGAAGCCTCTGCAAAGATAACCATATCATCTGCGAAAAATAAGTGAAAGATATGAGGTCCACGGTTAGTAAGTCTTATAAGTCTTCAGTGACCATGTAAAATTTCTTCCTAAATAAAATGAGCTAACTTTTCCATACACAAAACAAATAAATAGGGAGAAATCGAATCACCTTGTCGAATCCTTCTTGATGGGGTAAATTCTTCCATCTTGCTTCTCTCCCATAGAACTTGCATGGTCGGGGTGCTTATATAGTGACGAATAATCTCAACGATATTTTGTGAAATATTAATTTCCTCGAGACAAACGAGAATAAAATCCCATTTGAGCCTGTCATAAGTCTTTTCTAAGTCAATTTTTATAGTCATATATCCCTTTTTACCCTTCATAGTCTTCATGGAGTGGATCACTTCTTGGGCTACTATAATATTATACGAGCTTAAACGCCCTGGCACAAAACCACACTGATTTGGAGCAATAATATCAGGGAGGACTCTTTTGATCCGATTAGCAACTACCTTGGTAATTGCTTTGTAAATCACATTGCACAAACTAATAGGCTAAAAATCTTGTATCATCTTTGGCTGATCTTTCTTTGGAATCAAAACAAGTAACGTATCATTCATCTCCCGAATAATCAAAGGGTTAATAAATGCCTCAGAAATAAATCCCAGGACAATAGGTGCAATATTATCCCATTGATTCTGAAAAAATAATGCATTCAAACCATCTGGCCGGAGATTTAAGGGCCCCCATACTAAATATAGCATTTTTAATCTCATCCTTACTGACATAGCCACCTATCTCCTGCAATCTGTCCCTTGCAATGGGCGGGTATGAGAAAGTATACTCTGTAAAACCCCTACATCCTCCCTCTTCTTGGAAAAGTTTCTGGTAAAAGGACACAGCTATTAATTTGATCTCCCGACCATCATAGATCCACTCATTTTCTTCATTTTTAATTGCTTCAATTTTATTCCGCTTCCTCCTTCCATTAGCACGGGCATGAAAATATCTGGAGTTACAGTCTCCCAACATTAACCACTGACACTTTGCTTTCTGAGCTTGTAATAATTCCTCCTGTAACAGAATGGCTTCTAACTTGTGCCAAATATGTTTCTGCAAGGACTCCAAAGCGTCAGAATTATAACAGTTATGAACAGAAGCAGTCAAACCTTCTAGCCTATTTAAAAGGTGTCGTTTTTTCCATCCAATGTGGCCGAAGACATCATAACACCATTTGGTCACAGCAGATGTAAGTTAGAGACATTCGCTGCCCAGTCCATATTCTGCTGCCATGCTTCTCTAACCAGTCGAGAGAAATCGTCATGTATGTAATAGCCAAGCAGCATTGAACCGGAAAGGTCGATTCTGAATATTCCTTTGAGGTGTCGCATTTGTCAACCGTAAGAGTAACGGCCGATGGTCCGATTTGAAAAATGGCAAGTGAATTACCGTGGCATGGGGAAACTGCTCGAGGAATTGCTTCTGCCATCAAGCCTCGTGTTTCGACGCAGATTTTTGCTGATTCACCCAGATAAGAATCAGTAACAATTCGTTAAAACTTCTTCTCTCATATAAGAATCATGCATTCAAAAACCTTTGATGAAACACAACTGCATCAGTTGACTGGGATGAGCTCGTAGGAGCCTATAGTGTTCCTCTTGAGTTCGTTTTTGTCGTTTTTTCCCCCATTTTGTGATCCTTTGTTGCTTAGATTGCTTTAGATGATTATTATGGATGTTTGGTATTTTATATTTTAATGAATCAAAAATATAAAATGAAATAATGAATAGAAATGAGTTAGTTTCACGACTAGATGGATGGGTAAGTTTACACCCAAAAAACCTATTGCAAGAAATAGTCATTCTTCAAAATCCTCATAGGAGTAAATAATAGGGTTATAGAGTACTATTTCAGGCTTTTTTGTTACATTCTAGAGAAAAAGTGAAAAAATGACTCACTATTCATTATCTCATATTACAAAACTATTTTAAATTATTATTAATAATAAATATTATAAATAAAAAATAAAAATAATAAAAAATTATATATAAATATTTATTTATAAAAATTCCCCCCACCCCCCAGCGCCGGGCCAAGCCAAAGCCTGCATTCACCCTTGGTGGCTTGAAAAATTGGACGAGTCAGCATTTGTAGTTAAATAATTAATGGTGTTAGGTACAGAATTATGAAAATTTTATCATAGAAACTTTTTAAAATGATAGGACTAACTTGAAATCTACACAAAATTGGAGGACTAAAAGTATATTTTAGCCTAATTTTATTTGTCTTTTTCAATATTTCTTTCAGCCTGCTTATTTCCTTTAAACCTTATTTTAGTACTTGCTTAGTTAAGTTTGTGGTCACGGTTTTCTTTTTTGGTTTAACTGCGAGGGGATCTGTACCAATAATTGATGGATCACTTTTACCATACAAATAACTTCATATTGATGAGAAAAATATTTGATCCAAAAAGTTATTGACGAGAAAAATGTAATAAAAAATAATCGTGTAAATAAAAAATTCCACCAAACATATGATTAGAGCAAAAAATAAAATATTGTTCAATAAATGAAAAAGGTTGATCCCGCAATAATATATTATCATCATCATCATCTTAATCATCATCAAATTAAAAAACCATGCCTCTGTATCCATATATATATATATAATCAGGTCATAATTAATCTTGACGCAAAATTAAAAAAAAAAGTCAATGTAATTAGATTAAAAAATTGCATAACGAATCTGTGTACGTATGCGTATAGAGTGGGATTAATTATTCACAAATCACTACGCGTGAGTTTACTGAAACTCCAATTTCTCATTCTAAGTTTTCCTCTCTTGCTATTGTTTTTCCTTCATAAACACAGTGAATCCATTCACAAACCTACCATTCCACTAGGTCCCAGAAGCCTTACCATGGTAGGACTCCATCAACTTAATAGCTATACCCTTTATATGGACCTATGGAACCCCTCTTTTCTGCTAAAATAGGTCATAGAATTGTCATTGTTGTTTCATCCCCTAAAACGGCCAAAGAGACCCTTAAAAGCCATGACGTTGAATTTTCTGAAAGACCCACTTTATTAATAAGCCAACAGAAAGTATCTTACAATGGGATAGACATGATTTTTTCTCGTTACAATGGGAATTATTATTATGATTATTAACATCATACAGAATAAAAAAATAATGCTTCTGTATCCATACATCAATAATCATTTCATAAATATTGACCCAAAATAGAAAAAGAAGTCAGTGTAATTAGATTAAAAAATTGCAAAATGAGTCTATATATATGTATGCGTAAGGATAGGGATTAATCACAGACCACTTGACAGGTGAGGTTACCATAACACTAAAATGGTATCTGTTGCATCTTACTTTATCATATATTTTCTCAAGTAGTATAGCATTTTTAATGTTCAATTAAGTCATTTTAGAAGCTTGAATCATTAAGGGATTAAATTTGAAAAATAAAATTTTTCGAAATTTACTGTTCATCTATTATCCATTTTTCTGGCTGAACTTTGAAAAATTATAACTAATTCCAGAAAAATAATGTTAATGTGATTCAAGCCTCTAAATGAATCTAGAAATATTATATACAAGGAAAAAATATGAAACTTATATTTGACTACACAAATTGATACAGTTCAATACTTAAACTTCCACAGTTCAAATAGTCATTTTTCTCTTTTCCAGGATTTTGACTATAAATTTAAAAATTCATATATAACTTTATACTAATCCAAATCATTCATTTTCTATGCCCTTGGAATTCTATGTGTATCTACTTACATTCATATTTTTATTATACATTTATTTAACTTATGCAAGGCATGATTTCAACTTAAATTACTATGGGTCAGAACCTTACTCTTACTTGAACAGTCTTGAGAAAACTTATATATCCCTCATTGTACAGCTCCAATTGAATTCAAACTAATGGTATATGTAACTTAAAACACAGATAGTTTTAAACATATAAACCATTGAATTTTTGGAGTTTAGTAAAATTTTATATTTCCTTTCAAAATAAGTGATACTTACAGTGAAATTCACAGCTTTTACTTTACTATCCAATTTTGACCCTCAATTTTAAAAATACACTATAAATCGTACACATGCCCAATTTAAATGTTCTTTTGCTTGTTCGAAAGCTTATTCTCTCTACTTTCAAAGAATATATAACACTTAACATATTTTCCCTATTTGGTCAAACAGTGTTGACTTTACTTTTATTGCTGCAAAATGAGCTATTTGCATGGTAATCATGGAAAATAGGCTTTATGACATGTTCACATGATCAATTCATGTTTCAAATCCATGCCAAACATTTCATAATGCTTATAACAACATAGTAGAACAATGGCACAGTTCTCAAAGCTATACATGATTTTATACATAATTTCAAAATATACAATCATAATTTGAAGACATCATTAAGCATCTTTCTCTTCTTCATTCTCCTTAGCTTTTTGGACTCCTTTACCATAGCTTGTACCTATCATTTGGGATACTTGAGGGGATGAGAATGGGGGAAATCTTAGTAGCAAGTTACATTTCATGCAATTATGTCAATCATGTCAAATAACTCACATTTGATCAAATTTAATCACATTAATCACATTTAAATAATAAATTGCCACATTGGTCATAAAAATTTCGTTAACATAATAGCATAAAAATGGACATCCCAGGGAATAAAACCGCTCATTTTTTAGCCAAAACCAATCAAAGAAATTACAATTACAATATGACAACACAATTTAATCATAGAAAGACAATGAAAGAACATAAAGCAAGAATATGAAACTTAGTTACCTTGAAGCATTCCTTTGACTCTTCCTCTTGAATCTAATGCTTCCACTAGCCTCCTTAGACTTCCTCAAGTCCCTTAACATTATTAAACACTTGCTCAATCAACTAGAACAAGCAGCTACTTCATAAAGTCTCATTTAAAACCCTAAAGACTCAATTCTTTATCTTAAGCTTAATCTTTGAGCCAATGCTTGTCTTTAAGGTTTTTCATCATGGGGAACTCATTTTTTCCATCAAATAATTGAAAATCCAGCTCCTTCCCACCTTATTGGTCTGACTAAAATCTGCTCTTAAGAGGAAAAAATTGGTTTTTCACAAAAACTTGCTTCCATACTTACCAAGACTTGTTCTCTTTACAAAATCTCATGTTTTCTCAAGAATTTATGGGACAAAAACACTTCCCCTCCCTTAAATCATGCTTGGCCAGATTAGAACAGCAAAGGGAGGAGGAGAAAATTCAAGAAAACTAACTCAAACCACTTAGAAACTAGCTTAAAGTGTTGAAGCATCTTACCTTGCACTTGTACTTCAAATCCTCACGTTGCTTCCTTCCTTTCCTTGTGTTTCAGACCACTCACCCTTCCTTTCTAAGTGAAAGTGGCGTATATGTGTAGGGAGTATTTATAATATGCCACTAATCTTAGTTACTTTTTGTTAATCTTGATTAGTTGAACTAACTTAATAATTAAGTTTCCTTTCCTTAACTATTAAGGGGTACACTTGCCTAAGACACTGCATACTTTTTTCAGTCCAGTAATACCCTGTGTTGGTTACTTTATACTTGGATCGGTAAAGTTACTTTTTACAGTGTAAATTCACTTTATTAATGCAAGTTTAAAGTGAATTTGAATCTGGTATTACTTTAATATACTATCTTTAAAAAGATGCTTTTGTAGTGTCTAATAGCTTTTCTTTTTTACTTTTTAACTTTTGCAGATCAAAAAGTACTTTTATCGGTATAAAGTTACTTTTTAATTTTCGACATTGATTATTTCTTCATCCTTGAATATTAACCCTCAGTGTCATATACCATTGGATTTCTCTCATCGAAAACTTCGTTTTGACAGTAATATTGCATATTAAAAAAATTACCCTTGACTCAGAGTAAATTTATAATTTTTAAAACTTTCAGGTCATTAGGTGTAATTTTTCCCAAAATATTTTACTTCTTGCCCCTCCACTTTTTAATGCTTAGAAACATAAATCCAATTTTTATAATTCTTCGAGATAAAAATGTAATTTCTCATTTTTATCAGTCAGCATGATCACTTTACCCCATTTCTTGCTATTAGTTTTCCTTCATAACAAAAAACCCATTCACAAACCTACCATTCCACCAAGTCCCAAAGGCATTCCCATCATAGGAAATCTCCATCAACTCAATAGCTCTTCCCTTTATCTTGGCCTATGGAACCTCTCCAAGAAATATGGACCCCTCTTTTCTCTTAAACTAGGTCATAGAACTGCTCTTGTTGTTTCATCCCCTAAAATGACCAAAGAGACCATTAAAAACCATGACGTTGAGTTCTTTTATAGACCCTCTTTGTTCAGCCAACAGAACTAACCTACAATGATATAGAGATGATTTTCTCTTCATCCGTAGATTGTTGGAGAGAAATCAAAAAAATCTATGCCATTCATATTTTTAGTCCTAGGCATGTCTCAAGTTTTTCATCTGTAAGACAAGATGAGGTTTGTCAAATGATTCAAAAGATCTCGGGACATGCAGCTTCGTCCAAGGCTAAGAACTTGAATGAGATTTTGATGTCTCTTACAAATCCCATAATTGGAAGGGCTGCTTTCAGGAGCAGTTACGAGGAAGAAGGAGCTGAAAGGAGCAGGTTTGTTATTATTTTCCTTTACATAGCCCTGTATTTGGATCATGATCCTCTTTCTATATTGTCTCAAGCCATCTCTCCATACGCGATGTTGACCATCCATCTAGTGTCTGCATGGGAAATAGTCAAAATGTTTCATTTCATTTAATGAAACAGTGCTGATTTCTTGCTAAAATAGGCTAGTCTATTGTTTTTTCAGTTGACACTTTTGATCTTAGACAAAATAATCTCAGGACAATTAAAATGGGATAACTAATCAAATAATTAATTAGTATTAATTAATATTTAATAAATATTCCAACATTAGATATATCTTCAATTTTTTGAATTATAGTAGACTGTCTATATTCATATAGTTATGCATTTAAAAAAAATAACATAAAAATTAAATTATATATTTTATTTCTTATCACACTTTTTTTCTCACAATAAAATATGTACAGTAAATTTATAATTACAAAGAATCTAAAATCTATTCTTGCTCGGCTAATTTAGTTTGATGCAATAATCAACTTATTAAATTATGCCTTTAGATTCATTAGTCATCTTTTGGCGATATATATATATATATATATACAAAGAAAGAAATCAGCTCGAGGGTATTTTGGCAAGAAATCAGCACTATTTTATTAAATGAAAAGGAATGTTTTGGATATTTCCCATGTGGATGGTAGAGGGATGGTAGATATTGCGTATAGAGAGATGGCTTGAGACAATGTAAGGAGAGGATCTTAATTCCCCCGTAATTATCTAAATAGCGTTGAGTTTGCTTTTGTTTTGGTGAACATATATTTGATTCCTTTTGATAGCCCCATAATATTTTGACTGATTTTTAATTATGTCTTGGTTTTGTTATCTCAAAAAAATTTGACTTTTTTTTTGTGATGTTCTATAATTTAATGAGGGCACAAACTCTTTCTTTGCCAATCTCCTTTGACTTTTCTTAGCCTCATGCTACCAAACTAGATCCACACCTTCTAAACTCACTATGTATTGTTTTCTTCCTCTTAGGACATTTGGTACATAATTAATGGAAATGAAAATGGAAAAACTCTTTCCCATAAACACAAAAAACTATCTAACAAAGTTATTTTGATCCGAACACAGCTTATATACTTTCTCTCACCATCTTTCTTTCCTCAAATCCTTTTTTTATGTACCAAACATAACATTAAGGGAAGTTCATCCTCTAAAAATTGATTTAACAAAAGTGGAATTCACATGTATGGCAACCATGATGTGTTTATATGATAAAATGTATGGCAACCAGGCATTGATGGCTAGCTTCTTCTTGTCAGATTATATTCATTTCATAGGTTGGATAGATAGACTTACAGGATTGACTGGTCGTCTTGAGAGGAATTTCTTGTAACAACCTACAATGCAAAGACTCAGACTAGACACTAATACATAGGAAAACAGTAGATGGAGATAGGACAAGGTGCAGCACCATGGTAAGACCACCTCTCACCGGGCATGAAGAGTTTTTGGACCAAAATGACAAGGAAACAGAGAGGTACGGCGCCGTGGCCTTAGATATGGTGCCTTAGCGCCAATGACAGCAGTTGCAATAGCTATTTGCTAATGCAACAAACTAACTTTTAATGTGTATTACTCCTCACTCCAACCTTCAATTAACCAGATTTCAAAGCTTACAAGACATTCTATCCCTTAGCTAACTACTGACACTGACCATACCTCAAAATACCTCCGTATGGAGATTTTATAC
Organism: Adenanthera pavonina; assembly: GCA_026686845.1. NCBI lineage: Eukaryota > Viridiplantae > Streptophyta > Magnoliopsida > Fabales > Fabaceae > Adenanthera > Adenanthera pavonina. Next base: position 3,644,375 of record JAIVEN010000019.1, on the reverse strand, counting down.
TTGAAACTAATATAGTCAATTTTAGACCAAAACAAGGAAACAACCACTCCAAATTGCCACCAACATACCTCTGGCAGCCAAGGATCATCTTAATAGGTCACATGTGACTCGAGAACCATGTTCAAGGAGCTTTCTTCCCAAAAAACTCACTCCTCTAGGTTTTGACCCCCTTGCACTCAATTTCACACCAGTGGATTATATACCAATTTACACAATAAGAGTCCATGAACACGACTAGACTCACTTGGCAAACATGCACATCTAAGGGAACATGGAACCACAAATCCCATGCCTAACATGACAAAACATTTGGATTTGAGACACCACCATCCACTTGGAGAACTTACCTAACACAAATCAAACCATGTAATTGGTCATGAGTCTAAAACCACACAAACAATCAATCATGGAATATAGAAGAGTTTAGAAGGGTCATACAACAATTCAGCTTATGATCATTCGAATACACAATATAGAACACATAGTATGATATAGAACTACCAATGGCACTTTACAGAGGAACAACAAAACAACATCAACAAAAATAGACTCAATCCCAACACCTACAAGTACTCTCAATCCTCTTTTCCCAAGTCCTCCTTGGTCATTTCCTTCCTAGTGCTGGATCCTTCATTTGAGATTGTTAGCCACAAAGTGAGAAATGCATCCTAGTTATTGGGGCATTACACTGATATATATATATATAAACATACTTTTAGAACACGATTTAGATACAATGTTTGACGAGAATGCAATGCACATGACATGTAGACTCAAATCCCATCAATACACAGCTAGAACCATGAGCTAATTACCATAATAAGGTAACTTTGACCAATGGCCTCCTTCCAATGACCCGTGATGACCAATTCTGGGGTCATTACCCATCTCTCCTCCTATTAGTCAATACCCGACCAAAAGCCACTACATTAAAGGTTGGATCATGGTTCTTCTTCCCTTGAACCACCCGAATTGGTGGCTATTTAGAGAAAGAGCATCCCAATTCACAGCCACCAGAGTCTCCCAGCCATACAATGACTATTTAGTGACTGGAATACACAAGCTGTACTACCATGAACACAAAGCCTTATGTGCTATTTAGCAAATTGGCATACCACGTGATATTTAAAGTATCATCACCCACTAACCGTATGTTTCAATAATATACAACCAGTGATAATGCCTAATGCATACTAACATATCATCACATGTTATTCTCTATAATGCTAACATGCCATATGATTATACATGATAAGTCATGGGGTGTACACTAATCATCACATGGCCACATTCATTATACTTATACATTTCATTTTTGATAACATCAATTGCCACTTTCATTATAACATAGAGTAAAGATAGAGGACTTACTAGCCATGTAACTGTATATATCATGATATGAAAAGGAAAAACCATAATTCATGCTAAAGGGCATATCATATATTATAACAGGGGTATATCATGCTATGAAAAGAAATAAGCATATATAGCAAATAAGACCACAATAAAGTACCCTTGGTTACCGCAACCTTCTGTACCCACTCAACACCTCAGTAAACCAAAGGGAAACAACATCCACAACACAACAAAAAGATGCAAGATCATATTACCACATTGTCTTAAACAATACATGCACACAATCGAATTCATAATAATCCAACCAATCTAATCATTATGTCAAGGAGCCCATAATCCAAACATCAATATAACCACTTACCAAATGCAGCTTGGAGTCAAGAGATCTCAATTAAGCAAGTTTACAACCTACACAATACCAAATTCTCGTTACCAACAAAATTTAGTATGCATAACTTGTCAACCCAATACCAAACCAGCTGAAACAAGGCTTCCCAAAGTAAACCATAAGCCAAAATACCCAAAACAACACATAGAACTGAAATCAAGCTCACACAACTTCGGATTCCCATTAAGACCATGAGTTGAGGGTTAGGGTTTGATGAAAATACCCTTTAATCATGGTAAGACAAACACCCAACACTGGTAATTAGTGGAAAAGCAACCTAAACGAAACCCTAAGCTACCACCATGAAAAACCACCATAGATCTTGAAGCAAGAGGAGGGAAAGAGTTGCAAATCACTATACCTTGAAAGATTAAGCCTTCCCAAGCCAGAAAATCAGGTCTTCAACTCCCAAGATGTAAGCCCTAGCAAAGCTGGCCATTCTCCCTCCGTTTCTTTTTGTTTCGTTGAGCAAGAAGACTTCTAATTTAAACCAAATTCACGACGGGCACCGTGACGACACTTAAGCTCACCCGGTGCGAGTCTTTACTACCTTTACTCACGCCCAGATTCCAACATTCTTCACCGCAACGCCCCAGCTCCATGCTGTAGTGCCACTGCTCTTTATCTCCTTATTCCCTTTTTGCTTAATTTTGACCTTTCCTCCGGTACTAGTCCCTTCGATCCTGCACCACTCAACAGTAACCTTCTTTAGGTTAATGATTAAGGTCGTTACAACTCTAACTATGGGAGACACCACAAGAGTAAATCACTCTTTTGCTAAATCGAGTGTATTCTAAAAAGAACATGAAGAACTAGCGATACCTCACTAATTAGGAAAATTAATTCTAAATTACTTAATTGAAAAAAACTATAATGAAAGTCTTTAAATAGAAAAAGAAAATAATAATTCTTACTTTGTCTCCTAACCCAAATAGATAAAAATAGGCTTTATCTAATTGAATTCAAATTAAATTAAATTAATTCTATGCCTATGATTGATCCCTTGCAAACACAAATAGGAAACCACAAATTATTTATCCTAATCCTAATAAATTTAAAAAGATAAAGGTAAATAAAATAATTAAATCTAAAAAATTAAAATAAAATGTAATATTATCATAAACTAATCCTAAGTGGTATGAGTTATTTTTCCAATTGGGCCATATTAGCATTATAAGCTTGGATCAATATAATAATTCTCTTCTAGCCCAAAGGTAAGGACACTTCTTCTTCAAACATCTTGAGCTCACCATCTTACAAGCCTCTAATCAGGCCTTGTAGAGCTTCTTTCATGGGTTTGATTTGGGCTCTAGTGAATGGGTCTCCTATTGCTTTAGGACGGTGCTCTTGCATTCTTGGATCCACCCATGGACTCCATTAGATGGTTTTCAATAGATCTCACTTTTGATCACCTTAAAGCTTTACTCATGGTAATTCTTCGCTTTTCTTATTGTTAAACTTATTCATTTGTAAGAATAGTTCCCAAATGACATGGTATGTAGAGCATTTATGTACAAATAGTTTTGTTCTAATTAAGGTTAGTGTTAGAGAACCAATAGATACGATAAACATGCAATTCTAATAGGGTTAGGTCAGGTTAGGATTTTCCTAGTCATATCCTAAAAAGCTTATGGCCTTTCCAATCAAAGTTAGGTTAAGCCTATTGATACCTTTACAATCAATGATGAGCTCACAAAGCACGAATAGGTCTATTTTTTTATTATAAAAAAGACTAAAGTGGGTTTTAAATAAAAAAAAACATTTTCTTTAACGAAAACTAAAGTGTGTTTCTTTTTCCTTGTTTTTACAATAATAGGCCAATAGCACAAGATATGTACAGGATTTACTTGTAGGAGGAACATACACAAGTTCAGCAGCATTAGTTTGGGCTATGACCCAACTAATGAAGAATCCAAGAGTAATGCAGATGGTTCAAGGAAAGGTTAGAAATCTATACGGCCAGAAAGTTTTCATTGAAGAAGGAGACATTCAAAAGCTTACTTATCTAAAGGCTGTAGTAAAAGAGATATTGAGATTGCATCCATAGTGCCACTACTACCAAGAGGAAAAAATAAAAAATGCATCATAGAAGGGTATGAAATCCCAGCCAATGCATCAGTATATTTGAATGCATGGGCTATTCACAGAGATCCTATTGTTTTGGAAGACCTATAAGTGTTCTATCCTAAGAGATTTTTCGACAATCATGTAAATTTTAAGGGACAATATTTTGAGTTAATTCCATTTGAAGTAGGAAGAATTTGCCTAGGTTGCCATGATAGAGTTGATACTTGCCAATCTTTTTTATTCACACTACAAGAAAATAGTATTTTTCTCAGGGATAATAATTTCTTAGAAAATTTCTCATAGAAATTGTCCAAAAAAGTATTTCTTAGGGAAATTTCTCATTGAAAAATGAATCGAGAGAAAATTCATGAAAAATATCTATGAGAACAATTCCCGCTTTATGGCAAGAAAATGGCGCTAAAATTTCTCACAACTCTTTCCATGAGAAAATTTTTCCTTTCTCATGAACCTGTCCATGAGAAATGATAGCATTTTGGTGGTGGGTGTCAAGCATGGAAGTAGTGCCAAGTTTTCTTATAAATATCCCCATGAGAAAGGTGATAATTTCTCATAGACAAGGAAATGAGAGATACTAAAAATGATGAAAAGAATTGTGAACACATTTCTCACGGCAATATTCTCATAATGTATTTTCCCTAAGAAAGTCCCTAAGAAACGATTTTTCTCATGGATTTTTGGGAATTTTTCAAGGATTTTGTCTATGAGAAAATCCTTATTTTCTTGTGGTGTCATTTGATTGGAAAATGCTTGAAGGGATGAAAAGGGAAGATATAGACTTTGAGGTATAACTAGGAATTGTCATGTTCCTCACAAGAAAAGTCCTCTTTGCCTTGTTGCCAAACCATTTGTTAATGCTGTAAAAGATTAATTATTGTATAATTATGTAATGTTAATATGTTTCAACCAGGACTATGATTGTCTTGGTTTTGTGCAATGTTAAATCAAAAGAAACTATATGTTTGGTTTGAATCTTAATGGTGCAAGAACCATGTGTTAATGCATTATGTGTGGTTTGTATCTGTAGCAGACCCCTTCTTCCATTCTTCCACTATCCTTATCTGCGATTCTTCAATCTTCATATACTCATTTTGCGACCATTGGTGCATCTCCTCTCCCATCTTCTATTCTATTGTTCACTGAAAAGAAACAAAGGGCATATTTGGTTTTGGGTTTGTCAAAATAGATTTTGGATAGAATAGATTTTGCAGCATGATTATACTGTGAATTGGTTTTGGTATAATGTGTTTTGTATTTAGATGCTTTACTTCAAAATCAGTTATGGCAAAAGTAGTTTATGATTGAATGATTTAATCAAAAGCACTTTTAAATATGTATTTATTGAAAATGAAAAATTTTATAATATAATATTAAATGCAAAATAAGCTATGTATGATATATGATTTGATATATATAATAGATAAATTTTTTTTGCCAAAATCACTATTCAATAAATATATTTATATATATGTATATATGTATGTATTAAAAAAATAAAAATTTATAAATTAAAATATTATAAATAAACTTGATAATATTAATTACAGGTGAGAGGCCACTAGATCTAACTTGTCATTAACAATTGGATAACCCAAGATTTAGCATACAAGCAACCGGATATATAAGAATTTTAAAACAATATATGCATAAAAATACTTTTATGGCTCATATGTTTAAATAAATAATTCTTAAATAATATTGATCTTAATTGGGGGTATTTTGTTCAACAAAAAGTTTAATAATACAATTTAACAATCATTCAATAAAATAGAATTTTTTATTCAATAAAAATAGAATCTCAAAAAAAGCTAAGTTGAGATGTAAAACTACCTCGATATGGAGGAGTTATCGCATAAGGCTATTAAAGTAAAGAGGCACTTGAAGGCAAAGCAGAAAGTGAAATCATTTGCTGGATCTAACAAAGAGTATATGACACCTTTCAAGTCTAAAATTGAGACCAAGCCAAAGGAGGAAAGCAAGTCAAAGGCATCTACAGGTAAGTTTTCTAAACCTTCCTCTTCTGATTCCTCTAAAATTAAGTGTTTTAAATGTCAAGGCTTTGGTCATGTTGCTGCACAATGTCTCAATAAGAGGACTATGATGGTTCTTGAGAATGGTTGTGTGACTAGTGAAAGCAGCAACGGAGAGAAAGATGAAGCCAAAAAGAGCTCTCATGGAGATGATGGTTCTGATGTGGGGATAGCTGATGCTGTCGTTGGTGAAGTGCTTGTTTCTAGACGAGCTCTTGACATACATCCAAAGGAGGACCTAGAAAGATAGCAACGTAAGAACCTATTCCACACCAGGTGTTTCATCAACAATAAGGTATGTACTCTTATCATTGATAATGGTAGTTGCACTAACTTAGCTAGTACCTTGTTAGTTGAAAAGCTACGTTTACCGACTGTAAGGCACCCCACACCTTATAATTTATTATGGTTTAATGAAAGTGGGGATGTTAAGGTAACTAGACAAGTGAAGGTAGCATTTTCAATAGGTAGTTTTAATGATGAAGTATTGTGTGATGTTGCACCTATGAATGCTGGTCATTTGTTACTTGGTAGGCATTGACAATTTGATAGGAAGATTAAGTATGATGGATACACTAACAGATATTCTCTTATACATAATAACAAGACCATTGTACTAACACCTCTTAGTCCAGTGTAGGCTCTCAAAGATCAAAGAAGAATCACGCAAGAATGTAGTGTGAGAGAGAAAGAAAAGAATGAGTGTGATAAAGAGAGAAAAAAGAGTTAGATGAAAAGAAAAGAAAAGAGAGAAAGTGAGAAAAAGAAAGAAAGTGTTGAGAGTAAGGTAACATTATTTGCTGGAAGATGAGAGATTAAGAGAGCATTTTTTTGTGAAATATCCTTTGTATTGATGTATAAGGATGTGTATTTGACTGTTTTTGACCTTGATAACTCTCTTCCATCTAGTATTCTAAGTCTGTTGTAGGAATACAATGATTTGTTCCCGGAGAAGATATCGGATGGGTTGCCTCCCATTAGAGACATTGAGTATAGAATTGATTTTATTTCCGAAGCAGCAGTTCCAAATTGACCTACATATAGGGCGAATCCTTAGAAGACTAAGGAGATTTAGAGGCAAGTTAAGGAGTTGATGAAAAAGGGGTTTGTAAAAGAAAGCCTTAATCCATGTGCTGTTCCAGTAATTTTTGTGCCCAAAAAGGATGGCAAATGGTGAATGTGTGTGGATTGCTTATCCATCAACAAAATCACAGTTAAGTATAGATATCCCATTCCTAGACTTGATGACATGTTAGATGAGTTGCGTGGTACATGTATCTTTTTTAAAATAAATCTTAGGAGTGGTTATCACCAAATTTGCATGAATGAGGAGGATGAGTGGAAGACCGCTTTTAAGACCAAATCTAGGTTGTATGAGTGGTTGGTCATGCCCTTTGGCTTAACTAATGGCCCAAGTATCTTTATGTGTCTTATGAATCATGTGTTTTGTCCCTACATGGGAAAATTTGTTGTAGTTTACTTTGATGATATCCTTGTGTTTTCCTAGAGTCTAGATGAGCATATTGGGCATTTGCATGCTATTTTTGTGATTTTACATGATAATAGACCCTTTGTGAATCTAGAGAAGTGTTCTTTTTGTTTGGATTCTGTAGTTTTTCTTGGTTTTATTATAGATGTTGATGGTGTTTGCATGGATGAGGAGAAGGTGAAAGCAATCCGCGAATGGCCTATACCGAGGAATGCAAATGAAGTGAGAAGTTTTCATGGGTTAGCTAGTTTCTATTGGAGATTTATTCAAGACTTCTCAACCATTGCTGTACCTCTAAACAAGCTGGTAAAGAAGAATGTAGTGTTTAAATGGAGAGAGACACAAGAGAGGGCTTTTCAAACTTTGAAAGATAAGTTAACCAATGCCCTTTTACTTATTCTTCCTGACTTTTCTAAGGTTTTTTAGGTAGAATGTGATGCATTTAGAATTGGAATTGGTGCTATCTTGATGCAAGAGGCTAGTCCAATTGCATATTTTAGTGAAAAGTTGAGTGGTGCAAGTTTGCATTATTCTACCTATAATAAAGAGTTGTATGCGCTTAAAAGAACCTTAGAACATTGGCAACATTATTTGTGGTCTAGGGAATTTATTTTGCATTCTGATCATGAAAGCTTAAAATACCTTGAGACCTAGAATAAGCTTAATAAGAGGCATACTGTGTGGCTTGAATTTATTGAATCATTCCTTACAGTTTGGAACACAAGCATGGAAAAGATAATGTTGTTGCTGATGCATTGTCTACAAGGTATAGTCTCATAAAATCTATGCAAGCTAAGTTGATTGGTTTTGAATCTTTGAAAAACATGAATGAATGTGATGTTGACTTCACTGATGTTTGGAAACTTTGTGAGAAGCATGGTATTGATGACTATGTTCATTTTGATGGCTTCTTGTTTAAGAGGAATAAGCTATGTGTGCCTATTTGTTCTATGCATGAATTGTTGGTTCTTGAGTCCCATGGGGGTGGTTTAATGGAACATTTTGGGATTGAAAAGACTTTAACTATTTTGAAAGAGCATTTCTATTGGCCACATATGAGAAAGGATGTCATTTCTGTTTGTGACAAGTGCATTGTGTGCAAGCATGCTAAGTCTAGAGTGCATCCACATGGTTTATACACTCCATTACCTATTCCTCCGCATCCTTGGGTGGACATTTCTATGGACTTTATGCTTGGATTGCTTAGATCCTCCACAGGAAAGGATAGTATCTTTGTTTTTGTGGATCAATTCAGCAAGAGGCTCATTTTATTGCATGTGCAAAAACTCATTATGCTGTGCATATTTCTAATTTGTTCTTTAAGGAGGTTGTTAGATTGCATGGTTTACCCAGGTCCATTGTTAGTGATCGTGATGTTAAATTCTTGAGTCATTTTTTGTGAACTTTGTGGGCTAAATTGGGTACTAAGCTTGTGTTTTTTTTACTATTGCACATCTCCAGATTGATGGGTAAATTGAGGTTGTTAATAGAACTCTGTCTCTTTTACGTGCTGTAATCCAAAAGAATCTTAAAAATTAGGAAAAATGTTTGCCACATGTTGAGTTTGCTTACAATCGTATTGTGCATTCTACCACTGATTTTTCTCCTTTTGAGATAGTATATGGTTTTAATCCTTTGACTCCATTGGATTTGCTTCCTTTACCATCCCATGAGTTTACCATCCTTGATGGTTCGTAGAAAGCCAAATTTGTGCAGGGTTTGCATGCCAAAGTCAAGGTAAATATTGAGCAGAAAAATGAACAATATGCTCACAGGCTAACAAAGGTCGTGGGAAGTTTGTTTTTGAGCCTGGTGATTGGGTGTGGCTTCACTTACACAAGGAGAGGTTTCTTGAACAAAGGAAATCCAAATTGCACACACGTGATGATGGACCATTTCGAGTCTTAGAGTAGATAAATGATAATGCCTACAAGATAGACTTGCCTAGTTCATACGGTAACGTAAGTGCAACTTTTAATGTCATTGACCTCTCCCCTTTTGACATTTCAGATTCGAGGATGAATCCTTCTCAGGAGAGAGGGAATGATGCAAGCATGGAGCAAGCTCAAGACATTTGAGAAAAGGAGACTGAACATGTGATCCAAAAGTAAAAGACAGTTGTTCCATTACAAGGCATGGGAGGCCCAATGACGAGATCCAGAGCTAAGGCAATAAAAGAGGCCTTGAATGATGTGATCAACAAGCAACTTGAGATGGAGTTTTTGCACTTAAGTGAATTTGAAGCCCAAGAGCACAAGAATGGTATGACTATGTTATTATATATAGAAGTTTCAGATTCAAGCCCAACATAAATAGTTCACTTAAAAAGCATGTGACTCACTTAAAGAGCATGTGACTTAAGAGTTAATAGGCCTAATTAGTGTTAATTTCGTTTTTATTAATTATGGGCTGAACTTTGTTAATTAATAAACCCCAATTAGTTAGTTAGTAGTCTTTTTAATAGCCCACCTTGCAAATAAGCATGTCATGTGCCTAACATGTGATTTCATTAATATGATGGCATGTTTATAAGAGCTTAGGTCTTATTTTTATTATTTTCTTATGAATTTTTGTTATTTTATTTTAACTTTTTATATTACTAGTTTTGTACATGCAATAGGAGTATTATTTGAACCCAAAGTCTCCTAATCCCATTAGGATTACTTGGGCAAAAATTAATTAGTTTTTCTAAGCTTATTAGGTTAGATTTTACCTTACATATTTAAGGCTATCTTTTATGTGTGTTTTTTAGATTTGATGAATACAATTTCAAACTTTGTGTGTTTTTTCTTGCGTTCCTTTAGTGATAGAGCGAACTTTGACTTATCAAGGAATTAGTCAATTTTTATGGTATCAATGGAACTAGAGTTCAAAAGACCGATTCTCTTGAGTTTTAATTCACCTAGACCAGCATATCTTTTGTGTTTTTTCTGGTTTATTCCCTTCTTTGTGTGTTTTCTTCTTGATGTTTTCAATTTCCTAGTTTTCGTGTTCCTTGTAATTGCAACGATCCGGGTGACATTCGCTTCAAGTGAGTTCTTTAAATTGATTCCATAAGGGTTTACTTATCAACACGGGGAATGTGAGCATGGTACTATCTAGCTTTCATCAATGTTTCTCTCCCAGCTTGAGTTCAAAGGAAAAAAAAAATTTCGGCCTTGAATCTTATTACTGATTTTTGCAACACTTGAAAAGTTTCATTATCTATTCTTTTTTAAGCATATATCCTTTTTTTCTAACAAAAAAAAATCTCATTTTGCTATAATTATTGTTATAAGGAAATTGAACAATTTTTCCTCCGCATGCTAACGTTATAATAAATAGTTAGCTAAACATGTTAACATTCTTAACAAAATATGTTCAGATAATCAATTAATTGAACATAACTAATCCTCAAATACATAGTTCCTGAAAAAAGAAAAACACATGCATTAGATTTGTCTCAGGATGTGTTTTCTTTTGTTACGTGAAGTTGATGGTGACATGTACAAATGTGAGAATGATTATTCAATGGGTTAGATATTAACCAAACCAAATCATTTCAGTAAGTTGATTATAGATATTTTTTTGTTCCACAGGAATGGTTCAATGAGGAACATTGTTGAAAAAAAGTAGAAATAACTGTTGAACTAGCTAGTTTCAAATACAACTTTGAATTACATAGGATTCCTTCAAAATATGGTTCAATGCCACTCAATGCCCATAAGTCCAATTTCCACTACACCATAAGTTAACCACCTACTATTGACTTTGCCACTAATTCCAAATCACTTATTGTACTATAAATACCTCAACAAAGCAATCACAACCTTACATAATCCACCAAATACACAAATCAAGTAAGAACATAGCTTCCGGTAAAGCTCAAACCAACATTCCAAACATAAACTCAACAAAACCAAGATAATAATCACTTACCCATTCATCACTATACTCAAATCAACACCCAAAACTAATTATGAGTCCAAACAATTCAGATATCATGAGAAATCCCAAATTTAAAGGCTAGGCTTTGGAGAATCAACAGCACAAACACCCAAAATCTGTAAGCCAAAGCTTGGAGATATCCAACAATACTTCATTGAAGCATTAAAATGCAATCTAATCAGTAGAATCTCACCAAAACATAGAAATCACAATCACTACCTCAAAATACCCAAAATCAATTGATGAAAAAGGAGGAGAATATGAAGAAACCATCACAAATTGTTGGTTCAAGCTGCCTAAAGCACCAAAATCTTGTCCTCCACATCCAAGAACCAAACCTTAGCAAAGCTCACTCAAAAACCCTCAAATTCTCTTTGTTTCATTGAACTGGTTTGCATATGATTTATCCAAATTAATTTCTTGATTGATGTTACAGTGAAGGATAATGGCACTGCGGCACCATTGCTTTCTGTTTTGAGTCCATTGGCCTAAATTAAATGCTCTTGTCGCAGCGTGAAAGGATGTTGAATTGGCGTGAAGTGCTTCTGTCTTCTTTTCCTTTGTGGTACGTTTCTCACATGTTTCTTCGATCCTGATCCCTTCCACAAATCATATACATGTCCACAATGATAAAATGTGGGTTGCAACATGTAGTATATTTTTAATAATGTAAATTTATATTATTCTAAAATTAAAAGATCTTTTAGAATAGATATATCCAAATTAATTTTTTGAACTTTAATTTTACCCAAAAAAATATTTGTGATCTCTACTCAATTGTAGAAAGCCTTTTTTGGGAAAAAAATAATTCAGTATATATAATAATTATATATAGAGAGAGAAAGTAAAATACTCTAATCATTCTTCTATTTTGCTTTAATTACTGATACATTTCTTCTATTTTGATAATACACACCTTATTCTAAATTGTTAACTCTATTACAACAATATTCCTAAAAAATTCTAGCAATTATTTATTACTTAAAAATTATATTTAAATATATTTTGTATGTATTAAAATTATTTTTTTGGCAAACAGATAAGTGCTTAAATAAATCATTCTTATATTGTACATAAAAAATAATTTATTATTAAATAATATTAATATTAAAGAGAGATATTTTGGTCCGACAAAAAGTTTAATAATGTGATTTAATATCTAATTAATGGAAATAGAATCTATTATATAGTATAAGGCATAGGTCAAAAGCACGATATATCATAATTTTAGACCTTCACATCATTATACTGACTATGAGAAAATACCACACATATCCTAAGTAATATTTATTTTCTTATATATGCTTTCATATTTTAAATTTGATATGATAATAAATATATTAATGAAAAATAGATGTATATTTGTGAAAAAATCAAGATTCAATTTGAAAATCATATATATTTATATATATATATATATTTATGAAAAATCACAATTTAGTTGTATAAGTACAAAGTGAGTTCTTTATATGATAAATATGAAAATGAAAATCATATATATATATATAAAATATGATTTGGTTGTTTAGGTTTAGGTGAGATTTATATAAATCAATATTTTGTGAGTCTCTTTGGACCACCAAAAGATTGTTTTTAGTTCAAAAGGCACGTTCAAATGTAAGATTTCAAAGCATTATTATTTACAACTTTTTGGTGGCAATTTTCACATTTTTTGATATATTTTATTTTCTCCATATAATGCAATCATTGAAATGGTTACTTTATAACAAAATTTTAAGGATTGTTTAAACATTAGAGGTTACAACTTTCTATCCCATTTTTCCCATCTTGAATGTACTTCCTCCAATCACTTTCTATTCTTTATCTTTATATCTTTCTTTCTCCAAATTCTAAAAGAACTTTATAATTAAGAATTCTAAAATATCCTTACAGTTGTATATGTTAGAATATACTACCATATCAGGATGCAGGGCAAGTTGTTCTAGAAAGTTATTCAAGAATTATGAAAAATTTGGCATATGTAGTGCTATGAGAAATAGATCATGTAATTAATATAGATATGCAAACTTATATTCTATCATGTTAATTAATCATTACCTTTAGATGTCCTACGCAATTAGATGTAATGAAAATTAATAAATAGGTGGACCACCCAGATTATCAATTTTCACATTATTACACGGTGTTAATTTTCATTATATTTTTTGTTATATTTCATTTTATGTACCAAACAAAGCTTACAACATTCATTTTATTTTTATATTTTACAGTTTTGCAGATGATACGGTTAGATATATGCTATATTTATTATAAGACTCTTCTTGAGAAAAGCTGAAAGAAAAAGACGATTGCATGTTGAGCAAATCTTTGTTCCACGAGGGTATTGAGAGAGACATGTTACTAGCAAAGAACCAACTTCCATTTCTTGTCTTGAAGGATTTATACAAGGTTTTGAAGAAACAAGACGATGACGATTTCCTTGAACTTGCTCGCAGGTACTTTCGAACATATGATCCATATCATGGGAAATATTCTGCAGAGGAAATCATCAAAAAGAATGATCTCTTGAAGACAGGCTTGGACAATCCAAAACATTTAACTCATTTGATTAGATTTTTCTATATTCCACAAGATCTGACTTTTGAAAGGTGTAAACCTTCAGTTGTAAGGGATGCAACAAAGTTGAAAAGTGCAGGGATAACTTTCAAGCCTGTTTCAGACAATTGCTTGCTAGATGTTACTCTTTAGAAGAAGCACTTCTCGATTGGCTTCCATTCTTGAGTTGGTTACCTTTCAACCTTGTCAAAGCTCGCTTACTCCACAGAATATGTTTTCCGCAACCTTATGGCGTTTGAGTAATGTCACTATCCATAGCTTCATTACATCTGCAGTTATGCTTGTTTGCTTGACATGCTCATTGTTGAGAAAAATGATGCGGCCGTACTCGTTGAGAGTGGATTTATTGTTCATAGACTGAGCAGTGAAATGGAATTGACGACTCTAATTAATAAACTATGCAAAAACATTGTGATAAGTTCACCTGGTTTTGGTACTTATTGGGTTACACCATTGATGGGTAGAGAGCCCAAACAAAAGGGCACAAGCCCAAATAAAATAAATAATTTTACTTATTTATTATTTTAAGAAGAGAGGGAGGGAACGGTTAATGTTAACCATTCCCTCACACCGCACGCCTGAGAGTTTTAAGTGATCGTGTGTGTGCGTGAAAAAAGGATGAACAGTATCAGTTCCAAAAAAGCTCTCTTCTATCGTGTAATGCTCGGTTCTCTTGGGGTAGCTCTCTCTCTTCCTCTCTTGTAAAATGCTCTCGCTCTTCCTCTCAATTTTCCTTCTTGAGTGTATCTACGGTGAACCAGTGAACTAAGTCCGAGTGATTTTGTTTCTATCGCCTGGAATTCTTCATTCTCTATGTGTGGAAGAATACATTCTCAATCGGTATGTATATCTTCCCTATCTTTTATTCTTTCATTGGCATTAGAGCATGTGTTTAGATTCAGGGAAAATCAATATCCACTGCAATTTTTCACTTGAAAATTATAAATTATTTCTCTGAGTTCCATTATTTGCATACGGTATATTTTTATGAGTTTCTTTTTTGGTATATTTTTGTATACTGTTTATACTCATAAAATATGCAAATAGGATTCGGTAAAGGGATCTTAAATTTTAAAAATATATACACAGTGCAGTTTTTGAGTTCTGCAAAATAATTCCTTCCTAGACAAAGAAGTACAATATCATGTAGAGAATGAAGAGACGAATAAAAGGCTACTAAAATTGCATTAAATGAACACTGGATTAGAGAGATAGTGCTGAAAAACATTTTACTCTGCGAAGGAAATTCAAAAAATCAGGTTTATTAAAATCACAATTTTTTGGACAAAAGGAGGCTATCATCATGTAGAGGACGACGATACGAGAAAAACGACACCAAGATCGCCTTAAACGGACGCCGGACGAAGGAGAAAACGGCGAAAAATGGTGACGGGTTCGTGGGTCCGCCACCGGGTCTGAACCGGGTCGGGTTGACTCGGCAGGAGGTCAGGTATGACCTCAGCAACGTATCGTTTTAGCAAAACACCAAAACGACACATCATTTTTACTAAAAAAAAAATTGAAACAGAAAAACGGGCTGGGATAGATTATTAAAAAAAAAAATTAGGCCACAAAAGACCAGCCCAACACAGGTTTAAAAAAAAAAACTTTTATGGGCAGCAGATGACCAGCCCAACAAAAAAATTTCCGTTCTGGGCCGACAACGGATGGCCCTATATATATATATATATAAAAAGAGGTTGGGGTTACTGACGTGGAGCGTGGGGCCTATCAGCACGGGATTGGGCCACGTGGAGGACTCTGTCAAAACGCTGGCGACGCGTGGAAGAAGCTGAGTCGGCGTGTGTGGCCGAAATCGCCGTATACGACGGCGCGTGGAGTTCACACGCCTCCCTCGTGCATGGACTTAGTTTTTTTTTCATTTTTTTATAGTCTAGACTTTCTTGGGGCACATGGGGGCGCATGTAGGGGTATTTTTGGCCACGGTTTACTTCTAAAAATTCCTAAATTCGAAATCTTCAATTTGATATACTATTTGCTTAGTTTTGAGATAATTTTGGATCTGTCTAGAGTTATTTCAGTACATTTTTTTTAATAAATTTTTTTTTAAATTATTTTAATAATTCCTACTATTTTATTGAAGGTAAAAATAATGAAGTAAGAGAATTCTAAAAGCACTGAAATAGTTAGATATGATTATCCAAGTTATGAGTATTTGGAAGAACTTATTCCAGAGGGTAAATTTTTTGATGAAGATCCTGATGAGGAGTTTCTAGAAGAAGAAGAAAATCCTAAGGAACTTCAAGATGTGTATACAGATCTAAATGAGCCAAAGGAAGATGAAATTATTTTTGAAGAGGCTAAAATTGAAGATCAAGAAGTAGATCAACCCCTTACCCACTCTGTAGCACAAGACATAGCAAATAGGGATGCAACAAAAATAAAACATTAAAAAGACTTGTATCTAATTCTTACAAAGTATTCACACTTTGTGGTGAATATGGAAGATGCTGAGTTCTTCACGAACGTCATTATTAAGTTAAGAGAAAATCTGAATACACAAAACAAGAAATATTCAGATTACACCTAGGTCGATGCGATTAATAGAGCCATGAAAATATCGAATCTCATTCTTAAGAGGAAAATTATTAATTTCTGTTTTCCTGTTTAATTTATGTATATTTTTTTATTTATTAATTTTTTTTGTACAATGACTATGTTCTTGTATGGATTTAATATTTTTTAATATATGCTTTATTTGAGTGGGAGCTCTTGAAATACGATTTTTTTTTAGTTAAATATTCTAGTACTTGTATTAAAATTTTAATAGAAAATAATGATAACACTAGCATCTGTGTGATGGGAGATACACTTGTGGTCTCCTGATCATGGAACTAATGAAATTATTATTATTCTAATAAGAAATAATACAAGTATATGACATTGTATATTATACTGTGCTACATGTATATTTTATTAATATATTCTTTAGTTCAGCTCAATAATAGAAATCTTTTATGTGGGATAGTCTAGTAACTGATTTGAGAATGGCGACCAAGACCATAATGGTTGAGCTGAACAAGGAAGATAAACTAAAGGGGGACAATTGGGACATCTAGCACTGAAAGGTTTCGTATATATTGGAAGAACAAGATGTTGTTGAACCACTGACTGTAGTTATGGCACAACCTGAAGCCAGCAATATTGCCCAGCATAGGAGAGACCAAGAGGTCTACATGGCCTGCATAGCACGTATAACTATGCTGGGCACTATGGCCAATGACCTAATGTGTGAGTATGAGAAATATTCAACTGCACAAGCAATGTGGATGGCATTAAAGGATAAGTTTGGAGGTACTTCTACCACCAAACTGAGGAGGCTGACAATTAAGTTTGATACTTATAAGTTAAGGCCTAATACTCCTATGAAATAGTATCTACGAGAAATGGCCAGCATGATCAGAGAACTAAAAGAAGATGGGCATGAATTGTCTGATGAACGGCAGATCCAGGCTGTCATAAGGTGACTCCCTTCAAGTTGGGAAGACATGAAAGTCAACTTAACCCATAATGAGAATATAAACACTTTTAGTGATGTGGCGAAACACCTGGAGCTTGAAGATGAACGTCTAGAGGCCTACAGAGCCTCTGGACAAGCCTATCTGACTGAAGAAGCAGGAACTTCTCACCCTAAGTCCAATTCTAAAAAGGGCAAGAAAAATCAGAAAAAGGGTAGGAAGAATGTCCCAAAATTTAAAAAGGGAAATAAACCTTTCAAGAAAAGAGGGAAGAAAGGTGGAAAGAAGAAGAAGACTGATCTGATTAAGGTTAAGTGCTATTCCTGCCTAAAAATGGGACATTTTGCAAGGGATTGCCCTGAGCAAAATGAACGTGAAAAGGTATTAGTGAATTATGTTAATTCACATATGTCTTATGTTTCAAGTACTATTTTTTTAACAGAAACTATTTCTTCTTCTTGAGTAATTGACTCAAGCTCCACAGACCATGTGAGCAAGGATCGAGGATCCTTTACAGAGTACCATTGGTTTCCGAATCAAAGCAAGTGGCTTTATGTTGGTAACAACGCGAGAATTGAGGTGAAAGGCATAGGAACCTGCAAATTAACTTTGCGAGGTGGAAAAACCTTGATCCTCTATGATGTACTCCATGCACCTGACATCCGACGAAACTTAGTTTCTATTTCCTGCTTATTAATTTATGGGTTTAATGTAAATTTTCATGATAAAGTAGCAGACATTTCATTAAGGATAACCTTTTATGGTTCAGCTTTTCTTTCAAAGAAGTTCTTTGTTATGGACATTGTTGATGTTTTTTTATATGCATGATTGCTTTGCAACTTCTTCCAATTCAGATGTTGATATGAATGCTTGGCATGCTAGACTAGGACATATTAATCAAAATAGAATGATTAAACTAGCTAAAGAAGGATTGTTAGGTGCGATTGATAAAATGGAAATGTCCTTATGTGAGCATTGCCTGGCTGGTAAAACAACTAGAAAACCATTTGGAACTGAAACTAGGGCAGAAACTCCATTGCAATTAATCCATTCATATATTTGTGGTCCTATGAGTGTAAGGGCAAAACATGGAGCTGTTTATTTCATCACTTTCATTGATGATTACTCGCGATTTGGTTATGTCTATTTGATGTCACATAAATCTGAAGTACTAAAATGTTTTAGACGATATATGAACTTAGCTGAAAATCAAATGGACAAGAAAATCAAAGCATTAAGAACCGATTGCAGACGTGAATATTTATCGGATCAATTCAAAAAGCTCTGTGAAGAAAAGGGAATAGTAAGACAACTTACAATCCCTAGCACCCAACAACAAAATGGTGTAGCCAAAAAAAGAAATAGAACATTACTAGACATGGTTAGGTCCATGATGGCACAAGCCAATCTACCCATTTCGTATTGGGGACATGTAATTTTAACAGCAGCCTTCATACTTAACCGTGTGCCTTCAAAATCGGTCACATCAACACCTTATGAGCTATGGTGATAAGTGAACCCTTTTGGAACCCGTCCAAAGAACCCACTTTTATATGTATGACACCCGGATCTTTGCGAAACAAGGGACACAAAGACTGGAAAATTGAAAAATAGTAAGAAGAAAGACAAACAAAGATGAGAATAATCAAGAAAGCACACAAGATATGTTGGTCTAGGTGAATTAGAACCCAAGAGAACCGGTCTCTTGAATCCTAGTTCCGGTGACGCCACAAGGAAGGACCAATTCCTTGATAAGTCATAGTATTCTCTCTAGCACTCAAAGAATCGCAAGAGGTAACTCACAAAAACTGAAATTTTCATTCATCTAAATCTTCAAAAATGTACATGAAAGTTAGCCTTAAATAGGCAAGGTAAAATCTAACCTAATAAGCCTAGAAACCCTAATTAATTTGGGCTTAAGCAATCCTAATAGGAATAGAAGAATTTAGGCCCAAACAACACTCCTATTGGACCTAGGAAACTAGTAAAATAAAATCCTAAAATAAAATAACAAAAATTCATAAGAAAATAATAAAAATAAGACCTAAGCCCTTTATAAACATGCCACCACATTAATGAAATCACATGTTTGGCACATGACATGCTTATTTATAAGGTGGGCTATCAAAAAGACTACTAATTAACTAATTGGGCTTTATTAATTAACAAAGTTCAGCCCATAATTAATAATTAGGCCCAATAATGCTTAAGTCATAATCTATTTTAGTGAAGCACATGATCTTTTAAGTAATCTCTTCCAGTGGACTTCTCTTGGGCTTGAATCTTTCTAAGTGATAAGGCCTCCTCCCATGTTCTTGAATTTGTCCAAGCCATCCTGTACCATATGGGTAAATCGTAAGCCAGATTTAAATATTTTAAAACCCTGGGGTCGGCAGCTTATGTCCATGATCCTCCCCACAAACATGGAAAACTAGGTCCTAGAGGGAAGAAATGTATCTTTATTGGATACTCTGAACAATCTAAGGGTTACGTTTTCATTGGAGAAAACTAGGATGGAAGTGTTACTGAAATAGAATCTAGAGATACAACATTTCTAGAAAACGAATTTCCTAGTAGGGGTGAGGTAGTTCGTACTATATTTCTTTATGAGATACATGAAGAAACTGAGGAACAAATTTATATACCTCAACCTCTTAATTCGAGTGGGAGCTCACAAGGACAAGTACAAGATTTTGTTCAAGAGCAGAATAACTTACAAGAGATTCCACTGCAGAGAAGTAACAGAGAAAGTGTACCAAAGAGATGTTTCTCAATAGAAGGGACTGCACTTATAGTTACCCCACAAGATTATGATGAGCCTAATTCAATACATGAGGCTTTATCATGCCCTGCTAGTAATGAATGGAAGAAAGCAATGGAAGAGGAAATGAATTCAATGAGGATAAACCAAGTCTGGGATTTGGTCAATCTTCCATCTCGACGTAAGGCAATTGGGAATAAATGGATTCTCAAAATTAAGAGAAATGCAGATGGATCGATTGAATGATACAAGGCTCGATTAGTGGCAAAAGGGTATACTCAACAGGAAGGTATAGATTATGAATATACTTTTTCACCTGTTGTGCGTTTTAACTCCATAAGACTAATTCTGGCAATAGTAGCAAGTTTAAATTTAGAATTACATCAGATGGATGTAAAAACCGCATTTTTAAATGGTGAACTGGATGAAGAAATCTATATGCAATAGCCATTAGGTTTCATTGAGAAAGGGAAAGAGAATAAAGTCTGCAAGTTAAAAAGGTCCATTTACTGACTTAAACAATCATCCAGACAGTGGTATTTGAAGTTTCACCAAGCTATAACCTAGTACGATTTCCAGATGATCGACGAGGACCACTATGTATACATCAAGAATTTTGAAAAGAATCTTGTGATATTATCCCTTTATGTGGATGATATACTATTAGCCGGAAATAGTCTAAAATCGATTATAGCTATCAAAGAATGGCTATCTTCGAATTTTGAAATGAAAGACATGGGTGAAGCTGATTATATACTAGGAGTTAAGATCCATAGAGATCGCCCAAGAAAATTAATATCCCTTTCTCAAAAAAATTACATTAGGAAAATTCTTGAGCGATTCAACATGAAAAACTGTAAACCTATGGATACCCCTATTTCAAGAGGAGAAAATCTGAGCTGAGATATGTGTCCTCAGACTGAGTCTGAAAAGAAGATGATGGAAAGAGTCCCTTATTCCAGTACAGTTAGTAGTTTAATGTATGCCATGATGTGTACAAGACCAGACATATGTTATGCAGTTGGTTTGGTCAGTAGGTACCAGTCAAACCCTGGACTGAAACATTGGAAAGCTGTGAAGAGAATCCTGAGATATTTGCAAGGTACAACAGATTATGCCCTATGTTATCAAGGAAGCGATTTACACTTGGTAGGATACTCTGATGCCAATTGGGGAGGAGATCTAGATGAGCGCAAATCGACTTTTAGATATGTTTTTCTGCTAAACAATGGAGCTATATCTTGGTGTAGCAAGAAACAGACTTGTATTGCTTTGTCTACCATGGAAGCAGAGTTCGTTGCATGTTCTGCAGCAGTACAAGAAGCAGTATGGTTGAAAAGATTCATAAAACACTTAGAGATCATTGGTGATAAATTGGATCCAATTTTGATAAACTATGATAGCGAGGCTGCCATTGCCTACACTAAAGATCCCAAGTATCATAGTAAGACAAAGCACATAGACACCAAGTATAATTTTGTAAGAGATGCCATAGCACATAAAAGTGTTACAATTCACCATATTACTACACGTTAAATGATTGCGGATCCCTTTACCAAGCCAATACCTAGAGATATATATGTTGATCATGTAAAATCACTTGGTATTCATAGAATATGATGTAACATAAATCTCTGTAATGATCAATTATATGAATAAAATTAAGTGCATTTTTCTATAATTGAGTCATTTGAGTACATATACTTCTGAAAAATATACAATGTTCAGTATGTCGTATATGTTGATAAGGTTAGCTTTCTCACACGAACAACTGCCTTTGAGACTCATGGAGAGCGGGCAAAGATGAGACATCTTTTGTATTCACTAGTAAATCTGCAAGAGGGCAGATATGACAGTTAAACAATACAAAATAAGTCACCCCGACAAAAGAAGAGAATAGGTCGGGATGAGATCCAATAAATATAAATTTTGGATTGAATTATAGATACCTACAATCCATAATACATGTAACTAGATGAGAATTCTCCAACAAAGACGTTATGATAAGTGGAAGCATTGGTAGAATTCGGGTTAGACACTGTGTGTATCTGAACTTAAATCTGTACGGTGTTAACAACAAAAAACAAAATCGACATATGCTCCTATGTGATAAGAGTAACATCGGAGCATGCAATTCATACTACATGTGTTTTTAAAACTGCAATTGGGAAGTAAGTGAATAGATCTCTGCTTCATTACTGTGTGAGTCCCAGAGAGGAATAAATCCTCTCATTAATGTCCTTATGACTTTGACATTTTCATGGAAAATGATTCAATGTTAGCTAATTTAGCATATATCCAATAGTCATGATAAATTTGATCAAAAGGTCTTATGCTAGGAAAGTAATTGTTTCATATTGAAATGAAATATGGAGGAAAGGAAGATTATCTGAATATATACACTTATACTAGTGTCTAAGACATGTCCGTTAAAAAGTTATGATGTTAACATCTTAAACGTAGACACTAAGTATACAAGAGTTAGGCAATCTAAGTTTATATAAAAACTTATGAGGGAATAGATTTGCCATGAATGAAAGTGTATATGGGTAAATCTAGGACATTCAAGGCATAATACATGAACAAAATAAATGCGAAATACATAAGGTAATTTTATATTGGTCCTCGAAAATGATTTCTAGTATAAAAATACCTAATTATAGATGTCATGCCCATGCGGTCATGGTAGAACACTTAGTATGAAATGGAAAGGAAGAATTGTAAGAGGTTAACCCATCAAGTATGAGTGAGAGATGTTGGGTTGCACCCTTGATGGGTAGAGAGCCCAAACAAAAGGGCACAAGCCCAAATAAAATAAATAATTTTACTTATTTATTATTTTAAGAAGAGAGGGAGGGAACGATTAATGTTAATCGTTCCCTCACATCACATGTCTGAGAGTTTTAAGTGATCGTGTGTGTGCGTGAAAAAAGGATGAACAACATCAGTTCCAAAAAAGCTCTCTTCTATCGTGTAACGCTCGGTTCTCTTGGGGTAGCTCTCTCTCTTCATCTCTTGTAAAACGCTCTCGCTCTTCCTCTTAATTTTCCTTCTTAAGTGTATCTACGGTGAACCAGTGAACTAAGTCCGAGTGATTTTGTTTCTACCGTCTGGAATTCTTCATTCTCTCTGTGTGAAAGAATACATTCTCGATCGTATGTATATCTTACCTATCTTTGATTCTTTCAGTACTCCTTCTGAGGATCTGGATAAACACCCTACAGGAATCGTTGGAATAAAGCTGTGGCTGAACTAAGGTTAGTGTCCTTCTCTAACGTTTGGAAAGGTACAAGAACCATAGCTGGAATTCTTCTACTTATATCGTCCATGGATGGCATTTACGACACGCAGATTTATTTCACAAGATGGGTGAATATATCTCTAGCTTTGGGTCATTCTTGAAATCTTATTGGCCCAATTAGTTTTGGAGCTCTATAATCGAATAAGGGTTGGTTATAAAGTGTCAAACTTCTTATCCATAAACTAGATTGGGATTTGCGCATTTGTACATGGCCAAAAAAAAAAAGTCTCACAGTGTCTTGCTGGAGGTTTATTAAATATATAGATAGTTCTCCATTGACCTAATGAGAAACAAGGATCCATGAGTATACCAAATACCAATCATATTTAGGAAAAAATTATTTTTTTAACTAAAGTTTATATAATTAAGATGTTTTTTTCCGATCAAATTAGATGTGAATTTATTATTCATCACTTACCTTATAATGAACTTTATTATTAACAAGTTATAGGCATGTTTTTGGATTAACTTTCTAACACGGTAATTTACTGTTATTTTCCGTTTTATAAATCTACACCAATCTCTCTCATGAAACAAAATATTGAATCTTCCACTCCATTAATTGACTGTTAAATCACTCAATTTGACATTTTTTAAAACCAAAATAATCATAAAATTAAATATTTATTCAATAATATTTCAAACATCTATAGTTCTATACTTTTTAACTTTCAATTTGATACGATTTTGACCATATCATAATTAAGATAATTAATTTTATAATTTTAATTTTTAGCTCATATATTGGAACTTATTTTGGCTAAAAAAAAGTTACTCAAAATTTCAACAAGTTCTATGCATTTTTCTTTAACTAAAAATTACTGAATATATTTAACATGCAAAAGGATTAAAAAATCACTATTTTTTAAACAAAATCATTTGTAATGGGACAAAATAACCATTTGAGAAAAGGACTATACAGATAAAAATAATTGCTATTCTTAAAGCCAAAAATATGAGTTGAGCTTGATAGGCTAACCCGTTTAGCCTAAAGAAGCAATAGGCCGAGCTTCAAAATCTAAGGCCCGCAGAGAAAATGGACTTCTAAACCTAAGCATGTAAAGTTCATTTAAAAACATGGGTGAGCTCATGTGACCCACAGGTTAGCCTGTCAGCCCTTTTAAAAAAATTGTATAAAAGAATAAAGCCCTCCCCTAAAGTTTAAAAAGTCAATAAAAATATTCCATAGTCTAAACTTTTCAAATATTGTCATTGATGTTGATTGTGATTGGAATTTAAATAAGAAATATTCAAACATTATCTTTAGATTTAAGTGAATATATGAATTATAGAATTTAAATATTACTTTTGAACTTTAGTTCTATAAATTGATGATAAAAATTAGAATTGTATGAATTACAATTTAATTATATGGTGAATGTTAAATGACATTTAATATCATGTGTAGAAAAAAAATGATTTTCATGTGAAAGGAATTAAAATTAAAAACAAAAGACATATATAGACTCATAAGACTATTGGGGATGGTCATGCCTCAAAAAATGAGGTCAATTTTAAAATGGGCTTACAAACTCAACCTGTGACAGGCTAACCCATATGGGCCAGCTTGGCCCATTTCCCCATCTCTGTCTATTCCTTAATTTCCTTTTCCTTTCAACTATCATTCTTGGCTTTAACCCAATGAAAGTTAGAGTGATAAAAAAAGGATCAAAGAACTTTTTGGCCCACACAAATTTTCCCAAATTTTTAGATTGGTCCCTATGTTTTTATTTTGATTAAATAACTTTTTATTGTTTTATATCATTAAAAAGTTGACCTTTAATATTTCAAAAACTCATCAATTTAATCCATCTATCATATAAGATAGCATTAATGTAACAACCCTAATTTAACTAATTCAGTCGTGTATTACCAGATTTATACATGACTGGAGGGGCCAACACTAGAAGAAGGATGAAAAAAATGAGCAAATTGTAGAATGGGATAGAAAGCACTAGTGTCATGGTGCCGAGTTGGGAACTTTGTTTAAAAAAGCTCGACCCAAATGACCAGAACAGTGAATACACGAGGGAGAATGGCGGCTCTATTAGGGTTTTGTTATTTTGTGCTTGTGGGTCATGATTTGGAGTCCTAAGAAACTTGAATTTCGAAGGTATGATAATTCTCATCTCCTCCTCTCCTCTTTCTCCATGTTTTAAGGTAGTTTTAGAATAAAACTTCCTCGTATCCTAAAAAGGGTTTTATATTTAAAATTAAGACAAAATATCCTATATTTAGGATAAAAAAAATTAATTAAAATTTTTAATTTCTTTTAAACTAAATATCATTTCATAGAAGTCCTTTAAAATAATTATCCCTTTAATTTAATTAAATAGAACTTTAAAGTTTTTTATTAAATTTTGAAAATCCCATCTAGATGGGATTTATTTTAATGTTAATTTGTATTATACTAAATATATTATAAATATAAATACTAGATATATCAATATTATATATTATTATAATTATATGATTATATGGGGAAGGGGAGGGTGGGGGATGGGTGAAGGGTGAAGGGGACAGCAAGGGGATAGGGTGGCAGGCTATTTTTAAAAAAATAAAATAAAATAATACATCTTAATTTGTATTGTACTGAGATATATGTCAGTAAAAAATCGATCTCAATGTCATTAAGATCGAGATATGGAATTTATAGTATCCTGGAAAATAATATTTGATGTATAGCATTTTGATAATTTAGTTTTATATTTGTAATGTACGGATAAAAGAACCCAAAATGAGTGGTTTAAATTTAAAAAGCAAAGTCACATACAAATGAAAATTTGCAAGAAGACGCCAAATGACAGTGACTCAGCAGATCCTGATGGATGCAGGAGTCGGTGCTTGAGAAAAAGCTAGGAACATACCGATTCACGGCACTGAAAGGCAGAAAGTTAGTGTGACAGATAACTATGATCGATAATATGTAAATATCTCATTCGTCATGAGGTCTGACCTAATGCTGGTCAAACCCATAAACTCAACTCACCATGACTTTCTCCCAAACAGGTAAGGTAACGTTGGATGTTTTGTGACCACCTCATATTTGGATGAATTTAATAATTTAATATTGAAACTTATACACTTTTGCTTGTGCTTATTACCACCATTTTTTAAGGGCATACTTAATTACGAGCATTTAATATGTACTAGTATTATAAGTATATATGGCCTTCATTTCGGTTTATAAGACAATTTTAACTACCACATACGGACTAAGGGTGATAGTTAATAACTGATAAGAAATTTCATCATTTTCTAAGTCATCCTCATTAAATATTATTTAAAACAATTGAACTATGATTTGAACTTCTCAACATTAATTAACGTCCATCCTCGCTTAGGGATATTTTGGACAAAATAAAATTAAATACACTACGTAATTCATAAAATGTCTTATAGTATGAAATATAGATTTTTCAGAAATATGCTTTATAAATCAAAATAAAGGGAATAGTTTTTTACAAATGGCAGAAAATTGAAAGCATTTTTTTTCCAGCCACAATTAGTGGTTTGTGACATTATTTACATTGAGCATGATGATCTACAATTTTATTCAATGGTGGTTATAGTCTAGAACACATGTGTACCAACTTAATTTCACTACAAAAAAAAAATATATTAACGATGGAAAATTCTATCACTAATCTATTGCTAAACATGGATAAGACCATCAGTAATTCATCAATGATGATATCATTCCAATGCTAATATCTTCATGGCTAATTTGTTAGCGAAGTTGTTAAACAAAATAAATAAAAAAGTCAGGAAGTTATTCCCTCAACCAACAGTACAATTTCTAGAAGCCACTCTTCTTATGCTTCTAATTAAACTTGTTCCTTGTTCCCTGGCTAACCCAACACAAATAGAGAGACTAGTGGTGAGGAGCGATTCGAGGAAGCACCACATAATCTATAGTATCTCCAATGTGAAAATTCCAACACATATATGTTGGAAATTATTTTAATTTATTAAAGTGGATTAGCATCAATTAATTAATACAGAATAATTATAAGTTTAGGCAATTAGTTTAATATTAAATATTAAGCCTAAGAATAGATTAGGCATTTATTTAATCATATGTGTTCTGTGATATGTTATATCATACACATAAGACCATTTGGGTAGAGGCCCCAACTAATAGCCCTTTAGTGATCATTATTTCCTATCACAAATCTGACTTGATGGAGAAGATAAGATTAAGTTTTATTTATTATAAGAATTTAATCCTTGATATAAGTTTGATTATCACTTCCAGAAAGCCCTAGTACTCTTTCTTCTCTTCTCCATCTCTTTGGAACCTAAGGGGCAAAGTCAATTGTAGTACTCTACCTTTATCTTAAAGGACTTTATCTGAGAATCAACAATGGCATCCTCAAGAACCACATCAGGTAAGTACATGATTTAATGATATAATAAATATAATTTATTATACTTCTGATATATAGTATCAGAGCCTAGTTAGAAGTATGATTAAATTGATGTATAGATATAGTGATTGCTTCTGAAATTCGTTA
Organism: Adenanthera pavonina; assembly: GCA_026686845.1. Classification (NCBI taxonomy): domain Eukaryota; kingdom Viridiplantae; phylum Streptophyta; class Magnoliopsida; order Fabales; family Fabaceae; genus Adenanthera; species Adenanthera pavonina. Next base: position 3,616,465 of record JAIVEN010000019.1, on the reverse strand, counting down.
CTATGTCAAAAATTCCCAATTTTGCGTGTTCAAAGCCTTAGGAATTGGGATCATTAAAATTTGATCTAACAACATGAGATTAACTGAAATTAATGCTACATATATATTTTAGGATGTATTATGTATGATTAATTTGCATTAATTTGTGCAAAATATATTTGAAACTCAGAATCAAATTAATGTATTTTTCAAGTTTCTTGGGGCTTTTATATGCATGGATTTTCGACCTCTATATGTGTAATTAACATGGGGTTATTGTTTGTGTGGGACATCAGAACATTTTTATGTATTTAATTGTATTTCCATGCTGCTATACTGATGCATCAAAGAGTTAGGGTTTGATTTTTTTCATAATGATATTCTTTGCATTCCCTTCATTAATAGGCTTGATTGAATCATGGATATTGTTAAAAATAATGCATAGTGCTGTTTTCTATATCATTGCATTCGAAATAGCACAGTTTCGAAGCTTCGAGACTCAGTCACGCCCAGTTGTAGTGACGTGCCCGTGAAGGCGCGTGTAGATCATGCATATTTTTTAGGGTTTTTGGGGGCCTAGAAAATTATATTATGATTTTTGAAAAATATATTTGGCATGGAAAATATATCTTATATGATAAATTTTGGCCTACAAAATTTCATGAGTATATTGCATATTATTATGCCCACTAGTATTTAATCACTCTCTCTGATTGTAGGCATAGTGATGTAAATAAATTTAAAAGCCTTTAAATATTTGTTTTCCCATGAATTTTGTTAAAAAAAACTTTTTATTATATAGTTGCTATAACTGAATACTAATTGGAAGTCTTGTTTGTCATTATGTTGTGCACGCATAATTAATATCTCCCAATTTTCTTTTTTTTTTTAGTTTCTGCTTTTCAGTAGCTATCTATGGTTAAGACTCTTAATGGGACAAACTATGATGATTGGAAAGAGTCTTTGAACATATATCTGAGACCATTGCTGAGAAAGATTTGGCACTTAGAGAGCCTAAGTTGGCAAATCCTACATATGAGTCTAGTGCTGCGGACAAGAAATACCATAAACAATGGTATAAGTCAAACAGAATTTGCCTAGCTGTGATTAAATACACTATTGAGAAGGGGATTAGAGAAAGCATCCCAGACAAGGAAACAACAGTAGAGTATCTAAAAGTTGTTGGTGAAAAAATTAAGAAACTTGATAAAACCTAGTAGGCTTACTATCTTTCATTGCTTGACAACACTCGATATGATAGAACATCAGGTGTCAGAGAGCATATTATGAAGATGATTCATTATTATAATAAGCTAAAATCATCTGGTATTAATCTGGGAGAAAGTACCTTGGTTTATCGAGTTCTTATTCATTCTTGAGAACCTTTTATAATTTGCAACAGGCAGAGTGGTTAGTGGACTAGATGATATCAATTGTCACTCAGGAAGAAGAGGCAATAAGGAAAAACAATTATCAACCACCATTTGTGAATCAAATATCCCGTGGTTATGGGAGTAAGTCAAGTGGCAATGATAGGAAGGGAAAGAAACCACAAACACATAAATCTGGCAAACCTGAGTTCAAGAAGAGTGGAGATAATGGTAAGGAAGCACAAAAGAAATTCAAGGACAAGTGTAATTATTGTAAAGCACCTGGGCACAAGGTGTCTGAATATTATAAGTTGAAGAATAAGCGTGAGAAGGAAGGTATATTTTCTGCCCCTCTAGCTTTAGTGTGTTTTGAATCTAATATTGTTGAATCATCTTCTGAATTTTGGTGGTTGGATGGTGGTTCAATGGTTCATGTTGTAAACTCTTTGCGGGGGCTCAACTATAGATGGATCCCAAGTGAATGAGAGAAGACTATCTTGGGAGTAGCAAGCAATAGAGTAGCAGTAGAGTTTATAGGATTAGTCTCTTTATGTTTACCTTCAGGACATGTTTTGAATTTGAATAATATCGTTTATGTACCTTCTATCAGAAGGAACTTGATTTCTACTTCTGTTTTAGATACTTGTGGTTGTTCCTTTTGGCAAGGGAATAGAAAGACTATTTTATTTCTATTATTGTTGGCTCTGCTACATTATGTAATGGTTTATACTGTTTGAATTTAAATATTTAGCTTGTTGAACATTCTAGTGCTCCTGTTAATGCTGTGATTAGACACAAATGTGAAAGAATTAACGAAAAATCTTTGATGTTGTGGCATCAACCATTGGGCCATGTTTCTAAAGATAGATTGGAGAGAATGGTTAGGTAAAGTGTGTTGCAAAATTTAGATTACTCAGATTTTGAGATTTGTGTGATTGTATTAAGGGAAAACTTCCCGTTGGAGCTAGAACCAAGAGGTTAGATAGGTCTTAAAATATTTTCGACCTAATTTACACCAATATATGTGGACCCATTATGCCTCCAGCCATGGGCGGATTCAAGTTTTTTATTACTTTCATTGATGACCACTCTAGATATGGATGGATTGATCTTCTACATGAGAAATCACAATCTCTAGATGCCTTCAAGAATTTTAAGGCTGCAGTTGAATTGAAGACTGATAAGACCATTAAATGTGTTAGGTCTGATAAGGGTGGAGAGTACAATGGGAAATATACTGAAGTTGGTTGGAATCCAGGTCCATTTGCTTTATTCTTATAAGAACATGGTATTGAAGCTTAGTATATGATGCCTAGAGCCCTTCAACAAAATGGGATTGCAGAAAGGCGTAATCGCACCCTTATGGACATGGTTAGAAGCATGATACATCACTCCACATTGCCAAAATTCTTGTGGGGTGATGCTTTAAAGACTGCAGTTTATATTTTAAATCTGGTGCCTAGCAAATCAATGCCCAAAACACCATATGAACTATATTTTGGAAAGAAACCCGGCATGAAATATTTTAGAGTATGGAGTTGTAGGGTGGAAGTGAGACCATATAATCCTCAGTTGAAGAAGCTGGATTCTAGAACAATCAATGGTTTTTTCATAGGATATTGTAGAGGATCAAGAGGGTGTAGATTTTATTGCCTAGGTCATACTACCCAAGTAATTTAATCTGATCAAGCATTTTACTTTGAGGATGACTTGTGTAGTTTTTACACCTAGGGTTATCAATTTACGCAATGAAAGCACCCTCTTGCCTATGCCCACTGTGATTCCTTCTTCAACATATGAGAATGATGAAATACCACCCTCCACATGCATTGATGAACAGTTGGATTGAGACGATCTCAGAGAATCCACAGACCTACAATACCAAATGATTATTTGGTCTATTTGCAAGAATTTGAGTCAGATGATGTTAATGGCACGGATCCTATATCTTTCCGATATGCAATGTTAGATCCTCATACTTCTGAATGGTTGGAGGCCATGAAAGATGACATAACCTCTATGCATTGTAATCATGTGTGGGAACTCACTGAGTAACCTAAGGGTTAAAACCAATAGATTGTAAGTGGGTATTTAAGACAAAACATGGTTCTACTAGTAAAGTTGAAAGGTATAAAGCCAGACTATAATCAGAGAGAGGGCATTGACTACACAGAAACATTTTCTCCTGTGTCTACAAAAGATGCTTTCAAAATAGTCATGGCTCTAGTTTCAAAGCTTGACCTTTAACTTCATCAAATGGATGTAAAGATAGCTTTTTTAAATGGAGACTTATTTGAAGAAGTTTACATGATTCAACTTGATTGTTTTGTTAAGCTTGGTAAAGAGCACTTAGTGTGTAAACTCTGAAGATCTATTTATGGGCTAAAGCAAGCATCTAGGCAATGGTATTTGAAGTTTGATGAAGTTGTCACCTCTTTGGAGTTCATTGAAAATACTTCAGATAAGTGTATTTATCAAAGGTTTGATAGAAGCAATTTGTTCATTTTAGTGCTTTATGTGGATGACATCCCACTGGCCAACAACTCAATGAATTTCTTGAATGAAAAAAAATATATTTTATCATGCCACTTTGACATGAAGGATCTTGGTGAAGCCTCTTTCGTCCTTGGGATTCAGATCCATCGTGATAGAACCCGTGGCATTTTGGGTTTGTCTCAGGCAACTTATGTTGAATGAGTACTTAAGAAGTTTGGTATGGATACTTGTGCCTCTAGTCTTGCACCTCCTCAGAAAGGAAACACATTATCTCAATCACAATGCCCTCAAAATGATGTTGAGAGGGCAGAGATGGACAAGAGACCTTATGCTTCCACTGTTGGTAGTCTGATGTACTCATAGGTATGCATTCGTCCTAATATAACATTTGCAATTGGTGTACTCAGTAGATATTTGAGCAATCTTGGTATGGATCACTGGACAGCCATTAAGAAGGTCATGAGATACCTTCAAGGTACAAAAGATTATATGCTGACATGTAGAAAATCTGATTCATTGGAGGTTGTTGGCTACTCAGATTCTGATTTTGCATCTTGTGTAGATGATTGTAAATCAACTTCTAGATACATCATTATGATGTGTGGAGGAGCTATTTCATGGAAAAGTGTCAAATAGACACTTACAGCTACCTTAACCATGGAAGCAGAGTATGTCGCTTGCTATGAAGCCACCTATTAAGTTGTATGGCTAAAGAAGTTGATATCTAGCCTGCGTTTGATTGATTCAATATCATGACCTCTGATCATATTCTATGACAATTCTTCTGCCGTGCACTTCTTTCAAAATCATAGGAATTCCAGTCGTACCAAGCATTTTGATGTTAAGCTCCTGTTTGTTAGAGAGAAGATTATTGAATCTCAAACTCATATAGTTCACATATCTGCCGATCGTATGCTTGTAGATCCGTTAACTAAAGGCTTACCCATAATGGTTTTTCTAGAACATGTAACTCATATGGGTATGGTTAAGTCCTTTTGATGTAGTCTTGGTTTAGTGGGAGTCTAATATGTTTATTTATTCATGTTTTTTGGATCTTTTATGTATTTTATTTTAGTTCAGACGTTGAAACATTATTGATGCGTTTATATCATTTGTTTCCCTAACGGATTCAATGATTTTTTGTAATTACGCTTTATGTCACTTGTTTCCCTAACAGACTCAGTGATTTTATGTTCTTTCTTTTCTGAATTATGATTGAAAGATCTATTATTCATTATGTTCTATTCAAAATGTGAAATCTCATGATTATTATTGCTTGATTCTCCAACGGATTCAGTGATTTTGCATAGTTTCACTTTCTGAATTCTAGTCATGGCTTAATATACACTAATTACTTGAATCTTATGTTGTATATTCCAATTAATTAATTAATGCTATCCAAGTGGGAGATTGTTGGAAATTATTTTAATTTATTAAAGTGGATTAGCATCAATTAATTAATAAGGAATAATTATAAGTTTAGGCAGTTATTTTATTATCAAATATTAAGCCTAAGAACGGATTGGCCCTTTATTTAATCGTGTGTGTTCTGTGATAAGTTATATCACACACATAAGCTCATTTAGGTAGAGACCCCAACTGACAGCCCTTTAGTGGTTAGTATGTTCTATCACAAGTCTGACTTGATAGAGACGATAAGATTGAGTTTTATCTATTATAAGAATTTAATACTTGATATAAGTTTGATTATCGCTTCCAAAAAACCCTAGTACTCTTTCTCCTCCTCTTCGTCTCTTTGAAACCTAAAGGGCTAAGTCAATTGTAGTATTCTACCTCTTCTTGAAGGTCTTTATCTGAGAACTCAACAACAGCATCCTCAAGCACCACATTAGGTAAGTATATGATTTAATGATATAATAAATATAATTTATTATACTTCTGACAATATATACCTAATGGACCCTCATCAAATAATTGTCTAATGAATTTTATTCCGTCCATTCCATTTGATCTATCATTTTGAGATTTTTCACACAAATTGATAAAATCATTAAATAACATATATTATTGTAAAATGTAATAATGTTTTCAAAAAATATTTTTAACTTAAATGTTAAAAAATAACTATGTACTTCAGTTACTATTTATTTTAATGAATGGAAAATCAATAAAAAAATAACTAATATCTTATCGGTAAGGTGAAACAACCATTAAATTAGAATTTTCCAAAATGACAAATAAAATGACACCAAGGAAGTATCTTAATTAGTTTTGTTTCACTTTTTCTCTCTCTTCATCAAATCATATTTTTCACCTTTTTAATTGGGGGACTGACACTTAAAGACTAAAATAGTAAATTTATTACAAAACATGACATTATTACTATTTATCTTTTCAGTTTTACTACTTAAACTTCTAGTTTTTACTAATATTAAGAAAATCAAACTGGTTATAGGACTAATCAAGACACATGTTCAAAGTTTAATGATCTAATTGAAGTCAGACCGGTCATAATTAATATGTATCACAAACTTAAGTTGATGTTATCACATCAAAAAATTCAAGAAAAAAACAAAAAAAGAGGAAAGATTGAAGAACAAAAACTATAGGAGGGGAAGGACATGGACCTTTATCATCAAATACTTTTAATAATCATATTAAAAAATTAAAAGAATTAAGTTTAAAATTAAAATATAGATAAATATTAGATATTACAATGATTGAAATGATGTTATTACATAAAAAAATTTTGTTAAAGAAATTAACAAAAAAATATAAAGTTCAATAGCAAAAAAATGATATCATGTAGGGATGTGGAAGCAAGTCCCATATCGTGCATGTCAAGCCATCGGGTGGATATTACTCCTGAACTAAATGAAGGTTGGTATTCTGAAAAATGTTTGGGCAGCTTCTAGTGGGTTTGTGGGCTGCATGAAGCCCACGGACCAATTTTCTCTTTTTTTTTTTTTGTAAAAGTTGATGTTCCTTGTCTTAAACTTGACTGGTTTATGACCGATCCCTTTTCAATTTTCTTAGTCAATTTTTTATTACTAGTATTTACTATTATTTATTATTATTTTTTATTTAAAATATAAGCCATATTTTAAAAAAAATTTTTGGTTTAAAATATAAATTTCATTAGATAATTTTTAAGGTATTAAATGTTCTTTTTCCTATTTTGCCCTTATCTATAATTAAATATAGGAGAAATAACAAATTTTAAATACAATGTGTTAAATATGAATACTATTAGAAAATAATGTATTTTTTTGATAGATTTAATAAGTAAAACTACATTTCTTAATTCCTATACAATTAGTTAAATATGACTTATATTTCAAATCAGAAAGAGTAATTAATTATATTTATAGTTAAAACCGTTAAAAATGTTATATTTATTATTTTTATTATCATTAATTATTTTCGGTACTGTTTAATCTAACAATGAGTCTTTTTTTAATTTAAAAAAATTATCTCCGTTTGCAAAAGTGTTACTCCCCGACTCTGTTATGCTCATTCAAGAAGATATTGTACTGTAACAATAATTGTAATGAGACTCTAGCACATTACAATCCTAAAGTGTATGAGTTTTTTCAATTATATGAACTTGCAAATTAGGTTTATCGCTTTTTTTTTTATTTGCAATGGGACATCCTTCCCATTGTGAAATAAGAAAAAAAAATAATCTAGTTGTAGATGAATTTGCAGTTTTATTTTAGCCGAAGATGAATTTGCAAATTACCATCCTCAAATTTTTGCGGGAGGGCATCCTTCTTAAGCCATACTTCCTCCTTCAAATCCTTAATATAAATCATTTTTACCTACCTAATTAGAATTAAAAAAATTTTGTTACATCTTTAAAATTATCTTAAAAATAATATAGTTTCCATTTTTATCCCTTAATAAATACAAAAAATTTAAACAATTCACTTTCTCTCTTATAATTAAATAAGGGTACTTTAAAAATAAAGTAATTAATATTTTACAAACCTATGGGATGTGACTTATATATAGGACCATAAAAAGTTTATATAATGTAACTAATAAAAAGGACTGGAGGAGTAAAAGCATCATGTCCATGTAATAAAAAACTAATTACTAGCAATAAAAATTTTTAAATAAAAATTTAACACTCATATTGTTAGATTAAATAGTTAAAAATCTAATGATAATAAAAATAAAAAATGCTTATTTTTAATATTTCATCCATCCAAAATTTAAGTCTTTTTTCAGAAGTTTTTTTATCCAAAATATAAGTCTCATATCGTAATTTTTAGGATATTAAATTTTTTTTTTTTACTTTATCCTTATTCACACTTAAATACAAGAGAAATAATAAGCTTTAAATATAACGGATTAAATAGTGATGCTATTAGAAAATAATATATTTTTTAAATATATTTAATGAGTAAAAATATATTTTTTAATTATTATATAATTAGTTAAATAGGAGTTATATTTAAAAGAAAAATAACTTTTAAGATAAAAAAATTTAATAAAAAGTTGAGAGAAAAGGTGAAAAAAGTATGATTGAGTGAAGAGAGAGAAAAAAAACGTGAAACTAAAGTGACATTAAATCCTGCAACTGTGGACCCATGGTGTATAAGTTGGAATTCTAACACTGGGCAAAGTAAAGATGACGTGGTCCAAGCAATTAAAATGTTCCAACTCAAGTGAATCTAATCTTATATGTCATGATTTAATCTCCAAGGCATTAATTTCAATTAAAATTATTTGAATAACTCTTTTTAAAAAATAATCCTTCCATTTCAAATTTTAAGAAAAATGATTTTGGTGTTTCATAAAACTTTATGTGATATTGTCTCTTTTTAAATTATAAGAAACCTTTCAATTATATCACATAGATTAAAAAGGGAAGTTGAAATTAGTTAATTAACTAGATTTTTTTTAAGAAAATTGCTGAACATTTTTAAATTAACCCTAATTAATATCAACATTAAAAAGAGAGATATTACTCTCTTTTGTTTAATTTGTAAAAATTATTATTTTATAGTTTTTCACATATATCAAGAAAGTCATTAAATAATCTAGAATATTGTAAAATTTAATACTCCCTCTTATCCTAAACATAAGGTGTTTTTTAAAATTTTTTTTCATAATATAATATATCATGTAATATTATGGGATGAGTTTTCTTTTTTATTCCTTACATCTAATGACTAATCTTGTAAATTATCTAGTGAAATTTCATCAATTATTTTAATTTGTTGGGCTCATTTTCTCACTTTTCTTACACAAGCCATATTGAAGATTGTTAATTAAGTGAAGTTTACATTATTTTAATTAATAAGGATGAAAATAGAATCTTCAACTCTTTTTTGAGAAATTTGTGAAGATATAATCATAGTACTAAAAACCGGATCGGATCGGACCGGCCGGTTGGACCGATCCGACCAGGAACCGGCCCCTGGTCCGGTCTAGTCGCAGATAGGAATTGGGGGATTTCGGAACTGGTATGAACCGGTCAAGAATCGGGGGAACCAGTCAAAAACCAGTAAAAAAATCGGTAAAAAACCGGATTGAACCAGTCCCGACTTTTTTTTTTTTTTTTCAAATTTTTTAAAAATATATTTTTTAAATAAAATAACATTATTTTTAGTACTAAGTAGCATTATTTTTAGTATAAATTTTTTCTTCCTATATTATAATATGTTATAAGTATTATTATGATACATAATGATTAATAATGATAAATTTACTTAACAAATAATATGAAAATAGAATATCAATTGACTATATTATTATAAATATATTAATTTATTCACAACCGGTCCGACCTCGATTTGACCCCAGTCCGACCACTGAACCTTGAATGGTTATCTTATCCGGTTTAATCACCGGTCCGGTTTTTAATACCTTGGATATAATAAACTTTCTTTAATACGCGTGAAATAGTTGCAAACACCTTATATTTAAATTTAGGAAAATAGTATTTTACCAAAATATCCTTAATTTAAATGTTCTCTAAAATAATTCATTTAATATTAATAAAGAGTAAAACATTGAAACAAGTAATCAATGCTTTATTGAAACTCTAAAGCCATAAATATTGCGAAAAATCTTAAAAGCTCTAAAGTGACAATTTTTATGAACCAGTAAAGTATTTGTAAACTGGAGAAGTGTGCTTTTGAAAAAAAAAATAAAGCTTATAAATGTTTTACTAATTCTTATAAAGGGTCTTATAATATGAAACACCATAATCTTCTAGAAAAGGTCTTATAATTTGAAACAAAGGGAGTATCAAGCAAATATTGGGTAAATACAAAATATATAGTACAACTATTGAAACCAATTTATTTAGTTTTTTGCACCACTATAAGACTGAAAAACCTCTAAAATTACAATAGATCAAATATAGAAATATATCAATAGAGCAATCAATGTCAAAACATATCAATAGAGCAATACATTCATGCGAACATTACTAACAGAATGAATTAATAGTTTAATAGATCTTTGAGGCTTTTGATGAAACCAGCAATAGAGACAGGAAGAACAATAATGTCAGCAGGTGTACCAGTGCATCTCCAAAGCTCTCAAAAGCATACCAACCTTAATTCTACGGAAAGTGTTGTTGATAGGGTTGGAGTGTCGATCTAGTTTCCTTGAAAGAGATAAGTATAACAACTATTATTTACAACAATGTTTTTGCAAATTTTATTAAATAGATGAGCTATAAAATACCACTCTCAACTAGCACATCCATATCTTCTTCAGTTTCAATGAGATGGTCAAATAGAGAAACATGGTTGCAAACTATTAATTAAGATTAATTTATGTTAAACATATAATTTTTTTAAGGCTTTCATACCTTATTTATATTGATTTTGTTATAAATGATATTAATTTGTAACCAACATTAATAGACAAGATAAGTGGAATAATGAATGCAAAAGCCTAGAGTATTTCTATGGGTTGATTAGATAAATAATCATATAAAATAATAAAAAAATAAATAGAATTTTATTTTATTTTATTTTTTATTCCATCGCACTATTAAATTATACTCTTTGAGGTTAATAAAAAAATTATCATAGGTATCTTTGATATGGTAGGTTAATCAATAAGTAAACTTTTATTCATATTTTTTTATAGGTATAATTTTTTTATGTTGGGATTTATAACTCACATCTAATATAAATGCTCTGGATTCAAATATCATGAAAAAGGAGATTTATAAAGTGTCCTGAAATGAAAATTATAAGCAGTTAGATAGTTGGAGGTGTGCCATGCATAATAATACCATATGGCATAAATAGATAAATACATTTGTGATATTTACAGATCATCATCTAACCCGTGGAATTATCTTGACTTTCAATTTCCAACAATTTAAGAGTTCCTAATTTTTTTTAATTTAAACTTTATCATTCGTTCATGAGGATCTCTCAGTTTTGCAAAATTTTGCCGTTGCTTCAATCAAATGACGAGTTTGAGAAATCTGAGTCTCTTAATTTGATAAAACTCTTTATTTATCTGATAAAGTTTAATCATATATTGGATGTACATTGAGGGGCCACATCAATTATTAAATAATTCTCTCTGTTTTTCTTCTTAAAAAAAAAAATCAAAATGGTTTGAATCCTGAACAACTATTCACTCACTATCCATCCTACCCTTACCACAATAATTACCACTTTAGTTTGCCAAGTTTAAGTTTAACACAAGTTTATACTATAATGAATAATATATATATATATATATATTTTTTTTTTGAGTAAAAATATAATATATATATATATATATGTCATTTATTTATTAAGTAAAGTGAAAAATGTTTTTTAAATTAAAATAAAGATGATTTACAATTTAAAAAAAGATTGAAAAAACAACTTAAAGTGAATAATGATATAATTTTCAATGTATTATTATTTTCTCTCCCTCTCCTTTTAAACCTAATAATGTAACATTAAAATTCATTTTCCCTTTCTTCACCTCCCCTTCTACAAACTCAGGAAAAATTAAAATCTCTTTCCTTCCCTCTATTCCCCTCCATTAAAATCTCTTCCTTTACCTCCCATTCTCCATCTTGAACCAGATAGACCTTAAATAATAATAGAAAAATAGAGTATGACGAAGCTTACCCAGCATTTTCCTCTCAAAAGTTTCAAGCACACTATTCTCTAGTCTCTTAACTAGATTTTTCTATCAACCGCAGGTCAAAAGCCATTTTATATAAAGCCTATATAACTAATTCCTCAAAATCATAATTGGAACAAAAGAAATATAATGGCAGACTCTGTAATATAGTCCTGAGTTCCAATGGAATCATAGTGTAAAGCATTGATCCATTGTATTTTACTTCATTTGAAATAAAATCGATATCAAAATTTAAAAATAAAATGAAATAAAACCCAATTTGAACGGTCTGAAATCAAATCTAAATAATGCATATGAAGTGATTACAAGTATAATGTTTATTTGTTTGGATGAATTTTTTAAATTCATCTGTAATGAACATAAGCCACGTAGTTGTTTCTTATCTAGCAAAATAGAATATTTTTCAACCAATGAGAAACAATATTACATTATAAGTATACCAAATATTTAAATGAATTTTGTAATTTATTTTTTCAAAAAATTTACAGTTAAAAGGTTGTCTTAATTTTCAATCATACTTCTTTTAGGACCAAATATTTCAAACATAATAATAATAAAATTTGAATGAGCTAAATCAAATTTAGATGACGAAGATTATTTTAATTTTTTCTAATTCCAAATTCAATGGAACATGTCATCTTACTAGAGAGAATCCAAATTTTTCATTCACAAGCACACGTGTTTCACTACTGCAACACCCCACTTCCAAGACCGTGTTGTCCATTTTGTGACTCAAATAACGGTTCTCTCCTTTTTTTATTTGTATGTATAGGAGAGATTTGCAAAATGTTAATTATCTAATGGGGGCTCGGGCTTTTGATTTCACTTGTCAAGGGTCGGTTGCATTTATAAACCTAACATCTCTCACTCATACTTATTGTATTTGTCATCTACAACTTCTCTTCTCATTTTCATACTAGAGCTCTACTATGACCGCATTGGTATGATGACCCTATTTGGGTGTTCTTGTACTGTAAATCCTTTTGTAGGACTAGTACAAAACAACCCTATGCCTCTTGTACTTGTCTCTTTTTGAATTATGCCTTGAATACCTTAAATTTATCTATGTGCACTTTTACTCATAGCAAATTTAATCTCTTTCAAGTTTTTAGTAAAACTCATAGTGCATTTCTTTTATGCATTGTACTATTCCTACATTTATGATGTCATTTGAATTGACTTCATCATGATCGGCCTTAGATACTAGCATGGATGTGTATATTTCAATTAATCTTCCTTCTGTGTTATTTTTTCCTTGTGTCCAGATTTGTTTCGTGACTTTTTTCTTTACGTGTGGTGTATTTCTCATGGTATTTAGTTTGTTTGCTTCATATTCTTACCATGATCTTCTTCGTCCTTTCATCTCATTTTCCTCTATCATTGTTGTTGCCAATCATCTACTATTTTACCATTGTTGTGTGAGTGATCTATTCAGCAAAAGAAAAAAAATCCCAAAAAAAGGCCAAAAAAATGAACAGCACATTGAAAAAAAAAAGGAAGTGCTAAAAAAAGCAAAAAAAAAAATTGAAAAAAAATTCATATTTGTTGCTCTTTTTTGTGTTGGTTTCTTATTTTGCAGCTTAACTTGGATGCTAAGTTGGAGGTTGATTCAAGTTTTCTATTTGGTGAGATATTTCCTTTGCACTCAAGTCCAGCATAGTTTCCTATTTCTTTCTTGCTTTTAACACCACCTTTCTTTTTCTCTTCATTTTCCTAAATTCTTCCACTTTCTTATTGTTGTTGTTTCCTAATTTCTTTCCATCAATTAGTTTTCTAACTTGTGTGTTTTTGTGCAGGGGAAGATCAAGTCATTTACTTGACCACCAAGTCATCAACTTAGTCCATAAGTAACATCCCCTTTCCTTCTCCATTTTTCCTATTTTGTTTGTCTCTTCCTCTCTTGTTTCTTCAATTTCGTCTCCTCCTCATCATTTTCCTATTTTGAATTGTTTCCTATTTTGAATTGTCTTCATTGTTTCTTAGTGTCCAAGTTCTTTCCTTTCTTCTCTTTCATGTGCAACACGTTGAGATCTTTAATTTTTTGAAACTCATGATTTCAGCCTTAGACCTAGAACTTGTTTTCTAAGTTTCTAATTTGGTGTTTGCTCACTTTCCTAACTTCACTACTTGTGATTTGGTCTTGAAAACACTTGTGAATTCATAATTGAGTGGAAAAAGACAAGGGTGTTTTCATCTTGATAAAAGCCAAATTGATTGAAACACAAGTTACTAACAATATTTTTTAAAGTGGAAAAAAAGTTAGATGTGTGAATGTTGTGAGGTCCTTCTTTTTTTTACTAACCATGGCAGGTGAAGATCTTAGTAATCATTCATCCCTAAAGGTTGGCTTTTAAGTATTTATGCACAACAGTTTCATACTCGTTGTCTTGTTGAAGGGAATAATGATAAAGGTTGCACTGTGATCATTAATGTAGACATTTGTAGATACTTTGCTAGTACTATACTAGTGGAGAAATTGGAGTTGCCTTACATTGAACATCCTAAGCCATACAAGATGACGACATGGATAGACTACAAATATGGAGAGATTGTGGTAGACAAGCAAGTATTAGTGTCATTCTCCATTGGGAATTATTTTGATGAGGTATGGTGTGATATGGTACCTATGGATACTTGCTTGAAATTAGGCAAGTAGTGGCAGCGTCAAAGGAGTGCTATTTATAGAAAGAGCAAAAATTATTTCCTCTTTGAAAAGGAAGGTCGAAAGTTCAAGCTAATCTCATTGACATCACAACAAATTTATGAAGATGAACTCATGTTGTCAAAAAGAAGAAATCAAAAGAAGGAAATTCAAGTTAAAGAATCATCCTCAATTTAACCAAAAGAAGAAATGCATGCTCCTATAGTTCAAAATTCAGGTGAATATTATATGGAGCAAAAAGATCAATTGGAGGAGATAGCTTTTGCAACATCTACACTGGATGTTGAAACATGAGATTCTACACCTAAAGGTATTTCTAATTCCCAAACATCTTGTGGTGATGATTCTTGTGATAAATCAATTGAGTTGGAATGTGTTGATTCCCACAAATTACATGTGGTTGAATATGATAATTTGTCATCTTTAGATAAGGAGCCTAGTTTAGATGTTTTTTATAGTATTGTACTTGTTCCTAGTAGTGCTCATGATGTGGTTAATTTAGAGATTAGTTCATATGCTTGAAATGAAGTTCCTCATGTTGATATGGTGTTTGGGCAACCTTGGTTATTTGATGGGCATGATAATCATAGTTCCTTTGTTATAGAAAAAGCCATAAATGTTTGCATTGTATTCAATCTTGTGAGGATCAAGAGAAAATCAAAAGTGAGCTTGAGAAGAAAAATAAAAGTATAGTGGTAAAAAATAAGAGAGAAAAAGAAAGAGTGCAAAAAAATAAAAGAAGAGAAAAGAAAATGACTGAAAAGAAAATTGAGAAAAGAGTGAAAAAGAAAAAGAAAAAGAGAGAAAAGAGAAAGAGAGAAAAAGTGAGATTGTGAGTATAGAAAATGATGTCATTGAAGTGTCAACAGAACTTGTGTGAAGCTCTTTGGATGAAACTGAGATAAAGGTATTCTTCACAAAACTTCTTTCTCCTTCTTATTTGTCTTCATTGCATGTTGCTCTTCCTTTCTTTTATACTCCAAATTTATGTTCTTTGAGTTTTTCTTCTTTGTGTCATGTGTCCTTAGTGAGTCAAAGTGTTACCTTAGTGTCTTCTTCATCCATCTTTAATGTTTCATCTTATCTTTATTGTGATTTGCTTTATCAAGTCATCTCTTGCATCTTCCCAATTTGTTTCATATTCTGTGTCTTGTGTGTCTCATGAGTCAAGTGTTCCCATATTTCTTTGTTGGTCATGTATTCTTTTTCTTCCTTATAGCATGTCTTACTTGATTATGGTCTTTCATCTTGTCACACTCGAAAATGCGACGCGGATGGCACGAGAAATGAAAGAAAAAGAGAAAAATCGGCTCCCGTTGTGTGGGCCAATTTCGGAGGAGTCGCTACCAAAATTTTAAGGGAAATTTTGGAAAACCAAATAAAAAAGCAAGGATGGTCTGCGAATCAGAATTGGGTTCGGGAGTATGATTGTGGGTGGGGAAGGTGTTAGGTAGCCCCACAACACTCGTTTCTAAGAACGGTTACCTTAGATTGATCATGCAATTTTTATAGCTTTTAAAAATTATTTTGATTGCCCTTTAACCATTCACATGTAAAAATAAATGTAAAAATAAGAAAAATGTAAAAATGAAAGTAAATAATAAAATGAAAATATGGGAAGTTAAAAATAAAATAAGAGGAAAATATTATTTATTTACAAGAGCAGACTTGACCCAGAATTAGAGTCTAGGACTTACATACCCTGCGATAGGGATCAAAGTAGATATAGTTCGGACTATAAATGCGTGTCACTCGGTGGATATTTTTTATTATATATATATATATTTTTTTTTGAAAAGAGAAGTTTGGAAGATGAATTATCATTCTACAAATAAAACGATTGTCAAAATTGGTAGATGCGTTTTAATTTGCAAAAGATAGTTTAATTTCCATGCCTTACTCTTAGCATCACTTTTTCATTTAAAAAAATAAAATAAAATGTGAAAAACAATTTTGAAAGACCAATTAACTTATGTGGTGACTTTATCACTCACATTTTGCTAGTTGGTACCCAAATGCCTACGGTGTTACCACTCGAGGCGGATAGGCGTAAAGATTAAAGAAATGTTTGAAGAAAGATAAATAATTTTTACACAAATCATTTTTATTTTCTTTTTATTATAAAAATAGAAATAAATAAGATCCTTTTAACACATATTTACTTATTTAAAGGAGAAATATTAAGAAAAATACAAAATGTGATTATTAAATATATTTTCAAAGGGAAATAATCAGCATATGTGGTGACTTTATCACTCACAAGTTACTGATCAATATCTGAATACCCATGGTGTTACCACTCGGGGTAGAAGACTTAAAAACTGCTTAAGAGATAAAATTGAGGAAAAATGAATATCTTGCATAAATCATTTTTATTTCCTTATTTTAAATTATAAAAATAAATACGATCGTAATAACATATTTTTATAAAAAGAAGAGCAATAAAATAAATTTAAAAATATGACTTATATATATGTACTATTTATTTATTTTCGAAACAAATAATCAATCAGGATCTATGGTGACTTTATCACTCACAGCTCGCTAATTGGCACCTAAATGCCCATAATGAGGCCACTCGAGGCAAAAGGTATAAAAAATAAAGACTTGAAAGATAAAATCAGGAAAAGTAAGTTTTTTTATATAAATCATTTTTATTTTCTTGTCTTATTATTATAAAAATAAATAAAGCTATAGTAACCAATTTTTATTTTAAAAAGAAAAGAGATAAAAGGAATTTAAAGTATGACTATTACATATATATTATTATTTTATTTTATTTTAAACAAATCAATCAAGATCTATGGCGATTTATCACTTATAGCTCGTTGATTAAAACCTAAATACTCACGGTGTTACCACTCGGAGCACAAAGGCAAAGAGAAATTTAAAATAAAGGGTTTTCAATTTAATCATTTATTTTAATTAAAAAAATAAATAAAAGAGATCATTCGAACTCAGAAATATTTAAGGCATTGCCAATATAAATACCATGGTAACTCCTCACCCATGACACTTTTGACTGACATCCTAGCTATTTGCTCACGAAGACTTAGTCCCTCGTGACAAATTCTAAAAACGAAAAGAAAAGAAACCAACAACTAATAAAAATCAAAATTATAAAAGAAACACCACCAAATACAATTTATCAATGTGTGTGCACCTACGTAAGCATACGAGTGCATAAACCTACCCATACTTAATATAATCATATCATAGGTTAAATTATATAACAAATTGAAAGAAATGACCTCTTCCCTTGTCTTCGTTCGGTGCTAGTTCCATTAGGATTTGAGGCTTTCCTTCTCTGATGCCATTTCCCTCATTCTTTCTTCAATCATAATGGTTTTGATTTCTCTTCGAACTTGGTTCATGCTCCCAAAGTGCTCAAAAAGAATAAGAATGAGAATGGATTAGTATTCACCTTTAAATCAACCCAAAACATTAAGAATGATATTCCTTATAGAAGACAAAAATCATTATCGCTCAAGAAATCCAAATCATTGCTCCGCCATAAAGATATTGCCATGGATCATGCTTTCAAGCCAAGGATGGAATCATCATCAAGCTTACCACAATAAAAATGAATGGAATTTGAGATGAAACATAATGAATACACTCCTTTCACATGAGTATAAACATGGGCCGAACGGAAACACTTCAAAGTTCAAACCAAGAACTATGTATATAACTAGATGGCTAGTAGCCTTTTCATGGAAAACATAGTCAAATGGAACATTTTAAAGGTTTAAAATCATACTATATCCTATAGTCATAAATCCAAGGTTTATGATAGAAAATCATGATATATGACCATTTCTCATTGTCAATAAAAGTACCAAACATGCAGCAGCTAAATCAAAACCTTCTTGGTGAGAAAAAAACATGCTCATATAATCCCTTTAAATTCATAATGCTAAACAAATATCCACCACCCAACACTCAGTTTTGAGAAAAACAAATTGTATACGTATGACCCCCCATCTATGACCAAGACATTGTGTGTGTGTCAAACAAGTTTTGCATTAAGAGTTTACACAGCTAAACTTCCATAATAGTCTGAGATCTAAACCGAACAAGTATTCTATATGAACTAATCCTTACTACTAATATTCTCCAGTGACCATCAGTGTCAAGGTTAAACAGGTTCATGACTGAAAAAAAAATCCTGCCATTCAAATGCAAACTCGCTGATCATACAACATTAATTTGCTAATAGCACAACATTAGTTTGCTAATAGCCAGCAATCATATTCAATAATCTACACAGCAGCGAGATTGCAATAATGAACAGACTAATAGAGATTTTCTTAAAATCAGACAAATGCACAAATGAGAAATCGTTCACCAGGGAACCAAGTGATACTAAGAAATAAAAGAAAGAAGAAACTTCCAACAACTAAATCAGAATGTTACATCATTTCAGTGATTACTCTTCCTACGACAAAACCAACAAACGTCTGTTCATGAGAAGGGACCGAGATTAAATCATTCAGAAGAGTATGAACAATATAAACTAGTGACTCAACAAATCATAGAACAGTACTAGGAACATTAAGGGGAGCAGAGCATAACTTGAAAAGGATGGTGTGATTGAAACTGAAGAAAAAGCAAAAGAAAATTACCAAATCCAAATCCTCCATTCCCTCTGCCTCTGTCCGAGTCTCTCTCTGCTCCTTCTTTTTTTTTTGTGCCTCCCTCTGTTTCTGGTCTCCGCCTCGCCCGTAGTTCTATTTCATGCCCTTACCCCCTTTGGCTCCCTCCTTTCTTTCAGCCTCCCCTACTGTCTCCCACCTGAGCCCTGGGCTAGGGCTCCCTCGGTCTCTGAGTCTCACTCGCATGGCTGCCTCTCTCATGCTCAACCTCCATTTTTCCTCTCCTGCCTGACCTCCTCTACTCCCATGCCTCAGTCCTCTCGTCCTCATGCCTCCCTCTATTTTTTGTGTTCGGTGCAAAGTTCCCGGACCCCCTTTTTCCAAACTCCAGCTCCCTCTCCTCGGATCTCATGCGCTCAGCTCCCTCTGTTCCTTTTTACCTGCTCAGAGCTCCCTCCGCTTCGTTTGTACACCCTCGCGACTCCTTGCTCATAGCTCCCTCTGTGCCTCTCTCTATTTTTTTTTCTCGCGGTCCCTCTGGCTCCTGCTTCCTTCGTCCCGTTCATCTCCTAGATCTCACTCACTCCCTCACTTCACGGCTCCTTCTGGTTTGTCCCCTACACCTCCGAGATCTCACTCACTCCCCTTACTTCGCGACTCCTTCTGGTTCGTCCCCTACACCTCCGCGGTCGTCCCTCTGACTTATTCTCTCAGGTTTCCTCCGCGGCCATCCCTCTCTTTCTCGTGGTTCTCTGCTTCGTGCTCCCCCTGTCCTTTTCGCGGCTCTCTCCCCTCCTCCATAACCCTGGCTCCCCTTTTTCTTTCTTCTTCCTCGCAGCCCCTTTTCTTTCTTTTTTTCTGGTCCCCTCCTCTGCTCTCTAGGGCTATGCCCTTAACTCGTCCACGAGCCCTCACTTGGGCTCGTGACATGTTTGGGCTGGAATGCTTCAACCCAAATATATATATTATTTTTTTTTTTAGTTTTTCTCTCTTTTTTTTTTTTAAGATTTCAGTTTTAATATTTTAATTTTTTTCTTTTTTAAATTTCTTTTTCTCGTCTTTTTTTTCTTCTTCTTTTTTCTTTATTTGAAATTTCAGATGTCAAATTCTAGAAAGATGAACTTGGGTCTTGAAATTAAATTACAATTATTAATTTCCCTGCTTAAAAGAGAATTTTGTTTTATTTCTTTTGTTTCTCATTTTTCATACTTATATATATATATATTTTTTTTTTTAAAATGGCCGGACAAAATAGGGTGTTCACACATCTCATTGTGTATCAAGTTTCCTATTTTAAGTATTTTCTTTCATTCATTACATGAGAAACATTTTATATGGGTCATGTCATTATACTCCTTTCCTTCACCCCATCCACTTGGTTTCATCTTGTTTCCAGAAGATGTTTGTAAGTTTGTTTTGCAGGTGTCTTATGGTGAAAAGGTGCTGACTTGTTTCTCATTGTTAAGGCTTAAAGAACCAAGCTCTAGTCACTTCATCTTTGATCCAGGAGATTGGAGTTGGTTGCAAAAGCTCAAAGAGGAGTCTTTGAAAGGAATGAAGTTGTAGCTAAGAAAAAACATTACCCTTCAAGTTCATGCGAGGATTAAAGAGAAATTATATCAATCCAACTTAAAGGGTAAGCTTAGTCCTTGTGATCTAATTGATGTTTTTAAGTGTTCCCCCTCCTTTCATGCAGATTAATTTGGAGCCTATGTTATCACAATGAACTCAAGGACCCAATATGCACATGAAGAAGTCCAATGGAGCCTTAATAGTTCATATTCAAGCCCAAATGTAAGCCCTTCTAGCCCATGGGATTAATGTGATGTGAATAGTATTTTGGGTTCATTAATTAGTTGTTTAATTGTGTTTTGTTTTATCTTTAATTGGAAAAAACTTGAATTATTTAAATAAGCTTATTTGTTGAGTCTTTATTGAATTCCTAATTGTATTTCTAAGGCCCAAATAGTGTTTTAAGAGTTTTAGGTCCATTATGACTACTTGACTCTCAAGTAGATCATAAATTAGATATGTTTCTGAGTAAAAAACATCACTTTCTTTGTGGTTCTCAAAAAGTGACGTTTTGCACTTAATTTCCAAATTTATTCTGTGTCGTCTAGTGTCTTCTAGGATGTTTTCGATTGATTAGCAAGTTAGAATGTTCTAGAGTATCTTAGTTTTCAAAAAAGTGAAATTCTTGCAATCTCATAAGATTTAGTCTTAGAATTTAAGTAATTTCATGTTATTTAAAGTCCCTTAGCTATAAGAATAATCTATTGCCTATTTTATGAGATTCTCTAATCATTCCAGAAGGTTCTAGGGGTCATTATGAATAATGTTGATAAGAATTATTTTACTTCAATTCTCTTGTGTGAGGATTATCTGAATTTGTGTTTTCTTGAGAATTCGTAACCTACCAATCGGAGTGATCAACCGAGTAGATGTCATCACTAGAGCTTAGGGACAAATTTCCTTAGTTCTAGCATGTGATCATGAACTTGTTCTTGTTCATAAGATCGTTTCCGCTGTATTTTCTGGTTTGCTTGGTCATCCACCAAGAGGGTCATATCATTGATACTTGCTCCATATAGGTAACTTGAATGTATGAAAAAGTCATTTGTCAAATGGTTTCCAGTCTTGAACTGCTTGCCTTTCGACTATGTCAAAGCTCGCTTACAATTCCCACAGTTTAGACCACAGAATATGTTTGAGCAATGCCACTATATGTCTTAATTTGTGGTTATCATTATATATACTAGTGGATATGCTTCTTTGCTTGATTTGTTCAGAAGACTTTGTTTGGAATTGAGAGAAAATAAGGAGGGAGGGGGGGGGGGAGGAATACTATAAGGAAAATAAGGAGGAACCTAGACAAGGAGATGTCTAGGTTCTTTCTTATTTTCTCCCAAAATTTTCCTCTTCTCCTGTTTTTATTTCATCCAAACGGAAGGTAAGAGAAGAAAAAGAAGCTGCCTTACTTGTTGAGAGTGGAGTTATTGTTAATGAACTGAAGTAACAAAGATTTGGCCACTCCGATTAATAGGGCTTTTTAAAACAGCCGAGAGAAATTTAAGTATTTACAGTCAATGTACTTTCGATATACATCTTTGGGGCAATGTTTTAAAAACTAGATTGGACATTGAACCGGAAATATCATCGGGTTACAGTTTTTATGCTCCAACTGGTTAGATCAGTGGTTGAACTGGTGACGTAATAATTAAATAAAAATAATATTATATATAATAATATATATAAAAAAAGAAAATATCAAATTGTTAAGAAAATAAATTTAAGTAGTTCAAGTTTATTATAAGAAATTAATAAACTCGCATAATAATAATAATATATATTAAATCATTGAACATAATATTAAAATATTTTAATATGATAACATCATATGACCATAACATTATAAAATAACTATACTCCCTCTGTTCTCAATTATAAGAAATAAAAAACTACTTTATTAGTACCAAGTGAAAAACAGTTTTGGTAATTAAACTCATTTATTGTGCTACAATTTCAATTTTTTTCCAAAATTGCCTATATTAAAAGTTTAAAGTGAGACTAATTAATTATTGGTAATTGTCAACACAGCCTTAATTATTCAAGGGTATAAAAGGAAAACAATATTAATTACTTCACAAATTTTATTTAAATCCCTTATATTTTGAAACGAATGAAGAGTCCCAAAATTCTCTTATAATTGGGGACAGAGAGAGTGTAATACAATGAAAATTTTCATTTTTACAATTAGTAATTTAAAATAAAAAGGGAAATATTGTTTTCACTCTTTAATAATTTTTATAATTAATAATTTTGGCAAAAAAATTAAATTTAGGTTAAATTTTACACAATTTAAAAAACCGCCTAGTTCTCTGAAAATCATTCTAGTTTTCAGCTCAATTCTAGTTCCTGACTCAAAAGTTGGTTCAAAGTGGTCTAATTTGGTTCAAGCCTTAAAACAGTTTAAAGCTGAAAACCAAGTAATTTTTATTTCTAGGTGACGATCCGATCGTTCGGTCCGGTTCTTGATACATTGCTTTGGGGACAGCGATTGCAACTATAGTGGCAACTTTTATCTTCTTGAACACTATCATTTGACCTTGTCCTTCTCAATCTTCCAGATTTGTCAGATCCAATGGATGAGCTTACATCATGGGCCTAGAATTTTTTGGGCCTGAAGGGGACTAGTGCTCTTCGTCTGGTATAAAAAAATTGTATTTGCCTCCCTTTCTCTAAATACTGGTATAAAAATGGCTCTAGCTCAAATGGATTAGGTAGTCAGAAAATGGGCTAGTGTATGTTAAGCAGGCCAAGTTGACCCGCATTTACTCATGGGTTAAATGGGATATGTTGAAAAAAACTAACATCAAGTTAGGTTATAGTTTTTCCAAACCAATTTGCCTAAAAAAGAATGGCTACATGGGACGACCCGCGGCTAAGGCCCTAAAATTTTGCATCTTCTCTTAAAATTTTTTAGATATGCCATCAATATTTAGATATACTTTTAAAAGTAATTCAATATAATAACATATATTAAATTTCTTAAGGAATATTTTTATATTTATTGTTTAGGAATAATTGATAGTAAACTATATGCTATTTTATTGTTTTTATTGTCAATCTTTCATGAGATTTTGATTTTGATTTTTTAATGACATTCTCTACTTATTATTAAAAATAATTGGTAATAATTAAAAGAGGTCTTTCTTATGGTAAATTTCGCTCATATATTTAAACAAATGATATAAAATTTTATTTTAGAGATTATTATAAAAATTTTATTCAATTAAGAACCAATAAGTAATCTTAATGCCTAATAGTATTTTATCACCGATCTTGTATACATTTTTATATCAAGATTATTATATTTATTTTGATGATAGTAGTTTTCTTCAATTTTTATCATAATGTATTTTTATTTTACATTGTTAGTAAATTTTAGTATTATATGAATTTACAAATATTTAAAACAATATTTTTAATACTTATTAATATTTACAATTACATTTTTGTCCTACTTAATTATTTTTTATTCGGTCTCTGTTAATTAATTTTGATGAGTATAAATTAAATAATTATTTTTGGGAAAAATGACCTTCCTTAAATACCAGAGTAAACTATTGTGATATCGTTATATTTTGCTTAAATTACAGCAACAACTATTTTAAAAACCTAGACAAATCTTTCTTGAATCAAAAGTTATGTTACACATATCTCTCCTTTATTTTTAAAATTTTATTTCCATTCAAACTTATAGAAAGTGAGTTCAAATATGTGTTTGGATTGAGTTTTGTCTAAAATAGAATCAAACCAAAACATGTCTATTTTAAAAAATTTGGAACCTATGCAGTTTTATTAAGAGGTCAATTTGGTTTGGTTTGGTTTTTGGTTAATTTTTGATCGCTTTGGATCAATTTTGAATGAATTTTTTATATTATTAATAATTTTTTTTAAATCATTATTACTTTATTATCTTTTAATTTTCAAAAATTTGTTTATGAAGTAAACTAGTGTTTCTAAATTCTAATTTCATGTTAAAAAAAAAATAACATTTTCATGTTAATAATTTTCTTAGCAAATATTCTTAAATCTAGATCTTTTATTATAATTTTTTCTTTATTTTTTACAAAAAATTATATTTTCTGTTTATATTTCATTTTTTATGCTTTAAAAAATGAAATCCATTCAAATTGAGCATAAATTGTTAAAATAAAGAATTTTGTATTTTTGAAAAATAAAATTTTTTATATCCAAAATAAAAGATCCATATCTCAGGAAAAAATAATTAAAAAAATAATATTTATGTATATAATTTGGTTTCATTTGGTTCAAGTTTTGAAGCTTTATATTGAACCAAATCGCTCGATTTTTGCAATTTGAAAAATCAAACCACACCCTACTATTGATCGGTTCATGTTAGTTTGGTTAGGTTCAGTTTGATATGGTTGGTTTTGCTATTTTAAAAAACCAAACCACACCATTCAATATGTATTATAACTTTATGTATTTTATATAGTAAAAGTCAATTTTTATATCCAAAATAAAATTAACATTTTTTCCTCCATCACAACTGGCGTGTTTTTATGATACATTATTTATATCGACGAGGACATTCTACAATTTTTATTCAATATTTGCTTCAGTCTAGAACTCAACACCACCAAACATGAGTTATGGGTAGGTTTATCATACTCCGTTTTGTCGTATCATACAAAGTCTTTGTATTGTTCTCTTTTATTATATATGATTCAACATGTTAATATTACTTAATATTAATTAACTAGTAAAACACTAAAGCTTTCCGCAACAACGATGATGATAGAATCCCTTTTTTGTGTGTTTGTGTGTGTGCTTGTGGGAGGGGGGGGGTGTAAATATCCAATTTGTGTTCATTTATTTGTGGGTTAGGTTTAGTATATTGCTTTTGCATGTTCATATAAAAGATAGTCAACAAGTATTACTATATCTTTCATTTTAATATTCATATTTATATTAATTTGGAAGGTTCTTATTACTTGGGGTCATTATTGACAACTATTTAATATGTTTTAATTTGTATTCATATTTTATATAAGTTCAGTGACCAAAAAAAATAATTGTTCTCCTCCACAATCGGTGTGTTATGAGATAGACCAAGACTATCTACAATTTTTTGTTTTTGGTCAGCGGTTGATTCAGTCTAGATTTTAGAATTCATGTGCGCTCCAAATTTAAGTTATCGTAGATTCACATATTCCTTGGAAAAAGACAATTCAAGACCTGCAATAAAAATTATTTTTAAATGAATAGTACAAGTTAGAAACTTAGTTGGCATGAGTTGGAAATTCAGTATTTGAGAATTTTCAAATTAGGTCTTGGGGAATATTTTCACTTCTGGGTCTTGAACTGTCCTTCTCCCTATTTCTCTTTTGTCTCGAATCATAGAAGTTTTAGTATATAACTGAAAGCTAAACATTTTTCCTATGGGATGAAGTGCGTGGAGGAATGATAAGTTTAAATATGTATAGGAATAATTAATGTTCAAATTAAACACTCTCCAAGATTGTATCCATTTCTTTAAAATTTAAATTTTGTTTAAAATGTGAACAAATATTAAAGAAATGTGAAATGAAAAAGGGCACCAATAAATAATTTTGTGAGAGGAAAATGCACTATCTACTATGTATAAGTAATGTGACTTTAATTAGTGATGAATAATAAAAGGAAGGGAAGACATACGTACCGATTATCGATTACGAAGTATACTTCCAGTAAAAAAGAATCCCAACCGGTTGAAACAAAATCACTCGGATTTTGTTTTAAGGCTTCACTATAGATACACTCCGGGAAGGAGAATTTAGAGGAAAAGAGAGAGAGAGAGAGAGAGAGTTTTTCTTCAGAGAGAATTTTCTTCAGATTCTACTACCGGATCAGAGAGTCTCTCAATTGAAAACTGAAAACTCCCCCCACAACTCCACATACGCACACACACGTTCACTTATTTTCTGTGTTGTGCGTTATGTGAGGGAGCGGTTCTTATTAACCGTTCCCTCCCTCTCCTATTAAACTAAAAATAAAACTAAAATAATTTTATTTTAATTTTGGGTTTGGGCCCTTATGATTGGGCCCTCAATTTCCACTCATCAAGGGTGTAACCCAAACCCAACATCTCCCACTCACACTTGATGGGTTAACCTCTTATAATTCTTCCTTTCCATTTCATACTAAGTGTTCTACCGTGACCGCATGGGCATGACATCTATAATTAGGTATTCTTATACTAGAAATCCTTTTCAAGGACCAGTATAGAATTACCTTATGTATTTCGCATTTATTTTGTTCATGTATTATGCCTTGAATGTCCTAGATTTATCCATATACACTTCATCCATGGCAAATCTAATCCCTCATAAGTTTTTATATATAAACTTAGATTGCCTTACTCTTGTATACTTAGTGTCTACGCTTAAGATGTTAACATCATAACTTCTTAATGGACATGTCTTAGACACCAGTATAAGTGTGTATATATTCGGATAATCTTCCTTTCGCCCATATTTCATTTCAATATGAAACAATTGCTTTCCTAGCATAAGACCTTTTGATCGAATTTATCATGACCATTGGATATATGCTAAAGTAGCTAACATTGAATCATTTTCCATGAAAAATGTCAAAGTCATAAGGACATTAATGAGAGAATTTATTTCTCTCTGGGACTCACACAGTAATGAAGCAAGGATCTATTCACTTACTTCCTAATTGCGGTTTTAAAAAACACATGCAGTATGAATTGCATGCTACGATGTTACTCTTATCACATAAGAGCGTATGTCGATTTTGTTATTGTTGTTAACACCGTACAGATTTAAGTTCAGACACACACAGTGTCTAACCCGAATTCTACCAATCCTTCCACTTATCATAACGTCTTTGTTGGAGAATTCTCATTTGGTTACATGTATTATGGCTTGTGGGTATCCATAATTCAATCCAAAATTTATATTTATTGGATCTCATCCCGACCTATTCTCTTCTTTTGTCAGGGCGAATTATTTTGTATTGTTTAACTGTCATATCTGCCCTCTTGTAGATTTACTAGTGAATACAAAAGATGTCTCATCTTTGCCCGCTCTCCATGAGTCTCAAAGGCAGTTGTTCGTGTGAGAAAGCTAACCTTATCAACATGTACGACATACTGCACATTGTATATTTTTCAGAAGTATATGTACTCAAATGACTCAATTATAGAAAAATGCACTTAATTTTATTCATATAATTGATCATTACAGAGATTTATGTTACATCATATTCTATGAATACCAAGTGATTTTACATGATCAACATATATATCTCTAGGTATTGGCTTGGTAAAGGGATCCGCAATCATTTAACGTATAGTAATATGGTGAATTGTAACACTTTTCTGTGCTATGGCATCTCTTACAAAATTATACTTGGTGTCTATGTGCTTTGTCTTACTATGATACTTGGGATCTTTAGTGTAGGCAATGGCAGCCTCGCTATCATAGTTTATCAAAATTGGATCCAATTTATCACCAATGATCCCTAAGTGTTTTATGAATCTTTTCAACCATACTGCTTCTTGTACTGCTGCAGAACATGCAACGAACTCTGCTTCCATGGTAGACAAAGCAATACAAGTCTGTTTCTTGCTACACCAAGATATAGCTCCATTGTTTAGCAGAAAAACATATCTAAAAGTCGATTTGCGCTCATCTAGATCTCCTCCCCAATCGGCATCGGAGTATCCTACCAAGCGTAAATCGCTTCCTTGATAACATAGGGCATAATCTGCTGTGTCTTGCACATATCTCAGGATTCTCTTCACAGCTTTCCAATGTTTCAGTCCAGGGTTTGACCGGTAACTACTGACCAAACCAACTGCATAACAAATGTTTGGTCTCGTACACATCATGGCATACATTAGACTACCAACTGCACTGGAATAAGGGACTCTTTCCATCATTTTCTTATCAAACTCAGTCTGAGGACACATATCTCGGCTCAGATTTTCTCCTCTTGAAATAGGGGTATCCATAGGTTTACAGTTTTTCATGTTGAATCGCTCAGAATTTTCTCAATGTAATTTTTCTGAGAAAGGGATATTAACTTTCTTGAGCAATCTCTATGGATCTTAACTCCTAGTATATAGTCAGCTTCACCCATGTCTTTCATTTCAAAATTCGAAGATAGCCATTCGTTGATAGCTATAATCGATTTTAGACTATTTCCGGCTAATAGTATATCATCCACATAAAGGGATAATATCACAAAATTCTTGATGTATACACAGTGGTCCTCATCGATCATCTGGAAATCGTACGAGGTTATAGCTTGGTGAAACTTCAAATACCACTGTCTGGATGATTGTTTAAGTCCATAAATGGACCTTTTTAACTTACAGACTTTATTTTCTTTCCCTTTCTCAATGAAACCTAATGGCTATTGCATATAGATTTCTTCATCTAGTTCACCATTTAAAAATGCGATTTTTACATCTATCTGATGTAATTCTAGATTTAAACTTGCTACTATTGCCAGAATTAGTCTTATGGAGTTAAAACGCACAACAGGTGAAAAAGTATCTTCATAATCTATACCTTCCTGTTGAGTATACCCTTTTGCCACTAATCAAGCCTTGTATCGTTCAATTGATCCATCTGCATTTCTCTTAATTTTGAGAATCCATTTATTCCCAATTGCCTTACGTCCAGATGGAAGATTGACCAAATCCCAGACTTGGTTTATCCTCATTGAATTCATTTCCTCTTCCATTGCTTTCTTCCATTCATTACTAGCAGGGCATGATAAAGACTCATGTATTGAACTAGGCTTATCATAATCTTGTGGAGTAACTATAAGTGCAGTCCCTTCTATTGGGAAACGTCTCTTTGGTACACTTTCTCTGTTACTTCTTCGCAGTGGGATCTCTTGTAAGTTATTCTGTTCTTGAATAGAATCTTCTACTTGTCCTTGTGAGCTCCCACTCGAATTAAGAGGTTGAGGTATATAAATTTGTTCCTCAGTTTCTTCATGTATCTCATAAAGAAATACAGTACGATCTACCTCACCCTTGCTAGGAAATTCATTTTCTAGAAATGTTGCATCTCTAGATTCTATTTCAGTGACACTCCCATCCTGGTTTTCTCCAATGAAAACGTAACCCTTAGATTGTTTAGAGTATCCAATAAAGATACATTTCTTCCCTCTTGGACCTATTTTTCCATATTTGTGGGAAGTATCATGGATATAAGCTGCCGACCCCCAGGGTTTTAAAATATTTAAATTCGGCTTACGATTTGTCCATAGCTCATAGGGTGTTGATGTGATCGATTTTGAAGGCACACGGTTAAGTATGAAGGCTGCTGTTAAAATTGCATCTCCCCAATACGAAATGGGTAGATTGGCTTGTGCCATCATGGACCTAACCATGTCTAGTAATGTTCTATTGCTTCTTTCGGCTACACCATTTTGTTGTGGGGTGCCAGGAATTGTAAGTTGCCTTACTATTCCCTTTTCTTCACAGAGCTTTTTGAATTGTTCCGATAAATATTCACGTCCGCGATCGGTTCTTAACGCTTTGATTTTCTTGTCCATTTGATTTTCAACTAAATTCATGTATCGTTTAAAACATTCTAGTGCTTCAGATTTATGTGACATCAAATAGACATAACCAAATCGCGAGTAATCATCAATGAAAGTGATGAAATAAACAGCTCCATGTTTTGTCCTCACACTCATAGGACCACAAACATCTGAATGGATTAATTGCAATGGAGTTTCTGCCCTAGTTCCAATTCCAAATGATTTTCTAGTTGCTTTACCAGCCAGGCAATGCTCACACAAGGACATTTCCATTTTATCAATTTCACCTAGCAGTCCTTCTTTAGCTAGTTTAATCATTCTATTTTGATTAATATGTCCTAGTCTAGCATGCCAAGCATTCATATCAATATTTAAATTGGAAGAAGTTGCAAAGCAATCATGCATATAAAATACATCAACAATGTCCATAACAAAGAACTTCTTTGAAAGAAAAGTTGAACCATAAAAGGTTGTCCTTAATGAAATGTCTGCTACTTTATCATAAAATTTACATTAAACCCATAAATTGATAAGCAGGAAATAGAAACTAAGTTCCGTCGGATGTCAGGTGCATGAAGTACATCATAGAGGATTAAGGTTTTTCCACCTCGCAAAGTTAATTTGCAGGTTCCTATGCCTTTCACCTCAATTCTCGCGTTGTTACCAACATAAAGCCACTTGCTTTGATTCGGCAACCGACGGTACTCTGTAAAGGATCCTCGATCCCTGCTCACGTGGTCTGTGGAGCCTGAGTCAATTATCCAAGAAGAAGAAATAGTTTCTGTTAAAAAAATAGTACTTGAAATATAAGACATATGTGAATTAACATAATTCACTAATACCTTTTCACGTTCATTTCGCTCAGGGCAATCCCTTGCAAAATGACCCATTTTCAGGAAGGAATAGCACTTAACCTTACTTAGGTTAGTCTTCTTCTTCTTTCCGCCTTTCTTTCCTCTTTTCTTGAAAGGTTTATTCCCCTTTTTAAATTTCGGGCCATTCTTCTTACCCTTTCTTTGATATTTCTTGCCCTTTTTGAAATTGGGCTTAAGGTTAGAAGTTCCTGCTTCTTTAGTTAGATAGGCTTGTCCAAATGCTCTGTAAGCCTCTAGACGTTCATCTTCAAGCTCCAGGTGTTTCGCCACATCACTAAAAGTGTTTATATTCTCATTATGGGCTAAGTTGACTTTCATGTGTTCCCAACTTGAAGGGAGTGACCTTATAACAGCCTGGATCTGCTGTTCGTTAGACAATTCATGCCCAGCTTCCTTCAGTTCTCTGATCATGCTAGCCATCTCTCGTAGATGCTGTTTCATAGGAGTATTCGGCCTTAACTTATAAGTATCAAACTTAATTGTCAGCCTTTTGAGTTTGGTGGTAGAGGTACCTCCAAACTTATCCTTTAATGCCGTCCACATGGCTTGTGCAGTTGAATATTTTTCATACTCACACATTAGGTCATTGGCCATAGTGCCCAGCATAGTTATACGTGCTATGCTGTTCTTCCTTTTCCAGGCCATGTAGACCTCTTGGTCTCTCCTATGTTGAGCTGTATTGCCGGCTTCTGGTTGTGCCATGACTATAGTTAGTGGCTCTACAGCATCTTGTTCTTCCAATATATATGAAACCTTTCGGTGTCAGATGTCCCAATTATCCCCATTTAGTTTATCTTCCTTGTTTAGCTCAGCCATTATACTCTTAGTTGCCATCCTCAAATCAGTTATGAAACTATCCCACATAAAGGACTTCTATTATTGAGCTGAACTAAAGAATATATTAATAAAATATACATGTAGTACAGTACAATATACAATGTCATATACTTGTATTATTTCTTAGTAGAACAATAATAATATTATTAGTTCCATGATCAGGAGACCACAAGTGTATCTCCCATCACACGGATACTAATGTTACTATTATTTTCTATTAAGATTTTAATGCAAGTACTAGAATATTTAACTCAAAAAAAATATTTTAAGAGCTCCCACTCAAATAAAGCATATATAAAAAAATATTAAATCCATACAAGAACATAGTCATTGTACCAAAAATAAATAAATAAAAAATACATAAATCAAATAGAAAAACAGTAATTAACAATTTTCCTCTTAAGAATGCGATTCGATATTTTCATCGCTCTATTAATCGTATCGACCCAGGTGTAATCTGAATATTTCTTATTATGTGTATTCAGATTTTCTCTTAACTTAATAATGACGTTCGCGAAGAACTCAGCATCTTCCATATTCATCACAAAGTATGAATACTTTGCAAGAATTGGATACAAGTCTTTTAAATGTTTTATTTTTTGTCGCATCCCTATTTGCTATGTCTTGTGCTACAGAGTGGGAAGGGGTTGATCTACTTCTTGATCTTCAATTCTAGACTCTTCAAAAACAATTTCATCTTCTTTTGGCTCATTTGGATCTGTATACACTTCTTGAAGTTCCTCAGGATTTTCTTCTCCTTCTAGAAACTCCTAATCAGGATCTTCATCCAAAATTCACCATCTGGAATAAGTTCTTCCAAATACTCATAACTTGGAGAACCATATCCAACTATTTCAGTGCTTTCAGAATTTCCTTGCTTCATTATAATTTTTTTTTTACCTTCAATAAAATAGTAGGAATTATTAAAATGATAAAAAAAATTTATTATTAAAAAAATATACCGAAATAGCTCTAGACAGATCCAAACTTATCTCAAAACTAGCCAAATAGTATATCAAATTGAAGACCTCGAATTTAGGAATTTTTAGAAGCAAACCGTGGCCAAAAATACCCTTGCATGTGCCCCCACGCGCCCAGAGAAGTCCAGAATACAAAAAAATAAAAAAAAAATTTTTGTCCCACGCGCGAGGGAGGCGCGTGAACTCCACGCGCCACCGTGCACGGCTATTTAGGCGACATGCGCCGGCCAGTCGTCTTCCATGCGTCGCCGACGTTCCGACAATGTCCTCCACGTGGCCCAATTACGTGCTGATGGGCCCCACGCGTCACGTCAGCAATCCCCCCCCTTTTTTTTTTGGAAGGGCCCAATGTTCGGCCCAAAATTTTTTTTTTGAAGGGCCCAAAGTCTCTGCCCAAATTTTTTTTTTTACAGGGGCCGGCAGCAGAAATTCCATTTTTTTTTTTTAAACTTAAATGACGCCTCGCTGAGGTCATCCTTGACCTCCTGCCGGGTCAACCCGACCCGGTACGGACCCGGTGGCGGACCCGCGAACCCGCCACCGTTTTTCACCGTTTTCTCCTTCATCCGGCGTCCGTTTGAGGCGTTCTTGGTGTCGTTTTTCTCGTCTCGACGCCCTCTACACGATGGTGGCCTTCTTTTGTCCAAAAAATTGAGATTTTAATAAACCCAATTTTTTGAATCTCCTTCGCAGACAGTGAATTTCTTCTGGCAGTTTCTCTTGATCCAGTGTAGATTTTAACACCATTTTAGTAGTCTTATTCTCATCTCTTTATTCTCTACACTATGGTGTATTTACTTTCTAGAAAGGGATTATATTACAGTACTAAAAAAACTGCACCGTGTATAAATTTCTTAAATTTTTAAGATTCCCTATACTGAATCCTATTTGCTTATCTCATGAGTATAAACAGTATACAAATTATACAAAAAAACTCATAAGAAAAATATATACGGTATGCTAATTATGAAACTCAGAAAAAATTTGCTAAACATTTTCTCTTTTGTCCTTCTCCCTATTTCTCTTTTGTCTCGAATCATAGAAGTTTTAGTATATAACTGAAAGCTAAACATTTTTCCTATGGGATGAAGTGCGTGGAGGAATGATAAGTTTAAATATGTATAGGAATAATTAATGTTCAAATTAAACACTCTCCAAGATTGTATCCATTTCTTTAAAATTTAAATTTTGTTTAAAATGTGAACAAATATTAAAGAAATGTGAAATGAAAAAGGGCACCAATAAATAATTTTGTGAGAGGAAAATGCACTATCTACTATGTATAAGTAATGTGACTTTAATTAGTGATGAATAATAAAAGGAAGGGAAGACATACGTACCGATTACCGATTACGAAGTATACTTCCAGTAAAAAAGAATCCCAACCGGTTGAAACAAAATCACTCGGACTTTGTTTTAAGGCTTCATCGTAGATACACTCCGAGAAGGAGAATTTAGAGGAAAACAGAGAGAGAGAGTTTTTCTTTAGAGAGAATTTTCTTCAGATTCTACTACCGGATCAAAGAGTCTCTCAATTGAAAACTAAAACTCCCCCCACAACTCCACATACGCACACACACGTTCACTTATTTTCTGTGTTATGCGTTGTGTGAGGGAGCGGTTCTTATTAACCGTTCCCTCCCTCTCCTATTAAACTAAAAATAAAACTAAAATACTTTTATTTTAATTTTGGGTTTGGGCCCTTATGATTGGGCCCTCAATTTCCACTCATCAAGGGTGTAACCCAAACCCAACAATTAGATTTTATTTTTATATTAATAATGAATTAATGATAGTTTATCATGCATTTATGATGACATTTAAATTTTTTCACAGTAACAATATAGTTCCTACAAATATATAGTGTTTGTGTAGTTAAAAAAATATCATTTTAATGTATAGAAAATGATCAGTGATAGGTAATTTGATTTCAAAATGATGTCAGACCAATAAATAATAAATGAATAATAATTAAATAGTAATAGACGATTTTGATTTCACATTCTATGTTGAGAGTGATTCTATATTCTATATGCATCAATTATAAAGATCAATACATCAATATCATCGTATTCTTTGAAAGGAGAGATGGTTGGCATCTCCCTTGATAAAGATGTGCACAATAACTAATAAGATCATAATACAATTGGTAGACGGCTAGGTTTCTTAAGTATATTATCCTGAGTTCAATCCCTGGTTGTGTATATAGAAAAGACTTTGTTGGGAGAAGGAAAACATATTTCAGTGATCTCTATGCCAAGCATAAAGTAACCAATACATGATATATCTGGATCCAAAAAAATATGTAGTATTTTGGACAGTCTCTTGCCTCTCATTGGTGAAAATTTCAGCATGTGAATGGGAGGATTATTTTATTAATTCTTATGCCATGGATGATGTAAAATAGTCGGACACTTGGACTCAATTTTGTGCAAACTTGATGTTGATAAACATCCTCCTATTCTCCCTTCATTTGGCCGACTTAGGAGGAGGAAAAAGAGAGATAGAGTAAAGAAAATTTGAGAGGAGAGGAGAGGAAGAACCGTGAAGGAGAAGAGAAAAAAGGAAGAAGAGAAAATTCAAGGTGCAAGGTAAGTTTCTCTCTAATCTTTCAGGCTTATGATTTGAGCTATTTTCATAGGAGTTAGAAGTAGTTTGGATGAGTTTTCTCCCACTTCTCTTAAGGGTTAATTTCGGCCAAGGTAAGGGAAAAGGAAAGAGAAAGGTTTTCATACGTAAAACTTAGGGGAAAGTATGAACAAGTTACTAGAAGTATGATTTTATGAGTTTAAACAAGGTTGCAAGAAAAATCTATTTTTCCCTCTTTCTAGGATGGTTTTGGCCAGAATAAAAGGTGGTGAAGCAGTGAGAATTTTATGAAAATAATGTCAAACATGGATTCCTCACGGTAGAATTAGTAAAAGACAAGTATTGGTTTCAAGAAAAAGGTTAAAATAAAGAATATGGCATTTTAAGGTTTTGAGGCTCTTTAAGATTTGGCCCTAGGATTTGGTTAATTTAGTTGGTATTTGGTGATGTATTTAAGTTTGAAATAGCTCAAGGAAGCAAGTGAAATGATTGAACACAAGTGAAATAGCTAAAAGTTTCATCAAGGTAGTAAAGTTCTATTTCTTACTTTATGTTATTTTACTATGTCTCCATGATGGTTTATGATTGCCATACTGTGTTGTAATGTTTTATGACTGATTTTGGCTGAAAATAATGTAAGGGCTTTGCTTAAGATATATATTTTCTAAGAGAAAACTCTGCCGAAATTTTTACGTAACAATATGGTATTTTATGCTTTAATGTGATTATATTATGTTTTATGACATAAATAATAGCATAAATGCATGAAATGAAGTTGCTATTGAGATTTCTATAATCTCATCACCTTAAATACTAACATGATAAGCCCCAACAATGGCAAGAATGCAAGAAAGACAAAGGGTAAAGAGAAGAATGTTGATAATTAAAGTGTTTTTTGCCATTTTAATAGTTTTCCTTGTCATGTTATGTAAAATTATATATGAATTAATGAGGCTTTTTTTCTGTATAGTTATGTTCTTTTAAGCTCCTCATGATGTTAGGAACAAATTTTAGACAAGTTATGTACATATAATTATGTTATAAAAATTAGTTTAGCCAAGTAGTTACCAAATCTATCTAGTTTGACATGTTGAAGGTAAAATAGAGCAACTCTATTCGAAACAGGACATAACATAGGATTAATTTATGACTAAAAACTAAACAAATAGAGCTTTCCAAAAAGTTAAAGAACACCCAATTTGGTTAAGTATAGACAAAGTTATGAATTTTTAAATTTGGGATAGAAAACCTAGAAAGTTGCAAATTGACCAAATAGACAGTGATTTTCATGTAAAATATTGTATTAATTGGCACGTTAAAAATCTAGTTGCATATTTTCCCATGTAGAGAATGTTTTTGCCTATTTTTAAAGACTTGAATTACATTCATATGATTTTTCTAGATTTAGTTATGAATTTTCAAAGTTCAACTCAAAAAATAGGGATACCAAATGAATAGTAACTAAAAAATTTAAATTTTCTGTTTTAGTCCCTATTGTGATTAAAGCTTCTAAAATGGTTCGATTGGACAATAAATAAGGTATAATACATGGAAAATGATGTAAGAAAGTAAGATGTTACATTAGAGTTTTTTGATTTGCTTGTCTTTCTACTCTTTATTTTCAGCCTGATTATAAATACTGTGTTTTCATGAAAATAAGGTGGAGATAGTAGTAAAGGAGACTAATCTAACAAATGAACTTAGTTGTGTTTTGAAGGTTGGTTGTTCTTACTATATCAATTGTTTTGGAGTCAAAAGAAATTATAGTCCTATGGGAGCTAAGGAGATGCGTTGGAAGGTTTGTATAAGATGATCAACAGATATTGTTTTGATTGAAGATTTTGACTTGTTATTTGCCCTTTGATCATTTGAGTTGCTTTCTGTGTACCAAGTGTGCCAGTTGACACCGGAGGCTACAGATCCAATAGGAAAGTATATTTTTTTATTCATAAGAGTGTCATTCAAGTTTTGATATTAATGAATTTCTATAGATTATGACGTTATGCTTTTTTTTATTAATATTATGTGCCTTTTATAGATGTCTATGGGTTTTTATCCAAGATTTCTCCGCTCAAGAATTACGCTGATGGGTTTACACACACTGTTTACATATAATTTTGTTTGGTTGATGATATGTGAGTGCGATTATGTTTGTATATGTGATGAAATTTGTTATGGCTTCACTTTTTTGAATGTTTCGGTTTTGTTGGTAAAAATACACTGC
Organism: Adenanthera pavonina; assembly: GCA_026686845.1. Lineage (NCBI taxonomy): Eukaryota > Viridiplantae > Streptophyta > Magnoliopsida > Fabales > Fabaceae > Adenanthera > Adenanthera pavonina. Next base: position 3,578,682 of record JAIVEN010000019.1, on the reverse strand, counting down.
AGAGGTAGATGGGATTCTTGTGTGTTCTAAGATGAAGTGGCGAAGAGCATGTCTAAAGAACTAAGATCTGCTGAGGAGGACTATACTGTTGTGGTTGCGCATTCTGCTTTTATTGGAGCCATTGGTAAAGTGATGTTTCTATCAATTGGAAAGTAAACTTGGAGTTTCTGTTCATGTATCTTTGTGTACATGTCACTGAGTACCGCATTTTTTTCTTTCAGGATATTATGGAGCAAACTTACTAATCATTATGGCAAAACAAATTTGTAAATTGATCCTGATGAACCTAAAGTGGTTAGACTTTGACATCCTCGTTAGTGATAGTGCTAATGATTGATAGATTGGTTTCTCTTGTCAAGAAGTTGTATAATTTAGGTTTGATTAGTGGATTATATTAGTAATAGTATTGTGATGCATTTTTGTGAGCTGTATATATTTTATTAGGTGTGAAAATTATTTTGGAGTATGGAAGCAAATAGTGTTAATTCAGAAATTTTGATGATTCTGAAACAAATAAGCTTGGAAGATCCAATATCAAAGGAACACAAGTGAACTGAAGAACAAAGTTGGAGCTTCCTGTTGATTGAAGAATTGTTTCACTCATACTTAAGGAACTTATCTGTAAAAGAAGGTAGTTGAGCTTTGAATTTCAATTAACCCAAAAATTAAATGAGATGACTAATTAAGTGATTAGCTTTTAACTCATGATTTCAAAATAATTTTCAAGAAAAGAGCTATCTAATGAGGATAAAGGTTCAATCTCAAACTGAGTCTAAGTGTTCAATTGGTTTTCATAAAAATGTTTTAGCTTATGGGAATAAGATTTCAATTTCAAAGATGTTTCTAGGTATTTACCTTGTTTGCAAAATAATATCTTACCTTATACGTATAATCATTTCAGGTTATAGGGATAAAGACTCAATTTCAAAGCTTTTTCAAAGTCCATCCCTCAATTTCATGAAAAGAGATTGAGGTTATTTGCATAACACAGCTTAGGGATCAAGTTCTCGGGTCTATCTAGGAGGTTATCCTAATAAGGTAGGCACCTTATTCACATAACATGGTAAACAATGAAGAAAAGTGGTACTGTGTAGCCCGTTATTCACATAACCTAAGTAGGTTATCCGCATAACGTGTGTCATGAAGCACTTGCACTCCTCGGGTAAAACAGGTTATCCACATAACCAAGAGAGGCTATTCACATAACCTATATTTCAGAGAACTTGAACTTTTCTCGGGTAAAACAGGTTATCCGCATAACCTATATTTTAGAATACTTGAATTTTTCTCGGGTAAAACAGGTTATTCGCATAACTTTGGGAGGCTATCCTAATAACCTAAGTTTCACGAGAATTCAATTTGAGAAAAACTTAACATTATCCTAATAACCAAGTGGGGTTTCGGGAAAATGATTCTAAGCTAAAATCTAGTCATTCTGGGTAGTACATTATCCGCATAACCTAGCTATGGCACTGTTTGCTTTTGTTTTTAACATGAAGCTTTTTGTTATCCGCATAACCTAGCTAGGTTATCCGCATAACAAAAAGCTTTACGTTAAAAACAAAAGCAATCAGTTCCCCGTTATTCGCATAACCTGAGGAGGTTATCTGCATAACCTCTGTCAGATGCATTTAATGCGGTAGGTGAACGGCTATTTTCTTAAGAGTAATGGCTAATCTCCATTTCCAACGGATATTTCTATCCCAAGACTATAAATATGACCTCATTTAAGTTATTGGGTGATGAGAAAAAATAATTTACATGCCAAAACTTTGCTGATTCATTTAATAATTCAAGCTCAACTACCCTCTATTTTACTCATTCATTGTATCTCAACTTTCGTATTTACTCTTTTGAGAGAGTTTTCATTCTGTAATACATCTAAACACTTGTAGAGTGTACTTAGTGTGAGATTGCACTAAAGGAGATAGTTTTACTCTTGAGTGAGAAGAGTGAGAAAACTTGTTCAAGTCCAAAGTTCGGGCTGGAGATGTTGTACTGCGGTCATTGCAAGAATCCGTTCAAATCTTGCAAGAGGTAGTAGCCTGGGGACTGGATATAGGTCAAGTGGAATAGATCGAATCAGGATAAACTACTGAATTCTCTTCCCTCTATTCTTTATTTTTTATACTCTGTCTTTTAGTTATCTTTTTAGTATCACTATTGTTTCTCTAATTTGCAGAAAAATTTCAATCTTCCCAATTCACCCCCCTCTTGGGAAGCTAGCTAAACTAACAAGTGGTATCAAAGTCCGGACTCCCAGTTTAAGTATCTAATAATCCGGGAGAAGATATGGCTGGCTTTAGTGAAGGCATCCTTCCGAAAGGAAACGACACCAACAGACCTTCTGGTTTCAACGGAGAACATTATGGGTACTGGAAGATGAGGATGCAGATTTACTTTCAATCCATTGATTTGGATATTTGGTTGGTCATCCAAAAGGGGGAATTTTTTCTGATGAAACTACAAGACGATGGGAAATACAAAGAGAAACCTGAAGAGGAATGGAACGAGGAGGATAGGAGAAGGGTTCTTCTCAACTTTAAAGCTAAGCACTGTCTGGTCAATGCTCTCAATCAAGATAAGTTTTACAGAGTGTCTCAATGTACAACAGTTAAAGGCATGTGGGATACTCTGGAGATAGCTCATGAAGGAACTACCGGCGTAAGAGAAACTAAGCTGAATACTTGCATTGGAGAATATGAAAGCTTCAAAATGAAAGAGGGTGAGAATATCAAGGATCTGCAGAAGAGATTCACCCTTATTATGAATCAGCTGAAGAGCCTTGGAAAGGAATACACCCAGTCTGAGAAAGTTAGAAAGATTCTCAAAGCTTTGCCCATTAAGTGGCAACCAAAGGTGACTGCAATAGAGGAAGCTAGGGGTGAATCTATGACATCTGTAATAGCCCTCTTTGGACGTCTTGAAGAATATGAAGGAATGCTAAAGGCTCTTAAGGAATCTACTTCATCTGACAAGAAGAAGAAAAGTTTGGCTCTTAAAGTAGAATCAGATGATGATGATGATTCAGAGGAGGATACTGAGCTAGATGAAGAGACGATGGCTATGCTGGTGAGAAAGTTTGGTAAAATGTATGGAAAGAAGAAATTCAAAAAGTTTGCAAAGAAAGATGGAGCTACTAGTAGCAAGAAAGAAAATAAAGATCCGATCATATGCTACAAGTGCAAGAAACCTGAACATATCAAATGGGAATGTCCTCTGCTGAGCAAGAAACAAGGGAAAGACAAAAAGGTTGACAAAGTGAAGAAGAAGAAAGTTTTTGTATCTTCCATCTGGGGAGATAGTTCAGATGAAGAGGAAGCAGCAGGAGATGATGAGATTGCTAACCTATGTCTGATGGCTTAAGAGATTACTGAGAAGGAGAAAAGTTGCAATCAAGACAGTGGCAATGATTCTGAGGTAAATGACTCTAAACCTTCTTACAATGAACTGCATGATGCTTTTAATGAACTGATGGCTTAATTTCTCAAAATGTCTAAACAACTGAGTCAAGCCAAAAAGAAAATACACAAGCTTGAGAGTGAGTCTCATTCATCTTGCACTGCTTAACAGTTTTCTTCTTCATCCACCTCTGTTTGTGTCTCATGCATCGAGTTGAGAGATAAGAACAATTATCTCCACAAGACTCTCTCCAAACTCACTAAAGGTGAGGACATGCTGAGAGTATTACTGGGAAATCAAATTGTGAGTTAGAACAAAACTGGTCTAGGATATGACCCATGTGTAGTCAAAGAAAAATTAGAAGTTAAGGAGCAGAACCTTTACTTGAGAAACTTTGTGCATGCTAACGGCCATAAAACAACTCAGAACATTGATATTATAGTCATTATTTTAGACATGCATCTCTCTCTTCTAGCCCTTTCTCCACATGCCACTTCTGCAATAAGAAGGGTCATATGTCCTCCAACTATATGTTCAGGAAGGAAGGAAATGGCAGTAGAATGAAATGGATCCCCAAGGATACCTCCACTAACATGAAAGGACCCAAGCAAATATGGGTACCTAAAAGAAAGAACTGAAACTTGTTTTGTAGGTATGTCTCAAGGCCAAGAAGAGCAACAAATGGTACATGGATAGTGCTTGTTCAAGACACATGACTGGAGATAAGGAAAGTGCTGAGAGATAAGAAAGGAGGAAAGGTTACTTTCGGTGGTGACCAGTCCAGCAAGATAGTTGGGGTTAGAGTTGTTGGAAGAAACCCAGAAACATCAATTAAGGAAGTCCTGTTCATAATAGGACTCAATCACAACTTGCTAAGTGTAAGTCAAAACTGTGATAGAGGCAACTGGGTTCTGTTTGATTCCAACCATTGCCTAGTCATCAGAAAAAGTGACCAAAAAGTGATTCTCAAGGCAGTAAGAGATGGTAACTGTTATACTATCAATTTAGATGAATTACCTTCTCTAGACTCTATATGCTTAATAAGTGAAAATGATGATAGTTGGCTATGGCATAGGAGATTAGCACATGTTAGCATGCATCAATTGAATAAACTCATTAAAAATGAACTTGTGCTTGGTCTACCTAATATTAAGTTTGAAAAGGATAGAGAATGTGATTCTTGCCTTAAAGGAAAACAAACAAAGTCCTCATTCAAAACCAAAAACATTGTTTCTATAACAAGACTGCTACAATTACTTCACATGGATTTGATAGGTCATAATCGTACTAAAAGTATTGGTGGAAACTTATATGTACTTGTTATGGTAGATGATTATTCTAGATTCACCTGGACTTTATTTCTTCCCTCTAAAGATGAAACATATGATGCTTTTCTGATCTTAGCCAAGAAAATAAAAAATGAGAAAGGTTGCTCTATTGTATGTATTAGAACAGATCATGGTGCAGAATTTGAGAATGCCAAATTTGCTTACTACTGTGATGAAAATGGAGTGGAGCACAACTTCTCAGCCCCAAGAACCCCTCAACAGAATGGAGTTGTGGAAAAAAAGAATAGAGTGTTGGAGGAGATGGCTCGTGCAATATTGAATGAAAAAGAATTGCCTAAACAATTCTAGGCTGATGCTGTAAACACAACATGCTACTTGATAAATAAGGCATACATCAGACCCATGTTAGGGAAGACTCCTTATGAGCTGTACAAAGGAAGGAAGCCCAGCCTCTCTCATCTTCATGTCTTTGGAAGCACTTGCTATGTCCACAACAACAATAAAGACAATCTGGGTAAGTTTGATGCCAAATTAGATGAAGGTATATTTCTTAGCTACTCAAATAGAAGTAAAGCATATAGAGTATTCAACAAGAAGTCTGGAACTATTGAAGAATCTGTGTATGTAGTCTTTCTGGAAAATGAAACTCTATTTAAGCATGCTAAAGATGAGGATGATTTAATTTCCAGTTTCGAGAATTTGAATCTGTTTGAAGAAAATAAAACTGATCCTCCTAATATATCTGAACCTGATGATGTAGAGAAAGATATCCAGGAGGAAGATAATGAATGTGAAATAAATAAAGAAGTATCTCAAGAACTCTCTAAAACTTGGAGATATCAAAGGAATCATCCAGTTAATCAAGTTATTGGAGATGTTCAAGAGAAAGTTAAAACCAGAAGACAACTTAGGGATCATGTTAACAATTGTGCATTTGTCTCTCAAATTGAACCTAAGTGTACTGAAGAAGCTTTAACTAATGAATACTAGATTTGAGCTATGGAAGAAGAACTTAATCAATTTGAAAGAAGTCAAGTCTAGGATCTAGTTCCTAAGCCCCAAAACCACCCTATTATTGGAACCAAATGGGTGTTTAAGAACAAACTTGATGAATTAGGAACAATAATAAGGAATAAAGCTAGATTAGTAGCTAAAGGATATAATCAGGAAGAAGGCATTGACTATGAGGAAACTTTTGCTCCAGTTGCAAGATTGGAAGCAATAAGGATTCTCTTAGCCTATGCCTGGATAAAAGATATTGTGTTATATCAAATGGATGTAAAAAGTGCTTTTCTGAATGGGTATATCATGGAAGAGGTTTATGTTGATCAACCTCCAAGTTTTGAGGATTCAACTAAGCCAAATCATGTATATAAACTAAAGAAAGCTTTATATGGGTTAAAGCAGGCTCTTAGAGCATGGTATAAGAGACTAAGTAATTTTCTGATTGAAAAAGGTTTTAAAAGAGGAAAAGTTGATACAACCCTGTTTACTAAAAGAGAAAATAAAGATTTACTCATTGTACAAATATATGTTGATGACATAATATTTGGTGCTACTAATGAATCTTTGTGTAAGAACTTTTCTAAGTTAATACAGAGTGAGTTTGAAATGTCAATGATGGGTAAGCTGAACTTCTTCCTTAGATTGCAAATCAAACAATGTGATAATGGCATCTTTCTTAATCAATCAAAATACCTCAAGGAGCTGCTAAAGAAGTTTGGAATGGAACATGCTAAACCTATGGGAACTCCTATGGCCTCTGCAACTAAGCTAGACATGGATGAAGAAGGAAAACTCTTTGATATAACTCAATATAGGAGGATGATTGGATCATTGCTGTATCTAACTGCTTGCAGGCCTGACATCATGTTTAGTGTCTGTATGTGTGCTAGGTTCTAATCATGTCCCAAAGAGTCCCATGCAACAGCTGTGAAAAGGATTTTCAGATACTTACAGGGTACATCTCAAATGGGACTTCAGTATCCAAAAGGGATTAGAGAAGAGCTCATAAGTTATATAGATGCAGATTTTGTTGGATCCAAGACCGACAAAAAAAGCACAAGTGGAACATGCCAATTTCTGGCAGGCTCTCTAGTGTCATGGTTCAGTAAAAAGCAAAATAGTATAGCTCTCTCCACAGCTGAAGCTGAGTATGTAGTAGCAAGGAGCTGTTGTGCACAAGTCCTTTGGATGAAGTAACAACTTGAAGACCTTGAGATTGAGATGAAGGAGATTCTAATAAGGTGTGATAATCAAAGTGCCATCAACATCTCAAAGAACCCTGTTATGCATTGAATGACAACACACATTGAAGTAAGACATTACTTCATAAGAGATCATGTTTTGAGAGGTGATGTCAAGCTGGAATTTTTTCCAACATCAGCTTACTGACATCCTGACAAAGCCACTTATAGAAGATAGACATGGAAAAATCAGAAGAGAATTAAGAATGGTAAATCCCAATGAATTGTAAGTATTTTCTGAAATCCTTCTTTAGAGTATAATTCAATTAATAATAATACTAACTTAAGCATCGGAGTATCTAGAAGTTTATTTTGAAGGTACTTCTTGATTTGAAATGTTCAAAATCTGATGAAATAAAGTATCTTGCACAATTAGAATGAATTATGGTGAAAAGAAGAAGCTTATGGGGGTGACACGGCTATCAGTAAGTGTTTATGACCTCTTAAATTTGGTTATCCGCATAATCTCATAGTCTTATGCTGAAAATGAGATGATTTTCTAATATGCATAGTATCTGTATTTGAGGTTATTCGCATAAGATATGAAGATTTTCATGAAAATAAGGCCTTGTGTGAACTTCTGGCTTCTGAGGAACTCGTTATTCGGATAAGGTCCCTACCTTATTCGTGTAAGCTGCTTTGTTCCCACCTTTGTATATGTTCTGTGTGCTTCAATTTCAGGATAACCTGCCTAACTTATCCGCATAACGTTACTTCCAGAGAAGAAGTTCCCAAAGTGAAAATGTTATCCGCATAAGATAGCAAGGTTATCCGAATAACATGCTTTGTGGAAAAATTTTTGTGTGTCTTTTGTGAAACCTCTTTTCATGATAACGTGGTATGCTTATATGGATAACTCCTTTCTTTATCTTCTCTGTCTCAAGTTGGTTATGCGGACAACCTAAGAACCTTATCCACATAACCAAGCAACCCATGGCTTTTCTTTCATTTCCTAAAGTTCATTATCTGCATAACCTCCATGGGTTATGTGCATAACCTCGAGACTATATATAGGATTCTCTATTTTTCAATAGAACCTTGTGCAGAAAACCTAACCCTATCCTGAAAACCTCCAATCGTACTCCTCAAGCTTTGCAAAATCTCTAAAATCCCATTCATTTTCCTGCTCTCAAAACCCTTTCCGCGTAATTATAAATAACTCTTATCTTCCTAAACCATCTGGAATCACTACTATGGCAAAAACTATGGGTGGCAATCAAAGTGAAAGACCACAGTGCAATGTGAAGTCCAAGTATGCTTCAAAATCACCAAGTCAAGGGAAGAGAAAAGCTGAATCTGAAACGAGTAAACCAACAAAGAAGCCTAGAACACCAAAACCAAAGGGTATTCCAGAATCTGAACCTCAAGGTGACACTCACGTAAGTACTTCTGCTACTGAGTCTGAGGAAGCTTTAATTACTGAAGAACTTATTAGCATAAGGATCTTAAAGGAGTCATATGAGGCTGATTTTAAGAAACGTAAGGTAGTTAAGCCTAATTTTGTGAAAATAGAAGAATTTCTTGTAAGAAACAAGTTTTATTTTGCTGGGCTACTAGAAAACTATAGGGGTCTGATAGAGCTAAAGGAAGATTATGATGAAGAGGTAGTACATACTTGGTATAATTCTCTGAGAATTAACCATGACACAAAGGTGCTGGAAGTAAGATTGAGAAAGAGATGGATTGCCTTGCCTTGACTTGCTCTGTGAAATTCTAAATTTGCCTACTAGAGGAATAAGGGTGAACACTGAGAATTCAAAGTATCCCCCTTAAAATGAAGCTATAAATGAAGACAATGGGGATAGAGCCAATTACAAATGGAGCACAATAATCTTAAGGCTGCTTAGCCAAAGACAAAATGTGCCTTCTGAAGGGAAGATTGCTCCAACTCTTCTAATTGTTGATAACAAGATCCTTCACTAAGTTGTCTCACGCATGTTTTTCAACAAAAGTAGAGGCTTTAACTACCTATCCAGAGGAGAATTCGAAGTCATGCTGCTATTGATAAAGGGTAAACTGGTGAATGTGGTGGATATCATTCTACAGAGGATGTGGAAGGCAAGAACCTACAGACAGGATTCACAATTGCCATTTGGGCATATTATCACCAAGATTCTAAAGTTTCATAACATATTGCACATTGAAAAAGGGCCTGCACTTCTTCTAGAAGAGGTAAGTGAGAAAGTCCTGCAAAAGATGGGAATGAGCCTGGAGAATGGGAGATGGGTTGACAAGAAAAGGGACACAGGAGAAGGTTCTGAGCCAACTTCTGCCATAAAAGGTTCTTTAGATGGTGATTCCAGCTCCTCTCCATCCACACCCTCTGAACCACCACAAATCATGCAACCTGAACCTCAAACACGTACTCTTACTCCTAGCAAACCAGATGAAATCCTAGTCACTGACCTGCCTACACCTACATGCATTCCTTCACTATAACAAAATCTGTTCTAGATAGCCATGGCCACCAGGAAAGAGCATAGAGAAGACATTATTAATCTTGGGTATCTCATTACTGAGATGCCAGAGAAATTTGAGACTAAAATTGAAAATCTCACCCAAGAAGTGAAACTCTTGCATGAACAACTTGCTTCTGGTGTTCCTTAGCCTTCCTCTACCCCAATCCAACCACCACCTCCCACTTTCTCTGAACCAACTGCTTTTGCTCAATCACCTGCTCCATCAGAGGACCTAGGTCCTAACCTGGACTATGGTCTTGAGGATAAACCTATTCATGATTCAAGTAAAGCCTTAGTTCTCTTGTCTGAAGGTGATTTCATTCACCAAATCTATCTTCACCACCAAAGATAAGAAATTATTGCTCTCTTTTCTCCTCTCCCTAATCCTATCTCCTTTGAAGGCATCAGTTATCTTGCTGAGGCTGCTGTGCAAGAAATCATCACCATTGCCTCTGATTCTAATCCCTCTTCAGCAACCCTTCCCACTGTCTCACCTCCACCTGTGATGCCTAACCTTCAGTATATTCTTGTATTTCCTTCTGTTCCTCCTGCTACTTCAAGTGAGCCACTTCGACCTGAACCAGTATCAACTGTTCCAGCCCAACCCTCCATCCTTCCTCTCTCTTTAGATGAAAGACTTCAAAGAATTAGGGAATGGAAGGCAAAGCTTGATCAAGACATTGTCGAGATGGATGCTGGTGTTGCTCAGATCCCCTCTGTTGTTGATGAAAAAAAGGGGGAGAAAGAAGAGACAGACAGAAAAGAATAAAGAGAAAGAAGAGAAGGAAGAGAAAGAAGCAAAGAAAAAGAAGAAAAAATCTAAGAAAAAGAAAGAAACTTAAATGAATTTATGCTTGATTGTTCTGCTGCTTTTCAAGAGTTATGTTTCTATATTTATTTTCTCTTTCTCTGTACTTGTAATGGATATTTAGAATACAATGAATTTCCTTCTGTAAAAGTGTTCATTTCTGTGTTTCTTGTTCTGAGATATGTTCTTCACATTATCTGATCTTATTTAAATTACGCATATATTAAGGGGGAGCTTCATGCAAACCCAAGTACTAACAATAAGTTTAAGCTGTTTTGTCATCATAAAAAAGGGGGAGAATGTTAATTTATATGTTTGATGATTCTAAAACAAATAAGTTTGGAAGATCCAATATCAAAGGAACACAAGTGAACTGAAGAACAAAGTTGGAGCTTCCTGTTGATTGAAGAACTGTTTCACTCATACTTAAGGAACTTATCTGTAAAAGAAGGTAGTTGAGCTTTGAATTTCAATTAACCCAAAAATTAAATGAGATGACTAATTAAGTGATTAGCTTTTAACTCATGATTTCAAAATAATTTTCAAGAAAAGAGCTATCTAATGAGGATAAAGGTTCAATCTCAAATTGAGTCTAAGTGTTCAATTGGTTTTCATAAAAATGTTTTAGCTTATGGGAAAAAGATTTCAATTTCAAAGATGTTTCTAGGTGTTTACCTTGTTTTCAAAATAATATCTTACCTTATACGTATAACCATTTGAGGTTATGGGGATAAAGACTCAATCTCGAAGCTTTTTTAAAGTCTATCCCTCAATTTCATGAAAAGGGATTAAGGTTATTTGCATAACACAGCTTAGGGATTAAGTTCTCGAGTCTATCTAGGAGGTTATCCTGATAAGATAGGCACATTATTCATATAACATGGTGAACAGTGAAGAAAAGTGGTACTATGTAGCCCGTTATTCTCATAACCTAGGTAGGTTATCCATATAACGTGTGTCATAGAGCACTTGCACTCCTCGGGTAAAACAGATTATCCACATAACCAAGAGAGGTTATATGTATAACCTATATTTCAAAGAACTTGAACTTTTCGGGTAAAATAGGTTATCCGCATAACTTATATTTCAGAATACTTGAACTCTTCTTGGGTAAAACAAGTTATCCGCATAACTTTGGGAGGTTTTCCTAATAACCTAAATTTCATGAGAACTCAGTTTGAGAAAAACTTAATGTTATTCTAATAACCAAGTGGGTTTTCGCGAAAATGATTCTGAGCTAAAATCTAGTCATTCTGGGTAGTACGTTATCCGCATAACGTAGCTAGGTTATCTGCATAACGAAAATCTTCACGTTAAAAACAAAAGCAATCAGTTCCCTGTTATTCACATAACCTGAGGAGGTTATCCGCATAATCTCTGTCAGATGCATTTAATGCAGTTGGTGAACGGCTATTTTCTTAAGAGTAATGGCTAATCTCCATTTCCAACAGATAGTTCTATCCCAAAACTATAAATAAGACATCATTTAAGTTATTGGGTGATGAGAAAAAACAATTTACACGCCAAAACTCTGCTGATTCATTTAATAATTCATTCAAAGCTCAACTACCCTCTGTTTTACTCATTCAATGTATCTCAACTTTCGTATTTATTCTTTTGAGAGAGTTTTCATTCTATAATACATCTAAACACTTGTAGAGTGTACTTAGTGTGAGATTGCACTAATGGAGATAGTTTTACTCCTGAGTGAGAAGATTGAGAAAACTTGTTCAAGTCCAAAGTTCGGGTTGGAGATGTTGTACTGTGGTTATTGTAAGAACCCGTTCAAATCTTACAAGAGATAGTGAAAAAATCCCAAGCAGTAGCCTGGGGACTGGATATAGGTCAAGTGGAATAGACCGAATCAAGATAAACTACTGAATTCTCTTCCCTCTATTCTTTATTTTTTATACTCTGTCTTTTAGTTATCTTTTTAGTATCACTATTGTTTCTCTAATTTGCAGAAAAATTTCAATCTTCCCAATTCACCCCCCTCTTGGGAAGCCAGCTGAACTAACAAATAGTACTTTATGTTGAACACTTGGAGTATGTTGAGTGTAGTAGGTTGTATCTTGAACAGACACTTGTTATTTTGCATTCTCGCTATTATTGTTATTTTTCTTTTAGGTTCACGTTTAAGTGATATGTTTGTAAAGAAGTACTTCAAGTTGTATATATATATAATATGCAAGGACCTAAAGTGAGAGCATGTTATTTGAATCATTTGCATTCTTATAATGGTTATTTTTGAGGTTTGCTCTATTGGTTAAATAGGTTTCTAGGTCATGAATTGTTCAAAAGAATGACTTTTGGTAACGATTATTTGCTTGGATTTAATGCTTTTATAGTGTTGTATTGAGTTCTATGTGTCTACCACTACTATCAAATGATTAAAATTAGTTTTATTCCTTGGATTTGTATGAGTACATCAGATTTTTTCCCCAGATTATAAGAATAGAAGTGAATTATAAAATTTGGGAATTGAGTGTAGTTTTTTGTATAGTTAGGATATGTGAGTTTTGTTAGATATTCTAGCTTCCCAAGAAGGGAGTAAATTGGGAAGATTAAAATTTTCTACAAAAGTGTAAGAGAGCAGTGAAAGCAAACGTGACAGTAAAACAGAGTATAAAATATATCCAAGTGAAAAACATGATAAGGTAAGAGAAGACACAAATATTTATCCTGGTTCGGTCTTTTTCTCTTGAGCTACGTCCAGTCCTCAAGCTACCACTTGAGATTTTCCACTTTCTTACAAGAATTCGGTGGGCTTCTTGCAATGCCTCAGTATAACTTGATGCTCTATTCCAAAAGCTTATAATCTCACTCTCTGTACTCTGGATAAATACTTCCCAAATCCCTTGTGAAATCCCCTCACAAGAAAATTTTTCTTCCAAATGAAGATAAGATTGATTACAGCAAATGAACTCTCTAATTTAGAGTGTATATGAAAGTTGAAGTACAAGATATGAAGTGGGTGGGGCCAGAAGACTTTGACTCAAGAATTTTACAGAGTCTCAGTATATACAATGTAAAATAGTTACCTACACTTTCAAATGAAGTTCTATTTATAGATTTATGTCTTAATTATTCGTTAGAGACAAGATCTAGCCATTAGAGACATTACCTAATGGTTACTCTGTAAAACTATCCGTTCGCCAACCGTATTTAATACATTTGACATCAAAAGTTTGAATTTTGGGGACTCAACAGACGAATTTTGTAGAGACTGTAAGCTAAAGACTTTAACGTTGAACTTCAAAGTTCATCTGTTGTAAAGTAAAATTCAAATTTTTATTTTTGACAAATGTTTATATGTTGGAATATATGAATTTTCAAGTTTAAAGTACTTCTAGTAAGTGTGAACAGTTGTTCTATATTGCTACAATGCATTCGAAATTCGAATTTTAGTGCCCAAAATTTGTTTGTCAGTGAGCAACTCAATATAGTACAAAAGTTTTTCTTTTCAAAATTTGGATATTCAAATACCAAAGTTCGTCTATCAGAGAGATCTCTTATCAGACTTAATTCAAAGTTCAAATTTCTGAAGATTGAAGTTCGTCTGTCAAAAGAACATTTGAACAAACTTATAAACTATCTTTCCAAAGTTCAAATTTTTCAAAATCATAGTTCGTCTGTCAGAGAACTGACTTGGAACTCTTTTGAAACTTTACTTTCAGATGAATTTTGACATATCTTTAGATGAATTTTTCATTTTTCATAGTTTGTATTTTACCCAAAATTCAAATTTTCAAAGATGAAATTCATCTGTCAGAGGGACTTCTTTTCACACTAACATATTTTTAATCCGAAGTTCAAATTTCAGATATCAAAATTCAAATTTTCAAAGTAACATATCAAGTTTAACAATTCAAAATTCATCTGATAGTGGGTATTTTTCAAATACTTCACGAGTTATTGTAAAAACACATTTTTAAAACATTTGTATGTAAGATCAAAGCCTTTTAGTCATGTGAATACAATAAGAAATCCTACATCTAATCTTAAACTCATTTTTCTTGGATTTCTTTACTTGAGATCTTTTGTACACTTTTGATATCTTCTTTTCAAGCTCTAGTTAGTTTGGAATCATCAAAATACTTAATTTAACATTATCCCCTTTTTGATGATGACAAAATAATTTATAAATTGGATAAGTACTTGGGTTTACTTCTAAGAGCTCCCCCTCAACATATGTATTAAAATTCGAAGATAAATGCAACATGTACAACAGATCAAAATAGAGAATCTCATTGATTCATTCAAAGTTTCAATACAGAGATATGACATTACAAACACAGAATTCAAAGGCAAGAATATCATTCATTTTAAAAGAGATACAGAAGAAGACCAAGCAGTCCTAAGATCTAATCACTTCTTCTTAGGCTTGGACTTCTTGCTGTAGGTCTTGCCAGATGGTTCTGTAGCAGATTTCCCAGTTTGTTCAGATGACTTCTCCCCTTTTTTGGCATCATCAGGAATTTGTACATGTATAGCAGGAGGAGGTATCTGGGATACTGGAATTGCTCGAAAAGGCACAGGGACAAAAGGTAGATCAGGATTAATTTTAGGAAGAGGCACAGGAGGAGAGGTTACAGGCAGATCATCTTCAAGTTGATCATCCTTAGCATCTTCAATTATTTCCTGAACTTCCTTCTGAAGATTGGCAAATCTGACCTTTGTGCTAAGGTCATGCCTTATTTAGGAGATGAGAGTTGAGGAGCAGGAGGAGTAAACATCTCATCAAGCATTTGTTTTTGAGCTTGCACAATAGCATCATGTGCAATAGCTACAAGATCCATGTATGGTACAATTTTTTAATCCTCATTCAGGGCAACTTATATGAATGGTGCGGTAGAGATGGCTACCACTAGTTTCTCTACTTGCTCAGATTCTTAAATAGAAAGAATTAAATCCTGAGTGTCTTCAGTAATAGGCTCAGGGGAACCTACTTCTTGAGGAGTCTCTTCCTCTATGCCATAGTCCAAGGGTGGACTAAGGCTTGCCTTATTGCTGGAGGCCTGTGTTATGGCCAAAGTACCAGCAGCCTCAGTAGCATGTACATCATCATCTGGTTCAGGGGAGGCTAGCACAAAAGGACTTGGAGGTTCAAGAGTAGGAGACCTGACAAGCTCAGATGATCCTAGCTGAGGTGGGGCTGATGTAAAGGAAATAGCACTCATGATGTCCTTATAATCATCAGCAACTACTTTCATATTCTTTGTTAACTGATGAATCTGATCTTGCAGGTGAGCAAATTTGGCATTTTGCTCATCCCTAATCCTTAGCATGAGTGTAGATAGGCTGTCATACAACTTAGTGATCTTAGTTGGCTTAGCCCAGGTGGAAGGAGTAGATAGCCCCGGTGTCTGAGTAGGCTGAGATGGAGTAGATACAATCTGAGTGGGCTGAGGTGAGGACTATGAAGGTAGAACAGCCCCAAAGGTTCCTGTATTTTCTTGTTGGAAGCCATCTTCTTCAAAGAAAAGATCTTCTATCTTTCCAGCTCCCTTGCTAATCCATCTACCATCCTTCCTTTCTATCCCCATCTTTTATAGTTCTTCCTCTTTAAAGATTTCAGTAGGCTTGCCCTTTCCTTTCTCCAAGTGTTGGATCCTGCCATACTGAAGTATCTTGGAGATGATAGAGGCATATGGTAGGGTGGAATCTTTCCTCTGATCTCTTGTCTTGATCATGCATTGGAGGATGATATGTCCCATATTGATCAGCTTGCCACGCATGAGTGCTATCATCACATATGCTTTAGCCCTTGTGATCAGATTGAAACTGCCTCTTTTGTTGAATACAATCCTAGACACAATGTAATGTAGGATTCTGACTTGGGCACTGAGGTCAGTGGGCTTCAACAAACTTAAAGGTGGCATGTTCTCTTTTCTTCTGAACAATGTGTTCAGTACAATGCTTTCTTTGAAATTCAGGAAAGGACCTCCTTCCTCATCTGCAGCCTCATCTTTATTCATGTATTTTGAGGTAGAAATGTCAATTTTCAATCCATCCTACCTAGGAATCTCTAGTACCTCATTGAAGGTCTCATCTGTTAGCCAGATGGTCCTAGACCTTAGATTTACTTCCTATTTTTCCTTATTGCCATTGTACATCAGGGAGGCATACCAGGTCTTAACAACCTCATCATCATATCTTTCAATATTTCTAACAAATTCTTGTATTTAATCAATCATATCTTGGCATCAAAGTTGTTAGAAATGAGGAATTCTTCCATATTTACATAATGAGGCTTAATTACCTTTTTGCTGACAAACTTGGTAGTATATTCTCATAGAATATAGGCATTGCTCCACAATGGCAGCGTGGTCAACTGGTATTCTCTAGACTAAGTGCTGGAGGAGGAAGAAGAAGAGGCAGGAGCAACAGGAATAGCAGGCTCAGATTTCTTCAAGTTTTCCTTAGGAGTTGTTTTCTGCTTCTTGGAAGGAGTTCCCTTGCTAGATTCGTCTTTCCTTTTCTGAGTTTCACCCTCCTTGAAGGCGTATTAGGATTTGACAGCTCTCTTTGGCCGTGACTCTCCTTTCCCAACTTCTGGATTTTTAACTCTCGCTATTCTCGTAGATGAATGATACAGAAAGATGCTATAAATGGGTTTATAAGGTGCAAAAAGAAGTTTAATAGGTAAGAAATGAATATTCACGAACGGAGTTAATAGGAATTAGAGAGAACTTGAATAGACTTGAGAAAGAGATGAATAGGGTTGCGTCTGTTCAGAGGGAGACCTTGGTTTTAACGACTGTAACCGTTCAACAGATGAATTTTGAGGGGTCAAAGTTTGAACTTTGAGCAATTACAAGTTAACACAGAAGGAATGGCTCACTGACAGATGAATTTTCATTTGGAAATTAAGTCTGACAAAGGCTTAGTTCAGAGAATAAGAAACAAATAGACGAACTTTGATTCAACAAAGTTCAAATTTCACGGATTCACACAATAGCCAAATATGAGCAAAACAAGCAACAAACAAATTTTACCTATGAAAGTCCGTCTTACAGAGACTTATCATGAAAGCAAATTTCAACAGACGAATTTTGATTCAAAAATTCAAATTTCAAAATTTTTGTAAAAGAGTTTCTAAGGTACAAATTTTGAGATATGGATATTCATATGATAAGCATTTTGAACAGAGTCAGTATTCCCATTTTATTTCTAAAATTTGAATTTCTACTATCCAACAGACAAATTTTGAGGGTTATGAAAGTACTGTTATAGTGTGCCTTCAACTGAAATTCGTCTGATGAGCATCTAAGTTCGTATGTTGAGCATGCTAATTCTTTCAAAAACACGATTCAACATGGAAATTCATCTAATAATCATTTAAAATGCAAATTTCAAATTTCTAAACTTACAGATATGGTTTAGAAGTTCAAATTTTCAGCTTCCTTCAGCATCTTTTGATTATGCAGGTCTGATTAGCTCCATTATACGGATCTGTTATCATTTAAACTCATGTGAAGCACCTGCAACATATCTCAAACATACTTCGATGCTAAAGTTAGTATTAATCCAATGTCAGAAACTTTAAATAGGTGTATATAAGGGCTTACTTACAGCTCATTGGGATTTACCATACCTAATTCCCTTTTGATTTTGCAATGTCTATCTTCTACAAGAGGCTTAGTTAAAATAACTGCAACTTGATCTTCATTAGGGATGTATTCCAATCTAACGTCACCTTTCAGAACATGATCCCTTATAAAGTGATGCCTTACTTCAATATGCTTTGTCCTTAAATGCATGACAGGATTCTTTGTGATGTTGATAGCACTTTGATTATCACACATTATTGGTATTTCCTTCATTTCAATCTCAAGATCTTCAAGTTGCTGCTTCATCCAAAGGACTTGAGCACAATAGCTGCCAGCTGCAACATATTCAACTTCTGCAGTGGAGAGAGCCACACTGTTCTGCTTCTTGCTGAACCATGAAACCAAGGATCCTCCAAGGAATTGACATGTTCCACTTGTGCTTTTTTTGTCAGTTTTGGATCCAGTAAAGTCAGCATCAGTATATCCTGTGAGTTCCTCTCCATTACCCGTTGGATACCAAAGTCTCATCTGTGATGTTCCAATTAGATATCTAAAAATTATTTTCATAGCCATTACATGGGATTCTTTGGGATATGATTGGAACCTTGCACACAAACAGACACTGAATATAATGTCAGGTCTACTAGCTATTGGATATAGTAAGAAGCGAATCATTCTCCTATATTGAGTTATGTTAAAGGTCTTTCCTCCTTCATCCATATCAAGCTTTGTTGCAGTAGCCATAAGAGTCGCCATTGACTTGGCGTTTTCCATGCCAAACTTTTTCAGCAATTCTTTTAGATATTTTGATTGATTGAGGAAGCTGGCATCATCACATTGCTAAATTTGCAATTCAAGGAAGAAGTTGAGCTCACCCATCATTAACATTTCGAATTCACCCTGCATTAGCTTAGAGAAATTCTTGCAAAGAGATTCATTAGTAGCACCAAATATACTATCATCAACATAAATTTGAACAATAAGTAAGTATTTATTTTCTTTCTTGGTGAATAGAGTTGTATCTACTTTTTGTCTATTGAATCCCTATTCAGATAAAAAATTACTTAGCCTTTCATACCATGCTCTAGGAGCTTGTTTTAAGCTATAAAGGGCTTTGTTAAGTCTATAAACATGGTTTGGTTTTCTTGAGTCCTCAAAGCCTAAAGGTTGATCAACATAAACCTCTTCCATGATATATCTATTCAGAAAAACACTTTTTACATCCATTTGATACAACAT
The DNA here is from genome assembly GCA_026686845.1 of Adenanthera pavonina. NCBI lineage: Eukaryota > Viridiplantae > Streptophyta > Magnoliopsida > Fabales > Fabaceae > Adenanthera > Adenanthera pavonina. The sequence continues at coordinate 3,559,686 of JAIVEN010000019.1, read as the reverse complement.
TATATTTTTCATGCATGCATAGGCCACGAGGATTCTTATTGCTTCCAATCATGCAATTGGAGCAAAAGTTTCCTCATAGTTAATATCTTCTTCTTGATTATATCCTTTGGCAACTAATCTTGCTTTATTTCTAATGATTGTTCCTTATTCATCAAGTTTATTTAGTGCCAATAATAGGGTGGTCTTTAAGTCTAGGCACTAAATCCTAAACTTGATTTCTTTCAAACTAATTTAGTTCATCTTGCATAGCTAGTATCCAGTATTCATCAGTTAAGGCTTCTTCAGCACACTTAGGTTCAATTTTGAAGATAAAAGCATAATTGTTCATTTGATCCCTAAGTTGTCTTCTGGTTTTAACTTTCTCTTGAACATCCCCAATCACTTGATCAATGGCATGATTTCTTTGATATCTCCAAGTTCTAGGGAGTTCTTGAGATATTTCCTCATTGTGTTCAAATTCAAGATCTTTCTCCTGAATATCTTCCTCAATGTTAGTTAGATTCAGATATTTTTGGAGGTTTAATTTTATCTTCTTTAGAAAGATTCAAGTTCTTAAAGTTGGAAATAAAATCATCTACATCAAAGACATGCTTGGAAATAGTTTCATTCTCAATAAATATAATATGCACAGATTCTTCTATACTTCTAGTCTTTTTATTGAAAACTCTATAAGCTTTACTCGTACTAGAATAGCCCAGAAATATACCTTCATCAGATTTGGCATCAAACTTACCCAGATTCTCCTTTCCATTATTGTGGATGAAACATTTACAGTCGAATACATGTAAGTATGAGAGGTTCAGCTTCCTTCCTTTGTACAACTCATAAGGTGTCTTCCCCAGAATTGGTCTGATGTAGGCTTAGTTAATGATATAGCTTGCTGTGTTTACTACATCAGCCCAGAAAACTTGAGGTAGCTCCTTTTCATTCAGCATTGCTCTTGCCATTTCTCCAATTGATCTGTTCTTCCTCTCCACCACTCCATTTTGCTGAGGAGTCATTGGTACTGAAAAGTTGTGATCAATTCCATGCTCTTCACAGTACTCCAGAAAGCTTGAATTTTCAAATTCTCCCCCATGATCACACCTGATAGACACAATAGAAATACTTTTCTCATTTTGTACTTTCTTGGCCAAGGTTATAAATGCATCAAATGTTTCACTTTTGGAAGAAAGAAATAAAGTCCAGGTAAATCTAGAGTAATCATCTACAATTACAAGTACATATAGGTTTCCACTAATGCTTTTTACTCTAGATGAACCTATCAAATCCATATACAATAGTTGCAGTGATCTAGATGTGATGATTATATTTTTAGATTTGAAAAATGATTTGGTTTGTTTTCCTCTGAGGCATGCATCATATTTTTTATCATTTTCAAAAGAGATTTTCGGTAGACTAGTGACTAAATCATTCTTAATCAATTTTGATAGCTGGTTCATGTTAACATGTGCTAATCTTCTATGCCACCACCTACTATTATTATCTTTACTAATTAAAGAGACAGAATATAAGGAAGAAAGTTCATCAAGATCAATGGTATAGCAATTACCATCCCTTTGAGCATTGAGGATTACTTTACGATTACTTTTTTGGATGACCAGGTAGAACTTTGAGTCAAACAGTACCCAGTTCCCTTTGTCACATGTCTGACTCATACTCAGCAGGTTGTGGTTGAATCCAATTACAAACAACACCTCTTCTATAGATGTTTCAGGATTTTTGCCCACAATACTAATGCCAATTATTCTGCCATATTGATTACCTCCAAAGGTTACCTTTTCACTTTTCTTATCTCTAAGGGTGATGAACTTCTCCTTATCACCAGTCATATGGCTTGATCAAGCACTATTCATATACCGTTTGTTGTTTTTCTTGCTCTAAGACAAAACTATAAAACAGGGTTCAGATTTTCTTTTTAGGTACCCAAATTTGCTTGGGTCCTTTTTTTTCAGTGGCATTTTCCCTAGATACAAATGTACCTTTGGGAACCCATTCTACCTTCTTGTCAAGTCCATTTTTCTTCAACAAACATGAACTGGAAACATGTCCCTTCTTGTTATAGAAGTGACAGGTGGTAAAGGGACTGTTAGATTGTGATGCAAGAAGAAAGCAATGCAAATAATATTTTTGTTTCACATATTTTGGTTGGACATAGGATTCAATACGTTTAGAAGTGTGATTTTTCTTTTCATGTCCATCAACATGCACAAAATACCTCATATACAGATTTTGATTTTTCTTTTTATTCTTTTCTTTAACTGCACAGGGATCATAGCCAAGTCCAGCTTTTCCTTATGCAATTCTCTGAATTCCTATTAAAGCAAACAACATATCTTTGCCCCTAGTAAGTCTAGCCATGCTCTTCAAAAGATATTCATTAGTCTACTTCAGTTCAATACATGATGTACAGCAAGCAGATTTAGCTTTATGCAGAGATGCAGTGTTAGAGATTTTGCAATTAGAATATAACTTGCTAATCTTTTTCTTAGCCTATTTTAGTTCTTTAGCAGTTTTAATAAACTCATCATGCAGATCATGAAATGCATCAAGCAATTCAGAATAGGAAGGTTCAAATTCATATACCTCATCTTCATGATCACTGTTGGATGACCTTAGAGTCTCTTCAGATGCAAGTGCCATCAAACAGATATTGGCAATTTCTTCCTCATCATCATCTTCTTCATCTGAGCTGTTGTCCCAGATTGATGAGATGTATGCCCTCTTCTTCTTGCCCTTGTCAGTGGCTTTCTTTTCTTTCTCTTGCTTCTTTAGGAATTGTGGACAATCCCATTTGATGTGCCTTTACTTTTTGCATTCATAGCATGTGATAGGCTCTTTGCTTTCTTTCTTGTTGTCTCTAGCTGCTCTTTTCTTGAAGAATCGTTTATTTCTCTTCTTATTATAGAACCTTCCAAATTTTCTGACCATCATAGCCAGAGTCTCTTCATCTAGTTCTTCACCATCATCAGATTCCTTTTTCTTTTCTTCTACAGCTTTTAAAGCAAGGCCCTTCTTCTTCCTGTCTTGACCTGTTTCCTTGAGAACTTTCATTTTTCCCTCATACTCTTCAAGACTACCAAAGAATGCTGTGACAAAAACCATTAACTTTCCTCTGGCTTCTTCTATTGCTGTTACTTTAAGTTGTCATTCCAGAAGAAGAGCTCTAAGGATTTTTCTTACTTTCTTTGGCTGAGTGTACTCCTTGCCAAGACTCTTCAGTTAATTCACAATGAAGGTGAATCTCTTTTGTAGCTCTTTGATACTCTCACCTTCCACCATTTTGAAACTTTCATACTCACTAATGCAGCAATTCAATTTGTTCTCCCTTACTCCAGTGGTTCCTTCGTGAGCAATTTCTAGAGTGTCCTACATACCCTCAGCTGTGGAACATTGTGACACCCTATAAAATTCGTCCTGGTTTAATGTACTGAAGTATCAGTGCATTAAACCAAGAACTCATAGTTAGATCCTAGGTTTACATCCAAGTTTTGGAAATCTCTTCAAAGCAAACTCATGTGAATGAGATTGTGAGACTGCATGGAGTCCTGATAAATATTGTGTCAAACAGAGATCCTAGGTTTACATCCAGGTTTTGGAAATCTCTTCAAAAGGCCATGGGTACGAAATTGAGTTTCAGTATTGCTTATCTCCCTCAATCTAATGGGCTAACTGAAAAGACAATTCAGACTTTGGAGGACATGCTGCGGGCATGTGTTCTAGAAAACAAAGGCAATTGGGATCAGTTTCTGTCGTTGGTTGAATTTTCCTACAACAACAGTTTTCACTCGAGTTTGCAAATGGCTCCGTATGAAGCGTTGTATGGCAGGAAGTGTAGATTGCCATTGTGTTGGGTTAAACTTAGTTAAAGGAGTCTTTTGGGCCCAGATATTATGGATCAAACCTCTCAACAAATAGAGAGTATTCATTAGAAGCTTCTTACTGCTCAGAGTTGGCAGAAGAGTTATGCAGATAGAAGAAGGAGACCATTGGAGTTTGATGCGGGAGATCATGTGTTTTTTAAGGTCACTCCTACTACTAGTGTTGGGAGATCGATTCGAGCGAAGAAGCTCACTCCGCGGTATATGGATCCATACCAAATTCTGGAATGAATTAGGCCAGTAGCGTATCGAGTGGTGCTACTACCTAATTTTGCTGGATTGCATGATGTTTTCCACGTGTCTCAACTAAAAAAGTATCACCCGGATCCATCTCATGTAATTGATGATGAGGTAGTTCAAGTGCGAGAGGATCTAACTTTTGAGGTCATGCCGCTACAAATTCTTGATATAAAGGAGAAACAGTTGAGGAATAAGACCATAAAGTTGATAAAGGTCCTATGGAGCAACTCGACATCTAATGATGTCACATGGGAGATAGAAGAATCCATGCGAAGGAGGTAACCAGAGATCCTTGCTTGAGGTAAGAGTTAAAATTTTGAGGATGAAATTTTTATAAGGAGGGGAGAGTGTAACACCCCTCATGACTTTGTTTTGGTGTTGTGTGCAGAACCGGAGGAAAACAGGATGGAGAAAGGTTCAAGTGGAATCTGAAAGAGCTCCACACCGTGGCGAGAAGCAAGGCCGTAGCGGCGAGAGCAAGTCTAGTGGTGTTTTATGGTTGAAACATAGTGGAGCCGCTACGAACTGCCCTAAAGTCATGGCAGGAGTAGAGAATCTGGTTTAAATTAGAAATATTTTGGACGAACAGAAAAAAAGAAACAAAAGGGAGCAATGGAGAAGAACACGAGAGCTGTGCTAGGGTTCATGATTTCCAGGCTTTGGAAGTAATTTTCAGACCTCAAGGGCTTGGATTCATGTGGGTAAGTGATCTCTACTCCTCCCTCTCCATTTTCTTTGGTTTAAATTTGGGGTTTTTCAGTTATGAGTTGGGATTTCCAGTTTGGGACGGAATCCACCGATTGAAATGGATGATATGGGGTTAAGGAAGTGTGTTTTGGTGTTCTTGTTGCTTGGATGTGAGTTTTGAAGGGTTTATGCATGATTTGAGCTTAACCCTAGGTTGTTTTCAGTTAGGGCTCTTGGGAATCTGAAGTGTTTGAATGGTTCTCAAGAGCTTATTGATACATGAAAGGGGTGTTGGAACCTTGGGTTAGGCTAAATTGGTTGAATTGTGATATTTGATTTAATGGTATATTGTGTTAATTGAAGAATTGTGATATTGTGAAGGTTGTTTGGTAGCCTGAGAGGGGTTCAAGCGTGTTGGACAACTCGAGATGTTCGTGAAATCCACGTGTGTGGTATTGACACTTGAGGTAACTAGGTGTTTGTTTGTATCGTATTGTTTGTATTATATGATGTTACGTATATTTGTATATATATACATGTTTCTTTCATACCACGATGTAGATGTGTTTGCGTGTACTATTTTCTATATATCGTGGTATGCACACAGCTAGATGATGACTATGATGATTATATGATCATTAGAGATAATGATGTTGATGTGACATGACATGATGCATGCATGACATTGTGACATATGATGATGATGATTATATGATGATATGAGCATCACCACATGGCATTGTTAGATTGTAATATATGGTGGATTGGGTGGTGATGACGATACGATATGATATATGATAATATGAGATATGATTGAGGAGGATAAGGATGGGATCCCTGTCGCTAAATCCTCTCCTGTGGCCAGGAGAGCCAGGCGACAGTGGACTGCACCTTCCCTAAATCACCACTAATTCGAGGTAGTCCAGGGGAAGGAGAGCCACAGTCCAAGCACAATGTAACCTTTGGTCGGGTTGCATTAGTGTAAGGTGAGCTTGGTAATGTCCCAGAATCAGTCTTCACCGACTGTTGAAAGGGAATTACCTATATAAAATGTCCTGTTATGATGATAGCCCATGGTTGTAGCTGTGTGCGAGGGAGACATGTATTCCATTCATTTCACATTGCATTCATGAGTTGTATGAGATATATGTGTATATATATGTGTGAGGTTGTCCCTGGTTACTGAGACATTGTCTCACATCCCTCTCCCATGAACTAACTTTTCAGGTGACAGTTCTGGCACTAGTCCTGAGAAGCCGAGGGAGTAGTATCAGACATGGGAATACTAAGTCTATGTAGTATATATGTGTTTTGGATATGCATCTTGTGCCAAGTAGAATAGAAGATTTTGTAATGAATGTATGACATGGATAAGGATTGTTATAGATGGATGTATGTATGGTTATGTATGTGGAATTGTGTTGTATGTGATGTGTATGTTGTATTATGGTGGTTACATGGTTTTGGATGTTGGGAAGACAATATGGTGGTGTTTGTAAGCCCATATTGGGGCCTCATTGGTGTGTTTTAAGGCTTGTAGACCATTTAATTTTGTTGGTGTTTAAGAGGGTCAAATCTTAGAAAAGTGATTCCTTTGAGGTGAAATCTCTTTGGACAAGTTGGGTTAAGGGTTTTGGACCTGTATGAATGGTCTTTGAGTGACCATTTGCCTTTGGTGGCAATTGGAGGTGGTTAGTGGTGAGTTTTGGTCAATAAGTGGTCAAAATGATGTTAGGCGTCCAAAATCTCCATACAGAGTTGGATTGAGGTGAAGTTGGTGTCTATAGATAGATTGGGACTAGATTGACTTGTAGGAGTTGGAATCAAGTTAATCGAAGGTCGGACCATAAAGTTATATGCGTCAGAAGTTCGCCTTGTGGTTGAGGTTTGCTGGTATAGAAAACCAGTAGGGGGCATCACGGCTCCAGGTAGCAGGCCGCGATGCCACAAAGTCCAATAGCATGGTGAGACAGAAGAGGTCTGGAGCCACGGTGGTACTGTAGCCGCCACTGCCCCAGCCCAAGTTTTGGTGTTGTTTAGTTTGCTTCCGCTGTTCTAAAGTTTTGGAAAGTTGTTTTGAGATGTTTGGGTTGCGTTTGGTTGGTATTGTAAAGGTTTTGGTCAAGTTTGGAGATAATTGGGAGTAGGTTGTTACAAGAGGGAATAGACAATTGACTTTTATTGTAATAAATTTGTAGTATCTTTCCAATCGAGGGTTAGGAAGATTCAAATAGGTTTGGGTACTTCAGGTATAGTGAGAATAAGTGACTCAAACTTCTCGTGTTATAGCACAGTTCTGGTTTGCATGTTTGGATTTGTACATGAACGTTTTATGTGAGCTTTGTATCTATGGGAGAAATGGTTACATTTTTTAAGATCATAATATTATTGTTACAGCTAATTATTGATGTTATTGAGACAATTGAGTGATCTCGAAGATTTTTATTATAGATTTCGGATAAGTTTCATTCACATAATTATAGTTTAAGAAACTAGATACATCAATAAACAATAGCATGATAAGATGATGGAGCCAAAGAAAGTTATGTTGTGGTATAATTGAGACAATGTTTGTAAGAATTAGTTCTGGTCTATTTCTAAATAGTACAGCATATAAAAATGTGTATATAAAAGAGAATCCAAAAAATAAAGTATAGCTGAACTCAAAAAGAAATATTACATTTGCAAATAGATGGGAGTTATATGATAGCTATACTTGATGCCCAAAAAAATTCTAAAGACTGAGAATGTTCAGCACACGATTGAGATGTTCAACATCGTTGCTAACTAACTTTGTTATTGGCATCATAAGTGGTCTAATGTGTGTTTTACTATCTTCACTTCCTGTAGTTAAAGTCAGTGTATATTCTTAGTTAATGATTATCTATCTCCAATTTCTATTAGCTATAAATGTTCTAAAACTATTTAGATAACTGCTTTGACTAAATGTGTATGTTTTACCTATTTCCTTTAGAATTATATGTGCAAAATTGTCGGCTACAATTTTGTTACTAATGCTATTGGTCTTAAGATCCTACACTTAATCAATATGATAATGATTAGTGGAACAATATTATTAGTAGGTGTTGATAAAATAATTGACTAGAAGTAGAAAATAAAAATACTTTCAAATAAGTACCTAGTCCAGCAATATCTCCTTGTTCAGGGTGCAATGTTATGATGTTCAAATTACAAAAGACTTCTAGATATACAACATTGACTTGACTATCTACAAGATTGTTTTCAGAGTCATGAATGAGAATCTTCAGTTCTGATATGCTTCTAGTCCTTGATAAGGCTACATAAAGTTGACCATAAGTAAAGACTAGCTTAGGAAAGTAGATGCCAACATCATGCAATGATTGACCTTGACTTTTGTTCATTGTCATTGCAAAGGATAAAGTAATAGGAAATTGTCTTCATTGCATTTTAAATGGCCAAATTCACTATGAGGGATTCATATCCATTCTATGAATAAGAACTTTTTGATTAGGATGTGATCTAGTAATTGTAATTGCTTCAATAACATGTTTCCCAAGATAGGTGATTCTAAGTCTTCTCCCATTACAAAGACCTAAAGATTGGTCTATATTTCTTAGAAGCACTATAGGAGCTCCCACTTTGAGTGTTAGCTTGTGAGGAGCCATACCTAAACAACTAGTGGTATTGAGAAACTTTGGTGGGTACAACTCATCAATTGAGTCTGAATCATTTGTTGTCCTACAAATTGTGTCAGAGCTAAAGTAATCAACATATTCCCCTGGTAGTAGTAAAGAGACACAATCATTAATATGTGAGATAGTATCAATTGTTCCAAATAATATTGCCTTGTCTGTGAAGTATGATGGCTTTGGAAAATTTTTGAAGAAGGTCAAGATATGTAGCTGACACTATTGCTTGCAATGGATTACTGTATATGGTAATAAGAAATTCAAGAGGAATCTTAATTATAGCAACCCCTTAATCTAATTCACCAACCTTTCCATCACCAGCATCTAATATCCATTGTGAGAACTTCCTCATTTGATTAATGTTTGTGGTTTATGAAGATTGTAGAAGTCTCATGTTTACTCTCAACTTAAAGATCATGCAATAATCCAATAGATATGATGCATTTATTGATGATTTTACTATTTTAGATCTTGTACCTTTTGGTATTACTGGAAGGATTTGCCTAAAGTCACCTCCCATAACAACACACTTCCCTCTAAATGGCAAGTTGTTAGTAGTAAGTGTTGTTGTGCTTAATATGTCTCTCATTGTCTAGTCAAATGCTTCTATTGTATGTCTTATGATCATGGGTTCTTCATCCCAAATGATGAGTTTTGCTTTTCTTAGTAGCTATGCTAAGTCAGAATTTAGTTTGATATTGCACATTATCTCTTCATGAATTTCAAAGGGAATGTGAAATCTTGAATGTGATGTTCTTTCTCCAGGAAGTATGTTGCTGCTATACCACTTGAAGCCATATTTAGGACTATTTCTCCCCTAACACAAAGTGTACTTAACAAGGCATTTCAAAGGTATGTTTTTCCAATACCTCCATAACTATATATGAAGTAAAAATTGTTTGAAGGATTGTCAAGACTATCACATCCTATGTTTGGATATCTTTCCTATGAATATTGCCTCAATTGGATGCAACAAAGAGGCTCCTAAGAGCTTGAACGAATGGAAAGTTTAAAATTGTAAAAATTTTGTTTTTGTGCACTGCTTATAGTATTGCATAGGAAAATTTGAAAATTCATAACTAAATGCATAAAAATCATTTCTCAATGGTTCGACTCTATAAAAAGTATTCACATTTTGAATTTCATGGAAAAAATATTAAAATAGAATTTGGACATAGCAATTAGTATAGTTTAATCGTCCAATTTTACTATTTATTTCCATCTTCCAGATTCTATCTAGTCTCCAAGCCTCAAATTTAAAAATTCCTTTCTCATTTTATACAAAGCCAATTCATTCTTTCTTTGTATAATTCAAAATTTCTGCATCTCTACTTTCTATCTGTATAATTTTGTACATTTATTTCATACATACAGGACAACAAGCTAATAGAAACTGTCAAAGGTCGAATGAAACCTTTACTAGAATAGTTTTGTGAACTCACATTATACAACTCCAATTGCATTCAAATCAGTGCCAAAATACTCATAAGACATAGATCTTTCCATATTACAACTAATTAAATTTTTGGAGCACTACACAAATTTATACAGCCCCTCAAATACAAACAGTGTATACAGTAAAAATACAATTTTTTTGCAATTGTCTAGTTTTTTTCCTTTAACTTTGTTAAGCCATAACTCATGTCATATTTAGCCATATCATACAAAATCTATTTTATCATAAATCTCATCACATTCTCTAACTATAGGATATACTTTGGCTCATGCCTTTGAACATAACATACTTAAACATTTCTGAACTTTCGCTTACCATTAGCCATCAAATAATGGTTATACATATTCTTCTCATTCTCAATTTCTTTTCATAGCATAACATCACTGAGCATGCTTTTCTATGCATCATAGAACATAACACATTAACTACATACATCATATCATCATTTACAAGCATGCTTCATTATTTAAACATCATCATAAACATTAATTTTCTTTCCCTTCATTTTCTTCTTTCTTGGCTTTCCTCATTTGCTTTGCTTTACACTTAGCATGGTTAGTACTTGGGAGGATGAAATTGGACATCTCAATAGTAAAATTGCACATACTAATACATCAACACAGTACATTAAAAAGATTCATAACATTGCACAATTCATTAAATATGCATGAAGATACCATGTTGGTTAGAAAAATTTTGGCAGTATAATGGCTTAAAAACAGGACAATTCGAGCTTAACCCTCCTTACATAAATAGCTAACTAGTCAAGAAAACAGCCATAACAACAACATGGCAACATTATCATAACATAAAATATGCGTAAGACATAATTATGCAATAACATAAAAGCACACCAAGTTATATTACCTTGAAGTTTTAACATTTCCTCTTTAAATTTAACTTCCTCTTACTTGAAGCCTTTCCATCATTTCCTTGTCACTTCCCAAGCCTAGAGGCATCAAGAAAATTATGCTAAGTCATCTAGTTCTTAATGAACTCATTTAAGATTTACTTTGAACCCTAAAAATTCATATTTCATATACTTGACTCTTTCTTGAAAACATAACATGCTCCTTGCTAATTTTTGCATAAGGAATCCATTTCTACCATTAGATTCATGAAATTCCAACTCTTTCCTCGTCTTTCATCTTGGGTGAATTCAACCTCTTAGGAGTAAAGGAAAGAAATTGCATGATTCTTTCATGAAATTCATGCAAACTTACTTTCTTGTAACTTATTCATGCTTTTCCCTTGGTTTACTTTTATGAAAACACTTTTCTTTCATTTTCCATGCTTTGGCCTAAACTCATACATAGAGGGAGGAGAGGAAAACTTCATCTAACATAGCTTAAACCCATAGAAAATTAATTTGAACCATAAACTTAGAAGATTAAGGAGAAAGCTTACCTTGAACTTTGATTCCTTCTCTTTCTTTCTTCTTCTCCTTCCCACAGTTCCTCCTTCTCTTTCTCTTCAAATTTTCTACACACTTTCCTCTTGAAATTTTCAGCTAAGGTAAGATAATTATAGGCTTTAAGTGCTCATAAAATTTGTCCAAGTGTCCAGGTAAAGTTATGGCAAAAAATGCTTCATTCTTGAGGCAAGTTACTAAAAAATATTAAAATACTCCTCCAAACATGTGCTTAAAAATTTGGCCAATTAGAGGAGAGGGAGTGTCCTTCATACTGCATATTTTTCCTGGTTCAAATATATCATATATTGGTTTTTGTTTAGACAGTTTATTAGTACTTTTATAGTATTTTCTAATATTGGTTATTCCTTTATGCATACAAGAATATACTAGTTTGGGATCTGCATTTATCTTTAATAACTATCTTAAACTATATTTTTTGTGGGGCCCATATGCTTTTTTTCACTTTTTTCTATATTATGGGGCCCACAATACTTTTACTTTATTATTATGTTCCTTCATATTTTGCAATCTGTATAATTTTTGAACCACATCTTTTTAACTCATTTCATTCATCTAACATGATCCAGCATGTCAAGAAGTCCATTTTGAAATATATATAATTTTTTCTAAATTTCTGGAAATAATTCCAATTAAGAACCAAATTTAGACTTTATTCCAATTAAAGATCAAACTTAATTCCATTTGTAAGGAACCAAACATGTGAACTTTTGCCCCTTATAGTGTTCATACAATATTTCACATATAGTACATTTTCTATTTCTATTTTTTGTTCATTCATTCGAGGCACATCGTAATCTTCCTTTAGACATTACCTTTATCATGAGCACTTTTCTTTCCTTTAGGTCATACATTATTTTTCCTCATCTTTCTTTTCTCATTTTTCTTTCTTATAACAATGCTATTTCGTTCATTTTTGTTCATAACTTCCTTAGCTACTCTGCCAAGGTTATTTAGTAGTCTGACAATTTGAGGGAACTTCTCAATTAGTCAATAGTCTTTTGCTAGCCCAGTTAGAACCTAACCTTCAGCCTCTCACTACATTCATTCATTCTTGCTCAATTGGGTTTCATGTCCCTGAGCCATCTCCCTTTACCTTGCCTCAATAACTTTTACTTTATAGAGGATTTTATCTCTTTGCTTAATTAGGTCTCATAATCCCAAGAGTCACCTCCTTTTATCTCACCTTGACAAGTTTTGGAGGATTTTTTTCATGCTTTCTTGTGAGATTTTCTAGCCAAGAACTTTCATTCTATAGCTAGATTTCATACTAAGCTTAGCAATCAACTATCTCAAGGTTTTGCAATTCCCTAACTACCTACCACTATCCTTATATTCCTTGGGCTCATGTTTCTTTTCATAGGCATCATAAATACATTGATTTCATACTTTTCCTTTACAAAGGCATTGAATCTTTCTTTATCTTTCCTTTAAACATTGTCTTAACAATAGACATTTTCTTTTCTTACCTTTAAGCCAGGAAAAGGTGGATGTTACAAAGACTATCTAAAATAATTTCAAATATTAATTTTAGTTCAATAGTTAATGATGATACTAGTTTATTTGAGTCATGTTGCAATTAGGATCTATCATAGTTCAACTCTTCAATGATGAACTGGCTTGTATTATCAATCACATTTGTTTCAAAGGTTGGATTGACTTGTAGGAATTGGCTTAGATTCTTCCCACTTCTTTTCAAAATATTCTGAATTCCTTTAATGCTACCTTTCATTCTGATTTGTTGAAAATCTCAAATCTGTAGATAAAAAATATTCAATTAAATTATTTTTTGAATAATGATTTTCAAGTACAGAATCATAGGTATTAATGTGTATTTGATTGAAAGTTGTAAAAGAATTTCAGTGCAACTAAAATTTTAACTAATAATGCATTTCTATATGTAGAAAATAACTTGCTTAACAGATTTTGATTGCTGTGGGATATGTACATCATATCTTCAGATAGTAAGCTTGAGGTTTGTTGCCATACAAGTTCTGGCCTTGTTAAACAATTTGAGAATAGCACACTACAAAAAAGATTTCAGAGCTGATGGCTAGTTGTCCATAATGTAGCTTATTTGATAGTATCAATGTACTCTTGATCATCTTGGAGCAAACCTAGAGCATAACATGCTGACTTTAATGTAGGATAAAGAATATTGTTCACTATCCTTAAATCTTCATAGCTTGTTGGTCCTTTAATCTTGTTAAGTAAGATTTGAAGATAGTAAAGTTCTCCAAAAGTAGGAGAGACATGATGTAGTCTGCCTATTGAGAACCCTTTTTGTCGAGGCTTCCATTGCCTTGTACCTTTCTTATAGACAAATTTTGTAGGGAATTAAGCATATGTAAATTTTTTGGCTTCAACATTTTTTCCGTTGATTTCCATCCATGCAAGAAACATTTATTACTTCGCTGTTTCCTTTTGGAGCAAGTTGGGTAAGTATTCAGTTGCTGAGTATACAATTGACTGTTGATTTGGCAAGTGGAAGTGCAACCATTCAATAAGTGGGAATCTGTGGTGAGTCTCAAAGCTGAATATTCTCTAAACTATTTCACAAGCTAACACATAACAGTAATCAAGGTACTGTTGAATCTCATTTATCTCATTTTTCCATGTTCTACATTGTTACTATTATATAGTGTAGCAATGACCCTATCATTTCCCTTATGTACTTGAAAAGATACTTGATAGCTCATGATTGGTTTGTTTTCTCAACATTCAAATGCACATGAAATAGTAGTAATAAGTAGTGGTTGTATGGCACAACAAATCTGTTATCCAACGGAACCCCATTTTTTACTATGTATTTTCCATCTTCTCTTCTTTTGTATATGGGGTATCCTTCTGCATCAGGAATAGTGTGATTGTTGACTTTCTTTGGAAAATATTTACTGCATCTATTGTCTTTCATGCATGGAGATTTTGGGTTGTAGGAACCACATGGACCATGTGTCATGAAACTTTCGACAAGAGTATAAAGTGTAGGTTGATGAGTTTTGTCATGTATTTTTGCTGAAATTACTTTGTCTACTAGTTCGGTGACTTGATCTTGTCACTCTTAGCAAGGAGTAGAAGTACGTGAGCATGTGGCAGCCCTCTTTTCTGAAACTCAATTGTGTAAACCTCTGAAATAATTAGGTATAATAGTAACCATTAATGTACAATCCCATAAAGGAAATTTTTTGATAGATACTACTTTTGAAAAGGAGATGCATATATTTATTTATAAGCTTATAATAGTGCTTACCTACATGAACTATACTGAATATTTTTTGGTGTTTAATAATTGCAAGTAGTAATCTTAGTTTTAGCCGAAAATTTCTTGAAATAATTTGCTGCTCTTTCAGTAGTACTAAGACCATCCTTTTAACATTCTCTCTTGATCTCTGGCCATTGAGGGTTGCATGTGAATGTTATGAAAATGTTAGGATATCCTACCCATCTACATATAGTTATAGCATCTTGGTAATTTTTTAGAAGATATCTAGCACCTCTTGTGAAAAAAGAAGGTAGAATAACTCTCTTGCCAACTAACGAAGCTAATGTGTCTCCTCTTAATACATCTTCATTTAAGCCTTGATACAAGTCAACATAAAGATTCTTCTAATGTCTCCTTATGAATTGAAGTCTTTAGGATTCCATCATTGTATACCCATCAACAATGAATTGAAGAAGAAGCTTCCTTGCTCTGAGAAGGATAGAAACCTCATTATCTCTACTCATTAATCTGTATGCAAGATATTCTCTTATTGTGACTATGCCTTTTTTCTTTGTTTTTCAAGTGAAGATTCGCTATGAAGGATGTCGTCCCTATATCCATCTTCACCGTATGGAAAGAGTATAGGATGCTACAAAGATAGGCATGAGTTGTGTGTTTCATTAATTCTTTTCAGTTCTCCAGTTCTTTTCTCAACAATAATGTCCCTTGGATTATATGACATGTCAAAATCTCCAACAATCAATGCTACAACTTCTGAGGATGAAGGCAGATTATAGATCCTACCATCTTTGTTTCTTTCGGACAATAGGCAAAGTCTTACATTTAACTGGTCATTTGCATGGATCTTGAAGCAAGTCGATATTGCTTGACATAAATGTTGAACTCATTCAAATCCTGCATAATCTTGCTAGCGATAGTGAGACTCAACTTCATTCCATTGTCATGTGAGCTATTATGAATAGAAAGATAATGTGTAAGAGTAAATTAGTTGTAAATTTTCTGCAATGTAATTTAAAGTAAGGTTTTATAAACAAAGAAAAGAAGCAAGTAAGAGATAGAATGGAAGAAAATAGTAAATGCCTTACATCTTTTATTCTATTTTGAACCTCATTTTTTGTATCATATAGTTGTGAGAGTTATTTCCTTCCTGTGGTAATAAACTCCCAATTCTATGGTAGTTTTGACCAGAAAGAACAAAAGTATATAGATCTCTTCCTGAGTTAATATTATGGTTGATGTATCCACAATGAAAACATATTGTTGTATAATTTAATGTTACTCAAGAAGTTTCTTGACTCAGGCGTATCAATGTTAAAAGAAGAGACTGTACAAATAAGGTGGCAGTTTGTACATTAGTGAAAGTTGAACTTTGCCTTGCCCACAACACAGAGAGAAGGTAATTCCTGGAAATTCATTGCTTGATCTTACTCTTTCTTGCAACCACATTCGAGCATTGCAAAATGGGCATGCATATATGGGATCACCTAGGTCCAAGTAACCTGCAAAATTTAAGTAGCTCATTAGTGGATTTTTATATGTACATTACAGTTGAAGAAAGTATATGGAAATTGCTTTAGTACCTATGTCTTCTTCAATAAGTCCATCGGTGTTGTCTTCAACATCAGAATTAGCTGCATCAATGTCATTCTCCTCTTCTACAATAACATTGATTTGGCAATAAATGAGCAGTGATAGGTTATAATCTTTTTTCTTTAAATGCTTGAAATTCATTTGAATGATACACATTTCAATATTTTATGTCTATCTGCCTTTAAACTTGATAGAAAATTTTGTTGTCAAGAAAAAAAGATAACTTTTTTTAAGAAAAAGAAATAAACTCACAAAATGCTATCTCATAAATATCTTCTAAATTCAAATTAATATAAAGCCTTTCTTTGACCATTGTTAATTTATGCGGAAATCTCAACCGTCAGTATTTTTTAATCATGAAAATCAAGGTTCATGCATATTTTACTTCTGACAAAAAGTTTTGCAGAACAAAAATAATGTTTTAGAACGTATAGCGTATTACTTTGATTAAGATTCAATGCAGATTAGATTCATTAATGGGGTTATAGTGTTATGGGGCAAGCTCCTTATTATGGTGAAACAATCAAAATCACGAGTACACAAACAACAAAGATCCATGCAAGAAAATCTTAATAACGACACACACGGTTATCACGATCCAACAGATTATTGCTAATTCAAATAAACAAAATATGTCATGGCAATCTTAGTTTAACACTGCCTCTTCATACATTGATATATTATAATATAATTTACACAGGCATTCATTATGTTACAGAAGGAAGTTTTTTTTTTTGGGTGGGTAAAATCTTGCGGCAACTTTGGAGTTTTGCTTGTTGACATCAAACACTGAGCTTAGGATGGAAATCAGAATTAATAAATGGTGAGGTAATTTCATCTAAACAAGCCATCCGGATCCTCTCAGGAGTTGCTGGATTATCAAGAGCAAACCAATCACTACACCCCATTTCAGCTCTTGCAGCTCTAATGGCATCCTTGATGGCAAAGAATACACATGATGCTAAGAAAAATGGAGGCTCACCAACCGCTTTAGATGAATGGATGGCTTTGACATTTGGATGACCCTATCAGTTAACGTCCACAGAAATAAATTAGTTTCATAAGACAAATTTCAAAATACATCAGTTAGGCTTCACAGAACTTGTGATAAGATGCAGCATATGCCACTCTTTCAATGCCATAACATTTTCATACGTTAATTATATACGAATACCTAAGACAAATCTAGAAGGAATTGTGAAAACTAACATCAACATCAATATAAACATGCTAAAGCTAACCATAAGTACAAAGAGAGCATTGTACAAATCATCATTTATCACCATCTATAACCATAATGTCCCAGGTGGGGATCGGCAGGAATCTAAATGTTCCTTCTCATAGAAAGGACATAAATCAAAATTGATTGTTTTACAGTTACAGATGGCAAAAAGCAGAATTTATGCCCCTCACACACAGTGGCACCTCGCAATGTAACACAATGGAGTCACTTCCATGTGCATCACCCACTCCCTTTCTCTACTTACCCCAAAAGAAAAGAACTAAAAAAGTTGTTCTGGAACATACCTTGAGAAGTGAGACATTAAATTTCAAGGGAACATCATTTACAGAAGGAATTTTATATGTTCCAGGCCCACATGTGTAAAGGCACCCAGGGGGAATCCATTTATGGGCTCCATCTCCCCATTTAAGTTCTTCCAGTGCTACCCAACCCAAACCTTGAACAAAAGCTCCTTCAATCTGTTGAAAGGAATTGCACGGTTGATTAAAAAAAAAAAGTACATCTAGCATAAATAAATCAAATGCAAATTCAAGAAATTGCAAAATAAAAAAGTTAAGTGTCAGGATTGCTGCAGTGTGCGCTACAATACCCAGAGAATCTGGATTCATAAAATGCACTAAAAATATGCTGATAAAGGCTTCGACAGTGTGGACTTTGAATTTTTCTTTTTATTGATTCTTACAAACTAGGTGAACTGGTGAAGCCACTTTAATATATATGTATGTATGTATGTATGTAACAGCCATTGTTTTCGAATAACGTTTTGCGAAATCTCTGATAGGATAGAAATTTTGATAGTGAATACAAATATTCAAATTATTTCTGAAAAGCCAAATTCAGTCCAATATTATTAAACTTAAGGAAAGGAACTGACTGAAGATTCTACCGTTTTTCTCTTTCCTGTTTCAAAGAAATTCTTTCCCTCTCTTTTGTACTTCTCTTCCTCTTAAATTTTTTTCTCTGGACAATGAATAAACTAAAGAAGCAAATTACCTGTCCAACATCTATGGCAGGGTTTAGAGAATACCCTAGATCCAAAAATACATTTGCTTCCCTTGTATGAAAATCTCCAGTCAAGGTGTCAATTTCCACCTCAGCAAATGCAGCCCCATAAGTGAAGTACCTAAATGGATTTCCTTTACCGGTTCTCCAGTCAAAGCAAATATCAGGTGTAATATAAAAACCATGGGCAGAAAGGTCTATTCGCTCTTCATAGCATGCACTAGCCAACTGAAAACAATAAATGCATGACAAAATATTATCAAAAGATTATGTCCAAGCACAAGACAACTTGTAATAGCAGACAATCATAAATGCTACTTTCTACTGAACATAAATATTGTTGACAAAATCCATACAGCAAATAATCTACAGAAGGACTCTGAATATGATACAGGCTTTTGGCTAAAGTAACCCTTAGACTCCCGTAATAAGTTCTATTATCATGTGGGCCAAGCTATTCATAGGAATGAATTTAGGATCTTGTAAATCTTTTTCTTTTGCTTTTCTCACAAATTTTAACAAGTGCTAAACTGCTAATACTGGAAAATATCCTCATTAATGAAATCCATGAGAACAATTATATTTCATTGCAAATTATCTACAGCTGTTTACTCCTCTCAACGGATAATGGAGTCCAACATATTTACCTGACTCCTCCCAAGATTCTTTATCCACCACAACACTTCAATGCAAATGATACAGAAATACAACTATCACAATAGATAATAACTGAGACATTGTTCAGTAAGTCCTTTACTCTGAGTGGAAAATTTCTTTAGGTGACAAGCAAAAAGCTCTCAAGTACAGGAGTACCTCAGCAAAAGAATTGAACGTCTGTCGTGAAGCAATAGGCTCCATGCGTGCCTTTATTTTCTCACATGCATCTAAAACTGCTGCTCCATACATATCAGAACTTGCAGAAGCTGCTGTTGGTGAAGTATTAGGAACCTAATTTGGCAGCAAACATGAGCAGATCATAGCCATATAGCATCAAAATCAACAGTCTGTAAATAAATCTATGAAAAAAAAATTAAAAGAAAAAGATAATCTAAAGGAATGGAAAAGGAAGAGCAGGGTTTTGATATTCAATTATTTTGCAATAAAACAGGTTGCAGAAAGCAACATGCTTCGGTGTCCTTAAAATTTAATTTGAAAAAAGAAAACACAAAGCTGAAAATCAGTGCAGATGAAGCCGACATTCAGAATTTATAGCATTTGGATAAATTAGTTTTAGTCTTACCGTATTTTGGTAAATTTTTTAATTTTTTTATAGTATCTGACTCAATTTGCCACATGCTCTCTGCTATATATGATGGAGGCTGTAGTTCATTTTTAATTTGATTTTGTAGGTTTAGTTTTCTAGAGTGTTGATGAAGTTTAATTGATGCTAAATATTGTATCTATCAATTCTTATTTCATTCTTTTTGGTATCCATGCAGCTCTCTGTAATACTTCAGCAACAAAAGCTCACATTTATGAAGCATTATGACCTAGCAGCAAGAAGGAAAGAGGGGAGGTGTGAGAGCAATATAGTAATAGTCCTTACTTACCTGGTATATTCTATGAGAAATATGGAAACAAATATCTTAAACCAAAACGTGGTAGCTAGTTTACCTTGTCAGTACTTGTATCTGATATAAAGACAGAACTAAGGGGGATGCTGAAAGCAGAGGCAGCAACCTGGGCAACTTTTGTATGCAAACCCTGCCCCATTTCTACTCCGCCATGGGTAACTAAAACAGTTCCATCAGTATAAACATGAACCAAAGCACCTGCCTAAATTTATTACGAAAATATAAAACTCATCAAAATTGTATTCCCCAAACAAATAATAAAATTAGTGATAAACACTTTAGAAAATAATAGCAAAGGAAAGATTCTAAACAGAAAACATCATAAAAATACACCCTAGCTAAATCACTAATCAAGTAGTGTAAGTCAATATCCTACTACTCAAAGGTAATATTTGATACAGATATAAAATCATAAGCTAAAGTATGTGGCATTAAATTCTATTAGTTGCCTCGAAGCTTCAGAAATCAAGTGCAATACGAGTGATTAAAAGAAATCATACACTTGAATCTTTCACTAGATGATAAGTTCATAAGAAATATTTAGGTAGGGTTTATTAATTTCAGCTCAAAGAGGAAAAAAATGAGGAAACATATATGAAGAAAATCAGAAAATCAGAGAAAAATGATGTTCTGATTTTATTTTATTTTTTTTTTTTTTGGGGGTAAGCGTGTTCTGATTTCTTGATTCTTTTAGAATGGAGGTAGCTACATCCAGCCAGTGGATCCCGTGAATTAAGCACGCATAAATGGCAAAAATAAAAGCTACATAAATTCAGAAATAAAGGCTAGCTAGAACAGGAAATTACAGGCTTGCATTTTTTATTAAAAAAAAAACATGCTTCACATAAAACGTGCTTTTTTTTTTTTGGTTTGTTTGTTTTTTTTTTGGTAACCATAAAACATGTGCTTAATAAGATCATAAATGAGATCAGATTTCAACAATATGTATTATAAATTAGCTCAGGCCCAATCCCTAGCAGTGGCTGTTCAGTCCTAGCTAGATAAATTGTAACTACTACACAACAGAAAATCTTGCGGACAATCAACCTTTCTCTTGGACTTTCATTTTCTGCTTTTATTCTATGTTCTTATATGATAACGAAACCCTGCTCTTACCTGACGTTAAGTATGTAAGTGTATTAAATTGCCATTCCAGTACAGCAAAGCACATACATTATTTACAAAAAAACAAAAAAAGCACATACATTATTGCTTACAACCACCCCCCCAAAAAAAATATATATATATAAATAATAGAACTCAGATACTACCTGGTTCATAAACTTTGTTGTAAAGGATATGCCAAACTTGGTAGGAACCATAGCAATGCCACGCTTTCTCCACCGACTACGACCATTGAAAAGGTCAACTTCTTCACGTGCCTTCACAAAGTTACAGGATAACTTCAGTTCAATCCATATCTGGGCTAATGTACAGTGTTGAAGCTGCTGGCCATAATGCAACACAGATCCTTCACTTTGAAAATTTATTTCCTGAAAAGGAGCTTGGCTTAGGAAGCTTGACAGGAAAGTCATACAAAATAGTGATGATAATAAAAAAATTTCACGGGTACATACAACAAAAGAAACAATATAGACCAGAGTTATACATCTTACTCTTATCTCTTCTGGGCTCTTCTTGAGTTCCACAGCAATTCTTTGAATCCAACTTTCAGTAATGAGCATGCCTTGAGGACCACCAAATCCACGGAAAGCAGTGTGACTAGGGAAATTAGTGAAGCAAACCCTTCCCGCTATCCTCATATTTGGTATTTCATACACATTATCTGAATGAAACATAGCCCGTTCAAGAACCGCAAGGGACAGATCCAATGAATTTCCAGCATTGTTATAGATTTCAAGATCCAGTGCGAGCACCTTCCCCTCATTCGTAAATCCAACCTGAATAACCACATTATAAATGAAGCAAAAAATGGTGTTCTTCAATTGAAAACAATAGGTCAGAATGATAGAACATACTAATCAAAGGGATGCAAGAAGCAAGGCAAAGTCTTCTGTTATCTTTCTGAGATCTATTTGTTTTAGCTTTTATTGCCCCTTATCTTTTACTTTCAATCATTTTATAAGGAAACGAAGGCATAGTTTATCTTCTCCCCTCTATTTGATGCATTGTTCAGTATGATAGGAGAGAAAGAAAGATGCATTTCTCTTCCCTTACTTAGTTTCATGAAGCATATGAAATGGAAGGAAACTCAGGTAAATGAGATGTAAAATTTCTTTTGTATCCTGTATCTTACTAAATATATTTATCATGAATATACTATATTAATACAAATATGCATTTTATTTATCTTATTTTCATTGTTTATTTTATAATTAACTTATAAGAATACAGGTTTTTGGCCAAAAATGTTAATTTTATTAAAAGTCAAAAACAAATTACACTAATTAACATCCAAAGAACCAAAAGACAGAAACAAAAAAACCATAATAGTACAACCTACAACCGGGGAAAAAAAAAGAAACAAAACAAAACAAATTATTACAACCCACCCACCCAAAGCAAAATATCAACCAATACCCTCCCTGCAAACCGAGTGTGATATCCTTAACCTTTATCCATCCCTAATGCATGGAAAAAGCCTCAAAATCACAATGACCACAAAAGATTATTTCATACATACCATCATCTACATATCCTTCCTTCACTTACACTAACAGAGGTGCACACATTCTCTAAATACCTGATCCTATTTACCCATAATTCCCATATAGCATCCCGGAGGGACAGCAGGGGAAGAAAATGATCTGTCTTCGGGAATCAACAGAAAGGTACTAGATAACTCAAAATTTGAAAATAACAACATAAAAAAATTTGGCCTAAACTAGTACATTAATATAAAAGATTGAACCCTCCTGCTTTAATACTGACTTTTTCCCATGCTATCATGTTTCGGCCCAATTGTCCTATACATTGAAAATGGGCTCATCTTGGCTCTTTTTTTTCCGGATTCCATAGATGCTTCAATAGTTGTTGACTTCACAAGCCAATCTTTGTGCATTTCCCAAGCCCAAAAATGTTTCTAGGTCATTTCTAATTCCACCAAACACATGCAAGCAACATGCCGCCATATCCTGCAAACCCAAAAATGTGTTGTTGATGTCACCTGCTCTAAGAGCATGTGCTGAGCAGGCTGTATACGAATCTGTTTGGCTGAGTTGCTCCCCGAATTCGTTTGCCAGCCCCTAAGGATTTGTCTAAAACCCAACCATTAATGATGCAAGTAATGAACTAGCAAGGAACTTCATCCCCTCAGTGAATGGAAACTTTTTGAAAGGCATGTTGGGATGGAAGAAATTTTGAGGGAGCTATCTTTCAAGGGATCCTTCATCAATGCCATCCATGAAGTCGTCGTCTTCATCAGTATCACTGTTATCATCAAACTCCATCATCCATGCCTCTCTTAGAACCTTCACATATTGTATGTTATCAAGCTCTGCTTATTTAGCCATTGAAGAGGGCCTTCATTTCCTTCAGTACCGCCACCCCTACCATCATCATCCTCTGTTTTGAAAATTGTCCAATAGAGTTCCCAACTCTCATTCATTGCCCTATTGTTGAAAAGCCTCATCTTGTTCGCTAAATCAAGAATATAAATTGACAAAGTTGAAGAGCAACCTATAATAGGAGCATCGTGACAACCTTACTCCAGGCAAGATTCAGTGTGGTTGAGGACAATGACATTGAAGCTACTCCAGACGAGGCTATAGGTGCTCAAGCTATTGATGGAACCAAGGCTGTTTATGTGGAGCTTGTGTAGTGAAACATGTGTTGTCAACGCCATATGCAGCATAGAGCACATGCTGTGGAAAGGGCATTAGAAACGTAGAGGATCTATGTAAATTTGCTTGGTTCACCTACTTCCAAAAGAAATGTGGTTCACTCACTGTGTGAAGTGCACCTGCCACTGGTGATGCTGGAGACTCTGTTGTTACGGTACCGCAGAAGGTTTTGTGATTTACACAAACCAAAGGTGTCTTCAACTCTTCAAGAGGTTTAACTATGACTCTTGGAAAATTCCTCCAGGTATCTTTTGATTGTTTGCCAAAAAATTCACTTTGTGCGTGATCTCGTGATTGGGATTTGGAGTTGCTTCTTGGACCTGTTGAAGAGTAAAGGAATCGATGCCTTTCCAATGCTGAGTCCAGTACCTTCTTTGAAAGCTCTAGTGCTTGGTTTTCTGGACCAGCTTTGAGCTCCTCCTCCCACTCTTGCTTGTTCACCGTTCCTCATCCTGTTCAGTTGTAGGAGTAAGTTTGCTCAGTTCTCGTTCCTTGGTTTCTTCCACGTTCTGGTTGTGTAGTGTTGATTCACCAGCATCTTCTCTGTAAATGTCATCCATAGGGGTGAATTTTGGGTTCTCACCACCTTTGGATTTCTCCTCCTCACTCTCCACATCTTGCTCAAACTCGCACAAAATTCCTTCCACTTTTGTGCATATTTGCTAGGCTTCTCCTGAAGCTCCTAGTTGAGCTTTGGGACCTGAAGCTTCACAGCTCTTACCATGGATCTCACTAGCTCTAGTACTAGTTAATGCATAGCAAAAGCCACACAATCACAATAACCACAAAATGTTATTTCATTCATAACATCATCTACATATCCTTCCTTTACTTATACCAATAGAAGTGTGCATCCAATTCCCTAAATACCTCTGACCTATTCCCCTAATTACCTTTAATTCCCATATAACAATAAGAATTCTTGTTTGATTTTTACAGTCTTTTATTGTATTGTCAACATAGTTAAATTACAAAATGGTCAAGGTATTGCAGCAAATAGTACAAGGGTTCAATGGTGCATTGGGTGGTATGGGGCCCACAGCCATTTTTCACCAATTTCCTCTCTCCTTTCCTTCCCTTTCTGCTGCTAGTAAGATGGACCATATAGGTGTGGGGGCAACAGATTTTCTTTCCCTCCTATTCCTTTTCTTTCTTTTCCTCCCTCATTTCACCTATCAAGCATACTACGAGATTTATTCGTTTTAGCTTTCACTCAAAAGTATACGAGGACAATCTTCTCACACTCATTTTCAGGCCTTGTATTCACAAGGAGTAGAGAATTAAGTCATAGACTAAATAACAAAACTTCAGTCTATAACAGAGTCTAAGAAAACCAGGCTTTTATGGGATTTAGTATTTTAAATATAATAGTATTAGGCATCAGTTTAATTTTAAACCATTAAAAGTAAATGTAGCAATACCTTGTACTTCCCCAGAAAACTATGCCGTTGCCCAGTAATCATCATGTCTATATCTCGGTCTAATGTGATTTTCACCGGGCGATTTAATAGATATGACGGAACTGCAGCTGCAGCAGCAATAAATGCTGATCTTGTCTCCTTCCCCCCAAATCCACCACCAATTCGCTTTGTTTTGCAAACTACCTTTGACAGGGGGAGGTCAAGAACAATCGAAACATATTTCTGGTGCTTCTGGGGGGCCTACAATAACAGACATTCTCACTTTCAATATGAGTGGCTATAAAAAGATAAGACCACAAAATGATAATTATACAGTTACTTAAGCAATATTATTAGGCCAGTAATGAACTTGACAAATCAAATTTAAAGAATTTAATAGGAACTATGTCTTTGCAGAAAAGACTTCACGTTGATACAACAGGGACCGAAATGAATTCAGTATGCATACAGAACTTAAACCCTCTCCCCATACCACCAACGTAAATAGAAATTTAGATTAACAAGTTATAAAACTAGAAATAACTTGGGAGGGTGCAAGGCCAAGATACCCTATAAATCCCTAGAACACAAGAATGACACTTTAAATTAATGTATTTTCAAGAATCATGACAACAGAGACACATGGCAGGTAAACTAGCTGCTAGTACTTGGCTGTTACACTTACACATAGTGATGGAACAATAGACACACAAATCAACATTTGTAGGAAGAGACGGCACTTGTTAGATAGGCTTTTCACTTAGCAAATTGTTAGAAAAGTCTCTCTATGCTAAAGAACAGGTGAAGGAAGGCCAACAGTTGGTTTTATTAATATCCTTAGCTACTTCTATAACATCAAGTACCAATTACTTTATGTGAAGGTTTTATGCAGCCATTTATGGCTGAACCGCATCAATACACAAATAAAACCAAAGCATTCAAAATAGTATAAATAATAGACAACTGAAGATTCCAAAAGATACATACACTATATCTAACGGGTACTCACTCAAAGAATGTATAACTTACTTGAGTAGATGAAATCATATGAACTTCATTGCCACCATCCACTGTCCATATAACAGTGCTGTGTGGCTCCAAATAAAAGTGTTCTTGACCTCCTATATTAACTTCCCCTTCAATTATCATGTCACACTGACCAGACTGAAAACAGTGATCCACATCACCTTTTCTCAGACATTTCTCTGTATTAGGATGAAAACTTTTAGCATTAATAGCGTCCTGTATTGACAAGATGGCTGGGAGCTCTTCATACTCAACATGGACTTTTCTTGCTGCTAGCTTTGCATTTTCATGAGTATCAGCAACAACAACTCCTATAACCTGTAAATACTCGTATAAATCCCATTGAAAAATGTACATGCAAGATATATAAAGAGCTTTCAAGCATAACATAGTGTCATTTTTTATACCACACCTCCTGTAACATCCTCCAAAAATTAATATATTCAAAATAATATATATATATTGAAATTAGTTATAAAGTATGAATTATAATCCTTAACTAGTTCAATTATTATATAAATTGTGTGTGCTTTGCTTAATTTTGTTTTGAACCTCATCATCCTCAATGTGAATTCGATAGGTATACATATTTATTAATGTATAATTAAACATGAAATATCTCATTAAAAATTAAATTTTGTTATATTGCAACGAAAGAAAAACAAGCCTTAATTTATTTTACAAATTTATTAATATATAAATAAAATAGGGTAAAGATAATTAAAAGATTAAAAAAACCATGTAAGCAATTAGATTTGATCTAATTAGGTTTAGCTCATGCTTACACATGAGTGATCTAACTAGGCTTAGCTCATTCTTACACATACATTCATATGTGGCACAACTAAATGATTTCTTGGGAAAAAAGCATATATTATCACACTAATGGACACCCAAGTAGGATGGGGAACCCTCCCCCAAAAGCTAGCTGTTGAGGTGGGAGAATCAACACACTTAAATACCCCATTGAGTATCTCATACTATTTAATGTGGGATTTGGGTATCCCATACTACCCAAGTCTCCATCACATACACATGGCATAGATCTAATAGTGCAATTAATTACAATAAGCTTAAGAGAGGAAGTAAATAAATCCTTGCCATACACATAATCACACATGGCACAAATCTAATATTGCAATTAATTACAATGAACTTAGGGTGCAAGTAAAGAAATCTTCACCATACATTTGTGTCGTTTGTGGCAAAATCCAAACCATCCTAGACTAGTACAAATAGCATGTCTTTCCGCCTCTCAAGACTCATCAATGGAAGACTAGTGTGCAGGGAGGGGGGGAGGGAGGAGAGAGGGAGCAAGGAGAGGAAGAGAGATAGAGAGAAAGAAAGAGAAGAAGAAGAAGAAGAATTGAGAAGAAAATATGTTCAGGCAAAAGTTACGACTTTATCCTAAAATGTTTTTTTCTTTTTTGGTATCTTAATTTTATAGTTATACGGCAATTATTGTAGCTTTATAATATCTTTACAATTTTATTTAAATGCTTATTTAATTTATATTAATCATAATATTTTACCGATTTACAAAATTTGCTTTAGATTATTTTTTTAGAAAGAATTATGCCTCTTTTATATCAAAATAATATGCTGTGTTCTTTTCTTATACTATATTCTATATGATTATGCATGAGAAAATCTGTTTATGAGAAAAACAGTCGAGGTAAGGCAAATATGTGAATTTATCATCAAAAGAAAAAGTAGCCAGGGCAAGGCAAAATAAGGAAAATTCTTGGAAACAGTAGAAATGATCCTCAAAAAGATTGATTGATTCTCTGGTTATGGTTCTATACTATGGGACACCCTAATCGGGAGAAAAAGTACTCAGCAAGTTGGTTCCAGTTCCTGCATATAAAAATTAATAGATTTACTTTTTCTCCGAGTTTATGCCCAAATTTCAGGATGCTACTTTGCATGAGTTTTAAGAGATATTATCTTTTTTGTCTACATTACAAGTTATTGGTGACATATTCATGTGCCATATGCAGTATAACCATACCTTGATACAGCTGGTAACATCATGGTGTTTTTGTGTTGTTATCATCTATTGGGAATTTTATTCTTACTATTTTCCATGATGTGTCCAAATCAGCATGGGCCTACAGCTTAAGGTTAAGAATGACATTGGAAGACAAAACTAGTCGTAGATCAAGTCAGGAAATAGGCATAGATGTATCTTTGCATTCCTTTATACACAGACATTTATTTTAGATGAATTTGTAACCAAGGAATATTGTACTTTCAAACTTCTATGGTTAAAAATTAAGTATCTTTTAGAAAATATTTAGGTAAAATAAT
Organism: Adenanthera pavonina; assembly: GCA_026686845.1. Lineage (NCBI taxonomy): Eukaryota > Viridiplantae > Streptophyta > Magnoliopsida > Fabales > Fabaceae > Adenanthera > Adenanthera pavonina. Next base: position 3,531,148 of record JAIVEN010000019.1, on the reverse strand, counting down.
AAGGTGTGTTACACCACCATCATTGTAGAGAGAATGCACACTGCAAATGTCATAGGAAGAAAGCAGGAGGATTCCTTTCCTTCAAGATCTTCAAGCCAAAAGTTACTAAATACAAATCAAAAACATCAGAAAACAGCAAAATATACATTTTGAATAACCTACGTACCTGACCCACGCAAGTGACATATTCTTCAGCATAAAGCTCCTCATCAGCAACAATTGGTCCAATATTATTAACACCTGGTACATCTTTTGCCAGATAAATGCCCACAAATCCAGGTGAAGACTTGGCCCTTGAATCATCAATTGAAAGCATTCGAGCATGGGGTTTTCTACTCAACATTAAGGCTGCATGCAAACCATTAGAAGGCATTTTCGTATCATCAGCATATTCAGCCTCCCCTGTTACCTGAGTATATGTTATCACAGCAAGCATGAAGTCAAGAAGACTGTCTAAAAGCTCATGCTGTATTAAACTTGCACAAAAAGCTCATGCTTCATAATGATGCCTTTTCTTTCGAAAAAGAAAAATCTTGAAACATTATTCTGTAATCATTCTTCCCATAACCTTTGGAGTAATATTCAGAAGTTGACTACAGAATTAGGTAGAATGAATCATTCCTTGATAAATGCTATCATATATTCAATTATTCTTAATTTCCTCCAATCAACCAATCTTTAGTATTCCTCAAGTACATCTACACACCTGAAGTCTTGCCGATAGATGAACCTCAGGAGAACCCACAGCAGTCCCGTGCTTCATAATTTCATAGTCCTGCCATCCAGTAACTGGTGGACGGTGGACAGACTGCACAGCAGATAGATGTGATAATGGTACAAACTCTTTGATATACTTCTCTCCCTCCATTTGATGAGACACCCATAGGAAGAATTTGAAGAAGAAGCTCAGCGTCAAAGATTTCCGGAACTCAACCATTCCACCAGGAGCATCTTCCTTAAGTGGAACATCTTTTTGTAGGACTTTCAATGCATTTTGCAACAGATCTTGGTCCCATATCTTTCCAATGAGAAATTCCTTAGTTTTTGTTGCAGAAAGAGAAAGAGGAGCCACACCACCAGAAACTATTGACGCATCAACAACCACCCAATTTTCACTATGTTCTTGAAGATTAACACGCATGCCAGCATTTACAATTGCAATATCATCATCCCTTCTATGAGACTGTTTAAATTCTTTCACGAACTCAAAGGCCCTAGTCCATGGCAGGAATACTGAAAGCAAGATTTCACCACTTGCCAAATCCACTTTACGATAACCGAGAAAGAAATTTTCTGCCAGTGTTGTCCTGATGTTCCCTTTGCAATCAACAATTCGAAACATTGCTCCAGCTGCCATCCAGAGAGGGTTCAAGTCTGATATTGGACTAGCAGTACAAATGTTCCCACCAACTGATGCAACATTTCTTATCTGTGTTCCAGCAAACCATTTCAGTTGCTCAGTAAAGGCTTTACAAGACATAGTTTCATGAGCAGCTCGCTCAATTATCACCTTTCGGAAAAAACTCAAGAGATCAGATAGTCTAACTGCAGCACCTATTTCTAAGCCATCATGTTTTACATTCAAGGCATTCAGTTCAGGCACATGCATTACAGAAATCAAAACCTGATACTGCATTCTCTTTAGTCTCATCTCAATTCCCACCTCAGTATTACCAACTATTAACTTTGCATCAGGATATTTGGCTTTTAAATCCAATACATGCTGAAGTTTCAGTGGCCGATACCACTTTAGCCCACCAAATCCAGTTAAATTTAAATAGGTCAGTTTCCTTAACAGCAGTTCAGGCGGAAAGATGAGCTCCTTTTCTGTATATTTGCTCCCATCTATTTCACTATACGAGGTAGGTCTATGTCTATTGTCAGGAAGTATGCATTTTCCGTCTTTATCTACATCATTGACATAGTTTGACTTACATGAACAGGGCTTGCCAGTTGAAGGGCAAACAGAATCACCCTCTTGGAGACTCACTGAAGAAGCACTGGTATACAACATATCATTAGTTTTGGCAAAGACCCTGAAAGCATCAAGTATTGGTCTGTAACCAGTGCATCGACACAAGTTTCCTGCAAGGCATTCTTCAATTTGCTCTTGGCTTGGTGGTGTTTGACTTGACCTCAATAAAGCATACATGGACATAACAAAACCGGGTGTACAGAATCCACACTGTGAACCATGAGCACGTGCTAGTGATTCCTGAGGAGTTCACAAGGGTAAGTTCCAAGTATCAAAGTCTCAATAAAGATTTTTTTTTTTAATTGAAAAAAAGAAGTTAACAGCTAAGCATATGAAGTTATAACAAGAAACAAGAGAAATTAATTAATGGAGAATATCCAAGCACAGCAAGTAGACATGTACCATGAAAAAATTATAGTATAAGGATGCATCACCTGGATAGGGTGCAAACCAAGCTTGGTGCTTCCCAATCCCTCAACTGTAATCACATGCATCCCTTCAACAGAATATAGGGGTGCCAAGCAAGCATTGATAGCATAGTGCCTTGAACAAGAATTTCAAACTAAAATGGTAAATTTGGCATGAAGATACGAGAAAGGAATGTTTCAGCTGTAGGAGCAGCAAATAAGCATTACATGAGAAAGAAACACTTACACACATTTCCTCACGTTTCTGTCATATTGAGAAGCCATAACTGTGCAAGCACCACAACCACCTTCACCGCAGCCTAGTTTAGTCCCTGTAAGACCTATGTCTTTTATAGGGCCCCACCCTCGGGGGGTGTATAATTAGGTTTGCTTTGCCAAGAAGAAAATTTAAAAAGAACTCAATAAACACATATGAGCAAGAATCGATTAATGAAATGGTTCAGATTTTTCAAACATTTTTAAAAAGGATAATGCATTTTTCAGTTTTTTTCTTTTTTTCTTTTCAGGGTTAGTGTTAATTACTAAGACCACCAAATCAACAACTAAAGAGCATGAACTCAAAAGTTCAAAAATTTACCTATTTATTATAAAAGAGAACTTAAGATTGTATGCAAGGAAAAGCATATGCAAATATGAAAAGCTCCAAGAAGAATTGAATCTTCAGTTTAACAACACTACAAGGTATATATAAACATTGAATATATACAGAATACCAACGAGGTACACAACCAGAAAGAATCTTTATAAGTTTGACTTCCAATTAAATATATAATAAATCTTAAATGATGGCATCAATCATCAAAATATTTCAGTAAATTGCATGATCCATAAATAACATAAGACGTTTGTAGACCCAGGGTGCGAAGGAACTCCATATTAACAACTAAATCTGCAAAATACTTTGTGCCTCTAAGCTAAACTAGGATACGAAAGTTTCACTTCTTTTCCCAAATTTGTTTTCGAGCAGTCTACAGAACTGATTAGTCAAAATAACTTTATTCCGGAAAGTACGAGCAATAATATTTGTGCAGTGATGTTTGGTTCTTGAGAATGCAAAGTTGTCATATTCAAGCATAAAAACATAAGATACTGCCCTTCAGTCGATCCCAGATATAACAAAAAAATAAAGAACTTGTTTTCTGTTTCTCTGTGAATTTCGTTGATTAATTAGGTACTCAAGTGCATTTAACCAATCAACCAACGATCAATATTACCTCTGAGGTACTCAAGAAGCGTCAAGTGAGCCAATCCATCTGGTAACACTCTACAAACGCCGTTAACATACAATATGGCCTCCTTCGACTCCTCCAAAGTTTGGTCAGGCGCTTCCTCATTCTTCAATGACCCCATTTACCACTTGAGCTGTTCTGTATGTAATTTTGATCCTACTAGTGATGGAAGAGGTTGAGAAGTCCGGTTCAAGTCATCTCCTGGTTGAGTGTATGAAATAGTGGGAAGTAAGCAATGCGTGCATGGAAATGGATTATATATATATCAAAATTAGGGAAGGTCAGGTCAAGCCAAGCTTTGACTAAGCAGGCTAGGCTTGTATTAGAAGCCTAGAGCCTGAACCTAACCTATTAATCTATATAAGACTTTTTTTTTTAAGGCTCAGACTTAAGCCTTTAAAAAGCCTGGCCTGACCTAAAGCCTATTTAAAAGTCTACTAAACTAATAGGCCTTTAAATAGGCTTAAAGGCCTAGGCCTATTTGAAGCCTACTATCCATGACTAGAGAGTTTTTCCATTACCAAACAGGTTTAGAAGATTTGTTGCCACACAATTTATCAAATAGAATATCCACAACAAAATATTTCTCCATTACTAAAATATTGGAAGACAGCAACAAAAGAATTCAGCCAACTAAAATTATCGTGTTAATAATTAACACTATCTAAAATAAATTTGACAAGATGTGGATAGTTCAGGCAAACTAGTTAGAACATGCTCATTAGTTTACTCTTTAGTGGTAGATTCAATTGTGTTGCTCTTACCTTCCATTTAAGGGTGGAAACAGGCAGGCCTTGCTTAAACAAGCCAAGCCCACATGGCAGGCTGATGCGGAAAGGATAATTAAATAATTAGAATTTTAAATAATGACTAAGTTCTTTAGATTTAATTTATTTTGAATTTATTTTATCTTTTAGAATTTGACTATTTTGTTTAGATTTATCTTTATCTTATATTTTAGGATATAGTTTAATTTATTATTTATCTTCTGTTTAAATTTAAATTATTTTATCCTTTTACGATCCTAGTTAGAATAGGATTAAAGACTATAAATAAGCCTTAGGACCCCTAATTATATCACAGCTATTTCCGTATTAATTGAATATTATTTGAGATTTATTCAGTGAATTTCCTCTCCTCTTTAATTTTCTCCCCTTCTCATCTATTTTCTACCCTTCTCCTACCTTGTCCTATATCAATTTGATATTAGAGTAGATTTCCCCACACCCCTTGCACGCTTCCCTCACTGGAAACCCATCAGAAATCTCACCGGAACCCTAATCAGTTCACTGTTCATACCAAAACCCCGACCTCCAAATGTCCGATCAAACACACCACCACCACCAATCAACTCGCCGGAGGAAGCCCGACCCGTCCACCAAGCGCCATCACCGACAACCCAGCAATGAGCCTTCACACGCCGGCAACGCTCCCTATGCATGGGCTTCACGCGCCACACACACCGCCACATGCGTCGTCCGTACAGCCGTTCCAAGTTCAAATTTTCTGCAATTTTTGAGTTGTTTCGTGAAGTTCTTTTCCTTCTAGCCTATCCTACCTGCAAGAATCATCATCTAGAAGCTTATTTGGTGAATTAATATCATTCTTATGGCTACCTTAGTGCGCTTCGAGCATTCTTTTAATCACCACATGGATGAAATGAACCGTAAGCTTGATGAATTAAAAAGGTTGTTCAAAAACGTCCTATATGCTCTAAATAAGGATATAGAGATAACCCCTGAGGCTTCAAAGAAGGAAGAACACAAGTGTCAGATGAAAGAAGAGCAAGTGTACCAGAAGGTTAAAGTTGTGGAGCAAATTAAAGTAACACCATCCGTAGACAATTCCTCAAAGTCCAAAGAGGATCTTGATGTTATGATTGTTGAAGAGGACAAAAGCCTAAAAAAGAGACAAGCACAAAAACAACTAAAAGTTGTGTTTCCCAAGGTTATTGATGATATTCATCATGCTACTGCTCTACCTCGCTTTTCTGTTACAACAAGTATAGGGATTGTTGCAACTACAGAAGATCAAAGTTTTCTCCAATCTAAGTGTCCTCTCCATTGTTACCTTGTCCATTGGAAAGTTTTCCCAAATTTAGCTGCCATGTGGAGTTTTGATATGAAGTCTCTTTGTTTAGATCCCATTCATCATTATCTTGTTTGGTGGAAAGGATTTCCTAAGTTGAATATTACTTGGGTTATTAAAGAAAAAGTCCTTTCCTCAGATCTCATCCTTCGCTATCTTACTTGCTGAAAAGGTTTCTCAGATCTACGTGGAGTATTAACTCTCCAGATGAGAGTTCTTTCAAGCGGGGTAGAATGATGCGGAAAGGATAATTAAATAATCAGGATTTTAAATAATCATTAAGTTCTTTAGATTTTATTTATTTTGAATTTATTTTATCATTTAGAATTTGATTATTTTGTTTAAATTTATCTTCATCTTATATTTTAAGATATAGTTTAGTTTATTATTTATCTTTTGTTTAAATTTAAATTATTTTATCCCTTTAGGATTCTAGTTAAATTAAAATTAGACTCTATAAATAAGCCTTAGGATCCCTCATTATATCACAGCTATTTTCTTATTGATTGAATATTATTTGAGATTTATTCAGTGAATTTCCTCTCCTTTTTAGTTTTTTCCTCTTCTCATCTATCTTCTACATTTCTCCTACCCTGTCCTACATCACAGGCCTTAAGACTAAACCTAACCTATTGGCCTATATTAGGGCCCTTTTTTAGGCTCAAGCTTGAGTCGTGGAAATGTCTGACCTAACTTGAAGCCTATTTAAAGGCTATTAAACTAGTAGACATTTAAATAGACTTTAAAGATTAGGCCTTGTAGGCTTTAAGTAGGTCTCTACATCAATATCAAACAATCCCAAACACAAGCCTACTTAAAGCCTACATCACAAGCTTACTTAAAGCCAACATCAATATCAAATAATCCCAAACACAGCAATATGGTTCGACCAAGAATTGATAAGAGAGAAAGCAAGTAAACAAGTATGTTTCTTCGACTAATTCAATTTAGACATATTTTCTGCAACGGCATTAAATTGCTCTCTTATCTTTCTAATCTCGCAAGCAACTATTAAATTGGTCTCTTCTCTTTCTAATCTTGCAAGCAACAATTTCTAAGCTGATACGTTTTCTTCAAAAAGGGTAAAAATGAAGAGCATAGCATAGAAATTCTGACAGAGTAGAGCAATATCCACGGAAATAGGATAATTTCTTTTTTACCTCCACAGGAACTGATCTCGTACATATAGTAAATAATACAACTACATGGTCCAGGAACAAACTACGACTAGACAACAGAAAAATGGAAGTCTGATTTTCTGATAGTAAAGAAATTGATTATTTATCTCATACCACACAGTCACAGCATTCACGGCAGCTTATATGGAACTGAATTAAGCTAAAATCAATTCAATATCAGAAAAAAGAGTGAGTGTAGTATGAGTGACCTTTTATTTTCGGTAGTTCCTCAAAAGAAGCAGAACCAAACTCACCCAAAAATTATCACCTCAAAAGAAGCAGAACCAAACCCACGGCAGCTACGGGGTGAGGGAGGCGATGATAGGAACGGAACGGGAGACGAAGTCGGAGTTGCAGGAGACGGAGTCGGAGGTCGCAGGAGGCTCACCGTAGTAAGGGTTCGTTTCACTCTTCGGGCCGCCGGCGATGGAAGCCAAGAGCTAAGGAATAGGGTTCGTTCGTTCCTCAGAGCACAGTTCCTCAGCTTTTAATTTTCATTTAAAAAAAAAGATAAAATAAAAGTTCAGGCTTCAGACTTCAGAATAACCCTATGGAAAATAAATAATAACATGATATTTATTTATTAATAAATTAACAAATTAATTTAAATGTTATATTATATATTATTATATTAATTTATTAATTAATATATATGTGTGTGTAAACATAATATAGAATAACATGGCAGACCCTTAAATAAAACCAGCGTTAAAATAGGCCAGCCAAATATAATTGAGAATATGTTTACTATAATAATTAGAATTAGAACTTTGATACATATGTATATATATATATAAGTTATACAAAAGAACTATAATTAGAATTGAGTTAATATAACAGAACATGGACAGTATACCAAATAGCTGTTGGAGAATGGCTGTGTTATTAAAATTTACATGTGATTTACTTGACGTCCGTTTGTGTATCCTCAAAGCATTTTCAGTCCATTAACTCAAATGGTAAAACACTAGCGAGGATGGAGAATACGGCTCATTCAATTCAATCAGCCAACTTCAATTCATCCCAGAAAATTATTCCTACATCCCATTAACTCAAATCAAATAGCATCGCACCCAAATCAGTTAAGTAAAATTAATATAACTCCCTCATATCCTCCACGCAAAACATCGTTTTTTATATCTCATGCAACTTTAAAATCACCACAATAAGTGGGATGGAGAAGGCCACAAGAAACATAAATAGAAGAAGCACCAAGCAAGTAATGCAAGCACATCATCAAATAGAGAGCTCACCTTTCGCTGCTCTTGCTCTTTCCTTCATACAACAAGTCTCTCCCTGCTGCTGGAATTTCGGAACTGGGATTAGAATTTGAGAGCAACCAACAATACAGTCACCCCTGCTGCTGGAAGATTGAAAAAATTAAATTAAAAAATGGGATTCTAAGGCATTCCTTCGCACAAACAAATAGGGAGAGAGACAGAGACACGCATGGAAAGATTGATTGATACCTGCGGGAAAGAGGAAGAATGAAGCTCTTGAAATGGTGGTGGTGGTGCGATGGAGGCAGCTAAGGTTCTTCGTTCTTGAGATGAGAAGGGGCAGGCGATATGGGTAGTGGGAAGCAAGCTAAATGAATCTAACTATCTATCTATTATATATATTATATAAATAACATCAGCATTTTGGAAAAAAAAAATCCGAATTTTGAGGCTGGTTAAATGACATTAATTTGATACTGTTTATTATTTGTTTGTTATTAGTTATCAATCAATTATATGTACTGAGTCAATGGATATAAGCTCCCAGATAACTGGTCAAAAGCGCAAAATTCTGCCACGTGACCTGTGGAAGACACAATGTTTGTATCAAATTAAATGAGGAGAAATCAAATAATTATTCTTTTTTATTATTTATATCTGTTACTCCAAACATATCTTCAATCTGACATTTCAAAAAATTAATTTTTTGTAATTATGAATAGAAAGTATATTAAGGCAAATATATCTCCATCTAATATTTTTATTTGTTATACGTGATTTCAAGTTATTAGGCAAAATATATCTGCATATGATATTTCCAAATATGAGACTCAAATTCAGTAAATAATGTTTAAGATATATATTCCTAATATTTGAATATATGGCCAGATATACTTTTTTATCTATTAAAAAAACACAATTTTTGTGGCAAAATATGTGACGAAAATTAAGTAAATTAACTGTTATATGCATCGGATTTATTTATAAGATTTTATGTTATTGTTGTTATTGATATCTTTTATATTTTAAATATATATCTAATATAATAATAATAATAATAATATGTGGTTGTTGAGCTTGATATCTTTAATTTATGAATTAAAAAATGATTTATACGGATGTAATTACTCTATAAATTTACGTGATGCATTATCATCCGCTACAATCTTTGGATCACAGTGACGATGCAACAGAAAACTCTTTTACTCCATAGCTTTCTATTGGTTATGCGATATTCGTCTTTTGGATATTCTGCATGCATCTTTCGGGCAATCATTCATGAAGCAATTCCATAAAATAAGCCTACAATGTGAATTACAATATGATTTAAAGTTAGCCATCTAAATCCTTTTGTTTTTGTTATTATATCAATTTGTTTGATGTTGGTAGCCTGAATTCTTTTAAAGTTGAAGTCAGTCATCTAAATCCTGTTGTTCTCTGTTGTTTTCATTTGAAATTCCTTTTCATTCTTCATCTCTTAATATCTTGATTTGTTTGACGTTAGTGGCCTTTTTTTTTGTGGCTTTGTAAAATGTAGGTTGAAGTTGAAGTTGAAAGCTCTCTCACAATTAGTGTTATTATTGAATCTATAGGTATGTATTTGTAAGTTATTATATTTGAATAATATAATTTGATTCATATGCATAAAAATAAAATAGTCGTATAAAATCTTGTGGGGATATGTATATACAATTATGAAGTTATAATTCAATTTTATGTGTTTTATAAGTCAATTAAATCTTTTTGTCTTTTCAAGAGAATTTCAGGTTGGAAATCAATTTTATAAATTTCTGACTTGGATTGGACCAGAAAAAAATTACTTATTGGAGCTGCATATTAATTTCCTCTTAATGAATTTAGCTAGCTTTGGACATCCTCTCATTAAAAAGGTCTATGGAAGATAGTTTTGTGTTCCAAATATTTTTTCGTTAACAAGGGAAAACGGAAACAAAACTACGTCATATTGTTGCAGAGACGTGTTTGTCCTATGCCAATAGCATCATCATGTAGCAGCTTCTTCAAATTATCAGGAGGGTATGGCACTGCATGCAAGCCTCTATCAAAAGTGAGCGCATAAGACACCAAGAAGTCGGCACACTTGTTTCCTTCACGATAGACATGAGTCAGATCCACTTGCCAATCCATGGTCAACAGGTGATTAATTTGCTCCACAAGGCAACTATTTGTGTTCGGTTACATAGAATCAAGCAAGACCATGTGTACAGCCATCTTGCAGTCAACATCAAGTTTGATCTTTCGAAATCCATTATCCCAGGCCATATTTAAGCCATCCACAATCGTCCACAGTTCCGCTTGCAAGGAAGTGCATTCCCCCATATTTCTACAGCATCCTTTGAGCCACTCTCCTTCTGAGTTCCTGATCAGACACCCCGCTCCTGATTGTCCATTTATGGTCTTGACAGCACCATCGCAGTCTAGGTTGTTGCTCTTGTATGACCTGTAGCATGACCCAAATGAAGCAAATTACTAGCTTTACTAGCAAAATCAGTTAGAATTCTTACCTCTGTGACCAATCGGTCACTGTGTATAGCTTCTCTGCGAAAGATGTATCTATTACGTGCGTCCTAGAGTTTCCAACATGTGAGTCCCAACATAGACGCCCAAGTTTCACTTTGCTCATTGCTAGTGATGTGCCCTTTGAGATTATGAACTAGCCATTTGTCAAAAGAACCACTCATGAATCTATTCATCTGTTGTGGTGGAATGAAATTGATCTAAACATCTTTTGCAAATTTGCATCTTCTCAAAACATGATCAATGTTCTCTCCTATGGCATTACTGTTAGCAAGGCTGACTTCCCAAGAGGGGGGGTGAATTGGGAAGATTGAAATTTTTCTGCACAAAGTGAAGCAAGTGAAGATATCACAGTATAATGAAAATAACGTGTGAAACAGAGCAAGCTGAAAAGTAGAGATAAGAAGAAGAAAACTCAGTGATTTATCCTGGTTCGGTCTATCCACTTGACCTACATCCAGTCCTCAAGACACCTCTTGAGATTTATCCACTATTCAGCAAGAATTTCAACGGGCTTCTTGCTAAAGCCACAGTACACGAGTATGCTCTGTTCTGAGCTCTCTCAAACTCTCTAAGCACTTTCTCTATGTGCTTCCCAATCCCCTTGTGAATACCCCTCACAAGTAATTCTATCTTCCAGATGAAGAGTAGATTATTTACAAATGAATAACTCTCTTGAATAGAGTGGATATGAAGGTTTAAGTACAAATAATGAGGTTGGAAGGGTAAAAGCTTTTGAGATGAAGATTCAGCAGAAATTCAGTATATACAAGTTTGATTTTTGTTACCCACAACTTCAAATAATGTTATATTTATAGATTTTGATCTCAAATATCCGTTAGAAACTAAATCTATCCGTTGGGGAAGTTATCCAACGGTTACTCTGAAAAAACTATCCGTTTACCAACCGCATTTAATGTTTCTGACATACTGAAATTCGAATTTCGGTTGGCCAACAGACGAATTTCGAGGGAACCGAAGGTTAAAGCTTCCAACGTAAAAATGCGAAGTTCGTCTGTCCATAGAGTGAAATTCGAATTTCGAAACTCATAAAATCTTTCCACAATGTGACATACGAATTTTCAAGAAGAAAGATTTTCTGTTAAGTGTGAACAGTGTTTTCAATTTGCTACAGTGCCCTCGAAATTCGAATTTTGGATGCCCAAAATTCGTCTGTCCACTGAACGTTTAAAGAGGCACAGTAGTTCACTTTCTTCGAAATTCGAATTTTGACAGAGTGAAATTCGTCTGTCAGAGAACAGTTTTGAGACTGAAATCACTCTTGATCTCAGATGAACTTTATCAAGCATTCAGACGAATTTCCTATATTTTCTCAAGTTTTGTTTTGTTTGAAATTTGAATTTTGAAAGAGTGAAATTCGAATGTCACAAAGTAACCCCTTTTTTGACTCAGGTGAAAATTCGAATTTTGCTAAGTTAAAGTTCGTCTGTCAGAGAGCATTTTCAAACTTAGTTTCTTCTTAATTTCAGATGAACTTTAGCAAAGCTTCAGACGAATTTCCTTAGTTTTCATAAATGACATTTTGTCTGAAATTCGAATTTTGAGACTGTGAAGTTCGTCTGTCACAAAAAGGCTTCTTTCAGACTTGATTGAAATTCAAATTTTGAAAGACCAAAATTCGTCTGACAGAGAGACACCTCTTCAGACTTATTCAGTTTTAGCTCGAAATTCGAATGTCTAAGGGCCAAATTCGAATTTCCAACTTGACAGTTCAGTTAAACTTTCAAACTTCGTCTGTTTGTGAGTATTTTTCAAATAAGTAAAGATTTAATTTCAAATCAAGGTTTGAAAACGTCTTTTTCTCAAATCAAAATCTTTTACCCAATCTAAACAAAAACCAAAGATCCTACCAAAGATCTAATAGCAAATACTCAGCAAATCTTCACTTGAAACAGCTTTGATCTCCTTTGATATCTTCAATCCAAGCTCTTGAGTGTTGGTTTGGAATCATCAAAACTCTTGATCCAACATTCTCCCCCTTTTTGATGATGACAAAACAACTCACAAACTGGATTAGTACTTGGGTTTGCTTACACAAGCTCCCCCTCAACATATGCATTACAGTTCATAAGATATCATTTTCAACAGATTAAGTGAAGAGATTCAAAGCCCAAATCATTGCAACCAATAACATAATTTACTTAATACAAATTGTTGCAATACATATTTCAATCAGTTCATCAAACAATAAAACAATTTAAAACTAGATACAACAAGAAGATTCAGCCTAAGATCTAAAAACAATCACTTCTTCTTTGGCTTAGACTTCTTGCTGTATGTCTTTCCTTTTCCAGATGACTCAGTAGATTTTCCAGCTTGCTTAGTCCCAATTTGCTTTATCTTCTCCCCCTTTTTGGCATCATCAGAAAGCCCAGCAAAGTCCATTGGAGGAGGTATCTGAGTGAGAGGAACAGCACGAAGAGGGACAGGAGCAAAAGGAATTTCTGGCTGAGCTGGTGTAGTTGAAGGCTCTTCATCAGAATCATCAGAGACCACAAGCAGCTCTTGCATTTCCTGCCTGGAAAGAGCTAGCCGAGCTCTCTGTTCCTCTGACAGTCCATAATCAGCAAGAGAAGGAGAGACTGGTGCAGGAGGAGGAAACATTTCTTCAAGCCTTCTTCTTTGAGCTAGTAGAAGGGCATTGTGAGCAATGGCAAAATAATCAATAACAGGAACAATGCTTCTTTCCTCATTGCTCATGGCTGCAACCAGTCTTTCAACTTGCTCATATTCTTGTATAGACAGAATTGAACCCGGAGCATCTTCTTGCATAAGTTCAAGAGGGCTTGATTCTTGAAGACCTTCTTCTTCTAATCCATAGTCCAAGGGTGGACCAGGACTTGGTGTTCTCATTGCACCAGCACCATTAACATCATGGTCAGAGGAAGCAATCTCGAAGGGACTTGGAGGCACAGGGGATGGAGACAGAGAAGGCTCAGGGATACCAGGCTGAGGTGGAACTGAAGTGGTAGGAATTGCATTTCTAATCTCTTCATAGGCATCAGCTACCACCTTCATATTTACTGCCAACTGATGTATCTGATCTTGTAGGTGAGCAAATTTGGCATTTTGCTCATCCTTAATGCTGAGAATGAGTGTTGACAGATTGTCAAACATCTCAGTGATCTTAGTTGGCTTGGTTCGAGAGGAGGGAGTGGAAGGAGGGTGAGTGGTCCTGGATGGAGATGGAATAGGCTGAGAAGGCTGAGGTACAGATCTGCCAGGAGCCTCAGAGGTGCCTTCTTGTTGGAGGGAAGCATCAGTAATAAAGAACAAATCTTCAGTTTTTCCTGTTCCCTTTCCAACCCAATGTCCTTCATCTCTTTCAATGCCCATCCTTTGCAATTCCTCTTCTTTGAAGGCCTCAGTGAGTTTCCCTTTCCCCTTTTCAATGTGCTGAATCCTAGCATGCTGCAGGATTCTTGAGATAATTGCTGCATAGGGAAGGGTGGAATCTTTTCTCTGATCCCTTGCCTTTATCATACGCTGGAGAATGATATGCCCCATATTGATCAGCTTTCCACGTATGATGGCAGTCATCACATGAGCCTCCGCCCTTGTTATCAAATTGAAGCTGCCACCCTTGTTGAATATGATCCTGGACACTATGTAGTGCAAGATCCTTACTTGTACGCTGAGGTCTGTGGGTTTCAACAGATTTATTGTGGGCCTATTCTCCCTTCTTCTGAACAAGGTGTCCAAGATAGTGCTTTCCTTGTAAAATAGGAAGGGCTCACCTTCTTCATCAGCTGTGCTAGCCTCATCCATATACCCAGAGGATGTAATGTCAACTTTTAGCCCATCTTGACCTGGGATTTCCAACACCTCATTGAATGTTTCATCATCAAGCCAAATGGTCCTTGATCTCAAGGTGACCTCCCATTTTCTTTTCTTGCTGTTATACTTAAGAGAGGCATACCAAGTCTTTACTACCTCATCATCATATTTTTCAGCAATTTCCAACAGATTTTTATACTTTATCAACCATATTGCAGCATCAAAGTTGTTGGATATCAGAAATTGTTCCATATTTACACAGTGAGGCTTGATTACCTTTTTGTTGGAAAACTTGGTAGTGTACTCTTCTTGAATCTCAGGAGTGCTCCATAGTGGCAGTGTAGTCATTTCAAACTCTCCGGATTCAGTAGAAGAAGAGGAAGCTACAGCAGCAGTACCAGCCGAAGGAACTGCAGATTTTGAAGAAGAGGCCCCAGCTTTCTGAGATTCTGACTTGGACGAGGATTTTTGACGTTTGGAAGGAGTAGCTTTACTGGGTTCGGCTTTTCTCTTGGATTTCTCTCCTTCCTTTGTAGCATATTGAGATTTGACCGTCCTCTTAGGCCTAGACCCAGCTTGTCCTGTTCCAGGAATTTTCACTCTCGCCATTTCTTGGTTGAATGATGCAGAATGTGGCTTAGAATAGATTTAAGGGATGCGAAATGAAGTTTAATCGGTGAGAAAAAGACGGTTTTTGGGCAGGAGTTAAGAGGAATGAAGAGAGAATCAGAACAGACTTGAAGGAGTTACAAATAGGGTTGCGTCTGTTCTGTGGAAAACCGTTGGTTTTAACGCATGTAACCGTCTGACAGACGAATTTTGAGGGGTCAAAATTCGAACTTCGGGCAGTTACAAGTTAAACCGTTCAGCACAGCTTGCTGACAGATGAACTTTCATCTTGAAAGTTCGTCTGACAGAGGCTTGAAACAAACAATACATACACAACAGACGAATTTTGTTCCAACAAAATTCGAATGTTGAAAAGAAAAGCAGCATCAACAAACAAAACTTCAAACAATAGACGAATTAAGCATGCAGAGCATCGTCTTTCAAGCATTCAATTATCAGGAGCATAATTCAACAGACGAATTTTGAACTGAATCTTCGAATTTTTCAACTTTTGTAAATATTGTCCAACATTCGTATGTTAGGAAGTAACAATTCGTATAACAATGATGAACAATAATAAGTTTGAAATTTCAGTTTTCGAAAATTCGAACTTTCAAGTTTTAACAGACGAATTTCGAGGCATTACCGAGAACTGTTCCAAGGCATAACAGGCCAAAGTTCGTCTGTTGGTCAATCAAAATTCGAATGTTGACCACGTTGACCAGTTCAAAAACACAGATTATCAATGAAATTCATCTAGCAATCAAACAACATACAAATTTCAAAAAAAAACTTACAGAATGGATCCAGAACTTAGAACAATTATTATTCACTTCATTTTCTGGTTGTTCCAATCTGAAGTGCTCCAATCTTCAAAAGTATAGCCATTTAGACTTGTGAAGAGCACCTGCAACTTAAATTAAACACTCTCTGATGCTGAAGTTAGAATTGACTTTAAGATTTAAAATTAAAAAGAAGAGAATTTTATAAGAATAACTTACAATTCATTGGGATTTACCATTCCCAATTCTCTTCTTATTTTGTAATGCCTGTCTTCTGGTAGAGGTTTGGTGAGTACATCAGCTACTTGATCCTCTGTTGGGATGTATTCCAGCTTAACTTCTCCTTTCAGAACGTGATCCCTTATGAAGTGGTGCCTAA
This sequence comes from Adenanthera pavonina, assembly GCA_026686845.1. Lineage (NCBI taxonomy): Eukaryota > Viridiplantae > Streptophyta > Magnoliopsida > Fabales > Fabaceae > Adenanthera > Adenanthera pavonina. The sequence continues at coordinate 3,514,927 of JAIVEN010000019.1, read as the reverse complement.
CCTCAATATGTTTCGTCCTTGAGTGCATGACAGGATTCTTAGTGATGTTTATGGCACTTTGATTATCACACATGATGGGTATCTCTTTCATTTTAACCTCAAGATCTTCAAGTTGCTGCTTCATCCAGATGACTTGGGCACAACAGCTTCTAGCTGCAACATACTCAGCTTCTGCAGTGGATAGAGCTAGACTGTTTTGCTTTTTGCTGAACCATGAAACCAAGGACCCTCCAAGAAACTGACAAGTTCCACTTGTGCTTTTTCTGTCAGTTTTGGATCCTGCAAAATCAGCATCTGTGTATCCTTTGAGATCTTCTCCATTGCCTTTTGGATACCAAAGACCCATCTGTGATGTTCCAATTAGATATCTGAAAATTCTTTTCACAGCTGTTGCATGGGTTTCTTTGGGGCATGATTGGAACCTTGCACACATGCAGACACTGAACATAATGTCAGGTCTGCTGGCGGTTAGGTACAGCAGGGATCCAATCATTCTTCTGTATTGAGTAATGTCAAACATTTTCCCATTTTCATCCGTGTCCAGTTTGGTTGCAGTAGCCATAGGTGTTCCCGTTGGCTTGGCATTCTCCATTCCAAACTTCTTTAACAGCTCCTTTAGATACTTGGATTGACTGAGAAAGATACCATCATTAAGCTGTCTGATTTGCAATCCAAGGAAGAAATTGAGTTCACCCATCATAGACATCTCAAATTCTCCCTGCATTAACTTAGAAAATTCCTTGCAAAGAGTTTCATTAGTAGCACCGAAAATGATATCATCAACATAGATTTGGACAATTAGTAAATCTTTATTCTCTTTCTTAGTGAATAAAGTAGTGTCAACTTTGCCTCTGTTAAATCCTTTTTCAGTCAGAAAGTTGCTTAATCTTTCATACCATGCTCTAGGGGCTTGTTTTAATCCATAAAGAGCTTTCTTCAGTTTATAGACATGGTTTGGTTTTGTAGAATCCTCAAAACCTGGAGGTTGATCTACATAAACCTCTTCCATGATATATCCATTCAGAAAAGCACTCTTTACATCCATTTGATATAGCAAAATATTCTTCATGCATGCATAAGCCATCAATATTCTTATAGCTTCTAATCTAGCTACTGGTGCAAAGGTTTCTTCAAAATCAATACCTTCTTCCTGATTATATCCTTTAGCAACCAATCTAGCTTTATTTCTGATTATTATTCCAGATTCATCAAGTTTGTTTCTGAAAACCCATTTGGTACCAATAACAGGATGATTTTTGGGTCTTGGAACTAAATCCCAAACTTGATTTCTTTCAAACTGATTTAGTTCATCTTGCATTGCCAAAATCCAGTAATCATCAGTTAAGGCTTCTTCAGCACATTTGGGTTCAATTTGAGAAATGAAAGCACAATTTAGCATTTGATCCCTTAACTGTTTTCTGGTTTTGACTCTCTCTTGAACATCTCCTATCACTTGATCTACAGGATGATTCCTTTGATATCTCCAAGCTCTAGGGAGTTCTTGAGATGTTTCTTCATTATTTTCTTCATCAAACTCTTGCTCCTGGATATCTTCCTCTATGTTAACAGGTTCAGATATCTTTGGAGGTTCAGTTTTACTTTTATCAGAAATGCCCAGTTTTTCAAAATTGAAAGCAAGATCATCCTCATTGGTAACATGTTTTGAAATAGTTTCATTTTCAATGAAAACCACATGCACAGATTCCTCTACCACATTTGATCTTTTATTATAAACTCTATATGCCTTACTCCTACTAGAGTAGCCAAGAAATATACCTTCATCTGATTTGGCATCAAATTTACCTAGGTTTTCTTTGCCATTGTTGTGAATGAAGCATTTGCATCCGAACACATGGAGATGGGACAGATTTGGCTTTCTCCCCTTGTACAGCTCGTATGGAGTCTTTCCCAGGATGGGTCTGATGTATGCTCTGTTGATGATGTAACTAGCTGTGTTTACTGCATCAGCCCAAAACACTTGAGAAAGTTCCTTCTCATTCAGCATAGCTCTGGCCATCTCCCCAATAGTTCTGTTTTTCCTTTCTACTACTCCATTCTGTTGAGGAGTCCTAGGAGCTGAGAAGTTGTGGTCAATTCCATGCTCACTGCAGTACTCCAGGAAGTATGCATTTTCAAATTCTCCTCCATGATCTGACCTGATAGACACAATAGAGATACCTTTCTCATTTTGCACTTTCTTAGCTAAGGTTACAAATGCATCAAAGGTATCACTCTTAGAAGAAAGGAATAATGTCCAAGTAAATCTAGAATAATCATCAACAATTACAAGCACATACAGATTACCACCAAGACTCTTTACCCTAGAAGGTCCAATTAAGTCCATATGCAGCAATTCAAGTGGTCTTGTTGTGGAAACTATGTTTTTAGATTTGAAGGATGATTTAATTTGTTTTCCTTTTAAGCATGCATCACATTCTTTATCCTTTTCAAAAGATATTTTTGGCAAACCAGTAACTAGCTCATTTTTAACCAGTTTAGACACCTGATTCATATTAACATGAGCTAATCTCCTATGCCATAACCAACTATCATTATTTTGACTGATTAAGCATACAGAATCTAAAGGGGGAAGTTCATCAAGGTCAATAGTGTAGCAGTTACCATCCCTTTGAGCTTTTAAGATTACTTTGTGATCACTTTTTCTGATGATCAGGCAAAACTTTGAGTCAAACAGCACCCAGTTTCCTCTATCACAGGTTTGACTCACGCTTAGCAAATTGTGGTTGAGGCCAATTACAAACAACACCTCTTCAATGGATGTTTCTGGATTTTTCCCCACAATGCCAATTCCAATGATTTTGCCATATTGATCACCTCCAAATGTCACTTTTCCTCCTTTCTTGTCTCTAAGGGTGATGAACTTCTCCTTATCACCAGTCATGTGGCTTGAGCAGGCACTGTCCATATACCATTTGTTGCTTTTCTTAGCTTTGAGACAGACCTGCAAAACAATGTTTATGTTTTCCTTTTAGGTACCCAAATTTGCTTGGGTCCTTTTCGGTCAGTAGGTATTTCCCTAGATGTAGATGCAATTTTGGGAACCCATTCAACTTTCCTGCCAAGTTCATTTTTCTTTAAAATACAGGAACTGGAAATGTGTCCCTTTTTGTTGCAGAAATGACAGGTAGTGAAAGGGCTGCTAGATTGAGATGCAGGAAGAAAATAGTGCAGATAATACTTTTGTTTAGCATGCCTTGGTTGATCATATGTTTCAATGTGAGGTGATGCATTAACTTTCTTTTTATTGTTCTTGGCATGCACAAAATGTCTCATGTATGCATTCTGATTTTTCTTCCTAATCTTTTCTTTGACAGCACATGGATCATAGCCAAGACCAGCTTTTCCTTGTGATATTCTTTGGCTCCCCATCAAGGCAAACAGCATATCTTTACCTTTAGTGAGCCTAGACATGCTTTTAACTAGATACTCATTAGTTTGCTTAAGTTCAGTGCATGAAGTGTAGCAAACAGATTCAGAAGTAGGTAAAGAAGCAGTTTCAGAAACTATGCCTTGAGACTCCATCTTCCTTATCTTTTTCTTTGCCAATTTCAGTTCTTTAGCAACTTTAATGAATTCATCATGCAGCTCATGAAATGCATCCAGTAATTCAGAATAGGAAGGTTCAGATTCATATACCTCTTCATCCTGATCACTGCTGTATGAGGGTGTAGCTTCTTCAGAAGCAAGTGCCATCAGACAAATGTTGGCAATCTCTTCTTCATCTTCTTCTTCCTCATCTGAGCTGTTATCCCATATGGATAAGATGTAGGCTTTCTTCTTTTTCCCTTTGTCAGCACCTTTCTTTTCTTTTTCTTGCTTTCTGAGGAATTGGGGACAGTCCCATTTTATGTGTCCCTGCTTCTTGCACTCATAGCAAGTCACAGGTTCTTTTGTCTCTTTCTTGTTTTCCCCAGCAGTTACCTTCTTGAAGAATCTTTTGTTCTTCTTCTTGCTGTAGAATCTTCCGAATTTTCTGACCATCATAGCCAGAGTTTCATCATCAAGTTCATCCTCTTCGTTAGATTCTTCTTCCTTTTCATCAGCAGTTTTAAGAGCAATGCCTTTCTTCTTTCTGTCCAGCCCGGCTTCCTTGAGAGCTTTGATTTTTCCTTCATACTCCTCAAGGCTCCCGAAGAGAGCTGTGACAGAGGCCATTGATTCTCCTCTGGCTTCTTCTATTGCTGTCACCTTGGGCTGCCATTCCAGAGGGAGAGCTCTGAGAATTTTTCTCACTTTCTCTGATTGAGTGTATTCCTTTCCTAAGCTCTTTAGTTGATTTACAATGAGAGTGAATTTCTTTTGGAGCTCCTTTACAGTTTCTCCTTCAGCCATTCTGAAGCTTTCATACTCTCCAATGCACGTGTTTAGTCTGTTCTCCCTGACTCCAGATGTTCCTTCATGTGCAATCTGCAGAGTATCCCACATTCCTTTTGCAGTGGTGCATTGCGAGACTCTGTAGAATTCATCCTGGTTCAGGGCACTGACTAAACAATGCTTTGCTTTGAAATTTAGTAGGATTCTCCTTCTATCTTCATCATTCCATTCTGCTTCCAGCTTCTCTTTGTATCTTCCATCTTCAGTTGGAGCCATTGGGACGAAATCTCCTTTATCAATGACTGACCAGATGTCAAGATCAATTGATTGGAGGTAGATCTGCATCCTCATCTTCCAGTACCCATAATGCTCTCCACTGAAGCCTGGTGGTCTGTTAGTGTTGTTCCCTTCAGGAAGTATATTCTCTCCAAAGCCAGCCATCTTTGTTCCCGGACTGTGAAATCCTTTGAATGGGAATCCGGGCTCTGATACCACTTGTTAGCAAGGCTGACTTCCCAAGAGGGGGGGTGAATTGGGAAGATTGAAATTTTTCTGCACAAAGTGAAGCAAGTGAAGATATCACAGTATAATGAAAATAACGTGTGAAACAGAGCAAGCTGAAAAGTAGAGATAAGAAGAAGAAAACTCAGTGATTTATCCTGGTTCGGTCTATCCACTTGACCTACATCCAGTCCTCAAGACACCTCTTGAGATTTATCCACTATTCAGCAAGAATTTCAACGGGCTTCTTGCTAAAGCCACAGTACACGAGTATGCTCTGTTCTGAGCTCTCTCAAACTCTCTAAGCACTTTCTCTATGTGCTTCCCAATCCCCTTGTGAATACCCCTCACAAGTAATTCTATCTTCCAGATGAAGAGTAGATTGTTTACAAATGAATAACTCTCTTGAATAGAGTGGATATGAAGGTTTAAGTACAAATAATGAGGTTGGAAGGGTAAAAGCTTTTGAGATGAAGATTCAGCAGAAATTCAGTATATACAAGTTTGATTTTTGTTACCCACAACTTCAAATAATGTTATATTTATAGATTTTGATCTCAAATATCCGTTAGAAACTAAATCTATCCGTTGGGGAAGTTATCCAACGGTTACTCTGAAAAAACTATCCGTTTACCAACCGCATTTAATGTTTCTGACATACTGAAATTCGAATTTCGGTTGGCCAACAGACGAATTTCGAGGGAACCGAAGGTTAAAGCTTCCAACGTAAAAATGCGAAGTTCGTCTGTCCATAGAGTGAAATTCGAATTTCGAAACTCATAAAATCTTTCCACAATGTGACATACGAATTTTCAAGAAGAAAGATTTTCTGTTAAGTGTGAACAGTGTTTTCAATTTGCTACAGTGCCCTCGAAATTCGAATTTTGGATGCCCAAAATTCGTCTGTCCACTGAACGTTTAAAGAGGCACAGTAGTTCACTTTCTTCGAAATTCGAATTTTGACAGAGTGAAATTCGTCTGTCAGAGAACAGTTTTGAGACTGAAATCACTCTTGATCTCAGATGAACTTTATCAAGCATTCAGACGAATTTCCTATATTTTCTCAAGTTTTGTTTTGTCTGAAATTCGAATTTTGAAAGAGTGAAATTCGAATGTCACAAAGTAACCCCTTTTTTGACTCAGGTGAAAATTCGAATTTTGCTAAGTTAAAGTTCGTCTGTCAGAGAGCATTTTCAAACTTAGTTTCTTCTTAATTTCAGATGAACTTTAGCAAAGCTTCAGACGAATTTCCTTAGTTTTCATAAATGATATTTTGTCTGAAATTCGAATTTTGAGACTGTGAAGTTCGTCTGTCACAAAAAGGCTTCTTTCAGACTTGATTGAAATTTGAATTTTGAAAGACCAAAATTCGTCTGACAGAGAGACACCTCTTCAGACTTATTCAGTTTTAGCTCGAAATTCGAATGTCTAAGGGCCAAATTCGAATTTCCAACTTGACAGTTCAGTTAAACTTTCAAACTTCGTCTGTTTGTGAGTATTTTTCAAATAAGTAAAGGTTTAATTTCAAATCAAGGTTTGAAAACGTCTTTTTCTCAAATCAAAATCTTTTACCCAATCTAAACAAAAACCAAAGATCCTACCAAAGATCTAATAGCAAATACTCAGCAAATCTTCACTTGAAACAGCTTTGATCTCCTTTGATATCTTCAATCCAAGCTCTTGAGTGTTGGTTTGGAATCATCAAAACTCTTGATCCAACAATTACATCTAGTGCATCTATCATAATTGGTCATATGACGCCTCAGACGTTCTAAATTGGTAAGTAGCGCTCCACGAAGTGCGAGCCAAAGAAAAACTCTTACTCGTTGTGCACTATTATGCTTCCAAACCACATCCCATTTATGATCAGGGGTATCCCAACCATCACCCATGATTAGTTCATGAGCAGATCTAATCGAAAAAGTTCCATCAGACGTCCTATCCCAAAATCGCCTTGCCTCACCATCATCACAACTAGGAGGTTTAGTACCTGAAATAAGAGAGATAACTTGATCTGGTAAATCTCTAGATAAGAGATCCCAGTTCCAATTTCCATCAAATCCAACAAAGTTACATACTGGAAGTTTTAATTCGTCCTCAGTGATAAGACGAGTAGTGAGAAATCGCAGAGGGCCCACATTGGCAAGCCAGTTATCAGCCCAGAATCGAACCTTTTTCCCATCACCAATCTCCCATCTTACCCCTATTTCAATATCAAACCAAATCTTCTTAATATTGCACCAAAGAAATGATCCATTGTTATTTCTACTACCCGGTCCCTTTATCTCATCCCATCCGTACTTTCTTCTTAAAACTTGTACCCAAAGGAGCTCCGGTTGAGTAGCAAGTTTATAGCCAATCTTCATCAAGAAAGCTTTGTTTTGATGTTCCATACTTTTAAGTCCGCAGCCACCATTTTGACGTGATTGGCATAAATCAACCCATTTTACCAAATTAACCTTTTTTGTATCCTCTGTGTTACCCCATATGAAATCTCGAATCAATTTTTCGATTTGGTGACACAAGCCACAAGGAAGCTTAGTAGTTTGCATTACATAGAAAGGTAGAGCTTGTAAAACTGAATTTGCAAGAGTGATTCTCCCGGCAAGAGATAGATTTTTTGTCGCCCACCCTGAGAGTCTCTGTTTAACTTTTTCCACAATATAACCATAAGTATCCATCTTAACCCTCTTATGTAAAAGGGGTACACCCAAATATTTCCCCAAGTCATTAGTTTTACTAAAACCCAACTCATCACTATACCACTCAGCATGATGAAGAGGAGTATTTTTGGAGAAAAAGATTTGAGTTTTGCTATTACTAACCTTATGACCAAAACTAGTGCAAAAATCACTCAGAATCTTATTGATTAGATGCACCTGTGATGTTTCTGTAGAACTGAATAGGACCAAATCATCAGCAAAGAAAAGATGGGACAGAGGAGGACTATGTCTTCCCAAGGTAATAGATATCCATGAACCATCCATCACCGCTTTGTTAATAACTTGAGAGAGTCTTTCCATACATAAAACAAAAATATAAGGGGAGAGGGGTCCCTTTGTCGAATTCCCCTAGAAGGCAGGAACTGCTTCGTATTCTGTCCATTCCAGATAACTCTCATTTTGCAAGTAGTGATACAAACCATGACAGCTCTAATGAATTTCTCGGGGAGACCTGCATCAAAGAGTGTATCCTCAATAAAATCCCATCACAAACGATCATAGGACTGAACTTGGTTCACATCTTTTGTAGAAGAGAACAAGCATTGTTGTTCATCAAAAACATGTTCATCTTTATTAATCAATTCTACATTTACATATGTAAACTTTGTAGAAAACATAAACAATTAAATATTTGGAACACAAATATTTGATAACAAGAAAATGCAGAGATGTAGACAGAGAAGTGTAGATGAGAGGTATTGATTACCATGGGCACTAAAAACATAGAAGTTATAAAATATAAAACAATAAATACATAATAAATAAAGTTAAAAACTATGAAAATAATAATTCCAAATAAAAGAGCAAGGTATCAAGAAATGGAGGGAGATTAAATAAAAGTAAAAAATAATGAGAAAGTGTGTAAAAATAAGTGAGTACAAAAATAGTAATAGTTATTTAAAATAAAGATAGATAATAAGTTGATTTAAAGCAAAATATATTTTGTCTTTCGTAACAAATAAAAAGATAATTTAAAAAATAGTATTACGATACTCAACTGATCCATGACATTAAAATGGTACAAAGAAATTAAAATGAAAAAATAAAGATAATGTTGAGGGAAGATGAGAAATGGGAAATTAAAAAAAAGCAAATAGAGTTACTTTCACGGTAAAAAAGAAAAATATAAAACAATAAATACATAATAAATAAACTTAAAAACTATGAAAATAATAATTCCAAAAAAAAGAGCAAGGTAAATGGAGAAAAAAAAAGAAATGGAGGGAGATTAAATAAAAAATAATGAAATAAAAAAAATAAGAACAATGAGAAAAATGTAAAAAAAAAAGTGAGCACAAAAATGGTAATAGTAATTTAAAATAAAGAGAGATAAATATTTTTTTCTTTTGCAACAAATAAAAAGATAATTTAAAAAATAGTATTATGGTGTTCAGCTGATCCATGAAATTAAAATGGTGCGAAGAAACTAAAATAAAAAATAAAGATAATATTGAGGGAAGATGAGAAAATGGGGAGAATTTTAAAGATTTTACAATTTTTAATTAGAAATAGTTAAGAAAATGGGATAAGCTAGCACAATTCTTATGAACTATATTCTCCTTTAAAAGTATTGGTATAAAAGGGAAAAAGGGGGTAATTGAAAAATTAAAGCTATAAGTTGATATTTTATTTTAATATTCGCTATAAATAATATTTATTACTTTTAATAATGTAATTTTGTAATATTTTAATATTTGATATTCGGAATTAAGAGATTAGAAAGTTGCTCAAACAACAAAAATTTAAAATGGTGGATTTATCTAGGTACATTTTGTTGGGATAGAATAGGTATATTTTAATTTAAATCTCACTTATTTACATATGTCCAACTAAAAAAAGAAATCTATTTAGGTAATTAAATTAAATTACAATAATTGAGTTAAAATCTTTTTATTTGATCAAGCCATATTTTTTGTTATTAAGTGAATTTACGAGACCGGACAATATCACTAATGTGGGTTGCAGCAAAAACCTTATCTCCTAACTTATACACACATAAACGCTTTGACTTCTTAGGGATGTAGTTTTATCTAATTCTATAAGTCTACTTGATGAAAAAAAAAAGTGTGTGTGTGATGAAAACCAAAAAAAAAGTATGTGAGTGAGAGTGAAAATCAAGCCATGTATTTCTAAAACAACATAAATTTTGAAACAAAAAAAAGTCTAAAACAACAACTATTTTGAAATGAAAGGAGTAGGAGGTATCTTAGGTTATTTCATTTTATTTATATTTCTATTACTTTCACAAAGTCATGAATTGGCAAATACTATTTTCAACTGATTATTGCATTTGTTTCCTTTTTTTTTATGATTAAGTTTTGAGTTTTTTTCCCTTAAGGTTTGAATATATAGCAAAATCAACACAATTAATAGTCAGGTTTGTAAATTAGCAAATTATATAACTATTACAATTACAAATTAAAGAAAAAATTAGTTGAATAATTGTTTAATCAAATTAATTATTTTAAATAAATAATGATCCATTCTTAATGATTTTTCCTTCAATTTTAAATTGGTAGGGTTGGAAATATGGGTTAGGTCCACCAGTTCAATCCATTTTGCTCAATTAAAGATCAAAGCAGGATTCAAAATTGAGAGCATATATAAATATGGGTCAATTTTTGCTCGATCCATATAGCCTGTGCGTTAGGTGGGCTTATCTATTTTTTAATGTTTAGAAGGAAGCATAAATCTTTGATTAGCCTCGATGGTGTTTGTAGAGGTAAGTCTGGCGTAAGTAAAATTTTTACATAATTATTTATATGTTTGTGTGCGTCTAATATATGTATTCAAATTGCTTCGTTGATTGCTTGCGAGTTTAATTACTGTGGTAAATGTGAAGGCACAAAACATAGCCAAGGATGAAAAGCAAGCTTATTTATATTGCGGAATACTTCTAATGATGATAGTGATGCGAGATGTAACATAGCTTCAGTGTTTATTTTTTTTTACTAACCTTTTGTATTAAAGATGATGTTTTAATGAATAAACTTTTTATTTTTATATTTGGTGTGTCATTGAGTTTTTTTTTTTAAACAGAAATTGAAGAATAAGAAAATAATTGAAATATCATTTTCAATAGTTAAAAGTTTAAAAAGCTAATATTATGCATAAAATGATTTATTAAAAAATAGAAAGAGAGTTAGTCAATTTGTCCCATCAACTCGCACTCAGAGGATTGAGCTATAAAAATTCCAGCCTATTAAAAGATAGCTTAGCCTATCTTATCCTGCAATATTCCTGATCCACAATGGGTATTTGAAACTCTATAATTGAAATATTTAAAATATATTATAGTTAAATTGATATATTTGATATAATTGCTGGAAATTTTTTTGGAATAATTATTAAAAGTCAATTAAATTTTTGTAACTTAGTGAAAATTTAAGGCATGTTAAAAGTAAAATAAATGTCATATGAATTTTTATTAAAAAATTGTATACAAATTTATTCTCATGTATAATCATATATTATATGGTAACAATTTTTCTATCAAAATTATATTATAAACTATAAAACAAATAAGTTAAATAATTTAATCCATTATCAGTTACAGAGTTGAATATAAATTATGGGTTGAATGGGTCCATATGTTAATTGAACATATGAAACTATTATAAATTATGGGTCGAATTAATTAAATAATTTGAACAATTATAGGTCACACGTCAACTAATTATGAATTAGAAGCTGAACAAGTTAAATAATTTAATCTACTACAAGCAAGATATAGATTCAAAATTATCAAAAACAATGGCAAAAAAATTCTACTTTTAAAATATTGCACTTCATATGAGAATATAAAAACGATTAATCATGTATATCCTTACTTTCTTAAGGCATGTTATGTGCTTGAAGCCAAGATGATATCTAAATTAAATGAAGGGTTTAAAGTTTTCTTTTGTAATTATCCACTCGAAGACCTCGAGAATCTTATTCATATAGGTATCTATGTACCCAAAGGTAAACTATTAATATTTTATTTTATATTAATAACTTAATAAAATTCTCTTTTCTCGTAAGCTTTTGTTATTATAATAATTTCATTAGTCAATTATAATGCTTTCGTCACCCTTAAGAAATATAAAAATGGTTTCATTCACTAGCAATGGTTTCCTTCTTCCATAACCATTTTGCTCATATTGCCCTTTGTAATAATTTATAAAGATCCATATACACATTTCTACAAATATTTATTCTACTTTTAACAACCATATTATTGAAACAATCACAAAACATATAAATTTCAACTCCATTGCTCATATCTCTATCAAGCTTTTAAACAACACATTTCTTTCTTTCTTTCCTCTTTTTCTTCTTCTTCTTCTTCTTCTTCTTTTTCTTCTTCTTCTTTTTTCAAGTTACATGGAGACTAATTAAATTACATATTATAATAATTTAGTTAATACTTTCTTAATCATGTTTAATCATTCATTATAATTGAAATTCATATCTCAAGTATTTTATCAAACACCTAGCTTGCATCGAAACTCAAATTCACAAAGCAAGCTACAAATGACTTATATCTCCAACCAAACAATTATCTTATAACAATCATAGTTTCATAGCACTTTCATTTACATCAATCTCTCTTGATTAAGATTAAATCCCCAATTTTCTTGGCATGTTTTGACTTAGAAATAAAAGGAAAATCAGACCAAAACTTTAGTCTCATGTAAAAACTAAACCAGAAATTTTTTAGTTAACATATCTATCACAAAAATAGCCTTTCTTATTTTAATTTCAACTAGCTTCTCTTTTCCCATTCTTCCCCGGTTTTAATGCCAAAATAGTAGAAGATTTAAGGGAGAGGAAGTCAAACATATGCACATATACCTCCAAAATAGAAAACAAATAAAGGGGAAAGAATAGTACAATAAGAGGGAAGAGCATAGAGGAAAACAATACAACAAAGAGGGAAGAGAAGAGAAGAAAATCAATAGCTTACCTATTTAGACACGGTCTAATTTAGGGTCATATACAATGACTCAAATTGAATTTATATATAGATTTTGTACGAGTTTTATGTATGTGAGTATAATTCTAATCACTTAAATATGTTTTGCACACAATGACTCAAAATGAAATAAACAAGAGAAGCATAAGATAATTGTAAAATAAGATTTTTTTTTCAAAATAAAACTTACAAATTTGGATATGGTGAAGAAAGATGGGAATTACAGAAAACTTCAAAGGTAACGGTATGGGAAGGTGAAGACATCCAAGTATAATGAGTGAAGGGAAGTGTGTCTAGCTTAATGCTGGAATGACCTTTTTCTAAGGGCTCTTCCATGCATCTCATTACATTTCATTCTCATTTAAATTTGATTTATTGTATATAGATTCCTTTCTACTTGGCTTCTAACTAGATTCTTCTTGCTTTCAGCTTTGTCATGCTTTAAGGACAATTATGATTGGATTTCTTTTGCTTTTCTTCTAGCCAAATTCTCACTGTTTCTGACATTTCTTCCCCGTGATAGAATAATCTTTCTCTTTCTTTGGCTCTTCTTTCTATCTTTCTTTTATTATTTTCTTTATTGAGTCAGAAGTTTTGATAATTTCAAATAACTAGAGCTTGGAAGGAGAATATAAAAAAAGTATGAAAGCACAAAATGATGAAATCCTATGAAGATCAAGTGAAGAATTAGTTTATAGGATTTTTCATTATGAACACTAGGTAAAAAGCTTTAAATTTTACTTATTTATGTTACCATAGCCTTTAAACGAGTTATTTTAAAGTTATCTGATGTTAGCATGTATTACAATCATAGAATATTGGCTAACAAATGAATTTTAGTATTTGATTTATGTTTATTTTGTACAAAATTCGCATTTTATTTAGTGAAGTTCAAAGTTACAGAGTCTTCATCTCTGATAGATAAATTTGGTTGTGAAATTCAAATTTCGAGTTTAGTTAGTCAAAGTATGCAAAATTCGCATGAAGTTTAGTTAAAATTTGATTGTCGGTGAAATTCAAAGTGAGTTCAAAGTCACAGTCTCTGATAGACGAACTTTGAGCTTTAAAGTGTAAACTTTGAAATGAGAACTTGTATATATTAATAGAGTATGTTTATGACAGACGAACTTTGTCGTTCAAAGTTTGAATTTCGTAATGAAGAACTTTTGTGTCACATTGAATATACCTCTGACGGATGAATTTCAATTTCTAAAATTTGAATTTCAAAATTCTATGTGAAAACTTGAGGAAACTGTTTAATCTCTTCAGATGCACTTTCAATATAAATTCTAGGTGAACGGTTACTTTTTGAGGGTAACAGCTAATTCTTGTTTCTAATGGATAGTTTGGCTCTCAAACTATAAATATGACCTCATTTAAACTAGTTGAAAGACTGATAAGCTCATTAATATGAAAACTTTGCAGAATTCATTTATGATTCATTCAAGTTTACCTACCTTCTGTGTAGTTTACTCTTGTTCTTAAAATTTCATATTTATTCTTTTTAAGAGAGTTTCATATTTTGATTTGTATACTTCTACATACCTGTAAAAAGTACCTAGTATGAGAAAACACTAAAAGAGCTATTCTCACTCTTGTGTGAGAAGAGTTAGAACGTTTTTTTAAATTTAAAGTTTGAGTTGGAGTTGTATTGCGGTTTTTACAAGAACCCATTTGAATCTTGCAAGATATGGTTGAAAAATCTCACGTGGTAACTTGGAAACTGGACGTAGGTCAAGTGGAGGACCAAACTAGGATAAATTGATTGAGCATTTTCTCTCTCTCTCTCTCTCTCTCTCTCTCTTTCTCGTTTGTCTCTAATATACTTTGTTTTTCAGCACTTACTTCGCAATTATTAAATCTCTTTTTTTTTTGCAAAAAATATTATATCAAATAATTCACTCCCTCTTGAGTGCTAGCAAAACTTACAATTGGTATCAGAGTTATGACTCCTAATTAAAAGATTTCACCATCCGGGAGAGCTCATGGCTGCTTTTCGAGAAAATACTAATAAAGGGAAATAACATCAACAAATCTCCAGACTTTAGTGGAGACCACCATGGATAATGGAAAGTAAGTATGCAGATATATATTTAATCCATAGACTTAGAGATCTTGTCTATCATAAAGAAAGGTGATTTTATGCCATTATAGATATCGGATGAAGGCATATGTGAAAAGAAGCCAGAAGAAGAATCGAATGATGAAGATAAATAAAGAGTTTTGCCGAACTTTAAGCAAAACATTCATTGGTCAGTATTCTAAATCAAGATGAGTTTTACAGAGTTTCCTATTACTTTTATAACATTCTAAGAAAACAAAAATACCTAGAAATGCGTAGGAAATTTGCAAAAATGGAAAGACATCATTTTGCGTGAAAAAGGGTAAATATGTTATTTTTTTCGGTTGAATGGAAAAATAAAAAATTATAAAAATGATATCCATCTCCTTAAATTTATGAAAATTATGTGGAAGGGGAAATAGAAATGCCCTTGGAGAAAATTACACCTAATCACCTGAAAATTTCAGAAATTATAATTTAATCTTGGGTCAAGGGTAATTTTGTAAATATGTAAAATTATTGTCAAAACAAAGCTCTCAATGAGATAAGCCTAATAGTGTATGGTACTGAGGGTTCATATTAAAGAATAAAGAAATAATTAGTACCGAGTATTCAAAAGTAACTAAATACCGATAAAGTAGACTATGGTCCCCACAGATGGTTAAAGGTAACCGGGACAGGATATGGATCTCACATAGATACTATTTGGGACAGGATAATTAAGAAAATATAGATATAAATATGGAATAATCTTGTGGCCCAAAAATGCTAATTTACTATAAAAAATGATTTTATTGGTACAGTTAAAAATTACCTAATTTAAGATATATCTGAATCAAGAAAAATTGAGCAGTATGGGGACACTTAAATACCACTCTTAGGCATGTGACCAGCTCAGATTTTTGGCCAAAAACTTCTTAAGGAAGTCATGAATTTTTGGTCAAAAACTTGTAAAGGAAGTTTTGACTTTTGGCTAAGAAAGGTGATTAGTGTTAAGTGCTTAAATTAGTGTGTGATTAAACCACTTAATCCCTCTCTTTCCTCACCATTTTCATGAGACATTCAGCAGCAAATAGAGAGAGAAAAACACAAGAAAGAAAAAGAGAAAGAAGAGAGAAAAGAGAAGAAGAAGTGAAGTTGAAGATCAAGGCAATCAACGTAAGCTACTTCCTTTGATTCCTTAAGGATTTTAGTTTCAAGATTAGCTTGTAGGGAGTTGATTAGTTGAAGTTTTCTCCTCCTCCTCAAGTTAAAATTTTTGGCCATGGATAGGAAGTGAAGGAAGTGCAGTTTTCATGCAATAAACCTAGGGAAAATCATGTGCTAGCAACTTGAAACAAGGAATTGGTAGTAGTTTGTTGAATTTCAAAGTAAATCATTTTTTCTTCTTTCTCCATGAATTTTATTTAGACTAGGGTTCCATTAAGGGTTGTAATTTCATAAATTGGACCTAAAAAATAGATTCCTTGGGTCGAAATTAGTCAAGTACAAGTGTTGGACTCAAGAAAAACTCAAAGGAAAGCTAAATGAAAAAGTTAGGGTTTAGTGTGTATAGTGTTGAGTAATTCTTGAAACCATTGGCTAAAAGGCTTGAATGGTGATAAGTATAGGTTCAAGAAAGCTTAAGCAAGCCAAAGAATAGGTGCACAAAGTTTGGAAAGGAAGGGAATACATTAAGGTAGTAATTTATCTATTTATACTTATTGTTATCAAACTTGAATTTCATGAACTTGTTTCTATGCCATATGTATATAATGATGCTTTGTGATGAATGGCTAAGTTGATTGATGAGGTTTAAGATCTTTGGATGTCCAAATTTTAAAATAAAACTCTGCTGGAATTTTTATGAAATGTTATGACATTAAAAGTTTCAAGTGATAATTTGATGTTTTCTTGATGTTTTCATGAATTGTGTGATAACATGATTGTATGAATGTGTTATTACTACTGAGATTCTTTGAATCTTATTCCCCTTCAATGACTAACTATGCTAGGGAAAACAATGGAAAAAAGGCTAAGGAAGGAGCTAGTTTCATGAAGAAGCTCATGATGAGTGGATGATATTGCAAGCCATTATGTTATAATGTTAATGGTTATTGGTGCCTTGCCTTTGTATGAAATTGTAAAATAGTGAATATTATGTTAATGTTGTAGAAAATGTATGAGAATTTCTAGTTCTGGATCTTGTGATATGAAGTTATGTTCTACCAAGTTTCATGCCAAAATGAATTCATTTGCATGGGTTTTGACAAACAAGTTGCAATGTAGATTGAAACAGGGCATTTTTCAGACATGTATGTTTAGTTTATCCTTGTTCTATATTTAATATGAGGTTAGGTTTCTAGGATTTTTATACCAGATAGAGAGCATCTCAAGCTTTAAAATGACACTTAATTTATTGCATTTGGAGTTGTGTACAATTTATAGCGAATTTTAGAAATTAAGGGTCAAAACTGGATAGAATTAGAAAAACTGAAATGTTACTGAAGATACTGGAAATTTCAAAAGATAATATAAAATCATTCAAAGTTCCAAAAATTTAGTGTTTTATATGTATATAAAGGTTTATGTCTTAAGATTCATATGCCATTGATTTGGAAGTGATTGAAGCTATAAAATAAGAGATATGTAAGTTTTTCCAAAACTGTCTCAATAATAGTAGTATTCTGACCCTTCACAATTTAAGTTAATGTTATACCCTGTGTAAATAAAATATATGTATAATAAAAATATGTCTATAAGTAGACATATATAGCTTTCAAATGACATAGAGTATGCACAATTTGGTCATGAATAGAATGAAATATAATTTTTGAAATTTGAGATCAGAAAACTGGAAGATAGAAAAATGACTAAATAAAAAATAAAAGCTCACAAAATTTACTATATAAATTTGCCCAATGAAGTTACTATTTAATATTTTTCTCATGTAGAAAGTCTTTTAAGTTATTTTTAGAGACTTGAATCACCTCAAGATGATTTTTTTTATATTTAGTTATGAATTTTTAAAATTCGTCAGGTAAAATGGAAATTGCCAAGTGAATAGTACCCATGAAAATTGAAAATTCTGTTTTTGAAATTAAATTGATTCAAGTTTCTCTTCAAGCATATTTGGCATTTAAAATGATCTAATACATAGGAAGGTCCTTTTATAAGGTGTTACAATTTCACAGCCAAGGAAATGTGGGATACTCTAGAGATTGCTCATGAATAAACCAAGGGAGTGAAGAAGAACAAACTAAACACTTGCATTAGTGAATATGGAAGTTTCAAAATGAAAGAAAGAGAAAGCATCAAAGATCTACAAAAGGGGTTCACTTATATCATGAACCAACTAAAGAGTCTTGAAAGGAGTATTCTCAACCTGAGAAAGTCAGAAAGATTCTTGGAACTTTACCCATAGAGTAGCAATCAAAGGTAACATCCATAGAAGAAGTAAGAGGAGAATTAATGACATCTATCACAGCTCTCTTTGGAAGACTAGAAGTATATGAAGGAAAATTGAAATCTTTAAAAAAATCTTCTTCTGACAAGAAAAAGTAGAGTCTAGCTCTCAAAGCAGAATCAAAAGACAATGCTGATTTTGAAGAAGATGCTGAGCTGGATGAAGAAAAAAATGACTATGCCGATGAGAAGATTTGGAAAGATGTACAGGAAGAAGAAGTTCAAAAAATTTATGAAGAAGGACGAAGCTACTAGCAATAAGAAAGAAAACAAAGAATCCATCATATGCTATGAGTGCAGGAAACCTAGACATATCAAATGGGAGTATCTTTAGCTTGCCAAGAAATAGGGAAAAGTTAAGAAGGCAAACAAAGGGAAAAAGAAGAAAGCCTTAGTGTCATCCATCTGGGGAGATAGCTTAGATGAAGAGGATGTAGCAGCAGAAGAAGAAATTACAAATCTTTACTTGACGACTCAAGAGACTATAGAGGAGGAAGAGAATCATAACCAAGACAGTGAAGGGTTTGTTTGGTTTCACTTATGAAACCAAGTTTAAGCTCAAAGCTTGGTTTACTATATTTTTTAAGATGTTTGGCTATAAAACTGATTCACGTTGGAAACCAAGTTTGCTCTCAAAACTCTATTAAATTAGAAGTACCTTGTAGGTTGCTTCTCTGTTTTGCTTCTTCATTTTCATCTACATTTATTTTAAAGTCAGATAAAAATGGACCAATAAAATTGAGAAAAAATGGAAAAATTAGGAAAATAAAATTTTCATAAAATTCCTCTTATCTATTGACCAAAATGTCTCTTCAAAATTTTAATTTTCATGGATCATGACCTGTAAGAAAATATTATATCAGATATATTATGTTCTCAATTAAATAAATGCAAATTAAATTTTAATCAAAGTAAATTAAATTAATCATGGGGATAGAGTTTAAGCTCAATTTAAAGAAAAATTATGAGTTTTGTCAAAACTAATTTTCAAATAAATCATCCAAACATAAACATGTTAGTCCAAAACCAATTTTTATTATAACTACGTTACAAAACCAATTCTACCAAAACTCATTTTTAACCAACTGAAAACCAAATGGGCAAGAAAGCGACTTAGAGGTAAATGATTCAAAACCTTCCTATAATGAAATGTATGATGCATTTAATGACTCACTTGTTGAGTTTGTTAAAGTTTCCATGCAGTTGTCACAAGCTAAAAGGAAAATAAACAAACTTGAAAATGAATCACTTGCATCTTGCATTGCATCACAGACTTCCTCGGTTACTCCTTTTATCTACACCTCATGCATTAAGTTAAGAGATAAGAATGATTATCTCTACAAGACTTTAACTTGATTCACTAGAGGCCAAGATATGCTGAAAGTGTTACTTGGTATACAAATAATGAGTCAAGGCAAGATAGACCTAGGATTTGGCCCTTGTGTTGTAAAAGAAAAGCTGAAACGCAAGAAGCAAAATCTCTATCTGAGAAATTTTGTGTGTACTGAAGGCAATTCAAATTACAATGAGTCAACCCAAAGCATAGAAGCATTTCCAGCTCCTAAAAATAAAAAAGAAAAATATTACTTACATTGTTTGAGACCTGTATCTCTTTCTTTTAACTCATTCTCAACTTGTTACTTCTGTAACAAGAAGGGTCATATATCCATCTCTTGTGCATACAAGAAGGAAGAAAAGGGTAATGGAATGAAGTGGGTTCCTAATGGTATTTCAATGCCCAAGGGAGGAACTAACAAAAAAGGACCCAAGCAAATATGGGTACTTAAAAGAAAGAACTAAAATTTGTTTTCTAGGTGTGTCTCAAGGTCAAGAATAATAAGTGATATATAGATAGTGCTTATTCGAGACACATGACAGAAGACAAGAAAAATTCATCTTGTTGAGAGATAAGAAAGGAAGAAATGTAATAAGCTGCTTAATACTCCCCTATTGCTACTAACAAAAAGGGGAGAAAGAAAAGAAAGAGGATGAAAAGAAGACTACAACAAAGAAAAAGACTGCAGAAAGACTACTCCAAGGAAGAAAATGGGGAAAAAGACTTAATTTAACTGGATCATCTGTGTCTTTATTGTGTCTTTGTGTTTTCATGTTTTATTCTTGTATGCAAGCTAATTGTACTGTAATGATTATTCATAGTGTAACATCTTATGAATACCTTTTTGTAATCATGTAAGTACTCCTTGTCTATCTTTGATCTATTTTTCTTTTCTCTTGCTTTGATAATATATGCACTACTAATATCTGACATTATTTATTTTATACATAAATTGAGGGGGAGCTTTATGTGAACCCTAGTACTAATGAATCTTTTAAGTTGTTTTATCATCATAAAAAAGGAAGAGAATATTAATTCAGATTGTTTTGATGATTCTAAATAACAATAAGCTTTGAAATTAAATATCATGGGAGTAAAAGTGATATGAAGACCAAAGTTAGAAAGTCCTATTGTTTGAAAAGTTTTTATATACACTTGTTAGGAATCCACTTGTAAAAGAAGGTAATTAAGCTTCTTTAGATGTTACTTATTCTACTTATCCTGATATTAAATGAGACATTTATCTTAGTGACTGATATTTAGCTCATGTTTTCAAAATAGTTTTCATGAAAAGTTTTATCTTATGCAAAAAACCCCTTGAGATTATAGGGATAAACTCTCAAACCTGTGTTGTTTTCAAGTGTTTCCCCTTGGTTTCATGAAAAAGTTTGAGGTCATTCGTATAACTAAGGTCTGCACCATGTTCTTGTTTCTATTTAGCTCTTTTTCCTGATAAGGTGCTTACCTTATTTGCATAAAAGGCTTAAAAGTAAGGATC
This sequence comes from Adenanthera pavonina, assembly GCA_026686845.1. Taxonomy (NCBI): domain Eukaryota; kingdom Viridiplantae; phylum Streptophyta; class Magnoliopsida; order Fabales; family Fabaceae; genus Adenanthera; species Adenanthera pavonina. The sequence continues at coordinate 3,494,071 of JAIVEN010000019.1, read as the reverse complement.
TCTTATTCTATGCTATCCATTATTCACATAACCAGGAGAGATTATCAGCATAACATATGTTACAGAGCACTTGAACTTCCTTCTTTTGAACTCGTTATTTGCACAACCTAGGAAGGTTATCTGCATAATTAGTGTTTTTTCAAAAATTGAGTTTATGCTGATTGAATGTTATCTGAAGAAGGAATAACATCCTAAGAGGTTATCCTGATAATCCTCAAAGGTATCCAAGTTTGTGAAACCTGTTTTTTGGATAACTAAGTAGGTTTTCATGAAAATCTTCTTGAGCTGAAACTTAGTCATTCTGGAATGAATGTTATTCGTATAACTTAAGTAGGTTATCTACATAACATATATCCAATGTTGAAACTAAGAGCCAATGGTCACTCGTTATTCACATAATCTGAGGACGTTTTCTGCATAACCTCTGTCAGATGCATTTAATATGGTAGGTAAACGATTGCTTTTTGAGGGTAAGAGCTAATTTTTGTTTCTAACGGATAGTTTGGTTCTAAATATAAATATGACCTCATTTAAACTAATTGAAAGACTGATAAGCTCATTAATATGAAAACTCTGCAAAATTCATTTATGATTCATTAAAGTTTATCTACCTCTGCCTAGTTTACTCTTGTTCTTAAACTTTCATATTTACTTTTTCGAGAGAGGTTCACGCTTTGATTTGTTACTTCCTCATACTTGTAGGAAGTATTTAGTGTGAGAAAATAATAAGAGCTATTCTTATCTTGTGTGAGGAGAGTTAGAAAGCTTTCTTAAGCTCAAAGTTTGAGTTGGAGTTGTACTATAATTTTTGTGAGAAACCATTTGAATCATGCAAGATATAGTTGAAAAATTTTAAGTGGTGAATTGAGAACTCGACATAGGTCAAGTAAAGGACCAAACCAGGATAAATCAACTGAGCATTTACTTTCTTTCTCTCTCTCTCTTGTTTGTCTCTGATATACTTTATTTTTCTACACTCACTTCACAATTATTAAATCTCCATTTTTTTGCAAAAAATATTATATCACCTAATTCAACCCCTTCTTGCATGCTAGCATCTCTTACAGCCTTCGTGTCATCTATCTGGAGAGATAGTTCAGATGAAGAGAATATAGCAGAAAATGAAGAAATTGCAAATCCTTGCTTAATGGTTTAAAAGACTGCAGGGGAGGAAGAGAATCATAACCAAGACAATGAAAGTGACTCAAGTAAATGATTCAAAACCTTCCTATAATGAACTACATGATGCATTTAATGACCTACTTGATGAATTTATTAAAGCTTCCAAGCGGCTGTCATAAGCTAAAAGGAAAATAAAGAAACTTGAAAATGAATCTCATGCATCTTGCATTTTATCATAGACTTCCTCTCCTACTCCTTTTGTTTGCATCTCATGCCTTGAGCTAAGAGATTAGAAGGCTTATCTCTATAAGTCTTTAATCAGATTCACTAGAGGTCAAGATATGGTAAAAGTGTTACCTAGTAAGCAAATAATGAGTTAAAGCTAGATGTGTCTAGGATATAATCCCTGTGCTATAAAAGAAAAGTTGAAACGCAAGAAGCAAAATCTCTATCTAAGAAATTTCATGTGTGATGAAGGGAATTCAAATTTCAATGAGTCAACCTAAAGCATAGAATCATTTCCAGCTCCCAGAAATCAAAATGAAAGATATTACTTATATTGTTTTAGACTTGCATCTCTTTCTTCTAGCCCTTTCTCCACTTGCCACTTCTGTAACCAGAAAGGTCATATATCTCCTTCTTGTGCATACAAGAAGGACGAAAATGGTAATGAAATGAAATGGGTTCCCAAAGGTACTTAAGTGCCTAAGGGAAAAACTAACAAGAAAGGACCCAAGCAAATATAGGCACCTAAGAAAAAGAACTAAAATTTGTTTTGCAGATGTGTCTTAGAGCTAGCAACAGTAACAAATGGTATATGGACAATACATGCTCAAGACATATGACTAGTGATAAGGAGAAGTTCATCATCCTCAGAGATAAGAAAGAAGGAAAATTGACCTTTGGAGGTGACCCATATGGGAAAGTATTTGACATTGACATCATGGGCAAGAATCTTAAAACATCCATAAAAGAAGTGTTATTTCTGATTTGTCTCAACCACAACCTGATGAGTGTTAACCAAACTTGTGGCAAAGGCAAACGGGTGTTATTTGACTCAAAGCTCTGCTTGGTCATTAAAAAAAGTGATCACAAGATTATCCTCAAAGCTCAGAGGGATAGTAATTGTCATATTATTGATTTAGAAGAACTCACTAACTTAGATTCTATATGTTTAACCTGTAAAGATAATGAGAGCTAGTTATGGCATAAAAGATAGTACATGTTAATATGAACCATAATAGGTTAATTAAAAATGACTTAGTTATTAGCTTACCTAAAATATCATTTGAAAAGAATAGAGAATATGATACTTGTCTTAAGGGGAAGCAAACTAAGTCTTCCTTCAAATCTAAAAATGTCATCTCCATATCGAGACCACTCCAACTACTACATATGGATTTGCGAGGTCCATCAAGAATGAAAGGCATTGGAGGAAATCTATATGTGCTAGTAATTATAGATGACTATTCTAGATTTACTTGGACTTTATTTCTTTTCTCTAAAGATAAGACATTTGATGGATCTGTAACCTTAGCCAAGAAAGTTCAAAATGAGAAGGGTATTTCTATCATGTCCATTAGCTCTAATCATGGATGAGAGTTTGAAAACTCAAGCTTCTTGGAGTACTGTAAAGAGCATAGACTTGATCACAATTTCTCAGCTCCAAGGACACCTTAGCAGAATGTCATGGTGGAGAGGAAGAATAGAACATTGGAAGAGATGACAAGAGCAATGTTGAAAAAGAAAGAGGTTCCTCAATATTTATGGGCTGATACAATAAACACAGCAAGTTAATCATCAACAGAGCATACATCAGGCCAATTTTGAGGAAGACACCTATGAGCTCTACAAAGGAAGGAAGCTAAACTTCTCTTATTTACATGTGTTTGGATGCAAATGTTTTATCCACAGCAATGGAAAGGAGAATCTGGGTAAGTTTGACTCCAAGTCAGATGAATGTATATTTCTTGGCTACTCTAATAGAAGTAAAGCATGCAAAGCCTTCAATAAAAGAACCAAAACCATAGAAGATTCTATACATGTAGTATTTATTGAAAATGAGACTCTCTCTAAACCTAACTTAGATAAGGATGAACTAATTTTTAGCTTTAAAAAGATAAACCTCTTTAAGGAAGATAAAATTAAACTTCCAAAAATATTAGAATCTACTGCTGTAGAAGAAAATATTCAAGAGAAAAATCATGAACTTGAAGTTAATGAAGAAATTTTTCAAGAACTACCTAAAGTTTGGAGATATGAAAGGAATCATCATATTGATCAAGTGATTGGAGATATTCAAGAGAATGTTAAAACAAGAAGGTAGCTTAGGGATTAGATAAATTATTGTGCATTCATATCACAAATTGAATCTAACTGCATAGAAGATGCATTAAAAGATGAGTACTAGATTATAGCCATGCAAGAAGAGTTGAATCAGTTTGAGAGGAATCAAGTTTTGGACTTAGTACCTAGACCTAATGATCATCTAATTATTTGAACTAAATGAGTGTTTAGAAACAAACTTGATGAATCTAGAATGATCATCAGAAACAAGGCTAGGTTGGTGGCCAAAGACTATAACTAGGAAGAAGGTATAAATTATGAGGAAAAATTTGTTCTAGTTGCAAGATTAGAAGCAATAAGAATTCTTTTAGCTCATACCTGTATAAAAGATATCAAGTTATATCAAATGGATGTAAATAATGCTTTTCTGAATGGTTATATCATGGAAAAAGTTTATGTTGATCATCCTCTAGGTTTGGAGGACTCAACTAAGCCTCATCACGTATATAAACTGAAGAAAACTCTTTATAGTTTAAAATAAGCACCAAGAGCATGATATGAGAGGTTAAGTTATTTCTTAATTGAAAAAGGGTTCAATAAAGACAAGGTTGACACAACACTTTTTACTAAGAAGATAAATGAAGATTTACTTGTTCAAATTTTATGTAAATGATATTATATTTGGCGCTACTAACAAATCTATGTGTAAGGATTTTTCTAGGTTGATACAGAGTGAGTTTGAGATGTCCATGATGGGAGAACTAAAAACAATGTGATGATGTCATTTTCTTGAGTCAGGCGAAATATTTGAAAGAATTGCCAAAGAAATTTTGAATGGAGAATGCTAAGTCAATGGAAACTCCAATGGCTACTACTACAAAGCTTGATAAGGATAAAGGTGGAAAAAGGTGGAAAACCATTTGAAATCACTCAATACAAAAGAATGATTAGTTCCTTGCTGTATCTAACAGCTAGTAGACCTGATATCATGTTTAGTGTTTGCATGTGTGAAAGATTCCAAACATGTCCCAAGTGTTAGATATGCTGGCTTCCCAAGAGGGGGTGAATTGGGAAGATTAAAATTTTATGCAAAAGTCAAGAGAGTGATGAAGGAAAAAGTGATAGTAAAACAGAGTATAAAGGAATAGTAATGTAAAAGTAGTAAAAGAGAAGAGAAGACACAGATATTTATCTTGATTTGGTCTCTTTATCTTGACCTACGTCTAGTCCCCAAGCAACTACTTGAGATTATCCACTATCTTGTAAGAATTCAGTGGGCTTCTTGCAATTGCCTCAGTACAACTTTGATACTTTGTTCTTAGAGCTTACAACCTTACTCTTTGCACTCTAGCTAAGTGCTTCCCAAATCCCTTGTGATATCCTTTCACAAGAAAATCTTTCTTCCAGATGAAGATAAGATTGATTACAATAAATGAACACTCTAATTTAGAGTGTATATAAAAGTTGAAGTGCAAAAGAATGAAGTGTATGAGAGTAAGAGACTTTGACTTGAGAATTTGATAGAGTTTTAGTATATACAATATAAATTCATTACCCACAACTTCAAATGAAGTTTTATTTATAGATTTAGGTCTTAACTATACGTTAGAGATAAGATCTATCTATTAGAGATGTTACCCAACAGTTACTTTGAAAAACTATCCGTTCACCAACCACATTTAATGCTTTTAACAATCAAATTTTGAATTTTGCTTGGTCAACAGATGAATTTCGCAGATATCGAAAGTTAAAGACTTTAACATTGAACTTCAAAGTTCGTCTGTTATGAAGCAAAGTTCAAATTTTCATCTTTGAAAAATATTTCTATGTTAGAACATACGAATTTTCAAGTTAAAGTTCCTCTAATAAGTGTGAACAGTTGTCCCATATTACTACAATTCCTTCGAAGTTCAAATTTTGGTGCTCAAAATTCGTTTGTCAGTGGGCAGCTCAATAAGGCATAATAGTTCATCTTTTTAAAATTCAAATTTTCAAGATTTAATGTTCGTCTGTCAGAGAGAGCTCTTATCAGATTTAGTTCAAAGTTTGAATTTCTGAATACTAACATTCATTTGTCAACAGATTATCATAACATACTTGCAAGTTTTGTTTCTAAAATCAAACTTTCAAAATCAAAGTTCGTCTATTAGTGAGCTAATTTTGGACTCTTTTTAAACTTCACTTTTAGATGAGCTTTGGCATATCCTCAGACGAATTTTTCATTTTTATGAATTGTATTTAATCATAAATTTGAATTTTCAAAACTCAAAGTTTGTCTGTCAGAGAAGGCTCTCATCAGACTCATGTCAAAGTTTGAATTTTTGCACTCAAAGTTCATCTGTCAGAGGAATCTCTTTTTTTGACTAATCTTATTTTCAATTCGAAATTCAAATTTCAGAAGCCAAAGTTTGAATTTTCAAAGCAATAAATCAGCTTTAACACTTTAAAGTTCATCTGTTAGTGGGTGTTTTTCAAATATTCCATGAATTATCATAGAATCATATTTCTAAATCATTATTTTGCAAGCTCAAAGTCTTTTACTCAAATTAAACATAGTAAGAAATTCTATATCTAATCTTGTGCTGATTTTACTTGGATTTTTCCATTTGAGATCCTCCATGCACCTTTGATATCTTCTTTCCAAACTCTAAAATGTTGGTTTGGAATCATCAAAACACTTGATTCAACACCAAGGAGTGCCATGTAATAGCTGTAAAAAGAATATTCAGATATCTACTTGGAACACCTCAAATGAGACTTTAGTATCCAAAGGATAATGGAGAAGAGCCTATTTAATATATTGATGTAAACTTTACTGGATCTAAGATTGACAGAAAGAGCACAAGTGGCACATGCTAAATTCTTAGAGGATCCTTAGTCTCATGGATCAGCAAGAAGTAGAATAGGGTAGCTCTTTCCACTTTAGAAGCTGAATACATTGTAGTTGGAAGTTGTTGTGCTTAGATACTTTGGATGAAACAATAACTGGAAGATCTTGGAATTATGATGAAGGAAGTGCTAATCAAGTGTGACAATTTCAGTGCCATCAATATAACAAAGAATCCAGTAATTCATTCAAGGACAAAGCATATTGAGATAAGACATCATTTCATTAGGGATCATGCTAAAAAAGGAGAGATTATCGTGTAGTTTCTTGCAATAGAAGATTAGTTGGTAGATATCCTAACTAAATCACTTTTAGAAGACAGATATGTAAAAATCATAAGAGATTTAGGAATGGTTAATCCCAATTAGCTGTAAGCAATCTTCTATCTTAATCTTTTTATTTTTTCAATTAATGTGTTAAATCATATATTAACTTAAGAATTGGAGCATGCATGAAATAGTTTGCAGGTACTTCTTATGAGCTTATGTGACAAAAGATCAAACTGATGGAGTATGCCACACTTAGATGAGTAACTTCTGCTGAAGAAATATGAAAATGAGAATTTTTTGTATCTGTTTGTAAGTTTCGTTCTTCATAATTTGCATTTCAATTACAAATAGATGAACTTTCATGTCTTATCTGCAATATTGAGTGATTTTACTTGCTTGAAATTCAAACTTTGAACTCTTAATAGTCAAATTTTAGTGCTTTATATGCTATACTTGTATTTATATCTGCCCGAAATTTGTCTGTTGACTTTTTAAAGTACAAATTTTGATTGTTTGCATGTGTAAGTGTTATGTTTGCTTATGTACAACATTCAAACTTTAATGATTCAATATTCACACTTAAGACATTTCTTCATAAAGTCTCGAAGTTCAAATTTTGAATCCCAACATTCATCTGTTAGACCTTATGTGTTTGCATGCTTTTTGTTGAGACTTTGAAATCTGAACTTTGTGGACACAAAGTTCATCTGTTGAAGCTTCTATCCTTGTTAAGTCTCTAATAGACATATTTGAAGGCTGAAATTTGGCTATTGAGATATTTTTTGTGTGGTAAGTCTCTGACAGTCGAATTTCAAGGTTGAAAGTTCATCTGTTAATGCAGTTTCTATGTTAAGTAAGGAATGTAACCACTAGAAATTCAAATTTTGCCCCCCCAAAATTCATCTATCAAATAGTTACAAAAGAAGATTCGGAAGGTCAGATGCTAAATTGTCGCAACTCTATTCGCATTTCAACCATTACAACTCTTATTTTCTCTCAACCATTCTTTAATTCCTTTGGCCAAACACCATTTTCCATCGATTAAACTTAAAATTGAACCCTACAAACACCATCAGAGTATTCCTCGAAGTAAATTTCTCAAAGAATACAAATGTTGGTGCAGAATAGGAAAGGCCTAAAAGATCAACAAAGTCTCAGTATGCCACAAAGGAAGGTGGTGCTTAGAAATGAAAGGTTGAATTAAGCAAAGGAACACCTTCTAAGAAGTAGAAAATTGTATCAAAGGTAGAATTAAAGAAGCCTGTACCTGCCTCAAGTACTGAGTCTGAGGAATTAGAGATAACTATAGAGCCTCTATGCAGTTTTGATCATATCCTGAAGGAGCTCACAACAAAATTTGCTATAAAGAAGGTAATAACTCCTCACTGCACTAGTCTGGAGCAATTTCTTATTTTAAATGACTTTGATGCTAGAGTCTAATTGGAGAAGTACAAAAAATTTTTAGGGGTTAAGTAAAGATATGATGAATAAGCAATCAAAACTTAGTACACTTCTTTAAAGTTCAATAGCAAAAAGGAAAAGTATCAAGTTACTCTTAAGTCTAGAAATTTCTTATTGACAGACGAGAACATCAATGACATTCTAGAAATTCCTATTCAAAATGGGTAAAGAGCGATATTTCTACCATCAAGTATATGTATGAAAATGATGAAACAAATGAAGAGGGTGGAGAATATTTGAACTATGAGGAAAGCATGATTTTGAATACAATATTTAGGAGAAGAGAAAACAGGCCTCTTCTAAAAAATGTAAAGTCTTCAGATCTCAGTGTATAGATGAGGGTCCTACACTATATAGTATCTAGAATCATCTTCAAAAAGAGGTAGCTTTAGTCTGATTACCAGGCCTAAAGCTCATGTGATGACAGCTTTAATCTAAAGAAAAGAGCTTAACATTGCAAACATCATTCTTTAGAGAATGGTAAAGGCTGAAGATCCGTAAAAGGATTCTTCACTGCCATATGCCTAAATCATCACCAAATTTGTCAAGTTTGCCAAGATCGAACACTTGGAGAAAGGCAAAGGAAAGCCCACGTAAGAATTCAAAGAGGAAGAACTGATAAGGATAAGCATAGAAAAAAAGGACGGCAAATGGGTTCGATAGGGTACTAGTAGAACTGAAGATTTCTTTTATGAAGAAGGAGAGTTAGTTCCACAACAACAAGAAGTGACTTCTGAGGTCGCTTCATCTACCTAACTTGAACCTCAGCCTACTCAATCTTAGAGCATCTAGCCACATAAACCATCTACTCCATCCCATTACAACTTGGCCAAGGCCAATGCCATACTAGAGCTTTATGTTTGTTTATTTGAAATGATCATAAGTGTTAAGGATGAACAGAATGCCAAGTTTGCAAGCCCAAATGACTAATCTGGCCAGAAACCTCAAAGTGGTTGCAGATGCCTATAATGACCTACAAACCTCTATACCATCTACATCAGCACCACAACAGCTTGGTTCCCCTGATCCTTACAAGTTTGACTCCCCACGTGCCTTGAGTTCTTTAGAAGAAGGCTCTTCTGCTGCTATTGCTATTAGTCCTCACATTTCTGATAATAGTACTAGCCCTAGTCCATCTCTGGTGTAACATCCTGATTTTCAAGGCTAGACAAAAGAGATTATGCTATGCCACAAGGATGTATAGGGCCATGCAAAAGATGATTATGATATGCCCAAGTAATGATTATGAAAAATTTAAGAGGATAAATATGATGTACTTTGGCTGGAACTAAAGAAAAACACAGATGAAAAAGATATAGCATGTGAATATAATGTTATAATATGAAAATGTGATAAATAGCCTGAAATATATATTTTGAATAAGGAAAAGGGTAAAATGCTAATTTTTCAGCCTATGGGCATAAGAAGTACAAAATTGCACAATGGTCCCTAGAAGAAAAATCATTTGCAATTTGGTCCTTGGGAAAATTACAACTAAATGCTTGAAAGTTTCAAAAATTGCATTTTACCCTAAATCAAGGGTAATTTTGAAATTATGCAAAATTTTATATCAAAATGAAGCTTGCAACAACCCAAACTCAATGTTATAATGCCTTAAGATTAATGGAATTTATGTGAAAAAATTCCATGTCGAGCATCAAAATATGCATAGTGCACGAAAAAAGGGAATTATGGGTCTCATAAAAGGCAGATAAAGAAAGAAAAAGCTATGTGGGCCCCACATTTGGACCAATTAGGATAAGATATTATGTTAATTTTATATCCCAATATAGTTATAACTAGTACCCCAATAATAGTAAAATATATTACTAAAGTAACTTTAATTGTCTAGACAAGTACAAGATATATCTAGATAAGGAAGTAAGCAGTATTGTTGGACAAAAATGCCCTCAATTTTGTGGCCAACAAGTTGCACATGGGGAAAATATATTAGTTTAATATTTTCTCATATTTTCTCAATTTTTCAAGAATACTAAAGAAGGCAAAATGGCAAATTGTGATTGATTGGCTTCCTTTACATGTTCTCCCTCCTTTTGGACATCCTTGGTGCATGAGAAAGAGACGAAGCAGCTGCTGGACACTCACAAGGAAGAGGAAAAAGCGTGAGAAGAATAGGAAGCCAAGAGGGGAAGGAAAATCAAGCCAAGTTGAGGTAAGTTTCATCTTGTGATTCCTATGGTTTGTAGCTTAGATTTTTGAGTTGTTTGGCATGGTTCCTTTAAGTGTTTTTCTCCTCATCCCTAAGTTCAGATCTTGGCCAAGCATGAGAAGAGAAAAGGAAGGTACTTTCATGCATAGAAATTAAGAGAAAGTGATAGAAAGTGCAAAAAAGCATGACTTTGGCAAAGTTTGAGCAAGTTGATGGACTTTGGCAAAGTTTGAGCAAGTTGATGGAGAAATCCTTTTCTACTCTTATGCATAGTTTTGGCCAGACCTAGGGCATGTAAGGAGCAAGATTTTCATGGTTTTGATGTTAAAAATGGATTTCTTAGGTTCAAATTAGCTAAGAACAAGTATTGGACTCAAGAAAAATCAAAAGATAAACTATATGAGTTTTTAAGGTTCAGAATGAATTTTATGAGAGCCATGAAGAATTAGATGACTTGGCATGATTATATGATTATTTCTAGACTTGGGAAGATGTAAGGAAGTGATTGGGAAAGGATCTAAGCAAGTGGATTCAAGTTTAAAGAGAAATGTATAAAGCTCCAACATAGTATTCTTGCTTGCTTTTATGTTTTGCACAATTATGTTTGATGCATGTTTTGTGAAATGATTGTATTACCATATTGCTGCTTTGATTTTTTAATGGATTGGCTGGCTTTTATGTAATGAGGGTGTTGCCTAGGATATCCTATTTTTAAGCCGTTATACTGCCAAAAATTTTATAACCAACATGGTATTTTCATATATTTTTAATAAATTATGTAATGCTATGAATGTTTTATGAAATGTAATGATGTTTAAACATGTGCAAGTTTACTACTGAGATACCTAATCTTATTTTCCGAAGTTACTAACCATGCTAGGTAATGGAAAGGCTATAAAGGACAGCAAAAGGAAGGAGAAAAATATGAAATAGCAAGTTAAAGTTTAAAGCTATTAATAACATTTGATTATGAAGCATGCTTTATGTACTATATTATGATTATGTATAATAATGTATTATGATCCTATGTGATGTATGGGTAAGCATGCTAAATGTTATTGGAATATGAAATGATATTAAGATTTACAAAGGTGTAAATGGTTCCCTTATATACCATTCAACCATGTTAATATTTACGAATGTACAAGAATATGGTAAGGGAATTGAGCCAAATTAAGGTTCCTTTAATTAGAGGATATGACATGCTTTATGAGGAAGTAGGTTTTATATCATTTTGTCATGTATGAATTAAGTTATAGTTTAAAGAAGTATAAGGACTAAAACTAGATAGTTTTTGGAAACTATAAATTTACTATGAATACTGAGTTTTAAAGGGTGTATAAAATTGTATAGTGCTCCAAAAATTTAGTGGTTATACATATGAAAAGATTTATGACGACTTTAATATGTCGTTGGTTTCATTACATTTGGTGTTATAAAAATGAGGTTATGTATGTTTCTCCAAAACTATTTTAGTAGAGAATTATTTTGATCCTAGAAGATTTAAAAGGATGCTCTGCTTTGTACACGTTAAATAAATGTACAAAATAAATATCTATAGAATTTCAAATGATATAAATATAGCATGACATAGCTTTGTATATGTTGAGAAATGAATTTTTAAATTTAAGGGTTGCAAATAGGACAGAAATTGGAAATAAGGAAATGAATAGTAAATTAAAGAAATAAATTGTATGAATTGATTCAGTGAAATTTCAGTTTCATATTTTTTCCGTGAAATTTAGGATATGCTCTATTTTTAGAGACTTGAAAAATAGTGAAATGATTTTTGCGCATTTAGTTATGAATTTGCAAAATTTTATATGCAACAGTGTGAATAGTACATGAAAATAGAATTTTTCAGTTTTGAGGTTTTCAGTTGGTTGAAGTTCTCAAGAGTCTCTTTAATAATTCCAAATGAGGCAATATTCATTGGAAAAGTTTCTAAAGATGAGGTGTGACATCTAGAGTATGGTATGGATGAACGTAAAGCTGCTCAAGTGGAGAGTTCTTATAAGCCCATTATGGAGGAAACTACTTAGGAATTCTTTCAACTCAAAAAGAAGAGCAGATGGAAAAGCTTATTATAGATCTCACAGCAGCACCCTTTGTCCAATCCTCTATCAATGAGGAATGAGGAATTGTGCCTTATATAAACATTGCTGAAATTGAACATGTTGCTTAGGTATAAGCTTATAAGCAAATGCTGGATGAGATGTTTCCAACACCAGAACCTCAACCTCCATCTTCTCAACATGGACTCAGTGGAATAATGGGCTTGGCTGACTAACATCCTAAAGGAGCTCAAGAGCTATCTTTAAGGTTTGATGAAGAACTTCCTCAGGTGCCTCCTTCATTACCCTTCATATTAGTTACACTTATGGCTATACCCACTGCTCAAGTGCCTTATCCCTGTGCTCTTGCTCCTGATGATGTCAAAAAGAGAGAGAAGCAAACTGGAGCTACTGGAACTGCTGAAATTGGAGTAGCTGTTGAAACTAAAATTGGAGGTATTGCTAGAGCTACTAGGCAATTAAGTAAAACTTAGGGAAAAAGGATCAAGCTCAAGGCCAGAAGGGAATGACAACGGCAGAACAACAAGCTTAAACCTTAGGACATTATGTTATTGTGTGCTTTTGTGTGTTTGAATTTGCCTTAGGACATGAACAATAGAGCTTAAGCCTTAGGACATAGTGTTTTTATGTGCTTTTGTGTATTTGAACTTGCCTTAGGACATTGTGTTTTTATGTGCTTGCAATTTGTTGTGTTTCCTTTTATATGTCGCATTCTCAGTGTACTTAACTAAACTAACATGAATCTTAGTACTAAATATGTTTACATCAATGAATTGTGTTTCTTTGTCTTCATAGTCATTTTATATTCTCCTAAAATTTTTACTCTAATACATGTGCTGTGATTTGAATTTTAATGCATATGTTGAGAGGGAGCTCTTGGAAGCAAACTTAAGTACTAATCCAGTTTGTGAGTTGTTTTGACATCATCAAAAAAGGGGAAAAATGTTGAATCAAAAGTTTTAATGATTGTAAACAAATAGATCTTAGAAGAAGAATATCAAAGGAGCATGAAAGCACAAAGTGAAGAAATCCAATGAAGATCAAGTGAAGAATTAGTTTTTAGGATTTCTCACTATGTATACTAGGTAAAAAGCTTTAGATCTTACTTATTTCTGTTACCACAATGTTCAAACGAGTTATTTTAAATTTATCTGATGTTAGCATGTGTTATAGTTGAAGGATATTGGTTGATAGACTAGCTTTACTATTTAATTCATGTTTATTTTATGCAAAATTCGCACTTTGCTTGGTGAAGTTTGAAGTTACAAAGTTTTCGCCTTTGATAAATGAATTTGGTTGTGAAATTTGAATTTTGAGCTAAGCATAGTTAGTAAAAATGTGCAAAATTCACATGAAGCTTCGTTAAAATTTGACTGTTAGTGAAGTTCAAAGTGAGTTCAAATTCACTGCCTATGATAGACGAACTTCAAGCTTGAAAGTGCAAATTTTGAAATGAAAACTTGTATATCTTGATAGAGCATGCCATTGATAGACAAACTTTGTAGTCTAAAGTTCAAACTTCGTAGTGAAAAACTTTTGTATTACATTGAATATGCCTCTGATAGACAAATTTTATTTTTCAAAATTTGAACTTTCAAATTCTATGTGAAAACTTGAAGAAGCTATTCAATTTCTTCAGATGCATTTTCAATATGAAAATTGCATGAACTAACATTAAATATCTTTTACAAACTCAAAATTCAAATGTCACTTAGTAATAGATGAATTTTGGAGTTTAACATTAAAGTCCTTAACTTTTTGTCTTTGTGAATTTCGTCTATTAAACCCCAAAATTTGAACTTTGGTGTGTTATACACATTAAATGTGGTTGGTAAATAACTATTTTTGCAGAGTAACCACTAGTTAAGTCTCTAATAGCTAGATCTTGTATCTAACAATTAGTTAAACCATAAATCTATAAAGAGAACTTCATTTAAAGTTGTGAGTAATGAATTTAAATTTGTTATTGTGAATAATGAGTTTCAAAGAGTATAAACAGGGGCACAATTTAACTAATTGTTATGCATATAAGGTCCTTAGGTTGTTCGCATAACCAAGTTGAGACAGAAGGGAGAGGACAAGAGAAGAGTTATTTGGACAAACACCCCACGTTATCATGAAAATGAGTTTCACATAAAGCACACAGAAAATTGGCAAACAATATGTTATCTAGATAACCTTGCCATTTTATGCAAATGACGTTCTTACTTTGGGAACTTATTCTCTGGATGTAATGTTATGCGGATAAGGTAGGTAGGTTATCTTGAAATTAAATTTCATAATACATATACAATGAAGCGAACAAATTAGGTTATGCACATAAGGTGATGATCTTATCCAAAAATTGAGCTTCATAGAGACTAGAGGTTCACATAAGCTCTCATTTTCATGAAAAGCCTCATGCTTTATCTGAATAACCTCAAACACAGAGGCTATGCATACCAGAAAATCAATTCATTTTCAGCATAAGGCTATGGGGTTATATGAATAAGCATATTTGAAAAACTCATAAACACTTACAGATAGTTGTGTTATCCCTATAAGTCTTTTCTTTTCATCATAACTTCATTTCAACATGTAGGGTACTTCATTTTATCAGATTTTCATTATTTCAAATCAAGAAGTACCTACAAAACAAATTTCTAAATACCCTAATACTTAAGTTAGTATTATTATCAATTAAATCATAAGCTTAAGAGAGACTTCAGAAAATACTTATAACTTATTGGGATTTACCATTCCCAATTCTTTTCTGATTTTACCATGTCTATCTTCTGCAAGTGGCTTTGTTAGAATGTCTGCAAGCTGATCCTTAGTAGGGACAAATTCCAACTTGGCATCCCCTTTCAAAACGTGATCTCTTATGAAGTGATGTCTTACTTCAATGTGTGTTGTCCTTGAATGCATGACTTGATTCTTTGTGATGTTGATGACACTTTGATTATCACATCTTATTGGGATTTCCTTCATTTTAATCTCAAGATCTTCTAGCTGCTGCTTCATCTAAAGGACAAGTGCACAGTAACTACCTGCAACAACATACTTAGCTTCTGCTATGGAGAGGGCTACATTATTCTACTTTTTACTAAACCATGATACAAGAGAGCCTTCTAGAAACTAACAAGTTCCACTTGTGCTCTTTCTATCAGTTTTCGATCGAGCAAAATCAGCATCTGTGTAACTTATGAGCTTTTCTCCATTGTCTTTTGGATATCCATCTGTGATGTTCCTAGCAAATATCTGAAAATCCTCTTAACAGCTATTGCATAGGACTCTTTGGGACATGATTAGAACCTAGCACACATGTAGACACTAAACTTGATGTCAGGCCTGCCTACAGTTAAATTTAGCAAGGAACAAATTATTCTTCTATATTGGGTTATATCAAAGAGTTTTGCCACAAGCTTTTAATAATATAGCCATGATCTATCATTACGTGTGACTATCTCCACTATAGAAAGAAAAAAGAAAAGAAAGAGCAAATCCACCAATAAATACTAGAAAAAAAAAAGGATTTCTACATATATATCGTCCAAAACAATGATTTTTATCAGCTGTAGCAAAGAAAGAAACTTCATAGAAGTAGAAATATGAAGAAGTAGATATGCTTATCCCTCTTCATCCATATAAAGCTTAGTTGCAGAGGCCATAGGATTTCCCATAGATTTAGTATATTCCATTCCAAACTTCTTTAGCAGCTCCTTGAGATATTTTGATTGGTTGAGGAAGATATCATCATCACATTGTTTGATTTGTAGTCCAAGGAAGAAGTTCAGCTCCCCCATCATTGACATTTCAAATTCACTCTGCATTAGCTAGAAAAGTTCTTGCACAAAGACTCATTAGTAGCACCAAATATAATGTCATCAACATAAATTTGTATAATAAGTAAATCTTTATTTTCTCTTTTAATAAACAAGGTTGTATAAAATTTTATAATTGGGGCAAAGATTTCCTCATAATCAATACCTTCCTCCTGATTATATCCTTTAGCCACTAGTCTAGCTTTATTCCTTATTATTGTTCCAGATTCATCAAGTTTATTCTTAAAAACCCATTTAGTCCCAATAATAGGGTGGTTCTTGGGCTTAAACACTAAATCCCAAACCTGACTTCTTTCAAACTGATTAAATTCTTCTTGCATAGCTAGAATCCAGTATTCATTTGTTAAAGCCTCTTCAGTACACTTAGGTTTAATTTGAGAAATAAATACACAATTATTTACTTGATCCTTACGTTATCTTCTGGTTTTAACTTTCTCTTGAACATCCCCAATAACTTGATCAACTGGATAATTCCTTTGATATCTCCAAGCTCTAAAGAGTTCTTGAGATACTTCTTTATTTATTTCACATTCTTTATCTTTCTCCTGAATATCTTTCTCTACATCAGCAGATTTAGATATCTTAAGAGGTTCAGTTTTATTTTCTTCAAAAACATTCAAGTTCTTAAAGCTGGAAATTAGATCATCCTTATCTTTAGCATACTTAAACATAATCTCATTTTCAAGAAAAATCATGTGCACAGATTCTTCTATAGTTCCAGACCTTTATTGAACATCCTATATGCTTTACTTCTATTTGAGTAGCCAAGGAGTATACCTTCATCTGATTTGGCATCAAACTTACCCAGACTGTGTTTGTTGTTGTTGTGGACATAGCAAGTGCATCCAAAGACATGAAGATGAGAGAGGTTATGCTTTTTTCCTTTCTACAACTAATATGGAGTCTTGCCTAGTATAGGTCTGATATATATGCTCTATTCATCAAGTAGCATGTTGTGCTTACTGCATCAGCCTAGAATTACTTGGGCAATCCTTTTTCATTCAGTATTGCATGAGCTATTTCCTCTAGTACTCTATTTTTTTCTCTTCACAACTCTATTTTGTTGAGGTGTTCTTGGGACTGAGAAGTTGTGCTCTACTCCATTTTTATTGTCGTACTCAGCAAATTTGGCATTTTCAAATTCTTCACCATGATTTATTTTGATGCATACAATAGAGTAACTTTTCTCATTTTGGATTTTCTTAGCAAAGATTAGAAAAACATCATATGTTTCATCTTTAGAGGGAAGAAATGAAGTCCAGGTAAATCTGGAATAATCATCTACTACAACAAGTACATATAATTTACCACCAATACTCTTAGTATGATTAGGACCTATCAAATCCATGTGAAGTAATTGCAGTAGTCTAGTTGTAGAAACAATATTTTTGGTTTTAAATGAGGACTTTGTTTGTTTCCCTTTAAGGCAAGCATTGCATTCCCTGTCTTTTTCAAAATTGATGATATGTAATCCAAGAACAAGTTCATTTTTAATGAGTTTGTTTAATTGATGCATGCTAATGTGTGCTAATCTTTTATGCTATAACCAACTATCATCATTTTCACTTATTAAACATACTGAGTTTACAGCAGATAATTCATCTAAATCAATAATGTAACAGTTACCGTCTCTTTCTGCTTTGAGAATAACTTTGCGGTCACTCTTTCTAATGACTAGACAGTAGTTGGAATCAAACAGAACCCAATTGCCTCTATCATAGGTTTGGCTCACACTCAACAAGTTGTGGTTTAGCCCTATCATGAACATAACTTCTTCAATTGATATTTCTGGGTTTCTTCCAACAATTCCAATGTCAACTATCTTGCCAGATTGGTCACCACCAAAAGTAATCTTTCCTTCTTTCTTATCTCTTAGCACAATGAATTTTTCTGTCTCCAGTCATGTGTCTCGAACATGTTGGGAATTTCAGCACACACACAGTGAAAAACTATCATGAAATTCCCTCCCATGAATTTGTCATTGTTGTTTAGATTGAGATGTAAAAAAGACATTTACCTTTGGTGCATCCCTTGGAGTTCTTTTCATTTCATTAGACCCCAGGAACTAACGCGACTGATCAGCTCCCTTTACTGGTATCCACAAGAATGGTGTGTTCAACTCGAACGGCATGTTAGCACCTCTAGTTGTGAATGTTCGTAGTCCGTACGCTTTTGCTGTTCATCTGTACAGTTTTGCTATTTGCTATTCATTCATATAGTCTCACTCTCTAGGTATACAACCGCTCTCTCTTTAGGGTGGGTTGAAATTCTATTGATTCTGTATCTAATAATCCTAGTCTATATCAATATATAGATAGGATTTTATATTTGTTTAATTTAAATTAATAATTTAAACTAAATTAAATATTAATTAAATAGATTAGTTTGAATTTAAATCTATCTAATAGATTAAATTTAAACTAACTATCTAATTTATATCTAGAATTAAATTATCATTAAATCTAGATTTAATTTATCATTAAATCAAATTTAGATTATGACATTAGTTTAAATTTAAATTTATTACATAGAATTAAATTTAAAACTAATTCATTTAAATTAGTTTGAATAATATATATATTGAAATAATATACTATATATCAAATATATATATACTTCAAATTTTATAATATATATATATCAAATATATATATATAATTCAACCACCCTAATTTGAACTTTAAATTTATTAAATTTAGACACATTTTAAATTCAATGAATCTGGACATTTTAGCTTGAGTTGGCTCGTTCTTGTGTGTGACCCTGTAGGCCCATATGATATTGGCAGTAGGCTAATGACACTATTGGATTCATAAGTCACAAGTTGCTTTTAGCAAGACATTATGATTACCCAAATCATATGATATCAGTGATCCGATGTAACCTATCATATAACCTGATTACATTCTTTTTGTCTCATAATATATATGTCAAGTATAAGTCATGAAAATGTCACCCTCATCTTACTCAACCATCGCTTTCTCGATCTTCAAGCAAACTGACAGAATAAATGGAAACTCTTCTATTCGAGCATGGCCATGCATTTCTCAGTCTCATTCATCGAGAGGCCCAGATATATCTCTCCATTAATTAGAGGGACGAATTCCATCTTGACCATTCATCTTTCTCCACACGAGTTCCACTATGCCTGATCATAGCCTTTATATCTCCCAATTAAAGGTAACTTTTGACTATGTCAAAGTATAATATTCCTAATATAGGAAGCCATGATAATCTCAGGTCTGAGGTCTTAGTGACACGGTTATATATGAGATATGCTTATGACTTGATCTATACAGCTATCTCATGACGGGTCGATACAGCACCTATTCCCTAACAGGAGCTTATGATTATAATTTGTATCTTAATACATAATTATCACATAGTTATCAATCAAAATCATACTAACTTTAATTCATTATTGTTCCCATAAAGATGATTTACTAGGGACATTTAGGATAAAATGATTTATCCAAGGATATTATTATAAAGATAAATTTGCAAATAATATAATAATGTAATAAAAGGAAAAACACTTTTTTTTTCATAATGAAGTACAATGTTCATAATACAATATTTGGCCTAGGGCACAATCTCCAAAGAATAGGTACTATCCATGTACCATTTGTTGCTTTCCTTTTCCTTGAAAGACACCTACAAAAAAATTTTTAGTTCTTTCTTTTAGGTATCCATATTTGCTTAGGTCCTTTCTTGTTACTAGAGGAATCCTTGGGAATCCATTTCATTCCATTTCCATTTCCTTCCTTCCTATATATACAGGTGGAGGACATATGACCCTTCTTATTACAGAAGTGGCAAGTGGAGAAAGGGCTAGAGGAAAGAGACGTATGTCTGAAATAATGATGATAGTATTTGTCCCTTTGATTTCTAGGGGTTGGAAATGACTCTATAGTCTGAACTAATTTAACGTTATTAGCATGCACAAAGTTTCTCAGCTAAAGATTCTGTTTCCTGTTTTTTAGTTTCTCTTTGACCACACATGGGTCATATCGTAGACCAGTTTTGTTTTGACTTACAACTTGATTTCCTAGTATCACTTTTAGTATGTCCTCACCTATAGTGAGTTGAGTTAGAGTCTTGTGGAGATAACTATTCTTATCTCTCAACTTAATGCATGAGACGCAGACAGAGGTGGTGGAAGAAGAAGAAAGCAGTGAAGTAGTGTAAGATGTATGAGATTCACTTTCAAGCTTGTGTATTTTCCTTTTAACTTGACTCAACTGTTTAGATACTTTGACAAATTCAGTCATCAGATCATTGAATGCATCATGTAGTTCATTGTAGTAAGGTTTAGAATCATTTACCTCAGAATTGCTGTCACTGTTTTGGTTGTGATTCTTCTTCTTCTCTGCAATCTCTTAAGCCATTAAGCATAGATTGACA
Organism: Adenanthera pavonina; assembly: GCA_026686845.1. Classification (NCBI taxonomy): domain Eukaryota; kingdom Viridiplantae; phylum Streptophyta; class Magnoliopsida; order Fabales; family Fabaceae; genus Adenanthera; species Adenanthera pavonina. Next base: position 3,473,573 of record JAIVEN010000019.1, on the reverse strand, counting down.
ATTTCATCATCTTCAACTACTTCCTCTTCATTTGAACTATCTCCCCAAATGGAAGATACGAAGGCTTTCTTCTTTTTCCCTTTGTCAGCCTTCTTGTCCTTTCTTTGTTTCTTGTTCAGCAGAGGGCATTTCCATTTGATATGTCTAGATTTCTTGCATTCATAGCATATGGTAGAGTCTTTTTTCTCTTTCTTGCTACTGGTATCTCTATCTTTCTTTGCAAATCTTCTAAATTTCTTCTTTCCATACGTTCTACTAAATCTTCTCACCAGCATAGCCATTGTTTCTTCATCTAGTTCAGCATCTTCATTAGAATCATCATTATCATCTTTTGACTATACTTTGAGGGCCAGGCTTTTCTTCTTCTTGTCCGAAGATGAAGATTCTTTGAGGGCTTTTAGCTTTCCTTCATATTCTTCAAGGCTTCCAAAGAGGGCTGTGACAGATGTCATTGATTCCCCTCTAGTTCTTCTATAGCCATCAGCTTTGGTTGCCACTTATAGGTAAAGCTCTGAGGATTTTTCTGACTTTCTCAGATTGAGTGTATTCCTTCCCAAGGCTCTTCAGCTGATTCACAATGAGAGTGAATCTCTTCTGGAGATCCTTGATATTTTCACCTTCCTTCATCTTGAAGTTTTCATATTCACCTATGCATGAATTTAATTTATTTTTCTCTTACCCCGGTTGTTCCTTCATGAGTGATCTCCAGAGTATCCCACATACCTTTGGTTGTTGTATATTGGGACACCCTATAGAATTTATCTTGGTTGAGGGCACTAACCAGGTAGTGCTTGGCTTCATAGTTGAGAAGGACACTTCTTTTATCCTCCTCATTTCATTCCTTTTCAAGTTTCTTCCTGTACTTCTCATCATCTTGTAGTTTCATCAGGACGAAATCTCCCTTCTGGATGACCTACCAAATATCCAAGTCAATGGGCTGAAGATAGATTTGTATCCTCATCTTCCAGTATCCATAATGCTCTCCACTGAAACCAGGAGGTCTATTGGTGTTGTTTCTTTCTGGAAGAATGCCTTCACCAAAGCTAGCTATGTATTCTCCTGGATTGTTAGATCCTTTAACAGGGAGTCCGGGCTCTGATACCACTTATTAGTTCAGCTGGCTTCCCAAGGGGGGTGAATTGGGAAGTTTGAATTTTTCTACAAAAATGAAATATAATAGTGATAATAAAAGATTATTGAAAAATAGAGTATAATAAACAAAGAGCAATGAGAAGAGGACACATAGATTTATCTTAGTTCGGTTTATTCCACTTAACCTACGTCTAGTCCTCAAGCCAACACTTGAGATTTCTTTACTATCATTTGTAAGATTTGAATGGGTTCTTGCAAAAATTGTAGTATAACCCTAACTCAGACTTTGAGCTAAGCAAACCACTCTCACTCTTCTCTCCCAAGAGTAAGATTTTAACTCTCTTAGTGTCTTCTCACACTAAGTACTCTTTACTAGTGTGTAGAAATATACAAATCATAGTATGAAAACTCTCTCTCGAAAGAGTGGATAAGAAAATTTAACTACAATGAATGAGCTAAACAGAGGGTAGGTAAGCTTTGAATGATTTAGTAATCAATTCCACAAAGTTTTGGCATTTTCGTGTTTTTCCTCATTATCCAATAGCTTAGATAAGGTCCTATTTATAGTTTTAAAGCAAAACTATCCATTGGAAATAAGGTTAGCTGTCACTCTAAAAAAAATAGTTGTTCACCTATCACATTAAATGCATTTGACAGAAGTTATGCGGGTAACCTCATTAGGTTATGCGAATAATGGGTGACTTTTGGCTTTTATTTTCAACATAGAGTTTTCATTATGCGAATAACCTAGTTAGGTTATGGAGATAACGTTTATCCCAAAATGACTAAGTTTTAACTTAAGAACATTTTCATAAAATCCTACTCAGTCGTTAGGATAACGGTAAGTTTTTCTCAAACTGGGTTTTTGTAAAACTTAGATTATCAGGATAACCTTCCAAGGTTATGTTGATAACCCATTTTGCTGAAGAAGGATCATGAGTTCTGTAATGTAGGTTATGCGGATAGCCTTCTTAGGTTATGTGGATAACCTATTTAACCGAGGAAAGTCTAAAGGCACTAAAACATAGGTTATGCAGATAACCTATTAACATAGGAGAGTCCAAGTACTCTATAACACACATTATGTAGATAACCTCCTTAGGTTATACGAATAATGGGCTGCACAGTACAATTGGCCTTTACTGTTCACTCCCTTATGCGAATAAGGTACCTACCTTATCAGGATAACCATATGGACAGACCTGAGTATATGGTGTACAGCTATGTTATGTAGATAGCCTCAACCTTTTTTCATGAAATCAAAGAAGGGACACTTGGAAAAGATTTGAGATTAAGTCTTTATTCTTATAACCTTAAATGGTTATGCAAATAAGGTAAAACATTTTCATGAAAACAAGGTGAACACTTAGAAACATCTTTGAAATTGAGACTTTATCTTCATAAGGTGACTTTTTTCATGAAAACCATTTTGAAATTATGAGCTAATCATTAATCATTGAAATAGATATCTCATTTAATATTAGATGAAGTAGAATTTAAAGCTTAACTACCTTATTTTACAAATCAGATTCCTAAGATTAATGAAACAACTCTTCAATCTTTAGGAAACTCCAACTTTGTTCTTCATTTTACTTGTGTTCCTTTGATGTTGGATTTTCAAGCTCATTGTTGTTTAAAATCATCAAAACCATTTGAATTAACACTTATCATTAGGGAATACCCTTTAATTATTAACTTTATCATCTTGCAACTTACTTTCTTTGGTATAAAGTCATTAACAAACTGGACTTCCTAGTAGGTCACCCATTATAAAATTTCTCTTACTCAAGCATGCTTAATTGATAAATGTTGAGAAGTTTTGAAAAACTTAAAACAATACAGGAATTAGAGGTTGCTAGCATTAGACTTTCTTTTAAGCCATAATTGATCATTGTGACCTTTGAATAACTTACTGTTCTCTTAATTATAAGGCATCAAATCCCTGTTTTCATCTTACTTCTAATTTTTGGGCAGTCATATTTTACTTTCTTACATTATTTCCCATATATAATAGCATATATGATGCTAAAATGAGCTAATTTAGAAGCTTGAATTATTTACAGACTAAATGAGAAAGTTTGAAAACTTTAAAACACTTTATTTGGTAACCCAATTTTTCTTGTTGAACTTTGAAAATTCAACTAATTATAGAAAAATCTTATAAGGATGATTCAAGTTTCTAAAAGTAATAAAAAACATTTTCTATATGGACAAAATATACAATCAGAATTTAACTGAGCCAATTTGTATAGTAAATTTTTTCAATTTCTAATGTTTATTTGATCAAAATTATTTTTCCCAGGTTTTCTGACCCATTTTCAAAAATTCATAACTTCTAGTACACACATCTAAATCAAGTGATCTTTGGCTCTTTAGAAAGCTCTCTTTGTCTACTCTCAAAATCTGTATACCATTCATATAGAAAACTGAATGTCAAATTAATTGTAACCATATGAACATTCAGTGTGCACAATGGACAAATTTGCATTCCAACTTCCAAAACTCAACATATAACATGCTTATATAGCCCAAACTTGTTCAAACTAAGTTTTTAACATTACAAGGCACTTAAAAGAGCATAATGGTAGTGAAGCATAGCTTCATAAATTCACATAATAATTTATACAAAATAGCATGGAAAAAGATCACAATTGTAACTGAAACTTTAATCATCATTTGCCTTCTCCTTGCCTCTTGACTTCTTAGAGGTCTTGCATCACTTGAACCTATCATGTTAGTGCATGGAGAGTGAGATTTGGGAATCTCAATAGCTAGTTTATTTCATGTAAATATATCATTCAAGTTTCACAAATATTTCACATATAATCACATAAACCATTAAAATACCATATTGTTAAGTAAAAATTTTGGTAGAGTTTTCTTTTAGAAAATGGACATTCTAGAGAACAAAGGCCCTTATTTTACTTCCAAAACTAGTTACAAATCAATACAAGAACAATATGGCAACAAAATATAATCATAAAAACAACAAGTAATACATAATGCAATAAAATAAACCAAGCTACTTCTTGAGAAACTTTGAACTTTCCCTTTGAAACCAAAGCTTTCTTGAACTCCCACAAGTCCTAAAACATCATTCAACATGCACTAATTCAACTAGAAACAAGGCTTGTCTCACAAAGTTTTACAAGATCCCTAAAATTACACTTAGTTTATCTTCAATCTTTTTTAGGATCCAACACTTGATCTATACTAATTTGGACCCAAGGAACTCATTTTTAATATCAAAACCTTGAAAATCCAACTCTGTCCCATCATACTAAACTGACCAAAACATGGATTTGAGGAGGAAAGAAGTGATTTTCATTTTCTTGCTTCCAAACACACTTAAACCTACTTTTCTTGCATTTTCTCACCTTTCTCTCAAGTTTCATGCAAGAAAAACACTGTCTCTCACCCGTATGTCTTGAACGAAATTTATAGCTTAAGAGGAGAAGAGAAACTCATCCCAAACTATGGTATACTACTTGAAACTTGAAGGAGATTACAAGAGATCAAGGAAAAAAATTCTTATCGATTTTTCCTTGAATTTCTTCTCTTCTTTCTTCCTTCCTTCTTCTACTTCTTCCTCCTTTCTTCTTGGTGTTTTTCAGACCTCTCCCTCTCTCTTTCTTGCTCTAAATTTCGTTCAAGCCATGAGCCAGAGGGAGTATATATAGAAATTTCCAGCCAATCACAATTTGACACCTTTTTCTCTTGAAATTTCTATAGAAAATGACAAAAAATATCAAATAATGCAATTTTATCATATGCTGCTGGTTGTGCATGAAATTGAGGGCATATTAGTCTAAAAATTTTAGATATTTACTTATTTAGACATATCCTAGACAGATCTGGATAAATAAATCTACTTTAGCAGTATATTTTAATATTATTAGGACACTAGTTTTAACTATATTGGGATATAAAATTACCATAATATCCTATCCTAATTGGTTTAAATGTGGTGCCCACATACCTTTTTCTTACTTTATTTACCTTTTATGGGACCTACAGTGCCCTTTGTTTGTGCACTGTGTGCTTTTTGACATTTGGTATAGAATTTTTCTTCACATAAATTTCATTAACCTTAATGCTTTATACCATTGGGTTCGGCTCTTTACGAGCTTGGTCTTGACATAAAATTTGCATAATGTCAAAATTACGCTTAATTTGGGAAAATTACAATTTTCAAAACTTTCAGGCACTTAGTTATAATTTTTTCTAGGGGCTAAAATGCAAATAAATATTTTCTTAAGGCAAAAATGTAATTTTTGAATTTCTTTTCCTTGACCCCAAATTTGACATTTTTACCCTTTTTTTACATCCATTCATATATATCAAATTTTTCTAATAACCCATTACATTTTAATTTGTTTAAAATTTTCAAGACATTACAATAATAACCCAAGATGATATTTCCCATTACTATTCTGACTCTATGGAGTTCTAACTATTTTGTTAGCTTGATTTTATTTCATGAAACATACTTTCCACTTTATCTGTGCTCTTTATGTTTAGACTTCAACTCATACTTTCTCCTATACTTTATTCACACTATGCTTACATAAATATACTTCATCAAAGATTCATCTCTCTTATGTTCTATAAACTTTCTTCTTTCTCATATCATCGTTTAACATGCTATATACATTCCATGTTGCTTATACTTAGCTTTCACATTGGTCATTTTTGGATAGTATTATGTGGCTCCCTATAAACCTATAAGAATTATACTACCATAACTCTTTATCCTTAAGAAATTTTGCTCATGATTGTGGTAACTAGCTATCTCTTACACCTTTTTATACTTATACTGCCTTTTTTTTTCAAGGGCCTTTACTATTGTTATTGCTTCTTAGAGAGATCATTCTCTATCTCTAACATCTTAAGGATTAAATTTACTACTATGCCTTTGTGCATAAGCACATACCCTAACCTTGTATTTTACTTTCATCCTCATAGACCTTGGAAGTCGTTACCTTATGTGGGTTGGGAATTTAATTGCTTTTAAGGCAGTGGTTACTAATTCTATAACCAATTCAACTACTTTCATCTCTCACATACTTCCTTAGCTAATCTGCTAAGGTTATTTAGTGGTTTGGCAATATAAGAGGACTTTCTCAACCCTTTTATAGTCTTTGATAGCTCAATTAGAATCCAACCTTTGTACTAATCTCAGCCTCTCACTATTGTTTGCTCTTGCTCAATTAGGTTCTATGATCCAAGGGCCACCTTTCTTTTGTCTTGCCTGGGCTGCATATATCTTTTGGAGGATTTCTTTTATACTTTCTTGCGAGATCTTCTAGTTAAGAACTATGTTTCTATAATTAGATTTCATACTAAGCCTAATAGTACACTATTTTAAGGTTTTACAGTTCCCTAACTGCCTACCACAATTCTCTAATTCCTTAGGCTTGTAATTTATGTTAGTTTAGCCAAAATGCCCAGGAGGAAGGTGACTTGGGCTATGAAAATTTCTATAACAAAAACAATATAACAGTACCAAAAACTTAACTGAAAAGTAAAGTAAGATCTTGAATGTAAAAGAGAAGGGTTAGAGCAAGCTAAACACAGAAGCAGATTATAGCTATTACTCAGAAGAACTAGCCATTCACCAATTGTATTTAATCTACTTTGTCAAAACTTGAACATTTAAGATGAAGATCTTGAATGTTTAAGCTAGTTGGCTATATTAGGTTTCTACGGTATAGAGCCTCAATATACGTTCAAGTGTTTCCTCTTGATCGTTTATCGTTTTATCTCAAGATGGTTAAAAGGAAGTCCATACATGATGAACTATCAAGATATAAAACTTGAACGTTTAAGAGCTTCATAGGTGTAAAATCCAAAAACTTGAATGTTTAATTAGAACATCATGATGATTCTAGATATCTAGATATAAAAACACAGATTCTCAAAGCAACACTTAAACATTTAAGAGAATCAATCTTAAACCATCATTATATGAACAACAAATGAATATGGGACTTGTTAGACATGATGAACATTCAAGCTGAACTACTTGATCGTTCAAGAGTGCTTCAAAAGTGACACTCCATTCTGCTTGTCACCTTGAACGTTTAAGAGATACAATATGATCATTCAAGTTTCAGCACAAAACTTCCATATATTGATCAACAAGCCTAAATACATTTAAGAAGATGACCATGAAAGTTCAAGCAGTTACTAGTGAGAGAGATCATTGCTAAGTTTAATATAATATAAGTTTTGATGATGACAAATGTATCATATTTGTATACTATATATATTATTCCTTAAAGAAGTAAAATGTGCATTAATATGTATTTAATTATGTTTATAATGCATATATCATACTATGTACTAATATATATCCAGTGTGCTTTTATATTGTATAATACAAGTTAGATATATAACTCGGAGTAACTACTTAGCTTGTAAGTGTAATATATTAGACATAGGATGGTCCAAGTAGGAAGAATGAATATTGGAATAAAGAAATGGAAATCAATATCATGTCTTACTCAAGAAAGAAGAAGTGATAAGATGCTCTAAGAATTGAAGATCAGAAAGGTGTATACTAAGAAGGGGATAACCTAGTGAAAGTGGAGCTCAAGCATTGAAGACCTAGTTATTAGGTATATTTTGTTTACTCAGGTCCTAAGGTAGTTTTAATCTTTGAAATTTGCTTAATCGTATTACCATATGTTTTAAACAAGTTAGATTAAGTAAATCTGATATTAGCATATGTTAGAATTTATAAATATTGGTTAACAAACAAATTTTGTGTTTGATTCATGTTTATTTTATGCAAAATTCAAACTTTGCTAAGTGAAATTTGAAGTTACAGAGGTTTTATCTTTGATAGATGAATTTCAATTCTGAAATTCGACTTTCGGGCTAAGCACTATTAGTGAAAGTGTACAAAATTCGTATGAAACTTTATCAAAATTCGAATGTTGATGAAGTTTAAAGAGAATTCAAAGTCACCTTTTCTGACAAATGAACTTTGGACTTCAAAGTGCAAATTTCAAAATGAGAACTTGTGAGCCTCATCAAAGGATGTCTTTGACAAATAAACTTTGTAGTTCAACAGTCAAATTTCAAAGAGATAACTTTTGTATCATGTTAAATATGCCTCTGATAGACAAATTTCAGCTTCTGAAATTTGAATTTCAAAATACACTGTAAAAACTTGAGATAACTATTCAACCTTCAATAGATGCATTTCCAATATGAAAATTTACATGAACTAACATTCAAATTTCACTCTGTGACAGATGAATTTCTGAATTTCAAGGTTAAACATAACTATGATGTCTCTGCGAAATTCATCTATTGAACCCTAAAATTCAAATTTTGAAAAGACATACGCATTTAATACGGTTGGTGAATGGGTCTTTTTATAGAGTAACAGCTAGAACTTGTGTCTAACGGATAGATCTTATGTCTAACATCTAGTTACACCACAAATCTATAAATAGAACCTCATTTGAACTTATGTGTAACAATCTTAAGAGAGTTATGCAAAAATGCTATTCCAATACAAAAAATCTTTCTATATCAGCATTATTAGTTAAACCCACTTCAATAGAGTGAGCTTTCAATGTATCATCTACCCTAAAAGAGAGTTTCGATTATGTATTTATTCATCTATACTATTTTCTGGGTAGAATCATAGTGTGGGGAAACACTAAGGGATTTTACACATCTTGTAAGGGTGTAGGGAGAGTGGCTTCACAAGTGCCAATTGAAACTTGTGGGATGTACTGAGACTTTACAGGTGCTCGGATCAAACCTGTGAGATATACTGAAAATGTGACTTGGGGACTAGATATAGACCAAGTCGTTTGGGTTGACCTAGTATAAATTCTTGTGCCTTGCTCTTTATCTTCTCTTTTCAATTGTTGCACTTAACTGTCTCTCTGTTCATCCCTGTTCTGCTACACATATGGTGAAGTTAGATTGTGATCCAAAAGAGCTAAAATCTTACATTACCCAATTCACCCTCTTCTTGGGTGACTAGACAAACCTAATAGTCATGAGAAATCCAAAAACATAAATGTTTAAGCTGATTCCCATGAACATTTAAGGGTGAGAAAAGTTTCAAAAACACTTCAAAAAAATGGATTTTCTTTTGATCAAGTGAGAAAACAAATTAAGACATAATTGAACAAAATTAGAGCATTCATAACCAAACACCATACAAAGACCATAAGAGAAGAATAAAAGATTAACTTAAAACACAAATCTTGATCTTCTCTTGATCAGGTTAGCATCTTGTATCATGAAACTTGCTTTTCTAATCTCATCTTTTTTGTGATCATCAAAAAACATAGATACTTCAACAATTCATTCCTTTCATGCCCATTAATATATCTCAAACCCTTGACCCAAATTGATTACATTCAAGGGTTATTCTGCATCTAATTTTATGCATTACTATTACTACTACCATGGGATGTGACAATACTCTTACTTCTTTTATAAGAAATTACCTCCTCAAGACATTAAGTCTTTGTCTTACTTCATTTTCTTTATGCCATGTATGAGTTTCCCCATTATCCTTCTCATATTTACTTCTTTCTTTTCTAATATTCTTTTATTCTTTATTGGCCACTTATATCAATCATTAAGAAAAATTTGCTATTGATCTAGCTTGACTTTATATATGGGATACTACTTCATAGTCATTATTACTTTACATCCAACTTTCTTTTTTGCTTCATTTTTCTTAATCTGGTTTATCTATTACTAGATAATGGCATCTAACTTCTGCCTTTAACATTGTTGTTCCTATCCCACACTTAAGCTCCTTAGTAATATATCTAATCAATGGCTTGGCATATAAGAAAATTCTTTAGGAAAATTTTCATACTAGCTGCAAATTAATGAAGGTCTAACATTTCAAAAATCACTTTAAATTTATCTTAGGCCATCATCTCTCAGAATATCATAATAATTCTAGAGATCAGTAACCTTTCCCTTATCATCTAATTCTTTCTAAACATCTAATGTGACCTCACACTTGGTTTACTGTGACCATAAGAACTATTGTGATCTCTGAGCTCTAGTGGGATTTTCTATGATCCTTGGGATTTACTGCAATCCCACTTTACTATTAGTATCTACTATAATCCAACTCTGAAAGATTTCATAATTTACGGGGAAATAAATTTGTAAAGGACCTCTCATCTAATCTAGCAACTACCCCAAGTTATTATCAAGACTTATCTCTTATGCCACTAGAACATTCTCAGGCCATACTCTTTTAAGGAATAATAAAGGTCTTTCAACATGCTTCATATTCAAAGGGGGAATTATTACTTAAAGGGTAGACATAGCTTTCTAATTCCAAAGATTTTTCCGAATCTCTACTCTAATATAAAAAATGTTACGTCTTATAATTTAACATCTTTCCCATGAAAAATTGCTTGTTTTCAAAGCATAAAAAGGGTCTTTGGAAGCTTGAACCAATTAAAAACTTGAAACTGTTTGAAACTACTTTTCATAGATTTACAGTCTCATGCACAACAATCTTTCAAAAATCATAATTAAATTAGAAAAATCATTTCATAGTGGTTCAAACCTCTAAAAATCATCCACATCTTAAATTGTATGAAAAAAAAAGAAACTGGGAAATAAACACTCATATTTGTACAATTTATTATATAAACTTTTCTATTTATTTTCTGGTTCCAACTTCTGTCCGAAATTTGAGCATTAATTTAAAAATTTGTATCTCATAAAATATGGAGTTATTTTATGCATACTTAGCATCATTGGAAAGCTTTGTCTATCTATTTTCTATCCATATTTATTTTGTACTTCTATCTCACTTTTATTAGTTAGAGCATTAACATAAACCTTTAGAAGTCAAAATTTACTTAAACTAGAACAGTTTTGGGAAAACTGTATATCTTTCATTATATAGTTCCAAATACAAATAAGCTAGTGGTATATTATTTCTAAGATAGAGACCTATCCATACATACAAACAACTAAATTTTTTGGAGTATTGTGTGATTTTATACAATCCTTTAAAATAGGTAGTACAAAATAGAACATTAACAATTTCTAGCAAGGTTTTATCATCATCATTCTTCATGCTCCATATACTTCCCCTTATCATGACTTGGCCCTATAATTGGGGAACTATGGGATGAGATTTGGGAATCTCAGTAGTCAACTTGCATATAGCATCATGTTATCACAATACAATTAAAAACATAGAAATCATAACATACTTTCATGAAACATTAAAAATATCCATGTTGTCTAATAAAAATTTGGCAGCATAACAGCTTAAAAATATGACATCCTAAGCTTAGCTCTCATAATAAAAGCAGCCATCATTCTTGGAAAATAGTCATAACAATAACCTGGCATGATTTACATATTAACATATAAAATATTATTAAGCAATGACATCAAGTAAGAGCAAGAGACTATCTTAGAGCTTTAACCTTTTAACCTTACTTCCCTCTTGGTTTGTGCTAGTTCCTTAACTTGTCTAGGGCCTATTGACATCAATAAACCTTGCTAATCTTGTGCACAATGAATAAAGAATAGAAACTAGGAGAGAATGGAGGGGATCCTTACCTTTTGAAGCATCTTTCTTTCTTCCCTTCCTTTTCTCCTTTGCTTTCTCTCTTCACTTTTGGCCTTCCCTCACTCTTTCTCTCTCTAGGATGCCTCCCTCCTTCTCTCTCTAACCTTCCCAAGTCTTCACAAATGAGTAATGAGGGAGGGGGGGCTTTGGGGGTATTTATAGATGGTTGGAGTGAATTTAGACCACTATATTACAATTTGATCCAGAGCCATCAATTATTCTTGATTTGTTTAAACTATTTTAACTTTTTGCCCTAAGATATTTTGGCATATAAAAGAAAGTAGTGGAGGGACATTTTGATCCTTAAATTTCATTCATTTTGAGGGATAGAAGATAAATTACAAGTTTTCCATTTAATTGATCCAATTGATACTAGTTTATGTACATTTTGATTTGGTTTTCTATTATATTCAGTATCTTTTCTATTTACTTTATCTGTGGAACGTATTAACTTTTCCTCTTTATTTTGTCATGTGGGATCTACTTGTCTTCTTATTTTTCACTACTCATGCTCCCCAATATTTACTATTCATCTTGCCCGAGATTTACTATTCACATGGACCCCACCTTTTGCTAGATTTGTACTTTTTCCTCTCTAGGCCCATATAATCAGTATTGCTTATACTTTTAGTCTGCACTAAAGTATTATATTATTGTTTTCTCTTTCTTCTTGTGTAACATGATTATTTTGACTTACCTTTGACAAAAAGACTATTTTGCTCTTTCAAGCTCCTTTTTGATATTTTTATGTTATTTTGGGCCTTAAACCTATTTAATAAAATTCTCAAACTTCCCCAAATATCATAAATTAATTCAGAATAATTTCAAATCATTTCTTATCATCATCTGGTCATAAAATACATACAAAAAAAATGGTGATGTTACATTTACCATCAAAGGAAGGTGGGTGATGCTTTCTAAATTGAGTAATTATATGTTGGTGGTTGGAAAACTCAACCAGTTGCCTACGACTTGTCCTGCAAGAGCTTTCTAATTTGCTTGGGATAGCTATGATGTAGGCAAAGCATTAGAGGTTCTAGCTTCCTCTTATCATTAACCATCTCTCATAGTTGCTCAATACTCCTTTGCTACTGATCCAAACGATCAAGGATCATTTGCAGGGAATTTGGACCTGGAGTACCTTCATTTACTGTTACAGGAGTTATTTGAGAAGTTTGTTCTTGTGCTATCGGCCATTGCTAAGTACCTCTTCAGGTCTTAAACCATTCTTATCTAGCATTTAATAATTGCAAATAATAAATAAATTACACTCAGCAAATAACATTAACTACTTCTTTCATTATATCATTATTATTCAAAATACATCATTATATCTCCGTCCCTGGTCTTCCTACTTTATTACTAAATTAGTATCTTGATGCGTATATACTCAGTCAAAAAATTGCAGCTATACATCATTATATTGGACTTATGGTGTTTTAGAACTAATGTCAGACTTATCATTGCCATATAATATCTCCATTGGATCCTCCTTTGGCTCCTCTTCTAAGGCTTCCATCGCCTCAACATCTTCTTCTTCATGATAGCATTCTACCTGAAGTGTGTAAGTAATGAAACAATCTTCCAGTGTATAAAACACTTGACCCTCTAGTAGCTCCTCAACATGATACCAGAACTCATGATCCGATATAGCATCAGTACTTGCTCAACCCATTCATTTTCAGGGAGCCTATGGTCATGATGCTCCTCAAAGAATTCCTTCATTTCTAACATGGTACTTAGGAAATCTATAACTTGGACATATCCTCCAAACTTAGCATGGCATTCAGCAAAAGTAGTTTTAACAATCAATTGGATTTGGAGTCCTTGGTCTAGTTGGAAGAAACTATCATTTTCTACAAATAGCTTAGTTGGCCCAGACTTACTAGAACTATCATAGTTCATGGATTGATCAACCTTTTCATCTAGAGGTGCAATTGCTTGCTTTGGAGAAACTAAATGTGAAGGGGCCACTGCTATAGGTTTATTTTCTAGGTCTAAATAATCCTTTCGGTTAGTGATCACCACTTAGTTTCTGTCACTGAAAGTCACGTTAGATCCTACATTTTCCTCTATAGAATCCTGATTAGACTCAAGATAGTTTTTACATTTGGGTTGTTAGCCATTCTTACGTGTCCTCAATCAAGCAAAACTAATTACTAAACAATGTTAGTTACTTTATGGAAACTAAAGGGGTATGACTAACTTGACTTTCTTTGCCTAGATCTCTGCTTTGATATCAAAAATATAACACCTTACTTTTATACCATATTTCCCATGTATTAAACCTCATTTAGTGTCCAATTGATGGGCTTAGATACTTGAAACACTTGAGGGAGCAAAATAGAAATATTTAAAATTTTTTGTTACTATTTATTTGGTCACCTCATTTTCCATGCTAAATTTTGAAAAATCATAACTAATTCTAGAAAAATATCATGGGGATGATTCAGGTTTCTAAAAATATTTTGAAATATTCTCTACATGGAAAAATATTAAACAAGACTCTAGTTGTGTCAATTTGTATAGTATTTAGCACAAAATTTACTGTTCATATGGTCATTTTGCAACTTTCCATTTTTTTTGTCTTAAATTTGAAAATTCATAATTAATTCTACACTTAACCAATTGACATGTTCTTTGGATTTCTAAAAAGAATGTCTACTTTCTAGACATATATATCACTTATACTTCATGCCCTGTTTTGAATGCTTTAATTTTTCCTAACCATTCATCATGCAAAATTGGACAATTTCTGCATCATTTAGAATAAATAACTTTACATCCTTGATACATCATCAAAATATAGTCACATTCTATACTAAGCATCATATAAGATTCATAGAAGCAGAACCATTCTAAGTTACAAATTTATAACATATTTCATGATTTTATACCAAATTCCAAAGTAGCACATTATAATTTTTACAATTTGCTCAATTACCATGTTCCTCTTCAATCCTCTTAGCCTTGCCTTGATCTTTGGCATAACTTAGCCTTAGCATGGTTAATATTTGGGATGGTGAGATTATAGAAATCTTAATAGCAATTACATTCAAGCAATTATATCATCATGTACGCTTGAAAACTTTTTTCAAACATTTTCATACATTTAATCACTTACAAAACAACAATATGACAAACATTTATCATCATAAAAATAGTCAAGACAATATAAAAAGTAAGGCTGAAAAATTGCTACCTTGGTAAATACTTTTAGTTTACCACTTGGATTGAATCCTACCACTTGCCTTCTTGAACTATCCCAAACTTAAATAAATCATCAAATACTTACTCAATCAACCAATTCCTAGGGCCAATTCGTAAAGAACCATATAAACCCTAAAATTTCATATTTCATAAACATGACTTAAACTTGAAACCATAACCTCTCCTTTACTAATTCGTGCATGAGGATTTTATTTCTACCATTGGATTTATGAAATTTCAACTCCGCATGTCCTAACTCATTTGGCCGAACCAAATCCCTTAGAAAACCCAAATTGTAGCATTCTTTTAATCATTCAAGCATGCGATCTAGGTATTATTCACCTCACATATTCATGGCTATCATTATCTTTATGAAACATAACCCCTAGCCCACAAAACCATTGCTTGGCTGAAACTTAGAGAGGCTTGGGAGGAGAAAGAAAATACTTAAAACTCTAACAAAAAACTTAACTAGATGATAGGAAAAGAAAGCTATTGGAGAAGGGAACCATACCTTGAAACTTTGTTCTTTGCCTTCTCCTTCCTTCTTATCTTCTTCTTCTTCCTTTCCTCCTTTCTTTCTCTCTCAAAATTTCAGCATAGTTTCCCTCTCTAAGCCTTGAAAATTTTGTTCAAATGAAGGAGGAAGCAAGGGTTTATACAAACTTTCACGTTTCCATGAAAAATTAGCCAAGTGTCTTACAATTTTCATCATCCATGACATTATCTTGAATAAAATAATCCTCCAAGAACATGTGATTATTTTTGGCCAATGAGAGGAGAGTAGGTCTCCCTCATACTACATATTTTTCTTAGTCCATATATATCTTATATTGGTTACTTTTTATCAGGATTGTTAAATGTACTTTTATAGTATTTTCTAATAATATTAATTCCTTTAAGTATACAAGAATAAACTAGTTTAATATCTACATTTAATTTAATTAAATGTCCCAAATAGTATTTATGTGGAGTCCACATATTTTTGTTTTTACCTTTTCTGTATTTGTGGGGCCTAAAGTATTTTTTCTTTTTTTGTGTAATCTTACTATATTCTGCAGTCTATTTCTTTTTAAATTGATCTTTTTGGATTCAATATATTATTTCATTAGGTCAAGCATGTTAAGAGGTTCATTTTGACACCAATATTGCATGTTCTTGAAAATGCCCATAGAAGGATCAAACTGCAAACAAATTTTTCTTCAGGGACCAATTTGTAGATATTGTTCAATTAAGGACCAAATTATGAATTATTTTATTTAAGGCTTAGCATGTGAAGCTGCCATCTTACCTTTCCTTTTATTCAAATAATGCATCACATGCTATATATTACATTTTCATGCATATTATAACATCAGAAAATTGAGGATGTTACACTAAACAAGCTCTAAGTAAAAAGAAAATATTTTTTTCCAAAGTAATTATTCAGATTTTGCTTGATTAACATAATATTTAAAATATAGTTTTTGATGTCTTCAAATTATTCTACATGAAACCTTTGGACTAACATAGAAGCTTTACCTCCTAACACTAACCACCAATTGGTTAGAAAACTCCATTGTTGGCAAAATCACCTTAAGCCTGCCCAAGTTTGGCATCTCTCCTCTGCACAAGTCAACCAAGCCCCTTCTTCCATTCTTTTTTTCCTTGCTTCCTCATGTGTGTGCATTTTAGAATAGGTCCTCTTCTTCTTTATATATATATATATATAAGCATTTTAGAATAGGTCCTCTTCTTCTTTATATATATATATATATTTATATATTTGTTTAAACATATCTATTTTGTTTACATATCCATTTAAACCTTCCTCTTAATTAGAAATTCTCCAAGGCATTGAGACTTCTACAATCCCATAATTTTCAAAGGTATTCAAATATTGATTGGTTCAGGAAAAAAATTAGTTTAATTACTAATATGAATTAATTAGTTTTTTTTTATTATTTTTTCCTTTTTTAGGCTATGAAATTATTATCCAAAATTAAGGCTGTTATGGAGAGGATCCAGATCTAGTTTTGACTAGCTTAAACTTAATTGCTACCTATCAAACTGTTTTAATATTCTCACAATACCTTTTAGTTCATACATAGGAGAAAGCATGGCTGTAGCTATGTGGTGACAAGCATTTCTCTCTACTTTTGTAGAAACTTTGATGGACAAGATCTCTTCAAATGAATTTTTCAATTTCTTAAAAAATAGGAAGCTTAAGGATTCTTTCTTGGATGAGTTAAAAATAACTCTGTTGATGTTCGATGATGTACTCAATGAAGTAGAAGTGAAGCAGATCATCAATTCCGTAATCAAAGAATGTCTTGAGGAGTTAAAAGATGCAGTTTTGTCCCATAAATAAGAGAGATCGATGGAGGCCACAAAGATGACAAGGATGACAGAAGCTTATGACAAAGACAATGGCGAAAATCAAAGACGAGAACCACTATCATTTTGGAAGCGAATGTTGGCGTTGATGGCATCTTCTTCACCAAGAGTGTCGCACATTGATGTGACCATATTTTATTATATTTTTATCCCATAAATCTAGTATTTTTATCACATTATTTTGACTATTTTTGTGGTTTTAAGAGCATTTTCATCTTTTAGCCGATTTTGCGTAATTTATGGAAAAATGTGTTAAATCCTTGGTTTTAAGTATATTTTGTGATATTATATTTTATTCCATGGATTTGGTTATTAATTCTTTCCATCAATACATTTTCCACATCAATTAAGCAATTTAGTGCTTGATTTGGGCTTTATCAGGTGATTAAATTATAGTTTTCTATATGATCTTGGGTGAGATTTTCCTAAGGAATTTCCATTCTATCATCCATTTCATGTCATTAACCATCTCATATAATTAGATTTTCATTCATGTTAAACCCATTTTCGTGTACTATTAACTCATTTTCCACTTTCTTAAAATACACCTAACTATAGTTCCGTTTAAAATTATATTTAATTTTCCTTAATAAATTAAGAAATAATCACCTAATTATCATTTAGAGCACTTAATTAGAATTAATTTGACTTGCAAAACTTTGTCAAAGTTATTAGGGATTTCATTCTAGAGCTAGTCAAGATTTGGTCAACAAAGGGCATTTCAGTATTTTTTCTATAAAGCCTGTTTTCTTTCCATTTTCTTGGGTATTTTTTGTTATTTCTTTTGCATTATTTTCAGAGAGATTTTCCTTGATTTTTCATCTCAAAATTCATGTTAATCCATGTCCCAATCACGCTTAATTTGATATTATAATTATAGACCTAAGTTTTATGTTATTATGTTACATGGTTGAATAAGTCACTTCTTAATTGTTTCTTGTAAAATATTTTTAGTAGATTTTTAGGCATAGATATGTTGGCAAGTCAATGGGCTAAAGGACCACACAAATGGCACAAGGAATGAGGCCCATTAGTCCACACCATCCACATCACATCTTAGTCGCCCTTAACAAATCCACTTAAGCACCTTTCTTAGAAATCACCTCCATATCCCTCCCTAAAGCCCTAAACACCTAACATAGCTCATTAGGCATTATTATTCAAATATGAAAGGAGCCAATTTCATCCTTCTTCTCAGATTCTAGGAGTTTTCCATCATTCTCAAACATTCCTCTCTACTGATCTTCAATTCTCTATCAAATTCCTTCAATTTCTCTCATTTTCTCATCATGTACTTGTGCCCTAAGCCAATCACTGTATTATGAACATTGTTCTTCATTATGAAAAAAGAAAGTGTTTTTACTTACATTATTATATTATTTGCATGTTTTCTTTATAATAATATCCTTGAATAAATTATTTTATCCTAAATATCCCTAGTCAACCATCTTTGTGGGAACAATGATGAATTAAAGCTAGTATGATTTTGATTGATAATTATGTGATAATTATGTATGAAGATACAAATCAAAATCATAAGCTCATGTTAGAGAATAGGCACTAGATTGACCATCATGAGATAGCTACATGAATCAAGTCATAAGCCTATCTCATATATAATTGTGACACTAAGCCCTCAGACCTGAGATCATCATAGCTTCCTACATGAGGAACACTATGCTTTGGTATAGTCAAAAGTCACATTTAATCAGGAGATCATAAAGGCTATGATCCGGCATAGTGGAACTCGTGTGGAGGAAGATGAATGGATAAGATGGAATTTGTCCCTCTAATTAATGGATAGATATAGCTGGGCCCCTCGATG
Organism: Adenanthera pavonina; assembly: GCA_026686845.1. NCBI lineage: Eukaryota > Viridiplantae > Streptophyta > Magnoliopsida > Fabales > Fabaceae > Adenanthera > Adenanthera pavonina. Next base: position 3,454,476 of record JAIVEN010000019.1, on the reverse strand, counting down.
AGTGAGACTGAGAAATGCATGGCCGTGCTCGAATAGAAGAGTTTCCATTTGTACGATTAGTCTACTCGGAGATTGAGAAAGTGATGGTCGAGTAAAATAAGGATGACGTTTCCATACCTCATACTTGACCTATATATATCATGAGACAAAAGGGATATGATCGGGTTATATGATAGATTGTATCAGAACACTGATCTCATATGATTTAGGTAGTCACAATGTCTAGTTAGAGGCCAGTTGTGACTTGTGGGCCTAATAGTGTTATTAGCTCACTACCAACATCATATGGGCCTATATTGTCACACACAAGAATGGGCCCACTCGAGTTAGAATGTCAAGATTCATTGAATCTAAAATGTGTCTGGATTTAATAAATTTAATGGTCAATTTAGGGTGATAGAATTATATATATTTGATATATATATATATATTAAAATTTGAAATAAATATTTGATATATTATATATTTCAATATATATATATTGTTCAAATTAATTCAAATTAATTAGTTTTAAATTTAATTCTATATGATATATTTAAATTTAAAATAATGTCATAATCTAAATTTGATTTGGATTAGATTCTAAATTTGAATTTAAACTAATAATTTAAATTTGATTTATACAATAAATTAAATCTAGATTTGATTCTGGATATATATTAGATAATTAGTTTTAAATTTAATCTATTAGATAGATTTAAATTCAAACTAATCTATTTAATTAACATTTGATTTAGTTTAAACTATTGATTTAAATTAAACAAATATAAAATTCTATCTACATATTAATATATACTAGGGTACAGAATACAACATAATTTGAATCACCCTAAGCGGCAAAGAGTGAGACCGTACAGACGAAAGGATAAACGAAGAATAGCGTACGGATGTACGAACAAACAATGAACAGTGAGACTGTATGGACAGACAGTGGGCTGTACGGATGAACAACAAGGCTGTATGGATAGACGGCTATACAGACAGAAGGTGAGACTGTACAGATGAACAGCGAGGCTGTACAGACAGATTGCGAGATTGTACAGATAGACAGTGGGCTGTACGAGTGAACAGCGGGGCTGTATGGACAGGCAGCGGTGCTGTACGGACAAACAACGAAAGCTGAACTAATGTACGGACATTCACAAATAGAGGTGCTAGCACACTGTTCGAGTTGGACTCACAGTTTGTGTGGATATTGGTAGAGAGAGTTGACCAGTCGCGTTAGTTCCTGGAGTCTGACGAAATGAAAAGAATACTAAGGAACGCACCGGTGGTCAATTCTCTTTCTACATCTCAATCTAAACAATGTTAACTGATCCATGAGAGGGAATTTCTTGATAGTTTTCCAGTGCGTGTATGTTGAAATTCCAAACAGTTCTTCCATTTCTGCACCAATTTGCCTCTTCCCTTCCATTTTCCCATTCAAACACCATCCAAATTTGTCTTAAAATAGGTTTGTGATGAATTGAATTCAAGGAAGAACACTTGCAAAAATGTGGAAGTCGATTTGTAGGAAGCAAGTTATCTTAGGGTGATTTCAAGCAATCTATTGTTGTTTTCTTCAAAGGTGTCATATACAATGTGATGTTCTATCTTTGTACCTTTGATTCAGCTTGTTCCATGGCTTGTAAGTGAGTTATAAGTCTTTGGTTCAAGAAGGAGTTCAAAGGAGATATTGAAGACTCAAGAGCTCAACTGTTCTCAAGGGAAATCTCTTACTTTTTTACTCTCTTGTGTTTCCTTTCTACTGGTTCAATTGATTAGCTTGTAGGGCTAGTTAATTAGGTTAATTGGAAAGGATTTAGGTCTGAACCTATTTTGAGTTTGCATTGTATTGATTGACCTCTCATGAGAGAGTAGATTATTACACTTGGAATTGAATCTTTGGAATGGCAATTGAACTTGAATTTTCGACTAGTTTCATCATGCTATTGTACTTGATTTAGGTTGTTGGTTATTGATGAACACATGTTTTGAATATTAAATTGAGATGATTAGTGTGATGTCCTAAATGAAAATAATTTATCATTGGGCTGAATTGTTTACTAATTGCCTTAGCACACATTGTTGATTCAAAGTAAAGTTGATAGCTTATGTTCATATCATGCCCATAAGGTGTTTCTTTAAATGCTTGGGTGATAATTTGATATCAAATGAACTTGTTCAAATGCCTTAATAGGATAATTGAATAGCATTGAAATTTAACACTAATTCTAGCTATCATACACATAATTTTCCCCAAGGAATTTAACTAGTCTTGTGATACATCTCCAACCAATTTCTAACTTGAACTAAACACATTCACTTGCATTCAAACCTTTCTCTTGTCACAAGTTCTCCTTACTGTATTAAGATTTTGAATTGTTCTACTTCTAATCATTTTAGTTTTAGTTCATTTAAAATTTCACAATGAAACAAAAACCTCTCTTGTTAATTTTGAATTGTTATCATTGCATTTGATCAAATCACCATTCCTTCTTACAAATATTCATTCTCAAACACGTTATTCATCCTTTCACACCATACATTCGTTCATTTATTTTGTTCTCCATTAACGTATCAATTCATTGGTTTGCATTTTGGTAGCTTGCATATAGGACTAGTTGTATTCTAACTTAACATTACTTGATCTATCATAATCACAATTAATCATTCCTCCTTTGTGAACACAACCTAGGTTGACTACTATACTACATAGTAGTTCACTTAGTTTTTAAATTGAGACCCCTATGACACGAGGTTGTCACACATCACTATTGATTGCTCAGTCACCATCACCATTCAACTTGTTGTCCACCTTGCCATCACTAGAGTTGTCATGTAAGCTGGCCTTTACCTCCATCATGGGAACTTAAAGGAAGAACGATGGTTAGGGTTTATTCTCTTTGTTTCTTTTTGTGTGTCATTTAAGGTTTAAGCATATAGATTAGGAATTGCAATTAATATGTTGGAATTTTTTTGAAGTTTCTTAATATGCTCGTTAATAAATGGATAGATAAAAAAGAGCCACTGATGTTATCTTTCACTTTTAAAATGATAGATAATTGTATAATTAAAAAAAGTAATTAATATTATATTGAAATTTGAAAGTAACAGATAAATAGAAACAAAAATCTTCTTTAAAAGTGACGGTTAAAAAGAAACGGAGGGAGTAAATTGGATAGGGTTAAAATGGTAAATAAAATAATTTAGTGAGGGCATAATAGTCATGCGTAGTACACTTCCATGGAAGTCAGACAATTCCATGGTGATGGGGTAGGAACCTAGTTCCATCAATTTTGGTAGAATCATTATATATTTGACAGAAGTATTTTATTAATTTTTTATTACTTTTTGCTTATCTTGTCTCCCTATTAGATAAGGAATTAATGATAGATAAACTTTTTTAAAAAAATAATTAACCTTCTATTAAAATTTTAAGCTATTATTTTAAAATAATAATTAATATTCTAAGCTATTATTTCAAAGCCATACGCAAATACACAATTTCCTACATTTCCTATGTGGTTTAGCCTTTTCGCTCTATAGTTTATACCTACTGTTAGGAACCTACAGTTGCATTTCATTCATTAATTCTTAATCATCCTAGCCATTATCTAACTCTTTCTAGTAGAGAGTTTCTGAGCCTCATTTTCTTTATACACTCTTATGAGAGTTTATTTTTTGTAAACACTTTTCCTACAGTGGGTAGAAGTATCCTAATGTGTGATGTCACACCTTGTAACACTTGAATCTTTTAGGCTCAATTCCCATGTTTTTAATCACAAATAAGTCCATTAGTAAGCTAGAATAACTTTGAAGCCACCATAAATCTTTTTTCTGAAATTGGTCACTATTCATTTGGTAATTTTCTTTTTACTGAATGAATTTCAAAATATTATAACTAATTCTACAAAAATCATATATAAGTGATTCAAGTATCTAAAAATAGAAAAAAATTGTTTACATGGGAAATATGGACTAAAGCATTGATTGGGCTAATTGATACAATAAATTTTGAAAAGTTTTACTCTTCATTTGGTCATTTTCTTGAATTCCTATTTTTTAGGTTAATTTTGAAAAATCATATAAAATCTCACAAACATCCAAATTGAGTGCTCTTTTGACCATATTAAAATCCATTTTGTCTAGTTTTTCTCCATATACAACACTCATATATTAAACACAATAATGTCCAAATAGTAATTGATTCTCTAACTAACGGTCATATTGACCATTTACATCCCATAGCTTAGTAAAATAAAGGCCATAAGATACATACATGATCATATCATGTCCTCATATCATGTTATAAATTACATAGTTCCTAAAGGGACATGATCATCTTCATCTACATATTTAACACTAACATGTAAATTTACATAGTAGCTTGAAATAAAACACCATTGAGAGCAAACACATCTTAATCATTAATTTGTCTTTCCTTGCCTTTCTCCTCTTGGACATTTTGCCATGACTCAGACCTAAACAAAGTTAGCATTTGGAAGGAATTAGACTCAGAGAATCTCAGTAGCTAACACCCATACATGCAGCCATATCATCACATTTAGCTTACAAACATCAAGATTACTTTATTCAATCAATTTGGCTTAATTAAGTCATATGATTTCATAAAATTTTTTTCAGAGTTTCATTTTGAAAAATAGACATACTAGGGTCTTAGTACCCCTTATTCAACTCAACCCATAACAATAAAACATCACAAAATAACAATATAATTATATGACAAAGCATCAAACACATTAAAAATAATTATGACAATATAATGCAAGGGAAATTAACTACCTTATGCTAATCCTTGGCCTTCCAAGCTTTGTATACCTTTCCTTTAGCTTTCTACCACTTTCTTGAACCCTAATACATCACAAAATAAGGCCATAAGCTTCTGTTTTCATGACCTTATTCAAAAAGCATGCATAAAACCTTATTTTTCCATATGCATTCTTTTTTATTTTTCTTATACAACATATTTGTATTTATCTATTTTGGACCCAAAAAATCCATTTTTGGGTCAAAATTTTGAAATTTCCTTCCTATCCTAAACCTTAGTTTGACCAAAAATGGAGGAAAAAATGAAGAAAAATATTTACTTTATAGAACTTGCAATAATTCATAGATTCTTGCTTCTTTGAATACAACTAAGCTTTTCCCAATGTTTATTTATTTGTTGAAAACTCAACTCTCTCTAAACCTTGCTTGGCCAAAACTATGGTGGAAGAGAGGATGGAAAATACTTCATGAAAACCTTGCTAGCTACTTGAGAAAACAAGCTTAGGATGGTAGAAGCTTACCTTTACAACTTGGACTTGGATCTTTGCTTCTTGCATTTCCTTTTCTCTCTTCATTTCTCTCAAGTTTGTGTCCTCTCTCTCTCTTTCTCCCTCTTTTCCTTTCTATTTTCATGCTTAAAATGAAGTAGGAAGTGTGTCTTATGGAGCTTAACCCAAAGTGGAGAAGAGAGAGATCAAGTGAGTGAATAATGACCTAAGATTAATTAACAAACTTAGTTAATCTTAATGCAAATATCCTCTAAAATAAAATAAAATAATTCCCTCTTCGTCCCTAGTCAGCCTTGGTCATGCCACTTAAAGAATATTTTGGTCAAAAATTGCTTCATAATTTTTATTAGTTCAAAATAACCTATACTGATAAATTTTATTCATACCAATTAAATATTTTTTCCATCATTGTCACTTAATTTGTAAATGATTGCTCTAAATTTAATTTTGGATTAAAGTCCATATTTTGATTCCCAAATTTATCTATTAGGATCCCCATCATGTTCTCTTCACCTGTCTATTTTTATGGACCTCACAAGCATCTTTTTTTGTTTAAAACTCATTTTTGACCTTTAATTAGAACTCAATTAATCCCTAAACAGTAATTCATTGAGTTCAGCACATCAAGAGCTCCTGTTTTGATAGGATTTCAAAAAATTTCAAAATTGCTCTTGGCTTGGGGTAAAATTATAATTTCTAATTCTTTCAAGTCATTTCTTGTAATTTTCCTAAGGACTAAATTGAATAAAATTCTTTACTTTAAGGGACTCAAATGCATAAAATTCTTATTTCTAGGGGCAAAATATATATTGTCTCATTTTTCATTCCAACATGGAAAAATAACTTTTTTGCTTTCTCTGTCTTTTTCAATGTCTCTTCATTTTCTGTAATTCTACATGCATTTTAAACTATCCTCTGTTTTATCTTCTATAATACTTAATATCTAGTAAAAATTTAGGAAATTACACACCTTACATTTACCCCTATTTTCCCATATATGATATTTCATTAAGAATTCATTTGAATAGGTTTAGAGGCTTGAATTACTTGAAAGATCAAAATAGGAAAAATTAATTTTTAAATTACTATTTATTTGGTTATCTAAGTTTTTGGACTGAAGTTTGAAAAATTATAACTAATTATAGAAAAATTAAAGGAAAGTGATGATTCAAGTTTGTAAAAAAAAACTTTAAAGCATGCTTTACTTGGAAAAAATTATCAAACAGAACATTTAACATGCCAATTCAAACAATATTTTTCATGAATTTACTGTTTATTTGGCACATTTAAAACTATCAAGATTCTAGACATTAATTTTGAAAATTCATAACACTTTCCAACTTAACCAATGTAGATCATCTTTAGCTTCCTAAAAAGCTCATTGTGTCTTCTTTCAAGGCATTCCAACCACATAATCATTATTCCCTATTCTAGAAAAAATTGCTCTACCAAGCTTTTCAACATTCAAAATGGGCAATTTATACCATATATTGAATAATTGACCTCATAACATTACTACAATACCAAAACATTCAATATTCATTCTAAACATTATAATTGGTTCAAAGGAACACAACTATATAAAGTTACAAATCAACTACTTCATACAAAATTTTATACAAAATCTCAAACTATAACATCATAGCTTTCATAATAGCCCAATCATAATTTTCTTCATTCTTCTTAGCCTTTCCTTGTTCCTTAGCATAGCTTGGGTCTAGCATGGTTAGCGGTTTGGGAGAGTGAGATTAAAGAATCTTGATAGCAAATACCATGCATGCATATCATCATGCAAGCTTTAGAGTATCATTCAATCTATATTTAAACATTTAACAATGTAAAATACCATATTGTTAAGTAAAACTTTCAATAGAGTTTCCCCATATAAAACGGACATCTCGATCATTGCCCTCACATTAGAAATAACTAAACCCAATCACAAAATACAATAGCAACAACATGCCAATCCAAATATCATCATAAAACATTTCAAGGTAACATAAAAGCAAGAAATGTAAATTGCTACATCAATGAGTCCCTTTGCTATACCACTTTGTTTCAATTTTTTCAATTTCTTCCTTGAACCTTCCCAAACCTAAATTCATCATCATATACTTACTAAATGTAACATCCCTGATTTTCCATATATTACAATATGCATGAAAATGTGATAATATGGCCTGTGAGGTATTACTTCAATGACAGAAAGGGTAAAATAACAATTTTACATGCTTAGTCCTTAAAGAAAATTAATTTGCAATTTTGTCCCCTATTAGAAATTATTTGTAATTTGGTTCCGGAATAAAATTTATTTGCAATTTAGTCCTTCTTTGGGGCAATTTTGAAAATATCAATTTAGATGTTAAAATGGACCTTATGATATACTGGACCCAATGGAATAATGTATGGCATCTAAAATGATCAATTTGAAGAGAAATAGATTGTAGAATGCAAAAGAAATTTAACTGTAAAAGAAAAAAGTATTGTGGGCCCACAAATACTGAAAAAGCAAAAAGAAAAGTATGTGAGCCCCCACATAAATACAATTTGGATAATTAATTACATTAAATTAGATTCCAAACCACCAACAAGGTCCTGGTACAGTTGGTAGATGGTTGGGTCCCTTAAGCATGTTGTCGTGGGTTTGATCCTTGGCCATGCATATGAAAAATGCTTTATTGGAAGAGGCAAAACCTATTTTGGTGCTCTATACACATCGAAGGAATTAGTCTTCAGCTGTCGGCTAGAGGTTCACAAAAACAAAAGCAGATCCTAAACTAGTGTAATCCTATATGCACGAAGAAATAAACAGTATTAGAAAATACTACAAAAGTACCTTTAACTTTTCAGATAACAAGTAATCAATATAAGATATATCTAGATCAGGAAAAATATGCAGTATGAAGGACATTTTCTTCCCTCCTATTGTATGACATTTAAGCATGTGATTTAGGGGATTATTTTATTGTTTGTGATGTCATGAATGATACAAAATTGGTGGACACTTGGATTAATTTATGAAATGGAATTTTCCACATATACTCCCTCCTTTAGCTGACCTAAAGGAAAGAGAAAGAGAGAGAGTGAGCTGAAAAATCTCCCAAGAAAGAATAGAGAGTGGCATGAAGAAGAGGAAGAAGAAGGAAGAGAAGGAAAAAGCAAGTGCAATGTAAGTATCTTCTCTTAACTTCAAGAGTTTTCTAGTTTAAGCTTTAGGTAGGTTAAGTTAGTATGGTTGAATTCTTCTTCTCACCCTTTGAGTTTAATTTTTGGCCAAGATAGGGAAGGGAAAGGAGAAGTGTTTTCATGCATAAAAAATAAGAGGAAGCATGACTAGTTTTCAAGAAAGCATGATTTTATGAGATTGAAGCAAGTTGTAAAGAAATTCCTCTCCTCCCCTTCATACATGGATTTAATGTAAGGGCTTTACCCGGGATGTCCATTTTCTAAGGGGAAACTTTGTCAAAATTTTTACGTAACAATATGGTATAATGTGTTTTAACATGCCTTGATTGATGTTTTATGCACAAATAATAACATGTATACATGGAATATATTTTGCTACTGAGATTTCCATAATCTCATCATCCCAATCACTAGCATGATAGGGTCAAACCATAGCAAGGATTCAAGTAAGGCAAAGGACAAGGAGATAGATATTGATTATTGAAATGTTATTTGGAATTACGTTTTGTTTCTCTATCATATTATGTAAAATTATGTATGAACTTATAAGGCTGTATCTTTATGTGGTCATGTTCCTTTAAGTACCTTATGATGTTATGCAAGGATTATGAACAAAGTTTTGGCAATGTAAATATATTATATAGTTTTGCCAAGTGATTCCTAAAATTATCCCTATTGACATGCTGAGAATACAACAAAGAAACTCTATCCAAAATAGGGCATAACACATGAGTGATTTATATGCTTGAAGGTAAACAAGTAGAGCTTTTCAGGAAGCCAAAGAGTACCTAAATTGGTTAAGTGTGGATAAAGTTATGAATTTTCAAGTTAAGATAAAAAACCTGGGAAGTTATAAATTGACCATATGAACAGCAAATTTCATACTAAATATTGTATAAATTAACGCATTCAAAGTTCAATTGCATATTTCTTCTACATAGAGAATATTTTAAACTATTTTTAGAGACTTGAGCCACCCTCATACAATTTTTAGAGAATTAGTTATGATTTTTCAAGGTTTAGCTGGAAAAATAAGTGACCAAATGAATAGTACCACAAAATTTTTATTTTTCTATTTTGGTCCATCTTGTTGTTCAAGCTTCATAAATGGCTCAAATGGACATTATATGAGGTATAATACATGGGAAATTATGTAAGAAGATAAGGTGTTGCATTTTTTATTTCAAAGCAAAGACTCAAGCAAAGACAACTATGAATCTTTGAAAAAGGAATAAATTATTTAGGTATCATTCCTTTAAGTTAGTTGACTAATTAGGATTTGCTATTGTATATTGAGGACAGGTAAAATGTAATCCTCAGACAATAGCCAGGTATCAGCTCATAATGGATGGTCTGATCTTAAGCTGAGGGAAGAAAGTGTTGGATCAAATGAAGTTCCGACAGAAAGTTTAAGTGGACTAAACACGATGAAGAACCTTCACAACCTACTTTGGAACCTATAGTTGTAGAACCATTGCAAGTCATTCTAGCACAAATTGTACCTCCTCAAGAAAGAGGAATAGAGTTTGTAGAAGATATTCATTGCGAGGCTGGATTTGAAATAGATTTAGAGAGCACAAGCTATGATGGCCTAATCGATGTGGAACACATGTTTTACTAAATAGTACGAAAGTATTTTAGGGAATGTGAGACACATTTAGGAGGACCTAATCAGGTATTAGTATTTTTATATAGGGTTGTAGAAGTTAAAGACTCTTTAGCATGCTAAGGGCTACATTATCCTAAGCTATTATGGATTACCACGCTAAGCAACGAAATCCCTAATGACTTCTTCTGCACACCTATTAAGGCTAAATTGGAAGGTGTATAATTTGGCAATCTAGAAGAATGTGTAACAGTTTATTCTATATAAAGGGATATTTAGTTCAATAATTAGTGTAATTTTGTAGAATTTTTACTGAATATTCAAGGTTTAATATTTTAAAATCTATAAAAAATTTGTAAAAATGAGTATACACTGTTTTCCATGAAATAGGGTGAAGAAGTCAATTATTTCTTTTGAAAAGGAAAAAGAAGAAAATGATTATTTTGTCCCAAAAAAAAAAGAAAAAGAAAAAAAGGAAAGGCAATGGACTTATTAAGGTGAAGAAAAATTAAAGAATATTGGCAAAATTACACATAATAACCTGAAAGTTCTAAAAATTTTAAATTTACCTTGGGTTAAGGGCATTTTTGTAAATATGAAAAATTATAGTCAAAATAAAGCTCTCAATGAGTTAAGCCCAATGGAATATAATATGAAATTTAATAAGATTGAAATAATATTTATTTGGTAATTAGGTTTACTATTAATATTTTACCTGATAAAAGTCAGTTTAGACAGCAGAAAGAGGCAATATTAGGATATTGGGGTCAAGATAATGATTTTGGACCAAAAGTAATTGTCGGATAATCCTGTACCAATTTAATGATAATTTTGGTAAAAATACTCAATTGGTATAGGTAAATTTAATCGGTAAAGGATATTTTGATCCATTAAAGTTTATGAAGCAATTTTTGGCCAGAATTGAGGACAAGTGGCATGGAAGAAGTACTTGGGACATGAAAGGAATTAACTCAAAAGATTTTGTAAAAAGAAAGGAAAAAAGTTAAAGATAATATTTGTAAAAGTAATTATTTAGTTATATTATATTATAGGTCACTTTGTGCCTTCATCTTCCTCATTCACCATGCTGAAAATAGCGAGAAAAGGGGAAGGAAGTTGTGACTTTGTGAGAGCAAAAAGGAGAAGGGAAAACCACAAGTTTACATCCAAAACTTCAAAGTATTATCTTACAACTATTTTCTTGTGTTCTCTAGCAATTTTGAAGCACTTTGGCAACTATTTTTCTTTATTTTCTTGTTGAAGATTTCTGCTTAGAGAGAGGGTAGAGAGAGAAAATGGAGTTATGAAAAAACCAATCCATAAAAAGTGAAGTATGGGTCACAAAATGCAAGATTATGACATTGGTTTCAAAGATTGTTGAGTTATTTATTTTCCATAATTTTTCATATTTTTTTCCTATTTAGGATTTCAAAAGGAAAGAGAATTTCATGATTTTAATCCCAAAAATAAATTCCTTGGATCCAAAATAGGTTAGAACAAGTATGTTCTACAAGAAATTCCCAAAGAATAACTATAAAGGTTTTTAATATTAAAGTGGAACTTTGAGAAGCAAGTTATGCAATTCTTGGATTGAGACTTGTTTTGATGATGCTATAGGGTTCCAAGAGGTAATAGAAGATCAAGGGAAAGGTGTGCAAAGTTTGGTGGAACTTGAAAAGCCTAAAGGTAGTTATTTTACCAATTATGTCAAAGTTGTTTAAATTATTTGCAATGATGTTTTGAACATGCCATGCCATGGCATTGATGTTTTGTGTTGTATTTGATGTGTTGGCTATTTGAATGAGAGTATTTATGACTCCTGGATGTCCAATTTTTAGAATGTTACCATGCCAAAATTTCTATGAAAATGTATCGTATAAATTGGTTGATTGTTTTCAATTGATATTTCTATGAATTGCATGATAAAATGTGCATATATTTGGTTGTAACAACTGAGATTCTTTAAATCTCATTGTCTTTCCAAATGTTTCACTTCATAGGTTCAAGTCATGGTAAGATTGCCTAAGAAGAAAAAGGAAAGGAAAAGCAAGTTCTTGATTAAAATGAATTTGCTTTGCATTAGTGTTTTACTTGGAATACTTTACAAAAATGATATGTATGATTTTAGGACTTTATATGAATATAATTATGTTTATTTAGGTCTAACATGATGTAATGTGCCAAGTGAAGGCAAGAGATGGCCATGCATGTCAGAATCCAGTTTCAGTTACTTTTCAGGGAAACGGACCTTGCCATCAATCCTCGAAAGGCCGGAAAACCTTGGACTGGAGAGTTTCACCACCTTCTGACACCACATGCGCCCTCACGCGCCTCCACCTAATACCACGCGCTGTCCAGACTTCCCACGCACCGGCCACGCGCTCTAGATGTTGAAGATGATGACATCACCTGCCACATCATCCTGACCTATCCAGTTAGCGATAGATCAGCCACCCAGTGTCTGCCACATGTCACCTTTGCCACGTCATGCTGCTCATTCAGCCAAACTTCTCATATTTATAGTTTGACCCATAAACTTTTTCATATTTATATTTTTACCCCCCATACTTTCATTATTTACATTTTGGCCCCTAAACTTTACGAAATTTCATTTTACCCCTTTACTTCCTTAAAATTGCAATTGTGCCCCTAAACTTTTTGAAATTACAATTTTAGCCCCATATTTTTCCAAAATTATAATTCTGCCTCACATTTTCTTAAAATTCCTTTTCCACCCCCACACCCCAACAAATTACCTTTTCACCCCTATGCTTTTAATTGTTTTTGCCTAAGTCCTAACCTTCCAGAAAAAGCAAAAAAAAAATGCCTCCAAGACGCAGGAAAGTACAGGAAGTTGCAATGGACGAGATGAGACGTCGAATACAAGAATTGGAAGCTACCGTAGAATTACAATGGGCTTTGCTAGAAACTTGTAGAGAAAATCCAGAAGGTGATTCGGGTAGCAGTAGTTCGTCATCCACTGACAACTACCACCGACCTCAACAACAACCATTCCACTCTAGTGACATCAAAGTAGACATCCCAGAATTTGAGGGAAGACTCTAGCCAGATGAGTTTGTAGATTGGCTTTAAACAGTTGAGTGAGTATTTGAATACAAGGAGATTCCAGACGAACAGAAGGTCAAGATAGTCGCTCTTAAACTCAAGAAGCATGCTTCCATATGGTGGGAAAATCTCAAATGGAAGTGAATACGAGAGGAAAAGTGTAAGATTGAGACTTGGGAGAAAATGAGATGACAGCTCACGAGGAAGTTCCTACCGGAGCATTACCACCAGGATAATTTTATCCAATTACAGAATCTTCGACAGAGGTCCTTGTCTGTAGAAGAATACACCAAAGAGTTTGAAAAACTTATGATGAAGTGTGACATACAGGAGAAGGAGGAGCAAACGATAGCTCATTATCTTGTAGGGTTAAACGCTGACATCAGTCATCCAGTCCAGCTTTAGCAATATTGGACTTTGGATGATGTGATTTGCCTAGCCATTCGCATTGAGAAACAAACGCCCAAGAGCTCTTCTTATTAACCTTCTTCCTCTAGGGGTTATTTTGATGGTCGTAAGGCAGAATTTCAGCAGCCCACTTCAACAGGAAAGCCGTAGCCTAGCACTACGTGCAAGTCTCCACCAAATACTGTTAAGGAATCTGGCTCTAAAGCACCTCGATGCTTTAAATGCCAATGATTTGGTCACATCACCTCAGACTGTCCTACTCGAAGGGTTATCACCATTAGGGAAGGGCAAGTTTATGAAGCACCTGAGGAAGATGAAGAGGAGACTACATTTTATGAAGTCTAACCAGTATATGACGAGGAGATTATGCCTGTAGATCAGGGAGAGGCTTTGGTTATCAGACAAAGTCTGCATGCAGCTATAGTTAAGGAAGAACCATGGCTACAACACAATATTTTTCACACCCGTTGCACTACCCAGGGCAAAGTTTGTAATGTCATTATTGACAGTGGGAGCTGTGAAAATGTAGTGTCTGACTACATAGTACAGAAGTTGAAGCTACCAACGCATGACCACCTGCATTCTTACAAGCTTCACTGGCTTAATACTGGAAGCGAGGTAAAAGTCTCTAAGCAATGCCTTGTAACTTTTTCTATTGGGAACAGATATCGTAACGATGTTATTCCCATGGATGTATGCCACCTTCTTTTTGGGAGGCCATGGCAATATAATCGATATGCTCTGCATGATGGACGTACAAACACCTACTTTTTCACTAAAGATGGTGTCAAGATCAAGCTAGCGCCTCTACCACCTAGTGAGTTTAGCAAAGCCTCAACAGAAGCTAAGCCATTGGTGACTTTGATGACGAAAGAAGAGTTCAAAGTGATGAAATCTGAAACCCAGACAATAAGTTTCATACTGGTACTCAAGGAAAACAGTGAGTCCACCATCTCACCACCAGTTATACCCTTATTATCCGAGTTTCCAGACGTGATAGTTGATGAGATACCACCCGGGTTGCCATCCATGCGCGACATATAGCACACCATTGATTTTGTTCTAGGAGCAGTCATTCCTAACAAGCTTGCTTATAGGATGAGTCCTCAGGAACATACCGAAGTCCAGCGACAAGTTGAAGAACTACTTAAGAAAGGGCTGGTTCAGGAAAGTGTTAGCCCTTGTGCTATACCTGTTCTGCTAGTGCCTAAGAAAGATGGGAGTTAGAGAAATGTGCATCAATTGTCGAGCCGTTAACAAAATTACTATTAAGTATCAGTTTCCGATACCCCTGCTTGACGACATGTTAGACCAGCTGCATGGTGCCACTATTTTTTCGAAGATTGACCTTCGTAGTGGGTATCACCAAATTCGGATTTGTCCAGGAGATGAATGGAAGACTGCCTTCAAGACAAGAGATGGCTTGTATGAGTGGAATGTGATGCCTTTTGGACTAACCAATGCCCCTAGCACATTCATGCGCCTGATGAATCAAGTATTACGACCCTTCACTAGCAAATTTGTTGTTGTTTACTTTGACGACATTCTTATTTATAGCAAGAGTCAGGAAGAATACTTTGATCACTTACGGCAAGTTTTGCAAGCACTGCGAGACCAAAAGCTTTTTGCCAATCTAAAGAAGTATACCTTTCTCGCCAATGAAGTTGTTTTCTTGGGGTACATCATTACTGCAGAAGGTGTTCGAGTTGATCCAAGTAAAGTTGAAGCCATTAATAGCTGGCTAGTTCCAAAATCTCTCTAGGAAGTTCGAAGCTTCCACGGATTAACTTTTTTCTACAGGAGGTTCATTTGCAATTTTAGCTCTATTGCTGTACCCCTCACAGATTGCACCAAGGGAGACAAATTTCATTGGACGGAACGAGCTCAGAGGAGTTTTGAGGAGCTACAGAAGCGATTGATTGAAGCTCCCATCCTAGCGCTTCCAAATTTTGACCAGGTGTTCGAGGTTAGCTGTGATACCTCTAATACTGGAAATGGCGTTGTTTTAACCCAGGAAGGCCATCCCATTGCATTTTTCAGTGAGAAACTTAATGATGCCAAACTCAAGTATTCTACTTATGATAAAGAATTCTATGCCATTATTCGAGCTCTGCAATATTAAAGTCACTATCTCTTAAACAAGGAGTTTATACTTTTTTCGGATCATGAAGCCCTAAAGTATTTGAACTCTCAACAAAAGATCAATTGTAAACATGCCTATTGGAGTGAAATCTTGTAGTCTTATCCTTTCCTCATTAAGCATAAGGCTGGGATTTTAAATTCTATGGCTGATGCTCTTAGCCGTCGACATGTGTTAATAACAACAATGCAGGCCAAAGTTATTGGTTTTGATCTTGTCAAGGAGCTGTACTAGGATGACCTTGATTTTCGTGGAGTGTGGGAAGCTACAGCCGATCAATCATTCCACCAGTATTACAGACATGATGGGTTTCTATTCTGAGGTAAAACCCTATGCATTCCTCAAGGTTCTTTGAGGGAGGTGATAATTTAGGAAGCTCACGATGAGGGTTAGTTGATCATTTTGGCAGAGACAAGACAGTTGATCTGGTCAAAGAGAATTTCTATTGGCCAAGACTTGAATGAGATGTCAACCGGCATATACAGTGATGCCGAATATGTCATTTGGCTAAGACGAAAGGGCAAAATACAGGATTATACATGCTACTGCCAGTTCCAGAAGCACCATGGGAAGATGTGAGCATGGATTTTGTTCTTGGTTTACCCCGAACACAGAGGCAAAAGATTCCATCATGGTTGTTGTGGATCAATTTTCAAAGATGGCCCATTTCATTCCATGCCAGAAAACTAATGATGCAGTTCAAGTTGCAGATTTGTACTTCAAAGAGATTGTCCGTATCCATGGCATTCCTAAGACTATCACCTCTGATCGTGATGTCAAGTTTCTCAGCCATTTTTGGTGGACATTATGGAAGAAGATGGGAACTAAGCTCCAATTTAGTAGTGCTGGCCATCCACAGACGGACGGTCAAACTAAAGCTATTAACAGAGTTCTGGGAAATCTTCTTCGAAGTTTCGTGGGGAAGAATTTGAAGCAGTGGAACCTCATTCTTGCTCAAGTTGAATTTACCTATAATAATTCTGTTAATCAAGCAACTGGGAAGTGTCCATTTGAAGTTGTTTACGGTATTCGTCCCCTTAGTCCACTAGAATTGACCCCTTCACTTGATTAGCAGCAGTATAGTTCTGATGCAGATCAAAGGGTTAAGGAAATCAGGAAGTTGCATGAACAAGTTCGTGAAAGAATCCAGAAGCAGAATTTCAAACTCAAGACCCAGTGAGACAAGCATCGGAAACAACAAATCTTTAATGTGGGAGACTTGGTTCGGATACATCTCAGAAAAGAGCGTTTTCCTAAACAATCCAATGCCAAGTTGTCACCCAGAGCTGATGGTCCTTTCAAGATTGTGCAAAAGATCAACAACAATGCTTACAAAGTGGAATTGCCTAGTGCCTATGGCATTTCGGTTACCTTCAATGTTGCTGATCTATCCCCGTATTTTGATGATGATGGTGAATTTGACTCGAGGGCGAGTCCCGTCCAATCTGGGGAGGATGAAATGGAAGAATTATCATCAGAATTATCACCAGTAATGTTTCTGCCATAACCATCACCATAACTCTATCCATAACTCCATTGTCTCATAACCACCATATTCTCCATAATTAGATTATGTAACCCCTCCTTTATTAAGATGTAACCCCTTTTAGTTTCTTTGTTTCACGAACTAGTATAAATAGGGACTTCATCTGCTTGTCTAAACACATCAATGAAGAAGAATTTTGTTTTACTCTGAAGAGTATGTCCTTAGGCTTTTGTGCCAGAAGTTCCTTCAAATTGTCAAATCACTAAGCAACCTTGGCCCAGTAAATGAGAAAGCTATGTATAAAAGTAAGTAAAATAGAAGAAAAAGAGCCAGTAATCACTGCCCTAAGACCCCAACCCATAAAGAGCCAAAAGTTTTAAGGGCTATGATAATGGAAGTAATATGCAAGATTGTGGAAATGCGCAAAAGCCCTGAGACATGAGAGTATAGATTGACAATGGATAGAATAAAGGAAAGATTTATGAAAGAGTGACTAGTACTTCACCCATGGAATAAAGTAAAGATTAGTGGAAAAATATTCTAGTAACGAAAGAAAATGAAAACAATGATAAGATGTCACTGTATGAGATTTTGCCCAAACATGGGGAAAAGTGAAAATAGGGATTGAATGACCTACAATTAAAAATAGTAAGATACCCAGAGGTTATATAGATAAGTTATGGCTTAAAAAGAAGCCTATTACCAGCATTCTCTAAGCCCAAATTGGCCTAAGTGCAATAGAATCACTTAACATTTCACAGTTAAGTATGCTTGAGTGGGAAAATTTTAGGATGGGTGATCTATTGGAAAGCAGTAAAGAATAAGGAAGATGTAAGAAGTATGAAAAGAAAAGATGTGCCAATAATTAAATTTGGGCACTATGAATAATGATACTACTAATTACGCTTGTCAAGACACCTGTTACTATATGAACCAAAAGCATAGATAGTATGGTGGTTCTCAAGGATAATGTTTTGAGTACTCTAGATCTTTAGAGGAGCATGAAAGACAACTGAGAATTTTTTTTTTAAAAAAAGCACTATGAATGAAAGAAAGTACTTGCTAAACCTAGAAAATGTGAGTTAGACTCATGATAGTAAAATTAATAAGTCATAGAATCTCTCCTAAGATCGCAGTAGATCATAATAAAGTAAGAACAGTTATAGAGTGGGAGAGACCGAACACTATAATAGAGACAAAAGGTCTTTGAGTTTAGCAAGATGTTACAAAAATCTTGTCTCAGTTTGTCTTACTGCTTTATTAGAAAAGAAAATTCTTGTGGGATAGAGATTTACGAAAACAGTTTTTATGAACTAAAGAGGCTAAACCTCTTCCCCTAAACTGATCGAAAGACAATTGATGTGCTATACGATAGCAAAAGTAAGTATGGATCAATATATGAGTAATGTAATAGGATAGAGTGGTAGATAGTAGCCGAAGTTCTATAAGATGAAATTGATGAAAAAGCTATTTCCACTAATAATAGTGGTAATTAATACCCTCAAGATATGGAGTTATTATCTCTATAGTATTATCATAGGAGTAATTGAGACCACAATAGTCTTAAGTGACTATTAGAAAGAGAAAAATTAGACTTAAGGTAAAGAAAATAGAATCAAAAGGATGGAAATGACTCTTTAAATGTCATTTAGGAAAAGTTAGTGCAGTAGCTTACACCTAAGAAGAAAATTTCTCTTATAGTTGGTTAATTTAAAGGTATGTTTTCAAGTGTCAATGGAAAAATTATGATACTAGCAATATAAGAGAATTAAGAAAGAAAGGATGAAACGATTACATGAAAACTTTCAGTGCCCCCTAAAGTAAAGTGATTTGTGATGTTCTCGATAGTTTCCCAATTCAAGAACTATGAACAGACCTTCTAAATGAGTGGATAATATCATAGAAAAATCTAAATTTTAAATCAAGCAAGAAAGAAGGGAGGTATTCCTTTGGAAAGAAGGGAGGTATTCCTCTAGAAAGAATGGTTTGGAAAAGTTTAACTCTAAATAAATTAATATGGGAAATGGAAGCCAACAAGAGACAATGGTATCCAGAGCTGTTTGTTTAAGATATGTATCTAAATTTTGAGGATGAAATTTATTTTAAAGGGGAGCTAGATATAATATCCAAAAAATTTTAGATAGCGTAAAATGTAATAGGATATCAAAAAAACTGACACACGTGAATAGATGTGAAAAAGGGTAAAAAGATCAATTTTTGAGTCAAAGAAATAAAATACAAAAATTACATTTTGGCCCCTAACAGAATTTATGGCATTTAGTCCTTGGAGAAAATTACAGAAAAGAACTCAAAAGTCTTAAGAATTATATTTTTACCCCAATTGAGGGTAATTTGGAAATTATGCAAATTTTATGTCAAAATAAAGCTCATGACGAGCTGAACCCAATGCTATGATGCAACAAGGTTAGTAGAATTTATGTGAAGAAAAAAGTGCATAGTGCGTGAAAAAAGGGCACTGTAAGCCCCACAAAAGTAGATAAAGTAAGAAAAAAGGTATGAACCCCACATTTGGACCAACTGGAATAAGATATTATGGTAATTTTATATTCCAATATAGTTAAAATTGGTGTCCCAATAATAGTAAAATATACTACTAAAGCAGTTTTATTTGTCCAAACCAGTACAGGATATATCTGGATAAGTAAATAGCTAATATTTTTGGACAAAAATGCCCTCAATTTCTTCCAAGCCAAGCTGTACATAGAGAAATTACATTATTTAATAATTTTCATAAATTTTCAAGAAACTTATGGAACTTTAAGTGACAGTTTTCCATTGATTGTATTTTTTATATATCCTCCCTCTTGTCCCATGCTTTGGCTGACCTTAATGAGCAAAGAAGAAGTGGAAAGAAGTCTAGAAATAGTGGAAAAGGGAGGAAAGATTGTGAGAACAAGTGGGAGAAAAAGGAAAAAGAAAATCAAGGGAAAATCGGTAAAAATTCTCTTCCTTAATCTCTTGTGTTTTCCTTAAAGTTTTGAGTAGTTTAAGATTGGTTTTCTTGAATTCTCTCCTCCTTCCCTTGCTTTATAATTTTTTCCAAAGCATGATAATGGGAGGGAGGTGATTTTATGCCATAAATTAAAGAGAAAGTATGAGATTTAGTGAAAGGAACTAGTTTTGGAAGGTTTCGAAGCAAGTTTTGAAAGTTCATTTTTTCCTCCTTTGTGCCCTATTTTGGTCAGTATATATGAGTGGAAAGGAGTTGAATTTTCAAATTTTTGATGCTTAAAATCGATTCTTTAGGTCCAAATTAGCTGAGAACAAGTGTTAGATTCATGGAAAACCTAAAAATAAAGTATATGGATTTTTAGGGTTTTAGAGAGACTTTATGAATCCACCTTTGGTTCAATTTATTTAGTTAGTATTTGGTGATGTATTAGGATTTGAGGAAGCTTAAGAAAGTCCTTGGAAAGACTAAAATCAAGAAGAAAAGGCCAAGGATTTCATAAAGGTAGCTTAGTTATATTTTCTTACATTTTATTATCTTGCTATATAACTCCGCATATGTAGTGTCATAGATGATCCCAAGCCCGGGTAAAGGAGAAGGGTTGTGTTAAGCCCTTGACAGCCAACATAAAAATCTATCAAATCTTTATGACATGGATCAGAGATGTAATCATGCTAAGGCTAGGTCGTTACCTGAAAGTATTGCACAATATAGCTCAAATGCAGTGTCAAATGAGCTAGAGCTGCTAGATTGACCCTCAGTTATAGTGTTAAATGAGTAAGGGTTCCCACATCATTCTGGATGGATGTAGGTATAGAAGTTAGCCCAAGATGTCCATATTGTTTTTATGATGCTTAAGACTGATTTTGGCTATTTTTATGAGAGGGCTATTGCCTGGGATGTCCATTTTCTAAACTATTATGCTGCCAAAATTTTTATGAATAATATGGCAATTTATGTTTTGATATGATTTTTATGATATTTATGGGATTTTGTAGCATGCATGATAATATAAATGTGTGAGATGTAACTAGCTACTGGGATTTATAAAATCTCATCACCTAAATGCTAACATGATAGGTTCAAATTGTGGAAAGAAATCCAAAGGATGGCAAGAGTAAAAAGAAGTATTTGATAATTAAATTTTTTTTTTTGCTATCATGCATGATCTCTTTGCTAATTTATGTAAAATTGTATATGTAATTGCAAGGGTGAGCTTATATGTTGTTATATGCCTTCAATCCTCTTGAGATATTTGACATTTAGTTTGGACAAAATATATGTATATGAAGATGTTATATAATTAGTTTTGAAATTTAGTTTGTAAATCTGGCCAATTTGAGCTTTGTTTGGTTAAGCAGATTCTATGTATTTGAAACAGAACATTCCCTATAAGTAGATGTTCTATACAAATTGGTGCAGTAAAAGTCTAGTTTGATATTTTTCCCTTCTAGAAAATGTTTTAAGCTATTTTTAGAAACTTGAATTATATTCATACAATTTTTTAAAAATTACTTATGACTTTTCAAAGTTCAGCTAAAAAAATTGAGTGACTAAATGAATAAGGTTTTAAATTTTAAAAAAATTTTTAGCTTAGTCTTTTAATAATTAAAGCTTCTAAAATAGCATATTTCAGCATTATATATGTTATTATACATGGAAAATAATGTATAGAAGTAAGGTATGACCCTTTTCATGTATCCCATGCCATATTTGCATATCTCTATACATACGAGTGCTTTTTTCATGAAATTTGGGGTATTGAAAAACTCTTCACTGTGCTTAGGGTTTGGATTTAGCCATCACCATGTTGCAATCTTAGGCAAAGTATCCAGCCTTGCCAAATCGGAAGCAAACATTTTGACTTGCTAAACACGGCCTTCCACCATAGGCTTTCTCGCATTAGTCATAGATTGGAATTTTTATCCTTTCCTTGCTCCTTTCCTACTTGGCCACTTAAACTTTCTATTATTGTTCCATGGTTGCTTCCATTTCTTGTTGCTTTCACCTTCATCAGCAACATTTGCAGCTTTTCTAGTATTTGCTGGTGGAGCAGATGTTAAAAATTTATGATTTAAACTATTTATGTAATTCTGCTAACTTCCACCAATGCATTGAAGGTCCAAATTTACAATGGAGCCAACCTTTCTTTAATGGCAGGCTTGAGACCTCTGCAGCTTTTTCATCTTCCACCTTTCATCATCATGCTACTGGAGGTAAGTAAAATACCTGGACAGCTGGATAAATGTAGCCACATACTCATCGACAAACTTATCTTCTGTTTGTTGGAACATAATTAATTTAGCTTCTTTCTTATCCCGTACTGACCATGGAAAGTATTTATCATAAAATTGTTCTAAGAAATTTTTCCATATCAAAGGGATATTCCTGGGTTGCAAAAATCAGTTCTTTGTTTTACTACCATCTATGAGCTTCTTTCTCAAGCATGTACATGGCTAATAATGCTTTCATCTTAAAGTGCATCTCATCAGTCTAAAAATATTTTCTAAACTTAGCACCCAACTTTCTACTGCCTACACATCTAATTTTCCATCATAGGAAGAAGAGTATGCTTCCTAAATTGAGCTATGACATATTGCTGGTTAGCTAGATCAATAGCTATCCTAGTTGCTTGTTCTACTTGTACAGCCTGGGGAACCTGCTATTGCTATTCCATTCTCAGAGATTGATTCTCAACTCTTGCCTCTTGATTTTGCCTCTGAGCATCAATGGTTCACTACGATTGTTTAATTGTTCTCTATTGTTGATCTAACCTTCACATGATAACTTGTAAGAGATCAACTGGCTATTGTCCCTAGGAACTTATTTAGGGATCTTTGCTCGAGTCTGCCTTCTAGTATGAGTCATCTTGTATCTACATAATAATCAAATTTATAAACATAAAATAATTTCACTCAGAGGATACAATAACATACTACTTGTATTTACATAGTCATAAACTTGTACACATAAGTTCTTATAGTCATGTCATATTTATCATTCCATTGTACCTGCTACGTTAACTATTACTGCCTATATTTTACATACAAAATTTTGTAGTCATAGAAATTCTCATATATACATATGTACAATCAGTCATATTCACTATTAACTTTTTGGAAGAATTGGAGTTGCTTTCGGTTCCATTAAAAACTTCCTTAGGATCCTCCTCTAGATCTTCCTCCGAATCTTCCTCAAAATCCTCTTCAAGATTCTCCTCTATTTTAGTTAATTCAAATTCTTTTTGCTCTAGCTGAATTGTGTCCAAGTATGCCAATTCTCTGATACATTCTTGAAAAGGCTCTGGCATTTCTTCTTGGAGTTGAACTTTAATTGGCATCCAGAAATCATCATTAGGAAGCATATTAATTACTACATCCATAAAGGCTAAAATTCTTGACTCTATAAAGTTTTCTTGACTATCTTGGAATAATTGTGTAACAATTCTCCTGGCCTTGTGGGCATCATCAAACAGAAGTATAGGAACAAAGTCTTCCTAATAAGCTTTTCTATCATCCACTCATACCTATTGATTCTCATACCTCATATTTAGACCCAGTTTCTATGTATTATACTTCATTTTAGTCCATTAATGTATAATTAGAAACTTGATTGCAATATAACTTAGACCAATTTTTTTTTTATTTTTAGATACTATTCCTTTGGTTAATCTCATTTTACCCGATGAATTTTGTAAATTCATAATTAAATCAAGAAAAATCTTCTTGAAGTGATTCAAGTCTCTAGAAATAGCTTAGAAGATTCTCTAAATGGGAAAAATATTGAACAGGGAAAATATTTGACCTATTTATATAATAAATTCGTATAAATTTCACTGTAGCAATGGTCATTTTTTAAAATTCCTAATTTTGACTATAACTTTTGGAAATTCATCATAATTCACATATAACTCCAAATTGAGTGATCTTTGTGTCTATGAAAAGACCTTAATGTCCAGTAAGCACATAAAATACTTATACATCAAACTACAAAAATTCTGAATAGTATATGAAAGCGGCGGTTGCTCACTTTCAGGTGACTCTTCGACGGCTCTCTCACTCTACAAAGCTCCTGGACACTCTTTCACCTACTCTAATACCAAAATGGCACAGAAGCCTAAGGACACACTCTTCAGACTAAAACAAAGTTCTTCTTCATTGATGTGTTTAGACAAGCAGATGAAGTCCCTATTTATACTAGTTCGTGAAACAAAGAAACTGAAAGGGGTTACATCTTAATAAAGGAGGGGTTACATAATCTTATTATGGAGAATATGGTGGTTATGAGACAATGGAGTTATGGTGATGATTATGGCAGAAATGTTGCTGGTGATAATTCTGATGATAATTCTTCCGTTTCAACTTCTTAACCTTTCAAAAGTCTCTTGCTAACTTAGTTAGAATCTAGTATTTGGCCTCTCACCATCATTTATTCTTGCTTAGTTGGCCATCACTCCAAGAGCACCTCCCATTACTCTGCCTTGGCAACTTTCATCTGATGGAGGATTTCATCTCTTTGCTCAATTAGGCTTCTCCCCAAGAGCCATCTCCCTTTTTTCTCGCCTTGGTAGCTAGTGGAGGATGTCATTCATTGTGAGATCTTTCAGCCAAAAACTCTCCCATAGCTAGATTTTATACCAAGCCTAGCAATCAACTATCTCAAGGTTTCATAATCCCTTAATTGCCTATCATAATTTTCACCTTTCATGGCTCATACTTTATTCCTTAAACATCGTACTCTTCCTTTACACTAAACCCTTTTGTAACTTTCATTAACCATTAGTTTCCCCTATTTCCTTTACTGGCCTTCTATACTTATTACTACCATTGATCTAGTGCTATTTCATTGCCTTTCATATTCATTATCATTTACATACATCTTTCTCTTTCTATTCTAATCAATGGCTTGGCACCAGAGAAAAGTCTAAGGTAAACATTCATACTAGCTCTTGATTAATGAGGTTTTATATTTTTCTAAAATCTTCACTGGTCATCCTCTTTCAGGGAACTATCAGAACTCTAGAGCTTACCAATCTTTCTCATCATCTCATTCTCTTTAGAGGTCAATTGTAACCTCACGATTGGTCTACTGCGACCATGGGATCTACTATGATCTCAGAGCCCTATTAGGATCCATTGTGACCCTACATCATTTCTTTTCTGATAGGATCTAACTATGATCTAACTCTGAAAGTAAATTTAGAATTATGGCAAAATTAAATTTAGAATAATCTTACACCAATTAAGTGACAATCACGGCAAAAGTAATTAATGAGTACGGGGTAAAATTTATCACTAAATGTTATTTTGAACTGATAAAAATTACGGAATAATTTTTGGACAAAAATCCCTTGAAATGGCATGGCATGCTACAGTTAGGGACAAGGAGGAAATTTAATGATTTGATTTAAGTGAATTATTGAATTATGTTAACCAAAGTAGTTAAGCAACCAAGATTCACTATTCACACAATAGATATCTCTTCTTTGAGTGTGTGGTTAAGTGAATAAGCTCTCCTCTTCCTCCTCATTTTGCATGACATTACAGTAACCAAATGAGAGAAAAAGAGCTGAAGTAATCAAGAGAAAGAAGGGAGAAAAGAGAAAACAAGAAGGCAAGGTTGAAGCTATAAGAAACTAGGTGAGTTCTCGTGCTCTTTGGCTTGTATTTCCAAGAGTTTCATGGTGGTTTAATAAAGTATTTCTTCTCCTCTCTTCTGCCATGAATTTTGGCCAAACCCTAGAAAGAGAGGGATGGTTTTTCATGTGCTAGAGTGAGGGAAAGTTTAAACTAGGAACCTAGAGTAAGACTTCGCAAGTTATTTGAAATATTATGAAGTAAATCATTTTTCCTTCCTTTCCCATGAATTTTGGCCAGTGAGAGTTTCATTTTAGGAATGGAATTTTATCATTTCAACCCCAAAAATGGATTCCCCATAGTCCAAAACCTTAAGAACAAGCATTGATGCAAAGAAAAACCAAGAGGGAATCAATATGGAATTTTAGGGTTTTTATGCACACTTTATGACTTAGCTTCATGAACCAGTAGCTTATAACCCTAAATGATGATGGATTTAGGTTGAAGAAAGCTTGTTCAAGTGTTTGGAAGAGGTATACCAAAGGTTAAAAGCAAAGGAAGCTAATAAGGTAGCATATCACCAATTCTTGATTTATGTTGTCTTATGATTTTGCAATGAATTTGATGACTTGCCATTTGCTTGTTTTGATGTTTTATGATGTTTATGAATGTTGAATAAGTTGTATGAGGGGTTTTGTGACCCCAAAATATTCAAATTATAAAAAGAAACTTTGCCAAAATTTTATGAAAGACATTATGACATTTTGTGTTTTAATGAAATGGATTGATATTTCTATAAATGATATGACAATGTGAATGTATCAATGATTAATGCTACTAATATTTTTTGAATCTCATTTTTCCAAATGATAACCATGTCTAGGGATAAGCAATGCAAGGAATTCAAGAAGAGTTAAAGGAGAAAGAAATAAAAATGATGCTTGATATGACATTCAAGCTATGATGTTATAATTTGAAATATTATGTAAGATCAGGTTCTGTATCTCAATGTAATTGTGTTACTTTGAACATTATGAAATGTTATGTATGGATTTGAAACTCTAAATGATAATGTACATAAGTCATGAGGCTCATTTTGCCAAACTAGGAATAGAATATCTCATTTTGAACACCTTGATGAAATGTAGGTACTGTTCACATGGAACAAACCCTGATGTATAAAGAGTATATATGTCTAAAAGTAGATGAAATAAACTTTCCATGGAGCCATATAATACCCAAATTGAATAAGTGCACAATTTATAGTGAATTTTTGAAATTAGGGTTCAAACAGGAAAGGTTTGGAAAAGTGGAAGTTTTGACCATAGGACCTATTTATTTTAAAAGGTAACATAAAATCATGTAAAGCTCTAAAAATACATTGGTTTACATGTATGGAAAGATATATGTCCTACGTTTAAGATGTTACTAATTTTAAGGAAATTGGAGCTATATAATAAGATATATGTAAGTTTTCCTAAAACTATTTTAGTGAAAGTTAAGTTCTAATTTTAACAGTTCAAGATAATTCTAAGCTCTATTCTAGTAGAATAAATATATAAAATAAATATGTCTATAAAATAGACACAAGGGATTTCAAATAACATAGAGATTAAACTAATTGGCTCAAGATAGAATGAGAAATGAATTCTTAAAATTAAGGTCAAAATCCTGGGAAGGTGAAAAGTGACCAAATTTATAGTAAATTTTGAGAAATATACTGTACAAATTGGCCTGGTGATGCTCTTATTTTTTCCATATAGATAATGTTTTCAACTTCAGAAACTTGAATCACTCCAATACAATTTTTTTTTTGGAATTAGTTATGAATTTCAAAGTTTGATTGGTAAAATGGAAAATACCAAATGAATGGTAATTGAAATTTTGAAAATTTAGTTTTTAGATTTTATTTGATTCAAGTTTGTAATCTTGCTTAAGTTGATTTAAAATAGTCTAATGTATGGGGAAATGGACCTAATATGAGGCTTTCTGCAAAATAATAGTCTCATAGACTGTAAAAATAAAACCTAATCCTATCAAACCCTGAAAGTGTTCCATGTCCTGAGACTAGATTAAATTTTATATTGACCGCTCAAGTTGAAAGATGCTTGGAAAAGTATGCCAAAGGTACATAGTGTTCTTTTCAATAAATGTTGAGGTTGAAGAAGGAATTGAGAAGATGTCGGAGGTTAGGGAATTTCTAGAAGTTTTCCCTAAAGAATTTAAAGATTTACCACTACAGCAAGAGGTTGAATTTGCAAAAGACTTAGTGTCAAGGATAACCCCAATTTCAAAGGCACCATACTAGATGGCTCTAGATGAGATAGAGGAGATTAAAAAGCAGATGATGAGTAACTAGAAAATGGATTCATCAAGCCAAGTGTTTCACCCTAGGATTCTCTAGTATTATTTGTGAAAAAGAAATATGGGGCCTTAGACTCTGCATAGATTATCGAGTGCTGAATAAAGTCATGATAAAGAATAAGTATCTATTGCCTAGGTTGATGATTTATTAGACTAGTTGGTTGGAGCATGTGTGTTCTCCAAAATTAATCAAAGATCTGGGTACCATCAGTGAAGGCTAAAGGCATAGGATGTTCTTAAGACTACTTTCTAAACACGATATAGGCATTAAGAATTTTTAGTTATATCATTTGGTCTTATTAATTCACTCGGAATTTTCACAGACTACTTGAATTGGATTTTTAGGCCATATCTTGATAGACTCTTTGTGGTCTTTATAGATGATACACTAGTATACTCCAAATCTTTAGTGAAACATGAGGCACATTTGAGAATTGTCCTAACAGTTTCAGAAGAAAAAAGCATGTATGCTAAACTCAACAAGTGTGAGTTTTAGCTCATTGAGGTACAGTTTTTAGGACATGTTATCTCCAAAGATGAGATCACAGCAAATCCTAGCAAAGTAGATGTAGTCCTAAAGTGGGAGAGGCCTAAAACTATTACAAAGATAATAAGAAGTTTTCTAAGTTTAGCTGGCTATTATAAAAGATTTATTAAGGATTTTTCTTGAATTGTCTTACTGCTTATGAGGTTAACATGAAAAGAAAAATATTTTTTTTTGGGATAAGTATTATGAAAAAAGTTTTCAAGAATTAAAGCTTAAGCTAACTTTTTTTCCCCGTATTAGTCTTATCCAATCCCAAGAAACCTTAAACCAAACAATTACCATTCAACTTGTACTTAAAGCCTTATGCATGAAAACATGGTTTAATTACAAGCTTCAATCTTGAGTACCAAAAAGTTGGAATTTCATGCAACTAATGATAAAAAAGAATTCCTCATAGTGGAATTAACTAAAGGCAAGTATTGTTTTCAAAAGAAAGGCTAAAACAAAGAATATGAGATTTTTGGATTTTGTGGTTCTTTAAGACTTGACCCTAGGATTTGGTTAATTTAGTAAGTGTTTAATGGTGTATCTAGATTTGAGATAACTCAAGGAAGCATTGGGCAAAGTTGAATCCAAGGGAAAAAGCAAAGAGTTTCATAAAGGTAGCAATTTTACATTCCTTGCACATTCCTTGCTTTATGTTATCTTGTGTTTTGTGATATTCTATGACTTGCCATATTGTTGTTTCGATAATTGGGGACTGGTTTTGGCTGAAATTAATGTAAGGGCTTGTAAACACCATATTTCATCCAGATCCCTTTGAAAAAAGAATAATAAATAATTTTTTAATAAATATGAAAAGAAAAAAGTTTACATGAAATAAAATAATAAAAAATAATAATATCTCCCAAATATTGCCATATCTTGAGGGGTTATAATTTCCTCCTTTTTCAGGTTTTCATAAAACTACAAAAGTAATAAAAATAAGAAAAACAAAAAGAAAAATTAAGGATTGAGATTTCATATTAGAGTAATAATAAAAAAAAAAGAAAGTAAATCAATCAATCTTAATGTAAATATAAAAGAAAATAATAAAAGATATTTTTATGATTATGAAGCATTAATTAAAAGATTTCCTTTTAGTATTATAAATAGAGGCAAGATGAGAAGAGAAGGGGGAACAGAAAAAAAAAAGAGAAAAGGAAAAGAAGAAATTGAGTGAAAGAGAAAGAGTATGTGAGGGAGGTTTGAGAGTGAAAAAAGTAGGGAATGGGTGTTGGTTTTTTTTAATAAAGGCTAACGTAGGAAGTTTCTTCTCTTTTTCTTCATTCCATCTCATTGCATTATTAAGGTTTTCTTATAGGTAGAACATTTTTAGAATATAATCTTATATCTTCTTCTCTTCTTGAATATTTCCATGGATCCTAAATTTGATGTTTTGAGAGGTCCATGGAATAACTCATTCACACCGATGAACATCTCACAATAGGAGGAGGTATGCTTGTGATGGATATATTTTGTTTTCTTTTCTTTTCTTCAATTTGTTTCTAAGGATCCCAAAGTATGATATTTTGGTGAGGTTCCATAGACAAATTACTCATATCCATGAATATTTTTAATAAAGATGGAAGCATATGTTCATTTGTGATAGATAGATTTGTCCTATTTTTATAATATCATGATTTGTGCTCCATAAGTCAAGGTGTATAACTATATAATTGTGGCTATGCTTGCCAAACACATTGGCTAAATTGTTGATGAAAGAGTTTTGATGATTTTAAACCAACACTCAAGATCTTGGATTGAAGATATCAAAGGAGATCAAAGCTGTTCCAAGTGAAGATTTTCTGAGTATTTGCTGTTAGATCTCTTGTAGGATCTTTAGTTTTTGTTATGATTGGGTAAAAGGTTTTGATTTGAAGAAAAGATGTTTTCAAACTTTGATTTTATGTTAAATCCTTGAATATTTGAAAAACACCCACAAACAGACGAAGGTTAAAAGTTTAAACTAAACTGTCAAGTTAGAAATTCAAACTTTGCCTTTGGAAATTCGAATTTCGAGCTAAAACTGATTAAGTCTGAAGAGATGGCTCTCTGTCAGACGAATTTTGGTGGTTCAAAATTTGAATTTTCATCTAGTCTGAAAGAAGCCTTTCTGGTGACAGACGAACTTCACACTTCCAAAATTCGAATTTCAAGTAAAATGAAGTTTGTGAAAACCAAAGAAATTCGTCTGAAACCATGACAAAGTGCATCTGAAATCAAAAGATATTCAGCTTGAAAAATGCTCTCTGACAGACGAATTTCGAGATTCCAACACTCGAATTTTCATATAAGTCTGAAAGAAGCTTCTTTACAACAGACGAACTTTGAGTCTTCAAAATTCGAATTTCAGACAAAACAAAACTTGAGAAAATAGAAGAAATTCGTCTGAAACTATGTTAAAGTTCATCTGAGATCAAGAATGAGTTAAGTCTCAAAATTGCTCTCTGACAGACGAATGTCACCCTTTCAAAATTCGAATTTCGAAGAAAGTAAACTACTGTGTCTCTTTATACGTTCAATGGACAGACGAATTTTGGATACCAAAATTCGAATTTCGAAGACACTGTAGCAAATTGAAAACACTGTTCACACTTAACCAAAAATCTTTCTTCTTGAAAATTCGTATGTCACATTGTGAAAATGTTTTATAAGTTTCAAAATTCGAATTTCACTTCATGAACAGACGAACTTCGTGTTGTAACGTTGAAAGCTTTAACCTTCGGTTCCTTCGAAATTCGTCTGTTGACTAACCAAAATTCGAATTTCAGTATGTCAGAAACATTAAATGCGGTTGGTAAACGGATAGTTTTTCAGAGTAACCGTTGGATAACTTCCCCAACGGATAGATTTAGTCTCTAACGGATATTTGAGACCTAAATCTATAAATACAACATCATTTGAAGTTGTGGGCATCGAATCAAATTTGTATACACTGAATTTAAGCTAAATCTTCTTCTAAAAAGCTCTTACCCTCTCAACTTCTATATATACACTTAAACTTTCATATCTACTCTTTTCAAGAGAGTTATTTCATTGTAATCAATCTACTCTTCATCTGGAAGATAGATTTACTTGTGAGGGGTATTCACAAGGGGATTGAGAAGCACATAGTGAAAGTGCTTGGAGAGTTTGAGAGAGCTCAGAAACAGAGCATACTCGTTGTACTGTGGTCTTAGCAAGAAGCCCATTGAAATTCTTGCTGTATAGTGGATAAATCTCAAGAGGTGTCTTGGGGACTAGATGTAGGTCAAGTGGAAAGACCGAACCAGGATAAATTACTGAGTTTTCTTCTCCCTATCTTCACTTTTCAGCTTGCTCTGTTTTACGCATTATTTTCATTATACTGTGATATCTCCACTTACCTCACCTTGTGCAGAAAATTTTCAATCTTCCCAATTCACCCCCCCTCTTGGGAAGTCAGCCTTGCTAACAAGTGGTATCAGAGCCCGGATTCCCATTCAAAGGAACTCACAGTCCGGGAATTAAAATGGCTGGCTTTGGAGAGAGTATACTTCCTGAAGGAAACAACACTAACAGACCACCAGGCTTCAGTGGAGAGCATTATGGATATTGGAAGATGAGGATGCAGATCTACCTTCAATCAATTGACCTTGACATCTGGTCAGTGATTGAAAAAGGAGATTTCGTTCCAATGGCTCAAACAGAAGATGGAAGACACAAAGAGAAGCTGGAAGCAGAGTGGAATGATGAAGACAGAAGGAGAGTTCTACTGAACTTCAAAGCAAAGCATTGTTTGGTCAGTGCCCTTAACCAGGATGAATTCTACAGAGTCTCACAATGCTCCACTGCAAAAGAAATGTGGGATACTCTACAGATTGCACATGAAGGAACTTCTGGAGTCAGGGAAAACAAACTGAACACGTGCATTGGGGAGTATGAAAGCTTCAGAATGGCTGAAGGAGAAACTGTAAAGGAGCTCCAAAAGAGATTCACTCTTATTGTGAATCAACTGAAGAGCCTGGGAAAAGAATACACACAGTCTGAGAAAGTGAGAAAAATACTCAGAGCTCTACCTCTGGAATGGCAGCCCAAGGTGACAGCTATAGAAGAGGCCAGAGGAGAATCAATGGCTTCTGTCACAGCTCTCTTCGGCAGCCTTGAGGAATATGAAGGAAAGATCAAAGCACTCAAGGAAGCTGGGCTGGACAGAAAGAAGAAAGGCCTTGCCCTCAAAGCTGCTGATGAAAAGGAAGAAGAATCTGATGAAGGAGATGAGCTGAATGAGGAAACTCTGGCTATGATGGTCAGAAAATTCGGAAGATTCTACAGCAAGAAGAAGAGCAAGAGATTCTTCAAGAAAGGAGTAATTGGAGAAAGCAAGAAAGAGGCAAAAGAACCTGTAACTTGCTATGAGTGCAAGAAGCAGGGACACATTAAGTGGGACTGTCCCCAATTCATTAAGAAGCAGGAAAAAGAAAAGAAAGCTGCAGACAAAGGGAAGAAGAAGAAAGCCTATATCTCATCCATATGGGGCAACAGCTCAGATGAGGAAGAAGAAGATGAGGATGAGGTTGCCAACATTTGTTTAATGGCACTTGCCTCAGAAGAAGTCTTACCCTCATGCAGCAGTGATCAGGAAGAAGAGGTATATGAATCTGAACCTTCCTATTCTGAATTACAAGATGCATTTCATGAGCTTCATGATGAATTCATTAAAGTTGCTAAAGAACTGAAATTGGCAAAGAAAAGGATAAATAAGCTGGAATCCCAAAGCATAGTTTCTGAAATTGCCTCTTTGCCCACTACTGAATCTGTTTGTTGCACTTCATGCATTGAACTCAAGCAAACTAATGACTATTTAGTTAAAAGCATGTCTAGGCTCACTAGAGGCAAAGACATGTTGTTTGCATTAATGGGGAGCCAAAGAATATCACAAGGCAAAGCTGGTCTTGGCTATGATCCATGTGCTGTCAAGGAAAAGATTAGGAAGAAAAATCAGAATGCTTATATGAGACATTTTGTGCATGCTGAGAACAATAAAAAGAAAACTAATGCATTACATCACATTGAAACATATGATCAACCAAGGCATGCTAGACAAAAGTATTATCTGCACTGTTTTCTTCCTGCATCTCAATCTAGCAGTCCTTTCACTACCTGTCATTTCTGCAACAAAAAGGGACATATTTCCAGTTCTTGTGCCTTGAAGAAAAATGGGCTTGGCAGGAAAGTTGAATGGGTTCCCAAAGTTGCATCTGCATCTAGGGAAAAATATACTGACCTAAAAGGACCCAAGCAAATTTGGGTACCTAAAAGGAAAACGTAAACATTGTTTTGCAGGTCTGTCTCAAAGCTAAGAAAAAGCAACAAATGGTATATGGACAGTGCCTGCTCAAGTCACATGACAGGTGATAAGGAGAAGTTCATCACCCTGAGAGACAAGAAAGGAGGAAAGGTGACCTTTGGAGGTGACCAATATGGCAAAATCATTGGTATTGGAATTGTGGGTAAAAATCCAGAAACATCCATTGAAGAGGTGCTGTTTGTGATTGGACTCAACCACAACCTGCTAAGCGTGAGTCAGACCTGTGACAAAGGAAACTGGGTGCTGTTTGACTCAAAGTTTTGCCTGGTCATCAGAAAAAGTGATCACAAAGTTATCCTCAAAGCTCAAAGGGATGGTAACTGCTATACTATTGATCTTGATGAACTTCCTCCCTTAGATTCTGTATGCTTAATTAGTCAGAATAATGATAGTTGGCTATGGCATAGAAGATTAGCTCATGTGAACATGAATCAACTGTCTAAACTAATTAAAAATGAGCTAGTAACTGGTCTACCAAAAATATCTTTTGAAAAGGATAAAGAATGTGATGCATGCTTAAGAGGAAAACAAACCAAATCATCATTTAAATCTAAAAATGTAGTTACCACAACTAGACCACTTGAATTGTTGCATATGGACTTAATTGGACCATCTAGGGTGAAAAGTCTTGGTGGTAATCTGTATGTGCTTGTAATTGTTGATGATTATTCTAGATTTACTTGGACATTATTTCTTTCCTCCAAAAGTGATACCTTTGATGCATTTGCAACCTTAGCCAAGAAAGTGCAAAATGAGAAAGGTATTTCTATTGTGTCTATCAGGTCAGACCATGGAGGAGAATTTGAAAATGCATACTTCCTGGAGTACTGCAATGAGCATGGGATTGATCACAACTTCTCAGCACCAAGAACTCCTCAACAAAATGGAGTAGTAGAAAGGAAGAATAGAACTATTGGAGAGATGGCCAGAGCTATGCTAAATGAGAAGGAACTCTCCCAAGTATTCTGGGCTGATGCAGTAAATACAGCAAGTTACATCATAAACAGAGCTTACATCAGACCAATCCTTGGGAAGACTCCATATGAGCTGTACAAGGGAAGAAAGCCAAATCTGTCACACCTCCATGTGTTCGGGTGCAAATGCTTCATTCACAACAATGGTAAAGAAAATCTAGGTAAATTTGATGCCAAATCCGATGAAGGTATATTTCTGGGTTATTCAAGTAGGAGTAAGGCATATAGAATTTATAATAAAAGATCAAATGTAATAGAAGAATCTGTACATGTGGTTTTCATTGAAAATGAAACTGTTTCAAAACATACTATCAATGAGGATGATCTTACTTTCAATTTTGAAAAACTAGGAATTTCTGATAAGAGTAAAACTGAACCTCCAAAGATATCTGAATCTGTTAATATAGAGGAAGATATCCAGGAGCAAGAGTTTGATGAAGAAAATAATGAGGAAACATCTCAAGAACTTCCTAGAGCTTGGAGATATCAAAGGAATCATCCTGTTGATCAAGTAATAGGGAATGTTCTAGAGAGAGTCAAAACCAGAAAACAGTTAAGAGAACAGATGCTCAACTGTGCTTTCATTTCTCAAATAGAACCCAAATGTACTGAAGAGGCCTTAACTGATGATTACTGGATTTTGGCTATGCAAGATGAATTAAATCAATTTGAAAGAAATCAAGTTTGGGATTTAGTGTCTAGACCCAAAAATCATCCTGTTATTGGTACCAAATGGGTTTTCAGAAATAAACTTGATGAATCTGGAACAATAATCAGAAATAAAGCTAGACTAGTTGCTAAAGGGTATAATCAAGAAGAAGGTATTGATTTTGAAGAAACTTTTGCACCAGTAGCTAGATTAGAAGCTATAAGAATACTACTGGCATATGCATGCATGAAAAATATTTTATTATATCAAATGGATGTAAAAAGTGCTTTTCTGAATGGATATATCATGGAAGAGGTTTATGTTGATCAACCTCCAGGTTTTGAGGACTCTACAAAACCAAACCATGTTTATAAATTGAAGAAAGCTCTCTATGGTTTAAAACAGGCCCCTAGAGCATGGTATGAGAGACTGAGCAATTTTCTAACTGAAAAGGGGTTTAACAGAGGCAAAGTTGACACAACCTTATTTACTAAGAAAGAAAATAAAGATTTACTAATTGTTCAAATCTATGTTGATGATATTATTTTTGGTGCTACTAATGAGGTTCTTTGCAAGGAATTTTCTAAGTTAATGCAGGGAGAATTCGAGATGTCTATGATGGGTGAACTCAATTTCTTCCTTGGATTGCAAATCAGACAGCTAAATGATGGTATCTTCCTCAGTCAATCCAAGTATCTAAAGGAGCTGTTAAAGAAGTTTGGTATGGAGAATGCCAAGCCAATGGGAACACCTATGGCTACTGCAACCAAACTGGACATGGATGAGAATGGGAAGATGTTTGACATTACTCAGTACAGAAGAATGATCGGATCTCTGCTGTACCTAACTGCCAGCAGACCTGACATTATGTTCAGTGTCTGCATGTGTGCAAGGTTCCAATCATGCCCCAAAGAAACCCATGCAACAGCTGTGAAAAGAATTTTTAGATATCTTATTGGAACATCACAGATGGGTCTTTGGTATCCAAAAGGCAATGGAGAAGATCTCAAAGGATACACTGATGCTGATTTTGCATGATCCAAAACTGACAGAAAAAGCACAAGTGGAGCCTGTCAGTTTCTTGGAGGATCCCTGGTCTCATGGTTCAGCAAAAAGCAAAACAGTGTGGCCTTATCCACTGCAGAAGCTGAGTATGTTGCAGCTGGAAGCTGTTGTGCCCAAGTCATCTGGATGAAACAGCAGCTTGAAGATCTTGAGGTTAAAATGAAAGAGACACCAATCATGTGTGACAACCAAAGTGCTATAAATATCACCAAGAATCCTGTCATGCATTCGAGGACTAAACATATTGAAGTTAGGCACCACTTCATAAGAGATCACGTTCTGAAAGGAGAAGTTAGATTGGAGTACATCCCAACAGAGGATCAAGTTGCTGATATACTCACAAAGCCTCTATCAGAAGACAGACACTGCAAAATAAGGAGAGAATTGGGAATGGTAAATCCCAATGAATTGTAAGTCATTTCTGTGCAAGTCTGTCTTTAGAACTTTTAATATTAGAATAAATTCTAACTTGAGCATCGGAGTATGTTTTAGTATAGTTTCAGGTGCTCCTTGTGAAAATCAATGGCTAAAAGTTTGAAAGATTGGAGCACTCCAGATTGGAACAACCAGAAAATGAAGAGAATGATAATTATTCTGAGTTCTGGATCCATTCTGTAAGTTTTTAAAGTTGAAATTTGTATGTTGTTTGAATACTAGAAAAATCTCTTTGATAATCTATGTTTTTGAACTAGTCAACGTGGTCAACATTCGAATTTTGGTTGACTAACAGACGAACTTTGGCCTGTTATGTCTTGGAACAGTTCTCGGTTATGCCTCGAAATTCGTCTGTTGATGCTTGAAAGTTCGAATTTTCAAAGACAAAAAAATATATATATATATATATATTTTCAACGTCATAGTTGTTCATCATTGCTATATGAAGCATTACTTCTTAACATACGAATGTTGAACAATCTTGACAAAAGTTGAAAAATTCGAATTGTCAAGCTCAAAATTCGTCTGTTGAACCATGTTCTTGTTGATTGTATCACTGAAAGATGAAGTTCTGAATGCTTAATTCGTCTATTGACTGTTGATTTGATTATTGTCTGCCTTTTTCTTTTCAACATTCGAATTTTGTTGGAACAAAATTCGTCTGATGTGCTTGTATTGTTTGTTTCAAGCCACTGTCAGACGAACTTTCAAGATGAAAATTCGTCTGTCAGTAAGCTGTGCTGAACGGTTTAACTTGTAACTGCCCGAAGTTCGAATTTTGACCTCTCAAAATTCGTCTGTCAGACGGTTACACACGTTAAATGCGTCAGTTTTCCACAGAACAGACGCAACCCTATTTGTAACCTCTCTAAGTCTGTTCTGATTCTCTCTTCAATCCTCTTAACTTCTGTCCAAAAACCGTCTTTTTCCACCGATTAAACTTCCTTTCGCATCATATAAACCCATTCTCAGCCACATTCTGCTTCATTCAACCGAGAAATGGCAAGAGTTAAAATTCCTGGAACAGGAAAAGCTGTGGCCCGTCCGAAAAGGAATGTTAAATCACAATATGCTACCAAAGAAGGAGAGAAATCAAAGAGAAAAGCCGAACCCAGTAAAGCTACTCCCTCTAAACGCCAGAAATCTTCATCCAAAGCAGAATCCCAGAAATCTGGCCCTTCCTCTTCAAAAAGTGTAGAACCGTCTGCTCCTGCTGCTGCCTCTTCTGCCTCTTCCAGTACTGAATCTGGAGAGTTTGAATTGACTACACTACCACTATGGAGCACTCCTGAGATTCAAGAAGAGTACACTACCAAGTTTTCCAACAAAAAGGTAATCAAGCCTCATTGTGTGAATGTGGAACAATTTCTGATTTCCAACAATTTTGATGCTGCTATATGGTTGTTAAGATATAAAAATTTGTTGGAAATTGCTGAAAGATATGATGATGAAGTAGTGAAGACTTGGTATGCGTCTCTTAAGTATAACAGCAAGAAGATGAAATGGGAGGTCACCTTGAGATCAAGGACCATTTGGCTTGCTGATGAAACATTCAATGAGGTGTTAGAAATCCCAGGACAAGATGGGCTAAAAGTTGACTTAACAGCCTCTGGGTATATGGATGAGGCAAGCACAGCAAATGAAGAAGGTGGATCCTTTCTGTACTACAAGGAGAGCACCATTTTGGACACCTTATTCAGGAGAAGGGAGAACAGGCCAACAATAAATCTGTTGAAGCCCACAGACCTAAGTGTACAAGTCAGAATCCTGCACTACATAGTGTCAAGGATCATTTTCAACAAGGGTGGTAGCTTCAATCTGATAACAAGGGCAGAGGCTCATGTGATGACTGCTATCATTCGTGGGAAGCTGATCAATATGGGTCATATCATCCTTCAGCGAATGATAAAGGCAAGGGATCAGAGGAAGGATTCCACACTCCCCTATGCTGCAATTGTTTCAAGAATCCTGCAGCATGCTAGGATTCAGCACATTGAGAAAGGGAAAGGGAAACTCACTGAGGCATTCAAGGAGGAGGAACTGCAAAGAATGGGCATTGAGAAAGATGAAGGACGATGGGTTGGAAAGGGAGCAGGAAAAACTGAAGACCTGTTCTTTGTCCCTGATGCATCCCTCCAACAAGAAGGCACTTCTGAGGCCCCTGAAAGATCCTTACCTCAGCCTTCCCAGACAATTCCATCTCCCTCCAGGCCTACTCACCCTCCTTCCACTCCCTCCTCACGAGCCAAGCCAACTAAGATCACTGAGTTGTTTGACAGTCTGTCAACACTCATTCTCAGCATTAAAGATGAGCAAAATGCCAAATTTGCTCATCTACAAGATCAGATCCATCAGTTGGCAGTGAATATGAAGGTGGTGGCTGATGCATATGAAGAGATAAGAAATGCAATTCCTACCACTTCAGCTCCACCTCAGCCTGGTGTCCCTGAGCCTACTCTGTCTCCATCCCCTGTGCCTCCAAGTCCCTTTGAGATTGCCTCCTCTGACCATGATACTGATATGGATGGTGATGGTGCTATGAAAACACCAAGTCCTGGTCCACCCTTGGACTATGGATTAGAAGGAGAAGGTCTTCAAGAATCAAGCCCTCTTGAGCCAATGCAAGAAGATGCTCTGGATTCAATTCTGTCCATTCAAGAATCAGAGCAAGTTGAAAGACTGGTTGAAGCCATTTCAACCTCTTCTGTGCCAGAAGGAGCAAGCAATGTGGAAAGGAGCATTGTGCCTGTTGTAGATTATCTTGCCATTGCTCACAATGCTCTGCTGCTAGCTCAAAGGAGAAGGCTGGAAGAAATGTTTCCTCCTACTGAACCACCTTCTCAATCTATTGCTGCTTATGGGCTTTCAGAGCACCAGAGAGCTCAACTAGCTCTTTCTAGGCAGGAAATGCAAGTACTGCTTGAGGTCTCTGATGATGATGAAGAACCTGCTGAGCCCCCTGCACCAGTTCAGCCAGAGATTCCATTTGCTCCTGTCCCCCTTCGTGCTGTTCCTATCACTCAGATACCTCCTCCAATGGACTTTGTTGGACTTCCTGATGATGCCAAAAAGGGGGAGAAGATAAAGCAAACTGGGAAGCAAACTGGGACCAAGCAAGCTGGAAAATCTGCTGAGCCATCTGGAAAAGGAAAGACTTACAGCAAGAAGCCAAAGAAGAAGTGATGACTTAGATCTTAGGCTGATTATTCTTGTTGTATCTTGTTTTATTTGGGTGTTTTGTATTTGGTTGTTTGATTTTAAGAACTACTCTTTAATTGGAATTTGTATTACAATAGTTTGGTGATATATAGTATGTTCTTGATTGCAATATTTTGGGCGTTAAATCTCTTCACTTAATCTGTTATTTTGATATCTTATGCATATGTTGAGGGGGAGCTTATGAAAGCAAACCCAAGTACTAATCCAGTTTGTGAGTTGTTTTGTCATCATCAAAAAGGGGGAGAATGTTGATGAAAGAGTTTTGATGATTTTAAACCAACACTCAAGATCTTGGATTGAAGATATCAAAGGAGATCAAAGCTGTTCCAAGTGAAGATTTTCTGAGTATTTGCTGTTAGATCTCTTGTAGGATCTTTAGTTTTTGTTATGATTGGGTAAAAGGTTTTGATTTGAAGAAAAGATGTTTTCAAACTTTGATTTTATGTTAAATCCTTGAATATTTGAAAAACACCCACAAACAGACGAAGGTTAAAAGTTTAAACTAAACTGTCAAGTTAGAAATTCGAACTTTGCCTTTGGAAATTCGAATTTCGAGCTAAAACTGATTAAGTCTGAAGAGATGGCTCTCTGTCAGACGAATTTTGGTGGTTCAAAATTCGAATTTTCATCTAGTCTGAAAGAAGCCTTTCTGGTGACAGACGAACTTCACACTTCCAAAATTCGAATTTCAAGTAAAATGAAGTTTGTGAAAACCAAAGAAATTCGTCTGAAACCATGACAAAGTGCATCTGAAATCAAAAGATATTCAGCTTGAAAAATGCTCTCTGACAGACGAATTTCGAGATTCCAACACTCGAATTTTCATATAAGTCTGAAAGAAGCTTCTTTACAACAGACGAACTTTGAGTCTTCAAAATTCGAATTTCAGACAAAACAAAACTTGAGAAAATAGAAGAAATTCGTCTGAAACTATGTTAAAGTTCATCTGAGATCAAGAATGAGTTAAGTCTCAAAATTGCTCTCTGACAGACGAATGTCACCCTTTCAAAATTCGAATTTCGAAGAAAGTAAACTACTGTGTCTCTTTATACGTTCAATGGACAGACGAATTTTGGATACCAAAATTCGAATTTCGAAGACACTGTAGCAAATTGAAAACACTGTTCACACTTAACCAAAAATCTTTCTTCTTGAAAATTCGTATGTCACATTGTGAAAATGTTTTATAAGTTTCAAAATTCGAATTTCACTTCATGAACAGATGAACTTCGTGTTGTAACGTTGAAAGCTTTAACCTTCGGTTCCTTCGAAATTCGTCTGTTGACCAACCAAAATTCGAATTTCAGTATGTCAGAAACATTAAATGCGGTTGGTAAACGGATAGTTTTTCAGAGTAACCGTTGGATAACTTCCCCAACGGATAGATTTAGTCTCTAACGGATATTTGAGACCTAAATCTATAAATACAACATCATTTGAAGTTGTGGGCATCGAATCAAATTTGTATACACTGAATTTAAGCTAAATCTTCTTCTAAAAAGCTCTTACCCTCTCAACTTCTATATATACACTTAAACTTTCATATCTACTCTTTTCAAGAGAGTTATTTCATTGTAATCAATCTACTCTTCATCTGGAAGATAGATTTACTTGTGAGGGGTATTCACAAGGGGATTGAGAAGCACATAGTGAAAGTGCTTGGAGAGTTTGAGAGAGCTCAGAAACAGAGCATACTCGTTGTACTGTGGCCTTAGCAAGAAGCCCATTGAAATTCTTGCTGTATAGTGGATAAATCTCAAGAGGTGTCTTGGGGACTGGATGTAGGTCAAGTGGAAAGACCGAACCAGGATAAATTACTGAGTTTTCTTCTCCCTATCTTCACTTTTCAGCTTGCTCTGTTTTACGCATTATTTTCATTATACTGTGATATCTCCACTTACCTCACCTTGTGCAGAAAATTTTCAATCTTCCCAATTCACCCCCCCTCTTGGGAAGTCAGCCTTGCTAACATAAATTAGTAGAATGACACTTCAAAATATTCTTTGAGACTTAAACATTATAATGATTTCTTTGTTATTTTTTTCTTTCTTCTCATTTTTTTTTCTCTCTCTTTCCTTCTTTTCTTCCGTTTCTTTCTTTCTTTCTTTTCTTTTGTTTTATTATTATTATTTTCCTTTCTTCCTTCTCATTTCTTTTTTTTTATTTCCTTTTTTTCCTCTCCAATTCATTTTCTTTCTTTTTTTTATTTTCTTTCTTTTCTTTTCTTTTATTGTTTTTTTCCTCTAAAAGGCTATGATATTAGATAATTATATTTTCTCATTTAAGACCATTGAATTCAATTGAAATAAATGTCCTTCAAAGTTATGGTAGAAGGCACATATAGCTTTAAAGGAGGTAACTTTTATATACTTTATAATAATGATAGTTTGGTGGTTGATTACATTATTCTCTCGTGCGATTATGATAATATAACATTTTCTCATAAAATATATATATTTTTAAATTTTTGCCTGGTGGAGTTTTTGGAATCTCCATGAATGTTTGAATTAATAAATTTACTGCATATTGCGATATGCCTCCACTGGTATACTAATCAAATTATGCATTTTTTTATGAAAAATATTTTTTTAAAGATTTTCTTAAATTTGATAAAATTTTGAATAAAAATATTTCTTTAAATATAATTTTATAATATATTTTCAAGTTATTTTATATGAGGTTTTTCAAAACTTCTATAGGTATATAAACCAATTAGTGAACACGTGGGATTTTGGAAATCTCCATGAATTTATTCACAAGTAATAAATAAATAACTAAATTATTTTTATATATATAATATGTATAATTCAATTTTCAAAAATAGCAAATATATATAATTTCTCTTAAAAAAATACAAATCCATTGAGATGAGTTTTTACATTCGAACTACGTGGATTTTGATCCCTATATTAGGGTACTAGGCCCTAGACTCTTATTCTAGGTCAAGTCCATCTTTGTAAATAAATCCATTTTACTTATTTATTTATTTATTTATTTTTCTTGTTTCTATATACATATTTTATAAAGGTAATTAAAATAATTTTAAGGCCCTATTGATTTTGTATAATCAATTTAAGGTAACTGTTCTTATGAACAGGTGTTATGGGGTGTCTAATACCTTTCCTATGACACAATCGATTCCCGAACGCTTTATATTTCATAGACCATGTATTATTTTTTTTTAAAAAAAAGGTTTACCAAAATTTCCCTTTTAAAAATTTTGGTGATGACTCTACTTTATTTTAATTTTTTATTTTTGAAAAATTAAAAATTGGGTGTGATAAGGCTTTACTTGCAATATCTATTTTCTAAGGAGAAGTTCTGCCTAAATTTTAACATAACAATATGGTATAAGGTATTTTAACATGCCTTGATTGATGTTTTATGTACAAATGATAATTTGTATGCATGGAATGTATTTTGCTACAGAGATTGTCATGATTTAATCATCCCAAATACTGAAACTATAGGTTCAAGAAATGGCAAGGATTCAAGGAAAACAAAGGGTAATGAGAAGGATAATGATGATTAGAATGTTATTTGCTATTATGTTATGTCTCTTTGTCTTTTTATGTAAAATTATAGATGAATTTATGAGGATGTATCTTTATATGGTTATGTTTCCTTAAGCTTCCCATGATGTTAGGTATGAAGTATGGACAAGTTATGTGTATTTAAGTATGTTATAAAAGTTAGTTTTGTCAAGTACTTTCCAAAATTGTCTTTTATGACATGCTAAGAATAAAATAAAGCAAGTCTATTTGAAACAGATCATCATATATAAATAATTTATATGTTTGGAAAGCATATAGAATGAGCTTTTTAGGAAGCCAAGAACACCTAATTTGGTTAAGTGTAGAGAAAGATATGAATTTTCAAAATTATGATAGAAAACCTGAAAAGTTGGAAATCTACCAAATGAATAGTGATATTCATGCTAAATGTTGTTCTAATTGGCACATTAAAAAATTTAGTTGCATATTTTTGTCATCTAGAGAATGTTTTAAGCTATTTTCAAAGACTTAAATCATATTCATATAATATTTATAGAATTAGTTATGATTTTTTAAAGTTTAACTAGGAAAATAAGATACCAAATAAGCAGTAACTTGAAGTATTAAATTTTTCTGTTTTAGTCCCTCTTATGATTCAAACTTCTAAAATGGACTAAATCGACATTATATAAGGTATAACACTTGGGACATGATGTAAGGGGATAAGGTGTTATAGTTCAACTAGAGTCTTAGTTTCTACGAACACTACATGCATAGACTATTACTTGAGTTCTCGTATTATAGACTCTATATATTTTGCTTCTATTAGAGTAACCAATAAATATACCTTCATCTGATTGGAAATCAAACTTTTCCAAGTTTTCCTTATCATTGATGTGACTAAAGCATTTGCATCCCAAGATGTGAAGGTGTGACATATTTGAATTCTTCCCTTTGTACAGCTCATACGGAGTTTTGTTGAGCCAAGGACGAACATAGGCTCTATTTATGATACAACATGAAGTGCTCACTGCATGTACCTAAAACTACTTTGAAAGTTTCTTTCCATTTAGCATTGCTCTTACCATTTCCTCCAAACTTCTGTTCTTTCTC
The DNA here is from genome assembly GCA_026686845.1 of Adenanthera pavonina. Lineage (NCBI taxonomy): Eukaryota > Viridiplantae > Streptophyta > Magnoliopsida > Fabales > Fabaceae > Adenanthera > Adenanthera pavonina. Next base: position 3,409,587 of record JAIVEN010000019.1, on the reverse strand, counting down.
TCAACTACCCCATGTTGCTATGGAGTTCTTGATGCAAAGAAGTTGTGATCTATTCCATTTCCTTCATAGAACTCCAGGAAGTTGGTGTTCTCAAATTCTCCTCCATGATCTAACATGGTAACTACAAAAGAAACACCATTTTCATTTTGCACTTTCTTTGCCACGATAACAAATTCAGTAAACATCTCACCATTAGATGGAAAAAATATTTCCAAGTAAATCTTGAATAATTATCTATAATCACAAGCACATATAGATTTCCACTAATGCTCTTAACATGAGAGGGACAAATTAAGTCCATATGGAGTAGCTGCAATGGTCTAGAAGTAGAGATAGCTTTCTTAGGTTTAAATGAAGACTTAATTTGCTTCCCTTGAAGACAAGCATCACATTCTCTATCTTTCTCAAAGGAAACATCAGGTAAATCATTTGCTAGATTATTTTTAACTCGTTTGTTAAGTTGTTTAATGTTAATATGAGCTAATCTTTTATGTCATAGCCATGATTAATCATTTTTACTGATTAAGCAAATGGAGTCAAGCGAGAGAAGTTCATCAAGATCAATGATAAAACAATTACAATCCCTTTATGCTTGGAGAATGACTTTCTTATCTCTTTTTCTAATTACCAAGCAAACTTTGGGGTTGAACAGCAGCCAATTTCCTTTGTCACAAGTCTGGCTTTCACTCAGCAAGTTGTAGTTTATGCCAATCACAAACAGAACTTCTTCAGCTAAAGTTTCAAGATTCTTTCCCACAATTCCTATGCCAGAAAGTTTGCCTTTCTGATCACCACCAAATATTACTGATCCTCCATTTTTGTCTCTAAGTATGATGAACATGTCCTTGTCATTAGTCATATGCCTCGAACAAGCACTATCCATGTACCATTTGGTATTTTTCTTTTCTTTAAGGCAAACCTACAAAAGATGAATCAGGTCTAGTTCTTAGGTACCTATATTTTCTTGGGTTCCTTTTCTGTTAGTGAAATCACCCTTAGGTACTAAAGTACCTTTGGGAACTAATTTCATCTCATTGCCAATTCTCTTTTTTGTTGAATAGATAAGAATTGGAATTATGACCTTTGTAGTTATATAAGTGACAAATTGAGAATGGGCTACTAGAAAATATAGAAGGAACAAATTAATTCATGTAATACTTTTGTCTAGTTTTAGGCTTTTTAGTTCTTGAGACAAATTTGTCATTGCATCAGTCATAGTGCAGCACCTTACTTTTAGCTTTATTTTCTATGTATTAGACCTCATTAAAGTCCAATTATACTTGATTAGGAGCTTAAATCACTTAGAAATGAAAATCAGAATTTTCATAAATTTTGGTGCTGTTCACTTGGCATTTTTCATTTTTCTCGGTGAATTTTCAAAATTCATAACTAAATCTATAAAAATCGTGTGAAGGTGACTCAGTCTCTAACAATAGGTAAAAACATTCTCTACATGAAAAATATGAATTAGGACATTCACTTGTCCAATACATACGGTTTATTCCTTAAAATTTACAGTATATTTGGTTACTTTGTATCTTCCCGGGATTTTGGCCTCAAAATTAAAAATTCATATCTCCTCCTAACCTAAGCTAAATCATGTATACTTTATGTCATTTGAAAGCACTATATGTCTACCATTTAGAAATATTTTTCTTATACATTTATTCTTTTTTTTACTACGATAGTATCAACTTAAACCTCTAAGCATCAAAACTTAACTCTAACAAGACTAGTTTTAGGAAAACCTACATATCCTTTAATATATAGATCCAATTGTTTCCAAACTAGTTGTATTTTAAACTATGTCATAGACTTTTCCACGAATGTAAACCACTCTATTTTTGGAGCTTTGTATAATTTTATAATGCCTTTTTTTGATCCCCAATATCTATGATTAAAGCTTCCAGTTTTCTAGCCTTGCCCTGTTTTGAACTCTAAATTTGAAAATTTATTAGAAATTCTGAACTAAGTCAAATTGAGTGATCTTTTACTCTTCAAAAAGCTTATTTTATCTACTTTTAAGACATATAAATTACATGTACTAATGGACCCATTTGAAATAGAACACCTGTTCAAACTGCTATAGGTCAATCTTGAGTATAATCATGTCATATCTCATATAATAAGCTTCATAACATAATTCATCCATATTCATTACTCCAATTTCACACATTACATGATAGGAGAGCTTAGGGAAACATAAACATGCATAATTAAAGAGTCTACACCTCATACATTAATTGGTATATAATCTCATATCATGGCATTATAACTTGAAAAATCAAGCTAATCATGAGGTGTAGACTCTGTAATTATGATTAGCTTGATTTTTCAAGTTATAATGCCATGATATGATTAGCTATATAACTATTGAGATTCCTTTAGCTCCTCTTGGACCATTGGCTTGGCTTAACCCTAATATGTAAGTCATTTAGAGAGGGTGAGATTCAAGGAATCTCAATAGTTATATTCCATCAAGCATTCACATTATCATAATATTTCATAAAATCATCAATTGAAATCATGAAATCATATTATGTCATATAATTTCATAAAAATTTTGGCATGGTAACACCTTAGAATTGGATATTCTAGGGTTATAACACCCTTCAAATAACTAGCCAACAATGCATTCTCAACATAAATCATTCAAACAAAAAGATGGCATAACCATAAAAAACAAAGTATGACAATATTAGGTATAATAGGAAAAATAACTACCTTGTAGCTTTCCAATGTTCACCAAACTTTGAATGCACTTTCTTTGATCCTCTAACACTTCTTAGAGCACTATATCATTGTACAATAAGGCCATTAGCCAATGCTTACACAATCCTCTTCACAAAGTGACAAACTTGGCTTAAAATTTCACTTTCTGATTCTTAAGGAAATTCCTATACAACACACCCATTCCTACCTATTCTGAATCCAAGGAATCCATTTTTAGAGTTAAAAACTTGAAATTCCTCTCCAATATTAAACTCTAAATGGGCAGAAAATTTCCATAAATTGTACAAAAATAATAACTCATCAAACTTTGAAACCAATGTTATAATCTTATATCTTGTGGCCTGTACTTCGCTTTTCATGGATTGGTTTCTTCATGGCTCAACTTTTTCTCTTTGCTCTCTCTTTAAGATGAAAATTTCAGAGAAAAATAGTGAGAACATAGTCCTCAAAATTCTTCAAAAACACTAGGAATCACAAGAAAATGGTTGCTAGAGATTACCTTGAGAAATTGAGACCAAACCTTTGGCTTTTCTTCTTTCTTTTTCTCCTTGGGTTTTCATGTCTTCTTCCTCTCTTCTCCCTCTGTTTAGACATATTTGAGAGGTGATGAAGATGGATTATGAGGGTAACCAAGGCAATTAGGTATTAATAGGTCATAAAGTAACTTTAGTAAATTTTATCTTGAACTTTTTTGCATTTCTTCTTCAAAAGCTTGTTAACTAATTTCACTTATATCCCAATCAATAGTCAGATGTGACTCACATTATTTTTTGGCCAAAAATTACTTCAATAATTTTTATGGGTTAAAATACCCTTTACAAATTAAATTTACCCATACCAATTAAGTATTTTTGCTAAAATTGGCATTGAATTGATACAGAATTATCAAAAAATAACTTTTAGACTAAAATTACTACCTTGATCTAAAATATATTTTAGCAAGATCTAATCATTGTTCTTGAATTGTTACTACTTTTTTTTACAGTCTAAAATAACTTTTCTCAGATAAAATATTAATATTAAATCTTAATTGCCTAATAAATATTATTTTGATCTTAATAAATTACTTAATAGATTCCATTCGGCGAGGCTCATCAAAGGCTTCATTTTGACTATAATTTTTCATATTTTCAGAAATACCCTTAACTAGAGACAATTTATAATTTTTGAATCTTTCGGGTTATTAGCTATAATTTTTCTCAAAGCTTATTTGACTTCACCCATGTGACTTCCATAGCAAGGACTAAGTTGCAAAAATATTTTATTTCTTTAGATAAAGTATAATTTTCTCATTTTTCTATTTAATCAGAAAAAATAACATCTTTGTCTTTCTTTATGCTTAACCATGTCTCTCCGTTTTTCCTAATTTCTCATGTATTTTATGATATCAATATTTTTTTCTTAGAGATTAAATGCAATACTCATATTTTACTTCTAATTTGGGAAATGTATGTTCTTCACCGCACTGGATCAAAACATAATTATCCATTCTTTTAGGCACTTTCTTGTAATTTTATCTATAGACTAATGTTTTATTATTTCTTTTTCAACTATTTATATTAACTTTCAAATTAATCTATCTCTCAACCTAGACATCCCGACTACTTAATACTTATACCGTTGCACTAAGCTCGAGACAAAGTTTCATCCAATTGGTATATTACATATCTTTTTTGGCTCAGTTCTGAAATTAATTTTTGTTAAGAACCTTATGGAAAGTTAATTACAATTAAGGATCAAGTATAATTTCTCTTAAAGACCATGTAGAAGATTAATTTCATTAAAAGACTAAACATATTACTTTACTATCTTATTTCCTTTCGCATCCTTTCATGCACTCTATGGTATCTCATAAAAATAGGGATATTACACATAGCCTATACCAGCTTTGTTACTAACACTTCTTTGTTCTCCCAACATGATACTCAAAATCTCTTTTCTTCTAGTGAACTTAGTAAGTGTTTTATATAGATCATTTTTCTTAGCTTTCAATGCAACACATGAGATACATGAGTTTAATTTTTCATTTTCAAAGATTTTGATTTTTTTTCTTAGCTTCCCTTTTCAAATCTTTTTCCTTTTTGAGTTCTTCTTCTTAAACAAAGGTTTCCTTTTAGTTCTAAAAAGCTCTTTAGTTATTCTTACATACTTATCATGCAGTTCATGAAATGCAGCTTGTAATTCATTGTAGCTAGGTTCAAGATTTTTTACCTCAACTTCCTCAAGCTCAGATAATACACTTTGCACTTCTTTAGTTTGAGCCATGAAGTAGATGTTGGCAACTTCTTCCTCATCTAAGCCATGGCTCCCTTTTGCTTAAGGTACCAACATCTTTCCTTGCGAATCTTTTATTGTTGTATCTTTTCATTTTGTAAAACTTGCCAAATTTCTTGACAAACATTGCCATAGTCTCCTCATCTACTTCTTAATCTTCCTCAAAATCATCTAAGTCTTCTTGATCAACTTTCAAGGAAAGACTTTTTTTTTCTTCTTGTCTTTAGATGCCTCTTTCAAGGCATTGATCTTTACCTCATGTTTAGCAAGAGTTCCAAATAGGGTAGAGACTGAGCTCATTGATGTTTCTCTAGCTTCTTTAGTGGCAATAATTTTGGGTCATTCAATAGGAAAAGCTTTAAGGATTTTTCTAACTTGCTCTGGTTGATAGTATTCTTTGTTGAGAGCCTTCAACTTGTTAATGATGTGAGCAAATATCATTTACATTTCTTTCATGTTTTCTCTATCCTTCATCTTGAAACTCCCATATTCAGTAGTGAGAGTGTCAATTTTGTTTTCTTTGACACCTTTAGTGCCTTCATGAGCTATCTCCAGAGCTTCCCACATTTCTTTGATAGTGGAATAGTTACAAATTTTGAAGTATTCATTTTCATTGAGAGTATACATGATGACTTGCTTTACTTTTCTGTTTAACATTACTCTCTTCATCTTATCATCACTCCAGTGGCCCCTAGTTTGTCTTATTCTATGCCATCCACTATATGTTTTGGCTTGAAGTCTACAATTTTAATAACAACCCAAGCATCATGGTCCAATGCCTCAAGGTAAAGCCTCATCTTCATCTTCCAATAGGTGAAATTTTAGCCATTGAAACTAGAAGGTTTGTTGACGTTGCGTCCATCTGGAAGAACTATGTCACTAAGTCTAGTCGTAGAGTTACTCTTGAATTGTGAGATCCTTTATGAGAACCTAAGCTCTGACACCAATTGTGAGTGCAGTTGGATTGCCCTTTAGGAGGATACATTAGGCTTTTGAAATTTTTCTGCAAAACAAAATAAACAAATACAACAGTGTAAGCACACCAAAAACAAAGTAATAAGCCAAAACTTAAAAGAGCTAGGGAAGAGAGAATAAACATAAGAGTTTATCCTGGTTCAACCTTTTCATTTGATCTACGTCTAGTCCTCAAGTCACCACTTGAGATTTTTCCGCTATCTTGTAAAATTAAATTGCATTCTTACATCATCACAGTACAAACCATAGGTTCACTTACTAGAACTTGAGAAACTCTCTATACTCCCTTATAATGAGTGTTTACAACAATCCCTTAGTATTTCCCACACTAATTTTGCTACTCAAAAAGTGTAAAAAAGATTTCACAATATAATCTCTCTAAAAGAGTGGTTATGAAATAATAACAAAATCTTTCTTACTCTAGAAAGTGGGTAGGTAAAGCTTTGAATGTGAGTAATAATGATTCATCAACAATTCAACTCAATAATACTTAATACTCTTACTAACTAACTTAAATGAGATCGTATATATAGATTTTCAACAAATCTAACCATTATAAATGAGAAATAGTTGTTATAGTGAGTAGCAATGTTAACCTACTGCATTTAATGTATTGTTAGAGGTTAGTCGACAAACTATGTTGGTTAATGTCACAAACTTCAACTAGCTATTAGACATATTTCATAATGTTAGACCAGGTTAGTCGATATACCTAGGGGGTTAGTAGAGCAAACCATAGTAAAATAGAAAGAACTATTAAATTTTTATGAAAATGTCTAAGGTTTGTCAACAAAGCCCAAACTTAAGTTACCCAAAAAGTGTCTTCGAAGGTTAGAAGACAAACCTTCCTAGGATGTTACACTTTAGTCTATAAGCTTCAAAGACTCAACACTTGATTTTATTTTGAAAAAAAGGGTTAGTTGACAATCATAGAGGATAATCAACAAAGCTACACTCCATGAAAATGGGTTGCTCTCGGGTTGGTTAAGTTAGAAGACAAACCTTAGGAATTAGTCGACTGTCGTGGCTTGATAGAGGGACAATCCTTTCTAAAACTTAGCATTTTCCTTCTAACCTATCACCTTTAGTCCACTAACATCTTTCCCAAAGGTAAGATCATCTATGAACACAGAAGGTTAGTCGACAAGCCTAAATTTTTAGTCCACTAACTTACTTCTTGATAGAAAAACTTTCTAAAAACCTTTGAACACTCACTCAATTATAGTATAATCATAAAGATTGAGATTTATTTAATCACCAATATTTACCTATTTCATAGGAACAATCAACTTTTTTGCACATTATGGGGTGCATTTGCTGATGGTATTATGACCTTTATTAAATCATATCCTCCTTTGCCAAGTACTATAATTCTTCAATGGGGGAAGATCAAGGAGTTCAATGGTAAATCATTAATTATGTTGTACATATTTTGTTTATTTAATTGTAATAATATTTGTATAAATATAATAACAAAGTCATGCTATTCGATACTCATAAATTTTTATTCCCCTTATTTAAGCATTTTTAATATTGAATTTTGGCTAATTTTGTGTGATTTATATGATATTTAGGAAATTAGCCTAAATATTTTGTGTAATTTTGTGTGTTTATTTAATAATTCTTATTGTAATTATAGGTCATTTGTGGTTTTATTATAATTAAGGAAATGATTCAGAATTGACCACTTTACGGCAAAATTGTTAAAGAGGTTTGAAAATTTCTTTTTATCATTTTATTTCCTTTATTTTTATTATTATAACTTATAATTTTCCTCCAAATTGAGCCTAAACTTTGTCATATGACTAATTTAATTTGCTTGGACCAAAAATTTAATTTGATTTATGTTACATCCTCTTTAATTGAGAACATAATCTATCTGATATAGCATTTTCTTATAGGTCATGATCCATGAAGATTAAAATTTTAAAGGGACATTTTGGCCATCAGAATGAAGGAATTTCATGGGAAATTTATGTTCCTAGCTTATCCATTTTTCCTTATCTTTAATTATCCATTTATGTTTGTCTTTATTTTAATTGGTCCACATAACACTTTCTTGCTTCATTTTCCCTTAACCAAACATGGCTAGGGTCATTTTCTTTCTTTTTGGATAGCTCCTCTCATCACTCGCAAAGGGGAACGGCCGACACCTCCTCTATTCATCTCATTTCTCTCCTCTTTCTCAAGCTTCGCGTTGCATCCATTTCCTTGGCAATAACCTCCCGTTTTTAGTAGTATTCCTCCATCCCACCACATATTTTCTTCATTATCCGATCCTTCCCCTACTTCCTCTCCATTATTCTACCAAGATCCTTTATCTTTCCATCTCTTCTCCAGTTGGGCAAATTTCACCATGGGAGATTAGGAAGCTTGAAGCCATGCGTGTCTTGCTTGTGTACACCATCTACAAATAGAGCAACCAATGTTCTGTTGTCCAGCTTGCCATGGCCGAATTACTCTTGATTTCCGTTGGAGTCATTTTCATTCAAATGAGGAACTAGGTTGCTTATAAGTCTTTCAAGGGGCAAGCCAAGGAATTTGGGACTTAAGCTTGACTAGAGCATAAATAGAGGAATGGTAAGTTCTCTTTTATCATCTTTATTTTTCTGAATTTTATTTGATTTTATCTTAGATTTTCTAAGTTAAGATTGATGAAAATATATAAATATTTTAATAATTGGAGACTGGATTTGAGTTTAGAATACATTGTATACATTATTATAGTTGTTTAATGTTGATTTGAGGTAGATTTAAACTTGTTTCAGATCTGGAATTTTGTTTATTTTGCTCAATTTGGTGTTATCTTAATTAATTCGTTGGTTTATGATGCAATCTAGATAATGTTATGTTTAGTGCTGCATAATTAGGGAGTTAATTATCTAATTTGGTTTAATTAGATAATTTTATCCAATTTTCCAGATTTAATTAAACTCAATTAACATTGGGATTAACTTAATTAATTAGATTAGACTAATTCTAGATAATTAATTAACAACTAGAGGTATCTAAGATTAATTAATTATTTAGATTATACTTAACGTAATTAAGTGTCTAATCTAATTAGTTTACTTAATTAAGAATTTACACATTTCTGTTTTAATTGAACTCAAGCTATGATAGGCCCAAATTACTTGTCAAGCCCATGAATGATCCACATTTTCCAAAATTGAACACTTATTTTTTTTAATCCTTATTTAGTGTTTAACTTATTTTAATTTGGTTTAACTTTGAATTAAAAACAAACCCCCCCTAAATCTTAGTTGATAATTACATTTTCATATTAAGTAGTTTGCATCGCATTTCATAAAGAAAATAATAATAATATAGTTGCATTAGCATTTTAATTTAATAATAATTAGTTTACATTTTTTATTTTAATTTAGTTAGTTTAGTTTACATTTTATTTCATTTAGGATTAATTTAAGATTTGCATTTTAGTTGCATAGTAGCTTAACTAGTTGCATTAATGTATTGCATTATAATTTAGTTAATTTTTCTTAGTTTTAATTTTAATATTTCCATTATTAATATTACTACTACTGCTATTATTATTATTATTATTATTATTATTATTTTAGTCATTTAGGTGCATCATTTTAGCTTAGAAATTCACAATCTCTTACTTGCATATTAACAATTGCCTCTCTTAGAACACGACTTAGATTACCCCTATACTGTAAATAATTTGCACCTAGTATTAAATTGTATAGCCATCAACATGGCTCGTCATTATTCCTTCATATTGACTCTAGGTATCCGTAAAATCTCTAACTTCGTATATTACTTAAGACTCTTTTTACATCCTACCATTCTTGAAGTATTGAATTTTCTATCTAGGTATGTCATTTCAGTTATTTTCTATTAATTCCATTTGATTTCAATTATGCTAAGTTTAAAATTTTAAATTAGTTCGTTGGCCCAAAAAAAACTTAATTTATTTATACAATTAAAATCTTAAAATATGTAATTTATGGGATATATGATTTATTTAGCAACTTAGAATACTATAATCTATATAACATTTTCAATATATGGACTTTTTTATTATAATTATACACATGTCCCATCAAATATCTATTATTATTTTTAATTTATTTATTTAAGCTATGATATACGATGGCCTTAATGTCTCTGTTGTCGTATAAGAATATAATCAATAGGTAAATAGTCGAATTATTAATTAAAAGAACTTTTTGACAAGTTTAATATCTTTAACAATTGATTTATTCCCATTGAGCTAATATTTCGTTATATCTTTAATACTAGATATTTAATGTGAAATGAGTTTGATTATTTAGATTTGATGAGTGTTTGATTTTTTTATTATATGTGGAATACAAATTGATAAAAGAATTAAATGCTAGATTGATTTTAGTTACGGTTTTAGAATAGTGTTATGAATTAATTATGTGTAATATATTTTATATTATAATTTAATATAAACCGTTATACCATTAAGTTGGATTACACATGTTGATACTATTTGATAGTATAGTTGAATGCTGGAAGATGATGCTTAAATATGATTTATTACTCTATAAAATTGAACATGAAGTTATATGGTATTAATATGAATTACTTAAATATCACATTTTTATAATTGTATTGAAATTTATAAGATCGTGGATCTAGGAATGTCATTTTTGTTAGTTTATTATTGTATTGGGTATCAATGTTTAATTTTATATTGCAATCCACTAGTTTTGGAAGTGATGCCTTCATTGGAAAACACTAGCTAACCCACATTAGTAATCAGACAACAACGTCTATGAGCGATTACATCTTACAAGTTCAAACTAGAAAGAAGCTTATTGAATTGAGAGGATATTTAGCTGTATGTCCCATTATATTTATTCTACTTTTAATACAATGTTACTACTAATTATGTAATATATATATATATACAATTATGCATTATGTGTAGTTCATAACAAGTATATTTGTTTTTCTTCCCATAGGGTTCTGTATGCTTATCTCTTACTACCATTCGTGCTATTGATGCTGATAAAGGTTGGTTTTGTAATGGATGCAAGATTGTGAGAAGTGTGGTTTCAGATGGGAGTGGATTCTACTATGAGAATTGTGATAAGATAGTCAATACTGTGTTACCAAGGTACTAATCATAGATGTTGGGTTGTGATTTAGCTTACTTTATATAAATATGTGGAGTTCAAACTATTGGTGATTGGTCCTACATATAACCAACTTTTTTTAAATCAATGCAACATGGATATATTATTTAATTGAATCTAATATTAAATTATATTAACTAAGTTATATATTATTGTTCTTTTATATATTACTATATATACGTACTTCATTTGCACTTTCTTGCTTTAGTTGACTCATTGAGAGGTCTCATCAATCATGAGCACATCAAAATCATAGCCAAATGTCAATCTCTTACTTGACTCCTATAGTTCTCATGTCAAGATATATTTTGGTCAGGTTCAAAGTACATTTCATCATGTATGATGACACTGGATCGACAACATATTGATATTTGATTGTGAGGTCTTTAGGTTAATTCAGTGTAGTGCCTTGAAGCTATGTCAATCTGAAGCTGAGGTACATTTTAATCATAGGAAAATTATACAATTGTAATATTACGTGTTACCCTTCCTAATTACTAGTTATGTGTGAAGAATGGAGGATATGGTAGGAATGTGTCTTAGTGCTTTGATAGATTTATTGGGAAGAAGTTTGCCTTTGGAAAAAGATTTCTGATGGGAATGATAAAGGCTATTCATCTAACTATGTGGTGCAATGGTTGTCCAATAATGGGGAAGTACTGAAGGCGTATGAAGATGATCTTTACTCTTCGCCATTATCTTCTCCTGCTGAATCAAATAGTCCTTCTGTGAGTAGTGACATGTAGTTTATTTTGTATAATATATATTCAACATATTCAATTGTGATTAATTGGCAAATTAAATTTATTTACACAAGTGTTGGATTCACCCTTCATACCATTTGAAGTAGGTGCAAGGGATGTATTGACACCCATTACACCATCTAATGTCAGTAGCTTTGAAAAATTAGGTGGTTATGCTAGTGAACGGTGTCCCTCTTTTGAGATGTGCACTAAACTAAAATAATGTGTCAAGGTGGAGGAGTAAGTTTATGGGAGTCATACAATAGGGTGACATGTGGGAGTTTTTCATAAGAATAAATATCACGATAATCTTGGATCTTATGCTTTGGTATTTGAAGTTTGATTTATTGTTTCTTAATTGTGACTTTATGGATATGACAATAAAGTTTATGTTTTAAATCGTTTGGGAATTGTATTTTCATGTTTATTATGCCTGGTGTATCCACGAAAATTGTGTTTTATCACTGTATAATGATATCTAAACAAATTTTTTAGTATATTAGGCTTATATACCAAGCTTTTACAACACAAAAAGAATTCAATTTTACATCATGACATATGTAATATAATATACTATATATGATAAAATAAATATTGATAAATTAACCTATAGTAGATTTGGATTATTATGATAAAAATATTGTAAAATATGAAGGGTTCATATTTGATTGATCTAATTAGATTATAATATGCCTAATTTTGAAATTAGATTTAGATTTATATTTTAAAACAGAATCATATCTTGATTGGTTAATAAATTTTATAAGTTATGATCAAATGTTGCAAATATAAATTATTTACCAACTTTAAATTAGTAAGATAAGATATTATAAAATTAGTTATATATAGATCATAGTCTTAAAATGCATATATTCTTATGTAAATATTATCAGTTAGGATTATGGTCTAAGATACAATTTGTTGAATTAAAAGTTTTGATGATTCTAAATAACTAGAGCTTAGAAAGGAGAATATCGAAGGAGTATCAAATGAAAATGTGAAAAAATCCAATAAAGAACATGTGAAGATTTAATTGTTAGGATTTCTCATTATATACACTAGGTAAAAAGCTTTGATTCTCACTTATTTTTGTTGTCATAGATTTTAAACAAGTGATTTAACGTTATCCCATGATAGCATATATTAAATTTGAAAAATACTGGCTAACAGAAAAATTTTGCTTATTCACTCATATGTATTTTGTGCAAAATTCAAACTTTGCTTAGTGAAATTTGAATATACAAAGGTTTCATCTCTGACAAATAAATTTCATAAACGAAATTTGAATTTTGATCTAAGCACTGTCAGTGAATACGTGTAAAATTTGTATGAAGTTTGATTAAAATTTGAATGTTGATGAAGTTCAAAGAGAATTCAAAGTTACCATCTTTGACAAATGAACTTTGAACTTCAAAATTTGAATTTCAAAATAAGAACCTATAAGTCTAGTTAGAGCATGTCTTTGACAGACAAATTATATAGTTTAACATTCAAATTTTACAAAGGTGAATTTTTGTACCATGTTGAACAAACCACTAACAGACAAATTTCAACTCTTGAAATTTGATTTTCAAGTGCACTGTGAAAACATGAGACAGCTGTTTAAACTCAACAGATGCACTTTTGATACGAAAATTCATATGTACTAACATGGGATATCTTTAACAAACTCAAAATTCGAATATCACATTTCAACAAATGAATGTTTAAGTTCAATATTGAAATCTTTAACCTTCTATCTTTAAGAAATTCATCTATTGTACCCCAAAATTCAAATATTGGCATGTCAGACACATTAAATATAGTTGGTGAATGGCTATTTTTGCAGAGTAATTATTGGTTAAAGTTTCTAATAGCTAGATCTTGTGTCTAACGGTTAGTTAAGCCATAAATCTATAAATAGAACTTCATTCAAAGTTGTGAATGAGGATTTTGAGCTTGTCTATGCAATTACTTTACTGAATTTCTATGTCAAAGTCTTTTACCTACACACACTACATTTACTGCACCTAAACTTTCATATTCATTCTATTCTATAGAGTATTTATTCTGTATAAAAATATTTTTTCATCTAGAAGAAGAATTCTTTGTGAGGGGAGTTACAAAGGGAATTGGGAAACACTTGTAAAAGTATTGAGTGTATATTTTAAGTGTTCTAAGAATAGAGCACAAGTTTATACTGGGGTATTGCAAGGAACCCGTTGAATTCTTGCAGATATTGAAAATCTCAAGTGGTGGTTTGAGGACTGAACATAAGTTAAGTGGATCAACTGAACTAGGATAAATTTCTGTGTCTCTTCTTCCCTTACCTTTCATTTTCACTGTACTCTATTTTTCTGCAAACTTTTGCTTTCACTGTGAACTTATATTTTTGCAAAAAATTTTGAACTTTCTAATTCATCCCCTATTGGGAATCTGGCTATTCTAACAAGTGATATCAAAGCTTGGACTTCCAACAAAATGAATTAGGGAGAAGCTATGGCTGGCTTAAGGGAGAACCTATTTGCAGAGGGCGTAAATATGAACAGACCTCCAGGTTTTGCTGGTTAAAATTATACATACTGGAAGATAAAGATGAGGTTGTTCTTAAAGATCTTGGATCTTAACTTATGGTCCATAGTAGAAAAGGGAGATTTTGTCCCCACGAAAAGAAACGAGAAAGAGCAATAGATAGAAAAGCCACAAGCAGAATGGGATGATGATGATAAAAGAAGAGTTTTGCTTAACACTAAGGCTCAATTTTCTATAGTGTCGTAGGATAAATGCTTCAAAGTATCCTCATGCACAACTACCAAAGAAATGTGGGACACTTTGGAGGTAGCTTATGAAGGAACCAATGGAGTGAGGGACAACAAAATCAGCACTCTTATTAGAGAGTATGAAGGATTCAGAATGAAAGAGGGAGAAACTATCAAAGAAAAGGAAATGAGATTCACCCTCATTGTGAATCAACTCAAAGCACTTGGCAAAGACTATAGAGACAGAAAAAGTCAAAAAAATACTAAGAGCTCTTCCCTTAGAATGGCACCCCAAAGTTATAGCAATAGAAAAAGAAAGAGGAGAATCTATGTCCTCTGTTACTTCTTTATTTGACATCCTTGAAGAATATGAGGGCAAGATGAAAGCTCTCAAAGATGGAAGCTAAGAAAATAAAAAAAGAGAGTCTGGCACTAAAAGCTGCAAAAGAAGAAGAAGAAGACTCTCATGATGGAGAAGAACTAGATAAAGAAACTCTTGCAATTCTGGTCAGAAAATTTGGAAAATTCTATAACAAGAAAAGAAGCAAGTTTTTCAAGAAATGAGCAGGAACAAGAAACAACAGAGAAAACAAAGAGCCCATAGCCTACTATGATGTAGGAAGCAAGGGCACATCAAATGAGAATGTCCGTAATTCTTGAAAAAGTAAGAAAAAGAAAAGAAAGCTATTGAGAAGAATAAAGAGAAAAAGATATATATCTCCTCAATCTAGGACTATAGCTCAAATGAAGAAGATGAAGAGAAGGAAGAGATTGCCAACTTATGCTTGATGGCACGTGTTGAAGAAGGAGCACAGAATCAATCTAACAATGATAATGAAGATGAGGTAAATGATTCTAACCCTTTTTATTCTAAATTACTTGATGTATTTCATGAGCTGCATGATGAATTCGTCAAGACTACAAAAGAAGTGAAACTGGCTAAGAAGAGGATTAGTAAGCTAAAATCAACATGTAAAATGCTTGACATTGTATCTCAGCATAAAATTGAATATGTTTGTTGTACATCTTGCATTAAGCTTAAGAAGAATAATGAATATCTTCTTAAAAGTCTAGCTAATCTCACAAAAGGTAAAGACATGTAGTATGCATTACTGGGTAATCAAATGATTGTACAAGGCAAAGCTAGTCTTAGTTATGACCCTTGTGTAGTCAAGGAAATAACTAAGAAGAAAAATCAAAATCTATATATGAGGCATTTTGTGCCTGCAAATGGGTATGAGAAGAAATGTGACTCCATGAAAACTATTGAGACTCATACCTAATCTAAACATGTGAAACAAAAATATTATTTGCATTCCTTTCTTTCTGTATCTCAATCAAGCAGTCCCTTTATCACCTATCACTTCTGTAAGGGACACATTTTTTAGTTCATGCTCTTTAAGAAAAAATGGACTTTGCAGGAAGGTAGAATGGGTTCCCAAACGTACATTTGTACCTAAGGAGAATGCCACTAATAGAAAAGGACCCAAACAGATTTGGGTACATAAGAAGAAAGACTAAGTTTTGTTTTGCAAGTATGTCTTAAAGTTAGTAAGAACAACAAATGGTACATGGATAGTGTATGCTCAAGACATATGACTAGTGATAAGGAGAAGTTCATCACCCTCAAAGACAAGAAAAGAGGAAAAGCGACCTTTGGAGGTGACCAATATGGCAAGATAGTTGGCATTGGTATCGTAGGTAGAAATCCAGAAACATCCATAGAAGAGATGTTATTTGTAGTTGGTCTCAACCTCAACTTACTGAGTATGAGTTAGACCTGTGACAAAGGAAATTGGGTACTATTTGTCTCAAAATTTTGCATGGTCATCAGAAAAAGTAACTGTAAGGTTATCCTCAAAGCTCAAACGGATGGTAACTACTATACAATTGATTTAGATGAACTTCCTAACCTAGATTCCATATGTTTAATTAGTAAAGATAATGAAAGTTAGTTATGGCATAGAAGACTAGCACATGTTAACACAAACTAACTAAATAAGTTAATTAAAAATGAGTTAGTTATTAGTTTGCCTAAGATTTCTTTTGAAATGGACAAAGGATGTGATGCTTGTCTTAAAAGGAAACAAACTAAGTCCTCTTTCAAATCTAAAAATTTCATCTCTACATTTAGACCACTCCAGCTACTACATATGGATTTGATAAGTTCATCTGGAGTAAAAAAGTATTGGTGAAATTCTGTATGTGTTAGTGATTATGGATGACTATTCTAAATTTACTTGGACTTTATTTCTTTTCTCCAAAGATAAGACATTTGATACATTTGTAACCTTAGCTAAGAAAGAGCAAAATGAGAAGAGTATCTCAATGTGTCTATCAGATTTGACCATGGAGGAGAATTAAAAACTCACTTTTTGGAGTATTGTGAAGAACATGGAATTGATCATGATTTCTTAACTCCAAGAACACCTCAGTAAAATGGCGTGGTGGAGAGGAAAAACAAAACCCTGGGTGTAACATGTTATATTAAGGCTCATTTTCCAAGTATTAGATCATTTTAGATGCCTTTTATCATAGTTTAGAGACTAAAATCATAATATAATAAAAACATAATTTTTCAAAATTCAGGGCACTGTTCATTTGGCAAACTCCATTTTACCCAACAAACTTTGAAAAATCATAACTAAATCTAGAAAAAATTATCTTGAAGTGATTCAAGTCTCTAAAATTATCTTAAATTCATATATACATGAAAAAAATATGAAATAGTAACTTCATTGGGCTAATTTATACAGTAAATTTTATGGACATTTACTGTTCATTTGGTCATTTTTCTATCTTCTAGTTTTCTAACCTCAATTTTGAAAAATCATATTTCATTCTATTCTATATTAAATTATGCATACTCTATGTCATTCGAAATATCTACATGTCTACTTATAGAAATATTTTTCTTATACATTTATTTCACTCACATAGGGCATAACTTTAACTTAAATCATGAAGGGTCAAAATTCAAATTTTATTGGAACAGTTTTGGGAAAAACTATATATCTACTATTATATAGCTCCATTTATATCCAAATCAGTGGCATATGAAACTTAAAATACTAGCTTTCTATCCAATAAATTTTTGGAGCTATGTTCAATTTTATATTATCCTTTGAATTTTCCAGTACCTACTTTCAATTTTCAGTTTTCCCATTTTTGCCCTGTTCTGAACCTTAAATTTGAAAAATCACCATTTATTGTACACAACTCCAAATGGGGTGAATTAGGTGTCATATTAAAGCTTGAGATTCCCTCTATCTGGTATAAAAATTCCATAAACCTAGATTTACATTAAGTATAGAAAAATGGCAAACAAGACACACATGTTGAGAAAATACCCTGTTTCAATCTATATTGCAATTGCTTGCCAAAACCCACGCAAATGAACTCATTTTGGCATGAAACTTGGTATAATATAACTTCATATTCCAATATCTAGAACTAGAAATTATCATACATTTTCTATAACATTAATATAATATTCATTATTTTAAAACTTCATATAAAATAAGGCACAAATAACAATTCATATCATAACATGACAACTTACATATCAACAACTCATCATTTTCTTCTTTATGCCTTTTGCTCCTTCCTTAGCTCTTTTGCATTGGTTCTCCCTAGCATGGTTAGTTATTGAAAGAGGGGTGAGATTCAAAGAATCTCAGTAGCAATCACCATTCATGCAATCATATTATCACATATAATCATCATAAAACATCAAGTGAATACTTTTAAACATTTATGCCATAATATTTTACAAAAATTTTGATAGAGTTTCATTTTGTATTTTGAATGTCTCGGGGTCTCAAAACCCCTTAATTAACTCAGCCAACATTCTCAATGCATCACAAATGATCATATCAAACAATAGGCAAGTCATCAAATTCATTGAAAATTACATGACAATATAAGGAAAGAATAGGTAAATTGCTACCTTTGTGAATCCTCTTGGCTTTTTCTTTAGTTCCACCTCTTTCTACCACTTCCATAAATTTCCTTAGGCTTCCTCAAATCTAAATACATCATCAATTATCTACTTAAGCCACTGATTCATAGGGCTCACTCACAAAGTCTCATATAACCCTTGATTTTCCAATTAACTATCCTTAAGCTTTAACTTGAAATCATTACTTGTTCTTGGACCATGGAGAACCCATTTTTGAGGTCCAATTTATGAAATTTCAGCCCTAAATAGAACCCTAGTCTGACCAAAATTCATGGAGAAAGAAGGAAAAATGATTTACTTTGCAATACAACAAACTACTCCATGAAATCATGTTCTCTTGACTAGTTGATGATTTCTCCTAAGTTTGGCAAACCAAAACTCATTCCTTTCATGATTTAGGGTTTGGCCGAAATTCATCGTGAGAAGGGGAAGAAATATACTTCATGCAACTATCACCATCTTCTTGAAATCACAAGCTAGGATAGAAGAAATCACTTACCAACAACTTGAGCTTTGGATTTCTTGGAGTTCCTTCTTCTTCTTTCTCTCTTTTCTCTCTTTCTTTCTTGTGTTTTCTTGCTTTCCTTTTTTGTTTCAGACCTCACATCTGAAATGAAGAGAAAGGAGGGGTTAATTGCTTAATTAGCTCACTAATTACATAATTAACTTTAATCACTTGTTTAACCAAAAGTCAACAACTTCCTTTACAAGTTTTTGGCCAATATTTCATGACTTCCTTAAGAAGTTCTTGGCCAAAAATCTAAGCTGCTCACACGCCTAAGAGTGGTTTTTAGTGTCCCCATACTGCTCAATTTTTTCTGGTCCAGATATATCTTGAACTAGGTAATTTTTAACTATATCGACAAAACTGATTTTTATAGTAAATTAGCATTTTTGAGCTACAGGACTATTTTAATTTTATTTTTATATTTTCTTAATTATCATGTCCCAAATGGTATCTATGTATAGCCTATATCTTTTCTCGATTACCTTTCAATCATCGGTGGGGCCCACAGTTTACTTTTTCGATTTACTGGCACTTTTGGACACTCGCCACTGATTATTTCTTTATTCATGAACATTAACTCTCAGTGCCATATACCATTAGACTTCTCTCATCGAGCGCTTCGTTTTGACAGTAATTTTACATATTTACAAAATTATCCTTGACCCGAGGTTAAATTATAATTTATGAAACTTTTAGGTCTTAGTTATAATTTTTCCCAAGGACTTTTGTAATTTGGCTTGACACGAATTTATTGACTTTAGGGACATGAATGTCATTTTTATAATTTTTTAAGAGGAAAAATATAATTTTCTTATTTTTCTGTTCAACCAGAAAAATGACCTCTTTGCCTTTTTTTCACGCAAAATGGTGTCTGCCCATTTTTACAAATTTCCTATGCATCTCTAGATATTTAAACTTCCTTCAGATGTTACACTGTGAGAAATGGCAAGAGCAATGTTGAATTAGAAAGAGCTTCCTCAATACTTCTGGGCTGATGCAGTAAACAGAGCCAGAGCATACATCAAACCAATCTTAGGGAAGACAACTTATGAGCTCTACAAAGGAAGGAAGTCAAATCTCTCACACATGTATGTGTTTGGATGCAAGTACCTCATTCATAACAATGGAAAAGAAAATCTAGGTAAGTTTGATGCTAAATCAAATGAAGGTGTATTCCTTGACTATTCTAGTAGGAGCAAAGCATATAGAGTATTTAATAAAAAGTCTAAGACCATAGGAGAATTTGTGCATGTAGTATTTATTGAAAATGAAACTGTTTCTAAATCTATTTTAGATGAGGATGAACTGATTTCTACTTTCAAAAACATGAACCTCTCTAAGGAAAATAAAACTAAACCTCCAAAATTATTAGAATCTACTATTGTAGAAGAAGATATTCACGAGAAAGATCTAGAATTTGAAAATAATGAAGTGATTTCTTGAAAACTACCTAGAGCTTGGAGATATTAAAGAAGTTATCCTGTTAATCAAGTAATTGGGGATATTCAAAAGAGTGTTAAAACCAAAAGACAACATAGGGATCAAATAAATAATTGTGCATTTATTTCTCAAATTAAACCTATGTGTACTAAAGAACTATTAACAAATAAGTACTAGATATTAGCTATGCAAGAAGAACTAAATCAGTTTGAGAGGAATCAAGTTTGAGACTTAGTACCTGGGCTCAATGATCACCCAATTATTGGAACCAAATGGGTATTTAGAAACAAACTTGATGAATTTGGAACAATAATTAAAAATAAAGCTAGATTAGTAGCCAAAGGATATAATCAAGAAGAAGTTATAATTTATGAGGAAACTTTTACTCTAATTGCAAAATTGGAAGCAATAAGAATTCTCCTAGCTTATACTTGTATAAAAGATATAATGCGATTTCAAATGAATGTAAGAAGTTTCTTTCTAAATAGTTATATCATAGAAGAAGTTTATGTTGACTATCCTCCAAGCTTTAGCTAAATCAAATCATGTATATAAATTGAAGAAAGCTCTCTATGGTTTAAAACAAGTACTTAGAGCAAAGTACAAAAAATTAAGTAACTTTCTAATGAAAAGGGATAGAATAGAGGCAAAGTTGATACAACTTTGTTTACTAAAAAGAAAAACAAAGATTTACTTATTATTCAAATATATGTTGATGATATCATATTTGATGTCACTAACGAATCTTTGTACAAGAATTTCTCTGAGCTAATCCAGAGTGAAGTTAAGATGTCAATGATGGAAGAACTCTTACTTTTTCCTTGGACTGCAAATCAAACAATGTAATGATGGTATCTTCCTGAATCAATTAAAATATCTAAAAGAGCTGGTGAAGAAATTGGAATGGAAAATGCTAAATAAATGGAAACACCAATGACCACTGCCACAAAACTTAATATGGATGAAGGAGAAAAACCATTTGATATAACTCAATATAGAAAAATGATTGGTTCTTTATTGTATCTAACAACTAGTAGACCTAATATCATGTTAAGTGTCTGTATGTATGCTAGGTTCCAATCATATCCTAAAGAGTCCCATGCATCAGCTATGAAAAGAATATTTTGATATCAAATTGGAACATCACAAATAGGACTCTAGTATCCAAAGGGCAATGAAGAAGGGCTTATTGGGTATACTGATGCTGACATTACTGGATCCAAGACTAACAGAAAAAGCACAAGTGGCACATGCCAATTTCTTGGAGGATCTCTAGTTTCATGGTTCAATAAGAAGTAGAATAATATGGCTCTCTCCACAGTAGAAGCTTAATATATAATTGCTGGATGCTGCTGTGCTCAAATCCTTTGGATGAAAGAGCAGCTTGAAGATCTTGAAATTGAGATAAAGGAAATACTTGTGAGATGTGATAATCAAAATGTCATCAACATCAAGAGAATCCAGTAATGCATTCAAGGACAAAGCACATTGAGGTTAAACATCATTTCATAAAGGATCATGTTCTAAAAAGAGACATTATGTTGGAATTTGTCCCTACAGAAGATCAGCTTGCAAACATCTTAATTAAGCCACTTCCAGAAGACAAATATTGTAAAATCAGAAGAGAATTAGGAATGGTAAATCCCAATGAACTGTAAGCTAGCCTCTAACCAAATATGTTTACTTTCTAAAATCGATTTGCTTTGCTTTGCTCTAACTTAAGCTTTGGAGTATGTTTAAAGTGTTTTGTAGGTACTCCTCATGGGCTTAAGTGATAGAGAAATCAATGTAATGGAATATCTCAAACTTGCTTAATCAACATCTACTGAAGAAATATGGAAATTGAAATGTTCAGCATCTATCTTTATAATCTTGTAAAATTCACATTTGACTACTAATAGATGAATTTTCATACTCTATCTAGCTTGTTGAATGACTTTGCATAGTTAAAATTTGAACTTTAAGCTTAAACAGTCATATTTCAGTGATTCACATGTTATACCAAAGTTTTTAGTTTACTCAAAATTCATCTGTTGATAAACTAAATTTTGAATTTTGAATGTGTATATATGTGTTTGCTTTGTCTATGTGGACAACATTTGAATTTTGATGATTCAAAATTTGTATTTTAGACATTTCTTCATAAGGTCTCAAAATACAAACTTTGAATCCCAACATTTGTCTGTTAGCTTTCTTATGTTTGCATGTTTTCAATGAAAGACTTCAACATTTGAACTTTAAGAGCACAAAATTCATCTGTTGAAACATCTGTTGATGATACGTCTCTAACAGTCAAATTTCAAGACCAATATTCAAGTATTGAAGACATCCTTCGCATGTTAAGTCTCTGATGGACGAACTTTAAGGTTAAAAATTCATCTGTTAAAACATTTTCTCTATATACATAGGCAATGTGACTGAATGAAATTCGAATTTTGACTGCCAAAATTTGTTTGTTAAATAGTTACATAAGCAAATTCAAAGGGTCACGTTCTGAATAGATACAACCCTATTCGTCTTTCAACTGAAGCTATTCATCTCCTCTCTTAACTACTCTTAAATTTCTTCAGTTAAACTCCATTTTTCACTAATTAAACTTCAACTCGAACCTCATAAACTTCTTCAGAGCATCTTTCAATACAAATCTCTCACAAAAATGGTTAGAGTGAAAAATGCAAACATTAGGAAAGAGTAAGCAAAGCCCAAACGCTCCACCAAATCTTAATATGCTTCAAAGGAAGAAGAAACCCATAAAAGGAAGGCTAAATCCAATAAAGGGACTCCATCAAAGAAACAGAAAATAATTTCAAGGGTGAAATCAAAGAAATCAGTCCCTCTGTCCAGTACTGAGTCAGAAGAATTGCAGATGACTACCGAGCCTCTCTGCAGCTCTGAACAAATATTGAAGGAGTTTACCATGAAGTTTGCTGCAAAGAAGGTAATAACTCCTCACTACACCAATTTGGAGGAATTTCTTGTTTCAAACAACTTAGATGCTGGATTTTGGATGGGCAAATATAAAGATTTGTTGGAAATTCAAGAAAGATATAATGATGAGGTAATCAAAACTTGGTATGCTGCATTGAAATATAATGATAAGAAGAGAAAGTACCAAGTAACACTAAGGTCTAGGAATATGTCGCCATCAAATGAAAATATCAATGATGTTTTAGAAGTTCCTGGATAAGAGGGATTCAAGATTGATATCTCTACCTCCAAATACATGGATGAGGATGATGATGCAGATGAGGAAGGTGGGGAATTTCTGAATCATAAGGAAAGCACAATCTTGGATGCTTTCTTCAGAAGGTGTGTGAATAGGCCTCCTCTGAAACTTGTGAAGCCCTCTGACCTCAGTGTACAAGTGAGAGTCCTGCACTATATAGTGTCAAGGATTATCTTTAACAAATGAGGAAGCTTCAATCTGATTACCCAGGCTGAGGCTCATGTAATGACAACCTTGATTTGCAGAAAAGAGCTCAACCTAAGTCACATATTATTTTAGAGGATGATCAAGGCAAGAGATCAAGAAAAAGATTCAACCTTGCCCTATGACTCCATCATTACCAAACTGCTCAAATTTGTCAAAATACAGCATCTAGAGAAAAGCAAAGGGAAGCCAACTGAGGAGTTTAAAGAAGAAGAGTTGATAAGAATGGGAATTGAAAGGAAAGAAGGCAGATGGATTTGGAAGGGGGAGAATCACAACAGCAAGAGACTACATCTTAGGCTACCCTAACCATACAACTTAGACCCTAGACTCAACCTACCCAGCAACCTAAACCTTCCACCACTATGACCACTCCTACCACCATACCTAAACTCTTTGATTGTATCAGAGATGATGAACAATATGAGTAAGGAATAGAATGCTAAGTTTGCACACTTGCAAACACAAATCATTGACCTAGCCAGGAATGTCAATGCTGATGCGTATGAAGATATCCGCAATTCTATTCCAACCGCATTAGCATATCCTCAGACTGATCCCTCAGAACCCACCAAATCTGTCTCTCCTAAAGTCCCAAGCCCTTTTGAAATTAACTCTCCTGATGCTGCTACCACTGCTACTGGTGTTACTGCTACTACTTCTCAGGCTTCAAACAATAAAACAAGTTTTGGTCCATCTCTGGGCTATGCCATGAAGGAAGAAGCCACTCAAGAGCCAATGATGGAGGATATTGCTCAAGAATCAATTTTGTCATCTTAAGAAACTATGCAAATAGATAAGCTTGTTACAGGCCTCACTACTGCCTCCATTATTCAAGTTGCTCTTAATAAGGAAAGGGGCATTAGGCCTTATATGGACTTTGCTGCTATTGAACATAATGCTGCAATGAAAGCACAAAAGCAAAGGCTAGATGAAATGTTCCCTCCACTTGGTCCTCAACCTCTATCCTTTGGATATGGCCTCTCAGTGGAAGAAAGGGCTAGACTAGCCAATATTCAAAGGGAGATTCAAGAATTGACCTCAGATGCTAATGATGATATTTCTAAAATACCTCCCTTTGTGCCATTTATTCCAGTTCCTCTTCAAGTCATTCCCATGTCTCAAATACCTCCTCCCTTTGTACAAGCCCCTATGTCTGATGATACCAAAAATGGGGAGAAGAAGAATGGGCAAACTGGAGAAGTTGTAGCTGGACAATCTAAAGCCAGATAATTAGGAAAGACATATAGTAAGAAGAAGATTAAGTTCAAGACCAAAAAGGAATAACAAGATATAAAACATGTAAGAGTATTGAGTATAGATTTGAAGTGTTATAAAAATAGAGCACGAGTCTATATTGAGACATTGCAAGGAAACCGTTGAATTCTTGAAGATAGTGAAAATCTCAAGTGATAGTTTGAGGACTAGACGTAGGTCAAGTGAATTAGACCGAATCAAAATAAATTTCTGAGTCCCTTCTTCCCTTTCCTTACAATTACTTTCATTTTCACTGCATCTATTTTTCTGAAAACTTTTGTTTTCACTATAAACTTACATTTTTGTAGAAAAATTTTGAACTTCCTAATTCACCTCCTCCTCTAAAGAAACCAGCTATTCTAACAAAATTGATTCTAAAAAATTTTTGTTTTTGCATTTTTTTTTTGAAAATATGTTATTTTGTATTAATTCCATTTGATTTCGATTATGCTGAGTTTAGGATTTTAAATTAATTTCTTGGCCAAAAAAATTAATTTATTTATAAGATTAAAATCTTAAAATATATAATTAATGGCATATATGATTTATTTAGCAATTTAAAATACTATAATATATATAGCATTTTCAATATATGGATTTTTTTTCTTATAATACTACACATGCCCCATTATGATCTTTAATTTATTTATTTAAGCTATGACAAAGGATGATCTTTAATATCTCTTTGTCGTATAAAAATATAATCAAGATGTAAATAGACGATTATTATTTAAAAGATCTTTTTGACAAGTTTAATATCAATTTAACAATTGATTTATTTTCATTGAGCTAATATATTGCTATATCTTTAATACTAGATATTTAATGTGAAATGAGTTTGATTATTTAGATTTAATGAGAGTTGGTTTTTTTTATTATATGTGGAATACAAATTGATAAAAGAATTAAATGCTTGATTGATTTTATATATGGTTTTAGAATAGTACTATGAATTAATTATATGTAATATATTTTAATTGTAATTTAATATAACCATTAGGCCATTAAGTTGGATTACACACGTTGATACTATTCGATAATATAGTTGAACCGTGTGCCATAAGATGAGGCTTAAATATGGTTTATTACTTTATAAAATTTGATTGAAGTTATATGACATTAATATGAACTAGTGCATAAATATCACATATTTTTATAATTAATTATATTGAAATTTGTAAGATCGTACTAAGATGTTTGGTTTACGAATGTTAATTTTTTTTTAAAATCAATAATATTATGTCTATTTTTAAATTTATGTGAAATAGTCACTTAAAAGTCGACTAGACCACCATTATAAACTTAATTTAGTTCATTTAGAAAATTAGCTCTTCCCCTTTGAAAATGACTTTTCATATTGCTTAGAAAAGTAGTTCAACCTGTTTCAAAAATGATTTCAATCCACTTGGAAATTGTGTTCACATCACTTGAAAAATTAGTTTGGTACACTTAAAAATTTAGTTGAGTACGCTTCGAAACTTAATTCATTTTACTTGAAAAAAATATAATGATAATTTTGTCAAATCATTCTTTTTTTTTTGTTTGACAAAGACCAATGTCTTTATGAAACATTGAACAAATTGTGGGTCCTTTGTAGGTATTATTTTCAAATTAGGGTCCTAATTCATCATTGCCTTACAATACTACACATGTCCCATCAAATAACTATTATTATCTTTAATTTATTTATTTAAGCTATAATATAGGATGATCTTTAATGTCCCTATTGTCTTATCGTATAAAAATATAATCAAGAGGTAAATAGTCAAAATATTAATTTAAAGATCTTTTTGACAAGTTGAATATCATTTTGACAATTGATTTATTGTGATTGAGTAAATATTTCGCTATGTCTTTAATACTAGATAATTAATGTGAAATGATTTTGATTATTCGGATTTAATGAGTGTTGGTTATTTTTTTTTATTATATGTGGAATACAAATTGATAGAGAAATCAAATGCTATATTGATTTTGTATACGGTTTTAGAATAATGTTATGAATTAATTATGTGTAATATATTTTATATTATAATTTAATACAAACCGTTAAGTTAGATTACCTATAAGAAACATGTTTGAAAATACCAAAAAAAAAACTAAAAACAAAATAATAAGCAAAGTCAATTGAACTACTATTATAGAAATTTGATGTCATAATTTGACAAATAAATATTTATTATCTTGATTAACTAAATATTATTAACTCCATATTTCACAGCGTGTGTGGTAGCACAGTTTCTTTTCAACTTCCTTTCATTCTATATTGCATATCATTTCTTAGTGAATTACAAGCTTCAACAAATAGTAAGTCTAGTTTCCTAAGTGTCTACAATTCATCTATATATGTAATGGAAGTCATTTTATTTCATTTATATACTGTAGTTTTCATTGTTGACTAATTGGTTTATTTTATTTTCATTGTCAGTTGATTTATTCATCAATATGTTGCATCTCTTCAGAAATGATCTATATTTACTGGAGGAGGTGATAGTAGAAATCCTTTCTTCAAAAATGACTAATTGATTTTTTTATCCTGGTAAGCACATATCTCATCAAACTCCATCTTTTTTTTTCTCATTTTTTCTCCTTCTACATCTTTTCTTATTTTCTAATTGCCTTTTGCTCCAATTTTGTGTATTTATGGCTTTTTTTAATATTTGTGTTTGCATGATTTTCTAATTTAGAGGTGAAAGTGTTTATCTTCAGCAACATGTTTTTCTTGATTGATCAATAATGTCGATATATTTCATAATTGATACATAAACTCGATACATGTGACATGTTGAAGATAGTTATTTGGAGTTGTGCATTCTTTATAAAAATAGGGTGATCAAAATAAATATACTAAACTTTATTGTCATCTAATGATAAAAAATTGCTTTTATTTTTAGTCATGACAAAAAGTTATTATAAATTATCATATTCAATACCATTTTTAATCCAATTTGTATCAATTTTAACTCAATAATTCTCTTAAATTTTAAGTTTGCAACGAATTATTATAATCAAATCAACATTAATTTTTTTCAATTGATAAAAAATCCAATTAATGATAATTGATAATGATCAATGACAAATTTCCCTACATTATTTTAAATTGAACAGTTGATTTAACAATGAATATGAATTAAATTATGTTAATCCACATTTATATGCTTCAAGTTTTGAGGATTGATGAAACCAAATAAAAGGGATGGTTAGGGAAAATGAATATCCTTTCACAATGGCAAGTGAGGATTCGAGTTCAACACTATCAGGTAAAGTATTATCATTCTATTTAAAGGTTTTGTTATATAATTATCATTTAGATTGAGATTTAGATTGAGATGTTTCATATATATATATATATATATGGCATTCATATTCATTCAGGAATAAAACGGCCAATGGAGCATTTTCAAACTTATTCAGATGATAGCCCTCCTATCATGGATCAATATATATCACCATCTCCTTTGTCCGATATTACCAATGGTGTTCCATTTTAATAATGTTCTATTTTGGATATATAAAGAATATAATTATTCATATATTCATTTACAATATGCATAAATTTAAATAAATTATTTTTTAATTTGTTAAATGTTAGTTTAAGGGGCTCAAGGATGTCACATAAGTAATCAATTCTTTCCTAGAAAAATGCAAGAGTATTGTCAAGTAATCCCCAGCATAAAGATCAAGTATTAAAAGATTGTTCAGGTAATAAGACATCTTGTTATTTTAACTTATATGACAGTATGTATAATGTGAAGATTCTATTGGTTGTTTAACTATGCATAAAATATTACTTATTAATAAAAAAAATTGAAATTGAAGTACCACTTTAAATTTTAATATATGGGAAAAAATGCTTTTGGAAATGTTGGTGCATTTTTTTATATTTGTGAAATGTATTTATTTTATGTCATTTTGTATCAACAGGAATGATGATGATGGATTATGGTAT
Organism: Adenanthera pavonina; assembly: GCA_026686845.1. NCBI lineage: Eukaryota > Viridiplantae > Streptophyta > Magnoliopsida > Fabales > Fabaceae > Adenanthera > Adenanthera pavonina. The sequence goes on along the minus strand of JAIVEN010000019.1, from coordinate 3,380,444 downwards.
GTCATCATCAATTTTTAATAATTGTAATTGGTGTGATTGATGTAATTCTTAATGTTATACTTTGCGATAATTTATGTTTAGATTATTCGTATTTTTTTTTATTTTTGTAGTGGCATATGACCTAAAAAAGGTGCATGCAAATGCAAGGCGATGACAAATGGAAATTATACGGAAAAAATGTATACTAAAACATATGAATTTATATTTAGTGATAATTTATTATATACACTATCAATGATATAAAACTATATTTTATACTATGACCATGACATTGAGTTAATATATGTTCATATATAGTATATATGATATGATTTATCTTAATGCTTTTAATAAACTACTTCATATTGTCACTGCAATGTATCATGGTGAAAAATGTCATCAGAAATATGCTAACAATTGAGCATAGGGAAGAAGAAATTAGTATCAAAAAATCAATCTCCATTTTCTGATATTACTAACAACGAGGAAATTTTAGTTGAATTTACTGATTATATTGAATTTGTAGTATGAGAAAATTACATTTGCTTAATCATACTATGTAATAAAGTATTATATACATGTATATATATAAATAATTATATACATTATTTATAAACAATGGATGAATATTTAACTTATTAAAGTATTATTTATCTATACTAGAGATTCCTGCTATCAATGAAAGTTCGAGTACAAATTTTATGGAGAAAGTTTTGATTGACTCATCAAATCCCGGAAAGACCAAGAGCCTAATGAGTAATTAGTTGAGTGTTTATTTTAGCATTTTAACTCACTAATTTTTTTTTTTTTTGCATGTTACAGCTTCAAGTAAATTCGTTGGGAGCAATGGATGTACTCAAAGATCCGCATCTAAAGATTAAAAAGTAAATCAATCATGATTAAAAAAATGTGCAACCAATCAATTCCTAATGATGGTAAATTATCATTTGAGTACATTCTTTTTATATGATTTAAGTAATGTAATATATAATTTGGTAGTTATAATTAGTTTTAGTTTTATTATTGTTATAAAATTTAAGGATAATTATATATATTATTGTTTATTACTTGAGAAGAACTTCCAAGTAATATTAACTCTAGCCAAGTAACTCAAGTGGATACAGTTCACAGCCACAGTGATGCCAATGGTAATTGATTTATTTGAATTATTAATTATATTACCTTTTTCAACCAGTTTTGTACATTTTTCATGAGATTTTCAATTAATGATAGTTGGAAATCTTTTATTATATTAGGCAACATCCGGCATATATATCAGCTCATGATATATCTTATTTAAGATATATCATGAGCTATATGTAGTTCCACATTTAAGGTATAAATGTGGAACTATATGTTTTTATATCTTATTTAAGACAAATTTATTTTATATTAAATCTCTGAAGTGTTGGCAATAAAAGTATACAAGTGATGTGGTATAAAATATTAACAATAGGGTGATAAGGAAATTGTTGTTGTGATTCTTTTATATGTTAAATTTAATATATGATACTAATTTTTTTATCTCTTACTTTAGAGTATTACGACATTGGAGATCAAACATATGTTTGTGAATTTTGCAAGGCAAAGTTTTGGTACGACGAAAGGTTGAAAAAAGAGTCATCTAGAAATTCCAAGTTGGCTTGTGTTGTATGCAAGGAAAAATTGAACTTCCAATATGCAAGAAGATCCCTGATATCCTTGATATGTTGTTAAATGGTGTAGATTGTAAAAGCAGGCATTTTCGAGATAATATCTGAATGTATAATATGATGTTTGCTTTTACATTAATGGGAGGTAAAGTTGACAAAAATGTTAACTACAGTCATGGTCCATATGTATATAGGATGTCGGGACAGAATATTCATATGATTGGAAGTATGTTGCCAATGGATGGATTACTAAAGTTTGCTCAATTATGGAACAAATAATGAAGTATCATATAGGATAAATTCAATATGGTAATACTTTATAACATATAAATTACAATTTAATTCTCATTATTTTTTGTTTGATATAAATATAACATCATTTTTATTATTTCTTTGCAGTCAATACAGTGATGAAGGTCAATATTATAATGAAATTGTTCAAACTTTGAAAGATTTGCTTGATGATTGTAGCATTCTTGTGAAAGCATTTCAAGTAGCTAGGGATATGATAGGAGCAAGAGAAGCTGAAGTTGTAAAGATTAGATTATTGCACAAACGTGGAACTGTGGAAGGAGATATAATCTACCAACTGCTACAAATGAGATTGCAACTTTAATAGTTGGGGATATTGGCTCTACTGAATTTAACAAAGATATCATTGTTCAATATAAGTCAGGTTTGCTGGAGAGAATATCAGAGACTCATCCACTTTTCTTTCCTATGCAATATCCTTTGTTATATCCATATGGTGAGGATGGTTACAGGGAAGATATTTTACATAGTGATAACACTCCTCACGGGAAATGAAACAAATTAACAATGAGAGAGAACTTTGCATATAAAATGCAAGATAGAGATAATGATTATTTTGCAATAGTTAAGTTAGGGAAACTGTTTCAGGAGTTTTTAGTTGATGGTTATGTGATGATTGAGTTAACTAAACTGTCATTCATAAGAAACAATCAGAAGAAGTTAAAGGTAGAGCTATATAAAGAACTTGTAGATTCAGTCATGAGAGAAGAGACTATGTCATCATCAATTGGAAAAAGGGTCATTCTCCCTTCATCATTTACTAGTGGTGTAAGGCACATAATTCAAAATTATTAGGATGCAATAGCTATATGTAAATGATATGGTATTCAGATTTATTCATAACATTCACCTGTAACTCAAAGTAGCCTGAGATTACTAGAGATTTACATTATAAGAATGCATGTGTTGAAGATCATCCTGATATTATATCAAAGGTTTTTAAAGTCAAGGTTGATATGATGATAAAGGATATGTGAAAGAATCATATATTTGGGGATGTTAGAGCTTATAATTTTATTTACAATATTTCCTAATTCATTGATTATAACAATTTGATAATTGAGTTATTATTTTATTATTATTATATTATAATATATTTTAAATTTTTCATGCAATTATATATGCAATAGAAATCCAGGAGCATGGACTACCTCATGCTCACATTTTGTTATTTCTATCAATTAAAGACAAATTTCCTACTCCTACAAACATAGATAAAGTTATATGCTGAAATTCCTAATCCAATTCAAAATCTCCAATTGTATGAAGCAGTAAGTTCTTTAATGATATATGGGCCTTATGGTTCTATGAATCCTAACTCTCCTTGCATGAAGAATGGTAAATGTTCTAAATACTATCTGATGCCATTTAATTCACATATTGAAATTGAGGAGAACGGTTATCCACAATATAGGGGATTAGATAATGGTAGAACCATAATTACAAAGGATGGTTTTGAATTGGATAATAGATTTGTAGTGCCCTATAACCCATTCTTATTGCTTAACTATAATGCTCATATCAATGTTGAGAGACCTAAGCAAGCTGAACCTGTAAAGTATTTATTTAAGTATGTTAATAAAGGACATGATAGGGTTACTGCTTTATTCTACAGTGATTCAGTTGATTGTGACAATAATATGGAAGATGACAAAATTAAGATGTATTATGATTATTGTTATATATCTCCTTGTGAAGCTGTGTGGAGAATATTTGGCTTTGATAGCCAATTTAGAGAACTATCTATTGAGAGGCTATCATATCATCAACCTTGTCAACATAGTGTTATATTTGATGATGATAAACCTTTAGATTTTGTCCTTATCATAATTCTGAAAAGGTGACAATGTTAAAGTATGGTTTAAAGCTAACAGAGATTATGTTCATGCTAGAGAGTTATATTATTATGAATTCCCAACTAAATTTGTTTTCAAGAAGGATCTTTAGGAAAAGTAGCCTAGGAAAAGAGGTTTCTCCATTGGTAGATTATACTTTGCTCTCCCTGGCAATGGTGAGTTATACTACTTACAGACTCTGTTAACTATTGTTAAAGGTTGTCAAACTTATGAGGATATTAGAACAATTGATGGTGTAATATATTCATCTTTTAGAGATGCTTTTTATGTACATGGTTTGCTAGATGATGATAAAGAGTACATTAATGGTATTATAGAAGCTAGTAATTAGGCTACAAGAAATTTCTTGAAGAGATTATTTTGCACTTTGTTATTGAGCAATTTTGTATCTAGACCTAAAATCGTGTGGCAAAATACATGAAAATATCTTTCAGATGATATCCTTTACAATCAACGAAGGATTATAAGGCATGAAGGCATACATCAGTATTAACTATTATGTCCTATTTTTGTAAATTTAATGATAAAAATTTTCATATTAATAATTAGTTATGTATGTGAAATTATTAAATATTGAGTAGTGACTTCTTATTTTGTATTTTCAGGTTTATAATTGACAAAATCTTAGATTCAAAATCTCACTTTGATTGAAATAGAGAACATACTTCAGTGCAGTGGGAGAAGCCTTACTGACTGTGATCATATGCCTTATACTGATTGTATGAGCTTAGATCCAAGGGTAAATAAGCTAATTATTGCAAAGCAAAATTATGACAAGGACACTTTGGCCTCTCAACTTAATGTGTATCTAGAATCACTAACTACATAATATATGAGAATTTATGATCAAGTTGATGCAGCAATTGAATCTGCTAAAGGTGGAGTGTTCTTTATGTATGGTTATGGAGGTACAAGGAAGACATATGTTTGGAATACTCTTTCAGCATCATTGAGATCTAGAGGTAAAATTTTTTTAAATGTTGCTTCAAGTGGTATTACAGCTCTTCTTCTTCCATGAGGAAGAACTACACATTCTCAATTTTGTATTCCACTGGCTGTTAATGAAGATCCTGTGTGTAATATTAAACAAAGAAGTCAACTTGCCGAGCTATTAGTTCATACATCTCTTATTATATGGGATGAAGTTCCAATGGCTCATAACGATTGTTTTGAAGCTCTTGATAGAAGTTCAAAGGACATTATGAAGTTTAGTAATCGAGCTACAAAATATATTGCATGTGGTGGCAAAGTTATTGCATTTGGTGGTGACTTTAGACAAATTCTTCCAGTTGTTCCTTGAGGAACTATGGAGGATATAGATTTTCCCACTATTAATTCATCTTACATATGGGTAGAATGCAAGGTTTTGATACTAACAAAAAATATAAGACTTGTACAAAGTAGTGATGCTAAGATCAAGAGGCAAATTCAAGAATTTGTTGATTAGGTCATTTCTGTTGGTGATAGAACAATAACAGAAAATAATGAAGGATATGATGACATCCAAATTCCTCCTCATCTATTATTGGATTGCTCTAATGATCCTATTAAAGCAGTGGTTGAATCAACTTATCCTGATCTTGAAAGTCATTTAAATGAGTAATCTTATTTTAGAGATAAAGCAATTTTGTTTGCAACATTATCTATTGTTGAACAGGTGAATGAGTATATGTTAGATATGCTTTCTGGTGAGAAGATTGTTTACTTGAGTTTTGATAGTATGTTAAAAGATGATGTTAATGTGGATTCAGTACATGACCTTCAGTGTACAAAGTTCTTGAATTCTATTTCTATGTTAGGACTGCCAAATCATGAGATACGCCTTAAAGTTGGTGCTCCAATCATATTGTTAAGGAATATTGATAAATCACTTGGCTTGTGTAATGGTACGCATTTGATTATGTTGAATACTAGTAAACATTCCATCCAAGCTACAATGATGTCAGGAACCAATGAAGATTTGTATACCTTGAATTATTATGTGCCCAACTGATTCAAGATTGCCATTCACATTCTGTAGAAGACAATTTTCCATCATATTATCTTTTACAATGACTATCAATAAAAGTCAAGGTTAGAGCCTATGCAATGTTGGGTTATATTTACCAAAGTATATCTTTACGTATGATCAACTATATGTTGTTATGTCTCATGTATGAAACAAAGAAGGATTGAAAGTTTTGATTCTTGACCAGAATGACAACTCAAGTGCCACAATAAGAAACGTGGTATTTAAAGAGATTTTTAATAATGTACATTCATGTTAGGTATGATGTTATTATTATTTTTTAATATTTACCATTTTTTAGATGTTGAATTATAGTGTTGTTGTTAATATTTTATAATTTCCTCTATCTACAAATTATTGTATTATGATGTTCAAATTTTGATTTGAAATTTATTTTTTTGATGAAAACCATGCATTGCATATGTGCATAACTAGTTTAAGTTGGTTGGTAAGAACATTAATTGTTATTGAGCTAAAACTCTACTAAATCATTAAGCCCTACCAACCACTCTTAGAGAGAGAAAGTGTGCTTCATCATTTTCTATTCAATCTTTACCGGGAGATTATTACCTCTAATCATATTTCTACATTTGGGTGGAAATCTTTAGTATGGAAAAATATTAAGGAGTTGTTGTATACATACTTTGTAAGGGTGTAAAAGAGGATATCTAGTTTAAGTAAGGAGCTTGGTGTTGTAATGAGATGTAATAAGAATACAATTGAATCTTGCTGAAATTAGTGGAGAAATCTCAAGTAATGACTTGAAAACTAGACATAAGTCAAGTGGAGTAGAGGAACCATGCTAAATCTGAGAGTTTGATTCTCTTTCCCTACTCTCTTTACTTTAAAGCTCTTGCTCAGTTTTTGTGTTCTTGTACTGTTAAATTACTTCTTGCTTTTTGTAGGAAATTTCAAAAGCCCAATTCACTCCATCTCTCTCTCTTCCATCTAGTTAGATTATAAGGATGCCCACCAAGCAAGCTTTGGATGGTCTCAGGGAGATTACATTAAGGGTGGATCTTGAATAGTATGTGCGCTTCAAGGGAGGGTAAGTACAAAATTGGCCAGACAATTTGCACTTCTACTTGCCTCTCTTTAATTGTGGTAAAATGAAACTTGTCAATCTTTTGTTTACATCTTTTAACCATTTGTGAAAACTAATATATGGCTTTAAGCCCTCAATCAAAGAGTAGTTTTCGTGCATGAATAAGAAAACATTTAAGTTCCCGTTTGGTTTGTCTTTTTGTAAAAGTACTTTTAAAATAACCACAGTTTATAAAAATGAGGTTTGGATAAAAGTAGAGTAGTTTACTAAAAGCTGTTTGGATGAAAAAGAAGAAAATGATGGTTAAAAATTACAGTTACGTTTTGATAAATGGGAACCAAACAAGCACTAAATTGTATAGTTGCCAATGCTAGGTGATCTTAACTCAGTCTGTGGTCAAAAAGGCTTGAACAAATCGAGTCAAATAATTGGCCAAAAAAGTCTATGTCAAACCAAGTCTAATCCTTCTGTCGAATTACACATACCAGAAATTTCAAAGGCAAGAAGAAAACATATAGGAAAAACTTTTTTTTTCCCACAGGGAAAAAGTAGTGAAAAAAAATGAATCAAATGGCTTGAATTGGGGCCACATTGACCAAAAAAACATGATTTGAAACAACACCTCCTAAATAGAGGATCACATCAAACCCCAGATTTCTCCCTCTTGCTAGATTCTCATAACCTTCTTCCCTTTCACTTCTTTCTTAAACAAGACTCTCACACCGCTTTGCCCCATTCCTCGATTCCAAATCCGTAAGAGAGATATCTGTCATCGAATGCCCTTTTGATCTCCTGGACGACTTCACCGACCCATCTCCATTTGCCGTCTTCGACTTCCTCCGACGATGTTGTTTGGGTGCCGTCGCCGCCCCTGCTTCCAACGTCTCTTCTGACGATGACTCACCCACTTGAATTGAGCTTCGATGTCGCCTAGTGTGTCGGGTTGAACGACGGGTCGAAGAATCCGATGGGGGTTCCGTATTGGTGTGTCGATGACGTCGGGTATGTTTCAGTTCATCGAATCCCTTTCGGGTCGTGGAATCCAAATTGCTGTCTTTGGATGGTCCGGACGTTGGAATCTCTTTGATACTACGGATGGCCTCACCCTTTGTGTTATTACCTGCGCAGAAGTACGTCAAGAATTTTATTTTAATTAGTTACAAACTTTAGGTATTTTATATTTAATTTAATTTAATTTAATTTCAAATTTTTTATCTATTCTATTTTCTCTAGGTTAAGTAAATCATTTGGGCTAGATTTTTTTTTCAAAAAACATAAAATTGTAATGGTGCAAACTATAAAAGAAATATAATTTTCAGAAAAAATAAAAGACAATTCTGTAAAGTGTTCAAAGTTTCAAAATATACTTAAATTTTAAAGAAATAAAATAGAAATTCATTTTGAATATTTATCTTCTGCTCATTTTTTGTAACCATTTTCTTAAAGCATTTAGTAAACACTTCGCACAATTCATTTACAATAATTAAAAAAATGGTAGATATATTACCAAAAAAAAAAAGTAATGGTAAGTATATTCTATTTTTTTTTTCAAAAGAAATATACAATTCGATTTTCCTTATTTCATCAAGAAATTCTATTTATCTAAATATTTATAAGAAAATTATATTTATACCTTGTTGCGTCTCAGTGGAGTTTACTGCCGGTGCTGGGGCTGCCAAGAGTTCTGGGGCTTCTGTGGCTACGGGTGCACTATTTAATGTTGCCATCTGCAAAAATTTCCAAATTTTATGTTTATATGGTTCTTTATAGGAAAAGTTGGGAATAATGACAAAAAATATTAAAATATTTGATTTTGGATACCGCAACTTATATTTTTGGATCAAACTTGAATTTTTTCAAATGAAAATAAAAAATTTCCAATGGAGATTCGAATTTTTTTTCAATAATTAAAATTAGAATTTTCTCAAGTAAGAATTAAAAATTTCTAATTAAAACTCAAATTTTTTTAAAATAAAATGAACTGTGGTGCTAAAAACTAAATATTTTAATTTTTTTATACCAAAACCCAATTTTCCCTTGTTTATACATAGAAACTAATAATTACTTACACAATATTAATCTGTTATGATTTTTTTATATCAAAAGGAAAAGAATTTTGACTCCAAAATCATATGATACATATATACAAATTATCCCACTAGTAGCCCACTACATACTAGAGAGTACTACGTCTGCCCTATATAAGTTTATTTTAACTATTTCATATAAACCTAAAAAATTTATTAAAATCAATTAATAGCAGTGAATTTTTGAAAAATTATTTTAATTTTTCAAAATTACCCTTACTTTAACTCATTAAATTCTAACATATCTTAATTATTCTCTCTTTTTCTTCATCCCTCTCCACCTATCTATTTTTGTTTTTCCCTCTCTCATAATTATAATTATAAAGGACAAATTTGAAAACAAATTTTTAATGTTTCATTTTGTTCTCTAAAATGCCTTAAATATAGGACAGGGACGTTGTATAAATGACTACATGTCAGTTCATCTCTCCCCCTTTAAAATATTTGCTTTGGCATGACTAGGTTGAAATGAGACACTTGCATTTTAATCGTCAAAACCTTAAAATAGTCTTAAGTTATTATTTTACAATATAAAAAAGTAAAAGCAAAAGCAAGGAGAAAGGAGAAAAAAGACAGAACATCACCCAGGTTGGTGTATTTGCTGAAGGGCCATCCAACCCAATATGGGCAACATGCTTTACATCTGTTGGGAACCCAATCTGAATTTCACCTTCTTCTTGTTTCTCATCTGCCATTATTTTACAATATTTCCCATCACAGCGCTATAATAAAATAAAATGAATAATAACTCTACAATGTTGTTTTATTTTATATATTCTGTAATAATATATTGATTTCAAAAGCTATAAAAATATACATTATTAGTATTACTCTTTTTAAAATATTTGGACTATTTAGATTGAATGGTCTAGATGTTATCTTTTTTGTTTTTATTTTTGCATTTTCAATCAGTTTTTAATTTTTAGTTAGAACACTATTTCCGTCCTGTGTGTTACTTACTTTAATTAAATATAAAAATATTGAAACCTCATTAAAGAATACCTCTTCATATCAAAATCTGAACAATTTATTTTTATTGGAAAAATAGTAACACCAACATATATGACGCTATTTTCAAACACTGTTTTTTTTTTTGGTGAATACAGAGGGGTCATGATGACTAGTTGGTATCAAATTCAAGAGTAAGAGGGGCTGTTTTAATTATAAAAAAAAAAAGGAGGGGCTATTTATTAGTGAAGGACTAAAGTTGGGAAATATTGAATTAACACTTTTAAATAAGGTATAAAATTCAAGTCTTGTAGATAAATAAATCACTATATGACTTAATGTCCATATTTGGGCATGACATACTCTCAAAACTAAATATTTAAACCACCATTGAAAATTTTTAATTAGAATAAAAAAGCAAAGATTTAGGGAAAAGAATTTGGTGTGGGAAAGAATATTGGTCTTACCAAATATGTTGGATATGTTATTTCTGAGTCCTTTGAAGAGGCCTTTCACCTTTGTTGCCATTGTAGATCTATAAAAAAAGCTCTTGATAATTTGCACCAGAAACCTTCCTCCTCAGAGGCTGGTGCTTCAGTCTCCAACGGAATAACAAATTAGATATACGTACATAGATTTCTGAAAAGGAAAATAGAAATTCTGCTTTACCATATTAATGGAAATAATCATCAATATTCGGTCAATATCTAATATAAAATATAAAATCTCACTATTCATAATCCATGAATAATTGGCTGATTCTTCACATTCTGTGAAATGTACAAGAACTCCACTGAGTTATTTAGGCTTCAAACTCTAAATTTTTCTTTTTATTTTTACCCAAGAAATTAATGAAAACAAGGAATATACATAAAAGTGTTCATCAATAATATTACATATTTTGTTATTCTCAAACCATTTACAAGAAAATAAGAGTACATGTGAAAATTCTGTACCTTGCAAAAAGGGTATATATGCGATCAAGTTGAGAATGTGATCTGGGAAATCATCCAGGAGAAGAGAAGAAGTGGAAGCAAATGAATGAACAAACTTGGTTGGTTATGTGTTAATTTGATCTTTCTCTTTCAGGTCTGAAAAACCAACCAAGAAAAAAGGGACTTGGGTGTGGAAAACCTCAAATGTGAAAGAACCAGAAAACCCATTACTTGTGGTTCCCAAGCAAATCAAAACCAGCAAGCGAAGTATTAGTTTCATAGGCTATATTTAGACTCTCTTCTTTTATTTTTTTTTCGTGAGAGCGCAAGAAAAGCGGTTGAGAAACGTTAATTGTGTGGCATAGTGTGGATTTAGCTTATCCCCAAAAAAAAAATTGCAAAAAGAAAAGAAAGGAATTAAAAAGAAGAATGCCATGCACAAAAGAGTATATATACAAATATTAATAGCATTATATTTAAATATATATATATATTATTATATAAATTATAAAGAATAAGTCTATAATATATTAGCTCTATTCTACACGGAGTTTTCTCATAAAATTTACTTTCCTTCACGCACGCTGACTTAGGAAGTGCTAAAGTGGTGTGAGTTAATTACTGTCGATTAACTGTACAAGCATGGAAAACAAAAAGGGAGGGGACAGATAAGCAATTTTCTCACAAGTTTAGGGCATGTTTGGTTAACTGTTTTCAAAATAATTTTTTTGTTTTTAAAAACAGAAAAATAAAAAAAAAACCTTTTTAGTAAACCTATTTTTTATAAAATATTTTGAAAAATAAAAAAACAAAATAAAAGAAAACTCAAAATATCTTTAAAGTGTTTTATAATTTTTGTTCTGAAAAATATAAGAAAATGTGAAAAACACCAGCCTCATTAATGATAAAATTATAAATCTTGAATAACTCATCTAACATATACTAGTTATGATTTTGAGAATAATTATTCAAATAGATTTTTTTATTTTCTTATTTCCAAAACTTATTCTCGAAAACAGTTTTGTAAATAATAAAATAAAAAATATTATCAAACATGCCCTATTATCTCTCTCATGTGCACTTAAGCTGGGGATTAGGTTTGTTTAGGTGTGTACTATGGTGGTTGCCCACTTTCTATCCGTCCTTAGGTCCATCCATACATGTTTAACTGTCCTATAATATTTGCAATTTGGTAATATATAATTTCTTTTATATTGTTTTCTAATTTTCATTTTGTATATTCATTTAGAGGGAAATATTATTTTAGATAAAAGTCAGCAATTTATTAAATTTTAAGACCTGAAATTGATTAAATTAAAAAAAAAGACTAATGTATTCATAAAATGTAAATAATTCCACTGTCAAAATACTAAAATGCCCTGACCATCTCTCTCCTCTCTACCATCATTGATCAATATTGGCCAGGACCAATCAATGGCCAACTAATTTTGGTTGGCAACAGGCGAATGACTAGCCAACTGTCACTAGCAACCAATCAATGGCTAGTCAATGTCGTCCAACGACTGGTCATTGGTCACAATGACTTGTGGTTTGCAACTTTTTCTTCAAATTTTGTAACTTATTTACTCTAAATTTATAGCTCAGTTTCTCAATTTTTATTTCTAACAATTATCACAGTGATTTACAACTTCTTTCTAAAAATTTGCAACTTAGTGATTCTAAATTTACACTTCACTTTCCAAATTTTTACTATGAATTATTTCAGTAGTTTATAACTTCTTTTCCAAATTTTATAACTTGCCTACTTTGAATTTGCAACTCTTTTTTTTTTCTAATTCTTACAATGAATTGTTCCAATACTTTGCAACATCTTTTCCAAGATTTGCAGCATGCTTAATTTAATTTTGTAACTCATTTTTCCAAATTCACTAGTAGAAAAATTCTATTTAGTGACGAAAATTCTATAAGGGACATAAATCCGTCACTAAATATAAACATTAGTGACAGATTAATGACAAATAATGAAAATTGCCACTTTTTATTCAGCATTTACAAATTTAGTGACAGATAGGATTCCATCACTAAAGTCTGCCACTAAAATTTTAAATCAGTGATGCAATAGTGACAACCAAGAAAATCTGTTTAGTGATGAATTATTTTTAAGTATCAAAACTAATAAAAGATGTTTTATAAAAAAATATTTACAAAAGTTTTCTGACAAGTTTTTCAAAAAATAATACAAATTTATAATTTTTCTCTTTTCTTCAAAATAAAAAATATGAATAAAAAGTTCATTTTAAGTATATCAGCAGATAAAAAATAATTTAATTTTTATTTAATATTTATCTATATATTAAACTTATAATTAAAATACACAAATTTACAGTTTTTATTCATGATACTGAAGATCAGTTATTAATTTATTCATAATTTATTTGAAATATATATATATATATATATTAATTTTTTATAAAAACATAAGTTGTGATGGCAAAGTGGCTAAGTACACAACACAAAATGATCTAACGGTGGGAAGACATAAGTTATGAATATGGTATAACTTTTCATTTTCCTAATTGAATATTGTATTTGTATTAAAATTCGGGTATAATGGTTTAAGTTTTCACATAGCTCAACTGGCAAAACATAAAGAGTGTTAAGAGTCTTCATCTTGGAGTTAGATGTTCCAGGTCCAAACAACTAGTTGGTACGTGTAAACAATTAATGGAGATGGCAAAACATGGGTGCCGAGACACTTGAAGGTAGCAAGTTCGAGTTGGAGACGGCTCCAATATCTGCAAGGAAATGACCAATACACCGATTAATTAATTTTACAAAAGAAAATTATTAGTCACAATTTAGTGACAGATATTTCTATCATAAAATTAGCAACAAAAACATATCCATCATATGAATTGGTGAACTAAAATAAGTGATAGATTTAGTGGTGGAAAATTTCCTTCACTGAATCTAAATTTAGTGACAAATTTTGTTGTTTAGTGACAAATGAATATTAATTTTTCTAGAAGTGTTTTCAACTATGAATTATTTTAGTGATTTATAATTTTTTTTTCAAATTTTGTAACTTACTTATTCTAAATTTGTAATTTATTCTCCAAATTTTTATTATGAATTGTTCAAGTGCTTTTTAGCTTCTTTTTTTAGATTTTGCAATTTACTTACTCTAAATTTATGATCTGATTTCCAAAATTTTACTACAAAAACAATTGAAAATATTTAGTAGTTAAAATTGAATTATTTTATAGTAAAGATTTTAAAAACAAGTTGCAAATCCAAAGTAAATAATTAAGCTGCAAATCATGAAAATGAAGTTGCAAAGTATTGAAATAATTAATAATCAAAATTTGAAAAAATGAGTTACAAATTTAAAGTCACTATGATGGAAATCCTAGAAAAGATGTTGCAAAGAATTGGTACAATTTATTGTAAAAATTGGAAAAAGAAGAATTGCAAATTCAAAGTGAGTGACAAAATATGGAAAAAAAATATGCAAACCACTAGAATAATTCATAATAAAAATTTGAAAAATAAGTTATAAATTCAAAATAACCAAGCTACAAATTTAAAAAAAGAAGTTGCAAATCACTATAATAATTATCAGTAGTAAAATTGAAAAACTAAGTTGTAAATTATAGAGAAAGCAAATTGCAAATTTAAAGTAAATAAGTTACAAATTTTAGAGAAAAAGTTACAAAGCAATAACTGCTACGGGCTATTGACCAATCGCTAGCAAGCATTAACTTATTACCGGTGGCTGTTGACCTAACGATAGCCAACCTTGACTTGCTGTGAGTGGCTCACTCCAGCAATGGTGGGGGTAGGAAAGTTGATGGCACTATGGTAATTTTATGTATCAATTTATTTGATTTAAGAACCAAATAGTCCCTAATCCTAATTAAATGTAGAATATATTTAAATTTTTAAAAATTTCTTTTATTGGTCCCTAGTTGGAATTCCCCTTTATTTTAAGAATTGGCGCACCTTTCTTGTAATTGAAATAATATATAGTTCGCTGTAGACAAGTTATGTAAATAAAACCTTATTTTAGCATTTTTTTTAGGCCAGTTTTAGTCACATGTGAATTCATTTCTCTATCTAACTCAGACGAAACCTATAAACTTACCAATTTCCTATGACTTTTGATGGTGTCATCTAATCTTAACATTATCATTTCTCTATCGTTTTCTTTTCTTTTTTTCTTTTTTTTTTTTGGTTCACATATCATTTCTCTAACTCATAGGCATTGTATGAAAGAAATCTGTGATATTTAGGGAGATTGCTCAGTCTCTATCAATATATTCTCTGATGTCTTCCGCAATCCAGCTACAAGCTAAGTTCTCAAAAGGTCTTCTAGTTACAAATTGGAAAGCTTCAATTAATTGAGTCCATAAAAACTGCTACTTTCTTCATACCTAACTTCCAGCACATCTGCAGATCATGATCAGTACTTGGGAAGAAACAGAGCTTCTTTGAGAATCCCATAATCCATCTACCATTGTTATCACGAGTAACATATCCACATCAAGTTTAACTTTATCTTCACATTCATGACATAAGATTATCATGATGCTCTCCTTCGCAACTTCATCTTCACACTCCAACGGAATACATAACAAAATTTATGATGCTCAATCACATAAAATTGTTTATTTTAAGGAGAACAAAATCTGAAACAACTTTACTTTAATTAGAAATTTAAATAGAAACAATGATAAAGCCCCAGCTAACTAATTAAAAACACTATGCATACACTGACCAATGTTAAATGTCATACACACACACACACACACACACACACACACATAAAGCATTAAATAGATGGATGTAATTGTTGGCGTAAACGCATATAAACGGAATAAAGCAATCGATCTTTGGCTGCGGTTCTGTGAATTTTACCATGCTTGCAGTAATACTTGAGATGAGTGATGCTGCAATATCCAATCATTTGTCCCAAAAACAAAAACAACCAGTTGGTGGATCTCTTCTTGGTGATGAGAGGCTTACAGTTCTTATATCCACAAAACTTGCTCTCTAAGGGCTTAGGATTGGACCACTCTTGCGGTGCTCTATCTTTCATAGTGTCAATTTTCTCCGCTATGAAACTATCAACCTCCGAGAACTTAGTCCGCAAATCATACTCAATCACATACTGCTTCTTGCACTGCTTGCAATGAACTTCACCTCCGATTACAGTAATATTATTGGATAATAATTCCTCCATACTTAAAACTTTGGCACGTCTTGAAGTAGACCATGGATATGGTGGTTCTATGGTCACCTCCTTTCCATGCTTTTGTCTCTTATGCGAACGTCGACGAGCTTGAGCTTGGCCTTCTGATGACGAAGAAGTCCGTTCTGGGGTTTGTATACCATCTGCAGGTGGCTGTGGCTGTGGCTGTGGCTGCTGTTCGGAGAACATTGGTTGTGGTTGTAAAGAAGAATAGCAGGGTGGTTCCGGCATCCCTTGTTGTTGTTGCGGTGGAGAAAAGTATCGGACTGGTGGTTCCGGCGGGGGCTGTGGGTGTGGCTGCCGTTGAGGAAAAATCCTATCTTGGTGCAACCGCAGGGACGATGAACACATCGGCTGATATAAAGGGAAGCACGGCGGTGGTTCCGGTGCCTGTAATGAGGGTAGAAGCATGAGTTGTAAAGGGGTCGACGGATGGAGTGGTGGTGATGACGGCGGTTTCTGTGGCGGTGTCTGGTTATAAGAATCTTCAGATGAGACAGAAAGCCGAAGCCAGTTTTTGTCTAGGGGTTCTTCCGTGTTCATGGTTTTTCGCTTTTTGAAAGGAAGTTCTGCGTTCATTGATAAGGAAGCAAACATTGAAAAAGATAAAAAGAAGAATCTGGACAGAAACGAAAACGAGGAGTTATACATTGTTTTTTTTTGGTCAACGAGGAGTTATATGTTAAAACCTTCATGAGGAGGGGGAGTATTTAAATAGAGTGTTTCGAATGGATCTGAAATTTTAGTACAAGTAGGTGATTCGAAATTTGAATTCTATAAAAGGATTTTCTTATTGGCCTGAAGTTTTAAAAGTTGAATATTTAAACTGATCATGATAAATGCACATACGTATATAGATTCATTGAAATTTGGATCATCACTAAAAACAACGTAATATATTTTTATCTCTTTTTTTAAACATATTCAATTTTATGGTAATAGTAAATAGTAAATCTAAAATGTATTAATTTATTTATATTAATTATTATATAATTTGTATGATTATTTATACAGTAAATCTTATCAGAATTAAAACTTCAGTGTAAATAAAAATATTGGAATAATTCATTGTTTTTTAAATCACAACTTGCAATCGTATAACTCTTGCATGTACGAGGAAAGAATACATAAATTACATAAAATACAAAAAATAAAAGGGAAATAAAATTCTATATCAGACAGGCCTTTAGTCTATCAAAATAAGTATCACGATGTCTGTTTAATCATGTATAATATTAAAAAAAAAGATTGACTTTATTGTATGGTGCAATATATTGCAATATAAAATACTAGGAGTATAGAAAGTTGATTATAAGCTTACAACAATATGATTTTTTGTGAACTCTATATAAATAAACAAGGCATATTCTAATTATTTTAAATGTCCCATCAATTTTTTTCTATAATACATTTTATCTATATAACTAATTAAGCTTTGTGTGTGTGTATATATAAATCTAATAAATCTAAAAAATGTCCCATTGTTTACAAGTTATTGACAATATTATTTGTATGGATGCCACTATATGGTTTTATCCAAGGTTTAAAAAATAGGATCAGACATTGAACCGGTCAAAGTACGGGTTTAAGATTTAATGGTTCAACCTGAATTAAACCGGTGATAATAAATTTAATAATTTTTTATTTTATATATTATATAGAAAATAAAAAAATATTATTAATAAGTTTCATAACATAATATTAAAATCTAAATAAGTTAATATTTATTTCTAAACATATTTTGAATTCAAAATAGTTAATTAATATTTTTTCATATTATTTGTTAAGTAAATTTATTATTATTAATAATTATATATCATAATAATGCTTATACAATATTATAATATAGAAAGGAAAAAAATTTATATAAAAAATGATGCTATTTGGTACTAAAAATAATGTTATTTTATTTTTTAAAAATAAAAAATTGTAAATTTTTTATAAATTTTAAAAAAAGTTAAAAATAATTAAAAAATAAACCAGTTTAACCAGTTTAGCACCGATTCGAGACTGATTTGACTGATTTTCCACTGATTCTAGAAAAGAACGGTTGAGATCTACAATCGGAACAAACCTAGCACCAAGAATTGGTCGAACCAACCGTCCAATCCGATTTTTGGAACATTGGTTTTATCATATAAGCCCTTTTTTTTTAAACATTATATAAGCCGATTTAATAAATAAGAAAAAAGATAATTTGGCACCTTGTAACAAAAATATTTATAAATAAGGACCTTCTAATTTTTAAAATTACCTAAGCAGATCCAGGTCCTAGGTTGAGAAATTTTTTTTGAATGGACAAGAATACCCCTATAAATTAATTTCCAAATTAATATAACTAATTTTTCAAGTAAA
The DNA here is from genome assembly GCA_026686845.1 of Adenanthera pavonina. Classification (NCBI taxonomy): domain Eukaryota; kingdom Viridiplantae; phylum Streptophyta; class Magnoliopsida; order Fabales; family Fabaceae; genus Adenanthera; species Adenanthera pavonina. Next base: position 3,362,055 of record JAIVEN010000019.1, on the reverse strand, counting down.
TATAACTAAATTTTTAAGTAGATATAATTAAATTTTCAAGTGAATATAACTAATTTTTAATGGGAGATAACTAATTTTTCATATAGAGATAACTAAATTTCCAAGTGTAGATAACTAAATTCTCAACTATGGTAAATTAATTTCTCAAGTGGATATAACTAAATTTTCAAGTAGAGATAATTAAATTTCTAAGTTGACATAACTAATCTTTCGAATGGATATTACTAAATTTCCAACTGGGGTAAACTAATTTCATCACTAAATTTATAAGTACAGATAACTAAGTTTCCAAGTACAAATAACGAAATATCTTAGTGAATATAAGGACATTTATGGAAAAAAAAATCTTTTTGAGACATATTTAAAATGTTTGACTATTTTCTTGATTTTGATAATTTAGTTATTTATTTTTTATATTTTAAAATGGGAGGAATATATATATTTTTACCTTTCCACCAAATCACTCTTAAGAAAAATATTTGCATCTATTTTATTTTTTCAAACTATTTAATAAATATTTTTGCATCATATATTCATATTACTCTCACTAATTCTTAATATAAGACCATGTTAATCGAATCACGTGGATTAAGAATTATAATTAAAACTTATTAACTACGTCGATTTCTCCAAAAATCTCAATAATTTTTTAAAATTACCCTTATTTAATCTCTTTCTCTTTCTTTTTGAATACATTAAATAGGGATTTTTTTTTAAATGTATAATAAATACTATCTTGTATATTGTAAAGGATCTTATATTTAGGATCAGGATAAAAAATTATATATATATATATAGAGGACGGGAGGGAGTACATTTTTTCTCATTAATTATATATCATAAATTAATGACTTTATTTATTTCATCTGTCTTTTGAAATTTCGAGCAAGATTGAATTTTGATTTTGAAATTTGAGTTACCATCGCTAAATGTGATGCATTTGGAAAACCTTTAATTAATTGCATCACCATGTTGGATTTTCGAAAAATTTGTCACCTCACCCTCTCTCTCTCTCTGTTTTTTTTTTTTAACCATCACCTGTTTCTCTCATTAGTTTCTCGCTTTTTTCTTGCCTTCTTTGTGAATTTAGTCCTTCTCTTTAACCCTGAATGACTATTACTTCCAAATCCTAAATCTAAGTTATTTCTAATTAATTTACATATTTCAAGAAAAAGTTAGTTATATTTTTATTTTTCAAAAAATACTAATTATTTTCAAATTTATTCCTATTTACTTTATTAATGTACAAATTTACATTGTATAACTTGGTTTTAACGCCCATTGATACATTAATTTATAAATCATTATTATCATGATTGAATTGGCATCAATTTATAATTTGACCAATGATACTCTGAAATGAAATTTTGAATTTTCAAAAACTAACCAGTCAGAATGTGGGTCTTTTTCCATTTCATGAGGAGAGGTGCAACGCTTGTGTATGGCCACGTGATTGAATGTTTAATAATGACAAATTGATGGCAATAACAAAATAAATAAATACTCCCTCCATTTTATATTATAAAATATTTTATATTAATTATATGTGTATTAAAAAAATTATTTTTTTATTTTAAATTAATGTAAAAAGTACCAACATTTCTCATTTTACTCTTATTAAATGCCATATCATATTATTATTGTAAGGTTATAAATAACAAGTTGGGAATAGTTAAATATATGAGTAAAATAAAAAAAATATCTAATACCTTATATTTTATACTTCAAACTTATCATATAAAATACCATATAATATGAACCAAAGGTAGTAATAACAAGGGAAGTTCCCATAGCATATTATGTAACCTTATAAAGAAACTAAGATAGACGGAAGAAATCTATCTATATATAATTAAAAAAAAGATAGATGTACTGTGTATTAGTCACATAGAGCAACCTTAAAGGATTTGAACACAATTCATCCTCAATTAATTATGATTTGATAATATGTTGGAAAAACACTTTGGTTGGTGGTTATAACAAGAAATCATAAAGGTAAGTTAGCTTTCATTCGCAGTTGTTTCTTACAATAAAGCAGTCAATCATTTTTTTTAAATCACTTAATCAATATTTTCCTTTGCAGTTGTTTCAAGAAAGTTACATTCTTTTTTTTAATTTGTCAAAATTTCAATTTCCTTTGTATTTCTTTTGTAACCACAAATGAAAGCTTCCCCACATCTCCGCTCCCACTTTTTTTTGGCATTTGCCATTATAACTGTAATTATAACAGCATATGTGCTAAGAAAAATTATTTTTGTCATAGTGATGGTTTTATTGACATTCATTTGACATTTAAAATAATTGATAGTAACTATAGAATTGACCCGTGCATCGCACAAGTGTATTGTTAGAACAATTGGATGCCACGTGGAAGCTGATATATGTTCTAATAGTATTAATTGCAATTTAAAAATTTGTGCAGTCATTTAATTTTATTTATTGCTAATGGACTCTTGTTGTAAAAAATCATTATCACAAAAATATTATATTTGAATCCATTATAATTTTTATTCTCTTTTATTGTTTCTGATAAATAATTATTAAATGCAATTATAATGGTTAAATAAAATTATTTTGATTTGGTTAGCATTAATAGTATATTTTCTTCCCCAACAAATTCTATGCGTTTATGTCATTATTTATTGTAGAATGATTGCTCTAATTATTAATTAAAATCATTATTATTATTATTATTATTATTATTATTACGAGATTACTTTTAAATGTGTCGATTTTTTCAATATCTTTTTTCTGTAAAGTTTTCTGATCAATTACTATTTAGTATTTTTATTTCCTATTTATATTTACTTATAATTTTTAATCTTTGATTTCAAATATGCATTAAATGCCTTAATTAGCCTTTCATACCCTATCAATTTTATTAAATACATTTTAAAATTTCAAAATCATTAATCAATTGATTAACTATATATATAGTTGACAAAATTTCACATTTAAATGGCATTAAATATCATACTAGGACTTCTCTATATATATGCATTTGCGCGATTCTTTTTTTTTTTTAGATTAATTTTCATTCACTTTATTTTGTTCATTTCTTCCCTTGCAAATGATGCTTGTCTTTAATTTTTAATTTCAATTCACGATTATTTAGCTTCCAACTGATGGCAATAATTCAAAGGTGCTCCAATGGATCTGCAAGTTGGACATCAGGTAACTCAATTCTCATGTGATGACCTCAGCAAAGTGCTATTGTTGAGGGAATGACTGAAGGGATAATTCGGATAGTTACTTTTCTTATTGCAAGTTTTCTAACTATCTAACTTGTGTTATTTTGTTTGTTTTCAACTCTGTAAATTATGCCATTAGAAAGGATATCCAACAATTCTAGCAATGAAAGCCATTGTTGAAGAAGAACATACTAATAAAAATTATAATCCGTAGACTAGATCATCACCAAAGTTGGGGTGTACCATTTATCCGCATTGAATAACATCTTACACACTCACAAAAAGAATAAATAAGACAGAAAGAGAGTTCAGAAGAGTTGTGTCTATTGGGGTTTCTGAGCACCTCTATTTATAAATAGGAAAATGCATATTTCCCAATCCCTGTATTTATAAGATAAATTTGATTTTCTATCAAATTAGCATAAAATCAAGAATATACTTAAAGGAAAAAGATTATTCTCTCATAAATATCTAAAAAGATATTGGGTCTTATGAAAAAGTTATTAGCTTATCAAAAGTGGGCTTCAAATAAGTCCAACAATACCAAATAAAAATAATGGATGTTTGTGGGGTGCTTTAGGGTTCATTTGGTTCAATTATAAGGGAGTTAAGTAATGTGATATAATATAGTATAATGTAATATGATGTAATGATTATATAGGCATTGGTTTGGTTTGATCTTGGAAGTGTGGGGAATAAATTTATTTTTTATGTTTACTTAATTAATTATAGATAATTAGAAAAAGTTTAAATTGCTAACAAAGTTATAGCACTTGATGGTAGTGGAAATGCTGACGATGGTGGTGTTCTACCGATGTTTTGGTTGGTTCGGCAAAAAAAAATAATGATTAAAATTAATTAAACATAAATATTTTTTATGTTTAATAATCATTCTCAAATTTTATATCACCAAAAAGTTGCATAGACATATGAACAATAACTAATAAGAAGTAAAAAGTTATATACTATTATACTATGAGAGCAATTCCTATAAAAATTAACGATTAAAATTAATTCGTTTATTTTTTTTATGCCAACAAAACTAATTCGCCCCTTGACGTAAATGGCTCATGATATGAATTCATTAGTATGATTAGCTATCCTTTTAAGAGTAATATTACTGACTAATAAAGAATTGTTTATTTTAATATTATTTAAATTTTCTCAATTTTATAGTTAAGTTTCTTCTCAACTAAATTTTGTTAAATTAATTTGAAATTAAATTTTATTAGAATTCGCGTTAACATATCAAATTTGAATTTAAGATATAGAGAGATAGAAATTTATAAAAATTAATGATCAAACTTAATTCGTCTATTTTTTTTATGCCAGCAAAATTAATTTGTCCCTTGACGTAAATGGCTCATGATATGAATTCATTAGTATGATTTGCTATCATTTTAAGAGTAATATTATTGACTAATAAAGAATTGTTTATTTTAATATTATTTAAATTTTCTCAATTTTATAATTAAGTTTCATCTCAACTAAATTTTGTTAAACTAATTTCAAATTAAATTTTATTAAAATTCACGTTGATGTATCAGATTTGAATTTAAGATATGGAGAGATAGAAATTTTGGCCCCTACTTCGGTCACGGGATCGACTATTTTCGGAGAAAAGGCAATATAACTAAATTATGACAATGTCTAGAGAATGTAGATTCCAATGGATGATCTATATTTTACTAATTTCGTAAACACAATGAACATATTTGATCTCCCTAACCATGTATTACAGATAAAAGTTTGTTATGCAATTATGCTAATGAAAATTATTGACAAATTATTGGGCTTGTATAATGATGCATGATTATACGAATTTTTTTGTTGCTTAATCAATTTGACTTAATCAAGGCTGTCTAATCAATTTAATTATTCGAATATTAATAAATATTTTAGTTGTCTAAAATCTAATCAATTGGAATTAATCAAGGTTTATGTTAATTTTCATTAAATAAGTTTAAATTTAGTAATTGTATTGAAGTTTAAATATTTTTATATTCAACATTAAAAAATATTATGAATAATAATTTTTCAACTAAAATATAGAATTTCTTGATTGAAATCACACTTTTTTAGTTATGAAAACAAGTAAATGAAAGAGAGAAAAAGAATAGGAAAATTGCCGTCTGTATTAATCTGAAGAACTTACAATATATAGATAAAAGAAATAGTGTGTCTAATAAATACAAAACATGTCTAATAAATACAGAATATTTCCTAATGAATACAAAGATATACAAACCAATTAAAGATATATACAAATCTAGCACAATAAATGAGATATTGTTAACACTCCTCCTCAAACTCAAGATGGCTTAACAAGAAACAACTTGAGTTTGTCCATTAGAAACTGAAAGCGACTAGGATTAAAGAACTTAGTGAACAAGTCAGCCGGCCGGTGCTTGGTTCGAATAGGAACAAGTCGAATAATGCCACGAACAACATGTTGTCGAGTAAAATGACAGTCAATCTCAATATGTTAGGTTCACTAATGGAACATGTCATTGTGGGCAATCCTAATGGCAGCTTGACTGTCACAATAAATATCTATGGATGATGTCTGTGATGCCCTCATCTCATCAAGTAACTAACGAAGCCAGAGAACCTCAGAAGTCGTGTTGGCTATTGCACGATATTCTGATTTAGCACTAGAACGAGAGGCTAATGTTTGCTTTTTACTTCTCCAAGAGATAAGAGAAGTACCAAGGAAAATACAGAAGCCAATGGTAGACCGTCGATCAACATGATCACCGGCCCAATCAGCATCAGAGTAAGCTCGAAGAGCAAGAGAAGAGCTAACAGAGAAGTAAAGGCCATGATACAATGTGCATTTGACATATCGAATAATCCTAAGAACAGCTGCATAGTGGATAGTTTGAGGTGTAGACATAAACTGACTGACAATATGAACTGTATAGGCAATATCAGGATAAGTCACTGTAAGATAGATGAGTCCCCTACCTAGTTAGTGATAACAAGTGGGATTCTCCAATAGAGTGTCATCAGTGGGTGTAAAGTGAATATTTAGCTCAATAGAAGTATTTTCAACCTCCTCATCAAAGAGATGTGCTTAAGATATCAAATCAGTTGCATATTTAAGCTGAGAAAGAGGAATGCCATCCTACCCATGATGCACCTCAAGCCTAAGAAAGTAGCTTAGTCGGCCAAGATCCTTCATTTCAAACTACCTTCTCAAGTAAGTCTTGAGGTTTTGAACACCCGTGACTTTACTACCTATGATAATCATGTCATCAACATACAAGAGGAGTACAACAAGACCCTGAGCTGTACTCCGAATAAATAGTATAGAATCATAAGAGATACAAGTAAAGCCTAATTGACTCATAGTTGTGCTAAACTTAGCAAACCAGGCACGGGGTGCCTGCTTAAGCCCATACAAAGCTCAATGGAGATGGCAAACCTTGCCATTTGGATATTGATACCCACGAGGAGGCTTCATGTAAACTTCTTCCTTTAAATCTCCATTCAGAAAGACAATTTGAACATCCATTTGATGAAGAGACCAATGTTTAATAGCAGCAATAGTAAGAAGACTGCGAATAGAGGTAATTCGAGCAACAGGAGCAAATGTCTCTTCATAATCAATACCATACTCCTGTGTGAAACATTGGGCCACCAAGCTGGCCTTGTGTTGTTTCAGAGAACTATCTGAATTAGTCTTGTTCTTATAGATCCATCTACATCCAATCAAAGTCTTTACAGGAGGAAGATCAACAAGATCCCAAATGTGCATTTTCTTCAAGGCCTGCAATTCATCATTCATAGTTTGCTACCAAAGTGGATCACGGGAGGCTTCTTTAAAGGATTGGGGTTCCTGAAATTGAAGGATGGTGGAAAAACAATGATAATCACTAAGGTAAGGAGGAGGACGTCTTACACGGGTGGACCGAAGGTCGTCGGATGATTCGAGCTCAGTATCTTGTGCTGGTAGTTCAAAGATAGGAGGATCATTTGAAGTGGATGCAGCGTCAGATGTAGAATTGAGCTCAGTGGAAGAAGTAGTACCTGAGTCACTGGGAAAAAGATCAATAGAAGTATCTATAAAAATAGAAGGTGAAGGAGGAGAAACAGAGGAAAGGTTAGTCAAAGATGAAAATGGAATATGTTCCCAAAAAACAACATGATGAGAAATACGAATACTTTGAGAGAGGGGGTCCCAACAACAATAACCCTTATGCTCAAAATCATAACCAAGGAAACAACAGACACAGGCACAAGCTCGTAGTTTAGTAGTCTCATGAGAAGGAAGAAGAACAAAACAGGTACAAGCAAAAACTTTAGGAAGACTGTAATTAGGAGGGATACCATGGAGACATTCAAAAGGAAAAATGTTACCTAGAATAAGAGTAGAGACTATATTGATACAATATACAGTAGTCAAAATTGCTTCTCCCCAGAAATGTTCAGGACAGGAAGATGAAATAAGCAGGGCTCTAACAGTATTTAGAATGTGATGGTGTTTTCATTTGGCCCGGCCATTTTGCTGAGAGGTATAGGGACATGAGTACTGAGAAATGGTGCCTTGAGTATCAAGAAAACTGATTAATTTAGAATAACAATATTCCAAAGCATTATCACGATGAAAAACTTTGATAACTTTTGAGAATTGTGTATGAATCATAGTAGTAAATTTAATATAGGTAGCAGGAAGCTCAGATCGATTTTTCATCATATAAAGCCAAGTAAAACACAAGAAATCATCAACAAAAATCACAAAATATCATGATCCTCCCATAGAAGGAGTAGGTGCTGGCCCCAAATGTCAGAATGAACTAAATCAAAAGGCAAACCTGCAACAGAGTCATTTTTATTAAAAGATAAAGCAGGTTGTTTAGCAGTTTGACAAGAGATACAATCCAAAGACTGAACATCAACATGACCTAAAAGACCACTAGAAAGTAAAGGACCTAAAGCAATTAAGGAAGAATGAGTAAGACGACGATGTCATAATTCGAAAGATGAGGTTGTTGAAGCAGCACACAATCTAGAAGTAACTTCAGGAAGATGCATTGAGTTAGCTCAAACATATGCCTAACCTTACGCTCAGTCCCGACAATCTGTCCTATCTAAGAATCAAACACAGTACAACCACATTTGTTAAATAATATGTCATAGCCCATATCAACAAGTTGTCTAACAGAAATAAGGTTAAAGCTAATGGCAGGGACAAAGTAAGTGTCATTAAGGGATAAAGAGGACAAGGAAACAGTATCAATATCACTAACTAGCATTTGAGAGTTATCAGCAGTGTGTATAGATTGAGCAGTGGTATTTGGTGATAGAGAAGAGAAATGATTTTTTTGACTAGTCATATGGTTACAACAAGCAGAATCAAAGAACTAAGAAGAGGTACCTGAGGGAGTAGCTAAAGCCGTAGGTGGGCTTGCGGTACCGGAGAGAAGTTTGCAAAGGAAGGCCTCAATGTCAGTAGTAGAGGATCTCGGATCAGATGCAATAGTAGATGTATCATTGGTAGCAGATAAAGTAAGCTTAGAGAAAGAAGAATCAGATCTAGTTGATTTCCCTTGGCCAGATCTACAAGGACAAGTAGAACACTGATCAATAAGGTGCCCAGTCTTCTTGCAGTATCGGCATAACAAAGTTGGACATTGTGTAGCAATATGACCCTTCTTTTAGCAGGTTTGACACTCAATAAATGGGCACTGATCGAAGGTGTGTGAGTGGATTGATGGTAGTGACGACAAGCCTTAGATTTCCTTCCAAACACAGCAGAGGCCATCTCAGGGGTCCACTGAAGCAGGCCCAAACGAGTTTCCTTAGATCGGAGACGAGGAAGAGCATCTTCTAAAGTAGGTAGTGGGCTTTGGTGTAGTAGACTCAAAGTCATCTGTAAGAGCCATCAAGAAATAAATGAGGCAAAGCAGATCTCTGTACTTAAAGAAGGCTTGAGCATCTTCTTCACACTTGAATGTAGGTTCGGAGTAGGCCAACTGATCGCAAATGGATTCAATTTTGGCAAGAAATTCAAATAGTGGTTGACCTTTCTCCTGTTTAAGAACACTAAGATTCTTCTGCAATTAAAATTGATTAGACAAATTAGAAGAGGTGTAGCGCCTAGCCAGGTGATCCCATATTTCTTTGGCAGTGTCAAAATGCCCAAATTGTTGGTGAATATTGGGAGTAGAAGTATTCCAGAACCAAGTAATAATCTGATTATTTTTGCTATCCTATTCATCCAGGCACTCAGTATATTTCAAATCAAATTTAGCAGCTCGCAAGTAGGAAAAGTAACATCACCAGTAACATATCGCCAGAGCTTTCTACCTTTCAAAAAACCACACATACTTTCCAGCCATAAGCGATAGTTGGAGCCATTCAGGATAACAGAGATAGGCTGAACAATATTAGACTTTTCCATAATAAATAGCAAATTCTGGAAAATTTGAAAATGCAAGAAAGTACCCAACTAACCAACGGACCCTAGGAACAAGAAGAGCACAGAGAGAGGAGCGTGGTGAGAGAAACAGAGGCCGGAACGAAGCTTTCACACACCGTCAAAAGATGCTAGTGCAGAAAAATGTGTACTACGCATGGGGGCGCTTGCGTGATCGGAAAGCTACCAGATTTGGCTATCTGACCGAACGGAGGATGACAAACAGGGAGGGGTGACGTGTTTCTAAAACGGAGGATGACAGTGGCATAGATCGGAAGCCCGTGAACAGTGACGGTGATGAACAGTGACGGCGAAGAACTTTCTAGGTTTTTTTTTCTGTTTTTGCTAGAAACATTTCTGGCTCTGGCACCATGAAAACAAATAAATGAAAGAGAGAAAAAGAATAGGAAAATTGCCGTATGTATTAATCTGAAGAACTTACAATATATAGATAAAAGAAATAGCGCGTCTAATAAATACCAAACGCGTCTAATAAATACGGAATATTTCCTAATGAATATAAAGATATACAAACCAATCAAATATATATACAAATCTAGCACAATAAATGAGATATTGTTAACAAGTTATAATATTTTTTTTTTACTTACGACATAACATAACAAGTAATTCATCATTATTTATAAAGAGTTTTTCAATAATATATACTCATATTAGATATGTTTTAAATTCTATTTATATGTTTAGCTCAATTTATATTTTGTCATATATTTATATTTATATTTTTATTTATATATAATTTTTTTAATTGTCATACATGTTAGATGGTTTTATACCATTTTGTAAGTCTATTTAAAAAATATATATAATTTTTAACTCATTATATCAATTTTTTTTTCTAAAGGATCATGTGCATCACTTGAGTGTATAACTAGTTAAAAGGAAGATAGAACTACGCTATGCATTAGCCACACAATGTAGCTGCACAGTATGGCTCTATCCCTTAAGCTATGTGTCCCCTCTCTCTCTCTTTTTTTTTTTTTTAAATGAGTCTTATTTTTTCCTTATTCATTCATTTTTTTTTGTTGGTGAGATCCATCTTTTCCATTTTTTAGCTGAGCCCCATATTCTTTCCTTTTTTTATTTTCTAAATCTATATTAATTTTAATTAATATCATTTGATATCATTTTTTATAGGGGAAGTTAGTGATGAAAACCTTTTTAAATTCAATATATTTTAAAACTAAATAAAATGTCACAATATCCCCACGAACATCTACATCCCCCGCTCTAGTTTGTTAATACTACAAGATGCCACACATTTAGACTAAACATTATTTTTAAAAGATGTTATATATTATCAACATGTGTTAGTTCTAGCAGAAGAGATTATGGTTATTTAAACATGGTATCTTGGGCTCAAGGCCATGAGAATGCAGAAGATACTTTTGGGAGAACTTCTCCTTAGTTGGGGTGTGACGCAACTCATCGAATTGATTGGAATGTAAAGTAGTGATAAATATCAGATAATTTTACAAAAAAAAAATGCTCTACATTTATGGCCCGAGAAAGTATTAATTATCATTAATTATTTGTTTTGAAAATAAAATAAAGTGATTGTTTTCAACTCTTCTAAACTTTCCCGTACTCCTAGAAAAACTATAATTTGTTTTTGGAAGTTTTTTATTGAATATCATTAATTGAGGAAGCACACATTGAAAGGGTAAAAAGAATAATCTGGACTATGGCGAGGGTCTTTTTCTTATAATTGGGCCAGGGTGTAAAACTTTTTGTCTTGAGCAAATTAATCTATGAGCCCTCATAGTTTATCCCAATTTTCATATTGGTCCCTGAAGTTCTAAAGTTTTCAAACCCATCCCTAAACTTACCAATTGTTACAAGGTTACTCCTCATTCATTAAAACATTTGGAAGCCAATCCTCTATGTGCATATGTGGTGTAACAGAATGTTTATTGGAGCTGAGGTGGCACGTTACCTAAGATGTGGACCTTTTGACTTGGAAAATTTGGCAAATAAGATGCCATTTGAGTCTCCACATCAGCATTTTATATCAAAGCCCAAAAGCACGCATTTAATTAATCACCATCCCCATTTCTGATCCCCATTGAGACCTTCACCTTTGCGACCACGATCGCTCACTAAATGCACGAACAGGGGCCATGGTTTGCAAAGGAGGAGGCAAAACATGTTTTTCATGCTGATCTTAATCTATTTCTTGATTGAAATCACATTTTTTTAGTTATAATATTTTTTTTACTTACGACATAACATAACAAGTAATTCAACATTATTTATAAAAAAATTTTCAATAATATATACTCATATTAGATATGTTTTAAATTCTATTTATATGTTTAGTTCATTTTATATTTTGTCATATATTTATATTTATATTTATATTTTTAGTTATATATAATTTTTTTAACTGTCATACAAATTAGATGGTTTTATACCATTTTGTAAGTCTATTTGAAAAAATATATATAATTTTTAACTCATTATATTAAAATAAATTTTTTTCTCAAGGATCCCGCGCATCACACGGGTGTGTAACTAGTTAAAAGGAAGATAAAGTTGCACTATGCATTAGCCGCACAATGCAGCTGCAGAACTCTATCCCTTAAGCTATGTGTCCCCCCTCTCTCTCTCTTTTTTTTTTTTTTTTGCTCTATTTTTTAAATAAATCTTATTTTTTCCTTATTCATTCATTTTTTTTTGTTGGTGAGATCCATCTTTTCCATTTTTTAGGTGAGCCCCATGTTCTTTCCTTTTTTTATTTTCTAAATCTATATTAATTTTAATTAATATAATTTGATATTATTTTTTTGATAGGGGAAGTTAGTGATAAAAACCTTTTTAAATTTAATATATTTTAAAACTAATTAAATGTCACAGTGTCCCCACGAACATCTACATCCCCTGCAGTAGTTTGTTAATACTTCAAGATGCCACACATTTGGACTAAACATTATTTTTAGAAGCTACTATATATTAATTATCAATGTGTGTTAGTTCTAATAGAAGAGACTACATTTATTTAAATATAATATATTGGATTCAAGACTATGAGAACGTAGAAAATGCTTTTGGAAGAACTTCTCCTTAGTTGAGGTCTAATGCAACTCATCGAATTAGTTGAAATGTAAAGTAGTGATAAATATCAGATAATTTCACAAAAAAATATGCTCTACATTTATGGCCCAAGAAAGTATTAATTATCATTAATTATTTGTTTGGAAAATATGATAAAGTGATTGTTTTCAACTCTTCTAAACTTTCTTGTACCCAGAAAAACTATAATTTGTTTTTGAAAAATTTTTATTGAATATCATTAATTGAGGAAGCCGACATTGAAAAGGGTAAAAAGAAGAATCTGGACTAAAACATGGGTCTTTTTCTTTTAATTGGGCCAGGTTGTAAAACCTTTTTTCTTGAGCAAATTAATCTATGAGCCCTCATAGTTTATCTTAATTTTCATATTGGCCCTAAAGTTCTAAAGTTTTCAAACCCATCCCTAAACTTACCAACCGTTACAATGTTAATCCTCATTCATTAAAACATTTGGAAGCCAATCCTCTATGTGCATATGTGGTGTAACAGAATGTTTATCGGAGCTGAGGTGGCACATTACCTAAGATGTGGACCTTGTGACTTGGAAAATTTGGCAAATAAGATGCTATTTGAGTCTCCACATCAGCATTTTATATCAAAGCCCAAAAGCATGTATTTAATCACCATCCCCATTGAGAACTTCACCTTTGCGACCACGACCGCTCACTAAACGCACGAACAGGGGCCATGGTTTGCAAAGGAGGAGGCAAAACATGTTTTTCATGCTGATCTTAGTCTATTTCGATGGGTTGGGAGGGCCTTTGACTAGTTTGCCTAAGTTTATTTGAGCGTTTCTCCTTCGTTGGCCGTTGTGATAATTGTGAGTGTTATGCTTGGGTTGTGCATTCTCGAAGTTGATATTCGAATTTTATTTTTGTTTGGGATTTGATAATGGAGAACAACTTTGATTCATGTTAGGGTTTAGAATTATTTGTGTGATTTGTTGTTGATTTGGGTTTTTTTTAGTCTGAATTTTTTAATGAAGAGTATATAAGATGACCCAAAAAAAAAGAAGAGTATATATATATATATCAAGAAATAAGTAGAGAATAGGGGATTTAACTATTTCTGTCTAATTCAAAGCCCTTTAACAAAAAGAAGATAGGCTCTGGCAATTACATAAGCATTGGAAATTGCCTAAACCATTGGCATATCTAACAGATTAGCAAAAGCGTCTGCTTCTCTACACAAAAGGTTATTTATAATTGGAAATATACCAATTCCTGTAGATAATTCTACAAACCTCTTCAATGAGGTTTTAAAAAGCATGATTTTTTATGTCATCTCTTATAAGTAGATTGATGGTTTCAACATTTTCACAAAAGACATCTCAACTTTACAAAGGCCCATCTTCCAACATAATACGAGACCATTTTTTATTCCCCTTAGTTTAATATAAAAACTGAAATGCAAAGCAGTTTCATCGTCATTCCATCTTTATCTCATCTGAACCTTTCAGTCCCATGTTTCGCCAAGGCATCTTAAATTTCTTAATTTGTAGCAGAATAAATCTAAATAAGTGACAAGACACAACAGATATATAATTGGTATTTTTTTCAATTAAGAAATATAAGAAGACCTTGGATACATGGACAAAATTGAAAATTTTGAGGAGAATAAAATCAACAGAAATCAAATGGAAGGAGAGAAAATTGCCTAGGACATTGAAGAAATTGAAAATTGCCTTTGATTGCTTGCACATGAGCCCTTCATGCTGATGTTTGAGAACCCTAAAGCGCCGAGCACGGGGACCTTCTCCCTGTCAAACAAGCTATGGAGAGCACAATGTCTGAGTTGGATCTTAAAAAAAAAAAAAAAAAAGAGTTAAGTCAGCTAATTTTTATTCTTCGTGTCACGCCAGCACATACATATGTTTACCACGTCAGCATAAATAAACGGAGTTAATGCCCTTAGCGATTTATTTTATAACAATTTGATATTTTGAGGATTAAATCTTCCATAGAAAGGAATTATAGGGATTAAATTAAAAAAATTGAGATTATAGGGACTAAATTGAAAATTGAATGAAACTATGAGGATTAAAAGATTAATTTTAGGGCATGTTGGGTTGTGTTGGAGCTACCAGACTACCGAATTGGTTGAACACCCCTAATTTTGAAAAGAAAAAAGTAGTAGGTGATTAGAAATTCAAAATTTATAAATGAACTTTATCATGCTTGAATTTTAATGATTATAGGATCTACATATTATAACTGAATAGTTTAATTTTATTTAAACTTATAATGATAATTAGTTCTGGCTAAAAAAAATAAAAATTAAAAATTCTTTGCTAATATATATATATATATATATTGATTGAAATTTGGATCTCACTAAAACAATATAATATTTTTATCTCTTTTTTAAAACATATTCATTTCGATGGTCATAGAATATAGTAAATCTAAGTGTATTAGTTTTTTTTAACACCAAGGTTAATCATTTTGAAGAGTAGAGGTAACTTTTTGCAAAGAAAACTTATCAAAATTAAAACTTCAATGTAATAAAATAATTAAAAATTTTTTTATCACATCTTGTACTATAAGTTATGTATGCATGAGGACAAAAAATAAAAGGGAAATAAAATTCAATATCAAACAGATCCTTAATTAATCTATCAAAATAAGTGTCAGCATGTATAATATAAAAAAAAAGATTTACTTTATCGTATGATGTGATATAAAATATGAGAGGTGTAGAAAGTTGATTATAAGCTTAGAAGTTTGGAAGAATGTGATTTATTTTGATCTCATATAAATATTCAAGGCTTATTCTAATTATTTTAAATTTCCCATCAATTTTTATTTTCCCCATAAAATACTTTTTATCAATATAACTAATTAATCTGTTTATGTTTGTGTGTGCAATTATCTGATAAAATCTCAAGAATGTCGCATTGTTAAGAAGTTATTGATAGAATAATTTGTTATTGCATGGGTCCCACCATATTGTTTTATCATATAAGCCTTTTGTTAAATATGATTTTTTTTCATTAAGGTCTTTTTCCAAATATATATATATATATATATTTATATATTTTGGTAGGTGTCTTTTTTCATATATTAATTTTTAACTTTCCACCGAATCTCTCTTTCAAGAAGTGAAATTTAAATTTAAAATAATTCAATTTTCTTATAATTATTTAATATATAACTTTTGTGTTACATTTATGAGATCGTTCAGTATACTTCTCAAAAACTAGATTCCCGATAACTATATTTCCTATGAAATTAATTTCTGGGAAAAATTCTATTATAACTTGCTTGTTTCATTTTTTTAATTCTTGATACACTTAATTTATTTCTTAAATAAATATATTATTTTTAAGGTTAATGACATAAATACCATTTTCCTTAAGAAAAAAAATATTAAGATGATAAGAATATATTTAAAAAATTACTGTAAATAACTTAGGAAGTGGAACTTCCCTAAATTTTACTTGAGAAGTTCTAGTTCTCAAATAAAGCATAACTTATCAGGAGGTTACATCTTTTTTTGTAATCAAGCAAAAGCGATTAATTTATTTTCAAAAAAATTGAACTTTCCATTCCTATTTCCCTATATCAAGCAACTTCATTCCAAATCTTTTGTAGTTTAAGGTTTTTCTGAACAAACCAAAAAATTATTTATTATGTTTAATTTTACAACGAATCTATCTATTAACTATATATATATAAAGTGGTGGATTTGAGGAAATTCACCCGGCCACGTCATCAAATGGTGTTTGCAAAAGGAGTAATCTTACTCCATGCCATGTGACAACTCATGCATGCACCAATTTGTTCCTTGCTAAAATGATATCGGGTTGCCCGTGCAATATACGGGATTATTTATAAATAAAAAATTTTAATATGAACTTTTATAATTATAATATAATGAGTTTAAACAATTATATATTTATTCATATAAACAAAAATATAAATATATATATATATATAATAAAAGATGTAACAAACTAAACATATAAATAATAAATTTTTAAATATTTAATAATATAAAATATGATATCTAAAGAAAAATAACCACAAAAAAATATCCACTTAATTTATCTAACAATTCTTTATATATAATATTTGATATGAGATAATAAAATTTCAAGCCTCCAAAAAGTACCTGTACATATTATGGCCCATAATTGATTTGCAAATATTCTCACATTTAGCACTTTTCTATTTCAAAAGTCAAAATGGTTTTACAACTCCATATTATTTTTCCATATAAAATATTTTTACTATTTATCTATATAAATGTAAAAATCAATATATTTTTATAATTTCATTCAAATTAAAATAAATAAGTATAAATATTTTTACAACATTTCAATATACTTATAAAATCTCTAAAATTATACAATATACTAAAAAATGTCATCATCAATTAATCTATTTTGTAGGTCAACATATACTAATAAAATTTGATTGAAACAAACAGAGCATTTGTAACATATAAATTTCTAAAAATATGATTTACATTAAATTTAAATGATTAATTTTGTTTAGATGAATTTTATAACCAAAAGAACTTGAGAATTAAAAAAAATTAAATTATTTCAATCACATGATATTGGCCAAAAAAATTTCAAATTCATGATAAAACAATTAATCATGTTGAATAAATCAATTAATACTATATTTTATACATTTAATTATTTTAAACGAATGATCATTAATTGACTTGGGGAACCTATATATAAATATCCTAAGACAATTTTGAATATTATTTATATCATAAAAATATTCAATAGTTATTTATACGTACTATATATAAATATAACCATGTATATTACTTTACCAATTCATTGATTAAAATATGCACCACAAGAAAATAGTATTTTTCTCAGGGAAATTTCTAAAGACATAATTTCTTAGAGAATTTCTCATGGAAAGTGTCCAAAAAAGCATTTATCAGGAAATTTCTCATGGGAAAATGAATTGAAAAAAATTTATGAGAAATATCCGTGAGAAAAAATGCTTATTTCATGGTAAGAAAGTGACATCAAAATTTCTCACAACTTTTTCCATGAGAAATTTTATCCTTTCTCATAAACTTGCCAGTGAGAAAGGGTAGCCTTTTGACAGTGTCAAACGCAAAAGTGGCATTCTCATGGATATCTCCATGAGAAAAGTGATAATTTCTCACGGACAAGAACGTGAGAGATAATGAAAAATTATTAACAAAAAAAGTTAAGAAAATGAATTATCGTCTCTCATGATAATTGTCATGAGAAAGTTTTACAATTTCTCATGGATAACTTTGTGACAATAATTTCTTATAGATAATTCCATGAGAAGTGTTGCAAAAATAATAAAAAGAATTATGAGCGTATTTCTCACAACATTATCCATGAGAAAGGTAGCCAATTTCTCAGGGAAATGTCTAAGAAAATTTTCCCATAGATAGTTCCAAGAAAATAAATGTTTTTTTCTCACGGATTATATCCCTAAGAAATATTGCACATATTTAAAAAGTTGAAATTAAATTTTTAAATCCAATGTAATGTTTTAAAAATATGTATTGTTTTAAAATTAGTATTTTATTTATATAAGTTAATCAATAAAAATCATTATCTTTTTTTTTTATTAAATCTTATTCCTTATTGTTTTCTTATTAGATAATCTCTTATCACTTAAATATAATTAAGTTATTTAGATATAGTGTTCATAAGATTTATGATACATTAGTTTAATTATTTTGAAGGAAAATGAAATAGTCTTTAATGAAAGTATCAAATACAAATATGAAAATTCAACTATTACAAGTGAGGATAATATAAATTGTAGAGATAATGATGAGCTTGTTGAGTAGCTGGCTTTCTAAGAAGGAAGTGAATTGAAAAGTTCAAAATTTTTCTACAAAAGTATGATTATATAGTGAAAGCAAAGGTTTGCAGAAAAATAAAGTGCAGTGAAAAATGAAAATAAATGCAAGAGGAAAGATGAAAGAGCTCAGAAATTTATCTTGATTCAATCTGATCCTCTTGACCTATATCTAATATCTAAGTCACCACTTGAGATTTTCACTTTTTGCAAGAATTCAACGGATTTCTTGCACTCCCTCAATACACAACTTGTGCTATATTCTAAAAGCTCTCAAATTCTACACTGTACATTCTTACAAAGCGTTTCTCACTTTCCTTTGTGACTTCCCTCACAAAAAATCCTTCTTTCAGATAAAAAAAAAAGGATTTTTATAGAAAATATAAACTCTCTAGATAAGAGTAGATATGAAAAGTTGAAATGCAATAAATGAAGTGTAAAAGTAAAAAGCTTTGATTCAAGAATTTGATAGAGTTTTGCATAAACAAGATTAAAAATCGTTACCTACAACTTCAAATGAAGTTCTATTTATAGACTTATAGTTTAACTAGTCATTAACTAGATTTAGTCATTAAAAATATTAACCAACTGTTACTCTGCAAAAATAGCCGTTAACCAACTGCATTTAATGTGTTTGATATGCCAAAATTTAAATTTTGAAGTGCAACAAATGAATTTCACAAAGATAGAAAGTTAAGAATTTTAACTTTGAACTTCAACAGACGTCTATTCAATAGTGAAATTCAAATTTTGAGTTTGTTAAAATTATCATATGTTAGAACATACGGATTTTCATACTTAAAATGCATCTATTGAGTTTGAAGAGTTATCTCATATTTTTATAGTGCACTCGAAATTCAAATTTCAGAAACTGAAATTCGTCTGTCAGAGGCTTGTTCAACATGACACATGTGTTCTCCTTTGTGAAATTCAAATGTTGAGTTGTAAAATTTGTCTGTCAGACACTTGCTATAAGGAGACTCATAAATTCTCATTTTGAAATACGAATTTTGAAGTTCAAAGTTCGTCTATCAAATAGAGTAACTTTGAACTTACTTTGTACTTCAACGACATTTGAATTTTGACTAAGTGTCAGACGAATTTTGCACATATTCATTAATAATTTTTAGCCTGAAATTTGAATTTCAAAACTGAAATTCGTCTATCAGAGATGAAATCTCTGTATATTTGAATTTCTTTTAAGTAAAGTCTGAATTTTGTAAAAAATACTCATGAGTTAGTTAACAAACAATATTTGTCTGTTAGTCAGTATTTTTCAAAACTAACACATGCTGACATAGGATTATGAACATCATATTTTATCCGAGTTTTAATATAAAATAATAAAAATTTTTATTTAAGTCTAATTTGATGACGGTGAAAATAAGAAAAATGTGTTTCCATTAGAATTAATTTTGATAAAGAAAAAAATATAAAAAAAGCAATAATGGAAAATTTCTAAAAAAATTAATAATGATCATATCTTAAAGATAGGGATTTCTCCTTTTATGATATTTTCAAATTTGTTGAGATTTTGATTTACAAAAAATAAAAAATAAAAGCCAAATAAAAATGTATATCACAAAAGATTTGGATTTGATTGCAATATTATTGCATAAAAATAATAATGATAAAGATAAAATAAAAAACAAATAATTTGATTTGATTACGCATTAATGATGATTTGCATTAAATTTTCCTGCCCTTGTCTATATGAAGGAAAGGTAGGTCATGGATCAGAGATGATTAAAGAAAAAGAAGAAATTGAGAGAAAGAAAGAGTGTATGTAATGGTGGTTTGAGAGTGAAGAAGAAGTTGAGAATGTGTGTTGGTTTTGTGGGATAAAACACAAGGTAGGAAATTTTTTCTCTTTTTTATCCTATCTCATTGCATAGTTAGGGTTTTCTTATAGGTAAAACATTTTTAGAATATGATTTTATGTCTTCTTCTCTTCTTGAATATTTCCATGGATTCCAAATTTGATGTTTTGAGAGGTCCATGAAACAACTTATTCATATCGGTGAACACCTCAAATAGATGGAAATATACTTGTGATGTGTAAGTTTTATTTTGTTTTCTTTTTTTCAATTTGTTTCTATGGACCTCAAAGTATGATATTTTGATGAGGTCCTAGAGACAAATTACTTATATCCATGAATATTCTTAATAAGCATGGAAGCTTATTCTCATTGCTTATGGATAGATTTATCCTATTTTATCATGATTTGTGTTCTATAAGTCAAAGTATATAACTACATGATTATGACCGTATTTACCAAATACGTAATTAGTAGAATGACACTTAGTGATATTCTTTCTTACTTAACCATTGTGATGAGTATTTTTTTTTTAATTTTTTTCTCATTTTTTCTTTCTTTTTTTTTTAATTTTGTTTTCTTCCCTTCTCATTTTTTTTCCTTTTTTTTTCTTTTCATTTTCTTTCTTCTCATTTTCTATCTTTCTTTCTTCCTTTTTTTTTTCTTTTGTTTTGTTTTCTTTCTCTTTTTTTGTTACTTTTCTTTTCTTTTGTTTTGTTTTCTCTCTCTTTTCAACACATATAGCTTTAAAGAAGGTAACTTTTATGTACTTAGTTACATTATTCTTATTCCCTGTGTCATTAAGATAATATGATATTTTCTCATAAATATATATATGTTTTTAAATTTTTGCATGGTGGGGTTTTTGAAACCTTCGTGAATGTTTGAATTAATAAATTTACTGCATATTACGATGTGCTTCCACTGGTATACTAATCAAATTATGTGTTTTTTTATAGAAAATATTTTTTAAAAATTTTCTTAAATTTGATAAAGTTTTGAATAAAAATATTTCTTTAAATATAATTTTATAATATATTTTCAAGTTATTTTATATGAGGTTTTTAGAAATTTTCATAGATTTATAAACCAGTTACTGAGCACGTGGAATTTTGGGAATCTCCATGGATTTATTAACAAGTAGTAAATAAATAGCTAAATAATTTTTATATATAATATGTATAAGTTAATTTTTGAAAATAATAAATATATATAATTTTTCTTAAAAAACACAAACTCATTGAGATGAGTTTTTACATTCGAGCTACGTGGACTTTGATCCCTATATAAGGGTACATAGGCCCTAAACTCTTATTCTAGATCAAGTCCGTCTTTGTAAATAAATCTATTTTATTTATTTATTTATTTTATTTTATTTTTCTTGTTTCTTTATACATATTTTATAGATGTAATCAAAATAATTTTAAGACCATATTGATTTTGTATAATCAATTTAAGGTAACTATTCTTATGAGCAAGTGTTATGAGGTGCCTAACACCTTCCCTATAACACAATCGACTCACGAACTTCTTATGTTTCGGAGACCATTTTTTTTTTAAAAAAGGTTTTCCAAAATTTCCTTTTTAAAAAATTTTGGTGGCGACTCTACTGTATTTTAATTTTTCATTGTGGTAATTTAAAAGAAGTAAGATCCAAACTTTTTACCCATATTACAATAGTAGAAATCCTAAAAACTAAGTCTTCTCATATTCTTCTTTTGATTTCTTCACTTGATTCTTTCACATTCCTTTGATATTTTTTTTCCAAGCTCTAATTGCTTGGAATCATCAAAACTTTTGATTCAACATTCTCTCCCTTTTTTATGATGACAAAACAACTTGGAAATTGGATTAGTACTAGGGTTTGCTTCCAAGAGCTTCCCCTCAACATATGCATTATAATTTGAATATAAATATGACTCATGCATTAGAGTTGAGAATCTAGAAGAATAGAAAAGGAAACATATTGCATTCATTTATAATTTCAACACAAGTACACAGACAAAGTTCAACAAAGATGAAATTCAAATACAAAATAACCATAGGCAAGATACAACAGATACAAAATCACACAGTCCTAAGATCTAAACCCTAAGGTTCTCTATCTTGTTATTCCTTTCTGGCCTTGAGTTTTATCTTCTTCTTGCCATTGCCTGACTGCCCAGCTTCAGATTATTCGACTGCAGCTTTGTCAATTTGCCCATCCTTCTTATCTTTCTTCTCCCCCATTTTAACATCATCAGACAAATAAAGGAGGTATCTAAGACATGGGAATGATTTGAAGAGGAATTAAGATAAATAGCATAGATGGAGGTATCTTAGGAAGATCATCTGAGATTATTTCTTCAACTTCCTTTTGAAGGTTGGTTGGTCTAGCTCTTTGCTCCACTGACAAACCATACCCAGTGGATGGAGGTTAAGGAGTAGGTGGAGGAAACATTTCAATCAATCTTTGCTTTTGTGCTTGCACTATTGCATTATGTGCAATAGCAGCAATGTTCATATATAGCACAATCTCTCTTTCCTCATTCAGAGTAGCTTGGATGATTGGAGCAGTGGTAAGAGCAACAACAAGCTTCTCCATTTGCTCACTTTCTTATGAAGATAGAATTGACTCTTGAGCAGTGGACCAGGACTTGTTTCATTACTTGAAGCATGTGGAGTAGCAGCAGTGGTAACAGCATTAGTGGCAACATCAGTGGCAGCCTCAGGGGAATTTATCTCAAAGGGGCTAGGAATTTTAGGAGAGACAAATTTGCTTAGTTCTAAGGGTCTAGCTTGAGGGTGTGCTGATGTGGTGAGAATGGAGTCACTAATATTTTCATACGCATAAGCTATTATCTTAAGATTTTTTGCCAAATCAGTGATTTGTGCTAGCAAATGTGCAAACTGTAACACCTTACTTTTAGCCTTATTTTCCATATATTAGACCTCATTACAATCTAATTATACTTAATTAGGAGCTTGAATCAAAATAAATTAAAAACAAAATTTTCATTTTTTTTCGTAGTACTATTCACTTGGAATTTTTCACTTTTCCTTGTAAATTTTGAAAACTCGACTAATTCTACAAAAACTGTCTTGGGGTGATTCAGCTCTCTAAAAATAACTAAAACCATTACCTACAGGGGAAAAATAATAATTAGAACAAATACTAGGTCAATTGATATAGTTTATTCTTCCAAAAATTATTATAGATTTGGTCAATTTCTCTTTCCCAGAATTTTGACCATAAAAAATTTATATCTAAATCTACCCTAAGCCAATTCATGTATTCTTTATATCATTGGAAAACCTTGTATGTCTGATTTCTATATATATTTTTCTTGTACATTTATTCACCTTGTACAGAGCATACAATCAACTTAAATCATTAAGGGTCAGAATACTACTTCTACTAGAATAGTTTTAGGAGAAATTACACTACTCTTTCTTTATAGCTCCAAATAATTTCAAATTAGTGGTATTCATTTCCTAAGACTTAGATATTTCCATAAATGTAAGTCACTAAATTTTTGGAGCTATACAAAATTTTATGGTGCTTTTTGAAACATCCAATATCTTCAGTGAAAGTTCCAGTTTTCCAACTTTGCCCTATTTTTAAACCATAACTTTGAAAGTTCACATTAATTTGTACACATATCAAATTGAAGTTCTCTTTAGACCATTTTAAAGCTATATCTGTATACTTTAAGATGACATTTATACATCATTTCTCATTTTGTTCAAAAAGTAGCAGAATTACTATGCATGGGTCAGAATGATCATTTCTATTCCTTAATTTTACAAAACCACATCCTCACATATATACATGGCCATTTCTTGTTCTAGATCCATACAGAACATTATGACAAGACTTAGAGGTATATGTTAACCAACAATGGCAGCCACATACATTCATATACATTTTTATACAAAATTACATCATAAATTGTCATAACATTCTTAAATGAATCATGCTTCATCATCAACTACTTTCCTCCTTTCTCTTGCCTTTCTTGTGCTTCTTACATGATTAGGCCTACACATGGTTGCATTTGGAAGGAATGAGATTCATGGAATCTCAGTAGTAATTACCCAATCATGCTCTCATATGATCATGTAAATCATAGAATATATTGAAATCATCAAACAAACACTTCGAACATTTGTTGCCATAAACATTTCATAAAACATTTTGGCAAAGTTTCATTTTGAAAAATGGACATCCAAAGGTCATAAACCTTGTCAAACAACTCAGCCAATTAACACAAATCATCACAAAGTATCATAATAAACATATGGCATAAAAAAGAGTTCATGAAATTCAAGTTTAATAATAAAGAGCATAAGTAGGCATATTACTACCTTGTGGCCTTCCTTTGATTTCCAAACTTTGTGCACTCTTTTCTTGGTCTTTGAAAACTTTCTTGAGCCTAATCAAAACATTAACCAAGGTTATAAGCTACTGATTTAAGGAGCTCAACTACAAAGTGCTAACTAACCTTTTGACTTTTTATCTTACTATCCATTTAGTCTTCATTTGATCCAACACTTATTCCTAAGGTTTTGGATCACAAGGAATCCATTTTTGAGGTCAAAATTATGAAATTCCTTCTCTAAATACTCCCCCTATTCTGACCGAAAATCATGGAGGAGGAGGAGAAATTGATTTCTTTCAAAATACATCAAACTACTTCCAAAATCATCCTGAGTTTATTTGGCAAAAAATGATCTCTTACTTAGTCTAGGTTAAGGCTGAAATCTTTGGAGAGAGAGAGGAAAAGGAATACCCAATGAAACTATTGCATATTTGTTAGAACAACTAACTTGAAGGCATGGAAGTTTACCTTGCTTTTGAACTTCAATCTCCAAGCTATTCTTTCTCCCTTTGCTCCTCACTTCTGTCATGTCTTTCCTCTTCTTTTTTTGGTTCAGAACGTCTCTTTCTCTTACTCCCTTGTGCAGCTCGAGTAATGCCCAGGAAAGAGAGGAAATGAAGTCATTAATCTTGCCACATCACCTTAACCATGTTTATCTTTTTTTTTCTCTCAATACTTCTTGAACAAGTCTTCAAGAAATAATATAAAACTATTTTTCACATGTGGGCTGCAGCTGCTGGACGTCCCAAAATGAGGAAAATTGGATAATTAACTTGCCTAATTAACTTGACTAATCATGTTTACTTTAATTAGCCAACTTGTGTTAACTTTATGCATTACTTTATTAAAGCAATTTAAAAAATTCCCTCCATGTCCTTGCTGCTGGAAGTCACGACATATAGAGGAATTTATTGTCTAAAAATTGCTTTCTAATTTTTAATGGATCAAAATACCTTTTACTGATCACTTTTACCCATACCGATTAAATACTTTTGCCGTAATTGTCACTAAATTGGTACAGGATTACCCAAAAATTACTTTTGGATTAAAATCATCATATTATCCCAAACTATATTTGGGTAAGGTCCATTTACTATCCTTGAATCAGTATTGCCTTTTTCTGCAGTCTGAAATAACCTTTATCGAGTAAAATATCAATATTAAACTCTAATTACCCAATAAATATTATTTTGATCTTAATAAATTTCATACTATATTCCATTAAGCTAAGCTCATTGAGAGCTTCATTTTGAATACAATTTTTCATATTTACAAATATACCCTTGACCCGAGGCTAATTTATAATTTTTGAAACTTTCGGGTCCTTTTTCGTAAGTTTCCCCAAGGACCACTTTGCAATAAAATTCTTTTTGGGGACTAACTTGGAAATTATTTTTATTTCTGTGGATAAAAATATGATGTTCTCATTTTCTAGTCTAACATAAAAAATGACTAGTTTGCCCTTTTCCGTTTCTTTCTGTGTCCTTTAGTTTTTGCTACTTCTCTGTATATTTTACACTATCAGCATTTTTTCCTTGGACCTTAAATGGAATTTTCAAATTTTATTTCCTAACCTGAGAAATGATTGTTTTGCCCCTAAGTCAGATCAAAAACATAATTATCAATTCTTCTAGGTACTTTCTTGTAATTTTTCCCAAAGACCAATTATTTTATTATTTCTTTTTACACTATTTACATTAACTTTCAAATTGGTCTATCTCTCAACCTAGACCTTCCAAGAACACAACACTTATACTATTACACTCAGCTTGAGATAAGCATCCCTTTAAGTAGTATATTATATACCTTCCGAGATAAGTTCTGGAATTAATTTCTGCTCAAGACTTTATGAAAAATTAATTCCAATTACTCACTTCCTTTCCCATCGCTTCATACATTTTATGACATCTCGTAAAAATAGGGGTAGGACACAAACTTAGCATTTTGTTCTTCCCAAATATTCAATATTACTGTAAATAGGCTATCATACAATTCAGTTATAGTATTAGGTTTGGCTCAAGTGGATGGAGTGGAGGGTTGAGGTGGATGGGTAAGCTGTGGTCGAGAATCTGGTTAGCTTGGTCGTGGTGCAAGTTGGATGTTTGGGATAGCTTTAGAAGTACCCTCTTACTATTGAGATTCGCCCTCTTCATAGAATAAATCTTTTGACTTATCTGCTCCCTTTCAAATCCATCTTCCTTCCTTCCTTTCAATCCCCATTGTCATCAATTCTTCCTCCTTAAATACTTCGATTTGCTTCCTTTTGCCTTTTTTCAGATGCTGTATTTTAGCATATTGAAGCATCTTGGTGATGATGGAGGCATAGCGTAAGGTGGAATCTTTTCTTTGATCCCTTGCCTTGATCATTCTCTGGAAGATGATATAACCCATATTCAGCAATTTTCCTCATATCAAGGTAGTCATCACGTGAGCCTCAATCCTGGTGATCAAATTCAAGCTTCCTCCCTTATTGAAGATGATCCTTGATATTATATAGTGTAGGACTCTGGCTTGTACACTGAGATCAGAGGGCTTCACAAGTTTTAAAGGAGACCTATTTTCACGCCTTCTGAAGAAAGCATTCAAGATTGTGCTTTCCTTATAGTTCAGAAATTCTCTACTTTCCTCATCTGTGTTATCGTCCTCATCCATGTATTTAGAGGTGAAGATATCAATCTTGAATCCCTCTTGTCAAGGAATCTCCAAAACTTCATTAATATTCTCATCAGATAACCAAAGTCCTAGACATAAGTGTCACTTGGTACTTCCTCCTTTTGTTATTGTATTTCAAAGCAGCATACTAGGTCTTAATCACCTCATCATCATAATTTTCCTTAATTTCCAACAAATTCTTATACTTGCTCATCCTAAACCTAGCATCAAAGTTATTGGAAACTAAAAATTCTTCCAAATTGGTGCAATAGGGAGTTATTACCTTCTTTGCTACAAACTTTGAGTTGTATTCTTCTAGGATTTGATCAAACCTACAAAGAGGCTCTGTTGTTAGCTACAACTCTTTTGACTCAGTGCTGGATGCAAGGGCAGCAGGGATTGGCTTCTTTGATTTAGCCTTTGGAGTTATTTTCTGCTTCTTGGATGGAGTTCCCTTGTTAGATTTGCCCTTCCTTTTCTAAGTTTCTCCCTCCTTTGTTGCATATTGAGATTTAGTAGCACGTTTGGATCTAAACTCCTCTTTGCCAACGTTGTTGTTCTTGACGCTCACCATTTTCACTTGGAATGTGTTTCAAGGAATGCTTCAGAGGTGTTTCGGAGGTTCGGTTTGAAGTTTAATCGATGAGAAATGAGGTTTGGCTGAAGGAATTTAAGAATGGTGAAGAGTGGAGAGCTTCGGTTAAAAGATGTATAGGGTTGCGTCTGTTCAAAGCATGACTCTTTGGACTTCTTTATGTAACTGCCAGACAGACAAATTTTGATAGTCAAAATTCGAATTTCAGCCAATTACATTGCCTATATATTTAGAGAGATTGTCTTGACAAATAAATCTTCAACCTTAAAGTTCGTCAGTTAGAGACTTATCATATGAGGGATGACTTCGACAAACAAATTTTACTCCTAAAATTCATCTAACAGAGACTTAACATCAATAGATACTTCAACAGACAAATGTTATGCTCTTAAAGTTCGAGTGTTAAAGTCTTTAATTGAAGACAAACACACAAAAAGGTTTCAATAGATGAATGTTTGTTATTCAAAGTTTGTATTTTAAGACTTTGTGAAAAATTGTCTAAAGTGCGAATGTTAAACCATCAAAATTTGAATATTACTCACTCAGACAAATCAGACACATGTAAAATTCAAATTTCTGTCTATCAACAGATGACTGTTCTCCACACAGACAAGCCAAACATGTATATAGAGATTCAAAATTCGAATTTCAATTTACCAACAAACGAATTTTGAGAGAGCTAAAACACTGGTGCAACATTTGATTACTGAAATATGTCTGTTCGAGCTTAAAGTTTGAATTTTAACTATGCAAAGTCATTTAACAGATTGGATAGAGCATGGAAATTCGTCCATCAACATTCTAAATGTGAATTTTACAAGATTGAACTTATAGATAGATGCTGAACATTCGAATTTCCAAGTTTATTCAACAGTTGTTGACTGAGCAAGTCTAAGATACTCCATTTTATTGATTTTTCTATCACATAAGTTCATAAGGAGTATCTGCAAAACATTTTAAAGATACTCCAAAGCTCAACTTAGTGAAAGTCTTAACAAATTAACTTCAGAAAATAAACAGATTTAGTTAAAAGTTAGCTTATATTTCATTGGGATTTATCATTCCCAATTCTCTTCTCATTTTGCAATATCTATCTTTTGGAAGTGGTTTAGATAAGATATATGCAAGCTGATCTTCTATGGGGACAAATTCCAACACAATATCTCTTTTTAGAACATGGTCTCTTATAAAGTGATGTATGACCTCAATATGCTTTGTCCTTGAATGTATCACTGGGTTCTTTGTGATATTTGTGGCACTTTGATTGTCACATCTTATAGGTATTCCTTTATCTCAATTTCAAGATCTTCAAGTTGTTGCTTCATCCAAAGAATTTGTGCATAGCAACTTTCAACAGCAATGTATTCAGCTTCTGCTGTGGAGAAAGTCACATTATTCTACTTCTTGCTGAACCACGAGACTAGAGATCCTCCAAGAAATTGGCATATGCCACTTGTGCTTTTTCTGTCAGTTTTGGATCCAGCAAAGTTAGCATCAGTATATCTAACAAGTTCTTTTCCATTTCCCTTTAGATACCAAAGTTCCATCTATGATGTTCCAATTAAACATCTAAATATTCTCTTCACAATTGTTGCATGGGATTGTTTGGGATATGATTGGAACCCAGCACATATGTAGACATTAAACATGATGTCAGGTCTACTGACTATTAGGTACAGTAAGGAACCAATCATTCTTCTGTATTGAGTTATATCAAATGGTTTTCCTCCTCCATCCATATCAAGTTTTATGGTAGTGGCTATTAGAGTCCCCATTGATTTAGCATTTTCCATTCCAAATTTCTTTAACAACACTTTTAAGTACTTTGATTGATTGAGAAAGATACCATCATCACATTGTTTGATTTGCAATTCAAGAAAAAAGTTGAGCTTTCCCATCATTGACATATCAAATTCGCTCTACATTAACTTAGAAAAATTCTAGCATAAAGATTCATTAGTAGCACCAAATATAATATCATCAATTTAAATTTGAATAATAAGGAAATCTTTGTTTTCCTTTTTAGTGAACAGAGTTGTGTCAACTGAGTTGGGAAGATTACAATTTTTCTGCAAAGACAAAATACAATAGTAATACTAAAAAGGTAACTGAAAATAGAGTACAGGAAATAAAGAGCAAAGGGAAGAGAACTCAGTAGTTTATCTTGGTTCGGTCTATTCCACTTGATCTACGTCCAGTCTCCAAGCCATCATTTGGGATTTTTCCACTATCTCTTGCAAGATTTGATTGGGTTCTTGCAATGACCACAGTACAACACCAACCCAAACTTTGGACTAAAACAAGTTCTCTCACTCTTCTCGCTCAAGAGTAAGACTATCTTCTTTAATGTAATCTCACACTAAGTACTCTCCATAAGTATGTAGATATTTTACAGAATGAAAACTTTCTCAAAAAAGTAGATATAAAAGTTGAGATACAATGAATAAGCAAAATAAAGGGTAGATAAGCTTTGAATGAATCAATAAATGAATTAGTAAAGTTTTGGGGTGTATATTATTTTTCTCATTAATCAACAACTTAAATGAGGTCCTATTTATAGTCTTAGGGCAGAATTATTCATTGAAAACAAAGATTAGCCGTTATTCTCAGTAAAATAGTTGTTCATTTACCGCATTAAATGCATTTGACAGAGGTTATATGGATAACCTCCTCAGGTTATACGAATAACGGGTAATTATTTGCCTTTGTTTTTAACGTAGAGTTTTTCGTTATGTGGATAATGTATTACCCAGAATGACTAAATTTTAGCTCAAAATCATTTTCATGAAAACCACTCAATTATTAGGATAACGTTAAGTTTTTCTTAAACTGAGTTTTTGTGAAACTTAAGTTATCAGGATAACCTCCTAAGGTTATGCGGATAACCTGTTTTGCTGAATAAAAACTATTAGTTCTGTAACATAAGTTATGCAAATAACCTCCCTAGATTATATGGATAACCTACTTATCTGAGGGAAGTTCAAGTATTCTGAAATATATAGGTTATGTAAATAATCTCCTAAGTTATGCGGATAACCTTTTAACAGAGAAGAGTCCAAGTGTTCTGTAACACATGTTATGCGGACAACCTCTCTAGGTTATGATTATAATGGGTTGTACAGTATCACTTGCCTTCACTGTTCACTTCCTTAGGCGGATAAGATACCTACCTTATCAGGATAATCACTTGGACAAACTTAAGAACTTGATCCCTTTTCATGAAATTGAAAAATGGACTTTGGAAAAACTTTGAAATTGAGTTTTTATCCCCATAACCTTTAATGGTATGCATATAAGGTAAAATATTTTCTTGAAAATAGGGTAGATACTTATAAACATCTTTGAAATTGAGACCTTATCCCCATAAGCTAAAACATGCTCATGAAAACTAATTTGAACACTTAAGAGTCATTTTGATATTGAAGCTTTATCCTCATAAGATAGCTCTTTTCTTGAAAACCATTTTGAAATCGTGAATTAATCATTAATCATTCAATTAGTTATCTCATTTAATATTGGGTTAAATGAAATGCAAAGCTCAACTACCTTCTTTTACAAATAATTTCTTAAAGCATGTGAAACAGCTCTTCATTCTTTGGGAAACTCTAACTTTATTCTTTATTTCTCTTGTATTTCTTTGATATTGGATTTCCAACCTCATTTATTTTAAAATCATCAAAACATATGAATTAACAAATTTATATATATATATTTGCATTCACTTAGTAAACTTGAGTCATTAGCCTAGTTGGTGTAATAAATAGTCTTTTTAATAATTACTAATTACTAATTACTAAAACCTAATTACAAAATTAAATTTGCTATTAATAACATAATTAATTCCATCTTTCAATGGCTGTTCCAAATCCACAATTCCAATTAGTTTCTTAGTAACATCTACAATAGAGAAAGTTGAAAAATTAGATTATTTTCAATTAGTGGAATACCAATAAAACCAATGATAATAAGTAAAACACATACCAAAACCAAATAATCCTGCTCAACAGCGTGGGGAATTATATCCAGAAACGGAGTAAATTAAGAAGAAATTGTGTGGATGAATAGATCCATTGTCATCAATGGGAAATATCTTAGTAGAATACTAGAAATATATCTTGTGCAAATGATTGGTGGTCCAACAATTCCCAATGTTAGGTCCAACACCAAATTGCTTGACATCATAAACCTTGCCCTATATGTGAGTATATTCTTTTAAACTTTGAAAAATAAGCCTTCCCAATAGTTCAATCACCCTACCAAACGAATACACAAAGATATGCACATTTAGTAAACATGTTTCACAATAAGACAAATATAGTAGTTATATGTTGTTTTTTAAGAAAAAACTTACGGCATCACAAACTCAATAGATTTAACATCATCAGCTATACGATTGTCAAGTATCATCCAAAGTCTTACAATTCTGAACTTAATCTGCCACTCATGTCAATCTTTAGATATCAAACACACGGAATCAAAATGGGTTGTCATGGCAGATATATGGATAAATAGCACAAATAGGTAGCTTATATGTACACAGATGAGAGGCTATATCTGATAATTGTCAATTTTGAAATTCCTTTAATGGATTAAATGTTGATGCATACATGATAATATCATAACTGAAAGATTATGGCAATATCATCATATCGTATATGAAAATCGGGGAAATGTTACTTTTATATATTAATATTCTTTAATTATCCTTTAAAAGGCTAAATAAGGATTTAAATTTGACTTAAGCTGTCATGAGTATCATCCACCAATAATTGCCGCAAAATTAACTATGAATGATAAACAGTTAATTGGATTATAGGGAAAAAAAGAAATTTTCAAATAATAGAAATAGATGAGAGACAAATATTGATTCAAAATCAATAATAAGACCCTTATTTTTCATCTCTTGTAGTGTAAAACTATTTTTAAAACTCAGCATTTGTATCATTTTAGAAAACTTTAAATCCTACACGATTGCCATATTAATATAATAATTATAAAATATCATCCAAATGTATAACTCAGATGCCACATGACTAGAGTATAATCATTATCCATTTTCTTGAGTCCATGTAGAGGTAACAACGCAGGTTTCCTTCAATCTTACATAACTTTATATGTATAATAGATATAATGCTATATAAATATAATTAATATTACAACTTTAACATATCGAACATTATGTGGACTTGCTATTATATTCGTTAAACTATTGTAAATTCTCAGAGTTGGTGGTAACTGTCATCATGCCAGATTTTTACAAACCTGTCAGTTTAGATTTTGTTGCTAGTTATATTATACATATAATTGATTATGATATGATCACTACTACATAAATAGGCTTCCGAGATGTTTAATTTTTGACTTACGGAATGTTTTTGAAACGATCTATGTGTGATCATTTTGGAAAAATTGGGGAAAGCTTCACTTTTTAATGGAATCATTTCCGAATACCACTACTTTTCGGGAACGTTTCTAGAAAGAAAGCGTGCCCGAATATTAGTATTTGGGCACGCTTTCAATATGAAAACGTTCTTGAATCCCTTTTTTTTTAACCATAAAATTTCCTTTTTTTTGTTGCAGTCCCTGATTCAACAACCATTCCAACAATATGGCAATACAAAAGTAAATAATAATCCAACCATTCTAAGAATTTTATTAGATATATATAGAAATTAAAGAGTACATGCTTTTTCTGAAAAAAAAGTTCATATCCATTACTTATCTATTAATATTAACTTACAAATGTCTAATTATCACCGAAAAATATTTCTAAACCACAAAATAGCTCTAAACAATATCTCAAATATCATAAACAATCTATAAGTTACATTCTTTTAACACATATTTTGCCCATTCTTCTATGACTTCTTGTATGTCTTCTTTGGAGTAGGAAGCACGATATGTGTCAGAAAAATACTGCAAAATGAAGCATCACATATAATAAGTTAAATGAATTTAGCACAATTTAAAAACTTATGTAATATAAGATAGAGTTGAAGTACACACAGTGTCAGGGATGATGGATTGGCCGTGTGTAATGACATCTCTCATAAATTTCATAATATAATATTCACAATAAATTTCATCTAGTTGGTATGGGCACTAAAAGGACAATAAGATCATATCAATTTATGCATGTAATAAAAATATTCACATTAATTGCTTAAATTTAAATATATCAATACTTATATTGTTGTCCATTTGTAGGCTCTTCCTTTAGTTTGTATCCACATCATTTTCATCAAGTTTGAATGTAAGATTAACATACCTTGTGAGATTCTGCTACCTAATATCACAAATAATTCCCTTCAAATTTGCTGCCTCAAATCTTCTCAAATCTAGACATAAATGAAATAAATAAATTTTATGTAAAATCAACTACTCATCGATGCAAATATTATATGCTAGAGATAATTTACCCAAAAAAGAAAGCAAACTGCACTATATTCAGAGATGAACTAGGTCGTCAATTTGCTTGCTTTGATATTAGCAAATCCAGACAAAAGGAAATCATGTGGTCATGAAAATCCAATGCAATAAAAAGCTTGGAATGTGAACATAAATATTGTTAAGATACATAAAGCTATCTTGATGAAATTTTAGCAGAAATACTTACTTTTATATAATTGCATTAACATTTAATACTGTTAGATGTAATCATTTATCAATTCCATAAAATTATAGCCACATTAATTATAGTTTTGAAGGAGTTTGTGGTCCAAATAAAATCAATCCTATTATTGGGGAATTTGTGGGAGGATGTTTGTGAGACACGTACAAGTCATCTTATTGAAATACAAGCAATAATTAGTGGGGAATTCATGGGAGGATGTTTGTGAGACACGTACAATAATAGCATAAGACCAATACAAGCAATTCAACTATATCCTCATACATATACTCACCTATCAACCATATGAATGTGTAAGACCGCAATAATTAGTCCACAATATTAATTTAATATACACATTAATTTTTTTCAGTAAAAAAATTCATTAAGTCATAACTAAATTTATTTTAAAAAACAAATTGATCCATCTAGTTACTCATGCATGTGATTCATCTTATGCAAATTTAAATCATTTTTTAAATATATATATATATATAAGAACCTAAAGTTAATTAATATATACAGATTATCTTAAAAGTAGAGCCAATGACCCTATAGATAGTTGATTGAAAATATATACTCTATCCAAAGAAAAAAATTTAAAGAAGAGTAGTGTATTTCATAAACATATATAATTAAAAAAAATAAAAGTTGAACATTATAATCTTGTCTAGAATGTAAGGGTGAGAGTTTATTTATGTGGATTTTTTTTTTGGCCAATTACAAGGATAATAAAGTTGAGTGATAGTATCATATAATTAAATAAAAATTAAAAGTTGAACATTATAATCTTCTCAATAAAGATGATTGAAGTCCACTAAATTTTGGTCAATCATGTCATCTTGGCACTTTGAATGAGCATGACTCATGCCCAACTCACCTGAGTCCCTAAATTTTGGTTAATATATATTAATATAAGTTGCATCTCAATGCCATATGCATATTTATTTCACCTCATTATCTAACTTCACTATTCTTGTTGGCATAAATCTCACGTATATAGAGTACTAAGATAGCACATAGTTAGCCAGGTCAGTAAAATTTAACAAAACACTTGCCTAAGTTTAATGGCAAAACTAAATTAAAAAAAATTAAGGTACAAGAACCCAAACTTGCTCCGGATAATTTACATAAATAACCTCTGAACATTTCATTTTGAACAAGGGAATAGAGCAGCAGGGAGATATTAAGGCATAAGTTTAAGATACAAAATTGCCAAGGATGTGTTAAGTATTTAGTGAGATACAAAATGAAATTGTTTTAAGGACATGAACTTTTTATTGCATTGGATTTTCATGACCATACCACGATAACAAGAATAGCAAAAGCCCGTTGCCAAGGAGGAAGAAGAAGAAGGGGAGGGCCGGAGGGGAGAACTGTAATTTGCTGAAGGAAGAGATCGTGGTCGCGGATGAAAGGGAGGGATGGAGCAGACCGAGCTTGTGGACGGAAGGAAAGATCCGTGGAGGAAGCGGTCATGCGGGAAGGGAAAGTCTAAAGATGGAGACGGAGTGACAGAGTTGAGGCCACTGATGGAATAATAGGTGCGGTGCGTGAATGGAGGAAGGCAGAGATGGATGGAGCAAGGCTGAGCAGCTGCGAATGAGTGTGATGTGAATGGTTTGCGACTATGTAGCTAACTGAGTCTGAGAGTGAAATCGAAAAGAAATTAGGGATTTGGGGAATTTGGGACTTTTTTTAAGACAATGTTTCACAATGATGCAAACTTTCTGGAACACTTTAATTAATAAAATGTGCCAGAAGAGTCGGATGCGCAACTTTTCGGAATGCTTTCCTAAAAAAAGTTCACGAAGGTCAACTTTTTGGCACATTTTCCATAAAATCGTTCCCGAAATATTTTTGCACCCCACTTTATCAATAAACATTCTAGAATCAACGTTTAAACGTTCCAGAATCAACGTTCCTGAAGACCAATTATGTAGTAGTGGATATTTCTGGAGTACCATATTAATTATAATATTTTATTTCATCGTTTGTTCTGTTAAGATTCTGCCAAATTAATTTGGTGATTTTCGAGCCTAATCATTGCTTACTGATTTTATATAACGGAAGAAAACTGTATTTTTTCTATTTCAATATTCATTTAATTACAAACCAGCCCTATACGCGTTTTTATTAAATGCATTAATATCTGATATTTTCTGCAGTCCCATATTTCTCAATTTGTCTATAAATAGGTTGGTGATATAGGTTCAGATCAGCAGACTCGGTATCCCATCCTTTGGATCATCTACTATGCAGTGATTATATGATGATTTATTTATTTTTTGTTGAATACGATAGTCAGTAATTTTGACTACTATTTCTTACATGTTTATGAGTGCAGGTTATCGCATCCGGATATGATACTATTCGTTCCCTTAATAAAGACCATCAGGGATGGCGCAGAAAAATTACAAATACTATTGAATTTATCAAATATAGTTTGAAGTTTTATATATGTCACATATTATTCCTGTGTACAATACTCATGCTTTTACCTCACTCATGATCCTTCCTTGACTTTATTATCACTAAAAGCATATATGAAAAGGAAATTAGGAAAAAATCAAAGGAAAATTTTATACCAACTCCATATAAAAAAAATTCATACCAAACACTTTTTCTTCATGACTTTCTAGATGTTGAATCTTCTCATGCCATTGACATCACTAGATCTTGATTCAAACCATATATCATGAAGCTAGAAAATTCTAAAATATTAGTGATGAAAGCATCCACGCCAACCACTGCGAATCTGGAAGTAGATAGAGGAGGCAAAAAGGATGTGAAAATGTGAAGGTAAATTTTGATAATGAGAATGGGAGAAAAAGGAGAAAGAAATAAAACGAGAATTAGGAGCTCTTAGACAACTGTTTTCAAAATAATTTTTTTTAAAATAGAAAAATAAAAAAAACTTATTTAGTAATCATGTTTTTTATAAAATATTTTAAAAAATAAAAAAATAAAAGAACAGAAAATTCAAAACATCTATTAAATATTATATCATGATGCTAGAAAATTCTAGAATATTAGTGATGAAAACATCCACGCCAACCACATGAATCTGGAAGGAGATAGAGGAGGCAAAGAGGATGTGAAAATGTGAAGGTAAACTTTGATAATGAGAATGAGAATGAGAGAAAAAGGAGAAAGAAATAAGAGGAGACTTAGGCCTATTTCAAATCAGTTTTTTTTTGTTTTCAAAAATAAAAAATTTGTTTGGTAAATATATTTTTTATAAAATATTTTGAAAAATAAAAAAATAAACTAACAAAAAACTCAGAACATCTTTAAAGTATTTTGTAGTTTTTGTTTTGAAAAATACAAGAAAAGGTAAAAAATACCCACCTTATTAATGGTAAAGTTATAAATTTTAAATAACTCATCTAACACTTATTAATTATGATTTTGATAACAATTATTTAAACAGTTTTTTTTATTTTTTGTTTCTAAAACTTGTTCTCAAAAATAATTTTACAAAACTGTTTTGAGAACAATAAAATAGAAAACACTGTCAAACATGCCCTTATAAATTTGGTAGCGGTTTTCAAAATAGTTTTTTTTTTCAAAAATAGAAAAACAGAAAAACTTGTTTGGTAAACCTATTTTTTATAAAATGTTCTGAAAAACATAAAAATAAAAGAACATAAAACTCAGAACATCTTTAAGGTGTTTTGTAGTTTTTGTTTTGGAAAATACAAGAAAAGGTGAAAAATACACATCTCACTAATGGTAAAGTTATAAATTTTGAATAACTCCTCTAACACTTACTAATTATGATTTTGAGAACAATTATTTAAACATATTTTTTTTATTTTCTCATTTTTAAAACTTGTTCTCAAAAATAGTTTTACAAAATTATTTTAAAAACAATTGATGTCTTGACATCAATCAAGAGAGAGAGAGAGAGAGAGAGAGTATGGTTTGGTGAGAGAGAGAAAAGTAAAGGAAATGAATTCACTTGGGCCATCAAATTTTTTTAATTAGTAGCTATACATATCAATCTAGATCATGTGTTTCTTTTGAAATAAAGTTGTTTTTGTTGGAATGTCATACTTTTCTTTATGGTTATTTATATAACAGCTAACAAAAGTCTTAACCAAGCTTTTATTGGCAATTATAGAAATAACCGCAAAAAAAAATCTGACATTTTCCTAACAAAAACTTCTATCTAGTTTTTGTTGGAGTTTTTTCTTATAATTGCAAACTATTAAACTTCAAAAAAAGTTATTTTTGGTGCACTATTTCTTGTAAATACACATTTTACTCTAGCCAACTCCATCTTTTTCCTCATTTTTTCTCCTACTACATCTGCTCACTTTCTAATTTTGTTTACATGTTTGTGTTTAGATGGCTATCTAATTCTGCAGAAAACACGTTTATCCCCATGCTCCATCTTTTTCCCATCTTCCACTTTTATGAGGAATGCCAGCTTTTTTTTTTTGGTACCAATTAACATGGTATATTTCTTGATTTATCCATAAACTTGATACAAGTGACGCATTGATGATGACGGAACTTTTGGACTTTGATCCTTGACATGAAGAATTCTTGGAATGCAAGCTTGAGGAAACACGATGATTGAAATTGATTCTTGGGATGCCAATTAATGAGCTCATCAGCGAAAGGGATGTGTCGTTTCATTGAGACATGGATCTGATTTTGGAGGCAAGGACAATGTTGAAGCCCATGAGCTCATCAAGGAATATTCATTAGAGTGTGAATGGGATTGCTAATCATCACGCTACCTTAGCTTTTTCCATTCGCTTTCAAATGTTAAAGGCCACGCACATATAGTTCAAGTAATTGGTTTCCTTCTTCTTCCCATAAATAATCAGTCACTCATTGTCTTTTTTATATATAAAATAAATTATTCTTATAGATTTAGTCACATCATACTCTGTATGTCCTTGATTTTTTTTTATAGTCTTTTGAGGAGATGTCGATCATGATACAAGAAGTGAGAGTGTTGCTTTTGAGGACGGAATGACGTACAAAATCAAAGTTCTGACTTTGATTTATTTTAAATAAATAAAAGACGATTTCATATTTAAGTAATTAATATGTAATTTTTAATTAGTGTTATGCCTTTTTAGTCATCTGCTTGATTACTTTTGAATTATATTAAATTTTAAAAATTATTTTTTATTTACTTTAAAAAATATTTGGTTCATTCTTTTAAAATTAAATGTCCCTTTAATTGTTTTAAATGACTGATTTCAATTTTAAATTTGTTAAGAATTAGAATCAAATCAATATTAAATATTTTCAATTGACAAATTATCAAATTAATGAGAATCGACAGTGTTCAATGTCAAATCTCACTAAATAATTTTGAATTAAAATTTGAACATATGAATTAATTAATTACTAAAATTTAAAATTATAATGATTTTACAAAAAGGAAAATTGTGTAACAAATTAATATTCATGTTACAAAAAATAGTTATAGTTTTCCATATTATGATGTAAATATCTATGGTTTTCATCAGCAAGACATACGCATGTATTATCTAAAATTTCAAAAAAAAAATTAAAGTTTTTAAAAACATGGTCGTACTTTGACATTTATATTTTAATCAAAAGGTAAAATTAAACATACTATTGCTATCTTGTTAATAAATTAGAAACACAACGTACTTTCTTTTACTTTTTAGTGGATTATTTAATATCAAAACCGGAAAAAAAATTGTTGGTTAATACAAATAAAAGGATCATAATTAAGATAATTAATTTTATAGTTAAAAAAATATTGTGAATTACTTTTCTTGAATCAATCAACATTAAATATGCTGGTAAAAATCAACATTAATGATGGGCTTTAGTCAAATGGGCATAAATAATCAAATGGGCTTTAGTAATTTAAAAATATAATAAAAATTTTTTAATATATATGAAAATAGTTACATATATATTAATACAGTACAAGTTATAATTTAATAATATAATAAATAAGAAGTAAAAATGATAAATTACTACATAACTTCTTATATTATGAGATAAAAAAAAACCTTGTAATATATGACAAAGGAAGTATATAAAATTATATAAATAATGTGAAAAAGTTGAAAATAAATCTTATTAAAAGTATTTAATAAAAATTTGAATCAGTAATAAATTCCTACACATACACATTAAATATCGAAAAGCTGCAAATTACTAACTAGTCATTTGATTTAATGAGTTTAGGTCAAGCCACATCAAGTATTCCTCTTTTTATAAAATATTTTTAACTAATTTATGTGAATTAAGTAAATTAATTTCATTCTTAAAATTATAAAAAAAACAAAAACATTGCTTTTTCTTTTATCTCTATTAATTAAAATAACGCAATCTCTATTAAAGTAAACTATCAATCATCATTACATAGAAAAATGTGTAAAACCATTCAAAACATGGACTGAAAATATTACTCAAACCAAAATTGATTACTCAAACTTGAATCCACTAAAGACTTCATTCCTCTAAATAACAATTTATGAAATTGAGAAGTAAATGATCAAGAATAAAAATAGAATAATGTTGATTAATATTACAAAGTGTTTTATAAAAAAGATTAAAGAAACTTTTTAGATGGTGTCTTGTAAAAAAGACAAGAGAGAGTAATATATTACTAAATTAAATTTTTAATTTAGAACTAATTAATAAATTTTATCAATGAAAAGTCAATATATAATTAATAATTTTTAATTATGCTAGAAATATTTAGGCTATTTTTTAAATTAAATTAAAATTATCGTGTGAACTTGGAATTTTGGAATTTTGTTGTATGTTTTTAATACATTTGCATTTCATTTTGTGCTTTTGGACCAGTGCGTTTCATGTTGTTGGTACATTTGTAAAGATACAATTTTACCTTCATGTTTTCCAAACAGTATTTCATTGAATGCGTTACTACTGCTGTCGCCTGTCAGCAAAAATTGCAATTGTTCAATTCGAAATAAAAAAAATTAAATTAATGCTTGCATAAATTTTCGTTGGGCACCAAGTGACATTAATCAACAATTTAATACTCATATGATCTTTAATATAAAATTCTTTTAATTAAATTACGTAGATTAAGAATTTAAATTAAAACTAATTAACTACCTCGATTCCTATGAAAATCTCAACATTTTTTCAAAACTACCCTTATTTAATCTTTTTCTTTTTCTTTTTGGATACATTAAATAGTAATATTTTTTAGAAATGTATAATAAATACTACATTATATATTGTAAAATGTCTTATATTTAGGATCAAGATAAAATATCCTATATAGGACTAGAGGGAGTAACATTGTATATACATATTTTTTAATGGACCAATGTGTAGTCATTTAAAAATTACAATGTCTAATTCCCAAAATCACGGTCCTTAATTCTCAAATATAAAATTAATTTTCAAACAATCAACATTATTTTAATCAACTAGCAACTTAAGACGGTTTTTGTTCAATAAAAACATTTAGAGTCATCACATTTGGTATGAATTTAATGTTAAATGTTTAAAAAAATTTTCTTGAATGTTCTCATTTGAATTTGTTATGATTAAATTGGTATCATTGATATAGTTATCAATTAAATTTATTATGATATAGTTCTTGAATTATGGATGCAACCATATGCATCTTCATTTGAAATTTAACTCACCTTTTGATTTCAAAGGTTTCACCTAAAATCAAAAAGTCCAAATAATTGGAATAAAAGACTATCAGTTGTGCACCTAAAGTATTTATATAAGTTAGTTACATAAAATATTTTACATGAAAAAAAAATATTGAGAGAATTGTTACTCATTTCAAATTTTGAATTTTGAAATAGAAATGTTAAATGTGAGAATGGGAGCAAGCCCATCACAGGCATAAACATATTGGACATTTTTTTTGTGGCTCGAAATTTTTTCAACAACATCAATTGTTATATATAAAGAAGAGTTTAATAATTTAATTTGATATTTTTAATGGTTATTTTTCTTTAGTTATAACATTTCATTTTAGTACATCTTTTAAAATTTTTTATTATTGAATGATCTTGTGCATTAAGGGGTTGCATTACTAGAATTGTATTTACCAAAGCCCGTTTTTACTTATGACCTTTTTTTAATGATATTTTTGTTTATGTTGTTTTTCCAAGTGCTAAGTAGACAACAAATGGAGATTTTAATTTTTGATGAGAAGGGCAACACAAGTAATTCAATAATAAAGGTTGTAGATATTTATATTTTTGTTTTTATTTATAAGTATGCTATTCTTCTAACTCACTGTATTATGATTATAAAAATTCATATTAAAATTTCTTATTGATCAAGGATCCCATGAGTGCATAATTAGTTTAACTAAAATGCTCACAGTTAATAATTTGAATAAAATGATGGCGGTGTAATTAAAAAAATAATTAAGAATGCATTAAAAATATAAAATAATAAAAGCTTTTTTGGTTAACAAATAGTAAAAGATTTGAAACAAAATTAAAACTCTAAAATTACAAAAGATATGTACTTGACGGATGAAGTACATCTTAAACTTATTCCTTTAGTCTTTTTGGAGCATAATTGAATTTTTATTTTGAAATTTGTGTCAACATTGCTAAATGTAATGTATTTTACAAGATATTAAAAAGTGAATCGGTCAAAGCACTTGTTAAAGATTGAATCATTCAATAATGATTAAATCGTAATTAAATCGATAGTAATAAAATTAATTTTATTTAATTTTATATGTTATATATTATTTAAAAATAACATTAATAAGTTTTATAACCTAATATTAAAATCTAAATTAGTTAATATTCATCCATAATCATATTTTTAATTTAAAATAATTAATTAATATTATATTTTCATATTATTTGTTAAGTAAATTATTATTTATCAATAATTATGTATTATAATAATATTTATATAATATTATAATATAGAAAAAATAATACTATTTAATACTAAAAATATTATTATTTTATCATAAAAATTAAAAATAATATGACCAGTTCAGCAAGTTCTTTGCCAATTTGCACTGATTCATAGTTGGTTTGATTAGTTTTTTATCAATGCATGTCAATTATGAAACCATTTAGTTCTCCTTTTTATTCTGACTAGATATGACAATGATTTTCGGTTTAATTAATTGAACCGGTTGGCCCTATATGGTTTTTAATATTTTAGCATTTATAAACAAAGTATAGAAACTTATGAGTGTTGAAAAATAAAAACAAGGCCTGAGAGCTAGTAAGTGTTAGAAAAGACAAACAATGTTTGGGAGCTTGCTTAGAGTCGGGCTGATAGAGCATACTTGATGCTTGAGAAAGTTGCTTGCTTGGTTGCTAATGATGGAGGCCTTGGTCTTACATGAGAGAGTGCTTGAGATTTTGTTTTGTGTATTGTGTATATAGGGAGGGATGCTTCTTGGGGTTGTCTCTGTTTAGGGAGAGTCAATGTAGAATGTGTGAGAAATTATGCGTTTCTAATTATGATTGACCCTTTACATAGATATTTAGATGTTAAGGTGAATAGTTTCCATTGGCTTCCCAAGTTTTGCACTTGCCACAAGCTACTTTGCAACTTGTTCCATTATTTAGCCACATGTCCCTCTAATGCACGGGATGTTTTCTATTTTCTATGAATTGTAAAAATTGTTATTTTAAAATTTTTTACAATATTTATCATTTTAAAATTTCAATAA
This sequence comes from Adenanthera pavonina, assembly GCA_026686845.1. NCBI lineage: Eukaryota > Viridiplantae > Streptophyta > Magnoliopsida > Fabales > Fabaceae > Adenanthera > Adenanthera pavonina. The sequence goes on along the minus strand of JAIVEN010000019.1, from coordinate 3,317,838 downwards.
AGTATTAATTATTTATTTTACTAATTTATTTTTTTATTAGTATCAAGTGGGCCATTTAAGAGAATATTTAAATTAAAGATATTTTAATAAAATGTTATTAAATTTTATAATATTATTGATCATTAATAATTTTATTAGTTTATATAAAAAACTCTACTCCATCCGGTCCTATATATAGGAACTTTTACTTTAATCCTAAATATAAAAACCTTTACAATATACAAGGTGATATTTATTATATATTTTTTAAAAATTTCCCCATTTTATGTATCCAATAAGAAAAATAGAGAGATTAAATAAGGATGATTTTAGAAAAATGTTGAGATTCTTAAAAAAATTAAGATAGTTAATTAATTTTAATTTTTTTTAATTCACGTAATTTGATTAAAATAATTTTATATTAAGAATCAATGGAGTAAAATATATTTTTTTCAATTTGGAGAGGGTAATTAACTTTAACAGCCCGCTTGGTTCAAATTCATGGGCGTAATGTAATGTAAATAGGATTACATTACATCAGTAGCTGCATTTGGTTCGCCGAATTACATGATTATAGGATTACGCCCGTAAACCCAAATACGTCTCTGAATGTAAATGATAAACCTGTCCAGAAGCTATGTATTTGAGATTACATGGCTGTAAATGAGTGTAAAAGGATAATATTATCCTTATGGAAATGGGGCAAGGACATTTTAGTACTTTACTATTTATTTATATTTATTTAAATATAAAAAATAATTTATTTTTCATATATCCTAGTATCATATCAAACAAATTCACATGTATTTTATTTATATCTCATCCCATTACATTACTTCTTATTACATCCCTTAATTCCTCTGTAAATGAACCAAAATGGGTTGTAAAGTCAGTTCCTCGCTCTCCCATCTTTATCGGACTTAGTGGAGAGCCGAACCGTTGTGGAAGTACAATTATTTTAATTAATACTAATATTTCGGACCTAAAAATTATTAAATGAGCTTTAGTGGGTTTGGGATTACTAATAATATTCGTCAAAGTCAAACATGTCATTTTCAAAAATTTGACAAACCCATGTTCTCATTTCAAAAGAATTTCTTACAAAGTCTATAAGGCAACTTTCTCTTTTTTATTTTTATTATTTTCTCTAATTTTATATATAATATTTTTTATTTTGATCATAAATATAAGATTTTATACCATAAATGAGGTAGTATTTATTATATATTTTTAAAAAATATCTCTATTTAATGTATTAAAAAAAAGAAAAAAATTAAATAAGGGTAGTTTTAAAAAAAATATTGAAATTTTCAGACAAATCGAGGTAGTTAATTAATTTTAATTCTTAATCCATGTGATTCGATTAAAAGGATTTCATATTAAAAACTAAAGAAAGTATATTTTTCTAGTTTAATTACATTAGAAATCTTTTTGATGAATCAAAGGCAACTCGAATCCTTTTGCTGGGGTTACTGTCTGTTTGGATAAAATGTGGAACTCTTGATAAATGATTCTGTGCAATTATAATCACATTTGGAACATTAATACACTGTATGAATAAGTATAAGAAAATCATGATGATATACCGGAATTTTGTAGTTACACCGCATTTTTAGATAAATAAAATTTTCTTATTTATTCAAAAAGAGAATTATATTTATGAAATTTTAATTATTTAATTAAAATTTTTTTCCATAAAATTGATTTAATTCTAAATATTTTAAATTTAAAAGTGATTTTGATAATAATATCCAAACAAAATTAATTATTTTAAAATCACATTTTAGAAAAAAGTCTCTAAATACAAATCATGATCAATCAAAATCACTTTTAATTAAATTTAATTTTCAAAATCGCTTTTATTCTAAATCAATTTTTTCAACTTTAATCCTTTATGTTAATGTAAATTCTTAAATCCAACAATTTCTATTTTATACAAACAAAATAACCAATTTTCTTTATGCTCGTTATGACTCCATCGTCCTTCGAACCAACCAGCTCTGACACGTCTGAACTGAACTGTCCCCACCACTCTGCAATTATTCTAATCCATCGCAGCCGTTAATTCATACATGAAGCAACCTTTGCCATTCATTCACTGCCACTGTGCTTTTTCTCCTTTAATAAATAAATATTAATTAATTATTTTATTAATTTATTTTTCATTAGTATCAAATGAGTTATTCAGAAGAATATTTAAATTAAAAATATTTTAATAAAATATTATTAAATTTTATAATATTCTTGACTGTTTAATAATTTTATTAGTTTATATAAAAATTTTAAAATAATAATTTTTACAATTCGAGGAGGATACCTAACTTTAAAGTAAGTTCCTCGCTCTCCCTTCTTTAACGGACTTAGTGGAGTGCTGAACCGTTGTGGAAGTATAATTATTTTAATTAATATTTTCTCTATTTCTTAATATAAGGGATAAAAGATAAAATTATACAGAATAAAAAAAGTAATAAATTTATCTGAAATATAAAATAGTTTCCAAAAATATTCTTATTTAATATTAATAATTTTTACATCATGCAATTAATACAAATGAAAAAATACTATATTAATTAGGGTATTTTTAGAAAAAAATTATTAAATACATCAGATAAACCCCTTTATTTCTTATATTTTGAAACATAGAAATTTTTCTATTTATCCCTTATATTAAGGAATGGGTACTAATATTTTGGATCTAAAAATTATTAACTGAGCTTTAGTGGGCTTGGCTTACTAATAATATTCGTCAAAGTCAAACATGTCATTTTCAAAAATTTGACAAATCCCATGTTCTCATTTCAAATGAATTTCTTACAAAGTCTATAAAGGCAATTTTTCCCTTTTTATTTTTATCAATTACGTTAGAAATCTTTTTGATGAATCAGAGGCAACTCGAATCCTTTTGCTGGGAAAAAAGAAAATTCATACTGTATTCGCCTTTGGATAAAATGTGGAATTCTTGATAAGTGATTTTGTGCAATTATAATCACATTTGGATCATTAATATACTGTATGGATAAGCATTAAAAAATCACGGTGTATCGAATTTTGCAATTGCACTGCATTTTTAGATCAATGAAATTTTCTTACTTATTCAATGAGAATTACATTTACCAAATTTTAATTATTTAATAAAAATTTTTTCATAAAAGTGATTTAATTCTAAATATTTTAAATTTAAAAGTGATTTTGATAATAATATCCAAACAAAGAGTCCATTATTTCAGCTTTTTTTTATACAAAAATCATTTTTTATATAAAAAATACTTTTAAAATTTTTAGGGAATTTATTTAAACTTTTAAAAATAATCAAAATATAAAAAAAACAGTTTTTTACTTATTTTGAGAAACTACTTTAAGCAACTTCTAAAAAAAACCAATTATAGTGGATGAGAGAGAAAAATGAAAAAAATGGAATAAAGTAACTTTAAAAATTACAAAAGTAATAATATTTAATTCCGTGAAAATATTATAATATAAATTCATATTTTTTTATTTACTAAATAATTTAAAACATATTTTTTTTATTCTAACCACATATAAATAATTTCTATTTTTTTAAAAATTTTTAAATAATTAATTACTTTTTTAAATAATCTAAAAAATATTTTTTTAAAAATTTTAAACAAATAAGCCCAAAATCAATTATTTTAAAATTATATTTTAAAAAAAAATCTCTAAACACAAACCATGAATAATCCAAATTATTTTTAATTAAATTTAATTTTCAAAATCGTTTTTATTCCAAATCAATTTTTTCAACTTTAATCTTAATGTAAATTCTTAAATCCATTTATGCTCATTATGACTCCATCGTCCTTCCAACGAACCAGCTCTGACACGTCTGAACTGAACTGTCCCCGCCACTCTACAATTATCTAATCCATCGCAGCCGTTAATTCATACATGAAGCAATCTTTGCCATTCATTCACTGCCACTGTGCTTTTTCTCTTTTTAATAAATGAATTATTTCCGTCACCATTAAACAATTATAGAGGTTTTGTCTGTCATAGGTGCTTGCCTTTTAACCGTAAACTATTTCCTTAACCACTGTTCTCTGTCTCAAATGCACGACATTCAATGGTTTTTCAGACCCTTTTAGATTTCCTCACTTCCCTTGTCCTTCTCTTTCAGATAAAGATTCCCTAAAGCGTCCAAAAAAGCATGAAGTATTCTCAAGCATTGTATATCGTCCGTTCGATCATACGTACCAACTAGATCATGCCATGTCATCTGATCACCAATTCATCAAAACTGTGCTTCGTAGAGTTCTGAAAAACCCTTAATAAAGGATCTGGGAATTTTGGCGTGGTTAAGCTCATGCAAAACTCGCTGACCAAGCAATTTGTTGCATTGAATTTTCGGGTGCTTGTGCACGTTGATTTTATTTATTTACGTCATGTAAGGGCAATGTTCTTGTTCCTAATATATGATTTAGATAGACAATTTTACTTAATAGAATAAGATTAATATTATTATTTATTATTATATTTATTTTATGTTAATTTCTCTATTTTTTAATATCATTTAAATTTTAGCATATAAATTAAGAAATATAATTTTTTTCAAATTTTATAATATACATTTTAGTAAATATGTAGATAAAAAATAAATACTATTGTTGCTTTTTAGAATGATAGATAAGATTTAATTAAAAAAATAGTAATTGATATTGTTTTTAAAATTTGAAAATGATAAATAAATATAAATAATTTACCAAATAGAAACAAAATTTTTGTCTAAAAATATATATCACAAAAAATTGTTTAAAAGTGACCGTTAAAGGCAAACAGATGGGTAATATATTTCTTTTTTTAATATTAAAAGTATTCTTGATTAATAACTAAACTAATTTAAATCATAGTACATTTATTTTTATGATACAAATTTAGTGACGTGGACTCGTGCATGTCGACTGATGGAGAACTTGTGCGACGTGGCATCATCTGGTTCATCCATGCAATCGAACGGTTAATGTTGGCATACTTCAGGATGCTTCAGGCTTTGCGACGCTTCAGGGGATCTTCATGCCTTTCTTCTCTCTCTTCCCCCGTTTTCCTCCTTCACTTTCTCCCACACTTCCCTCAGCTCACTCACTCACTCACATTCACCCTTTTGGTCACTCTTTTTAACTCATTCGTTTAGAGGATCCAACTTCACGTGCTGGACCCTGAGGGAGCCGCTTCTCGGGTAGGATCGACTGGCTTCAGTGTCTGCAACATCGAAGTGGCGATGGTAGACTTATTACTCTGCATTTGAAGTTTCCGATGCTGATCATGTGATTGATCGACCAGTTTGGGTCTCTAAGTTTATATACTTATCGGCATCGGAAGAGGTACAAACAACCAGAACGAAGAGGCTTTTGATTCTTAATGGGGAATTTGCCTGTAAAAGATATTATTTTACATGCAAAACTTTGCTGTTTCTGTTTATGTGAAAGAGTCTGTGGAGATGAAATATTCTATTTTTCGGAAAGTATATAGCTCTGAAGTTCTGAATTCTGTGGAGTAATATTAGCCCCTTCTGACGAATAGGGATGATTAACATTGGTTTCTCTTGTTTTTTCTTTCTTTTATTTGGACTGGACGCTGATGCACTTGAAAGATATTTGTAACGCTGATTTAAATCTTTTGTGTGCCAAGGTTTTGCCTGCTCATTTTGCAAACTTGGATGAAGCATTCTTCTTCAATGGATGTTTATATCCATTTCATCTTTGTTCCTAATTTGTTATCTTCTGGCTACTGCAGGAGCTCACTGGAAGACATCACTGAGTCAATTAGGAATTAGCTGTTAGACTCAACGATGCACAGAAGGAGACGTTTGCATCAATTGAAGCATCCATTTAATTCTCACCGTAAGCCTTTCCTTTTCTTTACTTCTATGTATTCCATGGGTTGCAGCACTTGTTTACTTGTTATAAGGAGCATTATTTGGTGCCATAAATCTAGGTGAAAGGAAATTTTCATTTGCAAGACAGACTTGATAGGCTTGAACTTTTGTAATGTGATTACCAGTATTTCTTTTTTCATATACTCACATTCTTCGGCAGAGATTCTAACACACTAACATCATTGTATTTTTCCATACAGCATTTGAGGCAATTCTCCATGGCTCTTGGCAAGCTTTGGCGTACATAAAAATTGAGCGAGGAACAATGGCCTTACATTTTAAAGATAATAACTATGTGGTTAGGGAGAAAGCTCCCATTTCAGACATTCGGATAAGGTCTAGGAAAGCAACTGTATCAGATTGCTCCTGCTTCTTAAGACCTGGAATTGACATATGTGTACTATCGTCCTTTCAAGATGCTAATGGCTCAGATCAAATTAGTCGTAATCCTGTAAGTGACAATTTTAATGTGGATTTTTAATTTCTAGTCTTTCTTTTAGTTTCTTGATCTGCATGGACCTAAAAGCAAATCTTGCAGTCATATTTTTCTCTGCTATCACATTTTGTGATATATATGAAACCCAAAGATAAAAATATGATAGCACAACCCTTCTGGCCAGCTCGGCCTGTATGCCCAACACGATGTACGTGATGTATTTGAATGAATTCTCATGGTTGATTTTCATTGATATCTTGAACAGACTATCTTACCAATATGTATTTAAGTTAAAAATACTTCAGAAAGTACTTCAGTTAAGAATATGTATTTAAGTTAAAAATATGTTTAAATACAAGTTTTTAACTGAAGAACACTTGGCCAAACAATATGTATTTAAATTGATAGAAAATATTTTAATTATAAAATTAATCTAAAATGTAAAATAATTTTTACTGTAGGTGTGGGCTGATGCTAAAATAAGTTCTATACAGAGAAAGCCGCATGAACCCGGCTGCTTTTGTCAGTATTATGTCAACTTTTATGTTAATCAAGGTTGTGTTGGCTCAGAGATAAGAACTCTGAGTAAGGAGATTAAAGTAGTTGGAATGAATCAAATTTCTATTCTCCAGAAGCTTGAGAATAGTCCTTGTGAAGATCAGCACTATCGGTGGGATTCATCTACGGATTGGCATGTTGTACCACAAACTAAATTGCTTTCGGGGAAATTTTTATCTGATATTTCATGGTTAATTGTCTCATCAGTTTTAAAGCAAGTTTCATTTTGCGTGAGATCTGTGGGGAACAAGATTGTGTATCAAATCATAGGGGGTGATGATGATTGTTCTCCATTGAGTGTTGTAAATTTCAGAGAAGACAACGGCATGTTAGTACCCATTGTTTCTCAAGTTGTTTCACCTGACACTGATAAGGTTGACTATACACAAGACTCCCATGATGACAAAGTATTTCCATCTTATAATCCTGAGGGTTTGCGTCGTTCCAAACGCCGGAATGTACAACCTGAGCGCTACCTTGGCTGTAATGAGACTCATGTGTTGGATGTTGGTTTTGTTCGAACCAGGCCATACAAGATGGACAGTCGAAAAGATGATAGTGAGGATGATGAATTGTCAATGCCATTATCATCCCTGTTTGGTATGCAAAAAAATTCTGGAGAGAAGGATGGTGACAGTAGACAAAAGTTCAATAAGATGAAGTCCTGTGACAAGCTTATAGTGTACAAAAGGAGGCCTAAATCCATGGAGGTGAATTCAGATGATGCCAATAAAAACGAACTTCAATCTCAACTTGCTATTGTTCCTGTTCCTCAAGAATGTGATCCTATTGCCATTGAGCATTTTGATTCCAACGTCAAGGTTAATAAATATCATGCACAAAAAAATGTTGAATCTTCTACTAAATATTATCACCTGATGGGTATCCCTGAACCAAAGAGGAACAATATTGATCTGTTAGCTTATGAACCCTATAATCATCCTTCAAAGATTCCAGATCTTGAAGATTGTAAAGAAGAGACTGATGATATTCCTTCCCGATGTCATTATAATTATGGCATCCCTAAATTGAAGAGGAAGAATTCATTTGGTTTGGATGATATGGCTTTTGAAGGCAGATGGGAAGGGATAAATTCCAATAAAGCGGTTCAAGGGAGAAAATATCATTCAACAATTTCAAGAGGTAGACAATGTGATGAAGAAAGAACTTATAAAGCCAGATCCCTAAGTGCCGGTGCCTACAAGGAGTTGATAGATTCATACTTAAAGAATATGAATACAAAGCCTTCCAAAGCAGAGCCACCTATTACTGAGCAGTGGATACAATTCAAGGAAACAAGCAGCTTAGGACGAAAGGGGGAAACAAAGGCAGCCCAAACAGAGGATGAGGAAGAAACTGATGAACTTGATATATTGTGGAGAGAAATGGAAGTTTCATTGGCATCTAGTTATGTTGAAGAAGACACAGAGGTATAAACATTTATCCCACACCCCCCCTCCCCAAAAAAAAAACCAAGAAAAAAAAAACCTCCCTTTAATTTTTTTCCATTTTTTGGGAGGGGGAGGTTGGTTTAATTTTGATTTTTTGGTAACAATAAGGGGCCTAAGCCCATTTCTGTGATTATTTGTTAGTCTACTTTTATTTGTTCATCTTTTAATCTATGGCTAATACAGTTCAGCTTTCTTATCAGGGTTCAAGTGCTGCAGTTTTTACTAAGACCCAGGAAAAAACCTATACACTTTGTTACCATGATTATACGATGAATGAAGAAATTGGAATTTACTGTCTCTTATGCGGCATTGTCAGCACGGAGATAAAAGATATTTCACCACCCTTTGTAAGTGTTTGAAACCTATGTTGAATCTGCTTGTTAGTATGTCTAGATATGTTTTAACATGATTTCTTTTCTTTTTTTTTTTTTATTATTAAAGGTTCAAACACAAGCAACAAATTAACTAACAAACATACAAGACAAAAGATGATAAATAAAGTTGACCAAACTGGAGTTGCCTAGAATCTTCCACCATTCTTCAGGAACATCAGCCTTGACCATTGATCTAAAACTCAGAAAATTGGCTGTGAGAAGTTTAATGTCCTTTTTAAGAGAACATTGCTCCACCACATGATTTCTTTACTTTGCATCAAGATGGACACAACGCATTGGGATGGTGTTTTCTATTTAAAATCAATCATTGATTAAATGATATGATCCCAAAAGGAACTTTTGTGGTTTCTTTATTCTATGTTCCAAATCTCTCCCCATCAATAAATGTAGTTGCTGATGTTGATTATATTCTCATGCTTCAGTTGAGATAATTTTATTTTTCTTTGCTAAGCAAGTATCTGATAATTTGTCCAATATATCAGTTGGAACGTTCAATGTTGCACCAAGAGGAGAAGCAACGCAGTGAAGAAGGTTCAGACATAGAGCCAAAAGCTGATGAAAATGATGATTTCCATCTTTTCTTGACTCATGCTTTGCCTGATCAACCTATATTCGAAGAAAATGATAATGTATGGGCATTAATTCCTGAACTTAGGTGGAAGTTGCATGTCCACCAAAAAAAAGCTTTTGAATTTCTTTGGAAAAATATTGCAGGGTCCATGGACCCGACTCTTATGGAAGCAGCATCCAGAAGAAGAGGTGGTTGTGTGATATCTCATTCTCCTGGAGCTGGGAAAACTTTCCTTATTATTGCATTTCTTGTTAGCTACTTGAAGTTATTCCCAGGGAAGCGGCCGCTGGTTCTTGCACCAAAGACAACACTTTATACATGGTATAAAGAATTTATTAAGTGGAAAATTCCTATACCAGTGTATCTAATTCATGGTCGTAGAACCTACAGAGCTTTCAAGCAGAATACAGTGTTTTTTCACGGTGGTCCAAAGCCTACTGATGATGTCAAGCATATTTTGGATTGCCTGGAAAAGATACAAAAGTGGCATGCACACCCAAGTGTTCTAGTCATGGGTTATACTTCATTTTTAACATTGATGCGAGAGGATTCAAAGTTTTCTCACAGAAAGTATATGGCTAAAGTATTGAGGGAAAGTCCTGGTATTCTGGTTCTGGATGAAGGGCACAATCCTAGAAGCACAAAATCGAGGTTGAGAAAAGTTTTAATGAAAGTACAGACAGAATTGAGAATATTACTCTCAGGTACGTTGTTTCAGAACAATTTCTGTGAATACTTTAATACTCTTTGCTTGGCAAGACCAAAGTTTGCTTTTGAAGTGTTGAAAAAATTGGACCCTAAATACAAGCGGCAAATGAAAGGAACAGAAAAAGCGCGTCATTTAATAGAGTCACGAGCTAGAAAATTCTTCTTGGATAATATTGCAAAAAAAGTTGACTCAAATGATGGCAAAGAGCAAATGCAGGGTCTGAACATGTTGAGAAATTTGACCAGTGGTTTTATAGATGTGTATGAAAATGGGAGTTCAGAGAGTCTTCCTGGTTTACAAATCTATACATTGTTAATGAATACTACTGATATACAGCAAGAGATTTTGAAGAAGCTCCAGTGGAAAATGTCTGGATGCAATGGATATCCATTGGAGTTAGAGCTTTTGATAACCCTTGGATCGATACATCCTTGGTTAGTCAAAACAGCTGCATGTGCCGAGAAGTTTTTCTCTATAGAGCAATTAATGGAGCTAGAGAAATGGAAGTTTGATTTAAAAAAAGGGTCAAAAGTGAAATTTGTTTTGAGCCTGGTCTACCGCGTTGTTAGGAATGAGAAAATTCTTATGTTTTGCCACAACATTGCACCAGTGAGGTTATTTACAGAATTATTTGAGAAGTTTTTTGGATGGCAAAGAGGTCGAGAAGTCTTGGTTCTTACTGGGGAGCTAGAGCTGTTTGAACGAGGAAGGGTGATGGATAAGTTTGAGGATCCTAATGGAGCGTCCAAGATACTCCTTGCTTCAATTTCATCTTGTGCTGAAGGCATTAGTCTGACTGCAGCCTCTAGGGTGATTTTGTTGGATTCAGAATGGAATCCATCAAAGACAAAACAGGCTGTTGCACGCGCTTTCCGTCCTGGTCAGCAAAAGATGGTTTATGTGTATCAGCTGCTAGCAACAGGCACATTGGAGGAGGATAAGTATCGAAGAACCACTTGGAAAGAGTGGGTTTCCAGCATGATTTTTAGTGAAGATTTTGTGCAGGACCCTTCCCGATGGCAAGCAGAAAAGATTGAAGATGATATACTACGTGAAATGGTTGCAGAAGACCGCTCTAATTCATTCCATATGATTATGAAGAATGAAAAGGCGTCAACGAACTGATTCAAGGTAGACATTTTTGTTTCCTTACGATAATCATGTGCATTCATTATCTGTCACCTGAGTTTTTCTGTTTGTGTTTACATGTCCACCCATTCCCTGAATTTTTGAATAATTGCATGAGAAGATGTAGATGTTTGTCCACCCACATCTATATTTAAGCTAGTTCATTACCTGAAAAATTATGTGACCTTAAAAATATGTGATACACAGCTAATTATAGGTATGCTTCATTAAATTTCCTCTCCTCACTCTCTCTCCTATACACGTTTAACCCACTAATTTCTTTGTTTGGTTCTGTTTTGCTGCGCTGAAAAATCAAACATGTTGGGAGATTGGGTTGTTTTGGGTGAGAGAGGGAGGAGTTTTGGTTGCATGGTGGTGAGGTAAACCTCCACCATTTATGTGTTAAATTCTAGTGTTGTGTGGGCAAGAAATTTCTTTTAGTTCATGGTCTTTTCTAGATGATTTGGGTAGCAGTAGAAGTGGATATAGACTGGTGTTACGAAGAGAAAAATAAAGAACTGTTGGGTGTACTTATTTGAGCAATTATGGTCTTGAATTGAAGGGAAGATGTGTGCGGCAAAACTCACGATCCTCGTTCTATTGGCAAATAATTTTCATGAATCTTGGGATTGGTCTGGGGAGAATTCTGTTTCTGTTATATGTAATTTTCTTTCCCTTTTGTTTGAATTCTGAATCATTTAGGTAGGTAATCTGTCACTGTTGCAAAAGTCCATTTAAGGAAACCCAGAGGAATTTAAATGTGCACTATGAATGTTGAAGATAAGGGTTCATATTTAAGCTGATGCATGTTTTGTTTCTCCTGTGTATCTTGAAAATTTCTGGATTAAGAATTTGAGAGTAAAAGATTAGGTGAAGAAGACACAAGCTTAATCTCCTCTACTTCAACTCCTTTGTTTTCCATCTTTTTGGCTCCACTAGTTTGATACTCATGAAAGTTGTTTTTTGATTTACTTGTTTCATGCTTCTGGTTCATATGTGGGATGAACAAATTTAATTAACTTGCTCTGCATTTGCCCTTGTGGAAAATGATGGAATGTTAGATTATGCCTTTTTATTATTCTTGATTAAGGGTCATTCTGATATTTTCTCTCTTTGCTTTGATATTCAGTCTATAAGGATTTACAGACTTTAAGATCTGAAATTATCCCAATATTCCTTTCAAAAGGAGTTAATTGGGCCACTTAAACCTGTCCAAGAATGCTAGAATGGAAACATACTAAATCTTGGTTGAATTTGAGTTTTAGGATCTCAAAGGGAAATCATTGGGTCAAATTTTGATTCAGAGATGTTTGAACCATGATCTCCTTGTTTTTGGAGTTCTCTACCGCCATGATTTGTTTGAGATAGTTTGGTTGCACTTGAAAATGGTTAGGGAACCAAGGGACTTCTTTTTTTTTTTTTTAGGCTGCAAGGCACAATTTGACTACTAAATTTCCACAGAAACTGTGAAATAGAGCAGTTTAGGGAATAATTGCTGTTGGAAGTTACTGTCACTTTTAGGGTTTTTTACCAACTGTCATTATTAGGGTTACTTTATTTTTATTAGCTGTTATTTATGTTTTTAATATTTAAAGTTTTTGGTATCTGTTTAGATTTATTAGTTGTCAAATAATATCCCTCAGAATCTTCCCTGATTTTCTGTCATCTTGGCTGGCCTGTAGCCTGGTGTATCTATTTAACCTAATAGTGAATGAAGAAAGGTGCAGCCAATGTTTTACACGTTGGGAAAATTCATGGTATCAGAGCCACGAATTCCAATACCCCTCCTCCTATCCAGTTTGGAAAATATCAAGCTTTTGCCACTGAAACTCATGGTGGCACAAGCACAAATCCACCAATAATCCAAACACCTTCCAATTCAACAAATGAACTCTCATCCCTTATGATTACTGGATCTCATCTTGATCCTGATAATTACCTTCAATGGTCACAAAGCTTCCTCAGTTTAGGGAATAATTGCTGTTGGAAGTTACCGTCATTTTTAGGTATTGTACCATTATTATTTATTAAGGTTACTTTATTTTTATTAGCTGTTATTTATGTTTTTAATATTTAAAGTTTTTGGTATCTGTTTAGATTTATTAGTTGTCAAATAATATCCCTCAAAATCTTCCTTGATTTTCGGTCATCTAGGCTGGCCTGTAGCCTGGTGTATCTATTTAACCCTAATAGTGAATAAAGAAAGGTGCAGCCAATGTTTTACACGTTGGAAAAATTCATGGTATCAGAGCCATGAATTCCAATACGCCTCCTCCTATCCTGTTCAGAAAATATCAAGCTTTTGCCACTGAAACTCATGGTGGCACAAGCACAAATCCACCAATAATCCAAACACCTTCCAATTCAACAAATGAACTCTCATCCCTTATGATTACTGGATATCGTCTTGATTGCGATAATTATTTTCAATGGTCACAAAGCTTCCTCATCTTCATTTGAGGAAGAAGAAGGGAAGACGACATCAATGGAAAATCTTCACCACCTAGTCCAAACCACCCAAAGTTCACTACCTAGGTACCTGAAAATAACCAAGTGATATCTTGGTTAGTAAACTAGATGACACCAGAGATTGGAAGAGGATTCATGCTATACAAGACTGCCAAGGATATATGGGAGGCAGCAAGAGAGCTTTATTCATCAGTCTCAAATATTGCAGTGTTATTTGAGATTAAGGAGCAAAAACACGAGTTGAAACAAGGGACCTCTAATGTAACCATTTATTACATGGCGTTAACTACTCTATGGCCATAGTTGGATCTATATGAGGTTCATAGCTGGAAGTGTACTGAAGGTGCGATGAATTATCATGTGATTGTTGAGACCGAGTGAGTCTACAAATTCCTAACTGGCCTAAGCTCTGAAGTTGAAGAAGTTTGAACTAGATTAATGAGTGGTCAAAGACTACCTTCTGTTCGGTAGGCTTTTTCTACTGTCAAAAGGGAAGAAAGTAGAAAGAGACTCACCACAGCAGGTCAAACTTCTACAAATTCTGAAAGTTCAGCCGTGGCAGCATGAAGCACTAATGTTAGACAGAGGAGAAATGGCAAACCTTGGTGTGATTATTGCAATATGGTTGGCCCTACAAGGGAAGGCTGCTGGAAACTCCATGGCACTCCAAGTAACCTCAAATCAAAACCAAGATTTGAGAGTAGAGGGAATTTAGCCGGCAGTGAAGAAACTTCAGAACTTGACCTTAGCCAAATTAAAGAACAATTGGAGAAGTTGCAAAGACTGTTGTGTGACCACGAGAGATCACAAGCACCTTGAGTTGGGACTAGATTTGTAGTCTAGTCATAGTGGTTCTTAGTTTTATGAAAATGGATCCTAAGTCTTGGATTGTAGATTCTGGTGTATCTGATCACATGACAGGTGACATTTCAAATTTAGAAAACATCACTTCATGCACGGAAAACTTGTTGGTAAAAGTTGCAGATGGATCCTATGTTAAAGTTACCTGTGTTGGAACAGTAACTATGTCGACCACACTGATATTAAATATGTACCTGGACTTGCATGCAATTTAAAAAGTGTATGGCTCAATTTGTGTAGATTTTCTGTATTTTTCAGGACTTGAGAGGATTATTGGCAAGTTTGAAGGTGGTGGATGGATTATATTACATTCATGCAAACAGTTCCAAGGAGAAGAAGGAAGTAAAAACTCATGCAGTCGCTTCAAGATCTGTGATTAATGATTTTAAATTATTACATTTTCGTTTTGGACATCCTAGTGTTGATTATTTGAAAAAATTGTATCCTAAGTGATAGAAAATTGAAGACTTACTTTAGGAAGAAAAAGAATTAATATTTTTAGTTATATCTTGAGTTTTATTTAATCTTTTAGGATATTGATTATTTAGATTTATCTTATCTTATGGATTATCTTAGGATCCTAATTAGATTAGGATTTAGGTTCTATAAATAAGCTTTAGAACTACTCATTGTAATAATCTTTTCCTATTAAGTGAATATTATTGATTGATTATTGAGTTGTTCAGAGTTTCCCTCTTTTTCTTAAATTTCTCCTATTCTCGTCCATTTTCTATCTTTCCTCTACCCTGTTCTACATCAATTTAGTATCAAAGCAGGTTTCCCCATGCCCTTAAACACTTCCTTCGCCGGAAAACCACCAAAACACTCACCGGAACCCTAGGAATCTCACTGCTGAAGCCAGAACTCGTAGTTGCCGACGTCCGTTCATCAGATTGCATTTTCTTACGGTTTTTGAGGTGTTTTCGCATGATTTCTTGCATTCCTACTCTGTTTCAGACTAGCGGCAAGTATTTTTGGGAATCACAATGACTAAAAATTCCTAAATATCTCTAAATCAACTCGGAGAGGTTGAGAGACGTAGTACGGAGTATGTTGATCAAGCAATCGTGAGAGTAAATCAGACTATGAATCGGAGGTTTGAAGAGACAAACTATGACATTGAAGAATTGAGGAAGATGTATGAAGACTTTATGTAGACCATTAAAGGAAAAGAGACACAATATTCAACAGAAGCTACGGTTGAAGGTTTAAAAGTTTGCATAGAAATCAACTTAGGGGGTGATACACTCCTTCCTTTAATAATACATGACCTCCGGCCATTGGGAATCGTTAGTTGGCTAACGGCAACGGACCCAGGAATCTTAGGAATCCTCCTCAGATGACTTTTGACTCCTAACACGGCTATGTAGAAGAGTAGTGGGTTGATTATGGGCAAAAGAGACTATTATAATCGAAGATGTGAGTCACCTCCTTGAAATCATAGGGGAGGTTATAGACAGACTTAGCTAGATGACATGTCTAAGAAGGTCAAAGTCGATGCTCCTGAGTTCGACTGCCAATTAGATTCAAGCACCTTCTTGGATTGATTGGCTAGTATGAGGGACTATTTTGAATGGTATGAGATGAGCTATGTGCATCGAGTTCGTTTCACTAAAATGAAGCTTGTCGGATCTGCCAAGAAGTATTGGTAGAATGAGAAGCAGAAACTAGAGGCCTGGGAGAGCCCGCGATTAGTATTTGGGCAGAGATGAAGATGAAGTTAAAAGAGAAATAGGTGTCTACCCATTACAAGAGTCAGTTGTTCGATCAATGGTTGAACTTGAGACAAGCCACCACTGTAGCTGATTACATGGCTCGTTTTGATGAACTCATGATTCGGTGTGAAGTTAAGGAAGACCCTTGGATGATAGTTCAAAAGTTTGTCAACAGCCTTCGAGCTACTATACAACAGGGACTTAAACTGAATCCTCCTGAATCTCTCGAGGAGGCTTACCATAAGGCCTTGGAAGTAGGGTTTTTATTTAAGAATTCATATGGCTGGCGTTTTGCTTCTCAGGGCATTGATTCTTGCCAGATTCGTAGTTTCGATCGTTCTATAGATGTACCATCGGTTAAATCCAGCTCCTCGTTTCCCTCTGGGCAAGCTTCTGGCTCAAAGGGGAATACAAGGAATGTTGAGTCTTCAGGTTCTATTTCTCGCTGTAGTGGCTCTACTATTGAATGCTTCCGATGTCATTCTCGAGGCCACATCGCATCTAGGTGCCTGCAATGCACCCTATTTATTGAGTATACTGTTGACAAGGAAGATGATTAAGCAAAGGTGGATGAGGTGATTGAACCCATTGAGTGGCCTTCTGATGTAGACAAAGAATTTGTTGACGATGACATAGGACGACTAAATGTGATGAGGTGTATTCTATCTATCCCTTTACCTAACGATTCTTGGAAGAGGACAAGTATCTTTCACACCTTTGTGAAAATTGGAGATAAATCTTGTAAACTTGTCATTGATGGAGGTAGTACCAGGAATGTGATCTCCAACCAGGGAATTGTTAGGCTTGGTCTTAAGCCTGAGACCCATCTTTTTCCTTTTGAAGTAGCTTGGGTGGATAATAAGACTTCCTTACCTATCACGTAGCAATGTCGCGTTCCACTTCGACTTGGAGTATATCATGAAGATGTCCTTACTATGGATATTGCTCACATCTTATTAGGTCGACCATGGATTTATGATAATAATATCACAAGTCATGATCGTGAGAACACTCATTCATTTAAGTGTAAGGGGAAGACAATCTTGTTACGTCCTACCAAACTTGAAAGTGACAGTAGGGGTTCAAATAAACCAAAGAAACCACGAGCAAAGAATCACAACATTCATCTCCTAACAGATAAGCAATTTGTGAAGGAAAGCGAAGAAGCTGAAATTGTATTGGTTGCGGTTCCTAAAGTTTCCAACTGTGTTGCTTTAATGACAGCTACAGAGGTGCCTAAAACAGTAACTCCACTCATAGAGGAATTTAAAGACATTACACCAGTAGAACTTCCGTTAAAATTACTTTCCATGCGAGATATTCAGCATGCCATTGATTTGGTCCCAGGTTCATAGCTTCCTAATCTGCCTCAGTACAAGATAAATCCCAAAGAACGAGGAGATTAATTGACAAGTTAATGGGTTATTGGCAAAGGGCTACATCCAGCATAGCCTTAGCCCTTGTGCTGTACCCACTCTTCTTACTCCAAAGAAGGATGGAACTTGGAGGATGTGTATAGATAGTCGGGCTATTAACAAGATCACCATCAAGTATAGATTTCCTATTCCTAGATTAGAGGATATGCTTGATTTGGTTTTTGGATCATGTTGGTTTTCCAAGATTGATTTTCAGAGTGATTATCATCAAATCAGGATCAGGCCTGGAGATGAGTGGAAAACTTTGTTCAAAACATAAGATGGATTGTACGAATGGTTAGTAATGCCTTTTGGGTTGTCAAACGCTTCTAGCACCTTCATGAGGGTTATGACCCACATATTCCGACTTTACTTGGGTAAGTTTTTGGTTGTCTACTTTGATGATTTTTTAATCTTTAGTAAAACAAAAGAGGAGCATCTAATTCATCTTCGACAAGTGTTCCTTATCCTATGGTAAGAGAAATTCTACATCAACCTCCCCAAATGTTCATTCCTCCAAACTCAAGTAATCTTTCTTGGGTTCATAGTTTCTATCAGAGGACTAGAGGTTGATCCTGCAAAGGTTAGCACCATTCGAGACTGGCTTGAACCCCAGAACCTTCAAGAGGTATGTAGTTTTCATGGATTGACATCTTTCTTCCGACGTTTTGTTAGAGATTTCAGCACTATTATGGCTCCCATCACCGATTGTATGAAGAAAGACAAATTTCAATGGACTTTAATAGCCTCAAAAGCTTTTCTAGACATTAAGAAGAAGCTTTCTACAGCACCTCTCCTATCCTGACCTAACTTTACAAAGTGCTTTGAGGTTGCTTGTGATGCCTCTGGAGTTGGAATCGGTGGTGTCCTAAGTCAAGACGGACATCCTGTGGCATTCTTTAGCGAAAAGTTGAATGATGCAAAGTAGAAATATTCCACCTATGATAAAGAATTCTATGTCATTGTTAGATCTTTGAAGCATTGGAAGTATAACCTTCTTCCCCAGTAATTTGTCTTGTATTCAGACCATCAAGCTCTCAAATACCTCAACTCTCAACGTCATTTGAATTCCAAACATGCCGAATGGGTGGAGTTTATTCAACAATTCACTTTTGTAGTTTGGCATTGCTCTGGAGTAGAGAATAAAGTAGCAGATGCTCTAAGTTGACGGATTAACATACTACAAACAATGACTGTAAGTATTGTGGGCTTTGATAAATTGAAAGATGATTATGCGACATATTCAGGCTTTGGAGTTCTTTATCAAGAAGTTAGTAATGGAAACCGGCATGACCATGTTGACTTTCTCATCAACAATGGGTATCTCTTTCGAGGTTATAAATTGTGCATCCTGTGCATATCTATGCGAGACTTTCTTATCTAGGAATTACATGCTAGAGGTCTAGTAGGACATCTTGGCAGAGATAAGACTGTGGCCCTCGTTGAGGATTGATTCTATTGGACATCTCTTAAGCGTGATGTTGCTGGAGTTCTTTCTCAATGCTGTACATGTCAAACATCCAAGGCTAAGAAGCAAAATATAGGGTTATATACTCCTTTGCCAGTTCCTGAGGCACTGTGGAAGGATCTTAGCATGGATTTTATTTTGGGATTACCACGTACTGTATGCGGGCATGATTCCATTTTTGTAGTTGTGGAGAGATTCTCTGCAAAGCTACAGATGCTTCTCATCTTGCCAAGCTTTTCTTCAAAGAGGTAGTATGTTTGCATGGATTGCCTGTCTCTATTGTGTCCGGCAGAGATGTTAAATTTGTTAGCTATTTTTGGAAGACCCTGTGGAAGCTGTTTGGTACCCAACTCAAGTTCTCCTCCGCCTTTCATCTTCAAACTGATGGACAAACTGAGGCTACAAATCGCAGCTTAGGTAATTTGCTGAGGAGTTTGGTGGAAGATAAGCCTGGCAATTGGGATTTGTTCTTGCTGATTGCGGAGTTCACTTACAACAATTCAATTAATTGGTCCACGGGTAAGAGTCCTTCAAATTGTTCAAGGTTATAACCCTCGACAGCCTCTTGATCTTATGCCAATTCTTGTGACATTCCGTACTTTTGAATCTGCGGAAGATTTCACTCATCGGCTACATGAGCTTCATGCTGAAATTCGACAAAAGCTTACTTTAAGTAATGATCACTACAAGCTATCTGTTGATGCTCATCGTCGCTCCCAAAGCTTCAATGAAGGTGATTATGTCATGGCTCGTATCCATCTTGAGCGTTTCCTCGAGAATTCCTTTAAGAAGTTGCATGCTTGAGCTTCTGGACCTTTTCGCATTGCAAAGAAATTGGGAACCAATGCTTACTTGCTTGAATTGCCTCCCGACATGACTATTAGTCCAGTATTCAATGTTGAAGACCTAGTTCTTTATCGAGGCACTTTTGAGCCTCCCAGGCCATTTCCTGACGACGCTATGAGTGTTCAATCACATCATGCACCTGTGCTAGTATTGCCGTCCGCCACACCGTCTCTTGAAGAAATCGATATAGTTATGGATGATTAGCTTGTTTTCACATCTGAGGGCACTATCCATCGTTATCTTGTTCGGTGGAAAGGCCGCATGGACTTGAATGCCACATGGATTACAGAGGATGAATTTCGTCGCCTTGATCCTGCCTTGCTTGAGTCTTATTAGCTTTTTGACTCTCCAGAGGAGAGTTCTTTCAAGCAGGGGGGAAATGATAGAAAATTGAAGACTTACTTTAGGAAGAAAAAGAATTAATATTTTGTGTTATATCTTGAGTTTTGTTTTATCTTTTATTTTACCTTTTAGGATATTGATTTGTTAGATTTATCCTATTTTATGGATTATCTTAGGATCCTAATTAGATTGGGATTTAGGTTTTATAAATAAGCTTTAGAACTACTCATTGTAATCATCTTTTCCTATCAAGTGGATATTATTGATTGATTATTGAGAGTTGTTCAGAGTTTCCCTCTTTTTCTTAAATTTCTCCTCTTCTCATCTATTTTCTATCTTTCCTTTACCCTGTTCTACATCACTAAGTTTGCTAATAAAGATCTTAGTTTCATCGTGATATTTGTCCCCTTGCTATGAATACTCAAATTTTTTATCCCTCTTGTGATCATAGGCCTACCCAGCCCTTTTCCATTGTTCATAGTGATATTTGGGGGCCTTCGAGAGTGATAAATGTAAATGGTGCTTGTTAGTTTGTCACCTTCATTGATGACTACACATGCTTAACATGGGTTTACCTCCTAAAAGAAAAGGCAGAAGTCCCACACATTCTTCACAAATTTCATTAGACCATTAAAACTCAACTCCAAACCGAGATACTGATTCTACGCTCAGACAGTCCATAGAATACTTCAGCTTTACCTTAGAAAATTACCTATCTCAACATGGTATTGTCCATCAAAGCTCTTGTCCTTACACACCACAACAGAATGGAATTTCTGAAAGGAAAAATAGACACCTTTTAAATGTTGCTTGATCCTTGTTGCTTACCTCAAATGTTCCAAATCACTTTTGGGGAGAGGCCATCCTTACATCCGCCTACTTGATACCCCTTCCAAGACTCTCCAATACAAGACTCCTCAATAAATTCTTCTTGAAACTTATCCTAATAATCAATTCATGATTATTCTACCCCTATAGGTTTTTGGGTGCTCTGCATTTGTATATAATTATCGTGGTGGCAAGCTTGATCCTAGAGCCCTTAAGTGCATCTTCTTGAGGTATTCTCATACTCAAGGGGGTTATAAATGTTATCATCCTAAAACTCATAGATTCTATATCTCAAGGGATGTAACCTTTTGTGAGGATCAACCATTTTATTCCAAAACCTCCATTCAGGGGGAGATTGAGAAAGGGACAAGAATGGATGTTTTGTGAACAGCAGCAAAATTCCTCTGCCACCATTATTCCTTCTTTTTCTCAACCACAGCAACCTTCTTTGTTTCTACCTGTTACCCAACCTGAACCTGAAACTGTGAGGGAACCAGAAACTGTCCAGGATGTCCAGAATGATGGTGTTACAGGTTCTGAAACTGATACAGAAGGTGTGCCAGGTGCTGACCAGCCTGATGCTGTAACAAGAAATCAGGAACAGTAGGTTGCAGATGTGATTCCAACATCATCTCCATAACAATGCCAATCATCTGAACCTAACTCAGCTCCTGAACTGGTGATGGATGATTTAGGATGGCCAATTGCACTAAGAAAAGGGAGACAGACATGTACCAAATACTCAATTGGTAATCATATTTCCTATGAGCATTTATCACCTAGAATGCAGTGTTTTGTTGCCAATCTTTCAGAAGAGAAATTACCAATTGATGTCTATGAAGCATTAGAGATACCTGAATGGAAGACTGCAATTATGAAAGAAATGGAGGCATTAGAGAAGAGTGATACTTGGAGAATCACTGAACTACTAGATGGTAAAGTACCGTGGGTTATAAGTGGGTTTTCACCATCAAATACAACTTTGATGGTAGTATTAATAGATACAAAGCCCGGATTGTAGCTAAGGGAAAACTTAGGGAATTGATTTCTGGGAGATCTTTGCACTAGTGGCAAAGTTCAACACATTTAAGGTACTTATATCTCTTGCTGTTAATCACGATTGGCCATTATTTCAGTTAGATGTTAAAATTGCTTTTATGAATGGTGACTTGGAAGAATAGGTTTATATGGATGTTCCTCCTGGATTTAATTCACACCAAGCTACGGGTAAAGTATCCACAGAAAACTAAGGGTAAAGTTTGCAGGTTGTATAAGTCACTGTATCGGCTCAAATAGTCAGCATGAGCTTGGTTCAATGGGTTCACAAAAGTAGTAACTGCTGCTGGATACTATTACGCCAAACTGACCATACACTCTTTGTGAAACATGGTCCTAATGGTATAACTACAATTTTAATTGTTTATGTAGATGATATAATTATCACCGGTGACTTTGCTGAAGAAATGGTGAATTTGAAGAAGCATCTTGCCTCTGAATTTGAAGTGAAAGATTTAGGAAGCTTAAAGTATTTTTTGGGTATGGAGGTAGCTCAGTCAAAAAGTGGAATAGCAGTCTCTCAACGGAGATATACTCTGGACCTTCTTAAAGAAATAGGATACCTAGGGTGTAAGCCATCAGACAAACCTATGGAAGTGAACTACAAGGCGGGGCTAAAAGAACAAGGAAATCCTGTTAATAAAGAAAGCTACTAGAAATTAGTGGGCAAGTTGATCTACCTATCTCTCACAAGGCCTGATATTGCCTTCCCTATGAGCGGGGTAAGTCAATATATGAATGATCCTCATGAAGAGCACTTAGAGGTAGTATATAGAATACTGAAGTACTTAAAATTTACACTCGGAAAGGCTTGTATTTCAGGAAATGTGCTGAAAGAGGATCCAAGTCTATTCAGTTGCTGACTAGGCAGGTTGTCCAATTGATAGACGCTCAACTACAAGTTATTGTACTTTTGTATGGGGGAACCTAGTCACTTGGTGTAGCAAAACACAACCTACGGTTGTACGTAGTAGTGCTGAAGCAGAATTTTGGGCACTAGCTTTGGCTATTTGTTAAGGTATTTGGTTGGATAGGTTACATAAGGAGCTACATATTAAATATGAAGGGCCTGCAAAATTATTCTGTGATAATATGGAAACAATTGGAGAGTAAAAAATCCCATACATCATGATAAAATGAAGCACGTAGAGATTGATCGCCACTTTATAATAAAGATAAGATTAAATTAGGCCAAATGGAAGTCTCCTATCTTCTTACCAGACTACAAGTGGCTGACTTGTTCACAGAGTTGTGTACCCAGATTGAAGTTTGATGAGCTATGTGGCAACCTGGGTATATATACTCCCTAGCTTGAGGGGGACTGTTGGAAGTTACCGTCCTTTTTAGTATTTTTTTTTGCCAGCCTGATAATTGGGTTTCTTTTCCTTTTATTAGCTGTTATTTATGTTTTTATTATTTTTAGTTTTTGGTATCTTCCTAGATTTATTAGTTGTCAAATAATATCCCTCAGAATCTGCCTTGATTTTTGGTCATTTAGGCTGGCCTGTAGCCTAGTGTATCTATTTAACCCTAATAGTGAATGAAAAAAGGTGCAGCCAATGTTTTTCACGTTGGAAAAATTCAATTTCATTTGAGGAGCTTAATCATGGAATTTTGGGATGAAATTCAGCATGTGACTAGTGCTCATTCATAGGTTTTAGCATATAAAATTTGGTGAGAATCTAAGTAGAATAAGCTCTCCAAATGACCACCTCCATAAGTTCCCTTAACATCAGTAAATTGCACTTTACTGTCATTTTTTTTCCTGGTTGACAATATTGTGTTTAAATTCTGTATTTTTGTAGGTGTGATCTAGCCTTGAAATTTTTAGATCATAAAGTAGATATGTAGAGTTTTAAACTAGGCCAGAGTTTGCTCAAGTTGGAGCTATATAACTCAATTTATGAATTTCTAAAGTTTAAGGTAGTAAAAGGCGAAAGATGCACTCGAGGTTTTAGGCTTGTAAAATGCCAATTTATAAATTTAGATCATAAAGTAGACATATAGAGCTTTAAGATAAGCCAGAGTTTGCTCAAGTTGGAACCAGATGGTTCAGTTTATGAATTTCTGAAGTTTGAGGTAGTCAAAGGCACAAGGTGCACCGAGGTGCCAGCTACCAGGCTTGTAGATTGCTTGAGGCAAGAGATGCTAAAATTTAGAAAGAAAAAAAAAAGGGAAAATGAATTGTAGAGTATGGACAGGAAATATAGATAAATGTAAATTGAAATACCCTCCATATATAAACTATTAAATTGTCTAATATTTTAAATTTTAAACTTTCCTATCTCATAATCATATATTTTATATATAAAATTTTCTTCTAAATTTGTAATATTAATAAATAATAATAATTGGTCGCCTAGAGCTACTATACTAGTGACTGGCATAAAGAGGGACTCAGGACACTGACACGAGTCAGGACAGCATGACCTGAAACCAACAGAGTCTTAAACACATTTTCTTCCAAAGTCCTTACTCCTAGTCCTTAGTCCCTCTAAACCGACAACCAGACAAGAGCAGTGAGTAACGTCCATCATCTACCATCCATCGTGAGAAGTGAGTAGCATTCACTGTCCTCAACCAACTGCAGTGTCGTTTCTTAGCAGCAAATTCTTCAGTAAAATGCAAGCGCCTTTTGGTGCTTGACTGAACCCATCACCTTTCCTGCTATGAGAGGCAATGAGGCTGTTTTGCACCTTGCCTCACGTCCTTGGCCACTAAGGCAAGTGCCTTTGACTACACCGCTAAAGTTGGTGCAAAATATAAGAAATTTTACAGCAATGCTCAAGAGTAAACTTTGATGAATTTTCTGTCCTAAAGTAGATGTGATTTAGCTTTGAAGATTTTCTATTTTTTTTTCTTCGGTGAGAAAACGTTTTCTATGTTTTTAATACGTATGTCTAATATATCTTGTAAACATTTTGTAAATTTTACAACTTATTTGTATAGGTAATTATAGGTGTTTTTAGAATATGTTCAAAGTTGCTGATATGCAGTCTTAAGGACTGATATAATTAGTAATTAGGCTATTTCATTGTACGCATAGCCCAACCTTATTTTAAAGAGAACAAGAAGGATAGGTGGATCTTTGTTAATGCTCAGGAAGTGATACGGAGGTTGGAAAATTATAGTTGACTTCTTATTCACTTTTTATACCGTGAATAAACTGTTGAGATTATCATCTCACTCCCAACTTACCCCTTTTCAAGAAAACACAGGAGAATCAAGGAACAGATCTTTGTTAATGCTGAGGAAGTGATTCGGATGTGGGAAAATTATAGTTGACTTCTTATTCACTTATACCGTGAATAAACTGTTGAGATTATCATCTCACTCCCAACTTACTCCTTTTCGAGAAAACATGGGAGAATCAAGGAACAGAATGTTATCTTGATTCTATTAAGTAGTTTGATGATTATCTTTTATATTTTGGAATGAGTTTATATATATGTTTGTATATATATGTGTATATATATTTGTGTTATGTTGTTTTCGTATGTAGCATGTAAAAAACTAAATGTATATGGTCGGATGTTGTTTGGATTGAACTTCCATGTTCATGTTAACGTTCTTTAGATAATATGAATGCATTAGTCTTAAGGAGTTTAGAAGTTTAATAATTACAGGGTTTTTGGAAAATACAAATCAACGTATTAGAAATGGGTTCAACAGTTTAAATTTCTCCTAAATCTTAGTTATATAGCTTCTGCATGTTGTACTATAACTTATTTAAATAATAGCGAAGCAGAGTCATAAATAAGTCACAAAATGATAGTCCTGTGATGATTTCTGGCTTACAGTTTTTGTGGAAATATGTATGGATTGGTTCATACTTATGCCCTGTTTTGCATCTATCAGTTGATCTCGCCAGAAACTGCAGCAAAAGTTTCAACCTCACTGCTTCACATGCATCTTTATGGAGAACGAAAGTGAATTGGAAGCATTTGGATACTTAGAAAAATAAAGCAGAAATGAAGCTAAAATAACTTTGAGATTTGCTTGAGATGGTTGGGTGGAGATGTAATGGAGGTAGACAGGTTCTTGTTCATTTTAGTAAAAATTTTCAATTATCCTCTTGACCCTTTCTTGTCTTGTTAAGATATTTATTTCTCTCCCTTTTTTTTTAATATTTGGTGATAAATGCGGGCTAGAGAGCCAAAGAATGAGTTTTCAGGATTTTCTCAAGAATTGATACATTGTTTTCATTTTTTTTTTCCGGCAAGATTCAAGGGATTTTATTCTTGATTATAAACGGTCATCTTATTAGTTTTTATTAGAGCAGATTTAGTGGTGTAAATTTAGGGATTTTTCCTTCCCTCTTCTGTCGTATATATTTGGCCCTTTTGTACATATTTTTTAGATGAATAGAAATGAATCTAACCACATGGTATTAGAGCCACCATGGTTCTGTTACTGTTACCCTAGAGTGAGGTATGAGAGCTGCCCTATGTTTCTAGTCTCCATGGAAGTGTGTGTGAGTGATTGATTGAGAGCCGTGCTTTTGTTTCCCTGGTGACACTGCCCTCCTTGAGAAACCAAGATTTGTTTGACCAGCTGGTACCCAGAGTCTTGTCACCATCTGAGGAGTGCGTGAGTCACACTTGCTTTCCATCGAGCTTTGTCCACATGCCAGCGCTTGCGGTATTAATTCATTTAGTGACTTCTCCTCCGATGACTGACGTGTTCTTTAGTGTCTCTTGCGTGGGTCCTTCTTTGCATTGGTGATGCTCTCTTTCCTGTTCAAAACTTATTTCCAGTGAGGAAAAAGAAAAGAAGACGAGGAAAGAAGATGAAGCTTCCAATTATTTGTCTCCTAATAAGTTTTCTTCAAAAATTGGTGTGGGACATTATTGGTCTTTGATTTCATAGCAATAATGTGGTAGAGGTGGAGGCATGCTTGATTAGCCTATATAAGGCAAGTATGTTGAAGCCCAAAATTGTTAAGCCAGATGCTGCTATTTTTTGAGTTGAAGGATCCTAGCATTATTGGCACAAACAGGGAATTTTATTCAAGCCTTAAAGACATCATGAGACAAAACAATATGGACTGTCAATTCAGGAGCATCATCAGATCATATGACTGATTGCTATCATTTATTCTTAGCATACGTCCCATGTGCTGGAAATTTGAAAGTTAAAATTGCATATGGCTCTCTTGCTCCTATTGTTGGAAAGGGAAGTATTCGTGTTTCAGATTCTATAGTTTTGGAATCTTTTGTCCATGTACCAATTTCAGATTCTATAGTTCTGGAATTTTTAGCCAGTTGACCAAACAATCCACTTGTTGTGCTAGTGTATTTCAGGATTTATCATCGGGGATGACGATTGGTAGTGCTAAGGAGTATGAGGAACTCTACTACTTTGAAATCTTTGGAGCGAGTAATCAGCATCCAATTCCTGTATGTAATGCTACATCAATCTCTAAGCTAAATGACCTTGTGTTTTGGCATAAGAGAATGGGTCACCTTAATTTCCAATATTTATCCTGTTTATTCCCATCTTTATGTCCTAGCAAAATCCCTGATATTAAATGTGATGTGTGTGAATTAGCTAAACACCATATAGCCTCTTTTCACTGAGCCAAATATACACCTACAAGGCCTTTTGCTATTATGCATAGTGACCTAGGGCAACTATCCCATATTACCAATCGCACCCAAAAAAAATGGTTCATCACTTTTATAGATGACCACACTCATCCTTGTTGGGTTTATCTCTTAAAAGAAAAGTTTGAAGTGCCATAAGTGTTCATTAATTTCTACACCATGATCAAAACTCAGTTTAATACTTGCATCCAAGTTTTGCATATGGACAATGGCATTGAATATTTTAATCAAACCTTGGGTGCATTTCTCAATGGGCATGGTATTGTTCATAATGACACTTGTGTCCATATTCCCTAACAAAATGGGATGGCTGAAAGAAAAAATAGACATATTCTTAAAGTGGCTAGAGCACTTATGTTTACTTGTAATATGTGCCAAAATACTTTTGGGGTGATGTTGTTTTGACTACTACCTATCTCATCAATAAAATGCCTAGTAGAGTCTTGTCCTTTGAAACCCCTCGCAAAAAATTACAAAGTGCCTTTCCCACATCTCATCTTGAGACCAATCTTCCTCTTCATGTGTTTGGATGTTCTGCCTTTGTTCATACTTAATAGAACAATAAGCTTGAACCTAGTGCAGTCAAGTGTATATTTCTTGGGTATTCATCATCCAAAAGGTGATGCAAATGATGTGACCTCGTTTCCAAGTACCTTTGAGAGTCTTGATGTTACCTTTTTTGAGGATACTCCTTTCTATCCCAAGCCTTCAATTCAGGGGAAGAATTTGGGTGAATCTCATACTTGGGAACAAGAACGCAATAGAGAACTAGAACCTTATGACTAGTGGACCATACCTCTTGAACCAGCTCACACTTCACCATTACCATGATCTCAACCATTGCCATCTCTTATGCCAGATACAACAGGGGATTCAAAACTTGGGGGAGATGTAAACGAGGAACAAGACAGAGTTGTTGGCTTACTCACTAAGGCGAAAGCCCAATAATAGTGAGCACCTTGTACTTGAAGCACCAAAGGAGTCAAAACCAGTGATAGTTCTTGAAGCATCTGATAATAAGCCCCAATAATAATGACTTACCAATTGCTTTGAGAAAACCAACTCGCTCTTGCACTCTTCACCCTACTAAATGTTTTGTTTCCTATAATGCCCTATGACCTTCGTTTTGTGCTTTTACCATTAACCTTGACAGGATTAAAATTCCCAGCAATATCCAAGAAGCCCTTATAGGGCCGGAGTGGAAAAGTGCGATCATGGAGGAGATGAAGGCACTTGAAAAGAATGGCACACAGGAAGAAGTGAATTTGCCAAGAGGAAAAAAACCCGTTGGTTGTAAATGAGTTTTAAAAGTGAAGTACAATGCGAATGGGATAGCTGAATAGTACAAAGCCTGCCTAGTTACAAAAGGTTTTACACAAACCTATGGGATTGATTACACTGAGACATTTGCTCCTATGGCAAAATTAAACACGATCAAAGTACTATTGTCCATGGTGCAAATTTTGATTGGCCACTCTAGCAACTAGACATTAAAAATCAAGGGTAACTTAGTAGAAGAAATGTATACGACACTGCCACTTGGGTTTGAAAGACAAGGTGAGAGTGGCAAAGTTTGCAGGTTGAAAAAAATTCTTGTATGGATTGAAGCAGTTTCTCAGAGCTTGGTTTGATAGATTTACAAAAGTGTCGACAAAGGAAAACTACAAGCAAGGCCAGTCTGATCACACTATCTTCTTTAGACATAGGGAAGGGAAAAAGACCATTTTAATTGTGTATGTTGATGATATCGTCTTGATTGGAGATGATATGGAAGAAAAAGTGAGACTAAAGAATGTTCTTGCTGTGGAATTGAAGTTAAAGCCCTAGGACAAATGCAATATTTCGTAAGTATGGAAGTTGTACGATTAAAGAAGGGAATTTGTATATCACATAGGAAATATGTGCTTGACCTCCTTATTGAAACTAGAATGCTTGGCCGTAAACCAAGTGATACTCCTATGGAGACAAGAAAAACAGAAGCAAATGCAGGTAGACTGGTTAACAAGTAAAGATATCATAGACTCGTGGGAAGGTTGATATACTTGTTACATACTAGACCTAACATTGCATTTGCTGCAAGTGCTGGTAGTCAGCATATGCACTCACCAAAGGAGGCACATCTAGAAGCTATATACAAAATCCTAAGGTATCTAAAGGACACCCTAGGAAGAGGACTGTTATTCAAGAAAAGAAGGCAAGGTAGTATAGAGATATTTACTGATGCTGATTGAGTAGGGTCCACTGATGATAGAAGATTTTACTACTGGGTATTGGACATTTATTTGGGGTAATTTAGTCACATGGAGAGGAAAGAAGTAGAATGTTGTTGCTAGAAGCAGTGCAGAAACTGAATTTAAGGCAATTGCTCAAGGTATATGTGAAGGTCTTCAACGACTATCGAATGAAATTACAGGTTGATATTAATTTGCCTATCAAACTCTTGTGCCAACAAGGTAGCTTTAAACATATCAATTTAGTTCAACATGATAGAACTAAACATGTTGAAGTGGATAGACACTTCATCAAAGAAAATGTTGAAGAAGGAATAATTTGCTTGACATGTGTCCCAACTAAGGAGCAAACAGCAGACATCCTAAATAAAGGGCTTTCAAGACCAAATTTTGAAGATTGCTTTGGTAAGTTGGACATGATTAACATCTATGATCCAACTTGAGGAGGAGTGTGGCAAGATTTTAGGGATTTTATTCTTGATTATAGACGGTTATCTTATTTGTTTTTATTAGAGCAGATTTAGTGGGCTAAATTTAGGGATTTTTCCTTCCTGCTGTATATATTTTGCCCTTTTGTACATACTTTTTAGATGAATAGAAATGGTTCTAACAACATTTTTTTAATCTTAACGTGTCAGACAAATATCCAAAAATTTTTGTTGGTTTAGTTCTTAAACATCTTTAAGCGTTGGAAATTGGATTACTTGCAATGCCTTCAACTCTCTCTCTCTCTCTCTCTCTCTCTCTCTCTCTCTCTCTTACGCACACGCACACATATTTGGTGTTTAGACTCTTCTCCATTACTTGAGAAACTCATTTGAGTATTTCCAGAGGACATCGACCTCCATCTTTTATTTAATCTAAAGTTAAAAATATGATAGTTGTGTGAGTAGAGTTACATTTAGTCAAATGTTTATTATTTCCTGCAAAAATGAATTGTTTTTTAATCGTAATCAGAGAAAATACAAGCCTTATATCTGGGCTTCTCTACTTCTGAAGATCTTTCAACTTTTAATTACTTAATTTTTTTTTTAATTTCCTCAACTGGTCATCAACTGTACTTCCCCCATAGGAATTTTCTCTCCATGGTTTCTTATTTTTTTTTTAAAACACTCACACTATTGTGTTCAAGTCATGGAATTGCTTAATTCAACTTGTTTTTTAAAGCACCAAGGATATCTCCTAATAGAACGCTTAAAACTACTTTTATGTCCCATTTTTAAGATATTGTTCAGATTTGTTTGGTCCTATTAATGATGTGTGGTGTCGAGTTTTCATGGCTTTTCTATTTTACTCTCAATAATTTTATTATCTTGAAAATTGTTTTACTCTCATACTCCACAAATAATTATTGCTACTTGAATGAGAAATATGGGTAAAATTGGAAGCTAATGTTAATTTTTTGTTACTTTGAGAGTATAGCTACATTGGGCATTAGTAAATAATACCTTATAAATAAGATCAGATGAAATATTTCAATTGAACCCCAATATAATATGTTTAAAGGACACAACTATATACAAACTATGCCTAGTCTTATTAAATCAATATTCTTTGTTCTGGGCATTTGTCACTTCAAAATCCCAAAATAAAAAAAAAGGATTCACTTAAAATTCGCGGGTATTACTTGGGTATTTTTTTTATCTATCACTCACAAAATTTGTCTCGGTTGTTTTAATTTCCGTTTTATAAAAAAAATTTGTCTCGGTTGTTTTAAAATATTTGTTTGATATTTTTCAACATTAAATAACTAAGTGTATGTTTGGAAGTTTTATTTTGGAGGGAATGGAATGGAATTTGATAGCTAATGGATCTTGTCCATTGTGTGAGAGAATTTTTTATAAATAAATATGATGGTAAGTGATGGTCTCTCAAGCCATTCTTAGTCATTATAAAGTTAATTTTTTCTATCCCCTAAATTGGGAGGTCAAGGATAGAATGATCTAAGATTAATATCATAATTATAAAATTTTACTCATCCTTATATAAATATGTATAGCATCTTTTACTCTCTTTATGATATCATACTTGCTTCTTATTCTTCGTACTATATTGAATCTTTTTTTTTTGATATCTATTTCATGTATAATATTATTTCTCTTTTCAATCCAAAAGTTGCTTAATCATTTAATTAATATGTGTTTAAAAATTCACTTAATAGCTGATTTTTTTTAATAAAAATTTGATTATAACTTAAAAGACAAACTTATTTTTTTAAATTAATTGGTACTAATTATTTTATTTAAATTAATTCACATGGATAATATTGGAACAAAAAAAACTATAATCCATTCCGTTCCATCTATTTTATAGTAACTTTTAAATAATAGTCAAACAAAATCGTTCATTCCCTTTATGAAACTTTTAAACAATGGAACATTATGTTCTATTTTCACTCCACTCCATTTCATTCCATATCATTTCATTAATGATCGTTTCGTTCTATTCTGTCTTAAACTAAACTCCCAAATGTACCCTTAAGATTTTTAGCATTTTAAAAAAATAAGATATTCTCTTTTTTCCCAAATCATAAGCTTTATTGAATTTTGAAATTGTAACAAAGTTAACCATAAGCAATTTAAACCAATCACTTTTAAAATTTTTGCACTAAAACAATCGACAATATATTGGGTAAAATTTTTAAAATTTCACAGCAAATTATAATTTAATTTGAAATTTTAAAATCAATTACCTTGTAATCAATTACTAATCATATTGCTTTAATCTTAATAAATTACAGCCATATTTTTTAAAAGATTATCAATAAAACAACAAGTCAATAAGCATGGAATAAAATTTGAGTAATAATAATAATTACTATTCAAATAATAATAATAATAATTATTATTATTTCAATGTTTTTAAATTTTAATAATAATAATAATAATTTGAATTATAAATTATTCATAAATTAGTATTTTACTCATGCGTACGCAAGGGATTATAAAGTTCTAAAAACAGTACCATTACAAACACCATAATATATATACAATGTCATACATATTGGTATAAGTAAAAAAAAAAATGACAACAACTGATAGAGTACGCTTGAAGCATGAAACGTTGAGGGTCCTTGGACAAAAAGGAAGCTTCATCACTTGGAAATCAAGCTTAGGAGGCTATAGTTCCATTGCAAGGCATAGATGATCCAGCCCAAGAAGTCCAAAAAGCTTAATTATGTTCTCTTCCTTGCAAGTTACAGATCCAAGCCCAAAGAGAGCCCAATTAGAGGAGATTACTTAAGTGATCATGTGCCGCTCATGTGATCAACTAAAAAGGAGTCTTCTTTATTCGAATTTATTTAGAATTTTCATTTTTTTAATTATTTAATTTTTAGAATAAGGCATATGGTCAAAGATTGTCTTGGATATTAAGTTTTGATTGTTTCCTAAATTTTAAAGATTAGGTTCTAGAATTTTCTATTAGTTAAAGTAAAAAAGGTACCACCTTTTGATTGATTTGAGGAATATTTTGTTTCCTTTTTCATTTAGATTGTGGTATCTTCTTTAGGATTGATTAGATTTGATTATTTTCTTTATTTTCATTGTAATTTTCGTTTTTTATTTTAGCCTAGGGTTTTGGTTGCCTTATTCCTTTATATAAGGAGCCACCTATGTACTTTTGATATAGATAGATTAATGAGAATGAATTTTTAGAACTTATGTTCTTTTCTTGTGAGTTTTTCTCTTGCATCCCTTGTGTTCTTGAGAGAATTCTTAGACTTATCAAAGGAGTGGTTTTCCTTTGTGGCGTCCCCAAGGCTAGGGTTCTAAGAGATATGTTTTCTTAGGGTCTTATCCCGTTGACCAACATATCTTTCCTATTTTCTTGTTATTTTCGTGCTTTATTTTCTTCTTAATTTTCATATTCACATATTTCCTCTCCTCGTGCTTTCTTTGCTGTTCGTGTGTCCTTATTTGATTCTAGCACGATCCGTGGTTCATTCCGAGTCATTGGAGGTTCAATCGGACGAGTTCCGCTTGGGTCTTTCATCAATAACTCTTTAAAGATACTTTTAAGGTTAAAATTCTAACTGTGTCAATTTAGTAACTTTTTTTTATTTTGCTTTTTAGGGGGCCGGTGTTTTATATAGAGTTTAAAATGAGCTATATTATTTATGATTTATAAATAATATAACTTGTGAATTTTATATTAACATATTGATTAATAGTAATGCCTTATAAAAATAATATATGTATACATAAAATTGGAAATGGCACAAAGATGGAAAAAAATAAGACTGAAAATTGATAATGTCAAAAATGCGCTTCACCTTGAAATAATTATTTTAGCATATTTTATTTTTTTTAATAACAATAAAATATTTTCAACGGGTTTGATTTGAGGTGAAATTACGGTTTTCCACTCCTTTACATGCACAAATCAAGTGGTTTCATTCCAATAATTTGGGCTAGATTTAAAGAGGTTAGGGATATTGCTCTAGGCTCACCAATTAACACTTCTCTAGCTACTTTACTTAATTTCCAGCCTTTTCTTACACAGTCATCATAGACTCATGGTTTCAATTTAATT
The DNA here is from genome assembly GCA_026686845.1 of Adenanthera pavonina. NCBI lineage: Eukaryota > Viridiplantae > Streptophyta > Magnoliopsida > Fabales > Fabaceae > Adenanthera > Adenanthera pavonina. The sequence continues at coordinate 3,283,351 of JAIVEN010000019.1, read as the reverse complement.
TCAAAAGTTTTAGGAATACTTGTGATCTGTTAGTTATTTTGTAACTTGGCAGGCATTTGGATATCATATTTAACACATTCTTTGTTTCATTCTTGTTTCCTTTGTTTCATTACTATCTCTTATCAATGAAAAATTTCAGGCCAAGATGCCTATGTTCAGATTGATCCTGGGAGATTGTTATGGATACTCTAAAGAAGACATACAAGAAGTCATAGAAGAATGGGCAAAATACATGCTAAAAAAATGTAATTTATAAATTGTTTATAATGTTTGAGACATTGTTTAGAGAAATTATTATTATAATTTTATTTATAAGACATTTGTAAGTTGATATTGATAGATTAATAGTAATGAATATGAAATTTTTTTTTTAGCTAAGGTTTATACTTTCTAATTTCTATGCATGTAGTGTGGATATTTTTGTATTGTGGGATTAATGAAATGATTGAAACAGGACATTAAGATGTTTATTTTTTTTTAAAAAAAATAAAATTGGGGGAACGTTTTAATTTAGAAACGTGCGCAAAGACTAATATTCGGGCACGCTTCTTATTAAGAAACGTTCCCCAAAATGAGTGTGAAGGATCGTTTTGAATTAGGAAGTGTGCTTCTAGACTAGTATTTGGGAACATTTTTAAACTGGAAGCGTGTCTGAAGAGCAATATTCAGGAACGATTTTGATAAAAACGTTCCCAAATATTTCTGGAACGGTCACATATGGTACATTTCAAAAACGTTTCGGAAGTTGAAAAACAAATGTCCCAGAAGCCCATTTCTATAGTAGTGCTTTTTCTATCTCTCTTTCTTATTTATCCTTTCAACCACATGCATATTTATTAAAAAAATTAATAGTAAAAAGAGCTATCATCATTTTTTGAAATATACCTTATATAGTGCATATATTAAGATGACTTTTAAGTCAATCTCATAACAATTGATTAGCAACAAGATATCATTCAAACTGTTTCTGCGGCAAACCAATGTGGGAAAACAATGTGAATCTTAACACACATGTACCCCTTCAAATCCTTACTTTTCAGTCTCAATTGGCATAGTTATTTAGGGTATTATGAATTGTTTTGGAAACTGTCTGTTTCTCCAACCATCTTAAGACGCGGCCTCGAGTGGTTTGCCAGTTTTGGCAGGAAGAACAATTAATTCTGGGACAAAATTGTTTTGTGTATCAGGGCATGTGAACAAAACCTGCATTGTTGAAGATGAGATGAGTATACCACTGAAAGAATTGACTGAGAGGCACTGTGGAGGTGTTAGAGGAGGATGGGATAATTTAGTAGCGATAATTCCGGGAGGATCATCGGTTCCATTGATTCCCAAGAACGTATGTGATTATGTTTTGATGGATTAATTTGATGCACTCAAGGCCGCGCTAGGGACGGCGGCAGTGATTGTGATGGATAAGTCAACTGATATTAATTGTGGATGCTATCGCAAGGCTTTCTTTCTTACTTCTACAAGCATGAAAGCTGTGGGCAGTGCACACCATGCAGGGAGGGGACAGGATGGCTTTGGTTGATGATGGAAAGATTGAAAGTTGGGAATGCAAAGCTCGAAGAAATCCATATGCTTCAGGAGCTGACTAAGCAAATTGAAGGCCTCACAATCTGTGCTTAGGCCAGTGCAGGGTCTCATCAAGCATTTTAGGCCAGAGCTTGAGAGAAGGATTATAGAGTATTCGGAGAAGGAGGCGCTGGAAGCGAATGCTTAGGCTTTATATATATATGTTGTTTCTTGGATCTTTCTGTCACTGAGTTGTCTTTTATTCTTGGACAGAGAGGTTTCTTACATGTGATCTAATTTCATCTACGGTTAACGTTGAAAACTATAAAATGGGGGAAATAGAGACAAAAAATATAGTTTCTTACATGTTAGGTACTTGTTTTTGTTTTTGTACTGCGATGGGGATGAAAACCCGGATCACCCATGTTTCTTTTAATTCTAATGCACCAGTAAAAATCTCAGAATTTTGCAACTGTTATGAAACTATTAGAAATATAAAGAACTCATTAAAAATTATGGAGAATTTTAGAGAAAAGAAATGGGAGGACTATACTTCTTATTCACATAGATTTCATGTATATATAATGCTTTGTGTTAGACCTCTATTTATAGGCCTCTAACACTTGAAACTAACCCTAGGAGTTATAATTGCATAAATGAAAAAATTAATCTACATAATTATGCAATATATAACATTTGGAGTTTATATATATTAATCATATAAAAACTCCTAATAAGTCATTGATTTGGAGGTTTTAGAGCTTTAAGTGAGGAATTTCAATGTTATAGAGCTTTGAAGGCTATAGATATCCATATAATTTATACAATTTTATAACACTCCCCCTTGAATGTCCATAATAAATATCATGTTTCATTGAAACCTTATCAGGAAAAACCCAATGGGACAAAAACCTAGTGAAGAAAAAAGAGTACACAATATTTACAAAAGGTTGCCTCATTAAAAACCTTACCAGGAAAATCCAATGGGACAAAACCTTGATTAAAAAAAAAAAGAGTACAGAATGTAGATCTTTACTCCCCGTGTTGAAAACATCATTTCTTGTTCTTGAGTCATTATATCTCAAATTCTTGATATTGTACATCATCTTCTCAAATAAGATGGCAATCATTAATGCCATTGGGATTAAATTTTAGTTGAGCTATGCATGATGCCCTATTTTGAGAACTTTTTCTCTATACATATCTTGCACCTGCATATTCAATCAATTGCGATCCAAGTCCAATTAAATAAAATGCCTCCATACATTTGTCCCTCAGGGCTATTACAATACATTTTTAACTTCATTCTAATATTTCATCCACCACACGATAATGTCCACCAATATTACAATAAGAATTGAATGTTGTTAGCAAACTTATAACAAATGCAGCACTACAAAATATAAGTGCTCTCAAAAGAATAAATATATGATACTTTTGGATCAATATGTTCATTATTCTCTCAAGAATAAAATCATTGGAGTACTAATTAGATGTGCTTTAAGCAAAGAAAATCTATTTAAGATTTTATTAAAATCGAGAGTTTTGCAAACTCTTCAGGAGTTTCATTACACATATAATAAACTTTAATTCAAATCTATTTATAAAAGTAGATAAATTGGACAACTTTTAATCTTCAAATGGATTTTACAAATGTACGATTTTCCAGGGAAATTTAAGAAGCTTCTAGCATTTTGAATTCTTCTAGAAGTCTTATACATATTTCACTATATAATCAATCATATAAATAAGTTATAATTTTATTAGATGCATATAAAATTTTGTATACTGCTAGACTAATAAAATATTCAAAAATTTCATCCACCACATGATAATGTCCACCAATATTAGACCGGTACAAAAACCCTCATAACTTTGTATTTCTTGCTTTTTTTTTTCACATGTACACCCCTTATATGGTATTAACTTTACACTTCAGGTGTTTGGATGACATGTCCAAAAACTTTTAATTTGAAACTCATATTGCGTCCTTTTCTTTTATGCTGGCTAATTATTTCTTTTTCTTTTTTCATTTACATCCTATGATAGATTTTCACACAAGATCCTTATATGATCATTTGATATTTCAAGATCACGAAAATTGTTATCGACAACTTTATCTTTTTGATTGGTTCCATATTTCTTACAATGTCATAGCTTATCAACATATTTTCATTATTTTCAGGTACATGAATCTCTTCTGGAGTTTTACTATTAATTATGTCTTAGACCTCTTCTAAAGTGTCTGCCTCCTCAACATGATCATCTTGATTATTTGCTCCTTTTTCTCTGAAATGTTTATCTTTGGAACCGATTGATCTTACACACTTCAAATATGACTCATTTTTATTTGCTCAGACATTGATTGGAGTATTCTCAGTTGGAATATGAAATTTGATAATTTTCATCTAAGCCGGCAAATGCATCTGGCTCATTATTTGATGAACTTCTGGTTCATACTATATTTGTATGAGGATCAGAATAAAATTGTGATAATATATTTCATATCTTTGCTATTTTCAACACTTATTATCTCCCCCTCAAGCAAGGAAAACAAATCAGATAGTATAAGTCTCCTATATCCATTTGTTTCTTTTAGAAGCATTCTTTTATTTCATTTAGAGACAAATAAGAAAAAGAAGAATCTTAACTAACATTTATTCCCAGCTTTCTTTAAATATCTATCTATACATTGTGGTGGCAAAATAAGTAAATACAATATTGCATATTAAATTTAAGACAAAAAATTTTTGGCTTCTCACCAAAAGCAAATTGTAATTGGGAAAAACTATAATAACTTATGGCTTAATACATAGAAGTGCTGCGACATGTAAAATTATATATTTCCATATGAAAAATCTTGTGTTTATAAACATTAGTCTAGCTATTTATTGGAGGCATTTGATAGATAACTTTACTAGATCATTTTGTTAAAAATAGACTTTTCAATTATTCTTCTAATAAGCATACCATGATGATTGAAAGCCTTAGATGTAAATTCACTAGCATTTTCAAGAAAAATCATCTTGATCACATATTCTGAAAAATATAATTATTTATATGAATAATATTACAAACTTCAGGTTGTAAATTGATAATCAACACACATGTTACTATATTTATAGATGCATATATCAAAGTCAGTATTTATGTGGTTCACATGGTGACAATCTAAATGGGCCCATATATATATATATCAACTTGATACATTCCATAAATATAGCGATCCAATCCCAATTATAGCTACTGATAATTTAAAAATTAATATGCTTTGAGAATAAGTAACATAAGATGATTTTTAAATTATATAATATTTTGACTTTTATGGAGAATCTTCAGGTTCTTTAATGAATGTTTATATGAATTCTCAATAAACTTTCATATCATAATGATTTGGGATGATCAAACTGGTCATACCAAGTAATAAATATTTAGATTAGTAAACTTCAGGTTTACTGTAATAATTTTTTCAGTTACTAGTAAACTTCGGGTTTACTATCATATAATTTTTACTTACAATCTTAATGTGACATCCAATATAATAATATCTTTCAAACTAAACAAATACATTTGAAACAAAATATATCATCAACCATTAACTTTGTTTCATGAGAGTAATATAATGTAACATAGTTCCAAAACTTTTCATTTCTAGACTAGTCAATATAATACCAATATTATGATAACTCATTTTGTAATGAGAGAAATACTATTAGTATCAAATATAATCTGTAGCATATTTTTTAACCATTAATTATCATGTCCATAACAGTTCTTCAGGAACTAATTAGTCAATTTTACTATATGAAATTCATCAAAATATCAAAACTAACACAATTTATATTTACATATATCATCATTTTATATTTTTATTAACAAAATACTTCAATATTGCTATTTTTAGAACACATTCAAAATATGAGACATAAAGTGCGGAATTAAACATTTCTTTTACTTTTTTTTTCTTGATATCTCTTTATTTGGGAAAAATCATTACTTCCTATATATGTATTTTGTAACATTCCACAATTCATTCGATAAACTATTGAGAAAATTCAGGAGAGATATGAAAAAAAAAATTTGCATAGATGAAAGTATTTAAGCATCCAGCAAAGAAATTTTGATATTTTGTAACTTAACTGAATTTAAATAAAGTTGATGGAAATAGCAAAAGTAATTCATTGTTAAAAAAAATCCAAAATACCCCTAAATATAAAAAAAATAAGGGTAAATATGATATTTCAATTTTTCTCTCAATTTTTTCAAAGGATACAAATTTATTCATAAAATATTTTATGTTCAATTCTTCGACTACCTTAGCATTATCTAAATGCTTCTATTTAAAAATATACCCAAAAAGACATCACAAAGATAACAATTTTCTTTCCTAAGAAATCTACCATATATGAAATCAGAAAGTTTGAACTTTACTTGTATGCATTTTAGTTTTTCTTTTTTTTTTCAATTCAAGTGTCACATAAATATATGAATAAAATATAAATGACAATATATATGTGTATGTGTGTGAACAAAGTACGAATGATATTACAATATGACCAATAATCAATTTTTTTAAATTAATTATTTCATAACCATTTTCATCAATAACTTATGGTCATTTTATCTCCATAACCACATTTGGTATTTCTCACTTTCAATGAACCATTTATCTATACCTATATGGCTTCTAACCATATTATAACCATTACTCATAATTTTATTTCAATGGTCATGGCAAAAAATTTCAACACTTTTATAACCATGGCAATATTTTTTTTTTCAATAGCCATATGAAAAATCATTATTGACTTTTAATGGTTAATTTATATAATGCTCATATGTGGTCATTAGTTTGCTCATTGCCATATTAAGTTTGGAGAATTTTCAATACTTTTAGTGGCATAAAATCTGCACACTATTAACCTTTTAGAGCTTTAGCAAAATTATCTTTAAAAATTATCGACTTTCTTTTTGCCATGATATATGTAACACCCCTTATGTTGTCTTTCTTGACATTATGTTCAGGACCGGAGGAAATAGGACGGAGGAAGGCTCAAGTGGAGTTTGGAAGAGCTTCACGCTGCGGCGAGAAGCTGGGCCGCCGGTGCAAGAACAATTCAAGTGGCATTGTTTTAGTTGAAACTGGTGGAGCCACGGCGAGGTATACTGAAACCGCGACGAGATTCAGGATTTTTGTTTAAATTCGGATCATTTTGGACTAACAGAAAAGAAAGAAATGAAGGAAGTGATGGAGGAAACTGAGGAAACTCTGCTAGGGTTCATGTTTTTCAGCCATTGGGAGTTGTTTTCAGCCTCTAGGAGCTTGAATCCAAGTTGGTAAGCGTTCTCTACTTCTCCCTCTCCATTTTTCTTCCATTAGAATTTGGGGTTTTGAGGTTGGATCTTCGATTTTGGCTGAAATCCATCAATTGAAATGGTTGAAATGGGGTTAAGGAAATGTGTTTTAGTGTTCTTGTTACTTAGATGTGAGTTTTGAAGGGTTTATGCATGATTTGAGCTTAACCCTAGGTTGTTTTCGGTTAGAACTCATGGAAATCCGAAGTGTATGTGTTTGAGTAGTGTTTGAATAGTTCCTAAGAGCTTATTGATGCATGAAAGAGGTGTTGGAACCTTGGGTTAGGCTAAAGTGGTTAAATTATGATGTTTGGTTTAATGATATACTGTGTTAATGGAAGAATTGTGTTATTATGAAGGTTATTTGGTTAACCGAGAGGGGTTCACACGTGTTGGACAATTCGAGGAGTTCGTGGAACTCAAGTGTGTGGTATAGACAACCTGAGGTAACTGGGTGTTTGTTTATATTGTATTGTCGATATTGTATGATAGTACGTATAGTTGTGTATATATATGCATGTTTTTTTCATACCACGATATTGATGTATTTGTGTGTACTATTTTTATATATCGTGGTATATGTACAGTTAGATGATGATTATGATTATGATGATGAGTTATGTGATGATGATATTGATATGATATGACATGATGCATACATGACATTATGATGATTATGATAATGATATGATGATACATTAGCATCACCACATGACATTGTGAGACTGTGATATGTGGTGGATGGAGTGGTAATGATACGATAACGATATGATGTATGATGATATATATATGTTAGGGAGGATAAGGTTAGATATATATATGTTAGGGAGGATAAGGATGGATGATATATGTGTTAGGGAGGATAAGGATGGGGTCCCTGCGAGGACGACATGTATTTCATTCATTTTCACATTGCATTTATGTGTTGTATGAAATATATGTATATATATTTATGTGTGTATGGTTGTCCTCGATTACTGAGACATTGTCTCATACCCCTCTCCCATGAACTAACCTTTCAGGTGATGGTTTTAGCATTAGTTCAGAGAAGACGCGGAAGTAGCTATGTACGTGGGAATAGTCTATGTAGTATTTGTATATTGGATATTGTATCTTATACCAAGTAGGATAGAATGGTTTGTAATGAACATATGACTTTGGGTGTATTGTTATAGATGGTTGTATGTATGGTTATATGTGGGAAAGAGATTGTCTGTGGTATGTATGTTGTGTTTGTGTGATGAAAGTGAGAATTGGGCATTGTGGTGTGTTTGAGGGCCTGTAGCCCATATTGCCTTGTTAGGATTCAAGGGGGTCAAATCTCAGAGGAGTGATTCCTTTGAGGTAAAACCTCTTTGGACAAGTTAGTTTGGGGTTTTGGACCTGTATGAATGGTCTTTGAGCGACCAATTGCCTTTGGTGGCAATTTGAGGTTGTTAGTGGTGAGTTTTGGTCAATAAGTGGCCAAAGTGGTGTCAGGGGTCCAGAATCTCCATATGAAGTTGGATTGAGATGAAAGTGGTGTTTATGGATAGATTGGGATTAGATTGATTTGTAGGAGTTGAAATCAAGTCAATCGGAGGTCGGAGCATAAAGTTATGTGCGTCGAAAGTTCACCCCATAGCATGAAAGTTACTGATAAGGAATGTCAGTATGGGGCCCGTGGCTCCAGAGTCCAAGCCGTGGTGCTAGTGGAGGCCGAAGCAAGGAAAAACATGGGAGGTCTGGAGCCGCGGCGGTACTGTAGCGGTCGCGACCCCAGCCCAGTTTTTGGTGTTTTGGGGTTCGTTTCCGCTGTTCTTAGGTTGTGAGAAGTTGTTTTGAGTTGTTTGGGTTGTGTTTTGGTTGGTTTTTGAAGTTTTTGATCAATTCTGGAGGTGTCAGGAAGTAGGATGTTACAATATATTTAAACCATTAACCTTATGGGTCATGGTATTCAATAATCATCAAACTTTCAAATTGCCACAAATTCTTCTATGAATTTATATAATTCATGGAGACCATAAGAAATTTTTTTTAATTAAAATCAAAGGTGTAACACCCTACTTCCTGACACCTCCATACTTAACCAAAAACTTCAAGACTCTGACCAACACAACCCTGACATCTCAAAACAACTCTTCCAATTCATAAACACAGCGGAAACGACTTAAAAGTACCAAAATCTGGGCTGAGGCTGCAGTCGATACAGTACCGCCGCTGCTCCGGCCTACCCTGTCTCTACATCGCTACTGCCTCCTACTACGCCGCGACCTGACTTCCTGTGCCGTGGCGGCCCCAGCTGATATCCCATATCAGCAAATTCAACACTCCAAGGCGAACTTCTAACGCGCATAACTTGATGCTCCGACCTCCGATTGACTCGATTCCAACTCCTACAAGTCAATCTAGTCCCCATCTAACCACAGACACCACTTTTACCTCAATCCAACTCCGTATGGAAATTCTGGACATTCAACACCATTGTGACCACTTATTGACCAAAACTCATTACTAACCACCTCCAATTGCCACCAAAGGCAACTAGTCGCTCAGAGACCATTCATACAGGTCCAAATCCCTTGAACAAACCTGTACAAAGAGGTTTCACCTTAAAGGAACCACTCCTCTGAGATTTGATGCCCTTGGAACCCAACTTGACCAAATGGGCTACAGGCCCTTACACAAACCAACAAGGCCCAACAACACTCTGTACTTACCAAGACGGTCATACAAACTTCTCAACAACATTCAACCATACTTACCACATACATAAACATCCATACATACGTACTTAACCAGTCTCAGCCATGACATATATCCATTACAAACCATTCTCTTATCCTACTTGGTACAAAATACCATTACAGAATACACACGCTACATAGACTATTCCCATGTACACAGCTACTCTCGCGTCTTCTCAGGACTAGTGCCAGAACCGCACCTGAAAGGTTAGTTTATGGGAGAGGGGGTGAGACAATGTCTCAGTAACCGGGAACAACAACCACACACACATATATTTACATATATCTCACACAAATCATGAATGCAATATGAAATGAATGACATGCATGTCGCCCTCACAGGGACTCCATCCTTATCCTCCCTAACACATATATCATCCATCCTTATCCTCCCTAACATATATACATAATCCAGCCTTATCCTCCCTAACATATATATATATAATCCAACCTTATCCTCCCTAACATATATACATAATCATACATCATACCACCATCACGTCATCACCACTACATCCACCATACATCACAATCTCACAATGTCATGTGGTGATGCTCATGTATCATCATATCATCATCATAATGTTATGTATGCAACATATCATATCATCATCACACATATCATCATCATAGTCATAACCATCGTCTAACAGTATACATACCACGATATATATATATATATAAACAATACACACAACCCATCAGTATCGTGATATGAATGAAACATGCATATATATACAAATACACGTACTGTTGTATAACATAGTCAATACAACATAAACAAACACCCGGTTACCTCAATTGTCGTTACCACACACACACGAGTTCCACAAGTTTCCTTGAACTGTCCAATACGCATGAACCCCTCTCGATTAGCCAACAACCTTTATCATGTCACAATTCTTCCATTAGCATAATATACCAACAAATCAAACATCACAATTCAACCACATTAACCTAACCCAAGGTTCCAACACCCTTTTCATGCATCACTAAGCTCTTAGGGATCACTCGAACACTACACAACCTCATATACTTCGGATTCCCAAGAGCCCTAACCAATAATAACCTAGGGTTAAGCTCTAAACACACATACACCCTTCAAAACTCACATTCAAGCAACAAGAACATCAAAACATACTTCCTTAACCCCAAAACATCCATTTTAATCGGTGGATTTCACCCCAAACCGGAAATCCAACCATACAACCGGAAATCCCAAATTTCAATTGAAGAAAATGGAGAGAGAGGAGTAGGGAACACTTACCAACTTGAATCCAGGCTTCCAATGGACGAGAATCACTCCGGGACACCGAAAATGCCGAACCCTAGCACTGCTCCTCGTCTCTCTGCGTCGCTCCCTTCATTTTCTTTCTTTCTTTCGCGTTCGACTGATCCGGATTTAAACAATTTTTCCAACTCTCACCGCGGCTCCATCATGCCTCACCACGGCTTCACTGGTTTTAGCCGGAATACGCCACTAGAAAGCGTCTCGCCGCGACGACCCTGCTCCTCGCCGCGGCATGGAGCTCTTTCAGACTCCACTTGAGCCTTCCTTCGTCCTGTTTCCTCCGGTCCTGTACACAATGCCAAGAAAAATATCATGAGGGGCATTACAAAAGGTGATGTAGCTTCTAACCAACTAATCACAAGATCAAAAGTAATATGGCTGCTGGCCATCTAATTATATGACTTTAAATTTTCAAATTCATCATTGTTATATTATAGATCACATGAACTTTTGGAAAAAAAAAAGAATATAGTATAATAATAAATAGTAAAAATCAAAATAAAATTCTTACTACTATGGATATTGTAAAATTCTAATTCCCCTTACAATTAATCGAACGAATTGGAGAAGACTTCATCTTAAGGAATCTCGATCAAACTGTCTCCTTCAAGAGATGGAAACCAATAGTGAAGCCAAGAATTTACCTCTTATACAAAGTTGGTAGAGATTCATGCTGATAACATGTTGTGAAACTATTAGAAATATAAAAAACTCAATAAAAACCATGGAGAATTTCAGAGAAAAGAAATGTGGGCAGTATACTTCTTATTCACATAGATTTTATGTATATACAATGCTTTGTGTTAGACCTCTATTTATAGGCCTCCAACACTTGAATCTAACCCCAGGAGTTATAATTGTATAAATAAAAAAATTAATCTACATAATTATACAATATATAACATTTGGAGGTTATATGCATTAATCATATAAAAACTCCTAATAAGTCATTGATTTGGAGGTTTTAGAGCTTTAAGTGAGAAATTTCAATGGACATGCACGTTATGGAGTTTTGAAGGCTATGGACATCCATGTAATTTATACAATTTTATAACAGCAACAAATTAAGAAAGAGATGTTTGGAATACTTAATTAATTTGAAGCCCTCAATTACCTTTTTCTAGGGCATAGTTAATAAGACATTTATTACTTATAAGTTGGGAATGAAATTTCTTCTGAATATGGCTGATTTGGATTTTATTAATTTTGAAACATCAAGGATTATTCTTTTGTAACCTGCAAATAATCCTGGCTGTAGAAGCTATTTCTGAATATTTAGATTTTGATGATTCCTACAATATTTGACTATGCAAACTAGAAAAAAAGTTATCAATTAGGTAGTCACACATGCAGTATTGCATTAGTCTAAGGAATGAGTTGTATTGTTCATATTGATGTTGAAACTTCTCATCAATGCAGCAAAAGATGTTTGATCATTTGACGCCCAGCCTTTTTTTGAATTTAATTAGTGTGGTTTGTAATAAATTTCTCTTATATTTTGTTGGGCATAATTATATTGATGGATGGAAAGAGTTGAAATAAAGGAAGATCCTCTGATTTTAGAAAGAAAAGTTACTCAAGTGCAACAATTTTGTGGACCTTACCAGAGAAACCGAAAATGATCTTTCCTCAGCTTGTTTAGCACATTCTTTTGTAATTTATCAATAAAATTTCTTTTCTATTGTTAATTGTGACACAGAAGTGATAATAAATTTTTCATGAATCAAAAATCAAATTCATTTTGCTTAACTCTTCTGGAGATCTACCTGTCATTGATAAATTGAGGAAGAACCGAAGAACCTACAAAGGCTATACCATGATGTTCAAGGCTCTGGTGATTTTTTTTATATATATATATATATTATCACTAGAGAATGAGCAGCTTGAGTATGACAATCTAATAATTAAGGAAGTTTAGGTACAAGGACCCTGTTTAGTTAATGGAATATTTTTTATGAAAATGAGAATGAGTTTTTATATAATGAAGTATTTATATTTGCTATATAATTGAAGAAGAATGAGCATTTTATTTTATATTTATGTTTGTTGGATTGAAATAATATCATAATATATGGAAAGAAAATATGATTTTTTTGGGCCATCAATGTATGAATTAATATCAATATCTATAAATATAATAAAATTTCTAGGAAGCTATAATATTCATTAGTTATTCATTAACTATAAATAATATAGTGCACCTCAAACTTTGTGTAGCGCACAGAGCTCTCCTCTGGTCTCATAAAAACCATAAAAGTATACGCTAGAAAAGATGACCAAACGAACTTGTAGCTCAAAACAATAGAGCAAAGGCATACCAAACACCATAGGATTACAACACACGAAAACATCCAGAAATTAATGACAAAAGCACACTATAATCAAAGTTCAAGATCCTCCTTCAACTTTTGCACTAATGCGAAAATACTCATTTAAACAAAAATTTACAAACATTATCATAAAACATTGATAATATAGATGATCCATGCACTTGTCACAAAGCAGATTTGACCAAATACAGAATTGTTTCTTTATGATCTAGTAGTAAGTGCTTAGTTAATTAGATGGTTTGCCATTCTCCCTGACAAAAGGAAAAAGACTATTCTATTTCTACATATGAGCTTCACCTTCATACACATGAGTGAAGACTCTTTATTAATATAATTATGAAACAGTTCAGAGTCTCTACAATAAATAATTAATTTACTGCAAATAGTTCCATCAGGAAGTGATGGAGAAACAATTTGGAATGTGTGCATATAAATAATGAAATGGGTCACATATACATTCTCATTTCTTTTTGTTGCTCTCTCTCTCTCTTACAGTATTACAGTCAATGTTGTCAGAACCAGACCGAACATTGAACCGTACAAGGCACTGGTTCAAGGTTCAATAGTTTGACCGAGGTCAAACTGGGGTCGGACTGATAGTGATTAAAATAATATATTTAAAAGAAATAATATAAGTTTAAAAAAATTTTATAACTTAATTAAAGTCTCAAACTAAATAATATTGAATTATCAATCTATTATTCACTACCAACAAATTATTAATAAGTTTCATAACTCAATATTTTAATTTAAATAAGTTAATATTTATCTATAATCATATTTTGAGTTCAAAATAATAAATTAATAATCTATTATTTATTATTTATTAAGTAAATATATAATTTTTAACAGTTATATATCATAATAATGCTTATATAATATTATAATATAAAAAAACATATTTTATACTAAAAATGATGTTATTTTATCTTAAAAATAAAAAAATATTTTAAAAAAATTTGAAAAAAAATAATGCAGGACTGGTTCAAAATCGGTTCTACCAGTTCAGGGCCGGTTCTACCGGTTCAGGGCCGGTTTCACCGGTTCTTAACCAGTTCTCACCAGTTCTAAATAGTACCGGTCGTGTACCATGACAGACCAAACTAGGCACCGATTCCTGGTTCGACTAGTTGAACCGGTCGATCTAATCCAGTTTTAATAACAATGATTACAATATCATTCCAGAGGATCCAAATTTCTTTGAAATTACAATAGTACAATACCATTGCAGAGAATCCAAATTTAATTTCTTTGAAACGAAACTACTTCAACTTATGTTGCCTTATTCTTAGTGATCAATTAATACCAAAGTGAATGCTGGCGTTGAAGTTTCTTTTTATTTTCCCTGCGTCCATTATCAGAGAGGCATCCAAACTCAATTTTCTTGTGCTCACCAGTAGGACTTGCTCTAAATTCACCATTATTATTATTATTACCAGTAATCTTTGAGCAGATTCTATTGACAAACCCTAATTTTGGTTTCTCTTTGGACTTCTTATCATCGTCCTCATTATTATTATTATTATTATTATTTACTATATTCTTCCTTCTGAAGACTAAGGTATTATCATCTGATCCTGTTCGTCCATGAGAGGAGCTTATTATGATGGTGTCTTCGGTGGGAGAAAATGGATTCTTGGTGAGGTCATTAATGGAGTCAAGGTAAATTGGAGTGCTTGACGAGGAAGAGAATGAACAGAAGGAAGAGGCAGAAAAAGGTTCAGAAGAGGATGAGCTGCTTGAAGCTGAAGAGGGAGAATCACTTCCAAAGCCTTGGATTTCATTTGTGATTTTGAGAGCCTTCAAGCGAGCTTCTCTTAGTGTTGGCCCACCCTGTAACAGTTTCAGTACTTGGTCTGATTTCTTCTGCATTCTTGCTCCCCAGTTAAACCTGCCACAAGTTCAAACCATCTTACAAATTTCAAAGACTATGTATTGGTATGTATATATGCACAGTTACAAAATTATATATATATATATATTCTTTATTCTATTACTCCCTTCTATCTCATTTTATCTGCCATTTTAGAGAGTTTTAAATGTTCCAATTTATCTGTCATTTTAAATTATTAATGAAGTATTAATTATCATTTTTACTATTTTACCTTTCATTAAAAATAATGGTAGATAAAATACAAGTTATCTTTTAGCATTTAATGCAAGGATATTTTGGTAAAGTATCATTAAATTTTACTATAATTTAGGTCATTTAATAGTTTTATTGATCTATATGAAAAACCTTAAAATGATAAATAAAATGGGATGGAGGGAGTAATAAACATAAATCTAATTTTGAGGAAGCAAGCTGTGCTGTTCACCGCTTGTGATCATTGTATTTATTATAGAATTGAATTTGCTGAAACTATCACAAATGGATTATGGATGAGGAACATCATTAAATATGAATGTATATGTACGATGTATATATATTGTGTAATTTATATAAAAAAACTTTTGAGTTTAAACTTGTTTATCTAAACATGAAAGGAAATAGCACACTAATTAAGCTGAACAAAATTATTCATATATATAAATTTTACCAATCATTATAAATGAAGGTTAATACTTAATACTATAAGAATATTATATTATATTAGCTTATTATATATTTTAATTTCTTCTAAACTACAAAAGCTAATATATATGTCTCCAATTCAGTCTTATAACTTGATATTAAATAAAAGTGATTAAAAAATAAAACCAATAGTAACTATTAAAAAGTACCCTCTTTCATCAAAGTGAGTAAAACAGCCGAATTCTTCAATGACTTCAGAATCACATTGAAACTCAACAGCAAAATCCTCTGGCCCATGGGTTAGCAAGAATTCAAGAAGCACTAGTGCTTTATATGATCGCCTCCAATCCTCACTGTTAAAGTTCCCCAACCTGTATTTTTTTTAAAATTATTTTTAATTAATTACTTAATTTAAATCACAAAAGCAATTAATTAAGAAGAAGAATGACCTTTGGTGAAGAACATCAACAATTCTCTCGTAATCATCGACCTCAAAGGAAGCTTCAGCAATTCTTGCCATTGTTTTGGCATCAGGGCTGCATGGATTCTTATTCGTTGCCTCCTCAGCCAACCTAACAATAATAGTAATAATCTGTCATATGTATTGTCCCTATTTCACACATATTTTAGTATGTGTTTGGTACATTTTTATGGGTTTAGATTTTTTTGGGTGTTTCAAGATAGCTGAATTAGACACTCGGATTCCATGCACATCTCTACTATGAGGAGGTAGTGTACGTAATTCTAATCTTAATCATTGATTTGAATCAAATTTTAACGGTTAAGATTTTTTTTCTATTTTTTCAATTTTTTTAAATTTTAAAAGAAACATTAATTAATGGATACAATTTTTTAACTGATATTTATTTTTATAAAAATAATGATTTTAATTAAAAAACCAAGATATAAAAGTAGTAAGATCTAGACCATCTAAATTTGATTTTAATGTTGCAAATGAAAAGCGTGGACCCTTCATCGTTCAAAGATACGAAGAAGATCTAGACTGGTGGTTTTACTCACTGGATAACTCATCCCTATGATCATTTGAGCTACTCATGCTCTAGGTCTTTTACTTCTTTTTTTTTTTATGTAATTTTTTATTCTTGATTAGTTAGCATACCATTCATAAGAATTTCAACTATCAATATATTGATGTATCATAAACCATGGAATTTACTGTTTACAACTCAGATTTCTATAATACTTTGGTAATATATCTAATATATATTGGGGCATAACAAATGGCTCACAAATCTTAAGAAAATGAAAGAAAGAAATAAAGATTAAAAACAGCAACATCCTGTACACATTGATTATTTTAATTGAAATTATGAGCCAATATTCTGCATCTAGCTTTCTGATAACATAATTAAATATCTTTACTAAACCAGTAAAAAATTGCAAGACATGAACTTACAGTTCTGCTTCAGTAACATCAGTAAATTTCATCCGAGCAATTTTGTACTTTTCGTGCAGAAAAAATGATGTCTGCTTCTTGATATGCTCAAGCAATGGAGTGCCCATCTGAGACTGAAAATTAATAAACTTCAAATTTGTGCTTATATACACAAAATAATTGTTCTCACAAATCTAAAAATCTTGGCTAATTAAACAAAATTTATATTCCTGGGAAACATTTGTTTAAACCCATAAAAGTGATACAATCCTCCCATTATAAAGAGGAGATGAGGCCTCTGAATTCAGCTTCTCAAATGCTCGTACAAGAGATAAAGAAGGAAGGAACACCAAATTTATGGATTGCCATGATTGTAGAAAATGCGAAGAAACGAAAGAATAAAGACTGAACCAATTTTAGAAAAGTTGACTCAATATAATCCGGGATTTTGTCATTAGCAGGCAAGTACCATGAATTTTCTCTAGGGAAAATTCTAATTAGGGTCCACAATGGTGAGATTTTTTCAAAAAGGTTCCTCAAATGTGTGAAATTTTTAATAGGTTCAAGGTACTTATTTGAAAAATAAATAAATAAATAAAAGATGCTTTTGCCCTTCTTGGAACAGTTGGAAATTGTGTGACTTGGTTGGAAATATGTGTATCAATTGGAAATCTCTGTGGATCATGGACAACATCCCCTGAACAACAAATGATAATACATTTTCAACTGGTCCACAAATATTTTCAACTAATCCACACAATTTCCAACTATTCCACACAAGGGCAAAATTGTCCTTTTCTTTTTTCTTTTCCAAACCATAACCTTGGAACTTATTAGGAATTTCACAAATTTGAGAAACCTTTTTGAAAATATCTTATCTCCATGGAACCTAATTGGAATTTTCCCTTTTTTTTCTATTGGCTATTTTTTTTATATGATATAGTATACGGTAGTTTATATTATTGTTTTTTTTATAAATATAGAGTATAAGGTGTACCTTCGAGTTTCTGCGGATGAACGATAAAACACACACGGTGTAGACAAAATCACTAGAATGGAACCTAGCCTTTATCCATACCAGATAAAACCCACACACTCACAGAGAGAATAGAGAAGAGAGGAAGAGAGCTTAGAAGAGTTATGCATTTCTAAGGGAACGAGCTCCTATATTTATAGGTAGAAAAATATATTTTTTATAATCTTCACATTTATGAGAAAAATTTGATTCACTATCAAATTGTATCAATGAAGGAGAATATGCTTAGATTATCCCTTTATTCTCTCATAAATATCCAAAAAGCTAATGGCCTTTTGGAAAAAGCAATTGGTCCATCAAGGGTGGACCTTAGATAAGTCTAACATCTCACGCTCGTACTTG
The DNA here is from genome assembly GCA_026686845.1 of Adenanthera pavonina. Lineage (NCBI taxonomy): Eukaryota > Viridiplantae > Streptophyta > Magnoliopsida > Fabales > Fabaceae > Adenanthera > Adenanthera pavonina. The sequence goes on along the minus strand of JAIVEN010000019.1, from coordinate 3,264,842 downwards.
ATGGGTCATCATGTATTTCTCTCTCTTATTTCATACTTGGTGCTCTGGTGTGACCAAGGGCTTGATGTCTTTGTTTGATGATGTTGCACTAGAAATCCTATTATAGGACTAGCACAAGAGTACATCTTATCTTTTACTTATTTATAGATTTATTTATTTATTGCCTTGGATGCCCTAGACTTACCCATACACTTATAGAATTGGAGTACAATTTGATCTTGTTCCACCTAGGGTCTCAAAGATGGAGAATGGAGAAATTAGAAAGAGGATTAAGGGCATCCATAAAGAAGAAAGTGGCTCTTATGCAAATAAGAACCTTCAATAATTTAGTGGAGATTTCTAGGATTACTAAAAATAGTTTGAATCATAAGAATTTGGAAGAGGGTAGCTTAGGAGGAAATAAAGGATCAGCCAAAGGGAGGAACAACAGAGGAAGAGGATCATGGATTGGAAACAAGAGATTCAGAGGGAATAATAGGAGGTATAATCTAGGGAACCAGCGAAATGTAGTCGCCACTAATCCAATTTGTCATCAATGTGGAAGGAGTCACAGTGGTAGCCCCTGTCTCCCAGGTCAGGGACCTGGTGTTATGTGTTATAGATGTGGAAAGGCTAGACATGTTTCCTAGGACTACAATGAGGTGGTAGGTCGAGGACCTGGTGTTGTGTGTTATAGATGTAGCGGGGTTGGCCACATGGCCTGAGATTGCAATTCGGGAGTAACTGGTGCCAGACCACAGGCACAAGGGAGAGTGTTTGCGTGGACCCAGCAAGAGGCTTGTAAGTTGCCTGATTTGATTAAAGGTATGATTAAGATATATGATTATCTTGTGAATGCATTGTTTGATTTAGGTGCTATCCATTCATTTATATCTTATGACTGTACTGGGAGGTTGGGTCTGACTATGCATGTGTTGTCATATGATTTGACTGTTTCCACTCTGATGGGGATGAAGGCCGTTACTGCCCATGTGTGCCTAAATTGCCTTGTCCAGTATAGAGACCTTTGCACCACTGTAGATTTGATTTGTTTGTCTTTTTCTGATATTGATGTCATAATTGGTGTGAATTGGTTGTCTGCAAACCATGTTTTCCTAGACTATGCCAATAAAACTTTGATCCTCCCTACCAATAAAAAGGTACTAGACACTGAAACTAAGTTTAATTTCATAACAACCACCCAGGCTAAGAAATACTTAGAAAAAGGATGTCAGGGATATGCAGTTTTCTTTTCAGTAAAAGTTGAAGTAGAAGAAGTAATTGAGGAGGACTGAACCCATGTATGTGGCAAAATATGGGGATGACTTGTGGTTAGGGGTGAAAGGCCAACCAAGATCGGATATAGCTGGTTTTCCATGAAATCTATTTCAGTAGAGCATATGATGTCGATGGCCCAAGGTAGAGCACTCAATGGGTTAGGGTGGCCCTATTTCACCTTACCAACCCCAGGGAAACTCTGAATACATGCCATTCTTGTTTGTACAGACAGACTTTTAGGGTGCTAAGATCCAAAGTCGATAGGAAAATAGCCTAGATCGTACGCTGAGGTCCCTAAGCAATCACTTAGTGGAAAAGGAAGTGATCAAGTGATGACAACTAGGAGGTGGGCTTGGAAGCATCCATCCTTTGAAGAAAGCGTAATAGCTCACTAGTCTAGCTTCATGGCACCAAAAATGTATTAGGGCTCAAGTGATTCACTGAAGCGATGAGACCTTGAAAGTTGCTTTTCAAGTGTCAGTAGTGGGATGTTCTATCAATCGGGGAAGGTTTTTGGTGACAAAACCTGGAGATATCAGAGGTGAGAATGTTGACATGAGTAACGAGAAATCCTGTGAAAAACATGATTGCTTGACAATGGAAGGCTTTCTGCATTTAGTCAATCTATGCAGAGTGAATCAGTCCCTAAGGAACCCCGAAAGGGTTGCCGTCCGATAGGTACATGAAAGTGATGAAGTTACGTTGACTACAGAACCATGATTGTCTATTGGAGTGAATTGGATGATCAGGCCGAGTGCTGCCCCCTCTTCCCCTTTCTCTCCTTTCCCTAATATGAACCTTGAGTCATCAAAGCCTTTCTGACTTGGCCTAGTTGATGAACATGCCGGGCTCCGGCTCCGCGCACCTACAGTGCAGTTTTGAAGCACTTTCTCTTTCTAATGTGTGCTTCAATGTTTTTTTAGAATGTGTTGTTTAATGTCACGAATGATCTTTCTCATTTCAGTGCTTGCCTTTTAAATCTTCAGTGGGGGCCTTTAGTCTTTTGATTAGAGTAGGGGTCGCGAGAGAGCAGAGATAAAGCCCTGCCATAGTCATGAGTCTGTTTATAGTCGTGACTGTTGTCATTGTCAACAAGGTTGAAACTTCCAAGAAAAAACTTCAAATTGGGAGGCCGATCCTCCCGGTGAACTAACCGTTCCCCAAACCTGAAGTGTTTCCAAAGGAAATCACCAGTCTATCACCAAAGAGAGAGTTAGAGTTTAATATTGATATTGTACCTAGAGCAGGACCTATTTCCAAAGCACCTTATAGAATGGCCCCGAATGAAATGACTGAACTAAAGAAATAAATTGAAGAGTTGTTGGAAAAAGGTTTTATTAGATCTAGTGTTTCACCCTAGGGAGCTCCTGTGCTATTTGTCCAAAAGAAAGATGGAAGCCTTAGATTATGTAATGACTATAGAGAACTTAACAAGGTAACCATCAAGAACAAATATCCTTTACCCCGAATTGATGATTTACTAGATCAACTGGCAGGAGCCACTATATTTTTAAAAATTGATTTAAGATCTGGTTATCATTAATTAAGGGTTAAGGCAGAAGATGTTCCTAAGACTGCTTCAGGACTAGATATGGGCATTATGAATTTTTAGTTATCCCATTTGGTCTTACCAATGCACCAGCTATTTTCATGGACTATATGAATAGGATTTTCTGGTCGTATTTAGATGAATTTGTTGTGGTCTTTATTGATGATATATTCGTGTACTCCAAATATCTTGAGGATCATGAGACACATTTGAGCCTTACGAGAAAAGAAATTGTATGCTAAACTCAGCAAGTGTGGGTTTTGGCTCATAGAAGTCCAGTTTTTAGGGCATGTTGTATCCAAAAATAGGGTCGTAGTGGATCCAAGTAAAGTGGACGCTGCATTACACTGGGAAAGAGCTCGAAAGCTAAAAGTATAACACCTTAAACTTACATCCATTTTTCATGTATTAGACTCCAATTATGTCTATTATTGCATGATTAGAGACTTGATTGCATAAAAATATTAAAACAGATTTTCCTTTATTTCGGGTATTGTTCATTATACACTTTTCATTTTACCCGATAAACTTTGAAAATTTATAACTAATTCTAGAAAAACCATCTCATAGTGATTCAAGTCTCTAAAAATAGTTAAAAATATTCTATTTATGGGAAAAATATGAAACAAAGCATTTTCTGGACCAATTCATACAGTTTATTTCTCAAACATTTACTGTACATTTGGTCATTTTGAAACTTCCTAGGTTTATCCTTATATTTAAAAATTCATATCTCTTGATATTCTAAGCCAAAGCTTGCATTCTCAATGCTGTTGGAAATCTTTGTGTGTTTACTTTTTATAAATATTTCTTTTGTATATTTATTTCACTGGAATAGGTCAAGGCATTAACTTAAATTAATAGGGGTTAGAGCACAACTTTAACTAGAATAGTCTTGGGAAAATATGTATAACTCTTGTTATATAGCTCCAATTGAACTCAAAATAGTGGTATATTAAAGCTAAGACATTGAAATTTCCACACATACAAATCAATGAAATTTTGGAGCTATATACAATTTTGTAATACCTTTTGAAATTTCCAATATCTAGGTTGAAGGTTCCAGTTTTCCAATCTTGCCCTATTTTGAAACCCTAAATTTGAAAATTTATCATAAATTATACACTTATCCAATTAGGTATTCTTAGCTCTATGAAAATCTTATTCCATCTACTTTCAGATCATATAATTCACTTAAACTAATTGTCCTATTTAGAATGAACAGTACCTACATTCTATCAGGGTATTCAAATTGAATCTTTTCATCCATACTTTAGCATAATAAACTTCATAAACATAATACATCATCATTCATGGTTCCATATCAATACATAACATCATATAAGATGCATAAAATCATAACTATGCCAAATTAAAAATTCATAGCATATTGCATAATTTTATACAAATTGCCAAATAATGCATCCAATTGGCTCAATAATCATGCTCCTCCTCAATCTTCTTAGCTTTGCCATGATTCATGACATAATTTAGACCTATCATGGATAGTCATTTGGAAAGGGTAAGATTCATGGAATCTCAGTAGTTACCACCAATCAAGCAATTATATCATCATATAATGCAAGCATTCATCACCAATCATCATTCAAACATCTAGAATCATTTATGCTCAAACATTTTGTAGAAAATTGGATAGAATTTCCCCTTATATTTTGGACATTCCGGGGTCACAAGACCCCTCGAATAACTCAGTCAATCTCGATAAATCATCACAAACATTTAGCAAAACATCAAAACCATTGCAAACTATATAACAATACAATGCAAGATTAGGTTAGTAAACTACCTTGGAACTTTCCAATCATTTCCAATCTTTGCACACCCTTCCTTTGGTCTTCTAACATCACTTTGGATCCTATGGCATCATAGGATAAGGTCATAAGTCATCCATTTCATGACCCTTCACATAGTGTGCCTACTTGAACTATGAAAAGTCACTTTGCTTTCCTTTGATTTTTCTTTGTACAATACCATTGTTCTTACATAATTTGGACCCAAGGAATCCATTTTGTGGGTCAAAATCATGAAATTATCTTTCAATTTCAAACCCTAAATCAGCAGAAAAATTAAAGAAATTATAGAAAAATAACTACTCAATAAACTTGCAAACCAATGGCATATTCTTGCATCTTGAAGGATTTCTATGGTTTTTCTTACATTCTTTTGGCCATGGCTCAACTTTCTCTCTCTACTCTCTCTCATGGCTGAAAATTACAGAGGTGAAAGAGAGGAAAATAAACCGTGGAATCCATCACAAACACTTGGGGACATAATAATATGGCTTTATGATATTACCTTGACAACTTGAGCTCTTGGCTTTTGTTTCTTGCTCTTCTGCTTCTCCAATTTTTCTTTTCATGTTCTCTCCCTCTTGGCCATCTGTTCAGACATGTTGGAGGTGAAGAAGAATGCTTAACCAAGCTTTAACCCCAAGCTTAAGGGAAAGATATCAAATACAAAGCAAATCATGGTTACTTTTAGTAAGCCTTTAGTCACTTTTCTATTAAAGCTTTTGAGTTAATTCCATTGGTATCCCTGCCTCCTGTCCAGACGTGACTCTACCTTATTTTTGGCCAAAACTTTGCTCCAATAATTTTTATGAACCAATATACCCTTTACCAATTAAATTTACCTGTACCGATTAAATATTTTTGCCGAAATTGTCATTATATTGGTATAGGATTATCCAAAAATAACTTTTGGACTAAAATCATTATCTTGGCCAAAAATATATTTTAATAAGGACTAATCACTATCTTTGAACTGGTACTGCCTTTTTCTGCATTCTAAAATAACCTTTATCGGGCAAAATATTAATATTAAAACCTAATCGCCCAATAAATATTATTTTGATCTTAATAAATTTTTTCCTATATTCCATTGGATTAGACTTATCAAGAGTTTCATTTTGACTATAATTTTTCATATTTTAAAAAATACCCTTAACCTGAGGTAAATTTATAATTTTTAAAATTTTCAGGTCATTAGATGCAATTTTCTCCAAACTTCTATCTCTTTTCCTCATCAAAGGGACTAAAATATAAAGATTCTTAATTATAAGGGTCAAAATATAATTTACTCATTTTTTTATTTAACTGGAAAAAATAACTTCTTTATTCTTTTTCATGCTTAATGGTGTCTCTCTTTTTTTTGTAGTTCCTTATGAATTTTACGATTTTAACATTTTTTTTTCTTGGGGTTAAATGCAATATTCACATTTTACTTCTAATCTGAAAAATGATCATTTTGCCCCTGAATCGGGTAAAAAGTAATTATCCATTCTTCTAGGCACTTTCTTGTAATTTTACCCAAAGACTAATTTTTTATTATTTCTTTTTGTACTATTCATATTGACTTTTAAATTGGTCTATCTCTCAACCTAGATCTCCCGGCTACGTAATACTTATACCATTGTGCTCAGTTTGTTCAAGTGGTATATTGCATATTTTTCGGGGTAAGTTCTGGAATTAATTTCTGCTAAGGGCCTTATGAAAAATTAATTCTAATTAAAGATCAAACATAACTTCTTTTGCAAATTAGATAAGAAATTAGTTCCTTCTAAAACCCGAGTATATAAATAGCCTTTTCGTCTCACTTCGTTTCTCATCTTTTATTTATTTTATAACATCCCATAAAAATAGGAATATTACAAAAAGTGACAAAGAAATTCCTCCATTACTCAGTTCTCTGCCACAATAGAGTTGTGAACACCCCATTTTGTCCGGGCATTTTATAAAAAAACAAAAAAACAAAAAAAAATAAAATAAAGTTAATAATAAATAATAATGTCTAAATGAAAAAAAAAACAAACAAAAAAAATAAACAAAAAAAATAAGAAGAAAGTTGCAAGAATTAAATAAATAAAATTATAACCAAGAAGAAAAAACACAAAACAAAACAACAAAAAAATAACAAAAAAAAACTAATTAAAAAAAAAGAAAAAAAGAAGAGGGGTGAATGGTCTGGGTTTCAAAACACTGGGCTTAAAACGTAGCCCAATATTTCAAACCCACAAGGCCAATTGAAAAAACTAATAAATTAAAAAATAAAGAGAAGAACTTAAAAACAAAAAAAAGGGGGCTAATATGAGGCCCAAATCCCACGAGCCCACAATTGGACTCGTGGACTTGGGCCACTAAAGGATCCCCCTGGGCAGCTAGGGCAGAGGGCCGCAGACCAAAAGAAAGGGAGGCCACGGGACTGGAGAAGCTGGACACGCGAGGACTGGAAAAAAGAAAAGAAAAGGTGGAAGCAGGCAAAAGGAAAAGAGAAGCAGAGCAGTGGCAGGCCGAAAAAAGAAGAAAAGAAAGAGAGGAAAAAGGAAGCAGAGACCCACGCGTGAACTGGAAAAGGGAGGCGGAGGCTGAGAGAAAAAGAAACAGGGGGCGTGCACGACACGGAACTGAACTGAAAACCAGAGGGACTGGACCGAAAGGCGAGAGGGGGAGGAGAGAAGACTGAATTGAGAGAGAGGGAGCTGCACCGAGGAGGATCGGAAAAAACAGAGGGGAGCTCAGCCGTGCGAGAAACCGAAGGAGGAGACGGAGAGGGGACTTCAACCGGAGACAAAACCGGAGGGAAGAGACCGCGAGATTGAGAGGAGGAGACGGTGGAGTCCGAGGGAGCTGTGCGGGACCAAAAAAAAAATAGAGGGGGCTGAACCGAGAAATTGGGAGAGCGGCGAAGAAGCAGACGGAGGCCGAGAGAGAAAAAACCAGAAGCTCAAGGTGGAGGGAGACCGAGACCGAGACCGAGATTGAGACCGAGGAATCTGGAGGCACCCGAGAAAAACAGAGGAGGGGGGCCGGAAAACATCAGAGAGCTGGATACCGCAAGGAAAGGCGGAGAGCTCACCGAAAGAGACAGAGAGACCAAGGTTACAGGGGCCGAGGGAACGAGAACTCAAGGATTGGAAGAGAGGCAAGGGATCCGAGGGGTAAGTCAAAAGCAATTGTCATCGGGGTCAGTTATTTTGCTGGTCACAACTGCATTATTTTCGGTATGAATTTCATAAAGAAATCTGTAGTTTTGCCGCCTAGGTTCTTTGTTGGGTCCTCTGATTGGTTGGTTTGAGGAATTAATCGTGTGCTGCATTATAGTTTTATCCTGAGCTTTTAGTATGTGGTGTTGGGATTCTTGCCTGTCATTGAGAAAGGTTGTATTGGTTCGGCCGTGAATTCTTGTCGTGATATTTTGCTGTCCCAAGTGTCTTATTTTGGACGGTCAAATTGATTTGAAACGGGGATTTAGGATCAGTTTGTTTGCTGGGAATTTCTGGCGTTTACTTCTTGTTCCATTGTTTACCATTTGATGGTACCCCTAGGCTTCATGTTCGAATGAGTTCAGTTCAAGAAAACACCGTTGAATTTGTTTCTTTGCTGAGAAATCCCCTGATTGTTATTAGCATATTTTGCCATTTTCGATATTCAATGATAAATTGTATCATGTGGTGTGGCGCGAGTTGAGAGGTTATGCTTTGAAGGATTCCTTGCAGTTTCAGTTCTGAATGCTGCGGTTTCAGTCATGTTTTCTCATTGTCCTCGTGAAACCGGATCTGGGCCTGTCATTGGGGAGTCTGTTAGGGGTGCTCGGTTCTTCTTATGGGTTGGGCCTTAGGAGTTTTTTTTGTCATGAACATCTTGGTCAATATTTCATATGGGCCTAACGGGGAGGCCTGCTACAAGTTTTTGTTTGTGTTTTTGTTTGTTCTTATTTATTGTTTTGTTTTGTGTTTTTGTGGACCTGTCACCAGAAGCCCATAGGGGGGTATTGGCACATTATAAGGGATTATACCTAGTAAGGCCCAACATTTTTTTTAGCCCTTAAAGTTTGGTTTCTAAATAAATAAATAAAAGATAACAAAGTGAATAAATAATTGCCTATGTGACTACGCCCGTGAGGTTTTCTGAGCCCATGCGGATATCTCCATTAATCACATTGTCATGTAAGTCTGCATATCCACGTAAATAATAAACGAGCTTTACGCTATATGATTTCGCAATATAATATATATCTTGAAATATTTTATACGAATAATATTTGTTGATGTTCAAATTTTGGGTAACCATATCACGTGAGTTTTTGGAACCCACGCAGGTATTTGGTCTATTGAGATATCGCGTGAGATTGCGAATCCATGTAGGTATATCAACTAAATAACTTTCTTTTATGAAAAATAACCATATTTCAAAAATAAAATAATGTAACGAATTTTATTATTATACGGCGTTTTAAAATTATAATAAAGTCTTAATACCACGAGGTTCAGAACTTCCACAGGTAATTAAGGTATTGATCTATCGAGCATGACTGCGAGTCTGCGCCAGATAAATTAGTTTTCATTTTTTATTAAAAAAAAAAGAAAAAGAAAAATTTTCAAAAGAATAAAAAAATGTGATGGTTTTCCAAAAGTACAAAAATATATCACTTTAAAATAAAATCAAAGAAAAACAAAAAAAATATTTTCACACAAAATAAAATAAGAGTAAGTAAGCAGAATTGAATTGTCTGTTGCAAATTAAAACACACCAACTCAATCTCAGAAAATTGTTTTGTTTGCAAAAAGTTAAATTATTTTCCATTAACTTTCTCCTATTACAAAAATTAAAAAACATCAACCAAGTGACACGCATTTCTAGTCCCGAACTACGTGGACTTTGATCCCCATCGCAGGGTACGTAGGCCCCAGGCTCTGATCTTGGGTCAAGTCCGCCTTTGTAAATAAATAAATATTTCCTAATTTATTTGGTGTTTTTTCCCTTAATTTAATAAATATTTTTCAATTTATTTTCTTAAATTCCTTTTTCCTCATGTTTTTTAATCTCCTTAATTTCTAAGTTAATTTATTTTCTTATTCTATTTTTCAAAATTTCTTAATTTCTTTTTTCTCTACCCATTTTCTCGCATGTGGATTACAAAAGGAAAAGCGAAATATATTTTAAAGTCATATTAATTTACGCAATCAACGTAAGGTAACCGTTCCTGGGAACGGGTGTCGTGGGGTGCCTAACACCTTCCCCACGCACAATCGACTCCCGAATCCAACTATGATTATGCGGACCATCCTTTCCTCTTTAATTCGGTTTCCCAAGATTTTCCTCAAAATTTTGGTGGCGACTCCTCACAAGTCGATTTTCACTCGAAAACCAGATTTGTTCTCTTTTTTTCATTTCGTCGCATTTTTTCGGGTGCGACAAGAGTGGTGGGGGAAATGAGCATTTGGGACGAAGGCAATCGGGACTGAGGTAGAGCAAAAGGAAAGGCGTGAAATTGGAACACACGAAATGGAGGGAGCTAGCAACTGTAACAATCACACGCTCGGGATGCCTTTCTTTGTCCACCAAAAAAGAGTTTGACGCCAAAAAACCCTAAGGAGCAGAAGTGATTATGCCAAAAAGGAGAGTGGGAGGCTGAATGTGACATCCGGGCACTGACGAGGGAGGGGAGTGATCGCCTGTGCAAGAAAAGTAGTGGTCAGATAAAGTAATGACGATAAAGTAATGAGGCATAGGCAAGGAGCGGCTCCTGGCAGGCTTCTAAGCGGGAGGGGCATATGAATGAATTGAATACATACTAGAATGAGAGAGATCCAGAGACTGTATAGATATGTGACTATACGGTTAAAGGATAGTTTAAAGGAATTGATAGATACTACCTATACCAACAAGGTGCATCTACTTTTTCAGTAGTCTATCCCTTAAGAACTCCTCAGTTAAGCGTGCTTGACCTGGAGTAATTTAGGGATTGGTGACATCTTGGGAAGGAGGCGTGTGAGTGAGGACAAAACACACCAAAAGGTCTTGTGTTGGTTTGTGGGGACAGTCGTAAATCCCGAATAGCAGCCAGACGTTACAGTTGGTATCAGAGCCCAGACTCTCTCAGTATAGTATGGTTCGGGGACAAACCAAGGGGAAGCTGGTGGGCATGTGACATCCGGGCGCTGATGAGGGCGGGGAGTAATCGCCTGTGTAAGAAAAGTAGGGGTTAGATAAAGTAATGAGGCATAGGCAAAAAGAGGCTCCTAGCAGGCTTCTAAGCGGGAGGGGCATATGAATGAATCGAATACATACCAGAACGAGAGGGATCCAGAGACTGTATAGGTATGGCACTATATGGTTAACGGATAGTTTAAAGGAATTGATAGGTACTACCTATACTAACAAGGTGTACCTACCTTTTCGGTAGTCTATCCCTTAAGAACTTCTCAGTTAAGCGTGTTTGACCTGGAGCAATTTAGGAATGGGTGACCTCCTGGGAAGGAAGTGTGTGAGTGAGGACAAAACACACTAAAAGGGCTTATGTTGGTTTATGGGGACAGTCGTAAATCCCAAATAGCGGCCGGACGTTACACTGAACATGAGGCTCTAAATGAAAGAAACTAAATTGGCTTTTGAAGCATTAATCCAAACCTTGTAGTTCAACTAACAAGGCTATTTGAGACCTTTAGTTAAGTTAGGACAGTTTCTTATCAATTAAGCTATGTATTCATTGGTACATAATAAATATCTTTTTTAGATGCAAAAGCCTTAATATCCATTTTATATTTTAAAAGTTCCAATGATCCTAAATATAAGTCACATTGTAAAGTATTTAAAGCATTAAATTTTTCCCTACAAATGTCCTTATACTAAATGTTTTCCATCAATATAAGGAGTCTTTATTGTGGCTTTGTTTTTCTCCTTCATTTTATTTGTCCTGTTTATATATATAGACCACATAAAGGAGATAAGAGCTGCATAGTTTTTTGACCACTTAAAGGAGATAACATACAAGAGTTGCGTGTAAACATTCAACAAATTCATCTAAACAAATGGTACGAACCTTTCTCAATTAAATAAGCTTGAAAAGATGGAATTTATAAATGAAAAAAAATTCATATTGAAGCTACCTCCTATTAGAACCGTCAAAGCATGAATTTGATTCACTAATTCCGGATATTATGCATATTGTTGTATCAAGAAATAAAAACTTCATAAATTAGTCATTTAAAAAAATTCTGAAAATATCGAAGCCTTCATTTCAAAGATACGAACTTTTGTTTTGAGAAAAAACCAAAAAACAGAAAAAATTCTTTTTAAAAATCAAATTTCTCCAAATTGCCATGTCTATGGCCATATGAGTTTTATTATCTTTTGACACTTGATATTTGTAACCACATAATGAATATCTTTTATAGATTCAAAAACTTTTTTGTCCCATTTTACATTCTAAAAAGTTTTTATGATCTTAAGCAGAAGTCACTTTAAAAATGTCATGGCATTATTTTTTTTTCATTTTTACAAATGCCTTTGCATTGAACATTAATTACACTAAATGTTTTCCATTAGCCTATGGACAATCTTTGATGTGGCTTCGTCTTCCTCCTTCATTTTTATATGCCACATAAAGGAAATAAGAGTTACATATTTTTTGATATAAGCTGTATGTCAACATTATCTAAGGAAATGGTACGACCATTTCTCAATTAAATAAGGTCAAAAGGTTTAAATTTTGTAAATGAAAAAAATCATATTGAAATTATCTCTGATTAGATCTATCAATACTTGAATCTAATTCAGTAGTAACAAATGCCATGCATATTGTTGTGTTAAGAAATAAAAAATTTCCTAAATAGGTAATTTAAAAAGTTCTAAAAATATCAAAGCCCTCATTTCTGAAATATGAACTTCAGTTTTTTTTTTAAAAAAAACAAAGAAAAAGAAAAAATTGTTTTTTGTTATGAAAATAAAGTTCTTCCAAATTGTTAGGTCTCTCTCTTAATGGGCCACATGAGTTTTATCATCTTTTGACACTCAATATTTGCAACTAAATATTAAATATCTTTTGATTCAAAAATTTTTATATTCATTTTACATTCTAAATAATTTTGGTCCAAAAAATATAAGTTATGTTGCAAAATGTAACAACCATCATTAGACTATCCTGAACTTAGCTTGAGCTAACATGAAGTAACCTAGATGATGTGTGCAGGACTAGAGGAAAGATTAAAATGGGACAAATTCAATATTTGAAACAAAGAAGGGGCCATGCCGCAGTGAGACACATGTAGCAACTTGGAAAATATCAAGGTCGAGAGCACTCATGCCGCAGCGAACTTACGAGTGCCACGGCGAGAGTCGTAAAATCTATTTAAATCAGAAGCCATTTCAGTCCACGCGGAGGAGGAAATCGGAGGGAGAAACGGGAGGCTCTGCTAGGGTTTGGTAAATCCGGCCAAGGGAGATGATTTTCGGACTCTAGAAGCTTTGATCTTGGTTGTGGTTGATTGGCTAATTGGAGGCATGTAGTTCGTGATGGATGCTCCGGAGGCTTGCCTAAGCCCTTGTGTACGTGATGTCAGTAACTTGAGGTAATCGGGTGTTTGTATATTTGTGTTGTATGTTGATATATATATATATATATGCATGTCTCCATTCATACCACAATATCGTTATGTGTGTGTATGGTTTTTCTATATATCATGGTATGCACACGGCTAGACGAGATAGTATGTGATGATGATATACATATGTTGATGTGACACTATGTGAATATATGATGATGACGAACATGACATGTATGTATGATGTTATGGCATCCTCATACCATTGCATACTAGTATGACCATGATGATGACTGTGATGATGATTATATACTATTAGAGGCATGTTAGCATGACATATACATCACCACCAATGAGGATAGTGAGATATGGTTGATTGGGGGATGGTGATTAGATGAGATATGATGATATACGATATGATGATGTGATAAAAGATCCCTGCTACTAAATCCTCTCATTGAGAGAGCCAGGTGGTAGTGGACTATGATATGTTGATAATATGATTTGGTGATAGGATGGAATATCCCTACCACTAAATCCTCTCCTATGGCCAGGAGAGCTAGGTGGCAGTGGATTGCACCTTCCTTAAAATAATCATCAATTCACAGTTTTTCAAGGGAAGGAGAGCCACGGTCCAATCAATAGTGTGACCTTTGGTTGGGTGCACTAGTGTGAGGTGAGCTTGGTGATGTCTCGAAATCAGTCTTCACCTACTGTTGGAAGGGAATCACCAATTGAAATGTCCTATGATGACGCCGGCTCGTGGTTCTAGCCGTATTTGAGGGAGACATGCATTGCATGACATTTGGCATAACACAACATCGGTTGCATATATGTATGATATTGATAGTATATGTGTGTGTGTGTGTGTGGTTGTCCCCAGTTACTGAGACATTGTCTCATACCCCCATCCTATGACTAACCTTTCAGGTGAAGACTCTAGTACTAGTTTGAAGAAGATCAAGGAGTTGGCGGTCTTTTCATCTTCAGGAATTTCATGTATATTGGTAGTTTGTAATTTAGTTTATGTAATATTGTGCCAAGTAGGTAACTGTGCCTCATTCCTGTATGTGCATCATAGGAGTATAGAGATGTATGTGGTTTAATGATGCGTGATGATGATAGTGGACCCCGATATAGGTCATTAATGTAGGAACATGTGTTTGTGTGCTAGAATGGTCGTATGAGGGAGCCCAAAGGTGGTTTTGGGTCATGTATGTGAGTTTTGGGCATATAGCCCATTATGTGGTTTTGGGATTCAAGGGGGTCAATTCTCGAAGAAGAGGCTTCTTTGGGCTAAAACCTCCTTAGACAGGTTGGTTAAGTCAAATTGGACCTATGTGAAAGGTCCTTAAGTGCCCAATTGCCTTCGGTGGAAAATGGAGATGTTAAATTGTGAGTTTTGACCAAAAAGTGGTCAAAATGATGTTGGGCTTCCAAAATCTTCATACGGAGATGGGTTCAAATGAAACTGATGCCTATGGTTAGATTGAGATGAGAGTGGCCTGTAGGAGTTGGAATCAGATCAATCAGATATCGGAGTAAGAAGTTATACGTGTCAGAAATTCACCTTGAGACTTTGTAATTTTGCTGATATGGTATCAGCATGGGGTGCCAAGGTGCCAGGGCCAGGTTGCAGTGCCAGTCCCTCTGTTTGATAAAATTGAAACTCGAGAATACTGAAGTTGCTACCGTACAGTAGCAGGTTGCAGCCCCAGGCCAGTTCTAGTTCTTGTTGAGTGTCTTTTATGTTATGGTGTTCTGGGAGTTAAAGTTAGGGTGGTATGATTTAGTTTGGATGTATTTGAAGTAATTGGTCAAGGTGTGGTGGTTTTGTTTTGGTAGGATGTTACACAAAATGTCTTGAGCAATAATTTTTTTTTTCACAAATGCCTTTGTATTAATTGTTGTACTAAATGCTTTTCATCAATCTATGGATAGTCTTTAATGTGGCTTTGTCTTCCTCCTTCATTTTTCTCCTGTCCATAAATATACACAATACATAAAGGAGATAATAGTTACATATTTTTTTCACTGCTTAAACGAGTAACAGATAACAACTGCATCTCAGCATTTAACAAATTCATATAAGCAAATGATACAACATTTTCTCAATTAAATAAGGTTGAAATGTTTGAATTTTGTAAATGAAGAAAATCGTATTAAAACTACCTTTGTTGGGCTTGTCAGTGCTTAAATTTGATTTAGGAGTACTAGATACCATGCGTATTGTTATATCAAGAAATAAAAACTTAGAATAATTACATTAGAGTCCCTTATAAGGAACTTAATTATCGTAAAATCCATTACCAACTAATCTATTAGAATTCGCATCTTCATTATAATAAATTTACAATCAAACTGTTGAAGTATAATTATCAATGAAGTTTATTGTAATAAAATCCTTTATAAAAGGCTCTAGTGTAATTCTCCCTAAAAACTTTCTTAAATAAGTCATTTTAAAAAATTATGAAAATATCAAAGCTCTCATTTCCAAGATACAAACTTCAATTTTCATAAAAGAAAAAATATATAATGTCTTAAAAATCAAGTTCCTCAAAATTGCCAAGTCTCTCTCAATGAGTCTTATTGTAGGTTTGTTGGCTTCCCAAGAGGGAGGGTGAATTGGGAAGTTCAAATTGTTTTTGCAAAAATATGATAGAATAGTGATAGTAGATGTTTTATAGAAAATAGAGTACAGAGGAATAAAGCAAATGCAAAGTAAAAGAGGAAAGGACACATAAATTTATCCTGGTTCGGTCTGGCCACTTGACCTACATTCAGTCCTCAAATCACCACTTGAAATTTTCCACTATCTTGTAAGAATTCAATGGGCTCCTTGCAATGCAACAGTACAAGCTTATGCTCTGTTATAAGAGCTCTCAATTATACACTGTTAGGTTTGTTGGCTTCTCAAGAGGAGGGTGAATTGGGAAGTTTAAAATTTTCTGCAAAATAGTAAAAGTGTAGTGAAAGTAAAGGTTGCAGAAAACAGATTGCAAAATATAAGAGGCAGTTGGCAATGTAGAGGAAGAGAGGACACAATGATTTATCCCGGTTTAGTTAGCTTCTCTTGACCAACGTCCAGTCCTTAAGCCACCACTTGAGATTTTCCACTATCTTGCAAGGATTCAGTGGGCTCCTTGCAATGCCACAGTGCAGTCTTATCTCAGTTCTAAGAGCTTTCAAATTTATCACTCTGCACTCTAACAATGTATTTCCCAAATCCCTTGTAAAATCCCCTCACAAGAAAATCTTCCTTCCAAATGAAGAAAAGACTGATTACAACAATAAAACTCTCTAATACAGAGTAAATATGACAGTTGAAGTACAATGAATGAAGTATAAGAGAGTAGAAGGCTTTGTCTAATGATTTTGACAGAGTTTCAGTATATGCAGCATAAAATTGTTACGCACAACTTCAAATGACATTCTATTTATAGATTTGTGACTTAACTATACGTTAGACACAAGATCTAGCCGTTAGAGACGTTATTTAATGGTTACTCTGCAAAACTAGCTGTTCACCAACCGTATTTAATGCGTCTGACACTCAAAACTTGAATTTTGGGGTGTCAATAGATGAATTTTGCAGAGACCATAAGTTAAAGACTTTAACGTTGAACTTCCAAAGTTCATCTGCTCAAAAGTGAAATTTGAATTTTGATTTTGACAAATATTTCCCATGTTAGAATGTATGAATTTTTAAGTTTAAAGTGCATATGTTAAGCATAAACAGTTATCTCATTTTGCTACTGTGCACTCGAAGTTCGAATTTTGGGGATCCAAAATTCGTTTGTCAATGAGCAATTCAATATGGCAAAAGAGTTTCACTTTTCAAAATTCGAATTTTAAGCTTTCAAACTTTGTCTGTCAAAGAGACTTCTAATCAGACTTATATGTTTTAATTCCAAAGTTTGAATTTTCACAACCAAACTTCGTCTATCAGTGGGACTAACTTTGAACTTATTGAATCAAGTATCTTGATGATTCCAAACTAACTTTCTAGAGCTTGGAAAGAAGATATCAAAGGTGCACAAATGATCTCAAGTGGAGAAATTCAAGAAAAATCAGTACAAGAATAGATGTAGAATCTACAGCCATGATTAAATTGAGTAAAAGACTTTGAATTGGCAAAAAGATGTTTTAAAATAATGATTCTATGTTCATCCATATCATATTTGAAAGACACCCACTAACAGACGAAGTTTGAAACATTTATACTGATACACTATTTTGAAAATTCGAACTTTGGCTTTGGAAATTCGAATTTCGTTTTGAAAATGAACAAGTCTGAAAAGAGCCTTTTCTGATAGATGAATTTTGACTTGAGAAATTCAAATTTTGAATCTTGTTTGAAAAGAGCTTTCTCTAACAGACGAACTTTGGCTTTTGAAAATTTGAATTTCAGACAAAATACCACTTATGAAAAATGAAAAATTCGTATGAGGAAATGTCAAAGTTCATCTAAAAACTGAGTTTGGAAAGAGCATCAAAATGGCTCACTGACAGACGAACTTTGAATTTGAAAATTCAAATTTCAGAAACAAAGCTTGTGAGTCTGTTATGATGATATGTTGACATACGAATGATAATATTTAGAAATTTGAACTTTGAAGTAAGTCTAAAAAGAGGTCTCTCTGACAGATGAACTTTGCATTTTCAAAATTTGAATTTTGAATAGATGAACTATTGTGCCTTATTGAACTATCCACTGACAGACGAATTTTGGGTATCAAAATTTGAATTTCGAAGGCACTGGAGCAAAATGGAACTACTATTCACACTTTTAAGAAGAGCATCTAGCTTGAAAATTCGTATGTTCCAACAATAGAAACATTTTTCAAAGATTAAAATTCAAACTTTGCTTCATGACAGACGAACTTGGAATGTTCAACGTAAAAGTCTTTGGCTTTCAATTTCTGTGAAATTCGTCTATTGACCAACCAAAATTTGAACTTTGGATATCAGAAGCATTAAATGCGGTTGGTGAACGGATAGTTTTTCAGAGTAATCGTTGGGTAACTTTTCCAACGGATAGATTTGGTCTCTAACGTATAGTTGAGACCTAAATCTATAAATATAACATTATTTGAAGTTGTGGGTAATGATTTAACTTTCTATATACTGAAACTCTGCCAAATCATCAACTCAAAGCCTCTTACTCTCACAAACTTCATTCTTTGTACTCCAACTTTCATATACACTATGATTAAGAGAGTTTTGTTGAATCAAGTGTTTTGATGATTCCAAACCAATCTTTAAGAGCTTGGAATAAAGATATCAAAGGTGCACAAAAGGTTTCAAGTGAAGGAATTCTGGAGAAATCAATGCAAGAATAGATGTAGAATGTTTAGTAATGTTTTAATTTGAGTAAAAGACTTTGATTTGGTGAAAAGATGTTTTAAAACCTTGATTCTATGTTAATTCATGAAATATTTGAAAAACACCCACCAACAGACGAAGTTTGAAAGGTTTATACTGATCTACTGCTTTGAAAATTTGAACTTTGACTTTGAAAATTCGAATTTCGTATTGAAAATGAATAAGGCTGAAAAGAGGCTTCTCTGACAGACGAATTTTGACTTGAAAAATTCGAATTTTGATATGTGTCTAAAAAGAGCTTTATCTTACAGACGAACTTTGGCTTTTGAAAATTCGAATTTAAGATAAAATGTAACTTATGAAAATTGAAAAATTCGTCTGAGAATATGTCAAAGTTCATCTGAAAACAAGTTTAAAAAGAGCTTTAAAATTGCTTACTGACAGACGAACTTTGAACTTGAAAATTTGAATTTCAAACACAAAGCTCGTGAGTCTGTTGTGTTGATATATTGACGTATGAATGACAAAATTCAGAAATTCAAACTTTAAAGTAAGTATGAAAAGAGGTCTCTCTGACAGACGAACTTTGCCCTTTGAAAATTCAAATTTTGAATTGATGAACTATTGTATCTCATTGAACCAGTTACTGACAAATGAATTTTGGGGTTCCAAAATTCAAATTTAGAAGGCACTGTAGCAAATTGAAATTACTGTTCACACTTAACAGAACAACTTTAAACATGAAAATTCGTATGTTCCAACATAGAATCATTTTCTAAAGATGAAAATTCAAATTTTGCTTAATAACAGACGAACTTCAGAAGTTCAACGTTAAAGGCTATAGCTTTCGATTTCTGCGAAATTCGTCTGTTGACAAACTGAAATTCAAACTTTGAGTGTCAGAAGCATTAAATGCGGTTGGTGAACAGATAGTTTGTCAAAGTAACAGTTGGGTAACGTCTCTAATGGCTAAATCTTGTCTCTAATGTATAGTTGAGGTAGAAATCTATAAATAGAACTTCATTTGAAGATGTGGAAAATGAAATTACTTTGTATATACTAAACTCTGCCAAATCATCTATTCAAAGTCTCTTACTTTCACATACTTCAATATTTATATTTTAACTTTCATATACACTCTGATTAAGAGAGTTTATTCATTATAAACAATCTTATCTTCATCTGGAAGAAAAATTTTCTTGTGAGGGGATATCACAAGGGATTGGGGAAGCACTTAGTGAGAGTGCAAAGAGTGAAAGTGTGAGCTCTAGAAACAGAGCATCAACTTTGTACTGAGGCATTTGCAAAAAGCCCACTGAATTCTTGCAGAATAGTGGAAAATCTCAAGTGGTGGCTTGGGGACTGGACGTAGGTCAAGTTGAGAGACCGAACCAGGATAAATATCTAAGTCTTCTTTTCCCTGCTGCTACTTTTACTGTTTATTCATTTATACTCTGTTTTACCATCGCACTTTGCTTTCTTCACATTCTTGACGTTTTGCAGAAAAAATTTTAATCTTCCCAATTCACCCCCCTCTTGGGAAGCTAGCTTATCTAACAAGTGGTATCAGAGCCTGGATTCCCAATCAAAGGATTTTACAGTCCGAGAATTACAATGGCTGGCTTTGGAGAAAGCATACTACCAGAGAGAAACAACACAAATAGACCACCTGGCTTCAGTGGAGAATACTATGGTTACTGGAAGATAAGGATGCAAATCTATCTCCAGTCCATTAATCTGGACATCTGGTCCGTCATCTAAAAAGGAGATTTTGTCCCAATGGTATTGTAGGATGATTGGAAGTATAGAGAAAAGCCAGAAGTTGAATGGAACAGGGAAGATAAAAGAAGAGTCTTGCTAAATTTCAAGGCAAAACATTTCCTGGTCAGTGCTTTGAATCAAGAAGAATTCTACAGGATCTCACAATGCTCCACTGCCAAGGAAATGTGGGACACCTTGCAAATTGCTCATGAAGGAACAACTGGAGTTGGAGAAAACAAACTGAACACCTGTATAGGTGAATACAAAAGCTTCAGAATGGCTGAAGGAGAGAGTGTAAAAGAGCTACAGAAGAGATTCACCCTTATTGTGAATCAACTGAAGAGTCTGGGCAAGGAGTACACTCAGACAGAAAGGGTCAGAAAGATCCTCAAAGCTCTCTCTTTGGAATGGCAACCCAAAGTAACAGCAATAGAGAAAGTCAGAGGAGAATCAATGGCCTCTGTCACAGCTCTTTTTGGTAGCCTCGAGGAGTATGAAGGAAAAATGAAGGCTCTCAAGGAGGTAGGACAAGACATAAAGAAGAAAGGTCTTGCTCTGAAAGCTGCTGAGGAGAAAGAAGAAGAATTTGATGATGGAGATGAACTAGATGAAGAAACTCTGGCTATGATGGTCAGAAAATTTGGAAGATTCTACAGCAAGAAGAGAAACAAGAAAATCTTCAAGAAAGGAGCAGCTGGAGATAGCAAGAGAGAAGCAAAAGAACCTGTCACTTGCTACGAGTGCAAAAAGTAGGGACATATCAAATGGGATTGTCCACTATTCCTCAAGAAGCAAGAGAAAGAAAAGAAAGCTGCAGATAAAGGCAAGAAGAAAAGAGCGTACATCTCATCAATTTGGGGAAACAGCTCTGATGAAGAAGAAAATGATGAAGATGAGATTGCCAACATTTGTCTAATGGCACTTACATATGAAGAAGCTGAAATCCCATCCAACAGTGATCAGGAAGATGAGGTATATAAATCTGAACCTTCCTATTCTGAATTACTGGATGTAGTTCATGAATTGCATGATGAGTTCATTAAGACTGCCAAAGAACTCAAACAAACTAAGAGAATGATTAACAAGTTAGAATCTCAGCATAACATCTCTGAAACTGCTTATCTGCATATTGCTAAATCTGCTTGATGTAAATCATGCATTGAATTAAAGCAGACCAATGACTATCTGGTGAAAAGCATGTCTAGACTTACTAAAGGAAAGGATATGTTATTTACTTTAATGGGAAGTCAAAGAACAACACAGGGAAAGGCTGGACTTGGCTATGACCCTTGTGCAGTAAAAGAAAAGATTAGGACGAAAAATCAAAATGTGTATATGAGACATTTTGTGCATGCTAGTGGCAGTAAAAAGAAAGATCATGTTTCATGACATATTGAATACTATGATCAATCAAAGCATGTAAAATAAAAATATTATCTGCATTATTTTCTTTCTGCATCTCAATCCAGCAGTTCCTTCACCACCTGTCACTTCTGTAACAAGAAGGGACATATTTCCAGTTCTTGTGCTTTAAAGAAAAATGAAATTGACAGGAAGGTTAAATGGGTTCCCAAAGGTATATCTGTATCTAGGGAAAAGACTACTGATAGAAAAGGACCCAAGCAAATTTGGGTACCTAAAAAGAAAATATGAACTTTGTCTTGCATGTTTGTCTTAAAGCTAGAAAGAGCAATAAATGGTATATGGACAGTGCTTGGTCAAGTCATATGACTGGTGATAAAGAGAAGTTCATCATCCTTAGAGACAAGAAAGGAGGAAAGGTGACCTTTGGAGGTGATCAATATGGTTAAATAGTTGACATTGGCATTGTGGGCAAGAATCCTGAAACATCCATTGAAAATGTGCTGTTTGTAATTGGCCTCAACCACAATCTGCTAAGCATGACTCAGACATGTGACAAAGGAAATTGGGTACTATTTGACTCAAAGTTCTGCCTGGTCATCCGAAAAAGTGATCACAAAGTAATCCTCAAGGCTCAAAGGGATGGTAACTGTTATACTATTGATCTTGATGAACTTCCTCCCTTAGATTCTGTCTGTTTGATTAGTCAGGATAATGATAGTTGGTTGTGGTATAGAAGGTTAGCACATGTTAACATGAATCAACTATCAAAACTGGTTAAAAATGAGTTAGTCACTGGCCTACCAAAAATTTCTTTTGAAAAAGACAAAGAATGTGATGAATGCCTAAGAGGAAAACAAACTAAATCATCATTTAAATCCAAAAACGTAGTCACCACATCTAGACCTCTACAACTATTACATATGGATTTGATAGGACCATCTAGAGTTAAGAGCATTGGTGGATATCTATACGTTCTTGTAATTGTGGATGATTACTCTAGATTTACCTGGATATTGTTTCTTTTTTCTAAAAGTGATATGTTTGATGCATTTGTAACCTTAGCTAAGAAAGTGCAAAATGAGAAAGGTATTTCTATTGTGTCTATCAGGTCTGATCATGTAGGAGAGTTTGAAAATTCATACTTCTTGGAGTATTGTGATGAGCATGGAATTGATCATAACTTCTCAGCTCCAAGAACTCCTCAACAAAATGGAGTAGTGGAAAGAAAGAACAGAACAATTGGAGAGATGGCAAGAGCAATGCTGAATGAAAAAGAACTCTCTCAAGTATTCTGGGCTGATGCAATAAACACAGCAAGTTATATCATAAACAGACCAATTCTTGGGAAGACTCCTTATGAGCTATACAAAGGAAGAAAGCCAAACCTCTCACATTTTCATGTATTCGGCTGTAAGTGCTTCATTCACAACGATGGAAAGGAGAACTTGGGTAATTTTGATATCAAATTTGATGAAGTTATATTTCTGGGCTACTCTAATAGGAGTAAAGTATATAGAGTTTTTAATAAAAAGTCTAAATTAGTAGAAGAATCTGTGCATGTAGTGTTTATTGAAAATGAAACTGTTTCTAAGCATGTCACTGATGAAGATGATCTTATTTCAAATTTTAAGAACTTAGATCTTTTTGAAGAAGATAATTTTGAACCTCCAAAAATATCTGAATCTATTAACATAGAGAAAGATATTCAGGAGAAACATTTTGAGGATGAGAATAATGAAGAAATATCTTAAGAACTCCCTAGAGCTTGGACATATCAAAGGAATCATCCTGTTGATCAAGTAATTGGGGATGTTCAAGAGAAAGTTAAAACCAGAAAACAGTTAAGAGATCAAATGTTAAATTGTGCTTTCATTTCTCAAATTGAACCTAAATGTACTGAAGAAGTCTTAACTGATGAATACTGGATTTTAGCTATGCAAGATGAATTGAATCAATTTGAAAGAAATCAAGTTTGAGATTTAGTGCTTAGACCCAAAAATCATTCTATCATTGGCACTAAATGGGTTTTTAGAAATAAACTTGATGAATCTGGATTAATAATCAGAAATAAAGCTAGATTGGTTGCTAAAGGATATAATCAAGAAGAAGGGATTGATTTTTGAAGAAACCTTTACTCCAGTAGTTAGATTAGAAGCAATTAGAATTCTATTAGCATATGCATACATGAAGAATATAATGTTATATCAAATGGATGTAAAGAGTGCTTTTCTTAATGGATATATCATGGAAGAAGTTTATGTAGACCAACCTCTAGGCTTTGAGGACTCTACAAAACCAAACCATGTTTATAAATTGAAGAAAGCTCTTTATAGTTTAAAGCAAGCCCCTAGAGCATGGTATGAAAGTTTAAGTAATTTTCTAACTGAAAAGGGGTTTAACAGAGGAAAAGTAGATACTACTTTGTTCACTAAGAAAGAAAATAAAGATTTACTTATTGTTCAAATTTATGTTGATGATATTATTTTCAGTACTACTAATGAATCTCTTTGGAAGAATTTTTCTAAGTTAATGCAGAGAGAATTCAAAATGTCCTTAATGGATGAGCTCAACTTCTTCCTTAGATTACAAATTAAGCAATATGATGATGTTATCTTTCTCAATCAATCCAAGTATCTGAAGGAATTGCTGAAAAAGTTTGGCATGGAAAATGCTAAACCAATGGGAACATCTATGGCTACTGCAACCAAGCTTGATATGGACGAAGAAGGAAAAATGTTTGACATAACTCAGCATAGAAGAATGATTGGATCTCTGCTATACCTAACTGCCAGTAGACCTGACATCATGTTTAGTGTCTGTATGTGTGTAAGGTTCCAGTCATGTCCCAAAGAAACCCATGCAACTGCTGTGAAGCGTATCTTCAGATATCTTATTGAAACATCACAGATGGGTTTTTGGTATCCAAAGGGCAATGGAGAAGATCTCAAAGGATACACTGATGCTGACTTTGCAGGATCCAAAACTGACAGAAAAAGCACAAGTGGAACATGTCAGTTTCTTGGAGGATCCTTGGTCTCATGGTTTAGCAAGAAGCAAAAGAGTGTTGCCTTATCCATGGCAAAAGCTGAATATGTTGCTGCTAGAAGCTGTTTTGCCCAAATCATCTGGATGAAACAGTAACTTGAAGATCTTGAGATTGAGATGAGGGAAATACCGATAATGTGTGACAATCAAAGTGCCATTAACATCACAAAGAATCCTGTCATGCATTCAAGGACAAAGCATATTGAAGTTAGGCACCACTTCATAAGGGATCATGTTCTGAAAGGAGAAATCAGATTAGAATACATCCTTACAGAAGATCAAGTTGCTGACATTTTGACAAAGCCTCCTTTAGAGGATAGGCATTGCAAAATCAGAAGAGAATTGGGTATGGTAAATCCCAATAAACTGTAAGTAAATCCTTGTGCAAATCTATTTTAGAATTTCAGACAACGATTTAATTCTAACTTTAGCATCGGAGTAAGTTTAATTGAAGTTTTAGGTGCTCCTCATAAGTTCCAATGGCAATAAATCTGAAAAAATGGAGCACACCAGAATGGAACAGTCAAAAGATGAAAAAGGAAATAAGAAATTTGAGTTTCTGAATCCATTATGTAAGTTTATAAAGTTAAAATTCTCATTTTAGATATGTATTAGATGAATTTCCTTGTTAAATTGTTTTTTTGAACAAGTCAACATGCTTAACATTTGAATTTAGATGCCCATCAGATGAACTTCAGCTTGTTTTGCATTGTAACAGTTCTCGGTGGTCCTTCGAAATTTGTCTGTTGCTCTATGAAAATTCGAATTTTCAAAAATAAAATTCCAATATTATCTTTGTCCAACATGAAGAATGTACGAATTTCCACTTCTCAAAATTCGTATGTTGGAAACTCTTTACAAAATGTTGATATTTGAATTTCGGATTCAAAATTCATCTGTTGAAACATGTTCATATTATTGAATCTATGAAAAGAGGAATTTTCACAATTAAAATTCGTCTGTTGGTTGTTATATTGATAATTGCTTGTTGTCTATTTTTTGGAATTTGAACTTTGTTGAAACAAAGTTCGTCTGTTCATCTTTTGCTGTTTGAACCAAGCCTCTGTTAGACAAACTTCCAGGAGAAAATTCATCTGTCAGTAAACTTTGCTGAATAAGTTAACTTGTAATTGCTCGAAGTTCCAATTTTGACCCCTCAAAATTCGCCTGTCCTATGGTTACACACATTAAAACCAACGGTTATCCTCTGAACAGACGCAACCCTATTCATCTCTCTCGTGGGTCTATTCAAATTCTCTCTTTAATACCCTTTAATTCTGACTGTAAATCTTCATTTTCCACTGATTAATCTTCTTCTCGCACACTATAAACACATTCCTTGCATAATTCTAAATCATTCATCTGCGAAAATGACAAGAGTGAAAAATCCAGAATTTGGAAAGAGAGAGTCTCGACCAAAGAGAACAGTGAAATCCCAATATGCCTCAGAGCAGAGTGAGAAACCGTAAAAAAAAAGGAGAATCTAGCAAAACAACCCCCTCCAAAAGGCATAAAACAACACCAAAGGCTGATTCAAAGAAATCTAGGCCGTCTTCAGCAAAGAAAATAGAGCCTTCAGTTCCTGTTGCTGCTGTTGTTTCCACTTCCTCCTCCAGTACTGAATCTGGAGAATACGAGCTGACCACATTGCCATTATGGAGCAATGCTCATATTCAGGAGGAGTACACAACCAAGTTTGCGAGAAAAAAGGTAATCAAGCCTCACTGTGTCAATATGAAGGAATTCCTAATCTCTAAAAACCTTGATGCCGGGCTATGGATGATCAAATATAAGAATTTGTTAGAGATATTGGAAAGATATGATGAGGAGGTAGTCAAGACTTGGTATGCCTCTCTGAAATACAACAGCAAGAAGAAGAAGTGGGAAGTCAGTCTGAGATCAAGAACCATCTGGCTAATAGATGAAACCTTTAATGAGGTTTTCGAGATACCAGGGCAAGATGGCTTGAAGATTGATATTACTCCTTCTGGGTATATGGATGAGGTAGAGACTGCTGATGAAGAAGGTGACCCTTTCTTAAACTACAAGGAGAGCACAATCTTGAACACTTTGTTCAAAAAAAAGGAGAACAGGCCACCCATAAGCTTGCTGAAGCCTACTGACCTCAGTGCTCAAGTGAGAATCCTATACTACATAGTGTTTAGGATTATTTTCAATAATGGAGGTAGCTTCAATCTGATCATGAGGGCAGAGGCACATGTGATGGCAACAATCATGCGTGGGAAGCTTATCAACATGGGACATATCATTCTCCAATGCATGATCAAGGCTAGGGATCCAAGGAAAGACTCCACACTTCCTTATGCAGCAATCATCTCTAAGATCCTTCATTATGCTAGAATACAGCATCTGGAGAAAGGGAAAGGGAAGCTTACTGAGATCTTCAAGGAAGAAGGATTGCAAAGGATGGGTATAGAGAAGAAAGATGGAAGATGGATTGGAAAGGGAGCTGGAAAATCTGAAGATTGCTTCTTTGATGAAGATGCCTCCTTGCAGCAAGAAGGTACCTCTGAGGCTCCTCCAAGACCCACACCTCAGCCTTCTCAGCCTGTCCCATCTCCATCTCAGCCTGGTCAAATTCCATCTATTCCCTCCTCTCGTGCCAAGCCAACCAAGATCACTGAGTTGTACGACAGTTTGTCTTCACTCATACTCAGCATCAGGGATGAGCAAAATGCCAAGTTTGCTCATCTGCAAGATCAGATCCACCAGTTGGCCAAGAACATGAAAGTGGTTACTAATGCATATGAAGATATTAGGAGTGCCATTCCTGCCACATCAGCTCCACCTCAGCCAGAATTCTTTGAGCCTGTTATGTCTGCAACTCCTAAGCCTCTAAGTCCATTTGAGCTAGCCTCTCCTGTTCCTGATGATGCTGCACAGGATACTGAGGCTACTGGCACATTGAGCACACCACAGGCCTCCAGCAATGAGGCAAGTCCTGGTCCTTCCTTAGACTATGAAGGAAGAAGGTCCTTAGGAACCTAGCTTTCATGAGCCCATTTTAGTAGATGCTCAAGATTCAATTCTTTCCACTCAAGAATCTGAGCAAGTTAAGAGACTAGTGGCAGCCATCTCTACTTCACCATTCATACAGGCTGCTCTGAATGAAGAAAGGAGCATTGTGCCTTATGTTGATTTGCAAGCCATTACACACAGTACTCTTTTGCAAGCTTAGAAAAGAAGGCTTGAAGAGATGTTTCGTCCTCCTGCTCCGTCGCCTGTTACATCCTATGGTCTCTCGGAGGCACGAAGGGCTCAATTAGCAATTACAAGGCAAGAAACTTCTGAACTTCTTGAAATCTCTGAGGATAAGGATGAGGACATGAGTTCTGAAGTCTCTGGATCCTTGCCAAAGCTCAATCCCTGTGCCTCTTCAAGCTATTCCAGTGTCTCAGATCCCTCCTCCTGTAGATTTTGTACACCTTCCTGATGATGCCAAAAAGGGGGAGAAGATATCCAGACAAACTGGAAAGTCTTCTGGCAAGACTTACAGCAAGAAGTCCAAGTCTAAGAAATAGTGTTTAGAACTTATGAATGCTTGGTTCTTCTTGTAGTATTTTGTAATTATGTTTTGTTGTTCTTCTGTATTATGTTCTTGTTATATCTTGTACAAGTGACTGTTTGATGAAATGAAAATCTCTTTGTTCAGAATTCTATGATTCTATCCATGTGTTGAACTTTGAATGAATTAATGAATCTCTTTACTTGATCCACTGTACTTGATATCTTTTGAATTATAATGCATATGTTGAGGGGGAGCTTGTTAAAGCAAATCCAAGTACTAATCCAGTTTGTAAGTTGTTTTGTCATCATCAAAAAGGGGGAGAATGTTAAATCAAGTGTTTTGATGATTCCAAACTAACTTTCTAGAGCTTGGAAAGAAGATATCAAAGGTGCACAAATGATCTCAAGTGGAGAAATTCAAGAAAAATCAGCACAAGAATAGATGTAGAATCTACAGCCATGATTAAATTAAGTAAAAGACTTTGAATTGGAAAAAAGATGTTTTAAAACTATGATTCTATGTTAATCCATGTCATATTTGAAAAACACCACTAACAGACGAAGTTTGAAACATTTATACTGATATACTATTTTGAAAATTTGAACTTTGGCTTTGGAAATTCGAATTTCGTTTTGAAAATGAACAAGTCTGAAAAGAGCCTTCTCTGATAGATGAATTTTGACTTGAGAAATTCAAATTTTGAATCTTGTTTGAAAAGAGCTTTCTCTGACAGACGAACTTTGGCTTTTGAAAATTTGAATTTCAGACAAAATACCACTTATGAAAAATGAAAAATTCGTTTGAGGAAATGTCAAAGTTCATCTAAAAACTGAGTTTGGAAAGAGTATCAAAATGGCTCACTGACAGACGAACTTTGAATTTGAAAATTCAAATTTCAGAAACAAAGCTTGTGAGTCTGTTATGATGATATGTTGACATACGAATGATAATATTTAGAAATTTGAACTTTGAAGTAAGTCTAAAAAGAGGTCTCTCTGACAGATGAACTTTGCATTTTCAAAATTTGAATTTTGAATAGATGAACTATTGTGCCTTATTGAACTATCCACTGACAGACGAATTTTGGGTATCAAAATTTGAATTTCGAAGGCACTGGAGCAAAATGGAACTACTATTCACACTTTTAAGAAGAGCTTCTAGCTTGAAAATTCGTATGTTCCAACAATAGAAACATTTTTCAAAGATCAAAATTTGAACTTTGCTTGATGACAGACGAACTTCAAATGTTCAACGCAAAAGTCTTTAGCTTTCAGTTTCTGCAAAATTTGTCTGTTGACCAACCAAAATTTGAACTTTGGATGTCAGAAGCATTAAATGTGGTTGGTGAACGGATAGTTTTTCAGAGTAATTGTTGGGTAACTTCTCCAATGGATAGATTTGGTCTCTAATGTATAGTTGAGACCTAAATCTATAAATATAACATCATTTGAAGTTATGGGTAATGATTTTAATTTTGTATATACTGAAACTCTGCCAAATCATCAACTCAAAGTCTCTTACTCTCACAAACTTCATTTTTTGTACTCCAACTTTCATATGTACACTATGATTAAGAGAGTTTATCCATTGTAAACAATCTTATCTTCATCTGGAAGAAAGATTTTCTTGTGAGGGGATATCACAAGGGATTGAGGAAGCACTTAGCTAGAGTGCAAAAAGAGAAAGTGTGAGCTCTAAAACAGAGCATCATAGGTGTACTGTGGCATTTGCAAGAAGCCCACTGAATTCTTGCAAGATAGTTGAAAATCTCAAGTGGTGGCTTGAGGACTAGACGTAGGTCAAGATTGTGAGACCGAACCAGGATAAACATCTGTGTCTTCCCTTCTCTATTGCTTCTTTTACTTGTTATTTATTTATACTCTGTTTTACTATCACCTTTGCTTTCTTCACTTTATTGACATTTTGCAGAAAATTTCAAGCTTCCCAATTCACCCCCCTCTTGGAAAGCCAGCATATCTAACAGAACTCTTTTTACATTCTAACATCAGACATACTTTGACATAGCTTTAGATGAATTTTCCAATTTTCACAAATTATACTTGCGTCGAAATTCAAATTTCAATCACTTGAAATTCATCTGTCAGAGGTAACATCTTTGCAACTTCAAATTTCAGTTACCAAAGTTTGAATTTTCAACTACATATATGGAGTTTAACAGTTCAAAATTTATTTGTTAGTTAGTATTTTTCAAATTTAACATAAGTTAGCATATGATAGTTGAAAAACACTTATTTAAAACTAGTGGGTATAAGATCAAAACCTTTTACTCTGTGAACACTGTGAGAAATCCTAGAAACTAATTCTATACTCATTTCTTCCTGGATTTCTTCACTTGAGTTCTCTTATACTCCTTTGATATTTTCTTTTCAAGCTTTAGTTTGTTTGGAATCATCAAAACACTTCTTTCAACATCCTCCCCCTTTTTGATAATGACAAAACAACTTGCAAACTGGATTAATACTTGGGTTTGCTTCCAAGAGCTCCCCCTTAACATATGCATTAAAGTTTAAAAGATAAGTGTAGCATATACAGCAGAACAAATGGAAAATATGGAATGTCATTGTATTAATATATGATATTACAAGTACAGGTTTCAAAGCAAGATAGACATTTCAGTACAAGTGATACTATAAACAAAAATGAACAAAAGCAAGTAAAAACAAGCAACCCTAAGATCTAATCAGTTTTTCTTGGGCTTGGATTTCTTACTGTAGGTTTTGCCAAAATATCTTATTCTAGTTTGCTCAGTCTTCTTCTCCCCCTTTTTGGTATCATCAGGTACAGAAACATGCATAACAAGGGAAGGAATCTATGACACTGGAATGGCATGAAGAGGAATAGGAATGAATGGCACAGTGGAGGGTATCTGAGGAAGAGGGACAGATACTTCATAACTTTTCTACTAGGAGATCAAATTCAGAAAGAGATGGAGGAGGAGTTGAAGAGGGAAACATCTCATCAAGCTTTCTCTTCTGTGCTTGCACAAAGGCATTATGTGCAAGTTCAGTAATATCTATGTAAGGGACAAGGCTTCTCTCATCATTCAGTGCAGCTTGAATAATAGGCGCAAAGGTGATAACTGCAACAAGCTTCTCCATTTGCTCAGATTGTTGGAGTGGAAGAATTGATTCCTGAGCATCTTCTACCATAGGCTCGTAGGAACTTGCTTCTTGAGGGGCCTCTTTCTCCATGCCATAATCCAAGGGTGGACCAAGGTTAGTTTCATTGCTGGAGGCTTGTGGGGTGGCTATAGTGCTAGTAGCCTTAGTAGCAATATTTTTAGCACCAGGCTCAGGAGAGTTTAGCTCGAAGGGGCTTAGTGGTTCAGGAGTGAGAGACTTGGTAGGCTCAGAGGGTCCTGGCTGAGATAGAGCTAATGTAGAGGGGATAACTCTTCTAATGTCCTCATACGCATCAGCAACCACTTTCATATTTTTAGCCAACTGAAAGATTTAACCTGTAGGTGAGCAAACTTGGCATTTTTCTCATCTTTGATGCTCAGCATGAGTGCAGATAGATTATCATATAGCTCAGTGATTTTTGTTGGCTTAGCCCATGTCAAAGGAGTAGATAGTTAAGGTGTTTGAGTGGGTTGTGGAGGAGGAGAAACAGGCTGGGAAGGTTGTGGTGTAGGCTATGTGGGTGGAGCAGCCTCAAAAGCTCTTGCTTGCTGTTGTGATTGACCTTCCTCATAGAACAAGTCTTCTGATTTCCTTGCTCCTTTCCCAACTCACCTTCCTTCTTTCCTCTCAATTCCCATCCGTTGCAACTTTTCCTCCTTGAAGACATGAGTGGGCTTGCCTTTTCCTTTCTCCAAGTGTTGAATTCTGGCATACTAAAGTATTTTGGAGATGATAGAGGTAAAGGGCGATGTGGAATCTCTCCTTTGATCTCGTGCCTTGATCATATGTTAGAGAATGATATTTCCAATATTAATCAGCTTTCCTCACATTAATGCAGCCATTACATGAGCTTCAACCCTTGTAATCAGATTAAAGCTCCCTTCTTTGTTGAATATGATCTTAGACACAATATAGTGCAAGATCCTGACTTGAACACTCAGATCAGAGGGATTCGACCAACTCAGGGGAGGCATATTCCCACGTCTTCTGAATAAGGTATCTAGTACTATGCTTTCTTTGTAGTTCAGAAATGGACCACCTTCTTCACCTACATTTTCATCCTCATCCATGTATCTTGAGGTGGAGATATCAATTTTGCGGCCATCATGCCCAGGGATTTCCAGCACTTCATTAAAGGTCTCATCAGAGAGCCAAAGAGTTTTGGACCTTAGATTAACCTGCCATTTTCCCTTTTTGCTATTATACAATAAAGCAGCATACCACGTTTTGATCACCTCATCATTATATCTTTGTTTTATTTCCAACAGGTTCTTATATCTCACTAACCATAGTCCAGCATCAAAATTGTTGGAAACAAGAAATTCTTCCAAATTTGTACAATGAGGTTTGATTACCTTCTTGTTGATAAACTTGGTGGTATACTCTTCTAGGATATGAGCATTGCTTCATGATGGCTTCGTGGTTAATAGGAATTCCTTTGACTCGGTACTGGACAAAGTAGAGGCAAC
This sequence comes from Adenanthera pavonina, assembly GCA_026686845.1. Taxonomy (NCBI): domain Eukaryota; kingdom Viridiplantae; phylum Streptophyta; class Magnoliopsida; order Fabales; family Fabaceae; genus Adenanthera; species Adenanthera pavonina. The sequence continues at coordinate 3,232,057 of JAIVEN010000019.1, read as the reverse complement.
AGTAGTAGGAAAGTGTTTCTTTGAATTAGCCTAAGGAGTTGTTTTCTACCTTTTTTATGGTGTTTCCTTGCTGGATTTGCCTTTCCTTTTCTAAGTTTCACCTCCCTTAGAGGCATACTGAGACTTTACACCCCTCTTTGGTGTGGACTCTCCTTTACCCACGTTAGGATTTTTAACCCTTGCCATTCTCATGATTGATTGTTGTGGAAAGATGCAAGGAAGGGGTTTATAAAGTGTGAAAAGGAGTTTAAACAGTCAAAAATAGAGATTCATGAACTAAATGGGTGAGAAATTAAGAGAGGACATGAATAGACTTAGGAGAGAGACGAATAGGGTTATGTCTATTTAGAACGAGACCCTTAGTTTTAGCTTGTGTAACCATTCAACAGATGAATTTTGAGGGACCAAAATTTGAATTTCGAGCAGTTATGAGTTAACCCACAAAGAGAGGCTTTTTGACAGAGAAATTTTCATCCTGAAGTTTGTCTGACAGAAGCTAAGTTCATGGCACAAACTCCAACAAACAAACATTGAACCATCAAAGTTCGAATTTTGAATGATTAAACATTAAGCAAACAAAGAGTGAGAAAGTAAACAGATGAGTTTTATCCTTGAACTTCATCTATCAGAGACCAAACAAGATAGCATGCTTCAACAGACGAATTTTGAGTTTCTAAAATTCAAATTTTAAAGTTTTGTAAAGAACTTTTAAAATGCGCATTTTGAGGTATTGAAGTTCACACAGTGAACATTTTGAACAAAGTTAGTATTCCCGTTGTTATTTAGAAATTCAAATTTTCACCAGGCAACAGACAAATTTCGAGGGACATAAAGGTACTGTAACACGTGAGAGCCATTGAAATTCATCTAATTAGCATTTAAGTTCAAATTTTGAGCATATCAATTCATTCAAAATCACATATTAATATGGAAATTCATCTAATAACATTCAAGAATTCAAATTTCAAATTGTTAAACATACAGATAGGGCCTGAAAGTTAGAATTTCCAGCTTTGCTTTATCATCTTTTGATTATGCAGGTTTGATAAACTCCATTAAACTGATTTATTATCATCTGGACTCATAAGGAGTACCTGCAAAACATCTTAAACACACTCCAATGATGAAGTTAGAATCAATTTAATGCCAAAAATTTAAATAGATTAAGTTAGAGCCTTGCTTACAACTCATTAGGATTTACCATTCCCAATTCTCTTCTAATTTTGTAGTATTTATCTTTTGCAAGTAGTTTAGTTAGAATGTCTGCAATCTGATCTTTAGTAAGGATATATTCCAATTTGATGTCTGCTTTCATAACATGATCCCTTATGAAGTGATGTCTTGCTTCAATATGCTTTGTCCTTGAATGCATGACTGGATTCTTTTTGATATTGATAGCACTTTGATTTTCACATTTTATTGGTATCTCTTTCATCCCAATCTCAAGATGTTTAAGTTGTTGCTTCATCCAAAGGACTTATGCATAACAGCTTCTTACTGCTACATATTCAACTTCTGTTGTGAAAAAAGCCACACTGTTTTGCTTCTTGCTATACCATGAAACCAGGGATCCTTCTAGAAACTAACATGTTCCACTTGCACTTTTTCTATTAGTTTTGGATCCAGTAAAGTCAACATCAGTATGTCCCATGAGCTCTTCTCCATTGCCTTTTAGATACCAGAGTCCCATATGTGATATTCCAATTAAGTATCTGAAAATTCTCTTCACAGTTGTTGCATGGGACTCTTTGGGACATGGTTGGAACCTTGAACACATACAGACACTAAACATAATGTCAGGTCTACTTGCTGTTAGGTACAGTAGGGAACCAATCATTCTCCTATACTAAGTTATATCAAAAGGCTTTCCTCCCGCATCCATATCTAGTTTTGTTGCAGTAGCCATAAGAGTCCCCATTGATTTGGTGTTTTCCATTCCAAAATTTTTCAGCAGCTTCTTCATATATTTTGATTGATTGAGGAAGATGCCATCATCATATTGTTTAATTTGTAGTCCAAGGAAGAAGTTGAGCTCACCTATCATTGACATTTCAAATTCACTTTGCATTAATTTAGAGAAATTCTTACAAAGAAATTCATTAGTAGCGCCAAATATAAAATCATCAACATAAATTTGAACAATAAGCAAGTATTTATTTTCCTTCTTGGTAAACAATTTGTATCTACTTTTCCTCTATTAAATTCTTTTTCAGTTAGAAAATTACTTAACTTTTCATACCATGCTCTAGGTGCCTGTTTTAAGCCATAAAGAGCTTTCTTGAGTTTATGAATATGGTTTGACTTTGTTGAGTCCTCAAAACCTGTAGGTTGACCAATATAAACTTCTTCTATGATATAACCATTCAGAAAATCACTCTTTGCATCCATTTGATACAGCATTATGTCTTTCATGCATAGGCTAAGAGGATTCTTGTTGCTTCCAATCTTGCAACTGGAGCAAAAGTTTCCTCATAATCTATGACTTCTTCTTGATTATATCCTTTGGCTACTAATCTAGCTTTGTTTCTAATAATTATTCCTGATTCATCAAGTTTATTTCTAAATACCCATTTAGTTCCAATAATTAGGTGATCCTTGGGTTTAGGCACTAAATCCCAAACTTGATTTCTCTCAAACTGATTAAGTTCATCTTGTATAGCTAATGTCCAATATTCATCAGTTAAGGCTTCTTTAATACACTTAGGTTCAATTTGAGAAATAAATGCATAGTTGTTTATTTGATCCCTAAGTTGTCTTCTGGTTTTAACATTCTCTTAAACAACCCCAATCACTTGATCAACTAGGTGACTCCTTTGATATCTCCGAACTCTAGGGTGTTCTTGAGAAGTTTCTTTCTTGTTTTCACATTCAACATCTTTCTCCTAAATATCTTCCTCTACATTAGCAGATTCAGATATCTTAGGAGGTTTAATTTTATCTTCTCCAGAAAAGTTGAAGTTTTTAAAGCTAGAGATTAGATCATCCTCATCTATAGCATGCTTAGAGACAATATCATTTTCAATGAAGACCACATACACAGATTCTTATATGGTTTTGGTTCTTTTATTGAAAACCCTATATGCTTTACTTTTACTAGAATAGCCAAGAAATATACCTTCATCTGATTTAGCATCAAACTTACCTAAATTCTCTTTTCCATTATTATGGATGAAGTACTTGCATCCAAACACATGCAGGTGTAAGAGATTTGGCTTCATTCCTTTGTATAGCTCATAAGGTGTCTCCCTAGAATTGGTCTAATGTAGGCTCTATTAATGATGTAGCTTAATGTGTTTACTACATCAGCTTAGAAATATTGAGGAAGCTTCTTTTTATTTAGCATTGCTCTTGCCATTTCTCCTAACGTCCTGTTCTTCCTCTCTAGCACTCCATTTTGTTAAGAAGTCCTTGGAGTTGAAAAGTTGTGATCAATTCCTTGCTCTTCACAGTACTCCAGAAAGCTTGAATTTTCGAATTCTCCTCTATGATCAAACCTGATAGACATAATAGAAATACCTTTCTCATTTTGTACTTTCTTGGCTAAGGTTACAAATGCAACAAATGTTTCATCTTTGGAGGAAAGGAACAAGGTCTAGGTAAATCTAGAGTAATCATCTACATTTATAAGCATATACAAGTTCCCACCAATGCTTTTTACTCTAGATGGACCTATCAAGTCCATGTGTACTAATTGCAGTGGTCTATATGAAGTGATTACATTTTTAGATTTGAATGATGATTTAGTTTGTTTCCCCTTGAGGCATGCATTACATTCTTTATCCGTTTCAAAAGAAATTTTTGTTAATCAAGTGACTAAATCATTCTTAATCAATTTGGTTAGTTGGTTCATGTTAACATGTGCTAGTCTTTTATGCCACAACCAACTGTCATTATCTTTACTAATTAAACATATAGAGTCTAAAGGGGAAGTTCATCTAGATTAATAGTATAGCAGCTACCATCCCTTTGAGCTCTGAGGATGACTTTGCGATCCCTTTTTTGGATGACCAGGCAGAATTTTGAGTCAAACAGTATCTAGTTCCCTTTGTCACTTGTCTGACTCACACTCAGCAAATTGTGATTAAGGCCAATCACAAACAACACCTCTTTTATAGATGTTTCAGGATTCTTTCCCACTATGCCAATGCCAAATACTCTGCCATATTGGTCACCTCCAAAGGTTACTTTTCCTCCTTTCTTGTCTCTAAGGGTGATGAACTTCTCCTTATCACCAGTCATATGTCTTCAGTAAGCACCATCCATATATGATTTGTTGCTTTTACTAACTCTAAGACAGACCTGCAAAATAAAATTCAGTTTTTCTTTTTAGGTACCCAAATCTGCTTGGGTCCTTTTCTATTGGTGGCATTTTCCCTAGATACAGATGTACCTTTGGGAACCCATTCTACCTTCCTACCTAGTCCATTTCTCTTTAACCAACATGACCTGGAGACATGTCTCTTCTTGTTACAAAAGTGACAGGTGGTAAAGGGACTGTTAGATTGTGATGCAGGAAGAATGCAATGCAGATAATATTTTTGTTTTACATATTTTGGTTGGACATAAGATTCAATGGATTTAAAATTGTAACTTTTCTTCTTATGTCTATTTGCATGCACAAAATATCTCATATATAAATTTTGATTCTTCTTTTCATTTTTTTCCTTGACTGCACAAGGATCATAACTAAGACCAGCTTTTCCTTGTGCAATTTTTTGACTTCCTAATAATGCAGAAAACATGTCTTTACGCTTGGTGAGTTTAGCCATGCTTTTCAAAAGATATTTATTGTTTTTCTTCAGTTCAATGCATGATGCATAACAAACATATTTTGCTTTATGTTGAGATACAATGTCAGCCATTTTACAATCAAAATCTAACTTGCTAATCTTCTTCTTAGCCAGTTTTAATTCATTTGCAGTTTTAATGAATTTATCATGTAGATCATGAAATGTGTTAGCAAGGCTTACTTCCCAAGAGGGGGGGTGAATTGGGAGGATCTAAATTTTTCTGCACAAACTGAAATGGGTGAAGATATCACAGTGTAATGAAAACAACAAGTAAAACAGAGTAAGCTGATAAGTAAGGATAAGGAGAGGAAGACTCAGTGATTTATCCTGGTTCGGTCTATCCACTTGACCTACGTCCAGTCCCCAAGGCAACTCTTGAGATTTATCCACTATACAACAAGAATTTCAACGGGCTTCTTGCTAATGCCACAGTACACGAGTATGCTCTGTTTCCGAGCTCTCTCAAACTCTCTAAGCACTTTCACTATGTACTTCCCAATCCCCTTGTGAATTCCCCTCACAAGTAAATCTATCTTCCAGATGAAGAGTAGATTGTTTACAAAGGTATAACTCTCTTGAATAGAGTAGATATGAAGGTTAAAGTACAGATATTGAAGTTGAGAGGGTAAAAGCTTTTGAGAAGAAGATTCAACAGAAATTCGGTATTTACAAGTTTGATTTGTTACCCATAACTTCAAATGATGTTATATTTATAGTTTTAGGTCTCAACTTTCCGTTAGAGACTAAATCTATCCAGTGGGGAAGTTATCCAACGGTTACTCTGAAAAACTATCCGTTTACCAACCGTATTTAATGCTTCTGACATACTGAAGTTCGAATTTTGGTTGGTCAACAAACGAATTTCGAAGGAACCGAAGGTTAAAGCTTCCAATGTTAAAATACGAAGTTCGTCTGTCCATAGAGTGAAATTCGAATTTTGAAACTTATAAAATATTTTCACAATGTGACATACGAATTTTCAAGAAGTTTTTCTGTAAATCGTGAACAGTGTTTTCAATTTTCTACAGTACCTTTGAAATTCGAATTTTGGATGCCCAAAATTCGTCTGTCCATTGAACGTTCAAAGAGGCACAGTAGATCACTTTCTTCGAAATTTGAATTTTGACAGAGTAAAATTCGTCTGTCAGAGACCGGTTTTGAAACTTAATTTATTCTTGATCTCAGATGATCTTTAACAATGTTTCAGATGAATTTCTTCTGTTTCCTCAAGTTGTGTTTTGTCTAAAATTCGAATTTTGAAAGAGTGACATTCGTCTATCTCAAAGAAGCTCCTTTCAGACTTATATGAAAATTCAAATTTTGCAAAGTCAAAGTTCGTCTGTCAGAGAGCATTTTTCAAACTCAATTTCTTCTTGATTTCAGATGCACTTTATCATAGTTTCAGACGAATTTCTTTGGTTTTCGCAAACTCTATTTTACTCAAAATTTGAATTTCGGAAGTGTGAAGTTCGTCTGTTACCAAAAGGCTTCTTTTAGATTTGTACGAAAATTCGAATTTTGAACAACCAAAATTCGTCTGACAGAGAGCTATCTCTTTAGACTTATTCAGTTTTAGCTCGAAATTCGAACTTCCTAAGGCAAAGTTCGAATTTCTAACTTGACAGTTCAACTTAAACTTTCAAACTTCGTTTGTTTGTGGGTGTTTTTCAAATAAGTAAATATTTAACTTCAAATTATGGTTTGAAAACATCCTTTTCTCAAATCAAAATCTTTTACCCAATCACAACTAAAACTAAAGATCCTATAAGAGATCTAACAGCAAATGCTCAGAAAATCTTCACTTGAAACAACTTTGATCTCCTTTGATATCTTCAATCAAAGCTCTTGAGTGTTGGTTTGGAATCATCAAAACTCTTGATTCAACAAAATGCATCAAGAAGTTTAGAATAGGAGGGTTCAGAATCAATTACCTCATCTTCGTGGTCACTATTAGATGAATCTTGAGTTTCTTCTGCTGCTTGTGCCATTAGACATATGTTGGCAATTTCTTCCTCATCTTCATCTTCCTCATCAGAGCTATTACCTCATACTGAAGAGATATAAGCCTTTTTCTTTTTGCCATTGTCAGCCACTTTCTTTTCTTTCTCCTACTTCTTCAGGAACTGTGGGCATTCCTATTTAATGTGTTCTTACTTTTTGCATTCATAGCAAGTAATAGGCTCTTTGCTCTCTTTCTTGTTGTCTGCGGCTGCTCCTTTCTTGAAGAACTTCTTATTTCTCTTTTTGTTGTAGAATCTTCCAAATTTTCTGACTAACATAGCCAAAGTTTCTTCACCTTGTTCATCATCATCATCAGTGTCTTCTTCTCTTTCTTTTGCAGCTTTTAATACAAGACCCTTTTTTCTTCTTGTCTTGACTAGCATCCTTGAAAGCTTTCATCTTGCCCTCATATTCTTCAAGACTTCCAAAGAGAGCTATGACAGAAGCCATTGACTTTCCTCTGGCTTCTTCTATAGCTGTTACTTTTGGTTGCCATTCCAGAGGAAAAGCCCTGAGAATCTTTTTGACTTTCTCTGGCTATGTGTACTCCTTATCGAGGCTCTTTAGTTGATTTACAATGAGACTGAATCTCTTATGCAAATCTTTGATGCTTTCACCTTCCATCATTCTGAAACTTTCATATTCACCTATACAGAAATTTAGTTTGTTCTCCTTCACTCCAGTAGTTTCTTCATGAACAATTTCCAAACTGTCCTACATTCCTTTAGCTGTAATACATTGAGACACCCTGTAAAATTTGCCATGATTGAGAGCACTGACCAAGCAGTGTTTTGCCTTGTAGTTGAGTAGGACTTTTCTCTTATCTTCCTCATTCCATTCTTCTTTTGGCTTCTCTTTGTACTTGCCATCATACTGTAACTTCATTAGGACAAAGTCTCCCTTCTGGATTACTGACCAGATGTCTAAGTCAATAGAATGAAGATAGATCCTCATCCTCATCTTCTAGTATCCATAATGCTCTCCATTGAAGCTAGGAGGTCTGTTGGTGTTGTTTCCCTTAGGAAGAATGTTTTCTCTAAAACTAGCCATTGATTCTCCCAGATTGTTATATCCTTCAGTTAGGAGTCCGGACTCTGATACCACTTGTTAGGTTTGCTAGCTTCCCAGGGGGGATGAATTGGGAAGTTTAAAATTTTTTGAGAAATAAGAAAAGAGTAGTGAAAGTAAAAGTTGTAGAAAACAGATTGTAGAATATAAAAGGCAGTTGGCATTGTAGAGGAAGAAAGGACATAATGATTTATCCCGGATCAGTCAGCTTCTCTTGACCTACTTCCAATCCTCAAGCCAATACTTAAGATTTTCCACTATCTTACAAGGATTCAGTGGGCTCCTTGCAATGCCACAATACAGTTTTATGCCTAGTTCTAAGAGCTTACAAATTTATCACTCTGTATTTTAGTAAAGTGTTTCCCAAATCCCTCGTGAAATCCCATCACAAGAAAATCTGTCTTTCATATGAAGAAAAGATTGATTACAACAATAAAACTCTCTAATACAGATTAAATATGACAGTTGAAGTGCAATAAATGAAGTGTGAGAGAGTAAAGGGCTCTGTCTAATGATTTTGACAGAGTTTCAATATATACAGTATAAAATTGTTACCCACAACTTCAAATGAAGTTCTATTTGTAGATTTATGTCTTAACTATACGTTAGACACAAGATCTAGCCATTAGAGACATTACCTAATGGTTACTCTACAAAACTAGCTATTCACTAACCGTATTTAATGCGTCTGACACTCAAAATTTGAGTGTCAATAGACAAATTTTGCAGAAACCATAAATTAAAGACTTTAACGTTGAACTTCCAAAGTTCGTCTATTCAAAAGTGAAATTCAAATTTTGATTTTGACAAATATTTCCCATGTTAGAACATACAAATTTTCAAGTTTAAAGTGTATCTGTTAAGTGTGAACAGTTGTCTCATATTGCTATAGTGTACTCGAAGTTCGAATTTTAGGGATCCAAAATTTGTTTGTCAGTGAGCAGCTTAATATGGCACAAGAGTTCTACTTTTCGAAATTCTAATTTTGAGATTTCAAACTTCGTTTGTCAGAGAGACTTCCAATCAGACTTATACGTTTTAATTCCAAAGTTCGTATTTTCAAAACCAAAGTTCATCTTTCAATGGGACTAACTTTGAACTCTTTTTACATTCTAATATTAGACATACTTTGACATAGCTTCAGCCAAATTTTCCAGTTTTCACAAATTATACTTGTCTCAAAATTTGAATTTCAATCACCTGAAATTTATCTGTCAGAGGTAACATCTTTGCAACTTTGAATTTTAGTTAGCAAAGTTTGAATTTTTAGCTACATATATGGAGTTTAACAGTTTAAAATTCGTCTGTTAGTTAGTATTTTTTAAATTTAACATAAGTTAGCATAGGATAATTGAAAAATACTTATTTAAAACCAATGGGTGTATGATCAAAACCTTTTACTTTGTGAACACTATGAGAAATCCTACAAACTAATTTTATACTCATTTCTTCCTGGATTCTTCACTTGAGTTCTCTTATACTCCTTTGATATTTTCTTTCCAAGCTCCAGTTTATTTAGAATCATCAAAACACTTGATTCAACATACACTCTGCACTCTTACAAAGTGTTTCCCAAATCCCTTGTGAAAACCCCTTGCAAGTCTAATAAACTCCATTATAGTGATATTACTATCATTCAAGTTCATGAGAAGTTCCTGCAAAATATCTTAAACACACTTTGATGCTTAAGTTAGTATAAATTTTAACAACTTAACTTCAGAAAATTAAATGGATTTAGTTAGAAACTTGCTTACAGTTCATTGGGATTTACCATTCTGAATTCTCTCCTGATCTTACAGTATCTCTCTTCTGTAAGTGGCTTTATTAGGATGTTTGCCAGCTGTTCTTCAATAGGGACAAATTCTAACTTGATATCTCCTTTCAAAACATGGTCCCATATGAAGTGATGTCTATCTTCAATATGTTTTATCCTTGAATGCATGACTAGATTATTTGTGATATTGATGACACTTTGATTATCAAATTTTAATGGTATTTCTTTCATTTCAATTTCAAGATCTTCAAGTTGCTGCTTCATCCAAAGAACTTGAGCACAACAACTACCTACTGCTTTATATATAGCTTCTGCTGTGGAGAGTGCTATATTATTTGCTTCTTGCTAAAACATGAAAACAGGGATCCTCCCAGAAATTGGCACGTTTCACTTATGCTCTTTCTATTAGTTTTAGATCAAGCAAAGTCAACATCAGTATATCCTATGAGCTCTTCTTCATTGCCCTTTAGATACCAAAGTCTGATCTGTGATATTCTAATTAGATATCTGCAAATTCTCTTCACAACTATTGCATGGGACTCTTTGGGACATGATTGGAACCTTGTACACATGCAGACACTGAACATAATGTCAGGTTTACTTGCTTTTAGATATAGTAGGGAATCAATCATTCTCCTATATCGAGTTATATCAAAGGCTTTCCTCTTTCATCCATGTCAAGTTTTGTTGCAGTGGCCATAAGAGTTCCCATTGATTTGGGTTTTCCATTCCAAAATTTCTTTAGCAGCTCGTTCAAATATTTTGATTGATTGAGAAAGATTCCATTATCACATTATTTAATTTGTAGTCCAAGGAAGAAGTTAAGCTCACCCATCATTGACATTTTAAATTCACTCTGCATTAACTTAGAGAAATTCTTACAAAGAGATTCATTAGTAGCACCAAATATGATATCATCAACATAAATTTGTACAATGAGCAAGTCTTTATTTTCCTTTTTAGTAAATAATGTTATGTCTATTTTTCCTCTGTTGAATTCTTTTTCAATTAGGAAATTACTTAGCTTTTTATACCATGCTTTAGGTGCCTATTTTAAGCCATAAAGAGCTTTCTTCAGTTTATATACATAGTTGGGCTTTGTTGAGCCCTCAAAACTTGGAGGTTGATAAACATAAACTTCTTCTATGATATAACCATTCAGAAAAACACTTTTTTACATCAATTTGATACAACATTATGTCTTTTATGCATCAATAAGCTAAGAGAATTCTTATTGCTTCCAATCGTGCAACTGGAGCAAAAGTCTCATCATAATCATTGTCTTCTTCCTGATTATATCCTTTGGCTACCGGTCTAGCTTTGTTTCTAATAATTGTTCCTGATTCATCAAGTTTATTTCTAAATACCCATTTAGTTCCAATAATTGGGTGATCCTTGGGCCTAGGCACTAAATCTTAAACTTGATTTCTTTCAAACTGATTAAGTTCTTCTTGCATAGCTAATATCTAATATTCATCAGTTAAGGTTTCTTCAGTACACTTAGGTTCAATTTGAGAAATAAATGCATAATTATTTATTTGATCCCTATGTTGTATTCTGGTTAACATTCTCTTGAACATCCTCAATCACTTAATCAACTAGATGACTCATTTGATATCTCCAAGCTCTAGAGAGTTCCTAAGATTCTTCTTCATTATTACCAAATTCTACATTTTTCTCTTGAATATCTTCCTCTACATTAGCATATTCTAATATTTTTGGAGTTCAGTTTTATTTTCTTTAGAGATGCTTAAATTTTTAAGACTTGACATTTGCTCATCCTCTTCAAACTCAGGTTTACCAATAGTTTCATTTTCTATGAACATTACATGCACAGACTCTTCTACTGTCTTAGACTTTTTTGTTGAACACTCTATATGCTTTACTCCTATTTGAGTAGCTAAGAAATATGCCTTCTTCTAACTTTGCATCAAACTTACCCATGTTTTTCTTGCTGTTGTTGTGTATCTAGCAGAAAAACATGTAGATGAGAGAGATTGGGCTTTCTTCCCTTGTATAGTTCATATGATGTTTTGCCTAAAATGGGTCTGATGTAGGCTTTGTTCATCAGGTAGCATGCTATGCTCTCTACATCAGCCCATAAGTACTTTAGCAATCATTTTTCATTCAGTATTGCACGAGTCATTTCTTCCAGTACTCTATTCTTCCTCTCCACAACTTCATTCTATTGAGGTGTCCTTGGGGTAAAGAAGTTGTGCTCTATTCCATTTTCTTCACAGTAGTTAGCAAATTAAGCATTTTCAAACTCATCACCATGATTTGTTCTAATACACACAATAGAGCAACCTTTCTCATTTTGGACTTTCTTAGCTAAGATCAAGAATGCTTCGAATGTTTCATCTTTAGAGGAAAGAAATAAAGTCCAGGTAAATTTGGAAAAATCATCAACTACAACAAGTACATATAGATTACCACCAACACTTTTGACACGGCTAGGACTTATCAAATCCATGTGAAGCAGTTGCAGTGGTCTAGTTGTAGTGGCAACATTTTTGGATTTAAACGAAGACTTTGTTTGTTTCCCCTTAAGGCAAGCTTCTTGTCTCTCAGCACAACGAACTTTTCTTTGTCTCCAGTCATGTGTCTTGAGTAGACACTATCCAACTACCATTTATTGCTTTTCTTGGCCTTGAGACATTCCTGCAAAACATATTTTATTTCTTTTCTTTAGGTACCCATATTTACTTAGGTCCTTTTTTGTTAATTTTTCTCGTAGGTACTGAAGCACCTTTAGGAAACCATTTTATTCCATTGCCATTACCTTCCTTCTTGTATACACAAGAAGAGGATGTGTGACCTTTCTTGTTATAGAAGTAACAAGTGGAGAAAGGGCTTGATGAAAGAGATGTAGGTCTGAAGTAATGTAAGTAATATCTATCATTTTGACTCTTTGGTGCAGGATATGACTCTATGTTTTGTGCTCACTTGACACCTTTAGCATGCACAAAATTTCTTAGATAAAGATTTTGTTTCTTGCATTTCAGTTTTTCTTTAACAGTACAAGGATCATATTGTAGACTAGTTTTACTCTGACTAACTGTTCGTGTCCCTAGTATTACCCTTACCATATCCTACCCTTTAGTGAATCTAGCCAGGGTCTTATGGAGATATGCATTTTTATCTTTTAACTCACTACATGAAGAGCAAACAGATGTGGTAGAAGGAGTAGATGCAGTACAGGATGCATGTGACTCTTTTTCATATTTGCTTATTTTTTTTAGCCAAATGCAACTGCTTAGACACTTTGACAAACTCAGACATTAATTCGTTGAATGCATTATGCAGTTTAGTGTATGATGGTTTAGAATTATTTACCTCTGACTCACTATCACTGTCTTGGTTCTTTTCCTCTTCTTCTGCTTCTTGAGCCATCAAGTAGAGATTGGCAATTTCATTATCTTCTACTGCTTCTTCTTCATCTAAGCTATCTCCCCAGATGGATGATATAAAGGCTTTCTTCTTTCTCTCTTTCTCAGTCTTCTTGTCTTTTCCTTGCTTCTTAGCTAGCATAGGACACTCCCAATTGATGTGTTCAGGCTTCTTACATTCATAGCTTATGATGGAGTCTTTGCTTTCTTTCTCATTACTAGTGGCTCCGTCCTTCTTTATGAACTTTTTGAATTTCTTCTTCCCATACATTTTCCCAAATTTCTTTACCAGCATGGCCATCATTTCTTCATCAAACTCAACATCCTCTTCAAAGTCATCATCTTCGGATTCTACTTTGAGAGCTAGGCTTTTCTTTTTCTTTTTCTTGTCTTGCTTCTTTGAGTGCTTTTAGTTTGCCCTCATATTCCTTAAAGCTACCAAAGAGTGCTATAACAGTGGCCATTGATTCTCCTCTAACTTCCTCTATGGCAGTCACTTTTGGTTGCCACTCGATAGGTAGGGCCCTGAGAATTTTCCTAACATTTTTTGGCTATGTGTACTCCTTGCCAAGGCTTCTTAGTTGATTCACAATGAGGGTGAATCTCTTATTCAGATCTTTGATGCTTTCAACTTCCTTCATTCTGAAGCTCTCATACTTGCCAATGCAGGAGTTCAGTTTATTTTCTCTTACTCTAGTTGTCCCTTCATGAGCAATTTCTAAAGTGTCCTACATACCTTTGATTGTGGTACATTAAGATACTTTGTAAAATTCATCCTGGTTAAATGCACTGACCAAGCAATGTTTTACATTATAGTTGAGCAGGACTCTTCTCCTATCTTCATCATTCCATTCCTCCTCTACCTTTTCTTTGTATTTGCCATTATCCTGCAGCTTCATAAAGACAAAGTCACCCTTTTGGATAACTAACCAGATATCTAGATCAATAGATTGGAGATATATCTACATCCTTATCTTCTAGTATTCATAGTGTTCTCCACTAAAGACAGGAGATCTGTTAATGTTGTTCTCTTTGGGTAGGATGTTCTCTCCAAAGCCAGCCATATATTCTCCCAGATTGTTAGATCCTTCAATTGGGAGTTCAGTCTCTGATACCATTTGTTACATTTGTTGGCTTCCTAAGAGGGGGTAAATTGGGAAGTTCATAATTTTTCTATTAAAATGTGATAGAATAGTGATAGTAGATGTTTTGCATAAAATAAAGTAAAGAGAAATAAAGCAAATACAAAGTAAAAGAGGAAATGACACAGAAATTTATCCTGGTTCGGTCTGACCACTTGACCTATGTCCAGTCCTCAAACCACTACTTGAGATTTTCCACTATCTTGCAAGAATTCAGTGGGCTCTTTGCAATACCACAGTACAAGCTTATGCTCTATTCTAAGAGCTCTCAATTATACACTTTGCACTTTTACAAGGCGTTTCCCAAATCTCTTATGTAAACCCCTCACAAGTAATCATTCTTCCAGATGAAGAAAAGATTTTATACAGAATGAATAACTCTCTAATACAGAGTGGATAGGATAGTTGAAGTGCAATAAATGAAGTGTGAGTGAATAAAAAGTTTTGACTAAAGATTTTAGCAGGCTTTCATTATTTACAGCATAAATTCATTTCCCAAAACTTCAAATAAAGTTCTATTTATAGATTTATGACTTAACTAAATGCTAAACACAAGATTTAGCCATTAGAGACATTACCCAATGGTTACTCTACAAAACTAGCTGTTCACCAACCGCATTTAATGCATTTGACACATTGAAATTTGAATTTTGGGTGCCAACAGATGAATTTCACAGAGACCATTGGCTAAAGGCTTTAACTTCCAAAATTTGTCTGTTCAAGAGTGAAATTTGCATTTTGATTTTGTCAAATATATTTCATGTTAAAACATACGAATTTTCATATTCAAAGTGCATCTGTTGAGTGTGAACAGTTGTCTCATGTTTCTATAGTGCACTCAAAATTCGAATTTTGGGAGGCCAAAATTCATCTATCAGTGACAAGTTCAACATGACATAAAAGTTCTACTTTGAAAAATTCAAATTTTGTACTTTCAAAATTCATTTGTCAGAGACACCTCTAATTATCACAAGTCTTCATTCCAAAATTCAAATTTTGAAAACCAAAATTCTTCTATAAGAGGGACTATCTTTGAATTCTTTTTGCATTTTATTATTAGATGACCTTTGGCATGACTTCAAACGAATTTCGCACTTTTCACTATGTTTGACCATAAATTCTAATTTCATAACTTGAAATTCGTCTATCAAAGGTGATATATCCAGAACTTCGAATTTTAGTAAGCAATGTTCGAATTTTCAACAAAATATATAAGGTTTAGCAACTCAAAATTCGTCTGTTAGTCAGTATTTTTTAAATTTAATATATGTTAACATAGGATAATGTGAAAAACACATTTAAATGCAGTAGGAGTTTTGAGTCAGTGAAATCAAAGCCTTTTACTCTGTGTATAAAGTGATAAATCCTAACAACTAATTATTCACCAATTTCTCCTTAGATTACTTCACTTGAATGCTCTTATACTCCTTTGATATGTTCCTTCCAAGCTCTAGTTGTTTAGAATTATCAAAATACTTGATTTAACACTTATGAGTTTTATCATCTTTTGACGCCTGATATTTACAATCTCATAATCAATATCTTTTCTAGATCCAAAATTCTTTATATCCATTTTACATTCTAAAAAATTTTTATGGCCTCAAATATTAGTTATATTACAAAATTTTCGAAGCGTTAAATTTTTTTCTACGTGCCCTTGCATTAAACGTTATATTAAATGTTTTTCATCAATCTAAGCAGAGTCTTTAACGAGGCTTTGTCTTCCTCCTTCATTTCATTTATCCTGTCTACATATACGCACAACGAAAAAAGGAGATAAGAGTTGCATATTTTTTTAAGCACCTAAAGGAGATAACAGATAATAGCTACATTTCACTTTTGGAACTAATTAAGTGATTATTGATATGGAATGTGGGTTTAATTAGAGAAAGGAAAAAGAAAGAAAAAGTTATAAAAAACAACTAACTTGAAGGAATTTCGGAGATATAATTAAATCCAACATAACTGGTTGTTGATTAATATATAATGTAGAGGGAGGGACATGGAAAGAGTTGTTTCAATAGGTCCATGGGAAGGCCAAGGTGGGGACCCGTAGATTTATACAACACACGAAAGTATAATCATGTGTGTGGGTTTAAACATCGAGTTTATATCTTTCCGGGACTAAACTGGCCATGGTTCAGCCACTTTTGGTGGCAACTCCAATGACTCGGTGATCGAAGAGAAATCGCAAGCTTAGCTTTATTACCTATTATGAATTGTCGACTAAATAATAACAAATCACACATATACATATAATTCATAAACAAATAAATGAATATATCTATTTAATAAGAGGAGTAGTCGTACTAACAATAATAATATGATAATAATAATTTCAACCAATAAAAATTATAGTTTTGATTTTATCTGATAATTTTTATTTTTTGTTATCATTTAGTTCTAGCAAAATTATAAAAAGTTCAAAATATTAATTTTAGATATGAATTTGTTTATATTTAAAAGTGATAACAATAACACAATTAATGTCATCCATTGCTTATTCGAATTCAAATGGAATTTGGTAATATCAACCTTTTTTATTTTATAAATTATATATTTCAAATTTAAAAAGTTAAAAATATCGTGCATCAGATAATTTTATAAAATATAATAAAACTGACAATTTTTTGGACAAGTTGGCAATCAGACGCACAGTGGGAGTGGTTAGAGCTTGGAAATGGCACTGGTGGGCATCTAACTACAGAACTAGGGACATGATCAAATTGTCATAGCAGCTTTCATGAGATCCATGCTATACATATCCACGGAGTCATCGAATAAGCGAAGAACGATCCATTCTTTATTGCTCTCCGAATATATTCTAGAGAAGAAGGATATCTGCTCTCTCGTACGTGCGCTTTCCTTGAGTGCAAGTATTCATTGAACAAAGACACCCAATTGTACGCTTGGCCCGTGACAATCACAAATGGAATCATGAAGGAATTAGACAAAAGCCAAATTAAAGGAGGCTAGCTGTGTGTTTGATTGATGGAAAACGTGTTATCAAGTTCAAATAATAATTCAGTAGCCACTGCTATATAGGGACAAGAGACTAGATATATCCTCATTCAATTGATGACAAGAGTGAAGGCAGTCCTTATAGGGACCAGCCACTACTCTATTGGAAGTATTCGATATTGAACAAGGACATTAAAGGCAGTCCTTTTAGGGACCACAGTCCTCAGGGACCATTAATTTTATCATCTATTATTGACAGTCATAAAATCTGCATCAGTGGAGTGTTCTATGGAATTCATATTTTGTTACTCCCTCCGTTTAAAATTATAAGGCACTTTTTGACAAATCCTCTGTTTAAAAATATAAGGTATGTTTTTTGTTTTCAAAAAAGAATTGATAAGCTTTTTACCTCTAACAGTTATTTGAAATTACATTGCTATTGTTGATTATTAATACCTTTGGCTGTCTTTCATAACCACATTGAAGAGGTGCAAAAGATAGAAAAATTATGACATTTTTAACTACTAAATTTTTTGGTAAAAAAAAAAACTACTACTAAATTGTCTTAAGTAAAGTAGTTAAAAGTGCCTTATAATTTTAAACAGAAGTAGTATTTATTTTAAATTAATATATGAAGTTTTAAATAGAATAATATGTTACATTAATTGATTCTATTATATTAGTTATTAAATAGTACTCCCTACGTTTAAAATTATAAGGTTCTTTCTGGAGAACACGATGTTTAAATATATATGACATTTTTGTGTTTTCAAAGAGTGATAAATAAAATTTTTACAAAAATACCCCTAATAATTAATGCTCTCGTACAAATAATCAATGACTGTGAAGCTATATTAAATATGGGCAAATATAGAAAAGTGGAGCTATTTTAAACAACCTAACTGTTTTCCTTAATGGAAAAGAAATAGTTAAAAGTACGTTATAATTTTACATGCATGGAGGGAGTATATATAAATGATAAAACTCACTTGGCCCATTAATTAGGAGAGAGGTTTGGCAGTTTGGAGAAACTTGATTTCTAAAATAATTTTTTTCTTTTGTTTTTCTTAAAACCAAAGTTCATATCTTGGAAATGATAGCTCTCATATTTTAAGAATTTTTTAAAAATGACTTATTTAGAAGAGTTTTTATTTCTTAATACAGCAATATGCATGCACAAGCATTTGGTACTACTGAATCAAATTCATACATTAACAAATGTAATTGGAGGTAGCTTTAATATGATTTTTTTCATTTACACTATTTAAATCATTCGATCGTATTTAATTAATTATTGAAAAAGTGTTTTACTATTTACTTTGTTGAATGTTGAGATGCAGCTGTTATTTGTTATCTCTTTTAATAAGTGATGGAAAAAATGGATATAAAGACTTTTCAATCTAGAAAACATATTTATTATGTGGTTGCAAATATAATGTGTCAAAAGATGATAAAACAAGGGTAGCCCATTAAGAGACAGACATGCAGGCATTTAGGATGAACTTGATTTCTTTTTTGATCTGGTGCCCGGTATCCTGGGGTATTACGGATTCATTGCTCACCTTCAGATTAATCTAGACCCCCGTTGTGTGGGACCTTTCGGTAGCTCATGGGTACTGATGAGAAGACCTCTTTGAGTCCTTAATTTTTTTAACGCTGCTATACCCCTTAGAAATCGATACCTCAACCTTAGGGAATGCTGGATGAACTTGATTTCTAAATACAATATTATTTTTCTTTTTTTCTTTGATTTTTTAAAAATTGAAGTTCAGGTCTTGGAAATGAGGGCTCTGATGTTTTCAAAATTCTTGTAAATGACTTAGTTAGGATGGTTATTATTTCCTGATGCCACAATATGCATGGCATCAGCTGGTAATACTGAATCAGTTGGCAAAGAAAAAAAAAAGGAATATAAAATCAGATTTAAGCATTAAGAGACCTAATTGGAGATGGCTTCAATATGATTTTTTTCATTTATAAGATTCAAACTTTTCAAGCTTATTTAATTGAGAAAGTGTTGTACCCTTTGCTTAGATGAATTTATTAAATGTTGATCGACTTGCAACTCTTATATGTTATCTCCTTTATGTGGTCTATATATATAGTACTAACTAGTTGGGACAAATGAAATGAAAGAGGAAGACAGATCCACATTAAAGACTGTCCTTAGATTGATGGAAAACATCGATCTAGTATAATGTTTAAAGCAAGCGCATTTCTGGTGAAAATTTTAATGCTTTAGATACTTTGCAATGTGATTTATACTTAAAACTTGTTAGAATGTTAAATAGATATAAAGACTTTTGGATCGAGAAAATATACTTATTATGTGGATGCATGTATTAGATGTCAAACGATGATAAAACTAGTGTCGAACATTAAGGGAGCGACTTGGCAATTTGTAGGAATTTGATTTTTAAAAACAATATTTTTTTTTCTTCTTTTCTTTGTTCTTTACAAAACCGAAAAAGTTCATATCTCAAAAATGAGGGATCTAATTAATATTTTTAGAAATTTTGTTCAATGACTTATTGGGGAAGTTTTTATTTTTTAATATAATAATATGCATAGCATCTGGTGCTATTAAATTAGACTCAAGTATTGAGAACATATTATATCTTGCTCAAGAATGATAAAAAAGCAAATATATGTGTTATTGGGAGCATTATCCTCTTATGAAGGAAAATTTTCAATTTAAACTTCAATAATGTCAAGCCAAAAAGGAAAACAAAAAAAAAATCCGGTTGGTTCTAAGTTGAGTGAATCTTTTTTAAAAAACAAGCAAACAACAAAAAGCAGTAGCATTACACCTTGTGCGACTTTTCTTTTTGACTTCTAAGTTATCAAAGGTTCGAAAAAACTTTATTTTTTTGGCCAATAAAACAAAAAAAGAAATAGCTCTACTTTACTAGGTTATAAAGTCAAAAGATAGCACAATATTTCAGGCCAATGATTTTTCATGGAGATTCTTATTTGTTTAATTTAAATGTTTAGAAGTAAAATAATTTACGATGAAGTCAAATAATTCTCACGGCAATTTCTAAGTTTATCATGTGAATCATGTTTTTTTGTCATACTATGTAGAATGACATTACTTTGCAGTTACTTTTGACTTTAACTCAAATTAACAATTACTGTTGAAAAATTCCAAAAAACAAAATTCTTTTAACATTTTTCAGAAGCCTAAAAGTTAATGCTAAAATTGGTCTCTTAGTTCACCCCCTTTCTTTCAAGATTTTCAAAATTTAGAAAATGTCTACCAGCAAATTTCATTTTCCTTACTAACTTTCAAATGTTCCTGTTTTACTAATTTAATTTCAAATTTCCTGAAAAATCTTGCAAAAAAATAAAGAGAGGGAAAAACTAATAATTTAGTCCCTATAGTTTTACAAATTTTGTAACTGAGTCTCTATACTTTAACTTGTAACTCAATCTCTATAATTTAAACTCGTTGTAACTTAATCCCTGTACTTTAATCATGAGTTACATTGAGTAAGGACTGAGTTACAATAAATTTAAAAGTATAGGAACTGAGTTACACCAAGTTAAAATGTAGGGATTGAGTTACAAAATTTGTAAAACTACGTGGGCCAAATTATTAGTTTTCCCAAAAAAGAAATAGTATGGCATTTCATGATCGATCTATTACTAATTAAGGACACTAATAAAACTCTTAAAGCATTGTATGCGAATGCAACATTCCATTCTTGTTTGAATTATTGGAAGTGAAAGCTTGGCACCAGACGCAGCAGGAACCTCATCAGGATCACGTGAAAACATTCTTAAAAAGCAAAAGCAACGGAACCAGACAATCTAATCCATCATGAATATTTGTTGTACAGAAACAAAACCTTGAGCCTTGTTTGGATTCACAGTAATTTCAGAGACAGTCATATCATATTATTATTTCTTCATATCAGAATCTAAAGAGATTATCTGGTTTAACATAGATGCCAATGGCATCCAGGTAGTGGTCAGCCCTTCCATGAAATCCAACCACTGTATTATTGTTCAAAGGGACTGAGAAAGCAGTGCCAGAAGGTGACCCAAAAGGTCCGTACCTAGCGTGGTTTGTGGTAAACGACAAGGATGTGATCGTTATACTTTGATTCGTTAATAGAGTGGCGAAAATTCCAAACGTCCCACTTATGGATATTAGGTACTCAGAAGGATAGTTAATATGAACCTGCAAGTCATATAGACACGTGTGTTTGTACAAATCAAAATAAGCAAAGCTAGATCAACCAACGATAGATAGATAAATAGATATATTTCAGTTAGTTGTTTATGAATTATTTAAATGTCTGAATTGTTTTATCTAGTAAACTTGAGAATTCACAATAGGGAATAATAATGCTTACGATTTCCCTTCGATCACCAGCTGTGTCATTGGAGTTGCCACCAAAAGTTGCTGAACGATGGGCAGTTGCGTCACGGAAGGATATAGACTTGATATTTAACCCCACACGCATGATTATCTGGGTTATACCTTCATGTGTTGTATAAATCCACGGGTTCCCACCTTGGCCTCCCCATGGACCTATTGAAATAATTCCCTCTGTGACCCTCTGCATCATAATCAACTACACAATTAATTTGGATTCAAACTAGATCATAAATGTCTAATGCAAGTTTGGTGCTTCATGTCTAATGCAAGTGAAAAACACATTTTATTAATTGCAAGCGTATCTGAGCCATTTAATATTTGAACTGATCTTATCCATCTATTTTTTTTTTAGTTTGATTTCAGCTTCTTCCTCATAAAAAAAAAAATCTATTGTTTTTATAGGTTCCATATTTTAATAGAATTAGTTCTTATATTAAATGTGGCCAAAAACTTTTTTTAAGATTAAGTGATTCATATGTGTCAATAAAATTATGTACTTTTCAGTTGTATTAAACATGAAGCATTGAAATTTGCATTAGACGTTCAAAATCCCATTCGAATAAGTGATTTAATTAGATCTCTGAAATTCCCTGAAGTTAGTTGTTTTGATGAATTTTCCTTTCTTTTTCCTTCTTCTAATTAAACCCCCTTTCTATATCATTAATCTCTGTTACATTTAGAGAGTTCCAACACCAGAACTAGCTTCAAGTAGCTTCTATAATTAATCTCTAGAGAGGATCCTAATGCTTGAACTTGCTATTGTGAAAATATTAATTTTCAAACCTTCTAATTAACTTACCGGTTTCACTTGGATGCCAATCGCGTTAAGGTAATTGCCTCCTCTTCCATGGAATCCAATCACTAGAGAACTTTGCATTGGTATGGAGAAAGAAATGCCAGAAACAGTCCCAAAAGGTCCGTGTGTGGTAAGATTTGTTATAAACGATAGTGACGTGATCACTGTCTGTCCATTATAATCTCCATACGTACCAGCTATGGATGTTAGATGCTCAGAATGCCCATCAATCTCAATCTATAAACACGTTAACATGTTGCATCATGGAATCAATATGTGTATAAGTATAATAATTAATTAGCTCTCACACAAGAATGAAAAATTAACCACACTCACTATTCTTTCGTCACCAACGTCATTTGGATCACTGCCACCAAATTTTCCATACTCATGGCCATCTGCCTCTTTAAAAGCAATGGACTTGATATTGGCTCCCTCATGAAGAATTATCTCTTTTATCCAACTTCCCACCCTAAAATCAAAAGATTCTCCACCTGTACCACCCCATGGCCCAAATGAAATGCTTCCATGTGAACGTACCTACACCAATATTATAACATTAGTTTTCTTCTCGTGGATTTAAAGCATCACATTCCAAATCGATCAACGGTAGCATCACCTACAGGAAATATGTAAATAAAACGGGCAAAAGTTTTCATCTTTTACTTTTTGATTAAAAAATTTATATGTGGATGATGAAGTAGACCCCTGAGAGTCATATCACAATCATATAATTGTGCATTTTCTGATTTTTTTAAATTAAGTGTTACAAAAAGTAAAAATTATTCGATCTCTATAATCATACAATTATATATGCAGTAAAATAAAAAGGAGACAAAGGGGAAAAAAATATGAAAACTACAAAATTACTCACGACTGTATGACTCTAGATGGTCTGTTTTCTCATCTCTAAGTTTTGGAATCAAAAACTTAAAAAAGAAAAAAAAAGAATGAACCCGCAGTAGAGGGACCCAAGACCTGCGTGCAAATAAAATAACATATATATAAATGATGACATAATGTTGCTTTTACTTAATTTTTATTCTTGGACGCTGAAAAAAAGTAATAAAAATCCTCTAGTAATGAAACAATGTTCCCATATATCCTGATTAAGAAAAATGAAATCTAATACATGATTTACTGATTTATTACATATAGTTGAATTAATTACTTACCGATTGCACAAAAATACCAAGTGCATTAAGGTAGTAATCATGTCTTCCATGGAACCCAACAACGACACTATCTGCTATCGGGACTGAGAAAGGCTCACCGCTATCACTTGTTCCGAAAGGTCCATAAGTGGTGAGATTTGTAATAAACGACAGGGACATGATCACTAACAATCCATCGTACTCCCCATAAGTTCCACTGACAGATTTCAAATACTCTGAAGGCCAACGGATTTCAATCTACGCATGATAATATACGCACACAACACACACAAGAGTTAATTAAGTAAAATAACTATGATTAAGTGTTGAATCTATTAATATGTGTATATATATATATATAATTAATCAAGTCACCTCTTTCTCTTCAACCCTGTCATTGGGGTTCCTCTCACCGAGTGTTCCAGAAATGAAACCATTGGCATCTCTGAAACAAATGGACTTAATATAAACATCTTCGTGGATGATTATGTCAGTTATGGCACGGCTTGTCTTGAAACTCCAATAATCACCACCTGGACCTCCCCACGGTCCTAATGAAATAATTCCTTCCAAGGATCCCTGAACATAAGTCAACAGTACCGGTTAGAAATCAGATTTTGTGCGTGGGGTGGGGGGGAGGGGAGCTTAGAGAAAGTGTCATACCATTTGCTTAGATGAATTTGTTGAGTGTTGATATATATGCAGCGATCTTACCTCTTATCTCCTTTAAGTAGTCAAGGAAAAATATGCAGCTTTTATCAACTTTATGTGGTCTATATATATAGACAGGACGAATAGGAATAAAGGAGGAGGAAGACAAAGCCACGTTGAAGACTGTCCTTAGGTTGATGAAAAAAATATAGTGGGGGAACGACACTTAATTAAGCACCAAACTAGCAAATTAATTCAAGATAAGGACAAAAAAATTTAAAATACAAAATAGGATCAAATGTCCTTTTATGATTTTAATCTTGATAGTAAATTTACCTACACACTCTTTTAATTTTTTCATTATAAATTGAAAAACATAAGTTGCAACTCTTCGTCTTTAAGTTGCAAATTAAGGAATATCAGTGTTAAATTAAGGGAAGTAGTGTTAAATAACTTTGTTAAGTAATATTTCGACTTTTTCATTGTGAATTTGGAAAAATTAGTTGCAAATTCTTTATTTTTAAGTTGTAAATTAAGAAAAATAAATATTTAATTATTGAAAGTATTAAAGAAATTTAATAAATTGAGGAACATCATTTGCAAATTAATGAACATGACTAATAAATCAGTGAAAATGTCAAAGAAATTGTCAACTAACATTTCAACTTTTTCATTATTAATTCAGGAAAATCAGTTGCAAATTCTTTATTTTCAATTTACAAATTGAGGAAAATGACTATTAAATTGTAAGAAGCATTACAGAAATTTGATAATTTGCAACTAATGTTCCTTAATTTGCAACAAAAAGATGAAGAATTTGCAGCTGATGTTGATCAATTTATAATAAAAATTTAAAAGGCCATATAAGTAAATTTACTATATTAAGATAAAAATCATAAAAGAACCTTTTGTCCTCATTTTGTATTTTGATATCTTTTGGTCTTTATCCTGAATTAATTCATTATATTGATCCTCAAGTGTCATTCCCCCAAAATTTATTATAAAATCTAATTAAATCCCCGCTTCGTTCCTTCTATTTTCTTTTTTTTTTTCCCCTTAACCATCACTTGAAGAAAGTTTTTTATTTGTTTTTTGTTTTTCTTATATCTATATGTCATTTTTCTTGCTATCTATAATTTTATCTGTTAAATAGTAAGTAATTCAGTTAGCCACTATTAGGGATAAGAGACTACCCTTAATTGATGAAAACAGTGATGCAACAATACTGGAACAAGTCATTGACCACTTTTTTTTAGTTTAATCACTTCAATAAAAT
This sequence comes from Adenanthera pavonina, assembly GCA_026686845.1. Taxonomy (NCBI): domain Eukaryota; kingdom Viridiplantae; phylum Streptophyta; class Magnoliopsida; order Fabales; family Fabaceae; genus Adenanthera; species Adenanthera pavonina. The sequence continues at coordinate 3,206,668 of JAIVEN010000019.1, read as the reverse complement.
AAAATACTTTAAAAAAATAACATTTTCAATATGAAATATTTTAAAAATAGTACTAGCGATGGATCTAACATTGCAAAAAGAAAAAAAAAAGTCTATATAAACTTCAATAGCATCATGACAAAAACAACCAGTAAGGACAAAAAAAAGCCCTTTGTTTATAGATTCATTGCACGCTCAAAAAGTAATTTGCAATTTGAAGATGATAACGAGATCCAGCTAACTTGGGATAAAGTATATCAAATAAATAAAAAGACTTTTAGAACTAAGAAAGATATTTATTATCTGGTTGTAAATATTAGATGTAAAAAGATGATAAAACTCTGGCAGTCCATTAAGAGAGCTTTTTTCTTTTTGGAAGAACTTGGTTTTAAACCAATAGTTTTTCCCCCTCAAAACGAGGAATCTATTATTTTTAGAATTTTTTAAATGATATTTTAAAAATTTTTGTTATATAACTCTCTGATATATAATATTATTAGATTAAATTTAAGTATTATTAGGCATAATTAAGAGTAGTTCTTCTAATATAATTTTTTTTATTCACAAAGTTTAAACCCTCAATCTAATTTAAGAAAAATCAATCACTAGACTCAACTTCTATTGATTATTTAGAAAAATTTGTATAGCTTCTGTGATTCTTACGGGGGGAAGGGGGAATTATGTAGGTAATATATTTTCAAAGAACAAAAAATCTATCATACCTATTACTGAAGAAAAACGTGGAAAATAAACTTAAAAAATGTCGTCCAATAAGAACAAGAGAATGGCCTTTGCGATTGATGATGACACTGCATTATTAATTGTGACTTCAAGTTTTGCGATCCTATCTATGCATGTCTTGCTTTCTCGTGTTCTTCAATTTTTTCTTACTAATGTTTCTTCTTCTTTCGGGGTACATGGGACAACTAATAAGCTTCTCTTTTGGGGAATTAAAATTAAATATTTTACTAATTTTTCCATTTACATATCATTTTAAAAGTTTAAAATATCATTAACTATTTATTTTTTTAATTATACCCTTGTCTTTACTAGCTTTAATCGTTCTACATACTTATCATGTCAGTGACACAAGAGACTATCCTTAGTTGATTATTACTGTGATGCCGATGTATTGGAAGTATTCACTGAACAAGACGACCAACCTGCATGCCTTTACGGACCAGTGCATTGCGACCTTTTGGCCCGTGACAAATGGACTCATGCACGGAGGAAGATGAGTCAAGTTATCACGTGACAATTATTCATAGGGAGTTTTACCAAAAAAAAAATTATTCATAGGGAGAATGACAAACTGCACCCTGTAAAACTAATATTTACAATTTGAGATTTTGAAATGTTGAAATTATGACGAAGGGCCATGGTTCTGTTTTGTCATTGAAATGAAAATGAAATTACATACTCATCCTCTAATTTTTCTAAAATTACTTAGATCTTACTTTTATTTTTATAACCGACACAAACTTCTGTTAAAAATTAAAAAATAAATTGTACTTGACTCCTTTTCCAAAAGAAAAAAAGATCTCTTATATTTTGAGGAGGGTTTATGTATTTTAAACCAAAAAAATGGAAATAACATATGTGTAATTTTTTTCCCCAAAAAAAATAAAACTCAAAATTAAAGGTTTGAATAATTTATTATTTGTTTTAAGAGAAGTATGTATAGATTTAAAAAACTGACCGGAGAACCATCATTAAATTTTGTGATTCAAAAAAAAAAAATTAGGTGGATTGGGTTCTCAAATTTCAGAAATTTTTGAGTTTTAAAAATATATTAAGTCTATGTAATTTTTAGTATTTTTTTTTTGAAAAAACAATCAATCGATTTTAGAGATAAAAAGCATGTAATTTGAATGAAATTATTAAAAAAAAAACTAGAGTTGGGTTGGTACATGACTTACACTTTTTATAATTCCTAGACACTTCTTTGTGCATTGCACATAATTTAAAGTAAGTAAAAGATGGAGAAAGGTAGGTGAAGCATTAAATTTTGTGGAGAAAAGTTTAGTTTAGGATCTTGTAAGAAAATATATTTCAGTTTATAACCTTAAAATAAGAAGTTTGCACTTTCCTTGACGGGAAGTATTCATTGAACAAAGATGATCAACCTGTCTTAATTTAAGGACCAGTACATTAGATTGTTACCATACGTTTGGCCCGTTGCAACAACCCTCATTACATTGTCCCTAACTTGGTCCCTAGCTAACTAAGTATATAGGGCGTTGTGTGCAGAACCGGAGGAAACAGGACGGAGGAAAGCTCAAAATGGGAGAAAATGAGCTCCCCGTTGCGGCGAGAAGCAGGGCTGCTGCGGAGAGAGAGCTGCCAAAAGCAATCAAGCCATGGCGGGCTTACTGGTGTGGCAGCGAGCGGGGATAATTTTGCTTAAATCGGAAGCATTTCAGTCAGACAAAAAAGAAAGAAATGGAGGGAGCAGCGAAGAACTCTGCTAGGGTTTAAAATTTCTGGCCTTTGGGAGTAATTTTTGACCTCTTGAAGCTTGGATCTTGGTTCGTAAGTGATCCCTACTCCTCCCTCTCCATTTTCTTCTGTTTTGAGTTGGGATTTTTTGGGTATATGTTGGGATATTCAGTTTTGGACGAATCTCACCAATTAAAATGGGTGGAATGAGATTTATTAAAGTGTGATTTGGTGTTTATGATGCTTGGGTATGAGTTTTAGAGAAAGTATGCATGATTTAAGCTTAACCCTATGTAGAAATTGTTAGAGGAAGTATGGAATTCGAGGTATGTGTGGTTGAGTAGAGTTTGAATGGTCTCTAAGAGCTTAATAATGCATGAAAGTGGGGTTGGAACCTTGGGTTAAACCTAAATGGTGAAATTGTAAAATTTGGATATTTGGATTGTATGTTAATTGAGGATTTTATGGTATTGTAAATGTTGTTTAGTTGATCGGAGAAGCCAAGTCGTGGAATTGACATTCAAGAAATCTTGTGGAACTCAATGTACGCGTGGTAGTGACAATTGAGGTAACCGGGTGTTTATATTGTCTGTATGGTTTATGATAGTATATGTGTATATATGCATGTTCCTTTTCATACCACGATATTGGTTGTATATGTGTATGGTTTTCTACATATCATGGTATGCACATGGCTAGTTGATATATGGTGATTGTATATGTTGTGTATGTATGATGTGTAGCATCCTCATATCATTGCATACTAGGATGTCCATATGATGCTTGTGATGATGATATATATGTGTGTTTGAGGCATCTTGGCATGACATTGGCATCATCACCATATGATTGCACAACGAGAGATTGATGTTGAGGTGATGATGATGATGTGATGGAAAATCCCTACAGCTAAATCCTCTTCTCGGAAGAGCCACGCGACAGTGGATAAGATGATAATGATGAAATATCCTTGTTACCAAATCCTCTCCTTGGGAGAGCCAGATGGTAGTGGATTTGGGGATGCACCTTCCTTAAATCACCACCAATTCGCAGTGGTCCAAGGGAAGGAGGACCGCGGTCCAAGGTCTAGTGTAACCATTGGCCGGGTTACATTAGGGTAAGATGAGCTTGGTGATGTCCCAGAATCAGTCTTCACTAACTGTTGGAAGGGAATCTTCTATTAAAATATCTTATGATGATGGTAGCTCATGGTTCTAGCCATGTATGAGGTAGAACATGCATACCATTCATTAGCATTACATTGCACCATGTGCATGATTGTGTGGATCAGTATATATATTGTGTGTGGTTATTCCCGATTACTCAGACTTTTTCTCACATCCTTTTCCCATAAACTAATATTGCAAGTGAAGGTTCTGACACTAGTCCGAAGAAGACAAGGGAGTAGTGTACCGAACATGGGAATACCAAGTCTATGTAGTGAATGTGTGTAATGTCTATGTAAGTAGGATAGGTTGACTGTAATGGATATATAATATTGATGATGAATGATATGGAAGGATGTTGTATGTATATTTATGTATGGTGAGCGAATGTGATGAGTATGATGTATTGTGATGCATGTGTATTTCAGGATGTTGAAGGGTCAATATAGCAGTGTGTGAACCCAAAAGGGGATTTGGGACTTCTTGGTGTGTTTTGCGGCGAGTAGTCCATTATGTCGATTGGGGGATCAAGAGGGATCAAATCTTAGAGGAGTTTTTCTTTTGAGGTAAAACCTCTTTGAACAAGTTGGCTGAGTCGAATAGGACCTGTGTGAATGGTCCTAAATGGTCAAATTGCCTCAGGTGGCAAATGGGAGTTGTAAGTTGTGAGTTTTGGTCAAAAAGTGGCCAAAATGGTATTAGGTGTCCAAAATCTCCATACAGTGATGGATTGAGGTGAAATTGGTGTCCATGGATAGATTAGGATAAGATTGACTTGTAGGAGTTGGAATTACGTCAATCGGAGGTCGGAGCATAAAGTTATGTATATCGGAAGTTCACCCCAAAAGCTGAATTTTTGCTGATGTTACATTAGCAAAAGGGCATCGCGGCACCAGAAAGCCAGGCCATGGTGCCAGTGAGTCCGAAAGCACCAAAGCTGCAGCAGAACTGTAGCGGCCACAACCCTGCACACTGTTCTGGCTATTCTGGTGTTTCTTGAGGTATTTTGTGGCATTTTCCACTGCTCTATTATCTTGGAAGTTAAATTTCAGATGTTTGGGCTGTGTTTAGTTGGTTTTTAAATATTTTGGCCAAGGTAGGAGGTGTATTGGAGTAAGGTATTACACCAATGACAAAATGGAATCTCGGGGGATGAGAGCCAAATTAAATTAGGCTGTGTTGGATTGAAGAAAAACTTGTTATGAAGTTCATATAGTAATTCAGTAGCCCCACTGCTAGGGACAAGACAAGAAACTATCCTCAATTACTTGATGAAAACAGCCACGCCACTATATTGAAAGTATTCAATTTTGAACAAAGACACACACACACACACATATATATAAAGCCTGTCCTTAGGGACCACTAATAGTAAGAATAGTTCAAATCAGACTAGACTTTGGCCAAACTAAATGTAGGTCTAAATATGACATTTTTTGTTAAATAGGCCTAAATATAAGTGGCAAAAGGAATAGACCTACATTTAGGCCTTTTTTAAGCTGGCAAAGATGGTGGTAATGGCATAATTAAAAACGTAATATATCACATTAATTGACGCTGCCTTACATTAAGTTGTACCATTCTCTCTCAAAGCCATTATTAGATGAATCTGACAGTATACATTAACGCAATTCTGTATCCATATATATATATGAACGATTTGATCCATTAAGTGTGTGTGTGTGTGTGTGTATAATTTTTTATTGGAATAATGATAATAATAAGAATATAATTAAAATTTTTGGTCGAATTACTTATTAGAAGTCATTCTTTCACAACCATTATTGTCCTTTTTTCGCTTCAAATATAGTCTACATCCATCGGTTGAGAGAAGAGTTTGATTCCAGTGTGATTGTATTTGGACGGTGTCCTATACCATTGCAGAAACAGCACAGCTTGAGAAGGAGATATCAACACCCAACATACTCAACCATATGCAAATTCCAAGGCCAAAGTGTGAAGTGGCTTACCATGTGATTTTCGTAAACTAGTTCTGTTCGATTCAAACATTTTTAGAATGTAAACTTGATAATAAGACTTTTGGATCAAGAAAAGATTTTTATTATGTGATTGTAAATTTTAGGTGTCAAAAGTTGATACAACTCGTGTGGCCCATTAAGAGATGGACTTGGCAATTTGGAGGAATTTGACTTCAAAAAAACCCTCTTCATATAAAGGATTTATGAAGAGCGTTTTTTTAAAGATAGAGAATTTGCATAATGGATTTATGAAGAGCCTTTTTTAAAAATCTCAGAACTGTTTCACTATTTTTTGTAAAAAGTCTTGTACTAGAGAATATGAAAAACTTTTAGAAAGCATATAATAAAATGAAATAGAAGGAATTGTTCTTTTTAATTATATAACAATACCCACATCTTCGCTAGCTTTAATAATTTTTTTTTAATAAACCTAGCTCTAGTCATTTTACACACTTATCATATGTTAGCGACACAAGAGGCTATCCTTAATTGATTACAACTATAATGTTGGTATATTGGAAGGATTCATTGAACAAAGACAATTGACCTGCCTTCGGGGACCAGTGCATGGCTATCTTTTGGCCCGTGACAAATGGTATATGATGGAAGATAAGGCCAAATTATATCTCGTGACAAACTAACAATTGCTTCCTCCAATTTTCTTATCTATCACTTTTGAAATTTTTTCTTATTATTTGTCAATTTAATATATTAATTCTATTCCTAATCTATATATAGAAACCTTAAATAACATATAAAAAAGAATATTCCTTAAATGACATATTGACAAACTGCACCTTGTAAAACTAATATTTATAATTTGAGATTTTGAAATGTTCAAATTCTGATGAAGGGCCATGGTTCTGTTTTGTCATTAAAATAAAAAAGCTTATTTACAAAAATGCTCCTTAGGTCTATTGTTTTGTGCAACAACCTACTCCAATACATCTTATGACTTGACTAAATATTCCAAATACGAACCAAATACAACCAAAACACCTTGATTTGACCTCTCAAAACTGTCGGGCAGTGGAAAAGCACCACAAGACACTTGAAGAACACCAGAACAGCCATGACAGAGTGCAAGGCCGTGGTTGCTACACTACTGTCATAGCTCTAGTGCTCCCGGGTTTTAGTATTGGCGAAACAGGGGGTCTATCGCTGTGGCATCCCTTTCTTGCTTTACATCAGCAAATTTCTAAGTTCCAGGACGAAATTCAAACACGTATAACTTTATACTCAGACTTTTGATTGACCTGATTCCAACTACTACAGGTAAATCTTGTCCCAATCTATCCACAAACACTAATTTAATCTCAATCTATCTCCGTGAGGAGATTTTAGATACTGGACACCATTTTCACCATTTTTTGACCAAAACTCTCCATAAACTTCCTCCATTTCTGTAACACCTTATATTAAGGCCCATTTCCCGTGTATTAGATCATTTTAGATGCCTTTTATCATAGTTTAAAGACTAGAATTATAATATAATAAAAATAGAATTTTTCAAAATTCGGGGTACTGTTCATTTGGTAATTTTCCTTTTACCCGATGAACTTAAAAATTCATAACTAAATCTAAAACATTCATCTTGAGCTGATTCAAGTCTCTAAAATTTTATTAAATTCAGATCTACATAGTAAAAATATAAAACAGTAACTTAATTGGGCTAATTTATACAGTAATTTTGTGGATATTTACTATTTATTTGGTCATTTTTCTATCTTCCAGTTTTCCGACCTCAATTTTGAAAAATCATATTTCATTCTATTCTATTCCAAATTATGCATACTCTATGTCATTCGAAATCTATATATGTCTACTTGTAGACATATTTTTCTTATACATTTATTTTACTTAAACAGGGCATAACTTTAATTTAAATCATGAAGGGTTAGAATCCAACTATTACTGGAACAGTTTTGGGAAAACTTACATATCTCTTGTTCTATAACTCCAATCACTTCCAAATCAGTGGCATATGGATCTTAAGACATATATATTTTTATACACATAAACTACTGAATTTTTGGAATTCTGTACGATTTTATGTTATCTTTTGAAATTTTTAGTACTTAACTTTTAGTTTCCCATTTTCCCAATATTGTCCTATTCTAAACCCTAACTTTGAAAATTCACCATTTAATGTATACAACTCCAAATGGTATGGATTAGGTGTCATATTAAAGTTTGAGATGCTCTCTATCTGGTATAAAAATCCCATAAACCTAACTTCATATTAAGTATAAAAAAAGGGCGAATGAAGTAGACACATCTGGAAAATGCCCTATTTCAATCTATATTGCAATTTCTTGCCAAAACCCATGCAAGTGAACTCATTTTAGCATGAAACTTGGTAGAATATAACTTCATATCCCAACATACAGAACTGGAAATTTTCATACATTTTCTACAATATTAACATATTATTAACTATTTTACAATTTCATATAAAACAAGGCACAAATAACCATTCACATTATAACACAATGGCTTGCAACATCATTTCCTTCTTCATGCCTTTTCCTCCTTCCTTAACTCTTTTGCATTGGTTCTCCGTAGTATGGTTAGTCATTAGAGGGGGGTGAGATTCAAAGAATCTCAGTAGCAATCACCATTCATGCAATCATATTATCACATTAAGCATATGATCATCATAAAACATCAAGTGGATACTTTTAAACATTCATGCCATAATATTTTACAAAAATTTCGGTAGATTTTTATTTTGTATTTTGGATATCTCGAGGTCTCAAAACCCCTCAATTAACTCAGCTAACATTCTCAAAGCATCACAATTGATCATATCAAATAATAGGCAAGTCATCAAACTCATTGGAAATCACATGACAATATAAGGCAAGAATAGGTAAATTGCTACCTTTATGCTTTCTCTTACTCCTCCACTTGACACCAATGCTCCCACTAGCTTCCTTGGGCTTCTTCAAGGCCTAATGCATCATCAAACAACTACTCAAGCTAATGGTTCCATGACTTTCTTCAAAAAGTGTTCATGAAACCTAATTCTTCAAAAATTCACCAAAAATTCATTCCTAGCTCAAACATGATGAATTATACCTTTATTTCATGTAATTTTTCATGAGGAATCTAAATATGGCCTCAGAAGTACCAAATTTCATTCCTAACTCGGTTACTGTTCATTCCGAATTAAACTTCAAAAACCTAAAAGTTTCACTTTCTTAATCTTAAGCTTTTTCATGAAACCATCACTTGTTCCTAAGGTTTTTCACCATGAGGAACTCATTTTTGGCATAAAAAACGTGAAATTCCAACTCTAAGTGTGAAAAATAACTCATCCAAAATCAAGAGAATTCAAGAAAAATTACTACACTTTGTTATACAATAAACTACTTGCATATTTAAGCTTTATGTGTAGTCTAGCATTTCCCCTATGATTTATGGTTGGAAAACTCTATTTCTTGTTAAATCATGCCATGGCCAAAACCTAAGGGAGTGGAGAGGGAAATCTAATCCATGGTTCAAGCTCTATAGACCATAAATAGCAAGCTTGAAGATGGAAGAGCAACTTACCACAAGTGAAGCTTTCCATTTACCTTGAGCTCCCTCTTCCTCTTCCTCTCTTTTCTCTCTTCTCCCTTGCATTTTTGAGCCTCTGTTTGGCTGTTGCTTGCTCGTGAAAGTGAAGTGGAAAAGTGAGTGATTAAGTGGTTAATTATGTAGCTTAATCATAATTAACCCTTAATTAAAGTTACATTACTTTTTGGTCAAAAAGTGATAACTTCTTGAGGAAGTTTTCATACAAAACATGCTGCCCAAAGCTGCCCCAAGCACGCAGAGAATGAGTACTTTAAGTGTTCAAGATTGCTCAATTTTTCCTGGTCTAGATATATCTTGAATCGGATAATTTTGAATCGTACCGATAAAACTACTTTTTATGGTAAATTAACATTTTTGCGCTACAGGACTATTCCAATTTTACTTTTATATTTCCATAATTATCATGTCCCAAATGGTATCTGTGTATGGCCCATATCCTGACCCAATTTCTTTTTAACCATTGGTAGGGCCCACAGTTTACTTTATCGGTTTACTGTTACTTTTGGACACTCAGCACTGATTATTTTTTTATCCTTGAACATTAACCCTCAGTGCTATATGCCATTGAACTGCTCTTGTTGAGGGCTTCGTTTTAACAGAAATTCTACATATTTACAAAATTACCCCTGACCTGGGGTTACATTATAATTTTTGAAACTTTCAAGCCATTAAGTGTAATTTTTCCTAAGACAATTTTAATACTCATTCCGTGTAATTTTCATGACTTTAGGGACATAGATGTCCTTTTCATAATTCTTTGGAGACAAAAATATAATTTCTCATTTTTCCATCCGACCGGGAAAAATGACCTCTTTGCCATTTTTCATGCAAAACGGTGTTAGCCCGTTTTTGCAAAATCTCTATACATTTCTAGATATTTTAGCTTTCTTGGGATGTTACAATTTCCACCAAAAGCAAATGGGCACTCAGAGACCATTCACATAAGTCCTAATCAACTTAACTAACTCGTCTAAAGATGTTTAATCTCAAAGGAACCACTCCCTTGAGAATTGACCCCCTTGAACCCCAATTGCCATAATGGATTATTTGCCCTAAACCACACCAATAAGGCCTAATTCCACCTTTGGTCTCACATACACTACTATTTTGACACAACATCACTCCAAACCATACATGGGTCACAATACATCACATCATATCATATTTATCACATACAACACCATCTACATTGACATCATTAACATTATCATCTCATGTTATCCAATACATTCATGACATCATTGTCAGCACTTACATTACAAGCCACCTATCCTACTTGACTCAACATACATAGACAACACACAATTACACTAAAATGACTTGATATTCCCAATACTGGCATAGTTATGCTTCCTTTATCTTCTTCGGACTAGTGCCAGAACCTTCACCTAAAAGGTTTGTGCATGGGAAAGGGGGTGTAAGACAATGTCTTAGTAACCGGGAACAACCACACATAATATGTATACTGATCCACACAATCGTGCATATGGCGCAATGAAATACAATGAACGGTATGCATGTTCTCCCTCGTACACGGCTAGAACCACATGTTGTTGTCATCGCAAGACATTTTAATAGATGATTCCATTCCAACAGTCAGTGAAGATTGATTTCGGGACATCACCAAGCTCACCTTACCTTAACGCAACCCAGCTAAAGATTACACTAGAGCTCGAACTGTAGCTCTCCTTCCCCTGGACCACTGCGAATTGGTGGTGATTTAGGGAAGGTGCATCCCCAAATCCATTGCCACCTGGCTCTCCTGGCTATAGAAGAGGATTTAGTGACAGTGATGTTTCATTATATCATCTTGTCTACTACTGCCTGGCCCTCCCAAGGAGAGGATTTAGCGACAGGGATATTTATCTTATCATCATCATCTATCATATTATCATCACCTCATCATCAATCTCTCACTATCCAATCATATGGTGATGATGCCAATGTCATGCCAACATGCCTCAACACACACATATATATATATGTATAATCATCACAAACATCATATGGACATGCTAGCATGCAATGGTATGGGGATGCTACAAAATCATACATACACATCATATACAATCATCATATCTCAAGTAGTAGTGTGCATACCACGATATGTAGAAAAATCATACGCATATACAATCAATATGGTGGTATGAAAAGGAACATGCATATATATTTCTCAACATATAATCACATAATACAAACACCTAGTTACCTTAGGTTGTCAATTCCACACACATGTAATTCCTCGAGCTTCTTGGGTTATTCAACATGACTGGTACTCCTCTGGTCAACCACACAACCTCTACAATACCATAGCACCTCGATTAACACAGTATACCACTTGACCAAAAACCACAATTTGACTATTTAAGCTTGACCCAAGGTTCTAACACCATTTTCATAGATCATTGAACTCCTAAAGGCCATTTAAACTCTAATCAGCGCCACACACTTCGGATTCCCAATTTCCTCACACAATTTCAACTTAGGGTTAAGCTCAAATAATGTATATTCCCTTTAAAACTCACACCCAAGTATCACAACCACCAAATCACACCTCATTGATCCCTTTTCATCTAATTTAATCTGTGAATTTTGGCCAAAATGGCAAACCCAATTATATATATTCGAAAACCTAACTCAAAACCAATGAAAATGGAGAAGGAGGAATAGAGATCACTTACCAACAATTTACCATGCTCCAAGAGGTTACAAATAACTCCCAAGGGCCGAGAATCATGAACCCTAGCTCTGTTTCTTCTTTCTCCCTCAGTCTCTCTTTTGCTCTCTTGTTCTTGGCCAAACTAAAATGTTTCATATTTAAATAAGATTTTCCACGCTTGCCATGGCGTGGAACTTCTCGGCATGGAAAAAATTCAACAAAATTCAAACTCACTTGCCTTGAAGGTCCTGCCTTATGTTGTGACATCGTGCTCCTTTGTCTCCAATTTAAGCTTTTCCTCTGAACCTAGTCCTTCCGGTTTTGAACACAACACCAATTACACTTAGTTAGCCAGAGACCAAATTGGGATAATGTAATAAGGATTGTTACATTCTTCCATCCTTATAAAAATTTAGTCCTCGAAATTTTGATCTCTTACATCAAACAAAAATCTTTGGATACCTCTTTCGCATGGATTCTTCTATCTCCCATGTGGCGTCCTTGGTTGTTAAGCCGCTCCACAATACCTTTACTAACTTAATGATCTTATTTTTCAACTGCTTCTCCTTTACATCAAGGATTTGTATCTACATGACTTCAAAAGTCAGATCCTCTCGTACTTGAACTTCTTCTTCATCAATTATGTGAAACAGAACCGAATGATACTTCTTCAATTGAGACACATGGAAAACATCATGTAACCCTGTGAGATTAGGTGGTAGCGCCACCCGATATGCTACTAGCCCAATTCGCTCTAGAATTTGATATAGACCCATATACCGTAGAGTAAGCTTCTTCGCTCAAATTGATCTCCCAACACCTATTGTAGGAGTGACCTTCAAAAACACATGATCTCCTGCATCAAATTCCAATGGTCCCCTCCTTCTATCTAGATAACTCTTCTGCTGACTCTGAGTAGCCAAAAGCTTCTGTCAAATACTCTTTATTTGTTGAGAGGTTTGATCCACAATATCTGGGCCCAAAAGACTCCGTTCACCAAGTTCAACCTAACACAATGGTGATATGTACTTTCGACCATACAACACTTCATACGGAGCCATTTGCAAACTCGAGTGGTAACTGTTGTTATAGGCAAATTCAACCAACGGTAGGTATTGATCCCAATTGCATTTATTCTCTAGAACATAAGCTCGTAACACGTCTTCTAGAGTTTGAATTGTTCTTTCGGTTTTCCCATCAGAATGAGGGTGATAAACCTAGAATCTCTGTCTAACACAATATTCATTGGGACTCCATGCATTCTCACAATCTCATTTACATACAATTGGGCCAATTTTTCCATCGTAATGGTCTTCCAAATGGGAAGAAAATGGGATAACTTTGTCAATCTTTCCACAATTACCCATATTGCATTGTGCCTTGAAGAGGTCCTTGGTAATCCCATTACGAAATCCATGGAGATACTATCCCATTTCGACTCCGGGATCTCTAGAGGTTGCAATGTACTCGCTAGAAATTGGTGTTCAATCTTCACCTTCTGATAGATTAGACATCTTGCCATATACTCTGTGATGTCCTTTTTCATGTATGGCCACCAATACCCTCACTTCAAAAATTGGTACATCTTAGTGGTACCTGGGAGAATAGTATACCTGCTCTTATGAGCTTCCTCCAAAATAATCTCTCGCAACCCCACAACATTTAGAACATAAACTTAACCACGGTACCTGATGATACCATCCTCCAATATATCAAAGTCTTAGGTTTCCGCTATTTCAATTCGTTCCCGAATACCCAAAAAATAGTTATCCTTCAACCAAGCACAGCAAAGGTTCCTCAATAAATCACTTGATACATTGATAGATCCCATGACTAGTACTCCAGGATGGACATTAATGGATAACTTCATATCTCTCAAGCTTTCTAGCAACTGTTGCTCTCTCATCATCATAGTGGCTATATGGATCAACTTTCTACTCAAAACATCTGCGCCACTACATTGGCTTTCCTAAAATGATACTTCAAAGCAAATTCATAATCCTTCAGGAATTCTACTCATCGCCTTTGCCTCATGTTCAACTCCTTCTAATAAAAAAGAAGCTTCAAATTTTTATGATTACTGAATACCTCAAGCTAAGCACCATAGAGATAATGCCTCCACAATTTCAAAGCAAACACTACAGCCGCCAGCTCAAGGTCATGAGTAGGATAGTTCTCCTCATGAGGCTTCAACTGCCTTGAAGCATATGCCATAACTCTTCCTTGTAGCATAAACATACACCCTAGACCCTTCTTAGAGATGTCCATATAAATTGTGGACGGCTCAGATGGGTTAGGGATAATTAACACTGGGGTGGATGTTAGATGAACCTTCAGCTCTTAGAATGCTCTCTCACACCTATCATTCCAAATAAAAGATCGATCCTTATGGGTGAGTCTAGTTAATGGCATAACAAGCTGAGAGAATCCCTTGATTAACCTTTGGTAATAACCAGCCAATCCTAGAAAGCTGTGAACTTCAGTCACAGATTGCAGCCTTTCCCAATTCAATACTGCTTCTACTTTATTAGGATCCACTGCTACACCTTCTATAGAAATTACATGACCCAGAAATTTCACCTCCTATAGTCAAAACTCGTATTTACTAAGCTTGGCATACAATTGGTGATCTCGCAACACTTGTAATACAATTCAAAGATAGAATGCATGCTCTTCCTCACTCTTGGAGTATATCAAGATGTAATCAATGAATACCACCACAAACTTATCCAAATATGGCCGAAAACCTTGTTCATATAATCCATGAAGATTACTGGGGCATTGGTCAACCCGAATGGCATCACAAGGAACTCACAATACTCATATCGAGTTTGAAAAGCAATTTTAGGCACATCTTCAGTATGTACCCGAAGTTGATGGTATCCCGACCTCAAATTGATTTTAGAGAAACTGAGGCACCTATCAACTGACCAATCAAGTCTTCAATTCGTTGTAAAGGATATTTATTCTTAATTGTCACTCAATTCAGCTGCCTGTAATCAATACACAATCTGAGGCTACCATCATTCTTCTTAACAAATAACACTAGAGCTCCCTAAGGTGAGACACTGGGTATGATGAAACCCTTTTTTAACAAATCTTCAATCTGCCTTTTAAGCTCTTTCAATTCAAATGGAGTCATTTGATATGGAGCCTTCAAAATAGGACTTGTTTTGGGCACCAAATCAATGGAAAACTCAAGCTCTCTTGGTGGTGGCAAACCTGTAATCTCCTTTGGAAACACATCAGGATATTCACATACAACCGGATATCTTCCTATACCTTCTTCTACATCCACGTTAATAGAGAAGAAAACTAGAAACCCTTGACATCTCTTTCTCAAATACTTGTCAGCTTGGGCTAAGGACAAACAAACATTTTCATCCCCTTTGACACTAGGGATATTCATGGGCAATGACACAATCTTCCGAGCACAGTCAAGAATAGCATTATTTGCCTTTAACCAATCTATCTCAATGATAACGTCAATCTCTTGCAATGGTAGACAGATTAGATCTAGAGTAGTACTTTGATGTTTAAAACGAACCACATAGTTCAGACAAGTTTGATCAGTTCTTAATGAAATTCCCGTAGGTATGGATACCGACAATTCAAAAAGTAACTCCATTGCCACAATACCCAATCTCCGAGCATAATCAAAAGATATAAAGGAATGTGATGCACGAGAATCAAATAATGCATGAATAGAGACACCATTAAATTTAAGTTTACCTCTAATCAAGTTAGGTGCTACATTCGCTTCCTGTCGGGTTATCGCGAAGACTCGATCGGGCATCGTGGGTCTTCTCATCGTATCATCACGCCTTGACTCATGACATCCCTATGGAATATGTCCTGGCTTCCCATAGTTATAACAAACCAAGCACGGTAGATCACCGTGACTCATCCCACATTTAATGCATGGATTTGAGGCACTACCTGAACTGTATTAAGGTGGGTCTAAGTCTCTTCCTGCATATTCACTTTAACTAGGACTCTCTTGGTCAAAGCCTCCTCAATAAAATGTTCCTCTACCATACTGACACTACTATAAAAAACACCATTTTACATATGTTATTTTGGGCTTTTTATGGTTGTTCTTAAAGTAATGTAGAAGCTGCAGACATAAAAAGTTTAGCATTTTACGTCTGTTAATTAACAGCCATAAAAAGATAGCCTTTTTACGGCTGTTTTTTCAGAAAACTGCCATAGAAAGGTCACCCTTCTACGGCTGTTTTTTGGATAACAGTCGTAGAAAGGTCACCCTTATATGGCTATTTTTTAGCGAACAGGCGTAGAAAGGTCACCCTTTGACGGCTGTTTTTCTAATAACAGCCATAAATTGAAACTTTTTTTTTATATTAATGCTTTATAACTATCCATTCCCAAACCTGTATTTACAGCCAAAATGTACCAAATAACAAAGCAATTTTTATAGCCAAAAAACTAACTAGCTTTTTTACATCATAATAGCTATATACAACATCTAACATATTGTTCTAAACTATTCCAATCAATTAAAACTAATCTATGTGATAACAAAATATACTCAAATGAATCAAAAAAGAAATTTTGACCACATGTTCCAAATGTGGTCAATTTCTTGCTAGAGATATGGACGGTCATCATTGAAATGTTGCAGGTTTAAGACTTATATCAACACGAGTCATATAATAATAAGTCATTAGTAAAAGAAACTAAGCTATAGATGAAATAATTACCTTATCCAATAAGTCAACAATATTACCAGTAATTATGTCATACATTTCTCTCATAACATAGTAGCCACACTCTGTTCCCCCAGGTTGGCGGCGAAACTAAAAATCAACAAAGAAAATGAGCAAAATCAAAATACTTGGATTAATTTCCTTTAAGGTTAGGATAAAACTACATACGTACATTTGGGTATTTCCATTCCATTTTTTTGGCCTCTTGTGTGTGTTTCCCACCCTTTATTTGGTATGTCTTCATAGCCCTATAATCAAATACATGGAAATAAGTAAATTATAGACTAAAATCTATTTGATATGTTACATGTGATCACAAACCAAAGTTTTACACAGGTATATACTTACAGATGAACTACGTCACGAAAATCTTTGGGTGCTTTTCCATCTTTCTTTTCTTTAGGTGTTTTTCCACCATTCTTTACTTTGGGTGCTTTTCCATCATTTTTACTGGAGTTATTTTTCTTCTTTTTTTGGGACTCATCTTCCTTGTCTCTATAAGAATCAAACCAGTAGGCGGTGCACCGCTCGGGGCATAACACCCGCAGCATCCAATGATTACTACAATATATTAATTAATGTTAATATTATATCATTTGCAGAAAGTCTAATCACAACTACTTATTTGTATATGATTTTTAGACTTGTTACCCATAATGAATAAAAGGGTTCTCTACAATTGTATTTCCAATGTAGTTTCCCCAAAACAAATTAAATGGTCTCTTATTTCTGAAATACTCAATCCCTTCCCATTCAAACATTTTACACAAGGATAGTAAAACCTCCCATTATTATTAGGGACATTTCTTTTAGCAAATTCTAGAAACTGCTCAACCTCATTCTCATATTCATCACTAGTCCTTCTGGTCTTTATCCAACTACGATCCATCACTACCTATCTAAACATCCATAAACGAACAAATCAAATTTGAAGTATAAATAATCCCAATGCATATATAACCAATTGTATAAGGCAAATGGATAACGAAATCTCCAATCAATATAAATATTTAATCGAGCAGAAAACAGATTCATTTCTGTTTTAGAAGTTTTGCTCACATCATGTTTTTTGCAGGCCTCATTTTCATTCAAGATATGGGAGAAAGAACCAGATTCTCACAGCCCTCAATCTTAATTATGTAAGACTAGTCAACAATCCAAGTAATGTAGGAAGATAATTTGGTTATTGAAGTAGACCCTATATCAAGGTTTGATAAATATATATAATATATTATTGTCTACTTTTAATATTATTATTTATAAATTATTAATTTTAACTTTTTTTTGACAAATATGAGAATACAATTACTAATCTAACTTATAGAAGTATTTACAAGCTAGAAGAGGAATGTACCTTTTGAGTCCTTTGGGGATATTCAAATATATATGGCTTTTATGCTAAAATAGAGGATGAACTTTGTCTCAGTTTGTTTAGAGAAGAAGATAAGTTCTGCTATGTCTTTGGCAAACTGAAAGTCAGATATAATGGAAGTCATGTCAATGTCTATTTTTTGGGCCAATGAATTAAGCTTTATTATCCTTTCAATTGCTAGAAATGCATTATGCATGGATTTTGAATAGAAATGCATGCATGGTACGTATCTTGAAATCTAAGGCCATGACATAGAAAAGTGACAGTTGGCAACCTAATTCCTAATCACATTAAAAAATATTAAACTTGAAATGCTAATTGTCAGAGAATTTGTATTATGTGGAAATATAATTGCTCATTTAATCATGCTGAACCAATACAAACAGTACGAATAAATAGCCAAGGCCATGACATAAAAAAGTGACACTTGGCCATGAAGATAAGGATGAAGAGAATAGCACAAAGAAACATAATAAAAGCCAGTAAATAAAAATGATATGGCGATGGCCAACTAACCATTGGTGAGGTGGCATTAGTCAACTAATGACATGTTTTAACATCCACTATTGTTTTAACTAGACAATGGAGGTATTATGAATCTTCAAATAATTACCCACTGCCTATTACTATTTATTTATTTTTTTGGATGCCTTATTACTAGTTATTCACTTACTTTTATATCTATAATAATATAAACGTGGCTACAAAGTTTTAGCTTCTTAGGAGTCCTGGCTTTATTTACTAAAAGACTACATATCTAATAACTGAACAATTATGATGACTACCATATTAACAACCACTAATCATAATCATTCTAGCATGGAAAATTGATATGAATCATGTAAGTTTTTACAATGCATTCAAAAGAATAAAAATATAGAAATAATAAAATATATTTTTTAAATAGAATAACTCTGCATGTAATGATTTATGTTTTTATCTTTCTATGAACTTTCATCTTAGAATGCTTCATGCTCACCCTTTTATTCATGTGTCAGTGTTAGTGCTCAAAAATCAACTTCATTTCTTATTTCAAGTTGGAAAGCTTCATGCCAATCCTCTTATCTCGCTATCACCATATTATTTATGTATCTCTGTTTTTTGTCTCAGAAACAGAGATAAGCAAAGATAAATGGTTATGCAGCAAAATGAATAGTCCTTATCTTTAGTTCATGGGTAGTTTGAACAATTGCTATAATATCAATCTTCAATTTTCTTTATGCTCAAATATGAAGCCAACTGTGTGAATAAAAAAAGAAAATGAACCTAGTTTTCACTTTCCAACTTTCTCCACTTGTAACATTCTTGAACGAATGAATATATATATATATATAACACCATCGAATATCTATAATATTTTTCCATCATTTATGAGTAACAAACATCAGGAAGGTCATGAACTAAACTAGTAAACACAATATTTTTCTGAACTTTATATTAGAGCAAAATATGGAAACTCACCTCGGTGCAAACCCCTACAACTTCTTCAACTGATTCCCCATACATATCTTTCTTCGAAAGCTTCTTCAAAAGATGGTTTATGAACTTTTTCTGTCTCCTGAGAGCAACGAAAAGAGGGGAGTGAAACAACTTTCTTCACTAAATAGACACAGAGACCCAAAAAATAGAATAGACACTCACAGCATCAGCGAATTCAGGAATTAGATCAAGAAATTTGTATTTGGTGGCTCTAGTAGAAGAGAAGGCATCGAAAATAGAGAATGAGCTGAACCAACGAACCTAGAAATGAAGGGGAAAAAATGAAGCACGCAAAATGAAAATGCAAATGAAATGGAGAACGAGTACAACAAAACCCAAAATGAAAACACAAAACAAATGGAATCGTAATGAAATGGAAATGAAGTTACAGAGTAGGAAGGGAAGTAAACCAGTTAACTACCGAGCAACACACGCGAATCAAAACGATGACGAGACGTAGGGTTACTTGAGGGAGCTTCAAGCTTTGAGTGTCAAATTTCAGAGGAGCATTTGAGTAGTTGAGCCAGAAAAAAAAAGGGAACCCAAAAATGAAATCACGCCTAATGTTATTGATCGCGGGAAAATGGTGTTGATGGTTTTCTATGGCTGTTTTTTAGAAAACAGCCGTAGAAAGCATATTTTTTATTTAAAAAATAAAAAAATTAATTTAAGAAATTGTAAATAAATATATAATTTTAATTTATAATGTTTCTATAGCTATTTTATAAAAGACAACCATAAAAAGCTTGATTAGCTACCTTTTTAAAAAATACATAGATCATATGAAAATAAGAACATTCTTTTTAATTGAAAAATTTTCAATAGGTGCTTTTATAAAAAAAAAACCACCAAAACCTTTAAATTTTTTAATTTAAAAAAATAAAACATTTTTTTATTTAAAAAAAAAAATAAATATACAATATATTCAATCTAAAACGTCTTTTCTTTTAATTTAAAATAACCTTTAATTAAAAACATTGACTTTATTTTATTTTTTAAAATTAAAAAACTATTTTTATTTAAAAAAGAAAATAAACATTATCTTTTTTACCGTTATTATTTAATAAATAACCATAAAATACTTCACTAATTATAACTATTTTTTTAAAAAACCAATTAAAAAACTTGATTTTCATTTTTTTATTTAACAATGTGTAATTGATCTTTCTATGGCTATTTTTCTGTTTTTTGAAAAACAGCACTAGAAAGGTAGCTTTCTATGGCTGTTTTTGAAAAAACAGCCGTAGAAAGCATAATTTTTAATTTAAGAAATAGCAAAAAAATTATAATTTTAATTTGCAATATTTCTATAGGTATTAGTTATTTTATAAAAGATAATCATAGAAAGCTTGATAAGTTACCTCGTTAAAAAATATATAGATCATACAAAATAAGAACATTCTTTTTAATTGAAAAATTTTCAATAGCTGCTTTTATTTAAAAAAATCAACAAAACCTTCAAATTTTTTAATTTAAAAGATAAAATGTTCTTTTTTAATTTAAAAAAAAAGAAAATAAATACACAACTTTTTTAATCTAAAACATCTTTTTTTTAATTTAAAATAATTTTTAATTAAAAACCTTGACTTTATTTTTTTAAAAAAAATTAAAATACTATTTTTATTTAAAATAAATATATATTATCTTTTTTACCATTATTATTTAACAAATAGCCACAAAATACTTCACTAATTACAACTATTTTTTAAAAATTAGTTAGAAAACTTGATGTTTTTAATCTTTCAGTGAGCAAATATCAATCTTTCTACCATTGTTTTATTGAAAAATAATCGTAGAAAGCTTGAGGTTTTTTTAATTAAAATGAGAAATTTCTATGGCTGTTTTTCCAAAAACAGCCGTAAAAAGCTTCTATATACGTCTGTTTTTTAACAAACAACTGTAGAAAGCCTAAATATTATCCATTTATTTACAAAATTGCCACCACTCAATTTTTTATGTCTGTTTTGGTTTCAACAGACGTAAATAAAAGACATAAAATGGTTATTTTGTAGTAGTGTGACCTCTGTAGGACTAATCTCTTCCAAACCAGCCTCTTCTCTACTAGAACAGCCTCTATTATGACGGCCTCTTCCTCCACTAGAACTATTACTACTGCTGCTACTACCCGATATGCTTCCTTTACTGACACCTCCAGTAGGTCCTAAGTGAGAAAAGGCTCAAATCATTGAATTCCTCTTCTCTTCTTTAGTCTCCCACATTCTCCTAGATAGGACACGCATCTTCGCACATAAGTCCTCAAAGGACACAAACTCAACCACCACCAGCTGCTCCTTAATTTTTGGACTACCTCCCTCAAACAGTCTTTGAGCCTTCCACCTATCATTTGGGTAATTGTTCAGATAAGTGGAATATTTTGCCAAATCCAGGAATTGATTAATGTAATCATTCTCCTACAAATTTCCTTGCTGAAAAACTAGAAACTCGGCCTCTTTTTGCATCATTAGGGCCGGAGGGAAGTAGTGTGCAAAGAACCATTCCTTAAACTGTTCCCAAGTCATTGGAGCACTCATAGATTCAACACTTGGGAGAATACTCCTCCACTAACGCTTAGCCTTCTTCTCAAGCTTAAATGCCGCTAATTGCACCATTGTACAGATACCAAAATGTAACACTTTACTCTAATACACCTCATGACTTGATAAACATTCCAAATACAAACCAAACACAACCAAAACACTTTGATTTGACCTCCTGAAACATCTGGGCAGTGGTAAAACACCACAAAACACCTCAAGAACACTAGAACAGCTAGACAGAGTGCAAGGCCGCGGTAGCTACAGTACCACCATGGCTTCAGTGCTCCCGGGTTTCGATATTGGCAAAACAGGGGGTCTGGCACCACGGCCTAGCCTTGGCACCGTGGCGTCCCCTGCTGGTTTTACATCAGTAAATTTCTAAGTTTCGGGATGAAATTTCAACACGCATAACTTTATGTTCAGACTTTCGATTGACCTGATTCCAACTACTACAGATCAATCTTGTCTCGATCTATCCACGGACACTAATTTCACCTTAATCCATCTCCATAAGGAGATTTTGGATACTGGACACCGTTTTGACCACTTTTTGACCAAAACTCACCACAAACCTCCTCCATTTCCACCAAAGGCAAATGGGTACTCAGAGACCATTCACATAGGTCATAATCAACTTAACTAACTTGTCCAAAGAGGTTTCATCTCAAAGGAACCACTCCCCTAAGAATTGACCCCCTTGAACCCCAGTTGCCAAAATGGGCTATTTGCCCTAAACCACACCAACAAGGCTCAATTCCACCTTTGGGCTCTCATACACTACTATTCCGATGCAACATCACTCTAAACCATACATGCATCACAATACATCATACTTATCAGATACAACACCATCTACATCCACATCATTAACAATATCATTTCATGTTATCCAATACAATCATAACATCATTGTCAACACTTAGATTACAAGTGACCTATCCTACTTGGCACAACATACATAGACAACACACACTTACACTGCAATGATTTGATATTCCTAATACTAGCGTAGTTATGCTTCCTTCGTCTTCTCCGACTAGTGCCAAAACCTTCACCTAAAAGGTTATTTCATGGTAAAAGAAGTGTGCGACAATGTTTCAGTAACTGAGAACAACTACACACAATATATATATTGATCCACACAATCGTGCATATGGTGCAATGAAATATAATGAACGGTATGCATGTTCCCTTCCAACAATTGGTGAAGACTGATTCCGGGATATCACCAAGCTCACCTTACCTTAATGCAACCCGGCCAATGGTTACACTAAACCTAGAACCATGGCTTTCCTTTCCATAAACCACAGTAAATTGGTGGTGATTTAGGGAATGTACATCCCCAAATCTACTATCACCTAGCTCTCTTGGCCATAGAAGAGGATTTAGTGACAAGGATGTTTCATCATATCATCTTGTCTACTACCGCCTAGCCCTCCCAATGAGAGGATTTAGCGACAAGGATCTTTATCATATTATCATCATCTATCATATCATTGTCACCTCATCATCAATCTCTTACTATCCAATCATATGGTGATGATGCCAATGTCATACCAACATGCCTCAATACACACAAATATATGTATAATCATCACAAACATCATATGGACATGATAGCATGCAATGGTATGGGGATGCTACAAAATCATACATACACATCATATACAATCATCATATCTCAGCTAACAGTGTGCATACCACGATATGTAGAAAAATCATACACATGCACAACCAATATTGTGGTATGAAAAGGAACATGCATATATATATATATCAATATATGATCACATAATACAAACACCCAATTACATTAGGTTTTCAATTCAACACAAACGGGATTCCATGAGATTCTTGGGTTGTTCAACACGACTGGTACTCCTCTGGTCAACCACACAACCTCTACAAAACCATAATACCTCGATTAACACAATATACCACTTGACCAAAAACCACTCGATTAACACAATATACCACTTGACCAAAAACCACAACTCGACTATTTAGGTCTAACCCAAGGTTCTAACACCATTTTCATATATCATTGAACTCCTAAAGACCATTAAACTTTAATCAACTACACACACTTCAGATTCCCTTTTCTCACACAATTGCAACCTAAGGTTAAGCTCAAATCATGTATTTTCCCTCTAAAACTCACACCCAAGTATCACAACCACCAAATCACACCTGATTGATCCCTTTTCATCCATTTTAATCGGTTGATTTCGGCAAAATAGCAAACCCAACTACACATATATCCGAAAACCTAAATCAAAACTAAAGAAAATGGAGAGGGAGGAGTAGAGATCACTTACCAACAATTTATCAATCTCCGAGAGGTCAGAAATCACTCCTAAGGGTCGAGAATCATGAACCCTAGCTCTGCTTCTTCTTTCTCCCTCCGTTTCTCTCTCGCTTTCTCGTTTTTGGCAGAATTGAAATGTTTCAATTTTAAACAAAATTTTCCACGCTCGCTGCAGCGTGGAGCTTCTCGGCTTGGAAAAAATTTAACAAAATTTGAAATCGTTCGCCACGGTGGTCCTGCCTTACACCACGGTGTCGTGCTCTTTGTCTCAAATTTGAGCTTTTCCTCTGCATGGTCCTTCTGGTTCTGCACACAACATCAATTACACTTAGTTAGCCAGAGACCAAGTTGGGGTAATGTAATAAGAGTTGTTACATTTTGAAATTTACAATTTTTCTAATTCAATCACCTCCAATTCTCAACCTAGTATGTCTAAATTTCCAACTCAACTTATGTAATTTCAATAGTCCATACATGAAATTTCAATAGCCAACTCAATTTAGGAGTTGGCTCCTAGTGTTGGATGATTTGTTTGATTCAAGTGTGATTGTATTTGGACGATGTCCTATACCACTGCAGAAACAGCATGGCTAGAGGAGGTGATATCAACACCCAACATACTCAACCATATGCAAATTCCAAGGCCAAAGTGTGAAGTGGCTTACCATGTGATTTTCGTAAACTAGTTCAGTTCGATTCAAACCTTTTTAGAATGTAAAATTGATAATAAGACTTTTGGATCAAGAAAAGATTTTTATTATGTGATTGTAAATTTTAGGTGTCAAAAGTTGATACAACTCGTGTGGCCCATTAAGAGATGGACTTGGCAATTGGACGAATTTGATTTCAAAATACCCTCTTTATATAAAGGACTTATGAAGAGAGTTTTTTTAAAGATAGAGAATTTGCATAATGGATTTATGAAGAGCCTTTTTGAAAAAGCTTATAACTGTTTCACTATTTTTTGTAACAAGTCTTGTACTAAAGATTATGAAAAACTTTTAGAAAGCATATAATAAAATGAACTAGAAGGAATATTCTTTTTAATTATATACCATTACCCACATCTTCGCTAGCTTTAATAATTTTTTTTTAATAAACCTAGCTTTAGTCATTTTACACATTTATCATTTGTTAGCGACACAAGCGGCTATCCTTAATTGATTACAACTATAATGTTGGTATATTGGAAGGATTCATTGAACAAAGACAATTGACCTGCCTTCGGGGACCAGTGCATGGCTATCTTTTGGCCCGTGACAATGGTATCATAATGGAAGATAAGGCCAAATTATATCTCGTGACAAACTAACAATTGCTTCCTCCAATTTTCTTATCTATCACTTCTGAAATTTTTTTTCTTATTATTTGTCAATTTAGAAGTTTTAGGCAACATTAATTGTTATTTTTTTTAATTATACCATAGTTTTTATTGGACACAATTCCCAACCAAATTAACCAAATTACATTTAATAAGGATATATTAAGAAAGTTAAAAGAAATTTTAATATATTAATTATGTTCCTAATCTATATATAGAAACCTTAAAAGACATATAAAAAGAATATTCCTTAAATGACATATTGACAAACTGCACCTTGTAAAACTAATATTTACAAGTTGAGATTTTGAAATGTTCAAATTATGACGAAGGGCCATGGTTCTGTTTTGTCATTAAAATAAGAAAGCTTATTTACAAAAAAGCTCCTCAGGTCTATTGTTTTGAAATTTGGAATTTTTCTAATTCAATCACCTTGAATTCTCAACCTAGTATGTCTAAATTTCCAACTCAATTTATTTAATTTCAATAGTCCATACATGAAATTTCAATAGCCAACTCAATTCAGAGTTGGCTCCTGATGATGGATGATTTGTTTTTCATCTTTAGAAGATCGTAAAAAGAATCTCACTTTAATAGTAATGACTTCGTTGCTTTTAAAAGTTATTTTGTGGAACATCAAGAGATCCTGATCAATGTGTTTATCTCCGCAATGCTTTTTATAAATTGAAAAAAGTACTTGTCCCTCATTATTTTGATTCATTCTTTATTGAGAATGTCAGTTATATTTAATGAAGTATATATTTAGAATTTGAAATGTCTTAAAGACTTCAACTAATTGTCTTAATTTTTGTGAGAGGGTTAAGATAACTTGTATATAGGTTACGGAAGCACCGAGGTAGTAATAAAATGTAAAGGCAAACAAAATAAACTACTTCCTCCGATTCTTTTTATTAGTCATATTTTAGAAATTTTTTATGATCCTAAATATAAGTCACATTTTATGAGTTTTTGGAGCATTAATTATTTTGTTTCTAAAATGTCCTTATTTAATCATGAGAAAGAAAGTAGATTGTTTGAATTTGTAGTATTTATTAAAAGGTAAAGATGAAAAACACATTAATTTTAAGATAATTTTAATGATGCAACAAACTTTTCTTGATTTTGAGGAGGTAATTAAAAGTGACTTACATTAAATACCAGATGGAACATAGTAGAAACTATTTTTGATGGATGAAAAGCGTGAAATTTCTTAAAAGCGTGTTACAAATTAAACTATCCTGAATGATGAAAACAGTGATGCCGTTGGAACTAGTCATTGAATAAAGACATAATAAAAGTGCTTTTGACAGATAAAAATATTGATAAGTTCATCCAAAAAAACTTTTTTAGTTTAATCACTTCAATAAAAAAATACTTATTATTATAGAATTTTAATAACAACAGAAACATAAAAAATCACTAAAACAAAATACTTTAAAAGATAACATTAATTTTTTTTTTTATCTCGGAAAAGATAACATTAAGTTTAATATGAAATATTTTACAAACAGTACTAGCGGTATCTCTAACGTTACCAAAAACAATGTGTATAAATTTCTATAATGTCATGACAGAATAAAAAAACCAATGAGGACAAGAAAAAAGTGTCTTTTGTTTATAGATTCATTGCACGCTCAAAAAGTAATTCACAATTTGAAGATAATAAGGGACGACGAGTGAACATGGGATACAGGTGCAGTATATTAAATGAATATAAAGATTTTTAGACAATGGAAAGATATTTTTTTATTAATGTGGTTGCACACATATCTGATGTGAAGATGATAAAAATCTAGCGGTCCATTTCGAGAGCTTTTTTAGTTTTTAGGAGCAACTTGATTTTAAAATGATAGTTTTTTTCCATCGAAATGAGGGCTCTATTATTTTTAGAATTTTTTTAATTTGTTTTATTTTATACATTTAACTAGTATCCAGTATTATTGAATTAAATTTAAACATTGTTGAGCCTAATTAATGTAGTTCTTTCAACTAATTAATAAATATCTTTCTAATTTCAGAAAAATCAGTCCCTCAGCTCAACTACTACAGATTGTTTGAAAAAATTTATATAGCTATTGTAATTTTTTTGGGGGCCCCGCCCGGGGGGGGGGGTGTTTGGGTGGTGGGTTTATGTGGATAATATATTTTCAAAGAACAAAAGATTTATCATATCTGTTACTGAAGAAAAACATGATAGACACAGAATGTATTTAAACCTATGATTTCAAAAGTATAAAGGCTGTATGAAATAATAAATACTTCCTCTGATCTTATTTATAAGTCACATTCTAAAAGTCTTTTTTAATCCTATTTACAGGTCACTTTACAAAACCTATGAAACAATTAACATTTTTTCCAATAATACACATGATACAAATCAATGTATTTATGGTGAAGAAATAAATTAAGAGAGATAAGTAAGATTAGGTTAGAATTTATTGTAGTTAATTAATTAAGAGTAATATTGGAAAGGCAGGGTAATTTTAAGAATATCAACTAAATTTAACTAATTTTTTTAATTTGTGTAAGTTAGTTAAAAGTAACTTATAATAAATAGGACTAGAGTAGTAAAAGTGTCATTTTTACGAGAACTTATTCCAAAACCTAGCTAGGTGCTCATTTCTTTCACACATTCGCTTAAGTTAAGCAACACACAAAGACGGGGTGGAAATTAAGCATGCATTAAATTGTAAACTACAGGTAGAGTTAGTGTTGACTCTAGTGCAGAGAAGGCTACATAAGATAATTACTCCCGTGAATATAAATTAACTAAGTAATTACTCTTTTTTTGCTTATTAATTCCATGTATTTGCTAGCCGAAAGCATTAAATAACTTATTAGTGTCTTTCGATCCACTAACAAGCCTAGTAATTAATTAACCCATAATGTCTTATGCCATTAAATAAGTGGTATATTCAATTGCCCAAGCTAGCTTAATGTGGGCAATTAGGTATATGTCTATCCTAATTATCAAATTACCCAGTCCTGATTAGAATTACGTACATCGCACTTGATTTAATCCATAGCCTATCTTAGTTCCATCCACTGTGTCAAGCATCAATCGAGAAAATATCCAAATTGAATCCTAATTAGCTTTCACATGAACAGAGAGCCAAAATACACCAATTAAATCATCAAATATATACATGAAATAAAACCAAGAGGGAGTTATTACAAAGATGTAGCATATTCAAAGCTATAAAAATCCTAGGTATAAAACAAAAATCAATCACTCATATTCAATTTACAGGAGCTACATCATAGAGAACCAGACAAAATGTGAGTATAAGGGGATAAGAGGAGAAAAAGACGAGAAAACTTAGATATATAGGAGATAAAAAAATCAAGTTTCCTATGAAAAGGTAGCTCCAAATTGACGCAACCACCTCAGTGACCACCCAAAATGTTAGGATAAAAGTAAATAGAAAACAACCTAATTGATTGAAATTTTCATAAAATAGAGTACATGACTCACTAATAAGCTAGTAAAACCAATATAAGTGCATAAAAATAAGAAAGTCATCAGTTATACTCACTTTCTCCATTTACTATTATAAATATTTATACTTAATGCACACCTACTAAGAAAAATTATTTGTTAGTTGACATTTTAAATTATTTTAAATTCATTCTTCTTTAATTAATATTAACCCTCTTAATATCTAATTTTAATAATTAATTAGGACCAGTAATTTTGATTCAATAATTACTCTTAGATTGAAGTATAAAATTTTTAAAAAATATCTTAATATGAAAAACCAAGGGACTATATGACAATCGATAATCTTGATTAGGACTAGTCACTGACGTACACTACAACAAATACAGTGATTTCCTTCTGAGAAAATAGTAGGAAATCAAGTCAAAAATAGTAGGAAATGTTAGGAACAGTAAATGAAAGTGACCGGTGCCCAGAAACGTATGATAACACACTGTCCTTAAGGTGTTATTCGCCCCCACTAGGTTTGCTGCAGGGATCCGACGAATCACCCCTAGGAGTTATTCTAAGCACCAAAGATATCTGACAGCAACTTCAGATACCTTGAAACACAGAACGAAACAGAGAGATTATAAGTAAGAGAAGAAAATGTGAGGTGTACATTTAGTCTCTAGTCTGATCCTTTTATAATAGTAGAAAACAGAAAATTGAAACGTTGTGTATGAACCTGTTTGTTTCTGAACATTGTATTTGAAACGTTGTTCATTTCTGAACTTTGTATTTGAAACGTTGTTATCAAATTGAAACAGAATATCAAATGACATGTTGTTTCAGAATGTACTGTTTCAAAACGTTGCTATTTGAAATTCTGTTTCTGAAAAAAAAATGATTAATTAAAATATTAATCTGAAATTCATACCAGACCAGATCTCCACCGTTAGATCAATCCAATGATCACGACGTGCCACTTGCCAAGTGCTAAGTGCTAAGTGCTTTAAATATTAAATAAATAATATTTAAATCCACTTAACATTTTGTTCAATAATTATTTTAATATGCTTTGTCTTCTCTCTCTTATATACATTTCATAAACCTTACTCCCATCCGATGTGGGACTTTAGTTTTTTTCAAACTATCTCTAACAATCCCCCACTTAGTTTGAAAAACTAAATGTTCTCTCTAAACATAAGAATATGCATAATAGCAGGTGTCTCTTGACTTGAACCTGTTAATAGTGTAAGTACTTCAAAGTATTAATAAGTAGATAGTTGCTTAACTGCATTGAACCACAACTTTAGTGTTAGTACCGGAAATACCACACACATAATCTTATATTGATTTCGTTCTGCATAGACTTCCCGCACTTTTATGGCCATGTGCTCATCCCAGGCTTTTCATGAACATTTCAAGAATTACCCCTGAATTCTTGTAAGAAGCGGCACCACTTCTTATGTTCATATAGGTAGATTTCCATTAAGCCTTAATTGCTCTGGCTTCCTTGAATCTATTAAGAGTTTAACTCACCCTGAACACTTAAGTTCTTCTTATATGCACTCATCACGGAATGGTTAAATGTCTACTCTAGTGCCCAGTCACTTATCAATAACTTGTTATTACCCATTGAACCTTTAAACCAGATTTGGTCTAGTTAAAGGTTGGGTTTCCATTACTGGTGACTGATGTTTACGGGGTTCAATCCCATTCCTCTTGATGTTTTGTTAACCAATTCTTTATTGAGTCCTTTTGTAAAAGGATCAGCCAAGTTTTCACTTGTTTTTACATATTGAATTGTAATTACTCCATCAGAAATTAATTGCCTCACATATTCATGCCTTAGGCTTATATGTCTAGATTTACCATTGTAAATTTTGTTAAATGCCCTAGACATTGTAGCCTCACTATCACAATGTAAAGAGATGGCTGGCATCGGTTGTGGCCACAACTTTATTTCCAATAATAAATTCCTCAACCACTCTCCCTCTTTACATGCAGATGCCAAGGCAATAAATTCTGATTCCATCGTAGAATGACTTATACAAGTCTGTTTCTTTGATGCCCAGGAGATTGCTCCTCCTGCCAGGGTAAATATCCACCCTGAAGTTGACTTACTATCACCTGCACCAGTTATCCAACTAGCATTCGTGTAACCTTCCAAAACTACTGGAAATTTATTATAAAACAGTCCTAGATTAATTGTTTTCTTTAGATATCCTAGGACCCTTGTAATTCCTTTCCAGTGTTCTGTTCCTGGACTACTAGTATATCTCGAAAGTTTACATACTGCAAAAGCTATATCAGGTCTAGTACAATGCATTGCATACATCAAACTCCCAATAGCACTAGCATATTCTAATTGAGCCACTGATCTATTATTATTTTCTATTAAATGATGTGATGAATCAAATGGGGTATTTGCCTCTTTTATATTTAAATGTTGAAACTTGTTCAAAATTTTACTAACATAGTGAGATTGATCTAGAGAAAAACATCCACTATGCCTCTTAACTTTGATCCCTAAAATAGTATCCACTTCTCCAAGATCTTTCATCTTAAATTGTGAGGATAAAAACTTTTTAGTCTCATTTATTGCAAACATACTAGTTCCAAAGATAAGCATGTCATCTACATATAAACAAATAATAACTCCATACTCACTAGTGAATTTTAGATAAACACACTTATCTGCATTATTGTGTTTAAAACCATGAGACAACACAATATAATCAAACTTTTCATGCCATTGCTTAGGAGCCTGTTTTAAACCATACAAAGATCTAGTTAATTTGCAAACTTTCTTTTCATTTCCAGGAAGTACAAAGCCTTCTGGTTGTTCCATATAAACTTCTTCTTCTAATTCACCATTTAAAAATGCTGTTTTAACATCCATTTGATGCACAAACAAATTATTAATAGATGCTAAAGCAAATAAAACTCTAATAGAAGTAACTCTAGCAACTGGTGTATATGTATCAAAATAATCAATTCCTTCTTTTTGTTTAAAACCTTTAGCAACCAACCTAGCTTTAAATGTTTGAATAGAGCCATTAGTATTATATTTCCGTCTAAAAACCCATTTGCAACCAATAGGTTTTGACCCTTCAGGCAAATCAACTAATTCCCAAGTTTTACTAGACAACAATGAATCCATTTCATCATTTATAGCTTCCTTCCAAAAACTTGAGTCTCTGGACATCAATGCTTCTGTATATGTTTTAGGATCTTCTTCAATACTTAAAAGAATAGGAATTTGTCTTAATACTGATTCTCTATCACCTTCAACTAAGAAGACTATTGCTTGAGAATTAATAAAATCAGAATCTAAATATTTTCCTTTCCTTGCTCTCTGACTTCTTCTAGGTTCAAATTCAGAATAAGGTTCTACTAATTCATTTCTTACAGATGTAGACTCTTCATGCTCTTTATTTCGAAACAAATCAGTTTGTACTGGATCAGAAACAAACAAATTTTCCTTCAAAAAATTCAACATCTCGTGATTCAACAATTATGTTAGAATCAATATCTAAGAGTCTATAGGCTTTTGAATTTTCTGCATATCCTACAAATATACTTTTCAAAGCTCTTGGTCCTAATTTAGTTCTTTTATGTTCTGGAACTTTGTAAAATGCAAGACATCCCCAAACTCTTAAATAATTTAAATTCGGTTTTCTACCTTTCCATAACTCATAAGGAGTGCACTTTATTGATTTTGAAATAACTCTATTAAGAATATGGTTAGCAGTTAATAACGCCTCACCCCACAAATTCATGGGAGTTTTTGCATTCAGAATCATTGCATTTACCATTTCTACTAAAGTTCTATTTTTTCTTTCTGCTAAACCATTTTGTTGAGGTGTATAAGGAGCACTCATTTGGTGAATAATGCCATTATTTTCGCAAAATTGTGAAAAATCTGTAGAAAAATATTCTCCTCCTCTGTCACTTCTTAAAACCTTTATCTTCTTTTCTTTTTGGTTTTCTATAACATTCTTAAAGTTTAAAAACATCTCAAGAGCTTGATCTTTTGTCTTCATCAAATAAACATAAGTAAATCTTGAAAAATCATCTATAAAAGTTATAAAATATCTGTTTCCTCCTCTTGTTAAAATACCATTTAACTCACATATATCAGAATGAATAAGTTCTAAAATTTCTGAACTTCTTTGAATAGAAGGAAAAGGTTTTCTTACTATTTTAGCTTGTACACAAATTTCACATTTGTTATTCTTATTATTTTCACAGGAGATTAATCCATTTTTAGACATATGTGCTATTGTTTTATAATTAACATGTCCTAATCTATCATGCCATAAAGTAAAAGATTGATCAAGCATATAAACAGAAACTGAATCATTCTTATTAATGCTTAACTTGAACATTCCATCAGAAACATAACCCTTTCCCACAAATATCCCATTCTTAGAGATAATAATCTTATCAGCCTCTAAGACAGCTTTCAGCCCCTTTCCAGACAAAACACTTGCAGACACAAGATTCTTTCTAATTTCTGGAACATGAAGTACATTATGCAGAATCATCTTCTTTCCAGAAGTAAACTGTAACTCAACACTGCCTCTTCCAAGTACATTTGCTGTGCTTCCATTGCCCACAATCACATGCTGCTCTTGTTGAGCAATTTCATAATTCTTGAACAAATTCCTGTCATGACATACATGAACTGTTGCTCCAGAATCATACCACCAGTCAAATGACTTTACAGCAGCAGCCATATTTAATTCTGAAATCGTACCAATATGCATGTTAGAAACCATGGCAATAATTTCATCACATTTTGTATTTACCATGTTTGCACTATTGGTAGTTTCATTCCTTGGCTTTTTCTTATATCTGCAATCCTTTTTAAGATGTCCTTTCTTTCCACAAACAAAACAAGATTTTTGAGTCTTGAATTGTTTTCCAGAACTGAAACCAGTGGGCTCGGGGTTCTTCCTCTTATTGTTGTTATTTCCAGGAAAATTCTGATTTTTATGACCTGCAGCAGCCACATAGTTAACTTTGGTTTGAGATTCTGAATGCTTCTTTTGTAAGACACGAGTTTCTTGTTCAATCCTTAAATGTTTCAGAATCTGGTCCAAAGTAAAACTTTCTGTGGTGTGCAGCAACTTTTTCCTGAATTCATGCCAAGTAGGAGATAATTTTGCAATAATGGCACCTACTTGCACTGACTCTGGAATGTCCACCTTCATATCTTTCAGTTTAGAAACTATAATCTGTAAATCATGAACTTGATCTAAAATGTTAACAGCATCTTGCAGTTTGTAATCAAAATACTGCATAATCAGAAACTTATCTGTTCCTTGCTTTTCTGTGTTGTATTTGGCCTCCAATGCATCCCAGATCTCTTTTGGTGATGAGAAGGATGAGTAGAGATCATACAATCGGTTTGACAGTGTGTTCAGAATATGGCCACGACACAGCACTTCATCTTCTGCCCTTTTCTTGCGTATAGCCTTAACTTCTTCACTTTCATCATCACTCGGTTCAACAAGAGGCTCCAGACCAGGATCAAGCAGATACGAAATTTTCATGGCAGTCAGCAAAAACATCATTTTGTCCTTCCACCTATTGAAATTCGTTCCATCAAAATGATCCAATTTGATGAAGTCCTGGTTCATGACCTTGAATGCTGATTCCTGGGTGGTCTCCATGATCAATCAAAATAAAAATAACACCTTAAGATTGTTAGGAACAGTAAATGAAAGTGACCGGTGCCCAGAAACGTATGATAACACACTGTCCTTAAGGTGTTATTCGCCCCCACTAGGTTTGCTGCAGGGATCCGACGAATCACCCCTAGGAGTTATTCTAAGCACCAAAGATATCTGACAGCAACTTCAGATACCTTGAAACACAGAACGAAACAGAGAGATTATAAGTAAGAGAAGAAAATGTGAGGTGTACATTTAGTCTCTAGTCTGATCCTTTTATAATAGTAGAAAACAGAAAATTGAAACGTTGTGTATGAACCTGTTTGTTTCTGAACATTGTATTTGAAACGTTCATTTCTGAACTTTGTATTTGAAACGTTGTTATCAAATTGAAACAGAATATCAAATGACATGTTGTTTCAGAATGTACTGTTTCAAAACGTTGCTATTTGAAATTCTGTTTCTGAAAAAAAAATGATTAATTAAAATATTAATCTGAAATTCATACCAGACCAGATCTCCACCGTTAGATCAATCCAATGATCACGACGTGCCACTTGCCAAGTGCTAAGTGCTAAGTGCTTTAAATATTAAATAAATAATATTTAAATCCACTTAACATTTTGTTCAATAATTATTTTAATATGCTTTGTCTTCTCTCTCTTATATACATTTCATAAACCTTACTCCCATCCGATGTGGGACTTTAGTTTTTTTCAAACTATCTCTAACAGGAAATGCCTATTTCCAACTGAAATTGGTAGTAGCAGAAGCAGGAGAATTTTTCATAGTGGGAAAACTTCTTCCTACCGAATTGTAGTAGGAACTACTGACATAACTTGCGCCATTTTCACAGCTTTTTAGGGTTGACAGCCTGAGCAAACTTTTTGCATCAAAAGCTGCTATAGGTACGAATTTTCACCTCTTTTTCTGTAATTTTTTGTAAATTTTTTGTTTATGATCGTTCTAAACAGGTATGAAAATTACTGATCAAAATTTTTCCACAACAGAACCTTTTTTTGGATTGGAGTTATTTTTGAAGTCGTTTGATTCCTTTATTAGTAATTTTTTTGTTATTAATTAATATATCATTTGCAACATGAAATGATTTTAGAAATAATTAATTATGCACAAATACTTTTCACTCATAAATGATATTATTTTAACATAAATCATCAGTTTCTGGTGCAAAAGAATGGTATATCAGAGTTTGAAAGGGCTGGTATTCTCTTCATCTTGCAATAGCAATATTTCACCCTGTCATAATTAGCAAGTTAGTATCAATTGAAATTGATATCCAAAAACAATAACAACGAAAAAAATATTTTAACCCACATCAAGCCATTTGTTCTCCTCCTCACAACCCATATCAAACTAAAATGATGAAGAACCAAATAGAAACCACAACTATGCCCATGTAAAATAGCCAAGTCTAGTGTTTATCTGTAGTACTAATTTATGGTGTTTTTCTTTCTTGCTTTGCTCCAAAGATGGCTGCTAAAGAATAAATGTAAAAGAGAAAATGAGTGAAGATGACAAAGTAGTAACAGTAAAAAAATTGAAGGTGAGAAAATAGATGAAGAAGAAAAAAGATGTGAAACCTATGAATGGAATTCCTTGCATTCCATTTTCTTCTGGGCAACAACGCTGTACAGAGCTTCTAAATGTCATTCTTCCTCTTCTCAAGCACCTCTCTAGCGGAAAGATGTGAAACTTATCCTCTATAAAAAGCTCCACGTTGAAAACCCAAAGCAAAATAGATGAAAGTATGAAAGAAAAGGGAGCAAAACAAATTTACAAGAGAGCAAGTGTACCAAAACTTTTCAGATCAAATAAATGGCAGTAAGTTGAAAAAATTTGGCTCCACAGCAAAATGCAAAAATATTTGGCACCATTTGTTTCTTTTCTGTCTCAAAATTAATGACTATACAGTGTACTTGAAAACCTTTCCATAGCATGTGACTACCTCATCGATTAACTTCCTATGGCTTTTACGAATTATTTGAAATTTTTAAATTTTAACTTTTTTTCCTTTTTCCAACTGAATGGTAGTAGGAGATCTTGCAAATAGTAGCAACAATTCATGACGCAAATAAATGAAGTGATGATACATGACAGCCTTTTCAAATTGTTTTAAATTTCTTTTATATTTTCACTTTTCCTTTATGAATAGTAGTAGGAAATGTTGTAAATGGTAGTAGGAGATTATAAATGAAGTGAGAGCCATGGCAGAGACTTGGCAGCTTTTTTGAATTATTTAAAAATTTTTACATTTTCACCGTTTTTACTTATGAATGATAGTAAGAAATATTGTAATACGGTAGTAGGAAATCATGTGAATGGACAGCATTTTTAAATCATAGGAAATTTTTTATGTTTGAACTTCTTTTGCTTCTGAATGATAGTAGGAAATGATGAAAATAATAGTAGAAAATGATACAAGAATGCGGGGAGGTGAAAAAATATGGCGGTAGTAGGAATGCAGTAGGAGGGGTTCAGTAGGAAATTGCTGTGTTTGTTGTAGTGGTACCTAGTCTTTTCTGATCTTGACCGTGAATTGCAGCAACTTTAACTTCATCTTATCGGACAAGGAATCTGATCCAATAGAACCAACCCACTCGATTCATGGATGTGACGATACAGACCGATGGCTGATCTGTGAGGTTCAACGGACAACTTGGCTATATCAGACGCACGGTGAGCAGAGGCTAGAGATTGAAAATGGCACTGGTGGGCATCCATCTAATTACAGAACCAGGGACATTACCCAATTGTGCATATATTTCATGAGGCATGCTATGCTAGGAATTATCAAGTAATTAAGCAAAGATAAACAGTCTTATAGAAACAATTAAGGCTGACATGAGCGGTAGGAGTTTTGGCACCTAAAATAAGTAATTGACAGTTTAATTTATAATCCTTTTGTATAAAACAAATCTAATTACGAAAATAGTTGTCTTTGCTGTCCGTGTATGTTGTGTCACCTAGAATATAGGTAAGCAGAATTGGCTCTATAGCAGAAAGAGTGGCTGGTAAAAAGAAACAACAACAACAACAACAACAATAGCCTTATCCCACTAAGTGGGGTCGGCTACATGGATCAAATGACGCCAATGAGCTCTATCAAACGCCATCTCTTCAGATAGATCATATCTCAAAAGGTCATTCCTTATAACTTTCCTTAATGTCCTTTTTGGTCTTCCTCTACGCCTTTTGATCGGGCTCCAGGCCATTTGATCAACTCTCTTCACTGGCTCCTCTTGCCCTCTTCTTTGTACATGCCCAAACCACCTTAAACGATGTTCCACCATCTTCTCCTCAATAGGTGCTACCCCAACTTTTCTTCGTATACAGTCGTTTCGTATCTTATCCAATTTTGTATGACCACACATCCATCTCAACATTCTCATTTCTGCTACTCCCATCTTATGCTCTTGTTGTCCTTTCAAAGCCCAACATTCACTACCATATAGCATTGCTGGTCTTATAGCTGTTCTGTAAAATTTACCTTTAAGCTTAGTAGGCACCTTGCGGTCACAAATAACTCCTGTAGCTTTCCTCCACTTTAACCACCCAGCTTGTATCCTATGCATAACATCCCCATCAATTTCACCATTATTCTGTAAAATCGACCCCAAATATTTAAACTTTGACATCTCAGGAATGATTTGCTCTCCAATTTTTACCTCTGAATCCTCTATAATTGGCCTCTTATTAAATTTGCAATGCATATATTCCGTCTTACTCCTACTCAGACGAAAACCTTTTGATTCCAAAGTATGTCTCCATAATTCAAGTTTAGAGTTGACCTCTTCTCTTGAGTCCTCAATTAAAACTATATCATCTGCGAAGAGCATACACTTTGGAATTTCTTCTTGTATATGTTCTGTAAGAACATCCAAAACCAGATCAAACAGGTATGGACTCAAAGAAGATCCTTGATGTAAGCCTATTGTTATAGGAAAGTCCTTTGTCACACCTCCAGGAGTCCTCACACTTGTCGTTGCCCCCTCATACATATCCTTTATGACTCGAATATAAGCCACCCTGACACCTTTCTTCTCCATTGCTTTCCACAAAATATCTCTTGGTACCCTATCATAGGCTTTTTCCAAATCAATGAAAACTATATGCAAGTCCCTCTCTTTACTCCGGTATCTTTCAATCAAACCCCTTAAAAGATAAATAGCCTCTGTTGTAGACCGTCCTGGCATAAATCCAAATTGATTTTCTGAAATACGAGACTCCTTTCTGAGTCTATACTCAATCACTCTTTCCCAGAGTTTCATGGTGTGACTCATGAGTTTTATCCCCCGATAATTAGCACAATTTTGGATATCCCCCTTGTTTTTGTATATGGGCACTAGAGTGCTCTTTCTCCATTCCTCTGGCATTTTCTTGGACCTTAAAATCTCGTTAAATAACTTAGTGAGCCACCAAACCCCTTTCTCTCCTAAGCACTTCCAAACTTCGATAGGAATACCATCGGGGCCAATGGCTTTACCATTATCTATTCTCTTCAGAGCTTCTTTCACCTCTCCAGTCCGAATCCTACGATAGAAATTCAAGTTGAGATCGTTTTCATGGGTTGTTAGTCCTTCAGTATCAATAGTCATATCCAATCCATTATTGAACAGCTTATAAAAGTAGCTCCCCCATCTTTCATTGATATCATCATCTGCAACTAAAATTTTTCCTTCTTCGTCCTTAATACATCTTACTTGGTCCAAATCTCTTGACTTTCTTTCCCTCATCTTAGCAATTTTGTAAATCTTATGTTCACCATTCTTAGTTCCTAAATCCTGGAAGTTAAACTCTCACCAGGAATTACTTTGCAGTCTTTACAAGTTGATCTATCTGAGTTCCTTACCAAAAAGAAGTCAATTTGCGACCTTTGGACTCCACTCTTATATGTAATTAAATGCTCCTCCCGCTTCTTAAAACATGTGTTTACAATCGTAAGATTGTAAGCCATAGAAAAATCAATGATGGAATGTCCCTCCTCATTTACTTCTCCAAAGCCATAGCCGCCGTGAACTCCCATATATTGCCTTGTTTCTTTTCCAACATGACCATTAAGGTCGCCCCCAATGAGGATCTTTTCCTCTTGTGGGATATCTTGAACCAAGCCCTCCAGATCTTCCCAAAACTTTTCCTTAAAATGTGCTTCCGACCCTACTTGAGGTGCATAAGCACTAATAACATTGAGTGTATCATGTCCAATAGTCAATTTTAGGGATAGGATCCTATCTCCAATCCTTTTAACTCCTACCACATTCTTTTTCCGGTCTTTATCCACAATAATACCAACTCCATTCCTTCCTCTAACATTCCCCACATACCAAAGTTTATAACCAGTAGTATCCAACTCCTTAGCCTTTTCTCCCACCCATTTAGTTTCTTGAAGACATAAGATGTTAATTCTCCTTCGAATTATAACATCCACCACCTCCATAGATTTACCCGTTAACGTACCAATATTCCAAGAACCAAATCTAATCTTGCTTTTCTGGGCTAGCTTCTTTACCCACATCCGTCCAGCATGATGTGGGAACCCTTGCTCATTTAACACTACATCCGGGCGCCGATGTAGCGGCTCTAACTCATTTGACACTGCATTCGAGCCATACAGCGCGTTACTTCCGGGCAACGACCTAGCCTTAGCACATATACGTCTTTGATCCATGTCATGAGATTTGACAGGTTTTTACGTTGGCTGTCGAGGGCCTAACACAACCCTCCTCCTTTACCCGGGCTTGGGACCGGCTATGACACTACATAGGCGGAGTTGGCTAGTAAAAAAGAAAAAAGCAGAAAAAGTGGTGCATCTAGTGCGTGCACTTTCCTTGACTGGAAGTATTCATTGAACAAAGACGATCAACCTGTCTTCATTTAAGGACCAGTACAATAGATTGCTACCGTACGTTTGGCCCGTGACAAAATGGAATCTTGGGGGACGAAAGCCAACTTAAATTAGGCTGTGTTGGATTGAAGAAAAACGTGTTATGAAGTTCATATAGTAATTCAGTAGCCCCACTGCTAGGGACATAACAAGAAACTATCCTCAATTACTTGATGAAAACAGCCACGCCACTATATTGAAAGTATTCAATTTTGAACAAAGACACCCACACATATATAAAGCCTGTCCTTAGGGACCACTAATAGTAAGAGTAGTTCAAATCAGACTAGACTTTGGCCAAACTAAATGTAGGTCTAAATATGACAATTTTGTTAAATAGGCCTAAATATAAGTGGCAAAAGGAATAGACCCACATTTAGGCCTATTTTAAGCTGGCAAAGATGGAGGTAATGGTATAATTAAAAAGATAATATATCACATTAATTGACGCTGCCTTACATTAAGTTGTACCACTCTCTCTCTCACAGCCATTATTAGATGAATCTGACAGTATACATTAACGCAATTCTTTATTCATTTATAGTGGCAAAAAAAAAAGTCTTTATTCATTTATATATATATATATGTGAATGATTTGATACATTAAGTGTGTGTATATATAATTTTTTTATTGGAATAATGATAATAATAAGAATATAATTAAAATTTTTGGTCGAATTACTTATTAGAACTCATTCTTTCACAACCATTACCGTCCTTTTTTCGCTTCAAATATAGTCTATATTCATCGGTTGAGAGAAGAGTTTGATTCCAGTGTGATTGTATTTGGACGGTGTCCTATACCATTGCAGAAACAGCTAGCACAGCTTGAGGAGGAGATATCAACACCCAGCATACTCAACCATATGCAAATTCCAAGGCCAAAGTGTGAAGTGGCTTACCTTGTGATTTTCGTAAACTAGTTCAGTTCGATTCAAACCTTTTTAGAATGTAAAATTGATAATAAGACTTTTGGACCAAGAAAAGATTTTTATTATGTGATTGTAAATATTTGGTGTCAAAAGTTGATAGAACTTGTGTGGCCCATTAAAAGATGGACTTGGCAATTGGAGGAATTTGATTTCAAAATACCCTCTTTATATAAAGGATTTATGAAGAGCGTTTTTTTAAAGATAGAGAATTTGCATAATGGATTTATGAAGAGCCTTTTTGAAAAAGCTCATAACTGTTTTACTATTTTTTGTAACAAATCTTGTACTAAAGAATATGAAATACTTTTAGAAAGCATATAATTAAATGAAATAGAAGGAATATTCTTTTTAATTATATAACAATATCCACATCTTCGCTAGTTGTAATAATTTTTTTTCATAAACCTAGCTCTAGTCATTTTACACACTTATCATATGTTAGCGACACAAGAGGCTATCCTTAATTGACTACAACTATAATGTTGGTATATTGGATGGATTCATTGAACAAAGACAATTGACCTGCGTTCAGGGACCAGTGCATGGCTATCTTTTGGCCCGTGACAAATGGTATCATAATGGAAGATAAGGCCAAATTATATCTCGTGACAAACTAACAATTGCTTCCTCCAATTTTCTTATCTATCACTTTTGAAATTTTTTTCTTATTATTTGTCAATTTAATATATTAATTCTATTCCTAATCTATATATAGAAAACTTAAATAACATATAAAAAGAATATTCCTTAAATGACATATTGACAAACTGCACCTTGTAAAACTAATATTTATAATTTGAGATTTTGAAATGTTCAAATTCTGATGAAGGGCCATGCATCTGTTTTGTCATTAAAATAAAAAAGCTTATTTACAAAAATGCTCCTTAGGTCTATTGTTTTCTATAACAATCTACTCCAATACACCTTATGACTTGACTAAATATTCCAAATACGAACCAAATACAACCAAAACACCTTGATTTGACCTCCCAAAACACTCGGGCAGTGAAAAAGCACCACAAGAGACCTGAAGAACACCAAAACAGCCATGACAGAGTGCAAGGCTGCAGCCGCTACAGCATCGCCACAGCTCCAGTGCTCCCAGGTTTCAGTATTGGTGAAACAGGGGGTCTGTCGCTGCAGCATCCCTTTCTAGTTTTACACCAACAAATTTCTAAGTTATGGGATGAAATTTTGACGCTCATAACTTTATGCTCAGACTTTCGATTGACCTGATTCCAACTACTACAAGTCAATATTCTCTCGATCTATCGACGGACACTAATTTCATCTCAATCCATCTCCATTAGGAGATTTTGGATATTGGACACCATTTTGACAAAAACTCACGACAAACCTTCTCCATTTCCACCAAAGGCAAATGGGCACTCATGGACCATTCACTTAGGTCCTAATCAACTTAACTAACTCGTCCAAAGATGTTTCATCTCAAAGGAACCACTCCCTTGAGAATTAACCCCCTTGAATCCCAATTGCCATAATGGGCTATTTGCCCTAAACTACACCAATAAAACCCAATTCCACCTTTGGTCTCACATACACTACTGTTTTGACACAACATCACTCGAAACCATACATGCATCACAATACATCACATCACATCATACTTATCACATACAACACCATCTACATTGACATCATTAACATTATCATCTTATGTTATCCAATACATTCATGACATCATTGTCAGCACTTAGATTACAAGCCACATATCCTACTTGACTCAACACACATAGACACACACTTACACTAAAATGACTTGATATTCCCAATACTGGCATAGCTGTGCTTCCTTCGTCTTCTCCGGACTAGTGCCAGAACCTTCACCTAAAAGGTTAGTGCATGGGAAAGGGGGTGT
Source organism: Adenanthera pavonina (assembly GCA_026686845.1). Taxonomy (NCBI): domain Eukaryota; kingdom Viridiplantae; phylum Streptophyta; class Magnoliopsida; order Fabales; family Fabaceae; genus Adenanthera; species Adenanthera pavonina. The sequence goes on along the minus strand of JAIVEN010000019.1, from coordinate 3,163,302 downwards.
GAGACAATGTCTCAGTAACCAGGAGCAACCACACACAATATATATACTGATCCACACAATCGTGCATATGGTGCAATGAAATACAATGAACGGTATGCATGTTCTCCCTTGTACATGGCTAGAATCACTAGTTGTTGTTATCGCAAGACATTTCAATAGATAATTCCATTCCAACAGTCGGTGAAGACTGATTCCGGGACATCACCAAGCTCACCTTACCTTAACGCAACCCAGCTAAAGGTTACACTAGAGCTAGGACTGTAGCTCTCCTTCCCTTGGAACACTGCAAATTGGTGGTGATTTAGGGAAGCTGCATCCCCAAATCCACTGCCACCTGGCTCTCCTGGCTATAGAAAAGGATTTAGTAACAGTGATGTTTCATCATATCATCTTGTCTACTACTGCCTGGCCCTCCCAAGGAGAGGATTTAGCGACAGGGATATTTATCATATCATCATCATCTATCATATCATCATCACCTCATCATCAATCTCTCTCTATCCAATCATATGGTGATGATGCCAATGACATGCCAACATGCCTCAACACACACATATATATGTATAATCATCACAAACATCATATGGACATGATAGCATGCAATAGTATGGGGATGCAACAAAATCATATATACACATCATATACAATCATCATATCTCAACTAGCCGTGTGTATACCACGATATGTAGAAAAATCATACACATACACAACCAATATGGTGGAATGAAAACGAACATGCATATATATATATATATATCAATATATAATCACATAATACAAACACCCGATTACCTTAGGTTATTAATTCCACGCACACGCGATTCCATGAGCTTCTTGGGTTGTTCAACACGACTGGTACTCCTTTGGTCAACCACACAACCTCTACAATACCATAATACCTCGATTAACACAATATACCACTTGACCAAAAACCACAACTCAACTATTTAGGTCTAACCCACGGTTCTAACATCATTTTCATACATCATTGAACTCCTAAAGACCATTAAACTCTAATCAACTACACACACTTCAGATACCCCTTTTCTCACACAATTTCAACCTAGAGTTAGGCTCAAATCATGTATTTTCCCTCTAAAACTCACACCCAAGTATCACAACCACCACATCACACCTCATTGATCCCTTTTCATCCATTTTAATCGGTTGATTTCGGTAAAACCACAAACCCAACTATACATATATCCGAAAACCTAAATCAAAACTGAAGAAAATGGAGAGGGAGGAGTAGAGATCACTTACCAATAATTTACCAATCTCCGAGAGGTCAGAAATCACTCCTAAGGGTCGAGAATCATGAACCCTAGCTCTGCTTCTTCTTTCTCCCTCCGTTTCTCTATCGCTCTCTCATTTTTGGCCGAATTGAAATGTTTCAAATTTAAACAAAATTTTCCATTCTCGCCACGGTGGTCCTGCCTTACGCCACGGTGTTGTGCTCTTTGTCTCCAATTTGAGCTTTTCCTCTGCCTGGTCCTTCCGGTTTGCACACAACACCAATTACACTTAGTTAGCTAGAGACCAAGTTGGAATAATGCAATAAGAGTTGTTACATTTTGAAATTTAGAATTTTTCTAATTCAATCACCTTGAATTCTCAACCTAGTATGTCTGAATTTCCAACTCAATTTATGTAATTTCAATAGTCCATTCATGAAATTTCAATAGCCAACTCAATTTAGGAGTTGGCTCCTAGTGTTGGATGATTTGTTTGATTCAAGTGTGATTGTATTTGGACGATGTCCTATACCACTGCAGAAACAGCATGGCTTGAGGAGGTGATATCAACACCCAACATACTCAACCATTTGCAAATTCCAAGGCCAAAGTGTGAAGTGGCTTACCTTGTGATTTTCGTAAACTAGTTCAGTTCGATTCAAACCTTTTTAGAATGTAAAATTGATAATAAGACTTTTGGATCAAGAAAAGATTTTTATTATGTGATTGTAAATTTTAGGTGTCAAAAGTTGATACAACTCGTGTGGCCCATTAAGAGATGGACTCGGCAATTTGGAGGAATTTGATTTCAAAATACCCTCTTTATATAAAGGACTTATGAAGAGAGTTTTTTTAAAGATAGAGAATTTGCATAATGGATTTATGAAGAGCCTTTTTGAAAAAGCTCATAACTGTTTCACTTTTTTTTGTAAAAAGTCTTGTACTAATTAAAGATTATGAAAAACTTTTACAAAGCATATAATGAAATGAAATAGAAGGAATATTCTTTTTAATTATATACCATTACCCACATCTTCGCTAGCTTTAATAATTTTTTTTAATAAACCTAGCTTTAGTCATTTTACACACTTATCATTTGTTAGCGACACAAGAGGCTATCCTTAATTGATTACAACTATAATGTTGGTATATTGGAAGGATTCATTGAACAAAGACAATTGACCTGCCTTCAGGGACCAGTGCATGGCTATCTTTTGGCCCGTGACAAATGGTGTCATAATGGAAGATAAGGCCAAATTATATCTCGTGACAAACTAACAATTGCTTCCTCCAATTTTCTTATCTATCACTTCTGAAATTTTTTTCTTATTATTTGTCAATTTAGAAGTTTTTGGCAACATTAATTATTATTATTTTTAATTATACCATAGTTTTTATTGGACACAATTCCCAACCAAATTAACCAAATTACATTTAATAAGGATATATTAAGAAAGTTAGAAGAAATTTTAATATATTAATTATGTTCCTAATCTATATATAGAAACCTTAGATGACATATAAAAAGAATATTCCTTAAATGACATATTGACGAACTGCACCTTGTAAAACTGATCTTTACAATTTGAGATTTTGAAATGTTCAAATTATGACGAAGGGCCATGGTTCTGTTTTGTCATTAAAATAAAAAAGCTTATTTACAAAAAAGCTCCTCAGGACTATTGTTTTGAAATTTAAAATTTTTGTAATTCAATCACCTTGAATTCTCAACCTAGTATGTCTAAATTTCCAACTCAATTTATGTAATTTCAATAGTCCATACATGAAATTTCAATAGCCAACTCAATTCAGGAGTTGGCTCCTGCTGATGGATGATTTGTTTTTCCTCTTTGGAAGATCGTAAAAAGAATCTCACTTTAATAGTAATTATTTCGTTGCTTTTAAAAGTTATTTTGCGGAACATCAAGAGATCCTGATCAATGTGTTTATCTCAGAAATGCTTTTTATAAATTAAAAAAAAATACTTGTCCCTCATTATTTTGATTCATTCTTTATTGAGAATGTCAGTTATATTTAATGAAGTATATATTTAGAAATTGAAATGTCTTAAAGACTTCAACTAATTGTCTTAATTTTTGAGAGCGGGTTAAGATAACTTATAAACAGGTAACGGAAGCACCAAGGTAGTAAAAAAATGTACAAACAAAATAAACTATAGCAGAAACTACTCCCTCCCATTTTTTTTATTAGTTATATTTTAGAATTTTTTTATGATTTTAAATGTAAGTCACATTTTATGAGTTTTTAGAGTATTAATTACTTTATTTTCAAAATACTCTTATTTAATCATGAAAGATAATATTGATTATTTGAATTTGTAGTATTTATTAAGGGGTGAAGATGAAAAATATATTAATTTTAAAATAATTTTAATAATGTAATAAATTTTTCTTAGATTTGGATGAAATAATTAGAAGTGACTTTTGATTGATGAAAAGCGTGTAATTTTTGAAAAACATGTTATAAAGCGTGTTACTAATTAAACTATCCTGAATGATGAAAACAGTGATGCCGTTGGAACTAGATAAAGACATAATAAAAGTGCTTTTGACAGATAAAAATATTGATAAGTTCATCCAAAAAACCTTTTTTAGTTTAATCACTTCAATAAAAGAAAATACTTATTATTATAGAATTTTAATAACAACAGAAACATAAAAAATCACTAAAACAAAATACTTTAAAAGATAACATTAAGTTTTTTTTTTATCTCGGAAAAGATAACATTAAGTTTAATATGAAATAATATTTTACAAACAGTACTAGCGATATATCTAACGTTACAGAAAAAAATGTGTATAAATTTCTATAATGTCATGACAGAATAAAAAAACCAATAAGGACAAGGAAAAAGTGTCTTTTGTTTATAGATTCATTGCACGCTCAAAAAGTAATTGACAATTTGAAGACGATAAGGGATACAGGTGCAGCATATTAAAATGACAGTACTTTTTTCAGTTTTTAGGAGCAACTTGATTTTAAAATGATAGTTTTTTTCCATCGAAATGAGGGCTCTATTATTTTTAGAATTTGTTAATTTATTTTATTTTACACAACTAACTAGCATCCAGTATCATTGAATTAAATTTATATATTGTTGAGCCTAATTATATTTCCAAACAAAAAATTTATCATGTCTGTTGCTGAAGGCAAATGTTATCCAATGACGACAAGAGGATGGCCTTCGCGATTGATGGTGACACTGCATTATTGTGCCTTCGAATGTTGATTATATTAGGACGTTGTCAATTAATCCCAATACCCCATCCATGCTTGCTTTTGTTTTCCTAATTAATTTTGCAACCTCCTGGGTCTATTTATACACACCTCTACCATTACAGATGTTCCAAGCACGGCTTGAGTAGAAGATATCATCAACCCAACTAAGCATATACCAAGGCCAAACTGTAAAGTAGCTTACCTTGCGAATTTTGTGAAATAGATAGTTTGATTCATCAACGTCTTTCATTCTCGCGTTCTTTAATTATTTCTTACTGTTTCTTCTTCTTGCGGGCTATGAATACAATTAATAATCTTTTTAACAGCTTGATTATGACTAGCCTTGACAAACGTATCTTTCTTCTCTCTTGGCCGTGAATTGCAGCAACTCCGACTTTTTCTCATCTCTCAACAGAGGATTTTGATTACAAAACTCCAATTATACAATGGTGCAGCTGAAATTTACGCTCGAGATCGACGAACAGTCCGAAAGAACGGAAGATTATCAGGACTTCATTCAGAAATTACGCTTACGACTGGGAGTGAGAACTATCCGAGGTCGTCCTGTACTTGAAGCTCAACAGAACACACGCATTCGATTCTTTGATGTGGTAATAGAGACCAGTCAATCATCCGTGAGGTTTAGGCTGCGAAGGGACAACCTCTACTTGGTTGGCTTCCAGACGACCGGTGGACAGTGGTTGGAGTTCACAAATAGCGAAAACCGCCACCTAATCACAAACAGCGAATTCCTTGGTTTTGACTGTAACTATATGCGGTTGCAGCATTTTGCTGGCACTCAAAGAATGGAAAAAACAGTAAACATTGGGCTCCGAGAACTAGAAACTGCAGTAAATCAACTTGCTCAAACAACCAAAGAAAAGGTTAAGGATAATGCAAAACATCTGATCATTGCGATTATGATGATTTGTGAATCAGCTAGATTCTATGCAATATCCGAGGAAATCGGCCACAATAACAGCTTCAGAATCCCAACATGGATTAAAGACTTGGCTCGCGAGTGGTCCACTTTATGTACGGTGATGTTGGAAAATGACTTTGACAGGTTGCCTCCTAACTTACGGCTTCGAAATAACAGAGTAATAACTTCTATTGATAATATTGAAGAACTAATTGCCTTGGCGAACGATTTTAACCCTAATAGTAGCGGCAGCACTCGTGCACCGTGCTTTTTAGGGATACCACTTCTGGAGGTGTACTCAGTGCAAATCAACAAGATGTCTGGTGTGGGAGCCAGTTCTAGCGGCAATCTCTTTGGCACGATTACAGTCGACAATGGACTAAATACAGAGTCCATCTTCGACCGCACGAGCAGCAACCCTGAATCAACGACGCCGAGTCAATACATTTGGCTTACCGGACCTTCCAAACCTGTCTCAGCAATCGGCAACGTCACCATCAAACTGCTTCTCAAAGATAAGCATCATAACAATGAAATCATCGATGATGATATCTCATGGGATGCTGCCAACTACATCGGTGACTTATACGACCATCGTATATCTAAGACACTACACAGCAGCAAAGGTTCGGAGTTGACTGTCAATTATACAGTACTGAAAAATGCTGTGACTGCCACGGTTATCGTTACTCTTGAAGAAGGAGGTGAAAGAAAAACCGAAGTTTATGGATTAATTAATGCTTATTACGGCAAAAGGAAGGATCTTGGATCGTGTAAGTTGTTCGACAGAGACCCTGACCACTACGCTAGTGTAAAGCGTCAGCACGACATTCCATTGTTGAGATCTGTAGTTGCAGTGCCATTGGACGACTCTCTCAGAGTTGAGGCAATTTTGTATAATTATAACACATTCACAGCTAATTCAAAGATTGCAAAAGGCAGTGTAGAGTTCCCAGTGCCAGAGCCAATACGAGGCGCATCATCAACTCTGGCCATTTCCGGAGACAATGGGAATTCCATACATGTGACAGTCCAATGGAGTTCTAGTTACTAAGTCTGTTGATTAACATCCTTCCATGGCATGTTATTCTGCATATATTTATTATGCTTTTGTTAGGAAAGTTGATGTAATGTGTTAAAGTGCGGCCGGCTCCTGCAACGATGTCATGTTTGGTAACTAATGAACTCTGCATTTCTTTCGTAAGGTGTTAGATATGTATCTATATAAATAAATATTACTATTAATATTTAATTATGTAGGATAAATAAACATTTATTCAAATAAATACGTTTATATATGTGTGTGTGCGCGCGCGCGCCGCGGGGGGGGGGGCGGGGGGGGGGGGGCGGTTGAAGGGGGAGAATAGCTTATTGATCTAGTACCATGTGACTCACTTTAATGGTGTCAAATCACGAATTCAATCCAACGATCTGAATTTGAAGCATTTTACTCACCCTTATAATTTAAATAAAAAAGACATATGTGTGTTCATATTTATGTAAAATAATTACAAATACGTATTAATATTACAAAAATTTTAAATGTATTTATTTGACAGGGTCGCCTTTGAAGGTTTAAAAACAGTAAAATATATTTAAAAAAAACGTGAGGGAAATAAAAAACAGAGATAGTACGTAATGAATTATTAAAACAAAAGTCGTATGTGTTATTCCCTCATTGGACCTGGTTCACGTGACAAATAAAGGCAATGCATCAAAGAGACAGGAATGGATTAGTCGTACAAATGTTACTGACACTCACACTTTATCCAGAAACAGCGCGATCCTCTCCATAATACGTATACTCTCTCACTTATATTATAAAATATTTTATGTGATTAATTTTGATTTAAAATATAAGTATTAGTTTTTTTTTAATTTTATTTTTATTTTTAAAATTTTCTCTTTCCTCATTTATAATTTTATAATAACAATAAAATGAGATATTTAATAAAAGTAAAATAGAAAATATATGTATTTCTGGTATTAATTTTAATAAAAAAATAATTTTTTTAATATACATGTAATTAATATAAAAAATTTTTTAATATGAATTAGAGGGAGTATATATATAAGTTTTTTTATAATATAAAATATAAGTTCAATTTAATAATATTTAAAAATGTTAATTTTATCTTATTTTTAATTTAATATTGTAATTAATTAAGTAATGTTATCTTATAATTTAATAAAAGCATTCTGATATTTTATAATAAATTTAACTCCTTTTAACTCTCTTTTTATCGGTAGACGTATAGTTAAACTGGAGCTGTATTATGAGTAGACTTGGCTAACGTGTTCCAAAAATTACAGTACTCTTATGAAATATTTTTTATTTTTTTCCCCCAATCCACTGAACTGCCTTACTGCTCCATAGGCAGGCTTCCATATTCGGACAAGGAGACCCTTTGCAGGAGGGTTTGCTTTGTTCTTCTTTGGCACGAAGAAGCTCACCACAAATGAGGATTCACAGAAGGGTCCAACAATATCACTAGGTGACACTTCAGTGATCACAGGTGCTGTCATCTCATTTAAAAGGAAAAAAAAGAAAAAAGTTACATTACAAGTGATGCTTCAATTTAAAGAAAGCCAGTTATTCTCTCCCCCCCCCCCCCCATCCCCTTTTCCTCGCGTATCTCAAAAGATGAGCACTCATTGAATACAGAGAGATAGTACATATTTGGGATGGCATAACTCAAACATAAGATAAAACTTGATCAAAATAAAGACAAAGCGTCTGATTAATCAGTTATTATTAATAGTAAGTAAGCAGTAACAAATATAGATATTATATAGCAGCCAATTGGTTGTCTGTAAAGTTGAGTCTAGCACTGTTATTGACAAACTTCTCATGTTACAGAGTAGAACAGTGTATATCAGTAAGGGCTTTATAATATTATTGAACTTGAGAAGTTCATAGGTAGGAATTTCCCTACAAAATCGTACGGTTATTAACTTCACTTGAAACACCTAATGAGAAAGATATATGTCTCATCTGTTTCGTTCTTGACTTTCAGAAATACATGTTCAGTTCTCAAATCTTTTACTCAAAAACATTCCTTCATTTTTTCTTTTCTTTCAATTTTCTCTCTTTTTTTTCCGACTGACATTAATCTTACGAATAGAAAGGAAAAGTTGAAGGGACTACAGTAACAATGAATTTCACTCATCAAATAGTCAAATATGTAACTTATAATCTTCAATATAACATCATCCATCAGCAAGTCAGTAACTAAATACTAACAACACAATAATGTCGCACAAGCCTGGAAGGTTCAAAAGGATGAAGCTCTGTGATTTTCTATGGCTGTGGAGAAACGTCGATTTCAAGAAATTGTGGCGGTTCATGAAATAGACGCGCCAATTGGCTTAAATAAAAATGATGGAACTAACTTCCTTCATTAGGATCGAGCCAGGAAGTGGGTCACTTCTATGAAACGCTAATGTCTCGTCTGGTATCTTAATTGAAAGGATTTTTGAAAAAGGTAGAAATAAAAAAGGAAGTACGACGGAAGGAAGGTTTAAAATAATGTTTGGTATATAAATAGAACCATGGTATAATTTTTATTTAAAAGGTAAAAGACTAAGATGCCCTTTACTCAGAGTCAACGTAGCAGAGTCCCATTTTGCAAACCCATATCGTCGGAGAAGCAAAGCAATTTTGCAAACCACCATTGTCAGACCACCATGTGCTATCGTTATTGTTACTGAAAGTGACAAACCAAAAAGATGTGGAATAGTGATCGAATCAGCAAAGCAACTGAAACCGGCATAGTAATGTTGGATAAATCTGAAGATCACTTAATGCAAACCAAATTATCAAGGCAATAACTACACGAAAAAACAGAGAATAAGCTTATGGAAGTGGAGATGTTATTCAGCTCCATTTTTGTGAATACAAAATAGCAATAAATAGAACTCAAATAACATAAAATCTGCAACTAAGCCAGATATGGCTCCTAAAGATCAGCTAACAAACTGATTTATTTTTGACTACGTAAATAGCTAACTACCTCCTAAAAACATGGAACCTAATCTTTGAATCACTTCTTAACATCCCCCCTTGATTCAAAGTTGGTTAGACCAAGTTGACCTCTAAGTTCTTCAAACCTTCCACGTGATAAGGCTTTGGTTAGCACATCAACTACTTGCTCTTCTGTCCCACATAAATCCAACTTGACTTCTTTTCTAGCAACTAGCTCTCTCAAGAAGTAATGTTTAATTTCTATGTGCTTTGAACGACCATGAAAGACTGGATTTTGACTCAAAGCTATAGCTGAAGCACTATCACACTTTATAACAGTAGCTTCTGCTTGTTCATGACCTAGTTCACTCAAGACCTTCCTTAACCAAATTGCCTCACAAGCTGCCCCTGCTCCAGCTATGTATTCTGCTTCACAAGTGGACAAGGCAACTGTTGTTTGTTTTTTGGAACTCCATGCTATAGCTCCTGATCCTAAAGTGAAACAATAACCGGATGTGCTTCTTCTATCTTCAATGCAACCAGCCCAATCACTGTCTGTATACCCTAGCAACTTCAACTCAGATCCTTGCTTGTATAAAATTCCAAGATCAGTGGTGCCTGCAACATACCTAAGAATCCTTTTCACTGCTCCTAAGTGATGTTGTGAAGGATTATGCATAAACCTTGACACAACACCTACAGGAAAGGCTATATCTGGCCTAGTATGAGTCAGATAAATAAGCCCTCCTACAAGACTCCTAAACACTTTTCCATCAGCTGCTGGAGATCCATCCTCTGGTTGCAGTTTCTCATTCATATTCATAGGAGTTACGGACCATTTGCAGTTGCTCATGTTGAACCTGTTAAGCATATCTTTTGCATACTTTCTCTGAGATATGAATATGCCATCTTCCATTTGCTTGACTTCAATTCCCAAAAAATAATGAAGAAGACCCAAATCCGTCATCTCAAATCTGCTTTTCATTGCTTGTTTAAATTCTAAAATTGTAGTAGTATTTGAACCACAATATACCATATCATCTACATAAATGCACACCACCAGTAGATCAGCTGCTCCATTCCTCTTCACATACAGTGTTGGTTCACTGTAACTTCTCACAAATCCACATTGAATGAAGTATTCATGGATTTTCAGGTACCATGCTCTTGGTGCCTGTTTTAATCCATATAGGGCCTTATGAAGCTTGTACACCTTGTCCTTCTTCTCCCTCACAACAAATCCTTCAGGTTGTGTGACAAATACCTCTTCAGTTAACTCACCATTAAGGAAGGCAGATTTGACATCAAATTGATGCACCTTCCATCTCATATGCGCTGCCAAAGCTAGAACTAATCTTACTGTTTCAAATCTAGCTACAGGTGAGAAAGTCTCCTCCACATCTACACCAGGAATTTGTGGGTACCCTTTGGCCACCAACCTAGCCTTGTGCTTATGAATTCTCCCATCCGCATGAAACTTAGTCTTGAAAATCCACTTTAATCCAATTGCTTTTTTTCCTTGAGGTAACTCTGTTAGCTCCCATGTGTGATTTCTCTCAATAGCTTCTAACTCTTCCTTCATTGCATCTTCCCACTCTTTTACACCAACTACATCTTCATAAGAACTAGGATCAGCTGTAAAAAGAGCAAATGTGCAAGACTCATAGATTTCTCTCAAGGATCGAATATTTCTTGGAGGTGTCTCTTCTGAGTTTGAAGTTGCTGTTGGTTCCATTCTTCTTGAGCTTCTTGTGATCATCCTTCTTGGAGGAGTCATCCTTCTTGGAGGAGTCTCTACTGAACTCCTTGTGTCTGAGCTTGATAGAGATGCACCTACACTGCTGTGTGGAGTTTCTGATTGAGTTTCATGCTCTTCAGCTTCGGTATCTTCTTCATCTTCTAGTTGAATCACTTCCTTCTTCTCCTTTTCTTTCCAGTTCCATCCTTCCTCCTCATTGAACTTCACATTCCTACTGATGAATGCTTTTTTAGTCATTGGATTATACAATCTATATGCTTTACTTTCTGTACAATATCCAATGAACACACACTTTTCTGATTTTTCATCCAACTTCTTCCTATCCTGTTGATTTTTCATAGCATATGCCATACATCCAAAAATTCTAAAATGACTTACAGAAGGTTTGAAGCCATACCACAGCTCAAACGGAGTCTTCTTTGTTACTGCCTTGGTTGGAGACACATTAAGGATATGGACAACAACGTGTACAACTTCTGCCCAGAAGAGATTAGGCATTTCTCTTGATTTCAGCAAGGCCCTAGCCATCTCCACCACTGTTCTATTTTTCCTCTCCACCACACCATTTTGTTCTGGTGTGTAAGGTGCTGTAAGTTGCCTCTTTATGCCTGCTTCTTCATAGAAGTGATTAAATTCTGTGGAATTAAATTCACCTCCCCTATCTGACCTTACTACTTTAATACTTTTCCCACTCTGCTTCTCAACAAAGGCTTTAAACCTCTTAAATGTTTCAAATGCTTCAGACTTGACTTTGAGGCAAAATACCCAACTCATTCTACTAAAATCATCAATCAATAACATGAAATACTTACTTCCACCCAATGAAGCTGTACTCATTGGTCCACAAAGATCCATGTGCACCAGCTCCAATGCTTCTGTGGCTCTCCAGGCTTTTTCCTTTGGAAAAGACTTCCTGCTGTGTTTTGCAAAGATACAATCCTCGCACTGCTTGTGTTTGTCACCTATCTTTGGCAGTCCACTGACCATGCCTTCTGTTAATAGCTCCTTCATACTCCTGTAGTTTAGGTGGCCATATCTCATGTGCCATAGCTCAAAGGAACTGATTGCTACCATACTAAGCTCTTCTACTGCTGTAACCTCAAAAGGAAACATAAGATTTTCTGTCATTGCTACTTGTGCCACCAGTTGTCTTCCTTCTTTTTCTCTGATGGTGCAAACATTGTTGTCAAACAATACTGTGAAACCTGACCTCAGCAATTGCCCTACACTTAACAGGTTGTGAGCCAATTGAGGTGCATACAACACATCCCTGATCAGTTTGCTTCTTCCTTGATGTGTCTTGATAAGAATTGTGCCTTTTCCCTCCACCTGAATTTTGTAGTTGTTCCCAAGACTGATCATTCTTTTCTGAGACTCATCCAAGTCCTTGAACAACTCTTTCACTCCGGTCATATGATTGGAGCAGCCACTATCAACAAACCAAATGGACCTCTTGTTCTGATTTGTCTCCTCATGTGCCATAAATAAGTAACATTCTTCTTCCTCATCTTCTTGTTCCTCTGCATCAGCAAACTCTGCCTGGTTAACCTTTACCTTACATTCTTTTGCAAGATGTCCCACTTTGTTGCAATTGAAGCATCTTCTCGTTTCTGCTTGTGAGTTTCTGCCTCTGCCTCTTCCTCGCATTCCACTTCTACCGTTTCCTCTCCCTAAGCTTCCTGATCCTCTCCAATTTCCTCCTGAGTTGCAGTTAGCTTGGAATGCCCTTTCTTCACTTCTCTCTCCAGCTCTATTGATTCTATCTTCATGAGCAAGAAGTGAACCCATCAAGGCATCAACAGACATAATTGTTAAGTCTTTTGATTCCTCAATTGCTGCAACTATGTGATCAAATCTTGATGTCAAGCTTCTGAGTATCTTGCAAACAATGGTTTCATCTGAGATCTCTTCTCCATAAGATCTCATTTGATTTACCACTGTCATGGCTCTTGAAAAGAAATCTTGAACGGACTCTCCACCATTCATTTGCAACGTCTCAAAATTCCTCCTCAAAGTTTGTAGCTTCACTGCCTTGACCTTGGTTGTCCCCTGAAACTCATTTCTCAAAGCCTCCCATGCTTCTTTTGCTGTTTGAGCTGATGAAACTCTAGAAAAGACAGTTTCATGCAGCCCCTGTTGGATAAAAAATAGGGCCTTGGCATCTTTTTTTTTCAGCTCCCTCATTCTGCCCTCTTCTTCATCTTCTGGCACACCATCGTCCACAATCTCCCATAGGTCTTGTGACCTAAAGAGAGTCTTAATCTTAATGCTCCAAAACTCATAGTTTTCACCCTTGAAAATTGGTATCATCGACTGCTGCAAATTGGATCCAGTTACTGCCATTTTGATTTGCAGTAGAGACCTTCAACCTGGCTCTGATGCCACAGTGTTGGATAAATCTAAAGATCACTTAATGCAAACCAAATTATGAAGGCAATAACTACACGAAAAAACAGAGAATAAGCTTATGGAAGTGGAGATTTTATTCAGCTCAATTTTTGTGAATACAAAATAGCAATAAATAGAACTCAAATAACATAAAATCTGCAACTAAGCCAGATATGGCTCCTAAAGATCAGCTAACAAACTGATTTATTTTTGACTACGTAAATAGCTAACTACCTCCTAAAAACATGGAACCTAATCTTTGAATCACTTCTTAACAAGTAAAACAACAATTGAACAATGCAATATTGACACAGCAGAATAACAATCGAAAAGCAGGATCAAAATCGAACCAAGATTCAAAAATTATATAGAAATCAAACCATAATGAAATCAGCAACCAAACCCTAATCTATCATAAAAACTATAATACACGAAGAGGCTACATGAAGAGAAGAGGAAGAGCCACTGGACGAAGCCCTTCAACCTATCACCATACTCATCGCCGATGTGGTTCAACCTTGAACCTTCACTGAGAATTCCAGAACTCTAGCCTAGAAATTAAAGATGCAGGGTGGTTGGTGGTTGTGACTTTACGTAGTGGTGGATGATGATTGTGATTTCTAGTGGTGGTGAACGAAAGTTCTAAGTTGGGTTAGGTCTAGAGTTTTTTTTTTTTAATAAAGGTATTTTGTCTTTTTAGTGTTATATTTTAAATTTAAATAATATTATGATTTCATATTCCTACCATATATCTTTTTAAACCCCACTTTCATTATTTTCCCTGTTATATTTACACTTCCTTTTCCTATTCGTGAGTTTGACCTTACTGTCTTCAAGTTGTTAATTTGCCTTCTGTAATCCAAAAAAAAAAAAAACAAAACAAAAAGAAAGAAAAGAAAAAGAAGCTTCTTATAATCATATTCATAGAAAAGCCCATAACTGATGAACTGGTTAGTGTACTGCCTTCATTACATGTAAGTGTAGGCATTAATCTATGAGGTGCAAAAACTTCATGTATCATGATGTGTATATGGTAGAGGTGGGAATTCGGGCTGGTCGGGCCGGGCCAGCCCGTCACGGGCCAGGCCTAATATGGGCTGGACCTAAAAGCCCGTTTATAAAATGGGTTGTGTTTTTTTTAAACCCAGCCCATATTCAACGGCTTACGGGTTAGCCCGTGGGCTCGTATTTTTTTAAAAATTATTCTAATTTTTAATCTAATTTAACATTTACAAAATAATATAAACTTTTCTATTCACATACATAATTATTTAAACTAAGACAATTAAAACTAACTATATATTAATTATTAACATAATCATTTATTATCACTATTAAAATCATTAATCAAGAAAAATATATAAAAAATACCAAAAAAAAGAAAATGGGCTAAACGGGCCGGCTCGCGGCCCATGTGGGCCAACCCATTTTTTGTTCGGGCCAAATGGGCTCGGGCTCAAAAGCCTGTTTGTTATAAAAGCTCCCAAATTTCTAGCCCATCGGGTTTAGTCCATATTCCCAGCTCTAGTATATATATGGGCATGTAGCCCACAACATATTCCAAAATAATAAATAATAATAATAATTAAAAGTTATAAAACCATTAATTGATACACTGGGTGTAAGTGTACTAAGCATTACAAACTGTCGCAGCCATGAGACAATCTACTTCAAGTCTGACTTGTTTGAGTCCCTTATTCCATGCTAACTGTAGCCCGTCGTGGCTAGCCCAAAAGTTCCAGCGTTGAGCCGTGACCAATGTACCTTATAAAGTAAATCAACGACTTGGCATAACCTTGCAATATATTTTTAATAGTAAGTTACAAAAGATTAACACACAAAAATTTTAAATTAAAAAAGACTTGGCCAATACCACAAACACGCAGGATGATTCAGTGGAACTGAATTATTTGATTCAGCTACATGATAAGAATGAATGCTCTTGTCGGACAAGCATAACATACCAGCATCAATTTTCCACGATTCATGAGTGTCTTGATTGCTGATAAATGCAAAATAGATGCAATTTCTTTTAAAATTTTCATCAAATCCAAACCATAGAAATTAATCTACAACTCTTGTTGTCAATATGTAATACCTTAGTTTACTAGACTTTTAATAATTTCTTATATATCTAGTGGAAAGAATTAGAAACCTAGAATAATTAAACTTTTAAATTTTTAAAAATTAGGTTGCTCAAAAAATAATAACTTAATTGAAAGTTTACTTTAATTAATAATAATCAAACCAACCATACTGTAATTATCTGATTATTATTCCAGAACATCTTAAGTAAAGCCAGCAAGTAGAAATCATAACTAAAATATATCACCGTAATTTAATTACATTTATTCTAATATAAAATAATATCTTCCAGTCTGCTTCCTCTTAGTTA
The DNA here is from genome assembly GCA_026686845.1 of Adenanthera pavonina. Taxonomy (NCBI): domain Eukaryota; kingdom Viridiplantae; phylum Streptophyta; class Magnoliopsida; order Fabales; family Fabaceae; genus Adenanthera; species Adenanthera pavonina. Next base: position 3,147,399 of record JAIVEN010000019.1, on the reverse strand, counting down.
ACCACCTCATTGCCTTTGCCTTTGCTTGTACTTAGCCCTAACATTGTTAGTCATTGGGTGTGGATTTGGGGAAATCTCAGTAGTATATATATTCATTCATACAAATCATGCTCATAATCAGGTAGTTATGTAAACAATTAAATAACTCATATTTCATGCATCTATAAAAATTTCAGCAAAGTTTTCTCTTAATACTAGACATCCATAGCATTTCAAAACATTTATATTGAAACAACTCATCCAATAATATCACATAACATCCATAACTAATTCACAAAAAATGCATGAAATAAATAATATACTACATCAATTGAAAAGTATCATGAGCTAAGCAGCTCATTTTCCTTCTTGAATTTTTTTTAAGTATCTTACTTGAAACTAGCCTTTCTTCCTTTTCCTTCTCTTTCAGTCACACTCTCTTTCTCTCCCTCGGCTCTCTCCTCTCACTTACTCCCAACTCTCACCCTCAACTGGTGATTTGCTGAAATGAAGAAATGGGAGGGTTATTTATAGTGTTGATGTCTTGGCCAGCAAGTGACATCAATTCATTGTGTACCTTCATTCAATGTATGCTCATTATAATTTAATGTAACTTATTGAAATCAAAATTTATTGTATACTTTCATTCAATGTATACTCATCAGAATTCAATGTAACTTATTGAAACTACTATTCATTGTATACCTTCATTCAGTGTATGCTCATCAGAATTTAATGTAACTTATTGAAACCACAATTTATTATACACCTTTATTCAGTGTATGCTCACCATATTTCAATGTATATCTTCATTCCTCATATTCTAAACATAAACCATATTAAAAATCATATATGAAAATTTATGGATGTTACACAATACCTTCGATGTTGGATAGAACTAGAGATGATGATGGGCTTCGACGTGATGTTGAAGATTTGGGTGATCATTTGATAAGTTCAAACACCCAAATTCATTACTCTGAATGCTTTTACTTCAAAATCAATAGGAAGTGCAAATTGGTTGAACTTATATAGAAAATGTTAAGTCAAATAGGATCACAATTATCATTAGATCTCTAGAAACATCATGAGTCAAACAAATCACTTCATGATCATTGAAGTATACCGTGTTGCAACTTGGTGTCTCAACCCTCGTTCTATTGATTTCTGGTTTTGGGTCAAGAACAACAATTGTTTTAGGCTTAGGAGCATTATTCTTATTGAAATTATCTTAGTCATGAAGATTATATACTTCTATGTCAAAACATATAATAAGTACCTGCTGACTGTAATGTTTGAAAAATCTCCTTCTCCATTTGTTTTAATTAAACTCCATGATTTATTTGTCATTTTATGAAAAAGAATACAATAGAAATTAGCGAGACCTACCACAAAAATTAAGTCATGATGGCAATTATCATGTGGTGCAGAAGAAGCCTCCATTTTTTAAATTCTTGGAAAGTGATCATGATCTTAAGTTTTCAATAGTAACAAAACCTTAGCACTTGGCACAGGGTTGAAGAAGAAAGGTGAATAATTAGTATTTGTAGCTTCAACAACCATTAATAACCAATTGTCAATTGTATAAATAATGTAACACCTTACTCCAATATATCTCCTGTCTTGACCAAATACTTCAAAAACTAATCGAACATAGTCTAAAATACCTTAATTTTACTTCCCAAATCATCAAAGCATCGAAAAACGCAGAAGACAACTCAAGAACACTCAAAACAATTGAAATAGAGTGCAAGACAATTTTACTTCCCTCGTCTTCTTCGGACTAGTGCCAGAACCTTCATTTGAAAGGTTAGTTCATGGGAAATGGGTGTGAGACAATGTCTCAGTAACAAGGAATAACCATACATAATATATATACTGATCCACACAATCGTGCACATGGTGCAATGAAATACAAATGAATGATATGCATATTCTCCCTCATATACGGCTAGAACCACGAGCTGTCATCATCATAAGGCATTTCAATAGATGATTCCCTTCTAACGGTCAGTGAAGACTGATTTTGGGACATCACCAAGCTCACTTTACCTTAATGCAACCTGGCCAAAGGTTACACTAGAACTCAGACCTTGGCTCTTCTTCCCTTGGATCACCACGAATAAGTGGTGCTTTAGAGAAGGTACATCCCTAAATCTACTGCCACCTAACTCTCCTAGCCATAAGAAAGAATTTAGTAAAAGGGATGTTTCATCATATCATCTTATCCATTGCCACCTGACTCTCCCAATGAGAGAATTTAGCAATAGGGATCTTTATCATATCATCATCATTTATCATATCATCATCACCTCCACATCAATCTCTCACCATGTAGTCATATAGTGATAATGTAAATGTCATGCCAGTATGTCTCAAAACGTATACACATATATATATTGTCACAATCATCATATGGACACGCTAGCATACAATAGTATAGGGATGCTACAAAATCATACGTACACATCATATACAATCATCCTATCTCAACTTGCTGTGTGCATACCGATATGTAGAAAAACCATACACATACACAACCAATATCGTGGTATGAAAAGGAATATGTATATATATATCAATATATAATCACATAATACAAACACCTGGTTACCTCAGGCTGTCAATTCCACACACACGCAATTCCATGAGCTTCTTGTGTTGTTCAACACGACTGGTACTCCTCCAATCAACCAAAGAATCTTTACAATATCATAGTACCTCAATTAGCACAATATACCACTTTACCAAAAATCACAATTTGATCATATAGGCCTAACCCAAGGTTCCAATACCCTTTCCATACATCGTTGAGCTCCTAAAGACCATTCAACCTCTAATCAACTACACACACTTCATATTCCCAATTTCCTCACACAATTTTAACCTAGGGTTAAGCTCAAATCATGTATACTCCCTCTAAACTCATACCCAAGCATCATAACCATCAAATCACACTCCATTAATCCCGTTTTATCCATTTTAATTGGCGGATTTCGGCCAACACCGAAAACTGTAACATCTTACCTCCTAACACCTCCAGACATGACCAAAAACTTCAAAACTGAACCAAACACTACCCAAACATCTCAAAACAACTTCTCACAACCTCAGAACAATGGAAACGATCCCAAAAACGTCAGAAAATGGGATGGGGCCATGGCCGCTATAGTACTGCCGCGGCTCCAGCGTTCCTTGTTTCTCCATTGCTTCTGTCTTCACTGGAGCCGCGGCACCCCATGCTGATAATCCATATTAGCAACTTCTATACTCTGGGGTGAATTTCTGACGTGCATAACATCATGTTTCAACCTCCGATTGACTTGATTCCAACTCCTACAAGTCAATTTAGTTCCAATCTATCCATAGACACCAACCTTACCTCAATCCAATTCCGTATGGAGATTCTGGACCCCTGACACCCTTTTGGCCACATATTGACCAAAACTCACTACTAACACCTCCAATTACCACCAAAGGCAATTGGTCGCTCAAAGACCAATCATACAGGTCCAAAACCCCCAAATCAACTCGTCCAAAGAGGTTTTACCCCAAAGGAACCACTTCTTTGAGATTCGACCCCCTGAAACCCCAAAATGAAAAATGGGCTACCGGCCCTAAAACGCACCAACGAGGTCAAATTCCAACTTTCATCATACATAACACATACACACAACATACATAGCATAAACAACCTCTTTTCCACATAAAACCATCCACACAATACTCCCAATGTCATACATTCATTACAAACCATTCTATCCTACTTGGCATAAGATACAATATCCAATTTACAATAACAATATAGACTATTCCCATGTATGTAACTACTCCCGCGTCTTCTCTGGACTAGTGACATAACCGTCACCTGAAAGGTTAGTTCATGGGAGAGGGGTGTGAGACAATGTCTCAGTAACCGGGACAACCACACATATACATATATACATATATCACACACAATCCATGAATGCAATGGAAAATGAATGATATGCATGTCGCCCTCGTAGGGACCCCATCCTTATCCTCCCTAACATATATAATCCATCCTTATCCTCCCTAACATATATATACATATATATATCCATCCTTATCCTCCCTAACATATATAATCCAACCTTATCCTCCCTAACACATATATATATCATCATACATCATATCGTCATCACATTATCACCACTCCATCTGCCATATATCACAATCTCACAATGTCATGTGGTGATGCCCATGTATCATCATATCATCATCATCATAATCATCATAATGTCATGTATGCATCATGTCATATCATATCAATATCATCATCACATATCTCATCATCATAATCATAATCATCATCTAACTGTATGCATACCACGATATATAAAAATAGTACACACAAACACATCAATATCGTGGTATGAAAGAAACATGCATATGTACACAAATATACGTAATATCACATAATACAACCAATACAATATAAATAAACATCTGGTTATCTTAGGTTGTCAATACCACACACGTGAGTTCCATGAACTTCTCGAATTGCCCAACACGCTTGAACCCCTCTCGATTAACCATGCAACCTTCACAATAACACAATTCTTCAATTAACATAATATACCAACCATCCAAATTCCACAATTCAACCACTTTAGGCCTAACCCAATGTTCCAACACCTCTTTCACGCATCAATAAGCTCTTAGGGACCATTTATACACTACTCAACCACATACACTTCGGATTCCCAAGAGATCTACCCGAAAACAACTTAGGGTTAAGCTCAAATCATACATAAACCCTTCAAAACTCATATCCAAGCAACAAGAACACCACACCACACTTCATTAATCCCATTTCATCCATTTCAGTTGGTGGATTTCTGCCAAAATCGAAGATCCAACCTCAAAACCTCAAAACCCCAAATTCAACTGAAGAAAATGGAGATGGAGGAGTAGAGAACACTTACCAACTTGAATCCAACCTCTTGAGGTCCAAAAATCACTCCCAATGGCTAGAAAACACGAACCCTAGTAGAGCCCACGTGTTCTCCTCCATTGCTCCCTTCGTTTCTTTCTTTCCGATCGTTTGAAATGATTTGGTTTTAAACAAAAATCCCGAATTTCATCGTAGCCTCAGCACACCTCGTCACGGCTCCACTGTGTTCAGCTAAAACAACACCACTGGAATGGTTCTCGCCATGGCGGCCTTGCTTCTCACCGTTGCGTGGAGCTCTTCCAGACTCCACTTGAGCCTTCCTCCGTCCTGTTTCCTCCAGTCCTGAACACAAAGCCAAGAAAGATGATATGAGGAGTGTTACAAATACCCAACTACACACCCCAAAAATCCAACTCAAAACCAAAATGGAGAGGTAGGAGTAGAGATCACTTACCAACAAGAATCCAAGCTCCCGAAGTCCAAAAACTACTCCCAATGGTCAGATCTTTCAAGCCTTAGCAGAGCTTCGTCTTTCTCCCTCCATTTCTCCTTCATCTATCTGACTGAAATGTTTCCAATTTAAATAGAATTTTCCATGCTCGCCATGGTGCCAGTAAGCTTTGCTGCAACATGGAGCTTCTTTGTCCCATTTCAATCTTTTCCTCCATCTTGGTCCTTCCGGTACTACACATAACACCAATTACACCTGGTTAGCTAGAGACTAAGTTAGAGATAATGTAATGAGGGTTGTTACAAACAATGAATTGACTTCTTTGATTATATAGATGATTTCTAAGATGGAGTATGATTTGTTTGTTTAGTTCAAAGATGATAGGATCTATGTTAGATTTCATATTAGGACAAAGCAAAATAGAAAGGAATTTGAGGAATAGGATGTCATTGTTTCTTTGCAATGGCATTAGCAAGCATAGCTTGCCAAGATGAACAAATTGAACCAAAATTTAAAAAATCATCGTTGAAACTTAATCTTCTTAAGATTGATTCTGCTGTGTCTTGTGTAAGATATTGCCAATTACTCTTTTATTCTTGTTCTTGCTTTTTCATGTTGTTTTGAGTGTTCAAACAGATGTCACGACGTTATTTATCTTGTATGATTTGCATCTCCATGTTACCTGATGAACACCAAATAAGAAAGAAAAATTCAGATATATCGTGATTATAAGAAAAGATTGTACATTCTAAAAACTTGAGAAAAACTTAAACATCAATTATATCATACATCATTATACAATATTTTATTCAATCAAATTTTTGCAAAGTTATTAATCAAGAAAATATACTAACAAAAATATATATTTATTTGAAATTATTTCGTAGCCAGACAATATATCATAAAATTAGTACAATTATCCAGCTGTATATTTATTATTTAATTTGTTCAAAGAAATTGAATATGGAATGAACATGATAAACAATTATATATATAGCTGCATGAAATCATGTGATAAGGACGGGACTGCGTCACTAGGATTAAAACCAAAAATAAAATATTGATAAAAATAAAATTATATATGTATTTATATTAACAATTTGATGTTGCTGAAAAATATAGGATGGGCAGAAAGAAAAATCATCAATTAAAATCCAACATTTATAACAAATTTTACTATTTATAAATTATGAACAATATAATTCATTCCTCATTCCATGCAATGCACAAGGCTCACTCACGTATAGTTTTGCTTCTAAACTAGTCATTGGACTAATAAAAAATTCACTTTGATTTTATTTAAAAGATAACGAACACTTTATCATTCTCACATATGAAATTACACTCATAAAAGATATACATCTGTAAACAGAATAATGATGTTAAAGCAAAACTAGATGTGAGTGCACTCATATGAACTTTTCGCGCCACATGAAAAAGTTATTGAAAAAAAATCTAACTCAAAACTAGCTTATAACTAAAGTGATCAAGTATTTAACTATAACAAAAGATTTATTTCAAATAAAAACCTGTTAATCAACAGATTTCTTTAAAATTAGCAAATTGACTTTCTGAATCTCAATCGAATTAACGTGTTAATTAAAAAAATTTGTGTCAGCAGATTGATAAACTATAATTCATTGGAAACTTTTCTTTAGAATTACTGTTAATTCAATCCAATTCAAATGAATAAGTGACCTCTTAAGTGATTTAAATGAGTCAACATATAAACAAAGATTAAACTCTCGAAATATCTATTACAATTCGAATCCGAAATAAGAATATATTCTAAATTGCTGCAAAAATACATGTCAAATCTTCTCCAGCAAGCTAATTTTACATTTTCTGTTTCCAAATTGCAACATTTTGCGAAGAAGATCTGATGAAGAAGAAAATATATTAAATATACATCAAAATAAATTACTTAAACCAAAATTAGTTTTTTAAAAAAAAGAAAAGTTTGGAATATATTCACGATAACAAGAAGGAAAAAACAAAAGGCACAATGTAAAACTACGTACACAGGAAAGTTTGAATGTCAACATAAATCAATGAATATGATTTTATACAATGAAGTTTGAATGCTGGTGTAGGAAAGAAGATTCTACCAAGTGGTTAGCAAAATTATATTAATAAAATTTTTATCGATTTGAAATTTTACCAAAGTATAATTACTTACTCACTTTACCCACGCACACACAAAAGCAAATATGCATACAAACATCTATCATTATAAAAAATATATAATCTTCATTGTCTGGTAGTAAATTATGAATCATTCTAAAATAGAATATTCAGTCACCAAAGCTTTGGTGTGAACCACAAAAAGTCAGGTCAAGTATTTAATAGAATTTATTTGGGTATATGAAAAGAATGTAAACTCTTGTCAGATAAGCAGAACATTCCAATGCCAAGCTTCGAATATTTATGAGCACCTTGACCCTTGTTCTTTGCAAAATAGATGCAATTTTTTTCTAACATTTTGTAACAACCCTCAGTATACTATCCTAGACTTAGTCTCAAGCTAATAGAAAATATACTCGATGATATGTGCAGGATCGGAGGAACTAGGACCAGGGGAAGGACAAAAGGGAGTAAATTGGAAGAAAATGAGATAGAAGCTTTCACACTACGGCCTGGAACAAGGGAGCCATGGTGTAACACCCCTCATGTCATCTTTCTTGGCTTTGTGTTCAGGACGTGAGGAAACAGGACGTAGGAAGGCTTAAGTGGAGTCTGGAAGAGCTCCACGCCACGGCGAGAAGCAGGGCCACCGAGGCGAGAATCCATTCCAGTGGCGTTGTTTTGGCTGAACACGGTGGAGCCGTGGCGAGATGTCTGGAGCCGCGGCGAGCATCACAAATTTTGTTTAAAACTGGATCATTTTGGACGATCGGAAAGAAAGAAACGAAAGGAAAACGGGGGAGAAACCACGGGCCAGGGCTAGGGTTCATGATTTTCGGCATTTGGGAGTGATTTTCAGACCTCAAGAGTTTGGATTCAAGTTGGTAAGTATTCTCTACTCCTCCATCTCCATTTTCTTCGGTTGGAAATTTAGGATTTTCGGTTTTGGGGTTGGATCTTCGGTTCTGGTCGAAATCCATCGATTGAAATGGTTGAAATGGGGTTAATGAAGTGTGTTTTGGTGTTCTTGTTGCTTGAATGTGAGTTTTGAAGGGACTATATGCGTTTTGAGCTTAACCCTAAGTTGTTTTCGGTTATGGCTCTTGGGAATCCGAGGTGTATGTATTTGAGTAGTGTTTGAATAGTCCCTAAGAGCTTATTGATGCATGAAAAGGGGTGTTGGAACCTTGGGTTAGGCTAAAACGGTTGAATTGTGGAATTTGGATGTTTGGTATATTGTGTTAATGGAAGAATTGTGGTATTGTTAAGGTTGTTTGGCTACTTGGAGAAGGCTAGTCGTGGGATTGGTGTTCAAGAAAGCTTGTGGAAATTGTGTGAGCGCAGTATTGACAACTTGAGGTAACCAGGTGTTTGTTTTTATTGTATTGTTTATATTGTATGACTGTACGTACATTCGGTATATATGTATGTCTCTTTCATACCACAATATTGATGTGTTTGTGTGTACTATTTTATATATCGTGGTATGTATACAGTTAAATGATTATTGTGATTAGGATGATGCGATATGTGAGGATGACATTGATATGATATGATACATTAGCATTACCACATGACATTGTGAGACTGTGATATATGGTGGATGGAGTGGTGATGATGTGATGATGATATGATGTATGATGATAGATATATGTGTTAGGGAGGATAAGGTTGGATACTTTTATGTTAGGGAGGATAAAGGTGGATGATATATGTGTTAGGGAGGATAAGGATGGGAGTCCCTGCGAGGGCGACATGCATACCATTCATTTCACATTGATTTCATGTGTTGCATGAGTTATATGTATGTATATATGCTTATATATGTGGTTGTCCCCGGTTACTGAGACGTCGTCTCACACCCCTTTCCCATGAACTAGCCTTTCAGGTGACGGTTTTGGCGTTAGTCCAAAGAAGATGTGGGAGTAGCTGTATACATGAGATTGGTCTATGTAGTAATTGTGTATTGGATATTGTATCTTCTGCCTAGTAGGATATAATGGTTTGTAATGAATATTTGGTTATGAGTATAGATTGTTGTATGTATGGTTATATGTGGAAAAGGTGTTGTTTGTGGTTTGTATGAGTTGTGTATGGGTTATGTATGGCGAGAGTCGGAATTGGGCTTGGTTGGCGTATTTTTGGGGCCTGTAGCCCTTTTGTCAAGTCGAGGTTCCAAGGGGTCAAATCTTAGAAGAGTAGTTCCTTTGGGGTGAAACCTCTTTGGATAAGTTGGTTTAGAGGTTTTGGACCCTTATGAATGGTCTTTGAGTGACCATTTACTTTTGGTGGCAATTGGAGGTGGTTAGTGGTGAGTTTTGGTCAATAAGTGGCCAAAACGGTGTCGAGAGTCCAGAATCTCCATACGGAGTTGGTTTGAGGTAAAAGTGGTGTTCATGGATAGATTAAGACTAGATTGACTTGCACGAGTTGGGATCAAGTCAATCGGAGGTATGAGCATAAAGTTATGCGCGTCGGAAGTTCACCCCAGAGTATGAAAATTGCTGATATGGGATATCAGCATGGGGCGTTGCGGCACCAGAAAGCAGGCCGTGGTGCTGGTGAGGGCAGAAGCGATGGAGAAATAGGGGAGGCTGAAGCTGCGGCGGTTCTGTATCGGCCTCAGCCCCAGCCCAGTTTTTGGTGTTTTTAGATCATTTCCGCTATTTGGAAGTTTTGGAAAGTTGTTTCGAGATGTTTGGGGGTATGTTTTGTTAGACATTGAAGTTTTTGGTTAAGTAAGGTGGCGTCAGGAGGTAGGGTGTTACACATGGTGAACGAGACAAAGATTGAATAATATTCTTGAATAGAAGGGCTTCACGCTGCAGCGAACTTATCTCCCGTTGTGGCACGAGACCCCGAATTCTTATAAATCTGAAGTTATTTTACTCAAACAAGGAAGAAGAATCAAAGGGAGAGACGAAGGAGCTTCGTTAGGGCTCTGATTTTCTGACCCTTAGAGATGGTTTCTGGACCTAAGGAGCTTAATTAGTTGTTGGTTGGTGGTTCTTGATCTCCTTCCTCTATTTTCTCTTCAGTTTTTGGGGCTGAAATTTGGACATATGCATGAGGGGTCGGTTTGGTTGGATTTCTACTGGTTAAAATGCTTGTATTGGTGTTGTAGAAGTGTTAGATGGTGTTAAGAAACTTTGGGTATGAGTTTTAGAGGGAGTATATATGGTTCGTGCCAAACCCTAGCTTTGAATTATGTATGGAAGCTCGAATTCAAATTGTCTGTGATGTGTTACGGTTTGAATGATTGTGTAACAACCCTCATCACATTGTCCCTAGCTTAGTCCCTAGTTAACTAAGTGTATTTAGCGTTATGTGCAGAATTGGAAGGGCCAGGATGGAGGAAAGAAGCAAAATAGGATAGAGGAGCTCTTCATCATGATGAGCTTATTGGCACTACGGCGAGCGAGCAAAGTTTTGCTTAAATCAGAAATAGTCCAGTCAGCCAAATGTGAGAGAGAAATGGAGAATGGAGGGAGCAATGAAGAACTCTGCTAGGGCTTCAAATTTTTGGCCTTGGGAGGTGATTTCTGACCCCTTGGAACTTGCTAAATTGTTGGTAAGTGTTCTCTACTCCTCCTTCTCCATTTTTCTTTGGTTTTGAGTTGGATTTTTTGGGTGTATAGTTGGGTTTTTGGTTATGGCTGAAATTCACCAATTAAAATGGATGAAATGGAATTAATGGAGTGTGATTTGGTGTTTATGATCCTTAGGTATGAGTTTTAGAGGGAGTATGCATGATTTAAGCTTAACCCTAGGTTTGTATTGTGTGTAGAAGCATGGAATCCAAAGTGTGTGTGGGTGATTTGAGTTTGAATGGTCTCTAGGAGCTTAATGATACATGAAAGTGAGGTTGGAACCTTGGGTTAGGCCTATATGGTTGAATTGTGATTTTTGGTTAAGTGATATATGTGTTAATTAAGGTATTATGGTATTGTAAAGGTTGGTTGGTTGGTTGATCAGAGAAGTCAAGTCATGAGATTGACATTCAAGAAAGCTTGTGGAATTCGTGTGCATGTGATAGCGACAATTGAGGTAACCGGGTGTTTGTATTACGTGATTATATGTTGATATATATATATATGCATGTTTCTTTTCATACCACGATATTGGTTGTATATGTGTATGGTTTTCTACATATCGTGGTATGCACACGGCTAGTTGAGATAGGATGATTGTATATTATGTGCATGTATGATGTTATAGCATCCCCATCCATTGCATGCTAGCATGTCCATATGATGTCTGTGATGAAGATACATATATATATATATATGTGTTTTGAGGTATGTTGGCATGACATTAGCATCATCACCATATGATTGCATAATGAGAGATTGATGTTGAGGTGATAATGATGATATGAGATGATGATGATATGATAAAGATCCCTATCGCTAAATCCTCTCCTTGGGAGAGCTAGGCGACAGTGGATAAGATGATATGATGAAACATCCCTGTCACTAAATCCTTTCCTCAGGAGAGCCAGGTAGTAGTGGATTTGGGGATGCACCTTCCCTAAATCACCACCAATTCACGGTGGTCTAGGGGAAGGAGATCCACGGTCTGAGCTCTAGTGTAACCATTGGCTAGGTTGCATTAGGGTAAGGTGAGCTTGATGATGTCTTGAAATCAGTCTTCACCGATTGTTGGAAGGGAATCATCTATTAAAATGTCTTGTGATGACAACAGCTCGTGGTTCTAGCCGTGTATGAGAGAGAACATGCATACCATTCATTAGCATTTCATTACACCATGTGCATGATTGTGTGGATCAGTATATATATTATGTGTGGTTGTTCCTAGTTATTGAGATTTTGTCTCACTCCCCCTTTCCCATGACTAACCTTTTAGATGAAGGTTTTGGCACTAGTTTAGAGAAGGTTTTGGCACTAGTTTAGAGAAGACAAGGGAGTAGTGTACCGGACGCGGGAATATCAAGTCTTTGTAGCGCATATGTGTGTAATGTCTATGTATGTTGTGCTAAGTAGGATAGGTTGATTGTAATTGATGTATAATATTGATGATGAATGATATGGAATGATGTATGTTGTAAGTAAGGTGAATGAATGTGAGGATGGTGTTGATAAGGGTCGTGTATGGTTAGTGTATGTATTTGTGGGGTGAATTGGTCACGTGTGTGAGCCCAGAATGGATTTGGGCTTTGTTGGTATGTTTTAGGGCATATAGCCAGTTAAAGTGACTTGGGATTCAATGGGGCCAAATCTTATAGGAGGTGAAACCTCTTTGGACAAGTTGGATAAGTGAATTAGGACCTGTGTGAACAGTCATTAAGTGCACATTTGCCTTTGGTGACAATTGAAAGTTGTTAATGGTGAGTTTTGGTTAAAAAGTGGCCAAAAAGGGGAGATAGATTGAGGTGAAATTGGTGTCCATGGATAGATTGGGACAAGATTGACTTGTAGGAGCTAGAATCAAGTCAATCGGAGGTCGAAGCATAAAGTTATGATTGTCGGAAGTTTGCCCTAGGAGTTGAATTTTTGCTAATATGGCATTAGCAAGGGGACACCACAGCGCCAGAAAACCAAGCTGCAGTGCCAGTAAATCCGAGAGCTCTAAGGCCATGTCAATACTGTAGCGGCCGTAGCCCCATCCTAGTTCTGGTGTCCTTTGGGTATTTTTCTGCTGCTCGGATGTTTTGTGAGGTATAAGTGAGATGTTTTGGTTGGGTTTGGTCGGTATTTGAATAAACTTGTCAAGTTTGGAGGTTGTATCTGGTAGGGTGTTACAGATTGTTTGAGGCATGTTATTGCACAACTATGTCATTGGAACTATGGGTTAAGCTTGAAAGGCTAGATTGTGGATTTTAGTTATTATGGGTATTATGTTAATTAAATGTATTATGATGCTGTAGTGGCTGATTGGCTAATTGGAAGCATATAGTTCATGATGGGTACTCCGGAGACTGGCCTAATCCCTAGGGTACGTGGTGTCAGTAATCCAAGGTAACCGGGTGTTTGTGATATATATGTTATATGTTTATATATATATATATATGCATGTCTCTGTTCATATCACGATATCGTTATGTGTATGGTTTTTCTATATATATATATATATATCGTGGTATGCACACGGCTAGACGATGTACTTATATATGATGATGATGAGTATGATATTGTTTATGTACAAATATGATTGTAGCATCCACATATGATTGCATGCTAGCATGACCATGATGATAACTATGATGATGATTATATATATTGCTAGAGGCATGTTAGCATGGCATGTACATCACCACCCCATAAGAATAGTAAGATATGGTGGATTGGGAGGTGGTGATGAGATGAGATATGATGCTATATGATATGATGAAATATCTTTGCCACTAAATCTTCTCTTATGATCAAGAGAGCCAGGTGGCAGTGGACTATGATATGATATGGTGATAGGACGGAACATCCCTGCCACTAAATCCTCTCCTATGGCCAGGAGAGCTAGGTGGCAGTGAGCTGCACCTTCCCTAAATCACCACCAATTCAGATGGTCCAAGGGAAAGAGAGCCACAGTCCAAGCACTAGTGTAACCTTTGGCCGGGTTGCATTAGTGTGAGGTGAGCTTGGTTATGTCCCGGAATCTGTCTTCACCAACTGCTCAAAGGGGATTCTATTTGACATGTCTTGTTATGACACCAGCTCATAGTTCTAGCCATGTTTGAGGGAGACATGCATTTCGTGACATTTGGCATTACACTACATCATTGCATATATGTGTGATATTGATGATATTATTAGATGTGTGTGTTTGTCCCGGTTACTGAGACTTTGTCTCATACCCCCGATGACTAACATTTCAGGTGAAGACTTAGTCTGGAGAAGACCATGGAGTTGTAGGCCTCTTCGTATTTGGGAATTTCAAGTACAATTGGTAGTTGTAATTTAGTTTATGTAATATTGTGCCAAGTAGATTGTTATGGTTTGGTTGCAGGTATGTGTATCCTGGGAGTATAGAGATGTATGTGGTTGTGTATGTTTGGGTAAAGTGATGATGTTGCATAGATGACGTTGAGGGATGAGGAATGGTGTAGTTATGGATATATGACAAGTTGATGGTTGATGGGCATGCGGCGTAGTATGATTGTGGATCCCAGTATGGGTAATTGATGTAGGAGCACGTGTCTGTGTGTTAGAATGGCCATATGAGTGAGCCGAAAGTGGTTTTAGGCCTTGTATGTGTGGTTTGGACATGTAGCTCGTTATGAGAAGTTAAGGTTTAGGGGGGTCAAAGCCTCAAAGGAGTGGTCTCTATGAGATAAAACCTTCTTGAACAAGTTGGTTGAGTCAAATGGGACTTGTGTGGATGGTCCAAAGTGGCCAAATTTCCTTGGGTGGCAATTGGTGCGCTTAAGGTTTGAGTTTTGGCCAAAAAGTGGCTAAAACGGTGTGGAGTATCCAAGATCTTCATATGGAAATGGATTTAAATAAAATTGGTGTCTATAGTTAGATTGAGATGAGAGTAACCTGTAGGAGTTGGAATCAAGTTGATCAGAGGTTAGAGTATGAAGTTGTACACGTTGAAAGTTCCACCAAAAAATCAGCAAATTGCTGAGTTGCTGTCAACTAGTGGCACCGCGGCACCAGGGTTTGGCCGCGGCAACAACCCATTCTACTTCTTGAAGGCTGCGGTGGCACTATTGAGGCCACGACTCCAGCACTAGTTTGTCCTCCTTTGGTTCATTTGGCTTGTTTTAGAAGTTTTAGGCAATATTCAAGGGTTTGTTTGAGTAGGGTGTTACACATTTTCCTGGAAACCAAGGGTTGAGACTAACCTACAACAATTGCTGTCAAAAAACATCAAAATGATCACCAAGTCTTCATTCTCCATCCGCCAAACCCCATTGCTACTAGTTCTGTCCAACAACAACACTCTAAATCCTTTTATACTAGGTGTATTAGAAAGTGTAAAGTCACAAGATGTAGACAAACTAAATTCAAATCGAGTCACAAACAAGCATTATATCTCCAACAACATCATTATAAGCTAAGTAAATGTCTTCATTATCCTCAAGATGTGTGATGTTTTCCCAAACTCTTCCAACCCAATAGTTATTGATTTTTGGCTAGGGGTCAAGGGCAACAAGTTTTTCAGCCTGAGGAGTATCATTAATATTGGGGTCCGACTCAAGAAGATTATAAAATTCTATATTATCTAATGATCTACTAACTAGAACATATAATAAATTTCCAATGACTACTATATCCGAAAACAATTTCTCTATATCAACTCCAATCAAATTCCATGACTGACTTGTCCTTTTTCAAAAAACAATACCACAATAAACAAGGCCTACCACAAAATTTGAGTCATCATGGCAACTATTATTTGGTGCAGAGGAGGCCACCATTTTTTAACCACCATATATAAAATGTGATCATGATCACGCATTAACAATGGGAACATAACCTTAGCGCTTGACATAGGGTTGAAAAAGAATGGCAAATAATTAGTATTCGTAACTTCAACCATAATTAACCATCCATCAATTGTGCCAACAATATATTGACTTATAGAATATAAACGACTTTTAGGGCAAAGAATTCTTTCTTTGTTTATCTCAAAGAAGAAAGGAACCTTGTTAAAATATGTGTTGTCGGGGCATAACAGAAGAGATGGAAATTGAGGAATAGGATGACAATGTTTGTTGGCAATAGCATTATTTAGCATAGCTTGTCAAGACGAACCAACTAAACCAAAATTTAAGAAGTTACTAAGGTGTAATCTTCTTAAAATTGATTCTGAAATATCTTGTGTAAGATTTTGCCAATTCCTACTTCGTTCATATTCCTGCCCTTCTGCGTTGTTCTGAAAGTCCGAAGAAGTGTGATGGCATTGTTTTTAATTTTGGATCTGGGTCTCCATATTAATCTGATAAACAAGAGAAATTTGAATATAAAGAGAAGAAGCAATTTGTAAGTATTCAATGAACATGACGACCAATTTATATATAATTTGAATATTGAATTGACGAAATTACCTCCATATCATAAGACTATAAAGGGTTATCTATGTGCCAATTATCATACACACAACCCAATTAAAACATGGAGTTGCTAGGAAGCTTCAGCATTTAATTAAAAATAAAAATAGAGTACCTATGCTGATAAAAAAATAAAAAAATTTTAAGAAGAAATTGAACCTAGAAATATTTAAAATCTATGTAGTCCATAGTAACTCAGAGTCCAGGTCATTTGAAATACGTTTAAAAAAATGGGTGCGGTTTGGTTTTTTTTTTTTTAAGAAACACAAAAAAATTAAGTTAATTTCACAACCCGAAAAATTGAAGAATTGATGGATGATTTTATGTGTGAAAAATTAAATTAATTTATGTCTTGTTCTCTTCATTTTTTTTAATATTTGTTAACTTTTTAAAATGAGTTTTCTTTTATTAATTTTGATTTTTAAATTTTTCATAAATACACAAAAATCATAAGAGTAAGATTATAAGTATAGTTATAAAACGAAAGTAAAGATAATAAAATCAAACAATTTCGTGCATGAGATAGGAAAGACTTAGTTTGACTAAATAGGTATGGTCTTGAACTATTTCTACCCTTATACTCACAACAACTCAATACAAAGCACAAAAAACTTATCATGATTGCAGCGACATAAAATTAATGCCCCTTTTACAATTCATCGTGATAAAATTCAGATCAAAACTTAAAATCAAAATGACAACAAACATTTGATCATAAATCTCGTTCGATTCACAGAACCTTTTGAATTTGTACAATAAGAGATTTTTTTTTTGGGTCTGATACTTCAGATTTCTTTACTATGGTATAGTTCTAACATAATTATTTTAAGGAAAAAGTTATGAATATTTTAAGTTTAAATGTGAATTAATTTATATTAGGAAGTGATAATTATAACTCGACCAGCATATCTTTTTCATTTATTTGATTTTCAATTAGAGTCGTATTAGTTGTCTTACTTTTCATAAAATTTATAAATTTTAAAATTTGAACAAATTAAAAAATATTCTTTTACATTTTTCGGCCCAATATTTTTTTAACACATTGCTTAGTCCCTGATAAGGAGACTTGAAAGTTCAATGATTAAATCTCTTGATCGTCATTTACCAATAAAAATCTCTCCATTGTCAAACAACCAACAATTGCGTCTAATAAACAACTAATTTTTTTCACTAAATTAAAGTAACAAGAGTCTTATTCAATGCATATCAAGGGCTCTCTGTCCCCTGAGTCGCGATGTGATATCGTGGTTAAAAATACCCTTTCAAGGAATTTAGTTAGGAACCACAAATTTTTGTGGATTTCAAAGGAAGCAAATTTGGTCGCTGATTGGGTCACCAAAGCTTCATTGAAGGGGTTTTCTCATTGGATTAGGTCTCTTATCCACCAACTCCATTGCTACATTCTTTTAGGCCCTGGTACATTGTTTGGAACATAGAATGATTTTTAATAGAATGGGAATGAGAATAGGAATGGGAATGAGAATGAGCTTCTAAAATAAGTTTGGTATGGTAGGAATGAATGATGGAATTAAAAAAAAAAGTGACGCAAAAATCATGCAAATGACCAAAATATCCCTCATCTCTTCCTCCGTAATGACTCCTAATTAAAAAATTTCTAAACTAAAATAAGGGTAATTTTTTTTAAAAAAATAATACTTAGTGAATGTAAAAGTTAATTGATTAAAAACTAAAACTAAAACTAAAAATAGATATTTTTTCCTCTCTTTCCAATACTATTGAGTTACTATAATGCCCTTTCTACTCTTTATGTATCTTTATACAAATGGGTTTTTCTTGTCATTTCCACAAACCCTTCTCCTCTGCTTTTTTAAGTTGCTGACACTGGGAAGAAAAGGTAGAAAAATCTGTGCCCATTTCTTTTCTTCTTGACTCTCCCGAACCTTCTTCACCGTCAACCTCAAACCAGCCTCTTCTTCTTCTTCTTTTTCTTCCCTTGCTGTGCGTCGACCATCTCCTCTCCTTTCCCAGCTGTTTGTTGTGTGTAGTGTGTGTTTGTGGCTGAGCTCATTCCCGCTCAACATCTGCTGTAGCAGCTCCCTTTCTTACTCCTTTATTTTTCAGCACGTCACTCTCAATCATTCCTTTTATTGTGCAATCGGTCAATGGGTAAGTTGCTGTCCACTCTTTTCCCTTTAGTTTGCTGCAACGTTTCCTTCTTTTTTTGAACCCTTATTGCTGTGCAAAAACAGGGGAGGAAATGAATCAAAGTTATATCTGAAATTAGTTAATATAGAAGTTCATTTTGAATGGTATTTTCCCTTAAATTTTTCTGGTTTCAACTTTGTCTATGTTTGAGGTTATAATCTGATTTTCCCCCCTCTTCTTTTAAGTCATGGAATGTTGGCAAAATAGGGATTCTAATTTGAACAGGGGAAATTGATGTTTAGGGAATCCTTGTGAAACTTTATTGAAGCATGGAAGTTGTTTTGATAGTGATTTAAGTTCTAAATAGCATGTTGTATGAACCTGAATATTGGTGTATATAAGATGTTTGATAAAATGTTTAAGAAAGGAAATTTAATAAAAGAATAACTAAATATGATTGATATGATATTGGCTGAATTGTATGTATATTTTGTTCAATTTTCATGTGGAAACTTGGGAAGAACAACAATACTTTATAGCTTGGAAAAACATAATAAGAGTCTAAACTTACATGTGGGATTTGAGAACATGGTTCAACAGTATAATAAATATTGTAAAGATGTATGGTTAGTAAGAAAATTTTAATGATAACACAATATTTAAGCAATGTGACTAGATAGTATATAGTCAGTTTGACTTAAGTCTAAGAGTGGTTTCCTTAAATTCTCACTATAATGATCAAGGCAAACTGATATTTGGTTATTTTCTTCATATAAACTCATGATTATGACTAGAAACAATATAAACATAAGATTATGGTAAGAAACAATGGTTATGGAGTAGATAATTTAAACAAAATTGAATAGAACTATTTCTATATTTATTATAGATGAAAGAAGCATTATAATGAAGTAAAGAAGAAATTGTTAAAATAGTAAGAACTTGGGAATTATTGGGTAAGCAAAGAGAATTTTATTAAGTTATTAATATTAAGTAAAATATTAATGGTTGTTATTCTGGGTACATAGGTGCATGTCTTTATAGATAAGTTTCCGTAAGGCCCTCTAATGAATGATTGATGTATATAAGAAGCATATCAGGTAAGTACATAACGTCTCACTACAAACTTAAAGTGATTTTTATTAACTAGTTCCAATTTTAATAAATTCTTATGTGTTTTACCTCTATCCTTACTATTATGAAGCTTTGTATTTTAGATGAGATTATAATGATGTTTATTGAAAATTTGGGTTTTATTCAAGTCTCTTCCACTTCTTTGCGAAAGATTATACATGCATGGAAAGAATAAGTTATTATTCGAAGTTATTACATATATGTGATTGTAGCGCCCGATTTTTATCCAAAAAATAAAAAGAACGGAATGAAAATATAAAAATAGAGTCGCCATCAAAATTTTAAGAAAAAATTTTGGAAAACCTAAAAATGTGAAAAAGGATGGTCTACAAATAAAAAAGTTGGGTTCGGGAGTCGGTTGTATGTAAGGAAGGTGTTAGGCATCCTACGCCACCCGTTCGAAAGAGTGGTTACTCTAAATTTATTGTGCTTTATTAAATAGGCCTTAAAAAAATTATCCTTGTTATTTGTATTTTATTGCTAAACCCAAAGAAAAAATTAGATGAAAAAGAAAATATAATATTTTATATAAAGCGGACTTGACATAGGATAAAACCCTACTGCTTACGTACCCTTAGGAGAAATCAAAGTCCACGTAGTTCGGTGACATAAATGCTTGTTATTTGGTTGGTATCTTTTATCTTAAATTTTTAAGGATTTGTTGGTATCTTTTAATTTTCTGTTAATATTGAGTTATTTTTTATATTTTATTTATAAGAAAAGACTTATTTTATTTTATTTTATTTTATCTTCTTAGGAAGAGATAAGGTATTTATTTATTTTTCAAAAGAAAATATTTTATTTAAAAAAATAAACTTAGATTTCATTAGATTCTGCACAGACATAATCATCACTCGCAGCTCTTTCGATAAAAATTTAATTTAGTTCACACGATAGTATAAGTATTGCTCGTGATTCTTTTGTTTAATATTTTATAGTTTTGTGGATGCATAAGCATATCTCTTGAATTTTATTAATGAAGAAAAAGAGTAAAAGAGAGAAAAAAAAATAATTATCATATTAAGGATGAGACGCGCACATAGCCAAAAAGGAGAAGTACGAGACGCATATTGTGAACAACCAAAAATAATTAAAAAAGAAGTACGAGACTCAGTGTGTGAACAACCAAAAACAATAACAAACAAAAGATAAACACGTGAGGCAAGGCGTTACTGTCGTAGATGTTGAGAACGACCATGAATAAAATATTTTAAACTTGAATGAATATTGGCTTTTTGAATTGATGCAACAAATTATAAAGTTCTACATCTAATCCTAATGCAACACAGATATACATACGCGAGGAACGATTAAGAAACTAAGAAAGAAAATTGATGTACCTGTACTTGTGAAAAATACAAGCTTCCTCTTAACCCGCTTCCCGCTTTGAGATTCCTCAAGAGTCTCAATCTCTACTTGCTCTTTTCAAAAACTCATTCTCTTTCTATGCCTCTGCACGCTCTTAAGTTTTTTGTTAGTTGCCTCCAGCTCTTCCCTTTTTGGCTCCTAGGCCTTCTATTTATAGAGGAGCAAACCATATATTTTTAAATTTGAAGTTTTTTGAATTTAAAAATAAGAATCATGAATGGATAACATCTTGATCTCCTATTTGCTTTCAAAAATTATTAAAATCCTATGTTTTAGGTCTTTGAAGATTTATTATCATTATTTTCTATTTGTCTAATTTTAAGTGATTTAATTATCCTTTTTTTTTGTTTTTACTTTATCTTTTTTTTTTAAATCTTGTTGATAAGGGGGTTGAAAAGTTAGATTTTAGAAGATAGTCTCTGGATTTCTATTCTTTCATTTTTTCTTTCCTTATATCAAGAGATAATCTCCAAAATCTATTCTAAAATCTTTTAAGATAACCCAAGAATATTTTATATTTAACTTCTTACATATATGAAGGGATAATCTTCTAGAATATGATGAACTTGTTTTATTATTTTCCCTATGAACCCTAAAAGAGATATTTTTTTATTTTTATGTATTTATTATTTTTGCTAAATGGGTCAAACAAAATACGGTGTTTACAGTTGCCCCTCTTTACTTGTTTTCTTCAGTGAAGGTGAAAAATGTAATTTTGAAATTTTACCTAAGGAATAAGTAAAGATAAGAACATGTATTTTGTGAGGCCAATCATGCAATGCAAAGAGGTGACTCGATCTCTTCTAACAACATTAATCTAGGAGTCGACCTATCCTTGAGAGAATCAAGACTGTTCTAAATATAATGAAGTGACTAGATTGCCCTTGACCTGATTAGGTTACTATGATTCACCTTGCATGGAATCATTAGATATTGGACACTAAGTCATTCGTCATATACACTCTTCAACAAGGATTCTATGATTATTTGATATGTGGCTAAGATAAATAGCTAATCAAGGAGAATGAAGGTTTTGAAGAAATGTATTTCCATTGGCCACGTATGAACTATGCTTCAATTACCATTTTGTAGATCTTTAAGAGTCATTTTATTTGTTATTTGAGATTGATTCTATTTGATCAGACCCAAATTTATAATTTCCCATCACTTTACCTAGCTCATGGGTCCTCAGCATTATTGAACAATTTCTAGTATCTCCAGTGTACATAAATAAATCAAGAACTCAGTATCTTATTTACATGTCTTTGATAGTTTTAGAATTAGGTAGTAAGAATAAGATAATGCATACCCATCTAGAGTGACATGTAATTTTAGATTTGTCTAGACCCATACTTTGGTGCAATGGAATCATCAGGGAGTCTCTTAGTTTCCTCGCACATTTTGTGCTTCACTTTTATGGGAGACATTTTTACTTTCTTAGACCATTATGCGCTTTTTTGACGCGAAGATCAAACATTGGTGATGCAAACCCCCGGTTACTCAAGCTTACATAACCCACTACACTAAGATGCTTTTAGCACACTTATAACTCATACTACACCTTTGACCCAACGCTTTTTGGTGAAAGCCCCAAGTTACTAAGCACAGCCTAAGCCAACAGAGTGGATTGTATCTATATTTTTATTTTGCACTTATTTCCCTTTAGGGTTTTTCCAACCTAACTCATTTTCCTCAAGATACATTTTTATAGGTCCAGACCAGAAATTTTGTGATAACTCTCATATGGGTATATAAAATCCCATTCTCTTTTCCTAACTCCTATAGACTTTCGAAGTGTAGAGATCATCAAAGTGGGCTTTACCCCTCCCAACAAGGTCTTTTCCATTCACACGGCCAGGAATCGAGCCTTAGACAACATGCTTAAGGGACCCAGCTATCTGCCAACTATGCCGAACCTTGTTAGTCCTTCTATAGATTTGATTGTGCTTAAATATATTTTGGAGTTCCTGACTTACCTTAGTACACTAAAATCAACTAGAATTTTCAACCATATAAAGGATCTCCACTTAATTTGATTAGTAGTGTCGGTATATCATTCTAGGACCTTTACGGGATATGTGTTTTCTTAAAATTTAATTTCAACTCCTCCTGATTCATGTATTATTGTGTCCATGCGATGGCCAATGGAATATTTTTAGAAGTATTATTTTGTTCACTTGGCTAAAATATTTCTATCTCCCACAAATCAAATAGTGAAGCTTAAAATTTATTTTCTCCTATGACTTATGACTTGGCTACCATATCCTTTGAATCTAAGGTGGTGCCCTAGTGGGGAAAATGACTCGATTGAACCTAGGAGTAAATAGGATATTTTTTCTCTTTTTTTTTTCTCTCCTCTTTTTTTGGATATAGTGAATGACTTGACTTCCCAATTTTGTACTAAACAAACAAGTATGAATGGCCAAACAAAATATCATGTTGATGAGTTGCCCCTCTTTACTTGATTGCTAAGTGAGAAAATAGCGGTGTGCGATATTCGAAACTTAGGAACAAGTGAAGACAGGAACATGCATTTTGTTTGGACATCAAAGAAATAAAAAGAAAAGATAGAATATATAGTGCCAGGCGAGGTTAGACTTTAGTTGTAGTGAAGTGCCAATTATTATAGGACTTTAGTGAATGCCCGCTGTTATAGTGCTTTAGGTGCCAATCAGAGTTGGGTTTTGGTGGTAATGATGTGCCTATCTGTGTAGGACTTTGGTGGATTCCCGCCTTTATAGGGCTTTATGTGCTAGCTGTTACTGGGCTTTGATGGTAGTGATGTGTCTATCTTTATAGGACTTTGGGGATTGCCTACCATTACAAGGCTTTCTAGGGTGTGCCAGCCGTCTGGGCTTTGGGTGCCCACCGGTGTTGGCCTTTGGTAGTAGTGATGCGCCTATCTATGTAGGACTTTGGTGGATGCTTGCCATTACAGGGCTTTATGTGCCAGCCGTTACTGGCTTTGATCGTAGTGATGTGCCTATCTTTATAGGACTTTGGGGGATGCCTGCCGTTACAGGGCTTTCTAAAGTGTGCCAGCCGTTACTTGGCTTTGATGATATTGATGTGCCTATCTTTGTAGGACTTTGGGGGATGTTTGCCATTACAGGGCTTTCTAAAGTGTACCAGCCGTTACTGGACTTTGGGTGCCAACCGAAATTGGGCTTTGATGGTAGTGATGTGCCTATCTTTGTAAGACTTTGGTGGATGCCTATCTTTGTAGGACTTTGGTGGATGCCTGCCGTTACAGGGCTTTCTAGAGTATGCTAGCTGTTGCTAGGCTTTGATGATAGTGATGTGCCTATCTTTTGAGGACTTTGGGGGATGCTTGTCGTTACAGGGCTTTCTAGGGTGTGCCAGCCGTTACTAGGCTTTGTGGGTGCCTGCCGTTACAGGGCTTTTATAGAGGATGCCAGTCATTGCTTGGCTATGTAGGTGCCTGCCATTACAAGGCTTTTACAGAGGATACCAATTGTTACTAGGCTTTGTGGGTGCCTGCCGTTACAGGACTTTTATAGAGGATGCCAATCATTACTAGGCTTTATGGGTGCCTGCCGTTATAGGGCTTGTAAGGGTGCTTGCCGTAATAGGGCTTTGAGTGTTAATATACAATGCGTGTGAAATGTATGTTCATTGATCATTTGAAATTATTTCATTCTTGCCCCAGTATGAAGGGATGATTGGAGAGGCAAAAAATTCTTTACATGGTGTTGCATTTACTATGAGTCACAATTCCCTGTTTGCCCCAATTCAAGTGAAAGTATAAGACTTTCTTATTGCTTTTTTTTTTTTTAGTTATTCACATTTGAAACTCTTTTAGGAAACACAAAAAGTGTGGTTGCATTTTTTCCCCGTTTATGTACTGTGTTAAATGTTTCATTTTTATTCCTAGACTCATTTTTAATTGTTGCGCATGTTACATGTGTATTTCAAAGAAAGGAAAAGTCCTAAAACATTTTAATTAGGGTAATGTTGTGCTCTCTGAGAAAAGCACCTAACCAAGGACCCCCAATTGCTTTCTATGGGGTGTTAGCCAATGCCATTGATGATGTTTTATACTCCTTGTGTGGTATCCTCACAATTTGGGAGGTTGAAGAAGATGCAAATGTGGCATAATGATGAAAACAAAATTAGAACAATTTGAAAGAACTGAGGATTTATTTAGAGAAAGTTAGTACAAATAAAGAAAAGTAGACATATAACATTTCAATGTTTTATCTTGTTGCCAAAGATATGCATTCATGGGAATGATAACTGAGTCTACTTAAAACGAGCTTAGGCATAATATTTCTTAACAGCATCCACATTAATGAGTTTTGTTAGTACTTCACCTTCCATGTTAGTGAATATTAATGCTCCTCTGGAAAAAGCGTGCTTGACTACATAAGGCCCCTCATATGTTGGGGCCCACTTACCCTGATCATCATCTTGATTCAAAGAGATCTTTTTAAGAACTAAATCCCCGATTTTAAATTCTCTTGGTCATGGCTTTTTGTTGAATGCCCTCACCATCCTTTGTTGATACAATTGTCCATGGCAAATTGCTGTGAGTTTTCATCCTTCAATCATGTTCAATTGCTCAAAGCAAGTTTTTATCCACTCCCTTTCATCTAAGTTGGCTTCAGCTAATATCCTTAAAGACGGGATGCCTATTTCAATTAGATTTATAGCTTCTATACCATAAACCAAAGAATAAGGGGTTTCCTCTGACGAGGTACGCATAGTAGTACGATATCCATGTAAGGCATATGGGAGCATTTCATGCCAATCTCGATATGTTACAGTCATTTTCCTAATTATCTTCTTCAGGTTTTCATTTACAGCTTCAACTGCCCTGTTCATTTGTGGTCTGTATGGTGCTGAATTATGATGTTTGATCTTAAATTGCTCACATAAAGCCTTGATTGCTGCCCCATTTAAATTTGGTGCATTATCTGTGATAATCCTTTCTGGTAGTCCATATCTACAAATTATATTAATCTTGAGGACCTTTAGAAATACCTTTTGAGTTATACTAGCAAATGAGCTTGCCTCTACCCACTTAGTGAAATAATCAAGGGCAACAAGAATGAAACGATGTCCATTGGAAGCTTTTAGATTAATCGGTCCAATGACATCAATACCCCACATAGAGAATGGCCATGGGATACTAGATTGTGCAATGGGGATGGAGGAATGTGCATCCTATCAAAGTAAATTTGACACTTATGGCATTTCCTAACATAATCAATATAATCCTTCTCCATTGTCATCCAAAAATAACCATATCATTGAATTTGCTTGGTCATTGTATGGCCATTTGCATGCGTACTGCATGTGCCCTCATGAACTTCCATCGTGATCTTTTGTGCCTCCATTGAATCTATGCATCATAACAATGTGTTGTCATGACTTCTTTTGTATGGCACACCATTACTTATAAAGAAGCTTATGGCCAAGCGTCGAATAGTCCTCTTGTCATTTTCAGTAGCCTCCATTGGATATGTCCTATTTGTTATGTAGGTTTTAATGTCGTAAAACCATGGTTGCTCGTTGAGCTCTTCTTCAACATTCAAACAATATGCTGGCAAGCATCGAGTCTCAATATGGATTGGCTGAATGTGGATCCCACAATCAAGTTGGATCATAGCTACTAAAGTAGCTAAGGCATCAGCATAACGGTTCTTGTCTCGAGTCATATGATGAAAGTTGATATCATCGAACCATTTGGTCTGCTGAATTAAATGTTCCTAATAAGGAATCAATTTTGGATCTTTGGTCTGCCATTCTCCAGTAACTTGATAGATTATAAGGGCTGAATCACCAAAAACTTCTAAAGTTCTTACACCAAAATCTAGGGCTGCTTGGAGGCCATTAATGCAAGCTTCATATTTAGCTATATTATTTGTGTAATCAAAGTCTAATTTAATGGCAACTGGAAATTGCTTCTTGCACAGAGATACTAAGACTGCCCTCACATCATTCCCATGCATGTTGACAGCACCATCTAAATACATCTCTCATCCACGTGGTTTGCCTTCTTTAGCACACTCATCATCCTCTATGGCACCTATATCCTCATCAGGGAATTGGAAGTTTAATGCCTGGTAATCATCTAAAGGATTTTCTGCCAAATAGTCAGCTATTATACTTCCTTTGACAGACTTCTGAGTCATGTGCTTTATGTCAAATTCAGACAATATTACCTACCATTTCAAGACCCTACCAGCTACATGTGGGCTCTCGAATATATACTTTAATGGATCCATCCTAGAGATTAACCAAGTTGTATAATAGAGCATATATTGTCTCAACCTCTTGGTAGCCCATACTAGTCCGCAACAAGTTTGTTCTATCATCTGGCACCATGATTCACAATCAGTTTATGCATCATATCATCAAAAAGTGCTACCATGGCACGTTAATATGTTGCCCCAGCATTTCTTAACCTAAAAGGAATTACTCGATAACAATAGCTTCCCCACTGAGTGATGAAAGTGGTCTTCTCCTTATCATCTTCATGCATAGGGATTTGGTTATACTCAGAGTACCCATCCATAAATGAGTATCTATGACTTCGTGCGGTATTATCAACTAAAATGTCAATATGAGGTAAAGGGAAATCATCTTTTGGACTTGCCTCATTTAAGTACCGATAATCAATACAAATTCAAACCTTACCATCTTTTTGAGGAACAGGAACAATGTTTGGACCCATTGAGGGTACTTAGCCACCTTTAAAAAATCGGCCTCTAGCTGTTTCATCACCTCTTCTCGACTTTTTAAGGACATTTCTGCTGTCATTCTTCTTAACTTTTGCTTTTTAGGCCGAACGTTAGGGAGTATAGGGATTTTATGTGAGGCGATCCCTAGATTAAGTCCCAGCATGTCTTGATGTGACCAAGCAAATACATCTAGATATTCTTTGAAGACTTCCATCACTTGCTCCCTTTCAAGTTTGTTCATGACTTTAAGTTTCTTTTTATCCTCGTTAGTTCCCATATTTACTATATCAATTATTTCCTTGTAGGGAGACATTCTTTTTTCCTCTGATTCAAGGTGTTCAGTGTATAATTGGATTAACTCCTCATCATTAGGCTCATAATCATGCATATCAAAGACGACAAGTAAATCATTGGGTTCAGAATTTTCCATGTTGGAATAGTGTTATGGAGAAGTCCAATTCTTGGGTATGAAAGCAAGTAATAAATAGGAAGGAGAAGGAAAGAAAGAAAAATTTATTCAATGATATTTTGAAAATGAAATTAATTATTCTAAATTAAAGGTCTCAAAGAAAGAAAAAGGAAAAAAATGAAAAAATAAAGAAAAATGTTCTAAATATCATGGTCTAAATAAATTACTCTAAGATGATAATGTCATTCTCATATTCCCAATTTTTCAATGCCTCTCCAGCAGTGTTTCTTGATATCTGTGCATGAGATTTCACATTGTCAGGAGAAACCATTGCGATGGTTGGCTGATTTATGACTTCGGTTGGTGCAAGGAAAGTCTCTTATAAGATGAGGATGCTCCTGATTCTCTTTCTCTTTTTCCACAGTCAACCTTGCCTATACCTTTATCTGCTCTTCCAAAGTTGGCATGTATCCCAATCCTTGACATTTGTAGTTTTCTGGAAGCTCAATTGGGTGTTTAATGCCTTGGAGGCATGCCCCTAACCCTTTTCCTTGCTTGAAGCCACTTTTCTCCATTATCTTGGTCACGACGGAATTAACATTCTGAACACCTTTCTTGGGTTCCTCAATCTCAAGGCTTTGAAACATGGTACTTGTATCTTTCTTAGCAGCTTCAATATAAGGAAGTGAGCTTGGCTTGCTTACCATAATCTCCTCCTCCCCTTTTATTGCGACAATCCTCCCTTCATGAATAAATTTGACTTTTTGGTGCAATGTAGAAGGAATTGCTCCAACAGAATGTATCCATGGCCTCCCTAGCAACATTGTGTATGAGGAATCAATATCCATAAGATAAAAATCCACCATAAACATGGTTGGTCCAATTTCTAATGGTAAATGTACAATTCCCAATACTTCTTCCGGGAACCATCGAAAGCTTTAGCCACCATGTCACAGCTTTCAATGTCTTAAGCTTCTAATGATAGGTGACCAAATGTTGTTGCTAGCAAAACATTAAGTGCTGATCCTCCATCGATTAGCACCTTGGCTATCACAAATCCTTTGCACTTCAAAGGATATGCAAGGCCTTTGATTGACAAATAGCACTCTTCGTTATCTCATCTTCTGAGAATGATATGGTGGATGTTGCTTTGATGATATTCATGATACTTGTTACTTTCTTGGGAGTTATGCTAGGATGTACATATGCTTCATTCAGGGCTTCTTGCAAGGCCTGACAATGAGGTTCTGAAGATAGGATTAATGAAAGCAAGGAGATTCGTGATGGAGTTCTCTTCAACTGGTCTAATATACTGAAATCAATTTGCTTCATAATACGTAGGCATTCTTCTTCAGTTTTTTCTACATTTTTCCAGTCAGGCTCCTTTGAGTGTTCATCATATGCTTCCTTCCTCTTCCTTGTCTTCCAAAGTTCTGTTGGAAGGTATACCTTCCCACTTTGAGTGACTCCTGCAGATCCTGTTATGTTTGAGTGAGCTTTTCAAAACACCATTGTATTTCCAAGGTACAGCTTGATTACTTTCATACGGGAAGGAAGAAGGTATATTTATGATTAAAGGTGTAGGATTATAGGGCTTTCTATTATTAGTGGGAGAAGTTGTCTCATTGTCCTGCTTTAATGCTGATCCTTTGATAGCGAACTCAATGGACCTTTCCTCTACCCCATATATTCCCCTGTTGTTACTTCCAATAGCCATAATTCCTAAGGCCATCATCTTTTGCACTTCCTCCTTAAACTGAGAGCAACTCTAAATATCATGATCCATCACTTCCTGGTGATATTCACAATACCTCTCCTCCTGACCTTTGGGTATCATATTATCATCTTTTAGAGACCTCCGCAAGTAACCAGCTTCCCTCAAATAGGCATAGAGGGTACTCATAGGGATCTTGATATCTGTAGTATCCTTAAAGAACTCGATTCCTTCCTCAAGGGCATTTATTTGTCTTTGGTGATCTAGAAGAGGATTGTTGGTGATGGTGGAATTCTCATTAGTCTTGAGTTGGATGTGATTGGCATCGACCAAATCTAAGACATTTCTCTTAAAAGTAACACAATCTTCTATAGAGTGTCCTGGAGCACCCATGTGGTATTCACATGTTGCATTGGGATTATACCAAGCTGGAAATGATGGTTGAATTAGCTTGTAGGGTCGTGGTCCCAATAATTGTGCTTCCTAAATTTTGCGATACAACTCTACATTAGTCATACCAAAATTAGGCCATGGGTGACTATCTCTAGCATGTGTGTTTCTCTATCCTCCTATATGTCCTCGTCTGTCAAGTGCTGGGGCTTCCAATATTTGTCTAGGATTCCTCCCATTCAACTGGTAAGAAATAGCTTGCCCATTAGGAGATGATTTCATTGGCTGCACATAATTCACATTTCCTTCCTTTCTCTTTGCATCATGACCTCTTCTCGGGTTATTTTCAGTCTGAGAGACAGGAATTTAACCCTCACGAATATTTGTGT
This sequence comes from Adenanthera pavonina, assembly GCA_026686845.1. Lineage (NCBI taxonomy): Eukaryota > Viridiplantae > Streptophyta > Magnoliopsida > Fabales > Fabaceae > Adenanthera > Adenanthera pavonina. Next base: position 3,116,697 of record JAIVEN010000019.1, on the reverse strand, counting down.
CAATCCTTTCCCTGATTGTCATTAAGTCAGAGAAGTCCTTGACATTAGCCCCCACCATATATTGATAGTAAGGATTTGGCAATGTATGGATAAAGTATGAGCAAAGTTCATTTGATGACATGGTGGGCTGCACTTGAGAGGCCAACACTCTCCACCTCTGAGCATAGCTCTTGAATGTCTCATTCATTTTCTTACTCATAGATTTTAGTTGTTCCCTTGTTGGGGCAATATCAAGATTGAACTTATATTGCTTCATAAATGTATCAGTGAGATCATTCCACTTACAGATGTTAGAATGATCCAGTTGTAACTACCAAGTTAGTGCATGTCCAGTCAAACTTTCGGAAAAGAAATTCATTAGAAAATTTTCCTCTTGGGACTATACTGACATCTTAGTGCAATAAGACATCAGATGGTGCATTGGATTACCAGTCCCATCATATTTGTGAAAGTCAAGCAACTTAAAATTTTTAAGGACAGTTATTGTTGGAGTCCAGCATAGTTCTTGCAGATCCACAGACCCCCACATATTCCATCCTTGGAGGGCCTTTAGCTGATCCTTTACTTCACCAAGCTCCTCTTTTAATTCTCGGTCTTGTGTAAGTGTTGGTGGGATTTGGAAGGAATATGTGTGATTCTCTCCTGGCTGTTCGTGAACTTTCGTGGTCTTAGCAATAGAGTTTTCCCCTATATGCGGAGACTGTTCCTCCTTTTCAGTATCCTTCTGGGGATCTTCTTCTATTTGACTATTGGGTTGTTGGGGGTTAAGTACATTGATCGCCTTACCATTATTAAGCACATCATTCAAAAGCTTCATTATTTCACCTAGCTGAGTTTCCATAGAGGATACTCGCTCACTTAAAGCAGTAGTCTCAGCCTCATCCCTCTTATTTCCATTTGTGCTATCATTAGCCATTTGTCGGCTTCGGGAACGAGTATTGTAAGAGTGCGCTGGGGCTACCTGGTTAGGTTGCTTTTCCTTGGGCGCAATGTTGTTTGTATCGTAAAACACATTTTAACTTACTTTTACCTTGATGATTATTTGGAACATTCTCTAAGGGATATTGATCTTTTTTTTTATCTTTTTAATTAAATTTTTTTATCTTTGGTTTATAGTAAATTGCCAAGTGTATAGAGTTAGCATATGAATCCTGAGGCACAAGAGCCCCTGATCTTTTAGGAAACTTATATTTCTCCAATCGACTAGAGTTGACAATCAAGAAATAGAGACATTAGACCCCTTACCACTTGATGTCCTTTCGAAAGAGTCTAGTATGATATTGTACAGGAATCTTCACGTAACTTTTAAAAGATGCATAATTTATTGAAAAAAAAAACTTAGAATAAAAATGAATGTTCATCTGTACTACAAAAATTGAGCTACATTCCTCAATCCTACTGCAAGCTCTTTACATAATGAAAGGAAATTCGTAATTTCATTAGAGGTATTAAAGGGGTGAATCATGCTTTCTACTTGCACATAAGCTTTTGAGAATTTTGGGATCATTTCATTTGCTAACATGATGAAACTTTCGACACGACCCTTCCAATAGTCAGTTCTCCTCAGTTCTTCCTGTATCATTTTGGTTTGCTGATTTAATCGTTCTAACAACCTTTGAATTGTCATTGTTGAACTTTCTCTATGGATTATTAACTCGTTTGTTTTTTCCTCTAATTTCTTGGTGAGTACCTCCATTCCTTGTTGTAGGCCTTCTAATGGATGGAGTCAGCAATTTTCTTTCAAATTCATCCCTTTCCTTTACGACATTCATCAACCTAACCCAATTATTGCGCATCCTCTGGTCATTTTCTTCCATTTGATTACTAATCTCCTTGATTTTATGCTTGAGATTCAAGTTTTCCTCCTTTAGTCTGTTCACTTCAAGGTTTCCTTCCTGATTGTTCTGCTCGCTTATCTCTTCTATTTGATTCATTAATTTTGCGCATTTTGTTTGCAAAGAGCTCACCATTTTTCTATTTGCACAATCAACATCTTTCAACTTCTTTATTTTTTCTTTTTTTCTTTCCAAACCTCTAGCTAATTCCTTATCTACCTATGTTGTATTACTACTTAACAAAAGGTTGAGAGGTGCAAAGATTGGATTAGCCCCTTTAATTCTTTCTGTTAACCAAGCTCGATACTTGTTTGTATCATGTGTCACTCATATTCCTAGCTCAATACTTCCTTTGTATATGATCTTATCCCATGCACTACTTACTTCTTGGCCAGAATGCTTTGTTAAATCACGATGCAAGAAATGGATTTTCTGGACTAATTTTTCTGGAGGTACTATTTGCTCAAAAGAAAATTGTCTTAACAATCGTACAGGGTTATAATTGACAGCTCCACGGGACCCCATAAGTGGTACATTTAAGAAGTTTCCACATTGAAATATTATTTTCTCTCCCCACCACCATGCTAGCCTGCAAAAGACTTTGTTTTCTTGAAGTTGGTTAAAAACTTCCATCCAACCCTTTCGACCTATCTTCACTTTACCTTCCCTTTCATTGAAGGAGGCAAGTGGACCAGAAGAGTCATACCTAATTTCTTTTTGGAATTCTTTCCCATACAAATGATTCATGATCCAAACATTTAGTGATTGTAGACAACACTTCAATCGTCCCCCTCCCATAGTATGGCAATATCCTAGGGTCATGTAAGTTTCTACCAGGATTGCTAAAATTGGATTAATTTGATGATAATGGACCATGTGAAACACACTGATGGCATGTAAGTCAATGATCCCTTTTGTGAAAGGGAATAAGATAATACCATAAATTGCCATTACGAAAACCCTGCTAAAAATCGTCCATTGTCTTTGTTCTGCTAATGTCATTAGATGAATCTCGATGAATGTTTTGGAAACCCCTTTCATGGTTTTTGTCCACTCCAATTGCATTTTATCCATGCTAATCCCCATAAGTGTTGCTATTGCATTTTTTGATGATAGAAGCCTTGGATATCTATATACTTGAACTTTCTCCTTTAAGGATAGTCCTAGGAATTCTCCACATTCTTCTAATGTTGGGGCAATCTGGAAATCTTGAAATGTAAAACACCTCAAAGTGTCATCCCAATATTGTCCTAATATTGTAAGTGCAGATCCTTGAGTTGGTAATTTCAATAAGTCCAAAATATCCCCATATGTTTTCCTGAAATCTAGACGTATATCCCCTCTTATGTATCAAGATAGTTCTTTTAAAGAATCGACTAATTCCATACTTACCTCTATTCTAATCATTTTTCTTGTGTACAATATTCCTGTTGGATCGGAACTGATGACTCTTCTTGTGCCTTTAATTTTATGCTAACTTTACTGGCAAATCACTTGTTCTCTTAAAGGTGATGAAAATGATTAGTAAATGATAATTGGATAAAGTTCTTTTATTAAAATTTATGTATTCTAATGAACATTTTTAATGTATTTATTTTAATATTTTTTTTGGAATTGATATTTGAAAAAAATATTCCTATAAATATGTCCCAGTGTCCTATGTTAAGTAAAGATTTGAAAAGATGTAAATAAAAAAAAAGGTCAAGATCTATTTTATTGGATTGGGCCAAGGTTTTCTAAGCGTGCATAGTTTCAAGATAGTTCTAATTACCTAATAGGTCCCTAGATTGCTTTCATCTTGATGATGAAAACCCTATTTTATTAAATCTAATATCACGAGAGCTTAGCTCCTTGTAAGATTAAATTTAAAAAAATAGGTAACAATCTGAGCAAAGTCTTCACAGTGAATCCTTGGGAACATTAGCCACCTCAAGAACACCATTATAAACTTCACTACTCTAAGGTATTCATAGACCCGGGTGTAAGGCCCAATAAGTGTGTGAGGTTATATGTTGGTGCACAGTGTATGAGGGGATCATTCTACTAACTACCCCAATTTCCCACATTAAAGCAATAAATAAATAAACAAATATATGATCAAATAAATAAATAAAAGCTAAAGCACATAGTTTAACAAGACATGTTTATTTAAAAAAAAAAATCAACCAGAGAGAAAAAATGAGGCCTAATTATTAACGAAGCATACTAAATTTCATTGGGCTTGGCTCATCAGTGTCCCCCGTGGAGTCACCAACTATAGCACTCGATTTTTATCTAAAAAATAAAAAGAATGGAATGAAAATATAAAAATGGAGTCGCAACCAAAATTTTTAGGACAAATTTTGGAAAACCTAAAGATGTGGAAAATGATGGTCTATAAACAAAAAAGTTGGGTTCAGGAGTTGGTTGTGTACAGAGAAGGTGTTAAGTATCCTACACCACCCGTTTGAAAGAGTGGTTACCCTAAATTTATTGTGCTTTATTAAATAGGCCTTAAAAATAAATTATCCTTGTTATTTGTCACTACACCAGATTTGAGAATAATAGACGCCTAATAGTAGGTCGTTATATAGAAAAACGTTAACAAAAATAAGGCTGAGGGATTTGTAGACGGTTATTTAAATATAACCACCTACAAAAGTTAATATTTGTAGGCGGTTTATTAAATAACCGCTCACTAATGGATTATTTAATAAAAAAAAATAAAATCACATAGTAGGCGGTTATTTTAATAACCACATACTTTTATTTTAATTATAGTAATAAAAATTAAATGAATAAAACCAAAAGTATGCGGTTATTTTTATAACCGCCTACTTTGGTTTTAATTTCATCCCTAAAACATCGCTTTTGAGCAATTCCCATCGGCCTCCGCATACACAACTCTTTGCAAGCTCCTTACTGACTCCACAATGGAAATTCTCTCCCTTTGTCATTATGCGGCTTGTTCGAGTTCGTGTCAAGTTTTGTGGCTTGTCTAATTTCATGTCCATATTTGCTCTCTCTCCTTCAACCTCCATCTTTAGGTTCCATGGCTTGCTTGCTCACTGCGTTGGTGGCTTGTCTAAGTTCGTGTTCGTGCTCTCCATCTTCGTGTTCGTGTTCGTGTTTGTGTCCGTGTTCTTGTTCGAGTTTTGTGGCTTGCGTGCTTTATGTTGGTGGCTAGTCCAAGTTCATTCGTGCTTGCAATCTCGGGTTACCAGAGAACCCAACTATTTTGAATTCCTATAGGTCAGCACCTTACCTCCACTTTTCTGTTTCCCATCAATTTATCCTTCCATTCGTCATCCTTGCTCATGATTCGATGTATGCCTTCTAGGTGTTTGCTAAAATGCCTATATGAGATGTGTTCCTAAGTTTCTTGTAACTGCTTTGTTCTTCCTAAATCCAAATCATTATTATTGGTTAGGATTCCTAGTTGCTCTGTTGAAAGGGTTAGATTCTAAGATTTTTGTGAATATTCCTCCAGATTTGTGAAAGCTTCAGTGTAAGGTACATCATATTCAAAATTTGAAAAGCTAGAAATATATAGTGGCAGGAATGCTCCCACTTTTACTAAAATTTGAAAAATGAGATGCCAATACTGCCTTAACAGATTCTCTTCTTATATATATAGATACATATATATACACGTATATATATAATGACAATTGAAAGAGATGCTGCTGATTGTACAGCTTACTACCTCCATTAAAACTTTTATAGAATTATAGCCTTCTTGAAGCTTAGCATCTTTCCTGTACTGTTTTGATAATAGGATCACCTACTTTAGAGGAAAAGATAAAGATTTTAGGGTCATGGAAACCTAGATAAGAACATGGTTTCCATGTCGAAACGTATAGCCTGGATAATAATTGATTATTCAATAAGGAAGCAATGACAACCCAAGAAAAATAAAATAAAATTATTGTATCAGTCATGAAATGAGACGCATAGACTGAATCTCCTCCACCTACAGCTCTTCACATTCTCTTTTGGATCCTTCACAGTTAATCAGGAATCAAGTGATTTCCTGTTATGATAAGGAAGTGATAGAAGAAAGAGGGAGACAATGCAAGTAATGGACAGAGTAGTAGGGAAAAGAAAGCTAATAAAATTTAATGGAAGCATCTAAAATGATTCCAGATGCCCACTTTTGACCAACACAACATGGCAAGAATTAATATTTTAGAACTACTTCAACATCCTATCATTGAAATGCTATAGATTACTACTCAAGTGTTCCCTGAGGCTAGGCTAGGCTTAATTATTCCACAGTGACGATATGTTAAACTAGAAAATAAAAGCTTGGGAAAGTTTCCCATTAGACCTATCCTTTTGTTCTGTCCAAGATAAGGCTCTTGATTGGTACATAAAAACAGAGCAATATTTTGATTACAATAATCAAACACAGAAAAATCTTGCATTATGTTTTAACACATGAATGACTTATGGTGGTATGGTCCAGTGGAGAGGCCAAGTGTCATAAAATATTTGTCATGGGGAGACAAGGAAGGAGGGTCGTGTTGTGGAGGGTGGAACTTTTGTCTGGGCCAAGATTGGAAAGGGTGAAAACTTGGGTGGAGAATCTGGTAATATGGTGATTAAACATTAAAACACCCAAGTTATGGAATGGTTAAAAAGACAAATAGATTCCAGCTTGTCAATTTGTGGCAAGCATCTTGTTAATGGGAACAACTGCTTTCAGAGATTGTTGCCTCATATAGTAGTGATTTTACTTTTGCTCTTTCTTGTTTGCACTGAAGGACTGATCTATTGCTGCTATATGCTTTGGTTTTGGTCACAATGGTTTTCTCATGGATGAACTAACAAGATTGCAACATCAAAGGTCACTTGCGTGTAACCACGAGAAATACTATAGTATTTCACTTTGCTTCATCCACTTGAGTGCACTTTTTGGTTAATAGGGTAATGGGTTCTCTCAAACTTTGAGTTATTCCCTCTCTGTGATTGGACAATCATTCATGGCGTATGAAGATAAGAATGCATATTGTTACTTATTGGTGTCACTCGGTCTCCAAAGACATGAGTAGTAATAGTAGTAGTAATAATAATAAATGTAAGATATGAGGTTAGAAAATGGGTCAGGTTCGTTGAATGTTTATGAAGGCTGGATCCCCACAGCCTACTTTTCATTAATATATTGTTTTGTCTTACTTGTAGAGTTATAAATGTAATGAATGGTCCTGTTTAGTATGCAAATCAAATGCAATTTACTGAGTTCCAAGGAAAAAAGCAAAGAGAATGTCTCATGGGTGGTCAAATCTTAGATTTCCGTAGGTCTTCCTCCCTAATGAAAATTGAATTTTCAAAATTCTCATCGGCTCTCTCTTATATTAAAGTACTAATTTCTTTTGTTCCATTCATGTGTCTCATTATAACTTTCAGAAAGACTTTAAAGAAGATTCTATTTCTTTTGTTCCATTCATCAAATAACTTATTTACCTATACTTAGATATTTTTTCTATTAAAAAGGCACATACTATGCATGTAAGTTAAAGACTATTTTTTTGCCTTTCTGCTAGGATTACGTTCTTCCCTTTAATTGACTGATGGCTGGAGTGTAGTTTAAGAGTTAATAGTTATTGAATATTAGCCAAAAGCCTATGTTGTTTCTATTGTGTTTTCTATGGCTAAGTAAAATAAGATATTGTCTTGGATATGTTTACTGTTTTATATATCATGGAAAATGTTTTTTAAATTGGGCCTCATGTATCTTACCTCATTTGCTATTATAAAAGTGAGGTACCCTTTCTAGGTTTCTTCAATTAAAATGGATAGCATAGCACCAGATTTTTTTTCTGTTCACTTATTTTATTTGCTTGTGTAATGCAATAGTTTTCTCTTGCTATTCTTCTCTTCTAATAGATTTTGAAGTTATTATATTTGCTTGTCTAATGCAATAGTTTCATATTTTATTGTGACATTGTCTAGAGCTTTAGAATCTTTAATGCTTTTCACTGAGATTGAGTGAAAAAGACTAACTAATGCATGAATGTTCTTATATACCATTTTCAGCCTTAAGAAGGAATGAGTTCTGCACATGAACAAGGAACACTTGTGCTGCTTCAAAATTTGGATCCATCTTTAACTTCACAGGAGGTAGAGGTAATACTCATTCCATGGATCCATCCAGGTTGTTAATGAAATATAGTCGTCCATCAGGAGATGGAAATTATTAATTGTTGAATATACTTCTTTTTAATAATAATATAATACTACTAATTACTATTATTTAAACTATATTTCTTCTACTTTTTGGTGGAATAAGAATAACCCTAATGGGTTGGTCTTGAATTTGTGTACCAAACTAATCCGTCACTTTCTAACTTTGGGAGATAATAATCATAATGGGTGGATTTACATTATGCTAAAACTTTCATTTGCCTGGAAACTTTTGAACCATATGTAATTGTGTTATGAAGGGAACTTGATATAAAACAATGGGTTATATGTGCATGCTTAGTTAGGGAATGCATGCAATGAATAGAATAATTACGAAGTCTATTTTCTTCTTTCTAAATATATTATATGAATGAATTACAAAGAATCAGAAGCGGGGTTAAAAGTCTATGGAAGTGTTTTTTTTTCTTTTTTGAATGAAAAATTTAGTTAAGTTTGGTTTCAATTGTTCATTAATGTTATGATAGGGCTCACAGCTTAAGAAAATGTTGATAGGGATGCTTACAAAATAATTAACTAATGACATTCTCACATAGGCAGTGAGATTTAAATTTATGCCCTGTAGAAGTATATTTTAAATTTGATCCTTTTTTTTAATTTTAAAAAATGATATTTGCTACTAGAGCTTTCAACTATAAACTTTGTGAAGTTTATATGACTTATTAAAGTATAATGAGAATGCTGTATTGCCAATTCCTACCCAAGATGCGGATAAGGTAGGACAAGCAGTGGGTAGTTATATAGCATGGTCAATGAACCTCATTACCCTTGCTCCATCTGTACAGGTATGTCAATTGACACTTTATTATAATTTGCTACTGTGTAATCACTAGTGCATCCCAAATTGACCAACTTTGTTGCATAGGCAAAAGGAAAGCGTGTTCTAGGGTCAGGGCAATCCAAAGAGTCAATCATTGCACCGATGAAGAGACTACCTGGACCTAATGTTAATTTAAGGAAAAACCGTAAGTACTTGAGAGGATTAGTGAGCATAGGGCAATGGGAGATTATAGAAATTGAGTATGATATAGGGATCTACAATAAAAGGATAACTGAAATGATCACCGGAGAAGTTATCCTATTCATGGTGGATCATCAATGGCTTCGGGCTGCGAATATTAACATATACATCAAGTACTCAAACTAACATAAATGAACTACTTTCCAACTAACCTTTCATTTGAGTGTGATATTAATACACATGTTTTTTTTTTCATTTTAGGTACTTGTACGAAAAATTTTTGGTCCCTGCCAATCTCTATAGCAAATATATGTTCCTCCACCCCTAAGAAATATCATCTTTTTGTAAAGGTTTGATGCCCCAGAAGAAGATCACAGAACAATATCAAGAAATTGCGGATGTGTTCAAGGCAAGAGCCGATAAGGAAGTATTATTTTTGGCACCTTTTCACCAAGGGTGAGTAACTTGTTGCTAAAATATTAAATGATGACTTTAGTTGTTGTGAACTGCCCAGTTATAATTTGTTGATATTAATTATTTTTTTTGTCAGAGAACATTGGATGTTGATTGTCATCAACCCAGTAAAGCCAAAAATATATTATTTAGACTCTGGAAAATAATCAGGGCCAGTGAACCGCATCCAAATGATAGAAATGTTCAACAAGTAAGAATAAGTTTTTTTTTCTTACTTTTGTATATGTCTCCATGGTAATTCAAAGTTATGCTTATATTAAATTTCTTTTCTCATGGTTAATAGTGCTGTGAAGATGTTTCGAGCAGACCGAGAGCTTAGTGACAAGAAGCAACAATCATATAAATGGACATCAATAAAGGTATTTATAGATTAATATTTAAGCAATTATATATTGTAATTGACATTAATCTTCATATATAATATGTATGTATATATTTTTGTTTAGTGTCCGAAGCAAGCTAATGGTATCGATTGTGCATATTATGTACTGAAATTCATGAAAGATATCATAATGCATGGCCAAAGCTCTATCCCGGTCACGGTATGTAATTCCATTTTATGCAATTACATTAATGCTTATAACTTTTGACCATTTTTAGTAATGTCATTTTATTAATTTCTTCATGATATTTTATTTTGTATAATACTTCTTGGATACCTACTGTGATGAGTACTCCAAAAATCAAATCAATGAAGTCATCGCAGAGTGGAGTGATTACGTGGTTGAAATCTACCTAACTAAAGAGGAGGAGGAGGAGGGATCGGAGTAATTGATTTTATTCTCTTTTCTTAGGTTTGACCAGGGAACATAGTTAGTTTAAGTAATGTCATATTAGGGAATATATATAGGTAGCTTCTTTTTACTCTCAACTCAAACTTTGTCATAGTGAATTGGTTCCTTGTAGACATTTTTGATAATATATGTAGTTTTGAAGGGTTTGTTTGATTCTGCCTATTCGAACTTATGTCCTCACAAGTGATAGCTATGTGCTCTAACCAACAAGCCACAAATTCCAAAGGCAATATATATGTAGTTTTTTCAGATCTGTTATACAAAGTTATAATTTGTCTAAACATATTTCTAGTAGTGTTATACAATTTTTGCTATTTTGGGTCATGCAGGTTGTAAAAAATATTGGGGAATACTTGAGAGCAACGAGAGTATGAAAAAAAAAAGAAAAGAAATGTAGGCGGTTATATTAAAAATCGCCTACTAAAGTATACTTTAGTAGGCGATTACGAGTATAACCGCCTGCAAAATTATAATTTTGTATGCGGTTTTTAATATAACCGCCTACAAAAGTAGACTATTGTAGGCGGTTACCCATAAAACTGACTATAAAAGTCACTTTTGTCTACTTTTGTAGGTGGTTACCCATAAATCCAACTACAAAAGTCACTTTTGTAGGCGGTTATGAGTATAACCGCCTACTAAAGTATACTTATGTAGGCGGTTATAACCGCATACAAAAATGTCCAACATACGTTGGTGCTTGGTTAGTAGGCGATTATGAACCGCCAATAATAGCTAAAAATAACCGCCAACAAAGCCCTTTTCTGGTGTAGTGTATATTTTATGCTCAACCCAAAGAAAAAATTAGACGAAAAAAAAATATAATATTTTATATAAAGCGGACTTGACTGAGGATAAAACCCTAGGGCCTACGTACCTTTAGAAGGGATCAAAGTTTACGTAGTTTGGTGACATAAATGCGTGCCACTTAGTTGGTATCTTTTATCTTAAATTTTTAAGGATTGGTTGGTGTCTTTTAATTTTCTGTAAATATTGAGTCATTCATTATATTTTATTCTGAAGAAAAGACTTATTTTATTTTATTTTATCTTCTTAGGAAGAGATAAGGTATTTATTTATTTTTTCAAAAAAAAATTTATTTAGAAAAATAAACTTGAATTTTATTAGATTTTGCAGAGGCATAAACATCACTCACAGTTCTTTTGATGAAAATTTAATTTTGTTCACATGGTGGTAAAAGCATCACTTGTGATCTTTTGTTTAATATTATATAGGTTCGTGGAGGCATAAGCAACTCTCTTGAATTTTATTAATGAAGAAAAAGAGTAAAAGAGAGAAAAGAAAAAAATTGATTATTATATTAAGGATGAGACGCGCACATAGCCAAAAAGGAGAAGTACGAGACGCATATTGTGAACAACCAAAAACAATAAAAAAAGAAATACCAGACGCATACTGTGAACAACCAAAAACAATGACAAATAAAAGATAAACACTTGAGGCAAGGCGTTACTGTCGTAGATGTTGAGAACTACCATGAATAAAATATTTTATACTTGAATGAATATTTGCTTTTTGAATTCATGCAACAAATTATAAAGTTCTACATCTAATGCTAACGCAACACAGATATACATACGTGAGGAATGATTAAGAAACCAAGAGAAAGAAAATTTATGTAGCTGTACTTGTGAAAAATACAAGCTTCCTCTTAACCCGCTTCCCTCTTCGAGATTCCTCAAGAGCCTCAATCTCTACTTGCTCTTTTCAAAAACTCATTCTCTTTCTATGCCTCTCCATGCTCTTAAGTTTTTTATTAGTTGCCTCCAGCTCTACCCTCTTTGGCTCTTAGGCCCTCTCTTCATAGAGAAGCAAACCATATATTTTTAAATTTGAAGTATTTTGAATTTAAAGATAAGAATCATGAATGGATAACATCTTAATCTCCTATTTGCTTTCAAAAATTATTAAAATCCTATGTTTTAGGTCTTTGAAGATTTACTATCATTATTTTCTATTCATCTAATTTTAAATGATTTAACTATCCTTTTTTTTTGTTTTTACTTTATCTCTTTTTTTTAATCTTGTTGATAAGGGGGTTGAAAAGTTAGATTTTAGAAGATAGTCTCTAGATTTCTATTCTTTCTTTCTTTTTTCTTTATATCAAGAGATAATCTCCAAAATCTAATCTAAAATCTTTTAAGATAACCTAAGAATATTTTATATTTAACTGCTTTCAATTATGAAGGGATAATCGTCTAGAATATCATGAACTTGTTTTATTATTTTTTCTATGAACCCTAAAAGAGATATTTTTTTATTTTTATGTATTTATTATTTTTGCTAAATGGGCCAAACAAAATACGATGTTCACAATGATGTATTGTGAATGGATTGAAATAAATGGATGTTTGAAATTTCCATGCATGACGGAAATGTTTTAAAGGGGCCAAGTATAGAACACTGGTTGCTAATGGCAGTTCCATTAGTCCTTGGTGTACCATGGTTAATACCCAGCTAGCAGGGTGCATAGGAGGTCCTAGCCCCATGTGTCAGCCAACACACGTGGAATGGAGGAATGGATTTTCGTGAACATCATACTCACACTTGTTACTCGCAAGCTTAGCACTCATGCCTATTTTCGGCTTTAGCCATGCTGGATTGGTTATTTGCCCTCGCGGACAGTGTGTCCATACCTGATACTTCGTTCTGTTTAGGTCCTCTCGAGAATGAAATTTGAAAAAAGTTTTAATCTTTATATTAAATTTCACATAAAAAATCCTTATATCATGTTTTATATGCTCATATATTGACTTTTTATCTATTCTTGATTAAGTTATTTCTGTGGAAGATTATTGATTAAATTTGTTAAGCTTGGTTTTGTTTACTTTTGACTAAGGTAGGATTTCCTTTTGCAAGTAATCAAGGATAGCAGCTTATAGGATTTGATTTTTGTTTCACATTTAATTATTTATTATGGAATTTGCAATTATTTATTTTACCTTGTTTTTAATATCTTTTTTCTTTGGGATGTTATTTTTTGGTAAATGTATTTTGGTCTCAGATCGTAGGGTTGACTCTACCCTTCCACTACTAGGAAGCTTTTGATCACTCTTTTGGACGAGCTGATTTTGATGTAAAGCTTGTAATTTGTTGTCGCGACTTTTGTATTAGTTTTTATATGCTCCACAAGACTTATAGATAGAATCTGTACCTTTTGATGTATTATTATATATATATATGCTGTTATGGAGCATAGCTCCCTTTATTGTATTCTATTTGGTAAAGCGGTTGTAGAACTTTTTGGAAGTCCTATTTACAAAGGAAATTCTACCGAAATTTCTACAAAATGCTTAACTCCTTTATATATGTAAAGTAAACTTAAATATGGTTCTTTGAATTATAATTGTATTTTTGGATTTAGTTGTAGTTTGTTGGTGTCTAAGGCTTATGGAAAATGAGGAATTTTCCTCACTTTCCATGCTAGTCACACCCGTATTTTGGGTTGTGACATCCTCCTTCCTTCTGAACATCATGACCTGTCAAATATTCCAAATCTCTGATGCCCTCCTTCCTTCTGAACATTGTAACCTTTTTCCTTCTCAGATCTTCAATCCATTGAAGCATGGATGACACCGACCACCAAACGTATTTTAAGCCTGAGAAGTAGAGACTCCTCCACCATCACATAGAGAAGCACTTTACCGTCAGCGACATTGTCTGCAACATCATCATCAGCATCTCCGATGGCCTCACTGTTCCTTTTGCCCTTGCCATCAATCTCTTCGGATGCAACCCAAGTCTACTCACTTCAACTTCAAATCTAAGGCAAAGTAAGGATTGTCTCGAATAGCTTCGACTTCAACAAACAACCTATGAGTAATCAACAGCGGTGACTAGTCACATTGACAACAATGGAGAGGGAGAAGAAGGAGAGGAATGAGGCCGATGATGGAGGTTACCTACGAAGAAGAAGATGTCATCAATGCTGTTGTCAGAGAAAGAGAAGATGTCACTAGGTCCGCCGCTGCTATTGCCATCCCTATCGTTGATATTGCCGTTGAGGAGATCGCTGGAGAAGAGGAGCATCAAAACTGAGAAGATCAAGGCAGAGGTAATTTTGGCCAAAAATTATGATTCTTATTGCTACAAACCCATTCCCATGAGGGGAGATGGGTTTGCTGATTCCCATGTTTATGGGAATCAGCCATTCCCATGGCTTTTAATTCATATACACCAAACACACAACATCATGGTTTCTCTCTCCCATTCCCATTCTAGAATCTCAACTCCTGCATACCAAATGTGACCTTAGAGAATGATCCTGCAAGGATTTGAAACTCGGGTGGTTAATTGTTGAACTGTTTATTTCATGTGTCTCGTTCTAATTGTTTTCTTTAGTTTTTTATCTCTTTTGTAAGACTTTTAGTTTGGTTTAATGTTATTTCTTCCTTATGGCAAAAACAAAATAGTCCAGTGATAGATGGATCTCTAATATGATAAACAAATTAATTTTATTCAAAGTGAAAGTGATGTAAAATTAGGTCTGTTAATTAATTTTCTAACCCAAAGATGAGAACAAGGAAACATTAACCCAATTTAAACATTTTGATGCATATATTTTCCAAAAATTTATATGAATAATTTTAATAAAAAAAAACTGGATGAAAGGAATGGAAATCTTTAAGCCACATGAAAATATAATCATGATAAAAGTTATATCTAAGGTCAAACTCATAATCGCGCAAAAAGCCAGAAACAATTGAATCATACCATATGAAATACTTTTTCAAAATAAATAAATAACTAAAAATAAAACAAAATAATCATAATCAAACAGAAAAAAGAAAAGTACCTCTAGATATCAAACATGACACTTGTTAGTTCAGCTGGCTTCCCAAGAGGGGGTGAATTGGGAAGATTGAAATTTTTCTACAAAAATAAAATACAGTAGTAATACTAAAAGTTTACTGAAAGACAGAGTATAAAAAATAAAGAGTAATGAGAATAAGACACAGTAATTTATCCTTGTTTGGTCAAAGATTTGAATGGGTTCCTGCAATCACCGCAGTACAACACTAGCTCGAACTTTGAGCTAAACAAATCTCTCTCACTCTTCTCACTCAAGAGTAAGAATATTTCCCTTAGTGTATTCTCACACTAAGCACTATCTACAAGTGTGTAGATATATACAGAATGAAAACTCTCTCAAAAGAGAGGATATGAAAGTTTAAATATAATGAATGAGCAAAACAGAGGGTAGGTAAGCTTTTAATGAATCAGCAGTTAAATCATCAGAGTTTTGCCATATTTATTGTTTTTCTCATTACCCAACAACTTAAATGAGGTCCTATTTATAGTTTAGGGGTAAAACTATCTGTTGGAAACAAAGATTAGCTATTACTCTTTGTATAATAGCCGTTCACCTACCGCATTAAATGCATCTTACAGAGGTTATGCAGATAAGCTCCTCAGGTTATGCGAATAACGGGTAATTGTTTGCCTTTGTTTTCAACGTAGAGCTTTCGTTATGTGGATAACCTAGCTAGGTTATGTGGATAACGTGTTACCCAGAATGACTAAGTTTTAGCTCAAAATTATTTTCATGAAAACCCACTTAGTTATTAGGATAACGTTAAGTTTTTCTCAAACTGAGTTTTTGTAAAACTTAGGTTATTAGGATAACCTACCAAGGTTGTACAGATAACTTGTTTACCCAAGGAAAGTTCAAGTATTTTGAAATATAGGCTATGCGGATAACCTTTCTAGGTTATGCGGATAACCTGTTTACCCGAGGAAAGTTCAAGTATTCTGAAATATAGGTTATGTGGATAACTTTCCTGGGTTATGCGGATAACCTGTTTACCTGAGGAAAGTTCAAGTATTTTAAAATATAGGTTATACAGATAACCTCCCTAGGTTATACAGATAACCTGTTATATACAGATAACCTATTAATAGAGAAGAGTCCAAGTGCTCTGTGCCAAACGTTATGTGGATAACCTGCCTAGGTTATGTGAATAACGGGATGTACAGTACCACTTGCCTTCACTGTCTACTCCCTTATGCGAACAAGGTGCCTATCTTGTCAGGATAACCATCTAGTCAGACTTAAGAACTTAACCCTCAAGCTGTATTATGTGAATAACCTCAATCCTTTTTCATGAAATTGAAGAATGGACTTTGGAAAAGCTTTGAGATTGAGTCTTTATCCCCATAACCTTCAATGGTTACATGTATAAGGTAAAATATTTTCTTGAAAAAAGTTAAACACTTGAAACCATCTTTGAGCTTGAAACTTTATTCCCATTGTTAGTTAGGATGACTTCCTAAGAGGGGGGTGAATTGGGGAGATTAAAAATTTTTTGCACAAAGTGAAACCAGTGAAGAAAGCAAGGTATGACAGAAAAACAGAGTATAAAGCAGTAAGATAAAAGAGTAGTGATAGAGAGAAGAAAAACTCTGATATTTATCCTGGTTTGGTCTCTCCACTTGACCTACGTCTAGTCCCCAAGACACCACTTGAGATTTTCCACTATTCAGCAAGAATTCAACAGGCTTCTTGCAAATGTCACAGTACAACGTCAGTGCTCTATTTTCTAGAGCTCACTCAATCACTTTCTGCACTTTCACAAAGTGCTTTACAATCCCTTGTGATATCTCCTCACAAGTAAATCTATCTCTCAGATGAAGATTAGATTGTTTACAAAGATGAAACTCTCTTGAATATAGTGAATATGAAAGTTGATGTACAAGTATTGAAGTAAGAGGGTAAAAGTCTTTGAGTAGAAAATTTGGCAGAATTTCAGTATATACAAAGTTTGATTCGTTACCCACAACTTCAAATGATGTTGTATTTATAGATTTAGGTCCCAACTATTCGTTAGAGACAAAATCTATCCGTTGGGGAAGTTATCCAACGGTTACTCTGAAAAACTATCTGTTAACCAACCGCATTTAATTCTTCTGACATAGTGAAATTCAAATTTGGGTTGGTCAACAGACGAATTTTGAAGGAACCGAAGGTTAAAGCTTCTAACGTTGAAGTACTGAAGTTCGTCTGTTCATGAAGTGAAATTCAAATTTTGAAACTTAGAAAATGTTTCCATGTTGTGACATACGAATTTTCAAGAAGAAAGTTTTTCTGTTAAGTATGAACAGTATTTTCAATTTGCTATAGTGCCCTCAAAATTCGAATTTTGGAACCCCAAAATTCATCTATCCGCAGCAGGCTCAAAAAGCATAGTAGTTCATTTACTTCGAAATTTGAATTTTCAAAGAGTGAAGTTCATCTGTCAGAGAGACCTCTTTTCAGACTTACTTCAACATTCGAATTTGTAAACACTGTCTTTCGTATGTCATCATGTCATTTCAATAGACTCACAACTTTAGCTTCTGAAATTTGAATTTCCATGTTCAAAGTTCGTCTGTCAGTGAGCAGTTTTGAAACTCAATATGATCTTGATTTCAGATGAACTTTAACATTATTTCAGATGAATTTCTTCAGTTTTCATAAATTTCATTTTGTCTAAAATTCAAATGTTTAAAACCCAAAGTTTGTCTGTTGCTCAAAAGCTTCTTTCAGACACTTATGAAAATTTGAATTTTGGAGAATCAAAATTCTTTTATCAGAGAGGTATCTCTTCAGACTTATTCAGTTTTAACTCGAAATTCGAATTTGCAAAGCCAAAGTTCGAATTTCCAACATGACAGTTCAATGTAAACTTTTCAAACTTTGTCTGTTGGTGGGTATTTTTCAAGTATTTCATAAAATCAAGTTTTTAAAACATCTTTTCATCAAATCAAAGTCTTTTACCCATACTTAAACATAACTAGTGATCCTACAACAAATCTTGCACGGATTACTCTAGAATTTCTTCACTTGAACTCTTTGTGCACCTTTGATATCTTTTATTCCAAGCTCTTGAGAGTTAGTTTGGAATCATCAAAACTTCTTGATTCAACACCCATAAGCTAAAACCTTTTCACGAAAACACAGTGAACACTTAGAATCATTTTAAAATTGAAGCTTTATCCTTATAAGATAGCTCTTTTCTTGAAAACCAATTTGAAATTATGAGGTAATCATTAATCATTCAATTATTCATCTCATTTAATATTGGGTTAATTTGGAATTCAAAGCTTATCTACCTTCTTTTACAAATGGTTTCCTAAGACATATGAAATAGCTCTTTAATCTTCAGGAAATTCCAACTTTGTTCTTCATTTCACTTGTGTTCCTTTGATATTAGATCTCCAAGCCAATTTGTTTTAGAGTCATCAAAACATCTGAATTAACAACATTTCCTTCTTCTATTGCTTCAATCCCCTTCAATCTCTAATGTGAGTATTGTTAGACCTCTTTCCTTTTGGCTATGGCGGAAGGATATGATTTAGATACAAAGATTTTATATAGAGGATTTTAGTTTAGGTGATCCTGTGTTGTTAGACCAAATCTTCAAAATAGGAATATTGGTAGGATTTGCTTTGTTTTCTTGTTATCTTTCAAATATTTGTTTTATTTCACAATATATGAAAATGGTTTTAATACTAGGTATTTATTTATTTTTTTATATAATTATCTGACATCTAATTTTATTGAGTAAAAATATTTGGCTTTTTGTTAAGCTTGATTTTGATATAAAAAACTATGCAATAAATAAAAGATCTGAAACTATAATTATTTATTTTTATTTCTATTTACTTTAGTGCCTTGCGAGTTACAATTACATCCAACAAATTCATTTGATCGTTCATTTTCATCCTCTAATTTCTTAGTTCCCTCTTTCAATACTACCAGCCTTTAGTGGTAGGTTTGCTGGCTTCCTAATAAGGGGGATGAATTAGGAAGTTTAAAATTTTTTTGCAAAAAAGTGATAGAATAGTGATAGTAGAAGTTTTGCAGAAAACATAATATAGAGAAATAAAGCAAATGTAAGATGAGAAAGGAGAGGACACAGAAATTTATCCTGGTTCGGTCTGACCACTTAACCTATATCTGATCCTCAAGCTACCACTTGAAATTTTCCACTATCTTGCAAGAATTAGTGGGCTCCTTGCAATGCCACAGTACAAGCTGATGCTATGTTCTAAGAGCTCTTAAATATACACTCTGCATTCTTACAAAGTGTTTTCCAATCCCTTGTGAAAACCCCTCACAAGAAAATCCTTTTTCCAAATGAAGAAAAGATTTTGCACGGAATGAAAACCTCTCTAATACAGAGTAATGAGATAGTTGAAGTGCAGTAAATGAAGTGTGAGTTGATAAAATGCTTTGACTAAAGATTTCAGCAGATTTTCAATATTTACCACATAAATTCATTACCCACAACTTCAAATGAAGTTCTATTTATAGATTTGTGACTTAACTAGACGTTTGACACAAGATCTAGCTGTTAGAGATGTTACCTAACGGTTACTTTGTAAACCTAGCCGTTCACCAACCGCATTTAATGTGTCTAACACACTAAAATTTGAATTTTGGGTGCCAACGGAATAATTTCGCAGAGACCATCAGCTAAAGACTTTAATGTTGAACTTCCAAATTCATCTGTTCAAGAGTGAGAATTGAATTTTTATTTTTTCAGATATGTCCCATGTTAAAACATATGAATTTTCATATTCAAAGTGCATTTGTTGAGTGTGAACAGTTGTCTTATGCTTCTGCAGTGCATTCAAAATTCAAATTTTGGGAGGCTAAAATTTGTCTGTCAGTGACAAGCTCAACATGGTACAAAAGTTCTACTTTGAGAAATTCAAATTTTGCACTTTCAAAATTCATCCGTTAGAGACACCTCTAATCAGACTTATAAGTCTTCATTCCAAAATTCGAATTTTGAAATCCAAAATTCATCTATCATAGGGACTATCTTGAACTCAGTTTCAATTTTGATCTTAGACAAACTTTGACATGACTTCAGATGAATTTTTCATATTTGCTTAACTATGCTTGACTCAAAATTCAAATTTCAACACTTGAAATTTGTCTGTCAGAGTTCATATCTTTGGAACTTCAAATTTCAGTCAGCAAAGTTTGAACTTCCAATGAAATATATGAAGTTTAACAACTCAAAATTCATCTGTTAGTTAGTGTTTTTTAAATCTAATATATGTTAATATAGGACAATGTGAAAAACACATGTTTTAATGCTGTGGGAGTTTAAGTAAGTGAAAATCAAAGCCTTATACCTTGTGTACATTATGAGAAGTCCTAACGACTAATTCTTCACCTATTTTTTCTTGTATTTGTTCACTTGTATGTTCTTACACTCCTTTGATATTTTCCTTACAAGCACTAGTTGTTTAGAGTCATCAAAACACTTGATTCAACATTTTCGCCTTTGTGATGATGACAAAACAACTTGCAAATTGGATTAATACTTGGGTTTGCTTCTAAGAGGTTTCCTTCAACATATGCAATAAAGTTTAAAGATAAGTACAACACATGTAAGAGAGCAAAAGGAAAATATAGAATCACATTGTATTAATTCATTCAAAGTTCAGTACTGTGATTTAGTTAAGCAAGTACATGGCACCACAAGAGCAAGATTAACATTTTAATACAAGAAATACTACAAAAGATGCAGAGATACACAACAGAGATAAACAGCCCTAAGATCTAAGCCCTAAGATTCTCTAGGATCTCTAGCTTGTTCACTTCTTCTTGGGCTTGGACCTCTTACTATAGGTCTTGCCAGATTGCCCAGCTTCAAACTTCCCAGTTTTCTCACTTTTCTTCTCCCCCTTTTTGGCATCGTTAGGGGTTGGGACATGCATAATAGGAGGAGGAATTTGTGATATGGGAATAGCTTGAACAGGGACAGGAATGAATGGCACTGAGGAGGGTATCTGAGGAAGAGGTGCTGAGTCTTCATCTTCATTATCTTCCTTATTAGATACTTCGAGGAGTTCCTGTATTTCCCTTCTAGTATTTGCCAATCTAGCTTTTTGCTCCTCTGTCAAACCATATTTGGGAGATGGAGGCTGAGGGGTAGGATAATGAAACATTTCATCAAGCCTTTTCTTTTGAGCTTGTACAATTGTATCATGTGCAATGGCAACACATCTACATAAGGTACAAGGCTTCTTTCCTCATTTTGTGCAGCCTGGATGATGGGTATAAAGGTGATGGCTGCTACTAATTTCTCCATTTGCCCAGATTCTTGGGGTAACAAAATTGAGTCCTGAGCAACATCCTCCATTATAGGCTCATGAGAGCCTTCATCCTAAGGAACCTCTTCCTCCATGGCATAGTCCAAGGATGGACCAGGGCTTGTCTCATTGCTGTAGGCCCGTGGGTTAGCAATAGTGTCAGCAGCCCCAATTTCAGCATCTATAGCAATAGGTTTAAAGGATCCCAGTTCAAATGGACTTGGAGGTTCAGGAGAGATAGATTTGGTAAGCTCAGAGGGTCCAGGCTGAGGTGAAGCTGATGTGGAAGGGACAACATTTCTGATGTCATCATAGGCATCAGTAACCACTTTTACATTTTTAGCCAAGTGTGTGATCTGATCCTGAAGATGAGTAAACTTGGCATTTTGCTCATCTCTGATACTCAGCATGAGTGTAGATAGATTATCATATAACTTAATAATAGTGGTTGGCTTAGCCCAAGTGAGTGGAGTGGAGGGTTGAGTGGGCTGTGATGGAGTAGAAATAGGCTGGAAGGCTAAGGTGAAGCAGAAATAGGCTAGAATGGCCGTGGTGAAGGTTGAGTGTGTAGCATAGCCTCAGAGGTCTCTTCTTGTTATTGTAAATAGCCTTCCTCAAAGAATAGATCCTCTAACTTCCCTACACCTTTGCCAATCCACCTCCCTTCCTTCCTTTCAATGCCTATTCGTTGCACTTCTTCCTCCTTGAATACTTCAGTAGGCTTTCCTTTTCCCTTTTCTAAGTGTTGGAGGCATAAGGCAAGGTTGAATCTTTTCTTAGATCCCTTGCTTAGATCATTTGTTGGAAGATGATATAGCCCAAATTCAGTAGCTTGCCAAGGATTAGTGTAGTCCTCATATGAGCTTCAGCCCTTGTAATCAAATTGAAGCTTCACCCTTTGTTAAAGATGATCTTGAACACAATGTAGTGCAGGACCTTGACTTGAATGCTTAAATCAAAGGGCTTTATCAATCTCAGTAGAGGCCTATTCTCTCACCTTCTGAATAAGTTGTTCATGACTGTGCTCTCCTTGTAGTTCAAGAATTGACCACCTTCCTCATCAGTTTCTTCATCCTCATCCTGTAACACCTTATATTAGAGCCTATTTCCCATGTATTAGATCATTTTAGATATCTTTCATCATGGTTTAGAGACTAAAATCATAATATAATAAAATCATAATTTTTCAAAATTTGGGGTACTGTTCATTTGGCAATTTCCCTTTTACTCGATGAACTTTGAAAATTCATAACTAAATCTATAAAATTCATCTTGAGGTAATTCAAGTCTCTAAAATTTTCTTAAATTCAGATATACATGGGAAAAATATAAAATAGTAACTTCATTGGGCCAATTTGTACAGCAATATCGTGGACATTTACTGTTCATTTGATCATTCTTCTATCTTCAAGTTTTCTGACCTCAACTTTGAAAAATCATATTTCATTCTATTCTGTCCCAAATTATGGATACTTCATGTCTTTGGAAATATATATATATGTATATTTATATACATATTTTTCTTATACATTTATTTCACTTACACAGGGCATAACTTTAATTTAAATCACGAAGGGTCAGAATCCAACTTTTACTAGAACAGTTTTGGGAAAACTTACATGTCTCTTGTTATATAATTCCAATCACTTACAAATCAGTGGCATATGGATCTTAAGACATAGATATTTTTATACATATAAACCACTAAATTTTTTTAGTTCTATACGATTTTATGTTATACTTTGAAGTTTCTAGTACTTACTTTCAGTTTTCAGTTTTCCCATTCTTGCCCTGTTCTAAACCTTAACTTTGAAAAATCACCATTAATTGTTTACAACTCTAAATGGTGTGAATTAGGTTTCATATTAGCTTGAGATGCCCTCTATCTGTTATTAAAATTCCATAAACCTAACCTCACATTAAGTATAGAAAAAGGGCAAATGAAGCAGACACATTTGGAAAATGCCCTGTTTCAATCTATATTGCAATTTCTTGCCAAAACCCATGGAGATGAACTCATTTTGGCATGAAACTTGGTAGAATATAACTTCATCTCCCAACATCCAAAACTGGAAATTTTCATACATTTTCTACAATATTAACATATTATTCACTATTTTACAATTTCACACAAAACAAGGTACAAATAACCATTCACATTATAACACAATGGCTTGCAACATCATGTCCTTCTTCATGCCCTTTGCTCCTTCCTTAACTCTTTTGCATTGGTTCTCCCTAGAATGGTTAGTCATTGGAGGGGGCTGAGATTCAAAGAATCTCAGTAGCAATCACCATTCATGCAATCATATTATCACATTAAGCATATAATCATCATAAAACATCAAGTGGATACTTTTAAACATTCATGCCATAATATTTTATAAAAATTTTGGCAGAGTTTCATTTTATATTTTGGATATCCCAGGGTCTCAAAACCCCTTAATTAACTCAGCCAACATTCTGAAAGCATCACAATTGATCATATCAAACAATAGGCAAGTCATCAAACTCATTGAAAATCACATGACAATATAAGGTAAGAATAGGTAAATTGCGACCTTCATGCTTTCTCTTACTCCTCCACTTGATACCAATGCTCCCACTAGCTCCCTTGGGCTTCTTCAAGTCCTAATGCATCATCAAACAACTACTCAAGCTAATGGTTCCATGAGTTTCTTCAAAAAGTGTTCATAAAACCTTAATTCTTCAAAAATTCACCAAAAATTCATTCCTAGCTAAAACATGATGAATTATACCTCTATTTCATGTAATTTTTCATGAGGAATCCAAATATTGCCTCAGAATTACCAAATTCCATTTCTACCTCTGTTACTAGTTATTCCGAATTAAACTTCAAAAACCTAAAAAATTCACATTCTTAATCTTAAACTTTTTCAATAAACCATCACTTGTTCCTAAGGTTTTCCACCATGAGGAACTCATTTTTGGCATAAAAGACATGAAATTCCAAATCTAAGTGTGAACAGTAACTCATCCAAAATCAGGGGAATTCAAGAAAAATTGCTACACTTTGTTATGCAACAAACTACTTGCATATTCAAGCTTTAAATGTGTAGTCTAGCATTTCCCTTATGATTTATGGTTGGAAAACTCCATTTCTTGCTAAATCATGCCATGGCCAAAAACCTAAGGGAGTGAAGAAGAAATTCTACTCCAAGAACCATGCTTCAAAAACCATAGATAGCAAGCTTAGAGTGATAGAAGGCAAACTTACCAACTTGAGCTCTTGATTTTGCCTTAAGCTTTCTCCTTTTCCTTCTCTCTTTTCTCTCGTCTTTCTTGTGTTTTTCCCTTCTATTTTGCTACTGGAAGTGAACGTGCAGAATGGGGGGAAAATGGGTGGTTAAGTGACTTAATCATATAGCTTAATCATGTTTAACACTTAACCAACTTAAGTTACTTTTTGGCAAAATATTCAACTCCTTCTTGAGCAAGTTTTGGGGCAAGAATTGACTGCCCAGGCTGCCCAATTTTCATGCAGAGAGTGAGTGCTTTAAGTGTCCAAGATTGGTCAATTTTTCCTGATCCAGATATATCTTGAACCGGGTAATTTTAACCGTACCAATAAAACTGCTTTTTATGGTAAATTAGCATTTTTTGGCTACAGGACTATTCTAATTTTATTTTTATATTTCCATAATTATCCTGTCCCAAATGGTATCTGTGTATAGCCCATATCCTAACCCGGTTTCTTTTTAACCATTTGTAGGGCCCACAGTTTACTTTATCGGTTTACTATTACTTTTAGACACTCGACACTGATTATTTCTTTATTCTTGAACATTAACCCTCAGTGCCATATACTATTGGACTTCTCTCATCAAGGGCTTTGTTTTGATAGTAATTTTACATATTTACAAAATTGTCCTTGACCCGGGTTTCAATTATAATTTCTGCAACTTTCGGGTCATTAAGTTTAATTTTCCTCAAGGGCTTTTCTCATGTCATCCCACGTGAAATTAATAAAATTAGGGACATAGATGTAATTTGTATAATTCTCTAGGGGCAAAAACATAATTTCTCATTTTTTTGTCTGATCGGGAGAAATGACCTCTTTGCCATTTTTCAAGCAAAACGGTGTATGTCGGTTTTTGTAAAATCCCTATACATTTCTAGATATTTTAGCTTTCTTGAGATGTTACACATCTATGTATCTTGAGGTAGTGATATCAATCTTTAGTCCATCTTCTTTAGGGATTTCCAGAACTTTGTTGATTGTCTCATCAGAGAGCCATAGAGTCTTGGACCTTAGATTAACTGGCCATCTCCTCTTTCTGCTATTATATGATAGGGCAGCATACCACGTCTTGATTACTTCATCATCATACATTTTTTTAATCTCCAGCAGATTCTTATATCTCACAAGCCATAACCCAGCATAAAAATTGTTGGAAATAAGAAAATCCTCCAAGTTGGTACAATACGGAGTAATTACCTTCTTACTAATAAACTTTGTAGTGTACTCCTCTAATATCTCGGCAGTGCTGCACAGAGGTTCCGTTGTTAGTTGCAGTTCCTCCGACTCTATGCTGGAAGAGGAGACAACAGAGGATGGTTTCTTTGATTCAGCCTTAGGTGTTGTTTTCTGGCTTTTGGAAGGCGTTCCCTTGCTGGATTTGCCTTTTCTTTTCTTTGTTCCACCTTCCTTAGACGCATATTATGACTTGACTGCTCATTTGGGTCTGGACACCACTTTTCCAATGTTGGGATTCTTAACCCTTGCCATTTTCGAGATAGATTGTTGATGAGAGATGCTAGGAAAGAGTTTATAAGGTATGAGTGGAAGATTAATCGGTGGGAAATGAAGATTCACCGAAGGAATTAATGAGAAATTAAGAGAGGAGGTAAACAGACGTGGGAGAGAGACGAATAGGGTTGCGTCTGTTCAGAGTGAGATCCTTTGGTTTAGCTTATGTAACTGTTCAATAGATGAATTTTTAGGATCAAAATTCAAATTTTGAGCGGTTACGTTGCCTGTTCATTTTAGGGAAACTATCAAACAAATGACTTTTCATCCTTAAAGTTCATCTGTCAGTGGCCTAGATATAAATATACTCTTCAACAAATAAACTTTCAGCTACTAAAGTTTAATCATGATGCAAACATGAATAAGACACTTAACAGATGAAGTTTAGTCTTGAAATTCATCTAACAGAGACTTAACATTTGTGCATGCTTTAACAGATGAATGTTGTGCCCCTAAAGTTTGAATTTTGAGAGTCTAACATGAGGCATACAGGCAAAAGATATTCAATAGACGAATGTTGAGGTTCAAAATTTGAATGTTATGGCTTTGTAAAGACAATTTTGAGATACTAATTTTGACTTGTTAAAGTTAGTCTGTCGATCATTTGAACACAGTCAATACTCATATCAATTATTCAAAATTCAAATTTCCTCCTCGTAATAGACAAATTTCAAGCAACTTGAGAGTATGATAACAACATGTGAGGCACTGAAATATGTCTATCTAGCACTTAAGTTCGAATTTTAGGCATACCAACTTAATTAAAATCATGATTTAACATGGAAATTCATCTATCATCATCCAAAATACGAATTTTCATAATTGAACTTACAGAAATGAGCTGAAAGTTCATATTTCCAAATCTCTTTCAGCAACTATTGATTAAGCAGGTCTGATGAACTCCATTAATTTGAATTTTCTAACATTTAATCCCATGAGGAGTACCTGCAAAGCATCTTAAACATACTCCGACGCTTAAGTCAGTATAAATTTTGAAAGCTTAACTTTAGAAACTTAAATAGATATAGTTAGAAACTTACTTACAACTCATTGAGATTTACCATTCTCAATTCTCTCATGATCTTACAGTATCTATCTTTTGCAACTAGCTTTGTCAAGATGTTTACCAGCTGTTCATCAGTAAGGACAAATTCTAGCTTGATATCTCCTTTCAAAACATGGTCATGTATGAAGTGATGTCTAACTTTAATGTGTTTTGTCCTTGAATGCATGACTGGATTCTTTGTGATATTGATGGCACTTTGATTATCACATGTCATTGGTATTTCCTTCACTTTAATCCCAAGATCTTCAAGTTGTTGCTTCATCCAAAGGACTTGAGCACAACAGCAACCTGCAGCTATATATTCAGCTTCTGTTGTGAAGAGAGCTACACTATTCTGCTTCTTGCTGAACCATGAAACCAAGGATCCTCCCAGAAATTGGCACGTTCCACTTATGCTCTTTCTATCAGTTTTGGATCCAGCAAAGTCAGTAACAATATATCCTATGAGCTATTCTCCATTACCCTTTGGATACCAAAGTCCCATCTGTGATATTCCAATTAGATATTTGAAAATTCTCTTCACATCTGTTGTATGGGAATCTTTGGGACATGATTGGAACCTTGCACACATGCAAACACTGAACATAATGACAAGTCTACTTGTTGTTAGGTTTAGCAGGGAGCCAATCATTCTCTTCTATTGAGTTATATCAAAAGGCTTTCCTCTTTCATCCATATCAAGCTTTGTTGCAACGACCATAGAAGTTCCTATTAATTTGGTGTTTTCCATTTCAAATTTCTTCAGTAGCTCTTTCAGATGCTTTGATTGATCGAGGAAGATGTCATCATCACATTGTTGAATTTGCAGTCCAAGGAAGAAGTTGAGCTCACCCATCATAGACATCTCAAATTCGCTCTGCATTAACTTGGAGAAATTCTTGCAAAAGAGATTCATTAGTAGCACCAAATATAATATTATCAACATAAATTTTAACAATGAGCAAGTCTTTATTTTCCTTTTTAGTAAACAATGTTGTATTCGCTTTCCCTCTATTAAATCCCTTTTCAATTAGGAAATTACTTAGCCTTTCATACCATGCGCTAGGTGCCTGTTTTAAGCTATAAAGAGCTTTCTTCAACCTATATACATGGTTTGGCTTTGTTGAGTTCACAAAACCTGGAGATTGATTAACATAAACCTCATGATATAACCATTTAGAAAAGCACTTTTTACATCCATTTGATACAGCATCATGTCTTTTATGCATGCATAGTCTAAGAGAATTCTTAATGCTTCCAATCTTTCAACTGAAGCAAAAGTTTCCTCATAATCTATGCCTTCCTCCTAATTATATCCTTTCTCTACCAATCTAGCTTTGTTTCTAATAATTGTTCTTGATTTATCATGTTTATTTCTTAATACCCGTTTAGTTCCAATAGTTGGGTGATCCTTGGATCTAGGCACTAAATCTCAAACTTGATTTTTTTCAAACTGATTAAGTTCTTCTTACATAGCTAATATCTAATATTCATCAGTTAAGGCTTCCTCAGTACACTTAGGTTTAATTTGAGAAATAAATGCACAGTTATTTATTTGATTCCTAAGTTGTATTCTGGTTTTAACATTCTTTTGAACATCCTCAATCACTTGATCAACTGGATGACTCATTTGTTATCTCCAAGCTCTAGGGAGTTCTTGAGAATCTTCTTCATTATTATCACCTTCTACATCTTTCTTCTGAATATCTTCCTCTACATTAGCAGATTCTGATATTTTTGGAGGTTCAATTTCATTTTCTTTAGAGATGCTTAAATTTTTAAGACTTGAGAATAGCTCATCCTCTTTTAACTCAAGTTTAGAAATAGTTTCAATTTCTATGAACACTACATGCACAGGCTCTTCAACTATCTTAGACCTTTTGTTGAACACTTTATATGCTTTACTCTTATTTGAGTAGCCAAGAAATATACCTTCTTCTGACTTTGCATCAAACTTACCTAAGTTTTCCTTGCTGTTGTTGTGTATGTAGCAGGTGCACCAAAAAATATGCAAATGAGAGAGGTTGAGCTTTCTTCCCTTGTATAGCTCTTATGATGTTTTGCCTAGAATAGGTCTGATGTAGGCTCTATTCATCAGATAGCATGTTGTGCTCACTACATCAACCTATAAGTACTTTGGTATTCCTTTTTCATTCAACGTTGCCCAAGCCATTTCTTCCAGTACACTATTCTTCCTCTCCATAACTCCATTCTGTTGAGGTGTCCTTGGAGCAGAGAAGTTGTTCTCTATTCCATTTTCTTCATACTAGTTAGCAAATTGAGCATTTTCAAACTCACCACCATGATTTGTTCTAATACACACAATAGAGCAACCTTTCTCATTCTGGACTTTCTTAGCTATGATCAAGAATGCTTCGAATGTTTCATCTTTAGAGAAAAGAAATAATGTCCAAGTAAATCTAGAAAAATCATCTACTACAGCAAGTACATATGCAATACCTTACTCTAATACACCTCCTGTCATGACCAAATACTTCAAAAAAATCAACCAAACACAGCCCAAAGATCTCGAATTTACCTTCCAAAACATCAGAGCAGTGAAAAATGGCATAAAACATCTTGAGAAACACCAGAGCAGTAGAAACGAGGTGCAGGGCCATGACTACTACAGTATTGCTGGGACTTTAGTGCTCTTAATTACCAGTGAAAACCAAACAAAGGGGTTAGCGCCGCGGTGCCCCCTACTGTTTTTTATACCAGCAATTTTCAAGTCTCGGGGTGAACTTCTAACACGTATAACTTTATGCTCAGACCTCCGATTGACCTAATTCCAACTCTTACAGATCAATCTTGACCCAATCTAACCATGGATACCAATTTCACTCTAATTTATCTCCGCATCGAAATTTTGGACACACGACACAATTTTGGTCACTTTTCAACCAAAACATACCACAAACCTCCTCTAAATGCCACCAAAGGCAGATGAGCTCTCAGAGACCATTAATACAGGTCCTAATCAACTTGACCAACTTGTGCAAAGAGATTTTGTCTCAAAGGAACCACTCCTCTGAGATTTGACCCCCTTGAACCCCAAATTGACATAATGGGTTATATTCCCTAAAACACACCAACGAGGCCACAATCCATTATGGGCTCACCCACATGGCTAATTCTCCCCACAGATACATACACCAACCATTCACGACCCATATCAACACCATCATCATATATAACCATCACATTCATCGCCCATACATAAACATACATAATACATCATTCCATATCAATCATCATTAATATTATATATCCATTACAATCACCATATCCTACTTGGCACAAAATACATAGACATTGCACACGTAAACTACAGACTTGATATTCCTACGTTCGATACACTACTCCCTTGTCTTCTCTGAACTGGTGCCAGAACCTTCACCTAAAATGTTAGTTCATGAGAAAAGGGGTGTGAGAGAAAGTCTCAGTAACTGGGGACAACCACACACATATATATATATATCTATATGACTCATGCAATCTTATAAATGTAATATAAAATGGAATGCATGTCTCCTTCGCACACAACTAGAACCACGAGCTGTCATTATAACAGGACATTTCGTATATGTGAGTCCCTTCCAACAGTCAGTGAAGACTAATTTCGGGATATCACCAAGCTCACCTTACCCTAATGCAACCCGACCAAAGGTTACACTAGAGCTTAGACAGTGGCTCTCCTTCCCCTGGAGCACTTCTAATTAGTGGTGATTTAGGGAAGGTGCAGTCCACTGTCGCCTAGCTCTCCGGGCCATAGGAGAGGTTTAGCGGCGGGGATCCCATCCTTATCCTCCCTTATCATATATCATCATCTCATATCATATCATCATATATCATATATCATCATCACCACCCGTTCCAACTTTCCTCACTGAGCATATGGTGGTGATGTTCATGCCATGTCAATATATATATCATCATCATGATCATATTCTCAATGTTATGTATGCATTGTGTCATGTCACATCATCATCTCTAATCATCATCTATATGTCTAGCCATGTGCATACAACAATATATAGAAAAACCATACACAAACACACATCAATATCGTGGTATGAATGGAATATGCATATATACACACACATATATATATATCATAACATATAATCACATAATACAAACAATACAAAGATCCAGTTACCTCAGGTTGTCAATACCATACACACGCAATTCCACGAGCTTCTGGGATGTCTAACACACTCGTAGCCATTTCGGTCAACCAAATAACCTCTACAATACCATAAAACCCTTAATTAACACAACATATCACTTAACCAAAAAATCACAATTCGACTACATAGCCTTAACCTAAGGTTCCAACCCCACTTTCATGCATCATTAAGTTTCTAAAGACTATCCAAACTCTATTCAACCATACACACTTCAGATTCCATGCATTCACACATAATACCAACCTAAAGTTAAGCTTAAATCATGCATAATCCTTCTAAAACTCACACCCAAGCATCACAACCACCAAATCACACCTTACTAATCACATTCCATCCATTTTAATTGGTGGATTTCAGCCAAAACTGTAAATCCCAACATATCCCCAAAATATCCAACTCAAAACCAAAAAAAGTGGAGCGGGAGGATCAAGAACCACTTACTAACCAAGATCCAAGTTCCAGGAGGCTGAAAAACACCTTCAAGGGTCGGATCACACGAACCTTAGTAAAGCTTCCTCTTTCTCCCTTCTTTTTCCTTTCGTCTGCTCATCCGAAATGTTTTTGGTTTATACTGATTTTTTCCCTCTCATCATTGCTCTAGAAAGCCCGCCGTAGTGTGGAGAATCTCGACTTGGAAAAATTTAACCAATTTATAGCTCTCTTGCCGCTATGACCCTGCTTCTTACTACGGCATGGAACTCTTTTTCTCCACTTTGAGCTTTTCCTCTGTCTTGATCCTTTTGATAACCTATTATACTTGCTTAGCTAAGGACTAAGTTAGGGATAATGTAATGAGGGTTGTTACAACATACAGATTACCACCAATACTTTTGACACGACTAGGACCTATCAAATCCATGTGAAGCAGTTGTAATAGTCTAGTTGTAGAGACAACATTTTTGGATTTAAACGAGGACTTTGTTTGTTTTCCGTTAAGGCAAGCATTAAATTCTCTATATTTTTCAAAAGTGATTTTGGGTAATCCAAGAACAAATTCATTTTAATAAGTTTATTCAATTGATGCATGCTAACATGAGCTAGTCTCCTATACCATAACCAACTATAATCATTTTCACAGATTAAGCATACCGAATCTAAAGCAGGTAATTCTTCTAAATCAATTGTATAATAGTTACCATCTATTTGTGCCTTGAGAATAATCTTGTGGTCATTTTTTCTGATGACCTTGCAGTAGTTAGAATCGAACAGGACCCAGTTACCTTTATCATAGGTCTAGCTTATACTCAGTAGGTTGTGATTGAGTCCTATTACAAACAAGACTTCTTCTATTAATGTTTCTGGGTTTCTTCCCATAATTTCAATACCAACTATCTTACCAGACTGATCACCACCAAAAGTAACTTTTCCTCCTTTCTTGTCTCTCAGTACAATGAACTTTTCTTTGTCTCCAGTCATTTGTCTTAAGCAGGCACTATCCATATACCATTTATTGCTTTTCTTGGCCTTGAGACATTCTTGCAAAACAAATTTTATTTCTTTTCTTTAGGTACCCATATTTGCTTGGGTCCTTTCCTACTAGTTTTTCCCTTGGGTACTGAAGTACCTTTGGGAACCCATTTCATTCCATTGCCATTACCTTCCTTCTTGTATACACAAGAGGAGGATGTGTGACCCTTCTTATTACAGAAGTGGCAAATGGAGAAAGGGCTTGATGAAAGAGATGCTGGTCTAAAATAATGCAAGTAATATCTATCCTTTTGACTCTTTGGTGCAGGATATGACTCTATGTTTTTTACTGACTTGACACCATTAGCACGCACAACATTTTTTAGATAAAGATTTTGTTTCTTACATTTTAGTTTTTCTTTAATAGCACAAGGATTATACCCTGGACCAGCTTTGCTTTGACTAACTATTTGTGCCCCTAGTATTATCCTTAGCATATCTTGCCCTTTAGTGAATCTAGCTAGGGTCTCATGGAGATAGGCATTTTTATCTTTTAACTCACCGCGTGAAATACAAACTGATGTGGTAGAAGGAGTAGATGTAGTATAGGATGCATGTGATTCATTTTCAAGTTTGGTTATTTTCTTTTTAGCCAAATGCAGCTGCTTAGATACTTTAGCAAACTCAGACATTAAATCATTAAATGCATCATGCCGTTCATTATAGGAAGGTCTAAAATCATTTACCTCAGAGTCACTATCAATTTTTTAATTCTTTTCCTCTTCTGCTGTTTCTTGAGCCATCAAGCACATATTTGCAATTTTATTGTCTTTACTGTTTCTTCTTCATCTAAGCTATCTCCCCATATGGATGACACAAAGGCTTTCTTCTTTCTTCCTTTGTCAGTTTTCTTATCTTTTACTTGCTTCTTGGTCAACATACAACACTCCCACTTGATGAGTCCAGGTTTCTTACATTTGTAAGATATGATATAGTCTTTACTTTCTTTCTTGCTGCTGGTGGCTCCATCCTTCTTTATGAACTTTTTGAATTTCTTCTTTCGAAACATTTTTCCAAATTTCTTCACCAGCATGGCCATCATTTCTTCATCAAGTTCAGTATCTTAATCAGAGTCATCATCTTCTGATTCTACTTTGAGGGCCAGACTCTTCTTTTTCTTTTCTTGTTGTCTTGCCACCATGAGAGACTGAAAGGTGAAGAGTAAACCTTAACCTAGAGATAGATAGACATAAACAAAAATTATAGAGATCGAATTAGGCATTTATGGTGACTTTAGTTATAACTTTAAGGTTTAATTAGGGATTTTAGTTGCACGAGAGTGAATTAGAACCTAATTAAATATGGACTAATTGACCAAGAGGTAATTAGGATAAATTAGAAATAACTGTCACTATAATTATAAAAGGAGTCAATTTAAGAGTAACTTTAGTTGTCCTTGGAAGATGAACCCTAATTACCTAGCGCTCTTAGTGATTGAATTAAACTTAACATAATTACTTTCTCTATTGTGTTACTCTTGTTTTAGTCTTTGGTTAACCTCCCTTGGGTTCAACTCCTGGAATACTCCAGGATATTTTCTTCTACGATGATCGACCATGTATACTTGCAGGATCCCGATCAAGTTTTTGGCGCCGTTGCCGGGGAGGCTAACGGATTTACTGAATTATTAATTTTAGTCTTTCTTTTCTCTCATTGATTTTCTTGGATTTTTATTTTTCTCTCCCATGTTATTGAGATCCAGAAGTCTCAATAGTGCTTTTGATTTGACTCCTATTAATTTTAAAATTGAACATGCTTGCAGGGCAAATCAAGCTAGAAGAAGAGAGATGGCTCAAAATGGTCGTGCGAACAATGGCAATCTTGATGGCATTAATAATCCACTTGAAGATGACCAAATAATCCCCATGAAAATACAATTGTTCAAAATCCAAATTGTGTATTTTGGAGGGATGCAGACAAGCCTACAGTGTATGATAGCCCATCATGTATCAAGCTATCTGACAACGCAAAGAACTATAAGTTTAAGACAACTCACTGCCACACTTTCATGGCTGAATAGGTGAAGACGCGTTGGTTTTCTTAAGGACTTTTATAACCGGATTGGCCAACTTCCTCCAAATGGTCTAACTTTAGAGGAACTTAAAATGAGATGCTTCAACTTTTACCTGAAGGATAATGCTCGACGATGGATTCTTAATTTATCGAAAAACTCCTTGACACTATGGAGGTAGATCTACGATGCATTCATTACCAAGTTTTACTCTCCTCAGAAGACTGTAGATCTTAGGGATAAAATATATCTCTTTGCACAACTGGAGTCGTTCTATAAAGCTTGGGATCAATTTAAGGATTACTTATATGAGTGTCCAAACCATGGATTCCATAATATGATGACTGCCAAACTGTTCTATAATGCTCTGTGCTCTACCTCCTAGTCTTTAGTGGACATTGCTGCAAGGGATGGTAATCTGAGTGCTAAAGAGATGATGATTATCTATAATCAAGTGGCAACTCAGATTAGACAAAATGGAGTACGAAGCAGGAGAGTACCTGTTAGTGAAGTTAACTCTCGCTTTGATATATCTGCACAGCTAGAAATGTTAAATCAATGCATGGATCTTCTTTTCCAATAACAGAGCAATAATCCTAATCTTCCTAAAGAGTCATGCTCTACATGCGGGGCCTCAAACCATACTGTTGACACATGTGAGCATATAATTGAAGGAAATATAGAAGTCAATCATATAGGTTCAAATGCTGAACATCCACAACTAATGCAAAGGAAAAATGATCCATATTCAAACACATATAATCCTGGGTGGTGAAATCATCCAAACTTTTCTTAGAAAAATCCATCAGCACCACCAGGATTTTAGCAACATAAGACTCAGGCACCTCCTCAGTTACCTACATCATCCACAGGGAAGACTCCACAGCTAGAGGAGATGTTCTCCCAAATCTTAGTTGGTTAAGCATCCACTAACAAAAACCTGGATCAATTCATGGTTAGCCAAGTAGCTGTAAATAAAAATTTTGATCAATTTATGGTTAGCCAAGTCACTGCAAATAATGCCACCCAAGCTGCAATTCGAAATATGGAAGTTTAGATGAATCACCATGCTAAATTAGTAGCTGAAAGAAATCCAGGACAGTTCCCTAGCAACACAGAGGTGAACCCTAAAGAGGAAGCTATGGCAATCACATTGAGAAGTTAAAAGAAGCAGTGAGAGAAGAAAGAAATTCAAAGGAAAAAGAGGCGAGTTTAAAAGAGGGTGAACACGAGAAGGGCAATGAGGAACTCAAATCCAAAGATGTTACTCAGGAGCATCCTACACCTCCTGAAATTAAACCATAAGTTCCTTCTATTCCTTTTCCACAAGGCCTTCAAAAGAAAATGCAAGATGTCAAATTTAAGCAGTTCCTAGAGATGTTTAAGAAGCTTCGAATCAACATCACCTTTGCTGAAGTACTAGTAAATATGCCTTCTTATGTCAAATTTCTTAAGGAGCTAGTATCTAACAAGTAGAGTCTTGCTGAAGTACTAGCGAATACACCTTCTTATGTCGAATTTCTTAAGGAGCTAATATCTAAGAAGCAAAGTCTAGAAGATTGTGCCTTAGTACCTTTGAATGAAGAGTGCAATGCCATCTTGCAAAAGAAGTTGCCACAAAAGCTAAAGGATCTAGGGAGTTTCTCTATTCCTTGTGTTATTGGCTCTCAACTTGTTAAACATCGTTTATGTGATCTTGGAGCAGGTATTAATTTATTGCCCTATTCTTTGTGCAAGAAACTCAAGGTTATAGAGCTGAAGCCCATAGGTATGACCCTACAACAAGCTGACAGATCAGTATGATATCTAATGGGAATCATGGAGGATGTGCTCATCAAAGTTGGTAATCTTATTATTCTTGCTGATTTCGTAGTATTGGATACTGAGGATGACTTAGATGTGTCTTTAATTCTTGGAAGGCCATTTTTGTTAACTACCGGTGCCTTGATTGATGTACCCACTAGGAAATTAATTCTTAGAGTAGGTAATGAGCGGGAAGAATTTCAATTTTCAAGGGCTATGAAATTTTACGAAATTGAAGTTTCTTGCTTTAGTATTGATATAATTGATAAGCTAGTCGAAGAGCATGCTGTTAAACATTTATATATGAAGATCCTCTAGAAGCATGCATTGCATTGAACCTCAATGAACAAGTGGAAGATGTTAATTTTATTGATTCTGTGATTAAATTAGAAGGTTCAGGTCCTATATATACATCACAATATAGGAAATTTGAGAAATTAAGACAAAAGAAGTCACTTCCACCGCCTTCTGAAAAATCACCTCCTCAAGTTGAATTAAAACAACTTCCATCTCATTTGAAATATGTATTTTTTGGATAACTCTAGTAATTTTCCTGTTATTGTCTCTGCTAATCTGAATTCTGAGAAGGAAGATTGAGAATTCTAAGGGAGCATGGAACTACTATTGGATGGAGCATCTCTGATATAAAGGGTATTAGCCCTTCAATTTGTGTGTACAAGATTTTAATGGAGGAAAATTATACACCAAAAGTGCATAATCAATGGTGATTGAATCCTAATATGAAAGAAGTTGTGCGTGCCAAGGTTCTCAAGCTCATTAATGCAGGTATAATTTATCCAATTTCTAATAGTTCTTGGGTGAGTCCTGTGTAGGTTGTTCGAAAGAAAGGCGGAATAATAGTGGTCCCAAATGAGAAGAATGAACTCATTCCTACAAGAACGGTTACTGGTTGGCGTGTTTGTATTGATTATAGGAAATTAAATGAGGCAACGTGCAAAGGCCACTTCCCCTTTCCATTTGTTGATAATATGCTCAAAAGACTGGCTGGGCATGATTAATATTGTTTCCTTGATGGTTATTTCGAATACTTTCAAATTCTCATTGCCCATGAAGATCAAGAAAATACCACATTCATTTGTCCCTATGTCACCTTTACCTATAGGAGGATGCCTTTTGGTCTTTGTAATGCACCTGCTACCTTTCAACAGAGCATGATGGCTATCTTTTCTGACATAGTTGAGGATATAATTCAAGTTTTCATGGATGATTTCTCTGTGTTTGGTCACTCTTATGACATCTGTTTGTCTAATCTTACAAGAGTTTTTGTAGAGATGCAAGGAGAAAAATTTAGTGTTTAATTGGGAAAAATGTCACTTCATGGTGACTGAAGGTATAGTTTTAAGGCACAAGATTTCTACAAAAGAGATTGAGGTGGACTGTGCAAAGGTTGAAGTAATAGAAAACCGACCTCCTCCCACAACGGTGAAAGCGGTTAGGAGTTTCCTTGGACATGCAAGCTTTATAGGTGCTTTATAAAGGATTTTGCTAAAATTGCTAAGCCTTTAACTAATTTACTTGTCCAAGATATGCCTTTTATCTTTGATGACAATTGTTTGAATGCTTTCAATCATTTGAAAAAGGCTTTAATTTCTGCTCCTATTGTTGTGTCCCTTGACTATAGTTTCCTTTTGAACTGATGTGTGATGCTAGTGATTATGCCATTAGAGCAGTGTTAGGACAAAGAAAAGACAAGAAGTTGCATGTAATTTATTATGCAAGTAGGGTCTTAGATGATACACAACTCAATTATGCTACTACTGAAAAAGAATTTTTGGCTGTGGTGTGTGCTCTGGATAAATTTAGATCCTATCTTGCTCTTTCAAAAGTCATTATTTACACTAATCATGCAGCTATTAGATATTTGATGCAGAAAAAGGAAGCCAAGCCTCGTATGATCAGATGGATTTTGCTTTTACAAGAATTCGACTGGGAAATTAGAGATAAACAGGGTTCTAAAAACTTGGTTGCTAAGCATTTGTCTAGACTAGAGCATGTGTCCAAATATGCTATTTCCATTAATGAAGAGTTTCCTAATGAAAAATTGTGGGCAATAGATATATTATTTGTGCCTTGGTTTGCTGACATAACTAATTTTCTAGTTGTAGATATTATTCCAGATGATCTAAATTTTCATCAGAAGAAAAGATTTTTAGCAGAAGTAAGGCACTATCTTTGGGATGATCCATTACTTTTCAGGTGATGTGCAGATGGTATTATAAGAAGATGTGTACCAGAGATGGAGATGACTCCTATCTTAGAACATTGTCATTCCTCTCCATATGGTGGACACCATGGTCCTGATAAGACAGCTGCAAAGTTGCTACAAAGTGGATTTTATTGGCCTTCCCTTTTCAAGGATGCATGAACTTTTGTAACAAAATGTGACAGATGCCAGGGGACATTCCATTAGCAAGCATCATCAGATGCCATAGACTGGAATTCTTGAAGTTGAGCCATTTGATGTTTGGGGGCTTGATTTTATGGGTCCCTTTCCTCCTTCTAACAGTAACTTGTACATTTTAGTTGGTGTTGATTATGTCACTAAATGGGTAGAAGCAATTGAACTATCTAATAATACTGCTACTAGTATGGTTAAGTTTGTGAAACAACTGTTTGGTAGATTTGGTGTTCCTCGAGCTTTTATTTGTGATAATGGGGTGTATTTTTAGAATTATCAATTTAAATCCCTATTAAAGAAATATGGGTGTCACCTTAAAACTAGCACTACTTACCATCCTTAAACTAGTGGCCAAGTTAAAGTTTCTAATAGGGAGCTCAAAGGAATTCTAGAGAAGACTGTTAATGCATCTAGGAAAAATTGGTCACAAAAATAAAATGATGCATTATGGGCATATAGGACTGCATTTAAAACACTTCTAGGAATGCCTCCCTATAGATTGGTTTATGGAAAGTTTTGTCACCTCTCTGTAGAGTTTGAGCATCATGCATATTGGGCTATACGTACCTTGAACTATGACTTGAAAGCTGCAAGTGAGAGAAGGTCACTCCAATTGAATTAGCTAGATGACATTAGATGAGAATCCTTTGAGAATGCTTGTATTTATAAGGAGCGAACCAAGGCTTGGCATGACAAAAGGATTTTAAAAAGGGAATTTAAGGTCAGACAGAAAGTGTTGTTATTTATTTCACGCCTTAAATTTTTTCCAGGAAAATTGAAATCTAGGTGGTCA
Organism: Adenanthera pavonina; assembly: GCA_026686845.1. Classification (NCBI taxonomy): domain Eukaryota; kingdom Viridiplantae; phylum Streptophyta; class Magnoliopsida; order Fabales; family Fabaceae; genus Adenanthera; species Adenanthera pavonina. The sequence goes on along the minus strand of JAIVEN010000019.1, from coordinate 3,076,836 downwards.
GGACCATTTAAAGTTACTGATGTGCGTTCTTAGGGGGCTGTGGAATTTCAAAGGACTGATGGAAATCACTTTGTGGTTAGTGGTTAGAGGCTAAAGATATATTATGAAGGGCAATCAGTTGATGCAACATAATTAGTTCCTCTGAATGAAGTTTGACATCCTTGCCATGGTTTCGTCTAGCTATAAACGTTAAATTTAACACTTCTTGGGAGGCAACCCAATTTTTCTTCTTGTCTTTATTTTTATATTTTTGTCTTGTCCTAATTTTTGTTTTCTAAGTCACTTGAGTGGAATTCTTCTTAAAGCCAAACAACAAGGTTCAACAACAATTCAGGGAAGTTTTCAACCGTCCTAAAATTTTTTTATTTATTTTATTTTTTAGTGCTTAATTTCAAGTGTGGGGGAAAAGTGTCAGTTCTTCAAAGGGATTTTAAGTCAGTGCTAAAAGAAGAAATTGTAAACATACTTGGGCTTAAAAAAAAAAGTCCAAAAAGTACCCGGCGCCAAGTCCATTAAAATGGATCCACCCAATGCCAGGTGGACTTGGGTTCTACGAATCTAAGACCTCAAAAACCTAGTTCTATCACTCCCTTTTCAGTTTCTCTTCGACATTTCTTCCTCCTCTCTCAACAGTAGCCCGTCCTCCACCACCTAAGGGTAATTTTTGGCACCTTCCCTCCATCTCCAACCCAATCCATCCCATTTTCACCGATTAAACTCACCATAGTCCCTATCTACCGATTGTTTTTCAGTTTTAAGCCTCTCCATCATGGTTATGGCGATCTCAACATCTTTGGTGGGCTCTTCACTGGTCTTTCACGTTTGGGGCAAAGAGTTCTAAGTTTTAAGAACTAAATCTTTGAGTCTTGGCTTAAGGTATGTGTATTTTCACTTTTCTATTTGGTTCTTATTGACACGGTGACTATTATGCAAAAGGGAAGGTATTAAAGCATTCTTAAACCACACCTTATGCTTTGTATGCATGATTTCTTTAATTGATGGCGTGTGGTTTATAAGAACTGATAATTGGCTGAAATATATTTACCTGGACATTGTCTTTCTACACCTGACTCTAATAGCTTCTGATCTGTGCTTATCATATTATCTTTGCTATGTTGATCATGATTCTTGAGTAAGGCAGTGGCTTTATATGCATGCGACTTCATCTTGTTTTTGAATTGAACATAATCTATCTATACATCCCTTTGGCATGTTCTCTGGATCTTACTTTTGCATGATTTATTTACTATTAGTTGCTAAGCTGTGAGGTCACCATCCACTTAGTGGATTACCTTTTAGCCTATGCATGAATTCTTATTGAAAATGGTGGATCTCTTTTTTGTGCTGTGCTGATTGTATAATACTAAGTTTTGCTTTTCTCATTCTGAGGGTCCCACTCGTTTGTTTCATGAAAACAACCAATTTCTATTTTAGGTTGTTATTTCACCTTTCTGTTTGTATGATACTGTAGGCCATCATTGGTTGGTACTAATATGAATATTTGCTTGCTTGATACTATGGCCCACCCCTCTTATTATATTTATTATCTTCTTGGGTAGGACCACTGCTATTGTTGATTTTTCAACATATAGTGGTCGACTGCTAATTATGAACTTAACTTTTGCATTAGTTATTTAGTTACTAAATTTTCTAGATAATGCATGAGTTAGGTACTTAATTTCCTTCTTGGTATGATTTGCACTTAAAGAGAGCCTCCTCTTTGTTTTTTAGGCACGCATATGGCAAGAGGAAGCTCCTCCCGTGGCAGCTCATGTAAAGCAAGTTCATCTCAATCAGTAGCTAATCAACCTCAACCTCCAACCCAACCTCAGAGATTTACAAGTACAGACAATGAGGCTTGGTACAATGCCAGGAAAGACAACCCCTTTATTTATGAGAAGATGATTCATCCAACAATTGAAGAACAATTTCATCATAGCCAATCATACCAAAGACTTGGATGGGGTAGCATTCTCATATTGTATAGACCCCATTATCCAGACTTGATCAAACAATTCTATGCGAACATTAAAAATAAGGATTCCAAAACCAAACGAGCATAGTTTCATCCATCAAGGGCATTCCATTCATCATCATACCTGAGCATTTATCACCACTTTTAGGACTCCTGCAACAGGGTCCCATTTTTAACTCTAGCGCAGACTGGATTTCTTCGGACCCCACATGGACACTCCTTCAACCCATGATTGATCTTTAGATCCAGTGGGTATCCACCAGGGGCACTAATTAGTAAGCCCTTCCCACAAATTCATTGACCATTCATCACAAGTTACTTGTTTATCTCATGAGCTTCAATATCATACCTCGAGTGAACAACTTGCATGAAGTACGGTTCACTGATCCATACTTCCTCCACAAGATAACACACGGTATGGGAAATATCCTAATAATACCACTGGCACATATCATTATCCACTCTATCAGGGAAGTCGTATAGGCTAAATGCAAACAGATAGCATTCTTATTCCTAGTCCTAATTAATCTCATGACAGAGGCTATGGGAGTTGATGTTCGTGCGGAGGGCGCGAGAACGCCAGCTTGTAACACCTTTATCTAGGACCATTTTCCCATGCATTAGACATCATTATAGTTCAGTTATACTTAATTAGAAACTTGAATCACATAAAATGTTATAATAAAATTTTCTAAAAATTCAGGTACTATTCATTTATTCAAATTTCTTTTCCCGACCAAATTTCAAAAAATTATAACTAATTCAATAAAAATCATATGAAAGTAATTCAAGTCTCTAAATATATATTGAAATATTATCTACATGAAAAAAATATCAAATAGAGCAATTACTTGGCCAATTTGTACAGTATTTTTCGTGAATTTCACTGTTCATATGGCCATTTTCTGAAAATCTAGTTTTCTGGGATAAATCTGAAAATTCACTATAATTCATATGCTCATCTAAATTGATTTCTATTTAGACCATTTTAAATCCATTTATGTATATTTTCTAACCATATATAACATTCATACTTTAAATTAACAAAAGCCCAAACAGTAATGGTTTCACTCTATAGAGGTCAGAATGACCATTTGTATCCTAATACTTTACCATACAAAAGCTATAAAATATTTACATAGCCATATATCATCTTCATATCATACCATACTTTCACTAAGTCCTAAAGCAACATAAAAACATAGAGAAACAGATTTAACATCATATTTACAAATTTACACAAAAGCTCTAAATTCATGGCTATTAAGAGCACTATCAAGTTAATGATCAAATGCTTTCTCCTTTCCTTTATCTTCCTGGGAGGTCTTGCCATTGTTGCTACCTAAGCATGGTTAATATGTGGGAGGGTGAGATTCAAAGAATATCAGTAGATAAATCTCATACATGCCATCATATCATCACATTTTTCATAGAAACATTACATAAACTTTAATTCATCACATAGGCACATTGAAACATATAAATTTTACAAAAAATTTGGCAGAGTTTCATTTTGTAAAATGGACATCCCAGGGGTCCAAACACCTCATACAACTCAGCCAATAATATAGAAACATCACAAATCAACACTTCATACATATGCCATAGTGTTAAGTATCAATGAATCAATAATGACAATGTGATGTTAGTAAAGGGAATTAACTACCTTTGAGTGTTCCAAAGGTTCCCACACTTGATACACCACTTCTTAGGCCTTCTAACACTTCCTTGAACCTGGCCATATCATCATTCAATCATTTTAGCCACTGATTTCAAGAGATACACAATACATTGCTCACTAAACCCTAAATTTTTCACTTAACTTTCCTTTGTGTTTTTCCTGAATCCAACACTTGTACTTGACTAATTTGGACCCAAAGAATCCATTTTTGGGGTTAAAAAATTGAAATTCAAACTCTAGGAACAACCCTTTCTGGCCAAAATTAACAGAAAATGAAAGAAAACTGCTATGCTTCCTGATATAACAAACTACTTCCATATTCAAGCTTTAAATGAACATTCTATCATTTCCCCTATGTTTTATGGTTGATTAACCCATTTTCTTACTAAATCCATGGCATGGATGAAACCCTAAGGTAAGGAGGAAGGGGAATTAATTCATGGGTCATGCTTTAAAGACCACAGATAGCAAGCTTGAAGTGATGGAAAATAAACTTACCAACTTGAGCTCTTGATTTTCCTTGAGTTCCTTCTTCTTCTTCCTCTCTTTCTCTCTTCTCTCTGCGTTTTTTCTCTTCTAGTTTGCTGCTGGTTCTCTCGTGTAAAATGAGGTGGCGAGAGGGTAATTAAGGGCTTAATTAGGTGGATTAATCATGTGGCTAATCTTGGTTAACTAGTAAAAGTAACCATGCTTACTTTTTGGCCAAAAATATCAACTTCTTGGAGAAGTTTTCTCCAAACAATAATGCTGCCCAAGCTGCCCCAAAATCATGTCCAATGAGAGTGTTTCAAGTGTCTAGTCTGCTCAATTTTTCCTAATCCAGATATTTCCTAAATCGGGTAATTTTTAATCGTATCGATAAAACTGCTTTTTATAGTAAATTAGCATTTTTGGGCTACAAGACTATTCCAATTTGATTTTTATATTTTCTTAATTATTCTATCTCAAATAATATCTATGTATGGCCCATATCCTGTCCCGGTTACCTTTTAACTGTCCATAGGGCCCACAATTTACTTTATTGGTTTTAAGTTACTTTTGGACACCCATCACTGATTATTTTTACTCTTGAACATTAACCCACAATGCCATATACCATTAGACTTCTCTCGTCGAGGGCTTCGTTTTGACAATAATTTTACATATTTACAAAATTGCCCCTGACTAAGGATTAAATTATAATTTCTGAAACTTTCAGGTTATTAGGTGTAATTTTCCACAAGGGCTTTTCTATTTCTTCTCCACGTAATATTTAAAAATTTTGGGACATGGATGTCATTTTTATAATTCTTTAGGGGCAAAAATATAATTTGCTCATTTTTTCATACAACCGGGAAAAATATCTTTGTCCTATTTCATGCAAAACGGTGTCTGTCTGTTTTCATGAATTTCTTGCATATTTTACATAATCATTGATTATGTCATCTTTCATTACTTAGTATCCAGTAAAATTTTGGGATATTACACAACTGATAATGATGTACTATCTGAGAAGACACTTGGCTCCCTGGGATATATAAAAGTGGAAGGGGCTTGGAGAAAAAGAGGCGAGGGGCCCTCACAGCCAGTTTCTGAAGAACATGACATGGCTAAGGCAGCCCCAAAACAACCAGATGAGGGCCCTGAACCAGCACAACCACCTGTCCAAGTTCAGCAACCACGACCGAAGCACAACCTATTGAAGTGACTCTTGAAGAAGATAACCCGCATGGAGAGGACAATTGATGAGATGTGACGAGAGTAAGCCGAACATGACCAAAGGGATGAGAAGCATCGGCAACGTACTAAAGCGTTGCTACATTAGTTAATCCAAGCCAGCCAGCCTCCACCACAGTGATTTAGATCATTTCGATTTCCTTTATCTTTGTGTCTTTCCCTTTCTTTTCCATTATTATTTTTTTTAGTTAGTTAAGTACATTTTCTTTTCTTTTGATCTGCTTCACCCCACACACAAGGGGAATATTAGTTTTCTTTTCCTTTCCTCTTTCTTGTTTTTTTTAAACACTGAGGACAATGTTTGTGTTAAGTGTTGGGGGGGGGAATAATTAGAAAAATTTTAAGCAAGCTAAGAAAAATTTTCACTTATATTCTTCACTTTTATTTCTACTTTTGATTTGGTACCCATCTATCTCCTACTATTTAAGCACACTTGCTACCTTGAAAGTCATGAGTCTGAGCTTCATTGTTTAATTAAGTGGCGTAAACAGCCTATTAATAATAAGTAAGGAATCATGAAAAATAAATTTGAGCACAAATAGCTAGCTTATGAGAGGTGAAAACAAGTAGTCGAATAAGTAGGATAGTGAATTATATATTTATTTATGAACTGGCATAGTTTCAATTAGAATTCATGAGTATTATCATTTGTGAGAAATGACATAGGAAGCTGAAAAAAAAAGTGAAAAATTATCCACTCCACTGGTTCGACCTGTGCTTAGTAGCCGGGAGACTTCACCAAAAAGTGTTGTCCTTCATGTAAAACAATGCAAAGTGAGCTATGAGTGTGTCGAAGGCATCTTTGTACCAAAGTGATGTTAACCTGAGTAACTGGGGGTACGCATCACAAATGCGAGACTTTCACGTCAAAAGAACGCATGATGGCCAAAGAAAGGCAATGATCCCCAGATAAAATTGAATCACAAAATGCGCGGGGAAAAAGAACATTGAAAAATGCCTTGGTGCATAAAATAAAACCTGAGGATCTCCTGTTATTGAATTGGCACTCATATAATTTTAAATTGAGGTATTGCAAGTTTCTAAATAAGTATCATAATTTTCAATCCGCTTGTCTAGCTGGTTGTTGACACTAATTATAGGCTGGTTGGCACATACACCATGGTTTTGTGGATATAATTAAATACCTATTGGCTGGATATTGAGCTTAGTATTCCATATATACATTGTACTCTTTTTCTCGATGGGTAGCAAGTTGCTCTTAAATTTTGGAAATAGGAGGATGTGAGTTTTATGTAGAAAGAATTCTTTGAGTGCATGAATAGTGTTTGCTTGAGGGCAAGCAAAGATTCAAGTGTGGGGGGGGGGTTTGATGTGTCTATTTTATACCTATAAAATACTCACATTTGATGTTGTTTCCCTTAGAAAATGTTGAGTTTTGATATAATTTATACATGATTCAATATAATTTAAGATATAATTGCATCTTAGAAAAATTTTTAGGAGTTTTGAGCAATTTAAAGTGAAAAAGAGGAAGAAAAGAAGGTTTAAGAAGCTCATCCTTTCCTAATTACCATCCTCACCCGTGGCCGAGTGAGGAGGCGTGGAGGATGAAAAATCATGAGTTGACCCCATGCCGGGTCAACCAAATAATACACCATCCGGCGCCGGGTGAAGAGCAGGAAGAGCCATTAAAAGAATTGAGTCATCTGGCATTAGTTGAATAGAAAGAAGAAGCATACACCGCCGGGTAATGTCATTTAAATAGCTATCTGAACATTATCTAGGAGTAGTGCACGAGCTTTATAAATAAAGGGTTTTAGGATGAAAGGAGATACACAATCACTTATTCTAAGCACTAGAAGAACTATTCTGATGTCTTTGAAGCTTAGAGTGAGCATTCTGAAGGCAGATCTAGAAGAATCGAAGGCGTAGTGAGGCTGAATCATTCTCTTCATCTACTACTTCTCTTCCTTTAGTTTTTGTTTGGATGTTTTTGGGAATTATTGTTATTTTGTTATTGAGAACAATGTTTTGACATAATTAATTCTCCCAATTAGGGATAGGGATGTAGTCTAACTAGAATAAATTAGAGTTTACTCTGAGATTATGACTCTTATTTCTGATTAAATTCTTTAAATATATTTATGTTTAATTATATCTATCTTTTTTGTACTTCATTGTGGATTTTGTGACTGGCTACCATGAGATTCATTCTGTGGGTAAGTTTGAAAGATTGAAAGGTGTAGAGCAAACCTTAACCTAGAGAGAGATAGACATAAACAAAAATTCTAGAGATGGAATTAGGCGTTTATGGTGACTTTAGTTATAACTTCAAGGTTTAATTAGGGATTTTAGTTGCATGAGAGTGAATTAGAACATAATTAAATACGGACTAATTGACCAAAAGGTAATTAGGATAAATTAGAAATAACTGTCACTATAATTATAAAAAGAGTCAATTTAAAAGTAACTTTAGTTGTTTGTGGAAGATGAAACCCTAATTCCCTAGCACTCTTAATGATTGAATTAAACTCAACATAATTGCTTTCTATATTTTGTTACTCTTATTTTAGTCTTTGGTTAACTTTTCACAAATTGCTTGTCTTGACTAAAATTACTTAATTGAATGAATCATAATCTCCATTGGGTTCGACTCCTGGAATACTCTAGGATATTTTCTACTACTACGATTGACCCTGTATACTTGCAAGATCCAGAACAGTGAATCTTTTTTATAGATCTTTGATACTTTCACCTTCATTCACTCTGAAGCTTTCATATTCACCAATGCAGGAGTTCAATTTATTCTCTCTTATCCCAGTTATTCCTTCATGAGCAATTTCCAATGTGTCCCACATTCCTTTGGCTGTGGTACATTGAGACACCTTATATACCTCATGTCAGCATCTGAGAGCTACTTTTTTTCCTTAGGGAACTAAGATCCAAGTAACAATTGGAAGGGATCTTTTGGAATAGGCATATGGTAGGGACCCAGTCGTAGGGAAATGCTATGCTATTAAGAACTTCTCCCTTTCTGAAAACAAACTATGTTACCGAGCTACAAACCACCCATACAAAATCAATTTTAGTAGGTGTACATTTGTTGAGCCATTGGATCTTCCACTGCCTACTGACTGCTAGTGTTTTGTGCCCATCTCCGACTTGGTCAGTGGCAGACAATCTCCTGAAGTTCTAATACGTACACACTTTTTTCATTGTCACACATAGCTTAAGCACATTTTATCATTCTTTTATTTTTTATTTTTTGGTTTCATTTCAAGTCTATTAACTGTTTTGAACAAATGTTATTGGTTTCCTAAAAAGTTTTGGCCAGCTAGATGAATTTAGTAGGAACAATGAAAGTCACAAAAGGCTGTGCTTCACCTTGGTAAATGAACAGTGAGCTCTTATATACCCTAGAAAATATTTAAATTCTTTCATTAGATATTGATTGTGTCATGATAGATTAATCATATGAACATGTAGTGACAACTGCGTTAATGTCGTTTTGTTTGGAGAATCTACATATGATGCTTTCTTTTCAAAAGAAGAAGATATGGAGCCTCATATTGTGATGGTCTTGCAATTAGCTAGATTAAAGTATAATGATGGTAACGTTTCAAACTATCTTCTAGCTTCTATTAGTTTAGCTTCTCAATCCTAATGGAGGTACATATGCAATGTTGTAGAAGTACTAGAAATCGCTAACTTGTGGTCTACTACAAGAGTTCTGTTTAATCCACACATACCACAAGTCACTAATCTCATGGCTAGATTATCATCCTCCAATGTGGTTGAACAACTTAGTTTCACTCAAGAAATAGTGCCATACCACTCGCACTCTGGATCCGTTGCTTCAGACTTTCTTAGCTTTCCCAGAAGATACATAATAGCACAACTTTTGTCAAAATCCAAGGTTAGGAAAAGACTAAGTTTACTTTTATGTTATCAGTTAGTTGCCATCCGTTAAATTAATTTTTATGCCATCTGGTCCTTCTCTGACAGAGTATAGTTTGTGTCATTATGGCTACCATTCGGAAGATAGAAACAAATTTTGGTTGGATGTATGAAGGACGTACCAGCTGCAGTGCCAAGCCGAAAATAAAGGACAATGTTCCTTATTGTTATGGATGCAAGAAGCACTCACCTACAGTTGAACCTAAGTTTGACTCCCTAACAAATGAGCATTTGTGTAACATCCTACCTCCTGACACTTCCAGACTTGACCAAAAACTTCAAACTTCAACCAAACACAACCCAAACATCTCAAAACAACTCTCCAAAACTTCAGAACAGTGGAAACGAACCAAACAACACCAAAAACTCAGTTGGCGCCACGGCCGCTACAGTACCGCCGCAGCTCTAGCCTCCCCTGTATTCACTCACTTCTGGCCTCACTAGCACCATAGCCTGGACTCTGGAGCCGCAGTACCCCATGCTAATTTTCCATATCAGCAACTTCCAAACATCGGGGCAAACTTCCGACAAGCATAACTTTATGCTCCGACCTCCGATTGACTTGATTCCAACTCCTACAAGTCAATCTTGTCCCAATCTATCCATAGACACCACTTTCACCTCAATCCAATTCCGTATGGAGATTTTGGACCCCTGACACCATTTTAGCTACTTATTGATCAAAACTCACCACTAACCTCCTTCAATTGCCACCAAAGATAAATGTGTTAGATTAGCTGGTTTCCCAAGAGGGGGGTGAATTGGGAAGCTTGAAAATTTTCTGCAAAATATCAAGAAAGTGAAGAAAGCAAAGTATAGAAGGTAAATAGAGTACAGGAGAATAAACTTTAAAAGTTGCAGTAAAGAGAAGAAAACTCAGATAGTTATCCTGGTTCGGTCTTTTCACTTGACCTACGTCCAGTCCCCAAGTCACCACTTGAGATTTTCCACTATTCTGCAAGAATTCAGTGGGCTTCTTGCAAATGCCTCAGTACAAAGATGATGCTCTGTTTCTAGAGCTCACTCATACACTCTATGCACTCTTACAATGTGCTTCCCAATTCCTTGTTATATCTCCTCATAAGAAAATCTTTCTTCCAGATGAAGATAAGATTGTTTACAAAGATTAAACTCTCTTAAACAGAGTGAATATGAAAGTTTGAGTACAAATATTGAAGTAAGAGAGTAAGAAACTTTGAGTAGATGATTTAGGAGAGTTTCAGTATATACAATGTTAAAATCATTACCCACAACTTTAAATGATGTTATATTTATAGATTTAGGTCTCAACTATTCGTTAAAGACAAAATTTATCTGTTGGAGAAGTTATCCAACGGTTACTCTGAAAAACTATCCGTTAATAAATCGCATTTAATGCTTATGACATACTGAAATTTGAATTTTAGTTCGTCAACAGACGAATTTCACAGAAACCAAAGGTTAACAGCTTCAACGTTGAATGCCCGAAGTTCGTCTGTCATGAAGTGAAATTCAAATTTTGATATTTGTAAAATGTTTCTTTGTTGTGACATACAAATTTTCAAGTAGAAAGTTTTTCTGTTAAGTGTGAACAGTATTTTCAATTTGCTACAATGCCTTTGAAATTCGAATTTTGGAACCCCAAAATTCGTTTGTCCGTAGCTGGTTTATAAGGCATAGTAATTCATATGATTCAAAATTTAAATTTTCAAAGGGCAAAGTTCGTCTGTCAGAGAGACCTCTTTTTAGACTTACTTCAGAATTTGAATTTATAAATACTGTCATTCGTATGTCAACATATCATTGTAATAGACTCACAAGCTTAGTTTCTGAAATTCAAATTTTCATATTCAAAGTTCTTCTGTCAGTGAGCAATTTTAAAATTCAATCCAAAATTGGTTTCAGATAAACTTTGACATAATTTCAGACGAATTTCTCTAGTTTTCATAAGTTACATTTTGTCTGAAATTCAAATTTCCACAACCCAAGTTCATCTGTTACTGAAAGCTCCTTTCAGATACTTATCAAAATTCAAATTTTCTTAAGCAAAAATTCATCTGTCAGAGAGACTTCTCTTCAGACTTGTTCTATTTCAGTACGAAATTCGAATTTCCAAAGCCAAAGTTCAAATTTCCAAGATGACAGATTAGTATTTACCTTTCAAACTTCGTCTGTTGGTGGGTGTTTTTCAAATATTCCATGATTTAACATAGAATCAAGGTTTTAAAACATCTTTTCACCAAATCAAAGTCTTTTACTCAAATCAAAACATTTCTAAACATCCTATATGAATCTTTGCACTGATTTCTCCAGGATTTCTTCACTTGAAGCTTTTGTGCACCTTTGATATCTTTATTCCAAGCTCTTGAAGGTTGGTTTGGAATCATCAAAACACTTGATTCAACAATCTCCCCCTTTTTGATGATGACAAAACAACTTGCAAACTGGATTAGTACTTGGGTTTGCTTTAACAAGCTCTGCCTCAACATATGCATTATATTTCAAAAGATATCATATAATAAGAACAGATCATTGCAATCAAGGAATTCTTTTCATTTTATCAAATGTTGCTTTACAGAAACCAATCTATATAAAGTACTTCCCAATACACAGATTAAACACAAACAACACAATAAACATCTGAAACTCAATACAGCACTACAAGAGGACTCAAGCCTAAGTTCTAATCACTTCTTCTTTGACTTGATCTTCTTGCTGTAGGTCTTTCTAGATGGCTCAGCAGCAGACTTGCCAGTTTGCTTACTCTTCTCCCCCTTTTTGGCATCATCAGGAAGGTGAACAAAATCAGCGGGAGGAGGGATTTGAGAAACTGGAATAGCTTTGAGGGGCACAGGATCAAAAGGCAGATGAGGCTCAGGGCTTGGATCCTCATCATCAGAGACCTCAAGCAGCTCTTGCACCTTTTGTCTGGAAAGAGCCAATTGAGCCCTTTGTTCTTCTGAAAGACCATGTGTAGTGTGAGATGAGGGAGCAGGGTCATTAGAATGAAACATTTCTTCAAGCCTCATTCTCTAAGCTTGCAAGAGAGCATTGCGAGCAATAGCTTCCAAATCAACAAAAGGCACAATGCTTCTTTCTTCACTTTTGGCAACCTCCATGATTGATGAAGTAGAAATGGCTGCCACTAGTCTTTCCACTTGCTCAGATTCTTGCTGTGACAGGATTGACTCTTGAGCATCTGCAGTAATAGGATCATGAGAGCTTGAATCCCGAGGTCCTTCTTCTTCCATACCATAGTCCAAGGGAGGACAAGGACTTGGTGTGTTCAGTGAACCATCAGGCTCAGTACCATCTACAGCATCATCAGGCTCAAAAGAGGCTAGCTCAAAGGGGCTTGGAGGCTCAGGAGTTGGAGACAGAGTAGGCTTAGGGAATCCTAGCTGAGGTGGAGCTGATGTGGCAGGAATGACACTCCGAATATCTTCATAGGCATCAGCAGCCACTTTCATGTTCTTTGCCAACTGGTGAATCTGATCTTGCAGATGAGCAAATTTGGCATTTTGCTCATCCCTGATGCTAAGTATGAGTGTAGACAAACTGTCATACAACTCAGTGATCTTTGTTAGCTTGGCACGAGAGGAGGGAGTAGATGGAATGTGAGTAGGCTTGGATGGAGATGGGACAGGCAGAGAAGGCTGAGGTGTAGGTCTAGCAGGAGCCTCAGAGACACCTTCTTGCTGTTGGGAGGCACCTTCAACAAAGAAGAGATCTTCAGATTTTCCTGCTCCCTTCCCAATCCATCTTCCTTCATTTCTCTCAATCCCCATTCGTTGAAGTTCCTCTTCCTTGAAAATCTCAGTGGGTTTCCCTTTCCCCTTCTCAAGGTACTGAATTCTAGCATATTATAGAATTCTGGAAATGATTGCTGCATAGGGGAGTGTGTAGTCTTTCCTCTGATCCCTTGCCTTATCATGCGTTGAAGTATGATATGTCCCATGTTGATGAGCTTTCCACGCATGATTGCTGCCATCACATGTGCCTCTACCCTTATGATCAGATTGAAGCTGCCTCCTTTGTTGAATATGATCCTAGACACTATGTAGTGTAGGATACTTACTTGAGCACTGAGGTATGTGGGCTTTAGCATGTTTACGATTGGCCTGTTTTCCTTTCTTCTGAATAAAGTGTTCAGAATTGTGCTCTCCTTGTAGTTCAGAAAGGGGCCACCTTCTTCATCAGCAGTATCTGCCTCATCCATGTATCCAGAGGCAGTGATGTCAATCTTGAGGTCATCTTGCCCTGGGATTTCCAACACTTCATTAAAAGTCTCATCTGTGAGCCAGATGGTCCTTAATCTCAGATTGACCTCCCATTTCTTCTTCTTGCTATTGTACTTTAGGGAGGCATACCATGTCTTTACCACTTCATCATCATACCTCTCCAATATCTCTAACAGATTCTTATATCTCAACATCCATATTCCAGCATCAAAATTGTTTGAGACTAAGAAATCTTCCAAGTTCACACAATGAGGCTTGATTACCTTTTTATTGGCAAACTTGGTCCAGTATTCCTCTTGAATCTGTGGAGTGCTCCATAATGGCAGTGTAGTGAGTTGATATTCTTCAGATTCAGTACTGGAGGAGGAAGTAGAAGCAACAGTGTCAGCAGTAGCAGGAATAAGGACCGCATGCTCATCTTTCTTCGAAGAAAAGGGTCCAGTTTTCTTTGATTTTACCTTTGGGGTTATCTTTTTTCATTTGGAGGGAGTTGCCTTGCTTGTTTTGGCTTTTCTCTTCGGTTTTTCACCCTCCTTTAAAGCATATTGTGATTTGACCGTCCTCTTTGGTCGTGCCTCTCCTTTTCCAGCTTCAGGATTCTTTACTCTTGCCATTTCCGTGGATGAATGTTTCAAAATGAAGCAGAGATTGGGTTTCTAGGATGCGAAAAGATGTTTAAACGGTGGGAAATGAAGATTTACGGTCAGAATTGAAGAGCATTGAAGAGAGAATTTGAACAGACTCAAAGAAGAAAAGAGTAGGGTTGCGTCTGTTCAGTGGAAAACTGTTAGTTTTAATGTAAGTAACCGCCTGACAGACGAATTTTGAATGGTCAAAATTCGAACTTCGAGCAGTTAAAAGTTAAACCGTTCAGCAAAGCTTACTAACAGACAAATTTTCTTCCGAAAGTTCGTCTGACAGTGGCTTGGTTTAAGCAACACAAGGTGAATAGATGAACTTTGTTCCAACAAAGTTTGAATTTTGAAAAGTAAACACCAAGCAGCAATCACGTCAACAAACAACAGACGAATTATGCATATGAAGCTTCATCTTTCAAAGATTCAACATGAAGAGCATGCTTCAACAGACGAATTTTAAAACAGAAATTTGAATTTCTTTTCTTTGTAAAGGTTTTCCAACATTCGTATGTTAAGAAATAATCGTTTGTATAATCATCATGTTGGACAAACATAACTTTGAAACTTTTACTCTTGAAAATTTGAACTTTCAAGGTTCAACAGACGAATTTCGAGGCAACACCGAGAACTGTTCCAATGTATAACAAGCTTAAGTTCGTTTGTTGGGCATCCAAATTCGAATGTTGACCATGCTGACTTGTTCAGAAATACAATTTATTAAGGAAATTTGTCTAATACACAACTAAGATACGAATTTCAACTTTAACAACTTACAGAATGGATCTAGAAACTCAGAATTTTTGCCATTTTCTTCACTTTTTGATTGTTCCATTCTGGTGTGCTCCATTTTTCAGATTTATTGCCATTGAATCTCTTGAGCAGCACCTGCAACTTAAATTAAATTCACTCCGATGCTAAAGTTAGAATTAATTTAATATTGGAAAATTTAAAAACAAAATTGCACATGGATTTACTTATAGTTCATTGGGATTTACCATACCCAATTCTCTCCTGATTTTGTAATGTTTATCTTCTGATAGAGGCTTTGTTAAGATATCAACAACTTGATCCTCAGTTGGGATGTATTCTAGTCTGATTTCTCCTTTCAAAACATGATCCCTTATGAAGTGGTGCCTAACTTCAATATATTTTGTCCTTGAATGCATGACAGGATTCTTTGTGATATTAATGGCACTTTGGTTGTCACACATGATTGATATTTCCTTCATCTCAACCTCAAGATCTTCAAGCTGCTGTTTCATCCAAATGATTTGGGCACAACAGCTTCCAGCTGCAACATATGCAGCTTCTGCTGTGGATAAGGCCACACTGTTTTGCTTCTTGCTAAACCATGAAACCAAGGATCCTCCAAGAAACTGACATGTTCCACTTGTGCTTTTTCTGTCAGTTTTGGATCCTGCAAAGTCAGCATCAGTGTATCCTTTGAGATCTTCTCCATTCCCCTTTGGATACCAAAGACCCATCTGTGATGTTCCAATGAGATATCTGAAGATACGTTTCACAGCAGTTGCATGGGTTTCCTTGGGACATGACTGGAACCTTGCACACATATAGACACTAAACATAATGTCAGGTCTGCTAGCAGTTAGGTATAATAGAGATCCAATCATTCTTCTATATTGGGTTATGTTAAACATTTTCCCTTTTTCATCTATATCCTGTTTGGTTGTAGTAGCCATAGGTATTCCCATTGGCTTGGCATTTTCCATTGCAAACTTCTTTAACAGTTCTTTCAGATACTTAGATTGATTGAGAAAAATACCATCATCACACTGCTTGATTTGCAATCCAAGGAAGAAGTTGAGTTCACCCATCATGGACATCTCGAATTCTCCCTGCATTAACTTAGAAAAATTCTTGCAAAGAGATTCATTAGTAGCACCAAATATAATATCATCAACATAGATTTGAACAATAAGTAAATCTTTATTTTTTTTCTTAGTGAATAAAGTTGTATCTACTTTTCCTCTGTTGAACCCCTTTTCAGTTAGAAAATTACTTAATCTTTCATACCATACTCTAGGGGCTTGTTTTAAACCGTAAAGAGCTTTCTTCAGTTTATAAACATGGTTTGATTTTGCAGAGTCCTCAAAACCTGGAGGTTGATTAACATAGACCTCTTCCATGATATATCCATTTAGAAAAGCACTCTTCACATCCATTTGATATAACAAAATATTTTTCATGCATGCATATGCTAATAGAATTCTGATTGCTTCTAATCTAGCTACTGGAGCAAAGGTTTCTTCAAAATTAATACCTTCTTCTTGATTATATCCTTTAGCAACCAGTCGAGCTTTATTTCTGATTATTGATCCTGATTCATCAAGTTTATTTCTAAAAACCCATTTGGTACCAATGACAGGATGATTTTTGGGTCTAGGCACTAAATCCCAGACTTGATTTCTTTCAAACTGATTTAATTCATCTTGCATAGCCAAAATCCAGTATTCATCAGTTAAGGCTTCCTCAGTGTATTTAGGTTCAATTTGTGAGATGAAAGCACAATTAATCATTTGATCCCTTAATTGTTTTCTGGTTTTAACTCTCTCTTGAACATTCCCTATCACCTGATCAACAAGATGATTCCTTTGATATCTCCAAGCTCTAGGGAGTTCTTGAGACATTTCTTCATTATGTTCTTCTTCAAAATCTTTCTCCTAAATATCTTCCTATATGTTAATAGATTCAGATATCTTTGGAGGTTCAATTTTACCTTCATCAGAGATATCTAACTTTTTAAAGTTTGAGACAAGATCATCCTCATTAGTAGCATGTTTGGAAGCAGTTTCATTTTCAATAAATACTACATGCACAGATTCTTCTACCAATTTAGACTTTTTATTAAAAACTCTATATGCCTTACTTCTACTAGAATATCCTAGAAATATGCCTTCATCGGATTTGGCATCAAACTTACCCAGATTTTCCTTTCCATTGTTGTGAATGAAGCACTTACAGCCGAACACATGGAGTTGTGAGAGATTTGGCTTTCTTCCTTTGTACAGCTCGTAAGGAGTCTTCCCAAGGATTGGTCTGATGTAGGCTCTATTTATGATGTAGCTTACTGTATTCACTGCATCAGGCCAAAATACTTGAGAGAGTTCCTTTTCATTCAGCATAGCTCTAGCCTTCTCTTCAATTGTTCTGTTCTTCCTTTCTACAACTCCATTCTGTTGAGGAGTTCTTGGTGCTGAGAAGTTGTGATCAATTCCATGCTCATTACAATACTCCAGAAAGTATGAGTTCTCAAACTCTCCTCCATGATTTGACCAAATAGACAAAATGGAAATACCCTTCTCATTTTGCACTTTCTTGGTTAAGGTTACAATGCATCAAAGGTATCACTTTTAGAGGAAAGAAACAATGTCCATGTAAATCTAGAGTAGTCATCCACTATTACAAGCACATACAGATTTCCACCAATACTTTTTACCCTAGATGGACCAATTAAATCTATATGCAGTAGTTCTAGTGGTCTAGTTGTGGTACTACGTTTTTTGGTTTAAAAGAAGATTTAGTTTATTTTCCTCTTAGGCATGCATCACATTCTTTGTCCTTTTCGAAAGTGATTTTTGGTAGGCCAGTGACTAACTCATTTTTAACCAGTTTTGAAAGCTGATTCATGTTAACATGAGCTAATCTTCTATGTCACAACCAACTATCATTATCCTGACTAATCAAGCAAACAGAATCTAAGGGAGGAAGTTCATCAAGATCAATAGTATAGCAATTACCATCCCTTTGAGCTTTGAGGATTACTTTGTGATCACTTTTTCTGATGACCAGGCAGAATTTTGAGTCAAATAGTACCCAGTTTCCTTTGTCACATGTCTGGCTCACACTCAACAGATTGTGGTTGAGGCCAATCACAAACAGCACCTCTTCAATGGATGTTTCAGGATTCTTGCCCACAATGCCAATGCCAACTATTCTGCCATATTGATCACCTCCAAAGGTCACATTTCCTCCTTTCTTGTCTCTAAGGGTGATGAACTTCTCCTTGTCACTGGTCATGTGACTTGAGCAAGCACTATCCATATACCATTTATTACTCTTTTTAGCTTTGAGACATACCTGTAAAACAAAGTTCATATTTTCTTTTTAGGTACCCAAATTTGCTTAGGTCCTTTTCTGTCAGTAGTCTTTTCCCTAGATACAGATGTACCTTTGGGAATCCATTTAACCTTCCCATCAAGTCCATTTTTCTTTAAAGCACATGAGCTGGAAATATGCCCCTTTTTGTTACAGAAGTGACAAGTGGTAAATGGACTGCTGGATTGAGAAGCAGGAAGAAAACAATGCAGATAATATTTTTGTTTAGCATGCCTTGGTTGATTATATGATTCAACGTGATGTGACATATGATATTTCTTTCTATTTCCATTAGTATGCACAAAATGTCTCATGTACACATTCGGATTTTTCTTCCTAATCTTTTCTTTTACAGCACAAGGATCATAGCCAAGTCCAGCATTTCCTTGTGATATTCTTTGGCTTCCCATTAAAGCAAATAACATATCTTTATCTCTAGTAAGCCTAGACATGCTTTTCACTAGATATTCATTCGTTTGCTTTAGTTCAATGCATGATTTACAGCAAGCAGATTCAGCAATAGGCAGAAAAGTAATTTCAGAGATGTTGCATTGAGATTCTAGTTTGTTAATCTTTTTCTTAGCTTGCTTCAATTCTTTAGCAACCTTAACAAACTCATCATGTAGCTCATGAAATGCATCCAGTAATTCAGAATAGGAAGGTTCATATTCATATACCTCATCTTCTTGATCACTGCCACATGGGATTTCAGCTTCTTCAGAGGCAAGAGCCATGAGATAGATGTTGGCAATTTCGTCTTCATCATCTTCTTCTTCATCTGAGCTGTTGCCCCATATTGATGAGATGTAAGCTCTTTTCTTCTTTCATTTGTCTGCAGCTTTCTTTTCTTTTTCTTGCTTCTTGAGGAATTGTGGACAATCCCATTTGATATGTCCCTACTTTTTGCATTCATAGCAAGTGATAGGCTCTTTTGTTGCCCTTTTGCTATCTCCTGCTGCTCCTTTCTTAAAGATTTTCTTGTTTCTCTTTTTGCTGTAGAATCTTCCAAACTTTCTGACCATCATAGCCAGAGTTTCTTCATCTAGCTCATCTCCATCGTCAGATTCTTCTTCTTTTTCCTCAGCAGCTTTTAGAGCAAGACCTTTCTTCTTTCTGTCTTGTCCAGCCTCCTTAAGAGCCTTCATTTTTCCTTCATACTCCTTAAGGCTGCCAAAAAGAGCTGTGACAGAGGCCATTGATTCTCCTCTGGCTTCCTCTATTGCTGTTACTTTGGATTGCCATTCCAGAGGGAGAGCTCTAAGGATCTTTCTTACTTTTTCTGTTTGAGTGTACTCCTTTCCTAGGCTCTTTAGTTGATTCACGATGAGGGTGAATCTCTTCTGTAGATCTTTTACATTCTCTCATTCAGCCATTCTGAAGCTTTCATATTCACCTATGCATGTATTCAGTTTATTTTCCCTGACTCTAATTGTTCCTTCATGAGCAATTTGCAAGGTGTCCCACATTTCCTTGGTAGTGGAGCATTGTGAGACCCTGTAGAATTCGTCTTGATTCAAAGCACTGACTAAACAGTGTTTTGCCTTGAAGTTCAGCAAGACTCTTCTTCTATCTTCCTCATTCCATTCAGCTTCTGGCTTCTCTCTGTACTTCTCGTCATCTTCCAAAGCCATTGGGACAAAATCTCCCTTCTAAATGACTGACCAGATGTCCAGATCAATTAACTGGAGATAGATTTACATCCTCATCTTCCAGTAACCATAGTGTTCTCCACTGAAGCCAGGTGGTCTATTTGTGTTGTTTCCTTCTGGTAATATGCTTTCTCCAAAGCCAGCCATTTTAATTCCCAGACTGTGAAATCCTTTGATTGGAAATCTGGGCTCTGATACCACTTGTTTGATTAGCTGGCTTCCCAAGAGGGGGGGTGAATTGGGAAGCTTGAAAATTTTCTGCAAAATATCAAGAAAGTGAAGAAAGCAAAGTATAGAAGGTAAAACAAAGTATAGGAGAATAAATTTTAAAAGTTGCAGTAAAGAGAAGAAAACTCATATATTTATCCCGGTTTGGTCTCTCCACTTGACTTACGTCCAGTTCCCAAGTCACCACTTGAGATTTTCCACTATTCTGCAAGAATTCAGTGGGCTTCTTGCAAATGCCTCAGTACAAAGATGATGCTCTGTTTCTAGAGCTCACTCATACACTCTATGCACTCTTACAATGTGCTTCCCAATTCCTTGTTATATCTCCTCACAAGAAAATCTTTCTTCCAGATGAAGATAAGATTATTTACAAAGATTAAACTCTCTTAAACAGGGTGAATATGAAAGTTTGAGTACAAATATTGAAGTGAGAGAGTAAGAAACTTTGAGTAGATGATTTGACAGAGTTTCAGTATATACAATGTTAAAATCGTTACCCATAACTTCAAATGATGTTATATTTATAGATTTAGGTCTTAACTATTCATTAGAGACAAAATCTATCAGTTGGAGAAGTTATCCAATGGTTACTCTGAAAAACTATCCGTTAACCAACCGCATTTAATGCTTCTGACATACTGAAATTTGAATTTTAGTTGGTCAACAGACGAATATCACAGAAACCGAAGGTTAACAGCTTCAACATTAAATGCCCGAAGTTCGTCTGTCATGAAGTGAAATTCGAATTTTAATATTTGTAAAATGTTTCTTTGTTGTGACATATGAATTTTCAAGTAGAAAGTTTTTCTGTTAAGTGTGAACAGTATTTTCAATTTGCTGCAGTGCCTTCGAAATTCGAATTTTGGAACCCCAAAATTCGTCTGTCCTTAGCTGGTTTATAAGGCATAGTAGTTCATATGATTCAAAACTCGAATTTTCAAAGGGCAAAGTTCGTCTGTCAGAGAAACTTCTTTTCAGACTTTTTTCAAAATTTGAATTTATAAATATTGTCATTCGTATGTCAACATATCATTGTAACAGACTCACAAGCTTAGTTTCTGAAATTCAAATTTTCATATTCAAAGTTCGTCTGTCAATGAACAATTTTGAAATTCAATCCAAACTTGGTTTTAGATGAACTTTGGCATAATTCCAGACGAATTTCTTTAGTTTTCATAAGTTTTATTTTGTCTGAAATTCGAATTTCTACAACCCAAGTTCGTCTGTTACTGAAAGCTCCTTTCAGACACTTATCAAAATTCAAATTTTCTCAACCAAAAATTCATCTGTCAGAGAGACTTCTCTTCAGACTTGTTCTGTTTCAGTACGAAATTCGAATTTCCAAAGCCAATGTTCGAATTTCCAAGATGACAGATTAGTATTTACCTTTCAAACTTTGTCTGTTGGTGGGTGTTTTTCAAATATTCCATGATTTAACATAGAATCAAGGTTTTAAAACATCTTTTCACCAAATCAAAGTCTTTTACTCAAATCAAAACATTTCTAAACATCCTACATGAATCTTTGCACTGATTTCTCCAGGATTTCTTCACTTGAAGCTTTTGTGCACCTTTGATATCTTTATTCCAAGCTTTTGAAGGTTGGTTTGGAATCATCAAAACACTTGATTCAACAAAATGGTCACTCAAAGACCATTCATACAGGTCCAACATCCCCAAACCAACTTGTGCAAAGAGGTTTCACCTCAAAGGAACCACTCCTCTGAGATTTGACCCCCTTGAACCCAACATGACAAAATGGGCTACGGGCCCTCAAACGCATCAATTAGGCCCAATTCCAACTTTCATCATATATAACACATATACACATCAAACATAACTACACATACATCTATCCATAACAATCCTTAGCCATAACCATACATTCATTACATACCATTCTATCCTACTTGGCACAAAATACATTATCCAATTTACAAATACTACATAGACTACTCCCACATACGTAGCTACTCCCTCGTCTTCTCCGGACTAATGCCAGAACCGTCACCTAAAAGGTCAGTTCATGGGAGAGGGGTGTGAGATAATGTCTCAGTAACCGGGAACAACCACACACACATATATAAATAAACTATTGAATTAAGAGTTTTGATGATTCCAAACTAACAATCAAGAGCTTGGATTCAAGATATCAAAGGAGCTCAAAATTATTCAAGTGAAGAGATTCAGAGTAATTGCTACTAGATCTACTGTAGGATCTTTAGCTTTAGTTATGAATGGGTAAAAGCTTTTGATTTAAAGAAAAGATGTTTTTAAACCTTGATTTTATGACTCATTTTGAAAAATACCCACAAACAGACTAAGTTTGAAAAGTTTAAACTAAACTGTCATATGGAAATTCGAACTTTGCCTTTGGAAATTCGAATTTCGAGCTAAAACTGAACAAGTCTAAAGAGATGTCTCTCTGTCAGACGAATTTTGGTTCCCCAACATTCGAATTTTCATATAAGTCTGAAAGAAGCCTTTTATGTCAGACGAACTTCAAGTCTTCAAAATTCGAATTTCAGACAAAACACAACTTATGAAAATAGAAGAAATTCGTCTGAAACAATGTTAAAGTTCATCTGAGATCAAGAATAATTTAAGTTTCAAAATTGCTTTCTGACAGACAAACTTTGAACATTAAAATTCGAATTTCAGAAGCCAAAGGTGTGAGTCTGTTGGAATGAAATGTTGACATACGAATGACAGAGTTTTGTAACTTCGAATGTTGAAGTTAGTCTGAAAAAAATCTCTCTGACAGACGAACTTCACTCTCTCAACATTCGAATTTCGAAGAAAGTGAACTACTGTGCCTCCTTGAACGTACTGGGAACAGACGAATTTTGGACTTCCAAAATTCAAATTTCGAGGGCACTATAGAAAATTGAAAACACTGTTTATGCTTAACAGAAAATCTTTCTTCTTGAAAATTCGTATGTCACAATGTGAAAACATTTTACAAGTTTCAACATTCGAATTTCACTTCATGGACAGACGAACTTCGTGCTGTAATGTTTGAAGCTTTTGTTGAATTAAGAGTTTTGATGATTCCAAACCAACACTCAAGAGCTTGGATTGAAGATATCAAAGGAGATCAAAGTTGTTTCAAGTGAAGATTTTCTGAGCATTTGCTGTTAGATCTTTTGTAGGATCTTTAATTTTTGTTTTGATTGGGTAAAAGATTTTGATTTGAGAAAAAGATGTTTTCAAACCTTGATTTGAAGTTAAATCCTTACTTATTTGAAAAATACTCACAAACAGACGAAGATTGAAAGTTTAAACTGAACTGTCAAGTTGGAAATTTGAACTTTGCCTTTGGAAATTCGAATTTCGAGCTAAAACTGATTTAGTCTGAAGAGATGTCTCTCTGTCAGACGAATTTTGGTCATTCAAAATTTGAATTTTCATCAAGTCTGATAGAAGCCCTTTTTAGTGACAGACGAACTTCACAGTTTTAAAATTCGACCGTCAGACAAAATGTAATTTGTGAAAACCAAAAAAATTCGTCTGAAACTATGTTAAAGTTCATCTGAAATCAAGAAGAAATTGAGTTTGAAAAATGCTCTCTGACAGACGAACTTTGACTTTGCAACATTCGAATTTTCATATGAGTCTGAAAGGAGCTTCTTTGAGACAGACGAATTTCACTCTTTCAAAATTCAAATTTCAGACAAAACACAACTTGAGAAAACAGAAGAAATTCGTCTGAAACAATGTTAAAGTTCAACTGAGACCAAGAATAAAATAAGTTTCAAAATTGGTCTCTGACAGACGAATTTCACTCTATCAAAATTTGAATTTCAGAGAAAGTTATCTACTGTGCCTCTTTGAACGTTCAATGGACAGACAAATTTTGGGCATCCAAAATTCGAATTTCGAGGGTACTGTAGGAAATTAAAAACATTGTTCACGATTTACAGAAAAACTTTCTCCTTGAAAATTCGTATGTAACATTGTGAAAATGTTTTATGAGTTTCAAAATTCGAATTTCACTCTATGGACAGACGAACTTCGTATTTTAACATTGGAAGCTTTAACCTTCGGTTCCTTCGAAATTCGTCTGTTGACCAACCAAAATTCGAATTTCAGTGTGTCAGAAACATTAAATATGGTTGGTAAACGGATAGTTTTTTCAAAGTAACCATTGGATAACTTCCCCAACGGATAGATTTAGTCTCTAACGGATATTTGAGAACTAAAACTACAAATATAACATCATTTGAAGTTATGAGTAACGAATCAAACTTGTATATACCGAATTTCTGCTGAATCTTCTTCTCAAAAGCTTTTACCCTTTCAACTTCATTATCTGTACTTAAACCTTCATATCTACTCTATTCAAGAGAGTTATTTATTTGTAAACAATCTACTCTTCATCTGGAAGAAAGATTTACTTGTGAGGGGAATTCACAAGGGGATTGGGAAGCACATAGAGAAAGTGCTTAGAGAGTTTGAGAGAGCTGAGGAACAGAGCATACTCATGTATTGTGGCATTAGCAAGAAGCCCGTTGAAATTCTTGCTGGATAGTGGATAAATCTCAAGAGTTGTCTTGGGGACTGGACGTAGGTCAAGTGAATAGACTGAACCAGGATAAATCACTGAGTCTTCTTCTCCTTATCCTTACTTATCAGCTTACTCTATTTTACTCATTGTTTTCATTGCACTGTGATATCTTCACCCACTTCACTTTGTGCAGAAAATTTTCAATCTTCCCAATTCACCCCCCCTCTTGGGAAGTCAGCCTTGCTAACAGCTTTAACCTTTGGTTCCTTCGAAATTCGTCTGTTAACCAACCTAAATTTGAATTTCAGTATGTCATAAGCATTAAATGCGGTTGGTTAACAGATAGTTTTTCAGGATAACCGTTGGATAACTTCCCCAACGGATAGATTTTGTTTCTAACGAATAGTTGGGACCTAAATCTATAAATACAACAACATTTGAAGTTGTGGAAAATGAATCAAACTTTTATATACTGAATTTCTGCTAAATCATCTTCTCAAGAGATTTTACCCTCTAACTTCAATATCTGTACTGTAACCTTCATATCTACTCTATTCAAGAGAGTTATATCTTTGTAAACAATCTACTCTTTATCTGAAAGATAGATTTACTTTGTGAGGGAAAATCACAAGGGGATTGGGAAGCACATTGTAGAAGTGCTTAGAGAGATTGAGAAAGCTCCAAAAAATAGAGCATACTCGTTGTACTGAGGCATTAGCAAGAAGCCCGTTGAATTCTTACTGTATAGTGGAAAAATCTCAAGAGGTGTCTTAGGGACTGGATGTAGGTCAAGTGGATAGATCGAACCAGGATAAATTACTGAGTGTTCTTCTCTCTATTATTACTTTTCAGTTTACTCTGTTTATACATTGCTTTATTACACTCTACTTTCTTCACCCACTTGATTTTGTGCAGAAAAATTTCAATCTTCCCAATTCACCCCCCTCTTGGGAAGTCAGCCTTGCTAACATATACCTCATACAACTCATGAATGCAATGTGAAATGAATGGAATGCATGTCTCCCTCGCACACAGCTAGAACCACGGGCTATCGTCATAACAAGACATTTCATATAGGTAATTCCCTTTTAATAGTCGGTGAAGACTGATTCCGGGACATCACCAAGCTCACCTCCCATTAGTGCACCCGGCCAAAGGTAACACTAATGTTCAGACCGTGGCTCTCCTTCCCCTTTCCCCACCATAATTGGCAGTGATTTAGGGAAGGTGTAGTCCACTGCACGCCTTTCCCCTCTTGGCCATAGGAGACGATTTAGCCGCAGGGATCCCATCCTTATCCTCCCTAACATATATCATCATATATCATATCGTCATATATCATATCGTCATCACCACCCGATCCGCCATATATCGCAATCTCACAATGCCATGTGGTGATGCTCATGTATCATCATATCATCATCATCATATTACAATATCATGTATGCATCATGTCAGGTCATGTCAATATCATCATCATAATCATCTAGCTGTGTGCATACCATGATATATATAGAAAACAGTATACACAAACACATCGATATCGTGGTATAAAAGAAACATGCATATATACATAAATATAAATACTATCATACAATACAATACAAACAAACACCTGGTTACCTCAGGTTGTCAATATCATGCTCACACAGGTTCTACAAGCTTTCTTGAACGCCAATCCCACGACTAGCTTTCTCCGAGTAGTCAAACAACCCTAACAATACCATAATACCTTAATTAACATCACATACCAAATATCTCAATTCCACAATTCAACCACTTTAGCCTAACCCAAGGTTCCAACACCCCTTTCATGCATCATTAAGCTCCTAAGAACCATTCAAACATCACGCAATTCTACACAACTCGGATTCCTCATACTCTCCACCAAGAACAACCTAGGTTAAGCTCTAAACACATATAATCCCTTCAAAACTCACACCTAAGCAACAAGAACACCACAACACACTTCATTAACCCCATTTCATCCATTTCAATCAGTGGATTTCGGCCAGAATCGAAGATCCAACCCCAAAACCAAATTTCAACCAAAGAAAATAGAGAGGAAGGAGTAGAGAACATTTACTAACTTGAATCCAAGTTCTTGAGGTCCAAAAATTACTCCCAATGCCGGAAATCTCGAACTTGAGCAGAGCCTCTCCATTCTCCTTTGTTTCTTTCTGATCATCTGAAATGATCCGGATTTAAACAAAAATTCTGAATCTCACCGCAGCTCCACCAGTTTCAGCTGAAACAACGCCACTGGACACGTTCTCGCAGCGGTGGCCCTGCTTCAAGCCGCGGCGTGGAGCTCTTTTTCTGCACCACTTAAGCCTTCCTCCGTCCTGTTTCCTTCAGTCCCGAACACAATGCCAAGAAAGATATCATGAGGGGTGTTAAAATTTGTCCTCAGCAGTCAAGTTCTTTACGAATTCAAATACTCTAATACTTAATGGTTTTTGCAGGTATAAGATTCATTATACTGTGAATGATCATACTGGAACTACATCTGTTGTGGTTTTTGATCGTTTGGTTGTCATTTTGTTGGACAAGACCACACAAGAGTTAAATGATCAACTTGAGGAGGTTAGACCTAAACCTGAAATGTATTTCGTTGTCTGCACAAGTTAAACCAGTTTCTAATGGTCAAGTTTTTATTTTTCAGTTGAAGAGGCCTTACTCATTTCCTCTGCTCTTGGAGAAGTTAGTAGGTCAAAAGATGATTTTGAAAGTCAAGCTTGATGAACAAAGTGCCGATAAAAAATTCTCAAGATGTAGTGTCATTGACTATGACATTGAGGAGGACCATATCAAAAGGTTTACATACTCTTTTGATGATGGCTTACATGAAGTTTTAATTTTAACAGCATATATGATTGTGTGGTTGCTTTAATTTCACTGGCTCACTCTTCTTGGTTTTATTGTATTTGCAGTATTTGCAAGACTCACAGCTTAGCCTAAGTGATATCAAGAATGTAAATGTGTTATTAGTTTAAATTCCTCTCTCATCTTTATGTGTGTTTACAATGGTTTTATAAGACCATTCTTTATATAACTTATAATTCATTTGGCTGTTAGATGAAGAAAATGATAGTATGTAGTTATTAGAAGCTCTAACTTTTTGCTCTCATTATGGACACTTACATTAAATTGTTGTTTTCCTATTTTTTGCAAGAATATCAGCTGACCATCAGTGATGTTAACACTGTAATTTTTCAACCTATTTTAATTTGCATCGATTTTTCATTTTCCATCTAATCAGCTCATGTGCCTGAATCTAATTGTGTAGGAGTCCACCTCTTTCATGGAAGAAAATGATCAATTTTCTTCAACCCCAGTTGGTTCATTTGCATCCCAACCTCTACTTGATTCTCATAATATAATTAATATTGATGAAATGACCATTTCGCAACTTATCCCGCCTCCATAATTGACGATAAAGGCCAAGACATATGGGAAAAGGAACACAATTGATTCTAAGCTGGTTGGCATTGGAGAAATGATCACTCCGAAGTTGTCAACTACAAAAGCAACCAAAATGGTCAAGCAAGAGAAGAAAGATTAATAAAATTAGACTTAGTGTTATTTTGGATGATGTTGTAGTGCTTTTAGTCACTATTAAATGAAGTTTAGATTTTCCCTAGAAGGCTTATGATTTCCAGTAACTATATATTAGGTGTAGCTCTTATCATATTTTGCTCGTAGAATTAGTGCAGAAGCCTACTTTTGGAACTTAGATGTCCTGTATGAAATGAATTATTAATTAAATATCATATCTTATTATATGATTTCTCATGTGCATGTAAACAACTTATACATATATTTGACATGTCTCCGATGCCAATGTGTAAAACAAGTCAGATATGTTTTGAATGAGCTACTATGATCTTATGCGTTGTTAAATTCAGTCAAATCCACAGATTTGTTGATACACCATTTGTTAATAACATACATGTTCTTACTTCTTGCCTTAGCAGAAAATTTTATTACCTGTACCAACTCTCTCACATCATGACTACAAAATGTAATTGAAAATTATGAACTTTATTCACTTAATGAAGATATGAGTGATGAATTTTTTTATTTGGGGATAACATACTCTGGGTTTTGTTCAGCCATTGAAATATGTTTATGAAAAAATTCATGGATTCATTGAGTATTTAGCTACTTTTTCAGTTCCAGAGTTCATAAGTTTGTAGTAGTCCCATGACCAACATTTATTAGTTCCAAAGTTCATCAGTTTGTAGTATTCCCATGAATAACATTGTAAGTGAAAGAACCAATCACCATACAATCTCTGAAATGCTTTTATTAAGGACAGCTGTTATTGTCATTTGTTAGTCTTCAAAAGTCTAACTTGTGCCCAATTATCATGGTTTCGGAAACAACTAGACTATCTTATACTACAATGTATTCTAAGCTCAGCAGAAGTAATATTTGGACAAAAACCACTGCATCAACAACAAGGGAAGATGCCAATGTCACATCCAAGATTCAAGGTAATTGTGATATGTAAGATTTCAATTTAGTCATATACTAACCATTATATTTTGTTCTAATATTAATCAGAAAAATATATAATAGTACCAAAGGTTACTTGAAGCATTTCTACTGACCATTACTTTATATTGCAAATTCGAAATATATACTCTAGGATTTCTTCCTCTTGTCACTTTCATTTGTCCAAAAGTTTTGTTCCCTTAATTTTTTCCTTTCATCTTACGTTTCCAAAGTACAGTAGTTGATCTTATTCCAATGAATAATGTTATACGTTAGGTCATATCAGCATACAATGTGGGTAATGCTTAAATTAAGCATTGCTTTTATTACATGTTTCAGTAGTCAGAAGTCAAAGGTTTGCCCCAATTATCATGGTTTTGGAAACAACTGGATTATCTTATACTACAATGTACTCTAAGCTCAGCAGAAGTAACCTTTGGACAAAAACCATTGTTTCAGCAATAAGGGAAGATGCCACTGTCACAGCCAAGATTCAAGGTAATTATGATGTGTAAGATTTCAACTTAGTCATATACTAACAATTATACTTTGTACTAATATTAATCAGAAAAATATAAAATAGTACCAAAGGTTACTATTTAATTAATATTGTGTAAAATATCTTCAGACCAATTATTATATATTTATATTGCCGATTGGAATATACCAGCATACAATGTGGGTAATGCTTCAATTACGAATTGCTTTTTGTACATGTTTTAGTAGTCAGAAGTCAAAGGTTTGCTCAATTATTATGGTTTTGGAAAAAATTGCTTCTTCTTTTATTATGACTACTCTTGACCAAACTAAACCATAGTACTGCAAAAACCAATTTGACAGCAGTAAAGGAAAATATCTATATCACATTCAATATTTAATGGTTTGAAGGTTACTTGAAGCATTTCTATTGTGTAAACCATCTTCAGACCCATTCTTATATCTTTATATTGCAAATTCGAAATATATACTCTAGGATTTCTTCCTCTTGTCACTTTCATTTGTCCAAAAGTTTTGTTCCCTTAATTTTTTCCTTTCATCTTACGTTTCCAAAGTACAGTAGTTGATCTTATTCCAATGAATAATGTTATACGTTAGGTCATATCAGCATACAATGTGGGTAATGCTTAAATTAAGCATTGCTTTTATTACATGTTTCAGTAGTCAGAAGTCAAAGGTTTGCCCCAATTATCATGGTTTTGGAAACAACTGGATTATCTTATACT
The DNA here is from genome assembly GCA_026686845.1 of Adenanthera pavonina. Taxonomy (NCBI): domain Eukaryota; kingdom Viridiplantae; phylum Streptophyta; class Magnoliopsida; order Fabales; family Fabaceae; genus Adenanthera; species Adenanthera pavonina. The sequence continues at coordinate 3,046,466 of JAIVEN010000019.1, read as the reverse complement.
ACAATGTACTCTAAGCTCAGCAGAAGTAACCTTTGGACAAAAACCATTGTTTCAGCAATAAGGGAAGATGCCACTGTCACAGCCAAGATTCAAGGTAATTGTGATTTGTAAGATTTCAACTTAGTCCTATACTAACCATTATACTTTGTACTAATATTAATCAGAAAAATATAAAATAGTACCAAAGGTTACTATTTAATTAATATTGTGTAAAACATCTTCAGACTAATTCTTATATATTTATATTGCAGATTCGAAATTTATTGCAAATTGGAATATACCAGCATACAATGTGGATAATGCTTCAATTAAGAATTGCTTATTGTACATGTTTTAGTGGTCAGAAGTCAAAGGTTTGCTCAGTTATAATGGTTTTGGAAAAAACTGCTTCTTTTTTTGTTATGACTACTCTTGACCAAACTAAACCATGGTACTGCAAAACCAATTCAACAACAGTAAAGGAAAATGTCTATATCACATTCAATATTTAATTAAGCTGTGACATATGAATCCTGGGAATGAGAGCAATCAACCCATCCCTTTTGACAAGCTCATGCTGGTATATTCAATATAATATATTAAACATATCAGTAAATTCGAGCTTACTGCTTAGTTTCACCTAGCACAGCCTTTTGTCACTTTTCTTCCTATTTTAGTAAACAACACGTATCAAGCATGTTTTTATAGGATGTTAATATTTTTAATTTTTTAATAATTAGTTTCAACAATTTTCTTTCACGTAAGTGTTAGCTTTGGTGTAAATTGTTCTTTCACTGCATTGGTGAACACAATCTGATGATGACCACGACTTCAACCTCAGCTAAAGGTCTTCCTGTGCATTGTACAAAACCAAATACTTCAGTTAAGCCTGAAACTATTGAATGTTGCCAAACCAACCTAATCACATATGGAATCTCCAATAGATCAAGCTTGCAGAATCATTCAACTAGTGTCAAATACCATGTCTTGAAGTCCTGCAGTGTAATAAATTTAGTAAGATTGCTATTCATTTGTACATGCTCATGTGTCTTATTTGCAATCTATCTTATCTAAGTCATATACCATGTTTGACACTGGTTTGTACATTTACTTGCCTCAATGCAATAGTGACTAATCAATGACCTGATTCAAAAAGCCAACATGCCCTTCAGTACAGGAATCTTATTCAAATAATCAATCATGAGCAAGAGGAGTAGAACTAGTCGAAGGAAGTACTTATTACATCAGTGGTTCCAAGATGGTAGTTCTGCTAATGGTATATCACTAACTCAATCACTTCTGGAAAGATTAGCTTTGACTTGTAGCTTGCTCCAACTCATACCTGTTATATTTCACAACTACCAGATTCTCAGACTTCTTTACAATCAAGTCATGCATTAAATGAAATACAATGTGCCCAACCAAGTGAGTCCTTTAAACAAGCTAATCTTAGGCCTCGCCAACAGCTGCAGGACATTATAAATTTGAGAAGAAATTTAATGGCCATATCTAATGACACAAAAAACTCAAGTGTCAGCTATTCCTAACTAATTACCAATTTATTCTGATAGTTAATCCATAGTATGCTTATTTGAGTGCAAGTGACTCATGCATTTGTCATTTTTTTCCATTACATAGGGCACTTACCTCTGTCAAAGAAGTCATCTACATTTATTGCTACAGGGACAACATGTGTAGAAGGTTCTTCACTGCATCACCATCACGGAAGTAATAACTGTACTCAAGGTTATAAAGAAGCCCCAAATTCCACAAATATGCACAGGAAGTTAAGATCAGTTGTTACTGACACTGAAGAACACGGTGTTACTTCCTATTTCAGTGGGTATAGCTAATCTAAATATAATACAATGAAGGGGTTCATGACACTCAAGCCCAAGTTTTAGTACGCTCTTTCATTGAGTATGTTTGCTCCGAATATAATACATCAAGTAGTCAACTTATAATAAGTTTTTATAATGATCCAATAGGTGGTATGTAGTTCATTTTTTAAGCCTTACAAAGTCATTGTCTATAAATCTATCAGATATATATACCCATGAAAGCTCATGCATCATGTAATCATTTTTCAAATGCGTACACAAAAAGAAAAACAGTTTCATAATTTGTATGCCTTATATGCCATAGTCAAAGTTTTACTCAGTTATATATAATGGCATAAGCCGATGCATCATAGTTAATTAGACATGACTCGAATACTTACCCATATCATATGATAAGTAGCTTAGGAAATAGCTAATTGTCACACATGTTCAGAAGTATGGCAGACACTCTAATATCATTTGAGTAAACCAATTTGACTCACTAATCAAAGAATGATCATCTCAAACCTGATTTATATCACATATAGCAGATTGTCAAACTACCTTACAATCATGTCAAACATTTAATGAAGAACAGCATACCCAGCCAAGTCAAATATTTAAAGCAAGGCAAGCATGTCCTTCCCAACAACTTCAAGAAATTACAAATATTGGAAGAAATTTATTGGCCAGATTTGATGACACAATCAGCTCAGGTATCACCAATACATAACTAATTCTTAATTGCATTATGATCATATCAATGTACTATTTGCTTAATATGCCCCTAATCATAAGCCTTAATTCATGTGTTATGTTTTTTCATTAATAGGCAACCTACCTCCATTGAAGAAGACATCTAAATTTATTGCTATAGTATCTACATGTGCACCAAATGCTTCAGAGCAAAACCAGCAATGAAGTAATATCTGTAGTGAAGGATCTAAAGAAGGATCAAATTGCACAAATCTGAGAAGGAAGTTAAAAGCAAATGTTAATGTCACACACAAACCAGGTTTAACATGTTGTTTCATTGAGGATGTCTAATATTAATATAACACATTTAGCTATGAATTCATTCCAAGTCTTTATATTGATCTATTAAGAGGTCTGCAGACTCATATTCTCATGATTTCCTTGTCATGGTCAAACTATGAGTCAAATATATATATCAATGAAAGCAAATGAATCATTGAAGATTGAAATCTCAGATAATACATTCCAATATCAAAAGATATTCAACTTCATAACAATGTTTTTTGGTTTTGAACAGGTGAACACACAAATATGGCTCAATTTAGCAACCAAGATGAAGAAACTGATCCACTATTTGAGGATAACGAACTAGATATTAATAATCTCCTGGAGAATCGTATATATATATATATATTAATGAATCACTTACAATTCAACTTATGTGCATACATTGCTCTGGCTCATAATATTCATTACTTCTATTACATACTAATCAATGACTACACATCATGGATTGTTTGCTTCTGACATTCTACTGACAGGTTACTTAGATGAAGGTGATCCAATTCATACTTGCAGCTATTGTGGAGCCCAGATGTGGTTTAATGAAAGAATTAGAAAAGGTCTAAAATAGAAGCGCTTACAATATTCCCTTTGCTATAGTAATGGTAAGGTACAACTTCCACCAATGCTATAACCACCACCTTACTTGTCTAGCTTGTACTTCAACAAGAGGTCTCCGAAATCCAAAACCTTCTTGTCAAACATTAGGAACTACAACAATATGTTCTCTTTCACATCTATGGGAGGACAAATCAACCATTCCATGAACACAGGCAGAGCCCCATATAGTTTCATCTTGTTAGGACAAAATTATCATAGAATTGGAAGCCTATTGCCTACTGATGGAGAAAAGCCAGTTTATTCTCAATTATACATTTATGATACAGAAAATGAGATAAACAATAGAATATCAGTTATCAGGTTGGGAATTCAAACTATTCTTCTTTCAATATCATTTACAAATTTACAAATTAGTCCTAACTGCTTGTGCTAACTGGTTTGTCAACTCTTAAATTGTACAGTAACCATCGGACAAAGGAGAACATCGATGCAAACATAGCAGGAAAGATTATGCATGAACTAAATGCATTCAATGTCTATGTGAAGGAGTACCAACTAGCATCAAGCATGCTAAGGGCAAATAATCATTTGGATATCAAGCTAAGCCTTCTTGCAAAGAGAGATAAAGATGGACGTATATACAACCTACCATCATCAGCTGATATGCCTGCATTGGTTGTCGGAGATATTGACATGTAATTTGCCCCTAGAGACATCATTGTTGAAAAGAGATCAAGCCAACTTAAGAGAATCTCAGCAAAACACACTACATATTTTCCACTTCAATACCCCCTATTATTTTCTTATAGGGAAGATGGTTATAGAGATGACGTTCTACAAAGGGATTTGCAAGGATCTAGCAATTCAAGGTGGACAAAGGTCACAATAAGGGAGTATCTAGCTTACAGACTTATGTATAGAAGGACCGAAACAACATTATTATTGTCTACTAAAAAGTTACTCTAGCAATTCATTGTTGATGGTTATACTATGATGGAAGCACAAAGACTCCAGTTCATTAGGACACATCAAACAAAATTGTGAGTAGACATGTATCAAGGCATTTCAGAAGTAGTTGTCAAAGGGGACACAATCCCTGCATCACTTGGTAAACGTGTCATATTGCCATCATCATTTACAGGTGGAGCTAGATATTTAATTCAAACTTACCAAAATGCAATGGCAATTTGTAGATGGGCTAGATTTCCTGATCTCTTTATCACATTCACTATTAATCCTAATTGGCCTGAGCTCCAAAGATATTGTGACAAAAATAATTTATCAAGTTCAAACACAACCGAAAATATTTCCAGACTATTCAAACTGAAGCTCCAACTTCTTCTTGCAGTAATAAAGAAAAAGAAAATATTTGGAATAGTTCGTGCAGGTTAGTTACATGGCTGGAAATTTTTCTCTGATATATTGAATGACAATGATTTCAAATTTACCTTACAACACTATACTACAGGGAAACAATGTACTTTATATTTAACATGGAAAAAAATAGTTACTGCACATTTGGCATGGTCAATATGGATTCTTGAATTTGTCAATTCTTTTAACAATTACTGAACTTTATAGCAATAGTACAAATTCATGATGGTAGTGTTGTTGTTATGTTAGGCTAGTAACAATGATGTATAGAAGGAAATATGATTTCTTCAAGAAACTAAATACCATGTACTAACACATTCCTTTGTCAATTTAACACTTATGCATAATTTTTTACAATTCAAACTTACTAATCATTTAATTACTATAGTCTTGATTATCTTCAACGATTGTTTTTCAGTTGTCTACACAATAGAATTTCATAAGAGAGGGCTACCCCATACACATATACTGCTTTTCCTGCATGAATCTGGTAAGATAAAAACTCCTAAACAAGTTGACAGAGTCCTTAAGGCTAAGATACCAGACAAGGAAGAATCACCTCTCTTATATGAGCTTGTGTAAAATTTCATGATTCATGGACCTTGTGGGTATTTAAACCCAAAATCACCTTGCATGAAGGAAAAGAGATGTAGCAAACACTTCCCTAAAAAATTCCATCCGTATACAACAATTGACAGTGAAGGATATCCAACTTACCAGAGAAGAGAGGATGGAAGATGTGTTGACAAAAATGGGATACCATTGGACAACATATATGTCGTACCATACAATCCTAAGTTGATGATGTTCCAAGCTCACATTAATGTCGAGAAGACAAATTAGTCTAGAGCAATCAAGTACTTATTCAAGTATGTCAGCAAAGGGAATGACCGTGTAATAGCGACACTTTATCAACCCGGTAATGCAGACAACAACAACATGATTGATGAAATCAAGCAGTATTATAATTGTCGTTACATCTCTTCATGTGAGGCAGCTTGGAGGATATTTGATTTTGACACTAACCACCATTATCCCCCAGTTGAAAGATTGAGTTTCCACTTACCTAGACTGCAGTCTGTTCTATATAGAGCAACAAATGACTTGGCAAAAATTGTACAAGAAGAGATAGTTAAATAGTCAATGTTCATGTCTTGGATGATATGCAATCAAAGTAATGCAAAAGCAAGAGAACTAACTTATGCTAAGTTTCCTCATTTTTTTTGTCTATGATCGGAAGATCAGACAATGGAAACCAAGAAAAAAGGGGTTCTCTATAGGAAGATTACATCATTGTTCACCATCCTCTGGTGAGCTATAATTCCTAAGAATTCTTCTTAACCAAAGTGAGAGGACCACAATCATATGAAGACATCAAGACAGTAAACAATACTATTCATCCAACTTTTAGGGTAGCATGTTATGCATTAGGACTGCTTGATGATGATCAAGAATACATTGATGCAATTAGTGAAGCTTCAATCTGGCCATCAGGACACTATCTCCATAAACTCTTTGCTAGCATGCTACTATCCAATTGCCTAAGTAGACTAGAGTTTGTTTGGCAAAAGATAGCCGAACTACTTTATGAAGATTTACTATACATACCCAGGGATCATCCTCATTTCAAAGGTACAAATTACATACTACTTTTACTATAATACAGGTAGTACTAAAAACCACATAACTAAAAGTTAATAAAGCCAATACACTAATCCTCGTCATTTTTGCCAGATATACAGGTTACTGCAGCAAAAAAGCAAGTTGTGGCATTACTAGAGATTCAAATAACATTGCAAAGAAATGGCAAGAGTTTGGACCAATATCTCCAAGTGGACATTGAACTAGACTATCATGTACCTAATTGCCCTAACTACCTTATATTAGATTAGCTTGATGTTGACAAGAATGCTTTGAAAGAAGAATCAGAAAGATTTGTTTCTACCTTGATAGTAGAGCAGAAGTTGGTCTTTGATACTGTCATTCAATATACAGAATCCCCTGCAAATGAATTCTTTTTTGTCTATGGTTATGGAGGTATAGGAAAGACATTCTTATGGAATGCCTTATCATCAACACTTAGAGCAAGAGGGCATATAGTGATCAATGTTGCATCAAGTGGAATTGCTGTGACACTTTTACCTAGTAGTAGAACTGCCCATTCAAGGTTTTCTATACCAATTGACATCCATGAGGACTTAGTTTGTAACATCAAACAGAACTCAGAGTTGGCAGATTTGCTAAGAAAAATGAAATTGATCATTTGGGATGAGGCACCCATGGTTAAAAAACATGCAATTGAAGCCTCTGATAGAACAATGAGGGACGTTGTGAGATCAATGGTTCCAAGAAGCGATGAATTACCATTTGGGGGGAAATGTGTCATAATGGGTGGAGACTTTTGGCAAATACTACCAGTTATCCCAAAAGCAAGAAGGGCAGATATAGTGAACAGTACAATCAATTCATCATATCTATGGAAGTATTGCACTCTTTTCTAGTTGACCATTAACATGAGGCTACAATCTAATGAATCAAAAGATGATGTCAATCAACTGAAGGAATTTTCACAATGGCTTCTTGATATTGGTAGTGGCAAAATTGGAGATGAAGAAGATGGTATCAATGAGGTTCAAATCCCTACTCAATTGATCATAAATGATTTCACAAATCACATTGAGGCAGTAGTTACTGCTATCTATCCAGACTTGTGTCAAAATCTGTCTGATCCAAACTACTTTACTGATAGAGCCATCCTATGATCAAATATTGAGACAGTCACTTAAATAAATGACTTCATTTGTTCTTCACTACCTGGAGAAAGTATTGAATACTTAAGCTCTGACTCAATCTGCAAGACGAATCAAGAATATGACTCATTTGAGGATTTATATCCAACATAATTCTTAAACAGTATCAACTGTTCTAGCAAGCCTCTACACAAATTGACACTTAAGATTGGTGCACCTATCATGCTTCTCCGCAACATTGACCAGTCATGTGGGCTTTGCAATGGCATACGACTAAGAGTTAGTCAACTTGGAAGTCATGTTATTGAAGCAATAACATTAAATGGATCACATCCAAACCAAAAGGTTCTTATTCATAGGATGGACATGAATCCATCAGAATCAAGGTGGCCCTTCAAGATGCAAAGGAGACAATTTCCTGTGACACTTTCCTTTGCTATGACCATCAATAAGAGCTAGGGGCAATCTCTCCAAAATGTAGGAATCTACTTTCCAAAGCCTATTTTTGTTGAATCAAGTGTTTTGATGATTCCAAACCAATCTTCAAGAGCTTGGAATAAAGATATCAAAGGTGCACAAAAAGCTCAAGTGAAGAAATCCTGGAGAAATCAGTGCAAAGATTCATGTAGGATGTTTAAAAATGTTTTGATTTGAGTAAAAGACTTTGATTTGGTGAAAAGATGTTTTAAAACCTTGATTCTATGTTAAATCATGGAATATTTGAAAAACACCCACCAACAGACGAAGTTTGAAAAGTTAATACTAATCTGTCATCTTGGAAATTCGAACTTTGACTTTGGAAATTTGAATTTTGTACTAAAACAGAACAAGTCTGAAGAGAAGTCTCTCTGACAGATGAATTTGGCTTTAGAAAATTCGAATTTTGATAAGTGTTTAAAATAAGCTTTCAATAACAAACGAACTTTGAGTTTTGAAAATTTGAATTTCAGACAAAATGTAACTTATGAAAACTAAAGAAATTCGTCTGAAATTATGACAAAGTTCATCTGAAACCTAGTTTGGATTGGATTTCATAATTGCTCATTGACAGACGAACTTTGAATATGAAAATTCGAATTTCAGAAACTAAGCTTGTGAGTCTGTTACAATGATATGTTAACATACGAATGACAATATTTATAAATTCGAATTTTGAAGTCTGAAAAGAGGTCTCTCTGACAGACGAACTTTATTCTTTGAAAATTCGAATTTTGAATTATACGAGCTACTGTGACTTATAAACAAGCTACGGATAGACGAATTTTGGAGTTCCAAAATTTGAATTTCAAAGGCACTGTAGCAAATTGAAAATACTGTTCACACTTAACAGAAAAACTTTCTACTTGAAAATTCGTATGTCACAAAGAAGAAACATGTTCCAAATATCAAAATTTGAATTTCACTTCATGACAGATGAACTTCGGGCTTTCAACGTTGAAGCTGTTAACCTTCAGTGTCTGCGAAATTCGTCTGTTGACCAACTGAAATTCGAATTTCAGTATGTCAGAAGCATTAAATGCGGTTGGTTAACGGATAGTTTTTTAGAGTAACTGTTGGATAACTTCTCCAATGGATAGATTTTGTTTCTAACATATAGTTGAAACCTAAATCTATAAATATAACATCATTTGAAGTTGTGGGTAACGATTTTAGCATTGTATATACTAAAACTCTGTCAAATCATTTACTCAAAGTTTCTTACTCTCTCACTTCAATATTTGTACTCAAACTTTCATATTCACTTTGTTTAAGAGAGTTTAATCCATGTAATCAATCTTATCTTCATCTGGAAGATAGATTTTCTTGTGAGGGGTTATCACAAGGAATTGAGAAGCACTTTATAAGAGTGCATAGAGTGATAGAGTGAGCTCTAGAAACAGAGCATCATCTTTGTACTGAGGCATTTGCAAGAAGCCCATTGAATTCTTGTAGAATAGTGAAAAATCTCAAGTGGTGACTTGGGGACTGGACGTAGGTCAAGTGGAGAGACCGAACCAGGATAAATATCAGCGTTTTCTTCTCTTTACTGCAACACTTACATTCTATTTTCCCACACTCTGTTTTACTTTCTATACTTTGCTTTCTTCACTTTCTTGATATTTTGTAGAAAATTTTCAAGCTTCTCAATTCACCCCCCATCTTGGGAAGTCAGCCTATCTAACAGTTTTTACTTATGGTCAACTTTATGTGGCACTCTCCAGGACCAAAAGCATGTCAGGTCTGAAAATTTTTATACATGATTTAGAAAACAATGCCTTTGATACAACCACAAATGTATTGTACCAAGAAGTTTTCCAAAATTTGTTAGCATCAAATTCTCATGCTCATGAGTAATCATACCATATCATACTTCCATTTATATGAAGCACTTGAGATCTTAGGTACATTGGCTTCTTCTTGTGGTGCAAGAAAACAAAGAAAAAATTGTTCTTATGCAATTCAAATTATGCAGACAAGTTACATAGATTTTTTCTCCATTGCATGTGTCCTCAAAGCCAATGTCCCGATTTCCAACAAATGTATGGAATTTTGATAGGCACAGACATCAACTTCCAATCACCGCAATCCGCAACAAACCTTCAGTACTCTATCAGTCACATGGCCATGCTTTCAGTATTTTGTGTGGTAACCTATCTTACCACGTAAAGTTAAACTATATAAGTTATTGTTTATCAACCTGACATAATATAATCAACCATGTGATTATCATCTTTACTATTTTGACATTTTCAATTCTTCCAACGTGCTATATAGAACATGGTTGATTATTTGGCAACCATTTACTTTGTGCCAGGAAAGCGAAATTAGTTCATTCATATTAGATTTATTCTATTAATGAGATGCAATATTGCCACATATAGTGATTTACAATCCAAAGGTCTGAAAAGATAACAAAAATAATAGACACTCATGTACAGCAGCCTGTTCTTTGCTTGTGAGGCATACATTCAATTAAAATCGAAGTTGGGAAGTCTTATTTACATTACTCATTCAACTTAGAATACATCATTTAATTCCAATTGGATTCTTTGTAGTTTAAAAGCATACGTTGCTTAAATTATTTTTCCAACTTTTTCTATAGAAAACAAATTCATTTATTTTTAACACTAACTTAATATGCAATTTGATACATCCTAACAATGAAAAATTGTACAGTTCACCCACGCCAAAGCGCGGGGAGAATTCTAGTTTCTAAAATAATAGGAACAAAGAGAAAAAAGAGAATGAATGAAAAGAAATGAATCTTATATGTATTCTATTTCTTGGATCACTTTCTCTTACTCCAAAGGCACTTGAATTGTTTAGAACCAAATTTTTTCACTTCATCTTTATAGTTATTTTTTTATATCTTAATTATCGAAATACGCTCTGCTCATTTATCTTGAAATATATGTGATCTAAGTATATGAGAATGATGATATGGTATATATGATCCATTTGCTGTATCTCTTATTTTCGTAATATCTCTTCAAATTCACATCAAGATTTGATCTTGCTGAAATTTGTAATACGACAAAATTGAACCAAAATCAAATCCTATAGTCAACAAATAGCCAGATAATGAATATATGCATACAAATTAATGGTTTACTTTTAGATATTTTTTAAAAAATAATCCTAAAAAAAGGCTTATGTGCATATACATCACGTAATGTGAGCAAATTAAATCATTATTAGAAACGCAACCCATATCTTAAAAAAGAAATAGATTATGTGCATGTTACAAGTGTGACAAGCAAGTGCAGGGCTAAAAATAAAATTATTGGAAGGCCAAATATATATACTGGAACCTATCAATTCTTATATCATTTTTTTAGCTCCATCAGTGAAATCAATTATAAAAGCTTTAAGAAAAAATTAATCATTTGGTCAATTGAGTCGCTCAAAAATCAATTTCTCAAAATTTGGTGCAATATACTCCGTCTTTATAGTTTTGACTCACTTAATCTCTCATCTTTCTATCTGTTATAACTTTGAAACAAAATTCCTCTTGAACTTTGAACCATACACAAATAATATATTTAACCTTTAAAACTTGAAAATAAACCTCTTCAAATTTTTAAGTTTGTATAGATAACCCCAACGCCAATTATTATATTATTTTACTAATAGATTATGATATGTTATTGACTATATACCCCTTTAAAGTTATTTTTTTGGTGTAAATAATTCCTCAAACCTATGTGTAGATAACTCGCTAATCATATGCTGATAAACCTCATGTTAAATTATATTATTTTATTGAAATAGAAGACAAATTAATGATTAAGGAATTATTTACATAAATATTAAAGGGATTATTTTTTCATAATCCAAACTTTCAGGGAGTTATGTACTCCCTCTGTTTTAAAATATGAGACAAAATTTATTATAATTTATATATCAATTTATAAGGCGATTTACAAAATGATAGAAATATTTAATACTTTTATGATGAAAATGCCTTTAATAAACAATAAAATGACAATTTTCTCTCTCTCCTCTCTTCAAATACTCTAGACATTAATTCAAGGGTAGTATAACTTAATCCAAAGGAAACTATAGTAAATAATATATAAATAAATTAAAACCCATTACATTATTTATTTGGGGCCCTAGGCGGCTGCAAGCTCAACCGCCTCAGGGGTTGACCACCCTGGTAACTTGGAACTATACAGCTATATATCATAAAAAGAGATTTATTGTATGAATGGGAGAGAGAGAGAGAGAGACTATAAGAGGTAGAATGGGATTTTTTCCCCCTTTTTTTGCTGCTTTTGTAACAGCCATATATACAAAACAGCAAATTTAGATTATTCAAGTTTAATCAAACATATATAAATTAGATATATGATCAAAGATGAAAAATTTTTCAAAATTAAATCTAAATTCTTTTTTAATGATAATTTAATGTGAATTTGATTTCTTTTCCCATTGAAAACATGTGATAGATAATAACTTAAAAGTTTTTTTAAATCATACTTATTTTTCCAATATTTAAAATCATATTAAATTCAATCGAAAAAAATATTAGACTAATAAAAAAAAGAGAAAAATGAAATTTTTAGTTGTTCAATTTTGTCTCAATTATCGATTAAATCATTGAAATTTAAAAGTTATTAATAAGGGAACTCAAAAAGTCCTTATTAGTCCTCATCTTCTCCTATTATGTTTTGCTTAACTTACCCAGATGCCATCTAACTTGGATTGCCCTTAACTCAATCAGCAGAAATATAACGCTGTTTAGTCTATGCTATCATGCTAGAGTATAATAAGGACTTTTTTAGGTCATAAATGAAATAAAAAGGACCTGATTGATGACGTGCAAACTTTATGGGCCAAATTGATAGCTGAGACAAAATTAAAGGAGTAAAAATTTCATCCTAAAAAGAATTATACATAGCTCAAGAGAAACCACACTTTTTTTATGACAAGATAAACCACACTTTTTGTAGTTTATGAATTGTTATCTTATATTTAATATGTTATATTTTGTATTTTCAATATTAAGTTATAAAAAGTTGTTAGCAAGGCTGACTTCCCAAGAGGGGGGGTGAATTGGGAAGATTGAAATTTTTTTGCACAAAGTGAAGTGGGTGAAGATATCACAGTGTAATGAAAACAACGAGTAAAACAGAGCAAGCTGAAAAGTAAAGATAAGGAGAAGAAGACTCAGTAATTTATCCTGGTTCGGTCTATCCACTTAACCTACGTCCAGTCCTCAAGACAATTCTTGAGATTTATCAACTATACAGCAAGAATTCAACGGGCTTCTTGCTAAAGCCACAGTACACGAGTATGCCCTGTTTCTGGAGCTCTCTCAAACACTCTAAGCACTTTCACAATGTGCTTCCAATCCCCTTATGATTTTCCCTTACAAGTAAATCTATCTTCCAGATAAAGAGTAGATTGTTTACAAAGATATAACTTTCTTGAATAGAGTAGATATGAAGGTTAAAGTACAGATATTGAAGTTGAGAGGGTAAAAGCTTTTGAGAAGAAGATTCAGCAGAAATTCGGTATATACAAGTTTTATTTGTTACCCACAACTTCAAATGATGTTATATTTATAGTTTTAGGTCTCAACTATCCGTTAGAGACTAAATCTATCCGTTGGGGAAGTTATCCAACGGTTACTCTGAGAAACTATCCGTTTACCAACCGCATTTAATGTTTCTGATATACTGAAATTTGAATTCTGGTTGGTCAACAGACGAATTTTGAAGGAACCGAAGGTTAAAGCTTCCAACGTAGAAAAACAAAGTTCGTCTGTTCATGAAGTGAAATTCGAATTTTGAAACTTGTAAAATGTTTTCATGTTGTGACATACGAATTTTCAAGAAGAAAGTTTTTCTGTTAAGAATGAACAGTGTTTTCAATTTTCTACAGTGCCCTCGAAATTCGAATTTTGGAAGCCCAAAATTCGTCTGTCCATTAAACGTTCAAAGAGGCACAGTAGATCACTTTCTTCGAAATTCAAATTTTGAAAGGGTGAAATTCGTCTGTCAGAGAGACTCTTTTCAGACTAGTTTCAACATTCGAATGTTACAAGACTTGTCATTCTTATGTCAATGTTTCATTTCAACAGACTCAAAAACATAGCTTCTGAAATTCGAATTTTAGTGTTTAAAGTTCGTCTGTCAGAGAGCAGTTTTGAAACTTTAATTTATTCTTGATCTCAGATGAACTTTAACATTGTTTCAGACGAATTTCTTCTATTTTCTCAAGTTGTGTTTTGTCTGAAATTCGAATTTTGAAAACTCAAAGTTCGTTTGTCTCAGAGAAGCTCCTTTCAGACTTATATGAAAATTCGAATATTGGAAAGCCAAAGTTCGTCTGTTAGAGAGCATTTTTCAAACTCAATTTCTTCTTGATTTCAGATGAACTTTAACATAGTTTCAGATGAATTTCTTTGGTTTTCACAAACTGTATTTTATCTGAAATTCGAATTTTGAATGTGTGAAGTTCGTCTGTCACTAAAAGGCTTCTTTCAATCTTGGATGAAAATTCGAATTTTGGAGAATCAAAATTCGTCTGACAGAGAGACATCTTTTCAGACTTATTCAGTTTTAGCTCGAAATTCGAATTTCCAAAGGCAAAGTTCGAATTTCCAACATGACAGTTCAGTTTAAACTTTCAAACTTCGTCTGTTTGTGGGTATTTTTCAAGTAAGTCAAGATTTAACATAAAATCAAGGTTTGAAAACATCTTTTCTTCAAATCAAAATCTTTTACCCAATCATAACTAAAAACAAAAGATTCTACAAATGATCTAGTAGCAAATACTCTTCAAATTCTTCACTTGAAGCACTTTGATCTCCTTTGATATCTTCAATCCAAGCTCTTGGATGTTGGTTTGGAATCATCAAAACTCTTGATTCAACATTCTCCCCCTTTTTGATGATGACAAAACAACTCGCAAACTGGATTAGTACTTGGGTTTGCTTTCACAAGCTCCCCCTCAACATATGCATAAGATATCATATCCAACAGATTAAGTGAAGAGATTCAAGGCACAAAACATTGCAACTAAGAAGTTCATTCATTTAATCAATGGTTACAATACATACTTTAATCAAAGATCAATTCTCAAAACATAAAGAATAATCATCAAAACAAAAACGAAATGCAAGTAAACACAACAAAATACAACAGGAAGATGCAGCCTAAGTCCTAATCAATCACTTCTTCTTTGTCTTAGTCTTCTTGCTGTATGACTTTCCTTTCCCGGATGACTCAGCAGATTTTCCAGCTTGCTTGGTCCTAGTTTGCTTTATCTTCTCCCCCTTTTTGGCATCATCAAAAAGCCCAACAAAATCCATTGGAGGAGGAATCTGAGAGATAGGAACAGCACGAAGAGGGACAGGAGCAAAAGGAATCTCTGGCTGAACTGGTGCAGGAGGCTCAGCAGGCTCAGGGCTAGGTTCTTCATCACCATCATCTTCGGAGACCTCAAGCAGCTCTTGCATTTCCTGCCTGGAAAGAGCTAGTCGAGCTCTCTGTTCCTCTGAAAGCCCATAAGCAGCGAGAGAATGAGAGGCTGGTTCAGCAGGAGGAAACATTTCTTCAAGCCTTCTCCTTTGAGCTTGTAGTAGAGCATTGTGAGCAATATGTCACGGCCTCGGAACTTTCACGCCTTGAACCGTGCCGGCCTTAGCTTGATCAACCCTCTTGATCCCACGCTAAGTCAGCCGAACCCTCGAGTAGGCAAAGAGAAGCGAACTAGAGAACAAGAGAATGCTCACACAAGAGAGTTTGAGAGAATACTCACAATTGCACTCAAATGCTTGGTTGTCTTACAAATGAAGTGGGAGGGTGTATTTATAGGCCTCCCCCATGGTTCCAGAACTTTCCCACCTCCTCAATGGACGGTGGAGATTAATTTGATCTAACGGCTTATATCGATCCTCTAGAATTCTCTACAAGATATTTACAAAGAATTCTCTAGAAAGTACAAGAGAAGAAACCTATCTATAAGGTTCTAGAACTATGTACAAGGTTCAAGAGAAATCCAGCCTCTTCAAGATCTCTCTGGAACGTTCTGGAGGCTTCTTGTTAAACCTCACGAAAAATTCGTGACATTCTCCCCCACCTAATCCGGTGACGTCCTCATCACTGCTTCATCTCTGTACCAGCGGAGGTGGTCTTCAAACTGCTAAAGATCTTCTTGTGACTCCCATGTTGCCTCGCTCTCTGGCAGTCCCTTCCATTTCACCAAGTATTGGGTACTTGGTGGCACTCCCCTTCGTCCCACGACCCTGTGAGCAAGTATCTCTTCGACCTGTCTATCGTAAGACTTAGTTATCACAGGTGGTGCTCTGGTGGAGATTCCTCGATGGGGCTCATCCTTGTCTTCATGGAAAGGCTTCAACATGCTCACATGGAAGACAGGATGAATCTTCAAATTTGGTGGCAAGTCCACCTTGTAGGAGACCTTCCCGACCTTCTTCAAGACCTTGTAAGGACCCTCATTTTTTCGAATGAGGCCCTTATGACCCTTCCTGAAGGCCTTGAATTGTTGTGGGAGAAGTTTCACCATCACCAAGTCTCCCACTTGGAACTCAGATGCTCGCCTCCTCTTGTCAGCGAACTTCTTCATCCTCTTGGCTGCCTTGACAAGGAAGGATCTAGTCTCGTCGGCTTGTTCCTGCCAAGACTTAACCATATGGAAGGCTCCTGGACTTTTGCCCTTATAAGTTGTAGCAAGGGCATGGGGCGTCAGAGGTTGCTGTCCCGTCACCACTTCGAAGAGACTTCTCCCCGTGGACTCGCTCCTCTGTAAGTTGTAAGAAAACTGGGCTACATCCATCAACTTAGCCCAATCCTTTTGGTTGGCACTCACAAAGTGCCGAAGATAACACTCCAACAATGCATTCACTCGTTCTGTTTGCCCATCCGTCTGAGGGTGAAAGCTAGTCGAGAAGTGCAACTCTGTCCCCAATAGCTTGAAAAGCTCAATCCATAGCTTTCCCGTGAATTGGGGATCTCGGTCACTGATGATAGTCTTGGGCAACCCCCAAAACTTCACCACGTTCTTAAAGAACAGGCGAGCCCCTTCCTCTGCTGTACAGTCCGTTGGGGCTGGGATAAAAGTCCCATACTTGGAGAATCGATCCACCACCACCATGATGGAACCAAACCCTTCGGACTTAGGCAAGGCCGAGATGAAGTCCATGGAGACACTCTCCCATGGTTGGCTTGGTGTAGGCAACGGCTCTAACAATCCTGCGGGAAGTTGGTTGTCTACCTTGTCCTGTTGGCACACAATACAAGTCTTCACATAGGCCTCCACGTCATCCCTCATGTGAGGCCAGTAGTAGGCAGCTTCCAACAATGCCAACGTCCGCCTCTGTCCCGGATGACCAGCCCATTTAGAGTCATGACACTCCTTGATCAAATCTTTCCTCAAGTTGTCCCACTTAGGAACAAAGAGTCTTCTTCCCACAGTATACAGGAGTTCATCCTCAACCCAAAACCTTTTAGTTTTGCCCTCCTTAGCCAAATCCACAAGCTGCTGGGCTAAGGGGTCTTGAGTAATGCCTTGCTTGATCTTGCTGATCAAGTCCCCACTGGCTTGGCTGATGGCTGCTAGTTCAGCCTTCCTGCTCAAGGCGTCAGCAACAACATTGGCTGTTCCTGGCTTGTATTCCAACACATAATCGAATTCAGCCAGGAAATCTTGCCACCTTGCTTGCTTAGGGGAGAGCTTCTTCTGCCTTTGGAAGTAGCTGGTGGCAACATTGTCGGTCTTGATCACAAACCGCGCCCCTAGCAAGTAATGTCTCCAAGTGCGCAAGCAATAAACCACGGCCGTCATCCCCTTCTCTTGGACCGTGTACCGCCTCTCAGTATCATTGAGCTTGCGACTTTCAAAAGCAATCGGATGCCTCTCTTGCATTAGGACCCCTCCTATAGCGAAGTCAGAGGCATCAGTGTGTACCTCAAAAGGTTTAGTGAAGTCCGGGAGAGCTAACACAGGTTCCTCTATAACTGCCATCTTAAGCTCCTCAAAAGCTTCCTGGCAACCCTCAGTCCACGCCCATAGCTTGTTTTTCTTCAATAACTCCGTAAGAGGTGCTGCTCTAGTGGAGTAGCCCTTGATGAACCGCCTATAGTAGTTGACCAACCCAAGGAAAGACCTCAACTCTGTCACTCGAGTTGGGGGATCCCACTCCTTGATAGCTTGAACCTTTCTCCCATCCATGCGCAAGGTTCCTTGGGCTATGACGTGCCTGAGGAAGTTCACTTCTTCCCTCGCGAAGGAACACTTCTCCTTCTTCACATATAGCTCATTTTCATGCAGGGTCTTGAACACGGCTCGTAGGCGCTTGGCATGCTCCTCCAATGAGTCGCTATAAACCACGATATCATCCAAGTATACCACCACGAACCGATCAAGATAGGGATGAAAAATCTTATTCATGAGAGTATAGAATGTGGCCGGTGCATTGGTCAACCCAAAAGGCATCACCAACCACTCGAAAGACCCGTAGCGTGTCACACAAGTAGTCTTGGGCTCATCTCCTTCAGCAATCCGAACTTGATGATACCCTGACCTCAAGTCCAGCTTGGAGAAGTACCTTGCCTTCCCTAACCTATCAAACAAGTCAGCTATCAAAGGGATAGGATACTTGTTCTTGATAGTTACCTTATTGAGAGCCCGATAGTCGATACATAACCGCAACGATCCGTCTTGTTTCTTTTGGAACAAGACCGGTGCTCCATAAGGTGCCTTGGATGGTTGGATGGATCCAGCATCGATCAACTCCTTTAGTTGCTTTCGTAACTCTTCCAACTCAGACGGTGCCATCCTGTAAGGTGCCATGGCAGGTGGTTTAGCTCCCGGTTCCAACTCGATCTTATAATCTACCTCTCGACGAGGTGGGAGCTTCTTTGGTAGCTCCGGTGGCATCATGTCATGGTTCTCCTCAAGAACCTGCTGGATGACTGAGGGAAGTTCTTCACGCATCTCCTCCCCTAGGCCCACCTCCTTCAAGGCTGCCAGGTAGGTAACTTCTCCCCTCTTGAAGCCTTTCTTCAGTTGCATGGCTGACAGCTGATTCCTGCTAGGCCCACTGGTTGCAGGTATCATGGCAGCAACTCCTTGGTCTAGAACACATAAGGCATTGAAGTGGGGCATAGGAAAGATGTTATGTTTCCTCATGAACTCCTGGCCAAGGACCACTTGTAGTCATCCATTGGAGCGACTGTGAAATCTGCCTTGCCACTCCAAGATCCCAAGCACAACTCAACCCCTTGAGCTATGCCATGAATAGGTTTAGGAGGAGAGTTGACAGCCTTCATCATACCTCCTCTAGCCATAACCTTGAGACCAATCCTCTTGGCCTCCTCTGGGGTGATAAAGTTGTTGCCGGCCCCAGTATCTACCATGATTGAGACAAGTTTCCCATTCAACTTTGCCTCAACGTACATTAACCCCGTACTCTTGGTAGGCGTGGGCGTAGGCTTGAACTTCAAGGCATTGAGTAATCAGAGAGAACCCAACTCCGCACTCCCTTCTGCCTGGGCCTCTTGTTCCTCCACTATGGCTGCCAAGCTCCCTAGCTTCGGGCAGTCTTTCATGCGGTGAGGACCCTTGCACACAAAACAACTGATGTTTGTGTTGGAGTTCTTCTTCTGGTTGTCATACTTCTTTTGCGGTGGCTTGTTGTCTCCACCCTTGTTTACTCCCTTGCCTTTGTCTCCCCCATCTTTGCCCTGATTGTTGGGTTTGGAAGACTTGGGCTTGGAAGATTCACTCTTCTCCTTCTGATAGTCGGTGAGACTTTCGGCCACGGCAATAGCTTCATCAACGTCCTTCACGCCTCGGCGCTGCAACTCATGCTTAGCCCAATTTTGAAGGCCATCAATGAAGTGGAACAGAAGATCCTCGCTACTCAAGTTGGGAATCTGAAGCATCAAGGTAGTGAACTCCTTCACATAATCTGAGATAGTGGTCTTGTGCTTCAGCTCCCTCAGCTTCTTGCGCGCCTCATAGACCAAGTGTTGATGGTGCAAAGACCTTTCTCCATGTCTGCATGTTTTCTACGCCACCATAGCATAGCATTATCAGTGAGGAACAAGGAAGCAGTATGTACCTTGGCTTGGTCGTCACTCAACCCCAAGCTCTCGGCATAGTGCTCCATTTGCCATAGGAAGTTCTCCACCTCCTTAGCATCGCGAACGCCTTTGAATTCCTTCGGTTTGGGAAGATCTAGCTTCACTTCCCTTACTCCACTAGTTCCAGCCACTAGGGAGTTTCTCCCTTGGTTCTCCAAGGAAGTCTTGAGTGCATCCAACTACCGCTGCATCATTGTGATGGCATCCATCACATTTCCCTCCAGCATCCTCATTGATTCAGCACGCTGATCCTCAGAGTTCCGGATATTCTCCACTGTAGCCTTGAGACCCTCAAGCTCATCCAATGTATAGGACTCAAGAATTGTGAAGTCACTCTCCAGCTTGTTTACCTTGTTAGTTACCTCCAACAAGGTGTCCTATAAATGACCAGCTTGAATCGAGAGAGAAGTAAAGTCTTCAGCACTTACCTTACTAGTGATGTGACCCTTCTTGCTCCCTTGATGAGTAGCCTGGGTCTCCTTTCCCCGCACCTCTTCATTGAATACTCCAGTCTCAGTCGACATCCTTGCCCACGAACCAAAGCTTCAACAAGGCTCCCTCGAACCTAAGCTCTGATACCACGTTGTCACGGCCTCGGAACTTTCACGCCTTGAACCGTGCCAGCCTTAGCTTGATCAACCCTCTTGATCCCGCGCTAAGTCAGCCGAACCCTCGAGTAGGCAAAGAGAAGCGAACTAGAGAACAAGAGAATGCTCACACAAGAGAGTTTGAGAGAATACTCACAATTGCACTCAAATACTTGGTTGTCTTACAAATGAAGTGGGAGGGTGTATTTATAGGCCTCCCCCATGGTTCCGGAACTTTCCCACCTCCTCAATGGACGGTGGAGATCAATTTGATCTAACGGCCTATATCAATCCTCTAGAATTCTCTACAAGATATTTACAAAGAATTCTCTAGAAAGTACAAGAGAAGAAACCTATCTACAAGGTTCTAGAACTATGTACAAGGTTCAAGAGAAATCCAGCCTCTTCAAGATCTCTCTGGAACGTTCTGGAGGCTTCTTGTTAAACCTCATGAAAAATTCGTGACAAATAGCTTCAAAATCAATAACAGGCACAATGCTCCTTTCCTCATTGAGTGCAACTTGCAGAAATGGTGAAGCAGATAGGGATGCCACTAGCTGCTCAACTTGCTCAATTTCTTGGGTGGAAAGGATAGAGTCTTGAGCAACTGTTTCACTAGGCTCAAGAGGGCTTGACTTCTCCAGACCCTCTTCCTCTATGCCATAGTCCAGGGGAGGACCAGGACTTGCCTCATTACTGGAGGCCTTTGGAGTACTTTCTGCGCCAGCTGGTTCAGATTCTTGTGCCTCAACACCAGGAACAGGAGAATCCATTTCAAACGGACTTGGAGGCACAGGGGATGGAGACAGAGTAGGCTCAGGGACACCAGGCTGAGGTGGAGCTGAAGTTGTAGGAATTGCATTTTTATCTCTTCATAAGCATCAGCCACCACTTTCATATTCATAGCCAACTGATGGATCTGATCTTGCAGGTGAGCAAATTTGACATTTTGCTCATCCTGAATGCTAAGAATGAGTGTTGACAAACTGTCAAACAACTCAGTGATCTTGGTAGGCTTGGCCCATGAGGAGGGAGTGGAAGGAGGGTGAGTAGGCCGGGAGGGAGATGAAATTGGCTGAGAAGGCTGAGGTACAGATCTGCCAGGGGCCTCAGAAGTGCCTTCTTGTTGGAGGGAAGCATCAGCAACAAAGAACAAATCTTCAGATTTCCCTGCTCCCTTTCCAACCCATCTTCCTTCATCTCTTTCAATACCCATCCTTTGCAGTTCCTCTTCTTTGAATGCCTCTGTGAGTTTCCCTTTCCCCTTTTCAATGTGTTGAATCCTAGCATACTGCAGGATTCTTGAAATAATTGCTGCATAGGGGAGTGTGGAATCCTTCCTCTGATCCCTAGCCTTTATCATACGCTGGAGGTTGATATGACCCATATTGATTAGCTTCCCACGTATGATAGCTGTCATTACATGAGCCTCTGCCCTGGTTATTAGATTGAAGCTTCCACCTTTGTTGAATATGATCCTGGACACTATGTAGTGCAGGATCCTCACTTGAACACTGAGGTCTGTGGGCTTCAACAGATTTATTATTGGCCTATTCTCCCTTCTTCTGAATAAGGTGTCCAAGATAGTGCTCTCTTTGTAATTCAGAAAGGAGCCACCTTCTTCATCAGCTGTGCTTGCCTCGTCCATATACCCAGAGGCTGTGATGTCAATTTTCAGCCCATCTTATCCTGGAATTTCCAGCACCTCATTGAATATTTCATCAGCAAGCCAAATGGTCCTTGATCTCAAGTTGACCTCCCATTTCATTTTCTTGCTGTTGTATTGAAGAGAGGCATACCAAGTCTTTACTACCTCATCGTCATATTTTTCAGCAATTTCCAACAGATTCTTGTATCTTAACAACCATATTCCAGCATCAAAGTTGTTAGATATTAAGAATTGTTCTATATTCACATAGTGAGGCTTGATTACCTTTTTGTTGGCAAACTTGGTAGAATATTCTTCTTAGATCTCAGGAGTGCTCCAGAGTGGTAGTGTAGTTAGTTGGTACTCTCCAGATTCTGTAGAAGAGGAGGAAGCAACAGCAGCAGTATCAGCAGAAACAGGAACCGAAGGTTCTGCAGTTTTTGGTGAGGAGGGTCCTGCTTTCTGTGAATCTGCCTTGGATGATGATTTCTGGCGTTTGGATGGTGTTGCTTTACTGGGTTCGGCCTTTCTCTTGGATTTCTCTCCTTCCTTGGTAGCATATTGAGATTTTACTGCTCTTTTTGGCCGAGTTCCAGCTTTCCCTGCTCCAGGATTCTTGACTCTCGCCATTTCTTGGTTGAAAGTTGCAGAATGTGGCTGAGAATAGGTTTATAGGGTACGAAATGAAGTTTAAACGGTGGGAATTGACAGTTTTTGGACAGGATTTAAGAGGATTGAAGAGAGGATCAGAACAGACTCAGAGGATTTACAAATAGGGTTGCGTCTGTTCAAGAGAAAACCGTCAGTTTTAACGTATGTAACCGTCTGACAGACGAATTTTGAGGGGTCAAAATTTGAACTTCGGGCAGTTACAAGTTAAACCGTTCAGCAAAGCTTACTGACAAACGAATTTTCATCCTGAAAGTTCGTCTGACAGTGGCTTGAATCAAGCAATACAGGCACAACAGACAAATTTTGTTCCACCAAAGTTCGAATGTTGAAGAGAAAATAGCAGGCAACAATCAAAACATCAACCAATAGACGAATTAAGCATGCGGAACTTCATCTTTCAAGCATTCAACAAGAACATGATTCAACAGACGAATTTTGAACTGGAACTTTGAATTTTTCAATTTTTGTAAGGATTGTCCAACATTTGTTTGTTAAGAAGTGATAATTCGTATAACAATTATGGACAAACATAATTTTGAAATTTTTGTTTTTGAAAATTTGAACTTTCAGGATTCAACAGACGAATTTCGAGGTATCACCGAGAACTGTTCCAAGGCATAACAGGCCGAAGTTCGTCTGTTTGTCAGCTAAAATTCAAATGTTGACCACGTTGACCAGTTCAGAAACACAGTTTATAAAGCAAAATACGTCTAACACACATTTAAAACACGAATTTCATCTTTAAAAACTTACAGAATGGATCCAGAGCTTAGGATTTTCATCAGTTACTTCTCTTTCTGGTTGTTCTACTCTGTAGTGCTCCAATCTTTCAAACTTTCAACCATTGATTCTCACAATGAGCACCTGCACCTAAAATTAAACATACTCCGATGCTCAAGTTAGAATTAATTTTAATATTGAAAATTTTAAAGATAGAATTACACAGGAATAACTTACAGTTCATTGGGATTTACCATTCCCAATTCTCTCCTTATTTTGCAATGCCTGTCTTCTGATAGAGGTTTTATGAGTATATCAGCAACTTGATCCTCTGTTGGGATGTACTCCAATCTGACTTCTCCTTTCAGAACGTGATCTCTTATGAAGTGGTGCCTAACTTCAATATGTTTCTTCCTTGAATGCATGACAGGATTCTTGGTGATATTTATGGCACTTTGGTTGTCACACATGATTGGTATCTCTTTCATTTTAACCTCAAGATCTTCAAGCTGCTGCTTCATCCAGATGACTTGGGCACAACAGCTTCCAGCTGTAACATACTCAGCTTCTGCAGTGGATAGTGCCACACTGTTTTGTTTTTTGCTGAACCATGAAACCAGGGACCCTCCAAGAAACTGACAGGTTCCACTTGTGCTTTTTCTGTCAGTTTTGGATCCCTCAAAATTAGCATCAGTATATCCTTTGAGATCTTCCCCATTGCCTTTTGGATACCAAAGACCCATCTGTGATGATCCAATAAGATATCTAAAAATTCTTTTCACAGCAGTTGCATGGGTTTCTTTGGGGCATGATTGGAACCTTGCACACATGTAGACACTGAACATAATGTCAGGTCTGCTGGCAGTTAGGTACAGCAGGGATCCAATCATTCTCCTGTACTGAGTAATGTCAAACATCTTCCCA
This sequence comes from Adenanthera pavonina, assembly GCA_026686845.1. Lineage (NCBI taxonomy): Eukaryota > Viridiplantae > Streptophyta > Magnoliopsida > Fabales > Fabaceae > Adenanthera > Adenanthera pavonina. The sequence goes on along the minus strand of JAIVEN010000019.1, from coordinate 3,021,794 downwards.
TTCTCATCCATGTCCAGTTTGATTGCAGTAGCCATAGGTGTTCCCATTGGCTTGGCATTCTCCATTCCAAACTTCTTTAGCAGCTCCTTTAGATACTTGGATTGACTGAGAAAGATACCATCATCTTGCTGTCTGATTTGCAGTCCAAGGAAGAAGTTGAGTTCACCCATCATAGACATCTCGAATTCTCCCTTCATTAACTTAGAAAATTTCTTGCAAAGAGCTTCATTAGTAGCACCGAAAATAATATCATCAACATAGATTTGAACAATTAGTAAGTCTTTATTTTCTTTCTTGGTGAATAAGGTTGTGTCAACTTTGCCTCTATTGAACCCCTTTTCAGTTAGAAAATTGCTCTGTCTCTCATACCATGCTTTAGGGGCTTGTTTTAAACCATAGAGAGCTTTCTTCAGTTTATAAACATGGTTTGGTTTTGTAGAATCCTCAAAACCTGGAGGTTGATCTACATAAACCTCTTCCATGATATATCCATTTAGAAAGGCACTCTTTACATCCATTTGATAAAATGTTTTTCATGCATGCATATGCTAGCAATATTCTTATAGCTTCTAATTTAGCTACCGGTGCAAAGGTTTCTTCAAAATCAATACCTTCTTCCTGATTATACCCTTTAGCAACCAATCTAGCTTTATTTCTGATTATTGTTCCAGATTCGTCAAGTTTATTTCTGAAAACCCATTTGGTACCAATAACAGGATTATTTTTTAGCCTTGGCACTAAATCCCAAACTTGATTTCTTTCAAACTGATTTAGTTCATCTTGCATAGCTAAAATCCAGTAATCATCAGTTAAGGCTTCCTCAGTACATTTAGGTTCAATTTGTGAAATGAAAGCCCAGTTTATCATTTGGTCCCTTAACTGTTTTCTGGTTTTGACTCTCTCTTGAACATCCCCTATCACTTGATCAACAGGATGATTCCTTTGATATCTCCAAGCTCTAGGGAGTTCTTGAGATATTTCTTCATTATTTTCTTCATCAAACTCTTGTTCCTGGATATCTACCTCTGTGTTAGCAGATTCAGATATCTTTGGAGGTTCAGTTTTACTTTTATCAGAAATGTCCAGTTTTTCAAAGTTGAAAGCAAGATCATCCTCATTGGTAACATGTTTTGAAACAGTTTCATTTTCAATGAAAACCACATGTATAGATTCTTCTACCATATTTGATCTTTTGTTATACACTCTATATGCCTTACTCCTACTAGAATAGCCTAGAAATATACCTTCATTGGATTTGGCATCAAACTTACCCAGATTTTCTTTCCCATTGTTGTGGATGAAGCATTTGCATCCGAACACATGGAGATGGGACAGATTTTGCTTTCTTCCCTTGTACAGCTCGTATGGAGTCTTCCCATGGAGATGTTTATGATGTAGCTTGCTGTGTTCACTGCATCAGCCCAAAACACTTGAGAGAGTTTCTTCTCATTCAGCATAGCTCTAGCCATATCTCCAATAGTTCTGTTCTTCCTTTCTACCACTCCATTTTGTTGAGAAGTCCTTGGTGCTGAGAAGTTGTGGTCAATCCCATGCTCATTGCAGTATTCCAGGAAGTATGCATTTTCAAATTCCCCTCCATGGTCTGATCTGATAGACACAATAGAAATACCATTCTCATTTTGCACTTTCTTAGCTAAGGTTACAAATGCATCAAAGGTATCACTTTTAGAGGATAGAAATAGTGTCCAAGTAAATCTGGAATAATCATCTACAATTACTAGCACATACAGATTACCACCTAGACTCTTTACCCTAGAAGGTCCAATTAAGTCCATATGCAGCAACTCAAGTGGTCTAGTTGTGGTAACTATATTTTTGGATTTGAAGGATGATTTAGTTTGTTTTCCTTTTAAGCATGCATCACATTCTTTATCTTTTTCGAAGGATATTTTTGGCAGGCCAGTAACTAGCTCGTTTTTAACCAATTTAGACAATTGATTCATATTAACATGAGCTAATCTTCTATGCCATAACCAACTATTGTTATCTTGACTGATTAAGCATACAGAATCTAAGGGAGGAAGTTCATCAAGATCAATAGTATAGCAGTTACCTTCCCTTTGAGTTTTTAGGATTACTTTGTGATCACTTTTTCTGATGACCAAGCAAAACTTTGAGTCAAACAGCACCCAATTTCCTCTATCACAGGTCTGACTCACGCTCAGCAAATTGTGGTTGAGGCCAATTACAAACAGCACCTCTTCAATGGATGTTTCTGGATTTTTGCCCACAATGTCAATGCCAACAACTTTACCATATTGATCACCTCCAAAGGTCACCTTTCCTCCTTTCTTGTCTCTAAGGGTGATGAACTTCTCCTTATCACCAGTCATGTGGCTTGAGCAGGCACTGTCCATATACTATTTGTTGCTCTTCTTAGTTTTAAGACAGACCTGCAAAACAATGTTCATGTTTTCCTTTTAGGTACCCAAATTTGCTTGGGTCCTTTTCGGTTAGTAGATCTTTCCCTAGATGCAGATGCAACTTTGGGAACCCATTCAACTTTTCTGCCAAGTCCTTTTTTCTTTAAAGCGCAGGAACTGGAAATATGTCCCTTTTTGTTACAGAAATGACAGGTAGTGAAAGGACTGCTAGATTGAGAAGCAGGAAGAAAACAATGTAGATAATACTTTTGTCTAGCATGCCTTGGTTGATCATATGTTTCAATGTGAGGTGATGCATTATTTTTCTTTTTATTGCTCTCAGCATGCACAAAATGTCTCATATATGCATTCTGGTTTTTCTTCCTAATCTTTTCCTTGACAGCATATGGATCATAGCCAAGACCAGCTTTTCCTTGTGATATTCTTTGGCTCCCCATCAAAGCAAACAACATATCTTTACCTCTAGTGAGCCTAGACATGCTTTTAACTAAATAATCATTAGTTTGCTTAAGTTCATTGCATGAAGTGCAGCAAACAGATTCAGTAGTAGGTAAAGAGGAAATTTCAGAAACTATGCTTTGAGATTCTAGCTTATTTATCTTTTTCTTTGCCAATTTCAGTTCTTTAGCAACTTTAATGAATTCATCATGAAGCTCATGAAATGCATCCAGTAATTCAGAATAGGAAGGTTCAGATTCATATACCTCTTCTTCCTGATCACTGCTGCATGAGGGTGTGGCTTCTTCAGAAGCAAGTGCCATCAGACAAATGTTGGCAATCTCATCCTCATCTTCTTTTTCCTCATCTGAGCTGTTGCCCCATATAGATGAGATGTAGGCTTTCTTCTTCTTCCCTTTGTCAGCAACTTTCTTTTCTTTTTCTTGCTTCTTGAGGAATTGGGGGCAGTCCCACTTTATGTGTCCCTACTTCTTGCACTCATAGTAAGTCACAGGTTCTTTTGCCTCTTTCTTGCTTTCTCCAGCAGCTCCCTTCTTGAAGAATCTCTTGTTCTTCTTCTTGCTGTAGAATCTTCCAAATTTTCTGACCATCATAGCCAGAGTTTCCTCATCCAGCTCATCTCCATCGTCAGATTCTTCTTCCTTTTCATCAGCAGCTTTGAGGGCAAGGCCTTTTGTAACATCCCTAAAATATTAGATAACTAAAAATGCATAGAGAATTTGCAAAAACGGTCAGACACCGTTTTGCATGAAATAAGGTAAAGAGAGCAATTATCTCGGTTAGAAGGAAAAATGAAAAAAATGACCATTTTACCCTTAGGAAAAAAAAATAAAGGAAAAAAAAAAGAAAGGAAAACGAGAAAAAAAAAAGAAAGAAAGGAAGGCGGTGGGCGCATGGAGGGGAATGAAGTAAATTTTATGAATTTTGGTGAAAATTACACCTAAAAACCCAGAAATTTTAAAAATGATAAAAATGTCCCGGGTTAAGGGTATTTTTGTAAATATGAAAAATTATAGTCAAAATGAAGCTCTCAATGAGTTAAGACCATTGGAATATAGTATGGAATTTATTGAGATCAAGATAATATTTATTGGGTAATTATAATTTAATATTAATGTCTTACCCGATAAATGTCAGTCTGGACTGCAGGAAAAAGCAGTATTCATTCAAGAAAAATGTGTGGGTCTTATATTTGGACCAATTGGGATAATTATATTATGGTGATTTTATGATTATAATTAGTATCCCAATAATAGTAAAATATACTGCTAAAGTAGCTTTAATTGTCCAGACCGGTTTAGGATATATCCGGATAAGTAAATAACTAAAATTTTTGGACCAAAATACCCTCCATTTCGTGCTGACCAAGCTGCACATGATAGAATTATATTATTCAATTAATTATGTCATTTTCAAGAAAAATCAAGAAGCTTAGGTGGCATAAATTGATTGGTTGACAAAGTTTATAAATACTCCCTCCTTGGCTCTCATGTGTGCGTCATATTTGGGCAAGAAAAGAAGGGGAGAAGCTGCAGCAAAGTGATGAAGAAAGGAAGCTACGTAGGAGGAAAGAAAAAGAGAAGAAAAAATAAGGAAGAAATGCAAGGAAAATTGGTAAGCAAACCTCTTGTTATCTTTAAGTGTTCTAGCATAGTTCCTAAGCTCTATGAGTTAGTTCCCTTGAAATTTTCTCTCCTTCATCCACTGTTCTAATCTGCCCAATCATGATTAATGGAAAGAAAAGTTGTTTTAAAGTCATAAAATCATGATTTGATATGAGATTTTGCAAGAGGAAGCAAGTATAGTATGATTTAAGTAAGTTTTGTGAAAAACCAATTTCTTCCTCTTAAGAACAGATTTTGGTCAGACTAATAAGGTGGGAAGGAGATGGATTTTCATGTATTTGATGGTAAAAATGGATTTCCCATGGTCCAAAACCTTAAGAGCAAGTATGGGGTTAAATAAAAAGCTTAAGGTGAAGAAAATGAAATTCTAGGGTTTTGTGAGTCTTTAAGAAGTAACTCATGAAACCAGTGAATAAAGTGAGTGTTTAATGGTGTAGTAGGAATTGATAAAGCCCAAGTAAGTTCTTAAAGGAGGGGGAACCAAGTGGTGAAGCATTAGATTCAAGAGGAAGAGTCAAAGGAATGCTTCAAGGTAGCTAAGTTTCATATTCTTGCTTTATGTTCTTTCATTGTCTTTCTATGATTAAATTGTGTTGCCATATTGCAATTGTGATTTCTTTGATTGGTCTTGGCTGTTAAATGAGGGGTTTTATTCCCTGGGATGTCCATTTTCTAAGCCGTTATGCTGCCGAAATTTTGATGACCAATGTGGCAATTTATTGTTAAAATGTGATTGATATGATTGAATGCGATCAAATGTGAGTTATTTGACATGATTGACATAATTGCATGAAATGTAACTTGCTACTGAGATTGCCCCCAATCTCATCCCCTCAAGTATCCCAAATGACTAGGCACAAGCAATGTCAAGGAGATCAAGGAGCCAAAGAGAATGAAAGGGGAGAATGATGCTTGATGATAATTTTAAGCTATGATTCCATATTTTAAAATAATGTATAAAAATTATGTATATGCATATGGATCTGTATTCTTGTACTATTATGTTCTTATGAGCATTATGAAATGTTTGGCATGGAGTTGAAACATGGAATGATCATGTGAGCTTATTATGAAGTCTACTTTGCCATGTTATATTGTTAGAAGTTCATTTAGTAGCAATGAAAGAAAAGTTAACACTGTTTGACCGAGACAGGGTAAGTAAGTCAAGTGTTATATATGCTCTGAAAGTAGAGATAACAAGCTTTCCAATGAGCTAAAGAACACTCAATTTGGATATGTGTACAATTTATAGCATATTTTTGAAGTTAAGGGTCAAAACTGGACAGTGATGTGAAGACTGCGAATTTGACTGAATATATTACTTCTATTTTAAAAGTGATATAAAATCGTACAGAGCTCCAAAAATTCAGTGGCTTATGAAAATATTTATCTTTTGAGGTTAATATGCCACTAGTTTGAGTTCAATTGGAGCTGTACAATAAGAGATATAGAAGTTTTCCCAAGACTGTTCCAGTAAAACTGATGTTATGATCCCTAGTGATTCAAATTGATACTGTGCCCTGTCTAGACCAAATAAATGTATAAGAAAAATATGAAGGAAAGTATACATATATATCTTTCCAATGGAATATATAATGCATGATTTGGCTCAGTATAGAGTTAGATATGAATTTTTAAAGTTATGGCCAAAATCCTGGAAAAGAGAGAAATGACCATTTGTATAGTGTAAGTTTGAGCAATAAACTGTACTAATTGGTCAGATTAAAGGAAATTTTCATATTTTTTTATTGTATATCATGTTTCTAGCTTCATTTATAGACTTGAACCACATTGATACGATTTTTATGGATTAAGTTATGATTTTTCAAAGTTCATCCAGAAAACTTAAGAACCAAATGAATAGTACCATGTTTTTTTTAATTTAAATATTTTGGTTCTATTAATGGTTCAAGCTCTTAATATGAGCTAACTGGACATTGTACATACTCTAATATATGGGAAAATATAGATAAAAGTAAGATGTTACACCTTTCTTCTTTCTGTCCAGCCCAACTTCCTTGAGTGCTTTGATTTTTCCTTCATACTCCTCAAGGCTGCCGAAGAGAGCTGTGACAGAGGCCATTGATTCTCCTCTGGCTTCTTCTATTGCTGTAACCTTGGGCTGCCATTCTAGAGGGAGAGCTCTGAGTATCTTTCTTACTTTCTCAGACTGAGTGTATTCCTTTCCCAGGCTCTTCAGTTGATTCACAATGAGAGTAAATCTCTTTTGGAGCTCCTTTACAGTTTCTCCTTCAGCCATTCTGAAGCTTTCATACTCTCCTATGCATGTGTTCAGTCTGTTCTCTCTGACCCCAGTTGTTCCTTCATGTGCAATCTACAGAGTATCCCACATCCTTTTTGCAGTGGAGCAAAATGAGACTCTGTAGAATTCGTCCTGATTCAGGGCACTGACTAAACAATGCTTTGCTTTGAAATTCAGTAGGACTCTCCTTCTGTCTTCATCATTCCACTCTGCTTCCAACTTCTCTTTGTGTCTTCCATCTTCAGTTAAAGCCATTGGGACGAAATCTCCTTTTTCAATGACTAACCAAATGTCAAGATCAATTGATTGGAGGTAGATCTGCATCCTCATCTTCCAGTACCCATAATGCTCTCCACTGAAGCCTGGTGGTCTGTTAGTGTTGTTCCCTTCAGGAAGTATACTCTCTCCAAAGCCAGCCATCTTTGTTCCCGGACTGTAAAATCCTTTGAATGGGAATCCGGGCTCTGATACCACTTGTTAGCAAGGCTAACTTCCCAAGAGGGGGGGTGAATTGGGAAGATTGAAAATTTTCTGCACAAAGTGAAGTGGGTGAAGATATCACAGTGTAATGAAAACGAGTAAAACAGAGCAAGCTGAAAAGTAAAGATAAGGAGAAGAAGACTCAATAATTTATCCTGGTTCAGTCTATCCACTTGACCTACGTCCAGTCCTCAAGACAATTCTTGAGATTTATCCACTATACAGCAAGAATTCAATGGGCTTCTTGCTAAAGCCACAGTACACGAGTATGCTCTGTTTCTGGAGCTCTCTCAAACACTCTAAGCACTTTCACAATGTGCTTCCAATCCCCTTGTGATTTCCCCTCACAAGTAAATCTATCTTCCAGATAAAGAGTAGATTGTTTACAAAGATATAACTCTCTTGAATAGAGTAGATATGAAGGTTAAAGTACAGATATTGAAGTTAAGAGGGTAAAAGCTTTTGAGAAGAAGATTCAGCAGAAATTCGGTATATACAAGTTTTATTTGTTACCCACAACTTCAAATGATGTTATATTTATAGTTTTAGGTCTCAACTATCCGTTAGAGACTAAATCTATCCATTGGGGAAGTTATCCAACGATTACTCTGAGAAACTATCCGTTTACCAACCGCATTTAATGTTTCTGACATACTGAAATTCGAATTTTCGTTGGTCAATAGACGAATTTCGAAGGAACAGAAGGTTAAAGCTTCCAACGTAGAAAAACAAAGTTCGTCTGTTCATGAAGTGAAATTCGAATTTTGAAACTTGCAAAATGTTTTCACGTTGTGACATATGAATTTTCAAGAAGAAAGTTTTTCTGTTAAGAATGAACAGTGTTTTCAATTTTCTACAGTGCCCTCGAAATTCGAATTTTGGAAGCCCAAAATTCGTCTGTCCATTAAACGTTCAAAGAGGCACAGTAGATCACTTTCTTCGAAATTCAAATTTTGAAAGGGTGAAATTCGTCTGTCAGAGAGACTCTTTTCAGACTAGTTTCAACATTCGAATGTTACAAGACTTGTCATTCGTATGTCAATGTTTCATTTCAACAGACTCAAAAACATAGCTTCTGAAATTTGAATTTTAGTGTTTAAAGTTCGTCTGTCAGAGAGCAGTTTTGAAACTTTAATTTATTCTTGATCTCAAATGAACTTTAACATTGTTTCAGACGAATTTCTTCTATTTTTTCAAGTTGTGTTTTGTCTGAAATTCGAATTTTGAAAACTCAAAGTTCGTCTGTCTCAGAGAAGCTCCTTTCAGACTTATATGAAAATTCGAATATTGGAAAGCCAAAGTTCGTCTGTCATAGAGCATTTTTCAAACTCAATTTCTTCTTGATTTCAGATGAACTTTAACATAGTTTCAGACGAATTTATTTGGTTTTCACAAACTGCATTTTATCTGAAATTCGAATTTTGAATGTGTGAAGTTCGTCTGTCACTAAAAGGTTTCTTTCAATCTTGGATGAAAATTCAAATTTTGGAGAATCAAAATTCGTCTGACAGAGAGACATCTCTTCAGACTTATTCAGTATTAGCTCGAAATTCGAATTTCCAAAGGCAAAGTTCGAATTTCCAACATGACAGTTCAGTTTAAACTTTCAAACTTCGTCTGTTTGTGGGTATTTTTCAAGTAAGTCAAGATTTAACATAAAATCAAGGTTTGAAAACATCTTTTCTTCAAATCAAAATCTTTTACCCAATCATAACTAAAAACAAAAGATTCTACAAAAGATCTAGCAGCAAATACTCTTCAAATTCCTCACTTTATGCACTTTGATCTCCTTTGATATCTTCAATCCAAGCTCTTGGATGTTGATTTGGAATCATCAAAACTCTTGATTCAACAAAAGTTACATAGTTTATAAGTCATAAATAATATAATTTATTTTAAATTTTGTCCAAATATAAAAGACATGCTCACTTCATATTAGATTAATAGTAATATTAATAGTTATGTAATATTAATATTCATGACTAGTGCATAATTACCTATAAATTTTACTTTTTATCTAATATCAGTGGACTCCATATATGCTGGTATGGAATTTATATGTAAACTTTTTATATTTTATTGTTGCACTCAGCCAAATAAAAGTGTGACCGGCCAGGAATATGAGCTTACCCACATTCCTGCAGCCTTATACTCTTCGAAATATTTGAAACTTAATAAATATGAACATACATCTTCTAATTTGTATTGCGATATATACATTCATTTAAACAAAATGTTACACTTTTGTAGAAATATCAGCAAAGTCCTCTCTATGAATGGAACCTCCCAAAAGTTCTACAGAAGCCCAAAATCAATACAGCATAACAGGTGGGGATCCTACTTATAAACTACATATAGCTTCTATGACTATAATTACAAAAGATAATATAACAATCTAAAATGTTTACATGAACTAAAGGCTAACAGGGACCAAGTAGTAGCCCTTCAATGATCAGCTGGAGGTATAGGATCAGCTCTACTATTTGAGACAAAAAATTTTCCAGTAAATAACATCCCCATTATATAGAGTTAAATAAATAAATGAGATAGGAAATAAAGAAACAGATAAATAGGTCAATAATAAGCTAAAACTTTAACAATGTAAGCAACAATGTAATGTAAACACTTTGAACGTAAAAGATAGTCTCTATCAATAAATCAAATATTTTAAAAAAAGAACCTTTCTTTTGACAGGACCTCAACAAATCGATATAACAAGCGTGGACACATAGTCCACGAGAGTAACTAACCAATCAAGCACAGCTTAAAGCCATGAAATAAGCTTAAGTAAAAACCCACAAATAACAAGCGTGAGTACGAGCTCACGAATAAATATCCCTTCATTCCACGTGTGTTGGCGTCACTTGCATTCCTTTTTAAAAACCTTCAATTTTCATGTCATACTCTTAATTCCTCAACTAAATCCAAACTCTAAAATATACCCCAAAATTCTTAATTCACCATTTAAATAATTCCCAAGCATCCCCATGAGATCATAAAATTCTCTAATTCTATATCCTAACAAGGTTTCATGGATTCATCTAAAATAACAACAAATGGAGTTTCAATCCTTCTATTTTCTCTTATAACTAGATTTTTCTCCCCCACGGCGATACATGCGCAGACACAAGGATGTTTTATTTAGTATTAAAATATATTAAATTAAAAAAAATTTCATCATTAACTCCCCCTATCCCAAAAAATATATATCAAATGACATTAATTAAAATTAATACAAATTAAGAAAATTAAAAAAAAATGAGTTCCACCAAAAATAATAAAAAAAGATACATTTCATCTAAAAAAATTAAATAAATAAAAAAATAATTAGACTCACCTAAAAAAACCATCAAACCAATTAATGGAGTCATACATTTCATAACTGATACAAAGTACGACTTTATTTTATTTTTAATTATATATAAATAAGCAGAAAATTTAATTAGAGAGACACCCATCTACAATAAATCCTTCTTTTGCTCTCAATTCCGCCTAGCTAACACTTTAACTCTTCAATATAATACACATAGAGCAGTTAAGCATCAAAATCCTATTTTGCTCCACCAAATCCCACTACCTGACATTCATCAACACAGGAAGAAAGAAAACAGAAAAGAAATATAGCAACACAAGAGGAAACAGAACAGAGAACGCATAGCAGCAACAGTGGAAGGAAAGAAAATCCTTTAACTCCAAACTCCACGCGTCACAGCAACTAAAATAGAAAGGAATGGAAGCTTCATCACTTAGACACACACCATCCACAGCAGACACAGCAGAAGAGAAAGAGACGGCACTTACTCACTCCGGCGATGTGCTTGCTGAGAGAAGAAAGAAACAGAGGAAGCTGGCATCGAAGATGAAGAAGGAGGCAGGCCACGAAGCTCACACACCAAACGATGGAGCAAGGAAATGAATATGAGAACAGAGAAGGCTTGCCGAAACGGAAAGAAGGAAATGAAAGAAGAAGAAAACAGAGGAAGGCTATGGAAGTTACGGGAATGAGAATGCGAAAGAGGAAAGAGACGAAAATGAAGAAAAAGGGGAGGGAAGTCGGTGAAGGAGAGAATGATAGCGAAAAAGAAATCTAGTATAATGGTCTTATTTTGTCTTATTCTCTACATATATATATATATATATATATTTTGGGCCATTACATTTATATTGGATATGATCAATCTAAAACTACCTACTATTATGATCGGCCGGGTAGCATTGAAATAAGAGAATCACATCTAGGTCTAAAAAAATTGATTTAATAATAGTTTGGTTCTAAAAAATTTTATTAAAAAATGAGTTGCAAATATTTTGAGTCAGTTCGTTCATTTGCTCTACTTTTTGAAAATTATAATTATTTTTTAATAGAATATATCACTTTTTAATGTGAAATGCAAAAATATCCTTTTATAAACAAAATTTGATTAATTAAGAAGGATATATATGAAAAAGCAGTAAAAAAGCTAGGAAAATAGAACTTATATAGGTATTGCTCAGTAAGTTAGTTTCTTAGTTGTAAGGAAAGTGTGAGGCTTAACTTTTTAAACTTTCAGTGAAGCAAGTATCATGGATTTCATTGGTTATTAAGAAGTCTAACTTTTTCTCCCTGGTTACCTCTAACCAAGCAACCCAGCTATTTAGAGATTCATAAATATGAACATATTAGTTATAATAATGATTTGTAATAAAAATTTTCATATTTATAATTCATCATTTAGCAACATTTTTTAAAATCTCAAATGTTACTAACCCCTGTCGGGAGAAAAACTATTTTATCATTTCTAAAAGAATTTGTTGAAAGTATAAAATTTCAGTTAGCAAAACTCAACATTTTTTTTGTAATATCACACGAGGTAGCATTAAATTGATCGTGGACAAGTGAAACCCAAGGGGGGATAAAATTCCGACCTCGGGGGGCAATTTTTTTTCGCCAACTAAAGAAGAGGGCATTGACTTTCTTTTCAGATACTCAACTTTGTTTTAAAGTCTCCTATGCTGTTCTATACTGTATTTGTTGATGTTGATTACGGAAAATCTCACACCTTCAAATCTCTCTCTCTCTCTCGCGTCTTGCCCCACCAGTTTGTTGGTATAAATAGTCACCAACCCAACCATTTTTCCTTAAGCATCTACTACTCTTTCATCCATCGACTCCCCCCCTCTCATTCGATTAACATCCAAAAGCCGACAACAACGGTGAGATTGTCCAAACCCACAAAAACAGAGCATTATTCCTGTGTCAGTGTCAATAATCCCTACAAAGCAACCACATTTTTCTCTGGGATTCCTACGATAGACCTCTGAAGGAAAATAAAAGGAAGAGAAGATATACATACCGATCGAGAAGTATACTTCTACTTGGAGATGATGAAGAGTTCCAGGCGGTAGAAACAAAATCACTCGGAAATTGTTTACAGATTCACCGTAGATACACACTTAGGAAAAATTGAGATGAAGAGAGTGAAAGCGTTTTTTTCAATTAGAGAGAGAAGAGAGAGAGAATTTTCCAGAACCAATTCACCGTTTCACTTTCTGGAAGAGAGAGTCTATTCAAAATGATGAGCTTCCTCCATTTTTTTCACGCACACACACGATAGCTAAAAGTTCTCATCCGTGCGGTGTGAGAGAGCGGTTCCTCTTAACCGTTCCCTCCCTCTCTTCTTAAAATAATAAAAAATCAAAATAATTATTTTATTTTGGGCCTGTGCCCTTTTGTTTGGGCTCTATACCCATCAAGGGTGTAGCCCAACATCTCCCACTCACACTTGATGGGTTAACCTCTTACAATTCTTTCTTTCCATTTCATACTAGGTGTTCTATCGTGACCGCATGGGCATGACGTCTATAATTAGGTATTCTTATACTAGAAATCCTTTTCAAGGACCAGTATAGAATTACCTTACGTATTTCGCATTTATTTTGTTTATGAATTATGCCTTGAATGTCCTAGATTTATCCATATACACTTCATCCATGGCAAATCTAATCCCTCATAAGTTTTTATATATAAACTTAGATCGCCTTACTCTCGTATACTTAGTGTCTACGCTTAAGATATTAACACCATAACTTCTTAACGGACATGTCTTAGACACTAGTATAAGTGTGTATATATTCAGATAATCTTCCTTTTGCCCATATTTCATTTCAATATGAAACAATTGCTTTCCTAGCATAAGACCTTTAGATCGAATTTATCATGACCATTGGATATATGCTAAAGTAGCTAACATTGAATCATTTTCCATGAAAAATGTCAAAGTCATAAGGACATTAATGAGAGTTTTTATTTCTCTCTGGGACTCACACAGTAATGAAGCAGGGATCTATTCACTTACTTCCCAATTGCGGTTTTATTAAAAAACACATGCAGTATGAATTGCATGCTACGATGTTACTCTTATTACATAAGAGCGTATGTCGATTTTGTTTTTGTTGTTAACACCGTACAGATTTAAGTTCAGACACACACAGTGTCTAACCCGAATTCCACCAATCCTTCCACTTATCATAACGTCTTTGTTGGAGAATTCTCATCTGGTTACATGTATTATGGATTGTGGGTATCCATAATTCAATCCAAAATTTATGTTTATTGGATCTCATCCCGACCTATTCTCTTCTTTTGTCAGGGTGACTTATTTTGTATTGTTTAACTGTCATATCTGCTCTCTTACAGATTTGCTAGTAAATACAAAAGATGTCTCATCTTTGCCCACTCTTCATGAGTGTCAAAGGCAATTGCTCGTGTGAGGAAGCCAACCTTATCAACATGTACGACATACTAGACATTGTATATTTTTCATAAGTATATATACTTGAATGACTCAATTATAGAAAAAATGCACTTAATCTTATTCATATAATTGATCATTACATAGATTTGTGTTACATCATATCCTACGAATACGAAGTGATTTTACATGATCAACATATATATCTCTCGGTATTGGCTTGGTGAAGGGATCAGCAATCATTTGACGTGTAGGAATATGGCGAATTGTAACACTTTTCTGTGCTATGGCATCTCTTACAAAATTATACTTGGTGTCTATGTGCTTTGTCTTACTATGATACTTGGGATCTTTAGTGTAGGCAATAGCAGCCTCGCTATCACAGTTTATCAAAATTGGATCCAATTTATCACTAATGATCCCTAAGTGTTTTATGAATCTTTTCAACCATACTGCTTCTTGTACTGCTGCAGAACATGCAACAAACTCTGCTTCCATGGTAGACAAAGCAATACAAGTCTGTTTCTTGCTACACCAAGATATAGCTCCATTGTTTAGTAGAAAAACATATCCAGAAGTTGACTTGCGCTCATCTAGATCTCCTCCCCAATCTGCATCGGAGTATCCTACCAAGCGTAAATCGCTTCCTTGATAACATAGGGCATAATCTGCTGTGCCTTGCAAATATCTCAGGATTCTCTTCACAGCTTTCCAATGTTTCAGTCCAGGGTTTGACTGGTACCTACTGACCAAACCAACTGCATAACAAATGTATGGTCTAGTACACATCATGGCATACATTAAACAACCAACTGCACTGGAATAAGGGACTCTTTCCATCATTTTCTTATCAAACTCACTCTGAGGACACATATCTCAGCTCATATTTTCTCCTCTTGAAATAGGGGTATCCATAGGTTTACAGTTTTTCATGTTGAATCGCTCAAGAATTTTCTCAATGTAATTTTTCTGAGAAAGTGATATTAACTTTCTTGAGCGATCTCTATGGATTTTAACTCCTAGTATATAGTCAGCTTCACCCATGTCTTTCATTTCAAAATTCGAAGATAGCCATTCTTTGATAGCTATAATCGATTTTAGACTATTTCCGGCTAATAGTATATCATCCACATAAAGGGATAATATCACAAGATTCTTTTCAAAATTCTTGATGTATACACAGTGGTCCTCGTCGATCATCTGGAAATCGTACGAGGTTATAGCTTGGTGAAACTTCAAATACCACTGTCTGGATGATTGTTTAAGTCCGTAAATGGACCTTTTTAACTTACAGACTTTATTTTCTTTCCCTTTCTCAATGAAACCTAATGGTTATTGCATATAGATTTCTTCATCCAGTTCACCATTTAAAAATGCGGTTTTTACATCCATCTGATGTAATTCTAGATTTAAACTTGCTACTATTGCCAGAATTAGTCTTATGAAGTTAAAACGCACAACAGGTGAAAAAGTATCTTCATAATCTATACCTTCCTGTTGAGTATACACTTTTACCACTAATCGAGCCTTGTATCGTTCAATTGATCCATCTGTATTTCTCTTAATTTTGAGAATTCATTTATTCCCAATTGTCTTACGTCCAGATGGAAGATTGACCAAATCCCAGACTTGATTTATCCTCATTGAATTCATTTCCTCTTCCATTGCTTTCTTCCATTCATTACTAGCAGGGCATGATAAAGCCTCATGTATTGAACTAGGCTCATCATAATCTTGTGGAGTAACTATAAGTGCAGTCCCTTCTATTGGGAAACGTCTCTTTGGTACACTTTCTCTGTTACTTCTTCGCAGTGGGATCTCTTGTAAGTTATTCTGTTCTTGAACAGAATTTTGTACTTGTCCTTGTGAGCTCCCACTCGAAATAAGAGGTTGAGGTATATAAATTTGTTCCTCAGTTTCTTCATGTATCTCATAAAGAAATACAGTACGATCTACCTCACCCCTGCTAGGAAATTCGTTTTCTAGAAATGTTGCATCTCTAGATTCTATTTCAGTGACACTCCCATCCTGGTTTTCTCCAATGAAAACATAACCCTTAGATTGTTCAGAGTATCCAATAAAGATACATTTCTTCCCTCTTGGACCTATTTTTCCATATTTGTGGGAAGTATCATGGACATAAGCTGCCGACCCCCAGGGTTTTAAAATATTTAAATCCGGCTTCCGATTTGTCCATAGCTTATAGGGTGTTGATGTGACCGATTTTGAAGACACACGGTTAAGTATGAAGGCTGCTGTTAAAATTGCATCTCCCCAATACGAAATGGGTAGATTGGCTTGTGCTATCATGGACCTAACCATGTTTAGTAATGTTCTATTTCTTCTTTCGGCTATACCATTTTGTTGTGGGGTGCCGGGAATTGTAAGTTGCCTTACTATTCCCTTTTCTTCACAGAGCTTTTTGAAATGTTCCGATAAATATTCATGTCCGCGATCGGTTCTTAATGCTTTGATCTTCTTGTCCATTTGATTTTCAACTAAATTCATGTATCGTCTAAAACATTCTAGTGCTTCAGATTTATGTGACATCAAATAGACATAACTGTTAGCAAGGCTGACTTCCCAAGAGGGGGGGTGAATTGGGAAGATTGAAATTTTTCTGCACAAAGTGAAGCAAGTGAAGATATCACAGTATAATGTAAACAACGTGTAAAAACAGAGCAAGTTGAAAAGTAAAGATAAGGAGAAGAAGACTCAGTAATTTATCCTGGTTCGGTCTTTCCACTTGACCTACATCCAGTCCCCAAGACACCTCTTGAGATTTATCCACTCTCCAGCAAGAATTTCAACGGGCTTCTTGCTAATGCCACAGTACACGAGTATGCTCTGTTTCTGAGCTCTCTCAAACTCTCCAAGCACTTTCACTATGTGCTTCCCAATCCCCTTATGAATACCCCTCACAAGTATATCTATCTCCCAGATGAAGAATAGATTGATTACAATGAAATAACTCTCTTGAATGGAGTAGATATGAAGGTTTAAGTACAAATAATGAAGTTGAGAGGGTAAAAGCTTTTGAGATGAAGATTTAGCAGAAATTCGGTATATACAAGTTTGATTCGTTACCCACAACTTCAAATGATGTTATATTTATAGTTTTAGTTCTCAAATATCCGTTAGAGACTAAATCTATCCGTTGGGGAAGTTATCCAATGGTTACTCTGAAAAACTATCCGTTCACCAACCGTATTTAATGTTTCTGACACACTGAAATTCGAATTTTGGTTGGTCAACAGACGAATTTCAAAGGAACCGAAGGTTAAAGCTTCCAACGTTAAAATACGAAGTTCGTCTGTCCATAGAGTGAAATTCGAATTTTGAAACTTATAAAACATTTTCACAATGTGACATACGAATTTTCAAGAAGAAAGTTTTTCTGTAAATCGTGAACAGTGTTTTCAATTTTCTACAGTACCCTCGAAATTCGAATTTTGGATGCCCAAAATTCGTCTGTCCATTGAACGTTCAAAGAGGCACAGTAGTTCACTTTCTTCAAAATTCGAATTTTGACAGAGTGAAATTCGTCTGTCAGAGACCAATTTTGAAACTTAATTTCTTCTTGATTTCAGATGAACTTTCACATAGTCTCAGACGAATTTCTTCTGTTTTCTTAAGTTGTGTTTTGTCTGAAATTCGAATTTTGAAAGAGTGAAATTCGAATGTCACAAAGAAGCTCCTTTCAGACTTATATGAAAATTCGAATGCTGCAAAGTCAAAGTTCGTCTGTCAGAGAGCATTTTTCAAACTCAATTTCTTCTTGATTTCAGATGAACTTTAACATAGTCTCAGACGAATTTCTTTGGTTTTCACAAATTGCATTTTGTTTGAAATTCAAATTTTGAAATTGTAAAGTTCATCTGTCACAGAGAGGCTTCTTTCAGACTTGATGAAAATTCGAATTTTGAAAGACCAAAATTCATCTGACAGAGAGACACCTCTTCAGACTTATTCAGTTCTAGCTCGAAATTCAAATTTCCAAAGGCAAAGTTCGAATTTCCAACTTGACAGTTCAGTTAAACTTTCAAACTTTGTCTGTTTGTGAGTATTTTTCATATAAGTAAAGATTTAACTTCAAATTAAGGTTTGAAAACATCTTTTTCTCAAATCAAAATCTTTTACCCAATCAAAACAAAAACTAAAGATCCTACAAAAGATTTAATAGCAGATACTCAGAAAATCTTCACTTTAAACAACTTTGATCTCCTTTGATATCTTCAATCCAAGCTCTTGAGTATTGGTTTGGAATCATCAAAACTCTTGATTCAACATTCTCCCCCTTTTTGATGATGACAAAACAACTCACAAACTGGATTAGTACTTGGGTTTGCTTACACAAGCTCCCCCTCAACATATGCATTACAGTTTATAAGATATCATTTTCAACAGATTAAATGAAGAGATTCAAAGCCCAAAACATTGCAACCAAGAACATAATTTACTTAATCAAATTGTTGCAATACATATTTCAATTTAAGATCAGTTCTAAAACAACAAACAAGCAAATAATTAAACAACTAAAACAAGATACAACAGGAAGATTCAGCCTAAGATCTAAAACAATCACTTCTTCTTTGGCTTGGACTTCTTGCTGTATGTCTTGCCTTTCCTAGAAGACTCAGCAGATTTTCCAGCTTGCTTGGTCCCAGTTTGCTTTATCTTCTCCCCTTTTTTGGCATCATCAGAAAGCCTAACAAAATCCATTGGAGGAGGAATCTGAGAAATAGGAACAGCACGAAGAGGGACAGGAGCAAAAGGAATCTCTGGCTGAACTGGTGCAGGGGGCTCAGCAGGTTCTTCATCATCATCATCAGAGACCTCAAGCAGCACTTGCATTTCCTGCCTGGAAAGAGCCAGTCAAGCTCTCTGTTCCTCTGAAAGCCCATAAGCAGCAAGAGGAGGAGAGGCTGGTTGAGCAGGAGGAAACATTTCTTCCAGCCTTCTCCTTTAAGCTAGTAGCAGAGCAGTGTGAGCA
This sequence comes from Adenanthera pavonina, assembly GCA_026686845.1. NCBI lineage: Eukaryota > Viridiplantae > Streptophyta > Magnoliopsida > Fabales > Fabaceae > Adenanthera > Adenanthera pavonina. The sequence goes on along the minus strand of JAIVEN010000019.1, from coordinate 3,002,838 downwards.
ATGGCAAGATAATCAATAACAGGTACAATGCTCCTTTCCTCATTGCTTGCTCCTTCTGGCACAAAAGAGGTTGAAATGGCTGCAACCAGTCTTTCAACTTGCTCTGATTCTTGAATGGACAGAATTGAATCCGGAGCATCTTCTTGCATAGGCTCAAGAGGGCTTGATTCTTGAAGACCTTCTTCTTCTAATCCATAGTCCAAGGGTGGACCAGGACTTGCCCCATTGCTAGAGGCCTTTGGAGTGCCAGCTGGTTCAGTCTCTTGCATACCAACATCAGGGACAGGAGAATCCAACTCAAAAGGACTTGGAGGCACAGGAGATGGAGACAGAGTAGGCTCAGGGATACCAGGCTGAGGTGGAGCTAAAGTGGTAGGAATTGCATCTCTAATCTCTTCATAGGCATCAGCCACCACCTTCATATTCACAGCCAACTGTTGGATCTGATCTTGTAGATGAGCAAATTTGGCATTTTGCTCATCTCTAATACTAAGAATGAGTGATGACAGACTGTCAAACAACTTAGTGATCTTAGTTGGCTTGACCCGTGAGGAGGGAATGGAAGGAGGGTATGTAGGCCTGGATGGAGATGGAATAGGCTAAGAAGGCTGAGGTATAGATCTGCCAGGAGCCTCAGAAGTGCCTTCTTGTTGGAGGGAAGCATCAGCAACAAAGAACAAGTCTTCAGATTTCCCTACTCCCTTTCCAACCCAATGTCCTTCATCTCTTTCAATGCCCATCCTTTGCAATTCCTCTTCTTTGAAGGCCTCAGTGAGTTTCCCTTTCCCCTTTTCAATGTGTTGAATCCTAGCATGTTGCAGGATTCTTGAAATAATTGCTGCATAGGGGAGTGTGGAATCCTTCCTCTGATCCCTTGCCTTTATCATTCGCTGGAGGATGATATGACCCATGTTAATTAGCTTCCCACGAATGATGGCAGTCATCACATGAGCCTCTGCCCTTGTTATCAAATTGAAACTTCCACCTTTATTGAAAATGATCCTGGACACAATGTAGTGCAGGATCCTTACTTGTACACTTAGATCTGTGGGCTTCAACAGATTTATTGTGGGCCTATTCACCCTTCTTCTGAATAGGGTATCCAAGATGGTGCTTTCTTTGTAATTCACAAAGGAGCCACCTTCCTCATCAGCTGTGCTAGCCTCATCCATATATCCAGAGGCTGTAATATCAACTTTCATCCCATCTTGTCCTGGGAGTTCCAGCACCTCATTGATGGTTTAATCAGCAAGCCAAATGGTCCTTGATCTCAAGATGACCTCCCATTTCCTTTTCTTGCTGTTATATTGAAGAGAGGCATACCAAGTCTTCACTACTTCATCATCATATTTCTCAGCAATTTCCAATAAATTTCTATATCTTATCAACCATATTGCAGCATCAAAGTTGTTTCATATCAGAAATTGTTCCATATTTACACAGTGAGGTTTTATTACCTTCTTGTTGGAAAACTTGGTGGAATACTCTTCTTGAATCTCTGGAGTGCTCCACAGTGGCAGTGTAGTCAATTCAAACTCTCCAGATTCAGTAGAGGAAGAGGAAGCCATAGCAGCAGTATCAGCGAAGGAACTGCAGATTTTGAAGATGAGGGCCCAGCTTTCTGAGATTCTGACTTGGATGATGATTTTTGGCTTTTGGAAGGAGTAGCTTTACTGGGTTCGGCCTTTCTCTTGGATTTTTCTCCTTCCTTTGTAGCATATTGAGATTTGACCGTCCTTTTTGGCCGAGTTCCAGCTTGTCCTGTTCCAGGAATCTTTACTCTCGCCATTTCTCGGTTGAATGATGCAGAATGTGGCTGAGAATAGATTTAAGGGATGCGAAAGGAAGTTTAATCGGTGAGAAATGATGGTTTTTGGACAGGAGTTAAGAGGATTGAAGAGAGAATCAGAACAGACTTGGAGGAGTTACAAATAGGGTTGCGTCTGTTCTGTGGAAAACCGTCGGTTTTAACGTATGTAACCGTCTGACAGACAAATTTTGAGGGGTCAAAATTCGAACTTCGGGCAGTTACAAGTTAAACCGTTCAGCACAGCTTACTGACAGACGAATTTTTATCTTGAAAGTTCATCTGACAATGGCTTGAAACAATCAATACAACCACAACAGACGAATTTTGTTCCAACAAAATTCGAATGTTGAAAAGAAAAACAGCATCAACAATCAAAACTTCAACCAATAAACGAATTAAGCATTCAGAGCATCATCTTTCAAGCATTCAGCATGAAGAACATGATTCAACAGATGAATTTTGAACTGTAAATTCGAATTTTTCATGTTTTGTAAAGGTTGTCCAACAGTCGTATGTCAAGAAGTGATAATTCGTATAATAGTGATGGACAAACATATCTTTGAAAATTTTGTTCTTGAAAATTCGAACTTCCATATTCAACAGATGAATTTCGAGGCATCAGTGAGAACTGTTCCAAGGCATAACATGCCAAAGTTCGTCTGTTAGTCAACCAAAATTCGAATGTTGACCACGTTGACCAGTTCAAAAACACAGATTATCAATGAAATTCATCTAGCAATCAAACAACATACAGATTCCAACTTTAAAAACTTACAGAGTGGATCCAGAATTTAGAATAATTATCATTCACTTCATTTTCTGGTTGTTCCAATCTGGAGTGCTCTAATCTTTCAAACTTTTAGCCATTGATTTTCACAAGGAGCACCTGCAACTTAAATTAAACACTCTCCGATGCTGAAGTTAGAATTGATTTTAAGATTTAAAACCCTAAAAAGAGAATTTGATAAGAATAACTTACAATTCATTGGGATTTACCATTCACAATTCTCTTCTTATTTTGCAATGCCTGTCTTCTGGTAGAGGTTTGGTGAGTGTATCAGCTACTTGATCCTCTGTTGGGATGTATTCAAGCTTAACTTCTCCTTTTAGAACATGATCCCTTATGAAGTGGTGCCTAACCTCAATATGTTTCGTCCTTGAGTGCATGACAGGATTCTTAGTGATATTTATGGCACTTTGATTATCACACATGATGGGTATCTCCTTCATTTTAACCTCAAGATCCTCTAGCTGGTGCTTCATCCAGATGACTTGGGCACAACAGCTTCCAGCTGCAATATACTCAGCTTCTGCAGTGGATAGAGCCACACTGTTTTGCTTTTTGCTGAACCATGAAACCAGGGATCCTCCAAGAAACTGACAAGTTCCACTTGTGCTCTTTCTGTCAGTTTTGGATCCTGCAAAATCAGCATCAGTGTATCCTTTGAGATCTTCTCCATTGCCTTTAGGATACCAAAGACCCATCTGTGATGTTCTAATGAGATATCTGAAAATTCTTTTCACAGCTGTTGCATGGGTCTCTTTGGGGCATGATTGGAACCTTGCACACATACAGACACTGAACATAATGTCAGGTCTGCTGGCAGTTAGATACAACAGGGATCCAATCATTCTTCTATACTGAGTAATGTCAAACATCATCCCATTCTCATCCATGTCCAGTTTGGTTGCAGTAGCCATAGGTGTTCCCATTGGCTTGGCATTCTCCATTCCAAACTTCTTTAGCAGCTCTTTCAGATACTTGGATTGGCTGAGGAAGATGCCATAATCTCGCTGTCTGATTTGCAGTCCAAGGAAGAAATTGAGTTCACCCATCATAGACATCTCGAATTCTCCCTGCATTAACTCAGAAAATTCCTTGCAAAGAGCCTCATTAGTAGCACCGAAAATAATATCATCAACATAAATTTGAACAATTAGTAAATCTTTATTTTCTTTCTTAGTAAATAAGGTTGCGTCAACTTTGCCTCTATTGAATCCTTTTTCGCTTAGAAAATTGCTTAGTCTTTCAAACCATGCTCTAGGGGCTTGTTTTAAACCATAAAGAGCTTTCTTTAGTTTATAAACATGGTTTGGTTTTGTAGAATCCTCAAAGCCTGGAGGTTGATCTACATAAACCTCTTCCATGATATATCCATTCAGAAAAGCACTCTTTACATCCATTTGATATAGTAAAATGTTTTTCATGCATGCATATGCCAGCAATATTCTTATAGCTTCTAATCTAGCTACTGGTGCAAAGGTTTCTTCAAAATCAATACCTTCTTCCTGATTATACCCTTTAGCAACCAATCTAGCTTTATTTCTGATTATTATTCCAGATTCACCAAGTTTATTTCTGAAAACCCATTTGGTACCAATAACAGGATGATTTTTGGGCCTTGGTACTAGATCCCAAACTTGATTTCTTTCAAACTGATTTAGTTCATCTTGCATAGCCAAAATCCAGTAATCATTAGTTAAGGCTTCTTCAGTACATTTGGGTTCAATTTGAGAAATGAAAGCACAGTTTAGCATTTGATCCCTTAACTGTTTTCTGGTTTTGACTCTCTCTTGAACATCTCCTATCACTTGATCAACAGGATGATTCCTTTGATATCTCCAAGCTCTAGGGAGTTCTTGAGATGTTTCTTCATTGTTTTCTCCATCAAACTCTTGCTCCTGGATATCTTCCTCTATGTTAACAGATTCATATATCTTTGGAGGTTCAGTTCTACTTTTATCAGAAATGCCCAGTTTTTCAAAGTTGAAAGCAAGATCATCCTCATTGGTAATATGTTTTGAAACAGTTTCATTTTCAATGAAAACCACATGCACAGATTCTTCTACCACATTTGATCTTTTATTATAAACTCTATATGCCTTACTCCTACTAGAGTAGCCTAGAAATATACCTTCATCGGATTTGGCATCAAATTTACCTAGGTTTTCTTTGCCATTGTTGTGAATGAAGCATTTGCACCCGAACACATGTAGATGGGACAGATTTGGCTTTCTCCCCTTGTACAGCTCGTATGGAGTCTTTCCAAGGATGGGTCTGATGTATGCTCTGTTGATGATGTAACTTGCTGTGTTCACTGCATCAGCCCAAAACACTTGAGAAAGTTCCTTCTCATTCAGCATAGCTCTGGCCATCTCCCCAATAGTTCTGTTCTTCCTTTCTACTACTCCATTCTGTTGAGGAGTCCTAGGAGTTGAGAAGTTGTGGTCAATTCCATGCTCACTGCAGTACTCCAGGAAGTATGCATTTTCAAATTCTCCTCCATGATTTGACCTGATAGACACAATAGAAATACCTTTCTCATTTTGCACTTTCTTAGCTAAGGTTACAAATGCATCAAAGGTATCACTTTTAGAGGAAAGAAATAATGTCCAAGTGAATCTAGAATAATCATCTACAATTACAAGCACATACAGATTACCACCAAGACTCTTGACCCTAGAGGGTCCAATTAAATCCATATGCAGCAACTCAAGTGGTCTAGTTGTGGTAACTATGTTCTTAGATTTGAAGGATGATTTAATTTGTTTTCCTTTTAAGCATGCATCACATTCTTTATCCTTTTCAAAAGATATTTTTGGCAAACCAATAACTAGCTCATTTTTAACCAGTTTAGACAATTGATTCATATTAACATGAGCTAATCTCCTATTTCATAACCAACTATCATTATTTTGACTGATTAAGCATACAGAATCTAAGGGAGGAAGTTCATCAAGATCAATAGTATAACAGTTACCATCCCTTTGAGCTTTGAGGATTACTTTGTGATCACTTTTTCTGATGACCAGGCAAAACTTTGAGTCAAACAGCACCCAGTTTCCTTTGTTACAAGTCTGACTCACTCTTAGCAAGTTGTGGTTGAGGCCAATCACAAACAGCACCTCCTCAATGGATGTTTCTGGATTTTTGCCCACAATTCTAATACCAACAATTTTGCCATATTGGTCACCTCCAAAGGTCACCTTTCCTCCTTTCTTGTCTCTAAGGGTGATGAACTTCTCCTTATCACCAGTCATGTGACTTGAGCAGGCACTGTCCATATACCATTTGTTGCTTTTCTTAGCTTTGAGACAGACCTGCAAAACAATGTTTATGTTTTCTTTTTAGGTACCCAAATTTGCTTGGGTCCTTTTCGGTCAGTAGGTATTTCCCTAGATGTAGATGCAACTTTGGGAACCCATTCAACTTTCCTGCCAAGTCCATTTTTCTTCAAAGCACAAGAACTGGAAATATGTCCCTTTTTGTTACAGAAATGATAGGTAGTGAAAGGACTGCTAGATTGAGATGCAGGAAGAAAACAGTGCAGATAATACTTTTGTCTAGCATGCCTTGGTTGATCATATGTTTCAATGTGATGTGATGCATTAGTTTTCTTTTTATTGTTCTCAGCATGCACAAAATGTCTTCTATATGCATTTTGGTTTTTCTTCCTAATCTTTTCCTTGACACCACATGGATCATAGCCAAGACCAGCTTTTCCTTGTGAAATTCTTTGGCTCCCCATCAATGCAAACAATATATCTTTACCTCTAGTGAGCCTAGACATGCTTTTAACTAGATAATCATTAGTTTGTTTAAGTTCAGTGCATGAAGTGCAGCAAACAGATTCAGAAGTAGGTAAAGAGACAGTTTCAGAAACTATGCTTTGAGACTCCAGCTTGCTTATCTTTTTCTTTGCCAATTTCAGTTCTTTAGCAACTTTAATAAATTCATCATGAAGCTCATGAAATGCATCCAGTAATTCAGAATAGGAAGGTTCAGATTCATATACCTCTTCTTCCTGATCACTGCTGCATGAGGGTGTGGCTTCTTCAGAAGCAAGTGCCATCAGACAAATGTTGGCAATCTCATCTTCATCTTCTTCCTCCTCATCTGAGCTGTTGCCCCATATGGATGAGATGTAGGCTTTCTTCCTCTTCCCTTTGTCAGCAACTTTCTTTTCTTTTTCTTGCTTCTTGAGGAATTGGGGGCAGTCCCATTTTATGTGTCCCTGCTTCTTGCACTCATAGCAAGTTACAGGTTCTTTTGTGTCTTTCTTGCTTTCTCTAGCAGCTCCCTTCTTGAAGAATCTCTTGTTCTTCTTCTTGCTGTAGAATCTTTCAAATTTTCTGACCATCATAGCCAGAGTTTCCTCATCCAGTTCTTCTCCTTCGTTAGATTCTTCTTCCTTTTTATCAGCAGCTTTGAGAGCAAGGCCTTTCTTCTTTCTGTCTAGCCCAGCTTTCTTGAGAACTTTAATTTTTCCTTCATACTCCTCAAGGCTACCGAAGAGAGCTGTGACAGAGGCCATTGATTCTCCTCTGGCTTCTTCTATTGCTGTCACCTTGGGTTGCCATTCCAGAGGGAGAGCTGTGAGTATTTTTCTCACTTTCTCAGACTGAGTGTATTCCTTTCCCAGGCTCTTCAATTGATTCACAATAAGAGTGAATCTCTTTTGGAGCTCCTTTAAAGTTTCTCCTTCAGTCATTTTGAAGCTCTCATACTCCCCAATGCATGTATTGAGTCTGTTCTCCCTTACCCCAGATGTTCCTTCATGTGCAATCTGCAAAGTGTCCCACATTCCTTTTGCAGTGGTGTATTGTGAGACTCTGTAGAATTCATCCTGGTTCAGGGCACTGACCAAACAATGCTTTGCTTTGAAGTTCAGTAGGACTCTCCTTCTGTCTTCATCATTCCACTCTGCTTCCAGCTTCTCTTTGTGTCTTCCATCTTCAGTTAGAGCCATTGGGACGAAATCTCCTCTTTCAATGACTGACCAGATGTCAAGATCAATTGATTGGAGGTAGATCTGCATCCTCATCTTCCAATATCCATAATGCTCTCCACTGAAGCCTGGTGGACTGTTAGTGTTGTTTCCTTCAGGAAGTATACTCTCTCCAAAGCCAGCCATCTTAATTCCCGGACTGTGAGTTCCTTTGAATGGGAATCCGGGCTCTGATACCACTTGTTAGCAAGGCTGACTTCCCAAGAGGGGGGTGAATTGGGAAGATTGAAATTTTTCTGCACAAAGTGAAGCAAGTGAAGATATCACAGTATAATGTAAACAATGTGTAAAAACAGAGCAAGCTGAAAAGTAAAGATAAGGAGAAGAAGACTCAGTAATTTATCCTGGTTCGGTCTTTCCACTTGACCTACATCCAGTCCCCAAGACACCTCTTGAGATTTATCCACTCTCCAGCAAGAATTTCAACGGGCTTCTTGCTAATGCCACAGTACACGAGTATGCTCTGTTTTTGAGCTCTCTCAAACTCTCCAAGCACTTTCACTATGTACTTCCCAATCCCCTTGTGAATACCCCTCACAAGTATATCTATCTCCCAGACGAAGAATAGATTGATTACAATGAAATAACTCTCTTGAATAGAGTAGATATGAAGGTTTAAGTACAAATAATGAAGTTGAGAGGGTAAAAGTTTTTGAGATGAAGATTTAGCAGAAATTCGGTATATACAAGTTTGATTCATTATCCACAACTTCAAATGATGTTATATTTATAGTTTTAGTTCTCAAATATCCGTTAGAGACTAAATCTATCCGTTGGTGAAGTTATCTAATGGTTACTCTGAAAAACTATCCATTCACCAACCGTATTTAATGATTCTGACACACTGAAATTCGAATTTTGGTTGGTCAACAGACGAATTTCGAAGGAACCGAAGGTTAAAGCTTCCAACGTTAAAATACGAAGTTCGTCTGTCCATAGAGTGAAATTCGAATTTTGAAACTTATAAAACATTTTCACAATGTGACATACGAATTTTCAAGAAGAAAGTTTTTCTGTAAATCGTGAACAATGTTTTCAATTTTCTACAGTACCCTTGAAATTCGAATTTTGGATGCCCAAAATTCGTCTGTCCATTGAACGTTCAAAGAGGCACAGTAGTTCACTTTCTTCAAAATTCGAATTTTGACAGAGTGAAATTCGTCTGTCAGAGACCAATTTTGAAACTTAATTTCTTCTTGATTTCAGATGAACTTTCACATAGTCTCAGACGAATTTCTTCTGTTTTCTCAAGTTGTGTTTTGTCTGAAATTCGAATGTCACAAAGAAGCTCCTTTCAGACTTATATGAAAATTCGAATGCTGCAAAGTCAAAGTTCGTCTGTCAGAGAGCATTTTTCAAACTCAATTTCTTCTTGATTTCAGATGAACTTTAACGTAGTCTCAGACAAATTTCTTTGGTTTTCACAAATTGCATTTTGTCTGAAATTTGAATTTTGAAATTGTAAAGTTCGTCTGTCACAGAGAGGCTTCTTTCAGACTTGATGAAAATTCAAATTTTGAAAGACCAAAATTCATCTGACAGAGAGACACCTCTTCAGACTTATTCAGTTCTAGCTCGAAATTCGAATTTCCAAAGGCAAAGTTCGAATTTCCAACTTGACAGTTCAGTTAAACTTTCAAACTTTGTCTGTTTGTGAGTATTTTTCATATAAGTAAAGATTTAACTTCAAATTAAGGTTTGAAAACATCTTTTTCTCAAATCAAAATCTTTTACCCAATCAAAACAAAAACTAAAGATCCTACAAAAGATCTAATAGCAGATACTCAGAAAATCTTCACTTTAAACAACTTTGATCTCCTTTGATATCTTCAATCCAAGCTTTTGAGTGTTGGTTTGGAATCATCAAAACTCTTGATTCAACAATAACCAAATCGCGAGTAATCATCAATGAAAGTGATGAAATAAACAGCTCCATGTTTTGTCCTCACACTCATAGGACCACAAACATCTGAATGGATTAATTGCAATGGAGTTTCTGCCCTAGTTCCAGCTCCAAATGGTTTTCTAGTTGCTTTACCAGCCAGGCAATGCTCACACAAGGACATTTCCATTTTATCAATTTCACCTAACAGTCCTTCTTTAGCTAGTTTAATTATTCTGTTTTGATTAATATGTCCTAGTCTAGCATGCCAAGCATTCATATCAACATTTGAATTGGAAGAAGTTGCAAAGCAATCATGTATATAAAATACATCAACAATGTCCATAACAAAGAACTTCTTTGAAAGAAAAGCTGAACCATAAAGGGTTGTCCTTAATGAAATTTCTGCTACTTTATCATGAAAATTTACATTAAACCCATAAATTAATAAGCAGGAAATAGAAATCAAGTTCTGTCGGATGTCAGGTGCATAAAGTACATCATAGAGGATTAAGGTTTTTCCACCTCGCAAAGTTAATTTGCAGGTTCCTATGCCTTTCACCTCAATTCTCGTGTTGTTACCAACATAAAGCCACTTGCTTTGATTCGGCAACCGACGGTACTCTGTAAAGGATCCTCGATCCCTGCTCACGTGGTCTGTGGAGCCTGAGTCAATTATCCAAGAAGAAGAAATAGTTTCTGTTAAAAAAATAGTACTTGAAACATAAGATATATGTGAATTAACATAATTCACTAGTACCTTTTCACGTTCATTTTGCTCAGGGCAATCCCTTGCAAAATGACCCATTTTCAGGCAGGAATAGCACTTAACCTTACTCAGGTCAGTCTTCTTCTTCTTTCCGCCTTTCTTCCCTCTTCTCTTGAAAGGTTTATTTCCCTTTTTAAATTTCGGGCCATTCTTCTTATCCTTTCTTTGATATTTCTTGCCCCTTTTGAAATTGGGCTTAGGGTTAGAAGTTCCTACTTCTTCAGTCAGATAGGCTTGTCCAGATGCTCTGTAAGCCTCTAGACGTTCATCTTCAAGCTCTAGGTGTTTCGCCACATCACTAAAAGTGTTTATATTCTCATTATGGGTCAAGTTGACTTTCATGTGTTCCCAACTTGAAGGGAGTGACCTTATAACAGCCTGGATTTGCTGTTCGTCAGACAATTCATGCCCAGCTTCCTTTAGTTCTTTGATCGTCCTGGCCATCTCTCGTAGATGCTGTTTCATAGGAGTATTCGACCTTAACTTATAAGTATCAAACTTAATTGTCAACCTTCTGAGTTTGGTGGTAGAGGTACCTCCAAACTTATCCTTTAATGCCATCCACATGGCTTGTGCAGTTGAATATTTTTCATACTCACACATTAGGTCATTGGCCATAGTGCCCAGCATAGTTATACGTGCTATGTTGTTCTTCCTTTTCCAGGCCATGTAGACCTCTTGGTCTCTCCTATGTTGAGCTATATTACCGGCTTCTGGTTGTGCCATGACTATAGTCAGTGGCTCTACAGCATCTTACTCTTCCAATATATATGAAACCTTTCGGTGCCAGATGTCCTAATTATCCCCATTTAGTTTATCTTCCCTGTTTAGCTCAGCCATTATACTCTTGGTTGTTATCCTCAAATCAGTTATGAAACTATTCCACATAAAGGACTTCTATTATTGAGCTGAACAAAAGAATATATTAATAAAATATATATGTAGCACAGTACAATATATAATGTCATATACTTGTATTATTTCTTATTAGAACAATAATAATATCATTAGTTCCATGATCAGGAGACCACAAGTGTATCTCCCATCACACGGATGCTAATGTTACTATTATTTTCTATTAAGATTTTAATACAAGTACTAGAATATTTAACTCAAAAAAATATTTTAAGAGCTCCCACTCAAATAAAGCATATATAAAAAAATATTAAATCCATACAAGAATATAGTCATTGTACCAAAAAATAAAAAAAAACATAAATCAAATAGAAAAACAGTAATTAACAATTTTCCTCTTAAGAATGCGATTCGATATTTTCATCGCTCTATTAATCGCATCGACCCAGGTGTAATCTGAATATTTCTTGTTATGTGTATTAAGATTTTCTCTTAACTTAATAATGACGTTCGCAAAGAACTCAGCATCTTCCATATTCATCACAAAGTGTGAATACTTTGCAAGAATTGGATACAAGTCTTTTAAATGTTTTATTTTTGTCGCATCCCTATTTGCTATGTCTTGTGCTACAAAGTGGGTAAGGGGTTGATCTACTTCTTGATCTTCAATTTTAGGCTCTTCAAAAATAATTTCATCTTCCTTTGGCCCATTTGGATCTGTATACACTTCTTGAAGTTCCTCAGGATTTTCTTCTCCTTCTAGAAACTCCTCATCAGGATCTTCATCCAAAAATTCATCTTCTGGAATAAGTTCTTCCAAATACTCATAACTTGGAGAACTATACCCAACTATTTCAGTGCTTTCAGAATTCTCTTGCTTCATTATATATATTTTTTTTACCTTCAATAAAATAGTAGGAATTATTAAAATGATAAAAAAAAAATTTTATTAAAAAAATATAATGAAATAGCTTTAGATAGATTCAAAATTATCTCAAAACTAGTCAAATAGTATATCAAATTGAAGATCTCCAATTTAGGAATTTTTAGAAGTAAACCATGGCCAAAAATACCCCTGCACGCTCCCCCACTCGCCTTGTCTGCAATTCCCCTATTTTTTTTTGTTGGAAGGGCCCAACATTCGGCCCAAAAATTTAAAAAAAAAAATTTTTTTGAAGAGCCCAAAGTGTGTGCCCAAAAAAAAATTTTTTTTAATCATTTTTTTTACAGGGCCGGTTGCTGCTAGCCCAAAAAAAGAATTTTTTTTTAACGCAGCCCGTGTTTTTTTTTTAAACTTAAACGACGGTTTGTTTTGGCGAAACGCCAAAATGACGCGTCGCTGAGGTCATCCTTGATCTCCAGCCGGGTCAACCCGACCCGGTGGCGGACCCGCGAACCCGTCACCGTTTTTCGCCGTTTTCTCCTTCATCTGGCGTCCGTTTGAGGCGTTCTTGGTGTTGTTTTTCTCGTCTCGACGACCTCTACACGATGGTGGCCTTCTTTTGTCCAAAAAAAATTGAGATTTTAATAAACCCAATTTTTTGAATCTTCTTCACAGACAGTGAATTTCTTCTGGCAGTTTCTCTCGATCCAGTGTAGATTTTAACATCATTTTAGTAGTCTTATTTTCATCTATTTATTCTCTACACTATGGTGTATTTACTTTCTAGGAAGGGATTATCTTACAGTACTAAAAAAAAAACTGTACCGTGTAAAAATTTTTTTTAAATTTTTGAGATTCCCTATACGAATCCTATTTGCTTATCTTATGAGTATAAACAGTGTACAAATTATGCAAAAAAAACTCATAAGAAAAAAATACACGGTATGCAAATTATGAAACTCAGAAAAAAAATTTGCAGCGGAAATCGATTTTTCCTGAATCTAACCTCAGGCTCTGATGCCAATGAAAAAAAATAAAAGGAAGGGAAGACATACATACCGATCGAGAAGTATACTTCCACTTGGAGATGATGAAGAGTTCCAGGCGGTAGAAACAAAATCACTCGGAAATTGTTTACAGATTCACCGTAGATACACACTTAGGAAAAATTGAGATGAAGAGAGTGAAAGCATTTTTTTCAGTCAGAGAGAGAAGAGAGAGAGAATTTTCCAAAACCAATTCACCGTTTCACTTTCTGGAAGAGAGAGTCTATTCAAAATGATGCGCTTCCTCCATTTTTTTCACTCACACACACGATAGCTTAAAGTTCTCGTCCGTGCGGTGTGAGAGAGCGGTTCCTCTTAACCGTTCCCTCCCTCTCTTCTTAAAATAATAAACAATCAAAATAATTATTTTATTTTGGGCCTGTGCCCTTTTGTTTGGGCTCTATACCCATCAAGGGTGTAGCCCAACAACCTCAGAATCCCCGAAGCCAAGAGCCTCATATTGAAGGCATACGAGGACTTTGGATTCTTCAAGCTCACCAACCATGGAGTCCCCATGAAAGTTATCTCTGAACTTGAGTCTCAAGCTGTGGACTTCTTCTCTCTCCCTCTTACCCTCAAACAGAAAGCAGGACCTCCCAATCCATTTGGCTATGGGAACAAACATAACGGACGAAACAGTGACGTTGGGTGGATCGAATACCTTCTTAAAACAAACCAAACGGCCTCGGAACTTTTCCTCCTTGAATAGTGTCGGCCTTAGCTTTGATCAACCCTTTCGAACACGTGCTAAGTTAACTAAATCCTCAATTAAGACAAGACAAGAGAATTAGAGAATAAGAGAACACTCACACAAGAGAGAATTTGAGAGAATTTCCAAATGTACTCATATGCTTGGATACTTACCAATGAGGTGGGAGGGGATATTTATAGGCCTCCTAAGGTTTCTAGAACTTTCCCACCTCCTCAATGAATGGTGGAGATCAATTCGATCTAATAGCCTATATCGATTCTTTAGAATTCTCAATAAGATATTTACAAAGAATTCTCTAAAAATTCTATGTACAAGAGAAGTCTACATAGTTCTTGAATTATCTCCATAGTTTTGAGAAATCAATTCTTTTCATGATATCTCCAAAATATTCTGGAGACTTCCAATTAAACATCTCACAAAATCTTGTGACATATAACTCTCTCAGACTCTCCCTGTTCTAGGCTAAAAATTTCAGTAAGCAAAACTCAACCAACTATCAGTTTCAACTTCAATCAACTCTGGCTTTGATCATTTGGGTGTTTTATGTTACAGACGTGCGTTGAGTAATTACATATCGTATGTGAGGAAGATGGCATGCGGGGTTCTGGATTTGTTGGCTGAAGGACTGAAGATTCAGACCAGGAATGTGTAAGCAAGATGTTGATGCACGAACAGAGTGACTCTGTGTTGAGGTTGAACATTATCCTCCATGCCCAGAGCTTGCAGGTTCCAATGGCGGAAACGTGGTAGGGTTTGGAGAGCACACAGACCAACAAATCATTTATGTGCTAAGATCCAATAACGCTTCAGGACTTCAAATATGTCTCAGAGATGGAACTTGGGTTTCTGTTCGACCTGATGAGTTCTCCTTCTTCATCAATGTTGGTGATTCTCTGCAGGTATGTGATATAGACTCGGATAGTGTTCTGATAACAAAAGCATGCAACACTGCTTCAATGGTTTATGTTTCATTTGATAAGATGTGAAGCAGTTTGACTTGAATACGAAATCCAACTTTTTTGGCTTCTTCTATTGTTAGGGTGTTCAAAATAAAGCTTCATTTCCCCTTCTTATCATTATATAGCTCAATGGATGAAAATTAAGGTTTGGCCAAGAAAGGGATTTTTTACTTGTTTATATAGAATAAATTCATTAAAAAAAGTAGTCATAAACGCTATATGCAGTATATTTGGTATGATTACTTTATAACTTAGAGTTTTTTATGTTAATTATATTTTAAATTCTTAAAATTGTTTGATCAATTATTTATTGGAATTATGGTAAAAAAATTATTTATTGGAATTAGAATATGAAAATACTAAAAGCTTTACATTGATTCTATCAAACCAATAAGGCATTCATAAAATTAACACTAAATTTGAATAATATTTTATGAGTACTTGTTATTAAGTCTTGACCAAACTTTAGAAAACAAATGAAAAATTCTTGTTTCCTTTTTTTTGTGTCTTTATGATATATATATTCAAAGAAAAATGACACTCATTGATTCATAATTTATACTTATCGATAACCAAAATGACTTTAAACATTAAAATTTCTCTAAAAAATAGAAAAAAATTATTTTTGGTGTTGATTCAAGCATTATCATCCATATATTAGAAATTTCAACCTAAAAAATAAAGTAATATTATAATTTATTTCCATGATATTTAAAACAGCTCTTGAATTTTAAAATTGTTAATTTAAATTTTGTTTTAATTATTAATAACAGGTGATGACAAATGGAAGGTTGAAGAGTGTAAGGCACAGGGTTATGGCAAATGGACTGAAATCAAGAGTGTCAATGATAGATATACTTCGGAGGTCCGCCCTTGAGTGAGAGAATATCACCATTGCCTTCCCTCATTTAGCAGGGGAATCAACAAAGCCTTTACAAGGAATTTTCTTGGTTTGAATACAAAAGATCTGCTTATGCTTCCAGATTGTCTGATAACAGGCTTCCTCACTTTGAGAGATAATTCCCGCCTTATAATCCAATGTAATAGCAATTTTATATATTACTCATTAAATGTAAGCTCTGTGCAAATGAGCAGCATTGTTTTTGGCTTATGAATAATAGTGTGAGACTTTATATTACATAATAGATGTGGGCTCTATGCAAATGAGTCATTTTTTTAATAAATGGTGTGACTTTTTATAGATTTTATATTTTATATTAATATTGATGTTTTCATGTTTTGTATACAACTATATGATATTTAGTACTATTGGATCATATTTAAGCATACTATCATGTCCAATTGAGGATAGCTCTCCCAAATATATTTTTTATTTTCACACAAAGTTGAATACAAATTTGTCAAGATAAGCTGCACTTTTTACAAGCTATAATTAATGAGACTTTTTATAGTTTTCTACGTTTTATTTTGATATATGTGATTTTCATAAGAAAATTTGAAATTCAATATAACTATGATTTAAACGTGATTTAAAGTCATGGTCCCAAAAAAAAAATGTTTCAGGTAGATTTTATTACAATGATGGAGAATATATTATATGTATTAAAGATTAAAAATGAGAAATTACATATAATCATATGTATATATATATATAATCAATAGGAAATCATACTATACATTTGTCAATGGATATGGGCCTCGTGAAATGAGTTATCTTGTTTTTTTTTTTTGGTCTATGAATAATATTTTTTTCCATAGATTTTATATTTTACATCAATGTTATTAATGCTTTTTAATTAAACCAGAATAGGCCCCATACATTTGTCGAGATAAGCAGGCAAGCCGCACTTTTATGAGTTATAAATAGTGGAGTTTTCCTTATGTTTTTTTTAATATTTTATAATGATAAATGTGATTCTCATCTTAAATTTGAAATTCACGTTAACTATCATTCAAACATGGTTTATATTTATAGCCAAGATAATATGTTTTCAATTATCAATCAGGTAATCATTGTCCAAATTTTTTCAATTATCAATCAGGTAATCATTGTCCAAATTAAAAAAATGGTTTCTGGTAGATTTTCTTATTGTGATGGAGAATAGATTATGTGATAAAAATATACACAAAAGATGAGTGCATTAAAAATTGCATATAATTATACGTGGGTATATATATATTTATTCTATATATAAGAAATTTTACTGTTCATTTGTCATTAACAGTAACTTCATGCAAAAAAAGAAAAATTAAAACACAGGCACTCAGTTTAGTTTTTGAATACATCTCTTTAAAATTATAAACTTATTAGATAAAAAGAAATTATAAACTTATACAGATACACTACTTTTAAAAACCATGGAGAAAGTAGAGAATGGAGAGAGAGCACATGTTGCTATTTATGAGAATTAATTGTGAGGGTTCATGTCGTTCTCCTAAAGGCAAAGGGACCATCTTTCATGGGTCCCATCCCCATCCCTGAAGCGGACGGCAATAAGAGGGACTTTTGCATAACCATTCAAACAGTGAAACGTTTCGATTCACAACTGCCCCTGGCTTTTATTGTTGTTGTCAACATTCATACCTGATAGGAACTGTTCCATCTCTTATTTTTCTTGCAACAATCAAAGCAAATCTTTCTTCCATATATTTTTTTTTCTTTTTTTAAAGATTATTTGGTACTTCCTCGTCTTAAACATAAAGAAGTTTTGTTAGTCCAAAATATAGGAAAAAATATTTTCTATGGTGTACTCTCTCTATTCCCTATTATAAGGCGAATTGAACTATTTTACACACAGCAAGGTAATGATTAGAGGTTAGTTAATATTTGAAAAAATAATACAATTTTCTTAGTTTTGCCCCTATTAAATAAACAATCATATCTCATAAATGAGGTAATTTTAAAATCCAATAAAGGGTAAAATTGAAAAAAAAAATTAATGACACCTTAAAATTAGAAACATGACTTATATTTTGAAACATGATTAGCTTTTGAAACATGCCTTATAATAAGAAACGAAAGGAATATTAAATGCAATTTTTCATTTACACCATTATTTATTAACTCATAGTGGTAGATGTATAATTAATGTACCATTGGTGTGAAAGTTAGGTCTGCTAGCTTCTCAAAAGGGAGGGTGAATTGGAAAGTTCAAAATTTTTCTATAAAAGTGTGATATAACAATGATAGTAGAGGTTTGCAAAAAACAGAGTACAAAAGGAATAAAGCAAATGCAAGATAAAGGAGGAGATGACACAGAGATTTATCCTCGTTCGGTCTAATCCACGTGACCTGCATCTAGTCGTCGAGCCACCACTTGCGATTTTTCACTATCATACAAGAATTCAATGGGCTCCTTGTAATGCCATAGTACAAGTTTATGCTCTATTCTAAGAGCTCTCAAATCCATACTCTTCACTCTTACAAAATGTTTCCCAAATCCCTTGTAAAAACTCCTCACAAGAAAATATTTCTTCCAAATAAAGAAAATATTTTATACAGAAAGAAAACTCTCTAACTTAGAGTAAATGTGACAGTTGAATGGCAATAAATGAAGTGTGAGAGATGAAAGGTTTTGACTAGTGATTTCAGCAAAGTTTCAGTATTTACAGCACAAAATCATTACCCACAATTTCAAATAAAGTTCTATTTATAGATTTGTGACTAAACTAGTCGTTAGACACAAGATCTAGCTGTTAGAGATGGTAACCAACGGTTATTCTACAAAACTAGCCGTTCACCAACAGCATTTAATGTGTCTAATACATTGAAATTTGAATTTTGAGTGTTAACAGACGAATTTTGTAAAGACCATAAGCTAAAAACTTTAACATTGGACTTCCAAAATTTGTCTGTTCAAGAGTGAAATTCGAATTTTGATTTTATCAAATATATCCCATGTTAAAACATATGAATTTTCATATTCAAAGTGCATCTGTTGAGTATAAACAGTTGTCGCATGTTTTTGTAATGCACTCAAAATTTGAATTTTGGAGGCCAAAATTCATCTGTCAGTGGCAAGCTTAACATGGCACAAAAGTTATGCTCTTTGAAATTCAAATTTTACATTTCAGCATTCGTTTGTTAGAGACATACTGTAACAAGATTCACAAATTCCTATTTCAAAATTCAAATTTTGAAATCCAAAATTCGTCTGTCACAGGAACTAACTTTGAACTCTTTTTGCACTTTAATATCATGCACATTTTGACAAGACTTCAGACAAATTTTGCACATTTTGCCAATTACGCTTTACTCAAAATTTAAATTTTAGAACTTGAAATTCGTCTGTTAGAGATGATAATTTTGGAACTTCAAATTTTAGAAAGCAAAGTTCAAATTTTACACAAAATATATCAGAATTAACAGCAAAGTTGGAACAATCCTCATTACATTATCCCTAACTTAGTCCCTAACTAATCAAGAGTAATTGATGTTGTACATAGAACGAGAGGAAAGAGGTTGGAGGAAAGCTCAAGTTGGAGACAGAGGCGCATGGCGCCACGACAAGCTTACTAGCACCGTGGCGAGTGTGAACAATTCTGTTTAAATCAGAATCAGTTCAATCAATGAAACAAAAAGGAAATGAAGGGAGTAACGAGGAAGCTCTACTAGGGCTTCAAATCTTCAGCCATTAGGAGTGATTTTCGGCTTCTTGGAGCTTGGATAATTGTTGGTAAGTGATCCCTACTCCTTTTTCTCCATTTTCTTCAGTTTTAAGTTGGGATTTTTAAGGTATATGTTGGGATTTTTGGTTTTGGCCGAAATTCACTGATTAAAATGGATGAAAAGGGATCAAGAAGGTATGATTTGACACCTATGAGGCTTGGGTGTGAGTTTTAGAAGGAGTATGCATGATTTAAGCTTAACCTTAGGTTATTTTCGGTTGAGGCATTTGGGAATCTGAAGTATATGTGGTTGAGTAGAGTTTGAATAGTCCTTAGGAGTTCAATGGTGTATGGAAATGATGTTGGAACCTTAGTTTAGGTCTACATAGTCAAATTGTGATGTTTGGCTAAGTGGTATATCACGTTAATTGAGGATTTTATGGTATTGTAAAGGTATTTGGTTGACCAAAAGGGGTACGAGTCATCTTGGACATCTCAAGAAGCTCGTAGAATCACATGTGTGTGGTATTGATAACTAGAGGTAACCGGGTATTTGTATTGGTTGTATTGTATGTTATTATATATGTGTATATATGCATGTTTCTGTTCATACCACGATATTAATATGTGTATGTGTATGGTTTTCTATATATTATGGTATGCACATGGCTAGACATATAGAGGATGATGATTATGATGATGATTCGAGATGATGATGCTGTGATATGACATGATGCATACATAAAATTGAGAACATGATGATGATAATGATATGATATGAGTATCACCACATGACTTTGCGAGATATATGATGATTCTGTGGTGATGATGTTATGATATATGATAAGGAAGGATAAGCATGAGATCCCTGTCGCTAATCACTTCCTATGTCCAGGAGAGAAAGACGCACAGTGGACTACACCTTCCCTAAATTGCTGCCACTTTGTGGTGGCAAAGGGGAAGGAGAACCACGATCCAAACATTTGTGTTACCTTTGGCCGGATGAACTAATGGGAGGTGAGCTTAGTGATATCCCAGAATCAGTCTTCACTGACTGTTGGAAGCGAATCACCTATACGAAATGTCTTGTTATGATGAAAGCTCATGGTTTTAGCTGTATGCAAGGATGACATGCATTCCATTCCATTTCATATTACATCCATGATATTGTTGTATGAGTTATATATATATGCATGTAGTTGTCCTCAGTTACTGAGACTTTGTCTCACACCCCTTTCCCATTAACTAACATTTCAGGTGACGATTATGGTACTAGTTCGAAGAAGACAAGGGAGTAGCATATCAGATGTGGGAATACCAAGTCTATATGGTGTATATGTGTAATATCTATGTATGTTGTGCTAAGTAGGATAGCAAGATTGTAATGGATATGAGGATCCAGTTGATTGTAATGATATTGATATGGAATGGTGTTGGGTGTGATGAGGATGATGTTTTGCAATGCTTGTATGGTTCGGGGTCTTGACAAGTCCGTATGGTAGTATTTGTGAGCCCAAATGTGGAATTGGGCCTTGTTGGTATGTTTTTGGGCATATAACCCATTATAAGGAATTGGGGTTCAAGGGGATCAAATCTCAGAGGATTGGTTCCTTTGAGGTGAAACCTCTTTGGACAAGTTAGTTTGGTCAAATAGGACCTATGTGAATGGTCCCAAATGGTCAGATTGCCTTTAGTGACAAATAGGAGTTGTAAGTTATGAGTTTTGGTTAAAAAGTGGCCAAACGATGTCAGGTGTCCAAAATCTCCATATGGAGATGGATGGAAGTGAAATTAGTGTCCATGGATAGATTGAGATAAGATTGACTTGTAGGAGTTGGAATCAGGTCAATTGGAGGTCTAAGCATAAAATTGTCCTAGTCAGATATTTACTCCAGAAATGAATTTTACTGATATGGTATCAGCAAGGGGGTGTCGTGGTGCCAGAAAGCCAAGCTGCGGCACTAGTGAATCTGAGAGCACCAGAGCCGTGGTGGTATTATAGTGGGCACAGCCCTGCATATTGCTTCAATTGTTTTGGTGTTTCTTGAGGTGTTTTGTGGTGTTTTTAGCTGCTCTGATGTTTTGGGTAGTAAATCTAAGATCTTTAGGCTGTGTCCATTGGTTTTCAAAGTATTTGGTCGAGTTGAGAGGTTGTTTTAGGATAAGGTGTTATAAAAGTTTATCTATTAGTCAGTGTTTTCAAAATCTAACATATGTTAACATAAGATAACTATGAAAACACTTGTTTAAATGCAGTCAAAACATAGATAAGTAAAAATCAAAGCATTTTACCCTTTGCACATTGTGAGAAATCCTAACAACTAAATCTTCACATATTTCTCCTTGGATTTCTTCACTTGTATTCTCTTACACTCCTTTGATATTCTCCTTCCAAGCTCTAGTTGTTTGGAATCATCAAAATACTTGATTCAATATTCTCCCCATTTTTTATGATGACAAAACAACTTGCAAACTGGATTAATACTTGGGTTTGCTTCTAAGAGCTCCTTCTCAACATATGCATTAAAATTCAGAGGTAAATATAGCATATGTTTTAGAGCTTGAGAATATAGGAGATTAAAAAGAGAAATATGGAGAACATATTGCATTGATTTAGTTGAAATTCAGTACAAAGATTCAATTAAAACACAAAGCAAGTACACGACATTACAAAAGAAGCTACAAAAGATGCAAAATTACATAGCCCTAAGATCTAAGCTCTAATTATTTCTAGCTTATCACTTATTCCTGGTCTTTAGCTTGATCTTCTTCTTGCCATATGTTTTGCCTGATTGTCTTGATTGCCCAACCTCAAATTTCCCAATTTGCATGTCTTTCTTTTCCCCCTTTTTGGCATCATCAGGGATTGGAGCATACATAGAGGGAGGAGGTATCTGTGACATGGAAATTGCTTGAAGAGGAATTAGGATGAATGGCACAGATGGAGGTATCTTAGAAAGATCCTCTTCAGCATCTAAGATGATTTCCTGAACTTCCCTCTGAAGGTTGGCTAATCTAGCTCTTTGTTCTATTGACAGACCATCTTTAGGAGATGGAGGTTGAGGAACAAGGGGAGGAAACATTTCACTAAGTCTTGTCTTCTAAGCTTGAATAATTACATCATAAGTAATGGAAGCAAAATCCACATAGGGCATGATGCTTCTCTCCCCATTTAAGGTAGCTTGAATGATAGTGCAAAGGTGATAACTACAACAAGTTTCTCCATTTGCTCAGACTCTTGAGATGACAAAAGTGATTCCTAAGCCAGATCCTCCATCATAGGCTTGTGAGAGCTTTCTTCCTGAAGAGCCTCTTCCTCCATGGAATAGTCTAAAGGTAAACCAAGGCTTGTCTCATTGCTGGAGACTTGTGGGGTAACAGCAATGTTAGCAGCTCCAGTAGTAGCATCTATTGCAGCAGGTTCAGGAAATTCTAATTCAAATGGACTTGGAGGTGTAGGAGAGGTAGACTTAGGAGGTCCAAAAGGTCCAGGTTAAGGTAGTGCTAATGTGTAAGGGATAACACCTCTGTTGTCTTCATAGGCATTAGCAATCACCCTTAGATTCTTTGCTAGTTAAGTGATTTGATCTTGTAAGTGAGCATACTTGGCATTCTGTTCCTCTTTGATGCTTAGCATTGATGAGGAAAGGCTATCATATATCTCAGTGATTTTGGTTGGCTTGGACCAAGTGGATGGAGTGTGATAAGGGCTGAGTGTGTGGAATAGCCTCAGAAGTTCCTTCTTGCTATTCAGAGTCACCTCCCTCATAAAACAAATCTTCAGAATTCTCTTCATCCTTGCCAATCCACCTCCCTTCCTTCCTTTCTATACCCATCCACATCAATTCTTCCTCCTTGAAGACCTCAGTGGGGTTTCCTTTGCCCTTCTCCAAGTGCTTAGTCTTTGCATACTGAAGCATCTTGGTAATGATAGAGGCATAGGGTAAGGTGGAATCTTTTCTCTGATCCCTTGCCTTAATCATATGTTAGAAAATGATGTGACTCAGATTCAGTAGCTTTCCACGTATCAGGACAGTCATTACGTGAGCCTTAACCCTTGTAATCAAATTAAAGCTCCCTCCTTAGTTAAAGATGATCCTTGACACTATGTTGTGTAGGACCCTGGCATGGACACTTAAATCAAAGGGCTTGACCATTCGCAGAAGAGGCCTATTCTCATGCCTTCTGTATAAAGTGTTCAAGACTATGCTCTCCTTGTAGTTCAGGAACCATCCACCTTCCTCTTCTACTTCTTTATCCTCATCTATGTATCTGGAGGTGGTGATGTCAATTTTGAATCCCTTTCGTCTAGGGATTTTCAGTACTTCATTAATGGTCTCATTAGAGAGCCACAAAGTTCTAGACCTAAGGTTAACCTGCTATCTCTTCTTTTTGTTGTTGAATGATAGGGCAGCATACCACGTCTTTACAACCTCATCATCATACCTTTCCTTTATTTCCAATAAATTCTTATATTTAACCAACCAGATCCCAACATCAAAGTTGTTGGACATAAGGAAATCTTCCAAATTGATACAATGAGGAGTTATTACCTTTTTGCTCACAAACTTCATGGTGTATTCTTCTAAGATTTTAGCAGTGCAACACAGAGGTTCAGTTATTAACTGCAATTCCTTAGACTCGGTTCTAGAAGATACAGAGGTAGTAGTAGGGACTGGTTTCTTTAAATCAGCCTTGGGTGTTGTTCTTTGCTTCTTGGAAGGAGTTCCTTTGCTGGAATTGGCCTTTCTCTTCTTGCTTTCCCCTTCTTTGGAGACATATTGAGATTTCACGGCTCATTTTGGTCTGGACTCCTGTTTTCTTATGTTGGCATTCTTAACCCTAGCCATTTTCGTGATGGGTTGTGACAAAAAGTGCTCAGAAGGGGTTTATAAAGACCAAGTAGGAGTTTAATTGGTGGGAAATAAGGATTCACCAAACGAATTAATGAGAAATTAAGATAGGAGGTGAACAACTTTGAGAGAGAGACAAATAGAGTTGTATCTATTCAGAGCATGATCTTTTGGTTTAGCTTAAGTAACCATTCGACAGATGAATTTTGAAGCCCAAAATTCAAATTTTGAGTAGTTATGTTGCTTACTTATCAGATTTTGAGAGTTCAATCATAAGTCAAACAAGAAGAAGGCATTCAACAGACAAATTATAACATCAAAATTCTTTTAACAGAGACTCTTTATCAATAGATGTTTTAACAGATGAATATTATGTTCCTAAAGTTCAAATTTTAAAATCTTTATTTGAATGCAGTCAAGCAAGAGAGATTCATTAGTCGAATTTTTAAGGTTCAAAATTTGAATTTTAATACTTTGTGAAGAAACTTTTGAAAGGTGAATTTTGAATCACCAAAAATTTGAATGTTGCACACATGATCACAATTAACACTTAAGCCGGTAATCCAAAATTCGAATTTCAACTAAGCGACAAATGAATTTCAAACAACTTGAGAGTACAGTAACAACATGTGAGGCACTAAAATACATTTGTTTATCACTAAAGTTTAAATTTTAAGTATACCAACTCATTCAAAATCATAATCTAGCATGAAAATTCATCTAATAGCATCAAAAATTCAAATTTTACATAATTGAACTTACAAATTTGAGTTGAAAATTTGAATTTTCCAAGTCTTCTTCAACAGTTGTTGACTAAGCAAGTCTGATATACTCCATTATATTGATTTCTCTATCTTTTAAGCTCATGAGGAGTACCTGCAAAATATCTTAAACACTCCAATGCTCAAGTTAGTATAAATTTTAACAACTTAACTTCGGAAAATTAAATAGATACAGTTAGAGACTTACTTACAGTTCATTGGGATTTACCATTCCCAATTCGCTTCTGATCTTACAGTATTTGTCTTTCGGTAGTGGCTTGTTTTGAATGTCTGCAATTTGATCTTCAGTAGGGACAAACTTTAACATGATATCTCTTTTCAAGACATGGTCCCGTATGAAGTAATGTCTATCTTCAATATGTTTTGTCCTTGAATTCATGACAAGATTCCTTGTGATATTGATGACACTTTAATTATCACATCTAATTGGTTTTTTCCATCATTTCAAGTTCAAGATCTTCAAGTTGTTGCCTTATCCAAAGAACTTGAGCATAGTAGCTTCTAGCAGCTATATATTCAGCTTCAGCTTGGAGAGAGCTACATTGTTCCATTTCTTGCTGAACTAGGACACTAGAGATCCTCCTAGAAATTGGCACGTCCCACTTGTACTCTATTTGTCAGTTCTGGATCCAAAAAATTCAGCATCAGTATATCCTATGAGCTCTTCTCCATTGCCCTTTGGATACCAAAGTCTCATCTGTGATGTTCCAATTAGAGATATAAAAATTCTCTTCACAGCTGTTGTATGGGACTCTTCGGGATAGATTGGAACTTTACACACATGCAAACACTAAACATAATGTTAGGTCTACTTGCTATTAGGTATAGCAGGGAACCAATCATTCTCCTATATTAAGTTATATCAAATGACTTTCCTCCTTCATCCATATCAAGCTTTGTTGTAGTGGTCATAGGAGTTCCCATTGGTTTGGCGTTTTCCATTCTAAAATTCTTCAGCAGCTCTTTCAGATACTTTGATTGATTGAGGAATATGTTATCATCACATTATTTGATTTGCAGTCCAAGGAAGAAGTTGAACTCTCCCATCATTGGCATCTCAAATTTACTCTGCATTAACTTAGAGAAATTCTTGCAAAGAGATTCATTAGTAGTATCAAATATGATATCATCAACATAAATTTGGACAATGAGCAAATCTTTATTTTCCTTTTTAGTAAACAATATTATATCAACTTTCCCTCTATTAAACCTTTTTTCAATTAGAAAGTTGCTTAGCCTTTCATACCATGCTCTAGGTGTTTGTTTTAACCCATGGAGAGCTTTCTTCAATTTATATACATGATTTAGCTTTGTTGAATCCTCAAAATCTGGAGCCTGATTAACATAAACCTCTTCCATGATATAACTATTTAGAAAAATACTTTACATCCATTTGATATAACATTATGTCTTTTATACAAGCATAGGCTAAGAGAATTCCTATTGCCTCCAATCCTGCAACTAGAGCAAAAGTTTCCTCATAATTTATGCGTTCTTCCTAATTGTATCCTTTTGACTACTAACTTAGCTTTATTTCTAACTATTGTTCCTGACTCATCAAGTTTATTCCTACATACCCATTTAGTTCCAATGATTGGATGATTCTTGGGCCTAGACATTAAATCCCAAACTTGATTTCTTTCAAATTGATTCAGTTCTTCTTGTATAGCCAAAATCCAATATTCATCTATTAACGCTTCTTCAGTGTTCTTAGGTTCAATCTAAGAAATAAATGCACAGTTATTTATTTGATCCCTAAGTTGTTTTTTGGTTTTGACATTCTCTTCAACATCCCTAATTACTTGATCAACAAGATGACTCCTTTGATATTTCCAAGCTCTACGAAGTTCTTGAGAAATTTCTTCATTGATATCAAATTTTACATCTTTCTCCTCAATATCTTTCTCTACATTAGTAGATTCTAATATTTTTGGAGGTTCGGTTTTATTTTCTTTAGAGATACTTAAGTTTTCAAGACTTGAAATTAGCTCATCCTCTTCTAAAACAGGTTTAACAATAGTCTCATTTTCTATGAACACTACTATATGCACAGACTCTTCTACTGTCTTAGACTTTTTGTTAAATACTCTATATGCTTTACTCTTATTTGAGTAGCCAAGAAATATACCTTTATCTGGCTTTGCATCAAACTTACCCAAGTTGTCCTTGTTGTTGTTGTTGTGTATATAGTAGGTGCACCCAAAAATATATAGATGATAGAGGTTGGGCTTCTTTCTCTTGTATAGTTTGTATAGGGTTTTGCCTATAATGGGTTTGATATAGGCTCTGTTCATCAGGTAGCACATTGTGCTCACTACGTTAGCCCAGAAGTACTTTAGTAGTCCTTTTTCATTCAGCATTGCATGAGCTATTTCTTCCAATACTTCATTTTTTGTCTCCACAACTCCATTCTGTTGAGGTATTCTTAGGGCAGAGAAGTTGTGCTCTATTCCATTCTTCTCGCAGTAGTTAGCAAATTGAGCATTTTCTAACTCACTACCATGATCTATTCTAATATACACAATAGAACAACCTTTCTCATCTTGAACTTTTTTAGCTAAGATCAAGAATGCATCAAATGTTTCATCTTTAAAGGAAAGAAATAAGGTCCAGGTAAATCTAGAATAATCATCTACTACAACAAGTACATACAAGTTACCATCAATGCTCTTAACATGACTAGGACCTATCAAATCCATGTGAAGCAATTGTAGTGGCTTAATTGTGGAGACAACATTTTTTAATTTGAACAAGGACCTTGTTTGTTTCCCCTTAAGGCAAGCATTGCATTCTCTATCTTTTTCAAAAGTGATTTTGGTTAATCGAAGAACAAGTTCATTTTTAATATGTTTGTTTAATTGATGCATGCTAACATGAGCTAGTCTCCTATGCCATAGCCAACTATCATCATTTTCACTAATTAAGCATATTGAGTCTAGAGCAGGTAATTCATCTAAATCAACTGTATAACAATTACCATCTCTTTGTGCCTTGATAATGACTTTGTGGTCACTTTTTCTGATGACCTTGCAGTAGTTGGAATCAAACAGAACTCAGTTACCTTTATCACATGTTTGGCTCACACTTAGCAGGTTATGATTGAGTCCCATTACAAATAGGAATTCACAACTAGAAAAAATTAAATTTAGCCAGGGACTAAATATCCCTCGCTATTTTGCAATTAGATAGGGATTAGCAAGGAACATTATAATCCGTAGCTAATGTTTAATTTAGCGAGGGATTAGCAAGGAAGATTTTATCCCTCACAAAATAGATAATAATAGCAAGAAATTAGTGAGGGGTACAAAATCTTGGTAAGTAGCGAGGGATTAGAGAGGTCATTATCCCTCACTATTATTTATTAAATACCTGAAAAGAGACTCGCGAAAATGAAAAATACTTACGTGGCAGAAATTGTTAGTGACCAATATTAATCCCTAGTTTCACTCATTTGGCAGTCAACATAAATTTTCATTCGTAATCCCTAATTCCATTCGCTCCCTCCCTATACTTCTTTGGTTGCTCCGTTGTTGCTTGCTTTTTTCATTCTTTGGCCAAATTCTTGTTCTATTGTTCTGTTCATGGCTCGTTCCTTCACTCAAGTTATTGGGCTTCTGTACCTTGCTTCTTCTACTCTACTTATGGGTTGCTTCTTCCGTTAAAGGTGCTCCATTTTGTGCAAAGCAGTGAGAAACAACATTTGAGGATGAAGGTGAGAGCCTAAGAACCTCTATTCTCTACATTAGCTTCTATATATTTATATTGGCATTACTAAAGATTTTGAAAAATCAATACCGCTATTTTCAAAACCAAATAGATTATAGTAATAGAGAAAATAACATTGGAGGACGAAGGAGGTGTATGTTTTCGACACCATAAGTAGCTTCCACAATCTATTCTCCAAGAGGCCAACCCTTCATTCTCCTTAAATTTTTTTCCTAACTCCTCCACCTTCTTCCGTCCCTCTGCCTCTCTCTCAAATATCTCTTGCCTAGTGAGCAAATTTTGGCTCTAGCAAATGCAGATGACTACTGGAGTGGAGTTGTTGGTGGGTAAGCTGATGGTGGGTAGACCCAAATGCATTTTTTTAGTGTATTTAAGGCTTCATCAAAAATAAGTTGATAATGTTCTCGATAAGATAGATGAATAAATCTTTGATTGGGTTAATGCTCAATGTCACAAATTATTTTAATTTTTTGGGAAGATTTTCTTGTTGTTTATTTTGAAGTTTGGATACTAGACTGAACTATTCTAAAGACTTTCTGTTTAATTTAGATTTTGTGACCTGAATTATGAGTAATGACTTGTTTGTTTAATTGTGTGTTTTACATTTTGAGCCAAGCTTGGTTAATGTTTAGATAGTGTGAGTACTTAGTCATAATGATTTTATCCTTCATTTTTAATGCTTTAAACTCTGAACATGAAATAGTTTTCTTGATAGGGTCAAAACAATTTTTTATTATTCTAGTTTTTTAGGAGAATGATAACTGTATCATGTTTTGCGCCTAAGCATAGGGTCTCGTTCTTATTGTTTTATTATTCTTACCCTTTTCTCTTTCTTTCTCAAGTTCAAGATCTGGAAATATGGAATTAAAATGGTAGAACACATGGAGCTTTGTTGTTTCTGTCCAGTGCACAAAGACTTTTTCTTTTGGGGGGAAAAATAGGGGGATTTGGGGAAAAAGGATAAAAATAATGATTTAATACTTCACAGCAAGTTCAATTAAAACTCTCAATTTAAGGGAGAGAAAATTCTAGATTCTTTAATCCATTATTATTTGAAGACAAGGCTAACATTGTTCATTGTGACATTGCTCTTGAGCTGAATTTAGTATGGATTCTGTAATTGATTTTGTTATTCTTAACTATTCTTAAGACTTGCCGTTTAATTAGGATTTTGTGTATCTGAATTATGAGTTATGGCTTTGTTTAATTGTGTGTTTTACATTTTGAGCCAAGCTTAGTCACCATTATGATTTTATACATCATTTTTAAAGTTTCTATTTCTGACAATAGTAGGGTAGGTTGGGATGGTGATTAGAAAAACTTCCTAGTTGGCAGGATGTACCATGCCCTGTCAGAAGGTCCTTAATGCTTTAAACTCTGAACATGAAATGGTTTTCCTAATAGGTTCAAAACAGTTTTTAAATATTATAGTAATGGATATTTCTTTAAAACAACACTGAGCTATAAACAGGGATTGATTTAGGTCTTACAACTGATTTTGTGGGAATATTGGTTTCCCATATGTAGGTAGTCATGCTGGTCAATCATTTATTTCATACATCACTACAAAGGTATGATTGCTTTGTCCTTATATTGTTGTCATTGCTGCTGAGGATTTTTTTTTTGCATCTAGTTTTGTTCCTTATTAGTACTAA
Organism: Adenanthera pavonina; assembly: GCA_026686845.1. Taxonomy (NCBI): domain Eukaryota; kingdom Viridiplantae; phylum Streptophyta; class Magnoliopsida; order Fabales; family Fabaceae; genus Adenanthera; species Adenanthera pavonina. Next base: position 2,972,548 of record JAIVEN010000019.1, on the reverse strand, counting down.
AAAAAATGAACCTGTTTTGCTTTGAATGAGATTTTTGTTTTGTTTTTCTTGAGGTATTCAACAAATGCTCACACCTGAAGACAAACACTATATTCTAAATTTAATCCACTTTCTTTCAGTTGTCATTTTTTTTTGGTGCCTTATCTTGTTCCTCATATATTATAAAGCATTATATGTAATATTTTATTTTTCTTCTAGATTCTTGACAGCATCCAAGTGGCCATAAGAAACTTCCATGTTTTATATAATGATATGTAAAATGATCAAGTAAGTTTACTTTTTTGTTATGATTTTTTTACCTTTGACTTACCTTGGGTTTTGTATGCTGCATTGAAGTCTACAATTATTAAGGATTTCTAGCATCTAAGTTGCTGGATATAACTGAATATATAGGGACCATCAATTATGTATCAGGAAGGGCAAGGTTCATTCTAGTTCTTCCTAATGCTTTTTTGATAGTATGGATTTTCACTTCTCTTTCTAGAACACTGGAACAATTACAGGTAGCCACTCTCATATTACTTTATTTTCTGTACCTTGCCTTTAAATTTCTATATTCTTTTTTAACAATTTCAAGATGTTCAGTTTTTGGAGATCAATATTGTTTTCTTTTGTCTCCATTTTGTAGGAAAAAAGGAGTTCTGTTAAGTTGGATATATACAAGAAATTCTCTAATGCATTAGTAGTAACAGTGATATCCTCTATTGCTTGGATAGGTTATGAGGTAAGATGTATAATCTATATGTTTAATCTAATACAAAAACAATATAAATTGGTATTCATTTTTCACTGGTTGTAGATTGTCTCTTGCTTTTACTCCATAGTAAGATCTGTTCATATTTAATTTTTGGACTATTCATCATTTAGATAGTGTGGTGAGTACATAATGATGGCTGCTAATTTTTTAGTTATAGGGAATTTATTTGCAACATCCTCATGTTAGTAATGTTAGACATCTCTTTTTGGCTGTCTAATTCATCTGTTTGGTTTGCATTTGCAATTTCTTCTAGTGGAATCACTTATCTTTCCATTATATCATTCTTAGGCAATGATTGATTTTTTTTGTTCTCAATTTTATTTCTTATATTTGTCATTCACTTGTTGTTACCTTAATTTTGTTTACTTACACATAAATTTGACTTGTTTAGGTAAAGTACAAAAGAAATATCCAAATGCATGTGACTAGAACTTCAGGAGAGATGGCTCGAGAAGGACAACTATTTGTAGGTGGTGAGCTACAAGGAGATGCTGATGATATTGTGGAGCTTAAAAATGAAGGTGTAAATGAACAAGCAACCCAACAATTTGATGGAGATGATGAGGGCTTCATTGAAACTCAAGCATCTCTCCCTTCAAAACAGGTGGCTCAGGCATGGTTGAATGAAATTGGTGGAATGAAGAAGACTGGTAGAGTTTATGGGTTTGGATCGTATGCTGTTATGGTATATGGCAATCATGGCAAGTTAATATTCAATATTAATACTACTGCATCTACTACTCCTCCTCCTCTTTGTCCTACAACAACTGTAGATGATTTTGTTCAAATGCCTACATTTGAAGAAGCTGTCCACTGTGCCATGGAGGAAAGGATAGGACGTGCAATGGATGATACGATAAGACGTGTAGTAGAGGAAAGGATAGGACATGTAGTGGAGGAAAAGATATCAAGCATATTTGGAGCTATCTGAGCTTTGGGTGAGAAGATCTCAACACCACATGCTAGTAGCTCACATTCCTCTAGGCAACAAAATTGAAATGTTTGTAGGGAGTAACTTGATGCTTCATACTTTTAGCTACTCTTTATTTTGTATTTATAGATCAATACTACTCTTTATTTTGTATTTATGGATTAATATTATTTTATGATTATAATTAATGACATATTGAAGTTTCTTAGATTTATGTATTTTAAATTGTTGGTTTGATTGTATGACCGTACAGAAGTAATTTTGATTGAATGTAATTAACAATTTAGTGAATGATTAGTGAGGGGTTTATAAAACTCAATTGGAACTTTAGTGAGGGATTAGTGAGGGATAGAAGAACCTCGCTAAAATAGCGATAAACATAATCCTCGCTAAAGCCTCACTAAAAATAAAAGATACTAATATTTGAGTAAGGAAATTGTGGGGGATAAATCTCTCGCTAAATTAGCGAGGGAACTTATCCCTCACTAAGTCCTCACTAATGCGATTGTTTTCTAACATTAATAGCGACAATTTTGTGATGAATGAAGCCCTCACTGAATTTAGCAAGGGATATATCCCTCGCTAGCGTCCGTCACTAATTTAATGAGGGAATAGACTCATCCCTCACTAAAATTAGCGACACGGTTTTTAGCGACCGATTTAGTGAAGGCCATTTTCCCTTACTATATTCATTTTAGTGAGGGAAAAATACCATTTAGAATCCCTCGCTAAATAATTGTTTTCTAGTAGTGCTTCTTTTATTGATATTTTTGGATTTCTTCCCACAATTCCAATGCCAACTATCTTGCTAGACTAGTTACCACCAAAAGTAACTTTTCCCCCTATCTTGTCTCTCAGCATAATGAACTTTTCTTTGTCTCCAATCATGTGTCTCAAGTAGGCACTATCCATATACTATTTGTTGCATTTCTTGGCCTTGAGACATACCTGCAAAACATATTTTATTTCTTTTCTTTAAGTACCCATATTTTCTTGGGTCCTTTCCTATTAGTTTTTCCCTTGGGCATTGAAGTACCTTTGGGAACCTATTTCATTCCATTGTCATTACCTTCCTTCTTGTATACACATGAGGAGGATATGTGACCCTTCTTATTATAGAAGTGGCAAGTGGAAAAAGGGCTTGATGAAAGAGATGTAGGTCTGAAGTAATGCAAGTATCATCTATCCTTTTGAATTTTTGGTGCAGGAAATGATTCTATGTTTTGTGTTGAATTTATGCTATTACAACGTACAAAATTTGTTAGATAAAGATTTTGTTTCTTACATTTTAATTTTTCTTTAACAGCACATGGATCATATCCTAGACCAGTTTTGCTTTGATTAACTATTTGTTTTCCTAGTATTACATTTAACATTTCTTGCTTCTTGCCTTTTAGTGAATCTGATTAGGATCTAATGGAGATAGGTATTTTTATCTCTCAATTCACTACATGATGTGCACTCAGAGGTGGTAGAAGGAGCAGATAGAGCAGCAGTACAAGATGCATGATATTTATTTTCAAGTTTGCTTATTTTCTTTTTAACTAGATTCAACTACTTAGATACTTTGACAAACTCAGACATTAAATCATTGAATGCATCATGTAATTCCTTGTGGAAAGGTTTAAAGTCATTTACCTCAGAATCGTTATTACTATCTTGATAATGTCTCTCTTCCTCTTCCACTACTTCTTAAGCCATCAAGCATAGATTGGCAATCTCAACATCTTCTACTGCTTATTCTTCATCTGAGCTATCTCCCCAGATGGATGACACAAAGGCTTTCTTCTTTCTCCCTTTGTCAGTCTTATTGTCTTTTCCTTGCTTCTCAGCAGGACACTTCTATTTGTCCAGGTTTCTTGCATTTATAACATATGATGGAGTCTTTGCTTTCTTTCTTGCTGCTGGAGGCTCCATCCCTCTTTATGAACCTTTTGAATTTCTTCTTCCCATACATTTTCCCAAATTTCTTTACTAGCACAACCATCATTTCTTCATCGAGCTCAACATTTTCTTCAGAGTCATCATCTTCTGATTCCACTTTGAGAGCTAGGCTTCTCTTTTTCTTTTCCCATCTTGCCTCTTTGAGAGCTTTCATTTTGCCCTTATATTCCTCATGGCTGCCGAAGAGTATTATGACAAAGGCCATTGATTCTCCTTTGGCTTCCTCTATGGCAGTCACTTTTGGTTGCCACTTGATGGATAGGGCTTTAAGGATTTTTCTGATTTTTTTGGTTGTGTATACTCCTTGCCAAGACTCTTTAGCTGGTTCACAATGAGGGTGAATCTTTTCTGTAGATCTTTAATGCTTTCTCTTTCCCTTATCCTGAAGCTTTCATATTCTCCTATACATGAATTCAATTTGTTTTCACTTACTCCAGTTGTTCCTTCATGGGTACTTTCCAAAGCATCCCACATTCCTTTGTACATTGTGAGAAATCCTAACAACTAAATCGTCACACATTTCTCCTTGGATTTCTTCACTTGTATGTTCTTACACTCCTTTAATATTCGCCTTCCAAGCTCTAGTTGTTTAGAATTATCAAAACACTTGATTCAACAGTGAACACTATATTTTGTCCAGGCATTTAAAAAAATAGATAATAATAATAAAGAAACTTAAAATTAAAAATCCATTTGGTCTTAAATTTGGCAAATCTTATGCCAAAAGAGAAAAATAATAAAATTGTAACAAAATTTTTATAATTGGATTTTGAAGAAAAGAAAGAGAAGAAAAAAGGATTTTTTTAATATAATAAATAAAATAAAATAAAAACAACAACAACAACAAAGGAGAAAAAAAGAAGAAGAAAATAGAGTGAAACGCGGGCATCACTCCACATTTTATTCTCCCAATTTTGCCCTAACCCAATTGCTCCTTGCACGAGCATGAGATAGAGTGAAGTTGAACCAAGGAGTGTAATAGAGATGGAGCATGATGGTGAAGCATAAGTAAGCAGAGGGAGCTAGGGCTCAGGTGTGAAGAGAAGAGCGAACTAAAGAAGACGGGATAAGTGAGCTTGCTTCTGAAGGCACGAGACTGAAGGGACGACACAAGGTTACCGAAATGGTGAGACAAAAGGGGAGCTAGGGTTCAAAGCCCAAACACTAGAGACAACTAGAGGAAGAAATGACAAAATTCTTGTCCCTCAGTTTGCACTCATACATTCAGCGTAGTGGCAAAAGAGGAAGGACAATCACAAAAATGAGAATGGTAAAGCAAACAATCGAGACGAAGGAGCAGAGAATGAAAGGCGTGAAATTAGAAGTGAGAGAATGCAAAACAAGGACCCCATGCTCGGGCCTCTCTTCTTTTCCACTCGCTACGATTCTATAAAAAGGGATGAAAGGAAATTTCAAGAGGGGCGTAAAAAGGACAAGCTGGACAAAGGAGAAGGAGAGCACGATGGTGAGGCATGACAAAGAGGGCACTAAGAACCATAGAAGAAGAAGCAAAGAGAGGGCCATGAAAAAAAACTTAATCCCCAATTTCATAGTCCTCTTCCTCTGAGTTGTTCGAACCCTAACCTCACTGTTTCCTTTAGCCCTTCCTTCCATTTTTATAGCACCCAGTCACAAGCTTCTCCTTCGGCAATTCCATGATTCTCATTCCCTACTTCACTGTGGTTGTATTCCCCACATCCTCCATGCATCACAATCATTGGTTACTTCCATGTGCTCAGTTGCCTATCATGGCTAGCCATTTTCAAATTCTTGTAGTGCCACAGCTCTATTTTCCTAATGTCACTCACAGCTCCATCCATCCTTTCTCTAACGCGTCTTCATTGATCCACTCTTTTAGCTTCATGTTCTCCTTCTTCATTCTTGCACTATGATCATCGTGATCTTGTGTATTGTGAGTTACGGTGTTTTCTTCGAGTACTGTTCTACATGGCTTTATTTTCCTGATGTGTTGTTCCTCTGTAACTTTCTCCCAATTTAGTCTCTCTACCTTTTCATGCTTAATTTTTTCCCGTTCTGCTTCACGAGCTACATATCTTTGTCAATGAATATTCCTCCCTTTTATTTCTTTGTGACCATTAGGGGAGCATCATAGGAGCATGGATCAAGTTAGAGAGAAATCTAGAGAAAGGGGATCAAGATGAGAAACCCTAGCCAGAGAAAGAGAGATGAGGATAGAGCTTCAGAAAAACCTAAGAGAAGCAGAGTTAGAGGTGGGGAAAAGAGAAAGGAGAACGAGAAATGAGGAAGCTGTGACGAGAAGTCCTGGGCAACAAAGGAAAAGCAGAGCTTAGAAAGAAGGAAAGAAACTTGGATCTTCAACTGGTTAGTCTAATTTACAGGTGACAGGTTGAGATTTTTGTCATAATTGAATTTATAATGCTGGTTCAAATGTTGTTTGCTATTTTCATGGTTAATTGGAATCTCATATCAGACAGTGCTGTGATATGATTTTTTTTTTCTCGACCTATTGTATGCTTTCTAGGTAATCTATGTTTTGAATTTAAAGTTTTTAATTGAGAATGCTAGAATGAATTTAGGAATAAGCTCTATTGGTTATCTAGAGGATTCAATTGACTCTGTTTTGTTAATGACTAACTGAAATTGGCTTTTAGGCTACTTTGTGTTTATGTGAGCTTTCTTTTTGTTAAAAGCTATTTGTTGGAATTAGAATTTGATTTTAGGACTAAATAATTGCTTGCTCATGCTCGGTATACCTTTGGGAATTTTCTGGGTTTTGTTGATTCAAGAGTTGATGGTATACTTCATGCAACTTGGGACCAGCTTCTCTATTGTGAATGAAATGCTATAATTTGGAGTTGTTTTGACTGAGAATTGACAATATTATTGGTGTTTAAAAATCTGACCCATAATTGTGTTTTAAGGTTCATCTTATCTCTGTGACTCACTCTTATCATGGCCTTTGCTTATAAGAGGAGTCCATTTGCCTAATGTGGATATTGTCATGGTTTCACATATTCATTCTAAACCTTTGCCTTTGGTTGTCTTTTATTTCTATTTGTTGCTTAATAACATCATCAAGTATTGGTTGATGGACTAAATGATTTGTAATGCTTTGTTCCATCGTGATGTGAACCCCAAATCTTGTGGTAGGTCTCTGTTTCTAGAAGTTAAGGCCATGGGATTGGAATCACTTAGTTGTAAACCATGGATTAATGACCTCATGTTTCCTTGTTCATACAACTGGGTGCCATTCTTATTTCCTCTTGGTACTTGCCTGTATGTTATGGCGGGGTTACCCTTGGCTATGAAATTGCGTTTTCCTCTCTTTTCTTTTGGTCTATGTTTATTATTTGAACCTTGATAAATTATGTGAAAGGGAGGAATGTTGGAAATTGTTTGGATCCATTTACATGAGAGCTTGATTTTAGCATTTGGATTTTGTGGTATAGATGTAGGCCAATGTATGAATTGTTTGAAAGTTTTTATGTTATGCGTGAATATTATTCGCTCCTTAAACTCATATATCATAGTTATGTATTTCAATAAAAAAATAATAATAAAAGGATTTAAGTTGATTAGTGTATAACTATACCATGTGAGATTTTTGAACCCACGTAGGCACCTGAATTAATCATGTTGTAGCGTGAGACTGTGAGTCCACGTAGGCATGTGAGTTAGATGCATAGCTTCTATTCGTTGAAATAAATATTTTTGTTTTATAAATTTTTATTTGTCTCTTTAATATATGTAAAAAAAATTATTATTATTTAAATTATTCAAACCTTTATATAATTACCCAAATCACCATACCTCGAAGATTTTGAAATTTTCACAGGTATCTTGGTTGTCACGTGAGACTGTAAGTCCATGTAGACAAATAAGTTGGTTGGGTAACTTATTTTAAAATAAATAACTTTATATTTGTAGTTCTACTTTTAAAATAAGAATGTATTTAAAAATATTTTTAATCTCTAGTTTAAAGTAATAATATATTCTTATAAAGAAAAATCAACTAAACAATTATTTATAAAAATGGTTTCAAGACAAAATATAATAATGATGATGAGATGAAGTTTCCTAATGCCTCATACAAATAAAAATACTTTCAATTGCTTGTTTTAAGAAGAAATGTATAATAATATTATTTTAAAAAAGAATTTATAAATAATAATAATAATATTATTATTAAACAATAACGCCTTTATATCGTAGTAAATTTGTTGGGTAAAAAATTCATACTATGTGAGGTTTTTAAATCCACGTTGGTATTCAAGTTAACCATGTTATCGCATGAGATTACAAATTTACGTAGATGTATTAGTCAGGTTAAGTTATATGCAATTTATTTAAATATGTAATAATTATTTGAAAGATATTTTTTTCAAGAAAATAATTATATTTCATAAAAATAAATAATAATAATATAACAAATTCTTCAGTTTTTACTTTAAAAGATATAATAAAATTATTATATATGAAAAACAAATAATAGCATTTCCTAAATTATCGCCTAAAAAATGTAATAAAACCTCTATATTACAGGGTTTAGAACTTCTGTAGGTACTTAAGGAACTGATCTAGCGGGTATGACCGTGAGTTTGCAGCAGGTAAATTGGCCTACTTTTTCTTTTTAAAAAAAATTCCCAAAAGGTACAAAAAAATATATCATTTACAAAACCAAAAATCAAAAAACATATTTTCAAAATTAAATAAATGAGAGTAAGTAAGCGAAACTGAATTATCTTTTACAAATTAAAGCATACTAATCCAAATCTCACAAAATCGTTTTGTTTGCAAATTAATAAATTATTTTTAATTAGCTTTCTCTTATTACAAAATTATAATAAAAAATACCAATCCACAGACACATATTTTTAACTCGAACTACGTGGACTTTAATCCCTATTGCAAGGTACCTAGGCCTCAAACTCTGATTTTGAGTCAAGTTTGCCCTTGTAAATAAATAAATATTTTTCAATTTGATTTTCTTAATTTCTTTTCGTTATTTTGTTTTTTTCAAATTCCCTTATTTTCTTTCCTTTCTACCATTATTCTTGCATGTGAATAATTAAAGGACAACTAAAATACTTTTAAAACCATATTAATTTGCATAATCAGTCTAAGGTAACTATTCTTAGGAATGGGTGTCGTGGGGTGCCTAACACATTTCCCATGTACAATCAACTTCCAAACCTTACTCTGACTACACAGACCATCATTTTCATCCTTAATTCAGTTTCCCAAGATTTTCCTTAAAATTTTGGTGGCATCTCCTCACAACTTGGTTTTCATTCGAAAAACCCAATTTTTTTTCCTTTTTCTTTTCCTTTCCGTGTGCCATTGGCGTCGCATTTTCTGAGTACAACAGCTTAGGCACTTCGCTGCGAATATTTGAGAGTCAAGCCTATATACGTTGATTGTGTTTTATAATATGGCTTTATATTTATTTTAATTTTGCCCCACATGTTTAGGGTAAAGAACATGTTTTAGTTTTGAATATTCACACGCTTCTTTATTAGTTTTTCTTTAAATAACATGCCATAAGGTAGATAAAATGATTTACATCTTTTTCACATGCTTCTTTGCTTTCTTGTTGTTTGAGTAACATGTCTTAAGGTGGATAACATGCGGATTGAACCTTAGGGTAGATGACTTTATCTGCTTCATTTCTTTTCCACAATTGTGATTGGTTGGACAGGTAGGGATTGGGTAATGCATAAGTACAAGTTTGTATGCTCTCCTCACACACTATACACAGACACATCCCTCCTCACATACATTTTTGGGCCCTATACCCGGGTCTATGAGTACCTTAAGCTAGTGAAAGTTTGTAATGGTTTCCTCATGGGTTTCTGGAGCTCATGACAGTTACTATGAAAGCTTCACTTAGGTTGTGTCTTATGCTGCAAGTTTAGTTCCCAAGAAGCTTTTGAGCCGTTGGAGGATTGAATTTGTTAAATAAGATCTTCGTCATATGGTGAGGGCAACTTGAGGACCTTTATTGAATGATAGAACTACCTTGAAACCACAAATGTTTGTAGACAAATTTGGTAGCTAACCTAATTAGTTAGTGCCTGGCCTCTTTAGGGTAAAAAGACTCAGCCAAAGATTCACCCTGAATAAGACAAAGGAGAGCATATTCCTTTCTTATCACATATAATGACATATCATTATTGCAACCTATCTTAGGAAAAGGTGACAAATTTTTACCAGCACTGGAGCAAGTATCGAGCATCATTATGGATTGATATGAGGCAATGAAGTTAGTTGCATTAGAAACCTAATACTGAGCTGTGGGTCTCTGACCCTGGCAAATTATGAGTCCATGCATCATGAATTTTTACTCTAAGCCATGAATTAATTAATGGACTAATAGTAGAAAATTGATCTCAATTAATAGCATTGTCATTAAGCTTAAATTTTCAACAAAATATATATGGAAATTTCTTCAAATTAGCCACATAGAATTTTGGATTTTATGTAGGCCAACATTTGTTATATCTCTCCAAAAACATCGAGCTGCTGAAGGAAAATTAATATATAAAAAGCAAGTGAATTGATGAGTTGTTCATTTTCATACTCACGGACAGGTGATATATCTGGTATTTACAATTCTAGAGTTCCCTTGTCCGTGAGTCTTCGATGCTAATAGATCTTGAATTCATGGCATGCATCATGCTATAAATAAATAAATATATTGATCCTCTTTTTACAAGAGGTGAAATAAAATGGTGTTTCCTAAATAAATGCATTCATCCCATCGCAACCCACCTCTCAAGTCTTTGAGTTTCACTATAGTTGGCAAGAAAATTACATACATGCATTGCCATGATGCATTTAAACATCTAATAAATCATAAATTCATAAAACATGGGATTATTGGTCCTTTGCAAGGAATAAGTCAAGTCAGACCAACATTTAAGTCAAAGTTTTTAGGGATATCCAATAAAGCAAGAGAAAAGACCAAAATGAAAAAGTTGCCAAAAGATTTTATATTCTTGCTTCCATCCTTTCACTTTTCATACCACCATTCCCTTCATTGTCATGTTGTTTGCCCATTACCATGTTCTCTTCACATTCATATTGCTAGCCCATTATTGTGTTCCCTTGCATGCAAAGCTCATCAACATTTATCAAACATGACTCTTGTACCCTTGTCTTTCATAAAGTAGAAAAGGGTCATGACACTAGGATTAAACATCTAGTATCCTTGGACAATGTTAGAAAAGAAAATGAGAGAATAAAAAGCCTGGGCCAAGGTGACACATTCCCTCTTCGAAATCATCTACCATTAAGAATACAATGAGATTTCTAATATCATGTCTTCATTTGATAATGCTTCTAAAACCAAGATTTGTCACTAAAATTTGCTTTCTTTAACTATCAATGTCAAGGACATACATTTCTCCCTTATCCTTACTTGCTCATTCATTGCATCCCTCATTTGAACATCCTTCACAAGTCTCTACTTATGTTTCTGAAAATAAAAAAGAAATTGTGCATTATCCCCAATGAAAATACTTTAATTGATATGAGAAAAGGGCAAAGTCCAAGGAAACTTATATCGCCCAGCTTGCTAAAATTAAAAAAAAAAGAACAAAAGGATAAAAAAAGAAGAAAAATTAGTAAAAGAAAAATTAAAAAAATAGAAGAGAGGTGCATTTGCATGTCTTACAAATGAGTCAAGTCAAAGATATGAGACATTATTTTTCTTCCCATTTTTGAAGGAGTTACCTAAGCCACCTTAATTGAGCCAAGAGTAGTACTAGTCATTTCATTCTCCCAAAATTAATTAATAACTAGGACAAGCAATTTTAACATGTTTTTATGCTGGAAATTCAAATACCAAGGAAGGACCAAAATTTACTTTTGCCTACCTCCATATGATCTAAACCCAAGCCCATTCTTAACCAATGAAAAATTTTTCCATCCCCTAACATAGTTTAAAGTTGAGAAGCATTGAGAATCAATATTGTGGAGTGGTTTAGATATGAAAGGCAGCAGAAAAAACAAATAGAAGAAAAGTTAAAGGAAGGAAGGTCAATAGAATAAGGTTATCAAAGAAACGCTTATGTGGGAAATCAGAAAAGTCCATCTCATATAAAGAAGGCTCTTATGTTAAGGAGACGAAAAGGAAAATTCAGCCAAAAGAGATCCAAATTCTCCAAGTGAGAAAGAGAAGAAAAGAGAAAAGAAAAAAAGAAGAAGAAGGAAAATATAAGGCAACAAGGCTCCCCAAGTTTGCATGACTACTAAAGTAAAATTCTCATTGTGAACTCACTTGAATCTTTGAACTTTATATCCATAATGGTGCCCTCCATCTTAATCCATATCCTTGTTCTTCATGACCATAGTACATCCCCAAAAATCCTTTCTTGTTAGGTGAATTTTGGCATAAAACCATGTTTAAAATGTGAAGGAAGATAGATGGAAGAACTTACATGGGATGGGATATTTTGGGCTTAATATCCCTTCATCTCATAAACCCATTTACCCAAGCCACACTACAAACCCCAAAAGCCCTCATTGAGATTTGATTTGTTTGAAAACAATTGGGGCAATTGTTCTATAGAAGAGTTTCAAGACTAATATAGCTCACACTAGGGCAAAGTTCTTAGCTCAAAATAAAATCTTTTGCTCATATCAATAGCGTTATTTTCAAAAGGACCATGCCAAACTAAAAAGAGGTCATTCACCTATTCCCATCTCCATTTCATAGTATTCTATTTCTAATTTGTTTGAGAATGCCCCCCAAAAGTATATTTTAGGCATTATCCAGCTTTATTAGTTTATCACCTTCTTACTTTATTCCCTTAAAGAAAATTTGAGCAATGTATTATGCTCCATTCATTCTTAGGCCTTTTCTTACACCTAAATGGTCCTATGTTTTAGCATTCCTAACATTCCACTTGTTGAATCTAGAGTTTTGATGATTCTAAACCAACATTCAAGAGCTTGGAATGAAGATATCAAAGACTTTGATTTGATGAAAAGATGTTTTAAAAACTTAATTTTATGTTAAATCATGAAATATTTGAAAAATACCCATCAACAGACGAAGTTTGAAAAGTTTACATTGAACTGTCATATTGGAAATTCGAACTTTGGCTTGGGAAATTCGAATTTCGTGTTAAAACTAAATAAGTCTAAAGAGATGCTTCTCTGACAGACGAATTTTAATTTTCCAAAATTTGAATTTTCATAAGTATCTGAAAGAAGCTGTTGAGCAACAGACGAACTTTGAGTTTTGAACATTCGAATTTCAGACAAAATGAAACTTATGAAAACTAAAGAAATTCGTCTGAAACAATGTTAAAGTTAATCTGAAATCAAGATTATATTGAGTTTCAAAGATTGCTCACTGACAGACGAACTTTGAACATGGAAATTCGAATTTCAGAAGCTAAAGTTGTGAGTCTGTTGAAATGATATGATGACATACGAAGGACAGTGTTTACAAATTCGAATGTTAAAGTAAGTCTAAAAAGAGGTCTCTCTGACAGACGAACTTCACTCTTTAAAAATTCAAATTTTGAAGTAAATGAACTACTGTGCTTCTTGAGCATGCTACGGACAGACAAATTTTGGGGGTTCCAAAATTCAAATTTCAAGGGCACTGTAGCAAATTGAAAATACTGTTCACACTTAACAAAAAAACTTTCTTCTTGAAAATTCGTATATCACAACATGGAAACATTTTCTAAGTTTCAAAATTCGAATTTCACTTCATGAATAGACGAACTTCAGTATTTCAACGTTAGAAGCTTTAACCTTCGGTTCCTTCAAAATTCATCTGTTGACCAACCAAAATTCGAATTTCAGTATGTCAAAAGCATTAAATGCGGTTGGTTAACGGATAGTTTTTCAGAGTAACTGTTGGATAACTTCCCCAACGGATAGATTTTGTCTTTAACGAATAGTTGGGACCTAAATCTATAAATACAACATCATTTGAAGTTGTGGGTAACGAATCAAACTTTGTATATACTGAAATTCTGCCAAATCTTCTACTCAAAGACTTTTACCCTCTTACTTCAATACTTGTACTTCAACTTTCATATTCACTCTATTCAAGAGAGTTTCATCTTTGTAAACAATCTAATCTTCATCTGGAAGATAGATTTTCTTATGAGGAGATATCACAAGGGATTGTAAAGCACTTTGTGAAAGTGCAGAAAGTGATTGAGTGAGCTCTAGAAAATAGAGCACTGACGTTGTACTGTGGCATTTGCAAGAAGCCCATTGAATTCTTGCTGAATAGTGGAAAATCTCAAGTGGTGTCTTGGGGACTGGACGTAGGTCAAGTGGAGAGACCGATCCAAGATAAATATCAGAGTTTTTCTTCTCTCTATCACTACTCTTTCATCTTACTGCTTTGTACTCTGTTTTTCTGTCATACCTTGCTTTCTTCATTGTTTTCACCTTATGCAGAAAATTTTAATCTTCCCAATTCACCCCCCCCTCTTGGGAAGTCAGCCTAACTACCAAGTGGTATCAGAGCCCGGATTTCCATTCAAAGGATCTCACAGTCCGGGAATAAAAATGGCTGGCTTTGGAGAAAGCATATTACCAGAAGGAAACAATACAAATAGACCACCTGGCTTCAGTGGAGAGCACTATGGTTACTGGAAGATGAGAATGCAAATCTATCTCCAGTCAATCGATCTGGACATCTGGTCAGTCATTCAGAAGGGAGACTTTGTCCCAATGGCTTTAGAAGATGATGGAAAGTATAGAGAAAAGCCAGAAGCTGAATGGAATGAGGAAGACAGAAGGAGAGTCTTGTTGAACTTCAAGGTAAAACACTGTCTAGTCAATGCCTTGAATCAAGACGAATTCTACAGAGTCTCACAATGCTCCACTGCCAAGGAAATGTGGGATACCCTGCAGATTGCTCATGAAGGAACAACTGGAGTCAAGGAAAATAAACTGAATACCTGCATTAGAGAATATGAAAGCTTCAGAATGGCTGAAGGATAAACTGTAAAAGAGCTACAAAAGAGATTCACTCTCATTTTGAATCAACTAAAGAGCTTGGGAAAGGAGTACACTCAAATAGAGAAAGTAAGGAAGATTCTCAGAGCTCTCCCTCTAGAATGGCAACCCAAAGTAACAGCAATAGAGGAAGTTAGGGGAGAATCAATGGCCTCTGTCACAGCTCTATTCGGCAGCCTTGAGGAATATGAAGGAAAAATAAAAGCTCTCAAGGAAGCTGGACAAGACAGAAAGAAGAAAGGTCTTGCTCTCAAAGCTGCTGAAGAAAAGGAAGAAGAATATGACGATGGAGATGAGCTGAATGAAGAAACTCTGGCTATGATGGTCAGAAAATTTGGAAGATTCTACAGCAAGAAGAGAAACAAGAAAATCTTCAAGAGAAAAGTAGCTGGAGGCAGTAAGAAAGAAGCAAAAGAGCCTGTGACTTGCAATGAGTGCAAAAAGCAGAGACACATCAAATGGGATTGTCCACAACTCCTCAAGAATCAAGAGAAAGAAAAGAAAGCTGCTGACAAAGGCAAGAAGAAGAAAGCCTACATCTCATTAATATGGGGCAACAACTCAGATGAGGAAGAAGATGAAATTGCCAACATATGTCTGATGGCACTTGCCTCTGAAGAAGCTGAAATTCCATGTAGCAGTGATCAAGAAGAAGAGGTATATGAATCTGAATCTTCCTATTCTGAATTACTGGATACATTTCATGAGCTACATGATGAGTTTGTTAAGGTTGCTAAAGAACTGAAACTAGCTAAGAAAAAGATTAACAAACTAGAATCTCAAAGCAACATCTCTGAAATTGCTCCTCTACCTATTGCTGAATCTGTCTGCTGTAAATCATGCACTGATCTAAAGCAAACCAATGAATATTTAGTGAAAAGCATGTCTAGGCTTACTAGAGGAAAAGATATGTTGTTTTCTTTAATGGGGAGCCAAAGAATATCACAAGTAAAAGTTGGACTTGGCTATGATCCATGTGCTGTAAAAGAAAAGATTAGGAAGAAAAATCAGAATGTATACATGAGACATTTTGTGCATGCTGATAGAAAAAGAAAGAAAGATCATATGTCACATCAGATTGAATCATATAATCAACCAAGGCATGCAAAACAAAAATATTATCTACATTATTTTCTTCCTGCCTCTCAATCTAGCAGTCCCTTTACCACCTGTCATTTCTATAACAAAAAGGGACATATTTACAGTTCTTGTGCTATAAAGAAAAATGAACTTGACCGGTAGGTTAAATGGGTTCCCAAGGGTACATCTGTATCTAGGGAAAAGACTACTGACAAAAAAGGACCCAAACAAATTTGGGTACCTAAAAGGAAAATATGAATCTTATTTTGCAGGTCTGTCTCAAAGCTAAAAGGAGCAACAAATGGTATATGGACAGTGCCTGCTCAAGCCACATGACCGGTGACAAGGAGAAGTTCATCATCCTTAGAGATAAGAAAGGAGGAAAGGTGACCTTTGGAAGTGATTAGTATGGCAAAATAGTTGGCATTGGCATTGGCATTGGCATTGTGGGCAAGAATCCTGAAACATCCATTGAAGAAGTGCTGTTTGTGATAGGCCTCAACCACTGCTTATGGGTAAGTTTGATCCCAAATCCAATGAAGGTATATTTCTGGGCTATTCTAGTAGAAGTAAGGCATATAGAGTTTTTAATAAAATGTCTAATTCAGTAGAGGAATTTGTGCATGTAGTATTTATTGAAAATGAAACTGTTTCCAAGCATGTTACCAATGAGGATGATCTTGTTTTGAACTTTGAAAAATTAGATATTTCTCATGAAGATAAAATTGAACCTTCAAAGATATCTGAATCTATTAACATAAAGGAAGATATTCAGGAGAAAGAGTTTGAAGAAAATAATGAAGAGATATCTCAAGAACTCCCTAGAGCTTGGAGATATCAAAGGAATCATCCTGTTGATCAAGTGATAGGTGATGTTCAAGAGAAAGTCAAAACCAGAAAGCAGTTAAGGGACCAAATGATAAACTGTGCCTTCATTTCACAAATTGAACCCAAATGTACTGAGGAAGCCTTAACTGATGAGTACTAGATTCTAGCTATGCAGGATGAATTAAATCAGTTTGAAAGAAATCAAGTCTAGGATTTAGTGCCTAGACCCAAAAATCATCCTGTCATAGGTACCAAATGGGTTTTTAGAAATAAACTTGATGAATCAGGATCAATCATCAGAAATAAAGCTAGACTGGTTGCTAAAGGTTATAATCAAGAAAAGGGCATTGATTTTGAGGAAACCTTTTCTCCAGTAGCTAGATTGGAAGCAATTAGAATTTTATTAGCATATGCATGCATGAAAAATATTTTGTTATATCAAATGGATGTGAAGAGTGCTTTTCTAAATGGATATATCATGGAAGAGGTTTATGTAGATCAACCTCCAGGTTTTGAGGATTCTACAAAACCAAACCATGTGTATAAACTAAAGAAAGCTCTTTACGGTTTGAAGTAAGCCCCTAGAGCATGGTATGAAAGATTGAGTAATTTTCTAACTGAAAAGGGGTTTAACAGAGGAAAAGTAGATACAACTTTATTTACTAAGAAAGAAAATAAAGATTTACTTATTGTTTAAATCTATGTTGATGATATTATATTTGGTGCTACTAATGAATCTCTTTGCAAGAATTTTTCTAAGTTAATGCAGGGAGAATTCGAAATGTCTATGATGGGTGAACTCAACTTCTTCCTTGGATTGCAAATCAGACAGTGTGATGATGGTATCTTCCTCAACCAATCCAAGTATCTGAAGGAATTGCTAAAGAAGTTTGGAATGGAAACTGCCAAATCAATGGGGAGACCTATGGCTACTGCAACCAAGCTGGATATGGATGAAAAAGGGAAAATGTTTGACATAACTCAGTATAGAAGAATGATTGGATCCCTACTGTACCTAACTACCAGCAGACCTGACATTATGTTTAGTGTCTGTATCTGTGCAAGATTCCAATCATGTCCCAAAAAAACCCATGCAACTGCTGTGAAACGTATCTTCAGATATCTTATTGGAACATCACAGATGGGTCTTTGGTATCCAAAGGGCAATGGAGAAGATCTCAAAGGATACACTGATGCTGATT
Source organism: Adenanthera pavonina (assembly GCA_026686845.1). NCBI lineage: Eukaryota > Viridiplantae > Streptophyta > Magnoliopsida > Fabales > Fabaceae > Adenanthera > Adenanthera pavonina. The sequence continues at coordinate 2,954,829 of JAIVEN010000019.1, read as the reverse complement.
TTGTAGGATCCAAAACTGACAGAAAAAGCACAAGTGGAACTTGTCAGTTTCTTGGAGGATCCTTGGTTTCATGGTTTAGCAAAAAGCAAAACAGTGTGGCCCTATCCACGGCAGAAGCTGAGTATGTTGCAACTGGAAGCTGTTGTGCCCAAGTCATCTGGATGAAACAGCAACTTGAAGATCTTGAGGTTGAAATAAAGGAAATACCAATAATGTGTGATAATCAAAGTGCCATAAATATCACAAAGAATCCTGTCATGCATTCAAGGACAAAACATATTGAAGTTAGGCACAACGTCATAAGGGATCATGTTTTGAAAGGAGAAATCAGACTAGAGTACATCCCAACTGAAGATCAATTAGCTGATATATTGACAAAGCCTCTATTAGAAGATAGACATTGCAAAATAAGAAGAGAATTAGGTATGGTAAATCCCAATGAGCTGTAAGTAAATCCGTGTGTAATTCTGTTTTTAGATTTTCCAACATTGAATTAACTCTAACTTTAGCATCAGAGTGTGTTTAATTTAAGTTGCAGGTGCTCCTCATGAGATTCAATGCTGATAAATTTGAAAAAAGCAGCTTACTAGAATGGAACAATCAAAAAGTGAAGAAAATGGCAAAAATTTTGAGTTTCTGGATCCATTCTGTAAGTTTTTAAAGTTGAAATTCGTATACTGATCGTGTGTTAGATGAACTTATGTGAAAAATTGAGTTTCTGAGAAGGTCAGCATGGTCAACATTCGAATTTGGATACCTAACAAACGAACTTCAGCCTGTTATAAGTTGGAACAGTTCTCGGTGGTCCCTCAAAATTGTCTGTTGAACCTTCAAAATTTGAATTTTCAAGAACAAAAATTTCAAAGTTATGTTTGTCCAACATGATGATTATACTAATGTTTATCTCTTAACATACGAATGTTGGAAAACTTTCACAAAGTAGAGAAATTCAAATTTCTAACATAAAATTCATCTGTTGAAACATGCTCCTCAATGTTGAATCTTTGAAAAATGAAGTTTTGTGTGCTAAATCCGTTTGTTGTTTGATGATCTGATTGTTATTTGATGTTTATACTTAAAAATTCGAACTTTGTTGAAACAAAGTTCGTCTGTTCATCCTGTGTTGCTTGTACCAAGCCTCTGTCAGACGAACTTTCAGAAGAAAATTTGAGTATCAGCAAGCTTTGCTGAATGGTTTAACTTGTAACAGCCCGAAGTTCAAATTTTGACCCCTCAAAATTTGTCTGTCAGGCGGTTACTTACGTTAAAATCGACGGTTTTCATTTGAACAGACGCAACCCTATTTCTATTCTCTCTGAGTCTGTTCTAATCCTCCATTCAATGCTTTTCAATTCTGAACAAAAACCGTCATTTTCCACCGATTAAACTTCCTTTCACATCCTTTAAACCCACTCTTTGCTCCATTCTGTAACATTCATCCGCGAAAATGGCAAGAGTCAAGTATCCTGAAGCTGGCAAAGGAGAGTCTCGCCCAAAGAGATTGGTTAAATCACAATATGCCTCCAAGGAAGGAGAAAAACCGAAGAGAAAGGCCGAATCCAGCAAGGGAACTCCTTCCAAATGCCAGAAAACTACACCAAAGGGAGAATCAAAGAAAGCTGGACCTTCCTCATCGAAGAAAGCTGAACCTTCGGTCGCTATTCCTGTTGCTGCTGAAAATGTTGCTTCCACTTCATCCTCAAGTACTGAATCTGGAGAATATGAGCTTACCACACTGCCATTATGGAGTACTCCACAGATTCAAGAAGAATACTCCACCAAGTTTGCCAATAAAAAGGTAATCAAGCCTCATTGTGTAAACTTGGAAGATTTCTTGGTCTCTAATAGTTTTGATGCTGGTATATGGATGTTGAGATACAAGAGTCCGTTGGAAGTATTGGAGAGATATGATGATGAGGTGATAAAGACATGGTATGCCTCCCTAAAGTACAATAGCAAGAAGAAGAAGTGGGAGGTTAATCTGAGATCAAGGACCATCTGGCTCTCAGATGAAACCTTGAATGAAGTGCTGGAAATCCCAGGGCAAGATGGCCTCAAGATTGATATCACTGCCTCTGGATACATGGATGAGGCAGATATTGCTGATGAAAAAGGTGACCCCTTACTGAACTATAAGGAGAGCACAATTCTGAGCACATTATTCAGAAGAAGGGAAAACTGGCCATCCATAAACGTGTTGAAGCCCACAGACCTCAGTGCTCAAGTGAGGATCCTACAATACATAGTGTCTAGGATCATCGTCAACAAAGGAGGCAGCTTCAATATGATAACAAGGGTAGAGGCACATGTCATGGCAGCAATCATGCATGGAAAACTGATCAACATGGGACATATCATACTTCAACGCATGATCAAGGCAAGAGATCAGAGGAAGGACTCCACACTCCCCTATGCAGCTATCATTTCCAGAATTCTGTAGTATGCTAGGATTCAGCATCTTGAGAAGGGGAAAGGGAAACCCACTGAGATCTTCAAGGAGGAAGAACTTCAGAGAATGGGAATTGAAAGGAGTGGAGAAAGATGGATTGGAAAGGGAGCAGGAAAAACTGAAGATCTATTCTCTGTCAAAGGTACCTCCCTACAGCAAGAGGGTACTTCTGAGGCTCCTGCCAGACCTACTCCTCAGTCCTCTCTGCCTATCCCATCTCCCTCCAAGCCCACTCACATTCCATCCACTCCCTCCTCTCGTACCAAGCCAACCAAGATCACTGAGTTATATGACAGCCTATCTACACTCATTTTTAGCATTAGGGATGAGCAAAATGCCAAATTTGCTCATCTGCAAGATCAGATTCATCAGTTGGCAAAGAACATAAAAGTGATTGCTGATGCCTATGAAGAAATTCGAAATGCAATTCCTACCACATCAGCTCCACCTCAGCCAGGGTTCTCTATGCCTATTCAGTCTCCAACCCCTGAGCCTCCAAGCCCCTTTGAGATAGCCTCTTCTGAGCATGAAGATGTAGATGGTGCTGAGCCTGCTGGTGCAATAAGGACACCCAGTCCTGGTCCACCCTTGGACTATGGTTTGGAAGAAGAAAGACCTTAGGAAACAGGCCCTCATGAGGCCATACCAGAAGATGCTCAGGATTCAATTCTTTCCATTCAAGAATCTGAGCAAGTTGAACGACTAGTGGCAGCCATTTCCACTTCTTCAATGCAGGAGGGTGCCAGCAATGAAGAGAGAAGCATTGTGCATGTTGTTGATTATGAAGCCATTGCTCGCAATGCTCTCTTGCAAGCTCAGAGAAGAAGGCTTGAGGAAATGTTTCGTTTGGATGAACCAGCTCCTCCTTCTCTCGCTGCTTATGGACTTTCAGAGGAACAGAGAGCTCAATTGGCTCTTTCCAGGCAGGCAATGCAGGAGTTGCTTGAGGTCTCTAATGATGATGAAGAGCCAAGTCCTGAGCCTCCTACACCAGTTGAACCAGAAATCCCATTTGCTCTTGTGCCTCTTAGAGCTATTCCAGTCTCTCAGATTCCTCCTCTGGTTGATTTTGTTGGCCTTCCTGATGATGCCAAAAAGGGGGAGAAGAAGAAGCAAACTGGAAAATCTGCTACTGAGCCATCTGGGAAGAAATACAACAAGAAGAACAAGCCAAAGAAGAAGTGATGGAAGGACTACTTAGAACTTAGGCTTGAATCCTCTTGTTATGCTATATTTTGTTTTAGATGCTGTTTGTTTGATGATTGTACTTTGTGTTTTGAAATTGGTTTTTACTTTAATTGGTTTCTGTAAAGCAACAATTATTGAAATGAATGAATTCCTTGGTTGCAATGATTTGTAGTTATCACTTCTTGAATCTCTTCACTGATGTCACAACATGGAAACATTTTCTAAGTTTCAAAATTTGAATTTCACTTCATGAACAGACGAACTTCAGTATTTCAACGTTTGAAGCTTTAACCTTCGGTTCCTTTGAAATTCGTTTGTTGACCAACCGAAATTCAAATTTCAGTATGTCAGAAGCATTAAATGCGGTTGGTTAACGGATAGTTTTTCAGAGTAACTGTTGGATAACTTCCCCAACGGATAGATTTTGTCCCTAACGAATAGTTGGGACCTAAATCTATAAATACAACATCATTTGAAGTTGTGGGTAACGAATCAAACTTTGTATATACTAAAATTCTGCCAAATCTTCTACTCAAAGACTTTTACCCTCTTACTTCAATACTTGTACTTCAACTTTCATATTCACTCTATTCAAGAGAGTTCCATCTTTGTAAACAATCTAATCTTCATCTGTAAGATAGATTTTCTTGTGAGGAGATATCACAAGGGATTGTAAAGCACTTTGTGAAAGTGCAGAAAGTGATTGAGTGAGCTCTAGAAAATAGAGCACTGACGTTGTACTGTGGCATTTGCAAGAAGCCCGTTGAATTCTTGCTGAATAGTGGAAAATCTCAAGTGGGTGTCTTGGGGACTGGAAGTAGGTCAAGTGGAGAGATCGAACCAGGATAAATGTCAGAGTTTTTCTTCTCTCTATCACTACTCTTTCATCTTACTACTTTATACTCTGTTTTTCTGTCATACCTTGCTTTCTTCATTGTTTTCACTTTGTGCAGAAAATTTTAATCTTCCCAATTCAACCCCCCTCTTGGGAAGTCAGCCTAACTAACACCACTCACCTCAATACTCCTTTCTCTTTCTCCAATCATAGCTTTATATCCATAATGTCTAACTGCATTGACAATGTTAAATAAAGTAAGTGTAAGTTTTACTTATTGGCTTTTCAAGCATTGTTGTTGAAGATAGGCAAAAGAAACGGTTATATCAAGCCTATATTCAAACTTGGGGCAAATCAATTTCTCTAAAAATAAAAAAGAAATCTCAAAATATAGGCTAAAGAGAGTCTAGGATTGTTCAAATGTGTCGGTATTCTCCCTTAGAATTCATATGGTGAAAGGGATATAAATTCATTTTTGGTTTGAGTGAGGTTTCCCATTGGGGCAGGTATAGACTTTAAACATAAAGGACCAAGAAAGCCAACATTTTGTAAATTTCAAGCATTTGGCATCAAACATTGTATACACAATAAAAAAAAGGGTTTCCATTGCAAGTGCATTGAGTATCTCATTTGTGTATATATCCTTCTATTGAAACAAAATTTTGCATTCATGGCATAGACATTCACCTTTGCTTAGGTTGGAGTATATAGAGAATCGTGCTACAAAAATAGGAACAAAAAACAAAAAAATGTCTCACATCTCTCATTCATCTTTCATTGCATTAGGACAAATCCCCATTTAGGTCAAGGAAAACATAAAATTAAGCTTACACTCATTCATCCGCAATCTCATGCATTACGTCATGAAAAATTCCCACTCCAATTACGAAAAACTATGAAGAATTTCACATGCATCTTCTGTTGGAGAATGTACCCTAGGTCAATCATTGTATTATGAATATTGTACTTCATTATGAAAAAGAAGGTGTTTTTCCTTTTATTACATTATTATATTGTTTACATGTTTATCTTTATAATAATATCCTTAGATGAATCATTTTATCCTAGATGTCCCTAGTCAATCATCTTTGTGGGAACAATAATAAATTAAGGCTAGTATGATTTTGATTGATAATTATATGATAATTATGTATTAAGATACAAATCAAAATCATAAGCTCCTGTTAAGGAATAGGCGCTGGATCAACCCGTCATGAGATAGCTGCATGAATCAAGTCATAAGCATATCTCATATATATAACCATGTCACTAAACCCTCAGACCTGAGATCACCATGGCTTCCTACATGGGGAATACTGCGCTTTAGCATAGTCAAAGTCACCTTTAATTGGGAGATCATAACAGCTATGATCGGGCATAGTGTAATTCATGTAGAGGAAGATGAATGATCAAGATGAAATTTGTCCTTCTAATTAATTGAGAGATATATTTGGGCCCTTCGATAAGTGAGACTGAGAAATGCATGGTCGTGCTTGAATGGAAAGATTTCCATTTGTTCAGTTAGTCTACTCAGAGATCGAGAAAGTGATGGTCGAATAAGATGAGGATAACGTTTCCATACCTCATACTTGACCTATATATCATGAAACAAAAGAGATGTGATCGAGTTATATGATAGGTCACATCAGATCACCGATCTCATATGATTTAGGTAGTCACAATATCTTATTAGAGGCCACTTATGACTTGTGGGTCCAATAGTGTTATTGGCCCACTGCTAACATCAAATAGGCCTACAGGGTCACACACAAAAATGGATTAACTCGAGCTAAAATATCCAGATTCACTGAATCTAAAATGTGTCCAGATTCAATGAATTTAACGTTCAATTTATGGTGATTGAATTATATATATATGATATATATATATATTATTATAAAATTTGAAGTATATATGTTTGATATATTATATATTTGATATATATTATATTATTTCAAAATATATATATTTTAGTCAAATTGATTTAAATGAATTAGTTTTAAATTTAATTCTATGTGATAGATTTAAATTTAAACTAATGTCATAATCTAAATTTGATTTATATTTGATTCTATATTTAAATTAAATAGTTAGTTTAGATATTATTCCATTAGATAGATTTATATATAAACTAATCTATTTAATTAAGATTTGATTTAATTTAAATAATTAATTTAAATTAATCAAATAATAAACATTATTTATATAATTATATAGATTAGGATTATTATATATAGAATCAAGAGAGAGTCTCCACTCACCTTAAAGATTGAGCGGCCGCACACTCACACAGAGAAAGTGTACGGACAAACAAAGGAAGCATGGACTAATGCAGAATGTACGAACGTTCACAAAGAGAGGTGCTAGCACGCCGTTCGAGTTGGATTCACTGTTCGTGTGGATACCCGTAAAGGGAGCTGATTGGACGCGTCAGTTCCTGCGGTTCAAAACTGAAAAGAACGTTAAAGGGACACATCGGAGGTAAAAAAAAATTCTCTTCTATATCTCAATCAAAACAACATTGACGAATCCATGGGAATGAATTCGGTGGAGTTTTCCACTGCGTGTGTACCAAAATTCCCAACACTTTTTTGCATACATTGCATCCAAATTAGTTTCCTCTCATATTAGGGCAAACATGAAAAATGCATTCTACATATATCCATTTTACATACATTACATCAAAATAAGCTTATATTCAGATTGGGCCATACATGACAAATCATGTATTTCACATGCATCTTGTTTGCATATATTACATCAAAATTAGCTGCCACCTAGATTGAAAAAAAACAAACAAACAAAAAAAAAGAAACAAAAAATGTATCTTCCATTGCATCTACTTTGCATGAAGCAAACAAGAAATCCAAAAACCAAAAGACAAAAAGAAAAATAAAACAAAAACAAAAAAAAGGGCAAAAGAAAATTTTGCATTCTAAATGCATTTTTCTTTGCATGCATTACATCACAATAAACTTCCCTTCACATTAGGGAAAAAAAAGAGGAAAAGAAAATTTTGCATTTATATGCATCTTCGTTGCATAAAATGTAGCACGAAAAAATTCACTCTAAGGTTGGCAAAAAAAACAAAGAAAAATTATTATATTTCACATTCATTTTCCTTGCATTCACTACATAAATAAATTCCCATCTAAATTGGGTAAAAAAAAATTTCATTTTACCTGCATTTTCCTTGCACACATTACATAAATAAATTCTCATTCAGGTTAGGGTAAATACGAGAAATCTTGCATTTCACATGCCTTTTCTTTGCACATGGCATCAAAATAAATTCCCATTAGAGTTGACGAAAATTTTTGCATTCCACAGGCATCTTCTTTGCATGCATTGCATCAAAATTAGCCCCTATTCATATTAGGGCAAAAAGAAAAAAAAAAGTCTTGCTTTTTTACTTGCATGTATTGTATCACAATAAGTTCCCCCTTAAATTAGGGCAAAAACAAAAAAAATTTTAAATTTCATGCATCTTTCTTGCATACATTGCATCAAAATTAGCTTCCATTTAGATTGGGGCAAACATGAAAAATGCATTCTATATACATATCTGTTAGTAAGGCTGACTTCCCAAGAGGGGGGTGAATTAGGAAGATTAAAAATTTTCTGCACAAGGTGAAAACAATGAAGAAAGTAAGGTATGACAGAAAAAATAGAGTATAAAGCAGTAAGATGAAAGAGTAGTGATAGAGAGAAGAAAAACTCTTATATTTATCCTGGTTCGATCTCTCCTCTTGACCTACGTCCAGTCCCCAAGACACCACTTGAGATTTTCCACTATTCAGCAAGAATTCAACAGGCTTCTTGCAAATGCCACAGTACAACGTCAGTGCTCTGTTTTCTAGAGCTCACTCAATCACTTTCTGCACTTTCACAAAGTGCTTTACAATCCCTTGTGATATCTCCTCACAAGAAAATCTATCTTCCAGATGAAGATTAGATTGTTTACAAAGATGAAACTCTCTTGAATAGAGTGAATATGAAAGTTGAAGTACAAGTATTGAAGTAAGAGGGTAAAAGTCTTTGAGTAGGAGATTTGGCAGAATTTCAGTATATACAAAGTTTGATTCGTTACCCACAACTTCAAATGATGTTGTATTTATAGATTTAGGTCCCAACTATTCGTTAGAGACAAAATCTATCCGTTGGGGAAGTTATCCAACGGTTATTCTGAAAAACTATCCGTTAACCAACCGCATTTAATGCTTCTAACATACTGAAATTCGAATTTCAGTTGGTCAACAGACGAATTTCGAAGGAACCGAAGGTTAAAGCTTCCAACGTTGAAATACTGAAGTTCGTCTGTTCATGAAGTGAAATTCGAATTTTGAAACTTAGAAAATGTTTCCATATTGTGACATACGAATTTTCAAGAAGAAAGTTTTTCTATTAAGTGTGAATAGTATTTTCAATTTGCTACAGTGCCCTCAAAATTCAAATTTTGGAACCCCCAAAATTCGTCTGTTCATAGCATGCTCAAGAAGCACAGTAGTTCATTTTCTTTCAAAATTCAAATTTTAAAAGAGTGAAGTTCATCTGTCAGAGAGACCTCTTTTCAGATTTACTTCAACATTCGAATTTGTAAACACTGTCCTTCATATGTCATCATATCATTTCAACAGACTCACAACTTTAGCTTCTAAAATTCGAATTTCCATGTTCAAAGTTCGTCTGTCAGTGAGCAATCTTTGAAACTCAATATAATCTTGATTTCAGATGAACTTTCACATTGTTTCAGACGAATTTCTTCAGTTTTCATAAGTTTCATTTTGTCTGAAATTTGAATGTTCAAAACTCAAAGTTTGTCTGTTGCTCAACAGCTTCTTTCAGACACTTATGAAAATTCGAATTTTGAAAAATTAAAATTCATCTGTCAGAGAAACATCTCTTCAGACTTGTTCAGTTTTAGCTCGAAATTAGGATTTCCAAAACCAAAGTTCGAATTTCCAATATGACAATTCAATGTAAACTTTTCAAACTTCGTCTGTTGGTGGGTATTTTTGAAATATTTCGTGATTTAACATAAAATCAAGTTTTTAAAACACCTTTTCATCAAATGAAAGTCTTTTACCCATATTTAAACATAACTAACAAATCTTGCACAGATTACTCAGAACTTCTTTACTTGAAACATTTTGAGCTCCTTTGATATCTTCATTCCAAACTCTTGAATGTTGGTTTGGAATCATCAAAACTCTAGATTCAAGATTCTCCCCCTTGTTGATGATGACAAAACAACTTTCAAACTGGATTAGTACTTGGGTTTGCTTTAGCAAGCTCCCCCTCAACATATGCATTATATTTCAAAAGATATCATATATAGCACATCAATGAAGAGATTCAAGAAGTGATAAGTACAAATCATTGCAACCAAGGAATTCATTCATTTCAATAATTGTTGCTTTACAGAAACCAATTAAAGTAAGAAGTACTTCAAAAACCAATTCCAAAACACAAAGTACAATCATCAAACAAACAGCATCTGAAACAAAATCTAGCATAATAAGAGGATTCAAGCCTAAGTTCTAAGCAGTCCTTCCATCACTTCTTCTTTGGCTTGGTCATCTTGTTGTACGTCTTCCCAGATGGCTCAGCAGCAGATTTTCCAGCTTGCTTCTTCTTCTCCCCCTTTTTGGCATCATTAGGAAGGCCAACAAAATCAACTGGAGGAGGGATCTGAGAGACTGGAATAGCTCTGAGAGGCACAGGAGCAAACGGGATTTCTAGTTCAACTGGTGCAGGAGGCTCAGGACTTGGCTCTTCATCATCATCAGAGACCTCAAGCAACTCCTGCATTTCCTGCCTGGAAAGAGCCAATTGAGCTCTCTGTTCCTCTGAGAGTCCATAAGCAGCGAGAGAAGGAGGAGCTGGTTCATCATAATGAAACATTTCCTCAAGCCTTCTTCTCTGAGCTTGCAAGAGAGCATTGTGAGCAATAGCTTCATAATCAACAACAGGCACAATGCTTCTCTCTTCATTGCTGGCACCTTCCTGCATTGAAGAAGTGGAAATGGCTGCCACCAGTCTTTCAACTTACTCAGATTCTTGAATGGAAAGAATTGAATCCTGAGCATCTTCTGGTATGGGCTCATGAGGGCCTGTTTCCTGAGGTCCTTCTTCTTCCAATCCATAGTCCAAGGGTAGACCAGGAAGAATTCGTCTGTCAGAGAAGCATCTCTTCAGACTTATTCAGTTTTAGCTCAAAATTCAAATTTCCAAAGCCAAAGTTCAAATTTCCAATATGACAGTTCAATGTAAACTTTTCAAACTTCGTCTGTTGGTTGGTATTTTTGAAATATTTCATGATTGAACATAAAATCAAGTTTTTAAAACATCTTTTCATCAAATCAAAGTCTTTTATCCATATTTAAATATAACTAACAAATCTTGCACAGATTACTCAGAACTTCTTCACTTGAAATATTTTGAGTTCCTTTGATATCTTCATTCCATGCTCTTGAATGTTGGTTTGGAATCATCAAAACTCTAGATTCAAATATCTACTTTACATACATTGCATAAAAAATAAGCTTCCATTCAAATTGGAGCATACATGAAAAATTTTACATTTCACATACATTTTCTTTACACGCGTTACATCATTCCCACTCAGATTGGGACGTACATGAATAATCTTTTACATTTCATGCATCTTATTCCCACTTCAATTGGGACAAAACAAGAAGAATTTCACATTTTACATGTATCTTCTCTGCGTACATTGCATTCAAATTAGCCATCACCCAGATTGGAGAAAACGTGAAAAATGCATTCTACATATATCCATTGTACATACATTGCATCAAAATAAGCTTTTATTCAGATTGGGGCATACATGACAAATCATGCATTTCACATGCATCTTCTTTGCATACATTGCATCAAAATTAGCTCCAACGTAGATTTAAAAAAAATGACAAATAACCAAAAAACAAGAAACAAAAATGTATCTTCCACTGCATCTACTTTGCATGAGGCAAACAAGAAATCCAAAAACAAAAACAAAAAAATTTGAATTTAATGCGTTAATGCGTTAAATTCGAAAGCAAAACTAGCCATTCACCAACCACATTTAATGCGTCTGACACATTGAAATTTGAATTTTAGGTACGAATAGATGAATTTCATAGAGACCATAGGCTAAAGGCTTTAACATTGAACTTCTAAAATTCATCTGTTCAAGAATGAAATACAAATTTTGATTTTGTCAAATATATCTCATGTTAAAACATACAAATTTTCATATTCAAAGTGTACCTGTTGAGTGTAAATAGTTATCTCATATTTCTATAGTGCACTCGAAATTTGAATTTTGGGAGACCAAAATTCGTCTGTCAGTGACAAGCTCAACATGACACAAAAGTTCTATTTTGAGAAATTCAAATTTTGTACTTTCAAAATTCGTCTGTCAAAGACATCTCTAATTAGACTCTCAAATCTTCATTCCAAAATTTGAATTTTGAAAACCAAATTTCATCTGTCAGAGGGACTATTTTTAAGCTCTTTTTGTATTTTAATATCAGATGAACTTTTATCTCTGGAACTTCAAAATTCAGTTAGTAAAGTTCAAATTTTTAATAAAGTTTAATAACTCAAAATTCGTCTGTTAGTCAATGTTTCTCAAATTTTACATATATAACACATAGGATAATGTGAAAAACACACATTTAAATATAGTGAGAGTTTGAGTAAGTAAAATCAAAGCCTTTTACCCTATGTACAAAGTGAGAAATCCTCTTAACTAATTCTTCACCTGTTTCTTCTTGGGTTTCTTCACTTGAATGCTCTTATACTCCTTTGATATTTTCCTTCCAAGCTTTAGGTGTTTAGAATCATCAAAACACTTGATTCAACATTATCCTCCTTTTTGATGATGACAAAACAACTCACAAACTAGATTAGTACTTGGGTTTGCTTCTAAGAGCTCCCCCTCAATATATGCATTAAATTTTAAAGATAGATACATCATATATATGAGAGGAAAAGGAAAATATAAAATCATATTGCATTGATTCAGTAAAAGTTCAATACATAGATTCAGCAAGAACATGATACTACAAAATTAACATTTAAGTACAAGAGGCAAGATTAACATTTCAATACAAGAGATACTGCAACAGAAATAGATAAAAACAAGCAGCCCTAAGATCTAAGCCCTAAGGATCTAGTAATCATCTCTTCTTGGACTTGGACTTCTTACTATAGGTCTTGCCAGATTGTCCAGCTTCAGACTTCCTAGTTTGCTCAGTTTGCTTCTACCCCTTTTTAGCATCATCAGGATCTAGATGAAGAAGGACAGGAATGAATAGCGTAACAGGAGTAGGAATTTGTGACATGGGAATAGCATGAAGAAGGACAGGAATGAATAGCATTGAGGAGGGAATTTGAGGAAGAGGTGCTGAGGCTTCATCTCTATGATCTTCCTCATCAGAAACTTTGAGGAGTTCCTTATTAGGTTGGCTAGTCACTCAAGAAGGGGGTGAATTGGGTGATACAAGATTTTCACTCTTTTTGGATCACAACCCAATTTCACTGAGAGCACAGCAAAATAGGGATAAACAGAGAGAGTTGTGTGCAGCAACTAAATAGAGAAGATGAAGAACAATACACAACAATTTATACTGGTTCAACCCAGCCACTTGGCCTACATCCAGTCCCCAAGCTACCACTTGGGATTTTCCACTATATCCCACAGGTTTGATCCAGGCACCTGTGAAGCCTCAGTACATCCCACAAGTTTCAGTAGGCACTTGTGAAGTCATTCTCCCCACACCCTTACAAGATGTGTAAATCCCTTAGTGTTTCCCCACACTAAGATTCTACCTAAAATATGTAGAAAAAAATGTTTACAAAATGAAAACTCTCTTGAAAAGTAGATAATACATTGAAGGCTGACTCTATTGAGGTGGGTTTTTCAAACAATGCTGAGATAGAAAGATTTTACAAATTATTGCAGCATTTTCGCATAAACTCTCTTAAAAAATTGTTACCCATAAGTTCAAATGATGTTCTATTTATAGATTTGTGGTGTAACTAGACGTTAGACACAAGATCTAGCCATTAGAGACGTTATCCAATGGTTACTCTGTAAAACTAGCCATTCACCAATATATTTAATGCGTTGACACTCTGAAATTCAAATTTTGGGTGTCAACAGACAAATTTCGCGGAGACCATAAATTAAAGACTTTAATGTTGAACTTCGAAGTTCGTTTGTTCTAAAGCAAAATTTGAATTTTCATCTTTAGAAAATATTTCTATGTTGGAACATACGAATTTTCAAGTTTAAAGTACTTCTGGTAAGTGTAAACAGTTATTCCATATTGCTACAGTGCCTTCGAAGTTTAAATTTTGGTGCCTAAAATTCATCTATCGATGAGCAACTCAATATGGCACAAGTTCTTCCTTTCGAAATTCAAATTTTGGATGTGGAAATTCATCTGTTGGCTATTCCAAAAGTATTTTCACATACTGGGGTTTCAAAATTTGAATTTTGAAAGCCAAAATTCATTTGTTAGACCCGAAGTTCGAATTTCAGAAGCCAAAATTCGTCTATTGGAGGTGGAACCTTTATAACTTCAAACTTTGCACTATAAACAATTTTACAGAAGCTATAACTCTCTCGTTTTAACTCCAAATTAAGTGAATGACCTATGGTTGGAAAGTTCTCAATGTCTACTTTCAATGAAATAAGTTTCACTTCAAAATCACGTGTATTCTATGAGATATGATCAAAAAATTTATAAGAGATCAAAACTAAAAATCCATATCTCACTACTCAAATTTAAATGACCATAGCTTTTTCATATGACCTTTATTTTGAGTGGAATAACCTTCTTTGAAAAGCTTATTAAGTATAGTTTCATATAAATAATTTTTACATCAAATTCATATGTATTTTGAGAGATGTATTACAAATATTAATCAAAGGTCAAACTCTAAATTCTTGAAAACCAGATTTCACTATGTTTAAAAGTAAGGATATGTTACTTTGATACACAAAACTTCTTGAGTTAATCAAATGCAATTGTAAGTCATTGAGTTTTATTCTAATGTTCGAATTTTGAAATCCAAAATTCATCTGTCAGAGGGAATGTTTTTGAACTCTTTTAGTGCTTAATTATTAGACGAACTTTGTCATGACTTCAGACGAATTTTGCACATTTTACTAACTATGCTTGACTCGAAATTCAAATTTCAACACTTGAAATTCATCTGTCAGAGGTGATATCTCTGGAACTTCAAATTTCAGTCTGCAAAGTTCGTATTTTCACAAAGTATATGAAGTTTAACTTCTCAAAATTAGTCTGTCAGTCAAATTTTTTCAAATCTAACCTATGCTAACATCATATTTACTTAATCTAACTCATTTAAAATATATGGTAACAAGATTAAGTAATTTTCAAAGACTAATCCAACCTTAAGACCTAAGTGAAAACAAAATATACCTAGTGACTAGGTCTTCAAATATTAAGTTCCACTTCCACTTGATCATTTCCTTCTTGGCATGCTCCCTTCTGATCTTCCATTTTTGGAGCATCCTATCTTTTCTTCTTTCTTAAGTGAGGCATGATATTGATTTCCATTTCTGTATTCTAATGCTCACTTTTCTTACTTGGACTAACCTACATTTAACATATTACACTTACAAACCAAGTAGTTAGTCTAATTTATATATCCAACTTATGTTATTCATTATAAAAGTATAGTGGATATATTTGCACATAGCATGATATATACATTATAACCATAATTAAATACATGCTAATGCACATTTTACTTCTTTAAGAAACATTATATATATATGATGTATTTGTTCCTTATTATTCTATATTTGTCATCATTAAAACTTATATTATACTAAACCTTACATTTCTATATTTCCCATATAGTGTTGGCCAATCTAGCTCTTTGCTCCTCTAAGAGACAGAATCCAGAAAATGGGGATGGAGGAGTTGATGGAGCAAACATCTCATCAAGTCTTCTCTTCTAAGCCTGCACAATTGCATAATGAGCAATGTAGCAGTGTCCACATAAGGCACAAGACTTCTCTCCACATTTAGTGCAGCTTGGGTGATGGGTGTAGAGGTAATGGCTACAACTAGCTTCTCCATTTACTCAAATTCTTGAGATGACAGAATTGATTCCTGAGCAACATCTTTCATGATAAGCTCGTGAGAGCCTTCTTCCTGAGGGGCCTTTTCCTCCATGGCACAGTCCAAGGGTGGACCAGGGCTTTTTGCATTGCTGGAGGCTTGTGGGGTAGCAATAGTTTCAACAGCCTTAGTAGTAGCATATGTAGCAATAAGCTTAGGGGATTCCAATTCAAATGGACTTGGAGGTTCTGGAGAGACAGATTTGGTAGGCTTAGAGGGTCCAGGTTGATGTGGAAGAGTTGAGGTGGAGGGAACAACACTTCTTATGTCTTCATAGGCATCAACAATCACTTTTATGTTCTTGCCCAATTGTGTGATCTGATCCTGTAGGTGAGCAAACTTGGCAATTTGCTCTTCCTTGATGCTCAGCATGAGTGCAGATAAGCTATCATATAGCTTAATGACTTTGGTTGTCTTTGTAACACCTTATATTATAGCCTATTTTCCATGTATTAGATCATTTTAGATTCCAAATATGCTTGTGGAGAAGCCTGAATCAATTTAATTTCAAAAACAGAATTTTCAATTTTCCCGGGTAATGTTTACTTGGTAATTTCCATTTTACTCGATGAATTTTGAAAATTCATAACTAAATCTAGAAAAATCATATCAAGGTGATTCAAGTCTCTAAAAATAGATAAAACAATTCTATACGTGTAAAAAATAGGCAATAGAGCAAATATTAAGCCAATTAGTATAGCAAATTTCATGGACTTTTACTATTCATTTGGTCTTTTCCTATCTTCCAATTTTTTGACCTCAAATTTGAAAAATTATATTTCATTTTATTCAAAACCAAATCATACATACTCTATGTCAATTGAAATCTCTGAATGTCTACTTATATACATATTTTTCTTGTACATTTATTTTACTTACACAGGGCATGACATTAGCTTAAAACATGAAGGGTCAGAATTCATCTTTGACTGAAACAGTTTTGGGAAAACCTCCATATCTTCTATTATATAGCTCCAATTACCTCCAAATTAGTGGCATATGAAACTTGAAACATAAACCTATAAACCCCTAAATTTTTGGAACCTTATACAATTTTATATTAACTTTGAAATTTCCAGTACCTAACTTTCAGTTTCTAGTTTTCCCAATCTTGCCCTATTTTGAACCCTATTTTGAAAATTCACCATAAATTGTACACTTATCTAATTTAGATGTTCTTTAGCTCTATGGAAATATTATTCCATTTAATTTTAGACATAAAAATTACTTAAGCTAATTACCGTATCTTAAATGAACAATACCTACGTTTCTATCAGGGTATCCAAATTGTACATTTCCAATCATGTCTAGGCAAAATGAGCTTCATATCATATTTATATCATCATTCATTGTACCACAATCATGCATAACATAATAAGAAACTTAGAGATACATAATAACAAATAATGTCAGCTTCACTCATCTTCTCATATGTTGATACAAATGATCACAATATAACATAATGACTTTGCATCATCAACCATTTAACATTATCTTCTTCATGCATCTAGCTCCCCCCCTTAGCTCCTTTCCATGGTTTTTCCCCTACATTGTTGGTTATTTAGGGAGAGTGAGATTCAAAGAATCTCAGTAGTAACAACGCATTCATACAATCATGTTATCACATAATTCATGGAAATATCAAGAAAACATTAATTTATCACTTGAAACTTTTAATACCATAACATTTCATAAAAATTTCAGTGGAGTTTCATTTTAAAATTTGGACATCCAAAGGTCATAAACCTCATCAAACAACTTATCCAATCATCACAAATCATCATTATATACATATGGCATAGCAACACATTCATGAAATTCAAGTTTAATAACAATAAGTATAAATAGGTAAATTACTACCTTAATGTATTCCCTTCCTTTCCAAACTTTATGCACCTATTCTTTGACTTGCTTAAACTTCCTTGAACCTATACATATCACCATTCAAGCCTTTTAGCTACTGGTTTCAAGAATAACATCATACAATACTCATAAAACCTAAAATTTCCATATTGCTTTCCCTTCAGTTTTTCTTGAAATCAACACTTGTTTTTGACTAATTTGGACCCAAGGAATCCATTTTTGGAGTCAAAAACATGAAATTTCAACTCTAAATATGAATAGTGGCTGCCTGAAAATCAAGGGATAGGAGGAAAACTTGCTATGTTCCATAATACCTCAAACTACTTCCATATTCATGCTTTAAGTGACTAATCTAGCATTTCCCCTAAGTTTAATGGTTGAACAACTCATTTTCTTGCTAAATCAAGGTTTGGATCCCTAAGAGAGTGGAGAAGAAAATCTAATCCATGGATCATGCTTCAAATACCATAAACTACAAGCTTAATGTGGTAAAAAGTAACTTACCAACTTGAGCTTTCTCTTCTTCCTTCTCTCTTTTCTTTCTTACACTTTCATCCCCTGTTTTTGCTGCTGGTTGCCTCGTGAATATGCAGAGGAAAGAGAGTAATTAAGCACTTAATTAAGTGGCTTAATGATATACTTAATCATGTTTAATGACCATGGTTACTTTTTACCAAAAATCACCAACTTCTTGGAGAAGTTTTCTCCAAAGATATAGGCTGCCCAAACTGCCCATTTTCCATGCAAAGAGTGAGCAATTTAAGTGTCCAAAGTTGCACAATTTTTCTGGTCCAGATATATCATGAACCGGGTAATTTTTAACTGTACTAATAAAACTGTTTTTTATAGTAAATTAGCATTTTTGGGCTACAGGACTATTCCAATTTTATTTTTATTTTTTCTTAATTATCATGTCCCATATGGTATCTATGTATGCTCATATCCTATCCAGTTTCTTTTTAACTGTCTATGGGACCCACAGTTTACTTTATCAGTATTTAGTTACTTTTGGACACTCTACACTGATTATTTCTTTATCCTTAAATATTAACCCTCAGTGACATATACCATTAGGCTCATTTCACTGAAAGCTTCGTTTTGATAATAATTTTACATATTTACAAAATTACCCCTAACTTGGGGTTAAATTATAATTTCTAAAACTTTAGGGTTGTTAGGTGTAATTTTTTGCAAGGACTTTTCTCTTCTCATCCCATATGACTCTTATAAAATTAGGAACATAGATGTCATTTGTATAATTCTTTAAGGGAAAAAACATAATTTTTCATTTTTATGTCCAACTGGGAAGAATGACCTCTTTGCTCTATTTTACACAAAACAGTGTTTGCCCATTTTTGCATATTCCTTATACATTTCTAGATATTTTAGCTTTTTTGGGATGTTACAGGCTTGGGCCAGGTGGATGGTGTGAAGGGTTAAGGTGGCTAAGTGTGCTGTAATGGAGTAGAAATAGGCTGGGATGGTTGTGGTGGAGGATAAACATGCTGGGAAGGCTTTGGTGAAGGCTGAGTATGTGGTGTAGCCTTAGAGGTTCCCTCTTTCTGTTGTGACTAGCCTTCGTTAAAGGATAAATTCTCTGACTTCCCGGCACCTTTGCCAATCCACCTCCCTTCCTTCCTTGCAATACCCATTTGCTGCAGCTTTTCCTCCTTATACTTCAGTAGGCTTTCCTTTCCCTTTTCTAAGTGTTAGATCTTTGCACACTGAAGCATCTTGATAATGATGGAGGCATAAGGCAAGGTGAAATTCCTCCTTTGACCCCTTGCCTTGAGCATATGCTGGAAGATGACATAGCCCAAATTGAGTAGCTTTCCATGCATTAGAGTAGTCATTACATGAGCCTCACCCTTGTAATCAAGTTAAAGCTCAAATCAGATGATCCTGGACACAATGTAGTGCAAGACCCTGGCTTGAACGCTCAAATCAGAGGACTTTATCACTCTCAGTTAAGGCTTATTCTCTCGCCTTCTGCATAAGGTGTTCAGGACTGTGCCCTCCTTGTAGTTCAAGAATCGACCAACTTTCTCATCTGCTTCTTCATCCTTATCCATGTATCTTGAGGTGATGATGTCAATCTTGAAGCCATCTTGCCTAGGGATCTTCAGGACTTCATTGATTGTCTCATCAAAGAGCCACAGAGTTCTGGACCTTAGATTAACCTATCATCTCCTCTTTCTGCTATTATATGACAAAGCAGCATACCACATTTTGATTACCTCATCATCATACATTTCTTTAATCTCCAATAGATTCTTCATCTTACTAACCATAACCCAACATCAAAATTGTTGGAAATCAGAAAATCTTCTAAGTTGGTACAATAAGGATTGATTACCTTCTTACTGACAAACATAGTGGTGTACTCCTCCAATATCTGGGCAGTGCTGTACAGAGGTTCTGTTGTCAATTGCAGTTCCTCTAACTCTGTGCTGGAAGAGGAGACAACAAGGGCTGGTTTCTTTAATTCAACCTTGGGTATGGATTTTTGCTTTTTGGAAGGTATTCCCTTGCTGGATTCGCCTTATCTTTTCTTTGTTTCACCTTCCTTAGATGCATATTGGGACTTGACAGCCCTTTTGGGTCTAGACTCTTCCCTACCAATGTTGGAATTCTTAACCCTAGCCATTTTCATTATAGGTTGTTGATGAAAGATGCTAGGAAGGTGTTTTTAAGGTGTGGGTAAGAGTTTAATTGGTGGGAAATGAAGATTCATGAATGGAATTAATGAAAAATTAAGAAAGGAGGCGAACAAATTTAAGAGACAAACGAATAGGGTTATGTCTGTTCAAAGTGAGACCCTTCGGTTTAGCTTATGTAACTATCCAATAGATGAATTTTGAGGGCCAAAATTTGAATTTTGTGCAGTTACGTAGCTTATCAAATGAAGAAGGTTGTCTGATAGACGAATTTTCATCTTCAAAGTTCATATATCAATGGCTTAGTTCATAGCATATTTCTCAAGAGACAAACTTTGAGTTATCAAAGTTTGAATTTGGAGAGATCAATCATGATGCAAACAAAGAAGGAGAAGGTTAATAGACGAATTTCAGCCCTGAAATTCATCTAACAAAGACTTATCATGTATGTATACTTCAATAGACGAATGTTGTGCTCTTATAGTTCAAATTTCAAGGATTCATTGTGAGGCACACAAGCAAAAAATGCTCAACAATGAATTTTGAGATTCAAAAATTTGAATTTTAAGACTTTGTAAAGAGATTTTTGAAATGCGAGTTTTGACTTGTTAAAATTCATATGTTGAATACTTTAACACAGTCAACATTTATATTATCTTTCAGAAATTTGAATTTTTGCCAATTAACAGATGAATTTTGAACAAGTTAAAGTACTGTAGCAACATGTTCGGTATTGAAATGTGTCTGTTTAGGCCTTAAGTTTGAATTTCAAGCATGCCAATTCATTCAAAATCATAATCTAGCATGGAAATTTATCTAATAACATGTAAATTTCGAATAACTGAACTTACAAATAGGGCATGAAAATTCAAATTTCTAGCTCTGCTTCAGCATATGTTAACTACGCAAGCCTGCTAAACTCCATTATATTGATATTACTATCATTCAAGTTCATGAGGAGTTCCTGCAAAACATCTTAAACACACTCCGATGCCTAAGTTAGTATAAATTTTAGCAACTTAACTTCAGAAAATTAAATGGATTCAGTTAGAAACTTGCTCACAGTTCATTGGGATTTACCAT
The DNA here is from genome assembly GCA_026686845.1 of Adenanthera pavonina. Taxonomy (NCBI): domain Eukaryota; kingdom Viridiplantae; phylum Streptophyta; class Magnoliopsida; order Fabales; family Fabaceae; genus Adenanthera; species Adenanthera pavonina. The sequence goes on along the minus strand of JAIVEN010000019.1, from coordinate 2,933,583 downwards.
TCCTAATTCTCCCCTAATCTTATAGTATCTGTCTTCTGCAAGTGGCTTTGTCAAGATGTTTGCCAGCTGTTCTTCAGTAGGGACAAATTCTAACTTGATATCTCCTTTCAAAACATGGTCCCGTATGAAGTGATGTCTAACTTCAATATGTTTTGTCCTTGAATGCATGACTAGATTCTTTGTGATATTGATTGGCACTTTAATAATCATATTTTATTGGTATTTCCTTCATTTCAATCTCAAGATCTTCAAGTTGCTACTTCATACAAAGGACTTGAGCACAACAGCTGCTTGCAGCTATATATTCAGCTTCTACTATGGAGAAAGCTACATTATTCTACTTTTTGCTGAACCATGAAACCAAGGATCCTCCCAAAAATTGGCACGTTCTACTTGTGCTCTTTCTATCAATTTTAGATCCAGCAAAATTAGTATCAGTAAATCCTATGAACTCTTCTCCATTGCCTTTTGGATACCAAAGTCTCATCTGAGATATTCCAACTAGATATCTGAAAATTCTCTTTACAGCTATTGCATAGGACCCTTTAAGGCATGATTGGAGCCTTGTACACATGCAGACATTGAACATAATATCAGGTCTACTTGCTGTTAGATATAGTAGGGAACTAATCATTTTCTTATATTGAGTTATATTAAAAGGCTTTCCTCCTTCATCCATGTCAAGCTTTGTTGCAATGGCCATAGGAGTTCCCATTAATTTGGCGTTTTCCATTCCAAATTTCTTTAGCAGCTCTTTCAGATATTTTGATTGATTGAGGAAGATTCCAACATCACATTGTTTAATTTGCAATCCAAGGAAGAAGTTAAGCTCACCCATCATTAACATCTCAAATTCGCTCTACATTAACTTAGAGAAATTCTTGCAAAGAGATTCATTAATAGCATCAAATATGATATCATTAACATAAATTTGTATAATAAGTAAGTCTTTATTTTCCTTTTTAGTAAATAATGTTGCATCAACTTTTCCTCTATTAAATCCTTTTTCAATTAGGAAATTGTTTAGTCTTTCATACCATGCTCTAGGTGCCTATTTTAAGCCATAAAGAGCTTTCTTTAGTTTATATACATGGTTTGATTTAGTTGAGTCCTCAAAACCTGGAGGTTGATCAACATAAACTTCTTCCATGATATAACCATTTAGAAAGGCACTTTTTATATATATTTGATATAACATTATGTCTTTTATGCATGCATAGGCTAAGAGAATCCTTATTGTCTTTTATGCATGCATAGGCTAAAAGAATCCTTATTGCTTCCAATCTTGCAACTGGAGGAAAAGCTTCCTCATTATCTATGCCTTCTTCCTAATTATATTCTTTAACTACTAATCTAACTTTGTTTCTAATAATTGTTCTTGATTCATCAAGTTTATTTCTGAATATCCATTTAGTTCCAAGAATTGGGTGATCCTTGGGCCTAGGAACTAAATCCCAAACTTGATTTCTTTCAAACTAATTAAATTCTTCTTGCATAGCCAATATCCAATATTCATCAGTTAAGACTTCTTTAGTACACTTATGTTTAATTTGAGAAATAAATGCACACTTATTTATTTGATCCCTAAGTTGTCTTCTGGTTTTAACATTCTCTTAAACATCCCCAATCACTTGATCAACTAGATGACTCATTTGATATCTCTAAGCTCTAGGAAGTTCTTGAGAATCTTCATCATTATTATCAACTTCTACATCTTTCTGCTAAATATCTTCCTCTACCTTAGCAGATTCTGATATTTTTAGAGGTTCAGTTTCATTTTCTTTAAAGATTCTTAAATTTTTAAGACTTGAGATTAACTCACCCTCTCTAACTCAGGTTTAGCTATAGTTTCATTTTCTATCAACACTACATGTCTAGAATCTTTTATTGTCTTAGACCTTTTGTTGAACACTCTATATACTCTACTCCTATTTGAGTAGTCAAGAAATATACCTTCTTCTAACTTTGCATCAAACTTACCCAAGTTTTCCTTGCTGTTGTTGTGTATGTAGCAGGTGCATCCAAAAACATGTAGATGAGAGAGGTTAGGCTTTCTTTCCTTGTACAACTCATATGGTGTTTTGCCTAGAATGGGTCTGATGTAGGCTCTGTTCATCAAATAGCATACTGTGCTTACTGCATCAGCCCAAAAGTACTTTGCCAATTCTTTTTCATTCAATATTACATGAGCCATCTCCTCTAACACTTTATTCTTTTGCTCCATAACTCCATTTTGTTGAGGTGTCCTTGGGGTAGAGAAGTTGTACTCTATTCCTTTTTCTTCACAATAGTCAGCAAATTAAGCATTTTCAAACTCACCACAATGATATGTTCTAATACACACAATAGAGCAACCTTTCTCATTTTGGACTTTCTTAGCTAAGATCAAGAATGCTTCAAAGGTTTCATCTTTAAAGGAAAGAAGTAATGTCCAAGTAAATCTAGAAAAGTCATCTACTACAACAAGTACATACAGATTACCACCAATACTTTTGACACAACTAGGACCTATCAAATTTATGTGAAGCAATTCTAGTGGTCTAGTTGTAGAGACAACATTTTTAGGTTATATCGAGGACTTTGTTTGTTTCCCCTTAAGGCAAGCATTACATTCTTTATCCTTTTCAAACTTAATGTTGGGTAATCCAAGAACAAGTTCATTTTAAATGAGTTTGTTTAATTGATGCATGCTAACATGTGATGGCCTCCTATGCTATAACCAACTATCATCATTTTCATTAATTAAGCATATTGAGTCTAAAGTAGGTAATTCATCTAAATCAATAGTATAACAGTTGCCATCTCTTTATGCCTTGAGAATGACCTTGTGGTCACTTTTTCTGATGACCTTGCAATAGTTGGAATCGAATAGGACCCAGTTACCTTTATCACAGGTTTGGCTCATACTCAGCAGATTGTGATTGAGTCCTACTACAAATAGAACTTCTTCTATTGATGTTTCTGGGTTTCTTCCCACAATTCCAATGCCAACTATCTTGCTTGACTGGTCACCACCAAAAGTAACTTTTCCTCCTTTCTTGTCTCTTAAGATAATGAAGTTTTCTTTATCTCCAATCATGTGTCTAGAGTAGGCACTATCCATATACCATTTGTTACTTTTCTTGGCCTTGAGACATACCTGTAAAACAGATTTTATTTCTTTTCTTTAGGTACACATATTTTCTTTGGTCCTTTTCTATTAGTTTTTCCCTTGGGTATTGAAGTACCTTTGGGAACTCATTTCATCCCATTGCCATTGCCTTCCTTCTTATATACACAGGAGAAGGATGTGTGACCCTTCTTGTTATAGAAGTGACAAGTAGAGAAAGGGCTTGATGAAAAAGACGTAGGTCTAAAGTAATGCAAGTAATATCTATCCTTTTGACTCTTTATTGTAGGATATGATTCTATGTTTTGTGCTGACTTGACACCATTGGCATGCACAAAATTTCTTAGATAAAGATTTTGTTTCTTGCATTTAAGTTTTTCTTTAACAACACAAGGATCATATCCTAGACCAGCTTTACTTTGACTAACTATTTATATCCCTAGGATTACCCTTAGCATATCTTGTCCTTTAGTGAATCTAGCCAGGGTCTTATGGAGATAGGCATTTTTATCTTTTAACTTACTACATGAAGTGCAAATAGATGTGGTAGAAGGAGCAAATGCTGTACAGTATGCATGTGACTCTTTTTCAAATTTGCTTATTTTCTTTTTAGCCAAATGCAACTACTTAGACACTTTGACAAGCTCAGACATTAATTCATTGAATGTATTATGCAGTTCAGTGTAGGATGGTTTAAAATCATTTACCTCTGACTCATTATCACTGTCTTGATTCTTTTCCTCTTCTTCTGCTTCTTGAGCCATCAAGCAAAGATTAGCAATTTCATCATCTTATGCCGTTTCTTCTTCATCTGAGCTATCTCCTTAGATGGATGATACAAAGGCTTTCTTCTTTCTCTTTTTCTCAGTCTTCATGTCTTTTCCTTGCTTCTTGGCCAGCATAGGACACTCCCATTTGATGTATCTAGGCTTCTTACATTCATAGCATATAATGGGATCTTTGCTTTCTCTCTTGCTATAAGTGGCTCTAGCCTTCTTTATGAACTTTTTGAATTTCTTCTTCTCATACATTTTCCCAAATTTCTTTACCAACATGGCCATCATTTCTTCATCAAGCTCAGCATCTTCTTCAGAGTCATGATCTTCTCATTCCACTTTGAGAGCTAGGTTTTTCTTCTTCTTTTCCTGTCTTACTTCTTTGAGTGCTTTCAGTTTGCCCTCATATTCCTCAAGACCGCCAAAGAGTGCTATCACAAAAGCCATTGATTCTCCTCTGATTTCCTCTATAGAAGTCACTTTGGGTTGCCATTAGATACATAGGGCCCTGAGAATTTTCCTAACCTTTTTTGGTTGTGTGTACTCCTTGCCAAAGCTCTTCAGCTGGTTCACAATAAGAGTGAATCTCTTCTGTAGATCTTTGATGCTTTCACCTTCCTTTATTCTAAAGTTCTCATATTCACCAATGCAGGAATTCAGTTTATTTTCTCTTAATCCAGTTGTTCCTTTATAGGTAATTTCCAAAGTGTCCCATATCCCTTTGGCTATGGTACATTGAGACACTCTGTAGAATTCATCCTAGTTAAGTGCACTGACCAGGAATGTAGTTGAGCAAGACTCTTCTCCTATCTTCATCATTCCATTCCTCCTCTAGCTTCTCTTTGTGCTTGCCATCATCTTACAGCTTCATTGAGATAAAGTCTCCTTTCTAGATAACTAACTAGATATCTAAGTTAATAGACTAGAGATAAATCTACATCCTCATCTTCCAGTATCCATAGTGTTCTCCACTGAAGCCAGGAGGTCTGTTGGTATTGTTTCCTTTAGGTAGAATGTTCTCTCCAAAGTGAGTCATATATTCTCCCAGATTGTTAGATCCTTCAGTTGGGAGTCCGGGCTCTAATACCACTTGTTAGGTCTACTGGCTTCCTAAGAGGGTAGGTGAATTAGAAAGTTAAAAATTTTTCTGAAAAAATGTGATGGAATAATGATAGTAGAAGTTTTGCATAAAACAAAGTACAAAGGAATAAAGCAAATACAAGGTATAAGAGGAAAGGACACAGAAATTTATCCTGGTTCAGTCTTGACCACTTGACCTATGTCAAATTCTCAAGCCACCACATGAGATTTTTCACTATCTTGCAAGAATTTAGTGGGCTCTTTGCAATGCCACAGCCCAAGCTTATGCTATGTTCTAAGAGCTCTCAAATATACACTCTGTACTCTTACAAAGTGTTTCCCAAATCTCTTGTGAAAACCCTTCACAAGAGAATCCTTCTTCCAGACAAAGAAAAGATTTCATACAGAATGAAAAACTCTCTAATATGGAGTGATTATGATAGTTGAAGTGCAATAAATGAAGTATGAGGGGATAAAAGATTTTGACTAAGAATTTTAGTAGACTTTTAGTATTTGCAGCATAAATTTTATTACCCATAACTTCAAATGAAGTTCTATTTTTACATTTATGACTTAACTAGATTTTAAACACAAGATCTAGCCGTTAGAGAAGTTATCCAACGATTACTCTGCAAAACTAGTCATTCACCAACCACATTTAATGTGTCTGACATGCTGAAATTTGAATTTTAGGTGCTAACAGATGAATTTCATAGAGACCATAGGCTAAAGGCTTTAACATTGAACTTCCAAAATTTGTCTATTCAAGAGTGAAATTCGAATTTTTATTTTATCAAATATATCCCATGTTAAAACATACAAATTTTCATATTCAAAGTACATCTGTTGAGTATGAACAATTGTCTCATGTTTCTATAGTACACTTGAAATTCCAATTTTGGGAGGTCAAAATTCGTCTGTCAGTGACAAGCTCAACATGGTATAAAAGTTCTACTTTGAAAATTTTGAATTTTGTACTTTCAAAATTTGTCTGTCAAAGACATCTCTAATTAAACTCTCAAGTCTTCATTCCAAAATTCAAATTTTGAAAATCAAAATTCGTCTGTCCGAGAGACTGTTTTTAAATTCTTTTTGCATTTTAATATCAAACAAACTTTAATATAACTTTAGACAAATTTTGCACATTCCACTAACTATGCTTACTCGAAATTAGAATTTCAACGCTTGAAATTCATCTGTTAGAAGTGATACATCTAGAACTTCAAATTTCAGTCTGTAAAGTTTGAATTTTCAAGAAAGTTTAATAACTCAAAAATCATTTGTTAGTTAGTGTTTCTCAAATTTTACATATGTTAACATAGAATAACGTGAAAAAATACATATTTAAGTGCAGTGAGAGTTTAAGTAAGTAAAATTAAAGCCTTTTACCCTATGTACAAAGTGAGAAGTCCTATCAACTAATTCTTCACCCATTTCTTCTTGGATTTCTTCTTTGATATTTTCCGTCCAAGCTCTAGTTGTTTAGAATCATCAAAACACTTAATTCAACAAAAGTTCCCACTCAAATCAAGACATAAAAATTCACTTTTTGCATGACAACAAAACAAATTTGCATTAAAACTGGGGCAAAAATTTCATATCTCACATGTGTACTACATCACCATTGAGATATAGGTACACACAAAAATCCTACACAAGCCCGGGCACATTTCAAAGTCTTTCACAAGCCCAAGCACATTTCAAAGCCCTGCATAAGCCCAGGCATTCAAGGTCATGCTCAAGATCATGCACGTCCTGCATGGTGACAGGCACAAAACCCTAAATCCTGCATCGCAACAGGTATTCTCTCAAGCCTTGCATCATGACAAGCATCTTAAAACCCTTGCATCGTGACAGGCACAACACCTTAAATCTTGCATCATGATAGGTATTTTCTTAAGTCTCGCATCGTGATAAGCATCCAAAAATCCTGCAACACAATAAGCCCCTTAAATCATGCATCGTGACAAGTATTCTCTCAAGTCTCACATCGTGACAAGCATCCAAAAGTCTCGCAACATTATGGGCACCTTAAATCTTGTATCGTGATAGGTATTCTCTCAAGTCTTGCATCGTAACGAGCATCCAAAAGTCCCACAACATGACGAGCACCCCAAATCCTGCATCATAACACGTATCCATCCAAGGCCATGTATCGGTAGGTACTCACCAAAGTCGTATGATATAGGCACAACACTACCACCAAAGTCCAGTTTCGACTAGCATTCTTTAAAGTCCTGTAATGGCAGGCACTTACCAAAACCCTATGATATAAGCACATCATTGCAACCAAAGTCTAGTTTCAGCTAGCATTCTTTAAAGCCTTGCAATGGCAAACACCATAAATCCTGCCATGATATAAGCACATCACTACCGCCAAAGTCCACTTTCAACCGACATTCTTTAAACCCTTGTAACAGCAGGCACTGATCAAAGCCATATGATATAGACACATCACTACCACTAAAGTCCAATTTCAACTAGTATTCTTCAAAGCCCTGTAACAGCAGGCACTCACTAAAGCCCTATGATATAGGCACATCACTACCACCAAAATCCAATTTTGATTGGCATTCTTCAAAGCCTTGTAATGGCAGGCACTCACCAAAACCCTATGATATAAGCACATTACTACCACCAAAGTCCAGTTTCAACTAGCATTCTTTAAAGCCCTATAATGGCAGGCACTCACCAAAGCCCTATGATATAGGCACATCACTACTACCAAAGCCTAGTTTCGACTAGCATTTTCTAAAGCCCTATAATGGCAGACACTTACCAAAGTCCTATGATATAAGCACATCACTACCACCAAAGCCCAGTTTCGACTAGCATTATTCAAAGCCTTGTAATGGTAGGCACTTACCAAAGCCCTATGATATAGGATCATCACTACCACCAAAGTCTAGTTTCGACTGGCATTCTTCAAAGCCTTGTAATAGCAAGCACTCACCAAAGCCCTATGATATAGACAAATCACTGCCACCAAAGTCTAGTTTTGACTGGCATTCTTTAAAGCCCTGTAACAACAGGCACTCACCAAAGTCCTATGATATTGGCACTTTACTCCTATATGGCTCTGACTTATGCAGGTCCCTAATGTTCTTGTTGAATTAAGAGTTTTGATGATTCCAAAGCAACAATCAAGAGCTTGGATTGAAGATATCAAAGGAGATCAAAGTGTTTCAAGTGAAGAATTTTGAGTAATAGCTGTTAGATCTTCTGTAGGATCTTTTGTTATGTTTTAATGAGGGTAAAAGATTTTGATTTGAAGAAAAAATGTTTTCAAACCTTGATTTTATGTTAAATCTTGACTTATATGAAAAACACCCACAAACAGATGAAGTTTGAGAAGTTTAAACTGAACTGTCATATGGAAATTCGAACTTTACCTTTGGAAATTCAAATTTCGAGCTAAAACTGAATAAGTCTGAAGAGATGTCTCTCTGACAGACGAATTTTGATTCTCCAAAATTCGAATTTTCATCTAAGTCTGAAAGAAGCCTTTTTGAAACAGACGAACTTCGCATCTTCAAAATTCGAATTTCAGACAAAATATAATTTGTGAAAACTAAAGAAATTCGTCTGAAAAATGTTGAAGTTCATCTGAAATCAAGAAGAAATTGAGTTTCAAAAATACTATCTGACAGACGAACTTTGGCTTTCCAACATTCGAATTTTCATACAAGTCTGAAAGAAGCTTCTTTGAAACAGACGAACTTTGAGTCTTCAAAATTCAAATTTCAGACAAAACACAACTTATGAAAATGGAAGAAATTCGTCTGAAATAATGTTGAAGTTCATCTGAGATCAAGAATAATTTAAGTTTCAAAACTGCTTTCTGACAGACGAACTTTGAACATTAAAATTCGAATTTCATAAGCTAAGGTTGTGAGTCTGTTGGAATGAAATGTTGACATACGAATGACAGAGTTTTGTAACTTCGAATGTTGAAGTTAGTCTGAAAAGATTCTCTCTGACAGACGAACTTCACTCTTTCAACATTCGAATTTTGAAGAAAGTAAACTACTGTGCCTCCTTGAACGTACTGGGAACAGACGAATTTTGGGCTTCCAAAATTCGAATTTCGAGGGCACTGTAGAAAATTGAAAACACTGTTCATACTTAACAGAAAAACTTTCTTCTTGAAAATTCGTATGTCACAACGTGAAAACAGTTTACAAGTTTCAAAATTCAAATTTCACTTCATGAACAGACGAACTTCGTGCTGTAACGTTGGAAGCCTTAACCTTCGGTTCCGTCAAAATTCGTCTATTGACCAACCAAAATTCGAATTTTAGTATGTCAGAAGCATTAAATGCGGTTGGTTAACGGATAGTTTTTCAGAGTAACCATTGGATAACTTCCCCAACGGATAGATTTTGTCTCTAACGAATAGTTGGGACTTAAATCTATAAATACAACATCATTTGAAGTTATGGGTAATGAATCAAACGTGTATATACTGAATTTCTGCTAAATCATCTTCTCAAAAGCTTTTACCCTCTAACTTCAATATCTGTACTTTAACCTTCATATCTACTCTATTCAAGAGAGTTATATCTTTGTAAACAATCTACACTTCATCTGGAAGATAGATTTACCTGTGAGGGGAAATCACAAGGGGATTGGGAAGTACATTGTAGAAGTACTTAGAGAGATTGAGAAAGCTCCAGAAAACAGAGCATACTCGTTGTACTGAGGTATTAGCAAGAAGCCCGTTGAATTCTTGCTGTATAGTGGAAAAATCTCAAGAGGTGTCTTGGGGACTGGACGTAGGTCAAGTGGATAGACCGAACCAGGATAAATCATTGAGTGTTCTTCTCTCTATTAATACTTTTCACTTTACTCTATTTTTACATTGCTTTATTACACTTTACTTTCTTCATCCATTTGACTTTGTGCAGAAAAATTTCAATCTTTCCAATTCACCCCCCTCTTGGGAAGTCAGCCTTGCTAACAGTTCTAGGTTATCAGTTTTGTTGATTCTGTATCTTGCCCCCCAAACAAATACATGTTTCCATCTTCATTTGTTTTGAAGATTCAAACATCATTTCATGATCTTCTCCCTTAGAAAACAAATGAAGAGGGGCAACTCGTCAACATAATATTTTGTTTGGATCTTGCCATGACATCTATTCTTGTCTTAGTTACGTCACTGCATACTGCACCAGTTATAGTCTAGTCAACTTAGTTGTCTAATTGTGCCACATCATTGCATGTTACATAGTTAGGCTCTAGTTGGAGTTAGCTATTCATTTGTGCATCTGTTATAATATAGTTCAATTTATTTAGTCATGTTTCAGTTCACATTTGCATTGTGTGTCTTGCATGAAAATATTCATTCACCATTTTCTTTTCAAAGTAATTCATTCATACCTAAATAGAGTATCATGTGCTCTAAGTACATGTCATATTGCAGCTCTGTGTCAGGGGCGAGTGAGTCTTTGTGTGTTTTGAAAGGACAAAATTCGTGTTCTAATCTTTACTCATTCCTTGTGCGGGAACTCCAAAACCTATGTTTTCTACATTCTCACATAAGAAACAAGTAAATAGGGACAACTGTGAACACCATATTTTGTCTCAGCATTTAAAAAAATAGATAGGAAAATACTAATAATAATAATAAAGAAACTTAAAATTAAAAATCCATTTAGTCTTAAATTTGGTGAATCTTATGCCACAAGGAAAAAAAAATTATAACAAAAATTTTATAATTGGATCTTGAAGAAAAGAAAAAGAAGAAAAAAGGATTTTCATTTTTAATATAATAAATAAAATAAAATAAAACAAAAAGCAACAAAAAGAGAAAAAAGGGAGAAAAAACCCAAAAAAAGGAAAAAAATGGAGTGAAATGTAGGCATCACTCCGCGTTTCATTCTCTCAATTTTGTCCTAAACCAATTACTCTATGCATGAGCATGAGAATGAGCGAAGCCAAATTAAAGAGTAAGACAGAGACATAGCACGATGGTGAAGCACAAGCAAGCAGAGGGAGCTCGAGCTCGAGCTTGAAGAAAAGAGTGAACTAGAGAAGACGGGATGAGCGAGCTTGCTTCTGAAGGCACGAGACTCAATGGATGACACAAGGGGACCAAAATGGTGAGACAAAAGGGGAGCTAGGGTTCAAAGCCCAAACACAAGACAACTCGAGGAAGAAACGACAAAATTCTCATCCCTTGGTTTGCACTCGTACTTTTAGCATAGTGGCAAAAGAGGAAGGATAATCAAGACAAGCACGAAATTGGGAGTGGCAGAGGAGAAGATCAAGATGAAGGAGAAAAGAATGAAAGGCATGAAATTGGGAATGAGAGGATGCAGAACAAGGACCACGTGCTCAAGCCTCTCTTCTTCTCCACTTGCTACAATTCTGTAAAAGGGGATGAAAGGAAATTGCAAAAGGGGCATAAAAAGGACAAGCTGAACAAAGGAGAGGGAGACCACGATGGTGAGGCACGAGGAAGAGAGCGCTGAGAACCGTAGAAGAATAAGCAAAGAGAAGGCCACGAAAAAAACTTAATTCCCAATTCCATCATCCCCTTCCTCTGAGTTGTTTGAACCCTAACCTCATCATTTCCTTTGTCCCTTCCTTCCATTTTTACATCACCCAGTCACAAGCTTCTCCTTCAGCAGTTTCGTGATTCTCATTCACTACTTCACCATGGTTGTATTCCCCACATCCTCCACGTGTCATGATCGCTGGTTGCTTCCATGTGCACAGTCAGATGTCATAGCTCGCCATTTTCAGATTCTAGTAATGCCACAGCTCTATTTTCCCTACATCACTCACAGCTTCATCCACCCTTTCTCCAACGCATCTTCATCGTTCCACTCCCATGTTCTCCTTTTTAATTCTTGCTCTGTGATCATCGTGATCTTGTGTATTGTGAGCTACAGTGTTTTCTTCAAGCAATGTTCTACATGGCTTTATTTTCCTGGTATGTTGTTCCTTTGCAACTTTCTCCCAGTTCAGCCTCTCTGCCTTTTCATGCTTCATTTTTTCCCGTTCTGCTTCACAAGCTACATATCATTGTCAATGAATATTCTGCCCTTTTATTTCCTTGTGAGCATTATGGGAGCATCACGGGAGCATGGATCAAGTTAGAGAGAAACCCTAAGAAAGGGGATCACGCCAAGAAACCCTAGCCAGAGAAAGAGAGATGAGAATAAAGGTACAAAAAAACCTAAGAGAAGCAGAGTTGGAGTTGGCTAAAAGAGAAAGGAGAAAGAGAAACGAGGGAGCTACGAAGAGAAGTCCTGGGCAATAAAGGAAAAGCAGAGCTTAGGAAGAAGGAAAGAGATTTGGGTCTTCAATTGGTCAGCCTAATTTACAAGTGACAGGTTAAGATTTTTGTCAAAACTTGATTTATAATGCCAGTTCAAATATTGTTTTCTATTTTCATGGTTAATTGGAATCTCACATCAGACAGTGCTGTGATATGATTTTTATTTTCTCGACCTATTGTATGCTTTGTGGATAATCTATGTTTTGAATTTAAAGTTTTTAAATAATGGGTTGAGAATGCTAGCATGAATTTAGGAATAAGCTATGTTGGTTGTCTAGAGGATTCAATTGACTCTGTTTTGTTATTAACTAATCAAAATTGGTTGTTAGGCTACTTTGTGTTGATGTGAGCTTCCTTTTTGTTAAAAGTGGTTTGTTGGAATTAGAATTTGATTTTAGGACTAAATAATTGCTTGCTCATTCTCGATACACCTTTGGGAATTTTCTGGGTTCTGTTGATTCAAGAGTTGATGTTATACTTCATGCAACTTGGGACCAGCTTCTCTATTGTGAATGAAATGCTATAATTTGGAGTTATTTTGACTGTGAATTGAAAATATTATTTGTGTTTAAAAATCTGACCCATAATCGTGTTTTAAGGTTCGTCCTATCTCTATGACTCGCTCTTATCATGGCCTTTGGTTATAAAAGGAGTCTATTTGCCTAATGTGGATATTGTCATGGTTTCACATACTCATTCTGAACCTTTGCCTTTGGTTGTCTTTTATTCTATTTGTTGCTTAATAACATCATCAAGTATTGGTTGATGGACTAAATGATTTGTAATGCTTTGTTCCATCATGATGTAAACCCCCAATCTTGTGGTAGGTCTCTGTTTCCAGAAGTTAAGGCCATGGGATTGGAATCACTTAGTTGTAAACCATGGATTAATGACCTCATGTTTCCTTGTTCGTACAACTAGGTACCATTCTCGTTTCCTCTTGGTACTTGCATGTATGCTATGGCAGGATTACCCTTGGCTATGACATTGCGTTTTCCTCTGTTTCTTTTGATCTATGTTTATTATTTGAACCTTGATAAATTGCGTGAAGGGGAGGAATGTTGGAAATTGTTTGGATCCGTTTGCATGAGAGCTTGATTTTGGCATTTGGATTTTGTGGTATAGATGTAAGCCAATGTATGAATTGTTTGAAAGTTTTTTATTTTATGCGTGGCTATTATTTGCTCCTTAAAATCATATATCATAGTTATGTATTTCAATAAAAATAAAAATAAATAATAATAATAATAATAATAATAATATAATAATAATAATAATAAAATGATTTTAGTTGATTAGTGTATAACTATACCACGTGAAGTTTTTGAACCCACACAGGCACCTGAATTAATCACATTGTCGCATGAGACTACAAGTCCACATAAACATGTGAGTTAGACACTTAGCTTCTATTCGTTGAAATAAATAACTTTTTATTTTATAACTTTTCATTTGTCTCTTTAATATATGTAAAAAAAATTATTATTATTTAAATTATTCAAACCTTTATATAATTACCTAAATCACCATACCTTGAAAATTTCAGAATTTTCATAGGTATCTTGGTTGACTGCTTGTCGTGTGAGAATGCAAGTCCATGTAGACACATAAGTTGGTTGGGTAACTTATTTTAAAATAAATAACTTTATATTTGTAGTTCTACTTTTAAAATAAGAATGCATTTCAAAATATTTTTAATTTCTAGTTAAAAGTAATAATAATATTATTATAAAAAAGAATTGACTAAATAATTATTTATCAAAATTGTTTCAAGACAAAATATAATAATGATTATCGGATGAAGTTTCCAAATGCCTCATACAAATAAAAATACTTTCAATTACTTGTTTTAAGAAGAAATGTATAATAATATTATTTAAAAAAAAGATTTATAAATAATAATATTATTATTAAATAATAAAACCTTTATATCATAGTAAATTTGTTGGCTAAATAACCATACCACATAAAGTTTTTGAACCCACACAAGTATTCAGGTTAACCATATTACCACATGAAATTGCGAATTCACGTAGATGCATTGGTCAGGTTACGCACAATTTATTTAAATAGGTAATAATTATTTGAAAGATATTTTCTTTCAAGAAAATAATTATATTTCATAATAATAATAATAATAATAATAATAATATAACAAGTTCTTCAAATTTTACTTTAAAAGATATAATAAAATTATTATATATGAAAAACAAATAATAGCATTTCCTAAATTATCGCCTCAAAAATGTAATAAAACCTCTATACCATAAGGTATAGAATTTCTATAGGTACTTGAAGAACTTATCCATCAGGCATGACTGCGAATCTATAGCAGATAGATCAGCCTTCTTTTTCTTTTAAAAAAAATTCCCAAAAAGTACCAAAAAAATATATTATTTCCAAAACCAAAAATCAAAAAACATATTTTCAAAATTAAATAAATGAGAGTAAGTAAGTGAAACAGAATTTTCTTTTGTAAATTAAAACACACCAATCCAAGTCTCAGAAAATCATTTTGTTTGCAAATTGATAAATTATTTTCAATTAATTTTCTCTTATTACAAAATTATAATAAAAAATACCAACCCACAAACATACATTTCTAATCCGAACTACACGGACTTTGATTCCTATCATAGGGTATGTAGGCCCCAAACTCTAATTTTGAGTCAAATTTGTCCTTGTAAATAAATAAATATTTTTCAATTTGATTTTCTTAATTTTTTTTCTTTATTTTATTTTTTCAAATTCCCTTATTTTCTTTCATTTCTACCCTTATTCTCGCATGTGAACAATTAAAGGATAACTAAAATACTTTTAAAGCCATATTAATATACACAACCAGCCTAAGGTAATCATTTTTAGGAACGAGTGTCATGAGGTGCCTAACACCTTCTCGAAGCACAATTGACTCCCAAATTCAACTCTGACTACATAAACCATCATTTTCCTCCTTAATTCGGTTTCTCAAAATTTCCCTTAAACTTTTGGTGACGACTCCTCACAAGTTGGTTTGCATTCAAAATGATTTTTTTCTCTTTTTCTGTTCCTTTTCTGCATGCCATCCGCATCGCATTTTCCGAGTGCGACCGTTGGTATTTAAAAAGTGAGGGGCATTTGTGAAAAATAATTTTAATTTGGGACAAATTTAATACTTCTAACCACTTTTAACTAATTTTTTTAAGATATATGAGATAGTTATTTTTTTTTGTATATTTAAGACCAGGAAGAGTATTTAGTACATATTAAGTTATATTAAAGAAATGTTGGGAACAAATCTAAAGTATTTCTCTTAATATAATTTTTTTTTATTTACAATGTTTGAACATGTGACTTTGCTTAAAAGGTATTTCAGTCCCTTTCTTTTAACTCTAATACTGTAAAATTTTTCTCTCTGCATAAATATTCTATTCATTCATGTTGTGAAGGCCAGGGAGAAAAAAAAAAGAAAAGAAGTGGGGTGTGCTACTTCAGTCATCATCAATAAAGTTCATCAGAGTGACAGGTGAAGAATATAATTAATAGGTTATCTACTTATCTTATATCCAAAACCATGATATATTATTTATTATACTTAAAAATTAATAATTATAGAAGTGGCATCATAAGAGAAACAAAATCATCAATATAAATTTAAGAGCCTTAACTCAAATGACACTTATTGATTTAAAAATTCATAGAAATTTATAAACATGATTTTTTTTTTTTGTATCTCCTCCCTTTTCACTCTTAATTCTCAGATTTTTTACTTTATAGAATATAGTTGTCAACTTGTTTTACGTGTAACGGAAAAAATATGGTTGTTGACTTCTTGTTGCTATGATTGCAGGCATATAAGCATGGTATGAAAAATAGGATGAGACCAGTTAGTTCAACCGATAAACGAGCAAACTGATTAGGTAATCGGTCCAAAACTTTAGTTGAACCAAGATTTTAGTGAATTGGATTGAACTGATCAACCTGGTGTTGACCCGATGTGGTCAAGCCAAACTGGTGGGTTGATTGGTTTAGGCGGGTTGGAAAGCAAATCTCATTACAATCTGAAAAAAAACAGAGAGAGAGAGAAGAAGAAGAGGGCCAAAGAAAATGGAAAGAAAGCTATGAAGATCTGTAAAAAAGAGTATAAGAGGGCCAAAGAAAATGGACAGAAATCTACAAAGAAAGAAATGAAATCGAAGGACAAAATGATGAGCAAGACCTCAAACCTCTTTTCAAAATTTTTTATTTTCAGTCTTTTGATCTAAACCATGATAGCTTCTTTATGGAAAGTTGAGTTGAGATGAAAACATACAGTATGCTCGAAGACTTGTTTCAGACGAAGAAAAAGGTTGGAGGACGAAGAAAGAGGAAGAAGCCAAACAAGAGCTTGTACAAAAGGCAAATGGCTGTGGAGAGAAAAAGTAAAGGAAAAATTGATTCAGATTAAAAAGGAGACGTGAGAGTCTGACGTGACAAAATGAAACAATGGAAGCGCAGGTCTAGTATGAGTCTAAGGCTAGGCATTTAGGCAAAAGAAAATGGCAAAGGCAAAAGCCAATTTAGCTGAAAATAAGTTTAAAAAAAAATCCATTAAACCAATCAAACTAGAAAAGTAGAAACAGTTTTTTATTTTTACTATAATACTTTTATAAGTAAAAATAAAAATATATTACTTTGACCTACGATCCTTCTTGACCATTTTATAAGGAGGATTTGGAGAGGAAGAAAGCTTTGTACTAAAGAGCAACTCTTCTTTTGGCTTGCTGCTCAATGAAAGACTTCACCTCTTTCTTTTTTAGCCAAAAAGGCAAGTATAACTTAAAAAAGAAAAGGGAAAAAACAAACAAGAGGCAAATCAAAAGCAAGTTGGAAAGTAGGGAACAAATTCAAGTATATTTTACCAGCCAGGTAAAATATACTTTAATAAGCTTGAGGTCCCCAGCAATATTTTGAGCATCTTTTGCCAACCAGGCTGTACGTTTAAGTGCTTCTCTGGAAGAGGTGCTTCAATACTCATGGGAAAGTTCTAGACTCTTCTACAAACTACTAAAATTTACTGCACTTTCCAACTACTAATTTTCCAACACTTACTAGACCTTACAACAATATTTCAGTAACATCCACCTCATTCAAAATTAGTCAAAATAATAGGCCTAAACATGGGTTAAAATCTATAATGATAATGGACTCATGACATACATCAATAATGGATGGATTAAGACTTAAAAATTTTGGGCTTAGTCAACCTTTTTTTTTGTAGGAAAAATCAAGTTTATTTTATAATAGGAAGTTAGAGGCCGATGATAGAAGAGAAGGGAGAACAAAGAGGGATATAGTTTTTAAATTAATTAATTATTAATAATCAATGGATGCAAAATTAACTTTTAATTAGCGATATTTTGTATTTTATGCACATACCAAACAAAATTTATAATGATATTCTATTTTTTTTTATTTTATAATAAAATATTTTTGTTTCCAAATATTTCATTTTATTTTAGACTAAGTCTCAAAAGAATGAGTTTGTCCTTAATGGTGAGAAAGTAAGTAAACTGGTGTTGGAGATTCGGTCCTTGTTGGCTTGTGAGTGGAGCCAACACAGATTCGTTGAGATGAGGATGAATCCACATTGAGCACCAATACTCATCACTTTGAGAGGATTTAGATCATCCAGTTTTAATTTGGATGATCTAGATTTATAATTTTTATTTTTAACTTTTTTACATCATAATAGTATTATTGTAAAAAGTGACAATTATAAAATTATATTTATTTTAGATTCTGCATCTAATAAAATAAAAATATATTAAAAATATAATAATAAAATACAATTAAATCTAGATTATCCAGACTTAATTTGGATAGTCCAAATGACCGATGAGTATTCGATGCTCGTCCAAGTGATAAGCATCAAATGTGATTTAGATTAGGATAGGTAGTTTTAGTACTTGTTAGGTTAATTTTTTTTCTCTATATTTACATATACATTATTGGAGTAAATGCAAATTTTGATCCACCCTTTAATGGGCCAAAAATAAAAGATATGGAGCCCAAAATCTATTAGGGTTTTTTCATGTAATTCCCTCCTATTCTCTACTAGGGAATATTTATTTTCCTTTTTGAATTCTCCACAAAAGGTGGGCACGAAAGTGAAGGTGGGCACGGAAGTGTGTGGTCAGTTTTTATATAACCATGCATGTTGGCAATGAAAAAACTGCATAAGATCAACCAAAGAAAAAACTGCACACTCTCACCGTGGATTTTCTCCAAGAACAATTTTCTTCTCTCTATGCCATCTACCATGAATGATAATTTAGATTTCCAAATATTTGGTGGCTCAATTTGCTGCGTGGGAACATCTACAGAAGATTTTGCAGTTGGTAATATTAACAAGAATGTTTCTTATATCTGTATAATACTTCATATATCATAAATTTTAGTTTAAAAAAGAAAAGATAGATATTATATTAATTTATTGAATACATATAAAAACATTAAAAACTTAAATAAATTTTCTGTATTTTTATTATAAAAAATATATTATCTATATATTTTTATCATATTATGTTTTTAAATTTTGTCATATTATAAAATCATTTTAAACCATTATAAATAATGAATATTAAAAATAAAAATTTAAAATAGTCAAAATTATTTATAAAATTATTTATTTTTAAAAAAGCCACCGCCACCATAAAAACATTAAGGGTGTGTTTGGAACTTTAGTATAAAATGGAATAAAATAGCTATTAATGGAATAGAGTGAAATGGAATGGAATGAAAAGAACAGAACATAATGTTCCATTATTTGGGAGTTCTATGACAGAAAATAATGGCCTCATTTAATTATTTTTTAGGAGTTATTATAAAATAGATGAAAGTGAATGAATTAAAGCATTTTTTTAAATATTATCCTTATAAATTAATTTAGATAAAACAATGTGAAATTACTTTGAATTAAGAACAACATGATAATTCTTGAAAAACTTTAAGTAATTTTTCCCAAAAAAGTAGTGTAACACCTTACTCCCAAACACCTCCTGCATTGACCAAAAATTCCAAAAACCAACCAAACACAACCCAAACATCTGACAATCACTTTCCAAAACCTGAGAGCAGCGAAAAAACATCAAAGGATAACAAAAACTGGGCTGAGGCCGCGACCGCTACAAAACCACCGCGGCTCTGACCCCCTTCAATTTCTCTAGACACCCATTGATTTATCGGTGCCACGGCCTGACTTGCTGGCGCCACGGCTCCCCTTGCTAGTTTAAACCAGCAAATTTCCAAAACTCTGGGGTGAACTTTCAACGTGCATAACTTCCTAATCCGACCTTCAATTGACCTAATTCCAACTCCTACAAGTCAATTTTATCCCAATCTAACCATAAATACCAATTTCACCTTATTCCAACTCCGTATGGAGTGGCCACTTTTTGACCAAAATTCACCACAACTTCCTCCAAATGCCACCAAAGGCAAATAGGCACTCAAAGACATTCATACCGATCCAAAACCACCAAACCAACTTGTCCAAAGAGGTTTTATCTCAAAGGAACCACTCCTCTGATATTTAACCCCCTTGAACCACAATTGACAAAACAGGCTACAAGCCCTAAAATACACTAATAAGGCCCAATTCCAATCCATACATATATCACAAACCACCCTACTCATCACATTCATAACATACCACATCAATATCATTACGAACATCAAGATCCTTATATCCATTACAATCATACTATCATACTTAGCACAATATACACAAAAAACACAAACACTACACTGCCTTGATATTCCCACGTCCGGTGCGATACTCCCATGTCTTCTGCAGACTAGTGGCAGAACCTTCACCTGAAATATTAGTTCATGGAAAAGGGTGTGAGACAATGTCTCAGTAACCGTGAACAACCACACACACACACACACACATATATATATATATCTCATACAATCTCATGAATTCAATATGAAATGGAATGCATGTCTCCCTCTGCATAACTAGAACCACAAGATGTCGTTATAACAGGACATTTTGTATAGGTAATTCCCTTCCAACAATCGGTGAAGATTGATTCCGGGATATCATCAAGCTTATCTCCCATTAGTGCACCCGACCAAAGGTAACACTAATATTCGGATCGTGGTTATCCTTCCCTTTTCCCACCATGAAGGTGCAGTCCACTATTTAGGGAAGCATTTTAGCCGCAGGGATCCCATCCTTATCCTCTCTAATCATATATCAACATATCACTTCATATCATATATCATCATCACCACCCAATCACCATATACCTCACAATACTATGTGGTGATGCTCACATCATATCATCAAATAATCATCATCATCATTATGATCCCAATGTCATGCTATGCATCATGCCATATCATATCATCATCACATATGTAATCATCATCTAGTTGTATGCATACCACGATATATAGAAAACTGTATACACAAATACATCAATATCGTGGTATGAAAGAAATATGTATATATACACAAATATACATAATATCATATCATACAATACAATATAATACAAATACCCAGTTACCTCAGGTTGTCAATACCTCACACACGCGTAATTTCACAAGCTTTCTTAAATGTCAATCTCATAACTATTCTTCTTCAATTAGCCAACAACCTTAACAATATCATAATACCTCAATTAACATAATATACAACTTGATCAAAAACCACAATTCAACCATATAGGCCTAACCCAAGGTTCCAACACCACTTTCATGCATCACGAAGCTCCTAGGGACCATTCAAACACTACTTAAACCCATACACTTCAAATTCCCAAGGGCCTCGGCCGAATATAACCTAGGGTTATGCTCAAATCATGCATAATCCCTTCAAAACTCATACCCAAGCAACAAGAACACCAAATCACACTCTGTTAACCCTATTTCCTCCATTTCAATCAATGGGATTCAGCCAAAACCAAAGATCCCAACTTGTACTTGAAAAATATCAAGTTTAGATCGAAGAAAATGGAGAGAGAAGAGTAGGGATCAGTTATCAATGAAGATCCAAGCTCTTGGACGCCGGAAAACACTCCCAATGGCCGGAAAACTCAAACCCTAGCACTACTCCCTCAGTTCTCCTCCGTTTCTTTCTTGTCTTTTCTCATTCAGCCAATTGAAATGATTCGGTTTTAAGCAAAAGTCCCGACTCCCGCCGCGGCTCCAGATAAGCCCACCATGGCGGACCTGCTCCTGGCCGCGGCATGGAGCTCTTTTTCCTCTACATTGTTTCTTCCTCCGTCCTATTTCCTCCGGTTCTACACATAATGCCAATAACACTTGATTAGCTTGGGACCAGGTTAGGGACAATGCAATGAGGGTAACAAGTTACAAGTAGCCTTTCTATAATGTAAAAATAATGAATTAATAATTCATATTAACACGCATATTATAGAGATTAAACTACGATGCATATATATCACAAAAATTTTGCTATATATATAATAATTTTCCCAAAATATCACCTCTCAAACCTGAAACATTCTCGTTTTGATCAAAATGATCTTGTCTGGAAGTTGTGGAAGATGATATATATATATTGTAAATTATACATATATAAAGTTGTTTATCAAAATATATATTTCATAGTTAGAAGATGATATATATTTAATAACTTTGAATCAAAAGTTTTGGTTGGGAATACAATATAAAGGTCGAAGCAAAAAATGATTAAATTATATGTATAGAGATATAAAAGACATTATAATGTATTTTAATATAATTAGGAATAATTTTGTAACTGCTATATTAATTTCAAGTCATGAAACCCCCAATTTGTGAGATAAGAAAAATTTGGTTTTGGATAGTTAAGGAGTGTTTGAGAGGCCATCCCTTACCATCACATCCCCTAATAAAAAATCCATCCAAATAATAGTTTTTCTCATTTAAACTATCCCACTGCATTCCATTCTATTGGAGAAAAAAAAATTGCCAAACATAGGGTAAAGTCTATAGGCTCTGCCAGTTGGAAGCATATGAATTTGTTAAAAAATTGTATCATATCACATAATCACATTTAGCTTCATCATTTTATCTACCTTGTCTGATCCGTTAGAAACGACTTTTACAATTAGTCAACCTATCATGTCGATGAGTTGTGTTGACTGAACTAATACCCAATTATAAGCCAAAACAAAATTTTAAAGAAATTTGAGGAATCCAAATATGATTTTTAACAGATTAAAACTAGACGTACGGCTTACATACCAAACTCCACCATTGAATTAATTGAAGTCGATCATCACAATCAATCAGGGAAAAGATGTTCGGGTTGTTCTAATCACTGCTTAAACTCAAAAGAACAATGAATAAATAAATAAATAAAAATAAAAAATAAAAACTATTCTCAAAGAACAAAAAAATTGACTAGATGGTCTCACTTATTAGCGTTATGAAGGGTTGCCGACTGCATTAAATAAAGTTGAAGGTGAATTTTTTTTTAATTAGTTAGTCAAATCGAATAATTATACAAGAGATGTTGCTTTTGGTCATTCTAATTAAAGCTTCCTTTGCCAAGCATTCAGCAGCTTCTTGTGGATTCTCTATGTGCCTTATCAGATTCACTGCCTCTTGATTCTTCATCACCTGCACTTGCATACAATATTGCAAGAAAATTTATCGTTTCTATCATTGGAAGACCAGTGAAAAAATTCAGGTATTTCAAAAAAAATTTTATTTTTGATAAATAAATTACTCTCAGTTTTCCTATGAAATGTTTAAATTAAACTATGTACCTCCTATATACCATTGCTGGCTAAGATCAAAAATTCAGTATCAGGATCAATCCTTTCAGTTGTGACCACAAGTTCAGAGCTTCTCTATCGCCTTCCACCTCTGTTTGATTCACAAGCTACCATCCCTAAACAATCACAAACCATGACAGGCCATGTCAACAAGTTTCAGGGCTTAACGTAAAATTATAGGAGAGGCCTAATATAATATAATTTTTTAATTTTCATATAATTTTTCTAGCTTCCTGAGCTGTAAAATTAGTTATAAAAAATTTTATAATCAATTCTGAAAGTAAATCAAGCCCATTAATAATTAGAAAATTCATTAGAACTCAAAAATTTTTCAATATTAATACAATTTTTTTTTCAATTCTTTCTAATCTAAAATTTTGAAATTTTGAGATTCAAATAAAAAAAAATGGTTCCATTGTCTAAAAAGTGTTCAAATCATCTCTCAATGAAAGAAATAGATTGACTTAATATGTATAGGAAATATTCAATACAAAAGGAATCTTTAGGTGATGAGTGTGTAATGTCATCATTAATATTTTCATTAAGATGTCTTTTTCTAGTAATTATAGAATATAAACCATAGTAATTATGATCAAAATATATAACATGAGAGGGACATAAATGAGTTTAAGGAGGGGCCCTTGGCTGCCTTATTGCAAACACGGCCATCAACCATGATTAGTGCGACTCTTTTGACAAACACTTTATTTTGAAACCTGTGCTATAACGTCCAGCCGCTTTTTGAAATTGATGACTGTCCCCACAAACTAACACAAACCTTTTTTATGTGCTTTGTCCTCACTCACACAACTCCTTCCTAGGAAGTCACCCATCCGAGAATTGTTCCAGGTCAAGCATGCTTAATTGAGGAGTTCTTAAGGGATAGGCTACCGAAAATGTAGGTATACCTTGTTAGTATAAATAGTACCTATCAATTCCTTTAAGCTATCATTTAACCATATAGTCCCATACCTATATAGTCTCTGGATCCCTCTCATTCCAGTATGTATTTGATTCATTCATATACCCCTCCAACTTAGAAGCCTACCAGGAGCAGCTCCTTATTCATGCCTCATCACTTTATGTCAAATTCTGAACCCAAATTGATTACATTCAAGGGTTATTCCTTTTCTGGCCTAATTTATGTATTACTTTATCACTACTATCATAGGATGTGACAATACTCTTACTTTTTTTATACGAAGTTACTTCCTTAAAATATTAAATCTTTATCTTACCTCATTCCCTTTGTGCCATGTATAAGTTTCAACATTATCCTTCTCATATTTACTTCTTTCTTTCTAATTACCTCTTACTTTTCATTGGCCACTATGTTCATCATTAAGAAAATTCTGCCACTGATCTAGCTTTTCTTCATGCATGGGATACTTCACTTTCATGGTCATTATTACTTTTTACTTACATAGGCTTTTATTTGCCTCTAGCTTTTACTCACTCTTACTTCTTTCATGAAGTACACTTCTAAAGTGTATAACTATCTTTCTTTCTGGTTGAATTATTACTAGAAAATGGCATCTAGCTTCTACTTTTATCATTCTCCTTCATATCCCATAATTAAGCTCCTCTAATTAGTGGCTTGGCATATGAGAAAAGTCTTTAGGTAAACTTTCATACTAGGTGCCGAATCAATGAGGGTCTAACACTTGCAAAAATCATCTTAAATCTCATGGTCGCAGTAGACCAAGTGTGAGGTTATAGTAGATCTCCCGCCCTCATCAGTGCCTGGATGTCACATACCCACCAATTTCCGCTTAGTTCGTCCCCGAACCATACCGTACTGAAAAAAGCTGGGCTCTAATACCAAAAATTTTCATACCTTAAAAACTCCTCAATTAAGCTTGTTTGACCTGGAGCAATTCTGGGATGGGTGACCTCCTGGGAAGAAATAGTGTGAGTGTATCAGAGGTACGAACAAGGAGTGGCTCCTGGCAGACTTCTAAGTGGGAGGGACATATGAATGAATCGAATACATACCGGAATGAGAGGGATCCAGAGACTGTATAGGCATGAGACTATACGATTAAATGATAGCTTAAAGGAATTGATAGGTACTACCTATACCAACAAGGTGCACCAACCTTTTTGATAGCCTATCCCTTAAGAACTCATCAGTTAAGCGTGTTTGACCTGGAGTAATTTTGGGATGGGTGACCTCCTGGGAAGGAGTTGTATGAGTGAGGACAAAGTACATTGAAAATGCTTGTATTAGTTTGTGGAGACAGTCATCAATCCCAAAGAAGCGGTCGGATGGTACATGTGCAAATTACACTGAGCTCAAATCTAATTATTGCATTAATGTATTTTCTTGTGAATTAATCACTGTGTTGTTTGCAATATTAATATATAGATAGATAGATAAAAATACACCTGAAAGGAGTTTGCTAGCCAATGTGGTGGTTTGGGGAAGTGATAGGCAATGCTATCTTTGCACAGAACATCAGAGTAATATCCAATGTGGTGGTTTAGAGTTACTTATCGTACTACTCACCATGTCTAATAGTGTCATTTTTTTTCTTTTAGCTACACCATTCATATCAGGTGAGCCAGGCATGGTGTATTGAGCCATTATACCTTGCTCTTGAAGAAACTCAGCAAATAGACTAAGTGCTTGTCCATCATTAGTACACATTCCATAATATTCACCTTATCTATTAGATCTAACAATTTTAATTTATTTACCAGTTTGTTTCTCTAGTACTTCAACCTTATATTCCTTAAAGGTATTTAATGCCTCACTTTTATTATCAAGCAAGTAGACATATATAAACTGTGAATAATCATCAACAAAGGAGATAAAATATTTTTTACTTTAAAAAGATAAATCAAGGCAACAAATATCATTGAATGATCTCTAAAATTTTAGAACTTTTCTTAGCCCCTTTATGTGACTTATTGGTCTGCTTATCCTTAATACAGTTCACACATGGATCAAGTTTTGTATGGTCTAAAGATGGAAGAATTCTATCTTTAGTTAACCTCTTAATCCTCTCTATGGAGATATGTCCCAATCTCCTATGCCACAAACTAAGAGAATTCTCATTCATGATACTTCACTTAATAGTAATACCATGCGTAATAACATGAGATTGAGGTAAATTGGTATGTAATTTAAATAAACCATTGCATAAAGAAATGTCACCAAAAGGCAAATAATTTTTATTTAATCTCATCAAATTTGAAGAAAGAAATAACTCAAATCCCAAGGGAATTTATTTGTAAATGGAAACTAAATTCTTATAAAAATCCGGAACATAGAAACAATTTTCTAGACCTAAAATAGATTTATTTGGTAAAACGATCCTATACGTTGCAACTGCTTTCAAATGGGCCTGCATCCCATTGCCCTAATAGATGTTTTCTTCATTAGGATGTGGGTGTCTGCTGTTGAAAAACTCTTGCATGGTATTAACAATGTGAATTGTAGTTCCACAATCAATCCACCAAGTGTTATAATTGGAACTAAAAAAATGAGATTAATAAGTCACATAAGAAACGTAAATTCCATTACCTGTACCATTCTTGGTGAACCAAGCCTTTCTCTTAGGGCATTCATTCGACATATGTCATTTCTTCTTATGGAAGAAGCAAGTAGCTTTATCTTTATTCATACCAGAAGTTAGAGGAATGGACTTCTTTTTGTCTTTCTTTTCTTTCTTGTTCTTCCTCCTAAGATTGGAGCTATTTGCCAAATGCATGCACTTCCTTAGATGCATCTCTTCTACACATGACCAATAGTTCATCTACTGATCATTTTTTCCTCATGTGTGTTGTAAGAGATATAAAAAGCCTCATACTGATGTGGAAGGGAGCTCAAAATAAGTTACACAAGGAATTGTTTAGGAGGCTCCATTTCAAAAGGCTTTAGCTATGATGCCAAGTCTCTCATTTTCATAATGTATTCTTGGACACCACCCACATCTTCAAGTTTTATATCAACAAGTCCTCTCATAACGGCCCTTCCCAACTGCTTATCTGTAAGGGTATATTGCTTGTCAATAGCCTCCAAATATTCTTTGGCTTTACAGCAATCTGGAATAGAACCTCTAATGCTTCTCTTAATACGAGCCTTAATCAACATCAAAGTAAGACAATTGGATTGATCCTGGTGCTCATATGCATTTTGCACATCCTTATCACCTTCTTTGGGCACTGGAGCTTCTTTTAATCCTCAAGGCATAATCAAGTTCCATATAATCAAGTTGAAGGAGGATATCTTCTTTCCACTCAGCATGATTTGTGCCATCAAGAGTTATATTATTGCCAACTTCAAACAGAATATGAGATGAAGGAACTGCAAAAGAAATAATTATCAAACATACTTACAATAACAATTTGAAGAGAATCAATCATCACTTTCACAATTATGTATGTTTACCAATGTAATACATACATAAATATTGTATCACTAATATCTATCTGTGGGCAAAGATATTAGCATAGCGTATATTTATATCTAATAAATTATGAAACTAGAAGATATTCATGATGTGGGCTACTTAGAAAACAAAAGATCATGTCTATTTCATCCTAATAAAACATATAATTATAATTATCTACCTGTGGGCAAAGATAACCTACAATCACACATTTCATTAGAATTTGATATTTTAAATATATATGTAATTTATTAAATCAATATTGTTTATAGGGATGTCATGGCTACTCTTTAAAAAATGCACTCTAATCACAAATATCATAAAAAATATGCACATTTGAAAACATGCATATACACAAACATTATGAGAATTTGAAGAATTAATTTAATTAGTCAGAAAAACATGTGATTAAATAATTAAATAAATTCTTCCGCTATTTTATTTATTTAATGTTCCTAACAATTGTCTAAAATTTCATTTTGGGCTAACAAAAAACTCAATTGTTTTGCAAGAATCAAATAGTGTTATAATTGCCTCAACACAATTTTCTAAATCTTAGACAATTAAATAACACAAATATTATTTTTTAAAATATATTTAATAACCCAAAATTAATTATCCAAAAATTCAAACATTTAAAAAACATATGGCACAAAAAACAAATGAACACAAGGAGGCTTGAAATATTTCCATAAAACTAAAAGATAATGGGCCAAAGACTGCAGGCCTAGTTTGTTATAAATTTGCTGCATTTTTTTTATAAATTTGTTATAAATACTGGCCTAGAAATGCAAGAAAATTAAACAAGCCCATAACGCATTGTAAAATTAAAAAGCAAAAATAAACAAAAAGGGCCCAATTTCATACGCAGCCCAACAAACTAGTTTAAGTAAAATGGTTCATCTCACTAAATGGCAAAAATGACGTCATCTCACGTAAGGGAGGAGGGCACTTTCCAGATTCTCAAAACGACATGCCATTTTAGAAATAACCAAAATGCATCGTTGTTTGTGTCATCTTCCTCGCTCGTCCAAAATGCGTGACCTGCCCCGAAACGCCATCACGACCCACGTTGGAACCCAACAGAAGACCCATCAATTTCCGGCGTTCCCAGCCCTCGTTTCCAGCAATACACAAGGCAAAGCAATAAGAACGAAATGGCGAATCAAAACCACATAACAATTCGACAAAATTATTCATTCAACAATAAGATTAAAATCCCCTTAAATCTCCGATTGTAGAGTTTTGAGTGACACATGAACAGAGGCATTAACCAAGAGTTTAAATTACAAAAATTTCATTCATAAATATAGAAGCACAAGCATATATATAAATTATTTGAACATGCTCAAGGTAGAAAATTGAAAAGCTAAACCCATCGATGCATGGTACATGAATATATGCGAAATACATGATTTGACACAAATCACTAGTAGGCAGAGATGATAAGAGGAAGCTCTGATCCCACATGGAAAATAGATTCACAAATATAAAACTATCAACATGGATAAATCTTCCACAATTATATAGCGAAATAAATAAATATCATAAATATTTCTCGCCATAATTATAAATAATTTGATGCAATAATCTTCTGACTAGTGAATCGGTTTAGTGATGATAGTTGGAAATTAGCCGTCACTAGCCAAGAAACCTAAATGAGCATAGAAAGAATGATTTGTGTGTCTAATACTAAGCTCAACCTCCTATTAAATAACTGGTCATCATAAGTTATTTAATAGTTAATTAATCTTTCAATTTGAATTTTAGATTCAAATAAAGATAAAAACAATACTGATTAATTTATTCCTTATCTCTTAAAATCACTCAATGAATAATATCTTTATTATTAATAAAGATAAGGACTACACTCAGTTAAAATATATTTAATTAAGTAAACAAGATAAATATAATTTAAATGAATTTAAATATATTATTATTAATTTAAGATATCCAACAGTAGGTCCAAACTCATATGATGCCAGGATTTAGGTCGACTAGTTTTCTTTTCCACTTGTTTTTATGGTATTTTGTATCTTATCTTAGACATTCCGAGAAATTATGATAAAGGAGTTTGAGTGTTCACAATATTTGATTTAGAAATCAGTAATATATTTCTTTTGAGGCAATATGCATCTAACACGCTTAACGCATTGCTTGGTAATTTTTAGATATGATAAAGAGCCAACATATTTACCTTTTATTTTATTTTTAACTAAAGATTTAATATTAAATAACAAAATACACATATCAATGTCAAATAAATTAAAAACTTTGAATTTATTGTGTTTATTAAATAGATATATGCATTTTAAAATAAATGAATTTAAAAATTATATTAATCGTGTTTATTCTAATTTTATATTTTTTAATTTAAGTGAGTATGTTTTATTATTGGTAATTATTTGGTCTAACCTTTAGAGTTCAAAATTTTAAGAGAACAAGACATTTCAATACCAGCTAAGAAAAAAAATTCTTACAAAGGACTTCAAAATGTGTGAATATCCAAAAAGGATCTAGGTCATTGGTTGAAGAAAAAAATTTGGGTGGACAAAAATATCCTTGAAATATGGAGTGTTGAAAATTAGTCAGAAATTTTTCAGAAGTCACTTACAAATTTTGCTTACCCAAGTTTTCGAAACTATTATTTTCTACACTAAAATACGGAGGAACCAACCTGGGAAGACTGAGGCTAATGACCGCGATGGTGGGAAAGAAGTGTTAGAAAAAATAGGCATTGAAAAAGGAAATTGAGAGAGTGGAGTGGAAGAGGATTTGGAGAGGAAGCAAGCTTTGCACTAGAGAGCAACTCTTTGTTATATGGATATGGCTGATTGTGGAAAATGGGAAGAAACTAAAGAAATAAAGAATGGACCGATTTTAGAAAAGTTGACTAAATATAACCCACGATTTTGTCATTAGCATGCAGTACCATGAATTTTTCTGTTGGCCATTTTTTACATGATATATCGAAGTTTATATTATTGTTTTTTTTAACCAGAAGTTTATATTATTGTTTTGATCAATTAAACTTATAATTTTGATAAGCGTGACATTCCCAATGACTGATCTAAATTGGATTCGGACCAGCTAGTTCAATTGAAAAAAGCCACGCACACCACTACATGGTTTGGATTAATGCTTCAAAATCCAAAGCCAATCCAGTTGAAGACAAGTGAAAAAAAATAATAAATCCATTAAACCAATCAAACTAGAAAAGTAAAATCAGTTTTTTATTTTTACTATAATACTTTAATAAATAAAAGTAAAAACATATATTACTTTGACCTTGATCCTTCTTGACCATTTTATAAGAAGAGGATTTGGAGAGGAAGAAAGCTTTGTGCCAGACAGCAACTCTTCTTTTTGCTTGCTGCTCAATGAAAGAAAGACTTCACCTTTTAAAAAAAAAAAACCAGAAAGGCAAGTACATCTTAAAAGAAATGGAAGAGGCAAATCAAAAGCAAGTACGGAAGCAGGGAACAAATTAAAGCATATTTTGCCAGCTAGGCTGCACATTTAAGTGCTTCCCAGGAAGGGATACTTCAATACTCATGGGAAGTTCTAGATTCACCCACACACTGCTAAAATTTACTACACTTTCCAACTACTAACACTTACTAGACCTTACAACAATATTCAAGTAACATCCACCTCATTCAAAACTATTCAAAGTAATAAGCGATATTTTGTATTTTATTATCTTAAAAATTTTATCATTATTCAAATAAAATTTATAATGATATTCTATTTTCTTTTTATTTTATATTAAAAAAATTCTTGTATCCAGATATTTCATTTTATTTTAGACTAAGCCTCGAAAGAATGATCAGTTTGTCCTTAATGGTGAGAAAGTAAGTAAAATGGTGTAGGAGATTCGGTCCTTGTTGGCCTGTGAGTGGAGCTAAAACAGATCCCTTGCGATGAGAAAGTAAGTTTTTTTTGCAGTTGGTAATACGAATAGGAATGTTTCTTATATCTGTATAATACTTCATATATCATAAATTTTAGTTTAAAAAAGAAAAGATAGATATTATATTAATTTATTGAATACATATAAAAACATTATTAAAAACTTAAATAAATTTTCTGTATTGTTATTATAAAAAATATATTATCTATATATTGTTATCATTTTATGTTTTTAAATTTTGTCATATTATAAAATCATTTCAAACCATTCTAAATAATAAATATTAAAAATAAAAATTTAAAATAGTGAAAATCATTTATAAATTTATTTATTTTTAAAAAATCCACCACGCCAATAAGAACATTAGGGGTGTGTTTGGAACTCTAGTATAAAATGAAATAAAACAACTATTAATGGAACAAAGTGAAATGTAATGGAATGAAAAGGAACGAAACATTATGTTCCATTATTTGGGAGTTCTATGATAGAAAGGAATGGTTTCATTTAATCATTATTTAGGAATTATTATAAAATAGATGGAAGAGAATGGATTATAATATTTTCTTTCAAATATTATCCTTATAAATTAATTTAGAAATTACTTCGAATTAAGAACAATATTATAATTCTTAACAAACTTCAAGTAAATTTTCCCAAAAAAAAGTACCCTTTCTATAATGTAAAAGTAATGAATCATTAATTTATATTAACGCAAACATTATAGAGATTAAACTATGATGCATATATATATATATATATCACAAAAATTTTGCTATATATATAATAATTTTCCTAGAATATTACCTCTCAAACCTGAAACATCTTGGTTTTGATCAAAATGATCTTGTCTGGAAGTTGCGGAGGATGACATATATATTTTGCAAATTATATATATATATATAAATTTGTTTACCAAAATATATATTTCATAGTTATAAAATTTAATGACTTTGAATCAAAAGTTTTGGTTGGGAATACAATATAAAGGTAGAAGCAAAAAATGATTAAATTATATGTATAGAGATATAAAAGACATAATAATGTATTTTAATATAATTAGGAATAACTTTGTCACTGTTATATTAACGCCAAGTTATTTCATCATTGACCCCTAATTTAGGGGACAAGAAAATTTTGGTTTTGGATGGTTAAGGTGCGCTTGAGAGGCTCTCTTACCATCCCATCCCCTTATTAAAAATTCCTCAAAATAATGGTTTAGCCCATTTTGGCTATCCCACTTCATTCCATTCTATGGAAAAAAAAAAAGTTGCCAAACATAGGGTAAAGTCTAGCTCTGCCACTAAGAATAGTTGGAAGCTTATGAATTTGTTCAAAAATTGTATCATATCGCATAATCACATTTAGCTTCATCATTTTATCTACCTTGTTTGATAAAATGATGAGTTGATGAGTTGTGTTAACTAAACTAATACCCAATCATAAGCAAATACAAAATTTTAAAGAAATTTGAGGAATCCAAATATGATTTTTAACAGATTAAAACTAGACATACGACTTACATACCAAAACTCCGCTTTTGAATTGAAGTCGATCATCACAATCAATCAGGGAAAAGATGTTCGGGTTGTTCTAATCACTGCTTAAACTCAAAAGAACAATAAATAAATAAATAAATAAAAATAAAAAATAAAAACTATTCTCAAAGAACAAAAAAATTGACTAGATGGTCTCACTTATTAGCGTTATGAAGGGTTGCCGACTGCATTAAATAAAGTTGAAGGTGAATTTTTTTTTAATTAGTTAGTCAAATCGAATAATTATACAAGAGATGTTGCTTTTGGTCATTCTAATTAAAGCTTCCTTTGCCAAGCATTCAGCAGCTTCTTGTGGATTCTCTATGTGCCTTATCAGATTCACTGCCTCTTGATTCTTCATCACCTGCACTTGCATACAATATTGCAAGAAAATTTATCGTTTCTATCATTGGAAGACCAGTGAAAAAATTCATCCATTTCAAAATGATTTATATATATATATATAAATTACTCTCAGTTCTCTTATGAAATGTTTAAATTAAACTATGTACCTCCCATATACCATTGCTGGCTAAGATCAAAAATTCAGTATCAGGATCTATCCTTTCAGTTGTGACCACGAGTTCAGAGCTTCTATATCTGCTTCCACCTCTGTCTGATTCACAAGCTACCATCCCTAAACAATCACAAACCATGACAGGCCGTGTCAACAACTTTCAGGTCCTAAAGCAAAATTATTGGAGAGGTCTAATATAATATGTTTTTAATTTTCAGATAATTTTTCTAGCTTCTTGAGCTGTAAAATTAGTTATGAAAAATTGTATAGTCAATTCTGAAAGTAAATCAAGCCCATTAATAATCAGAATATGCATTAGAACTCAAAAATTTTTCAATATTAATAAAAAAAATTTTCAATTCATCCTAATCTAAAGTTTTGAAATTTTGGGACTCATATAAAAAAATGGTTCCATAGTCTAAAAAGTGTTCAAATCATCTCTCAATGAAAGAATAAATTAATTTAGTATGTATATAAAATATTCAATACAAAAGGAACCTTTATGTAATTTCGTCAATAACATTTTCATCATAATGTATTTTTCTATTAATTATAGAATATATAACAACAACATTAGTCTTATCTCACTATGTGGGGTTGGCTACATGGATCATACGACGCCAATGGGCTCTATCAAACACTATTTCCTCAAATAAGTCATTTCTCAAAAAGTCATTCCTTATAACTTTTCTTAGTGTCCTTTTTGGTCTTCCTCTACACCTTTTGATCAGACTCCAAGCCATTTTATCAACATTTTTCACTGGCTCTTCTTGCCCTCTTCTTTGTACATGCCCAAACCACCTTAAATGATTTTTCACCATTTTCTCCTAGATAGATGCTACCCCAACTTTCCTTCGTATACAGTCATTTTGTATCTTATCCAATTTTGTATAACCACACATCTAATTTTATTGTTGTTGTTGTTGTTGTTATAGAATATAAACCATGGTAATTATGATCAAAATATAAACATGAGAGGGACATAAATGAGTTTATGGAGGGGCCTAAGGCAACCCGCCTTGGTTGCCTTATAGCAAACACGGCCATGAACCATGACTAGTGTAACTCTTTTGACAAACACTTTGTTGTAAAATCTCACTGCATATTGCCCAGAGCTCAAATCTAATTATTGCATTAACATATTTTCTTGTGAATAAATCGGTATGTTGTTTACCATGTTGATAGATAGATAGATAAAAATATACCTGAAAGGAGTTTGCGAGTCCAATGTGGTGGTTTGGGGAAGTGATAGGCGATGCCATCTCTGCAGAGAACAGCAGAGTAATGTCCAATGTGAGCTATCACAAGTTTTTGGCCATTGATGATCATTGCTGATGCTGACCCAATAATCCTCTCCTCTGAATCTTCTCCATCTCTCATTTTTGATCTTCCAATCCCATATGCTCTCTTCAGTGTTTCCTTGCATTTTCTACTTATATCACACTAGTATAGACAACCATACACGACAAAGGAGGAAATCAATAAATCAATCTCAAATGCTATCTTTACCCATGAAAAAATATATATATATATATATATACTCTCTCTCCGTTTCTAAATGTAGGTTATAAAAGATGAATTTTTTTTTCTAAATATAAGATATATAGAGGGGTTGTTTGATATATTTATGGTTTTTCTTTTCAAATTTTACCATCATATTAAACATTAGTAAGTTTTATGAGGTAACATTAAATTTGGGCTTTTAGAAAATTATTTTGAATTTCAAATAAATTTAACGTATTTCTTGATATATATGTTTTTTTAGTTTATATCTTATATTTAAAAATAGAGGGAGTATATATATATATATATATTGTAAACTGGTCGGCTACCATTATTGCGCTAATTGACTAGCAAGGGAGGCCCCCATGATTGCAAACATTTTCTTGCTTATGAGCACAGTCATTAGTGCTCGCTTTTTGTATAGTTTTTCCATAGCTTTTTATAAAAAATAAAAAAAAGAAGAAATAAGGAGAAAAAGACTGAGAAGAGTGGGTGGATCAGTGTAGAAGTGATTTATAGCAATTAATTAGACTCAATTTGCATTTGTCCTGCCATAGGTAGATTGGATAAGTCAACATTTAATTATTATTTTAGAATAGGTATAAGGCAAATTAACTATATATATATATATGTGTGTGAAGGGATCGGGTACTAAAAAATTTTTCGACCTATTTTTGACTCCAATATTAAGTTTTTGTTAGGACTAACAAAAGCAAGATATAAATATGCTTATCCAACCTATATACAATATATGGTGCATCTTTGACGGAAAAAAAAAACCAGAGAGAAACAAAAAGAAGTTTAGATCGCATTTGATACGGAGAATCCAAACCCTTGGCCTGCCACATTATCTATCTACATAAGCCAAATTTAAAATATATTTACATTTATGGTCCAAAGTTTCACCAAAAAAAAAGTGTCATCAAAATTTATGAAAAAAATTTTCTGTCGTAAAAATTATGTGCGACTGATTTTTTTCCTAATTCTGTCACAAAACATTCCGTAATGTTTTTAGGGAGGTTAATTAATTATACCCTAAATTTCATCTCATATAGTCTAATCAATCATGGGATTAAGAAAGAAAACTGCTATAGTTAAAAAGTCTTACAAATTAGGTACAAAGCATATGAAGGTTCAAAATCAACAATCGATGTATATACATACATGCTAGTTTGATTGAATTAATAATGCTGATTAAGCGTTTAATTAAATCAATTTAAATTAAAGCATTACTTACTTCTTTAAGCTGTTTCTCAAGGAAATGAGATTGCATATACTTGGTGACGCCATGTCCAATAAGAGTATCAAAGATTCCAAAATACCAAAGCTCTGTGTTTCCCATTTGCTCTCTTTGTACCACAACTGAATCACAACCATGGTGGTCGTCGTCGTCATCAAAACGACGATGCTCAATCACGTGATGCCCATGTGACACCGGGTTCATCCATGATGCCTTCTTCTCTGTGCTATTACCTCCAATCCTCCTCCTCCTCCTCCTCCTTTTGCCTCCATTAATCCCCAAAACTAACCTCTTTAGCCTTACTGCCTATATATATATATATTTATCAGATTATCACCAAGAATAAATTAATCTGTATCTCATAATAAATTTCCGAGAATCTGAATCGATGTAAAAGGGAAAATTAACTTGGACAGAAGAAAGGCTTACCTTGAACTTGAGAAGAAGATCCCTCAGTCTCATGTTTAGTTCTGATTGGACTGTTTCTTCATATAGAGACGAAGCCTTCACCTTTATGGCCTGTGACTGATGATAAGTTTATATGTATTTTTGCTCTTCAAGAGAGGTTTAGGGTCAAGAAGGGTTGGAGGCGTCTGTATAGGCAAATCTGCGTGTGTGTGAATTGATTATATAAATTAATTTATTGACTTTTCTTCTGGAAGGAAGATAATTAATTAATTGACTTTGATTATCTGTTAGGAGGAAATTTTGAATAGAAGTAACGTCGGACTTTACTTTAACAGCCAAGATAGCTGACAACTCACAATTTTAAGAGACTCTTTTTTTGGGGCTAATTTCTGGGTTTTTTTTTTTTGTTCTGAACTTCTGATGACTACTTTTGGTTTGAATATTCCGTGTTTTGATGGTATATATTATGTCATGTATTTATGTTGAATATCTAATTACGATCATACCGTTTTGAAAAATTCAAAATTGAATATATACGTTTTAGTTATTTTAATAATTTTGTTGTTGTTGACTTTTCATCTATGTTTTCTTGCATTTTAAAAATTATTTTTTAAATGAATGTAGCCTTTTTATTATTTCTTCAGAACTTAAGAATCTTTAACAATTATATAAAATTAAAATAAAATAAATAAACATACACATCAATAAATAGCTAGTAATATACGAAATATTTTGTGTAAAACTTCTTTTTCAGTTAATGAGGAATCAAGATATTATGTTATTATAAATAAATCTTCCACTCGATTCAATTAATTCAACCAATAATTTTTATGATAGAGATTAGGTCAATCTTAAATTGCAATTTAGGATTTCCTTATTTAATAAAGACCTTCCAAATATAAATAATTTAGATACTGAGTTGCCAAGCAATTAGGCAAAGTCAATTTTGAGTAATTTCTTTTTTTTTATTTTGAAAATTTTATTAATAAATTCCTTGCAGTCCAAGTCCAATTACAATTTTTGGTCAAATTATAAAATTCCAGTGAATAATAATCAGTTTAGTCACATAATATTATTTATTATGTTCATCATGTATTATTTATTATGTTCATCATGTTCTTAATTGCATTTACTGTATTAATATAAAATAAAATTTGTATTAATTCGAATTATAAAAAGAAAAGATAGATATTATATTAATTTATTGAAAACATATAAAACGTTAAAAATATAAATAAATTTTCTGTATTTTTATTATCAAAAATATATTATCTATATATTTTTTATCATTTTATGTTTTTAAATTTTTTTCATATTATAAAATTATTTCAAACCATTATAAATGATCAATATTAAAAATAAAATTTAAAATAATGAAAATTAATTATAAATTTATTTATTTTTGAAAGTCCCCCCTCCACCCCCCAAAAAACACAAAAAAATAAAACATTAGGGGTGTCTTTGGAACTTTAGCATGAGTGGAATGAAACATCTATTAATAGAATAGTATGGAATAGAATAGAATGAAAAGAAATGGAACAGAATATGTTCCATTGTTTGGGAGGCTTATGACAGAAAAGAAATATTTTTTTTAACCATTGTTTAGGAGTTATCATAAAAACATTTTATCCATCATGATCAATTTTTTTTTTCGGTAAAACCATACTTTGGCGTTAAACTAATTTCAACCGAGACACATCAAGCCTCAAATATGAAAAAGCTCTCCTAATGGCGTTTTCTACATTTACACTATCTCAAACTTTAGATATTATGTCAAGCAACTCTAACCTTGTTCATTAGAATTAATACCGGTTGGTTATGTCATTAACAATATAACTCACTATCATATCATAAACAATATAAAAGTGAGATCTAACTCACTATCATATCATAAATAACATAAAAATGAGATCTGTTGGACTCTTGTGAATTTTTAGAACCCAACTCATTTATATTTTTTTTTAGTTAAAAAAATATAACTCACTTTTATTTTTTTGGGCCACCAATATAACTCACTTTTCAAACCTAATATAATGCATGAAGACACTTGACCAATTATCATCAGTATCAACATTTTTTTGTTTAATAATAATCAATACTATTCACACATATCATAAACAATTATGGCTCGTTTATCATTTTTTATATAATGAATAAAAAATATGTCCAGTAAATTTGGCTCATTTATCTAATTATCGACAACATCAATTTTTTTGTTAAATATTAATATTAAATATAAAATTTATAATACTATTTGTAATAAACCTAAACAAAAAATATTTTTTCCTGGTGAGTTTGGCGCTTACTCCGCTGTGAATGGTCAGCTTCTGCTCCATCCCACTAAGCATAAAGTCTTCCCTAAAATCATTTGACGTTTATTTTATTTTCTTTGTTTTTTTACCAAATCAGACGTTTCTTTGACTCCCGCTAAATTAATATATATTCGAAAAATTATTATAAATTAAAAATATTAATTATAAATATTTTAAATTTAAATTTATTTTAGTTGATCATATAATGAAAATGTCAACATATTTTCATTATTAAAGTTTCTTTCTTAAAATATAAAATTTACTATCTTTTTTACATTTATATTCCTACATAACAATGATTTACATAAATAAAGATTCGCTGGCAATAAAAAATAAAGATCAGATTAGATAACTGAGTTTGTACACGTGATAATGATGAAGATGTTTTCATATAAAAGAACCCAACTGAAAAATTGTAGGTAATCTTAACAGATAATTTTTATGATAGAGATTAGGTCAATCTTATATTGCAATTTAGGATTTCCTTATTTAATAAAGACCTTCCAAATATAAATAATTTAGATGCTGAATTGCCAAGCAATTTGGCAAAGTCAAATTTGAGGAATTTCTTTTTTTTTTTTTGATAATTTTATTAATAAATTTCTTGCAGTCCAAGTCCAATTACAAATTTTGGTCAAATTATAAAATTCCAATGAATAATAATCAGCTTAATCACATAATATTATTTATTTATTATGTTCATCATGTTCTTAATTGCATTTAATGTATTAATATAAAATATAAAATTTGTAATAATGAGCATTATTTATATGACATAACCAATTTTTTTTTTTGTGAAACTATTGAATATCGTGTACTTTAGTGTACTTTAGAGTCTGATTAATTCAAATCGAGTCACATGGGGCCATAGATAAGGGATAGCTCTTCTAAAGACGTTTTCTACATTCACATTGTCTCGAGCTCGAAACATCATGTTTAAATGACCCTAAACCCATTTATTAGAACCAATTCCGATTCGTTATATTATAAACAATATAACTCATTATCATATCATAAACAATATAAAAGTGAGGTCTGTTGAACTCTAATGAACTTTTAGAACCCAACTCACTTATACTTTTTTGTTTAAGTTAAAAAAATATAACTCACTTTTCAAACTTAATATGATGCATGAAGACACTTGACTAATTATCATCAGTATCAATTTTTTTAGTTTAATAATAATCAATACTATTTACACAGATCATAAACAATTATGTCTGCTTTATCGTATTTTATATAATGCATAAAAAATATGTCCAGTAAATTTGGCTCATTTATCTACTTATCGACAATCCATGAAGATGATCTCAATTTGAATTTCTATCATAGGATTTGGGTTGGTGAGGTGAAAGAATCTCTTAAGAGAATAGATAATGGTAAAGACATTGATCCCGATGGTATTCCTATCGAAGTTTAGAAGTACTTAGGAGAGAAAGGGGTTTGGTGGCTCACTAAGTTATTTAACGAGATTTTAAGGTCCAAAAAAATGCCAGAAGAATGGAGAAAGAGCACTCTAGTGCTTATATACAAGAATAAGGGGGATATTCAAAATTGTGCTAATTATTGAGGGATAAAACTCATGAGTCACACTATGAAACTTTGGGAAAGAGTGATTGGGCATAGACTCAGAAAGGAGTCTCGTATTTCAGAAAACCAATTTGGATTTATGCTAGGACGATCTACAACAGAGACTGTTTATTTATTAAGGGGTTTGATTAAAAGATACCGGAGTAAAGAGAGAAACTTGCATATGGTTTTCATTGATTTGGAAAAAGCCTATAATAGTGTACCAAGAGATGTATTGTGGAAAGTAATGGAGAAGAAAGGTGTCCGTGTGGCTTATATTCGAGCCATAAAGGATATGTATGAGGGGGCAACAATAAATGTGAGAACCTCTGAAGGTGTGGTGAAGGACTTCCCTATAACAATAGGTTTACATTAAGGATCTTCTTTGAGTTCATACATGTTTGATCTGGTTTTAGATGTTCTTACAGAACATATACAGGAAGAAATTTCAAAGTGTATGCTCTTCGTGGATGATATAATTTTAATTGAGGACTCAAGAGAAGAGGTCAACTCTAAACTTGAATTATGAAGATATACTTTGGAATCAAAAGGTTTTCATCTGAGTAGAAGTAAGACAGAATATATATATTGCAAATTCAATAAGAGGCCAATTAGAAATAATTCAGAGGTAAAAGTTGGAGAGCAAATTATCCCTGAGGTGTCAAAGTTTAAATATTTGGGATTGATTTTATAGAATAATGGCGAAATTGATGGGGATGTTATGCATAGGATACAAACTAGGTGGTTAAAGTGGAGGAAAGTAACATAAGTTATTTGTGACCGCAATGTATCTACTAAGTTTAAAGGAAAATTTTATAGAACAGTTATAAGGCTAGTAATGCTATATAGTAATGAATGTTGGGTTTTG
This sequence comes from Adenanthera pavonina, assembly GCA_026686845.1. NCBI lineage: Eukaryota > Viridiplantae > Streptophyta > Magnoliopsida > Fabales > Fabaceae > Adenanthera > Adenanthera pavonina. The sequence continues at coordinate 2,892,311 of JAIVEN010000019.1, read as the reverse complement.
AAATGACACTAAGAGCATAAGATGAGAGTAGCAGAGATGAGAATGTTAATATGGATGTGTGGTCATATAAAATTGGATAAGATACGAAATGATTGTATACAAAGGAAAGTTGGGGTAGCACCTATCGAGGAGAAAATGTTGAAAAATCGTTTAAGGTGGTTTGGGCATGTACAAAGAAGAGGGTAAAAGGAGCCAGTGAAGAGAGTTAATCAAATGGTCTGATGTCCGATCAAAAGACGTAGAGGAAGACCAAAAAAGACATTTAGGGAAGTTATAAGGAATGACCTTTTAAGAAATGATTTATCTGAGGAGATGACATTTGATAGAGTTCATTAGCATCATATGATCTATGTAGCCGACCCCACATAGTCTATGTGGGGATAAAATGAATGTTGTTGTTGTTGTTGTATCTACTTATCAACAACATCAATTTTTTTAGTTAAATATTAATATTAAATATGAAATTTATAATACTATTTGTAATTAATAAACCCTAAACTAAAAATATTTTTTCCTCGTAAGTTTGGCGCTGACTCCGCTGTGAATGGTCAGCTTCTGCTCCAACCCACGAAGCATAAAAGTCGTCCCTAAAATCATTTGACGTTTATTTCATTTTCTTTGTTTTTTTTACCAAATCAGACGTTTCTTTGACTCCCACTAAATTTATATATGAGAAAAATTATTATAAATTTTTTAAATTTAAATTTATTTTAGTTGATCAGATAATGAAAATGTAACATATTTTCATTATTAGAGTTACTTTCTTAGAATATAAAATTTACTATCTTTTTTACATTTATATTCCTACATAATAATGATTTACATAAATAAAGATTGGCTGGCAAAAAAAATTAAGATCAGATTAATTGACTAAGTTTATACACGTGATAATGATGAAGATGGTTGCATATAAAAGAACCCAACTGAAAAATTGTAGGTAATCTTAACAGACATTTTTAAATTTTAATTCAAAATTTGAGATAATTTTTTTTCAGTATTTTAAAGTTCATATAGTAATTTTTTTAATTACAAATTGAGTCTGAGAAATAAAATATAATATATCTTTATGTAATTATACGTATATTTATGGTCTTAAAGAATACTTTTTAGGTTCGGTGAAATACAACAAAAAAGAACCAAATGAACCAACGTAGCTAAGTTTGTAGGGGTTGTGTTAATTTAACCAGTACTCTTAATTTCAAACATTAAGTATGATTCTTACTCTTGGAAAGAAAAAAAAAAACAAATGAAATAGAGGAAAGTACAATAATATATATTTATCATCTCTTACTCTTAGAAATAATTCTTTACTAGAGAAGTCATAATCTCGTTAGTATTACCAAGGGTTTATTTAAAAAGAGTTTAAAAAATTTACTACTAATTTTTTTAAGAAAAATTATTATAAAAATTAAAGTTATAAATAAAATTTCTAAACAACTTTAATGTAACATTTACAAAAAGTGCGGATCCTCAACGTAATTTTTTTCTGAAAAAAACTTAATTAAGTGTTATGGATCTGGTAGTTTAATAATTAATGTTCATATATATTTTTAGTTGGTTAATTAAATTGATTTTAAAACTTGAATCCATGTTTGTTGGCTTTTATTAATTTTTTACAACTGAAATTGATTGACAGAGTTGGGTGCATTCTTATTAGTTTTGGTGACTACATTTTAATGGCTACTGTTCAGAAGATTGAAAATTTATATCAGATAATCGTCTCGTTGCAACTAAGCTTTTACTTCACTGAGTGTTTTGAAAAAATAATAATAAATTAATGGAAAAACAAAAACATAATAGACTTTTTTTTGAAAAAGCATTCGACATAGACTATTAATATATAATTTACATGTTTTTATTTTTTAATATCTTTTTATCATCCACGTTTAATATTTTCTTTGTATCAATTCACGTTGGATATTTTCATTTAGCTCTGAAATTTTGTTCTGAATATGATAAATCTACTAATCATCCATGTTCAATTTTCCAATTAAACAATTCTCTAAATACGAATATAATAATTATTGATTGTGGACTTTTTTTTTTTGGGCTAAATTAAGTCGAGGGATTGGGAAAAAAACATTATTGATTATGGACTTGAGATTAGCTATCATCTTTCAAATCTCATATTACAATCTACATCCAATATTTGATTCAAAGGTCTCTTTAACATTTTATGTTTAATATTTCGTAATAAAATTCTATCAAATCAGAATCATAAATTCTGAGTTAATTATTTTACCATATTACATATTTTAAATTTTATTTTGTTTAAATTTTATTGTTCTATTAATATATTATAGTCAAGATGTCCTGAAACTTGCCTTCTCCAATCTTATGTACTTTTCACTATTGGCAATACATAATAATTCTTCGCAATATGTGTGGCAATAGCACCTGAACTCTTTTATTATTGTTCCCATTTGAATACTCTCAAGGAATTATTTCGAAATCTCTACTTCTTTTTAAAAATATCTAAATATAAAATATGTAAATAGATATTATTTTATTGTTTAACAAAAAAATTATTGGAGAGCTCCATGCATCTCATGGATAATATGTTAATTGTTTGAAAAATAAAAAATAAATGAATATATAATAAAATATGCAATGAATACAATCATGTTGCTTTTTGTTATGCTTTCTTATTTTCATATATCCACAATGAAAAGGAGATGATTTGTTGATCAAAGAAGCAAAATAGATTAATAAATTAATAAATTACTATAACTTAAAAGTGAGAAAAGGATGAAAGAGCATTACCTTTTTTTCTGGGGGGCCAAAAGTACATGCATAACAGAGAAGACGGCGATGGAGATAGCACATATAAAGTATTTTTCTAGGGAAATTCCAATAATTTTTAAATTTCTTTTATTTTTGTTAGATCGGTTATTTTCTTTTTTATGAGCTTGACAAAGAATCAAACTCACCTAACTTGGTGTGTAAAAAGTGGGTTAACTAAGGCTAAGTTTGATACAAATAAAAAAAATTTTTTTAAAGGGAGAATAAAAAAGAAATTCTTATAAAATCTGTTTGGTATATATCATTCAAACTTTCTATTATTAAAATATAGTATTTTCATAAAATTCTTCTTTCTATTTCCTTCTCCCTTTTCATTTTCTTTAAAATGATTTATTCCTACCAAATATACTCTAAGTTTGTCAGAGTTACAAACAAATTAGTCCACGTCTAGACCTCATCTATGTGCAAGTTGAATCAATTCTCATGGCTATAAAACACATTGGATTGACTTGACAAGTCATCTTGTGAGTTTGACAACCTTAATTATCTTATGATTCATCCTATGTTTCACATAAGAAAAAAATATAGTCAAGCTGGGAATCATAAATAAAGAATGTAACTCAAAAAGATTCAAATTAAAACTGATAAAAGATCGAAAATAAAATAAATTGTAAAAGATTCAATCAAAATGCTCGTAGATAGTTTACTCTTGAGAATTACTTTTTTTATAAATATAAATTGAGCTTGTTTGTTTTAACTTTTTTTTATGTGAAAATCACTTTTTGATATAAAAAAGTACTTTTAAAATTTGTTAGAGTGTTTGTTTAAATTTTTTAAAATAATCAAAATCTGAAAAACAAAGTAATTTTCTGATTATTTTGAGAAGTTATTCTAAATGGTTTTTGAAAAAAAGCAATTGTAGAAGATGAGAGAGAGAAAGATATGGAAGGTAGGGTGCAATAAAATAATTTTAAAAATTAAAAAAATAATAATATTTGATCCCATGGGAATATTATAATATAAATTCATATTTTTTTTATTTGCTAAAAAATCTAAAAAGTATTTTTCTTTATTCTAACCAAACACAAAATAATTTCTGTTTTTTCAAAAATTTCTAAATAATTAATTAATTTTTTAAATAATTTGAAAATCACTTTTTTATAAACTTAAACAAACTGGCCCAAATTCAGATTTCCCTGGCTTGAATCTCTCTTCAGATTCAATGGGATGTTGTGGGGTTCATCTTAATTATCCATTTGCAATTCATAAAAGGTAATGAAATGATATGTTTTGACTTGTCCAATCTGAAGCATCCATTTAAGTCTCTCTCACGAGGTCCCCCATTTGATTCATTTTTATTTTTTTTTCTTTTTTCATTCAATTCTTTTCTCATTCTTATTCTGTCACTGTCATCTGACCAAATTTTTTTTTTGGCCACTGTCATCTAACCTAATGTGACTCAATAAAAAATGGCCCGTCTTAGTATACAACCGAATCTTCCAAGGTTAGATCAATATTTATGTAAAAAATTTTTACTTGACCCCAATGTTATGTAAGTAAAGCCGTTTTCAAGAATCCCTCCATTTCAATGAAAAAAAAACATGAGGAGAGAAAATTTTGAGAAAAAAATAAAAAAGAACCTAAACAAACTTTTATTTAGATTCTTTCTTATTTTTTCTCATAGTATTCCTTTCCCCCTATTTTTTTTCTATTCCAAACAAATCCTAAGTCAAACTCGATTCAATTGGATATTTCGACTCATGTAATGAGTTATACTACTTCCACCCGTCCTTTTTTTATGAAAGATAAATAACTATTTCATCAAAATTTAGAAAAAAACAGTTGAAATTAGTTAAATGTAATTAATATGTTTTCCACAAATACCTATATTTAGTACTTAATGGATTCCTCTTACATTGAAAACAATTACGAACTCTTTCCTTATAAATGAAGGGTAGATATAGAATAAATTAAAAATAAAATAAGTCAATAAATGCGCAATACAATGAAACTATATTTCTTATAGGTAGAATAAAAAAAACTAGAGGGAGTAACATGAGATGAAGTGGTGGTGGAGCCACCCAAACCAAGATTTCGGCTTTAAAAGGAATAATGTTAATGCCAAAAACCAGGATTTTGGAGTGGGCCCACCACAATCCCAAATATGAAGTTAGTTTAGTGTTCGAGCTGGGCTAATGATGAGAAAGATTTCAACGCGTGGTGGCCATCACAAATTTGGTGAAACCACTAAGAGCCCGTTTGTTGAAACCATTTTTATGTCAGGCAAAAAAAAAAACCATTTTTATGAAAAAGTCACTTTTAAATTTTTTAGAATATTCATTTAAATTTTTAAAAATAATTAAAATATAAAAATAGAGCAGTTTTTGAAGTAGCTTCTGAAAAAATAGTTGTGATATGTTAGAGAAAAAAATAAATAAATAAAGGCTGAGAACACAGGATTTGCATTTGCATTTCCTGTACGAAAGTAACACTTTAAAATTGTGAAAATGACAAAACTTACCCCCCTTAAATTTCTCCATAAGCCTAAAAGGAGCTTTTTACTATTTTAACCCAACACAAATTAGTTTCCTCGTTTCATAAAATTTTAAGAAATTAATCACTTTTTAAACAATTTGAAAATCACTTTTTTTTTTAAATCCTAAACAAACAGTTGCTAAGTATGTATGACTATCAACGACCACATTGTAGCAGCCCAACGATGCCTCATGGAGAATATGATTAATCAAACCAGAGATTTTCTAAACACCATTTTTGATCTTGTATATCATGAGTCAAATGAATGTGCATAATAGTTAGCCAAATCAGCTCACGGTCTTCAGACTGAACTTTTGCTCTTTTTCCTAACCTATATGTAGTTCAGACTGGTGTACCATAGCCTTTCACTAGAAAAAAGGAGGGGGGTGGGGCGGGAGGGGAAGTAGCCAAAGTAATTTTTCCCCAAAATGTTTAGTAAATATTATAATGATGCCTTTAAAAATCAATGTTACATATCATATTTAAAAATTAAAAAACCTTTCCAATTCACTACAATGTTTTTTCAATAAATATAACTGAATCAGGTCATGCTGCTGAAAAATTTTTACATCCAAGTCAATCCATCTCCACGTAGCTAGGACTAACCAGGCCTTGTGCATCCCTAACGTTAAAGACTCTACTGATTTAAGAGCCTCTTTAAGTGCAATATTCAGACAAGAACAAACAAGAGCAGAAGCGAATGCGAGAGCAGAAGAATGAGTAAAACCAGGAACAAGGATTGAAAGAACTGGCAAAATCCACTTACAGGAAAGATTACAAAACAAAACTACCATAATTAGTCCCCATGTATAAATCTCAAAGCTGAGGTGTACTACTCGACAGAAATCCATAACAAAATTTGAATCAATCTTAAGATGCGTTTTTCTTCAGCTTGGCGAGCTCTTGAATTAAAACACCTGCCCTCTGCACAAATTAAAGAAGCATGTTCATCATCTTGGACTACACCAGAAAGCTAAGAAGTACCAGTATGACTTTATGTATGGGATGCGACATGCTTTGGCATGATAGATACACAAGTTTAAAAATTAAAGGTATGGAGGATATAAACATAAATATATACTTAATAAATTAACATATGAAAAATGAATGATATGAAAACAATTGACTTTAAAACAAACATTCCATATCACAAATATTCTTTATAAGTTCCTCAGCCACATTGGTGCATTTTGGACAAAAAGGCTAGCGACACAATTAGTAGAATATGTTACGTATATCAAGAAATACGTTACTCACATCAAATTTGCCTCCAATATAGGTACACGTCCCTTATAAAGTATAAGTGCAACACAGCTATAAGAAAATTCTTTGGAAAAAAAAAACACACACACACACACACACACACCTAGCCATATATATAGACAGAGTAAGATGGATACTGAAAATTCCCTAAAGACCAATCTAAGAGTTCCACAGACCGACAGATGAGTATTACCAACAGCAAACCAAAATGCATAGAGAAAATTTTAAGTACATTCCCAGCATCAGATGTGGTCCCATGCATTGCAAAAAGTTACTGTTCATGACTAATGAATTATGTGACTTGCTATTGATTTTATATTGATATATTGATGAAAACAGACAAATGAGCATGCCAGATGATGAAACCCATCAACACCCATTATAATAAAAGACAACGTAGGTATGGTTCAGATACTTGCTATCAAGTTTTTCAATAAAAACATGCCCGTGAATCATAATTCCATCTTTAACAAAGTTTCCTACACATGTTATTTATCTGACAAAGTGATAATAAATACCCAATGAACCTTACCTAAGCCTAGACCCTGACGAATTTCTGTAGTTCTTTGTGCTTCAGAATTGCAAAAATGTATACGACGTATATCTAAAACTAACCTTGATCTTTGCCAACATTAACTTGAACCTGTCAAAATCATTGAGTGATGCCCTTCTCTTTTGAACAATAAGTTTTCTGCCCCATGAGCTATTTTCCCACTTCTTCTTAACATCTATTAAGAGATACACAAAATTGAATAATTGCCATGAGGAATTCCTTTAACTTAATAAGGATTGCTTCAAGATTATTTCTACCCACCAGCAGCCTCCATAGCTTGGAGGATATCCTTCTTCTTAGGGACTCTCTTAATATCAATCTTAATGTCAGTTAGTGAAAGTCTCTTAAAATTCATCTGAGATCTCACCATATATCAGGGGCATCAACTAGAGCCTGTCAACATATAATAGACAAATCAAATAAGGTTCTTCATGATATATTATGAGCATTTACATTATCAAACAATGACAATAATGATATCAGTATAAAGATAAAAGAAAGTAACAATGATATCATTATAAAGATAAAAGAAAGTGGGCATGCAACGTGTTCAATAGTCTGACATAATCTCATATATAATTACTGAATTTGATAAAATGATCCACCCAGACCACAAAATTTGCTTGACAAATTGTTGTAATCACTTACACAGACATTAAGACCAAACATTTTCTAGCATGTACCGTAGTGGAAAGACAAAATTGAAAATTGTTGAAGTACTGGACATGTCAACCCTTTAATCTAGTTCATGCTTTGCTAGTGACGTCTAGCTATGGCTCTGATACCATGATAATGTAGGAATATGTCCAAACATTTCTTCTCATTTCATATTGATTTGTATAGAGGACCATGCTTATATACACAATGCATTTGCAATATAGGGAAACATCAAAACAATTGCAGTGAGAAACAGCCAATTGTATTTAGTTTCAACAAAAAAAGATTATTTGACAAAATGAATGATAGAAAAATATTTGAAGCATGAGCTGGATTAAAGGGTCAATGTGTCCAGTATTTAAGAAAAAAAATTATTTAAATAAAAAGGTTATTATGCTTTTTTATTTGGCCTCAACGAGGGTACTATGTTCAAATGCATCATAATAGCCATTACGGTAAAAATCAACAACAGGCACGGGCATGTCATTCAGTCATTCAAATGGTTATGTGATGAACATTAGATAAAAGATACATTGGGATGAATGAGGAGGGGGAAGAATATAGAAGTACTTTTTTTTTTTTTTACAGTTTTGTTATTTGAATCAAAATAAGCCTTTTTCCCCCTCACTAATCATTCGATTTCCCCAATCAAAACTTATTATAAAAAATACATTTAAATCTACATTAACAAAAATATCAATATACAAATTTCACTTTCCTTTCACCTCTCCTTTATTATCCTCAATTAAAACATACCTAAGTGAGCTTATCACACACAAACGGATAGAGTCCACCTCACTTGAATGATATAATTATGCAACAAGGAATCACCAAATTCAGCCAGTAAAAATTCTCCAAATTAGTAGCAAAATTGTCAACATAACCAAAGCAAATGAATTTCCTAATAATCCCCAAACACCAATCACATTAAAAGCAAAAAAAAATTTGAGAGAATCATCAATAACCAGGAAATAGTTATCAATTTATTGCTATGATCTTTGAAACGAAGAAAAAAAAAACTAGGCCATCCATGAAAATAAGTAGAAATACAAACTTAGAAAAAGAATTGACAAAGCGCATACTCTGTTCTGGTCAATTATATCAACAATGACCACTATCTTCCCATAATCTTTGCCGTAGTTGATCAGAGCAACCCTCCCGATCTCAATGTACCTTTTGAAAGGCTGCGCAAAAGAGGAACGTAAGGTTTAATAGAAACCAGAACATGGAGAAAGCAATGGAAGAAATGCATCAGTATGAGAAAGAGAGTTCACCTTTCTCCACGACTAAGCTCTGTGACTGCAGAACCACGCGAAGACGGAGAGAGAGGGAACGGGAAAGCTTCTAGGGTTACACAATTTAGGCGCTTACTCTGGGCCGGGTCATACGAGATCCGAACCCAGTTTTGATTCTATTACCTCTTTTCAGTTTTAGGTCCAAAGTCCTGAAATAAAACTGAACACACTTATTTTAAAAAAAAAAAATTTTAATCCTTGAAAGTAATAAATAAAATTCTTGATGCATTTTTGGATTATCGTAACAAATAGAATAACAACATATCTATTTGTTACCATGATTTTGATGTCTATGTAAAATATTTTTCACTTTAGCCTGAGTCATTTTTTTTATTTATCTTGTTTAATTAATTAAATTATTAGGGTTAGATTTTTACTTATTTTCTATATAAATATCCCTTGGTAGATGAAAAAACACTTACTTTTGACTCTATATATTTTTTCCTCTCTCAAATCTCTTAATTCTCTACATAGAAAGTTTCACATTAATAGTATCTTGAGAAAATAGAGGTGGGTAGGGCCTATAAAGGAGGTTGGTTAATTTTTTACTGGGGCCCCTAAACACACTGAGTCACAAAATAAATATATTTGAACCATGCACTTGGTGATGAGAAAATTTAAAATTTGAAGTTTTTTTTTTAAACAATAAAGTTGATAGTTTTTGTTTTTTTTCTATGTTTTTTTAATAGGCTTTTAAATAAATTAACATCAGGTTTAAACTTTAGATATATAGCACCAAGCTGTTTAAGGAGTAAGGGATAGATTAGTAATTTGAAAAAATATTTGAGTTAAATTAAACTAAATGGGTTGGTATAAACCTACATATATTTACTCCCGCAAGTTTAAATCCGCGATTTGAGCTTCATTTCTCCCATTTCTGGTTTCTCCTTCACTCTGCTCCATTGATGCCTATAGAAGAGGAAAATTATTATGCGATGGATCATCTTTTGGTTGCTTGAAGGCCACAACATGATCAAAACCTTGGTAATTTTTAGAGAACTTGTTAGATTAAAATTGTTGTTAGTGGTGGTTTTTGGGTGTAGTGAGTGCTAGACAGATTGAAGTTTAAGGGGTGTAACTTGTTTGAAAAAGGAATGAAGAAGAGAAGAATCCTAGCTTAAGGCAATTATCTCTCATTTTTGCTTTTATCACCCAACTTGTAGAGTTCTTATTATGAAAAATGGTTGTGACTCTGGGGAGAATAAAAGCATGAAAATTGCTAAAAAATAATGGTAATTATTGGCCAAGTGTGAGTGAACTATGTGTAGAATGTTGGAGGGGGAAACAACTAATTGTAAAGTGAATTATGTTATTTAAATAAATTTTGGAAATTTTGAATATGTTTGGAGAAGTTTCACACCACTTGAGGACCTATTATGGGTAAGCTGATAGAAGAAAAAGGAGAACTTAAGGCACCAAACTCTCAAAGTAAATTCCATGAACTTGGATTTTCGGTTTGGTTATTGCTCTTTTGATTCTATTCAATATCTGTTCAGTTTTGGGGTGTTGTTATGAGTTTTAAAACCTGTAATTTGGGGTTCTAAATTACTGTTATGGCACAAATAGGGCAAAAATGTTTGTAGACTATATGGGAACTTAAAAGTGACTAGAGGAGGAATATTAATGAAAGATTTTGGGAGTTAGAAGCTAAAGCAAGGCAAATGGATTTAATCAAAATAGAAATGAAATTGTAGCTTGAGATAAGTATTTTGGATGCTAGAAAGTTTGATAAGAGGCCAATATAAAGTTAGACATGAGATTTAGCAAGTTGGTGAAGGATTATATAAACTTAATGTATAGCTAAGTAAACAATTATATATTTATATGAGAGTTTGTTAATATATGTTATGTGTGATTTTGTTAATTGTTTAATCATCATTTTAGGTGCATTTATTTGACAAAGTGGTATAAAGTAACAAAGGTAGCAAGTTTTTCCTTTCCTTTAATATTTGCATTTTTTACCAATTACTTTCATATTAATTATTATTGCTTTTAGATATTTAATTTGGATAAGATATGGGATTGGATGATCAAATAGCTTGGGGCACTGATCACTAGATAGAGGTTGAATTGAATTAAGTTGAGTTGGGCTCCTCTCTAGTTAAGCTTGTTTGTTTCACGTAATTACTAATTGATATCTACTATCAGCAAAATAATCTAAACAAAATAATTAGCCAAAAAAATAGCCAATGACTAAAATCCTAGCTAATACAAATGAAATACGGATACTATGAAATAGATGCCAAAACTCTAAATACTAATAAATAAGATGAATGTCATCTATATGCAATATATGTAAATTATTTAAGAATCTCGCTTTTCTCTTCCTCATCGCCCTTTTTTGTTGTGTCGTTAGATTGTTTAGATTAAATCTTAGTAGGTTAGATTTAATAAACAACAACAACATTAATCTTATCTCACTAAGTAGGTTAAATTTAAATTTTGAACTAAAAATAATAAAAATTAAAAAATGAATTTCAATAGTTGAAATCTAATCTGAATAATTAGAAATTGAATAGAGAAAGAGTAGTAAGAAAAAAGATAGGAGAGAAGTTTAATAACTAATGGTGGGATATCATTTGGGTAACCAAACCCATGGGATTGATCAATCGAGGGATTTTGTGGGTTAGATTGAGATGTTTGTTGTGGTTGATGCATTAGATGACTTGAAGCAATTTGCAGCTTGAATTGATCCATTGGCAATGACTGATGTTGCATTGGAGGATTTGAAGGAATTTGTGGGTTAAATTGATTTGTTTGCCATGATTGATGATGCATTGGAAGATCTAAAGGAATTTGTGAATTAAATTGATCCACAGGCAATAACTGATGTTCCATCAAAAGATATGAATGAATTTGTAGTTTAAATTGATCCATTGGTAGTGACTGATCTTGCCTTGGAAGATTTGTAGAAATTTGTTGGTTAAATTGATCCATTGGTGGTGATTGATGTTGCATTGAAAGATTTGAAGGAATTTGTGTGTTATATTGATCCATTAGTAGTGTTTGATGTTGCATTGGAAGACTTGAAGGAATTTATGGATTAAATTGATCAATTGGCAATAATTGATGCGTAAGAAGATATGAAGGAATTTGTGAGTTTAATATATCCATTGACAATGATTGAAGTGGTGTTGGATGATGTGAAGGAATTTGAAGGTCAAATTGCTGCATTGGCAATGACTAATGCATATGAAGATATGAAGAAATTTGTACAACAGATAGATCTATTGGCAGTGACTAATGCATTATAAGTCCTGGAAGAATTTATTGGTTATATGGATGCATTAGTAGTGAATAATGCCTTGGAAGACCATGAGGAACACTATGGATTTGAAGACTCAAAGGAGTAATCTAGTTTTCATCCATAGGTTCAAGCTTGATGCTTGTAATAGTGATATCATGGATGCTTGATCTTTTTCTCTTTTTTGTCAAATTATCATTTTTGCGAATAAAGAATTTTGAGCATGGCTAGTTATCTAAATATGTGTTCTTGTGCTCAAAATGTTTTTGGAAATACTCTTTCAATTTTCCTTGCTATTTCCATTCCTTTTAGGAATTGCCTGTTAAAGAAAATATATCAAGACATTAATGATCATCTCAATAACAAAAAGAAACAAGTAAAGGATAAGATTGCATTTTCCTTCCCAACTAAAATAGTTCAATAGACATGACAAAGACAAATTAAAATGAGTCATTGACCCCCAATCCTTTAAAGACTTAAAAAACAAAGCCATATCATACTAAATAATGACAAGGACAACTATAATAGTGTTTTCAAATCTAGTTCCTCTCCTAATTTTTGTCTCTAGTCCCCTCCAGATTCAAAACAATCTAAGGGAACTAGAGAGAAAATTAGGAGAGAAATTGAGCTTAGAGTTTTCTTAAGGTAGTTTCATTATGTCAAATAAGGGTATTGTAGCATTTATACACTCAATATTAAGAATCAACAATAAAAAGAAAGGAGACAACAAATAATAATATGATAAAATAGATAGCGAAAGGAACAATTAAGGAATTGTAGAACAAACTCTTGTTTGGTGATAACAAAGCATCCTATCTACAAGTTTGTTGAAGTAAATTTGACGGCCAAACTACTTGTATATGTTAAACTAGTAAGGCTTGTGCTTTGTACAGAATCTGATATGAGTTACACTATTCATAACTAATGAACAATAAAGCTTTTTATGAATTTTATTATATGTAGATATTATAGATGTATTTACTAATGATCTCTATTTGTGACATGGGACTCCCTTTTAAGTGTTGCTACTTCAAAAATCCACATACTATGTGTGTGTACGTGTTTATAGCTTATATTGTGTACTTTGCTATGCTTCCAAGTAGAGCAACAAAATTTTGAATTTTCTATACATAACTATGGATGGTTTTTTAAGAATAGCAAAAGCATGAAGAATCAGATTTGTGAAAAAACACTTGTGTTTTCGTCTAATTCCTTTGAAACTAGAATTTTTCCAAATCAATTGCCTTCATTGAAAAGTTCTTCTATATCTATTATTTTCTCTTTTAATTTCTCAACAACCTAATAGGTTCATATGAAAATCCTTAAAACCAAGAACAAAAGGAAAGAAAAGAAAAAGAAAAAGAAAAAGAAAAAGAAAAAAGAACAGAACAAAATTCAATTAAATAGAAAATTTGCATGTACTTTTGTTCTTCCTTAGTCCAAGGCTCACCCTTCTTTTTCTTTGTAGATGGCTTTGAGTTAAATGAAATATGATTGGCTGAGTGCCCATTGGAAGGCCTAGTGTTTGACAGTAACTCAAAGAACTTCGGAATGTGTACTCGACTTTCATAAATCTCCTTCACATCTTGTTCCCTAATAAGATATTGCTGTTGAACTAATTCCAACGACTCGCCAACCATCATAGTGATCCTCTCCCAATAGTTTGGGCACTCCTCTGGAAACATCACAATAGTTTGCTTAAATAGCCTATCCTTCTTGCAGTTCCATTGCATCATCACCATCATCCACCAAATATGATGTACCTCAGTGGCAATAACAGTGGTAGCTGTACCTGCAATGGCTTACAATGCAATGTTAATGCTTGTGGTAGGTTAGTAACTTTGCTGCATATTTTATCTCTCACTCATAGCTCCACCATTGTGGACAATCTAATTATTCACTCCAATGTTAACCAAATTAAGCTTAATATTATGGGGAAGGATGATTTTGACTACTTGTGTGATGAACCCAATGCCTTGAAAACTGAAATGTGCATGGTATCAAGCTTCTTTCCTAAAGCATTTTTTTTAATTGCTGTTTTATTTTCCCATTTTGGATATTGTCTTATAATACAACACGATTTGGGATGATTCATCTACATGGGTGTGTCACTTGCCTTAGCTATAGCCTAAAGTAGGTACTACATGTGAAGGAGGCACAAACCAAATGTTGTTAACCTCTTTTGAAGTGGAACCTAATTTCACCAAATGGTTTCTTGGATAGAAAAAGAGCTAAGGCATAAACTCACATTATTTATAAGTTATAAATAATATAATTTATTTTTAAATTTTGTATGATGTTAGAACAAATATGTATAATGTAGTCTAAAATCAAATGAATGTAGATGTACCTGAGATGATGTCAAAAGAAAACTAGAAAAGAATTTTATAAACTTTGGAGTTGGTTAATGGAGTAACCTTTGCTAAAATTCCCTCGGACTAAGGAAACTTGTTTTCGAGATATTTCATATCAAGTTTTATACCCTTGGCAAAAATTTAAAAAAAAAATCAACTTTGGCCCTTTATCAAAAGTTAATACTTGAAATGTCTATAGTTTTACACACATTCAAGACTTTAAATAAAATATTTTTAAATTTTACTAATTTAACTCATAAGTTTTCAACACTAAAATCTTTAGTTTTATGAAACACAACAATGCAATGTTAATAACAATTTGAAATCAGTTATTCACTAAACATCAAATTTAAAATGAGTTCAATCATACTTCATAGCAATAATTATATTGCTTCTAATATGCATGGAAATCTGTGATTTATTCAAGTGAAAATTGAAACTAGTTAATTCATTTTTTTAGCAACTAACCAAAGGCAAATTTTTGCAAATAAACTTTTGGTTTCTTGGACAGAAAGAAAGCCAAATAAATTCACATTATTTATAAGTTATAAATAATATGCTTTATTTTTAAATTTTGTATGATGCTAAAATAAATGTGTATCATGTAGTCTAAAATTAGAGGAATGTAGACACACCTGAGACGAAGTAAAAAGAAAATTTTATAAATCTTGGAGTTCATCAATGAAGAGAGCGTTGCTAAAATTTCCTCAAAATAAGAAAACTTATTTGGTAGAGATTTCAAATCAACTTTTATACTATTGGCATTTTTTTTAAAAAAGAATCAACTTCAATACAAAATTTTAAAGCTTTTGGTCATGATTCATATATATATATATATATGAAGGAGATAGAAAAATAATTATTTTATTTCAAAAAGAGATAAGTCAAACTCAAATTTAAGTTCACAAAATTGGGAATATGGTGTGGCCAACGAGATAATTTTTTTTTTTTTACCTTCAAAAGTGAGATAACTCTAACTTAAATTTATAAATGATTAAAAGATATTTTTATTTAATTTTGTTAGGATGGCTAGTTAACTAAGATGGGGGTGAATAGAGTGATGCAAGATTTTCACATCTTTTGAAATGGAACCCAATTTCACCAAATATTGTATTAAAATAGGAATGAACAGAGTATGATGATGTAGATAGATGAAATGAGAAGATGACGAATGAGATACAAGAATTTATACTGGTTCGACTCAAACTACTTGCCCTATATCCAGTTCTCAAACCACCACTTGAGATTTTTACCATATCCCATAAGTTTGATCCGGGCACTAATGAAGTCTCAATACATCCCATAAGTTTTACTAGGCACTTGTGAAGCCACTCTCTCCACACCTTTACAAGATGTGTAACTCCCTTAGTGTTTCCTTAAACTAAAGTTTTACTCAGAAATTGTAGAAATAGAGATTACAAAATTGAAATTCTTTTTAAGAGAGGATAATACATTAAAACTCACTCTAATGAGGTGGATTTAGCTTTGAATGCTCACACAAAATAATTTAATTCATTGCAGTAGAATTTTGGCATATAACTCAATTAAATTCATTATCTATAACTTCAAATGAAGTTCTATTTATAGATTTGTGTCTTAACAAATCTATTCATTAGACACAAGTTCTAGCCGTTACTCTGCAAAAAAAGTCGTTCAACAACCGCATTAAATGTGTTTGATATATCAAGATTCAAATTTTGGAGCTCAAGAGACGAATTTCACAGAGTTAGCATAGTTATATGTTTAACGTTGAACTTCAAAATTTATCTGTTACTAAGTGACATTCGAATTTTGAGTTTACAAAAGATATCCTATGTTAGTTTGTGCCAATTTTCGTATTGGAAGTGTATATGTTGGATTTAAATAGTTGCTTTAAGTTTTCACAATACATTCAAAATTTAAGTTTTGAAAATTGAAATTCGTCAATCAGAGACTTATTCCAACAAGACACAAAAGTTTTCATTTCAAAATTCATACTTTGAAACTCAAAGTTTGTCTGTCAAAGATTATGACTTTAAACTTACTTTGAACTTCAATAGTAGTTGAATTTTAACTAAGTTTCGTGTGAGTTCGCACATTTTCACTAATTATGCTTAGCCCAAAATTCAAATTTTATAACCAAAATTCATCTATCAAAGATTAAACATTTGTAAGTTAGAACTTCAACAAGTAAAGTGTAAATTTTGCACAAAACAAACATAAGTCAAATAGTAAAATTCATTTGTTGGTCAATATACTTTAACTTTAACACATGTGAACATCAGATTTATTTAATCTAACTCATTTTAAACATATGATAACAAGATTAAGTAAATTTCAAGGATTAAATCACATTAAGACCTTAGTGAAAATAAAATATACACCTAATAGCTAGATCTTCACTAGTTAAGCTTCGCTTTTACTTGGTCATTCTATTCTTGGGATACTCCCTTATGATCCTTAATTCTTGGAGCATTCTTTCTTTTTTTCATCTTTAAGTGAGACATAATGTTAATTTTTTTTTCTTTTATTCTAATGTTTACTCTTTCTTCTTAGATAATCTTATATTTAATGTTTTACACTTACAAACTAAAAAATTTGTCCAATTTATGTATCCAACTTGTATTATAAAATATAAAGCACAGTAAATATATTAGCACATAGCATAATATATGTATTGTAAATACAATTAAACATATGCTAATATATATTTTACTTCTTTTAGAAACAAAATATATGTTAGACAAATATCATACATTTGTTTCTTATTACTCTACATTTGTCATGATTAAAACTTATATTATATTAAACCTAATAATCTTTTTCTTTTTAATGATAACAAATTACTAGTGCAAAATATGCTTAATTATAATTAGCAAATATGATATAGTTTATTTTAGATAGTTCTAGATTAAACACATGCATATTTTTCACACAACTTCTCCTCTTATTTGGTATCAACCAAAAAGTTTGAAGAAAAATTCTTCCACAATTCTTTTATCCCTATTTGTGAGGTTATACAAGTAGACATAGATGTCTAGAATTGTTTCAAGCGTACACTAAAACACAAGTTCCAATGCAAATCATCATCAAAACTTATTATGCAATGCATGTTTAGATTATGCCAATTCTTACTAATATCAAAAGCAATACCAATTGTTGCTTGAAACTTTTATGATACCAAATGTTATGATCCTTCTTGTTAATATGATCATGATATACACACATCACAATAGGTATCTCAGAGTTGTTATTTTCTTCCATTAGAATCAAGGAGAGATATTGAAACATCATTTGCTCTATTTAGCAAGTTAAGACTGAGCAACAAAATTCTTCACAATAAAATGAAGTGAGTTAAAGCATAAGCAGGTTGATTACAGAAAATGTTCCCCTCAGCCTATGTATTTCATATGATAAAATCAAGAAAGCATAATGCATTAAATAAACATGTTCATATGAAAGCACATGATGTAGACATTCAAGATTATGATTGAAATTTCTCTTTTAAAAACTTTATATGTATAGTTATAAGCTCCCCCTAAGCATGAGCATTTATTCAAGTATAAATACATTTAAGATCACAACTCAAATCAAAATCAACATGCAAGAGAAATTATGAAAAACACACAAGTTTGGTTATACAAATAAAGAAATGGACTTGTGCAAATATTGAACTTCTCAATAAGCACCAACAAAGCACATATGAAAACTTGTTAAACACCTACAAATCAGCCTAGTTAATATCTAACTCTTTCCCTTTTCAGTATGAATATATTCAAGCACATTAGAAACTCCATCGTTATTAGACTTTTACCATTTAGCACAAGAGTAGGTGCAGAGGGAAGAGACACTTGAGCAGTGGGTATGTCCTGAAGTGGAATTGGACTTAACACAAAAACTACATTGATAAACGAACTTTCAATCATAAAGTTTGACTATCAGAGACTTACTACAGATAGAAGTTTCAACAGATGAATGTTGGGATTCAAGTTAAAATTTCAAGACTTTATGAAGAAATGTTTGAATTGCAAATATTGAATCATCAAAGTTTGAATGTTGTACACAAGCAAGCATAGCATATACACATGCAAACAATCAAAATTCATACTTCAAAAGGACAATAGACAAATTTTGAGTAGATAGAAACACAAGTATAGCATCTAAAGCATTGAAATTCGACTGTTAAGAGGTCAAAGTTCAAATTTTGAGCAAACAAAGTCACTCAATATGGTAGACAAAGCAAAAAAGTTCAACTATTGGCAATCGAAATGCGAATTATGAAGAATAAAATTTACAAACAAATGCTAAAAATTTACATTTTCATATTTATTAGCAAAAGTTGCTCATCTAAGTGTGAGATACTCCATCATTTTAATCTCTTAACACATAAGCTCATAAGGAGTACTTGCAAAATAAAAAAAAATCCTTTTTTTTTTACCTTTTTTTACTTGGGTCTACTAATGGTCAATTTAAACATTTTAAAATTCATATTGGACCACATGTCAGTCTTACCCAAATATAATATACAATGCAATAATTGAATAGGGTAAATGATAGAGATGACCAAAGATCATGTTATTTTTTGCTTGTATGCAGTGTAATATGGCTTATGTCTCCCATTTATATACAAACAATTGCTTCTTAAGCTTCTGCTCTTTCTCTTCTCAAGGTAAGTGATTAGATTTTGATTTGAACTGCTTCTTTGAGATAAGTGAGAGGTTTACTTCCAATGCTTCTCCTTGTGATTTGCAATTCTAATTCCAACTTTTTGAAAAGTTTTCCTTTTTAGCATCCTTTTTCTTGTACCATTATGTTCATTTTTCTTGGATATGTTTTGTTTCATATGAAACACTAGAAGAATACTTTGGTACCCACTTATTTTTGGATTTAGGAGGATTAATGGTATTTTTTGAAACCCATTTCATGCTTTCACTCAAACTATTTTTTCTTGTATTGCACAGATAAGTAATATGCCCATTTTTACCTTAATATGTGCATAATGGTGAGTAAAGCATTACCGTAGGCACCAAGAATTTCTTACAAAACATATTCTTCTCCTTAGACTCATTTATGTAGATAGCATCCAACTTGTCAAACACACTTTTCTACTTACCAAGTGAAATTCAACTTATATTTGCCTTGGGTAAAAATGGCTATGACTCTAGTTA
This sequence comes from Adenanthera pavonina, assembly GCA_026686845.1. Taxonomy (NCBI): domain Eukaryota; kingdom Viridiplantae; phylum Streptophyta; class Magnoliopsida; order Fabales; family Fabaceae; genus Adenanthera; species Adenanthera pavonina. Next base: position 2,872,521 of record JAIVEN010000019.1, on the reverse strand, counting down.
ACTTCTTTTTTTCTTTATTTAATCTATCACATGAATCACAAGAGGAAGTGTGTATGTGTGTTTTACAAATATTTTCTAAATCATTCATTTTCTTTTTAAGTGATTCCTTTTCATTCTTTTCCAATTCTAATTTATTTTCTAAGGAATCACTTTCTTTTTATTGTGTGCAAATGCTTTTGCTAATGCAATCAGTTCATCATATATTTCATTATAAGTATCTTGCAACTCATCAAACGAAAAATCAGAATTAGATTTAGAGTCAAAATTTGATACCTCATCATTAGATATTGTCATTAAGAATGGATAGGTATCCTCATCATCTTCATCTGAACTAGTGGCCCAGATTGTAGAGTTGTATGCAACTTTAAATTCATGATTCTTCCTCTTTGCATTTTTTCCTCCTTACCTCTTTGAATGATACTTCAAATTATTGGTATGGTAGGAGGACTTTTGTTCTTGAAGCTCCTTCTTTTTGTTTTTAAGGGATCTGTTAAATTTGATTGTTAACTCTTTTAGCTCTTCCTCCTCATCATCATTGCTACATCACTTTCATCATCAGTATCATCTTCTTCTAAGCTCCATGATGTAGTAGCTTTGAACATCAATGTTTTTCTTTTGTTTTGCTGCTCCTATAGAAGGTCAAGTCTTCCTTCATACTCAGCAAGGCTTCCAAATAGTGTAGTGACAAATTGGTATGATTCTCTTCTTGTCTCTTCAACAGTTGTCCCTTATGATTGCCATTTTTTGGGTAAAGCTCTGAGTATTTTGTATACTTGCTCTCTTTATTTGTAGCTCTTTCTCAAAGCTATAAGATGATTGATGATATGAGTAAAATGAATTTAGAAATCTTTAATAGACTCACCATTAATCATCTTAAACATTTTATATTCTACTGTGAGAGAGCTGGGTCTATTTTCCTTTACCCCACTTGTGCCTTCATGAGTAATCTCCAAAGCATTCCACATTTTCTTAGCTATGTTGCAATTTGACACTCTATAGAACTCATCTTGATTTCGAGTATTGATCAATGAGTGTTTTATCTTAAAGTTCAGTAGAACTCTTGGTTTATCTTCATCGTTCCACTCTTCTTCTGACTTCTTTGTATGTGTCGTCATCTTGTATCTGCATTGGCACAAAATCACCCTTCTTTACGATAGACCAGATTTCTAGGTCTATAGATTGAAGATATATCTGCGTTCTCATCTCCCAGTATCAATAGTGTTCTCCATTAAAGTCTAGAGAACTATTGATGTTATTCTCCTATGGTAGTATATTTTCTCCAAAACTAGTCATCTTGCTCCCGAATGATTAGATTATTTGCTGAGAGTATAAGCTCTGATACAAATTGCTAGGTTGGCTAATCACCCAAGAGTAGGTGATTAGGTAATGCAAAATTTTTGTCTCTTTTAATATGGAGCCCAATTTCACCAAATGTTGCATCAGAATAGGGATGAACAAAGTATAATGAAGTAGATAGATGAAATGAGAAGATGATGAATAAGGCACAAGAATTTATACTATTTAGCCCAAACCACTTAGCCTACATCTATTCCTCAAGTCACCACTTGAGATTTTTACTATATCTCACAAGTTTGATTTAAGCACTTGTGGAGTCTCAGTACATCTCACAAGTTTCACTAGACACTTGTGAAACCATTCTCCTAACACCCTTATAAGGTGTATAATTCCCTTAGTGTTTTCCTACACTAAGATTCTACTCAAAAATTATAGAAAGAAAAATTACATAATTGAAACTCTCTTTAAGAGTGGATAATATATTAAGCTCACTCTAATAAGGTAAGTTTAACTTTGAATGCTCACACAGAATGATTTAATCCATTGTAGTAGCATTTTGGCATTGACTCACTTAAATTTGTTGTCCATAAATTCAAATAAAGTTATATTTATAAATTTGTGGCTTAACTAGTTATTAGACATAAGTTCTAACTGTTACTCTGCAAAAAGGGTCATTCAAAAACCACATTAAATGCATTTGATATACCAACATTCTAATTTTGAGGCTCAATAGACAAATTTCATAGAGTTAGCATAATTATATGTTTAATGTTAAACTTCAAAATTTGTCTATTACTAAATGACATTCAAATTTTGAGTTTGCAAAAGATACCCCATGTTATTTTGTGTGAATTTTTATATTGGATGTGCATCTGTTGGGTTTGAATAATTGCTTCAAGTTTTCATAATGCGCTCAAAATTCGAATTTCAAAAACTTAAATTTGTCTATCAGAGGCTTATTCCAACAAGACACAAAAGTTCTCACTTCGAAGTTTACACTTTAAAGCTCAAAGTTTATTTGTCAGAAGTTATGACTTTGAACTCACTTTGAACTTCACCAACAATCGAATTTTAACTAAATTTGATGTGAATTTTACACACTTTCATTAACTATACTTAGCCCAAAATTCAAATTTCACAACCAAAATTTGTCTATCAAAGATTAAACCTCCGTAAGTTCGAACTCCAACAAGCAAAGTGTAAATTTTGTACAAAATAAGCATGAATCAAATAGCAAAATTCATCCATTAGCCAATATACTTCAACTTTAACACATGCTAACTTATTTAAGACTTATATTAACAAGATTAAATAAATTTCAAAGATTAAATTACCTCAAGACTTAAATGAAAATAAAATATATACCTAATAGTTAGGTTTTCAAAAGTTAAACTCCACTTTCACTTGGTCATTCCATTATTGGTATACTCCATTCTGATCTTCAATTATTGAAGTATCCTTTCTCTTTTTTTCTTGGAGTGAGACCTGATATTGATTTTTCTTTCTTTATTTCAATGCTCACTCTTCTTTCTTGGATAAGTCTATATTTAACGTTTTACACTTACAAAATAAGTAGTTAGTCTAATTTATATATCCAACTTGTATTATAAAATATAAAAACACGGTAGATATATTAATATATAGCATAATATATGTATTATAAATACAATTAAATATATGCTAATGCACATTTTACTTCTTTTAGGAATAAAATATATGTTAGACAAATATGATGCATTTATTTCTTATTACTCTACATTTTTTATAATCAAAACTTATATTGTATTAAACCTAACAAATTTAACATTAAATATTTCTCTTTTGATTTAATTTATTTTTAATTTGGTTTCTTAATATTTTATTAAATTTCAAATGCACTGTGCCAAGAAAATTACAAAAATTTTAATGTTTTTGGTTGAGCATAATTTAGAAAATCAATTTGTGAAGCTATCATTGCAAATTAATTAAATTATTCACAATTAACAAATCACCAAATTTTGCATATTATTTGACATTTGTTTAATTAATTTTATTTAATGTGGGACAATTTCAAGTCAACTAGGGAGAATACAAATCATGAGACTCTAATAATTCCACAAGAGAAATTTGCAAAATTTAGTGAGGTTAAGTTCCAATTCAATGACCATTTTAATCCTTAGATAGAGAAGAATAACAACATGACATAGAACAGGAATACTCTAGCTTATGCATTTTATCAAACATCTTTAAGGTGTAGCACAAGTTCTCACCAAATTGAGTTATTGAATTATATATTGATTGCAGTGGCAATTTAGTCATCAATATAGCCCAAAAATCAAACAAGCTACCTATCCATCCATCAACCAAAACCTAGCAACTTTAACTCATTTACCATGCAATAAAGTGACTAAATCAAGATTAAAGATAAGATAGCAAAGCAATCCAAATTTTGCATTGCCATTAACAACAAAATTAACAATATAACCACAAAAATCTCAATCTCTATAGTAGGTTTAAACATTTACAATCCAAAACCCAGTCATAAACTAAACATAAAACTACAATCCAACCTAGATTGAAAGAATTAATCCTAAACAAAACCATAGGTGGAGAATAGAGTAAAAATAGAGTTAACATCCCCTTGTAGACTAGTAAATCCATGAGTCTTCATCAAAGCTTCCTTGAAATCGGCACCTTCCTCTTCAAGCTCCCATGAAATTAGCCACTTGCAAGCCTTGAATTTAGGATGGATCCTAGCCATTGATGTTCAAGTAGATAACTTAGGATTTGAGAAAATGGGAAAATAAGGAAATAATAAATTTGATTCCTTCAAATCTTCCATCCTTGCCCTTTTAAAATACCAATAAGGTCTTCCCATATCCTTTCCCATGGAACTTGACTTACACATAAAAATGTGACACATTAAAGCACGTAAGTCATAGAATATAATAATGTAACAATATGTGCATAAAACCATGGTCTAATGGAATAAATTCAATAACTCCACATATAAGAACATATTAGCATGAATTTTAACACTAAAATTAAGGGGAAATCACTCTAAAAATTATGCAAAAGAAATCAAGAAAAAACTCTAAGAAAATAGCTAGAAAATAAGCTTTCTAGAAAAGTTGACTAAAATGCCCTTCTTTGACTAAACTTTAATTAGCTCTAGAATGGAAACCCTAATCACTATGGTCATGTTTGATAACTCAAATTAATTTTAATCAAGTGGCCTAGAAGTTAATTAGGTGATTAATCCAAGAATAATTATGGATAATTAAATGTAATTTCAAGTTGGACTATAACTAAGAGTATTTTGAGAAAGTAAAAAATTAGTGAATAGTATATGGAAATTGGTTCAATATGAATGAAAATCTAATCACATGAGATGGTTGATGACATTAAAAAGATGATGGAATGAAAACTCCTCAGAAAAATTTCACCCGAAATCACATTAAGACACTAATCACAAGACATTAATGAATTCTACAAGCAAAACTTTGCAAGAGAAGGTTCAATAATGTGCAAACCATTAATCCAATATTAAACCTTCATTTAAGTGTGAGACTTGGTCCAATTAATGTGTCAATGTCATCTAAACAATTAGTCAAATACTTAGAAGACATTGATAACTCTTAAATTTTCACTATTTTTATTTCTCATATTTAGTGATTTTGATAATTAATTTCGATTAATTTTGGATTTTTAAATGATTTCCATAATTTTAGCCGAATTTTGGATTCATGAGAATTTTGGGATAATTTTTAAAAATTAAATTTTAAATATAATTATTTTTTATTTTTCAAATTATTCCAAAGAATTAATTCTTCCTATTTTATTCTATTTAATAATTCGCAAGGTGATTATGGGTTATTAGTGCTTTAATTGTGATTAAAGAAATGATTAAAAATTGATTCATATCAGGGTAAAATTGTTATAGAGCTTTAGAAATTTCTTTTTGGTATTTTATTTCTTTTATTTTTATCATTTTGAGACATAATTTTCCTCTAATTGAGCTTAAACTATATGTCATAATTAATTTAATTTTTTTGAACTAAAATTTAATTTGTATTTATTTAATTAAGCACATAATTTATCTGATATAACATTTTTTTGCAGATCATGGTTCATGGAGATTAAAATTTTTAAGAGGTGTTTTGGTTATTAGACAGGAGAAATTTTATGATATTTATTTTCACAACTCTCCTATTTTTTCTCATTTTTAACTGCTCATTTGTATCTGGTTTTATTTGTAATTAGTTAACCTTACTTTTCTTGCTTTATTTTTGTGCACCAAACACGGCCCTTGGAAAAAACCGTTCCTAGAGCTGAAAGGCATGACTTTTTCCTTCATTTTCTTTTTCTTTTAGCCACCGCTCCTCCCTTTTTCACCTTTTCTTTCAATTTTTTTTCTTTGTTTTCTGGTCCATCCGAGGCTCCCTCCATTTTCCTTTCATTTTCTCTTCCATTTTCCACCACTTTCCTTTAATTTCTCACCATTCTACCTCAACCCACTACCATAACCCTTTGTCTCTCCTCCCTTCCACCTCATTCTTCAATTTAGTTTGAGTTTTCTTCCACCATTCTTCAAGGAGCATATTTGGCCATGAGATTATCTCATTCCCTCCATCAATTTTGTGTTCCATTCCTCTCCTTTCCACTCTACTTCATTAAATTCGTTCAACACTCCCTTCCTTCTTCATTCTAACACAAATGTCATGGCTACCTAGGAGAGCTTGGAAGAATCTTCATGAATATGGAGGAGTAGAGGGTCTTGGATGGAGTTTGGCAAATAGCTTGAAGAGGAGCCCAAATTCTACATGGATTGATGGCTTGGAACCAGGATAACTTCTTCTACTTTTCCACTTTTTAAATTTTAGATTATTGAGGTTTATTTTTATGGTTGGATTTATTATTTTTAACTTCAAAGTTGTGGAATTACATTGGTTTAATTGATGGAAAACTTTTGGATTTAATTGTTAGACCATGAATTGTGGAATTGGAGATTGCATTGGATTGAAATTGATTATTGAATGTGAAGCATATTTTTTGCTAAGATTATTGTGTTGATCTTCTCATTAATTTAGTAGTTAGTTACTTGATTTAACTTTGTTACAAGTTGATTGATTAATGAGTTGGTTTGGAATTATGGTTCTTATTGTTGATTTTTGGCCAATTATATGTAAGTTAATAATCCACACAATTTTTCTTTATATGTCAATTTGTGAAATTAGGATGCCTACAAGGTGTTTGTTGAATTGACTTGGTTATAGGGTTCTATGCTAAGTGAGTTTTTCATACAACTTGAGATTAGGATAATTAATGGATTTAATTAGACTAATTGAGCACTTTAACATATTTAAGTTATCCTAGTCCTTAATTATTTGAAAATTGATTTTGAACTCCTCCAAGTGATTGCTAAGCTCTATCCGCCATTTTTACATTTTTCATATCCTTATTTAATTTAAATTGAGCAATTTAATCTTTAGTTTTGGAAATTATTAATTTAATTCCTTACATATTTTAATTTACCAAGTTTTGCATTTCAAACTTTGACAAACCCCCCGGGGAAATTAGTCTATAATCTTTAATCTCTTCATATTTACTTGTTGATATTTAATCCTTGCATCTAGCTTGCATTAGTTTAACTCTTGCATCCTAAATAGAGTTTTGCATGCATACCCACACTCTCACACTTACACTTTCCATCCCTCTTCTATTCTCACATACACTTGAATATATTCCTATACATTTACCTGCATACTTATTTATTTTTCCCTATTTTTATTAAAAAAATATTAAAAAAATTATTTTCTTAAATTTTCTCCTTTAGTTTTCATTTTCTTAATTACTTAGTTTCCACCTAAACAAATTTTATACTAGTTGCTCCAGAGTAAAATGACCTTGGTTGCATATTTTACTACATAATTTTTATTTTGCAATCAAGTATTAAATTGCAACCTCACGACTAGGTTTGTTAGGTATCACATATTATTAAACTTAGGTTAAGCAACTGAATTCCCATTGAATCCTTTGTCATGTTTTAATCAATTCAGCCAACCATGCAATCCATCTAAAACCATAATTTAACTACCCTAATCCATTTACCATGTGTTAAATATAACCAAATTATAGTCAAAGACAACCAAATTGCTAGCTGAAAAATTGCTCATGACATTAATATAGTAGAATCAATCCAATTACATCAACTAAGATACTCTCAGTAGAATTCATCTCATACAATCCATTTTTTAGCAAAATATCAATCCTAATCCATCATCTAACCTTGGATAATAAACCAAGGCTAAAACTAGGTAAAAAGATAGAAGAGAGAGTTTAGAAAAATTTCCCTTGAAGATAGTTCAATCCAAGTTGTCTTCATAACATTTTCCTTAGCTCCATTGAAGAAGCCACTTCAAGCTCAAGCTCCCATCACCTTGACCATGAATTCAGCAACCAAAGAAGAGGAGAAAAACCCATGCATGTTGAAGAAGCAAAGTAGAAATCAAATTGCACAACTTAATCACCAAGATCTTGAGCCCTTCACAAGGTTGAATTTTTTAGCTTCTTCCTTGAGTGTAGATCATATACAGATACGGAAAACTTGAGATGGAGATGAATTTAAGTGGATTTGGAGTTGAAGGAAGGGATAGAAATGGTGAATGATGGAGGATCAAGGCTTTGGAAGTGATTTAATCGATGGAAATGGAAGAATGGAGGTGGATTTGAAAGAATGGATGAAGAAAAATGAGAGAATGGAAGAGAGCTGGAAGGGCACAAAATGGATAGGTTTAATATATGAATTGAGAACCTCTTAATCCATTTTCCAAGTTAGCACAAGGGTATGATGTAACGTCTGGCCGCTATTTGGGAGTGACGACTGTCCCCACAAACCAACACAAGCCCTTTCGGTGTGCTTCGTCCTCACTCACACACCTCCTTCCTAGAAGGTCACCCATCCCATAATTGCTCCAGGTCAAGCACGCTTAACTGAGGAGTTCTTAAGGGATAAGCTACCGAAAAGGTAGGTGCACCTTGTTGGTATAGGTAGTACCTATCAATTCCTTTAAGCTATCCTTAACCGTATAGTCCCATACCTATACCGTCTCTGGATCCCTCTCGTTCTGGTATGTATTCGATTCATTCATATGCCCCTCCCGCTTAGAAGCCTGCCAGGAGCCGCTCCTTGCCGGTGCCTCATTACTTTATCCTCGTAACTTTATCTGAAGCCCCAACCTTTCTTGCACCGGCGATCGCTCCCCGCCCTCGTCAGCACCCGGATGTCACATGCCCACCAGCTTCCGCTTGGTTCGTCCCCGAACCATACCGTACTGAGAGAGGCTGGGCTCTGATACCACCTGTAACGTCCGGCCGCTATTCGGGATTGACGACTGTCCCCACAAACCAACACAAGCCCTTTCGGTGTGCTTTGTCCTCACTCACACACCTCCTTCCCAGGAGGTCACCCATCCCATAATTGCTCCAGGTCAAGCACGCTTAACTGAGGAGTTCTTAAGGGATAAGCTACCGAAAAGGTAGATGCACCTTGTTGGTATAGGTAGTACCTATCAATTCCTTTAAGCTATCCTTAACCGTATAGTCCCATACCTATACCGTCTCTGGATCCTTCTCGTTCTGGTATGTATTCGATTCATTCATATGCCCCTCCCGCTTAGAAGCCTGCCAGGAGCCGCTCCTTGCCGGTGCCTCATTACTTTATCCTCGTAACTTTATCTGAAGCCCCAACCTTTCTTGCACCGGCGATCGCTCCCCACCCTCGTCAGCGCCCGGATGTCTCATATGAGGTGTTAGAAGTGATCCTAGCCCTTGATTCTAACCTAGGTAGCTTAGGATTTGAGATGATTGGCAAATAATGGAAATAGAAAATAATATCCTTTCCAAACTCCCAAAATTGACCATTTAAGATGTCTGCATTGTCCTCTCTCATGGCACATGACTACATATAAAAATGTGACAAATTAAAGTACATATTTCATATAGCATAATGTGCATAATATGAATAAAGCCATGGTCAAATGAAATTAATTCAATTCTCCATATATGAGGACATATTACCACGAAATTAATCATGAAATTCAAGGGAAAAAGACTTTGAAAACGATGCAAAAGAAAGCAAGAAAAATGCCTATGAAATTAGGAAGAAATTAGGTTTCTAAGGAAAGTTGACTAAATTGCCCTTTGTTGACCAAACTTTGACCAATTCTATAATGAAAACCCTAATCACTTTGGTCAAGTTCGATAACTCATTAATCTTGATTAAGTGCTCTAGACAATGATTGTTGAATCAAGTATTTTGATGATTCCAAACTAACCTTCAAGAGCTTGGAATAAAGATATCAAATGTGCACAAAAGGATTCAAGTGAAGAAATTCTAGAAAAATTAGTGCAAGAATAGATGTAGAATGTTTAGTAATGTTTTAATTTGAGTAAAAGACTTTGATTTGGTGAAAAGATGTTTTAAAACCTTGATTCTATGTTAATTCATGGAATATTTGAAAAATACCCACCAACAGACGAAGTTTAAAAGGTTTATACTAATCTACTGTTTTGAAAATTCGAACTTTGGCTTTAGAAATTCGAATTTCATATTGAAAATGAACAAGTATGAAAAGAGGCTTCTCTGACAGATGAATTTTGACTTGAGAAATTCAAATTTTGATACGTGTCTGAAAAGAGTTTTATCTAACAGACGAACTTTGACTTTTGAAAATTTGAATTTCAGATAAAATACAACTTATGAAAATTGAAAAATTCGTTTGAGAATATGTCAAATTTCATCTGAAAATAAGTTTAAAAAGAGCTTTAAAATTGCTCACTAATGGACGAACTTTGAATTTGAAAATTCTAATTTCAGACACAAAGTTTATGAGTCTGTTGTGTTAATATGCTGACGTACAAATGACAAAATTCAAAAATTTGAACTTTAAAGTAAGTCTGAAAAGAGGTCTCTCTGACAGACGAACTTTGCCCTTTAAAAATTCAAATTTTGAATTGATGAACTATTGTGCCTCATTGAATCAATTACTAACAGACGAATTTTGGGGTTCCAAAATTCGAATTTTGAAGGCACTGTAGTAAATTGAAATTACTGTTCACACTTAACAGAACGACTTTAAACATGAAAATTGTATGTTTCAACATAGAATCATTTTCTAAAGATAAAAATTCAAATTTTGCTTCATGATAGATGAATTTTGGGAGTTCAACGTTAAAGATTGTAACTTTCAGTTTCTGCAAAATTTGTTTGTTGACCAACTGAAATTCAAACTTTGAGTGTTAGAAGCATTAAATGCAGTTGGTAAACGGATAGTTTCTCAGAGTAACCGTTGAGTAATGTATCTAACGGCTAAATCTTGTCTCTAACGTATAGTTGAGGCAGAAATCTATAAATAGAACTTCATTTGAAGATGTAAAAAAACAAAATTACTTTGTATATACTGAAACTCTGTCAAATTATCTATTCAAAGTCTCTTACTCTCACATACTTCAAACTTTGTTCTCCAATTTTTATATTCACTCTGATTAAGAGAGTTTATTTGTTGTACACAATCTTATCTTCATATGGAAGAAAGATTTTCTTGTGAGAGGATATCACAATGGATTGGGGAAGCACTTAGTAAAAGTGCAAAGAGTGAAAGTATGAGCTCTAGAAACAGAGCATCAACTTTGTACTGAGGCATTTGCAAGAAGCCCACTAAATTCTTGCAGAATAGTGGAAAATCTCAAGTGGTGACTTAGGGACTGGACATAGGTCAAGTTGAGAGACCGAACCAGGATAAATATCTGAGTCTTCTCTTCTCTACTACTACTTTTATTGTTTATTTATTTATACTCTATTTTACCATCACACTTTGCTTTCTTCACTTTCTTGACGTTTTGCAGAAAAATTTTTAATCTTCCCAATTCACCCCCCCTCTTGGGAAGTCAGCTTATCTAACAATGATTACGTGATTAATTCATAAATTATAAAGGAAAATAAAAATCAATTTCAAGTGAGATGTAACTAGGGGTATTTTAGAAAAAAGGAAAATAGGTTAATAGTATATGAAAATGGGTTCAATATGGATGAAAATGTAATCACATAGATGGTTAATGACATTAAATGGATAATGGAATGAAAATTCCCTTAGAAAATCTTACCCGAAATCACATAGAAAACCTTAATTTATCACCCAATTAAAGCATTAAATTACCTAATCAATGTGGAAAATTAAACAATGGAAAGAATTAGTTAACAAATCCATGGAATCTAATAAAATATCACAAAATATACTTAAAAGCAAGGATTTAACATATTTTTTCACAAATCATTCAAAACAGGCTAAAAGGCGAAAATGCTCTTAAAAAGCACAAAATAGCTAAAATAATGTGATAAAAATGCTAGATTTAAGGGATACAAATATGGCAAAATGTGGTTACGTTAAGGAATTACTAAAAAGAATTATAAAAACTAATAGTGAACGATTCTTCTATTAACTCTCACTCCACACTATTACGTATTATGTGTGTGAATAAAACTCTCTCTTCTCCAATGGTGTCATTTGCCATGAAGTAGAGGCTAGTTTCCATATGTGATTTTGATTCAAGCCATATGGGATGGAGGTTTGAGAAGATCACTAAAGAATAAGGAAGGAGACAGTAGAATTTTACCCAAATCGGTAGGTGTTCACATTCCCTACTCAAAATTCTATAGTAATCAAGTAGAAGCATGTCGAGTGATTCAGTGATGTGGGGGGAAGTACACTACCAACTCCAGAATATTTTTGTGATCCTAATGGGAAGGTTGTAAGGAGTATTGAGGCATGATGGAGGAGTTGTCCATTTCTATGGCCATAAGATAGGCTTATGCTTTGGATATTATTGATTTTGAAGGAGAATACTTTAGTTAAGGGTTATTTAAATTAGATGGTATTAAGCATGAATAGGGAGAATTGGAGTAAGATAGTTAATGAAGAAGTTTCTTAAACACTGAGGGTATTGGTGATCATATATGCGGCTGACCAATATTAGTAGGGCTAAGCAAAATATTATTCTTGAGTCGATTATATGACTTTTTTATTTTAATTTATAAGTTTATGTTGATTTGTGAGCCAAATTCTCAGCTTTCAGTTTGTTAAGTGCATCATTGGATTCTTGGTGATGTTGATGGCACTTGAGTTGTCACATATGATTGGAACTTTGTTGAGTATGACCAAGATCTTCAAGTTGCTGCTTCATCCATAGAACTTGTGTTACAATAGCTTCCAGTAGCTATATATTTAGCGTCTGCAATAGAAAGAGTAACACTGATTTGCTTCTTACTAATCCAAGACACAAGTGATCTTGTAAAGATCTGACATATGCCACCTATACTCTTTCTATTGGTTCTCAAACCAATAAAGTCAAGATCAATGTAATCAACAAGCTCTTCAAGATTTCCCTTAAGATATCATAGTCCCATTTGAGAAGTTCTGTTCAAGTATCTGAAGATTTTTTTTTACTACAGTAAGGTGAGATTGGTGAAAGGCCCATGTGAAACCCATCCAACAAACCTCTAACAACTTGGAAATTGCCTAGGAACATGCTAGAATCAAGCAATAATCCACAAACAGCAAGGACAACATAAGGAGTGAAAATACATGAATATGAAAATTAACAAGAAAATATAGAAAAGATATATTGCTCAATAGGTAAGACCCTAAGACAACTCATCTCTTAGAACCCTAGCTATGGGACACCATAAAAGAAAACTACTCATTTAATAAGTTAAAAAACCCTCTCAAGAACACAAGAGATACAAGAGAAAACTTATAAAAAAAGAACATAAGTTCTGAAAATTCATTCTTATTAATCTCTAAATTGCGAAAGTGCATAAATGGCTCCTTATATAGAAGAATAACATAACCAAAACCTTAGGCTAAATAAAAAATGAAATTAAAAAAAATATAAAAAATAATTTAATGTAATCAATCCCAAAGAAGGCACCATAATCTAAATGAAAAAGGAAAAAAAGAATATTCTTCAAATCAATCAAAATGTGGTACTTTTCTTGCTAAAACTAATAGAAAATTCTAGAGTTCAAGTTTTAAAAATAGGAAACAATTAAAACTTAATCTCCAAGACACAATCTTTGACCAAAAGGCCTTATTTATGAAAATTAAATAAAATAAATGAAAATTCCTAATAAAATCTTATTAAAAAATCTCACTATTCATGGTCACATGTAGAGCGCATGATATCTTCAAGTAAGTTCTTCTAAATGGGCTCCTTTTGGGTTTGGATCTTGGCCTTGTATAGATAAGAATATTATCATGCCTTTGGGCTCATTTTGGGCTACAACTCAAACTAAATAAGTGAGCTCCAAAAAAAGTAACTCTTGGATCAATCTATTTGTAGCTTTCTTTGTTGTTTTGGACCTTGCTCCAATCTTTGGACTTCTCTAGCTTTGTAATCAGTATTTAGGCTCCCAAACTTGCTTTTCATGTTCTCGTATAGCACCTTGATCAAGTCCTCAAAGTTATCCATGTTCCTCTCTAAACTTTTGCTAATCATGTCTAGCCCTTACTCTAGCAGAGACTCTTTTGGACATAATTGGAATCTAACACACATGTAGAGGATGCTAGGTCGACTAGTGGTTAGATAGAGCAATGATACATTCATTCCTTTGTACTTGATGATATCAAAGGGTTTCCTTTTCTTGTCTATATCAAGCTTTGTGGCTGTGCTCATTGGAGTTCTGATTGACTTGACATTTCTATTTCAAACTTCTTCAAAAACTCTGAGGTGCTTGGTTTGATTGAGGAATATGACATCATCACGTTGCTTGATTTGCATCCCAAGGAAGAAATTAAGCTCACCCATCATTGATATTTTAAATTCTCCCTATATCAACTTAGTGAATACCTTGCACAAGGATTTATTAATAGCTACAAAAATAATATTTTCAATATAAATTTGAACAATAAGCAAATCTTAAAGGTTATTCAACATCAACATAAATTTTAGTGGATACTGTTATATCCACCTTAGCTTTAATATTATTTCTTGAAAAAATAATAAATAAATAAATAAAAATAATAAAAAATAATTACTATTTGAGTAAATTGTAATTTAAGGACCAGGTTTAAAAAAGTCTTGCAAGTAGGTCCTGATAAATTAGAATGTTGCCCCAAATTGGGAAAATATTTCCAATAAGTCCCCCTATGCGTTGTAAAGCCAAACAACTCCGAACTCGCATTTTATTTACTTTTCATGAACTCTAGCTGGTTTCCTCCTAGGGTTTGGCCAAAAATTGGGTCTTGAGGTGTTCTAGGATAGATTTCAAGTGGTTTTATTGCAAGTCCTTGAAGTAAAGTTGAGATTTCTCCTTCATGTTTTTCTCCTTTCAAGTTGTTGTTATTTGGTACTATTACCATTATGTGAGTTTAATTTTGAGCTTGGGGTCTAATTATTGTTAGAGGTTTTACTATTTAATCTAGTTGGAAAGCTATTCAAGGCCATGGATATGAATCTATGGAGAGATTTACATTATTTAAATTTCAAATCTTCAAATGTAGATTAACCCTAGGTGGAGATTTTTTAAATGCTTGTTGTGTGGCCAAGAAATTTTCATATTTAGATTCTTTGAGATTCCAAAAATGAGTACACAAAGTTTGGTAAAATTTGGACATGAATTACCATATAAAAAGTTTACTTGAAGATGTAACTATATTTATTGACTTTTTGTGAATTATGAAATAATTGGAAAGTTTGTTGTTGGGTTATAAAATTTCTATCGTATGCATCTTTGGAATACGGAAAATATATGTGAAAATTGTTGTAAAATTTGGATTTGATTTGCTATAGAAACTACTTGCTCAAAAATGTAACTTAAAAATTAGCTAAAGATAAAAATTGATGTAGTTGAGTAATGAAACTTCATATTTAGCTTTTGGGATGATAAATAATAAAGTATGCAACGTTTGTGATGTTTAGTTGTGATTTCCTTCATAAAGGACTTGTTTGGAGCTATAGTTTGATATAACTTCTTTAGCATGTTTTAGGTAGGTGGAAGTTATGTGGATATTTAGGTAACTCTTTGGAGTATGTTAAGTCATGGAATTATGTTGAAACAGTTGGGTAAATGAAATCCATGGCTTTGGGCTCTTGATGATTAGTTATGTACTCTAGAAGCTAAAGTGTAAACTAATCATTTTCTTAACTACTATAGCTCCTAGGTAGAAGTATTTTACTTCGATGGTGGCTCTTATTTGGTGTCTATAGTTATTTGTCTTCATGCTTCTAAAGTAACAGGGTGATCTTCAATCACAGAGATTGGGTTACCATTATTGTTGATTTCAAAAGGGCTTAGGTCTCATTCTTGATGTGTTAATAATTTGTTTCTTCCCTGACGGTTTTGTTAAAGGATCTACCAGATTTACTTCTAACCTTACAAATTCAATTGAGATTACTCCATCTTTTAGCAGTTACCTTATAGTATTATATTTTAACTAAATGTATCTACTTTTGCCATTAAATGTCTTATTTTTAGCTGTAGCTATCACTAATTGGTTGTCACAATGTAAAGACAATGATGGTGTTAGTTTTCTCCTAATAGAATACTTGCTAAGAAGTTTTTCAACCATTCAGCATTAGTACTAGCTGGTTCCATAACAATAAACTTTGTATCTCTTGAGGATTTTGTACTGATACTTTGTTTGTCTAGTCTCCAAGATATTACACCACCACCAAGAGTGAATACATAGTCACTAGTGGATTTAATCTCATCTAAATCTGATATCCAGTTAGCATCAATGTATTCTTCTAATACAATAGAAAATCCACTATAAAATATACAATAGTTCATGGTACCTCTTAAATATCTCATCAATCTAATCAGAGCTATCCAATGCTCATTGCCTGGATAATGGGTATATCTACTCAATCTACATACAACATAGGCCTAGTAAAATTCATTAAATATAATATTTAGATTGAGACACTATATCACCTTTATGTTTTGTTAACTTTATGATTGCATCATAAAGAGTGCTTAACAGAGTATCATCAAAATATTCAAACTTTTTAAGAAAATTTTCAACATAATGTTCTTGTGAAAGTAAAATACCATTTTCATTCCTTACAATTTTAATGCCCAATATTACTTTCGCTTCGCCCATATCTTTCATGTCAAAATTTGAAGTAAGAAAATGTTTAGTTTCAATTACAACATTTATGCTAGTACCTAAAATAAGTATATCATCCACATATAGACAAATAGTCACACAATCACCATTTATAAGTTTTGTATAAACATAAATTTCTACTTCAATAGTAAAAAAATCATCACTTGTCAAAACTTGATCTAATTTTTCATGCCATTGTTTCGATGCTTGTTTTAAACCATATAAAGATTTAACAAGTTTACAAAATTTATTTTCTTGCCCAGGAATAACACACCTTTCAGGTTGTATCATATAAATTTCTTTTTCTAAATCACCATTTAAAAAAGTTGTTTCAACATCCATTTGATGGATAAAAAGCTTGTAAATAGAAGTTAAAGCAATCAAAATTCTAACAAAAGAAATTCTTATCAGAGGAGAAAAAGTATCAAAATAATCAACATTTTATTTTTGTGTAAATCCGTTGGTTACTAACCTTACTTTATATTTATCAATAGACCCATTAGAAAAATATTTCTTCTTAAAAACCCATTTACATCCTATAGGTTTTGCTCTTGTAGTAAGTCTACTAATTTCCAAGTCTTGTTTTGATTAAGAGAATCAACTTCAACTTTAATTGCTTCTTTCCAAAAATAAGCATTAGAAAAAGAAATAACTTTATAAAAATTTGATGATTCATCATGTACCAAATAAGTATAAAAATCATCTCCAAAAGAAGTTTCCTTCTTTTGTCTCTTACTCCTCCTTAAATTTTCAACCAAATTTTCATTTGTATTTTGTCCAGAAGAAGAAGAAAAACTTTCCACTTGTTGAGGAATATCTCAAATTTTCAAAAGAAAAATATGTTCAAAAAACTCTGCATTTTTAGTTTCTTTAATTGTGTTATGATCAAGCATATCACTTTTCAAAACCAAAATTCTCTAAGCTGCACTTTATTCAGCATATCCAATAAACATGCAATCTAAAGTTTTAGAACTAATTTTTATCTTTTTAGAATTAGGAAGCATAACCTTTGCAAGGCACCCTATACTTTCAAATAATTTAACTTTGGTATATATTCTTTCCATAATTCATATAGTGTTTTACTTGTTTTCTTATAAGGTATTCTATTTTGTAGAAAATATGCAGACAATAAAATTTCACCCTATAAATTATTTGATGCAGAAGAACTTACAAGCATAGCATTCTTCATTTCTTTTAAAGTCATGTTTTTCCTTTCTACTACTCTATTAGATTCAGGTTAATATGGAGGAGTTATTTCATGAATAATTCCTTCTTTTTCACAAATATCATTAAATAAAATATATTTTTCTCCTCTATCTAATATAACTCTTTTAATCTATTTGTTTAGTTGGTTTTCTACTTCTGTTGTATAAAAAAGAAATTTTTTCAAATGCTTCATCTCTATTTCTCAATAAATATATTTTAGTAAACCTTGTAAAATCATTTATAAAAGTTATATAATATTTTTTTACCACCTCTAGTCATTGTTTGTTTTAAATCATCCAGATCAGTGTGAATTAAAACAAGTGATTTAGTTTTTCTTTGTGTAGAAAAATGAGACTTTTTAGTTAACTTAGTTTCTGCACACACTTTACACTTATTTAAACAATCACTTTTAATTCCAAAAATTAAACCAAGTTGTTGTATTTTCTTTATATGAGTTTTATTAATATGTCCTAATCTAGCATGCCAAATATAAAAAGAATCAATCATGAAAACAGGCAAGTAAACATAAGATAATACATTTTATTCATTTCAACAACATTGAGTACAATCAATCCTTGATTATAATAACATTTTCCCACAACAATATTATTCTTTGTCATCACAATCTTGTTAGATTCAAATGACACTTGAACTCCAATCTTTCCCAATAAAGCCACATAAATTAAATTTTCTCTAACATCAGGCACATGAAAAACATCAGTGAGAGCCAACGTCTTTCTAGATGTGAGCTTAAGGCCATCTCCTTGCCTTTTGCTACTCGAATCTCCTTTTGGTTGGTGTCTTTGATGATGATCTAAGTGATGAGGTCAGACAATAATATTGTTACTGCTTGTGTTTGAGTTTTTATTTGTAATCTTTCCATGAATCTGGTAGTTTCTCAATCAGGATCCCGACTACAAATTCATTTGGAAGATTGATTTTTTCAACACGAAGCTTCTCCAACAGCTTGTGACATTCATTAATCTATAGTTTGATATCTTTGTCTTCTGACATCTCCCACCTATAATAGTTTCCAACAATAAATTTTCACTTCCTAGCATCCTCAGCAGTATATTTTGGTACTAGTGACTTCTAAATCTTATTGGCCTCCTTATAGGCACAATAGACATCAAACAGATCATTAGACAGTGTACTAATAATTGTGTCTGCATACCATGCTCGTATACTCCCAGGCATTTTTCTAATTCTAGTCAGCATTTGTAGAAGGTTGGGACTGTGTTAGTGCCACTGCAACTCCATGCATATCTAGAATAGTGAAAATCACTCCTGCCATCTCTTGAAAATTTCTCAATCAAAAACAATTTTTAACATTTCTAGCAATGGTTTGGGTAGCAGCACAGTAGGCACTACAATTGGAATGAAATCAATAACACTGACCTTACCAATACTAGTAGCACCAACAAAACCACATGAACCACTAGCAGCAACGTTGACAACATCAGAACAAACAACAGTAGCAGTTTGTGACTCTATAACTCTTAAGATTATTAATAATCGTTGGCTGCAATAATCAAACCCATTAGTATAAACTTATTTGAGTTGTGCCCGAGAACACTATTCTTAAGGGTTATTTCAGCACAGGGCAATAACTTGCTAGGATTAAATAGACCCCTCCTACCGAAGTAAGGTAACAGAAATAGCAAAAACAAAGGAAGAAGAAGGATAAAAACTCAAAGAGACAAAGAGGAGAAGAGATGCCCGAAAACTCAAGAGACTTGGTGCATCTGAAACAAAAGTGGAGCTCTGTATTTATAGGCTCCGAAAAGACATAAACGTTGGGCACAAACTAAAACAGCATAAAAAAGGATTCAATTGTTGATTTTGAATGTTAGGATTGAAGGTGATTAAGGAAAACATTTTAAAACATTGGGTTACAATTTTTGAAATAAGGGATCCATTTATAAACATTGGAATTAAGTATGATTAATTAGAAGATTACAACAGCTAATTAAAAGGCATCGAAAGACTCCAACGTTTACTCCAAATCTAAAATTGTTAAAAGGAAAGATTTTTGGTAAGCTATTTTATACAAATTATTTTGTATTTGAGCAAAAAAATCTTAGTAAAAAGTGCCCAGTACTGCATCCTTCATCTTGGCTCATTTACTTGCCCAATATTACATCTTAGTATACATGCACTAAGACTTCCTTTCTCTTGAGCAATGTGGGACTTTTCTTTTGGCACACACTCACACAAACTACTACATAAACATCATTAAATACTTGATTAACCCACTAATTTCGTGGTATAATGTGTATAGCTCTCATGAAACCCTAGAAACACTTAAAACTCAAATTGTTTTATCTTAACTTGAACCATGAAACCTATACTTGTCTCTAAATTTTTTCAACATGGGAAATCCTTTTTTGGGGTCAAATTAATGAAATTTCCACTCTAAGAATCACTGTTGGTCTAGTTGAAAATCAATCATAAAGGGGGAAAAATGAGTTCTCAAAACTTGCTCAAATTATACCAAACTCGCTTCCTCTTACAAATACTCATGCTTTCCTACCATTTTTATGGCTTAAAAACATCATCCGTCCCATAAACAAGCTTTAGTCAAATCTAAATAATGGGTGGAGAAGAGAAAATTGCAAGGAAACCAACCCAAATCACTAAGAAACTATGCTAGAACACTTGAGAATCACAAGAGGATCACTTACCAATTTTCTTGGATTTTCTCTTCTATATTCTTCCTCCTTTGGTTGTCCAGAACTGATTTCTTTGCTTTCTCATGATTGAAGGTCAGCCAAATGGTAAGGGAGTATATATAGGAAGCTTGACCATGGTTAAATGCTTGAATTAGGTTACTTTTGCTACCTTGAGTTAATTAACATGAGTTAATAAAAAAACTTAGCTATTAAGTCTCCAAATTTAAGCACATGGGGCTGAAATGTGGCATCCTTAAGGGGGAAGTTATCTCCAAAATACTGCATATTTTTCCTAGTCTAATAATACCTTTTATTGGTTGCTTTACACTTGAACTAGTAAAGTTACCTTTTGCAATGTTAAATCACTTTATGAGTATATGATTAAAGTAAATTTGTATATGTGATTATTTTATTATCTCGTCTCCTAAAAACTCTTTTTGTGATGTCCAACTACTTTTCTTTCCACCTTTTTGCTTCTTCGAGAGTTCAAAGTAACTTTTTCAATATAAAGTTACTTTTTAACCCTCGACACGGATTATTTTTTCATTCTTAATTAGTTAATCTTAGTACTATATATTATTGGGTTTGTCTCATTGCGAGTTTCATTTTGACATTAATTTTGCATATCTATAAAACTATTCTTAACTCAAGACAAAATTATAATTTTTAATTCTTTCAAGTCATTAGCTATAATTACACCAAAACTTATATATTGCATAATTTTTGCTTCTTTAGGGACGAAAATGAAAAAAAATATTTCTTAGGACTAAAATATAATTTTCTCATTTTTACATCTACACTGAAAAATGATCTCTTTCAAATTTTTTACATATAATGGTGTTTTTCTATTTCTCAAATTCCTTATGCATTTTTACTATCTTTTCATTTAAGGATGTTACAAGTACCTCTAGAAACTTATGCTAAACCTAGCCTCCACAAACCATTCTACACAAGCTCTCATTTTGATGTCACATTTCTTATCTCATCTCTTTCACTTTGCTCTTTTAAGGTTCCACATTTTCTACAAGTCCAGACCTATTGCTCCATTAATCTCTCACTTATCCCCTTTTTCACACCATTTCCACCATTTATTTTACTCCCTCTACCATCCCACACCTTCTTTCCATCAACACCTCTCTTGCTTCATCCAAGTTGGAAGGTTGTTGAGTTCAATCTCCATAGGAGGCTTGGAGTAGCTTGAGGTGATGGAGTTGTAGTTGGTTTAACCTTCTTCAAGTGCTTGGATCATCATCTGATAAGTGAATCTTTATGGAACCCGTCCAAAGAACCCACTTGAAACGAATGACACTCGGATCATTGCAATTGCAAGGAATACGAAAACTGAAAAATAGAAATAATAAGAAGAAAACACAAAAGATATGTTGCTCGAGGTGAATTAGAATCCAAGAGAACCGGTCTCTTGAACCCTAGTTCTGATGATGCCACAAGGAAGGACCAATTCCTTGATAAATCGTCATTTGTTTTAGCACTCAAAGAACGCAAGAGAAACAAAGTCTAAACTTCTATTCATCAAATCTGAAAAATATACATGAAAGTTAGCCTTAAATAGACAAGGTAAAATCTAACCTAATAAGCCTAGAAACCCTAATTAATTTGGGCTCAAATAATCCTAATAGGATTAGAAAACTTTAGGCCCAAATAACAATCCTATTAAAACTAGGAAACTATTAAAATAAATCCCTAAAATAAAATAACGAAAATTCATAAGAAAATAATAAAAATAAGACTTCAGCCCTTATAAACATGCCACCATATTAATAAAGTCACATGTTTGGCACATGACATGCTTATTTACAAGGTGGGCTATTAAAAAAACTACTAATTAACTAATTGGGTTTTATTAATTAACAAAGTTCAGCCCATAATTAATAAAAATAAAATTAATATTAATTAATCCCATTAATGTCTAAGTCACATGCTCTTTTAATGAAGCCCATGATAGTTTAAGTAACTTCCTTCAATGGGCTCCTCTTGAGCTTGGATTTAAAACTTGTATTTTGGAGTTGATGATCTCACTTAAACTTGGGCTTTATATTTAGCACCTTGATCAAATCTTCCAAGCTCTCCATGCTCCACTCCAAACTCTTACAATTCATGCCTAGCCTTTATTCTATCATCATCCCTCTATCTCTCTTGCTATGGCTGAAATTTCCTCTCTCTTGGTGATGATTTTGATGCCATGCTAGCTTAAGTTCCTTTGGTGAATTGGCTATGGTGTGATGCATGGAGACATGATTCTTGAGCTTATGGAGTTGCCATTGATGCTTGGGATGTTATTGTTATCTTCGCTTATCATTTCCTTTCGATTTACATTAGATTTGATCAAGATTTTAGGTTGGATTTGATAGAAAATTGTAATGACATTTACGTAGAGTTGTTTAAGACTTGATTATATTGGATTGTATACTTTAATTTTGATGAATTAATGTTGATTTAAGCTTGTTCTTGCTACTATCCAGACCTGCATTTTTCAAAATTATAGCTTGGATTAGTGTTAATTAGGTAAAATCAATGGTTATTGATATAATCTAATTGATATTGAGCTAGATGGATAAAATTTGTGTTTAAATTACTTGATTATGTTTAGCTGGGTAATTAATTCTTGATGTCTAGGTTGATCATTAAGTTTAACCAATATATTAATCAATGGGTCGTTTGGTATACTTCTCAGGAAGTAGCTTTCCAACAAGTATACTAACTTCCCAGGAAGTGTATGTACAACTTGCTTAGTTTATTTTAAGTTCCCAAAAAGTTTCAATTTTATTTTAAAAGAAATATAATGTATTTTTATGTTAAATACAAAGATACCCTTTTTATTAAGAAAATGAATTAATTTGTAAAGGGCCTTTTTGGAAAATCATTATAAGATACTTTGGAAAATAGAACATCTTAGGAATTTGATCAAGAAGTTAAACTTCCCCAAGTTAATCCCAATTTCCCAGAAATTTCTAAGTATTTTTTGAACCAAGCAATACCAATTGTTCTACTTCCCAAAAAGTTGAACTTCCCTTATACTAAGCAACTCCAAAGTTAATTAATTGAATTAGACGTAACTAAATTAGTTTAGTTAGGTGTTAATGCAAACTAGCCTAATTGAGCCTAGAATTAGACTTAACTTATAATTGTTTAATCTAATTAGTTAACTTAATTAATGAATTCCCATGCATAATTAATCATTGGATTAAGTGAGGATAGACCCATTTACTTTTGCCAAGCCCATAGTTGATTCACCTTTCCATTCCATTCTAGTTCCCTTTCCACTGGTTGCTTGTGTTTGGTAGTTGTTATTTTCCTTTCCATTTTGCTTTTCCTTAATGAATTCAAATTCCTTTCCTTTCTCTTGGGTTATTCGCTGTTTGAAACCCCCCTATATCCTTTGTTTATTCAAATTTGATTATCACATATTAGTTGTATATCATTTCGTTAAGTGGTTGATTAATTGGTAATCACATGTTGCATTAGTAAAGTAATTAGTGTGTATTTAGGTTAGTATTTTTAATTAGCATTTAGTTAGTAGTTAGTTTAGGTGGTTTAGTCTTTTATTTCCATTCCATTTAGTTTAGTTTAGTTCTCTTGCATTTAGTTTAGCTTGCATGTAGGTTTGCATGTTAGTTTCATTTAGGTTATAGTAATTTGCATTAGTTTAATTCTATTTAGTTTGTATCAGTTGTAATTTGTCTTAGGTCTAATTAGTTCATTTTACATCTATTATCATATAGGTCATGCATTAGATAGATTTCAAATATTAGTAATTCGATCAGTTCATTTCATTACATTTTGCATAACCTCATTCCATTTTCCATCCATTTTACATACAAATTCCATGTTCCAATTCACACACTCACATTGATATTTATAGATGCATCCATACATTGTGTTAGTTAGCTTTTGTCTAGTTTAGTTGCATTAGTTTATGATTAGACTAATTATCATTCTAGTTTTATGTGCAACATCTTTTTTAGATTTCACTCGCATTTTGCATTCATTTTCATCTTGTTTCCTCTATGTAAACATGACCTACGTTGCATTGCACTATACTACATTATTATTTGTGCCTAACTTCTAAATTGTACAACCCCACAACACAGTTATCAAAACTTCTTTCATGATATATCCGCTAAAAAAACACTTTTAACGGCCATTTGATATAGCTTAAAGTCTTTTATAAAAATAATGGCTAAAAGCATCTATATGGTTTTCAATATTGCATTGGAGCATAAGATTCCTTATAATCAATGCCTTATTTTTTACAATTAATCCAAATTCATCAAGTTTATTCCTAAATACCCATTTGGTTCCAATGATTGGATGATTATTGGGCCTAAGTACTAAATTCCAAATTTGATTCCTCTCAAATTAATTGAACTCTTCTTATACAACCATTATTCAATATTCTTCTTTTAATACTTCATCAACATTATTAGGTTCAATTTGGGATATGAAAGTGCAGTTATCGATTTGATCTCTTTACTAATTTCTTATTTTTACCCTTTCATGAACATCACATATTACTTGGTCAATAGGATGACTCTCGTGATATTTCCAAGGTAGTTCATTACTAACCTCATTATTATCTTCCTCTAGTGCAACTTCCTCTTGTATGGCATTCTCTTGCATAGTAGATTTAGATTGATTAGGAGGTTCAATTTTATTAAGGTTTAGTTTTTTAAGACTAGTTACTATAACTTCTTCATTATCAGGTTTTGTTAGAGAATCAATTCAGCGAACATTACATGAATTGATTCCTCTTTACATTAGTTCTTTTATTTTAAACTCTAAAAGCCTTTAGAGTAGTCAAGATTTATACTTACATCAGACATGGAGTCAAATTTGCCTAAGTTATCTCTATTATTATTGTGGATGAAACATTTGCACCCAAACACATATTGGTGTATGAGATTTGGCTTTCTTCCTTTATTGAGCTTATATTATGTCTTGTTGAACATGAGTCTAATCTAAGCTCGATTCATAATGTAGCATGTAGTACTTACAAACCATATTGTTAGAACTAGATTGGACCACCTAGTTTAATTAGTTGAATCGGGAATTGGTCTCATGTTCACTCTGGAAAAAGGGACAATTGGAGGTTGAGACGACTGGTAGCAGACCATTGAAATGGGCCTTTAATTAGTGAGAATAGATGTAAAATTGTTGGTCAATAGGTTCAAAATAAACCACATAGAGTCAGTAGACATGTCACTGGAAAAGAAGAAAAACAAGATCAAAGAAGGAGAAAGATGAAGCAAAGAAGAAAAATGAGAAAAAATGTAATGAAGAAGATAAAAATAAGGGAGAAGACTTGTTCAGAGTCCATTCACGTTCCTTTCTCTCAAGTATTCGGCTATTCGCACTCTGTTTGTTCCTATTTGGCTGGACCTACTTTGTGATGAATCAGAATCGAAAGAAATATGGAAGATAATTAGACAAAAAGCAAGCAAGAAAATGATATAAAGTGAAAGAATAGAGAATTGTGAGATTCAACTTGTGAGAAGCATCGGAAATAATAAAAAGATGGTATGCATTGAGTAATGTGCACAATTAATGCCCCTTGCATTGATGAGAAAAAAATGTATCGGCTAGCTATAAAAATAGTATTTTGATTAACTTTTTTTATTGGTAATTTAAGATTATAAATGTTAATAATAATTAACGAAGTTGAGACATTTTTTATTTAAAAATTATTAAATTTATTAGTATTTTTTACTTTCTAAATATTAACTCTGTTTCTCTTTAATTGTCTTTTAAGGTTTTATCAAAATGAATTAAAAAATATAATTAATATGTTAGAGTTCCTTTTAAATTTAGTAATAAGTCATTATAGAAATAAATAGATAAAAAGAGTAATTAATATTATTTTTTACTTTTCTTTCATATATACCCGGTATCTTGCATCTATCCTACTTCAACTATAGAATTTATTGGAGTTAGAATAATCCGTATTAAGCCGGGTCGAACCCTTTTGGCGGCAAGCTCTACCACCGAGTATTTAAGACATTGCATTTCTAAGACTTGAACTCAAGATTTCTGGTTAAGTTGATACAATCCCTTATCGGTTGAACCAAATGCTCAGTGGTTTATCTTTGACTTTTAAGATGACAAATATGATATTAGTGAAAAAATAATAATTAATATTATTTTGAAATTTTAAAATGATAGATAAAGAGAAACAAAAATTTTCTTAAAATATGAGATAAAAAGCAACTGAGGGAGTAATAATTAACTATATATAGATATAATTATAAAACATTAATATAAATATGACTAGTTTAATTACTGTTGATTGATCATCAATCGGATCAATGAACGTTGAACCAATACCTCAATCAGTTTAATGTTTAATCCAAATTTAACAACACTACTCACAACATTAGCCTAAAAATGTTTCGCCAGCTCTTTATTATTCTTTATTATTCAGGATAGCATAAGCTGTTTCTTTCAATGGTAAAATCACACTTTTGGTGCCTTAATGTTACCCTATATTTTATTTTAGTCTTTTAATTTTATTTTATTTCTTTGAAATCCTTTAACTTCTAAAATATAATTAAAAGTTGCCCTACTACTAACACCATAAACTATATTATGAAAAAATGCGGAAAAAATATTTTTAAATATTCACACATTTATTCAACTCATTTTTATGAAAAATTTAAAAAAATTAAGGTTTCGTTTAGAAGTTGATTATTTTTGTTTTTCAATTTAATTTAAAAATATTTTAAGTATAAGATCAATGAATGCATGATGATATTAATGATTTGGGGTGAAAATTGACATGAATCAATGTTAAATAATGTTTTGTTAGCCTATTAACATTACCAATGTTGGTAATTAAGAAATTTTTTATTATATTTTGAAAATTAAAAATTGTTATATTTTAGCTTTTAAATCTTTTAACTTTCAAAATATAATTAAAAGTTTTCCTATTACTAACACTATTAACTATGTTAAGAAAAAATACAGAAAAAATATTTTTAAATATTTACATATTTTTTCTACTCATTTTTATGAAAAAATTAAAAATTTAAGGTTTTGTTTAGAAGTTGATTATTTTTATTTTTTTAATTTAATTTAAAAATATTTTTAGTATAAGATGAATGAATGCATGATGATTAATGTTTTGTTAGCTTATTAACATTATCAATGTTGGTAATTAAAATTTTTTTTATTATATTTCGAAAACTAAAGGGTTAAAAGAAATAAAATAAAGTTAAAACCAAAATGAAACCGCAAAATTAAGGATTAAAAATGTGCTTATGCCATTAATAATTAATAATTAAAATAATTAATTAATAAATTTGTCAATAAATTAATAATTTAATTAATTTAATTTAACATTATTTAATAATTTACAGATCTTCCCTCCGCAAAAACTAGAACTTGGAGGCACTCATCGCGATTTCATTCTTGTCGAATCGAAGTAAAAAAGCAAAAGCAGAAACAACCAACATGGCTGCTTTTACTACCGGGGCCAGCTCGTCGGATCCCTCACCTTCTCCCAAAATCCTTTTAGCAAAGCCTGGTCCAGTCACCGGTGGAACCGTTGCCGCGAAATTCGGCCGGGGCGCCACCGGCAGTGAAGACGAATCGGCGCAGTTCCGTTCTCGTCTTCCTTCAGTGGCTTCCCTCAACCTCCTCTCTGAATCCTGGGACTTTCATATTGATCGCTTTCTGCCGGTAATCTCTCATCATCTTTTATTCTGTTTGATATTTATATTTAATGGTCATTCTCTTCTGTTATTGAGGGTAAAAGTGAAAATTTTTTTTTGTCTATTCTTTGCCCTTTATATGTAATAAAGGCCAATGATTGGATTTTAGATTGAATGGAACTTTGTTCGAGCAGAATACCGGTTATGGCTTTAGTTGAAGCTGTTGAATTTTCTGTTTCACGAGTTCAGTACTTAATTCTGTTTCATTAGCATTTGAATGCTTTTTTTTTTTCTTTTTCCTTTGGCTTGATATCTGTTTGAAGGCTCGAATGAATTTTCTTCTGTTTCTGTTCCGTTAAACGGGAAAATAGATTGCCATTCTCATTTAGCTTACGTTATAAATTATTTTATATTTTTGGGATACTGACATTTGCAGTTGGGTTAACCTCCGTCTGTCCCTGTGCTGAAAAAGGGGAATTGTGCTGGCCATTTTCATTTAACTCACTATACACACATAAAATTTTGAATTTACTGACATGTGCAGTTGTGTCTTTGCAGTTTCTGACTGAAAATACCGACTTTACTGTGGTTGGAGTGATTGGGCCACCTGGGGTTGGCAAATCGACAGTTATGAATGAACTCTATGGTTTTGATTCGAGTTCACCTGGTGAGTCATTAGCTATTGTTAATTGGTAAAAAGAAAATAAGGGCCAAAGTGCATAAACTCCTTACATTTCAGGAACTTGTGCAATTTTTCTTCTTCAATTTGAGAGTTGATAGTTGGAACTCTAGATTTGTGCAATTTACTCCTTCCATTACCAAAACTGTCTAATTAACTAATAGAGCTCCTCCATGTTAAAGTAAACATGCCACAACATTTCTTCGCTGTGTATGTGGCATATGATCAAGCAAATAGGACAAATAAGAACTTTTTAGCTTTTTCAATTGCCCCCTCCAAGCAAAAAAGAAAAACGAAAAAATCACCATCTTATCTGCAAATTTCATCACCCTCTCTTATTTCTTTCTCTCTGTCTAATCAACTCTATCATATTTTCAGTTCAATTCAAAGAGAACACCCCTTCTCCAAAATCAACATAACCTCTAATCACTCATGTAGAGGATTCCCCTTCTCATTTTCAGCTTTTTATCCCCCTATTATTTCTCATGGGAATAAAGATTAGGGCTGTTGTTTTAAGAGATTTTGTCTTATTCTTGTGGGTTTCCAAATTTGAGTCTCCATAATTTGTCCCAATTGATCTGAAACAAGTTTGTGTTAGTTGAGTTTGGTACTTGGCTCAATTTGAATCTTAAAAATCCAAATGAGAATCAACTTGGGTTGGATGTAGACATCATGATCTCTATCAAAAATGGGGATCTGACCTTGCAAAGAGGCTATGCTCTAGAAAGTAAAGATTAAGTTAGTCAAAGGTGAAAGGCGCACTCAAGGTGCAAGGCCTATAAAACACGTAAGGTGAGATGCGCTAGAAAGGCATGCACCTGAGTGAAGCTGAGGGGCAATAATAAAAAATAGTTGATATGTAGAGTATGACATAAATTTTCCTATTATTAATTTTTATAATTTCTTGAACATCAAATTTTTCTATATTGCATTAAAATTTATAATAATTATCTGTCTTAATATCTTAATTCTTATTAAAAAATATCATAATTCTTAAGTCAGTGAAAGAAACAAACAACCTACAATTACAAACAAAAGATATGGCAATGAGGTGGTGTAATGAGCAAATAGAGCCGGTAATATAGGGTAAGCCTGATGGTCTAGCCTGTTGAGCCCGATAAATTGGGTAGACTGAGTTTTAAAAATAAAAGTCCGAAAGGAAAATTGAGTTTTTTGGGCCCAGCCCATGGTAGGTCGGCCCGTTTAGCTCGTTTTCCTTTCTTTTTTTTTGTTTAAAATATTAAAAATATACATTATTTTATTAATTAGTAATGTATAAATGATAAATTTAAATATTATGTTAATTTTCGGTAAATAATAATAATAATTAGTTGTATTAATTTAAATAATTATATGAAAAAATTTTAAAAAATATATAAAAAAATTTAAAAAAAATAAAAAGCTTGCAGACCGGTCTGTAGGCCAGATCCTACGAGCTTGGGCTTGACAATACAGGCCCGTTTGCAATTCGGGCTTATTGGCTAGGCCAGTTTTGGGCTCGGCCTCTGGTAGGCCAACGCGAATGGGCTGGGCCAGCTCGAATTGACAGCTTTATGAGTAAACTCCATAATAACAAAAACAAAGCATAGCAAAGTTAGAGCATGCAAAAGGTGTGTTCAGGTCTTCTTTTGTTCTGCCTACCGCCAAAAGGTGCACACCTCTCACATACAAAAGACACAAAAGGCGTGCACCTTTTGGCGCCTAATTGAACCTATTGCCTCTCTAGTAATGCGAGGTGATGGGTTTGTTTTGCACCTTAGGCGCTGAGGCGTTTGCCTTTGACAACTCTGGTAAAGATCAATAACAACATATTTCCAACCATTTGTACTCTGAAAGAATAGATTACTTGAAACATTTATTCTACTTTTGGGTCTTTTGGGCTTTTATTAAACATCCTGTTTATAAACGGCAACTAAAGAAATGAGATTTTTATGTTGGATCTAATCTCTAGAATGCAAAGCTCAGCATATTTGAACAATTTGAAAATAGAATGCAAGTGTGATTGGGACTTTTTGATATTAAAATCAGCAATGGTCGGAAATATTCATGTGAAGCATGTGGAAATAGAGCTGCTGAAATCATGGGATTAAATTGAATTAATTAGCTGACCCATAGTCAACTATTTGCCCCTTTATGAAGTGATTTTGTAATTTTTATTTTGTGCCATGCCATATTTCTCTCTTGTGCCATATTTCTCTCTTGTTTATGTGTGTATGATGTATATCACCATTCAAATAATAAGAAGGATGATTGCCATATATCTCCTCTATAGTTTTTGGGTGAGATAGTTGTAGGTACTGTATAAGGCAGTATCAGGCCTGTATTAAGATTTTTTCATCTTCAAAGAACTGTTCTTCAGTGTTTTCCCTCTCCCTCTGAATAGGTGTTTGAGTATTGCAAGGTTTGTTTTCCAAAAACGTAACAATAATGGTGGCATATATTTAAATTTGAGTTGAGTAGCATTTATACCTTCTTGAAGTGGAATAATACCTAATAAATCTGCGTGTAATGGCTTTGGGATCAAATTTCTTTCAATGATCATTGTGAACAAGGATGTGCAGCCAAATATTTTTGAGGAATGGTTATTGTGGCTGTAGCTTGTGGGTAGGTCTCCAGGACTTTTTTGTGGGGGTGATTGAAAGCTTAGACTTTTAAAGGGCATTTTGTTTGAGATGCATAGCTGTGCAGACCTTTTTATCTGCAATATATTTTTGGTACATTAGTGGTGATTAAGAGCGATCATACTACTTCAAGGATGTGCCTATTCATTCTTTCAGCTATCCAATTTTGTTGAGAGGTGTACATGCAGGAACTTTGGTGTATACTGCCTTGTTTTCGAAAAAATTGACCTAGTGAATTATTGAAGTAATCTTTGGTATTATTACCTTTGAAAACTTCAATACTTCATTTGGAAATGGTTGTGGAAGGTTTTAAATATTGACAATATCATATTACTCTTTAAGTAGATAAAGCTAAATTAATTGTGTATGAACTTCAATAAATGTCATGGACCATCTTGCCTTGGTCAAAGTTTTCACTCAAGGTGGTTCTCAAATATCACTATGCACAAGATTAAATGGATGAGTTGACTTGTAAGCATGAGATTGATAGATGCGTTTTATATGTTCGGAAAGAGGATGAATTTCGCATTGGAAAGTAGCAGTGCTATTCATCTAGTGATGTTACAAATATTTGAGGTAAGAAAAACTAGGATAACCTAACCTATAATGCCATGACATAATTAAAATCTAAATTGGATACATGTAGTAATTCCTTTGAGGTCTTCTTAGGTCCACGTTGATATTATAATCTTACATGCTCTCTTATGCCATGTCTTGAAAAACACCATTGTTCATAGTGAAGTTAGAGGAACACTTTAAATCCTTTGTATGCATGCTAGTGGAAAGCAAATTTTAAATCAATGTTGGTACATAAAGGACATCTGTTAAGGTCAATTCATCTGAAATTTTCACCTCACCAATACCATTAACTATAGAAAGGGATCCATTATCATTTTTACATACCATTCATTTGTGAAAGGATTCACTTTATTCAAGAGAGTTAGATTACTGACCATGTGATTTGTGGCTCGTTAGCTAGCTATCCGATTATTGGGATTTGGTACTTTGTGTATTTCGAGCTTGTTAGAAGTGAAAATATATAATTTTATTTAGGTACATGTATAATAGTAATTGCGTTAGCCTTTTGGGTCCTCACTTGTAATTTTCCTTCCTAGAATAGTCTTGGCATCTCCTTGTTGTAATTTTACTTCCTAGTTGGCCTCCCTTGCATCTACAAATACTATGTACTATGCTTCAATTCAATACACAGGAGTTCAAGATTTTTTCTTGTGGTATTATAGCTTTTAGGCTGATGTGAAATTTCTCCATGCCTTCATTGTCTCTTTTCTGAGTTCTAGTATGTTGGGAGTGGGCAATTAGGTTACTAAGCCCATTACCATGATGGTCTAGTTTAGATTTTTACTGTTTAATGCTGTTATGATTTCGTTTTATTTTCATATGTTGTAATTTATTAGGATTAGTATCTTGCTTATTCTTAGGAGAAAATCATGGGATCCGTTTTATAGTAGTCAAACCTAGTGATTATATGCATAGTACTCATCATCAATGAATAATACATATGAATTGTGCTGCTATGAACATTTCATGGTATCAAAGTCATAGGCTCTATGGCATTCAAGTAGTCGGTTGCCTTCGTCCCAGTAGGGGTCTTCACAGCCAGTGTGGAGGACACTCTTCGTTGCATGGTTATAGCCCACAAAAGCTGGCCAATTTGCTTTGATCAATGTGAACAAAAGCTTGTGGCCGAAGGTAGTAGTGCGACTGTTACACCTCTAGTTATGGCGAGTATACCGGAATTCCTCCCATAAACAGTGATAACTCACAAATTGAATGACAACAGCTATCTTCAGTGGTCTCACAACATCCTGATGGTAATATGGGGACGGGGCATTGAGTGCCATAATACTAGAGTGGCAAGGTAGCTAGATGCAGGGGATCCAAACTATGACAACTAGATCATTGAAAATAATATGATGATGGCCCGTTCGTTCAATTTGATGACTCTTACTATCATTGAGAATTATTTGCTAGCTACTATTGGGAAAGAGATATAAGATTCGGCTAGACGAACTTATTTAGTTAAAAGAGAATAATGTTGCATTGTTTCAAGTTAATGCTTAGAGACTTGAGACATGGAGAGAAGACAGTGACTCAAGACTATAGTTCACTAATGAGGCTGTGGCAGCAGATTGATTTACATGAAGTTCATCATTGGTATTGTCATATAGACGAGTTATACTGGAGCAGGTGGTGGAACATGAGAGGAACTATGAGTTTCTCTTGGGTTCGAATGAATGAATCAAAGAGATCAGGGGAAGATTCATGGGAATGAGACTTCTTCCATTGCTTAAGGACTCATTCAACATGGTCAATGTGAAGAAAGTAGAAAGGAGTTGATCCTAAATCCACCTGCCGCACCTATGGCTGAAGATTCTGTCATGGTGACTAGAGGAAATCTAATTTCTGTTCAGAAAGGTGAGAAGTCTTCAATGTGGTGTGACCATTGCAATAAAAATGGTTATACTAGGGATACTTGTTGGAAACTTCATGTAAAGCCTCCAAATACTAAATAGAAGCCTAGAAGTGAAAGTAGAGGGTTGCTAGTTGGTTGGACAGAATCTGATAGTGCAGCTCATAGCATGGAGGAAATTTCAGTTTTGAGGAGAATTCTGGATAAACAAGTTCATTAAAACCCCTCAACTGAAAAGCAATGTGAGAAATCTACTCCCTTTGTTACTTTGGCTCAAGCAAGTACATCACTAATGACTGCCCTTCATAGTATGGTAAAAACCAGAAAGTATTTGGATAGTAGGCTTAGGTGCTATAGACCATATAATTGGTTTTAAACAATTGTTCTGTGATTTTTCGGCCTTATCTAAAGTCTGAACATACTATTGTATGGTAGCCAATGGGGCATATGCCAAAGTGCTCGGCACTGGTACCATGATTATTTCTGAAACAATAATCATGAAAGATGTCTTATATGTGCCATAATGGTATCATGTTGTGGCATTGTATAATTCACCAAGAATTCTTGCGAAATTCTCTGTATTTTTCGCTAATGATCAAGCTGTACATATAGTGACAAAGTTTTGACCTAATACAATAAATTCCATAATCTATGCCTAAGAATAAGGAAGAGATAAAAATCAAATAAATTTCAGAGTTAAAATAAAATGAAATCTTAACAGAAGTAAAAGATAATAAATTAAGGTATAAGAGTAATGGGCCTATAAAGAGAAGCCCACTTACACAGTGCATTAAGATATAATTAGAGGCAGATGAAGTTTGTGAAGATTTACTTGAGAGCACAAAGGAACAAGTAGCTGTGGTAGGCGTTTTGTCTAATGTCCTCAACAGATTCTTTATCTTCTCAATCTCCTCAGAGTTGAAATCAGCAAGTGTGGAGGCTTTTTCATTGCTAATGATAGTCAATTAGAATTGCCTAACTTTAGCTAGTAAAGGCCTTATATAGAGTCTAAAGGATACATTAAAAAATTGCAAGATAATGGAAAAATTTAGAATGCAAGATAATATAGGAATCCTAGCAAAATATTGTGATCCTAACAAATAATTGAATTTATAAGATCCTAACAAATTAATTAATAACATTAAAATATGATAAGATAATTAATTCTAGTCTGAATTTATTCTTAATTGAAGTACTATTTATCCTACCAACAGGCGTTGGTCCTAGTGGAAGGGGTTAGGTTTACTTAAGTATTATGTCTTAAGTTCAAAATTGTGTGAATGCAAAAGACATCTTTGGGGGAGCTTCTCTTGTGTGGGACTTGATGCGGCTCAAACTGGGTTAGTTGGAGCCCAAAGTGGTTACCAGTGGATTGGTGCAGTTTTTGAGGCACAAAAGACCTGACTTTATTAACTGAAGTATGTGTACATATATAGCTTTCTAGGGCAAATAAAAAATAATCAATCATAATCCATAAAATCTACTAAAATCTCTAAATCAAATCCTAATAAGATAAAAGATATAAAAAGATAAAAACTATACTAATCTAGAATTAAAAGACTATTCTAGAAACAGGAATAAAGGCCACGGGTCTTAGGCTCGATTCCAACACTCCCCCTTAAGTTGGTGAATAGATGTTGATCATTCCCAGCTTGTTACTCAAATCGTCAAACTTCACCATTGTTAGTGGCTTGGTCATGACGTCTGCAATTTACTAACTTGAAGAGATATATTCTAGATCAATGATTCTGGAATCTATCTTCTCTTTGATGAATTTTCGATCAAGTTCCACGTTTTGTACGATCATGATGAATGGGATTGTTAACTATCCCAATGGTAGCCATGTTGTCATGCCACACCTTGATTGGTAGCATGTATTCAATCTTCAGGTCCCTCAAGAGTCTTATGATCCACATGCCTTCACAAGTACCTTGAGCTAGTGCTCTATATTCTGCTTCAGCTGAGCTTCTAGCAACTACTGAATTTTTTTTACTTCTCCAAGTAACAAGATTCCCCACACAAAGGTACACTAATTAGAAGTAGACCTTCTACTTGTTAGTGATCCTACCCAATCAACATTTGTAAACATTTCTATCGCACTATCACTCCCTTTGGTGAACATTAAGCCCTTGCCTGGTGTCATCATCAAGTATTTCAAGATTCTATATATTGCCTCTAAGTGTTCTTCTAGAGGGTTGCTCATTAATTGACTTACAACACTAATAGGAACACATATCTGGGCGAGTATGAGACAAATAGATTTGCTTGCCTACAAGCTTTTGATATATTTCTCAGTTCACTAGTATCCCATCCTGTTTTAGTTAGCTTCCATTGGAGTGCATATTGGTTTGGCACCTAGCATCCCTGTTTCTTTAAGAAGATCAACGGTATACTTACTTTGGGAAATTGATTCCAGAATGTGATCTTGCCACTTCTATCCCAAGGAAATACCAAAGATTTCCATGGTTTTTGACTTCAAGTTCTATGGCTAGATTTCTCTTAAGATTGAGAATCTCTCTAGCATCATCCCCTGTTATCACTATGTCATCAACATAGATAATCAGTGCAGTAATCTTACCACGTCAATGTTTAACAAATAGCATATAGTCGGTTTGGCACTTTGAAATTTTTATTAATCAAATATGGAAACAAGTGTTTCATGTAATCAAGACTTGAGTGGCCTAACCTATGATCCACAAAATAACATCTTTATTTGACATAGACGAAAAGGTAGAAATAGTAGAAATGATTGACTTTATTCTCTGGCAATCATTGAAGGCAGCCCATCCCACTCCTTAGTATTGGTAATCCTCCTCCTTGATTCCAAGTCCTGAAAATCACAACCAATGTCGTAAAAAATAACTAATTATTACAACTGTCTTACAGTTCTTCTAATAGACAATAGGCTGCATTTAATTTTAGGCACATACAATACATCTCTCAAGATTATTGTTTTAGTAATTATTAATAGTTCCTTTTCCAAGCACCTTTGCATAATGCACATTAACTACTTTATCCTTGGTGTGCTCTAAATGGGAAGTAAACTTAGAAAAGTTCTCTAAACCTAGTAATATGATTTGTAGCACCTGAGTCAACAGCCTGAATGTTCTTATTTTTTTACCATACTACTAAGAACAACAGTTAAGGATGTACCTGCATGGCCAACAGTTATAAGAGGAATGGATTTTTCTCCCTTACTTTTAGCTGAGGTACCTAGATAGACATGCTTATCAACAATCGTCTTCAGAAAGGAGAGCTCCTCTATGCTAATAGTAGTTCCATCAGAATCAGCTCTTCCAACCATCATTCCTTGTGACACAATGATCGGAAAAAATTCTTTGATAATTTTATAGTTGAGGTTTACAGTGTATACAAGTTACCCTAGGAGCTAGAAAATAATTACAGAATATTTACAATAAATGTAGGGATTATAATCGCTGATTCTATGAAAGATAAGAATCAAAATATAATCAGGTAAATATAACTCTTAATTGATTAAAAAATATTCTAGTATTTTCTAACACTCTCCCTCAAGCTGGTGAGTGAATATCCTCCATTCCCAGCTTTGTAATCAAGTCTTAAAAGTGAGCACTAGACAATCCCTTTTGCAAGTTGCTCTCTTGTAGGGACGAATGACAATCTATCTCAATATGCTGGGTCTAGTCATACTGTACTAGATTGTGGGTAATATTAATGGCTGATTTATTGTCACAGTAAAGCTTCATTGTATCTTCCCATTTGACCTCCAAATCTTCCAAGAGTATTTTTATCTGTAAAAGCTTACAAATCCCAAGGGCTACTGCTTTAAATTCAGCTTTTGCACTAGCTCTAGTAACCACATTCTATTTCGTGCTTCTCCAAGTGACAAGATTTCCACCAAGGAAAGTACAATAACCTGTTGTTGATCTCCTATCAACTAGGGATCTTGCATAATCTGCATCTCTATAGGCTTCTAGAGTTAATCTAGTATTCCTCTTAAACAAAATTCCTTTCCTTGGTGTACCTTTCAAGTACTGCAAAATTCAATGTACAGTTCAAAGATGTGATTCTTTAGGAGCATGCATGCACTGACTCATCACACTTACAGTATAGACTATGTCAGCCTAGTGTGAGACAAATATATTAGTGGAGAAGGGTATCTTCCTGTCCATTATCATCGTCCTCCCGTGCTTTATCTCCTGCATCTATCTCATCAAACCCGATCTTCTTCCGTCTTCTTCTTAGATCCAACCTTCCCTTGCCTCTATCTCGCCTTAGATTTGATGGTGACGAAGCAAATCAAAGAAGGAGGACCTTCTTCCGTCTTCTCCTTCCCAGATGCTCATCGTCCTTCTTAGAGTGAAGAATCAAATCAAACTTGACGTCATTTTTTTTGTTTTTTTAAATTCTGACTGGATATTGTTTGTGATTGTTTCTGCTAGAGAAGATGGTGGTGAGTGGGAATGGAGGAAGAAAGAAGGTTTTTTTTTTAAATCTAGGGGTATTTTATTCATTTCACATTTATTTATGTTTAATTAAATAAAAAATAAATTTATTCCTTACATCTCTAGTGACATACCAAACAAATCCACTGAAAGCTCATCTTTAATCTTTTTCCCATTACATCTCTTCATCCGCTTCCCATCACGTCACTTAACCCCCTAAGTAATTGAACCAAATGTGTTGTTGGATTCACGTTTTTTTTCTTTGCTTGGTATTTGGGGGTTTGCCATGAAGCTTCTAGCTTGTGTCATGGGTGACCACTGTTGATGCAGTGATCACAACACTTTGCAGCTTCTTGCTTTTCTGGTCACTGTTTTGGTTCCCCTTTACCGCTATGGTTGAGACTTTAGTGGTGGGAAGACTAGGTGAATACTAAACTAGTTCGTTCCTATTCTCTTCATATTTAATCATGTTAAATACATCATCAAGAGAAGGAAAGGGTTTCATATTCATGATTCTCGTCCTCACCTCTTCATAGCTATTGTTTAGGACAAGTAAAAAATCATAAGTCCTCTCTTCATCTACAATCTCCTCGTAGTAGGCTTCATCTTTGTGACACGAGCTTTGGCGGATTTCATAAAGATCAATCTACTACCATATGCGGTTTAGGGAGTTGTAATATTGCATTATACTCTTCTCCGCTTGTCTCAGGTTTCTGAGAGTTTGAAAAATCACAGTTTTATTCTCCTTAACTGAATATGACTTCTTGGTTG
This sequence comes from Adenanthera pavonina, assembly GCA_026686845.1. Lineage (NCBI taxonomy): Eukaryota > Viridiplantae > Streptophyta > Magnoliopsida > Fabales > Fabaceae > Adenanthera > Adenanthera pavonina. The sequence goes on along the minus strand of JAIVEN010000019.1, from coordinate 2,833,611 downwards.
AGTCCCAAATCTCCTTGGCAGTAGTGGCAAGCAAATAGTTTTCGCTGGTATCTAGGTTCATGGAGTAAACCAGCCACATCATCATTGTGTTGTTTTCAGCCACCCAATTATCTTAGCTAGCTTCTCTTGGTGTCGGAGGCCTGGCTTCACTTGTGAGGTATTTCTCATTTCGTCTACCTCTGACAAACATGAGAACATTCCTTGACCACTGCAAGTAGTTGTTCCCATTGAGGTTGTGTGGAATTATAGGTTGAGGAAGATTTTCAAGCATGCTTCCAAGAGGAGGAGTCATGTCGCTATCTTCCCCATCCAAACATTTGCCTTTGCTTGAGCCGTCGGCTACCTTTTGTTGGTTATCACCACTCATCAGAGGAGGGAGTTTTCCACCGCTAGCAGCAAAGACCCTAGGTTGGTCAAAAACCAGCGCTTGCTTGAAGTCCATGGTGATTGACTTACTGCTCTGATACCATGCAGTTTTTGAGGCGCAAAAGACCTGACTTTATTCACTGAAGTATGCGTACATATGTAGACCTATAGGGCAAATAAAAATAATCAATCATAATTTGTGAAATCTACTAACTTCTCTCTAAATCAGATCCTAATAAGATAAAAGATAAAAAACTATACTAATCTAGAATTATAAGACTATTCTAGATAGAGTAATAAAGGCCACGGGGCCCACATCCATCAATTGGATCCAAAAGAGTATTATTTATCTTATTTAAAATAGTACTTTTTATAACATATATTTATTTATAATTTATAATTGATTAATAATTATAATTTTAATTCCTTATTTACAAATAATTAATATTACTTTTCCTAATTTATTTTTAACCTCTAATAAAAAGACATCTCTATCTCATCAAAGTGTGATGCCATAGAAACGTAGAACGCTATCAGACATGATCATTAGATGCTGTGAAATTAGTTAATCTGAAAGTGTAAAAAATTCCTTTTGTAAGTTTGGCAATTGCATATGGTAACTTTTTGATGTTTATGCTTTTAGGGATGTTACCACCTTTTCCCATTGAGTCTAATGATACTAGAGCAATGGCAAGGCATTGTTCTATGGGCATTGAACCAAGGATATCTTCTGAGCGTATTATTCTTCTCGATACCCAGGTATTTATTTGATTATTTTGATTTAACAATAAGTTGTGCCATTTTTCTTTATTATGGAAGCTGTTTGTGTGTAGTTAATGCTTTTGCACTCATATTTTAGCATGTGAAATGAGAATGTTAATATGATTCATTCAAATTGTGATCCCAAAATGTATGTTATACTGATAAGGATTTGAGTAGTATGAGATGCCTAAGGCCCACATTGAATAATATAAAATGCTCAATGGGGTATTTAAGTGGGTTAGTTCTTTCATCTCAATTGCTAGCTTTTGGGGGAAGGTTCCCCATCCTACATAGGTACTTATCAATGGAGTTGAGTGAAGTGTCACCAAGTGAAGTATCGTAGTGTGCAGTTGCTGGGATATCGGCTTTCGCCAATTGATGAGGACTTGGGTAGTATGGGATGTCGAAGTCCTACATTGAGTAGTATGGGATACTCAATAGGGTATTTAAGTGGGTTGATTCTCTCACCTCAATAACTAGCTTTTGGGGGAGGCTTCCTGATCCCACTTAGGTACCCATTAATCGTATTAGAGCCTGGATGTCGATGGTTTTGAAGAGAGCTACCTACGGAGGGTTTTGACCGATGGGGGGAGTCGAGTGAAGTGTCATAGTGTGTAGTAGGACGTCGGCTCTTAGGGGGGGCCCAATTGATGGTCACTTGAGTAGTATGAGATACTCAAGTCCCGCATTGAGTTGTGTGGGATACTCAATGGGGGTATTTAAGTGGGTTGGTTTTTCCACCTTAATAGCTAATTTTTGGAGGAGGGTTCCCCATCCTATTTAAGTATCCATCATATACCCATTTATAAACCTAAATCTAATGAAAGGAGGACAATATGAACTATGGAGTTAAATAATATGTTTAATGTTGTCAGGTTAGAAAATCAAACTCCATATGGTGGGTACATTTGGAAGCTTTTAGATTGCAAATTATGGTATTTGCAACAAATTAAAGTTATAGGAGTGGCATCTGACATCTTGAGCAGAATTAAGGTGAATTTTTGTTTGTATTGTGCCACATGATGCAAAGTCAAAATTGCAATATGATTGGATGCGGTAGTTGTGGAGATGCAAATTATTGAAAGTAAGAGTTGTTTCCCAAACAAAAGAAGGGGGATTGGGGGTCTCTACCTTCAATAATTTTTTTTTGTCAACTACCTTTAATAATTACTAATTTCAAATTTTTGAATTGTTGTATATCTACCTCCTATCAATTAATTTGTGTTGGCAAGGACTTTGGAGAATTGGAATTGGGAAGTTGTGGGATAGGAAGATACTCAGATTAAAAAGAGGGGTGTGCTTGAGGATTTAGATGTTTTGGATAGGTTTGATGGTGATGATTGTTTGCTGGAAAATCAACATGGGTGAGGACTAGTAAGAAATGAGTTGCATAAAGTTCTCCATAAGGATGAGATGAGTAGGAGGCAGATGAGTGGGATCAAATGGGTGAGGGAATGGAATCCCAAGGTGATCAAATGGGTGAGGGGATGGGATCCTAATTCTAAGGTATTTCACTATGTAGCAAATGGGAAGAGATGTATTGATGGGCCTCTGAATGTTGGGCTGAGTGGGTCAATGGTCATTGTTGTGCCTTCCAGTGAGAGGGCTAAGTTAGAGGAGAGAGAAAGTGTTTGTGTGTGAGTGTGAGGGTGGGTTGCTGTAAGTGTGGATAGGCTTTTTAAGGAGTTGGGGGATCTGAGAGAGGGTAAGGAGGAAATTGTGAGTATTGTGGGAGGGGTCCTAGGCCTTGAATATAAGGAGGACAGTGGTGGCAGCGGCTCTTTGCCTCCATTGTTTTAGCTTGTTTTCTTCGTTTCTTTGTGTGTTTTGTCTTTGAATAGTGCTACTTAACATTATTATCTCGATTACTTTATCAGTGAATTCTATGTCCATTCCCTTGGGTCCCTATCATTTTGGTATCAAAGCGGTACAATCTAGGAGAAAAAAATGGTAATTTCACAAGAAGAAATCCAATGAAGAGATGCCATCAGGATAATGAAGATGAGGTTAAAAAACTACATCAAATTGACAGAGAACGTAGTAGAATACTTAGGGCATGTGGAAGAAAACATGAAGCATATGGAAGAAATGATGAAGGGGATAAAAGAGGACATAAGAGAGTTAAAGGAAGATTTAAGAAGAGAGAGAGAAGTGCAAGAAGCTGATGTAGAGGTGGAGAAAAAAGTTGAAGCAGAGGTGAAAGAGGAAGTGAAGAAAGTTGGAAGAGATGATGAGAACGAAGGTGGTGATACCAAATTTTGTGCTGCTGTAGCTTGGAGGAACAAGCTGGAAAAGAAGATGAAGGCCGAAGTTATCATGCTTGCAAAGCTTTAGAAGGGCACAGAGGAGGAAGCAAGGCGAGGGGTCGGGTTACAAGCATACTTATTGCCAAGGTCAGTGTTCAATGCAGAAAGACCTTGGAGAAGATGATATGAGTGTCATGACCATGGTGAGAAGACGTTCTACAAGTCTAGACAGCAGCGACAATGGGGCAATTCGTTAATGGCGGTGGAAGACTATGATAGCGGCAACAAAACAAATATGATTTACTGGATAGTGGATTGGGTTTGGATATTAAGAACGGTTAGTGAAGTGGGGTTGAAGCCCACAAGTGCATTGGAGAAGCCAACTTTATCAGCCTAATAGTAATAGCAACAAGGTGGGCCGATTTCTCACCAACTTGAAGCAACCCAATATTGCATGGAAAAGGAAATTTTGGCCTGCAAAAACAAACCTTTATGTGCGAGCACAGAGACAGCAATGTGGGTGATCAGAACCCATAGGATGGTGCTATCAGACTCGGGCACGGAGGCAAAGGGACCTCACTCCTTCAAAGACGAGCTTGATAAAGACTTCCATGGTCCCTGTACGGCTTGGTTCATCAACTTCACTGATGGAAGGAATCAGCACCAATGCGCCACTATCGATGTGGGGCTTGAAGAGCAGAATCTCCCTTCCATACGTCTCATTATTTTCAGTGCTGCGTATTCTTCCCTCCACTATCTCCGTTCTGAACCCAATTTCTTGTTATATCATAGACACACTTGGCACAGTCACCTCCATTGTTGTTGCTTTTTTTCATTACTCTTACACTTCTCCTAGTATACAAGTAAGTGATTCAGTGCCGGTGTTGCGTGGAGAAACCATTCTTGAAGAGAGGGTTAATGTTACTCTAATACCCTGCAAGACTTAGCAAATAACTACAGATGCTGGTATTAATAGGTGTTTTGCTCTTTAAAGCACGTGCCAAACTGCTAGAGTTATTTATACTATTCTTTTTGGCCATGATGAATATCTGATAAATCACTCTGCCAGAAACAAGCTACTCAGAACAATTATTGATCCTTTTGTTGAAAATGGCCATCGCTACAATCTATTCAACCCAGCAATGCCTAAACTTTTGGCAGCTGTAGGCAGTGGCATTGATCCTTTCCTTCCTTAAGTATTCTGTTATAAATTATTATGAAGCTCAAGAGAGGACTGTCTACATTGATATCTTGATGGGCTCGCTCAAAAATGTACAACATGCTTGGCCCAATATTGTTTACGATGATCAAAGCCTTAATTTTGAAAGCAAGAATTTAAAGAATGGCATATCATTGGAGAAAGAAAATGGAGGTCAGTGCAGCAGTCTTATTAAGACGCACAACAGCAGAAAATATAATCCATTGCAGCTAATCAACATGACTGCCACCTTTGATGAGCGGGTGTTTTCTGAGTGTTTTCATGGTGAAATATTTGGGAAAACAACAGTTCAGCGGAATAAAATAGAAGATCGGCCCAACTTCATCTTGTTTTCCCTTGCTGCTGTTCACTCGTTTGGTCTATTCGTTTCAGTAATTGCATTATTTTCAATTAGGGAGGTATCGGAGTTGGATGTAAAAGTGGGAGATCCACTCATAATTTCTCAGAAAGAATTCTTGACTCACCTAGTTTTAGCTATTGTGACATTGGGATCTCCTATTAGGAAAAATGTGCAGCTGGAAAAATATAATTTGTCTTCAAACATGGTAGCATTTGAAGTAGCAAATCCTGTTCTTGAAGACTTCATTCGGTGGCATTCAGCTAGAGAATTGGAAGAGGATGACATTGTGGATAGTGTATCACTAAGAGAAGTTGGAATTGTGGAGCCCAAAGATAAATGGCTTTTGAGAGGGCCACTTTCAAAGGGAATTGTATCTACACAGGGGGAAGATGTAGAGAAGCAACTTAGTTCCCTGTATACATGGGATGAGGAGTTCCTTATGGGGACCATGTTATCTATTGGACTACAAACAGTCACTGATATAGCCACTGTGTTGCTTGTCTACTCCCATTACAATCTTCAGCAACTTGCATTATCTTTTGCTCCTTTTAGGCAAGTTTAAAGCGATGAGGCTATGCTTAGGTCATTGGAAGATTGCCTCTCATCCTACAAAGGGCAGATAAGTGTTCCTAAAGCTGAAACTCCAACTAAGGTTGCTGCTGAAGACAGGTCATCAGTGCCTTATGCTCACAACCCAGGGATTGAATGGAGAACTAGTGCCATTAGTGGAGTTGCTCACAACTTGAATTATTCAAGTTATTTTGGTGCTAAGTTCCCAGTATGCTTAGTTGCCCCAAAAACACTCCATGTGAGGATCAATAAAGCAGGGGAATTGCATGCTATCACTGTAATAGGCTGGGATATGGAAACTTATGTGATTGTTACAGGCCTTAAGCACTCACAGGTTGAAGACTGTCAAGGGGTGTTTAGTATTCACTTGTTTATGGGTACTAATAACATCCTTAAAGGAGTTGCTTCAATCGAGGGTTTATATTGCAAAGGAAATAGGATGAAAAGGCTTGCTAATAATGGCTCATGATAGAATAGGATATGTTCGTCTTGGTTCCGTGAAGCAACAAACACAAGGACATTATCTAGAGAAGGCACCTGTCCCAATTGCTAATTTTCACATTGAGGACAAGGTGCAGCTTGGAGGGCTGCGTAATGATGGACCCGTGAATGTCGGGCTGAGTGGGCCGATGGTCATTGTTGTGCCTTACAGTGAGAGGGCTTAGTTGGAGGAGAGAGAAAGTGCATGTGTGAGTGTGCGAGTGGGTGGCTGTAACCATGGATAGGTTTATTAAGGAGTTGGGGGATCTGAGAGAGGGTAAGGAGGAAATTGTGAGTATTGTGGGAGGGGTCCTAGCTCTCGAATACTAGGAGGACAGTGGTGGCAGTGGCTCTTTGCCTCCATTGTTTTAGCTTTTTTTCTTCATTTCTTTGTGTGTTTTGTCTGTGAATATTGCTACTGTTCCATTGCTACTACATGTTATTATCTCGGTTACTTTATCAGTGAATATCAGTGAATTCTATGTCCATTCCCTTGGGTCCTATCATGCATATGCCTGATAAAGGAATTGGATATAGTCAGGGGAAGAATTGTTAGAGATGGTGCTTGAATAATTAGAATGATGTATATGCATGATAAAGGAACTGGATGCATGAAATCATTAGTGCAAGCTATCCACAGCATTTACAGGCATAGCTGTGAATCCTTTTTTTTTTTTGTTTATTAGTAGTTTAAAAAAATAGTTACAACAAATTGGTTCTTATATTGTTGAGCTAGATTCTTACTGTTGAAAGGATTTCTTTGGTTGGTTTTGGAGAAAGAAAAGAAAAAGGGGATAGGGTGGACACTGTTTTGTGAATTTCATTCATTTCAGTAACATGACAATGAAGAAGATGACCTTAAGTCTACATAAAGAGAGCTTATGCTGAAGACTTGGAAGTGTTGCCCTGGGGGAGGGTGTGGATGGTGATAAACACAAATGACATTTTGAGAGTAGATGCCTTCATTTAGCTTCTCTCATGATGTGTGTCATGTGCAGATTTGCTGATTTGGCTCAAAAACATTGTCCCATTTATTTCTCCAATGTTTAGCTGTGAGTTACCTTAGGAACAAGCATTTTGGTATTTGTGGCAAGGGCTGGGTGTGTCATAGTACTTTGGAATTGTTTCTCATGATTTGGCTCAAAGGTTTTGGTAACAAGGAGAACAAAATTTGGTGGTGATATTCAATTTATAAGATTATCTTGTTTGTTTGGAGAGGAGTGCTCACATCTTTGGGGACTCATCATAGGAATTAGGTAAATGGCATTTCTTGGGATGCCCAACCAACCTAGACAAATCAAAGGAGGAAAAAGACAAGGGATGGGAGTGAGCTGGCAATGGGTGGGGAAAATTGTTATGAACTCTCACAAATATAGTTGGGGAGAGCATAGAAGGCAAAGGATTGGTAGTGGAGAGTGCTAGCCTCTTGAATGCTAGTGTGTGAGGTGTAGAGTGTTCTTTCTTCTGGTTTCTTTAAGTTTTTTCATTTCTATGTGACTGGTTTTTCTTTTTGCTGTGGTTACCTGAGCTAAGACCTTCATTCTTACTCTGATTGGAGGCTTTCTCTGTCATTTTGTTCATATATAATACACTTCACAGCTGCTTTTCATTATTTCTACCTTGGTTCCCAATGGAAGACTATTTTTTTTTAAATAATTTTTTTAGGAAGAAAATTACTGACTGTATTCTTCTTTTTGCACAATGAGATTGTCCTATTCAGCTTTACTTGAATCATTTATGTTTTGACTTCTTTTGACTTGCAGCCTGTCTTTAGTGCATCTGTTTTAGCTGAGATGATGAGACCAGATAGCTCTTCAACAGTTTCAGTTCTAAGTGGAGAGTCCATGTCAGCTGAGATGGCTAATGAAATTATGGGTATTCAGGTAGACCGTTATTCTAAATGCAGTGTTTTCCTTACCATTTCTTCTAGTCTTGTCTCTATTGACTTTCTAGCTTGATCACCATTAATCATTTTCTGGTGCTTTACATTTGATGAATTTGGACTATGTTCGGTTGCTGCAAGGAATCTTCTCTAGTTTGCTGTTCTTCTGTCATCCATCTGCCATATTCTGCTGGTTATGTCGGAGGGAGTTCACGATGCTAGCATGTGGCATTTGATGTTTACGGTATACACTTAAGTCTAATATGCTGATTTTATGAAGATACCGCAATTCTTTTTCATGATTATATTGTACTATGAATGGTGTGTAATCTATTGTAGAACAGTTGTGAGTTTAATCTATTAATGGAATGCTTGATTAACCATCTTATCCCTGAATTAGATGCTGCAGGAAATAGGATTAGAATTTGATGTAATATGGGAACAATATCTGAAATCATGCTGTTTAAGATCTATTTCTTTCTCTTATCATGTGCAATGATTACTTGCTAGTTGATCACCACAAGCAGTTTTCTGTTTTTCGGAGGTCGTTGGATTTGAGAATTTCAAAAATCAAAATGGCACCAATTCATGTCCTTATACAGCTATTTTTTTATGGCTCCTGGTTTTTCATGTCAGTTGTTCTGATGTTGGAAGATTTCTATTTAAATAACCATTGTCAAGATTATATGAGTAGGAGATTATATCTTTTTGTTTAATTACATTACTGAATATAATCTGGAATAGATAGGTAAATCAAGATCATCGTAGTTAGAGTTAGAAGACCAGATCTATTTGAATCTGTTTGTTGGTCAATTAAGATGTTAGGAGGTTGAGATTTTTTTTCACCCTCCTCTGCATTGGCTATTTATTTTGGTGTACTCTAAGTCTTGAATATTAGAAGAAAAGAAACATTCTTCTTCTCTTATTATTCTGTTTGTGGTATATGAGCATTAATGGTAAAAGCATCTTTCACCAGGGACAGGCAATGTCCTCAAACTGTGAATGAAGAAATAGCCGCAAATCTAGCCATAAATTCTAAGGGCCTGTTTGGTTCATGGAATCATTGGGAATGGAATTGGGTTGGAATGGAATGTAATGAAATGATGATCAGTATGAGTTTGTTTGGTATGATTTCAAGAATGCAATAAAAAAATTTTATATTTTATTTTATTAAATATAGATGAATGTTAAAAGTCATAAATTCCCTTGACAATATTTTTTCTCCTCCGCCTCCGTCCTTCTTTCATCTTCCTTCCTCCACTGTCTTCCTCCATAATTCACCACCGCTGCCGCCATCCCCTTCACTGGCAGCCATAATATGATCCTCCATCTAGAACAATCTCAAGACGCTACAATTTTCATATAGATGAAATCACAAAACAATACCCAGGGAAAAAAACACACAACAGCTTAAAAAAAATCAAAATCAGTATAGGGTTTTAGACATTAGTGGTGGAAAGTGGATCTGAACAGTGGCACACGGTGAGATCTTTGCCAGAAATCAAACTAGAACCAAATGCAGAATCCCTTTCATGTTTCAGCACAAGATGTTCTTTCCATCATTATTTCTAGAGTTGAAGCCGAAAGTGGAGATGACGAAAGGGAGATGACAATTGGGGAAGGACAAAGGTGTGTGGGGGTGGGGGGCTTTTTTTTGGTGGGGCTGGGGGTGTGAGTGTGGGTTCGGTGGTGGAAGACAAAGGATGGTGTCTGGGGAGGTGGAAGGTTGCCTCAGGCGAGGTCGTAAAATGGGTTGTTGGTTGCCAGTGGAGGTTAATGATGGGGTGGGGACTGGTGGATTTTTGGAGGACAAAGGTGGGGGGTGGGTGTTCGGTGGAAGATGAAGGGAGTGATCTCTGAGAGAGAGAGAGCTAGGTATTTTGGGAATGGGAGGTTGGGAATGCACGTGCCTTAGCTCAATGAGAGGTTAGCAGATTCCCTGATTTAAAGGCTACATGATTTCCATTGCAATCTCATATCCCACAATTTTTTCCAAATAAACACAACTATCCAAGGAATGTAATCATCATTCCCATTTCCTACCTCCCTCTGTACTTAAACTAAACAAGCACAATATATAAAACTCTGTAATTGAACCATCCCTTCAACTGACTTAAATTGAATTTTCTGTTAATTGTGTAAAAACTACTTGGAATGGGTGGAACCTTGTTGAGGGGTTACAAATTATCTAGGTTACTAAAAAGGATTTTGTAGAATAGGGAGCAACGTAGGTCAAATCACTGAGGAGTTGGCTTGGAATGTGCTTAGGTGAGTTACGAAGTATTAAGAGCTGAAATTGATAAGAAAATCAGGGGGTTTTGCAACAAAATAAAAGTGAATTTGAATGACAAATCACTAAAACAAAAGAATGCAGGTAACCAGCAACTAAAATGCAAGACTAGAAGACTAAATGACTCCACAACCAAATGGAAAGTGGTAGCTAACCTCAATTGTGACTCCTAGAATCTAATCTTCCTAGCTCCAATTATCATTTTAGCTTAACCTTCTCTTAGTGCATTCTTGAAAATGTACTTGAATTAACATTAAGACTCAATTACTAGTTACCTAAGGGAAATTTGCGACCACAAATAGCCATTAAGTAATTAGATCTTGAGTAAATGATTAGAACACACTAACAGCCCCTAAGTTGTTCAATTATGCATTAAGGACCTATTCAACCAACCAAGTCCAAGAACCCTCAAATAAGGCACTCAAACAATTTCCAGCATCACATATCAACAACTATTGCGTGTTTAAGCTAGGAAATAAGAGGATTAAAAGGAGAATCACATAGGTAATTATCATTGCATTTCAACAAACATCTTAGTTACAACTTAATCTCCAACTTTGTCAATTTATTGATACAAATTTCAGCACATAGCCAGCAACTAAATTTCGAATTAATAATATTCAACCTAACCACATCAATTCAAAATCTAGAGCTAAGAAGGAGGTAGAGAGTAGAGAAGATTTAGCCATCAATGTAGTCTTAGGAGCTCCAATCTTCATCCACAAAGTCATCAATCTTTGGCTAGCCACCAAGAGGTCTCTGCTACTCCATCAAGCTAGCACTCCTCCAAGCACTTTGAAGTAGATCCTTTGCCATCAAGAGAAGTAAGAGAAGGAATGAAGGAATCTATGGTGGCAATGTGGTAGAATGTTGTGCATGAAGTATTTGGTTGGTGGGAAAGTGGTGGGATAATGCAAGAAAATGTATGAATGTTCAAAGAAAATGCAAGAAAATGGATGAAGGTGGATGAGAAAATGGAAGGGATGGAAGAGAGAAGAGAGGAGGGGTGAGAGAGGAGTGAGAGACGTAATTGAAAAGTGAGAATAGAGAAGTCTACGTTGGGTGAGTGTGGTAAGAGAGGGGGAATGAGGTGTCCTAGCCAATGAAAATTGAGTAAAATAGAAATGGACCAATAGGAATTAAGAAAAAGGGAGAAAATAAATAAAGCTAAAAGAAATTCCCTTTGCTTAATTGTCCAAAATGCCTCTTTACTCCTTGTGTGCTCAAAATATATTCAATATGGAGCTTGAATTAAAGACCATGACCTACAAAATAAAATGAATCCATTGTAACCACATGTTGTCACATAGAAAATGTAACATAGGTCACAAAATATAATGCATGTGGAATAAAATAATTCAAGTATCCTTATGACTATGGGAAGAGAGAGGGACGAATTTGAGGAGTAAAATAAAGGACAGAGAAAATAGAATTTTGAGTCATAGGAGAGAGGAAATGATAGGAAAAAATAAAATAAAAATAAAATGGAATTTCCAAAGTCAAAAAACACTTGGCACAATATTAATATAACAATAAAATCTCTAAATTAATGCTAGAATCTGATCCTAATCATCATAGGATATTAAAAGATACAAGAGAATAAAGTAAACAATAAATGGAAAATATCCTAAGTAGATAGAGATAATAAAAAAAGTAATGGGCCACAGGCTCTAAGCCCACTTCCAAAAAGAGAGCATTAATGGTTGGGTATGAAAACCCTAATGAAATTAACCCCTCTTTTTATTACTCATTACTCAATCCCTCTTTGCTTTTCAATTTACATAATTCAACAACAAATATTAAGCTGGCAGTCTTTCAGTTAATTGATACTTGTAATCTTTTATTCATGTTATTTTTTTTTTAGCATAAACCGACCAATTTTGAAATAGTCCAACCCAATTTTGTTATTGGGTTGCCCTGACTCGAACCATATTGCTTGGAAAATATTTGGCCCATCACTGTTTGCAGGCCGGCCTATGGGCCAAGTTAAAACTTGAATTGGATTAGCTTGTGCCTACAGTTAGGAGTATTTACTGGTACGAAGCCAGACATTTCACAGAGGGATTTGCTTTGACACATGGCATTAATTATCTAGAGACATTTGCTCCGATGGCTAAATTGAATTCGTTAAGGTTTTATTTTCACTAGTGTTCATCCTCAATTGGCCTCTTCACCAGCTTGGTGTCAAGAATGCTTTCCTAAATCATGATGTTGAGGAGGAATTGAACATGTTCATTCCTTCCAGCTTTGAGAAAGATAATGGTGGCAAACTCTGCCTCCTTATATTGTTTCAAGCAATCTCCTTGAGCATGGTTGATAAGTTTGCCAGTGGTTGAAAGGCAAAGGGTACCAACAGGGCCAAGTAGACAATATTCTTTTCAGCAATTTCTCTTCTGAGGGGGAGATTTATTGGGTACATTAACAACATAATTTTGACTAAAGACTATTTGGAAGAAATAGTTAGCTTGTAAAAGGCTCTCATTGAGGAATTTGATATCAATGATCTTAGACATTTGAAATATTTCTTGGAAATGGAAGTGACAAGACTGAGTAAGGAAATTATCATATCCTAGAAGTATACAAGAGATTGGCATGTTAGATGTAAACCTGCAGACACATTCATGGAAGCTGACTATAAATATAGGTTCTCTCAAGAAAGCTCTCTAGTTGATTCAAGGCCTATGTTTGGGAGTATTTTTTAGGGGGTGGTAGAATGGCTACATGGGTTGGTCCATTGTTTGAAAGAATTTTTCAGGAGGAAGTGGAATGGTAAGGGATGGCCTCTCAAGACATCTTTAGCCATCCTAGGGTGGTCAAGGATGGAATGGTTAGGAGTAACTATCAATTACAAAATTACCCTTAACCCATAAAACACACATTCTTAGCTGCACACGTTTTCCCAAAACAGTTGCTGCCAAAGCTGTTTCTGCCATACTGCTCCTTCACTCTCTTGCTATTTCTCCATTTCATCCAAGTTTGCAGTCTACTCGCTTGCATTGTCTCAGTTATTTTTTGGCCTCTTTTTTTAATTCTGATTGGCAGTTGCTTCTAAAGATGGAGTGTTGTCAGTAAGACTATGATTAAACTTACCAAATTGCTTGAGTCCCTGCATTCAGTGAAAAGGTGTTGAATCTAATATTATGCTGCTGTCACTCTAATTCCTTCAGAAAATCAACATTATCAGCAAATACCAATTTGGCCTTTGTTTTTTTCTTGACCTCTTGTATATACTCTTTTTTTTTTTTTTTATAAGTTTTGAATGAAATTACTCTTTTCAACATTATCCTTTTGTTTTGCAATAGAAATTATTATTATTATTATTATTAGATGTTCTTATCATAAAGTAAAAGCAATAAGAATTTATTTACACACATTTTCATCTAAATTTGCTTATAAGGGTAATACAACAACAAGAACAACAACATTAGTTTTATCCCACTAAGTGAGATAAGTTACATGGATCATTCGGTGCCATTGGGTGATATTAAAGAAAAAGTTATAATTCATTTTATTCCATCCATTTTATAATAGCTTCCAAATAATGGTCAAATGAGGCCACTCACTCCTCTTATAAAATTCCCAAACATTGAAACATTTCATTCCACTCTCTTCCATTTCATTCCGTACCACTTTATTATGTTCCATTAATAACCATTCTATTCCCTTCCATCCTAAACTTGCAAACGTACCCTAAGAGATTTCAAAGACTTGTAGGCAAGATCATTTGTCTACCTGGCATTTGACTAGATATTTGTTTCCCAATTAGTTCATGAATAAGCTTAGTTAAATTCACCATGAAATTGCCAATTGAATCTTGAGGTATCTTAAGATGACTCTAGGGAAAGGAATCTTCTTCCAAAAGAGTTCATGCCATATAGTGGAAGTTTTCTATCATGCAACTTGGGCTGGATCAATTATTGATAGAATGTCAACCTCTGGTTATTGTACTTGTGTTTGGGCCTTTGGGGAAACTTAGAAATGAGAAGCAAGAAGCTTTCTATTATTGCCAAGAGCAGTGTTGAAGCCGAATGTAGGGGATTGGCTCAAGGTATTTGTGAAGGACTATGATTAAATCATTCACTTACTGAGCAGAATGTTGCATATCAAGGTTCAGTGAATGTTTTATGTGATAATATGGCTGCCATTTGTTGCACAAAATTCCCTCTCTTCCTCATCCATTTCCTCTGGTGTACTCTCATTGTTTGAATGAGAAGAAAATAAACATTATTGATCTCTTGTTTTTGTGTCATCAATTTTTAGGAGAACAAGACAAGTAAATTCATTTTAAAATTTAGGTCTTAGCTTGATTTTGGCAGTGTCTGGTTTCTCATTCGAGTGCACTGACAATATAACTAGTATGTTGTAAAGGATATGCTTTCCCTTTTTGTTAATAAATTAAGATGATAGCATTTGATTAATCTCTATTCAGCCTTGAGTGGTGTTAAATATAGATAATCTTTTAGATGAATAGTTATATTGTTGATTCTGAACAGGGAAATATAATAGGACCACCTGTAACATCTCGTTGTCTACAAATTAGCAGGCATGGCGTTTTTTAGCCTTCTTTGCCAATTTATAATGAATAATTATTTTATGCTAAGGCTATTGATGTTTGACCAGGAAGATCATGTTCTTGTTATCATGCAGGTTGACTTGTTGAAGCATGGCATATCAAATCCTTTCTCCCTTACTTCATCCCTTTCACAGAGCTCTAATTCAGGGCTAGAAAAAGATAACGAAGTTCCAGAAAGTGAAGAGTACCTGGCCACTCCTGTTTTTGTGCATACCAAGTAAGACATGCCCAACATTGTATGAGCAGAAAAGAACATAAGTAACTAATAGTTGATGGCGTTGAGCAATCAAATGCTAGCATTATAAAACCAAGAATATCTTGCAAGTCTACAGGCCTAAACAATGCCTTTCTCCTGAAATTTCTATTGAGGGGATCTATCAGCACCCTGCCATTGATGTTTCACTAGATAGATGCTGGCCTCAACTTCCCTTCCCCCTCCCCTGACATTGATAATTAAATCAATGGCCTCTTAATTCCTATTGGTTTCTGAATTTGTTGATTTGTATAATATTACCTTTGTATTTTGCCCTACATTAACAAGGCATTGGGTCTTGATAATTTGGCCAGCAGAACCATTCCG
The DNA here is from genome assembly GCA_026686845.1 of Adenanthera pavonina. Classification (NCBI taxonomy): domain Eukaryota; kingdom Viridiplantae; phylum Streptophyta; class Magnoliopsida; order Fabales; family Fabaceae; genus Adenanthera; species Adenanthera pavonina. The sequence goes on along the minus strand of JAIVEN010000019.1, from coordinate 2,818,303 downwards.
ACAAGGGGAAAATAAAAAACGAAAATGATTTTTGCTTAATCACTCTTACATAAGCCTTGATCCCTTTACCCAGCCCCATCCAGAACCCTTCTACTACCTTTTTTTTTCCTTTATTTTTTGTGGGCAAGGCAATATGAACTTCAGCCTTAACATCTTCTTGCAACCCTCTGAAAAAGGCATCCCTAAACCATCCTTCTATAATTTAATTTTGAGAATCCAATAGCCACTCAAAACATTCTGTCTTACAAATGCATCTCACACGTGTTCCTTGTTTTTTCACCTTCTTAATGGCTTCTTAAGTTCCATTCTTCAACCTCATGTGCTGCTACTTTAGCTTCACTAAGTTGGGCTGGTGGCAACCTTATGATCATTAATTGTTTGTCATGTCATTCAAGTTGAACGAGAATATCTTGATTGTCAGCCATGTACTTATGCAATGATGCCATGTTCGACTCTAGTTTTCCTAATTTCTCTCTAAGATCTCCAAATTTGTACTTTGGACTTTGTATGCATTTTTATCTATTCCTGTTTCTATTTCAGATACCAATTAATGTGAATTTCTAAGACCAATAGATGGAAACATAGGTGAGAAGTAGAAATTGTGATTGGGTGCTTTTATTTTTTCCATTGAAATTTGGTCCTTCCCTACCTTCCCATTCTCCTTTATCTTCTAGCCCCTTTCAATGAATGAAGCCTCAAAATTATGTTCCATATCTTTGTCAACCCTTTTGTCTTCAAGCCTCTGCAGTTGAAACCCTGTGAGAAAATATGGTCATTATTTAAAGGAAAATACTTAAACTTATGTACTTAATGTACTTTAATCCAATCAAATCAAAACAAGTGTATTTTTTCACGTATTATTTATTTTATGACTAACTTTTGTTATTTTTATTGTTAATATATTTTTAATTTAAAGTCCATGTGTTAAAATTTGATTTGATATAATTACATTAAATATATAAGCTGAAGTACTTAAGTCTTCTCCTTATTTAGATGCAAAATGGTTAGTTTGGTGTTAAGCTTAATGATTCCATGGGGCTTTATGGTTATTGTTGGACTCCACTATTATTTCAGTTGTATTCCATTGGGCAATTTGTGAATATTGTTGCGAGTTGCTGGTTGATTTCATTCTATGTTAATGTTGCCTCAGTTACTACATACCACTTGTTCGTTGGGCTTGTTGGTTATCCATTGTTTGTTTTATTATTTGTTGATTGCAGCTATTGTAGCGTGTTTGTCAGATTGTTCAACTGCGGCTGACATGCACTATCATGTGTTTCCTTGACTTCTTTAGGGTGCAGGATCAGGACTCAAGTCCTCAAAATTGTGTGATATTGAAGAAGGCACTTTTGAAGTATTTCGAGACATCTTCATTTGTGGAAGATCTTCAGAAAACTGTGCCTCAAGAGCGCGTCTCTGCTGCAGTTCTTAATAACCAATTGGATTCTAACATGCTAAATTTGCATCTGCATGTAATCCCATTGAAGAAAAGAGATGAAAATACTAGAGCTCAACACGAGAGTTTCATCTCTGCGCTGTGGAAACTGCGAGATCAGGTCTCTCTCTCTCTCTCTCTTTTCCTCCCTCCTTCCAAAGAAGATGAAGATGCACGGTTTATTTAAATTTTATACTTTTCCTATTTGTTCTTATTTTCTAACGATCCACAAAACCTAGTTTCTGTTGGATAAAATTTGGATTACATGCAAGTAATCTTATGTTTACACCCGTTCAGATTTTATCGATGAAGTCTCCGTCTTCCACAAGACTTGCATCTGAACGTGAATGGTTGAAGAATTCTGCCAAGGTATGGGAGCAAATAAGGAACTCGCCAATAATATTGGAGTACTGCAAAACGCTTCAACAATCAGGTATCTTTAGGAGGTAGTAGAATTGACAAATATGCAAGATTCACTACAATATGGGGCTTCTTTTTATATGTAACTTCCTGCACTTTGTTGTCAGCTATAATATTCAATCATGGCTGCGTTTAATGGATATTAACTTGTATGGGTTTTTGGTTTTTCCGACCACCAATTTGTCTGGGTTTAAAATTGTGTTTATCCCTATATATATATATTTGTACTGTTGCTTCTATGCTTGATCCATCCGTTGATCGTTTTTTCTTACCGTGACCTTGGAGACCTTGGAGTGTTGAAGTTTTCAAATAGGAGAAAACTCATGCATTTTTTTTATTCGCTTTTCGTGATGTTATCTAATTAAAATTTTACATAGAATCTTTTAAATTTTTTTGAGTTTGAGAAGTCAACACTTTTATTATATGATTACTGACTAAATCTATTATATGTATAGAAAAAATTAAACATGTTAATTTTTAATTAGAAAATAATGCAAGTTTTTTCTTTTCAAAAATATTTTACTATTTTAATAAACTGTATAGATTTCTTGAATTTCATTAAAATTATATATATTTATTCTTTTTAAAATATTTACAAATCACTCATCGAGCTTAAAAAAATGTTATATTTTATGCTAAATTAAAATCTTTTTTCTCCCCTTTTTTATCCCATCTTGAATATATAATTTTTAACTAAAAATAAATTGGATGGTATTTTTGAAAAAAAAAATTGAACCAAAATGTATGGTGATTGTTGCATACAAAATTCAACTTGATAATTGTTGCATAAAAACAAAAAGAATCAGACGATGGATTTGTGTAACTTAAAGAAAATTTAGAGCTAAATTTTATACTCTTTTAGATTCAAATCAGTGGTTACCCAAATTATTCCAATGCCTGTTGAGTTGAAGTTCAAAAATGTTTTCTGGACAAAAGAAAGAAGTTCAAAACATGTTTTAAATTTAGATTTTAAAAGTTAAGTTTTCTTTTTATTAATTTTTTTTGGGTTTTGTTTGTTTTTGTTTTCAAGTCTAGCGAATGTACCACTTTCATTTGATGTCATGGTTCTTATTTATGAATCATTCGCAAGCACTCAATTTTCAACCTTCAATAAAATTTTCACCTAAATCTTATAAGCAATGTACTAGTTAATATATCATGAACTTTGTGAGGAACTTTACAAAAAATATATATATATTTTTTACTATATTTTATCTTTGCATAATATTAATTCTCACTAAGTTTTTAGTTGTACTCTTTCATAAAATTATTAATTAAATGTTTCAAAGGTTAGAAAAAAGACTTCACCTCTAAGAGAAACAAAGTTATGATTAGACACTTTTTTCTTTGGTACTGAATATAATTGGTTTATTTACATGAATAAATAACTAATTATATGAAAATGGGCATAAATAAGAAACATTGAAAATACATGTTCTTTTATAATGGATACGGCATTATTTGCCTTGATATCAGATAAATGAAGGATTTATCATGATATATTCTTTTTTAGGATCTTTACAAAATGGAATCCGGTAATAATGACATCTAGAAGGCTGAAATTGCTTAAAATATGAAGGAAGAAAAAAAATATATAAGACTAATAATAGAAAATTTACAACTCAAATATCCAGCCAAAGATCTAGCCGGAAAACTTGCCATTGCTAGAACGTCGCTAAAAATCTTTGTAGAGAACTCGTTGTTGCAGGAAACCTCACTAGAGCCATGCCATAGGGAGGAAGGAAGGGATAACGACAGGCCAAGGAATTGGGTGTAGTAGTTATCTTCCTTTCTTGGTCCATGAAAGTGATTTTGAAAATTTTACATACTTGGGTGTAGGATTTTGCCTTTCACCAGTCCTTGTCTGCAATTTTAACTCATTTTGAAATATAATTTTTTTTTCGTTTATCTCGTTTTCCAAAATATATCAAACATTTAGTGGCTTCTAGAAAACTAGGGAGTTTTTTGTTAGAGGATTTTTGGTCCGTCGTAGGAGGGATCCTTCTTGTTGGAGTGAAAGAGAAGGGTTACATCTACAGCCTTATGATAATGTGGTGGCAGTGCTCTGTTTTGGCCATTAAAAAAAAGAAAAGATGCACCGGTATTAATTCTTTTACTGAAGTTGTGTTGGCTTCTTTTCTTTATAAAAAAATGTGTTTGTACAAAATTGTGAAATTAGAAAAAAAATGAAAGCTTTCATTTTTTTTTAGTTAATGAATTTTAGAATTAGAAGATTTTTTCTAATTTTTCTTCTTTATATTTGAATGATAATTATATATGAGTAATATCATTAGGGAAAAATGAGACCAGGGACTAAGGAAGGAAGATTACTACACCCCAGTCCCTGAAATTTTAAAAACTACCAAGAAGTCCCCAAGCGTTGTGTGAAAAAAAATTTAGAATGTGTAAAAATATTCAAGTTTATTGTAAAAATGGAAAAGTATAATTAAATTAAGATACTATGTAGAATAAAAATAAAATATAGATATAGATATAAATATGATTATAATATTTTTTAGTTTTTCTATTTTAGTATATTTATTATTGTTTAATTATTTAATATTATTTAAATGGTACTTAATAAATAAAAATTATATATTTTATAAGTAACTTGTCATTTGCAAGTAATATTAAATAATTTACAAGTCATACTATGAAATTTTCAAGTGATATGGGGAATTTACAATGCAAATATAATTGCCAAAAATCTTATCATCCGAAGAGGAATTTACAATGCAAATATAATTGCCAAAAATCTTATCATCCGTAGACCTTGGTGTAGAAGTCATCATCACTACTAGAACCTCGCTAAAAACCTTACCAAAGAACTTCTTGTTGCTAGAAACCACGTTGGAGCCTTGCTAGAAGGAGGAAGGAAGAACAGATATTCCTTAGCCCTTATAAGAAGTTTTGAAATTATCAAATACCTGGGGTGCAAGTAACTTCCTTCCATATGGGCCTTCCATGGTCACTGTCTATTATTCTCCCTCTCCATAGTATATCAAACATGTAGTTCCTTCAAGTAAATGAGTGAATTTCAATGGAGAATTTTTGGTCTATCATATGAGGCAGGGACAGAACTACATGCATCAATTTAGGGGCAACCACCCCCTAAAAAAAAGAAAAGAATTTTTTACTTTGCCCCCTAGCTTTTTGAGAACATAACTGGTAACGCACTGACCATTGCAAGAAAATCACATTGAACTAGGAATAACAGGAGGCTTCCACACCACACTTTTTGATTATTTTTAATAGATATAATCTTTTCCTTTCTTTAATAAAATTATTTAATATTACTTTATCTACATAATATATGTATCTATTATTTTTTAAAAAAAATAAATCATCCTACTTAAAACTTTTATGTGCTCTCATTAATATTTTAAAATAAATAAAATACAATAAAGTTTCTGAAAAAGATCTTTATTTCCAAATTTTTTAAGAACAACTAAGAATACAAGTATATCTTAACTCTTACTCTTTTATAATTTTTTTTTCAATTTCTTTAATAATACTCTCTACTCTTCATATAAAAAAAAAATACAATTTTACAGCAAATAAAGGACAAATTTATTACAATAAATTGTTGTTGTATATATTGAGAAATATAATTTTTTGTTATATTTCATTGGGAAAATCCCAGTTAAATACCAAAGAACAAGAATAATTCCAAAAACATAAACACAACTTGTTGTAATTCCAATTAACTACTATAGTAGTAAATTGGAAATAAAATGTGGATGTAAAAATACCAGAGTACCCTTGTATATCCTTATACATTTTTCCTGAAGCTTGATGCCCATTTTCCTATCTCCCTTACCGTAGCCTTCACACTTGCCAGAGACACCCAAATCATCGATTAAACCATGGGTGGCTGATCTATGTGTGAGCCGATCTGTGTGCAACGGTGAGATTCGTAGTGGTACCATAGGTTTTCAATCTATGTGTGACAAAACCATGGGTGGCTAAGTAGTAAAGAGTGATAAAGCTATCACCGACTCCAACACCATCTTTGACCACCATCACCATCACTAATGCAAGATCTCGGCGTATTTTCGAAGTTGACCGGTTTGGGTGTTCTGATCTTTAATGCTTTCATGCATTCTACGAGCAACCATTTGACTTTCAAAGTTGAGAGGCAACAATGATGGGGGAAGGTTTAACAGCAATGAACAACTTCTTCCATCTTCTTCTTCTTCAATTTTGTGATTGAAACTCTTTGAATAGCATAATGTTGCATAGAAAATTTCTTTCCAAATTCTCACTTCTCTCTTATTTGTTTAGAAATTTTGACTGTATTGATATGGATGAATGGTGAAGAGAAAGAAGGGAAAGGAAGGAGAGGCTCTTTTTTTTTTTTCCCCCTTTGAACAATCTTACTGATGATGGTGTATGTAGTTGTAAATTCTCTAGTATTACTTAAAAATCAACTAGTATTAGTTAGAAATTCACCTACATCAGTTGAAAATGACAAGTCTTAATTTAATATGCCTAATAATTCCATTTATAGGTCGTAGTAAATTAACAAGTGAATCAGGAAAATTAACAAGTAATCTTAGGGAATTAAGATGTGGTCCTAGTGATCATGATGTAGTTGTAAACTTCCTAGAATCACTTGGAAATTCACTTTATCAATTGGAAATGACAAGTCTTAATTTAACATGTCTAAATAATTCCATTTTACGAGTTAAAGTGTATTAACATGTGATAACTATGTATTCGCAAGTTAAAATCATAAATTTGCAAGTGCTATTGGACTATTTACAAGTTAAAAGCATTCTCTATAGATCATGATTGATACAATATCATTGACATGTGATAATCGTGCATTTACAAATGAATATCATATATTTGCAAGCGATGTTGGGATTTGGTATTTATATCCCAATGGTCGACCATCAAGTAATCAACATGGATTAAATGTAAATGTGCGAGAATCAATTGTAAATCAACATGGATCAAATGTAAATGTGCAAGGATCAATCATAAATCAACATGGATCAGTTGCAAATAAACAACACGCACAAATAATCAACGTGGATTAGTTACAAGCGTTCTCTAATTGATACAATATCATTTACATGTGATAATCATGTATTTACAAGTGACTATCATGCATTTGCAAGTGGCATTGGGCTATTTGCAAGTGCTTATCGGATCTTGTGCTTTTGTCCTGATAGTCAACTATCAAAGGTGATGGTCAACTAGTGTATCAATTGTCATGCTTAACTGATACATTATTATTTACATATAATAATCGTGTATTTACTATTTACAAGTGAATATCATGTATTTACAAATGAATATAATGTATTTACAAGTGACTCTAAGTTATTTGCAAGTACTTGTCGGATCTAGTGCTCATGTCCTAATGCTTAGTCAAGTTATAGAAATGATGGTCGGGTAGTTGATCAATCCATCAATTATCATGCCTAACTGATATAATGTCATTTGCCTGTGATAATCGTGCTTCTAGAAATAAATATTATGTATCTCTAAGTGAATATTGTGTATTTATAATTGATGATGGGCTAGTTACAAGTACTTTTTGGATCTAGTACTTGTGTCACAATGGTTGGCCATCAAAGGAGGCCTCATATCATGGTCAATCAGTGTGCCAATTGTCAAGTCTAACTGATACAATGTCATTTATAAGTGAGTATCGTATATTTACAAGTGAATATAGTGTATTTACAAGTAGTTGTTAGAAAAGTCACTAGCTCCAGAAAGTCATTTGAGGAAGTTGTTGATATTAACTTGCCAAGGTCAGAGTCACTTGTAATTTGTAGCTTCCCTCGGTATTCACTTGTAAATACATTATATTTACTTGTAAATATATGATTATTACATGTAAATGACGTTGTATTTGGTAGACATGACCATTGATGGACAGGTTGACCATCGCAAGAGGCCTCCTCTGATGGTCGACCATCAAGATATAAGTAACAGATCCGATAAGTATTTGCAAATAGCCTAGCATCACTTGTAAATACACGATATATACTTGTAAATATAAAATTATCACATATAAATGACATTATATCAGTTAGGATCTTTAGAGCATGCATGTAATTTGTAAATGGCCCATTAACAATTATCAATATACTGCTTTAACTTGTAAATACATGATTTTCACATGTAAATAGTTTGGTATCATATTGAACATATCATATTCACTCATTGAATTCCTTCAAAAAGATATTTCAATTAGTCAAAATGTAAACCAAGAACGTAGAGCAAAAAATTATAGAGTCAACATTACAAGGAAAACCACTATAATTCTCAAAATAACAACTCACATCTACCAAGTTTATTCCATTACAATATTGATTTGATTAATTGCCATTACTACCTAGAACACAAACTACAACAATATAATAGTCAACAAAGCTATTGTCAATTTCTTACACTTTTGCTTGTATAATGCCACATCTTTCTTGGGTGAATTTGTATCCATCTCCCTTATCAATCCTTTGCTTGTTTGGGTTGTATCCCTTTTCAACTCTTTTAGATGCCTGATAGCCTAAGCAAATAGAGAAGTTTTGTTTATCTACAAGTATAAAAAGACAGTTTTAGTAGGAGTTTTTCATCTATATTTATAAACATCAAATCCCATATATAATTAAGTTGCAATATCTCTTTTCTCCCTTCCACACACAAACATTGTTCCATGAGTTTGATTAACCGAATAATGGATCTCACACATGTTAGTTCAGTTGGCATCCCAAGAGGGGGTGAATTGGGAAGTTTGGATTCTTTTGTGAAAATGAAATATAGTAGTAATAATAAAAAGTTACTGAAAAATAGAGTATAAGAAATAAAGAGCAATGACAAAGTAAATGAGAAGAGGGCACAATGATTTATCTTGGTTCGGTATACTCCACTTGACCTACGTTTAGTTCTCAAGCCACCACTTGAGATTTCTCCACTATCTTTTGCAAGATTTGAATGGGTTCTTGCAAAAATCGCAGTACATCCCAGCTCGGACTTTGAGCTGAACAAGAATCTTTCACTCTTCTCACTCAAGAGTAAGAACAACCTCTTAGTGTATTCTCACACTAAGTACTATCTATAAGTATGTAAAAATATACAGATCACAATATGAAAACTCTCCCTCAAAAGAGTGGATATGAAAGTTTAAGAACATTAAATAAGCTAAGCAGATGATAGGTAAGCTTTGAATGAATCAGTAATCAATTAAGCAAAGTTTTGGTATTTTTATGTTTTTCCTCGTTACCCAACATATTAAATGAGGTCCTATTTATAGCTTTGGAGCAAAACTATCCGTTGGAAACAAGAATTAGTCGTTGCTCTTAGAAAAATAGCCATTCACCTACCACATTAAATGTGTCTGTCAGAGGTTATGCGGATAACCTCATTAGGTTATGTGAATAATGAGTGACTGTTGACTCTTAGTTTCAACGTTATGAATTCGTTATGCGGATAACTGCCTAGGTTATGCGGATAACATTCATCCCAGAATAACTAAGCTTTATCTCAAAAACATTTTCATGGAAACCTATTCAGTTGTTCAAATAACTTTAAATTTTCTCAAACTGAGTTTTTGGAAAACATAGGTTATTAGGATAACCTCCCAGGGTTATGCAGATAACCCATTTAGCTCAAGAAGGACCATGAGTTTTATAACATAGGTTATGTGGATAACCTATTTAACTGAGGAAAGTCTAAGGGTACTGAAACATAGGTTATGCAGATAACCTATTTAACAGAGAAGAGTCCAAGTGTTCTGTAACACACGTTATGCGGATAACCTCTATAGGTTATGTGAATAACGAGTTGCACAGTACAAGTGGCCTTCACTGTTTACTCCCTTATGCGGATATGGTAACCACCTTATTAGGGTAATCACCTGGATAGACATGAGGACATGGTACACATCCATGTTATGCAGATAACCTCAACCTTTTTCATGAAATCGAAGAAAGAATACTTAGAAAAGCTTTGAAATTGAGACTTTATCCTCATAACCTTCATTAGTTATGCGCATAAGGTAAACCTTTTCATGAAAGCAAAGTGAGAACACTAAGAAACAACTTTGAAATTGAGAGCTTATCCTTATCACATTTGAATGTTATGCGCATAAGATAACTCTTTTTATAAAAACCAATTTGAAAACATGAACTAATTATTAATTGTAACATCCATAAATTTCCATATATGATTTTTAATACGGTTTATGTTTAGAATATGAGGAATAAAGATATACACTGAATAAAGATATACAATGAATTATGATTTCAATAAGTTACATTGAATTCTAATGAGCATACACTGAATGAAGATATACAATAAGTAGTGGTTTCAATGAGTTACATTGAATTCTGATGAGTATTCACTGAATGAAGGTATACAATAAATAGTGGTTTCAATGAGTTACATTGAATTCTTATGAGTATACACTGAATGAATGTATACAATAAATAGTGGTTTCAATGAGTTACATTGAATTCTGATGAGTATACACTGAATGAAGGTATACAATAAATAGTGGTTTCAATGAGTTACATTGAATTCTGATGAGTATACACTGAATGAAGGTATACAATAAATAGTGGGTTCAATGAGTTACATTGAATTCAGATGAGTATACACTGAATGAAGGTATACAAAAAATAGTGGTTTCAATGAGTTACATTGAATTCTTATGAGTATACACTGAATGAATGTATATAATAAATAGTGGTTTCAATGAGTTACATTGAATTCTTATGAGTATACATTGAATGAAGATATACAATGAATAGTGGTTTTAATGAGTTACATTGAATTGTGATGAATTGATGTCACTTGTTGGTCAAGACATCAACACTATAAATACCCCTCCCATTTCTTCATTTCAACACATCACTAGTTGAGAGTGAGAGTTGGGAGTAAGTGAGAGAAAGAGAAAGCCGAGGGAAAGAAAGAGAGTGTGAGTGAAAGAAAAGGAAAAGAAAGGAAGGTTAGCTTCAAGTAAGGTACTTAAAAAAATTCAAGAAGGAAGGCAAGCTGCTTAGCTCAGGATACTTTTCGGTGGAGGTAGTATATTATTTATTTCATGCATTTTTTGTGAATTAATTATGGATGTTATGTGATATTATTGGATGAGTTGTTTCAATATAAATGTTTTGAAATATGTCTAGTATTAAGAGAAAACTCTGTTGAGACTTTTATAGATGCATGAAATATGAGTTATTTGGTTGTTTGCATAACTACCTGATTATGAGCATGATTTGTATGAATGAATATATATACTACTGAGATTTTCCCAAATCTCACACCAAATGACTAACAATGTTAGGGCCAAGCACAAGCAAAGGCAAAGGCAAGGAGGTGGTTAAGTAAGAGGAAGCATGCTGGAAGATATTATTTTAGAATAAATGTATTGAATTATGCTGATATGTTCTGGAACAACAATCAGATAATTACAGTATAATTGGCTTGATTTTTATTAATTAAAGTAAACTTTTAGTTAAGTTATTGTCTTTTGAGCAACCAAATTTTGAAAAGTTTAAAAGTTTAATTGTTCTAGGTTTTTAATTATTTCCGCTAGATATATGAAATATGATTAAAAGCCTAGTAAGTTAAGGTGTTACATTTTTGGTATCAGAGCAAAGATCTGGGCAAATCTTTGTAATGAGAGAGGATAATAATCCTCTTAGTTAGAGTTTTCCCTTGAATATAAGATATATTTCCTTTAAGAAATCTGGCCTAAGATTGTTTGAGTGGCATATGAGATTATCTTAAGGATAGCTTATGATAGTTGCGGGATTAGTTGAGGATATTTTACAAAGTGCATTATCCTTATGTTTTTAATCTTTTCAGAGTTTGATTGTAGTTAGATCGTATTAGTAAAGAGATGATGTAGGATCACAGAGGATCCTAGTAGGGCTCAGAGATTACAGCAGATTTCATGGTCGAAGTAAACCAATTGTGAGGTTATAGTAGACCTCTAAAGAGTATGAGATGATGGGAAAGATTGATGAGCCCTACAGATCTAATAGTTCTCTGAAAAAGGATGGCCTAAGATAATTTTAGAAAGATATAAAACATCATTAATCCGCAGCTAGTATGAATGTTTACCTAAGGCTTTTCTCTAATGCCAAGCCACTGGCTAGAATATAACTTATAGACGTGATGGTAGGTTGCTGATGAGTATAAAAGCAAGTATCCTACCTAGAAAATGAGATCAGTGGCAAGATATTTTTATTAATGAATGTAAGAGGCCAATAAGAAATAAATGATAGTTATGAAAAGAATCAATGGGGGCAACTAATGTATAAAAGAAAGTTAGAAAAAAAAAAGATGAGTATTACCCAAGTGCAAGAATTTGACCTAAGCCTAATCAAGATCCTATAAGGGAAGACATAGGATCCAACAAGATTTTTAGTAATGACAGCCATATAGTAGTTACTAAATGAAAGTATTGCCTGAATCCAGGAAGCAACCCATAGTACTAGTCCCTTCATGTATAGTCCTACTAAGAGTAAGAAAGCACACCTCTAGGGAAGAGGTAGGTCAGTTCATGAATTATAATAAGCAAGTTTGGGTTAACTGTATTATTTGGATTAAGCAGGTAGCTTTCTCGAACTAAACCAATGACTCCAAATCCAAAGGATTGTTAAAGCTATGTACAATAAATATAGTGATGGATATGGGAAGATATGTTTAATTCTAGATTTCCTTGGTATGGTACTAGAAGTCAAAGAGATTCTTAGAAGGGCATTAGGATTATAAGCTCCCTGCAAGTGAATGGGTTGAGCTAGTACTTGATGCCATATCGGGTCAAGAATTCTGAAACCGTATCAAGAAGTTTCCCTCAAGGTTGAGTGTTTCACACTCTGAAAGACTGTGTCATTGCCTAAACACTCCAAGCAAAATGCTATCATGAAAAAAAAGGTTGAGATAATAGAAGTCTCTGATGAGGATCTAAAGGAAGATCCGATAGAGATAATTAATAGCAATACTAGATTTGACAATAGTAATTGATCCCTATAAGCCAATGTCATGACAATAAGCATATAGTAAGATGCTGACTTAAGGATAGTAAAGGAAAGAGACTATGGGTTGAGGCATGATGATGTATCATGACCAGTAAGGATATAATGAAAGTAGTAGTAAATGTAATTGTGAAGTTCAAGTTGTTATCAATTGCAATTATTAATTGCAAGGTAAGAGTTATTAAGATACGAAGAGGTGTTCAACAAAGGCTGAAGGTACAAGTATAAACCTCTCAAATGACTATAGTAGCAGTAAATGAATATACTCCTGGTCTAGATCCCTTACAAGTGATTCTTAATTGTCAGGGATCTTTAGTAGTAAACCATTGAGTAGCTACAACAGGTTGTTAATGCTCAGAGACAACTGGGAGAAAGTTAGAGCCCTTAAGGTTCCACTATAACGCGATAGCTTTAAGCAAGTCAGTAAGTTCCTTCAGGACAAGCTGTAAGGTAATTGGTTGAGACTACCAGCCACCAATATACTATTGTGCAAGTGTTAGCTTTCATCCTTTGATAGTAAATTTGATGTGCAAGTTGCCAAAAAATAGATTGTCAACCCTAAAAAAAAAATTTTCAAAATAATGGACTGCACATCGAAAATGGAAGCTTAATGGTAAAGGAGGCTGACCAATGGTGGCAAAATATGAAATAAGCTAATCAGGTAAAGGGAACTTTATTGACTTGGGAAGTATTATAAGAATAGTTTTACAAAAAGTATTTTCCCTAGTCTGTAAGAGAAAGTGGAATTATAAGAATCCGCTAAGATGTGAATAAGTCAATCATTGAAGGTACAATCAATTGGTTTGATACCCAATCTTCCTTCAACAGTATGTTGGTAAGTGACGGAGGATAGAGAAGCTGGAAAAGGACTTGAGGCTAGCCATAAGAAAAGAGTTGTCCCGATGTAGCTTTAGATTTTTAGTTCAGTAATTGAAGTGAACCGAATTTCCAAAAAGAGTTTGAGTCATAAGTATGTACTCTAACACCTTTGGTCAATATGATAAGAAGTCATGGAATAACATCGGATTCAAGAAGCAAGGCAATAAGCACAGAGGAGACAATTGAGTAAGCCAGCTCTTGTTTTTAAGAATGCGGAAAGGCTCATTGCAAAAGGCTATGCTTAGCAATGAAAAATGTGTGCATCAAGTGTAAAGAGTCAGGATATTATACCTATGATAGTACTATGGAGGTGGCCAACTCCAGACCATACATACAGGATAAAGTCTTTGTGCTAATCTCAGTATATGGCCTATAAGTCATTTGATCTTAGTAAAGGTATGATTTAGGTGCAGGCCGAATCCTATAACTATGCTAAGAAGTTGGGTCTGGAAGCTACTATTATATAAGTTATACGAGCATGTCTTGATGAGAAACAAGGCTATAATCTCCATTGTCTGTCTAAATAAGCATTGTGGCAATACAAAAAAAAAAAGTTGCACGCCTTTTCCTAGTAGTAATGTGAGCGTTGGCATGAATTAGGTTTTTACAGATAATCTCCTTCCAGATTGTAAGAACAAGATGATGATGTTGCCTACCCCTTGAACATGTTCCATGTGTTGAGATTAAGTTAAATGTTATTTTGGACAGCTCAAGCTGAGAAATGCTTGAAAAAGGATGTAAAGAACAGACATGAAAGTTTGATAAGGATTCAATGCCTCTAAAACGAAAAGTTAGTAATGGATTTTTGATGTTTAAGATATGAGGTATAAATCTAAGGTATAAAGTATTAGCCTAAGGTGAAAATAGTAGCAAGCACTTGGAGAACTATGAAACCTTGAGATAGTGGATTGCTGAGCTTAGTTTGAAATCTAGCAAAAAGAAAGTTCTTGGCCAAAAGATCTCACAATGAATGAAATCTTCCATTAGTTGCCAAGGAGATGAAAAAGGGAGGTAGCTCTTGGGAATAAGCCCAATTGAGCAAAGAGATGAAATCCTCCATATGATAAAAGCGGCCGAGGCAAGGCAGATGAGAGGTTGCTCTTGGGGAGAAGCCCAATTGAGTAAAGAGATGAAATCCTCCATCAGATAAGTTACTAAGGCAAAGTAATGGAAAGTGGCTCTTGGGGTGATGCCCAATTGAGTAAGAATGAGTAATGGTGAGAGGTCGAGACTAAATCCTAACTAGGCTAGCAAGAGACTTTCGAAAGGTAGAAAAGTTTTCCTTAACCTGCTAAACTACTGATTGACCTTGGCTGAATAGCTAAGAAAAGTTATGTATGAGAACAGACAGAGTAGTAATGTTGAAGAGCAAAGAGTGAATAACTATTGCCTTAATATTATTTAGACCCCAACTCACAAAGAACCAAACGATTTTAAAGGCTATGATAGGAGGAGTAGAGTACAAGGTTCAGGGGTATGTTTATATGTAAAGGCATAGTGGTAAGATGAATCTCTAACCTAGCACAGGCTAAAGAAAAAAAGAAGTAGTATGAGTATTGGGATTGAATGTCCTAGAGTTAAAAACAGTAAATTATCCAGATGTCACACAGATGAGTTATGGCTTAAAAGGAAGCCTAATGTCGCATTCTCTAAGTCCAAGAATGGCAAGAGTGCAGCAGTACCCCTCAACACTTTACAGTTAAGCGTGGTAAGGGAAATGGTATGATGAGTAACCTATTGGGAAGTATTAAAAAGTAAGAAAGATGTGCTGATAGTTAAAAATTGGTCACTATGAATCAGGATAATACCAATTAGTTATACTAAGGTACCTATTAGGCTACATGAATAAAAGTATGAGCAATTTATTGTGATTCTCTGAGATGATGTGTTAAAAGTACTCTAAATATTTAGAGGAGCATGAAAGACAACTGAGAATTTTTGAAATATAATTAAAGAAAAAACTTGCTGAACTTAATAGATGGGAGCTGGGCTCCAAGAAGTAAGGTTAGTAGGTTACAGAATCTCCCATATGAATTGCAATAGATCCTAGTAAAGCAAGTAAAGTTATGAAATGGGAGAGACCGAACACTAATAGAGACGAAAGGTCTCTGAGTTTAGCAAGAAGTTCTGAAAAAAAAAATTTCTCTCAAATTGTCTTGCTGCTTAGTTAGAAGAGAAAGCTTTTGTGGGAAATAGATTATGAAATGAGTTTTTACAAGCTAAAGAAGTTAAACCTCCTCCCCTGAGATAATTAATCATGATCCAATAATAACCCTAAGGGTCTATAATGATGAAAGTAAGTGTTGGATCAGGGTACGAGTAATGTAACAGGGTTGAGTGGTAGGTACTAGCCAAAGTTTTATGTGATAATTTTTATGAAAAGCATGTTTCCACTTATAGCAGCGGTAAGTAATGCTCTCAAGAAGTAAAGTGACTAAAAGTTGTTATAGCTAGTATAAGTTATCTATGGTATTACCATAGAAGTGTTTGAGATCACAATATCCTCAAGTAATTATGAGATAAGAGAAAAGTTGAACTTGAGGCACAGAAAGTAGAATAAAAAAAAAGATGTGATGACTTTGTAAGTGTCATCTAGACAAAGCTGATGAGATGAGCTTATGCCTTAGTAGAAAGATTATTCATGTAGATAGCCTAAAGTTATGAAAGAAGAGAAATGAATGATGTCTGGTGCCAATGAAGAGAGTATAGTATGAACAAGATAAGAGAAAATTATGGAAGTAAGAATAAGGATGTTATAAATAGAAATTTCCTATACCCTTAAAGTAAAGATAGTTTATGATGTCCTCATAATTTTCAGTTCAAAAAGTATGAATCAGACCTTTCAAATGCCATAAATAAGCAAGATACCAGAGTAAAATATTGACTAATAAGTCAAACAAGTAAGAAGTAAAAGTATTTCTCTGGTAAAAAAAATGGTATGGAAAATTGGGACACAAGAGGTACTAAGATATGTTTTAAATTTCGAGGACGAAATTTTGTTTAAGGGGGATAGAAATGTAACATCCATAAATTTCCATATATGATTTTTAATACGGTTTATGTTTAGAATATGAGGAATGAAGATATACACTGAATAAAGATATACAATGAATTATGATTTCAATAAGTTACATTGAATTCTAATGAGCATACACTGAATGAAGATATACAATAAGTAGTGGTTTCAATGAGTTACATTGAATTCTGATGAGTATTCACTGAATGAAGGTATACAATAAATAGTGGTTTCAATGAGTTACATTGAATTCTTATGAGTATACACTGAATGAATGTATACAATAAATAGTGGTTTCAATGAGTTACATTGAATTCTGATGAGTATACACTGAATGAAGGTATACAATAAATAGTGGTTTCAATGAGTTACATTGAATTCTGATGAGTATACACTGAATGAAGGTATACAATAAATAGTGGGTTCAATGAGTTACATTGAATTCTTATGAGTATACACTGAATGAATGTATATAATAAATAGTGGTTTCAATGAGTTACATTGAATTCTTATGAGTATACATTGAATGAAGATATACAATGAATAGTGGTTTTGATGAGTTACATTGAATTGTGATGAATTGATGTCACTTGTTGGTCAAGACATCAACACTATAAATACCCCTCCCATTTCTTCATTTCAACACATCACTAGTTGAGAGTGAGAGTTGGGAGTAAGTGAGAGAAAGAGAAAGCCGAGGGAAAGAAAGAGAGTGTGAGTGAAAGAAAAGGAAAAGAAAGGAAGGTTAGCTTCAAGTAAGGTACTTAAAAAAATTCAAGAAGGAAGGCAAGCTGCTTAGCTCAGGATACTTTTCGGTGGAGGTAGTATATTATTTATTTCATGCATTTTCTGTGAATTAATTATGGATGTTATGTGATATTATTGGATGAGTTGTTTCAATATAAATGTTTTGAAATATGTCTAGTATTAAGAGAAAACTCTGTTGAGACTTTTATAGATGCATGAAATATGAGTTATTTGGTTGTTTGCATAACTACCTGATTATGAGCATGATTTGTATGAATGAATATATATACTACTGAGATTTTCCCAAATCTCACACCAAATGACTAACAATGTTAGGGCCAAGCACAAGCAAAGGCAAAGGCAAGGAGGTGGTTAAGTAAGAGGAAGCATGCTGGAAGATATTATTTTAGAATAAATGTATTGAATTATGCTGATATGTTCTGGAACAACAATCAGATAATTACAGTATAATTGGCTTGATTTTTATTAATTAAAGTAAACTTTTAGTTAAGTTATTGTCTTTTGAGCAACCAAATTTTGAAAAGTTTAAAAGTTTAATTGTTCTAGGTTTTTAATTATTTCCGCTAGATATATGAAATATGATTAAAAGCCTAGTAAGTTAAGTTGTTACATTAATCATATAAATATATGCCTTATTTAATATTGGGACAAGCAGAATTCGAAGTTTAACTACCTTCTTTTACAAATAGACTCCTAAAATACATGAAACAATTCTTCAACCTTCAGGAATCTCGAACTTTATTCTATGTATGACTTGTAATCCTTTGATATTAGAATTTCGAGTTCAATGTTATTTAGAATCATCAAAATCATCTGAATTAACAACACAAACATCATTCTTTTCCCATGAAGGTTTGGCTTATCACATCTAATTTTGTTCCTTTTATATTTCTTTGAAAATGTAATGAAAAATGATATGAGGAACCTAAAACAACCTAACAGCTTTTAGAAGCAACTCATTGCAAGCAATATTTAAACCAAAATTTGTGCATATATAACAAGCTGAGCATGAATGTATAACCATTTCGAAACTAGCTCAAACCATAATCTTTGTCATCCAATTCTAGCCAACCTAGTCACTTGAACAAAGGAATCTCTCAGAAGCATTTTATCAAGCATTTCATGGGCATACTTTAAAATATTATGGAATATAACTAGGGCAATCACATGAACAATACTAGTGTTGGAATTTTTGGGATTGGACCGCTCATTAATGGGCTGACTCAATATTAGTGGCATGGAATTAATTAATCAATTGAAAGATTAATTAATTAATTAAATTCAAAAAGAAAATGGATAATTATGGAGGGAGCAGTTATTAAGAGAACCCTCTCCGCTTATTCTCTCCAATTTTTCTCTCCCATTCACACTCTCCCTCTCTCATAGTGGGCGAAATCTCTCCCATGGTGCTATTTGCTATGGATAAAGGATTAGAGTCCTTTGTGGTTCCAATTAACCATGTGGAATGGAAGAATTGATAAAATTAGATGAATAGGGATGGAATTAGTAGAATATTAAGCCTAAAATGTATGAAATTTCTATCTTCTACTAAAATTCTTCAGCTAGTACTAAGAAAAATCACGGTTGAAGGACAAACTAAAGAGAAATCAAGGAAGACAGACAAGTAGAGCATCAAAACGCAACCATAGAACTATAGTTAAAATTAAAGTTTGATATTCACATTCCAATTCTCAAAGAGTTTCTCAGCAAGCAAAATTATAAGAAAGGGGGTTGAAAGGAAAGAGAAATTGAAGAGAATGAGAGTGAAAAAGAGGCAAAAATATACTTGCGGAGAGAGGGGGGCCATCTTGTTGGTGAGAGTGCTGGCAACAATTTTGAGCGTGTGAACGTAAAGAAGGAATGGTGAAGGAACACAAAAGAAATGGTGGAGGAACCACATATGGTGAACACAAATCTAATGGAGGAAGAAATTAGATCAATTAAGCCCAGATCTTCAGATTTATCCCTGCGCTTGAACTCATGACAACTATGGGGAGCAAAATTGAACAAGCGACCTTTTGCACACACATCAAAAAAACAGAAGCCCTGTCTTGGGATCGGTGCTCAACGACTTTTGACGGACTAGCTGATGAGAGATTGCTGGCAGAGGACAACAACGTGGAGGAAGGGTTATCGATGGTGGAGGGGAACGGTAGAGGTGAAGACATGAGAATTTCCTTGGATTGTCTGTCATTAGGAGTCAGTCTTTTTTGCATCCAATTTTAATTGTAATTTGATGCCCTGTAGTTAATTGGAATTAAGGTAATTCTTTAACCTTTTTAGAATTATCTTCCTTCTTTGCTATTTAAATGTCATTTTCCCGATTTCATTTTTATTTTTAAATTTTAATAAATATTATTAGATTAATTTATTTTAATTTAATGAATATTTAAAGTGATGTTTCAAATAATTATTATTAATAATTGTAATAATAACTCTCACCCCCCACCCCAAAAAAAAAATATTCCTCATTCCGTCCCTGATATGAGCGATCATCATTTTCTTAGGAGAAGGAAAAGGATACAACCACAAGTTAGTATTGCCGGTAGGAGGAAAAGGAGGCAAGGAGGAACTTATGAAAGAACACAATAAAAGTATCATTCAACCTTTAAAGAAAAATGCTTCAAAGAAAGATATACTAGCACTAACTATTTTATTAAAATTGCATTTTTTTCCTCAAAAAGATGTTTATACAAAATTGTGAAATTATAAAAAGAATAAAATATTTCTTTTTGTTTAATTAATGAATATTATAATTAATGGATTTCTTCTCCATAATTTTTCTTCTTTGTATTTGATTGAAAATTGAGTACTGATATTAGGGGAAAACGCGGACAAGGACCAAGGAAGGAAGACGACTACACTTGAGTCCCTAAAATTTTAAAAGCAACTAAGAAGTCCCGTGTGAAAAAAAAAAATTTGAGAATATGAAAAAATATTCAAATTTATTAAAAAGGGGAAAAGTATAATTAAATTAAAGTAAATATAGATTTTGGAATAAATATAATTATATATTTAATAATTTTATATTAGTATATTCATTTCATTATCGTTCA
Source organism: Adenanthera pavonina (assembly GCA_026686845.1). NCBI lineage: Eukaryota > Viridiplantae > Streptophyta > Magnoliopsida > Fabales > Fabaceae > Adenanthera > Adenanthera pavonina. Next base: position 2,797,729 of record JAIVEN010000019.1, on the reverse strand, counting down.
ATTACTTATTATTTATGTAATTAATTTTTATTATATTAGTAATAAATATTAAATTTATTATATATTATTTATAAAATACAATATCGATATAAATATAAATCATATATATCAATTGTATATTTTATAAAATAAAAATAAATTATATATTTTCTGAGTAACTTGTCAATATACAACTAAGGAATTTACAACTTGAATATGATCTGTTGAGTCCTCCCTAAAAAATTCATTAGAGAAGTCGTTGTTGCCAAAACCTCATTGAAAATCTTATGGAGAAATCGCCTCACCAACGAGAGCAAGGAAGGAAGGTTAGAGTCTTGGTTTTAACTATCTTTCTTCCTTGGTCCTTGTGTGTGATTTCTCCTAATTTTGAAATATAATATAATTAGAATATGTAGAGGCTTCAAGAAAACCAGAGCTTCGATGGAGAATTTCTGGTATGTTGTATATGAGATCATCGCTGTCGAGTGGAAGGGAAGCAGCACATGTGGTGGCATTGCCAGTGTAAGGAAAAGTAAACACCGAGGAATTTATGCACAAACATAGGTGCTTTCTCCTCAGCAATTTAAAAAAAAGATATAACAATACTTATTCTGTTACTTAAATTGTGTTCGCTTTTTTTTCTCACAAATATCACAAAGATGTTCATACAAAATTGTGAAATCAGAAAAAAATAAATAAATTTGTTTAGCTAATGAATATTACAATTAGAAGATTTCCTCCCCGCTCTTATTTGTATTTGACTGAAAATTATGAATATTATTTTACACGCATCAAATAATTAAATAACAAGAAATACACTAAAGTAAGCAAAACGGTTAAAAATATTATTATATGTATTTCTATTTCTATTGTATTGTTATTCTATATTTTATTTTATTTAATTATAATTTTTATATTTTTTAGTAATTTAATTACACAAGGCCCAGAGGACTTCTCAGTAGTTTTTGAAATTTTAGGGATACAAGTGTAGTTATTTTCCTTCCTTGGTCTATATCTGTGATGTACCTAATGATAATACTCAAAATTTTCTGTCAAATTTGAAGAAGAAAAATTATGGATAAGAATTACTCAAATTCTAATACGCATTAACTTAACAAAATGGAATCTTTCATTTTTTTTTTAATTTTACAATTTTGTATAAACGTTTTTGTGAAGAAGAAAATCACAATTTTCAAGTTCATCCTTATTTCCTTTTCCTTTTATTGGCAATGCCCCACATTAATTATCATAGCATGTAGATATATCCTCACTCTTTCACTTCGAGAATGGCAATCCCTCACACAATTCTCCACTAAAACACTTTGATTTCCTAGAAACCACTAAATGTCTGATATACTCCCTCCGATTTTATATATATGATCTTTTATCTTGATCCTAAATATAAGACCCTTTATAATATATGAGGTAGTATTTATTATACATTTCTAAAAAAATGCCTCTATTTAATGTATCTAAAAAGAAAGAGAGAGAGAGATTAAATAGGGGTAGTTTTGGAAAAATGTTGGGATTTTTAGAGAAATCGAGGTAGTTAATTAGTTTTAATTCCAATTCTTAATCCGCATAATTCGGTTAAAATGATCTTGTATTAAGGACCAGTAGGAGTACTTTGGAGATGGAGATAAACAAAGGTAATTAATTAATATTGAAAACTAGCAAAAACCGGAAACAATGACCAAGGAAAGAAGATATCTACACCCAATTCCCATACCTTCCATTCTTCCTTCCTTCCTTCGACAAGGTTCCTGTGTTTTGTTTTAAGTACCATGTTTTGTTTTAATTTATAAAAATGTTTGAAGAAAACAAATAATTGAGTACATTTGAACTATTTTAAGAACAATCCATTTATAACAAATATTATTTCCAAGGGACACATTGTAAAGAGTTCAACTCAATTCAACAACTCTACATAACTAAAAATGACATATTGATATCCATGACCAATTCCACTAACATAATGCAATTTTATAATATGATAATTTTGTTAGTTGTGAGCAAGTTCAAAAAACTGGCAAAAAATCGGATTGGACATTGAACCGGTTAATACACATGTTCAAAGTTCAATAGTTCAACCAGTATTCAACTGGAATTAAACCGGTGATAATAAATTTAATAATTTTTAATTTTATATATTATATAAAAAATTAAAAATATTGTTAATAAGTTTCACAACCTAATATTAAAATCTAAATAAGTTAATATTATCTATAATTATATTTTAAATATAAAATAGTCAATTAATATTCTATTTTCATATTATTCGTCAAGTAAATTTATCATTATTAATAATTATATATTATAATAATGCTTATATAATTTTATAATATAGAAAAGAAATTTATACAAAACATAATACTGCTTAGTACTAAAAATAATATTATTTTATCTTAAAAACAAAAAAAAATTTAAAAAATTAAAAAATTAAAAAATAAAATAAAATAAAATAAAATCGGTTCAATAGGTTTTGCACCAGTTTGTGACTAGTTCAACCAGTTTTCCATTGGTTCTCATTGGTTTTGAAAATGGACAGTCAACATCTATGACTAGACCAGACTTGGTACCGGTTTTTGGTTCAACCAATCGGATCGGCCGGTCCAATCCCCTTTTTTGAACTTTGGTTGTGACAAACACAATCTTCCTAGGGAGATAGTGGGGTGTCATATGTAACACCTCACCTTTGGACACTTTTTCCATTAATATTGCCTCATTTGGACGTAGTATAAAGACGTATGAGAGTTAGAACCAATGAAAATCTCGAAACTACAAAAACTGCTTTCTGTACAATATTTCTACAATTGCACGGCAAACTTTAGAAATTTATAATTAAATGCACAAAAATTCTTATACTATATTTAAAGTCTTACATCTTGAATTTTATGGGAAAAATATGAAAATGGTGTTTGGACGCTTCAATTTGTCCAATTTATTCATATGAGTTTACTGTTTATTTTCAGCTTCCAGTTTTAGTCCAAATTCTGACCTATCACTTTAAAAAATTGATATCTCATAACTCTTAGGGGTATTTCATACTTTCTTTATATCATTTGAAAGTCCTACATGTTTATTTTTTAGACATATTTATCTTGTATATTTATTCCACTCGAACATGGCATAACATCATTTTAAATCATTAAAGGTTATAATATAACTTTTATTAGAACAGTTTTAAGAAAACTTACATAATTTTCATATAGCTCCAATTACATTCAAACTAGTGGCATATCAAACTTATGACATAGATCTGATCATATATATAAATTATTGAATTTTTAGAGTACTATACAATTTTATACTACCTTTCAAAACAAGCAGTACTTTACAGTAATAATTACAGTTTTCCAACATTGTCTAGTTTTGAATCTTCACTTACCATGCATAGCCACTTGAAATGTTCTTTGGCTTCCTAGAAAGCTCTTTATGTCTGCTTTCTAGGAATACATACCACTTATACTTTATGCCCTATTTTGGACTCTGCCTAATCTTATAACATACTAAATGGATATTTCATGACCATACATAAAGTATTTGGCCTCATAATGCTTCTACAATACCAAAACTCAATCCATATTCATTGCTAAACATTTTAAGATATCTGTCACACCTCATACTTAGACACATTTCTCATGTGATAGACTCCAAACATGTCCATTTATACATGGTTAAAGATTTGAATCCATTAAGAGTTAAAATCAGGATTTTTTAAAGTTTCAAGTACTGTTCAAAATACCAAATCTATTTTACTCGGTGAACTTTGAAAACTCATAACTAATTCTAAAAAAATATTTTTGATATAATTCAAGTCTTAAAAAATATTTTAAAAGATTCTCTACATGGGAAAAAAAGAAAATAGATATTTATTTAGCCAATTCTTACAGTTTATTTTTTTAAAACTTTATAGCAATGGTCAATTTCTGAAAACCCTATTTTTGACCACAATTTTGAAAAATCACCATAAATCATACACAACTCTAAATTGTGTGTTTTTGGTGTCCATGGAAAGATACACATGTCTAGTTTACAAGCATATATAGACTTATATATTAAACATCAACAAGTTTATACAGTACTCAATTTCTTCATCAGTGGTTAGTAAAGTCATTTACAATCTACAACTTTGCAAAATACATACTATGTACATATATGGTCATGACTAGGTCTTAAACTTGTACATGCATTACATAATATCTAGATGGACATAATTACATGTAAATGCAGTCCCAACACCATGCACATCATTTTTTCTAAATACTCCAAGCAAAAGATTAGAGAAAGCAAGTTCATTTTAATTAGCAACTTGTTTCTCCTTTCTTTTCTCGTCTTGGGAAGCCTTGCCATCACTTGACCTATAAGATAGATAGTTGGAAAGGGATGAGATTCAAAGAATCTCAATAGCAACTACCATCATGCTCACATATCATCATATATATTGCTAGAAATTATCATGGACACATCAAGCATTCAATGAAATCACTTGTGTACAAATATTTTATAAAAATTTGGGCAACACCTCCCCTTATATTTGAACATATCTTGGGTCACATTAACCCTTCAAACAATCCAAACAACAATGCCAAATCATCACAGGACAACATTTAAACATTAATCACATCATTCAAGTCAAGCAACATTCATGACAATACATGGGCATACATAGGTAAGTTAGCTACTTTTGTGCTTTCCAATATGCTTCAAACTTTACACACCCTTTCTTTAGTCTTTGGATCCTATAGTATCACAAAATAATGCCTTTAGCCACTAATTGCATAACCTCTCTCACAAAGTGGCAACTTTAACCCTAAAATTCTATTTTGTCATTCTTTGGGAGTTTCTTGTACAACATGCTTATCTTTGTTAGCAAGGCTGACTTCCCAAGAGGGGGGGGTGAATTGGGAAGATTGAAATTTTTCTACACAAAGTGAAGTAAGTGAAGATATCACAGTATAATGAAAACAACGTGTAAAACAAAGCAAGCTGAAAAGTAGAGATAAGGAGAAGAAAACTCAGTGATTTATCCTGGTTCGGTCTATCCACTTGAGCTACATCCAGTCCCCAAGACACCTCTTGAGATTTATCCACTATACAGCAAGAATTTCAACGGGCTTCTTGCTAAAGCCACAGTACACGAGTATGCTCTGTTTCTGAGCTCTCTCAAACTCTCCAAGCACTTTCACTATGTGCTTTCCAATCCCCTTGTGAATACCCCTCACAAGTAAATCTATCTCCCAGATGAAGAGTAGATTGATTACAATGAAATAACTCTCTTGAAAAGAGTAGATATGAAAGTTTAAGTACAAGTATAGAAGTTGAGAGGGTAAAAGCTTTTTGAAGAAGATTCAACAGAAATTCGGTATGTATAAGTTTGATTCATTACCCACAACTTCAAATGATGTTGTATTTATAGATTTAGGTCTCAAATATCTGTTAGAGACTAAATCTATCCGTTGGGGAAGTTATCCAACGGTTACTCTGAAAAACTATCCGTTTACCAACCGCATTTAATGTTTCTGACATACTGAAATTCGAATTTTGGTTGGTCAACAGATGAATTTCGAAGGAACCGAAGGTTAAAGCTTCCAACGTTAAAATACGAAGTTCGTCTGTCCATAGAGTGAAATTCGAATTTTGAAACTTATAAAGTATTTTCTCAATGTGACATGAATTTTCAAGAAGAAAGTTTTTCTGTAAATCGTGAACAGTGTTTTCAATTTTCTACAGTACCCTCAAAATTCGAATTTTGGATGCCCAAAATTCGTCTGTCCATTGAACGTTCAAAGAGGCACAGTAGTTCACTTTCTTCGAAATTCAAATTTTGACGTAGTGAAATTCGTCTGTCAGAGATCAATTTTGAGACTTAATTTCCTTTTGATTTCATATGAACTCTATCATAGTTTCAGACAAATTTCTTTGGTTTTCACAAGTTGTGTTTTGTCTGAAATTCGAATTTTGAAACTGTAAAGTTCGTCTGTCACAAAAAGGCTTCTTTCAGACTTATATGAAAATTCGAATGTTGCAAAGTCAAAGTTTGTCTGTCAGAGAGCATTTTTCAAACTCAATTTCTTCTTAATTTCAGATGAACTTTAACATAGTTTCAGATGAATTTCTTTGGTTTTCACAAATTGCATTTTGTCTGAAATTTGATTTTTGAAACTGTAAAGTTCGTCTGTTGCAAAGAAGCTTCTTTCAGACTATATGAAAATTCAAATTTTGAGCAACCAAAATTCGTCTGACAGAGAGTCATCTCTTCAGACCTATTCAGTTTTAGCTCGAAATTCGAATGTCCTAAGGCAAAGTTCGAATTTCCAACTTAGCAGTTTAGTTTAAACTTTCAACCTTCGTCTGTTTGTGGGTGTTTTCCAAATATTTCAAGATTTAACATAAAATTAACGTTTGAAAATATCTTTTCTTCAAATCAAAATCTTTTACCCAATCATAGCAAGAACTAAGACTCTACAAAAGATCTACCAGCAAATACTCATAAAGTCTTCACTTGAGATAGCTTTGATCTCCTTTGATATCTTCAATCCAAGCTCTTGAGTGTTGGTTTAGAATCATCAAAACTCTTGATTCAATAGTCTTAACCTATTTTGGACTCAAGGAATCCATTTTTGGGATCAAAATCATGAAATTCCCTTCCTATCATGAACCCTAAATCAGCCAAAAATTAGCAAAAATTATAGAAAAATCATAGCTCAACAAACTTGCAATCTAATAGCACATTCTTGCATCTTGAAGCCTATATGAAACTTTTCATGGTTTAGTTTCCTTGTGGCTTCATTTTCTCTCTCTACTCTCTCTCTAGGTAGAAATTTTCGAGGAGAAATAGTAAGAAATACTCCATGAAAACTCTTCCAAATACAAGAAAACACAAGAGGTTAACCATAACATGTTCTTTGGATACTGGAGAATCAAACTTTGCTTCTTGCTCTTATTCTTTGTCTCAATATTTTCGTGCTTCTCTCCCTCTTCTTGCCTCTGTCCAGATGTCCAAATGAAGAATAAGTGACTTAAAATGAAGCTAAACTCATCACTTGGAGGAAAGAGAACTAATAGGTGAACAATGCAAGTTAATTATTTAACCAATTTGAGTTAACTTTAATAAAGCTTTTTAATTAATTTCCCATGTGTCCCATTGTCAGTTTTAGATGTGTCTCACCTAATTTTTTTGGCCAAAAGTTGGTTTAATAATTTTTATGGACCAATATCCGCTTTATCAATTAAATTTATCCATACCGATTAAATATTTTTACTAAAATTATCATTATATTGGTACAGGATTATCCAAAAATTACTTTTGGTCCAAAATCATTATCTTAATCCAAAATATATTTTAGCAAGGTCCATTCACTGTCCTTGAATTGGTATTGTCTCTTTCTGCAGTATAAAATAATCTTTATTAGGTAAAATATTACTAATAAAACTTTAAGGCCCAATGAATATTATATTGATATCATTAAATTTTAAATAGCATTGAGCTTAGCTTATCGAGAGCTTCATTTTGACTATAATTTTTTAGATTTATAAAAATGCCCTTAACTTGAGATAAATTTATAATTTTTAAAATTTTTGAGTTATTATCTATAATTTTAACCAAAACTTTATTTCACTTTCCTTCCCCAAGTGATACACCTTCTTGAGGGATTAAAATGAAACAAATTTTATTTCTATAGGCCAAGTCATATTAATCCGTGCTTCTCATGGATGATTTTGTGAAGAATTTTTCTTTCTTAGAACAAAACTATACTTTTCTCCTGTTCAGTTCTAATATGGAAAATTATTCTTTTTGCCTTTTTTTGCTTATTTCTGTGTCTCTCAATTTTCTTAGATTTTAAACATGTTTTTAGATATCATCATTTTTATTATTCTACACTATTTAATATCCAATAAAATTCAAGATATTACAATATCCAAAGGAGCATGAACATGTATAATTATAGTAATTATATTTCATACATAAATTTACACATATTCTCAAAATAATACACAATAACTTTAATTATCAAATTATTCATCAATCTCTTCCTCATTTCCTTTTACTTTCCTTGGATTCCTTGCATTGGTTGGCCCTAGTAACGTTAGTTTTTAGGATAGTGAGATTATTACAATCTTAGTAGCAATTACATTTATACAATTATATCATCACATAAGCATCAAAACATCATTCAAATCATTTGCACATTTAATAACATAATATATCATATTGTCATTAGAAAAATTTTTGCAGAGTTTCTGCTTAGAAAATAGACATCCCGGGGTAAAACCCTTGTATAAAAATAGCTAAAATCAATCATAAAACATCAAGACAACAACATGGCAGACTTATATCTTCATAAAATCAACTTAAAATAACATAAAAGCAATAAATACAAAAGCTACCTTTGATGTTTTCCTTTACTCTTCCACTTGTTTCCAAGCCTTCCAAATGTCTCCTTAGGCTATCTTAAACCTAATATACCATCAAATACTTACTTAATCAACTAAATCCTAGGGTCAAGTCTTAAAGAACCAAACAAACCCTAAAATTCCATATAGTTTATCTATATCTTTCCCATGAAACCAAGACTTGTTCTTAAGGAATTCCATTATGAAGAATCCATTTTTTGCATTAGATTTAAGAAATTTCCCCACCTTCCTACCCCTATGTGCTGATAAAAAATGATCTTTGAGAAGCAAGGAGTTTCTTCAAAATCTTGCTTCAAGTCCATGAAATCATGCTTTTCCCAACTAGTTCATGCTTTTCCCCCCCTAAGATTATTGCATGAAAACTTTTCGCTTTCCTTTTCCCCTTATCTTGGCTGAAACTTGAACTCAAGAAGAGGAGAAGAAAGCGTACTCAAATTACTTTAAACTCATGAAAAGCTAGTTGGAATCATAACCTAAAAGACTAGGGAAAATAACTTACCTTGTTGCTTGAGTTTCTTCTTCCTCTTTCTCCTCTCTCACTCACATCCTCTACCTTCTTTCTTGCTAAGTTTCAGCAACTCACTCCTCCTTTTCCTTGTGCTTGTGTCGGACAAGAGGAGGGAGTATTAATAGAAAAGGAAAAACCACAAATTTTGTTCACGTGTCCTTGATATTTTGTCCAAAAATTTGATGCCTTCTTGAGAAAGTTCTTCCCAAAAACATGTGCTAAATTTTATCCAACCATAGAGGGGAAAGTGTAAAAAATATGCATATTTTTTTAGTCCAGATATATCTTGTACTAGTTTGCTTTATACCTGGACAGTCAAAGTTACTTTTGTAGTATTTTATTGCTTAATGGATACATGATATAACTATATTTGGATCTATTTTTTAATTTAATATCATATCCTAAACAATATTAATGAGAGGCTCACATACTTTTCTTTTTACTTTTTCTATTTTTGTGGAGTCCACAATATCTTTTTCTTTTGTAGTATAATTTCTACTGCATTTTGCAGTCTATTTTCTTCTAAATTGATTTCTTTGGACTTAATACATTATACCATTTGGTCCAGAATGTTGAAAGTCCATTTTGACATAAATTTTGTAAAATTATGAAATTACTCTCGGGACCAAAATACAAATAACTTTTCTTATAGGTCATTTTTTATAATTTTTAGGGACCAAACTACAAATAATTTTTCTTGCTTGGACCATTTTGTAAATTCATACTTTTATCCATAGCCTTAAAAAAAATTCCTTTTTACCCTTTTCCTTTTCCAAAACATGTATTTCAGGCTATTTATCATATTTTCATACTATAACATCGTATTTTCATGCTATATCTTTTTTATCCATACTTTTCTTTAGTTTCTGCAAAGCACATCATGTTCATTCTTTTAAATACCTCATAATCATTCTTTGGGCATATCATAATTATCTTTTGTATTGCCCTATATATCCCTATGACTTAGTATAATCTCTTTTTGCTTAGCCCAGAAAATTAGAATGCTACATCCCAAATCATTACCACAATAATTCTTGTAGTTAGATTGGAGATTTAAGGTTTCATGATCATTAAAGTATTGTTTTAATTTGATTTTAGGTGAAAGATGTTGAATCAGAAGTTTTGATGATTCCAAATAACTAGAGCTTGGAAAGAGAAATATCAAAGAAACGTGAAAGGATCAAGTGAAGAAATCCAAAGAAAAACATGAGATAACTTAGTTTTTAGGATTTCTAATCTTGCAAAATGGGTAAAAAAGCTTTGTTCTTACTTCTTTTAATTTACCACAATATCTGGATATGTTATTTGGAAGTTATCCTATGTTAGCATGTGTTAGTTTTGAAAAATACTAACTAACAGATGAATTTTGTTTCTTAACTCACGAATATTTTATACAAAATTCGAACTTTGCTTAGAGAAATTTGAATATATAGAGGTTTCATCTCTAACAGACCAATTTCAGTTATGAAATTCAAATTTTGGGCTAAGCATTGTAAATGAATACAAGCAAAATTCGTCTAACACTTAGTCAAAATTTGAATGTTGTTAAAGTACAAAGTGAGTTTAAAGTTACTCTCTCTAACAGATGAACTTTAGACTTCAAAATTTGTATTTCAAAATGAGAACCTATAAGTCTTGTTAGAGCAAGTTTCTGACAAACAAATTTTAAAACTTAACATTTAAATTTCACAAAGGAGAACTCTTGTACCATGTTGAACAAGACTTTGACAGACGAATTTTAGATTCTGAAATTTGAATTTTGAGTGCACTGTGAAAATATAAGACAACTGTTCAAATTTAACAGATGCACTTTAAATATGAAAATTCGTATATTCTAAGATGGGATAATTTTAACAAACTCAAAATTCGAATTTCACTCTTGAATAGACGTCTATTGAAGTTCAACGTTAAAATCCTTAACCTTCTGTCTCTATGAAATTCATCCCTGAAATTTTTTTCTAGATGTTTAAGGCTCAATATTTTAAAATCTATAAGGAATTTGTAAAAATGGGTATACATCATTTTGCATGAAATAGGACAAAGAGGTCAATTATTTAGGTAGGAAGGAAAAAAGAGAAAATGATGATTTTGCCCTTGGAAAAAAGAAAAAGAAAAAAAAGGAAATGGCAGTGGATTTGGATGAAGATTTTATGAATTTTGGAAAAAATTACACATAATGACTTGCAAGTTTTAAAAATTATAAATTTGTCTCGGGTTAAGAGTATTTTTGTAAATATAAAAAATTATAGTCAAAATAAAGCTCTCAATGAGTTAAGATCAATGGAATATGATATGAAATTTATTAATATCAAAATAATATTTATTGGGTAATTAGTATTTAATATTAATATCTTACCCGATAAAAGTCAGTTTGGATAACAGGAAGAGGCAATATTCATTCAAAAAAGAAATATGTGGGTCTTATATTTGGACCAATTGGGATAAGTATATTATGGTAATTTTATATCCCAATATAATTATAATTAGTATCCCAATAATAGTAAAATATATTGCTAAAGTAGCTTTATTTGTCCAGACCGGTTCAGGATATATCTGAATAAGTAAATATTTGAAAATTTTGGACCAAAATACTCCCTATTTCATGGCCAACAAGCTGCACATGATGAAATTATATTATTCAATTAATTATGTCATTTTCCATAGAAATTTCAAGAACATTAAGTGGCAATTTTCTATTGGTTGGCAAATTTTATATACTCTCCCCTTTGGTTCATGTTTTGACTGACTTAAGCATAAGAAAAAGGACGGAGAGAGGTCTGATAAATAGAAAAGAAGGAGAAGAAAAACGTGAAAAATAGGAAGAAGGAAAAAGAGAAGGAAATTCAAGAAAAAAATCGTTAAGTTTCTACTTGTGATTTCCATGGTTTCTAGTTTAGTTTTTAAGTAGTTTAAGATCTCCTTGAACTTTTCTCTCCTCGTCTTGCTGTTTAGTTTTGGTTTTGGTGTGGATTTAGGAAAGAAAGTGGTTTTGTGCCATAAATTAAAGAGAAAGCATAAGATTAAGTGAAAGGAACAAGATTTGGTATGTTCGGAAGCAAGTTTTGAAAGTTTCTCTTTTCTATCCTAAATCCCTAATTTTTTGGTCAAGAATAAGTGTAGAAAAGAGTTGGATTTTCATTGTTTTGATGTTAAAAATGGATTTCTTGGGTCCAAATTAGCTAAGAACAAGTGTTGGATTCAAGAAAAAGTTTAAGATAAACTCTATGAAATTTTAGGGTTCAAGCGAGTCTTTATGAGGAAACCCTTTGATTCAAATGATTTAATGAATATTCAATGATGTTTTAGGACTTGCAGAAGCTCAAGAAAGCTAGTGAAAGCTTTGATTCCAAGTGGAAAAGCTAAGAAAAACATAAGAGATAGCTTGGTTTATTTTATTGCAATATGTTATTCTTTGTTATTTCCATGATTATAATTTGTTGCCATATTGTTCTTGTGTTATTTTGTGACTAGTTTTGGCTGTAAAATGAGGGGTTTTGTTCCTCAGGATGTCCATTTTCTAAGGGGAACCTTTGTCGAAATTTTTACTTGACAATATGGTATTTTAATGATTTATGTTATTATATGTGAAATTTTTGTGAAACTTAAATGATATATTTGCATGAGATAAACTAGCTACTGAGATTTTCTCAAATCTCACCCCCAAGCACTAACATGATAGGTTCAAGTGATGGCAAGACCTCCAAGAAGACAAGAGGCGGGGAGAAGATTAATGATGATTAAATTTATAGCCACCTTGATTGCTTGTTTTCTTGTAATTATGTATGAAATCATATGTATTCTCATGAAGCTGTGTTTTGCTGCTATAATATTCCTTTAGAGTTCTTGTGATGTTATGAACATATTTTGGAAGAGTTTGAATCATGTAAGAATGGTATATATTTAGTTTTGGAAGTTGTATGCAAAATTGTCCAGTTCTAAGCACTGATTAGTATATGATCACTGTTTATTCGAAATTGAGTTTTCTATATATTTTTATACATGTCTAGAAATTAGACATAGAGAGCTTTCCAAAGAGCTAAAGATCACTTGATTTGGATAAGTATACAAATTGTTATGAATTTTTTAAGATGACTTAGAAAATCTGGAAAAATAGTTTTGACTAAATAAACAGTATAATTGGACGAATTTTCTGAATGAATTGGCTCAATTAAATTCTAGTTGTATATTTTTCCCATGTAAGACATATTTTTATATATTTTTAGAGATTTGAATCATCCTCATACAATTTTCGTTGAATTAGTTATGATTTTTCAAAGTTTAGCTGAGAAAATCAAATTACCAAATGAATAGTATTTTGAAAATTTAAATTTTTCTCATTCGATCTTCTAATGATTCAAGCTTCTAAATTAGCTCATTTAGCATCATATATGTTATTATACATAGGAGATAATGTAAGAAAGTAAGGTATGACAAGACGTATTAAATATAGTTGGTGAACAACTATTTTTCCAAAGTAACCATTGATTAATGTTTCTAACGGCTAGATCTTGTGTTTAATGACTAGTTAAGCCATAAATCTATAAATAGAACTTCCTTTGAAGTTGTGGGTAATAAATTTAATCTTGTTTGTGCACAACTCTATTAAATTTCTGAGTCAAAGCTTTTTACTCTCACACTTCATTTATTGTACCTTAACTTTCATATCTACTCTTATTTAGAGAGTTCATATTCTATATAAAACTCTTTTCTTTATCTGGAAAAGAATTCTTTGTGAGGGGAGTTACAAAGGAAAATGGGAAATACTTTGTAAGAGTGTAGAGTGTAGAATTTGAGAGTTCTTAGAACAGAGCATAAGTTTGTACTGAGGCATTGCAAGGAGTCCTTTGAATTCTTGCAAATAGTGGAAATCTCAAGTGGTGACTTAGGGACCGGATGTAGGGCAAGAGGATCAGACTGGACTAGGATAAATTACTGAGTCCCTTCTTCCTTCTTCTTGCATTTACTTTTATTATTCACTGCACTCTATTTTTCTACAAACTTTTACTTTCACTTTGTAATTACGTTTTTGTAAAAAACTTTTGAACTTCCCAATTCACCCCCTATTGGGAAACCAGCTATTCCAACAAGTGGTATTAGAGCTCAGACTCCCAACTTAAGGATTTAACCATCTGGGAGAATATATGGCTGGCTTTGGAGAAATCATCTTACGTTAAGGAAACAACACCAATAGACCTCCAGGTTTCAGTGGAGAGCACTATGGATATTGAAAGATGATGATGCAGATATATCCTCAGTCCATAGATCTAGATATCTGGCCAGTTATCCAAAAAGGTGACTTTGTCCCAATGAAGCTACAAGATGATGGCAACTATAAAGAGAAGCCTGAGGAGGAGTGGAATGATGAAGATAGGAGAAGAGTTTTGCTTAACTTCAAAGCAAAACATTGCCTGGTCAGTGCTCTCAACCAAGACAAATTTATAAAGTTTTTCATTGTTCCACAGCCAAAGAAATATGGGATACTCTAGAAATTGCCCATGAAGGAACAATTAGAGTAAGAGAAAACAAATTAAACTCCTGCATTTGTGAGTATGAAAGCTTCAGGATGAAGGAAGGATAGAACATCAAGGATTTGTAGAAGATGTTCACCCTCATTGTGAACCAATTGAAGAGTCTTAGCAAGGAATATACTCAGCTAGGAAAAGTCAGAAAAATCCTCAGAGCCTTACCTATCGAATGACAACTAAAAGTAACAGCCATAGAAGAAGATAGAGGAGAATCAATGGTTTCTGTCACAGCTTTCTTTAGCAGCCTTGAAGAATATGAGGGCAAGATGAAAGCTCTCAAAGATGCAAAACAAGAAAAAAAGAAGAATAGTCTGGCATTGAAAGGTGTGGAAGAAGAGGAAGAAAATTCTGATTATGAAAAAGAGCTGGATGAAGAGACTCTTGTAACACTAGTTAGAAAATTCGGAAAGTTTTATGGTGAAAAAGAAGCAAGAAGGTCTTCAAGAAATAAGCATGAACAAGTAGCAAAAGAGAAAGCAAATAACCCCTAGCTTTCTTTAAATGCAAAAAGTAAGGGAACATCAAATGGGAATACTTACAGTTCCTAAAAAGACAAGAAAATGAAAAGAAAGTTGCTGATAGAGGCAAAAAGAAAAAGACATATATCTTCTTAATCTGGGGCAACAACTCAGATGAAGAGGATGAAGATGAGGAAGAAATTACCAATATATGCCTGATGACATGTGCAGTAGAAGAAACTCAGAATCCATCTGACAGTAAGAACAAAGATGAGATTAATGATTCTGACCCTTCTTACTCTAAATTACTTGATGCATTTCATGATCTGCATGATGAATTCATTAAAACTACAAAACAACTAAAACTAGCTAAGAAGAAGATTAGTAAGCTAGAATTCGAATGCCAAATGCCTGACATTGCATCTCAGTATAAAGTTGAATCTCCCTGTTATGCATCATGTATTGAGTTAAGAAAAACAATGAATACCTTCTTAAAAGTCTGGCTAATCTTACCAAAGATAAAGACATGTATGCATTGCTAGGTAGTCAGAGGATTACACAAGGTAAAGCTGGTCTTAGTTATGACCCTTATGCAGTCAAGGACAAGAATAATAAGAAAAATCAAAATTTATATATGAGATATTTTGTACATGTAGATGGGTATAAGAAGAAATGCCACTCTTCAAAAACCATTGAAACTTATACCCAATCTAGATATGTGAAACAAAAATATTATTTGCATTGTTTTCTCCTTGCATCTCAATCCAACAGTCCCTTTATCACTTACCACTTCAGCAACAAGAAGGGACAAATTTCCAGTTCATGTTCCTTAAGGAAAAATGGACTTTGTAGGAAGGTAGAATGGGTTCCCAAAAATGCATCTGTACTTAGGGAGAATGCTACTAACAGAAAAGGACTCAAACAAATTTGGATACCTAAGAAGAAAGATTTCAATTTGTTTTACAGGTATGTCTTAGAGTTAGCAAGAGCAACAAATGGTAGATGAACAGTGCATGCTCAAGACATATGACTGGTGATAAGGAGAAGTTCATCACCCTCAGAGACAAGAAAGGTGGAAAAGTGACCTTTAGAGGTGACCAATATAGCAAAGTGGTTGGCATTGGTATCATTAGTAAAAATCCAAAAACATCTATAGAAGAGGTGTTGTTTATAGTCAGTCTCAACTACAACATGTTGAGTGTAAGTCAGACCAGTGATAAAGGAAATTGTTTACTATTTGACTCAGAATTCTATTTCATCATCATAAAGAGTGATTGTAAGGTTATCCTCAGAACTCAAAGGAATGGTAACTGCTATACTATTGATTTAGATGAACTTCCTACTCTAGATTCCATATGTTTAATTAGTAAAGACAATGAGAGTTGGTTATGGCATAGAAGGCTAGCACATGTTAACATGAACCAATCAAATAAGTTAATTAAAAATGAATTAGTTACTGAGTTACCCAAGATTTCTTTTGAAAATGATAAAGAATGTGATGTCTATCTTAAAGGGAAACAAACTAAGTCCTCTTTCAAGTGTAAAAATGTTATTTCTACATAAACCACTACAGTTGCTGATATGGATTTAATAAGACCATTTAGAGTGAAAAGCATTGGTGGAAATTTGTATGTATTAATAATTGTCGATGACTGTTCTAGATTCACTTGGACTTTATTTCTTTCCTCTAAAGATGAAACATTTGATGGATATGTGACCTTAGCCAAGAAAGTGCAAAATGAGAAAGGTAATCTCTATTGTATCTATCAGGTTTGATCATGAACGAGAATTTGAAAACTTAAACTTCTTGGAGTATTGTGAAGAACATAGAATTGAGCACAACTTCCTAGCTCTAAGAACCCCCCATCAAAATGGCATGGTGGAAAAGAAGAACAAAACTTTGGGAGAAATGACAAGAGCAATGCTAAATGAGAAAGAGTTTCCTCAATACTTTTGGGCTGATGCAGTGAACACGACAAGTTACATCATCAATAAATCTTACATCGGACCAATCTTGGGAAAGACACCTTATGAGCTCTACAAAGGAAAGAAGCCAAATCTCCCATACCTGCATGTGTTTAGATGCAAGTGCTTCACTCACAACAATGGTAAAGATAATCTGGGTAAGTTTAATGCCAAATTAGATGAAGGCCACTCTAGTAGAAGCAAAGCATATAAGGTATTTAACAAAAAGTCTAGGACCCTAGAAGAATCTGTGCATGTAGTCTTCATTAAAAATGAAACTGTTTCCAAACATGTTTTAGATGAGGATGAGCTGATTTCTAGTTTGAAAAACTTGAACCTCTCTAAGGAAAATAAAATTGAACCTCCAAAAATATTAGAATCTATTGTTGAAGAGGAAAATATTTAGGAGAAAGATATGGAATTTGAAGACAATAAAGAAATTTCTCAAAAACTCCTTAGAGCTTTGAGATATCAAAGGAGTCATCCTATTAATCAAGTGATTGGAGATGTTCAGGAGAATGTTAAACTAGAAGAGAACTTAGAGATCAAATGAATAATTATGCATTCATTTCTCAGATTAGACCTAAGTGTACTAATGAAGCTTTAACAAATGAATACTGGACATTAGCTATGCAAGAAGAACTTAATTAGTTTGAAAGAAATTAAGTTTGGGACTTAGTACTTAGACCCAATAATCATATTATTGGGACCAAATGGGTGTTTAGAAACAAACTTGATGAGTCAGGAACAATAATTAGAAATAAAGTTAGGTTGGTAGCTAAAGGATACAATCAGGAAAAAGGTTTAGATTATGAGGAAACTTTTACCCCAGTTGCAAGATTGGAAGCAATAAGAATTCTCTTAGCCTATGCATGTATAACAGATATAATGTTGTACCAAATGGATGTAAAAAGTGCTTTTCTGAATGGTTATATCATGGGAGAAGTTTATGTTAACCAACCTCCAGGCTTTGAGGACTTAACTAAACCAAATCATGTATATAAACTAAAGAAGGCCTTTTATGGTTTAAAACAAACACCTAGAGCTTGGTACGAAAAACTAAACAACTTTCTGATTGAAAATGGATTTAATAGGGGCAAAGTTGATACAACTCTGTTAACTAAAACAGAAAACAAAGATTCGCTTATTGTTCAAATTTATGTTGATGATATTATATTTGGTGCTACTAATGAATCTTTGTGCAAGAATTTTTCTAAGTTAATGCAGAATAAATTTGAGATGTTAATGATGGGAGAGCTCAACTTTCTCCTTGGATTACAAATCAAACAATGTGATGATGACATCTTTCTCAATCAATCAAAGTACTTAAAAGAGTTGCTAAAGAAATTTGGAATGAAAAATGCTAAATCAATGGGGGCTCCAATGGCCATTGCCACAAAGTTTGATATGGATGAAGGAAGAAAACCATTCAATATAACTCAATTCAGAAGAATAATTGGTTCCTTATTGAACCTAACAGCTAGTAGACCTGACATCATATTCAATGTTTGCATGTGTACTAGGTTCCAATCATGTCCAAAAGAGTCCCATGCAATAGCTGTGAAAAGAATATTCAGGTATTTAATTGGAACATCACAGATGGGACTCTGGTATCCAAAGGGCAATGGAGAAGAGCTTGTAGGATATACTAATGCTACCTTTACTGGATCCAAGACTGACAGAAAAAGTATAAGTGGCACATGCCAATTTCTTGAAGAATCTTTAGTCTCATGGTTCAGCAAGAAACAGAATAGTGTGGCTTTTTCCACAGTAGAAGCTGAATATATAGCTGCTAGAAGTTGTTGTGCACAAATTCTTTAGATGAAGTAGCAACTTGGAGACCTTGAAATTGAGATGAAGGAAGTACCTGTAAGATGTGACAATCAAAGTGCCATAAATATCACAAAGAACCTAGTGATGCATTCAAGGACAAAACACATTGAGTTTAGACATCATTTCATAAGGGACCATGTTTTGAAAAGAGATATTATGTTGGAATTTGTCCCTATTGAAGATTAGCTTGCAGAGACTAAGCCACTTATAGATGATAGATATTGCAAAATCAAAAGAGAATTAGGAATGGTAAATTCCAATGAACTGTAAGCTAACTTCTAACTAAATATGTTTACTTTTTGAAGTTAATTTGTTAAGACCTTCACTAACTTAAGCTTCAGAGTATCTTTGAAGTATTTTGTAGCATGAACTTAAGTGATAGAAAATTCAATAAAATGGAGTATCTCATACTTGTTCAGTCAACACTTGCTGAAGAAACATGGAAATTCGAATGTTTAACATCTATTAATATGTTCAATCTTGTAAAATTAGCATTTTGAATGCTGATAGACGAATTTCCATACTCTAGTCAATCTGTTAAATGACTTTGCATAGTTAAAATTTGAACTTTAAGCTTAAATAGAGTATTTCAGTAATTCAAATGTTACACTAGTGTTTTAGTTCTCTCAAAATTCATCTGTTGGTAAACTGAAATTCAGATTTTGAACCTCTATATATGTGCTTGCTTTGTCTGACAATCTTCTGTTGACAAACTAAAATTTGGATTTTGAATCTTTGTATATGTGATTGCCTTATTTGTGTGAGCAACATTCAAATTTTGATGGTTCCACATTCACATTTTAGACAATTCTTCATAAAGTCTTAAAATATGAACTTTGAATCACAAACGTTCATCTGTTGAAACTTCTTTCGTGTTTGCTTTCAATGAAAAACTTTAACATTTGAACTTTAAGAGCATAAAATTCGTCTAATAAAGCATCTATTAATGTTAAGTCTCTGTTAGACAAATTTCAAGTCTAAAATTCATCTGTTGGAATCATTCCCTGTATGTTAAGTCTTTGACTGATGAACTTTTTGAAAATTTGTCTATCAAGATTATTTCTCTAAATATATAGGCAACATAACTAACATAAATTCAAATTTTGACTGTCAAAATTCTTCTATCGAGTGGTTACATAAACTAATCCAAAGGGTCACATTTTGAATAGACGCAACTCTATTCGTCTCTCAACCAAAGCTATTCATCTTCTCTATTAATCATTCATAAATTCCTTTGATTAAACTTTATTTCTCACCGATTAAACTTCAAACCGAACCTCTGAAACACCTTTGAAGCAGTCCTTGAAACACATTCCGAGTGAAAATGGTGAGAGTCAAGAACACCAACATTGGAAAAGAGAAGTCCAGACCCAAACGTGTTACTAACTCTCAATATGCAACAAAGAAGGGAGAAACTCATAAAAGTAAGGGTGAATCTAGCAAGGGAACTCCATCCAGGAAGTAGAAAACAACTCTGAAGGTTAAATCAAAGAAGCCAATCCCTACTGGCCCTGCATCCAGTATTGAGTCAAAAGAGTTGCAGTTGACAACAGAGCCTCTTTGTAGCTCTAATCAAATCTTGGAATAATACAACACGAAGTTAGGGGCAAAGAAGGTAATAACTCCTCACTGCACCAATTTGGAAGAATTTTTAGTTTCCAACAACTTTAATGCTGGGTTTTGGATGAGCAAGTATAAGAATTTGTTGGAAATTAAAGAAAAGGATAATGAAGAGGTGATTAAGACTTGGTATGCTACTTTGAAATACAATAACAAAAAGAGGAAGTGCCAAATGACACTTAGGTCTAGGACTCTATGGTTATCTGATGAGAATATTAATGAAGTTTTGGAGATTCCTGGACAAGAGCGTTTCGAGATTAATATCTCCACCTCTAAATACATGGATAATGATGATAATGCAGTTGAGGAACGTGGAGAATTTCTGAACTATAAGGAAAGCACAATCTTGAATGCTTTCTTCAGAAGGTATGAGAATAAGCCTCCTCTAAAGCTTGTGAAGCTCTCTGATCCAAGTGTACAAGTCTTACGCTACATAGTGTCAAGGATTATCTTCAATAAGGGAGGAAGCTTCAACCTGATCACCAAGGCTTAGGCTCACGTGATGACTGCCTTGATACAAGGAAAACTTCTGAATTTGGGTCATATTATCTTCCAGAGAATGATCAAGGCAAGGGTGTTAGGTCAGCTGGCTTCCCAAGAGGGAAGGTGAATTGAGAAGTTTAAATTTTTTTGCAAAATTGAAATACAGTAGTGATAATAAAAGTTGCTAAAAAATAGAGTATATAATATAAAGAGCAATTGCAAAGTAAATGAGAAGAGGACATAGAGATTTATCCTAGTTTTGTCTTCTATACTTGACCTACGTCCAGTCCTCAAATCACCACTTAAGATTTCTCCACCATATCTTGCAAGATTTGAATAGGTTCTTGCAAAAACCATAGTACAACCCCAGCTCAAACTTTGAGCTAAACAAAACACTCTCACTCTTCTCACTCGTGAGTAAGAATAAATCTCTTTGTGTCTTCTCATACTAAGTGTTCTCTATAGGTGTGTATAAGTCAAGATATGAAAGCTCTCTCTCAAAAAAGTGGATATGAAAATTTAAGAACAATGAATGAGCTAAGCAGATGGTAGGTAAGCTTTGAATGAATCAGTAATCAATTTTGCAGAGTTTTGGCATTTATATGTTTTTCAGCATTTTTCTAACAAATTAAATGAGGTCCTATATATAATTTTAGAGAAAAACTATCCGTTCAAAGCAAGAATTAGCCGTTACTCTTAGAAAAATAGCCATTCACCCACATCATTAAATGCGTCTGATAGAGGTTATGTGGATAACATCCTCAGGTTATGTGAATAACGGGTGACCATTGGCTCTTGTTTTCAACGTTATACATTCATTATGCGGATAACGTAGCTAGGTTATGCGGATAATGTTCATTCCAGAATGACTAAGTTTTAACTCAAGAACTTTTTCATGAAAACCTACTCAGTTATTCAAATAACGTTAAATCTTCTCAAACTGAGTTTTTGGAAAATATAGGTTATCAGGATAACCTCCTTAGGTTATGCGTATAACATATTTAACTGAGGAAGGTCCAAGAGTACTGCAACATAGGTTATGCGGATAACCTCCCTAGGTTATGCGGATAACCTACTTAACAGAAGAACGTCCAAGTGCTCTGTAACACACGTTATGCAGATAACCTCCCTAGGTTATGTGAATAACGGACTGCACAGTACAAGTGGCCTTTACTATTCATTTCCTTATGCGAATAAGGCAACCACTTTATTAGGATAACTAGCTGGATGGAGCTAAGGACATGGTGGACACCTACGTTATACGGATAACCTCAACCCTTGTCATGAAATTGAAGAGAAAACACTTAGAAAAGCTTTGTGATTGAGATTTTATCCTCATAACCTTCATAAATTATGCGCATAAGGTAATACTTTTCATGAAAACCATTTTGAAAATATAAGTTAATAATAAATCATTCAATTAGATGCCTAATTTAATATTGGGATAAGCAGAATTTAAAGTTTAATTACCTTCTTTTACAAATGGATTCCTAAAATATGTGTAAAAACTCTTCAACTTTCAGGAATCTCTAACTTTATTCTTCATATGACTTGTGCTCCTTTGATATTGGATTTCCAAGCTCAATGTTGTTTAGGATCATCAAAACCATCTGAATTAACAAGGGGATCAAAGAAAAGATTTCACCTTACCCTATGCCTCCATCATCACCAAGATGCTCCAATTTGCCAAAATACAGCATCTAGAAAAAGGCAAAGGGAAGCCAACCAAAGTATTTAAAGAGGAAGAGTTTATGAGAATGAGAATTGAAAGGAAGGAAGGAAGATAGATCAGGAAAGGAGCTAGTAAATGAGAAGACTTATTCTATGAATGGGGAGAATCCCAACAATAAAAGGGTACTTCTGAAGCTGTCCCAAACATTCAACCTATACCACAACTAACCCAACCAGATTCTCTTCAACCACAGCCTACATAGCCAGCACAACCTTTCACTCCATCCACTTGGGCTAAACCCAATACCATAGTTGAATTGTATGGTAAGTTTGCACACCTGCAAGCACAAATCATTGATCTAGCCAAGAATCTTAAGGTAATAGTTTATGCATATGAAGATATCGAAAACTCCATTCCTACCACATCAGCACACCCTTAAGCTAGACCCTCAAAACCCACAAAATCTATCTCTCCTAAAATTCCTAGATTCCCCTGAGGCTGATGCTACAGATGTTGCTATTGCTACTGCTACTACCGCTGCTACTCCATAGGCTTCAACTAATGAAACAAGTCCTGGTCTATCTTTGGACTATGCCATGGAGGAAGATGCCACCCATGAGGGAGGCTCTTATGAGCTAATAATGCAGGACATTGCTTAAGAGTCAATTCTGTCTTCACAAGAAACTAAGCTAATGGACAAGCTTGTTGCTAATCTTACAACTACTTCAATTATCCAAGCTGCTCTAAATGAGGAAAGGGGAATTGTGCCATACATGGACCTTGCTGCTCTTGCATATAATGCTGTAGTGTAGGCACAAAGCAGAGACTGGCTGAAATGTTTCCTCCACCTACTCCTCAACCTCTATCCTCTGGATATGGTCTGTCAGTGAAGCAAGGAGTTAGACTAGCCAACCTTCAGAAGGAAGTTCAAGAAATAATCTCAAATGATCTTCTTAAGATACCTCCATCTGTGCCATCTATCCCAATTCCTCTTCAAGCCATTCTTATATCTCAGATACCTCCTCCATCTGTGCAAGCTCCTTTATTTGATGATGCTGAAAAGGGGGATAAGAAAGATAAGAAGGATGGGCAAACTGGCAAAGCTGCATCTAGACAATCTGAAGCTAGGCACTTAGGCAAGACATATGGTAAGAAGAAGGTCAAGCTTGAGGCCAGGAAGGAGTAACAAGAAAGAGAACCTTAGGGCTTAGATCTTATGATTGTATGATTCCATATCTGTTGCATTTTGCCTTTGGTTATTTTGTAATTGAATCTCATCTCTATTAAACTTTGTCTGTGTACTTATGTTGAAATTATAAATGAACGCAATATGTTTCCTTTTCTGTTCTCCTACATTCTCAACTCTAATGCATGTGCTATATTTATATTCGAATTATGATGCATATGTTGAGGGGGAGCTCTTGGAAGCAAACCCAAGTACTAATCCAGTTTGCAAGTTGTTTTGTCTTCATCAAAAAGGGGGAGAATGTTGAATCAAAAGTTTTGATGATTCCAAATAACTAGAGCTTTGAAAGGAGAATATCAAAGGAGCGTGAAAGGATCAAGTGAAGAAATCCAAAGAAGAACATGAGAAGACTTAGTTTTTAGGATTTATACTCTTGTAATATGGGTAAAAAGCTTTGATCTTACTTCTTTTAATTTACCACAACATCTAGATATGTTATTTGGAAGTTATCATATGTTAGCATGTGTTAGTTTTGCCAAATATAGACTAATAGATGACTTTTGTTTCTTAACTCATGAACATTTAGTACAAAATTCAAACTTTACTTAGAGAAATTTGAATATATAAAGGTTTTATCTCTAACAGATGAATTTCAATTACAAAATTTGAATTTCAGGCTAAGCATTATAAATGAATATGTGCAAAATTCATCTGGCACTTAGTCAAAATCTGAAGGTTGTTGAAGTACAAAGTGAGTTTAAAATTACTTTCTCTGACAGACAAACTTTAGACTTCAAAATTCATATTTCAAAATAAGAATTTATAAGTCTTGTTAGAGCAAGTTTCTGACAGACAAATTTTAAAACTTAACATTCGAATTTTATAGAGGAGAACTCTTGTGCCATATTGAACAAGCCTTTGACATACAAATTTCAGATTATGAAATTTGAATTTTGAGTGCACTGTGAAAACATGAGATAACTTTTAAACTCAGCAGATGCACTTTGAATATGAAAATTTGTATGTTCTAAGATGGGATAGTTTTAACAAACTCAAAATTTGAATTTCACTCTTGAAGAGACGTCTGTTGAAGTTACCCTTATCCTTCTGTCTCTATGAAATTTGTCTGTATGTTGACACCCAAAATTCAAATTTTGGCAAGTCAGACTCATTAAATGTGGTTGGTGAATGACTTTTTTTGCAGAGTAATTGTTGGTTAATGTTTATGACAGCTAGATCTTGTGTCTAACGACTTGTTAAGCCACAAATCTATAAATAGAACTTCATTTGAAGTTGTGGGTAATGAATTTAATCTTGTTTGTGCAAAACTCTATCAAATTTTTGAGTCAAAGCTTTTTATTCTCACACTTCATTTATTGTACCTTAACTTTCATATCTACTCATATTTAGAGAGTTCATATTTTGTATAAAAAATCTTTTCTTCATCTGGAAGACGGATTCTTTGTGAGGGGAGTCACAAAGGGAAGTGGAAAATACTTTGTAAGATTGTAGAGTATGGAATTTGAGAGCTTTTAGAATAGAGCATAAGTTTGTACTGAGACATTGCAAGGAACCCGTTGAATTCTTGCAAATAGTAGAAATTTGAAGTGGTGGCTTGGGGACTGGACGTAGGTCAAGAGGATCAGACTGAACTAGGATAAATTACTGAGTCCTTTCTTCCTTTTTCTTACATTTACTTTCATTATTCACTGCACTCTGGCTTTTTGCAAATTTTTACTTTCACTGTGTAATTACGTTTTTGCAAAAAATTTATAAACTTCTCAATTCACCCCCTTCTTGGGAAGTCAACTATTCTAACAAAAGAGAAGAGGTTAGCCAAATAAGGACACCATCTATTTGAGCAAGGAAGCTCTAGGAGAAAGGAAATGGTGAATAAAGAGTTTATCAATATTATATCAAATGACCAATGGAAAATGAGAGAAGAAATGAAAATGTTGAAGACGAAAAATGCCTAAAACACTTTTGGCTATTTTGGTCATTTTCCCCATTTGTCACAAAAGTAAAAAGCTTTTCCCCTTAAAAGTGAAACACCAGCGCTACAAATTGGAAGAGATAGGGAGAGAGAAATGTTGGAATGAAGCCATGCACCATGAAGTTTTGGGTTTTCAAGCTTATCTTTAATTTTTTAAGGTTATGTTGCACTCATTTCTTGTAGCAACCCTCATTACACTATCCCCAACTTAGTCCCCACCTAACGGACTACAATCGATAATGTGTGCTGGACCGGAGGAACCAGGATGGAAGAACATTAAAATGAAGGCAAAAATGCTCCATGCTGCGACAGGACACAAGGCTGCCATGGCAAATGAGCTGCAACATTGAAAAATTTTTCAGACAAAAAGAGCTTCACGTCAAGGTGAACTTACCTACCACCATGGCACTAGACTTAGATTTTTCTAAATTAGAAGCATTTCATTCGACAAAGCAGAGAAAATTATAAGGAGAACCAGAGGAGCTGCGTGAGGGTTCAAGAAATCCAAACTTTGGGGGTATTTTTGGACTCTAGGAGCTTGAGTACAAGTTGGCAAGTGATCCTTACTTCTCGTTCTCTAATTTTCTTTCATTTTTTAGATGATATTTCGGGTATATGTTTGGATTTCCCATTTTGGCCAAAAATCTACCGATTAAGGTGGATATAATAGGATTAATGAGATGTTATTTAGTGTTAGGAAGCTTTGGGTTCGAGTTTTGAATGGATAGTGATGAGTTTGAATTAAACCCTAGGTAGATTTTGGTTAAGGGTGCATGGAATCCGAAATATGTGTGGTTGGTTAGGGTTTGAATGATCATTGGGAGCTCATTGATGTATGAAAATGTGGTTGGAACCTTGGTAAACATAATTGGTTGAATTATGGAATTTAGATAATTATATTATATATTAATTGAAGATATTATGGTATTGTAGCGATTGTTTGGTTAATCACAGGATTACGAGTTGTGGTTGGGCAATCCGAGAAGCTTGTGGAATTGTATGTGTGGTATTGACAACCTAAGGTAACCAGGTGTTTATTTTGTATGTTTTATTGATTGTGTTATAGATATATATATATATGCATGATTCCCTTCATACTATGATATTGTTTTGTGTGTGTGTGTAGTTTTTCCGTATATCGTGGAATGTACACGGCTGGACGATGATTACATAGTGATTTACATATGTTGCCTTGTCATTGATATGTGACGTGATGAACATGATATTACATGTGTATATGTTCCCTTGTCATTGATATATGACGTGATGAACATGATATTACATGTGTACACAGCATGCTAGCATGATCATGATGGTGAATATGATAATGATGATGATTGCATTGTGATATGGCACGAACATCATCACTACTACATGTAGATTGTGAGAAAAGGTGGATTGGGTGGTGATGATGAGATTTGATATGATATGATATGATGAAATATGACATGGTGAAATAAAGAAGGGATCCATATTGCTAAATCCTCTTTTATAGCCAGGAGAGCAAGGTAGCAGTGGATTGCATCTTTCATAAATCACCACTAATTTACGGTGATCCAAGGGAAGGAGAGTCACGGTCCAAGCATTAGTGATACCTTTGGTCGAGTGAACTAGTGTGAGGTGAGCTTGGTGATGTCCTGGAATCAGTCTTCTCCAACTGTTGGAAGGGAGTCACCTATATGAAATGTCTTGTGATAATGCCAGCTCGTGGTTCTAGCCATGTATGAGGGAGACATGCATTCCATTACACTTTGCATTGCATACATCATTTGCACATTTGTGTAGATTATTATATAGGTTGCTTGTGGCTATTCCTGATTATTGAGACTTTGTCTCACACCACCTCCCATGACTAACATTTCAGGTGAAAGCTCTAGTACTAGTTTGGAGAAGACAAAGGAGGCGTAGCCTCTTGGACGTGGAATATTCAAGTCATGGTAGTATGTTTGTATTGTCTATATATGCATTATGCCAAATAGGATAACATGTTTGTAATCCATATGAAAATAATGATGTTGTGATGATGATGGATGTAGAATGTTGATGATGATGAATGACATGTAATGGTAATGATCATGATGTAGTATGGTTGTGTACATGAATGGTTGTGTGTGTGGTAGTGTGGTGGACTCGGTTATGGGTAATTATTGTTGGAGCATGTGGTTGAAAGTTGAATAGGTTTTATGTGTAAGCCTAAAGGGGATTTTGGGCCATGTGTGTGACTTTTGAGCATATAGCCCATTATGTGTATTTGGGACTCAATGGGTCTAATCTTGGAGGAGTGGTTCCTTTAAGGTGAAATCTCTTTGGACAAGTTGGTTGAGTTAAATAGGACCTGTGTGAATGGTCTATAGGTGTCAAATTGCATTTGGTGGCAATTGGAAGAGATTTATGGTGAGTGTTGGGCAAAAAGTAGCAAAAACAGTGTTGGGTGTCCAAAATTTCTATACAAAGATGGATTTAAGTGAAACCAGTGTCTATGGATAGAATGAGACAAGATTGACCTGTAGGAGTTGGAATCAAAGATTGGAACATAAAGTTATATGCACCGGATATTCACCCCGGAAACTTGGAAATTGCTTATATGGTATTTGCAAGGGGTGTCGCGACACCATTTGCTATTGCCTCTCCTAGGCCACAGCATTAT
Organism: Adenanthera pavonina; assembly: GCA_026686845.1. NCBI lineage: Eukaryota > Viridiplantae > Streptophyta > Magnoliopsida > Fabales > Fabaceae > Adenanthera > Adenanthera pavonina. Next base: position 2,769,442 of record JAIVEN010000019.1, on the reverse strand, counting down.
TGTAGCTTACTAAGGTACCAACCTTGACTACCTCTCTGAGGCCACGATGCCATTGTAGCTAGCCGCGGCCCCAGCCCAATTCTGGTGCTTTTTGGTGTTTTTTGAGGTTTTGTTGTTTCTAGAGTGAATTTGGGTTGTTTTAGTTTGGTTTGGTTAGTTTTTTGGAATTTTTAGTGAAGAGTGGATATGTGTTGGTGTTGGGTGTTACATTTTGGTATTAGAACAATGGTTCAGGCTATGTTTCTGCTTGCAATACTTGGCATAATTTTAATTGCATAGACTTATTTATTCCCATTGCAATACTAGTCCAAAGCCATATAACTAAATATCTTGTTACTTGTGTGTAGCAGAAAATGTCTCATAGAGGAAGACAAAGTAATAGTGATTTGATGAGACAATGCATGAGATGTTGGTAGGCCTTAATGATCAAGTAAATACTTAAGGGGAAACATTAAATAGACTGCAAGAGCAATTGATCCGACAAGAGTGTGGTGATGTGAATGAAGAGACTGGCATGTATGTTGATTTGAAAGTAGGAGAGGACAATATAATAAGGATGAGATGAGGTGGAACTGAAAGAGCTCCAAGAACTAAGAGAAGGGGTATCTCCTCCCAATTGAAGGACTTTTGGAAGTTCAATCCCCCAGCTTTCGAAGATAAAATAGACCTTACATTAGCTGAGGAATGGGTCGATCAACTTGGGACCATATTTGGGGTGATGGATTGCACCTTTGAACAAAAGGTGTAACTGGTGGTGTTTAAGCTTGAAAAGAAGGCTAAGCGTTGGTAGAGGAGTATTTTACCAAGTGTTAAATCCATGAATGCCCCAATGAATTGGGAACAGTTTAAAGAAAAATTCTTCATGCACTACTTCCCTTTGGCTGTAATGATGCAAAAGGAGGTCGAGTTTCTAGATTTACAATAAGGAAATTTGTTGGTAGATGATTATATTGACCAATTCCTGAATTTAGCCAAATACTCCACCTACTTGAAAATTATCCTAATTACAGGTGGAAGGCGCAACGTTTGTTTGAGGGAGTCCGTCTAGAAATTAAGGAGTGGCTATCGATGGTCGAATTCACATCCTTTAAGGACCTATGTGCAAATATTGGTGTCTTATCCCAGCAAATGTGGGAAACGGAGGATGAAAAGAGGAATTCAATTATTTGAGCCTTTTCTCATCTAGGACCTACCAGAGGTGTTAGTAAAGGAAGTGGATCTGGTAGTAGTAGTGGCAGTGGTGGTTCTAGTAGAGAAAGAGGCCGTCATAACAAAGGCTGTTTTAGCAAAGAAAAAGGCAGGTTTGGTCGAGATTAGTCCAATTGAGGCCGGTTTGGCAGAGCATAATTTTACAGAGGAGGCTTTGACCAAGGGAGCTCTAGGCAAAGTGAATTTATAGGAAGAGACTTAGCCTCATCTCAATACAATTTAGGTAGTGCCTCAAATCTGTGCACACAATGCTGGATGAAATATGGTGATCGACTAGGTTTGATTTGCTATAACTGTGGGAGGCCGAGACATATCTCATAGAATTGTCATGAGCCAAAGTGTGATGATGCAATAAAAAGGCCAATGATGCCCGAACGAGTTTTTGCAGTAACCAAACAGTAAGTGGATGCAGCATCTAACTTGATTAGAGGTAAACTTAAACTCCATAGTGTCTTTATTCATGCATTGTTTGATTTTAGTGCATCGCATTCCTTTATATCTTTTGCTTGTGCTTGGAGATTGGGTATTGTGGCAATGGAGTTACCTTTGAATTGTCAGTTTCCACACCCACATGAATTGCATTGAGAATTAAGCTTGTCTAAATTGTGTGGTTCGTTTTGAACACCAAAGCACTACACTGGATCTAATTTGTCTATCATTGCAACAGATTGATGTTGTCATTGGGATGGATTGATTGGAGGCAAATAATGTTATTCTTGACTGTGTTCAGAAGATTGTGCTATTATCGATGAATATCCCTAGTGTCCAAGGGGATGAAAATATTTGTTTGTCCTCTGCCCAAGCCAACAGGTACTTGCAGAAAGGGTGTTAAGGGTTTCTGTTTTTCTTCTCTATTAACTTGAATAAAGAATGAGGTATAGATAGATATCTAGTTGTCTGTAAACATCCTGATATGTTTCCGGAGGAGATCATCGGCTTGCCACTACCACAAGAGCTGGAGTTTTCCATCAATTTGGTGCTCGAGACAAGTCTTATTTCTAAGGCTCCATATTGAATGGCACCATCTGAATTAAAAGAACTCAAAAAGCATATTAAAGATTTGTTGAAAAAGGGTTTTATTAGACCAAGTGTCTCGCCTTGGGGAGCTCTAGTGTTAATTGTTAAAAAGAAGGATGGCAGTCTTAGTTTGTGCATCGATTATAGGTAGTTAAACAGGGTAACAATTAAGAACAAATATCCTTTTCCTCAGATTGATGACTTGATTGATCAATTAACAGGTGCCTTGGTTTTCTCTAAAATTGATTTGAGGTCGGGATACCATCAACTTTGTGTGCGTGCTGAGGATGAGCCTAAAACAGCTTTTCGAACTCAATATGGGCATTATGAGTTCCTTGTGATACCATTCGGGTTGACCAACACCCCGGCAATTTTCATGGATTATATGAACATGATATTCCAGTCATATCTGAACAAGTTTGTGGTAGTATTCATCGATGATATTTTGATATACTCCAAGAGTGAAGAAGAGCATGCATTTCATCTCTGGATTATGCTTCGTTGCGGGATCACCAATTGTATGCCAAACTTAGTAAATGTGAGTTTTGGTTACGAGAGGTGAGATTCTTAGGCCACGTGATTTCTGAGGAAGGTGTAGTGGTGGATCCCAGTAAAATAAAAGCAGTGTTGAATTGGGAGAGACCGCAATCAGTGACTAAAATTCACAGCTTTCTGGGATTGGCTGGTTACTACTGAAGGTTTATTAAGAGATTCTCTCAGCTTGTTATGCCTTTGACTAGACTCACCTGCAAGGATAGATCTTTCATTTAGAATGACGTGTGAGAGAGCATTCCAAGAATTAAAGGTTCATTTGACATCTACCCTAGTGCTGATTTTCCCTAACCCATTGGAGTCGTTCACAGTTTATATGGACACCTCTAAGAAAGGTCTAGGGTTTGTATTAATGCAACAAGGAAGAGTCGTAGCACATGCTTCAAAGCAGTTGAAACCTCATGAAGAAAACTATCCTACTCATGACCTTGAGCTAGTGGCTGTAGTGTTTGCCTTAAAGTTGTGGAGGCATCATCTGTATGGCACCTAGTTCGAGGTATTCAGTGATCATAAAAGTTTGAAGTATCTTTTTGACTAGAAGGAATTGAACATGAGATAAAGGAGATAGGTAGAATTCTTGAAAGATTATGAATTTGCTTTGAAGTATCATCCTGGAAAGGCCAATATAGTGGCGGATGCGTGATAATCATAAATTTTTATTATTTTTATTCCCCTTACTTAAGCATTTTAAATATTGAATTTTGGCTAATTTTGTGTGATTTAAATGATATTTAGGTAATTGACCTTATTTTGTAATAAATGAGAATTTTAGGATAATTTTTGAAAATTAAGCTTTAATTTTGATTATTTTTACTTTCCAAATTATTCCAACAATTTAATTCTTCCATTTTATTTTATTTAATAATTCTCAATATAATTATGGATTATTTGTGGTTTAATTGTAATTAAGAAAATAATTCAGAATTGATCCATTTACAGCAAAATTTTTAAAGAGCCTTGAAATTTTTTTAGTATTTTATTTCTTTTATTTTTATCATTTTGACTCATAATTTTTCTCCAAATTGAGTTTAAACTTTATCTCATAATTAATTTAATTTTCTTGAACTAAAATTTAATTTACATTTATTTAATTACTAATACAATATATCTGATGTAATATTTTCTCACAGGTTTTAATCCATGGAGATTCAAATTTTAAAGGGGAATTTTGGTCATCAGATAGGATGGATTTTATGTAAAATTTATTTTCTTAACTTTCTCATTTTTCCTTATCTTTAATTATTCATTTTTACTTGTCTTTATTTTAATTGATTTTTATAGCACTTTCTTGTTTCATTTATGGGCAACCAAACTAGGTCCTTGCATTTTTCTCCTCTTTGTTTTTGTAGCCCTTCGTCCTCTCTAGAAAAGAGCCACCACTCAATTTTTTCCTTTATTCTTCATCGTGGCTAGTTTTCCACCATGAACCTTCAACTTCCATCAAATTCACACCATTTTGCTGCAATTTTCCATCAATTTGTCCCATTCCCTTTATCTTCTCCACTTTCCATTCATCTAACTCTCCATCCACTCACCCATTCCAAGTCAAACCCATGAAGCAAAGTTGAAGGTGTTGCTAGAAATTTCTAAATGTAGAAAAGCAAGCTTGTTTCATCTCATCCAAGTACTTGAATGTGGGCTATTTCTTATCTCTTGCATGGATGAAATCTGGACAACTCCTCCTCTTCTTGTTCTTCACATGACAGCCATGGAAGAGTAGAGTAGCTTGTAGTTCTTAGCTTGGTGATGGAAGAGACTTGAAGGCTCAACAAGTTACATGGCTAGGGAGGCTTTGATTTCCAACTCTTTCTTCCTACTTTTATTGTCAATTTTGTTGGTTTCTTAGTTTTGTACATACCTGGAAAATTGATGATAATTGATGTATTTAGGTTGTTAATTAGTTGGATTATGATAAAGATTGTTACAACCTATATTGGAGGATGAGTTTGTATTGAATTAGGATTGAGTTTCAATGAATTTCATTGTTTAATCAAATTTTCTAGTGGCTAAACCTTTCATTTTTCAAATGTTTGGTTGTCTATTTTGATGAATTATGCGCCTAATTACCTTGCATTTGATGATTGGAATGTTGTTTAGTTGGGAAATCATGTTAAGTATCTTGTTATGAATTGGGAAAATTGAGTGGCAATGCTATATTAATTTAATTGTTCTTGACTAGTTGCATTTTGTTATGCCTTTTATATGTTTGATAAAATTCCTAGACTATTGGTACATGGTTTATTGTAATATTGTCATGCATATTAGTTAAAGGTTGAGCTATGTACTTGAATTGAACAAGCATTCATACTAGTCTCATTCATTGTCTCCCTAGAAATCTTTTTTTTTTTGGGTCTTATAATTGTTATTTTCCAAACCAAGTTAGGAACTACACTCATTCATATATTTCTGCATTTTAAGTATAGCATTCTCATTCCTTGTTCATAGGCTTAGCGTGTTTATCGTAGTTCCTAGTTGTTCATTGTGCATATTTTTTGGTTTTAAGTTTGTCTAGTTTATTTGCATTACATTTGATCTTAAATCCTCCCTCAAGTAAATCTTAGGCATTGCATTGCATGAATTAATTTTCCAATATCTTGCATTAGTACTTAAGCATTTCATCAAACACCTAGCTTGCATTTAAGTATATTTAGTTTTAATTCTAGTTAGGTTAAGTTCATTCAATTGAATTATTTTCCATACATCAAATACATCAACTATCATTCTATATTTGCTTAATCATTCACTTTTTCACTTAAACTCCATGCATTCTACTCACACTTTTTAAATTAGCCTTTAACTAGATTATGCTAAATTTTTTTATTTCCATAATCATGTTTGCATTTAACTCCCTTTGCATTTAGGATTTAATTAAGTCATAGCATTTAGTTCACTTGCATTAGTTAGTGATTGCATAACATCCATATTGCATTCATATAGTTTTCTTTCATCCATAAGCATAATTTTCAATCATAAAAATTTAATAAAAAAATAGAATAAAATGAGATTAAAATATTTATTATTTATGCTTTCTTTGCATTTTATCTTAGGTTCATTGCATCTAATCCATCAATCACTAAAATTCTAGCATCATTACTCCCTCTGGTGAGAAATAACCTAGGTAGACACTACTACATTCCATTAATCATTATTACCTAATTTAGCTGGAGTGGTACGACATGCTTGCCAATGGGCTAAGTAGCAAGTCAATCCATATAGCCATGATGATGATAAGGGAGCAACAGTTACTGGAAAGCCTGAGAGATATGAAGTTATCCATCAATGTACACCTTGGAGTTCTAGTAATGGGATCTATCAATGTATCAAGTGATTTGTTGAGAAACCTTTGTTATGCTCAAGTAGAGGATAACTATCTTTTAAGCATTAGGGAACAAATTAAAGTGGCAAAAACCCAGGACTTCAATATACTGGCGGATGGTGTCATCCGGTACCACGGTCAGATTTGTGTGCCAAATGTTGCAGGATTGCGAGAAATTATTCTAGAGGAAGCTCATAAGAGCAGGTACACTATTCACTCAGGTACTACTAAGATATACCAAGATTTAAAGTGAGGGTACTAGTGGCCAGGTGTGAAAAGGACATGGCAGAATATGTGGCAAGATGTCTAGTTTGTCAAAGAGTGAAAATTGAACACCAATTGCCAACAGGTTCATTGCAAGCTCTAGAAATTCCTGAATGGAAATGGGATAGCATCTCCATGGATTTTGTAATGGAGTTACCAAGGACCTCTTCAGGGCACAATGCAATATGGGTAATTGTAGATAGATTAATGAATTCGGCCCATTTTCTTCTGATTCAAGAGACCATTTTGATGGAAAAGTTGGTCCAATTGTACATAAACGAGATTGTGAGATTACATGGGATTCCAATGAATATTGTGTCAGACAGAGATCCTCGGTTCATATCCAGGTTCTGGAAGTCCCTTCAGAAGGCAATGGGGATGAAGTTGAGTTTTAGTACTGCTTATCATCCTTAATCTGATGGGCAAACTGAAAGAACGATTCAAACTCTGGAAGACATGTTGTGGGCTTATGTTATGGAGAACAAAGGCAATTGGGATCAATACCTACCATTGGTTGAATTTTCCTACAATAATAGCTACCATTCGAGTTTGCAAATGGCTCCGTACAAAGCATTGTATGTCTAAAAATGCAGATCACCATTGTGTTGCGTTAAACTTGGTGAGCAGAGTCTATTGGGCCTAGATATTATGGATCAAACCTCTCAACAAATAGAAAATATTCGTGAAAAGCTTTTGACTGCCCAAATTCAGTAGAAGAGTTATGTAGATAGAAAGAGGAGACCCTTGGTGTTTGATGTTGGAGACCATGTATTTTTTAAGGTCACTCCTACTACAAGCGTTAGGAGATCAATTTGAGCAAAGAAGCTCACTCCACGGTATATGGGTCCATATTAAATTTTGGAGTGAATTGGGCCAGTAACGTATCGAGTAACGCTATTGCCTAATCTTGCGAGATTACATAATGTTTTCCACATGTCTCAACTCAAGAAGTATCATCCAGATCCATCTCACATAATTGATGATGAAGAAGTACAAGCACTAGAGGATATGACTTTTGAGGTTACGCCACTGCAAATTATTGATGTAAAGGTGAAACAGCTGAGGAATAAAACTATTAAACCAATAAAAGTGCTGTTGAGTGGCCTGACATCCAATGATGTCACATAGGAGACAGAAGAATCAATGTGAAGGAGTTATCCTGAGATTTTTGCATGAGGTAAGAATTTGAAAATTCCATAACGAAATTTTTATAAGGAGGGAAGAATATAATAACCCTCATTACACTATCCTGAACTTAGTCTCTAGCTAACAGAGTACAATTGATAATGTGTGTAGGACCAAAGGAGCCAGGATGGAAGAAGATTAAAGTAGAGGCAGAAACACTCTATGCCACAGCAAAAAAACAACTTTGAAAATTTTTTGGACAAAAAGGCCTTTACGCCGTGGCACCAGACTCTAGATTTTTATAAATTAGAAGCATTTCAGTTGACGAAGCAGAGAAAATCGAAAGGAAAACCAAAGGAGCTGTGTGAGGATTCAAGAAATCTGAACTTCAGGGGTGATTTTCAAACTCTAGGAGCTTGACTACAAGTTGATAAGCGATCCTTGCTCCTCCCTTTCCTTTTTTCTTCAATTTTTGAGATGATATTTTAGGTATATGTTTGGATTTCCCATTTTGGTTGAAATCTACTAATTAAAGTGGATGTAATGGGATTAATGAGGTGCTAGTTAGTGTTAGGAAGCTTTGGGTTTAAGTTTTGAATGGATAGTGATAAGTTTGACCCTAGGTTGATTTTGGTTAAAGGTGCATGGAATCCGAAATGTGTGTGGTTGGTTTGGGTTTGAATGATCATTGGGATCTCATTGATATATGAAAATGTGGTTAGAACCTTGGTTAAGCATAATTAATTGAATTATGGAATTTAAATAATTATATTATATGTTAATTGAAGATATTATGGTATTGTAGTGATTTTTTGGTTCATCGGAGGAGTACGAATCATGGTTGGGCAATCCGAGAAGCTTGCAGAATTGTGTGTGTGGTATTGACAACCTACGGTGACCGGTTGTTTGTTTTGTATGTTTTGTTGATTGTGTTTATAGATATATATATATATGCATGTTTTCATTCATACTATGATATTGTTCTCTGTGTGTGTATGGTTTTTCTATATATCGTGGTATGTATACGGCTAGACAATGATTACATAGTGATTTACATATGTTAGTGTGGCATTGATATGTGATGTGATGAACATGATATTACATGTATACATAGCATGCTAGCATGATCATGATAGTGAATATGATAATGATGATGATTGCATTGTGATATGGCACGAACATCATCACTACTACATGTACATTGTGAGAAAAGGTGGATTGGGTGGTGATGATGAGATTTGATATGATATGATATGATGATATATGACATGGTGAAATAAGGAAGGGATCCATATTGCTAAATCCTCTCTTATAGCCAGGAGAGCAAGGTAGTAGTGGATTGTATCTTTCATAAATCACCACTAATTTACGGTGATCCAGGGGAAGGAGAGTCACGGTCCAAGCATGAGTGATACCTTTGGTCGAGTGAACTAGTGTGAGATGAGCTTGGTGATGTCCTGGAATCAGTCTTCAACAACTATTGGAAGGGAGTCATCTATATGAAATGTCCTGTGATGATGTCAGCTCATGGTTCTAGCCGTGTATGAGGGAGACATGCATTCCATTACACTTCGCATTGCATACATCATTTGCACATTTGTGTGGATTATTATATAGGTTGCTTGTGGTTGTTCCCGGTTACTGAGACTTTGTCTCATACCACCTCTCATGACTAACATTTCAAGTGAAAGCTCTGGTACTAGTCTGGAGAAGACAAAGGGGGCATAGTGTCTCAGATGTGGGAATATTCAAGTCATGGTAGTATGTTTGTATTGTCTATGTATGCATTGTACCAAGTAAGATAGCATGTTTGTAATCGATATGATAACAATGATGTTGTGATGATGATAGATGTAGAATGTTGATGATGATGAATGACATGTGATGGTAATGATGATAATGTGGTATGGTTATGTACATGAATAGTTGTATATGTGGTGATAAGATGGACCCAGTTATGGGTCATTGTTGCTGGTGCATGTGGTTGAAAGTCGAATTGGTTGGTAGCTCAAAGGGGATTTTAGGCCATGTGTGTGAGTTTTAGGCATATAGCCCATTATGTGAATTTAGAGTTTAAGGGAGTCCAATCTCAGAGGAGTGGTTCCTTTGAGGTGAAACCTCTTTGAATAAGTTGGTTGAGTCAAATAGGACTTGTGTGCATGGTCCCTAGGAGTCAAATTTTCTTTGGTGGCAATTGGAAGATATTTGTGATGAGTTTTGGCCAAAATGGTATCAGATGTCCAAAATCTCCATACTAAGATGGATTTGAGTAAAACCAGTGTCTATGGATAGATTAGGAGAAGATTTACTTGTAGGAGTTAAAATTAGGTCAATCGGAGGTCGAAGCATAAAGTTATGCGCGTTAAAAGTTCTACCTGAAAATTTAGAAATTGTTGATATGGTATTAGCAAGAGGCGCCGCGGCGCCAGAAGTCAAGCCGCAGTGTGTAACACCTTATACTTAAGTCCATTTCTTATGTATTAGACTCCAATTATGTCCATTATTGCATAATTAGAGACTCAATTGTATAAATATACCGAAACAAATTTTTCTAAAATTTCATGTACTGTTAATTGTGTCATTTCCATTTTACTCGATGAAATTTGAAAATTAATAACTAATTATAGAAAAATTATATCATACTGATTCAAGTCTTTAAAAATATCTTAAAATATTATTTTCATGGAAAAAATATGAAATAGAGTATTCTCTTGACCAATTCATACAGTTTAGTCCCCAAACTTTTACTGTATATTTGGTCATTTTATCTTTTCCAGGATTTTGGTCTTATATTTAAAAATTCATATCTCACTCTAACTTGAGCCAATTCATTCATTCCTTATGTTATTGGAAATCTCTGTGAGTCTACTTTTTAGAAATATTTTTCTTGTATATTTATTCAACTTGTATAGGGCATGACATTAACTTAAACTAATAGAGGTCAGAGCTCAATTTTAACTGGAACAGCCTTAGGGAAATATGTATAACTCTTGTTATATAGCTCCAATTGCACTCAAACTAGTGGCATATTAAAGCTAAGACATAGAATTTTCCACACATATAAACCAATAAATTTTTGGAGCTATGTACGATTTTATAATACCTTTTGAAATTTTCTATATCTAGGTTCAAGGTTCTAGTTTTCCAATCTTTCCTTGTTTTTGAATCCTAATTTTGAAAATTCACCATAAATAGTATACTTAACCAATTGGGGTCTTCTTTGGCTCTATGGAAAGTTTATTCCATCTACTTTTATATCATATAAACCAATAAAATTAATTGTCCTTTTTCAAATAAACAGAACCTACATTCTGTCAAGGTATCTAGATTAAACCCTTTCATCCATACTTTAGCATAATAAATTTCATAATATACTCACACCATCATTCATTGTTCCATCTTCATACGTAACACCACAACATATCTCAAGGAACATGCTTGCATTAGTGTGTATATATATATGATTTATCTTTTGCATACAAATTTATACATGTTATCAAAATTAACATCAATACTTGCAAGAACATAATTTCAACCAATTTCTTCCTCATCTCTTTTAGCTCCTCTTGAACTCCTTGCATTGCCTTGGGATAAACATGGTTAGCATTTGGAAGGGATGAGATTCATGGAATCTCAGTAGTTACCACCACTCAAGCAAACATATCATTACATATTGCAAACACATATCATCAAATCATCATTCAAACATTTAAATCATCATGCTCAAACATTTTATAGAAAATTGGACAGAGTTTCCCCTTGGGTTTTGGACATTCCGAGGTCTCAAAACCCCTCAAACAACTCAGCCAATAATATCAAATCATCACAAATCAACATTGCAAATAATAGGCAACTCATCAAAATCATTGCAAACTAAATGACAATACAATGCAAGATTAGGTTGAAGAACTACCTTGTAGCTTTCCAATGCTTTCCAAACTTTGTAAACTCTTCCTTTGGCCTTCCAACACTTCTTAGAATCCTATAGCATCACAAAATGAGGCCATTAGCTATTGGTTACATAACTCCCTTCACAAAGTCTCACATTGAAACCTTAAATTTCCAACTTGATTACTACTTGGCTTTTCTTGCACAACATACTTGTTCTTACATAATTTAGACCCAAGGAATCTATTTTTGGGGTCAAAATCATGAAATTCCCTTACTATCATGAACCCTAATTCAGCCAAAATTCAGCAAAATTTTAGAAAAATCAAAACTCAACAAACTTGTAATCTATTGATATATTCTTGCATCTTGAAGCCTATACAACACTTTTCATGGATTACTTTCTTCATGGATTCATTTTCTCTCTCTACTCTCTTTCTAGGCAGAAATTTTCAGAGTAAAAATAGAGAGAAATACTCCATGAAACACTATAATACGTAAGTAGATACAAGATGAACTTACCTTGAAAGTTTGGGATCAAACTTGTAATTTTTCCTTCTCCCTTTTACTCTCTCTCTTTCACGCCTTTTTTCCCCTTTTCTTACCTCTGGTTGTGCGTGTTTGGGACTGAAGAAGACGCTTACCTTGACGAGAGTTATACGCCAAGCAAAATTTCCATTCGTGCCGGTGATGGCTTCTATAACTTGAAGTTATAACTTACCTTGAAAGTTATTTTGCTTGGCGTATAACTCTTGTCAAGCTTGAAATCCACATAAAGGTGATTAAGTGTTAATTAGTCATAAAGTAACTTTAGTTAATTAAATCTTTGACTTTAGTTACTTTTTGTCTAATAAAGCTTTTAACTAATTCCATTGAGGTCCTACAGCTGCTGCAGCATGCCATTTGTCTCATTCTTGGCTAAGAGTTGCTTTAATAATTTTTATGGATTAAAATACCCTTTACCGATTGAGTTCACCCGTATCGATTAAATATTTTTACCAAAATTATCATTAAATTGGTATAGGACTATCCAAAAATAACTTTTGGACTAAAATTATTTTCCTAGCTCAAAATATATTTTATCAAGGTGCATTCAGTGTCTTTGAATTGGTACTACCTCTTTCTGTAGTCTAAACTGACTTTTATCGGGTAAAATATTAATATTAAACCATAATTACCCAATAAATATTATTTTGATCTTAATAAATTTCATTCTATATTTTATTGGCTTTTTCTCATTGAAAGCTTCATTTTCACCATAATTTTTTATATTTACAAAAATACCCTTAACCCGGGGAAAATTTATAATTTTTTAAATTTTTTGGGTCTTAAGTGTAATTTTTCCCAAACTCTTTCTCTTTACGTTGAACTCATTCTTTAAGTGACCAGAATGCAAAGATTCTTAATTCTTAGGGATAAAATATAATTTTCTTATTTTTTCATTGAACCTGGAAAAATGACCTATTTATCTTTCTTTATACTTAACGGTATCTCTCCATTTTTCCTAGTTGCTTATGCATTTTATGATATCAACATTTTTTTCCTAGGGGCTTTAAAACAATATTCACATTTTACTTCTAATCTCGGAAATAACTGTTTTGCCTCTAAGTTGGTTCAAAAAGTAATTATCCATTCTTTTGGCCACTTTCTTGTAATTTTACTCAAAGACCAATTTTTTGTTATTTATTTTTCATTATTCATATTAATTTTTAAATTGGTCTATCTTTCAATCTAGACCTCCCTGCTACGTAGTACTTATATCATTGCGCTCAGCTTGGGGCAAGCTTTCATTCAAGTGGTATATTGCATATTTTTCGAGGTAAGTTCTGGAATTAATTTCTACTAAAGACTTTATGAAAAATTAATTACAATTAAGAACCAAATACAACTTCTTTTGAAAATTAGATGAGAAATTAATTCCTTTTCAAATCAGATTATATAACTTTTTTCTTCTTGCTTCGTTTCTCATCTTTTTTTTTTCATTTTATAACATCCCATAAAAATAGGGATATTACACCGTGCCACTTATTACTACCTCTCCAGTCTGCGGAATTACTATGGCTCCCCACAGCACCAACCTATACTGCCTCTCTAAGGCCTCGACTGCACTGTAGCTGGCTGCGGCCCCAGCCCAGTTCTGGTGCTTTTTGTTGTTTTTCGAGGTTTTGATGTTTTGGAGTGAATTTGGGGTGTTTTAGTTTAGTTTGGTCAGTTTCTTAGAATTTTTAGTGAAGAGTGGATGTGTGTTGGTGTAGGGTGTTACATTTCTAGCCAAAACTCATAGTTATAAAGTTGTTTAACACCTTAATAACTATACAATGCTATTATTCTTATTTTAAAACTCTTGTATTCCTTACATTTAGGTCTCATTTGGTACACAGAATGATTTTAAAAGCAATATGAGTAGGAATAGGAATGGAAATGAGTTTTTAAAATATGTTTAATATGTCAGGAAAGAATGATGGAATAAAATAAAAAAGTGACATAAAAATATGATAAATGACCAAAATGTTCCTATCTTCCTCCTCCTTCTTTCTCCAGCAACACTGCACCCCTCTTCTTCTCAGATACAACATTATAACATTCTTTCTTTTCAAGATACAACAACACAGATCTAGAGGAACAACCCAGATCAATTCACCAAGAAAAGAAAAGAACCCACAGTAGCACAAACAGGAGCATCTCAAATGGCAAGCAAGGATTATTGATCTTCCTTACCCCACTGGCACCAATGATCTTTGACAGCAGCAACACAACCTCACTCTCAATGGTAATGAGCACTCCGATGAGGATTCGAACTCCTTGACAATAGTCATAGGCTAGGAAGATCAAAGACAATGATGGTGGAGCTCTCATGGTTTGCCTTGCATTCTATTGACAACAATGACAAAGATCAAAGGTGAGGAAGATCAAAGATGATAACCATGGTAGTCACATGTGAGAAGACATCGACGGTGGTGATTGGTCACGGTGAGGGCGACGATAGAGGAAAAAGAAGAAGATAGGTCGTTCAAATTAAAGATGAAGGAAAATGATGGAATTATGGCTAATCAACAAGGGCATTTTTGTCTTGAAATTATTATTCCCATGGTTGGCTTAACATTCCCACCCTCCCCCATGGGTTTGCTAATTCCCATAAACATGGGAATCAAGCATTCCGTTGGCATTTGACTCCTTCACACCAAACAGATATCAATGTGGCTTTTCTCTCCTATTCCCATTTCAGAATCCGTATTCTCACATACAAATCATGGCCTTAATTAGGTTTTTCAAACAATTCATAGATGCCTAACTTCCAAAAATCTCTTACCAAAATAGAACCCAATGTCTCACAATGCTTTTCGTTAAGATATAAAACAAGAACCCAAGGATTCAAGCAAGTATGAAGCATCACATAATCAAAAAACATCATCAAACCACAAAATTGACAATGAGAATGTTGAAAGGAAGGAAAAGCGAAGAGAGAACTCATACCTTCAAGATTGAGCCTTCAAATCATTGAAATCTAACCCCTGGATTGAGCTCTCATTTTGGCCAGACCTTTGAACTCCCACTATCTAAAATGAAAATTTCAAGCTCAAACATCTTATAATCGAGGAGGGACTTACTTGGAAAGATTTTCCAAATTAACCCTATAAATTGTAATTTTTGGAAGACCTTTTAGCAAGGATTTTCCATATTTACCCCTAAATTCTACTTTGGAAAAATCTCATTTATATATTAATAACCCATATTTCCAATTATTTCAATAATTAAGTGCTAAATGGTGATTATTAGTATTTAATTACATAATTAAAGTGTGGGATGTTACAAGTTCCAGTGATGGTGTGACTTCCCTTACAAGGTGTCAAGTGACAAGTTTTCTAGCAAATCATATTTGAGTTGAAAATTCTCTCATATCTTCAACCAAAAAAAGAAAATTCCCTAAATCACTTGTAAATAAAAAATTTTAGAAGTGCTTTTTTATATGAAAAATGTGATTTTCACATAAAAAAAACTGAAACAAATAGGCTCTTAATCATATGAGTTTTAAATTCTCTGTATTAGTGGTAACTTGTAAATGATAAGTTACTAAAACATAACTCCTTTATTTTTTAATTTATTTTTTCTTTCAAAAAGATATAATTTATATTTAAATAGTACTATATTATATAAGTAATATAGAATTTATTTAATATTTATTATCAATATTTTATAATTTATGTATAATTAATTATATAAATAATATGAAACAATTAAATAATGTTAATAAATGTACTAAAATAAAAAGAATAATTTAACAATATCATTCTTACATTTTTTTCTATATCCATATTATACTTTTATTCTATATATTGTATTGTATTTTAATTCAATTATATTTTTCTATTTTTTAATTAATTTGAAGATTTTTAATATTCCTATTCACATAACTTTTTACACAAGGCCTAATTGATTTCTCAATAGTTTTTAAGATTTTAATGACTTGAGAGTTGTTTATGATTTTCCCTAATGATAATACTCAAAATTTTTAGTCAAATACGAAGAAGCAAAATTATGGAGAGGGAATCCTCTAATATTCATTAACTAAACAGAATGGAATCTTTCATTTTTTCTTCTTCTGATTTTACAATTTTGTACAAACATCTTTTTGAGAATGGGGAAAAAAAACTAACAGAAACTTTAGTAAAAGTATTACTACTAGAGAATCTTATTTAATGGCCAAAGACAAGGCACTTTTGTTCTGTTCTTCGTAAGTTTTTCCTTGTTACCTTTTTTCTCTTACTAATAATGTCATTATATTATCATAACTTGCAGATATATCCCGTCCGTCCTCTCCAAAAACGATGATCCCTATTAGCGAAAAAAAAAAACCGATGATCCCTCGTGCAACAGATTAGAAATTCTCCATCGAAACACCCTATTAATTTTTCTCGAAGCCACTAATGTTTGATATACTATGAGAGGGAGATCAACGAAGAAAGTTATATAATATTTGAAAATTAGGGAAAATCGCAGACAAAGGACTAAGGAAGATAATTACACCAAATTCCTTGATCTTTCGTCTTCCTTCCTTCCTTCCTTCCTTTGGTGAGGCTTTACATGGTTTCCCATAATGATGAGTTGTCCCGCAAAGTTTTCAGTGAGGTTCTGGTGATGTCAACTTCTCCTGTGAGGTCTCATGCAACGGAAAGTTTTCTAGCAATTATATTCAAGTTGTGAATTCCCTAATATCAATTGTACATGACAAGTTGCTCCCATATATAACTTATTTTTATTTTTTAATTGTAATTTATATTTATATAGATATTATATAAATTATTTATAATTAATTATATAAATAAAATTAACTAATAAATATATTTTAGAAAATTATTAAATAATTGTATCCCTCATAAAGCAAGCCGAAAATTGTCCACCGAAACTCTTTGTTTTTCTAGAATTCACTAAGAGTTCATTTGATTTTCAGTTTGCAAACTTAAGTTAAAATAAAATAAAGTTTACAAAAATAAAGTTTTGATCAAAGTAAGTTTATTATAACATGATTTATATTTAGATTTTTTTTATTGTAAAAATAAGTTTGATAAAATAATTGTGAGATAAAAAGTACATTTGCAAACTAAAAGTAACTTCTTTAGTTCGTTAGCTAAAAATATGTTTAGAGGTAAAAATACTTTTATAGATAGACCTTTTAAAATGAAACAAACACAAAGTTAGTAAAAAATATGTTTACAATATTTTTAGTAGATAAAATGATAAATCAATAGCACATAAACAAAGATAGTTTATATTATATTTGCAAATTGGGGAAAATCACAGACAAGGACCAAGAAGGTAAGATAACTACACACCAAGTATTTGAAATTTGCAAAACTGCTTGGAAGGACCAAGGAAAGAAGATAATTACTCAATTCACATACGTTCTGTTCTACATTCCTTCCCTACACTGCACTATTACCTCAAAATTCAAATGCATACATATTAAATATGTACCAGATGATACATGTAACATATTCTGGCATTGCATGATTAATTTTATTTTTCCTCTAAAATATTTCAAAATGACTCATGAGCTTAAATAGAAAATTTATTTATTTTATTGCATGTTATGAATATCTTTATATCGCATTTGAAATACTTGTTTAAAATTTAAAATCTTTTTTTATTGTTCATTTTTCATGTGTTAATTTGTGAAATTATATATATTTCTCATACATATATCCTAAAAATTGAAATTTGTCATATTTGATATATTGTATCATGTGATATACCTAATTTGCATACCTGAATTTATGAATCATGGTTCCTTCCTTCCTCCCTCTAGTGAGGCTTCCGCGATGACAAGTTCTCTAGCAAGATTTTCAGTGAGGTTCCAACAATGAGGACTTCTCCAGCAAGATTTCTAGTGATGGCAACTTTTTCGATGATCATATATATTAAAGTTGTGAATTTCCTCATATCACTTTTAAATTCCTTAGTATCAGTTGTAAATTCCTCAGTATCAATTGTAAATTAAATGTTACCCATAAAATGTATAATTTATTTAATACTTGTTATCAATATTATATATAAATTAAATATAATCTTTTATTTATTCTTGAATACTGTAGGAAGCCCAGCAAAAGTTGTCAAGGGTTAGCCATGGCTTTTTTTTAAAAGGTGTGTGGAGAGCCACTTTTTTAACCATCTTTTAATTATGGCTCCTCTCACTATTCAAAGCAGATTTTAGATTTTAAATTTCTACATGTAATCCCGCTTAAAACATCTTTGCTGACTACCATCCGACAAATTTCACACCACTCCTCCTCTATCTTAATTCCCACATCCTCACATAATCCATTCTTTACTCCACTAACTGCCTCTTCATCTTACTCTCTTCCGGGTTTGAGCGTCATGGAAAGCGAACGTCGAAATCTTCTCAAATGCCAAAAGGTAATTCTTCTCAGACACATTCATTTGCATTTGTACTGGGAATCTTCAATCAATCATAAATCAAAATAAATTGTTGCTAAAAAGATCCTTTTGTGTCGATAAAATGCCATATTTCACTAAAAGAATCCCTTTCCTATTTTTGTCATCCCTTCTTAATACTACTGGCCGTTTTTCCTTAATAAAATGGAATTCGAGTTTTTCTGACTTTGAAATTTCCCTGTGCAAACTTTTTATAACACAATATAACATAGTAAAATTGTTTTCCTGATCATTTGTGAATCAGTTTCTATTTGATATTACTATGCGATAGAAACTAGTTGGACCAGCGAGTTTCAATCATCTTAGATGTTAAGGTCCATGTTTTGTCATTAATCATCTTTGTAATATGTGAAGCTGGTTCTTAGTTATTTGGCGGGAGTTTGCACAAAACAGGCTTGTAATTGGGGATGCTTATTTTCTCCGGATTGTCTTGCATTGTTTCTATGCCCTTTTACACCAATTTTCTTCCTCCATTATCTTGGGTAAGGGCGTCTTTTATTTGGGGGTTCTTTAGATTTTTGGCTTGCATGAATGTGATTTTTTCTTTTAAAAAATTGCGTTTTGAGAATTCATATTTTGCGGTTTTCGGTGCCCATAGAGTGGATATGGCCAATTGGCAAGGCAGATGGTGTTGCTGATCAGGTTTTGTGATTATGTAAGTAACTTTCTGTAAGGTATGTATGAAGTCATTTCTTATTGCTTCTACATGTCTTAGTATTTTTTATTCAAATTTATATTTCTTTGGGTGATGCAACTATAGGCTTATTATTTCTAACCACAATGGCTCCTGTTTGGTTGTGCTTCTTCCTTACTCTGTTACTTTCCTTTTACCTTTTTTTCCTTCAGCAAATTGGCCACGTTGTGGCCTTTAATTTGATTCATGTTACCATCCAATTCCAAGGTAAACCTTTATTGATTTTTGGTTTTGAATTTCATGTTTGGTTTTATATATAGCTTGCTTATTTATATTAATTTGTTGTCTGAAGTTTATAACTTGCTTAGATTTTCTGTTATAATACGTATTGTGCCTTTTTCAACCCAAGTCTGAAATTAATATTAGATACTTGAAGGAGGAAATTAACTAAATTAATAATAGATACTTGAAGGAGGAAATTAATACTAAATCATAATATTCACAAAGTCACAGTTTTATTGGCGCTCAATAATTGACGTTTCCTGAAAAAAAAATACCAACTAAACTGAGGCGTGAAAAATAAAAGTTCATGTTTGTTTAAAAAAAGCCAATTAAAATAGGAAAAATTCGAGCTTGTGTGGAAACGTTATCTATTCTTTGAGAGAAAAGTTGGTGTTTATTTTAAAAATATCAATTAAAATAAAAAATATTGACACTTATGTGTAAAAGTCATCTATTCTTTGAGAGAAAAGTTGGCATTTGTTTTGGGAAATGCCAACTTTCTATTATATTAGATGGGATTTCAAGAACAAACGCTGGCTTTATTATTTTTGGTGTTTAGAGCGTCGTCACCATTCTTCCTATTTCCTGCTTGCCCTGTTCATTCACTACAAGGTCTCTCCTTCCTCGTGAGTGTTTCTCTTGCTCTGCATATCAATAAGTCACCATCCAACCTCTTCGTCCGAAGCTCTCTCTCCTTCCCTGCCTTCCCTCTCACTCCTCCCATCGTCCTTCCCTCTTAGTCCAAGCTCTTTTCTAAACTCACCGTCGCCCGAAGCTATCCCCGTCACCACCGCAATTTGTGGGTCCTTCTAGGGTTTCAGAGTCCTGCATTATCTTCTCACAATTCATGGGTCCAAAGCTATCCCCTCTTCTCTCTTTTCTTCGCCTTGTCCACAACTCCAACCTTCTCCTCTTCATCATCTTCTTCCCCTTTCTCAAGTACCAAAGAAGAAGATGAGGAGGAGCTGCAAACCGTGGCTCGCTCTGCGAGCTCTAACGACGAGGAAGCCACCGATGACAATTCGCCCAATTCTGACGGAGATGCACTCATTGGAGATGGCGACAAGGAGGAACAGGTAAAACCATTGTTTACTTTGTCTCATTGTTCTGTGTATCGGCTGCTTCTTGTCGTTTGTCAAATTGTTTGGCTAGGGTGTGGTCGTGTGGTGCTGGAGTTTTTTTTTAATGTCATGAGTTGTTTGTCTCTATAGAAAGTATAGTGATTCCGAATTTAAATTTTAGCTTCTGTTCTCTCATTTCTAGCTGGTTGATATAAAATTTACATGGACGTGTTATTTGGGTCCTATTTTTATTCACTTAAATGCATTGAATGATTACTCATAGGTACTACGTGAATCAAAGTCTGAAGAATGCATTTGAGGTGGCACTTGTTGATCCAACTGTGGACTTGAATATGCAGTTGTGAGTAACTAGCTTGTATTAAGTTTTAGACTATTTTAGGCCTGTAGCTATCCATAATCTGTTCATTGTGTTTTGCTTCATGAGGTTAGCAAAGGGACTAGTTTTTTGCCACACATTCTCCGCCATTTTTTGCACGAATGTTTCATTATAAAATATTTTTTGCGTGGCAATGATGGATTCGGTCAATCGTTTGTGTAAAAAGTTCATATCTACATCATTGGTTGTATATTATGTGGACAATTCAATTTCCATTATGAAAGAGAAAAGTTAAAAATATGGAGGTACTTAAGGAAAAATATAACAGTGGTTTCCTATTTGATGTCAGGACTAAATTGGCTCATGGTTTACTATCTGGAAAATATTATTTTCCAGCAGTTGAGGTGTGTCATCCATTTCTCAAGCATATACCTTTAGATGATTTGTTCATAGTTTTTGTTGCTTTATATGTTACTTTTTGCCATCTAGAACGATAGAGATGCAAATGTGGCTACCTCAGCTGTCACTGTAAGCTTTCTGGTTGTTCTGTGCTTTTAAATTTGGACATGTTTTCATGTTCTACTGCAAGTCATATGTTTGGTTTTTTTCCTTTTTTTGGTTATATGCTATGCTAGTTTCTGCAATGAAAACATTTTCTCCACTTCATTTTTTAAGCTGTATGATATTTTGGGCTTAAATAGAATGGAGGTGAATTGCTTTTGGTTTAGGTTGAAGTCTCGGTTGAAAAAGAATAGATTGATTTTGTTGAATGTTCCCTTGCCTTGATTAGTTTTCTTTGCGTGTCCTCCCCCCTTCCCCCCCTCCCTCTCTCTACCCTCCCTCCTTTTTCATTCTTTTAGAAACAGGAAAGAATACCACCACGCATGTTCAAAGCTGTAATTGCTGCCAGTCATCCTGAATTTTCATCCATGAGGCAACAGGTATCTTTAGCTATTTTTCTTGCTAAACAAGAATTATTGGCATGAGAATTGTGTGATATGACTTCATTTCTTATGTCAATATCAATAGTCATTTAGAAATTCACTTGGAAAGGTAACTTTTAGTGTAAACTAGTAAAATGAGATGTAATATCTTGTTTTGATAATTATACGAAAAGGAATCCATATGAATCATTAGAATAACTAGATATATTGAAGATAGAGGGAACCTCATTTGACTTCAAGTGTGTATTTAAGTAGTTATCTAGAAGTATACGTTAGTATTGAAAACAATTTTGGTGCAATGTTCAAAACCAAAGGAATATATGCATAACTGAGCAATTAAGTGCATTGTTATCTATGTAAATAAATTGAAACAATTGAAAAACAATTTTGATGGAAAGTTTAAAATGAAAGGAATGCATGCAGAACTAAGCAACAAAGTGCATTGTTCTCTTTGTAAATAAAATTGGAGTACCTTAACAATGCCACTAGATTTGATATAGTAGTGAGGGATTTTGATAGTTTTTTGGAGCTATTGCATTTAACCTTCCATGCTTCCATGTACAAAGACAACGTGAAAAGCAAGTATATGATATGTTGGCAATATTTACTTTACTGTATGAGTTTGAATAATAAGTGTAAGGTATGCTGTTACTAGTGGGCAATTTGACTGAGATATGATACTATGTGATTGCACTGCAGTATTTGTGCCTCGGTTAACATTATGCAGTATAACCATGCAATATTTGCTTTTACTGGAAAGATTGTTAATGTTCTATTTTTGTTCAATAGATGATTGAGTGCGGGGTTATTGGTCCAATAAATGTACTAAGAATATTTGATTCTTGTCTTCTCTTTGCCGCAAAATCCTTTTGTTATCCTTCTGTACATCGGAAATTTGATACATGATAATTTCTTGGTAATTTTTAATAGGAATTTTTGTCTCCAAGGTCATAATCTCCGGCTGATGACTTACACTATTGAAAGAGTGTGATGCTAATTTAATTCCCTTTCTAGTGGATTGTGTTAGTAGTTATGTTAATAATTAACTTTTGTTTGTTACCCTACTCTTGATTTATAGTAGCCCAATAACAGGTAAATTAGTTAACCCTTAATAACTTCTTGTGGTATAATATTTTTCTTTAAATTCTTTCGTAGTAAATAAGGTTTTCTAGCCAACTAATACAAGTAGAGGATCTCAACAAAGCATGAAATTTATATTTATTAACTACACCAAATTTGGGAATAGTTGGCGTTTGTTTTTCACCTTTATTGGTGTTTTAAAAACGCCATTTAATAATGTACTGATGAAAATCGTTAAAAACAATGGCGTTTGAAAAACGCCAACTAAAGTCAGACTTTAGTTGGCGTTTAATATGGAAACGCCAACTAAAGTTATACTTTCGTTGGCGTTTCCAAGTTAAACGCCAACGAAATCTTGAAAAAACGTTGACGTTTATCAGTTAAACGCCAACTAAAGTCATACTTTCCTTGGCGTTTGTCAGTTAAACGCCAATGTTTTTTTGATATTAGTTGGCGTTTAATGAATTGGCGTTTATCATTAAACGCCAACGTTTTTTCAGACTTTGGTTGGCGTTTATCTGTTAAATGCCAACTTTGTTCATTTTTTATTACTTTGGTTGGCGTTTCCTGTAAAACACCAACGAATTATTATCATTATTTTTTTTATATTTTACTACTTCTCTGTTTACGTTACACAACCTGTATTACAGTCAACAACAATGTTTTTATTACTTTGCAGGCAACTGCTCAGAAACATTTGCAGTACATTTTTCTATAAATGCTTTAACTCTAGGGGGTCTGTTACTTTTGCCAGTGATGCTGGCTTGATTCCCCTAACATGAAAAGCAATGGCAAGAAATAATTATGATGATGCTAAACAATTAAACTTCAGAAGTATCATTCTCACAATAGAATTCTCACATCATACCAGTAATAAGGTCTCTATATTTGATTTAAAAAAGAACAATTAGCTTCTAATGTTTTCCAACAGTACACATTGTGTCTTACAGTATATACGACAGAGAAAAGGATACAACCATATAAAACACAAAATTCCAAGCTAGAACAAGACCACTGGGCATCATGAACAGGTCCCTCTTTATAAAAATAACCTTTCATTATTGATTATATAACCTAAAAAACCAAGTTCTTTTGCTAACAGTAACAACTTATGAAGTCCAAAAGCCACAACTGTTTCTTGACTCCCATATGTTGTCAGGAGGCATAACTTTGATTCTCCATAGTAACTCTGATTGGTTTTCTCAACATCTGATTGCACTAGCACTAGAAGTCCAGAAGATCCATGATTCCAATTAAACTGGACAGTTGAGCATCGAAAAAAACTTCGTCTTGCAATAGGTTGACTTTGAGAATCTTTTTCACAAACAAATATCTGTACACTAGCAGGAATCCCCTACACAATAGAAAAATTTTTAGTATATGTATTGCAAATTCAAACTCGGACAGTGTAATCACCTGAAAAAAAATAGTTTTAGGTTGATTTTTACAACCTTCTCTTTATTGTTCCCTCAGTACAACCCTATATCTTTTGATGCTTCACCTTTCCTTCACAACATCCACACCTGCACTATATATAAGGAAATAAAATATTGGCATGATGTAGATCAATTTTTTAAAAAAGTTATTCATAATAAAAATAAGTTAAATTTACCTCTCTATTCATAGGTACTTATCAAGGACGAAGTTACACCACTCTTCGATGAGTTCCTCTATTTGCGTATCGGAGTACTCGGAATAAGAGATGTCAGGGAAGTACTGTAAATTAAAAAATTTTACATAAGTGAAAATGACAAAATTTTATAAGCATTAATGTAAATATAAAATTACATACCGTGTCTGGGATTATGCTATGACCATGTGATGATATCCTTCATGAATAACATCACATAGTATCCACAGTCATTATCATTTGGTTGTTTTGGACACTAAAGAGGAAAATTATATTAATTATACAATACAGAAATATTAATCTCAACAATTGTTGATTAAATATAAAATTATACATACCCGTATCTTCTGCCACTTATATAACGAGGAAGCTAAGGGTTTTACCATTTTTCCCTTATGATTATCTCTACACCCTCGGCCTGCTCGAAATATTGACAAAGCACTGTTTAACCATAAAATATAAAAAATGTTAGAATGAGCAAAACCTAATTTGAATTATTACATATAAGTGTGAAACATTAAATACATGAAAAATAAATCTAGGTTTCTTACTTATTAATGATCCCCATCATTTGTTCGCGAAGTTCCGGATCATAATTCAAAGGATCCAAAAAATAGATAGTTGGCTCCAATGGGTTAATTGCAATTAACATCCAGTGTCCACTATGAAAAATAACCAGTGTCATTAGGAAATTATAATTCAGCAGATGAAGTCAAATACATTAAATCTTGAGAATTTACTTACACATTATGATACGGAACCAAGAATAAGACATCTTTGTCAGCCCTTGCAGTGAATGCATCCGCAATTAACTGCTGCTGTTCAGTAATCTTACTGTCCAGCAATTTTGAAACATAAGCAGCAACCTCTTCAGGATGGATGAATATAAATTTGTTTGTAAGATTGCAAGGCACCAAAAATGTCTCGTAGATGTATCTTGAATAGAAACAAAATAAAAAGCAACATAGGTTAATATGAAGGCCTAAATTGAAAAAAATTAAAACAAATAGATTAATATCAAGTACCTTATGTACAAGTTAACATTCGCAACCCCGATCCACTTCCGATGGATGATGTAATCAACAATTTCAGTGTTGATACTTTCAAATACTACCTTATTATAAATGTTCTTGGCAAATTTCACACGTTTTTCGACTTTGCCCTTAAGCGAATGTGGTAGAAACTTGACAATCATCCTTCGAAAGGTGTCTGGAACTGGATGCCTGGGCGGCTGCATGAGTGGTGGAGCTACTGATTCCTTCGAATGTCCTGACTCTCGGACATTACTCTTCCCCTTCAACTAAGCAACAAAGTGGGAAATTTTGAGATTAACCATCTTAATATACACATAACAATAGTATATGTCTATAGGTCCTCTAAACTGAACCTCTGAATGTAGTGGCTAATTCAAGACATCTAGTATCAAGTTAGTATACTGTCAACTAACATACCTTTACTAATGGAGTAGCAGTGATGAGGTGTGTGGGCCATGCTACGAAGCTGCCCAATGCCATTCCTATTGTTTCCATATCCCCCGCAGGAACAGGCAACTTGGTACCCTCCTCCCTAACTACCTCAATCGACACTTTTAGATGATTTGTAGGTATGGGTGCATTGTGAAGCATCTCTTTAGGGCTATTATGCACATGCCCCTCTGCAACCACACGTCGATTAGGTGTTTCTAACCATAACTGGCAATATGATTGACCCTGTTCCAATCAATGCATTAGAAATCAACCATTTATTAGGGGTAAAAAAATGGTATCTTTTAACTTGTTAATGATAGCAATTACCTGAGGGAGATCTTGAGGGGTAACAGTGCAACTATCTTTGGCACTAGCCGACACTGGTGGTGTCCCTTGCGTTCCCTGTAGTTGAAGCACCATGTTCGTCAATTCAGCTAATCGGAGCTGTATCTGAGATTGAGTCTGATGTTGTTCCTGAACAATAGCCTCCAATCGGGCAACCTTTGCAGCATCTGATGATGATCGAGGCCCAAAAAAGGTTTTGTGTGTCACACTAAACCCTGTACCCCTAACACGACCAGGATACTCAGGGACCCCAGTGCCTTACCAAGTATATCCTGCCTAACGCTTTCCTCCTCACTAGCTTGAGGCATGGAATTAGAGAGTTCATTTTGTGGAAGGAAGAGAAACAAAATATAAATTTTGCAACTAAATAATAAGTATTTGAAAATATATATGTAAATAAAATATATAATACAATAATATTAACTATTGACTCGGCAACTTTTCGAACGTTGTCATTGTCAATTATCTCATCCTTGTTCTTGCGAGATTCTATCCATAGCTCATGGCATTCAATTTCCCTCCCTTCTGACCCCTCCTTTGATTGCTATGTTTGATCACAAACAAGCAAATGTGTAAGTATTTGAATAGAAGTGTCATTCATAGAAAAATCAGCTATCAAACCACGTACCATCTTAACCTCTATACCATGGTATCCTTGACAACCCCCTCTATATGGGTATTGCTGCTTCTTGACTCTGTCACTATTGGCTTGGCTTAATTTCTGTAAAGTAATGCAGAAGATTAGTTTTGGTGTAACAAAAACTAAGATAAGGTACATATGATTAGGTTTAGTCCACTAAAAAAGTCGCAATGAGAATATAATGAAATGACATACTATGTTAATAATGCACACACCAAAGCAGATTTTTGTTCAATGACTAAATATATGTATTAAAATTATTTTAAGAACAACAATGAGAGAAATGGTTTACTTGAAAAGATTCTTCACGACGCCTAGCAACAAAAGCATCCCAATGTTCCTGTGTAATGTACAACTCAAACAACCGAGGCAGATGAACATCAAAGTTGCCAGCTTCATCTCTCAAGAAGAATCTAGTGAGAATGGACCAGAAATTTTGGAGTGCCACACCAGCCTTCATATATATGTGACGCCTATGACTATTATTGATGTCAAAAGCAGACTGCAACATGTATTACCGAAAAAGAATTATTATCTGTATATATCTACACACATTATAATCAAATGACATACTATATTATTACCTCTATATCTTCGAAAATACTATTCTTCACAGGATCAGGGACTTTCCTCCAATCCCTGTGAGGATGGGAGATTGGAACCTTCAACTTCGCAGCGACCCCAATATAACTGCTCAATTTTTGTCCACCCTTTTGTATTGGATTGCCTTTGCGATTCCATTCGACATGAATCTTTTGGCGAGTGTCTCCGGCGCGTATCACCTCTGTCAACATAGTCAAGCCACACCGGTGCTGTTTGATATATTTCTATAGCTCTTCTTGACCATCATCACCACCACAATCATGATCATGAGCAGAAGGGGATGCCATTTACCTACAATAAAATTCCAACAAACATGTAAGATATCAAAGAAGGAAAAAAAATTTAAAGCAAATACAACACATAAAAATAATAATAAAACATCACAAAATTATACATGTCGAAGGAAATAAAATTCAAATTAAGGCAAACAATAAAATATATTCGATAATTCAAACCTTTTCCTCTTTCTTTTCAGATGTTCACTAATCCGTCCCCTCTTCCAAATCCAAGTACCTTCTTGATGGTCATCTCTCACATAAAGGGTATCATCTCCACCAGGATCAGTATCAAGTGATATCCCATGGAAAGGATCATCCTCAATGGACGCACCTTGATAGTCTTGACCATCATCTAAGTTGTCAATTATTTTGTTCGTTAGCATAACAATTGACCACTTCTTATTAGCAGGATTAGTGACAAAAAACACTTGTTGAGCTTGAGATGCTAAAATAAAAGGTTCATCTTTATACCCCGCCCTATTAAGATCCACTTGAATGAACCTTGAATCATCAACTCAAAGGCCGTTGTTGTTGTCAACCCATTTACAACTGAAGACAAGTACCCGGATTGAGATGTAGTCCAATTCCCATATGTGCTCAATTACCCCAAAGTATGACATAGGTGCAAAAATAGGGTTTTTATCTTCAACACTAGATATATGCATTGATTGAGCTATAAGAGTTATCCTACTATTTTGCATTGTACTCTTATCATCTTGTTCTTTTGTATAGAACATGTACCCATTGATAAGATAACCAGTGTAAGATAGTTCATACATGCTTGGACCCATAGCTAACTGTTTCAACCTGTCCGAAACTGAACTAGAATTCCTCTCCAACTCCAAGATAATGTGATCACGTAACTGTTGAATCTAGAGTTTTAATGATTCCAAACCAACATTCAAGAGCTTGGAATGAAGATATCAAAGGAGCTCAAAATGTTTCAAGTGAAGAAGTTCTGAGTAATCTATGCAAGATTTGTTGTAGGACCATTAGTTATGTTTAAATATGGGTAAAAGACTTTGATTTGATGAAAAGATGTTTTAAAACCTTGATAATATAAGTCTAAAGAGATGCTTCTCTGACAGACAAATTTTGATTGTCCAAAATTCGAATTTTCATAAGTGTCTAAAAGAAGCTTTTGAGCAATAGACGAACTTTGGGTTTTGAACATTCAAATTTCAGACAAAATGAAACTTATGAAAACTAAAGAAATTCGTTTGAAACAATGTTAAAGTTCATCTGAAATCAAGATTATATTGAGTTTCAAAATTGCTCACTGACAGACGAACTTTGAACATGGAAATTCGAATTTCTGAAGTTAAAGATTGAGTCTGTTGAAATGATGTGTTGACATATGAATGAAAGTGTTTATAAATTCGAATGTTAAAGTAAGTCTGAAAAGAGGTCTCTTTGAGAGACGAACTTCACTCTTTGAAAATTTGAATTTCGAAAGAAAATGAACTACTGTGCTTCTTGAGCATGCTACGGACAGACGAATTTTGGGATTCCAAAATTTGAATTTCGAGGGCACTGTAACAAATTGAAAATACTGTTCACACTTAACAGAAAAACTTTCTTCTTGAAAATTCGTATGTCACAACATGGAAACATTTTCTAAGTTTCAAAATTCAAATTTCACTTCATGAACAGACGAACTTCAGTATTTCAACGTTGGAAGCTTTAACCTTCGGTTCCTTCGAAATTCGTCTGTTGACCAACCGAAATTCGAATTTCTGTATGTCAGAAGCATTAAATGCGGTTGGTTAACGGATAGTTTTTCAGAGTAACCATTGGATAACTTCTCCAACGGATAGATTTTGTCTCTAACGGACATTTGAGACCAAAATCTATAAATATAACATCATTTGAAGTTGTGGGTAACGAATCAAACTTTGTATATACTGAAATTCTGCCAATTTTTCTGCTCAAAGACTTTTACCCTCTTACTTCAATACTTGTACTTCAACTTTCATATTCACTCTATTCAAGAGAGTTTCATCTTTGTAAACAATCTAATCTTCATCTGGAAGATAGATTTTCTTGTGAGGAGATATCACAAGGGATTGTAAAGCACTTTGTGAAAGTGCAGAAAGTGATTGAGTGAGCTCCAGAAAACAGAGCACTGACATTGTACTATGGCATTTGCAAGAAGCCCGTTGAATTCTTGCTGAATAGTGGAAAATCTCAAGTGGTGTCTTGGAGACTGGACGTAGGTCAAGTGGAGAGACCGAACCAGGATAAATATCAAAGTTTTTCTCTCTCTATCACTACTCTTTCATCTTATTGCTTTATACTCTGTTTTTCTGTCATACCTTGCTTTCTTCATTGTTTTCACTTTGTGCAGAAAATTTTAATCTTCCCAATTCACCCCCCTCTTGGGAAGTCAGCCTAAAAAGTCGAAATCCAACTCTCATTCTTATTAGGGTTCAAGGTTCTAATTCTCTCCTTGTGCATTTCCACATATTTATCAACCTTATCCGGGTTGTGCAAGACATACAGGTGAGCTTGCTCCCACTGTGTCCTAGAGATACTAACTATTTCACTTCCCTGAATCCCTTCACCACTTGTTCTACCCAAGTGATGAGACCTCGGAGGCCCAATGTTATCAACACTCAATAAGTATTTGGCTATGTACCTTTCAACAATACATCCCTCTGGTCTACTTCGATTTTTCACATACCCTTTCAATATCTTCATGTAACGCTCAATCGGGTACATCCATCTCATATACGCTGGGCCACACATTTGTATTTCTCTAACTAGGTGTACTGTTAGGTGAACCATCGTGTCAAAGAATGAAGGCAGGAAATACATCTCAAGTTCACACAAAGTGACAACAATTTGTCTTTGCAATGTGGGTAACTTCCTAGGGTCAATGACTTTGCTGCAAATAGCCTTGAAAAAGAAACATAGTTTCGTGATTGTCCCTCGCACCTTTTTCGGCAAAATGGATCTTATACCCACCGGCATCATGTGCTCCATCAAAACATGACAATCATGAGACTTTAGACCCTTCAACTTCAAGTCTTTCATAGATACAAGGTTCTTGATATTTGATGAGTACCGCTCCGGAACTTTAACTCCATCAAGGAATTCACAAAGAGCAAATTTTTCTTTTCTAGATAAAGTATAAGCAACTGGTGGAAGATAAGTACGTCATTTGTCCTTGATCGGTGCCAATTCGCCTCTAATTCCCATAGCAACCAAATCCAGTCTCGTCTTCTTACCGTCTTTGGTCTTTCCCTTCACATTGAGTAACGTACCAATAATGCTATCACATACATTTTTTTCCATGTGCATCACATCAAGGAAGTGCCTCACATACAAGGACTTCCAATATGGCAAATCAAAGAAAATTGACCTTTTCTTCCACCCACTTGTCCCAAGGTGTTTGGCAAAAGGTTTCCCAAAGTTGTTAGTCAAATGTTGTACCTTTCCAAATAGGTCCTCACCGCTTAACGGCACAGGTTCTCTTCCGTCTTCTATATTCCCATCAAATGCTTTTCTCCACCCTCTATAACGATGTCCCTGATGCAAAAATCTCTGATGCCCGAGAAAAACAAATTTCCCACCATGTTCCAACCGAATCGATTGTGTGCCTTCTTCACATATAGGGCAACCAAATTCTCCTTTGATACTATATCCAGACAAATTTCCATATGCTGGAAAATCATTAATTATACCAAACATCATAGCTCTCAAATTGAATGGTTCCTTCCTATACCCATCATACACCTCTACACCACTCTCCCATAATAGCTTCAAGTCATCAATTAGTGGAGCCAAGTATACATCTATATCATTTCCGGGTTGTTTAGGTCCAGAAATTAACAAAGACAACATCATGAATTTTCACTTCATGTATAGCCACGGAGGCAAGTTATAAATCACCAAAATCACGGGCCAAGTACTGTGTGAACTACTTTGCATACCATGCGGGTTCATTCCATTAGTAGATAATGCAAGACATAGGTTTCTATCTTCTGCCCCAAAATCTTCATACTCACGATCAATTAATTTCCATTGTGGAGAATCTGCAGGATGTCTAAGCTTCCCATCTTTAATTCTATCATCTGCATGCCATGTCAAGAGCTTCGCATTCTCCACACTGTTGTACATGCTTCTAAATCTAGGTATGATGGGAAAATACCAAACTACCTTCACTGGACTCGATTCTTTCTTCTTATAACGTGGGGCATTGCATTTAAGACACTTGTCTAATGATGCAAATTCCTTCTGAAATAAAATGCAATCATTAGGACAAGCATGTATCCTCTCATAGCTCATCCCAATAAAGCTTAACATTCATTTAGCCTCATATGTTCAGCTAGGAAGCTCATTATCCTCTGGCAGCATATCCTTCAAAAGTGCAAGCAATTCTGTGAAGCTCTTATCACTCCATCCATTGCCTACTTTCAAGTTGTATAGCTTCAACACAGCTGACAATATCGTGAACTTAATGCATCTAGAGTACAATGGTTTTTCTGCATCCCTCTTCAACCTATCAAACATCTCCAGACAATCCTTAAGTTCATCCTCAATCACATTAGTCATCTCTTCAAGACGATCGGCCTTGAGTGTGCTTGTGTCGAAATTATTTGATCTACAGCTCCCACTATACCTATTACTGCTATAATCATTATTCGTCTCACCATGCCTTGTCCATCGTGTGTAACTTCGATCAATTCCATTACAAATTAAATGTGATTCCAAGTCAGTTGCACTAACTAGCCTCCCATAGCAACACTTCAAGCAAGGGCATATAATTTTTTCGGGGTTATCAGCATGCTCAACTGCAAACCTAACAAACTCTTTCACTCCATCCCAATATTCCTGAGTCAAACGATTCGCAGACATCCATTTCCGATCCATACTTTTATTAAGTTGTGTAACCTTTTATAACTTCTGTATAAATTTTGGCAGTGTTCTTCCCAAGTTGAGCCTCCCAATAATTCTACAACACCAACTTACAGGTCACATTTTTTCATATGGATTAAATACCATAACCCCATGATTAATACATTAATATTCTTGCTACATAAAAAAAACTAGATTCATTAATTGTACTACCATTCTTTGTTTTTCCTAACTTTACTTTCTGATTTATTAAAGCATATGTTACTTTTCAAGTCCTTAACTAGCAAAAATATTCAACAACATAGACAAAAGAGGAGTTCCAATTATATGTTTCCAACCATCCAATTCAACTATCCATAGCTTTTCATTTACTAAATTATAGCTTTCAAAGACAAACCGACAGCATAACAACTAAAGAACAAGAGTTGCCCAGGCTTTAAGCCATCTACTCAAAAAACACAACACATTTCAACCAAATTTCATTGCTTCAGTTCGAATTTAGCTAACTAATATAACCATAGCATTAACCACTTAGCAAAAATCACCTAACTTAGCTAACTAATACAAAAATTTTACATAAACATAATGAGGAAGCATACCTCAGACAAAGTAGATAATCAAAAGGGCTAGCACTGTAAATTCTGTCAATATGAAACAAGCGACCAATGACACCTTCATAGAAGTGAAGCAACAAGTTAAATGAAGGTCACCCACAAAGTAGTTTGGTGGTGCGTCCACATATGCATGTATGAGTAAGGAAAGATATATATA
The DNA here is from genome assembly GCA_026686845.1 of Adenanthera pavonina. Lineage (NCBI taxonomy): Eukaryota > Viridiplantae > Streptophyta > Magnoliopsida > Fabales > Fabaceae > Adenanthera > Adenanthera pavonina. Next base: position 2,736,189 of record JAIVEN010000019.1, on the reverse strand, counting down.
TAGTTTAATTAATTATTGATTGAGGAACTAAGGTAGCTTCAAAAACAGTAGTTTCAAGTATACACAGTCATGTATATGCATGGTTATGCTTCTTCGTCATATTACAAAAAATCAATAACATTGAAAGCTAAGCCATACCTGTAACGCTAGCACTATCTCTGGAATATTATCATGTCACCTATATATTTGAAGTATGGGAAATCAATGAGTTGAACTGTTTAATTAATAACATGATTGGACAATAGTACAAAATGTGACAAGTTTAATTTGTAGAAAAGAAAGGCTACAACAACTGGTATGATTAAAAAAAAAAAACACTCGATAGCCATAATTACTAGATAAAGCTAATTAAAATTAAATAACCAATGGTGAGTGATGACAACAGAATCAGGAAGATAATACATAGTATGGCAGCACTATAAAAATGTTGCATTTTACTTACCAATTTTATTTTGATGAATCTTCAGATCCCCAGACCCTCATAAGGAGACCACTTCTAAGATGCCGACACGCAATTGACTCATACAGAAAGAACAAGCTACAGCCAATTATGATTAAAACAAGAGTTTAAATTATGGTGCAAGAGTTCAAATTTTGTTACATAGAAAAACTCACCAACCTCGAGGTTCAACAGTATCTGAATTCTGAATCTAACAAAAAACTGTGAGAGACCACCTTGTATTTGGACTGAATAGGAAAAAAAACAAAGTAAGAGAATCATATAAATTGCCTAAAGAGAAGCAACGTGCCAATGGGAAAGACTTGCAAGCAAACACAACATGCAAGAAAAATATAATTTATATAAACTAGTCTATTTTGTAGTAGTGACATATATATAATAATTTTTTTAGGACTAAGGGTAATTAATTTAATTTATATTTGAATGTTAAAGCAATGCTTGAACTCGCTATGTACGTATCACTGTCCTTATTTGAGTGGAATCACTTTAAGAAGTGCGTGCGAGAGCTAAATCAGAAGCGGACTAGCTTAAGAAGCCTCCATCATAGCATCCCTACCCCTACCAAACACTACTCATGATCCTTCCTCCCTTCCTTTTCCCTTTCGTGTATATATATATATATTCACAAAAAAAAAAACATGCATTCACATTCACCCTTTTCTTTTCCTACTTTCAATGTTCACCACTGTATACTTTTGCTCTCTGCAACATCCATCGTTAGTTAGATTTAACTGTGTAAATTAATGTTTTGTATCTATCACACATTGAATATAGAAGCCAAATAGAATATGTGATTAATATATATATATATCATCATCAATTTGGTTTCCATTAATTAATGTGGGCCTTGAGTGTGTGTATATGAATGATAAGGTGGCATAAGAGAGAGCCTACGACCGTGTAGAATCAGTACATGTTCTCTGCATATAATCATCTCATATATATATATATAAAGGAAATGATAGTCTTCTAGATATGCAGATGAATAGATGATGATGATGATGATGATGTTGATGTATGTGTGTAGATTTAAGTACTGATATATATATATATATATTTATGTGGAGTGAGTGAGTGTTTGAGTTATGAAAAGTTGAGGCGCTTGGGAGCATTGAAGATCGGTGTGAAGTGAAATGAAATGAGAACTAGTTAAAGAAAGATTCTTTGGCTTACTTTGAGTTTGGAGGTTCATATGCAGAGAGGTACAATACAACACGTAACACACGTACAGAGACTTTGATTTTGATCCCTTCTATCCATATACAAATGCAAATATATTGGTATGTATATATATGAATGAATGTTGATCAGGTTCAGGTGGAGTGTCACTCAATAATAGATCCATATATATATGTATAAATATTTCTGGGGGAGAAAGGACACATGGATGACTAAAACAAATTACAATGTGGGCAATGACTCATATATGAATTCAACAGAAACAGCCACGAATATGAGAGCGTCAGTGGGACAATATGGGGTTACCTCAAAGCTGGCCGCCATTCGCCATTGGGTCTGGGAGGGATTTCAAGTTCCTCTGAGAGAACGGAACTGGACCTCTTTCACTCCATTCACCGTGACCGTTGACAAGGAGAGAGGCTATAAGATCAAGAGATTTCAGGTTGAAGGGGATTTTGGAGCAGGAAAGTCGTGGCGGACGAGGAAAGTGTGTAAACTTTCGACGCGTGGTGGCCGAAGAGTTGTGCCAGAACAGAGCTATGGCAGAGGAACAGATTCAGAGCACGGTGGGAATCAAGACAGCATAATTCTGAGAACACACGATTTAGGGTTCTGATAAGTGATTTTAAATAACTTAGTTAGCGTTTAAATATTAAACGCTAACTAAATATAACATAGATGGCGTTTACATGATAAACACCATCTAATATTTTTAACTTAGATGGCGTTTAAATATTAAACGCCAACTAAAATTTTAAAAACAAATTTCGGTGGACATTAGTTGGCGTTTATTAAACAAACTCCATCTAAAGTTTATATTATTTTATTAATTTAGATGGCATTTTTCTTACAAACGCCATCTAAATTCTGAATTTAGTTAGTGTTTACCATAAAACGCCAACCTTAGTACTATATTATGACTTTAGATGGCTTTTTTTTTTAAACGCCATCTAAAATTTCCAATTTAGATGGCGTTTATTTTTAAACGCCATCTAAAGCGTCCAATTTAGATGGCGTTTATTTTATAGACGCCATCTAAAATTGGACTTTAGTTGGCGTTTATTTAGTAAATGCGAATTAATATGCTTGGTTTGATTTTTATTGGCGTTTTTATAAATAAACGCCAACTATTCAGCGCCAATAAATCCTAAATCTGGCATAGTGATTTGAGCTTTGTATTATTCTACCTAAAAGTTGATGATGCAAAAGTGGAGAAGAGGGTCAAGTTTCTTGCAATACTGGCCCTGTCAGCTTAAGAGTAGATGTCTTACTGGCCCTCGACAGTTGCCGCCGCACTTGTTATCCTTGTCAGAAGTCAATGGAAATGCATCATTCAAAGTCATTGGGGGTAATTATTATCACATTTTATTAAAAATGCTCTAATTGATTCTTAAATACATTAATCAATGGTTACACATCTTTTGACACTTTAGGGCTAGTTATAAATTCTATGAACAAAGCTAGACATGCCTCAACCACTCTAGCTTCCTTTGGTCCGTCCTTAAGAATTTTTACACACAAATTTAACCCAAATATAAGGTTTAGATAAAACAAGACCTGCATGGTGAAATTCACAAATTTGTTTTTTTTAGATTCATTTGCTTGGTCAATGTAGGTATTGTGGTTGATTTCTAGATTTGTCAACCCATAGAATTTGACATTTTAAAAGAAAAGATTATATTAAACTTTTGAACATACTGTTGTTTTATGGGTGCAGTGTCTCTAGCATAATATGCTCATCTGGCAGCTTATAGAATGCATTCTACATGGATCCTAATATGCATGAGAAAGTTAAAACACTAGGTGGAAGATCAAAGGATGGATCTGTTTGGCCATTGCTAGTTCATGTGTTTGGTGATAAGGAAGGCATGACCGATTGTTTTTCGGTCCTTAGGTTGTACCTTAGGTGGTTTGTTTTTCTTATTTGTATTATAAATTTTGTTCCCTTTTTTTAATTGATGTCCGTAAACTTTATTTATTATTAATAAAATTGACTTTTGTTAGCAAAAAAGTTGTATAATATGTGAAACTATAAAGAAAATGAAAAATATTTTTTTTAAAAAAATAGGCTTTTGAAAACCTATTTAGAAAAAAAGAAAGAGAAAAGTTGACATTTGTAGAAGAAAAGCCAACTAAAGTAAATACTTTAGTTGGCATTTATAAAAGAAATTCCAACTAAAGGTCCGCATTAGTTGGTGTTTCTTCTACTAAGGCCAACTAAAGTGTCAATTTTAGTTGGCCTTCTAGAAAAAAGGCTAACTTACACTTTAGTTGGCATTTGTAGAAGAAATGCCATCTAAAGTCTACTTTAATTGGCATTTTACAAATGCCAACTAAAGTGTTCCTCTTTTATTAGCGCCGGAATAAATATCGTTTTAAAAATGCTAGTAAAGATAAAAAATAAATGCTAACTATTTTTTTTTTGACGTAGTAACGTATTTATAAACCAAAACAGAATATTCTAATTCATCCAACTTTGACACCATCAAAGTGACAAATTATTTTTTAAAATAAAAATTCACTAAAATGGTTAAATAATAAATTCACTAAATAATTTTTTTAAAAAAACTATTATCATATTATTTTTACATCTATATTGTATTATATTTATATCTATATGAAGAATGGAAGCGAAGTAAGATGCCGGCGAAAAAAATTTGAAGAGAAAGGGGGGAATATTGGAGATTAGAAAAGAGAAAGAGGGAGAAGGCCAATAAATAATAAAAGAAATTACTATTATTAAATGATGTTAAATTCTTTTTCATTATTTTTGTGTGTAAATAATTATTTTAAGGTTAATTCCTGCATTTATTATTTATTATTTTTATTTTCCATTTTGTTATTTTTTAATAAAATGTAGCAACATGTCAAGAGATTTATTTACACATGAGGGCAAAAAATCTTATTTGCACATGAATTAAAATATAAAAAAATATTTATTTATAAATAATCTAAAGTTTATTAAGCAGTATATCAAAATGGTGTTCACAGTGCCACCTGGATTTATTAATTCAGGAACCTACTACCTAGGTGGGACACATACACCTATCTTCTCAATAATAACCGAAGGTTGTTTAAGAGGGAGAGATTGGTTTTTAAGGAGATGAAAAAAAAAAAAAGCAAAAATAACCAAGTGGTGAGATGTCAATTTACTTGTGTTAATTGCAATTGGAAAAATTTTTATCCAGCCATTTAAAAAGTTAGTTAAATTGAAAATTTCATGAAAAAACAAATTTTTGTGTGATAAAAATTCAACTATAATAAAGATGCAATGAATTACTTAAGCATTTTTTTTTCTCGATTACAAAAGGGGAACTGATACTCCAAGTCCTTTTATTTTATCTCAATTTTCAATTAGATCCCTACAGTAAAAAATTTTGTGAGCACACCCTAATATTTTGTTATGGTTTCAGATTTTTCCGGGTATACATGGATCGCATTGAGTGAAACAATGATGGGGCATCCACTTTGAAACCAAGAATGGCCAACCACAGAAAGATAATCCCTCTATTGAGATCGTTAAATCCATTAGCTTCGCGAGGCTGAGGACCTTGATAATCAAAGTAATTCCATTTCACCTGCATTTTTAAAAAATGCACTCTGAATATCTGTCAAAAGGAAAACTGAATAAGGAAGAAGGCATTGCATAGAAAAGGTTTTACTTCTCATAGTCGATTTGTGAGAACTTCCATGCCCATCGCTCCATTCCCAATATGAGTTCCTAAAATTTAGTTCATGAATTCATGATTAACAACATAAATTATGAAGAAATCAAAATGGATATTGGATATTATATACGTAAGAAGGTGAGCCCTTTTCAACCTGAATTTTTCGCTGATCCAAGCTACTCAAAGTGTGGATGAATAGGCTTACGCAGAACCTTCTCAGTGATCTTAATTGCAATTAGTGAAATTAATCATAATTATTATTATAGTGTTAGTATTTTTTTCTTTTTTGCATTTAGATTCAGCAAACAAAATCCCGAAATATATTTTTAAAGAAAAAATTACATTAAGAATATAGAATTTATAAAACTTATGTTCAAAATATTAAAAATTTTTATTACAATTATTTTAAGAAAATTATATATGTAAAAGAAATTCATTATAAAAATTTTAAAACTAACGTTTATAAAAGTAGGATTTATAAGATAAATTAAATCTTAAAAAATATTATAATGATTTTAAATTTAAAAAATTATTATAATTTTTGTTAAATTTGGGATTTCAAATATACTTTCTCAATTATAAGGTGTGATAGTCTGTTAGATTGATGCATCTTGGATTTGAGAGGATTGACTCTGTGAATCAATCGTTTGAAAATTTTGGGATTAATTTTGTAACCATAGAAAAGTATATAGGGACTTAATTGAAAATTTAGGGTAACTTTTGGGGATGGCAGTTTAATTTTCGGTAGCTAGCTTTTTTTTTTTTTTGGGAAAGTGGTAGCTAGTTTTAAGATCAAGCACATGAGTATATACTAATTTCATCTAAAATTTCAAGGAATTTCTCATTTTTGATGTCATTTTAATTTGATTTTACATTTATAAAGCTCCTTAACAAGGTTATTGGATGAATTGTTTTAGTTTTTTAAAGGTGATTTTTAAATTATTTAAAGAAGTAATTAATTGTTTAGAGATTTTATGAAAAGTGAAAATTATTTTTATGTTTGGTTAAAATAAAAAAAATAAATTATTTAGCAATTAAAGTAGGTGATGGAAGATGAAAGAGAAATGTGGAGATTTATATTATAATATTCCCTCATGGCTAAATATTGGTATTTTTTTATAAATTTTAAAACTAGTTGGATGCACTTGTCTTTTCATATTTTTCTCTCTTATATATTGTAGTTACTTTTTTTTTTTCCAGAAGCTACTCAGAGTAGCATATTAAAATAAGCAGAAAATTACTTTTTTCTCAAATCCTGATTATTTTTAAAAGTTTAAACATACATCCTACAAAAATTTAAAAGTAATTTTTCATTAAAAAAAGTTGAAATAAACAAACTTTATGTCAAGATATATCTTCAATTTATATGAATCAAGCCAAATAATGCAATATCAAACATAAACTTTTTATTTTTCAATTTCACCGTACACTTTTTTTCTATAATAAGTTATTTAATAGTGCAAATAGACCAAATCATACTTCATACGAAAGAAAAGCCTGCCGAAATAATATGAATTTGTGGGAGTTAGCAAACACTCTAAATGGAGATATAAACTATTTTCCACTTTCCACTTTTCTACAATTTTTTATTTGCTATTCATTTTTTTTGGCCTTATTTTGGCACTAGCTACTATTAGTCCATAACTACAGGGTTGTTGTCATCCAACTTACTAATATTATACTTAAAAAAGGGAATAGTTGACATTTAATTTTTACTTTTCACATTTAAGAAACACTAACTATTCTAGTGGTAATAAAAACGGAGACTTTATTTAATGTTTATAGGAGCAAATGCCAACTTTACCCTTATTTAAAAAAATTAGAAGAATTAAGCTTCTTTCAACTTGAAAGAGCTTGAATAATTAGATCAGTTGTAGTGGATCAAAAGAGAAGAAGAGAAATTGAATTCACCATTGTAAATAAAAAGATACAACATATGAATCTATAATCAACCCGACAAGATCAACAAGTAGCTAGAGACAACCAAAAAAATGTAGTAACAAAACGAAATCATCAACCTAACAGACCCTTTGAGATCAGATTCAAGACTAATCCTATTTTAGATTTCCACTAGGAAAATAATATTTGAAAAATAGAAAAGTAAAAATGAAATGAAGAAGAATGGAGGAAGAACGCGAAACTAGATCTGCAAGTGATGATATGGAAGCCGCCAGTGAGTACTCCGATCTCCAGTGCTCCTATGGGAATCAGCTCACATGGTTATTGGTCTAGCAAAACTCTTACTTCTGAGATGGAAGTAGATCTAGAGGACAAATTTGAAGATGAAGATGCTCACCTCGGAAGCGGATCGGAGCCCATATGTTCAAAAGCTTCGTCAAGATTGGGTGGTTTAGCAGCTCCACGTTCACCTTGGAAGCAAATCGGAGTCGATATGTTCAAAATCTATCATCTCGTCATCCACGTATAACAACACAGTCCTCACACGATGCCATTAGTTCTTCTCACACAGTCCTTGTCGTTCACATGGATTGACAATTATCACTCATTCTTGGTGTGGCCTACTCCACAGTCCTATCATGTACACCTTGGTGCGGCCATCCAATCGGATCTAAGGAGAAGTGAGGGATGTGAGGAAGGAGAGGAGGCAATTAGTTCAGAGACGAAGAGAGAAGATATCAGTGAGAGAAGGGAGTTTCAAACTTGGCAAAGGAGTAGATGGAAAATGGGGAGAGAAGGGATTAATCTGGACTGTAAGATTTTTTTTTAACAACAGCTACCATTAGTAATTCATGAGTTGTGTTTTTTCCTTATGAATGAATCTTTTTGTTAGTGTTTATTTAAACAAAGACCAACTAAACTCAATCTCGATTTTTTTAAACAAATGTTGACAAAATGTTATAACCTTTGTTGGCGTTTATTTAAATAAACACTAATTATTCCCATTCCTCTTTCCATGCCAGTTTCATTGGCAATTTTTCGTACATAAATACCAACTATTTTGCGCTAATAAAACCCAAATATGGTGTAGTGAAGCATTTCCGTCTTTCCATGTTTAATGTTGTCAATTGTGATTGAGATTGTTTCTTTAAGTAGATAATTGTTATTAGCTTCCTCAATTGCGATCTAAACATTCTGTCAAGACATCCTAGTCAATTAATTTCTGACAGCAAATGTAAAACATGAAAGATATCTAGCAAGAGTGATAATTTCTCATCTAATTATTTTCTATCTGCCAATGTTTTATTTATCATAGATAATTATGGCACTAATTATTTGTTGGCCTTTTTTTTTATTTCAATTTTAGGTTTGCATGTTTTTTGTCCATGTATTATTGAATATCTTGAGCTTATATCTAAGGTACTCAAGTTCTTCGTCCTATATACATGTATTGAATTAGTCATAATTTAAAATTCCTATTCTACCCTTTTATCCATATTCCTCATTCCCTAATGTGGTGACGCTAGTACTGCCAGGCCACACAAATGCACCGTTGTTCTGCATACAGAGGTGAACGTTGCACCCCCCCCCCCCCCCCAACAGAAATGCTGTCACTTTTTGGTATCAAACCACTCATAATTTGGTAGTTATATTAGATTTTGACTAATACATACTAAGACGGTTATGGCCATTGGTTAACGTAATCACATATTTAAGACTTGAATTCAAAAATACTGGTTAACCCAGTAATAAATGCTATCATTTTTACTCCTTCCAGTTCTTAATATAAATTACTTTTAACTAACTCACAGAAATCAAGAAAAATTAGTTACAACAATATTAGAATTGTCTTAAAATTGATGTGGTTTTCATCTTTACCTTTAATAAATATTACAAATTAAAACAATTGACATACTCTCTTTTACTTATAAATAAAGGGATTTTAAAAATAACGTAATTAATATTTTAAAAACTTATGAAAAATTACTTATATTTAGAATTATAAAAAAGATTCTAGAATGAGACTAATAAAAAAGATATGAGGGAGAAGATGATAACAGATGGATTTGTGTGATGTTTGTTCGTAGGGTTGTTGGTATAATGCTCTTCAGCTACTTGTTCAGTAGAAGTTTGTCTTGGTGCTAGCTTAGTCTTTGTAATGTACAAATGTATTTCTTTTAGCAATTACTTTGATTAAGGATGGACCATAGATGGATATTGGAGATCTCTGGATTTGCTCTATTTTAAGCTGAGAATATGTTGAAACAATATAAAAATACCCAAAAAACATTTTGACATTGGAATTATTTTAAGAAAAAATATTAACAATTTGATTGAAATTTTGGGAACTTAAACGTAAGTAAATCAAGTAGATGTATTTTAAAAATATTTAAGTTAAAAAATTGACCAACTTTATAATAGGGAGTTAAAAAAGTTAAAAATTATACATATTTAAAATATTAATAAATAATATTTATTCTAAAGTAGGGTAATAACGGTAATTTGGTGATAAGAATAACAAATTAGATTTTTTTTAATAGTCTATTATCGAATGAGGAGGATATGTAATTTTAAAAGTAGAAGAAAAGTCTATATAGGTTTTGAAAGTAAAATAATGATCTCTTTAATTAAGACAAAACAGAAAACAAAAATAATCTTTGTATTTTACTAAAATTTTTATTATGCAATAACATAATTTTTTTTGCCCAAATGCAATAATACAAATTGAACGTAATAACAAGAAAGATATAAGTGATAGTAGTTTGGACTGTAAGATCTTTCTTCAGCGACTTGCTGCTATAGATGGCATTACCATGTTTTCCCCCTCAATCTTGGTATTACTCATATTGTTTGGCTCTCCTGCATTATTGAGAATCTGTAGTGCTTGTGTTGTCATTTTATTAAGCAGCTTAGAGAAATGAGAAGAGTCCATTGCTTCCAATACAGCAAGCTCTAATCTTTTCAATAAAACTCTGTCTGCAGGTTCTATTGTTATTAGGGCAAAAATCTGGAAGAATTCTAGTAAAGAAAAAAAAAGGCATTTACATAATACAAGGTACGTAACTGAGACATATATATTTTATATAGCAAAATTATGCCTATGTTTTTAGTATTATTATCGGTACGTTTAAATTTTATTAATATGGTTAATTTTCTTTTCATTTTCTCTTTGTTAGAGTACAAACATGAACGACTTAACTACTGTAATGCTCTCCATTTTTATATGCTCATTGTGGATAGGAACATGCATGTACATAAGAAACCAACTACATACGAGTAATAATACTTATAATATATACTACAAGAAACCAACTACATCAATACCCTTTAAACCAGAGAAAAACCAGGCAGAGGGTTATTTTTATTATCCCATATTAATTTCTTGGGTACTTCTAATTGTTGCTAAGTGTGACTGGGTCATTAGACCTAGCTGGATTGATAGGATTAGATCCATCAACTGCGTATTATTTTCTTGTCAAGTGGTTTTGATCTTTATTTGTAGCAATTAATGTCAATTATTATTATTATTATTTCTTTTCCTTAATTAAGTTATATCTAATTAAAATCTGAATTGCATTTGAATATTCTATTTGTTCGAGTCTTAAGAAAATTAGGTGCATATCAGGTAGAAAAGTGACAAGAGAAGCTCAACTATCTAAAAGTGACAAGCCTTTTTTATATCTATTATAATATATAACTATTGTGATGCATTAGTGGCTACATTTGGTTTCTTCTTTGGATATTTGTTGCATTGGTGTGTCAGAAGGTTATGAATATTGAAAATTAATGTTTGTTTATCGCATTTTTTTACTAGTGGTACTACCAACGTACGTGTAACACTATTCAAATAGGTAAAGCATGTAATATGAGGTTTATGTGAATAATCAACATGTGGTAAGATCACGTGGATATTTCATATAGCAAACCCCTCCAAAAAAACAAAGGAGTGATATGATAGGCATAATTTGAAGAAACCCCATGAGTTGGAAAACATTGTTAAGACATTAATGTTTTGTTTTTGTTTGACATGTTCTTTTAGTTAGTGACAAAAACTTTGCTTGTAATCAAGCAAATATCATAAGTTCATTAATTTATGTTAATATGCTGTCTTTCTCTCCAGTTATTTTATTTCTATTTGCTGCTTTTACAAAAGCATTTAGCAGGGTATTGTAGAACTGAAGTTGCTCGGGCAACAAATTTTGTCTTATGGGTTGTTGCTGATATTGTGATAGTGGCATATGGTGTAACACCTTAAACTTAAGTCCATTTCCCATGTATTTAAACTTTAATTATATCCATTATTATATGATTAGAGACTTGATTGCATAAAAATATCAAAATAGATTTTTCTTTATTTCGGGTACTGTTTATTGTGCATTTTCCATTTTACTCAACGAACTTAAAAAATTAATAACTAATTCTAGAAAAATCATCTAAAAGTTATTCAAATCTCTAAAAATAGATAAAAATATTTTCTACATGAAACAAATATGAAATAGAGTATTTGTTAAACCAATTAGTACAGTTTATTTCTTAAATATTTACTATATATTTAGTCATCTTGAAATTTCCTAGGTTTTAGTCTTATTTTTAAAAAATCATATCTCATGATATCCTAAGCCAAATCTTACATTCCCTATGTTATTGGAAAGCCCTGTGTGTATAATTACAAATAGTTTTTTGTCTATTAATTCTACTATAATAAGACAAGGAATTAACTTAAACCAATAGGGGTAAGAACTCAACTTTAATGGAAACAGTTTTAATAAAACTTACATATCTTTCATTATGTAATTCCGATTACTACCAAATTAGTGGCATCTTAAACCTAAAACACAGAGATTTTCATACATGAAAACCATTGAATTTTTGGACTTCTGTACAATTTTATATTACCTTTTGAAATGCCTAATACCTAAAGTGGAAGTTCTAATTTTTCCCATATTTCCCTGTTATGAACCCTAAATTTAAAAATTCATAACAATTTGCACCCACATCTAAATAAAGTGCTCCTTAAACTATTTCAAAGCTCCACTTGTATAGTTTAAGAGCATATATAGCACATAAAAAATACCCTATTTTGAATAGAGTACCTCTATTCTACTTTTAGTTGGTCATCTTGGACAAAATCATATTATAATTCATCAAAATAAACTTCATAAACTTAAAGCTCATCATGCATTGCTCCAAATGCATACATAACCTCATGCAAGGATCATAAAATCAAAACCATGCTAAGTTATAGGTTCATAACATAATACATAATTTTATACCATTTGCCAAAATAATACATCGAAATTGGCTCCATTTATTCCATAATTGTGATATTCCTTTATCCACTTAGCTTGGCCTTGACTTTTGTCACATCTTGGCCTTATCAAGGTTAGTCATTTGGAAAGAGATGTGATTCAAAGAATATCAATAGTGTTAGATTAGCTGGCTTCCCAAGAGGGGGATGAATTGGGAAGATTAAAAATTTTCTACAAAATATCAAGAAGGTGAAAAAAGCTACCCCCTTTATTGAATATGATCCTAGACACTATGTAGTGTAGGATCCTCACTTGAGCACTGAGGTCTGTGGGCTTCAACAAGTTTATGGTTGGCCTATTCTCCTTTCTTCTGAACAAAGTGTTCAGGATTGTGCTCTCTTTGTAGTTCAGAAAGGGGCCACCTTCTTCATCAGTAGTATCTGCCTCATCCATGTATCCAGAGGCAGTGATATCAATCTTAAGGCCATCTTGCCCTGGGATTTCCAACACTTCATTAAGAGTTTCATCTGTGAGCCAGATGGTTCTTGATCTCTGATTGACCTCCCATTTCTTCTTCTTGCTGTTGTACTTCAAGGAGGCATATCATGTCTTAAACTTTGGTGTAGTTTTCTGATGTTTGGAGGGAGTTGCCTTGCTTGATTCGGCATTTCTTTTCGGTTTTTCGCCCTCCTTTGAAGCATATTGTGATTTGACTGCCCTCTTTGGTCGTGCTTCTCCTTTTCCAGCTTCAGGATTCTTTACTCTTGCCATTTTCATTGATGAATGTTTCAGAATGAAGCCGAGATTGGGTTTATAGTGTGCAAAAATCAGTTTAGATGGTGGGAGATGAAGATTTTTGGTCAGAATTTAAGAGCATTGATGAGAGGATTTGAACAGACCCAGAGAGGAAAAGAGTAAGGTTGCGTCTGTTTAGTTGAAAACCGTCGGTTTTAACGTAAGTAACCGCCTAACAGACGAATTTTGAGGGGTCAAAATTCGAACTTCGAGCAGTTAAAAGTTAAACTATTCAGCAAAGCTTACTAACAGATGAATTTTCTTCTGAAAGTTCATATGACAGAGGCTTGGTTCAAGCAACACAAGATGAATAGACGAACTTTGTTGGAACAAAGTTCAAATTTTGAAGTGTAAACATCAAGTAGCAATCAAATAACCAAACAACAGACGAATTATACATATGAAACTTTATCTTTTAAAGATTCAACATGAAGAACATGCTTCAACAAACGAATTTTTAAATCAGAAATTCGAATTTCTTTACTTTGTAAAAGTTTTTCAACATTCGTATGTTAAGAAATAAACATTAGTATAATCATCATGTTGGACAATTATAACTTTGAAACTTTTGTTATTGAAATTCGAACTTTCAAGCTCCAACAGACGAATTTCGAGGCATCACTGAGAACTGTTCCATCGTATAACAGGCTGAAGTTCGTCTGTTGGGATCGAAATTCGAATGTTGACCATGCTGACTTCCTCAAAAACTTAGTTTTTCAGGGAAATTCGTCTAACACACAATCAAGATACGAATTTCAACTTTAAAAACTTAAAGAATGAATCCAGAAACTCAGAATTTTTGCCATTTTCTTCACTTTTTGATTGTTCCATTTTGGTGTGCTCCATTTTTCAGATTTATTGCCACTGTATCTCATGAGGAGCTCCTGCAACTTAAATTAAATTCACTCTGATGCTAAAGTTAGAATTAATTTAATGTTGGAGAGTCTATAAACAAAATTTCACACGGATTTACTTACAGTTCATTGGGATTTACTATACCCAATTCTCTTCTGATTTTACAATGTCTATCTTCTGATAGAGGCTTTGTCAAGATATTAGCTACTTGATCCTCAGTTGGGATGTACTCTAGTCTGATTTCTCCTTTCAAAACATGATCTCGTATGAAGTGGTGCCTAACTTCAATATGTTTTGTCCTTGAATGCATGACAGGATTCTTTGTGATATTAATGGCATTTTGATTGTCACACATGATTGGTATTTCCTTCAACTCAACCTCAAGATCTTCAAGCTGCTGTTTCATCCAGATGATTTGGGCACAACAGCTTCCAGCTGCAACATACTCAGCCTCTGCTGTGGATAAGGCCACACTATTTTGCTTGTTGCAAAACCATGAAACCAAGGATCCTCCAAGAAACTGACATGTTCTACTTGTGCTTTTTCTGTCAATTTTGGATCCTGCAAAGTCAGCATCAGTGTATCCTTTGAGATCTTTTCCATTGCCCTTTAGATACCAAAGTCCCATCTGTGAAGTTCCAATAAGATATCTGAAGATACACTTCACAGCAGTTGCATGGGTTTCCTTAGGACATGACTGGAATCTTGCACACATACAGACACTAAACATGATGTCAGGTCTGCTGGTAGTTAGGTACAGTAGGGATCCAATTATTCTTCTGTACTGGGTTATGTCAAATATTTTCCCTTTTTCATCCATATCCAGTTTGGTTATAGTAGCCATAGATGTTCCCATTGGCTTGGCATTTTCCATTCCAAACTTCTTTAGCAATTCCTTCAGATGCTTGGATTGGTTGAGGAAGATACCATCATCACACTGCTTAATTTGCAATCCAAGGAAGAAGTTGAGTTCACCTATCATAGACATTTCGAATTCTCCCTGCATTAACTTAGAAAAATTCTTGCAAAGAGATTCATTAGTAGCACCAAATATAATATCATCAACATAGATTTGAACAATAAGTAAATCTTTATTCTCTTTCTTAGTGAATAAAGTTGTATCTACTTTTCCTCTATTGAACCCCTTTTCAGTTAGAAAATTACTCAATCTTTCATACCATGCTCTAGGGGCCTGTTTTAAACCGTAAAGAGTTTTCTTCAATTTATAAACATGGTTTGGTTTTGCAGAGTCCTCAAAACCTAGAGGTTGATCTACATAAACTTCTTCCATGATATATCCATTTAGAAAAGCACTCTTTACATCCATTTGATATAAGAAAATATTTTTCATGCATGCATATGCTAATAGAATTCTAATTGCTTCTAATCTAGCTACTAGAGCAAAGGTTTCCTCAAAATCAATGCCTTCTTCTTGATTATATCCTTTAGCAACCAGTCTAGCTTTATTTCTGATGATTGATACTAATTCATCAAGTTTATTTCTAAAAACCCATTTGGTACCAACGATAGGATGATTTTTGGGTCTAGGCACTAATTCCCAGACTTGATTTCTTTCAAACTGATTTAATTCATCTTGCATAGCCAAAATCCAGTACTCATCAGTTAAGGCTTCCTCAGTACATTTAGGTTCAATTTGTGAGATGAAAGCACAATTAATCATTTGATCCCTTAACTATTTTCTAGTTCTAACTCTCTCTTGAACATTTCCTATCACTTGATCAACAGGATGATTCCTTTGATATCTCCAAGCTCTAGGGAGTTCTTGAGATATTTCTTCATTATTTTCTTCTTCAAAATCCCTCTCCTGAATATCTTCCTATATATTAATAGATTTAGATATTTTTGGAGGTTCAATTATACCTTCATCAGAGATATCTAACTTTTTAAAGTTTGAAACAAGATCATCCTCATTAGTAACATGTTTAGAAGCAGTTTCATTTTCGATAAATACTACATGCACAGATTCTTCTACCAATTTAGACTTTTTATTAAAAACTCTATATGCCTTCCTTCTACTAGAATAGCCCAGAAATATACCTTCATCAGATTTGGCATCAAACTTACCCAGATTCTCCTTTCCATTGTTGTGAATGAAGCATTTGCAGCCGAACACATGGGGATATGAGAGATTTGGCTTTCTTCCTTTGTACAGCTCATAAGGAGTCTTCCCAAGGATTGGTCTGATGTAGGCTCTATTTATGATGTAGCTTGCTGTATTTACTGTATCAGCCTAAAATACTTGAGAAAGTTCCTTTTCATTCAGCATAGCTCTAGCCATCTCTCCTATTGTTCTGTTCTTTCTTTCTACAACTCCATTCTGTTAAGGAGTTCTTGGAGCTGAGAAGTTGTGATCAATTCCATGCTTATTACAATACTCCAGAAAGTTTGAGTTCTCAAATTCTCCTCCATGATCTGACCTGATAGACACAATGGAAATACCTTTCTCATTTTGCACTTTCTTGGCTAAGGTTACAAATGCATCAAAGGTATCACTTTTAGAGGAAAGAAACAATGTCCATGTAAATCTAGAGTAATCATCAACAATTACAAGTACATACAGATTTCCACCAATACTTTTTACCCTAGATGGACCAATTAAATCCATATGCAGTAGTTCTAATGGTCTAGTTATGGTGACTACGTTTTTGGGTTTAAAAGAATATTTAGTTTGTTTTCCTCTTAGGCATGCATCACATTCTTTGTCCTTTTCAAAAGTGATTTTTAGTAGACCAGTTACTAACTCATTTTTAACCAGTTTCAAAAGCTGATTCATGTTAACATGAGCTAATCTTCTATGCTACAACCAACTATCATTATCCTGACTAATCAAACAAACAGAATCTAATGGAGGAAGTTCATCAAGATCAATAGTATAGCAGTTACCATCCCTTTGAGCTTTAAGGATTACTTTGTGATCACTTTTTCTGATGACTAGGCAAAATTTTGAGTCAAACAGTATCCAGTTTCCTTTATCACATGTTTGGCTCACACTCAGCAGATTGTAGTTGAGGCCAATCACAAACAGCACCTTTTCAATGGATGTTTCAGGATTCTTGCCCACAATGCCAATGCTAACTATTCTGCCATATTTATCACCTCCAAAGGTCACCTTTCCTCTTTTCTTGTCTCTAAGGGTGATGAACTTCTCCTTATCACCGGTCATGTGACTTGAGCAGGCACTGTCCATATACCATTTATTGTTCTTTCTAGCTTTGAGACAAACCTGCAAAACAAAGTTCATGTTTCCTTTTTAGGTACCCAAATCTGCTTGGGTCTTTTTCTGTCAGTAGTCTTTTCCCTAGATACAGATGTACCTTTGGGAATCCATCTAACCTTCCTGTCAAGTCCATTTTTCTTTAAAGCACATGAACTGGAAATATGTCACTTCTTGTTACAGAAGTGACAGGTGGTAAAGGGACTGCTGGATTGAGAAGCAGGAAGAAAACAATGCAGATAATATTTTTGTTTTGCATGCCTTGGTTGATTATATGATTCAATGTGATGTGACATATGATCTTTCTTTATTTTACTATTAGCATACACAAAATGTCTCATGTACACATTCTGATTTTTCTTTTTAATATTTTCTTTTACAGCACATGGATCATAGCCAAGTCCACCCTTTCCTTGTGATATTCTTTGACTTTCCATTAAAGCAAACAACATATCTTTACCTCTAGTAAGCCTAGACATGCTTTTCACTAGATATTCATTAGTTTGCTTTAGTTCAATGCATGATTTACAGCAAACAGATTCAGTAATAGGTATAGGAGCAATTTTCAGAAATGTTGCATTGAGATTCTAGTTTGTTAATCTTTTTCTTAGCTTGCTTCAATTATTTAGCAATCTTAACAAACTCATCATGCAGCTCATGAAATGCATCCAGTAATTCAGAATAGGAAGGTTCAGATTCATATACCTCATCTTCTTGATCACTGCTGCATGGGATTTTAGCTTCTTCAAAGGCAAGTACCATGAGACAGATGTTGGCAATTTCATCTTCATCATCATCTTCTTCATCTGAGCTATTACCCCATATTGATGAGATGTAAGCTCTTTTCTTCTTGCCTTTGTCTGCAGCTTTCTTTTCTTTTTCTTACTTCTTGAGAAATTGTGGACAATCCCATTTGATATGTCCCTGCTTTTTGCATTCATAGCAAGTGATAGGTTCTTTTGTTTCCCTCTTGCTATCTCCAGCTGCTCCTTTCTTGAAGATTTTCTTGTTTCTCTTTTTGCTGTAGAATCTTCCAAATTTTCTGACCATCATAGCCAGAGTTTCTTCATCAAGTTCCTCTCCATCGTCAGATTCTTCTTCTTTTTCTTCAGCAACTTTGAGAGCAAGGCCTTTCTTCTTTCTGTCTTGTCCAACTTCCTTGAGAGCTTTCATTTTTCCTTCATACTCCTCGAGGCTGCCAAAGAGAGCTGTGACAGAGGCCATTGATTCTCCTCTGGCTTCCTCTATTGCTATTACTTTGGGTTGCCATTCCAGAGGGAGAGCTCTGAGGATCTTTCTAACTTTCTCTGTTTGAGTGTACTCCTTTCCCAGGCTCTTTAGTTAATTCACAATGAGGGTGAATCTCTTCTGTAGCTCTTTTACATTCTCTCTTTCAGCCATTCTGAAGCTTTCATATTCTCCTATGCATGTATTTAGTTTGTTTTCCCTGACTCCAGTTGTTCCTTCATGAGCAATTTGCAGGGTGTCCCACATTTCCTTGGTAGTGGAGCATTGAGAGACTCTGTAGAATTCATCTTGATTCAAAACACTGACCAAACAGTATTTTGCCTTGAAATTCAGCAAGACTCTTCTTCTATCTTCCTCATTCCATTTAGCTTCTGGCTTCTCTCTGTATTTTCCATCATCTTCCAAAGCCATTGGGACAAAATCTCCCTTCTGAATGGCTGACCAGATGTCCAGATCAATTGACTGGAAATAGATTTGTATCCTCATCTTCCAGTACCCATAGGGTTCTCTACTGAAGGCAGGTGGTCTATTTGTGTTGTTGCCTTTCGGTAATATACTTTCTCCAAAGCCAGCCATTTTAATTCCCGAACCGTGAGATCCTTTGATACAGAATCCGGGCTCTGATACCACTTGTTAGATTAGCTGGCTTCCCAAGAGGGGGGTGAATTGGGAAGATTAAAAATTTTCTACAAAATATCAAGAAGGTGAAGAAAGCAATATATGATGGTAAAACAGAGTATAAACAAATAACTATAAAGGTGGCAGTAAAGAGAAGAAGACTCGGTAATTTATCCTGGTTCGGTCTCTCCACTTGACCTAAGTCCAGTCTCCAAGTCACCACTTACTTTAATCCTTGTAATCAATCTTATCTTCATCTGGAAGATAGATTTTTTTGTGAGAGGATATCACAAGGGATTGGGGAGCACTTTAAAAATTGGACATCTAAGGGTCATAAAACCCGTCATACAACCAGCCAATAATGCATTTACATCACAAAGTATTCAAATAAATGCATGGCATCAACAAAGAGTCATGAAAATCAAGTTTGACAACATTGAGCATAAATGGGAAAATAACTACCTTGTTGCTTTCCAATTATCTCCAAACTTTATGGATACTTCCTTTAGCTTTTCAATACTTCCTTGAACCCTTGAACACCTAGTCTTCTATTGTGCCTTCAAGCTCTCCCTTTTTGCTCCAAGGTTCTTATGCTCTCTCTCTTACTCTTGCCTCTCTTTCAGTCATGTAAATGGAGCAGATGAAGTGTTGGTGAAGGCTTAACTCAAGGGTTAGATGAAAGATATCAAAGAAAAGAAAAATCATGGTTAATTATATTAACGTTAAGTTACTTTATTTAAAAGATTTTATGATATTTCCTTTGGTGTCCTCTCTACTGTCCAACAAGTCATTTTTCTTTATTTTTGGCCAAAAAATTGCTTTAATAATTTTTATCAGCAAAAATACCCTTTACCAATTAAATTTATCTATACCAATTAAGTATTTTTGCCAAAATTGGTATTAAATTGGTACAGAATTATCCAAAAATAAATTTTTGGATGAAAATCATTATCTTAGCCCAAAATATATTTTAGCAAGGTTCAATCATTATCCTTGAATTGGTACTGCCTTTTTTTGCAGTCTAAAATAGTCTTGATCGGGTAAAATATTAATATTGAAATATAATTACGCAAGAAATATTATTTCAATCTTATTAAATTTTATACTATATACCATTGGTCTTAGCTCCTTGATTTTGACTATAATTTTTATATTTCCAAAAATACCCTTGACTTAGGGTAAATATATAATTTTTGAATCTTTTGGGTTATTAGGTGTACTTTTCCCTAAAATTCTTTCTCTTTTCCTCCTTTGAACTCACTCTTATTAGACTAAAATGTAAAGATTCTTAATTCTTAAGGTCAAAATATAATTTTCTCATTTTTCTGTTTAACCTGAAAATATGATCTCTTTGTCACTCTTTACGCTTAATGGTGTCTCTATGTTTTTCCCATACTTATGCATTTAATGATATTAACATTTTTTCTTGGGGTTTAAATGAAATATTCACATTTTACTTCTAATCTAGGAAATAACCATTTTGCCCTTGAATCGGGTTATGTTAGATAAGCTGGCTTCCCAAGAGGGGGGTGAATTGGGAAGATTAAAAAATTTTCTACAAAACATCAAGAAAATGAAGAAAGCAAAGGGTGATGGTAAAATAGAGTATAAATGAATAAATAGTAAAAGTAATAGTGGAGAAGAGAAGACTCAGATAATTATCCTGGTTCGGTCTCTTAACTTGACCTACGTCCAATCTCCAAGTCACCACTTGAGATTTTCTACTATTCTACAAGAATTCAGTGGGCTTCTTGCAAATGCCTCAGAACAAAGTTGATGCTTTGTTTCTAGAGCTCACACTTTCACTCTTTGCACTCTCACTAAGTGCTTCCCCAATCCCTTGTGATATCCCCTCACAAGAAAATCTTTCTTCCAGATGAAGATAAGATTGTTTATAATGAATAAACTCTCTTAATCAGAGTAAATATGAAAGTTGGAGTACAAATATTGAAGTATGTGAGAGTAAGAGTGTAACACCTCCTTTATAGGCCCATTTCCCACATAATTAACCATTCTAAAGTCTATTTATATCATAGTAGGATCTTGAATCACAATAAATGCCATAACAAAATTTTTTCAACTTTGGCACTATTCATTTAATCTAATTCATTTATTCCAATTAAACTTTGGAAATTCATAACTAAATCAATAAAACTCGTATACATGTGATTCAAGTCTCCATGTGTAGCTTAAAACATTATTTACATGGGAAAAATATCAATCAGAGCAATTATTTGGCCAATTTGTACAGTATATTTCGTGAATTACTACCATTCATATGGTCAATTTCAGAAATTCCAGTTTTCTGAGCTAACTTTGAAAATTCACTATAAATCTTACACTCATCCTATTTGAGTGATCTTTAGACCACATGAAAGCTCTTTCTATATAGTTTTTAAATATAGATAACATTCATACTTTATACATCAACTAGCCCATACTGTAGAACATTCATTTGGTAGTGGTCAGAATGATCGTTTGTATCCTTATACTTACAATACAAAAATTGTAAGATATTTACATGACCATAATTCATCTTCATATCATGCCACACCTTAGCTATAACTTAAAGGAATATTAAAATTTGGAAGAAACTTATTTATCATCACATTTACCAATTTATGCAATAGATCAAAACTCATGACCGATGCCTTAAATATCACGTTAATGGCCAAAGTCTTTCTCCTTTCCCTTCTCTTCCTTGGTGGACTTGCCATTGCTGCTACCTATTCATGGTTAATATTTGGGAGGGTGAGATTCAAAGAATATCAGTAGTTAACACCCAACATGCCATCACATCATCACATTCAACATAAAAATATCAAGATAACACATTTTGCATACCTTAACACACTTTGAATGCATTATCACATTTGTGTCATATGAATTCATAAAAATTTCGACAGAGTTTCGTTTTGACAAATGGACATCCCGGGGTCTCAATGCCCCTCCAACAACTCAGCCAATACACATAAATAATCTCAAATCATCATTGCAATCATATGACAAGGTATACAACACATTGAAACAAACATGATAACATAATGCTAGTATGGGAAATTAACTACCTTATGATGCTCCCTTGCTTTCCAAACTTGGTCCAACACTTTTTGAGCTTTCCAAAACCTTCTTGAACCTATCCACATCATCATTGAACCAATTTATCCATTGGTTTTTCGGAATTACACAATACTTCATACACTAAAACCCAAATTTTACACTTTGTTTTCCTTTGCTTTTTCTTTGTACAACATACTTGTTCCTAAGGTTTTGGATCATGGGGAATCCATTTTTGAGGTCAAAATCATGAAATTCCAACTCTAAATACCTCCCCTGTTCTGGCCGAAATTATCTCATAGTGATTAAGAAAAATTTCCTTCAAATCACTTCAAACCTTCCATGGATTCATGCTTCTAGTGTCTAGTCTATGCTTTCCCTTAAGTTTCATGGTCCAAAACTCATTCCTATGCTAAAACCCAATTTGGATGAAACCCTAAGGTGTAAAGGAAGAAAACTAAACCATAAATCATGCTTTAAAAACCATGGATAGTAAGCTTAGGGTAGTAACATAAAAGCTTACCGATTGGTGTTTCGATTTTGCTTTGACTCCTCTTCCTTTTCTTCCTCTTTTTCTCCTTCCTTTTCTTTCGTTTTCTTCCTCTGTTTTAGCCACTGCTTCACGCGTGAAGGTGATGAAGAAAGAAGACAATTAATGACTTAATTGGGTGATTAATATCATGGCTAATCATGGTTATTTACAAAAGTAACCATGATTACTTTTTGGTCTCCTTCTTCAACAAGTTTTCCTTCAAAAATCATTAAATTATTTGAACAATTGGCTGCAGCAAATCACGCATGAGAGAGAGAAAAATATGTCCAAAAATTGTCCAATTTTCCTGATCCAGATATACCTCAATCCGGATACTTTTAAATCGTACCGATAAAATCGTCTTTACAGTAATTTAGCATTTTTGGGATACAGGACTATTCTAATTTTATTTTTATATTTCCATAATTATCCTGTCCCAAATGATATCTGTGTATGGCCCATATCCAGACCTGATTTCTTTTTAACCATCGGTAGGGCCCACAGTTTACTTTATCGGTTTACTATTACTTTTGGACTCTCGGCACTAATTATTTCTTTATTCCTGAACATTAACCCTCAGTGCCATATACCATTGGACTTCTCTCGTCGAGAGCTTCATTTTGACAGTAATTTTTCATATTTACAAAATTGCCCTTGACCCGGGGTTAAATTATAATTTCTGAAACTTTCGGGTCATTAGGTGTAATTTTTCCTAACACTTTTTATTTCTTTCTCCACGTGCATTCCAATGCTTTTGGGACATGGATGTCCTTTTTATAATTCTTTGGGGGCAAAAATATAATTTTCTCATTTTTCCATTCAACTAGGAAAAATGACCTCTTTGCCCTTTTTCACGCAAAACGGGATCTGTCCATTTTTGCAAAATCTCTATACATTTCTACATATTTTAGCTTTCTTGGGATGTTACAATTCTCTCCCCCTTAAAATAAATTTCGTCCTCGAAATTTGGATACATACTTGTATCACATACTTTCCTTCTATTTATTTCCCAATTTCCATACCATTTTTACTCGAGGAATACTTTCATATCTTAATTATATGACTTAAAAGTCACTTTTCACTTTAGTCTTATTCCTCCATTCATAGTATTTGAAAGATCTGGCATACCTTTCATGTTAGGAAATGTTGAGGACATCATAAACTTAGTTTACCTTAGGGGTATTGAAAATTCCATGTAACGTACCCATTCTTATTCATCATTCTTGCTTTCATAACTTTCTTTTCTTATTCATACTATAGTCTCTTCTTTGGCACCTGATGTCATTCCTTTTCTTTATTTTTCATAACTTTATGCTATTTACATGAATAATCTTTCTATTAAGCATAAGCTGACTACACCAGCTTTGCTTACATGGCACTTACAAGACCATCGTTTCCTTCTTTTCTTTTTCCTTATCTCAAGTCCACTCATCTTTTATTTCATTATCACTCGAGGTTCTTGGTGTTCTCATAATACTTCTATGTTATAATCATAGAGATCATAACTCATTTTAACTTATCACAATTCCGTATCTTGAGAGCATTATTTACCGCTGCTATC
Organism: Adenanthera pavonina; assembly: GCA_026686845.1. NCBI lineage: Eukaryota > Viridiplantae > Streptophyta > Magnoliopsida > Fabales > Fabaceae > Adenanthera > Adenanthera pavonina. The sequence goes on along the minus strand of JAIVEN010000019.1, from coordinate 2,711,833 downwards.
TGTGGGAATATATATTTTTTGTAAAAATTTATTATATAAAACATAGGCAACTATCCTCAACTCAACCCTGCTTTACTACTCATACCCTGATCCATACTTTTTTTCCTTATTATCGACCCCTTGGGTCATCATCGGATCAAGATTAATCATCTCAGGGGAGGAGGTTTAGCCTCTTTCAATTCATAAAAACTCATTTCTTACCTCTTTTCCCACAAACTTTTCTTCTTAATCAAGTGGTAAGACAGTCTGAGAAAAATTTTTCACAATAAAATTTTTATAACATCTTACTAGACTTAGTAAATCTCTCATCTTATTCCGGTTTTCGGTCTCTCCCACTTATAACTTTACTTACTTTATTAGGATCTACTGCGACCCTTGGGAGATTCTATAACCTACTGACCGTACTTTCATGAGCTACATTCACTGAATTTAGTAAGTCAATAATTTTATTTAAAATATTTTAAAAATTCTCAGTCATCTTTCATGCTCTTTTACAAATTCGGAGTACCTTACCACATCATTCTTGAGAACCACCATTACATCACTTATACTTTTATTCATGTAGTCGTAGCAGGTGCATTTGTAAGACTAGTTGGCTTCATCATAACTTCATAGTGCCCTTATTTAACAATCAGCACATCTTTTCTTTCTTACTCTTTACATTTTCCTCATTTGAGCTCACTTAACTATTGAATGCTCAGGGCTCTGTATGTACTCATGCCAAAATTGGTCTTATATAATACTGTCAATGTGCTTCATTTCAAGCCATAACTTATCTATCTAACCTTTAAATATTTTACTACTTTAATTTCTAGGCCATTCAACCACTACTTCCATCTTTCTTCTATCAATTGTTTACTATCCAATAATGGTATCTCATCACCATTTTCATTTTCATTTTCATTTTCATTCATTGCTCATACTACTTCTTTGCTCTTCACTCTAGTTTTTGTCAACTTAGAGTCTCAACTTACCTTTCTGCCTTCATGTATAAACATATTCCCAAACCCAATACTTTTACTTATCTTAGCATGGCCTTTCGATTATCTTCGCTTTTATGGGTTGGGGTCTTAACTATATTAAGGCAGTGGTCATTGCTCTTTATCACTTCTCATACTTCTACTTTATTGCTTTTATCCATAACTTCCTTAGCTGCTTAGTCAAGGTTAATTAGTGGTTTGGCATCTTGAGGGAGATTTCTCAACCCTTTAACAGTCTCTTGCTAACTCAGTTAGAATCTAGCCTTCGGTCTCTCACCATTTTTGGCTCATTTGGGCATCACCCCAGGAGCTACCTTTCATTTGCCTCGCCTCGGTGGCCTTTATCATATGGAGGATTTCATCTTTCTTGGCTCAATTGGGCTTCCTCCCAAGAGCTTGCTCAATTGGGCTTAAACCCAAGAGCTACCTCCCTTTATTCTCACCTTGGCAGCTAACGAAAGATTTCATTCATTGTGAGATCTTCCGGCCATAAATATTCTTTCTATAGCTAGATTTCATACCAAAATTAGCAATCCACCATCTCAAGGTTTCATAATCCCCTAAAGTGAGTGCCACTATTTTCTCCTTTCTTGTTTCATAATTTTTACCTTGAACATCATACATACATATTCTTCCTGTAACTTATATCTATGTTTGCATTACTTTATACTTGCATCATATCTTGCTATATTGAACTTATGGGGTTTCAGTACTAATGACAAACCCATTATTGTCATATATTATCTCCATGGGATCTTCTTTTGGATCCTTCTCTAGTTCCTTTTCTGAGACTTTTGACACTTCAACTTCTTTCTACAATAACATATTGCCTAGAACATATAGGCAATGAAACAATTTTCCAAATATGATATACTTAATTATAGAACTTAAAATCTGGTTATGGCATCAAGTATTTGCTCAACCCATTAACTTTAAGGGAGCCTATAATCATGATGCCCTTTTATAAATTTCTTTGCTTCTAATCCAATACTTAGGGAGTACATAGCTAAAATATATCCTCCAAATCCCACATGACATTCATCATAGATACCTCTAACATCTATTTGGATTTGGAGTCCTTGGTTTAGTTGGACGAAGCTACTGTCTTCATTAAAGAATTCATCTAGCCCAAACTCATTGAATTATCATAGTTTATGGGCTGATTAACTTCTTTCCTTGATCATACATTAGTCTTCTTATTTCCTTTTTCATGACTATTTCTTTTCTAACTTATCTTCCTTTCTACATTAGTTTCTCCCTATTGATTCTTTTCATTATTACTTTTTCTTCTCTCTCTCTTTCTTTCTTTTTTTTTTCTATCATTCATTTCCTACTGGCCTCTTTCATTCATTACTGAAAACATCTTGCCACTAGACTTATTTATAGGTGATGTACTTACTTTCATATTCATTGCCATCACCTACCATCACATTTCTTTGCTACTTTCGAGTCAGTGGCTGGACATTCGAGAAAAGCCTTAAGTAAATATTCATACTAGCTGCTGATTAATGAGGTTTCATATCTTTCTAAAATCATCCTAGGTCATCCTTTTTCAGAGAACTATCAGTACTGTAGGGCTCATCATCTCATTCTCTGTGGAGGTCTACTGCAACCTCATTATTGGTCTACTGCGACCATGAGATCTACTGCGATCTCTAAGCCCTACTAGGATCCTCTGTGATCCTACATCATCTTTTACTGATAGGATCTAACTGCAATCTAACTCTGAAAGAATTCAAGACCTAAGGTAAATAAACAGTATATAAAACATCCTCAACTAATCCAGCAACTACAATTAGCTATCCTTAAGACTAATCCCTTATGCCCCTAGAATATTCTTAGGCCAGATTTTCATGAAACGATACTTCATACTTGTAGGGAAAACTATAATCGAGAAGAGTATCTTTCTTTTCTTGCTACGATTATTTCATAGCTTCATTCTCTTTCTGCTTTTCTTACATTTATTAGGTAGCAGACATAAAACTTTGATTATTCAAACTATTCCTCGTAATTCTGCTAACCTCTACTAGCATACCCAATTGCCTACTTCGTAATAGGCCTTTCTTTTCCTGATGACTGGCTTTATTCCTCTTCTTAGCTTTCTGTCTTCCACCTCTAGTCGTCATACCATCATAACAAGGTGGAGTTCCGCACTAACAGTATAAAGGTGGCTTCATACTTACTTACTGACTAATCCATCGCTTGTCGGAACATAATGATCTCATCTTCATCCTCATTTCTATCTAATCGCAGGAAATACTTATTATAAAAGATTACAAAATAATCCCTGCGTAAATGGTATGTTCCGAACTTACAGGATCAACTCAGTATTATGCCACTATCTATCTATCTTTTTCTTAAGTACATCAATAGATAGCTATAGGGCTTCCATTTCAAAGGAATAGCTCATTAACCTGAAAATCTTTTCTAAACTCAGTATCCAGTCCTCAACCATTTGTACATCAAACCTGAAAATAAGGGAGGACATCATTTCTAGAACTGAGCTATTACATACTGCAGGTTAACATGATCAATTTTTATTGTACTTCCTCTTTATGACTGCTTATGATACACTCAAACTTGCAGTCATCATTGTTCTTTACATTCATATATTAATCATACTTAGAGAACGTATATAAACATATTATTTTATTCACATAGTCACTATATACATGCTTTCCTTCATAGCCCTTTCTACATCATCACACATCAGTCTTTCTATTCTACCTCTTATACTTTTTATGATTGCTTATATATTACATCTCAAAATTAGCAGTCAGTCAGCATTCTTTACATATATACATATTCACATATGCATATAACCGACTATCATCTATGAGGAACTAGGACTGTCATGAACATAGGCTGACACCGAGTCCTCTTGCAGGTCCTCTTCTAGTTCTGGCTGTTCCTCATATTGTCCCTCTATCGGGTTCTCATGGTTCAGGAACTCTATAGGGTCAGTCTCAGCCCGTTCGATGTTCACCAGTTCCATCCTTAGCTTTTCACGATGCCTCAATTCTCGAAGACATTCCTGAAAACTTACTGGCCATTCTCTTCTCATCTCATCCTTTACCATTGCCCAATAGTCATCATCATCAGGCAATATGGTGAGGACTATATCTATCCATGCTGGCTCAAAGAATGGTTGGCCTCGAGATTCCATAAATTCTTTTGCATCACTTAACATATCAAAGAAAGTAGTCATTGGAGAGTCCCAATAACTTCGGAGACTTTCATTATAGAATCTAGCCACAATCTCCCATACTCGCTGAGCTTCATCAGTGGGAACTTCAGGAACTTCTACAATTGGCTGCTTCCCTGAATCACCCTTCTGTATCTTCTCCTTCTTAGCCTTCTTAACTTTCCCCTCTATCATATAATTCTTAATACAATGAGCTAAGTTTTGGTACTCCCTTCCTTCTAACTTTGCTTTAATGGGTGTCCAAAACTCATCGTCTGGTATTTCATTGATGAGGGTGGTGATCCAGATCGGCTCAGGGTATTCTGTTCCTATTCCTTCTAGAAATGTCTTAACCTTTGACACCTTACTCATGAATGCCATCACTTGCTTCGGTCCCTTTGAGTAAGCACCATATTCCTTTGAGTACTTACGTATGATCTGGTACACTATAAGTTCTACATCTGCCGGTCTATCATCCGGGGTATTATTCGGATCCAACAGAAATCCTGCCATGTAGTCCATATCTTCATATACCTCAACCGACCTTTCCTGAGATAAGGCATTTACAGGAGGAACTGCTCGTATAGGTACTGCTGGAATAGCCTTCTGTATTGATTGGGGAATTCCAACTTCATACTGTCCTTCTTCTACATTCTCAACAGGAACCTCGTTGAATCCTATACTTTCCTCTTGATAGTGTACCTCTGGTACCATCTCAGGCTCTTCATGACCATCTACAACTGAGCTGTTATTTATTGAAGACATCTTTACTATCCTTCAATCATAATAACAACTAGTTAGTAGAATAATACTAAGAATAATTTATTTATCACTATTCATTTTTCCTAACTTAAATTGTACTGGCCCATTACTATTGCTTTGAGAGCCTAATCCTTCGGCTCCGAGGCCCAAAACCTTTAGCTCTGATACCAAAAATGTAACACCTCCTTTATAGGCCCATTTCCCACATAATTAACCATTCTAAAGTCTATTTATATCATAGTAGGATCTTGAATCACAATAAATGCCATAACAAAATTTTTTCAACTTTGGCACTATTCATTTAATCTAATTCATTTATTCCAATTAAACTTTGGAAATTCATAACTAAATCAATAAAACTCGTATACATGTGATTCAAGTCTCCATGTGTAGCTTAAAACATTATTTACATGGGAAAAATATCAATCAGAGCAATTATTTGGCCAATTTGTACAGTATATTTCGTGAATTACTACCATTCATATGGTCAATTTCAGAAATTCCAGTTTTCTGAGCTAACTTTGAAAATTCACTATAAATCTTACACTCATCCTATTTGAGTGATCTTTAGACCACATGAAAGCTCTTTCTATATAGTTTTTAAATATAGATAACATTCATACTTTATACATCAACTAGCCCATACTGTAGAACATTCATTTGGTAGTGGTCAGAATGATCGTTTGTATCCTTATACTTACAATACAAAAATTGTAAGATATTTACATGACCATAATTCATCTTCATATCATGCCACACCTTAGCTATAACTTAAAGGAATATTAAAATTTGGAAGAAACTTATTTATCATCACATTTACCAATTTATGCAATAGATCAAAACTCATGACCGATGCCTTAAATATCACGTTAATGGCCAAAGTCTTTCTCCTTTCCCTTCTCTTCCTTGGTGGACTTGCCATTGCTGCTACCTATTCATGGTTAATATTTGGGAGGGTGAGATTCAAAGAATATCAGTAGTTAACACCCAACATGCCATCACATCATCACATTCAACATAAAAATATCAAGATAACACATTTTGCATACCTTAACACACTTTGAATGCATTATCACATTTGTGTCATATGAATTCATAAAAATTTCGACAGAGTTTCGTTTTGACAAATGGACATCCCGGGGTCTCAATGCCCCTCCAACAACTCAGCCAATACACATAAATAATCTCAAATCATCATTGCAATCATATGACAAGGTATACAACACATTGAAACAAACATGATAACATAATGCTAGTATGGGAAATTAACTACCTTATGATGCTCCCTTGCTTTCCAAACTTGGTCCAACACTTTTTGAGCTTTCCAAAACCTTCTTGAACCTATCCACATCATCATTGAACCAATTTATCCATTGGTTTTTCGGAATTACACAATACTTCATACACTAAAACCCAAATTTTACACTTTGTTTTCCTTTGCTTTTTCTTTGTACAACATACTTGTTCCTAAGGTTTTGGATCATGGGGAATCCATTTTTGAGGTCAAAATCATGAAATTCCAACTCTAAATACCTCCCCTGTTCTGGCCGAAATTATCTCATAGTGATTAAGAAAAATTTCCTTCAAATCACTTCAAACCTTCCATGGATTCATGCTTCTAGTGTCTAGTCTATGCTTTCCCTTAAGTTTCATGGTCCAAAACTCATTCCTATGCTAAAACCCAATTTGGATGAAACCCTAAGGTGTAAAGGAAGAAAACTAAACCATAAATCATGCTTTAAAAACCATGGATAGTAAGCTTAGGGTAGTAACATAAAAGCTTACCGATTGGTGTTTCGATTTTGCTTTGACTCCTCTTCCTTTTCTTCCTCTTTTTCTCCTTCCTTTTCTTTCGTTTTCTTCCTCTGTTTCAGCCACTGCTTCACGCGTGAAGGTGATGAAGAAAGAAGACAATTAATGACTTAATTGGGTGATTAATATCATGGCTAATCATGGTTATTTACAAAAGTAACCATGATTACTTTTTGGTCTCCTTCTTCAACAAGTTTTCCTTCAAAAATCATTAAATTATTTGAACAATTGGCTGCAGCAAATCACGCATGAGAGAGAGAAAAATATGTCCAAAAATTGTCCAATTTTCCTGATCCAGATATACCTCAATCCGGATACTTTTAAATCGTACCGATAAAATCGTCTTTACAGTAATTTAGCATTTTTGGGATACAGGACTATTCTAATTTTATTTTTATATTTCCATAATTATCCTGTCCCAAATGATATCTGTGTATGGCCCATATCCAGACCCGATTTCTTTTTAACCATCGGTAGGGCCCACAGTTTACTTTATCGGTTTACTATTACTTTTGGACTCTCGGCACTAATTATTTCTTTATTCCTGAACATTAACCCTCAGTGCCATATACCATTGGACTTCTCTCGTCGAGAGCTTCATTTTGACAGTAATTTTTCATATTTACAAAATTGCCCTTGACCCGGGGTTAAATTATAATTTCTGAAACTTTCGGGTCATTAGGTGTAATTTTTCCTAACACTTTTTATTTCTTTCTCCACGTGCATTCCAATGCTTTTGGGACATGGATGTCCTTTTTATAATTCTTTGGGGGCAAAAATATAATTTTCTCATTTTTCCATTCAACTAGGAAAAATGACCTCTTTGCCCTTTTTCACGCAAAACGGGATCTGTCCATTTTTGCAAAATCTCTATACATTTCTACATATTTTAGCTTTCTTGGGATGTTACAAAGAGACTTTGAGTAAATGATTTGGCAGAGTTTCAGTATTTACAAAGTAATTTCGTTACCTACATTTTCAAATGAAGTTCTATTTATAGATTTCTGCCTCAACTATACGTTAGAGATGTTACCCAACGGTTATACTGAGAAACTATCCATTCACCAACTGCATTTAATACTTCTGACACTCAAAGTTCAAATTTCAGTTGTTCAACAGACGAATTTCGCAAAAACTGAAAGTTACAGCCTTTAACGTTGAACTTCCGAAGTTTGTCTGTTATAAATCAAAATTCGAATTTTCATCTTTAGAAAATAATTCTATGTTGGAACATACGAATTTTCATGTTTAAAATTGTTCTGTTAAATGTGAACAGTAAATTTAATTTGCTACAGTGCCTTCGAAATTCGAATTTTAGAACCCTAAAATTCGTCTGTCAGAAGCTGGTTCAATGAGGCACAATAGTTCATAAATTCGAAATTCAAATTTTCAAAGCGCAAAGTTTGTCTATCAGAGAGGCCTCTTTTCAGACTTACTTTAAAATTTGAATTTCTGAATATTGTCATTCGTATGCCAACATATCAACACAACAGACTCACAAGCTTTGTTCTGAAATTCGAATTTTCATGTTCAAAGTTCGTCTGTAGTGGGCAATTTTAAAACTCTTTTAAAACTTGTTTTCAGATTAACTTTGACATATTCTTAGACGAATTTTTCAATTTTCATAAGTTACATTTTGTTTGAAATTCGAATTTTCAACATCAAAGTTCGTCTGTCAGAGAAGGGCTCTTTTCAGACTCTTTATAGACATAGGTCAAAGTTCAAATTTCGGAATACAAAATTCACCTGTCAGAGAAGCCTCTTTTCAGAGTTATTTATTTTCAATACGAAATTCGAATTTCCAAAGCCAAAGTTCAAATTTTCAAAACGGCAGATCTGTATAAACCTTTCAAACTTCGTTTGTTGGTGGATATTTTTCAAATATTCCATGATTTAACATAGAATTAAAGTTTTTAAAATATCTTTTCACCAAATCAGAGTCTTTTACTCAAATTAAAATATTACTAAACATTCTACATCTATTCTCGCACTGATTTCTCCAGAATTCCTTCACTTGAAACTTTTTGTGCACCTTTGTTATCTTTACTCCAAGCTCTTGAAGGTTAGTTTGGAATCATTAAAACACTTGATTCAACAGGTTAAAAACGTAATTATTCATTCTTCTTTCAAGCACTTTCTTGTAATTTCACCCAAAGACCAATTTTTTCCATATTTCTTTTTCATTATTCACATTAACTTTCAAATTGGTTTATTTCTTAACCTAGACCTTCTGGCTACGCAATAGTTATACCATTGCGCTCAGCTTGTGACGGGCTTCTATTCAAGTGGTATATTATATATCTTTTAGTGTAAGTTCTAGAACTAATTTCTACTAAGAATCTTATAAAAAATTAATTCCAATTAAGGAGCAAACATAACTTCTTCTGAGAATTAGATATTAAATTAATTCCTTCTAAATCCCGAGTATATAACATTTTCATCTTGCTTCATTTATCTTATTTTATTCATTTTATAACATCCCATAAAAATAAGAATATTATATTTCTCCTATTTTTAATTAAAATTTCATCCTCAAAATTTTGCTTTATTCTCACACATCACTTTCTCCTTCTTATCATTTCCCAATTTTCAAACCATCTCTTAGTAAAGAAATACTTTCTTCCTTACTGGTTTGATTTAATAATCAAAGTTTCACCTTGATATTTTTTGCTAATCTACTACATTTTTAAGGTCTAGTCAATACTTTTCATATTGGGAAAATATCGAGGACATTGTATATCTACCTTACTGTAGGGGTATTGGAAGCTTTTCATAAAACATATTCATTCTTATTTTCATAGTTCCCTTTATCTTTGGGCATTGTTAACTTCTATATAATATACTTATTCTTATTGTCATGACTTTTTCTTATCTTGTTCATGCTATAATTTTTCTATTGGCAGCTAATATCTTTTTTTTTCTTTATCTTTCCATACTTTTGACTAATCATATGAATAATTTCTCTGCAAAAGCATAAACTCACTGCATTAGCTTTGCTTGAATGACACTTACAAGGCCATCTTTACCTTCTTTTCACTTCCTATTCTTTTCATAACCTTTGACTAACTATTTATATTATAATCTTTCGACTGAGGCATAAGCTTATCTTGTTAGCTTTGCCTAGCTGACACTTCCGTTCATCTTAACCTTTCTTTCGTTCTACTTTCTGTCAAACATTAATCTTAGGACCCATTTACTATTTATCCTTAGTGGTTTGGGTTCCAATTAGATGCATGTGGAAGTAAATTTTGTTGAATTAAGTGTTTTGATTATTCCAAACCAACTTTTTAGAGTTTGGAAAAGAAGATATCAAAGGTGCGGAAAGGATCTCAGGTGGAGAAATCCAAGAAAAACTAGCATAAGATCAGATATAGGATTTCTTACTGTATTTAAAGTGAGTAAAAGACTTTGAACTTGCAAAAGAATGTTTTAAAAATATGATTTTATGATAATTCATGGAGTATTTGAAAAATACTCACTAACATACGAACTTTAAAGTGTTAATGCTAATCTATTGCTTTGAAAATTCGAACTTTGGCTTCTGAAATTCGAATTTCGAATTGAAAATATGTTAGTCAGAAAAGAGACTCCTCTAACAGACGAACTTTGAGTGTAAAAATTCTAACTTTGGATTAAGTCTGATAAGAGCCTTCTCTGACAGACCAACTTTGGGTTTTGAAAATTTGAATTTATGATAAAACACAATTCATGAAAAATGAGAAATTTGTTTGAGGATATGTCAAAGTTTATTTGAAAGTAAAGTTTAAAAAGCATTCCAAGTTAGCTCACTGACAGACGAACTTTGATTTTGAAAATTTGAATTTTGGAAACAAAGCTTATAAGTCTGTTATGATAATCTGTTAATATACAAATTTTAGTATTTAGAAATTCAAACTTTGAACTAAGTTTGATAAGAGCTCTCTTTGACAGACGAACTTTGGCTTTTGAAAATTTGAATTTCAAAAAGATGAACTATTGTGCCTTATTGAGCTGCCTACTGACAGACAAATTTTGGGTACCAAAATTCAAACTTTGAAGGCACTGTAGTAATATGGAACAACTATTCATACTTACTAGAAGAACTTTAAACTTGAAAATTCGTATGTTCCAACACAGAAACATTTGTCAAAGTTAAAAATTTGAATTTTACTTTAGAACAGACGAACTTTGAAGTTCAACATTAAAGTCTTTAGTTTTCGATCTCTGTGAAATTCATCTGTTGACCCACCAAAATTCGAACTTTGAGTGTTAGACGCATTAAATGCGGTTGTTGAATGGATAGCTTTTCAGAGTAACCATTGGGTAACGTCTCTAACGGTTAGATCTTGTCTCTAACGCATAGTTAAGACATAAATCTATAAATAGAACTTCATTTGAAGATGTGGGTAACGATTTTACATTGTATATACAGAAACTCTATCAAATTCCTAAGTCAAAGTCTTTTACTCTCACATATTTCATTTTTCTGTACTTCAACTTTCAAATACACTCTTAATTAGAGAGTTCAATTACTGTAATCATTCTTATCTTCATTTAGAGGAAAGATTTTCTTGTTAGGGGATATCACAAGGGATTTGGGAAGCACTTAGCTAGAGTACAAAGAGTGAGATTGTAAGCTCTAAGAACAGAGTATCAAGTTGTACTGAGGCAATTGCAAGAAACCCACTGAATTCTTACAAGATAGTGGAAAATCTCAAGTAGTGGCTTGGGGACTGGACATAGGTCAAGATAGAGAGACCGAACCAAGATAGATATATATGTCTTCCCTTCTCTTTTACTGTTCTTACCTTGTTATTCCTTTATACTCTATTTTTACGGTCACTTTTGCTTTCATCACTCTCTTGACTTTTGCAGAAAATTTTAATCTTCCCAATCCACCCCCTCTTGGGAAGCTAGCATATCCAAAAAATTTGGGCCAAATTTGAAAAATTCCAAAAATTGCCAAAAGTCACTATTCATTTGGTAACTATAATAATTTGGCTGAATTTTGAGAAATCATAACTAATTCTAAAAAAATTATTTAAGGGTGGTTCAAATTATTAAATTCATCTCTTAAAATACTCTATGAGGAAAAAATATTAATTTGAAATTTTATTGGGCAAATAGCTACAGTAAATTTCATGAATTTACTTGCAATTTTACCCTAATTTTTTCAAATTTCATTCCATAAAATTCCATAATATCATTCTCTCAATAGTAGTCATATGACACATGTAAAATTGACCAAAAACAAACTTTATTCATTGTCTAGAAGTCACATGTAATTTACATAATTCTAACATAGATTGTCATTGAACTTTGATGTTACATAAACATTTAAAATATCCTTCCTATGACTAAATATTTCTTCATGAATCCTCCTCCTTACATTTTACATGATTTGGACCTAATCATGGTTAGATATTTAGTGAGGTGAGATTTATGAAAATCCCAATAATATCATAATCCCATTCTTAGCATAATATTTAGAAATAGTTACAAGAAACATAATTTCATTTTGTCATAGTAACATTTAGGATCAAAAGGAATCTTTTAGCATGTTCATCATGTTCTTGACATGTTCATGCTTGTTCATGCAAAATTTATCACATGTTCATCATTCTTTCAGCATTTTGATCCAACATCATCATCATATTCATAACATAAACATGTTTTCTACCTCTCAATCATAGAAATATAAGATCTAAACAACTAGTTAGAGATAGAATGCAAGAAAGGGACAAGATGTTACCTTAAATTTGCAAACCTTCCTTTCTTTTCCTCCTCCTTCTCTCTATAACTCACTCTCTCACTAATATATGATGAATTTTCATTTTTGGTGTGAGGAATGGAGGGGAGGAAGAGCCTATTTATAGACAACAAGAAGCAACTCCATCCATTAGATTAAATTTTGATCCAAGGGCCAAAATTGCACTATATCACCTCTTTTCTCCATCATACACCTAATTTCTTCACTTAATTGATATCTAATTAATTTTTCCTCTCTTGTCATCAATTTGGATGCCATTTCATCTCTGAATAAAGTAAATATTCTGTCATTATGCTTACATAAGTTTACTTCATCCAAACTTCTAATTTTAACACCTAATCTTTTACACAGTATTATGCATGGTGGTTAATTCTCCTCCACTCCTTTTTCTTCTTGTTAGTACGTCATTTTGGGGAAAGAATCAGCCCAAGATGATGCATTTAATTATTTGGGCTTAAACCATTTAATTTTTGCCCCAATTTCAACATATACCGAGTTTTCGGGCTCTTATTATGTAAATTTTGTCTGGAAAAATTTTTCATGCATAAATATACTTAAAATATCAATTTCAAACTCATTATAACCTTAATTAATCATTTCTAATCCCATATAATTTATTTTAGAAAATATTTTACCTTATTGGACTCTAACCGAAAACATCGATAAAATTAGTTATCGTTAATTTTTCCTGTAACCTCTCTGCATAGATGATTATTATAAACCTTCTAAAATTATTTTGGACTTATTCTTGATTATTTCATAGTCTACTAGGTCATCTATAATTTAATCAGTCTGGAAATTGGGTGAATTGAGCTTATTGGGCTCTTTATCCTTTCTTGACCTTGTTTGAGCTATTCTTGTCAATAATACTTCTGGGCCTCCAAAATCATCCTTGGCCTATTAAGGTTTTCTGAACCTTTATTAGGCCTCCATGAATAGTACTCTTGGCCCATTAAGAAACCGGTGTAGTCTTAATGGGTTCGGACTCCAATTTTAGCCCAATATCCATTAGACCGATTCTATGACTATTTAAACCTTATAGAAAAATTCAGTATCTCTTTTTTTCCCATAATATATTTGAGTTTGCTAATCCAGACGTATTTTCTAATTCTTGTTAATTTACAAATTATGGAGCTTCGGATAAATTTTCTGCCCAATATATCTATTTTCTGGTTTTGTATATTAGAGTATAATTTATTACGATAATTTTCCTGAATCATCTCCTATAATCAGTCTTAGCAAATACTAGACAGATAATTTGTTTGAGAAAATGACGTCTATGCCCCCCTTTTTTGTCTTTTTCATAATAATTAATATTTTCAATTATGCCATCCAATTTTCTTTGCACTTTGGTCCCTAATCATCCTTTACAATTTAGTCCCTGGTTTGATTTACATAAGATATTTAAGCTCTTTTAATTCTAATTATGTAGTAATTCTCTAAACTAGAATTCAAACAAAATCATAAAAATTTAGATGTTACACTTTCTATGCCTAAAGTTTAACTTTTCTTTTTATTTCATGATCACTTGAAGTTACTGTAGTCTTAGTACCTTTATGGTGGTGCTATAGGCATAATAATTTATATTAACTTTGTATCTTAAGAGTATTTATTACCGCTGTTATAAGTGGGAATACATGTTCATCAAAAATAATTTTTCATAAAACATAGGCTTCTACCTCAACTCAACCCTGATATGTTACTCATACCCTGATCCATTCTTATTTTTCATTATCATAGACCTTCTAGATCATCATTGGACTAGGAACATTTAACATAGGAGAGGAGGTCTAGCCTCTTAAATTCATAAAAATTTATTTTGTAATTCCTTTTCCATAAAACTTTCTTTCTAAGCGGTGTGACAAATTGAGAGAAATTTTTCATAATATCTTGCTAAATTGGTAAAAATTCTCATCTTATTCTAGCTTTTAGTCTCTTACATCTCATAACTTTACTTGCTTTACTAGGATCCACTACAATCCTTATGAGAGATTCTGTAACCTACTAATTGTACTTTTCAGAGCCTAGCTCCCATTTACTAAGTTTAGAAAGTTTTTGCTTTTACAACATTTCAAAAATTCTCAATTGTCTTTCATGTTCTTCAAAGGATTTAGAGCTCTTCAAACATCATCATTCTCATCATCATCATCATCTGAGACCACCATATACTATTCATACTTCTATTCATGTAGTAACAGGTTGCTTGGTAAGATATAGTGTCCACATTCAACTATTTGTAAATCTTACCTTTCATACTTCTTACATCTTTATTACTTCTCAGTAGGTCACCCATCCTAAAATTTCTCCCTCTTTAACACGCTTAACTAAAGGATGCCGAGGGGGTTTTGCTGTACTCATGCCATTATCGGACTTTGAGAATGTAGTAATAGGCTTTCATCTCAGCCATAACTCGTCTGTGGGACCTCTAGATAGCTTACTAATTTATTTCAACAGCATTCAATTCTCTCAACATCTAACTGTTGAATTAAGAGTTTTGATGATTCCAAACCAGCATACAAGAGCTTAGATTGAAGATATCAAAGGAGCTCAAAGTGTTTCAAGTGAAGGATTTCTAAGTAATTGCTGCTAGATCTACTGTAGGATCTTTAACTTTAGTTATGAATGGGTAAAAGCTTTTGATTTAAAGAAAAGATGTTTTTAAACCTTGATTTTATGACTCATTTGAAAAATACCCACAAACAGACGAAGTTTGAAAAGTTTAAACTGAACTGTCATATGGGAAATTCGAACTTTGCCTTTGGAAATTCGAATTTCGAGCTAAAACTGAACAAGTCTGAAGAGATGTCTCTCTGTCAGACGAATTTTGATTCCCCAAAATTTGAATTTTCATATTAGTCTGAAAGAAGCCTTTTGTGTCAGACAAACTTCAAGTTTTCAAAATTCGAATTTCAGATAAAATGCAGTTTGAGAAAACCAAAGAAATTCGTCTGAAATAATGTTAAAGTTCATCTGAAATCAAGATGAAATTGAGTTTCAAAAATGCTATCTGACAGACAAACTTTGGTTTTCCAACATTCAAATTTTCATATAAGTCTGAAAGAAGCTTCTTTGAAACAGACGAACTTTGAGTCTTCAAAATTCGAATTTCAGACAAAACACAACTTATGAAAATGAAAGAAATTCGTCTGAAACAATGTTAAAGTTTATCTGAGATCAAGAATAATTTAAAGTTTGAAAACTACTTTCTGTCAGACGAACTTTGAACATTAAAATTCGAATTTCAGAAGCCAAGGGTGTGAGTCTATTGGAATGAAATATTGACATATGAATGACAGAGTTTTGTAACTTCAAATGTTGAAGTTAGTTTGAAAAGAATCTCTCTGACAGATGAACTTCACTCTTTTAACATTCAAATTTCGAAGAAAGTGAACTACTGTGCCTCCTTGAACGTACTGGGAACAGACGAATTTTGGGATACCAAAATTCGAATTTCGAGGGCACTGTAGAAAATTGAAAACACTATTCATACTTAACAGAAAAACTTTCTTCTTGAAAATTCGTATGTCACAACGTGAAAACACTTTACAAGTTTCAAAATTCGAATTTCACTTCATGAACAGACGAACTTCGTGCTGTAACGTTGGAAGCTTTAACCTTCGGTTCCTTCAAAATTCATCTATTGACCAACCAAAATTCGAATTTCAGTATGTCAGAAGCATTAAATGCTGCTGGTTAACGGATAGTTTTTCAGAGTAACCATTGGATAACTTCCCCAACGGATAGATTTTGTCTCTAACGAATAGTTGGGACCTAAATCTATAAATACAATAACATTTGAAGTTGTGGGTAACAAATCAAACTTGTATATACCGAATTTCTGCCAAATCTTCTTCTCAAGTGCTTTTACCCTCTAACTTCAATATCTGTACTTTAACCTTCATATATACTCTATTCAAGAGAGTTATATCTTTGTAAACAATCTACTCTTCATCTGGAAGATAGATTTACTTGTGAGGGAAATCACAAGGGGATTGGGAAGCACATTGTAGAAGTGCTTAGAGAGATTGAGAAAGCTCCAAAAAAAAGAGCATACTCGTTGTACTGAGGCATTAGCAAGAAGCCCATTGAATTCTTGCTGTATAGTGGAAAAATCTCAAGAGGTGTCTTGGGGACTGGACGTAAGTCAAGTGGATAGACCGAACCAGGATAAATTACTGAGTGTTCTTCTCTCTATTATTACTTTTTAGTTTACTCTGTTTATACATTGCTTTATTACACTTTACTTTCTTCACCCATTTGACTTTGTGCAGAAAAAATTTCAATCTTCCCAATTCACCCCCCTCTTGGGAAGTTAGCCTTGCTAACACTAACAAAATGGCAGTTCTGTATCATTTTCATTTTCATCTTTTATTCATAATTATATCACTTCCTTTTACTCTAACTTTTGTCAGTCTAGAGCTTTAATTCACCATTATACCTTTATGTATAAATATACCTCTGAACCCTGTACTTTGTTTTTCTTACTAGAGCCTTTAAATTCTTTTGGCTTTCAATAGGTCAGAATTTGACTGACATTAAGGTAGTAGTTATTGACTTTCTGTTCTTTAACATCATGTTCTCATTTATAACCTCTTTAACTTCTTAGCCAAGGTTAATCACTGATCTGGCAATTTTAGGGAACTTCTTAACCCTTCGAAAGTCTCTTGCTAATTCAGTAAGATTCTAGCTCTCAATCTCTCACCATTCTTGCTCATTTGGGCATCACTGCATGAGCTATCTCTCATCTGCCTTGCCTCAGTGACTTTCATCATATGGAGGATTTCATCTTTTTTGGCTTAATTGGGCTTCTTCCCAAGATCTTGCTTAATTGGGCTTCTATTCAAGAGCTACCTCCCTTATTCTCACCTTGGCAGCTGATGGAGGATTTCTTTTATTGTGAGATTTTCCAGCCAAGTACTTTCTTTATAGTTGGATTTTATACTAAGCTCAACAATTAACTATCTCTAGGTTTCGTAGTTCCCTAACTGCTTATCACAAATCAATTACCTTGGGCTCACACACTTTATACCTTAAGCATTATTCATACATTGTACTTTTAGATTCATAGCTCATGTCTTAAACATCATCAACACATTACTAACTTTCCATTACAGAGGCCTTGAATCTTTATCAAACTTTCTCCTTTAAATTATACATCAATTCTTTTGTTTAATCCTTAACATTCTTCTTCAAGTTTTTCCTAGTCTAAGCAGTTGGTATATCATCAATCTTACTCCCAACACATTCAGGGGTAGGTATAATTAACATCTTCTCCTTACAGTCTGAGAGGTGATTATTTACACAAGCCCATTGTGCTTACTATGATTCTTTAGTACTTATTTAAACTAGAATTGGAAATTATGGCCTTGTTGCTAATGAAAACATTTACATGTAAATCACATAATAATAACATTCAGACCCGACCTCTTAGCTCCATTATAAAAGAATAGCTTGCACTTGCATCATACTTTTACTAAAATTAGGTGACTTACGGCTTCCAATAAAGATAGTACAAAGACTATTCCTCATGCTTGGGATCTGGTGTTGGCCATTTCCATAGTATTGTCACAAGTTTAACATCTTGACTTTCCATACTTGGAGCACAATTTTATCTTACTAAACATGGAATTCTACCATGAGCCTTTCTGTATTTAAATAGAGCTAGGATGTTGATCTACCTCCTCTGTTCTTTTGCCTTGCTTCATAAATCCCATATTATTCTAAGGCTTCTTATCCTTATTCTTAATTTTCCTTTCACTGAAATTTTGTTACTAAGGGTAGTTGGAGATACTAGTAAAACATGCACGTGATTCAGACTATTTCCAATGGTACAACTTACTTTGATCAATGAATTAAAAGTCTAAATTTGTATTAGGCATCTTTTCTTTAACCGCTTACTTTAAGCCTCTTTTTCTTGTTTTTTTTTACCTTTTCTAGTTCATCATCGTATTACTGGGGGTACGTCAAATTTCGAGCCCATTCTTATTAGGGCGGATTCTTATGAATTTTTCTTCCTTTAATCAACCTTATTCTTCAACTCATATATTGCCATTAAAGTCTTTCATTTTTGACATGCCACCCATTGTCTTAGAAATCTTTTCAGGCTCATAATCCATCCCTCAACATTTTGCACATCAAATTTACCATCAAGGATAACAGTTGATGCACTCTAAATTACATAATCATATGTTGATGATTGATAAATTCAACCAGCTGCTTGGTAGCTTATCCCCCAGGAGCTTACTAATCTGCTTGAGGCTGTTGCAGTATAGATAGAGCATTATAGGCTCTAGCTTCCACCTGTTGTTTCTGAGCAATAATTCTCTCTTGTAGTTGCTCTTCACAATCCTCTGCTACTAATCCAGGCTGTAAGAATCATTTATAGGGAATCTCGGTTGGGGGTGCCTTCATTTACTGGGATCATTCGAGAAGTCCATGCTTTTGCTACCTGTCTTTACTAAACACCTCTTCATATCTGAATCATTCTTGTCTTGCATTTAATAATTGCGCTTAACAAGTTCCATTGACTACTTCTTTCATTCTTATGCTTTGACCCCTGGTCTTTCTACTTCACTACTTTAATACCTTATTGCATACCTACTTGGTTCAAAACCATGGTTGTACATCATTTATGCATATACCTTTTATCCTTATCATCATACTAAATGACCCCAGTGATTGTAATTTGGAGTCCTTGGTTTAGTTAGGTGGAGCTACTTTTTGTTCTTCAAATGATTCCTCTAACCCAAACTTACTTATAGAACTGCTTTAACAAATGCCAGGATAGATCTAGAATACAAGTTTAATTTCTAGATCTCCTAAGTACTATGATAGAAGTAAAAGAATGTTTTGAAAGCCTCATAATCATTGGTTCCCTGGAAGTGAATGTGTTAAGCCAGTAGTTGATGCTATATAGAATCATGAGCTATGAAAGTCTCAAAGGACGAATTGGAAAAGAATCTCATGGGGATAATAGAAGACCTTGATGTGCATTTACTTACTCCGGTAGGGCTATCCATGAGAGGACCACTATCATTAAGTCACTTCTTAAACTCATGTAATTCTTTCGTTCAGTGATCATCATATAGCTATCATCACATAGTAATCTTAGATCCTACGTTTTTCTTCGTAGGACTCTGATTTGGCTCAGGTCATTTTTCTTCACCTAGGTTATTACTCATTCTTCTTTTCTAACTTACATTCTTTTAAATTATACATTAATTTTCAAGCATTAACACTTTTCTTATTACTTTTCTTCATGACTATCATTTATTCCTTACTAGCTTCTTTCATTTATTATTGGAAACATTGTGCCACTGATATTACTTCATTACATATGTGGGATACTTGCGTTTTTGTTCATCATCACCCACCTTTACCTTTCTTAGCTACTTTCTGGTCAGTGGCTTAGCATTCAAAGAAAGCCTTAGGTTAGCATTAGTACTAGTTGTTGATCAATGATGTTTCATTACTTTCTAAATCATCCTAGGTCACCCTCTTTTAGAGAACTATCAGTGTTGTAGGTCTCATTATTTCATTCTTTGTAGAGGTCTACTACAACCTCATTATTGGTTTACTGTGACCATGAGATCTATTGTGATCTCTAAGCGCTACTAGGATCCTCTATGATCCTACATCATCTCTTTATTGATAGGATCTAATTGTGATCTAACTCTTAAATGATTTAAGACCTAAGGTAAATCAATTTGTAAAAAAAATCCTCAACTAATCCAGCAACTACCTTTAGCTATCATTAAGACTAATCTTTTATGCCACTAAAACATTCATGGGCCAGGTTTCTATAAGGAATAGCACTTTAACATTTATGGGGGAAATACTTTAACTTTAAAATATGTATTTTCCAGCAAAGATTAGCTTAAATCTTTGCCTTAAGAGTCTAGACCTTCGGCTTTGATACAAAAAATGTAACACCTTAAACATAAGTTCATTTTCCATATATTAGACTCCAATTATGTCCATTATTATATGATTAGAGACTTGATTGCATAAAAATATCAAAATAGATTTTTCTTTATTTTGGATACTGTTCATTGTGCATTTTCCATTTTACCTCATGAAATTCAAAAAAATTTATAACTAATTCTAGAAAAATCAAGTAAAAGTGATTCAAGTTTCTAAAAATAGCTAAAAAGATTTTCTACATGAAAACAATATGAAATAGAGCATTTGCTAGACCAATTAGTACAATTTATTTCCTAAAATATTTATTGTACATTTGGTCATTTTGAAATTTCTCAAGTTTTGACCTTATTTTTAAAAACTCATATCTCATGATATCCTAAGCCAAATTTGCATTCTCTATGTCGTTGGAAAGCCCTGTGTGTCTAATTTCTAGAAATATTTTTCTTATATATTTATTCTACTGGAATAAGTCAGGGCATTAACTTAAACCAATAAGGGATAGAGCTCAACTTTACCTATAATAGTTTTGATACAAAAAATGTAACACCTTAAACTTAAATCCATTTCCCATGTATTAGACTCCAATTATGTTTATTATTATATGATGAGAGACTTGATTACATGAAAGTATCAAAACAGATTTTTCTTTATTTCGGGTTCTGTTCATTGTGCATTTTTCATTTTACCCGACAAACTTCAAAAATTCATAACTAATTCTAGAAAGATTATCTAAAAGTGATTTAAGTCTCTAAAAATAGTTAAAAATATTTTCTACATGAAAACAATATGAAATAGAGCATTTGCTAGACCAATTAGTATAATTTATTTCCTAAATATTTACTATACATTTGATCATTTTGAAATTTCCCAAGTTTTGACCTTATTTTTAAAAATTTATATCTCATGATATCCTAAGCCAAATGTTGCTTTCTCTATGTCGTTGAAAAGTCCTGTGTCTAATTTCTAGAAAATTTTTCTTGTATATTTATTCTATTGGAATAAGTCAGGGTATTAACTTAAACTAAGAAGGGTCAGAGCTCAACTTTAACTATAATAGTTTTGATATAAAAAATGTAACACCTTAAACTTAAATCCATTTTCCATATATTAGACTCCAATTATGTTTATTATTATATGAATAGAGACTTGATTACATAAAAGTATCAAAACAAATTTTTCTTTGTTTTGGGTCCTGTTCATTGTGCATTTTTCATTTTACCCGACAAACTTCAAAAATTCATAACTAATTCTAGAAAGATCATCTAAAAAAGATAAAACTCTCTAAAAATAGCTATAATATTTTCTACATAAAAAAAATGAAATAGAGCATTTTCTTGATCAATTAGTACAGTTTATTTCTTACAGATTTATTGTACACTTGGTCATTTTGAAATTTCTCAGGTTTTGGCCTTATATTTAAATATTCTTATCTCATGATATCCTCATCCAAATCTTGCTTTCTCTAGGTTGTTGGAAAGCCCTGTGTCTAATTTTTAGAAATATTTTTCTTATACATTTATTCTATTGGAAAAAGGAAGTGAATTAACTTAAACTAATAAGGATTAGAGCTCAACTTTAACTAGAATAGTTTTAAAAAAACTTACATATCTTTTATTATATAACTCCAATTACTACCAAGTCAGTGGGATCTTAAACATAAGACATAGAGCTTTCATACATATAGACCATTGAATTTTTTGAGTTCTATATAATTTTATATTACCTTTTGAAATGCCCAATAGCTACAGTGGAAGTTCTAGTTTTCTCATATTTCCCTATTCTAAACCCTAAATTCAAAAATTCATAACAATTTGTATCCACATCTAAATGAAGTGGTCCTTCAACCATTTCAAAGCTCCACTTGTCTATTTTAAGAGCATATATAGCACATACAAAAATACCCTATTTTGAATATAGTACCTCAATTCTACTTTCAGTTGGTCATCTTGGACAAAATCATATCATAATTCATCAAAGTAAACTACATAAACTTAAAGCTTCATCATGCATTGCTCTAAATCACTACATAACCTCATGCAAGGATCATATAATACATGATTTTATACCTTTTTCCAAAATAATACATCCAAATTGGCTCCATTTATTCCATAATTGTGCTCCTCCTTTATCCACTTAGCTTGGCCTTGACTTTTGTCACATCTTGGCCCTATAAAGGTTAGTCATTTGGAAAGAAATGTGATTCAAAGAATCTCAGTAGTTATATCTATTCATGCATACATGTTATTATGGTATTTCATAAAATTATCATTGGAAATCACATAAAATTACAATGTGCCATACAATTTTATAAAAATTTTAGCATGGTAATACTTTAAAAATTGGACATCCAAGGGTCATAGAACCCATCATACAACTAGCCAATTATGCATTTACATCACAAAGCATTCAAAGAAATGCATGGCATCAACAAAGAGTCATGAAAATCAAGTTTAACAACATTGAGCATAAATAGGAAAATAACTACCTTCTTGCTTTCCAATTATCTCCAAACTCTGTGGATACTTCCTTTAGCCTTTCAATACTTCCTTGAACCCTTGAACACCTAGTCTTCTATTGTATCTTCAAGCTCTCACTCTTGCCTCTATTTTAGTCATGTAAATGGAGTAAATGAAGTGTTGGTGAAGGCTCAACCCGAGGCTTACATGAAAGATATCAAAGTGAAGGTAAATCATGGTTAATTATATTAACCTTAAGTTACTTTATTTAAAAGCTTTTATGATATTTCCTTTGGTGTCCTCTGTACTGTCCAGCACGTCATTTTTCCTTATTTTTGGCCAAAAAATTGCTTTAATAATTTTTATAGGTGAAAATATCCTTTACTGATTAAATTTACCCGTACAGATTAAATATTTTTACCAAAATTGGTATTAAATTGACACAGAATTATCAAAAAATAAATTTTGGACTAAAATAATTATTTTGGCCCAAAATATATTTTAGCAAGATCCAATTACTATCCTTGAATTGATACTTCCTTTTTCTATAGTCTAAAATAAGCTTTATTGGGTAAAATATTAATATTAAAACATAATTATGCAATAAATATTTTTTTTATTTTATTAAATTTCATACTATATACCATTGGGCTTAGCTCCTCGATAGCTTCACTTTAACTATAATTTTTTATATCTCCAAAAATACCCTTGACTTAAGATAAATTTATAATTTTGAAAATTTTCAGGTCTTTAGGTGTGCTTTTCCGTAAACTTCTTTCTCTTTTTCTTCTTCACTTTGAACTCACACTTATAGGATTAAAATGCAAAGACCTTTAATTCTTGGGGCCAAAATATAATTTTCTCATTTTTCTGTTTTATCTAGAAGAATGACTTCTTTGCCCATCTTCACGCTTAATGGTGTCTCTATGTTTTTCCTATACTTATACATTTTATGATATCAATTTTTTTTCCTTTGAGTTTACATGCAATATTCACATTTTACTTCTAATATGGGAAATGACTATTTAACACCTGAGCTGGGTCAAAAACATAATTATCCATTCTTTTAGGCACTTTGTTGTAATTTCACCTAAAAACTAATTTTTTATTATTTCTTTTCACTATTCACATTAACTTTCAAATTGGTCCATCTCTCAACCTAGACCTTCTTGCTACGCAATAATTATACAATTGCACTCAGCTCGTGACAGGGTTCTATTCAAGTGGTATATTATATACTTTTTAGATTAAATTCTAGAATTAATTTCTGCTAGGAATTTTATCAAAAATTAATTCCAATTAAGGACTAAACATAACTTCTTCTGAAAATTAGATAAGAAATTAATTTCTTCTAAAACCCGAGTATATAACCTTTTCGTGTAACATCCCTAAAAAGTTAGATAACTAAAAAGGCATAGAAAATTTGTAAAAATGGGTAGACACCATTTTACATGAAATAAGACAAATACATCATTTTTCCCGATCTGACGGAAAAATGAGAAATCTTATTTTTGTCCCTTAGAATAATGAAATTTCATTTATGTCCCTAACCATAAAAAAATACGTGGAGGGGGAAGAGGTCAAATATTTTGGAAAAAATTACACCTAATGACCTGAAAGTTTTAAAAATTATAAATTTACCCTCGGTCAAGGGTAAATTTTTTTAATATGCAATATTACTGTTAAATTGAAGCTCTTGATGAGAGAAATCCAATGACATATGACACTGAGGGTTAATATTTAAAGATGAAGAAATAAATAGTGTCGAAAGTTAAAAAGTAACTTTATACCAATAAAGCTGCTTTTTGATCTGCAAAAGCCAAAAAGTCAAAAAAGAAAGGCTATTGGACACCACCAAAGGATCTTTTTAAAGATAGTATATTAAAGTAATATTAGATACAAATTCACTTTAACCTTGTATCAATAAAGTGAATTTACACTGCAAAAAGTAACTTTACTGATCTAAGTACAAAGTAACCAACACAGGGTGATACTAGACTGGAAAAATTATGCAGTGTCTTAGACATGTATACCCCTCAATTAGACGCTAGTAACTTTACTAGTCTAAGTACAAAGTAACCAACATAGGGTAATACTAGATTGGGAAAATTATGCAGTGTCTTGGACATGTATACCCCTCAATTAGACGCCACTTGTCAGCCCATAAATTCCCAAAAAGGTGTCTTAATAGCTAAGGGAAAGGAAAACTTAATTGTTAAGTTTCTTAATTAATCAAAGATTAAGCAAAAGTAATCCTAATTAGCAACTAATATAAATACCCCCTCCTTGCTTCTTTTAGCCAAAGCATTCACAAGAGAAAGGAGAGAGAAGCTACCGCTATTGAAAGGAAAAAGGAGGCCAACGTGAAGTAAGAAAAAATGGAAGAAAAATAATGAGGAAATTCCAAGAAAATTGGTAAGACACCTAACCTATGATCTTAATGGGTTCTAGCTTATTTTCTTAGTGGTTGGGTTGGTTTCCTTGCAATTTCCTCTTCTCCTCTCACTTCCTAGTTTCTTACTAAGCAAGATTTACGGGAGGGAAGTTGTTTTAAAACCATAAAATGATGATTTAGCATGAGATTTTGCTAAAGGAAGCAAGTATAACATGATTTGAGTAAGTTTTGAGAAAAATAATTTCTTTTCCTTTGGGGTAGATTTTGATCAGTATAGGAAGCCATCGTAGAGTGGGAATTTCATAGTTTTGATGTCAAAAATGGATTCTCCATGGTCAAAAATCTTAGGAACAAGTATATACTTCATGGTATAGGCTAAAAGAGACAAATTGAACAACTAAGGGTCTCAATTGAGCTTTATGTACCATGTTATGAAATCAATGGTTTGAGCCTTTGTTCAATATTGCCTAGGGACTTGAGGAAGCTTAGGAAAGCAATTGGAACCTTTGGTTTCAAGTCAAAGTTCAAGTGGTACTTCAAGAGGTAGTTAAGTCCATTTATTGCTTTTTGTACTTTTACTATGTTCATATGATGTTTATATGATATTTTGTGATGAATTTGAGCTACCACATTATATATTGTGTTTTCTTTGATTGGTTTGGCTATAATATGAGGGGTTTCAATTCTTAGGATGCCCATTTCTAAGCCGTTATGCTGCCAAAATTTTTATGACCAATGTGGTGTTTTGATGTTCAAATGTGATTTAATGTGATTTATCGTGTGAAATGAATGTTATAATGCTTTGAATGTGACTTACTACTAAGATTGTCCCCAATCTCATCCCCTCAAGCATCCTAAATGACTAGTACAAGCTATGTTGTGGAGGAATCCAAAGAAAAGGCAAGAAGAATGAAGAAGTTTATGAAACTTGCTTTGTTTAGAAAGTTATAGCACTCTAATCTTTATCAATTTGTATAAAGTAATATGTGCCTTTGTAAGGCTATGCTTTGTTTCCATTATGTTTATGTAAGTTTATGGCAATGTATGGTTATGGCATGAACAAGTTTGAGCAAAGTATGTGATGCATATGAATGTTTTTGTCATGATATGATAAAAGCTGGCTATTTTGAACATGTCCTAATTATGCACTTACTGTTTATTCAAAATGTAATGTAACCTATGAGTGTCATATAGTTTTGAAAACTAGACAGTGATGGCTTTCTAACAAGCTAAAGAACACTTAAATTGGGCATGTGTATGATGTATAATGTATTTTTAAAATTGAGAGTTAAAATTGGATAGTAAAGTAAAAGCTGTGAATTTCACTGTAAGTATGACTTATTTTGAAAAGTAATATAAAATCGTACTAAGCTCCAAAAATTCAATGGTTTATATACATGAAAATATCTACATTTTAAGTTCAACATGCCACCAATTTGAGTTCAATTGGAGCTCTACAATAATAGATATGCATGTTTTTCTAAAACTATTCCAATAATAGTGTGGTTCTAACCCTTAGTGATTTAAGTTAAAATCATGCCTTGCACAAGTTAAATAAATTTATAATAAAAATATTTCTATAAGTAGATATACGTATCTTTCCAATGACATAGAGAATGAATGATTTGGCTCAGTATAGAGTTAGATATGAATTGTTAAATTTATGGCCAAAATCCTGGAAAAGTGAAAAATGACCATTTGAACAGTGAAAGTTTAAGTATTAAATTGTATCAATTGGTGCAGTCAAATACAAGTTTCATATTTTTTCCTTCTATATAATATTTCTAGATTCATTCAGAGACTTGAATCACATCAATAGGATTTTTCTGGAACTAATTATGATTTTTCAAAATTCAGCCAGAAAACTTGGGTACCAATTGAACAGTAACACGTTTTTTTTTATTTTAATTATTTTGGACCCTTTGATGATTCAAGCCTCTAACATGAGTTATTTGGATATTAAATATGATATACTACTTGAGAAAATGTATGATAAAATAAGGTGTTACATTTTGTCTTGTTTCTTTTTTTTTCTTTTATTCATTTTATAATATCCCATGAAAATAGGAATATTACATGTGGCATTCCTAAAGATAGTCTAATAAAACAAGCAGTATTTTGTTTTGATAGTGATGCTTAATGCATGTAAGTAATGAAACCTATAGTTTTTCCATATTCTTATTCTTATATCTTTGCCAGGAATGCTTTGAAAAGAAAGAATACTAATTTAAGTAAGATTGATGGTAGAGAAGAAAGGTGATTTGAAACTATGGACCTTAATGGTGAAAATGACCCAAGGTGCAGTTCGATTTAAAAATTGCTAATTTGCTTTTATAAAATATAGCTTTCTGAAAAAAATTCATTTCAACTTTTGCATTGTCTATATTGTTCTATAATGAGAGATGTTTTACTTGAGCTCACTAGAGGCTGACCTACAATCTTTAAAATAGAAGAGAAAGTCTATAAGTGCAGCTAGATTGCCCAAGAGGGGGGTAAATTGGGCTTTTAAAAATTTCTGCAAAACAAGAAGACCAAATGCAACAGTACAAGCACACTAAAATAGAACAATAACTTAAAGTGAAAAGGACGAGAAAAGAGAGAATCAAATACAAGAGTTAATCCTAGTTCAACCTTATCACTAGGCCTACATCTAGTCCTTAAACCACCATTTGATATTTCTCTACTATCTTGTAAGATTAAACTAGGTTCTTAAGTATCACAGTACATAACACAAGTTCTCTTCCTTGAACTTAAAAAACTTTCCACACTCCCTTACAATGAGTGTTTACAGCAATCTCTTAGTATTTCCTCACACTAAGCTTTCTACCTAGAGGTTGTAGAAAAGATTTAATGAAGTAATCTCTCTGAAAGAGTAGATATGATACAATGAAG
The DNA here is from genome assembly GCA_026686845.1 of Adenanthera pavonina. Lineage (NCBI taxonomy): Eukaryota > Viridiplantae > Streptophyta > Magnoliopsida > Fabales > Fabaceae > Adenanthera > Adenanthera pavonina. The sequence continues at coordinate 2,683,680 of JAIVEN010000019.1, read as the reverse complement.
AACACTTGTTAAATCTAAAAGTGGTTAGGTAAAGTTTTAAAGGAGAGAAGTAAAGATTCAGCAGCAATTAAGCTCAATAACACTTAATGCTCTTACCAACTAACATACATGAGGTCCTATATATAGATTTTTAACAAATCTATCTATTAGAAATGAGTTATACCCGTTATGAGCAAGTGGCAATGTTAACCTACGGCATTAAATGCGTTGTTAGATGTTAGTCAACAAACCATACGAGTTAATGCCACAAACCTCAACTAACTATTAGACAAATTTCATAATATTGGACTAGGTTAGTCAACAATTGATAAATCGTATTTTTATATATTTTATCTTTATTACTTAGTCTTTTTATTAATGAATTTTGGCCAATTAGGATTATTTGAATTATATTTTATTTTATTAGCCAATTTTGAATTAATAGGATTTATTTGATTAATTCTTAGATTTTATGTTTAAAATTCCCATTAAATCTTTTTGTACACTATAGATATTGACTATTATTTTATTTTGTGCAAATTATTTGAGCGTAATTGAATATCATTTTTGTTATTTTTCATTAAATTGGAATTAACTGGATTCATTTGTTTTATTAATTAAATCTTGGGTTTAAATTACTATTCTATATCTTTGTACAATATGCCTACTGAATTTTATTTCATTTTGTGTAGATTATATGGAGATTCTTTTTAGAGAGAAATTGCAATTAAAGCTGGACAATTTTGAACATAAATGGAGACATCTTTTGAAGTTTATTTATTTTAGTTTTTATTTTTCACTTTTAAGAATAAATTTGTAAGAATTCAACTTTGGGTCTTTATAGGTAGTTTTAATCTAGGGTATTTAATGGTAGTTTTATCCTTTAAAGAAAAAGAAGAAGGAAGGGTTCTGAGCACCATCAAATGAAAGAAGAAAGAAAGGAGAAAAGGGAGCCGACGTGAGAGAAGTGAAAATAAATATGTGCACTAACGAGAAACGGAAAAAAAGGAGGCCAAAGCAAATAGAAAAAGGAAGGAAGGCGCCGCACAAGAGAGGAAGAAACTGAAGGTGTGAAATTTGGGAAGAAGCAACTTGAGTTTTCATCTCCTATTTTTGTCATTTTCTCATTGTCTCCATGACCGACCTTGCTTCTTTTCTTCCTGTTCTTCATCTTAAAGCTATAGGCCACTAATTTCCTTCCTATAATCAGTCACAAATTATGAACCTGATGCTATGATTGGAGCTTGACTTGAAAATAAGTTTATCTATTTTTTCTTGCTCTATATTTATGCTACTTTATTTGCTACTAACTAAAGTTAATCAAGTTGTATGAATTTAGGTTTAAGGTTTAATTTGAGGAGTTTGATTACTGTAATTGATTGATTTAAGTAATAATGAGATATTCTAACTCTGTTTAAATGATTATTTAAGTTTTATTCTTGGTATGCTTTGCATTGAGGTTAATGCTATGTTATATATTAATTGAGATTTCAGTTAATTATAATATTATTAGTAGCTTAATCTTGAGATGATTATTTAGAGAAATTTTTATTAGAATACCAAGATGTTAAACTAAACTAGGTTAACAAACTAAAGGAGATGGCAAGAATGATTTTGCATCAAAGAATTGGTTTGTGACTTGTTACGATCATTTAGTCTTGTCATTACTTTAATTACTTTGGTAATTAATTTTATTTTTGTTAATTAATTGAATTTAATGTTTAATCCCCCCAATTTTTAATTACTTGTTTTAATTAATTTTATTTTGATTTATTCTTGATTTACTTAAGTAACTCAATTGGTTCCTTGAGAGAAGACCTGGTTCATGCTATATTACAAATTAGTTTTTAAAGTTTAATTTTGGCCGGTTCGACAACCGTGTCAAAATTTTGGCGCCGTTGTCGGGGAGCCATTTGTTCTTGCTCAATTTGATTAGGAATAAGTTTGTTTGCTTTTCTTTTCTTTTAGTATTTTTTTCGCTCTCTTTTTCCTTTTTAAAAATTTTAGGCATTCTCTGATTTATGATTATTTAGTGTTTTCTCTTTTCTTTTCATGCCTGATGTATGTTTGGACTTCCTAACGGTGATTTAACTAATTTTGATCATGAAATTGAGAAAACTTTTCATAAAAGGGTTAGAGAAAGTAAGATTAGGCAAAGTATTATTAAGGAATTGATTGCTGAATTAATTGAGTATGCTTGTGAAATTAATATTGCATTTGAAATTATGGATGAGCATGAAAATGAACTGACAATTAAAGAACTTGCTATCCCTTATATGCATTTTTAGCCTTTATGCATTCAATGTCCTGTGCTTGATGTTAACTTTGAGCTTAAATCTGGATTAATACATTTGTTGCCTAAGTTCCATGGCCTTATAGGTAAAGACCCTCACAAGCATTTAAAGGAGTTTCATGTTGTTTGTTCCACTATGAGACCTCAAGGGGTTTCCGAAGAGCAAATTAAGCTTAGAGCATTTCCATTCTCACTTGATGGAGCCGCAAAGGATTAGCTTTACTTCTTGCAACTTGGGGGTTATCACTACTTGGAGTGAACTGAAAAGGCTATTTTTAGCGAAGTTCTTTCCTACTTCCAGAACTGTAGCTATCAGGAAAGACATATGTGGTATTAGGCAGATGACTGGTGAGACTTTACATGAATACTACAAGAGATTTGAGAAACTTCGTGGAAGTTGTTTCCACCACCAGATTAATGACCAGTTGTTGATCCAGTATTTCTATGAGGGACTGCTTCCCATGGACAGATACATGGTGGATGCTACATCAGGTGTTACTCTAGTGGATGCATGGGAACTTATTGCTAAAATGGCCTAGAATGCTTAGCAGTTTGGTATTAGAGCATCTCAACTAATTCGGGGTGTCAATGAAGTTCATGTGTCATCTTATGACCAGAAAATTGATTAAAGTTTGATGAGATAGCATCAATAATTAACCAACTTGCCTTGATTTAGAAACAATCATTATCTAGTCCTTCTCAAGTGTACACTTCTTAGCCTTCTTGTTTTTCTACACCAAGTCACTTTCCTCAGCAATCTCCCACCTCCACTATATTAGTGGGACCTCTCTGTGAAATTTGCCATCTTACAACTCATGCCACTGCACAATGTCTTCTTCTTGATAATAAAACTAAGTCTTGCAATGCTATTTATCCAGCTAAGTCTATGCAACAAGGACAAAAGTATGAGCCCTACTCCAACACATACATCCCTAGGTGGAAAGATCACCCCAATTTGAGATATGGAGGGGGTAACCAACAGAGATTTAATGTTGTAGGGCTTAGTACTTGATAAGTTCCTCAACCTATAAGACAATTGGTTCTCATTCAAGAAGAACCCAAGAAAGAAGATGGCATTGAGAATATGATGAAACAAATGATGCGGTAATTTAAACAAGAGGTGTAAAACATGCAAACTCAATGTAGACAAGAGATGCAAAATGTTCATACTCATTGGGTCAGCTTACTTCTTCTCTTAATGAAGTGAAAAACCATGGGTCAGGAAAATTACCTTCCCAAATGGTGGTGAACCCTAATAGTGGTAACATCAATGCTATATCATTGAGAAGTGAGAAGCAAGTTCATTTTGAGGATAAATCTACTCCAGAAGCTTCAACATCTTCTACAGTTTTCAAGGAAGTGCCTATTGCGGACCTATACTCTTCTACATCATTTGATAAGGGAAAGATGGTTTTAGAACAAATACAAGCTACACCTAGTGAGTTCAAGTAGAAAACAGAGGAGGAAAAGAAGATTCTACCATTCCCTAATAGGGTAACTCAGAGCAAGAAACTAAAGGAGCAATAAGTAGAGAAAGAAATCTTGGATATCTTTAGAAAAGTTGATATTAATGTTCCCCTGATTGACCTAGTTAAATAGTTCCCTAAGTACACCAAGTTTCTTAAAGAGTTGTGTACTAATAAGAGGCAACATAGAGGGGAAGAATAGTAGACCTTGGAAAAAGTGTGTAAGCATTGTTTCAACAACCTCTACCATAGAAGTGCAAGGATCCAGGTAGTTTCACCATACCATGCACCATTAGCAACCTGGAATTTACTGATGCCTTGATCGAAATTGGAGCTGCAATCAATGTTATGCCCAAGTTTGTATACTCTTCTTTGCAAGGAGTGGAGCTTAAGCCTACACAATTGGTGGCACAACTAGCAGACAGAAAGGAAGCATATCTAGATGGAGTGTTAGAAGATGTGCTGGCAAAGGTAAAAAACCTTATATTTCCTACTGATTTTTATGTCTTAAACATGGTAGATGATAAATTTAGGTCAAAGGGTCATACTCAATTGAGCTTAGGTAGGCCATTCCTAAAAACTACTAAAGCTATCATTGATGTTCATTCTGGTACTTTATCAATGGAATTTACAGGCAATATGATTTGTTTTGACCTGTTTGACGTCGTGAAATACCCACATGATTATCATTCTACTTTAGGTCTTAATTTGATTGATATTCTATTGATGATGCATCCATTGAGTTTAAAGATAGTATGATTCATGATTCTTGTGATGTTACTGAGATGGATGATTGCCTTAGTTGTTTTTATGATGGTTCTTTTACTTATGCTAGTTGTAAGGCAATTAATGTTTTCTTGAGTGATGATATGCATGAGTCTAGGGAGTCCTTAGCATATGTTGAGCATGATGTTCCTGTGACTACTAACTATACTATTGGTTTTGCTAGCTTTGGTAGAGTTTCTAGTTCTACCGATTCTAAGCATTTAGTTGATGTTGCTAGCATATTTGTGAGTAATGATGTTGTTGTGTCTAGTTGTGATGATAGTGTTATTCATGTTGATTCTATTCCTTGTGGACAAGATATTGCTGCTTGTGATTTGTCTATGCAAGTACATAGTTTAGAAGAACTTGATCTTCAACCTCTAGTCCTTTCTATTAAATAGTCTTCCACACTAGAGATAATTGTTTGATGAGTCTAGATAGAGTCCTAGAGAGATGCATTGAAAAGAATCTTGTGCTGAACTTTGAGAAATGTCATTTCATGGTAAAGGTAGGCATAGTTCTAGGACATGTGATTTCTGAGCATGGTATAGAAGTAGATAAGGCTAAGATTGATGTGATTACTTCTTTACCTTATCCAACATGTGTTGGAGAGGTGAGGTCATTCTTAGGGCATGTAGATTTCTATCGTAGGTTCATTAGGGACTTTAGTAAGATTGCATTGCCTTTGTCCAATTTAGTGCAAAAAGATACTACTTTCTGTTTTGATGATGCTTGCAGGATGGCTTGGGATGAGCTAAAGAAGAGACTCACCTCCCCACCTATTGTTCAACCGCTAGTTATAGTTTGCTATTTGAGTTGGTATGTGATGCCTTTGACTATGCTTTGGGAGCTGTGTTGGCACAAAGAGAGGAAAAGAAGCCACATGTCATTGCCTATGCGTCCAAGACCTAGACCTACACAAGCCCACTACACCACTACTGAGAATGAGCTATTTGCAATTGTTTTTGGCTTGGAAGAGTTTCAATCCCACCTCTTGCATACTAAAGTGATTATGTTCACCGATCATGCAGCCATTAAATACCTCTTCAAGAAGCCTGATTCCAAGCCATGACTAATCTATTAGGTGATTCTCTTGTAAAAGTTTGAAGTAGAAATCAAGGACAAAAGCGGAGATGAAAACTTAGTTGCTGATCACTTGAGCCACATTGAGGCTCTGTTGGTAACATCTTCCTTTGCTTTAGACAGCTTCCCTGATGATGGATTGTATGTTATTATTGAGAATGATCTTTGGTATGCTGATTTGGTTAATACTTAGTTGCTTCTGAGTTACTTGTGCACTTAAAGAAACATCTATTAGATAAACTTGGGAGTGAAGCTAAGTACTATGTTTAGAATGATCCATACTTGTCGCACATGTGTAGTGACCAAGTTCTTAGGAGATGTGTGCCTGACCATGAGTTTACCTTTGTTTTAAATTTTTGTCACACTCTAGCATGTGGTGGTCACTTTGGTCCACAACATACTCCTAGGAAGGTCTTAGACTCTAGTTTGTATTGGCCTAGTGTATTTAGGGACGTATATTAAGTGTTGTTCACATTGTCAGCATACAGAAATCATTTCTCATAAGAATAAAATGTCTCAGCATCTATTATTGTTTTGTGAGATTTTTTATGTATGGTCTGTTATGATTGCTGGCTTTCTGAGAGGAGGGTGAATTAGGAAGTTTAAAATTATACTGCAAAAACATAAGTTTACAATAAAAGCAAAAGCTTGCAGAAAAATAGAGTGCAGTGAAAATGAATGTAGATACAAGATAAGGGCAGAAAGGACTCAGAAATTTATCCTAGTTTGGTCTAATCCACTTGACATATGTCCAGTCATCAAGTCACCAATTGAGATTTTCACTATTAACAAGAATTCCACGTGCTCCTTGCAATGTCTCAGTACAAACTCATGCTTTGTTCTAAGAACACTCAAATTTTACACTCAATACTCTTACAAGTGTTTCCCAATACCCTTTGTTATTCCCCTCACAAAGAATCTTTCTTCCAATTGAAAATATTTTATATAGAATGAATACTCTCTAAAATAGAGTGGATATGAAATTGCTGTGTGTGAGTGAAAAAGCTTTGACATAGAAATTTGGTAGAGTTATTGCAAAGATAAGCTTAAATTAGTTACTCACAACTTCAAATAAAGTTTTATTTATAGATTTGTGGCTTAATTAGTCATTAGACACAAGATCTAACTATTAGAAACTTTAACCAATGGTTACTCTGCAGAAATAGCCATTCACTAACTGTATTTAATGCATCTGACATGCTAAAATTCAAATTTTGTGATTTAACAGACAAATTTTGCAGAGACGGAAGGTTAAGAATTTTAATGTTGAACTTTAACATTCGTCTATTCAAATGTGACATTCGAACTTTGAGTTTGTCAGAGACATCCCATGTTAGAACATATAAACTTTCATATCAAAAGTGCATCTGTTGAGTTTGAATAGTTGTCTCTTTTTTTCATAGTGCACTCGAAATTCGAATTTCAAAAGCTGAAATTTGTCGGTCAGAGGCTTATTCAACATGACACAAAAGTTCTCTGTGAAATTCAGATATTGAACTGCAAAGTTCATCCATCAAAGAAGGTGACTCTGAACTCTCTTTGAACTTCACCAACATTCGAATTTTAGCTAAGCTTCATACAAATTTTGTGCACATTTACTAATAATGCTTAGCTTGAAATTCAAATTTCATAACTGAAATTTGTTTGTTAGAGATAAAACCTCTGTATATTTGAATTTCATCAAGCAAAGTTCAACTTTTGCATAAAATACACTTGAGTCAATAACAAAATTCGTCTGTTAGTTAGTATTTCTCAAATTTAATATATGTTAACATAGAATAACTATGAAATTACTCATTTAAGTGCTGTTGTAACATAAATAAGTAAGAATCAAAGTTTTTTACCCAGTATTCATAGTAAGAAATCCTAACAGCTAAATTTTCACATGTTCTTTATTAGATTTCTTCATTTTGTCATTTTATACTCCTTTGATATTCTCTTTTTCAAGCTCTAGTTGTTTGGAATCATTAAAACTTGTGATTCAACATTCTCCCCCTTTTTGATGATAACAAAACAACTTGCAAACTGGATTAGTACTTGGGTTTGTTTATAAGAGCTCCCCCTCAACATATGCATTTGAATATAAATATAGCACATGTATCAGAGTTGAACATATATGAGAATAGAAAAGGAAATGGGGAAATAAATTGCTTTCATTCATTGATACTTATAAGTTCAGTACAAATATTCAACTGAATTCAACCAAATTCAAAATAAGTACACCAACAAATACATTGACCATATAAAATAAATACATCACAATAAAGCACAAAATCCTACGAAGTCCTAAGAAATCCTAAACAAATCTAAGCTCTAAGGTTCTTCAACTTGTCATTCCTTTCAAGCCTTGAGCCTGACCCTTTTTCCCTATTTCTTTCCTGATTGCCCAATAGTTTTAGACTATCCAGTTTCTATAGGTTTTGGTTGCAATTTCTCCAATTTGCCCAATTTTCTTCTCCTTTTTTTTTGGCACCATCAGGAACAGGAGTTGCTACATAAGGAGAAGGTATCTGGGTCATAGGAATGGCTTGAAGAGGAACTAGAATAAATGGCACTAAGGGAGGTATCTGAGGAAGATTATCATTAGCCTTTGAAGTCAGTTCTCAAGCATCCCTTAAGATGTTAGCCATCCTAGCTTGATGTTCTACTGAGAGTCCATATCTAGAGGATGGAGGTTGAGGAACTAGTGGAGGGAACATTTCATCCAACCTTTGCTTTTGAGCTTGTACTGCAGCATCATTGGCAATAGTATCAAAGTCAATATAAGGCATTAGCCCTCTTTCCTCATTGAGAGCGGCTTGAATAACGGGTGCAGTGGTGAGGTTTGCAACAAACTTTTCCATTTACTCAGTCTCTTGTAATGACAAAATTAAGTCTTGAGCTTCCTCCATCACTGGCTCAGGAGAGCCCTCTGCTTGAGTGGCTTCTTCCTTCATGGCATATTCCAGAGATGGACTAAGACTAGCTTCATTAGTTAAGGCTTGAGGAGTAGTAGCAGCTGTCGTAGTACTAGCATTAGGAGAGCTTATTTCAAAAGAACTTGGGATTTGTGGAGAAACAAATTAGAGGGATTCAGAGGTACCAGTCTGAGGGTGTGTTGATGTGGTTGGAAGAGAATTTTGGATATCTTTATAAGCATCAGCAATCACCTTGAGATTCTTTGCTAGATTAGTTATTTGAGTTTGCAGGTATGTAAACTTAGCATTTTATTCCTCCCTAATACTGAGTATTATCTTTGATAGGCTGTCATAAAGTTTAGGTATGGTATTAGGGGTAGCTAGAGTGGTTGGAATGGAAGGTTTAGATTGTTGTGGACGTGAAGGTTAGGTTGGCTATGATTGAGGTTGGAGGGGTGGTGCAGCCTCAGATGTAGCCTCTTGCTGTTGTGATTCTCCCCCATTGTAGTATAGATCCTCAAATTTACCAGCCCCTTTTCCATTCCATTTGCCCTTTTTTCTTTCTATTCCCATCCTCATTAGTTCTTTCTCTTTAAATTCCTCTGTAGGCTTCCCTTTGCCTTTCTCCAAATGCTGTATCTTGGCTTTGACGAGTTTGGTGATGTTGAAGGCGTAGGGCAGATTAGAGTCTTTTCACTGGTCTCTAGCCTTGATCATTCTCTAAATGATTATGTGACCCAAGTTGAGCTTTTTTCTTTGAATTATAGTTGTCATTACATGAGTTTTATCCCTAATGATAAGATTGAAGCTTCCTCATATTTTTTTAAAATAATCCTTAACATTATATAGTGTAGGACTCTCACTTGTACACTAAGGTCAAAAGACTTCACGATTTTTAGAGGAGGCCTATTCACATATCTTTTGAAGAGTGCATCCAAAATTTGACTCTCTTTATAATTTAGATATTCCCTACCTTCCTTATCTGGATCATCATCCCCATCCATGTACTTAGAGGTGGAGATATCAATCTTAAACCTATCTTGTCCAGGAATTTCTAAAACATCATTAATATTCTCATTTGATAGCCACAGATTTCTAGACCTAAGAGTTACTTGATACTTCTTCTTCTTGTCATTATACATCAACGAGGCATACCAAGTCTTGATCACTTCATCATCATATGTTTCTTTAATTTCCAGAAGGTTTTTATACTTTCCCATCCATATTCCAATGTCAAAATTGTTTGAAATTAGAAATTGCTTCAATTTAGTGCAATGAGGAGTTATTACCTTCTTTGCAACAAACTTGGTGGTAAATTCCTTCAAGGCTTGTTTAGAGTTACAGAGAGGCTTTGTGGTTATCTGGAGTTCCTTAGCCTCAGTGCTTAAGGCAGGTGTAGCAGGCATTGGTTTCTTCAATTCTGCCTTTGGAGTTGTTTTCTTTTTCTTTGATGTTGTTCCTTTACTAGGTATCTCCTTCCTTTGAAGCATACTGAAATTTGGTGGAATGTTTGAGCCTAGACTTTTCTTTTCCAACTTTAGCATTCCTAACTCTAACCATTTTCATGAGAAATTTGTGTTAAGAGATGCTTCGAAGAGGTTTATGAGGTTTAGTTTGAAGTTAAATCAGTGGAAAATGAGGTTTAACTGATGCAATTTGAGAATGGTTGAGAGAGAAGAGGAATAGCTTCAGTTGAAATATGAATAGGGTTGCATCTAGTCAGAATGTGACCCTTTGGATTTTCTTATGTAACCATTCGACAGACAAATTTTGGTGTTCAAAATTTGAATTTTGGTTAGTTATATTGCATATATAGCACAAAGAAACTATCTTGATAGACAAATTTTCAACCTTGAAGTTTGTTTGTCAAAGACTTAACATACAAGGATATCTTTTGTTAGTTCAGCTGGCTTCCCAAGAGAGGGGTGAATTGGGAAGATTGAGATTTTTCTGCAAGTGGTGATACTAAAAGTTTACTGAAAAATAGAGTATAAGAAATAAAGAATAATGAGTAGAAGACTCAGTGATTTATCTTGGTTCGATTTACTCCACTTGACCTACGTCCAGTTCTCAAGCTACCACTTGAGATTTTTCCACTATCTCTTGCAAGATTTGACTGGGTTCTTGCAATTATCGCAGTACAACACTAGCCTAAACCTTGAGCTAAAACAAACTCTCTTACTCTTCTCACTCAAGAGTAAGAATATTTCCCTTAGTGTATTCTCACACTAAGCACTATCTAGAAAAGTATAGATGTATATAGAATGAAAACTCTCTCAAAAGAGTAGATATGAAAGTTAAGATACAATGAATAAATTAAACAGAGGGTTGGTAAGCTTTGAATGAATCAAAAATCTAATCAGCACAGTTTTGGCGTATTTATTATTTTTCTCATTACCCAACAACTTAAATGAGGTCCCATTTATAGTTTTGGGGCAAAACTATTTGTTGGAAACAAAGATTAGCCATTACTCTCGGAAAAATAGCCGTTCTACCGGATTATATGCATTTGACATAGGTTATGCGGATAATCTCCTTAGGTTATGCGAATAATGGGTAACTATTTGCCTTTATTTTCAACGTAGAGCTTTCGTTGTGCGGATAACCTAGCTAGGTTATGTGAATAATGTGCTGCCCAGAATGACTAAGTTTTAGCTCAAAATCATTTTCATGAAAACCCACTCAGTTATTAGGATAACGTTAAGTTTTTCTCAAACTGAGTTTTTGTAAAATTTAGGTTATCAGGATAACCTCCCAAGGTTATGTGGATAACCTGTTTACCCGAGGAAAGTTCAAGTATTCTAAAATATAGGTTATGCGGATATCCTTTCTAAGTTATGCGGATAACCTGTTGACCTGAGGAAAGTTCAAGTACTCTGAAATATAGGTTATACGGATAACCTCCCTAGGTTATGCAAATAACGGACTGTACAGTACCACTTTCCTTCACTGTTCACTCCCTTATGCGAACAAGGTGCCTACCTTGTCAGGATAACCGCCTGGTCAGACTTGAGAACTTGATCCTCAAGTTGTGTTATGCGAATAACCTCAATCCCTTTTCATGAAATTGAAGAATGGACTTTGGAAAAGCTTTGAGATTGAGTCTTTATTCCATAACCTTCAATGATGATGCATATAAGATAAAATATTTTCTTGAAAACAAGGTAAATACTTAGAAACATCTTTGAAATTGAGACCTTATCCCCATGAGCTAAAACATTTTCATGAAAACCAATTAAACACTTAGAATCATTTTGAAATTGGAGCTTTATCCTCATAAAATAGCTCTTTTCATGAAAACCATTTTGAAATCATGAACTAATCATTAATCATTCAATTAGTCATCTCATTTAATAATGGGTTAATTGAAATTCAAAGCTTATCTATCTTCTTTTACAAATAGTTTCCTAAAACACGTGAAATAACTCTTCAATCTTCAGGAAAATTTTAACTTTATTTTTTATTTCACTTGTGTTCCTTTGATATTGGATTTTCAAGCTCATTTGTTTTGGAATAATCAAAACATTTGAATTAACATCTTTAACAGTCAAACATCAGTCTTGAAATTTGACTGTCAGAGACTTATTATCAACATATGTTTTAACAGACAAACTTTGTGCTCTCAAAGTTTGCATTTTACAAGTCTTATGCTGAAGACATGTAAGCGTAAGAGATGCAATAGATGAATGTTGTGATCCAAAATTTGTATTTTGAGACTTTATGAAGAATTGTCTAAATGGGAATATTGAATCATCAAAATTCAAATGTTGTCCACGTAGACAAGGCAAACACATATATCAATATTCAAAATTTGAATTTTAATTAATCAACAGACGAATTTTGAGTAGATTGAACCACTAGTATAGCATGTGAAGCACTGAAATACGACTATTAAAGCTTAAAGTTTAAATTTTAACCATTTAAAGTCATTTAAAAAGCTAGATAGTGCATGGAAATTCATCTATTAGCAATCCAAATGTAGATTTTGCAAGATTGAACTTACAGATAGATATTGAACATTCGAATTTCTGATCTTCTTTAGCAAATGTTCATCGCTTAGATGTAGGATACTCCATTATTCTGAATTCTCATCATATATATGGAGTACCTATAAAACACTTTAAACATACTCTGATGCTTAAGTTAGAGTGTGATTTACCATATTAACTTTAGAATGTAAACAAATTTGTATAGAAGCATGCTTACAGTTCATTGGGATTTACCATTCCCAATTTTCATCTAATTTTACAATATCTAGCCTCTGGGAGTGGCTTAGTCAAGATGTCTGCAAGCTGATCTTCTGTAGGGACAACTTCCAATATATTGTCTCTTTTCAGAATCCCTTATGAAATGATATTTGACCTTAATGTGCTTTGTCCTTGAATGCATATTTGGATTCTTCGTGATATTGATGGCACCTTGATTATCACATCTTACAGGTATTTCCTTCATCTCAATTTCAAGATCTTCCAATTGCTGCTTCATCCAAAGGATTTGAGGCTAGCAGCTTCCAGTAGCTATGTATTCAGCTTTTGTTGTAGAGAGAGCCACATTATTCTGCTTCTTGCAAAACCATAGGACTAGAGATCCTCCAAGAAATTGGCATATACCACTTGTGATTTTTCTGTCGGTCTTAGATCTAGCAAAGTCAACATTAGTATACCCAACAAAATCTTCTCCATTGCCCTTTGGATACTAGAGTCCTATCTGTGATATTCCAATTTGATATCTAAAAATTCTCTTCACAACTGTTACATGGGACTCTTTGGGACATGATTGGAACCTTGCTCATATGTAGACACTGAACACAATGTCAGGTCTACTGGCTGTTAGGTACAATAGGGAACCAATCATTCTTTTATATTGAGTTATATCAAATGGTTTTCTTCCTTCTTCCATATCAAGCTTTGTGGCAATGACCATTGGAATTCCCATTAATTTAGCATTTTCCATCCCAAATTTCTTCAGCAACTCTTTCAGATATTTTGATTGATTCAAGAAGATGCTATCATTGCATTGTTTGATTTTCAATCCAAGGGAAAAGTTGAGTTCTCCCATCATTGACATCTTGAATTCACTCTGCATTAGCTTAGAGAAATCCTTGCACAAAGATTCATTAGTGGCACCAAATATAATATCATCAACATAAATTTAAACAATAAGTAGATCTTTATTTTTCTTTTTAGTAAAAAGAGTTATATCAACTTTGCCTCTATTGAATCCTTTTTCAATTAGGAAGTTACTAAACCTTTTATACAATGCTTAGGTGCTTGTTTTAATTCATAGAGAGTTTTTGTTAGTCTATATACATGATTTGGTTTAGTTGAGTCCTCAAAGCTTGGAGGTTAGTTAATATAAACTTCTTCCATGGTATAACCATTCAAAAAGGAACTTTTTGCATCATTTGATATATCATAATGTCTTTTATATAAGCATAAGTTAGGAGAATCCTTATTGCTTCCAATCTTGTGACTGGAGCAAAAGTTTCTTTATAATCTATACCTTCTTCTTGATTATATCATTTAGCCACCAACTTGGCTTTTTTCTAGTTATTGTTCTAGATTCATCAAGTTTGTTTCTAATCACCCATTTGGTTCCAATAATTGGGTCATCATTGGCCCTACGGACTAAGTTCCAAACTTGATTCCTCTCAAACTGATGTAATTCTTCTTGTATAGCTATTATTCAGTACTCATCTATTAATACTTCTTCAGTACACTTAGGTTCAATTTGAGAAATAAAAGCATAGTTATTTATTTGATTCCTAAGTTGTCTTCTTGTTTTAACATTATCTTGAACATCCCTAATCACTTGATCAACATGATAACTCCTTTGATATCTCCAAGCTCTGGGTAGTTCTTGAGAAACTACTTTATTATTTTCAAATTCTAGATCTTTCTACTAAATATCTTTCTTTACAGTAGTAGGTTTTGATATTTTTGGAGTTTAAGTTTTATCTTCCTTAGAGAGGTTCATATTTTTAAAACTGAAAATTAGCTCATCCTTATCTAAGTTAGGTTTAGAAATAGTTTCATTTTCAATGAATACTACATGTACAAATTCTTCTATGGTCTTAGACTTTTTATTAAATACTCTATATGCTTTACTCTTATTTGAATAACTAAGAAATATACCTTCATCTGATTTGGCATCAAATTTACCCAAGTTGTCTTTGTTATTGTTGTGTATGTAATAGGTACATCCAAAAACATGAAGATGTGAGAGATTGGGCTTCTTTCCCTTATACAACTCATATGGTTTGCCAAGAATTGGTCTGATGTAGGCTTTGTTCATTAGGTAGTATGTTGTACTTGTTGTATCAGCCCAGAATTACTTTAGCAGTACTTTTTCATTCAGCATTGCACGAGTCATTTCTTCTAACACTCTATTTTTCCTCTCAACAACTCCATTTTGTTAAGGTATTCTTATAGCAGAGAAGTTGTGCTCTATTCTATTTTCTTCACAGTAGCATTTTTGAACTCACCACCATGATCTGTTTTAATACAAATAACAAAGCAACCTTTCTCATTTTGGACTTTCTTAGTTAAGATCAGAAATGCTTTAAATGTCTCATCTTTAGATGAAAGAAATAAAGTCTAGATAAATTTAGAATAGTCATCTACTATAACATGCACATACAAGTTGTCACCAATACTCTTAACATGACTAGGACCTATCAAATCCATGTGAAGTAATTGCAGTGGTCTAGTTATAGAGACAACATTTTTAGATTTGAAAGAAGACTTAGTTTGTTTCCCCTTATGACAAGCATTACATTCTTTATCCTTTTCAAAAGAGATATTAGGTAATGCAACAACAAGTTCATTTTTAATAAACTTGTTTAATGGATGCATGCTAACATGAACTAATCTTCTATGCCATAGCCAACTTGTAACATCTTAATTTTTGTATATGTATTTTATGACCAGATAATATTATAAATGATATTAAAGTTTTTATTTTGGATTAACTCATAACAAGTGGGCAAGTGTGAATATTTAATTAGCTCAAGGCCCAAAATATTTTTAAAATATAAAAATGGGCTTAAAAAGGGTAAAATTAATAATATTTTAAATACTCCGATACAAGTTAAAAGTATAAGTGATACTAGTTATGTGGGCCCAGAGAGGAAAAAAATATAAATCTGGTAAAAGGAGGGTCACACATAAATAATAAGTGTCAGACGAGATGAATAGTAAAAGAAAAAAAAGTAAAGTAAGCAAGATAGGTGGACCCTACATAAAAAGGTAAAAGAGAAAGATAATGGGTCTCATAGATAAAGTAAATATAAATGACCCTGAGTATGATGGAAAATCCAGGTCAAAAAGTACTCAAACCAAAGCCAAATTTATCTGCAAAAGTAAAAGTACACTATCTACTTTTTCTGATTTGACATAAAGTAGGGAGGAAAAAGATGGACATTTTTGCCCTTCCCTACTATCTCACAAACCCAAAAATATCTAAGGGTATAATGGAAAATTAGTATATTAAATATGAGAATAATTGTGAGCCCTTGGATTAAATTTCGATCTGACGGTCCATATCCACCAGGTTACCCTATAAATACCCCCCTTCCCTTTCCCATTTCTCACACCTCACGCAAGCCATGAAAGTGAAGGAAGAAGGAGTGGTAGCATGAGAGAGAGGGAGTTGTGGGTAGAGAAAGGAAGAAAGAAAAAAAAAAGGAAGAAGAAAGGAGAAAAAGGAGAAGGAAGGAAGGGAAAGCAAGTAGGGGACTTCAGAGGTAAGCTCCTACTCTAGATCTCTTCTAGATTTCCTTTTTGTTTATTTAGTTTAAGATTAATTAGAGTTTAAGTTATTTTCTTCCTCCATCTTGTTCATCTTTTTGGATCAAGACATGATTTTGAGGAAAGAGTTTATAGTTTATAGTTAAGTTAAATTTATATGATGATAATAAATTATTAAGTAAAGTTTAATAATATTAATAGGCTCTAGTTAAGTCAAAGGAGTTATTCAGGAAGTAGAAAACTCTAAGCTTTTACATTTATACATTGTGCTTATGCCTTAAAAATATTGCTGTGATATTTGGCTACTTTTTATGATTGGTTGGGCTGTGTTAAGTTAAGGGCTAAGCCCCGGGATGCTCAATTGTGAAGCCGTTATGCTGCCAGAATTTATGTTGAAATTTATAGTTTTTCCAAAAGCATATTATAAAAGTATTATGATTATGCAATGTTTATGTAAAGTTAAGCTAATGTAATAATGTGATAAGCTTGAGTTATGTTACTACTGAGATGTCCCCCCCCATCTCATCCCATGTCTCCCAATGATAGGGTCCAATAATGCTAAAGGAAAGAATTTAGCAAGGATGATGGAAGAAGAAGAATGAAGTATTATTGCTTTATTTTGGTTGCTTATTTTGATGCATTGTATAAATTTGAATATATATCCAAAAATTTTGTAGTCTATATGTATGGATAGATCAATGTCTCAAGAACATAATGACCTTGATTTGGTTGTATTTGGATTTATACAATGGTAGTTATGTATGATTTACTAGAACTGCTCTAGTGATAGTTTTATTTGACCTCTAATGACATATATTGCTTCTCTGACCAGTAGGAGTAGAATAAATGCACAAAAAAAATATGGTTAGACAATAGACAAGTAAATATTTCCAATGATGCTAATTATGCACCAAATGGCTTTGTATATTAAGATAAATTAATTTTTAAATTTAAGGTTCAGATTTTCGGACAGAAACAGAGACATGAAATAAACAGTAATATGTTTATAATAAACTGTACAAATTGGCACGTTCATTTCCTAATTTATGATTTTTCCATGAAAATTAAATATGTGCAAGATTTTTAGACACTTGAAACACTAAGAAATGATTTTTATATATTTATACATTATTTTTGAAATATTACTGCGCAATGAGCTATAAAGTAGCAAAAATAGTTATGTACAATTTTAAAGTTTTAATTGGTTTGAGTTTGTCTAAATATATTTTCACACATCAAATAAGCAATTTTCATAGGAAAATGTTTCAAAATGTAAGATGTAATATTTTTGATATCAGAGCAGAGATTCGGGCAAATCTTTGCAATTGGAAAGCTTTGTATGTCTTTTAAGTTATGATTTTCCCTTAAAATAATTAGTGCATATCCAAGTTAGTAACTAGATTCCTTAGTTGCAGATGGCCAATAACCCGAATGCAGGAAATTGGGATGAGCCTAATTCAGACACTATGGAGGAGAGTATAGGGTCTAATCTAACTTCCAGCTATGTCAACAGTACGCCAATCACTAACCAGAAAGACTACCCAGACTTAGGAAATGATCTCACTACTGCTAATCCCCTACGGATAGTTCTTCCAGGACTAGGGATAGCATTTATGAATGTAGATAAGGAAGTTGATCAGCCCATGAACTCTGTGGATTCCAGTAACTCTGACTCGACTGAATTATTTAGAGAGAATGGTGGCCTTTCCCGACTAGACCAAGGACTCCAAGTCCAACTAATATTCAGGATTGCTTCTAATAACTGTCGAGCTCAATATGGAGGATATATTCTAGTCCTAGAATTTCTGAGCATAGTATTGGAGGTGAAAGAGCTCCTGGAAAGGCAGCATGGTCACAGACTCCCTAAGGGGCTTTGGGTTGAGTAAGTGCTTGATGCTCTTCCTGACCATTGGTTTTGGAATCAAATCAAAGAGCGGTTGCAGGGTCGTGTGTTTGATACGCTAGAGGACTGCGTTATTGCCTCCACGCTTCAGGCAAAACGCTATAGGGAAGAGGAAGAGGCTGAGGCAATGGAAGCCTCAGAGGAAGAAGAGGATCCAGAGGAGGATCCAATGGAGATGAGTGAAGATAGCAAGTTTGACATTAGTTCCGAAATCCCATAGGGCTAATATAATGATGTAGATGTAGTATAGCTATAGCATGATATGACTACACTTTTGGTAATATGTATGTATATGTAGTCTCTTTTGTCTAAGGTAGTAAGTGACTATGCTATATGACTGATATGACTGAACTAGCCGTGTATTAATATTATGACTTGATGAAAAGTGGTATTTTGTTAAATTGTTGAGTACAATTCATTTAATGCTTATATTTGATCATAATAGATCAAAATGGTTAAGACAAGAAAAGTTACTCAACTACAAGGATAGGCTGCACAAGTGTAGGCCTCTAGGACAACAACACATATATCAACTAATGACACCACTCCGAAAGCTACCCAATCAAGACAAAGGGTACAAGAGCAAGTTACTAGTTCTGCTAGGGGAACGGCTAGTCAAGCTACTCCTAGACCTGACCCATTACAGTTAATCTTGGAACATCTTGATCAAGAACAGAAGACCATTGAGCAGTTGCAAGAGTTAGTCAACAACCAGAGAAGACAAGAGGAGACTCGAACGTCTGAAGTTTCACACACCCCTCAACAGCAGCAGCAGGCCCCTGCGGGGCAAGTATCAGGCCAAATGGCTGAGTTTTCCAATCATCAGCACATGATCACTCAATTTAAGAAGCATCACCCACCGTCCTTTGATGGAAAATTTGATGTACAAATAGCAGAAGACTGGATCATGAGTTTAGAGAAGATTTTTAAAGTCATGGGCTATACATCCGAGATGAAGGCAATCATGGCCACATATATGTTAGAGAAGGAGGCTGACAGGTGGTGGCGGAACACTGAACTGATTATACAAGCAAAAGGTCAAACCCTAATGTGGGAGGTATTTCTTGAACAGTTCTATGAGAAATATTTTCCTCGGTCAGTAAGAGATGAAAAAGAGACTGAATTTATCATGATTCGACAAGCTGAAAATGAGTCTGTGGATGGGTATGTCGCAATATTTATCTAGCTAGCACAATACTCCACCTACCTCCAACAGCACGATGACAAACGGTGGAAGACGGAGAAACTGGAAAGGGGCTTAAAGGCAGCGATCAGAGAAAGGGTTGCCCCAATGAGGATTTAGACTCTCAATTCATAAGTCGAAGTAAGCAGAATTGCTGAAAATAGTCTGAATCATAAGAACATTACACCAACACTTCCAGCTAACACCAATAATAACAATAACAAGAAAGCTACTGAGGAAGGAGAAGCCAACAAAGGTAAAGGCAAGAAGCCTTGGAACAACAAAGGGTTCAAGAAACAAGGAAAGAAAGGCAAGGGTGGCGGACAGAAGAAGCCAGTTCTAGTGTGCGATCAATGTGGGAAAACTCATGGCGGCAGGCCATGTTTAGCCGGGCAAAACGTATGTTTCAAGTGTGGCAAGCCAGGACACTATGCCCGAGACTGCACAGCAGAGGTGGCCAATCTCAGACCACATGCACAAGGAAGAGTCTTCACACTATCCCAGTACGAGGCCCGTAAGTCGCCTGATCTTATAGAGGGTATGATCCAAGTAAATGATTATCTTGTTAAAGCCTTATTTGATTCAAGTGCAAGCCATTCTTTCATATCCTATAACTGTGCCACAAGATTAGGTCTGGAAGTTACTGTTTTATCATATGACTTATGTGAACACCCTATTTTGTCCGGGCGTTTAAAATATATATATATATATAATAATGATAATAATAAATAAATAATAGTGAGAAATAAATAAATAAATCAATAAAAAAAGGGAAAAAAGGATAAATAAAACAAAATTCTCTTCTCAATAGGGGAATTGATTTCAAGATACAATTTCTTCTTTCTAGAATTCGATATTTTCTAGAATTTGATATCTGAAACTTCAAATAAAGAAAAAAGAAGAAGAAAAGAAAGAAAAAGAAATCTAAAGATGATAAAAGGAAAAGGAAAAAAAAATAAAGACCCCCAAATAGGTTAGATCCTACCAGAACACAAAAAATACATAATAAGCAAGAATAAGAAGAAAATAAATCAGGAATCATAAAAAAAAAAAGGGAAAATATGCATTTCAGCCCAAATATGTTATTTGGGCTGACTGAAAGTTCACGAGCCCAATTAAGGGCTTGTGAACAAGAGCAAAGGGTGTAGCCCTAAGGAAAGGAGGGAGCACGCAAGAGAAGGGAAGGGTGACGCGAGGAAAGAAGAAAAGGAGAGGAGAGAGAGGGAGCAGTCGGAGAGAGAGCTTGGAGGCCGAGGAGGCCGGTCCACGGAAGAGCAACCGAAGGGAGGTCTTAGAAGGGACAGCAGAGGGAGCTAGGCCAAGAAAAGGAGGGATCGAGAAAGGAAGAGGAGCTGTGGGTGAAGTGGGGGGTGAGAGCAGAGGCCGAAGGAAATCTCAGAGAGGGAACCGTGGTAGAGTCACGAGGAAGTTGAGACCGAAGAGGAGGAGGAGCTGCGATAGACCCACGGAAACCGAGGGAGATCTGAAATAGAGGGAGCCATCAAGAACGAAGGTGAAGAATAGAAGGGGCCACAGGGTACGAAGAAAAAATAGAGGGAGCCGAGAAATGAGAGGAAAGGAGATAGGAGGAGCTGAGCATGAGACTGAATGAGGAGCTCAGAGAAAAAAGCCGAGGGCTTTTGGAAATCAAAAAGGGAACTAGGGTCTGAGCACGAGGGGGAAGTCAAAGGGACACTGAACACGCATGA
The DNA here is from genome assembly GCA_026686845.1 of Adenanthera pavonina. Lineage (NCBI taxonomy): Eukaryota > Viridiplantae > Streptophyta > Magnoliopsida > Fabales > Fabaceae > Adenanthera > Adenanthera pavonina. The sequence goes on along the minus strand of JAIVEN010000019.1, from coordinate 2,662,654 downwards.
CTGAAAAGGAGAAGACCAGAGGGAGTCTGGCACCAGTGAAAAGGATAGAGGGAGTCACGAGTGAAGAGGAAATTAGAGAACTGAAGCCTGGACACGACAAAAAAGGTTAGGACCAACACTCTATACCTACCGCAGCAGAGTAGGGGAGGCGGAAGAGGGCATGGTTGCAAGCAACCAGAACAGGGAAGCAGAGGGATGACGCACAAAAGCAGGGCTAAAAAGACGCAGAAAGCAATCACGCACAGTCATGTACAGGAGGCCTCACACGTTCTTCTTCTCTCGGGAACCCTATAAAAGGACCGAGAAAGCAAAAGGAAAGGGGGCAGAGGGGTGGAGAAAGAAGTAAAGGCAAAGGAAGCACCAAGGAAGACTTATTCCCATATTGGTGCTGTGTGGGTCAGTTTGATTTTCTTGTTTCAGTTTGGTCTTCTCATGTTATTTTCGTATGGTGTCCTGCAGTGTTCTGTATTTTGGAATTGAACCTACATTGCTAGCTGAAAGATTTAACATATTAATCGTTCATTGAATTACAAGTTCATTCTCATTTGTTAAAGTTTTGCATCTGGAAATCCCGTCCAGGTTCTCACCTATTAATGTTTTGTCACTGAGAATTTTGTTCTGCTATGTTGCTGTGTGAGTGTTATGCTTTGAATGACTATCTATCGGTTCAAAAGGGAAGTTAGAATTTGTTTACATGCTTTGATATGGCTTGACTATTGCTAAGCACCCTGTTCTGTGTCTGACTTGGGTATTAAGCCGAGTACGTCGTTATTTTTTTCCCAGTGTTACCTGATATTTCGAGACTGAAATGGAGTACCCAGTTTGTTTTTTTACACAGCAAATGCTTAGTTTGAAGCTTGCTCCATAGGTTGCCTGTATGGCCTTGCCTTAATGGGAGGCTTTTACCTTTGATCTGAAACTTGTAAACTCAATAGCTTGGTCTTAGTTTTACTTGAAAAATAGTTATGATTTTGTTCCAAGGTGAAGGTCTGTTTGCTATGGGTTCTTTTTTTTTTTTGTCGGAAAGATTGCTCTATTGCCAAATACATGGGATCCGCTAATTTCATATGAATGAATGGCTTGGTTTTTTTCCTTGTAATTTGATCTTGATACAGAATTTTTAAACCCCCATCGCGAGTTCTAAAAGCTTGCACAAAACTGGTAGTTCTATAGTATTGTTTCCTTTTGTCCATTTAATCCATTGTATGGGTGTTGGTAAATTCAAAAGTAGAGGTTTATTTGTGTTTTGCATACCCTGTGAAGTTTCATTACTATCCTCCAGAATGGAGCTCAGGCTATGTTTTAGGCTAAGGTAAATGGGATGCATATTGCTTGCTGGTCCATTGTTGTACTTTGTATTTATGTCCCTGTTTCCTCTTGGTTGCAACCATGGTCATAACAAAGGCTTGTCGAAATGCTGAAGTAGAGTCATTCGAGTCATGTTCTACAGTCCCTTACTTCTCCTTTTGATGGTAAAATTGGGAATAGAATGAAATGGTGGGGTTGGCTTTATACTTCGAGTGGTAACACCGAAGCATGTATACGTAAATCAGCAAATTATGAGTGATCAAGTCACCATATATGCTGTTTGATTTTGTTTTAAAGTTGATTTTGGAAAATAAAATATAGTTAGCAGTGTTATCTGAACTCTTTTTTCGAATTATTCTAAGCTTGAAATGAGAAATTTTTTTTTATTGTTTCTTTTTATTTTCACAATCCAAAATAAGAAAATACAACTAATTTATAAAAAAATAATAAAAAAAAGGATTTTGTGATTGTATTTTTTAATTTGAAATAAGGAAATAAAATAATTTAAATAAAAATAACTCGTTTAAAAAAAAAGAGGATTTTCCAATTGCATTTTTTTGAAGTAAAGAAATAAAATGCATTTAAAAGTTATTTATTTCCCTCAAACTTTTATCCTTTTCACTTATTTACCTCGAGTGGTAGCGCCGCGGGTATTTAAATACTTATTAGTAACTTGTGAGTAATAAAGTCATCACATATGCTGATTATTTTTTCAAAATATATATGCAATCATCACATTTTTGAATTCTTTTTTTTAATAAGTATGTGTTAAAAGGATGTTGTTTATTTTCATAATAAGAAAAGAAAATAAGAAAATGATTTGTACAAAAAATTATTGTTTGTTTTCCTTTGAACCTTTTTATGCCTTTTGTCTCGAGTAACACTACCGTGGACATTTAGGTATCAATGGGTACATTGTGAGTGATAAAGTCACCACATGAGCCAATTGGTTTTATTTTGTAAAAATAAAATTGTTTTCAAATATTTCCTTTTTCAAATCAAAATAAAATGTTCAAAATCACACATAACTTTAATCATATTTTCTAAATTGAGAAAAAACATATATTCTCTTTTAGGAATTGATTAAACAAAAAAATAATAATAAACAAAAAGAGCAAATAATGGAAATTAACCTGTCCTTTACAAATTAAAACATACCAACCAATTCTAAAAATTATTTTTTGTGGAAAGACATTATTTTCTATAAACCTCTTTTTCCAAAGAATATATATAATAAAAAATATCAACCCAGTGACACGCTTTTTTAGCCCAAACTATGTCGACTTTGATCCCTATCGCAGGGTACGTAGGCCCCAGACTCTAATTCTGGGTCAAGTCCACTTTTGTAAATAAACAATATTTTCCTCTTATTTTATTTTCCCAACTTTCCATATTTTCATTTTATTTCTTTATTTTATTTTTATTTTTATATTTATTTTTGCATGTGAATGATTAAAGGGCAATCAAAAATAATTTTTAAAAGCCATAAAAATTGCATGATTAACTTAAGGCAACCGTTCTTAGGAACGAGTGTTGTGGGGGTGCCTAACACCTTCCCCACTCACAATCATACTTCCGAACCCAACTCTGGTTCGTGGACCATCTTTATCTTTTTATTTCGGTTTTCCAAAATTTCCCTCAAAATTTTGGTGGCGACTCCTCCGAAATCGGCCCCTGTCGTGTGGGCTGATTCCTCTCTTTTTCTTTACATTCGTGTCGCATCCCCGGGTGTGACAACTTACATGTGACAACCCCAATTGGTAATAAGGCCATAACCTCTAATGTCTGTTTAAACTGTGTAGTCAAATACAAACACTGTAGTACCACAGTAGACTTGATTTGTATGCCTTTCCTTGACATTGATGTGATCATTGGAATGAATTGGCTATCTGCTAATAGTATCTTGTTAGATTGCAAGAATAAGTCCTTAATTTTGCCTGACCCTCAGCCTACCATTGAAATGGAACCTCATACTGAGACTAAGCTAAATTTCATAATGACCACTCAAGCTGAGAGATGCTTAGAGAATGGAGGCCAAGGATACTTGGTATTCTTTTTAGTAAGTGTAGGGTGGAGGACGAGATCCATGAGATACCTGTTGTAAAAAAGTTTCCTGAGGTATTCCCAAAGGAATTTGGTGGGTTACGTCCAGAACGAGAGGTAGAATTTAGTATTGAATTAACACCTGGGGCAGGACCAATCTCGAAGGAACCTTATAGGATGGCCCCTAGTGAGCTGGCAAAGTTGAAAAGCCAAATAGAGGAGTTACTGGAGAAAAAGTTTATCAGACCAAGTGTATCTCCCTGGGGTGCTCCTGTATTATTTGTCAAGAAGAAAGATGGTAGTCTTCGACTTTGTATAGACTATAGAGAGTTAAACAAAGTGACCATAAAGAATAAGTACCCATTACCTAGAATTGATGACTTGCTAGACCAATTGGTTGGAGCTTGTGTATTTTCTAAGATTGATCTAAGATCTGGGTACCATCAGTTAAGGGTCAAAGCAGAGGATGCTCCAAAGACTGCCTTTTGAACTAGATATGGGCATTATGAGTTTCTAGTTATGCCGTTCGGTCTCACTAATGCACCCACAATCTTCATGGACTACATGAATCAGATTTTCAGGTCCTATTTAGATAGATTCGTCGTGGTCTTTATAGATGACATTTTAGTGTACTCTAAATCTTTAGTGGAGCACGAAGCGCATTTGAGAATCATCCTAACTGTTTTAAAAGAAAAGAGCCTTTATACTAAACTCAGTAAGTGTGAGTTTTGGTTCACAGAGGTACGGTTTTTGGGACACGTTATCTCCAAGGACGGGGTCGCAGTAGATCCCAACAAAGTAAATGCAGTCCTAAAGTGGGAGAGGCCCAAAACTGTCACAGAGATAAGAAGTTTTCTGGGTTTAGCAGGCTATTATAGAAGATTTGTCAAGGACTTTTCTCAAATTGCCTTGCCGCTTACGAGACTAGCAAGAAAAGAAAAATCATTTGTGTGGGATAGAGATTACGAAAAGAGTTTTCAAGAACTAAAACTTAGGCTAACTTCTTCACTTGTATTAATTCTATCTGATCCCCATAAACCTTATGTGGTTTACACAGATGCTAGCAAGCATGGATTGGGTTGCGTGTTAATGCAGGAAGGAAGGGTGGTAGCCTAGGCTTCTAGATAATTGAAACCACATGAAGAAAACTATCTCATGCATGATTTAGAACTCACGGCCATATGCACGCCCTAAAGATATGGAGACATTATCTTTATGGTGCTATCACAGAAATCTATTGTGACCATAAAAGCCTCAAGTATTTAGAAGATCAAAAGGAATTAAACACGAGGCAACGACGATGGATGGAACTACTAAAAGATTATGAGCACTCCATTAAGTACCATCCAGGAAAGGCAAATGTTATGGCTGATGCTTTGAGCAGAAAAGCTATTCATGTAGCCCATATGATGATACGTGAACTGAAGTTAATTGAGGATTATAGGGACCTAGATTTGTCTCTTGGTTTGCATGAGACAAGAATTGGTAATGAGTTCCAACAGGAATTAATAAGGGCCCAGCAAGATGATGTGTTTGTGAAGGAAATTAAGGAAAGGATAACATCGGGAAGAATGAAAGATTTTAATATGTCTGGTGATAGATTATTAAGATTTAGAAAGAGAGTTTATGTACATCCAGTGACTGAGCTGAGAGAAAAGGTTTTAACAGAAGCCCATAAGAGTAAATGCACTATTCATCCTGGTATTACAAAAATGTATCATAATCTGAAAAAGTTATTTTGGTGGCCTGGAATGAAAAGTGATATTGCTCAATATGTGGCTAAATGTCTTGTGTGCCAAAAAGTAAAAATTGAACACCAAAAGCCAGCTGGTATGCTCCAGCCTCTCAAAATCCCTGAATGGAAATGGGATGGCATTTCGATGGATTTTGTAATGGGATTGCCAAGGACCTCCTCAGGATATGATGCAGTATGGGTAGTAGTTGACAGGTTAACAAAGTCTGCACACTTTATAGCAATAAAGTCAACATACACCCTAGATAAGTTAGCCCAGGTGTACTTGAAGGAGATTGTAAGGCTCCATGATGTGCCAAATAACATAGTGTCAGACAAAGATCCAAGGTTCACTTCCAAATTTTGGACAGCGTTGCAACAGGCCCTAGGTATAAAGCTAAGATTTATTACAGCATATCATCCTCAAACAGACGAACAAACGGAAAGAACAATACAAACTTTAGAGGATATGATAAGAGCCTGTGTGCTTGAGCTTAAAGGAAACTAGGATATGTACTTACCATTGGTAGAGTTTGCATACAACAATAGTTACCATTCCAGTATACAGATGGCACCATATGAAGCCCTTTATGGAAGAAAGTACATGTCCCCGTTATGTTGGATGGAATTAAGTGAAAGGAAGCTTTTAGGTCCTGAGTTGGTGGATCAGACTTCCAGGAAAATTGAGATTATCTGAGAGAAGCTTCTAACGGCACAAAGTAGGCAAAAGAGTTATGCTTATAAGAGGAGAAGGCTGTTGGAGTTTGAAGTAGGAGATCACGTATTTCTTAAGGTATCTTCCATGACTGGAGTTGGTCGGTCAATGAAGACCAAAAAGCTTAGTCCAAAGTATGTCAAACCATTCGAAATCTGTTCAAAAGCCAGACCTGTAGCTTACAAACTAGCCCTTCCCCCAAATTTGAGCCAGATTCATAATGTTTTCCATGTCTTCCAATTGAAAAAGTATCAACCAGACCCATCACATGTTATAGAATATGAAAGTATTGAGCTGCAGGATAATCTATGTTATGAGGTCAAACCTGAAAAGATTATCGACCATCGGGTCAAGCAGCTAAGGAACAAGAAGATCCCTTTTGTGAAGATAGTCTGGAAAGGTTTAACCTTAGAGGAGGCAACATGGGAACTGGAATCAGGTATGAAGCAAAAGTATCCAGAACTTTTTAGTTAATGTATATGTTTTAGAAATTTCGAGGACGAAATTTTATTTAGGGGGAGAGAAATGTAACATCCTAATTTTTGTATATGTATTTTATGACCAGATAATGTCATAAATAATATTAAAGTTTTTATTTTGGATTAACTCATAACGAGTGGGGAAGTCTGAATATTTAATTAGCTCAAGGCCCAAAATATTTTTAAAATATAAAAATGGGCTTAAAAAGGGTAAAATTAATAATATTTTAAATACTCTGGTACAAGTTAAAAGTACAAGTGATACTAGTTATGTGGGCCCAGAGAGGAAAAAAATATAAATCTGGTAAAAGGAGGGTCGCACATAAATAATAAGTGTCAGACGAGATGAATAGTAAAAGAAAAAAAAGTAAAGTAAGCAAGATAGGTGAACTCTACATAAAAAGGTAAAAGAGAAAGATAATGGGTCTCATAGATAAAGTAAATATAAATGACCCTGAGTATGATAGAAAATCCAGGTCAAAAAGTACTCAAAGTAGAGCCAAATTTATCTGCAAAAGTAAAGGTACACTATCTACTTTTTCTGATTTGACATAAAGTAGGGAGGGAAAAGATGGACATTTTTGCCCTTCCCTACTATCTCACAAACCCAAAAATATCTAAGGGTATAATGGAAAATTAGTATATTAAATGTGAGAATAATTGTGAGCCCTTGGATTAAATCTCGATCTGATGGTCTATATCCACCAGGCTACCATATAAATATCCCCCTTCCCTTTCCCATTTCTCACACCTCACACAAGCCACGAAAGTGAAGGAAGAAGGAGTGGTTGCATGAGAGAAACGGATTTGTGGGGAGAGAAAGTAAGAAAGAAAAAAAAGGAAGAAGAAGGGAGAAAAAGGAGAAGGAAGGAAGGGAAAACAAGTAAGGGACTTTAGAGGTAAGCTCCTACTCTAGATCTCTTCTAGATTTCCTTTTTGTTTATCTAGTTTAAGATTAATTAGAGTTTAAGTTATTTTCTTCCTCCCTCTTGTTCCTGTTTTTGGATCAAGACATGATTTTGAGGAAAGAATTTATAGTTTATAGTTAAGTTAAATTTATATGATGATAATAAATTATTAAGTAAAGTTTAATGATATTAATATGCTCTAGTCAAGTCAAAGGAGTTATTCATGAAGTAGAAAACTCAAGATTTAGAGGTTAAAGCTCTGAGGTAGTAACTTTTACTCTAAGCTTTTACATTTATACATTGTACTTATGCTTTAAAAATGTTGCTGTGATATTTGGATGCTTTTTATGATTGGTTGGGCTGTGTTAAGTTAAGAGCTAAGCCCCGGGATGCTCAATTGTGAAGCCGTTATGCTGCCGGAATTTATGTTGAAATTTATAGTTTTTCCAACAGCATATTATGAAAGTATTGTGATTATGCAATGTTTATGTAAAGTTGAGCTAATGTAATAATATGATAAGCTTGAGTTGTGTTACTACTGAGATGTCCCCCCTATCTCATCCCATGTCTCCCAATGATAGGGTCCAATAATGCTAAAGGAAAGAATTTAGCAAGGACGATGGAAAAAGAAGAATGAAGTATTATTGCTTTGTTTTGGTTGCTTATTATGATGCATTGTATAAATTTTAATATATATCAAAAAATTTTGTGGTCTATACAATGGTAGTTATGTATGATTTACTAGAACTACTCCAGTGATAATTTTATTTGACATCTGATGACATATATTTCTTCTCTGACCAGTAAGAGTAAAATAAATGTACTAAAAAGATATGGTTAGAAAATGGACAAGTAAAGCTTTCTAATGATGCTAAGTATGCACCAAATGGCTCTGTATATTAAGAGAAATGAATTTTCAAATTTAAGGTTCAGATTTTCAGACAGAAACAGAGACATGAAATAAATAGTAATATATTTATAATACATTGTATGAATTGGCACGTTCATTTCCAAATTTCTCATTTTTCCTTGAAAATTAAAGATGTGCACAATTTTTAGACACTTGAACCACTAAGAAATGATTTTTCTATATTTATTTATGTTTTTTGAAAAATCACTGCGCAATGAGCTGTAAAGTAGCAAAAATAGTTATGTACAATTTTAAAGTTTTAATTGGTTTGAGTTTGTCTAAATATATATTTGCACATCAAATAAGCAATTTTCATGGGAAAATGTTTCAAAATGTAAGATGTAAAATTTAGAGCAGGCTTCTAAGTGGGAGGGGCATATAAATGAATCGAATATATACGGGAACGAGAGGGATCCAGAGACTGTATAGGTATGATGAGACTATATAGTTAAAGAATAGCTTAAAGGAATTGATAGGTACTACCTATACCAACAAGGTGTACCTACTTTTTCAGTAGCATATCCCTTAAGAACTCCTCAGTTAAGCGTGCTTGACCTAGAGCAATTATGGGATGGGTGACCTCCTAGGAAGGAGGTGTGTGAGTAAGGACAAAGCACACCGAAAGGGCTTGTGTTGGTTTATGGGGATAGTCGTCAATCCCAAATAGCGGCTAGACATTACACAACTCTCATCATTTTTACTACTTAAGCATATTGAGTCTAAACTAGGTAATTTATCTAAATCAATTGTATAACCATTACTGTCTCTTTGTGCTTTGAGAATAACTTTGTGGTCACTTTTTTGACTAGGTAGTATTTGGAATCAAACAGAACCAGGTTGCCTTTGTCATAGGTTTGACTCACACTTAGCAGGTTATGGTTGAGGCCAATTACAAACAGCACCTCTTCTATTAATATTTCTGGGTTTCTTCCCATGATTCCAATGCCAACCACCTTGCCAGACTGGTTATCAGTAAAAGTAAACTTTCCTTCTTTCTTGTCTCTCAACACAATGAATTTTTCTTTATTTCCAGTCATGTGTCTCGAGTAGGCACTATCCATATACCATTTGTTGCTTTTCTTTGCCTTGAGACACATCTACAAAACAAGTTTTAGTTCTTTCTTTTAGGTACCCATATTTGCTTGGGTCCTTTCTTGTTAGTTCCTCCATTGAGCACTGAAGTGCTTTTGGGAACCTATTTTATTCTATTGCCATTTCCTTCCTTCTTGTATACACAAGAGAAGGATATGTGACCCTTCTTATTACAAAAGTGGCAAGTGGAGAAGGGGCTAGAAGAAAGAGATGCAAGTATAAAATAATGTAGATGGTATCTATCCTTCTGACTTCTAGGTGTAGGAAATGACTTTATGTTTTGAGTTGATTTAATGCCATTAGCACGCACAAAATTTCTTAGATAAAGATTTTGTTTCTTGCGCTTCAGTTTCTCTTTAACAACACAAGGGTCATATTCTAGACCAGTTTTGCTATGACTTACTATTTGTGTTCCTAGTATCACTTTCAGCATATCATGCCCTTTAGTGAATCTGGTTAGAGTCTTATAGAGATAAGCATCCTTATCTCTCAACTCACAATATGAGATGCAAACAAAAATGTTGGAAGGAGAAGGTTGTGATGCAGTGCAAGATGCATGAGATTCGTTTTCAAGTTTGGTTATTGTCTTTGTAGCTACATGCAACTACTTAAACATTTTGACAAGTTCAGACATTATATCATTGAATGCATCATGAAGTTCATTGTAAGAGGGTTTAGAATCATTTACCTCAGAATCACTATCATTGTCTTGGTAATGATTCTTTCTTCTTTTGCAGCCTATTAAGCCATTAAACATAGATTGATAATTTCATCATCTTCTACTGTATCTTCTTCATCTGAGCTATCTCCGTAGATGGATGACATGAAGGCTTTCTTCTTCTTCCGTTTGTTAACCTTCTTGGCTCTTCATTGCTTCTTGGCCAGTAGGGGACACTCCCATTTGATGTGTTTAGGTTTCTTGCATTTGTAGCATATGATGGAGTCTTTATTTTCTTTCTTGCTGCTGGTGGCCTATCTTTCTTTATGAACTTTCTAAATTTCTTCTTTCTATACATTTTCCTAAATCTTATCACCAGTATAACCATTATTTCTTCATCAATCTCTATATCTTCTTTAGAATCATCATCATCTTTTGATTCTACTTTAAGGGGCCATACTTTTCTTTTCTTGTCAAAAGAGGAGTCCTTAAGAGCCTTTAGCTTCCCTTCATATTCTTCAAGGTTTCCAAAGAGAGCTATGACGGAAGTCATTGATTATCCTCTGGCTTCTTCTATGATTGTCAGTTTTGGTTTCCATTCAATGGGTAAGGCTTTGAGAACTTGTTTGACCTTTTGAAGTTGAGAGTATTCCTTCCCAAGACTTTTCAGTTAGCTCACAATGAGAGTGAACCTCTTTTGCAGATCCTTAATACTTTCTCCTTCACTTATTCTGAAGCTTTTGTACTCACCAATGCAGGAATTTAGCTTGTTCTCTCTCATTCCAACAGTTCCTTCATGTGCAATTTCTAGAGTGTCCCATATTCCTTTGCCTGTTGAACAATAGGAAACTCTACAAAATTTGTCCTAGTTGCTTTAAATTTTAGCAAAACTCTTCTCTTGTCTTCATTATTCCATTCCTCTTTAGTCTTCTCTTTATAAGTGCCATCATCATGTAGCTTCATTGGCACAAAGTCACCTTTCTTGATAACTGGCTAGATTTTCATGTCTATAGACTGAAGATATCTTTGCATCCTCATCTTCCAATATCCATAATGTTCTCCACTGAAGCCTTGAGGTCTGTTAGTATTGTTGCCTTCTAATAATATGCTTTCTCCAAAGCCAGTCATCTGTTCTCTCGGATGGTGAAATCCTTTAGCTAGGAGTCCAATCACTAATACCACTTGTTAGGATTACTGGCTTCACAAGAGGGGGTGAATTGGGAAGTTTAAATTTTTTCTACAAAAATGTAAGTTCACTGTAAAAGCAAAAGCTTGCAAACAAACAGAGTGCAGTGAAAATGAATATAACTGCAAGATAAAGGAAGAGAGGACTTAGAAATTTATCCTGGTTTGGTCTGATCTACTTGACCTACATCTAGTCCTTAAGTCACCACTTGAGATTTTCACGATCAGCAAGAATTCAATGGGCTCCTTGCAATGCCTCGATACAAACTCGAGCACTGTTCTAAGAACACTCAAATTTTACACTCAACACTCTTACAAGTGTTTTCCAATACCCTTTGTGATTTCCCTCATAAGGAATCTTTCTTCTAGATGAAGAAAAGATTTTATAGAAAATGAATACTCTCTAAAATAGAGTGGATATGAAAGTTAAGATACAATAAATGATGTGTGTGGGTGAAAAAGTTTGACATAGAAATTCGGTAGAGTTATTGCAAAGATAAGCTTAAATTAGTTACTCACAACTTCAAATAAAGTTCTATTGGCTTAACTAGTCATTAGACATAAGATCTAGTAGTTAGTAACTTTAACCGACGGTTATTCTGCAGAAATAACCATTCACCAACTGCATTTAATGCGTCTGAATTGCCAAAATTCAAATTTTGGGATTCAACAGAAGAATTTTATAGAGACAGAAGGTTAAGAATTTCAACGTTGAACTTCAACATTTGTCTATTCAAATGTGACATTCGAATTTTGAGTTTTTCAAAGACATCCCATGTTAGAACATACGAATTTTCATATAAAAAATGCATCTATTGAGTTTAAATAGTTGTCTCACGTTTTCACAATACACTTGAAATTCAAATTTCAAAAGTTGAAATTCGTCTATCAGAGGCTTGTTCAATGTGGCACAAAAATTCTCATCTGTGAAATTCGAATGTTATACTACAAAGTTCATCTATCAGAGAAGGTGATTCTGAATTCTCTTTAAACTTCACCAACATTTGAATTTTGGCCAAGTTTCATATGAATTTTGCACATTTACTAACAATGCTTATCCCAAAATTCAAATTTCATAACTGAAATTCGTCTGTCAAAGATAAAACCTCTATATATTCAAATTTCACAAAATACACGAGTCAATAACAAAATTCATCTATTCGTCAGTATTTTTCAAATTTAACATATATTAACCTAGGATAACTGTGAAATTACTAGTTTAAGTGCTGTAGTAACATAAATAAGTAAGAATCAAAGCTTTTTATCTAGTGTTCATAGTGAGAAATCCTAACAACTAAATCTTCACATGTTCTTCATTGGATTTCTTCATTTTGTCATTTTATATTTCTTTGATATTCTACTTTCCAAGTTCTAGTTATTTGGAATCATCAAAACTTCTAATTCAAAATAGGGTATTGATTTCATGAGACCATTTCCTATTTCATTTGGTTTTCCTTACATTATTCTAGCTGTTGATTATGTTTCTAAGTGGTAGGAAGCTAAAGCCACTAAGACTGATGACTCTGCTATTGTTGTAGATTTTGTTAGATCACATATCTTTTGCAGGTTTGGCATTCCTAAGGCTATCATTAGTGACCAATGCACCTATTTTTGTAATAGAAACATGCAAGTCTTGCTTCACAAATATGGTGTATTACATAAAGTGGCAACTTCTTACCATCCTCAGACTAATAGGTGAGTTGAAGTTTCAAATATGAAGATCAAGTAGATTTTGGAGAAAACAATGCAGCCTAGTAGGAAAGGCTGGAGCAAGAGATCAGATGATGCATTATGGGCATACTGTACTAGATATAAGACTCTTATAGGCATGTCACCTTACAAACTAGTCTTTGGGAAAGCATGCCACTTGCCTGTTGAGATTGAGCACAAGGCATGTTGGGCTGTGAAGAAATGCAAGATAGACTTGGATGAAGTGGGATCTCAAAGGAAACTCAACTACAAGAGCTTGAAGAGATTCGCTTGGAGGCTTATGAGAATTCATGGATCTACAAAGAGAAAACTAAGTCTGTGCATGATAAGTTGATTGCAAGGAAGGAGTTCCATGTTGGAGATAAAATGTTGCTTTACAATTTTTGCCTTAAGTTTATGCTTGGAAAACTTTGTTCTTGATGGAGTGTCCTTGTATAGTCACTCATCTGTTTCCTTTTGGTGTTGTTGAGATCATGGCCAGTTCCACAAGCAAGCGATTCATGGTGAATGGCTAGAGACTGAAGCACTTTTATGAGGGATTCTAGGAGCACACAATGGAGGAGCTCCATCTTAGCAGTATCACTTGAATTATATCAGGTTGTTTTCTTTTCCCTTACTCTTATATTTTTCATGTCTTATACTTATTGGCTGTCTGGTTCACATTGAGGGTAATGTGAAATTTAAGTGTGGGGGAGGGAAAAATAATTTTTCTTGATTTTGATGTTTTCTTTTTGCTTTTGTCTAATTGTTTCTTTGCATTTTTCTTGTCTATTTTGTTTTTTTTTGTATGAAAATTGTCAGTTAGATGTAATTTAAGTTTGAAGGATTATAGCATGACTGGTATTCGGTCTTATTTTCCTTAAATTCAAGTAAATTAGCAATGAGTTTGGTTGAGATAGATTGATTTAAGTAGTCCATTAGCCTGGAGAGGATTTTGGGCCTTATTATTATTCTTGTTTATGTGTATTCTCCTATCTTGATTGTCACTCTAGAACTTATCTTGATTCTTGATTAAGACTACAATTGCACATGCATGCATGAAGATGATTTAGGCATTTGTTTTTGTTACCCACTTAGCCAAATAGCCAACCCATACATTTTATCCATTGTTTAGCCCTTTTGAGCTAGACCTTTTCTTTCAGATTTTACCCAAATAAAAAAAAATAAAAAAAAAAAACCTTTCCTTTTCCTCCTTACTTTAGGAATTGAAGAGCATGATATTATGTTTGTTGGGATGAATGAATGTGTATATAGTGGATAGTTTTGATTATGGAAAAAGTAGAAAAAAAAAGCAAAAAAATAATAATAATAGCAAAAAAAAAAAGAAAGATAGAAGTTAAAAAAAACTAAAAAGAAACAAAAGCAAGAGGAATAAAAACTCCAACTAAGTTATTTTATTCTTTTAGTCCACTTTATTGCTTACTTCATACTTTTTATATTCTTAAGGTTTTCACCCAATTTTCCCCATATTTTTCTACCATACCTTCACCCAAGCCCCATTACAACCTTGAATAAAGTCCTTTTGATTTGTGCAACGCATGTGGCATAGTTAGTAGAGTTTGAGAAGATAAATAAGCTTATGGTAGTAAGGTTTTGATAGGTTGAAATTGAGTGAAACACTGACCTTATACACTTTTGTAAGTTAAGAGTATACACTTGTTCTGTGAGGGGCTACTTGTCTTTGATTTATCTTTGTCAAATGAAATTGCCATGCTACTTGTGTTTCTGGAATTCAGGAAATGTTATTTCTGATTGTTGGGATCTATAGAGCTTAAGTTGTTGCTAACTTTGTAGCTTTCATGTCCCTGTTTTGTCTTTGTTTTCATTTTGTGTGTCTAGAGTTTTACATCTTTGCTCATGCTTTAGTTCTGAGTTGAATTTTTGCTTAGGAGTGAAAAAAAAGGCCAAGTGTGGGGGAATTGATAAATCGTATTTTTATATATTTTTATCCTTATTACTTAGTCTTTTTATTAATGAATTTTGGATAATTAAGTTTACTTGAATTATATTTTATTTTATTTTATTAGCCAATTTTGAATTAATTAGATTTATTTGATTAATTCTTAGGTTTTATGTTTAAAATTCCCATTAAATCTGTTTGCACACTATAGATATTGGCTATTATTTTATTTTGTGCAAATTATTTGAGCTTAATTGAACATCATTTTTGTTATTTTTCATTAAATTGAAATTAATTGAATTTATTTGATTTATTAATTAAATCTTGGGTTTAAATTACTATTCTATATCTTTGCATAATGTGTTTACTGAATTTTATTTTATTTTGTGCAGATTATATGGAGATTCTTTTTGGAGACAAATTGCAATTAAAGCTAAACAATTTTGAACATAAATGGAGACATCTTTTGAAGTTTATTTATTTTAGTTTTTATTTTTTACTTTTAAAAATAAATTTGTAAATATTTAACTTTGAGTCTTTATAGGTAGTTTTAATATAGGGTATTTAATAGTAGTTTCATCCTTTAAATAAAAAGAAGAAGCAAGGGTTTTGGTGCGGTCAAAGAAAAGAAGAAAAGAAAGGAGAAAAGGAAGTTGGCGTGAGAGAAGTGAAAATAAATATACGCACCGACGAGAAATGGAAAAAATGGAAGGCCAAAGCAAATAGAAAAAGGAAGGTGCCACATAGGAGAGGAAGAAACTGAAGATGTGAAATTCAGGAAGAAGCAACCTGCATTTTGATCTCTTATTTTTGTTGTTTTCTCATTATCTCCATGACCAACCTTGTTTCTTCTCTTCCAGTTCTTCATCTTAAACTCTATGTTACCAATTTTCTCTCTTTAATCGGTCACAAATTATGAATCTGATGCTATGATTGGAGCTTGAGTTTAATATAATTTTCTAGTTTGATTTATTTTAATTCATCCATATTTTCTTTCTCTATTTTCATGCTACTTTGTTTGCTACTGATTAGAGTTAATCAAGTTGTATGAATTTGGGTTTAAGGTTTAATCTGAGGAGTTTGATTATTGTAATTGATTGATTTAAGTAATAATGGGAAGTTCTAACTCTGTTTAAATGATTATTGAAGCTTTGTTCTTGGTATACTTTGCATTGAGGTTGGTGCTATGTTATATATTAATTGAGATTTCAGTTAATTATAATATTAGCATTGGCTTAATCTTTAAATAATTATTTAGAGAAATTTCATTAGAATACTAAGATGTTAAACTAAACCAGATTGACAAACTAAGATTTTGCATCAGGGAATTAATTTGTAGCTGGTTACGCTTATTTAGTCTTGTCATTACTTCAATTACTTTTAGTAATTAATTTATTTTACTTAATTAATTGAATTTAATTTTTGAACCCCCTAATTTTTAATTTCTTATTTTAATTAATTTTATTTTGCTTTATTCCTGATTTAATTAAGTAACTCAATCAGTTCCTTAGAAGATGACCTAGTTTGTGCTATATTGCAAATCAGTTTTTAAGCTTTAATTTTGGCTAGTTTGACAGTAGTGTCAACAATCCTAGGGGCTGTTAGTCGACTATCAAGCAATCTTATAACAAAGAGGGGTTTTCATGAAAATGTCCAAGGTTAGTTGACAAAGCCTAAGACTAAAGTTACCTAGAAAGTTTTCTTCGAATGTTATAAGACAAACCTTCCTAGGATGCTACACTTTAGTCCACCAAGATTCAAAGATTCAGTACTTGGTTTTCTAGAAAACAAGTTTAATCAACAATCGCAGAGGGTTAATCGACAAAGCTACATTTCTAGAAAATAAGTTGCTCTTGGGTTAGCCAAATTAGAAGACAAACCTCAGGGATTAGTCGACTATCGTAACTTGGTAGAAAGACAATCATTTATGAAACTTAGCCTTTTCCTTCTAACCTATCACCCTTGGTCCCTTAATGTCTTTCTAGAAGGCAAGATCATTAATAAACATAGGAGATTAGTCGACAAATCTAAAGCTTTAGTCCACTAACTTACTTTTTCAAAGAAAAAACTTTTGAAAACCTTTGAACATTCACTCTAAGCCAAAAGGAACTCATTTTAAGAACAATGGTCAGATGAATTAAGTAAGATCAAAGTAGTTACTACCACTTTAACCTATCAAACAACGAAATTACAAAACAAATCAAATTTAAACAACTGCGATAAGTTTTTCTTCACTTGGTCAACTAGTTTTCGTCAAGATTTACTTCCTTGATGTATTCTTCACAGCTCTAGGTATTTTGTAATTTATTAAAATATTTATTTAGCTAACATTTTCCCCCTTTTTGATAATGACAAAACACTTGAATAAAAGTTACTTCTTAGGATTTCTTTCACAAGCTCCCCCACAATATATGCATTAAGGTAATGTTTGAATTATATGATCATGAGTATGTCATGGCATAACATAATGAACACTCAAACTAAAGACTTGATATATTCATCCAACTAAATGAAAAAAATCCAAACTCCATTTCATACATTCAGAGAAATAAGACAATGTGCAATACAAAAAGTACAAAGAAGAAAAGAAAACCAAACACAAAGATAACTTAGATGCTCTACTCTTCTACTCCCCCCTCTTGTCATCAGCAACAAAAGGGCTCTATCTACTTGGAGAAGAGATGCCTTTAGTTTCTTCATCTAGTTCTGCTTTGAGATGGCTTGTTTCTTCAACAAATTTCTGCACATGGTCATGCAGTGAAGGTTGAGGTATGGGAGTAGGTCTTAGAATACAATCAGGCTTCCTTCTGGCTGTCATCTTGATCCTTGCACCTTGTGGTTTAGGACTAATAGTAGAGATAGGTTGTACAGACTGAGTAGATTGCTCTTTCATGTACTTTTTTCTCACCATTTCACCCAAGGAAGCATGAATTTCTTTATCAATTGTAATAGTATCCTTTATAGCCTTTTCTTCCACTTCCTTCTCCAGAGCCTTAGCTCTTTCTTCTGCTTCTCTTTTCTTAGCCTCAAGAATGGCTCTAGTGATAGTCATCACATCTTCATCACTCACAAACTCTCCTCCTCTAGCAGGTAGTGTCTCCAAGATAGTGGTATGGTCAGTTGGTACATCATGAGACATGAAGCCAGCATAACGTGAAGCTTGTGTCAAAGTCTAAATGGCAGGAGTATGCATGCTTGTATCAACCAAAGGAGTGAACAAGATAAGGAGTGAACAAGACAAGAGTAGCGGCACGAGCAAAAGTAAAAGCATGTTCCTCATAAATAAATGGTTTTGGGCGACTGGGACTTTGGTCATGATTGAGATACAAGCTTTGATAGTTTGATGGGGAAAATCATGAACAAGTCTCTCAGCTAGTTCATCGAAAGCTCTTGCATGAAGGTCAAGTCTTTCCATTACATCAGTGATGAGATAGCCCAGGTTTTCCCATACAAGGTCAACATATTTAGTTACAGTCTGAAACAGATCAAGGATAAGTTTTTCAAGAGAGGCATAAGTTCCATGAGGTATAAGGGATGATTTAACTATAGAGGATGCTTGGGTTGGTGTATGCTTAGAACTTTGTTCAATTAGCTCTTTTCCCTTTGCAACCACTGAAGCTTCTCCTTTGCCATTACCAACTCTACTATCACTTTTTTGCACTTATTCTTTCTCCTCCTCATCACTAGCTTTCCTTATTGTGTCTTTCCGTTTGCCATTTGAAAATGAAATCTCCATCCTCTATAGTGTTTGTTCATTGAATGGCTCTGGGCACTTTACTTTCTTTTTCCCTAGATAATGAATTTTGTTGGCTTTCAATACAATAGTGATAATAGTTCTATAAGGCAAATTTCCACCTCCTCTAAATGATTTGGCATTCATCATCCTTTGCATAATCAAGTTTGCCACATTCACTTGTTTGTTGCTAATCATCAAGGCCATTGTCATCATTTCTACAATGGTAAGGTGAGTAAAACTCCCAAATTTGTTAAAGAACATTCTTGATACAATGTACTGCAACATTGTGTATTTCAAATTCTAATCTATTGAAGTTATCCTCTTCCTTGTAGGAATTTCTTTCTTGCTTCTTGTCAACAACTTGTACACAAAACTCCATTTGAATTTAACAAATTCACCATTGATTTTTGCATTTTCTCCTTCTTCCTCCTTCAAGTACTTAGTGATGTTGGTATCAACTTTGTATGTTTCATCATAAGGCACACCTAATAAATCTACTAGATCCTTTTTTGTGAACCACATAATTCTCTTTCTCATATGATTTCATATCTTTCACGATTTTCATCATATTTTAGAGTTGTGTACCAGGTTTATACCACTTTATCATCATATTCCTCATACAACTCTAACAGATTCTTATAAGGTTCCACTAAGTCCACTACATCAAACTTGTAATGTTCCAAGAAATTTTGAAAACTAACATAGTGACTTGGAATTACCTTCCTCTTATTGAAATCTTTATCAAAGCTTTCTTTGATTCCTGTGTTCTTCTATAACGGTCCAATGGCAAGAGAGGATTCTGAGGTGTCTGACAAATGTTGGGATTGTTAGGTTGATCCTTATTTACTTGCTGCTTTTTGAGAATTCATGGTTTTCTAAATTTTCTGTCATTTGGTTAGCCTTTCTTTACTTGATTCTCCTTGCTTAGAACCTTGTTGAGGTAACCCACAAGCATATTGAGACTTAATATTTAGTTTTGGTCTTCCTTTGGTTTTCTAAGTTTCTTTCACCATAGATTCATGAGCACACACCAAAATTAGTTGGAAATGGTTAGGGTTTGGTCGAATCAAGGTTATAAGCAATGGATAACAGTTATGTAGACAAGAATTTAAGATTGGTTTGGTAATGGTCAAGAAAACTGTAACATTTTTAGGATAAAGGGTCTAAGGTTTTCATGAAAATGCTTTAGTTGCCACGCCTGAGTATATAAAGTCTGAGGTGGAAGATAGTTGACTAACTTGGGGGTTTGGTCGACAATTGAGAGAAGCAAAGAAGTAGAAAGCAAACAAATGTTGGAGATGTTAGTCGACTAACCTAAAGGTTTAGTTATAATTGTGCAACCAACTAAGACGAGTAGAACAACCATAGCCACAATTTCATGCTAACTCATGGGTTTTGTCCACTAACCTGTCTTGACAAAGAGTGTCACTTCACTAGAAAGTAGGTTTAGTGGACAATTCTTCATGGTTAGAAGGAAATCGTCTATCACAGTAGATTGAAATACAAGGAAGACAACAAGGATAGTCTACTAAACTTTCAGGTTAGTGCACTAACTAAACACATCTAATATATATATGACTTATAGAGATTGATTGTATGGTTTGCTATCTTCAACCTTTTGTTCCATAAACATATCCTTTTCATCAGAAATTTCATGAGAACATACATTAATTTATCATGAAAACGTGTGGAGATCCTGCAAAACACTTTTAAAGATTCTTTGATGCTTAAGTCAGTAAACATATTTATGAATGTCTGAAATATTTAGGGTGAATTATTGAAGAAAACAATAAAATTTCCTTACGATTCATTGGAATTTACCATTTCCAATTCTCTTTTGATAAAATTGAATTTGTCTTATGCTAATGGCTTAGTAAGGATATTAGCAAGTTGATGTTCTATAGGCACATATTCCTGAGATATCCTTTCTTTGCGCATGATCTTGGATGAAATAATGTTTGATTTCAATATGCTTTGTCCTCAATTGCGTGATAGGATTCTTTGTGATGTTAATGGAATTTAAGTTGTCACATTTGATAGTAATTTCTTTGACTATCACACCAAGATCTTGAAGTTGCTGCTTCATCCATAGGATTTAGCACAACAGCTTTTGCAGTTGACAAGGCAATACTATTATGCTTTTTGCTAAACCATGAGACAAGTGATCTATTAAGGAATTGACATGTTCCACTTGTACTCTTTCTATCAGTTTTTGAACTAGTAAAGTTAGCATTAGTGTATCTAATTAGGTCTTTAAAGTTGCCCTTGGAAAACCAAAGTCCCATCTGTGATGTACCATTGAGATATCTAAAGATTCTTTTGACCAAAATAACGTGAGATTCTTTTGGACATGATTGAAATCTAGCACATATGCAAACACTAAACATGATGTCAATTCTGTTTGCTTGATTTGTAATCCAAGAAAGAAATTGAGTTCACGCATCATAGACATTTTGAGCTCATCCTGCATTAACTTAGCAAACTCCTTGCAAAGATTTTCATTAGTAGCACCAAAAATAATATCATTTACATAAATTTGAACTACAAGTAAGTTTTTATTTTTGGTTTTTGTGAAGAGTATAGTGTCTACTTTGCCTCTAGAGAATCCTTTTCTATTAGGAAGTTACTTAATCTTTTATACCATGCTCTTGGGGCCTATTTAAGTCCACAGAGGACTTTTTTAAGTTTATAGACATGGTTTGGCTTTGTTGAGTGTTCAAAATCTGGAGGTTGATTAACATACATATCTTCCATGATATATCCATTAAAAATGTACTCTTTACATTCATTTGATATAGCTTGATATCTTTTATGCAAGCATAGGTTAAGAGTATCCTTATAGCTTCCAATCTTGCAACTGGAGCACAGGTTTTCTCATAATCAATGCCTTCTTCTTGATTATATCCTTTCGCTATAAGCCTTGCTTTATTTTGCACAATTTTTCTAGATTCATCGAGTTTGTTTCTGAATATCCATTTGGTGCCAATGACTGGTTTGTCAGTTGGTTTAGTTAGCATATCCCAAACTTGATTCCTCTTGGATTGATTGAGCTCATCTTGCATGGCTAGTATCCAATACTAATCTTTTAATGCATTCTCTTTATTATTAGGTTCAATTTGAGATATAAATGCATAGTAATTGATCTGTTATCATCATGAACTTATCTAATCACTTGGTCAATGAGATGACTCCCTTGATATTTCAAAGCTCTAGGTAGTTCTTGATCAATCTCATTATTATCTTGTTCCTCAATATCATCTTTTATTTGCATAGAATCTGATACTTTTAGAGGTCATTTTTATCAATTTCAGATTGTTCAGGTTGTTAATTAGTTCATCTTCATCATCTTTAGGGAATTCAGCTAGAGTCTCAATTTTTACAAACATAACATGCACAAACTCTTTTATTGCTAAAGTTCTCTTATTATATACTCGATATGTCTTACTTCTATTAGAATAGCCAAGAAATATACCTTCATCTAACTTCGAATTGAGCTTTCCTAAATTTTCCTTACCTTTGTTATAAATGAAGCATTTACACTAAAAAATATGAAGGTGTGACAGATTTAGCTTCTTTCCTTTATATAGCTCATATGGAGTTTTGTTGAGTAGAGGACAAACATAGGCTCTACTTATGATATAACATGTTATGATTATTACATCTGCCTAGAAGTATTTTGGAAGTTTCTTTTCATTCAACGTAGCTTTAGCCATCTCCTCCGAAATTCTGTTCCTCCTCTCAACTTTGCTGTGGAGTTTTAGGTGCAGAGAAGTTGTAATCTATTTCATTTTCTTGACAAAACTCTAGAAAGTTGGTGTTCTTGAATTCTCCTCCATGATTTGACTTAATAGTTGTTACATCTTATATTTAGAGACATTTTCCGATGACATCTGCTTATTTGATATATGAAAATATTCTTAGAAAAACTCAAACCAATTAAAACTTTAAAATTGAACAAAATTGTTTTTGCCAGTTTACTGCTCATTGTGCAGTGATTTTTCAAAAATCATAAATAAATGTAGAAAAATCATTTTCCAGTGGTTTAGCCTCTAAAAATCGTGCACATCTTGAATTTTTAAGCAAAAAAATAAGAAACCAAGAAATGAATGCACAGATTCCTACAGTCTATTGTATAAATATTATTGTTCATTTTCGAGTTCCTGTTTCTGTCCAAAAACTGAACCTTAAATTTGAAAATTCATTTCTCTTAATATATTGAGCCATTTGGTCCATACTTAGTATCATTGGAAATATTTACTTGTCTACTTCCTTCTTTCTTCTTTTTCTTCTCTCACCCTTGGCTCTCTCTTCTCTCTTACGCCTTCTCTCTCTTTCTCTTACTGCGTGTGTGTGTGGGAAAAGGTAAAGGGGAGGGGGGTATTTATAGAAAAGGCTGGTGATTGTGAACCATCATATCGAGATTTAATCTGAGAACTCACAATTAGTCTCACATTTTATATACCAATTACCTATTATACCTCTAAATATTTTTGAGTTTGTGCGAGAGTAGGGAAGGGTAAAAATATCAATTTTCCCTCCTAAATTTATGTCACATCAAGAAAAAAGGATAGTGTACTTTTTACTTTTACAGATAAATTTGACTCTGGTTTAAGTACTTTTTATCCAGGTTTTCTATTTTACTCATTGTTCTTTCTATTTACTTTATCTGTGGGATTCATTACCTTTCTCTTTTACTTTTTCAAGTAGAATCCACCTATCTTGCTTACTTTTTTACTATTCATCTTCTCCGGCATTTACTATTTATGTGGGACTCACCTTTTACCGGATTTATACTTTTTTCTTCTCAGTGCCCACATAGCCAATATCACTTGTACTTTTAACTTGCATCAGAGTATTAAAATATTATTTTCCTTCTCTTATTGTAAATAATAATTTTGCCCTTTTTAAGCCCCTTTTTATATTTTTAGGATGTTTTGGGCCTTAAACTAATTTAATTAAATATCCATGCTTCCCCATTTGTCATGAATTAATCCAAAATACTTTAATATCATTTATGACATGATCTAGTCATAAAACACATACATAAAAATTAGGATGTTACAGTAGTTACAATAGAAATATTTTTCTCATTTTGTACTTTTTTAGCTAAAATTACAAATGAAGAAAACACCTCATCTTTTGATAGAAGAAATATATTCCATGTAAACCTTTAATAATCATCCACTATTACAAGTGCGTACAAATTTCCACCAATGGTCTTAACACAAAAAGGACCCATCAAGTCCATGTGGAGCAGCTGTAATTGTCTAGAAGTGGAAATGATATTCTTGGGTTTAAATGAAGACTTAATTTTCTTCCCTTGAAGACAAATATCACATTTTTTATTTTTTTTTGAAGGAAACATTAGGTAATCCAATTACTAAATCATTTTTACTAGTTTATTAAGTTGTTTCATGTTAACATGAGCTAATCTTTTATGTCATAGCCATGATCAATCATTTTTACTGATTAAGCAAATAGAGTCAAGAGAGGGAAGTTTATCAAGATCAATAGTGTAGCAATTACTGTCCCTTTGAGCTTGGAGAATGAATTTCTTGTAACTCTTTCTGATGACTAAGCAAACCTTGTTTAATATCTTGAATATTTTAAATAAAATAAAATGTAATAGGTTATGGAAAAATCCGATGTATGTGAATAGATTTAAAAAAGGTCAAATTTGGGGTCAATGAAAAGAAATTCAAACTTACATTTTTTCCTATAGAAAAATATTTATTTACATTTTTCCTATGGGAAAAAGTACAACTAAGTGCCCAAAAGTATTAAAAATTATATTTTTGCCCCAGATTAAGGATAATTTCCAAATTATGCAAGTTTTATGTCAAAATGAAACTCGCAATAAGTCGAATCCAATGATATAATGGTTTAAGGTTAACATAATTTATATGAAGATAAATTTTGTAACGAGCTTTAAAAAGTACACAATGCATGGAAAGAGCATTGTAAGCCTCATAAAGGGAGATAAAGTAAGAAAAAGATATGTGGGCCCCACATTTGAACCAATTGGGATAAGATATTATGGTAATTTTATATCTCAATATAGTTATAACTAGAATCCCAATAATAGTAAAATATACTGCTACAGTAACTTTATTTGTCCATATCGGTTCACGATATATTTGGATAAGTAAATATCTAAAATTTTAGGACCAAAATACCCTCAATTTCATGCAAACCAAGCTGCACATGAGGAAATCCATTAATTTAACATTTTCCATGAATTATCAAGAATTTTCAAGAAGCTTTAGGTGTCAAAATGACATTGGTGCAATGTTCTATATATACTCCCTCTTGGCCTTTCCTTGAATGAAATTTAAGGCTAAGAAATAGAGTTGGAGAGCAGAAAAAAATATAATGGAAAGAAGGAGAAAGCAAGAAAGAAAAAGAGAAGAAAATTCAAGGAAAAATTGGTAAGAATTTCCTTACTTGTTCCGTTGTGATTTCCTTTGAGTTTTCAAGTAGTTTGAGTTGGTTTCTTTGAGTTTTCTGCCTTTCTTCTTGCTGTATGGTTTGGTCAAACTATGGGGGTGAGAGACAAAATGTTTTCTTGCATGGAAATTAAGAGAAAATGTAAAAAAAGTAGGTTTAAGTGTGTTTGGAAACAAGTTTTGAAATAATTTCATTCTCCTTCCCAAACCCTTGATTTTAGTCAATTTAGTATGATGGGAAGGAGTTAGATTTTCATTATTTTGATGTTAAAAATGGATTCCTTAGGCCCAAATTAGCTAAGAACTAGTGTTAGACTCAAGAAAAAACTTAAGATAAACTATATGAAATTTTAGGGCTCAAGTGAGTCTTTATGAGAGAACCCTTTGATTCAAACGTTTTAGTGGAAATTTAACAATGTTTTAAGACTTGTGGGAGTTCAAGATTGTGAAAGCTTGGGTTCAAGAAGAAAAGTCCAAAGGTTCATCTAGAGTTAGCTTGATTTATTTTATTGCAATATGTTATTCTTTGTTGTTTCCATAATTATATCTTTTGCTATATTGTTCTTGTGTTGATTTGTGACTAGTTTTGGCTGTTAAATGAAGAGTTTTGTTCCCCGGGATATCCATTTTCTAAGGGAAGCTTTGCCAAAATTTTTACTTAACAATATGTTGTTTTGATGATTTATGTTGCTGTATGTGAAATATTTGTGAAACTTGAATGATATATTTGTATGAAATAAACTAGCTACTAAGATTTAATAATCTCACTCCCCAAGTACTAATATGATAGGTTTAAGTGATGGTGAATCCTCCAAGAAGACAGGAAACAAGGAGAAAGCCAATGAAGATTAAAAGTTTTTAGTTGCCATTATCCCCTTGTTTCCTTACAATTGTGTATAAAATCATATGTGAAATTATGGAGCTATATTTTATTGTTACTATGTTCCTTTAGGCCTCTTAAGTTGTTGTGAACTTAGTTCAAACAAGTTTGAGTTATGTAGATATGCTATAATGCTATTTTTGGAAGTTGAATGCAAAACTGTCCAATTCTAAGGACTAATTAGTTATATGATTACTACTATTCGAGATTTAGTTTTATATATGAGTATTATACATGTTAAAAGTAGACACATAGAGCTTTCGAAAGAGCTAATGATCACTTAATTTGGATAAGTACACAAATTGTTATGAATTTTTTTTTAAATTGGCATAGAAAATATGGAAAAATAATTTTGACCAAATGAATAGCAAATATTGGACGAATTTACTGTACAAATTGGCTTAGAAAAGTTCAAGTTGCATATTTTTTCTATGTAGATAATGTTTTTATCTATTTTTAAAAACTTGAATTATCTTCATACGATTTTTTTGGAATTAGTTATGATTTTTTAAACTTCAACCAGAAAAAATTGGATTACCAAATGAATAGTAGTTTAAAGTTTTGAAATATTTTCATTTGATGTTTTAATGATTCAAGCTTCTAAATTAGCTTATTTTCGCATCATATATGCTATTATACATGGGAAATCATGTAAAAAAGTAAGGTATGACACCTTGGAATTAAACAATACCTAGTTTCCTTTATCACATGTTTGGCTTACATTTAGTAGGTTATGGTTTAGTTCAATTATGAATAGAACTTCTTCAATTAAAGTTTCAAGATTCTTTCCAACAATGCCTATGCCAGCAATTTTGCTTTTCTCATACCACCAAAGGTTATTGATCTTCCATTTTTGTCTCTAAGTATGATGAACATTTCCTTATCACCAGTCATATGCCTCGAGTAATCACTGTCCATGTACCATTTATTGTTCTTCTTTCCTTTGAGGCAAACCTGCAAAAGATGTTTGTAATTTCTTCCACTTCTCCAGCTTCTTCATCTGAGCTATCATCCCACATTGAGGAAATGAAAGCTTTGTTCTTTTGTCTTTCTCTTTCTTTTGCTCCTTCTCTTGCTTCTTCAGATATTGTAGACATTCCCATTTGATGTGTCCAATTTTTTCCTTCAAAGCATGTGAGAGGCTCTTTAGGTTCTTTCTTGCTTGAAGTGCTAGCATCTTTCTTTATGTATCTTCTGTTGTTAAACTTTTTCTTCTTGTAGAACTTGGCAAATTTCTTGACAATCATATCCATTATCTCCTCATCAACTTCTTCATGTTCTTCAAAGTCGTTTGAGTTTTCTTGATTAACTTTCAGGGTAAGACTTCTTTTTCTTATCCTATGTTGCTTCCTTGAATGCGTTGATCTTTATTTTGTGTTTAGCAAGAATGCCAAACAAGGCAGAGATTGAACTCATGCAAGTACCTCTTACTTCCATAATGGCAATGATTTAATGTTATCATTCAATAGGAAAAGCTCTAAGAATTTTTTTGACTTGTTCACGTTGAGAATACTCCTTGTTGAGAGCTTTTAGTTTGTTGATGATGTGAGCAAATCTCATCTGCATGTCCTTAATTCTTTCTCCATCCTTCATCTTGAAACTTTCATATTCAGTAGTGAGAGTATCAATTCTATTTACATTGCACCTTCAGTTCTTTCGTGAGTCTAAAGCTTCCCATATCTCCTTGGTAGTAGAGCAATTGCAGATTCTAAAATGCTCATTTTCACTGAGAGAACACATGATGACTTGCTTCACTTTTTTTGTTAAGCATAACTCTTTTCATCTCATCTTCACTCCATTCTACTCTTGGTTTATCTTCCCCAACTCCTTCAACCACCCGCTTTGGTTTGAAATCTATAACTTCAATGATATCCCAGGTATCATAATCCAATACCTCAAGATATAATCATATCTTCTTCTTCCAATAGGTGAAATTTTCACCACTGAATCCAGGAGGCTCATTGATGCTGCATCCACAAGGTAAAATAGAGTCTCCAAGTCCAGCCATTGCTTTACTCTTGGATTATGGGATCCTTTGTGAGAGCCCAAACTCTAATACCAATTTTAAAAGCAACTGGATTGCCGAAAAGGGGGTTGAATTGGGCTTTTAAAAATTTCTACAAAACAGGAAGACTAAAGGCAAAAGTACAAGCACACCAAAACAGAGCAATAACTTATAGTGAAAAGGATGACGGAAGAGAGAATTAAACACAAGTTTATCCTGGTTCAGCCTTTCCATTTAGCCTATGTCTAGTCTTCAAGCCACTAGTTGATATTTCTCCATTATCTTGCAATATTAAATTAGGTTCTTATAGTACCACAGTGCATCATGCAAGTTCTCTTACTGGAACTTGAAAACTCTCGACACTCCCTTACAATGAGTGTTTACAGCAATCCCTTAGTGTTTGTCCACACTAAGCCTTCAACCTGGAGGTTGTAGAAAATATTTAATGAAGTAAGCTAATGCTTATTTAATGAAGTAGAAAATATTTGGTGTTTGTCTACACTAAGCTTTCTACCTGTGACATCCCAGGTATCATAATCTAATGCCTTAAGATATAATCACATGTTCTTCTTCCAATAGGTGAAATTTTCACCACTGAATCCAAGAGGTTTGTTGATGCAGCATTCATCAAGTAGAATAGAGTCTCCAAGTCCTGCCAATGCTTTACTATTGGATTATGAAATCCTTTCTGAGAGCCTAAACTCTTATACCAATTTTAAGTGCAGCTGGATTGCCGAAGAGCGGGTGAATTGGGCTTTTAAAAATTTCTACAAAATAGGAAGACCAAATGCTAAAGTACAAGCACACCAAAATAGAGCAATAACTTAAAGTGAAAAGGATGAGGAAAGAGAGAATCAAACACAAGCTTATCCTGGTTCAACCTTTCCATTTGGCCTATGTTTAGTCTTTAAGCCACTAGTTGATATTTCTCCACTATCTTGCAATATTAAATTAGGTTCTCATAGTACCACAATACATCAGGCAAGTTATCTTACTAGAACTTGGAAAACTCTCGATACTCCCTTACAATGAGTCTTTATAGGAATCCGTTAGTGTTTGTTCACAGTAAGCTTTCTACCTAGAGGTTGTAGAGAATATTTAATGAAGTAAGCTAATGCCTATGTAATGAAGTAGAAAGTATTTAGTGTTTATTCACCCTAAGTTTTCTACTTATGACATCCTAGGTATCATAATCTAATGCCTCAAGATATAATCATATCTTCTTCTTCCAATAGGTGAAATTTTCACAACTGAATCCAGGAGGCTCATTGATGCTGTATCCATCTGGTAGAATAGAGTCTCCAAGTCCAGCCAATGCTTTACTCTTGGATTATGAGATCCTTTGTGAGAGCCCAAACTCTAATACCAATTTTAAGTGTAGCTGGATTGCCGAAGAGGGGGTGAATTGGGCTTTTAAAAATTTCTACAAAATAGGATGACCAAATGCAAAAGTACATGCACACCAAAACAGAGCAATAACTTAAAGTGAAAAGGATGAGGAAAGAGAGAATCAAACATGAGTCTATGCTAGTTCAGCCTTTCCATTTGACCTATGTCTAGTCTTCAAACCACTAGTTGATAGTTCTCTACTATCTTGCAATATTAAATTTGGCTCTTATAGTACCACAATACATCACGCAAATTCTCTTACTGGAACTTGAAAAACTCTCGACACTCCCTTATAATGAGTGTTTACAGCAATCCCTTAGTGTTTGTCCACACTAAGCTTTCTACCTAGAGGTTGTAGAAAAAATTTAATAAGGTAAGCTCTCTAAAGGAGTAGATATGTTAAAAGTGGTTAGGTAAAGCTTTAAAGGAGAGAAGTAAAGATTCAGTAGCAATTTAGCTCATTGTTACCTAATGCTCTTACCAACTAACTTAAATGAGGTCTTATACATAGATTTTTAATAATTCTAACTATTAAAAATGAGAAATATCTATTATGAGTGAGTGGTAACATTAACTTACTGCATTAAATGCATTGTTAGAGGTTAGTCGACAAACAATATATGTCAGTGTCACACCTTGATTTTAAGCATTTTTCCCAAGTATTAGACCATTAAAGAGTCCATTTATACCTTATTATAAGCTTGAATCACATAATATATCATAATAAAAATTTTCAAAATTTGGTTACTATTTATTTGGTATAAATTCTTCTCATCAATTGAACTTTAGAAATTCATAATTAATTCTACAAAAATCGTATGTAAGCAATTCAGTCTTTAGAAATAGCTTAGAAGATTGTTTACATGGAAAAAATGAAATAGAGCAATGAATGGACCAATCTATATTGTTAAATTTGTAAATATCTACTAATTATCTTGTCATTTTTAGAAAATCCAGTTTTCTAGCACTAAATTTGAAAAATGACTATAAATCGTACACATATCCAAATTGAGTGATATCTCAACCATTTGAAAGCTCTTTTTGTCTACTCTCTATTCTTCATTAAAATTCATATATTCTACTTTTGAATGCCCAAACAGTGGCAAGTTCACTATCAAGAGGTCATCATGACCATTTGCATCCAAGTATTTTGCAAAGTAAAAGACATAAAATATTTACTGGCCATAACTTATTCTCATATCATGACATCAATTCTTTGAGACCTTAAAGAACATAAAATCCTAGTGGAATAGATTTAATATCACTTTTACAAATTTACATAAAACCTCAAAGCTCTTCATCATTGCAAGCATTAGCGTATTAATCACCAAGCTCTTTCTCCTTTCCTTTCCCTTCCATGGTGGCCTTACTATAGTTGTTTCAAAGACATGCTTAGTAGGTGGGAGCGTGAGATTCAAAGAATCTTAGTAGTAATTACCATTCAAGCACATGTATTATCACATTTAACATAAAGATTCATAAAGACAATCAACAATCACTTGAACACATTAAGTCACATTATTCTATAAAAATTTAGGCAGCATTTCAGATTGCAAAAAGGATATCTAGAGGTCATAAACCTCTTCATTTATCTCAACCAACAATCATAAATCATCAAAACAATCATGTGGCAAGTGATATAGCTCATAGAAATCATAAAAGACAATATAGTGCAAAAATAGGCAAATTTACTACCTTTGAGAATTCCCTTGCTTCCCACACTAAGTACACCACTTCTTTAGCCTTCCACAATTTCTTGAAAATAATCATAACATCATTTAAGCATTTTAGCCACTGGCTTTTAGAGCTACATCATAAAGTTCTCACTAAGACTTAAAAATTTTATTTTGCTTTCCTTTGAGATTTTCTTGAAACCAACATTTGTTCTTAACCAATTTGGACCCAAGGAATCCATTTTGGGGTCAAATCATAAAATTCTATCTCTAAACACAAACCCTAGCTGGCAAAAAATTAGGGAAAATGAAGAAAAATTGGTATACTTCAAATTACATCAAACAACCTTCAAAATCATGCTTTAAAACTACTAGTTAGGCATTTCTCCTAAGTTTGGTGCATGGAAACTTATTTTATTCATGCCCTATGCCTTGGCTGAAATCTTTACAGAGAGGAAGGAGAGGGAAAACTCAAAGAAACTACCATGAACCACTTGAATATACAAGCTAATAAGCTTAGAATATTACCTTGATTCTTTTATCCTTTCACTTTCTTCATCTCTTTTCCTCTCTTCTCTCTTAGGTTTTGGAAGCTCTCTCTCTCTCTCTCTATATATATATATTTTTCTACAGAAGCTCACATTTGAAATGAGGATGAAAGAGAGTGATTATATGACTTAATTAACTTGGCTAATTACTTCCTTAATCACACTTAATTTTTGACAAAAAAGAAAGCTTTCCTCAAGAAGTTGTTTGGCCTAAAATTCATGCCTTCATTGAGAAATTTTGGGCAAAAAAAAGCAAACTATAAGTATGCCTAAGAGAGAGGAGAAATTGTCCAAAATACTACATATTTTTTCTAGTACAGATATATCTTGCACCATTAATTTTTAACTAGACTGATAAAGTTACTTCTTATAGGAAATTAGTATTTTAGAGATACAAGACTATTCAAAATTTATATATATGTTTCCTTAATTATCTTGTCCCAAGAAATATCTGTGTGAGGCCATATCCTGTTTCGGTAACCTTTTTACTGTTTATGGGGCCCACAATCTATTTTATCGGTATAAAGTTACTTTTTGACACTCAGTATTGATTATTTCTTCATTTTAATCAGTTAACCTCCATGCTATATACCATTGGACTCAGCTCATCACGAGCTTCATTTTGATAGTGATTTTTAATATTTACA
The DNA here is from genome assembly GCA_026686845.1 of Adenanthera pavonina. Lineage (NCBI taxonomy): Eukaryota > Viridiplantae > Streptophyta > Magnoliopsida > Fabales > Fabaceae > Adenanthera > Adenanthera pavonina. Next base: position 2,630,690 of record JAIVEN010000019.1, on the reverse strand, counting down.
AAATTACCCTAACCCAGGGTTAAATTATAATTTTTTACACTATCAAGTCCTTTCTTGTAATTTTACCTAGGAACTAAAATAAATAAAACTCTTTTATTACAAGGACCATTTTTCAAAGAATTTTTATTCCTTAGGCCAAAAATATAATTTTCTTATTTTTCCTTCTAACTTTGAGAAATGGCATTTTTGCTCTTCTTCATTTGTTCTTATGTCTCTTCATTTTCTATAATTCCTTCTATATTTTACATTATTCTTTATTGTTTTCTCTTTCATTACTTAATATCCAGTAAAATTATGGATATTATAGTTAGTACCACAAACCTTAACTAACCATTAGACACAATTCATAATGTTGGACCAGGTTAGTTGACAATCTTGAGGGGTTAGTTAACTATCGAGCAATCCTATAACAAAGAGAGAAAACTGTTCAAAAGAGGCTTTCATGAAGATGTCCAACGTTAGTCGACAAAGCCCAAGACTAAAGTTACCCAAAAAGTTTTCTTCGAGGGTTAGAAGACAAACATTCCTAGGATATTACAATTTAGCCCAGTAACCTTCAAAGATTCAACACTTGATTTTCTAGAAAACAGGGTTAGTCAACAATCGTGGAGGGTTAGTCGACAAAGCTACATTTCTAGAAAATAAGTTGCTCTCAGGTTAGCTAGGTTATGAGACAAACCTCAGGGGTTAGTCTACTATTGTGGCTTAGCAGAGAGACAATCCATTCTAAAACTTAGCCTTTTCATTTGAACCTATCACCCTTAGTTCACTAACATCTTTCCAGAAGGCAAGATCATTAATGAATACAGGAGGTTAGTCGACAAACCTAAACCTTTAGTCCATTAACTTACTTTTTCAAAGAAAAACCTTTGAACATTCACTCTAAGACATAGAGAACTCATTTTAAGAATAATGGTAAGATGAATGAAGTAAGATCAAAGCACTTACTACCACTTTAACCTATCAAACAAAAAAATTACATACAAAACAAATTTAAACAGATATGATAAGGTTTTCTTCATTTGGTCAACTGGTTTTCTTCAAAATTTACTCCCTTGATGTATTCTTTACAGCTCTATGTGTTTTGTAATTCATTAAAATCTTCATTTATGTAACAAAGTCCGCATAATTTAATGAGTTGGTTCTTTGATACTTGAAAGACATATAATTGATATTGTGTATTCAAGTTACAATTAGAATATTACTTTGATAATAGCTTCATTTTGGGCTGAAGGTATGAATAAAAATGGTCGAAGGGTAGGCTTATCTTAGACCGTGGACGATACTCTTTGAATGTTAAGCTATTGAAGTTGATTTTTGTAAAGGTAAAGATAAGATAAAAGTAAGGTAAAGATAAAATTGATAATGAAAATATTACTTTCCAATGATGAAGACATTTTTCTATATATGAATGAAAGCTTGATTTGAATCTTAACCTAATATTTAGTTGCTAGGCTCAATTGATAGATAGTCAAGGGAAGGTTATTGCAATTGCCAAGTCATATTGGTTATAAGAAAAAAATTGCCAAGCCACAATTCTTTGTGTTGAAATGCCCAAATATTACAAATTTATAATTGATCATTATAGTCTTTTAAGAAAGAGCTCTTGATAATATACTATTCTACTTCAAAGTATTGAAATCATTATATAGATGAGTTCGAAGGAAAATTGAAAGTATTGGGTTACTGCAAGATGTAAATTTTTTCATGCTATTAATTGTCAATTTTATTTGCATGTTTGTCCAACACAATTTAGCTTTCTTCTCTTTGATCTCATTAGAAATAAGTATGAAATCAGGGGAGAATTGTTTCGGTATTTTCAATTGCTGTTATGGTTTGAGGAGCTTTTGTTTTGATTATTATGTACAAAGTTCTTATCTAAGTATCTATGTTTAATTCCCATGTCTAAATTGGGAAGTAAAGGTGTTAGCAAGTTGGGGTGGTTATCTTTGCAAACGAGGTGATCTACCTGGTTGGGGAATTGCGATATGTTATTTGATAGATAAGAATGGTCAGTGCTGATAGATTAGTTATACTTATTGATTATTTTGGAATTTTACTTTTTTTGTGTGTTGGATCTTCCTTTGCAACACAAAGAAGGTGTTATTAAGAAATGGTGTTTGATGATTTCTAATTTATTTTAATTCTTAAGCAATGTTATAGGTTTTAATTTTTTCCTTTCTGGTAATATGTGGATTTGCATGTATATGCTGTGGTGATCATGGAAATTATGATTATAATGTACATAGTAATTCCATATTGTTGTGATAGAAATGGTGATTATAAACATAATTAGTGGAAAATCTGGGTTAAGCAAGTGGTATGAGGTGTTGAGAACCGAGCATAGGTTCTTTATTTTAAAGTTTACTTGTATTATAGGTGATTACTTCTCATTATCTAAATTTCAAATATGAAAATTTGCATGAACTAACATGAGATATCTTTTGCAAACTTAAAATTTGAATGTCACTTTGCAATAGATGAATTTCAAGATTCAATGCTAAACATATAACTATACTAACTTTACAAAATTCATCTAGTAAGCCTCAAAATTTGAAATTTAGTATGTCAAATTCATTTAACGCAATTAGTTAGTGGCTCTTTTTGTAGAGTAGTGGCTAGAACTTGTGTCAAACGGATAGATCTTATGTCTAATAAATAGTTAAGCCATAAATCTATAAATAAAACCTTATTTAAACTTATAGGTATTGAATTAACTGGGTTTTGTGCCAAAATGCTACTCCAATACAAAAAATCTTTCTATATTAGCATTCATAGATAAACTCACCTCATTAGAGTGAGCTTTCAATGTATTATCTGCTTTAAAAGAGAGTTTCTATTTTTTAATCATTCTTTTCTACAATTTTCGGGTAGAATCTTAGTGTGGGGGAAATAATAAGGAAAATTACACATCTTGTAAGGGTGTCGAGAGAATGCTTCATAAGTACCTACTAAAACTCATAGGATATACTAAAGATTCACTAGTGTCTGAGTCAAGCTTGTAAGATATAATGAAAATCTCAAGTCATGACTTGAGAACTAGATGCAGGCTAAGTGGTTGGGTTAAACCAATATAAATCTCTGTGTATTACTCTTCATCTTCTCTCTCTAATTGCTTTACATAATTCTCTTTGTTCATCCCTGTTCTATTGCATCTCTTGGTAAAATTGGGCTATACTTCAAAAAAGACAAAAATCTTGTGTCACCCAATTTAGCCCCCTTTTAGGTGACCAGCCAAACCTTATAGATCAAGTGAAAAAAGGACATGAAGCTATGAAACATGTGAAAAATTATGTGTGTTTATGTCCTTATCTTAGATATGAGGTGATCAAGCTTTAAACTCACTTAATCTATTACCATCAATCTTAAATGGGCATATATTTGATGTTTTGGTAGCGAGCTCAGTGTTTTCAAACTTGTTTTCATACGAAAACTACCTTATTCTACCAAGCTTAGGCGGATTTCCTAACAACCACTTTGTTTAGGACATGTTTTTGCTTCTAGTAAAATGCTTGTCCTACCAAGGTTTTTTGGTTGTTATGAAATCGTGGGATTTCACGCTGTTGTACTCACTGGTTTATAGCTTGTCATGACATCGTACCCAGCTTATCATGACAAGGTGTTGAAAGAGGAAAGGAAGCTTTTTGGGTTTAGCTCGATTTCATGATAAGCCCCTAGGTTGTCATAAAATTGTGGCTCTCGAGAAAGCAACTTAACCATTTTTCACCTAGCTTGCCATGACAAGACCCTTAGGTTCCTACCAAGGTATCTTTCAAAAATCTAGTTTTGATGGATTTATGCTTGTCATAACAAGGAGTAACATCCTCGGATGCTTATTCTAACACCCTTAAACTTTAGCTTCTAGGTTTCCTTGGGTTGATAGCTTGTCCTGATAAGTGTGGTAGGTTGTCATGAAATTGTTCTTGAGCTTTGCATCTAAAACCTTGAGCAGTGCTCGATTTCCTAATGAAGTGCCTACCTTGTCATGATAACCTAGTTCAACATTCAAAGGTGTCAAACAGCTAGTTGGCTTGTCCTATAAACCTACCTAGCTTATCCTACCAAGCTTTGACAAGCATTAAATGCAGTAGGTGAATGATAAAACAAGCTTAGTAACAGCTAGTTAATGTCTCAAATGGTTAGATTTCCCTGAAATCTATATATAGAACCACGTTTGAGGTGGTGGGAAACATCATTAAGAGACATTACATCCAAACTCTGTTAAAATCTTTATTGCTCACATTAAAGCCTCACTTACCTCTTAAAGAGTCATATTTGCTCATCATTGTTTTATCCACTCTTAAAAAGAGGTCTTATTTATTGTAATCATTCTTTCTACTTTGGGTAGAAGTGTCTTAATGTAGGAAACACTAAGGGAGTTTGTAAACACACTTGTTGGGTGTGAGAAGTGAGATTGGGTAGCTTTAACTTAAGTTGAAAGTTTATTGCAGTTTTTACAAGAATCCATTTAAATCTTGCAAGGATAGTGGACAGATCTCAAATAAAAGCTAAGGGATTGGACGTAGGCCAAATGGAGAGACTGAACCAAGATAAATATCTGTGTTTGATTCTCTCTTCCCTATCTTTTCTCATTTCTACTATTGTGCTTTATTTTGGTATTCTTGTACTGTTGCATAGTTTTTTTTTGCGTAAAAACTTTAAAAGCCCAATTGACCCATTCTTGGGCATCTAGCCACACTTTCAACTACTACCCATAACATATAAGTTCGCTAAAATTCAAACTTCAGTTGTTTCTCCCTCCATATTGCTCTTAATAAATACAGCACAAATGAAAAATTGTGTTTCATAGAAACCACACTTGCATCTCCATTAGAAACTTGGTGTTGTCATCAACTAGGAAATTCTTCAACCATGGCTGCACCAGAGGTACGAGTTATGAATAACTTATCATTCATAGTACTAAAGTACAAGTTATAAATCACTTATCATTCATAGTAATATTTAATACTACATGCATAACCCCTTTCATGAGGTCCTTAAGAAAAAATACTCATGCTAAGTTCTTCAGCTATACCTTGACATGTTCTTGTAGCTGAAATCATGGCACAAAACAAGTATGATCTCATCAAAGATATAGATATCAATAATGAAATCTATAGAATCAAAATCAAAATATTAAGAATATGGAGCATAAAGAATCCTCATAATCCCACTGAAACAACATCTCTTAGTATGTTCTTAATTAATGAAGAAGCAAGTTTACAAATTCTGCTTCTAAATCATAGAAAACATGAGAGAATCTATTCAAATTAACTTCAAAACAAATCTATTATGAACTTTTTGTTACAAGGCTCAAAGATCTATGCAATCACATTTAGTGTAATATCCCAAAATTTTACTAGATACTAAGTAATGAAAAAGGACATAATCAATGATAATGCAAAATATACAAGGAATTGGCAAAAATGGATAGACACCGTTTTGCGTGAATAAAGGTAAAGAGGTCATTTTTCTCAGTTAGGAGAAAAAATGAGAAAATTATATTTTTTCCTTTAAAGAAATATAAAAATGACATCCACGTCCCAAAATATATAAAAATTACGTGAGGAAGAAAATCCCTTGGGGAAAATTACACTAATGACTCAAAAGTTTTAGAAATTATAAATTTAACCCTTGGTCAAGGGCAATTTTGTAAATGTGTAAAATTACTATCAAAATGAAGCCCTCAATGAGAGAAATCCAATGGTATATGGCACTGAAGGTTAATGTTCAAGAATAAAAAAATAATCAATGCCGAGTGTTCAAAAGTAACATTAAACTGATAAAGTAAACTGTAGGCCCTACCGATGATTCAAAGGTAACTAAGACAGGATATGGGCCATACACAGATACCATTTGGGATAGGATAATTAGGGAAATACAAAAATAAAATTATAATACTCTTATAGCCCAAAAAGACTAAGTTATTCTAGAAGGCAAATCTTCGGTACTGTTAAAAAGTACTCGGACTAAGATATATCTAGATAAGAAAAAAATTAAGCAATTTTTTAACACACTTCCCTCTCTCTCTTTGCATGATTTGCTACAGCCAAAAGTTCCCAATTATTTAACAATTTTTGAGGAAAAACTTGCTAAGTAAGGGTACAAAAAGTAACTTTAGTTGATTAATTAGCTAACCATGGTTAAGGGTGTAATTAATCACTCAAATCCTTCTCTTTCTTCACCATCTTCACGCATGAAAACCAGCAGCCAAAGAACAAAAAAAAAACACAAGAAAAGGGGGGAAGAAGGAAGGGGGAAAGGAAGAGAAAATCAAAGGAAAATTGAAGCACAAGTTGGTAAGATTCCATACTACCACCTTAAGTTTACTATCTATGGCTTTTAAAGCATGTTTTATGGATTAGTTTGGTTTCCTCTTCACCATAGGGTTTTGCCCAAATTGGGGTTTTAGCATAGGGATGAGTTTTGAACCAATAAACTTAAGGAAAAGCTTTGATTAACCACTAGAAGCATGAATCCATAGATGGTTTGAAGTGATTTGAAGGAAAGCTCTTCCAATCACTTGGAGCATTTAGACCTCAGAAATAAACTCCCCATGGTCTAAAACCTTAAGAACAAGTGTGTTGTACAAAGAAAGATCAAATGAGAGTTAAGTGAAAAATTTGGGTTTTAGTGAGCAATGTATTATGTAACTCATGAATCCAATGGCTAAATTGGTTCAATGATGATATGGATCAGTTAAAAAAGGTTGTGGAAAACTTAAAAAGTAGTGGACCAAGTTTGGAGAGAAAGGAAGCATCATAAGGTAGTTAAATCACCATACTTGCAATATGTTATCAGACTTATTTTCAATGAGTTTCTTGCTTTTCCATGTGTTTAAAATGATGTTTTGTGATGAATTATGTGTATTGACTGAGTTGATTAAGGGGCATTGTGACCCCGGGACATCCAATTACCAAACGAAACTCTGCCAAAATTTTTATGAAATCATGTGATACAAATATGATAATGTGTTTCAAACATATTATCTTGATGTTATATGCTTAATATGATAATATGATGCCATGTTTGGGTGTTAACTACTGAGATTCTTTGAATCTCACCCTCCCATATATTAACCATGAATAGGTAGTAACAATGGCAAGACCACCAAGGAAGAGAAAGGAAAGGAGAAAGTATTTGATCATTAGTTTGATAATGCTAGCATGGGCTATGAACTTGGAACTTCTATGTAAATTTGTAAAGATAATGTTGGCTGATATGAAGGGGAATTATGGTCATGTAAATGCCATCACTTTTGTTTCACTAAGCATTAGGATATGAATGGTTATTTTGACTTCTATGGAGGAAACCCACTACTGTTGAGACAGTTGTAATGTGAAGTATGAATAATATATATGGGTTAAAAGTAGATAGGAAGAGCTTTCCAATGGTCCAATGAACACTCAAATTGGATGTGTGTACAATATTTGACGGATTTTTATATTTAATTCCAATTAAAATAATTATTTTGCAGTTTTCATATAAATTGTGAAATTTCACAGAGTTTTCTATACAAATCAGTACAGTCATTCCTCTAACTTATTTTTTTACCCATGTAGACAAAGTTATAAGCTATTCCTAGAGACTTGAATCACATGTATATGATTTTTATTGATTTAGTTATGATTTTCCAAAGTTTGGTTGGAATAAATAAATTCTATTAAATAAATAGTAACCAAAGTTGGAAAAGTTTTATTATGGCATTTATTGTGATTCAAGATCCTAATACGATATAATTGGACTTTAGAATGATTAAATACATGGGAAATAGGCCCAAAAAGAGGTGTTACATTTAGCCAAGATCTCATTAAGAGATATGCAAGGGAACTACAAGAAGGTCAATGCTATGACATGGATACATTCCAAGTCACTGAAAATATAACACAGTTTAAGGCAACCAATCATCCACGTTAGTTGACATCCAATCCATACATTCATATACGGAAATGCAATCTCAACATCCCTGCATAGTCTTACAACTTTGTGCCTATTAAGGATATCATCAGTAGAAAGGTATCAATAGACACATTAATTGGTACATACAAAAGCAATGTTCTCACTTTTCTTACTACATGATAATTATACCATTCACCCATTTTTTTTGGTTGCTAATTTATGCCTATACATTAATAAGTATTCTTTCTTTGTTCTCTTTTCCCCACTATGACACTAGATGTTATTGGATTTCTTAAGAGTTTTGGTTCACTTAATCAATTCCACATGAACAATGAGGTGCATGACAAGCTATCTTTTTCAATAGTAGATTTTGAGTAAGTAACATAAACACTACTCTATCTATTTAGTTGATAGTTCATTTCCTCATATTTTATATTCATCCTATATGAATTGAACAATTTTATCCTTCACAATGACAATACAATTAGTTGAATTCTGTTTGGAGATTGTGCAACCAATGCTTAATATAGCAAAGAACATGATATGCAACCACCAGTAGTTGTGGTGATACAATTGGCTAGACTGAAATTAAATCTATCTAGAGATCTACAAATCTCCAATCCATGGTTAGCTACAAGAATTCTTTTCAACCCAGACAACCCTGAGGTGCATCATCTACTTGAAAGGTAAAAACTAATCTTGAACACTTTTTTCACATTTAAATTCAAAAAAGAAAAGAGGAGTAGAGATGATGACATTAACTTGGTGAACAATATCTAACCCTTTCATTCCTAACAAGCTTCCATCATCCCTAACATCTAAGTGTTTGAGTTTTACTGAAGTCATACATACTCAATCACCATACTTCGTTGCCCGAGATATACTGAATTTAAATAATTAGATAACTATCTCAAAGATACCTGAATCAAATGAGGTCATACACTACATTATAATTATCTGTTGCTTATTGTCTATATCATATCTTTGATAAATGCAAGTGAAATTGCATATGGTATAACATATACTATATCACAGGTTATGCAATTCACTGTCCTAGCTAAAATTCAAAAGCTTCTTACAAGCTTCGGATGGTGGTACAATGGTTGTACTAAATGCATCTCAAAGCCAATGCAAAAGGATGGACATGATTATTGCTATGGGTGAAAGAGCAATGTACATAATATAACACCAAAGTAAGACAATTAGTCAGTTGTCCTTAATAGGCATTATAACCAAATTAGCTACCTAACAACCTTTCTATGCAAGTACAAAATACACTACCAAATCTCAGATGGAATGGGGAAGCATCAATTGTGTTTTTTCACCTAGTTGCTTTATAACTTTTGCATACTAGTGCAAAACATCTTCTAGAGCAATTGAAATAGGTGAGATTGGTAATAGTTAACAAATACATCAAACAAATCCATACTCATTGTTATTTCCCATTGACAATTACCTTATGATAACATATGTATTAATCTTGACCATATTATTCAAATCTAATACTACTAATAAGAAAATCATCATTTCTTATTCCTTGAATAACTAAATGACATAGTTGGATAGAAGATGATCCTAAGATTATCACGTAGCAGAGTAATGAATGTTGGTCCATCATTAAGTCTCAACGTTATAGACTTAAAAAATGATCAATCATTAGTTGACCAGTTCATACTGTCAAACTCTCAAGTTTGGTCTTTAGAAATAGGCTATGCTATTATTGTATTTTTTTCAATAGATTTTTCTATCCTTGAAATCACAATGACTTCAATCTATAGTAGATGTTGTAACACCTTACTGTTAGACCTTATTTTCCATGTAATATACACTTAACCATTTGAGGTGTTCTTTAGCTTCCTAGAAAGCTCTTTTTGTCTACTTTATGGGCATGTAAATTACTTAGACATGATGCTCTGTTTTGAACAACATTGTTCTATGTAACCTTTTAGAGCACAAAATAGACATTTTTGTGCCATGTATTGAGTTTTTGGCCTCATAATATTACTATAATGCCAAAAATCATTCCATATTCATCCCAAATATTTTAAGATGCCCAAGGGAGCATGACCATATATAATTACAGAATTTATACTTCATATATAAATTTATACAAATTCTCAAAATATAACATAATAACTTGTATTATCATATCTTTCATCACTTTCTTCTTCTTTCCCTTTTACTCAGATCTCTTGCATTGCTTGGCCTTATCATGATTAATATTTGGGATGGTGAGATTATAGAAATCTTAGTAACAAACACATTTCAAGCATGCATGTTATCACATGTCTTATAAAACATCATTCAAAACATATTAAATCATAAAGTACCATATTATTAATAAAAATTTTGGTAGAGTTTCCCCTAAGAAAATGGATATCTTGGGCTAAGTCCTTATCAAAATTCTTAGGCAAAACAGTCACAAAACATCAGAACAACAATATGACAATCATATATCATGATAAAAGCATATCAAGATAACATAAAACAAGAAATGTAAATTTGCTACTTTAGATGTAACATTCCGATTTTTAAGGCTATGTAAAAAATTGATTATCATGTGCCTCAAATAAATATGAGAAAAGTATGGTTGGAAAAGATGTGGCATTAAAACGATAAATGACTACCCAAGTGGCAAAATGGTCATTTTACACATTAGGCCTCAATTATAATTGATTTAAAATGTTGGTTCCTTAAGTATTATTATTCAAAATTTTGGGCCATTTCTAATAATTTTTAGAAATTTTGAAATTTACAATATTGGTGCTAAAATGGACATCATAACATGCTTGACCCCAATGGAATAATGTATTGAGCCCAAAGGAGTTGCATTGAAAAGAAATACACTACAAAATACAGTAAAATTATAAAGAAAAAGAAAAAGTAGTGTGGGCCCCCAAATAAAGAAAAAGTGAATAGAAAAGTATGTGGGTCCCACATAAATACAGTTTGGGACAAGAGATTAAGTTAAATGCATATCCAAACTACTCTCTTACTTACCTAAGGGATGGTTTTAGCCAACATAAGTGGGGAAGAAAGAGTTGGAATTTCATGAATATAATGATAGAAATGAAGTCCTTAAGTCCAAATTAGCGAAGGGAAGGTCATGTTTTTAAGAAGAAGCATAAAATAAGAAATATGAAATCTTAGGGTTTAAGGGTTCTTTAAGAAGTTGGTCATGGAATTGGTGTACTTAGCATGGTTTTCTTGATGTCCTTAGGCTTGGAAAGTGGCAAGGAAGTGATTTGGAAAGGCTTCAAGTAAGAGGAAGTCAAGATTAAAGAGGAAAAGATAAAGCTCCAAGGTAGTATTACTTGCGTTACTTTTATGTTATTGCACAATTATGTTTTATACATGTTTTATGATATGTAAATGTTTTATTGACTAGCTAACTTTTTATTTAATAAGGGTTTTGCCCGTGATATCTTGTTTTTAAGCTCTTATGCTGTCAAAATTTTCATAGCCAACATGGTATTTTCATGCATTTTTAATGAATTATGAATATTATGAATGTTTTTAATGTTATGTAATGATGTAATAGTATGTGCAAGTATACTATTGAGATGTCCAATCTCATCCTCCCAAATACTAACCATGCTAAGTATAAAGCAAGACAATGGAGAAAAGCAAAAAGAAGGATAAAATTATATAGAAGCAAGTTAAAGTTTAAAGTTATTAATGATGATTGAATATAAAGCATGTTTTGTATGTATTATGTTATGATCATGTATAAATGATTTACTATCATCATCTATGATGTATAGGAAACCATGCTAGATGATGTTAGGTTATGAAGTTAAGTAATGAAATGAGAATAAGATTTGAAAGGTCATGTATGTCCCTTATTGACAAATTAACATTATGTAAATGTTTAGAAAAAGTTTACATATGCTATGGTAAGGGATATGAGTGAAAGCATGATTCCTCTAGTTAGAGGATATGATGATCTTTATGATAAGAAATACTTTGTATAAATTGGTTTGGAATTAAGTTATGGCTCAAGAAATTTAAGAATTAAAACTGGACAATTACTGGAAAATTGTAAATTTATTGTAAACACTACCTATGTTTGAAATACTATGTAAAAATGTACAATACTCTGAAATTGAGTGATTGTATATATGGATGGAGATATGTGTTAAGATTGAAATGCTAAGATTGAAATGCCACTGGTTTGAATGTATTTGGAGCAATATAATGTGAGTTACGCATATTTTCCAAAATTGTTCTAGTGGAGAATTATTCTGACCTTTGATGGTTCATATGATGCCCTATCCTGTACAAGTTGAATAAATACACAAAATAAATATGTATAGAAAGTAGACATGTAGGGCTTGCAAATAGTACAAAGAAAGAACAAAACAACTTTGTGAATAATGAGATATGAATTTTTAAAATTATGGGTCAAAATCTGTACAGAAACTGGAAGCAATAAATGAGTAGCAAACATCAATGAATAAACTATATGAATTGACATGTTCAAACTCTAGTTTCATATTTTTTTTGTTCATAAAATTCAAGATGTAAATGTTTTTTAGAGACTTGAACTATAGTGAAAGGATTTTTGCACATTTATTTATGATTTTTCAAAACTTGCTGCGAAATGAAGTGAACATTGCATGAAAACTAAATTTTACAGTTTTAAGTTTTTCACTAGTTCAAGATCTCCATAACCTCTTTTTTGTATCCAAATGAGGCAATATTCATCGAAAAGATGTATGAACATGAGATGTTACATTAGATGCTTTCCCTTGCTTAACCACTTGATTTTAACCTTTCCAAATGCTTACTTGAGATATTTCAAACCTTAATACATCACCAAACACCCACTTAATCCACTAATTCTAAGAGTTACTTCATAAAGTGTCACATAAACCCTAAAAATTTCATATTCTTTATTTTAGCCTTTCTTTGGAAAACAACATTTGTTCTTAAGTAATTCCACCATAAGGAATCCATTTTTGACATTATATTTAAGAAATTTCTTCTCTTTCCTTAAACGTTGTTCTAACCGAAATTGACTTTAAGTGAGCAAGAAGAGAAATTTCTTTGAAACCTTTCATAAACTCATGAAATACTATTTTCTAGTGATTTCTCTTACTTCCTCTTAACTTTTATGCATGAAACACTTCCTTTCCTTAATCACTTCTGCTAGCCAAAATTCTTGCTTGGAAGGGAGGAAAGGAAAACTCAACCAAACTAAACTTTGCTTATAGAAAATCCACTTAGAAAAGGAAGAAGATACTTACCTAGGCTTGATTCTTTAACCCTTTGCCTTGCTTTCTTTACTTCCTCTTTCTTCTTCCTTCTTCCTTCTATCTTTTCTCTCAAGTTTTTTAGCACTCTTCTTCTCTTCTTTCTCTTCTCATTTTTGGCCAAGGTGGGAGTATATGTAGAAATTTCCTTTCCATAAATTTCTTCCACTTGTCCTTAATATTTTGGCCAAAAATAATAACTTCTTAAGGAAGTTTTGGCAAAAATATTAAAATAATTTATTTTCCCACATGCTTATATTTTGGACCAATCAAAGGGGAGTATGTGTCCCTTATACTATATATTTTTCTTGGTCCAATTATATCTTATATTGGTTACTTTTTATGTGGACAATTAAAGGTACATTTGCAGTATTTTATTCCTTTATGCATAGAGGATTAAACTAGTTTGAGATTTATATTTAATTTAATATCTTGTCTCAAACTGTATTCATGTGGGGCTCATGTGGGACTCACCTACTTTTCTTTTTACTTTTTCTCCTTTTGTGGGCCCATAGTACTTTATCTTTTTCTGCATTTTTGGACTATATTTTGAAGACTATTTCTTTTCAAATTGATTTATTTGGACTCAATACACTATTCCATTAGGTTCAGTATATCATAAGGTCCATTTTAACATAAATTTTGCAAAATTTTGAAATTATCCCTAAAGGGACTAAATTGTAAATAATTTTTCTTAAAGGGACCATATTCTAAATTCATTTCTTTTAATACCTTTGTGTGTGAAATTACCATTTTACTTTTTCCTTCATTCAAATAACATATCTCACGCTATATCATCACATTTTCATGTATTCTAAAATATCCAAAAAATTGTGGATGTTACAAATGTTTTTTGTCACAAGCGACAATGAAGCAATTCTGTGTACTCCAACCAGTGCAAGTTCTGCAAACATCACTAAAGAGGAATCTCCAACTGGTGACTTGGACAATCTGACACTATCACAAATGTGAACTCAGGGAATGTCAAAAGCAAAGAAGAAGAAAACCTCAAAATGAGAGTCACCTAAAGGGGAAGATATGGCTCTATCTGATTTCAACACTCCCAACTTCTCCATGAACAAGCAAAAGAGACTCATTAAGCAAGAAAAAAATGAATAGACTATTCAACTCATCTAAGCACTAACTACAACAATATGCCTACGTAGCAGGAATAGTATAGTATTTTGCTTAGTTCTACATTCTATGTTAGCCTTTTCTACGATTTACTAATTTAATCATGTAGCTAAACATAACTACAATATATATAATACATAGTAATTAATACTCTAATGCACCTACTTCTAATTTCCTGCAAAAAAGAAAAGAAACAAAAAATGTAGAATGAAAACCTTATCAATCTATTGCTGGAAATAATTGAAACAAGTAGATCATCACAAACAAAAAATGATGATTAAAGCAAGAACACCATGAACACATACTCTTTGTGCAAACACCTTAGCATTGACAACATGTAGTGGACCCAACGACGATGGATTCAAATTTGATGAAATTGGTACTCTTTTAGGTGGTCGATTGGCACTTCTAGTCCACTTCCATGCCTGTCTGATAATCTTTCCATTTACAAATATTGTTAATAAAATCCTCACTAATGTACAAACGCTTGAATCATGTTCCTTGCTCCACGCATAGCTTCCCTTCATAGGTTTAATGCCATCATTCTAATCTTGTGACCTTACTTACACCTCTTGCCTTTTTTTCCCTTTTAGGCCACATCATGTTCACAAGTTCCATTAAATTAAAAAATAATCATTTAGGTTCATGAAGCCCAACTTACATATCTATGTAGAAGACGTATTACACATCAATAGCTAATACGAACGTGTGAAACCTACACATTATGTTAGGCTTTGGTTTAACCACTCCAGCCAATCTTAGCCAAAATAAAAGTCATATATACTAATTGAATTATACACTTGTCTATGGGGAAGAAAAAATTCTACTTATACAACTATATATTTAGAAATATATATATATATATATGTTTTTTTTCTCTTTGTTTGCCTTATTGTGCTATCAAATTCATAATGAGAACTGCATTATTTGAGAGAAATGAATCAGGCAAAAATACTAGAGAAAAGTTGCAAGAAAAATCATTAACACATTCATAACCAAAACTCAATTTTCCCTTATTTCAAGCAGAAAGCAAAGTGCCAGAAAGAGAAATTTGGGAAAATATAAATAACACAGATTGTAACATCCCTGATTTTATGAATATTATGCATGAAATATGATATTATAGTATAAAAATATGTTAAATAACTTAAAATGCATGATTTCAATGAGGAAAAGGATTAAAAGGTTATTTTTGAAGCCATGGTATGAATAGTACGAATTTGCAATTTTGTCCATGGAAGAAAAATTATTTGCTGTCTAGTCCCTGAAGAAAATTTGCAAGTTAGTCCCTCTAGGGATATTTTTGTAAATACGCAATATTATAGTCAAACTAAAGTTTATGACATATTGGACCCAATGGAATAGTGTATGGAGTCCAAGGGGATTAATTTATAAAGAAATTGATTACCAAATTTGTTGCAAACTATACAGTTAAAGTAAAAGTATTATAGGCCTCACAATACTAATAAAGTTAAAAAAAAAAGTAAGTAAGCACCACATAAGGCACTGTTTGGAACAAGAATTGAGTTATATGCAAATCCCAATCTAGTTTTTCTCCTATATAGAATAAAGTACAAATAGTATTAAAAGTAATCGATACAGAATATATGTAGACTAAGAAAATATGCAGTATTTGGACAAATAACCCCCTTAGGTGGCATGACATTGTGCAGCACATGGAGAAATTGATTAATATATTATTTTAAGCAAGAAAAATCAAGGAAGTAAAAGGTAGAAATTTACTAAATGTAAAGCCAATTTATGCAAGTAATTATATCACTTGGGATTCTTATTTTTTGCCCTCCTTTGGCCAATATAGTGAGCTGCATAAGGGAAGAGAGAGTTCAAAAAATTTCACAACAAGAAGGAAAGAGGCATGAGAAAGAGAGAAGAGAAAGAAGAGAGAAAAGCTTGAAGATTTAAGGTTCAAATTCAAGGTAAGTTTTTTCTACTACTTCAAGCTAGTTTTTCAAGTAGTTCAATATGGTTAGGTGAAGTTCTCTTCTCCTTCCTCTCAAACTTCAAATTTGGCATAAGCTAAGGGAGAGGAAGAAATTTTTTCATGATATTGAAAGAAAGTATGAGGTATTGCAAGAAAAGCTTGTTTGAGTAAATTTGGAACAAGTTGAATGAAAAATCACTTCTTTCTCCTTAAGCTCTATTTTCAGCTAGACTTCTTGTAGGATAGGAAGGAGTGAGAATTTCTTAAATCTAATGACAAAAATGAATTCCTCATGGTGGAATTCCTTTAGAACAAGCCTTAGTTTCATGAAAAAGTCAAAGATAAACTGTATGGATTTTTAGGGTTCAATAGAGATTTGGTGAAGCAACCCTTTGGACCAATGGATTAAGTGAGTATCTAGTGTTATATTTAGATCCAAGAAAGCTTGTTCAAATCCTTGAAAGGAGTGAAACCAAGTGAAAGACCAAAAAGAATCACTAAGGTAGCAATTTTCTATTTATTACATTATGTTATCTTATGATGTTTTATGAAACTATATGACTTGCCATATTGCTATTGTGATAATTGGTGGTTGTTTTGGCTGAAAATATGTAAGGGTTTTGACCCCAAGATATCTATTTTCTAAAGGGAAACTTTGTCAAAATTTTTATAAAATGATATGGGTTGTTATGTTTTAATATAATTACTTGATGATTTTGTGATAACATACAATTATTGCTATTGGGATTCCATGAATTTTACCATTCCATATCACTAACATGGTTGGGAACAAGTCATGGCAAGGATCAAAAGAAGGACCAAGGAAAGGAAGAAGAGATTGATAACTAAATTAGTTCTTCTAGCCATGATATTCTATTTTGAGACTTTATGTAAATTTATGTGTGTTTTGTTAAATATGTATCTTGACGTCATAATATCCCTCTGAGTTCCACATGATGTTTGATACAGATTTGGAACAAGAAAGGATCATGTATATATGTTATGAAATTTATTTTGTAAAGTACATGGATGAAAATGTTTATTTTGACACCCTAATGGTAAAATAAATTCTATTTGAATGAAACAAAGCATAGTGTATCAATGTTTATATGATGAAAACTAGATAGAATAAGATTTCTAAATAGCAAAAGAGCACCTAATTTAGATAAGTATATAATTTATTATAAATTTTCAAAGTTGGTGCCAGAAAGCTGAAAAACAGGGGAATGACCAAATGAATAGTAAATTTCGTGAAATTTACTATACAAAATGTCATGTTCAATACTCTGTTTCTTTTTTTTTTAATATAGATAATATTTTAAGCTATTTTTAGATATTTGAATCATAGTGATATGATTTTTCTAGATTTAGTTATGAATTTTCAAATTTTGGTCGATAAAATGGTATTATTAAATGAACATCACAACCGAAAATTAAATTTTTTTCTATTTTAGTCTCTAAAGTGATTCAAGCTTTTAAAACATGATTAATAGACTCTTATAATGTCTAATACATGGGAAATGCAGTATAAAGTTAAGGTGTTACAAAGATGTCATATGCCTTTTGCCTATTTCATTTCTCTCAAATAATTAACAATTTTTTGAGCTAAAACTATTCACCCAAAGTAATTAATATTTCTATAAATTTGAAATACATTACTTGATTTCTAGAGTACATATTATATCCACTTAGAAGGCAGGATGCATTTTATAATTATAGAAGTAAAAAATTTAATACTGTGGGAAATGATTACAAACTAATACTAAAATATAAGTTCTATTTTAATTTCATTGACTAAGATTTTATAGAGAATAATATATTAGGAATACAACAAAATAATAAATTTTACTATATATTAATATTTTGGTAAAAATATCAAAGCCATAGTGGTAAAAAATCTATTTCAAAAGATAACAAGACCATGATTTGTTATTTCAATTTACCATATAAGAATCATTATTATTTTGCCATTTTTCTGCCATATGAATAAAATCCAAATGAATTCATAGTATTTAGTATATATAGGTACACAAATTTGGTCTCACAACACTAGAATTTTTCAACGTATAATGAAATTACTATTAAGTGAACAACTTATTTTTGTTTTCACAATTTTCACTTTGCCACATTATCTATTCTGCAACATCCATCATATCATAGCAAACAAGAAATAAAAGACATTTGTAACTATTAATACAAAAAAAAATCACTTCAACTGTAGCACACACATTACTGATGACACTGTGGTTTACTTACTCAAGGAAACTATTTGATGGATAGGTACATACGCTTTCTTTTCGCCACCTATGCATTTTTTAAATGGGGGAATTACTGTTTAGAACTAGAATCATAATTTAATTATAAAATAGGGCCTATTGTTCATTTAATAACAAACTATCACTGGTTAACAGTCGCCGGTAACCGGTTAACGGTTACTAGCAATTGGTCAATGTTCGCTGGGATAAAATAGCTTACAACTTTTTTTTCTAGATTTTACAACTTGCATGTTCTGAATTCGTAACTTAGTTTTCAAATTTTCACTTTGTAATTTTTTTTCCAGAATTTGCAATTTCTTGATTCTAAATTTTCACTATGAATTATTTTAGTGCTTTTGTAACTTCTTTTTCTGATTTTGCAACTTAGTTACTTTGAATTTGCAACTTATTTTTCAGATTTTTATTATGAATTGTTTCAATTTTTTACAACTTCTTTTTTAGAATTTGCAACTTGCTTCCTCTGAATTTGTAATTCATTTTCCAAACTTTTACTATGAATTATTTCAATGTTTTTGCAACTTCTTTCATATATATATCTTACAACTTGTTTACTGTGAATTTACAATTTATTTTCTAAATTTTTATTATAATTTTTTTAGTTTTTTTGCAACTTCATTTACATATTTTGCAACTTACTCTTAATTTGCAATTCATTCTCCAAATTTTTTCTATGAATTATTTTAGTGTTTTGCACTTCTTTTCTAGAATTTGTAATTTATCTACTCTAAATTTGCAACTTGTTTTCCAAATCTTTATCATGAATTATTCTAAGTTAAAAATTTTGGAGCAAAAGTTGAAAAGCGCTGGAAAAATTCATAGTAAAAATTTAAAAAACAAGTTGTAAATTTTGAGTAAACAAGTTGCAATTTCTTGAAAATTTTAAGTCATTGACCAATCACTGGCGACCATTGACCGGTTACCGATGATCATTGGTCGACGTTGACCTATCATCGGCATGAGTTGACTAGTGTTGACTTGTCATCGGTGGCCATTGACCGTCCTCCCGTGACTGTTGACTGATGATGGTAAGGGGAGAAATAAAACTTGAGGGTATTTTGGTAATTTTATATTAAATTTAAAAAGTTAGTCCCTTTTTGTAATTAAATAAACATCAGGTCCCATTTTATAATTAAATTGTGATTCTGATCATACATAGTGATTCCCCCTTTTTAAATTAAGTCATTTCCCAATGCAATCAGTATAGCACTACCCATATAACATACCAACTCTCTGGCAACAAGAACTCAACTCACTAAAATTACATAATTCAAACTATAATAAGAATAGATGAATTGGTCTCAATCTATGATATGGTCTACAATTTCACTCTATTTAGATATAATAATTATGGCTCTTCAATCGCATCCATCAATCACAATGAAGTACTATATTAACCTACCTAGTAAGTACAAAACTCAATAACTTATAAACTTCCTAGAGGGTAGGAAAATTAACCCATCTTGAATCCTATCTCTATTCCAAATTCAACTAAAAAAATTAGTATTAATAATTCATTTCTATTTCTCATACAAAAATTTCAAGTTAAAGATGGGCTACTTCCCCCCTTAAACACTGAGCCTTATTGATTATCATGATCTCTACTGAATCAACTTTCTATAATTCACTTACTTATCCAATCTTCAAATCATACAAGTCGCGTCACTCCATACCAGCAATACCAAAGTTGAAAGTGAGATATGTACTAGAGAAGCTTCAAGAAATCCCACTGAGTTTTCTAACAATAGGTAAATGTCTCTCAACATAGTTTCTTTTTGCTTCCATTATATACAACTAAAACAGATAAGTTTCAATCTATTCCAAGATAAAAAAGATGATATTTGACACCCTCTAATTTGTCTACTTGTTTTGGCTTTGCAACAAAAATAATCGCACAAAATGAACATGGAGCCCGAAGCATTTATGTTTGAGTGACTAGGCTCTGTCTTCACTTTGTCCATATCAAGGAGCCCGAAGCATTTGTGTTTGAGTGACTAGGCTCTTCTAGAATAAGGAGCTGTTTCCACCACACTTTATTTGCTCTTTGGATATGATTCTACTTGATCACGAGGTAAGTAAACTCCACACCTATCTCACTTATTTCAAACCCTAATGAATCAAATCGTTCTCTTACATCAGCAACTTTCTAACATTGTGAAACATTGTGCCTTTTTTTAACTTCATGACTTTGTTGTTGCAGTACACAAAAATGCACACCAGGGTGATTCATGATCACTTTATGCAAAGTTCTTCTCCATATATCATTTGCAAAGGTCAGTCCTACTATTTCTCAAACTTCATTATCCACAATAATCTAAACTACAACAAGCCAACTCCTTCACATTTCATGATAACCTTCCATGCTACAACTCAGATTCTTCTTGCAGAGACTACAATACCGCATGATGTTTCTCAATGTGTCTAAATAGAGGACATACTTCCACTATTACAACCAATGCACCACGTGATAGGTAAACTATATGTTCATATCTTGCGTTAACTTTACAAAAATTATTCATTCTTAATCCCCCTTACCCTACTCAAATGCCACATGAACAATAATTCCATATAGGACCTACTACTTATCATAGCCCCATAATAGGATTTGACATGATCATTTTGTTAGATAAAATGATGATTTTGATGATTTCCAAAACTCCAAGAGCTAAAAAGATTGATTCAAAGGGAGTTATAATCTTGGAAGAAGGTTGATCAAGTGAAGAAAGTATATGGAGCTTTGAAACATGTGAAGAATTGTGTGTTTTATATCTTTGTCTTAGATATGAGATAGTAAAGCTTTAAACTCACCTAATCTCTTCACTATTAATCTTAAGTGAACATATATTTGATGTTTTGATAGTAAGCTTGTAATATCTTGAAATTTTTAGACAACATAAAATGTAATGAGGTATGGAAAAAACTAACATAAATGAATAGATGTGGAAAAGGACAAAAAGGCTGAATTTTGGGTCAAAGAAATAAAATATAAAATTTACATTTTAGCCCCTAGAGAAAGAATTTATCACATTTTAGTTCCTGAAGAAAATTATAGAAAAGTGCCAAAAAATTTTGAAAATTAGTTTTTCCTAATTAAGGGTAGTTTCAAAATTATGCAAATTTTATGTTGAAACGAAACTCATGATGAGCCAAAGCCAATGGTATAATGGAATTGATGTAAAGAAAAATTTAACACTGAACGTTTAAAAGCACAATACAGAAGAGAAAGGGCATTGTGGACCCCACAAAAGGCAGATAAATTAAGAAAAAGATATGTGAGCTCTACATTTGGACCAATTGGGTTAGGATATTATGGTAATTTTATATTCCAATATAGTTATAACTGATGTCCTAATAATAGTAAAATATATTACTAAAGTAGCTTTATTTGTTTAGACCGGTCTAGGATATATTTGGATAAATAAAAGTACAATACTTTTGGACCAAAATCTTCTCAATTTCTTGACATATGCTACATGTGGGAGAAATTGCATTAAATTAATATTTTCAAGAATTATC
Source organism: Adenanthera pavonina (assembly GCA_026686845.1). Lineage (NCBI taxonomy): Eukaryota > Viridiplantae > Streptophyta > Magnoliopsida > Fabales > Fabaceae > Adenanthera > Adenanthera pavonina. The sequence continues at coordinate 2,608,671 of JAIVEN010000019.1, read as the reverse complement.
AAGAAGGTTTTACAAACTTTTGGTGTCAAATTTTGATTGGCCACAATTTTCTATATATACCCCTCTTGCCTTCTTGCTTTGACTGACCATAAGGAGCAAAGAAAGAGTGAAAAGAAGTACAAAAATAGCCAAGAAGGAAGAAGAAGCAAGGAAGAAAAAAGGAGGAAGAAATTCCAAGAAAAATCAGTAAGAATTTTTTTCTTGATCTCTTGTGATTTCCTTCAAGTTTCAAGTAGTTGACCATAGTTTGGGATGAGTTTCTCCTCTCCCCTTATATTGTAAATTTCGTCTAAGACATAAGGGTGAGGGACAAAGTGTTTTTCTTGCATGAGACTTGAGAGAAAGTGTGAGAAAATGCAAGAAAAGTATATCTAAATATGTTTATAAGCAAGTTTTGAAAAATCTCATTTTCCCTCTTATATCCCTAATTTTCAGCCAAGGTGTAGAGACAAAAGGAGTTAGATTTTCAAATTTTTGATGTTAAAAATGAGTTCCTTGGGTCCAAATTAGTAAAGATTAAGGGTTTGGATTCAAAAAAAAAAAAGGTCAAAGATAAACTAAGTGAAATTTTAGGGTTTAATGAAACTTTGTAAGACAACCCTTGCTTGTAGTTGATTAAGTGGATATTGGTTGATGTTTTAGGATTTGTGGGAGTTCAAGAAAGCTTGTGGAAGCTTTGATTCAGGAGGACAAGTTCAAAACTTCACTAAGAGGTAGCTATATTCATTTTATTACTTTATGTTTTTCCTAAAATGTTTCTATGAATATATCTTATTGCCATATTGTTCTTGTATTGTTTTGTGATAGGTTTTGGATGTAAAATGAAGGGGTTTTGATAAGTGAACCCTTATGAAATCAAACCAAAGAACCCAATTTGAAGCATAAGACACATGGATCTTGGCAAAACAAGGAACACAAAGACTAGACAGCAAAGAAAAGAATAAAAATGCACAAGAACATAAGCAAAAGAAAGCCAAGATAAAGAAATAAGATGGATAGATGTTGGTCTTAACGAATTAGAACCCAAGAGAATCGGTCTCTTGAACCCTAGTTCCGATGACGCCACAAGGATTGACCAATTCCTTGATAAGTCATAGTTTCATCATAGCACTCAAAAAACGCAAGAGAAACTCACAAAAGTTTGAAACTTTAATTATTCAAATCTGAAAAACGCACATAAAAGTTAGCCTTAAATAGGCAAGGTAAAATCTAACCTAATAAGCCTAGAAAACCTAATTAATTTGGACTCAAGTAATTCTCATAAGATTAGGAGATTTTAGGCCCAAGCAACACTCCTATTGGACCTAGGAAACTAGTAAAATAAAACCCTAAAATAAAATAACAAAAATTCATAAGAAAATAATAAAATAAGACCTAAGCCCTTATAAACATGTCACCATATTAATGAAATCACTCGTTTGGTACATGACATGCTTATTTACAAGGTGAGCTATCAAAAAGACTACTAATTAACTAATTGGGCTTTATTAATTAATAAAGTTCAGCCCATAATTAATAAAAAATGAAATTAATACTAATTAAGCCTAATAGTGCTTAAGTCACATGCTATTTTAGTGAAGCACATAATCTTTTAAGTAATCTCTTCCAATGGGCTTCTCTTGGGCTTGAATTTTTCCAAATGATAAGGCCTCCTACCATGTTCTTCAATTTGTCCAAGCCATCCTCTATCAGGTTTGTTCCTTGGGATATCCATTTTTTAAGTAAAAACTCTACTGAAATTTTTATTTGACAGTATGGTTCTTTGATGATTTTATGTGATTATATGTAAATTTTGTGAAACTTGATGATATAATTGCATTGAATGAGCTAACTACTAAGATTTTCCCAAATCTCACTCCCCAAGCATTAAAATGATTGGTCCAACTGATGGTAAAGTCTCCAAGAAGACAAGAAGTAAGGAGAAAGCTAATGAAGACTAAAGTTTTAGCTGAATTTATTATATATTACCTTGCATTTTGTGTAAAATATCATGCTAACCCATGAGACTATATATTGCTGCCCTTATGATCTCTTGAGTGTCTTATGATGTTATGAATCTAGTTTGGACAAGTTTCAGCTATATATTGTTGAATCAAGTGTTTTGATGATTTCAAAAAACTAGTGCTTTCTTCCCATATCTTACATTTACATTCATCTTCTTTATACTCTATTTTTCTACAAACCCTTGCTTTCACTGTGTACTTAAGTTTTTGTAGGAAAATTTTGAATTTCCTAATTCACACCCTCTAGGGAAGCCAACTACTCTAACAAGTGGTATCAAAGCTTGGACTCCTAATTGAAGGATTTCACCATCCGAGAGAACAAATGGCTGGTTTTGGAGAAAACATATTACTGGAGGGCAACAATACTAACAAACCACCTGGCTTCAGTGGAGAATATTATAGATACTGGAAAATGAGGATGCAAAATATATCTTCAATCCATAGACTAGGAGATCTAGTCAGTTATCGAGGAAGGTGATTTTGTGCCTATGAAACTACATGATGATGGCACATACAAGAAGAAGCCTAAAGACGAATGGAATGAGGAAGACAAGAGAAAAGTTTTGCTGAACTTCAAAACAAAACACTGTTTGGTCAGTGTTCTCAACTAGGATGAATTCTACATGGTTTTCCATTGTTCCACAACCAAAGGAATGTAAGACATTTTAGAGATTGCACATGAAGGAATAGCTGGAGTGAGAGAGAACAAGTTAAATTCTTATATTGCTAAATACGAAAGCTTTAAAATAAAGGAAGGAGAGAGTATCAAGGATCTGTAAAAGAAGTTCACTCTCATTGTAAACCAACTGACAAGTCTTGGGAAGGAATATCTCAACCTGAAAAGGTCAAAAAAGTCCTCAGAGCCCTATCCATTGAAAGGAAACCAAAGGTGACAACCATAGAAGAAACCAGAGGAGAATCAATGACTTCTGTCACAGCTCTCTTTGGTAGTCTTGAAGAATATGAGGGGAAGATGAAGGCTCTCAAAGATGCAGGCCAAGATAAGAAGAAGAAGAGTCTAGTACTTAAAGATACAGAAGAAGAAAAAGAAGACTCTGATGATGAAGAAGAGCTAGATGAGGAAACTCTTGAAATACTGGTTAGAAAATTTGGAAAATTCTATAGCAAGAAGTTCTTCAAGAAAGGAGCAGGAACAAGCAACAAAAGATAGAATGAAGAATGCATAACCTGCTATGAGTGCAAGAAGTAAGGGCACATCAACTAGGAATGTGAAAAAGCAAGAAAATGAAAAGAAAACTGTTGATAAGGGAAAAAAGAAGAAGTCATACATCTCCTCAATCTGGGGCAACAGCTCAGGTGAAGAAGATGAAGATGAGGAAGAGATTGCCAACATATGCTTGATGGCATTTGCTAAAGAATCAATCTGATAGTGAAAATGAAGATGAGGTAAATGATTCTAACCCTTCTTATTCTGAATTACTTAATACATTTCATGACCTACATGATGAGTTCATCAAGACTACAAAAGAATTGAAATTGGCTAAGAAGAAAATTAACAAACTAAAATCAAAATGTAAACTGATTGACATTGTGTCACTGCATAGACCTACCTATTGCACATCATGCATTGAGCTTAGAAAGAATAATGATTATCTTCTCAAGAGTCTAGCTAATCTTACAAAAGGCAAAGACATGCTATATACATTACTAGGCAGTCATAGGATTGCATAAGGCAAGGCTGGTCTTAGTTATGACCCTTGTGCAATCAAAGAAAAGATTAAGAAGAAAAACCAAAATCTATATATGAGGTATTTTTTTATGTGCAGATGGGTATGACAAGAAATATGACTCCTTGAAAACAATTGAGACTTATACCCAATCTAAACATGTGAAACAAAAGTATTATTTGCATTGCTTTCTTCCTGCATCTCAATCGAGCAATCCCTTTATTACTTGCCACTTCTGTAACACGAAGGGGCACATTTTCAGTTCATGCTCTTTAAAGAAAAATGGACTTGGCAGGAAGGAAGAATGGATTCCCAAAGGTACATCTGTACCCACGGAGAATGTAACTAACAGAAAAGGACCCAAACAGATTTGGGTACCTAAGAAGAAAGATTAAATTTTGTTTTGCAAGTATGTCTTAAAGCTAGTAAGAGCAATGAATGGTACATGGACAGTGGATGCTTAAGACATATAACTGGTGATAAGGAGAAGTTCATTGCCCTCAGAGACAAAAAATGAGGTAAAGTGACCTTTGGAGGTGACTAACATGGCAAGGTGGTTGGCATTGGTATCATGGGCAAAAATCCAAAAATTCCATAAAAGAGGTGCTATTTGTAATTGATCTCAACCATAGCATGCTGAGTGTGAGTCACACCTGTGACAAAAGAAATTGGGTACTGTTTGACTCAAAATTCTCCTTGGTCATCTTTAAAATTGATCGCAAGATTATCCTCAAAGCTCAAAGGGATGGTAACTACTATACTATTAATTTAGATGAACTTCCTAATCTATATTCCATATGTTTAATTAGTAAAAATAATGAAAGTTGGTTATAGCATAGACGAGTAGCACATGTTAACATGAATTAGCTAAATTAGTTAATTAAAAATGAGTTAGTCATCGATTTGCCTAAAATTTCTTTTGAAAAGGATAAAGAATGTGATTCTTGTCTTAAAAGGAAATAGACTAAGTCCTCTTTTGAATCTAAAAATGTCATCCGTGCATCTAGACCACTACAGTTGCTACATATGGATTTGATAGATCCATCTAGAGTAAAAATTATTGGTAGAAATTTGTATGTGTTGGTAATTGTTGATGATTATTCTAGATTCACTTGAACTTTATTTCTTTCCTTTAAAGATGAGACATTTGATGCATTTGTAACCTTAGCTAAGAAAATGCAAAATAAGAAAGGTATTTCTATTGTGTCTATCAGGTTTGACCATGGAGGAGAATTCAAAAACTCAAGCTTCTTGGAGTACTATGAAGAACATGGAATTGATCACAATTTATTAGCTCTAAGAACAACTCAGCAAAATGGCATATTGGAGAGGAAGAACAGAACCTTGGAAGAAATGGCAAGAGCAATACTGAATGAGAAAGAACTTCCTCAATACTTCTGGGCTGATACAGTGAATATAGCTAGATATATCATCAATATAGCATACATCAAACCAATCCTGGGGAAAACACCATATGACCTCTACAAAGGAAGGAAGTCAAATCTCTCACACCTGCATGTATTTAGATGTAAGTGCTTCATTCACAACAATGGAAAAGAAAATTTGGGTAAGTTCGATGCCAAATTAGATGAAGGTATATTTCTTGCCTATTCAAGTAAGAGTAAAGCATATAGAGTATTTAATGAAAAGTCTAAAACCATAGAAGAATCTCTACATGTAGTATTCATTGAAAACTATTTCTAAACCTAACTTAAATGAGGATGAGCTAATTTCCAGTCTTAAAAACATGAACCTCTCTGAGTAAGATAAAAATAAACCTCCAAAAATATCAAAATCTACTACTATAGAAGAAGATATTCAGGAGAAAGATCTAGATTTTGAAAATAATAAAGTAATTTCTCAAAAACTACCCAGAGCTTGGAGATATCAAAGGAATCATCATGTTGATCAAGTGATTAGGGATGTTCAAGAGAATGTTAAAACCAGAAGACAACGTAGGGATCAAATAAATAGTTGTGCATTTATTTCTCAAATTAAATCTAAGTCTATTGAAGAAGCATTAACAGATGAGTATTAGATATTACCTATGCAAGAAGAACTAAATTAGTTTGAGAGGAGTCAAGTTTGGGACTCAGTGCATAGGCTTAATGATCACCCAATTATTAGAAGCAAATGAGTGTTTAGAAACAAACTTGGTAAACCTAGAATAATAATTATAAACAAAGCTAGGTTAGTAGCTAAAGGATATAATCAAGAAGAAGGTATAGATTATAAGGAAACTTTTGCTCCATTTGCAAGATTAGAACAATAAGGACCCTTCTAACCTATGCTTTTATAAAAGACATTATGTTGTATCAAATGGATGTAAAAAGTGTCTTTCTGAATGGTTATATCATGGAAGAAGTTTATGTTGACCAACCTCCAGGCTTTGAGGACTCAACAAAATCAAACCATGTATATAAACTGAAGAAAGCTCTCTATGGTTTAAAACAAGCACCTGGAGCATGGTACGAAAGATTAAATAACTTCCAAATTGAAAGTGATTTAATAGAGGAAAAGTTGATACAATTCTATTTACTAAAAAGGAAAACAAAGATTTACTTATTGTTCAAATATATGTTGATGATATTATATTTAGTGCCACTAATGAACCTTTGTGCAAGGATTTCTGTAAGCTAATGTAGAGTGAATTCGAAATGTCAATAATGGGAGAACTCAACTTCTTCATTGGACTGAAAATCAAACAATGTGATGATGGTATCTTCCTGAATCAATCAAAACACCTAAAAGAGCTACTGAAGAAATTTGAGATGGAGAATGCTAAGTCAATGGGAACTCCACTGGCCTCTGCCACAAAGCTTGATATGGATGAAGGAAGAAAACCATTTGATATAACTTAATACAGAAAAATGATTGGTTCCTTACTGTACCTAATGGCTAGTAGACCTGATATCATGTTCAGTGTCTGCATGTGTGCAAGTCTCCAATCATGTCCCAAAGAGTCCCATACCACAGCTGTAAAAAGAATATTCAGATATCTACATGGAACATCATAGATAGGACTTTGGTATCTAAAAGGTAATAGAGAAGAGCTCGTTGGTTATACTAATGCTAACTTTACTGGATCAAGGACTGACAAAAAAGCACAAGTGGCACATGCTAATTACTTAGAGGATCTCTAGTCTCATGGTTCAACAAGAAACAAAATAGTGTAGCTCTCTCCACAGCAGAAGCTGAATACATAGCTGCTGGAAGCTGCTGTGCTCAAATCCTTTGGATAAAGTAGCAACTAGAAGATCTTGAAGTTGAGATGAAGGAAATAGCTATGAGATGTGATAATCAAAGTGCCATCAACATCACAAAGAATCCAGTGATGCATTCAAGGATAAAGCCCATTAAGAACAAATGTCATTTCATAATGGATCATGTTCTGAAAAGAGACATCATATTAGAATTTGTCCCTTTAGAAGATCAGCTTGTAGATATCTTAACTAAGCCACTTCCTGAGGATAGATACTGTAAAATTAGAAGAGAATTGGGAATGGTAAATCCCAATGAACTATAAGCATACTACTGTCTAAATCTATTTACATTCTAAAGTTAATCTACTAAATCATACTCTAACTTAAGCATCGGAGTATGTTTAAAGTGTTTTACAGGTACTTTTTATAAGCATTTATGATAAGAATTCAAAACAATGGAGTATCATGCTTCTAAGCAATCAATATTACCTAGAGAAGAATGGAAATTTGAATGTTCAGCTTCTACCTGTAAGGTCAATCTTGCATAATTCACATTTTGACTACTAATAGACAAATTTCCATTCTCTATCTAGCTTTTTAAATGACTTTGAATGGTTAAAATTTGAACTTTAAGCCTTAATGGTCATATTTCAGTGCTTCACAGGTTTTGCCTTATTGAGTGGTTTTGTTTGTTCGAAATTCAAATTTTGGCAATATAATAGTTGAATTTTAGTGTCTGTATGATATGCTTATGTCCTAGCTTACTTGAAATTCATCTGCTGATTGACAAAAATTCAAATTTTGAATACTGATATATGTGTTTGCTTTGTTTGTAATGGCAACATTCAAATTTTGATGATTCAAAATTCACATTTTAGACATTTTTTCATAAAGTCTCAAAATACAAACTTTGAATCCTAACATTCATCTGTTGAATCTCTTATGCTTGCATATGTTCAATAAAAGGCTTCAAAATTCAAGCTTTGAGGACTCAAAGTTTGTCTGTTGAAACGTCTATTGATGTTAAGTCTTTAATAGATGAACTTCAAGGTTGAAAATTCATCTGTCAAGATAGTTTCTCTATGTTATGTAGGCAACATAATTGACTAAAATTTGAGTTTTGGCCATCAAAATTCGTCTATTGAACAGTTACATAAAGAAATCCAAAGGATCATACTCTGAACAAACGCAACCCTATACGTCTTTCAACTGAAGCTATTTCTCTTATCTCTTAGCCATTCTTAAATTCTTTTGGTTAGACTTCATTTTCCACCAATTAAACTTCAACTAAACCTTTGAAACACTTCCGAAGCATTCCTTGAAACACATTCCAAGTGAAAATGGTGAGAGTTAAGAACCCCAATGTTGGAACAGAGGAGTCCAGGCCCAAACGTTCCACCAAATTTCAGTATGCTTCAAAGGAAGGAGATACCCATAAAAGGAAGGCCAAATCTAGTAAAGGGACTCCATCAAAGAAACAAAAAACTACTCAAAAGGCAGAATCAAAGAAGCCAATCCCTGCAATCCCTGCATCCAGCACTGAGTTAGAGGAATTACAGTTGACTATAGAGCCTCTTTGCAGCTTTTAAAGCATTATGAAGGAATTTGCCACAAAGTTTGTTGCAAAGAAGGTAATAACCCCTCATTGCACCATTTTGGAGGAATTTCTAATTTTAAACAACTTTGATGATGGAATTTGGATGGGCAAATATAAAAATCTATTTGAAGTTAAAGAAAGATATGATGATGAGGTGATCAAAACTTGGTATGCTGCATTGAAATATAATGACAAAAGGAGGAAGTGGCAAGTAACTCTTAGGTCTAGGAATCTGTGGCTATTAGATGAAAGTATCAATGAAGTTTTAGAGATTCCTAAACAAAAGGGATTCGAGATTGATATCTCCACCTCTAAATAAATGGATGATGATGATGATGCAAATGAGGAAGGTGGGGAATTTCTAAATTATAAGGAAAGCACAATCTTAGATGCTCTCTTCAAAAGGTGTGTGAATAGACCTCCTCTGAAAATTGTGAAGCCCTCTGACCTCAGTGTACAAGTAAGAGTTCTACAATATATAGTGTCAAGGATTATCTTCAACAAGGGAGAAAGCTTCAATCTAATCACCAGGGCTAAGGCACATGTAATGATAGCCTTAATTTGTAGAAAAGAGCTGAACCTGGGTCATATAATATTTCAAAGGATGATTAAGGCAAGAGACCTAGGAAAAGACTTTACTTTGCCCTATACTTCCATCATCACTAAGCCTCTCAAATTTTCCAAGATATAACATCTAGAGAAAGGTAGGGGGAAGCTAACTGAGGTGTTCAAAGAAGAAGAGTTGATGAGTATGAGGATGGAAAGAAAAAAGGGTAGATGTATTGGGAAGGGAGCTAGTAAATCCAATGATCTATTCTATGATGGGGGAGAGTCATAGTAGAAAGAGGCTACATCTGAGGCTATTCCAACATCCAACCTGAACTACATAACCTATTCTATGAATATGGAAAGCCTTTTGATGCTACCAAGTACCAAGGAATGATTGGATCTCTTATGTACCTAATTACAAGCAGGCCTGACATTACGTTCAATGTTTGCATGTGTGCCAAATTTCGATCATATCCTAAGGAATCCCATGCAATTGCTGTAAAAAGTATATTCAGATATCTTAATGGAATATCTTAATGGTGTCCTAAAGGCAATCTTGAAAACTTGTTGGATACACTGATACTGATTTTGCTGGTTCAAAGACTGAAAGATGAGCACAAGTAGAACATGCCAATTCTTTGGTGGATCTCTCATTCTTGGTTTAGCAAAAAGTAAAATAGTGTCATTTATCCACAGTAAAGACCGAATATGTTGCTACTGAAAGTTGTTGAACTCTAATCTTATGGATGATGTAGCAACTTCAAGATCTTAAATTGACGGTTAATGAAGTTCCTATCACATGTGATAACTCAAGTCCCATCAACATTACAAAGAATCCAGTAATGCATTCAAAGACAAAGCACATTGAGATTAGACATCATTTTATCAGAGATCATGTGCAAAGAAAGGATGTTTCTCTTGAATATGTGCCTATAGAACATTAGCTTGTAGATGTCTTTATGAAACATTTAGCAGAAAACAGATTCCACTACATTAAAAGAGAATTGGGAATGGTAAACCCAGATGAACTGTAAGATCATTTTAATCTTTTTCTCATTAAGTTTAAGTTCATTTCTAATTTATCTACTTTAATATGTTGCTGACTTAAGTATCAAAGAGTCCTTATAATTTGTTTTGCAGGTACTCCTTATATTAAGACTAATGAAAACCTGATAAATGTGGAGTATCTGATGAGAAAAAGAATTTAATAGGATAACAGAAATAAGTTTTCACGACAAGCAACAAGTTTTGTAAGTTTATTCATATTTGTAATATGTTTGTTATGATAACCCATAGGCCTTAGGGGATAACGTGCTGGTTTACTCTTGATTATGTTGTTGTGTACCTCAATTTCATGACAAGCTATGGTGGCTATCCTACCAAGCATCATTTTTAGAAGAGTTATGCTCTCTGGACTGGGACAATGTTAGGACACAGCCATCATACTTGTCAAGACAACATTTTTGTTATGATAGTTATGCTTTATGTGCTACTCGATTTCATGACAAGCCTTACCCCTTGTCATGGGAAGAGCTTGTTTGGTTGTTTTCAGAAGATTTGTTGTGGATTGATTTCATGACAAGCTATGACCCTTGTCATGACAACCTCCCAATGACCTATCTGAAAATGTTTTAGTTCTCTCCTTTTGAAACATGTTTTCATGATAAACCCTTAATGTCGTCCTACCATTGTGTCTACTATATATGTACCTTGAAGAGGAACAGTGACTCATTTCATCAAAATCTAAACCCATGTCACCACAACCCCTCTCTCTCGTTCTTAACTATTACCTCATCAAATTCAAATTCCCAACCACAAAACCACTCAAAATCATTTCCAGAAACCTTCCTCGACTAAGATTAAACCATTCAAACCATCATGGTGTGAGATTTTGATGCAAGAAATGATGTAGGATGTTTAGAAGCCTGAAGGAAGACCTAAGTGTAATGTAAAGTATCAATATGTGAGAAAATCACCTCCACAAGCTTAGAAACAAAGAGAATCTAGCAAAGAATGTGCTCCCAAATGTCAACGAATCTAGAAATCTCAAAGTAAAGATGGTTCAACACAACAATCTCATCAATTCTCCAATAATTCTTATGAATCCTTATTAGCAACTGGGCCTCTCTAGAATAACATGAATATAAAGGAATTGTTTAAGGAAGAATATAGCAAGAGAAAATTGATTTCTTCTTATTATCTAAATTTTGAAAATTTTCTATGTGCATTCAAATTTGAAGTGGCTGATTTGGTGGAACTGTATAAGTATGTTCTTGAGCTGTATAAGGACTTTGATGAAGATGTAGTTAAAACTTGGTACACTACCCTCAAATATGACGTTGCTCGTGAAAGATACTAGGTCAAAATTAGGAAGCAAGTAATTTGGTTCACTGAAGCAAACTTGAATGTGTATCTTGAGTCACTGAGGGAAAATCTTTTCAAGATTGATCTGAATGCCACTAAGTTTCCAGATGAAAATGCTAACATTAACGAAGAAGATGTAATAAAGAGAACAATAAAGCATTGTAATAGGGAAATTGAAGAGGACAAGAAAAGAACTACCGAAAAAAGGAACAATTTCTACTACAGAACTAAATATGAAGTACAAAATGCATCACTACATTGTATCTAGGATGATCTTCAAAAAGTTAGGAGGATTCACTCACATCACTAGAGTAGAGCTCATGACCATAGTGCTAATGTTCAAATAAAAGTCAGTGAACGTGACCAATTTGATACTTTAGAGGATGATGAAGGCCAAGCAGTATAGAAATGATTGGTAATTTTCCATATGGAAGCATCATCTCAACTGTTTTGAAAATTAACAAGGTTCAAAACTTAGAGAAAAAGGCTGGGATCTACCTTAAACCATTTAATGAGTAGACTATATACAAAATGAAGATTATGTTTGAGAATGGGAAATAGGTTGACATTAGAAGAAAAGGAAAATCAATAGTGAAGAAAAAGAGGAAGAAAAGGTCAGAAGTATGGAAGGCAAAGCTTCTATGGTTAACAAAGGCAAAAGAGTTGTATCTGAGAGCTCTGAACACACTCACACTCAGTCTCAAACCAATCCCTCATCACCTAAGCCACAACCTTTAAGACCTTGCTAGACTTGAAAACCTCATTAACAGCAAATTCCAAGCCTTATCTATCCAAGTCAATGAAATGTGGGACAATTAAGGTTACCTGTTAGCTGAGACAAATCATAGAATCAGGTGTCAAGTTTAAGACTTTGATGAGCTCACTAACTTGGTTGCTCCAAACTTCAAAAACAAACTATCAAAACTATGCCCCCATATCTCCCATGAGCCTTCTACTCTTTTTGGGACTAAAATTCCCACGAGGCGCAAGGATACAGAACAATAGAAAGATGAGGTTGGACATTCTTTTACTAAAAGTCCTAGTCCTTATCCCCCCTAATCTCTCTACTCATGCACCTGAGATTCCTTCTCTTGATCCTGAAGAAAAAGTTGCTTGCAATAACATTGCAACTAGACAACACCTATTCACACTCTTATCATTCCTTCTCTAGTAATTGGTAATTTGTCTACTGAACCCTTCACAAGGAACACTGTCATTCTAGAGCCACCTATCATTGAAGGACCTAGAACCTTGGTGATGGAAGATATGATGGTAGTTGTAAGAGAGATTCTTGAAATAGAAAATCAAGAAGCTGAAGAGAAAAAGCAAGCTACCTTCACTAAGCAAACTATAGATGATAAAGAGAATCAAATTATGGATACTTTCTCTGCTCTCATTCAAGAAGACTACCTCAGAGAATAATCTATCAATGTAGCTATGCCAATTACTGTTGTAATTGATTACAAGAAGAAGTCATGGTCCTTCCATTCCTCCTTCTCCATCTCTATATGAAAGGGTTCAAGAACTTGTTACTAGAACTCGAGCTCTGTATGAAAGGAATCTACCCTTCGATGATGAATAAAGATCTTTTTGTTGATGACAAAAAGGTAGAGTAGGATAAAAGAAACTATCTATAACATATATGATTGGAATAGAAGATATGATAGAATTTTGTTCTATCTATAAAAGAAACTTATTTCTCTTTTGCTCTGATATGTTTACATGCTCTAACTTGTATGGTCTGATATGTATGTTAATTATGCTTTGATATGTTATGAGCCTTTGTGAATGATATATCAGTTATATTTTCATCCATATCAATTCTTTGAATGATATATCAGTTATATTTTCATCCATATCAATTCTTTGTCTTATATTTAACATTCTTTATCTCATGCATATTTTGAGGGGGAGCTTTCACAAGCAATGCCTAGTACTAACCCTTTGCTTAAGTATTTTGTTATCATCAAAAAGGGGGAGAAAGTTAGATAAAATGATGATTTTGATGATTTCCAAAACTCCTAGAGCTAAAAAGCTTAGGTGGATGTCCTGATAACCACTTTGTTTAGGACTTTTTTTTTTTGCTTTTGGTAAAATGCATGTCCTACCAAGGTCCTTAAGTTGTCATAAAATCATGGGATTTGCACAATATTGTGCTAACTGGATTACAGCTTGTCAAGACATTGTACCCAACTTGTCATGACAAGGAGTTGAAAGATAAAAGGAAGCTTCTCAGGTTCAGCTCAATTTCCTAACAAGTCCCCTAGATTTTCATGAAATCATGGCCCTCAAGAAAGCAACTTAACCTCTCTTCACCTAACTTGTCATGACGAGACCCTTGGCTTATCTTACCAAGGTATCTTTCAAAAACCCAGTTTTGATGGATTTAACCTTGTCATAACACGGAGTAACATCTTAGGAAGCTTGTTCTAAAATTTATTTTTTAGGTGAAAGCTTTCACAAGCAATCGCTAGTACTAACCCTTTGCTTAAGTATTTTGTCATCACAAAAAAAAAAGGGAGAACGTTAGATAAAATGATGATTTTGATGATTTCCAAAACCCCTAGAGCTAAAAAGATTGATTCAAAGGGAGTCATTATCTTGGAAGAAAGTTGATCAAGTGAAGAAAGGACATGGAGCTTTGAAACGTGTGAAAAATTATGTGTGTTTATGTCTTTGTCTTATATATGAGGTGGTAAAGAATTAAACTTACATAATCTCTTTACCATCGATCTTAAATGGACATATATTTGATGTTTCAGTAGCAAGCTCAATGTTTTCAAACTTGTTTTGATACTAAAACTATCTTGTTCTATCAAGCTTAGGTGGATTTCCTGACAACTACTTTGTTTATGACTTTTTTTTGCTTCTAGTAAAATGATTGTCCTACCAAGGTCCTTAGGTTGTCATAAAATCATGGGATTTCACAATGTTGTATTCGCTAGTTTATAGCTTGTCAAGACATCGTACCCAGCTTGTCATGACAAGGCGTTGAAAGAGAAAAGGAAGCTTCTCACATTCAGCTCAATTTCCTAACAAGCCCCCTAGGTTGTCATGAAATCATGGCTCTCAAGAAAGCAACTTAACCCTCTTCACCTAGCTTGTCATGACAAGACCCATGGCTTATCCTACCAAGGTGTCTTTCAAAAACCCAGTTTTGATGGATTTAAGCTTGCCATAACAAGGAGTAACATCCTAGGAAGCTTGTTCTAGCAAACTTGAACATTAGCTTCTAGGTTTCCTAGAGTTGATAGCTTGTCCTGACAACTGTGGTAGATTGTCATGAAATCATTCCTGAGCTTTGCATCTGAAACCTTGAATATTGCTTGATTTTCTGACAAGGTGCTATTGAATCAAGTGTTTTGATGATTCCAAAACAACCTTCAAGAGCTTGGAGCAAAGATATCAAAGGTGCACAAAAGGTTTCAAGTGAAGAAATTTGGAGAAATCAATACAAGAATAGATGTAGAATATTTAGTTATGTTTTAATTCGAGTAAAAGACTTTGATTTGGTGAAAAGATGTTTTAAAACCTTGATTCTATGTTAATTTATGGAATATTTTAAAAACACCCTCCAACAGACGAAGTTTGAAAGGTTTACACTGATCTGCTGTTTTGAAAATTCGAACTTTACCTCTGGAAATTTGAATTTCGTATTGAAAATAACCAAGTCTGAAGAGAGGCTTCTCTGACAGACAAATTTTGTATTCTGAAAATTTGAACTTTGACCTATGTCTGAAAAGAGTCTGAAAAGAGCCGTTCTCTGACAGATGAACTTTGGTGTTAAAAATTCAAATTTCATACAAAATGCAACTTATGAAAATTGAAAAATTCATTTGAAAATATGTCAAAGTTCATCTGAAAACAAGTTTAGAAAGAACTAAATTTGCTCACTGATAACCGAACTTTGAACATGAAAATTTGAATTTCAGAAACAAAGCTTGTGAGTTTGTTGTGTAGATAAGTTGACATACGAATAACAATACTCATAAATTTAAATTTTAAAGTGAGTCTGAAAAGAGGTCTCTCTGATAGACGAACTTTGCCCCTTGAAAATTCAAATTTCGAATTCATAAACTATAGTGCCTCATTGAACCAGCTTCTGACAGGCGAATTTCGGGGTTCCAAAATTTGAATTTCGAGGGCGCTATAGCAAATTGAATTTATTGTTCACACTTGACAGAACAACTTTAAACATGAAAATTCGTATGTTCCAATATATAATCATTTTCTAAAGATGAAAATTTTAATTTTGATTCACAAAAGACAAACTTCAGAAGTTCAACATTAAAGGCTGTAACTTTCGGTTTCTACGAAATTCGTCTGTTGACCAACTGAAATTCAAAGTTTGAGTGTCAGAAGCATTAAATGCAGTTGGTGAATGGATAGTTTCTTAGTATAACCATTAGGTAATGTCTCTAACGACTAGATCTTGTCTCTAACGACTAGTTGAGGCAGAAATCTATAAATAGAACTTCATTTGAAGATGTGGGTAATGATTTTAACTTTGTATATACTGAAACTCTGCCAAATCATCTACTCAAAGTCTCTTACTCTCACACTTCAATATTTATACTCCAACTTTCATCTACTCAGAGTCCGAAGGTTAACAGCTTCAACGTTGAAAAATCGAAGTTCGTCTGTCATGTAGTGAAATTCAAATTTTGATATTTTGAAAATGTTTCTAAGTAGTGACATACGAATTTTCAAGTGGAAAGTTTTTCTGTTATGTGTGAATAGTACTTTCAATTTGCTACAGTGCCTTCGAAATTTGAATTTTGGAACCCCAAAATTCGTCTGTCCGTAGCCGGTTTACAAGGCTCAGTAGTTCACATAGTTCAAAATTCAAATTTTCAAATATCAAAATTCATCTGTCAGAGAGACCTCCTTTCAGACTACAAAATTCGAATTTATAAATACTGTCATTCGTATGTCAATATATCATTGTAACAGACTCACAACCTTAGCTTCTGAAATTTGAATTTTCATGTTCAAAGTTTGTCTGTCAGTGAGCAATTTTGAAATCCAATTTAAGCTTAGTTTCATATGAACTTTGACATACTTTCAGATGAATTTCTATAGTTTTCATAAGTTTCATTTTGTCTGAAATTTGAATTTTCAAAACCCAAAGTTAGTCTGTTGCTAAAAGCTTCTTTCAGATACTTATGAAAATTTGAATTTTGGAAAATCAAAATTCGTCTGTCAGAGAAGCATCTCTTCAGACTTATTCAGTTTTAACTCGAAATTTGAATTTCCAAAGCCAAAGTTCGAATTTCCAACATGACAGTTCAATATAAACCTTTCAAACTTCGTCTGTTGGTGGGTGTTTTTCAAATATTTCATGATTTAACATAAAATCAAGTTTTTAAAACATTTTTTCACCAAATCAAAGTCTTTTACCCATATTTAAACATAACTAATCATCCTACAACAATTGTTGCACAGATTTCTCCAGAATTTCTTCACTTGAGTCTTTTGGGCACCTTTGATATCTTCATTCCAAGCTCTTGAATGTTCATTTGGAATCATCAAAACTCTTGATTCAACAAAAAGGTCTTGCTCTGAAAGCTGCTGAGGAAAAAGAAGAAGAATCTGATGATGGAGATGAGCTAGATGAAGAAACTCTGGCTGTGATGATTAGAAAATTTGGAAGATTTTACAGGAAGAAGAGGAACAAGAAAATCTTCAAAAAGGGAGCAGTTGGAGATAGCAAGAGAGAAGCAAAAGAACATGTCACTTGCTATGAGTGCAAAAAGTAGGGACATATCAAATGGGATTGTCCACAATTCCTTAAGAAGCAAGAGAAAGAAAAGAAAGCTACAGACAAAGGCAAGAAGAAAAGAGCTTACATCTCATCAATATAGGGCAACAGCTAAGATGAAGAAGAAGATGATGAAGATGAAATTGCCAACATCTATCTGATGGCACTTGCCTCTGAAGAAGCTGAAATCCCATGCAATAGTGATCAAGAAGATGATGTATATGAATCTGAACCTTCCTATTCTAAATTGCTGGACGTATTTCATGAGCTGCATGACGAGTTTGTTAAGGTTGCTAAAAAATTGAAGCAAGCTAAGAAAAAGATTAACAAACTAGAATCACAATGCAACATCTCTGAAATTGCCTCCCTACCTATTGTTAAATCTGCTTGCTGTAAATCATGCATTAAACTAAAGCAAACCAATGAATATCTAATAAAAAGCATGTCTAGGCTTACTAAAGGTAAAGATATATTGTTCGCTTTAATGGAAAGTCAAAGAATATCACAGGGAAAGGTTGGGCTTGGCTACAATCCTTGTGCAGTCAAAGAAAAAGAATCAAAATGTATATATGAGACATTTTATGCATGCTAGTGGCAATAGATAGAAAGAACACACTTCACAGCACATTGAATCCTATGATCAATCAAGACATGCAAAACAAAAATATTATCTGCATTGCTTTCTTCCTGCATCTCAATCCAGTAGTCCCTTCACCACCTGTCACTTCTGTAACAAGAAGGAACATATTTCCAGTTTATGTACTTTAAAGAAAAATGGACTTGCCATGAAGGTTAAGTGGGTTCCCAAAGGTACATCTGTATCTAGGGAAAAGACTACTGATAGAAAAGGACCCAAGCAAATTTGGGTACCTAAAAAGAAAATATGAACCTTGTTTTGCAGGTTCATCTTAGAGCTAAACGGAGCAACAAATGGTATATGGACAATGCCTGCTCAATCCATATGACTAGTGATAAGGAGAAGTTCATCACCCTTAGAGACAAGAAAGGAGGAAAGGTGACCTTTAGAGGTGATCAATATGGCAAAATAGTTGGCATTGGCATTGTGGGGAAGAATCCTGAAACATCCATTAAAGAGGTGCTGTTTGTAATTGGCCTCAACCATAATCTGCTAAGTGTGAGTCAGACATGTGACAATGGAAACTGGGTACTATTTGACTCAAAGTTCTACCTGGTCATTAGAAAAAGTGATCACAAAGTAATCCTCAAAGCTCAAAGGGATGGTAACTGCTATACTATTGATCTTGATGAACTTCCTCCCTTAGATTATGTCTGCTTGATTAGCCAGGATAATGATAGTTGGTTGTGGCATAGAAGGTTAGCTCATGTTAATATGAATCAACTATCAAAACTGGTTAAAAATGAGTTAGTCACTGGCCTACCAAAAATCATTTTTGAAAAAGATAAAGAATGTGATGTTTGCCTAAGAGGAAAATAAACTAAATCTTCTTTTAAATCTAAAAACATAGTCACCACAGCCAGACCTCTAGAACTCCTGCATATGGATCTGATTGGTCTATCTAGGGTAAAAAGCATTGGTGGAAATCTGTATGTGCTTGTAATTGTGGATGATTACTCTAGATTTACCTGGACACTATTTCTTTCCTCTAAGAGTGATACATTTGATGCATTTGTAATCTTAGCTAAGAAAGTGTAAAATGAGAAAGGTATTTCTATTGTGTCTATCAGGTCAGATCATGGAGGAGAGTTTGAGAATTCATACTTCCTGGAGTACTGTGATGAGCATGGAATTGATCACAACTTCTTAACTCCAAGAACTCCTCAACAAAATGGAGTAGTGGAAAGGAAGAATAAAACAATTGGAGAGATGGCTAGAGCAATGCTGAATGAAAAAGAACTCTCTCAAGTATTATGGGCTGATGCAGTAAACACAACAAGCTACATCATGAATAGGCCTACATCAGACCAATCCTTGGGAAGACTCCTTATGAGCTGTACAAAGGAAGAAAGCCAAATCTCTTACATCTACATGTGTTCGGCTTAAGTGCTTCATCCACGACAATGAAAAGGAGAATCTGGGTAACTTTGATGCCAAATTTGATGAAGGTATATTTCTGGGCTATTCTAGTAGAAGTAAGGCATATAGAGTCTTTAATAAAAGGTCTAAATTAGTAGAAGAATATGTGCATGTAGTATTCATGGAAAATTAAACTATTTCCAAACATGTCACTGATAAGGAGATCTTATTTCAAACTTTAGAAATTTAGATCTTTCTAATGAAGGCAAAATTGAACCTCCAAAAATTTCTGAATCTATTAACATAGAGGAAGATATTCAGGAGAAAGACCTTGAGAATGAATATAATGAAGACATGTCTCAAGAACTCCCTAGAGCTTGGAGATATCAAAGGAATCATCCTATTGATCAAGTGATAGGGGATGTTCAAGAGAAAGTTTAAACTAGAAAATAGTTAAGGGATCAAATGATAAAATGTGCTTTTATTTCTCAAATTGAACCTAAATGTACTGAAGAAGCCTTAACTGATGAATGCTGAATGTTGGCTATGCAAGATGAGTTAAATTAGTTTGAAAGAAATCAAGTTTGGGATTTAGTGCCCAGACCCAAAAATCATCCTGTCATTGGCACTAAATGGGTTTTTAAACTTGATGAATCTGGATCAATAATCAGAAATAAAGCTAGACTGGTTGCAAAAGGATATAATTAAGAAGAAGGTATTGATTTTGAAGAAACCTTTGCTCCAATAGCTAGATTAGAAGCAATTAGAATTCTGTTAGCATATGCATGCATGAAAAATATTATGTTATATCAAATGGATGTGAAGAGTGCTTTTCTTAATGGATATATCATGGAAGAAGTTTATGTAGACCAACCTCTAGGCTTTGAGGACTCTACAATACCAAATCATGTTTATAAACTAAAGAAAGCCCTTTACGGATTAAAGCAAGCCCCTAGAGCATGGTATGAAAGATTAAGTAATTTTCTAACTGAAAAAGGGTTCGACAGAGGAAAAGTAGATACAACTCTATTCACTAAGAAAGAAAATAAAGATTTACTTATTGTTCAAATCTATGTTGATGATATTATATTCGATACTACTAATGAATCTCTCTGCAAGAATTTTTCTAAGCTAATGCAGGGAGAATTCGAAATATCCATGATGGGTGAACTCAACTTTTTCCTTGGATTGCAAATCAAGCAGTGTGATGATGGTATCTTTCTCAATCAATCCAAGTATCTGAAAGAATTGCTAAAGAAGTTTGGGATGGAGAATGCTAAGCCAATGGGAACACTTATGGCTACTGCAACCAAACTGGATATGGATGAAAAAAGGAAAATGTTTGACATAACCCAGTATAGAAGAATGATTGGATCTCTACTGTATCTAACTGCCGGTAGACCTGACATCATGTTTAGTGTCTGTACGTGTGCAAGGTTCCAGTCATGTCCCAAGGAAACCCATGCTACTGCTGTGAAGCGTATCTTCAGATATCTTATTGGAACCTCATAGATGGGTCTTTGGCATCCTAAAGGAAATGGAAAAGATTTGAAAGGATACACAGATGCTAACTTTGCAGGATCCAAAACTGACAGAAAAAGCACAAGTGGAACATGTCAGTTTCTTGGACGATCCTTGGTTTCATGGTTTAGCAAAAAGCAAAACAGTGTGGCCTTATCCATGGCAGAAGCTGAATATGTTGCAGCTGGAAGCTATTGTGCCCAAATCATCTGGATGAAACAGCAGCTTGAAGATCTTGAGGTTGAGATGAAGGAAATACCAATAATGTGTGACAACCAAAGTGCCATTAACATCACAAAGAATCCTGTCATGCATTCAAGGACAAAACATATTGAAGTTAAGCACCACTTCATAAGGGATCATGTTCTGAAAGGAGAAATCATATTAGAATACATCCCAACAGAGGATCAAGTTGCTGATATCTTAACAAAACCTCTATCAGAAGATAGACACTGCAAAATCAGGAGAGAATTGGGTATGGTAAATCCCAATGAATTGTAAGTAAATCCTTGTGCATCTCTATTTTTAGATTTTCTAACAGTAAATTAATTCTAACTTAAGCATTGGAGAGAGTTTAATGTAAGTTGCAGGTGCTCCTCATGAGTTTGAATGATAGTAGATCTAAAAAATGGACCAAATCAGAATGGAACAGTCAAAAGGAGAAAGAGACAACAAGAAATCTGAGTTCTGGATCCATTCTGTAAGTTTTTAAAGTTGAAATTCATGTTTTAATTGTTTGGTAGATGAATTTCCTTGATAAATTGTGTTTTTGAATGAGTGAGCATGCTCAACATTCGAATTTAGATACCCAACAGATGAACTTTAGCTTGGAACAATTCTCGGTGGTCCCTCAAAATTCGTCTGTTGGTCCTTGAAAGTTCGAATTTTCAAAAATAAAAGATTCAATGTTATCTTTGTCCAACATGATGTTTATACAAATGTCCATTTCATAACATATGCATGTTGGAGAACCTTTACAAAGTATAGAAATTTGAATTTTTGATTCAAAATTCGTCTGTTGAAACGTGCTCACAATATTGAATCTCCAAAAGATGAATTTTCATGTGCATAATTCGTCTGTTGTTTGTTGCAATGATTGTTGCTTGATGCCTGCTCTTTGAAATTTGAACGTTGCTGGAACAAAGTTCATCTGTTCATCTTGTGCTGCTTGGACCAAGCCTCTGTCAGATGAACTTTCAGAAGAAAATTCGTCTGTCAGTAAGCTTTACTGAAACGGTTTAACTTTTAACTACTCGAAGTTCAAATTTTGACTCCTCAAAATTTGTCTGTCAGATGGTTACACACATTAAAACCAACGGTTTTCATCTGAACAGACGCAACCCTATTCATTCCTTCTCAAAGTTTGTTCAAATTCTCTCTTCAATGCTCTTCAATTCTGACCGAAAATCTTCATTTTCCACCGTTTAAACTCCTTTTCGCATCCACTAAACCCATTCTCAGCCTCATTCTGAAACATTCATCCACGAAAATGGCAAGAGTAAAGAATCCTGAAGTTGGAAAGGGAGAGGCACGACCGAAGAGAATGGTCAAATCCCAAAATGCCTTAAAGGAGGGTGAAAAACCGAAGAGAAAAGCCGAATCAAGCAAGGCAACTCCCTCAAAACGACAGAAAACAACCCCAAAGGCAGAATCAAAGAAAGCTGGACCTTCTTCTTTGAAGAAAACAGAGTCTTCGGTCCCTGTTCCTATTGCTGATGCTGTTGCTTCCACTTCCTCCTCCAGTACTGAATTTGGAGAATACCAACTCACGACAATGCCATTATGGAGCACTCCTCAGATTCAGGAAGAATACTCGACCAAGTTTGCAAGTAAAAAGGTAATCAAGCCTCACTGTGTGAACTTGAAAGATTTCTTAGTCTCTAACAATTTTGATGCTGGGATATAGATGCTAAGATATAAGAATCTGTTAGAGATACTGGAGAGGTATGATGATGAAGTGGTTAAGACATGGTATACCTCCCTGAAGAACAATAGCAAGAAGAAGAAGTGGGAGGTCAATCTGAGATCAAGGACCATCTGACTCACAGATGAAACTCTCAATGAAGTGCTGGAAAGCCCAAGATGGCCTCAAGATTGACATCACTACCTTTGGATACATGGATGAGGCAGATACTGCTGATGAAGAAGGTGGCCCCTTTCTGAACTACAAGGAGAGCACAATCCTGACCACTTTGTTCAGAAGAAAGGAGAATAGGCCATTAATAAACTTGCTGATGTCTACTGACCTCAGTGCTCAAGTGAGGATACTACACTATATAGTCTAGAATTATCTTCAACAAAGGAGGTAGCTTCAATCTGATCACAAGGGTAGAGGCACATGTGATGGCAGCAATCATGCATGGAAAGCTCATCAACATGGGACATATCATTCTCCAATGCATGATCAAGGTAAGGGATCAAAGGAAAGACTCCACACTCCCTTATGTAGCAATTATTTCCAAAATTCTACAATATGCTAGAATTCAGCACCTTGAAAAAGAGAAAGGGAAGCCCACTGAGATTTTCAAGGAAGAGGAACTACAAAGAATGGGGATTGAAAGAAATGAAGGAAGATGGATTGGGAAGGGAGTAGGAAAATCTGAAGATCTCTTCTATGATGAAGATGGCTCCCTACAGCAAGAAGGAAATCTGAGGCTCCTGCAAGACCTACACCTCAACCTTCTCAGTCTGTCCCATCTCCATCTCTGCCTGCTCACATTCCATCTACTCCCTCCTCTCATGCCAAGCCAACCAAGATCATTGAGTTGTATGACAGTCTGTTTACACTCATATTAAGCATCAGCGATGAGCAAAATGCTAAGTTTGCTCACCTATAAGATCAGATCCACCAGTTGGCCAAGAACATGAAAGTGGCTGCTGATGCATATGAAGATATTCGGAATACCATTCCTGCCACCTCAGCTAGGATTCTCTGAGCCTGCTAAGTCTCCAACTCCTGAGCCTCCAAGCCCCTTTGAACTAGCCTCTCTTGAGCATGATGATGCTGTAGATGATATTGAGGTTGCTGGTACATTGAACACACCAAGTGCTGGTCCTCCCTTGGACTATGGTATGGAAGAAGAAGGCCCTCGAGATTCAAGCTCTCATGACCCCATTCCAACAGATGCTTAAGAGTCAATCCTATCCCAATAAGAATATGAGCAAGTAGAAAGATTAGTGGCAGCTATCTCCACTTCTCCATTCATGCAGGCTGCCCTAAATGAAGAAAAAAGCATTATGCCTTTTGTTGATCTGGAAGCCATTGTACACAATGCTCTCTTGCAAGCTCAGAGAAGAAGGCTTGAAGAAATGTTTCCTCCTCCTGCTCCCTCACCTGTTACATATTATGATTTCTTGGAGGAAAGAAGGGCACAATTGGCAGTCACAAGGTAAGAACTTTCTGAACTTCTTGATATTTCTGATGATGAAGATGAAAACACAAGTTCTAAAGTTTCTGGATCCTTGCCAAAGCTCAATCCAAAAATGCCATTTGTCCCTGTGCCTCTTCAAGCTATTCCGGTGTTTCAGATCCCTCCTCCTGCTAATTTTGTTCACCTTCCTGATGATGCCCAAAAGGGGGAGAAGAGTGAGCAAACTGGAAAGTCTACTGCTGAGCCTTCTAGAAAGACTTATAGCAAGAAGACCAAGTCAAAGAAAAAGTGATTAGAACTTAGGCTTGGGTCCACTTGTAGTGCTATATTTTGGTTCTATTGTTTGTGTTTTGTGTTTCTGTGATATCTTGCATTAATTGTCTATTGTACAGCAAAATTTGATGAAATGAAAGAATTCCTTGGTTGCAATGATCTGTTCTTATTAATCTTTGAATCTCTTTACTTGATCATGATAGCCTTTGGATTATAATGCATATGTCGAGGGGGAGCTTGTTAAAGCAAACCTAAGTACTAATCCAGTTTGTAAGTTATTTTGTCATCATCAAAAAGGGGGAGAATGTTGAATCAAGTGTTTTGATGATTCCAAACCAACCTTCAAGAGCTTGGAGCAAAGATATCAAAGGTGCACAAAAGGTTTCAAGTAAAGAAATTTGGAGAAATCAGTACAAGAATAGATGTAGAATGTTTAGTTATGTTTTAATTTGAGTAAAAGACTTTGATTTGGTGAAAAGATGTTTTAAAACCTTGATTCTATATTAATTCATGGAATATTTGAAAAACGCCCTCCAACAGACGAAGTTTGAAAGGTTTACACTGATCTGCTATTTTAAAAATTTGAACTTTGCCTCTGGAAATTTGAATTTCATATTGAAAATAACCAAGTATGAAGAGAGCCTTCTCTGACAGATGAATTTTGTATTTCGAAAATTCAAACTTTGACCTATGTTTGAAAAGAGTCTGAAAAGATCCCTTCTCTGACAGACGAACTTTGGTGTTGAAAATTTGAATTTCATACAAAATGCAACTTATGAAAATTGAAAAATTCATCTGAAAATATGTCAAAATACATCTGAAAAAAAGTTTAGAAAGAACTTTAAATTTGCTCACTGACAAACAAACTTTGAACATGAAAATTCAAATTTCAGAAACAAAGTTTGTGAGTCTGTTGTGTAGATATGTTGATGTACGAATAACAATACTCATAAATTTAAATTTTAAAGTGAGTCTGAAAAGAGGTCTCTCTGATAGATGAACTTTGCCCCTTGAAAATTCAAATTTCGAATTCATAAACTATAGTGCCTCATTGAACCAGCTTCTGACAGGCGAATTTCGGGGTTCCAAAATTTGAATTTCGAGGGCGCTATAGCAAATTGAATTTACTGTTCACACTTGACAGAACAACTTTAAACATGGAAATTCGTATGTTCCAATATAGAATCATTTTCTAAAAATGAAAATTCAAATTTTGATTCACAACAGACAAACTTCAGAAGTTCAATGTTAAAGGTTGTAACTTTCAGTTTCTGCGAAATTGTTGACCAACTGAAATTCGAACTTTGAGTGTCAGAAGCATTAAATGCGGTTGGTGAATGTATAGTTTCTTTGTATAACCATTGGGTAACGTCTCTAACGGCTAGATCTTGTCTCTAACGACTAGTTGAGGCAGAAATCTATAAATAGAACTTCATTTGAAGATGTGGGTAATGATTTTAACTTTGTATATACTGATACTCTACCAAATCATCTACTCAAAGTCTCTTACTCTAACATTTCAATATTTGTACTCCAACTTTCATATTCACTCTGATTAAAAGAGTTTATTAGTTGTACATAATCTTATCTTCATCTGGAAGATAGATTTTCTTGTGAGGGGATATCACAAGGGATTGGGGAAGCACTAAGTGAGAGTGCAAAGAGTGAAAGTGTGAGCTCTAGAAACAGAGCATCAACTTTGTACTGTGGCATTTGTAAGAAGCCCACTGAATTCTTGCAGAATAGTAGAAAATCTCAAGTGGTGACTTGGGGACTGGACGTAGGTCAAGTTAAGAGACCGAACTAGGATAAATATCTGAGTCTTCTCTTCCCTACTGCTACTTTTACTATTTATTCATTTATACTTTGTTTTACCATTGCACCTTGCTTTCTTCACTTTCTTGACGTTTTGCAGAAAATTTTTAATCTTTCCAATTCACCCCCCTCTTGGGAAGCCAGCTTATCTAACAGGTGCCTCCCTTGTTATGACAACCTGGTTCAATGTTCAGATTTGTGTCTAACGACTAGTTGGCTTGTCCTAACAACCTACCAAGCTCTCACAAGCATCAAATGCAGTAGGTGAACAGTAAAACAAACTTAGTAATAGCTACCTAATGTTTCAAATGGTTAGATTTCCTTGAAATCTATATATAGAACCACATTTTATGGAATCAAGTGTTTTGATGATCCTAAACAACCAGAGCTTGGAAGGAGAATATCAAATGAGAAGATCAAGTGAAGAAATCCATTAAAGTAAATGTGAAGACTTAGTCTTTAGGATTTCTTCATCTGTAATTTGGGTAAAAAGCTTTAACTATAACTTATTTATGTTATCACAGCATTTAAACGACTAATTTCATAGTTATCCTATGTTAGCATACATTAAATTTGGAAAATATTGACTAACAAATGAATTTTGTTATTGACTCTTATGTATTTTATGCAAAATTTGAACTCTGCTTTGTAAAATTCGAATATACAAAGGTTTCATCTCTGACAGACAAATTTCAGTTATGAAAATTGAATTTTGGACAAGCATTGTTGTGAATTTGTATAAAATTCATATGAAACTTAGTCAAAATTTAAAAGTTAGTAAACTTCAAAGAGAGTTCAGAGACACCTTATCTGACGGACGAATTTTGAACCTTAAAATTTGAATTTTGAGTTATGAACTTCTGAGTCTCGTTAGAGGATATCTCTAATAGACAAATTTTGTAATCCAAAATTTAAATTTCACAAAGGAGAACTTTTGTGCCAAGTTTAATAAGCCTCTGATAGATAAATTTTAGAATTTGAAAATTGAATTCTGAGTGTATTGTGAAAAATATGAGACTACTGTTCAAACTTAACAGACACTCTTTTGATGTGAAAATTAATATGTTCTAACATGAGATGTCTTTGACAAACTCAAAATTCAAATGTCACATTTGAATAGACGAATGTTGAAGTTCAACGTTAAAAATTTTTAACCTTTTGTCTCTACGAAATTTGTCTATTGTAACACCCCATACCTAGACTCATTTCCTATGCATTAAACTATATTTAAGTCCATCAATGCTTGATTAGAGACTTGATTATATAAAACAACTTAAACCAATTTATTTCATTTGAGGTACTATTCCCTTAATCAACTTCTTTTCACCCGGTGAACTTTGAAAATTCATAACTAAATCAATAAAAATCATATTGATATGGTTGAAGTCTCTAAATATAGCTTAAAGATTATATACATGGGAAAAATGTTGATCATGGAAATTACATGGCCAATTTATACAGTAAATTCGTATTATCTTCACTATAGCAATGGTCATTTTTGCCCTTATCTGATTCTAGCCATAATTTTGAAAAATTACCATAAATCATACATAACTCCAATTTGAGTGATCTTTATGTCTATGGAAAGCTACATATGTCTAGTTTTCATACATATAAAACACTCATATATTGAACATATCAAGGTCTATACAATACTTCGAATTCTGAACAGTGTTCAGAAAGGTCTCTTGCATTCTTCCTATTTTCCAATATACACATTAATATATACATACATAGCCATAGCTTGCCTTTATCTTACATGATACTCCATAACCACCTAGAGGAACATATTAACATGGAAACACAGCATGATCATGTCCCATAAGATTTTATATAACATCTCATATAATAGTATCAACCTAAGCATCATTATCTTGAACATTAACTTGCTTCTCCTTGCCTTTCCTTTCTTGGGTAATCATGTCATAACTTGACCCTAAAATTTGTTAGACATTTGGAAAGGGGTGAGATTCAAAGAATCTCAGTAGTAACTACCATGCATGCTCATATATCATCATACATTGCAAACTTTTATGAAACATACATTAAACTCTCATTTAAAGTCATTTGTTGACAAACATTTTCTAAATTATAAACATTCCTAGGGTTAAATACCATTTAAACAACATATCCAATCAATTCAATCCATCACAAAACATCAATACAATCAACAATTACATCAAGTAAGCATATTGACAACCATAACAATATATAGGCACAATGTGGTTAGTTAACTATCTTGTGGATTTTCAATGACTTTCAAACCTTGTACACCTATTCTTTGGTCTTGCAGCCCTTCTTTGAATCCTAATGCATCACAAAATATGGTCATTAACCATTGATTATACAATTTTCTTTACAAAGTGCTCATTTGAACTAAAATTTGCACTTTATTATCCATAAAGCATTCCTTATACAACATACTTGTTTCTACCTAATTTGGACCCAAAGAATCCATTTTTGAAGTCAAAAACTTGAAATTACCTTCCTATATTGAACCTTGATTAGGAAAAAAATTACAATAAATCATAGAAAAATAACTAACTGATTAATTTGTAATCTAATGGCATATTCTTGCACCTTATGGCCTATATAACACTTTTCATGGTTTAGTTTCTCCATACCTTCATTTTCTCTCTCTACCCTCTACTCTCTCTCTAGGAAGAAACTTTTAGTGGAAAAATAGGAGAGAATAAGCCATAAAACTCTTCCAAACTAAAGGGTACACAAGATTATGGCTATAAGATATTACCTTGAGCTTGTGAGCACCAAACTTTGCCTTTTATCTTCTCCTTTTTGTCTTCAAAATTCAAGAGCTCTCTCACTCTTTTCCTTTCTATTTCAGACGTGAAAGTGTGCTCAAGAAGATGGATTAAGTGATTAATAAGAGTGGTTAAGGGATAAGATAATAATACCTAACCTTGTTACTTTATTATTTAACTTTAGTTACTTAAATTTTAATAAAGTTTTTCCAACAATTTCCTTCATGTGCCACTCAGCAATCAGACATTTTTCATCCCCTTTCTGGCCAAAAATTGCTTAAATAATCTTTATGGACCAAAATACCCTGTACCGATTAAATTTATCCATATCGATTAGGTATTTTTACCAAAATTGTTATTAAATTGGTACAGGATTATCCAACAATTACTTTTAGTCCAAAATCACTATTTTGATCCAAAACATATTTTACCAAGGCCCCACTAATTTTTCTTCAATTACTGCTGCCTTTTCTTGCAGTCCAAACTGACTTTTATCGGGTAAAATACCAATATTAAATCCTAATTACCTAATAAATATTATTGAGCTTGATAAATTCCATGCTATATTTCATTGGACTTAACTCATTCAGAGCTTCATTTTAACTATAATTTTTTATATTTATAAAAATGCCCTTAACTTGGGACCAATTTATAATGTTTAAAACTTTCGGGTCATTAGATGTCATTTATCCCAAAATTCATAAACTTTCCATAATCCTCGAGTCCATCGCCTTCTTTTTTTTTTTTTCTTTTGTCTTTTTTTTAGGGATAAAATCATCATTTTCTCCTTTTTCCTTTCAACTGAGATAATTGATCTCTTTATCCTATTTCATGTCAAATGGTATAAACCCATTTTTACAAATACTTTATAGATTTTGAAATATTGAGCCTTGAATATCCAGAAAATTTCAAGATATTAAATCTATTAAATCTCAATATTTGAATTTTGGCATGTCAGACATATTAAATGCAGTTAGTAAAGGGTTATTTCTGCAGAGTAACCATTGGTTAAAGTTTCTAATGGCTAGATCTTATGTCTAACGACTAGTTAAACCATAAATCTATAAATAGAATTTCATTTGAAGTTGTAGGAAACAAATTTAATGTTGTGTGTGTTAAAACTCTACGAAATTTATATGTCAAAGCCTTTTTAACCACATACTGCATTTATTGCACTTTAACTTTTATATCCACTCTATTTTAGAGAGTATTTATTCTATATAAAAATATTTTCTTCATCCAGAAGAAGGATTCTTTATGAAGGGAGTCACAAAGGGAATTGGAAAACACTTGTAAGAGTGTCCAGAGTAGAATCTAAGTGTTCTAAGAACATAGCACAAATCTGTATTGAGGCATTACAAGGAGCCCGTTGAATTCTTACTGATAGTAAAAATCTCAAGTGGTGACTTGGGGACTGGATGTAGGTCAAGTGGATCAAACCGAACTAAGATAAATTTCTGAGTCCTTTCTTCCTTTATCTTGCATTCACTATTATTCTTACTAAACTCTATTTTTTTGCAAAATTTCACTTTCACCGTGAACTTATAATTTTGCAGAAAAATTTTGAACTTCCCAATTTACCTCCACCCTTAGGAAGCCAGCAATCCTAACAAGTAGTATCAGAGTTTAGACTCCTAACTGAAGGATTTAACCATCTGGGAGAACAAATGGCTGACTTTAGAGAAAGTATATTACAAAAGGGTAACAATACCAACAGACCTCCAGATTTCAGTGGAGAACATTATAGATATTGAAAAATGAGGATGCAAATATATCTTTAGCCCGTAGACCTGGAGATCTAGTCAGTTATAACAAAAGGTGACTTTGTGCTTATGAAGCTATATGATGATGGCAAATACGAAGAGAAACCTGAAGAGGAATGGAATGATGAAAACAAGAGAAGAGTTTTTCTAAATTTCAAAGCAAAACACTATCTAGTCAATGCTCTCAACTAGGACGAATTCTACAGAGTCTCCTATTATTCCACAGCCAAAGAAATGTGGGACACTCTGGAGATTGCACATGTAGGAACCACTAGAGTGAGAGAAAACAAGTTAAACTCTTGCATTGGCATGTATGAAAGCTTCAAAATGAATGAGGGAAAAAGTATTAAGGATCTGCAGAAGAGGTTCATTTTCATTGTGAACTAGCTAAACTTGGGAAGGAATACTCTTAATTTGAAAAGGTCAAGAAAATTCTCAGAGCCCTACCCAATGAATGACAACCTAAGGTGATAGTTCTAGAAGAAGCTAGAGGAGAATCAGTGACCTCTATCATAGCTCTCTTTAGTAGCATTGAAGAATATGAGGGGAAGATGAAGGCTCTCAAAGATGCAGGCCAAGATAAGAAGAAGAAGAGTCTGGTATTGAAAGCTACAAAAGAAGAGAAAGAAGACTTTGATAATAAAGAAGAGCTGGATGAGTAAACTCTTGCACTACTAGTCAGAAAATTTGGAAAATTATATTGGAAGAAGAGAAGCAAGAAATTCTTCAAGAAAAGAGCAGGAATAAGCAACAAAAGATAGAACAAAGAATCTATAACCTACTATGAGTGTAAGAAGCAAGGGCACATCAAATGGCAATGTCCACAGTTCCTGAAAAAGCAAGAAAATGAAAAGAAAAAGCAACTAATAAGAGCAAAAAAGAAAAAGGCATATATCTCCTCAATCTAGGGCAATAACTCAGATGAAGAAGATGAAGATGAGGAAAAGATTGCTAACATATGCTTGATGACACTTGCTGAAGAAGGAGCACAGAATCAATCTGAAAGTGAAATATGAAGATGAGGTAAATGATTCTGACTCTTCTTACTCTGAATTGCTTCATGCATTTCATGACCTGCATGCTGTGTTCATCAAAATTGCAAAAGAACTGAAACTGGCTAAAAGAAAGATTAACAAACTAGAATTAGAATGTAAAATACTTGACATTTCATCATAGCATAGACATGCCTGTTGCACATCATGCATTGAGCATAGAAAGAATAATGATTATCTTCTCAAAAGTCTAGCTAATCTTACAAAAGGCAAAGAAATTCCATATACATTACTAGGTAGTCAGAGGATTGCACAAGGCAAGACTGGTCTCGATTATGACCCTTATGTAGTCAAAGAAAAGATCAAGAAGAAAAACCAAAATCTGTACTTGAGCTATTTTATGCGTGCAGATGGATATGAGAAGAAAAGTGACTTCTTGAAAAATATTAAATCTCATACTCGACTAAATATTTGAATCAAAAATATTATCTGCATTGCTTTCTTCCTGCATCTCAATCAAGCAATCCCTTTATCACCTACCACTTCTGTAATAAGAAGGGAACACATCTCCAATTCATGCTCCTTAAGGAAAAATGGACTTGGTAGGAAGGTAGAATGGGTTCCCAAATGTACATTTGCACCTATTGAGAATGCCACTAACAGAAAAGAGCCCAAACATATTTGGGTACCCAAGAAGAAAGACTAAATTCCGTTTTATCATATATCTTAGAGCTAGCAAGAGCAACAAATTGTACATAGACAATGCATGCTCAAGACATATTACTGGTGATAAGGACAAGTTCATCACCCTTAGAGACAAGAAAGGAGGAAAAGTGACATTTGGAGGTGACCAATATGGCAAAGTGGTTGGCATTGGCATCATGGGCCAAAATCCAGAGACATCTATTGCTATTTATAATTGGTCTCAACCACAACTTGTTTAATGTGAGTCAGACTTGTGATAAAGGAAATTTTGGTGTTGTTTGACTCAAAGTACTGCTTGGTCATCAGAAAAAGTGATCACAAGATTTTCCACAAAGCTTAAAGGGACAATAATTGCTATCCTATTGATTTAGATTATTTCCCTAATCTAGATTCCATATGCTTAATTAGTGAAGACAATGAGAGTTGGTTGTGCCATAGAAGACTAGCACATGTTAACATGAACCAGCTAAATAAGCTAATTAAAAATAAGTTAGTTACTTGTTTATCTAAAATCTCATTTGAAAAGGATAGAGAATGTGATGCTTGTCTTAAAAAGAAACAAACTAAGTCCTCTTTCAAATCTAAAAATGTCATCTCCACATCTAGACCATTTCAGTTGCTACATATGAATTTGAGAGGTCTATCTAGAGTAAAAAGTATTTGTGAAAATCTGTATATGTTAGTGATTATGGATGACTATTCTAGATTTACTTAGAATTTATTTCTTTCCTCCAAAGATGAGACATTTAATGAATTTGTAACCTTAGCTAAGAAAGTGTAAAATGATAAGGGTATTTCTATTGTGTCCATCAGATCTGATCATAGAGGGGAATTCAAAAACTCAAGCTTCTTTGAGTACTGTGAAGAACATGGAATTGATCACGATTTCTCTGCTCCAAGAACATCTCAGCAAAATGGCATGGCAGAGAGGATGAACAGAACTTGGGAGAAATGGCAAGAGCAATGCTGAATGAGAAAGAACTTACTCAATACTTCTGGGCTGATGCAGTGAACATAACTAACTACATCATCAATAGAGCATACATCAGACCAATCTTGGGGAAGACACCTTATGAGCTCTACAAAGAAAGGAAGCCAAATCTCTCATATTTGCATGTATTTGGATGTAAGTGCTTCATTCACAAAAATGGAAAAGAAAATTTAGGTAAGTTTGATGCCAAATCAAATGAAGATATATTTCTTCGTTATTCAAGTAAGAGTAAAGCATATAGAGTATTTAATAAAAAGTTTAAGACCATAGAAGAATATTTGCATATAGTATTCATTGAAAATGAAACTATTTCTAAACCTGACTTAGATAAGGATGAGCTAATTTCCAGTCTTAAAAACATGAACCTCTCTAAAGAAGATAAAACTGAACCACCAAAAATATCAGAATCTACTGCTACAGAGGAAGATATTCAGGAGAAAGATCTAGAATTTGAAGATAATGAAGTAATTTCTCTAAAACTACCTAGAGTTTGGAGATATCAAAGGAGTCATCCTGTTGATCAAGTGATTGGGGATGTTCAAGAGAATGTTAAAACAAGAAGGCAACTTAGAGATCAAATAAATCACTGTGCATTTATTTCTCAAATTGAACCTAGTTGTATTAAAGAAGCATTAAGTAATGAGTACTGGATAATGGCTATGCAAGAAGAACTAAATCAATTTGAGAGAAATCAAGTATGGGATTTAGTGCCTAGGCTTGATGATCATCCTATTATTGGAACAAAATGGGTGTTTAGAAACAAACTTGATGAATCTAGAACAATAGTTAGAAACAAAACTAGATTGGTAGCTAAGGGATATAATCAAGAAGAAGGTATAGATTATAAGAAAACTTTTGCTCTGATTGCAAGATTGGAAGCAATAAGGACCCTCCTAACATATGCATGTATAAAAGACATTATGTTGTATCAAATAGATGTAAAAAGTGCTTTTCTGAATGGTTATATCATTGAAGAAGTTTATGTTAACTAACCTCCAGACTTTGAGGACTCAACAAAACAAAACCATGTATATAAACTAAAGAAAGCTCTCTATGGTTTAAAACAAGCACCTACAGTATGGTACAAAAGATTAAGTAACTTCCTAATTGAAAAGGGATTTAATAGAGGAAAAATCGATACAACTCTATTTACTAAAAAGGAAAACAAATATTTACTTATTGTTCAAATATATGTCGATGATATTATATTTGTAACATCCAAATTTCTAGGTCTATGTTTTAATCATAATAAGATGATGTGTTTTGCATTATAGTGCTGAAAGCATGATTGGAAAACATGTTGCAATCAATATGCTCTTTAAATGATATAAAGGACAGAGTGGTCATTTTACAAATTCAATCCTTAATTAGAATTAATTTTGTCCAGTAAAAAATATGCAAAGTACATGTCATATAAAAGCTCTTGACGAGCCGATTCCAATGATATAAGTTTTGTTTCACCGGGAGGTCTCAATTGGAAGATAAATCGATTGGAAAATAAAGTGACAGGTGGGGTCGATGGGAGTCAAAACTAAATAGTAAAAGTTTTGGGGCCTTATAGGTAAATATTTTCTAACAAATAAAATAGACAGTTATAAACCTTAAACCCGATATAATTTATACTACATATAGAATGCAAATAGCTCCAATTGATGAAGAAAACGCCTACCCT
This sequence comes from Adenanthera pavonina, assembly GCA_026686845.1. Classification (NCBI taxonomy): domain Eukaryota; kingdom Viridiplantae; phylum Streptophyta; class Magnoliopsida; order Fabales; family Fabaceae; genus Adenanthera; species Adenanthera pavonina. The sequence continues at coordinate 2,573,645 of JAIVEN010000019.1, read as the reverse complement.
TTGTTAAAAAATGTGCAGAATCCATTTAGGCCAATAAAAAATTAAGTTGACAATTGGAAAATTATTTTCTCATTCTCCTCTCTTTTTGGTAAATTTATATAGGGAATTATGGTGTAATTTTTCCTCTCTTTTCTCTTTTCTCTCACTCACGTTCAGAACTCCTTCGGACAAGAAATTTTCGGTCAAGACTTTTCATCGCCTTTTCTCCACATGGTCCAGCTAATGAAGAGAAGAATTCCACTCAAAATTTTACTCTTTTACTATGTGTTCAGTCAGGAAAAATGGAAATTTATTCTACAAATTAATATAATTAGATTTTATGAAGAGATTAAGTGATGATGTCATGGATGATGCCACTTAACAAACTTAGACCATTAGATTGAATAAAGATGGAGGGCTAGGATCAGATTTTAACCTCTATAAATATTGGACATCCCTCCCCATTCTGTACCCATTTTTTGGCCGAAGGGAAGAAGCCCAAGAGAGAGAAAAAGAAGCTAAAAGGAGAAGGAAAAATGGAGAAAGGAAAGAAGAAAGGAAAATCCAAGGAAGCAAGGTAAGAATTTTTCTTTTAAATTCTGAACTTACGGTTTAGGTTTTAGATAGGAAAATGAGGTTTCCAAGTAAATAAGGTAGTAGAAAGCAAGAACTACTAAAGATTTGATGTGATTGTTGGAAACTCTTCCCTTTTTCCTCTTAATGATAATTTCGACCATAACTAGAATTTAGGGAAGAAATGCATGTTTCATAAAGAAAATATTACAAAAAAAAAAGCATGCTTTAATAAGATTGAAGTGTAAGCATGAGTTATGGCATAAAAGAATTGAAATTTCTTTTGTGCCTTAAGATGATCAGTTCTAGCCAAGAAGAAAAGTGAAGGTGGGAGATGGAATTTTATAAAACTAATGTTAGAAATAGATTCCTCGTATAAGAATTGGCTAGGAAAGAGTATTATTTGGAGGATTAAGCTTAGAATGAACAATATGAATTTTTAAGGCATAAACACACTTTAAATTGTCTTATGAAGAATGAAATAATTTATCATGATTATATGATTATTTATAGGTTTGGGAAAATGTAAGGAAGTGATTGGGAAAGAATCCAAGCAAGAGGATTCAAGTTTAAAGACAAAATGGTAAAGCTTCAAGGTAGTATTCTTGCCTTGCTTTTATATTTTGCACAGTTATGTTTTATCCATGTTTTATGAAATGATTGTGTTACCATGTTGTTGCTTTGATTGTTTATTAGATTGACTGGCTGTTTATGTAATAAGGGCTTTACTTGGGATGTCCTGTTTTTAAGCCGTTATGCTGCTGAAATTTTTATAGCTGACATGATATTTTCATGTATTTTTAATAAATTGTGCTATGCTATGAATGTTTTTATGAAATGTAATGGTGTTTAAGCATGTGCAAGTTTACTACTGAGATGCCCAATCTCATTCCCCCAAGTTACTAACCATGCTAGGTAATGGAAAGACTATGAAGGAAAGCAAAAAGAAGGAGAAAAATATGAGGCATGCTTTATGTATTATATTATGATTATGTATGAGTGATGTATTATGATCCTATGTGATTTATGGGTAAGCATGGTAGATGTTATTGAAATATGAAATGATATTAAATATTTACGAAAGTATATATGATTCCCTTATATACCGTTCTACCATGTTGATATTTGGGAATGTACAAGAATGTTATGGTCAGGGAATTGAGCCAAATTATGTTTCCTCTTGTTAAAGGATATGATGTGCTTTATGAGAAAGCAGGTTTTACATCATTTACCATATATGGATTAAGTTATGGTTTAAAAGAAGTATAAGGGCTAAAACTGGACAGTTTTTGGAAACTGTAAATTTACTATGAATATTGTTTGAGATTTAAGGGATGTATAAAATTTGTATAGCACTCCAAAAATTCAGTGGTTATATATATGGAAATAAATGTGTCTTGGATTTAATTTTCCACTAGTTTGAATACTTTTAGAGTTATATAAATGAATTTATGTATGTTTCTCCAAAACTGTTCCAATAGAGAATTATCCTGACCCTAGAGGATTTAAAAAGATCCTCTGCTACGTACATATTGAATAAATGTACAAAATAAATATTTATAAAAAGTAGACATACAAGGCTTTCAAATGATATAAAGATAGCACAAAATAGCTCTGTGTATGTTGAGAAATTAATTTTTAAATTAAGGGTCAGAAATAGGACAGAAACTAGAAATAGGGGAATAAACAGTAAATTAAAGAAATAAACTGTATAAATTGACTTAATAAAATTCCAGTTTCATATTTTTCCCACTAAATTCAGAATGTTCTATAATTTTATGGACTTGAACCATAGTGAAATTATTTTTATATATTTAGTTATGAATTTCTGAAATTTTCTGCGCAATAGTGTGAATAGTGATGGAAATGAAATTTTAAATTTTGAGACTTTTAGTTGGTTCAAGTTCTCAAGAGCCACTTTTCTGTATGCAAAATAGGTAATATTCATTAGAAAAGTGTTCAAAGATAAGGTGTGACAATATTTGGTGCCACTAATGAACCTTTGTGCAAGGATTTCTCTAAGCTAATGCGGAGTGAATTCGAGATGTCAATTATGAGAGAACTCAACTTTTTCCTTGTACTGTAAATCAAACAATGTGATGATAGCATCTTCCTAAATCAATCAAAATATCTAAAAGAGTTGATGAAGAAATTCAGGATGGAAAATGCTAAGTTAATGGGAACTCTAATGGCCTCTGCCACAAAGCTTGATATGGATGAAGGAGAAAAATCATTTGACATAACTCAATATAGAAGAATGATTGGTTCCTTACTGTACCTAACGGCTAGTAGACCTGACATCATGTTCAGTGCCTGCATATGTGTAAGGTTTCAATCATGTCCCAAAGAGTATCATGCCACAACTGTAAAGAGAATATTCAAATATTTACATGGAACATCACAAATAGGACTCTAGTATTCAAAAGGAAATGGAGAAGAGCCCATTGGTTATACTAATGCCGATTTCGCTGGATCAAGGACTGATAGAAAAAGCACAAGTGATACATGCAAATTTCTTAGAGGATCTTTAGTCTCATGGTTCAGCAAGAAATAGAATAGCATGGATCCCTCTATAGCAGAAGCTGAATACATAACTGCTGGAAGCTGCTATGCTTAAATCCTTTGGATGAAGCAACAACTGGAAGATCTTGCAATTGAGATGAAGGAAATACTTATGAGATGTGATAATCAAAATGCCATCAACATCATAAGGAATCCAGTGATGAATTCAAGGACAAACTACATTGAGATCAGATACCATTTCATAAGGGATCATGTTCTAAAAAGAGACATCATATTGGAATTTGTCCCTACAGAAGATTAACTTGCATGTATCTTGACCAAGCCACTCCTCAAGCATAGATACTGTAAAATTAGAAGAGAATTGAGAATGGTAAATCTTAATAAATTGCAAGCATACTTTTATCCAAATTTGTTTACATTCTAAAGTTAATCTACTAAATCATACTCTAACTTAAGCATTAAAGTACGTTGTAGGTACTCCTTATAAGCCTATATAATAAGAATTCAAAATGATGGAGCATCATGCATCTGAGCAATCAACATTTTTTTAAGAAGATTGGAAATTCAAATGTTTAGCATTTGTTTGTAAGGTCATTCCTGCAAAATTCGTATTTTGACTACTAATAGACAAATTTTCATACTCCATCCAGCTTTTTAAATGAATTTAAATGTTAAAATTTTAACTTTAAGCATTAACAATCATATTTCAGTGCCTCACATGTCTTAGATGCTTTATTGAGTAATTTTGTTTGTTTGAAATTCGAATTTTGGCAGTATAATAGTCGAATTTCAGTGCCTTATGTGATATACTTGTATCTCAACTTGCTAGAAATTCATCTGTTGATTGACGAAAATTCAAATTTTGAATGCTGATATATGTGTTAGCTTTGTATGTGTAGGCAACATTTGAATTTTGATGATTCAACATTCACATTTTAGATATTTCTTCATAAAGTCTCAAAATATGAACTTTGAATCCCAACATTCGTCTGTTGAATTTCTTATGGTTGCATATCTTCGGTAAAAGGCTTCAAAATTTGAACTTTGAAGACATAAAGTTTGTCTGTTGAAATGTTTGTTGATGTTCAGTCACTGACAGAAGAACTTCAAGGATGAAAATTTGTCTGTCAAGACAGTTTCTTTGTACTATGTAGGCAACGTAACTAACTAAAATTCGAATTTTGGCTACCAAAATTTGTCTGTTGAATGGTTACAAAAGAAAATCCAAAAAGTCATGCTCTGAACAGATGTAACCCTATATGTCTTTCAACCGAAGCTATTACTCTCCCCTCCCAACCATCCTTAAATTCCTTTGGTTAAACCTCATTTTCCACCGATAAAACTTCAAACCGAACCTCATAAACATCTTCAGAGCATCTTTCCATACAAATCTCTCACAAAAATGGCTAAAGTGAAAAGTGCAAACATTAGGAAAGAGCAAGCTAGACCCAAACATTCCACCAAATCTCAGTATGCTTCAAAGGAAGCAGACACGCATGAAAGAAAGGTCAAATCCAGTAAAGAGACTCCATCAAAGAAACAAAAAACAACTCCAAGGGAAAAATTGAAGAAATCAATCCCTGCTGGCCCTACGTCTAGCACTAAGTCAGAAGAATTGTAGATGACTACAAAGTCTCCCTACAGCTCTAAACAAATCTTCAAGGAATTTACCATAAAGTTTGCTGCAAAGAAGGTAATAACTGCTCACTGCATCAATTTAGAGGAATTTCTAGTTTTAAACAATTTTGATGCTGGAATTTGGTGTTGATAATCTCGGTAAACATGTAGCAGATAACAACACTGAATTCCTCCCATGGATCCATCAATGTTGCTTAAATCGAGATATAGAGAAGAATTTTTTTTTTACCTTTGATGCATAGCTTTTCAGGTTTTTCTTCTATTATCGGACCTTAGGAATTGATGCTTCTAATCAATTTCCTTTACCGGTATCTACATGAACAGTGAATCTAACTCGAACGGTGTGCTAGCACCACTATTCATGAACGTTCGTACACCTGAGGTCTCTGTGTGTCCATACACTTCGTCTCTCTAAGTGTGCTACCGTTCACTCTCTCTAGGGTGGTAGGAGACTCGTCTCTTAATTCTATATATAATAACCCTAGTCTTTATCATTATATAGATAGGGTTTAATATTTGATTAATTTAAATCAAATCAAATATTAATTAAATAGATTAGTTTAAATTTAAATCTATCTAATAGATTAAATCTAAATTAACTATCTAATCTAAATCTAGAATCTAATCTAAATTTAATTTATCATATAAATCAAATTCAAATTATCACATCAGTTTAAATTTAAATCTATCACATAAAATTAAATTTAAAACTAATTCATTTAAAATAAATAAATGATATATATTTTGAAATATATTCAATATATGAAATATATATAATATATCAAACATGTATATATATATTTCAAATTTTAGAAGATATATCAAATTATTTATAAAATTCCCCCACCCTAAATTAAACATTAAATTTATCAAATCTAGACATATCTTAGGTTCAATGAATATGGACATTCTTGTTTGAGTTGGCCTATTCTTGTGTGCGACCCTGCAGGTCTATATGATGTTGGTCATGGGGCAATGACACTATTGTACCCACAAATCACAAGTGGTCTCTAACAAGACATTGTAACTATCCAAATCATATGAGATCGGTGATCTGATGCAACCTATTATATAACTCTATCACATCTCTTTTGTCTCACGATATATAGGTCAAGTATGAGGTGTTGAATCAAGAAGTTTTGATGATTCCAAATCAACCTTCAAGAGCTTGGAATAAAGATATCAAAGGTGCCCAAAAGGTTTCAAGTTCTGGATAAATCTGTGCAAAGATAGATGTAGGATATTTAGTAGTGTTTTATTTAAGTAAAAGACTTTGATTTCATGAAAAGATGTTTTAAAACCTTGATTCTATGTTAAATCATGGAATAATTGAAAAACACCCACTAACAGACGAAGTTTGAAAGGTTAATACCAATCTGTCATAGTGGAAATTCAAACTTTGGCTTTGGAAATTCAAATTTCGCATTGAAACTGAATAAGTTTGAAGGGAGGTTTCTCTGACGGATGAATTTTGACTTGGGAAAATTCGAATTTTGATGTGTCTAAAAGAAGCTTTCAATAACAGATGAACTTTGGATTTTGAAAATTCAAATTTCAGACAAAATGAATCTTATGAAAACTAAAGAAATTCATCTGAAATTATGTCAAAGTTCATCTGAAACCAAGTTTGGATTGAATTTCAAAATTGCTCACTGACAGACGAACTTTAAACATGAAAATTTGAATTTCAAAAACTAAGCTTGTGAGTCTGTTGCAATGATATGTTGACATACGAATGACAGTATTTATAAATTCGAATTTTGAACTTACTCTGAAAAGAGGTCTCTCTGACAGACAAATTTTGCCCTTTGAAAATTCAAATTTTGAATAAAATGAACTACTGTGCCTTATAAACCAACTACGAACAGATGAATTTTGAGGATCCAAAATTCGAATTTCGAAGGCACTGTAGCAAATTAAAAATACTATTCACACTTAACAGAAAAACTTTCTACTTGAAAATTTGTATGTCACAATATAGAAACATTTTCCAAATATCAAAATTCGAATTTCACTTCATGACAGACGAACTTCGGGCATTCAATGTTGAAGCTGTTAACCTTCGGTTTCTGAGAAATTCGTCTGTTGACCAACCGAAATTCGAATTTCAGTATATCAGAAGCATTAAATGCGGTTGGTTAACGGATAGTTTTTCAGAGTAACCATTGGATAACTTCTCCAACAGATAGATTTTGTCTCTAACGGATATTTGAGACCTAAATCTATAAATATAGCATCTTTTGAAGCTGTGGGTAATGATTTTAACTTTGTATATACTGAAACTCTGCCAAATCATCTACTCAAAATCTCTTACTCTCTCACTTCAATATTTTGTACTTCAACTTTCATATTTACTCTGTTTAAAAGAGTTTAATCTTTGTAAACAATCTTATCTTCATCTGGAAGATAGATTTTCTTATGAGGGGATATCACAAGGGATTGGAAAAAACTTTGTAAGAGTGCATAGATTGATTGAGTGAAGCTCTAGAAATAGAGCAACATCTTTGTACTGAGGCATTTGCAAGAAGCCCACTGAATTCTTGCAGAATAGTGGAAAATCTCAAGTGGTGACTTGGGGACCGGACATAGGTCAAGTGGAGAGACCGAACCAGGATAAATATCTGAGTCTTCTTCTCTTTACTGCAACTTTTCCAGTTTATTTACTCATACTCTGTTTTACCTTCTATACTTTGCTTTCTTCACTTTCTTGACATTTTGCAGAAAATTTTCAAGCTTCCCAATTCACCCCCCTCTTGGGAAGCCAGCCTAACTAACAAGTGATATCAGAGCCCAGATTCCCAATCAAAGGATTTCACAGTCAGGGAATTAAAATGGCTAGCTCTGGAGAAAGCATATTACCAGAAGGCAACAACACAAATAAACCACCTGGCTTCAGTAGAGAACACTATGGGTACTGGAAGATGAGAATGCAAATCTATCTCCAGTCAATTGATCTGGACATCTGGTCAGTCATTCAGAAGGGAGATTTTGTCCCAATGGCCTTGGAAGATAATGGAAAGTACAGAGAGAAGCCAGAAGCTGAATGGAATGAGGAAGATAGAAGAAGAGTCTTGCTGAACTTCAATGCAAAACACTGTTTGGTCAGTGCTTTGAATCTAGACGAATTCTACAGTGTCTCCCAATACTCCACTGCCAAGGAAATGTGGGACACCCTACAAATTGCTCATGAAGGAACAACTACAGTAAGGGAAAATAGACTAAATACATGCATAGGAGAATATGAAAGCTTCAGAATGGTTGAAGGAGAGAATGTAAAAGAGTTACAGAAGAGATTTACCCTCATTGTGAATCAACTAAAGAGTCTGGGAAAGGAGTACACTCAAACAGAAAAAGTAAGAAAGATCCTCAGAGCTCTCCCTCTGGAATGGCAACCCAAACTAACAGCAATAGAGGAAACCAGAGGAGAATCAATGGCCTCTGTCACACCTCTTTTTGGCAGCCTCGAGGAGTATGAAGGAAAAATGAAGGCTCTCAAGGAGGCTGGACAAGATAAAAAGAAGAAAGGTCTTACTCTCAAAGCTGCTGAAGAAAAAGAAGAAGAATCTGACGATGGAGAAGAGCTAGATGAAGAAACTCTAGCTATGATGGTCAGAAAATTTGGAAGATTCTACAGCAAAAAGAGAAACAAGAAAATCTTCAAGAAAAGAGCAGCTGGAGATAGCAATAGTGAAACAAAAGAGCCTATCACTTGCTATGAATCCAAAAAGCAGGGACATATCAAATGGGATTGTCCACAATTTCTCAAGAAGCAAGAAAAAGAAAAGAAAGCTGCAGACAAAGGCAAGAAGAAAAGAGCTTACATTTCATCAATATGGGGTAACATCTCAAATGAAGAAGATGATGATGAAGATGAGATTGCTAACATCTGTCTCATGGCACTTGCCTCTGAAGAAGCTGAAATCCCATGCAGTAGTGATAAAGAAGATGAGGTATATGAATCTGAACCTTCCTATTCTGAATTACTGGATGCATTTAATGACCTGCATGATGAGTTTGTTAAAGTTGCTAAAGAATTGAAGCAAGCTAAGAAAAAGATTAACAAACTAGAATCTCAACACAACATTTCTCAAATTGCTTCTCTACCTATTACTGAATCTGTTTGTTGTAAATCATGCATTGAACTAAAGCAAACCAATGAATATTTAGTGAAAAGCATGTCTAGGCTTACTAGAGGTAAAGACATGTTGTTTGCTTTAATGGGAAGCCAAAGAATATCACAAGGAAAGGCTGGACTTGGCTATGATCCTTGTGCTGTAAAAGAAAAGATTAAGAAGAAAAATCAGAATGTGTACATGAGACATTTTGTGCATGCTAATAGTAATATAAAGAAAGATCATATGTCAAATTGCATTGAATCATATAATCAACCAAGGCATGCAAAACAAAAATATTATCTGCATTGTTTTCTTCCTGCTTCTCAATCCAGCAATCTCTTTACCACCTGTCACTTCTGTAACAAGAAGGAACATATTTCCAGTTCATGTGCTTTAAAGAAAAATGGACTTGACAAGAAGGTTAAATGGATTCCCAAAGGTACATCTATATCTAGGGAAAAGACTACTGACAAAAAAGGACCCAAGCACATTTGGGTACCTAAAAAGAAAACATGAACTTTGTTTTGCAGGTCTGTCTCAAAGCTAGAAAGAACAATAAATGGTATATGGACAATGTCTGCTCAAGCCATATGACCAGTGATAAGGAGAAGTTCATCACCCTTAGAGACAAGAAAGGAGGAAAGGTGACCTTTGGAGGTGATTAATATGGCAGAATAGTTGGCATTGGCATTGTGGGCAAGAATCCTGAAACATCCATTGAAGAGGTGCTGTTTGTGATTGGCCTCAACCACAATCTGCTGAGTGTGAGCCAAACATGTGACAAAGGAAACTAGATACTGTTTGACTCAAAATTCTGCCTAGTCATCAGAAAAAGTGATCACAAATTAATCCTCAAAGCTCAAAGGGATGGTAACTGCTATACTATTGATCTTGATGAACTTCCTCCCTTAGATTCTGTTTGCTTGATTAGTCAGGACATTAATAGTTGGTTGTGGCATAGAAGATTAGCTCATGTTAATATGAATCAGCTTTCAAAACTAGTTAAAAATGAGTTAGTCACTGGCCTGCCAAAAATTGCTTTTGAAAAAGACAAAGAATGTGATGCATGCCTAAGAGGAAAACAAACTAAATCTTCCTTTAAACCCAAAAACGTAGTCACCACAACTAGACCACTAGAACTACTGCATATGGATTTAATTGGCCCATCTAGGGTAAAAAGCATTGGTGGAAATCTGTATGTGCTTGTAATTATGGATGATCACTCTAGATTTGTTAGATTAGCTGGCTTCTCAAGAGGGGGGTGAATTGGGAAGATTATAAATCTTCTGCAAAATATCAAGAAGGTGAAGAAAATAATATATGATGGTAAAAAGAGTATAAACAAATAGCTGTAAAAGAAGTAGTAAAGGGAAGAAGACTCAGTAATTTATCCTGGTTCGGTCTCTCTACTTGACCTACGTCCAGTCCTCAAATCACCACTTGAGATTTTTCACTATACTGCAAGAATTCCGTGGGCTTCTTGCAAATGCCACAGTACAAAGTTTGTGCTCTATTTTCTAGAGCTCACTCATTCACTCTCTGCACTTTCACAAAGTGCTTCCCAATCCCTTGTGATATCCCCTCACAAGAAAATCTATCTTCCAGATGAAGATTAGATTGTTTACAAAGAATAAACTCTCTTAATCAAAGTGAATATGAAAGTTTAAAGAACAAATATTGAAGTGTGAGAGTATGAAGCTTTGAGTAAATGATTTGGTAGAGTTTCAATATATACAAAGTTAAAATCGTTACCCACAACTTCAAATGATGTTGTATTTATAGATTTAGGTCTCAAATGTCCGTTAGAGACGAAATCTATCCATTGGAGAAGTTATCCAACGGTTACTCTGAAAAACTATCAGTTAACCAACCGCATTTAATGCTTCTAACATACTGAAATTCGAATTTCGGTTGGTCAACAGACGAATTTTGTAGATACAGAAGGTTAACAGCTTTAACGTTGAAAGACCGAAGTTCGTCTGTCATGAAGTGAAATTCGAATTTTGGTATTTTGAAAATGTTTCTAAGTAGTGACATACGAATTTTCAAGTGGAAAGTTTTTCTGTTAAGTGTGAACAGTATTTTCAATTTGCTACAGTGCCTTCGAAATTTGAATTTTGGAACCCCAAAATTCGTCTGTCCGTAGCTGGTTTACAAGGCTCAGTAGTTCATATGGTTCAAAATTCGAATTTTCAAATATCAAAATTCGTCTGTCAGAGAGACCTCTTTTCAGACTAATTTCAAAATTCGAATTTATAAATACTGTCATTCGTATGTCAACATATCACTGCAACAGACTTAGAAGCTTAGTTTCTGAAATTTGAATTTTGATATTCAAAGTTCGTCTGTCAGTGGGCAATTTTGATATTCAATCCAAACTTAGTTTCAGATGAACTTTGACATAATTTCAGATGAATTTCTATAGTTTTCATAAGTTTCATTTTGTCTGAAATTCGAATGTTCAAAACCCAAAGTTCGTCTGTTGCTTAAAGCTTCTTTCAGGCACTTATCAAAATTCGAATTTCATCAAGTCAAAATTCGTTTGTCTGAGAGGCATCTCTTCAGACTCGTTCAGTTTAAGTACGAAATTCGAATTTCCAAAGGCCAAAGTTCAAACTTTCACTATGATAGATTGGTATTAAACTTTTAAACTTCCTTTGTTGGTGGGTGTTTTTCAAATATTCTATGATTTAACACAGAATCAAAGTTTTAAAACTTCTTTCCACCAAATCAAAATCTTTTACTCAATTAAAACATAACTAAACATCCTACAGCAAATTTTGCATAGATTTCTCCAGGATTTCTTCACTTGAACTCTTTGTGCACCTTTGATATCTTTATTCCAAGCTCTTGAGAGTTGATTTGGAATCATCAAAACTTCTTGATTCAACAAGATTTACATGAACATTATTTCTTTCCTCTAAAAGTGATACCTTTGATGTATTTGCAACCTTAGCCAAGAAAGTGTAAAATGAGAAGGGTATTTCCATTGTGTCTATCAGGTCAGATCATGGAGGAGAATTTGAGAACTCATACTTTTTGGAGTATTGTAATGAGCATGGAATTGATCACAACTTTTCAGCTCCAAGAACTCCTCAACAAAATGGAGTTGTAGAAAGAAAGAACAAAACAATTGAAGAGATGGCTAGAGCTATGCTGAATGAAAAGGAACTTTCTCAAGTATTTTGGGCTGATGCAGTGAATACAGCAAGCTACATCATAAATAGAGCCTACATCAGACCAATCCTTGGGAAGACTCCTTATGAGCTGTACAAAGGAAGAAAGCCAAATCTCTCACACCTCCATGTGTTCGGCTGTAAGTGCTTCATCCATAACAATGGAAAGGAGAATCTGGGTAAGTTTGATGCCAAATCTGATGAACGTATATTTCTAGGCTATTCTAGTAGGAGTAAAACATATAGAGTTTTCAATAAAAAGTCTAAATCAGTTGAAGAATCAGTACATGTAGTATTTATTGAAAATGAAACTGCTTCCAAACATGCTACTGATAAGAATGATCTTATCTCAAACTTTAAAAAGTTAGATATCTCTTATGAAGGTAAAATTAAACCTCCAAAAATATCTGAATCTATTAACATAGAGGAAGATATTCAGGAGAGAGATTTTGAAGAAGAAAATAATGAAGAAATGTCTCAAGAACTCCTTAGAGCTTAGAGATATCAAAGGAATCATCCTGTTGATCAGGTGATAGGGAATGTTCAAGAGAGAGTTAGAACCAGAAAATAGTTAAGGGATCAAATGATTATTTGTGCTTTCATCTCACAAATTGAACCTAAATGTACTGAGGAAGCCTTAACTTATGAATACTGGATTTTGGCTATGCAAGATGAATTAAATCAGTTTGAAAGAAATCAAGTTTGGGATTTAGTGCCTAGACCCAAAAATCATCCGTCATTGGCACCAAATGGGTTTTTAGAAATAAACTCGATGAATCAGGATCAATAATCAGAAATAAAGTTAGACTGGTTGCTAAAGGATATAATCAAAAAGAAGGTATTGATTTTGAGGAAACCTTTGCTCCAGTAGCTAGATTAGAAGCAATTAGAATTCTATTAGCATATGCATGTATGAAAAATATTTTGTTGTATTAAATGGATGTGAAGAGTGCTTTTCTAAATGGATATATCATGAAAGAGGTTTATGTAGATCAACCTCCAGGTTTTTAGGACTCTACAAAACCAAACCATGTTTATAAACTGAAAAAAGCTCTTTACGGTTTAAAAAAAGCCCCTAGAGCATGGTATGAAAGATTAAGTAATTTTCTAACTGAAAAGGGGTTTAACAGAGGAAGAGTAGATAAAACTTTATTCACTAAGAAAGAAAATAAAGATTTACTTATTGTTCAAATCTATGTTGATGATATTATATTTGGTGCTACTAATGAATCTCTTTGCAAGAATTTTTCTAAGTTAATGCAGGGAGAATTCGAAATGTCCATGATGGGTGAACTCAACTTCTTCCTTGGATTGGAAATCAAGCAGTGTGATGATGGTATTTTTCTCAATCAATCCAAGTATCTGAAAGAACTATTAAAGAAGTTTGGAATGGAAAATGCCAAGCCAATGGGAACACCTATGGCTACTACAACCAAACTGGATATGGATGAAAAAGGGAAAATATTTGACATAACCCAGTACAGAAGAATGATTGGATCCTTACTGTACCTAACTGCCAGCCGACCTGACATCATGTTTAATGTCTGTATGTGTGCAAGATTCCAGTCATGTCCCAAGGAAACCCATGCAACTGCTATGAAGCGCATCTTCAGATATCTTATTGGAACTTCACAGATGGGCTTTGATATCCAAAGGGCAATGGAGAAGATCTCAAAGGAAACACTGATGTTGACTTTGCAGGATCCAAAACTGACAGAAAAAGCACAAGTGGAACATGTCAGTTTCTTAGAGGATCCTTGGTGTCATGGTTTAGCAAGAAGGAAAACAATGTGGCCTTATCTACAGCAGAGGTTGAGTATGTTGCAGCTGGAAGCTGTTGTGCCCAAATCATCTGGACGAAATAGCAGCTTGAAGATCTTGAGGTTGAGATGAAGGAAATACCAATCATGTGTGACAACCAAAGTGCCATAAACATCACAAAGAATCCTGTCATGCATTCAAGGACAAAACGTATTGAAGTTAGGCACCACTTCATAAGGGATCATGTTTTGAAAGGAGAAATCAGACTAGAGTACATCCCAACAGAGGACTAAGTTGTAGATATCTTGACAAAGCCTCTATCAGAAGATAGACATTGCAAAATCAGAAGAGAATTGGGTATGGTAAATCCCAATGAATTGTAAGTAAATACCATGTGCAATTCTATTTTTAGATTTTTCAACACTAAATTAATTCTAAGGAGTGAATTTAATTTAAGTTGCAGGTGCTCCTCATGAGATTCAATGGCAATAAATCTGAAAAATGGAGCACACCAGAATGGAACAATCAAAAAGTGAAGAAAATGGCAAAAATTCTGAGTTTCTCGATCCATTCTGTAAGTTTTTAAAGTTGAAATTCATATCTTGGGTGTGTGTTAGACGAATTTCCTTGATAAACTGTGTTTCTGAACAAGTTAGCTTGGTCAACATTCGAATTTAGATGCCCAACAGACGAACTTCAGCTTGTTAAACATTGAAACAGTTCTCGATGATCCCTCGAAATTCGTCTGTTAGACCTTGAAAGTTCAAATTTTCAAAAGAAAAAAATTTCAAAGTTATGTTTGTCCAACATGATGATTATACAAATAATTATTTCTTAACATACGAATGTTGGAAAACCTTTACAAAGTAAAGAAATTCGAATTTTTTATTTAAAATTCGTCTGTTGAAACATGCTCTTAATGCTGAATCCTTGAATGATGAAGTTTAATATGCATAATTCGTCTGTTAGTTGCTGATTTGATTGCTGCTTGATGTTTGCTCTTCAAAATTTGAACTTTGTTAAAACAAAGTTCGTCTGTTTATCTTGTGTTGCTTGAACCAAGCCACTGTCAGACGAACTTTTAAAAGAAAATTCGTCTGTCAGTAGGCTTTGCTGAACGATTTAACTTTTAACTACTCGAAGTTCAAATTTTGTCCCCTTAAAATTCGTCTGTCAGGCGGTTACTTACGTTAAAACTGACGTTTTCTACTGAACAGATGCAACCCTGCTCTTTTCCTCTCTGAGTCTGTTCAAATCCTCTCATCAATGCTCTTAAATTCTGATTGAAAATCTTCTTTTCCCACTGTTTAAACATTGTTTTTGCATCCTATAAACTAAATCTCGGCTTCATTCTGAAACATTCATCCAAGAAAATGGCAAGAGTAAAGAATCCTGAAGTTGGAAAAGGAGAGGCACGACCAAAGAGGACGGTCAAATCACAATATGCTTCAAAGGAGGGCGAGAAACCGAAGAGAAAAGCTGAATCAAGCAAGACAACTACCTCCAAATGACAAAAAACAACCCCAAAGGCAGAATCAAAGAAAACTGGACCCTCTTCTTCAAAGAAAGCAGAACCTTCGGTCCCTGTTCTTGCTACTGCTGATACTGTTGCTTCCACTTCCTCCTCCAGTACTGAATCTGGAGAATACCAACTCATGACAATGCCATTATGGAGCACTCCTCAGATTCAGGAAGAATACTCGACCAAGTTTGCAAGTAAAAAGGTAATCAAGCCTCACTGTGTGAACTTGAAAGATTTCTTAGTCTCTAACAATTTTGATGCTGGGATATGGATGCTAAGATATAAGAATCTGTTAGAGATACTGGAGAGGTATGATGATGCAGTGGTTAAGACATGGTATACCTCCCTGAAGAACAACAGCAAGAAGAAGAAGTGGGAGGTCAATCTGAGATCAAGGACCATCTGGCTCACAGATGAAACTCTTAATGAAGTGCTGGAAATCCCAGGGCAAGATGGCCTCAAGATTGACATCACTGCCTCTGGATACATGGATGAGGCAGATACTGCTGATGAAGAAGGTGGCCCCTATCTGAACTACAAAGAGAGCACAATCCTGAACACTTTGTTCAGAAGAAAGGAGAATAGGCCAACCATAAACTTGCTGAAGCCCACAGACCTCAGTGTTCAAGTGAGGATCCTACACTACATAGTATCTAGGATCATATTCAACAAAGGGGGCATCTTCAATCTGATAACAAGGGTAGAGGCACATGTCATGGCAGCAATCATGCGTGGAAAGCTCATCAACATGGGACATATCCTACTCCAATGCATGATCAAGGCAAGGGATCAGAGGAAAGACTCCATACTCCCCTATACAGCACTCATTTCCAGAATTCTGCAATATGCTAGAATTCAGCATCTTGAGAAGGGGAAAGGGAAACCCATTGAGATCTTCAAGGAGGAGGAACTTCAAAGAATGAGGATTGAGAGAAATGAAGGAAGATGGATTGGGAAGGGTGCAGGAAAATCTGAAGATCTTTACTTTGTTGAAGGTGCCTCCCAACAGCAAGAATGTTCCTCTGAGGCTCCTACCAGACCTACACCACAACCTTATCTACCTATCCCATCTCCATCCAAGCCCACTCACATTCTATCTACTCCTTCCTCTCGTGCCAAGCCAACCAAGATTACTGAGTTGTATGACAGCTTGTCTACACTCATACTTAGCATCAGGGATGAGCAAAATGCCAAATTTGCTCATCTGTAAGATCAGATTCACCAGTTGGCCAAGAATATGAAAGTGGTTGCTGATGCCTATGAAGATATTCGGAGTGCAATTCTTGCCACATCAGCTCCACCTCAGCCAGGATTCCCTGAGCCTACTCAGTCTCCAACTCATGAGCCTCCGAGTCCATTTGAGATAGCCTCTTCTGAGCATGATGATGATGTAGATGGTACTGAGCCTGCTAGTACAATGAGGACACCAAGTCCTGGTCCTCCCTTGGACTATGGTTTGGAAGAAGAAGGACCTCGGGATTCAAGCTCTTATGATCCCATTACTGCAGATGCTCAAGAGTTAATCTTGTCCCAGCAAGAATCTGAGCAAGTAGAAAGACTAGTGGCAGCCATTTCTACTTCATCAATGATGGAAGTTACCAGCAATGAAGAAAGAAGCATTGTGCCTATTATTGATTTGAAAGCTATTGCTCACAATGCTCTCTTGCAAACTCAAAGAAGAAGGCTTGAAGAAATGTTCCATTTTGATGACCCTGTTCCTTCATCTCTCACTGCCCATGGTCTTTCAGAAGAACAAAGGGCTCAATGGGCTCTTTCCAGACAAAAGGTGTAAGAGCTCCTTGAGGTCTCTAATGATGAGGATCCAAGCCCTGAGCCTTCTGAGCCTCATCTGCCTTTTAATCCTGTGCCCCTCAAAGCTATTCTAGTTTCTTAGATCCCTCCTCCGGCTGATTTTGTTCACCTTCCTGATGATGCCAAAAAGGGGGAGAAGAGTAAGCAAACTAGCAAGACTGCTGCTGAGCCATCTGGAAAGACTTACAGCAAGAAGACCAAGCCAAAGAAGAAGTGATTAGAATTTAGGCTTGAGTCCCATTGTAGTGCTGCATTGAGTTTCAGATGCTTGTTTGTATTCTGTGTTTGTATTTTGTGTTTAAATTGTGTATTTAGAAGTACTTTGCATAAATTGGTTTCTGTAAAGCAACATTTGGTAAAATGAAAGAATTCCTTGGTTGTAATGATCTATTCTTAGTATTCTTTGAATCTTTTCACATGATCTACTATATATGATATCTTTTGATATATAATGCATATGTTGAGGGGGAGCTTGTTAAAGCAAACCCAAGTACTAATCCAGTTTGTAAGTTGTTTTGTCATCATAAAAAAGGGGAGAATGTTGAATCAAGAAGTTTTGATGATTCCAAATCAACCTGCAAGAGCTTGGAATAAAGATATCAAAGGTGCCCAAAAGGTTTCAAGTGAAGAAATTCTGGATAAATCTGTGCAAAGATAGATGTAAGATGTTTAGTAGTTTTTTATTTAAGTAAAGGACTTTGATTTCGTGAAAAGATGTTTTAAAACCATGATTCTATGTTAAATCATGTAATAAATGAAAAACACCCACCAACAGATGAAGTTTGAAAGGTTAATACCAATCTATCATAGTGGAAATTCAAACTTTGGCTTTGGAAATTTGAATTTCGCATTGAAACTGAATAAGTCTGAATAAAGGCTTCTCTGACAGACGAATTTTGACTTGGGAAAATTTGAATTTTGATATGTGTCTAAAAGAAGCTTTCAGTAACAGACAAAGTTTGGGTTTTGAAAATTCGAATTTAAGATAAAATGAAACTTATGAAAACTAAAGAAATTCGTCTGAAATTATGTCAAAGTTCATCTGAAACCAAGTTTGGATTGAATTTCAAAATTGCTCACTGACAGACGAACTTTGAACATGAAAATTCGAATTTCAGAAACTAAGCTTGTGAGTCTGTTGTAATGATATGTTGACATACGAATGACAGTATTTATAAATTTGAATTTTGAAGTTAGTCTGAAAAGAGGTCTCTCTGACAGACTAACTTTGCCCTTTGAAAATTCAAATTTTGAATAAAATAAACTACTGTGCCTTATAGACCAACTACGGACAGACGAATTTTGAGGTTCTGAAATTCGAATTTTGAAGGCACTGTAGCAAATTGAAAATACTATTCACACTTAACAGAAAAACTTTCTACTTGAAAATTCGTATGTCACAATATAAAAACATTTTCCAAATATCAAAATTCAAATTTCACTTCATGACAGACGAACTTCGGGCATTCAATGTTGAAGCTTTAACCTTCAGTTTCTGCAAAATTCGTCTGTTGACCAACCGAAATTTGAATTTCAGTATGTCAAAAGCATTAAATGCGGTTGATTAACGGATAATTTTTCAGAGTAACCGTTGGATAACTTCTCTAACAGATAGATTTTGTCTCTAACGAATATTTGAGACCTAAATCTATAAATATAACATCATTTGAAGTTGTGGGTAATGATTTTAACTTTGTATATACTGAAACTCTGCCAAATCATCTACTCAAAGTCTCTTACTCTCTCACTTCAATATTTTGTACTTCAACTTTCATATTTACTCTGTTTAAAAGAGTTTAATCTTTGTAAACAATCTTATCTTCATCTGGAAGATAGATTTTCTTATGAGGGGATATCACAAGGGATTGGGAAAAACTTTGTAAGAGTGCATAGATTGATTGAGTGAAGCTCTAGAAATAGAGCAACATCTTTGTACTGAGGCATTTGCAAGAAGCCCACTGAATTCTTGCAGAATAGTGGAAAATCTCAAGTGGTGACTTGGGGACCGGACGTAGGTCAAGTGGAGAGACCGAACCAGGATAAATATCTGAGTCTTCTTCTCTTTACTGCAAATTTTCTAGTTTATTTACTCATACTCTGTTTTACCTTCTATACTTTGCTTTCTTCACTTTCTTGACAATTTGCAGAAAATTTTCAAGCTTCCCAATTCACCCCCTCTCTTGGGAAGCCAACCTAACTAACATGAGGCATGGAAACATTATCCTCATCTTACTCGACCATCACTTTCTTTATCTTTGAGCAAACTAATAGAACAAATGGAAACCCTTCCATTCGAGCACAGCCATGCATCTTACTCATCGAGGGGCCCAGATATATCTCTCCATTAATTAGACAAATTTCATCTTGATCATTCATCTTCCTCTACATAAATTCCACTATGCCTGATCATAGCCTTTATGATCTCCTGATTAAAGGTGACTTTTGAATATGCCAAAGTACAGGGTTCCTCATGTAGGAACTCATGGTAATCTCAGGTCCAAGGGCTTAGTGACACAGTTATATATATGAGATATGCTTATAACTTGACCTATGAAGTTATCTCATGATAGGTCAATCCAGCACCTGTTCCTTAACAGGTGCTTATGATTTTGACTTATATCTTCATACATAATTAACCTATAATTATCAATCAAAGTCATACTAATCTTAGTTCATCATTGTTCCCACAAAGATGATTGACTAGGGATGTTTAGGATAAAATTATTTATCTAAAGATATTATTATAAAGAAAAACATGCAAATAATAAAATAATGTAATAAAAGAAAAACACATTTTTTTCATAATGAAGTACAATGTTTATAATACAATGATTGGCCTGGGGCACAATCGCTAACATTTGAATAGGAAAATATAAAAATTTGTTGGAAACTAAAAAGAGATATGATGATAAGGTGATCAAAACTTGGTATGCTACATTGAAATATAATGAGAAGAAAAGGAAGTACTAAGTAACTTTAAGGTCCAAGAATCTATGGCTGACAAATGAAAATATCAATGATGTCTTAGAGATTCTTGGACAAGAGGGATTGAAGATTGATATTTCTACCTCCAAATATATGGATAAGGATGATGATGCTATGAGGAAGGTAGGGAGTTTCTGAATTATAAGGAAAGCACAATCTTGGATGCTTTCTTCAGAAGGCGTGTGAATAGGTGTAACACCCTACCCTTGTTACACCTCTTAACTTAACCAAAAACATCAAAACTCTTACCAAACACAACTCCAATACCTTGAAACAACTCTACAAAACTTCAAACAGCGGAAACGACTCCTAAATTACCAAAAACTAGGCTGGGGGCCGCGGCTGCTACAGGACCGCCGCGGCTCCAGCCTCCCCTGTTTCCCTATCTCTTCTGAATTCACTGACGCCACGACCTGCCTACCCGCGCCGCGGCTCCCCCTGCTGATATCCCATATCAGCAAATTTAACATTCTGGGGCGAACTTCCGACGCGCATAACTTTATGCTCCGACCTCCGATTGACTTGATTCCGACTCCTACAAGTCAATCTCATCCCCATCTATCCATAGACACCACTTTCACCTCAAACCAACTCCGTATGGAGATTCTGGGCCCTTAACACCGTCTTGACCACTTATTGACCAAAACTCACCACTAACAACCTTCAATTGCCACCAAAGGCAACTGGTCGCTCAGAAACCATACATACAGGTCCAAAACCCCCAAACCAACTTGTCTAAAGAGGTCTCACCTCAAAGGAACCACTCCTCTGAGATTTGACCCCTTGGAACCCAACTTGACCAAATGGGCTACAGGCCCTTAGACAAACCAACTAAGCCCAACATCACTCTGGACTCACCAATACTGACATACAGACACCTCAACATCCAAACCATGCATACAATAAACATAAACATACATACATCTATCCGTACAAATCCTTTATCAATTCCTTTAAGCTATCCATTACAAACATACTATCCTACTTGGCACAAGGTACAGTATCCAAAACACATACACTACATAGACCCAGTGTTCCCACGTTCGCTGCTACTCACACGTCTTCTCTGGACCAATGCCAGAACCGTCACCTGAAAAGTTAGTCATGGGAGAGGGGTGTGAGACAATGTCTCAGTAACCAGGGACAACCACACACAATATATATATACTGACCCACACAATCGTGCAATGCAATGTTAATGAATGGTATGCATGTTCTCCCTCATACACGGCTAGAACCACGAGCTGTCATCATCACGAGACATTTCAATAGATGATTCCCTTCCAACAGTCGGTGAAGACCGATTTTGGGACATCACCAAGCTCACCTTACTCTGATGCAACCCGGCCAATGGTTACACTAAAGCTCGGATCGTGGCTCTCCTTCCCCTGGACCATCACGAATTAATGGTGATTTAGGGAAGGTGCATCCCCAAATCCACTGCCACCTCGCTCTCCCAAGGAGAGGATTTAGTGACAGGGACATTTCATCATATCATATTATCCTCTGCCGCCTGGCTCTCCCATGGAGAGGATTTAGCGACAAAGATCTTTATCATATCATAATCTCATCTCATATCATATCATCATCACCTCCTCTTCAATCTCTCACTATGCATATACACAATCAATGTCACACAAACAATACAATACAAACATACACCTGGTTACCTTAACTGTCGTTACCACACGCACACGAGTTCCAGAAGCTTTCTTGAACTGTTTAATACACGTGAATCCCCTCTCGATAGCCAACAACCTTCACAATACCATAATTCTTCTATTAACACAATATACCAAACATCACAGTATAACTACATTGACCTAACCCAAGGTTCCAACACCCTTTTCATGCATCATTAAGCTCTTAGGGATCACTCAAACACTACACAACCTCATACCCTTCGGATTCCCAAGAGCCCTAACCAAGAATAACCCAGGGTTAAGCTCAAATCACACATACACCCTTCAGAACTCACATCCAAGCAACAATAATACCAAAACGCATCCCATTAACCTCAAAACATCCATTTCAATCGGTGGATTTCGTCCCCAAACCGGAAATCAAACTTTACAACCGAAAATCCCAAATTCTAACCGAAGAAAATGGAGAGAGAGGAGTATAAAGCACTTACCAACTTGAATCCAAGCTCTTGAGGTCCGAAAATCACTCCTAGAAGCCGGAAAACTCAAACCCTAGCACTGCTCCTCGCGTTCTCCCTCCATTTCTTTCTTTCCCGATCGACTGAAATGATCCGGATTTAAACAAATTTCCCAAATCTCGCCGCGGCTCCAGCACACCTCGCCGTGGCTCCACCACGTTCAGCCAAACAATGCCACTGGAATTGCTTATCGCCGCGGCGGCCCTGCTTCTCGCCGCGGCGTGGAGCTCTTCCAGACTCCACTTGAGCTTTCCTCCGACCTGTTTCCTCCGGTTCTGAACACAAAGCCAACGAAGAAAATCATGAGGGGTGTTACAATAGGCCTCCTCTGAAAAATGTGAAACCCTCTAACCTCATCGTACAAGTGAGAGTCCTGCACTATGTAGTGTCAAGGATTATCTTCAGTAAGGGAGGAAGCTTCAATAAGATCACCAGGGCTGAGGCTTATGTAATGATAGCCTTAATTTGCAAAAAGATGCTCAACCTGGGTCACATAATCTTTCAAATGATGATCAAGGAAGGAGGTCAAAGAAAAATTCAACATTGCCCTATGCCTTTATCATCACCAAGATGCTCAAATTTGCCAAGATATAGCATCTAGAGAAAGGAAAGGGGAAGCCAACTAAGGAGTTTAAAGAAGAAGAGCTTATAAGAATGGAGATTGAAAGGAAAGAGGGCAGATAAATTAGAAAGGGAGCTAGTAAATCCAAAGATTTATTCTATGATGGGTGAAAGTCACAACAGCAAGAAGCTACATTTGAGGCTATCTCAACCATTAACCTGAACCATAGTCAACACTACCTCAACTTACCCAGCAACCTGGCCCTTCCATTCTAACCTTTATGGCCACTCCTAACACTATACCTAAACTTTATGATTGCCTATCAGAGATGATGCTTAATATAAGAGAGGAATAGAATGCTAAGTTTGCACATCTATAAACTCAAATAACTAACCTGGCCCAAAATCTCAAAGTAATTGTTGATGCATATGAAGATATTCGAAACTCACTTCCAACCACATCAACACCACCTTAGACTGGTACCTCAAAACCCCTCAAATCTGCCTCTCCTCAAATCCCAAGCCCATTGAAATAGCTCTCTTGATACTACTACTACTACTGCTGCTACCTCTCAGGCCTCCAGCAATGAAACTAGTCTTGACCCATCTCCAAATTATGCTATAGAGGAAAAAGCCATTCAAGGAGAGGGCTCTCATGAGCCAATAATAGAGGAAGCTCAAGGGTCAGTTCTATCATCACACGAGACTGAGCAAATAGAGAAGTTTGTTGTAGGTCTCACCATTGCACCTATTATTCAAGTTTCCCTTAATGAGGAAAGAAGCATCATGCCCTATATTGGCATTGCTGCTATTGCACATGATGCTATAATGTAAGCTCAAAAGAAAAGGCTCGATGAAATGTTTGCTCCACTAGCTCCTCAACCCTTACTCTTTGAATATAGCCTCAAGTGTAACAACAGGATAGGCTGGCCAACACTCGAGGGGAAATTCAGAAGCTAATCTCTAAGTCTGATGATGAAGCTGAGCAATCAGTCCCTCTTCCTTAGATCCCTTTCTCCATGCCATTCATATCAATCCCTCTTCAAGCCATTCCTATGACCCAGATACTTCCTCCATTTGTACCTGCTCTAGCTCCTGATGATGCCAAAAAAGGGGAGAAGAAAGATGAGCAAATTGGAGAAGCTACAGCTGGACAAACCCAGGCTGGACAAACCCAGACTGGACAATCTGAAGCTGCTGAGCAATCAAGAAAAACTTATGGCAAGAGGGTTAAGGTCAAGGCCAGAACAGAATGACAAGCTGCAGAACCTTAGAGCTTAGATCCTTTTAGGACTTCTTAGGACTTTGTAGGATTTTTTTATGTAACCTCTTTTATTTGTTCAATATCTTCATTTTGAAATTGGTTGAATCTAGTTGAATATATGTACTAAACATATATGCATCAGTAAATCAATGAAATGCATTTCACCTTTCCTTTTCTTTTGTCCTAAATTTTTAACTCTGATACATGTGCTATGTTTACATTCGAATCTTAATGCATATGTTGAGGGGGAGCTCTTGAAGTACTAATCCAATTTACAAGTTGTTTTGTCATCATGAAAAAGGTGGTGAATGTTGAATTAAGTGTTTTGATGATCCCAAACAACAAGAGTTTGAAAGGAGAATAACAAAGGAATATAAGAAGATCAAATTATGAAATCCATTGAAGTGCATGTGAAGACTTAGTCTTTAGGATTTCTTCATCTGTAATTTAGATAAAAAGCTTTAACTATCACTTATTTATGTATATGTAACCACAGCATTTAAACGAGTAATTTCATAGTTATCCTATGTTAGCATATGTTAAATTTGGAAAATATTGACTAATAGAAGAATTTTGTTATTGACTCACGTGTATTTTGTGCAAAATTCAAACTTTATTTTATGAAATTTGATTATATAGAGGTTTCATCTCTAACAGACGAATTTTAGTTATGAAATTTGAATTTTGGACTAAGCATTGTTTGTGATTGTGTAAAAAATTCATATGAAGCTTAGTCAAAATTCGAAGGTTGGTAAACTTCAAAGAGAGTTCAGAGACACCTTCTCTGATAGACAAATTTTGAACCTTAAAATTCAAATTTCAAGTTATGAACTTCTAAGTCTTGTTAGAGGATATCTCTGACAAACAAATTTCATAATCCAAAATTTGAAATTCACAAATGAGAACTTTTGTGTCATATTGAACAAGTCTTTGATAGACGGATTTTAGATTCTGAAATTTAAATTTTGAGTGTATTGTGAAAAATGTGAGACAACTGTTCAAACTCAATAGATGTACTTTTGATATGAAAATTTGTATGTTTTAACATGGGATGTCTTTGGCAAACTCAAAATTCGAACGCCACATTTGAACAGAAAAATATTGAAGTTCAATAATCATTAACCTTTTGTCTCTACAAAATTCGTCTGTTGAATGATAAAATTCAAATTTTGGCATGTCAGATACATTAAATGTAGTCGGTGAATAGGTATTTCTGCAAAGTAACCATTGGTTAAAGTTTCTAACAGCTAGATCTTGTGTCTAACACTAATTAAGTCATAAATCTATAAATAGAGCTTCATTTGAAGTTGTGGGAAACAAATTTAATCTTGTCTATGCTAAAACTCTACCAAATTTTTGTGTCAAAGTCTTTTTACCCATATACTGCATTTATTACACTTTAACTTTCATAACCACTCTATTTTAGAGAGTATTTATTCTATATAAAAATCTTTTCTTCATCTAGAAGAAGGATTCTTTATGAAGAGAGTCACAAAGAGAATTAGAAAACACTTGTAAGAGTGTTGAGAGTAGAATCTAAGTGTTCTAAGAATAGAGCACGAGTCTGTACTGAGACATTGGAAGGAGCTCGTTGACTTCTTGCTGATACTGGAAAATCTCAAGTGGTAACTTGGGGACTGAACGTAGGTCAAGTGGATCAGACCAAACCAGGATAAATTTCTGATTCCTTCCTTCCTCTACCTTGCAAACCGCTCTTTTATATTCTGCACTCTGTTTTCTACAATTTTTAATTTCACTACTCTTTTACAATTTTGCAAAAAATTTTAAACTTCCCAATTCACCCCCTCTTAGGAAGCTAGCAAATCTGACAAGTGGTATCAGAGCTCAGACTGCCAACTTAAGGATCTAACAATCTAGGATAATCAATGGCTGGCTTTGGAGAAAACATTCTTCCTGAAGGAAATAAAACCACTAGACCTCCTAGCTTCAGTGGAGAGTATTATGGATACTGAAAAATGAGGACGCAGATTTATCTTCAGTCCATTGACTTAGACATCTAGTCAATAATTCAAAATGGAGACTTTGTCCCAATAAAGATGTAGGATTATGGCAAGTACAAAGAAAAGCCAGAGGAGGAATGGAATGATAAAGACAAGCAAAGAGTCCTGCTTAACTACAAGAAAAAACACTGCCTGGTTAGTGCACTTAATCAAGATGAATTTTACAGGGTGTCTCAATGTACCATAGCCAAAGGAATATGGAACACTTTGGAAATTGCTCACAAAGGAACTACTGGAGTGAGGAAGAATAAACTAAATTCCTACATAGGTGAATATAAAAGTTTTAGAATGATGGAAGGTGAAAGCATCAAAAATTTGAATAAGAGATTCGCCCTCATTGTAAATTAACTAAAGAGTCTCGGTAAGGAGTACACACAGCCAGAGAAAGTCAGAAAAATTCTTAGGGCTCTTCCTCTAGAATGGCAACCAAAAGTAACAGCTATAGAAGAAGACAGAGGAGAGTTAATGGCTTCTGTCACAGCTCTCTTTGGAAGTATTGAAGAGTATGAGGGCAAGATGAAAGCTCTCAAGGATGCTGGTCAAGACAAGAAGAAAAAGGGTCTTGCATTAAAAGCTGCAGAAGAAAGAGAAGAAGAATCTGATGATGATGAAAAACTAAATGAAGAGACTTTAGCTATGTTGGTCAGAAAATTTTAAAGATTCTACAGCAAGAAGAGAAATAAGAAGTTCTTCAAGAAAGGAATAACTGCAGACAGCAAGAAAGAGAGCAAAGAGCCTATCAGTTGCTATGAATGCAAAAAGCAAAGACACATTAAGTGGGAAAGCCTATAATTCTTGAAAAAGCAGGAGAAAGAAAAGAAAGTGGCTGAGAAAGGCAAAAAGAAAAAGGCATATATCTCTTCAATATGGGGCAACAGCCTTGATGAGGAGGATGAAGATAAGGAAGAGATTGCCAACATATGTCTAATGACACAAGCAGCAGAAGAAACTCAAAATTCATCTGATAGTGACCATGAAGATGAGGTAATTGATAATGAACACTCCTATTATGAACTTCTTGATGTATTTCATGATCTGCATGATAAATTCATTAAAACTACAAAAGAACTAAAATTAACTAAAAAGAAGATTAGCAAGTTAGAATCATACTGCAAACTGCAAAACAATGAATATTTTTGTTGTGTATCTTGCATTAAACTGAAGAAAAACAATGAATATCTTTTGAAAAGCATGACTAAACTCACCAAGGGTAATGATATGTTATTTGCATTATTAGGAAGTCAAAGAATTGCACAAGGAAAAGCTGGTCTTAGCTATGATCCTTGTGCATTCAAGGAAAAGAATGAAAAGAAAAATCAAAATTTATATATGAGACATTTTGTACATGCTATTGGACATGAGAAGAAAAGCTACAATTTGAAATCCATTGAATCTCATGTCAAACCCAAATTTGTGAAACAAAAATATTATCTGCATTGTTTTCTTCCTGCATCACAATCTAGCAGTCTCTTTATCACCTGCTACTTATATAATAAGAAGGGACATGTCTCTAGTTCATGCTGGTTAAAGAAAAGTGGACTTGGTAAAAAGATAGAATGGGTTCCCAAAGATACATCTGTATCTAGGGAAAATGCCACTAATAGAAAAGGACCCAAGCAGATTTAGGTACCGAAAAAGAAAAATTGAACTTTGATTTGCAAGTCTGTCTTAGAGCTAGCAAAAGCAACAAATGGTATATGGACAGTACTTGCTCAAGACATATGACTGGTGATAAGGAGAAGTTCATCATCCTTAGAGACAAGAAAGGAGGAAATGTGACATTTGGAGGTGACCAATATAGCAGAATAGTTGGCATTGGTATCATGGGCAAGAATCCTAAAACATTTATAGAAGAGGTGCTATTTGTAATTGGCCTCAACCACAACTTGCTGAGTGTGAGTCACACTTGTGACAAAGGGAATTGGGTTCTGTTTGACTTAAAGTTTTTCTTGGTCATTCGAAAAAGAGATCGCAAAGTCATCCTCAGAACTCAAAGGGATGGTAACTACTATACTATTAATCTAGATCAACTTCCCATTTTAGACTCTATATGTTTAAAAAGATGATGACAGTTGGTTGTGACATAGAAGACTAGCATATGTTAACATGAACCAACTAACCAGATTGATTAAGAATGATTTAGTTGCTGGATTACCAAAAATTTCTTTTGAAAAGGATAGAGAATGTGATGCATGCCTCAAGGGGAAACAAACTAAATCATCCTTCAAATCTAAAAATGTAATTACTACATCTAGACCGCTGCAATTATTACACAAGCACTTGATAAGTCCATCTAGAGTAAAAAGCATTGGTGGGAACATGTATGTGCTTGTAATTATAGATGATTATTCTAGATTTACCTGGACCTTGTTCCTTTCTTCCAAAGATGAAACATTTGATGCATTTGTAACCTTAGCCATGAAAGTGCAAAATGAGAAAGGTATTTCCGTTGTGTCTATCAGGTCTGATCATGGAGGAGAATTTGAAAATTCAAGCTTTTTGTAGTACTATGAAGAGCATGGAATTGATCACAACTTCTCAGCTCCAAGAACTCCTCAACAAAATGGAGTGGTGGAGAGGAAGAACAGGACATTGGGAGAAATAGCAAAAGCAATGCTAAATGAAAAGGAACTTCCTCAATATTTCTAGGCTGATGCGGTAAACACAGCAAGTTACATCATTAATAGAGCCTACATCAGACCAATTCTGGGGAAGACACCATATGAGTTATACAAAGGAGGGAAGCCAAATCTCTCACACCTGCATGTGTTTGGATGCAAGTGCTTTATCCATAACAATAGAAAAGAAAATATGGGTAAGTTTGATGCTAAATCAAATGAAGGTATATTCCTTGGATATTCTAGTAGAAGTAAAGCATATAGGGTGTTCAACAAAAAGATTAGAGCTATAGAAGAATCTATGCATGTGGTTTTCATTGAAAATGAAACTGCCTCTAAGCATGCCATAGATGAGGATAATCTTATCTCCAGCTTTAAGAACTTGAACTTTTTAGAAGAAGATAAAACAAAACCTCCTAAAATATCTGAATCTGCTAATGTAGAGGAAGATATTAAGTAAAAAGGTGCTGAATGTGAAAATAATGAAGAAATTGCTCAAGAACTTCCTAGAGCTTAGAGATATCTAAGGAGTCATCCAGTTGATCAAGTGATTGGAGGTGTTCAAGAGAATATTAAAATCAGAAGACAACTTAGGGATCAAATAAACAACTATGCATTTATTTCTCAAATTGAACCTAAGTGTACTGAAGAAGCCTAAACTGATAAATATTGGATATTAGCTGTACAAGATGAACTTAATCAGTTTGAAAGAAATCAAGTTTGGGATTTAGTGCCTAGACCCAAGGATCACCCAATTATTGGAACTAAATAGGTATTTAGAAATAAACTTGATGAACCAGGAACAATTATTAGAAACAAAGCTAGATTAGTAGCCAAAGAATATAATCTGGAAGAAGGCATAGATTATAAGGAAGCTTTTGCTTCAGTTGCAAGATTGGAAGCAATAAGAATCCTCTTAGCTAATGCTTGCATAAAAGATATAATGTTGTATCAAATGAATGTAAAGAGTACTTTCCTAAATGGTTATATCATGGAAGATGTTTATGTTGATCAACCTCCAGGTTTTGAAGACTCAACAAAACCAAACCATGTTTATAAACTGAAGAAAGCTCTTTATGGCTTAAAATAGGCACCTAGAGCATGGTATGAAAGGTTGAGTAATTTTCTAACTGAAAAGGGATTTAACAGAGGAAAAGTAGACACAAATATATTTACTAAGAAGGAAAATAAAGACTTGCTTATTGTTCAAATTTATGTCGATGATATTATATTTGGTGCTACTAATGAATCTCTGTGCAAGAATTCTTTTAAGTTAATGCAGAGTGAATTTGAAATATCAATGATGGGTGAGCTCAGCTCCTTCCTTAGACTGCAAATTAAACAATGTGATGATGACATCTTCTTCAATTAATCAAAATATCTGGAGGAGCTGTTGAAAAAGTTTGGAATGGAAAACGCCAAATTAATAAGGACTCCTATGGTTGCTAAAACTAAACTTGATATGGATGAGGAAGGAAAGCCTTTTGATATAACTTAGTATAAAACAATGATTGGTTCTATGCTATACCTATACCAAGTAGACCTGACATTATGTTCAGTGTCTATATGTGTATAATGTTCCAATCATGTCTCAAATAGTCCCATGCAACAACTGTAAAGAGAATTTTCATATACTTAATTGGGACATCACATATGGGACTTTGGTATCTAAAAGGCAATGCAAAAGAGCTCATGGGATATACTAATGTTGACTTTGCTGGATCAAAAACTGATAGAAAGAGCACAAGTGGAATGTGTCAATTTCTAGGTGGATCCCTGGTTTCATGGTTTAGCAAGAAGCAGAATAGTGTAGCTCTCTCCACTATAGAAGCTGAGTATGTAGTAGCAGGCAGTTGTTGTGCTCAAGTCCTTTAGGTAAAGCAGCAACATGAAGATCTTGATATTAAGATGAAAGAGATACCAATAAAATGTGATGACTAAAGTGACATCATTATCACAAAGAATCTAATCATGTACTCAAGGACAAAGCACATTAAAGTAAGACATCACTTCATAAGGGACCATGTTTTGAAAGGAGACGTCAAATTGGAATACATCCCTACTGAATATCAGGTTGCAGTCATTCTAACTAAACCACTTGCAGAAGATAGATACTGCAAAATCAGAAGAGAATTGGGAATAGTAAATCCTAATGAATTGTAAGCAAGTCTCTCACTAAATCTATTTTAGTTTCTGGCATTAAATTGATACTAACTTTAGCATCAGAGTGTGTTTAAGATATTTTGCAAGTACTCCTTATAAGTCCAGATGATAGTAAATCAGTTTAATGGAGTTTATCAGACCTGCATGATTAAAAGATGCTGAAGCAAAGTTGGAAATTCAAACTTTCAGGCCCTATCCATAAGTTCAGCATTCTGAAATTCGCATTTTAGATGTTATTAGATGAATTTCCATGTTAAATTGTGATTTTGAATGAATTGGTTTGCTCAAAATTCAAACGTAAGTGCTGGTCAAAAAAATTTCAGTGGCTCTCACATTGTTACAGTACCTTCATGTCCCTCGAAATTCATCTGTCGACTGGTATAAATTCAAATTTCTAAATAACAATGTGAATATTGACTTCAAAATGTTCATTGTGTGAATTTCAACACCTTAAAATATGCATTTTAAAGACTCTTTACAAAACTTAAAAATTTGAATTTTAGAAACTCAAAATTCATCTATTGAAACATGCTATCATGTTTGGTCTCTGATAGACGAAGTTCAAGGATAAAACTCATCTATTTAGTTTCTCACTCTTTGTTTGCTCAGTATTTGATCTTTCAAAATTCAAACATTGATGGTTCAAAGTTTGTCTATTAAAGTTTGTGCCTTGAACTTAGCTTCTGTCAGATTAACTATAAGATGAAAATTCGTCTATCAGAAAGCCTCTCTTTTGGGTTAGCTATGTAACTACTCAAAATTTAAATTTTGATCCCTCAAAATTCGTCTATTGAATGGTTACAAAAGCTAAAACTAAGGGTATTACTCTGAATAGACGCAACCCTATTCATCTCTCTTCCAAGTTTATTCACCTCCTCTCTTACTTTCTCATCAATTTCATTCGTGAATCTCCATTTTTTACCATTCAAACTCCTTTTCGCACCCTTCGTTGCATCTTTCTACATCAATCAATCACAAGAATGGCAAGGTTAAAAAGCCTAACGTGGGTAAAGGAGAGTCTAGACCAAAGAGGGCTGTTAAGTCTTAGTATACCTCTAAGGGAGGAGATACTCAAAAACAAAAGGCGAATCTAGTAACGGAACACCATCCAAAAGGCAGAAAACAATTCCAAAGGCTGATTCGAAGAAACTTGACTCTAATACTGCTGCCTGTAACACCTCTTATAGGGCCCATTTCCCAAGTATTTAATCATTCTAAAGTCCATTTGTATCATAATGGAATCTTGAATTACAATAAACGCCATAATAAATTTTTTTCTTCTTTGGTTACTATTCATTTAATCGAATTTATTTATTTCGATTAAATTTCAAAAAATCATAACTAAATCAATAAAAATTGTATGCATGTGATTCAAGTCTCTAGGAATAGCTTATAAATTTGTCTACATGGAAAAAGTATAGGTTAGAGCAATGACTATACTGATCTGTATAGCAAACTCTATGAAATCTCACAATTTATACGAAAACTACAAAATAATTATTTTAATTGGGATTAAATATAAAAATCCACTAAATATTGCACATACATCGAATATGAGTGTTATTTGGGCCATTGGAAAGATCTTCCTATCTACTTTTAAACCATATATATATCATTCATACTTTACATAACAATTGTCTCAACAGTAGTGAGTTTCCTCCATAGAGGTCATAATAACCATTCATATCCTAATGCTTAGCAAAACAAAAGTGATAAATATTTACATAACCATAATTCCTTTTCCCATCATGCCATACCTTCATTTAGACTTAAAGGAACATGAAAAATTGAAGAAACATTTCTAACATTATCCTTACAAATTTACATAAAAGTTCTAAACTCATGGCCATTGAGATCAATATCAAATTAATGGCCAAATTCTTTCTCTTTTCCTTTCTCTTCCTTGGTGGTCTTGCCATTGTTACTACCTATTCATGGTTAATAAATGGAAGGGTGAGATTCAAAGAATCTCAGTAGTTAACACCCAAACATGGCATCATATTATCACATTAAGCATAAAGTATCAAGATAACACGTTTGAAACACATTATCATATTTGTATCACATAATTTCATAAAAATTTCGGCAGAGTTTTATTTGGAAATTGGATATCCTGGGGTCACAATGCCCCTCAATCAACTCAGTCAATACATATAATTCATCACAAAACATCATTTTAAACACATGGCAAAGCAAAAAAACACTCATTGAAAACACGTATGATAACATATTGCAAGTATAGGGATTTAACTACCTTATGATGCTCTCTTGCTTTCCAAACTTGGCCCACTACTTTTAAAGCTTTCCACAACCTTCTTGAACCTATCCAAATCATCATTGAACCAATTTAGCCATTGGATTCATGAGTTACATAATACATTACTCACTAAAACCTAATTTTTTTCACTTAACTCTCCTTGGATTTTTCTTTGTACAACACACTTGTTTTTAAGGTTTTGGATTATGGGGAATCCATTTTGAGGTCAAAATCATAAAATTTCAACTCTAAATACTCTACCTGTTTTGACCAAAAATATCTCAAAGTGATTGGAAAAGATTTCCTTCAAATCACTTCAAACCATCCATGGATTCATGCTTCTAGTATCTAGTCTAAGCTTTCCCTTAAGTTTATTGTTTCAAAACTCATCCCTATGCTAAAACCCTAATTTTGGTGAAACCCTAAGGTTAAGAGGAAGCCAAACTAATCCATGAAACATGCTTTAAAAACCATAATAGCAAGCTTAGGGCGATAGGAAATAATCTTACCAACTTGATTCTTGAATTTTCCTTTGATTCCTCTTCCTTTTCTCCCTCCTTCTTCCATCCTTTTCTTGCATTTTTCTTTCTGGTTTTGGCTGCTGGTTCACGCGTGAAATGGTGAAGAAAGAGAAGGATTTAAGTGGCTAATTATGTGCTTAATTAAGTAGCCAATCATGGTTACTTTTTGGCTAATCCTTAATTACTTTTTGCCACCTTCTTTAAGAAGTTTTCCCAAGAAATATTAAAATATTCTTTGACCTCATATGCTGCAGAAAAGTCACACCTAAGAGAGCTTGAGGTGTCCCAAAATTGCTCAATTTTTTCTGATCCAGATATATCTCAATCCGGGTACTTTTTAGCCATACCGATAAAACCACCTTTATAGTAATTTAACATTTTTGGGCTACATAACCATTTAAATCTTATTTTTATATTTCCCTTATTATTCTGTTTCAAATGATATCTGTGTATGGCTTATATCCTGTCCCAGTTATTTTTTAACATCGGTAGGGCCCACAATTTACTTTATCGATTTACTGTTACTTTTGGATACTCGGCACTGATTATTTTTTTATTCTTCAACATTAACTCTCAGTGCCATATACCATTGGACTTCTCTCGTCGAGGGCTTCATTTTGACAGTAATTTTACATATAATTTCTAAAACTTTTAGGTCATTACGTGTAATTTTCTCTATGGGATTTTCTATTTCTTAGACTCGTAATTTTTATATGTTTTAGGACGTGAATATCATTTTTATAATTCTTTAGGAGAAAAAATATAAGTTTCACATTTTTCTGTCCAACCAGGAAAAATGATCTATTTGCCCTATTTCACGCAAAACAGTGTCTATTCATTTTCGTGAATTTTTTGTACATTTCATACTATCATTCATTTCTTACTCTTTCATTACTTAGTATCCAGTGGAATTTTGGGATATTACACTGTCTCTGCCTCGTCCAATACTGAATCTAAGGAATTTTAGTTAACCACTAAGCCATGATGGAGTAATACTCACATCTTGGAAGAGTATACCACCAAATTTCTCACCAAGAAGGTAATCAAACCTCATTGTATAAATTTGGAAGAATTTCTTATTTTTAACAATTTTGATGTTGGGTTATGGTTTATAAGATATAAAAATCTGTTGGAAATAAAAGGGAGATATGATGATGAGGTGATCAAAACATGGTATGCTGCTCTGTTGTACAATAGCAAAAAGGAAAAATGGTAGGTTAATCTGAGGTTTAGAACTATATGGCTCTCTGATGAAACCTTTAACGAAGTTTTGGAAATTCCTAAGCAAGATGGCCTGAAGATTGATATCACCACCTCAAGATACATGGATGAGAATGAAAATACAGATGAGGAAGGTGGTCTATTCTTAAATTACAAGGAGAGTATAGTACTGAATACCCTGTTCAAAACACGTGAGAATAGACCTCCCCTGAGTTTGTTGAAGCCCTCTGATTTGAGTGTTCAAGTCAGGATTCTGCACTATATTGTGTCCAGGATCATATTCAATAAATGAGGAAGTTTTAATCTGACTACAAGAGCTGAAGCTCATGTGATGACTGCACTGATGCAAGAAAAGCTGTTAAATATAGGAAATATCATCCCCCAACGTCTGATCAAGGCATGAGATCAAAGGAGAGATTCCACCTTGCCCTTTGCCTCCATCATCACCAAAATATTTCAGTCTGCCAGAATACAACACTTGCAAAAAGAAAAAGGCAAGCCCACTGAAGTCTTCAAGGAGGAAGAGTTGCAATGGATGGGAATTGAAAGGAAAGAAGGAAGGTGGATTCGAAAAGAAGCAGGGAAATCGGAAGACCTGTTCTTTGAGGAAGGTCAATCATAATAGCAAGCAAGATTTTCTGAGGCTGCTCCACCCATACAGTCTACACCACAACCTTCCAAACATGTTTCTCCTTAACCACAGCTCACTCAAACACCTCAGCCATCCACTCCTTTGACCTGGGCCAAGCCAACCAAAATCACTAAACTGTATGACAACCTCTTTGCACTCATGCTAAGCATCAGAGATGAGTAAAATGTCCAGTTTGCTCATTCACATGATCAAATCTTTCAATTAGCCAAAAATATGAAAGTGATTACTAATACTTATGAAGACATCAGAAGTGTTATCCCCTCTATATTAGCTCCACCTCAGCCTAGTCCCCCTGCGCCTACCAAGTCTCCCTCTCCTCAGCCTCCTAGTCCCTTTGAATTAGGATCCCTCGAGCCTACTACAACTGATGCTGCCATTGGGGTTGCTGACACTACCGCTACCCCACAGCCTCCAAAAATGAGACAAGCCCTGGTCCACCCTTGAAATATGCCATGGAGGAAGAGGCCCCTCAGGAAGAAGGTTCTCACGAGCCTATGATAGAAGATGCTCAAGAGTCAATTCTGTCACTCCAAGAATCTGAGCAAATGGAGAAGCTTGTTACAGCCATCACTTCTGTCCCTATCATTCAAGCTACACTAAATGAAGAGAGAAGCCTTGTTTCTTATGTAGGTGTTGCTACCTTTGCACATGATGCCTTTGTGCAAGCACAAAAGAAAAGGCTTGATGAGATATTTGTTACTCCAGCTCCTCCTCCATCTCCTTCTGTATTTAGCTTCACAGAAGGAAGTAATGCATAATATGTCCCTTTTCCTTAGATACCCTCAACTGTGCCATTTGTTCCTATTCCTCTTCATACAATTCCAGTGTCACAGATTCCTCCTTCTATTACGCATGTTCCTGTCCTTGATGATGCTAAAAAGGGGGAGAAGAAATCTGAGTAAACTGGGAAGACATAAGCAGGGTATTCAGGTAAGATCTACAGTAAGAAATCCAAGCCCAAGAAGAACTAATTAGATCTTAGGGTTGCTTGTTTTTACTTGCTTTTGTTTGTTTTTGTTTGCAGTATCCCTTGTACTGAAATGACAATCTTGCTTTGAAATATTATGCTTGCAATGTCATATTACTGTACTGAACCTTAAATGAATACTGCTAGGTTGGCTAGTCACCCAAGAGGGGGGTAAATTGGGTGATACAAAATTTTCATCCTTTTTGGATCACACCCCAACTTTACCAGATGTGCAGCAAAACAGGGATGAATAGAGAGAATAAAGTGTAACAACTAAATAGAAAAGATGAAGAGCAAGGCACAAGTATTTATCTTGGTTTAGCCTAATCACTTGACCTACATCCAGTCCCCAAGCCATCACTTGGGATTTTCCATTATATCCCATAGGATTGATCCGGGCACCTGTGAAGTCTCAGTACATCCCACAAGTTTCAGTAGGCACTTGTGAAGTCACTCTCTGCACAGCCTTACAATGATGTGGAATACCCTTAGTGTTTCCCCACATTGAGATTCTACCTAGAAGTTTGTAGAAAAGAATAAATACATAATGAAAACTCTCTTAAAGTAAATGATACATTGAAAGCTCACTCTTTTGAGGTGGGTTTTTCATATGATGCTAATACAGAAAGATTTTATATATATGAACAACATTTTCGCATAAACTCACTTAAGATTATTACCCATAAGTTTAAATGATGTTCTATTTATAGATTTGTGGTGTAACTAGATGTTAAACACAAGATCTATCCGTTAGAGACAAGTTCTAGTCGTTATTCTATAAAAAAAAAACTATTCAACTATCGCTTTAAATGCATTTGACAGAGGTTATATCGATAACCTTCTCAAGTTATGCGAATAACGGGTGACTGTTGGCTCTTAGTTTCAATGTTAGACTTTCGTTATGCAGATAAACTAGCTAGGTTATGCGGATAGCATTCATTTCAAAATGACTAAGTTTTAGCTCAAAACTATTTTCATGAAAACCTACTTAGTTGTTCAAATAATCGTCTCACAAACTTGGATACCTTTGAGGATTATTAGAATAACCTCTTAGGATGTTATTCCTTGTTCGGATAATGTTTAATTAGCACAAACTAAGTTTCTGTAAAACATAGGTTATCAGGATAACCTCCCAAGGTTATGCTGATAACGAATTTAACTAAAGAAAGTCCAAGTGTACTGAAACATAGGTTATCAAGATAACCTCCCTAGGTTATGCGGATAACTTACACGTTATAGGGATAACCTCCCTAGGTTATGTGAATAACGGGCTACACAGTGCAAGTGGCCTTTACTGTTCACTCCCTTGTGCGAATAAGGTAGGCACCTTATCAGGATAACGACCTAGACAGAGCCGAGAACATGGTGCACATCTATGTTATGTGGATAACCTCTATCCCTTTTCATGAAATCGAAGAAGGGACATTCAGAAAAGCTGAGATTGAGTCTTTTATCCTCATAACCTTCACTGGTTATGCGCATAAGGTAATCCTTTTCATGAAACAAGATGAGAAAACTTAGAAACAACTTTGAAATTGAAACTTTATCATCATAGGCAAAAACATTTTCATGAAAAATAAAGTGAGCACTTAAAAACATCTTTGAAACCGAGACTTCATCCTCATAGGGTAGCTCTTTTCATGAAAACTATTTTGAAAACATGAGCCAAACACCAAATTCATTTGTTAACCATTATTTCTCAATTCTAACATATGCTAACATTATATTTACTTAATCTAACTCATTTAAAATATATGGTAACAAGATTAAATAAATTTTTAAAGATTAATTTCATCTCAAGACCTAAGTAAAAACAAAATATACCTAGTGACTTGGTCTTCAAATGTTGAGTTCCACATTCACTTGGTCATTTCCTTCTTGGCATACTCCCTTTTGATCTTCCATTTTTAGAGCATCCTTTCTCTTCTTCTTTCTTGAGTGAGTCATGATGTTGATTTTCATTTCTTTATTCCAATGCTCACTTTTCCCACTTAGACCATCCTACATTTAATATATTTTACTTACAAACCAAGTAGTTAGTCCAATTTGTATATCCAAAATATATTATTCATTGTAAGAGCACAGTGAATATACTTGCACATAGCATGATATATGCATTATAAATATAATTAAATGTATGCTAATACATATTTTACTTCTTTAAGGAACATTATATATGTTGGACACATGATACTTTTGTTCCTTATTTCTCTATATTTGTCATCATCAAGACTTATATTACATTAAACTTAACAAATACAATATGATTCCATATTTTCCTTTTGCTTTGCTATATATGTTGTACTTATCTTTCAATTTTAATGCATATGTTGAGGGGGAACTCTTAGAAGCAAACTCAAGTACTAATTCAGTTTGCAAGTTATTTTGTTATCATCAAAAAGGGGGAGAAAATTGAATGAAGTATTTTGATGATTCCAAAC
The DNA here is from genome assembly GCA_026686845.1 of Adenanthera pavonina. Classification (NCBI taxonomy): domain Eukaryota; kingdom Viridiplantae; phylum Streptophyta; class Magnoliopsida; order Fabales; family Fabaceae; genus Adenanthera; species Adenanthera pavonina. The sequence continues at coordinate 2,534,714 of JAIVEN010000019.1, read as the reverse complement.
AACTAGAGCTTGGAAGGAAAATATCAAAGGAGCATAAGAGTATTCAAGCGAAGAAATTCAAGAAGAAATGAGTAAAGAATTAGTTTGTAGGATTTCTCACAGTGAACACTGAGTAAAAGGCTTTGAATTCACTCCCACTGGTTTTAAATATGTGCTTTTAAGTTACCCTATGTTAACTCATGCTAAATTTGAGAAACACTAATTATCAGACGAATTTTGAGTTGTTAAACTCCATATACATAGTTGAAATTAAAATTCAAACTTTGGTAACTGAAATTCAAAGTTACAAAGATGTTACCTCTGATAGACGAATTTTAGGTGATTGAAATTTGAATTTTGAGTCAAGCAGAATTTGTGAAAAGTGGAAAATTCGTCTGAAGTTATGTTAAAGTATGTCTGATACTAGAGTGCAAAAAGAGTTCAAAGTTAGTCCCGCTAATAAACGAACTTTGGTTTTCAAAATTTGAACTTTAGAATAAAAGCTTATGAGTCTGATTAGAGGTTTCTCTGACAGACAAATTTTGAGAGCTCAAAATTTGAATTTTCAAAAATAGAACTTTTGTGCCATATTGAATTGCTCACTGACAAATGAATTTTGGATCTCTAAAATTTGAACTTCGAGTGTATTGTAGCAATATGAGACAACTGTTCACACTCAACAAATACACTTTAAACTTGAAAATTCATATGTCTTAACATGGAAAATATTTGTCAAAACCAAAATTCAAATTTCACTTTTAAACAGACAAATTTTGGAAGTTCACATTAAAGTCTTTAACTTATGGTCTCTGTGAAATTTGTCTATTGACACCCTAAAATTCGAATTTCAGAGTATCAAACGCATTTAATGTGGTTGGTGAATTACTAGTTTTGTAGAGTAACTATTGAATAACATCTCTAATGGCTAGATCTTATGTCTAACGTATATTTAAGATACATATCTATAAATAAAACTTCATTTAAAAATATGGGTAATAATTTTACACTGTATATACTTAAACTCTGTCAAAATCATTAGAAAAAGCCTTCTACTCACTCATACTTCACTTATTGCACTTCAACTATCACATTTACTCTATATTAGAGAGTTTTTATTGTTGTAATTAATCTTTTCTTCATCTGAAAGAAAGATTTTCTTGTGAGGGGATTTCACAAGGAGTTTAGGAAACACTTTGCTAGAGTGTAGAGTAAAAATTCGTAAGCTCTTAGAACAGAGCACAAGGCTATACTGTGGTATTGCAATGAGCCCACTGAATTCTAACAAGATAGTGAAAATTTTCAAGTGGTAACTTAAGGACTTGACGTAGGTCAAGAGGAGTAGAACGAATCAGGATAAGTCTTTATGTCCTCCCTTCCTCTACCTTGCAAATTGCTCTTTTATATTTTGCACTCTGTTTTCTACAACTTTTACTTTCACTAGTCTTTTACAATTTTGCAGAAAATTTTAAACTTCCCAATTCATTCCCCCTCTTGGAAAGTCAGTAAACCTAACACCTACCACTTAGGAAGTCATAACTACTCATCATTATTCTATCCACTCTTAAAGAGAAAGCTTATTTGTTGTAATTATTCTTTCAAGCTACTTTGGGTAGAAGTGTCTTAGTGTGGAAAACACTAAGGGAGTTTGTACATGCACTTGTTGGGTGTGAGAGGTGAGATTGAGTAGCTCTAGCTTGAGCTGAAAGTGTATTGTGGTTTTTGTAAAAACCAATTTAAATCTTGCAAAGATGGTGGATAAATCTCAAGTAAAAGTTTGGGGACTAGACGTAGGCTAAGTTAAGAGGCTGAACCAAGATAAATATCTATGTTTGATTCTCTCTTCCCTAACTTTTCTCATTTTCATTATTGTGCTCTGTTTTGGTGTTCTTGTACTGTTGCATAGCTTTTTTTTGTGCAGAAAACTTTAAAAGCCCAATTCACCCCCCTCCCCTCTTGGGCATTCTAGCCACACTTTCACAGTCCAAGGTAACTCATTTGATCACCTTATGCCTTTACACTGTTATTTCATGACTTACAATTAACCATGTAATCAAACAACATATATCTTTTTTATAGCTCAAACATCATTACATGTATTTTCGAGGGAGAATTAGCCAGAAAGACAATGGAGGAATGCCATATGCCATGTTTGCATCCAACGATGTGAGGGTTGACTTAATGTCAAAATACGCAGGATGAATGGTGACTTCCAAACTTTATATCTGCAGTGTTTTACTCATCTCTAGGGATCTCTTACCATGAATTTAAAACCGTAAACTACCATGCTATATCCAAGGCCATCTTCAGCTGGTGAATATCATAGGACAATGAAGACAGCGTCACATGGGACTATGTGGTCCTTAACATAGCATTAGTATAAGTGATGCCTAGAGATGTATTAGTATTAACATTAGTAGTGGGGGAACAAAAACTTTTGTATCACCTAGTGGGTATTTTGATGGTCTTATGTACGGAAGCGATGCCTCGGTTTCCTTAGTTACCGTACATCTCTATTTTGCTACTGTATCTCCCTTCTGTTAGTAAAGACTCTTAGTGCCAAATGTAAAAGGAACTTGCCCGCAAAGTTACGACTACTAGCAGCCAGCTACGTGTGTTATCGAAGTTCCCCTAATGAATCACTGTGTTTACAAACTTATGTGTTGCGTCACTCTTCTAGCATGATGACTCTGTTCTTGTATTGCTTAAAATTTAATTTTAATCAATTAAAAGTATATATAGATACATAATGTTGAAAAAACTCTGTGCAAAATAGAAGTATCTTAATCAAAAGTGTTGCGTATTGAACAAATTTTCTCCCGCGATCAGATATCTGATGTTGAAGGACTGTCCATATGGAAACTGGGCTTACATTAGTCCAACCATATTTCCTTCCAAACTGGGCTATTGCCGCTGATTTTGCCAACTTGAGAATGTCTTCATCATTTAGTTCTTTGTGAATTTCTTCTTCACACTTGCCGTTATTGGGCTGCGGTTAATTCTCCATTTTAAACAAATTCACATTAAATTCATGTTGCATTCACTATAAAATAGAACTCCAGTAAATAATGCCATTCTATTATTAAATACAAATTCACCCTAAGTTAGTTTTCAAACAAATATATTAAATACAAAAAGTTTTGTAGCATAAAAAAAGATATTGCAATGAAAATGTCCCTGCCCAATGCTCGGGGTAGAAAGTCTAGTCATGTTATATATGTTATACTTCTCACAATTCACGAATTTCATTCTCCCATGTCCAATTCTCACACTTGGCCAGATCTTTCTTAGCTTTAGTTGCATCTCATCCATGATAACTGAACTTCTATCGGTTAGCTTCCAAGGGTTTAGACTCAGTCTGGACTTGCAGAGTTGCACCCTCAGTTTCGGAACAATATTCTTACGGATAAGTCACTTAGATCCAATACTTAATTTTTGTTATTTTTGTGCTATGATTTTTTTTTTGCTCAAATTTTTGTGCTATGATTGAATGAAAATTGTGATATTTTTTCATTATCATATAATGAGTATGCGCACAGCACAGGTTGTTTTCCAATTGGACCAAAATAAAAAATCTAAATTTTTTTCAAAAAAAAAACCAAAAAATCTAAAATTGTAAAAGATATGCAATGGGACAATGATACCAACGGAAAAAAGTACTTTGTCATTTCTTTTTTATAAGGCACCATTTTGAAAGCTTTTTTGATCTTTTTTATCAAGTATATTGTAATTATCAAGTAATACTATTCCATTTTTCTCTTTAATCATTTACATCTCAATATCGTAAATTCTTATTTAAAATAGTGAAATTTTTTATGAACTCAAATTTGATTAGTTAATATTGATTTAAGTAATATTTTTAACCCATATTTTAATTAATTTTACATAATTTTTCATATAATAATGATTGATAGCTTAATTGAATGAAGATGGAATTATTTTTATTACCAGGAGTAAAAAAGTAATGTTCATTTTTCTTAAAAAAAAATTTAAGAAAGTAATTACAGAGTTAAAAAGGAATAGCAGGGAGTGAGGGACCTAGTAAAGCCAATGGCAATTATCGTAAATTTCGGAAGAAAGTCGGGGGTGGTAGCAATGGCAACGGGACGTCACCATCGGCATTACTCAGTAGGTGCTATTTTCTAATTTCTCGCGCCAAAAACTACATCTATGTAACTTCCCAAAATATACTTCATCTTCGATTTGAGGATCTTCTTAGCAAAACCCTAACACTTCATCTTCGATTCAAGGTTCTTCTTTCTGCATGTGTTTCTCTGTGTCTTAGTATTAAAAAAGTAATGTTCATTTTTCTTAAAAAAAAATTTAAGAAAGTAATTACAGAGTTAAAAAGGAATAGCAGGGAGTGAGGGACCTAGTAAAGCCAATGGCAATTATCGTAAATTTCGGAAGAAAGTCGGGGGTGGTAGCAAAGGCAACGGGACGTCACCATCGGCATTACTCAGTAGGTGCTATTTTCTAATTTCTCGCGCCAAAAACTACATCTATGTAACTTCCCAAAATATACTTCATCTTCGATTTGAGGATCTTCGTAGCAAAACCCTAACACTTCATCTTCGATTCAAGGTTCTTCTTTCTGCATGTGTTTCTCTGTGTCTTAGATTTCTCCGGTCGAAGAGGAGAAATATGTTTTATTTGCATACGTTTTTGGCGCGAAAAGGGCCACTGGCCACAGTGTGGATTGCAGCGCATTTGCAGCACAGGGTCAAGAAGTCGCATTGCGCTTCAATTGATATACCCTCCACCATCAGTAAGTCAAACCACCTTCCTTTTTCTCAAAAGCATGCTTCTTTTGTCAATTTTCTGGCGTACTGGTTCAAATTTTATTCCTTTATGGATAACTTTCCCATCTTTTATTTGGGTTTTGGCAGTCCGGATTTTGCTATAATTTATCTTTCAACATGGTTTTATTTTTTTCCTCTTCTCGCTAATGCGAAATGCGACTCTTGATAATGGTTTATAATCTGCTTATTGTAGCCTTGCATTTTTGGTGTCCACTTGGTGGGAGTTACTTTTAAGCTTTCTTCTTTGTTCTTTTCTGGATAGTTTTTAGCTTTCTTGGTTTTTGGCTTCTGGATTGAATGTTAAAAATTTTTGGGAACAAATGGAAGCAAGGAAATCATCAATACATGGCAATGCAATTATCTGAGAAGACCTGAGCTGATCATCAACTAGAAGCAAGTAAACAGCTCTACCCTCTATAACTGGGGCACATATAACATTTTTTGAAAATGTAAGCTTTATGCTCCACAGCTGCAACCAAATGTTGATCAAATAGGTACCTAGAATACCTCTATAAGACCTTGCTTTCTTTACACCTCCTTAATTGACCGAATCTAATTAGCAATAATTGCTATAACTTGTTGGGCCATCTCTATACCATGCTATCAGGTTGTGCTCTTCAAGCTTTTTCTGTTTTAATGAATAAATTGGCAGGTTGGTTGCCTTTGTTTCTTGTATCCATGGGATTCTAAAACACGAGTTTGATATCAATGCAGCTGAAAATTGATTTTCTAATTCCTAGTTACCAGACTCTGTTTCTAATTCATTTCTCATTTCTAGTTTCTAGATACTTAAAATAATATATTTATGCCAGGATTATAAATTGATTTTTTTTGAAATTAATTATACATATTTGTAATAACAATGATATATAGTTTATTGAATATTAAAATTGCGGTATAGGATTTCACAAGTCTTGCATTTCTTGGTTTTGAAATATTATGTACTTTTTTTTCAGAAGCTGTATAATGGTTCTCGTCCTGAATTTAACTGAATATTACTTTTCCTTGAATGTCTCTTTTAGAACGTATTATGGAACCAGAAGTTCCCATTGCACTGAGAATGTCAGGCCACCTTCTTTTAGGTGTTGTTCGGATATATTCAAAGAAAGTTGATTATCTTTTCAAAGACTGTAACACTGTTTTGACTAGTCTGAGCAAGGCATTTGCTTCTATTCAACTTACTTTGCCAGAGGAAGCAAGGAAGGCACCATTTCATTCTATCACTCTACCAGAGACTTTTGACCTTGATGCACTTATCTTGGATGGAGTAGATGACGGGTAATATTTTGCTCAGCTCCTTCCAGTTTAATGTTTACTTCTAAATCAGCACATGACATATGGATTTGTGTGTCAGGATTGAGGATATTCACTTGAGGAGTCAAGAAGAGATTACACTTACAGGTTACCAAAATGCATGGATATTTATCTCTTTTTAATAGTTGGACGCTTATTAAGTATTTAACTTGTGTCTCTCTATCACTATTCAATGTGCAGATCAAATTCCTGTTTGTATGGATTGTTACGTAGCGGTAACTTTTGATGAGGTTCACCCTTATTATATTCCTGAATTGTTTATATTATTTATTTTGAATTTTGATGTTTTGGAGTTGCAACTCTATTTCATCTATTGAATTTTCTTTATTTTAGGATATAAGGATGGGCTCTTCACACACAGAAGTGCTTCCAGATTCAGGGGCCAGACCAGTGGAGGAGGAGTAAGTATTTGTGACTTTTGAAAGTTCTATTGCATTTTGATATTTCTTCAGGTATGAACCAATGGAAACATCTATTATTGATTTATGCGTGCAGCATTGTCCCTCAGTCTCCATTGACAAATGCTGGCAATGTTCAAGATCATGATCTAAGAAACGAAAGTGAATCACCTGCTGCTCAACATACTGATGGCTACCACCCGTATAATATTCAAGATACTGAAATTACTTGTGGTTTGGGTTCTGAAGATGCTGGTCCAAGAAGTCTGACAGATATGCACAATTTGTGTCCTGGGGTCAACAGTACACAGGTTTTACCTGAAATTGAAGTTCTTCGTGATGCCAATAATGATTCAAATCTAGAAAATACTCCCACAGTATTTCCAGATCTTGGAAATAATACTGAACCAAACGGGATTTTTGACCAAACTATGAATGACAAGGATCATATTCCTCCGATGATTAATGATTTGGATGTTGGAGGACTGTCTGTACAATCTCAGGATTATTCTGGTTTGCCAACTCCAGCTACTGTTCAAGGGGCCCCAGAGATGCAAGTTTCTGTTAGTGAGTGTATATCTCTCTTGGTTGCATTTACTTATGGATAAAAAAAGTTACAACACCTGAGTTTTTCTTCTTCATACTTTTTCAGGCCATGAGTCTCCTAATTTGGTACTTCGATCAAGCTCACCAATCCAGCAGCCACAGAGGAGAGGAAGAAAGAGAAAGCAGTTCTTTGATACATCAACAGTTTTGACTAATAAGTATGTTTTATTGAATCTCTTCTTTTTCTTTCATATGCCGGTGTACCTAATTTAGCTATAATTTCTTGTTTTTCATCTTGGTTGCTCATGGGGATGTCGACTCATAGATTTATAAAGAAGGCTCTTGCTAATACTGGTGATTTACTTCGAAAGATACGGTTCATGCCTTCCTCTTCTCTGTATACATGGAAAATGAACAATAGTCGAAGAAAGGAACAAATTTTTTATCACCCCTTAGTAACTGGTAAGCAATGTTAACCTTTTGACTGGAGAGCCTATTACTATCTAGTTTTATGAACTTGTTTCTAGAGATTTGTGTGTCCATAATGCAGGGCTATGCAAGGATCTTTCAGAAATTTCACAAAGGGATTGTATATGTGGAAAATCCCATCTGGTTGTCTCGGAGGAATATCATATGGATGATGAGATTTCTAGAACTCCTTCACCTAACCAAACTGCCAAAGAGACTAGAGTTGCTATGCCACCTGCTACAACATGTACTCATGATATGGAAATCGAACACCTTTGTGGTATTGCTGCTTCTCCACCTCCTATTATACCTACTGAATATGTGGAAACTGAAGTCAGTAATATTGAAGGTGATCATAGTAGTCCTTTCAAACAGAATGACATGACTCCTGTCTCTGCTCAAAAACTACGGTCTGTATCAGTTTCCCCATTGAGGACAAATGATGTGGCTGGGACAGTTCAAACACCTGATTTAGCATCATCCCCTGGAGATCATGAATCCCAGATGGAAACACCTGTGACTTTTCTGAATGACGGAACATTTCAGAACTTTGGTCTCTCAGATACTCATCGCTCAATGAATTCTGATGAAGATGTAAGTTATTAAGTTGTCATTTTTTCTTTGTTAGGAAATCCTGTAAATCATACGGGATATTTTACTTGATTAACCATATCACATTTTCTTTCTAGGTCATAGTTCATATTGTTAAGATACTTACACTATTTAGGTTATTGTTTTAGCTTGAGGGATTTTATAGGATAGGTTGGACTCTAGTGACTGAATAGTGTAAAGAAGATATTTTCAAGCCTTATTTTACCCAACGATATTTCTAACTTTGGGCTCGATTGTTATTGATTCCTTTCAATATTAAGGTGCTATTAACTTTCACATTGTGAGGATCTCGTCCATGTTGTAGTGAAAGTGTGGACAATCCCATAATATTTTCTGCCATCTGTGATTTGCATATTTGTCAGAAGCAGCAAACTTGCTGTCCATTTTTAATGTAGGTAATCCTGAATATGTTGAATTGAATTGTGTATAATAGACTCTAATTAGTTGAACTTGTCCATTTTAGGAGCTTAATTTTCTGGAAGCAGACCATTCACCAGCTAGTAAGTTCCTTATGTAAATCTGGAATGTGCATGTGCTCAGATGGTACTAGACGGCCAGTTCCTTATGTAAATCTCAAATTTGCAGGTTCACAAGGTAGTGAAGGTGTCAACTCGTTGTCTGTGAGGACTAGGTATTCATTCTAATGGCTTCTATTTTGGAGACTTAGACTTGAAATCCCTGGAAGGCATATATTTGCTTAATAGATAGCCAGAAATATGTAGATCTGGAAAAAAAAAAAACTTTTTTGACTGTTAACTGTTTTCAATTCAAATATAATAAAAACTATTTCATTTATTCCCTTATGTATGCATGATACATGCTGTTTTGATCCGTTTTTACTTATTTTAATTACCATTTCACAGCCTTTTTTCACGTTCAACAACCAGTTTGTTTCTTGATGTTTTTAAAGATTGTGTAACATGTTCAACCTATGAGTCAATTACTTACATGTTGCCATGTCAATTACACGATAGGATACAGCACCCTTCCCTTCTTCTCTCCCTTCTAGGGTGTGAATGGATCATTAATCTGGGACATCATATGATGTGTATTTATTGGAGTGAAAAGAAAAATGTACAAGTCTACAAACAAAACCAAGTATGACAAAATAGCTTAGAAATTATTTGTAGGGCATTTTTTTTTTATGATCTTCTCCTCTTCATAGTTCATACTTCACTGTAATTTCTGGATTGCTAAGTCCTTAATGTTCTTTGATTGCAGGGCTGTAGCTCGCTATTTAAAAATTCATTCTCCAATTAGCCCAATTGCAGAGGGCCCTGCTGAAGATCTCAGCTTGAACAAGATATTAGAAGGAAAAGGAAGAAAAATCTCTGCTCGAATGTTTTTTGAAACACTTGTGAGTTCTGAAACATGTCCATTTATTATTGGAAAAAAATGCCTCAATTTTGGCCACAGGATGTGAATAGTTGATGTGTATTGTCTTTTTCATTGTGAAAATCTAAAATGTGAATAGTATTAGTAAATGCTATCATTACGGCATGCATTGAGGCTATTTTTTCAATGTCTTTCAATACTTGAAGATTGTTTCATTCTATCATTAGCTTGGATGTTTCATTATCCTGAAGCATGTGTAAGTAAGTTGGAGATTTCTGGAATATTAGGTAATTTCATAACATGAAATGAAAGTATAGCTGTAGATGATAAGTTTGAATTTGTGATTGATGTCATAATAGCTTTGAATTATGAACTTGCAGATCTCATTCCACAAATATTAGCTAAACTAGAAATGCATTATATTAAATCATTTTACGGGATGCTAATTTTCTTTTGTCCTTTTGTCTTAGTCAAACAAATTTTCTTTCCTTCCAAAAGAGCATTATTGTGAACTATGATAGTTTTCTCATATTAATCTATAATCTGTTTTCATGCGTATGTAAACTTAATTTGTATGATTATGTGGAAATTGATTGTTGCGTTACAGGTTTTAAAAAGTTTTGACCTTGTTGACGTACAACAAGAAGAACCTTATGGTGATGTCGGCTTGAAGTTGACCTCTAAACTTTCAAAGGCTGAAATTTGATGTTATCATCATTAAGTTATCTGTAGTTTTTTGGAGGCCCTGATGTATATATATGGGTAAGTATTCTATACTTTGCTGTACAAGCCTTGCAATTAATCTGAAATGTGGAAAAAGAAAATTAGAAATAAAATACTTTAGTGTTTATCAATAGAAAGTCAGATTCTAAACACGAGAAGTGTATGGAAGTAATAATTGAAGGTTTATGTACTTTGAATGAAATTGGAGGTGTCTCATGAATTTGAAGACTTGGGACAGTTTTTAATGGAATGGTATAAAAAAAATGATTTGGTGGAATATGAAATGACACCCATGTTTTCACTTTAGAAAATAACCAGAAAAAAATTGAAGGTATTATAATTTGAGAGGCAGTGCTATCTCTTTCATAGAAACAAAGGGAGTACATATATAGGAGAGTTACAGGAGGTCAAATCTAATCAAATCAACTAAAATAGTCTCCTAAAAAGGATCCCGAAAAATCTGGGATAGCAATAATAGAAAACAATTCTAATTAACTGAACATATAAATAGAAAATTAGGTTAAAGCTATAAATGGGCCTATAGAGACGGCAAGCCCATTCCAACACTCCCTCTCAAGCTAGTGAATAGATATTGACCATTCCCAACTTATTTCTGAATCCTTCAAACTTGTCTGGTGTCAGGGACTTGGTCATGATGTCTACAGTCTGTTTTCTAGAAGGAATGTGTACCAAGTCAATTGTCTTGTCTTCAATCTTTTCTCTAATGAAATGCCAATCAATTTCCACATGTTTCATACGATCATGTTGGATAGGATTTCTGGCAATTTTAATAGCTGACATATTATCACACCAAACCTTGATTGGAGCAGTCATCTCAACCTTTAATTCCCTTAAGAGTCGGATGATCCACATACCTTCACATATTCCCGAGGACAAAGCTCTATATTCAGACTCAACCGAGCTTCTAGAGACTACAGGTTGTTTCTTACTTCTCCATGTCACCAAGTTTCCCCACACATAGAAGTAATTGCCAATAGTAGATCATCTATCGGACTTTGAGCCTCTCCAATCGGCATCAGTATATAATTCTATGCTTCTAGCCTCTCCCTTTGCAAAGAACAAACCTTGTCCTGGAGTTTTCTTTAAGTATCTCAGTATTCTATATACTGCTATCATGTGTTTTTTGTGTGTATTGCTTGAGAATTGGCTTACCACATTCACAGAATGACTTGTGTCTGGCCTGGTGTGGGACAAGTAAATCAGTTTTCCCCCCAATCCTAGTATCTCTCCTTGTTCACAGCTGTACCGTCAGGCTTAATTATCAATTTTTGGTTGAGCTCCATTGGGGTATGGGTCGGTCTGCATCCTTGCATCCCTATCTCTTTCAACAATTGTAGGACATATTTTCGTTAGGACATGGTTATCCCTTTGTGAGTCCAAGCGACCTCCATGCCCAAGAAATATCTCAAGGGCCCAAGATCTTTGATATCAAATTCAACTGCTAGGCTCTTTTTCAATTCCACAACCTCCTCTTCATCATTGCCTGTCAGGACTATATCATCAACATATACAATTAAAGCTGTACTTTTTGTTCCACAATGTTTGACAAATAAAGTATCATCAGCTTGGCACTGGGTATAACCTTGGCCCTTGATAGCCCGATTGAACCTTTCAAACCAAGCTCTCGGGGATTGTTTTAACCCATACAGTGACTTGTGAAGCCTACTAACCTGATTTGAATTTTCTGCACTTCTTAAGCCCAATGGAACTTCCATGAATACCTCTTCTTCAAGATCCTCATTAAGGAAGGCATTTTTAACATCAAGTTGATGTAATGGCCAATCCAAATTCGCAACAAGGGACAATAGCACATTTATAGTATTGAGTTTAGCTGCAGGGGCAAAAGTCTCTTAGTAATCGATAAGAGACCGTTGCAAGTATACCAAAGAAGAAAGAATAATCAGAAGTTGAATTAATTATTTTTAGTATTTATTTTCTGAAATAGTCCTGATTTGCAATTGAGGAATTATAGGAATTAGTTATGCATTTTGAATAAAGTGGAGTCAGTCAAAGATTTCTATCCTGATTCTTAGGAATCTTTTAGGATTTTTCTGATTTATTTTCGATTATTGTAATGCCTATTATTTCACTATAAAATAAGAGCACTGCTGAAGACTTAAGGCATCAGCAAATTAATTCATTTTCTTGAGTGTATTGGAGATTCTCATTTACTTGGCTTTTAGGATAAATTGAGTGAGATACTTACTCCACTTTCTCTTAATAGAAATTATCTCTTTCATTATTGTCAATTATTTTCTCTATAAGCATCCTTACCAATTTGGCCTCAGAGCCAGGTTAATCCACAATGGTTACAACTCGCGCTTCCCATGCTGCCTCTGATTCTGCTAATAACCCACCTGAGCAACACTCAGATCCTTTGGCTGCGATAGCATCAAAACTCAGTGTTTTGGATGCTTTAACAAACAAAGTTGCTGCTCTTGAATCTGCTACTACTACTTCTACGCATGAAAAAGGGAAAGCTCCTTTCGGCAATTCTCGAAGGCGTTCTCATTGGGATGAAGATAGTGAAGAAGATTTTGATAATCCTTGGGGTTATCAAAGGAGACCACCACACACCAAAATTGAATTTCCTAAATTCAGTGGAGGTGATCCTCGTGGATGGATTCTTAAAGCTGAAAAATATTTCAGATATTACCAGACACCGGATGACTTCAAAGTTGATGTAGCTTCCATGTATTTGGAAGGAGATGCCCTGGATTTATTTTCCTGGATAAATTCTGAGCACACGATTATGTACTGGGATGAATTTGTAAAGGCTTTGCAAGAGCATTATGGGCCCCCTGAGTACCAAAACCCAGATGAATATTTAGCCACTATCAAGCAAATTGGATCCGTGCAGGAGTATAGACAAGAGTTTGCAAAACGAGTAGCACGAGTTTCAAATTGGCCTGAACACTGCCTCCTGGGAATTTTTATTGGTGGCTTAAAAGAAGAGTTAAAAGCAGATGTTAGAATCCAAAAACCGCGTACTGTTTATAAAGCAGCAAGCTTAGCTCTTCAATATGAAAAGAAGACACAGTTGCATGGGCCCAAGCCCAATACTCCAGCAATTCAAAATCGGCCAGCTTCAGTTAGTTGCACCCAAACGCCTTACGCTCGAGAAAACAGAGGAGGAATATCCGAAGCACATAATCCCTCCAAACTCGCGATCTCATCGGCAAATCCCTCTAAATTCTCAGACGCGACTCCTTCTAAGCCTACCTAGTGGGATTCCGTCCGTCAACAGCGTAGAGAGAAGGGCCTCTGTTTTCGCTGCGGAGAGACGTTTCACCCAGGCCATTGCTGCAAATTCAGTGCCTTTGCATTAATGGAGATCGATGAAGAAGGAAATCCCGTTTTCGACTCTGGGGAACCCACCGAAGAAGAAGAAATCATTGAAGAGGCTGAAATTTCCCTACACGCGATTCTGGGAAAGTCGACAGCGTCGACTATGAAGCTTCGTGGCTCTCTCCGATCACGCGACGTCCTGCTTCTCGTGGATAGTGGGTCCACCCACAACTTCATCTCTGACTTGCTGGTGCAAGAGCTTAATCTTCCCACTCACTCTATCTCAACTTTCGAAGTTCAGATTGGGAATGGAAGTATTGTGCGCTGCCACAGAATCTGTAAGGGAATTGAGGTACAGTTTCCAGGCTTAAAAATTACAGAAGATTTCTATCCATTCTCTCTGGGTGGGGCTGACCTTGTTCTGGGAATCAAGTGGATTGCATCTCTTAATACTGTGCAAGCAAATTGGAATGAGATGTTCATGATTTTTTGGCTCAACAGGAAGAGATATAAGCTCCAAGGGGTGTCTCAGGATGATCGTGTTACTGCCCAATTTCATTCTATGCTCCAAACAGAGGCTAAGTTTACTGAAAAATGCCTCCCTCTGCTTTCTCTTGAAGGTATACGGATTAAGTTTCATTCTGTCTTTGAAGCACCAGATTCATTGCCACCCTTCAGAAAGCATTTTCACACTATACCACTGTTGCCTGGAGCTACACCACCCAATATTCGTCCCTATAAATATCCGTATTACCAGAAGATGGAGATTGAGAAGCAGGTGAATGAATTGCTACAGTGTGGATTTATTAGACCCAGTTCCAGTCCTTTTGCAAGCCCAGTATTGTTAGTGAAGAAAAAGGATGGATCATGGCGCCTTTGCATTGATTACAGGAAACTCAACAGTATTACTATCCCAGATAAGTATCCTATTCCAAATGTTGATGAGCTCTTGGATGAATTACATGGTTCTGTTTATTTTTCCAAAATAGATTTAACATCTGGATATCATCAAATTCGTGTTTTGCCTGCTGATATTCATAAGACTTGCATTCATAACACATTCGGGACATTATGAATTTGTTGTAATGCCTTTCGAGTTGACTAATGCCCTTGCCACCTTTCAGGCAGCCATGAATGATCTCTTAAGGCCTTACTTAAGACAATTTGTACTTGTCTTCTTTGATGACATTTTAGTTTATAGTCCCTCTGCTGAACAACATGAACAACATTTGCATACTGTGCTGCAAACATTGCAAGATAATTCCTATTTTGCCAATCCAAAGAAATGCTTACTTGGCCAGCCCAGAATTGAATTTTTGGGTCATATAGTTTCAGCTGCAGGTGTTGAAGTTGATTCTGATAAAATTACTGCTGTTGTGGAATGGCCTGTCCCTCAAAATGTGAAGAAGTTGAGGGGATTTTTGGGACTCACAGGTTATTACAGGCGCTTTGTCAAGGACTATGGCATCATTGCAAGACCCCTGACTGATTTGACTAAAAAGAATGCCTTTCTTTGGAGCAACTTGGCTCAACAAGCATTCGAGCGCCTCAAGCTAGCCTTGGTTACAACTCCAGTATTGCAGCTTCCAGATTTCAATGCAGAGTTTACAGTGGAGTGTGATGCTTCCATGGATGGAATTGGGGCCATCCTCATGCAGCAAAATCATCCCATTGCTTATTTTAGCAAAGGTTTTTCTCTGACTAACAAGTTTAAGTCTGCATATGATCGTGAGCTTCTTGCTTTAGTTTTGGCTTTACAAAAGTGGAGACATTACCTTCTTGGTCGACACTTTTGGGTTAAAACTGACCATGCTAGCTTAAAATATTTGTTGGAACAGCGAGTCATCACTAATTCTCAGCAGAGACTGATTTTAAAGCTGCTGCCCTTTGATTTTACTATCCTATACAGATTTGGAAAGGAAAATACAGCAGCTGATGCACTTTCTAGGAGACCGCAATATCCTGATTTTTTCCAATTAGCCATGCCTCTTCCAGTTGAGATGCTGGATCTTTCAGAAGAATTGATGAGTGATCCTATTACAAAGGAAATTATCACTGCCTTACAGCAAAATCCTTCGTCATGCCCTGGTTATCATCTTGTGGGAGAAAGATTATTCTATAATGATCGCTTGGTGATCCCTAATGTCCCTCAGTTTCGTTCAAAGCTACTTGCTGAAACCCATTCCTCTCCTACGGGTGGTCATGGTGGTTATCTCAAGACACTTAAGAGATTCGCTGAGAATTTCTATTGGCCTTCCATAAAAACTGATGTAAAACGTTTTGTGCAGTCTTGTGCCACTTGCCAACAGAACAAGTACCAGACTTTGGCTCCTGCTGGGTTGTTACAACCATTACCTATTCCCTCTCAAATTTGGGAAGATATTTCGCTTGATTTCATTACTGGTCTTCCAAAATCAAGTGGCTACGATGCTATTCTGGTAGTGGTAGACCGACTTAGTAAGTACACTCACTTCATTGCTCTTTCCCATCCTTATACTGCAAAGAGTGTTGCTGAAAAATTCTGCCAAGAAATTGTTCGCCTTCATGGTATGCCTCGCTCTATTGTTTCTGATAGAGATTCATTATTCCTTAGTAATTTTTGGCAAGAGTTATTTAAATTAAGTCAAACTCAACTTAAGATGAGCACGGCCTATCACCCTCAAACGGATGGTCAAACGGAAGTGGTGAATAGGAGTCTTGAAGCTTATTTACGTTGTTTCGTTCATGACCAACCACGACTTTGGTATAAATTCTTGTGCTGGGCAGAATATTCTTATAACATAGGATATCATGTTTCTATCAACTCCACTCCCTTCAAGATTGTTTATGGGCATGCTCCCCCTCCATTGCACCCATTTGTGAAGGGAGAGACTCACATTGCGGAGTTAGAAGAACAACTGGAGTCTCGTGATGCTATGCTTAAGCTCCTTAAGGAGAATTTGCTAAAAACTCAGAACAGGATGAAGGTTTATGCGGACAAGCATCGAAGAGAGCTACAATTTAAGGATGGCGATGTGGTTTGGCTTCGCATACAACCTTTTTGTCAGAAATCCCTTGCTAAGAAGAAGTTTGAAAAGCTGTCTCCAAGATTTTTTGGGCCTTATAGAGTCTTAAAGAAAATTGGAAAGGTAGCTTATGAACTAGAGCTGCCTAAGGATGCTAGAATTCACCCCATTTTTCATGTGTCGCTTCTTCGACCAGCTTATGGGCAACTTCCAACTTCTCCCCCTGCTTGCTTTGCCTCTTTCCACAGATCTAGAATTGACTGTACAACCTGCGAAAGTGCTTGATCATCGCTGGACTAAACACAACAATCTGGAACTTTTAATCCAGTGGCAACATCGACCTCTAGAAGAAGCAAGTTGGGAAGATTATGACTTATTGACATCTCAGTTTCCTTCTTTCAGACTTGAGGACAAGTCTGTTCTTGAGGAGGGGAGTAATGATAAGAGACCGTTGCAAGTATACCAAAGAAGAAAGAATAATCAGAAGTTGAATTAATTATTTTTAGTACCTTTCTACTCTCTTCACATTTGATCATATTGAATGCTTCTTCTAGAGATGGTAGGGGTTTAATGCCCATGATGTGACCTCATACATCTTCAAAGGAGTTACCAAGGAGAAACTCATAACAACGTTCCCTATCAATCACCCGTTTGTATATAACTCATCTCTGCTGTAGGACCATGTATGGACCTCATAGAGGTCAATTTGTTGCCAAAGGCGTTATAACACACTATAGAACTGAGTTATAGATTGATCACCTTGGACTTGAAGTCGAAGCATACGTTTGACTTGAAAAAGAGCGGCTGCATTCTCTTTATTGGAGTAGGTTGTTTTTGCAGAATCCCATATTTCTTTTGCACTAGTTGCAAGGAGGTAGTTCTCACTAATCTCCAAAGTCATGGAATGGAGTTAACCAACCATGTCATCACCAAATTATCATCAGTGCACCACTGTGGGAATAGGGAATAATCAGCCTTTGGTGGGGGAGGATCCCAAGTGAGATATTTTTCCTTCTGCCGGCCTTGAACAATCATAAGAATGTTGCGTGACCACTGGAGGTAATTATTACCGTTGAGACGTTGGGTGTTAAGCACTTGTGAGGAGGTGTCTGGCACTAGACTAGTACTTCCTCCCCATGTCGAGTGCTGCCCCAGATTTTTCGAGCCATCATTGGTCGAGGAAGACTTGCTGTTGTCTCCGTCGGCAGTAGCAGCTCAGACCTGAGGCATTAGCGCTGTGCGATAATCAATAGAACCACTGAGGGCTCTGATACCATATTATAATTTGAGTGGTAGCGCTATCTCTTTCATAGAGAAAAAGGGAGTATATAGGAGAGTTACAGGAGGTCAAATCTAATCAGATCAACTAAAATACTCTCCTAATAATGATCCCGAAAAATTTGGGATAGCAATAATAGAAAATAATTCTAATTAACTGAACATATAAATAGAAAATTAGGTTAAAGCCATAAATGGGCCCATAGAGGCAACAAGCCCATTCCAACAGAAGGGCACCAAACGAGCCCTTTGCCTGTAGGAAATGGAAACTATTCACCTGTCGGTGTTAGAGGATTTTTTTTTACGTTAGTTTCTTTGTTCCATAAAAAACTTGTCTGTTGTGTCTTGATATGCATGTTAAAAGCCCTATTTATTATTTACTCTTGTTCTGAAATCTTTTCTTTTAATGTCTTGCAGTTGGATTCTAATAGGGCTTACAAGGAAAAAGGAAGGGCATTGGGATTAGTTTGAAAATCAGAAGGCAAATTTTGACTTACATAGTGGATGGTTTCATCCTTTGTCTTGCCTGGTTTAGGTTGATGTTATCTGTATCTCTGTATCTCTATAGGTGGTCAAAGGAAAAAGAAAAAGCTGTGTATATATGACGTATTTTTGAACTATTAGAAGTAATGGCAAAAGGGGGAAAATCACAAGCTGAATTTACTGTTGCACTTGCAGCTATTGCTTTCTAGCTCGCAAGCATGCCATCTTAAAACAAGTATCTTCTATTCATGGCCTTAGGCAGTATTAATGAGGGCATTTTGGATTTGCCTAAATTATACAGAACTTTGAACTATGTGCAAATAACTTTCTTAACCTAAATAACCTTCTTAATTTTTAAAATTTGACAACAAATCTTCTTAACTTTTAAGTTTGTGCAAATAACCTCCGGTGGTCAATTATTCTGTTATTTAATTAATGAAGCATAATATGCTATTGATCATGTATACCCATAATACCTTAAATCATGTGCAAATAACTATTCTATTACATTATGTTTTATTAGTGAAAGAACATAAACTAATGGCAGGAGAGTTACCTACATATATGTAAAAGTTTAGGGGTTTTTCACCAAAAAAAAAAAACAGTTTAGGGGGTTCAATGTAAAGTTTTAAATGTCATGGATGTTATTTGCATATAATCTAAAGTTAAGGGGTTATGTATAATTTAGCCTTTTTATTTTGAGGATTTAGATTGGGTCGATAGCTGAAAACTAATTTTTTTAAAGCGTAAAGATTACTAAATTAGGTTTTATCTCTCTCAACAAAACATTTTTCATACATAACGCTAAGAATCGAATGCAGGAAAATATACTTAAGAGATCTAACTATTTACTAATTGTGTCAAAACCTAGTTGGTTGTAATACTTATATATCTACCATTTGCATATATCATATATATTTTTTGGCCACTCATTTGCATGTATTGTATATATTACACAAACAATAGAAATTATTGAGGATTGTTTTCTCTGGAATTTAGGTAGAATGACTTAACGAACCCAGTAGAAAGTTATTGTTGTATCATGATTTCATGTATGGTGTTTTCGTGTTGGTCAAAAGCATACAAGGCTAAGAAAATTGTTACAGAAGTAAGAAATGACAATGGGGATGAGAACGGAGAAAAGCATTGGGAGACCTATAACCCTGGGTTAGTTAGAAGGGGTTGCCTATTTTATTTTAAAAAATATTTGAGGATTTAAATTAATTGGACTCTTTTCTTATATATAAAGTCAACTTTATATTTATTGGGTTTAATGAAATCTTTACAAAAATTTTGAACCATATATCTAAAAGAAATTTAAACCTAAATATATTCAAAATTTAAGCATAGTAGGATCAAAATATTAAGGTCAATGGTGTTAAAATGTTGAAATGTAGGAAAATAATATGTAATTTTATCATATTAAAAGCTGTCAGCTAACCCTCTGTAAGAGTGTGTCCACCATGAGAGTAAATGAAAGAGAATGATAATGAGTTTTAATAGAATGAGATAAATATGTCTAATGTCATGAAAAGTAATGAATATTTGGATTTAGTTTAACAATTAAGCCTTTATATAAAAATATATTAAAATGTTTGTTATTAGTTTTTATTATTAAAAATATTTTTTTACATCTATTTAGTAAAAAATAGTAAAATATGCTTTTTTTTACCAATAGTAAAATATTCAATTTTTAATTTCTTACCTGGTAAGAATATATAACTTCCTTGATTTCATTAATTTGTAAAAATATTTTATTTGTTGAAAAATCTTAGCACGTGTGTTGAAAAAACAAGACATCTTTATATTTATGGAACATTGCCAAGGGCATGTTATCGAAGTGGCACCCTTTCTTTGCTGCTCCTAAAATTTTTCTCTTGGTATGGAAGGTCACAAATTTGAACCTATGGATGTGTATGTGTGGGATGTATGCGACTGGTAAGTAAGTGGTTCCTATTGAAAGTGAGAGAGAGAGAGAGCTTTTTTTTGGGTTTGTCAATTGAGGAAAAATAATTAGGATTAAAAAGAATAGCGCATTATTTATTTTATATATATATATATATATAAATAATGGAGAAAGCAGCTTTCTCCGAGATTTGGGAGGTTTCGAGATTAAACACTATAGATTTGGAAACTTCAAACCAACATGTGGCAGAATAAGATGCTTCGTATATAATATTTAATATGCATATATTTTAAACAAAATTACTAACTAACTAAATTTCAAAATCTTAACTAAATAAAAAATAAAAAAACTCCACCAGATTATTTACAATTTTTAATGATACCTAAAAATATACTAATTAACTAAATATTTATACATGAGAAACACACATGCTAATATATACATACTTTTTTTAAAAAAAATGAGCTTATGTTTAAAAATATTTAAATTTTAACTAACCATTAATTGGTTTTAATTTCATATTAAAACCTGAGTTAATATATGATATATTTTATCCCACTGCTTTAAAAATTGTAAATTGTGAATTACTAACTAACTAAATTTCAAAATCTTAACTAATTTTAAACCTATTTATATTTATATTTCTCAAGAAAAATAGTGTTCATAAGCACTAATGCTTGTTCCTCTTTCCAAAATCATTTTAAAAAATATAAATTATAAATTATAATTTCTTAATAAAAAAATTCAGGATCCTAACTTCACGAAGTTAACTGTACCAATTAAAAAAATGTAAATGGTTAACTTCCACAACCATTATCTTCATTTTAAATTAACTTATTTATTATTAAGTAACTCCACACAATGATCTTCACCGTTTTAATTAAAAAATGTAAATAGTCAACTTCCATAAAAAAATTCCATGCCTAGCATTTATGTTTCTATGCCATTATGTTTATTTTAAATTATTTATTTGTATAAGTTTGTTGGTTAAATATTTTCATGATTTGAAATTGAGCTTTCGATTTTTTTTCAAGCATCATAAATTATAAATAAAATTCTAACTGCCCACATTTTCAAAATTTAAAATTCAAATATTATTAAAATTAAAATTAAAATTTTTGTAATTTCATCCATTATCTTAACTTCATCATGTTATTCCCATTATCTTTATAAATCATTATTTATTATTTATTTATATGCCATCATCTTTATTTTAAATTAATTTATGTGTACGATTTTCTTGGTAAATATTTGTTTGATTTTAAATTTAATTTGAGCTTTTGTTTTTTTTCCCAACATTATAATTATAAGTTATAACTTATAAATAAAATTATAAAAAATAATTGTATCACAAATATATATTTGATTCCTTAGTAAACTGTTCAAACATCTTTAATGGGAGTTATTTTTACTCTTTCAAATATCATAATTGTAATTATTTTTAAATAAAAACTCATGATCAAAACCCATGTCCACGGGTCCTCTCTCTAATCAATTCATTCTCCTCTCACTCGCTCCCTCAATCAATGGTATGCAGTATTTAATGCAAAGATGATGAGCACATTCTCCACTCTGCCTCTGAACTTTAAGCCACGTCTCTTTCATCTGTTTGTAACTACCTTTCTTCCATTTTTGCCAATCTTTCCTTTCTTCACCCTGTTTGATTTTTTAATTGCATACTGAAAAAGTGACATAGAGAATTCACATGAGATTTGTAACATTCTGGATCAAGAAAGAAGAAATTCCTCCTTAAGGTTTATAGAGATTTATAGGTAACTATTGTATTTACTAATTTTTCTCTCCAACTTTTGATGGCTTTTTAAAAGGGATTTCTATTCTTTCAATAACATAATACTCCTTTTCCTTTATTTTCATTTGATTTTGTGCCTATGTTGATGTTCTTAACCAAAATGAACCTAGAGATCATTTCGTAGGTGAGATTGCTATTTATACTATTTCATTTCTTTAATTCAAAGATAGAATGCCAAACAATATTAGTATTACAATCCTATATTTTGGATTCTTCATACTTTCACATTTCATTAGTATTATTTATATTATATTATTGAATTTTTTCAGTTTAGATATAATTGGTGTTTTCAAGAATATTGATACTCTAGAAGATTTTAAATTTCATTACCGATGAGATTAATATTATATCTATTCAACTTTCAACTAAATCTAAAGTATCTTTTTCCCCCTTTTTCTTCAAGAACCGTCCTCAAATAATGATAATCCTCATATGTCACTCAATCCTTTGTCAAATGGAGCTTAAGAGAAGTATTCATGTCAATTTACTTCAAAAAACTTCTTCCCAGAATTTTGACATAATATTTACTTGTCTAATCCAGTTACTTGGCTCTAATATTCCATCTTTCAGTTTCCTACCATGAAACCTCTTAAAGCAATCAAGCAGGAGAAATGATTGACTATTCATGTTGTTGCATTTCAAGTACTTGCTCTTATTTTAGTCTCTTTTATTTGAATTTATCAATTACTGCTAGTTTATGAGTCAATAGTTTTTTGAATGTCCTACCTCCAGGCCAGGCCAATCTGATGATGAATTTATATAAATATATTATATTTCTTTTGGAGTGATAATTTGTTATATGTAAATTCATTTATTATGAATATGAAATATATATTATATTACTTCGAGGCCATCATTGCATTATCAATCTGGTCCAAAAATAAATTTGAGATTAAAATTTATAAACAATTAATTTGAAGATATGGATAAAAAATTATTTATACATATTACAACATTTTGTTCGAATCTTTTTTTTTCTTCACCATGGTTGAAAACAGTTTTGCTTCTAAACCTTGATGTATAGAGTTAAAAAATAAAGTTCTTTTCCCTCATATCAGTCAATAAATAAATAAATAAAGTGAAGGACAAAAAATACATTATATAACTAATTATTTATAATTACATTAAAATTTATGACCAAAAGTAAATAAAACTTCCCTAAAATTTATCATAAATTCTTTCTATAAAATACACCATTATTCTAAACATCATTGACATTTCCCACTTTACTTTAAAAAAGGCCGTATTTTTCTTTATCCACTTCTAAGATTATTTTTTTGAATAAAAATATTATAATTGTCATATACTAAGAAAAAATAGAGAAACACAATTTTTTGTAGTATGTATTTGATGTATAAAATATTTTGAATTGAAAGAAAAAATATTTAGTGAAGTGAAATTTCTACTTTTATTTGTATAATATTAAAAAGTATAATTAGATAATAATCATAAAATAACATTAATTTTACAATTCTCATATTAAAATTAATATTATATTTTAGAACAAGTACCTCTCCCCCCCCCCTAAACCCCCCTCCCAAAAAAACAAAAAAAGGAGAAACTCCACTGTAACTACATCAACAGTTTTCACTAATAAGTATGTTTGTTTTATTGAATCTCTTCTTTTTCTTTCATATGCCGGTGTACCTAATTTAGCTATAATTTCTTGTTGTTTTCCGTCTTAGTTGCTCATGGGGATGTCGATTTGTAGATTTATAAAGAAGGCTCTTGATAATACTGGTGATTTACTTCGAAAGATACGGTTCATGCCTTCCTCTTCCCTGTATACATGGAAAATGAACAACAGTCGAAGAAAGGAACAAATTTTTTATCACCCCTTAGTAACTGGCAAGCAATGTTAACCTTATGACTGGAGAGCCTATTACCATCTAGTTTTATGAACTTGTTTCTAAAGATTTGTGTGTCCATAATGCAGGGCTATGCAAGGATCTTTCAGAAATTTCGCAAAGGGATTATATATGTGCAAAATCCCATCTGGTTGTCTCTGAGGAAGATCATATGGATGATGAGATTGCTCGAATTCCTTCAACTAACCAAACTTCCAAAGAGACTAGAGTTGCTACGCCACCTGCTACAACATGTACTCATGATATGGAAATCGAACACCTTTGTGGTATTGCTGCTTCTTCACCTCCTATTATATACCTACTGAATATGTGGAAACTGAAGTCAGCAATATTGAAGGTGATCATAGTTGTCCTTTCAAACAGAATGACATGACTCCTATTTCTGCTCAAAAACTAAGGTCTGTATCAGTTTCCCCATTGAGGACAAATGATGTGGCTGGGACAGTTCAAACCCCTGATTTAGCATCATCCCCTGGAGATCATGAATCCCAGATGGAAACACCTGTCACTTTTCCGAATGACGGAACATTTCAGAACTTTGGTCTCTCAGATACTCATCACTCAATGAATTCTGCTGAAGATGTAAGTTATTAAGTTCTGTCATTTTTTCTTTTTTAGGAAATCCTGTAAATCATACGGGATATTTTACTTGATTAACCATATCACATTTTCTTTCTAGGTCATTGTTCATATTGTTAAGATACTTACACTATTTAGGTTATTGTTTTAGCTTGAGGGATTTTATAGGATAGGTTGGGCTCTAGTGACTGAAGATCAAAAGATTGTTTGCTACAAGTGTAGTGTAAATAAGATATTTTCAAGCCTTATTTTGCCCACCGATATTTCTAACTTTGGGCTCCATTGTTATTGAATCATTTCAATATTAAGGTGCTATTAACTTTCACATTGTGAGGGTCTCGTCCATGTTGTAGTGAAAGTGTGGACAATCCCATAATATTTTCTGCCATCTGTGATTTGCATATTTGTCAGAAGCAGCAAACTTGCTGTCCATTTTTAATGTAGATAATCCTGAATATGTTGAATTGAATTGTGTATAATAGACTCTAATTAGTTGAACTTGTCCATTTTAGGAGCTTAATTTTCTGGAAGCAGACCATACACCAGCTAGTAAGTTCCTTATGTAAATCTGAAATGTGCATGTGCTCAGATGGTCCTAGACGGCCAGTTCCTTATGTAAATCTCAAATTTGCAGGTTCACAAGGTAGTGAAGTTGTCAACTCGTTGTCTGTGAGGACTAGGTATTCCTTCTAATGGCTTCTATTTTGGAGACTTAGACTTGAAATCCCTGGAAGGCATATATTTGCTTAATAGATAGCCAGAAATATGTAGATCTGGAAAAAAAAAGAACTGTTTTGACTTTTAACTGTTTTCAATTCAAATATAATAAAAACTATTTCAGTTATTCCCTTATGTATGCATGATACATGATGTTTTGATCCGTTTTTTCTTATTTTAATTACCATTTCACAGCCTTTTTTCATGTTCAACAACCAGTTTGTTTCTTGATGTTTTTAAAGATTGTGTAACATGTTCAACCTATAAGTCAATTACTTACATGTTGCCATGTCAATTACACGATAGGATACAGCACCCTTCCCTTCTTCTCTCCCTTCTAGGGTGTGAATGGATCATTAATCTGGGACATCATATGATGTGTATTTATTGGAGTGAAAAGAAAAATGTACAAGTCTACAAACAAGACCAAGTATGGCAAAATAGCTTAGAAATTATTTGTAGGGCATTTTTTTTTTTTATGATCTTCTCCTCTTCATAGTTCATACTTCACTGTAATTTCTGGATTGCCAAGTCCTTAATGCTCTTTGATTGCAGGGCTGTAGCTCGTTATTTAAAAAATCATTCTCCAATTAGCCCAATTGCGGAGGGCCCTGCTGAAGATCTCAGCTTGAACATGATATTAGAAGGAAATAGAAGAAAAATCTATGCTCGAATGTTCTTTGAAACACTTGTGAGTTCTGAAACATGTCCATCTATTATTGGAAAAAAATGCCTAAATTTTGGCCACAGGATGTGAATAGTTGATGTGTATTGTCTTTTTCATTGTGAAAATCTAAAATGTGAATAGTATTAGTAAATGCTATCTTTGTGAAAATTTAGTATGGAAAAATAGCTTTCTTATACATTATGGCATGCGTTGAGGCTATTTTTTCAATGTCTTTCAATGCTTGAAGATTGTTTCATTCTAGCATTAGCTTGGATGTTTCATTACACTGAAGCATGTGAAAGTTGGAGATTTCTTGATATTGGTAACTTGATTACATGAAATGAAAGTATAGCTGCAGATGATATGTTCGAATTTGTGATTGATGTCATAATAGCTTTGAATTCTGAACTCGAAGATCTCATTCCACAAATATTACCTAGATTAGAAGTGTACCATATTAAATCATTTTACGGGATACTAATGTTCTTTGGCCCTTTAGTCCTAGTCAAACAGATTTTATTCCCTTCTAAAGGAGCATTATTGTGAACTATGATAGTTTTCTCATATTAATCTATAATCTGTTTTCTTGCTTTTGGAAACTTAATTTGTATGATTATGTGGAAATTGATTGTTGCATTACAGGTTTTAAAAAGTTTTGACCTTGTTGACGTTCAACGAGAAGAAACTTACGGTGATGTCAGCTTAAGGTTGACCCCTAAACTTTCAAAGGCTGAAATTTGAAGTTATCATCAACTTATCTATAGTTTTTTGAAGGCCCTGAAGAGGGTAAGAGTTCTATACTTTGCTGTACAGGCCTTGCAATTCATCTGAAGTGTAGCAAAAGAAAATTAGAAATACAAATACTTTAGTGTTTATCAATGGAGTCAGATTCTAAACACATCTGTATGGAAGTAATAATTGAAGGTTTATGTGCTTTGAATGAAATTGGAGGTGTCTCAGGAATTTGAAGACTTGAGACAGCTTTTAATGGAATGGGATTAAAAAGTGATTAGGTGGAATAAATGTGCGAGAAATGTAAACAGAGGAAATTAATATTCTAATTGAAATATTAAGTTATATCAAAAGATTATATTCTTTTCCAATTGCATATAATACTTATAATGATTGCTACTGCAATTTTCTTTTGAAATTAAAATTGCTTAAAACCTATTTGAGAGAGTCTCTGTTACAAGATAGATTTAATAGGTTAGCCATATTATTTATTCATAATGAAATGACTTCATTATAAATAAATAATATAATAATTGATAAATTATATTATACTAGTAATAATGGATAATTGTTACTAGTATAAGATAATTTATCAATTTTTTACTTTTTTTTAGTTTTCTAAGCTTCAAAATAAGTTAAGAAATCAATTCAAAATTTTAAATTAAATTGAAAAATTGATAAGTTATATTGTACTATGTTTTTTTTTTCAATAATCTTGCCTTAATCCTGGAAACTTGTTGACACGGGTATGCTACCAAATGGCAGCTGCCATTACACAGTTATATCGGGAGTGGTGATTAACGAAAGTGGGAATGGTGATTTTATTCTTTTTTAAATTCAGAATCTAGTCTTTATTTTTTAATTTCATCTTATTTAAGGTTGACCATCAGGTATTTAGATTATTCAATTTCAAATTCATTTATGATTTAAATACAACTGTTCTAATTTCTTTATAATATCTAGATGACATTATAATCCAATTTTGGAATCAAATATCAAAGAACGCACATCCAAGGAACTGCTTGAATTCCTCATGTGTTTGGTCACAGCCAAACATTCCTCGAGTTCAGCTAGTACATGGTTAATGTCAGACCTTTGAATTGCAGTTGGTGGAGTGAAAGACATGGCTATCTCTAGCTAGCAATTTGCAATTTAGGTATAAAGTCTTGGGAGCAAATAATTTTGCTGAATAATTATTCCATTTCATTCACATGCTCATTCTTTTTGTCATTTTTATAGTTGACAACTAGTTAGGCACTCATGCCACACACGAGATCCTTTGAAAATAAGAACATTTACTACAAATCTTTACAATCATGATACAATGGGTTAAAACAACCATATATTTAAATGAATGGAAACACAATTACAAATACTTTGTAATTGTATCTTCTCAGGCCTCATCTTTCCATGTTTTTTTAAAAGAGATATTGCTTTCTTTGGAATTAAATTTTCCTCTCTTTTTTTTGGCTTTGAATGGTTAACTCTTAAATCTTTTAAGTATATATTATCTAAAATATATTAATTTAATTCTAACTGGTTCGATCTTGATCAGATCATTGAACATTAAATCGATGACTTAACTAGTCCAATGTACAATTTGATTTTTTGAACATTGTAATCAATGTCTCATGACTTGCCTAAGTGTAACCTGGGACTTGCATGGAAGCATTGCTAAACTTGCCTTGTGTGCAACCTCAGACTTACCCTTGAACATTCCAGACTTTCATTTGCCTCAGACTTGGCTTTGAGCATCCTTGGACTTGCCTAAGTGCAACCTGAACTTCCTTATAGGATTCTTAGAGTTGCTCATGTGTAGTCTCAGACTTGCCCATGAGCATTCTTAAAGGGTAGTTGAGACTTGCTTGTAAGCGTCTTTGTGTGCAGCACTAGCCTTGGACTTGTTCATGTGCAGCCCTAGACTTTCCTGTGTAGAGAATATGACTTCCTCACTTGTAAAACTAAACGTGACTAAGCATACTTGCATGTGAGTTGCCTCGGACTTGGCTTTGCCTAAGTGCAACCCAAACTTCCTATAGGATCCTTGGACTTGCTCATGTGTAATTTCGGATTTGTTCTTAAATGGCAATCGGGACTTGCTTGTAAGTGTCTTAGGACTTGATTGTGTAGCACCTCATACTTAGACTTATTTCTCATGTATTAAAATATATTTAAGTCCATTAATACTTGATTACATAAAACAACTTAAACCAATTTATTTCATTTTGGGTACCATTCCCTTGGTTAACTTTTTTTACCCAGTGAATTTTGAAAATTCATAACTAAATCAAGAAAAATCATATCGACATGGTTCAAGTCTCTAAATATAGCTTAAAAGGTTCTATACATGAGAAAAATATTGAACATGGAAATTATTTGGCCAACTTATACAGTAAATTCGTATTATATTCACTGTAGCAATGGTCATTTTTGAAAATTTCTGATTCTGACCATAACTTTGAAAAATCACCATAAATCATACACAACTCCAAATTGAGTGATCTTTGTGTCTATGGAAAGGTAAACATGTCTAGTTTTCATAAATGTAAAACACTCATACATTGAACATATCAAGGTATGTACAGTACTTCGAATTCCCAACCATGTTCAGAAAGGTCTCTTGCATTCTCCTAACTTTCCAAAATACACACTCATATATACATAAATAGCCATAACTTGTCTTTATCATATATGATACTCCATAAGAACCTAGAGGAACATATTAACATGGAAACATAGCATAATCATGTCCCATAAGGTTTTACATAACCTCTCATATAATAGTATCAACCTAAGTATCATTATCTTGAATATTAACTTGCTTCTCTTTGTCTTTCCTTTCTTGGGTAATCTTGCCATAACTTGAACCTAAAATTTGTTAGACATTTGGAAAGGGGTGAGATTCAAAGAATCTCAGTAGTAACTACCATCATGCACACATATCATCATATATATTGCAAGTATTCATCTAAAAGCACATCAAGCATGCAATCAAATCATTTTGGCATAACCATTTTATAAAAATTTGGGCAGCACTTCCCCTTATATTTGGACATATCCAGGGTCACATTACCCTTCAAACAATCCAACCAATAATCCCAAATCATCACAAGATAACATTCCAAATATTAAACCCATCATTCAAAATAAGCAACATTAATGACAATACATAAGTATAGATAGGTGAGTTAACTACCTTTGAGCTTTCCACTAGTCTCCAAACTTTGCAAACCCTTTCCTTGATCTTCTAACACTCCTTTGGATCCTATAGCATCATAAAATAATGTCATTAACCACTAATTATCCAATTTCATTTACAAAGTGCTCACTTAAACTAAAATTTGCACTTTGTTATCCATCATGCATTTCTTGTACAACATACTTGTTCTAATCTATTTTGGACCCAAGGAATCCATTTTTGAGGTCAAAAACTTGAAATTCCCTTCCTATAATAAACCCTAATTTGGCAGAAAATTACCATAAATTATAGAAAAATAACTAACCGATTAATTTGTAATCTAATAACACATTCTTGCACTTTATGGCCTATATGATAATTTTTATGGTTTAGTTTTTCCATGCCCTCATTTTCTCTCTCTACTCTCTCTCTAAGCTGAAACTTTCAGTGGAAAAATAGGAGAGAATAAACCATAAAACTCTTCCAAACTAAAGGTTACACAAGATTATTGTCATAAGATATTACCTTGAAGTTTTGGGACAAATCTTGTGATTTTCTCTTTTTCCTTTGGCTACCACAAAGTCACGGCTTCTCTCCCTCTTTTCCCACTGTTGCTGTGGTGAAAATGGCTGAGGATGATGACCAAGATGGCTTAAATGATAAATATATAATAATAAGTAAGTTTAGTTAATAATTAAAGTAACTTGAGTTACTTTTCGGTAAAAACTTTTCCAAAATTTCCTTCATATCCCATGGCATGTTTCAGACTTGTCTCAACTTATTTTTGGCCAAAAAATTACTTCAATTATTTAAATGGACCAAAATACTCTTTATTGATTACATTTACCCGTACCGATTAAGTATTTTTGTCAAAATTATCATTAAATTGGTACATGATTATCCAATCATTACTTTTAGTTCAAAATCATTATCTAGACACAAAATATATTTTAGCAAGGTCCAATTATTGTCCTTGGATCAATACTACCTTTTCCTGCAGTCTAAACTGACTTTTATCGGGTAAAATATTAACATTAAATCCTAATCACCCAATAAATATGATTTTGACCTTAATAAATTTCATTATATATTTCATTGGGTCTAATTCATTGAGAGCTTCATTTTGACTATAATTTTTTATGTTTATAAAAATGCCCTTGACCTGGAACTATTTATAATTTTTAAAACTTTCGGGTCTTTAGGTGTAATTTGCCCCAAAATTCATAAACTTTTACGCGTACACTGACCAGATTTTTTTATTTTTTATTTTATTATTTTTTATTTTTCAGGGACAAAATCATCATTTTTTTTATTTTTTCTTTTAACTGAGATAATTTACCTCTTTATCCTATTTCATATCAAATTATGTATATCCATTTTTATAAATTCTTTATAAATTTTAAAATATTAAATCTTAAATATCTATAAAATTTTAGAATGTTATAAATTGTGTGCAGCACTAGCCTTTGGACTTGTTCATGTGCAGCGTAGACTTGCCAGTGTAAAGAATAGGACTTGCTCACCCATAACGTTGAACGTGACTAAGCATATTGATGGACTTAGATTGGAGCAGCCTTACATGCTCTTGATAATCCAAAGGTCACACGCTGAACTTGCCAGCCTCATACTGCAAATAAAAAGGAGATTGAACATTGATTGATTAAAATTTATTCAAAGTTTGAAATTTATTTTAAAATTATTTTATTACAATGTGATATTAAATTATTTTAATAATTATTAGTTAGTTGCAATGTATTAATAATTATTTGAAAAATAATATTCCTTTTTTATAATTACTAATTAATTGTACTATATTAATTATTTGATTAAATTAAATAAATTTTGAAATTGTTATATTGCTAACAATTTTAAATTTAAGGTATAAATCACTACCGCCAGATTGTTCGAGCTATGGGAGAGGATTTAGTGGCAGGGATCCCTTCCTTATTTCACCCATATCGTATATCATCATATCATATCATCATCACCACATGATCCATCATATACTTCACAATATCATGTAGTGATCCTCATGCCATATCATCATATAACCAGCCAAAGTTTTTTATATTTACTGCAAAGAAAACGAGGATAGCTAGCAGAATAGACTTGTAATTCTTTGCTTTTTGTAAATGAGATTTAGCATAAAGTTATTGGCTAAGAAAAAGATTTGAATATTCAAACGAAAATACATTAAAAAACTAATTATAAATTTAGAAAACGAAGGGATAAAACACTAATACGAGAATAAGCCCATACCAATGAGACATCAATGTCAGTTTGTCCTATGAATTTTGTTGGGTATATATAATGAAAATGGACACTACTGTAACAACTGCATATTTAAAAAACGACATTAATTACATTAATATGAATTAATTGAGACTAATACCAAATAGTTCAAATCATTAATGATTGCTAAGAATATATAATCTTTGTTAATTTTAGATTGTCAAAGATATTAATGCGCTATAAAATTTTACGTCAAATTCAAGTAGTTATTCTTATTCGAATTGAACTATTTGTTGAATTTGAAAATCGTTAATTGAACTTTGTCAAATTTTTGTAAATATTTTTAATAAAATATCCAACATCATATTTTGGTACATTAATGAGAATAAATTTCCAAATATTTGATCCTATAATTGTAGACTCTTTTTTTTTTTGGGCCTGAAAGTGCAAATATTTTAATAGAAAATAAGGTTCAAGCAACTATAATGAATCCAATACAAATACTATAGTCAGCAATAAGAATAATAGATAAAAGGGATTGGATGGGGGACAAAGACCCCAAATAGACAGACACATCCCACTGTTAAAATTACTAGCAAGCCAATTGGCTGACTTGTTTAAAGTTCTAGGAATCCAATTAAGAGAACAAGAAACAACAGCTTCACAAAGCTGAGAAATATCTGCTACAAACACTGATCTCTCCCATTTCAGTTCCATGGTACTAGAAGTCACAACTTGGACAAGAAGGAGACAATCATACTCCAAAAGAATCTATTGCAAACGAAGAGCTTGCACCATCTGTAAACCTGCATGGAAAGCCATACACTTTGTGATAAAACTAGAAGTAGCTGAACGTATAACACTATGAAATTTCAACACTTGTCCCAGATGATTACTCCTAAAGGTGGTTGCCAAGAAGTAGGATTAGGCAAAACAAATTCATTACCATCTTGCAAAGGTTGATCCCATCCATTTTGTTTCCACAATTCATCAATAAACTCAATAGCAGAACATATCACATGTTCTAGATTAAAAGGAATAACCTCAAAGATAAATGAGTTGCTTGCCTTCAAAATATACCAACATAGGGTAGCAATCAATGTACAACTTTTCTTAGGTAGATGCAAATCATGCCACAATGAAAATAGCTGTGCATCTATATAGGTAATAGATTAGGGACAAATTCAAATATTTAAAAGACAATTAAACCACACTAACTGAACACGGTGGCAAAGTAACAAAAGGTGTTCAATGGTTTCCACATCAAATGTACAATAAGGGCATATAGGTACATCACTACAATTCCTTTCCCAAAGATTCTCCTTAATAGCTAAAAACCCAGTGCATACCCTCCATATAGGTGAGACCTTTAGATGCCACAAAAGTTTCCATAGCTTTGAATAAACCATGAATGAGGGGCTTGAGTGAGAGGTACCTTCTTCCAAAGCAAGAGATGAGCCTACCTTATAAGCCTATTTGAAAGAAAATACACCATTCTGCCTTTTTTTTAATGAAAAGGAATCAATTCCATCAAAAAAGATATACAATAGTACATAAACAAGTGCAAAGCAACAAAAACAACAGGGTCCTCAATTGAAGAGATGAAGGACACCCATGGCTCTCATGCTGCGATTTACAAGAATGTGTACATTATGAATGATTCCCTCTGAAGTAATCCAGCATACAACAAGATGATATAGGAATATACTTGATCACTTGCACCTCCACATGAGTGAGAAGATGTTGTATAGGATCAAGATGTCATTGACCCTCTAGAATACAGTTCACTACAAAGACACCTGCAGGAAAATCTGAAAAAGGCAAGGAGGACAATTTAGAGTTTGGTAAGGAAGGTACCTAAGGGTCCTTCCAAAAGTTGATAGAAAGACCATTGCTCACCTGCGAAATAATGTTATTCTGAAGCAAAGTTCAACCTGCAAGCAAACTATACTATCCCTAAGAAGATCTACCACCTTTAGTAGCATCCATGAAGTCACATGAATGGAAATATGCACCTTTTAAGATTCTCAACCCCCTAAACGTTTGGTGATGTCAATATCCGCCAACATTGTTTTGCTAGGAGTGCAAGATTAGAACACATAAAATCCTTAAAACCTATGGCCCCATTAGCTTTAGCTTTTGTCATATGAGACCATGCAACCCAATGCATCCTTCTTTCATCCTCTTTCTGACCCCACCAAAATTGAGCAATAATACCATCTAATTGTTGACATGTTTTCTTAGGAAAAAGAAAACATGACATGGGATAAATTGGAATAGCATCCGCTACTGCTTTAATGAGTGTCTCTCTACTAGCCTCAGAAAGTAAATGGAATTTCCAACCTTGCACTTTGGCCTTTACTCGGTCACACACAAAAGAAAGTGCTTCAGACTTAGATCTATCCTATAAGACAGGCAGTCCCAAATAGTTCCCAATAGATGAGGTGCCATCAACATCAAGGATCTGATATAAATAATCTTGCAACTCATGATAAGTGTTCTTAGAAAAAAGGATACTAGATTTTGCATACTTCACCATCTGTCTAGAAGCTATACAATAACATTCCAGCAAAGATTTAAAAGTGAAACAAGTAGACCTATCTGCTTTTAGAAAAAAAATATGCTATCATCTATAAAGAAACAATCGGTAAGAATTGGGTAGTGATGTGACAATTTAATACCCTGCAAATAACCATGTTTAGCTGTGTGAACAACTATATGAGACAAAACATTAGTTACAATAATAAAAAGGCATGGTGAGAGTGGATTGCCCTAACAAAGTCCTCATTGTGGAATGGTTTCTGCAATTTTCTGACTAGACATTAGTAAATTAAAAGAAGTAGATGCCAAACATTTCATGATCTTATCCACCCATAAGGA
The DNA here is from genome assembly GCA_026686845.1 of Adenanthera pavonina. NCBI lineage: Eukaryota > Viridiplantae > Streptophyta > Magnoliopsida > Fabales > Fabaceae > Adenanthera > Adenanthera pavonina. Next base: position 2,499,896 of record JAIVEN010000019.1, on the reverse strand, counting down.
ATGAAAACCCAATCTTGACAGAATTTAGAAAGGAAGTCCCATTCAACTTTGTCATAGGCCTTATTCATGTCTAGCTTAAGTGCAAATTCACCCTTAGCTACCCTTCTATGCTGCAAGTAGTGAAAGGCCTCATGAACTATGAAAGTATTATCAAACCCCATGCGTCCCTATACAAAAGCCCGTTGCTATTCACTAATGATTCGAGGTAGTAAAGTAGTCATCCTAGTAGCTATAATCTTAGAAATAATCTTATAAGTAAAGTTACATAAGCTAATAGGATGAAAATGACCAAGTTGCTTTGGAGTATGATTCTTGGGGATTAAAATCAGATTGGTGGTATTTATTTTTTTTAAGGTACAACTACTACTGAAGAAACTTTTCACCATGTCACAAGTATTTGCACCCATTGTGGACCATATCTGTTAATAGAAAAGGCTAGGATAACCATTAGGCTCTGGAGCCTTTAAACCCCCAAGAGCATTAACATCATCACATTTTAATTTATCATTAGTAACATCACTTAACAACAAATTATTATCGCCCTTAGTATTGAGGGAAGGCATATACCACAAAGCAGTAGACATATCTCCAGTACCCCTCTTGGAAAATAGATGAGAATAAAAGTTAGAGAAACAAAGTTCAATCTCATCTTGCCTGTCTAACCAAGTACCATATTCCATGTGAAGCTTGATAATTTTATTAGTAATATGTCATTATTGTACCACTGTATGAAAACAACTAAAATTCTTGTCCCCTACTTGAAACCACTGAATACGAGAACGTTAAGCCCAACATAATTCCTCTTGATCCTATAATTCCTCAATGCATTTCAACAGAGCATCAGTACAAGATGTAGTGTCTTCAGTCCAGTCACTTTCCACACAAAGTTGATAATCTTTGAGAAGACCATCAATCACCTTCTTATTATTAGGAAAGGCTATTTTGCTCCAAGAGATGAGGGTCAGTGGAACTAGTTCAAGTTTAAATAGGTATTGATCAATCAAATTAGTAGTTCCACAACTTTGGGACATCCATTTGTTGGTCATTATCTATGCACAATCACCATTAGTAAGCCACTATTGTTCAAATTTAAAAGTCCATTAAGTTTTTTGTTTGTTGTAATTGAAGACTAACAGCAAAGGATAGTGATCTGAGCCCATAGCTTCTATATGAAGAACTTGGGAGGACTTCTCATAAGTCTTACATCAAGCCAGATTATAGAGAGCTCTGTCAAGACGTTCAAGGATGTTATTATTTCCAAATCGATTATTGGTCCAGGTGAATTTATAGCCTTTGACCATATCAAATAAGTGATTATGGAACATAAAATTCTAAAATACACATAGATGTCCATGAGGAGCCAACCTTCCACCCTGTTTCTTAGTAGAGTACAATAACTCAATAAAATCACACAAAAGAATCTAGGGAGAAGAACATGAATTAAAAGAAGTCAGCTATGACCACCATGAAGTACAATCTTGTTCAATTGGGGGCCCATAAACAAAGGTAATAAATCCATTAATGTTTTCTAAGCCTCCACAAATTTTTGTATCAATATAATTAGGAGAGGACCAATGTACAATTAAATCAATGCCATCTCTCCACCACAAGCCTAATCCACCAGATAATCCATAAGGTTCCAACAACTAAAGAAAATCTAAAACCAAGTCGGTGTTGAAATCTTACAATTTTTACCTTTTTCATATGAGTTTCCATCATACACTTAGTCATCAACAATGTTAATTTTAATTTAATCTATTAAGCATAAAAAAATTTCAAAAACTTAATTTTATTTAGTTCTCTCAACTTGTCTAATTAGGTAGATGATTGCATCTGTAACAACCTCCATTACGTTATCCTGAACTTAGCATCTAAGTAATGGAGTATATTTGATGTCATGTGCAAAACCAGAGGAAACATGATAAAGGAAAAGTTACAATGAAATAGAGAAGCTTCACGCTATGGCAAGATTCAGAGCCGCCACAGCCAATGAGCTGCAATTTTGGGAATATTTTTCAAGTTAAGAGCACTTGTGTCATGGCAAGGTTAATGGCACTGCGGTGAGCGTCAGAAAATTTATTTAAATCAAAAGTTTCTCAGACAACAAAGCAGAAAGGAAAATGAGGGAGAACGAAGAAGCTGTGCTAAGGCTTGCAAGATCTGGCCTTTAGAAGCGATTTTCGGCCTCTGAGAGCTACAATCTTAGTCGGTAAGTGGTTTTTGATTCTCCTTCTCCATTTTGCTTCGGTTTTGAGTTGGATTTTTTGGGTATATGTTGGGATTTTTAGTTTTGACAAAAATCTACCACTTAAAAAGAATGGAAGATCAATGAGGTGTGATTTGGTGTTTATGAGGCTTAGATATGAGTTTTAGGGTTAGTATGCATGATTTGAGCTTAACCCTAGGTTGAAATTGTTAGAGAATGTATGGAATCCAAAATGTGTGTAGTTGATCAGAGTTTAAATGGGCTTAGGAGCTCAATGATGAATGAAAATGGGTATTGGAACTTTGGGCTAGACCTAAATGGTTGAATTGTGGAATTTGGATAATTTTATTATATGTTAATTGAGGATTTTATGGTATTGTAGAGGTTATTTGGTTGATCGAAGGAGTACAGGTTGTGTTGGACAATCTTAAAAGCTCATGGAAACACGTGTGTGTGGTATTGACAACTAAAGATAACTGGGTGTTTATATTATTTGTATTGTATGTATTATACGTTAGTACATATGTGTATATATATTCATGTTTCAGTTCATACCACGATATAATTTGTGTGTGTATGATTTTACTATATATCGTGGTATACACATGGTTAGACTATATAGTGGATGATGATGATTCTGATGATGATTACATATGATGATGAAATGATATGGCATGATTGCATAGCATGACATTGAGAATATGATGATGATGATGATTATATGATGATATGACATGAGCATCACCACATGACATTATGAGGTATATGGTGGATCAAGTGGTAATGATGATATGATATGATGATATACGATATGAGTGAAATAAGGAAGGGATCCCTGCTGCTAAATCCTCTCCCATGGCTCGGACAGCCAGGCGGTAGTGGACTGTACCTTCTCTAAATCACCACCAATTTGAGGTGGTCTAAGGGAAGAAGAGCCATGGTTCGAGCATTAGTGTTACCTTTAGCTGAGTGCACTAGTGTGAAGTGAGCTAGGTGATGTCCTAGAATCAATTTTCATTGACTGTTGGAAGGGAGTCACCTATATGAAATATCCTGTTATGACGATAGTTCATGGTTCTAGCTATGTACGAGAGAGAAATGCATTCCATTTCATATTGCGTTCATGGCATTATTGCATGAATTATATATATATATATATGCTTGTGGTTGTTCCCGGTTACTAAGATTTTGTCTCACACCTCGCCTTTCCCATGAACTAACTTTTCAAGTGAAGGTTCTGACACTAGTCCGGTGAAGACAAGGGAAGCATAGCCACTCCGGTATTGGGAATATCAAGTCATAGTGGTGTATGTGTGTATTGTCTATATATGTTATGCCAAGTAAGATAAAATGTTTGTAATCTAAGTGATGACAATGATGTTGTGATTATACTGGATAACATGAGATGATAATGATAATGATGTGGAATGATGTTGAACATGATGAGTTTGATGTGATGTGATATGATGCATGTATGGTTCGGTGTGATGTTGTGTCAAAATGGTAGTATATGTGAGCCCAAAGGTGGTTTTGGGTTTTGTTGGTGTGTTTTAGGGTAAATAGCCCATTATGTTAATTTGGTATTCAAGAAGGTAAAATCTCAGAGGAGTGGCTTCTTTGAGGTGAAACCTCTTTAGACAAGTTGGTTAAGTCAATTAGGACCTGTGTGAATGGTCTCTGAGTACCCATTTGCCTTTAGTGGCAATTGAAGGAGGTTTGTGATGAGTTTTGGTCAAAAAGTGATCAAAACATTGTTCGGTGTCCAAAATCTCCATATGAATCGAGATGGATTGAGGTGAAATTTGTGTCTATGGATAGAGTGGGATAAGATTGACTTGTGGGAATTGGAGTTATGTCAATTGGAGATCGGAGAATAAAGTTATGTGCATCAGAAGTTCATCCCGGGAGATGAAAATTTGCTAATATGATATGAGTATAGGGTACCACGGTGCCAGCCACTCTGTTTTGATAATATTGAAACTAGAGAGCACCAATGCGGTAGTGGCATTGTAGTAGCCGCGGCGCCGCACTTTGGGTTAGTTGTTCCGGTGTTTTATTTCAGTTTTTCTGCTACTTTGATATTTGGGAGGTAAGGATGAGGTGTTTTGGTTTTGTTTGGTTTGAATTTAAAGTATTTAATCAAGTTTGGAGGTGTGTTGGAGTAGATTGTGACAGCATTTGCACATATTCTACTAGTTGTGATCAAAATTCAACAATTAATGACACGGTACCAAGTCAAATTCATTTTCTTGATTTGTAAACAGTTTTTCTTGATTTGTAAACAGTTTGTCTTATATGCCACTGAACAATTAAACATATAAATGCCACCGAATAATCAAATTCATTCTCTTAATTTATGAACATTTTGTCTTATCTGAATCAAACATATATGGCTAGGAATCAATAACTGCCCCAAAACAAAAAGAATGGAGGCTTACCCTTTTGGCCGAATAGTGTTCAAAAATTGGAGAGTCAGTTTTTTTCAGTCCATCGAATATAGATGACAACAAAGGCTGCGTCAATTAAGGTTAAGAAAATTGGAGTTCGGGTACTGAATTATGATTTTCTTTTTTAAAATTATTTGAATTTTATTAATAAGTTAATAACGTTAAGATTTATGGTTAATGACTAGGTGAATGATTTGTTAAAGAGCCTACATGTTATATTATAATTGGAGAAAAGCACAAAAATGATATAAAGAAAAGGATATAAATTTTATCATTTGATCCTAACTAAAAAAAATAATATAACAATTAAGGATCAGAATTATGACAATTCTGGGTGTAGAATTACCATGAACATATCAATCTTCATCTTAGCAGCAAGTATATTAATTACCTTGAGGTCAAATTGTGATTTAAAGTTTACAATTATTTAACATCATGATGGCGCCATTAATTGACATATAAGACTAATGATTTTACCAAATACATGAACTATATATTTTTTTACCAAAAACAGTGAAATAAGTGTCAGACAATTATAATTATTGAAAATCAATCACAGTATGCCTAATTTTAGGTCGGAAAAGGTATTCCCATAGGCTGCTAACAGTTAGCAATGAATGTATACTAGTTGTTAATTAATTAATACAGAATTATACAAATTTATATTATTCAAACATTGTACGGACACATCATATGCTACATAATCCATAAGTCTAGCTTCACATTTCTTTTCCTGAACTCTCTGGTGACGTAGCTTCACAGAATTTTCTTAATCCCACCTGCTTATATATATATATATATAATATATACAGATTAACAATGTTGTTTACGAAACAAGACATATATTATATATATATATAATATATATAGATTAACAATGGTCTGCACATCAATAATGGTGGCTAGCTGTTAGTCTTTCATGCCAACTGCATGGAAGTTTCTGCTTTTCACTTTCATCCACATACGTCTTTTTCTCTTAGTCAATATATCTATGCGCCAGTCAAGTCAACGGCCATGTGCAAGAGTTGAATCCCAAGACGTACACGTTTCTATCTTTCCGTTGATCAGTTGTTGACTTTTCAGCAACACAGGAAGCCCATCATGTCATAAGGAAGGATGCCCTTGTATTAAAAATTAAGCCTTTATACATCGCTATCTCATCATCAATCGCACTCAAAAAGCATCACTCTACCATTGGTCACAGTCATTCCTTATCCTTGATGACTGCAATTATTTCTTTGGCTCTGCTTTCTTTCCTTTCTCGTCTCATCATTCTTACAGGTCAGTCAGATTTCATATACCATATCTGTTACAATTCCGTCGGCAACTACACAAATACAAGTACCTACCACTCAAACCTCAACACCCTTCTTTCTGGTCTCACTTCCGACGCACAAATTGACTATGGCTACTACCATTCCTCTTATGGCCAAAACCCTGACAGAATTAATGCCCTTGGACTTTGTAGAGGAGATGTTAAGCCGAATTCTTGCCGGGATTGCCTCAACAATGCCACCATCCTTCTTCGAAAGCTATGTCCAAATCAGAAGGAAGCATATGGATACAATGACGGATGCATCTTAAGATACGGTATTCGTTCCATGTTCGGGATAAACCAGGAGCCAAATTTTTCAATCTTCAAGTGTAACCCGAATAATGCAACAGATCAAGACAAGTATAGTGAAGCGGTCGATGGTCTGATGCGAAGGCTGAGAAGCAAAGCTGTAGCTGGTGATACTCATCGCAAGTTTGCCGCGAATACAACGACAGCTCTGTTTCAGAGTATATATGGTCTTGTTCAGTGCATGCCTGATTTGTCTGAGCAAGATTGCGACGACTGCTTGGAGAGGGCTATCTCGGAAATCCCATCATATTGTCCGAATAGGTTTGGCGGAAGGATTGTCAAGCTAAGTTGCAATATTAGATATGAGAACTATCGCTTCTATGATACAGCCGTTGTTGATTTATTATCTTCACCTCCTCCTGCTGCTTCACCTTCCAATACAACTTCCACACAAGGTAACTTAATATAGAGAATTGCATTCCAGATAGATTTATTAACCAATTATATTCTTTATTTTCATTCAACTACGTACGATAAATTTAATTGATTATTCAAAAATAATTGTTTATAAAATATAAAATCTTATAAATTATTTATATTCAATTTGAATAAATTAAATTTTAATTTTTTATAATTATTTTGAAAGATGTTATGCTTATTAAACCATGGCAACTTTATTTCTAATCGATGAACATGTTAATCAAACGAGTGAGACTAATTTAAGTGGTAAGAATATTGTGGGCTGCAAGTAAAAACTTAAAGTGTTAATTTTGATCATGCTTGTCTTTTGTAGAGAATAACAACACGTCAAGAACTGTCACTATCGTGGCCGTGGTGATTGGTGCTTTTATCGCTGTTGTTATCTTGATCTGCATCTTTTTTGGAATTCGGAAATCGAAGAGGACGATTGAATGTAAGTTAATACAATGTTTTCATGGCAAAGAATATTTTTTGAACATTTTTAATTTTGATATCATAATAAATAAAAATAATTAAGGTACTTGTTACATTGCAAATTATAAGATTAAATTGGATATTTGAACTGTACTTTTGTATTTTGGTACCGTTTAAACTGTTGGTTTTAAATATTTTAGACAAATTTTATTTTGAAATTTCTTGGTATAAAAATCTTTAATTTAGTCTTAAATTACAATTTCTTGTTAAAAAAAAATTTATTTGAGTCCATGCATGACAAAGTGTCGAAAGCCATAAAAGACAGTGATAAACGCATAGCAGTGGCGTGAAACGAAATTTAAAATGACTGAGAATTTTTCTTTTCAACAAGCATAATTATAATTTAGATTAATGAATTTTTAGCAAAACAAACACTAGATTTTTTTTTAAATTAAAAAATTTTCAACAAAACTGAGTCTATACAATTCATAGACATCATATTTCATCTCATTTGAAGAAGTCATAATTTGTTTGAATTTTTCTTAGTTGAACATAAAGCAACGGACGATGATGAAACTAAACCAAATTACGAGTCATTGCAATTCAATTTTAACACCATCAGACTCGCTACAGAAAATTTCTATGTTGCAAACAAGCTTGGACAAGGAGGATTTGGAGCAGTATATAAGGTACAATAAGATTTGTTATGATGAGAAAAAAAATCACGATATTGTGAAAGTGTGGTACGTATGTAGTTAGTCTAAAGTTAATTAATTAATAAACTGCATGTCCCAACTCAAATAAATGCAGGGTACGCTTCCGGATGGACAAGACATTGCGGTCAAAAGGTTATCCATGGATTCTGGGCAAGGAGATTCAGAATTTAAGAATGAAGTACTGTTGGTGGCTAAACTTCAACATCGTAATTTAGTGAGATTACTTGGTTTCTGCTTAGAAGGGAAAGAAAGGCTACTGGTATATGAATTTCTTCCCAATAAAAGTCTTGATTACTTATTATTTGGTAAGTTATGGGGTGTTTAGCTTAATTTGGCTTGTACTTCTATTTCTTTATTTATGTTAAATGGAAATCAAATTGCAAATTCTAAACAAAGTTTCAAAGGATCATAGCCTTAAATGGGCGTGGGAATATTGCAGATTCAAACCAACGTGTTCATTTGAATTGGGTAATGCGCTACAAAATCATAGGAGGCATTACTCGTGGTCTTCTTTACCTTCATGAAGATTCAAGATTACGTATTATTCATCGTGATCTCAAAACAAGTAATATTCTATTAGATGAAGAGTTGAATCCCAAAATAGATGAAGAGTTGAATCCCAAAATATCAGATTTTGATATGGCAAGACTATTTTTTGTGGACCAAACTCAAAGCAATACTAGTAGAATTGTTGGAACTTAGTAAGTGTTATTAGTCTTATTAGTAATTGATAATCACAAGACTTTGTCACAATTATGTCTAACCAAGCATCTTTATCTTGACATGTAGTGGATATATGGCCCCTGAATATGCAATGCATGGACAATTCTCTATGAAATCAGATGTTTTTAGTTTTGGTGTTTTGGTTCTAGAGATTGTAAGTGGCAAAAAGAACAATAGCATCTTCAATGATGAGAGTGTACAAGATCTATTAAGCTTTGTAAGCCCCTACCTCTTTTCACACACACAAGAACATATATATTGTCTTCTTTGGAAAGTATACAATTATACGATTATGTTACAATAATTAGATGACATGTAGTTAACTTGGGACTAATATCATTTACCATTGGTGACAAACTTCTTGCAGGCATGGAAAAATTGGAGGGAAGGAACGGCCATGAACATAGTAGATCCTGTATTAAACAATGGTTCAAGAAATGAAATAATGAGATGCATCCACATTGGGTTACTGTGTGTTCAAGAAAATGTAGCTGACAGGCCAACTATGGCTTCTGTTGCACTTATGCTGAACAGCTACTCTTACTCTCTCCCATTACCTTCAAGACCTCCATTAATGGATAGTAGTGGTTCATCTGAGATTCATTTGAGGGAGTACAGTTTAGAGGCAACAAGATCAAGTGAACGAGGAAACTCATCTAATCAAGAATCAAAAAATGAGGCCTCAATTACTGAACTACATCCTCGGTAGATTTTTGTCTTGCAGGAGACAATCAACAACATTGATTTTAATACTAAACCAAACAAAAAAGAAAGCATGATGTTTTGCTCAGTAAATAAATAGGATAGACATGGATTCAATTCCTTGAGAGTAAGAATACTAATACAAATTCAAATGTTATATATTGTGGGTTAGGCCTTTACACTGTGAATGAAGTTGGCTTTCTTTCCACTTTTCTCAATGTTTTTTAGTATGACTACAAATAGAAGTTATGCCATGTGTAGCTTAGCTTAAAGCAAAAAGTTTTTAATTGTGAAGATTAACTTTTTTTCTAAACAACCAGAAGAACGAAAAAACACCAAAAGAAAAGATAGTCCTAAAAACCAGATCCAAAAAATGTGTTAGAAGATTAACTTGTTGAAAGTATAGAGAGGTTCTTAAAAGAATAGAATTGTGAGGATCAATTTGAAAATAGATATGAAGTATAGAGATCATGTAACACCTTACTCTAATACACCACCTACCTTAACCATACACTTCAAAAACCATTGAGACACAGCCTAAACATCTTAGATTTACCTTCCAAAACATCAAAGCAGCGGAAACGCCACAAAATACCTTGAGAAACACCAGAATAGCCAGAATAATGTGCAAGGTCGCGGCCACTATAATACCACCATGACTCTAGTGCTCTTAGGTTCCAGAGCTGCCAAAACAGAGGGCCTGGCACCGCGGCGCCCCCTGCTGGTTTTATACTAGCAAATTTCTTAAGTCTTGGGGTGAACTTCTGACGTGCATAACTTTATGCTCCAACCTTCGATTGACCTAATTCCAACTCCTACAAGTTAATCTTGTCCTAATCTATCTATGGACACCAATTTCACGTCAATCCATCTACATATAGAGATTTTGGACACCTAACATCGTTTTGACAACTTTTTGGCCAAAACTCACCACAAACCTCCTCCAATTGCCAACAAAGCAAAATGGGCACTTAAAGACCATTCACATAGGTCCTAATCAACTTAACCAACTTATCCAAAGAGGTTTCACCTCAAAGGAATCACTCCTCTGAGATTTGACCCCCTTGAACCTCCAGTTGACAAAGTAGGCTACAGGCCTGAAACTCACATACTTGGCCCAAAACTCCCTTTGGGCTCACATACACTATCGCAATGACTCCTCGACATCTGAGATCATACAAGCATCATAATACATAATACACATCACAACATCTCGTCACATATATATTATACCAATAACATCAGTGTCATCACTCATATTTTAGACCATCTATCCTACTTGGCAAAAGTACATAACCATACACACATGTATACTACATAGATTTGGTATTCCCACGTTCGATACACTGCTCCCTTGTCTTCTCCAGACTAGTGCCAGAACCTTCATCTGAAAGGTTAGTCATGGGAAAGGGGGTGTGAGACAAAGTCTTAGTAACCAAGGATAACAACACGCATATATATATACATAATTCATACAATCTCATGAATGCAATATGAAATAGAATGGAATGCATGTTTCCCTCACACACAGCTAGAACCATGAGCTGTTGTCATAACTGGACATTTCGGATTGGTAATTCCCTTCCAATAGTCGGTGAAGACTGATTTCGGGACATTACCAAGGTCACCTTATACTAATGCAACCCAGACAAAGGTTACACTAGTGCTCGGACCGTGGCTCTCATTTCCCTAGACAACCTCAAATTGGTGGTAATTTAGGGAAGGTGCAATTCACTGCCGCCTGGCTCTCCTGGCTATAGGAGAGGATTTAACCACATGGATCCCATCTTTATCCTCCCTTATCATATATCATATCATCATATCTCATATCATTATATATCATATCATTATTACCACCCAATCCACCATATATCAATCACAATATCATGTGGTGATACTCATGTCATATAATCATATAATCATTATCATCATCATGTATCTTAATATTATGCATGCATCATATCATGTCACATCATCATCATCATCTCTAATCATCATCATAATCATCATACACTGTGTTTAGCTGTGTACATACCACGATATATAGAAAAACCATACACAAACACACATCAATATCATGGTATGAACAAAAATATGCATATATACACATATATATAATAATATACAGTACAACCAATACAAACAATACAAATACTCAGTTACCTCTAGTTGTCCGTTCCCACACACACGCAATTCCATGAGCTTCTCAAGTTTTCAACACACTTGTACCCTTTTTGATCAACCAAATACCTCTACAGTACCATAATACCTTAATTAACGTAATATACAACTTAATCAAAAACCACAATTTGACTATATAGGGCTAACCCAAGATTCCAACACCCTTTCCATACATCATTGAGCTCCTAGAACCCATTTAAATTCTAATCAACCACATACATTTTGGATTCCTTGCTTCCACACACAATACCAACCTACGGTTAAGCTTAAATCATGCATACTCCTTTTAAAACTCACACCCAAGTGTCACAACCACCAAATCACACTCCATTAATTCCTTTTCATCCATTTTAATTGATGGATTTCAGCTTAGACCAAAAATCCAACTATACACCCCCAAAATCTAACTCAAAACTGAAGAAAAATGGAGATGGAAGATCAAGACCACTTACCAATAATTTAGCAAACTCCAAGGGGTCAGAAATCACTTCCCAAGGCCAAAACTCACAAACCCTAGCTCTGCTTCTTCTTTCTCCCTCCATTTCTCTCTCACTCTCTCATTCTCGGCTGAACTGAAATGATCCTGATTTAAACAATTCTGAGGTATGGCACCGTGGCAATGGGTTAGTTTGTCGCGGTGCGAGTGCCCTTGACCAGAAATATTTCAAAATTTGCAGCTCGCTTGCCACAGCGGCCCTGCTTCTTGCCGCGGCATGGAGCTGTTTTTCTGCACATGACATCAATTGCACTTGGTTAACCAGAGACTAAGTCTGAAATAATGTAATGAGGGTTGTTACAGATTAAAATATTAGTTTTCATGAATAATTATTCCATTTCATCCACATGCTAAACTTTCAAAGGCTGAAATTTGAAGTTATCATCATTAAGTTATCTGTAGTTTTTTGGTGGCCCTGATGTCTATATATAGGTAAATGTTTTATACATTGTTGTACAAGCCTTGCAATTCATTTGAAATGTGAAAAAAGAAAAGTAGAAATAAAATACCTTAGTGTTTATCAATAGAGAGTCAGATTCTAAACACGAGAAGTATATGGAAGCAGTAATTGAAGGTTTATGTGCTTTGAATGAAATTGGAGGTGTCTCATGAATTTGAAGACTTGGGACAGCTTTTAATGGAATGGAATAAAAAATAATATATTAGGTGGAATATGAAAAGACACCCATGTTTTCACTTTAGAAAATAACCAGATTGAAGGGCACCAAACGAGCCCTTTGCCTCTGGGAAATGGATCTCTGTTAGAGGATTTTTTTACGTTAGTTTCTTTGTTGCATAGAAAACTTGGCTGTGGTGTCTTGATATGCATGTTAAAATCCCTATTTATTATTTACTCTTGTTCTAAAATATTTTCTTTTAATATCTTGCAGTTGGATTCTAATAGAGCTTACAAGGAAAAAGGAAAGGTATTGGGATTAGTTTGAAAATCAGAAGGCAAATTTAAAGTTGTGTATATATGATGTATTTTTGAACTATTAGAAGTAATGGCAAAGGGGGAAAATCACAAGCTAAATTTGCTGTTGCACTTGCAGCTATTGCTTTCTAGCTCGCAATCATGCCATCTTAAAACAAGTATCTTCTATTCATGGCCTTAAGCATTATTAATGAGGGCATTTTGGATTTGCCTAAATTATATAGAACTTTGAACAATGTACAAATAACTTTCTTAACCTAAATAACCTTCTTAACTTTTAAAATTTGAGAACGAATCTTCCAGTATGTAAGATCAAAATATTAAGGTCAATGGTGTTAAAATGTTAAAATTTAGGAAAATAACGTAATTTTCTCATATTGAAAGGTGTCAACTAACCCTCAACTAAGAGTGGGTCTGCCACGAGAGCAAACGAAAGAGAATGATAATGAGTGTTAATAGAATGAGATAAATATATTTAATGTCATGAAAAAGAATAAATATTTGGATTTAGTTGGACAATTATGCCTTTATGTAAAATTATATTAAAATGTTTGTTATTAGTTTTTATTATTAAAAATCTTTTTTTACATCTATTTAGTGAAAAATAGTAGCCTTGATTTCATTAATTTGTAAAAATATTTTATTTGTTGAAAAATCTTAGCACATGTGTGTGTTGAAAAAACAAGACATCTTTATATTTATTGGACATTGCCAAGGGCATGTTATCCAAGTGGCACCCTTACTTTGCTGCTCCTAAAATTTTTCCTAGTATGTAACGTCACAAATTTGAACCTATGGATGTGCATATATGGAATATATGCGAATTGTAAGTAAGTCGTTTCTATTGAAAGTGTGAGAGTTTTTTTTTTTTTTTTGGGGGGGGGGGGGCGGCGGATAGAAAAGAATAGCACGTTATTTATTATATATATAAAAGTAGTGGAGAAATCAGCTTCCTCAAAGGATTAGAAGGGTTGAAAATTAAACGCAATTTTTTTATTGGTTTGGAAACTTCAAACCAACACGCAGCAAAATAAGATGCTCCGTTAATAATATTTAATATTTATATATTTTAAACAAAATTACTAACTAACTAATAACTAAATAAAAAATAAAAACTCCACAAGATTATTTACAATTTTTAAAGATACCTACAAATATACTAATTAATTAAATATTTATACGTGAGAAACACCCATGCTAATATATACATATTTTTTTAAAAATGAGTTTACGTTTAAAAATATTTAAATTTTAACCAACCATTAATTGGTTTTAATTTCATATTAAAACCCGAGTTAATATATGGTATATTTTATCCCACGGCTTTAAAAATTGTAAATTGTGAATTACTAACTAACTAAATTTCAAAACCCATGTCTAGTGGTCCTTTCTCCTTTCAATTCGTTCTCCTCTCACCTGCTCCCTCAATCAATGGTATGCAATATTTAATGCAAAGATGATGAGCACATTCTCCATGTCATACCCTACTCCAACATAAATCAAATCTTGACCATTTACTTCAAACTCTTACCAAACAAAATAAAAAACATCTCGACTTTACCTCCCAAAATATTAAAGCAGCGAAAAAACACCACAATGGCACTACAACAACTAAAATAAAGTGTGGGTCGCGGCTGTTACAGTGCCACCATGGCATCAGAGCTCTCGAGTTCCCATTTTTTTTGGAAAATAGAGGATTAGAGCCGCGGCCTTACCACTAGTGCCGCAGCACCCCCATTGCTGATACCATATCAGCAAACTCTAACTTCTGGGGTGAACTTCCAATGAGCATAACTTTATGCTCAGACCTCCGATTGACTTGATTCAAACTTTTACAAGTCAATCTTATCCCAATCTATTAATGGACACCAATTTCACCTCGATCCATCTCCGTATGGATATTTTAGACACCCGACATCATTTTAATTACTTTTTGACCAAAACTTGCAATCTTCCAACTCCTATTGCCATCAAAGGCAATTTGACCATTATGAACCATTTACACAGGTCCTAAATGACTTAAACAACTTGTTTAAAGAGGTTTTACCTCAAAGAAACCACTCATATGAGATTTAACCCCCTTGAACCCCAAAATTCCCTTTGGGCTCACATGCACTACCATTCTGACACATCATCATCCAAACCATGCATGCATCACAACCCACTCATCATAATCAGCATCATTCCAAATCATTCAATCATACCACCATCATAATTATAGTCATTAAGATTCCCATGTCAATTACAATCATACTATCCTACTTGGCACAACATGCATAGACAGTACACACATACACTACAGTGATTTAATATTCCTAATACCGGAGTGGCTATGCTTTCCTCATCTTCTCCGGATTAGTGCCAGAACCTTCACCTGAAAGGTTAGTTTATGGGAAAAGGGGGTATGAGACAAAGTCTCAGTAACTGGGGATAACCACAAGTATATATATATAATAACTCATACATGAATGCAACATGAAATGAAATGCATGTTTCTCTCTCACACAGCTAGAACAACGAGCTATTGCCATAACAGAACATTTCGTACAGGTGACTCCCTTCCAACAGTCGGTGAAGACTAATTCTGGAACATTACCAAACTCACCTCACACTAGTGTACCCGGCCAAAGGTAACACTGATACTTGGATCATGGCTCTCTTTTCCCATGACGTCGCAAATTGGTGGTGATTTTAGGGAAGGTATAGTTCACTGCCGCCTTTCTCTCCTGACAATAGGAAAAGATTTAGCTGCAGGGATCCTATACTTATTTCACCCATATCATATCTCATTATGTCATATCATATTATATATAATCACTACCCGATCCACCTTTCCTCACAATGTCATGTGGTGATGGTCATGCCATATCATCATGTAATCATCATCATCATCATGTTTCTAATGCCATGCAATCATGTAATGTCACATCATCATTATCACATATATAATCATCACCAAAATCATCATCATCTAATATATCGTCTAGTCGTGTGCATACCATAATATATAGAAAAACTATATGCACACACATATTAATATCGTGGTATGAATAAAAATATGCTTATATATATATACATAAATATTGTAACGCCTTACACCAAAACACCTCATAACTTGGCCAAATACTTCAAAAACCAACCAGACATATCCTAAACACCTCAAATTTTACCTTCCAAAGCATCAGATCAGTGGAAAATGTGACAAAACACCTTAAGAGATACCAGAACAGCCGAAACACGGTGCAGTGCTCGTGCTCTAGGTTTTAGATTTATCAAAACAGAAGGTCTGGTGCCACAGCTTGGCCCTGGTGCTGCAGCGCCCCCTACAGATGCCATATCAGCATAAACTCAATTTCCCGGGGTGAACTTCCAACACGCATAACTTTATGCTTTGACCTTCGATTGACCTGATTCCAACTCCTATAGATCAATCTTGTCCTAGTCTAACCATGGACACCAATTTCACCTTAATCTATCTCCGTATGGAGATTTTGGACATCTAACATTGTTTTGATCACTTTTTGACCAAAACTTGTAACTTTTCACCTCCAATCACCACCCAAGGCAATTGGATACTCAGGGACCATTCACACAGGTCCTAATCAACTTAACCAACTCATTCAAAGATGTTTCATCTCAAAGAAACCACTCCCCTAAGATTTGACCCCCTTAAACCCCAAATTGAAATAATGGGCTATATTCTCTAAAACACACCAACAAGGCCCAACTCCACTTTTGGGCTCGCATACACTACCATATCATCTCTTTAACACCTCAAACCATACATGTGTCACAATATATCATATCACATCATACTCATCACATACAACACCAATCTACATCAAAATCATTGCATACATATTGTATCAACAACATTATTACAATCCTCCAGAATCTCCTGGTAATTACAAACACTCTATCCTACATGGCACAACATATATAGATATTACACACATATACTACAAAGACTTGATATTCCCATGTCCAATACACTACTCCCTTGTCTTTTCTGGAATGGTGCCAAAACCTTCACCTGAAATGTTAGTTCATGGGAAAATGGGGGTGTGAGACAAAGTCTCAGTAACTGGGGATAACCACACACACATATATACATCACTCAAACAACATCATGAATGCATTATGAAATGGAATGCATGTCTCCCTCACACACAGCTAGAACCATGAGCTGTCATCATAAGAAGACATTTCGTACAAGTAATACCTTTCTAACAGTCAGTGAAGACTAATTCCAGGGCATCACTAAGCTCACATTACTCTAATGTAACCTGGCCAAAGGTTACACTAGAGCTCAAACCGTGGTCCTCCTTCCCCTTTCCCACTGCGAATTGATGGCGATTTAGGAAAGGTGCAGTTCACTGCCAGCCTTTCCTTCCTAGATATAGGAGGTGATTTAGCTGCAGGAATCCCATCCTTATCCTCCCTTATCATATATCATCATATCATATCATCATCACCACCCGATTACCATATATCTCACAATGCCATGTGGTGATATTCATGTCATATCATCATATAATCATCATCACCATCATGATTCTCAATGTCATGTTGTGCATCATGTAATGCCATATCATCTCTAATCATCATCATAATCATCATCCACTCTATATGTCTAACCGTGTGCGTACCAAAATATGTAGAAAAACCACACACATACACAATCTATATCATGGTATGAATGAAAACATGTATACACACACACACATAGAGATATATATATATCATAACATATAATACAAACACCTGGTTATCTCAGGTTGTAAATACCATACACACATGATTCCACAAGCTTTTTGGGTTATTTAACACAACTTGTACCCCTTCGTCAACCAATATCCTCTACAATACCACAAAATCCTTAATTAACACAATACACCACTTAACCAAAAAAACCATAATTTAGCTATTTGAGTCTAACTCATGGTTCCAACACCATTTCCATATATCATTAAGCTTCTAAAGCCCATTCAAACTCTAATCAATCACACACATCTCAGATTCCATACTCCCTTTAACAATTTTAACCTAGGGTTAAGCTTAAATCATGCATACTCCCTCTAAAACTCACATCCAAGCATACAACCACCAAATCACACCTCATTAATCCCATTTCATCCATTTTAATTGGTGGGTTTCAGGCAAAACCAAAAATCCCAACATATTCCCGAAATATCCAACTGAAAACCAAAGAAAAATGGAGAGGGAGGAGTAGAGATCACTTACCAACAATTAATCAAGCTTCCAGAGGCTGAAAAACACTCATAAAGGTTAGATCTCCAAACCCTAGCACAACTTTTTTGTCGCCCCCTCCGTTTCTTACTTGTCTGTTCATCTGAAATGTTTCAGATTTAAACAAAATTTTCTATGCTCATCACGGCTCCAGTAAGCCCACAATGATATGGATGCTCTCGGCCTGAAAAAATTAACCAAAATTACAACTCTCTCGCTACGGCAGTCCTGCCTAACACCGCGGCGTTGTGCTCCTCTGTCTCCAGTTTGGGCTTTCCTCCATCTTGACCCTTCCGGTACTACACACAACACTAATTACACTCGGTTATCTAGAAACTAAGCTTGAGATAATATAATGAGGGTTGTTACATTCTCCCCTCCTTATAAAAAATTTGTCCTCGAAAGTTCAACTCTTACCTGCTCAAGCAAAAATCTCAGGATACATTCTTCACATGGATTCTTTTGTCTCCCATGTGACATCATTGGATGTCAAGCCAATGATGTCATATACAGCGTAGTGAGCGGTATATGAAGAATTTGCAATGGCGTGACCTCAAATGTCAAATCCTCTTGTACTTGGACTTCTTCATCATCAATTATGTGAGACGGATCTGGCTGGTACTTCTTGAGTTGAGACACATGGAAAACATCGTTCAACCTCACGAGATTAGGCTGTAGTGCCACTCAATATGCTATTGGCCCAATTCGCTCCAGAATTTGATATGGACTCATATACCGCAGAGTGAGCTTCTTCGCTTGAATTGATCTCCCAACACCTATGATAGGAGTGACCTTCAAAAACACATGATCTCCAGCATCAAACTCCAATGGTCTTCTCCTTCTATCCATATAACTCTTCTGCCGACTCTAAGCAATTAGAAGTTTCTATCGAATACTCTCTATTTGTTGAGAGGTTTGATCTACAATATCTAGGCCCAAGAGATTCCGTTCACCAAGTTCAACCCGACATAACGGTGATCTATACTTCTTGCCATACAAAACTTCAAAAGGAGACATTTGCAAACTCGAGTGGTAACTGTTATTGTACGTAAATTCAACCAACGACAGGTATTGACCCCAACTGCCTTTATTCTCTAGAACACAAGCTCGCAGCATGTCCTCTAGAATTTGTATTGTTCTTTTGATTTGCCCATCCGATTAAGGATGATAAGCAATGTTGAAATTTGACTTCGTCCCCATGGCCTTCTGAAGAGATTTCCAAAACCTAGATGTAAACCTAGGATCTCTGTCCGACACAATATTCATTGGGACTCCATGCAGTCGCACAATCTTATTCACATACAACTGGGCTAACTTTTCCATAGTAATGGTCTCCCGAATCAGAGGAAAATGGGCCAACTTTGCCAATCTATCTACAATTACCCATATTGTATTATGCCTTGAAGAGGTCCTCGATAATCCTATCACAAAATCCATGGAGATGTTATCCTATTTCCACTCTGAGATCTCCAGAGGTTGCAATGTACCTACTGGCAATTGATGTTCAATCTTCAACTTTTGACAGATTAGACATCTTGCAACATACTTTGCAATATCCTTCTTCATGCCGGGCTACTAGTACCTTCACTTTAAATCTTAGTACATCTTAGTAGCACCTAGTTGAACAGTGCACCTGCTCTTGTGAGCTTCTTCCAGAATAATTTCTCTCAACCTCGCAACATTTGGCACACAAATCCTACCACGGTATCGGATGATACCATCTTCCAGTATATCACAATCTTAGGTCTCTGCCATTTCAATTCATTCTCGAATGCCCAAAAGATAGTTATCCTCCAATTGAGCATAGCAAAGGTTCCTCAATAAATTGTTTGATACATTGATAGATCCCAATACTAGTACTCCAGGATGGACATTAATGGACAACTTCATATCTCTTCGGCTCTCTAGTAACTGTTGCTTCCTCATTATCATGGTGGCTATATGGATCGACTTTCTACTCTGCGCATCCGCCACTACATTGGCTTTCCTAGGATGATACTTCAAAGCAAATTCATAATCCTTCAAAAATTCTACCCAACGTCTTTGCCCATATTCAACTCTTTCAGATCAAACAGATGCTTCAGACTCTTATGATCACTGAATACCTTGAACCAAGCGCCATAGAGATAATGCCTCCATAATTTCAAAACAAACTCTATAGCTACTAGCTTAAGGTCATGAGTAGGATAGTTTTCCTCATGAGGCCTCAAATGCCCTGAAGCATATGCCACAACTCTTCCCTGTTGCATTAATACACACCCTAGACCTTTCTTAGAGGCATCTATGTAAACTGTGAACAGTTCAGATGGGTTAGGGATAATCAGCACTAGGGTGGATGTCAAACAAACCTTCAATTCTTATAATACTCTCTCACACCTGTCATCTTAAATGAAAGATCAATCCTTACAGGTGAGTCTAGTCAATGGCATAACAAGCTAAGAGAATCCCTTGATGAACCTCTAGTAGTAACCAGCCAATCCCAGAAAGCTGCAAATTTCAGTCACCAATTGTGGTCTTTCCCAATTCAACACCACTTTTATTTTACTAGGGTCCATCACTACACCTTCTACCGAAATCACATGACCCACAATTTTCATCTCCCATTGCCAAAACTCACATTTACTAAGTTTGGCATGCAGTTGGTGATCCCGCAATACTTGTAATACAATCCAAAGGTGGAGTGCATGCTTTTCCTCACTCTTGGATTATATTAGTATGTCATCGATAAATACCACCACAAATTTGTCTAGATATGTTCGAAAATCCCTCTTCATACAATCCATGAAGAAGATTACTGGGGCATTGGTCAACCCGAATGGCATCAAAAGCAACTCATAGTGCCCATATCAAGTTAAAAAAGTTGTTTTATGCACATCTTCAGCATGCATCCATAATTGATGGTATCCCGACCTCAAATTGATTTTAGAGAAAACTGAGGCACTTACTAACTGATCAATCAAGTCTTCAATCTGTAGTAAAGGATATTTATTCGTAATCGTCACTCAATTCAGCTGCCTATAATCAATATACAATATGAGGCTACCATCCTTCTTCTTAACAAACAGTACTGGAGCTCCTCAAAATGAGACACTTAGTCTGATGAAACCCCTTTTTAATAAATCTTCAATATGCTTTTTGAGTTCTTTCAATTCAAACGGTGTCATTCGATATGGAGCTTTAGAAATAAGACTTATTTTGGGCACCAAATCAAAGGAAGCTCTCGTGGTGGTGGCAAACCGGTAATCTCCTCTGGAAATACCTCAGGATATTCACTTACAACTGGGTATCTTTTTATACCTCCTTCCATATCCACATTAATAGAGAAGAAAACCAGAAACCCTTGGCATCCCTTTCTCAAATACTTGTCAGTTTGGACAAAGGACAAACAAACATTTTCATTCTCTTCAACACTAAGGATATTCATGGGTAATGACACTGTCTTTCGAGCACAGTTGAGAATAGCATTATTCGCCTCCAACCAATCAATCCCAATTATCACATCAATCTCTTGCAATAGCAAACAGATTAAATCTAGAGTACTGCTTCAGTGTTCAAAATGAACCACATAATTCAAACAAGCTTCAGCAGTTCTTAATAAAACTCTTATGGGTATGGATACCGACAATTCAAAAAGTAACTCCATTGCCATAATACCAAATCTCTAAGTATAATCAAAAGATATAAGGGAATACGATGCACCAAAATCAAACAATGCATGAATAGAGACACCGTTGAGTTTAAGTTTACCTCTAATCAAGTTAGGTGCTGCATCCGCTTCCTGTCGGGTTATAACGAAGACTTATTCGAGCATCGTTGGCCTTCTCATTGCCTCATCATGCCTTGGTTCATGACAATTCCATGACATATGTCTCCATTTCCCACAACTATAGCAAATCAAGCATGGATAGTCACCATGATTCATCCCACAATTTGTGCACGGATTTGAGGCACTACCTAAACTGTATTGGGATGGGGCTAAGTCTCTCACTGCATATTTACTCTGACTAGAACTCCCTTGATCAAAGTCTCCGTGATAAAATGATTCTCTGCCATACCGACCTCTGCTGTATTGATCTCTGCCAAACCTGCCTCTTCCTCTACCATGACGGCCTCTATTATGATGGCCTCTTCCTCTACTAGAACCATCGCTATCGTTGCTACTACCAGAACCACTTCCTTTACTGACATCTCTGGTAGGTCCTAGGTGAGAAAAGGCCTAAATCATTGAATTCCTCTTCTTTTCCTTAGTCTCCCACATTCTCTTGGATATGACTCGCATCTTTGCACACAAGTCCTCAAAAGACACAAATTCAACCACTAATAGCCTCTCTTTAATTTTTGGATAGGCTTCCTCAAACAACCTTTGAGCCTTCCACCTATCGTCAGGGTAATTGTTCAAATAAGTGGAATACTTTGCCAAATCTAGGAATTGATTTATATAGTCATCCGTCGACAAGTTCCCCTATTGGAAAACTAGGAACTCAGCCTCCTTTTGCATCATTAGGGTTGGAGAAAAGTAGTATGCAAAGAACCGTTCCTTAAACTATTTCCAGGTCATGAGAGCACCAATAAATTCAACACTTGGGAGAACGCTCCTCCACCAATGCTTAGCCTTCTTCTCAAGCTTAAATGTCGCCAATTGCACCTTTTGCTTAAGGGTGCAATACTTCACACCAAATATGGCCTCTTGTTGCTTGATCCATTTCTCAGCCAATGCAGGATCCATTGTACCCTTGAAAGCTAGGGGATTGAACTTCCAAAAGTCTTTCAATTGGAAGGAGATACCCCTTCTTTCAGCTCCTGGGGCTCTCTCAGGTTCTACCTCATTCTTATTCTCATCATTGTTGCCCTCTTCTGCATTCAGATCCACATACATATCGGCTTCTTCGTTTACATCACCATACCCTTGAGTATTCACCCTGTCACTGAGGCCTGCTAACATCTCATGCATTTACCTCATCAAATCACTGTTACTTGGTCCTCCTCTTCGAGACATTTTCTCCTACACACAAACAACAATAACACATTCAATTATATGGTTCTGGACTAGTATTGCAGTGGGAATATATAATTCTATGTATTTAAAGTTGTCCCAAGTATTATTTCAAGCAAAAACAATGGCCCAAACCATTGCTTTGATACCAAAATGTAAAACCTTACACCAAAACACGTCCTGACTTGACCAAATATTTCAAAAACCAACCAGAGATAGCCCAAACACCTCAAATTTTACCTTGCAAAATATCATAGCAACGGAAAACACCACAAAACACCTCAAGAAACACCAGAATAGCCGAAACAGGGTGCAGGGCCAGTGCTCTCGGGTTTCAGATTTATCAAAACAAAGGGTTTGGTGCCACGGCGCTCCTTGCTGATGCCATATCAGGACAAACTTAATTTTGTTGGGATGAACTTCTAACATGTATAATTTTATGCTCCGACCTCCTATTGACTTGATTCCAACTCCTATAGATCAATCTTGTCTCAATCTAACCATGGGCACCAATTTCACCTTAATCTATCTCCCTATGGAGATTTTGGATATCTAACACAATTTTGACCACTTTTTGACCAAAACTTGTAACTTTTCACCTCCAATCGCCACCCAAGGCAATTGGATACTCAGAGACCATTCACACAAGTCCTAATCAACTTAACCAACTCATCCAAAGAGGTTTCATCTCAAAGGAACCACTCTCCTGAGATTTGACCCCCTTCAACCCCAAATTGACATAATGGGCTACATGCCCTATAATACACATGGCCTAACTCCACCTTTGGGCTCCTATACATTACCATACCAACTCTTTAACACCCTGAACCATACATGCATCACAATATATCACATCACATCATACTCATCACATACGACACCAATCCACATCAAAATCATCGCATACATATTGTATCAACAACATCATTACAATCTTCCAAAATCTCCTAGCAATTATAAATACTATATCCTACATGGCACAACATACATAGATATTACACACATATACTACAAAGACTTGATATTCTCACGTCCCGTACACTACTCCCTTGTCTTCTCCGGACTGGTGCCAAAACCTTCACTTGAAATGTTAGTTCATGGGAAAAGAGGGGGTGTGAGACAAAGTCTCAGTAATCAGGGACAACTACATGCATATATATATATATCACTCAAACAACATCATGAATGCAATATGAAATGGAATGTATGTCTCCCTCGAATATAGCTAGAACCACAAGCTTTCGTCATAACAAGAGATTTTGTACAGATAATTCCCTTCCAACAGTCGGTCAAGACTAATTCCTGGGCATCACCAAGCTTACCTTACTCTAATGTAAATCAGCCAAAGGTTACTCTAGAACTCGGACCATGGTCCTCCTTCCCCTTTCCCACCGCAAATTAGTAGCGATTTAGGGAAGGTGCAATCCACTGCCAGCCTTTCTCTCCTGGCTATAGGAGGCGATTTAGCTGTAGGAATCCCATCCTTGTCCTCCCTTATCATATATCATTATATCATATCATATCATATCATCATCACCACCTGATCACTATATATCTCACAATATCGTGTGGTGATGTTCATGTCATTTCATCATATAATCATTATCATCATCATGATTCTCAATGTCATGCTATGCATCATGTAATGTCACATCATCATTAGCATCTCTAATCATCATCCACTCTATATGTCTAGCCGTGTGCATGACACGATATGTAGAAAAACCACATATATACACAATCTATATTTTGGTATGAACAAAAACATGCATACACACACACACACACAGATATCATAACATATAACACAAATACTACAAACAATCGGTTAATTTAGGATGTCAATACCACACACATGTGATTCCACGAGCTTCGTGGGTTATTCAACGCAACTTGTACCCCTTCGTCAACCAATATCCTCTACAATACCACAAAATCCTTAATTAACACAATATACCACTTAACAAAAAAAATCACAATTTAGCTATTTAGGCCTAACCCATGGTTCTAACACCATTTACATACATCATTAAGCACCTAAAGCCTGTTCAAACTCTAATCAACCATACACATCTAAGATTCCATACTCCCTCTAACAATTTCAACCTAGGGTTAAGCTTAAATCATGCATACTCCCTCTAAAACTCACACCCAAGCATACAACCATCAAATCAAACTTCATTAATCCCATTTCATCCATTTTAATTGGTGGATTTTGGCCAAAACCAAAAATCCCAACATATTCTCAAAATATCCAACTCAAAACCGAAGAAAAATGGAGAGGGAGGAGTAGAGATCAGTTTCCAACAATTAATTAAGCTTCCAAAAGCGGAAAACTACTCCCAAAGGTCGGATCTCCAAACCTTAGCACAGCTTCTTCGTTGCCCCCTCCTTTTCTTTCTCGTCTGTTCATCTGAAATGTTTTAGATTTAAACAAAATTTTCTATGCTCATCGCAGTTCTAGTAAGCTAGTTGTGGCGTTGATGCTCTCAACCTCAAAAAATTAACCAAAATTACAACTCTCTTGCCATGGCGTTCCTATCTCACGCCACGACGTCGTGCTCCTCTATCTCCAGTTTGAGGTTTTCTTTCGTCCTGACCCTTCCACTATTGTACATAATGCCAATTCACTCAGTTAGCCAGAAACTAAGCTCAAGATAGTGAAATGAGGGTTGTCACAAATATCCTATCATACAATACATACAATACGAACACCCAATTACCTCAGATTGTCAATGCCACACACACGGATCCTACAAGCTTCTCTGATTGTCCAATACAACTTACACTCCTCCGGTTAATCAAACAACCTCTACAATACCATGATACCTTTAGTTAACATATAGTACAATTTTCCTAATTCCACAATTAAACCATCTAGGCCTAACCCAAGGTTCTAACTCCATTTCCATCCATCATTGAGTTGCTAAAGCCCATTCAAACTCTAACTAACTACACACATTTCGGATTCCCAATTTCCTCAACCACACATAACTTAGGGTTAAGCTTAAATTATACTTACTCCATCTAAAACTCATACCCAAGCATCTTAAACACCAAATCACACCTCATTAATCTGATTTCATCCATTTTAATCGGTGGATTTTGTTCAAAACTAAAAATCCCAACATATGCCCGAAAAATCCAACTTAAAACTGAAGAAAAATGAAAAGGAAGGATCAAGAATCACTTACTAACCAAGATCGAAGCTTCTAGACACCAAAAAACACCTCAAAGGATTGCATCACACGAACCCTAGCAGAGCTTCTTCTTTCTCCGTCCGTTTCATTTCTGCTTCGTTGTTCGAAATGATTCTGATATAAACAAAATTTCCTACTCTCACCGTGGCGCCAATAAGCTCGCCACGATGCTGGTGCTCTCAGCCTGAAAGATTTTCCCAAAATTGCAGCTCGCTCACCGCTGTGGCTCTGAGTCTTATCATGGTGTGGAACTTCTTTGTTTCTTTTTGGCCTTTCCTTCGTCCTGACCCTAGACACATTGTTAATTACACTCTGTTAGCAAGAGAATAAGTTCAGGATAATGTAATGAGGGTTACACTCTTCTCTACCTCTAAAGTTTAAGCCACATTTCTTTCATCTATTTGTAACTGCCTTTCTTCTATTTTTGCCAATCTTCACTCTACTTCAATCTTTCCTTTCTTCATTCTATTTGATTTTTTAATTGCATACAAAAAAAATTGACATGGAGAATTCACGTGAGATTTGTAACATTTTGGATCAAGAAAGCAGAAATCCCTCCTTATGGTTTCACTACTACAGAAATGGGCTTTTGGTGTAACACCTTATTTTATCATATATTTTCCCAAGTAGTATAGCATATTTAATATCCAAATAACTCATGTAAGAGGCTTGAATCATCAAAGGGTCCAAAATAATTAGAATAAAAAAAACGTGTTACTATTCATTTGGTACCCAAGTTTTTGGATGAATTTTGAAAAATCATAACTAATTCCAGAAAATTCCTATTGATGTGATTCAAATCTCTGAATGAAGCTAGAAATATTCTATACAAGGAAAAAATATGAAACTTGTATTTGACTACACCAATTGATACAGTTTAATACTTAAACTTCCGCGGTTCAAATGGTAATTTTTCTCTTTTCCAGGATTTTGGTCATAAATTTAAAAATTCATATCTAACTCTATACTGATCTAAATCATTCATTTTCTATTCCATTGGAAAGCTATGTGTATCTACTTATAGCCACATTTTTCTTATATATTTATTTAATTTGTGCAGGGCATGATTCCAACTTAAATCACTAAGGATCAGAAACTCACTCTTACTAGAACAGTTATAGGAAAACATGTATATCTCTTATTGAACTTAAAATGCAGATCTTTTCACACATGTAAACCACTAAATTTTTGGAGCATATAACAATTTTATATTACCTTTCAAAGTAAGTCATACTTACAGTGAAATTTGTAGCTTGTACTTTACTGTCCAGTTTTGACCCTTAATTTCAAAAATATACTATAAATTGTACACATGCCCAATTCAGGTGTTCTTTGGCTTGTTGGAAAGCCCTATTTGTCTAGTCTCTGAAACTATAAAGCACTCTTATGCCTTTATGCAATTCAAATGAACAGTAATTGCATAACCAGGACATGTTCAGAATAGCTAGCTTTCATCATATCATGACAAAAACATTCATATACATCACACACTTTGCTCAAACTTGTTCATGCCATAACCATACACTACCATAATGGCAGTAAAGTATAGCCTTACAAAGGCGCATATTACTTTATACAAATTGATAAAAATTAGAGTGTCATAACTTTCTAAACAAAGCATGCTTCATAAACTTCTTCATTCTTCTTACCTTTTCTTCGGATTCCTTTGTCATAGCTTGTGCTTAGTCATTTGAGATATTTGAGGGGATGAGATTGGGGGAAAATCTCAGTAGTAAGTCACATTCAATGCATTATGACATTAATTTCATAAAATAGATCACAATAAATCACATTCGAACATCAAAATAACACATTGGTCATAAAAATTTTAGCACCATAATAGCTTAGAAAATGGATATCCTGGGGATTGCAACCCCCCGTATTACAGCCAAACCAATCAAAGAAAACATAATATGCAATGTGGTAGCTCAAATTCATCACAGAATATCATATAAACATCATATGAACATAGTGAAAGTACATAAAGCAATAAATGGACTTAGCTGCCTTAGTGACTTCCCTTGGCTATACTCTATGCTTTCAATGGTTGCACAAGCTTCCTCCAACTTCCTAAAGTCCCTAGACAACATTGAACAATGGCTCAAACTACTGATTCCATAGTATAACACGTATGGCTCAAATGAAACTCTGAAAACCCTTAATTGTCCAAATTGTCTATCTTAGCCTATACTGTGAAGCAAATACTTGTCTTTAACATTTTTGGCCATGGGGAATCCAGTTTTGAGGTCAAATTAATGAAATTCCCACTCTAAGAATCACTTTTGGTCTGGCCAAAATTCAGCTTATCAGAGGAAAAATGGGATTTTTGCAAAACTTGCTCAAATCATGGCTAGTTTGCTTCCTCTTGCTAAATCTTATTCTAAATCATGATTTCATGGTTTAAAAACAACTTTCTCCCTTAAATCATGCCTAGGCCGAAATTATTCAATGCATTGAGGAGAGAAAATTGCAAGAAACCTATATCAAACTACTTAATAATCATGCTAGAACACTTAGAAATCACAAGAGGATGACTTGCCAATTTTCTTCTATTTTTCCTCCCCTCCTCACGTTGCTGCCATTCCTTTCTTCAATTTGCAAACTTTCCTTCTCTCTTTGCATGTGTGTTCGGCCAAAATGGGTGGAGGGAGTATATATAATATCCCACTAATCTTAGTTACTTTTTGTTAACCTTGATTAGTTGGACAAACTTAATAATTAAGTTTCCTTTTCTTAACCATTAAGTATTCTATTTTTAGTCACATGAGCTTACATGTGCATCCTAATAAAGGGTACACTTGTCCAAGATACTACATAATTTTTTCAGTCTAGTAATACCCTATGTTGGTTACTTTATACTTGGATTGGTAAAGTTACTTTTTACAGTGTAAATTCACTTTATTAACACAAGGTTAAAGTGAATTTGTATCTGGTATTACTTTAACATACTATCTTAAAAAAGCTCTTTTTGTAGTGTCCAATAGCTTTTCTTTTTAACTTTTTAACTTTTACAAATCAAAAAGTAACTTTATTAGTATAAAGTTACTTTTTAATCTTTGGCACTGATTATTTTTTTATCCTTGAACATTAATTCTTAGTGCCATATACTATTGGATTTCTCTCATCGAAAGCTTTGTTTTGACAGTAATATTGCATATTAAAAAAAATTACCTTTGACCCAAGATAAATTTATAATTGTTAAAATCTTGGGGTCATTAGGTGTAATTTTTCTTAAAATATTTAACTTCTGGCCTGGTGATTTTTTAGGAATATAAATGTAATTTTCATAATTTTGAGACAAAACCATAAATTGAATAAATGTTCCTGTGAATGAATGTGATAAGTATTTACTAGGTTGTGTGAAAAATATATGTTTGATGGATTTTATCTCCTGATTATGTTACTATTAATTTAATCTAAATTAGTAATTAAAATGGTTGGTTTAAGAGAGAATCCACGGAACCCAAGAACATTTGATCTCCTTGGTCATTGAGAGAGAGAGAGAGAGCTAATTATTTTAGATTACATAATAGAACTATTTTACTTTTAAGGATATCAAGAATTTTAAAAATTAATATATTATATTCAAATAGAATAGATTGATACTGTATTTTTACAGTAAATTTAGTATTCATTTTACCTTTTTAATTCTTTTTAATAAACCTATATAGAATATGCTTCAAATCCTTATCATGCAAACCAACGGTCATGGATTTGTTATCTGAATTCTGAAGAGTGCACTTTTTTTTTTGGCTAACTATCTGAAGAGTGTACTTGTTGCTTGTTTTGATGAGTAATTTTACTGGGCTCTTTTTCGTGTCTTTCAAAGAAAAAATTTAGTGGGCTCTGGCCCTCTCCTTTTATCAAAAAAAGTTCATGGAGATCCTTTTATTCGAAAAAATAAATTACATTTTTTCCTACTTTCTGTCCTTTCTCAATCATTCCAGCAATCCCACAATACAAGAACCAAATAATCCAATTAACCATGTCAACAATTCCTAAATCCAACCATTTTATACAAACACACTTTAGCTAAAAGATTCTAATCCATTAATATTAATCAATCAATATCAACTTCCATATCACTTAAAATATATTTTGGCACTACAAATTATCTCTAAATAATGTTTCAATATGATGAATAATATATAAATTACATACTTTTAAAACATAATTTGTCATCTCTTCTATGAAATTGGAGTAGGAAGCATAATATAAATCCGAGAAATGCTGCAAAATAAAACATCACATACAATAAAATGTAGTTAAACAAATTTGGGCAAATTTAAAAACTCACGTAATATGAAAGAGCTTAAGGACATATTCCTAGACTGCAAAATAAAACATATATATGACTCAATGCATTCATACAAGCACTCAATTTAATTTTCAAGCAACTAATACTATATTAAGTATAGTTGAACCACACTAAAATATAAAGAATATGCAAATATAATGTTAAGAAGAGGAATAGCTAAAAAACCAAGATACAAAATTCTACTAAACAAAATGAGTAGTAACTATAACTTCAAGCATGAATCAGACAAGAGAAGGTTCTAAATAAGTACCTTCCACACATCAATTATGCTACGCATATCTACAGGGCCCTTTGCATTACCAAACCACTTTGCTCTATTCTCTTGTTCTTTCTCCACATGCATAGCTGCTGCCTCCTTCTCCATGACAACTACTTCTCTACCAATCTTCTTGGCCTCAACTTCCATCGCTTTTGTTAATGTTGATACCTTCTCTGCTAACATCAAACAGATAATGACCATTGGCGACAATTAGCTAGGAGCATAGATTAAAAATTTGAACTAAAGTAGTCAAGGATATACAAAAAGGAAAAGTAAAGCAACTATTAACCTCAATAGCAGAAGTAAGGAAGATTGAATATTTTAATCAATATCATCTTTTATGCTATAGAATGCTTGAACACAAAAAATACCTCTTCTGTTGTATACAAGAATCAATCAATTATGAATTGAGGGGTTCAAAACTTTAGCCTAGTCCCATCCCATTTCCCTGTTTGGTTAAGCAATAATAGTGGTGCAACAGGTGGAGAAAACACAGTAATTTTGACAGAAGCATGAAACCAAGGTTACATATGTAACTATGTTGATATGTTTCTCAAATCTCACCCTTCATTAAATCTCACAGCTTACAAATTAATACCCATCTCATTTTTTGGTCCGGAATCCCATTCATTTTTTTTTTAATTTCACAACTTCTTTACTAGGAGCACGAAAGGAATCTAGAATACATTGTGGAAATAATAGATTAATTCCCATCTCATGTCATATCAATGACATGGGCCAATCTGTGCATTAAACAAAAAGAAAGTAACATTGTCAATCCTTAATGAATCAAATTTGTTGTTCAAAAGCTTCAAGAACATAAGAACTGAGAAGGTTTCATGGACTTACAACTTCAAGCCAAGGTTGCTGGGCTAGTTTTTGTGCCTTCTCATCCTTCGACAAACCTTTTCCCACCTGTGTGAAAAATCAGTTATAGCTATACCCCAAATACATTAACATTACTAAAGAATTTATTAGTTAGACTCCATAAAAATCCAAATTCTTTGTAGTTGTAAAAAGTCATTGGTGTATTCAAAAGGTGATAAAGAAGAAAAGTATACTTCATACAAATTGGAGGTCCAGCAAACTTAGAGAAAATTGTAGTAAACTTATAGCAAACTCAAAGCAAATTAACAAAAAAAATTTCAGTGTATTAAGTAGTAGGGCCAGCAAGTGAAAATCCAGTTTCATTCATTCAAAAATGTCATACATTTCAAAAGGTACAAAATAAATGATTGCCTTCTTTCATTTCAAAAGGTATAGCCTATCGCTTTAAACCTACCGAAATAAAAAATACTTGTGGGCATTCCAAAGCTCATATCCGAGGTTCTCCATTCACAGCATTTCCCTCTTAGTTCCTTAAACATTTTTTGGTGATCAAAAGAAAAAGCTCTGTCATATTTTTGGGTATGAGATTTCAAAGCTCCATCAACCCATTGCTGCAAAACTAGTGATAAGATTAGGAGGCAAACTAAATAGAAAAAGATATGGATAAATCTTGAGAATACATTTAAGATCAATTTTAATATATTCTATCTCATTTGAACTAAGAAAATATTAAAGAATGATGATGGACATGAGGATAATTAAATGGCTTGCTTTCATTGGTAGAAATTTCAAAAACTCGACTAGGTATGTATCTTCTAACTGATAAAAGACAACAGAATAATGCTTTCTAAACAAAAAGTAGAGATAATTTCTTGGATACATATCATAGATAAGGCAATAGGAGAGATCAAACAAGACGCCAAAACACTATGAATCATGCTTAAATATTCAGGGAAAGTAGAAACTAGAAAGTGACACCACATGCTTCCTTCAACACTCATCTATTATCCCATTATTCAAACAAACACTTCTATTCTCAATAGCTTTTCAAAATGCATGGATCCCTTTGTTACAAATTATAATTTTGCTATGCTTCCATATACATCACATTTCCTCTTTATTATATAATTGTAAAATATACAATTCTAAAGACCTTAAGCCATCCGTTTTCAATTCTGATGACACAGTAATCAATTTAATACATATTCACATGGATCAATAGAGAATTTTGAGTGGAAAAAAAAAAGAGTAAACGAAAATTTAAAATAGAGAATTGTAAAAATCAAGCAAATGGTAGGCATCAAAGGGAGAACAGACTTTCTGTTTCCTATTTCCAGAATATTAGAAGAAGTAGAGGAGAAATCAAACTCACCATGGAGGAAAAGAGTTGTGGCTGCTACCAAATTAATTCTCGAAGATGGAGGCGTACAGAGGTAAAAAGCAAGCGAGCCTTGTTTCGCTGCGAAGATGGGAATGACCTCAGCTAGGGGTTCGCCGATGGTGGGAAGCGACTGAAGTCGTTGGCCATGGAGTCTAGTGAAGTCGCACCAGTAAAGGAGGCTGAAAAGAGGAGGATGGGGCTGAAATTGTGTTGGAAGCCGAACTCGCGTTGAGTAGAAAGGGATGGGGCTGAATCTTTGATGGGAACGTTTAAGAAAACGTAAGGTGAATCAGCTATTTTTCGGGAACGTTTACTCAATTAAACGTTTCTGAATGTCTTCCACGGAATGAACGGTGCCAAATGGTACACTTTCGGAAACGCTTTATTAAGAAAACGTTTCTGAAGATTAACTTTCTGGCACGTTTTACAGAAACACGTTTCCGTTATCCTTTTCCATCACCTCTTTTTAATAAACGTTCCCCGATTCTGTAGTAGTGTTTACAAAGATTCATAGGCAAGTGTTGTCTAATTTTCCTCTTCTAATTTTGATGGCTTTTGTAGGGAAAATGATACAAATATCACTTTTTAAAAAGGATTTCTATTCTTTGAGTGACCTAATACTCTTTTCCCTTTTATTTTCATTTGATTTTGTGCCTATGTTGATGTTCTTAACCAAAATGAACCTAGAGATCATTTTGTAGGTGAAATTGCTATTTATACTATTTCATTTATTTAATTCAAAGATAGAATGCCAAACAATATTGGCATTACAATCCTATATTTTGGATTCATCATACTTTTACATTTCATTAGTAGTATTTATATTATATTGAATTTTTTGAGTTTACATATAATTTGTTTCCTAAAAAATATTAATACTCTAGAAGATTTTAAATTTCATGACCGATGAGATTAATATTATATCTATTCAACTTTTAATTAAATCTAAAATATCTTTTTTCCCCTTTTTCTTGAAGGCTGAATCTTCCTCAAATAATGATAATCCTCATATGTCATTCAATGCTTTGTCAAATGGAGCTTAAGAGAAGTGTTCATGTCAATTTACTTCAAAAAACTTCTTCCCAGAATTTTGACATAATATTTACTTGTCTAATCCAGTTACTTGGCTCTAATAATCCATCTTTCAGTTTCCTACCATGAAACCTCTCAAAGCAATCAAGCAAGAGAAATGATTGACTATTTATGTTGTTGGATTTCAAGTATTTGCTCTTATTTTAGTCTCTTTTATTTGAATTTATCAATTACTGTTTGTCTATGAGTCAATAGTTTTTTGAATGTCCTACTTCCAGGTTAGGAAAATCTGATGATGAATTTATATAAATATATTATATTTCTTTTGGAGTGATAATTTATTCTTTGTAAATTCATTTATTAAGAATATGAATTATATATTATAGTACTTCGACTCCATCATTCCATTATCAATCTGATCCAAAAATAACCTTGAGATTAAAATTTATAAATAATTAACTTGAAGATTTGGATAAAAAATATTTATACATATTATAACATTTTGTTCGAATCTTTTTCTTTTCTTCACCATGGTCAAGGACGGAGGGAGGGGGGACCAGTGGGAACCATGGTCTCCCATGATTTGAGTCATTCTTATATTATATATGTATATCTGGCTGAAAAATTTATATATTTTTAAAACAGGCCTCCCCAAGACGGGATAATTTGAAGGAATGACAAGAAGGAAACCATTAAGATGGAATTGCTAATAACATTATGTATGTAGATTTTAATATTAGTGAGAAGTTTTAGGTAAACATTCATACTAGTTGTTGATTAATGATGTTCTACCTCTTTCTAAAATCATCCTAGGACATCTTCTTTCAGAGAACTATCAGAACTGTAGGGCTCATCAATCTTTCTCATCATCTCTTACTTTTTAGAAGTCTACTATAACCTCACAATTGGTCTACTGTGACCATGAGATCTGCTGTGATCTCTGAGCCCTACTAGGATCCTCTATGACATTAATATCTCTTTATAAATAGGATCTAACTACAATCTAACTCTAAAAAGATTCAAGACCTAAGTAAAATACATCTATAAAACATCCTCAACTAATTCAGCAACTATCATTATCTATCCCTAAGACTAGTCTCTTATGCCACTAAAATATTATTAGGCCAGTTTTCTATAAGGAATATATCTTATATTCAAAGGAATAATTCTAACTAAGAGGATTACTTTCCTTTATTGTTGCAAAGATTTGTCTAGATCTTTACTTTGATATCAAAAATATAACACCTTATTTTATCATACATTTTCCCAAGTAGTATAACATATTTAATATCCAAATAACTTATGTTAGAGGCTTAAATCATCAAAGGGTCCAAAATAATTTAAAAAAAAACGTGTTATTGTTCATTTGTTACCCAAGTTTTCTGGATGAATTTTGAAAAATTATAACTAATTCCAAAAAAATCCTGTTGATGTGATTCAAGTCTATGAATGAAGCTAGAAATATTCTATACAAGGGAAAAATATGAAACTTGTATTTGACTACACCAATTGATATAGTTTAATACTTAAACTTCCACTATTCAAATGGTCATTTTTTTCTTTTCTAGAATTTTAGCCATAAATTTAAAAATTCATATCTAATTCTATACTGATCCAAATCATTCATTTTCTATTCCATTGGAAATATATGTGTATCTACCTACAATCATATTTTTCTTATATATTTATTTAACTTGTGCAGGGTATGATTCTAACTTAAATTACTAAGGATTAAAAACTCACTCTTACTGGAACAGTTATAAGAAAACATGTATATTTCTTATTGTAGAGCTCCAATTGAACTCAAACTAGTGGCATGTTGAACTCAAAATGCAAATCTTTTCAAACATATAAACCACTAAATTGTTGGAGCTTATTACAATTTTATCTTACCTTTCAAATTAAGTCATACTTACAGTGGAATTTGCAGCTTTTACTTTACTGTTCAATTTTGACCCTTGATTTCAAAAATATACAATAAATTATACACATGCCCAATTCAAGTGTTATTTGGCTTGTTGGAAAGCCCTATTCGTCTAGTTTTTGAAATTATAAAGCACTATTATGCTTTTATGCAATTCAAATGAACAGTAACTGCATAACCAGGACTTGTTCAGAATAGCTAGCTTTCATCATATCTTGACCAAAACATTCATATACATCACATACTTTACTCAAACTTGTTTATGCCATACACTACTACAAAAAACACCATTTTACGTCTGTTATTTTGGGCTTTTTATGGCTTTTCTTAAAGTGACGTAGAAGCTATAGACATAAAAAGTTTAGCATTTTACGTCTCTTAATTAACAGCCATAAAAAGATAGCCTTTTATGACTGTTTTTCAGAAAACTGCCATAGAAAGGTCACCCTTCTATGGCTGTTTTTTGGATAACAGCCGTAGAAAGTCACCCTTCTATGGCTGTTTTTTGGATAACAGCCGTAGAAAGTCACCCTTCTATGGCTGTTTTTTGGCGAACAGCCATAGAAAGGTCACTCTTCTACGGCTGTTTTTCTAATAACAGCCATAAATTGAAACTATTTTTTTTATATTAATGCCTTATAACTATCCATTCCCAAACCTGTATTTACAGCCAAAATGTACAAAATAACAAAGTAATTTTTACAGCAAAAAAACTAACTAGCTTTTTTACACTATAATAGCTATATGCAACATCTAACATATTGTTCTAAACTATTCCAATCAATTAAAACTAATCTATGTGATAACAAAATACACTCAAACAAATCAAAAAAGAAATTCTGACCACATGTTCCGAATGTGGTCAATTTCTTGCTAGAGATATGGACTGTCATCATTGAAATGCTGCAGGTTTAAGACTTTATCAACACAACTCATATAGTAAGAAGTCATAAGGAAAAGAAACTAAGTTATAGATGATATAATTACCTTATCCAATGAGTCAACAACATTACCAGTAATTATGTCATACATTTCTCTCATAACATAGTAGCCATAATCATAATCATTCTAGCATGGAAAATTGATATGAATCATGTAAGTTGTTATAATGCATTCAAAAGAATAAAAATATAGAAATAATAAAATATATTTTTTAAATAGAATAACTCTGCATGTAATGATTTATGTTTTTATCTTTCTATGAACTTTCATCTTAGAATGCTTCATGCTCAACCTTTTATTCACGTGTCAGTGTTAGTGCTCAAAAATCAACTTCATTTCTCATTTCAAGTTGGAAAGCTTCATGCCAATCCTCTTATTTCGCTATCACCATATTATTTATGTATCTTTGTTTTTTGTCTCAGAAACAGAGATAAGCAAAGATAAATGGTTATGCAGCAAAATGAATAGTCCTCATCTTTAGTTCATGGGTAGTTTGAACAACCGGTATAATATCAATCTTCAGTTTTCTTTATGCTCAAATATGAAGCCAGCTGTGTGAATAAAAAAAGAAAATGAACCTAGTTTTCACTTTCCAACTTTCTCCACTTGTAACATTCTTGAACGAATGAATATATATATATATAACACCATCGTATATCTATAATATTTCTCCATCATTTATCAGTAACAAACATCAGGAAGGCCATGAACTAAACCAGTAAATACAGTATTTTTCTGAACTTTATATTAGAGCAAAATATGGAAACTCACCTCGATGCAAACCCCTATAACTTCTTCAACTGATTCCCCATACATATCTTTCTTTGAAAGCTTCTTCAAAAGATGGTTTCTGAACTTTTCTGTCTCCTAAGAGCAGCAAAAAAAGGGGAGTGAAACAACTTTCTTCACTAAATAGACACAGAGACCCAAAAAATATAATAGACACTCACAGCATCAACGAATTCAAGAATTGGATCAAGAAATTTGTATTTGGCGGCTCTAGTAGAAGAGAAGGCATCGAAAATAGAGAATGATCTGAACCAATGAACCTAGAAATGAAGGGAAAAAAATGAAGCACCCAAAATGAAAATGCAAATGAAATGGAGAACGAGTACAACAAAATCCAAAATGAAAACGCAAAGCAAATGGAATCAGAATGAAATGGAAATGAAGTTACAGAGTAGGAAGGGAAGTGAACCAGTTAACTACCGAGCAACACATGCGAATCGGAACGACAACGAGACGTAGGGTTACTTGAGAGAGCTTCGAGCTTTGAATGTCAAATTTCAGAGGAGCATTTGAGTAGTTGAGCAAAAAAAAATAAAAAAGGGAACCCGAAAATGAAATCGCGCCTAATGTTATTGACCGCGGAAATTTGATGTTGGTGGTTTCTACGGCTGTTTTTCATAAAACAGCCATAGAAAGCATAATTTTTTATTTAAAAAAATTAATTTAGGAAATAGTAAATAAATATATAATTTTAATTTATAATATTTCTATAGCTATTTTATAAAAGACAAACATAAAAAGATTGATTAGTTACCTTTTAAAAAAATACATAGATCATATGAAAATAAGAACATTCTTTTTAATTGAAAAATTTTCAATAGCTGCTTTTATTAAAAATAACCACCAAAACCTTCAAATTTTTTAATTTAAAAAAATAAAACATTCTTTTTTTATTTAAAAAAGAAAATAAATATACAACATTTTCAATCTAAAACATCTTTTCTTTTAATTTAAAATAACCTTTAATTAAAAACCTTGACTTTATTTTATTTTTTAAAAATTAAAAACTACTTTTATTTAAAAAAGAAAATAAACATTATCTTTTTCACCATTATTATTTAATAAATAACCACAAAATACTTCACTAATTATAACTATTTTTTAAAAAACCAATTAGAAAACTTGATTTTCATTTTTTAATTTAAAAATGTGTAATTGATCTTTCTATGGCTGTTTTTTGAAAAATAGCCCTAGAAAGGTAGCTTTTTACGGCTGTTTTTTGAAAAACAGCCGTAGAAAGCATAGTTTTTTATTTAAAAAATAAAAAAGATTTTTTAATTTAGGAAATAGCAAAAAAATTATAATTTTAATTTGCAATATTTCTATAGTTATTTTATAAAAGATAACCATGCATAGAAAGTTTGATAAGTTACCCCCTTAAAAATATATATAGATCATAAAATAAGAACATTCTTTTTAATTGAAAAATTTTCAAAAGCTGCTTTTATTAAAAATTAATAACCAACAAAACCTTCAAATTTTTTAATTTAAAAAATAAAATATTCTTTTTTAATTTATTTTTAATTTAAAAAATAAAATAAATACACAACATTTTTAATCTAAAACATGTTTTTTTAATTTAAAATAATTTTTAATTAAAAACATTGACTTTATTTTATTTTTAAAAAATGAAAATACTATTTTTATTTAAAATAAATATATATTATCTTTTTTACCATTATTATTTAACAAATAGTCACAAAATATTTTTTTTAATCTTACAATGAACAAATATTAATCTTTCTACCATTGTTTTATTGAAAAATAATCGTAGAAAGCTTGACGTTTTTTTTATGAAAATGAGACCTTTCTATGGCTGTTGCTGGAAAAACAGCCGTAAAAAGCTTCTATATACGTCTGTTTTTTAACCAACAGCCGTAGAAAGCCTAAATATTATCCATTTATTTACAAAATTGCCACCACTCAACTTTTTATGTCTGTTTTTGTTTCAACAGACGTAAATAAAAGACGTAAAATTGTTATTTTGTAGTAGTGATATCCATACACTACCATAATGGCAGTAAAGTATAGCCTTACAAAGGCACATATTACTTTATACAAATTGATAAAAATTAGAGTGCCATAACTTTCTAAACAAAGTATGTTCGTAAACTTGCTCAAATCATGGCTAGTTTACTTCCTCTTGCTAAATCTTATACTAAATCATGATTTCATGGTTTAAAAACAACTTTCTCCCTTAAATCATGCCTAGGCCAAAATTATGCAGTGGATTGAGGAGAGAAAATTGCAAGAAAACTATCTCAAACTACTTAATAATCATGCTAGAACACTTAGAAATCACAAGAGGATGGCTTGCCAATTTTCTTCTATTTTCTTCTATTTTTCCTCCCCTCCTCACGTTGCTGCCATTCATTTCTTCAATTTGCAGACTTTCCTTCTCTCTTTGCATGTGTGTGTTCGGCCAAAATGGGTGGAAGGAGTATATATAATATCCCACTAATCTTAGTTACTTTTTGTTAATTTTGATTAGTTGGACAAACTTAATAATTAAGTTTCCTTTCCTTAACCATTAAGTATTCTATTTTTAGTCACATGAGCTGACATGTAGC
Organism: Adenanthera pavonina; assembly: GCA_026686845.1. NCBI lineage: Eukaryota > Viridiplantae > Streptophyta > Magnoliopsida > Fabales > Fabaceae > Adenanthera > Adenanthera pavonina. Next base: position 2,459,547 of record JAIVEN010000019.1, on the reverse strand, counting down.
ATCCTAATAAGGGGTACACTTGTCCAAGATACTGCATAATTTTTTCAATCCAATAATACCATGTGTTAGTTAATTTATAATTAGACTGGTAAAGTTACTTTTTGCAGTGTAAATTCACTTTATTAATACAATGTTAAAGTAAATTTGTATTTGATATTACTTTAATATACTATCTTAAAAAGGCTCCTTTTGTAGTGTGTAATAGTTTTTCTTTTTGACTTTTTAACTTGTGCAGATCAAAAAGTAACTTTTTAATCTTCGGCACTGATTATTTCTTCATCCTTAAACATTAATCTCAGTATCATATACCATTGGACTTCTCTCATCAAGAACTTTGTTTTGACAGTAATATTGCATATTAAAAGAAATTACCCTTAACTTGGGACAAATTTATAATTGTTAAAATTTTGGGATAATTAGGTATAATTTTTTCTAAAATATTTAACTTCTGTATTTTTAATGCTCAGGAATATAAATATAATTTTCATAATTTTTAGAGAAAAAAACGTAAATTAAATAAACGTTCATGTGAATGAATGTGATAGATATTTACTAGGTTTTGTGAAAAATCTATGTTTGATTAATTTTATCTCCTGTTTATATTACTATTAATTTAATCTAAATTAGTAATTAAAATGGTTGGTTCAAGAGAGAATCGGGAGAACCTAAGAAGATTTGATCTCTTTGGTCATTCACTGAGAGAGAAAGAATTATTTTAGATTACATAATAGAACTATTTTATTTTTAAGGATATCACAGTGTGAAATTATTCTAAAGAATTTTAAAAATTAATATATTATATTCAAATAGAATAGATTGATACTGTAATTTTACAGTAAATTTAGTATTCATTTTACCTTTTTAATTCTTTTTAATAACCCTATATAGAATATGCTTCAAATCCCTATCATGCAAACCACCGTTCATCGATTCGTTATCTGAATTCTGAAGAGTGCACTTTTATTCTTTTGGCTAACTATCTGAAGAGTGTACTTGTTGCTTGTTTTGATGAGTAATTTTACTGGGCTCTTTTTCGTGTCTCTCAGAAAAAATTTAGTGGGCTCTAGCCCTCTCCTTTTATCAAAAAACAGTTCATGGAGATCCTTTTATTTAAAAAAATAAATTACATTTTTTCCAGCTTTCTGTCCTTTCTCAATCATTCCAGCAATCCCACAATATAAGAACCAAATAATCCAACTATGTCAACAATTCCTAAATCCAACCATTTTATACAAACACACTTCAGCTAAAAGATTCTAATCCATTAATATTAATCAATCAATATCAACTTCCATATCACTTATAACAAAATATATTTTGGCACTACAAATTATCTCTAAATAATGTTTCAATATGATGAATAATATATAAATTACATACTTTTAAAACATAATTTGTCATCTCTTCTATGATTTCATATATATCTTCTTTGGAGTAAAAAGCACAATATGAGTCTGAGAAGTGCTGCAAAATGAAACATCACAAACAATAAAATGTAGTTAAATGAATTTGGTCAAATTTAAAAACCCACGTAATATGAAAGAGCTTAAGGACATATTCCTAGACTGCAAAATGAAACATAATAGTGATAAAAAAAAAACAGAGGACAATAGATGGGGGTTGTTAAAGGAGAAAATCAACATAATAGTGATAAAAAGATTCAAACCCAAAATTCAGTCATATATGTGAATCAGTGCATTCATACAAGCACTCAATCTAATTTTCAAGCAACTAATACTATATTAAGTATAGTTAAACCACACTAAATATAAAGAACATGCAAATATAATGTTAAGAAGAGGAATAGCTAAAAAACCAAGATACAAAATTCTACTAAACAAAATGAGCAGTAACTATAACTTCAAGCATGAATCAGACAAGAGAAGGTTCTAAATAAGTACCTTCCACATATCAATTATGCTACGCATATTTACAGGGCCCTTTGCATTACCAAACCACTTGGCTCTATTCTCTTGTTCTTTCTCCACATGCATAGCTGCTACCTCCTTCTCCATGACAACTACTTCTCTACCCATCTTCTTGGCCTCAACTTCCATCGCTTTTGTTAATGTAGCTACCTTCTCTGCTAACATCTAACAGATAATGACCATTGGCAACAATTAGCTAGGAGCATAGATTAAAAATTTGAACTAAAGTAGTCAAGGATATACAAAAAGGAAAAGTAAAGCAACTATTAACCTCAGTAGCAGAAGTAAGGAAGATTGGATATTTTAATCAATATCATCTTTTATGCTATAGAATGCTTGAACACAAAAAATACCTCTTCTGTTGTATACAAGAATCAATCAATTATGAATTGAGGGGTTCAAAACTTTAGCCTAGTCCCATCCATTTCCCTGTTTGGTTAAGCAATAATAGTGGTGCAGCAGGTGGAGAAAACACAGCAATTTTGACAGAAGCATGAAACCAAGGTTACATATGTAATTATGTTGATATGTTTCTCAAATCTCACCCTTCCTTAAATCTCACAGCTTACAAATTAATACCCATCTCATTTTTTGGTCCGGAATCCCATTCTTTTTTTTTTTTAATTTCACAACTTCTTTACTAGGAGCACAAAAGGAATCTAGAATACATTTTGGAAATAATAGATTAATTCCTATCTCATGTCATATCAATGACATGGGCCAATCTGTAGAAAGTAACATTGTCAATCCTTAATAAATCAAATTTGTTGTTCAAAAGCTTCAAGAACATAAGAATTGAGAAGGTTTCATGGACTTACAACTTCAAGCCAAGGTTGCTGGGCTAGTTTCTGTGCCTTCTCATCCTTCGACAAACCTTTTCCCACCTGTGTGAAAAATCAGTTATAGCTATACCCCAAATACATTAATATTACTAAAGAATTTATTAGTTAGACTCCATAAGAATCCAAATTCTTTGTAGTTGTAAAAAGTCATTGGTGTATTCAAAAGGTGATAAAGAAGAAAAGTATACTTCATACACATTGGAGGTCCAGCAAACTTAGAGAAAATTTTAGTAAACTTATAGCAAACTCAAAGCAAATTAACAAAAAAAATTTCAGTGTATTAAGTAGTAGGGCCAGCAAGTAAAAATCCAGTTTCATTCATTCAAAAATGTCATACATTTCAAAAGGTACAAAATAAATGATTGACTTATTTCATTTCAAAAGGTGTAGCCTTTTGCTTTTAAACCTGCCGAAATAAAAAATACTTGTGGGCATTCCAAAGCTCATATCCTAGGTTCTCCATTCACAGCATTTCCCTCTTAGTTCCTTAAACATTTTTTGGTGATCAAAAGCAAAAGCTCCGTCATATTTTTGCGTATGAGATTTCAAAGCTCCATCTAACCATTGCTGCAAAACTAGTGATAAGATTAAGAGGCAAATTAAATAGAAAAAGATATGGATAAATCTTGAGAATACATTTAAGATCAATTTTAATATATTCTATCTCATTTGAACTAAGAAAATATTAAAGAATGATGATGGACATGAGGATAATTAAATGGCTTGCTTTCATTGGTAGAAATTTCAAAAACTCGACTAGGTATGTATCTTCTAACTGATAAAAGACAAAAGAATAATGCTTTCTAAACAAAAAGTAGAGATAATTTCTTGGATACATATCATAGATAAGGCAATAGGAGAGATCGAACAAGACGCCAAAACACTATGAATCATGCTTAAATATTCAGGGAAAGTAGAAACTAGAAAGTGACACCACATGCTTCCTTCAACACTCATCTATTATCCCATTATTCAAACAAACACTTTTATTCTCAATAGCTTTTCAAAATGCATGGATCCCTTTGTTACAAATTATAATTTTACTATTCTTCCATATACATCACATTTCCTCTTCATTATATAATAGTAAAATATACAATTCTGAAGACCTTCCTGATGACACAGTAATCAATTTAATACATATTCACATGGATCAATAGAGAATTTTGAGTGAAAAAAATAAAGATTAAACAAAAATTGAAAATGGAGAATTATAAAAATCAAGCAAATGGTAGGCATAAGAGGGAGAACAGACTTTCTGTTTCCTATTTCCAGAATATTAGAAGAAGTAGAGGAGAAATCAAACTCACCATGGAGGAAAAGAGTTGTGGTTGCTACCAAATTAATTCCCGAAGATGGAGGTGTACAGAGGTAAAAAGCAAGTGAGCCTTGTTTCGCTGCGAAGATGGGAACGACATTAGCTGGGGGTTCGTCGATGGTGGGAAGCGACTGGAGTCGTTGGCCGTGGAGTCTAGTGAAGTCGCACCAGTAGAGGAGGCTGAAAAGAGGGGGATGGGGCTGAAATTGTGTTGGAAGCCAAACTCGCGTCGAGTAGAAAGGGATGGGGCTGAATCTTTGATGGAGTAGTTGCCGACGGAAATGCCAACGGAGAGTTGCAAAGGGGGAAGGGAGAAAGCTGCGAGCAGAAGAGTCGATGGGAAGGGAGAGCCGTGGCCTAGATTCGACTCCTCTACTTAATGTTCAAGTTAATCAGCTTATTTTTCGGAAAAGGTTTAATTGAGTAACCGTTCCCAAATGTCTCCGACAGGATGATTGCGGCAAATGGTACACTTTCGGAAACGCTTTCTTAAGAAAACGTTTCTGGAGATGAACTTTCTGGCACGTTTTATAAAAACACGTTTCCGTGATCTTTTCCATCACTTTTTTCAATAAACGTTCCCCGATTCTGTAGTAGTGTTGACAAAGATTCAAAGGTAGGTGTTGTATCTGCTAATTTTTCTCTTCTAATTTTGATAGTTTTTGTAGAGAAAACGATATAAGTATTACTTTTTAAAAAGAATTTCTATTCTTTAAATAACCTAATACTCCTTTTCCTTTATTTTCATTTGATTTTGTATCTATATTAACGTTTTTAACCAAAATGAACTTAGAGATCATTTTGTAGGTGAAATTGTTATTTATACTATTTCATTTATTTAATTCAAAGATAGAAAGGCTGTTTGGGTTCTTCATACTTTTATATTTCATTAGTAGTATTTATATTATATTGAATTTTTTGAGTTTAGATCTAATTTGTTTTCTAAAAAATATTAATACTCTAAAAGATTTTAAATTTTATGACCGATGAGGTTAATATTATATCTATTCAACTTTTAATCAAATTTAAAATATTTTTTTTCTCTTTTTTCTTAAAGACTGAACCTTCCTCAAATAATGATAATCCTCATATGTCATTCAATGCTTTATCAAATGGAGCTTAAGAGAAGTATTCATGTCAATTTACTTCAAAAAACTTCTTCCCAGAATTTTGACATAATATTTACTTGTCTAATTCAATTACTCGGCTCTAATTATCCATCTTTTAGTTTCCTACCATGAAACCTCTCAAAGCAATCAAGCAGGAGAAATGATTGACTATTTATGTTGTTGCATTTCAAGTATTTGCTCTTATTTTAGTCTCTTTTATTTGAATTTATCAGTTACTGCTAGTCTATGAGTCAATAGTTTTTTGAATGTCCTACTTCCAGGCTAGGCCAACCTGATTATGAATTTATATAAATATATTAATTTATATAAATACATTATATTTCTTTTGGAGTGATAATTTGTTCTATGTAAATTCATTTAGTATGAATATGAATTATATATTATAGTACATCAACTCCATCATTGCATTATCAATCTGATCCAAAAATAACCTTGAGATTAAAATTTATAAACAATTAACTTGAAGATTTGGATAAAAAATATTTATACATATTATAACATTTTGTTTGAATCTTTTTCTTTTCTTTATCATGGTCAAAGACAGAGGGAGGGGGGACCAGTGGGAACCATGATCTCCCATGATTTGAGTCATTCTTATATTATATATGTATATCTGGCTGAAAAATTTATATATTTTTAAAACAGGCCTCCCCAAGACGGGATAATTTGAAGGAATGACAAGAAGGAAACCACTAAGATGGAATTGCTAATAACATTATGTATGTAGATTTTAATATAAAGAATCGTTAAAAATAACAATTATTAATCATAGTGTTATGTACCTATATCACTAAATTAAAAAATAATTATACTTATATATATAATTTATTAATTTTATTTTTAGATTTATTACTATAAATAATTATTTTTAATACATGTGTAATTATAATTATTAATAAAATAAACATTAAAAATATATTAATTTAAAAAATCCCCCCGAGGGCCGATAACTAAAATGAAGGACAAAAAATATATTATATAATTAATTATTTATAATTACATTAAAATTTATGACCAAAAGTAAATAAAAATTCTCTAACAATTATCATAAATTCTTTCTATAAAATGCACCATTATTCTGTTTTGTTTTGTTTGTGGAAAAAACAAAAGCTCAAAACAGTAGCTCTATCGCATCTCAGGTCCTGGAGAAGAACGTCCGAGAGGAAATCTGGAGGCACAGCAAAACAAGTTACACCTCTACCTGCAACAAGAGCCTTGCGCGCAATCAGATCCGCAACAGCGTTAGCTTCGCGTTTACACCATTGAACTCGCACAGTCCAATCACGTCTCAAGTAACTCTGAGCTTCCACTAACAGACTAGGGTCTGGGTGATCTTCATCAGTATCCTGTTGCAGCAACAGATCTACTACTTCTAAACTGTCCGTCTCGATAATTAATCTTCGAAATTGCATATCCCACGCACGCTTCAATCCCCACACAACTCCCTAAATCTCAGCTTGTAAACAGCTCCCTTTCCCAATGTTATACATAAAGCCCCCTATTACTTCACCATCATGATCTTGAACAATGCCTCCGCAAGATGCCCATCCCTCGCTCTCAATTAAGGCACCATCAACAATAAATTTAACAAAACCATGCTCCGGTGCTGACCATTCCTCATCATTCTTACTCACCAAAGGCCTACTCTCAAGCTTCGCATCAGCCCATTTCACCACAGCTCGAACCTGCGCCAAAACTTCCGAAAAAACTAACTTTATACTTCTGAAACACCCAAAGATTACGGCTCAACCAAAGTTGCCTACACACAAGAGGAAACCATGAACACCACTTAACATCATCTATAGACCATCCTTGAGCTAGATTCCATCTAGACCAGTATTGCTTGTCCCTAATTGAGAAAAAATGTAGCTGAAAGTCTGCCGGAATTAACGCTTCCCAACACTGACGGGCTAAACGGCACTCACGTAGGACATGAATAATATCCTCCGTCTTATAGTCACAAACAAGACAGTTTTCATTAACACACATCCCTCTGGCCACCCTCTGAACATTTGTAAGCAATCTATCCCCCATGCAAAGACAAAGGAATGACTTACATCTCTGTGGGATCCTCAATCTCCAAATCTTCCTCCACACACCACGACAACCTGTGATCTTAGTAGGAACCAAGCTGCTATATGCTGTCTTAGTCGAAAAATCTCCGTTACTCGACCAACGCCATCTGGGTTTGTCAGAACCACTTCCAAGTTGAGGCTTAACTCTACTAATGGCATCCAACACATCCGTAGGTAGATACTGTGAGAAAATTTTCAAAATAAAAAGGTGTCTCTTAAAAGATTCATGAATTAATGAGGTGTTTATTAAAAGATTCATGAATTAATGATGGCTCTTGAGATGATTCATAGAGAATCACAAGGTTCATGGAATATGAAAAAAAGTGACTTTTACTAGATTCATAAATTATTACAATGTATATACATTAATCATATAAAAGGATGTGACTTTTGTCTAAATTCATGAATCATTACAATGTATATACATTGATTAATGTATGTGTCCTTCTATTAAAAGAGTTATGTTACTTCAAGAGGTACCTTCTCATTCCCTATAAATAGTCCACAATCTTTCATCATTTGAGTATTCGAATTTATTTTATCCACACTTGTTTCAATATACACAAACTCACTTGCTTTTATCTTTAGTGCACAAAGGATAAAAAGCAAATTACCACTTTGTAAAAGCCATTATTGTCTAGGCTTGAGTTTTGGAAGTACAACACCTACTCAAGGGTCTTCATTGTATCCTGTAGGAAATTCGTCATTAACCTAAGTTGTACCCAAGATTTGGAAATTGATGGGGGCAAATTAAGCCTAAAGGAAAGTGTTGCCCACACCTTGAAGACTTGTGCATAACCTTTTCTCCAATCTCTTTTTCTTCTACACTTCAAAGTTCCATCCCTTGTAACAATCTTTAGGCTTAAATACCGTTGAATTCAAATGGCTTCTTTGAAGGATTTGACTACAAATTTTGTGAAATTGGAGAGGTTCGAAGGAGGCAATTTTCTGAGATGGCAGAAGAAGATGAAGTTTCTGCTCACTACTTTAAATGTGGCATATGTTCTCACTACTCCCAAGCCTGAAGAAAGAGAAGGAGAAACTATGACTGATGTTAGAGAAAGGAAAAAATGGGAGAATGATGATTACATCTGCACTGGACACATTCTTAATGGACTTCGTGATTCTCTTTTTGATGTTCATCAAGAGTACTCAACGTCTGCAAAGGAACTATGGGAGAAACTAGAGGCAAGGTACATGCAAGAGGATGCAACAAGTAAGAAATTTCTTGTTACTCGTTTCAATAATTATAAAATGATTGATGGAAAATCTGTTATGGAATAATTGCATGAAATTGAACATATTTTGAATAATTTCAAACAATATAACATGCATATAGATGAAAGCATCATTGTCTCCTCAATCATAGACAAACTTCCTTCTTCATGGAAAGACTTCAAAAAGAGTCTTAAGCATAAAAAAGAAGATATTTCTCTTGAGCAACTGGGGAATCATCTTCGTATAGAAGAGGAGTATCATAAACAAGATGATACTAAAGACACCAATACTCATGAGAAAGTACATGTGGTAGAGGAATGGCAGTCAACCAAGACTTCTAAGAAAAGAGGGAAGGAAAAGGATGAATTCCATGGACAAAATGGCCATAAGAACAAGAAAAAGAAGGGTAAATGTTACTTTTGTGGAAAGATTGGTCATTACAAGAAAGAATGTCGTTTCTTCAAAAAGAAGAAAGAAAGCAATTCTTCATCAAAAGACAATCTTGTGGCTGTTATTTCTGAAATCAACATGATTGAAAATAATGAATCATGGTGGGTGGATTCTGAAGCAACTTGTCATGTGTGCAAGAACAAAGATCTCTTCAAGACATTCAAGGAATAGGATGAAAATGTGCTCTACATGGGACATGCATCAAGTATTCAAGTTAAAGGCAAAGGGAGTGTGGAAATTAAGTTCACTTCTGGAAAAACTCTTACTTTAACAGATGTATACTATGTACCAGATGTTAGAAAGAATTTAATTTTTGTACCCTTACTTAATAAGTTTGGGTTTAAGTCTGTTTTTGAGGGAGATAAGTTTATTTTATCTAAGAAAGGAATCTTTGTAGGAAAGGGTTATTTATGTGGGAACATGTTCAAATGTAATGTTGCTAAAGTTAATAGCAATGCTTTCAATTGTGCTTATATCGTTGACTCTTGTAATTTGTGGCATTATCATTTAGGTCATGTTAATTTTGATAAATTAAATAACATGATGAATCTTGACTTAATTCCAAAATCTACTAGAAATCGTGACTCTTGCACCACTTGTATGTTGACAAAAATCACTAGAAAACCTTTTCCTAGAATAGAAAGAAGTTCTAAAGTGTTAGATTTGATTCATTCTGATATTTATGATTTGCATGGTTGAAGTTTTTTGTGACTTTTATTGATGATTGTACTAGACATTGTTATGTATATTTAATGCATTCAAATGATGAAGTCTTAGAAAAATTTAAGATTTTTAAAACTGAAGTAGAATTGCATTGTGAAACTTTTATTAAATGTTTAAGAACCGATAGAGGAGGAGAATACTATAATCCAAAATATTTTGAGTCTATTGGTATAGTACATCAAGTAACTGCTCCTTATTCCCACAACAAAATGGAATAGCCGAAAGGAAGAATAGGGTTCTAGTAGAAATGGTAAATGCCATATTATCTTGCTCTGGTCTGGCCAGTGGATATTGGGTGAAGCAATGCTAACTGCTTGCTATATATTAAATAGGATTCCTAATAAAAGGAACAAGATAACCCCATATGAACTCTGGAAGAAAAGAAAACCCAATCTTAATTACCTTAAGGTTTGGGGTTGTAGGGCAATAGTTAAAGTTCCAGAACCTAAAAGAAAGAAATTGGGTGAAAGAGGAGTTGAATGTATCTTCTTGGGATATACTGAAAATAGTAAGGCATATTGATTCTTGGTGATTGAACCAAGTAATTCATATCCCATAAATAAAGTCATTAAATCAAGGGATGCAATTTTTCAAGAAGATAAGTTTAACTCAGTCACAAGACCTAAGGAAATTTCTCAAACTAATGAGAAATTTATTCCAGAAGAGAAAATTTCTAATGATAATTCATTGGAACAAAATGAATACAGAAGGAGTAAAAGGGTTAGGAAGGCAAAAACCTATGGTTCAGACTTCTTCATGTTCCTTGTTAAGGGAACAAGAGAAGGAATTGAAAGTCATATTCATATATGTTTTAATATGGAAGGAGACCCTGAAACATTGAAGAGGCTATGAAGTCTCAAGATGCAATTTTTTGGAAAGAAGCTATACAAGATGAAATGGATTCAATTATGGGAAATAAAACTTGGAAATTAGAAGACCTCCCTCCTGGTTCTAAACCCATTGGTTGTAAGTGGATTTTCAAAAAGAAATTAAAAGTAGATGGATCCATAGATAAATTTAAAGCAAGGTTAGTTGCTAAAGGATTTACACAAAAAGAAGGGATAGACTATTTTGACACATATGCACCAGTTGCAAGAATTTCTACTATTAGAGTGCTTATTGCACTTACTTCAATATACAATCTTGTAATCCATCAAATGGATGTTAAAACAGCTTTCCTTAATGGAGAATTGGAAGAAGAGGTGTATATGACACAATCTGAAGGGTTTGTGGTTCTTGGTCAAGAACACAAAGTGTGTAAATTAATAAAATCTCTTTATGGACTTAAGCAAGCTCCTAAGCAATGGCATAAAAAATTTGACGAAGTAGTTTTAACTAAAGGGTTTAAAATCAATGCATCTGACAAGTGTGTTTATAGTAGATTTAATAATGGAAAAGGTGTTATTATTTGTTTGTATATAGATGATATGTTAATCTTCGGTACTAGTTTAGATGAGATAGAAAATACAAAGAAATTCTTACATGATAACTTTGATATGAAAGATATGGGAGAGGCAGATGTCATACTAGGAATTAGAATCATACGGGATAACAATTGTATTTGTTTGTCTCAATCACATTACACTGAGAAAATATTGAAGAAATTTAATTATTTTAATTGTTGTCCTGTATCTACACCATTTGATTTTAAGTTGAAGTTAAAACCAAATCAAAATTGTCCAGTGAGACAACTTGATTATGCAAAAGCAATTGGATGCCTGATGTATGCTATGACATGTACAAGACTAGATATAGCTTATGCTATGGGAAGGTTAAGTAGATACATAAGCAATCCAAGTAAAGAACATTGGCATGCTCTTCATAGAGTACTGAAATACTTGAAAGGAACAATTCACTATAGTTTAACCTATAGTGGTGATCCTTCAATTTTAGAAGGATACACAGATGCTAGTTGGGTCAATTACTCAGAGGACCATGCTTTCAAAAGTGGATGGGTCTATACTCTTGGTGGGGGTGCTGTTTCTTGGGGATCAAAGAAACAGACATGTATTGCAGATCCCACCATGGCATCTGAATTCATAGCATTAGCTACAAGTAGTAAGGAAGCATATTGGCTTAGAAACTTATTACTTGAAATTCCTATATGGCCCAAGCCAATGGGACCAATATCTATCCATTGTGATAGTCAATCTACTCTTTCAAATGTTTATAACCAAGTTTATAATGGAAAGTCGCGACACATTGAAATAAGACATAGCTATGTGAAAGATTTGATTGTGAATGGAGTAATCTCTATTAGTTATATAAGGTCTGAGTTAAATCTTACAGATCCTTTGACGAAAGAGCTGACAAGGCATATGGTGTTGAAAACATCAATGGGGATGGGATTGAAGCCCATTAAATTATAATCACCAATGGTAGAAACTCTACTCACACTTGATTAATGTCAAGTCTTGAGTTCAAAGGTGAGAGTATACTATTAGAGTGATTGCAAGTATGTAAAATATTATCTATTCATCCCAAGGTTGAAAAGTACTTGGTTACCATGTATTTAAAGGAAGGCTGAGCTTTAGCTCTTAATAGATCTGTAAATATATATTTGCTGGAGTACTTATCATGGTGTTACTCTTGACAGAGTCTACCTATATCTGAGTGAAGTAGGGCCGCTTTAGGGAGTCCAAGGGCTTGACTCTCAAACTCTCATGAAAAGTATATAAGACACAAGGCCATATTAAAAAGTGTCTACTAAAAATGGCATACAATGGTCCGAGATCTTATGCGTAAGTCATGCACACCTGTTCAAATGGATTAATTGGTTCAAAGCTTGTCTGTCATATTAATTCGGATGGGTGAAACCATGTCTTACTAAGTAAAGGTTCAAGTCTTTAAGACACCTTTACCGAAAACATGAGATTTCCGAAGTGATAAGAGTTTGTTATTTAAAAATATATATATATATTATTTATTTTGAAAATGGTGGGGGATTGTGAGAAAATTTTCAAAATAAAAAGGTGTCTCTTAAAAGATTCATGAATTAATGAGGTGTCTATTAAAAGATTCATGAATTAATGATGGCTCTTGAGATGATTCATAGAGAATCACAAGGTTCATGGAATATGAAAAAAAGTGACTTTTACCAGATTCATAAATTATTACAATGTATATACATTAATCATATAAAAGGATGTGACTTTTGTCTAAATTCATGAATCATTACAATGTATATATATTGATTAATGTATGTGTCCTTCTATTGAAAGAGTTATGTTACTTCAAGAGGTACCTTCTCATTCCCTATAAATAGTCCACAATTTTTTATCATTTGAATATTTGAATTTATTTTATCCACACTTGTTTCAACATACACAAACTCACTTGCTTTTATCTTTAGTGCACAAAGGATAAAAAACAAATTACCACTTTGTAAAAGTCATTATTGTCTAGGCTTGAGTTTTGGAAGTACAGCACCTACTCAAGGGTCTTCATTGTATCCTGTAGGAAATTCATCATTAACCTAAGTTGTACCCAAGATTTGGAAATTGGTGGGGGCAAATTAAGCCTAAAGGAAAGTGTTGCCCACGCCTTGAAGACTTGTGCATAACCTTTTCTCCAATCTCTTTTTCTTCTACACTTCAAAGTTCCATCCCTTGTAACAGATACAGCTGAATCTGTTGCAAATCCCAACTGCCTGACGAAGTAATAAAAGTAACGACTGTCTCATCCAACATACCTTCAGGCACTCGTCTAACAGCATATTGACATAACGCGTCATGATGCGAGACCCAGGAATCTGTCCAGAATTTTATCTTACTACCATCTCCGACATTCCATGCAAGACCCTTAGTTGTGTCCTCCCAAGCTCCTCTTATCCCCTTCTAGGTACGAGAGCTACGACGCCTATCTTCAATCTTAGGCAGGGTATCACTACCACACTTGTATTTCTCTCTCATGAACTGCACCCAAAGAGCGTCCCTTCTCTTAATCATTCCCCAACCTAACTTCATCATAAAAGCATGATTCTTTTTTTGTGCAAAGCGGAGACCCAAACCTCCTCCATCCTTTCTTTTACAAACATGTTTCCATGCAACAAGAGGCACTTCCTATTGGTATTGGAACTCCCCCATAGGGATTGCCTGCACTTTTGATCAATTTCTTTGCAGATAGCAACAGGCAACACTGTAGACTGCATAGCATCGGAAGGAATCGTCGAAGCCACTGAAGATACTAAAGTATGTCTAGCTGCCAAAGACAGAGAGCTAGCCTTCCAGTTCGCAAACCTATTTTCCATCTGGTATGTCTGCTTTGAAACTCTCTTGTGATGGAGGGGAACCCCTAAATATTTCCCAAGGTCTGCCATTGGGACTAAACCCAAAAACTCACTAATCTCCTTCCTTCGGTTATGACTGACTGACTCTGAGAAGAAAATCCTCGACTTCCCATCACTAATCTTCTCCCAAAAGGCAACACAAAAATCATCAATGCATGCTTTTATAAGCCCTACTTGATCAAGGCTTGCTTCTGCAAATAGAATCAAATCATTTGCAAAGAACACATGTGAAAATGCAACCCCATTCTTATTAAGTCTGAAAGGGATCCAATTACCACTCATAACTTCATTTTGGATGAGATGTGCAAGCTTTTCCATGACCAGGACAAACTAATAAGGCAAGATGGGATAACCTTGCCTCAATCCCCTTAATTAACGGATTAAAAGACTCACCCTCACCACTATTCCAATAAATCTGTATACTCACTGAAGAGATACATTGATAAAAGAGATCAATGAAATGTTTTGGGAGATCAAGTTCTTCGAGGCAATTAACCACAAACTTCCAATTAACCCTATCATAGGCTTTTGTAAGATCAATTTTGAGAGCCATAGAACCTTTTTTCCATTTGCGCCATTTCATAGAATGGATAACCTCCTGCACAAGAATAATATTGTCAGTGCTTTGACATCCCGGTATAAAACTACATTGATTCAGGCTAACCACCATGGGTAGAACTTTCTTTAATCTATTCGCCAGGACCTTAGTGATAGTCTTGTAGACAGCATTACAAAGACTTATAGGCTTGAACTCACGTATTGTTTCCGCAGCATCAACTTTAGGAATAAGGACAATATTTGTGCCATTGAACCTCCTAATCTCTTTTGGTTCAATGAAGATAGTCTTCACAACCTCACAAACAGATTTCCCAACTGTCTCCCATTGACTTTTGAAAAACAGTGGGTTTAAGCCATCCGGTCTAGGAGCTTTTAAAGCCCCCATACTAAATATCACTTGCTTTATTTCCAGGTCAATCACCATCCTTCCTAATTCATCTTTAAGAGCCTGATAAATATTAGGAAAAGCACCACCAAAATTAATAGCAGTCCGATTAACACAATCTTCAGTATAAAGTTGTTTGAAGAAGTTCATCCCTATCTTCATAATATCAATAGGATCATAACACCATTCCCATCCTTACTTCTGAGAGCTTCGATATTATTTCTCCTCTCCCTACCATTCGTCATTGCATGAAAATATCTCGTATTCTTATCCCCATTATTATACCAATTGCATCGAGAGCATTGCAACCATATAATTTCTTCTTGGGTGAGTACTAGCTCGAGCACCTTCCACATTTCCTCACATTCCTTAACATGTCTCGCATCATCAGAATCCCCATATTTTCTGTTCAGCATCTCAAGTTTGCCCAAGAGATAAGCTTTCCTTTTATTTATATAGCCGAATACGTTCTTGTTCCACTCTCAGATATTCTTCACAAAACGATCAACGTTCGCCTCCCATACATCAGAACCAATCCACGAAGCCTTAACTACACTCGGAAATTCTTTGTGAGTAACCCAAGGTGCGAACATGCGAAACGGCCCGTGATCCCTACGTTTGATTCCCTTTGACAGCTTCAACAAAAGAGGACAGTGATCAGACTTCAGTTTAGGTAGATGTATCAGCTTTGCATGAGGGAACTTCTCAAACCAACTAGGCATAGCAATAGCTAAATCTAATCTACTAAAGGAGCCACCTCTGTTCCAAGTTAACTTTGGCCCATGAAAGACAACCTTGAGCATATTATTGTCAGCAAACCAGTGCCTAAAACCAATATCACTTGACGAACCATAGTGAGCAGCAGACTTTCTCCCATCACTTCTAAGAGTAACATTGAAATCACCACAAACACACCATCTTATAACACCTTTCTCTTCTAAACGGCAAAGTTCTTGCCAAAGTAATCTTCTATTAGCATTATTTAGATGCCCATGTACAATAGAAAAATCCCATGCATCACGCTGACCTTCATTAAATCTGCCATGAAGTACTTGCTGGTGCTTCGAAATTACTTTAAAGGTAAAATCTTCATCCCAAAAACACCAGATCCCACCATTGAAACCATTCGCCTCCACCAGCTCCACATACTTAAAACCAATCCTCTTTGCAATTATCTCAGCCTTCTCACCTCTCTGTCTAGGCTCTAACAAAGCAAGAAATTTAAAATTTTGCTTGCATCACAGATCCATTAGTAACCTGAGTAAACTTCTTCCTCCAACTCCTCGCGCATTCCAAACAAATATATTAATGTGAGACATATTATCCATGAGAGAAATGATAATTAATAGACAAGGAAACACAATTATACTGCACTATCCATTCTGGAGTTAAGTTCGACCATGGTAGCATCCCTACAACCCATTGACAAGGGATTAGAGTGAACCAAAAAGTGTTCATCTTCTTCCGAACCTGGATCAATTGGGTCGTCATCCTCATTCATCTCGTCATCACTGGCCCTTATTTCTCCAGCTTCTTTTTCCTCTTCCAAAACCATCGCTTCATGCTCCTACTTTCCCAAACTCCTATTCGCCTCATGTGTCTTCCCAAAATCTTTTGACCCATTACTGTTTTACTCCAAGCTCACCACATCAAAATCAACAACCACAACTGGCCCTTTCAAGTTCTCCCCTCCCTTTAAGCCCAATCTTTCCTTGGCCCGAATTAAATCATCCAAGATGTGACCCGCAAGAGTGATGTTCTTCGGCCCATTAGATGTTTCTTTAGTCAGCCCAGATGAATCCCCTTTGTTCTGGCCCTTTGCCAATGTATTTTTTTGGTCATTATGTCACCCACGTGGATTCCCATTAGACTCCTCATTAACTCGCCCAATCATACGCCTCTTACCCAACTCTACCCTAACACCCTTTTCATTATTGCCTCTTCAAGAATCTCGCCTCTGGTTCATAATATCCTTCAGAGGTGATCTCACTTGCGATTTTCTCAGCACAGAATTGTGAACTTCCACCGCTTCTTCCTCCAAAACGGCATACCGAGATCCTCGCCCCATCACCCCTTGATTGCTCTGTAATTCCCTCCTACTTTCATGCATCCCACCGTAACTGCCTCCACCATGCCGGAAACGCTAAGTTTGTTGGACAATACCAACTGTCATATTTCGCGGCGGAGCCAGCTTTCTCCCCCATCTTCTCCGGTGAGCTCTTCTCCCCATCTCTACATATAACAGACTTCTCTTTACCCTCTAAACCTCCTTCACCGTCATATCTCCCGTAGATACGCTCCTCTCCTAACTTAGACGTCTCGTTTTTCTCCAAACAGTGATCTCCATCATGCCCATATTTACCGCAATTGAAACATATCAAGTGAATGCTTTCATACTGGATACGTTTCTCCTTTCCATTAATCAAAAAAGGGGAGTCTAAATCCAGTTCAACACAAAGCCTGGCAAAACGTCCCTTCTTCCTTCGCATCGTTGTCAAATCCATTTTCAAAACCCGTCCCACCTGAGTCCTTGGAACATAGAGAATCCCACGATCATAGTAATCAAGTGGAAGCTTAGCAATGCGGATCCAAGCGGCGATCTTCGAGATTTTCTCCTCATTGGGCTCGAAATCTGTTTTCCAAGGTTGCACTGCCAAGTAGTGATTGTATATAAGCCAAGGGCCACCAATAAGAGCCAAATCATAATCCTCCTTATTAGTGAAATTCACCACAAAGAACCCTGCACCAAGATCCAATGTCTCGACCTCCCCCTGTTGCTCCCATAATTGCTGTACTTTGGACTCCATATACTCCGGGTTCACCATGTGCCCTAGGAGCTTCACCGTCAAAGAGTTTTTCCATCTCTTTGCTAAACGTTCTTTGTCCTTGGGTGGTATTATAACATTCGGACCCTTTGAAGTGTTAACTACAGAAATCCTTTCCTTTCAACGATCCCTGCTCCACCATTCTTCCTCCTCCTCTTCAAGCTGCCCTTTCGTTATAGCCTGTTTATACGTCTTCTCCATAGACTCTACTTTTCCTTTACGAACATCCTCTCCTACACCGCCCTGATGATCAACACTCACACCATTCTCCTTCTGAGGCACCACAATATCTTCATCCCCTCCCATCCAAGCTTCATGGCTTGGAACCATCGTGTGATCATTAGAGAACTCCCCCTCACCGGCTCGAACTTTTTTACGACTCCAATTGAGCGCGTCCCTCTCCTCCGGCGTCAGCTCCGTCGTAGTCCTCCCACGTTCACTCATCACTAACTCTTATCTTCAATAGTATGTTTTTAAATGCACCATTATTCTAAACATCATTGACATTTCCCACTTTACTTTAAAAAAGGCTGTATTTTTCTTTATCTACTTTTAAGATTATTTTTTGATTCAGTAACCAATCATATAATTTAATAAATTTATTCATTAAAAATTAGTAAAAGTATGAGAGTTGAAAGATTTTTGTAATTTTGAATGAATTTAGTATATTTATGCAATATGATTTGAAATACTTTTATTTAATTCTTAAATACTAAGAAATAAAATTTAAATTCATTTGAATATCATTTAAATGAATATTATGATGCTAATGATATAATCGACATCACAATATTTTATCTGCTAGCTACAGTATTATAGTCCACAATTTATAATTTATAATTTATAAATAGAATTGGAATTAGCAAGTTGGCCCAAGATTTATTATATTCAGAAAAAATAAATTATGTTACATAATATTTATCAAATAATCCCCACCCTAAAATCTATCTCCACTACACTCTTGATTCTATAGCACCAGCCACATCACATAAATTAAACTACTACATAATCCAGTCCCTCACGAAATCCGCCCATAATGGTAACTTAAGACAATCTTTTTCTTTTTCACTCCAAATACTTTTTATGCTTTTTAGATGAATGTAAATTTAAGTTTTCCCATTTATCTTATAACTCAATATGTTGAATTCAATACTTTTCTTTCCAACTTTATTATGAGTGGTAACTGATAGCCATCAGTTATCCTCTTACAACTAATGTAATTAGATGCTTAATTATTCACTATGTTCACAAATACAAGAGCTTTAGAGTCCACTTAGTTGTTGATCATGATTGCATATTAATAAATTCCAACACTTAGTTTCTAGCAAGTTTGGTGTTCATCAAAAGTGCTTTGTAATGAATGAAGGATATTATTGTGAAAACTTTTATTGTCCACAATACTTAATTTCTACTATCATAGCATGTTTGTTATTTACTGTTGTATATGTATAGAACTTAATGACAAGTTTTAACCTAAAAAAATCACAAGTCTTTATATATGTTAAATTTGAAATGATTGTTTTAAATTTAAGATGTTTTATTCTAGCTATTATTCCTTTTTGAAATTAAGGATATTATACCATTTTGGTTTTGAAAAATTTATAACTACTCTATTATATGATTCTTTTGAAATGTAAAACTCACCCGTTCACACACGGGCCAAGAAATTTAGTTCTTTGAAATGAAAGGTAACAGTAACATTTCTTCACTCGTTGCAAGGAAATTTAAAAGAAAAAGAAAAAGAAAACTATTGGGAATGGATATAATTTTTTTATGCCATCCAACTAAAATATCACCTCAAGGATTCCCATTCCCATTTCATGTTAAATGGTGAAAATTCCTTAAACCAAACGAGGCATATCCTACATTAATTGAAATATATCTTTCTTCACTACAAAAGAAAAAAAATTAAAAAGAGGATATTAATATAAAAATTTGAAAGTAGATTAAAGTGCCACACGGTAATATTTTATTTTAATAAAATTTTTGTATATTTTCAAAATAATTGCTTTACACAAACTAAGAAAAACTATTAAAAGTTGTTAGGATTATTAAATTTGTCATAAATAAAATTTTATTTTTTTAAAAACACCTTCATTTAATGCTTAAGACTTATACCCCATATAATTAACGAATTCTTATGTGTAAAATTCAAATATGTAATCAATAAAGGGTATCATGGGGAAAAATCTTAAATGTGTCTGACAACTCTTATTTATCTCTTATATTTTTAATCAAAAGTGATTCTTCCAAAGTCTTTTATATTTGAGATGAGATTAAGCATATATAAAATTTATAACAAGACACACTGTTAAATTATTAACAATACATTCTATTCATATGCATCCATAATTAGAAAAATAAATCTTTCATGTGAATTTAATAAATAGATTTGTTTATTAGTGTAAATCAATTTATTCATTGGATTTGACTAATTCAGTCTAATTCACAACAATTCGATTAGTTGAATATGTTTAACTATATTAATGACATAAATACTTAATGTGCACTTGTTTGTATCACTATGTCGAATAACCATATATTTTGTTTACAATATAGAAAACACAAGATTTAAATAACTTAAAAGAGTTATGATGTACAACATATGTTTATTTTTTTTATTTTAATATTATTTTTTATTATATAAAATTAAAAATATATTAATTTAATTACATTCGGCTTAATCATATATAGTTCAATAATGGTGAACCAGTACAGCAACGAGTTAGCAAATTGCTTGAGCAATCACGGTGGTAAATTCGCCCAATTTCCTCTCTCGATAAAATGAGGACCAATGACCAATTTGAAATTAAAGAGCTGTGACCAAAAGATTAATTCTTTTATCAATTTTGCAGTTAACAATTCTATTTATCAATAAAAAACACCATTAAGAGCACAAATTGAATGAGAGAGCCCATTCCAAAAACTAATTCAATACGTGGAAGAACTCCTCCACCTTATAAATCTCACTTTTTTATATGAGATTCCTTGATGTGGAGTTCATAACAATAATCAATATATCATTCTATTCCCACCTTGATGGATAATTTCTTGGCCTCATTTCCAATTGAAACAATATCGACAAGTTGAGCCGGGCTACTAATAAAGGACGACTTGAGCACGATTCAAACAGAAGGCTTAGACAAATTCAAGAGTATGGCAAAAGGCTTGTGAATATTGTTATAGAAGTTAGAGCCCAATTATTTGACCTAGTTTGTAGTCCAACTGAAGCTAGAAAGCGTGAAGAGATTACAAGTTTCAATCCAAGCCCAAGAGGAGCCCATTAGAGGATATTACATAAAAAATCATGTGCTTCACTAAAAGAGTATGCGACTTAGGCATTAGTGGGTTTAATTTATTTTAATTTCATTTTTATTAATTATGGGTTGAACTATGTTGAATAATAAAACCCAATTGGTCAAATAGTAGTCTTTTTGATAGCCCACCTTGTAAATAAACATGTGATGTGCGAAATATATAATTTTATTAATGTGTTGACATGTTTATTAGGGTTTAGATATTATTTTATTACTTTTTATGAATTTTTATTATTTTATTTTAGGACTTTATTTTATTAGTTTTCTAAGTCCAATATGAGTGTTATTTGAGCTTAAAGTCCTCTAATCCTATTAGGATTACTTGAATCCAAATTAATTAGGTTTTTTAAACTTATTAGGTTAAATTTTACCTTACCTATTTAAGGCTAACTTTTATGTCGTTTTTCATATTTGAATGAATGAAAATTTCAGTTTTATGAGTTTTCCTCTTGTGTTTCTTTGAGTGCTAGAGAGAACACTATGACTTATCAAAGAATTGGTCAATTGTTGTGGTGTCACCAGAACTAGGGTTCAAGAGATCGGTTCTCTTGGGTTCTACTTCTCAAGATCAACATCTATCCATCTTATTTCTTTATTTTTGGCTTTCTTTTGCTTTTGTTCTTGTGCTTTTTTTGTTCTTTTCCTTGTTTTGCAAAGATTTGGATGTCTTACGTATCAAAGTGGATTCTTTGGACGGGTCTCATAAGGGTTCACTTATCATTTGACATCAAAGCTTAGGTTTGCAAATCAAAGTGTATTCTTTGTTTTGCTTCTTTCTTTGTTTCATTCCATTTCATTGCTTCCAGATAATTTTTGTGTACTGTTCATCCGTACTGTTGTCATTGTTCATTGGCATTGTTTTCATTTACTGTTCATCATACTGTTGGGGTCACTATTCATAGACAGTGTTTCATTTACTGTTCACCAGCACTGTTTGTGTGCACTGTTCTGGTACTGTTTTCATTTCATTATTCACCACCACTGTTTTGTTTGCTGTTCGTCATACTATTCTGGTCACTGTTTCATTCACTTTTCATCATCTAGATAAAAAAAATTGTTTGCTGCCAAAAAAATGATAGCAGGAAAAAAATATATTAAAAAAATCTAAAAAAAGAGAGATTGATTGCTATAAAAAAAAAGATTATAGCAGCAACAAAAAAAAAAGAGTAGTAAAAGAACAAAAAAAAATTATTTGATTGGATTTGATTTGGAACTTGATTGACTTAATTTATCAACTTCGGTGACAAGTCCCATTAAATCTTTATAATTTGTCTTTCCTTCATATTTCTTTCCTTATCAGTTTCCTTCCAATTGTCATCCATCTTTGTTCTATTTCCTTCAGATTTCTCTTGTTGGAAATTTCAACTCCTTTGTGCTCATTTTGTGTTAGTCATTAATTAATTAAATTAGGATCTTTGAGAACTATAATTTTAGATTTTTGTTTTCTGTGATTGCCACTTATTTCAAAACTGATTTCTTTTTTATTGTGGTTGTGGTTTTAATTTAGCACTCTTATAAGAAAGCAAGCTTTGAGAGGAAAAAGGCATGAGAGAAATTGCATCATATCCGAAAAAGTCTTAACTTAGTGTGAAACACGAGTGCATTCGCATTATTTGAGTGAAACACATAAGGGACTGGTGAAGTCCTTTCATAGTTATACTTTTGTTGGCTACTAACCATGTCAGGATTTCTAAGCTTTGCATCTCACAAGAAGTCTTTGAGAAAAGTTTCGAACTATGACCGAAAGTTAAGAAAGCCGAAGTTGAAGATTCCTTCTTTCCAAGACAAAAATGATCCTAATCTCTATTGGGAATGGGAAAGAGGAATTGAGCAAGTGTTTGATCATTATCATATCACTGAGGACAAAGTTGATCATGCCATCATTAGTTTTACTAACCATGTGGAAGTTTGGTGGGGAAGGTTCTATAAAACAAGGATTGAATATGGATTTGAACCTATCACTTTATGGGAGGATATGAAAAATCTTTTGAGAATAAAGTTTGGTTCTTTCCACAATCAACCTATGCCTAAGAGTGAAGATGAACATCTTAAAGAGATGCATATCTCCGTGGAAGAAAATCCAACTCCTACTGTGTGTGATTCCCATGTGGAGAAAGATGATCAAGCGGATGACAAAGTTACTACCACTTCAGCAACCGATGATGGAATAAGAGAATCCGCTACAAGTATGCCTAAACCTCAAAATTATAATACTGATATCTCTTGTGATTTAGGATGTGATAATTCTGATGAGATGAATGATGTTGTTTACATTGATGATATCTCTGATCAATCAAATTGGAAAGCAAGTATGAATGTGTTGAACCTGAGAATATCAATAATTTTGATGATGTTGCTTATGCTGAAGAGATTGATTGTTTGCATCAATTAGAGGAGAATATTGATCTAGAGGTTGCTAGTACTTTTGATTCTAGTGGTATTTCTAATTTGCATCAATTGGAAAACGAATTTCATGATTGTGCTAATGAGATTAACTACGATTGCGTGCAACTTTTAGAAGAGAAACATGATTTATTTGTTGCTAATAATTTGGTAGAAAATTCTATGGATAATTGATAGAGTACGATTGAGGCATGAAGCATTTGCAGTCCTTGGACATGGCAATAAGCTTAGAAAGAACATGAAGCCTAACTATTTGAATCAAGCTGCAGCATAAAAAAAGAGCTAGAAAGTATGGAAAATGCTTTCAATCATATAAGCTAATAGTCCAAGCCCAAAAGAAGCCCATTTGGGAGATATAACTTGAAGACAATGTGTGCTTCTCTCATGTGACCATTAAAAGTGACGTTTTTATATGATTAATATTTAGGTCAAAAGTTTCCTATTTAAATTAGGGTACTTTTTGCTGATTTCTTTTTAAGTTTGTTTCCTAATTTGAAAAAGGTGATAGAAGCCATCTTTGGAGAATTAATACAGCACCTTATGTCCAGATTCATTGTATAATGAAGTGTCACCTTTTAGGAATATTTAGTGCTTATTATTCCTAGGGATTCGTGGTAGCCTTTTTCCATCTATAAATAAGCACCACTTTGCAAGGTTGTCCACACAATATGAATGAATGAATGAATTTCCTTTCAGCAACTTTGTAGTTGTTCAATGAGTTCTTTCTTGCTCATTCTTAAGTGCCAAAAAGAATAATGACTTATCAAGGAGTGGTGATCCTTGTGGCGTCCCGGAGTTAGGATTTAAGAGACGGGTTCTCTTGGAGTCTATTTCTTTCGACCAACATTTTGTTTCAGTTTTCTTATTTTATCGTGTCTCTATTTTTTAGTTTTTGTTCATTGTTATTCTTCGTTGTTCTTGTGTTGAATTCATCTTTCCTTGAGTTGCACAATCCTTAACTCTAAAAAGGCTCTTAGGACAGGTTCCTAATGTGTCTCCCATCAATAATGGTATGAATCCTTTGGGAATCGGCTTTTATAATTGCATTGATGTTGAGTATATTGACATAGTAATTGGAGATTATATTTTTTATTCTAACTTGAATGGGCATGTTAGTCTCTGTTCTTTTATAGTGGAAAAGGCCCATGAATCATTACCATATAATTTTGATGAAACTCATGAGAAAATAAAGAGTGAGTTTAAGTGGAAAAACATGAGTGGGAAAAATAAGAGAGAAAGAGTCCACAAAAATGTAAAGAGTGCAAAAAGAGTAAGTGAGAAAAAGATTGAGAGAAGATTGAAAAAGAGAAAGAAAAAGAGAGAAAAGAGAAAAGAAAATGAGAGTTTGAGGAAGAATGAAAGTGAAAGTAAGCTTAACATAATTTGTACAAAACTCCTTCCTTCCTCATCTTTCTTATGTGTATTCAGTGTATTTTCTTTGTCCTTCTCATTATGTTTCTAATTTCTTTAAATTATGTCATGCATCATTGTTGCATGAGTCCGCAATTTCTTTTGAGTCCAAATTGCATGAGTCAATAATGAGTCCATTGGTTACTATAGTGCCTTCCTTCTCTAGTTTATCCTTCTATGTCATTCCATCTAATTATCATAGTTTTTTGTATCTCATATTCATTTGTGAAGTAGTCCCTATTCATTTTATGTTTTATGTTTCTTGTGTGTCTCATAAGTCATATGTCTTTTTTATTGTTTGTTGGTTTATCCCATTTCACCTTCATGAGTCTTTTATATTCCATTTTCTATTCAACTCATTCTCTTCTTCTTGTTCTATGTTAGTGTGTGTCCCCTTAGTCATTATATCTCCATCTTTGTTCTATCATTATGCATCATTAATGTTATTGAAATCTTTTTAGGTTTTGCATTTATTGCATTTTGTTCAAATCTGTCCAGATTTTGTCTTCCTTAGTTTTTCTAATACTTTGGTTTTAATTGAGTCTTGTTGTGTGCCATTTTGTCCTAATTTGTTTCCCTATGTGTCCCTTAACATCTTGGTCTCATTTAAGTATTCTTGTGTCAAGTTTGTGTCTAGCTATTTACTGCAAGTCATTGGTGTATTTGCTGTGAAGAAAAGTTCAATTTCTTATCCATCAATACTTAAAGATAGGTCTTATGCAATTCAAATTAAAAGTATGAAGGTTTTTGATATTGGAACAATGTTTTGGTTCCAAAAGCCAAGGAAGAATATTGTCCTTCACATTCATGCAGGGAATAAAGCACAGATGCATCAATCAAGCTTGAAAGGTATGTTCCCTCCATATGATTTATTTAATGCATTTGATTGTTCCCATTCTTTCCATGTAGATTATGGAGATTCAAGGAAAAATCTTTTCAAAAAGGGAGGGAATGATAAAGGACGACTTGAGCACGATTCAAATAGAAGGCTTAGACAAATTTAAAAGCATGGCAAAAGGCTTGTGAATACTGTTATAGAAGTTGGAGCTCGATTATTTGACCTAGTTTGTAGTCCAACTAAAGCTAGAGAGTGTTAAGAGATTACAAGTTTCAGATCCAAACCCAAGAGAAGGATATTACTTAAAATATCATGTGCTTCATTAAAAGAGCATGTGATTTAGGCATTGGGCTTAATTTATTTTAATTTCATTTTTATTAATTATGGGCTGAACTATGTTGAGTAATAAAGCCCAATTGGTCAAATAGTAGTCTTTTTGATAGCTCACCTTATAAATAAATATGTCATGTGCCAAACATGTAATTTCATTAATGTGTTGACATGTTTATAAGGGCTTGGATATTATTTTATTATTTTTTATGAATTTTCATTATTTTATTAGTTTTCTAAATCCAATAGGAGTGTTATTTGAGTCAAAAGTCTCCTAATCCTATTAGGATTACTTGAGCCCAAATTAATTAGGTCTTCTAGACTTATTAGGTTAAATTTTACCTTGCCTATTTAAGGCTAACTTTTATGTCATTTTTTATATTTGAATGAATGAAAATTTCAGTTTTATGAGTTTTCCTCTTACATTTCTTTGAGTGCTAGAGAGAACACTATGACTTATCAAGGAATTGGTGAATCCTTATGGCGTCACCGAAACTAGGATTCAAAAGACCGATTCTCTTAGGTTCTACTTCTCAAGACCAACATCTATCCATCTTATTTATTTATTTTTGGCTTTCTTTTGCTTCAGTTCTTGTGCTTTTTTGTTCTTTTCTTTGCTGTCTAGTCTTTGTGTTCCTTGTTTCGCAAAGATCCAGGCATCTTATACATCAAAGTGGATTCTTTGGACGGGTTCCATAGGGTTCACTTATCAGCTACTTACATTCTTGGGAGACTAATTGAAGCATATCTTCGTCAATTGTCAACATTAACGAAGAGAGACTAATTAGGAGACTAATGAAATGATTTGCACAGCATAGTAATGGTGGCTGTCCAGTCTTTCATTCTCGACTACACGGTTCACTTTCTTCCACATACATCTTTTAGGGGCTCCTGCCACTTCCATGACATTGCTTTTTTATATCCAAGCTTACTAATTAAAAATATATTTTTTAGAGTAATGCAACTATGTACACTACGCCAAAAATAACCTTTCTTAGCGCTTAATAGTTGGCGGTTATAGGGAAAAACGTCAATAAAAATGACGTAGAGGCTTTTCTTGGCAGTTCTCCAAATAACCACCAAGAAAAGTCAGACTTTTCTTGGCGGTTATTTGGAGAACCGCAAAGAAAAGCCATGCATCGTTTTTGTTGGCGGTTCTATAAATAACCGCCAATTTTTGCGGTTATTTGGAGAACCGCCAAGAAAAGTTTTTACAACTTTTTTAAAAAAAAAAACATAAGGCATGGATTAGTAAACAAGCCACGGATCAATATTTATAACCATTGATAAAAAATATCTGACGGCCTTTCTTTCTTTCCATCTCTTTCCTTAACACATCTCTTTCTACATCCACTCATACATTTTCATGTCACGCATCAAACTCCATCACTTTCATATATTTGAATTTTTTCTCTCTCCACACCCAATCACTTTCGTTCCCTCTCTTTCTCTCTCCACACCCAATCTCTTTCTTCTTTGATCTGTAAGCTCTCTCTCCCTTACATGTCTTCTTCCTCTTTCATCAGATTCAGATCGTCGTTCTTACTCTTTTAATCAAATTTTATCATTCTCTCCTTTTCTATTTTCTTTTATTCTCTTCTCCCTCAGTCAAGATTTTCAAAGCTTGGTCAAGAGTTTATACAAATCTCGAAGCATGGTCCACATCTCATCTTGGCACCAATAGATTACAAGCTTCTTCTTCATCGGTGACTTTGTCCATTGCCTTCATCGCTGACTACAATGTCTGTGTCTACCTCCACCGACAGCTTTATCCTCTCTCATCTCATCTCGGCTTTGAAGCAAGAAAATGAATCTTGAAGATGGAAGAAATTTTAAAGCTTATAATTTTTTATGACTTAAGGTATAAATATTGATTCTGTGGCAAAATTTTTTCTTCTTCTTTTTGATTTTGATTTTTTTATTACGGTGTGGTTATGTAAAATTTCAATTTGATCTATCTATAATTTATGTTGTATATTTTTTTGACTTTTGGATAATTCTGGATTACTTATTAAGGATGATTGTAGTTGTGATTACTTTTTTTTTAAAAAAAAATTAAATTACCCTTTGTTGGCGGTTATTTGAAATAACCGCCAAGAAAGGTTATTTTTAATAAAAGTCTATTTTTGTTGGCGGTTATTTCAAACAACCGCCAACAAAAGGTAAATATTTTATTAAAAAATATACCTTTTGTTGGCGGTTATTTCAAATAACAAAATAACCGCCAATAAAAGTTACCCCTTATATCGGCGCTCAAATAGTTGACGGTTTTAAACCGCCAATAAAGACCAAAATAACCGCAAAAAAATCCCATTTTTGGTGTAGTGGTATTTATACATATTTATCTTTTTCTAATGTCTATTTTTCCAATATTGTATAACTGTATAGATTTCAGTTTCTACTTTGTAACATTTTGTCTCCTTTAAAAAAATTAACTAACAAATGCATTTCCTAATTCAAGAAACTAGAAAGTGTATATTTTCATCAATAAGCCTTGATTTAAAAAAAATAATAAAAAAAGGCCATGTCCCTACCATGGTAGAAGACACCCCTCTCCCATGCAATTATGCATCCAAGCCACCAACAGTCATAGTACCTTTACAATTCAACAGTCATAATACCTTTACCATTCAACACAGCCATGTGCGAGACTTTTATTCCAAGATGTACATTTCTTATATATATATATATCTTTCCATTGACTTGTTTGATGACTTGATAAATATAGGAAGTTGAGGATGCCGTTGTGTTATAAAGTGCGATTAATTTAAAGCATGTTAGTGTGGACCTTAATGTCAATCATTTCTCTGCTACCTCTACTACTTTCATTCCTTTCTCATATCATCATTCTCACAGCTCAGTCATATGACTTAATATTTTTCATGTGTTGTGATTACCTTGGCACCTACACAAATACAAGCACCTACAACACAAACCTTAACACCATTCTTTCTAATCTCACTTCTGACACAAAAATTGACTATGGCTACTACCATTCCTCCTATGGCCAAAACCCTAATATAGAGTCAATGCCCTTGGACTCTATAGAGGAGATGTTAAGCCAGATTCTTGCCGTGATTGTCTCAACAAGGCCACAGTCTATCTCCGGCAACTATGTCCAAACCCCAATGAGGTGTATGCACACTATGCCGAATGTACTTTACAATATGCCGACCTTCCATTTTTGGGTTAAATCAGGATGCTTTGGTTGGAAGTACCTGTGTAACCCAAATAATGCAAATAACAAAGACAAGTACAGTGAAGCACTTAATGATCTTATGCGAAGGCTGAGAGGCAAAACTGCAACTAGTGTGCTCATCGCAAGTTTGCTGCGGATAAAACAACAATTTTATTTGAAACTATATATGGTCATGTTTAGTGCATGCCTGATCTGTCTAAGCTAGATTGCAACGACTGCTTGAAGGAGGCTATCTTGGAAAGCCGACAATCTTATTTAGACAGTGTTGGTTCATTAGATATGATAACTATCACTTCTATGATACTGTTATCTTCACCTCCTCCTTTTGCTCCTTCTTCCAATACAACTTCCTCTCAAGATAATGGTACTGCTCAACTTTATATAGAACTCAATTCGATCATAGATTTTGAAAGTGTCCTATGGCACGAGAGCTTACTTTTTAGTTGATTGTAATTGAATGATTGAGAAAATAGTCTAATAATGGATAATATGTTTGATTTAATGGTTTGTATTTATTATTATAAGTAGAATTTTTCTAAAAATAATATCAACATGCTTATTTAGGGTAATGATTAAATGATTAACATATTTGGTTTAATATCACAATTATTGATCTTTAACTGTTCAAATTAAATGGATGAAGGATATGGGGAGAATGTATGAAGATGATCTAAATTCATTGATCTAACCCCTTATTGTTAAATTATAAGTTGCAAGTGTTAACCATGGGGAAAATGATACTAGAAATAAAACTTTGAATTAATGTCCCTCAGGAATCCAAATATTCTAAAATGACAAAAAAAGACCATGGGCTTAAACTTAATAAAAATTAATTATTAAATTACCTAAATACCCCCCCTAGAATGACTATGTTAAATAATTAAAAAAAGTGTTAAAACTAGGCACAAGAATGTCAAATTTTTTAAGTTGAATGTCAAATAATATTGACTAATATTTATAATTGGTGATTGTTTCATTTTTGGTGTAAAATGGAGGAATATTAGTGTCAGATCCTAAAATAGAAGTATCAAACGGCTAATGAAAGGTGTCAAAACTGGGAGTGAGGCTTAATTTTAATGAGTGTAAACTATTCATTATAAAAGTATTGTGGCAACATGAATAAGTGAGAATCAAAACTTTTTACCCGGGGTACATAGTAAGAAATTCTAACATCTAATTCTTTACACGCTCTTCATTGGATCTCTTCATATTATTATTTAATACTCCTTTGATATTCTCCTTTCTAAGCTCTAGTTGTTCAGAATCATTAAAACTTCTAATTCATCATTACTCACATTGTTAATAACTTGGTAGCTCTGGGGAAGAGTTATTCAGAAATAGATAAAGTAAGAAAAATACTCAGAGCTCTACCCAGTGAGTGGCAACCTAAAGTGACAGCAATTGAGGAGGCAAGAAGAGAATCATCACAATCTGTAGCTGTACTTTTTAGGAGCCTAGCTGAACATGAAGAAAAGCTTCAACAACTAAAGATATAGCAAAACAAGAGGAAGCTATTCTTATTCAAAGCCACTTCATCTCATCAAGAGTGTGAGGAAGATAAAGAAGATAGCAGTAATAATGATGATGATAAGAGTAATGGTTCAGATGAAGAAGAAGAGCATGTCCATTCGTGTTGGATGGCAAAAACAAATAATGAGGTATCATATTCTAACTCTAAATCTGATTCTCAACTTTCTTTTAATGAGATGCAAGATGCTTATAATGAAATGCATTATAAACTGATTGCATTAGTAAAAGCACTTGCATAAAGCAAGAAGAAAGTGATTTCTTTAAAGAAAGAATAGGAAAAGGAAATGATAAAAATGAATCGCTTAAAAAGATAATAGAAAAGTTAGAACGAATATGCGAAACTCATGCACACATCCTCTTGTGTTTTATGTGAAAACTTAAATAAAGAGAAAGAGGATTTAACTAATGTTCTAGCCAACTTCACTAAACATAAAGATAACTTGAATATTCTACTTGACAAACAAAAATGTGTATTTGCCAATTCGGGTATTGGCTACATAAATGATGTAACGTTTGGCTGGTCACCTAAGAGGGGGGTGAATTGGGTGATACAAAATTTTTGCCCTTTTGGAGCACAACCCAATTTCACCATATGTGCAGCAGAACAAGGATGAACAGCGAGACACAAAAATTTATATTAGTTCAGCCCAAACCACTTAACCTATGTTCAGTCCCCAAGTCACCACTTGAGATTTTCACTATATCCCACAAGTTTGATCCAGGCACTTGTGAAGTCTCAGTATATCCCATAAGTTTCAGTAGGCACTTGTGAAGCCAGTCTCCCCACACCTTTACAAGATATGCATTTCCCTTTATGTTATCCCCACACTAAGATTTTACCCAAAAAATAGTAGAAGAGAATGAATACATAATTGAAACTCTTTTTTAGAGTAGATGATATATTGAAAACTTACTCTACTAAGGTTGGTTTTAACAATAAATGTTGATACAGAAAGATTTTATGTATTGAAATAGCATTTAGGCATAACTCACTTTAAGATTGTTGCCCATAATTTCAAATAAGGTTCTATTTATGGATTTGTAACTTAACTATTTGTTAGACACAAAATTTATCCGTTAGACACAAGTTCTAGTCGTTACTTTGCAAAAAAGAGCCATTCACCAATTGAATTAAATACGTCTGTCATTCCAAAATTCAAATTTTGGGATTCAATAGACAAATTTTACGGAGTTAGCACAGTTATGTGTTTAATGTTGAACCTTGAAATTCATCTATTACAAAATAACATTTGAATTTCAAGTTTGCAAAAGATATTTCATGTTAGTTTGTGTGAATTTTCATATTGGATGTGTGTCTAAAGAGATTTGAACAGTTGTCTCAAGTTTTCACATAGCCTTTCAAAATTAGAATTTCAAAAACCAAAATTAGAATTTCAGAGACTGAAATTCAAATTTCAGTCGTCATATGTCGAAATTTGAATTTCAGAGACTAAAATTCGTTTATTAGAGGCATGTTTAAGTTTTCACAATATACTTTGACATTAGAATTTCAGGGACTGAAATTTGAATTTCATAGACCAAAATTTGTCTATTAATGGCTGAAATTCAAATTTTAGAGATTGAAATTTGTTTATTAGAGACATCTATCATAGGCATGTTCAAACCTCTGTGACTTTTGCACATTTTTATTAACTATGCTTAGCCTGAAATTCGAATTTCAGAACTAAAATTCATTTATCAAAGATGAAAACTCTGTAACTTCAAATTTCACTAAGCAAAGTTCAAATTTTGCATAAAATAAACATAAATGATAAGCCAATATTTCTCAATTCTAACACATACTAATAGTAATAAGATTAAGTAAATATTATTTTCACTTGGTCATTCCCATTCTTGATATACTCCCTTTTGATCTTCTACTCTTGGAGCATCATCTCTCTTCTTCTTCTTTAAGTGAGACATCATGTTGATTTTCATTTTTTTATTCCAATGCTTACTTTTCTTATTTGGACAACCCTACATTCAATGTATTACATTTACAATCTTAGTAGTTAGTCCAATTTATATATACATAGTATAATACATTATAAACATAATTAATCATATGCTAATGCACATTTTACTTCTTTTAGGAACAATGTATATGTTAAACAATTATGATATATTTGTTTCTTATTACTCTACATTTTGTTAGCAAGGCTGACTTCCCACGAGGGGGGGTGAATTGGGAAGATTGAACTTTTTCTGCACAAAGTGAAGTAAGTGAAGATATCACAGTATAATGAAAATAACGTGTAAAACAGAGCAAGTTGAAAAGTATAGATAAGGAGAAGAAAACTCAGTGATTTATTCTGGTTCGGTCTATCCACTTGACCTACATCCAGTCCCCAAGACACCTCTTGAGATTTGTCCACTATACAGCAAGAATTTCAACGGGCTTCTTGCTAAGGCCACAGTACACGAGTATGCTCTGTTTCTGAGCTCTCTCAAACTCTCCAAGCACTTTCACTATGTGCTTCCCAATCCCCTTGTGAATACCCCTCACAAGTAAATCTATCTCCCAGATGAAGAGTAGATTGATTACAATGAAATAACTCTCTTAAAAAGAGTAGATATGAAAGTTTAAGTACAAGTATAGAAGTTGAGAGGGTAAAAGCTTTTTGAAGAAGATTCAATAGAAATTCGGTATATATCAGTTTGATTTTTTACCCACAACTTCAAATGATGTTGTATTTATAGATTTAGGTCTCAAATATCTGTTAGAGACTAAATCTATTCGTTGGGGAAGTTATCCAACGGTTACTCTGAAAAACTATCCGTTTACCAACCGCATTTAATGTTTCTGACATACTGAAATTCGAATTTTGGTTGGTCAACAGACGAATTTCGAAGGAACCGAAGGTTAAAGCTTCCAAAGTTTAAAATACGAAGTTCGTCTATCCATAGAGTGAAATTCGAATTTTGAAGCTTATAAAGTATTTTCTCAATGTGACATACGAATTTTCAAGAAGAAAGTTTTTCTGTAAATCGTGAACAGTGTTTTCAATTTTCTACAGTACCCTCGAAATTCGAATTTTGGATGCCCAAAATTCGTCTGTCCATTGAACGTTCAAAGAGGCACAGTAGTTCACTTCGAAATTCGAATTTTGACGTAGTGAAATTCGTCTGTCAGAGATCAATTTTGAGACTTAATTTCCTTTTGATTTCAGATGAACTCTATCATAGTTTCAGACGAATTTCTTTGGTTTTCACAAGTTGTGTTTTGTCTGAAATTCGAATTTTGAAACTGTAAAGTTCGTCTGTCCAAAAAGGCTTCTTTCAGACTTATATGAAAATTCGAATGTTGCAAAGTCAAAGTTTGTCTGTCAGAGAGCATTTCTCAAATTCAATTTCTTCTTAATTTCAGATGAACTTTAACATAGCTTCAGACGAATTTCTTCGGTTTTCACAAATTGCATTTTGTCTGAAATTCGAATTTTGAAACTGTAAAGTTCGTCTGTCCAAAAAGGCCTCTTTCAGACTAGATGAAAATTCGAATTTTGAAAAACCAAAATTCGTCTGACAGAGAGACATCTCTTCAGACTTGTTCAGTTTAATCTCGAAATTCGAATGTCCTAAGGCAAAGTTCGAATTTCCAACTTGACAGTTTAGTTTGAACTTTCAACCTTCGTCTGTTTGTGGGTGTTTTCCAAATATTTCAAGATTTAACATAAAATCAAAGTTTGAAAATATCTTTTCTTCAAATCAAAATCTTTTACCCAATCATAGCAAAAACTAAGACTCTACAAAAAATCTACCAGCAAATACTCATAAAATCTTCACTTGAGATAGCTTTGATCTCCTTTGATATCTTCAATCCAAGCTTTTGAGTGTTGGTTTAGAATCATCAAAACTCTTGTTTCAACATTCTCCCCCTTTTTGATGATGACAAAACAACTCACAAACTGGATTAGTACTTGGGTTTGCTTTCACAAGCTCCCCCTCAACATATGCATAAGATATTAAATCAACAGATTAAGTGAAGAGATTTTAAGGCACAAAATATTGCAACAAAGAGATCCATTCATTTAATCAAGAGTTGCTTGCACAGAAACAAATTAATCAAAGTTCAAACACAAAATAAAAAACAACACAAAATACAACAAGAGGACTCAAGCCTAATTTCTAAGCAATTCTACAATTATTTCTTCTTGGACTTGATCTTCTTGCTGTAGGATTTCCCTTTCCCTTTCCCAGATTGCTCAGCAGAAGGCTTTCCAGTTTGCCCAGACTTCTCCCCCTTTTTGGCATCATCAGGAAGGCCAACAAAATCAGCTGGAGGAGGAATCTGAGAGACAGGAATAGCACGAAGTGGCACAGGAGCAAAGGGAATATCAGGCTGAACTGGTGCAGGAGGCTCAGCAGTCTCAGGACTAGATTCTTCATCTTCATCATCATCAGAGACCACAAGCAGCTCTTGCATTTCCTTTCTGGATAGAGCTAGCCGAGCTCTCTATTCCTCTAACAACCCATAAGCAACAAGAGAAGGAGAGGCTGGTTCAGGAAGAGGAAACATTTCTTCAAGCCTTCTCCTTTGAGCTAGCAGAAGGGCATTGTGAGCAATAGCAGCAAAGTCAATAACAGGCACAATGCTCCTTTCCTCATTGAGTGCAACTTGCAGAAATGGTGAAGCAGAAATGGATGCTACTAGCTGCTCAACTTGCTCAGACTCTTCGGTGGAAAGGATAGAGGCCTGAACAACTGCTTCACTCTGCTCAATTGGGCTTGTTTCCTGCAGACCCTCTTCCTCCATGCCATAGTCCAAGGGTGGACCAGGACTTACCTCATTGCTGGAGGCCTTTGGCGTGCCAGTTGGTTTAGTCTCTTGCATACCAACACCAGGGATAGGAGAATCCAGCTCAAAAGGACTTGGAGGCACAGGAGATGGAGACAGAGTAGGCTCAGGGATACCAGGCTGAGGTAGAGCTGAAGTGGTAGGAATTGCATTTCTAATCTCTTCATAGGCATCAGCCACCACCTTCATATTCACAGCCAACTGATGGATCTGATCTTGTAGATGAGCAAATTTGGTGTTTTGCTCATCCCTAATGCTGAAAATGAGTGTTGACAGACTGTCAAACAACTCAGTGATCTTTGTTGGCTTGACCCGTGAGGAGGGAGTGGAAGGAGGGTGAGTAGGCCTGGAGGGAGATGGAATAGGTTGAGAAGGCTGAGGTACAGATCTGCTAGGGGCCTCAGAAGTGCCTTCTTGTTGGAGGGAAGCATCAGCAATAAAGAACAAGTCTTCAGATTTTCCTGCTCCCTTTCCAACCCATCGTCCTTCATCCTTTTCAATCCCCATTCTTTGCAGTTCTTCCTCTTTGAATGCCTCAGTGAGTTTTCCTTTCCCCTTTTCAATGTGCTGAATCCTAGCATGCTGCAGGATTCTTGAAATGATTGCTGCATAGGGGAGTGTGGAATCCTTCCTCTGATCTCTTGCTTTTATCATTCGCTTGAGAATGATATGACCCATATTGATCAGCTTCCCACGTATGATAGCAGTCATTACATGAGCCTCTACCCTTGTTATCAAATTGAAGCTTCCACCTTTATTGAAAATGATCCTGGACACAATGTAGTGCAGAATCCTTACTTGTACACTTAGATCTGTGGGCTTCAACAAATTTATTGTGGGCCTATTCTCCCTTCTTCTGAACAAGGTGTCCAAGATAGTGCTCTCCTTGTAATATAGGAAGGGCTCACCTTCTTCATCAGCTGTGCTAGCCTCATCCATATAACCAGAGGCTGTGATGTCAACTTTCAGCCCATCTTGACCTGGGATTTCCAACACCTCATTGAAGGTTTCATCAGCAAGCCAAATGGTCCTTGATCTCAAGGTGACCTCCCATTTCCTTTTCTTGCTGTTATATTTAAGAGAGGCATACCAAGTCTTCACTACCTCATCATCATATTTTTCAGCAATTTCCAACAGATTTCTATATTTTATCAACCATATTGCAGCATCAAAGTTGTTGGATATCAGAAATTGTTCCATATTTACACAGTGAGGCTTGATTACCTTTTTGTTGAAAAACTTGGTAGTGTACTCTTCTTGAATCTCAGGAGTGCTCCACAGTGGTAGTGTAGTCAATTCGAACTCTCCAGATTCAGTACTGGAAGATGCAGAAGAGGCAGCAGCAGGGATAGAAGGTTCAGCACTTTTTGAAGAGGAGGGTCCAGTTTTCTGAGATTCTGCTTTGGATGAAGATTTCTGGCGTTTAGAAGGAGTAGCTTTACTGGGTTCGGCCTTTCTCTTAGATTCTCTCTCCTTCCTTTGTAGCATATTGAGATTTGACATTCCTCTTTGGACGAGCCACAGCTTTTCCTGTTCCAGGAATTTTGACTCTTGCCATTTCTCGGTTGAATGATGCAGAATGTGGTTAAGGATAGGTTTATGGGATGCGATTGGAAGTTTAAACGGTGAAGAATGACGGTTTTTGGACAGGAGTTAAGAGGATTGAAGAGAGAATCAGAACAGACTTAGAGAGGTTACAAATAGGGTTGCGTCTGTTCTCTGGAGAACCGTCGGATTTAATGTATGTAACCGTCTGACAGACGAATTTTGAGGGGTCAAAATTCGAACTTCGGGCAGTTACAAGTTAAACCGTTCAACAAAGCTTACTGACAGACGAATTTTCATCTGAAAGTTCGTATGACAGTGGCTTGAAACAAGCAGTACTCGCACAACAGACGAATTTTGTTTAAACAAAGTTTGAATGTTGAAGTGAAAACAGCATCAACAATCAAAACCACAACCAATAGATGAATTAAGCATGCAGAGCATCATCTTTCAAGCATTCTTCATGAAGAACATGATTCAACAGACGAATTTTAAACTGTAAATTCGAATTTTTCATCTTTTGTAAAGGTTGTCCAACAGTCGTATGTCAAGAAGTGATAATTCGTATAACAGTGATGGACAGCCATATCTTTAAAAATTTTGTTCTTGAAAATTCGAACTTCCATATTCAACAGACGAATTTCGAGGCATCAGTGAGAACTGTTCCAAAGTGTAACAGGTCGAAGTTCGTCTGTTGGTCACTTAAAATTCGAATGTTGACCACGTTGACCAGTATAAAAACACAGTTTTATGAAACAACATACATTTAACACCATTTCAAATATAAGCATCATCATTAAGAACTTACAGAATGGATCCAGAACATAGGTTTTTCGTTGTTTACTTCACTTTCTGGTTGTTCCATTTTGATATGCTCAAATCTTCAAGAGTATAGCAGTTAAGTCTTGTGATGAGCACCTGCAACTTAAATTAAACACTCTCCGATGCTGAAGTTAGAATTGATTTTAAGATTTAAAACTCTAAAAAGAGAATTTCATAAGTATAACTTACAATTCATTGGGATTTACCATTCCCAATTCTCTCCTTATTTTGCAATGCCTGTCTTCTGATAGAGGTTTTGTGAGTATATCAGCAAGTTGATCCTCTGTTGGGATGTATTCCAGCTTAACTTCTCCTTTTAGAACGTGATCCCTTATGAAGTGATGCCTAACCTCAATATGTTTCGTCCTTGAGTGCATGACAGGATTCTTGGTAATGTTTATGGCACTTTGATTATCACACATGATTGGTATCTCTTTTATATTAACCTTTAGATCTTCAAGCTGCTGTTTCATCCAGATGACTTGGGCACAACAGCTTCCAGCTGCAACATACTCAGCTTCTGCAGTGGATAAGGCCACACTGTTTTGCTTTTTGCTGAACCATGAAACCAGGGATCCTCCAAGAAACTGACAAGTTCCACTTGTGCTTTTTCTGTCAGTTTTGGATCTTGCAAAGTCAGCATCAGTGTATCCTTTGAGATCTTCTCCATTGCCTTTTGGATACCAAAGATCCATCTGTGATGTTCCAGTAAGATATCTAAAAATTCTTTTCACAGCTATTGCATGGGTTTCTTTGGGGTATGATTGAAACCTTGCACACATGCAGACACTGAACATAATGTCAGGTCTGCTGGCAGTTAGGTACAGCAGGGATCCAATCATTCTTCTGTACTAAGTAATGTCAAACATCTTCCCATTTTCATCCATGTCCAGTTTGGTTGCAGTGGCCATAGGTGTTACCATTGGCTTAGCATTCTCCATTCCAAACTTCTTTAACAGCTCTTTTAGATACTTGGATTGACTGAGAAAGATACCATCATTAAGCTGTCTGATTTGCAATCCAAGGAAGAAATTGAGTTCACCCATCATAGACATCTCGAATTCTCCCTGCATTAACTTAGAAAATTCCTTGCAAAGAGTTTCATTAGTAGCACCGAAAATAATATCATCAACATAGATTTGGACAATTAGTAAATCTTTATTCTCTTTCTTAGTAAATAAAGTTGTGTCAACTTTGCCTCTGTTAAACCCTTTTTCAGTCAGAAAATTGCTCAATCTTTCATACCATGCTCTGGGAGCTTGTTTTAATCCATAAAGAGCTTTCTTCAGTTTATAGACATGGTTTGGTTTTGTAGAATCCTCAAAACCTGGAGGTTGATTTACATAAACCTCTTCCATAATATATCCATTCAGAAAAGCACTCTTTACATCCATTTGATATAGCAAAATATTTTTCATGCATGCATAAGCTAGTAGAATTCTTATAGCTTCTAATCTGGCTACTGGTGCAAAGATTTCTTCAAAATCAATACCTTCTTCTTGATTATACCCTTTAGCAACTAATCTAGCTTTATTTCTAATTATAGTTCCAGATTCATCAAGTTTGTTTCTGAAAACCCATTTGGTACCAATAACAGGATGATTTTTGGGTCTTGGAACTAAATCCCAAACTTGATTTCTTTCAAATTGATTTAATTCATCTTGCATAGCCAAAATCCAGTAATCATCAGTTAAGGCTTCTTCAGTACATTTGGGTTCAATTTGAGAAATGAAAGCACAGTTGAGCATCTGTTCCCTTAACTGTTTTCTGGTTTTGACTTTCTCTTGAACATTCCCTATTACTTGATCAACAGGATGATTCCTTTGATATCTCCAAGTTCTAGGAAGTTCTTGAGATGTTTCTTCATTATTTTCATCAAACTCTTGCTCCTGAATATCTTCCTCTATGTTAACAGATTCAGATATCTTTGGAGGTTCAGTTTTACTTTCATCAGAGATGCCCAGTTTTTCAAAATTGAAATCAAGATCATCCTCATTGGTAACATGTTTTGAAACAGTTTCATTTTCAATGAAAACCACATGCACGGATTCTTCTATTGCATTTGATCCTTTATTAAAAACTCTATAGGCCTTACTCCTACTAGAATAGCCTAGAAATATACCTTCATCGGATTTGGCATCAAATTTACCTAGGTTTTCTTTGCCATTGTTGTGGATGAAGCATTTGCACCCGAACACATGGAGGTGTGACAGATTTGGCTTTCTTCCCTTGTACAGCTCATATGGAGTCTTCCCAAGGATTGGTCTGATGTAGGCTCGGTTAATGATGTAACTTGCTGTATTTACAGCATCAGCCCAGAACACTTGAGAGAGCTCCTTCTCATTCAGCATAGCTCTAGCCATCTCTCCAATGGTTCTGTTCTTCCTTTCTACCACTCCATTTTGTTGAGGAGTTCTTGGTGCTGAGAAGTTGTGGCCAATCCCATGCTCATTGCAGTACTCCAGGAAGTATGCATTTTCAAATTCTCCTCCATGGTCTGACCTGATAGATACAATAGAAATACCTTTCTCATTTTGCACTTTCTTAGCTAAGGTTACAAATGCATCAAAGGTATCACTTTTAGAAGAAAGAAATAATGTCCAAGTAAATCTAGAATAATCATCAACAATTACAAGCACATACAGATTACCACCTAGACTCTTTACCCTAGAAGGTCCAATTAAGTCCATATGCAGCAATTCAAGTGGTCTCGTTGTGGTAACTATGTTTTTGGATTTGAAGGATGATTTAGTTTGTTTTCCTCTTAGGCACGCATCACATTCTTTATCCTTTTCAAAAGCTATTTTTGGTAGACCAGTTACTAGCTCATTTTTAATCAGTTTAGACAGTTGATTCATGTTCACATGAGCTAATCTTCTATGCCATAGCCAACTCTCATTATTCTGACTGATTAAGCATACAGAATCTAAAGGAGGAAGTTCATCAAGGTCAATAGTGTAGCAGTTACCATCCCTTTGAGCTTTGAGGATTACTCTGTGATCACTTTTTCTGATGACCAGGCAAAACTTTGAGTCAAACAGCACCCAGTTTCCTTTGTCACAAGTCTGACTCACACTTAGTAAGTTGTGGTTGAGGCCAATCACAAACAACACCTCTTCAATGGATGTTTCAGGATTTTTGCCCACAATGCCAATACCAACAATTTTACCATATTGATCACCTCCAAAGGTCACCTTTCCTCCTTTCTTGTCTCTAAGGGTGATGAACTTCTCCTTGTCACCAGTCATGTGACTTGAGCAGGCACTGTCCATATACCATTTGTTGCTTTTCTTAGCTTTGAGACAGACCTGCAAAACAATGTTTATGATTTCCTTTTAGGTACCCAAATTTGCTTGGGTCCTTTTTGGTCAGTATATGTTTCCCTAGATGCAGATGCAACTTTGGGAACCCATCCAACTTTCCTGCCAAGTCCATTTTTCCTCAAATCACAAGAACTGGAAATATGTCCCTTTTTGTTACAGAAATGACAGGTAGTGAAAGGACTGCTAGATTGAGATGCAGGAAGAAAACAGTGCAGATAATACTTTTGTCTAGCATGCCTTGGTTGATCAAATGTTTCAATGTGAGGTGATGCATTAACTTTCTTTTTATTGTACTCAGCATGCACAAAATGTCTCATATATGCATTTTGATTTTTCTTCCTAATCTTTTCCTTGACAGCACATGGGTCATAGCCAAGACCAGCTTTTCCTTGTGATATTCTTTGGCTCCCCATCAAGGCAAACAGCATATCTTTACCTCTAGTGAGCCTAGACATGCTTTTGACTAAGTAATCATTAGTTTGTTTAAGTTCAGTGCATGAAGTACAACAAACAGATTCAGCAGTAGGTAAAGAAGTAATTTCAGAGATTGTGTTTTGAGATTCCAGCTTATTTATTTTCTTCTTTGCCAGTTTTAGTTCTTTAGCAACTTTAATGAAATCATCATGAAGCTCATGAAAA
The DNA here is from genome assembly GCA_026686845.1 of Adenanthera pavonina. Taxonomy (NCBI): domain Eukaryota; kingdom Viridiplantae; phylum Streptophyta; class Magnoliopsida; order Fabales; family Fabaceae; genus Adenanthera; species Adenanthera pavonina. The sequence continues at coordinate 2,417,656 of JAIVEN010000019.1, read as the reverse complement.
GCATCCAGCAATTCAGAATAGGAAGGTTCAGATTCATATACCTCTTCATCCTGATCACTACTGTATGAGGGTGTAGCTTCTTCAGAGGCAAGTGCCATTAGACAAATGTTGGCAATCTCATCTTCATCTTCTTCTTCCTCATCTGAGCTGTTGCCCCATATGGATGAGATGTAGGCTTTCTTCTTTTTCCCTTTGTCAGCACCTTTCTTTTCTTTTTCTTGCTTCTTGAGGAATTGGGGGCAGTCCCATTTTATGTGTCCCTGCTTCTTGCACTCATAGCAAGTCACAGGTTCTTTTGCCTCTTTCTTGCTTTCCCCAGCAGCTACCTTCTTGAAGAATCTCTTGTTCTTCTTCTTGCTGTAGAATCTTCCGAATTTTCTGACCATTATAGCCAGAGTTTCCTCATCCAGCCCATCCTCTTCGTCAGATTCTTCTTCCTTTTCATCAGCAGCTTTGAGGGCAAGGCCTTTCTTCTTTTTGTCCATCCCAGCTTCCTTGAGAGCTTTGATTTTTCCTTCATACTCTTCAAGGCTGCCAAAGAGAGCTGTGACAGAGGCCATTGATTCTCCTCTGGCTTCTTCTATTGCTGTCACCTTGGGCTGCCATTCCAGAGGGAGTACTCTGAGAATTTTTCTTACTTTCTCTGATTGAGTGTATTCCTTTCCTAGGCTCTTTAGTTGATTCACAATGAGAATGAATCTCTTTTGGAGCTCTTTTATAGTTTCTCCTTCAGCCATCTTGAAGCTCTCATACTCTCCAATGCATGTGTTGAGTCTGTTCTCCCTGACCCCAGATGTCCCTTTATGTGCAATCTGCAGAGTGTCCCACATTCCTTTTGCAGTGGTGCATTGTGAGACCCTGTAGAATTTGTCCTGGTTCAGGGCACTGACTAAACAATGCTTTGCTTTAAAATTCAGTAGGACTCTCCTCCTGTCTTCATCATTCCATTCTGCTTCCAGCTTCTCTTTGTATCTTCCATCTTCAGTTAGAGCCATTGGGACGAAATCTCCTTTATTAATGACTGACCAGATGTCAAGATCAATTGATTGGAGGTAGATCTGCATCCTCATCTTCCAGTACCCATAATGCTCTCCACTGAAGCCTGGTGGTCTGTTAGTGTTGTTCCCTTCAGGAAGTATACTCTCTCCAAAGCCAGCCATCTTTGTTCCCGGACTGTAAAATCCTTTGAATGGGAATCCGGGCTCTGATACCACTTGTTAGCAACGCTGACTTCCCAAGAGGGGGGTGAATTGGGAAGATTGAACTTTTTCTGCACAAAGTGAAGTAAGTGAAGATATCACAGTATAATGAAAACAACGTGTAAAACAGAGCAAGTTGAAAAGTAGAGATAAGGAGAAGAAAACTCAGTGATTTATTCTGGTTCGGTCTATCCACTTGACCTACATTTAGTCCCCAAGACACCTCTTGAGATTTGTCCACTATACAGCAAGAATTTCAACGGGCTTCTTGCTAAGGCCACAGTACACGAGTATGCTCTGTTTCTGAGCTCTCTCAAACTCTCCAAGCACTTTCACTATGTGCTTCCCAATCCCCTTGTGAATACCCCTCACAAGTAAATCTATCTCCCAGATGAAGAGTAGATTGATTATAATGAAATAACTCTCTTGAAAAGAGTAGATATGAAAGTTTAAGTACAAGTATAGAAGTTGAGAGGGTAAAAGCTTTTTGAAGAAGATTCAACAGAAATTCGGTATATATCAGTTTGATTTTTTACCCACAACTTCAAATGATGTTGTATTTATAGATTTAGGTCTCAAATATCCGTTAGAGACTAAATCTATCCGTTGGGGAAGTTATCCAACGGTTACTCTGAAAAACTATCCGTTTACCAACCGCATTTAATGTTTTTGACATACTGAAATTCGAATTTTGGTTGGTCAATAGACTAATTTTGAAGGAACCGAAGGTTAAAGCTTCCAACGTTTAAAATACGAAGTTCGTCTGTCCATAGAGTGAAATTCGAATTTTGAAGCTTATAAAGTATTTTCTCAATGTGACATACGAATTTTCAAGAAGAAAGTTTTTCTGTAAATCGTGAACAGTGTTTTCAATTTTCTACAGTACCCTCGAAATTCGAATTTTGGATGCCCAAAATTTGTCTGTCCATTGAACGTTCAAAGAGGCACAGTAGTTCACTTTCTTCGAAATTCGAATTTTGACGTAGTGAAATTCGTCTGTCAGAGATCAATTTTGAGACTTAATTTCCTTTTGATTTCAGATGAACTCTATCATAGTTTCAGACGAATTTCTTTGGTTTTCACAAGTTGTGTTTTGTCTGAAATTCGAATTTTGAAACTGTAAAGTTCGTCTGTCCAAAAAGGCTTCTTTCAGACTTATATGAAAATACGAATGTTGCAAAGTCAAAGTTCGTCTGTCAGAGAGCATTTTTCAAATTCAATCTCTTCTTAATTTCAAATGAACTTTAACATAGCTTCAAACAAATTTATTTGGTTTTCACAAATTGCATTTTGTCTGAAATTCGAATTTTGAAACTGTAAAGTTCGTCTGTCCAAAGAGGCCTCTTTCAGACTAGATGAAAATTCGAATTTTGAAAAACCAAAATTCGTCTGACAGAGAGACATCTCTTCAGACTTGTTCAGTTTAATCTCGAAATTCGAATGTCCTAAGGCAAAGTTCGAATTTCCAACTTGACAGTTTAGTTTGAACTTTCAACCTTCGTCTGTTTGTGGGTGTTTTCCAAATATTTCAAGATTTAACATAAAATCAAAGTTTGAAAATATCTTTTCTTCAAATCAAAATCTTTTACCCAATCATAGCAAGAACTAGGACTCTACAAAAAATCTACCAGCAAATACTCATAAAATCTTCACTTGAGATAGCTTTGATCTCCTTTGATATCTTCAATCCAAGCTTTTGAGTGTTGGTTTAGAATCATCAAAACTCTTGTTTCAACACATTTGTCATCATCAAAACTTGTATTAAACCTAACAGTCTCCCCTTTTTTTATGATGATAAATTACTAGTGAAAAATATGTTTAATGAATGATTAACACATAAAATGCAGTTCAATTCAAATAATTTCAAATTAAGCATATGCATATTTTTCACACAACTTCTCCACCTATTTGACATCAACAAAAATGTTTGAAGAAAAATTCTACCACAATTCATCTCTCCCTATTTGTGAGGTTGTATCAGTAATTACAGATGTCTAGGGTTATTTTAAGCACATACTGAAGCACAAACTAAAATCAAAATCATTATCAAAACTTGTTATGCACTGTATGTTCAAATTATGCCAATTTTTACTGATATAAAAATTGAAACCAATTGTTGGTGATATTAAAACTAATATTAGTTGTTTCTTGAAACTATTATGATACCAATTGTTATGATGCTTCTTGCTATGATGATCATGATATACACACATCACAAGAGGTATCTAATAGTTGAAGAGTTGTTGCTTTCTTCCTTTAGGATTAATGAGAGATCAAGCAACGAAAACTCTTCACAATAAAATGAGATGAGCTGAAACGCAAGCAATTTAATTTCAAATGCTCCCCCTCAATCTAAGCATTTCATATGATAAGAATTAAAAGAGCACAATGCATCAAATAAGCATGTTCATTCAATCAATACACGGTGTAGGCATTCAAATGTTATGATTCAAATTTTTCTTTTAGAATCAAAAAGAGCTTTTAAAGACCATTACATGCAAATTTATAAGTTCCCCCTAAGCATGAGCATTTATTCAAACCTACATGCTTTTCAGATCATTGCTCAAATCAAGATCAATATGTAAAGGAAACTTTGAAAAGCACACAAGTTTGGTAATAGAAATAAAGAAATGGACTTGTACAAGCATTGAACTTTACAGTAAGCACCATCATATTCAAATAGTTTATCAGTTAAACAAGGATCATACCTTATTTTAATAACCTCAAATAACAATACCAACCAAGCATATATGAAAACTTGTTAAACACTTACAAAATAGCTTGGTTAATAGCTAATTCCTTCCTTTTTCAATATGATACCAATTGACCACATCAGATACTCCATATTTGTGAGGCTTTCACTAATTAGCTCAAAGAGTACCTACAAAAACAAAGGGAATATCTTTTTCTTTCTTTGGTACCCTTTCTTACTAGGGTTTATTAATGATCAGTTTAAACATTTTATAGTGCATATGGGACAAGAGTTCAACCTTACCTAAATATATATAATGCAATAATTGAAAATGTAGTATTACTCATGTCTTCCTTTTACATACAAACAATTGCCTCTCAAACTTATGCTTTTTCTCTTCTCAAGGTAAGTAATTTGGTTTCCATTGAGCTATTTCTTCGAGATGAGTGAGAGGATTGCTTCCAGTACTTCTCCTTGTGATTGATAATTGCAGCTTTAAATTTTTTAGAAGCTTTTCTTTTCTATGACTTCTTCCTTGCACAAATATGTTCCTTCTTCTTAGAGCTATTCTACACACATGAAACACTAGAAGAACATTTTGGTACCCACTTGTTTTTGGGTCCAGTAAAGTTAGAGATATTCTTTGAAACTCATTTCATGTCTTTGCTTAAACCATTTCTTGTAATATTACTTAGATGAGTTATATGCCCCTTTTTACCATAATATGTGCATGATGGTGAGCTAGGCATTGCAGTAGGCACAAATAATTTCAAACAACATTTATTTTTCTCCTTTGACTAACTCCTATAGCCTGCACCCAACTTGTCAAACACACAATTCTGCTTGCCAAGTGAAATATTCAATTTATCTTTGCCTTGGGTGAAATTGGACATAACCTTAGTTAACTCCTCTTTTTCTTTAGTTAATCTATCACATGAATCACAAGAGGAAGTGTGTGTGTGGGTTTCATAGATATTTTCCAAATCAACTATTTCCTTTTCAGTCTTTTCAAATTATATTCATTTTCTAAGATAATCACTTTCTTCTTACTGTGTGCAAATACTTTTGCTAATTTAATTAGTTCATTATGCATTTCACTATAAACATCTTCCAATTCACCAAAAGAATAATCAGAATCAAATTCAAAGTTAGAATTTGATACCTCATTATTGGTCTTAGCCATTAAGTATGGATAGATATCCTCATCATTTTCATTAAAGCTATTGCCCTAAATTGTAGAGGTGTATGCCACTTTAACTTTCTCATTTTTCTTCTTTGCATATCTTACTCCTTGCCTCTTTGAATAGTTCTTTAGTTTATTTACATTGCAGGAGTGCTTTTCTTTCTAAACCTCCTTCTTTTTGATGTTGAGGAATCTATCAAATTTGATAGTTAATTGTTTAAGCTCGTCTTCCTCATCATCATTGTTGTAGTTATCACTTTCATCATCAATATCATCATCTTTTGATCTCTGTAATGTAGTAGCTTTGAACATTAGCATTTTTCTTTCATTTTGTTACTTCCATAGAAGGTCAATTTTCCTTCATATTTAGTAAGGTTTCTGAAATTTAGAGACTAAAATTCATCTATCAGGGACATGTTCAAGTTTTCATAATGTACTTCAAAATTAGAATTTGAAAGACCGAAATTAGAATTTTAGAGACCAAAATTCATCTATCAATGGCTGAAATTTGAATTTCGGAGTCTGAGATTCATCTATCAGAGGCATGTTCAAACCTCTATGATTTTTGTACACTTTCACTAACTATGTTTAGCCCGAAATTCAAATTTCACAGCTGAAATTCATTTATCACATATGAAAACTCTGTAATTTCGAATTTCACCAAGCAAAGGTTGAGTTTTGTATAAAATAAACACGAATTATAAGTAAAATTCATCTGTTAGCATATTTTTTCTCAATTCTAACACATCTTAACATCATATTTACTTAATCTAACTCTTTTAAACATATGGTAATAAGATTAAGTAAATTTCAAATGATGTAACCACCTCAAGACCTAAGTGAAAACAAAATATACCTAGTAGTTAGGTCTTCAAAAGTTAAACTCCATTTTCACTTGATCATTCCCATTCTTGGTATACTCCTTTCTGATCTTCTATCCTTGAAGCATCCTTTCTCTTCTTCTTCTTCTTTGAGTGAGAGATCATGTTAATTTTCTTTTCTTTATTCTAATGCTTACTCTTATTATTTGGACAACCCTACACTTAATGTATTACACTTACAAACTATGTAGTTGGTCCAATTTATATATACATAGTATGATATATACATTATAAACATAATTAAACACATGTCTTTTAGGAATAATGCATATGTTAAACAATGATGATATATTTGTTCCTTATTAGTCTACATTTGTCATCATTAAAACTTATATTGTATTAAACTTAACAAATGAGTCTGAGGAGAAATGTGAGCCTTACTTGAATTTCTTTGTGCCTACTAAAATGTCTAGCTTACCATTATACACATACTGTGGTAAAAATGAGCATATTGCTTATTTGTGCAATATAAGGAAAAATAGTTTAAGCAAAAGCATAAAGTGGATTCTAAAGAATGTTACTAACTCTTCTGGACCCAAATATAACTGGGTACTAAAAATGTCCTTCTAATGTTTCATTTATGCAAAATTATTCCAAGAAGAAGGGACACAATGGTACAACAAAGAGGATAAAACAAAAGAAAGCTTCTCAAGCAATTAAAGCTAAAGTTACAATTCACAAGGAGAAGCAATGGAGAACTAAGCCCTATCCTCGAAGAAATATGTCTTTATATCAAGGGAGCAACTCAACTAGAAATCAAAGTAGACACCATGAGAAGACAAAGAGAAGGAGATTGAATGATTGTATCTCACATGGAAAAAGGAAATATGAACCACTCTGCACCATATTCAAGCCTGAGAGAAAAATGATATACAATTGGTAACATCTACTCCTTACCCTCTTCAGTTATTGCACTTTGAAATATTTTGGATAAGATCATATTTTGGCCCTTTCTAATATGCTTTCTATGTTGATTGTAATATCCCTATTTTTATGTGATATTATAAAACGAATAAAAGATGAGAAACAAAGTAAGAGGAAAATGCTATATATAATCAAGCTTTAGAAGGAATTAATTTCTTATCTAATTTTCTGAAGAAGTTATGTTTGATTCTTAATTGGAATTAACTTCTCATAAGGTCCTTAGCAGAAATTAACTCTAGAATTTACCCTAGAAAATATGCAATATACCACTTGAATGAAAGCCTATTCTAAACTGAGTGCAACGGTATAAATATTGTATTCCCGGGAGGTCCAGGTTAATAGATAGACCAATTTGAAGTTATTGGGAATAATGAAAAAGAAATCATAAAAAAAAATTGATCTTTGGGTAAAATTAGAAGAAAAATGCCTAAAAGAATGAATAATTATATTTTTGACCCAATTCAGGGGTAAAACGGTCATTTTCTAGATTAGAAAAAGAATGTGAATATTGCATTTAAATCCTAAGGAAAAAAAGTTGATATCATAAAATATATGAGTAACTAGAAAAAAATGAGAGATACCATTAAGCATGAAGAAGGGCAAAGATCATTTTTCCAGGTTAAACGGAAAAGTAAGAAAATTATATTTTGGCCCCAAGAACTAAGAAGACTTTCAATTTAGTCCCTGAATGAAGAAATTCTCGTGGAGATGAAATGAAAATAAGTTTGGGAAAAATTACAGTTAATGACCCTAAAAGTTTCAAAAATTATAAATTTGCCCCAGGTTAAGGGTATTTTTGGAAATATGAAAAATTATAGTCAAAATGAAGCTTTTAATAAGCTAATCCCAATGGAATATAGCAAAGAATCTGTTAAGATCAAAATAATATTTATTAGGTAATTATGGTCTAATATATTTTACCCGATAAATGTCAATTTAGACCACAGGAAAAGGTAATATTGATTCAAGGACAATGATTGAACCTTAATAAAATATATTTTGGGTCTAGATAATAATTTTGGACTAAAAATAATTATTGGATAATCCTGTACCAATTTAATAACAATTTTGGTAAAAATACTCAATCGGTACGGGTAAATTTAATCGGTAAAGGGTATTTTGATCCATTAAACTTTATGAAGCAAAGTTTGGCCAAAAAGAGAGTGAATCACGTTGGAATTCAGGTTTGGACACAAGTGAAATTTTCCAAAAGTTTTTTCAAGAAGAAAAAGCAATAAAGTCAAAAAAAAAAAGTTAAGTAAGTGATTTTATTACATAAATATCTTAGCAAGTCATTAACCATCATCATCTTCATCCTTCATCACGTCTGAAACTACAGCAAGAAGAGGAGAGAAGCTATGGAACACCTAGGGAGAAAAGGAAAAAGAAAAAGTCAAGTTTGGTCCTCAAATTCTCAAGGTAACATCTTATACCTATTCTCTAGTGTTCCCTAGTGTTTGGAAGAGTTTTGTGGCTTATTTTCTTCTATTTTCAACACTGAAATTTCTGACCTAGAGAGAGAGTAGAGAGAAAAAATTGTGCCATAAAGAAACCAATCCATAAAAAGTGAAGCATATGTCACAAGATGCAAGATTATGGCATTGGTTTCAAAGATTGATGAGTTATTATTTTTCTACAATTTTCTCTATTTTTTTGCTATTGAGGGTTTGCAAAGGAAAGGAAATGTTATGATTTTGACCCCTAAAATGGATTCCTTGGGTTCAAAATAGGTTAGAGCAATTATGTTGTACAAAAAAATGCAATCAATGACTTAAGATCTTGTTTTATGATGTAGTAGGGTTCCAAGAAGTGTTTTAAGATTAATGGAATTTCCACAAAGTTTGAAGATCATTGGAAAGCAAGAAGATAGTTATTTTCCCTATTATACTTAATGTTATCATACTTTGTTTCCAGATAATATGACTAAATCATATAGTTGTTTAAATGCTTTATGATGTATTTTCATTGTTGGCTAAATGTTTGAATGGTTTTATGACCCGAGGATGTCCATTTTACAAAGTGTTACCATGCCAAAATTTTTATGGAATTGTATGGCATAATATGAAGTTATGATTTTCATTGATGATTTTATGAAATAATATGATGTGAATGCATAATTGGGTGTAACTACTGAGATTCTTTGAATCTCATTCCTTTCCAAATATTAACTATGTTAGGGCAAAGACTTGGAAGTATTCAAACAAATGCAAGGGAAATGAAGAAGATGATGGAGAATTACTTGATTTTGCAAGTTATAATGTTAAATTGAGAAAATATGTATCATGTATGTATGAGATGAAATTCTATAATTATACATGATTATATCCCTTAAAGTCCTCTTATGATGTTATGTGTGGATTTGAAACAATAAATGTCGATGCATGAGGTTTATAAAGTTTATTATATGAGTTATGATATAATTATGAACAAGATAACCAGTATTGATTTGAGTATGGGAACTCAATTCAAAACAGAATATCCTATATAAGTGTTATATATGCTCTTAAACTAGACAGAACAAGCTTTTAATAGAGCTAAATAACACATAAATTGGATAAATGTATGAATTATGATGAATGTTTGAGATTAGGATTCAAAACTGGAACTTACACTGTGAACACTGAATTTTTCAAAAGGCACTACAAAAACGTATACAGCTCCAAAAATTTAGTGGTTTGCATTTATGGAAAACTCCAAGTCTTAGGAAATGAATGGCACTAGTTTGAAACTATTTGGAGCTATAAACAAGGAGTTATGTAATTTCTCCTAAAACTGTTCCAGTAGAGGTAGTGTTTTGACCCATAATAGTTAAGTTAATGTCATGCCCTGTACTAGTTGAACAAATGTACAAGAAAAATATTTCTAGAAAGTAGACTCACAAAGATTTCATATGACATAAAGAATGTATGATTTGGCTTAGGATATAATGAGATATGAATTTTTAAATATAAGCCTAAAATCTTGGGAAAGAGAAAATAACCAAATGTACAGTAAATATTTGAGAAATAAAATGTATAAATTGGTCAAGATAATGCTCTATTTCATAGTTTTCCCATGTATAGAAGATTTTTATCTATTTTTAGAAACTTGAATAACTATGAAATGATTTTTCTAGAATTAGTTATGAATTTTCAAAATTCAATCGGTAAAGTGGAAACTACCATATGAATAGTAACTGAAAATTTTGGAAATTCTGATTTTCATTCTTATGTGATTCAAGCTTAGGATCAAGTATAATCAGACTTAAAATGAGTCTAATTCATGGGAAATGAGTTTAAAAGTAAGGTGTTACACTAATCAAACATAAGCATGAAAGACTAGAACTAACCTTAGCGGACCCAAGTAAGATTGGGTACCAAAGAACAAAAGAAGAATTTGTCTTGCAAAAATTCCTTAAACTAAAGATGCTCAAGCTATAGAAACTTTGTAATATTTGATGAGAAGAAAGACAATTCCCTTTGGACTTCAAGCTAAATCAACAAGAAGAGGAAAGTATAAGAGCTAAATAGACTGTTGGCAATAATCTTTTGAGGAACATTATTATTGGCCAACATAAATGAGCATTTATAAACCTTCTCTTAATTTATCTTTTGCTTATTATGCATATTTTAAGAGAGAGCATTGTTTGATTGATTAGTTTTGATGATCTTTATTGATTTAAGCATCAGAGAGTCCCTAGAATCTATTTTACAATTACTCATCGAGTTGAAATGGTTGAATTTTGAGAAACTTGGAGTATTTGATGTAGAACTGGTGTTAATCGTACAAGAGCCATGCCTAAAACAAATATTGATCAAGCTTTGTGTGCTTTAAATTGGTTCTAATATGATCTTTGACTAACCCATATTGCCTATTTTATTTCGTGCTTTATATGTATGCTTTTTGTGATTTTTTTCTCATCTCTAATGATATACATTCATTCTATATAGGGGAGAAATGATATCCATCAAACTTTTTGTTAATGTCAAATAGGGAGAGAGACGGTCATGAAAATATGATGGTCTAGCTTATGCATTCATCCTTAACTATATTTTTCATAATGGATTTGCCATCATCAAAAAAAGGGAGATTGTTAGTTTTGATGGCCAACATGATTAGTTTTGATGATATAAAATAGTGGAGCAAAAAGTTTGCATGGTATGTGTTTTTAGTGATCATTATATTATTTATATCATGTTTATCATTAAAGTGAAATTGGACTAACTACTTTGCTTGAAGAGAGTTATATTCAATGTAGATTGTCCAAAGAAAACGAAAAGTGAGCATTGAAGTAGAAAAATAGAACATCAATAATATGCTCAACTTAAAGATAAAGACAAAGAAAGATTGCTCCAAGTATTGAAAGAATGTGATGATATCAAGGGATCAAGATGATTTGAAGAAAGCAAGTGAATCCAAGACAAGATGGAAGTTAAAATGATGTATTTATTTCTTTCTCTTAGGATGTATGGTAATAAAGCTTTGAACTTACTTAATCTTACTATTATTGATCTTAAATGGGCATATATTTGATGTTTTGGTAGCAAACTCAAAATTTTTAAACTTATTTTTATACCAAAACTACCTTGTTCTACCAATCTTAGGTGGATTTCCTAATAACTACTTTATTTAGTACTTGTTCTTACTTTTGATAAAGTGCTTGTCCTACTAAGTTTTCTAGGTTGCCATGAAATTATGTGTTTTCACATTGTTGCATTCATTGTTTTACAGTTTGTCATGGCATCGTACCCAGCTTGTCATGATAAGGCTTTGAAAAAGGAAAGGAAGCTTCTTGGGCTCAACTCAATTTCCTTACAAGCCCCCTAGGTTGTCATGAAATTGTAGCTCTCCAGAAAACAACTTAACCTCTCTTGTCACATCTTATGTTTGGATATCTTTCCCATAAATACTGCCTCATTTGTATATAGAAAAGAGACTTTGGAGATCTTGAACCGGTGAAAAACTCAAAATTTTAAAATTTATTTTTCATGCATTGTTTATGATATTGTGCAGCAAACTCCATAAATTTATAACTAAATGCACAAAAATCATTTCATTATGGTTCAAATCTCTAAAAACCATGAACATCTTGAATTTCATGAAAAAAATAAGAAACTAAAATTTCATCAAGCTAGCATATAGTTTATTCCTTAGATATTACTATTCATTCCCCTCTTTCCAGTTTCTATCTTGTTCTGACCCCTAACTTTAAAAACTTATTTCTCATAATTTGCAAGGTTGTTTCTAATTTATTTATATTCTTTGAAAGCTGCATGTCTACTTTCTATTCATATTTATTTTGTACATTTATTCAACACGTACAAAGCGGAGCATTATTTTTAAATCCTGTAGGGTTAGAATAATCTTTTATTAGAACATTTTTGGAAAAACGTATATATCTTCATTTATACAACTCCAAAAGCATTCAAACCAGTGTCATATTAAAGTCATAGATCTTTGTCTACATAACAACCATTAAATTTTTGGAGTCTTACATGATTTTGTGTACTATTCCAAAATTAGGCATAGTTCCAGACATTCTTCAGCAAACTATTTTTATATTATTAACTTCTTGAAGCCATGTAACATATCCAATTTCATCATAAAACTTATCATATCCTCTAACTTGAGGAATCTCATTTGGCTCATTCTCTTTATCATGTCATGCCATAACATTTCTAAATAATTACATGCCATAACTTGACGATAGAAAAGTCATACATATTTTTCTTATTCTCAATCTCATTTCTTAATTCAATCATCATTTAGCATGCCTTTCTATATAACATATAACATCATGCTTGAAATACTATACAGCTAATTTAACTTTACATCAATACTTTACATGACATTCTTGATGAACAAAAATCATTAACAACCATAGACATTAGCTTGTTCTCATCAACTTCTCCTTTCATTGGCTTTCTTTCATTGCTTGGCATTCTACCTCGCATGGTTAATACTTCAAAGAATGAGATTAGGCATCTCAGTAGTAAACTTACATATGCTTAAACATCATTACATTTCACAAAAATATTCATAGCATTGTACAATTCATTATAAATACATGAAAATACCATGTTGGCTATAAAAATTTTGGCAACATAATGGCTTAAAAATAGGACATCCTAAGCAAAGCCCTCATTACATAAATAGCTAGTCAATTCAATAAACAATCAAAGCAACAACATGGTAACACAATCATTTCATAAAATATGCATAAAATTGTGCAAAACATAAAAGCAAGACAAGAATACTACCTTGGAGCTTCACCTTTTCTCTTTAAACTTGAATCCATTTGCTTGGATCCTTTCCTATTCCTTGCATCTTTCCAAGCCTAGAAATAACCATATAATCATGCTAAATCATCTAATTGTTCATGATTCTCTTAAAGTTCATTCTTGAACCCTAAACTTCATATTTCTCATTTTTGCCTTTCTTAAGATTCCAACACTTGTCCATAAGGTTTTCAACCTTGGGGAATCCATTTCTAACATCAAATACATGAAAATACAACTCCTACCCACTCTTTCCCTCTAGCCAAAATAAGGGTTTGGAGAGGAAGAAAGTGATTTTCAAAAACTTTCTTTCAATCACATTAAAACTTGTTCCTTTGGTATTTTCTTACACTTTCTCTACCATTTCATGTAAGAAAACTTTTCTTTCCTCAACCTTATGTTAAGGTTGAAGTTTGGACTTGAAGAAAAAAGGAGGAAAACTTTGCTAACTATCTCTAAACTATACAAAACTCGAAGGGAAATCACTTAGGATTGAAAGGAACAATTCTTACCTTTTTCTTGGGATTTTCTTCTTCCTCTTTTTTTTCCCCTTCTTTCCTCATGTCTGTTGAATCAAGAAGTGTTGATGATTCCAAATCAACTCTCAAGAGCTTGGAATAAAAGATATCAAAGGTGCACAAAGAGTTCAAGTGAAGAAATTCTGGAGTAATCCATGCAAGATTTGTTGTAGGATCACTAGTTATGTTTAAGTATGGGTAAAAGACTTTGATTTGATGAAAAGATGTTTTAAAAACTTAATTTTATGAAATACTTGAAAAATACCCACCAACAGACGAAGTTTGAGAAGTTTACATTGAATTGTCATGTTGGAAATTCGAACTTTGGCTTTGGAAATTCGAATTTCGAGTTAAAACTGAATAAGTCTGAAGAGATGCCTCTCTGATAGATGAATTTTGATTTTCCAAAATTTGAATTTTCATAAGTGTCTAAAAGAAGCTATTGAGCAACAAACGAACTTTGGGTTTTGAACATTCGAATTTCAGGCAAAATGAAATTTATGAAAACTGAAGAAATTCGTTTGAAACAATGTTAAAGTTCATCTGAAATCAAGATCATATTGAGTTTCAAAATTGCTTTCTGACAGACGAATTTTGAACATGAAAATTCAAATTTCAGAAGCTAAAGTTGTGAGTCTGTTGAAATGACATGATGACATACGAAGGACAGTGTTTACAAATTCGAATGTTGAAGTAAGTCTGAAAAGAGGTCTCTCTGATAGACGAACTTCACTCTTTGAAAATTCAAATTTTGAAGTAAATGAACTTCTGTGCCTTTTGAGCCTGCTGTGAACAGACGAATTTTGGGGTTCCAAAATTTGAATTTCGAGGGCACTGTAGCAAATTGAAAATACTGTTCACACTTAACAGAAAAACTTTCTTCTTGAAAATTCGTATGTCACAACATGAAAACATTTTCTAAGTTTCAAAATTCGAATTTCACTTCATGAGCAGACGAACTTCAGTATTTCAACGTTGGAAGCTTTAACCTTCGGTTCCTTCGAAATTCATCTGTTGACCAACCAAAATTCAAATTTCAGTATGTCAGAAGCATTAAATGTGGTTGGTTAACGGATAGTTTTTTAGAGTAACCGTTGGATAACTTCCCCAATGGATAGATTTTGTCTCTAACGAATAGTTGGGACCTAAATCTATAAATACAACATCATTTGAAGTTATGGGTAATGAATCAAACTTTGTATATACTGAAATTCTGCCAAATCTTCTACTCAAAGACTTTTACCCTCTTACTTTAATACTTGTACTTCAACTTTCATATTCACTCTATTCAAGAGAGTTTCATCTTTGTAAACAATCTAATCTTCATCTGGAAGATGGATTTACTTATGAAGAGATATCACAAGGGATTGTAAAGCACTTTGTGAAAGTGCAGAAAGAGATTGAGTGAGCTCTAGAATACAGAGCACTGAAGTTATACTGTGGCATTTGCAAGAAGCCCGTTGAATTCTTGCTGAATAGTGGAAAATCTCAAGTGGTGTCTTGGGGACCGGACGTAGGTCAAGAGGAGAGACCGAACCAGGATAAATATCAGAGTTTTTCTTCTCTCTATCACTACTCTTTTATCTTACTACTTTATACTCTGTTTTTCTGTCATACCTTGCTTTCTTCATTATTTTCACTTTGTGTAGAAAATTTTAATCTTCCTAATTCACCCCCCCTCTTGGGAAGTCAGCTTAACTAACAAGTGGTATCAGAGCCCGGATTCCCATTCAAAGGATCTCACAGTCCGGGAATTAAAATGGCTGGGTTTGGAGAAAGCATATTACCAGAAGGGAACAACACAAATAGACCACCTAGCTTCAGTGGAGAGCACTATAGTTACTGGAAGATGAGAATGCAAATCTATCTCCAGTCAATCGATTTAGACATCTGGTCAGTCATTCAGAAGGGAGACTTTGTCCAAATGACTTTAGAAGATGATGAAAAGTACAGAGAAAAGCCAGAAGCTGAATGGAATGAGGAAGACAGAAGGAGAGTCTTGTTGAACTTCAAGGCAAAACATTGTTTAGTCAGTGCCTTGAATCAAGACGAATTCTACAGAGTCTCACAATGCTCCACTGCTAAGGAAATATGGGACACCCTGCAGATTGCTCATGAATGAACAACTGGAGTCAGGGAAAATAAACTGAATACCTGCATTGGAGAATATGAGAGCTTCAGAATGGCTGAAGGTGAAACTGTAAAAGAGCTACAAAAGAGATTCACTCTCATTGTGAATCAACTAAAGAGCCTGGGAAAGGAATACACCCAAACAGAGAAAGTCAGAAAGATCCTCAGAGCTCTCCCTCTGGAATGGTAGCCCAAGGTAACAGCAATAGAGGAAGCCAAAGGAGAATCAATGGCTTCTATCACAGCTCTATTCGGCAACCTTGAGGAATATGAAGGAAAAATAAAAGCTCTCAAGGAAGCTGGACAAGACAGAAAGAAGAAAGATCTTGCTCTCAAAGCTGCTGAAGAAAAGGAAGAGGATTCTGACGATGGAGATGAGCTGGATGAAGAAACTCTGGCTATGATGGTCAGAAAATTTGAAAGATTCTACAGCAAGAAGAGAAACAAGAAAATCTTCAAGAGAGGAGTAGCTGGAGACAACAAGAAAGAAGCAAAAGAGCCTGTGACTTGCTATGAGTGCAAAAAGCAGGGACACATCAAATGGGATTGTCCACAATTCCTAAAGAAGCAAGAGAAAGAAAAGAAAGCTGCTGACAAAGGCAAGAAGAAGAAAGCCTACATCTCATCAATATGGGGCAATAGCTCAGATGAGGAAGAAGATGAAATTGCCAACATATGTCTGATGGCACTTGCCTCTGAAGAAGCTAAAATTTCATGTAGCAGTGATCAAGAAGAAGAGGTATATGAATCTGAACCTTCCTATTCTGAGTTACTGGATGCATTTCATGAGCTGCATGATGAGTTTGTTAAAGTTGCTAAAGAACTGAAACTAGGTAAGAAAAAGATTAACAAACTAGAATCTCAAAGCAACATCTCTGAAATTGCTCCTCTACCTATTGCTGAATCTGTCTGCTGTAAATCATGCACTGATCTAAAGCAAACCAATGAATATTTAGTGAAAAGCATGTCAAGTCTTACCAGAGGAAAAAATATGTCGTTTGCCTTAATGGGGAGCCAAAGAATATCACAAGGGAAAGCTGGTCTTGGCTATGATCCATGTGCTGTTAAAGAAAAGATTAGGAAGAAAAATCAGAATGTATATATGAGACATTTTGTGCATGCTGATGGAAATAGAAAGAAAGATCATATGTCACATCAGATTGAATCATATAATCAACCAAATCATGCAAAACAAAAATATTATCTGCATTGTTTTCTTCCTGCTTCTCAATCCAGCAGTCCCTTTACCACCTGTCATTTTTGTAACAAAAAGGGACATATTTCCAGTTCTTATGCTATAAAGAAAAATGGACTTGACAGGAAGGTCAAATGGGTTCCCAAAGGTACATCTGTATCTAGGGAAAACACTACTGACAGAAAAGGACCCAAGCAGATTTGGGTACCTAAGAAGAAAACTTGAACTTTTTTTTGCAGGTCTGTCTCAAAGCTAAAAGAAACAACAAATGGTACATGGATAGTGCCTGCTCAAGTCACATGACTGGTGACAAGGAGAAGTTCATCACCCTTAGAGACAAGAAAGGAGGAAAGGTGACCTTTGGAGATGATCAATATGGGAAAATAGTCGGCATTAGCATTATGGGAAAAAATCCTGAAACATCCATTGAAGAGGTGATGTTTGTGATAGGCCTCAACCACAATCTGCTAAGTGTGAGCCAAACATGTGATAAAGGAAATTGGGTGCTGTTTGACTCAAAATTCTGCCTAGTCATCAGAAAAAGTGATCACAAAGTAATCCTCAAAGCTCAAAGGGATGATAACTGCTATACTATTGATCTTGATGAACTTCCTCCCTTAGATTCTGTTTGCTTAATTAGTCAGGACAATGATAGTTGGCTATGGCATAGAAGATTAGCTCATGTTAACATGAATCAACTTTCAAAACTGGTTAAAAATGAGCTAGTCACTGGCCTCCCAAAAATTGCTTTTGAAAAGGACAAAGAATGTGATGCATGCTTAAGAGGAAATCAAACTAAATCTTCTTTTAAACCTAAAAACGTAGTCACCACAACTAGACCACTAGAACTACTACATATGGATTTAATTGGTCCATCTAGGGTAAAGAGCATTGGTGGTAATCTATATGTGCTTGTAATTGTGGATGATTACTCTAGATTTACATGGACATTATTTCTTTCCTCTAAAAGTGATACCTTTAATGCATTTGTAACCTTAGCTAAGAAAGTGTAAAATGAGAAAGGTATTTCCATTGTGTCTATCAGGTCAGATCATGGAGGAGAGTTTGAAAACTCATACTTTCTGGAGTACTGCAATAAGCATGGAATTTATCACAACTTCTCAGCTCCAAGAACTCCTCAACAGAATGGAGTAGTAGAAAGGAAGAACAGAACCATTGGAGAGATGGCTAGAGCTATGCTGAATGAAAAGGAGCTATCTCAAGTGTTTTGGGCTGATGCAATAAATACATCAAGCTACATTATAAATAGAGCCTACATCAGACCAATCCTTGGAAAGACTCCATACGAACTGTACAAGGGAAGAAAGCCAAATCTGTCACATCTCCATGTGTTCGGTTGCAAATGCTTCATTCACAACAATGGGAAAGAAAATCTGGTTAAGTTTGATCCCAAATCCGATGAAGGTATATTTCTGGGCTATTTTAGTAGAAGTAAGGCTTATAGAGTTTTCAATAAAAAATCTAACTTGATAGAGGAATCTGTGCATGTAGTGTTTATTGAAGATGAAACTGCTTCTAAACATGTTTCTAATGAAGATGATCTTGTTTCAAACTTTAAAAATTAGATATCTCTAATGAAGATATAATTGAAACTCCAAAAATATCTGAATCTATTAATATAGAGGAAGATATTCAGGAGAGAGATTTTGAAGAAGAAAATAATGAAGAAATATCTCAAGAACTCCCTAGAGCTTGGAGATATCAAAGGAATCATCATGTTGATCAAGTGATAGGGAATGTTCAAGAGAGAGTTAGAACCAGAAAACAATTAAGGGATTAAATGATTAATTGTGCATTCATCTCACAAATTGAACCTAAATGTATTGAGGAAGCCTTAACTCATGAGTACTGGATTCTAGCTATGCAGGATGAATTAAATCAGTTTGAAAGAAATCAAGTATGGGATTTCGTGCCTAGACCCAAAAATCATCCTGTCATAGGTACCAAATGGGTTTGTAGAAATAAACTTGATGAATCAGGATCAATCATTAGAAACAAAGCTAGACTGGTTGCTAAAGGATATAATCAAGAAAAGGGTATTGATTTTGAGGAAACCTTTTCTCCAGTAGCTAGATTAGAAGCAATTAGAATTCTATTAGCATATGCATGTATGAAAAATATTTTGTTATATCAAATGGATGTAAAGAGTGCTTTTCTGAATGGATATATCATGGAAGAAGTTTATGTACATCAACCTTCAGGTTTTGAGGATTCTACAAAACCAAACCATGTTTATAAATTGAAGAAAGCTCTTTACGGTTTAAAACAAGCCCCTAAAGCATGGTATGATAGATTGAGTAATTTTCTAACTGACAAGGGATTTAACAGAGGAAAAGTAGATACAACTTTATTCACTAAGAAAGAAAACAAAGATTTACTGATTGTTCAAATCTATGCTGATGATATTATATTTGGTGCTACCAATGAATCTCTTTGCAAGAATTTTTCTAAGTTAATGCAGGGAGAATTCGAAATGTCTATGATGGGTAAACTCAACTTCTTCCTTGGATTGCAAATCAGACAGTGCAATGATGGTATCTTCCTCAATCAATCCAAGTATCTGAAGGAATTGCTGAAGAAGTTTGGAATGGAAAATGCCAAGCCAATGGGGACACCTATGGCTACTACAACCAAACTAGACATGGATGAGAAAGGGAAATTGTTTGACATAACTCAGTATAGGAGAATAATTGGATCCCTACTGTACCTAACAGCCAGTAGACCTGACATTATGTTTAGTGTCTGTATGTGTGCAAGGTTCCAATCATGTCCCAAAGAAACCCATGCAACTGCTATGAAGCGAATCTTCAGATATCTTATTGGAACATCACAGATGGGTCTTTGGTATCCAAAGGGCAATGGAGAAGATCTCAAAGGATACACTGATGCTGACTTTGCAGGATCCAAAACTGACAGAAAAAGCACAAGTGGAACTTGTCAGTTTCTTGGAGGATCCTTGGTTTCATGGTTTAGCAAAAAGCAGAACAGTGTGGCCCCATCCATAGCAGAGGCTGAGTATGTTGCAGCTGGAAGCTGTTGTGCCCAAATCATCTGGATGAAACAGCAACTGGAAGATCTTGAGGTTGAGTTGAAAGAAATACTAATAATGTGTGACAACCAAAGTGCCATCAATATCACAAAGAATCCTGTCATGCATTCAAGAACAAAACATATTGAAGTTAGGCACCACTTCATAAGGGATCACGTTCTGAAAGGAGAAATTAGATTGGAATACATTCCCACAGAAGATCAAGTTGCTGACATCCTCACAAAGCCTCTATCAGAAGATAGACATTGCAAGATAAGAAGAGAATTGGGCATGGTAAATCCCAATGAACTATAAGTAAATCTGTGTGTAATTCTGTTTTTAGATTTTCCAACATTTAATTAATTCTAACTTCAGCATCAGAGTATGTTTAATTTAAGTTGCAGGTGCTCCTCATGAGATTCATTGGCAATAAATCAGAAAAATGGAGCACACTGGAATGGAACAATCAAAGAGTGAAGAAAAAGGCAAAAATTCTGAGTTTCTGGATCTAATCTGTAAGTTTTTAAAGTTGAAATTCATATATTGATTATGTGTTAGACGAATTTCCAAAAAAAAACTAAGTTTCTAAGGAAGTCAGCATGGTCAACATTCGAATTTTGGATACCCAACTGATGAACTTTGGCCTATTATTAGAAGGAACAATTCTCGGTGATGCCTCGAAATTCATCTGTTGATCCTTCAAAATTCGAATTTTCAAGAACAAAATTTCAAAGTTATGAATGTCCAACATGATGATTATACTAATGCTTATCTCTTAACATACGAATGTTGGATAACTTTCACAAAGTAGAGAAATTTGAATTTTGGACTTAAAATTCGTCTGTTGAAACATGCTCCTCAATGTTAAATCTTTGAAAGATGAAGTTTTGTATACTTAATTCGTCTGTTGTTTGGTGGTTTGTTTGCTGCTTGGTGTTTGCTCTTGAAAATTTGAACTTTGTTGGAACAAAGTTCGTCTGTTCATCTTGTGTTATTTTAACCAAGCCTCTGTCAGACGAACTTTCACAAGAAAATTCATCTGTCAATAAGCTTTGCTGAACAGTTTTAACTTGTAACTGCCCGAAGTTCGAATTTTGACCCTTCAAAATTCGTCTGTCAGACAATTACATACGTTAAAACCGACGGTTTTCATTTGAACAGACGCAACCCTATTCCTATTCTCTCTGAGTCTGTTCTAATCCTCCATTCAATACTCTTCAATTCTGACCAAAAATCGTCATTTCCCACCGATTAAACTTCCTTTCGCATCCTTCAAACCTATTCCTTGCCCCATTCTGCAACATTCATCCACGAAAATGGCAAGAGTTAAGAATCCAGAAGCTGGCAAAGGAGAGGCTCGACAAAATGTTCAGTTAAATCCCAATATGCCATGAAGGAAGGAGAAAAACTGAAGAGAAAGGCCGAATCCAGCAAGGGAACTCCTTCCAAACGCTAGAAAACTACACCCAAGGGAGAATCAAAGAAGGCTGGACCCTCTTCCTCAAAGATAGCAGAATCTTCGGTCCCTGTTCCTATTGCTGCTGAACCTGTTGCTTCCACTTCGTCCTCAAGTACTGAATCTGGGGAATATGAGCTTACCATACTGCCATTATGGAGCACTCCATAGATTCAAGAGGAATACTCCACCAAGTTTGCCAACAAAAAGGTAATCAAGCCACATTGTGTAAACTTGGAAGATTTCTTCGTCTCTAATAATTTTGATGCTGGTATATGGATGATGAGATACAAGAATCTATTGGAAGTATTGGAGAGATATGATGATGAAGTGATAAAAACTTGGTATGCCTCCTTAAAATACAACAATAAGAAGAAGAAATGGGAGGTTAACCTGAGGTCAAGGACCATCTGGCTCTCAGATGAAACCTTGAATGAAGTGCTGGAGATCCCACGGCAAGATGGCCTCAAGATTGACATCACTGCCTCTAGATACATGGATGAGGCAGAAACTGCTAATGAAGAAGGTGGCCCCTCTCTAAACTACAAGGAGAGTACAATTCTGAGCACATTGTTCAGAAGAAAGGAAAATTGGCCATCAATAAACGTGTTGAAGCCCACAGACCTCAATGTTCAAGTGAGGATCCTGCAATACATAGTGTCCAGGATCATATTCAACAAAGGAGGCAGCTTCAATCTGATAACAAGGGCAGAGGCACATGTCATGGCAGCAATCATGTGTGGAAAGCTGATCAACATGGGACATATCATACTCCAACGCATGATCAAGGCAAGGGATCAGAGGAAGGACTCCACACTCCCCTATGCAGCTATCATTTCCAGAATTCTGCAATATGCCAGAATTCAGCATCTTGAGAAGGGGAAGGGGAAGCCCACTGAGATCTTCAAGGAGGAAGAACTGTAAAGAATGGGTATTGAAAAGGATGAAGGAAGATGGGTTGGAAAGGAAGCAGGAAGAACTGAGGATCTATTCTTTGTAACAGATGCCTCCCTATGACAAGAAGGCACCTATGAGGCCCCTGCAAGATCTGTACCTCAGTCTTCTCAGCCAGTTCCATCGCCATCCAAGCCTACTCACATTCCATCCACTCCCTCCTCTCGTGCCAAGCCAACCAAGATCACTGAGTTGTATGACAGCCTGTCTACACTCATTCTTAGCATCAGAGATGAGCAAAATGCCAAGTTTGCTCATCTACAAGATCAGATTCATTAGTTGGCAAAGAACATGAAAGTGGTTGCTGATGCTTATGAAGAAATTCGAAGTGCAATCCCTACCCCATCAGCTCCACCTCAGCCAAGGTTTTCTGTGCCTGTCCAATCTCCAACTCCTGAGCCTCCAAGCCCCTTTGAGCTAGCCTCTTCTGACCATGATGATGATATAGATGGGGATGACCCTGCTGGTACAATAAGGACACTAAGTCCTGGTCCACCCTTGGACTATGGTTTGGAAGAAGAAGGACTTCAAGAAACAAGCCCTCATGAGCCTATGCAAGAAGATGCTCAGGATTCAATTCTGTCCATTCAAGAATCTAAGAAGTTGAAAGACTGGTGGCACCCATTTCCACCTCTTCAATGCAGGAGGATGCCAGCAATAAAGAGAGAAGCATTGTGCCTGTTGTTGATTATGAAGCTATTGCTCACGATGCTCTGCTGCAAGCTCAGAGGAGAAGGCTTGAAGAATTGTTTCGTCCTGATGAACCAGCTCCTCCTTCTCTCGCTGCTTATGGACTCTTAGAGGAACAAAGAGCTCAGTTGGCTCTTTCCAGGCAGGCAATGCAGGAGTTGCTTGAGGTCGCTAATAATGATGGAGAACCTGTTAGTAAGGCTGACTTCCCAAGAGGGGGGGTAAATTGGGAAGATTGAAAAATTTTCTGCACAAAGTGAAACTGATGAAGAAAGTAAGGTATAATGAAAAATAGAGTATAAAACAATAAGCTAAAAGAGAAGTGATAGGGAGAAGAAAAACTCAGATATTTATCCTGGTTCGGTCTCTCCACTTGACCTATGTCCAGTCCCCAAGTCACTACTTGAGATTTTCCACTATACTGCAAGAATTCACGGGCTTCTTGCAAATGCCACAGTACAACGTGTATGCTCTATTTTCTAGAGCTCACTCAATCACTCTTAGCACTTTCACTATGTGCTTTACAATCTCTTGTGATATCTCCTCACAAGTAAATCTATCTTCCAAATGAAGATTAGATTGTTTACAAAGATAAAACTCTCTTGAATAGAGTGAATATGAAAGTTGAAGTGCAAGTATTGAAGTAAGAGGGTAAAAGTCTTTGAGCAGAAGATTTGGTAGAATTTCAGTATATACAAAGTTTGATTCGTTACCTATAACTTCAAATGATGTTATATTTATAGATTTAGGTCTCAAATGTCCATTAGAGACAAAATCTATCCGTTGGGGAAGTTATCCAACGGTTACTCTGAAAAACTATCCGTTAACCAACCGCATTTAATGCTTCTGACATACTGAAATTCAAATTTTGGTTGGTAAAAAGACGAATTTCGAAGGAACCGAAGGTTAAAGCTTCCAACGTTGAAATATCGAAGTTCATCTGTTCATGAAGTGAAATTCGAATTTTGAAACTTAGAAAATGTTTTCATGTTGTGACATACGAATTTTCAAGAAGAAAGTTTTTCTGTTAAGTGTGAACAGTGTTTTCAATTTGCTACAGTGCCCTAGAAATTCAAATTTTTGAAACCTAAAATTCGTCTGTCCGTAACAGGCTCAAAAGGCACAGTTGTTCATTTACTCTGAAATTCAAATTTTCAAAGGGTGAAGTTCGTCTGTCAGATAGACCCCTTTTCAGACTTACTTCAACATTTGAATTTGTAAACACTGTCCTTCGTATGTCATTATGTCATTTCAACAGACTCACAACTTTAGCTTCTGAAATTTGAATTTTCATGTTCAAAGTTCGTCTGTCAGTGATCAGTTTTGAAACTTAATATGATCTTGATTTCAGATGAACTTTAACATTGTTTCAGACGAATTTCTTCAGTTTTCATAAGTTCCGTTTTGTCTGAAATTCGAATGTTCAAAGCTCAAAGTTCGTCTGTTGCTCAACTGCTTCTTTCAGACACTTACAAAAATTCAAATTTTGGAAAATCAAAATTCGTCTGTCAGAGAGGCATCTCTTCAGACTTATTCAGTTTTAGCTTGAAATTCGAATTTCCAAAGCCAAAGTTCGAATTTCCAATATGACAGTTCAATATAATCTTTTCAAACTTCGTCTATTGATGGGTATTTTTCAAATATTTCATTTTTTAACATAAAATCAAGTTTTTAAAACACCTTTTCATCAAATCAAAGTCTTTTACCCATGTCAAAAAATCCTACAACAATCCTAGCAATGATTACTCATATTTTCTTCACTTGAGACACTTTGAGCTCCTTTGATATCTTCAATCCAAGCTCTTGAGAGTTGATTTGGAATCATCAAAACTTCTTGATTTAACATTCTCCCCCTTTTTGATGATGACAAAACAACTTACAAACTGGATTAGTACTTGGGTTTGCTTAAACAAGCTCCCCCTCAACATATGCATTATATTTCAAAAGATATCATATAAAGCACATCAGTGTAGAGATTCAGGAAGATAAGTACAAATCATTGTAGCCAAGGAATTCATTCATTTCAATACTTTTTACAGAGACAAAATTAATCAAAGTTCTTCTAAATACACATAATAATGCAAACTATCAAAACAAGCAACACAAACAAGAGCATGGAATATCACTACAAGAGGACCCAAGCCTAAAGTCTAAATAATCCATCCATCACTTCTTCTTTGGCTTGGTCTTCTTGCTGTACGTCTTCCCAAATGGCTCAGCTGCAGATTTTCCAGTTTTCTTCTTCTTCTCCCCCTTTTTGGCATCATCAGGAAGGCCAACAAAATCAACTAGAGGAGGGATCTGAGTGACTGGAATAGCTCTGAGAGGCACAGGAGCAAAAGGAATTCTGATGTAGGAGGCTCAGGACTTGGTTCATCATCATCATCAGAGACCTCAAGCAACTCCTGCATTGCCAGCCTAGAAAGAGCCAACTGAGCTCTTTGTTCCTCTGAAAGTCCATAAGCAGCAAGAGAATGAGGAGCTGGTTCATCACGACAAAACATTTCTTCAAGCCTTCTCCTTTGAGCTTGCAGCAGAGCATTGTGAGCAATAGCTACATAATCAACAACAGGCACAATGCTTCTCTCTTCATTGCTTGCACCCTCCTGCATAGAAGAGGTGGAAATGGCTGCCACCAGTTTTTCAACTTGCTCAGATTCTTGAATAGACAGAATTGAATCCTGAGCATCTTCTTGCATTGGCTCATGAGGACTTGTTCCTTGAAGTCCTTCTTCTTCCAAACCATAGTCCAAGGGTGGACCAGGACTTGGTGTCCTCATTGTACCAGCAGGCTCATCTCCATCAAGGTCAGAAGAGGCAATCTCGAAGGGGCTTAGAGGCTCAGGAGTTGGAGAATGGATAGGCACAGAGAACCCTGGCTGAGGTGGAGCTGATGTGGTAGGGATTGCACTTCGAATTTCTTCATAAGCATCAGCAACCACTTTCATATTCTTTGCCAACTGATGAATCTGATCTTGCAGATGAGCAAACTTGGTATTTTGCTCATCTCTGATGCTAAGAATGAGTGTAGACAGGCTGTCATACAACTCAGTGATCTTGGTTGGCTTGGCACGAGAAGAGGGAGTGGATGGAATGTGAGTGGGCTTGGAGGGAGATGGGACACTCACAGAGGGCTGAGGAGTAGGTCTGGTAGGAGCCTCAGAAGTACCCTCTTGCTGTAAGGAGGCACCTTCAACAAAGAATAGATCTTCAGTTCTTCCTGCTCCCTTTCCAACCCATCTTCCTTTATCCCTTTCAATACCCATTCTTTGCAGTTCTTCCTCCTTGAAGATCTCAGTGGGCTTACCCTTCCCCTTCTCAAGATGCTGAATTCTGGCATACTACAGAATTCTGGAGATGATAGCAGCATAGGGGAGTGTGGAGTCCTTCCTTTGATCTCTTGCCTTGATCATACGTTGAAGTATGATGTGCCCCATGTTGATTAGCTTTCCATGCATGATTGCAACCATGACATCTGCCTCTGCCCTTGTTATCAAATTGAAGCTGCCTCATTTGTTGAATATGATCCTGGACACTATGTAGTGCAGGATCCTCACTTGAACACTGAGGTCTGTGGGCTTCAACATGTTTATTGAAGGCCAATTCTCCCTCCTTCTGAATAATGTGCTCAGAATCATGCTCTCCTTGTAGTTCAGAAAGGGGCCACCTTCTTCATTAGCAGTTTCTGCCTCATCCATGTAACCAGAGGCAGTGATGTCAATCTTGAGTCCATCTTGCCCTGGGATCTCCAATACCTCATTAAATGTCTCATCAGTAAGCCAGATGGTTCTAGATCTCAGATTGACTGCCCACTTCTTCTTGCTATTGTACTTTAGGGAAGTATACCAGGACTTCACTACCTCATCATCATATCTCTCTAATACTTCCAACAGATTCTTGTATCTCATCATCCATATACCAGCATCAAAATTATTGGAGACTAAGAAATCTTCCAAGTTTACACAGTGTGGCTTGATTACCTTTTTGTTGGCAAACTTGGTAGAGTATTCTTCTTGAATCTGTGGAGTGCTCCATAATGGTAGTGCGTTAAGCTCATATTCCCCAGATTCAGTGCTTGAGGATGAAGTGGAAGCAATTGGTTCAGTAACAACAAGAACAGGAACCGAAGGGTCTGCTATCTTTGAGGAAGAGGGTCCAGCCTTCTTTGATTCTCCCTTGGGTGTGGTTTTCTAGCGTTTGGAAGGAGTTCCTTTGCTAGATTCGGCCTTTCTCTTCGGTTTTTCTCCTTCCTTCGTGGCATATTGGGATTTTACAGAACGTTTTGGACGTGCCTCTCCTTTGCCAGTATCAAGATTCTTAACTCTCGCCATTTTCATGGGTGAATGTTACAGAATGGGGCAAGGAATAGGTTTAAAGGATGCGAAAGGAAGTTTAAACGGTAGGAGATGACGATTTTTGATCAGAATTGAAGAGTATTAAATGCAGGATTAGAACAGACTCAGAGAGAATAGGAATAGGGTTGTGTCTGTTCAAATGAAAACCGTCGGTTTTAACGTATGTAACCATCTGACAGACAAATTTTGAAGGGTCAAAATTCAAACTTCGGGTAGTTACAAGTTAAACGGTTCGGTAAAGCTTACCGACAGATGAATTTTCTTGTGAAAGTTTGTCTGACAGAAGCTTGGTCAAGATAACACAAGATGAACAGACGAACTTTGTTCCAACAAAGTTTGAATTTTCAACGGCAAATACCAAGCAGCAAACACACCACCAAACAACAGACGAATTAAGCATACAAAACTTCATCTTTCAAAGATTCAACATTGAGGAGCATGTTTTCAACAAATGAATTTTAAGTCAGAAATTCGAATTTCTCTACTTTGTGAAAGTTATCCAACATTCGTATGTTAAGAGATAAGCATTAGTATAATCATCATGTTGGACATTCATAACTTTGAAATTTTGTTCTTGAAAATTCGAATTTCGAAGGATCAATAGACGAATTTCGAGGCATCAACAAGAACTGTTCCTTCTAATAACAGGCCGAAGTTCGTCTGTTGGGTATCCAAAATTCGAATGTTGAGCATGCTGACTTCCTCAGAAACTTAGTTTTTCACGAAAATTCGTCTAACACATAATCAATATACGAATTTTAACTTTAAAAGCTTACAAAATGGATTCAGAAGCTTAGAATTTCTTCCATTTTCTTCACTCTTTGATTGTTCCATTCTGGTAAGCTCCATTTTTTGGATTCATAAACATTGAATCTCATGAGGAGCACCTGTAACTTAAATTAAACATTCTCCAATGCTAAAGTTAGAATTAATTCAATGTTGGAAGATTTAAAAATAGAATTGCACAAGGATTTACTTACAGTTCATTGGGATTTACCATACCCAATTCTCTTCTGATTTTACAATACTTGTCTTCTGACAGAGGCTTTGTGAGGATGTCAGTAACTTGATCTTCTATGGGGATGTATTCCAATCTAATTTCTCCTTTCAGGACGTGATCCCTTATGAAGTGGTGCCTAACTTCAATATGTTTTGTCCTTGAATGTATTACAGGATTCTTTGTGATATTGATGGCACTTTGGTTGTCACACATTATTGGTATTTCTTTCAACTTAACCTCAAGATCTTCCAGTTGTTGTTTCATCCAGATGATTTGGGCACAATAGCTTCCAGCTGCAACATACTCAGCCTCTGCTATGGATGGGGCCATACTGTTTTGCTTTTTGCTAAACCATGAAACCAAGGATCCTCCAAGAAACTGACAAGTTCCACTTGTGCTTTTTCTGTCAGTTTTGGATCCTGCAAAGTCAGTATCAGTGTATCCTTTGAGATCTTCTCCATTGCCCTTTGGATACCAAAGACCCATCTGTGATGTTCCAATAAGATATCTGAAGATTCTTTTCACAGCAGTTGCATGGGTTTCTTTGGGACATGATTGGAACCTTGCATACATACAGACACTAAACATAATATCAGGTCTGCTAGCTGTTAAGTATGGTAGGGATCCAATCATTCTCCTATACTGAGTTATGTCAAATAATTTCCCTTTCTCATCCATCTCTAGTTTGGTTGCAGTAGCTATATGTGTCCCCATTGGCTTGGCATTTTCCATTCCAAACTTCCTCAGCAATTCCTTCAGATACTTGGATTGATTGAGGAAGATACCATCATTGCACTGTCTGATATACAATCCAAGGAAGAAGTTGAGTTCACCCATCATAGACATTTCGAATTCCTCCTGCATTAACTTAGAAAAATTCTTGCAAAGAGATTCATTAGTAGACCCAAATATAATATCATCAACCTAGATTTGAACAATTAGTAAATCTTTGTTTTCTTTCTTAGTAAATAAAGTTGTATCTACTTTTCCTCTGTTAGACCCCTTGTCGGTTAGAAAATTACTCAATCTATCATACCATGCTCTAGGGGCTTGTTTTAAACCGTAAAAACTTTCTTCAATTTATAAACATGGTTTGGTTTTGTAGAGTCCTCAAAACCTGTAGGTTGATCTACATAAACTTTTTCCATGATATATCCATTCAAAAAAGCACTCTTTACATCCATTTGATATAAAAAAATATTTTTCATGCATGCATATGCTAATAGAATTCTAATTACTTCTAATCTGGCTACTGGAGCAAAGGTTTCCTCAAAATCAATGCCCTCTTCTTGATTATATCCTTTAGCAACGAGTCTAGCTTTGTTTCTGATGATTGATCCTGATTCATCAAGTTTATTTCTAAAAACCCATTTGGTACCTAAGACAAGATGATTTTTGGGTCTAGGCACTAAATCTCAACTTGATTTCTTTCAAACTGATTTAATTCATCCTGCATAGCTAGAATTCAGTACTCATCAGTTAAGGCTTCCTCAGTACATTTCGGTTCAATTTGTGAGATGAATGCACAATTAATCATTTGATCCCTTAACTATTTTCTGGTTCTAACTCTCTCTTGAACATTCCCTATGACTTGATCAACAGGATGATTCCTTTGATATCTCCAAGCTCTAGGGAGTTCTTGAGATGTTTCTTCATTATTTTCTTCTTCAAAATCTCTCTCCTGAATATCTTCCTCTATATCAACGGATTCAGATATTTTTGGAGATTCGATTATACCTTCATTAGAAATATCTAACTTTTTAAAGGTTGAAACAAGATCATCTTCATCAGAAACATGTTTAGAAGCAGCTTCATTTTCAATAAACACTACATGCACAGATTCCTCTACTAAGTTAGATCTTTTATTAAAAACTCTATATGCTTTACTTCTACTAGAATAGCCCAGAAATATACCTTCATCGGATTTGAGATCAAACTTACCTAGATTTTCTTTCTCATTGTTGTGAATGAAGCATTTGCACCCGAACACATGAAGATGTGACAGATTTGGCTTCCTTCCCTTGTACAGCTCTTATGGAGTCTATCCAAGGATTGGTCTGATGTAGGCTCTATTTATGATGTAGCTTGCTGTATTTACTGCATCAGCCCAAAACACTTTAGATAGCTCCTTTTCATTTAGCATAGCTCTAGCCATTTCTCCAATGGTTCTGTTCTTCCTTTCTACTACTCCATTCTGTTGAGGAGTTCTTGGGGCTGAGAAGTTGTGTTCAATTCCATGCCCATTGCAGTACTCCAGAAAGTATGAGTTTTCAAACTCTCCTCCATGATCTGACCTGATAGACACAATAGAAATACCTTTCTCATTTTGCACTTTCTTGGCTAAGGTTACAAATGCATCAAAGGTATCACTTTTAGAGGAAAGAAATAATGTCCATGTAAATCTAGAGTAATCATCCACAATTACAAGAACATACAGATTACCACCAATGCTCTTTACCCTAGATGGGCCAATTAAATCCATATGTAGTAGTTCTAGTGGTCTGGTTGTGATGACTACGTTTTTAGGTTTAAAATAAGATTTAGTTTGCTTTCCTCTTAAGCATGCATCACATTCTTTGTCCTTTTCAAAAGCAATTTTTGGCAGGCTAGTGACTAGCTCGTTTTTAACCAGTTTTGAAAGTTGATTCATGCTAACATGAGCTAATCTTCTATGCCATAGCCAATTGTCATTGTTCTGACTAATCAAACAAACAGAATCTAAGGGAGGAAGTTTATCAAGATCAATAGCATAGCAGTTACCATCCCTTTGAGCTTTGAGGATTACTTTGTGATCACTTTTTCAGATGACCAGGCAAAACTTTGAGTCAAACAGTACCCAATTTCCTTTATCACATGTTTGGCTCACACTCAGCAGATTGTGGTTGAGTCCTATCACAAACAGCACCTCTTCAATGGATGTTTCAGGATTCTTGCCTACAATGTCAATGCCAATAATTCTGCCATACTGATCACCTCCAAAGGTCACTTTTCCTCCTTTCTTGTCCCCAAGGGTGATGAACTTCTCCTTGTCACCAGTCATGTGACTTGAGCAGGCACTGTCCATATACCATTTGTTGCTACTTTTAGCTTTGAGACAGACCTGCAAAAAACAAGGTTCAAGTTTTCTTTTTAGGTACCCAAATCTGCTTGGGTCCTTTTCTGTTTGTAGTCTTTTCCCTAGATACAGATGTACCTTTGGGAACCCATTTAACAGTTCTATTTAGTCTATTTTTCTTCAAGACACAAGAGCTAGAAATATGTCCCTTTTTGTTACAGAAGTTACAGGTGGTAAAGGGACTGCTAGATTGAGAGGCAGGAAGAAAACAATGCAGATAATGTTTTTGTTTTACATGCCTTGGTTGATTATATGATTCAATGTGAGATGACATATGGTCTTTCCTTTTATTTCCATTAGCATGCACAAAGTGTCTCATGTATATATTCTGATTTTTCTTCCTAATCTTTTCTTTAACAGCACATGGATCATAGCCAAGTCCAGCTTTTCCTTGTGATATTCTTTGGCTCCCCATTAAAGCAAACAACATATCTTTACCTCTTGTAAGCCTAGACATGCTTTTCACTAAATATTCATTGGTTTGCTTCAGTTCAATGCATGATTTACAGCAAACAGATTCATCAGTAGGTAAAGAGGTAATTTCAGAAATGTTGCTCTGAGATTCCAGTTTATTAACCCTTTTCTTTGCTAGTTTTAGTTCTTTAGCAACTTTAATAAACTCATCATGAAGCTCATGAAATGCATCCAGTAATTCAGAATAGGAAGGTTTAGATTCATATACCTCTTCTTCTTGATCACTGCTGCATGGGAGTTCAGCTTCTTCAGAAGCAAGTGCCATCAGACATATGTTGGCAATTTCATCTTCTTCATCTTCTTCCTCATCTGAGCTGTTGCCCCATATTGATGAGATGTAGGCTTTCTTCTTCTTGTTTTTGTCAGCAGCTTTCTTTTCTTTTTCTTACTTCTTGAGGAACTGTGGACAATCCCATTTGATGTGTCCCTACTTTTTGCACTCATAGCACGTCACAGGCTCTTTTTATTCCCTCTTGCCATCTCCAGCAGCTCCTTTCCTGAAGATTTTCTTGTTCCTCTTCTTGCTGTAGAATCTTTCGAATTTTCTGACCATCATAGCCAAAGTTTCTTCATCTAGCTCCTCTCTATCATCAGATTCTTCATCCTTTTCTTCAGCACCTTTGAGAGCAAGGCCTTTCTTCTTCCTGTCTTGTCCAGCTTCCTTGAGAGCTTTCATCTTTCCTTCATACTCCTGAAGGCTGCCGAAAAGAGCTGTGACAGAGGCCATTGATTCTCCTCTGGCTTCCTATATTGCTGTCACCTTGGGCTGCCATTCCAGAGGGAGAGCTCTGAGTATCTTCCTTACTTTCTCTGTTTGAGTGTACTCCTTTCCCAGTCTCTTTAGTTGATTCACAATGAGTGTGAATCTCTTTTGTAGCTCTTTTACAGTTTCTCCTTCAACCATTCTGAAGCTCTCATATTCTCCAATGCAGGTATTCAATTTGTTTTCCCTGACTCCAGTAGTCCCTTCATGAGCAATTTGCAGGGTGTCCCATATTTCCTTGGCAGTGGAGCATTGAGAGACTTTGTAGAATTCGTCTTAGTTTAGGGCACTGACTAAACAATGCTTTGCCTTGAAGTTCAGCAAAACTCTCCTTCTGTCTTCTTCATTCCATTCTGCTTCTGGCTTCTCTTTGTATTTTCCATCATCTGTTAAGGCCATTGGGACAAAATCTCCTTTCTCAATGACTGACTAGATATCAAGATCAATAGACTGGAGATAGATCTGCATCCTCATCTTCCAGTACCCATAATGTTCTCCACTGAAGCCAGGTGGTCTATTTGTGTTGTTCCCTTCTGCTAATATGCTTTCTCTAAAGCCAGCCATCTTAATTCTCGGATTATGAGATCCTTTGATTAGGAATCCGGACTCTGATACCACTTGTTAGTAAGGCTGACTTCCCAAGAGGGGGGTGAATTGGGAAGATTGAAAAATTTTCTGCACAAAGTGAAACTGATGAAGAAAGCAAGGTATAATGAAAAACAAAGTATAAAACAATAAGCTAAAAGAGAAGCGATAAGGAGAAGAAAAACTCAGATATTTATCCTGGTTCGGTCTCTCCACTTGACCTACGTCCAGTCCCCAAGTCACCACTTGAGATTTTCCACTATACTGCAAGAATTCACGGGCTTCTTGCAAATGCCACAGTACAACATGTTGTTGGATCAAGAGTTTTGATGATTCCAAACCAACACTCAAGAGCTTGGATTGAAGATATCAAAGGAGATCAAAGCTGTTTCAAGTGAAGATTTTCTGAGTATTTGTTATTAAATCTTTTGTAGGATCTTTAGTTTTTGTTTAGATTGGGTAAAAGATTTTGATTTGAGAAAAAGACGTTTTCAAACCTTGATTTAAAGTTAAATCTTTACTTATTTGAAAAATACTCACAAACAGACGAAGTTTAAAAGTATAACTGAACTGTCAAGTTGGAAATTCGAACTTTGCTTTTGGAAATTCGAATTTCGAGATAAAACTGAATAAGTCTGGAGAGGTGTCCCTCTGTCAGACGAATTTTGGTCATTCAAAATTCGAATTTTCATCAAGTCTGAAAGAAGCCTTTTTGTGACAGACGAGCTTCACAGTTTCAAAATTTGAATTTCAGACAAAATACAATTTGTGAAAACCAAAGAAATTCGTCTGAAACTTTGCTAAAATTCATCTGAAATCAAGAAGAAACTAAGTTTGAAAAATGCTCTCTGACAGACGAACTTTGACTTAGCTTTATTCGAATTTTCATCTGAATCAAGGGAGCTACTTTGTGACATTCGAATTTCACTCTTTCAAAATTTGAATTTCAGAAAAAACAAAACTTGAGAAAATTGAAGAAATTCGTCTGAAAGTTTGATAAAGTTCATCTGAGATCAAGAAAGATTTAAGTCTCAAAACTGGTCTCTGACAGATGAATTTCACTCTGCCAAAATTTGAATTTCAAAGAAAGTGAACTACGGTGCCTATTTGAACGTTCAATGGACAGACAAATTTTGGGCATCCAAAATTTGAATTTCGAGGGTACTGTAGAAAATTGAAAACACTGTTCACGATTTACAGAAAAACTTTTTTCTTGAAAATTCGTATGTCACATTGTGAAAATATTTTATAAGTTTCAAAATTCGAATTTCACTCTATGGACAAACGAACTTCGTATTTTAACGTTGGAAGCTTTAACCTTCGGTTCCCTCGAAATTCGTCTGTTGGCCAACCAAAATTCGAATTTCAGTATGTCAGAAACATTAAATGCGATTGGTAAACGGATAGTTTTTCAGAGTAACCGTTGGATAACTTCCCCAACGGATAGATTTAGTCTCTAACGGATATTTGAGACCTAAATCTATAAATACAACATCATTTGAAGTTGTGGGTAACGAATTAAACTTGTATATACCGAATTTCTGCTGAATTTTCATCTCAAAAGCTTTTACCCTTCCAACTTCATTATTTGTACTTAAACTTTCATATCTACTCTATTCAAGAGAGTTATTCATTTGTAAACAATCTACTCTTCATCTGAAAGATAGATTTACTTGTGAGGGGTATTCACAAGGGGATTGGGAAGCACATAGAGAAAGTGCTTAGAGAGTTTGAGAGAGCTCAGAACAGAGCATACTCGTGTACTGTGGCTTTAGCAAGAAGCCCGTTGAAATTCTTGCTGGATAGTGGATAAATCTCAAGAGGTGTCTTGGGGACTGGATGTAGGTCAAGTGGATAGACCGAACCAGGATAAATCACTGAGTTTTCTCCTCCTTATCTCTATTTTTCAGCTTGCTCTGTTTTACACGTTGTTTTCATTATACTGTGATATCTTCACTTGCTTTGCTTTGTGCAGAAAAATTTCAATCTTCCCAATTCACCCCCCTCTTGGGAAGTCAGCCTTGCTAACAAGTGGTATCAGAGCCCGGATTCCCATTCAAAGGATTTTACAGTCCGGGAACAAAGATGGCTGGCTTTGGAGAGAGTATACTTCCTGAAGGGAATAACATTAACAGACCACCAGGCTTCAGTGGAGAGCATTATGGGTACTGGAAGATGAGGATGCAGATCTACCTCCAATCAATTGATCTTGACATCTGGTCAGTCATTGATAAAGGAGATTTCGTCCCAATGGCTCTAACTGAAGATGGAAGATACAAAGAGAAGCTGGAAGCAGAGTGGAATGATGAAGACAGAAGGAGAGTCCTACTGAATTTGAAAGCAAAGCATTGTTTAGTCAGTGCCCTGAACCAGGACGAATTCTACAGGGCCTCACAATGCACCACTGCAAAAGGGATGTGGGACACTCTGCAGATTGCACATGAAGGGACATTTGGGGTTAGGGAGAACAGACTCAATACGTGCATTGGAGAGTATGAGAGCTTCAGGATGTCTGAAGGAGAAACTATAAAGGAGCTCCAAAAGAGATTCACTCTCATTGTGAATCAACTAAAGAGCCTAGGAAAGGAATACACTCAATCAGAGAAAGTGAGAAAAATTCTCAGAGCTCTCCCTCTGGAATGGCAGCCCAAGGTGACAGCAATAGAAGAAGCTAGAGGAGAATCAATGGCCTCTGTCACAGCTCTCTTCGGGAGCCTTGAGGAGTATGAAGGAAAAATCAAAGCTCTCAAGGAAGCCGGGCTGGACAGAAAGAAGAAAGGCCTTGCTCTCAAAGCTGCTGATGAAAAGGAAGAAGAATCTGACGAAGAGGATAAACTTGATGAGGAAACCTTGGCTATGATTGTCAAAAAATTCGGAAGATTCTATAGCAAGAAGAAGAACAAGAGATTCTTCAAGAAAGTAGCTGCTGGGGAAAGCAAGAAAGAGGCAAAACAATCTGTGACTTGCTATGAGTGCAAGAAGCAGGGACACATAAAATGGGACTGCCCCCAATTCCTCAAGAAGCAAGAAAAAGAAAAGAAAGGTGCTGACAAAGGGAAAAAGAAGAAGGCGTACATCTCATCCATATGGGGCAACAGCTCAGACGAGGAAGAAGAAGATGAAGATGAGATTGCCAACATTTGTCTAATGGCACTTGCTTCTGAAGAAGCTACACCCTCATACAGCAGTGATCAGGATGAAGAGGTATATGAATCTGAACCTTCCTATTCTGAATTGCTGGATGCTTTTCATGAGCTTCATGATGATTTCATTAAAGTTGCTAAAGAACTAAAACTGGCAAAGAAGAAAATAAATAAGCTAGAATCTCAAAACACAATCTCTGAAATTACTTCTTTACCTACTGCTGAATCTGTCTGTTGTACTTCATGCACTGAACTTAAACAAACTAATGATTACTTAGTCAAAAGCATGTCTAGGCTCACTAGAGGAAAAGATATGTTGTTTGCATTGATGGGGAGCCAAAGAATTTCACAAGGAAAAGCTGGTCTTGGCTATGATCCATGTGCTGTTAAGGAAAAGATTAGGAAGAAAAATCAAAATGCATATAAAAGATATTTTGTGCATGCTAAGAATAATGAAAAGAAAACTAATGCATCACATCATATTGAAACATATGATCAACCAAGGCATGCTAGACAAAAGTATTATCTGCACTGTTTTCTTCCTGCATCTCAATCTAGCAGTCCTTTCACTACATGTCATTTCTGTAACAAAAAGGGACATATTTCCAGTTCTTGTGATTTGAGGAAAAATAGACTTGGCAGGAAAGTTGGATGGGTTCCCAAAGTTGCATCTGCATCTAGGGAAAAATATACTGACCAAAAAGGACCCAAGCAAATTTGGGTACCTAAAAGGAAATCATAAACATTGTTTTGCAGGTCTGTCTCAAAGCTAAGAAAAGCAACAAATGGTATATGGACAGTGCCTGCTTAAGTCACATGACTGGTGACAAGGAGAAGTTCATCACCCTTAGACACAAGAAAGGAGGAAAGGTGACCTTTGGAGGTGATCAATATGGTAAAATTGTTGGTATTGGCATTGTGGGCAAAAATCCTGAAACATCCATTGAGGAGGTGCTGTTTGTGATTGGCCTCAACCACAACTTACTAAGCGTGAGTCAGACTTGTGACAAAGGAAACTGGGTGCTGTTTGACTCAAAGTTTTGCCTGGTCATCAGAAAAAGTGATCACAGAGTAATCCTCAAGGCTCAAAGGGATGGTAACTGCTATACTATTGACCTTGATGAACTTCCTCCTTTAGATTCTGTGTGCTTAATTAGTCAAAATAACGATAGTTGGTTATGGCATAGGAGATTAGCTCATGTCAATATGAATCAATTGTCTAAACTGGTTAAAAATGAGCTAGTTACTGGTTTGCCAAAAATATCTTTTGAAAAGGATAAAGAATGTGATGCATGCTTAAAAGGAAAACAAATCAAATCATCCTTCAAATCTAAAAACATAGTTACCACAACAAGACCACTTGAATTGCTGCATATGGACTTAATTGGACTATCTGGGGTGAAAAGTCTTGGTGGTAATCTGTATGTGCTTGTAATTGTTGATGATTATTCTAGATTTACTTGGACATTATTCCTTTCTTCTAAGAGTGATACCTTTAATGCATTTGTTACCTTAGTTAAGAAAGTGTAAAATGAGAAAGGTATCTCTATTGTGTCTATCAGATCAGATCATGGAGGAGAATTTGAAAATGCATACTTCCTGGAGTACTGCAGTGAGCATGGAATTGACCACAACTTCTCAGCTCCTAGGACTCCTCAACAAAATGGAGTAGTAGAAAGGAAGAACAGAACTATTGGGGAGATTGCCAGAGCTATGCTGAATGAGAAGGAACTTTCTCAAGTGTTCTGGGCTGATGCAGTGAACACAGCAAGTTACATCATCAACAGAGCCTACATCAGACCCATCCTGGGAAAGACTCCATACGAGCTGTACAAGGGGAGAAAGCCAAATCTGTCCCATCTCCATGTGTTCGGATGCAAATGCTTCATTCACAACAATGGCAAAGAAAACCTAGGTAAATTTGATGCCAAATCAGATGAAGGTATATTTCTAGGCTACTCTAGTAGGAGTAAGGCATATAGAATTTATAATAAAAGATCAAATGTGGTAGAAGAATCTGTGCATGTGGTTTTCATTGAAAATGAAACTGTTTCAAAACGTCTTACCAATGAGGATGATCTTGCTTTCAATTTTGAAAAACTGGGCATTTCTGATAAAAGTAGAACTGAACCTCCAAAGATATCTGAATCTGTTAACATAGAGGAAGATATCCAGGAGCAAGAGTTTGATGAAGAAAATAATGAAGAAACATCTCAAGAACTCCCTAGAGCTTGGAGATATCAAAGGAATCATCCTGTTGATCAAGTGATAGGAGATGTTCAAGAGAGAGTCAAAACCAGAAAACAGTTAAGGGATCAAATGCTAAATTGTGCTTTCATTTCTCAAATTGAACCCAAATGTGCTGAAGAAGCCTTAACTGATGATTACTGGATTTTGGCAATGCAAGATGAACTTAATCAGTTTGAAAGAAATCAAGTTTGGGATTTAGTACCTAGACCCAAAAATCATCCTGTTATTGGTACCAAATGGGTTTTCAGAAACAAACTTGATGAATCTGGAACTATAATCAGAAATAAAGCTAGATTAGTTGCTAAAGGGTATAATCAAGAAGAAGGTATTGATTTTGAAGAAACCTTTGCACCAGTAGCCAGATTAGAAGCTATAAGAATTCTACTAGCTTATGCATGCATGAAAAATATTTTGCTATATCAAATGGATGTAAAAAGTGCTTTTCTGAATGGATATATCATGGAAGAAGTTTATGTAGATCAACCTCCAGGCTTTGAGGATTCTACAAAACCAAACCATGTCTATAAACTGAAGAAAGCTCTTTATGGATTAAAACAAGCCCCTAGAGCATGGTATGAAAGATTAAGCAATTTTCTGACTGAAAAAGGATTTAACAGAGGCAAAGTTGACACAACTATCCGTTAACCAACTGCATTTAATGCTTCTGACATACTGAAATTCGAATTTTGGTTGGTAAACAGACGAATTTCGAAGGAACTGAAGGTTAAAGCTTCCAACGTTGAAATATCGAAGTTCATCTGTTCATGAAGTGAAATTCGAATTTTGAAACTTAGAAAATGTTTTCATGTTGTGACATACGAATTTTCAAGAAGAAAGTTTTTCTGTTAAGTGTGAACAGTGTTTTCAATTTGCTACAGTGCCCTAGAAATTCGAATTTTGGAACCCCAAAATTTGTCTGTCCGTAGCAGGCTCAAAAGGAACAGTTGTTCATTTACTCTGAAATTTGAATTTTCAAAGGGTGAAGTTCGTCTGTCAAAGAGACCCCTTTTTCAGACTTACTTCAACATTTGAATTTGTAAACACTGTCTTTCGTATGTCATTATGTCATTTCAACAGACTCACAACTTTAGCTTCTGAAATTCAAATTTCCATGTGCAAAGTTCGTCTGTCAGTGATCAGTTTTGAAACTTAATATGATCTTGATTTCAGATGAACTTTAACATTGTTTCAGACGAATTTCTTCAGTTTTCATAAGTTCCATTTTGTCTGAAATTTGAATGTTCAAAGCTCAAAGTTCGTCTGTTGCTCAACTGCTTCTTTCAGACACTTATGAAAATTCGAATTTTGGAAAATCAAAATTCGTCTGTCAGAGAGGCATCTCTTCAGACTTATTCAGTTTTAGCTCGAAATTCGAATTTCCAAAGCCAAAGTTCGAATTTCCAATATGACAGTTCAATATAATCTTTTCAAACTTCGTCTGTTGGTGGGTATTTTTCAAATATTTCATTTTTTAACATAAAATCAAGTTTTTAAAACACCTTTTCATCAAATCAAAGTCTTTTACCCATGTCAAAAAATCCTACAACAATCCTAGCAATGATTACTCAGATTTTCTTCACTTGAGATACTTTAAGCTCCTTTGATATCTTCAATCCAAGCTCTTGAGAGTTGATTTGGAATCATCAAAACTTCTTGATTCAACAGAACCAAGTCCTGAGCCTCCTACACCAATTGAACCAGAAATCCCCTTTGCTCCTGTGCCACTTCAAGCCATTCCAGTCTCTCAGATCCCTCCTCCGGCTGATTTTGTTGGCCTTCCTGATGATGCCAAAAAGGGGGAGAAGAAGAAGCAAACTGGAAAATCTGCTGCTAAGCCATCTGGGAAGACATATAGCAAGAAGACCAAGCCAAAGAAGAAGTGATGGAAGGACTGCTTAGAACTTAGGCTTGAATCCTCTTGCTGTGCTGTCTGTTTTGATTATTTCTATTGTGCTTTGCTGTTTTGATAGTTTGTATTATGTATTTAATTTGTGTATTTGTAAGAACTCTGCTTAAATCCTGTCTCTATAAAGCAACGTTTGTTTAAATGAAAGAATTTCACGATTGCAATGATTTTCTCTTTGAATCTCTTCACATGGTTTATCATATATGATATCTTTTGAAATACAATGCATATGTTGAGGGGGAGCTTGTTAAAGCAAACCCAAGTACTAATCCAGTTTGTAAGTTATTTTGTCATCATCAAAAAGGGGGAGAATGTTGAATTAAGAAGTTTTGATGATTCCAAATCAACTCTCAAGAGCTTGGAATAAAAGATATCAAAGGTGCACAAAGAGTTCAAGTGATGAAATTCTGGAGTAATCCGTGCAAGATTTATTGTAGGATCACTAGTTATGTTTAAGTATGGGTAAAAGACTTTGATTTGATGAAAAGATGTTTTAAAAACTTGATTTTATGAAATACTTGAAAAATACCCACCAACAGACGAAATTTGAAAAGTTTACATTGAACTGTCATGTTGGAAATTCGAACTTTGGCTTTGGAAATTCGAATTTCGAGTTAAAACTGAATAAGTATGTAGAGATGCCTCTCTGACAGACAAATTTTGATTTTCCAAAATTTGAATTTTCATAAGTGTCTGAAAGAAGCTGTTAAGCAACAAACGAACTTTGGGTTTTGAACATTCGAATTTCAGGCAAAATGAAATTTATGAAAACTGAAGAAATTCATCTGAAACAATGTTAAAGTTCATTTGAAATCAAGATCATATTGAGTTTCAAAATTGCTCTCTGACAGACGAATTTTGAACATGGAAATTTGAATTTCAGAAGCTAAAGTTGTGAGTCTGTTGAAATGACATGATGACATATGAAGGACAATGTTTACAAATTCGAATGTTGAAGTAAGTCTGAAAAAGAGGTCTCTCTGACAGACGAACTTTACTCTTTGAAAATTCAAATTTTGAAGTAAATGAACTACTATGCCTCTTGAGCCTACTGCGGACAGATGAATTTTGGGGTTCCAAAATTTAATTTTGAGGGCACTGTAACAAATTGAAAATACTGTTCACACTTAACAGAAAAACTTTCTTCTTGAAAATTCGTATGTCATAACATAAAAACATTTTCTAAGTTTCAAAATTCGAATTTCACTTCATGAACAGACAAACTTCAGTATTTCAACGTTGGAAGCTTTAACCTTCAGTTCCTTCGAAATTCGTCTGTTGATCAACCAAAATTCGAATTTCAGTATGTCAGAAGCATTAAATGCGGTTGGTTAACGGATAGTTTTTCAGAATAACCATTGGATAACTTCCCCAACAGATAGATTTTGTCTCTAACGACTAGTTGGGATCTAAATCTATAAATACAACATCATTTGAAGTTGTGGGTAACGAATCAAACTTTGTATATACTGAAATTCTGTCAAATCTTCTACTCAAAGACTTTTACCCTCTTACTTCAATACTTGTACTTCAACTTTCATATTCACTCTATTCAAGAGAGTTTCATCTTTGTAAACAATCTAATCTTCATCTGGAAGATAGATTTACTTGTGAGGAAATATCACAAGGGATTGTAAAGCACTTTGTGAAAGTGCAGAAAGAGATTGAGTGAGCTCTAGAATACAGAGCACTGAAGTTGTACTGTGGCATTTGCAAGAAGCCCGTTGAATTCTTACTGAATAGTGGAAAATCTCAAGAGTTGTCTTGGGGACTGGACGTAGGTCAAGAGGAGAGACCGAACCAGGATAAATATAAGAGTTTTTCTTCTCTCTATCACTACTCTTTTATCTTACTACTTTATACTCTGTTTTTCTATCATACCTTGCTTTCTTCATTATTTTCACTTTGTATAGAAAATTTTAATCTTCCCAATTCACCCCCTCTTGGGAAGTCAGCCTAACTAACAATGTGCTCCCTCCTTCTTCTTGTGCTTGTGCTACTGCTTCCTCTCTTTCCTTATGTCTCACACGTCCAAAACAAGGCCAAGAGGGAGTATATATAAAATTTTGCAACCAATGAATTTTTGCCACCTAAAGTTCTTGAAGATTCTTGATATTTCATAGAAAATATTAAAGAAACTCCATTTCATCATGTGCTGCTTGTTGAGCACAAATTTAAGGGCATTTTAGTCCAAAAATATTGTACTTCTATTTATCCAAATATATCATGGATCGGTCTAAACAAATAAAGCTACTTTAGCAGTACATTTTACTATTATTGGGACACCAGTTTTAACTATATTGGGATATAAAATTACCATGATATCTTATTCCAATTTGTCCAAATATAGGGCCCACATACATTTTTCTTGCTTTATCTGCTTTTTGTGGGGCTTACAGAGCCTTTTTTTTTTTCATATTGTGCACTTTTGAATGCTCGGCACAAATTTTTTTCACATAAATTCCATTAACTCCAATGCATAATTTTGTTTTCACATAAAATTTGCACAATTCTGATTTTACCCTTGGTTAGGGCCAAAATACAAATTTTAAAACTTTTGAGCATTTTTCTGTTATTTTCCCAGGGACTAAAAGACATAATTTTCCTTCCCAGGATCATTTTGCAATTTTGTACTTCTTATGCTCCTAGCCTGAAAAATTATCCTTTTATGCTTTTTCTTATTTAAAACATACATTTTAGGCTATTTATTACATTTTCATATTATAGCATAATATTATCATGTTATATTTTTTATTTGTGCTTTTCTTTAATTCTAGTGAAAGCATATCATACTTATCTTCTTAAATAGTTCATAATCATTCTTTGGGCATATCATAACCATCTTTTGCATAGCCTTATACATCACTGAGGCATAGCATAATCTCTTTTATCTAGCCCTGAAAATTGAGATGTTACATCTCTTCAGTCAAATTGTCATAACAAGATCCTTAGCTTGTCCTACCAAGGTGAACTTTCAAACAAACCTAGTTTTTAGGA
The DNA here is from genome assembly GCA_026686845.1 of Adenanthera pavonina. NCBI lineage: Eukaryota > Viridiplantae > Streptophyta > Magnoliopsida > Fabales > Fabaceae > Adenanthera > Adenanthera pavonina. Next base: position 2,373,940 of record JAIVEN010000019.1, on the reverse strand, counting down.
ATTTAAGCTTGTCATAACAAGGAGTAACATCCTAGGAAACTTGTTCTAACAACCTTGAGCTTTAGTTTCTGGTTTTCCTCAAGTTGGTAGCTTGTTCTAACAACTGTGGTAGATTGTCATGAAATCGTCTCTAAGCTTTGCTTCTAAAACTTAGAATAGTGCTCAATTTTCTAACAAGGTGCCTACTTTGTCATGAGAACTTGGTTCAATATAATATTCCTATTTTTAAGGGATATTATAAAATGAATAAAAGATAAGAAATGAAGCGAGACGAAAAGGTTATATACTCAGACTCTAGAAGAAATTAATTTCTCATCTAATTTTCAGAACAAGTTATATTTGATCTTTAATTGGAATTAATTTTCCATATGGTTCTTAGCAATAGGGGTATACACATAAACTCGTGACCCGATTGGCCCGGTCCTCCCGATCAGGCATTGGGCTAGTTATGAGTTGTTCAGCTTGGCCCGTATTATATATATATATATATTTTTAAAAAAAAAATCTATTATTTTGTATATATTAATTTGATTTTATAAGATATTTTTTTGCATCTATGTTATGCAATATATTTATTATATAATTACAATGAAAAATATTTTAGGATTTTGATATTTTAATTTTATTTAAAATTTTAAATTGATTTCTTAATTTAATATTATGTGAAAATAATATATAGTAGTAAATATTTGTAATTTTTTAAAAAATTAATTTCTATTCTAACTTTATTTTTCAAGGAAATCTATTTTTATATAAATAAGTATGTTTTTGTTAATAGATAAATTAGTTTTTTATTTTAATTTTTAATGTTTTAAAAATTTATTTGATACTGGGCTGGCCCGACCCTGATGCCGTACCTAGCCCAGTTTGCCCCAACAATAATTGGGCCAGGCAATGGGTGGGGGTGATCCCTGACCCAACTCAACTTGTGCACATCCTTATTTAGCAAAAATTAATTTCAAAACTTACCCCAGAAAATATACAATATACCACTTGAATGAAAGCTCATCCCGGACTGAGCAAACGGTGTAAGTATTACATAGCTAGAAGGACTAGATTGAGAGATAGACTAATTTGAAATTTAATGTGAATAGTGCAAAAAAAATTTGTCTTTTGGTAAAATTACATAAAAGTACACAAAAGAATAGATAATTACATTTTAACCCGATTCAAGGGCAAAACGGTTATTTCCCAGATTAGAGGTAAAATGTGAATATTTCATTTAATGCCTAAAAAAATGTTGATATCATTAAATGCATAAAAAACTAGGAAAATGAAAAGATATGGTTAAGCGTGAAGAATAATAAAGAGGTCATTTTTTCTGATTAAATGAAAAGTTAAGAAAATTATATTTTAACCCCAAGAATAAAAAATTTTTGCATTCTAGTCCCTTAAGACTTGAGAGAATTCAAAAAGAGAAAGAGGTTTGGGAAAATTACATATAAGACCCAAAAGTTTTAAAAATTATAAATTTTTTCTGGGTCAAGAAAATTTTTGAAAATATAAAAAATTATAGTCAAAATGAAGCTTTCAATGAGTTAAGCCCAATGGAATATAATATGAAATTTATTAAGATTAAAATAATATTTATTTGATAATTAGGATTTAATATTAATATTTTACCAATAAAAGTCAGTTTAGATTACAAGAAAAGATAGTACTAATTTAATAACACTGAATGGACCTTGATAAAATATGTATTGGATCAAGATAATGATTTTAATCCAAAAGAAATTCTTGGATAATCTTGTACCAATTTAGTGATAATTTTGATAAAAATACTGAATCAGTATGGGTAAATTTAATCGATAAAGAGTATTTTAGTCCATAAAAATTATTGAAGCAATTTTTGGCAAAAAAATAAGGTGAGCCACGTATGGACACAAGTGGAATTTTCCAAAAGTTTTTTTAAGAAGAAAAAGCAATAAAGTCAAAAATAAAGTTAATTAAATTACTTTATTACTTAAATATCCTATTAAGTCATAAAGCTTCATCTTCTTCAGCCTATCTCATGCCTGAACCAAAGGATAAAGAGGGGGAGAATGTATGAAACTTAAAGCTCAAAGGGACAGAACAAGAAGTAATCTCATGGTCCTAAACTTCTAAGGTAGATTTCTATAGCTACTATCTTGTATATACTTGATTATTGTAGTGTTTTATGGATTATTTCTCTCCACTTGTTAGCAAGGCTGACTTCCCAAGAGGGGGGGCGAATTGGGAAGATTGAAATTTTTCTGCACAAAGTGAAGTGGGTGAAGATATCACCGTGTAATGAAAACAACGAGTAAAACAGAGTAAGCTGATAAGTAAGGATAAGGAGAAGAAGACTCAGTGATTTATCCTGGTTCGGTCTATCCACTTGACTTACGTCCAGTCCCCAAGACAACTCTTGAGATTTATCCACTATACAGCAAGAATTTCAACGGGCTTCTTGCTAATGCCACAGTACACAAGTATGCTCTGTTCCTGAGCTCTCTCAAACTCTCTAAGCACTTCCTCTATGTGCTTTCCCAATCCCCTTGTGAATTCCCCTCACAAGTAAATCTTTCTTCCAGATGAAGAGTAGATTATTTACAAATGTATAACTCTCTTGAATAGAGTAGATATGAAGGTTAAAGTACAGATAATGAAGTTGAGAGGGTAAAAACTTTTGAGAAGAAGATTCAGCAGAAATTCGGTATATACAAGTTTGATTTGTTACCCATAACTTCAAATGATGTTATATTTATAGTTTTAGGTCTCAAATATCCGTTAGAGACTTAAATCTATCCGTTGGGGAAGTTATCCAACGGTTACTCTGAAAAACTATCCGTTTACTAACCGTATTTAATGTTTCTGACACACTGAAATTCGAATTTTGGTTGGTCAACAGACGAATTTCGAAGGAACTGAAGTTTAAAGCTTCCAACGTTAAAATACGAAGTTCGTTTGTTAATAGAGTGAAATTTGAATTTTGAAACTTATAAAATATTTTCACAATGTGACATACAAATTTTCAAGAAGAAAGTTTTTCTGTAAGTCGTGAACAGTGTTTTCAATTTTCTACAGTACCCTCGAAATTCAAATTTTGGATGCCTAAAATTCGTCTGTCCATTGAACGTTCAAAGAGGCACAGTAGATCACTTTCTTCGAAATTCGAATTTTGCCATAGTGAAATTCGTCTGTCAGAGACCGGTTTTAAAACTTAATTTATTCTTGATCTCAGATGAACTTTAACATTGTTTCAGACGAATTTCTTCTGTTGACTCAAGTTGTGTTTTGTCTAAAATTAGAATTTTGAAAGAATGAAATTCGTCTGTCTTAAAGAAGTTCCTTTCAGACTTATATGAAAATTCGAATGTTGCAAAGTCAAAGTTCGTCTGTCAGAGAGCATTTTTCAAACTAAATTTCTTCTTGATTTCAAATGAACTTTAACATAGTTTCAGACGAATTTCTTTGGTTTTCACAAATTGCATTTTGTCTGAAATTCGAATTTTGAAACTGTGAAGTCCGTCTGTCACTAAAAAGGCTTCTTTCAGGCTTGATGAAAATTTGAATTTTGGATGACCAAAATTCGTCTGACAGAGAGACATCTCTTTAGACTTATTCAGTTTTAGCTCGAAATTCGAATTTCCAAAGGCAAAGTTTGAATTTCCAACCTGACAGTTCAGTTTAAACTTTCAAACTTCGTCTGTTTGTGAGTATTTTTCAAATAAGTAAAGATTTAACTTCAAATCAAGGTTTGAAAACATCTTTTTCTCAAATCAAAATCTTTTACCCAATCACAACTAAAATTAAAGATCCTACAAGAGATCTAACAACAAATACTCAGAAAATCTTCACTTGAAACAACTTTGATCTCCTTTGATATCTTTAATCCACACTCTTGAGTGTTGGTTTGGAATCATCAAAACTCTTGATTCAACATTCTCCCCCTTTTTGATGATGACAAAACAACTCACAAACTGGATTAGTACTTGGGTTTGCTTACACAAGCTCCCCCTCAACATATGCATTATAGTTCATAAGATATCATTTCCAACAGATTAAGTGAAGAGATTCAAAGCCCAAAACATTGCAACCAAGAACATAATTTAATAAAATTGTTGCAATACATATTTCAATTTAAGATCAGTTCTTTAAAATATCAAACAAGCAAATACAATCAAACAACTAAAACAAGATACAACAGGAAGATTCAGCCTAAGATCTAAAGCAATCACTTCTTCTTTGGCTTAGTCTTCTTGCTGTATGTCTTTCCTTTCTCGGATGACTCAGCAGATTTTCTAGCTTGCTTGGTCCCAGTTTGCTTTATCTTCTCCCCCATTTTGTCATCATCAGAAAGCCCAACAAAGTCCATTGGAAGAGGAATCTGAGAGATAGGAATAGCACGAAGAGGGACAGGAGCAAAAGGAATCTCTGGCTGAACTGATGCCGCAGGCTCAGGGCTAGGTTCTTCATCTTCATCATCATCAGAGACCTCAAGCAGCTCTTGCATTTCCTGCCTGGAAAGAGCTAGTCGAGCTCTCTATTCCTCTAAAAGCCCATAAGCAGCAAGAGAAGGAGAGGCTGGTTCAGGAGGAGGAAACATTTCTTCAAGCCTTCTCCTTTGAGCTAGCAGAAGGGCATTGTGAGCAATAGCTTCAAAATCAATAACAGTCACAATGCTCCTTTCCTCATTGAGTGCAGCTTGCAGAAATGGTGAAGCAAATATGGATGCTACTAGCTGCTCAACTTGCTCAGACTCTTGGGTGGAAAGGATAGAGTCTTGTCCAACTGCGTCAGTAGGCTTAAGAGGGCTATATTCCTGTAGACCCTCTTCCTCTATGCCATAGTCCAAGGGAGGACCAGGACTTGCCTCATTGCTGGAGACCTTTGGAGTGCCAGCTAGTTCAGTCTTTTGCACACCAACACCAGGGACAGGAGAATCCAACTCAAACGGACTTGGAGGCACAGGAGATGGAGACAGAGTAGGCTCAGGGACACCAGGCTGAGGTGAAGCTGAAGTGGTAGGAATTGCATTTCTTATCTCTTCATAAGCATCAGCCACCACTTTCATATTCACAGCCAACTGATGGATCTGATCTTGTAGATGAGCAAATTTGGCATTTTGCTCATCCCTAATGCTGAGAATGAGTGTTGACAGGCTGTCAAACAACTCAGTGATCTTTGTTGGCTTGGCCCGTGAGGAGGGAGTGGAAGGAGGGTGAATAGGCCTGGAGGGAGATGGAATAGGTTGAGAAGGCTAAGGTATAGATCTGTCAAGGGCCTCAGAAGTGCCTTCTTGTTGGAGGGATGCATCAGCAACAAAGAACAAGTCTTCAGATTTCCCTGCTCCCTTTCCAATCCATCTTCCTTCATCTCTTTCAATACTCATCCTTTGCAATTCCTCTTCTTTGAAGGCCTCAGTAAGTTTCCCTTTCCCCTTTTCAATGTGTTGAATCCTAGCATACTGCAGGATTCTTGAAATAATTGCTGCATAGGGGAGTGTGGAATCCTTCCTTTGATCCCTTGCCTTTATCATACGCTGGAGGATGATATGACCCATATTAATTAGTTTCCCACGTATGATAGCTGTCACTACATGAGCCTCTGCCCTGGTTATCAAATTGAAGCTTTCACCTTTGTTGAATATGATCCTGGACACAATGTAGTGCAGGATCCTCACTTGAACACTGAGATCTGTGGGCTTCAACAGATTTATTGTGGGCCTATTCTCCCTTCTTCTGAATAAGGTGTCCAAGATGGTGATTTCTTTGTAATTCAGAAAGGAGCCACCTTCTTCATCAGCTGTGCTAGCCTCGTCCATATACCCAGAGGCTGTGATGTCAATTTTCAACCCATCTTGTCCTTGAATTTCCAGCACCTCGTTCAATATTTCATCAGCAAGCCAAATGGTCCTTGATCTCAAGTTGACCTCCCATTTCTTTTTCTTACTGTTGTATTGAAGAGAGGCATGCCAAGTCTTCACTACCTCTTCATCATACTTTTCAGCAATTTCCAACAAGTTCTTATATCTTATCAACCATATTCCAGCATCAAAGTTGTTAGATATTAAGAATTGTTCCATATTCACACAGTGAGGCTTGATTACCTTTTTGCTGAAAAATTTGGTAGAATACTCTTCTTGAATCTCAGGAGTACTCCATAGTGGTCGTGTAGTAAGCTCATATTCTCCAGATTGTGTAGAAGAAGAGGAAGCAACAGCAGCAGTATCAGCAGAAACAGGAACCGAAGATTTTGCAAATTTTGATGAGGAGGGTCCTGCTTTCTGCGAATCTGCCTTGGATGATGATTTCTGGCGTTTGGAAGGGGTAGCTTTACTGGGTTTGGCTTTTCTCTTGGATTTCTCTCCTTCCTTTGTAGCATATTGAGATTTTACTGCCCTTTTTGGCCGAGCTCCAGCTTTCCCTGCTTCAGGATTTTTGACTCTTGCCATTTCTCGGTTGAATGATGCAGAATGTGGCTGAGAATAAGTGTATGGGATGCGAATGGAAGTTTAAATGGTGAAGAATGACGATTTTTGGACAGGAGTTAAGAGGATTGAAGAGAGAATCAGAACAAACTTGGAGGAGTTACAAATAGGGTTGCGTCTGTTCAAGAGAAAATCGTCGGTTTTAACGTATATAACCGTCTGACAAACGAATTTTGAGGGGTAAAAATTTTAACTTCGGGCAGTTACAAGTTAAACCGTTCAGCAAAGCTTGCTGACAGATGAATTTTCATTTGAAAGTTCATCTGACAGAGACTTGGATCAAGCAGTACAAGCACAACAGACGAATTTTGTTTCAACAAAGTTCGAATGTTGAAGAGAAACTAGCAGGCATGAATCAAAACATCAACCAATAGACGAATTTAGCATGCAGAACATCATCTTTCAAGCATTCATCATGAAGAACATGATTCAACAGACGAATTTTGAACTGAAAATTCGAATTTTTCAACTTTTGTAAAGGTTGTCCAGCAGTCGTATGTTAAGAAGTGATAATTCGTATAACAGTGATGGACAAACATAACTTTGAAAATTTTTGTTCTTGAAGATTCGAACTTCCATATTCAACAGACGAATTTCGAGGCATTAGTGAGAACTGTTACAAAGTATAACAGGTCGAAGTTCGTCTGTTGGTCACTTAAAATTCGAATGTTGACCATGTTGACCAGTACAAAAACACAGTTTATGAAGCAAAATGTGTCTAACAACATTTGAAATGCAAACATCATCATTAAAAACTTACAGAATGGATCCAGAACTTAGGATTTTTGTCATTTACTTCACTTTGTGGTTGTTCCAGTCTGATATGCTCCAATCTTCAAGTGTATAGCCATTTAATCTTGCGAGGAGCACCTGCAACTTAAATTAAACACTCTCCGATGCTGAAGTTAGAATTAATTGAATATTGAAAATTCTAAAGATAGAATTACACAGGAATAACTTACAGTTCATTGGGATTTACCATTCCCAATTCTCTCCTTATTTTGCATTGCCTGTCTTCTGATAGAGGTTTTGTGAGTATATCAGCAATTTGATCCTCTGTTGGGATGTACTCTAGCTTAACTTCTCCTTTTAGAACGTGATCCCTGATGAAATGGTGTCTAACTTCAATATGTTTTGTCCTTGAATGCATGATAGGATTCTTGGTGATATTTATGGCACTTTGGTTGTCACACATGATTGGTATCTCTTTCATTTTAACCTCAAGATCCTCAAGCTGCTGCTTCATCCAGATGACTTGGGCACAACAGCTTCCAGCTGCAACATACTCAGCTTCTGCAGTGGATAGGGCCACACTGTTTTGCTTTTTGCTGAACCATGAAACTAGGGATCCTCTAAGAAACTGACAAGTTCCACTTGTGCTTTTTCTGTCAGTTTTGGATCCTGCAAAATCAGCATCAGTGTATCCTTTGAGATCTTCTCCATTGCCTTTTGGATACCAAAGACCCATCTGTGATGTTCCAATAAGATATCTGAAAATTCTTTTCACAGCTGTTGCATGGGTCTCTTTGGGGCATGATTGGAACCTTGCACACATACAGACACTGAACATAATGTCAGGTCTGCTGGCAGTTAAGTACAGCAAGGATCCAATCATTCTTCTGTACTGAGTAATGTCAAACATCTTCCCATTCTCATCCATGTCCAGTTTGGTTGCAGTAGCCATAGGTGTTCCCATTGGCTTGGCATTCTCCATTCCAAACTTCTTTAGCAGCTCTTTCAGATACTTGGATTGGCTGAGGAAGATGTCATCATCTCGCTGTCTGATTTGCAATCCAAGGAAGAAATTGAGTTCACCCATCATCGACATCTCGAATGCTCCCTGCATTAACTCAGAAAATTTTTTGCAAAGAGCCTCATTAGTGGCACCGAAAATAATATCATCAACATAAATTTGAACAATTAGTAAATCTTTATTTTCTTTTTTAGTAAATAAGGTTGTGTCAACTTTGCCTCTATTGAATCCTTTTTCACTTAGAAAATTGCTCAGTCTCTCATACCATGCTCTAGGGGCTTGTTTTAAACCATAAAGAGCTTTCTTCAGTTTATAAACATGGTTCGGTTTTGTAGAATCCTCAAAGCCTGGAGGTTGATCTACATAGACCTCTTCCATGATATATCCATTCAGAAAAGCACTTTTTACATCCATTTGATATAGCAAAATGTTTTTCATACATGCATATGCTAACAGTATTCTTATAGCCTCTAATCTAGCTACTGGTGCAAAGGTTTCTTCAAAATCAATACCTTCTTCCTGATTATAACCTTTAGCAACCAGTCTAGCTTTATTTCTGATTATTATTCCAGATTCATCAAGTTTATTTCTGAAAACCCATTTGGTACCAATGACAGGATGATTTTTGGGCCTAGGCACTAAATCCCAAACTTGATTTATTTCAAACTGATTTAGTTCATCTTGCATAGCCAAAATCCAGTAATCATCAGTTAGACTTCTTCAGCACATTTGGGTTCAATTTGAGAAATGAAAGCACAGTTTAGCATTTGATCCCTTAACTGTTTTCTGGTTTTGACTCTCTCTTGAACATTACCTATCACTTGATCAACAGGGTGATTCCTTTGATATCTCCAAGCTCTAGGGAGTTCTTGAGATGTTTCTTCATTATTTTCATCAAACTCTTGCTCCTGGATATCTTCCTCTGTGTTAACAGATTCAGATATCTTTGGAGGTTGAGTTTTACTTTTATCGGAAATGCCCAGTTTTTCAAAGTTGAAAGCAAGATCATCCTCATTGGTAGCATGTTTTGAAACAGTTTCATTTTCAATGAAAACAACGTGCACAAACTCTTCTACCACATTTGATCTTTTGTTATAAACTCTATATGCCTTACTCCTACTAGAATATCCTAGAAATATACCTTCATCGGATTTGGCATCGAACTTACTCAGATTTTCTTTTTCATTGTTGTGAATGAAGCATTTGCATCCGAACACATGGAGATGGGACAGATTTGGCTTTCTCCCCTTGTACAGCTCGTATGGAGTCTTTCCAAGGATGGGTCTGATGTAGGCTCTGTTGATGATGTAACTTGCTGTGTTCACTGCATCAACCCAAAACACTTGAGAAAGTTCCTTCTCATTCAGCATAGCTCTGGCCATTTCTCCAATAGTTCTGTTCTTCCTTTCTACTACTCCATTTTGTTGAGGAGTCCTTGGTGCTGAGAAGTTGTGGTCAATTCCATGCTCATTGCAGTATTCCAGGAAGTATGCATTTTCTAATTCTCCTCCATGATCTGACCTGATAGACACAATAGAAATACCTTTCTCATTTTGCACTTTCTTAGCTAAGGTTACAAATGCATCAAAGGTATCACTTTTAGAGGAAAGAAATAATATCCAAGTGAATCTAGAATAATCATCTACAATTACAAGCACATACAGATTACCACCAAGACTCTTTACCCTAGAAGGTCCAATTAAGTCCATATGCAGCAACTCAAGTGGTCTAGTTGTTGTAACTATGTTTTTAGATTTGAAGGATGATTTAATTTGTTTTCCTTTTAAGCATGCATCACATTCTTTATCCTTTTCAAAAGATATTTTTGGCAAACCAGTAACTAGCTCATTTTTAACCAGTTTAGACAATTGATTCATATTAACATGAGCTAATCTCCTATGCCATAACCAACTATCATTATTTTGACTAATTAAGCACACAGAATCTAAGGGAGGAAGTTCATCAAGATCAATAGTATAACAATTACCATCCCTTTGAGCTTTTAGGATTACTTTGTGATCACTTTTTCTGATGACCAGGCAAAACTTTGAGTCAAATAGCACCCAGTTTCCCCTATCACAGGTCTGACTCACGCTCAGCAAATTGTGGTTGAGGCCAATTACAAATAGCTCCTCTTCAATGGATGTTTCTGGATTTTTCCCCACAATGCCAATGCCAACGATTTTGCCATATTGATCACCTCCAAAGGTCACCTTTCCTCCTTTCTTGTCTCTAAGGGTGATGAACTTCTCCTTATCACCAGTCATGTGGCTTGAGCAGGCACTGTCCATATACCATTTATTGCTTTTCTTAGTTTTAAGACAGACCTACAAGTCAATATTCATGTTTTCTTTTTAGGTACCCAAATTTGCTTGGGTCCTTTTTGGTTAGTAGATCTTTCCCTAGATGCAGATGCAACTCTGGGAACCCATTCAACTTTCCTGCTAAGTCCATTTTTCTTTAAAATACAGGAACTGGAAATGTGTCCCTTTTTGTTGCAGAAATGACATGTAGTGAAGGGACTGCTAGATTGAGAAGCAGGAAGAAAACAATGCACATAATACTTCTGTCTAGCATGCCTTGGTTGATTATATGTCTCAATGTGAGGTGATGCATTATTTTTCTTCTTATTGTTCTCAGCATGCATAAAATGTCTCCTATATGCATTTTGGTTTTTCTTCCTAATCTTTTCCTTGACAGCACATGGATCATAGCCAAGACCAGCTTTTCCTTGTGAAATTCTTTGGCTCCCCATCAAGGCAAACAACATATCTTTACCTCTAGTGAGCCTAGACATGCTTTTAACTAAGTAATCATTAGTTTGCTTAAGTTCAGTGCATGAAGTACAGCAAACAGATTCAGCAGTAGGTAAAGAAGTAATTTCAGAGATTGTGCTTTGAGATTCCAGCTTATTTATCTTCTTCTTTGCCAGTTTTAGTTCTTTAGCAACTTTAATGAAATCATCATGAAGCTCATGAAATGCATCCAGCAATTCAGAATAGGAAGGTTCAGATTCATATACCTCTTCTTCCTGATCACTGCTGCATGAGGGTATGGCTTCCTCAGAAGCAAGTGCCATCAGACAAATGTTGGCAATCTCATCTTCATCTTCTTCTTCCTCATCTGAGCTGTTGCCCCATATGGATGAGATGTAGGCTTTCTTCTTCTTCCCTTTGTCAGCAACTTTCTTTTCTTTTTCTTGCTTCTTGAGGAATTGGGGGCAGTCCCACTTTATGTGTCCCTGCTTCTTGCACTCATAGCAAGTCACAGGTTCTTTTGCCTCTTTCTTGCTTTCTCCAGCAGCTCCCTTCTTGAAGAATCTCTTGTTCTTCTTCTTGCTGTAAAATCTTCCGAATTTTCTGACCATCATAGCCAGAGTTTCCTCATCCAACTCATCCTCTTCGTCAGATTCCTCTTCCTTTTCATCAGCAGCTTTGAGGGCAAGGCCTTTCTTCTTTCTGTCCAGCCCAGCTTCCTTGAGAGCTTTGATTTTTCCTTCATACTCTTCAAGGCTGCCAAAGAGAGCTGTGACAGAGGCCATTGATTCTCCTCTGGCTTCTTCTATTGCTGTCACCTTGGGCTGCCATTCCAGAGGGAGAGCTCTGAGTATCTTTCTTACTTTCTCAAACTGAGTGTATTCCTTTCCCAGGCTCTTCAATTGATTCACAATGAGAGTAAATCTCTTTTGGAGCTCCTTTATCATTTCTCCTTTAGCCATTCTGAAGCTTTCATACTCCCCAATACACGTGTTCAGTCTGTTCTCCCTAACTCCAGATGTTCCTTCATGTGCAATCTGCAGAGTATCCCACATTCCTTTTGCAGTGGTGCATTGCGAGACTCTGTAGAATTCATCCTGGTTCAGGGCACTGACTAAACAATGCTTTGCTTTGAGATTCAGTAAGACTCTCCTTCTGTCTTCATCATTCCATTCTGCTTCCAGCTTCTCTTTGTATCTTTCACCTTCAGTTAAGGCCATTGGGACGAAATCTCCTTTTTCAATAACTGACCAAATGTCAAGATCAATTGATTGGAGGTAGATCTGCATCCTCATCTTCCAGTACCCATAATGCTCTCCACTGAAGCCTGGTGGTCTGTTAGTATTGTTCCCTTCAGGAAGTATACTCTCTCCAAAGCCAGCCATCTTTATTCCCGGAATGTAAAATCCTATGAATGGGAATCCGGGCTCTGATACCACTTGTTAGCAAGGCTGACTTCCCAAGAGGGGGGGTGAATTGGGAAGATTGAAATTTTTCTGCACAAAGTGAAGTGGGAGAAGATATCACCGTGTAATGAAAACAACGAGTAAAACAGAGTAAGCTGATAAGTAAGGATAAGGAGAAGAAGACTCAGTGATTTATCCTGGTTCGATCTATCCACTTGACCTACATCCAGTCCCCAAGACAACTCTTGAGATTTATCCACTATACAGCAAGAATTTCAACGGGCTTCTTGCTAATGCCACAGTACACGAGTATGCTCTGTTCCTGAGCTCTCTCAAACTCTCTAAGCACTTCCTCTATGTGCTTTCCCAATCCCCTTGTGAATTCCCCTCACAAGTAAATCTTTCTTCCAGATGAAAAGTAGATTGTTTACAAATGTATAACTCTCTTGAATAGAGTAGATATGAAGGTTAAAGTACAAATAATGAAGTTGAGAGAGTAAAAGCTTTTGAGAAGAAGATTCAGCAGAAATTCGATATATACAAGTTTGATTTGTTACTCATAACTTCAAATGATGTTATATTTATAGTTTTAGGTCTCAAATATCCGTTAGAGACTTAAATCTATCCGTTGGGGAAGTTATCCAACGGTTACTCTGAAAAACTATCCGTTTACCAACCGTATTTAATGTTTCTGACACACTAAAATTTGAATTTTGGTTGGTCAACAGACGAATGTCGAAGGAACCGAAGTTTAAAGCTTCCAACATTAAAATACGAAGTTCGTCTGTTAATAGAGTGAAATTCGAATTTTGAAACTTATAAAATATTTTCACAATGTGACATACGAATTTTCAAGAAGAAAGTTTTTCTGTAAGTCGTGAACAGTGTTTTCAATTTTCTACAGTACCCTCGAAATTCAAATTTTGGATGCCTAAAATTCGTCTGTCCATTGAACGTTCAAAGAGGCACAGTAGATCACTTTCTTCGAAATTCGAATTTTGCCATAGTGAAATTCGTCTGTCAGAGACCGGTTTTAAAACTTAATTTATTCTTGATCTCAGATGAACTTTAACATTGTTTCAGACGAATTTCTTCTGTTGACTCAAGTTGTGTTTTGTCTAAAATTAGAATTTTGAAAGAATGAAATTCGTCTGTCTCAAAGAAGTTCCTTTCAGACTTATATGAAAATTCGAATGTTGCAAAGTCAAAGTTCGTCTGTCAGAGAGCATTTTTCAAACTAAATTTCTTCTTGATTTCAAATGAACTTTAACATAGTTTCAGACGAATTTCTTTGGTTTTCACAAATTGCATTTTGTCTGAAATTCGAATTTTGAAACTGTGAAGTCCGTCTGTCACTAAAAAGGCTTCTTTCAGGCTTGATGAAAATTTGAATTTTGGATGACCAAAATTCGTCTGACAGAGAGACATCTCTTCAGACTTATTCAGTTTTAGCTCGAAATTCGAATTTCCAAAGGCAAAGTTCGAATTTCCAACCTGACAGTTCAGTTTAAACTTTTAAACTTCGTCTGTTTGTGAGTATTTTTCAAATAAGTAAAGATTTAACTTCAAATCAAGGTTTGAAAACATCTTTTTCTTAAATCAAAATCTTTTACCCAATCACAACTAAAATTAAAGATCCTACAAGAGATCTAATAGCAAATACTCAGAAAATCTTCACTTGAAACAACTTTGATCTCCTTTGATATCTTCAATCCATGCTCTTGAGTGTTAGTTTGGAATCATCAAAACTCTTGATTCAACACATTTTACCTTTGAAAGCTTCAACCTAGAGAGAGTAGAGAGAGAAAATGGAGTTATGAAGAAATTGCATCATGAAAAGTCATAGAAATCTTTTAAGATGCAAGAATATACTATTAGATTTCAAGTTTGTTGGATAAATATTTTTCTACAATTTTCTCTATTTTTTTGCTATTTAGGGTTTATGAAAAAAAAAGGTTATTTCATGATTTTGACCCCAAAAATGGATTCCTTGGGTTCAAAATAGGTAAGTACAAGTGTGTTGTACAAAAGAAAATCAAAGGATAGCAAAGTGAAATTTCTAGGTTTTGTATGCACACTTTGTGAAGTGGACCATTGAAACAATAGCTTATGACCATATTTTATGTTGCAATAGTGGTCAAGGAAGTTGTGGAAAGCTAAAGAAAGGAAGTACAAAGTGTGAAAAGCAAGGGAGACTTCTAAGGTAACAAACTTCCTATTTATACTTCATTTTATCATAATTGATTTTCATGAAGTTATTACTATGCCATATGTTTATAATGATATCTTGTGATGAATTAGATGATTGGCTTAGGTGTTTGATGAGGCTTAAGTCCTCAAGATGTCTATTTTATAAAATGAAACTCTACCAAAATTTTTTACAAAAAAACTATGGCATTGATTGTTTCAAGTATTTGATGAATGATTTTATGATATTTCAATGTTTTGTATAATAATATGATTGTATGAATGGGTTGCTGCTACTGAGATTCTTTGAATCTCACCCTTTAAAATTACCTCCATGCCTAGGGGCAAGATATGGCAATGGTTCAAAGGAGATAAAAGTAAGGAGAAGAATGGTGACGACTAGAGATTATGATGCTATGTTTTGTTTTAATAGTTTTGTGTAATTTGTATAAGTCCTACCAAGCTCTAACACACATTAAATGTAGCAGGTGAAAATTAAAGCAATCTTAGTAATGACTAGTTAATATCTCTAATGGATATATTTCCTTAAAATATATATAGGACCGTATTTAAGGTGGTGGGTAACAATATTAAGTATTCTAGAGCCAAAATATTGTTACATTGATTCAAAGCCCTTCTTACCATACTTAAATGACTCTTTGAGGTACAATGTTTCTATTATACTCTTATGAGAGAGTTTATCATCTTTAAACACTTCTTTTCTACTTGACTAGATTGCTTAGAGTGAGGAAACTCTAAGAGAGTATTGTAATGACATCTTGTAAGGGTATGGGGATTGATTCAATGGTGTGGTATCCTTTAGGATGTATTGTGGCTTCACAAGTGCCCGGATTAAACTTGTAAGATATGGTAGAAAATCTCAAGTATATTACTTAGGGACTGGATGTAGGCAAGTGGTAGGGTTGAACCAGTATAAATCTTGCTATCTTGATCTTCTTCTCTAGCTTAAGCTTCATCTTCTCGTTATACTCTATTTGCTCCTATTTTTGTGCTTCATATTGATACATTGGATTGTTCTTCATAAAGGAAAAAAAAATTCTAACACCCAATTTGCCCCCCTCTTGGGTAACTAGCCAATCTAATAAAACCTTGGATCATGGTCAGATACTATGCTATTTGGCACTCCATGCAATCTTACTATCTCTTTAACATACAACTGTGCCAATTTGTCCAAGGTATATATCAACTTCATGGCTAAGAAATGTGTTGACTTTGTTAACCTGTCCATTATTACTCAAATTGTATCATATCCTAATGATGTTCTAGGCAATCCCATAATGAAATCCATTGAAATACTATCACATTTCCATTTAGTAATCTTGAGAGGATGTAATATTCCAACTGGCTTCTGGTGTTCAAGTTTCACTTGTTGGCACACTAGGAATTTTGACAGATTGAGTAATATCCCTTTTTATACCAGGCCACCAAAACAGTTTCTTTAAATCATGGTACATTTTTATAATGCCTGAATGAATAGTATATTTACTCTGATATGCCTCTACCAGAATCTTTTCTCTTAACTCGATTACTAGAGGGACATAGGCTCTCCTTTAAAATCTTATTAGGCCATCTTATGATACATTAAAATTTTGTATCTCTCCATAACTTAGCTTCTCTTGAATTATTTTTACGAACTTATCTTCTCGCTGGGCTTTCATTAAATCTTTCAAAAATTTGTTGCCAATGTTGGTCTCATGCATTTGTAAAAATAAATATATATCTCTGAAATCTTCCAGCATTTTTATTTCATTAATCATGATATAAGCCACATAAATAGTCTTTCTACTTAGTGCATCAGCCACTACACTAGCCTTTCCTAGATGGTATTTAATAGAGTGATCATAATCTTTAAGTAATTACATCCAGCGTCTTTGCCTCGCATTTAACTCTTTCTGATCTTCTAAATACTTGAGGCTTTTGGGGTCATAAAATACTTCTATGTTCCCACCATTGAGATAATATCTCTAGATCTTTAGAGCATGTACTATGGCAGTAAGCTCTAAATCATGAGTAGGATATTTTTCTTCATGTGGTTTCAATTGTTGAGAAGCGTAAGCTAGTACTCTACCTTTCTACATTAGAACACAACCTAATCCATGCATAAATCTCTATATCAGGTGTAGTTAACACAGGAGGAAAAGTTAACTCGTGCTTAAGTTCATTAAAATTGTTTTCACAATTCTTGTCCCACACAAAAGATTTATCTTTTCAGGTAAGCCTTGTAAGTGGCAATACTATTCAAGAAAAGTCTTGAATAAATCTTCTATAATAGCTTGCTAAACTAAGAAAATTTCTTATCTTGGTTACAATTCTAGGTTGCTCCCATTTTAGAACAGCATCTACTTTACTGAGATCTATTGCAACCCTGTCCTTGAAGATAACATCCCCTATAAACCACATCTCTGTGAGCCAAAATTCACACTTACTCAGTTTAACATATAGCTTCTTTTCTTTCAAAATTGTCAAAACAATTTTCAAATGCATCTCATGTTCCTCTAAAGATTTGGAGTCTACTAGTATATCATCAATAAAGACCACAACAAACAAATCTAAGTAGGGTTGAAAAATCCTATTCATGTAGTTCATAAACATAGATGGAGCATTTGTCAAACCAAATGGCATTACTAAAACATCATAATGCCTATAGTGAGTTTTAAAAGCATTTTTGGGAATATCTTTAGTCTTTACCCATAATTGATGATACCTGATCATAAATCAATTTTCAAAAACATTGTGGCACCAGCCAGCTGATCTAACAGGTCATCAATTCTAGGTAATGGATACTTATTCTTTATCGTTACTTTGTTCAGTTCCCTATTATCAATGCATAGTCAGACTCTCATCTTTCTTTTTCACAACTAGTACTGGAGCATCCCATAGAGAAACACTAGGTTTAATAAATCCCTTCTCTAGTAGCTCTTTTATATGCTTCTTAAGTTTTGCCAATTCATTCAGGGCCATTCTTTATGGTGCCTTGGAAATTGGGCCTATTCCTAACATTAAATCAATTGCATTGGCTCTAGTGGTAAATCTTTGAAATCCTATGGAAATACTTCTAGAAATTCCCTTACCGCCAGTATCGTTCAATCTCTTCATCAACCTCTACATTTATTAAGAAGAAAACCAAATATGATTGACATCATTTTCCCAAGCATCTATTAGCTTGAGCAATCATTATAAAATTTAGCTTAGTCTTAGTATATGGGACACATTTGGGGATAGGTAGGATCAAGGCTTTATTTTTACAGTCTAGGAGGATATTGTTTGGAAAGTGTAATAACCATAAACATTATTTTAAGAAGGATTTTACTAAATAGTGCAAGAACGAATTGACCAGGACCAAAGGAAAGGGTCAAAAGTTGAGAAAAAGGAGACTTTAAGCATAAAAAGCAATGACACCGCGGTGAGCAATAGTAATACAGTGGTGGACGAGCTTGAATATGGGCTTCTAGACCAAGCCAGTAGTGACTCATGCTGCAGCGAGCTTAAGTGGCACTGTAATACTAGTCATAAATTTTGTTTAAATTAGAAGTCAAAACCAATCATCGACAGAAAGTGTGTGAGAGCCTTCCATGAGCTAAAGGTTCATTGAATCAAAAGTTTTAATGATTCTAAACAACTAGAGCTTGGAAAAGAGAATATCAAAGGAATATGAAAGGACCAAGTGAAGAAATCCAATGAAGAATATGAGAAAACTTAGTTGTTAGGATTTCTCCTTTTGTAACTTGGGTAAAAAGCTTTGATTCTCACTTATTTTTGTTGCCACAAACTTTAAACAAGTGATTCATAGCTATCCTATATTAGCATACGTTAGTTTTGAAAAATATTGACTAATAGATGAATTTTGTTCATTGACTCATAACTATTTTGCGCAAAATTCAAACTTTGCTTGGTGAAATTCAAATATACAGAGGTTTCATTTCTAACAAATGAATTTTAGTTATGAAATTTAAATTTTGGACTAAGTACAATTAGTGAATATGTGCAAAATTTGTATGAAACTTAGTCAAAATTCAAATGTTACCAAACTTCAAAGAGAGTTCAAAGTCACCCTCTTTGACAGACGAACTTTGAACTTCAAATTTCGAGTTTCAAAATAATAACTTGTGAGTCTCATTAGAGCATACCTCTGAAAAATGAATTTTATAGTTTAACATTCAAATTTCACATAGGAGAACTTTTGTGCTATGTTGAACTAGCCTCCGATAGACTATAAACGTGAGATGATTATTCAAACTCAACAGATGCACTTTCAATATGAAAATTCATGTGTTCTAATATGGGATAATTTTGATAAACACAAAATTCGAATTTCACTATGGAACAGACAAATGTTGAAGTTCAACATTGAAATTCTTAATCTTTTATCTTTGCCAAAATTCATATATTGTACCCCAAAATTTGAATTTTGGCATGTCAAATGCATTAAATGTGGTTGGTGAATAGCTATTTCTATAGAGTAACGATTGATTAAAGTTTCTAATGGCTAGATCTTGCATTTAATGACTACTTAAACTACAAATTTATAAATAGAACTTTATTTGGAGTTGTAGGTAACAAATTTAAGTCTAGTTTTACTTAAACTCTTCTAAATTTATTCGACAAAACTTTTTCACTCTTATACTGCATTTATTGTACTTCAGCTTTCATATCTACTCTAATCTAGGCAGTACTTATTCTATGTAAAAATCTTTTCTTCTTCTGGAAGAAGGATTCTATGTGAGGTGATTCATAAAGGGAATTAGGAAACACTTGTAAGAGTGTTGAGTGTAAATTTAGTGTTCTAAGAACAAGGCACTAGTCTATACTGAGGCATTGCAAAAAACCCATTGAATTATTATAGATAGTGAAAATATCAAGTGGTAGCTTGGGAACTGGATGTAGGTCAAGTGGATTATACCAAATTTGGATAAATTTCAGAGTCATTTCTTCCTTTATCTTGCAATTACCTTCATTTCCACCGCACTCTGTTTTTCTGTAAACTTTTGCTTTCACTATAAACTTACATTTTTGTAGAAAAATTTGAACTTCCTAATTTACCCCCTCTTGGGAAGCTTGTTATTCTAACACATGTGACATCTATTCCTATGTTAATCATTCCCAACTCACATGAGACATTCACAGTTCATATAGAAGCTTCGAAGAAAAGTCTAGGATGTGTCTTGATGCAACAAGAGTGGTAGCTTATGCCTCAAGATAGTTGAAGCCTCACGAAGAGAATTACCCTACTCATGATTTAGAGTTGGCAGCGATAGTTTTTGCTTTGAAAATATGGAGACATCACCTTTATGGTGCATAGTTTGAAGTGTTCAACGATCACAATAGTTTGAAGTATCTTTTTTAATTAGAAAGAGTTGAATATGAGGCAACGTCATTAGATAGAGTTCCTAAAGGATTATGATTATGCCTTAAAGTATCACCTTGGTAAGGCAAATGCGGTAGCAAATGCCTTGAGCAAGAAATCTATTCATGTGGCAACTATGATGATGTAGGAACAACAGTTGATTGAGAGTTTGAGGGATCTGAGTTTGTCTATCTTGGTGAAACCGGTAGCTTAGTGTTAGGATCGATAAATTTACTGAGCAATTTGCAGAAGGAAATTTGTTTAGCTCAAATGGAGGATAAGAGTCTCTTGGGTGTTAAAGAACAAGTCAAAATGGGTGAAACATAGGATTTTGATATGTATAAAGATGGAATCATTTGGTATTGTGGAAGGACTTGTATGCCTAATGCCAAGGGCCTACATGAGACTATTCTGGAAGAAGCCCATAAAAGCAGGTACACCATTCACCTAGGTACCATCAAGATGTATCATGACTTGAAATGTGGATATTGATGGCCAGGGATGAAAAGAGATGTTACTGAGTATGTGTTAAAGTATCTGGTTCATCAGCATGTGAAGATAGAACATCACCATCCAGTAGGGTTGTTGCAACCATTAGAAATTCTAAAGTAGAAATAGGATAGTATCTCCATGGACTTTGTGATAGGCTTGCCTAAGATTTCTTCTAGACATGATGTAATTTGGGTGATTATAGATAGGTTAACTAAGTCAACTCCTTTCTTACCCATTAGGGAGGCCATTACTATAGAAAAGTTGGCACAGCTATATGTAGATGAAATTGTCAAGTTGCATGGAATCTCAAAGAGCATTATGTCAGATCAAGGTATGAGGTTTACATCAAAGTTCTAGAGGTTCCTTCAAAAAGTAATGGGGACGAGGCTAAATTTCAACACCACTTACCATCCTAAATCGGATGCGTAGATTGAAAAGATGATTTAGACTCTAGAGGATATGTTGAGGGCTTATACTTTAGAGCAAAAAGGAAATTGGAACAGGTATCTCCCATTGGTAGAATTTGCTTACAAGAATAGCTATCACTCTAGTCTGCAAATGCTGCTACTTGAAGCCTTGTATAGAGGAAGTGTCAAACACCTTTGTGTTAGGTAGAGCTTAATGAAAAGAGTATATTGGGACTAGATATAGTGGATCAAACTACCTTACAGATTGACAGTATTCATCAGAAGCTCTTAGCAGCTCAAAGTAGACGAAAGAGTTATCTAGATAGGAGGAGAAGGCCATTGGAGTTCAAAGTTAGGGACCACATGGTTCTCAAGGTCACCCCAACCACCGGTGTAGGAACATTTATTCGTGCTAAGAAGCCCACCTCAAGGTACATGAGGCCATTTTAAATCCTCAATAGGATTAGACTGATAGTGTACAAAGTGGTGTTACAACCTAATCTAGCTAGGCTAAACGATATGTTCCATGTATCTCAGCTCAAATAGTATCAACCTGATATGTCTCATATTATCGAGGATGAAAAGGTTTAGTTACAAGAAGATTTATCATTCAAGGTCAGGCCAAAAAGAATTGTGGACTCAAAGGTGAAACAATTAAGAAGTAAGACAATCAAGTTAATAAAGGTTTTGTGGATAGATTTGACATTGATTGAAGCCACTTAGGAGACAAAGGATTTGATGCAAAGGAGTTATCCTCACCTCTTTCACTAAGGTATGGTTGAAATTTTGAAGATGAAATTTTTGTAAGGTGGGGAGAATTTAATGACCCTAAACATTATTCTAAGAAGGATTTGCTAAATGGTGAAGGACCAAAAGACCTAGAACCAAAGTAAAAGGTTAGAAGTTGAGAAAAAGGAGAATTTAAGCACAAAAAGTAGTGATACTATTTAGCTCGGACTTGGGCTTCTAGGTTGAGTCAATAGTAACTCGCACCACAACAAGCTTAAGTGGCACCATGGCACCAATCACAAATTCCTTTTAAATCAGAAGTTGAAACCAATTGTCGACGAAAAGAAAAATGAAGGAACATCTTGGTGCTTTGCTAGGGTTTGACTGGTTTGAAGCTTAGGAGTGTGATTTTGTCCTTGGAGAAGCTTAAATATTGTAGGTAAGTGGTCCACTTCTTCCTCCTCTCCATTTTCTTCGATTTAATCGATGATTTTTATGGTAAAAGCTAGGGTTCTAACTTGAGTTGTATTCCCACCAGTTAATCCATCTTTAAATGCTTCATTGATTTATTATTGGATGTGTTTAAGCTCTAGGTTGAGCATTTTGAGCATTTAAGTGGTACATTTCCCAAACCCAAACCCTCAACCATTGATATAATTAGGAATCCGAATCTGTAGGAGCATAATCATAGTTTGATGGATTGTTTTAGGTGTTTTGATGTATGGGTTTGCATTAGAAAGCTTGGTTTCAACCAAGTTGTACTTTGGGTTGACAATTGAGTGCACTAAGTATTGAGGAATTATGTTGGTAATGGGAATTTGGTATTGTGTAGGTTGTCTACTTACTCAATTAAGATCTCTTGACTTCAGGATTTAATTGGAAACTATTGAATTGTTTGGTAAGTGGTTTTCTTGATGTCTGAGTAATTAAATCCTTGGTTGGATTGGTCAAATTATCATGTATTAATTGTATATTTTGATTTAGGACAATATTGTGACATGATGTTTTCATCCTTAATGTGTTGTAATGGTTGTTGTTCTCCTTGGCCTATTCTAGTTTCAAGTGGGTTCGGACAATTAAGGTAACCGGGGTGTTTTTTCTTATATTCTCAATTGATTTTTAAGTATATGAATAATCCTTTCATATCATGATATGCATGCTTTATGAATTATGTTGTGCTCTTTCACATCATGGTATACATCTAGTACAGATTATGATTAACCCTTTTCATATCATGATATGTGTGGTAACACAGCTAGTAAGTCCTCTACCGTTACTTTATATTGTGTTGAAATGGATATTGATGACAGTGAAAATGATATATGTATGTAATGATGGATATTGACATGAAATGATGATTCTACACCCCATGCCTTATCACATGTGACTTTATTGCATGCTAGCACTATAAAGTATGATATGTGTCGATATATTAGCATACATTGGGCATTTCACATGATATATATATTGTTGGGACATGCGATTTAGGTGACAATGCTCTATATACCACTTGGTACACCAATCTGCTAAATAGCACACGAGGACTTGTGTTCAGGTGATGCAGTTTTTGTTATTCCAGTCACTAAATAGTCATCCTATGGCCGAGAGACTCAGGTAGCTATGAAATAGGGTATACCTTCTCTAAATAGCCACCAATTCGGGCGGTCTAGAGGAATGAGAGCCATGGCCTAGCCTTTGGTACAATGGCCTTTGGATAGGTCATGTCCATTGAGAGGAGAGCTGGGTGGTGACCCCAAAATTAGCTATCATGGGTCATTGGAATGGGGCCACTAGTTAAGGTTACCTTGCTATAGTAACTCACTTATAGTTCTAGCCTTGTATTGATGGATTCGGTGTCTGCATATCATGAATAACACATTCATGTTGAGTTTACATCTAATTCTGTTGTGGAGGCATGTTTATATGTTTACACTATTTATATGTAAATCCCTTAATTACTAGGATGTATGTCTCACCTCGTGGCTAACAATTCCTAGGTGAAAGATCCGACTTTAGCAAGGAAATGACTAAGAAGAGCTTGGGAAAGGAGGATTAAGAGTACTTATGGGTGTTGGGGTTTACTCTCTTTTTATTGTTGTTGTTTTGGTTATGTTTAGTAAAGCATCACTCGTACTATTATGTAATACTATGTGTATCTAACATCTCTGTCATTCTAGGGTCGAACTTATGTGTGGCCCCTCTTCTACTCTTTTTGCTTGGTGTATGGCCCTTGTATGTGTTGATGGGCCTATAGTTATGCTAACAGTATGATGAATGCCAATTATATCTTATGTGTGATATGTAATGTTTCAATTCCTAATGCTTGGTTGTGTTGAACTTGAGAATGGTGATTCTAAGTCCCTTTGGGTATGTATGTCTGGATTGTGAGCCCAATGTTATTATTAGGTCCATGGTGTGTGAAATGGGCATATAACCTATTAGCTTAATTTGGGTTCAAGGTGGTCAAAACCTAGAGGAATGGTTTCTTCAATTTAAAACCTTCTTGGACATGTTCCTTGTGTCTTGTATGACCTGTTGGAATGGTCTTTGGTTACCAATTGCCCATTGGTAGCCATTGTAGGTACATGGTTCTTGGTTTTGGTCAAAAAAGGTCAATCTGGCTTCAAATGTCCAAAATCCCCATACGGAGATGATTTGAGACGTGGTTAGTGTTTATGGTTAGAGAAAGAGTGGAGTGACCTCTAGGCTTTGAAATTAGGTCAGTTGGAGGTCAGAACATAAAGTTATGTGTGTCGAAAGTAGGCCCGATGCATTAGTAAATTGCTAATACATCGACACCATACACCACTATCCTCTTTTTGTTTTTGGTCTAGAGTGCCTCCATGTCATGGTGCCACTATTCTATCTTGTCTCCTCTTTCCTGTTTCTATGTATGTTGGTTATCAATAGGGGTTTTTTGAGTATAGAATGTTACACAGAGAGCTTAGTTATTGGTTGGTGTGGAAACATGTAAGTCATATGGTAACACAGTAATAATTAGACCTAACCTTTGAGCACATTTATGGGATATGAATGAATGACTAGCACCTGAATCAAACAGGCATGTACAAGATAATTATTTACTTTAATCATACCTTCAATTAGATCAAGTGATTGTTGAATCCCGTGCTGAGTGAGAGCAAAGAACCTTTCTTGTGCTTGGGCCTAGTTTGAGCCATCTCCACTCCACAATTGCTGACAAAGTGCCTAGATTTACCATATAGGAAACAAAAGTTTTGCCTCGCTAAACATGGTCTTCTGCTATGAGCCTTGTCGCACTGTTCACATATTGGGGCTTCTCTATGTATAGCATGTCCTCCTCCTCTCCCGCCACTCTTTCTGCCTCTCCTGCTATTACTATTCTATGGCTTTTTACTTTTTCTATTTGAGCCTTTCTAACATTAGTTGGAGTAGCAATTGTAAGGCTATTATGATTTACACTGCTTTTTATTATTCTGCTAACTTTTACCTGCATAATGAACTCCTTAATCCTTATGGGAGCAACCCTTTCCCTAATAGCTGGCCATAGTCCTCGTTCTAGCTTATTTGTTTTCCACCTTTTGTAATGTCCTAAATTGCTTGAAAAGATGGAAAAGGAAGTTTGATGGTAATGTTACATGCTTAATCCCTAAATAAAATTAATTTCTCATACAGTCCTTAGAAAGAATTATGTTTGGTCCTTAATTGAAATTAATTTTTCATAACATCCTTAGCAGAAATTAATTCCATAACTAAGCAATATACCTATTTAATCAAAGCTCTTGTTGAGCTGAGCGCAACGGTATAAGTATTGTATAGCTAAGAGGTCGAGATTAAAAGATAGATTAGTTTGAAAGAATGATATAAAAAGTAAAAAAATTATTTAAAGTTTAGTCCCTAGGGAAAATTATAAGAAAGTGCCAAGAAGAATAAGTATTTGCATTTTTTACTTGACTAAAGGGCTAAATATCATTTTCTAGGTTAGAAAAGAAAATGTAAAAATATGCATTTTAACCTCAAGGGAAAAGAATTACTTGCACTTTAGTCCTTAAAAGGAAAGAATTAGTTGCATTCAAGTCCCTTGGAAAAATTACAAGAAAGGGCCTGAAAGAATTAAAAATTATAATTTTATCTCAAGTCAAGGGCAATTTCATAATTTAAAAAAAAATTACTGTAAAAAAGAACCCAATGATATATAGTATGGGGTTAACTGATTAAAAATAAAGAAATAATCAGTTTTGAGTCTCCAATAAGGTATGTGGGCCCCACACAGATACTGTATGGGACATGGTAATTAAAAGAACACAAATATAAATTTAGAATAGTCATGTATCCTTAAAATGCTAATTTACTGTAAAAAGTAACTTTATCAGTACAATTAAAAATTAACCTATGCAAAATATATCTGGATTGAGAAATTGTATAGTATTTGGACTCCTAAACCTCTCTAATTGGTGTTAAATTTAAGCACAATTATCATGTGATTTTTGGCTCAAAACTTCTTCAAGAAGGCTTGCTTTTTAGTCAAAAAGTAATCTTGATTAAGGAAGGTAATTAGCAAATTAATTAAGCTGTTTAATTACTCTCTTCACTCCCATTTCAAATATGTTCTGTAGCTGAAACTAGAGAGAGAGAGCTCCAAAAACATAAGAGAAAAGAGAGGAAGAAGAAGAGGAAACTTGAGGAAATCGAAGGCACAAGTTATTGGTAAGTTATTTTACCATCTTAGGCTTGTTGTTTTGAGTATTTGGTAGTTGTTTCATGGAGTTGTTTCTTCTTCACTCACTCTAAGAGTTTCGACTAGACCCTAGGCCATGGGAAAAATGAGTTTTCATCTATCAAACTTAGGAGAAATGCTTAACTAGTCACTTGAAGCTTGAAAAAGGTAGTAGCTTGAAGTATTATGAAGTAAATCAATTTTCTTTCTTTTTCCTTGAATTTCACCCAGCTAGGGTTCATATTTAGAGATGGAATTTTGCTATTTTGATGTCAAAAATAGATTCACCGTGGTCCAAAACTTTAAGAACATGTATTGATGTAAAGAAAAATCAAGAGAAAACCAAAATGAAATTTTAAGGTTTAGCCCAGATAAAGGAGGAGGGTTGTGTTAGGCCCTCGATAGCCAACGTAAAAATCTGTCGAATCTCATGACATGGATCAAAAACGTATATGTGCTAAGGCTAGGTCATTGCCCAGAAGTAACGCGCTGTATGGCTTGAATGCAGTGTCAAATGAGCTAGAGTCACTACATCGGTACCCGGGTGTAGTATTAAATGAGCAAGGGTTTCCACATCATGCTGGACGGATGTGGGTAAAGAAGTTAGCCCAAAAAAGTAAGATTAGATTTGGTTCTTGGAATATTGGTACGTTAACAAGTAAATCTATGGAGGTGGTGGATGCTATGATTCGAAGGAGAATTAACATCTTATGTCTTCAAGAAACTAAATGGGTGGGAGAAAAGGTTAAGGAGTTAGATACTACTGGTTATAAACTTTGGTATGTAGGGAAGGTTAGTGGAAGGAATGGAGTTGATATTATTGTGGATAAAAACTGGAAAAAGAATGTGGTAGGAGTCAGAAAGATTGGAGATAGGATCCTATCCTTAAAATTAACTATTGGACATGATACACTTAATGTTATTAGTGCTTATGCACCTCAAGTAGGGTCGGACACACATATTAAGGAAAGGTTTTGGGAAGATCTGGAGGGCTTGGTTCAAGATATCCCACAAGAGGAAAAGATCCTCATTGGGGGCAACCTTAATGGTCATGTTGGAAAAGAGACAAGGCAATATATGGGAGTTCACGACGATTATGGCTTTAGAGAAGTAAATGAGGAGGGACATTCCATTCTTGATTTTTCTATGGCTTACAACCTTACAATTACAAAAACTTGTTTCAAGAAGCAGGAGGAGCATGTAATTATATATAAGAGTGGAGTCCAAAGGTCACAAATTGACTTCTTTTTAGTAAGGAACTCAGATAGATCAACTTGTAAAGAATGCAAAGTAATCCCTGGTAAGAGTTTAACTTCACAACATAGGGTCTTGATCCTTGATGTGATAGTTAAAAACCGTAAACTGAAAAGTGGAACAGTTTTTAATTCTAGGATTAAGTGATGGTAACTAAAAGGTGAGAAACAAGGGATCTTTACAAGGAAGGTAATTGGGACTTGCAAGGAAGTGCTAACATCTTGTGGGATGAGATGGCTAAAAGAATCAGAGATACCACTAAAGCAGTATTGGGTGAATTCAAAGATTTTGGACCTAAGGATAAAGAATCTTGGTGGCGGAATGAGAGTGTGCAGGAGAAGGTCAAATATAAGAAAGAGTGTTTCAAAGCCATGCATATATGCAATAACAATGAAAATTGGAAATGTTATCGGTTAGCTAAAAAGGAGACTAAGAAAGCAGTGAGTAAGGTTAGATCTAACGTTTTGAGAAATTCTACCAGGATTTAGGAACAAAGAATGGTAAAGATAAGATTTACAAAATTGCCAAGAGAAGGGAAAGAAAGTCAAAAGATTTGGACCAAGTAAGATGCATTAAGGATGAAGAAGGAAAAATTTTAGTTGCAGATGATGATATCAAAGAAAGATGGGGGAGCTACTTTTATAAGCTTTTCAATAATGGATTGGATATGACTATTGATACTGAAAGACTAACCACCCATGAAGATGATCTCAATTTCAATTTCTATCGTAGGATTCAGGTTGGAGAGGTGAAAAAAGCTCGTAAGAGAATAAATAATAGTAAAGACATTGGTCCCGATAGTATCCCTATTGAAGTTTGGAAGTCCTTAGGAGAGAAGGGGGTTTGATGGCTTATTAAGTTATTTAACGAGATTTTAAGGTCCAAGAAAATGCCAGAGGAATGGAGAAAGAGCACTCTAATGCCCATATACAAGAACAAGAGGGATATTCAAAATTGTGCTAATTATCGGGGGATAAAACTCATGAGTCACACCATGAAACTTTAGGAAAGAGTGATTGAGTATAGATTCAGAAAAGAGTCTCGTATTTCAGAAAACCAATTTGGATTTATGCCAGGACGGTCTACAACAGAGGCTATTTATTTATTAAGGGGTTTGGTTGAAAGATACCGGAGTAAAGAGAGGGACTTGCATATGATTTTCATTTATTTGGAAAAAGCCTATGATAGAGTCCTAAGAGATGTATTGTGGAAAGCAATAGAGAAGAAAGGTGTCCGTGTGGCTTATATTTGAGCCATAAAGGATATGTATGAGGGGGCAACAACAAGTGTGAGAACCCCTGGAGGTGTGACAAAGGACTTCCCTATAACAATAGGCTTACATCAAGAATCTTCTTTGAGTCCATACCTATTTGATCTGGTTTTGAATGTTCTTACAGAACATATACAAGAAGAAATTCCAAAGTGTATGCTCTTCGAGGATGATATAGTTTTAATTAAGAACTCAAGAGAAGAAGTCAACTCTAAACTTGAATTATGGAGACATACTTTGGAATCAAAAGGTTTCCGTCTGAGTAGAAGTAAGACGAAATATATGCATTGCAAATTTAATAAGAGGCCAATTAGAAATGATTCAGAGGTAAAAATTGGAAAGCAAATCATCCTTGAAGTGTCAAAGTTTAAATATTTGGGGTCAATTTTACAGAATAATGGTGAAATTGATAGGGATGTTACACATAGGATACAAACTGGGTGGTTAAAGTGGAGGAAAGCAACATGAGTTATTTGTGACCACAAGGTGCCTACTAAGCTTAAAGAAAAATTTTACAGAACAGCTATAAGGCCAGCAATGCTATATGGTAGTGAATGTTGGGCTTTGAAAGGACAACAACAGCATAAGATGGGAGTAGCAGAGATAAGAATGTTGAGATGGATGTGTAGTCATACAAATTTGGATAAGATACAAAATGACTGTATACGAAGGAAAGTTGGGGTAGCACCTATCGAGGAGAAAATGGTGGAAAATCGTTTAAGGTGGTTTGGGCATGTACAAAGAAGAGGGCAAGAGGAGCCAGTGAAGAGAGTTGATCAAATGGCCTGGAGCCCAATCAAAAGACGTAGAGAAAGACCAAAAAGGACATTAAGAGAAGTTATAAGGAATGATCTTTTGAGAAATGATCTATCTGAGGAGATGGCGCTTGATAGAGCTCATTGTCGTCATTTAATCCATGTAGTCGAGCCCACATAGTGGGATAAGGCTATTATTGTTGTTATAGTAGTGTGAGACTTTGTGGTTTGACTCTATGAAACAATGGCCTAAATTAGTATTTGGTGGTGTAATAGAACTTGAAGAAGTCCAAGGAAGCTAATGGGAGCATTAGAATTAAGTTGGAAAGCAAAGAAAATTAACCACAGTAGCATAGT
This sequence comes from Adenanthera pavonina, assembly GCA_026686845.1. Taxonomy (NCBI): domain Eukaryota; kingdom Viridiplantae; phylum Streptophyta; class Magnoliopsida; order Fabales; family Fabaceae; genus Adenanthera; species Adenanthera pavonina. Next base: position 2,344,059 of record JAIVEN010000019.1, on the reverse strand, counting down.
CTATTTCTCACTTTATGTTATTGCATATTGTTTTTATGATATAATCACATTGCCATATTATTGTTATGATGTTATGTGATTGGTTTGGGTTATTTTATAAAAGGGTTTTAACCCTAGGATGTCCATTTTATAAGGGGAAACCATGCCAAAATTTTTATGAAGCATTATGACTCATGTGCTTGAATGGGTGAAAATGTTATAAGTTTTTATACATATATGATAATGAAATTGCATGAAATATAACTCACTACTGAGATTCCATAATCTCACCATTCCAAACAATGATCATGTTAGGGCAAGGACATGGAAATATTCAATGGAAAAGCAAGGAGATGATGAAGCATAACTTAATTAAGGAAGTTATGGCAAACTATTTTGTAATTTCATATATATAATTATGTATGAATGTATGAGGCAGTCACTATTGATCAACATATACCTTTAAGACCAGAGCTGGCAAAACAGGCCAAACCTGACAGACCGGCCTGAAAAGCCTGAAAAATTGAGTAGGTTGGGCCTCAATTTTTAATGTCAAAATATAACTCGAGCTTTTTAAGTCCGACCCGTGGTGGGCTAGCCCAAAAAGCCCATTTCTTTTTTCTTTTTTCTTTTTTCTTTTCCTTTTTTTATTTAAAATATTAAAAAATATATATTATTTTATTAATTAGTGATATATAAATTGTAAAATTTAAATATTATATTATTTTTTATGAATTATGATGATAATTAGTTGTATTAATTTAAATAATTATATGAACAAATTTATTAAAAAACATGAAAAATATTTTAAAAAAATAAAAAAAATCCCACAGACCTGCCCATAGGCCCAATCCCGCGGGCTCAGGTTTGGAAATTCAAGCTCGTTTGTCAAATTGGGCTTTTAGGCCGAGCCCAATGTGGCTCGGCCCAATTTGACAACACTATTTAAGACCTCTTATGATGTTATATATGAAATGGAAATGATAAATAATGAAGTATTATGTTTGTAAGGCTTATCATGTGAGTTATGGTATAATTTTGTCCAAGAAGACCAATAATGATTAGAATAGAGGTTCTCTATTTGGAACAAAGCAATTAATTTAAGTGTCATATATGCTCTAAAAGTAGATAGGACAAGTTTTTCATAGAAGTAAAAAACACTTAAATTGGATAAGTGAATGATTTATAGTGAATTTTTAAATTTAGGGGTCAAAGCTAGATAGTGTATGACAAACTAGAATTTTTACTATAAATATTGGTTGCTTCAAAAGGCAGCATAAAATTGTGTAGAGTTACAAAAATTAATGATTTGCATATATGAAAAGTTCCATATCTTTAGTTTAAGATGCCACTAGTTAGAGTGTAATTAGTGTAACATCACTAAGATCCAGAATATCTAATTATCTGTAAGAAATTCGTGAAAACGAACAGATATCATTTTGCGTGAAAAAAATGAACATGTCAGTTTTTTTTTAAGACAAAAAAATGATAAATTATGTTTTATCCCTAAAAGTTAAGATAATTGCATTTTAACCCCTCAAGAATGAAAGTAACGTAGAATGTGTAAATTTTGAGAAAAATTACAACTAATGACCCAAAAGAATTAAAAATTAGGATTTGGCCCATGTCATGGGTAATTTTGTAAATATGTAAAATTTATGTCAAAACGATGCTCGTGATGAGCCAGATCCAATGGTATATAGCATGAGGGTTAAATGATTAAAAATGAAAAAATAATCAATGCTAAATGTCAAAAAGTAACTATATACCAATAAAGTATTTTGTGAGCCCCACAAATGGTAAAAAGAAAACTGGGATAGGATATGGATCTTACACAGATACTATTTGGAACAAGATAATTAAGAGAACACATATATAAATTTAAAATAATCATGTATCCTAAAATGATAAAATAGTGTAAAAAGTAATTTTATAAGTACCAGTAAAAAGTATCCAACACAGGATATATGCAGTATTTTGAACAATTTCTTCTCTCTTTTAGGCATCTCACCAGCAGCCATGTGACTAAATGGCATTTTTATTTATTTTTGGTGTAAACTTCTTAAGGAAGTATTGGAAAAAGTAATTATGGTTGGTTGAGGAAATAAACCATGATTAGCTTAGATCATTAAGTGGGATAATTGCTCTCTTTTCACTCCCATTTTCAGATGTCAATTTGCAACAAGTGTGGATTGAAATTTTGTATTATTTTTGTCAAAACTTCCTTAAGAAGTATTCATTTTTGGCTAAGAAAATATCAATGACACATGGCAAATTTTGTGAAGCCTACTTTGTCTAAAACATTACTCCCTCTTGAACGAACATTAAAGTGGAAAGAGAGGGAAGTGTGCAGCGAAAACTAGCCAAGAAAGAGAGAAGCAACGTGAGGGAGAATAAGGGAAAAAAAAAGAAAAAGAGAAGGAAAATCAAGGCAATCAAGGAAAATTAAAGTGGAAAGAGAGGGAAGTGTGCAGCGAAAACTAGCGGAGAAAGAGAGAAGCAACGTGAGGGAGAAGAAGGGAAAAAAAAAAGAAAAAGAGAAGAAAGTTACTTCCTTTGATTCTTTAAGGATTTTAATTTCAAGTTTAGCTTGTAGGGAGTTGATTTGTTGAAGTTTTCTCCTCCTCCTTTTGAGTTAAAATTTTTGGCCATGGCATAGAGGCAAAGTGAGAAGTGTTTCTTTGCAAAGAAATCAAGAGAAACCATAAGAGAAAGTATGATTTTAAAGAGTATAAACAAAGTTGCAAAGAAAATCACTTCTTCCCCTTCATCTATGAATTTTGGCATGTACCTAGGGTTAAGACAGAGTGAATTTTTCATGGAATTAATGCCAAAAATGAGTTCCTCATGATAGAAAACTTTAGGAGCAAGTATTGATTTCAAGAAAAAGCTTAAGGCTCAGAAAATGAGATTTTTAGGGTTTTAAGGTTCTTTGTGAAACTATCCCTAGAATCAGTGGCTTAAGTAGTTAATTGATTATGTATTTAGGTTTTGAGGAAGCCTAAAGAAGCTTGTGGAAGTGCTAGAAAGAGGAAGAACAAAAGGAAAAAGCAAGAGGATTCACAAAGGTAGCAACTTTCTCCTTACATCATTATGTTATAGTATATAGTTTTTAATTATACATGACTTGCCATATTGTATATGTGATTTTTTGTGATTATTTTGACTGAGTTTAAGAAGGGGTTTTGACCCTAAGATGTCCATTTTACAAAAAGAAACTCTGCCAAAATTTGTATGAATTAATATGGCTTATTATGTTATAAAATGATTATTTGATGATTTCATAATATATATGATGACATGTATGCTTATAATAATGTTGCTACTGAGATTCTTTGAATCTCATCCTCTCCTAAATGACCAACATGATAGGTTCAAGTATCCAAGAATCCAAGGGAGGCAATGAAGCAAGAAGAAGAATTTTGATGTTTAGATTAATGTTCCCAATTGTTTTAATGTCGCTTGGCTATTTTATATAAAATTGGGTATGAACATATAATATTGTACTTTCATGCTATCATGTGCCTTTAAGTATTTTGAGATGTTTACTACAATTTTGGAACAAGAACTATGGATGTAAATATGTTAAAGAATTGATTTTACAAAAGTTAAGGAATAGAAAAGGCCAATCTGACCCCTATACAGTAAACCAGCCACTGTTTAGATGAAATTATGATGAATGTATGAATGTTATATATGATCTTAAAATAGACAGATAGATCTTTAAAATGGTTTAAATAGCACCTCATTTGAGAGTTTGTACGAATTATTATGATTTTTCAAAGTTGAGGTCACGAAATTGAAAAGCTGAAAAATGACTAAATGAACAGTAGATGTTCACAAATTTTACTGTACAAATTGGCACAACCAAAGCTCTATTTCTTATTTTTTCCATGTAAGTAATCTTCTAAGCTATTTTTAGAGACTTGAATCATACGATTTCTATAATTAGTTATGAAATTTCAAAATTCAGTCGGTAAAATGATATTACAAAGTGAATAGTACCATCAAATTTCTGAATTTTCTGTTTTATATTTTTATGAGATTCAAGATTATAATAAGGTATAAATGGACTTTATAATAATCTAATATATGGGGAAAAGACCCTAAATTAGATGTTACAATTAGAGCTATATAACCAAAGTTATACATATTTTTCCCAACCTGTTCTAGTTAAAGATAAATTCTGACCCTTAATGGTGTACAAGTTGAATAATGCACAAAACAACTATTTCTAGAAAGCACACATATAGGGTTTTCAAATGACATAAAGTTTGTATGAATTGGCTCAGGATAGAAGAAGATATGAATTTTTAAATTTAAGGCCAAAATCCTAGGAAGCTAGAAAATAACCATTTGGATTGTGAAATTCGTGCTAAATGTTATCGCAATTGGCATGATGAAAGTTCTATTCCATATTTTTTCCATGTAAAGAATATTTTAAGCTATTTTTAGATACTTGAATTACCCTCATAAGATTTTATATATTTAGTTATAAATTTTTAAAGTTCACCAGGGAGAAGGGACTTACCAAATGAGCAGTAACTTAGAAAATTAAAAGATATTTTTTTGTTTTAGTCCCTTAAGTGGTTCAAGCTAGTAAAATGGTATAAATGTACTTTAGTAGAGTCTATATCATGGGAATTATAGTCTAAGGCTAAAGTGTTATACCTTTCATCATCATGTTGTTGCAAGTCAGTGGAATACTAGGTTAACTATTGCAAGTAATACGGCTATATATTTGTCCACTTACTGATCTTCAACTTACCTCAGCATAATAAATTCAGCTTCTTTTTCATCTCTCACTAATTGTGGAAGATATTTGTCATAAAAATATTCCATGAATGTTTCCCATGTTAGAGGTATGTTGCAGGCTTGCAAGATCAGCTCAGTCTTCTAGCACCAGAGGTTTGCCTTTTTCTCAAGCATGTATGTTACCAATAAGACTATCATCTCAGAATCACAGCCCATTAATATGAATATCTTCTCTAAGCTCAAAATCCAGTCCCTAGTAGTTTGTACATCAAATTTTTCTTCAAAGGAGGGGGGACAATGTTTACAGAATTGAGCTATCACATTCTGTTGATAAGCAAAGTCAGTTGTTACACCTACTACCTAATTCACTAGTGCAACTTGGGGTTCTAGTTGTTGAGGTTACCTTGGGGTGGCTCTTCAATTCTAATCTTAGGAGGTTATCTTTAAGTAGCTATAGTTCTTTGTGAATCCTCAATAGAATCCTTAATAACCCTCTACTATTGATCCAACGGTTCATAATAGCTTGTAATGGATCAACTTGTGGAGCTTCTCCCTATTCAGGAGTTGCTACTCTTGTCTATCTTCTAGCATGAACCATTTATATCTAAACAATAATTGAAATTATGAACATATAGCAATAATACCTAGAGAACATATATATATATATGCACATAACATTTCATTCATATAGCCAACTTTGTACATACTTTACACAAACATCATACATCAATTCCTTTGTTCTACTTCTTACATTACCTATGAGTGCATATATATAACATATCAAAATTGGTAGTTAGTTAGTGTTCTTTACATGCACATACATTTTTATATACATCTACATCCTTAAATATCATCCATAGGGAGTCGGGACTATCTCTGAGGTATGATGCCACTAGATCCTCCACTGGGTCCTCCTCAGATTCTCCCTCGGTCAGGTGCTTGTGTCGCTAAAGTGGTACTTGATCAGTCTCTATTTGTTTAGTATCCTCCAGTTTCATCCTCAGCTGTTCCCGATGTCTTAGTTCTCGAATACATTCCCGGAAGCTCTCAAGTCATTCTCTTCTCAACTCAACCTTTACTTGTCCCTAATAGTCATCATCTGATAACTCCTAGATTTTTACTATTTCTATCCCCCATAATTAGTGTTTTTAATAATTAATTTTAGCTAATTTTAGATTTTTAGATGATTTTCATAATTTTAGCTGAATTTTGGATTTATGAGAATTTTGGGATAATTTTTGTAAATTAAGTTGTAAATTTAATTATTTTCTATCCTCCAAATTATTCCAAAGAATTAATTCTTTCTATTTTATTCTATTTAATAATTCTCAATGTGATTATGAGTCATTAGAACTTTAATTATGATTAAAGAAATGATTAAAATTGACTCATGTAAGAGTAAATTGTCAAAGGGTTTTAGAAATTTCTTTTTAGTATTTTATTCCTTTTATTTTTATAATTCTAAAACATAATTTTTCTCCAAATTGAGCTTAAATTTTATCCCATAATTAATTTAATTTCTTTAGACTGAAATTTAATCTCCATTTATTTAATTAAGAACACAATATATCTAATATAATATTTTTTTGTAGGTTATCGTCCATGGAGATTAGAATTTTGAAGGGATACTTTGATCATTAGATAGGAGAAATTTTATGAAAATTTTATTTTCTCAGTTTTCTCATTTTTTTCACTGTTATTTGTCTATTTGTATATGATTTTATTTTTTGTAGTTTATATTTCTCCCTCTTGCTCCATTTTCACTCAACCAAATGCGGCCCTTGTCTTTTTATCATTCTTAACTTCGTAAAACCCTTCTTCTCCATGAACAGACATAGCCTCCTTCCTGCAATTTCTTTTTTCTCTTTTTTTTCTTATTTAGCCGATGCTCCCTCCATTTTCCTTTCATTTTCTCTTCATTTCTCTTCCATTTTCCACCACTTTCCTTTAATTTCTCACCATTTTCCCTCAACCCAACACCATAACCCTTTGTCTCTACCTCCCTTCCACCTCATTCTGCAATTTAGTTTGGGTTTTCTTCCACCATTATGCAAGGAGCAAATTTGACCGTGAGATTAACCCATTTCCTCCATCAATTTCGTGTTCCATTCATCTCCCCTCCACTCTACTTCATCAAATTCATTCAACACTCCCTTCCTTCTTCATTCTAACATCAAGGCCGTAGCTACCTAGGAGAGCTTGGAAGAATCTTCATGACTATGGAGGAGTGAGCTTGGTATGACTTAGAGAAACTTGGAGGAGCTACAATGGGCAATGGATTTTAATTTGAGCTTTGGCTAATTATTCCTTTCTCTTTCACTTTTCTATTTCAATTTTTAAGTTAAATTGTTCTTGAATATTTTGACTTGAAATTGATATTTAATTGGTTAATTATTGATGAAATTAATTGATTGTATTGAGACCAATTGGAATTGTGGATTGGAAATGTGAATGGGTGCTTATCTTATTAATGTGAGTCTATGTTATTTATGGTCAAATCTGTTGCTTGTGTCTTTTTGCCTTAATCTTGAATTTAGTTGCTTAATTTAGCATTATAGGTGTTAATTAGGTGTTAAAAGCCAAGAGATATGCAAGTTCTTCATTGAAGTTGATATATATAATAGAAATTTTTTTTTCTGAACCTCTTTTTGAAGTTTAATCAATTAAAGAATGTATAATTGTTTTGCAAATATATAGTGAGCAAGACATAAAAATTGCCGCTTGAACTTGGGACTACACTCTCGATTGAGTGTGAACTAGTTATTGATGCTAAACATAGAGAAAAAATGCATTTGTATTAATATATAATAATAACATTAACCTTATCCTATTAAGTGGAGTAACTATATAGATTATACGACGTCAATTAACTTCATCAAACATCATCCCTTCAGATAAATCATTTATTAAAAAGTTACATCTTACAACTTTTTTTAGTATCTTTTTTTGTTTTCCTCTATGTCTACATTTATATTGACATAGAGAAAAAAATGCATTTGTATCGACCTAGAGAAAAAATCTCTAGAGGAACTAAAAATATGATGTTGACCTAAATTCCAGGTGGTATGTATCTAATGGAAGTGGATAGAGTTATAGGACTTGAAGGATACTGGATTCTTTCTGGTCCTCCTATTAACCGGAAAACACACTACCACACACATGGAAGCAATTAGCAGAGAAAGATTGAGGAGTTAGCCAAGAATCTACATTGAGAAAAGAAGTATGAAATGGGAGATATTAGGGCCCATTTGGTTGGTTGAAACTAGAAGGAAAGGAAAGGAAAAGAGTTTCTGGACTTGAAGTTGTTTGGTTTGGCAAGGAGGGGGGCAATAGTGCATCAGAAAGGAGGCATGTCTCCCATGGACGCAGCAAAGATATCTCCTTCCAAAATTGGGAGGAAGGGTCAGTTTACCAAAGTAAAATGACATATATGCCCATGATAATTTCATTTTTTCCCCAAACTAATGATTCGACGAGGCAAACTAGAGAAAACGGCAAAAAGTTAATGTGTTTCATCATCCTCATCCATACCATTTTGCGGTTGGCTCTATTGATCGATTAATTTAATATTCATCCGCATCATCTTATTGCAGCTTGTTCACCATCACCGACGACTTCCATTATCATTCACTACCAACAAAAATCTACACTCACTTCTCATCAACCCATCTACCTATCCCTTCTCTTTTTTCTCGGTCATTCTCAAGATCTGAAAGGGGGATTGAAAATATGGGGTTTGAGGAGGTAGAGAAGAAATCAGAGAGTGAGGATTTGACGAAGAGGATGAGAGGAGAGAGAGGCCATGAAAGGATTCTAGCCGTCGCAGACAATCCACTTAAAAGGAGGCAAATATAATTTTTTTTTTTATTTTTCTACAATTTTTTGGTATAAAAAGTAATATAAAAAGCATTTGTTAAGAAAGTTGGAGAAGAATCTAAAATAATTAATAATGATAATATCAAAAATAAAAAATATAGGACTATATAATATCTGGATATCATGTTTTTTCCTATATATTTATTTTCATATAATAAAGCAAATTGTGACGTCCATTATATTTGATACATGAAACAAGAAATCCTGCTTAAATAAAAATTGTTATTCTATAAAAGTTGATATTTCAATCATTATTTTTGGAATTGATGAAATTATTACTATAAATAAAAATAAATATGGAGTCATTCATTTTTATTACTTAAAAAATTAAAAACAATCAAATATTATTTTTTAGAGCATGGACATTTTGGGCATTTCATATTTTTAGTTTCCTTTCTTCACTATCTTTTGTAAAAACCAAACAATTTTTCCTCTTATCAAACATCTCTCCTCACTTTAATTAACCAAACATTTTTCTTAGTGACATATCTCCTTTCTTTTTAGTAGCTCACCTTTACTTTCCTTTCCCTCAGTTTACTTTCAGCGAAGCAAACGTGACCTTAATTGCTATTTGGAGGAAGAAACTAAATCCAAAATCCTGCCAAGGGAAGTCTGCTAATTTGTGTAATAAATCAGATAATGCAAATGATGTTTTGGTTAGTCCTCCTCATACATTTTTTTTGTGGTTCAAAACATTTAGACTTTACGTGCGTTTTTTTTTTCCGGGATAATAGGTAATATAATACATAATCTTCCTCGTATTATTATTATTATTGTTGCTGAGTGTGCATGATAGGTATAAAACAAATGGAGACATGCAAAACTATTAGTTCCACCTCTTATTACATTTTAGGTTATCTCAAACAAATCTATTTGTTATATCATAAACTTGTCCCTGTTAGGACCAATGAAATAACAAAAGGTACTAATGAATCTTAAAACATGTTATGCTGTATTTATTTGAATTTTGCTGGTACACAATTTTTGTTTTGCGTGGTGCAAAATACCACTTATTTTAATTTATGTATATATATCCATAAATACTCATACACAAAGAATTGGCTTCCCATCTAACATTTCATGCAATAAAAGTGTGTGCTTTACTTTTCTTTTCTTATTAATTTGAATATTGTAAAGAGATTTTTAGTACAAAACCTCATATTCATTACTAAAATTAAACCTATACTCAAATGTTAAATAAAACATCACCATTGACAAATTTGTACACTTTTATTGCATTATTGTCTCATCTCAGCTTAATTAAAATAACTATTGTAAATTGGATCTTCCTACTGTGTGTAATGGAGTACTATTATTAACATTGATAAATTTTACACTTTCTACAATATTGACAATATTTTCATCTTACAAAATATTTTAATCTGGGAAACTTTTTCCTCCTTGTGATTCCATCAAAATTATGATAATAATATTATATCAAATAAATATTTTTCACCATTGTTTATTAAGTTTTCCCACTTTGGCTTCTTTCCCCATCTCTTTATTAGCACATAGCGTTTCTCTTCATGGAGTATAGCAGATCACAGGCTGTTCCATCATCGGCTTTATCAACCTAATATAATGGAGCGAATAGCTATAAATTTAAAGTTAGCCCAAACAAAATCAAAAGCCCATAATTACAAAAGCACTGCATTGCTAAATGAAATTTTCAGCCCCCTAATTACAAAATTAGGAGCTCAGCTTCCATCGCCGGCGCCACGAAGAGTGAACCGAACCCTAGCTGCTGTGAGCTTCCATCACATGGGCACTGAATGTTCTTTTTCTTGCTTTCTTATAAGCATTCCATGAATCAGGAATATCGTGAATATATACACCCATGTTGTTCAGTAAATTTCCATGTCTTCTTGGAATACAATATATACTAAGAAAAAGTTGGGGACAAAAAAAAGAAGCTTTGCATGACCATGTGATATGTGATAATTAAATGATCAGAATAAATTGGAGGTAGGGATCTCCTTGTTTAAGGAGGGAAGTCATAGACTTTTGATGAAGCATCACACATATTGGATGTCCATCATCTTTTGTGATTGATTTGAAGGCATATGTTTTTCTTTATTGGCATTTGGTGGGGTAGAGGCAGTCAGGCGGACTCAGTTAAGTTATGTTAAGAAGAGAATGGATCATAAATGATGTGTCCTTTGTTGCCATGTCTCACGTTTGGACTGAATTGAATTGAATATTTCCTCCATGTAGTTTTTCTTTTTTCTTTTTTAATTTATTATTTATATTATCTTTCTTTTTACACTTTTTGATGAAAACGTATCGGCTTAGAAATTGTTGCTTGCAAGATTAGAAAGATAGGAGAGCAATTTAATGCCATTGCGGAAAATATGTCTAAGTTGAATTAGTCAAAGAAACATACTTGTTTTACACTTTTACTTGCTTTCTCTCTCATCAATTCTTGGTCAGATCATGTTGTTGTGTTTGGGATTGTTTGATGTTTAATATTGATGTGGGCTTTAAGTAGGCTTGTGATGTAAGCTTTAAGTAGGCTTGTGTTTGGGATTATTTGATATTGACATAGGCTTTAATTAGGCTTGAGGCCTACTTAAAGCCTAGAAGACTTCAAGCCTATTTAAAGTCTTACTAGTTTAGTAGGCCTTTGAATAGGTTTCAGGCCCAGTCAGGTCTTTCGAAGGCTCTGGCTTGAGTCTAAAAAAAGGCCTGATATAGGCCAACCGCCCAGGCTCAGAATTAATGCAGGCTTGGCCTGTTTAGGCAAGGTCTGACCTGTTTCCACTCTTACCCTTTCCTCAAAACCACCCTTGGGAAAATGGGGGTTTTTGGAGGGTGGGGGGGAGAGATATTTTTGTTTTGTTTGACTAAATTGCGCTTTAATAATATGAGGTTATTCATGACCTAATGAATTGATATCAGTTCTTGTTTCTCTTGAATTGATATCGCATCTCTGACTCCAACTACACAACAGAGTTGCCGCCAAGCAACATCTACTGTCACCGCCTACCGAGCTCTCCTTTATTGCCGCCTACCAAGCAACCTTTGTTGCTGCCTACCGAGCAATCTCCATCGCCGCTGTCTCACAGGTTTCTCCTTCGTCATTATTTTTATTTTCAAGATTCGAAAATTGATTGCCTCAAATCTGGTCTATTCTCTATCATACCTTTTGAAAGTGGCTGAATTGCTACATATTCATATGTTTTATCATTTCATATTTTCTAGGTTTGGCCAAATTGCTATGTATTGTGAAAGTATGGTTCTTCTGTGACACTACTTCTATATGGGTTCTACCGTGTTGCCTATTCCATGATAATGATGTCACAAGATTGTTGACTGCGTTATTGGAGATGTAGTACACAGTTGCTTTCTTTGCTGTTCCCTTTTTTTTTAAGTCCCCAACAGCCATGAAACCTAGTGCTATGATGTCCAGAATTGTAGCTTCTTCTATGCCTTTAGCACCTGCACTCAGGCTCTCTTTCACCATTCCATATGCTTTTACACTTTATGAATAACCAAGAGATGAAGCTAGGGTGATGAAGTAATCTTCAGTGCATGGAATGGTTAGATCTCCCATGGGATGATTGAATCCAAACTCTTCTTTGGCCCAATCCAGCAAATCTCTGAACAAAGGATGGTTCAAGTAGGATAAAGGAATCACAAACCTCTTATGTCTCTATCCAACATACACCACAAAATGCCCTCTTGGAATATCGCTGTTATTTCCTGAAGCCATTTGGATTCTTGCTGAAAGACGTCTCTGCAGTTTCTTCATGGTGGGGAGAGTTAAACTAATGCAGTCTAGAGTAAGTAGACTTGGGTTGAAATCTTCATTACAGAGCAAATATATATATATATATATATATATACACTGATACCCATAGGCAAGCCATAAAGTACTTGCTAAAGAATGTTCAGAAACATAGCAGGTGAAGGACTTGAGGTAGGTTCACATGATTTTGCCTAGTCTGTGCCAAAACAAGAGGACCAATTATCTTTAGGAGCCAAAAAGAAAAGTGTGGTTCTGCTTAAAAGATATATAAATATATACAGTACTTATCGCTTGTTGCTTTGAACTTTTTGACTCTCGACATATTCTTGACATAGCATGCTAATATGAGTGTGAATTCAATAGGGTCTTGTGTTGGTCTGCTCTTGATTATTCAAAGGAGCTTTGAACTTAGACTGGTGTTATTTTGTGGCTTTTTCCTATGATAACAATTGAAAGCCAACATCTAGAGTGATGATGGACCCTCAATTATTCTGAAGTAAGATCTTTGGTAACAGATTTTCTACTGCAGAGCTGACTACATTCTTTTTGCTCAGTCACTCCATTTATGATGATGGCTTTGTATGGTCAATTCTAGGCATAAAGTTCCATGAATCCTTACTAAGAAAACAAATTCTCGATGATAGTGGTTTTGATCATGATCCTTGAATACCTAATATGCTTTTACTTTCTTCATCAAGTGGGCCACTAACTGGTGTGCTTCTAGTTCAAGAGGACATTCTTTACTGCAGAAAGATATAACTTAGTGATGAACACAGTCTGATTCTCGTAGGCAATTATACTTGAAAGGATTTGGAAGTAAATATAATGCTTTTTCTTCTGTGGATCAGCTGGATGTGATGATTAGTTTTCAAAAGTGAATTAACTTAACCATGCAGTATTATTAGGTATTTACTATTGAAGGCGCTGTTGAATTAAATACTCATCTTAAATCATTAGAAAGTTTCTTTCACAACTTTGCGATTTCTAACACCAATTTATTCAAATGATTTATTTGTAATTTTCATCAAGTACGTTAATCTGCCCAAAGAATACATAACTTAGTATTTTGTTCCACTGCTTGATCAATAAGCCATCCTCTAATTTCTGTTATTTCTTGTGACTAGATGACCAGTATAAAAATGCAGTTAAGTTTAGGATTTCTTTTATTTCCTATTACAAGAAAGAAAACCTCGTAGTTACGAGATAGTCCAAACCATTAGAAATTATTGTTTTGCTTGATTTGCTAACGATTAATACTTGAATCATAATTAGCAAGGCCATTAGCATTAGTAGTTTGTTTTGACATAGGATTTTCTTTACTTTATTTTCTTTCTTCTTGTGTTTCTTGTAAATAATCCCTGTGCATCCCTTTTTTAGTTGAAAGATACTGCTTTTTACTAACAAAAATATAACTTTGATATAACTTTTTCTTTTGGCTGATTTGCTATTGATGTTTACTTGAATTAGAATTTAGCAAATCTCATTAACAACTTTCATAATTAGTTTCATATGGACAACTTGTTTTTCTGAACTTAACATATTTGTGGCTACACCAAAATTGAATGAAGTTTAGTTCATTTCATTCCTTTTTAGTTTCTATCTGTTGTATCTATAGCATTTACCATAATGAGCAGGAACTTACAGCTCTATATTTTTTAAGTTTTATTTTTGTTCATGCATATAAATATTTGTATTACATTTTTCTATGACATGTTTCTGATTTCTTGTTATTTGCGAATTTGTGAGTGAATAATTAGGCTTTGAGATATCTACCTTTTTTTTTTTCAATTTTTGGATAGAATAGAATGCTTTAAGACTCAAAAGGCCGCTATTCTATATGAATATCTTGATTTATGAACCTATGATTATGCATGGTTATATGCGAAGCTTCTGTGTCTACGAATATCTATGTACATAAGTGCATTCATTGTCTTCCAAATATTTGCTTATTTTGTTTCTTCTTAAAAGTGTGCAACTATATTTTTTAAAACATAAAAAAATATCATGAGTATCAATATAATAAAAATTAAAATATTCATCATACTTTTATTTTCTTTTCATGTTCTACATAATAAAAATTTTTACATTTTAATAACCTTGATAATGTTATTAAATAGTGAAATTAAACAAATAATTTAGAAATAGATTTTTAAAAAATTTATTATATGAGATAGGGTTTTGATATTCTTAAAATAAGAAATCAATAAAAGAAAATAATTATTAAAACAAAAGAAGAATAGAAAACAACAAATCATTAAAATCCCTCTCCTCCCCTCAATCCTTTCCCCTTCCTTCCATCCCTCCTCTCCCATTCCCTCTCCTTCCCTACATTAAAATCCCTCCCCTCCCCTCCTCTCCTTTTCCCTCAATCATACCAAATTGTTCTATATTTCTATTGTGATGAAGTCCATTCCAATTATCTGCTATTTTGATTGAGTCTTCAGTGTAGTATGAGTAATGCCAATTATGATATATGGATTGATTTGTAGTAATGTTGAATTTGTGGTTCTTAATTTGGGAGTTTAGGATTTATGTGTTCAGGTCCTTACAAAATTGCCACATACTTCATCCAGCAATTTGCAAATTGGCAAATCAGTTTCATCTTTCAATAACACGAGGAGATTAATTTGGTTTGATTGGAGCATGTTAGAGATTAACTTGGTTTTGTTTTCTCTGTTTTCATGAGAATAATGTCTTTAATTTGGGATGAGGAGATTAATTTGGTTTGCAAATTGATTTGAAGTCACATCATGCTTCAAATACCATCATTGATGATTGATGACGAATGATGTTGGTGATGTGGTTTTGGAACTTTTGCCTTTTGGTAGTGAATCTAGTGATGACTAATGATGAAGTGATGACTGATTATAGTAATTTAGTATTTTGTTGTTTTGGACTTATTACTTATGATTTTAGTTATATTAATTTAAAAAATTATGTATGAAAAAAGAAGTTTGTATTATTTTTACATTAGAAATTTAAATTTTAGGATTTTGGAAATGAAAAACTAAAACAGGAGAAGAAATACTATAGGCCCACGGGGCCAGCTTGTCAGCCTATTCAATATGGGCAGGGCTTCTAAAATTGAGCATGTTTTGCTTATCAAACTTTTTGGCCTGGCCCGTGGCAAGCCGGCTCATTTTGCCGGCTCTACTATCAAGCATGATTGGGTATGAAGGCAGGGGGTGAAACTACAAAAAGTTTTCTCTGTTTTTTTTTGGGGGAGGGGGAATTTAAAAAAATTGTGCATGTTAAGTTTTTCTTATATTTATCACAGCTTCTTAAGAAAATTATTCCGTTCGGTCTATAAAATTTGTTACTTTAGGGCTTTTAAAATTTTTCACAATACTTGTCATTTTAGAATGACAATAAAGCATTAATTATTTATTTTATTATTTTACTCTTTATTAATATCAAATGGATCATTTAAAAGAACACTTATATTAAGGCTATTTTGATAAAATATTATTAAATTTTACAATATTCAAAATCATTTAGTGGCTTTTTTAATCTTTGTGAAAAACCCTAAAAACCCCTAAAATAACAATTTTTATGAATCAAATGGAGTACCTTTTAAAATACATCATCAAAACCTACACCCAAAAGAAACAGTATCCCCGTGCATCACGCAGGGGTTTAAAGTCTAGTTATTTATTAAAAGTTGTTCCCCAAACAAAAGAATTCATTCATGAAATCAATTGAAGATTTTTAAATGATTTCAATTCATTTCTAATATAATTGTGTTTGTCTCATAGAGGCGGTAAACCCTAAAAGGCTTGGATTCCACCTGCAGCCGTTGCATTGCTTGCACGCACCATGCTGTCCACTCTCTTCGTACCCTTCTCTCCAGCAACCCTAACTAAGTCTAAGCTACTAATACCTCCTCCTAGGTCTCATTCTGCTCACTCCTACCTCTTATCAGTTAGAGCAGAGGCAGTACAATCACCATCTATCCCAGTGGACTCTCCACCAAAATCCACTCCAACCCCTAAGCTCAACAAGTTCAGCTCCCGCATAACAGAGCCTAAGTCGCAAGGTGCATCTCAGGCAGTGCTCCATGGAGTGGGCCTTTCAGAAGATGACATGGGTAAGCCTCAAATTGGTATATCATCAGTGTGGTATGAAGGGAATACCTGCAACATGCACCTTTTGGGGCTTTCAGAAGCAGTTAAGGAAGGGGTGAAAGAAGCTGGCATGATTGGGTTCAGGTTCAACACAATTGGTGTCAGTGATGCCATCTCTATGGGGACAAGAGGTATGTGCTACAGCTTGCAGTCTAGGGACCTCATTGCAGATAGCATTGAGACTGTCATGAGTGCACAGTGGTATGATGGGAACATCTCCATTCCTGGTTGTGACAAAAATGTACGATATTTTCTGTTTGAAATGCTTTAAATTTCTTTTCTTCTTGTGTATAATGGGGAATTGCATGGATGATGCATTTTTCACTATTGACTCAGGCATATTGGTCTAATGATAGCTGTGTGAGATTTCTATTAGTGTATTTTGTCATTTAATTATCTAAAGTATTCTTGTCCACATCTGTGTGCTCTTTACCTTTCCCCGGCAACCTCTTCATGCATAGTTATTATACCTTGATTGTGAAATTTTTAGTTTTTTCGGGAAAGGATTGGGAGTATTTATTCACTTTTATACTTTGGTTATCCATTCACCTTCATCTGTATGAATAAGATGATATATTTATCTCATAAAGTGATTAGTGGTGACCAAGATTGTAGTTAAGAAATGAAGGGCTAAAATTGACAAGGATGACAGCTGCTATCTTAGGCAAAAAAATAGAAAAAAAAAAGAAAAGAAAAAAGCAGCTAACGGCATATAAATAGATCTAGGGTACATTTGTTGATTGCTTTGGCAATCAGAATGTTATTTCTCAAAGTGAAGATACAGTTATCAGTCAAATGTCTTTTATAGGAGCTTCAATTTTTTGTACATAATCTTATCCATAAGGATTTTTTTTTATACTTCCATTTGTTCTCATCTTTCCCTGTAAAGGAAAGGTGGTTGTCTTTCCAATCCACAGATGGGTCTCTAGTTCTATTCCTAGGAGTAATTGGAAGTTTTAATCCTAGATTTCCATTAAGTTCAGAATCTGCTGGTGGTGGCTTGTTTGGTTGAGTTAAACAAAGACATTTCTGAAATCTTTAACGGCTATTAATTCCATGATGTAATGCTGCTGTTAAATCATGATGAATTTGTCTCTTTAATTTGTTACTGTTTCTCTTAAACCTATCTCAGCTTTGTCTCACTATGACTGAAATTGCTCTATGTATTTGGAAGATTTAGCTATGTGGTATTGTAGTTGCTTTCTTGCAATTGAGTATTGTAAATTTTCAGATGCCAGGTACAATCATTGCAATGGGCCGGCTCAACCGACCAAGTATAATGATTTATGGTGGCACTATTAAGGTAGGATATATGGCCTTGGCTACTAAGATTGCTATTATTGGTTGAAAATTATTAAGTTGTTTGTGAAGGCAGATCAATTCCCTACTGACTTTTTGTTTAAGAGACTAAAATATATATAACATCCTTAAATTTATGCTGTTCAATATCAAGATTCATGATACGAAGTTTGAACTAACTAGAATTTGAACAAAAAAATAGTGTTTAAAAATAACTTTGCTTGTTTTTCTTTCTAACCATTGTTGCCTGGTAAATTTATAGCCAATGAGAATGGTGTTGCTTATGATATCTTTGAAATTAATGATCTTACGTAACGTTAAAAACTTTGAGACAATTGTATGGTATTTTTATGATTTTCTTCCTGTGGTTGAAGCTGGTCACATCAATATCAATTATGCAAATGGTAGACCTTTGTCAATAATTTTTGGGGATTTTGGTGCATTTTATTGTAGTCTGGAACCCCTTTATTACTTTAAAATCACAGTGCTTCAGGAGATAATTAAGGGCACAAAAATGAGTTATGGCTATTATTTTGAATTCTTCATTTTTCTTATAATTAATTTCGAGTTATTGTTAGATGTATGTTCCAATCATGATTAAGAATGCAGTAATTGTCAGCTATGTACTTTTTATGTTTGTTAATGAAAATCATATAATGGTTCTTTGAAATGTAGTTATAACTTTTTTTCATTTATTATTTCTTTTTCAGCCTGGTCATTTTCAGGGTAATACATATGACATCGTATCTGCCTTCCAGGTAAATAACTCATTGTTGTTAAAACATGCCTGTCTTTTTTTACTGCATCTAAATTATTTTTAAATTATGTCTGAAGAAGACTAATTTAATTATAAAATAAAAAACAAAAAATACGTACAAAAAAAGAGAATGAGAATCTTCCAAGAACAAATTTAAAAAGTGAACAAAAAGGAAATAAGCTCAAAAGAGTTTTTCCATCCTTCTGTAAATTTGTAAGAGATTTTTCATTCTAATTGATTGTGAAGGATAATATTCTAGCCTGTTTTTGTACTGTCTTCATAAGGAATAATGTTTTCTTCTTTTACAACAAGGTTTTGAATTGGGTTGTTTTTTATGAAAAAAATTATATTTCAACTAGATATATAATTAGTTGGAAATTGATTATCTAGGTACTGCAGCTTTTGGTAATCATTCTTTACTGATATTTGGCTTATCTGTAGTGTTATGGAGAATTTGTGAGTGGATCTATTAGTGATGAGCAGAGGCAAAATGTTATTCGCAACTCATGCCCTGGTGCTGGGGCTTGTGGTGGAATGTATACTGCCAATACTATGGCTTCTGCAATTGAAGCTATGGGAATGTCTCTTCCTTACAGGTAAGTATATGTATGCCTGTTCACATAGATGGCTTTTTAAAATATGTTCTTAACTTTGCTGTTTCTGTAGCTCATCCACACCTGCTGAGGATCCACTAAAATTGGATGAGTGTCATTTAGCTGGGAAATACCTGCTTGAATTATTGAAAATGGACTTGAAGCCCGAGACATCATCACCCGCAAATCATTACATAATGCAATGGTTATTGTTATGGCACTTGGTGGATCTACCAATGCTGTGTTACATTTAATTGCTATTGCAAGGTGCATGAAGTTTTGTGCCAGAAATTCTTTTTATAAATCCTATAGGAAATCTCACATCTTGATTTGGCAGGTCTGTTGGTATTGATTTGACCCTTGATGATTTTCAGAAGGTTAGTGATGAGGTTCCCTTTCTTGCTGATCTTAAGCCAAG
Organism: Adenanthera pavonina; assembly: GCA_026686845.1. Classification (NCBI taxonomy): domain Eukaryota; kingdom Viridiplantae; phylum Streptophyta; class Magnoliopsida; order Fabales; family Fabaceae; genus Adenanthera; species Adenanthera pavonina. The sequence goes on along the minus strand of JAIVEN010000019.1, from coordinate 2,324,510 downwards.
TGGCAAATTTGTCATGGAGGATGTTCATAAGGTACAATGCTGAATTATTTAGTCCTCCTATTTTCATTCATTTGCCTGTTGATGCCTATGTTGTTTATATCCATCTATTACTATTATTTCTCTCTCTTGAAACTCTTGTTTTTTATAGGTTGGAGGGACCCCTGCGGTTATTCACTACCTTCTTGAGCAAGGGTTTTTAGATGGGGATTGTATGACTGGTATATCTTTCTTGCCTTTGATTGTTAAAAGGAATAGTTTCTTTTTGTAAAAAAATATGCATTTCATTAACATTGTGATACTTCTTCTCTAGTCACTGGAAAGACCTTAGCTGAAAATGCAGAAACTTTCCTTCCTTTGGCGAAAGGGCAGGTGTGATTTTATTGCTGTTCAATCTTAATGCATCCCATTTTTCTACTGTTAGTAAACTGATCTGTTGATTGGCTACAAATATGTTTGATGTATGATTCAGGAAATTATAAGACCAGTAGAAAATCCCATCAAGAAGACAGCACACATTCAAATTTTATATGGGAATCTTGCACCAGAGGGTTCTGTTGCTAAAATTACTGGAAAGGAGGGGCTATTCTTTTCTGGTGCATTTTCTTGATATCTTGTCTTGTTTTGTTTATCTTGAATTTTTAAAATGTTGCTTAATTGTGTTTGTCCATATGGAATTCATCAAGCATGGAGATTATTCAACAGGTCCGGCACTTGTTTTTGAAGGGGAGAAGTCAATGATTGCTGCCATTTCAGAGAATCCTTCAAGCTTCAAGGTAATTCTTCTGTTGCCTTGGCTGCTGTTGCAAAACACCTAATTGTGACTAAACCTACAATATAGCAAAAGAAAGACTGAATATAGACCTAGCTATAACTGCTTTGTTTTAGTCAGTCTTAGTCTTTCTTAATCCAACTTTAAATCATTTATGAGCTGTGAGCACATGTTTTACTCTCTTGAATAACAATGATGCCTTCAAATTCTTTTTATTTTGATAGAGTGATCAGTTAATTTGCATGATGAAGAATCGCTTAACTATTATTGTTGAATGAATGTGTAATGAATTTAGAATTTTTTTTTTTTTTGGGGTTTTGTGTGATAAGAGATGAAACTTGGGAGAAGAGAGAAGTACAGTTGGGGGAGGATAAGACAGTTGAAAAAAGACAGCAAAGAGGCATGCAACAAATCTATCCAATTTCCCTATATATCAATAAATGGCAACTGCCAAAGAACACCCATAAACATGGCACCAAAAACAAGCCATATCCCATAGCAAATGTAGAAACAAAGATGCCATTGAAGATGTGACCATTCTACACCAACTAAATACACACCAGAAAACTGAATGAAATGTGCACAAACTGCGAAATTTCAGCCTTGTCATTAGCAACTGGTCCAAGTATGAGGACACATCCAGTGTTCACTATAACTGCACACAAATTATTCCAAAGGAAAGTAGCTGCTACATAGTGCACATGTCAAAAGAAAGAGCTATGTGAGGCCCATGAATTTGCAACATGTCATTCACATCTGGTAAATTCAAGGATTGACATTTTAGATGTAAAGCACTTCTTTTGGCTTTTCTTTCTTTCTTTCTTCTTTTCTTTGTTTTTTTTTTTTTTAGGTTCGTTTCCTTCCTCATGCAGAGGCTGGTTAAACTTTGAAAACTTTGCTAGTGGCTTCTGAACTGAAGTCCTGTGATACTTACCTTAGAAATCAAGTTTATTAAATTGACAAAGGTTTAATCCCTTGGCTTTCATCTGCTCATGGTAAGTAACTATAGAAATTTCAGCTGTCATAGCTTTACCCTTGATGCATTGCAAAATCTTGTAATAGCTGTAATAGCCTTGCCTCTACTGCATTGAAAAATCTCGTTCAGATTCTGGTACTTGTGTTGCTCTTGATAACTCACTTTGGGTTTTTCTTTTTTCTTTTTTTTTTTTAACCTATTTTGCATTTGTTCCAAATTGATATCTTGTCACAACCCTGTTCAGTATTTGTTTAGCTTTACCAGGATGCATGCACAGGTCTTGGCATCCAAAGTGAAATTTTATCTGATTTATTCCTTGTGATATATCATCTTTTCAGGGAAAAGTGGTTGTGATTAGGGGAGAGGGACCTAAGGGTGGTCCTGGCATGCCTGAGATGTTAACACCTACGAGTGCAATAATGGGCGCAGGCCTTGGAAAGGTTTGTTCTTTATTTCCTCCTTAATTCTATTTTTACCTTGGAATGGTTTTGTGGAGGTTAGCAAACCGGTGTTTGTGTTTTAGACCTAGAAGTCTTCACTTTTCCGTTAAATTTCCTAGACACACACACACACACACACACGATTCTTTAGATGATTGGAATAAATATTTCGTCCTTGTTTCTGTTTTGTTAGAGAAATATATGCATGAAGATGCTTCATTGCCTTGTAATACTGCAGGATGTTGCGCTATTGACTGATGGAAGGTTTTCAGGAGGTTCACATGGGTTTGTGGTTGGCCACGTATGTCCTGAAGCGCAGGTGAATTCACTTTTCATTTTTTGTTTATAATTATAATTATTCTAGTATTTCCATACTATTTTACAAAGAAATCTGACGCATCTTATGTGCACCACAACTGGTTCTTTCCTTCAATTATTTTAATGCAAGGCATGTTTATCTATTTAAACTAAAAGAAAATATTAACTGTTAAATTTTTCTATAAAAAGGTCTTTAGCGATGATTAACAGAACTCCAATAATTTTTACAGGAAGGTGGTCCTATTGGCTTGATTCAAAATGGAGACATAATCATCATTGATGTTCAGAAACGAAGAATTGATGTTTCTGTAACAGATGAGGAGATGGAGGCACGAAGGAAGAAATGGACTGCCCCTGCATACAAAGCCAACCAAGGAGTTTTGTACAAGGTATGAGATCTGAAAGGCCTAACCTCCCGGGTTGAGAAAATAATATTAATAATTTATTTACTTTTAGTTTGATGAATAATGATTTTGTCCCTCAATTTTCATTTGTCACACATCAATTCTCCATGTTGAGTGGCTTCATTTTCATCCCTTCATAGACAATCTTAAAGTATTGTGTCAATTATTACTGACTTGTTTGATGGAAAGGAACGCACGGCATTGTTAACAGCTGAGTTGGGTGTTGCTTTCATCAAACACGAGTAAACATTTCCAATGAACCTATGAATCATCCAAAGAGGGATGTGATTGAAAATACTTTCAAAACTTGAAGGACTCAATTTTTGGTGAATTTAGAAGATCAAGAGTTTTATTTTTTATTTTTTTTCTAAATTTACATAAAGAAGACAATCCTTCACCATGTGGATAACGAATTGCAATCAACATTTTTTGGTAAAAATCTCTTCCATGCCCTGTATTTAAAACTTGTATTCTATCTTTCTGTGTCCAGTACATCAAAAACGTAAAATCTGCAACCAGGGGATGTGTGACAGATGAGTAGGGTTGACACATTTTTGGAGGTTTATAGAGAAGAAACTGGTTGTACCGGCAACTTTTTATTGTAGTATTATTTGCAGCCTAGAAGATGTAAATCTCTTTATTGAGATGTGTATTAAGATTTTTTTTTTCTCTTCTGTGTGACTTTATGTTTGATCTTTTATGGTTAATTAATAAAAATCGTGTCAACTAGTTAAGAATTTCATTGTTTGGCTGAACATGTTCGCTTCAGAATATTGTCCATATGAAGTTTTATTTCAACAGAAGCAAGTGAATTCTATTGCCCCGAATCTGACAGTAAATTCTGTTGTAGGTAGTTGGTTATATTGTTGAATTGAAAAAAATAATTAAAAATGAAATAAATTATCGATAAATATTCATTATTAATATATTCGAAGACTTGGTCCATGTACACTAGGAAAGCGGTGGTTTTGTCTTAAAATTTAAGCACAATGAAATATTTCACAAGAATTCAAATGCTGAACTTATAAGAGGACCCATTTTTTCTCAAGTTCAGCATATGCTACAGCTAGTTGGCTTTGATTCAAAGTGCAGTGGATTGTTCTCCAATTGTGATGGAAATCCGTGGATGTGAAGATCCCGACCCAAACCCCACGAGGGAAGGACTTGGGTTCATTTCTAGCCTGCACCGAGTGAGAGAACATAGGTGAATCACATCATTTCTACTAATTATGGACTCTGTTGTCATTTAGCTTTAGCTTTAGCCTCGACTTTGTCGTCCTAGATTTCTCTTTCGTATTATCCTGCTTCATCTCATCGTACTTGTCGTATATATATGCTTTGGAAGCTCCCTCCTCTTTTCTTCAATGGAATCATTTTCTCTCCCTCACACTGTATCCAACCTATAAATATTACTTGCCATAGAATTGCGCAGATGTCACATGGAACAGACTTGGCAGTTGAGTAGAGTAAACAAAGTTTCTTGGAATGATTCTTTCAATGAGAAAACTTCCGTAGTCTGCTGTCTCTACACCTATGTTTATCTCTTTAATTATGTTCTGCATGACGTCATCTTTTCCCCTTTTTCTAAATGAAACCTAATATCCGAAAAAAAAAAACAGAGCATTTTATTATTCTTCGTAAAAGGATTGCATTAATATTAATAATTTTATTAATTTTAGTATCAGAAAACCAATTTTCACTTTGCTTTTGAATGTTACAGCATGAAGCCTTTTTCTGAAAAAATACTGGGTAGTTCTAATGATGCCACGAGTCATATATATAAGAGGAAGACTTACACGTATTATGTTTTATTGTTTTTAAGACATTGGTGGACAGTTCTGATGATACAAGGATCAGAAAAAATCCAAACAAGGAAAAAGACACAAAAATTCCCTTAAAGGGAAACTTAATTAATTCGTCCTTGTAGTTTACACCATTGTTCAAATAAATCGCTATACTTAAAAAACTCATCCTCATAGTTTCCTCCGTTTGTGTCGTTAATCCCAGTATTTATGAAGTGATAATAACTCGTCCCTTATGCATCCAGATGGCGTTAGATTTATGCTGAGATGGGAAATTTTTGTTGATCTGGATGCTAAGTCATTCAGCATATCGTATCAAACCAGCCACACAAGCAGGTTAAAGGCAGCTTCTTTTCTATCGTCAAAGGGAGTTTCAGAGCCATGTTCACATCCTCTCTGCTCACCCAGATAAAACTTAACGCTGCTGGAGATTTTGAAGGAGACAAACGGGAGGTGCGACGGAGGTGATTGCGTAATGAGGCTTCAACGGTAAACGGACAACACGGAATGAGGCACACATCTTCATACTAGGGCTCCTCTGATTACCGATCTCGCTTGTTTCACAATCAATCTCTCACTGCAGAAGATTGAAGAAGCTTGAAGCAATCAGTGCAATTAATCAAGGCGACTTCTTTGATTTGTTATCTCCTCTAAAACCTTGTAAGGGATTGATGCTATAGCAATTGGGTTGATTTTCTGATTGAGTTTCTAAGTTAGTTGCGTCTTCTGCAGATCTGAAGTGATGCACTCCCTATCTTCTTTTTCTTCATTATCGAGTTCGAATAGAAGGAGGGAAAGGGCAATGGATTCTTAATCTAATGCATAAAGAATCAATTTTTTTTAAATGCACTATGTTTCTAATTTGCAAAGTAATTTAGATTTTACACTGTAACGAAGTTTTTTGAATATACATAATGAATGGAACGAAGACAGTGAGATTGCACTATAATTGTATTTTATTTTATAATGAATTTTGCACTGTAATGAGGTATTCTGAATATGCAGCACTATAAACATGGAATCAGCAATGGAAATATGTACGATTGATGAACCAATTCCCAAGCATACACTTGAATTGATCAAACAAGAAGATGAAACTATTCAAGGCTGCAGTGTTTTGCCAATGTGTGTTTTGGCAATGTTTAGGAAATAAATTGTATTTCAGACATGTTCAAATGTAATACCACTTTGGCATAGAAATAATTAGTGTAATGCAGAAAGTAAAATGGGCATATATAAGATAGAGAAACACGCACTTCAATTTCATCCCATTTGCTGACTTAAGAACGGTATTCAGTTCTTTTATAAAAAGGATAAATATAATATGTAATGAAAATATGAAAAAGTAACAGTGGCATTATTCAATCATTTAATCAATAATGACTATGACATTAGAGTGAAAGGATTGATATGGTCACGTCTTTTGTAATCAAAATAATAATGTATCTGGCTATCTTTTTTTTTTTAATCCTTTTTCTTTTCTTTTAATGAATAACAATGCATTTGCTCTTCTTTTTTTTTTGGGTAACTCAATTATGTAGAATTTTATTTTTTCACATCTCTTTCCAATTTATACTATCTCTGTTTTTCAGGATAGAAAACAGAGGTGAATGGTGGAAAACAAAGTAGGCACCTGCTTTGCTTTCCATTGGTCTCTCAAAGCCCAAAATAATTATATTTTGATGTGCACCCTCCAACTTGAATCAATCCAACCCTCCCAAGTATACTACACAGTTGAGATAAGAGATAGAGAGGTAGAGAGATTGAGGGAGAAATGCAAAGAATAAGATTAAAGTGCATAACTGTTCATTACCGTAACAATGTTTCAGTACATCATTTATATACAAGTGAATCAATGAAGGCTCATGGAATCCAGTATACATGCAACAAATTAACAGAAGCTACTAGAACTGAACTAACTGAGCTAACTCTTAATCTAACATACACTATCCTACTTTAGCTTCAGTAGCAGTATACATACAATATATGAGTTTACCATTTGGATGCGTTCAACATGTGATGATTTCTTCCAGATTGCGCCGGCAGTAGCCTTTGAGAGCTTCAGATCTCGCCTATGGCACTGACGGAATTGCATTTTCTTCTCAACTTCAACTTTTTGGCTTTTTCCCTTGCGAGAGTTGATTCTTCGGTGCCTCTTAATGGTTTTATTAAAAGATAAAATAAAATTTTGTTCCAAATCTGCTTAATGTAAATGCGTTAGTGCCACATGTCATCTGTAAGGAGTGTTGTGTAAATGTAGTAAATTGGAGGGACTAACGTATAAACGCCTGAATGCTTTGGGGACTGATAAGTATGAAAATAAACTATAGGGACGAAATTGAAAATGATGGCAAACTATAAGGACCAATTGTTTAATTTTCCCAAAATTAAAGCTTCATATATATTAAACTTGTGTCGTCAAGTCTAGTCTAGAAGCGTTCTTCTTCATTTCCCAAACTCCTATTTTATATATTAAACTTGAATTTGAAAATCGTATGAATGCAGGTGAAGCTTCAAGTATATTTAATTAAATTATATAAATAAATATAATAAAATGAGTATGAATAGAAAAAGATTTTTACATTTTATAATTATATAATTATCATAACAAAAAATTATTATCACTCTTATGCTAGTTCCCTCAACCTAATATAAAAACAACAAATTGTGATATAAAATAATAACAAATCGTTAATATTATAACATATATCTATAATATACAATAGAAGTATTATTATACTCAGTTATCGAAAGTTTCTCTTTACAAAGCTATGTCAAATTTAAAATTAAACAAATAAATTAAAAAAGGTAATTAATATATATTGATTCAAATTGGTAGTGCAATAATTAATTTTAATACAGGGATATATATATTTCACTTTGGTTATACTCGGTATATTTCATTAAATGCTAGATAAAAATTAATAAAAAATTTTGAAATTCATTTTATTCATTTAAAAATAATGATGTTAAACATCTACGAATATAATCATGTAAATTAATATTATTAAATTTCAAAAATAAATAATTAAATTTGTGTGAAAAATTATTCAAAATATGATATAGATAAGAAAATCCAATTTAATTAGATTAAAAATTAATGATAGTTAATCATAATAAGTTTAAGCATGTTAACTATATAAATTTAAATACCTAAGTTTTTTCCTAACTTTAAATTAATATAGTCATGTAAATTATAATTATTAAATTTAAGAAGCATGATAATTAATCTTTTTAAAGGTGAAAAATTACCAAAAATTGGTGAATATGATATATTTATAATCAAGTCCATATTATTAGGCAAGTATACTTGATATTGCAACCACTCAATTATAGCCATGTTTACTTTTACATCTACTAACCCCCTTATAAAATTATTTTCATAAGGGAAATGTGGATGAAGCAAGAATAATATATAAAACAAATTAGATGGTAATATTTGTAAGATACCCAAATAAGCGCACACATACACACACCATATATGTATATGGTAATATTTGTATAAAAATTAAAAATTTTTAAGGGGTGTACAGTGATCAATAATTTAAACTCTTATAGTGTAATAAAAAGTTTTTTAAAAATTATCTATTTGTAATAAATTTAAAAATATCAACATCGAATCATTATAATTAGTATACTACATGTTACTTCCAATATTATTGCTAACAACTCCTTAATTACAAATATCAAATTACTTAAAACTAGAATCAAATAATTGAATATGTTATTAACTAATGAATTAAAAAAAATAAGTTATAGCAAGAATAATTCATCTTTATGAACCTTCAAATTCAAAATGAAAGAATTAGTCAATAACAAAAAAATTATTTAAAAATCTCACCAAAAAAAATATAATCAATATAAAATTAAATATTCAATGAAAAAGGATGCACACAATATAAATTGCATGATCATATGATTAAAAATTATATTATACAATTAAATAGATTTATCATACGATAAGCTACACAAAATATAATTTTATGATCATACAAATATAATTATACAATAAAATATAAAATCTAAAATTATATATTTTGGTGCATGATTCTATTCCATTATTTTCTAATTTTTATAAGTTATATATATAACTAAAGAATTAAAACAATGTATGAAGAAGTGGAAGAAAAAGATGTCAACTGAATGACAGAGGAAGTGGTTACCTTCATGATGGGAAAATTTCAATGATTGTGTAGCAGCTTCAGCTTTGAAGGTGCTTCAAGGTTCAAGGATGTCTCCAAAATTAAAAACGATTTCATAATGGTGCAAAAAATTCGCATAATATGAATTTATATAAATCTCACTAATGACCTAGATAATCAAATTGTAATTTTTTTCACAAATATATATATATATGATTTTTATTTTTATATTTATATTATATAAATCTTATTGTAGACCTAGATAATCAAATCGTGATTTTTTCATAAATATATATAATTTTTAAATCGAATCATAATATTTTTCACAAATATATATCTAAGTTCATTTCCATATCAATCATTATATCAATTTTTTTTAAAAAAAGATAGCATATATGAGGAAATAAATATTATTTGGAATATGTTGGGTCATATATTTTTATAGTCAACATAATAATATGGAGACATAAAATTATGACACATCGTGCTTTCGATTAATGCTTTATAATATATAATAAATTAAGTTCAAAAGTACTTTTTACTATGCCTACTATATATGTATATATATATATGCTAAATGCTATTTTTATAGTGGCATTACTATCTTTCTCTGCTTCCTCTCTCCTAGCTCCCTCCCATTTTCTCCTACAAAATCACAGTGCACACAAGATTCCTTATGGAGTCTATGGATGGATCCAAGAGAGAAAGAGTACCATTTCAAAAGATTCACTTTAAACAATAGGAAACCCATTAATTAGAGGCAAGACCAGGGTTATAAAAGAAGCTTTATAAGGTTTAATTAGATGCTTACAAAATAATGAGTTTAAGATGTTTGAAGAAAATGTATCCTTGTCTTTAGATCAGAAGAGAATAGTTATATTGATCTAGGCCAAATATGCTGATATGACACAATTAAAAAAATGACCCAAGCCACTTATGATTAATTTAGGATAAATTATAGTTTATTTTAATTTTTTATATTTAATTTGAATTATTTTATTTATCTTATTCTTTTTGAATTTATTTGATTTAGATTAAGATAAATTTATGATTTTTTATTTGCATTCAAAGGAACTAAACATAGGTTTAAATTAAATTTGAATTCTATTAGATAAAGTTTATCTTTATTTAATTGAGTTAGGTTTCATAGTAGAAATTAGTATTTTACTTTTCTATTTAAGACCTTGTAACATTTTTTTTCATATCAATTAATTTAAAATATTTTCTAAATTAGTGAGTTTAACTAATTATTCATATTTTTCTTAAGAATACATCCGACTTATCAAAAACTTAATATATTCTTATAGCATCTCCTATAGTTAAAATTCTCTTAAGCAGGTTTTCATTGGATTCTAATTCAATTAACCTGTTTGAGTTAAGTTTCCATTTTTTTGGTTCTCAAGATATGTTCCTCATGGGATCCACATCAATTGCCATTAGAACAAAAATTGAATTCAGACATTTATCCATGTCCTCAACCACGAGTCATTCTCCATCCCACTTATCATCCCAATTTATTTGTGTAGCAGCCATTTAAAATAAAAAAAGAGTCATCCTCAAAACGCAGCAGCCAAACATGCCCTTAGTTGCGAGCAACGACGAAACACGGTCTTCCCTCTCAGCCAAAGCAAAACGCGTTCCCTCACTCGTTCCAGAATCATCTCGCGTCTTCTCTTCTTAACTCGGCCTTCATCATCAAATTCGGCCTTCATCATCAAGTTACAGTCTTCAACCCGAATTCCTAGATTCTGTTCATTATTGCGTCCTCTCCTTCAACCCAAATCCGAATTATCAGCTTCAACCTTCCTCAAATCATCAACGCAAATCAATTCGATCATCATTGTCTCTCTCTCATTTCCTCTTTCCCAAATCAGAATTTGTTCTCGAACGCGTCCTCCGCTCCCAAATACCAGATCTGGTTCATCGCATCACCATCTTCATACTGTGGCAAACTCGTCTCCCCTCTTCAAAATTGGAACCTCATCTCCCTCCTTCGTTCTTCCTCTACATCATCCATGAAACTCGTTTCCTTCCCATAGGTAAATTCGTTTCCTTCCTCTCACACAATCATCAATTGCGTCCTGGAATTTTCTTTTGTACTGCACGTTAGTTTCCCTTTGCCAAAAATTTCTGCTACTAGAAATCACTTTGCTGCTGAAAATAAATAAGTGCTTGGAAAAAAAAAAAAAGGAAAAAGAAAAGATGCCAGATAAAAGAAAAGGAAAAGAAGCCAACAAAAAAAAATAGGCTAAGAATATAAGTTTGTTTATCATTATTTTAAGACTTCACTCTTGAACTTTAGTATTTTGTTTTGCCACTAACTCTTAACAAGTCATAGTAAGTTTATGAAAAAGACCATAAGATACTAATGTAAATGGTAAAAGATAAAAGAGATACATCATTGAAAAAAGATAAATTAAGTGTGATATATGAGTAAACTAACATTTTTTGAGTGAAACAAGAGAAAAGAGCATGTGAAGTCTTTTTTTTTTTTCTTTATTTTATTTTCAGGATGTTTGGAAGTGAAGATGAATAGGGCCTAATAATACAAAATTCTTGTGGAATTTTTTGAAAGTTGAATTAGCCAATCTCAATAAAAAGATAGATAATGTTGAATCTACTGTTAAAGGAAAGGAGATACAAAAAAAGATTGAACAAAAGTTAGAAGATCATGAATCAGACATAAAGGAGTCTACTTTAAAAAGCAAGAATTCTTCTAGGCGTGACAATGACTTGGAGGACTTAGGTTAAAGATTCCTCCTTTCCATGGGAATGATGATTCATATGCATATTTAGAATGGAAAAGAAGAGTAAAATATGTATTTGAATGTCACAACTACTTTGAAGAGAATAAAGTAAAATTGATTGCAGTAAAATCCATCGAATATGAAAGTATTTGATGGGACCAGTTGTAAGCTAGTAGACAAAGGTATGGAGTGTTAGGATTGTTGTCTTTCTAAGAGAGGGTAAATTGGGAAGTTTAAGATTTTTCTGTAAAAACACAAGTTCATAGTGAAAACAAAAGCTTGCAGAAAATAAAGTACCATGAAAATGCATATAAATGTAAGATAAGAGAAAAGAGGACTCAAAGATTTATCCTAGATCAGTTCAATTCACTTGATCTACGTCCAGTCCTCAAACCACCGCTTGAGATTTTCACTATCAGCAAGAATTAAATGAGCTCCTTGCAATGCCTCAGTATAATACACGTGCTTTGTTCTAAGAACACTAAAATTTCTCACTCAGCACTCTTACAAGTATTTCCCAATACCCTTTGTGATGGGAGACACGTTAGGAACTCGTTCTAAGAGCCTTCTTTGAATTAAGGATCATGCAACCCAAGGAAACATGAATTGAACACAAGAACAACAATGAACAAAAGTTGAAAAAAAAATAGAAATGATGAAAATAAGAAGACTGAAACAAAATGTTGGTGAACCCATCTCTTGAATTCTAACTCCGGGACGTCACAAGGATCACCACTCCTTGATAAGTGCTCATTCTTTCTGGCACTCAAGGATAAGCAAGAAAGAACTCACTAAACAACAATCAAAGTTACTGAAAAAAAAATTCATTCATTCATGTTGTGTCTTGTAATAGTACAAGAGGTGCCTATTTATATGCAAATATTAATCCACAAACTAACTCTAGTTCAACCCACAAACCTAATCTTATTAATGCTCATTAATACAAAAAGGAAACCCTAAGCAAAAAGGAGCATTTAATTCTAATTTTGAATTTGAAAAAGTTAGCTCCTCTTTAATGCATAAAGTAAAACAAATCAAGATTTATGATTGTATATTCTCTATTCAAAAAGGAAACAAATTAACTAAAATAATCTTTAAAAACGTCACTTTTAGTGAGCACATGAGAAGCACATGGATTTTAAATGAATTCTCCTTGTTGGGCTTTCTCCAAGTTGGGCTCTTTGACTATAATTTGGCTCCACATTTTCAGCTTGCCCCTTTCTTTGTTTTGGGCTTCAGAATCATTGAAATATAACAATTCCATGTTAATCATGTTTTGGATCACCCCATTCATAACTTTTGTTCTAGCTGTAGTCATTGGTCCTCCAATGTCTTGAAGTAGGTCTTGAATTTGTCCATGATCCATTGTTTCTCTTAGCTTGCCCTCATCATCAAATGCTTCATGCTTCGATCGTACTCTATCACTTTGTGATTCCCGTCACAAAGAATCTTTCTTCCAAATGAAAAAAATATTTTACATAGAATGAATACTCTCTAGAATATAGTAGATATGAAAGTTATGGCACAACAAATGAAGTGAGTCGATGAAAAAGCTTTGTCAAATAAATTCAGCAGAGTTTTGATAAAGAAAGATTTAAATTCGTTATCCACAATTTCAAATAAAGTTCTATATATAGATTTGTGACTTAACTAGTCGTTAGATACAAGATCTAGCCGTTAGAGTCTTTAACCAATAGTTACTCTATAAAAATAGCCATTTACTAATCGTATTTAATGTGTCTGACATATCAAAATTTGAATTTTAGGGTTCAACAAATGAATTTCGCAGAAACAAAAAGTTAAGAACTTCAACATTGAACTTCAAAATTCGCCTATTCAAATGTGATATTTGAATTTCGAGTTTATCAAAAATATCTCATGTTAGATCATATAAATTTTTATGTTAAAAGTGCATCTATTGAGTTTGAACAGTTATCTCACATTTTCACAGTGCACTCAAAATTCAGATTTCAGAAGCTGAAATTCATTTATCAGAGACATGTTCAACATGACATAAAAGTTATTCTCTGTGAAATTCCAATGTTGAACTACAAAATTTGTCTGTCAAAAATGTGCTCTAACGAGACTCAAAAGTTCTCAATTCGAAATTCACACTTTAAGGCTCTAAGTTCGTCTGTCAGAGATAGTGATAGTAAATTCATTTTGAACTTCACCAACATTCAAATTTTAACTAAGTTTCATACAAATTTTGCACACTTTCACTAACAATGCTTAACTCGAAATTCAAATTTCAGAATTGAAATTCGTCTATCAGAGATAAAATTTCCGTAACTTTAAATTTCACTAAATGAAGTTCGAATTTTGCATAAAATAAACATAAGTTATATACAAAATTTGTTTGTTAATTAGTCAGTATTTTTTAATTTTAACACATACTAACATATGATAACTATGAAATAACTTGTTTAAGTACTATGGTAATATAAATAAGTAGGAATCAAAGTTTTTTATCCCGTGTACATAATAGGAAATCCTAAAAACTAAATCTTCACTTGTTCTTCACTAAATTTCTTCACTTTATCTTTTCATACTCCTCTCCAAGCTCTAATTATTTGAAATCATCAAAACTTCTGATTCAACATAGAGAACATCATGTGAGTTCATTTTATGGGATGAAAAATGTCATGAGGAAAAGGCATATCCCTAGCCATTACTATCGTGACTTACATATTAAATTGCAAAGAATAGAGCAAGGAACTCGAAGTGCTGATGAATTCTATAAAGAGTTGAAAGTAACTTTAATCTAGACAAATATAGTAAAAGATCCTAAATAAATTATGGGATGATTCCTTAGTTGTTTGAGGCCAGAAATTCAAAATAGGGTGGAATTAGAGCATTACATAGACATGGAAGATTTTTTGCACAAGACCATTCTTGAAGAAAAGTAACTTAAATCTAGAAAATCTTTCTTGGAAGGAATATAAATCTGTTGCTAAATGGAAAGATGGAAAATCAATAGAAGTCTCCAAAGACTTCAAGTCTTCCTCACAGCCCAAGGAGCAAACCAAATCCAAAAATTCAGAATTCAGAGTAAACATGACACTAAACCTTCTTCTTTGTCATCTTCTTCTATAAGTGTTTTAAGTGTCAAGGTTATGAACACATTGCCAATCAGCATCCAAACAAAAGAATCATGACCATTCGTGAAAATGGTGAACTAGCTAGTGAAAGTGAAATTAAAGCTGAAAGTGAATAAAAATAAAAATCATTAAATGAATCTTAGGAAGACGAATATTATGAACCATTACGTGATTGGAATTTTTGGTCAACAGAAGAGCTCTTTGTATTCAACCTCGAAAAGAGCAAGATAATGAACAAAGAAAATAACTTTTCCATTCGAGATGTCTTATTAAAGACAAATTATGTTGCTTTGTTATTGATTAAGGTAGTTACATCAATGTTGCTAGTACTCTGCTTGTTGAAAAATTAAATTTGTCTACCTTGAAGCATCCTAATCCCCATAATCTCCTATGGATGAATGATAATGGTAGCTGCAAAGTTTCCAAATAGATTCAAATGCCCTTCTCAATAGGAAAATATCATGATGAAATTCTATGCGATGTAACCCCTATGTTTTTGGGATATTTATTGCTTGGAAAGCCATTGCAATACGATAGAATAGTACTCCATGATGGGTACACTAATTTCTACTTCTTCAAGCATAATGGTAGAAAATTAACATTAACTCCTCTAGAAGCATATGAAAATCAAGTGAGAATTTAAAGAGATTACAAAATAAGAAAGTTACAAAAGAAAGATGAGATTCCAAAAAAAAAAAGAGTGAGAATGAAAAATCGGAAAAATTGCAGAAAATTGAAAAGAGAGGAAAAAGAGAAAAGAAAGTGAATGAAACAATAAAATGAGTTTGTTGATAGAAAAAGGAGAGAAAAAAAGAACATTAATGATGAGGCAAGAGGTCTTTGTGCTTATGTACAAGGATATATAGTTATCCACTAACCAATTTAATTCTTCCTTTCATTCTAGTGTTCTTTCTTTTGCAGGAATGTGATGATCTCTTTCCAAAAGAATACCCGATGGTCTACCTCTCATAAAAGCATAGAACATCGCATTGATTTTATTCCCGGAGCTTTCATCCCCAACTGTCCAACATACCGTGCAAATCCAAAAAAAAATAAAATAAATTCAATTTCAAGTTGAGGAGCTTATGCGAAAAGGATTTGTGAAGGAAAGTTTGAGTCCATGTGTTGTACCAGTGAAACCAGTGCCCAAGAAGGATGGAAAGTGGAGAAGATGCGTCGATTGTAGAGTTATCAACAAAATAATGGTAAAATATCAATATCCTATCTATAGGCTAGATGATATGTTAGATTAGTTGCATAGTGCATTATTATTCTCTAAAATTGATCTTAGGAGTAGATATCATCAAATTAGAATGAAAGAAGATGATGATGGAAAATAACTTTTAAAACAAAATTTGGACTTTATGAGTGGTTAGTTATGCCTTTTAGATTAACTGATGCACTTAGCACCTTCATGAGTCTCATGAACTATGTCTTTCATTCCTTAATAGGAAAGTTTGTAGTGGTTTACTTTGATAACATCTTAGTGTACGATAAAAGTCTAGATGAACATGTCTTACATTTGCATGAAGTTTTCATTGTCTTGAGGAAAAATACACTTTTTGCAAATCTAGAAAATGTTCTTTTTGCTTGGATTCTATGGTTTTTCTTAGCTTTTTGTAGGAGCACAAAGAATCCAAGTAGATGAAGAGAAGGTAAAAGTAATCAAAAATTGGCCAACCCCAAAAGAATGCAAATGAAGTCCAAAGCTTCCATGAGTTGGGCTAGCTTTTATGGATGGTTTGTTAAGGATTTCTCATCCATAGCAGCATCTTTAAATGACTTAATAAAAAAGAATGTGATATTTAAATGGGGTAAAATTCATGAGAGAGCATTTAACATTTTGAAACACAAACTCACCAATGCACCACTCTTAGTACTACCTGATTTTAGTAAAGTCTTTGAAATTGAGTGTAATCCATTTGGTGTAGGAATTGGGGTTGTTTTAATGTAAGACAAGTATTCTATAGCTTACTTTGGTGAAAAACTTAGTGGATTTACTTTAAACTACTTCACATATGAAAAGGAACTTTATACATTAAAAATGGTTTTAGAAACATGACAACATTATCTTTGGCCAAAAAAGTTCATCATATATTCTAATCATGAGAATTTAAAGTACTTAAAGTCACAATGTAAGTTGAACAAAAAGTATACTCAATGGATGGAATTTATTGATACATTTCCGTACATTCTTAAGCATAAGCAAGGTAAAAAAAATATTGTAGCTGATACATTATTACGCAAGTATTTTCTTCTGACTTCTTTACATGTTAAAGTACTTAGTTTTGAGCTGATTAAGGGATTGTATGATAATGATTTAGACTTTTTAAAAATTTAGAAATCATGTGAAAAGCATGAATTTGAATATTTTTTATAGATTTAATGAGTTTCTTTTTAAGAAAGATAAGCTTTGCATTCCTAATTGTTCTTTGTGTGAATTACTTGTTAAAAAAACTCATGGTAGTGAGTTAATGAGGCATTTTGGAATTCATAAAACTTCAAAACTTTTACATGAACATTTTTACTGGCCTTCTATGAGGCATGATGCTGCTCAAATATGTAATAGATGCATTACTTACAAATATACTAAATCTAAAGTTAATGCCCATGGTTTATATACCTCTTTACCTGTTCCCCAACATCCTTTGACTAATATTTTTATGGATTTTGTGTTGAGATTGCCACGTTCTTAAAGTGGTAAAGATAGTGTTTTTGTGCTTCTTGATATATTTAGCAAAATGGCACACTTTATTGCTTGTTCTAAAACTAATGATGCCATTCATATTACTGATTTATTCTTCAAAGAAGTTGTTAGACTGCATGGGATTCCTAGGACTATTGTGAGTGATAGAGATGTTAAGTTCCTAAGTCATTTTTGGCGAATATTAAGGAATATATTATGGACTAAATTGTTATTTTCTATCACTGCACATCCACAAACCGATGGACAAATAGATATAGTAAATAGAACACTCATTACTTTGTTACATACAATTATCCAAAAAGGACTTAAAGAATTGGGAAAGTTATTTGCCTCATATAGAATTTATATATAATAGGTTTATGCATTCAACTACATTTTATTTTCCTTTTGAAATTTTTTATGGGTTTAATCCTATGACGCCTTTTGATATCTTACCTTTGCCATGTAATGAGAAAGTTAACCTTGATGGTAAGAAAAAGACTAAGCTTGTGCAAGAGTTGCATGCAAGAGTTCGGGCCAACATTGAACGGAAAAATGAATAGTATGCAAGACAAACCAACAAGGGTCACAGAAGAGTTGTATTTGTACTTGATGATTGGGTTAGGGTACACTTGAGGAAAGAAAGGTGTTCAAAGCAACATAAATCAAAATTGCAGTCACATGGAGATGGATAAGTGCTCAAGAGAATCAATAATAATGCTTACTGACTTGATTTGCCAAGCTCTTATGGCAATCATGTGAGTGTTACCTTTAATGTTTTAGATCTATCCTTATATGATGCTGCAAATTTGATGACGAATTCTCTCGAGGAGGGAGGGAATGATGGAGTCCATGGGTGGATCAAAAAGTGGAAGAGTGCTATTTCCAAAGATCCACTTCGAGCAATAGGAGACCCCTTAAATAGAGGCAAGATTTGAGCCATGAAAAAAAAATCTACAATATTTAATTAGAGGCTTATAAGATAATAGGCTCAAGATATTTGATCAAAAGGCATCTTTGCCTTTGGGCCAAAAGAGAATGGTTATATTGATCTAGGCCCAATATGCTGATATAGCCCAATTAGAAGAATGACCCAAGTTATTTAAAATTAATTTAGGATAAATTATATTTTATTTTAATTTTTAGATTTAATTTGAATTATTTTATTTATCTTATTCTTTTTTAATTTATTTGATTTAGATTATGATAAATAATTTGTGGTTTCCTATTTGTACTCAAAAGGACCAATTGTAGGCTTAGATTAAATTTAAATTTTATTATATAAAGCTTATCTTTATCTAATTAAGTTAAGAGTCATAGTAGAAATTAGTATTTTACTTCTCTATTTAAGATCATCTATTGTAACCTTTTTCTTCCGATTAATCAATTCAGAATATTTTTTAAGTTATTGAGTTACACTAATTCTTCGTGTTCTTCTTAAGAATACAAATAATTTATTAAGAGTTTGATCTACTCTTTTAGCGTCTCTTATAGTTAGAGTTCTCTAAGGCAATTTTTCTTTGGGTTTTAGTTCGATTAACCTGTTTGACTTAAGTTTCCACATTGTTATTCTTTATATTTTCTGGGTTCTGAAGATAAATTTTTGTGGGGTCCACATCTTCTCACCTTTTGCAGTGTAAAATTTCTTTTAAAAAAACGCAGTTCAAATTTTTACAATCACTAGTTCAAATTTCTCGCCCATGTGGCCTTCTAAGGATGCATTACTAATGCCTTCACTATTCAGGCATGAATATTATAACAAGGGCATAGTTGAAGGAGTGTGCTGAAACAAATAATAGTTCAAGGATGAATTTGCAAATTAATGTAAAATTCAAAAAATAAAAATTTAATTTTCCCATAAATTATTTTGTTGGTGGATATAGAACAAATAAAAATTTTGGCTGAAAGAAAAATCTAAACTACTAATCCATTCCAAAATATAATTTCTATTTGAGTAAATGCATACAAATTAAGAAAAAAAGTCAAACTAATTAAACTTATAAAAAATTTATATTATTTTTAATATTATTCTTAATAAAGATTATTTTCAAGATAATTTTCTCTCCTAGAAGCTAATTAAAGGTAAAGAGAAATTAAAAAAAATGTAATTAATGCTTTTAATTTTATCAAAATAGGACTCATTTTGAAATAGAAAAAAATTTTAAAAAAAAATTTATATTTTGAATTAGAGAAAATATATAGATAAATGATCAATAAATATTAAAAAATACTAGGAAAACATACTGTTCATAAATCATAATATTTAAAAATACTCTTACAAATACTTTATTTTAAATTCTGTGCAAAATATTAACAATTAAGTTGGATTTAAGATGATAGGAAAATGTAAAATTAGAGATAAATGTAAAAACTATAGTAACTTTAAAAAAATAAATTTAATTAAAATATCAATATTAAATTAATAAAAAATATAAATAATACAAAAATCTACAGGATTTATAGGTCATAAATTAGGATACCTATCTCACATTAAATGTAAACGGTTGGACCCACCTTAATTTTAAAAACTTTAATAAAATTTCAAGCAACTTCTCCTTGGAATGAATTGACTAGTTCAAACAACATCGTTGCAATCATTCTATATTATATTTTATTAAAAATTAATAAAATCTAACTCTGGATCAAACTCATGTCTCGTCTTGGGTAAGAAATCTTTGATTTTCTGGAGAAAACTATAACGATGGACCAAGATTCATTAGTATCTACAAAAAATGCCCCTTAAAAACCGCAGTCATTTGTAAAGTTTAAAGGTCTCTAAATTTGTTGTTAATAATTTTTATAGTATGATTGTAAATGTAAATTGCCCATAACTTATCAGTAGTATTCACATCACTTTAGGAAACTCATTCAAACCACAGTGGTTAATTATCCATAGCTTGATAATAACTTAACTATAATATGATAGCAATTACTATCATATTAATTAATAAGATCCTTCGGGTGACTTTCTTACGATTTTGTATTAATTAGACATGCTTTTTCATAATTTCATGGTAAATAAGCCATAATTTCTGAATAGTATAGCTTATTATAAATTTTATATTAATTTTCCTAAACATGATGGAAACCGTTTTTACAAGTGACAGTAAATTGCTTATAATTTAGTTGCCACAATTTGGGTGTACTTTATTCAAAACGTGGTGTGGATACTTAGTGCCCGTTTGGTTTGCCTTTTTATAAAAATACTTTTAGAATAATCACAGTTTACAAAAATGAGGTTTGGATAAAAGTAGAGAAGTTTACTAAAAAGCTGTTTGGATGAAAAAGGAGAAAATGATAGTTAAAAAGTACAGTTAAGTTTAGAAGAATGGGAACCAAACATGCACTTAATTGTCAAAATCTTAATAGTAACTTTTTTGTAACTTTATGGTACCTTCCTTAAATATAATGACAATTTTTTATAACCTAATATTCCATCCAATCTTTTTTACAGGGTCTTTTAATTAAACCATGCAGATTAAGACATGTAATTAAAATTAGTTAAAAGTTTTGATTTTGTCAAAAATTACTGTAACATTTCTAAAATATATTTACTAAAAGTTATAAACATCTTTCCTACATTAATATTTGGAAAAAGATAATTAAAATTACTAAAGGTATTTATGAAAATCAATATTAATATTTCACTAAATTTTATAAAAATCCTTATATTTAGGACTAGGGGAATAATATTTTATTTAAATTTTAGTGGTAAGATTGTTATTATAATTAACTTGTTCAAAATCATTGCTTAGTGATTATTCTTATAATAATTCTCCAAATATATTTGTAATGCTTTCGAGGTAATAATTTTTGGGGAAAATTAATTAATTAATCCTTATATTGATTATTCTTATAATATTATAATAATCCATATTTCCTATTTATTATACTTTGGAAGATAATACATGCTTCACATTTGTCCCTAGATCAAAGCTAGCTAGTATAAGGAAAAGATTTTCGCATACGAGTGATGAACTACCTTACCATCCTTTACTACTGTAGGATTACTTGCAGTGGCGGACCTAGGACCCGGGACTAGTGGGGGCGACTTAATATGAAAAAAATTTAATTTAATAATCTCTCAATTCTCTCCCTCATTAATTTAAGTTTTAGAAAATAAAATGATATTCGTTATAAAAATTATTTAAAGATTTAAGTTAGTTGGTCTTTTCTATTACATATATGTATTTATTAAACTTAATAAAATTTTTATAAAAATTTTAAACTATATATTCAAAAAAAATTGAATCAATTTGTATTCAAAACTTGAGTTTAGAGGTTAAAAAAATAAAACTTGAATCTAGTGGGGTCAAAACATCAAAATTAATGGTGTCAAAATGTTAAAACTTAACACTATAGCATACAATTTGTCTAAATTGACCCCCTCAACTACATGTAGGTCTGCCACTAATTACTTGTTTTATCCCTCTTATTTTTTTTTCCAAGAAAAGAGATAAACATACTATCATTTTATTTTTATAGATAATTAATGTTTAGGTTTATATATATCCCATCTCATACACACATCTAATTACCTTCCACAGTCTAATAAGTTGGAGCAAATGGGCCACATATCACTCAACAATGATAAACGTTGGGAACTATTAGGAGTTGTTTGAAAATTTTTAAACTATAGGTATATATTTAAAAATTGATACTCTCTTTAGTTTAAAATATAAGTTTTTTTCTTAAATTTTTTTCTAATTCAAAATATAAGTTCTATTTAAGTAAAATTAAAAATATTAATTATTTTTTCCTAATCTATCATTATTTTTAATTAACTTATAAAAGAAAAAATTATATTAGAAATTATCTTTATTAAAAATAATATTAAAAAATAATATAAATTTTTACAAATTTAATTAATCTAATTTTCTTTTTTGGTCTAAGTATAATTAGTCATATATGATTTATATTTTAAACATGATAGAGGAGTTGTAAATTACAGGAACAATAATTTTAAGCTCCAGTTTCCCAATAATGTTTATTTTAAGGTCCCATTACCCAATTTTTCCTAATTAATTTTCCATAGTTTTTCTCTGACTTTTTGTAACTTACGCGTCATTATAATTGTCCTTTTTTTATTCGTCTTAACGCGGTTTTAACTTTGTATCCGCCATAAGATTTCTCGAATCTGTGATTTTATTATATTTACACTTTGTGGCTCGTAGATTTGAAAATTATTTTTTGCACACATTTTTATCAAATTAAATTAGGAAATTTTGATCCATTTTATAGTCTCATATAATATTTTCATCTTTCTTTTCTGTAAATAATTATAGTGCATTCAATGTATTTGCATTGAGCTCAATAAACTGCAGTATATGATTTATTTATGATTTAAGAACAATGTGACTTCTTTTATATATATATATTTTTTACCTTTTTAATAAATTATTTTTTTAATATTTCATATCCATTGGTCAATGATGATATAATTTATGTCCATGATTTAGACATGTTTGGTTTAGGCTTTGAGTAATACATAACTGCTTTTGTTGGCCCAAAATTAATTATAAAACAAGTAAACCAAACAAAAAGTTACTTTTGTAAAATCAATTATGTTCTCATAAGTGTTTTTAGTGAGAAATAATATTTTCTGCTTTTGCTTTCCAAAAATATCCTAATGTAGAATTACAAATCTAAAATTACTTTTAATTAAAATAATTCAAACATAAAATCACTTTTAAATAAAAAAATCTAAACATAAGTCATATTAATATTACAGTAAATTCCATTATAAATAAAATTAATTTATCAATTCTATAAACCCCAATCCAAACCCACACTTAATTTTGAAATGACATTCTTAGCAAATATTCTTGGATACAAGTCCGTCATTATAATTTTTTCTCTTAGTCCGTGCAAGCGCGGTTCTTATGGCATGCAAAGGTTGTCCAAAATCTTTCATTATTATTATTATTATTATTATTATTATTATTATTTGCACTCTTAGCTCTTAGGTCCACATATTTGCAAATTATTTTGATCACCTCTCTGGTTATAATTACTGATCTCATTCTCGTCTTTCCTGCGTATTGCACTCCTGCTTCACGCATTTTCCAGGAAAGTTTTAAAAAAATTTTCCTGGATTTAATTTTTCCTGATTGGTCTCAAATCGTCTTTGGCTTCTTGAAAGCCTGAAACCAGAACTCCACACCAGAATTTATGCAAAATCCGTCATTAAAATTGGTTCCTTGTTTATACCGAAAGCAACATAATCCTTGTTACGACTGATTTCATACAAATTCGATGGGGCAAACACAATCGAAGAGCGAGCTGCTTTACCAGCAGGTCTGTTATGGGAACATCGCAGGAATCAAAGCCCTTCATAGGGAAGGAGCAGGTCTAGAGGTAAGAAACAGTGGTAAATTTCCCGGAAGATTTTATTTTCACTTATGGTAGCTGTTGAAGGATTTATTGTTCGCTGTGATGATTTTTTTATTTCGATGCAGTGGGTGGACAGAGAAGGAAAGACGCCTTTGATTGTTGCTTGTATGAACCCTGAGCTCTATGATGTCGCCAAAACTTTGATAGAACTCGGTGCCAATGTTAATGCATACCGTCCGGGTATTAGTTTCTGTTTGACTTGTTAAAGCTTTCTCAGATTTCAATGATTAGCTTGACCTGTAAGCTGTGTGCTTCGAATGGAATCAAATAATTTTAATGCTACGGAACAAGAATTGGTCGTGAACCACCCTTCAATTTTCTGACAAGAACAAAGGAAATTTCATTAAGTCTAGCCTGGGAGCATGAGTTTCTCAGCTTTAGATGGTAGCTGAGCTGCTTGTCTCTCTTTTGTTATTTCAGATTATTGTTTGGGATAACCATCATAATATTTTCAACCAGTATTAAAATGAATCACATAGTTTAGGTATAGCTTATAAATGTTTGCGATTAGATTCTCTAATTAAAATATGGCAAATTTAGATCTTTAACTGCTTATGACTGCTACATGGCATCTTTTGGAAATTATTTTTCACGTTTTGTTTTTGTTGCAGAACATAGCAAACACCTAATAAACTTTTGCTAACTCTGGTCCTGTAATCAATTAAACTAGCGTTTGATCTATGTCTTTCTTTTCCTTCATTAACTACTTCTGACTTTTGAGATTGGCTATTGGATAGGACGACATGCAGGTACACCATTACATCATGCAGCTAAAAGAGGCCTTGAAAGTATTGTTAAGTTGCTTCTTTTGCATGGAGGTATGGTCAAATGTCTCCACGTTTGCAAAGATTTGACTGTTACTGTTGATTTGGATTTTGTCAAAAATATGGCAAATACTTTTTTAATTTCCGTTTGTCCAGAGATTGATTTGGCATCTGCTGCTAAACTTTTCAGCTAATGCGTTGGTCATGAATGATGATTGCCAAACTGCTCTTGATGTTGCCAGGGCCAAAGGCCACAGCATCGTGGTCCGTGCTATTGAGGTATATTTGGACATCATAATGTAATGCTGTAATGTACATTCTATATTAAGCTGAATGTATAGGGTGTTTTTTCTTTCTTTTGTTTCTTATGATACATAGATGATCAAAATTCTTCTTGCAGAGTCATCTTTGCTTGTTCTCCAGTTGGCTGCGGGAGTTCCATGGACCTGGATTCCTAGAAGTAGTAGCTCCACAGCTGGTGTCTAGGAAAGTGTGAGTGTCAAGTGATATTTCATTGAAGCATTATTTTTCATCTTTCATTTCCTATTCTGCTACTTTGCTTAGCTATATTGCTAGATGGATGGCAGATCTTTTCTTTCTTGGCTAATGATGGATGGCACTTACATTCTCACGACTTGCAAACTTATTGGGCACTTCTGAGGAACTTTCAGTACAAAGGTCTTTATGATTACGCCAATTGTTCAATAATTTTTTGCAGTTGGGTGGTTGTCTTACCAGTTGGCTCTCGGAATCTTACAAGACCCTACAAGTTGGAGCTTGCCATATATTCTAGTATGCAGGTATTTAAGAATGAATACATAATTCTTCCAGGACACATATCGAGGTTTATTTTTTAAGTCAATGGACTATATAAAATGCCTCGATTTCTGCGGATAGCAAGTTTATTAAATAATGTTGGAACTTTGAACGTTACTTTTCTAAAATTTGGATGAACCTTGGGAACTACATTTGAAAGCTAATTGATATATTTATGTCTATTTGCATGTGAAACTAACACATAAATACGTGATTTAGTGCTATGCTTTCTATCTTTTTACCTTACTATTATCAAGTATTATGGTGTAGAAAGCATATTATTAAATGCGCAGGATGCACAGCCACGTACGGTAATTGCACTGTGGAAGGCCAACTTAGAAGAACCAAAGCTACACCAGTCAGATCCTTCAGTGACTATTGCAGATACCACTACCAGTAATCTCCTATACTAAGCTATGTTTCAAAGCTGGGTTGGTCTAAAACCTGGATTTAAAACTGTTGGGTCATAAGTTAACTAATTTGATTGGTTAAACCACTGTTGAACTCGATGACATCATAAATATGTATATAGACCCGTAATTATTAATTAGTATTTACATATAGTAATATATAAAATAATATATTTTATTAATGTTTCAACCTGCAAAATAAGAATGAGGCATTATTGAAACATATAATTATAAACTTATAACATATCTAGTGCATGGAATGTTTAGACATATTGCCTTTTTTAATTCAAGTATGTAAAATAAGTCTTGAAAACAAAGGGTGTAAAGTTGTTTGTGTATAATCAACAAGGTTCTGACACAAGTAGTAGAAAGTTAGTCTCTTTAAGTGTATTCTAGAAAATACCTTGTTGGGAGAGGAAAAACCTACTTTGGTGGTTTCTACACCTCGAAAGAATTAACCTTCGATTTTCGGCTAAGAATATCCTAGGTGCTCACAAAAAAGAAAAAAAGTAGTCTGTGTATATAATATAAGAGTAGGAAGTCTTGGTGACAGCTTGTTTCTTAGTGTGCAAAGCACTCTTGGGGGAACCAGGTTCAAACCTGCTGCAAGAAATGCAAAATATGTCCTAACTGACATGGTGCTTTGAAGCAGATTTTGAGAAGCAGTGCTGGGTCATTGGTTCTTTAAAAACTCAACCTGTTTGAATGATTCATTTGATCTGGGGCTGTCCAAATCGCAAAGTGGGTTTGTGGTGTTTCTCAAACTAGATGCTTGACTGGTTCCTGGTTGGACCAGTCAGATTAGTTGGTCTGCTCTGGGTTTAAAAATATTGAACTTTTTTATTTTTCTTTCTTGTGTTACTCAGTATCCATTTTCTCATTTTAGTCGTTTAGTCCATATCAATATGCTCCTTGTATATATATATTTTTTAAAACATCCCTAGAAAATGGCCCAGATATATACTTTTTCAGTTATGTTGCATTGGTACCTGTATGGGTGGATTTGTATATGAGGTACAGCAAAATATATTTGTAAATAATATATATAAATACTATAGTAATTTTTATCAGTAATCGTAATAAATAATGAGTGTTCATAATAATTGCTGGAGAGTTATTATACAGTTGGAAGGTCTATCTCATTTTAACTTATTATTTTAGCTTATCTCTGGGAGTTGGTTTTATTGTCAAACTCTTCTCAATAGTATAAATGAAGGAGGGCACAAGGGGATTTATATTGTCTGCAGTCAAAGAGTGACTGCTCTAGCTGTAGTCACTCGATCCTAGCCATTGATTCAATCCAACTATTAATACATTGACACGTATGTATTAAAGAAAATAAATCAACCTAGTTCTGTATTTTGAATCATTTATCATCTTTCCTTTGAGCAAGTGCATCCACTGTGGAAGATCGTTCTTCTTTGTTCTCTGTCATGAATGTCAAAGCCCATTTCTTCAATTGAAAGCCCTTATGTGGATTTTGTTGTAGTCCTCTCTGTCAACTCCTTTGTTGCCTCCTATGTGGATTCCATTGAAGTTTTTCCGGTTGATTCTGTGTGGCATTCAAGTGAGGACCGCTAATTGGACCTCATTTTGTAGGCCCTCACTTCTTCTCCTCCATTCAATCTCTCCCACAATCCAAATCTATAGTACACAGCCACACACAAGACATGGAAAAAAACACAATAGGAAAATGATTATAGGTCTGTTGGATGAAACTGAAGCTTGAAAAATGTTTTTTCAGAAGCTGTTGAATAATTATTATGTATGGTTGTTAAAGACATGACTGAGATGAATGAACTGGATTAGTTAAAAGTATGGCATACTTCTCTCAACTTCACAAAACAGCATTTGGTGGATTTACCTTTTTTTTTTTTTTAAAGACGTGCCAATCTGTTAGTGGTTGGATTTAATCAATGGCTAGGATTGAGTGACTGCAGCTGGTTGGACAATCCTGATCTGGCATGAGGGCTGAATTAAGTTTCTGATGGTCCTGAGATGGAAAAGGGCAAAGGGAAGGGATGAGCTGGCAGTGAGGGATGGTAGGGAAAATTGTAATGAACTGACAAATATCGTGGGGGATAGAGTAGGAGATGGAGAGAAACGGGTAGTGGAGACTGCTAGTGTGAGGTAGTGTGTCCTGTTTCTTTTCTGGTTTTTTCCTTTTCATTTTATTTTCTGTGCTTTCTGTGTGCTGTTCTGCTGTGATTAACTAAGCTAAATCCTTCAGTCTTACATTGACTGGGGGCTTGCATAGTAATTCTGTAATTATATAATGCTTTCATAGCCATTTTCCATGCTTGAAACCTAGTTCCCTGCAATTTCTTATGACTAAAAATTTTGCATCCTAAGAATATTTTACTCACAATATTCAAGGTTAGAAGAGTAGGAGACAGAGACAAGGGCTTACATTTTTACACAACCTTTGAAGTTAGGTCTTGACTTAGCTGAAAGCCCAAAACAACTAATTTTCTCATCATTGTATAACAAGTAAATATAAACACTAAATTCTTAAACAAATCTGTTGAAGGGGGAATATGAAGTGATGCTCCTGCCACATGTAATGTGGAATAGTATATTTCACTCACACCACTTCCCAGCCTCCCTCTGTCCACGCAAAATCTTCTTGGTTCTTGAGAAGCTAGGAATCAGAAGAGTATATTATTGTATCCTTAATGTTTGAATTTTTTCCTATTTCCAGAAACACGCATTAAACTTGCTCCTGCAAGTGAGAATGACAAGCAACAACTTAAGTGGTTTTCTGAAGCATGCAAAGGAATTCCACAGGTTTGTCACATTCTATATGTGGTTCATTGACATTAATTTGTTGTATTGGATTTCAATATGTTGCTTGTTTGGCTTGACATAAAATTCTTAATTTTGATGTTTAGTTCATTGACTGCATAGAAAATATATACAAAGGGTTGGCAGACTAAATTTTCAATCTGTAGCTGTCTTGCTCATTAGTCATTACACAATTCTTCGATGGTAAATCTTTGAACTTTCAGGAAAATCCAGCATTTTTGCAGAATAACATGAGAACAGTTCCTCCCTCAGCGCCACCAACGGCTGAAGATCTAGAGATGGCTGCTGCTATCAGAGCATCCATGCAGACCACCGTGTATGAGAGGCCACCCGTTGTAGATGCCCTGCCAAACTTTCAGGCTAGTTCTTCTAGTGGAGTGAATACAGGCAGGCATGGTTCGATTGGCACACCAAATCCAAAGATAGCTGATAGTTTGCCTGTACATGAAGGCGGACTGGCTAGCAATTCAAGCCAGCCTGTTCATATTCATGACAATGTCCCTATTTCCCAAAGTTCTAGTGATTTGGATTTGATTCCATCAGCTCCTCCAATTGCGGATGAGAATCCAATGGATGGCCCCGTTCATTATCCATCAGTTGATTCAAGCCCTGTTGATATAACTTCTCCAGCTGTAGAGAATTCACCTAAAGAAGAAAAAAATGCTGATGGGAGTGGTTCATCTTGTGTGATTTGTTTAGATGCTCCAGCTGAGGGGGCATGCATACCTTGTGGCCATGTTGCTGGATGCATGTCTTGCTTGGATGAGGTCAAAGCAAAAAAATGGGGTTGCCCGGTTTGTCGGGCTAAGATCGACCAGGTTATAAAGATATATCACGTTTGATATTTAAAACACTGTTATAGTCTTGCCTCTATTCCATCTTGGAAATGACATATTTATAAGTATCTAGACCCCATTTGGGTCTTTGTGAATATCTTATCTTCATGTACTGCATTTTGTGATTTTGTAACTTAGCTCTCTGGAGTGTACTATGTGGATTTTGCTCATTTGTTATATATGCTGAATGTTTAAGCCATGCATGTTAAGTGGTTTTGGAATTATGGGACTTGTATGGAAATTTCAAGCCCATGATAATAGTGTTTTTGCAGCCGGACCGGACCGGACCGAACAGTTGAATCGGTTTGACTGTCGGCTGGATAGCTTTTCGGCTCGTTTTTTAGAATTGAACCGTTTTGGGAGTAAAGCCAGATTGAACCAGTATGAACCAGCTTTTGAGTCGGAAGCCGGCATTGAGCTGGGAACCGGATCGATTTTAAAAAAACCGACCGATTCTATATTTAACCCATTTTTTTATTTTTTTTAAATTTAAATCATTACTCCCTCTATCTCATATTATAAGACAACATTTGGAGTTTTACACATATCAAGAAATGAAAATAACATTCTTAAATTTTTCAAAAAAATTCAGACATTCTTATTTTATCCATATTAAATTTTTTTTTTATAATTTTAACACAATTTATAATATTATACATTACATTAGTGAAGGGTTAAAGTGATAAATAAAATCATGTTATCTTATATTATAAAACAAAAAAAGAGTATATCATTATAATATGTTACAATTATATTATTATAATAATATAAAATTTATAAATAAACAAAATAAAGATAAAATAAAAAAAAATGTAACCTAGTTGAAACAAAATTTTCAAGTTTCCACATCAATAATTGCAATGTGCTCTCCATTGTCTTCATTACTTTTCAAGTTTCAAGTTTTAGCTCAACTCAACTCTTTATGTTATCGTCCTCCATCACTCTAAGCCTCCATATACATATATTATTAGAGTATTTATGAAAGTTTAAGAATTTGATATTTTTTTATTTCTTATACATATATTATTATAATTTTATTTTTATGTAATTATTACATTATCGGTTTGAGAACTGGTTTAATCGGTTGAATCATAAAAACTGTTATCAGAAAACATTTCTGCTTCGACACTTGATCCGATTTTTAAAACATTACGTGCTATTGAGTTTGGATTATCTGTAAATAGAGGCAAATCTTTTTTTTTTTTTGGTGATAAATCAGTTCTCCACGGCCGCTTGAGAAAAATGTTACCTCCATCTCCTATAAATTTGGGTCTATGTATTGGAGTTATAATTTGCCTTCTCTATGTTACATGGCATAGTCAACGATTTCAAAACAATTCGGTGGCTGGAGGATATGCTATGTAGGGATGGGAAAAAGACAAACATGACCTTAATTTTTAAAAGGAGTAAAGTGCTAATTTACTTTCAAAGTATTTGTTAAATTATTACGAATATTATAAATCTTTTTTTGGCATAATGTTACCCTCCAAATGTCAAATCATAATAATTTAACCCTATCCTAACATAGCCATTAATGATGCTAACTATTAATTTGCCAATTATATCACCAACTTCACTAAACATATCCTACTTGACAGTTTCTGTGATGTCCTAATTAGAAAAAATCATATGTGACAATGTACATGACATCCAAATAGATTAAAATAAAAAAATACTAAAAAAAATCCTAATTTTGGTTCTGGGCCGGAAACTAAAACTCTAATTAAAAATATCAAAACATAATAAATTGAACTAATAAATACTAAGTACCAAACAAATCACAAAATTCATGTATAGATTCATGTGAAAAAATAAACTCAAAAATTCCCAAAACAATGTAAAAATCTTGAAAAAATTGCAAAAAAACAAGAAAAAATTTAAATAAAAGAATTAGTCAAAATACAACAATTTTAATATCCAAAAGGTATTAATTATTAATTAGATACTCAAAAAACTATTAAAAATCTCAAATAAAAAAATTAGTCAAACTAATTACATTACATTAGTTAATTAACTTTGATATTATTTAGACTTTTAAGTGTGATTGATTTGTGAACTTTAATAGTTTTTGGGGTCTCTAATTGAAAAACTAATACTCTTTTATGTATTAAACCCAGTATATTTTAGCTAAATTCTTTCATTTTGACCATTTTTTTTTTACTTTTCTTGTATTTTTGCGATTTTTTCAGAATCTCTCCATTTGCTTAGGAATTTTTTAGTTTATTTTTTCCCATGAATTCATTCATGATTTTTGTGATTTGTTTGTTCCTTTATGTTTATTAGTTAATTTTATTAAGTTTTGAGATTTTTAATTCGGGTTTCAATAATTAGGGTTTCACCTTTCAACTAGGGTCAAAACTAATTGTGCTGAGTTGGTCTTTTTGGCAAGAGCATTATTGTTATTTCATAATATGTTCCTACTTCAACGCCATGTAGGATATTTATGAAATGATTTTTAATAGCTTTTGGGATATCTAATTAAAATTAATACCCTTTGGGTATTTTAACTAATGTATTTTGGCCAAATTCCTGTAATTACACCACTTTTTCTATTTTTCTTGCACTTTTTTTAATTTTTCAATTTTTTTCATTTTCTTGGAAATTTTTTAGCTTAGCTTTTGCCATAAATGTACACATAATTTTTATGATTTGTTTGTTCCTTTATATTTATTAGTTAATTTTATTTTGTTTTGAGATTTTTAAAAAGGATTTTGATAATTAGAGCTTTGGTTTTTAGCTCGAGGCCAAAATTAGAATTTTTTTGTAGTATTTTTATTTTAGTCTACTTGAATGCTATGTAGATTGTCATGTATAATTTTTTCCAACTAAGAAGCCATATAGACTACTAATTAGGATGGGTTTGGTATAGTTGACAATGCAATTAGTAGATTAATGGAGATTAATGGTCAACGTCACTGACTCTAATACAGTAGGGTTAATTTGTTATGATTTTAAATTATGAAGGATAACATTGCATAAAAAAATGTTTATAATACCAATAGCAATTTCAGAAATACTTCGAAGATAAATTTACATTTTAATCATTTTTAAAATAATAACTTTCCCCCAATTGTTTCGTCGTGAAATTAATGCAGCACATTCACTTGGTGCTCAAAGCTCCCTGTGCCACTAGCATATTTATGAAAAAATTGATGATAAAGGCCTTATATATATATATGTATGTATGTATATATGTATATATATAAATTTGGGGCCAACTAACTAATTATGGCCATTTGCTACCAGTGATTACTGCCATTCACCTGGCTAAGTACATTATAAAATCTCTAGTATAAAAATTCTAAAAAATTTAAAATAAACTAAATTAAATTTAAATATTTTAGTAAAATAATTTTATTTAAAATTCTAATGATAAAGAAAAATAATCCTAATTATCTTGAATTATCAATTTACTATTATTCTGGGAAAACTTTTCAACAAACAAGATAGTGAATAATGAAATTTAAACAAGGAAACTTCTCTTCAGATATCCAAAGATTATTCAATTCTGAAAATCTCTTCCAATTGACAAAATATTGGTGAAAGGAACTTTTAGACAAGAGAATATGTTGCTTTTCTCTTGTTGCAACGGTCTTAGTACCAGGCGGCATAATAGATGGGCATGGTGGGACAATAGCATGTTGAAGTTAAGATGACACAACTTCCATTACTGGATACCATTTCTGTACTTGTCCCTTCTTCAAGCTTCGGTCTTCTTCAAGAACCATAACATCAATAGCCTCTTTGGTTTATGAGAAATTATCTGCAGATGGTGTTACTCTATAACTTTAACCTTCTAATATGTCTTTTCTTCCTCTATACAACACTTGCATTCTTCCTCTAAAGTCTTATGAGTTATCTCTATACCCTTATTTGGCAATATGAAGGCATATAGGATGCCTTTGGACAACTTTTTTAATTTCTTAAGTTTACGGTTCGTTTCATCTAAGTAGCGATCAAAGCAACCAAATAGACACTCAAGGTGTTTAAAGGAAGCCATAAGGAACATCAGAATCCTAGGCTTTTATACCAAATGATGCGAACAAATAAAGGATAAATAGTGTCAAGAGATAGAGAGAGATAAAAAGGGATAGAGGAAATGAAAAACTTAAGGGAGAGAGATACAAAGAAAATAAAAGGAAGAAAGTAGAAGTATATAAGGAAGAGAGGGAAATCACTAGAAATATCTCAAAATTAATAACAAAAGTTTGAATATAACTAAGCAATGAAGCTCTTATTTATAAAACTTATATCATATTCTTACTAGAATTCTAAGATAATATATCTCTTTTTAAATTATCTTAAATCTAAAGAAAAGATAAATCATAATTTAAATAATTAAATCCTATAATTAAACAAAAGATTAAATCTAAATACTAAAAAATTCAAAATAAACTAAATTAAATCTAAATATCCTAATAAAATAATTTTATTTAAAATTATAATAATAAATATAAATAATCATAATTATCTAGAATTATCCGGTCTTTACCAGAAAGTATTGAAACTTTGGAAATTAAAAACAACAAATTTTCGGGCTCCACATTGCCCTCTTTTTTTTTTCCTTCCTTTTAGGTGGGACCCAATATAACATCCCAAAATCTAGACCCTATATTTGTAGGTAAAAGAGGATATTTACTATGCAGATTCTACTACTTAGCAAGATTTGAGCCTAAAAGTACTCTAGAAGAATTCAAAATGCCTTAGAATAAGAAGGAAATTTAGAGATAGAAACAAGAGGAAGAAAAACTATTAAGAATGAATGAGTGAGTGAGAAAGAACAAAATTTAGATGATTAAAGAAAGTACTATCTTGTTTATAAAAAAAAAATAAAGAAAGTATTATCCTTGTATCGATTATAGGAGCAAGAAAATGTTAAGAGCTAAAAAAACTTTTAATATATGTATGTGGGCCTTGTGAAGATATTATTGGGTCTAAACTCTCTTAACTAGGTCTATGAGAAAGAGAGGAATACTTATAGTTTAGCACTATGATTTATTAAGCCCAGAGAAAACTATGTACTATGATTCTTAAGTCTAAAGAAAACAAAGAAGTAAGATGAAAGTTGAGGTCAAATATCCTGAAATAAGAATGTTAAATTACTCAGAGGTTAAAGAGATGTTTTATGAATTAGAAAAGAAGCTTGGGGCTAATACTTTCTAAGTCTAACATCAATGTTAACATACCAAGTTCCCTCAGAGCTCCTAGTTAAGCATACCTAGGTAAGAGTAATATTATGATAAGTAATATATTGGGAAGTTTGGTATGACAATGACTTTGTAATAAATGATTATAAGTTAGGCCTTATCATGATTTATTGGGCATGAGATGTCACATCCTACATTTCAACACCTTTTCCATGAACCTGTCTCACTTAGATGCGGTAAAAAAGTTTTTGAGAACTTGAACTATTTGGAAAGTCAAAACGGTAAAAACTACTTTATGTGCACTATTCCTTTAACTGCGCAGTAAATTTTAAAAAATCATAATTAAATGTATAAAAATTGTTTTATAGTGATTTAAGTCTCTAAAAATCTTTCACTATTTCATAGGAAAATATAAAACTGGAATTTGGACGTATCAATTCATACAATTTGTTTATCTAAGTTTATTGTTCATTTTCAACTTCCACTTTCTAAGCTTCAAATTTGGATAAATATTTCTAATAATATACTGAGCCAATTTGTACAGTCTCTATACCATTAGAAAGCTCTACATGTCTACTTTCTAATCATATGAATATTGTACATTTTTTTTATACATACTAGACAAAAAGCTATCATATACCTTTAGTATACCAAATTGTTTAACACTTTAATAGTGTTAGCAAAACATGCATAACTCTCATTATATAACTCCAATTACCCTCAAACCAAAACCATGTTATTTATAAGATATAGCTCTTTCTAGTCATATCAACAAATAAATTTTTAGGGCACTATACAATTTTACATGATCATTCAAAATAGGTAGTATTTATAGAACAAAATTGTCAAGTAAAACAATTTTCAACTTTTAACCCATAACTCCCTTGAGCCATAACTCATTTCATATTTAGCCAAATGATACATAATCTATTTTATCTTAAAGCTTATCATGTCCTCTAACTAGAGGTATCAAACTTTGGCTCATTTCCTTTACCATATCATGTTAAAACATTAATAAACATTAATATATCATAAATTGTCAATGAGGAAATCATTCATATTTTCCAATTTCATCTTTATATCATAACTCAACTTCATTTAGTATGCATTACTATACATCATATAGCATTATACTACATTG
The DNA here is from genome assembly GCA_026686845.1 of Adenanthera pavonina. Lineage (NCBI taxonomy): Eukaryota > Viridiplantae > Streptophyta > Magnoliopsida > Fabales > Fabaceae > Adenanthera > Adenanthera pavonina. The sequence continues at coordinate 2,288,813 of JAIVEN010000019.1, read as the reverse complement.
ATTATACATATCAACTTAATTTATCATACAATAATTTACAATCATGCTTCATAGTTAAACACATCGTTGTCAACTAGGGACATCAATTTTTCTTCTCCCTCAATTTCCTTTTTCCTGGGCCTTCATTCATTGCATTGCTTATACCTAGCATGTTTAGTACCCTCGAAGGATGAGATTGCAAACAATCCCAATAGTAAGCTTGTACATGCAATTACATCATAATATCACATTAAAAACATTGATAATATTGCACAATATTGTAAAACATACAAAACTACCATGTTAGTTTACAAAATTTCAAGAGCATTTCAACTTAAAAATAGGACATCTTGGGCTTAACCCTCATCAAATAAACAACCAGCCCAATCAAGAAAATAATCACAACAACAACATGGCAATATTAATATAACATAAAACATATATAAATATTATGGTGCAATAACATAAAAGTATAGCAAATTATTACTTGGGAGCTTTAACCTTTTCACTTCAAACTTGGATTCAACTTGCTTGAATCCCTTTCCAATCACTTCCTTGCAACTTTCCAAGCCTGGAAGCAACAAGATAATCATGTTTAATAACTCATTCTCAATGAACTTACTCAAAGTTCACTTGAATCCTAAAATTTTCATATTTCTTATCTTAAGCCCTTAAATCATACTTTACCCTAACTAATTTTTGTACGAGGAATCCATTTCTACCATTAGATTCATAAAATTCCAACTCCCAATACCCTTTTTCATTTGGTTGAACTCCCCCTCTCAAGGAGCAAGTGAAGGAATTTCATGATTTCATCATTAAAACTCATGCAAACTTACTTTCTTACATTAATTGCATCTTGACTTGATTTCATGAAAACATCCTCCCTTTCCCCACATACTACCTTGGCCAAAACTAACATAAGGAGTAGAAGAAGAAGAACTCATCTAAACCTAATCCAAACTCATGAAAAACTAACTTAAAATTAGAGAACATACTTACCTCAAGCTTCTCTTCTTGCCTTCAAGCTTGGCTTCTTTCCTTTTCTCCTTCTTCTTCCTATTTCCTCCTTCTTCCTCCTCTCTTTCCCTCACTAATTTTTCAGCTTTTTTTTCTCTCTCTTCTTCTTCTTCATAATTTCAGCCAAGTATGCAAGAACAAGAGGGGGGTGAGGGTAGTTTGCTATTTATAAACACCACAATTTAATCTCAACCATTCAAATGTTACATGATCCAATGGTCAAGAACAATTCCTTGTTAGGGTTTTCTTATTCTTGCATCATCCATGACATAATGTTTAATAAAATATTCCTCCAAAACACATTCATAAATTTCGGCTAATGGGAGGGAGACAAATACCCTCCTATATAGTATATTTTCCCTGGTTCAAATCAATCTTGTATCAAGTACTTTGTGTTTGAACATTCTCTTGGTATTTTATAGTATTTACTAATACTGTTTGTTCATTAATATGTACAGGAAATTTACTGGTTTGGAATCTGCATTTATCTTATTAATTATCCCAAACTATATTTTATGTGAGATCTGCATGCTTTCTTTTTTCCATTTTCTTTTCTTTGGGACCCACAGTTCTATTTTTTTTTACTGTTTTGTTCCTTTATAATTTGTAGTCTGTATTATTTTCAAACTACACCTTTTGAGCTCAATTCACTCTTTTCAGGGTCTAACATATCATAAGGTCCATTTCCATATGTGTGTATATATATATATATATCATTTTTCTACAATTTTCAAAATTAATACCAATTAAAGACCAAATTTGCAATTTATTCCGATCGAGAATTAAACATAATTCCTTCTAAAGATCTTAGATAAAATTAATTTCTATTGGAAGCAAGCATGTAAAATAACCATTTTGCCCATAGTAGTATTCAATCAATATATCATATATCACATCTTTTCTAATAATACTTTTTTATCATATTAATACGAGACATATCATAATTGCCTTTTAGACATAGCCATAAAAATGAGAATATTACCTGAGATGATTATTGGGCCTTATTTCCTTAAAATAAAAAAGCCCAAAAAAGGAAGTGTTTGTATTAAACCAAGTAATGATTTATGATTATTAATTAGCCTAATTCCTATCAGGCCATATTAAAGGTGATATATACGGTGGAAAAAAGGATATTGAATGATTATGAAAAAAATATTTGACTTTAGGTTTCAGATAATATTATTTTTGGAAGTGGGCTCTTATGGGTAAATAATGGAAAATTTTGGATTCTTAACTGTAAATATGTTTATTTCTATTCTGAAGAGAATTTAGTCGAATGAAATATAGAATACTGTTATAGGTTAATTTATGCCATTGGGCTTTGCTCAGATAGAAAAGCTCAGAGAACAATCACTGGGCTAAATAGTGAGTTATATGATAGTAAGCACATCAACTTCAAAAGCAATTTTTCTACATCTAAATCAAATTTAGGTCATACTACAAATTTCTATGCTCTGCAATACAAAGTTACATTCATGTATATTGTGCATTCTTGGTGTTAGAATGATTTTGAAGATACTTCTTTGAGTTCAATTTGAACTAATTGTCTAAATATAGTTTTCTTTACATTTGGTGGATTGATATGCGGCTATTCTATATCTCTTGAGATGCCTAGATATATAGACTAGGAAAAGCAAACTAAATTCAGGAAGGTTCAATGTTCTCTTCAGCTATGGGTTGAGTGTTAGATGATGACCCACTAGCTACAGCATTATTTGCAGAAGAACTATATCTTCTAAACACCCTATCTTTGTTTTTGTTCCACCATTCTTCTGCCTGTTTTGCATGGAACCTTCGCTTACTGCACGCAAAAAATAAAGATAAACAAACATTAAACATCATCAATATAAATATAAAATCTATAATAAGTTATACTCTTCATAAGCCAAGTGTGAGCAATGTGGCTCATTTCTCAGACTTCGAGTAATGATAGAGGAACATGTCTAGTTTAATAAGAAAAAGAAAAATGCTAAAAGTCAAACATAACTATAAGAAAACACCATTCAAATTGTTGGCAAATTTTAGTGGATTATAAAATGTCTTGAAGAGTTCAACCATTCTCATCAAGCACAAGGTTGTTCAGACAAAGTAATAACGCAAGTGATACAAAAACATTTTCTGTATATAAAATAACAACATTTATTGCTCCCATGCTAATTCTGGTTTCAGAAAAAAAAAAAATTCATATATTGATTACTGATATAAAAATTATAGTCTCTCAATACACATCTTCATATATGATAGCTATTAATAATAATATTCATGCAAATATAAGGACCTTAGCCGAACGGTGTACTCATTATGCTGATACATATAAACTTATGAATAGGTGAATATGCACTTGCCCACGCATTTGAGATGCAGATATATACTGCCAATCACACAGCATATTGAAAATTAGACATTGGAAATGTGGAACATAATGGATGAAGAAGTAAACCAAAAACCTGAATCTAACTCGTTTGAAAACTTTGATACCACTTGGCCGTACAACTAGCGTCACATAAACACCAGGTTCAAATTGTTCGATGATCTGTGATTCTCTTTCACTCTGTGGTTTCGAAGAGTCTGGAGATTGTGAACCGTTTTCTGAGCTTTGTGGAGGAGTTGCTGCCTCTAAACTAGATACAGATGATCGATTACTTTCTTGAAGAGACTTTCCTCCATCTTCAGATGGTTCGGCTCCAGCAGGATCAGCAGTTTCTTCCAGTTTATGTTCTTGCAGTTTGGAACTGTCAATATCTGAAGCAAGTGTATCAGGTGCAATTTGTTGATCGGACTCAAAGCTTGATAGTATGGAAGAAGATGCTTCAGATTCTGGATTTTCCCTTAGAAAATCTTCAGCTTGAGCATGAATATTTCTCAAGGTTTCATTATCTGAATTGTCTGGTGGCAAATTCTGGGTCACTTCCTTCAACTGGGAAAAAAAAAAGAAAAACACAGCAGCACTCCGGATTATCAGGTTTGTTTTCCTTTAGCTCTCATAGCTATGTACATGTCATTCAAATCTGTTAACCCAAATAGCAATAATAAGGGAGAAAAATTAAAATAAAAAATATATATATTTGTCATTACTATTCATGGTTATTACTCCTCTAAAGAGTTTGAATACATAATTTCAAAAGAAAATTGCAAATAAACTCACTTTAATCAATGAAACAACCATCTGCCTGAAATTTAAATGTGCCTGCTCACAGTTATATATATGCATATATTCTTATTCACATTGACAACCATATTTCCAACATAGTCCAACAATTAAAATTTAACTCTAATTAGCAGTCCACATCATAAATTCATCTGTAAATTTTTTCTTATAATTCATTTACATCTTGCCAACACACAACTCATTTCCTTTCAATGTTTCATATAATTATACATGCACACAATGTAATACAGAAGACAATTTGTCTTGGCATCCACACAAGCAGAGACCTTTTAGTTGTACCATATAAACATGCCTCTTGAAGAATGTGTAAAACCATTTATCCTCTACATTTTTGCAGATCAACTAGACTTGGTTTACATGAGGCCTTATAATGGGAAATGTAATCACTTTATCCTCAATTAGGAATATTTATTTTATTTAAATTAAGATATCTAGATTATCTTTTAGATTTTATTTTATTTTGAATTTATTTAACTATCTTTTAGGATTTAGTTTAGAATAAGGATTTATCTTTTATTGAAGAGTTTTTATAATCTACATTTTCATAGAACTAGGTATATGGGCTAGGCCCATTTATCCTACTTAAAAGTGGAATAGGCGTAGAAAATGACATCCCAAATTACAAAATGGGCCTAGTCGGCCCAGCCCACTAAGCCCTTTTTTTAAGGGGCTAGCCTTTTCTCTGTCATCCTCATTCCTTTCATCCCATCCCATTTGGCCATTGCTGATTCCCAATTTCCCATTGCCATCAAGCTTCACCCTCCTTCACTCTGTCTCGCTGGTTCTCTCACTTTCATCCTATTCCCATCGTACTAGTCTGATCCTCCATCTTCTTCGCTGTGCTCCTCCTCCTCGTCCTCTTCTTCTTCGGGGAACAAAACTCTGGAAGTAAATGTTTCAGGAATACAATATATGGTCCCTTTGAGTGATTCCACTCAGAATGTTAAAAATGCAAGCTTGCACGTCAGAGAGCAGTGTTTTCAGAAGAAAACCGGTGAAGATAATGGTCCAGTTTTTTCAGATTCTACAGGTGATGGGGATATAACCCACGGAAATATGGAAGTAGAGTCAATGAAGAATTCCAGTTTCAGTACTAAAATTCACAATGTAGGTAATATCTCACAGGAAAAGCATGGGGGGATTCGATTGAGAAGAGTAATGTCAATTTCATTCATCATGGTTCTTGTCCATACATCGATAGGGCCTTCCATTGTCATCTTAAAGGGAGTCTAGATAGAGGATACATCAGTGGCCTTCCATTCCACGGTAAGATTTTATCTTATAGTCACTTTGATTACAAGAATATTATGGGAAACTGTCATGTTTTCTGGCATGTTAATTTACTGATGATGGTGTTTCAGATTGAATGCTACTACATTTCTGGAGAGGCTACCCAAGGTTCACTTTGGTAGGCCAGCAACCTACCTTATCACCTGAAAACAGTTTATACCCATCCTTTTGTCCATATCTATGTATCAACTCCCTAATTGAAAACCAACAGTTACCAACTCTGAACCTCACCAGCAATTCTATATCCTCCTAAAAAAATAAAAAACAGAGATATAATATTAACATTCTAGAAGATATATATATTATGTGAATTGTATGAAGGTAAATGATGATTAGTTTTGGTTGTGAATTATATGAATTTCAAGAAGAATATATATATACATATAAATATATATAATTGACATTCCAATATGTGTATATATATATATATAAAGTTGACTTTTAAAAAAGGTTGATGGGCATTGTGGAAGGGCAAGCCTCATAAAATTTGGTCCATCCGAAAACGGCCAAGCTTGGCCGGCCCCTCCCGTTTATTTTGCGGCCCATGATGGGGCTAACCTATATTCCTAATTCTACATTTTTGCACATCAACTAAACTTGGTATACCTGAGGCCTTTTAACTAAGCATCACAGATTTTTTAGAGAAATCAGCCCTAAATAAATATTCCGCTATTCTTGGTTCTACCTCACTATATATAGCTGCACACTGAGCACTACTCTTTTGCCTCTAAGCAATCACAAGAATCAGAAAATTTAATAATGTAATAAATTATAATTTTTTAACCCTCTTTAACTGTTGCTAAAATGCGTCAGTTATTATGATTTCCACTGCTATTTTGTTTTCCAGACTAACATATTGCACAATATTAGCATCATAGATTCTCTGCTGTCTCTACGTATGCAGTCACATAATTTTGTGACAAGTGTGCACGTTTTTTATGAAAGAAAAAATTTAGTTAAGATTAATTATAGTAACGCACTTCAAAATTAAAATTGTTCAAACTAGAATAAACATGAGATCTAATTGAAATTTTTATCTTTAAAATTAAATATTTTTAGTATAACATTTTTTTTACAATAAAATTTTTTTCTTGGAAGAAAGTTTTTAAAGTCTTCATAAAAACAAATTTTATTTAAAATTTCAATCTTAATAATTCTAATTTATAATTTTATAAAAACTTATGCTTACTCACCCTAATAATATGTGAATGCATCCCTTACTGTCACTATGTGACTGCAAGGGATCCGTCCCACAAATTTAATTACTGTAATTTAGTTACTTATATGACATCATGATGAACTAATTGAAAACTTGAAGTTAAAATTTTTAAAAATTTGAAAGTTGTTTAAATTTTTAAAAATTTCATCATTTGATTCATGATAATAAGTTACATTGAAAATATGCTTGTTTACACATATAAGTCCAGATGAATTTAGAGAGAGAGAGAGAGAGAGAGAGAGAGAGGAATCATTATCTATTTTAAAAAATTGCCTTACTCTGCACCTGCAAAAATGATTTTATATTCCCATACTTTATTTATAACAAAATTTTACATTAATATGCAAATATGCAATAAAATTATATATGAATAAGATAACAAATTGGATTATGATGTTTTTTCTTTTTTTGACCTGAATTGGAATTTGGATTATGATGTCAGAGTACAAATTAAATAAAGGTACCTGATCTGTCATGCTCTGGATAAATTCCCTAGCTACCCTATGCTTAGAAGATTCCTCTGCAGTCAATGAGGTTGCTTCCTGAACATTTTTCTTTAGCTTCTGAATCTCCAAATCTTGCATGTCGCTCTTCTGCTTCATACTTCGAATCTACATGCAAGGAAAGGAATATCCACAGAAGTTATTAATGGGACCTGTTAAATTCCTCAAACAATAAACCAAGTATGTGCTAAATTTGAAACGGTATAAAACTTACTTGGTTCTGTAATTTTGAGACTTCATGGTTTAGAAGCTCATTTGTCTTACTCAAGCTTTCAATAATGCTTCTAGAAAATCCAGGGGTGGCAGAACGTGGCGGACTTGGTCTTCTTGGATATGGTGATGAAGGTCTTGGATTGGCAGGCGGAGTTCGCGGTGGACTTAAAGTTAAAGAAGCAGGCTTGAAAGCACTATGAATGGGCTTCAATGAACTTGGAAATGCATCTTTGAATTGTGAAATTGATTGAGTAGTTCGAACAATGGAAGAAAAATCATGTTTAGATTCAGGCTTATTTCCCCATATCTCAAGGAATTTTACTGGTTCAGTGATGGAAGACATGAGAATTCTTGAAGACCTTACCTCTCCCCGGTCTAATCTTTCCCTGCCATCTATGGATTGACGAGGAGGAGTAGCTTTTCTATTAAAAGTGGGAGCACTGCCAGCCTCTGTAGCTTTGAGCTTACTATAACAAGCATCACACACACGATGTGGTTTTCCTGGTGTTGGAGCTAATGCTGCCCTCAGTGCCTTCTTGGAACTGCAAGCATGGCAATGCACCAACCCACAATTATAACAATTATGCCTCTTTCTAGTAAAACCAAATGCTTGACGACAACCAGAGCAAACTGATTGATCAGATCCAGAGACCCATTTATGGATGCATATGCAAGATGTAAAATTTGAGCCACATGAGATATTTTTTACATGCCTATCTTTCAAACCTTCGACCAATGTTGGAGATTTTCGGTCTTCCGTGTCTCCATGCCCCAATCTTCCATTTGCTCCCCTCCCCCAGGTATATAATTCACTTCTTGATGTCAAGACAGCAACATGATGTGCTCCACATGATATTTCCTCAACATATTCACCCACCAACTTATCTTGAACCATTATAGGTGTTTTTCCATCAGACAAAGGATTTCCTAGTTGACCATATGTAGTTCCTCCCATAGTAAATACATGACCTGATGTAGTTAGGGCAACAGTCAAGGTGTGCCCACAAGCTATCTGGTGGAAATTATAATCAATTAGTGCAGAGACACAGGTGGGTTGAAGGTAGCTTTCCTTGTTTCCATGACCCAAAAGATACTTGTCACCATCACCCCAGGTGAAGAGCTTCCTGGATGAAACATTAGAACCTTGATGACCCATAACCTCTACAATGGCAGCAGTATGCCATACTCCACAAGCAACCTTAATAGTCTTCAGTCCACTCAATGATTTTACCTCTTTTGGATATGACACACTCATTCGATCTCCATGGCCCAAGACACCAAATGTTCCATCACCAAAGGTAAACAATTTCCCATTAGAGGTTGCTAATGCTGAATGCCATGTACCACATGCAATGGATAAAACTTGAAGCCCTTCTAATGGGCCAGTGACCCTTTTTGGTATCCAGTGACTAACATTACTACCATGACCAAGAAGACCAGCATTATGGGCACCATCTCCCCAGGTGAATAGATCACCCGATGTAGAAACAGCACACGTATGATACTCCCCACATGCAATAAATTCGACATTGTGAACAGACAAGAACTCAATAAGATGGGGATGGCAGAAATCTTTATCAATCCCATGACCAAGTCTGCCCCCAGATTCCTCACCCCAAGAAAAAACCTCTCCTTGCCTTGTAACTAGAGCAATGTGGCGCACACCAGATGCAATCTGCTGAACATCAAGAACAACATTTGACTCTAACGGCTTAGGAACCAACACATCTGTCATTGACGCAACCTGATTACCCAATGCATCAGGTGAAATCCCATCTGTCCAAACCTCTCCCCATATAAAAACATCACCTAGTGACTCAATGTCATCTGGTCCCGATCCTCCACTTGAACAGCTAGGTGTACTTGACACACTAACTCGGAAGCCATCTGAAGCACTTGCCCTTAGTTGCATATTTGCACGTTCTGATGCCACATATGAGGTTGCCCAAGACAAGGGAGAATCACGAGATCCTGAATCAGTAGAATCCCTGCCACGTGCAATGCTTGAAGTAAACTCTAATGTTGCACCAAAAGGACGACTAATTGGAAAAATGTCAACACCATCCTGTAGCTGAAATTAAAGACAATACCTGAGTAAAAGGCTCTCAAGTATAGATGCAAAGAACGGTCACCACACCAAAAAGAAAATAGCGTGGTTTAGACTCCTTTGTCACATTATATGGATACTGTTTTGCAAGTTGTTTGGAAAATTCAAGAATGTTTGATATGTCACGGCTAACATGTGGACTATAAATTTTCATGTACATAATATTCGAACATCTTATATATAATATCATGTGCTTCAAAAGTTAGAATTCCTACCTACCAAACCGAAGACTTAAAAGTAAACATGTTGAGTTAGTGGGATCAATTAGGAACATCATTTGGACAATGAAGGGTTGAGGGTAAAATGATCATTCAAAAGATATATGTTCAAACTCACATCAGATAGGTTACTTCTAGTTCGCAGGGTATGTTGTCCAGTAGAAATTAATCCCTTAAGGCCTCCAAACCATATCTCGGCCTCAGCCTTGTCCTTGCAAATCTACAATTATGAAAAGGAGAGGAACTAGATTCAAATTTTCCATCGTAGTGACATATTTAAATCAACCGTCATCATTACTGAAATTTCTAACCAGATCAAGTGTCCGTTCCCCGTTTTTATAAACAAGTGAAAATGATAGATAGTCCTTTTCTGGGCGCAAGTGCCTTCTAAAGACAGCCTGAAAAGAGACAGTGATATATTTAAAAAAAAAAACAAAGAAAATTTGTGATATTCATAAAAGCATATATAGAACCCTCTATTCTGTTATAATTCAAGTGGAAGAAACGACGATAGATGCAATCCTACCAATAAGCAGAAACAGGTAGCAATAAAAATGCAGAACTTAATTCAGTAAGAAAAAAAAAATACAGCTCAAAACAGAGGAAAAAGAATGGAGAAAATTGTAGGATGGGATCTAGCGTGAAACGATGAATTCTCTCCCTGACTTCCTTCACGAAATTCATCCAGCCACCTACCTCATGACATGCTGCCAAGGTCCCCAGGAATACTCTCTTCTCTCTATAGCAGTGGAGCACCTAACAAAAATCATAGTTCAGAGGTAGGTATTCCCACTTGTAATTATTTTTCTTTCCTCTTCTAGAATAAAGCAGTGTTGTGTTGATTGCAGGATTAGGTCCAGCACCTTTTTTCTTCCCCTCATTTCTCCTATTACTAATTCTAGTCATAGCAGGCACATCATTATACTAACAGGACTTCAGAAGATGTCGTTATTAACTTACAGTTCTCTGTCCTGGGATAATACGTGAAACAGAAGACAACTTCAGATTCTTTTCCCGTCCATGCGAAATCCAGATCAGTGTTGTAGCATCCTGTTAAAGCCACTATTAAAACATTCATATATAGTTATGAAGCTCATTATATATATATACCCACTCCAGAGTTAGATGTGTATGTGTGTGCACATGCATGCACCTTTATTGTTCGAAAATATTTCAGTCTCTCAGTAAAAACTTACGGATGAGAGTCTGAATGGGCGAAATTTTGGCTTCCCTTTCCGATTATACTTAAGTAACTGAGAGCCTTTTTTCAAAGCTACAAGTGCCTGAAACAGAAATTCAATTTTAGTATATGAAGCATCCAGACAATTTAATATTTTCCAAAATATAACATCTTCAATAAATGGTTGTTACTTCTAGTAAAAAAAATAAATAAATGGCTGTTACAGAAATGCAAATATTTTATTTGGAAGGAGAAAAAAAGCTCACTTCAGGACATCAACCTATGGAGTTTTTTGAATCATTTTCTAATGGTCACACAAAGTTTTCCTCAGTAATTTTCCGGTAACTATTGAAAGTAAATTGAATATGAACTAACTGAAAACCATTGAAAAAGGCCAAGCGAAAGGCCCATTTTCAAAGAGAGTTGGCTTTGCTTGTCTTCTTTTCACTTCCTAAGCACAGCAACTCAATATAGCTTTAAAGCATATGAGCATTATGCCCAAGCAATTGCTGGTATGTATCGAAAAAAGATTCAAGTTTTATATCATATCACCTATATGTATATAAAACGAAGCACATTAGTATCTTCACTACTTTCTTTCTCTTCTGGCTCGCATACTCAAATAGAATACTTTTTGTACTCTCAACAGTAATCAATAGCACCATGACTATGATTTTGCATACATGCAGTGATTCTAAATATATTTTCCCTTTCAAGGTTTCTTCACCTTTCTCTTATTCATCAGACAAATTGCAGAAGGGCATATTTATCTTTAATTTTACTACTTTTAGTTAAGGGAAACAAATATATCTGCAAGAGAAAGTAGTACCACTAGCCTCTATTGCTAATATACAAAAAATAATTTTAATTTTAAATTGATGAATGGATGAAAATAAACGCGCCAGTACCATGATTATCTTTAATATCAAAGGCTTTAACAGGTTTACACATGAAGGCATATTCACAATATGGAATCCTCACTTGAAGAAAATAATCTATAATGCATCTTTTCCCAAACAAAACTTAGTGTACATTATCTTGCCCAAGGAAAATAAAGATCGTCGTCATTTCCAGCAACTCAGTCCAACAATTTAAGAGAACCAGATTAACAAAAAAGAAAAAGAGGAAAAATTGATGGAAACTGACTTGCTCAATGTCACGCTCAGAATTCCCATAGCCAGCAAGATCTGCCATTCCATCTGAAAAAACTGTAAGCAAATCGCCGAAGAAGACGAAGCTCAAGCGGCAACTGCATCAGGTGGTGCGGCGGCGGTGACTTCCTTGCCCCAGTCCTCATAGATGCGTGTGCTTTCTACTTCGGCCTCTCATCAAATTCTCCGGCAGCTCACATGAAAATTTGCAGAGACGAAGAAATTTCATGAAATTCCCAGAAGAATTGAAGAATGTATCTTGAAATTTGGTGATTGAGTTCGTGAAATTTGCATCAAGTAGAGTCTCAGCTTGTAAGCAAAAGATGGATTAAGCGAATGAGGGAATGGGAAAAGTTTGGAGATGAATGAGAGAAAGCGAAAGGAGAGAAAGAGGAGGCGAAATGAAAGGGGAGGAAGCGGTCACATGTTTAGCTCAGATATTGGCGCGCTTCTCACACTGCGTCAACGTCCACCAACTGACTCAACGTCTTTGCCAAGTGCCATCATCAATGAATCACATAACACACACACACACATTATTGGCCAAAAAAATGTGTCTTTGATCTGGAATATTTTACAATTGACTCTCCTAAATTTTTAATTTTGAGAGATAATTTTGTTGTAAAGGAATATATTAAGTTGAGTCATACAATGTCATTTTGTTTAAAAACTCATTAAGTAAACGACCACTCTAGTTTTATTTTAATTTAGTTTAGGTTCACACGAAATAAAGATTGATTACATTAAGGCTAAATTTGACATAAATAAAAGAGATTTCATAAAATGAAGAATAAAAAAAAAATTCTTATAAAATATATTTGGTACATATTATTTAAATTTTTAATAAATAAAAAATAACCTTTTAATAAAATCATGTTCTCCTTTTTCTTCTTTCTTTACATTTTTCTAAAAAAAACCACTTCAAGAGTTTATAGTGTTTATTTGAATTATTTTTTTATAAAAGGTCTAATAAAATAACAGTATTTTATAAAAATAAAATTTAAATAAAAGTACAAAAATGTGTCTTTGACTTGGAATATTTTATGACTCTCCTAAATTTTTAATTTTGAGAGAGAATAATTTTGTTGTAAGAGAATATATTAAGTTGAGTCATGTATAGATAATGTCATTTTGTTTAAAAACCCATTAAGTAAACGACCACTCTAGTTTTATTTTAATTTAGTTTAGATTCACACGAAATAAAGATTGATTACATTAAGTCTAAATTTGACATAAATAAAAGAGATTTCATAAAATGGAGAACTAAAAAAAATCCTTATGAAATATATTTGTTACATATTATTTAAATTTTTAATAAATAAAAAATAACCTTTTAATAAAATCATGTTCTCCTTTTTCTTCTTTCTTTACATTTTTCTAAAGAAAACCACTTCAAGAGTTTAGAGTGTTTATTTGAATTATTTTTTTTATAAAAGATCTAATAAAATAACAGTATTTTATAAAAATAAAATTTAAATAAAAAAAAATTTACCACAAATCTATTGCAAAACAATATTTTGGTATCGTGAGTTTTACATCAAAGAAATAAAAACCTGATAAATCATCTTTGTCGCATTTGTTGGCATCTGTAAACGACAACAAAAGTCTAAAATGCCTCTGTACTCATTTGTTGTTGTTATCCACCGTACGTACTTCGCTAACCGTTATCGTCCTCTAACAGCCGATGTCGGTCCTCCATTGGCCACCGCGGGTCCTCCGGCACCATCCTTCTTATGCAACAGACACAAGCTTTTCAAACCCAAAAAAGACTTAAAATTGAAAATCTTCTTTTACCACCGAATAAAAAAAAGAAAATTTAGGTTTTGATATTACAAAATAAAATATTTAGTTTTTAGTATCAAAGTTGGAAAAAAATTAAATTTTCACTTGGAAATTTTTTATTTCCACTTGAAAATGTTCAATTTTCACTTAGTATCAAAAAGTTTGATTTTCAATTAGAAATTTTCGGTTCTCATTTAGAAAAATTCGATTTTGATCCAAAAACAAAATTGGTACCAAAAAAATCAAAATATCAGGTATTTTGAATTTTTGGTACCAAAACCCAATTTCTCAAAAAAGAAAATTCTTGGCAAAAATTAAAAGGACTTAGAACTGTTGCATAGTCATATACTCAAGCCTTGTAACCTGAAATGTGTATCTAGGATCTTAAATAAATGGAAGCATGAATTGGATTAACTAATACAAACCAAACATGCATTATTTTGAAAAGGGGAAAAGTTTGGGAAAATGAAGGCATTATAAGGCAGGGAATAAAGATAATGGGGTGTGAAAATTGTAGGGCTACCTTCACACTATATAAAGGAAATTATAGTTTGTATGAACAAAAAGAAAAAAAAAAGTTGATACAGGAAATAAATTTATCAGAAAGCTAAGTAATGCGGATAGGTTAATATTGAAGTTTTTCATAATTAACATCTATAGCATTATAGCCATGGGATTTAGAATCACAACACCTAAGTCATAATTGATTATTAAATCATGGAACGTGGATTTGAATGGGTACTCTGATTCGTCCTTTAAGTAAAATTTTATCAAAAGTTTTAATTCAAGAAATCGTTCTAAGGAAAAATATGAAATATTAATTCATAGCATGGAAAATACAACCAGGACATCTTATAATTCACCTGGCCAAAAAAAAGCGAAGAGTAAAACATGTTTTAAATGTCCTGATGTATTCATGTGTATAGGGAATACCAATTATACGAAATCATAAACACGATTCAAAAAATCGGATTGTAGTTTTTCCTGTCTCAATGCATGGGGGAGTTGGAAGGCAGTTGTCTGGAGAATCAAAATTCCACGGTGCCTGTGGTTTTTGTCCACTTAGGAACATGTGTCACTCTAAAGAATTGTTGTTTATAGGTAATGTTTTAAGGACCGAAGCTTTGAGTCGTTTTATGAGTTAGATCGGATTGGACCGTTTTCAAAATTGGATCCTGACATTAAGTTGGAACCCCCAATAGGTTTTAGAGAACCGACTGAATTTGTATTGGTTCCTACAAAATGGAGCTATACCAAAGGAAACCCAAATAAAGAAAACAAATTGAACAAAGAAAGAAGGAGAAGAAGACGAAGAAGAGGAAAAATAGGCTGAAAGATGAGAAGAAAATGAAGATTTTACTGGAAGAGAAAACAAAGAAGAAGATGAGTATTTTACCTAGAAAAATCCGATTACAATGTAAAGAGAAGAAGAGGAAAAAAATGATGCTTTAAGGAGGAAAGAAGAATCAGACGAAGAGGCGCGCTTCAACAACGACCTTTTGGTATTATGAAGAAGACTACGACCTTTGCTTCTGATCTCTCATTTTTTTTGGCCGAACCTTTGCTTCTAATATCCATCCTTCATAGATGGTGGTAGAGTGAGTTAACGGTGTAACGCCTAAAGTATACTCCAAAAGTTGAGCCCGAGCAGTCACTTCACTTATTTCCAATTTTTTTAATTTTGAAATAGAGCCCCATTTGAATTTTGGAAACCTTTAGTCCTCTCTTTTTTTTTTTAAAAAAAAATAATTGAAATTTTATATTTAGCCCTCTCTTTTAATATGCGCTTTTTTTTTAATGGAAAACTGGAAGACACATACTAGCTAATCAAATCCAAGGCATCGTATGAAAATATGGAAGTGCTGTCGCCTTTAGCTTATTAATGGACATGTAAAAAATTATGCAACAAGAAAATAAACTAAAAAAAACTAAAAAATGAAAAAGTTTGAAACAGCAGAGGGAGTTGAAAGTACTCATTAACAAGTTGCAAATCTAGGAAACCCTACATATTGCAAACTCTTGAAACTCTTGAAGAATTTATAAGTTAATTCCCATTATTTCCTATTAAAAAGTGAAGTGGGTTGCAAATTGCCTGTTTTTTTATTGCAAATATAGGAAATAAAGTCCCAAATTCCTGGGGTATAAAACAAGTTAATTTCTGTCCTTCATTTCATGTTTCAAAATTTCATTTCAAATATATGTATATGTTTGTGTATCATAGTTTTGCAAGCTAATTAAGAAAGAAATTCAAACAAATTAAATTTTTTATTGGGTTTTAATATCAATGCAAGTAGCCTGATTTGGGGACGTGGAAGAACTGGTGCTTAGCTTTTCAAAGCATGTGCGTGGAAGATGAGGTATATATTTGAAATAGATATATATCTTCAGTTTGAAAAAGCAGTTTTACTTGGTCAAGATATTTGCGTATAATCATTTGTTTTAATATATTATTCTTATACTGATATTATCTTAGTTAATCCTCCTGACTCTAAAATTATTTTTCCCCCTAATCATGTGATATCATGATAACTTTTTAAAACATGCTTCCGGATGACACAAGAAACTAATGTGCTGGTTGTTGTGTTAAATTTAACTAAATATGAAAAAATAAAAATAAAGGGGGATCTTCATTCTTTCCAGGCCTCGTCTTCAACTACAATATATTCAGCTTCTGAAAAGTAATAAGAACACAGATATAGAAACTTGTGAAGAGAAATTTAGTAAGTGTGCCATGGGAAGTCAAGATGTGAAGGTATTGAGCTTTTTTCTGAGTCCAGTTTGTTGCAGGGTTGTATGGGCTCTGAAACTGAAGGGTATGGATTATGAGTATGTTCAAGAAGATATCCCCAACAAAAGTAGCCTACTCCTGCAAATGAATCCTATTCATAAGAAATTTCCTATTTTGATACATCATCACATACCCATCTTTGAGTCACTCGTCATCCTTGAATACATTGACGAAACTTGGACCCAATCTCCATTGTTGCCTCAGTATGCTCATCAGAGAGCTCTTGCTTGCTTTTGGGCTAGATTTGCTGAAGAAAAGGTCACACTTTAACTCCAATCCATACACTTGATTCTTTTTTAATATTTGTGCCTGAGTCTATTTAGGGTAAATTATTACTTTTTAGTGTGTTATGTGAAATTAAGAGGAAGAATCAACTTTTTTGAGCCGGACTTCCCACATTATTCCTCATTAGCATTAGACCCATAAGAGGGTACAGATAGAAGGGAAAGTTGTTGGAGAGAATAGATTTTTTTACTGTTCATTACTGCTACAGTTGTGCAATGCTTGTGAAAATGTGGTTATACATTTGAAACCTGTGAAATCATTGCTCTATCAATAATATGAACCTGTGATGGCAATAAACTAGAGGAACCGACTTTAGAGTCAAAATGACCACCTAAAAACTTGTTTTTATTAAAGATACCATGCCTATGGATATAAAGTATCCAAGTTTGTATATCCAGAATTTACCCTTTATGCTACCGATAGTAACTTGGGACAATGTATAATTTGGAGAGAAACTCCATCTTGTGAGTGTTATAAGACCTAAGGCAAGGAAATCACTCCCTCCCAAACACCTTTAGTATAGAATAACCAAGAACCAAAAACATTCATATGGAATCACAATATCCAGAACTGCTTCAATCAGAAAAATGGCTATTGTAAATGAATCAAGCTGATAATACACTGCAAATGAAGCTTGAGCTAGAAGAGTTAGCACAACTTCCACTAGTTTTCGAGGCCTCCTTTCAACTAAACCATTTTGCTCTAAAGCATAGGGACATGTGAGTCTATGTTGAACACCACATTCTTTTAAAACCATGAAGCACTAACAACAACATTAACAAAGGAATTAGCATGAGAATTTCCAGAATGAGCTGGATCTGAGGCCACAAATGAATTATCAAAGTCTGTAATAACACCTTTAAGCCATATGCCCAAGACAAAAGTACATTTGACACTGAGGTCTACTAGTATAAGCTAGCCTTCCATGACCTCTACCTCTAAATGAACCAGTTTGTGTCTTGCCTCTATCATTCCACTACATTCTAGTATCATACACCTTAGCTTGACCATCACTACAATAGGAAGCAACCACTGCATTGGTACAAGAATCAACATATATAATTAACAAATACTTTTTATCTATCAAACATCCGCATTAAGGTAACATAATAGTTACACTAGTCAAATCGTAGAAAATGTTGATGATCATAGGCTGTAATAATCAAATACGTTAGTATAAATTGATTCGAGACATGCTCGAGGACACTGTCCTTAAAAGCTATTCTGACACAGGTCAACAACTCCCTAGGATTAAATAGATCCCTCCTACATAAGCAAGGTAACAGAAACAACAACAAAAAAAGAAGAAAAAGGATAAGAACTTAGAGAGACTGAAAGGAGAAGAGATGCCCGAAAGCTCAAGGGACCTAGTGCATTTGAAACACTGGTGGAGCTCTGTACTTATAGGCTCTAAAAAGACATAACATTGGGCACAAATTAAAACACCATAAAAATGATTCAATTGTCAATTTTGAATGTTAAGATTGAAGGTGATTAAGTAAAAATGTGTTACAATGTTGGGTTACGGTCTCTAAAATAAAGAATATATTTGTAAACACTGGAATTAATTATGTTTAATGGATGATCAAAACAACTAAGTAAAAGCTTCGAAAGACTCCAATGCTCATTCCAAATCTGAAACTGGTAAAAAGATACATTTCTTGTAATCTATTTTATACAAATTAATTTTGTATTTTTGCAAAAAATTCTTGGTAAAAAGTGCCCAATACTATGTTTAATTTGTGTGTAGGGGGGGCCTATTATTATGTACATGAGCCAACTTCTCCTCTTGACCCATTTATTTACCCAATATCGCATCTTAGTATATATGCACTAAGACTTCCTTTCTCTTGAGCAATGTAGGACTTCTCTTTTGACACACACACTAAAACTACAACAAAAAGCATATCCAACATTTATGACAGCAATAATAGCTTCATATTCTAAACTAAGTCCATTGAGAAAATGTGAAATATGGGTTAACTCATTAACTGTCTATCCAAAATAGCTAAAGTGATCACATATAGATTTCACATTTGCAATATACTTTTGATAATGCATAATTTTTTGAATTTGATTTTGTGGAAAACAATCTACAAAATTGTTGTGTTGCATCATGTTAAGAACTAGCTCAAGTGACAGAGGTTGTAGGTAAAGAATCTTAGCCAACTAAAGTATCATCTAGCTCAAGCGATAGAGGTTGATCAACTTACTAAAGATAAAAGCCATGAAGCTAATGGTGCATCTTATCTAGCATAGGCATGGTAATCATGTTTAGGTGCTTGCTGACCTTGATGGTGACATATCATAATTGGAGAAATTTGGTCAGTGCCCTTCAAGATATGTAGGATGATTATGTTGATGCACCATAAGGTAGAGTAGATCTACGTACTGCTTCTGAATGTAAAAATTATTCTCAAGAAGACATACAATCACTTTTTTGTTGGAAAATCATATTGAAAAATGATGACGTAACACTAATTTTTTTTAATTTTGATTATTTTTAATAACCTTTCAGTAAACTATAATTTTCCCCACATTGATTTTTGAAAAAAATATGTAATCTCATCCAAATGATACAGATTTTGCATGCTACTTTTCATGCTATGTGTTCTAATGGGGATAACAAGGAAAATGATGTGAAAATAGTCAAAGAAGAATTGATAAGGCGGAAGAAATATTTTGGAGGGGAAAATATTGGGTACCTTGACATTGCATTAGGATGGATGTCTCATTGGCTTCCAATTTGGGAAGAAGTTTGAAAAATGCAGATAATTGATCCCTTAAAATATCCAGACACAATTTCACGGATAAGTAATTATTGTAATCACCCAATCGTTAAGGACACTTTACCTCCAAGGGATAAGATAATTCTTTATCTATATTCAAGGTTCAACCTTAAATAGTTATCAATTACTGTAAATTAGGGGAGTGTGTAGTAAAACCATTTTCATCAAACATTATATCTATAATTTATTGGAAGCAATAAATTATTGTATCGGTAACTCCACTTAGTTTAAAAAATTTCCCATGGATAATTTTTGTACTACTATGCTACAATGAATGTCCCAAAATTCATGTGGGAAATAAGATTTGCTTCACCTAACTCAACAATGCCCCAAAATTCTTAAAGGAATGAATTTGAGATTGCTCATAATGTAAACATTGACATTGTTAGTTCTAGATGTTTGATGAAAATATATGGAGCTTAGTGAAATGTAATACTTATTTTTTTTTTAAAATAAACATCCCAAACCAAAAACATTCTCAGTAAAGACCTTATATCATACAAAAAAATTGAAACACCATAAGGAGAATATCTGTTATATAAAAGCATCTCTCTATAGCTTTCCTTAGGGACCATAATCTGAATAGGATGCAGATTAAATTCCTTCACCAAACTCTATAGCCTGATAAGTGTCTCAAAGTATTATCATCTTGCCCATGTTCCTAAAACTGATAAGTGAACCCTTATGGAATCAATCCAAAGAACCCACTTGAAACGAATGACACTCGGATCGTTGTAATTGTAAGGATAATGAAAACTAAAAAATAGAAATAGCAAGAAGAAAACATAAAAGATATGTTGGTCGAGGTGAATTAGAACCCAAGAGAACCGGTCTCTTGAACCCTAGTTCCGGTGACGCCACAAGGATTGACCAATTCCTTGATAAGTCATAGTATTCTCTCTAGCACTCAAAGAATCGCAAGAGGAAACTCACAAAGTCTGAAACTTTAATCATTCAAAATCTGAAAAACGCATATGAAAGTTAGCCTTAAATGGGCAAGGTAAAATCTAACCTAATAAGCTTAGAAAACCTAATTAATTTGGGCTCAAGTAATCCTAATAGGATTAAGAGACTTTAGGCCCAAATAACAATCCTATTAGAACTAGGAAACTATTAAAATAAATCCCTAAAACAAAATAACGGAAATTCATAAGAAAATAATAAAAATAAGACCTAAGCCCTTATAAACATGTCACCACATTAATGAAGTCACATGTTTGGCACATGACATGTTTATTTACAAGGTGGGTTATCAAAAAGACTACTAATTAACTAATTGGGCTTTATTAATTAACAAAGTTCAGCCCATAATTAATAAAAACGAAATTAATACTAATTAAGCCCAATAATGCTTAAGTCACATGCTATTTTAGTGAAGCACATGATCTTTTAAGTAATCTTTTTCAATGGGCTTCTCTTGAGCTTGAATCTTTCCAAGTGATAAGGCCTCCTACCATGCTCCTGAATTTGTCCAAACCATCCTCTATCATTCCCTCCCTCTTCGAAAAGATTTGTCCTCGAATCTCCATAATCTACGTGAAAAGAAAGGGAACGATTAAAAGCATCAAATAGATAACAAGGAGTATACTTATCTTTCAGACTTAATTGTTGCTTTGTGGCTTTGATCATCACATTAACTTGGAAGACAATATTCTCCCTTGGTTGTAAATTGGCTTTAAATGTTCCTCTAAGCTTTTGCAACCAATCTCCAAGATCAAAAACCTTATTATGCAATCCATTTGTTTGAATCACATACAACTCATTTTCATGGATTGGAAAACAAGAGCTTTCATCAACCTCACTCAAAACCTGTAACAAATAGCTAAACACCAATTCGAAACAACAAAACTTAAATTGAACCAAGGTGTTAGCAGATTCATGGAGAATGATATGGGAACAAAACTTGACACAAAATGACTTAATTGAAACCAATGCATGAGAAAGATCATACGGGATGAAATCTAAGCAGATGTGATTATAATGCAATAAACTTAAAATCTGGATAGATTTAATATTAAATGATGATGCACAATGGTAAGACAAAGATAGAGAAGTAATGACTAAAGAAGTACATACTAACACAAAACCAAAAGAAGGGAATGAACTAGAAAGAGAATGGAACATAATAGACTTATGTGGATGAGATGAGACATAATGCCAACAATGGAGCATGAAAGTACATGACTTATGAAACACACAAGCAACATAAAACATAAAACGAATAGGGACTATTTCACAAATGCATAGGAAATACAAAATACTATGATGATGAGATGGAATGACATAGAAGGATAAACTAGAGAAAGAAGGCACTAAAGTAACTAATGAATTCATTATTGACTCATGCAATTTGGACTCAAAGGAAATTGTGAACTCATGCAACAATGATGGATGATATAATTTAAAGAAATTAGAAACATAATGAGAAGGAAGAAGAACATACAATGAAGACACATAAGAAAGATGAGATGAAGAAGGAAAGAGCTTTGTATAAACTACTTTAAGCTCACCTTCACTCTTATTCTTCCTCAAACTCTCTTTTTCTTTTCTCTTTTTCCTCTTTTTCTTCCTCTTTTTCACTCTTTTCTCACTTCTCTTCTCTCTTACTCTTTTTGCATTCTTTTCATTTTTCTGGACACTTTCTCTCTTACATCTCTCTTTTCTTCTCTCATTTCTACCACTCTCATTTTTCCACTCTAGCTCACTCTTCAAGTTCTCATGATTTTCACACAAATGAATACATGGTAATGGTTTATAGGCTTTATCAGAAACACAAGAACAGTTTTTAACATGCCCATTAAAATCAACGCAATAAAAATCTCTAATCACCATGTCAACATGCTCAATCTTATCAGTGTAATCATAAGAACCAACTTTCAATGAAATCACATCATTAGGACTACTAGGAATTAGCATGCTACTATCCAAAGAATTTTTAATCAAATCATTAGCAACATGTAAATCATGATTTTCATATAAAAGTTGTTCATAATCAGGGTTAATCTCAACATCATGAAAATCACTTTCTAATTGTACTACATTTGCAGCACAACTAGACTCAACAAAGCTATCATTTCTAATAACATCTAGCACAATTTTCTCTTCAAGATCTAGCAAGACATCATGTTCAATCAATTCAATGGACTTCTTATGATCAACACATTCAGATTTAATTTCCAATTCAATTGATGCAACATAAGAAATATCATCAATATGATTCAACTTACTAGGTATAATACATCCTAAATTATCTACTTCAATACAAGAGGTATCATCACAAGAGATTTGAGAATTAGACATACCTTTAAGGATAGTTAACTCTTTTGTCACAACATTTGTCAATGTAGCAACTTGTTCATCCACTTGATTGACTTTCTCTAGTTGGGAATCATATGAATCTTGAACCATGGGCACTTGTATCTCCTTAGAATGTTCAACCACACTCTTAGCTTTGGATGGCATGTATTTTTGCCTCAAGGCTACTCTGATTTCATTCCATGTTATAATGGAAGGTTCACCATTCATAGCTTATCTAGTTTCCATTCGTTTCCACCAAGCAGCAACCTTTTTATCCAATCAAAGGTAAGCACATTGTGCCTTCTCTATTTCGGAGTAGTTGCAACTTGCGAAGACTTGTTCAAGTTTTCTTTCCCAATCCAAGTAAAAATCGGGATTTTTCTCACCATGAAATAGTGGGATCTTCTGTTTGATCTTGCTAAGAACATCTGTGTGAGCAGGAACCTTTGGATTACACCTTGCTTTAGTCTTAGAAGGAAACTCCAGGTGATCGAATTTTGCATTTACTTCCTTAATTTGATCATTGAAAGTCCTTAATAAGGCCTTAAGATCAACTTCTCCAACAACTATGTTTATAATCTAAAATTGTTAGTGTAAAACAAAGAGCAAAGAAATAGGGATCTCACACACTCTCTCACGTGTTTCACTCAAATAATGCAAATGCACTCGTATTTTACACTAAATCAAGGCTTCTTTTTCAAATATGATGCAATTTTCCTCTTGCCTTTTTCCACTCAAAGCTTGCTTTCTTATGAGAGTGCTAAATTAAAACCACAACTTCAATCAAAAGGAAATTGGTTTTTAAAGAAGTGGCAATCACAGAAAACAAAAGTTCAAAATTAAAGTTCTCAAAGATCTAATTTAATTAAATAATAACCAACACAAAATGAGCACAAAAGAACTGAAATTTCCAACAAGAGAAATCTAAAGGAAATAGATCAAAGAAGGATGAAAATTTGTAGGAAATTAATAAATAAAAAAATTAGAAGGAAAGACAAATTATAGAGAAACAATCCCAAATAATCAAATATATAATTGTGTTTTTTTTGCTGCTAATTTTTTTTTCAGCAATCAATCTCTCTCTTTTTTTTTCAGATATTTTTTTCTCTCTTTTTTTTTAAATGCTTTTTTTTTCTACTACCTTTTTTTTTTCAGCAAAACAAAAATTTTTTTTTTTCAATTTGGGGACTCACAATAGAATATAGGATGAAATTTTTTTTTTAATTTGGATAAATGAAAACAGTGCCTTGAATAGTGACCGAATAGTGGCGGTGAACAGTCACCGGAACAAAGCGAACAATACCGAAAACAGTATTCGGAACAGTACGATGAACAGTGAAAACAGTTCGATGAACAGTGATAGAAATAGTAACACGAACAATAATCACGATACAGTACGATGCACAGTGACCGAAAACAGTGTTCGGTAAACAATGAAAATGAAACATTAACGTGAACAGTATAATGAATAGTTCAAAACAATGCCGGCAAAACGGAACAATACGAAACAGTGCCGGTGAACAGTGAAATCCGTACGGTATGAACAGTGACACAAAATTTTTCTTAAAGCGATTGAAACAAGGAAACAAGCAAAATAGAGAACACACCTTGATTTGCAAATTAAAGCTCTGATGCCAAATGATACATGAACCCTTATGGAATCAATCCAAAGAACCCACTTGAAACGAATGACACTCGGATCGTTGCAATTGCAAGGATCACGAAAACTAAAAAATAGAAATAGTAAGAAGAAAACATAAAAGATATGTTGGTCGAGGTGAATTAGAATCCAAGAGAATCGGTCTCTTGAACCCTAGTTCCGGTGACATCACAAGGATTGACCAATTCCTTGATAAGTCATAGTATTCTCTCTAGCACTCAAAGAATCGCAAGAGGAAACTCACAAAGTCTGAAACTTTAATCATTCAAAATCTGAAAAACGCATATGAAAGTTAGCCTTAAATGGGCAAGGTAAAATCTAACCTAATAAGCTTAGAAAACCTAATTAATTTGTGCTCAAGTAATCCTAATAGGATTAGGAGACTTTAGGCCCAAATAACAATCCTATTAGAACTAGGAAACTATTAAAATAAATCCCTAAAATAAAATAATAAAAATTCATAAGAAAATAATAAAAATAAGACCTGATCCCTTATAAACATGCCACCACATTAATGAAGTCACATGTTTGGCACATGACATGTTTATTTACAGGGTGGGCTATCAAAAAGACTACTAATTAACTAATTGGGCTTTATTAATTAACAAAGTTCAGCTCATAATTAATAAAAATGAAATTAATACTAATTAAGCCCAATAATGCTTAAGTCACATGCTATTTTAGTGAAGCACATGATCTTTTAAGTAATCTTTTCCAATAGGCTTCTCTTGAGCTTGAATCTTTCCAAGTGATAAGGCCTCCTACCATGCTCCTGAATTTGTCCAAACCATCATCTATCAAAAACCATGCCTAATCCAACTATTAAAATTAGATCCTTGGAAAAAGATACAAACCTATGATGACCATCATTTGCTCTGCCTCTCTTTTTTCCTTTTAATCTTAAAAGTGATTAACCAATTACCACCCCAGATTTTAAAAGAAGTCATCCGATTATGCTTTACAGACTTCTTTTGTGTTGTATGTTCTTTATAGGAAAGTATTTCAGCAGATTGTCTTTGTAATCTTCCAACCATATCTAATGCTTGATACATATCCTTACTCCCCTTATGAATGGCTTGATTTCTAAAAAACCATATTACATACAAGATATCACAAATCATAGCCTTAATGATCAATTCTCCATATTGCAATCGTTGACTCAGCCATAAATAAATGTTCATATTCAATTCCTGAGTTTTGAGACACAGAGAGGAGCCAAGCCATAATGCTTTAGCAAAAGAGCATCTTAGGAAAATTTGATCTGCATCTTCTGGATCTGCACCTTAATATTTTGATATAAAGGATAAGCATTCCTCATTAGTTTCTAGATAAAAATGTGAGAGGGATATTTAAATGAGGCAAAAATTCATAAAATGCTATTGAAAGTGAGTTGCTTGCAGTGGGTATTTAAAAAAAACACAAGAGGGATATTTAAATGAGGTAGAAATTCCAAATCTTTCTATAGGTTCTTCTTATATATGCATGTTTTGAAATTATGCTGTAATAATTTTATGATTTTGGGGCCCAAATTTGTAGCAAAATGATGGCAAGAGGAGTGTATTTTGGTGACCAATGTTCTGTATTTGTGGGAGCTATACATAAGATGGAGTTCTCTTCCTTGAACATCACTTCAATAAATTATTAGAGAAACTTTGAATTTTGTGTTTTTGTATAAATTTAGTACTCTAGACTCTAAAGCAAGTTCATTTTCAATGATGAAAGCTTTTGGATTAAGCAAAGTGAGAATGCTAGATTAGGTTGAATTTAGGATAGGATGTATCTTAACTTGGTTAAGATATAAATACTCTTACTAATTCTTGTTAGTACTAATGTAGATTTTAGTAAAATTTTTATGTTTAAAGGTGAAAGATGACCAATGTGTGTACATGTATTGGAATTTACCTGAGAGTCTTGGGGACTTTGTTGTTGATAGAATGGT
Organism: Adenanthera pavonina; assembly: GCA_026686845.1. Classification (NCBI taxonomy): domain Eukaryota; kingdom Viridiplantae; phylum Streptophyta; class Magnoliopsida; order Fabales; family Fabaceae; genus Adenanthera; species Adenanthera pavonina. The sequence continues at coordinate 2,262,224 of JAIVEN010000019.1, read as the reverse complement.
AAAAAAGAAAAAAAGAAGAAGAAAGAAATGACATATATTAATAATGATGATAAAGATGTTAGTGATGATTGAGGACTTGAATAATAATGATGTTAATGATGATAATGATGTTGAAGAACATGATGTTAATGATGATTAATGACATGAACTACAAAGATGTCAATGATGGTGGTGGTAGCAGTGGTGATGATGATTAAAGATGGTAAGTGGTGATGATGATTAAAGATGGTGATTGTGATGATAACAATGATGATAGTGATACTAATGAGACGATGGGAACCATGTGAATTAACATGGTGGAAATGATGGATTATCTAATGTTGGTAGTTCTTATATGAAAAGTTTTATTATATATATCTCTTATGATAGATTTTACAAGAATGATGATTTAGTATTTGGTGTTTTTAGGCTTAAAGTTTGTTAAATGTGTTAATTTCAATTATATTTAAGAATAATTTTACACTACTATGATACATGTATATTCTTATCTATTATATACTTTCATTTTTAATATTCATGAGAAAACTCTAAAGATAAGGGCAAGCAGAAGCAATATGACATCTAGCTTGTAGTGGAAATGTATTATAGTATTTTGGCAAATGTAGTTATTTGTTACTTTTGGCTTGTTTACATATATATGTGTGTATATGTAGCTCATATTTTGAAAGGACCAATAGATGCTTTGATAAAACAAATCTTATCATTTTTTGTTATAAATATATGTAGATATTGCCAAGTATCCATTTGTAGGGAAGTATGAACATGGGGAACTAATATGCTTGTTAAGAAATCTAATAAGTGTATATTACACAAACTTAATTATACATTCATAGATCTACATGAGTTAGTTATGGTTAGAAAATTAATGTTTAGCTTAGTCATGACAAAGAAAATAAAGAAAAAAAATAAAATTTTATAGACATCTAGATGAATTTACAAGGTTGATAGTGACAAATATAGGAATATAATCCATTAAGTTGGTGCAAAATTGTGATATTAATAAGAGAGATTACATTAATTGTTTGCAATAAATTTTGTAAAGACAATGTTTGTTATTATAGTTAAAAATATATATATGATTGCTAGACTCGGCTAGTTAAAAAAATAATGTGTATAGCTATTGTTCAACATTTAAAGGAATGAACTTGAGTTTGATGAAATAATGGACGTTTGTATATATCATGTACCACCTAATTCTTATATTATACTTAAGTAGTTTGCTCATACTAACCTTAAAAATACATGGGCATAAAGGAAGTGATATATGTTTATTGGATTTTTTTTTCAAGTGGACTTAATATAAATTATGCTTTTTTTAGAATAAAACTCAGAATTAATATTGGTCAATCATGAAATTGAGGCCAAATTATATGATCCTCTCTGTATTGGGCTACGGCCCCAGTGACATAACAAACCAAATACATGTCAGGTCAAGAGATCCAATAATTTAATCCTACCTTCTCTTGCTCGTGCTCTTAACTCACACATTTGAGTCATGTTTGATTGATCTTTTTAAAAAAAAATTATAATTTTTTAAAAAGATGTATTTGATCAAACACAAACTGCTTTTCTAAAAAATAAAAAGTGAGTTAAATTATGATTTTAGAAAAAGAGGGAGATAGTTACTTTTCATTTTCTAAAACCATAGTTTTGGAAAAGAAGATGGATACTGACTTTATATTATGCATCTAAAAGTATTTTTAACTCTTATCATCCAAACAAATATTTTGTCAAACTATGATTTTGCAAAAAAGAATATCCAAACATAATAATTTACAACAAATTTATTTTTACTAAACATCATTTTTATAAATTTCATTTATTCTAACTTACTTTTGCAAAATAAAAAACCAAACGAGCCCTTAATGGCTTTAGAATCTATTGTAGAACTAAGTAATTTTACATTCTTATCTCTATTATCATGCTATGTGTAATATCTCAAAATTTCACTGAATACTAAGTGATAAAAGAGGACATAATTGATGATAATGTAAAATATATATAAGAAATTCACGAAAATAGACAGATACCGTTTCACGTGAAACTTGACAAAGAGATCATTTTTTCCCGTTGGATAGAAAAATAAGAAAATTATATTTTTACCTCTAAAGAAATATAAAAATGACATCTATATCCCAAAAGTATTAAAATCTATGGGAGGAAGAAAAGTCTTGGGGAAAATTACACCTAATAACCCGAAAGTTTTAGAAATTATAATTTAATCTCAGGTTAAAGGTAATTTTGTAAATATGCAAAATTACTATCAGAACGAAGCCCTCAATGAGAGAAGTCCAATGGTACATGGCACTGAGGGTTAATGTTCAAGAATAAAGAAATAATTCGTGCCGAGTGTTCAAAAATAATAGTAAACTGATAAAGTAAACTGTGAGCCCTACCGATGGTTAAAAAGAAACCGGGTTAAGATATGGGATATACATAAATACCATTTGGGACAGGATAATTATGAAAATATAAAAATAAAATTAGAATAGTCCTATAACCCAAAAATGCTAAATTAGTATAAAGATGATTTTATCGGTGCGGTTAAAAAGTACCCAAATTCAGCAAAATTTTGAGGACGAAATTTTAATTAAGGGGGAAGAAATGTAATATCCCTATTTTTATGGGATGTTATAAAATGAATAAAAGATGAGAAACGAAGTGAGATGAAAAGGCTATATAGAATTGGGCTTTAGAAGGAATTAATTTCTCATCTAATTTTCTGAAGTTATGTTTGGTCCATAATTGGAATTAATTTTTCATAAGGTCCTTAACAGAAATTAATTCCAGAACTTACCCCGAAAAATATATAATATACCACTTGAATTAAAGTCTGCTCAAAGCTAAGCGCAATGGTATAAGTATTGCATTTTTGGGAGGTCCAGGTTAAGAGATAGATCAATTTGAAGTTATTGTGAATAGTGTAAAAAAGAAATAATAAAAAATTAGTCTTTGGGTAAAATTACAAGAAAGTGCCCGAAAGAATGAATAATTACATTTTACCAAATTTAGGGACAAAACAATCATTTTTCAAATTAGAAGCAAAATGTGAATAATGTATTTAAAGCCCAAAAATGAAAAAGTTGACATTGTAAAATGTAAAAGAAATTGAGAAAAATGAAGAGATACCGTTACGCATAAAGAAGAGCAAAGATGTCATTTTTCCTAGTTGAATGGAAAAATGAGAAAATTATATTTGGGCCTCAAGAATCAAGAATTTTTACAATATGGTCCCATAAGAATGATTTCAACATGCAAGGGGAAAAAGAAAGAAGTTTGGGGAAAATTACACCTAATGACCCGAAAGTTTCAAAAATTATATATTAGCCTCGGGTCAAGGGTATTTTTGGAAATATAAAAAATTATAGTCAAAATGAAGCTTTCAATGAGCTAAGTCGAATTGAATATTTCAAGGAATCTATGAAGATCAAAATAATATTTATTAGGTAATTAGGGTTTAATATTAATATTTTACCCGATAAAGGTCAATTTAGACTGCAGTATTGGACCTTGTTAAAATATATTTTGAACCAAGATAATGATTTTAGTCCAAAATTTATTTTTGGATAATCCTGTACCAATTTAATGATAATTTTAGCAAAAATAGTCAATCAGTACGGGTAAATTTAATCGATAAAGGGTATTTTGATCCATTAAACTTTATGAAGCAATTTTTGGCCAAAAAAGGAGTGAATCACGTTGGAATGTAGGTTTGGACACAAGTGAAATTTTTCAAAATCTTTTTTAAGAAGAAAAAGTAATAAAGTCAAAAAGAAAAGTTAATTAAGTGATTTTATTAGATAAATATCCCATTAAGTCATTAAGCATCATCTTCCTCAGTCATTCACGATGCAACTAGCAGCTGAAAGGGGAAAGAAGGCGTGAAAGTGAGAGAGAAAAAGGGAGAAGGAAAAAACTACAAGTTTGGTCACAAAACTTCAAGGTATTATCTTGTAACCATTTCCTTGTGTTCTCTAGCAATTTTAAGACATTTAGTGGCTATTTTCCCTCTATCTCCTTGCTGAAATTTCTGACCTAGAGAGAGAGTAGGGAGAGAAAATTATGCCATGAAGAAACCAATCCATAAAAAGTGAAGCATGTGTCACAAGATGCAATATTATGGTATTGGTTTCAAAGATTGGTGAGTTATTATTTTTCTACAATTTTCTCTATTTTTCTGCTATTCAGGGTTTGTGAAAGGAAAGAGAATTTTATGATTTTGACCCCAAAAATAGATTCCTTGGGTTCCAAATAGGTTAGAACAATTATGTTGTACAAGAAAATGCAAAAAGAAAGCAAATTGAAAAATTAGAGTTAAAGTGAGCTCTTTATGAAGGAAGTCATGCAATCAATGACTTAAGATATTGTTTTGTGATGTAATAGGGTTTAAGGAAGTGTTTTAAGATCAATAGAATTGTCCACAAAGTTTGGAGATCATTGGAAAGTAAGAAGGTAGTTATTTTCCCATTTATGCTTAATGTTATCATGCTTGATTTTCATGATTCTATAACTATGCCATATATTTGTTTAGATGCTTTGTGATGAAATTGCATTGTTGGCTAGTTGTTTGAAGGGTTTTATGACCCTAGGATGTCCATTTTCTAAGGTGTTACCATGCCAAAATTTTTATGGAATTTTATGGCATAATATGAAGTTATGATTTTCATTGATGATTTTATGAAATGATACGATGATATGAATGCATAATTGGATATAACTACTGAGATTCTTTGAATCTCACCCTTCCAAATGATCACTATGTCTAGGCCCAAGCTATGGTAAGAAGGGGTCCAGAGTGCCAAGAAGAAAGAAGAAAGAGGATGAAGCATAATGTTGTTTTTAAGTTATGATCTAGTTGTTTGAAATGATATGTAAAGTTATGAGCATGTTACTAAATATGTATTTCCATGCTATTATGATCATTAAAGCATTCTGAAATGTTATGTATGAGTTTAGTACAATGAATGATGATGTATTATGTCTATGAAACTTACTTTGTAAAGTTATGATTGGAAATGCTCAAGTAGAACACTTTGAGGATAATGTAGGTACTGTTTATGCAAGACAGGGCACCTAGTTTAAGTAATATATATGTTCTTAAAGAACACAAGTAGAGCTTAAAAATGGTCAAAGAGCACTCCATTTGGAGATATGCATAAATTATAGTGATTTTTCAAAGTTAGGGTTCAGAACAGAGAAAGATTGGGAAAACTGGAAACTGAAAGTTAAGTATTGGAAAATTAAAAAGATGATACAAATTGTGAAGAGCTCCAAAAATTCGGTGGTTTACATTCATGGAAATTCTATGTTTTAAGTTTCATATGCCACTGATTTGGAGGTAATTGGAGCTACATGATAGGAGATATGGAGGTTTTCCCAAAACTGTGCCAGCAAAAGTGGAATTCTGACCCTTTATGATTTAAGTTAACACTATGCCTTGTTCAAGTTGAAATAATATACAAGAAAAATATTTCTAGAAAGTATACTCATAGGGCTTTCCAATGACATATGGAATGCACAAATTGACTCAGGGTAGAGTGAGATATGAATTTTTAAAGATAAGGATAAAATCCTGAGAAAGAGAAAATGACCAAATATACAGTAAATGTTTAAAAAATAAACTGTATAAATTGGTTAAGAGAATGCTCTGTTTTATATTTTTTCTCATGTACATAAAGTTTTTATCTATTTTTAGAGACTTGAATCACTATGAAATGATTTTTCTAGAATTAGTTATGAATTTTCAAAGTTCAATTGACAAAGTGGAAACTACCATATGAACAGTAACCAAAAATTTTGGAAATTCTGCTTTTTATTCTTGTGTGATTCAAGCTTAGGATTAAGTATAATCAGACTTAAAAAGAGTCTAATTCATGGGAAATGAGTTTAAAAGTAAGGTGTTACATATCTGGATCAGGAAATTTTAGGTAATTTTTTGACACACTTCCCTCTCTCTCATGCGTGATTTGCTTCTGCCCAAAAGTCCCAAATATTTAATGATTTTTGGAGGAAAACTTCTTAAAGAAGGAGACAAAAAGTAACTTTAATTAATTAAGTGATTAAGCCACTTAATTAAATCACTTAACCGCTTAATCCCTTCTCTTTCCTCACCATATCACGCGTGAACCAGCAGCCGAAAACAAACCAGAAAAAATGCAAGAAAAGGGAGGAAGAAGGAAGAGAAAAAGGAAGAGAAACCAAAGGAAAATTGAAGCACAAATTGGTAAGCTTCTATACTACCACCTTAAGCTTACTATTTATGGCTTTCAAAGCATGTTTTATGGTTTAGTTTGCTTCCTTTCCATCTTAGGCTTTTGGACAAAATGTGATTTAGCAATAGGAATGAGTTTTGAACCATTAAACTTTGGGAAAAGCTTAGATTAACCACTAGAAGTATGAATCCATGGATGGTTTGAAGTGATTTGAAGGAAATTTTTTTCAATCACTTTGAGATAATTTTGGCCAGAACATGGGGGGGTTATTTAGAGTTGGAATTTCATGGTTTTAGTGAGTACTGTCTTATGTAATTCCAAAAATTAGTAGCTAAAAAGATTAAATGATGATATGATTAGGTTCAAGGAAATGTTAGAAGGCTCAAGAAGTGGCATACCAAGTTTGGAGAGCAAGGGAGCATCATAAGGTAGTTAATTTCCCATACTAACATTATATTATCATGTTTGTTTTCAATGTGCTTTATGCCTTGTCATATGATTGTAATGATATTTTGAGATGATTTATGTGTATTGGCTGAGTTGATTGAGGGGTGTTAAGACCCCGGAATGTCCATTTTTCAAAATAAAACTCTGAAAAAAATTTTATGAATTCATATGACATAAATGTGTTATCTTGATGTTTTCATGCTTAATGTGATGATGTGATGGCATGTTGGGTGTTAACTACTGAGATTTTTTGAATCTCACCCTCCCAAATATTAACCATGAATAGGTAGCAACAATGGCAAGACCACCAAGGAAGAGAAAGGAAAGGAGAAAGAATTTGGCCATTAACTTGATAATTCTAGCAATGGCCATGAGTTTTGACATTTTGTGTAAAATTTGTAAATGTGATGTTAAGTATGTTTCTTCAAGTTGTTATGATGCCTTAGGTCTTAGCTAAAGTATGGTATAGTATAAAAATGATGCATGGCCATGTAAATATTTTATGGCTTTTGTTTGGCAAAGTAGTAAGATATAAATGGTCATCTTGACCTATATAGAGTAAACATGCCATTATTTAGACTTTTGATGTATGAAGTATGAATAATGTATATGTTTAAAAGTAGACAGGAAGAGCTCTCCAATGTTCCAAAGAGCACTCATATTGGATATGTGTGCAATATTTGGTGGGTTTTTATATTTAATCCCAATTAAAATGATATTTTGTAGTTTTAGTACAAAATGTGAAAATTCACAGAGTTTTCTGTACAGATCAGTACTATCATTGCTCTGACTTATATTTTTTCCATGTAGACAAAGTTATAAGCTATACTTAGAGACTTGAATCACATGCATACAATTTTTATTGATTTAATTATGATTTTCCAAAGTTTAATCGAAATAAATAAATTTGATTAAATGAATAGTAATTAAAATTGAAAAAAATTTATTATAACATTTATTGTGATTTAAGATTCTACTATGATATGAATAGAGTTTAGAATGATTAAATATATGGGAAATGGTAAGAGAGGTGTTACATGTAGAATGATTTATTAGGAGGGTAGTTGTACGTATGCTCAACATTAGTGTCATTAATAAAGTAATTCAAGCTAAATAAATTTTAATTTTGTTTTAAGATGTGCATAGAAGAAGCATATATTTGGATAATCCATGCGTCAAATTAACTTTACGTCACTCTGAATTGTGAGATGGATGCAATGAATCAATCGCATTCATGGGGTCACGTCAAGAGAGTATTAGTCTTCATATGCCGCTTGTCAAAGCATGTGCATGTTTCACAAACTATTCATTTGAAAAATATTTTGGAATTCAAAGGTCTAACTTCAGACGCGTGTAGATGAGAAAAATTTTTGGGTAATCTTGCTTCAGAGCATTATTATTATTTTTATTTTTATTTTGAAATGATATTTTTTAAAATAATTTTAATTAATAAATTAATTTATTTTCTCATGCATAAGATCACGATAATTTTTAGATGCGTAAATGTAGTAGGTCTGCAAACAAATCATTCTTCAAAACAAAAATATATGTCAGGAGATTGAAATCACTCTCTGATATCTGAACATGATTTAATTAAAAAAACAAAATAGGATCAAAATGACATTAGAAAGAAATATAGTGAACTGATTTTTCATGGAAGATTATAAGAATAACTTTCAAAATTCAAACCTAGTTTAAATATTCTAGCTATTTTTTTGTGACATTGACACAACCACCAACTAATGGAAAAGAATTTCAAACTTGACGTCGCATCATTTTCTAACTATCCCAAAAGCAAAATAGAAGTAACAAATATATATATATATATATATCTCTCTGATGGAGTGATCAGGAAAAAACCTTAGTAAAAAAAACAAGTTGTCTAGGCAAGAAAAGGAGACACGTTTGATCAGATGAAGAACAAAGACGTAAAGCTGTTAAGCTTTTGGGTGAGTCCATTTTGTCTGAGGGTTGAGTGGGCTCTAAAATTGAAGGGAGTTGATTATGAATACATTGAAGAAGACATCTTCAACAAAAGCAGCCTTCTTCTGGAAATAAATCCTATTCATAAGACAGTTCCTGTTCTGATTCATCATCAAAGGCCTATCTGTGAGTCACTCATCATCATCGAATACATCGATGAAACTTGGATCCAATATCCCTTGATGCCTCAACAACCTTATCAGAGAGCTCTTACACGGTTCTGGGCTGCATTTGCTGAAGAAAAGGTGGGTCATATTTCAATTCTAATTCCAATCCTATGAATTTTCTTGTCTTTTTCTTGTTTCTGTCATATTTTTTTACTGCGGAATCAATAATTACCCGAATTGAAATGAAAGTAATATTTGCTTTTGAGTGTTAAATTGTATTTGAGAATGGTGTAGATAGGGCGTGCTGCAGTGAAGGCCATGATGTCTAAAGCGGATGAAAAGGAAAATAATGTTGAAATAGCCAAAGAGGCAATGGAGAAGATAGAAGAATTGATCAAAGGGAAAAATTTTTTTGGTGGGGAAAATATTGGGTTTCTTGACATTGCATTGGGATGGATCCCTTATTTTCTTCCCGTCATGGAAGAAGCTGGAAGCTTCCACTTAATGGACCCATTGAAATTTCCAGCAATCAGTTGTTGGATTACAAATTTTCTTGATCACGCAATCATCAGAGACACTCTACCCGCAAGGGACAAGACACTCGCTTATTTAGAAGGTCTTATAATTCAGTTTTCTTCTACTTCCGGTGTCGTGTAAAGTTCATACTATGGAAGTTGTTTTCAAAAGTACTGATCTTTTTTTTTTTGGGGCTATACTAACAAGTTTAAATAGTTTATTGGATCATGTGTTGGTTAACTAGTGATTGGTCAGGCCATTACGATTACAAAAGGAGAGGTCATTATATGCCTATATATGAGGAGCTACAACTCTATTGATGTAACAAACTAAATACATAAAGTCAAGAGGATAATTTACTCTCCTTTTATTTAATCTCTTACTCGTGCACTTAACTTGCACTTAAATGCTATGAAATCTATTGCAACACCAAGTAATTATATATTCCTAGTCCATTATCGATTGTGCGATAATCTATTGTAAGGGAATTCACGCATAAATTCCATCAACTGAAAGGATTTCGGCCTCAATATTAGTCACACTAATAAAGGAATTCACTCAAAATAAATTGTTAATTTTGTTTAAAGATGCTGGAGACCCCCTTTTGGGGCCCAGTGGAGTTGATGTATTCTTAAAGTGTTCGTGGAAGAAGCATATATTTGGAATGGATGTCTTAAGTTTAACAAAGCAATTTTTCTTGGTCATCAATTCTGTGCTGGAGATATTTGTGTTTAATCATCAAATTATTATATTATCATTAGTCTTTAGATTGATATTATGTTTCCTAATTTATAAATTAATTTTCTTTTACAAATATATGATCAAGATAATTTCTTAAAACATGCCTCAAGATGAGAGTGGAACCAAATGTATTGGTTGTTTGGTTCAATGCGCCTACGGGAACATATTCTAGGGGGGAAAAGATTAAACAGCTTTTTTGTAATTTGATAAATCCAATAGGTAGAAAGGTTAGGAAACTTTGCGATGAAAAATGTAAAGAAAGCTGCTGATCTTTACGTGTTTATCCGTTTAAAAGATTTTCATTTAATTCATTGGGGGCCAACTACATTTGGACTTTATCTTTCAAAACAAAAGGTTAGCAATAATAACGAAATATATATCAGGAAGTGTTTGGTATAAAGAATATAATAATATATATATATAGAAATATAACGATAAAATTTTTATGAATACAATGCCCACTATATTTTCATGTATAAACTTGATATTCACTTGTGCAATACATGAGATCATTGAGTAAGGAGAAATTAAAAGTGATACCAATATATAATTATATTTTTAAAGAAAATTAACAAGTAGAAAGAGTATAAAAATAGCACTAAGTGTAAGGGATAACACAATCATTAGATTATTGAATATTTCTCTATGGATAACATTTAATATGACGTGATGTGATGTCACTTGTATTATCATCCTGTTAAATAAATAATATATTTAATTCATGTTTAGATCGTATATGAGACACAACAACATAGAGTTGTTGGTGAGCCTAGGTTATAGTAAGTACAATTGATTCAACACTGCACCAATTTTGGCATTAACTCTTATTCATAATTATAGTAGAAACTAACATAATAGAGAATTGTCTCTTTATATTGAATGGTAGTCTAAAGTCAGATAGAGTTATAAAAATTTTTGGTATAAGAATGAGATGCATGTCATTAGATAAACCTAATAATTTATCAATGTTCCCCATAAGAATTATAGGTTCTCATGCTTTTAGCCTTATTTAATTACAAAATATATTTAGTTGTGTGGCTAATATCTCTGGAGCAAATTAATAATTGGAGATCCAAGTGAAAGAAGTATTTAAAGTGATGAAGACTCAGTCTTAGGATCAATTTAATTGGTTTTTCACTTAGGATGAGTGGCGGTAATTAGCTTTGAAGGACTAATAATTCTACATCCACTAGACATAATCAAGTTAGTGTAAATGGTTTTAGAAGTTAGAACTTTTGGTTTTTCAAAGTGATAGAAAATGGATGTTAGGTTACACCCTTGATGGGTATAGAGCCCAAACATAAGGGCACAGGCCCAAAATAATATAATTATTTTTAGTGTTTATTATTTTAAGAAGAGAGGGAGGGAACGGTTAATAAGAACCGCTCCCTCACACCGCACAAAGGAGACTTTCAAGCGATCGTGTGGAGGTGTGTGAAAAGTGTGTAGCGTATCATTTTGAAAGCTCTCTCTTCCAGAAAGGGAACGTGAATTGGTGCTGGAAAAATCTCTCTCTCTCGCTCTCACTTCTCTCTCTGACAAAATACACTTTCAATCTCTTCATCTAAATTTTTCCTGAGTGTATCTACGATGAATTTAAAACAAAGTCCGAGTGATTTTGTTTCTACCGCCTGGAACTCTTCATCCTCTCCAAGTGGAAGTATACTCTGTCATCGGTATGTATGTCTTCCCTTCCTTTTATTTTCTAACAATGGATAATTAGATTATTCATCTTTATCATAAAATATATAGGATTATAAATAGTTATTAGAATATTTAGATTTAATTTATTTTGAATCTATTTTATCTTCTAAGATTTAATTATTTTGCTTAGATTTATCTTTTATTTTATATTTTAGAATATTGTTTAATTTAATGCTCATTTTTAATTATATTTAAATTATTTTATTCTTTTAAAATCCTAACTAGATTAAGATTGAGTTCTATAAATATGAGTCTTATTCTTCAATTGTTGGTAGACTTTGATTATTGATTTGAAACTTTTCAGTGATTTCTCTCTCTCTCCCTTATACTCTTCTACTTTCTCTCTTTGATTTCTTCCCTTTCTCTACCCTTTTTATCTACTATTTATCTCTCTATCCTACCCTTCTCTCCTTGAGTTAGAAACAAAGAAGTAAAATATGATCCGAGTTGTACCAATTAACACTATCCTAAGAGTTATTTCATCACACAATAGTAACTCCCCAGAATTAAATAGACTCTTCTTGCACTGAACAGGGAAGTAGAACAATAGAGACAAAAGAAGATGAACTCATAATGGAGGGAGAGAGCTTAGTGTGTCCGAATCATCGAGTGAGGACTCCATTTTATAGCAAGCCAAAACTGTGAATGTTGGATATTTTAATGGTGATTTAAGGAATCCGTTTCTGAACATTGGGAAATTAAAGGGAGGATAAAAACCGGCCATTAATCCCACGAAACTGCAAGTCATAAAAACATCAATCCTCAATGTTCAAAACCAAAATCATTAAAATAGAGGATTTTCTAGGAGGCTAGTTAATGTTTAATTTGAAAACAATTTTCAGCAAAAAGTGTCTAACACAGAAGTAGAGCAAACAAAGATTAAAAGAAGATGAACTCCAAATGGAGGGAGAGCTCAGTGTGTCTAAATCATGCTCCATTTTACAACTAGCCAAAACTGTGAATAGTGGATGATTTTAATGATTATTTAAGGAATCCATTTTTGAATATTGGGAAATTAAAGGAAGGATAAAAACTGGTCATTAATCCCATGAAACTGTGGGTCATAAAAACATCAATCCTTATCATTCAAAACTGAAATCATTAAAAAGGATTATATTTTGGGAGGCTAGTTACTTTTTTAATTTGAAAACAATTTTCAGCAAAAAGTAGAAAAGAAGATGAACTCAGAATGGAGGAAGAGCTCGATGTGTCCGAATCATGTAGTGAACACTCCATTTTATAGCCAACCAAAATTGTGAATGTTTGACAAATTTAATGGTGATTTAAGGAATTCGTTTCTGAACGTTGGGAAATTAAAGGGGGGTATAAAAACTAGCCATTAATCCCATGAAACCATGAGTCATAAAAAATCAATCCTTAATGTTCAAAATTGAAATCATTAAAATTAAAAAGAAGGATTTTTCAAGAGGCTGGTTACTATTTAATTTGAAAACAATTTTCATTTTGAATGTTGGGAAATTAAAAGGAGGATAAAAACCAGCCATTAATCCCATAAAACCGCAGGTCATAAAAACTGCAATCCTCAACATTCAAAACCGAAATCATTAAAATTAAAAAGGAGGATTTTTCAGGAGGCTAGTTACTGTTTCATTTGAAAACAATTTTCAACAAAAAGTGTCCAACATTGCATATAATGTTGCGCGCAGGGAGGCATTCTACATATTTCACCTATGTTAGCCTGTTGTTGTGCACGTGAGCCCACTCTTCTTTTTTGCCCTTATACTTACGTTTATGTTTATCTTAGTATATACAATTTAAGACTTTCACCAACTTGAGCAATGTGAAGCTTCTCTCTTTTTGATACACACATACACACACTAATATTTCCAACACATTGTTCACATTAGAAAGTGTTTTTAGCAAAACCCTGTTTTTTATACGAATATATGTTTTTGTGTTATATTTCTAAAGTTTTTAGCATTTGTGTATTTTGAACTAGAACATGTTTTATTTGTGGCGAAGATTTTATTTGAATATCACAAGGCGGCACAATGTGGTTTTCTTCTATTTTGCCTCTTAGTTGTTCATTCTGCACCTCTTAAGCGTCTAACATTCGATCTTGACAAAACTGAGCTATTTTCTGGAAACACACTTAATTATACATATATCTCTTGGTTTTTATTCATCTATCGTGTGTTTGTGATTGCAGACCTCAATCTGGTTGAGGCTATTATTTGTTCATTTTCTGAACTAACTTGTATAAGTTCCTTTGGAAAACTTAGTTTATAAGCTAATCTCTTGTTCTGTATCCAAGGACTGAAACTTAGTGAAGCTTGTTCATATACTTATGCCTCTAACTTTTTGGCCTTCCGAGGATAAACACTTAGAAGTATAATTGAAGTAAAACTGGCATTTTAATATTATGGCTTAGAGAAGGGATGTTCTCTAATAGTCACCTGCGTTATTAAATGTTTAACGGAACCAATTTATATGTCTAAATTGTCAAACACATTAAATATGGTAGTTGAATAGCTAGTTGTGCAAAGTAATGGTTAGATTTCAACTCTGATGTGTTGAAGTGCTGTTTCACTAATTTTACATTAATCTTGTACATTCAAAACTTATACCTGCCACTCTAATTAGTACACTTACTGAACTTCATTGATTTCATTTCCTCTTTTGAGGGAGTTCATTGATTGTAAATCCTTCTTTCTACTCTAGGAAGATTACTTATGAGGTAACTCTAAGTGTGGATTTTAATCCAAATCTTTGTATGGGTATGAAAGTTTCGGTTTAAGACTTATAGTCTTGGGATATTTATATTATGGTTGTAAGAGCCCGTTGAATCTTGTGTGTATAGTGGAAAATCCCAAGTTAGATCTTGAGGACTAGATATGAAGGTTAAGCGGTTGGATCAAACCAATATATATTTCTTCTATGATTTTCTCTCTTTTTTATCTTAGTTTCAAAAATCCTTGTTTTTGTTTGTGCTCTATTTTCTAGTATTTTCATTGTTTATAGTTTTTTATAGTTTATGAAAAAATCAAATTCATAACCCTCTTTCTCTTTACCAAAAAAGGGGGGAAAACAAACTTCATACAACATAAATTGTTAATTTTGTTTTAAAGAAGCTAGAAAGCCATTTTGGACCTGGTAGAATTGATGTATAATATAAATTTAATATCCACCTTTTTTTTCAAAACCATATTTTTGATGATTTTGGAAAAGAAAAAGGAATTGTCTCCCTTCTTTTCCAAAATCATAACTTAACCCACTTTTCAATTTTTAAAAAAGTAGTTTATATTTAATCAAACACATCTTCTTGAAAAATCATAATTAAAAATGATTTTTTTTTGAAAAAAATGAACCAAAGCACGTACATCGTTTCTTTAGAAGCATAATTTTGAATGGAAGGCAAGTTTGACAAAGCAGTTTCACTTGGTCAACATTGTACTGGAGATATTCATGTATAATCATTTGTTTAATACATTTAGATTGATACTATCTTTTAAATAATCCTCCCAATTTATAAATTAGTTTTTTTTTTCAAATATGTGATTATGATAATTTTTTAAAACATACTGCAGGATGAGAGTGGAAACATATGTACTACAGGTTGTTTTGTTCAACACGGCAATGGAACATATGTTTTGGGAAAAAATTGGACACTTTTTTTTCACAATTGATAAATCCAACACGTCTAGAAAGCTTTAGAAAGTTTGACAAGGAAAATACAAAAGAAAAAAGTGCCATTGATTTTAATGGGTCTGTCGGTTTAGAAGATTTTTCATTTAGACAAGGCCCCATATTAGGTTCGTGTATTATTCAAGACTTCAATGATCCACTGGGAGCGTTTGGATTATATGGTGCAAAAACCAAAAAAGCCCACTATTTTCTCCTAACAATTGATAGTAAAATAAGAAAAAATCACTATTAAATCACTATTATGATAATTTTTTAAAACATACTATAGGATGAGAATGGAAACATATGTATTGCAGGTTGTTTTGTTCAACACGGCAACGAAACATATGCTTTTGGAAAAAAATTTGACATTTTTTTTTAAATTGATAAATCCAACATGTCTAGAAAGCTTTAGAAAGTTTGATAAGAAAAATACAAAAGAAAAAAGAATTATTGATTTTAAAGTGTCTGTGGGTTTAAAAGATTTATCATTCAGACAAGGCCCCATGTTAGGGGCTTCATTTGGACTATATGGCGCAAAAACAAAAAGTTGAGTTTAAAGAATATAATAAAATATAAAAAGAAATATAATAATAAAAGTTTTATAAAAAAAAGTGCCCACTATTTTCTCCTATACAAGTTGATAATTGATAGTAAAAGTAGTTAATAATAATTACTGAAAAGTAATAGATATTTTAAATCTATGTGAAGGATAAGTCCAATGTCTTGATCTTTGGAACAATCATGCATGTCAATTATTTAGTGGCCTCAAGTCAAGATTGTATTGGTCTTCATATGTGGTTTTTCAACTAAATTACGTGTATGCATATCGCAGCCTGTTGATTTGAGAAATACTTTGGAATTCAAAGCTCTCACATCAGACACGATTTGGACAAGATTAATAGATTCTGAGTAATCATGCGTTTAATACATTATTTTTATGGAATGTTTTTTTTTTTGGCAAAAATTCTAACTAATAATTTTTTTACATATACATCCCTAAATAATTCTACCAATTTTTCCGAGATAGGCATATCCAACGGCTATTAAAAAATTACAAAACCTACCTTCGGCAAACTATTCCAAAAGCAAAACAGGTGTAACAATATATATATATATATATGATAGAGTGAGGAAAAACTCAGTAACCAAAACAAGTTGTAAAGAAAAGAAAAGGAGAAAGGTCTAATCTGATGGAGAACAAAGACGTGAAGCTATTAAGCTTTTGGGTGAGTCCATTTTGTTTAAGGGTTGAGTGGGCTCTGAAGCTGAAGGGAGTTGATTATGAGTATATTGAAGAAGACATCTTCAACAAAAGCAGCCTTCTTTTGGAAATGAATCATGTTCATAAGAAAGTTCCTGTTCTGATTCATCATCACAAACCAGTCTGTGAGTCACTCTCCATCGTTGAATATGTCGATGAAACTTGGACCCAATATCCCTTGATGCCTCAGGAACCTCATCAAAGAGCTCTTACACGCTTCTGGACTGCTTTTGCTGAAGAAAAGGTAAGTCATATTTCAATTCTAGTACTATGAATTTTCTTTTCTTTTTTTTGTCATATTTTTATGTTATTTTAGATATTTAAAAAGCATCAAGTCGAATATGACAACACTGATTATCAACGAAACTTAGTCCAATTAGTAAGAATATGACTCATATCCTACAAGGTCTAAATTTCACTACCAATATGAAAACCCCATTCGGTAATATGTAAGTATTTTTATGAATGCTTTTTGAGTATCCCTAATCTTAATAAGCCACCTAATTTACCTAAATTTTGGAATAATAGAAAACAATATATTTTCTTCAAAGAGTCTTAAATCAATATCAATCTATTTATTAAAAGTGTAGGAAGCCATTCGACTTATGAAGAGTTCCATCCAATAAACAACTCACCTGTTAGTTTTTTTTTTTTTTAAATTTTAAATTTTTATTTAACCTATTATAGAGTCATCAATATATTTATAACAACTGTAGGAAGTTATTTGGCTAATTTTTAGCTTTTATATTTAACCTGTTTTTTCTCTTTCATTCCTCTTTCTTTCCCATGTTTTCCTATTTTATACTTTATTTATTTATTTCTTTTTTTTTAACTTAAATTTCCTTCCTTTCACTTTTTCTTGCTTTTTCAAATACCATCAATTAGTGAATTTGGAAAAAGTAATCTATAACTCGAATTCTTTGCCTATAGCAAGCATGATGCTAAATTACTATTTATTTCATGCAACACACAGGGTTAACAATTTTGTTACATGTATAAATTGTGCAGGTATTATACGCTGCATCGAAGGCTATCATGCTTAAAGGGGATGAACAGACAAATAATGCTGAAATAGCCAAAGAAGCATTGGAGAAAATAGAAGAATTGATCAAAGGAAAAAAGTTTTTTGGTGGGGAAAATATTGGGTATCTTGACATTGCATTGGGATGGATCTCTTATTTTCTTCCCGCCATGGAAGAAGCTGGAAGTTTCCACATAATGGACCCACTGAAATTTCCAGCGATCAATTGTTGGATGAAAAATTTTGTGGATCATCCAATCATCAAAGACACACTGCCCCCACGGGACAAGATGCTCCCTTATTTACGGAGTCGCATAATTCAGTTTTCCTCTTCTTCTGGTGGCGAGTAATTCAAGACTCAGCCTCTGTTGTTTATTTCCTTCCTTCTATTGTTGGCTTGCCGTTTGGGAAGTAAGAAATAAATTAAAATGAAGAAAATAATTAATTATTGTTAAAATAATGGAAATAGAAACAATGTACCATCTATACGATCCGTGAAACAGGACTACGAAAGTGCTATGGGGAAAAGGAATACTAGAGGCTAAAGACAAAATAGAAGCCATGTACACTGCTCTGTCTCTGCTATCTCCTTCTATTTCCTTTTTATTGACATTGAACCACACGGGTTTTTCTAAACTGAATTGGTGGGGAGAGTTGTTCTTATCATGACAACCTTGTGCTTAATTAGTTGGCTGTGCTATTAATTTTCTGGTTCTTTTCTCTAAAGGGTATTTGATCATTTCATATTTGTATTCAAACTTTTTTTTTTCAAGATGTAGAATTGAAGTAATCTCTTTCGATCATCTGAATTTCAGTTTTCAACATACACACTTGCGTGTTTGGATGCCAAGGTCGGAGGAGAGGATGAGAGGGTGAAAAAGGTTTTTTGGACATTTTTTTAATAATACGGCGGGTTAACAGAGTTAATTCATGCTGTACCTCAAAATTAAATTTTACAAGGTGTACCATTCCAAACTACACTTTCTACAAATAGGGAAAAATACACTTTCCACATGACCACGAATTATAAGTTAGAATAAAGCGGGAAAAAACATGTGATGCGATTTGTCGCGGGTTAGATAGAACTAATACTTTAACACAACAAAGTATAGCATGTAATAAACTTAAGAGCTGAAGGGATATAAGGGTACAAGGATTTATTAGAATATTTTGATGCATCTCATAATAGTCAACTACGGAACAATTGAATAAGCCAACCCACCTCATGACGAGTCTTCAATAAGTAAACTCATCATGGGTAACTAATTAACATTCTTATACTTAACAACCAAACCAAATAAAATTTGACTTTGTATTTTCAATGGTTAACATAAATCATTAAACTCTAGTTAATAAAATCCTTAAATTTTTTATTATTATTATGACTATCATCATTATTATTCTTTAGTTATAAAAAGTTGGAAACATAATGATCTGGATTTACGATTGTTAAATTCACATATGTTGAACAATTTGGTAAAGATATGTTCGAATACTAGCAAAGTACATTCACATAGGGAAAAATAAAAAAGCACTAAATCATCATAAAAAGCAAAACTTATTCCGCTCCAATATGCTGGGACTAGTTGCTGAATTAATACCGTTTGTGTAAGCCAATGATGGCTATAAATAATGATATAGCATCTATTCATTGAGGAGGATGAAAACTATATTAACAATCTGCATAGTTATACTCAAATATAGGAACCCAGACTCGCACTACCTGCCCCTCTACTCTTGCTATTGTCATACAAGTCCCCAGACAAAAAGTCACAGCATTCAAAATGCTAAAAGAAATTCCATGCCTATCTCAGACCTCAAAATAGAACCAGCATTTTTAATTGCATGAGTTTCAAGACTATCAACTATATGTTTCAGAGACAGATCTAGAAGCTTTCACACCCTCTACTATTGTCCAGTCTCATCCATGGCAGTTATGCACCAAAATAATTACACCAAAATAGATACATAAATATCTAGATGTACGTACTATTGCTAAAGTAGGAGGACAATATGGAGTGAAGATCTCCAATTCCTCATCTCAGAAACATGCCCATCAACTTTGTCTCTTTGTTAGGGTGTACCTAGGACGACTTCTCCAAGTAATGTTGGGGTCATCTTGAATTCTCTTTATATTACTACTTATCTTTCTGTCAGAATTTTTTATAAAATCCATGCGAGTCGTGCTTGTGATTATCCAAAAAGCCCAATAAATCCTTATCACTTTCTTTTCCCAAATGAGAATAAGCCTTCACAACATAATGGAACTCTCGTCCATACATATACGATGCACATGCAGCTTTGTATGCCAGTAACTGCAATTCACCTGCAACATATGGAATTAGAGACAATGAATTAGCATATCTTATAAAAGGTAATAATTTTTTTATATGTCACATTCGTATAATGAATTTGATAGGTGAACTAAGAAATATAGACATTAGCACACAACAAAATTAGAATTTTTTTTGTATGAATTGAAATGCTAGTACAATCAAATGTGGAATAAGGTCAACAAGACAGGCTTTCTTTTTAAATTATATATACTTCAAAGTATTTAAATTAGGAAAATATATTAAATTATTAACAAACCAAGTAATTAAAAACATACCTTAAATTAAATTAAAAACATATAAACAAATTAGTAAGATCCACCAATTTCATGAAGAAGTATCCATCATTATGGCTAAAGTTGTATCATTTACCCCGTATTTAGTTGGAGGGATTAGGTGGGAAGAGGAAATTTTCTCTCTTCTCTCCATCACCCCTCAAAACAAAAACAAGAAAAAAAACCACCACCACCACAAACAACAAAATAGATGGTTAAGATCTCACACTTTTGATTGTCAGACAAATTAAGATCTTCTATTAGAGAGAGAAAAAGAGAGGGAAAGGTAGACCCCACGTCTTTGCCACCAATCAGGATAAAGATGGAATTCTCTCTTTCTTTTTTCTCACTTCAGCTAAAATAGTATTTTAGAGGATTAAAATTACTTTTAAAACTAGTGACATCAACAAAACAAATAATCTTGATAAACAAAAAAATCATAATATTACATGATCAAAATATTAAAAGAGATAAATTAAAGATATTAAAAGATTACCTGTTTCAATTTCTGATTCAAGTTTATTATGACTAAAATGTCTTGTTAACCACCACCTACATCGCACCCTCCAAGACTTTTTGGTAAACACTTTTGAAGCACTAGTTAAGAAGGAAGAACGTCGTTGTCTACATTCATCTCCATTATTATTTAAGCATGTAGATATATGATCTTCCTCATTTCTATACAACATAAAAAAACACAAAGCAAACACCTTCCATGTCTCTTGTTTTGCATCTGTAGCATCAAGGTGTAAAGCAATCATTTCCACTAAAGATTCAACAGTATAGTTCCCTGCATGATATCAAAATAATTATAAATACAAAAAAAAACATAAGGAAGAATGAAATTAGAAGTTATGAAGGATTCTAGATTATAATGGAAAGCTAAATAGTAAATATAATAGTCTTAAAAACAAAATACCATTTTGGTGCATCCTTATGAGCTTTGCTAATGATTCCTGACATGATGGGTCCTTCTTTAATCTGTCTTCAAAACAGCTTGTAAGCAAGAGAAAATTGTCTGAATCAAGCTGCTCCAAGAGGGTAGCCTTCAATCTACAATCATGTAAATCAATGACATTATAAAAGTAAGAAAAAAATTCAATATACTAACTTACGTCAGAAGTTATCAATCTATTGTAAGTGAGTAAATTTAATCCAATAAAAATCTTCCAATCAATAATCTTTAATTTTTCATAGTAATATTTTAGAACTCGGATTTTTGAGCAAAGCAAATTGTATATGTTATCATTAAGATATCAAAAAAAATTGTGGCAAACTAAATTATTTGTAATTATGCAAGTAAACATTTTATACAAGCAAACAAACAAAACTATAATTAGCATGATTGTTAGTGTCTATTTGTAACACTCACAATTTTTCCCCCTTAACTCTGGTATCTTACCATAAACTATGGAAGTATTTTAGTAAAATGTTTTCCTATATAAAACACATGACCCTGGGGAGTCTAAAGGAGGCAGAGGGAAGCAATGGGGAAAATATTAAACACTAAGTAAAATCCCCTTTATTATGCTCACGGAACTTAGTTATTCTGGAAGCATGCAAGGCAGGAATTTCTTAAAAACCATACAACTATGAATGTAGAAAATAGTCATTGGCAGCATTTGCAATCCTCACGCAAAATTATTGAGGGAAGAGAGAGAGAGAGTTATCACCACTATGACTTCATCTTCTGCATCTAACTTAAAAAAAAAAAAAATCCCCAATCTATAAACTCATAATACACATCATCAGCCCCATTATGTCAAACTCAATGTGCTTGAAAAATGACCAGGTCTACAATGGACAGAAACCCCAGTCATGCATGATTAAGCAACAATCTAAGCAACGGCAGAGAAATAAACTATAAAGCATGCCGTATATAGTCTGATAAAGTATTTCTTTCCTAATGGAGTTTAGCCAAAGCAAAACTTTTTGGTCAGTTTTAGCTTTGCTCTCACTGGTGTTTTCATCAAAAACATAATCCATCATATGCACTATCAACATAAAATATCCTCAGTTTTTTTCTTATTTTTCAGCCGCCAAAGTCTCCATATGATAAGCTAAGGACTTCATACCTAAATGGAAGAGCAGAGGCAGAATTACAGCACTGCTTCTCAAGCATATTTAGTGCCTCATCAACTTGACCTCCCATCAACAAAAGCTGGCAAAATAAAGACACATTAAAATGAGAAATGACAGTTGGCATCTAAAATCATTCTAACATGCAGAAACTCTGTTCATACACTTTGAACAATACAACACTCATTTAACATGTATATGCATATGAATATGTAAGCTTTGTACCTGTATCAATGGAAGTAAAGCTGCAGATGCTAAGGAAGTTGAGTCAAGAGCTACTTGTAAATGGTTCACTGCTTCTCTGTAATGGTCATTAAGCAGTTCGTTGTGCAAGGAAATGAAATTCTCAAAACTGTTGTGGTCAGGCAAATGCAAGGGCAACAACCACGAATCAAGTCCCTCTAAGTAAAAGCAAAAGAACATTAGTAACGCAGTAAGAGGTGCACCTCAGGGTAAACACTCAAAAACCTAAGCATGCTGAGTAATATTTAATTGAAAGAGACTGATCAGAGGTTGATAAAATATAGTAATAATACATTTGTCTCTAATTTCCAACTGTCTCTTGAGTATATCAAAACTGTGAAAAAAAAAAAAAGCCATATAAAGAAGTTCACATTAATTTTCTTAGATAGAAAAGTTCACATAAATTATTAAACAAAAAAACGAAATAAGAAGAAAGCATATTTTTCACTCAGAAAATATTAGGGAGAAAATCAAGATGCAAATATGTGAATATATGTTGCCGAATTCACCAACAAGATATGGATTTGTTCTCCACTCAAAAGTTTTGATTAGCCAAAAGAGGGGGAAGGAATAATAAAATCCTATAACCAACATGAGAAGCACACCCATACAATGAAACAAAATAAAGACAAAATACAAGTTTTAGATAAGTTTGTCATCAAAGACATTGAAAATGCATTTCAATCATCTCCCATTTTCTTTGTTCTGTTATCTATCCTCACTTCGGAAACAGTATGAAAAGTCAATTGAGGATAGAACCAGAAATCTTCCCAAGGTAGCAAGGTTACAGACCGTAGAAAAGTCCAAGATACAACTGAACTGCTTGCTAAACAGCACACAATTCAGAAATGCCTGTTCTAGTGCCGCTAAGTTTGTAATTTCTATTGTTATATGGTAAGCATGTAGCCAATGATCCAATACATAAGTCAACTGTGCAGGAGGATTCAGAATCCTGAGTGTAAAGAATCTTTATTTTATGGACCTGAGATCCATAACCATAAATCCGTAACATATTTAACTGCTAATCAATCCAAGACCTAGTTATGTTATTGCTGCAAACATTTCCAGACTCATAAGCTTCACTTGTTAAAGCCCTCAATTTAAAATTGGCTAAAATGTACAGAATCCTTGAACTTCAGCTTATGTGCATATAACTCCTCACCCTTTAAGATGGATCCCCTCAAATTTGAAATAATGCACAAATAACCCCCTACTGCTAATTAATTTGTTATTTCCCTAACAGAAGTACGACATATTAGAGTTATATGACCCAACGTTTAGAGAAGTCATCTACAAATAATCCAGAAGTCAAAAACATTATTTGCACAAAAAAATAAAGTCTATGATGGTTCATTAATCCGACATGTCAACCTTCCCCTAGTAAATTGATATGTTCATCAATGGCAGGAATTATGTGCACAAATTTGAAAGTGGATTCATTGTAAGTTTTGTAGATTAGGAGTTACATGAAAATGACTCCAAGTATTCTGTAAATTTAAGCCTTTAAAATTCCTAATTGTCCTGCCACGTAAAAGGAAGAAAAAAAAAAAGGTTTTCCCCACATTAGAGAAACTGCCATAAGGTGATGTAAACAAACAAATATAAGCACAACAAGAAAATCTATAACACGAAAAATCTTGGAAGAAAAATATAACAAGCTAACAACGAAAGGGTAAAAGTCAAAAGGATGAAACGAATATAAAATAAAAATTTACCAAGAGCGTATAAAGAAGAGGCAACTTGCATTTGAAATCTGTGATTTAAGCCAGAGACTCTATTTCCTGTATGTTCTTCAGAATCCAAGTAAAAAGGCTGGAAGTTTGGAAGAGGTTTTTTTCTTCGATGGTCAATGCCATCATCCATAGATATTTTCTTATCCTTAAAGACAGAGGAGTTTGAATCACATTTGTACAAAGTCTCTCCTACATGGGTTTTAACTGTATTATGCCACTCTGATTGTCCATGTCGACTGCTGAATTTGTTGCCCTCTATAGCTCCTGGGGAGTCAAACTGGCCTGAATCTTTCAACTGAAACTCTTTTGGAATACAAGAATACCACAACTCATAGAATACCAAACCCATCACCATATTTGACATAGGATCATGATCAGATCCTTTTTCTTGCTTAAGGCTAAAAGAGAAATGGGAGAAAGAGCAAAGAAGTTAAGAGTCCAATGATATATTTTTAAAGAGAAACACATCATTAAAGAAGTAAATGCATTGACAATGGAAAGAAGATCTGAATTCAAAAACATTGATATATTATTAACTAATAGTAGTGACAACTTAGATTTCGTAATGAAGATGCTCACACAAGGAACATTTCCAAATTCCTTTGTTGGCCATAGAAATTTAACGAACTTCACAAAGTAATGAGCAAACAACCACACTTTTTTTCTATGGGATATAAATAATTAAAATTTCACCCTTCCATTCTAGCATCCCCGAGGCTAGGTTCATAGTGTATATAATATGTCAAGCAGGCAGCACAAGAGCACAGGTCTAAGTCTTGAAAGCTTCTAATGAATAAAAGCATGCTAAAAGGCCTTCGTCCTATTTCCCATCAAAAAGCTTTTGAAATATAATGCCCTTATTCTCCTTCTATGCCTCACTAAAAGCAAGTCAATTCAGTCACACACAACCAATTGCTAGAGTTTACGATTATTATAGCTATGTAGGAGAAAAAAAGAAAAGCTCTCATCAAGCTAACTTATTTATAGTAAATAAAAGAGTGTGATACCAACATATATCAAACGGAGTACTAGGAATAACAATTTATAAGCGGACCTTTCATAGCCATGTGTACTTATCATAAATGTGAGGAAAAATACAGTGATACTTACTGAAATCTTATTATACATTTCATGGGCAATTTGTCTCAAAGAAAGTCATAAGACCTTCCCCAAAATAAGGACTGGCTTACAGTCGGTCAACTAAATTATAAAACAATACTGGGCATACTGATGCTACTCATGTTCCTCTACAAAGGCAAAGGATTAGGCATTAACCCAGAGAAAAATAATGGCTTAAGCATCAAAGAACAAAAAGTTATACCATAAAACAGCCTCATATGCTTCCTCGATGTTGCCTTGCATAATAAAAAACAGTATGAACTCCAAATGAACTACATATCTGTTCTGCTTCACAAGTAAAACTTTATATTAATAGTTGAAGCTTCAAGAAACAGCCTGATCTCATAAATGTAAAAACAATGTCTCCATGGCAAATTCAACTATTAAAATAACGAATGAAGCAAAATGATTTATTCTTTTGCACTTAACCATGAAAGACTTATAGATATTTCCATCCAATATAGACAAAATCAAAGTTGGATACACATTTTTATTATTCAGTCAAGCCTAGTCTTCCTCTAAATACAAGAATTGGTAGCTTATGTATGCATCATCCAACAAATTAAGTAGCATCCAAAGACAAGATCCCATGGTTAGAGGAAAGTAGCTTAATTATGGGCTTATGGCCATAGCTGTTCTTCAAGAGAAACTCCTCTTGACAAGTTCAAATCAAATATAGATAAAGAATGTGCACAAATCATTGAAGTGAACAAAGATAAAGCAAATATGGAAACTTGTCTATCTATTATGGGCTCCAGAAGATAAGTTTCCTCTTCATGAATGTGATTGTAACAATTGATGGTTAAAAATGGACACACACTTTCTACCAAAAGAAAGTGGGGGCACTTTAGAAGACAAGACTCTCCAATCATTCATGACAACTACTCTCACCCCAATCCTTTTTCCCCATAGGTTTTTATCGTGATAATATGCTTAAAATATTAATTGTGAACACCATTAAGGCATCCAGAATAAGTAAAAACCAGTTAGAATCCAACAACGTTTAAAACATTCAACAAAAAGAAAGTCATTTTGTAGCACTTACAAAAAAGTAATATGAAATATACCTCTACTGGCCTACCCTTCATCCATCCATTCTTTCTCATCCAGACATCAAAGATGTTCTTGATTCTCGTTGGATTGATATGACTATTTTCTACATGTTTGAGAAGCTCTAGTAAAACCTACAGATGTACCAACATAAATCATGGTATAGAGAATTTAAATCTGGATACCAGTAATAGAAAAATAAATCACAACACAGTACTATGGTAGTATGATTATCAAGCGTGCTTTAAATGAGTAACCAATAGATTAAACCACTTCAGAAAACTTCCAAATATGAAAGTTACATCTAATATGCACATTTTTAAGCAAGTTAGACCTCTGAGTCAGGAATTGTATTTTTCATATCATCTTGTTAACTTACATGTTTATAACCCAACAACAAAACAAATGATTGAAAATTTGCTAAAATTATGGTAAAAAATTGAAACTTCTAAATTCTAAACTAGTCGAGTAGGCTTTAGATACAGCTATTTCAAAAGTTTCACATTAATATAAATCTTTCAACATTTCAACCTCATTCACAAAGCCTTCTCCAGACAATAACATGTCTAGGTAGGAATGTCTGGAGAAAAATAATGAAAAAAAAAACCCTTCCTTCAACACAGTTAGTTAGCATTTAGATTTATAGTTGGCAAAAGTCCATGATCCTATTATAGCAGCAATGCAGCATATAAAATTCTTTATCCAGACATCAAGTTTGCATAAAAAATTTATGGCATATTTGGATGGGGATAATGGAAGGATAGGGACGAGAAGGATATGCTTCATAGAACCTCTCCCTCATTTGGGAATATTTTATAAGGAGGGATGGAGAATGGACGATTTTCCACTAATCTTTCAACATCCCAGACATTGTATAAAATTAAGTCCCCTCAATCTAGAAGATTTTGCATATGAGTGAAAGAATCAACCAATAGAAAAAGTTTTTCATTATTTTCTGAATTTCATATTATGCAGTCAATTCAAACGTAGGAAAGAAAAATTATCATTTCACCATCACTTTCCCCTTCTATCCCCATCCTTTTCCAGGAGGAAGGATTAAATGACAGATTTTCAAAAGTGCCCAGAAAATTTCTCAGAACCCAAAATCCAATTTCCCAATCCCGAATTTTAAAATTAGCACAACAATGCCAGAAGCTCAGAACAAGTAAGCTTGTTCAAAATAAATGGTTTCATTGCTAAAGCATATTGGTATGCAGAACTGCAGACAACTATTCCCCATGAACCTATAGAAAGAATCAAGATCTAAAAGACATTGAAACTAAAAAACAAAAGGGAACATAAAATCATACCGAATACTTAAAGTGATTGTCGTAAGGGCACTTGTCTTTAACCATTGCTTGCAGATACACGCTAAGAACACCACTCGCTTCAACCCAGTTTCGCTGTTTCACAAGTCTGCACAACATATACCGCAATCTACGCCGATGTTCCGACCTCAAACCGTTAGGACCCAAACCTAAAACATAAGAAGGCTTTGTCAACGATAAAATGGTTCTTTTGACAAGCTTTTCTCGTTCGGCCGTAGGATCATCGCGAGCAACCCTGCTACGCTTCCTGGGCTTCCTTTTACGAATGGGGATTTTTATAGCACTGTCTCCAATCTCTAGTTCCTCAGCTTCCCTATCAAAAGTATGAGACGCCGTATCAGTTTGAAGCTAGCTATGTCCAGGTCTAGCAGCAAAAGACGAAGAAACAAAAAAAAGAGCGAGACCTTAAAGTCATCACAAGTGAAAATACAGGGAAAAAGGAAGAAAAAGGAAACCTTGGTTGATGGCATTGAGGGCTTTCGGAGCGATCAACGGCGATGATAGCTAAGCCGTTTAGATAAACGTCGTCGTTCACGAACTCTTCGTCGGAAGAAACCATCGCGGCAATGGGACGGAAGAGACTCTGGCTTGGTGGATTTGATGGGAGAAGGGCAGCAACGGGAAAGTGAGCTCAGAATACGAAGAGTAGCAGCTCCCTCGAGGCGACGATAATATCTATGGGTTGCAGTTCCCAATGGCTTCCCGCCCACCCACAGGGGTGCTGATTTGATTTTATTATTTTAATTTTTTATATTTTAAATTAAATTATTACGGTTATTTTTAATGTTTTGACACATGAATTAAAAATTATTAATTAATTTATTATTATATATATTAATAAAAATATCCTTATTTAGAGTCCGTTTATTTCATATTTTTATGAAAAAATCATTTTTAATGAAAAAACCACTATTATAAATTTTTAGAATGTTCCTTTAAATTTTTTTAAAATAATTAAAATCTGGAAAAAAAACTAGAGTTGCCTACTAGCACAAATGTGAAGGAATTTTTTTCCAATTTCAATAATGAAAGTATAAAAATAATTAGTTTATATTGAAATTTGCAGGTATTACTATATATATATAAAATAGTGTAAAAATATTGGGAACATTTTTTTATGTGAAAAGTAAAAATATATAAAACTTGGACTCCAATAACCTTTGAAAATTAATATTAAACCTAAAAAATGATGGTTCAAAGACAAAGAAATAGACTTGTAGAGCAAATTTTACACCATATATTTATAATGTTAACACAAACAATCAAATTAGAGCTATATTGTAGTTTGAATATATGTCTTCCATAATTTTGACTCAGTGTATAGGATTTATGGAAGCATTTGACTCTATAGGTTGGATGAAAATAAAATAGTATATGAGCTGAGTAGATTGTAGGCATTATTTTAATTTTAAGAGGAATATTTAACAATATCCAAGAAAAAATACAATCTGAAAATCTATTCCTGATTAAAAAATAAAAGATCCATCAGGGCATGTTTGTAAAAATCCATTTTAGTATTTATAAGATTTTTTAATTTTAATACATATATGCAGATAATAAAAATTTAAGAGGAATATTTGAGGGGGAAAAGAAAAGTGCTGAATTGTGGATAGGAATGAAATAGCGTGACGAGTCCACCACTGCTCCACTAGGAAGTATTACCAAAGTTCAAAAGAACCCAATCATGCAGTAAACTGATGAGGAATTAGTTTAAATTTCAATGATTAAAATTAAAATTAAACTAGTGATAATATATTTAATAATTTTTTAATTTTATATATGAGGTGAAAAATTAAAAATATTATTAATAAGTTTCATAATTTAATATTAAAATATAAATAAGTTAATATTTATTTATAATTATATTTTAAATTTAAAATAGTTAATTAATATTATATTTTTATATTATTTATTAAATAAATTTATTATTATTAATAATTATGTATCATAATAATACCTATATAATATTATAATAGAAAGAAAAAATATATAAAAAAAAGTACTACTTAGTACTAAAAATAATAATATTTTATCTTAAAAACTAAAAAATTAAAAATTTTTAAAAAATAAATTAGACTGGCTTTGTACCGGTTCGACTAGTTTTTCACCTATTTTTACCGGTTCTAAAAATAAGAGGTTGAGATATGTGATTGGACTATACTTAAAACTTAAAATCTATTTCTGATCCAACCGATTAATTTAGTTCAGTTTTTTAACTCTGTATTACCCCATCACAAGGATTTTTCTTTTTTTTTATTTAAGTTTGAGCACAAGATCAATATAACTTTTTTATGATTATTTTTGAGAATATGATGTAATAAATTTTGATAGATATAATGTACTACAGTCTAAGAAGTGGGTTTTTTTTAATCCAACACTGTGAATCTAGTCAGTCATCAGTTGTTGCTTAAATGCTTGTAATGATTTTTTTTTTTCCTTCCTTGTGGAAAAGGGGACTGTTTTGGCTCAGTACTTGAGTGTGCTTTACTTACTATGTGTCCTTTTTCCTCCCTGACTCACAGTAGGGGAAATAATGAATAAAGATTGTTAGGAGGTAAAGACAATTTTCTTATGAGTTGACACATTGTGCCCTGTACGTCGCAGTGTTTGTTCAGTGGGCATATGGGGTAAAGTAATTTTAAAAATGTATTATATTTAAAAATAATTATTAAATATTTTTTAAATAAAATGAGCAAAAGAAGCAACAATATAGCTCCAATCTTCATGTCACTTTCAATGACCCATGTTGTGGAAAAAAGCAAGAGCCGTGTTGGTTTATCTTTTCTCTAGTCAAAGTGTGTTGGTATACATCTCTCAGTTAATTTTATATTTGTTTCATTTTAAAAAATATTTTTATTTTTAAATATTTTTTGTCAGTAAAATAAAAAATTATTTTTTAGTTTGTAAATATGTTTTATCTTATAATTATTTTGTTAAATTTATTTTTGTAATGAAAAATATACTAACATAAATTATTTTGCAACAAATAAATAGTCACTAAAAATTTTATTTTTATAAATTTTATTTTATTCAATTCAATTTAAATTTATAAATCGAAAACCAAAAGCAAACGGGCTCTTAGAACTGCAAAAAATCTAGAAAATGCCTTGCGACGAGAATTTCCCAACCTCACGTCCATGTCAATTTTTCCCTCATTTTTGTTTTTACTTTTTATTTTTTAGTGGCTGGTATTCCCCTCCGCTGGATTTCACTCCTACTTATTCTGACATGGCTTTCTCACCGTTGTATTTCCCCAAAAACATGAAGCTCTGAATAAATTGGATCAATTTCATATGGGTTTAGCCAAAAAAAATATTCATATACTTGCTTTCTCATTTTCATAATATAAAATAATATATAATAATTTATTATTATTTTTAATTTATTATATTATTAGTATGATAATTTATATTATTATTTAATAAGAAAAATAAAATTAATATAAGTAAAATTAAATTTTTATTTTTTAAAAAATTTATGAATATAATAAATACTTGTTAATACTCTATTCATTTTAAAATATAAAAAATAAATAATTAAACTATCACGGTGAGAAAAACAACATATAAACATCTTAAATGTATCACAAAAAGGTTTTTTCCACCAATGTCATCATTTAACATTTTTACTTAACTCTATTTTAACTCATATATTGTAATAATAAGTTTATTTAATTAATGATAAAATTAAAAATATGCATTAATTTATCATGTTATTTATCTCTTATGTTACTCCCTCTGATCCTTAATATAAGACCATTTTAACCGAATCACGTGAATTAAGAAGGGAAGTTAAAACTAATTAACTATCTCGATTTCTCCGAAAATTTCAACATTTTTCCCAAAGTACCCTTATTTAATCTCTCTCTTTTTCCCTTTGGATACATTAAATAGGGGCATTTTTTGGAAATGTATAATAAATACCACCTCGTATATTGTAAAGGGTCTTATATTTAGGATCAAGCTAAAAGGTCCTATATATAGGACCAGAGGGAATATATAATAAATTATATTTAAAAATATCTTTTATATTGTAAAAGTTATTTTTTCAGCAATGTCCCCATTTATTATTCTTATTCAACTCTCTTTTAATTCATGTCACATAATAATAAATTTATTTAATTGAGAATAAAATTAAAAAATGTGTTAATTTATGAGATAAAATTTATTATCTAAAATAATATATTTAAAAATATTTTTTATATTTTAAAATGGTGACTTTTTGTATGAAAACTCTCGCATTATTTAGCCTCTATGTGATAAGAGGGTTTTACAGAGAAGGACCCCCTATTTGGATGCTTAATTTTCAAAGGACCCCTCCCCTCGTTTGGATGCTTTATTATATTCCAAGGAGGGGAGGGATGCGACTCCCCTTATTTTCCCTTCTAATCATCCCCTTTGATTTTGGAGGGTTTTAGGTGAGGGGTATTTTTTTTTATTGACTTTATTGTCCTCAATATTCTCCATTGCTGCTAGCCGAAAATGGAAAAGGTTGAGAGGAATGGAAGATGAGCTTGAAGATGGAGGCTTAGTTGTATTGTTTCAGCAAGAGGGAGGTCGACAAAACTATGTGGGAAGTGGAGAGGAGTTGCTAGAAATGAAAAAGATTGGTGAAGATTTGGAAGTAAAATGGAGATGATGTTTCAACTTATTGAAGAAGTATGGAGGAAGGGGCGGTAGCCTTATTGAAGGAGTGAGGAAAGAGGTGGAGGCAGCAGCTTTTTGTTTACTGAGAAGGAACGATTCAAATATAGATGAAGGAAAGGGAAGGGGTGTTTGGTTAAAGGCAAATGGTGCAAGGGAGAGAAATATGAACTAATAAAAATAAAGATTGATATAAATGGACAAATAAAAATGAGAAAAAATGGAAAATTTAGGAAAATAAAATTGTCATAAAATATCTCTAATCTAATGGTTAAAATGTCTTTTCAAAATTTCAATCTTCATAGTTCATAATCTATAAGAAAATGAGTCATTAGATAGATTATGTTCCCACTAAAATAAATAAAAGAAAATAATTATTGAAACAAAAGAAGAATACAAAAACAACTTTAATATAAAGGGTAAAATGATCAAATTATTATTAACTTATTTTCCCTTCCCTCTTAAACCAAATAACAAATCATTAAAATCCCTCCCCTCGATCTCCTCCCCTTCCCTTCATTCCTCTTCTTCCCTTCCCTCCATTAAAACCCCTCCCCTTAGTCATACCAAACATACCCTTAAGGCGTTAGGATGGAGGGAGCATGGTTGTATAGTCTTTTTAATTAAAGACATTTTTTTTCCTTCTAGGATGTATAGTAAGTTTGAATATGTCAAAACCGTGTACACAAGTGCATTTAATGAGGGAGAAATGATACTTGAGGACTAAAACTTTTAATTAATACTATTTTATGATAAAAAAATTTGAAAATATCAGAAAAGGATCATGGTCTCAAATTGATCAAAATTCTAAATAGGAAATGACCTAAATGCCCTTGTTAAAAAGTTTTACACTCAATATCTGCGTTTTACTACTTTTTTCTGAAATTTGACATTAAACTTCCTCGATTTTACATTGGACACAATAAAGAATTTAACTCTCAGAATTTTACACTCATTTTCCGCATGTTATTACTTATATTTTACGATTTGATATTAAAAACCCCCGATTTTACATTGGATAAGTCTTAGAATTTTTATATTCAACTTCTACTTTTTACTACTCATATTCTATAATTTGATACTCAACTTCCCCAATTTTACACTAAACTTCCTCAATTGAATTCTTTTATTATGATAACGTGTCCAAGTAAAATTGGGAAAGTTTAGTATCAAATTTCGGAAGAAGAGTAGTAAAAAGCAGATATTAAATGTAAAACTTTTTAACAAAAGTATTTAGGTCATTTCGTATTTAAATTTTTAATTAATTTAAGATTATGGTCCTTTTATGATATTTTTAAATTTTTTAGTCCTAAAATAGTATTAATTGAAAATTTTGATCGTCATTTTTCCTTTAATTAGTTAGTGACACTTTGTCCGACTGCATCTAAATTGATGAATGGGTCTCATACGTATGCCAATCTAGATGGAGTTGGTGGAATCAAGATACAAATTTTTCTTGCATATTTAGATTTTGGTTCCACCATTTTTGAATACCTTTATTATAAATGGATTTTTCTTTTATAAATATTTTCCATAAAATGGTAGGTTAATAAATAGCTTTCTCTCTTAGTGTGTTAATTTTGGAGGATATGCTGTTTTAGTTAATATATATTGACGAAATTACTTTGTTGATGTTGATGTTGATGTTGATGTTGACAGTTCATGGAATCTATATCCGCTGTTTTTGTTATATTAATTCAAAAACTTAAAAAAATAAAAAACAATAATTTGATGGATTCATATTGCTTTTTAACTGATTTTTTCCTGGTTTGGTTGTTTTTAGAGCCACTGGTTTTGATGATTTGCTTATGACAAAGGTGGTAGGGACACCAAGTTCACGGTGAAATGAAATCACTGAGAATAATGTGATTTCATTTCAATAAATAATTTTATACATTAAGTTGGCACTTGATATTACATATTTGTGTCATTGTGTATATTTCTGGTATCTTCAAAACAAATTTCAATTCAAAGTACCACAAAAGGAAAAATATCTGACATCATGCTCATCTCTATTTCTAATTGTCTACATTAATCTCACAATATAAGAATATAAAAGAAATAAATGTATAGAAACAACAAAACTTATATAAAAGTTTTTCTCAAATTATGTAAAAGAAAAAACATTAATTTTAAAATAAGAACTATACTTCTCTGTAAATAAGAGTCATTTTAAAGAAAGTTCTTTGATCAAACCTAACACTAATGGATCCTATCCAGTAATTCTGGAGGTTGCAAATTCTCTCTTTTGTCTCCAGATTTTGTTATACCTGCATATTTGATTAGGTCTTGCTAGTTTATAAAGTGAGTTGAAAATTATAAAGAGAAGGAAGAAAACAACATTCAAGAAAGAACTTCATCTTTAAACATGTATATTTTTTCTTTTAATATGTTTTATATTAAAGAAAAAGTACTACAATTAACACAAGTACACACACACACACATATATATATATATAACTGTCTATTAGGCGAACCTGACATGTGCACACAAACACCAAAAATATATAAATATAAGAAGCACAAACTTTTAATATAAAAGAAGACCCTAAGAGAATTCAAGAACATTAAGGCAATGCACTCAAGATGATGACTCTTGGCAAGTATAATAAATAAAAATTTTCTAAGTGTGTAAAAGTGTTACAACTATAAGATATATTTATAGCATATTAGTCAAACTCTCTACGGAATAAACAAAAATGGGGAAAGAATTAGTACTTCCTCTTATTCAAATCATAAGTAATCTTTTAAAAGTTTTTCTTGGTACAAAATATAAGTTCTATTTGATAATTTTTAAGGCATTAACTATTTTTTTTTCTATTTTACCTTTATTTACAATTAGATGTAAGAGAGATAGCAAATTTTAAATGTAATGCATTAAATAGAGATACTATCAAAAAATAATATATTTTTTTATAGATTTAATGAGTAAAATTACTTTTCATGATTCATATGCAATTAGTCAAATAAGACTTATATTTTGGATCGGAAAGAGTAGCAATATCTAACAGTAATTAAAAGGTTGGTTAATTAATTAAGAGCATGTACGTCTGTAGAAGGAATATGGCAAGGTGGTTTCTTGAGTTGAGTTATATACACATACACTACAATTAACACGGATTAGAATGGCATCTGCAATACCACCAAAGATTGATGGATCATATCAAATCCATCTTTAAACAAAACCTATTGCGCAAAAGTATCATGCATATCAAAGAGTTAGTTAATGAATATTACTATATATCCACAAAGGTAGATGCCAAACTCATGTCTTTTTTATGACCAAAGCAACACTTATTGACACCTTAAGACTTTCATTCACCTTTGAAGTTCCTGTCCACCTCCTCTTTCCTTTCCCTCTCCCTCTCTCTCCCTTGTACGTCTCTTGCTCTCTCTAATTCCTGCCTATCACTCCTCGAATCCTTTGCTTTATATGGTATAAATTTCACACATGAAAATGGAGGGCATTTGTAGAGTTCCTTTTTTTTTTTCATTTGCATTTATTTTCATGATTTTAAACCACCAGAAGAAAATGACACCTACAAATCTCTATTTACACTAATATTAAATTTGAATGATCATGTCTAACAAAAATATTTTTTCCTTTTCAATTTTTTTTTTAGTTTTTAGTGTTGGAAAAATTTATTTAGTTGCCATGTATTTTAACTTGTTGCCCACTCTAGAGTTTATTACCAACTATATGCACGTTAGAATTAAATAGATTACATGATCCCATTTTTAAATATTGTTGCATATTTTTTGTTGCACAATAGTTTGAGTAGTTTTGCACTTTATCTATTTAGTTGTTCCACTTTTCCCTTATTGTGAGTCATGTCTAATTTTTATGAATTGGGCTTATTATTTTTATTATTTAATTTTCATGTAATTTCCCTATTTAAAGGCCCTCCTCAGTGAATAAAATGTATTAATTCATTCTCCATATTTTCTCTCTATTTGCTTACTTTAAATTTATCAGTGGTATTAGAGCCAAGGTTGTGAGGAGTGCAAATTTTGTGAGAAAAAAAAAGGGAGTTTGCAATATTAGTTTCCTCTTGCTGACGTAATTGTTGCTTTTGTTTGCTGTAGCAATATATTTTTTTCAGATTCTAATTTTGTGCAACAATCTATTCCACGCTTTGATGGTCGTTATGATCATTGGAGCATGCTAATGGAGAACTTCTTGAGATCTAAGGAGCATTGGCAGGTTGTAGAAAAAAGTGTAGTAGCACCTACAAATGCACATCAGTTGGAAATAGAGGCATTGAAGCTGAAGGATTTAAAGGCCAAGAATTATTTATTCCAAGCAATTGAATGTCCCATCTTGGAAACTATTCTTTGCAAAGATACTTCCAAGGACATAAGAGATTCTATGAAGAGGAAATATCAAGGCACTGCAAGAGTAAAGTGTGCACAACTTCAAGCCTTGGGAAGAGATTTTGAGACTTTGCAGATAAAGGATGGTGAATTTGTCACTAGCTATTGTGGCAGGGCTTTGGAGATAAGTAACAACTTGCATTTATATGGTGCAAAAATACAAAATGTTATATTGTTGAAAAAATATTGCATTCATTAACTCCCAAGTTTGATTTTATTTGTTCTATTGAAGAGTCAAAAGATATAGATGTACTCTCACTTGATGAATTACAGAGCTCATTGTTAGTTCATGAGCAAAAAATGAACTGCAGTTCATCTACAATGGAACAAGCTTTAAAGGCTTCTACTTTTACTCATTTCTCAAATTCTAGAGGAAGGGGTAGAGGTAAAGGTCAAGGTAAAGGCTGTGATAGAAGGAGAGGAGACCAAGGCCATAAAGATGACAAAGCGGAGGAGGATGAATTTCAAGGCAGACGTGAAGAATGAAATTAGTTTGACAAATCTAAGGTAGAATGCTTTAGATGTCATTACCATTCTGAGTGTTAAGCTAAGCTACCTAACAATAAAGAAAGAGAAGAGAAGTCAATTTTTGCAGAAAATAAAGCTGAAGATACCTTGTTGATGGCATATCAAGTTACCAAGGTACTTCAATTAGATCTTTGGAATGTGGATACTAGCTGTAGCAACCACGTGTGGAAGAAAATCTTTATTTTCTTCTTTAGATGAAGGTTTTAATTCCACTGTAAGTTTTGGTGATTGTTCTACTATCAAGGTAATGGGAAAAGGTAATATTAAAATAAAGACCAAAAATGGATTTATAGAAACTATCTCCAATGTTTTTTATATCCTTGATTTGAAAAGCAATTTGTTGAGTGTTGATTAATTGCAAGAAAAAAGTTATATTATAACTATTCAAAAAGGGACTTGTGAGATATATGTTCCTTCACGAGGTGCTATTGCATTGTTCCAATGAGTTCAAATAGGTTGTTTCCATTGGAGATTGAAAGTATTCAATCTTGCTTCTTGGCTAATGAGAAAGATGTCTTTTGGCTTTGACATTATCGTTATGGCCATCTGAACTTTGGTGGATTGAAAACTTTTCATTAGAAAAATATGGTAACTGCTCTTCCTCAAATTTTTTATCCTTCCCAAGTTTGTGAGGAGTGTGTTGTTGGCAAGCAACCATGTTCTCAATTTCCTCAAGGAAAGTCATGGAGAGCGAGAGAAGTCTTAGAGCCAATTCATTTTGACATTTGTGAGCTAATAACACCAGCTTCTAATGGTGGTAAAAAATATTGTATTACATTTATTGATGATTATACAAGAAAAACTTAGGTTTATTTTTTGCAGGAGAAAAATGAAACTTTTGACTTTTTTAAAAGCTTCAAAATTCCAGTTGAAAATGAAGCACGAAAAATGATTAAAACTCTCTGTACAAATTGTGGTGGAGAATATTGCTCAAAAGAATTTACAGATTTTTGTGAGCAATATGACATTTGAAGAGAGCTTACAACTACTTATACACCATACAAAATGACATATCAGAGAGGAAGAATAGAACCATCCTCAACATGGTGAGAAGCTTGCTAGCAAAAGGAAAAGTTCCAAAGAGTTTTTGGCTAGAAGCAATAAATTGGAGCATTCATGTCTTGAATAGAAATCCTACTTTTGCTATTCAAAATATGACTCCACAAGAGGCTTAGAGTGGACAAAAGCCAGCTGTAGGTCGCTTTAGAATTCTTGGTTGCATTGCCTATGCTCATGTTCTGAATGAGAAAATAAAGAAGCTTGAGGATAAAAGTGAAAAATGTGTTTTTCTAGGTGTAAGTGAAATGTCTAAAGCATATAAATGATTTAATCCGCTAACTAATAGAATTGTAATTAGCAGAGATGTTATTTTTTATGAGGAGAGTACTTGGAATTGGAATGGGCAGCAGCCTTCTCCAATTAATGGTGATGATGACATTGAAGAAGAAAAGGAGCAATTACCATGCCCAGAAAACACCATTATTGCTACTCCTAAAAATTCTCCAAATGATGTAGAAGAAAAAAAGGAGGAATCTCCAACTACTATAATATTGGAAGAATCTCATGCTAATCGAGCTCAAAAGAGACCATCTTAGATGATAGACTATGTAAGTGGAGATGACTTATCTAATGATGATTTAGTTGCTCACCTTGCTTTGTTTGTAGATTGTGATCCCCTCACATTTGAAGAAGCAGTCAAAGATATAAAATGGCAATTTGCCATGGATGAGGAGATCAAATCTATAGAGAAGAATAATACATGAGAATTGGTGGAGCTCCCGAAGCGATAACAACCTATTGGAGTCAAATAGGCTTATAAAACAAAGCTAAACAAAGATGGTGGAGTTGCTAAATACAAAGCACTCCTTGTTGTGAAAGGCTACAAGCAAGAATTTGGGATTGATTAAAAAGAAGTTTTTGCTCCAGTTGCTAGGCTTAACACTGTTCGTTGAGTGTTAGCTACTGCCTAAAATTCGTGGCATGTTTATCAATTAGATGTGAAATCTACATTTTTACATGGTGAATTGCAAGAAGAAGTTTATGTTGATCAACCACTTGGATATATGAAGAAAGGGAGTGAAGAAAAGGTATATAAATTGAAAAAGGCTTTATATGGGCTAAAACAAACACCACAAGCTTGATATAGTTGTATAAATGCCTATTTTTCTAAAGAAGGTTTCAAAAATACCCTTATGAACATACTCACTTTACAAAATTTGGAAAAGATGGAAACATGCTTATTATTCTCTTCATGCTGATGATTTAATTTATATTGGAAATGATAGAACCATGATTGATGCTTTTAAGAAGAAAGTGATGAAAGAATTTGAGATGTCTGATTTGGGCTTAATACATTATTTTCTTAGCATTGAAGTTACGCAATCACCATTTGGAATTTTTATTTCACAAAAGAAGTATGTTCTTGAGATTCTGGACAGGTTTAGAATAAGGGATTGTATTCCTGTTTGTACACCAACTGAATGTGGCTTAAAGTTGGTGAAGGATGTTGGAGGAAAGAAAATTAATGCTACCTCTTTGGGCAAATAGTTGGAAGTTTAATGTATCTCACTTCAACAAAGCTTGACATCATGCATACTGTTAGTCTTGTAAGTAAATATATGGAGAATCCAACTAAGAGTCATCTCTTAGCTACAAAGAGAATTTTTTGTTATTTGAAGGTACTATTGATTTTGGAATTTTTTATAAGGCTAACCCAAAGGGAATGTTTTATGGCTTTCTGACAATGATTATGCTAGAGATATTGATGATAGAAAGAGCACATCAGGCTTTGTTTTTATGATGAGTTTTGGGGCTGTTTCATGGTCTTCAAAGAAACAACTACAGAAGCTGAATTTGTTGTTGTAGCAGCCTGTTCTTGTCAAACTATATGGTTAAGAAGATTGCTTGAGACACTTAACAGTCAACAAGAGGGTCCAACAAAAATTTATTGTGACAATGTTTCAGCAATTAAAATTTCCAGAAATCCAATTTTCCATGGAAGAAGCAAGGATATTGATGTGAGATATCATTTTCTGCGTGACCTTTGCAATCATAGTATTATTGATTTGGTATTATGCAAAAGTGAAGATCAAGTAGCTGACATTATGACTAAACCACTCAAGCAAGCTGTGTTCGTGAAGCTTCGGAAAATGCTTGGATTGTGTTCTATGGAAGATTTTGCTCAAGGGAGGGCTTAGATTAAAACCTTGTGCTCTTAAACTTAATGTTTGCAAATATTAGTTTAAAGGAGGGATTGTTGAAAAAATTTATTTAGTTGCCACATGTTTTAACTTGCTGCCCACTCTAGAGTTTGTTACCAACTATGTGCACATTAGAATTAGATAGATTACTTGATCCCATTTTAAAATATTGTTGCATATTTTTCACTACACAATAGTTTGAGTAGTTTTGCACTTTATCCATTTAGCTATTGCATTTTTCCCTTATTGTGAGTCGTGTCTAATTTTTAGAAAGTGGGCTTATTATTTAATTTTCATGTAATTTGCCTATTTAAAGGCCTTTCTCAATGAATAAAGTGTATCAATTCATTCTTCATATTTTCTCTCTATTTTCTTACTTTAAATTTATCATTTAGAAGATAACAAAGGAAAAGATGATAAACCACCAGAAGCATGTGAAATAACATCATTCCCAAACAATAATGTAATCAAACATCAATAAAATTATTACCTACCCTCCGATTTGATAAGAAGAGAAAATGAGGGTGAGAAAAAATGAAGAGATTTTCTCTTTTTATGCTTAGATGAATAGGAGAAAACAAAGGAAAAAAAGTGACTAATTTCATAATGATAATAATACCCTTGTTATTTTAAGGAAAATATTTACATATAATAGAACTTATAATTATTTATATAATATTACTCAATGGAATTAAAATACAATTTTAACTTTAATATTAATTTATAATTATTTTGTGCAATTTTAAATTTTTATTTCAAAAATTATAAAATATATTTAAAAATTATAAGATGGTGGGCAATTTTAAAAGAAGAGTTTTCGCTCCAAAATCTCTCCATTTTTCGATAAAAAGTTAGGGAGAAAAACATGCGGGACGCACATGTTATTTTCTCTCTAGTTTTCTCTCCTTCCCACTTTTCTCTCTGCATCCAGGGGAAAATGCAATTTTTCCTCATGTTTTCTCTAATACTTTTCTCTCCCTCTCCTCTTTTCTCCACATCAGGGGTAGTATTTCACTTGTCTATTGAATTAGTTTCGATGCAACAAAAGCAAAATGTTGACACCAACCAACTAATATAGATTGAGAATAGGCTAAAAATTAGAATCCTCAAGCCCACATACCACATCAACATCATCCTATCAATTTCACACAGCACGGTTAATGACAAGTCACTTTAGTTTAATGAGGCCAACAAACCCAACAAACAAAACAAATATTGCTTGGCAGGCTTACACAATATATGAAAAAACAAATCAACAATACAAATAAACTTTAGGCACCTGATTTACAGTTCACACTGAAGAGATTCTACCTTAGAGTACCAACCACAAGCAGTCCTCAATGACCTATATTGCTCTCTTTTCAATTCTGAAGATATTTTTGCTCACTTATGCAAAGCCCCTCTCACCACATCATTTTCATCCGCTTCCATTGCTTCTCCTTCGTCCTCATCCATTGACCATTCCTCATATACTTCCGCAACATCCCTCTTGCTCTCCTCATCCTCGACGAACTGACAACCATGATTTCCCACTACCTTAGACTCTATTGGATTTTACCCTTAATAGGCCAAAGATGAGAGAAGAAAGCCTAATAAAGACTAGGGCTTTTATATTTATTTTATTTTGATTTCCATCTTATTCAGAGGCAAGAACAGTTAAGTGCCTCATCCAAAATAAGAAGCACGATCAACAGAAAAGTGGGCGTACTAGCTCTGATAAACTACATTCGCTTATACTCTCTAAAAATTGGAAAACCTTAGTGAGCAAATATCCTTCCTCTCTCTCTATCTTCTACTGTGGAAATCAATTTGATGTTCCAAGAATTTGGTGACTAGAATTTTTGTGGGCAATTACGTTACTAACAAGTACTCATAATTTGTATTCAATATAAATCTTAATATTGGCATCAGAGCCATTTGATCCTTGACATTTTTTTATGATGATATTAGTATACTATATTTGCAATATGTCTACATATATTAACATTATGTTTATTGTACTTCTCAAGACATTTTGGTATCTGTTTCTTTCTTTCTTCGCTGTGATTATTTTCTATCTATGTTGAAGTATATAAAACTTGGTTTTAGTTTCTTTGGGTAATTTTTTTATGCATGACATTGTACAATAAATAAAATTTCAAAAACCATAATTGAAGAAAATTCTATGAACAATGCCCAAAATTTTTTTCCCTCGAACTCAAAAACTTATCTAGTTATATACCATATCAAGCTTTGCATCCTTCCCGCAACTACTTCTTGACACAATATTGATAGCAAACTTATCTTGGCACTCATTCCGAATAGCAGCCACATACGTACTAGCAACTTGAAATTAGGTCTTCAAAAATCGCTAGTTTACAAACAAATGGAAGCCATAATCATGTAGGGAATCCTGTGACAATCAAAACAGCGTTGGAATCATCCAGATCAGGGGCCAGACAAATGAGAAAATGAAGAAACAAGAAGTCAAGTCTAATAGACCTAATAGTTTTAAATGTAACAACCCTCATGACATTGTCCCTAGCTGATCAAGTGTCATTGGCATTATATGCAGAACTAGAGGTAAACTGGACGGAGGAAGAATTAACATGGAGGAAAAAGAGTTTCACGTTGTGGCGACAAGCAAGGCTGCCATGATGAGAGAAAGCTCCAGACAGATATTTTCTGGCTGAACGTGGTGGCGTCGAGGCGAGCTTACCTGCAGCCATGGCAAGAATCGAGAATTTTGTTTAAATCTGAACCATTTTAGGTGAACGAAAAAGAAAGAAACAGAGGGAGCAGCAAGGAGTTCTGCTAGGGTTTGCAATTTTCGGACCTTAGGAGTGATTTTCAGCCTCTTGAAGCTTGGATCTTGGTTGGTAAGTGATCTCTACCCTTGCCTCTCCATTTTTTTCGATTTTGAGTTAGGTTTTCTCTATTATATGTCGGGATTTTTGGTTTTGGCCAAATCCCATTGATTAAAATGTATGAAATAGGGTTAATGGAGTGTGATTGGTGTTCTTGTTACTTGGGTATGAGTTTTGAAAGGATCATGCATGATTTGAGCTTAACCTCAGGTTTTTTCTGTTGGGACTTTTGGAAATCCAAAGTGTATGTGGTTGAGTAGTGCTTGAATGGTCCCTAGGAGTTTAATAATACATGGAAGCGGTATTAGAACCTTGGGTTAGGCCAAAGTGGTTGAATTATAGAATTTGGATATTTGAATTGTATGTTAATTGATGTATTATGTAATTGTAAAGGCTGTTTGGTTGCTCGGAGAAATCAAATCATGGGATTGGTATTCAAGAAAGCTTGTGAAACTCGTGCGCGTGTGGTAGTGACAATTGAGGTAATCGGGTGTTTGTATTATCTGTATGGTTTGTATCATATAGTGATATATGATAGTGTATATATGTATATATGCATCTTCCATTTCATACCATGATATTGGTTGGGTATGTGTACGATTTTCTACATATCGTGGTATGCATGTGGCTGGTTGATATGTGATGATTGTATATGTTGTGCATGTATGATGTGTAGC
Organism: Adenanthera pavonina; assembly: GCA_026686845.1. Taxonomy (NCBI): domain Eukaryota; kingdom Viridiplantae; phylum Streptophyta; class Magnoliopsida; order Fabales; family Fabaceae; genus Adenanthera; species Adenanthera pavonina. The sequence goes on along the minus strand of JAIVEN010000019.1, from coordinate 2,218,156 downwards.
ATCCCCATATCATTGCATGCTAGCATGTCCATATGATGCTTGTGATGATGATATATATGTGTGTGTATATGTGTGTGTAGAGGCATATTGGCATGACATTGGCATTATCACCATATGAATGCAGAGTGAAAGATGGATGATGAGGTGATGATGATATGATAAAGATCCCTGTCACTATATCCTCTCCTTAAGAGAGCCAGGCGGTAGAGGATAAAGTGATATGATGAAATATCCCTGTCACTAAATCCTCTCCTTGGGAGAGCCAGGTGGCAATGGAATTAGGGATGTACCTTCCCTAAATCACCACCAATTCAAGGTGGTCCAGGGGAAGGAGAGCCATGGTCTGAGCTCTAGTGTAACCATTTGTCGGGTTGCATTAGGGTAAGGTAAGCTTGGTGATGTCCCAGAATCATTTTTCATTGATTGTTGGAAGGGAATCATCTATTGAAATGTCTTGTGATGACAAGAGCTTATGGTTCTAACCGTGTATGAGGGAGAATATGCATACCATTCATTAGCATTACATTGCACTATGTGCATAATTGTGTGGATCAATATGTATATATACATTGTGTGTGGTTGTTCTTAGTTACTGAGACTTTGTCTCACACCCCTTTCCCATGAGCTAACATTTCAGGTGAAGGTTTTGGCACTAGTCCTGAGAAGACAAGGGAGTAGCATCGGATGTGGGAATACTAGATCTATGTAGTATATGTAGCATTCGTGTTGTTTATGTATGTTGTGCTAAATAGGATAGTATGTTGTAATGGATATGAGGATTGTTATGGATAGTATTGTATGTATGTTTATGAATGGTGAATGAATGTGATGAGTATGAATAGTTTGTGATGCAGGTATGGTTTTGGATGTTGGGGTGCTAGGATGGTAGTATTTGTGAGCCTAAAAGGTGGAATTAGGCCTTGTTGGTGTATTCAAGAGGGTCCAATCTCAGAGAAGTGGTTCCTTTGAGGTGAAACCTCTTTGAACAATTTGGTTAAGTGGTTTAAGACCCATGTGAATAGTCTCTGAGTGACCATTTACCTTTGGTGGCATTTGGAGATTATTAGTGGTGAGTTTTGCTAAAATAGTGGTCAAAATAGTGTCAGATATCCAAAATCTCCATATGAAGATAGATGAATTGAGATGAAAGTGGTGTTTATGGATAGATTGTGACAAAATTAACTTGTAGGAGTTGGAATCAGGTTAATTAGAGGTCGGAGAATAAAGTTATGCTTGTTGAAAGTTTGCCCCGGAGTTTGAAATTTACTGGTATAGAAACCAGAAGGGTGTGGGCTTTTTGGAGACAAACCTTAGGCTATTTTCAGCATCAGGCCTAATGTCCAAGCAATAAAACAAAAAAAGGAGACCAGGAAGGAACTGGATTAGGCATAAAGGATGTTGGGCTCATGCGCCACTTGGTGCGTTAAATTGGTTCTGTTTTCCTATTTTTTAGAATTTTACGTCATCTAGATGTTCTTGGGGCACATGGGGTTGTGTGAGATAGAATTTTGGGATAATTTTTGCTTCTAAAATTCTATAAATTCATGAGCTTCATTTTGATATATGATTTGCTTGTTTTTGAACAAGTTTTGATACATTTTATGGCCATAAATGTTTGAAAAACCCCTAAAATGTACCTATTTTTCATTTTTTTTAGGTACTATGAGTTTCTCCAAGTCCATATCCTCCCCAGAACTTGAATTGCAAGGGTCTAACACTCTCTTAGCCTATATTGCATCATCTAGCTCCAATGAAGAGCTGTCAATATATTCTCCATTGTCCCAGTCTAATCCTTTCAAACAGAATGCTATCTAATCCTTTGGAATAGGATGCTATGGCAGCTGCACCACCATTTGCTGAAACCCTTGAGTACCTAGAAAACAATCCCTTTGACAATTTAAATGATGACGAACTCGACCTCTGTTGCTTGATCCTTATAGTAGTTATGAAGATGATGGCCACTATAGTACACCTCCTAATAGTGATCTAATGGAGGATCCATAGGATGGCCTGAGGAGGAACCAACGGAAGACTTAGAAGAGGATCCAAAGCAAGACCTAGAAAAGGAGCTAGAGAAAAACTCGAAGGAAGAGGGGATCTCTAACCAAACCACCATAACTGTGATACAGATCCCATAAAGGACCACACAAAAGCTCAAGATGCAATAGTTTGGGTGCAACAAGATGCTCGTACATAGGATCCACATGTACCCATTGATACTTGAAGGCCCATGTTGTGAGGGTCTCAATTTAATAACTAAGTGGAACTACTATAGGATAGTGATCCAACCTATGTTGTGTTCACAAAGGAGGAACAAGTGGAAATGATAAGGAAAGTTTAAAGAATGTTCTTCTAAAAATAAAATGAATACTACATTAGACGCAATGCAAATTTGAGGTTTTTAGTTCAATTTGATTTTAAGAAAATTAAAAGATGAAAATAGAATAATTAACAATATAAGTAGGAGGATTTGAAAATAGAGAAGGGGTAGAAAGTGGATCCAAGAACAATGTCAATTAAGTGTGGTGTTTTCCAATGTTAATAGAGAATTTGCCAATCACAAGAGTTAGAATGATTCTACAAGGGATTTTGTAAGAGAATTGGTTTAATAAAGTGAATTCAGCCTAATCAATTATCCTTAAACCAAAGTGTAAAACTTTAGCCATCAAGCCCATTAATTTCTCTTGAATATTTATTCAAACACTTGATAGGCAATATGGAGATAAGAACAGTATGTGGACCTCACACAGATATATTTGGGTCAAGATAATGAGTTTAGTCTAAAATTAAATTTAGAATAATCCTATATAAAGTGACAAAATATGGTAAAAGTAATTTATTGATAGGGGCAAAATTTATTAGTAAAGATTACAATTGAATTAATAAAATTATGGAGCATTTTTAAACAACAATACCCTTGGAGCGGTGTGATAACAGTTGCTTGGGACAAGGAGGGAATTTATTTAATTGATTTTAGTGAATTATCTCATTAAAGTTAACTCAAGTAGTCAAGCTAACCGAATTTACTATTCATCTATTAGATATCTCTCTTTTAAGTGCATCGTTAGGTGTTCAAAACTCTCTTCTCACTTTCACGCCATTCTTGCTGCAGCAAAGAAAGAAAGAAGCTCTAAAATTTTCAAAGAAAAGAAGGGAGAAAAAGAGGAAGTAAGGTGCAAGGTCAAAAGCTCAAATTGCAAGGTAAAGTTCTATGCTTCACAGCTTGTTGTTTTTAAGTGAGTTGTGAAGCTTTCATGGAGTCATCTTCTTCCTCCATTTCACCATGAATTTTGGCCATGTCTTATAGAGTGGGAGAGTTGAGTTTTTGCAAAGAAAACTTAGGAAAAAGCTTAGACTAGTGATTTAAAGGATGATTTCACAAGTTATTGGAAGTGTTTCAAAGCAAATCAAATTCTCCCATTTTCTCCTAGGTTTCGGCTAGAATAAAGGTAGTATTTAGAGTTGGAATTCCATTATTTTAATGCAAAAAATGGAATCTATGGGTCAAAATTAGATAAGAATAAGTGTTAGACTCAAATAAAAACAAAAGGAAAGCAAAGTGAATTTTAAGGTTTTAGTGCACACTTTGTGATTAAGGAGGTCATTGAATCTGTGGCTTATAACCTTAAATGGTGAAGTATTTAGGTTCAAGAAAGTTGTGAAAAGTTAAGAAAAATATATACAATATAGTACCATAAATTTTTACTAGATATTAAGTAATATAGAAGATAAAATCAGAGGATATTTTAAAATGTATATAGAATTACAAAAAATGGAAAGACATAGAAAAAGGTGAAAGAGGGCAAAAAGGTTATTTTTTCATGTTAGAATGGAAAATGAGGAAATTATAGTTTAACTCCAAGAAATAAAAATTTTATGCAATATGGTGCTTCAAGGAAAGAATTTTATTCAATTTAGTCCTTGGGAAAAATTATAAGAAAGACCCAAAAGAATTAAAAATTATAATTTTGTCCTTATCAAATGCAATTTTGAAATTTTTGCAAATCCTATCAAAACAGAACTCTCAACGAGTCGAATTCAATGGAATATATAATTCCATTAAGTTCATAAGAATTTATAATTCCACTTTAAAGTTAAAAGTGATTTTTTAAAAAGGTTTGTAAGTTCCATAAAAGTAGACAAGTGAAGAGAATAGGATGTGAAACCTTACAGATAAATTTAAGGATTAAAATAATAAATTTAGTCTAAAAGTAAATTTGGAACAATCTTGTACCAATTAGGTGACAATTACGCAAAAAGTATTTAATCGATACGGGTAAATTTTATCAGTAAAGGTTATTTTAGACTAATAAAATTTATGAAGAAATTTTTAGCCAAAAATTCCACTAAGTGGCTTGATTTTCAGTAGCTAGAACATGGAGAGAATTAAACCAATTGATTAATGAAATTAACTCAAGGTATTTAACTAACTTAACTTTACTATTCACTTATTTGATATCTCTCCTCTCCACCTTGAGTTAAGTCACTTAAACCCCTTCATTCCTTCCTTTTTAGTTAGTCAAAATCAAAAGCAAGAAGAGTGAGAGAGAGCAAAAATTTTGAAGAAGAGAAGAGAGTAAAGAAGAAGCAAGAAGACAAGTTCCAAGTTCAAGTTGCAATGGGTAAGTTTCTAAGCGTCCTATCTTGAGTTCTCATGTGTTTAGTGAAACTTTTATGGAGTATTTTCTTCCTCCCTTACCCTTGAAGATTTCAGCCATGGTAGCTCTAGTGAGAGAAAATGAAGTTTTATGAAATAAACTTAGGAAAGAGTTTAGAATGGGTGAATAAAGCATGAAATCACAAGTTGAAGCAAGATTCATGAAGCAGACATTTTTCTTTAAATTTTTTATGATTTTTGGCTAGTCTAAGGTTTGAGATAGGAATGGAATTTCATGATTTTGATCCCAAAAATAGATTCCTTAGATCCAAAACAGATAGATATATCTATCTTGTATATATAAGTGTGTTGCACAAGAAAATGCTAAAGGAAACCAATTTGGAAATTTAGGGTTCAAGTGAGCACTTTATGATTAAGCTACATAAATCAATAGCTTATGACCCTATATTATGATGTTTTAGGGTTCAAGAAAGTTGTGGAAGATCAAAGGAGAAGTGTACAAGGTTTGGAGAACAAAGGAATTGCCTAAGGTAGTTATTGACCTTATTATGCTTTATGATATCATATTATGTTTTTATGAATTTGTGACTATGCCATATATTCATTTGAATGTTTTGTGATGGTGTTGTATTATTGGCTGGTTGATTGAGGGGTTTTATGACCCTAAGATATCCAATTTGTAAGGTATTACCATACCAAAATTTTTATAAAATATTATGGTATAATATATTCTTATGACTTTTATTAGTGATTTTATGAAATGTTGGTGATAATATGAATATATGATTGGGTGTACTAAAATTCTTTAAATGTCATTCCTTCCCAATGCTTACCTTGTATAGGTCCAAGTCATGACAAGATTGCTTGTAATATCCTAGAATTTTTTTCTAGATGTTCAAGGCTCAATATTTTAAAATTTATAAGAAATTTGCAAAAATGGGTACACACTGTTTGACATGAAATAGGACAAAGAGGTCAATTATCTCAGTTGGAAGGAAAAAGGAGAAATGATGATTTTGCCCTTGAAAAAAAAAGAAAGAAAAGGAAAAGAAAAAGAAAAGAAAATAAAAAAAGAAAGAGAAAAAAAGAGAAAAAGGAAGGTGGTGGACAAAGTGGATTAGGAAAAGTTTATGAATTTTAGGTAAAATTATACCTAATGACCTGAAAGTTTTAAGAATTGTAAATTGGACCCGAGTCAAGGGCATTTTTATAAATATAAAAAATTATAGTCAAAATGAAGCTCTCAATGAGCTAAGTCCAATGTGTTAATTCAGATGTTTTGATGATTTTAAAACAAAGAAGTTTGGAGATCCAATATCAAAGGAACACAAATGAAATAAAGAATAAAGTTAGAATTTCCTGAAGATTGAAGAGTTGCTTCATATATTTTAAGAAATTATTTGTAAAAGAAGGTAGTTGAGCTTTGAATTTCAATTAACCCAATTTGAAATGAGATAACTAATTGAATGATTAATGATTAACTCATGATTTCAAAATTGTTTACATGAAAAGAGCTATCTTATGAGGATAAAGCTTTAATTTCAAAATGATTCTAAGTGTTTAATTGGTTTTCATGAACACGTTTTAACTTATGGGGACAAGGTTTCAATTTTAAAGATGTTTCTAAGTGTTTACCCTATTTTCAAGAACATATTTTACCTTATACGTATAACCATTGAGGTTATGGGGGTAAAGACTCAATCTCAAAACTTTTTCAAAGTCCATTCTTCAATTTCATGAAAAGAGATTGAAGTTATCCGCATAACATAGCTTGGGGATCAAGTTCTCAAGTTTGTCCAGGTGATTGTCTTGATAAGATAGGTACCTTATTCACATAAGGAAGTGAATAGTGAAGACAAGTGGTATTGTATAGCCCGTTATTTGCATAACATAAAGAGGTTGTTCACATAACGTGTGTCACAGAGCACTTGGACTCTTCTTTGTTAAAAGATTATCCACATAACCCAGTGAGATTATTCTACATAACCTAAATTTTAGAGTACTTGAAATTTCCTTGAGTAAACAGATTATCTGCATAACCCAGGGAGGTTATCCGCGTAACCTATATTCAGAGTACCTGAACTTTTCTCGGGTAATCAGGTTATTCGTATAACCTAGGGAGGTTATCTGCATAACCTATATTACAGAACTCAGCTCTTTTTCAACAAAACAGGTTATCTGCATAACCTTGGGAGGTTATCTTGATAACCTAAGTTTCACAAAAACTTAGTTTGAGAAAAACTTGATGTTATCATAATAACTGAGTGGGTTTTCATGAAAATGATTTTGAGCTAAAACTTAATCATTCTGGGTAGCACATTTTTCACATAACCTAGCCAGGTTATTCCCATAACGAAAGCTCTATGTTAAAAACAAAGGCAAGCAGTTACTCGTTATTCGCATAACCTGAGGAGGTTATAAGCATAACCTCTATAAGATGCATTTAATGCAGTAGGTGAACAGCTATTTTCCTGAGAGTAAGTGCTAATCTTTGTTTCTAATGGATAATTCTGCCCAAAAACTTTAAATATGACCTCATTTAAGTTGTTAGGTAATTAAAAAAACAATATATACACTAAAACTCTGCTAATTCGATTATTGATTCATTCAAAGCTTACCTACCCTCTGTTTAGCTCATTCATTGTATCTTAACATTCATATATACTCTTTTGAGAGAGTTTTTATTCTGTAAACATTTATACACTTGTAGAGAATACTTAGTATGAGATTATACTAAGGAAGATAGTCTTACTCTTGAGTGAGAAGAGTAAGAGAACTTGTGTCAGTCCAAAGTTTGGGTTGGTATTGTATTGCGGTCATTGCAAGAACCCATCTAAATCTTGCAAGAGATAATAGAGAAATCTCAAGTGGTGGTTTGGAGACTAGACGTAGGTCAAGTGGAATAGACCGAACCAGGATAAACTACCGGGTCCTCTTCCCTTTACCCTTTTTTATGCTCTATTTTCGGTAATATTTTAGTATCACTATTATGTTTCATCTTTGCAGAAAAATTTCAATCTTCCCAATTCACTCCCCCTTTTAGGAAGCTAGCTGAATTAACACAATGGAATATAGAATAGAATTTATTAAGGTCAAAATAATATTTATTGGGTAAGTAAGATTTAATATTAATATTTTACCCGATAAAAGTCCGTTTGGATTGCAAGAAGAGACAATATTAATTCAAGAAAAATTAATGAGCCTTACTAAAATATATTGTGGATTTGGACCAAAAGTAATTATTGGATAATCTTGTACCAATTTAATGACAATTTTAGCGAAAATACCTAATCGGTATGGATAAATGTAATCGGCAAAGGGTATATTAGTCCAATAAAACATGAGAAGCAATTTTTGGCCAAAAAACTTGATAAAGGGCATGACCAGCAGCTATAGGACATGGAAGAAATTATTTGATTTCATTTTAAGGGGATTTTTGTAGTAAAGTAACTAGATTAGTTAATTAACCCAACTTACTATTCATTCCTCTCATCTCTCTCCTTGAGAAGCTTGGTTAAGCACTTAAAACACTAATTCTTACTCATTCTTGCATCTGAGCCAGAGGAGAAAGAGGGAGGAAGAGAAAAAAACCTAGAGAGAAAAGGGAGAGTTTGAAGCAAAAGTTATAAAGCTCAAGTTGTTGGGTAAGCTTCTATGGTCTCCATCTTATGTTTCTTTCTACTTAGAGGTTTGTCCTCTTCTTTTCCTCCCTAAGATTTCGGCCATGGAGGATTGTAGTGAAGAAAATGGAGCTTTCAACAAATAAATCATGGAAAAGAGTGAAAAGGCTTCAAAAGCCATGAAAACACAAGTTGTAGCAAGATTTATGGAGTAAATATTTTTCTATCATTTTTTCTCATTTTTGATCAAAATTTTGACTCCAAAAATGGATTCCTTGGGTCCAAATTGGGTAGGAACAAGTATGTTGTATAAGAAAAACCCAAAGGAATTCAATTTGGAATTTTAGGGTTAGTAAGCATACTAATTGGAAAAGATAGTGAAATCAGTTGTTAATGACCATATCTTGTGATGCATTAGGATTCAAAGAAGGGTTGCAAGCCCAAAGATGAGGTGTACAAGGTTTGAAAGTTATTGGAAAGCCACAAGGTAGTTAACTAACCATATTATGCATATATATTGTTATTGTTGCCAATATGCTTACTTGATGTAATTGTTGATTGAATTGATGTTTTGTGATGGATTGAATTGATTGGCTATGTTTTTTAAAGGGTACTTGACCCTAGGAATGTTTATAATTTAAGGGGAGGTACTGCCCAAATTTTTAGAAAATGTTTGAGCACAAATGACTTTAAATGAAAGTTTAATATATGTTTCATGAAAGTTTGCAATATATGATGATATATGAGCATGTATGGTAGTTACTACTGAGATTATTTGAATCTCACCCCTTTCCAAATGTCTAACAAATTTTAGGGTCAAGTTATGGTAAGATTACCCAAGAAAGGAAAGGCAAGAAAAAACAAGTTAATGTTCAAGATAATGATACTTAGGTTGATACTATTATATAAGATGTTATGTAAAATCTTATGGGACATGATCATACTATATTTTCATATTAATATGTTCGTATAGGTTTTTTATGGAGTATCATGTAAGATAAAGACAAGTTATGGCTATGTATATATATATATTAGTGTGTATTTTGGAAAGTTAGAAGAATGCAAGAGACCTTTCTGAGCATTGTTGGGAATTTGAAGTACTGTATAGACATTGATATGTTCAATGTATGAGTATTTTATATGTTTAAAAACTAGACATATGTAACTTTCCATAGACATAAAGAGTTGTGTATGATTTATAGTGATTTTTTAAATTTATGGTCAGAATCAGGAATTTTCTAAAATGATCATTGCTACAGTGAAAATTATATGAGTTTATTGTACAAATTGATCAAGTATTTTCCCTGTTCAATATTTTTTTCATGTAGATAATCTTTTAATATATTTTTGGAGACTTGAATCATCTCAATATGATTTTTATTGATTTAGTTATGAATTTTCAAAGTTTTTCGGGTAAAATGAGATTAACCAAAGGAATAGTACCCAAAAATAAAAAAAATTGGTTTAAGTTATTTATGCAATCAAGTCTCTAATCATGCATTAATGAACTTAAATGTGGTTTAAACATGGGAAAATTGGTCTAAGCATAAGGTGTGACATTGCCCAAGACCAAGAGGAGAAAGACAAGGAAAGACAAAATGATAATTAAGATGTTTTTGCTCCAAATGGTCTTTTATTTTGAAGCTCTATGTAAATTCACATGTTTAGTGTTAAATATGTATATGGAGATGATGATGACTCTTTAGGCCCTATGTAATATATAACTTGATATGAGAACAAGATATGACCATATATGTACTTTACGGCTTTTATTTTGCTATGTTATGGGATGTATATGGTCAATATGACCTTTAGTTAGAGAACTAGTTCCTGTTTAAACATTTTTATGTTTAATATATGAGTGTTATATATGAATAGGAACTAAATAGAAAGAGATTTAATATGGTATAAAGAGTACTCAAATTGAATATTTGTGTGATTTTATATGATTTTTTTAAATTTGGGCTAGAAATCAGGAATTTCAGAGAATGACCAAATAAATTGTAAAACTTTCCAAAATTTATTGTATCAATTGGCCCAATCAATGCTCTAGTTTATATTTTTTCCATGTAGACAATGTTTTTGTCTATTTTTAGAGACTTGAATCACTTGTATAAGATTTTTGTAAAATTAGTTATGATTTTTCAAAATCTACCCTGTCAAATGGAATTTACCAAGTGAATAAAACCAAATTTTGGAAAAATTTACTGATGGGATTTTCGTATGATTCAAGCTTACTATTGGACTTAAATGGATTTATTTATGATTAAATGCATGGAAATTGACCCTACAGATTTTAGTATTACAAAATCCACCCCAACCTTCTATAAATAGAGCCTAGCCCCTCCCATTCTCCTTGCTCATTTGTAGGAGAGAGACATCTCATATAAGAGAGGAGAGAGAAAGAGGAAAGCCAAGAGGGAGAGTAAGAGAAGGAGAAGGAAGAGAAAGAGGGGAAAAGAAAGAGAGGAAGAGGAAGAGAAGAGGAAGAAGAGGAAAAAGGGAATCTTAAGCAAAAATTAAGGTAAGTTTCTCCCTTTCATTCTTCAATCTTCTAGTCTAAAGTAATTGTAGTATTGTTAAGCTCTTCTCTTCCTTTTGGTGGTTACTATGTTTAGGCTAAAGCTAAGAATCAAGAATAACATTGTAGCTTCATTGATTTGATGTATGCCCTAGCTTAATGGTTAATTGCTTACATGATTTGAATGATTAATCAAGAGGCAAGTAACTATTTTAAGGGTTTGTATTTCCATCCCTCACATGTAATTTTACAAGACATGCTTTGATCATTCATTTAATGTCAGATTAGTTTATGGCAAAGACTAGGAATGATGATTGAAGTGGGTTTGGTTTGATTGGAAACAAATTTCTTCCTTGATTTAAATAAAGGAAACCATGGCCTCATGACCTCATAAGAGGGAGGAAGTGAGTTCTCATGAAACCAATGCTTCCAATAAACTTCTCATGCCCAACATAGTAAAGGAGAGCCAAAGGAATCAAGTAAAAAGCTAGATTAAAAAATGTGAAAAATTCTAGGATTAACTACGTCCTTTGAGCCTAGCCTACGTAAATGAGTAATGTTGCATATTTTATGATGTTCTTAGGCTCTAAGAAAGGTCAAGGAAGTGATCAAAAGAAGTAAAAACCAAATTTGAAAGCTAAGGAAGTAAAGTTATAAGGTAGTCTCTTGCTCTTGCTTTGATGTTATTGCTAAATAATGTTTTATATGTTAACATGATGTGCAAATGATACCATGTTGATGTTATGATTGTTTTCAAGATTGGTGGCTGTTTTTATGATGAGAGCTAAGCCTGAGATGTCTTATTTTTAAGCTGTTATACTGATAAAATTTTGTTAGACAACATGGATTGTTTTAAATGTTTAATGAAAGCATGAAATGTTTTCTATGTTTTCAAATGTATGATGATGACATGTTGGCATTTGCAAGTTGGCTACTTGGATTTTTTCAAATCTCATCCCATAGTTTCCAAATGATAAGGCCAAGCCATGGTAAAGGAAAGCATGTGGACATTGAAGAATGATGTTGTAGAAACTGCTACTAGAAACTATTTTTGTCCTGTGGTTACTATTTGTTTTGACCAAAAAATTCAGTGGTTTATATGTATGGATAGAGCTGTCTCATGAACAAAATGACACTAGTGTATTTGAACTTATACAATAGAAGTTATGTATGTTTTGCTAAAATTGTTCCATTGAAGATTGTTTCTAACCCTTGAAGATTTAGATACCCTATTACATAGACTAACAATCATGAACTTGATTAATTCAATTGGCATGCAAATTCAATGATTAATTAGGCTAAATTTTTTTTGGAAAATTTGGAAAAATTACCTAATCAACTAATTAAGCAATAGAACTCCCAAATTAAACAATCAAGAGCAAGATATTATTTAATATATGCTTAAAAACATAAACAAATATTAAACAACATCTAATTGGGCTAAATCCAAAAATTCCATATATGAATTAATTTCTATGTCATGCCTAATTAACACAATTTCATCTCCAAAATTAATATATAATATAATCTATTACCATTCAACAATTTCCAACAAGAAACAAAAATAACCATCCACTAAATTCTTCCCTAAACCTAGGTCAAAATCCAATGGACAATTGTAAAACAGAAATTAGAGATGAGTAGAAGAAAATTCCCTAATCCAAGTAGCTAATTTTTGGCTCCATAAGCTCAAGTCCCTCCTTCATTTGTCTTCCTCCATGGATAAGCCACCAAACTCCCTTACTCTTCCATAGTCACGAGGTCCCCTCTAAACTCAACCAAGTTGACTTCAGCCATAGCAAGAGAGAGAGTGAGAATGCCAAATGATGCAAGGAAGGTGAGGATAGAAGATCAACCTACAGTTCAATCTTCTTTGGTCTCCTTGGAATGGCACCCACAGTCAAACATCCAGCTGGAAGGAGGCATGGAATGAGTGAAGGAAGGTAGGGAAGATGGAGGAAGGGACAAAAATCAGTGAGGAAATGGAAGTATGCCACCAAAAATGGAAGTGGATGGTGGAGAGAAAGAAGCAACAAGAGGAGATGAAAATGGGTGGATGGGTGACTGTGAGCTATTGAAAAGTGGAAGGGAAAGGTCAGATTTTGTATGGGTAGTGTTGGAAGAAATGGAAATGAAAATGAAGATGGAGAAAGGAGATGAAAGAAAATGAGAGAAAATGATATTTTAGGGAGGGGTGGCAGTTGGTTCTTGTTTACTAAAGGAAGGTTTCGTAAATAAAGGAAGGAAAGAAAAGGGCATGTTTGTCTACCACAAAATGGTGCAAGTGAGTGAGAGGTGGAATAATAAAAATAAAAGTATATACAAATACCTAAAAATGAAGAAAAAAAAGAAAATTGGGAAAATAAATTTTCATAAAATTCCTCCATTCTAATGACAAAAATGCCCCTTTAGAATTTCAATCTTCTTAGACCATAACCTACAAGAAAATATTACATCAAATAGATTATACTCCCAATAAAATAAAATGTAACACCTATTAGATTAAATTTTGATATAAGGAAATTGAATAAATTATAGGATAAAGTTTAAATTCAATTTGAGGAAAATTATGCGTTAGAATGATAAAAATAAGGGAAAAAAACTAAAGAAATAACCTTTCAAAACTCTTTGACAATTTCACTCATAGATGGGTCAATTCTTAGTCATTTCTTTAATTATAACTAAACCACAAATTACCCATAATCACATTAAAATTTATTAAATAAAATAAAAGGGAAAGAATTAAATCCTTGGATAAAAATAATCAAAATTAAAATTTAATTTTCAAAAATTATCCCAAAATTTTCTTTTATTCCAAATTAAGGTTAATTACATAAATATTATCTAAAACACACAAAATTAGCCAAAATTCAATACTAAAAATGTTTAAATAATGGGAAAAAATGGTAAAAAATAATGATTATCAAAGCTCATGGAAACTCCTCACTTTATTAGCATTCTTAGGTGAAGTCTAATCTCAAGTAGCTTTCACTTTCTCCTCATCCACTTGAATCCTTTAAGTACCTACAACAAAACCAAGGAAAACAACAGAATCCAAACAAAATGTACATTTCTCCAAATTGGCAAAGTCTATTTTCTCGCAAAATATCAAATGCAACATGTAAATGTCAACATGTCCATCAAGACTTTAACAAAACACCAAAATATCATCAAAGTAAATCACAACAAACTTTCCTATGTCGTGGCCAAAAAAATGTAATATCCCTATTTTTACAAGACACTATAAAATGCATGAAAAGATGGGAAAGGAAATAAGATGGTGATGTCACATGCTCAATCCTTAAATGGAATTAATTTCTTGTGTGGTCCTTAAAAGGAATTATACTTGATCTTTAATTGGAATAAATTTTTCATAAAGTCCTTAGCAAGAATTAATTCCAAAATTGAGTCAAATGTGATATACCTATTAAACGGAAGCTTGCCTCGATATGAGTACAATTGTACAAGTATTGCGTAGCTGAGAGATCAAAATTAAAATATAGACCAATTTGAAAATATAATGAGAAGAATTATTAAAAATTCATCTCTGGGGAAAATTATAAGGAAACACCCAGAAGAATTAGTATTTGTGATTTTGATCTGACTAAAGGAAAAAAATCATTTCCCATGTTAGAAAAAAGGAATGTGAAAATTACATTTTAGTCCCAAGGAAAAAGAATTATTCACAATTTAATCCATGAAAAGAAGCATTTAGTGCAATTTAGTCCTTGGGAAAAATTATGACAAAGGTCCTAAAAGAATAAAAAATTATAATTTTGCCCTGAGTTAAGGGCAATTTTGGAATTTTTAGAAATACTATCAAAATGGAGCTTTCGATGAGTCAAACTTAATGGAATATTGCTTATAGACTAATTGAGTTCATATGAATTTATAATTTAAATTTAAGGTCAAAAGTGATTTTGAAATTAAAAAAGAGGTTTGTGAGCTCCATAAAAGTAGATAGGTGAAGAGAATAGGATGCGAATTCCTTCAAATACATTTTGGGATTAAAATAATGAAGTTAATCCAAAATTAAATTTAGAATGATCTTATATTAATTAAGTGACAATTATGGCAAAAGTAATTAATCGCTACGGATAAAAGTTATCAGTAAGAGTTATTTTGATTAATAAAAATTATGAAACAATTTTTGGCCAAAAATTCCCTCAAGTGGTATGATATGTAGCAGCTTTGGATAAGGATGGAATTTGTTTAATTTATTTTTGAGAAATAATTCATTAAGTTAACCAAGTTAGTCAATTAACCCAAGAACATTATTCACACATTAGATCTCTCTCCTCCAAGACTTGAGTTAAGGGCTTTAAGTGAGTGTCAAGCTCTCAAATGTGCAGAACAAGAAGCAAAGGACGTGAGGAAAGAAGAGAGGAAAATAAGAGAAAAGGGAGGACCAAGGAGAAAGCTTGACGTTCAAGTGTAAAGGCAATATCCTATGCCATCTAGCTTACATTTTCAAGTAGTTTGAAATAGATTAATGGAGCCTTGGCCTTCCTCTTGCCAAGACTAGATTTCGACCATGGATAAGAAGTGAAGAAAATGGAGTTTTCATGCAATAAACTTAATAGAAAGCTTAGATTATGTGAGAAAGGATTTCAAGAGTTGGAAGCAAGTTGCATGGAAATTTCTTTCTCATTTGCTTAGGGTTAATTTCGGCCAGATCAGAGGTTCCCTTTAGAGTGGTAATTTCATGTTTTTGACCCCAAAAATAGATTTCCCATGATCCAAAACCTTAAGAACAAGTATTAATACAAAGTAAAACTAAGAGAAAACCAAAATGAAATTTTAAGAATTAGTGTGAGACTTTGTGATTTGGCTCCATGAAATAGTGGACTAAGTTGGTGTTTAGTGATGTATTACAACTTGAAGAAGCCCAAGGAAGCTAGTAGGAGCATTGGAATCAAGTTGGAAAGTAAAGAAAATCAACAAAGGTAGCATAGTCTATTTCTTGCTTTATGTTATTACATATTGTTTCTATGATGTAATCCTATTGCCATATTGTTGTTATGATATTATGTGATTAGTTTTGGCTATTTTATGAAAGGGTTTTAACCCTCAGATATTTATTTTCTAAGAGGAAACCATGCCAAAATTTTTATGAAGTATTATGATTCATTATGTGCTTGAATGGGTGAAAATGTTATGAATTAAGTTTTTATGCATATATGATAATATAATTACATGAAATATGACTTGCTACTGAGATTCCATAATCTCACCACTCCAAACACTAATCATGCTAGGGCAAGGATGTAACATGTAATATCCCTATTTTTCTAGGATATTATAAAATAAATAAAAGATAAGAAACGAAGCGAGACAAAAATGTTATATACTTGAGCTTTAGAAGGAATTAATTTATCATCTAATTTTTAGAATAAGTTATGTTTGGTCCTTAATTAGAATTAATTTTTCATAAGGTCTTAAGTAGAAATTAATTCCAAAATTTACCCAGAAAAATATGTAATATACCACTTGAATGAAAGCCTGCTCTAAGTTGAGTAAAACGGTATAAGTATTGTGTAGGCGGAAAGTCTAAGTTGAAAGATAGACTAATTTGAAAGTTAATATGAATATTTAAAAAGAAATAATAAAAAAATTAGTTTTTGGGTAAAATTACAAGAAAGTGCCTGAAAGAATGGATAATTAGTTTTTGAACTTGTTCAGGGGCAAAATGGCTATTTTCTATATTAGAAGTAAAATATGAATATTATATTTAAACCCCCAGAAAAAAATGTTAATATCATAATATGTATAAGTAACTCGACAAAACTTAGAGACACCATTAAATGTGAAGAAGAATAAAGAGATCATTTTTTCAGATTAAATGAAATAATGAGAAAATTGTATTTTGCCCCAAGAACTAAGAATGATTCACGTGGAGAGGAAATAAACATAAGTTTTGGGAAAATTACAGTTAACTATCCAAAAGTTTCAAAAATTATAAATTACCTTAGTCAAGAGTATTTTTACAAATATAAAATATTATAGTCAAAATGAAACTCTTGAGGTAAACCCAATTGAATACTGATTGGAATTTAATAATATCAGTATAAGTTTATTATGGACATTTGAAATAAAAATTAATATTTTACCCGATAAAGGTTATTTTATACTGCAGAAAAAGACAGTACCAATTCAAGGATAATGATTGACCCTTGCTAACATATATTTTGGGTTAAAATAATGATTTTAGTCCAAAAGTATTTATTGGATAGTACCAATTTAATGACAATTATGGTAAAAGTATTTAATCAGTATGTGTAAATTTAATCGGTAAAGGGTATTTTGGTCCAATTAAGTATGTGAGGAAATTTTTGGCCAAAAATTTCATCAATCTGGCGTGACATGTGTTGTTAGGACAAGAGGGAATTAAGTCAATTGATTAATAATGGGTAGTGCAAGAAATTGACCAAAAAGTAATCAAGTTGGTAAATTAAGTATAAGACATGATTAGCAAAGTAATTAAACAAGTCAATCCCAATTCTCTCTTCCTTCCATGTGTGCAGCAGTTGGCCAAAAGTGAGAATGCATTATTTAGTGAATTTTTGAATACTTCTTTAAGAAGTATTTGAAAAAAAAAACATAGAGGAAAATGCCAAGAAGTGATTGGTTGGTGTTTATAACTATTATCTTTTACTCCTCATTTGGTTGACATATGCACTTGAGAAAGAGAGAGAGAAAGGTATGAAACAGAAGCAAGAAAGGCGAGAAAGAGCTCAAAATTTCAAAGACAAGAAGAGGAAGCAAGAAGGCAAGGATCAAGACACAATTGCAAGGGGTTCCAAGAAGTATTTTAAGATCAATGGAAGTGTCCACAAAGTTTGGAGATCACTGGAAAGTAAGAAGGTAGTTAATTTCTTTATTATGCCTAATGTTATCATGGTTTATTTTCATACTTTTATCACTATGCCATATATTTGTTTGGATGTTTATTGATGGCTATGCATTAATTGGCTGGTTGTTTAAAGGGTTTTGCAACCCTTGGATATCCATTTTACAAAGTGTTACCATGCCAAAATTTTTATGAAATGTTATGGCATAAATTGTTTGTATGATTTCAATGATGATCTAAGAATTGATGATGATAATATGTGTGCATAATTGAGCTTAAATACTGAGATTCTTTGTATCTAACCGTCCCAAATGATCACCATGACTAGGCCCAAGCTATGGCAAGAAGGGGTCAAGAGTGCTAAGAAAAAAGAAGAAAGAGGATGAAACATAATATTGTTTTCAAGTTATGATCTTATGATTTGAAATGATATGTAAGGTTATGAGTATATTACTAAATTGTATCTCCATGCTATTATGATCATTAAAGCATTATGAAATGTTATGTATGAATTTAGTACAATGAACGATGATTTATTATGTTTATGAAGCTTACTTTGTTAAGTTAGGATTGGAAATGCTCAATCAGAACACTTTGAGAATTATGAAGTACTGTTCATATGAACAGGGTATAATGCATGAGTGTTATGTATGTCAAAAAGTAGACAGAATAAGCTTTTTATAAATTCAAGGAAAACCAAAATTGGATAAGTGTACAATTTATGATGAATTTTTGAAGTTAGGGATCAAAACTAGACAGTGTAGGAAGAATTGGAACTTTCATTATAGGTTCTAGAAATTTCAAAAGATAATATAAAATTGTGTAGAGCTCCAAAAATTCAGTGGTTTATATGTATGGAAAAGTCTATGATTTAGGTTTAAAATGCCATTGGTTTGAAAGTAGTTGGTGTTAGGTTTGCTGGCTTTCCAAAAGAAGGGGTGAATTGGGAAGTTTAACGTTTATTGCAAAATTGAAATACAACAGTGATAACAAAAGTTGCTGAAAAATAGATTATAGAATATAAAGAACAGTTGCAAAGTAAATGAGGAGATGACATAGAAATTTATCCCGGTTCGGTCTACTTCACTTGACCTATGTCTAGTTCCCAAGTCACCACTTGAGATTTCTCCACTATATCTTGCAAGATTCAAATGGGTTCTTGCAAAAAACATAGTACAACTCCAATTCGAACTTTGAGCCTAATAGAACAAATTTCTTAGTGTTTTCTCATACTAAGTGCTATCTACAAGCATGTAGAAATATATAAATCAAGGTATGAAATTCTCTTTCAAAAGAGCATATATGAAAGTTTAAGAGCAATGAATGAGCTAAGCAGAAGGTAGATAGGTTTTTAATGAATCAAAAATCAATTTTGCATAGTTTTGGTGTTTATATGTTTTTTCTCATTATCCAAAAAATTAAATGAGGTCTTATTTATAGTTTTAGAGTAAAACTATCCGTTGAAAGCAAGAATTAGCCATTACTCTTAGAAAAATAGCCATTCACCTACCGCATTAAATGCGTCTAACAGAGATTATGCGAATAATGGGTGACCGTTGGATCTTAGTTTCAACGTTAGACTTTCATAATGTGAATAACCTAGCTAGGTTATGCGGATAACAATCATTCCAGAATGACTAAGTTTCAGCTCAATAATATTTTCATGAAAACTTACTCAGTTGTTCAAATAACGTCTCACAAACTTGGATACCTTTGAGGATTATTAGAATAATCTCTTAGGATGTTATTCCTTGTTCGGATAATATTAAATATCCACAAACTAAGTTTTTGAAAAATATAGGTTATCATGATAACCTCCCAAGGTTATGCGGATAACCAATTTAATAGAAGCAGGCCTAAGAGTTCTGTAATATATGTTATGCTGATAACCTCCCTAGGTTATGTTAGTAACGGGCAGCATAGGACAAGTGACCTTTACTGTTAAACCCCTTATGCGAATAAAATAAGCACCTTATTAGGATAATGAGCTAGACAGAGGAGATGACATGGTGTAGGCCTTAGTTATGTAGATAATCTCAAATCATTTTAGGAAAACAAAGAGCAAACACTTAGAAACAACATTGAGATTGAGATTTTGTCCCCATAACTTCTAAGCGTTATGCGCATAAGGTAAAACTTTTCATGAAAACTATTTTGAAAACATAAGACAATCATTAATCATTAAAATAGATGTCTTGTTTAATATTGGGAGAAGTAGAATAAGTAGCATTTAAAGCTTGACTGCCTTCTTTTACAAATGGATTCCTAAAAATGTGTGTAAAAACTCTTCAACTTTTCGGAATCTCTAACTTTGGTCTTCATATAACTTGTGCTCCTTTAATATTTGATTTCCAAGCTCATTGTTGTTTAGAATAATCAAAACCAACTGAATTAACATTCTTTCCCTTTTTGATGATGACAAAACAACTTAAAAGATTCATTAGTGCTTGGGTTCGCATAAAGCTCCCTTTCAATATATGCATAGAGTAAATAATGTCAGATAGTGCAGTGCATATATTTTCAGATGAAAGGAAAACAAAGCAAGGATGGACAATGATCACAGAAAGAGATTATACATTATGAACAATCATTACAGTATAAAGAGTTTACATAACAATGACAGCATAAGGACAAGAACAATAACTAAAGAAAACATAAGAACACAAAAAAAAACAGAAACAACTAATTCAGTTTAGTTAAGTCTTTTTCTTCTTTGGGGTGGTCTTTCTTTTTGTAGATTTTTTCTTTCCCTTAGTCTTCTCTTCTTTGTCTTTCTCTTCCTTTTCTTCTTTCTCCCCCTTTTTGTCATCAGCAACCGGAGACTATTAAGCTACTTCAGCATCTATCCGAACAATGTCCTAATCAATTTTGGCTTTTCATTCCCTGATCATTTGAAGTCTCTCGTCTAAAGAGAGAGGGAATGTAGGAGAAGGAGCTGCAATTGA
This sequence comes from Adenanthera pavonina, assembly GCA_026686845.1. Taxonomy (NCBI): domain Eukaryota; kingdom Viridiplantae; phylum Streptophyta; class Magnoliopsida; order Fabales; family Fabaceae; genus Adenanthera; species Adenanthera pavonina. Next base: position 2,197,602 of record JAIVEN010000019.1, on the reverse strand, counting down.
GGACATGGGGATAGGCTGGAATGGCACGTCAGTATGAGTAGGAGGTAAAGAAGGGAACATTAGGACAAATGGGATATCTGGCATGCCTAGAGGTGATACAGAACGATTAAGAGTGAAGGATTATTATCCTAGGAAATGTTTATCACTTCTTGTACAGCTGCCTTAGCTAGATGACTAATGCCCTCAAATGAAGCCAGACCAGGTTGAGGAGGTAAGACAACATTAAGTTCCTGTTTATGGTGATAGAGAAAATTGTGGTGAAGAAAGTCTCTTCCAACTATAGGTACTAAAGCCCTTTCCTGATTCTAATCAGTTTCCATCACTTGATGTGTTTAGGCTTAAGTAGATTCCTTATCATCAAGTTCATAGTCCAAGATAGAACCCAGACCCTCTGATAGAACATGGGACTTAGGAGTAGAGGAACTAGCTATATCAGCAAGTGGGGACTTTAAAGAAGTTTTAGGAAAAGTAGTAGTGCCAACAAATATAGGAGGTGAGGGTTAGCAAGGTGATGAAGATGGCCGTGATATACCAGAAACTATTTGTTCACGCAGGAGTTTGACTTCTTGAGTGAGATTTTCTATTTTGGTTTCAAGCCTCTCTTGCAGTTCAGCAATGAGGTACCCAAGATTTTTAAAGTCTTCTCTATGTTCTCTCCTAGTAGCCATTGTTATTTGGTATAAGTTCTGGTATAAGGTAGGGATACTAGTGGGTGCAGGTAGATCAGTGGTAGGAAAGGCTTGAGGTTTATTTGCTGTAGGAATAAAGGAATGAGGTTCAAGGTGTGAAGGCTGTAATGGATCAACAGGTGAAGAGGAAGAGAAGCTGGAATCACTACTCTCATGACTTTCTGCTGCATCTACTGATTCAAAACCTACTTCTCCTTCTCCAGTTTCTCTTTTCTTGTTAACCCATCTTCCATTTGTTTGAGTCATTCCCATCTTTTGTAGTGCCTTCTCATAGAATTCTTCTGGGCAATGCAGGCCCTCTTTCAAGATATAATATGTTGTGGTACTTCAGAATTCTAGAGATGAGGTGCCTATATGGCAATTGTGAATCCTTCCTATAAGTCCTTGCCTTCCACATTCTCTGTAGGATGATGTCAATCAAGTTTATTGGTTTTCTTTTTACGAACAGTACCATAACTTGGAATTCTCCTTTAGATAGATAGTTATATCCTCCACTTTTGTTGAAGAATATTCATGATACAATGTAGTAGATGACTCTATTCTCAATACTTAGATGACTTGGGGCAATTTGCCCTTCAGGAGACATGTTTTTCCTTTGTCTAAGCAGCTTATGTACAATCGTGCTCCATTTGTAATTTGCTTCTTCTCCATTATCTTCATCAACATTTTGATCTTCAGAGGGGTATTTAGTGACATCAATGTTCACTTTGATTCCTCCAATGTGCTGGTTCAATATTTCTAGAAAGAGATCAAGATGTAGAGCAACCCACCTTTTTCGTAGTCTAACTTTATGCACTTTTGTTTCGTTGTTTATCCTGAACAAATTGTACCACGCTCACACAACCTCTTCTTCATATTCTTCCTTTAATTCAATCAAGCCTTTATAATTCTCAAGTTGACTAGTAGTTTCAAACTTATTCCGAAGTAGGAATTCTTCCAATTTAACAAAATGAGGTTTGACTACTTTTCTTTTCTTAAAGCCAGTCTCATATGATTCCTTCAGTACCCTTATGCTAATCAATTTGTCTATAATTAGAGCTTGCTCTAATTCAGTGGGAGACGAACTTACTTGTTTTCTAGGTTGAGACTTAGATTTTGGATTCTTCTTGCTTTTTGTGTTTGAGGCTTCTTCGTTGGCAAATTTGAACTAGATTCTATTGAATCAAGTGTTTTGATGATTCCAAACTAACCTTCAAGAGCTTGGAATAAAGATATCAAAGGTGCACAAAAGGTTTCAAGTGAAGGAATTCTGGAAAAATCAGTGCAAGAATAGATGTAGAATATTTAGTAATGTTTCAATTTGAGTAAAAGACTTTGATTTGGTGAAAAGATGTTTTAAAACCTTGATTCTATATTAATTCATGGAATGTTTGAAAAACACCCATCAACAGATGAAGTTTGAAAGGTTTATACTGATATACTGTTTTGGAAATTCAAATTTCGTATTGAAAATAAACAAGTCTAAAAAGAGGTTTCTCTGACAGACAAATTTTGACTTGAGAAATTTGAATTTTGATACATGTCTGAAAAGAGCTTTCTCTGACAGACGAACTTTGGCTTTTGAAAATTTGAATTTCAGATAAAATGCAACTTATGAAAATTGAAAAATTTGTCTGAGAATATGTCAAAGTTCATCTGAAACCAAGTTTAGATAAGTCTTTAAAATTGCTCACTAACAGACAAACTTTGAACATGAAAATTTGAATTTCAGAAACAAAGCTTGTGAGTCTGTTATAATGATATGTTGACATACGAATGACAGTATTCATAAATTCGAACTTTGAAGTAAGTCTGAAAAGAGGTCTCTCTGATAGATGAACTTTGCCCATTAAAAATTTGAATTTCGAAGGCACTGTAGCAAATTGAAATTACTGTTCACACTTAGCAGAATAACTTTAAACATGAAAATTTGTATGTTCCATCATAGAATCATTTTCTAAAGATGAAAATTCGAATTTTGCTTTATGACAGACGAACTTCGAGAGTTCAATGTGAAAGGCTATAACTTTCAATTTCTGCGAAATTCATCTGTTGACCAACTGAAATTTGAACTTTGAGTGTCAGAAGCATTAAATGTGGTTGGTGAACGGTTAGTTTCTCAGTGTAACCATTGGGTAACGTCTCTAACGGCTAGATCTTGTCTCTAACGTATAGTTGAGACATAAATATGTAAATAGAACTTCATTTGAAGATGTGGGTAACGATTTTAACTTTGTATATACTGAAACTCTGCCAAATCATCTACTCATAGTCTCTCACTCTCACATACTTCAATATTTGTACTTTAACTTTCATATACACTCTGATTAAGAGAGTTTATTCATTGTAAACAATCTTCTCTCCATCTGGAAGAAAGATTTTCTTGTGAGGGGATATCACAAGGGATTGGGGAAGCGTTTAGTGAGAGTGCAAAGAGTGAAAGTGTGAGATCTAGAAATAGAGCATCAACACAGTACTGTGGCATTTGCAAGAAGCCCACTGAATTCTTGCAGAATAGTGGAAAATCTTAAGTAGTGGCTTGAGGACTGGACGTAGGTCAAGATTGAGAGACTGAACGAGGATAAACATCTGTGTCTTCCCTTCTCTATTACTACTTTTACTTGTTATTCATTTATACTCTGTTTTATTGTCACCTTTGCTTTCTTCCCTACTACTACTTTTACTGTTTATTCAGTTATACTCTGTTTTACTATCACCCTTTACTTTCTTCACTTTCTTGACATTTTGCAGAAAAATTTTTAATCTTCTCAATTCACCCCCCTTTTGGGAAGCCAGCTTATCTAACAGATTCAGCTTTCCTTTTACCTTTGCTTGGTGATTTTGTTGAATATTTGGACTTCACGTTACATTGAGGTTGTTCGTCTTGGCTTACTCCCTTTATTTTTTCCATAGCAGTGATTCTAGATGATTTGAGAGGATGAAAGATGTTTAAAGTAGGTCGAAATGTGTTTTGAACTCAAAGTTTTAAGGGAGACTTGGAAGATTTTCGAAGACTTGAGGAGTACGATTGAAGGATTTTATGATAAGGTTATGTTTTTCGCACAAGAGGCTATTAAGAATCAAAGGTTTCTATATGTAGTCTCGACGTTATGCGCATAATGTAAGGAGATAATGTGAATAATGAGCTTCAGAGAATATATGCAGCAATACTATTTGCTATGTTATGCAGATAAGGTCCTTACGTTGTCCATATAACCAAGTCAATATGAGTTGAAGCAGCCAAGAAAAGAGAAGCGTTATTCGGACAAGCATTCCAAGTTATTTTGAAAATGAGTTTCACAGAGAGCACAAAAAAAATAGGCAATCAATATGTTATCCGGATAACCTTACCATCTTATGCAAATAACATTCTCACTTTGGGAACTATTTCTTTGGATGTAACGTTATGCGGATAAGGTAGGCAGGTTATGTAGAAATTGACTTTCATAAAACATATATAATGAAGCAAACATGGCAGGTTATGCACATAAGGTGATGACTTTGTCCAAAAATCAAGCTTCACAGAGACCAAAATTTCACATAATATCTCGTTTTCATGACAAGTCTCATACCTTATTCGAATATCCTCTAAAACAGAAACTATAAGCACTAGAAAATCAATTCCTTTTCAGCATAAGGCTATGGGTTTGCACATAAGCATATTAGAAAAGCTGATAAACACTTACAGACCAGCCTTGTTATCCTTATATGCTTTTTATTTTCATCATAACTCCATTTCAAATTACAGTGTACTTCATTTTATCAAATTTTCACTATTTTAGATTAAGAAGTACCTGCAAAACAAATTTCTAGATACTTCGATGCTCAAGTCAATATTTATATCAACTAAATTAGAAATTTCAGAAAATATTTATAACTCATTAGTATTTACCATTCTCACTTGTCTTTTGATTTTGTTATTTCTATCTTCTGCAAGTGGCTTTGTTAGAATGTCTGTAAGCTGATCTTCAGTAGGGATAAACTCTAACTTGACATCCCCTTTCAAAATATGGTCCCATATGAAGTGGTGTCTTTTTCAATGTGCTTTATCCTTGAATGCATGACAGGGTTTTTTATGATGTTGATGGCATTTTGATTAACACATCTTATTGGAATTTCCTTCATCTCAATCTCAAGATCTTCAAGTTGCCGCTTCATCTAAAGGACTTGTGCACGACATCTATCTGCAACTACATGTTTAGCTTCTACTGTGGAGAGAGCTACACTATTCTGCTTTTTACTGAACTATGACACCAGAGAACCTCCCAAAAACTGACAAGTTCCATTTGTGCTCTTTCTATCAGTTTTGGATCCAGCAAAATTAGCATTAGTGTAACTTATGAGCTCTTCTCCATTGCTTTTTTGATACCAAAGTCCCACATGTGATGTTCCCATTAGATATCTGAAAATCCTCTTCATAATTATTGCATGGGACTTTTTAGGACATGATTGGAACCTAGCACACATGCAGACCCTAAACATGATGTCTAGTCTACTTGCAGTTAGGTATAGCAAAGAACCAATCATTCTCCTATATTAAGTTATATCAAAGGGGTTTTCCTCTTTATCCATATCAAGCTTAGTTGCAGAGGCCATAGGGGTTCCCATAGATTTGGCATTTTCCATTTCAAACTTCTTCAGTAGCTCCTTGTGATATTTCAATTGATTGAGGAAGATGTCATCATCATATTATTTGATTTGCAAAGAAGTTTAGCTCCCCCATCATTGACATTTCAAATTCACTCTGCATTAACTTAGAAAAGTTCTTGCACAAAGACTCATTAGTAGCACCAGATATGATGTCATCTACATAAATTTATATAATAAGCAAATCTTTATTTTCCCTTTTAGTAAACAAGGTTGTATCAACATTCCCTCTATTAAACCCCTTCTCAATCAGAAAGTTATTCATTCTCTCACACCATGCTTTAGGTGCCTATTTTAAGCCATATAGAGCCTTCTTTAGTTTATATACATGATTTAGTTTAGTTGAGTCCTCAAAACCTGTAGGTTGATCAACATAAACCTCTTTTATAATATAACCATTCAGAAAAGTACTTTTTACATCTATTTGATATAGCACTATGTCTTTTATGTAGGCATAGGCTAAGAGAATTCTTATTGCTTCCAATCTTGCAACTGGAGCACAAGTTTTCTTATAATCAATGCCTTCCTCTTAATTATATCATTTAGCTACTAGTCTAGCTTTATTCCTTATTATTGTTCTTGATTCATCAAGTTTATTCTTAAACACCCATTTGGTTCCGATAATAGGATGGTTCTTAGGCCTAGGCACTAAATCTCAAACCTGACTTCTTTCAAATTGATTGAGTTCTTCTTGCATAGCTAGTATCTAATATTCATCAGTTAAGGCCTCTTCAGTATTCTTAGATTCAATCTGAGAAACAAATGCATAGTTATTCACTTAATCCCTAAGATATATTCTAGTTTTAACATTCTCTTGAACATCCCCAATGACTTGATCAATTGGATGATTTCTTTGATATCTTTAAACTCTAGGGAGTTCTTAAGAAATTTCTTCATTGTTTTTACATTGAACATCTTTCTCTTGAATATCTTCCTCTACATTAGCAAATTCAGATATTTTATGAGGTTCAATATTATTTTCTCCAGAAACATTCAAGTTCTTAAAGCTGAAAATTAGATCATCCTCATCTATAGCATGCTTAGAAATAGTTTCATTTTCAATGAAAACCACATGCACAAATTCTTCTATAGTTCTAGTCCTTCTATTGAATATCCTATATGCTTTACTTCTATTTGAGTAGCCAAGAAATATACCTTTATCTGATTTGGCATAAAACTTACCCAAATTGTCTTTGATGTTATTGTAGACATAGCAAGTGCATCCAAAGACATGAAGATAAGAAAGGTTGGGCTTCTTTCCCTTATACAGCTCGTATGGAGTTTTGCCTAGAATAGGTTTTATGTATGCTCTATTCATCAATTTGCATGATATGCTCACTGCATCAGCCCAGAAGTACTTAATTAATCCTTTTTCATTTAACATTGCATGAGCCATTTCTTCTAGTACTCTATTCTCTCTCTACAACTCCATTTTGTTGAGATGTTCTTAGGACTGAGAAGTTGTGCTCTACTCCATTTTCATTGTAGTAGTCAGTAAATTGGGCATTTTTAAACTTACCACCATGATCTGTTCTAATACACACAATAGAGCAACCTTTCTCATTTTGGATTTTCTTAGTTAAGATAAAAAATGCATCATATATTTCATCTTTAAAGGGAAGAAATAATGTCTAGGTAAATCTGGAATAATCATCTACTATAACAAGTACATATAAGTTGCCACTAATACTCTTAATACGACTAGGACCTATTTAATCAATGTGAAGTAATTACAGTGGTCTAGTTGTAGAGGTAATATTTTTGGTATTAAATGAGGACTTTGTTTGTTTCCCTTTAAGGCAAGCATTACATTCTTTGTCCTTTTCAAACTTAATGATGGGTAATCCAAGAATAAGTTCATTTTTAATGAGTTTGTTTAATTGATGCATGCTAACATGTGCTAGTCTCTTATGCCATAGCCAACTATCATCATTTTCACTGACTAAGCATATTAAGTCTAGGGCAGGTAATTCATATAAATTAATAATATAACAGTTACTGTCTCTTTCTACCTTGAGAATAACTTTACGGTCACTCTTTCTAATGACTAGGTAGTGGTTGGAATCAAACAGAACCCAATTACCTTTATCACAGGTCTGGCTCATGCTCAACAAGTTGTAATTAAGTCCTATCACAAATAGAACTTCTTCAATTGATGTTTCTAGGTTTCTTCCAACAATTCTAATGTTAACTATCTTGCCAGATTGGTCACCACCAAAAGTAACCTTTCCTCCTCTCTAATCTCTCAGCACAATAAATTTTTCTTTGTCTCCAGTCATGTGTCTTGAATAGGCACTATCCATGTACCACTTGTTGCCTTTCTTGGCCTTGAGAGACACCTGCAAAACATATTTTAGCTCTTTCTTTTAGATACCCATATTTGCTTGGATCCTTTCCTGTTAGTAGAAGTACCTTTGGGAACCCATTTCATTCCATTGCCATTTTCTTCCTTTCTGTATATACAAGTGAAGGATACATGACCCTTCTTGTTATAGAAGTGACAAGTGGAAAAAAGGCTAGAGAAAAGAGATGCATGTCTAAAATAATAGAGATAGTATCTGTCCTTTTGATTTCTAGGGGCTGCAAATGACTATATGTTTTGAGCTGATTTAATGCTATTAGCATGCACAAAATTTCTCAGATAAAGATTTTGTTTCTTGCTGTTCGGTTTCTCCTTGACTATCCTAGACCAGTTTTGCTTTGACTTGCGACTTGTTTTTCTAGTAACACTTTCAGCATATCCTTACCTCTAGTAAGTTTAGTTAGAGTCTTATGGAGATAATTGTTCTTATCTCTCAACTCAATGCATGAGACACAGACAGATGTGGTGGAAGAAGAAAAAGGTTGTGAAGCAGTGCAGGATGTATGAGGTTCATTTTCAAGCTTGTGTATTTTCTTTTTAGCTTGATTCAACTATTTAGACACTTTGACAAATTTAGCCATTAGGTCATTGAATGCATCATGCAGTTCATTGTAGGAAGGTTAAGAATTATTTACCTCAGAATCGCTGTCACTGTCTTGGTTATGATTCTTTTCCGCCTCTGCAACCTCTTGAGCCATTAAGCAAAGATTAACAATTTCATCATCTTTTGTTGCTTCCTCTTAATTTGAACTATCTCCCCAGATGGAAGATACGAAAGCTTTCTTCTTTTTCCCTTTGTCAGCCTTCTTGTCTTTTCCTTATTTCTTACTCAGCAGATGACATTCCTATTTGATATGTCCAGGTTTCTCGCATTCGTAGCATATGATGGAGTCTTTGTTCTCTCTCTTACTACTGGTGGCTATATCTTTCTTTATGAACCTTCTGAATTTCTTCTTTCCATACATTTTACTAAATCTTCTCACCAACATAGCCATCATTTCTTCATCTAGTTCAGCATCTTCTTTAGAATCATCACCATCTTCTGATTCTACTTGAGAGCCAGGCTTTTCTTTTTCTTGTTAGAAGATGAGGATTCTTTAAGGGCTTTCAATTTCTTTTCATATTTTTCAAGGCTTCTAAAGAGGGCTGTGACAGATGTCATTGATTCCCCTCTAGCTTCTTCTATCGCTATCACCTTTGGTTGCCATTCAATGAGAAAATCTTTTAGAATTTTTCTCACTTTCTCAGATTGAGTGTATTTCTTCCTAAGGCTTTTCAATTGATTCACAATGAGAGTGAATCTCTTTTTGCAAATTTTTGATGGTCTCACCTTCCTTCATTTTGAAACTTTCATATTCACCTATGAAGTAATTCAATTTATTTTCTCTCACTCCAGTTGTTCCTTCATGAGCAATTTCTAGAGTGTCCCACATACCTTTGGCTATTGTACATTAAGACACCTTGTAGAATTTGTCTTGATTGAGTGCACTTACAAGGTGGTGCTTAGCTTTGTAGTTGAATATGACTCTTCTTTTATCCTCCTCATTCCATTCCTCTTCTTGTAACACTTTACTTTTAGACTCATTTCCTATGAATTAGACTCCTTTTAAGTCTGATTATACTTGATCCTAAGCTTGAATCACATAAAAATGAAAATCAGAATTTCCAAAATATTCGGTTACTGTTCATATGGTAGTTTCCATTTTGCCAATTAAACTTTGAAAATTTATAACTAATTTTAGAAAAATAACTTCATAGTGATTCAAGTCTCTACAAATAGATAAAACCCTTATATACATGGAAAAATATGAAAAAGAGAATTCTCTTGACTAACTTATACATTTTATTTTTCAAATATTTACTGTACATTTGGTCATTTTCTCTTCCATAGGATTTTGGCCTTATATTTAAAAATTCATATCTCACCTTACCCTGAGCCAATTTATGCATTCCTTATATCATTGGAAAGCGCTGTGAGTCTAATTTCTAGAAATATTTTTCTTGTGCATTTATTCAACTTGTACATAGTATAACATTAACTTAACTATTATGAGTCAGAACACTACCTCTATTGGAACAATTTTAGGAGAAATTACATAACTCCTTCTTTATAGCTCCAAATGGTTTCAAACCAGTGGCATTCATTTACTAAGACTTGGAGCTTTCCATAAATACAAATCACTAAACTTTTGGAGCTATACACTATTTTATAATACCTTTTGAAAAATCCAGTGTTCACAGTATAAGTTCCAATTTTTCTAATACTGTCCAATTTTGAATCCTAAATTCAAAAATTCATTATAATTCATACATTTATCCAATTTAGGTGTTCTTTAGCTCCATAAAAAGCTTGTTCTATCTACTTTAAGAGCATGTATAAAACTTATATAGGATACTCTATTTCAAATAGAGTTCCCCTACTCAAATCAATACTGGTCATCTTGTTTATAATTATGCCATAACTCATATAATAAACTTTATAAACCTCATGCATCAACATTTATTGCTCCAAATCCACACATAACCTCATAAGAGGACTTTAAGGAATGTAATCATGTATAATTACTGAATTCCATCTCATACATACATGATACATATTTTCTCAACTTAACATTATAACTTGCAAAATCAAGTAATTTTCCATCATCTTCTTCATTTCCCTTGCATTTGTTTGAATACTTCCATGTCCTTGCCCTAACATAGTTAATATTTGGAAAGGAATGAGATTTAAAGAATCTCAGTAGTTACACTCAATTATGCATTCACATCATCATATCGTTTCATAAAATCATCAATGAAAATCATAACTTCATATTATACCATACAATTCCATAAAAATTTTGGTATAGTAACACTTTGTAAAATGGATATCTTAGGGTCATAAAACCCTTCAAACATTCAACCAACAATGAAAATATATCATAAAGCATTCAAACAACTATATGGCATAGTCATATTATCATGGAAACAAAGTATGACAACATTAAGCATAATAGGGAAAATAACTACCGTCTTGCTTTCCAATGATCTCCAAACTTTGTGGATACTTCCATTGATCTTAAAAAACTTCTTGGAACCCTATTACATCATAAAATAAGGTCTTTAGCCACTAATTACATAACTCCCTTCACAAAGTCTCATATTGGAACCTTAAATTTCCAACTTGATTACTACTTGACTTTTCTTGTACAACATACTTATTCTTACATAATTTGGACCCAAGGAATCCATTTTTGGGGTCAAAATCATGAAATTACCTTTCCTTTTCAAACCCTAAATCAGCAGAAATTCTTAAAAAAATGTAGAAAAAAAACTACCTAATCAATTTGAAATCAAATGTCATATTCTTGCATTTCTAAGCATTTCTATAGTTTCCTTTCTTCATGACTCAATTTTCTCTCTCTTCTCTCTCTCTCTCTAGGCTGAAACTTTCATAGGTGAAAGAGGAGAAAATACTCCGTAAAACACCATAATACTCAAGTATGTAAAATATGATTAATGTTTTAACTTAAGTTACTTTATTTGAATAAAGCTTTAGTAAAATGTCCTTTGTGTCCCAATGAGCTGCAGCATGCCTTATGTCTCATTCTTGGCCAAAAATTGCTTGAATAATTTTTATGGACCAAAATACCCTTTACCGATTAAATTTACCTGTACCGATTGAGTATTTTTACCAAAATTATCATTAAATTGGTACAGGATTATCCAATAATTATTTTTGGTCCAAAATCATTATCTAGACCTAAAATATATTTTATTAAGGTCAATCATTGTCCTTGAATCAATATTGCCTTTTCCTGCAATCTAAACTGACCTTTATCAGGTAAAATATTAATATTAGACCATAATTACCCAATAAATATTATTTTGATTTTAATAGATTCCTTGCTATATTCCATTAGACTTAGCTCATTAAAAGTTTCATTTTGACTATAATTTTTCATATTTCCAAAAATACCCTTGACCCAGGATAAATTTATAATTTTTGAAATCTTCGGGTTATTAGCTGTAATTTTCCCCAAAATTATTTTCATTTCATCTCCACGTTAATTTCTTCCCTCAGGGACTAAAGTGTAAATATTCTTGATTCTTGGGACCCAAATATAATTTTCTTATTTTTTCATTTAACTAGAAAAAATGACATTTTTAACCTTCTTCACGCTTAATGATATCTCTCCATTTTTTCCAACTCCTTTTACATTTTATAATATCAACTTTTTCATTTTTGGGGCTTCAATTCATTATTCACATTTTACTTCTAATTTAGAAAATGACCGTTTTGCCCCAGAACCAGGTCAAAAATGTAATTATTCATTCTTTTGAGCACTTTCTTGTAATTTTACCTAAAGACCAATTTTTTTTATTTCTTTTTCACTATTCACTTTAACTTCAAATTGGTCTATCTGTTAACTTGGACCTCCCGGGAACGCAATATTTATACTGTTGCGCTCAGCTTGAAGAGAGCTTTCATTTAAGTGGTATATTGCATATATTCCTGTGTAAATTCTGAAATTAATTTCTATTAAGGACCTTGTGAAAAATTAATTTCAATTAAGGACGGAACATAACTTCTTCTGAAAATTAAATGAGAAATTAATTCCTTCTAAAGCCCAATTATATATATAACATTTTCGTCTAACTTCGTTTCTCATCTTTTATTCATTTTATAATATCCCATAAAAATAGGGATATTGCACTTCTGGTTTCTCTTTGTGCTTCCCATCATCTTGCAGTTTCATTAGGATAAAGTCTCCCTTCTAGATGACCGACTAAATGTCTAAGTTAATGGGCTGAAGATAGATTCGAATCCTCATTTTCCAGTATTCATAATGTTACACTTTATATTAAGGCTCATTTCTCATATATTAGATCATATAAGATGTCTTTCATCATAGTTTAGAGACTAAAATCATAATATAATAAAAATAGAATTTTTCAAAATTCGGGTACTGTTCATTTGGCAATTTTCATTTTACCCGACAAAATTTAAAAATTCATAAATAAATCTATAAAAATCATATTAAGGTGATTCAAGTCTCCAAAATTATCTTAAATTCATATCTACAAGGAAAAATATAAAATAGTAATTTCATTGAGCCAATTTATACAGTAATTCGTGAAATTTTACTGTTTATTTGGTCATTTTTCTGTCTTCCAATTTTTCGGCTTCAAATTTGAAAAATCATATTTCATCCTATTATGTTCCAAATTATACATACTCTATCTCATTTGAAAGCTCTACATGTCTACTTATAGACATATTTTTATTATACATTTATTTCACTTACACAGGGCATAACTTTAATTTAAATCATGAAGAGTTAGAATCCAACTCTTATTGGAACAGTTTTAGGAAAAACTCCATATCTCCTATTATATAGCTCCATTTACCTCCAAATCAGTGGCATATGAAACTTAAAACATATAAATTTTTATACATATAGACCACTAACTATTTGGAGCTTTGTACGATTTTATATTTCCTTTTGAATTTTTCAGTACTTACTTTTTAGTTTTCAATTTTCCTATTCTTACCCTGTTCTAAACCCTGACTTTAAAAACTCACTATAATTCGTACAGAATTCCAAATGGGGTGTTCCTTGAACCATTTTAAAGATATATTTGTGCACTTTAAGAGTATATATAATATTTATATATTCTTTGAAACTTCATCTAGACAGTAATAGTATAACTAGACAGAGGTTAGAATTAGCATTTATATCCCTTAACCTCACCAAAATAACTTTCCATACATTTTCACATGGTCAAATCATGTTCTAAACTTATACTAATCATCTCAAAAGACTTAGAGGCATTTGATTGCATACAAGCACAGCCTCAAAATTCCATATAAAAATTTACATGATTTAACAAAGAAACAATACATCATAGTAAATAAAAATTAAATTATTGAAATCCTTCTCCTTACTCTTTGCCTCTCTTGGATTTCTTCCATAACTTGAACCTATCATATTATTATTTGGGTGATGAGATTTTGGAAATCTCAGTAGCTAGTCACATCTCAAACATTTACATTATCATGTATGCCATAAAACCTCCAAAACATCATAACAATCATTTCAAGGCATAAATCACCTTATTGATTATAAGAATTTCGACATTATAACGGCATAGAAAATGGACATCCCAGGCACTATCCCTTTCATAAAAATAGTCAAAACTAGTCTCAAGCATCATAAAAACAATATGGTAAGTCATCATTCACAATAGAATATAGCAAGATAATATAATGCAAGAAAATGTAACTATGCTACCTCATGAAACTTTATGCATTTCCTCTTTGATTCAACCTTTCCAAGGGCTTCCTTGAGCTTTCTCAAACCCTAATGCATCACCAAATATCAAATAAATCAACTTGAACCAAGGGTTGCTTCATAAAGAACTTCAAAACCCTAAAAATTTCACTTTCTTAATCTTAAGCTTTTGGACCATGAGGAACTCATTTTTGGAGTCAAAAACATGAAATTCCAACTCTAAAGTGATGCTCTGTTTAGACCAAAATTAGCAAGAAAATGGGAGAAAATGATTTGTTTTGAAAATCATCCAACTACTCCCACAATCTTGTTCTAGGTTGTTAGTTTGGTGTTTCTCCTAAGTTGATTGCATAAAAATTCATTCCTTGCTTCCTCTAGGGTTTGGCCAAAATCTTAGCATGAGGAGAGGAAGGATGAGGAGAGGAAGGAGAAGACTCCATGAAATCATACTTTACAACTTAAGAAACTAGCTTGAAGGGATATCACACTTACCTTGATGGTTGATTCTCCAAACTTTCTTCTTTGTCTTTCCTTTCCTCTTCTCTTTTCTCTCTTCTTTCTTCAGTTTTCTTTCTTTGTTTTGCTACTGAATATGTCATTCAGAATAGGTAGGAAAGAGAGGGATTATATGGCCTAATTAGCTTACTAATTTCACCATTAACCTTAATCACTTTTTGGTCCAAAAGTCAAAAACTTCCTTTACAAGTTTTTGGCCAAAAATTCATGACTTCCTTAAGAAGTTCTTGGCCAAAAATTCCAGCTGCTCACACACCTAGGGAGAGTGTTTTAAGTGTCCAAAATTACTCAATTTTTCCTGGTCCAGATATATCCTGAACCAGATAATTTTTAACTGTACCGATAAAACTGTTTTTTTATAATAAATTAGCATTTTTGGATTACAGGACTATTTCAATTTTATTCTTATATTTTCTTAATTATCCTGTCTCAAATGATATTTGTGTATGGCCCATATCATGTCCCTATTTCTTTTTAACTATCCGTGGGGCCCACAGTTTACTTTATCAGTTTATTGTTATTTTTAGACACTTGGCACTAATTATTTCTTTATCCTTGAACATTAACCCTCAGTGCCATATACCATTGGACTTTTCTCATTGAGAGCTTCATTTTGATAGTAATTTTATATATTTACAAAATTACCCCTGACTCAGGGTTAAATTATAATTTCTAAAACTTTCAGGTCATTAGGTGTAATTTTTTCCAAGACATTTCTAATTCTCATTACACGTAATTTTTATGACTTTAGGGACATGGATATCCTTTTCATAATTCTTTAGGGGGAAAAATATAATTTTCTCTTTTTTCCATCCAACCAGAAAAAATGACCTCTTTATCCTTTTTTATGCAAAATGGTGTATGCCCATTTTTGCAAAATTCATATATATATTTATAGATATTTTAGCTTTCTGGGGATGTTACACATAATGCTCTCCACTAAAGCTAAGAGATCTGCTAGTGTTGTTTTCTTCAGGAAGAATGTTTTCACCAAAGCCATGTAGTCTCCCAGATTGTTAGATCCTTCAATTGGGAGTTCGAGCTCTGATACCACTTGTTAGGTTTGTTGGCTTCCTAAGAGGGGGTGAATTGGAAAGTTTGAAGTTTTCTGCAAAATTGATGGTCTGATCAGGTTTCAAAAAAGAGTATGTGTTCCTCCAGTAGCAAAACTAAAGGAAAAGATACCGACAGAGGCACATCAAAATAAATATACTATTCACCCAGGTATTACGAAAATGCATAATGATTTAAGAAAATTATTTTGGTGGCCTGGGATGAAAAGTGATATTACCGAGTTTGTGTCTAAGTGCTTGATATGCCAAAGAGTTAAAATAGAACATTAAAAGCCAGCAGGAATGTTACAACCTTTAGATATCCCTAAATGGAAGTGGGATAGTATATCAATGGACTTCATTATGGGATTACCTAGGATGTCATCAGGACATGATGCTATCTGGGTTATAGTAGATAGGTCCACAAAGTCAGCCATTTCCTAGCCATGAGATCAACATATACATTGGATAAATTGGAACAGTTATATGTTAAAGAGGTAGTGAGACTTCATGGAGTGCCAAATGGTATTATTTTAGATTGTAATCCAAGGTTTACATTGAATTTTTGGAAGTCATTGCAACAGGCCCTAAGTACTAAATTAAGATTCAGTACAACATACCATCCACAAATAGATGGACAAACTAAGAGAACAATTCAGATATTAGAGGATGTGTTAAGGGCTTGTGTGCTTGAGATGAAGGGAAATTGGGATGTATACTTACCACTAGCAGAATTTGCATATAATAACAGTTATCATTCCAGTATTCAGATGGCCCTGTATAAAGCGCTGTATGGTAGGAATTGTAGCTCCCAATTATGTTGGACGAAGTTAGGTGAGAGACAATTGATTAGTCCAGAAATTGTTGACCAAACTTCAAGACAAATTGAAATGATAAGAAAGAAATTACTAATTGCTCGAAGCAAGCAAAAGAGTTATGCAGATCAAATAAAGAAGCCGCTAGAATTCGAAATAGGAGATCATGTTTTCATTAAAGTATCTCCTATGATTGGAGTTAGTCGGTCACTTAAGACCAAAAAGTTTAGTCCCAAGTATATAGGACCTTTCAAAATTCTCTCAAAAGCCGGACCTATAACCTATAAATTAGTCCTACCACCAAATTTGAGCCAAATACATGATGTTTTCTATGTCTCCCGACTAAAAAAAAATCAGCCCAATCCTTCACACATTAGAGAATATAAATGCATTGACTTACAAGATAATAGCTGCTTTAATATTATACCTGAAAAGATTATAGATTATCAAGTCAAGCAGCTGAGAAACAAAGACATTCCTCTTGTGAATGTGGTCTAGAAGGGCTTAACCCCAGAAGAAGCAACTTGAGAGATGGAATCAAATATGAGACAGAAGTATCCAGAAATATTTACTTGAGGTATATTTTAAATTTTGAGGATGAAATTTATTTTAAGGGGGATAGAAATGTAATATCCTGAAATTTTTCCTGGATGTTCAAGGCTCAATATTTTAAAATACATAAAGAATTTTCAAAAATGGTTATACACTATTTTGCATGAAATATTGCAAAGAAATCAATTGTCTCAGCTGCAAGGAAAGAGGAGAAAATGACAGTTTAATGCCTGGAAAAAGAAAAAGCAAAAGAAAAAAATAAAAAATAAAAATAATTAAAGGCGGTGGACATCACGGACAATGAAGAGGAATTTATGAATTTTGGGAAAAACTACACCTAGGACTCGAAAGTTTTAAAAATTATAAATGGGCCCAAGTCAAAGGCATTTTTGTAAATATGAAAAATTATAGTCAAAATGAAGCTCTCAATGAGTTAATTCGAATGGAATATAGTATGGAATTTATTAAGGTCAAAATAATATTTATTGAGTAATTAAGATTTAATATTAATATTTTACATGATAAAAGTCAGTTTAGACCGCAAGAAGAGGTAGTATTAATTCAAGAAAAATTAGCGGGCCTTGATAAAATATATTTTGATTCAAGATAATGATTTTGGACTAAAATTAATTATTGGATAATTCTTTACTAATTTAATAATAATTTTGGTAAAAATACTCAATCGGTACAAGTAAATTTAATCAATGAAGGGTATTTTGTTCTATAGAAATTATTGAAGCAATTTTTGGCCAAAAAGGGGAATGAATCATGTATGGAATGCATATGAGATAAGGAAGGAATTATTGGAATGCTTTTATCACATAAAGTAACTAATGTTGGGAATTAAAGTAACTAAAGTTAGTTTTATTACTTATTTCCTTAACCACTTAAGTTAAATCATTAAACCTTCACTTTCTCCACCTCCAGCATGTCTGAAACAGAGTGAGAGAAGAGCTTGAACTTTTGAAAAGCTAAAGGAAAAAAGAAGAAGAAAAAGGCAAAGGTTTTGGCTCAAAACCTCAAGGTAACTTTTTATGACTATCCTCTTGTGAATCTAAGTAGTTTTAGGAGCTTTCATGGCTTATTCTTTCTTCTTTTCCCACTGTTATGGATGTATAGAGAGAGAAAGTAGAGAGATAAAATGGATTTATGAAGAAACCAAACCGTAAAAAGGGATGTATAGGCCATAAGATGCAATAATATGCCATTAGATTGCAAATTAATCAGGTTGTTATTTTTCTACAATTTATGGTAATTTTTTGCATAATTAAGGTTCAATATAGGAAGGAAATTTCATGATCTTGACCCCAAAAATGGATTCCTTGGGTCCAAAAATGGTAGGAACAAGTATGTTGTACAAGAAAAATCCAAATGAAATCAATTTGGAATTTTAGGGTTAGTAAGCATACCAATTGAAAAAGGTTGTGAAATCAGTAGTTAGTGGCATGATTTTATGATGCTATAGGATCAAAAAGAGTGTTAGAAGATCAAGGAAAGAGTTTGCAAAGTTTGGAGACCATTGGAAAGCAAAAAGGTAGTTAACTCATCTATGTATGTCTATGTATTGTCATTGATGTTGCTTGGCTTGAATGATGTGTTTAATATTTAAAATCTTATCTTGTGATGATTTGGCATGTTTGAAGGGCAATGTGACCCTGCATATGTCTAAATACAAGGGGAAGTACTACCTAAATTTTTATAAAATAGTTCTGTCAAAATGATTTGATTGCATGCTTGATGTGTTTTTAGATGGATACTTGCAATATATATGATAATATGTGTGCATGATAGTAGTTGCTACTGAGATTCTTTGAATCTCACCCCTTTCCAAATGTTTAACATTATAGATCCAAGTTATGGCAAAGCTTCAGAAGGGGCAAAAGGAAGGGAGAAGGAGGTTGCTCATTAAAATGAATTTGCTTTCCTTGGTGTTTTGTTTAGAGTATCTTGCAAAAATGATGTGGGCAATTTTAAGACTCTACTTGAATGTAATTATGTCTATTTAGATCTAACATAATGTGATGTGCAAAGTGGAGACATGAAATGGCCATGTATGTTTATTTTAAGATGTATTTTGCAAAGTTGAATGATGCAAGAGGCCATTCTGAGCACTATTGGAAAATACATGTATTATATGGATATTTTGATGTATAATACATAAATAATTTATATTGCTGTAAACTAGACATGATTATCTTTCTATGAACACCAAGATCACCTAATTTGGAGTTGTGTATGATTTACGGTGAATTTCCAAATTTGTGTTAGAATCAGGAATTTTCAGAAATTAACCATTGCTATGGTGAAGTTTATACAAATTTACTGTACAAATTTGTCAAGTATTTTTCCTATTCAATATTTTTCCATGTATAAAATATTTTAAGCTATGTTTAAAGACTTTAACAATATCAATATGATTTTTTTTATTTAGTTATAAATTTTCAAAGTTTACCGAGAGAAATGAAGTTAACCAAAGAAATAATACCCAAAAATGTGAAAAAATTGGTTTAAGTTATTTTATGTAATCAAGTCTCTAATCATGCATTAATGGACTTGAATGGAGTCTAATACATAGGAAATGGGTCTAAGTATGAGGTGTGACACATAACTTCTAAGCGTTATGCGCATAAGGTAAAACTTTTCATGAAAACCATTTTGAAAACATAAGCCAATCTTAATCATTAAAATAGATGCCTTATTTAATATTGGGAGAAGTAAAATAAGTAGCATTTAAAGCTTAATTATCTTCTTTTACAAATGGATTCCTAAAAATGTGTGTAAAAACTCTTCAACCTTCAGAAATCTCTAACTTTGTTCTTTATATGACTTGTGCTTCTTTGATATTTGATTTCCAAGCTCATGTTGTTTGAAATCATCAAAACCAACACAGTTGAAGTTATATATTAAAAGATATGTTGGTTTACCCAAAATTGGTCTAGTTAGAGTTGAACTCTGACCCCTAGAGGTTTAAGTTGATGTTATGCCTTGTTCAAATAGAACAAATGTACAAGAAAAGTATTTCTAGAAAGTAGAGATACAAGGCTTTCCAATGACTACAGAGTGAATGATTTGGCTCAGGATATTAGGAGATATGAATTTTTAAAGATAAAGTCAAAATTCTGGGAAGATATAAAATGACTAAATGTATAGTAAACTTTAAAGAATAAACTATACAAATTGGCCTAGTGAATATCTTGATTCATATTTTTTCCATGTAGAGAATGTTTTATCTATTCTTAGAGACTTAAATCACCTTTATTTAATTTTTCTAGATTTAGTTATGAATTTTCAAAGTTCAGTTGATAAAATGAGAATTACCAAATGAATTGTACCCAAAATTTGTGAAGATTTTATTTTTAATTTTTAAGTGATTCAAGCTTCCAAACATGATTAATGGACTATAATTGAGGTCTAATACATGAAAAATAAGATGTAAGTTTAAGGTGTTACATAACATCCCTAAGAAGATAGATAACTGAAAATATATAAGCAATTCATGAAAATGGACAAATACTGTTTTGCATAAAATAGGGCAAAAGTCATTATTTTTAGTCAGATAAAAAAATGAAAAATTATATTTTTACCCCTAGAAATTATAAAAATTACAAGTTGGTCCCCAAGCATAAAACATAACGTGGGGAAGAAAGTAGAAAAAATTTTGGGGAAAATTACAAATGATGACTTAGAAGTTTTAAAAATTATAAATTTACCCTAGGTTAATGGTAATTTTGAAATATGCAAAATTACTGTCAAAATGAAGCTCTCGATGAGATGAGTCCAATGATATATGGTACCAATGGTTAATGATTAAGGATAAAAAAATAACCAGTGTCAAAGATTAACAAGTAATTTTATACCAATAAAATAGCTTTTTGATCTGCAAAAGTTAAAAAGTCAAAAAGAAAAGCTATTGGACACTACAAAATGAGCTCTTTAGAGACAGGATAATAAAATAATGTGAGACACAAGTTTACTTTATTCCTGTTCCAATAAAGTGAAATTACATTGCAAAAGTAACTTTACCGATCCAAGTATAAAGTAACCAACACAGGGTATTACCAGATTGGGAAAATTATGCAGTGTCTTAGAGAAAATAACCCACTAAAATGGTGTCACCAAGCTGCCCATGTGCTGAAAATGAAGCCTTAATTGTTAAGCAAACTTAAAGGTTAAGTTTTGGTTAATGTTAATCAAGGTGAGTAACAAAAAGTAACTACAATTAGTTGCCTATAAATACTTTGGCTTGCTTGAACAAAAATCACAAATGAAAGAGAGGAAAAACTCTGTCAAAATGAAGAGAGGAAGGTAGCCAAGTCTAGGAAGAAAAAGGAGAAGAAATAGGGAAGAAGAAAAACCCAAGGAGAAGAACTATGCTAGAAGTCGGCAAGAGCTGGTTCATGACTTTGATGATTTCTAGCATAGTTTTTAGGTTGTATGAGCTAGTTTTTGTGAAATTATTTCCTTCCCAACCTCTGTCCAGTTTCGTTCAAGGCTTGGTTTGCATGTGGAATGATGTTTTTAAACCATAAACTTAAAGGAAAGTATGAGTTTTTGCAAGAGGAAGCAAACTAGGTTTGTTTTAAAGCAAGTTTATGAAAAACCTACTCTTCCACCTAGGGTTCAGATTTTGGCCAGACTAAAAGTGGTTCTTGGAGTAGGAATTTCATTATCTTGATGCCAAAAATAGATTTCCCATGGCCAAAAACTTTAGGAACAAGTATATGCTTCATGATATAAGCTAAGGTAGCCAAAGTGGATTTTGAAGGGTTTGTAGGGTATTATATGAACTCTATGCCTCATGCTATGAAATCAGTCACTTGAGTCATTGTTTGTTGATGCCTAGGGACTTGAGGAAGCTTAAAGAGGCTAGTGGAAGCATTGGATTCAAGAGGAAGAGCCAAAGGAATGCTTCAAGGTAGCTAAGTTTTACATTCTAACTTTATGTTCTTTCATTGTCTTTCTATGATCAAACTATGTTTCCATATTGCAATTGTGATTTCTTTGAATGGTTTTGGATGTAAAATGGGGGATTTTATTCCCCAGGATATCCATTTTTAAACTGTTACACTGCCAAAATTTTTATGAACAATGTGGCAACTTATTATTTAAATGTGATTGATGTGATTAGATATGATCAAATGTAAGTTATTTGACATGATTGACATAATTGTATGGAATGTAACTTGCTACTGAGATTGTCCCAATCTCATCCCCTCAAGTATCTCAAATGATTAGGCACAAGCAATGGCAAGGAGATCAAGGAGCTAAAGAGAATGAATGAGAGAATGATGATTGATGATGATTTCAAGTTATGATTCCATATTTTGAAATAATGTATAAAAATTATGTATATGCATATGGATTTGCACCCTTGTGCTATTAAGTTCTTTTAAGCATTATGAAATGTTTAGTATAGATTTAGAACATGGATTGATCATGTGAGCATGTTATAAATCCTACTTTCCATGATTGCCTTGTAAATAACTCATTTTGTAGTAATGAAAGTATAGTCAACACTATTTGACTGAAATAGAGCAATAAGTACAAGATTTATATATGCTTTGAAAGTGGACAGAAGAAGCTTTAAAATAAATGAAAGAACACTTATATTGGGCATGTGTATGATTTATAGTGTATTTTTAAAGTTGAGGGCCAAAGCTGGACAGTGAAGTGAAAGCTACAAATTTTACTATAAGAATTATTCTCTTTGAAGAGTGATATAAAGTACAGGAATCCAAAATTTTCGTAGTTTACATTTATGAAAATATCTATGTTTTGAGTTTAATATGCCACTAATTTGAAGGTAATTGGAGCTGTATAATGAGAGTTATATATGTTTTCCCACAATTGTTCTAGTAAAATTGAGGTTCTGATTTTTACTGATTTAAGTTGGAATTGTGCCTTGTACAAGTTAAAAAAATGTGGAAAAAAATATGGCTATAAAGTAGACATGTAGATCTTTCTAAAGATGTAAAGAAAGCATGAATTGGCTTAAGAGATAATGAGAAATGTATTTTTGAAGTTAGGCTAGAAAACCTGGGACTAGTTATTTTGACCATTTGTATAGTATAAGTTTGAGTAATAAACTGCATGAATTTGTCCAGTTAAAGGAAAGTTTTATATTTTTGTCTTATAGATAATGTTTGTAGCTTCATTTAGAGACTTGAACCACCTTGATATGATTTTTTCTAAATTTAGTTATGATTTGTCAAAATTCATCCAAAAAACTTGAGAACCAAATGAATAGTATCATGTTTTTTTTATTTTAAATATTTTTGTTCTATTAATGGTTCAAGCTCCTAATATGAGCTATTTGTACATTATACATGCGATAATACATGGGTAAATATGTTAGAGATTGTGCCTCAGGCCAATCATTGTGTTATGAATAGTGTATTTTATTATAAAAAAGAAGGTGTTTTTTCTTACATTATTATATTATTTGTATATTTTTCTTTATAATAATGTCCTTGGATAAATTATTTTATCCTAAATATCCCTAGTCAATCATCTTTGTGGGAACAATGATAAATTAAGGCTAGTATGATTTTGATTGATAATTATGTACGAAGATACAAATCAAAATCATAAGCTCATGTTAGAAAATAGTCGCTGGACTAACCCGTCATGAGATAGCTGCATGAATTAAGTCATAAGCATATCTTATATATAATCGTGTCACTAAGCCCTCAAACCTGAGATCATCATGGCTTTCTATATGGGAAACACTATACTTTGGCATAATCAAAATTCACATTTAATCGGGAAATCATAAAGGCTATGATCAGGCATAGTGGAACTCGTGTGGAGGAAGATGAATGGTCAAGATAGAATTTGTCCCTCTAATTAATGAAGAGATATATCTGGGCCCCTCAATGAGTTAGATTGAGAAATGCATGGCCGTGCCCCAATGGAAAAGTTTCCATTTGTTCTGTCAATCTGCTCGGAGATCGAGAAAGTGATGGTCGAGTAACGTGAGGATGATGTTTCCATGCGTCATATTTGACCTATATATCATGAGACAAAATGGATGTGATCGGGTTATATGATAGGTTACATCGGATCACTAATCTCATATGATTTGGGTAGTCACAATGTCTTGCTAGAGGCCACTTGTGACTTGTGGGTCAAATAGTGTTATTAGCCCACTGCTAACATCATATGGGCCTACAAGATCACACACAAGAGCAGATCAACTCGAGCAAGAATATCCAAATTTATTGAATCTAAAATTGTATCTAGATTCAATGAATTTAATGTTCAATTTAGGGTGATAGAATTATATATATATTTGATATATTATATGTTTGATATATATTATATTATTTTGAAATATATATTGTTCAAATTAATTTAAATGAATTAGTTTTAAATTTAATTCTATATGATAGATTTAGATTTAAACTAATGTCATAATCTAAATTTGATTTAGATTGGATTCTAAATTTGAATTTAAACTAATAATCTAAATTTAATTTATATGATAAAATAAATCTAGATTTGATTCTGAATATAGATTAGATAGTTAGTTTAAATTGAATCTATTGGATAGATTTAAATTCAAACTAATCTATTTAATTAATATTTGATTTAAATTAAACAAATATCAAATCCTATCTATATATTGATATAGACTAGGATACATAATTAATACAATTTCGAATCACCCTAAAAAGAGAGAGCGAACGTACACTCAGAGAGAGAAACTGTATAGAGGAACGACGAGCAGCAAGGGCATACAGACTTGTACAGACGTACAAAAATAAAGGTACTAGTACACCATTTGAGTTGGATTCACCGTTCGTGTGGATACAGGTAGAGGGAGCTGACCAGTCACATTAATTCCTGGGGTCTGACGAAATGAAAAGAACACCAAGGAACGCACCAAAGGTAAATTCTTTTCTACATCTCAATCTAAACAACATTGATGGATCAATGGAAGGGAATTTCTTGATAGTTTTATACTTTGTATATGCTAAAATTTCCAACAAAATATAGATAAAAGTAAGGTGTTATAAAGGACATGGAAGTATTCAATGGAAAAGCAAGGAGAATGAAGAAAATGATGAAGCATAACTTGATTAAAGGAGTTATGGCAAACTATGATGTAATTTTGGGTATTATTTTATATGAATGTATGAGGCTGCCACTATTGGTTAACATGTACCTTTTCTTAGGATTGCTAGCTTCCAAAGAGGGGGGATGAATTGGGAAGTTAAAAATTTTTCTGCAAAAAGGTAAGTTCACAGTGAAAGCAAAAGCTTGTAGAAAAATAGAGTACAATGAAAATGAATGTAATCGCAAGATAAGGGAAGAGAGGACTCAGAAATTTATCCTAAATCAGTCTGATTCACTAGACCTACGTCCAGTTTTCAAGCCACTATTTTAGTTTTTCACTATCAGCAAAAATTCAGTTGACTCCTTGTAATGCCTCAGTACGACTCGTGCTCTATTCTAAGAATACTTAAATTTTACACTCAACACTCTCACAAGTATTTTCCAATTTTCTTTGTGACTCCCCTCACAAAGGATCTTTCTTTCAAATGAAGAAAAGATTTTATGCAATATGATTACTCTCTAGAATAGAGTAGATATGAAAGTTAAGGTACAATAAATGCATTGTGTGGGTGAAAAGGCTTTGACACAAAAATTTGGTAGAGTTTTTGCCAAGACAAGCTTAAAATCATTACCTACAACTTCATATGAAATTCTATTTATAGATTTGTGACTTAACTAGTTGTTAGACACAAGATCTAGATATTACAAACTTTAAGCAACAATTACTTTGCAGAAATAGCAATTCACTAACTGCATTTAATGTGTTTGACATGCCAAAATTTGAATATTGAGGTACAACAGACGAATTTCACAAAGACAGAAGGTTAAGAATTTCAACATTGAACTTCAACATTTGTTTGTTCAAATGTGACATTTGAACTTTGAGTTTGTCAAAGATATCTCATGTTAGAACATATAAATTTTCATATTAAAAGTGCATATGTTAAGTTTAAACAGTTGTCTCATATTTTCATAGTGTACTCAAAATTTGAATTTCAGAAGCTAAAATTCGTTTGTCAGAGGCTTGTTTAACATAGAACAAAAGTTTTTTTTCTGTGGAATTTGAATGTTGAAGTACAAAGTTCTTCTATCATAGAGGTGACTCTGAACTCTCTTTTGAACTCCACTGACATTTGACTAAGCTTTATATGAATTTTGTATACATTCACTAACAGTGTTTAGCTCAAAATTCAAATTTCATAATTAAAATTCGTCTGTCAGAGATGAAACCTCTATATATTCTAATTTCACCAAGCAAAGTTTCAATTGAACAGTGTAAGAAAAACTAGAACTTTCGTTGCAAGTATTGGTTGTTTCATAATGTAATATAAAATCGTATAGAGCTCTAAAAATTTAGTGTTATGCACATATGGGAGATCTATGGCTTAAGAAATGAATTCCGCTGGTTTTAATGCATTTGGAGATATGAAGAAGAGTTATGTAAATTTTCCTAAAACTATTCTAGCAAGAGTTAAGTTCTGACCCTTAATGGTTCAAGTTAGTGCCATGCCCTATACAAATTGAATAAATATACAAAAAAAAATATGTCTAGGAAGTAGAAATTTTGAGATTTCATATGACATAAAGAATGCAAGAATTCGCTCAGGATAGAGGGAGATATAAACTTTTAAAATTAAGGCTAGATTCCTAGGAGGATATAAAATGATCATTTGAACAGTGACTTTTGTGCCAAATATTGTACAAATTGGCATGATTAAAATCCTATTTCATATTTTTTTCCAAGTAGAGAGTGTTTTAAGCTATTTTAAAGACTTGAATCACCTCTATGCAATTTTTCTAGAATTAATTACAATTTTTCAAAACTTGGTGTAGAAAACCAGTTGACCAAATAAACAGCAACTTGAAATTTTAAATTTTTCTATTTTGATCTCTCATGTGATTCAAGCTTCTAAACATATCCAATAAGCCATAATAAGGTCTCATACATGGGTAATATGATTATAAGTTAATGTATTACAAAAGACATGATTCATAAGACTTATAAATGTGTTAGGGGCATTAGTCACACCAAACAGTTTGACTAACCACTCATACAGCTTCAAAGCAATTTTCCACTTATCCCTTTCTTTCATCCTAATCTAATGATATCCACTCCTAAGATCTGTCTTTGAAAGTAAACAAGCACTATGTAGTTCATCTGATATGTCATCTAATTGAGGAATAGGACATCGTTAGTTAACTGTTATGTTGTTGATGGTACGGCAATCTACACACATTCTCCACTTGCCATCTTTCTTGAGCACCAAAATGACTAGAACAATACATGGACTAAGGCTTTCTTGCATGAACTACTTTTTCAATAGTTCCTCAACTTACCTCTGAATTTCCTTAGTCTCCATTGGATTTTCCCTATAAGCAAGCCTATTTGGAATAGACACTTTAGGGATGAAGTCAATCTTACTCAATGCCTCTTATTAGAGGCAATCCATCTAGTATCTCCTATGATAACAAGTCCTTATATTCCTACAACAAGCTGAAGACACTAGAGGGAAGAGTGTTATCAAAGTCAGAAACAGTTAAATACACTTCCTTATACATGAGTTCAAAGGAAGGTTTATAAAATAAAGCTCACTTGATTTCTCCTCTCCCAGCAAATAAAGTGACTTTTGTTTCTTCACTCTCATTCTTTTTCATATTCATTCTTTGTTCTTTCCTTTTGAGCTCACTTGCTTTTCTTTCCCTCTCACGCTCTTTCTTTTCTTTTTCTTTCATTTTACTCTCTTGGTGATTCTCCTTTTGTATTCAAGAGCCTGCACTAGACTAAGAGGTGTTAGCACAATGATCTTATTATTTTGACCAAATGAGTTCCTGTTAGTGTAAACATCATACTTAATCCTCCTGTCATACTACCATGGCCTACCAAGCAACAAGTATCCAACATGCATGGGTATAACATCACATAAAACCTCATCTTTATAGCTATCTATAGAAAATGCTACAACCACTTGCTTAGTTACCTTAGCATCCCCATTTTCATTAAACCACAACAAATTATATGGTGTAGGGTGCTTCAAAGTTAGTAAACCAAGTTTATCAACTAACAAGGTACTAGCTACATTGGTACAACTAGCATTGTCAATGATAATATTGTATACCTTGTTATTGATGAAGCATCTAATGTGAAATAAGTTCTTGCTTTGCTCTCTCTCAAGGTCCTCCTTTTGTTGTATGTTAAGTGCACACCTGGATACTAATACTTCTCCAACAATGGTCTCGGCTATCTCCACATCAGAATCATCATTACTAGAGTTCATCTCGGCCTTCTTCTTTTCTTCATCATTGCTTTCACTAGTCATATAACCATTCTCAAGAGCAATCATAGTTCTTTTATTGGGACATTTTGAAGTAATATGACCAAACCCCTCATATTTAAAATATTTAACTTTAGATGAATCAGAAGAAGAAGATTTAGAAGAAGACTTACCTTTTGAAGTAGGAGTTTGTACTTTCAACTTGTTCTTCTCCTCAGGTTTGGGCTCACCTTTCCATTTGGAAGGCATTTTGTACTCCTTTGATCTACCGTAGGACTTATACTCCTGATTGGAGCTACCATATGCCTTCAATTTATGATTTGCCTTCAAGTGCTCTCCACTTTAATGGCTTTATGCAATAACTCCTTCATATTGAGGTAGTTTTGCATCTCAACCTTAGTAGAAATCTCCAAATTTAATCTTCCTCTAAGGAACCTTGCCATTGTTTGCTCAGAATCTTCATCCACTTTGGCCTTTGTCATGGAAATCTCTATTTCCTGGTAAAACTCCTCTACACTTATAGTTCCTTGCTTCAGTTTCTAAAGCTTCGTGTGTACATCCTGCGGTAATGGTTAGGCACATATCATTTTCTCATAATTGTCTTCATTTCGTGCCATGTCCTAACAGGACCCTCTCCAGTTCTCCTCCTGGTAGTACACAACTAATTCGACCAAACACAACATAGTCAGTAAATTCAACAACAGCCAATCTTACCTTACTTTCCTTAGAATATGAATTTGCATTCAAATACAAGCTCCACACTCATTTCCCACTCTAAGTAGGCATCAGGATCAACTTTTCCTTGGAAGGAGGGCATCTTCATTTTTATATTAAAAAGGAATCCTTCTTGTGTTCTTGATTATGTCTAACTACATGCTGACTTTGTCTAACTCTTCTTGGTTGGACTTTTTCCTCAAATTCAATTCTGACCTCTTCTTCACCATCATTAGAATAGATCATATGGTTCTTTCTTTTGCTTGTTTTAGAATGAGAGGGGGAAGATTCCATTGCATTTAATCTCATACTTAATTTCTTGAGTTGATCATTTATGAAGTCCATGAAGAGTTTCAAATCTAGAATTTGAACTTCACTACCACCAGACATGTTTTGAGTACTTGAAATGTTAGTAAAAATGAAGAAGAAATGGACCTCACTACTCTTCCACCTATTTCACTCAAGAATGATGTAAATTCACATTTAATCTGATACTTAATTACAGTCTTGTCTTTTACCACTCACCCTTGCTTCTTATAAGAGTGCAAAATCGAATTTTGAACTTAAATCAAGAAGCAATATATATAAAAGTGGCAATCGCAAAGTCATGATCCAAAATTCAAATTCTCAAAAGAGTCTAAAATGATGATGACCAACACACAAGGATAGCTTTCTGTTTCCAGCAAAGATCACCAAAAAGAAAAAAGGAAACAACAAGGTAGAATGAAAAGGATAGGAATGTGGCATGTACAAGGCTAAAATTTGGGGAACTTAAACAACTTAAAATGAAAGAGAATAAATGGTGTTATTTCTGGAGAAAGAGAATAAATGGTGTTATTTCTGGACAAAGAGAAGGAACAAGAAATGGGAAGAGAAACAACAAATTGAAAAAGAAAACTAATGGAGAAATGAATCAAAAAAACAAAGGAAGCTTACCACTTAAACATGTGATTTTAAAGAAATAAGGTGACTTGGTGCTCAAATCAATTCACTTCTTTGGATGCTTGAAATTAGAAATGGGAAATACCAACCATTAATGGAATCAATACCCAACAAGCCACATAGGAGATTAGCAATTTAAAGTTGGCACAAATTAGGAATTGTCAAAATTGAAGGACCTCAATTTCTAGAGAGATTCTAGCAAACAAGATCTCCTTAGTTTTTGGAATTTTGCCTAGGTAGCCACAAATATTTCCTTTCTTTTTCTTGTATGATTCTTTTTAATTAAGCTGCAATCAATCCTTCTCTTTTTTTTTTTCAATCAACAATCAATTCTTTTCTTACTTCTTCCTCTTCTTTTTTTTAATCAATTTCAATTTTTTTTTGTAAAATCCGACAATCAAGAAATCTGGGTAGCAACTATTAAATTCTGGGCAAATATGAACAATCAAACATTATGGGCAAGAAATTAATATCTGGGCACATAACAAGCACCTCCAAAATCACAATGAAAGCAAGAACCAAATATGGTAAGATCCTTTAGGAAGGAAACAAACAAAATGGATAGCAAAAAATAGAATAGAGAATGCCACAAAAATAACAAAAGGAAATATCATAGAATATTGAAAAAAAAATTTACAAGGGATAACAATTTCTAGACAATAAGGAAAATTGAATGAAACAAATAAAAAGGAAGCAAAACTGAAACACACATTGATTTGCAAGACGAAGCTTTGATACCAAAATAATGGAAGACACTATCCAAAGAGTCTTATTTGAGTTTTCAATCACGCAATTTCAAGGGAACAATGAACTGAACCAAACAACAAAGAACAAGATAAATAGAAATAGAAATAATGAAACAATGGAAACTAGAAAGAAAGGAAATGAACATGAAATATTGGTCAAGGGAATAGACTTTAAGAGAACCTGTCTCTTGAATCCTAACCCCGGGATGCCACAAAGATCACCATTCCTTGATAAGTCCTAAATTCTCTCTAGCACTCAAGGATGAGCAAGAAAGAACTCACAAGCCATAGGTTTAATAAAACTCATATTATTCATAATCTGATTTCTTACAAAGTTCGTGTGCCTTATAGTCACAAAAAGAAAAACCCTCGGATGAAACCAAGGACGTGCCTTCCATCAAAAAAGGAAGAGAGAATTAGATCTAAAAGAAAATAGAGTGGTGCTTAATCCTAGCTTGACTTAACAACCAAAAAAGAATGACTAATACTACCCATAAAGTGGTGCCTAAAGTCATGCTATATCTTGTACTTGTCTCCACATAAAGTTTCAAGTTGGGCTTTATATCTTGTACTTGGCTCCACCTGATCATCACGCCACCTTCTTTAATTTGGGCTTCAAACTTGTTCAAGTGCAATCATTCCATCTTAATCATGCTTTGGATCAAACCATTCAAAGTTTGATTCATAGCTTTAGCTCTAACCCTAGTCATTGGGCCTCCAATGACTTGAAGTGGGTCTTGAATTTTTTCATGGTCCATTGATTATCCTTGCTTGCCCTCATTAGTGAGACCCTTATATGAGGATGTGGATTACCTTGGGATGTAGTACCACTTAAATATGTGTGTGCTGCCAGTCTTATGTATTAAGTAGTACTTAGTATATGGCCATATGCTTGTATTCCTTATTGTATTCATTTTGAGATTGAGAATGGCTTTCTATGCATGACTTATGTTACTTCTATACATGTTAATTTAATAATTTAATATATATTTAGTTCCCCAGATATTGAGATTTCTATTTCACTCAGTTGATTATCATTTTTCCAAGTGAGGCTTCTAACACTGATAAGAACAAGCAGGTGGAGTAGTAATTGCTCTTGGGATCAAAGGAGAACTTGTCTCAACTCCTTTAGTATTCTTTATTTTGGAGTATGCATATTATGGTGTGGATGATAAGTGTGATGTAGGGAGATGGTGACTTGTGTTTTCTTCTATTGATTCTAAATGCACATTCTTTGAATGTTGAACTATGGGATCATTTATTGGCATATCGACTACTTTCTTTAACTTAGCATAATTGAACTTGCTATTTTATGAAATTGGGAATGACTAATGAATATTTGTCTAAGATATTCATGTAGTTTGCCTTCGGGTATGAAATAGAATATCTTTCAAATACTTGAAGGGTATAAAAGTACATAAATATATCTATTTTATAAAGTTATGAGTGATTGCTACTGGAAAAGTTGTTTTATCTATTGTCTTGGCAGGTTTCTTTTTTTGGGATTTCTTGATTTATAGTCATTATGTTGTCGAAATTATGTTAGAAGGGCTAATGTTTTGCTTGGGAGTAAACTTTTGGGCTTGGGCTTTACTTTTGGTTCAAGGTTTCTTTTCATAAAGTTTTGGATTATCAAAAGTTAATTTAATAATTACTCAAGTTTTCGCTATAATCCTTGCTTAAGATGTAAGGTGTTACATTTTGATATTAGAGCCAAGATTCTAGCAAACTTTGCTCATGATTTGGGATTTAGTAGCATTTACACTTGGCAACACTATAATACATGCATACTTCTCATTAGATTAGCTAGTGCTAGGACCAATAACCTAAAATGATCTTTTTTGTGGTTTTGGGATTCTAGGAAAATGGTGAACAGACGTGGCAAGAAAGATAAAATGTTTGAGAATCTTAAGGTTGCAATAAAGGGTCTTACTAATGAAGTGAGGATCCAAAGGGAAATGGTTCAAGCACAACAAGAGTGGATGATGAGAATGCAAGAGCAACAAAACAAAAGGGCTGAAGATAATAATATAGGCAATGACAACCAATTTCCACAAGCAGCTACAAGGGCTAATGTCCTTGCACTTGTTCTACCTCTTGTACTGAGACACCCAAGTGACCAAGCAATGCAAGATGTGGACATAAACGAAGTACTCAACCGTTTTAGGAAGTTAACTCCCTTACCTTTGAGGGGAACACTGATTGCTTAAAGGCAAAAGGTTAGATTAAATAGATTAAGAAGATCTTTAGTGTGGTGAACGTAACTACATAGAAAAAGCTAAATTGGTGATCTTTGAGCTATAAGGGGAAGCTGAGAATTGGTGGTAAGGTGCTGAAGCCCTATTGATAGGTATTGGTAAACCTACTGACATGGGAGGCTTTCAAACAAGCCTTTTATAGCAATACTTTCCTCCATCCAAGAGGAGAGATATGGAGAAGGCTTTTGAAAACATTATCCAAGGGGATATAGATAGTGAAGAATCTGGCTAAGTTCATAGAGCTATCCCACATTTCCACATGCCTTTAGAGATATAATGACGTGAGGGGAAGGCAAATAGATTGCTGAGGGCTTGCAGGCTAGACATCACAAGCAAGTTACTTCCTCTTGATATCGAGAGTTTTGCTGTCATAGCTGAGAAGGTTAAGATCCTTACTTGTGATGTAAAGGAATAAAGAAACAATTCAACAAAGGTAAGTCTGATAGCAAGAAGGGTAATTTGAGTAATAGTGGTAATGGAGGTTCTTGGAAGAGTAGGGATTCTTCTCAGAGGCTTGGATCTCATAGAAGGAATTTCAGAACCCCAACTTATAGTTTTGCGAGTACCTTTAATGCTTGTGACCAGTATGGGAAGGCCCATAGAGACCATTTCCTACATGTTTGCTATAATTGCGGAAGTCTAGACATTATTCAAAAGAGTGCATAAAGCCAAAGAAAGAGACTCCTCCAGCAAAACCAATAGCTCAAGGAAGGGTGTTTACTATCACTCAACTAGAGGCTAGCACCTCACCCAGCATGATACAAGGTATGCTTCTCCTCCATGACCTTGTCATGTATGCATTGTTTGGTAGTGGTACCTCACATTTATTCATTTCATATGATTGTGCCAAGCAACTCAGGTTGAGAACTAATCCTCTACCATTTGACTTGACTATTAATATTCCTATGAGTGTATCTATTATAACATCTCTAGCTTGTTTGAATTGTGTGGTCAATTTTGAAAATCGAAGCACAACTTTAGACTTGATTTCTTCGCCTTTATGTGGGATTGATGTCGTTGTGGGTATGGATTGATTGGATGCTAATAATGTCATCTTAGATTATCACCAAAAGAGAGTGCTTTTTACCAACATGTACTTCCCCAATTGCTACTTTACGGGATTCTTATCACTTATCTACAACTCAAGTGGAGAGATATTTGAAGAAAGGTTATCAAGGGTTCCTTGTATTCTTTTCCATTCAAGTTGATGTCAATGAAATGGTTGAGAAAATTCATGTGGTTAGCAATTATCTAAAGGTATTCCCTACTGATGTGTAGGGGCTATTGCCTTAGGGGGGATTTGAATTCTTAATAAACTTGGTGCCAAGTCCTATATCTAAAACCCCTTATTAGATGGCTCCAATTGGATTGGTGGAATTGAAAAAGCAAATTGAAGAATTGCTAGAGAAAGGTTTTATCCAACCAAGTGAAGGCATAAGATATACCTAAGACTACATTTAGAACTCAATACGAGTGTTATGAATTTCTTATGATGCCATTTGGGATGACTAATACCCTGATCATTTTCATGGACTATATGAATCAATTTATTTTTGGTTATCAATTTAATTGAAAAGACATTTAATAAGATTTGAAATAACCAACTTAATGAATTAGGTAAAGATATGTCTATTTTAATTCCAAAACCCATGACATGGAGCTTTACAATTATAGAGAATGAAACAATAAAAATCAGAAGTGCAAAGATTAATTATACTTGGATGAATCATAAAAAATGAGAGGAAAGAAGTATATAAATTTCTTCATTAATCAAGTGAATTTTTTCTTCAAAAATTAAAGAAAAATGTTATAATTGTTGGGTTTTTTTTTTATCATGCAATAAAGTGAAAAATACATCTATAGATTAAAAATGGTTTAAAGTTGCCACACCTTTCCAATCATTATCCATTATAGGGTTGAGAAAATGGGTCGAGTTAGCCCATATAGGTTAGTCTATCAGAAGTTAGGCCTAATATAGACAAGGTCTAAAAAGCCTGTTTTCAAATGAGCCTTGTTTCTTGAAGCTTACCCTATGCTTAATGAGGCTTACGAACCAGCCTGCATGTTTCTTTTTTTTATTTAAAATTTTATTGCACAAAAATTAAATACCATTTACATTCACCATATAATTAAATTGAAATTCATACAATTTTAATTATCTTCATTAGTTCACAAGTCAAAATTAAAACCCAAAGGCAATGTTGTGTAATATCCCTAATTTCTAGATTGTTTAAGATATATGGAGATATGATAAAATCGAAGATACAGAATTTGATGAAAAAGGAGTGAAATAGAAAATTATAGGATAAGGTTTTAAAAAGAAACATTTTTGCAATTTATTCCCTACAGGAAAAATTATTTGCAGTTTGATTCTTAGGAAAAATTACAAAAAAGAATCCAAAAAGCAAAGTTCTTTGCAATTTGTTCCCTTCCCAGGGGCAAGTTCATAAATTTTAAAATTTACGTCAAAATGGACATTTTGACATGCTGGACCTAATGGAATAATTTATTGAGTCCAAAAAAATTAATTTGGAAACAATTAATTGATAAAATGATGCAATTTTGTACAAAAGACAAAAAAAAAAGCACAATATGCCCCACAAAACAAAAAAAAGTAAGAAG
Source organism: Adenanthera pavonina (assembly GCA_026686845.1). Lineage (NCBI taxonomy): Eukaryota > Viridiplantae > Streptophyta > Magnoliopsida > Fabales > Fabaceae > Adenanthera > Adenanthera pavonina. The sequence goes on along the minus strand of JAIVEN010000019.1, from coordinate 2,162,103 downwards.
AAAAGTATGTGAACCGTGTATTAATACTATTTGGGACATGATATTAAATTAAAAGTATATCCAAATATAGTTATATCCTATATCCATAAAGTAACAAAATATTGCAAAATTAACTTGATTTGTCCAAGCATAAAGTAAACCAATATAAAATATATATGGACTAAGAAAAATATACAGTATTTTGCTCTACCTCTCCCCTATATGGTGCCACCTACTGCAACACATTGGGAAAATCAAATTATTTTATTAATTCTTGATCTTTCATGAATGTTCAAGAATAACACATGGCAACATTTTATGGCTTTTCTTCTTTTATATATACTCCCTCCTCTAGCCGTCTTAGAGAGAAAAGAAAGAGAGGAGAGAAGTTTGGAAAAAAAAAAAAGCCAAGAAGAAGAAGAAGAAGGCAAGTTATTCTCTACTTGCTTCTAGTGATTTTACTTCAAGTTTGTAGTAGTTTGGGATGAGTTTTCTCCTCTCCTCTTGGGCTGTGAATTTCGGCCAAAGCAACTGAATGAGAGAAAAGATGTTTCTTTGCAAGAAAATTAAGAGAAAGTGTGAGAAAATGCAAAAGGAACAAGCTTAAGTGAGTTTGAAGCAAGTAAAAGAAAATTCCATTTCTTTCCCTAAGATCTTTCCCTAAGATCTTAATTTTCAGCCAGTACATAAGGGTGGAAAAGATTTGAAATTTCATAGATTTGATATCAAAAATAGATTTCTGATGGTGGAATACCTTAAAAACAAATGTTGAAATCTTGAAAAAGGCAAAGATAAACTATATGAATTTTTAGCGTTTACTTGAGACTTTTTGATGTAACCCTTTGATCTAGTTGATTTACCTAGTATTTGATGTTTTTTATGACTTGAGGAAGCCTAAGCAAGCTAATGGAAGTATTGAAATCAAGTGTGATAGCCAAAGGAATACTTAAAGGTAGCACATTTTTATTTCTTGCATTATGTGCTTTATGATGTTTCTATGATAAAATCTTTTTTCCATATTATTATTGTGTTACTTTGTGACTAGTTTTGACTATTATATGTAAGGGTTTATACCCCGAATGTCCATTTTCTATAGGAAAGCTTTGTTGAAATTTTTATTTGACAATATGGTATTTTCATACTTTTATATGATTGCACGAGAATTTTATTATATATAAATGATATACATGGATGAAATAAACTTGCTACTAGGATATCATAATCTCATTGCTCCAAGTATCCAAATACTTAGTCCAAGTGATAGTAAGACCACCAAGAAGGCAAAGGACAAGGAAAATACTTTTGATGATTAGAATTTTGATTGTTATTGTCACTTATTTTCTTGCCATTTTGTATAAAATCATATATGCCTTTGTGAGGCTGTGTTTTGCTGTCATCATGTTCCTTTAGTCTCTTGTAATGTTATAAACATGTTTTGTACAAGTTTGAATCATGTATATGTTGAATCAAGTGTTTTGATGATTCTAAACCAACCTTCTAGAGTTTGGAAAGAAGATATCAAATGTGCACAAAAGATCTCAGGTGGAGAAATTTAAGAAAAATCAGCATAATATCGGATATAGGATTCTTATTGTGTTTAAACTGAGTAAAAGACGTTGAACTTGTAAAAGAATATTTTAAAAATATGATTCTATGATAACTCATGGAATATTTGAAAAATACTCACTAACAAGTAAACTTTAATGTGTTAAAATTAATTTATTACTTTGAAAATTCAAACTTTGACTTCTGAAATTCGAATTTCGGATTAAAAATAAGTTAGTTAGAAAAGAGATTCCTTTGATAGATGAACTTTGACTGTAGAAATTCAAACTTTGAATAAAGTCTAATAAGAGCTTTCTTTGACAGATGAACTTTGAGTTTTAAAAATTTGAATTTCTGGTAAAACACAAATCATTAAAAATGAAAAATTCGTCTGAGGATATGTCAAAATTCATTTGAAAGTAGAGTTTAAAAAGAGTTTGAAATTAGTTCTCTGATAGACGAACTTTGATTTTGGAAATTTGAACTTTGGAAACAAAGCTTGTAGGTCTGTTATGATAATCTTTTGACATACAAATTTTAGTATTTAGAAATTCGGACTTTGAATTAAGTCTTATAAGAGCTCTCTCTGACAGACGAACTTTGACCTTTGAAAATTTGAATTTTGAAAAGATGAACTATTGTGCCTTATTGAGCTGCCCACTGACAGACGAATTTTGGGCAGCAAAATTCCAACTTCGAAGTCACTGTAGCAATATGGAACAATTGTTCACACATACCAGAAGAACTTTAAACTTGAAAATTCATATGTTCCAACATAAAAATATTTTTTAAAGATGAAAATTCGAATTTTGCTTCATAAGAGATGAACTTTGAAGCTTAACGTTAAAGTCTTTAGCTTTCGGTCTCTGCGAAATTCATCTGTTGATACACCAAAATTCAAACTTTAAATGTCAGACGCATTAAATGCAGTTGGTAAACGGATAGTTTTTCAAAGTAACCATTGGATAATATCTCTAACGATTAGATCTTGTCTCTAACGTATAGTTAAGATATAAATCTATAAATAGAACTTTATTTGAAGATGTGGGTAACGATTTTACATTGTATATACAGAAACTCTACCAAATTCTTACGTCAAAGTTTCTTACTCTCACATACTTCATTTTCTATACTTCAACTTTCATATACACTCTAAATTAGAGAGTTCAATCATTGTAATTAATCTTATCTTTAACTGGAAGAAAGATTTTCTTGTGAGGGGATATCACAAGGGATTTGGGAAGTACTTAGTTAGAGTGCAAAGAGTAAGATTGTCAGCTCTAAGAACAGAGCATCAAGTTGTACCGAGACAATTGCAAAAAGCCCAATAAATTCTTGCAAGATGGTGAAAAATCTCAAGTGGTGGTTTAGGAACTGGTTATAGGTCAAGATAAAGAGACTAAACTAGGATAAACATCTGTGTCTTCCCTTCTCTTTTACTACTTTTACCTTGTTATTCCTTTATACTATGTTTTTACTGCCACTTTTGCTTTTATCACTCTCTTGACTTTTGCAGAAAATTTTAATCTTCCCAATTCACCCTCCTCTTGAGAAGCCAGCATATCTAACAAAATATATTTTATAAGAATGTTTTTAGTAATTAGTGAGCAAATCTGTCCAAATTGAGTAGTTTTGATTAAGACAGAGGTACTCTATTCGAAATAGAATAATATGTATGAGTGTTATATATGCATAGAAACTTGACAAATAGAACTTTTCAAGAAGCAATAGATAACTTCATATGAATAGTAAATTTTAGTCAAAATACTATATCAATTGGTGCGTTAAATTTTAAGTTGTATACTTTTTCCATGTAAAGAATGTTTTTAGCTATTTTTAGAACCTAATTCATATTTATACAATTTTTCTAGAATTGATTATGATTTTTCATGGTTCAGCTAGAGAAAATGGGATACTAAATGGACAGTGTTAACAAGGCTGACTTCCCAAGAGGGGGGTGAATTGGGAAGATTGAAATTTTTCTGCACAAAGTGAAGTGGGTGAAGATATCACAGTATAATGAAAGCAATGAGTAAAACAGAGTAAGCTGATAAGTAAGGATAAGGAGAAGAAAACTCAGTGATTTATCCTGGTTCGGTCTATCCACTTGACCTACGTCCAGTCCCCAAGACAACTCTTGAGATTTATCCACTATACAGCAAGAATTTCAACGGGCTTCTTGCTAATGCCACAGTACATGAGTATGCTCTGTTTCTGAGCTCTCTCAAACTCTCCAAGCACTTTCTCTATGTGCTTCCCAATCCCCTTGTGAATTTCCCTAACAAGTAAATCTATCTTCCAGATGAAGAGTAGATTGTTTACAAAGATACAAATCTCTTGAATAGAGTAGATATGAAGGTTAAAGTACAGATAATGAAGTTGAGAGGGTAAAAGCTTTTAAGATGAAGATTCAGCAGAAATTCGGTATATACAAGTTTGATTCGTTACCCACAACTTCAAATGATGTTACTTTTATAGTTTTAGGTCTCAAGTATCCGTTAGAGACTTAATCTATCCGTTGGGGAAGTTATCCAACGGTTACTCTGAAAAACTATCTGTTTACCAACCGTATTTAATGTTTCTGACACACTGAAATTCGAATTTTGGTTGGTCAACAGACAAATTTTGAAGGAACTGAAGGTTAAAGCTTCCAATGTTGAAATACGAAGTTCGTCTGTCCATAGAGTGAAATTCGAATTTTGAAATTTATAAAATATTTTCACAATGTGACATACGAATTTTCAAGAAGAAAGTTTTTCTGTAAATCGTGAACAGTGTTTTCAATTTGCTACAGTACCCTCGAAATTCAAATTTTGGATGCCCAAAATTCGTCTGTCCATTGAACGTTCAAAGAGGCACAGTAGTTCACTTTCTTCGAAATTCGAATTTTGACAGAGTGAAATTCGTCTGTCAGAGATCAATTTTGAAACTTAATTTCTTCTTGATTTCAGATGAACTTTAACATAGTTTCAGACGAATTTCTTCTGTTTTCTCAAGTTGTGTTTTGTCTGACATTCGAACTTTGAAAGAGTGAAATTCAAATGTCATAAAGAAGCTCCTTTCAGACTTATATGAAAATTAGAATGTTGCAAAGTCAAAGTTCGTCTGTCAGAGAGCATTTTTCAAACTCAATTTCTTCTTGATTTCAGATGAACTTTAACATAGTTTCAGACGAATTTCTTTGGTTTTCACAAATTGCATTTTGTCTGAAATTCAAACTTTGAAACTGTAAAGTTCGTCTGTCACAAAGAGGCTTCTTTCAGACTTAAAGAAAATTCGAATTTTGAAAGACCAAAATTCGTCTGACAGAGAGACATCTCTTCAGACTTGTTCAGTTTTAGCTCGAAATTCGAATTTCCAAAGGCAAAGTTCGAATTTCCAACTTGACAGTTTAGTTTAAACTTTCAAACTTCGTCTGTTTGTGAGTATTTTTCAAATAAGTAAAGATTTAATTTCAAATCAAGGTTTGAAAACATCTTTTTCTTAAATCAAAATCTTTTACCCAATCACAACTAAAACTAAAGATGTTACAAGAGATCTAACAGCAAATACTCAGAAAATCTTCACTTGAAATAACTTTGATCTCCTTTGATATCTTCAATCCAAGCTCTTGAGTGTTAGCTGGGAATCATCAAAACTCTTGATTCAACATTCTCCCCCTTTTTGATGATGACAAAACAACTCACAAACTGGATTAGTACTTGGGTTTGCTTACACAAGCTCCCCCTCAACATATGCATTACAGTTCATAAGATATCATTTCCAACAGATTAAGTGAAGAGATTCAAAGCCCAAAACATTGCAACCAAGAACATAATTCATTGAATCAAATTGTTTCAATACATATTTCAATTTAAGATCAGTTCTCAAAACATAAGGAATAATCATCAAACAAGATACAATCAAACAACTAAAACAAGATACAACAGGAAGATTCAGCCTAAGATCTAAAACAATCACTTCTTCTTTGGCTTAGACTTCTTGCTGTATGTCTTTCCTTTCCCAGAAGACTCAGCAGATTTTCCAGCTTGCTTGGTCCCAGTTTGCTTTATCTTCTCCCCCTTTTTGGCATCATCAGAAAGCCCAACAAAATCCATTGGAGGAGGAATCTGAGAAATAGGAATAGCACAAAGAGGGATAGGAGCAAAAGGAATCTCTGGCTGAACTGGTGCAGGAGGCTCAGGGCTAGGTTCTTCATCATCATCAGAGACCTCAAGCAGCTCTTGCATTTCCTGCCTGGAAAGAGCCAGTCGAGCTCTCTGTTCCTCTGAAAGCCCATAAGCAGCAAGAGAAGGAGAGGCTGGTTGAGCAGGAGGAAACATTTCTTCAAGTCTTCGCCTTTGAGCTTGCAAGAGAGCATTGTGAGCAATAGCTTCAAAATCAATAACAGGCACAATGCTCCTTTCCTCATTGAGTGCAGCTTGCAGAAATGGTGAAGCAGATATGGATGCTACTAGCTGCTCAACTTGCTCAGACTCTTGGGTGGAAAGTATAGAGTCTTGAGCAACTGCTTCACTAGGCTCAAGAGGGCTTGATTCCTGCAGACCCTCTTCCTCTATGCCATAGTTCAAGGGTGGACCAGGGCTTGCCTCATTGCTGGAGACTTTTGGAGTGCCAGCTGGTTCAGTCTCTTGCACACCAACACCAGGGATAGGAGAATCCAACTCAAACGGACTTGGAGGCACAGGAGATGGAGACAGAGTAGGCTCAGGAACACCAGGCTGAGGTGGAGCTGAAGTGGTAGGAATTGCATTTCTGATTTCTTCATAAGCATCAGCTACCACCTTCATATTTACAGCCAACTGATGGATCTGATCTTGTAGATGAGCAAATTTGGCATTTTGCTCAACCCTAATGCTGAGAATGAGTGTTGACAGACTGTCAAACAACTCAGTGATCTTTGTTGGCTTGACCCGTGAGGAGGGAGTGGAAGGAGGGTGTGTAGGCTTGGATGGAGATGGAATAGGCTAAGAAGGCTAAGGTACAGATCTGCCAGGAGCCTCAGAAGTGCCTTCTTGTTGGAGGGAAGCATCAGCAACAAAGAACAAGTCTTCAGATTTCCCTGCTCCTTTTCCAACCCAATGTCCTTCATCTCTTTCAATGCCCATCCTTTGCAATTCCTCTTCTTTGAAGGCCTCAGTGAGTTTCCCTTTCCCCTTTTCAATGTGTTGAATCCTAGCATGCTGCAGGATTCTTGAAATAATTGCTACATAGGGGAGTGTGGAATCCTTCCTATGATCCCTTGCCTTTATCATTCGCTGGAGGATGATATGACCCATGTTAATTAGCTTCCCACGTATGATAGCAGTCATCACATGAGCCTCTGCCCTTGTTATCAAATTGAAGCATCCACCTTTATTGAAAATGATCCTGGACACAATGTAGTGCAGGATCCTTACTTGTACACTTAGGTCTGTGGGCTTCAACAGATTTATTGTGTGCCTATTCTCCCTTCTTCTGAATAAGGTGTCCAAGATGGTGCTTTCTTTGTAATTCAGAAAGGAGCCACCTTCTTCATCAGCTGTGCTAGCCTCATCCATATATCCAGAGGCTGTGATGTCAACTTTCAGCCCATCTTGTCCTGGGATTTCCAGCACCTCATTGAAGGTTTCATCAGCAAGCCAAATAGTCCTTGATCTCAAGGTGACCTCCCATTTCCTTTTCTTGTTGTTATATTGAAGAGAGGCATACCAAGTCTTCACTACCTCATCGTCATATTTTTCAGCAATTTCCAACAAATTCTTATATCTTAACAACCATATTCCAGCATCAAAGTTGTTAGATATTAAGAATTGTTCCATATTCACACAGTGAGGCTTGATTACCTTTTTGTTGGAAAACTTGGTGGAATACTCTTCTTGAATTTATGGAGTGCTCCAAAGTGGCAGTGTAGTGAGCTCATATTCTCCAGATTGTGTAGAAGAGGAGGAAGCCACAGCAGTAGTATCAGCCGAAGGAACTGCAGATTTTGATGATGAGGGCCCAGCTTTCTGAGATTCTGACTTGGATGATGACTTTTGGCGTTTTGAAGGGGTAGCTTTACTGGGTTCGGCCTTTCTCTTGGATTTCTCTCCTTCCTTTGTAGCATGTTGAGATTTGACCGTTCTTTTTGGCCGTGTTCCAGCTTGTCCTGCTCCAAGATTCTTCACTCTCGCCATTTTTCGGTTGAATGATACAGAATGTGGCTGAGAATAGATTTAAGGAATGCGAAAGGAAGTTTAAACGGTGAAGAATGACGGTTTTTGGACAGGAGTTAAGAGGATTGAAGAGAGAATTAGAACAGACTTGGAGAAGTTACAAATAGGGTTGCGTCTGTTCTTTGAAAAACCGTCGGATTTAACGTATGTAACCGTCTGACAGACGAATTTTGAGGGGTCAAAATTTGAACTTCGGGCAATTACAAGTTAAACCGTTCAGCAAAACTTACTGACAGACGAATTTTCATCTGAAAGTTCATCTGACAGAGGCTTGGAACAAGCAGTACACGCACAACAAACGAATTTTGTTTCAACAAAGTTCGAATGTTGAAGAGAAAACAGCATCAACAATCAAAACTTCAACCAATAGATGAATTAAGCATGTAGAGCATCATCTTTCAAGCATTCAGCATGAAGAACATGATTCAACAGACGAATTTTGAACTGTAAATTCGAATTTTTCATCTTTTGTAAAGGTTGTCCAACAGTCGTATATCAAGAAGTGATAATTCGTATAACAGTGATGGACAAACATATCTTTGAAAATTTTGTTCTTGAAAATTGGAACTTCCATATTCAACAGACGAATTTCGAGGCATCAGTGAGAACTGTTCCAAAGTATAACAGGTCGAAGTTCGTCTGTTGGTCACTTAAAATTCGAATGTTGACCACGTTGACCAGTATAAAAACACAGTTTATGAAGCAACATACGTCTAACACCATTTCAAATATAAGCATCATCATTAAAAAAAAAACTTACAGAATGGATCCAGAACTTAGGATTTTCGTTGTTTACTTCACTTTCTGGTTGTTCCATTCTGATATGCTCCAATCTTCAAGAGTATAGCCATTTAGTCTTGTGAGGAGCACCTGCAACTTAAATTAAACACTCTCCGATGCTGAAGTTAGAATTGATTTTAAGATTTAAAACTCTAAAAAGAGAATTTCATAAGAATAACTCACAATTCATTGGGATTTACCATTCCCAATTCTCTTCTTATTTTGCAATGCCTGTCTTCTGGTAGAGGTTTGGTGAGTATATCAGCTACTTGATCCTCTGTTGGGATGTATTCCAGCTTAACTTCTCCTTTCAGAACGTGATCCCTTATGAAGTGGTGTCTAACCTCAATATGTTTCGTTACCCACAACTTCAAATGGTGTTACTTTTATAGTTTTAGGTCTCAAGTATCCGTTAGAGACTTAATCTATCCGTTGGGGAAGTTATCCAACGGTTACTCTGAAAAACTATCTGTTTACCAACCGTATTTAATGTTTCTGACACACTGAAATTCGAATTTTGGTTGGTCAACAGACAAATTTTGAAGGAACTGAAGGTTAAAGCTTCCAATGTTGAAATACGAAGTTCGTCTGTCCATAGAGTGAAATTCGAATTTTGAAATTTATAAAATATTTTCACAATGTGACATACGAATTTTCAAGAAGAAAGTTTTTCTGTAAATCGTGAACAGTGTTTTCAATTTGCTACAGTACCCTCGAAATTCGAATTTTGGATGCCCAAAATTCGTCTGTCCATTGAACGTTCAAAGAGGCACAGTAGTTCACTTTCTTCGAAATTCGAATTTTGACAGAGTGAAATTCGTCTGTCAGAGATCAATTTTGAAACTTAATTTCTTCTTGATTTCAGATGAACTTTAACATAGTTTCAGACGAATTTCTTCTGTTTTCTCAAGTTGTGTTTTGTCTGACATTCGAACTTTGAAAGAGTGAAATTCAAATGTCATAAAGAAGCTCCTTTCAGACTTATATGAAAATTAGAATGTTGCAAAGTCAAAGTTCGTCTGTCAGAGAGTATTTTTCAAACTCAATTTCTTCTTGATTTCAGATGAACTTTAACATAGTTTCAGACGAATTTCTTTGGTTTTCACAAATTGCATTTTGTCTGAAATTCAAACTTTGAAACTGTAAAGTTCGTCTGTCACAAAGAGGCTTCTTTCAGACTTAAAGAAAATTCGAATTTTGAAAGACCAAAATTCGTCTGACAGAGAGACATCTCTTCAGACTTGTTCAGTTTTAGCTCGAAATTCGAATTTCCAAAGACAAAGTTCGAATTTTCAACTTGACAGTTCAGTTTAAACTTTCAAACTTCGTCTGTTTGTGAGTATTTTTCAAATAAGTAAAGATTTAATTTCAAATCAAGGTTTGAAAATATCTTTTTCTTAAATCAAAATCTTTTACGCAATCACAACTAAAACTAAAGATGTTACAAGAGATCTAACAGCAAATACTCAGAAAATCTTCACTTGAAACAACTTTGATCTCCTTTGATATCTTCAATCCAAGCTCTTGAGTGTTAGCTGGGAATCATCAAAACTCTTGATTCAACAGACAGTAGCATGTGAAAATTCTTATTTTTCTTATTTAGTCCCTTTAATGTTTCAAACTTCTGAAATGGCTTATTTGGACACTAGATATGTTATAACACATGGGAAATAATAAAGAAAATAAATGCTATATTTGGTAGGAAGAAGCTATTTTGAGGGAAATGAAAAGGGAGAAAGAAAAAGAGAGAGAGGTTCCATGAAAAGACTATTTATATTTATAGAAAGTTTAAATTATGTGTACTAAACAAATTTTATAGGAATTTCTCTCTTATTTTCCCCTTCATGAACTTTTTTCATGTGTATCAAACCCATCCTAAGATATAACATGTGCATTTAAAAAAAGTTCAAAGATAATGTTTGAATATCTTTCATTTAAATTCAAATGATTATCATTCATTAATGACCCTTTTTTTTCAGGTTTAGTAGGCTTGGGCTTAAAAGCCCATTTTTTCTTTGAACTCAAAAAATAAATGCCCAAGAAACAGGCTTTTAAGTCATTTTCCCAGCTCTAAATTCCACTACCTTAAAGAAAGTTCAAGCCAACTTCATGTGGCCTCCTTGCAAGAAGATTTACACATTTAATTATTTCTCTGTAGACAAAATCAATCTATACTTCCTATTCCCTTGTCAGCATTTGTGTTTCCATGATAGCTTCTTGGAGCAAATAGTTAAAGGCAAGAATATGGGTCGAGCTAATGGGATAGCTTGTGAGCCCAAAGAAAACAAAGGGGGATCAGGCTTTAAATTTTGGTTTCTAACCAGCAAATGAGCTTCTAGGCCCGGGAAACAAACAAATAAGCCCATGCCAGCCATGGGCTAGCATTCTTTTTAATATAAACTAAAAAAAAAATAAAAAAAACCAAAGAAACCATCCCCCTAAAACCTAACAACCTCCCAAATTTCCTAATCCTATATATCTCAAAAAGAAACCCTATCCCCAATTAGCATTATTACTTTCCTCGCCAGTGATACTCGGCTTGCATTACTATAACGTATATTGATTAAATAACTGGTCAAGTTTTTTTTTTCTTCCATTAAAACTATCTATCTTTGCTGGAAACAGTAAATGATTAAATTACAATTTGCAGGTACCAAATTGAGAAATCAGCATAAGATATGAGAAAATTGTTTACAAGGACAAATGTAAGATTAATTATTGAGAAAATATAAAGGCTAGTGGCGACGAATCCAAAAACAAAACAGTCATGATTAGAGTTGAGATGGAAATTAGGATAGAAGAGTTTTATAATTAAGTATTCCAAAAACAAAAGGTTAACACTCCGTCTGTATGGGCAAAGTGGTGTTTTATTTTATCTTCTGTTTATATTTTCTACTTATTATAATTATCACTATTATTAAATTAAAAGAAATGGTTGTTATTAGATTAATCTTTGTTTGAAATAGGATAATTATTTGTCTATTCTCTTTCATTGATGGTGATGATTAAGTGTATTAATTTGAAAAATTATTTATGCAAAAAAATTGTTTATATTATATTGTAAAGGATAAATGACATTTATGGAAAAACAACAACAACAACAATAGCCTTATCCCACTAAGTGGGGTCGGCTACATGGATCAAACGACACCAATGAGCTCTATCAAACGTCATCTCTTCAGATAGATCATATCTCAAAAGGTCATTCCTTATAACTTCCTTTAATGTCCTTTTTGGTCTTCCTCTACGCCTTTTGATCGGGCTCCAGGCCATTTGATCAATTCTCTTCACTGGCTCCTCTTGCCCTCTTCTTTGTACATGCCCAAACCACCTTAAACGATGTTCCACCATCTTCTCCTCAATAGGTGCTACCCCAACTTTTCTTCGTATACAGTCATTTTGTATCTTATCCAATTTTGTATGACCACACATCCATCTCAACATTCTCATCTCTGCTACTCCCATCTTATGCTCTTGTTGTCCTTTCAAAGCCCAACATTCACTACCATATAGCATTGCTGGCCTTATAGCTGTTCTGTAAAATTTACCTTTAAGCTTAGTAGGCATATTGCGGTCACAAATAACTCCTGTTGCTTTTCTCCACTTTAACCACCCAGCTTGTATCCTATGCATAACATCCCCATCAATTTCACCATTATTCTGTAAAATCGACCCCAAATATTTAAACTTTGATACCTCATGAATGATTTGCTCTCCAATTTTTACCTCTGAATCCTCTATAATTGGCCTCTTATTAAATTTGTAATACATATATTCCGTCTTACTCCTACTCAGATGGAAACCTTTTGATTCCAAAGTATGTCTACATTTATGGAAAAACATTTTTGCAAAAAAAAAAAGAGCTATGGGCTTATAGCTCGTAAGACTGTTAAGCATGGGCCAGGTTTAAGAAAATGAGACCCGTTTTAATAGTAGGCTTTTCAAAGCATCTCGTTTAAAGCTTGTACTATGATGGGCTTGCCTGTATGGGCTGGACTAGGCCATTTTATTAGATGATTAGAGCACTCTTTAATTACCTACACACAATCATCACGTTAATTCCCTCCACCAGGTCTTCCGTGATGGACTTGCTATACTATTTATCAAAGAAGACAATCTAGGAAGTTAGACAAAAAGAGTTAGCAATGGACAAACCTTGTTTCGAGGCTTTTGTGAGTGGCAATGCAAGAATAGGGTTTTTTAGGCTGAAGAAAAGCTGATAATACAGGCCGAAACCGTGGGTTGTTCTGCAGCCCATTTTTTTTGGCAAATTGAGGGCCCGTTTGGTTCTCCGTTTTGTAAAATTAAGTTAAGATAAATGAAGTTTGTAAAAATGAAGTTTAGATAAAGTAAGTTTGTTGAAAGTTGTTATGTTTGGATATTTTTTTTGTAAAAGTAAGTTTGACAAAAAATCTGTTTGGATGATAGGGGTTAAAAGTACTTTTAGATATATAATATAGAGTAAATTTGTTTCTCCTTTTTCAAAACCAATGTTTTGTTAAAGGAAAAGTAACTTTTCCCCTCCTTTTTCAAAATCATAGTTTAACCCACTTTTCATTTTTTAAAAAGTCAGTTTGTGTTTTATCTGTGTTTGGCCAAACACATCTTTTAGAAAATCATGGTTGAAAATCATGGTTATGTTTACAAAATAATGAACTAAACATGCACTGAGTTGGAAAAACTACGACACATTTTAATGCAGGCTTTTTCCAACCAACACTATTTAACCTGTGAATCAATGCGAGCCACCCCGCAAGTTGGCGATTTGGCTTGCTTTTTTTTTTCAAAATAAAGTTGGTGATGTTGAAGTTCAATGATCTGGTGATTGAAGATTGATGGACAACTTTTGTTTGAATTTTATAACAATTTTTATGGCTTTTGATTGTGAATTGTGATTATATTATTGTTTAATGTTTATTGATACTTAGAACTGATTTTCCTTTTTAGTACATAACATATGCATATCATGATTTACACTTTAGAAAAATTGAATATGAGGATTAGAACATGGTAGGTTACATGGGTTGTGGTGAATGGGTTGATTATTATTTTAATTAGTATTAAATTGTTGAGAAAAACAATTGAAAAAAAATGTGAAAAAACCTATGAGTTGGGTTGGAAAAATCCCAAACCCCTAAAGCGGCCCATTTTCTAGCTAATTTGTAGTGAGACAGCTTGTTTAGGTAGTGTTAACCTATTTTATAAGCTCTAAAGTAAATGTAAATTGAGCCAAGGATGCTTCCACAATCAATAGATTTAAGAGTATGCTGAAATAAGCCAACAATCCTATATTTATAAGCGGCAAATTGGACAGTATCTATTTTAAAATTATATTTTCATTGGTTATTTAGAATATATTAACTTTCAATATTAATCTTCAATTTATACAATTTTAATAGAAGTACACTTTTATAAATATTAGATATATTCAAAATAATTTGTTATGACTTATCAACTTAACGGAATTAGATAAATCTACTTTGATGTAAAATATTATAATTAAAATTAAAATTAGGATAGATATATATTTAAAATATAAAATTCAAGTTAATATAACACAAAAACCTACGTAACTTCACTGAAAAAAATAATTAATTAACAATAATTATATATGTTTAGGGAATGATCAATAATATTTTGTTTAGATTTAAATTCTTGAAATATCTATAAAATTTGTATTTCTACATTCAAATTAATTTAATATCTATATGATTGGGTCTAAAGGTGTGATTGTTTCATTTCATTTTGAGAGTTAATTGGTTGTGTTATGACTAAAATCAACTTAGCGACATCAAAATGTAGAATTATAGCATAAGTAACCAAATTTTCTTTATAAAAATAATGACATGTAAGTTTTTATATTAAATAATATTATACTAATAATTTTCAATAATTGACTTAATCGTTCATATTTTAAAAATTATTATCAATTTTTTAAAATAATAGTATTATTTGTAATCCCAATTTTTTTAAAAAAATTATTAATAATTTTATATGAGTTATCAATAATTTTTCTAAAATCTAATAATATTTTTAATTTTGAAAAATAATAATGAGTATATTTTTAATTTAAAATTTATGAGATTGGGTCTAAATTTGTACTTTTAAAATATTTTTCAAAGTTATTTGGCAATGCACATTTCCAATTTTTTGACTAGGCATTATCCATTTCAAATCCATTGAGAATTAAGGATGTTCACGGGTTGATTGGGTCAGGTATCACCTTGACCTGTTATTCGACCAGAAATACCCCGGGTCAAGAAAACTTATCTAAGACCCGACTCAACCCAATATAGCCTAATACTTGAGAAGGCCAAGATCGAGCCAATATCAGGCCACGTTTGGCCTAGTACAAAATAAAGTCTAAAAAATGCTAAAAATTAAGTAAACAAATAATAAATTAATTTAATTTATTAACAAAAAATATAAATCCTTTTATCAAAAATATATTTTGGGAAATTGAGCAAGATGCTTTAAGACAAAGAAGTAAATACCCAAATGCTAGAAACTCAAAAGAATTTACCTAAATGCTACAAATGAAATCGGTTTACTACGAACAGATTTGAAGTAATGATTGCATCAATTTTTTTGGAACGAAATGATGAAAAGCAAACCAATTTCTATTAAGAAATGAAATTTGATGGCAATATAAGGAAAAAAAAAATTAAAGGCTGATGACCATAACTTATGTCACATATTTTTATCATTAAAAAATGATCATAATAATTTAGAAGTAATTAGATAATCCTTATAAAGATGTCTAAATAGTAATAAATAATGATTTAAAATAACTGATTAAGTAATGATTGGCTAGTTTTCATAATTATTGAACAACTAATGTTTAACAAAAATTTCAAGAGACATTATTAGAAATTATTATTAATTAATTACAAAAAATAACTTGAAGAATTTTTTATTGATTATTAATTAATAATAAACTAGCAATTCATAATTTTTTTTGCCACAGCTAACAAATCATAATTAGTAATAGGCAATTCAAATATGATGTAAATTATATTTGACATGATTAGCAATATAAAAAGTTATATTTTGACATGATTCACTTGTTGATTTATTATTTAATGTCATTTATTTTATTATTGCTAAAGAGAGGGTCAATTATGATATCCATATGCTTTGTAAGAAAATATCTTAGGAAAAAATTAAGACATGATAAATGGTTAATGACATTATTGAGAGGAAGTACTAAACTTTAATTTAAGATCAATTTGACTCTATTTAGTTAATTATAACATAACTTATAGAATTTTTTAAGAGAAATGGTTAAAATCTGAAAAATTTGTTAACCAAAAGAACAACAAATTTTGAATAACAAACTATATTGTTTGGTAAGGGTGCTCATAAACTTGATTTGGTTCAGCTTTGAGCACAAATCAAATTGAACTAAACCAATTAGTTTGACATTTTTTGGAACTTTTTCGATTTTGCTTTTAATTGGTTTAGTTTGATTTGAATTAAGTTAAATTGATTTTTTTAAAAAGTTATCATTTTCTTTAAAAATTAAATTAAATAAGTTTCATATAGATACTTTATGAATATGTATTATATCTAAATATTTTACTAAAACATGAATATTTTTTGTAAAATTTTTATATTTTTTTACATATTTATTTATTTATTTTGATATATTCACATAATTAATTATAATTATACACTTATCTATATTTTTTTTTCCAAACCAATAATTTTTTGGTAATCTTGTTCATGAGTTTTTTTACTTAAGAGACTTATATTAGTGAGTAATATAAAAAGACAATGCATTAAATAAATATAGTATATATATTTAAAAAAATAAAAAAAATATAATAGATTTGGTTTAGTTTGGTTCAGGTTTTGAAAGTTTGAAACCGAATTAAACCAAATTGCATCAGTTTAAGAATAATAAAAATCGAAATAGGCCTTATTTCAATTTAGTTTTGATTGGTTTGATTTAGTTTTAAATACTATTTGATATAAAGAATTTTCAATTGGATATTTTTCCTATGTAGAGGATTTCATGAACTTTAAGTAAAAATGTGAACAATCTCAAAACAATTTTTCTAGAATTAGTTATAATTTTTTAAAGTTTAATAAAAAAAATTAAAGGTTAATTAATGAATAGCAACCCAATAGAATTTTATCAAATTTTTTTATTAGCCCACTTTTACTTCCAAATATATTCTAATAAGACCTAAATCATATTAAATAAATAAATAATGATTTCTAAAGTAAAGTATGACATAAGGCACCAACCTTTAGCATGCCTAATAATTGTTTTGCTTTTAAGCAAAATTGGGTTCGGTAAAAAAAAAAAAAAAGGCTAACAATTATATAAAAAATAAGCATATCTTGCAACAATTTATTTTGCACTCTGTATCATGAGAAAAAAAATTGATAACTTTAAGATAAATAAGTTTTATTTTTTAGATTGCAAATATTTATTCAAAAATATTAAAAATACCTTAATTATAGATAATTAAATATTTAGTCCTTATCTCTCACATCCTTTGGTCGAATGTCTTAAATTAAAATACCTTCTAATTTTTTATGTTTAGGATAATAATTTTTTATTTTATGTATTAAAAATCGTTGGCTCATTTTCGAATCTAAGGCAAACAATAAAAATACTAGGCATGCCAAAGGCATTGAGCTTCAAATAGATAATAATTCTGACTTCTAAATTAAACATTATGGATACTTGAAATGCTTTATCATAATTTTCTCAAATGTCAAAGGAAATGATATTAATATAGACAACAAAGTACATTGGGTATAATGTGGAAATTAAATAATTTATCTAAGTTAACCTAAATCTAACATATTATTTATATAATAAAACTTATTACTCTATTATATTATTTGTATAATTTTCATAATACTACCTACGTCTCATAACTATTTTATTTTTATTTTTTTAAATTATTCAATTTTTATATACTATTGTTATTATTTTTTATTTTTGTTACTTTTTTCTTTATTGTTTAAAATAAGTAGTATATAACTAAAAATATATATTTTAAATGTAGAGTCGGGAATATGGGTTACAACCGGTGGATTGGCCTATTTGACTCGTGAAAAAGTGTATGTTGCAAAATATACAACTCATTTAAAATGGGATAGAATCAACCTGGACTGTATAACCTGTGAGTTATGCGGGTTGGCCCTTTTTTTTAACAATTTTTAGTATGGGTCAACAAGAGAAAGGAAAATTTGAAGCAAGTTCAAAATGAAAATAATGACACTTCATGATTTATAAGAACATGTAAAAAGGCTGGATAAATAATGATACTAAAAAAACCACATGAGTATAATCAAAGAATAAATAAAAATTTAAAAAACTTTCTATTATAGACAACAATGGCAGATTTTTCATCAAATTATTGACTCATACAAATTTATATTATTATATATACAATTCATTGTACATTTGTTAATATAGGTTTATAGAAAATAATTTTTTATCCAAATTTTAAAAATTTAGATTGATTTATATTAAAAAATTTTAAAAATGTATATATATATATATATATTGGTGGGCTAGCAGCCAGTTGACACGTATAAACTGCTAACTCACCACTAATGGATTGGGCTGGAGTTTTCCCAACCTATTAGAAAAGTCCAACTCATAAAAAAAATAGGCTAACCTAACCCATCTCGTTTTTCGTATAACTCAACACAAGCCAACTCATTTGGGCCAGGCTTGCTTGTTTTCCTATCTCTGTTTAAAGGTATACCCAGCTCGTTTGTCCTCCTCTATTTAAAGATATACTGATATAAAAATATATTATTAATAAATATAATTATAGTTTTTTTTTTGGGTTGTTTTGTGTGATAAGAAGGAATCTTTTACTTTTTCTTATGTGGAAAAATTTGCCAATAAATTGAAAAGACAATCGAAATGGGAAAGAAGAGCAAAAGAAATATCCTTACAAACTTCATGCCATTCACTTATTTCCAAGAAGTGACAATAAATGTATCACATTTTATTATGAACTCTTGTTGTAGTGATCGATGTGTCTATCATATAGTGACAAGAGAAAAAATTTCTAGGTGCGGTACATTCAAAGGATATGTATTGTTAGAGCCGTCAAAACGGGTCAAACCTGATGGGTTAGCCCAAAAGACCTGAAAAAATGAGCGGATTCAGGCCTCAACTTTGGGAATAAATACATAATCCAGGTTTTTTGAGCTCGGCCCATGATGAGCCGCCCCGAAAGCCCATTTCTTTTTTCATTGTTTAAAATATTAAAAAAATACATATTATTTTATTAATTAGTGATATATAAATTGTAAAATTTAGATCTTATGTTAGTTTTTTATGAATTATGATAATAATTAATTGTATTAATTCAAATAATTATATAAAAAAATTTTATAAAAAATATTAAAAAATTAAAAAAAAAAAAAAAAAGCCTACGAGACGGCCCGTAGGCCTGATCCCACGAGTTAGGGCTTGAAAATTCAAGCCTGTTTGTCAAATCGGCTTTTTGGCCAAGCTTGATTTGGGTCCAGCCCGAGGCGGGCCAACCCAAATAGGCCAGACCAGCCCGATTTGACAGCGCTATATATTCTATCTAGTTTCAATATTATTACTTTTTCGTAAATCATAATAGTTATCAGTCCGCATAAGAAAGATGAAGTATTAAATATAAAAAATTTATATATGCAAAACTGTAATTATTTGTTAAATAAGCATATATTCAATTTTTTACCCCAACATAGAAGAGAGGAAATACTACAAGAAAATGGTTTGAGAAAATTAACCTTTTGGTCCATGAACTTTGCATCAATTTTGAAATCAGTCCCTGAACTAATTTTTTTTAGATAATGCTCCCTAAACTATTTAACTGTGGTATAGTTAGTCCCTCAACTTTGCATCGATTTTGAAATCAATCCCTGAACTAATTTTTTTTAGATAATGTTCCCTAAACTATTTAACCGTGGCATAGTTAGTCCCTCAACTATTATATTATTTGTAAATTAGTCCCTATGAGTGTCACGTGGCGAGATTGATATGAAACGGCGCTGATGTAACAAATAGAGTTGCTGATGTGGCAGATACGTAGGTAAGAGGTGCTGACTAGGATTAAAGAGTAACTGATTTTAGTCCTTATATTTTACCATAATTTATAATTTAATCCTTAAACTTTATTATTTTTCTTATATTCATCCTCAAACTTTATGTCTATTTAAATAGTCATCATTCAACTATTTAGGGACCATTTAATCCTAATCTACATTCCTTATAATTAAAATATATTTCAATTTGTCAAACTTACTTTTACAAAAAGAATATCCAAACACATCATCTTCTAACAAACTTACTTTTATCCAAACTTTATTTTTACAAATTTCATTTGTAAAAGTAAGTTAGAATAAATGAAATTTGTAAAAATAAAATTTGGATAAAAGTAAGTTTGTTGGAAGATGATATGTTTGGATATTCTTTTTGTAAAAGTATGTTTGACAAATTGAAATATATTTTAATTATAAGGAATGTTGATTAGGATTAAATGGTCCCTAAATAGTTGAATGATGACTATTTAAATAGACATAAAGTTTGAGGATGAATATAAGAAAAATAATAAAGTTTAAGGATTAAATTATAAATTATGGTAAAATATAAGGACTAAAATCAGTTACTCTTTAATCCTAGTCAGCACCTCTTACCTATGTGTCTGTCACATCAGCAACTCCGTCTGCCACATCAGCAACTCTATTTATTACTTCAGCACCGTTTCATATCAATCTTGCCACGTGACACTCATAGGGACTAATTTACAAACAATATGATAGTTGAGGGACTAACTATGCCACAGTTAAATAGTTTAGGGAGCATTATCTAAAAAAAATTAGTTCAGGGACTGATTTCAAAATCGATGCAAAGTTGAGGGATTAACTATGCCACAGTTAAATAGTTTAGGGAGTATTATCTAAAAAAAATTAGTTCAGAGACTGATTTCAAAATTGATGCAAAGTTCAGGGACTAAAAGGTTAATTTTCCCAAATGATTTTTAGTAATAACTTTTAGTGGTGACTAAATTGAAAATAGGACATTCTATGGCGACAATGACCATCATCATTGAAAGTATCTAGTGATACTTTTAGCGGCGACAAAAAAAAGTTACCACTAAAATGGGACATTCTGTAGCAACAAAGTCTATTACCACTGAAAATATTACTTTCACCATATTTTCAGTGGTGATAAAAAGCCATTGCCACTGAAAAGATTTTATTTTCTGTGGTGACAATGATGGTTGTCATAGGATAGTAGGCAATCAGTGGCAACGGCTAATGTTGCCACAAAAAGCTTTGAGTGGCAACAAGTGGCGTCACCACTGAAGATTATATTATTTGTGGCGACATCAAATGTGGCCATTGAATGCTCAATTTTGAGTGGCGGCAATCACTATAACTATAAAAAAAAGTTGGTTTTTAGCAGTGACACTTGATGTGGCTAAGGAAAGTCATACAACTTGCTCCACCTTTTGGGGAAAATGCCCTAATCTCGAATTTAGTGAGAGTCTATACCCTTTCACCTTCTAACTCCTAGGGCAAGGACGACAGTTTAGTGATTTAGGTTGTTAAAGCCTCACCACCTTCAACACTAAGCCTCAAGTGTTGTTTAGTGGACTTTTGGCTATTATCACATGGCAATCATACAACCTCTACAATGCAATCACATGCTTAAAATTCACAAGTTTACAAATCATGTTCAAAGCATCATAATATCATGCAAGCATGCTCGAAAAAAGACAAACTAGTAATATAAGTAATCAAGTGTGAAGAATAACTTACAAGCATGCTTGAAAGAAATCAACTAGTAATACAAGTAAAAGTAAAACCTAGGTTGCCTCAACCTTTTAGCACATGGAGTCATACTACCAGAATGAGCTAGCCTTCAAGAGTATCCACAATTTCAAAGGCCACATGGTACATCAATCAAACATAAACCATATCAATTCCTCACCAATCACTAAAGAACATCCAGAAACTCATAATATAAGGCTTACATTACAACCCCCAAACAAAGAGCAAAGTCTTAACTTCCTCAAGGCATAAACTATGACTTGGATCCAACAAGCTTCACATCCCCATTCTCATTAATCCATACCATTTATTAACTTCAACTTAGTCCAATAACACTTAAATCTCAAATTCCCATTAATTCATGCATAACATAAACCCTTAGGGTTCTACACAAGAAAGCAATTTCCCTAGTCCATTGGCAAGGAAATCATGAACCCACACTTTAAAACATGCATATTTCATGATTCTAGCATACCCCAACTTGAAACTCAAAGTAACTCCATGAATTCATCAACTCTAGCTTTATGAAACTCATGAACATGAAGAAAGAAGAAGAAGAACATGAGAAACTAGCAACTGGCCTTCTACTCCTATTGACATTTTAGACTTCCAAATTTGTGCTCACACCACCTGAAAAATCCCCAAAATACCCTTGGTCAGCCTTAACCTTGTATCTAACCTTCCTAATCTCTTCTTAATTACTTGGGACGTTACAAGTTTGGTTTTTAATACCTTGGTTCTATCTATTATTGAACTTGAATTCATTGATTCAATCATTCAGAACTCACTTATATGCATACATACATAGAGACATGTAAGATAATTAACTCAAGAATATAATATAGGCTGTGAAATCAGTACTCCTAGTAATACTTGTATATTGCAGCAATCCTCCAAGTCCACGAAACAAGAATTTAGATTTTGTTAAAATTTTGTAAAATACCTTTAAAATAAAAAGACAAATAGTGAGTTGACTAGCTCAAAATAACAAAGGTAAGTTATTACCAACTAGTGTTGGCTTTGGTAGAAAGGGTTAGGTTATGCTTAAGTACAAAAAGTCATGTTGAGGCCTAATCCAACTTGATTTGAAATAATTGGAGTCCAACTTAATTCCAAATATCAAGTGATTTGTAAAATAAATAAGGTTGAGGTATCAGTAACTAATTTATTATATATATAAAAAGAGGCTTCGGTTTGGATATCTTCAACAGCATTCTAGCAATGATCTGTGCTTTGGAGCTTGCTCAGTATAAAATATTTTATATCTTTTTTCTTGGTTAGAGTGTTAGCAAATTATTAATTTATAAATATATTAATAAATTAGATATGTTTGTTAGTTGTAAAATTGAAATTGCAACTAACTATTTCCTATATGATTAATATCCTCAATATTAATATCATTTTTTATATCATTTTACTTATATAATAATATTATTGATAAATAATTAATATATCATTTGAAAATTATATTATAATATCATTTAATTATATTATAATAACACAATAATAACTAATATATTTAAATCATAAATAATTCATCAATTAAAGAATCTAATCAAGATAATTATATTTTAAGAATTTAATAATATAAATAAATATCATTTTATGGTTATATTATAATATTATATGTTTGTTTTGATTGTTATATTATAATAACACAATCATAACTGATATATTTAAATCAATTCAGTAATTAAAGAATCTAATAATGATAATTATATTATAAGTATTTAATAATATAAATAACTAATTAATTACTGACCTATAATCATCTATATATATATATATACTCATCCTATAGCGTTCATCATTTGAGACTAATTTCTCTAATTTTTTCTTTGTCAATTACAGATCTTGAAGACTATTTGATGTAGTGAAACTTCGGTGGTATTCCTCTCTTTTTTATGTTGCTAATACTTTTTTTATCTTTTTTTCAATCTATTTATATAGTAGCTAACTTCTAATGGGCACGAGTAGTAAATGAGATGATGCTTGAATGGATTTTTGTTTTATCAATGCTAATTATAGGTTTACCAATGTCTTATATTTACATCATGAGTATATTTTATATGGAATCAATGGCTTTGAATCAGTGCAATGTTAATAAGTCTCTCTCCACCACTTCCTGCATTAGGTAATTTTCCAAATTTACAAGTGTAAAGATTTTTTTTTTCCTTTCTCAATATTGAGAATATTTCTTTCAATTATTTCTCCTTCTATTCATTCTTTTTTTTTTTCCATCCTTCTATTCATTCTCTTCTTTCTTCAAACAGCTTCTCAATTCCTTTTAATATCATCATCATTTCTCATATTGTGCGTATAAGGACACAAACTTCCGATGGCCATACAACAAGCTACTCCAACTAAACTAGCAACTTTGGCAAGGAACATTATTTTATCATCCTTTCGTACGGCTTCGACCCTATCATGAGCAACAGTGTAGAGAACTGTCGTCGATGCTTTCAGAATGGCTCGAAGCTATTGGTGAATATATTTAATATAACTAATATTGATATGATTATAATTACATTTTAAAATGGTGGATATAGGTGATGAATTTCATATTTAATTGTTGGCTTAATTTTGAATCAGCTCATTTATATGATTAAATTAATAAAGTTGTATATCAACAATGTATTATATTTTTTATATCTTATCATATTTAATTCAAATGAATAAATCTAATTGGTTAATATATCACATTTATATTTGTTGGGATACACCCTTGATGAGTATAGAGCTCAAAACATAAAGGCTCAGGCCCAAAATAAAATATAATAAAATTATTTTATTTTTATTTTTAATTTAATTGGAGAGGGAGGGAACGGTTAATAAGAACCGCTCCCTCACACAACGCACACAAAGAAAAACAAGTGAACGTGTGTGCGTATGTGTAGTCGGGTGAGTTTTCAGTTTTCATTTTTTTGGAGACTCTCTGATCGCGAAGGAGAATCTGAAGAAAAATTCTCTTTGAAAAACTCTCTCTCTCTTCCTCTTTGAGAAAAGGCTCTCACTCTTTTCCTCTAAATTCTCCTTCCCGGAGTGTATCTATGGTGAAGCTGTAAACAAAGTTCGAGTGATTTTGTTTCAATCGGTTGGGATTCATTTTATTCTCTCTAAGTGGAAGTATACTTCGTGATCGGTATATATATCTTCCCTTCCTTTTATTTTCTTTCATTGGTATTAGAGCCTGAGTTTAGACTCAGGGAAAATCTATTTCTGCTGCAAAATTTTTTTCTGAGTTTCATAATTTGTATACCGTATATATTTTTCTTATGAAGTTTTTTTGTATAATTTGTATACTGTTTATACTCATGAGATAAGCAAATAGGATTCAGTATAGGGAATCTAAAAATTTAAAAAAAAATTTATACACGGTACAATTTTTTTGAGTACTGTAAGATAATCCCTTTCTAGAAAATAAATATACCATAGTGTAGAGAATAAAGAGATGAAAATAAAACTACTAAAATGGTGTTAAAATCTACACTGGATCGAGAGAAACTGCCGGAAGAAAATCACTGTCTGCGAAGGAGATTCAAAAATTGGGTTTATTGAAATCACAATTTTTTGGACAAAAGGAGGCCACCATCATGTAGAGGACATCGAGAAGAAAAAAACGACACCAAGAACGCCTCAAACGAATGCCGGACAAAGGAGAAAACAGCGAAAAACAGTGGCGGGTTCGTGGGTCCGCCACCGGGTCCATACCGGGTCGGGTTGACTCAGCGGGAGGTCAGGGATGACCTCAGCGATGCGTCGTTTAGGATTTAATTAAAAAAAAAAAGGCACAGATAATGGGCTGCCGTTTAAAAAAAAAAAGAGAATTTTTTTTGGGCCGGCAGCATTCGGCCCTATGATAAAAAAATTTTTTTTTTGGGCGAGACATTGGGCCCTTAAAAAATCTTTTTTGGGCCGAACGTTGGGCCCTATAAAAAAAATAAAAAATAAATAAATAAATAAAAGTGGGGATTGCTGACATGGCACGTGGGGCCCACCAGCACGTGATTGGGCCACGTGGAGGACACTGTCAAACGCCGGCGACGCGTGGAAGATGACTGGCCGGCGCGTGTCGCCTAGATAGCCGTGCACGGTGGCGCGTGGAGTTCACGCACCTCCATTGCGCGTGGGATAACATTTTTTTTCAATTTTTTTTATATTCTGGACTTCTCTGGGCTTGTGGGGGCGCGTGCAAGGGTATTTTTGACCACGGTTTACTTCTAAAAATTCCTAAATTCGAGATCTTCAATTTGATATACTATTTGCCTAGTTTTGAGATAATTTTGGATCTGTCTAGAGCTATTTCAGTACATTTTTTTAATAAAAAATTTTTAATAATTCCTACTATTTTATTGAAGATAAAAAAAATAATGAAGCAGGAGAATTCTGAAAGCACTGAAATAGTTGGATATGGTTCTCCAAGTTATGAGTATTTGGAAGAACTTATTCCAGATGGTGAATTTTTAGATGAAGATCCTGATGAGGAGTTTCTAGAAGGAGAAGAAAATCCTGAGGAACTTCAAGAAGTGTATACAGATCCAAATGGGACAAAGGAAGATGAAATTGTTTTTGAAGAGCCTAAAATTGAAGATCAAAAAGTAGATCAACTCTTTACCCACTATGTAGCACAAGACATAGCAAATAGGGATGCGACAAAAATAAAACATTTAAAAGACTTGTATCCAATTCTTGCAAAGTATTCACACTTTGTGATGAATATGAAAGATGCTGAGTTCTTCACGAACGTCATTCTTAAGTTAAGAGAAAATCTGAATACACAAAACAAGAAATATTCAGATTACACCTGGGTCAATGCGATTAATAAAGCGATAAAAATATCAAATCGCATTCTTAAGAGGAAAATTGTTAATTTATGTTTTCCTATTTGATTTATGTATATTTTTTTATTTATTTTTTTTTGCAATGACTATGTTCTTGTATGGATTTAATATTTTTTTTAATATATGCTTTATTTGAGTGGGAGCTCTTAAAATAAGTTTTTTTTGAGTTAATCATTCTAGTACTTGTATTAAAATCTTAATAGAAAATAATAGTAACATTAGCATCAGTGTGATGGGAGATACACTTGTAGTCTCTTGATCATGCAACTAATGAAATTATTATTATTCTACTATGAAATAATTCAAGTATATGACATTGTATATTGTACTGTGCTACATGTATATTTTATTAATATATTCTTTAGTTCAGCTCAATAATAGAAGTCCTTTATGTGAGATAGTTTCGTAACTGATTTGAGGATGGCAACCAAGAGTATAATGGCTGAGCTAAACAAGGAAGATAAACTAAATGGGGATAATTGGGACATCTGGCACCGAAAGGTTTTATATATATTGGAAGAACAAGATGCTGTAGAGCCACTGACTATAGTCATGGCACAACCAGAAGCCGGCAATACAGCCCAACATAGGAGAGACTAAGAGGTCTACATGGCCTGGAAAAAGAAGAACAGCATAGCACGTATAACTATGCTGGGCACTATGGTCAATGACCTAATGTGTGAGTATGAAAAATATTCAACTGCACAAGCCATGTGAACGGCATTAAAGGATAAGTTTGGAGGTACCTCTACCACCAAACTTAGAAGGCTGACAATTAAGTTTGATACTTATAAGTTAAGGCCTAATACTCCTATGAAACAGCATCTACGAGACATGGCCAGCATGATCAGAGAACTAAAGAAAGCTGGACATGAATTGTCTGACGAACAGCAAATCCAGGCTGTTATAAGGTCACTCCCTTCAAGTTGGGAACACATGAAAGTCAACTTAACCCATAATGAGAATATAAACACTTTTAGTGATGTGGCGAAACACCTGGAGCTTGAAGATGAACGTCTAGAGGCTTATAGAGCATCTGGACAAGCCTATCTGACTAAAGAAGCTGGAACTTCTAACCCTAAGCCCAATTTCAAAAAGGGCAAGAAATATCAAAGAAAGGGTAAGAAGAATGACTCGAAATTTAAAAAGGGAAATAAATCTTTCAAGAAAAGAGGGAAGAAAGGCGGAAAGAAGAAAAAGACTGACCTAAGTAAGGTTAAGTGCTATTCCTACCTGAAAATGGATCATTTTGCAAGGGATTGCCCTGAGCAAAATAAACGTGAAAAGGTATTAGTGAATTATGTTAATTCACATATGTCTTATGTTTCAAGTACTGTTTTTTTAATAGAAACTATTTCTTCTTCTTGGATAATTGACTCAAACTCCACAGACCACGTGAGCAAGGATCGAGGATCCTTTATAGAGTACCGTCGGTTGCTGAATCAAAACAAGTGGCTTTATGTTGGTAACAACGCGAGAATTGAGGTGAAAGGCATAGGAACCTGCAAATTAACTTTGCGAAAGGGACAAACCTTAATCCTCTATGATGTACTTCATGCACCTGACATCCGACGGAACTTAGTTTCTATTTCCTGCTTATTAATTTATGGGTTTAATGTAAATTTTCATGATAAAGTAGCAGACATTTCATTAAGAACAACCTTTTATGGTTCAGCTTTTCTTTCAAAGAAGTTCTTTGTTATGGACATTGTTGATGTATTTTATATGCATGATTGCTTTGTAACTTCTTCCAATTTAAATGTTGATATGAATGCTTGGCATGCTAGACTAGGACATATTAATTAAAGTAGAATGATTAAACTAGCTAAAGAAGGACTGCTAGGTGAAATTGATAAAATGGAAATGTCCTTGTGTGAGCATTGCCTGACTGGTAAAGCAACTAAAAAACCATTTGGAACTAGAACTAGGGTAGAAACTCCGTTACAATTAATCCATTCAGATGTTTGTGGTCCTATGAGTGTGAGGGCAAAATATGGAGCTATTTATTTCATCACTTTCATTGATGATTACTCGCGATTTGGTTATATCTATTTGATATCACATATATCTGAAGCACTAGAATGTTTTAAACGATACATGAATTTAGTTGAAAATCAAATGGACAACAAAATCAAAGCATTAAGAACCGATTGCGGACGTGAATATTTATCAGAACAATTCAAAAAGCTCTATGAAGAAAAGGGAATAGTAAGGCACCTTACAATCCTTGGCACCCCACAACAAAATAGTGTAGCCAAAAGAAGAAATAGAACATTACTAGACATGGTTAGGTCCATGATGGCACAAGCCAATCTACCCATTTCGTATTGGGGAGATGCAATTTTAACAGCAGCCTTCATACTTAACCGTGTGCCTTCAAAATCGGTCACATCAACACCCTATGAGCTATGGACAAATCGTAAGCCAGATTTAAATATTTTAAAACCCTAGGGGTCGGCAGCTTATGTCCATGATACTTCCCACAAATATCGAAAAATAGGTCCAAGAGGGAAGAAATGTATCTTTATTGGATACTCTGAACAATATAAGGGTTACGTTTTCATTGGAGAAAACCAGGATGGGAGTGTCACTGAAATAGAATCTAGAGATGCAACATTTCTAGAAAATGAATTTCCTAGCAGGGGTGAGGTATCGTACTGTATTTCTTTATGAGATACATGAAGAAACTGAGGAACAAATTTATATACCTCAACCTCTTAATTCGAGTGGGAGCTCACGAGGACAAGTACAAGATTCTATTCAAGAACATAATAACTTACAAGAGATCCCACTGCGGAGAAGTAATAGAGAAAGTGTACCAAAGAGACGTTTCCCAATAGAAGGGACTGCACTTATAGTTACCCCACAAGATTATGATGAGCCTAATTCAATACATGAGGCTTTATCATGCCCTGCTAGTAATGAATGGAAGAAAGCAATGGAAGAGGAAATGAATTCAATGAGAATGAACCAAGTCTGGGATTTGGTCAATCTTCCATCTGGACGTAAGGCAATTGGGAATAAATGGATTCTCAAAATTAAGAGAAATGCAGATGGATTGATTGAACGATACAAGGCTCGATTAGTGGCAAAAGGGTATAATCAATAGGAAGGTATAGATTATGAAGATACTTTTTCACTTGTTGTGCGTTTTAACTTCATAAGACTAATTCTGGCAATAGTAGCAAGTTTAAATCTAGAATTACATCAGATGGATGTAAAAACCGCATTTTTAAATGGTGAACTGGATGAAGAAATCTATATGCAACAGCCATTAGGTTTCATTGAGAAAGGGAAAGAGAATAAAGTCTGCAAGTTAAAAAGGTCCATTTTACGGACTTAAACAATCATCCAGACAGTGGTATTTGAAGTTTCACCAAGCTATAACCTCGTACGATTTCCAAATGATCGACGAGGACCACTGTGTATACATTAAGAATTTTCAAAAGAATCTTGTGATATTATCCCTTTATGTGGATGATATACTATTAGCCGGAAATAGTCTAAAATCGATTATAGTTATCAAAGAATGGCTATCTTCAAATTTTAAAATGAAAGACATGGGTGAAGCTGACTATATACTAGGAGTTAAGATCCATAGAGATCATTCAAGAAAGTTAATATCCCTTTCTCAGAAAAATTACATTGAGAAAATTCTTGAGCGATTCAACATGAAAAACTGTAAACCTATGGATACCCCTATTTCAAGAGGAGAAAATCTAAGCCAAGATATGTGTCCTCAGACTGAGTTTGATAAGAAGATGATGGAAAGAGTCCCTTATTCCAGTGCAGTTGGTAGTTCAATGTATGCCAATGATGTGTACAAGACCAGACATATGTTATGCAGTTGGTTTGGTCAGTAGGTACCAATCAAACCCTGGACTGAAACATTGGAAAGCTGTGAAGAGAATCCTGAGATATTTGCAAGGCACAGCAGATTATGCCCTATGTTATCAAGGAAGCGATTTACGCTTGGTAGGATACTCCGATGCAGATTGGGGAGGAGATCTAGATGAGCGCAAATCAACTTCTGGATATATTTTTCTACTAAACAATGGAGCTATATCTTGGTGTAGCAAGAAATAGACTTGTATTACTTTGTCTACCATGGAAGCAGAGTTTGTTGCATATTCTGCAGCAGTACAAGAAGCAGTATGGTTGAAAAGATTCATAAAATATTTAGGGATCATTGGTGATAAATTGGATCTAATTTTGATAAACTGTGATAGCGAGGCTGCCATTGCCTACACTAAAGATCCCAAGCATCATAGTAAGATAAAGCACATAGACACCAAGTATAATTTTGTAAGAGATGCCATAGCACAGAAAAGTGTTACAATTTGCCATATTCCTACACGTCAAATGATTGCTGATCCCTTCACCAAGCCAATACCGAGAGATATATATGTTGATAATGTAAAATCACTTGATATTCGTAGGATATGATGTAATACAAATCTATGTAATGATCAATTATATGAATAAGATTAAGTGCATTTTTTCTATAATTGAGTCATTCGAGTACATATATTTATGAAAAATATACAATGTCTAGTATATCGTACATGTTGATAAGGTTAGCTTTTTCACACGAGCAACTGCTTTTGACACTCATGGAGAGTGGGCAAAGATGAGACATCATTTGTATTTACTAGCAAATTTGTAATAGGGCAGATATGACAGTAAAACAATACAAAATAAGTCGTCCCGATAAAAGAAGAGAATAGGTCGGGATGAGATCCAATAAATATAAATTTTGGATTGAATTATGGATACCCACAATCCATAATACATGTAACCAGATGAGAATTCTCCAACAAAGACATTATGATAAGTGGAAGGATTGGTAGAATTTGGGTTAGATACTGTGTGTGTCTGAACTTAAATCTGTACGGTATTAACAACAAAAACAAAATCGACATACGCTCTTATATGATAAGAGTAACATCGTAGCATGCAATTCATACTGCATGTGTTTATAAAACCACAATTGGGAAGTAAGTGAATAGATCCCTGCTTCATTACTGTGTGAGTCCCAGATAGAAATAAATCCTCTCATTAATGTCCTTATGACTTTGACATTTTTCATGGAAAATGATTCAATGTTAGCTACTTTAGCATATATCCAATGGTCATGATAAATTTGATCAAAAGGTCTTATGCTAGGAAAGCAATTGTTTCATATTGAAATGAAATATGGGTGAAAGGAAGATTATCCGAATAT
This sequence comes from Adenanthera pavonina, assembly GCA_026686845.1. NCBI lineage: Eukaryota > Viridiplantae > Streptophyta > Magnoliopsida > Fabales > Fabaceae > Adenanthera > Adenanthera pavonina. The sequence goes on along the minus strand of JAIVEN010000019.1, from coordinate 2,130,727 downwards.
ATACACACTTATACTGGTGTCTAAGACATGTCCGTTAAGAAGTTATGATGTTAACATCTTAAGCGTAGACACTAAGTATACAAGAGTAAGGCAATCTAAGTTTATATAAAAACTTATGAGGGATTAGATTTGTCATGGATGAAGTGTATATGGGTAAATCTAGGACATTCAAGGCATAATACATGAACGAAATAAATGCGAAATACATAAGGTAATTCAATACTGGTCCTTGAAAAGGATTTCTAGTATAAGAATACCTAATTATAGACGTCATGCCCATGCGGTTACGGTAGAACACCAAGTATGAAATGGAAAGGAAGAATTGTAAGAGGTTAACCCATCAAGTGTGAGTGGGAGATGTTGGGCTGCACCCTTGATGGGTATAGAGCCCAAAACATAAAGGCTCAGGCCCAAAACAAAATATAATAAAATTATTTTATTTTTATCTTTAATTTAATTGGAGAGGGAGGGAACGGTTAATAAGAACCGCTCCCTCACACAACGCACACGAAGAAAAACAAGTGAACGTGTGTGTGTATGTGTAGTCGGGTGAGTTTTCAGTTTTCATTTTTTTGGAGACTCTCTGATCGCGAAGGAGAATCTGAAGAAAAATTCTCTCTGAAAAACTCTCTCTCTCTTCCTCTTTGAGAAAAGGCTTTCACTCTTTTCCTCTAAATTCTCCTTCCCGGAGTGTATCTATGGTGAAGCTGTAAACAAAGTTCGAGTGATTTTGTTTCAATCGGTTGGGATTCATTTTATTCTCTCTAAGTGGAAGTATACTTCGTGATCGGTATATATATCTTCCCTTCCTTTTATTTTCTTTCATTGGTATTAGAGCCTGAGTTTAGACTCAGGGAAAATCTATTTCTGCTGCAAAATTTTTTTCTGAGTTTCATAATTTGTATACCGTATATATTTTTCTTATGAAGTTTTTTTGTATAATTTGTATACTGTTTATACTCATGAGATAAGCAAATAGGATTCAGTATAGGGAATCTAAAAATTTAAAAAAAAAATTTATACACGGTACAATTTTTTTGAGTACTGTAAGATAATCCCTTTCTAGAAAATAAATATACCATAGTGTAGAGAATAAAGAGATGAAAATAAAACTACTAAAATGGTGTTAAAATCTACACTGGATCGAGAGAAACTGCCGGAAGAAAATCACTGTCTGCGAAGGAGATTCAAAAATTGGGTTTATTGAAATCACAATTTTTTGGACAAAAGGAGGCCACCATCATGTAGAGGACATCGAGAAGAAAAAAACGACACCAAGAACGCCTCAAACGAATGCCGGACAAAGGAGAAAACAGCGAAAAACAGTGGCGGGTTCGTGGGTCCGCCACCGGGTCCATACCGGGTCGGGTTGACTCAGCGGGAGGTCAGGGATGACCTCAGCGATGCGTCGTTTAGGATTTAATTAAAAAAAAAAAGGCACAGATAATGGGCTGCCGTTTAAAAAAAAAAAGAGAATTTTTTTTGGGCCGGCAGCATTCGGCCCTATGATAAAAAAAATTTTTTTTTGGGCGAGACATTGGGCCCTTAAAAAATCTTTTTTGGGCCGAACGTTGGGCCCTATAAAAAAAATAAAAAATAAATAAATAAATAAAAGTGGGGATTGCTGACATGGCACGTGGGGCCCACCAGCACGTGATTGGGCCACGTGGAGGACACTGTCAAACGCCGGCGACGCGTGGAAGATGACTGGCCGGCGCGTGTCGCCTAGATAGCCGTGCACGGTGGCGCGTGGAGTTCACGCACCTCCATTGCGCGTGGGATAACATTTTTTTTCAATTTTTTTTATATTCTGGACTTCTCTGGGCTTGTGGGGGCGCGTGCAAGGGTATTTTTGACCACGGTTTACTTCTAAAAATTCCTAAATTCGAGATCTTCAATTTGATATACTATTTGCCTAGTTTTGAGATAATTTTGGATCTGTCTAGAGCTATTTCAGTACATTTTTTTAATAAAAAATTTTTAATAATTCCTACTATTTTATTGAAGATAAAAAAAATAATGAAGCAGGAGAATTCTGAAAGCACTGAAATAGTTGGATATGGTTCTCCAAGTTATGAGTATTTGGAAGAACTTATTCCAGATGGTGAATTTTTAGATGAAGATCCTGATGAGGAGTTTCTAGAAGGAGAAGAAAATCCTGAGGAACTTCAAGAAGTGTATACAGATCCAAATGGGACAAAGGAAGATGAAATTGTTTTTGAAGAGCCTAAAATTGAAGATCAAAAAGTAGATCAACTCTTTACCCACTATGTAGCACAAGACATAGCAAATAGGGATGCGACAAAAATAAAACATTTAAAAGACTTGTATCCAATTCTTGCAAAGTATTCACACTTTGTGATGAATATGAAAGATGCTGAGTTCTTCACGAACGTCATTCTTAAGTTAAGAGAAAATCTGAATACACAAAACAAGAAATATTCAGATTACACCTGGGTCAATGCGATTAATAAAGCGATAAAAATATCAAATCGCATTCTTAAGAGGAAAATTGTTAATTTATGTTTTCCTATTTGATTTATGTATATTTTTTTATTTATTTTTTTTTGCAATGACTATGTTCTTGTATGGATTTAATATTTTTTTTAATATATGCTTTATTTGAGTGGGAGCTCTTAAAATAAGTTTTTTTTGAGTTAATCATTCTAGTACTTGTATTAAAATCTTAATAGAAAATAATAGTAACATTAGCATCAGTGTGATGGGAGATACACTTGTAGTCTCTTGATCATGCAACTAATGAAATTATTATTATTCTACTATGAAATAATTCAAGTATATGACATTGTATATTGTACTGTGCTACATGTATATTTTATTAATATATTCTTTAGTTCAGCTCAATAATAGAAGTCCTTTATGTGAGATAGTTTCGTAACTGATTTGAGGATGGCAACCAAGAGTATAATGGCTGAGCTAAACAAGGAAGATAAACTAAATGGGGATAATTGGGACATCTGGCACCGAAAGGTTTTATATATATTGGAAGAACAAGATGCTGTAGAGCCACTGACTATAGTCATGGCACAACCAGAAGCCGGCAATACAGCCCAACATAGGAGAGACCAAGAGGTCTACATGGCCTGGAAAAAGAAGAACAGCATAGCACGTATAACTATGCTGGGCACTATGGTCAATGACCTAATGTGTGAGTATGAAAAATATTCAACTGCACAAGCCATGTGAACGGCATTAAAGGATAAGTTTGGAGGTACCTCTACCACCAAACTTAGAAGGCTGACAATTAAGTTTGATACTTATAAGTTAAGGCCTAATACTCCTATGAAACAGCATCTACGAGACATGGCCAGCATGATCAGAGAACTAAAGAAAGCTGGACATGAATTGTCTGACGAACAGCAAATCCAGGCTGTTATAAGGTCACTCCCTTCAAGTTGGGAACACATGAAAGTCAACTTAACCCATAATGAGAATATAAACACTTTTAGTGATGTGGCGAAACACCTGGAGCTTGAAGATGAACGTCTAGAGGCTTATAGAGCATCTGGACAAGCCTATCTGACTAAAGAAGCTGGAACTTCTAACCCTAAGCCCAATTTCAAAAAGGGCAAGAAATATCAAAGAAAGGGTAAGAAGAATGACTCGAAATTTAAAAAGGGAAATAAATCTTTCAAGAAAAGAGGGAAGAAAGGCGGAAAGAAGAAAAAGACTGACCTAAGTAAGGTTAAGTGCTATTCCTACCTGAAAATGGATCATTTTGCAAGGGATTGCCCTGAGCAAAATAAACGTGAAAAGGTATTAGTGAATTATGTTAATTCACATATGTCTTATGTTTCAAGTACTGTTTTTTTAATAGAAACTATTTCTTCTTCTTGGATAATTGACTCAAACTCCACAGACCACGTGAGCAAGGATCGAGGATCCTTTATAGAGTACCGTCGGTTGCTGAATCAAAACAAGTGGCTTTATGTTGGTAACAACGCGAGAATTGAGGTGAAAGGCATAGGAACCTGCAAATTAACTTTGCGAAAGGGACAAACCTTAATCCTCTATGATGTACTTCATGCACCTGACATCCGACGGAACTTAGTTTCTATTTCCTGCTTATTAATTTATGGATTTAATGTAAATTTTCATGATAAAGTAGCAGACATTTCATTAAGAACAACCTTTTATGGTTCAGCTTTTCTTTCAAAGAAGTTCTTTGTTATGGACATTGTTGATGTATTTTATATGCATGATTGCTTTGTAACTTCTTCCAATTTAAATGTTGATATGAATGCTTGGCATGCTAGACTAGGACATATTAATTAAAGTAGAATGATTAAACTAGCTAAAGAAGGACTGCTAGGTGAAATTGATAAAATGGAAATGTCCTTGTGTGAGCATTGCCTGACTGGTAAAGCAACTAAAAAACCATTTGGAACTAGAACTAGGGTAGAAACTCCGTTACAATTAATCCATTCAGATGTTTGTGGTCCTATGAGTGTGAGGGCAAAATATGGAGCTATTTATTTCATCACTTTCATTGATGATTACTCGCGATTTGGTTATATCTATTTGATATCACATATATCTGAAGCACTAGAATGTTTTAAACGATACATGAATTTAGTTGAAAATCAAATGGACAACAAAATCAAAGCATTAAGAACCGATTGCGGACGTGAATATTTATCAGAACAATTCAAAAAGCTCTATGAAGAAAAGGGAATAGTAAGGCACCTTACAATCCTTGGCACCCCACAACAAAATAGTGTAGCCAAAAGAAGAAATAGAACATTACTAGACATGGTTAGGTCCATGATGGCACAAGCCAATCTACCCATTTCGTATTGGGGAGATGCAATTTTAACAGCAGCCTTCATACTTAACCGTGTGCCTTCAAAATCGGTCACATCAACACCCTATGAGCTATGGACAAATCGTAAGCCAGATTTAAATATTTTAAAACCCTAGGGGTCGGCAGCTTATGTCCATGATACTTCCCACAAATATCGAAAAATAGGTCCAAGAGGGAAGAAATGTATCTTTATTGGATACTCTGAACAATATAAGGGTTACGTTTTCATTGGAGAAAACCAGGATGGGAGTGTCACTGAAATAGAATCTAGAGATGCAACATTTCTAGAAAATGAATTTCCTAGCAGGGGTGAGGTATCGTACTGTATTTCTTTATGAGATACATGAAGAAACTGAGGAACAAATTTATATACCTCAACCTCTTAATTCGAGTGGGAGCTCACGAGGACAAGTACAAGATTCTATTCAAGAACATAATAACTTACAAGAGATCCCACTGCGGAGAAGTAATAGAGAAAGTGTACCAAAGAGACGTTTCCCAATAGAAGGGACTGCACTTATAGTTACCCCACAAGATTATGATGAGCCTAATTCAATACATGAGGCTTTATCATGCCCTGCTAGTAATGAATGGAAGAAAGCAATGGAAGAGGAAATGAATTCAATGAGAATGAACCAAGTCTGGGATTTGGTCAATCTTCCATCTGGACGTAAGGCAATTGGGAATAAATGGATTCTCAAAATTAAGAGAAATGCAGATGGATTGATTGAACGATACAAGGCTCGATTAGTGGCAAAAGGGTATAATCAATAGGAAGGTATAGATTATGAAGATACTTTTTCACTTGTTGTGCGTTTTAACTTCATAAGACTAATTCTGGCAATAGTAGCAAGTTTAAATCTAGAATTACATCAGATGGATGTAAAAACCGCATTTTTAAATGGTGAACTGGATGAAGAAATCTATATGCAACAGCCATTAGGTTTCATTGAGAAAGGGAAAGAGAATAAAGTCTGCAAGTTAAAAAGGTCCATTTTACGGACTTAAACAATCATCCAGACAGTGGTATTTGAAGTTTCACCAAGCTATAACCTCGTACGATTTCCAAATGATCGACGAGGACCACTGTGTATACATTAAGAATTTTCAAAAGAATCTTGTGATATTATCCCTTTATGTGGATGATATACTATTAGCCGGAAATAGTCTAAAATCGATTATAGTTATCAAAGAATGGCTATCTTCAAATTTTAAAATGAAAGACATGGGTGAAGCTGACTATATACTAGGAGTTAAGATCCATAGAGATCATTCAAGAAAGTTAATATCCCTTTCTCAGAAAAATTACATTGAGAAAATTCTTGAGCGATTCAACATGAAAAACTGTAAACCTATGGATACCCCTATTTCAAGAGGAGAAAATCTAAGCCAAGATATGTGTCCTCAGACTGAGTTTGATAAGAAGATGATGGAAAGAGTCCCTTATTCCAGTGCAGTTGGTAGTTCAATGTATGCCAATGATGTGTACAAGACCAGACATATGTTATGCAGTTGGTTTGGTCAGTAGGTACCAATCAAACCCTGGACTGAAACATTGGAAAGCTGTGAAGAGAATCCTGAGATATTTGCAAGGCACAGCAGATTATGCCCTATGTTATCAAGGAAGCGATTTACGCTTGGTAGGATACTCCGATGCAGATTGGGGAGGAGATCTAGATGAGCGCAAATCAACTTCTGGATATATTTTTCTACTAAACAATGGAGCTATATCTTGGTGTAGCAAGAAATAGACTTGTATTACTTTGTCTACCATGGAAGCAGAGTTTGTTGCATATTCTGCAGCAGTACAAGAAGCAGTATGGTTGAAAAGATTCATAAAACATTTAGGGATCATTGGTGATAAATTGGATCTAATTTTGATAAACTGTGATAGCGAGGCTGCCATTGCCTACACTAAAGATCCCAAGCATCATAGTAAGATAAAGCACATAGACACCAAGTATAATTTTGTAAGAGATGCCATAGCACAGAAAAGTGTTACAATTCGCCATATTCCTACACGTCAAATGATTGCTGATCCCTTCACCAAGCCAATACCGAGAGATATATATGTTGATAATGTAAAATCACTTGATATTCGTAGGATATGATGTAATACAAATCTATGTAATGATCAATTATATGAATAAGATTAAGTGCATTTTTTCTATAATTGAGTCATTCGAGTACATATATTTATGAAAAATATACAATGTCTAGTATATCGTACATGTTGATAAGGTTAGCTTTTTCACACGAGCAACTGCTTTTGACACTCATGGAGAGTGGGCAAAGATGAGACATCATTTGTATTTACTAGCAAATTTGTAATAGGGCAGATATGACAGTAAAACAATACAAAATAAGTCGTCCCGACAAAAGAAGAGAATAGGTCGGGATGAGATCCAATAAATATAAATTTTGGATTGAATTATGGATACCCACAATCCATAATACATGTAACCAGATGAGAATTCTCCAACAAAGACATTATGATAAGTGGAAGGATTGGTAGAATTTGGGTTAGATACTGTGTGTGTCTGAACTTAAATCTGTACGGTATTAACAACAAAAACAAAATCGACATACGCTCTTATATGATAAGAGTAACATCGTAGCATGCAATTCATACTGCATGTGTTTATAAAACCACAATTGGGAAGTAAGTGAATAGATCCCTGCTTCATTACTGTGTGAGTCCCAGATAGAAATAAATCCTCTCATTAATGTCCTTATGACTTTGACATTTTTCATGGAAAATGATTCAATGTTAGCTACTTTAGCATATATCCAATGGTCATGATAAATTTGATCAAAAGGTCTTATGCTAGGAAAGCAATTGTTTCATATTGAAATGAAATATGGGTGAAAGGAAGATTATCCGAATATATACACACTTATACTGGTGTCTAAGACATGTCCGTTAAGAAGTTATGATGTTAACATCTTAAGCGTAGACACTAAGTATACAAGAGTAAGGCAATCTAAGTTTATATAAAAACTTATGAGGGATTAGATTTGTCATGGATGAAGTGTATATGGGTAAATCTAGGACATTCAAGGCATAATACATGAACGAAATAAATGCGAAATACATAAGGTAATTCAATACTGGTCCTTGAAAAGGATTTCTAGTATAAGAATACCTAATTATAGACGTCATGCCCATGCGGTTACGGTAGAACACCAAGTATGAAATGGAAAGGAAGAATTGTAAGAGGTTAACCCATCAAGTGTGAGTGGGAGATGTTGGGCTGCACCCTTGATGGGTATAGAGCCCAAAACATAAAGGCTCAGGCCCAAAACAAAATATAATAAAATTATTTTATTTTTATCTTTAATTTAATTGGAGAGGGAGGGAACGGTTAATAAGAACCGCTCCCTCACACAACGCACACGAAGAAAAACAAGTGAACGTGTGTGTGTATGTGTAGTCGGGTGAGTTTTCAGTTTTCATTTTTTTGGAGACTCTCTGATCGCGAAGGAGAATCTGAAGAAAAATTCTCTCTGAAAAACTCTCTCTCTCTTCCTCTTTGAGAAAAGGCTTTCACTCTTTTCCTCTAAATTCTCCTTCCCGGAGTGTATCTACGGTGAAACTGTAAACAAAGTCCGAGTGATTTTGTTTCAACCGGTTGTGATTCATTTTATTCTCTCTAAGTGGAAGTATACTTCGTGATCGGTATGTATATCTTCCCTTCCTTTTATTTTCTTTCAATATTAATTACCAACAACCACTTATTTAATTAATTCATCTTAATATCCAAATAACAAATAATAATATATTACTTTCAATCAATTCTAAATGTTGAAAATTGAGTATATTCATTTAATATCAAGATTGATTCATTTAAAAGAAATTAAATATGTTACTTATACTAAATTTTTGAATTTCAATTTTTATTAAATTTAACAATCCCATATAATTATACAATTTTACAATTCAAATTTTATTCTATACTAATTGGTTTGATTTGAAAGTTTTAAAATTAATCAATTCAAATTTATTGCAGTTTATTTTTTACTTGATTTTGTTATAGTTAATTGATATCATAGGATTTCATGTCGCCTGATGTGACATCTGCATGTTTAAAACCATGCTTAAAGGGTGAATGTGATGTACCCCACATGAAGGTGCTATTTTAAGAGGAGTCATGAGAAAAACATGACTGCAAAAAATATGGCATGTAAAATATTATATGAATAATATGAGTGGGATAAAGCGGTAATTTCACATGCTTGAATCTTAAATGAAATTAATTTTCCTTATGATCCTTAGAAGGAATTATATTTGGTTCTTTATTGGAATTAATTCATCCTAAAGTCCTTAGTATGAATTAATTTCACCCAATAAAACTTATGCAAAGTACTTATCAAATAGAAATTCTTGATGAACTGAATCCAATGGTATAAGTTTTGGTTTACTAAGAGGTCTAAATTGAAAAATAAATTGATTTATAAATACAGAGATAAGTGGATCCATGAGTCAAAAGTAAATAGTAAAAGTTTTTTGACCTTATAAGTAAATATTTTTTTATAGGTGAACTAAACAACTAGAAATCTTAAACTCAGATATAATTTTTACTGCATACAGAAATGTAAATAGCATCTACAGAAAAAGTCTACCCTATGTAAAAAAAAATGTAGAATCCATCCACACCTATGAAAAATTTATTTGATCATTGGAAAGTTATTTCCTCATTCTTCCTTCTTTTTAGTCAAATTACATAGGGAATCAAAGTGTAATTTTTGCTCCCTTTTTTTTCCTTCCTCTTCCTCTCCCTCACGTTGCATCATGCCATTTGGAGCAAATTGTGACTCTCTTTTCCTCTCCTCCTACACTTGTTCAGCAAGGAGATATGATATTCCTCCTTCTCCCGCGTAATTCAGCACAGGAATTTTGCTCTCTTCTTTTCGTTTCTTCATGTCCGTTTCTGCCAAGAAAAATCAAGGATGAATCAGCAAATTAAAGTAAAAAAAAAAAAAAAAAGTGGCCGCAAACTACTTGGAAAGAAAGGCTTTAAATTTGGACCATTAAATCATGAAGAAGATGGACGGTGAGGATCATTTTCCAACCTCTATAAATATGAGACCCCCTCTCCATTCTTCCCTCATCCTGAACGAAACTAAGAAGCCCAAGTGAGAGAGAGAAGCTGAAAGGAGAAGGAAGAAATGAGAAGGAAAAGAAGAAAGGAAAATATAAGGAAGCAAGGTAAGAATTTCCTTCCAAATTCTGAATTTAAGGTTTAGGTTTTATATGGGAAAATGAGGGTTTCATGTAAACAAGGTGGTAGAAAGCAAGAACTAGTTAAGAAAGAAGAGATTGTATGTGATTGTTGGAAACTCTTCCTTTTTATGATAATTTTGGCCATGCCTAGAATTTAGTGAAGGAATTACATGTTTCATAAAGTTAATATTAGAAAAGCATGCTCCTATAGGATTGAAGTGTGATAGCATGAATTATGGCATAAAAGAAAGGAAATTTCTTCTTGTGCCTTAAGAAGACCAGTTTCGGCCAAGAAGAAAAAGTGAAGGCAGGAGATGAAATTTCATAAAACTATGGTTAGAAATGGACTCTATCCAAATATATTTTAGGTCAAGATAATAATTTTAAACTAAAAGTATTTTTTATATAATCCTATACCAATTTAATGACAATTTCAGCAAAAATACTTAATCAGTATAGGTAAATTTAATCAGTAAATGGTATTTTGGCCCATAAAAATTATTAAAGCAATTTTTAGTAAAAAATGAACATAAATGGTGTCTGGAATAGATTGAGACACCAAGGGAATTATGCCAATTGCTTTTGATAAAGTTAATCAAGGATCAGTAAAAAAAATAACCATGATTTACTATGTATTTGATATCTTTCCTAAAAGCCTTGGATTAAGTCATCCTATTCAGCCATTCTGTTCCTCAAACACATCTGGAATAGCAGCTCTTGAGGGAGAGAAGAGCACAAAAATATCAAGAGAGAAAGAAGAAGCAAGAGACCAAAGTTGGTACCCAAACTACTAAAGTAAGTTTTTATGGTCATTTTGTATATCCAAGTGCTTCATCAGGTTGCCATAAAGTATTTTCTCTTTTATCTCACTTCAAGCTTCAGCCATGGTGAACCCTAGAGAGAGAAAGTTGAGCTATAGCAAAATAAAACCATAGAAAAGCTTGGAAATGTTTAAAAATGCATGAATGTACAAGTTGCTTCAATTTCATGGAGTAAATACTTTTTTTGCGTTTTCTTCTAATTTTTGGCTGACTTAGGGTTCAATATAGACTTGGAATCTTAAACTTTTGACCCCAAAAATGGATTCCTTGGATCCAAAATAGGTTAGAATAATTATGTTGTACGAGAAAATGTAAAAAGAAAGCAAAGTGAAAAATTAGAGTTAAAGTGAGTACTTTATAAAGGAAGTCAAGCAATCAGTGACTTAATACTTTGTTTTATGATACTATAGGATTCCAAAAAGTGTTAAGAGATTAAAGGAAGGGTGTGTAAAGTTTGAGAATCAAAGGAAAGCTACAAGATAGTTTACTACCCTATTATGTTCAATGTTATCATGCTTTATTTTCATGACTTTATAACTATGTCATATATTTGTTTGAATGTTTTCTAATTGTTTTGCATTGTTGGCTGGTTGATTGAAGGTTTTGTGACTCTAGGATGTCCAATTTATAAGGTGTTACTATACCAAAATTTTTATGAAATTGTATGGCATATTATATTCCTGTGACTTTTATTGATAATTTTATGAAATGTAAATGATAATGTGAATGTATGATTGGGTGTAACTACTGAGATTTTTTGAATCTCATTCCTTTCCAAATGACTAATCTTGATAGGGTCAAGGTGTGTGAAAGATCAAGGCAAAGCTAAGTGGATGAAGATGGAGCATGATTATTGAGAAATGGAGCCGATTATGATGTATTATTTTGGTAAAATGTATAAAATTATGTATAATGTTATGAACTTAACTTAGTATGGTTATGTTTTTATGAACCTTGCATGATGTTATGTATGGATTTGGAGCATAAAATGATGATGTATTATGTTTATGAAGTTTATCATATAAGTTCTGCATGAGTTTGTTCAAGATGACCAATGATGGTTAAAGCATGGGCTCTCTATTCGAAACATGGTATTGTGTGCAAGTGTTATATATATTCTGAAGAGATTTAAAATTGTCCAAAGATACCTCATTTGGATGTGTGTGTTAGTTGTTATGAATTTTAGAAGTTAACATTGAACACTAGACAGTGTAGGAAAAATTGAAACTTCCACTATAGGTACTAGTTATTTCCAAAGGCAATATGAAATTGTGTAAAACTCTAAAAATTCGTTGATTTGTATTTGAAAATCTCTATGTCTTAAGTTTAATATGCCACTGATTTAGAAGTGATTGGAGCTATATAATGAGAGATATGTAAGTTTTCTTAAAACTATTTTAGTAGAAGTTAAGTTCTGGCTTTTAATAGTTCAAGCAAATACCTCACCCAATTCCAATAGAATAAATGTACAACAAAAATATGTCTAGAAAGTAGACACACAGAATTTTCCAATGACATAAATATAAATAATTTGGTTTGAGGTAGTATGAAATATGAATTTTTAAATTTAAAGCCCAAATTCTGGATAAAAGAAAAATGATCAAATATACAATAAAATTTGGGTATTAAACTGTATGATTTGGCCAAGTTAATACTTTATTTTATATTTTTCCCATGTGTAAAATATTTTAATCTAATTTTATAGTCTTAAATCACTCTAATACAATTTTTGTATAATTAGTGATGAATTTTCAAAATTCGTCGAGAAAAATGAAAAAGGCCCGGTGAACATCACCATGAAATTTGGAAATTCTGTTTTTAATCTTTATTAATTCAAGCTTCTAAATCATGATGAAATGACTTCATAATAGTCTAATACATGGGAAAATGGACCAGGTGTGACATTAATGATCTAAAAGCAAAGCTATTTACTGAAATTGTTTTTGACTGAAATGACTAGCTATTTTGGAATATGATATAAAATCATATAACACTTCAAAAATTTAGTGATTTGTATGTATGGATAAAACTACATTTAAGATTGATATGTTACTGGTTTGAATGTATTTCAAGTTATACAATGAAAGATATGTATGTTTTACCAATACTGTTCCATTAAAAATTATTTTGACTCCTAATGGTTTATAATAATGCTTTGTCTTGTATGAGTAGAACAAATACACAAAATAAATATAGTTAAAAAGTAGGCATGTAGAACTTTCACATGACATAAAGACTATACAAAACAACCGTATGTAGTATGAGATGTGAATTTTTAAACTTATATGTCAAAATCTGAATAGAAATTGGAAGCTAAAAATAAATAGTAAAATTAAATGAATAAACTGTAGGAATTGGAGTGTTTAAATATAGTTTCATATTTTTCCCAAAAATTCAAGGTGTGAGAGATTTTTAGAGACTTTAACCACATTCAAATGATTTTCATGTATTTAGTTATAATTTTTTAAATTTCGCTACACAATAACATAAATAATGCACGAAAATAAGATTGTACAGTTTTGAAGTTTTAGTTGATTCAAGTTTTTTTTACTTTCGAATGAGGCAATATTAATAAAAAAAAGTGTCCAAAAATGATAGGTGATACGTACATATTATTTAAAAAAAATACTAATAAAGGTGCGATTATACCAATACTAATACACTGGATCCCATAAAAAAGGTACTAATAAAGTCATTTTCTTTGTTTTTTTCACGAGTATTAGAGTTTCACGCTTATTTTAAATTATTTGTGAGTAATTTCAACATCCCGTGCACAGCAAGAGATTGCTTTTGTAGAAGTTTTGTGCTTCAAAACTTCGTTCAATGTGAAATATTTTATGTATTTTTTTTTTTTTGCTTCGATATCAACAAAGTAATTTATAATATTACAAAATTAAAAATTACATATATATATATTAGATTATAAAATTAGATAATATCTGTTATTTTTAAAATTGCAATCGTAACTAACTATTTTATATAATATTAATATCCTCAATATTATAAATATCTTTAAAAATATTAGTTTACTTATATAATTATTAAATAATAATATCATATTTATTGTCCAGATTTATAGATAAATAACATAACTAAAATAAATTAAATTATTGTAATTAATATTTATGACGACAATATATTTGATTTTTTTATTTTGTTTTTTTGATTTGATATTATATAAAATTTTAAAAAAAATATTTGAATTTTAAAAATAACTAATGATATAATCAATCCATCTCTTGTAAAAATTATATCATAATAACTTATGATTATATTATAACATAGTCGTAATAAATATATTGAAATCATAAATAATTTTATAATTATAGAATATAATCTAAATAATCTAAATAGTTATATTATAAATAATTATTAATTGAACTATGTTTATCTATATAACCATTCAATCACTGTTTTCCTCATTTAAGCACATCTTCACTTAATCACATCACATCTTTTCTAATTAAAAATAATCTAAATTTGTAGGTCTGGAAGTGCTACAAAAAATATAAAAAATAATTTTAAAATACAGATGTGGTTAAAGAAAGCATGATAAGCTGTAGCATTAATTCAAGAATTATGATTCTTGACCATCCAATAAATTATTGTTGAATGAAATTTTAAAGCTATAATAAATTATAAATAATTAAATTCAAAATATTCTAATTAAAAAATTATAAAATATCTTACAAAATTTGAATCTATATCAAATGTAAATGGACAAAAAATATGATATTAATTTGATTTGATCAAGAAAAATTTCACAACTTTTATTTTTCATTTAATAAAATTAAAATCAGAAAATTAAAACATCGGTATTTTTCATGAATAATTTAATTAATCATAATAAATTAAAATAAAATTTTTATAGTATGTACTCTTTGTTAAGTTCATCTTTAAATCCACCGTTCAGAGTTCTTTATTTGATAGCATATTGTGATCCATTCAAAATAAAATACTCAGAACAACAAATGAAATAAAATTTAAAATAAAAGTATTCACCTTTAATATTAATGCAAAATAATTTAAAGAAAGAGTTTTCTACTTGATATCGATCCTTGATTTTCTAATTTATTCAATATTTTATTATAATATTGAATTATATTGAAAAAATTAATAAGGGTGCACTAACATTAGAATAAAATTTCATTTGCAATATATATTTAATTAAATACTTCAAAAAGGTAATTGAACTTACAAGAACATCCCGAGCAAAACGAGAGACCAAACAATAATGGTAAAAATCATGCATATTCACAATGTCAATTAAGATGACAAATAATTTGTCCCTCTGCAACAAAATTTAACTGTTACAAACTTACAATGATATTAAAACGACAGTGACCAAACTACAAATTTTTGAAACTGTAAGGTCTCAATTGTAAATTTTCAAATTATCTGAACAGAATAAAAAAAATTTTGAGTGAATCCCTAATCACCCCAACAATAATTTTTGCAATCGCTTTCAACTATACAAGCCTATACAATTCCTTTCCCAGGTTAAGATCACAGATATAATTATATTCTATATATCTAATACCAAAAAAATAATGCTTTCCTAATAAGAGAACTAACGGCATTCGTGCAACATGATTATTTGATGTTGTTGGTTAGGTTAATTGGCTGCAGCAAGAGTTTTGCCTTGAGAATTTGGAGACGTGGAGGATAGAAGAAATGGCACCACTGTGTTTGATCAAATAAGCGATGAAAGATAACCAAGCAAATGCACACGTAAATATAGATAAGTAGGATATCATGGGAACCTTCCACGTTAGGTGGTTTTTCCATTTAATATTGGTTAAAAAAAATACTAACTTACAAGAGTAAGCAAGAAATAGTTAATTCGAGGAATATATAACTTAATTACCTTCACAACAGGGCCAATTCTGAATGTGCCCATGACCTCCTCTTTAGACACCAACGTCAAGAAGAGGAATAAGAGCAAAAGGAATCTGAATGGACTGAACCACATTGAGCCACTCATTCAAAACATCCAATGACCCTTCAGATATGTTAAACACAACAGCCACAATCATCGTAGGCACAATCACGAGGTTCCTCGTAATCAAAGCTCTTAACCATTTCTTCACACGCAGTTTCAGAATCCCTTCTGTGATAAACTGTCCAGCATACGTACCAGAAATTGTACTGCTTTGTCTTCCTGCTGGCAACCCTATACCCCATATGTAGAGAATAGGGAAGAACCCTTCGCCGTACTGTTCATGAAGGTACTGGACAGCGTTTACAAGTCCGATGGTGTTGGCTTGTTCTGTGCCGAAGCAGTCATCACTGAGAGGTTGATGATGAAGGTGATGAGAAGTGCGAGTGAGGATTCGATTGAGTAGTAGTTTAGAGCCTCTTGAACTCGGCCTTTGTTTTGTATGTCGATGATCCTGGATTGGACCAGAGCTGAATGGAGGAACACGTTGTGTGGGATTATGACACAGCCTATGAGTTCCATGCAGCTTGACGAAGCGTCTTTGGGACTAAAATACCTGTATGAAGTACAAATGTTACATGAACTATGAACGTATATACCTGCTCACACGTGTATATATTTCTTGTTTATGATTATATTTATGGGTCAGTTTGTGGATGCGATCACTTTAGTGTTTGTGGACAAATTTCTACATAAATGATTAATTAGATAAACTAGATATGAGTTACGTGTATAGAGTTTAAGATGACTCGTACTATTTATCTTATGAATAATGTGATTTTCTAGAGATTAATATTCACGATTATAATGTTCGATTTGCACGCACACATAAGAAGTTGTTTAGCATTAGGCTTTGTGTCGATGAACATCCACGCAAAAGAAATTGTCATATATAATTCCAATGAATACTGCAAAAACACCTTCCAGCTTCCTCACTCCATAGTTCTCCAGAAATAGGAACACAAATCTGTTCAATAGATAAGCAGATCAAGAACAGTAGTGAACCCCCAACTTTTCATCTTTTAATTTAAACTTAGATTTGTGAGCAATCAATTAAAACTCTATATATATGTATAATTTAGTGCAAGTAGTTGCTGTTAATTCGGCTTCAGAACATATATACACCGCTTCACCCTTTTGAGTGTAAGAAATATTTAACTTAACTCCATGAAATTGTTTGTCGCACCCGGAAAAATACGACTAAAGGAAAAAGAGAACAAATCTGGTTTTCTCGCGAAAACCGACTTGTGAGGAGTCGCCACCAAAATTTTGAGGAAAATTTTGAAAAACCGAATTAGAGAAGAAAAGGATGGTCTGCGTAATCAGAGTTGTATTCGAGAGTCGATTGTGCGCGGGAAAGGTGTTAGACATCCCACAACACCCATTCCTTGGAACGGTTACCTTACATTAATTGTGCAAATTAATATAGCTTTAAAAGTATTTTGGTCTTCCTTTTATTATTCACATGCAAGAACAAGGGTAGAGAAGAAATTAGGAAAATTTGAGAAATTTGAAAAACAAAATAAAGAAAATAAATTACATTAGAAATTGAGGAGATTTAAGAAAAAATGAGGAAAAGCAATTGGGAAAATAAATTGAAAAATATTTATTTATTTACAAAGGCAGACTTGACCCAGGATCAGAGCCTGCGGCCTATGTACCCGCGATGGGGATCAAAGTCCACATAGTTCGGGACTAAAAATACATGTTAGTTGGTTGATATTTTTTAATTATAAAATTATTCTAATAAGAGAAAGTTAATTGAAAATAATTTAACTTTTTGCAAACAAAACAATTTTCTGAGATTGAGTTAGTGCGTTTTAATTGGCAAAAACATAATTTAATTTCTCTTACTTACTCTTATTTTATTTTGTTTGAAAATATATTTTTTCTTTAATTTTTGAAATGATATATTTTTGTATTTTTGGAAATTTTCTTTTAGAGGAAAAAGACAATCAATCTACCTATTACAAATTCACAGTTGTGCTCGATAGATCGATTCCTTAATTATTTGCAGGAGTTCTAAACCTCGCGACACAAAAATTTTATTTTAAAACGCCATATAATAATCTTGTTAGATATTTTAAAATGAGATTTGAAAAACTTCTCATTATTTTTATCATTATTATTATTTTTTTGAAATGTAGTTATTTTCTTTAGAGAGAATTATTTAACCGATATATCTACGTGGATTTGTAATCTCACGCGACAACTCAGCAAATCAGAATACCTACGCGAGTTCCAAAATCTCATGTGGTGTGATTATATAAGCAATTATTAATTTTTTGTATTATGTTATAGGAGAATAAGATTTTAGTAAAAGAAAAAAAAAAGAAAAAAAGAAGAAGCCGTTGGGGCTTCTAATAAAAGGACAGGAGTACACTCGCAGACTTTGTGAATATGCAAGCATCACCAATTTGCAACGTGAAAATTAAGTCATGCACACAACTCATTATAACTCAATGTTAACCACAACAATGAAGTTGACCCAAAACAAAATTCCATGCACATACACCTTTAAAGCCCATTTCCCTATCGTCTCTGCTTCATGGATTGTTAGTTCCAAAAAGATAAAATGCCTCACAAATTTATCACGATTTGTTCTTTTTGTAGTTTTTATAAATACAAGTGCAACAATAACGAGCAAAATTGGAACTGAAAGATAAAGCAACACCTGCCTTGTATTTGATCTACTCAAAGATCATCAACAAGGCTGCAGACACAGTTTCCTTTAGCTATACAAGCATCATTCAAAGTATCATATTGATTCATTTTCAGCACCTAGACTCATTCCCCAAACTGAACTTGTTATTAAGGTCATCGCAGTTTCAGATTTCCACAACCCCTGTGCATATATGAAAAAATCTCTACCCAGGAAAAGCACAAAGGATCTTTTTTGCCATAAAAATGCAACCTTTGTCACTGGCTCAACAAAATATGCAGCTCAAGGGCCTTATTTTATACCTCAAACATGACATGTTAAACGAAGAAAATGCATAATCTAAAAGCTCAGAGGCATATGCTAGCAAACACAATGATACCAAAGGAAGAATTCCTATGCAAAAGGGTCCTAAAATTTGGACAACAATGCTCTATTTACAGTCATGCAGTGATACCATAACTCATAGACAATCACCAAATACACCCAAAGGAACACATTTGAGTCCTGGACACTTAACATACTAATGAGTGGTTTAATCTATGATTGGAAATTCAAACATTTTCGAATATTTGACAAGTATATAAAAAGCATCACATATCATGTTTCTCTGTCAAGAATGCCAAGATCCCAACTAGAAATCTGAACCATTAAACTCAACTCACCCACAGTAAACGTGTCCAAACGTTACCCAGCGTTTCGGTTCATCATGGTGGCAGCCCCATCTCCTATTGGCAAGAACAAAGCAAATAGGAAGGGGAGAGTGTTACCTCGACTTTAATGGTTCGGATTCCTTTCTCCAACAACTCTGCCCTCCTTAATTTCTGTGGTCCCCTTTTGCTTCTCGGCGTGGCCCTATTGTGATTTGTCCTTCCTTCGTATTCTCTCCCGCGGTCCCAATTTCTCCGCCTTCGTCCTCTTCCTCTGTTCTCTTCTTCACCCTGCGGCTCCTCTATTTTATCTCCATTGTGCCCAGCCTCCAGTTGCTCTCTCAGTCTCGCACTCTTCTCTGTCTTTTTTTTTAAAATTAATTAATATCTTTTTTTTTTGTAAAAATTTTATTATTTTTGTTATATATAAAGAGAATTTTTTTTGTTTTTCAAATTTTAAATGGGAGAGATTGGATAAAATAAGAATAGAGGGATGGGATTTTTCTTTTATTTTTTTTTTATAAAAAAGATAGGATTTCATTTTTATTTTTTTCTAGGAAGAAAATGATTTGATTGATTGATTGATTAAAAAAAAGAAAAAAAAAATAGAGATAGGATTTTTGAACTCCTCATAGAAGAGAGATTAGATTTGTAGAGTGATCTTTTAAAGTTTGAAAAATTTACATTTATTTTAAAATTAAATTATAATTATTAATTTTCTTACATAAAGTGAATTTTTATTTTTTTTATTTTTTAATTTATATATTATTTTTTTTATATTTGGACAAAATGGGGTGTTGACATTATTTTCTAGACTCTGCGAAACTAATTTCTTAAAATAAAGAGAATATCAGCTATATTTTTCTTTATTTTGAATATCAGAAATATTTAACTAAACTGAATGGATTTTAGCTTCAAAGGAGTCAATATTTCAGAATCTTTTACGTTCCTATCCAAGGCTGTGATTACCACTCGTGCTCAAATCGGTAAAAACCCATGACTCAATCTTGGTAGCAATGGCACTCCCAATAACCTCTTGAATATCAGTAGCTACCAATGCCATTTCTGCCATCACACACAGCACCA
This sequence comes from Adenanthera pavonina, assembly GCA_026686845.1. Taxonomy (NCBI): domain Eukaryota; kingdom Viridiplantae; phylum Streptophyta; class Magnoliopsida; order Fabales; family Fabaceae; genus Adenanthera; species Adenanthera pavonina. Next base: position 2,110,523 of record JAIVEN010000019.1, on the reverse strand, counting down.
ACCTCGCCCACTTCGTGTACTCCTCCAGGCACAGCACCGCCAGGTGTCTCCCAGTCGCCACCCCAAGCCTCGCCGACAACAGCTGTATCAGCAGCCCCATGATCGTCGTCCACATCAGCAGCCCGGCAACGAGTACCCTCCAATGGCTACTGCTTACAAATCACCCTCCAGATTCCCTGGGTCTAAAAACGCCACGCTCATCAACAACCCCGGCCCCGTGAACAACCACAGCTTCCGCCATGAGAATGGTGGCATCGCCGTGGAGTTTGCACCAGGCTGGAAGACTCCAAGTCGAATATCTGGACCTTCACCTTGTCTGCATACACAACTTCATCGTTCTCATTGTCATTGTCCTCCATGTGGGAGGGCCATGGCGACTCCGGGAATCCCCAAGGTGGCAGAGATGACAACAGTATTGTCTCGCATTGTTGTAGCAGAATGTTCTCTTCTGCTTCTTCATTTTCTTGGCCTCCTACTTGTTTAACATGTTTGACTGACTCATTATGCACCATGGATAATAATATTGCAGGTTTTGACTCTGTTTTTGATATTAGATTCTTGGATTTGGAGAAGATGGAAGGGAATGAGCAGAATAATATGGATATGTAACGGACAGAGAGAATCAAGGGGTATAAAAGTAAAGACTATGTACTGTTTTGTGCATAAAAGTAAAGACTGTGTACTATATTTATATACCGTAATTGCTATGTTTTCGATCAGGGTTTAAACGAATTTGGTGAGATTTTAACGGTTGGTGGGATCACGTTTAGCTTTACAGCAATTGAAGCTAATGAATGTGAAAACAACTAATATAAGACACTGATCTCTGGGGAGAAAATAGATTCTCAGAAAATTAATAGATTCAATGAGTGGGAGAGAAACTTAATCCAAGAATTCATCGCTCATTACATTACATATGTTAATAGTTTATCGTGCATTACAATATTACATATATTATATTCTCTTATCTGTTGGATCAAACAGAGACCTAATTTCCAATAACAGTGGATAATATGATTTCAAGCAAAATCCAAATTTGGGATGCTGATAGGTTCGTAAAGATCAAAATGCAGACTGAGTGATCCACCATGATCATCTTCAAACTGCATGCATGCAGCAGAAGTTTGGTAGAGAGACAGAGCTATGAGATTCTATAGATAGCTGGGTCAACTATTTACTTGTTAATATATTTTTGGAAAAGTAGTGGATCGGTACAGTTGAGGGGGCCAAAAAAAAGATTTGGTTAACTTACCGCCCAAGGTTGTGTTTTTCCTTTTGGTTTTTTAAGTTTTAATAAATAAGATTATCCATATATGCTAATTTTTTTTTCCTTTTTTAAAGCAAGAAAGTTTATGTGATTTGCTTGTAACAGTATTTACCTATCAGCTACTAACAGGATGTTCATACTGGCAACGAGGTTCGAACTGATATTTTTTCAATACAAGTCGTATTCTAGCTAACCTCATGCGTCTTCTTTTTGTTTCTATATTAAATGATGCTTTTTTTGTACAAAAAAATGATGCCTTTTTTTTAAAAAAAATAATGGTGCTGACGTGGATGCTTGTATGGAATTGAGTCACCATCTATATAAGCATTTTTTGTCCCAATCAGCTCAACGCAGTTAGCACAACTTAACTGGATGTGGGGGTGAATTACTAGATTCCTAAAATAGGGACTAACGTTGCAAATGGAGGAAACTATAGGGGCTGATTTATAAGTTTTCAAAGTATAGGAACATGAAAAAGGTGTCAAATATAGAGTCTAAAAGATCAATTTTTTGAATTATGAATTATTTATTTAATTTGAAGTCGACATTTATCAATTATGATTTTGTTTTTGTTTCATTTCTGTTAATAAAAAATTAATACCTTTCAATATTTTTTGTTTATAATGGATATTTTAATTATTCATTCAATCAAATTTTTATTTTTATTTTAACAGTATTTTTATTAGATTATAATAATTTTTATTTCTATTACTTTTTGTTTCTTTGAAAATTTTTCTAATCTATTAAACACTGAATTAATAATAAAGTCTCGAAATATATGTATTTGTAAGCAAAAACATTTGGTTCACTTTTTTTGAACAATTAAGTTTGCTACCAAAAATATTTGCTCTATAAATTAAAGGTCAAATAATACTTTTTAGTTAGAATGGTTCATTGGACTCGTTATGGCCCGACCAGCTCATTCCTTTTGAGTTGGGTGAGGAGCACAAAAGAACATAATTAAAAAAAATTGAATCATAAAGATTCAGGTTAAGATAGGTCAGAGGACAAGAGTCTACTGACCTGTTATATATTTTTAATTTTTTAAATACTTAACTTAATATTAATAACAATAATATATATATATATATAAATATAATTTTCTGGCTGTGATTATGGTCGTGTGGTTATATTATCAAAAGGAATTGTGTGATTCTGTTGTGAAATTCTCAAAAAATATTTGTGTTGTGACTTTAAAGTTTGAACTTCTTATAATATTTATGTGGCTTTAGACACTTTATGCCTTTATTTTAGGTAATTTTTTTATTTCGAATTTCAAATAAATGGTGGATGCTATCCTGCACATATCCCCTATTTCCACATCATTCCAATCCTCTTCCAGAAACCTACCAAGCCTCTTCCAATCTCTCTATAAAAAGCCCTTCCTGGATTGAGTAAAAACACGACCTTCTCTACATGCATAAACCAAATCACCTAAAATTTTCCTTTATATTTTCCTACAGTTGTTGCTCAAACAACTAAATGGGTACGTTAACAGGTTTTGGTTCTTGGAATATTGGTACGTTAACAGGTAAATTTATGGAGGTGGTGGATGCTATGATTCGAAGGAGAATTAACATCTTATGTCTTCAAGAAACTAAATGGGTGAAAGAAAAGGCTAAGAAGTTAGATACTACTGGTTATAAACTTTGGTATGTAGGGAAGGTTAAAGGAAGAAATGGAGTTGGTATTATTGTGGATAAAGACTAGAAAAAGAATGTGGTAGGAGTCAAAAGGATTGGAGATAGGATCCTATCCTTAAAATTGACCATTGGATATGATACACTTAATATTATTAATGCTTATACACCTCAAGTAGGGTCGGACGCACATATTAAAAAAAGTTTTGGGAAGATCTGGAGGGTTTGGTTCAAGATATCCCACAAGAGGAAAAGATTCTCATTGGGTGCGACCTTAATGGTCATGTTGGAAAAAAGATAAGGCAATATATGGGAGTTCACGGCGGTTATGGCTTTGGAGAAGTAAATGAAGAGGGACATTTCATTCTTGATTTTTCAATGGCTTACAACCTTACAATTGTAAACACCTGTTTCAAGAAGCGGGAGGAGCATTTAATTACATATAAGAGTGGAGTCCAAAGGTCACAAATTGACTTCTTTTTTGTAAAGAACTCAGATATATCAACTTGTAAAGACTGCAAAGTAATTCCTGGTGAGAGTTTAACTTCACAACATAGGGTCTTGGTCCTTGATGTGATAGTTAAAAATTGTAAACTGAAAAGTCGAAAAGTTTTTAATCCCAGGATTAAGTGGTGGCAACTAAAAGGTGAGAAACAAGTGATCTTTACGAGGAAAGTTATGGAGGAAGGTAATTGGGAGTTGTAAGGAAGTGCTAATATTTTGTGAAATGAGATGGCTAAAAGGATCAGGGATACCGCTAAAGCAATATTAGGTGAATCCAAAGGTTTTGGACCTAAGGATAAAGAATCTTGGTGGTGGAATGAGAGTGTGCAGGAGAAGGTCACATATAAGAAAGAGTGTTTCAAAGCCTTGCATCTATGCAATAACAATGAAAATTGGAAATGTTATCGGTTGGCTAAAAAGGAGACTAAGAAAGCAGTGAGTGAGGCTAAATCTAAAGCTTTTGAGGAATTCTACCAGAATTTAGGAACAAAGAATGGTGAACATAAGATTTACAACATTGCCAAGAGGAGGGAAAGAAAGTCAAGAGATTCGGACCAAGTAAGATGCATTAAGGACGAAGAAGGAAAAATTTTAGTTGCAGATGATGATATCAAAGAAAGATGGGGGAGCTACTTTTATAAGCTGTTCAATAATGAATTGGATATGACTATTGATACTGAATGACTAACAACTCATGAAGATAATCTCAATTTGAATTTCTATCGTAGGATTCGGGTTGGAGAGGTGAAAGAAGCTCTTAAGAGAATAGATAATGGTAAAGTCATTGGTCTCGATGGTATTCCTATCAAAGTTTGGAAGTGCTTAGGAGAAAAGGGGGTTTGGTGGCTCACTAAGTTATTTAACGAGATTTTATGGTCCAAGAAAATGTCAGAGGAATGGAAAAAGAGCACTCTAGTGCCCATATACAAAAACAAGGGGGATATTCAAAATTGTGCTAATTATCAGGGGATAAAACTCATGAGTCACACCATGAAACTTTGGGAAAGAGTGATTGAGTATAGACTCAGAAAGGAGTATTTCAGAAAACCAATTTGGATTTATGACAGGACGATCTACAACAGAGGCTATTTATTTATTAAGGGGTTTGATTAAAAGATACCGAAGTAAAGAGAAGGACTTGCATATGGTTTTCATTGATTTGAAAAAAGCCTATGATAGGGTACCAAGAGATGTATTATGGAAAGCAATGGAGAAGAAAGGTGTCTGGGTGGCTTATATTCGAGCTATAAAAGATATGTGTAAGGGGGCAACAACAAGTATGAGGACCCCTGGAGGTGTGACAAAAGACTTCCCTATAATAATAGGCTTACATCAAGGATCTTCTTTGAGTCCATACCTGTTTGATCTGGTTTTGGATGTTCTTACAGAACATATACAAGAAGAAATTCCAAAGTGTATGCTCTTCGCGGATGATATAGTTTTAATTAAGGACTCAAGAGAAGATGTCAACTCTAAACTTGAATTATGGAGACATACTTTGGAATCAAAAGGTTTCCATCTGAGTGGGAGTAAGACGGAATATATGCATTACAAATTTAATAAGAGGCCAATTATAGATGATTCAGAGGTAAAAATTGGAGAGCAAATCATCCCTGAGGTGTCAAAGTTTAAATATTTGGGGTCGATTTTACAGAATAATGGTGAAATTGATGGGGATGTTAAGCATAGGATACAAGCTGGGTAGTTAAAGTGGAGAAAAGCAACAGGAGTTATTTGTGATCGCAAGGTGCCTACTAAGCTTAAAGGAAAATTTTACAGAACAGCTATAAGGCCAGCAATGTTATATAGTAGTGAATGTTGGGCTTTGAAATGACAACAAGAGCAAAAGATGGGAGTAGCAGAGATGAAAATGTTGAGATGGATGTGTGGTTATATAAAATTGAATAAGATACGAAATGACTGTATACAAAGGAAAGTTGGGGTAGCACCTATTGAGGAGAAAATGGTGGAACGTCATTTAAGGTGGTTTGGGCATGTACAAAGAAGAGGGCAAGAGGAGTCAATGAAGAGAGTTGATCAAATGGCTTGAAGTTCGATCAAAAGGCGTAGAGGAAGACCAAAAAGGACATTAAAGAAAATTATAAGGAATGACTTTTTGAGAAATAATCTATCTGAGGAGATGGCGTTTAATAGAGCTCATTGGCATCGTTTGATCCATGTAGCCGACCCCACATAGTGGGATAAAGTTATTGTTGTTGTTGTTGTTGTTGCTCAAACAAGCATGGAAGAGTTTTTCAGACATGAAACAACATTAAAAAAAAAATACCAGTTCTATACCTTTATAGTTCTACTGCTTAACTAGCTATCCTACCAGTCACACTCGTAAATTATTTGATAATCTGTTAACATGGCAACAGAAAAATATAGAAGATGAAGTAGAAAAACCCTAGACCATTAACAGCTTAATGACTGTAATTAATGATGTGCAGTTCTCTGCCTCAAGACCTTCAACTTCGATGGAAGCTCTGGTATGTCTCTTAGATTCTTTGACACTCAGGAATAATGCTATAAAATGGTTTAAAAAAATGATAGCTCTGATACCAGAATGGATGAAGTTAAATAGAAAAGCAAGAGATAACTGTAATAAAATATTTTATTGCAGAACAAAACTTACAAAGCTGGATATGGCGGAGAAAAATGGGAGAATTATAGAAAACTTCAAAGGCAAAGAAATAGGAGAATGAAGGAAGTGGAATGGAGTGTAGTCAAGTGTATCTTTCAAGATATTGAGATGAGCTTTTTATAGAGGGCTTTTGCCTAGCATCTCATTATATTTCATTTTCATTTTCATTTCCATTACATTTACTATACACAGATTCCTTTTGGATTGTCTTATAACTTTATCATGCTTCAAGAACAATTATTATAGGATTCCATGTCTTCCTCATGATAATATATCCTTTCTTTTCTTTTAGTTTGTCTTTCTCTCTTCCTTTCATTGTCTGCTTTCTTTTGCTTTTTTTTTTCTCCTTTTCTTTTTCTTTTTTCTCAATCAATTTTTCTTTTCCTCTTTTAGTTTTACTGTCCTTTTTCTTTGTCTTTTTCTTTTCTTTTCAGACAGTATTTAACCAAGCTTTCTTATAATCCTTATAATAATCTTATTATAAGAAAGCTTGGAATAACATTGTCTTATTATAAGGAAGCTTGGTATAACATTTCCATTTTTCCTTTTGTCCTTTTCTTTTCATTTCAGACAATGTTACATAATCTTATTCCTACTGTGTTGATGACATTAATAATCTGACCATATGTTAGAAAGTTATAGTTCAAAATTCCTCCTTGTCTTTGATTTGAACTCATCTCTTACCCTTTGAGCTAATAATTTTGGTAATCTTGAAATAAATTTTTCTTTCCATATTATAGAATTAACATCATATCTTTGAAACACTTTTGGGATAAAATTATTTTTGTACCATCTTAAATCAGTATAATATCTTAAATTCATAAGTTCTTCAAAATATCTTTCTTGTATTCCTACTAGTTTCCCCACAAAAGATTTTATTATAGCACAAACTAGTTGAGGTATATTATCTAGATGTCTAATTTCTTGTTAACTTTACTGAATGCCAATGTTTTACCTATTGTCTTTCCTCATCGGTGAGAACATTTCCCCGCCATCCTTTTAAACTTCCTGTAAATCCTTGTGCTAATATATTAAATATATTGTTATCATTATTTTTTTTATTCTGTAGGTGGCTGCTGCCATCATCATTTGTTGCGCTGAATTCATTATGTCATATTCATTGTAACCATCTAAATTCCGTTCGTACATTGATCTTCCATTGTAATAAGAATGACATCGTGTGCCTTTCTTCAAACTGTAAATCAGGCAATGTTGGCCTTAGATAATAATTTGTGTGTATAATTGTTCATTCCACTGTTTCTCCTTATTTCATTTGTACTAAAATCATTTTCTTCCTTTTTTAACACATAAATATTCATTTTTTCTAATTTCTTATTTACTTCTTTAATTATCTCATTATATTCTTTAAATCTAGATTCTTCTTCCGTAGGTTCCATTTTGCTTAATATGTTTATACTAATCTTTCCTTTATCTTCTATACTTAACCTTTCTATTTTTCTATTTAGTTCTGCTAAAACATCTTCTATTCTCTTAGTGTTCTTGTCTCTTATTTCCCATTTTTCTAAAGTGATGTTATTAGCTTCTTCTAAAGGTATTGTTTCATATTTGAATATGGGTTTTGATAGATCAATTTGATTTTATGTTAAAGGTTGATTTGATTTATTTTCTATTTTAGTTTCTACCATATTTAGGACCTGTTTAGTTTACATTTTGGTAAATCAAATCATAATTTCTATTATTTTTTTTTTTTTTATCTAAGTAGATTTATAATAAACTTCTCTATTTAATAAATTTCATTATTATAAATTATAGTTATTCTAATAGATTTTTTACAAAAAAATAATTTAAATGGGTATTTAATTGTTAACTTATAGTATATAATATTTGATTAGTATAATTATTTTTTTTTTGTTGTATTTTCTATATTCCTTTATTATCTTGAGGGTCCATAAGTTTCAATGGTGAAGCTATTATCCCACTTTATCCTACATTTATAGCTATTTCTTAACAACGATTATCACCACATTTTCAGTTTCGTGTTACATCAGTGGTTATATTGATTGAAAAATTCTCTTGATAAAAAGGGTTAATTATTTCTTTATAGAAGATGTACATTTTAAACCATTAAAAAAAAAAATTTCTTCTTTTGTTTCTTCCATATCTCTATAGTATTCTTCTCTTATTTTATTCATTTCTTCTTCACAAAAATTATTAAAGAACCATTATACTACTTAACTAGCTATCATACTAGTCACACTCGTAATTTATTTGATAATCTGTTACATGGCAACAGAAAAATATAGAAGATGAATTAGAAAAACCTTAGACCATTAACAGCTTAGTGACTCTGCAATTAATGAAGTTCTCTGCCTTTAAGACCTTCAAATTCGATGGAAGCTCGGGTATGTCTCTTGGACTCTTTGATGCACTCAGGAAGGGGCACAAAATCATTCCCAGATAGATTCAACTTACTCAATTTCTGAAAAAAAATTCAGACTCAGATGATGATCTTCATCCACTAGACAATAATGTTTCAAAAAAAAGAATCCTTTCTTTAGTTAACTTACAGTTGGCTATCGACTGTAATATCTGATAGCTAATTGTACAAAAATCTCGAAACATGCATTCCCATCGGAAAGACCATCTTCTTGTAACAGGAATGAAAACTTCCGTGTCGTTTAATTCTCCTGCAATACATGAAAGGGAACAAAATTAATCATAAGCAATAACCGTGAAACGACAATCAGTAGGATGTAGAGGGCTCACCTTATCCCTTTCTTTCTGTTACTGAGTTTTCCTTTATCAGCCTTTAACTTTCTCATGAGCTTCTTGGCTGGTTCATTAGGAGGAGAAGCTATCCCTCTTCGTTTCAGTGAAGTTGTTGGAGCATTCATGGAAAGCAGAGAAGACTTGAACCGGACATTTTCTATGTTCGTTTGCTGCTTGTACACATATATTCCACACCTAACTATGGACATATCTGGTGAGTCACTTATAAATTCTATTTCCACATCATTCCAATCCAATTCTTGAAACTCAGCAAGCCTCTCCCACTCTTCTGACCAAAACTTTTTTCTCAGATCAAATAAAAAAGCATGACCTCGTGTACCAATAGTTCTACCACGTTGAATCCTTTCTATTTTATGACCATTGATGCTCATAGAAACAATGAAATCTTTTCTTCTATATACTTTCCGACCATTGATGCTCCTGTTTACTTTCCCCAACTCAAATGCAACAGCAACATGAGGCAAACTCCCACGAGAACAAAGGGACAATGTCCCTCCTTTACAACTATCGTTGAACCAATCAGGAAATGTTGTTGCTGGTATAAACATATTCAGGTCAGAGAACTCCTTTTTTACCTGATTTACCAAAACAGCAGAGACCAAAGGCGTTTTCAGATTTTGAAAACAACAACATATAAAAGAATAAAGAGAAAATTCTTTGCTTCATAGGTACTAGACAGAAGGACTTTCAATTTAGTTATTCAAAGATGTTTTCAAATAACTTAATGTCAGGAAGGCTCATTGTAATGGTTTTTTATGTTCTTTTTTTTTTTTTTTTTTTAGCGTGTCCCTGATTTCTCTCGCGAGTTTTTTGAGGCTCACAAGGATGGAGCCAATGGCTCTAATGTGATGTAATGCCTTCTTCTTGATGCCTTTGTTACTTAAAATAAATTTAATCTCCCATTCATTAAAATGCTTTCAAATTTACCTCTCTATCTTTCTATGCCCTTAATTTTAAACCTAAGGGAATGCTGAGACAAACTTAACGCCCACTGATAAGAAGTTCCAATTATGAATTGATTTCCAGAAGTCATAATTTCCTCATCAAACTGTAATCATATACAAAGCGTGCACGAGGTGCGACTATGAATTAGTGACATGTAAGCAGAAATGTTCAACTCAACAATAGCTATTATATTAATTTGTGGAAAGAGATAGAAGAGAAGTTAGAAGAACAATATTAAAAGCATTTTAAGGAACTGAAAACTAAATTAAAAATATTTTCTTCTTCAAAAGTGAAGGGGCTTTGTAACATGAAACAATAAATCTGACTAGATAAAATAAGGATTTTAAGGGAAAAAATTTTGTGGTCAATAGACAAGAAATGAATTGATGATTGTCTAGAGAAAATAGAGAAATCCACAATGCAACAGAAAATTACAATAGCCATGTTACTAGTCACACTCGTATTTAATTTGATTAATCTTTAAAATAGAGAAAGAAAAAGAAAACAGAAAAAAGCATGAGAAAAACCTGAGACCATAAATGGCCTAATGACTCTGTAGTTAATGATGTGCAATTCTCTGCCTCTATGTTCTTCAGCTTTGACGGTAACTCTGGTATGTCCCTTAGCCTCTTGCAGTTATTTACTTCTAGTTTCTCCAGATTAGCACACTCTATAATGCACTCAGGAAGGGACACAAAATCATTCCCTGATAGAGTTAACTCTTCCAAGTTCTGAAAATTTTTCAATGTTTGGTGAAGTTCTTCATCCGAAAGACAACAATTTCTGAGATTCAAGGCCACTAAGTTTGTGCAGCTAATAACTGGGGTTTCCTGAATTGATTTCATCAAAGATTTTCTGCTTGGAAGTTGAGTGTCTTCCAACTCAAGACTTATAAGATTTTGCAATGTGAATAATTTGTTTGGAAGCCCCCTAAGACTTTTGCAGGAGTTCATAGATAAAATTGTAAGACCCAGAAGATCTCCAATGGAAGGTGGGAGCTGTTTAATAGCAGTTTCTTCTGCATAAATTTGCCTCAGTGCATCCATCTTTCCCACTATATGTGGGAAGTAGTCAAGACTCTTGCATTTAGTGAAATAAAGCATTTGAAGAGATGACATCTTGATTTCATGTGGAAAGCTTGTAAGTCTAGTGCATTCACTAAGATTTAATTCAACCAGCTTAGAGAGAGATCCCACTGAATCATGAACTTTGATCAGATTGTCACACCCTTGAAATAACAGTCTTCTTAAATTTTGAAATTGAGACATATCGGGTACTTCAGTTATGAATTCACAGTCTGAGAAATTCATATAGGTCAAATATTCAAACCTCTGCAAAACAAAAACTAGATTATTCAATTAACAGCGACTATCAAGAAATATTATTTTTGAGTAAAATATTCCAACATTCCTCCTAGCTATTTATCTAATCTTATACTGCTAGAAGGCCAGCGATATTATTTTTGAGACATATAGTGACTGTTGAGCTCGGAAAAGATAACAAGAGTATAAGATGTGAGTAGTAGAGATAAGAATGTTGAGATGGATATATGATTATACAAGAATGGATAAAATACCAAATGACTGTATACGAAGGAAAATTGAAGTAATACCTATCGAGGAGAAAATGGTAGAAAATCGTTTAAGGTGATTTGAGCAAGTACAAAGAAGAGGACAAAAGGAGCCAATAAGGAGAGGTGATCAAATAGCTTGAAACCCTATTAAAAGCCGTAGAGGAAGACCAAGAAGGATACTAAAAGAAATTATAAAGCGTAACCTCTTAATAAATAATTTATTTGAAGAGATGGTGTTTGATAAAACCCATTGATGTCGTAAGATCCATGTAACCGACCCCACTTAGTAGGATAAAACTAATGTTGTTGTTATTATACATACCTCCTTTTTATTTCAGAAAAAACCTCTTTTGTATTTAAAAAAAAAAAAAAAACACACACACACATACACACACAACTCTAATTTAAAAAATTCTAACATAATTTCTGAATGTCAATGGTTAACTCTGTTATATATTTAAAAATGCTAAAATATCACTAAATGAGTTCTTCTATACTTTTTGCAGCAATAATTTCTCTAACTTTAAAAAATACACAGCTGTATAATAAAAGCAATATTTTTTATAATTATGAAAAATAATAAAAAGTTGATTGTATTGCCTATTTGATCAATATAATAATTTTATCACATTAGCATACCATCAAAAAATTTATAAATTAAATTTAAAATTTATTAATCCTAATTATAGGGTCCTTTCTTTTTGCTGTTTTTTTTATCACTAATTGTTCCATTTATAAATATTTTTCCTTAACTACAATTATTTATATATCCAATGCATCTGTTGTATTCTAAATAGATAAGGTAAATGTGTATTCTTTTAAATAGGGTGAGTTATGTAAATTAAGTATGTCCTATAGAAGTAGTTTTGGCATCTTTACCCACAAGATAGTATCTCACAATCTCATCTTTATGAACATTTACATCTTGATTGTTAGAAAATTTCTACTTAATACAATTTCTTCGAGAAAATGTTTAAAAACCAATAAAAGCATATGCATTTTTGGTAGAAACGCATGTACATATGCTTTTAAAGAATAGGAGAAGTTCTGAAGGTTTTAGAAACATATGTGCAAATATGTTAGACTTTTTTAAATTGGAATTATACGTAGCTTGATTATTTTAAAAATACATGGAGATTTGTGCAGATTTACTGAATGGTTTATATATGATATAAAAAAATAGAAAGAAAATTGAAGTAATTTATACTTGATTATTAGAAGAAAATTATACATAAAGAAATTTGACCAAAAAGTAATTATATAAGGTCAAAAAAAATACCTTGAATGGCTCTTCCAATCTGAAAGGACTACCACTTAAATTCAAGAAAACTAGCTTCTCAGGAGAAAATTCCGGTGGTAAAGTTGCAGAAGGATATCCCTCCCAGTCAAGCCATCTTAAACTATTGGGAAAATATTTAGGGCCGATTGAAAACCAGGCATTCCGAACTACAAGAATCCTAAGGTTGTTCATCTTCTCAAAGGCTTCACCACTCCACTCCACTTCTTCTTGTTGAGGCGGATCAAACATTATTCCTTCAATATTATTGCTTCCCTATAATTCAAGTCGAAAGAAGTGACATTTGTTAGGTATTGCCAAACAGCATGATAAATATAATGTATATGAATATGAGGAAAACAGAAAATATTTAGATACTTACTAAATTTTCATTCAGTATTGTAAGAACATCTTTGTAATCCCATAATCTACTACGCTTTTCAGGATTTGATGGTGCCTCCTGCCTAACAATTTCTCTACCCATTTGTCGTATTAGATCATGCATGTACAAGTGACCACTTTCAGCAACATTTATCAAGGACTTATCAACAAGCACTTCAATAGGAAGCCTTGCAAAATCAAAAGCTTCTTCAATGGAATCCAACATCTCCTTTTTAAAGAAACAAGCAATATCTAGAAAAATACGTTTAGCATCTTCATTTAAGCCATCATAGCTTATCTTAAGTACCTCATGAATTGTTCTTTCTTGTATCCGATCATATTGTTCCAATGTAGATCTCCATTCCTCTAAGTTTTTATGTGCCAAATTGGAGCCTATTAATCTTAAAGCCAGAGGAAGGCCTTGTGCATAACTTATAACATGACGGGACATTTCTTGATAGCCTTTTGGAGGCTGGCTCATGTGAAAGGCATACCAACAAAAGAGTTTTAGAGAATCATCGTAATCTAGCCCCATCACTTTATATCTTTTTTCAACATTACACTCAATTAGCAATTGCTTATTTCTTGTTGTTATAATGACTTTGCTTCCACAGCCAAACCAATCAGACCCTCCTGCAAGTTTTTCTAACTGTTCAGTCTCATCAACATCATCAAGAACCAACAAAACTTTTTTGTGAGAGAGTCTATGTTTTATTTTGGTTATTCCTTCATCAGCACTGCCAAACGTGATCCTCTTTTCCCCAAGAATATCTAATAGAAGTTTCTGTTGAAGACGAATGATGCCCTGTTGTTTCTTTGATGCTTCTCTGACATCAAACAAAAAACAGGCACCTTCAAAGTGGTAGAAGATTGAATTATACAAAGCTTTTGCAAGGGTTGTTTTGCCAAGTCCACCAGTTCCATGAATCCCCAACATACAAATGCCATCATCAGAGTCATCTAGAAGTGACATCACTTTTTCCATGCGAGGCTCAAGTCCAACCATGTAATCAGTGATATAGAAGCGTTTAGGAGGTAACATAGCATATGCAGCTTTGACAATGCTCTCAATAAACCCAAGTTCATATCTACAAAAGGGCAATCTCTTTTGGTTATGAAGATGATTGCTATAAAATGACTTTTTTTTTTATTTTCTCACATTTATCATTAAAATTAGAATAAAATCAAACTTTGAAATATTAGAATAATAAAAAATAATCATCAACATCAAACATAAAATTTACGCCGAGCGGCACAAGTTATAAGTGTAACTCATTCTTCGAATTCCACATAATACAAAGACAGACAACATATTGTGTATAGCTTATGTTAAAAGCGAAAGGACTAAGTAGTCATATACGAATGTCCAAAATAGTATTGAATGCTAAAGTAGAAGTAAGAACCTTAAGAAAAACAAAAAAGAAAAAACTAAACAAAGCAAAGAAAGGAAAAAAAGAAATTTGTGCAACTCTCAATAGCAATAGATACTCTGTTTAATAATGTATCTTCTACACGACTTCTAAAGAACAAAGTCACATTGGAGGGGAACGATAACTGTTTGTCTCCAGCATTTCACAGATCCAATCACGATATTAGCAATTAAAAGTAAAAATTGTTTTATGATTCCATTAGCAAAAATAAATAAAAATTTAGAGTTAAAATTATATCATAAATATTCATGTTAAAAACCTTAAATTTTAGCTTACAAAAAAAAATAAAAGACTGGAAAACTAAAAACTCTAAATTCTCAGAAAATATTATACTTTTAAAACCCCAAGTTTATAGAGATTCACCTTTGAACTGCAAGAGTAATAGTCATCAACCGAATTTTCAAATATCTTCAATCAGCAATCAGTAATTAAGTATTTGAAAATTTCATCAGTAGAAGGCAATTAGAATATAGTATAAGCAAACCTACCCATCTTTGAAAAGCCATGCTGATGACAAACGAGCAGCTCTAGACAAAGCAAGCCTCCATTTTTGCACTTTCTCCGGGTCATTTCTGAACCTGTCTTCAAGAGCAGTCATGGCTTCTCCAAAGCTATTTGTCTGATATTGTACATCCATCGGATCCACCTTGTAAAAGATGGGCATAACCAGCTGGTTCTTCTCCTTCATACACCAAATGATGTGGGCGAGTTCTTCCAGGCACCATGTGGAAGTAGCGTAGTTCCGAGAGAACACAATAATCGAAATCCTTGATTTCTCGATGGCTTTAAGAAGCGCAGGCGAGATCCGTTCCCCTTTCCCCAGTCTCTTGTCGTCTATGAAGGCGTTGATTCCCTTTCTGCGCAAAGCATCGTAGAGAAAAACAGTGAAGGAGTGGCGAGTATCTTCACCTCTAAAACTCAGGAAAACATCATATCTATACTTGAATTTGCTGGTGAAGCCAAAGGATGATAGTTCTGCCAGTTGAACCGCCATGGCTGCGAGAAGCTGCTAGTTCTTGGTATTTGATTCTACAAGCAGAGAGAAAATTACAGAGATCGGCTTATCAGCAAGTAGCAAGACACGAATTTATTTCCAGTTGGTCTTTTGGCATTCGATACGGTCCGCTTCAGTGTGGAAAACGAGTGAAAAAGCTGTTCAAGATGCCTCACTTTGTTCTTCGTCGGTGGACGGACTTCAATTCGCCTCACTGGTTCACTTTTGACTCCGTAAAAGATGCCCCACTTGTTGTTCGTTTTTTTTTCCCCTCTTAAGTTAACCTAAATCTATCATATTATAATTTTCATAATACTACCTCATTGATATTTTAAAAGTTGAGCTGGAATACGGATTACAACTTGTCGATTTATCTATTTAACTCGTGAAAATGTGCGGAGTTAAATTGTAAAATATGTAATCCATATACATTTAAAATGACTCAGAAACAATACGAACTGTATAATTCACGGGTTATGTGGGTTAGTTTTCTTTTTTTTATAATTTTTAGTATGTACCAACAAATATATATATAGATATTGATGAACTTAGCGAGTTGGCATGCATAACCCACTTATTAGAGTTTTCTCCAACCCATTAAAAAAATAAGTTAACTCAACCCAATCCATTTTTCATACAACTCATTACAAACTACTTTGTTTGGACCGAAATGACCCATATTATTTACTTTATTTAAAAATATGCTCAGCCTATTTCCCACCTCTATTTAAAAGTATACTAATATAAAAATATATTATTGATAAATATAATTATAGTTTTATAAAAAATACAATTATAATTTATAATTATAGTTATAATTTATATAAGAAATATATTAGCTTTGTTAATTTTTTTGTTATATTTTATTTATTATTTTTTTAAAGTAAAGCTGCTTATGCTAGCGTTATTAGCGCTGATTGGCACCAGCATCTGTTTCTTTTTTCAAAAATTTGAAAGTGGCCTATGTAAATGTAAGAGTGATTTGCTGACTTATTTTGTGAAACACAAATAATAAAGATTTGTGTGCCCCAAATTTATAGTATTAAGTAAATATTTAAAATTTTGTAACATCTCAGTAATTTATTTTTTTATTTGTAGTATTTTGATTAGAAAAATCATATATTTTTATAGAAAATAATATTAGGATTAAAGTAACATTTCTTAATATTATAAATATTTAATAATTATATATTTTTTATTTTTATATAATACTAAATTAAGAAATAAATTTTAAATTTAAAGTAAAATTAAATATTAGAATAATAAAATATCTTTATCATAATTATAAAATTAATTTATTTGATGAGATATATTAAATATATATATATATAATTATTCATTATTTATTAGAAAAGGAAAAAAATTAATAAATGAATAAAGCATATACCGACCCGGACCAGGATAAACCTATGCCTAGGCCGAGGGCCTACCTTTCTCTGAACCTAATTTCCTTTCAATTCTTTCCATTTTTTTTGTTATTTCAGCTTATCCCAACTTAAAATGACTATGACACATATAGCCAAGGCTTGGACCTCAATGAATAACCCTATTTAGGAGCATTCAAAAGAAGTGTTGTTACCAACTTCACATAGTATGCATGTACTTGCACTACAAACGGAATCTAGATCCTCATATGCTAGGCATTATACAAGAAGAACATTATAGACATTTCCATTTGATTTTAATTAATCAGGTCCTGCTAAATAAATACAATTTTTATAGATGTTAAAATAAATATCTCCTCAATTTGATTCTTATATGTAATTTTCCAGCAAAATTTCCCCTATATACAGAAAAGTTCTCCCCCTCCTCTTCCTCTCTCTCTTTGACTTCTAATATATATATATATATATGAATATGAGTATCATATTTTATAAAATATTATAAACATTATCTTCTTGAATTGTATTCTCTCTCTCTTTAACTTCCTTTTTAAAAAAAATTATTTTCATGGTTTTTAAATTTATGTATTATTCTAATTTCCCTTTTAAAATTTTTTTATTATGTTTCTTATTTTAAAAAGTATTATAAAAATATTTGAAAACTAAAAAAATTACCGCATTATTTTTTTATATTATAGATCTTTCATTTTTTATTCTGAAAGTAATTATATTATAATTTATTTTATTAAAAACTTTTTACCAAGATATTTAGAAAATTAAGAATATTTTTTAGGGGAAGAATATCCACTTTTTTTATAGGAAAGAATATGCACTTTTCAATATATTTTAAAAGAATAATTCCATGCAACTTAATATTTTAAATTCAAATGTATGTTTGAACTTTTTAAATTCATTCATTTTTATTTCTTTTGTATTTTGAAAGTAACTAGTTTTTTAATAACCACATTAAGTAGATATTTAATTTTTTTCCCATCTAATTACATATTTCGATTATTTAAACTTTTGATAAAAATTCTGGTAAAAAAACTTTTGATAAAAATAACTCGCATTAATTAGATATTTTTATATAAATATTATTGGCTTCAAATATTAGTCATTAAATTTTACTTAAATTCTAATATATTCGAAATAATTAAGTAATCTTATTTAAAAAAATTGAACTTAATTATTTTCTATTTATTATATATTCAAAATTTAATTCCGACTTATCATGCTCTAAAGCCGAAGTTAAAAATTGAATTTTGAATTAATGAGAAAACATATTCTTGAAAGATTTGAAGTTGATTTATTTCAATTTTATTGACATTTGACCTAAATTTCATTATTAAATTAATTGGGCAATTTTTTTTACAGCAATTTTGAGATGATAGACGCTCTCTAGCCAAAATATTTTTTTTCAGCTAAAAAATGTGTATTAGTTATTTAACTTAAGAAATTTACTCATATCTATTGTGATACTTCAAAAAAAAATCGACGAAATATCAATTGATATATATTCAAATACTATGGATTAAGTTTACAATTTAACTTAAGAGAATTATTCATATCTATAAAATCACACTAGAAACATCCCCTATAACCAATATTTTAAAAATTGAATTGGATATTGAATCGGAATTTGACCGGGTCAAAATTTTTGTATTTCAACAAATTAGACTAGCAGTTAAATTTTTAATTTGAATTTTCATATTTACAATTTAATAATGTGCAATTTGCAACTAACTCACCCTCCATTTTTTAATTGGAACGAATTAAATTTTATTAACAACTTTGGGAAGGCTATTTTTCTAATATAATAACATTGTAATTTTTTTAACTTTAGGACCTTGGTCTCTTATTCTAATTTTAAAAAGTTTTGATCCTAAATTATAATTAAGTTTCTACTTTGGTCCTCAACTATGCTTTTCCATAATTTTTTTCTTTTAATTTTCCCATAAATAAAATATGTCCTAAAACTCCCTAATTTCAAAAATAAAATAAATATATAACACAACACTAATCCAATTAATTAATAATTAGTCCATTTCTCTAGTTAATTAAGAACATAAAATTCCCCAATGAATTATGTGAAAAATTTTATTCTTTTAGAGGCAAAACATAATTTTACATAGACTTATCATCATATAAAAAAAAAAATCCTCAAAAAGTGGCCCAAAGAACTCAGGAAATTCTCAAACGAGTTCAATCGAGTTTGATACTTAAAAAAATACCCTTAAAAGCTGGACAAGTCTTTGTTGAGATAGACCACTTTCGAGGCAAAGCCTATATAAGCTATACCTGCCTTTGTCCAGCCCAACAACAGTTTTAATGGAATAAAACAAATGGATGTGAAGTGTGAAATAAGAAAGTATTAATCAGATTTTCTATTAACTTAATAAGCACAGTAAGCCTAAGTCTAAAATAAGTCATATTATTTATATTTAATGAATGGTGTAATTTCTCATAAATAAATATATATATATATATATATTGAATTTGATGATATTGATTGGGTTTTAATAAATCATATATTATATATTATTTTGATGCACAAAAATTCATTTGTATAAACAAAGCAAAAAATATGTAGGAAAAAAGGAAATGATGTATGTACTGACCGGGATGAGAAGGCCGAGCTTACAAGTCCGGGGAAGATAAACGTCCATTTGATGTACCACTCTCCGGGCTCATATACACCGAGCTTAAGCGCAACAATCCGAGTATTACATCAGTTATCAAGTGGTAAGCCCGAGTAATTGTACGGCCAAATGATCGTACGATTAAATAACATCTCGGCCATAGGACCAACTACGGGTTTCTCTACAAAAATTGTGTTGCTCCGAAAATACTCGACTAGGAGTAACGGTTACGAGAACAATAACCATTACGGAATCATAACTGAAGGACAAAAAATCAGGGATCAAGCAAAAAGAGTGCGATACTCCATAATGATTATTTATGAAATATCTCGATAAACAAGGGGTGAGAGAGAGAAGACGGTTACACCATAACGGTCAGGGGAAGGTCAATAAAAAGGGGCAAGAAGAAGAGTAAAAGGAGAGAGAGCACTGCACACTGTAAAAAAAGGAATAGTCTATCTCGGCTTTTGGACGGAACATTTTGGCGCCCACCGTGGGGCCGAGAAAAACTATCCCACCACCAAGAATCATGGTGCGAACCAGGAGCAGTGCGGGTGCAGGAGAACAACACCACGAAGACAGGACTTCTTTGGAGGACCATCCTGTCATTCGGGCAATGCGTGAGGAGATGAAAGCATTAAGAAAGGAGAATGAGGAGATGCGTGAGAGGAATAGGCAATTGGAGCGAGAACGCTATCATGAAGATACTTCTCCTCCTCGAGGAGGGGAACGGGGAAATACCAACAGGGATACTCAGCGGTCGCATCAGGAGGCAAGTCGACGTGAGGAAACATACCATTCAGAGACGAACATTGAAAATTGGCGAGGGGATAAGCAGGCCATCCGGAGGCATCCGTTCATTGATGGCATCATGGAGACGCCATTGCCAAAAGGATGGAAGGGCTTAAACCTGGAAAGGTATGATGGTACTACCGATCCTGATGAGCATATGGATGCGTATGTCACGTAGGTAAATCTGTTCACGAATGAGGATGCAGTTTTGTGTAGGGTCTTCCCTACGTCTTTGAAAGGAGCAGCTTTGAGTTGGTACACTCGGCTCCCATCGCGATCTATCGATTGCTTTGAAACTTTGATAAAAAAATTTAGCGCGCAGTATGCTACCAGCCGACCCCACCAGCTCACCTCGGCTGCATTAGTGAACTTACGCCAAGAGAAGGATGAGTCCCTAAGAAGTTTCATGGAGCGTTTCTCATCAGTCTCGGTAAAAATACGAGATCTAAACCCTGAAGTGGCAATGCACACGATGCTGATGGCCCTCAAGCCGGGACCATTCGCTGATCATTTATGTCGGAAGCCACCTGTTAACATGGATGAACTTAGAAATCGTGCAGCCGGATACATACAAATGGAGGAAGTTTCCAAGTTCAGAAATAAAGTCAGGACCGATCTGGATAGGCGGACGGAGTCAAATAATCGAGGAAGTATAAGGCCGATGTTAGAAAAGGGAAAGTTTAAAAGAGAAGGAACTAGTCGAGGGCCGAAGTATGACCTTTACACTCCGCTAAACGCTCACCGAGCTCGAATTCTGGAAGAAGCATGCAATACTGAATTGATACGGCTCCCACCTCCCGGACATACCCCGGAAACAGCAGATCAATCAAAGCATTGCAGGTATCATCGTAACTATGGGCACACCACGGAGGAGTGCTGGACGCTACGGGATAAGATTGAGGAATTAATTCAGGCCGGGCATCTTGGCAACTTTGTACAAAGAAATTGCAGTAATCATCAACCTTATAATGGACGAGGACGCGGTAGAGGTCAGCCCCGAGATCCAGAAAGGCCTCGACGGCCAAATGAGGAAAGAAAACAACTCGACGACACTCAGAACAGGGAGGAAAATAGAATAAAAGGGGTAATCAATACTATAGCAGGTGGGTTTGCTGGGGGAGGAGCGACCAGTTCAGCCCGGAGAAGGCACCTGAGGGCCATTCGGACAGTAAATGCGACAATGCACCGAGCGCCCTGAAGTTCTCGTCCCATCACCTTCTCGGATGAGGACTTCGAAGGAGTCGATCCTAATCAGGATGACCCTATGGTGGTTTCGGTAGAAGTGGCGAATTACGTTGTAAGAAAGACGTTGATAGATCAAGGGAGCTCGGCGGATATCTTGTATTATACCACTTTCCAGAAGCTCGGGATACCTGACGAGATGATCAAGCCTTATCACGATCAGCTGGTTGGCTTTGCAGGAGAACAGGTTCATACCCGAGGATATGTGGAGTTGTTGACCACTTTCAGGGGAGACCTTGGGTCAAGGACCATCATGATCAGGTACCTTATTATTGATGCAATAACTTCTTATAATATCTTGATAAGTCGACCGGCGTTAAACGAGCTCGGCGCCGTGGTCTCCACTCCACACCTCATGATGAAGTTTCCCTCGGTTACTGGGGATATAATTGCAATGAAGGCTGATCAGAAGGTGGCAAGACAATGCTATGTAGATAGTCTAAAAGTCACCAGGAGAGGGGTAGTCGGTAGTGGTACACAAACCAAGAAAGATACCATATCAGTAAATTTGGTGGAGCTTGATCCCCGACTTGATGTACAGGACCAAAGGCCAAGACCCATTGAAGAATTACAGAAATTTCAGCTCGCCGGTGAAGATCGGTGTACTAATCTTGGAAGTCAACTCCGAGGAGAAACAAAGGAGCAGATAACAAAGATGTTGAAGGACAATGCTGATCTGTTCGCATGGACTTTTTCAGACATGCCGGGAATTGATCCAAATTTTCTATGCCACAAACTGGCGGTATACCCTGAAGCTAAGCCGATAGCACAAAGGAAGAGGCGGGTAGGCGAGGAAAGTTGGAAGGCAATGAGGGAAGAAACGGTAAAGCTGATTGATGCTGGGTTCATCCGAGAAATTGAATATACAACATGGTTGGCCAATGTGGTGCTCGTTAAGAAGGCTAATGGAAGGTGGAGAATGTGCACAGACTATACCGACCTAAATAAGTCATGCCCGAAAGATACATATCCCCTCCCCAGCATAGATCGGCTTGTAGATGGAGCGTCAGGCTGTGGCTTACTGAGCTTTCTGGATGCTTACTCCGGGTATAATCAGATAAGGATGTACCCCCCTGACGAGGAAAAAACCGCGTTCATGACTGAGAACGCTAACTATTGCTATCAGGTGATGCCGTTCGGACTGAAGAATGCTGGGGCTACATACCAGCGGTTGATGGATAAAATATTTCAGGAACAGATCGGGAGGAACCTGGAAGTATATGTTGATGATATGGTAGTGAAGTCCGAAGATCCCTCCAAGCATGCTGCCGACCTTGGCGAGGTGTTCGGAAGAATACGGAGGTACAACATGAGGTTAAATCCTGAGAAGTGCGTATTCGGAGTCAACGGAGGGAAATTCTTAGGATTCATGCTAACACATCGAGGTATTGAAGCCAATCCAGATAAATGCCGAGCTATTATTGACATGAGAAGCCCCCAAAATATAAAAGAAGTGCAGAAACTGACAGGGCGATTAGCATCACTATCTCGCTTCATACCGAGGTTAGCGGAGAAAGCTAGGCCGTTCTTTAAGTTACTCAAGAAGGCTAAGCGGTATGAGTGGAGTGAAGAATGTGAGCAAGCATTTCAGAATTTCAAAGGCTTCTTTTCGGCCCCTCCGATCCTTAATCGGTCGGTTCCTAACAAAGAGTTGCTGCTGTATATGTCGGTGACCGAACATGCAATTAGCTCGGTGATGGTGCAAGAAATAGGCAAGCAGCAAATACCAGTATATTTTATCAGCCGAGTATTGCACAACGCGGAATCAAGGTATCAGACTATTGAAAAGTTAACTCTGGCTCTGGTCATCTCGGCGAGAAGATTGCGACCTTATTTCCAAAGTCATGAGGTTGTTGTAAAAACTGATCATCCCGTAAAGCAGGTCTTGAGGAAACCTGAGTTGGCAGGCCGAATGATCTCGTGGTCAGTCGAGTTGTCAGAGTTCGGTATCAGATATGAGTCCAGAGGGCCAATTAAGGCGCAATGTCTATCTGATTTTGTTGCCAAACTTACCCCACCCGAAAATTACGAAGATGGGGATCAGTGGATACTTTATGTGGATGGCTCATCCAATACCAAGGGGAGTGGAGCGGGAATCATTTTAGAAGGCCCCAGAGGGATAACTTTGGAGCAGTCTCTTAAGATTGACTTCCCGGTCACTAATAACCAGGCCGAGTATGAAGCTCTAATTGTGGGGTTAAATCTAGCTAGAGAGGTGGGAGCGAGCCAGGTAAGATGTCGGAGTGATTAACAGCTGGTTTCTGAACAAGTCTCGGGAGCTTACCAAGCCAAAGACCCACAATTGGTAAAATACTTGAACAAGGTGAAACACTTGGTTGAATGTTTTGATGAATTCGCGATTGAGCACATTCCAAGAGAAGAAAATTCTCGAGCTGATTTGTTGTCCAGACTGGCTAATGTTAAAAGGCTCGGGCAGCATGAGACGATCATCAGGGAGACCATATATCAGCCTAGTGTTGATCTTGAGGAGGTTATGGTCGGAAGTAGCCCGGACCAGAACTGGATGACCCCTATTTGGAACTATATGGCAGAAGGGACTTTGCCCAACGACCAGAATGAAGCAAGGAGATTGAAGCTGAAGTCCTCCCATTACATAATAATGGGAAAGGACTTGTACAGGCGAGGATTCTCAACCCCCTTATTAAAGTGCCTCACTCCTGAACAGGCGAAATATGTTATGAGCGAAATCCATGAAGGAGTGTGTGGGATGCATACCGGTGGAAGATCTATGGTAGTGAGAGTAATTCGGGCTGGCTATTATTGGCCCACTATGCGAGCTGATTGCACCGAGTATAGTAAGAAATGTACTGAGTGCCAAAAGTTTGGTAGTCTACGCCATGCACCGCAGGAAGAATTGCACACACTAACGTCTCCGTGGCCATTCATGGTCTGGGGAATGGATATTCTCGGACCTTTTCCGATGGGAAAAGGGCAGGTCAAGTTCTTAATAGTTGGCATAGACTATTTCACTAAATGGATTGAGGCGGAATCATTAGCTAAGATCACGGCACAACAAGTACAGAAATTTGTATGGAGGAATATTGTCTGTCGGTATGGGATTCCTCACTCGGTGGTTACTGATAATGGGAGGCAGTTTGTTGATGGAAACCTGAAGCAATTCTATGAACAACTTGGTATTAAGCATCGAGTATCTTCGGTCGAGCATCCTCAAACAAATGGATAGGCAGAAGCAGCGAACAAGGTTATCCTTGGGGAACTCAAGAAAAGATTGGGAAGAGCAAAGGGGGCCTGGGCCGAAGAATTACCGAGCATCCTCTGGGCTTATCATTGCACGCCTCAGTCAAGCACCAAGGAAACTCCTTTTAGGTTGACCTTTGGAGCTGATGCAATGATCCCGGTGGAAGTGGGAGAGCCGTCCTTTAGGCGAACACTTCTTGATCAACATACGAACCAGGAAAATATGGAAGTCGAACTAGATCTATTCGAGGAGGTCAGGGAAAATGCACGTATACAAGAACAGGCTTGTAAGCAAAGAGCGGCTCGGCGTTATAATTCTCGACTTAAACCAAGGAGTTTTGATCGTGGAGATCTTGTTTGGAGAAAGCAGAGTGAAGCAAGGAAGAACATCGGCGAGGGAAAGCTAGCTGCGAACTGGGAAGGGCCTTACCGAGTTACTGAAGCGTTGTGTAATGGAGCATATAGATTAGAAAAGTTGTCAGGGGAAGCAATCCCTAGGACATGGAATGCTTCTCACCTCAAAATTTATTTCAGTTAGTTGTTATACAAAGAAGGCAGTGTACTCTTTTTCCTAACTTGGTCTTTTGTCCCAAAGGATATGCAAAAAAGGGTTTTGGCCGAGAAGGTTTTAACGAGGCACGCCTACCTACTTTAATAAAGGAAATTCTTTGTCATGATTTCATTCATTTTAAGCCTCGATCAAGTATGAACCGATAGAAACAGAATTATATCTCGGTCAAATATGAATCGAGGGATTGAAACCCGGTCAAGTGTGAACCGAGGTCTCCAGTTAAAATTCGGTCAAGTATGAACCGGGCATTCGAATTAAACTTGGTCAAGTTTGAACCAAAAATTTGTTAAAATCTCGGTCAAGTATGAATCGAGGGATTGAAATCTGGTCAAGTGTGAACCGAGGTCTCCAATTAAAATTCGGTCAAGTATGAACCGGGCATTCAAATTAAACTTGGTCAAGTTTGAACCAAAAATTTGTTAAAAACTCGGTCAATTATGAATCGAGGAATTGAAACTTGGTCAAGTATGAACCAAGGTCTCCAATTAAAAATTCGGTCAAGTATGTGGTCAAGAGGCTGAATTAAATGTTAGTCGAGATCGAACTGAGAGATGATGTTAAATGTAGACAAAAAAATTGAACGCGGTCAGAAAAGAAAGACTGTTATCATTAATTAGAAACAATTATGAGTAAAAGTAAATAGACACTCAAGGAGGTGGGCAGTTTGCTTCTTAGTTCTACAATTCCTCCTCATCAACAAGCACACCATCTTTGACGTCTTTATTTACATCAAATGCCGAGAGCTCAATTTTCGGCAGGAAGAGATGCACCTGACGAAGTGCTTTATGGAAGCCTTCTACATGCTCTTTTAGTATTTGTTGCACGGCTTCCTTAACATCAGCCTCGAGCTCGGACTGTTTCTTCCTCGCTTGTTCCAAATCCTGTTGCAAATTAGCAGCGAGGGCCGAGGACTCGGCTTCAGCGCTCCTTGCCTAAGCAACCTCAGCCGTCAGGGCATCCCGCTCCTTCTCGACTGCTTGCACTTTCATCTCGGCATTAGCAAGGGATCCTTTTAGCTCCTCCACTTGCAGAAGAAGAGCTGCTTGAGACTTTGAAGCCTCGGCGAGTTCTGAAGAAGCCTTGTCTTTTGCATTGGTTGCTTCCAGAAGCTCGGCCTTCGCAGCTTTCAGGCGACGATCATTCTCCTCAAACTCCTCCCCACAGAGTGAGGCCATGGTCGCGGCACGAAGGCACATAGCCGACATGGAGTCCAAAACAGCCTTGGGACCCAATTGTTGCAAAGCTTCCTTATCCCCGACTTCCTGGATGGCGCTCCCAAAAAACCTGGCAATGTTCGGGTCAGTGCTCGAAGGTGAGCGTCTAACGGGAGACGGCAGGAGAGGTGAGCGAATTGAAGAAACAGGCTCCTCGTCGGTGGTCGGAAGTCGGGCGCGTTTGCTTGGGGGGCTGTGTGGAGAGGAGGTGATCTCAACAACTTCCGTTGTCGTCATTATCTCGGCACGTCCTCTCTCCTCTCTATCAGGGCGAGTCTGCAGGTTCTCGGTAGAAGGTCCTGCTGATAGGGCCATGTTCTTTATTGATCGCTAGTTGAATTTCCCCATCACCATTGCAGAGTAGAAAGTATATATTAAAAACTCAGACAAGTATGGCAGCGAAAGAAAAAAAGAAACTTGGCACTCACGTGAAAGATCTTTATTAGGAGTTGAAGAATAAGGGATCCTAAGTAAGATTTTGCAGTTCAAGGGGCGAGGTAATTTATTTAACTTGTCGACATCCGCTCTTTCGGATGCCGACATATCCTCATAGCACCAAGACTGGAATTTGCTCGGAGTCCGAGTCCAATATAGAGGAAACCTGGGTCGTCCCTCCTCATTGAAAAACATTTCCGAGTAACCCTCGGCTGGGCGCACCTTAAAGAAACTTCCTTTGAAGTCTTTGTAGGATGAGGTATATGGACCGATTATTCCCTTTTTATTCATACCACTGAGAGAAATCCAGCCGATCTTATTTCCAAATCGGATCTGGTAGAAGTAGAGAAATTTTGGAGCGGTCGGCGTCATGTTCAATTTTCTGCACAGGACTTCGAAAGCCTTTAAAAACGCCCAGCTGTTGGGATGAAGCTGAGTCGGAGCGACGTTCAACGCCCTTAAAACAGCGCACTCAAACTCCGAGAAAGGAAGGCCAACTCCCAGTGACTCAAATAATGTTTTATACATATAGGTAAAATGTATTTGCCCTCGTTGTGCCGACATAAAAACGTGTTCATCTTCTGTACACGGCTCGGCAATCACGGCCTCCTCTGTTTGTATGCTAGACAGAGAGATGGATTTCCTCATTTCCATGATCGACTCAGCCGTCCGAAATCTAGAGTGATAAGATCCAACTTCTCCTTTAACCCAATAATATCCCGGAAGTTGAATGTCGGGAACTGGATCTTTTCGAACCCTTGAAATGATTTTTCACGGGTTGGGTACGGTTACTTGCACAGCAGTAGCCGAAGATGAAGCTTCCCTTTCAGTCGGGAGGTCGGCCAGACGAAAATTTAGCTCCGCGCTTGGAAAGGAAGAGTTTGATGGTGAAGGATCTTCTCCGATGCCCATAACCTCCCTCTCAACCAGGATTCGATGAGGGGACGACCCAGCGGACGTCTCAGATCCTCGGCTTGAACTCATAATGATTGGGAAAAATATGGAATAGAGTGTAGAAACTGAGAAAAAGGGGAAGGATAGAAGAGGGCGTACCTGGAAAAATGATGAAAAGGGCGAGAAAAAGGAGGTTAGAGACGACAGAAAGGTTAGAGACGACGAAAGGATTCAGAAGGAACGAGAAGCAAATGAAGTTTAAAGTGAAAGGATGAACATTCGAGTCCTACACGTATATTGTGAAACCCCTCCTCGAAACAAGCAATTTAATCATGACTTTGGGCAATAAATCGTCACCATTGGGGGAACGTGCTCCAACTGACAAAAAGACGCAGCATTAAATAACGCTGCGTGTAACCGTACGTATAAGTGCATTACCGTTTCAGAAACTGAAGCGTCAAGGAGCCTTAGGGAAGGTTCTCGAATCCCCAGGATACTGAAACGGTTCAAAATTCAAAAACTAGTCTTTAGTTGGTCACGTGATCCAGAGCCTTTTCGTCCAAATCGGACTCGAGGCTCGGGGGGCTAGTGTACTGACCGGGATGAGAAGGCCGAGCTTACAAGTCCGGGGAAGATAAACGTCCATTTGATGTACCACTCTCCGGGCTCATATACACCAAGCTTAAGCGCAACAATCCGAGTATTACATCAGTTATCAAGTGGTAAGCCCGAGTAATTGTACGGCCAAATGATCGTACGATTAAATAACATCTCGGCCATAGGACCAACTACGGGTTTCTCTACAAAAATTGTGTTGCTCCGAAAATACTCGATTAGGAGTAACGGTTATGAGAACAATAACCATTACGGAATCATAACTGAAGGACGAAAAATCAGGGATCAAGCAAAAAGAGTGCGATACTCCATAATGATTATTTATGAAATATCCCGATAAACAAGGGGTGAGAGAGAGAAGACGGTTACACCATAACGGTCAGTGGAAGGTCAATAAAAAGGGGCAAGAAGAAGAGTAAAAGGAGAGAGAGCACTGCACACTGTAAAAAAAGGAATAGTCTATCTCGGCTTTTGGACGGAACAATGTACAAAAAAATTCAACTATACTGTACAAAAAATATGTACTTCATAACACATACAAAATAAAAATAAATAAGAAAAAATATTTTTACAAATAAAAATAAGAAAAAATTACATTTTAAGATCATAATAATAAATTTATTATAAAATACGACATGTTACTATTTATTCTCTTAGTTTTATTACTCATTACTCTAGATTTTAATACTTTTTATTAGTTAAACTTTTTTTTAATTAATTTCTTCTACCGGTTCCTAACTGTTATTCCTCTTAAAAAATCATTTTAAATGATGAGAAATGTCGTAAATGGCCACCCCATTAACGAGTCCTTGCTTTCGCCGCATAATCTTTTAACGAATATACCTCACATTGTTAATGTATTCTCGCATCATTGCATAATTGACAAACTTCTGTCCGATTAAACAAACTAACAAAGTAGTCTTCTTTGGTCGAATAAATAACAAGAGTTGGTGACAGCGGAGCCACACCTAAAAAATTCACCTATTTTAATTTAGTTAAAAAAGTTTAAATATCTAAATTTCTTAACAAATTTCCTATCCATTTTTCATTTGACAAGGTGTCGGCCGAAAAATTGTTACCAGGCCCAAGTGTATATTAATCTACTCCAAGTGTGAAATAGAGCACATCCTCCTCTTTCAAACTTCCATTATAAAATGTAGGAGAAATTTGCAAATTTATTTTATTTCAAAATATAATAGATAAATAATTTTTTTTTGATAAATTAATATTTTTTTAATTTTATCCTTAATTAAAATAGACTTATTATTATGATGTATGAGTTAACGTAAAGTTAAGTAAAAATATTAAATGATAACATTTGTAAAAAAAATATTTTTTATGACATATTTAAGATATTTAATTATTTTTTTATTTTTAATAATTTAAATATTTGTTTCTTATATTTTGGAATAGATAAAATATATTACAACTGTTGAACCACCAACAATATGCAAAGCATAGTATATGGAAGTTTTGGTTAAAAGAAGTAAAGTTTTTGCGTCATATGATTTCTATGAAAAGGGTAAATATAGAATGGTTCTAGTTCTTCTATTGTTTCTCATGATTATTAGTTTGTGTTCTTATGTCATTATGTTACTTGCTTAGATAATTTTCCTTAGTTCCATTTGAAGTACCTACCTCTCGCACACCCGCAACAAATAACTAGGTTGTAATCCTGTGATATGACCAACACAAGGATAATCTGATCTTTCTCTTTAACTTGGTGGGTCACATTAAGTAAATAGAATATGATGGAATTTATAAATATATAAATTTTATATTTGATCTCAAATAGCAAATATATATATATATATTATAAAAATAATCAATACAACAACAAAAATAGAATATGAAGGAATTTATATATTTATAAATTTTATACTTCCTCCGTTTCGCTATATAATGCACTTTTTTGAGAAATTAATGTTTCATAATATAGTGCACTTTACGAATTAGGTAGTATAATTTTTTTCTCTTTCCAAGATTGTCCCTAATTAATAAACCTAAATATTTATTTATTATTAAAATATTTCATTTCCAAAATATTTAATGATGATAATTTGAGAAAAAATAAAAAATTTAGTTAATTATTAATTATTATGTATATTATAGTTAAAAGTATACTATAAATTGAGACATGAGAGTATTTGATAGAATGTTACGTCTCTCATACTGTATGGATCTCAAATAGCCACAAAAAAAAATTCTTATAAAAATACTCAATACAAGAAGAAGAAGAAGAAGAGGCCAGGCAAGCCGACGTCAATTACAATTACATGCTGTTGCCGTCATATTGAGCAATTGCCTCGTTACTGTTTGACTTGGTTTCATTTCATGAGATTTTTCGTTTGCTATATCTTGGAATTCATTCATCTCCGACTCAATCTGTGATTTCCGTTTAGCAAGAAGCAGGGTCGTTGATTCCCATGGAGAACGGAGGTGGGTCGCCGCAGGGTCCAGTGATGTGCGGGTCGTGGATCCGACGACCCGAAAACCTTATTCTGGTCGTCTTGGGAAGGTCGAGCCATGGCGGTTCTCGCCCTGCTCTGCTCGAGATTTTCTCCTTCAACGCCCAAACCTCTTCTCTATCGACCTCCCCTTTGGTACTTTCTCTCTCAGAATAACTCGGTTTTCAGTCGCCATTCGTTACAGCTTGAGGAACTCTGTTCTTGATTATGGTTTCATGTTTCAAATTTGAAAGTATAGCCGATATCTGACAATATCTGCAAATCACATACGATGATGAATATAAAAACTTATATTAGGGAAATATATACTACGAGTCTCTGAATTTTAGTTGAGATTTTATTTTCATCTTTTAGCTTTATTTAGTTATAATTTGCTTTCTTAATTTTATTTAGTTTCCTTTATATTTTTCTTGGGAGAAGGGATAGAGAAGAAGAATATTACAGAGGAAAATAAGAAAAACTTAAACAAGGAATGCCTAAACTTTGCCTTATTTTTTCATAAATTTTTTTTTCCTATTTTCTTAAAATTAATTTTGCTTTAGAAGGGATCCTTTAGTTTTACTTTAATAAATATCACTTTGATCTCATAATTTTATTGGATTCCGATTTAGTCTCCTGATTTTACTTCATCCATACTTTGTTATTGTATTTTATTCTAATACAATTATAAATTTTCTTTAAAAAAATACTCAAATATTTCTCATCTTTAACACTATCAATATAAAAATACTTAACAAAAAAATCTGAATGGTATATCAATAAAATAAAATGAAATCGTTATTTTTTTGGTCAAAAAAAAAGAAATCATTATTTAGGTTAAAGTTAGTTGAACAAAAAAAAAACATTGAAACATAAAAGTGAGCCTTAGAATAAAATTTAAAAATAGGTTAAAACTAAATAAATAAGATTGAAGGATAAAAGCAAAAACTTAATGTAAAGTTGAAAGACTAAAGTGAAATCAAATAAAGTTAAACAATGAAAGTGAAATTTAAGAAAATATTAAGGGACTAAATTGAAATTAGATCAAGTTAATGGAACAAAATAAAATTAAAAATAAGTGACGGAAAATATATTTTAGTCCATATATTATTAGTTATATATAAAATGGACTGCATAACCTATTTGTTATACCTGAACAAAAAAAAAAATTGTTAGATGCTGCCAAGGTGTCCATCCATTTGCTTTTGGAAAATTTTTTTTCCTGCATTCTTTGCAGAAAAGTGAGTTATGTGTTTTGGGAATAAGTTTTTGCACAGAAGATTTTTTTTTCCTCAATAGGATTTTGCTCAAAATCCATTTGAAATGTATTATTTATGTATAATAAACTATACTCATTACTTTTCTTTATTTTAATTTCGATACTAATGTTGTCATGTATCATTGAAGAAACTAAAATTTACAGAAGTTACAAAATAAAGATTAACTTATACTATTATTTATTTGAGATGGGTATGGGCGTCTTGTATTTTGAATATGTATACCCGATATTTGGCATTTCTGGTGCAGGTACTAGTGTGTACACTTTTCGGATTTAGATAGGGTCCGAATAGTGACTGTGTATTGGATTTGAATATTTGTTAAGGGAATAATCAATTTCAAGCCAAATTGAAAGTCCATCTATCCATGAGAGACCAAAATAAGATTTTTCATGGTTGTGCCATTTTGACTAGGCTGATTCTAATACACTTTCACTAGGCTTTGATTCTAATACACTTTCTGTTTGATTTCATTTTTCAGCTCACTTTTGAAGTTGAAGAGGATGCCGATCCTATTGCTATTGCAGTACACCCAAGAGGAGATGATTTTGTGTGTTCTTTCACTAATGGCAGCTGCAAGTGAGATTCTGTCTCAACTCTTAAGTACTTTGGATTCAAAAGATCATTTGCCCTTCTAAATATTCCTCTGAAAAGGACATCATTTGTTCTATCATGACCTCATTTTTGCAAAATTCAGGAATTTATAGTTTCTTGTACTTTTATTGTTTCATTTGAATATGCCAATAGGACAATTTCTAAAGTCTATCATTGTTCTTTTCTTTCCTTACTTACTGAGACAATGTAACAAATTTCATAAGGATATTTGAAAGTTCTTCCATAACTTATTTGAAGTATTTAAAGTTTTAAAAGATACTTCAAAGATCTTATTCACTAATTAAAACCAGCAACACTGAGTCAGCTTTCACAAAATTGGTTTTGACAATTTATTGACATTGTTTCTGGGATCCTCTCAATGTCCTAGGAAACTGATACTGTCAGTCTTAGAAAGAGAAAGACAATGTGTGGGATCTACTTGAATGGACCCTGCAATATGTGGGTCCCACATACATTGCATTTCTCTCTCCAAAATTGGCATGATTTACCCAGAAATCCGGAGGATCTAAATCTCTTGTTTTGTGAGTATGTGATGCAGTACGGGTGTTGGGTATGGGGAGAGACAAGGCAAAAAGAGAGGAAACTGAGAGAGAGACGAGAGAGAGAGAGAAACCGAGAAACAGAGGGAGAGGGAGCACGAGAGGGAAGGTAGAGACTGAAGTAACATTCATAGTAATTTCAATTCATTTCTCAGCTCTCTTTCACTTACATGAGTAACAACATATATATAGGGAAGGTTTCCTTCTCATGAAGGAAACCAAGCAAGTTGTTAACTTGCTCTGACATTCAAAAGAAGCGCAGAAGATAACACTGACATTCAAAAAGAGATAGGAAAAGGAAACCTTACTGCTAAGAAAGCTATAAAAATATTCAATTAAAATATAAAACTAAATTCCTCCTAGAGTAGAATTTCCCAAACTTTCCATCATTTCCCCCCTGCTTTAAAGAACTCTCCCCTGGAGAGGTAGAGAGCTGATAAGTTTCCAGCAAGGTGGGATCAATGCGTCGAAACTCTTCTTCAGTGATCCATGTAGCATCTAACTCCGAGCGACCTTTCCAATTGACAAGGTAGTGATAGAGGGGACCTTCAGGTGTAAGGACGGTCTGTTCATCCATAATGGCATCAATTCCTTCATCATGTGGTGTGACAGATGGCAGTGAAGGGACCGGCACGTGATAAGGTTGAGTACCTGCAAAATCATCAGAAAGCATAGGGGGCGGCTCAAAAGTACCCCGGTAAGGAATAAGATCCTCAACATTAAAAACTGGACTAATGGCCATATCAGGAGGTAATTCTAGTAAATAAGCATTAGGCCCTAGTCTCTTAGAAATGCGAAAAGGTCCAGAAGCTCGAGCGTGCAACTTTTTAAAAGAGTGTTTAGGATAACGCTTTGAACGAATCCTCGCCATCACAAAATCACCTACATTAAAATTTTGAGAGCGGTGATGAGCATCAGCAGATAATTTATATTGATCATTACTCAAAGTAAGCTTACGCCTAATCTCAGCATGTAACTCATGAAGGCGATGGGCAAAATCTTCTGCAGATTCAGAGGTACGGAAGGTCAAAGGAATGGGTATAAGGTCAATAGGCTGTCTGGGATTATAACCCTGAACAATCTGAAAAGCACTCTTTCCTGTGGACCAATTAACTGAATTATTATAGGCGAACTCAGCAACAGGTAAAACCAAATCCCAATTCCTTGGTTTGTCTCCAATTAGACTTCTAAGCAATTCTCCTAGACTTCGATTCGTAACTTTAGTTTGTCCATCAGTCTGGGGATGAAATGCTGAAGAGAACTTCAACTGGGTACCAAAAAGTTTCCAAAGGGTCTTCCAAAAGTAACTAACAAACTTAACATCTCTATCAGACACAATGGTAATAGGTAACCCATGTAAACGCACAATTTCTTTAAAGAACAGTTTGGCCAAATAAGAGGCATCAGTAGCCTTGCTACAGGGAATAAAGTGGGCCATCTTGGAGAATCTATCCACAACTACCAAAACAAAATCATGCCCGCGTGCAGTGCGGGGTAAACCCAAAACAAAATCCATGCTAAGGTCTTTCCAGGGCGCCTCAGGAACGGGTAAAGGAGTATACCATCCTGTATTTTGTTTCTTAGCCTTGGCTGTTACACAAGTATGACACTGAGAGATTATTCTAGCAACATCATGCTTAAGGGATGGCCAATAAAACTCATCAACTAAGGCAGTGGTCTTATCTCGTCCAAAATGTCCGGCTAACCCTCCAACATGTAATTCCCAAATAAGAAATTCTCTCATGGACGTCCGCGAGACACATAACTTGGTACCACGAAAGAGAAATCCGTCGCTTATGAGGAAGTCAGCATAATCATGACGGTTTCCCCCATTAACCTCTTGATAAATAATTCCAAAATCAGGACAAGTAGCATAGTCATCTTTCAACCTGTCGAACCCCACAATGCTAACACTCATGGTGTGCAGTAAATTAAGCCTACGACTTAAGGCGTCAGCTACCTTGTTTTCCACTCCTGAACGATGCTTAACAACAAAAGTGAACTCATTCAAGAATTCTACCCATTTGGCATGTTTAGGATTTAAGTGCCGTTGAGAGTTGAGGAACTTGAGAGCCTGATGATCTGAATATACAACAAACTGCTGAGGAAGCAGATAGTACTTCCAATACTCAAATGACCTAACAATGGCATAAAGTTCTTTGTCATATGTGGAGTATTTTTGCTTTGCGTCATTTAGCTTTTCGCTAAAGAAAGCCACGGGGTGACCTTCTTGACTCAGTACACCTCCAATTGCTATTCCAGAAGCGTCACAAGCGACCTCAAAACATTTGGCAAAATTAGGTAATGTCAGTACAGGAGCCTCAGATAGCTTGTGTTTAATGGTCTGAAAGGCTTGTGAGGCTGTATAGATCCAATGGAACTTATCTTTCTTCAAGCAATTAGTGATAGGCGTCATAATGGTGCTGAAATCTCTAATAAAGCGCCTATAAAAAGATGCTAGCCCATGAAAGCTTCGCACTTCAGAAATTGACTTAGGTTCAGGCCATTCACGAATGGCTTTGACCTTCTTAGGATCAGCAGCTAAACCCTGTTCA
Organism: Adenanthera pavonina; assembly: GCA_026686845.1. NCBI lineage: Eukaryota > Viridiplantae > Streptophyta > Magnoliopsida > Fabales > Fabaceae > Adenanthera > Adenanthera pavonina. The sequence continues at coordinate 2,074,682 of JAIVEN010000019.1, read as the reverse complement.
GAGACAATAAACCCAAGAAAAATAACTTGATTTTGGAGAAAAGAGCACTTGGGGATATTGACATAGAACTTTTCCTCCCGAAGGGTAAGGAAGATTTGTTTAAGGTGTGTCAAATGTTCTTCCCTTGACTTGCTAAACACCAAGATGTCATCAAAATAGACAACTAGAAATTTTCCCAAGTAAGGTCGAAGTATGTGTGTCATAACACGCATGAAAGTGCTGGGAGCATTTGTGAGGCCAAATGGCATTACTAGCCACTCATACAACCCGTCTTGCGTTTTGAACGCAGTCTTCCATTCATCTCCGGGTCTAACTCGGATCTGATGATATCCACTACGAAGATCAATTTTAGAAAACCAACTAGATCCGGAAACCAAATCAAGCATATCCTCAAGCCTAGGAATAGGGAACCGATACTTGATAGTAATCTTATTTATAGCTCTGCTATCCACACACATTCTCCACGTCCCATCTTTCTTCGGTGTCAACAAAGCTGGCACCGCACATGGACTGAGGCTATGCTGAATATATCCTTTCTCTAACAACCCATTGACTTGCCTATTAAGTTCTTCCCTGTCTTTAGGATTCATCCTGTAGTATGAGAGATTAGGGAGTTGTGACCCAGGAACTAGATCAATAGCATGTTGAATGTCCCGCATTGGTGGTAATTCTGAAGGAAGCTCATTCGGTGTAATGTCTTTGAATTCTTCCAAAAGAGGGGATACCTCATCGGGCACATCAGCAATGGTTGTAGAATCAACTCAACTAGAAACCTTAGGGATAACAGCAAGCATAATGTTAGCCTCTTTACTCTCTCGCACAAATTGCTTCTTGGTTAAAAGATGGAGGTTTTGGCTCTTTGGTCTCAATTTTTTTTGTTGATTCGATTCCTTTTTCTTAGTTTCTGGTTTGGCTGGACGTAACAAGATTGTCTTTCCCTTATATTTGAATGAGTGAGTGTTCTCCCGACCATAACTGGTGACATCATTATCGTAAATCCATGGTCGCCCTAATAGAATGTGAGCTACATCCATCGTAAGAACATCACAAAGGACATCTTCCTGATACTCTCCGAGCCGAAGGGGTACATGACATTGTTGTGTGATAGATAAAGAAGTCTTTTGATCCACCCAAGCTACTTCAAAAGGCTTAGGATGGGGCTTTGGCTTAAGGCCAAGCCTAGCAACTCCCTGCGTGGAGATAACATTTCGGGCACTTCCTCCATCAATGACTAATTTGCATGACTTTTCTCCACATTTCACAAAGGTGTGAAAAATGCTCGTTCTTTTCCAAGAGTCATCAGGTAATGGAACAGATAGAATACACCTCATTACACCTATGCACCCTGTTTCACCTGCAATAAACTCCTCATCCATATCATAAGGACACTCGATAGGGTCGACCACCTCGTCAACATCTGTCACTTCATTCTCTTCTTCTGTAAGGGACTCAACAATGAGAGCACGTTGGGGACATCTTGATGCGATGTGACCTTTTGAGTGGCACCAAAAGCATTCAATATTAGGGCCACTTGGGTGGGGATTAGACCCTGTCGACTCAGTATTCCTTGCAGTATTTCCTTTAGTACCAGATGCTTGACCAGGATGGAAAGAAGAACTGGTCCTAGAAGGGGTTACCCCTGTAAAGTGGTTGGAAGGATTGAAGGTACGATTCTGACGAAAATCAGAACTTTGGATGGTGGTACGTCTGGCAAATGGGCTCCTGAACAAGGACTCTACTTCCAACGCCTTATGATGAGCTTCTTCCAAGGATTCAGGAGGGTTCAACTTGAGTTCTCTCTGTATATCCGATCGAAGACCGTTAACAAACTTTTGAACTGTCATCCATGGGTCTTCTTTGACCTCACACCTGATCATAAGGTCATCAAAGCGAGCCATATAGTCAGACACCGTAGAGGCTTGCCTCAAGTTTAACCATTGGTTATAGAGTTGTCCCTTATAATGAGTGGACACATATTTTTCTTTCAATTTCAATTTCAATTTCATCTCGGCCCAAGTATCAATTGGAGGCTGTCCTAAGCGCTCCAAATTTGACTGCACGTTCTGCCAATATTTCCTAGCAGATCTCACAAGCTTCATTTTTGTAAAACGGACACGTTGGATATCAGTCATGTCATACCACTCGAAGTAGTCTTCCATGCTGGCTAACCAATCTAAGAAAGCATTTGAATCTAATTGTCCGTCAAATTCAGGGGCTTCGACCTTGACTTTCTTGGTTATATCCTCAGAATAATTCTGCCTATAACCTCCTCGTCTCATTCCAAGGGGTGATCCATTTCGCCTGTTATAAACATCATTGGGTTCTTGGTCTTCCCACTGGTCAAAAGCATGGTCATACTGGTGCTCAAAGATTCCAAGAGGAGAATCCCTATTGTGTCGACTTCTACTCCCATTTGGGGATTGATGATTTCCACTGGGTTGTAGGGGTATCTTTGACTGACCAGAGGGATGAGGGTGGCCACTTCCTAAATTAACTTCGCAGTACGGGTGTTGGGTATGGGGAGAGACAAGGGAAAAAGAGAGGAAACTGAGAGAGAGACGAGAGAGAGAGAGAAACCGAGAAACAGAGGGAAAGGGAGCACGAGAGGGAAGGCAGAGACTGAAGGAACATTCATAGTAATTTCAATTCATTCCTCAGCTCTCTTTCACTTACATGAGCAACAACATATATATAGGGAAGGTTTCCTTCTCATGAAGGAAACCAAGCAAGTTGTTAACTTGCTCTGACATTCAAAAGAAGCGCAGAAGATAACACTGACATTCAAAAAGAGATAGGAAAAGGAAACCTTACTGCTAAGAAAGCGATAAAAATATTCAATTAAAATATAAAACTAAATTCCTCCTAGAGTAGAATTTCCCAAACTTTCTATTAGTATGACAGATGATATTTTCTTGAGTTATAGCCTAAATACTAAACAGATACATGTTTAAATATTTCTGTATGGTTTGCAGATTGTTTGAGCTGTATGGTCATGAAAATAACATGAAGCTCTTAACCAAAGAGTTACCGCCTCTGAAGGATGTTGGTCAGCAGAAATGCATCACTTTTAATGTTGATGGATCTAAATTGGCTGCTGGAGGGTTGGTGAGCATCAAATTACAGTCCGACTAATAGATTAGGTGCTGTACTGGAGTGGGAATTTACTTTTCCAGATATTGATCTTGTGTGTTTTGACTTCTGGCTTTAACAAGAACAGGATGGGCATCTCAGAATTTTGGATTGGCACAGTCTACAAGTGATTATGGAAGAACCAAGAGCACATAAATCTGTACGGGATATCGATTTTAGGTAGGAGTAGTAATCAAACCTATTTGGATCATGCTCTTAGATGACATTGCAAAAGAAATACTCAGTTTCCTCACTAAATTGTCAAATATTGTTCTGTTCTCTACTGTTTTTCTTTGACTCAGCTGAATATAATAGTATTCTGAGACACACAGTGACTTTGCCTTGAGGATAAAATTCTTTGAAGTTCTTGAATTGTGTGGTTGAACTGAAATTAAGAGAGTTGAACTTTGTTGACAATATGACTGAATATTCATCCTTCATCTGCTGTTATACTCTAGTCTAGACTCAGAATATCTCGCTTCAACCTCTATTGATGGTTTGGCAAGGATCTGGAAGACTGAAGATGGTAGTCCTTTGACTACACTGTCCCGCAATTTGGTATAGTATATTTGATTCAGTAACCTGTGGCCCATGGCAATGCCGGTATATATATTTACTTGTATCATAATATGAACCAAGACTTTGTTTTTTCTTTTCAGGATGAAAAGATTGAATTATGTCGATTTTCTAAAGATGCAGCCAGACCATTTTTATTTTGCACTGTCCAAAAAGGTATATGAATACTCTTGGTTTGGGTATATTACATGATACATTGACATTCTGTTTTGATCAATAATGTATTTCCATTTTCGACACATAATATCACGCAGGTGATAAGGCTGTTACAGCAGTTTGGGACATAAGTACATGGAAGAAAATTGGTTATAAAAGGCTGCTTAAAAAGCCTGCTACAGTAATGTCCATCAGCCATGATGGCAAATACCTTGCTCTGTAAGAACTTACTATTACTTCTTTGACATTTAAACACTTTGTTCTTTCTGATTATCATGGACAAGCACATTGCATTTAGAAGAAATTGACATACCGATAACTGTAAAAGTCCAGCTTCGCTTGATTCTATATGCAAGAGTTACTTACTAACAAAGATATGATGGCGAGACTTACGTCCCTCTACCTGCCCTGTAATAAGTACAGCTGGACGCATTGCTTAGATATTCAAACTAACAATAATTATCAGCTGGACAAGCACATACACATATAAACTATATACACACGCCCGTAGACAATAATTATCAGCAGCCCGTATCATTTGTGCTTTGCTTCAACACATTTTTAGAATGTGGATGCTTCATTCTACTTTTGAAATTTGAGAATGAATTGCCATCTGTTTTGATTATGAGTTTGCTTTGTGGAGGGAACGCTTGGGGTTTTTCCTTGCATAATCTAAGAAAGGTAATATCCCAAACAGCCATGCTCCTGCAATCAGTGACTAGTGACTCTATCAATCAGTGGGAAAGGAAAATAAATACAAAGAAACTGAGAAGTGAAAAATGTGATTGAATTAAATGGCTTGTGTTGAATAAACTCTAGCACCACAGCAATCATATTACAGCAGTCTACTGATATAGCATCTATAAAGTTACTAATAATACTTTGATTCTAAAATTTTGTTGGTCAGCAAACTTGTGATGTAATTTTCACTTCACTCACATGCCATGTTAGTCATTTAAATATTATTCTTTTTAACTCATCAGACTTTGGTAATATTTTAGAGGCAGCAAAGATGGAGACATGTCTGTAACAGAAGTAAAGAAAATGGAGGTCCGCCATTATAGCAAGAGACTGCACCTGGGTACAAACATTGCAACACTTGAGTTCTGTCCCAAAGAAAGGTAAGTTTTTGAAATGGCCAATGGACTATTTTGGTCGAGGACTAGACTTAGGCAAAGTTTATAATTGTCTTCTACCAAGTTCCTTGACAAAAACACATGTGGAGAACTTTTTTTTTTTTAAATAGAACTTAAGAGCTGTACCAAAGTTACTTCGATTGACCTTTTTTTATGAAGATCATGAAAACAGAAACAGTTAGTACATAAGGAAGTTTCAGCAGGGACATGAACATTAGAAACAAGGCTACTAGAGTTATGCTAGCTTTAGTACAAAACCAAAAACTAGAACCTATATAGAATATTTAAACTGCCATGAAAGACAAAAACTTACAGAAAGAAGTGTGTGATTTGCATCAGAATGTGACTTCTATTAGGCCATTTGTAACAGTCACTATCTCCAAAATGCCGAAGGTAATTTCTGTAGTGCGGAAATGATTGCATTGTTCTCGGCATAAAGCTGAATTGATTGCCTGTTTGCAGAGGAATTGATCCTATACAGATATTGCTTCTTTTCTCTGTAAACAATTTTTAAAATAATAAACGAATAAATATTCGTGAGAGAATGAATCTCAGTGATTTGAGATGTTGAGTTCTGTTGAAATATACTGTTTCCTTGATTTTAACATTTCACAACGTTTAAGATTCAGCCAACTGGAACCAATAATATGATTACACACCATAGTGAACTGTCACAAAATTAGCTATGTACTGTTTCATTGCTATACTTTCTTTGGACTACACTTCTTACTGTTTGGTCTACCTCTTTTTCCTCCATATAAATTTGAAACTAAAGCAGGCTCTCCATTTGATTTCCTGAAATGAGTTTCAATCTCTCCGGTCTTATGTCAAAGTACAGATTGATAACCAAAATTCATTAAGTTTCAGTGGTTTTTGTATCCTCTGGAATCTATACAAGGATCACACATAATTAGTATATTTGCATATGGTCTTTCTTTCATGGTTGGCACGTCGCATTTTGTTCAAATTGGTGCTAATATCATGTCATAAATTAACAATTCTCAAGCCTATTATGTCGAGGGCAATCATTTTTTTTAATATCTGTTAAAAACTACATTAACATCCCCCCTGGTGGAACCTTTGACAAGAATGAAAATGTTAAATGTCAATGAAATAGCATGGAGCCATGGAATTTCGCTGTGATGGCAATGGGCGGTTTCACTCAGCATTGGACTTGCAAAATGTTTCTTTCTAGTTTTAAATTTAATAGGAATTCAACACTTTGACTTAATCCAAAGTAATGAAGTGTTATGTTACATTTAAAGTTCATGCATTACTTTTGTAATTAATTAAACTTCAGTATGCAAAATGTAGTTTTCCCTTATTTGTCCAATACGCGATGTAAGCTAATTATAATTATGTTGCTCTCTTTTTCTCTTTTGCTTTTCATCTGGGGTTGATTGTATCTCTACAGGGTTGTGATCACAACCTCAGTGGAATGGGGAGCACAGGTCACTAAATTGAATGTTCCTGCAGATTGGAAAGGTTCTCTCTCTCTCTCTTTTCTTGCCTTCGCAGTCCACAGTAACAATTGTTCAGCTTGACGTTTCGATTTTTTTTTTTTGGTCAAACTTGCAGAGTGGCAGATCTATTTGCTGCTTCTAGGGCTGTTTTTAGCTTCAGCTGTTGTGTTTTACATATTTTACCAGAACTCTGATTCCTTCTGGAAGTTTCCCATGGGACCAAATCAACCGGCGAGATTGACGTTTAAACCAAGCTTCAGAGATCCACAATTTTCTGAATTGTGAGAATATTTTTGATATGGTCGTCCTTGATAGGAAGTGGCATCAATTTCTGTATATGGTATGAACATTTATTCTCACATAAGTCGTTGATTTAGGTAGTTGACTTGCATTACAAAAAAATTACACTTTGAGCAATTTCCAAACATTAGTGAAGGTCATTACTATGCATCCTCGGTGATTTGTGAGTCGAATTACTTTTATGAATAAATGAATTAACTTGCTTCCTTAAATAAATCAGGTTTATGGGCCTATTTGATTTATCTTTTGGTAAACTAAGCCATGATTTCTAACAATCATTTTTTCCAAAGTTATCCAAACAGATTTGTGGTAAACTTTTCTACTTTTATCAAAATTTCTTTTTTCTAAATTGTGATTATTCTAAATGACATTTTATAAAAAGATAAATCAAACGGGCACATATATCTCTAGCGTGGAAGCCTTTGGTTAGTGATGAGATTTGAGTGTGACAGGTTCAAATCCTTCCTCCAATGAATAAGAACTATATGTCAAAAGTTTAATATAATACCAAAATCCCATGACCTTGAGAGGAGTATCAAGTGGAGTCATTGTTAGGCGAAATGCCCTATCCCTAATTAATTTCATAAATTCTTCGGGCTGAACCGTGCAAATATCCTTGAGCAAGCTTCAAAGTCTATTTATTATTTAAACTTCTATTCAAATTCAAACTTGTACGGTTTAGGAGCGTTTGAAGCTGGAGCATGTAAAGTGGAACGAATCAGCATTCAAGACAGCCAAGAAAATCTTGAAACTAGTGCTAACCTGCAACAAAATATATTTCATTTTCTATCAACAAAATTATCTTATAAACAGTAATGGGATTATATTCACAGAAATAGGTACCTCTAAAACAATATGAAAATTGACGTTGGAACATTGCAAACAATCATTCATAAAAAATATGTAACATTCAACTCAAAACACAAACAAATTCACCAGGCAACAATTGTGAACTCCAAGGTTTCATGAAAAAGATTTTGAGGGTTACAAAAATATTAAATTTTAAATATCATCAAAAGAACTTATTTTAAATTGGTCTTGATTTTGAATAATTATTTGACTTATGTTTGGAACAAATTCATTTTGTTGGACATAAGTATTTGGGCTTAAAATAATGTTAGATTTATATGAAAATTCATGTCTAATTAGTAAAGAAAAGCCTGTAAATTGGCAAGTTACAATGCTGCTTTTTGAGGAAAAAGATACATTAGGATGCTGTAAGAAAAATATTCTGAAAAATGGGCCCCCAATTTTTCAAGCTTCCAAAAGGACTTGGGTCCTTGGCAGAGGGGAAAAAAAAAGAGAATGATTGGATAAAATTACTCTTATAATTTTTTACAAATAGAATGCATTAAATTTTCAAATTGACTAAACTAATTTTCCAAGTAAATTTAATTAAATTTCCAAGTAGACTGAACTAATTTTCTAAGTGGATTGAATTAAATTTCTAAATGGAATGAACTAATTTTCCAAGTAGATTGAACTAAATTTCAAATTAGATTAAATTAAATTTCCTAGTGAACAAAACTAATTTTCCGAATGGATTGAATTAACTTTCCGAGTGAAATGAACTAAATTTCTAAATAGATTGAACTAAATTTTCCATTGTAATGAGCCAATTTTCCAAGGGGAATGAGCAAATTTTCAGTAGTCTAAACTTTTAGGTGGAATAAATTAAAATTTTTGTTAAGATAAAAAAAAATTTCTCAAGTGGAATAAATAAAATTTACAAGTCACATACTTAAAATTTCCTCATGCCTTTAAATGTTTTTAGTAGTCTAAATTTTAGTTAAGAGTAGGAAATTTTGGAAAATTTTTTTTCCAATTTCAATGAAAAAGACTTGGAATTTCAAAGTTGAAAATTTAGTTCAATCCACTAGAAAAATTAGTTTGGTTTATTTGGAAAATTAATTCATTCCACTTGAAAATTTAGTTGAGTCTACTTGGAAATTTGATTTAATCAACTTGGAAAATTAATTCAGTCTAATTGAAAAATTAGTTCATTTCATTTGAAAATTTAGTTTAGTCTACTAAGAAAATTAGTTCACTTCACTTGAAAATTTAGTTTGATTATAACATCTTTAAATTTAAAACAAAAATTTATGCAAAAACATAATAAGAATAACAAAATTAGTATACAGTTAGCTTGAATTTCAAGAAAAAGATTTTTGCCCCCAAACAAAAGTCAAAGCCCAAAATTTCAAAATCTAATTTTCATGGACTTTTGTTAAAAAAATAAAATCAGCAACATAACAGCAATAACGTAAGGGTCTCCATATTAAATTAACTTAGGCATTTAAAATTATGTAATTTCTCATTAAACAAAACAATTTATCATAACCCATATAGGTATCCACCTACTTGAATTCTTTTGAAAGACTAAAAAGGAAAAGACAAGTGTAAAGAAAGCTTTGAATTTAGTTCACTCTCAACAAGAAATTTCGGCATAAATTTATTTCAAAATGTGATCTCTCTTCAATCACTATAGTAGTTCATGAAACATTTCTGAGACACCCACTTTATACTTGGTAATATCATAAACATGATGTATAAGTCCAAAGTGAGGGACAATATACCAGAAATGACACCAACAAAGGTTAGACTTTTCTTGGCGGTTATCTTTGGAATTGTCAACAAAAGTGAGGTCAAGACTTTCGTTGATGGATCCAGAAATAACCGCCAAGAAAAGTCTAACATTTATTAGCGGTTATTTCTAGAATTGCCAACAAAAGTTTTAACAAATTTATTTCAAAGAAAGCACAAAGCACGGATAAAAAAGCATAGCCACTAATTAAAAAAGTCCAATAGTTCATGTTAATCCTCACTTTCAACCCCAAAGCACAAACACTTCTTTGACTTTTCTTTTCGGCTTTTGCCTTCTTTTCTCTCTCGACATTTCCTTCACTCATCTCTTTGTCTCTCTCCTCTTGTGAGTAGTTTGTTCTTCATGGCCTCCACCTTGGCTCAAAAAAGTTGGCCACAATCAGCGATGACAGCGAGCTTGGAAGTTTTGCCAAGGAAGGATATGACCTTCTCAATGGCCTTCACCACATCCATCCCCTCTACCACCTATCTGAACAGCACCCGTCCAGCCACTCTATCTTCTTCATATGAAAAAAGAACTAAGATCTGTTCATGCTAGGGCCTACTTTGGCTATTGATAAAATTGCAAGTCCAGTTTGCTTCTTTATGAAATTCTCATCTTCAAATTTCACTCCATAGATCGATTCTCCACTAGTTCTATTTCTGGCCATGAAATCCCCTTCCTGGCACATGAATCCCTAGATCATGTGGTGGAAAGTCAAATCCTTGTAATGTAGCGGCTTCTTGCTCCTCTCAATCCCCTTCTCTACTGTGCACAATGCTTGGAAGTTCTCCACCATGTGAGGCATTGTGTGTTCAAAAAATTCCATAACGATCTGTCGACTTCTTCTTATATAGGAGCAATTTTATGAATATTATTTAAGTCGATCTATATCTGTTTACTTCTCCCAATTCTTCTTCCCAAAACATAATTATGACTAATATTTCTTAAGCCTCATCTGTTCTCTTTAATAAGCAAAATTTCTTCTTCTTTTGTATGGTTCTTTCAAAATCTTTTTTTTTTGGTGCTATAATTCTATAAAATTTTAATGAGATCTAACTATGATTTTTGTTGTACATTTTTTTTGGATGATTTTAGATTGCTTGTTAGGAATGATTGTGTCTGTGACTAGTATAATCATTAACAAAGGGTACATTTAAAAAAAAAAAATAGACCCCGTATTGGTAGGTATTTTGTGGAACTACTAACAAAGGTGTCCTTTTCTTGGTGGTTTATAACTGCAAACAAAAGTTACCCCCTTCTCTCGGTGCTTGAATAGTTTGTAGTTTTGAACTACTAACAGAAGCTAAAAATAACTGCCAAGAAATATGATTTTTCTGTGTAGTGAATGATACTTAAATATGTGAATAAATTGCATATGATTATATGACATATTCACGATTCAAGAAGTTTCAATTTCAAACTCAATACAACATAAGTTTCATTTTCACAGTTGATGTAGCAAATGCGTACATGTCTATTGTGATGCCACCCATTCATGAGTTGCTTACTCCAAGGTGGTTGAATTCATAAACGAATGACTCACCATGATAGGACACCCACACATGAACAATATTCTCACACAACAACATCCCACTCATGTGTCAAATGAATCCAAGTGTTCAAATGAAATACCAAATAGATTTAGGGCTTTTATTAAAGCCAGAATAGCACCGAAACCCAACTTTACAATAAGATTTTAGAAATCAAAATAAGAATATAACACTCACACTCGGATTGAATAGTAAAATATGCTCATCTATCATAGAAGACAATGTTTTCCCCCAAATTTGATGTTTAGGATTCACCCCATTGAAGAGTTCAATGAAAATGTTGTTACAATGGAAACCAACTAGTATCCAGGGAAATTTGAGTCATTTAAATAATCTACATAGTCAACCAATATACTAGTAGCCATTACAACAATTTTTACATACAACAATAGTTAAAATGTGTTGCCATAGTTTGGAAAAATGTTGCCAAAAAGAGTAAGCAATATTTTTGGCAACATTTTTAAAAGGGTGCCCGAGTGTTGCCTATGCTGGTGTTACTTATTCCTTTAGGTAACAGTTTTTTGACTCCTATGACAATGACAACAAAAATTGTTGCCTATACTATGGTAAATAGGCAACAATTACTTTGTAGCAATTTTTAAATGTTGCCTATACACAAAATAGAATTTTCAAATGTTGCATAAACTTCCAATAGACAACAAATTTAAACTGTAAACCTAAAGTATAGGCAAATAGTGTAGATTGTAAACATAACCTTATTTCGACAACATTTAACAACTAAGAAGGAAATAATCCAAGAATTAAAATAAATTAATTAACTATAGCATATCATAATATATGTTCTACAATGCAATTCTTGTAACATGCCAATAATTATGCATAGGGATGTAATAAGGCAAATGAATGATTAGGTTCTTAATTAAGTTTCCATGATGCTTTTAAAAAGGAAAATTTTCTCTCTAAATTCTCCCTCAACATGTCTAAAGGATGTTTTAAGAAAGAAAAATGTGTCTCTCTCTAGTTTCTCTCTTGGCCAAAAATGGAATTTTAGGTGCCATTTATGATATCATAATTAGACTGGATGATGTCATAAAGTGGTCCAAATATGATGTCATAAGAGGTGATGTCATAATAGAAGCTTGGACAAGAAGAAGAAGCAACTTGGGTGGCAAGAAGAAGCTACTTGGTGGCCAAGTTTTTCAAAGGCCTATATAAGGCCTTCCTCCCCATTTAATCCTCATAATCAATGTGAGGAAGAGAGGAAGAGAGAAAGAGAGTGAAGGTGTGAGAGAGAGAGGAAGAAAGAGAGAGAGAAAAAGAAAGAAAGAAAGAAGAAAAGAGAGAAGAGAAAGAAAGAAGAAAAGAAAAGAGAAGGAAAAAAGAAGGGAAAGCTTTAAGAGGAAGGAAGGAAAGGAAGTAAGGCATAGCTGGGCAAGGGGATAGAGATTAAAGCAAACTAAGGATGAAACCTTGAGGTAGTAACTTGTACTACTCTTATGTTATTGTAAAATTTCCATGTTGAATGTTATATGTTTCCATGAATGATTGGCCATTTTAAAATGTTTACATGGATATCCTATTTATGTTATGATAAAGTTATGCCAATAATTTGAAAAGCAACATGGATTTATGTGATTATTTTGCAAAGATTATGAAATGTTTCAAATATTTTCAAAGTTGATATAATGATATGACTATATGTACAATATTGCTACTGAGATGTCCAATCTCACACCTAAAATTCCAAAAGCTGGGAACAAGCTTTCCTAAGAGTAGGAGTGTGAATTAGGAAGAATAATAGAAGAAAAGTTGGTCTAGAAACTATTTAATTAAAGAAATGTTATACTAGGAATAGTTTCTACATTGATGTAACTGCTCATATTTTAAGTTCTTGTATAAATTCATATAGTTGCCCAAAAATTTGGTAGTTTATATTTCTATGTACCTTTATGCGTTAGCTTCCATTTAGTACAATATAAATATATATTTATACAACAATAGAAATGGATGATTTTACAAAATGGTGCAAATTTAGAAGCAATCTGGTATACTAGTGCTTTGAACGAATCCCCAGTTCAATAGCAATAGTATAACCATGAAAAATTTATATGGTTTGAAACTAGATAGACAGAGCTTTTTTTTGACATAAATTTTAAATGTCTTGGCTCTGTTTGTGAGAAGAAATAACACATCAAAATTAAGACTATGAAATTGGATAGTTTACTGGAGCAAATTTTGAATAGTAAATTGCAGAATAAATTGTATTGTTTCACATGATGGAAATCTAGTTTCTTATTTTTCCCATAAAATTCAGAATGTTAAAGACTTGAATCATTATGAAATAATTTTTGACCAATTAGTTATGAATTTTTGAACATTGCTGCGCAAGTGGGCAAAAGCAGTAGGAAATAGTTTTAGATTTTTAGGTTCAATTTGAGTTTGAGTTTTCTAAAGACTACATTTTTGGGCTAAGTTAAGCTCATATTCATGGGAAAAATAGAGAAATGTAAGATGTGACATTTTTATGGTATTAGAGTAGAAGGTTCAGGCAAAAGATAGTATGTAACTCTTCGAAAGTTAGAAAATGCTTAAGTTCGTAATAATAGTGACTAGTTTTGCTTATTAGAAGGTGAAGTATGGCATTAGAATACATTAGTGGCATAAGAGATCAATCTTGCGAATAACTTGAGATGGTTACTGGACTTGATGGGAGAATGTTTTACCAACTTGTTTTCCTTGGGTCATGAAATCTTTCAAAGTGGATCATTGTAGATCCTTTTGGAAAAGTGGGATTGCAGTAAATTTCAAGGGTTGTAGAAGATCCTAGTAAGGCTCAAAGATCACAGTAAATCTCATGGTCATAGTAGACCAAGTGTAAGGTTGCAGTAGACCTCCAGAAAGAATGAAATGATAAAGAAAATGTTACTAAGGCCTACATTTATGAAAGTACTTTGAAAGATGATGATCTAAGATAAATTTAAAATGATTTTAAAATAACAAAACCTCATTAATTTGCAACTAATATGAAAGTTCACCTAAGACTTTCTCATATGCTAAGCCATTGATTAGATAAGTAATCAAGGAGCTTGATTATGGGATAGAAAGGACAATATAATGATCATAGAAGAGAAGTATTCTACATATATGAAGTAAAGGCTAGCTCAGTGGCAGGTTTTCCAATGTAATGCCAAGCCAATGTTGAATGTATAGATAAGCATGGTTAAGATAAGCAAAATTTCTACAATGGCAATTTCCGAAGGTGATGATAGAATGACTCATACTATGACATCTAGAACAACTCCTAAAGCTGACCCATTGCAAGTGATCCTTGAGAGGTTAGATCAACATCAAAGAATGATTGAGCAATTACAAGAGAACATAAGTGCTCAAGGGCAGCAAGAGGAAGTTCGAATAGAAAGCCCTCCACTTGTACCACTACAACGTAAGTAGACCAACATGAAACTACAAGGCAAGGGGTAGGACAGGTAATGAAGTTTGGTTTCCATTAGCATATGATAACTCAATTTAGAAAGCATGACCCTCCATCTTTTGATGGTAAGTTCGATGTGCAAAAGGCTGAAGATTGGATAATAAGCTTGGAGAAGATCTTTATGATCATGGGTTGCATATAAAAAATGAAAGCGCTGATGGCAACATACATGCTGGAAAGAGAGGCGGATAGGTGGTGGAGGAATACAGAATTAATACTTCAATCAAGAAGTATGCCACTGACATGGGAAGTATTCCTAGAACAGTTTTGTGAGAAATACTTTCCCCGATCAGTGAGAGATGAAAATGAGGTCGAGTTTGTTATGATTCAGCAAGTTGATGATGAATTAGTAGATGAGTACATATAGCAAGATACATACAATTGTGTTGATACTCCATGTACCTCTAGCAGCACGATGATGAATGATGGAAAGCAAAGAAGTTGGAAAGGGGACTAAAACCCATGATTAAAGAAGTGTTATCCCTATGCAGATTCGGACTTTTAATGCATTAGTTGAAGTAAGCAAAGTTACAAAAAATAGTTTGAATCATAAGAAGATGGCATCAACTCCTCTGATAGATAATAAGAAGGCTACTGAGGAGGGAGATACAAGCAAGAGAAAGGAAAGAAGCCATGGTACAATCATAAGAAGTTTAAGCGACATGGCAAGAAAGGAGGACAAAATACGCAAAGGCATGTAATAGCTCCAGCATGTGATCAATGTGGAAATGTCCATGGAGGAACATCCTGTTTGCTAGGGCAAAATGTATGTTTCAAGTGTGGTAAGCTTGGACATTATGCTACAAATTGTATGATGGAGGTGGCCAATCATAGATTATAGGCATAAGGAAGAGTGTTTGCTCTTACCCAGCAAGATGCTCGTAAGTCGCTGATCTTATTGAAGGTATGATTCAAGTAAATAGTTGTGTAGTAAAGGCTTTATTTGATTCAGGTGCAAGCCATTCTTTTATATCTCATGATTGTGCCAAAAGAATGAGTCTGGTGATAACTAAGTTACCTTATGATTTACATATGTCAACTTATACGAGGAGTAAGGCCATAACCTCTAATGTTTGTTTAAGTTGCATAGTCTAGTATAAGAAATATAGTACCACACTAGATTTAATATGCATGTCTTTCCTAGACATTAACATAATTATAGGAATGAACTGGCCGTCTGTAAATGGTATTATGTTAGACTGTAAGAACAAGTCCTTGATTTTACTAGAAGTAATCCCAAAAGTAGCCCCATACTCAGAGGCTAAGCTTAGTTTTATGACAACCACTCAAGCAGAAAAATGTTTAGAAAGAGGAAGTCGAGGATACTTAGTATTCTTCTTGGCTAGTGTAAAAGTGGAAGAAAAGGTTTATGATATTCCAGTGGTCAAGGACTTTCCTGAGGTTTTTCCAAAGGATCTTAATGGATTGCCACCGGAAAGAGAGGTGGAATTCAGAATAGACCTTGTGCCAAGAGCAGGACCTATATCAAAGGAACCATATAGGATGGCTCCAAATGAATTGGTAGAATTAACGAGACAAATAGAGGAGCTACTAGAAAAGAAATCCATCAGACCAAGTGTATCTCCCTAGGTGCTCTTGTATTATTTGTAAAGAAGAAAGATGGAAGCCTCTGACTCTGTACAAATTACAGAGAGTTAAATAAATTAACAATAAGGAATAAGTACCTGTTATCTAGGATAGATGATCTTTTAGATCAGCTAGTTGAAGCAAGAGTACTCTCCAAGATTTATTTAAGGTTTGGGTATCACCAGTTACGGGTAAAAATAGAGGATGTTCCTAGGATTGGTTTCTGAACTAGATATGGGATTATGAGTTTCTAGTGATGCCATTTGGTGTTACTAATGCACTAGCAATCTTCATGGATTACATGAATAGAATTTGTTAGCCATATTTAGATAAGTTCATTGTGGTATTTATAAATGATGTTTTAGTGTACTCCAAATCTTTAGAAGAGCATGAAAGCATTTAAGAATTATCTTGATTCTTTTAAAGGAAAGAAAGTTATATGCTAAACTCAATAAGTGAGAGTTTTGGGTCACAGAGATTTGGTTTCTAGGGCATGTTATAATGCAAGATGGGGTTGCAGTAGATTCCAATAAAGTGAATGCAGTTATGGAATGGAAATGACCTAAAACTATAATTGAAGTAAGAAGTTTTCTGGGTTTAATGGGATATTATAGAAGGTTCATTCAGGATTTTTCTCAAATTGCTCTGCCGTTTATGAGACTTACTAAAAAAGAAAAACCTTTTGTGTGGGATAAGAATTATGAAAATAGTTTTCAAAATTTAAAACTTAGGCTAACTTCTTCCCCTGTGTTGATCCTACCTGATCCCAAGAAACCATATGTAGTTTATAGTGATGCCAGTAAGCATGGATTGGGTTGTGTGTTAATGCTAGAAAGTAGAGTAGTAGCCTATGCTTCGACAGTTAAAGCTTCATGAAGAAAATTATCCCACGCATGATTTAGAACTTGCGGTTATCGTGCATGCCCTAACAATATGGAGGCATTATCTCTAAGGTTCTATCATAGAGATTTACTATGACCACAAAAGTTTAAAGTATTTAACTGATAAAAAAAAATTAAATGCAAGGCAAAGGCAATGGTTGGAATTGTTGAAAGATTATGAACATTCCATAAGATACCATCCAAGAAAGGAAAAAGTTGTGGCTAATGCCTTAAGTAGAAAAGTTATTCATGTTGCCTGTATGATGATGAATGAAAGAAAGTTAATGGAAGATTTTTGAGACCTAGAGTTGTCTCACCGGTTGCATGAAACTAGAATGGGAAATGATTTCCAAAAAGAATTGAAAGAGGCCCAACAAGATGATGAGTTCATGAAAGAGGTCAAGGAAAGAATGAAAAAGAGAGAAGTAAGAGATTATAATATGTCTGATGATGGAATGTTAAAATTTAGGAACAGAGTATATGTTCCTCTAGTAGCTAAGTTAAGAGAACATGTATTAGCATAAGCCCATTAGAGTAAGTACACAATCCATCCAGGCAGTACAAAGATGCACCATGGTTTAAAGAAGTTATTTTGGTGGGCCTGGGATAAAAGGTGATGTTACTTAGTATGTGGCTAAATGCTTAGTATGTCAAAAGGTTAAGATTGAGCATCAAAGACTAGTAGGGATGCTCCAACCTATTGAGATTCTCGAATGGAAATGAGATAGTATATCAATGGATTTTGTAATAGGATTACTAAGGACATTGACAGGACATGATGAGATTTGGGTAATAGTGGACAGATTGGGCAAATCGGCACATTTTTAGCTATAAGGACCATATATACACTTGACAAGTTTGGGAAAGTGTATATTGAAGAAATAGTAAGATTGCATGGTGTGCCAAATAGCATCGTGTCATATTATGATCCAAGATTTATGTCAAGGTTTTGGATGTCAATACAGCAAGCCTTGGGGGTACAAAATTAAAGTTCAGTACAACATATCACCCTTAAATGGATGGACAGACCAATAGGATGATATAAATGTTGGAAGATATGTTAAGAGTCTGTATACTAGAGATGAAAGGAAGTTGGAATGAGTATCTGCCATTGGCAGAATTTGCATACAATAATAGTTATCATTCCAGTATACAAATGGCTCCGTATGAAGTATTATATAGGAGAAACTGTAGATCTCCCTCATGCTAGACTGAACTAAGTGAAAGGAAGTTACTAGGTCTAGACTTGGTTAACCAGACCTTAAAGCAAATAGAAATAATTTGAAATAAGTTGCTAGCGGTTCAAAGTAGGTAGAAAAGTTATGCCAACAAAAGGAGAACACCGTTAGGATTTGAGGTTAGAGATCATGTATTTCTAAAGGTATCTCCAATGACAGGAGTTGGTCAATCAATAAAAATGAAGAAACTTAACCCTAATTATGTAGGACCATTCGAGATACTGGCTAAAGTAGAACTAGTAATGTATAAGTTAGCCTTACCCTTGAATCTTAGTCAAATACATGATGTATTCCATATCTCCCAGTTAAGTAGAACTAGTAATGTATAAGTTAACCTGAGACTTATATTTTGTACCTCATGCTTTTAAAATTATCAATAAATTGCTAACTTTCCATTACATAGGCATTAAATCTTTATTAAACTTTCTCCTTAACGTTCTTCTTCAAACATTTCTTAGTTTGAGCAGTTGGTATAACATCTAACTCAATCTAAGCACACGGAACATTTCGAGGGGTAGGTAAACTCAATGTTTTCTTCTTATCATCTTAGAAGAGTTTGTTGGCACAAAGCCAATTCATGCTTGCTATAGTGCTTCTATAATTATTTAGACTTGTAATGGAGATTGTGGCCTTATTTTTAGTAAACATATTCCTTTGTAAACTTTATAACATTAACTTCCAGACCTAATCTCTTAACATTCCTTTATAAAAGAATGGCTTGCACTTGCATCATACCTTTAGTTAGGATTAGGTGACTTATAGCCTCATATTAGGATAGTACAAATACTCTCCCTTATGCTTGGGGTTTTGTAACATCCTACCTCCACTACAACCCAAACAACTCCAAACAACATCTCACAGCCTCAAACCAGCGGAAACGAACCCCAAAAATACCAAATTTTGGGCTGGGGCCACGGCCGCTACAGGACCGCCGCGGCTCCGGCCTGCTCTGTTTCTCCCTCACTACTGCCATCACTTGCGCCGCGGCCTGGACACTTTAGCCGTGGCGCCCCCTTGCTGATATCCCATATCAGCACTTCAACATTTTGGGGCGAACTTCTGACGCGCATAACTTTATGCTCCGACCTCCGATTGACTTGATTCCAACTTCCACAAGTCAATCTAGTCCCAATCTAACCATGGACACCACTTTCACCTCAATCTAACTCCGTATGGAGATTCTGGACCCCTGACACCGTTTTGACCACTTATTGACCAAAACTCATTACTAACTAACCCCAACATGACAAAATGGGCTATAGGCCCTAAAACATCACCATCAGGCCCAAACCACTCTGGGCTCACAAATACTACTATACCAATTTCCAAAAGCATAACGCTCTCAAAACACCAACATAACACATTCCATAAAACATAATCAAACATACATTCATCCATAACCATCCTATCAAACTCATATATCCAATACACACTTTCTACCCCACTTGGCACATAATACATTAACCAAAAATACAAACACTACATAGACTTCCCACGTACACAGCTACTCTCTTTGCT
Organism: Adenanthera pavonina; assembly: GCA_026686845.1. Lineage (NCBI taxonomy): Eukaryota > Viridiplantae > Streptophyta > Magnoliopsida > Fabales > Fabaceae > Adenanthera > Adenanthera pavonina. Next base: position 2,055,110 of record JAIVEN010000019.1, on the reverse strand, counting down.
TCTCCGGACTAGTGCCAGAACCTTCACCTGAAAGGGTTAGTCATGGGAGAGGGTGGGGTGAGACAATGTCTCAGTAACCGGGATCAACCACACATAAACATATATATATATACACAGATATGAATCATATAACATATGAATGCAATGTAAAATGCATGGTATGCATGTCGTCCTCTCCGGGACTTCCATCCTTATCCTCCCTAACACACACATACATATAACCCATCCTTATTCTCCCTAACACACATATACATATAACCCATCCTTATTCTCCCTAACACACATATACAATCCACCCTTATCCTCCCTAACATACACATACATCACATACTCCAACCTTATTCTCCCTAACCATTTCATTTATCATCATATATCGTACATCATCACATCATCACCACTTTATCTGTCATATATCTCGATGTAACAATAACATGTGGTGATGCTAATGTATCGTCATCATACTCATGATCATCATAACGTCTATACATCATATCATATCACATCTACTATACACATACCACGATATATAAAAACAACACACACACATATCACTATCGTGGTATGGAAAAGACATGCATATATATATATACATAACTATACATACTATCGTATAGAACCACATAAACAAACACCCGGTTACCTCAGGTTGTCAATACTGCGCTCACGCAAGTTCCACACGCTTTCTTGAACTTCAATACGCTTGAGCCCCACACAGCTAACCAAATAACCTTCATAATACATAATTCTCCCATTAACATAATATACCCATAATCACAATATCACAATCTAACCACTTTAGGCCTAACCCAAAGTTCCAACACCTCTTTCATGCATCAATAAACTCTTAGGGACCCTTTAAATACTACTCAAACACATACATATCGGATTCCCAAGAGTTCTAACCGAGAACAATCTAGGGTTAAGCTCAAATCACACTTAAACCCTTCCAAACTCGAATCCAATCATCAAGAACATCAAAACACACTTTATTAACCTCCTTTAAACCATTTCAATCGGTGGATCACGTCACAAATTGAAAACCCAACCTCAAAACCAAAAACCCCAAATTTCCACCGAATAAAAACGGAGAGGGAGGTGTAGAAGTAACTTACCAACTTAAATCCAAGCTCCCTCGGTCTGAAATCACCCCTGGACGCCGGAGATTCAAACCCTAGCACAGCTCTCTCGCGATCTCCCTCGGTTTCCTTTTGTTTCTTTTCTGTCCGAGCGTCCGAAATGATCCGGTTTTAAACAAAAATCTCGACTCTCGCCGCGGCTCCATGCATCTCGCCGCGGCTCCTCCATAGAATTTTTGAAAAATGCTACTGGAAGTCTCTCGCCGCGGCGGCCCTGCTCCTCGCCGCGGCGCGGAGCCCCTTTTCTGTTTCCTCTTGAACCATGTCCGTCCTACGTCCTACTTCCTCTGATCCTGAACACAAAACCAATAAAGATATCATGAGGGGCGTTACACTCTCCCCTCCTTATAAAAATTTTGTCCTCGAAATTTCAACTCTTACCTTACTCAAAAATCTCAGGATACTTTCTCCGCATAGATTCTTCTGTTTCCCACGTGACATCATTTGACGTCAAACCGCTCCATAAGACTTTTATCAACTTTATAGTCTTATTTCTCAATTGCTTTTCTTTTACATCTAGAATTTGTAGCGGCGTGACTTCAAAAGTCAGATCCTCACGCACTTGAACTATCTCATCATCAATCACATGAGACGGATCCGGATGATACTTCTTGATTTGAGACACATGGAAAACATCATGTAATCCGGTAAGGTTAGGTGGTAGCGCCACTCGATATGCTACTGGCCCGATTCTCTCTAAAATTTGATATGGACCCATATACCGCGGAGTGAGCTTCTTCGCTCGAATCAATCTTCCAACACCAGTGATAGGAGTGACCTTCAAAAACACATGATCTCCAACATCAAATTCCAATGGTCTCCTTCTTCTATCCGCATAACTCTTTTGTTGGCTCTGAGCAGTAAGAAGCTTCTGGTGAATACTCTCTATTTGCCGAGAGGTTTGATCAACAATATCTGGGCCCAAAAGACTCCTTTCACCGAGTTCAACCCAGCACAATGGTGATATGCATTTTCTACCATACAACACTTCATAAGGAGCCATCTGCAAACTCGAGTGAAAACTGTTGTTGTAAGCAAATTCAACCAATGGCAAAAACTGATCCCAAGTACCTTTATTTTCTAGAACACATGCCCGCAGCATATCCTCTAAAGTCTGAATTGTTCTTTCGGTCTGCCCATCAGATTGAGGGTGATAAGCAGTACTGAAACTCAATTTCGTACCCATTGCCTTCTGCAAAGATTTCCAAAATTTGGATGTGAATCTGGGATCTCTATCTGACACAATATTAATCGGGATTCCATGTAATCTTACTATCTCATTCACATACAACTGGGCCAACTTCTCCACTGAAATAGTTTCCCGAATTGGAAGAAAATGGGCCGACTTCGTCAACCTATCCACAATGACCTATATCGTATTGTGTCCTGAAGAGGTCCTCGGTAATCCCATCACAAAATCCATGGAAACGCTATCCCATTTCCACTCCGGAATCTCTAAAGGCTACAATGTACCTGCAGGCAATTGGTGTTCAATCTTGACCCTCTGACAAATTAGACATCTTGCAACATACTCTGCGATGTCCTTTTTCATTCTTGGCCACCAATAACCACACTTTAAATCTTGATACATCTTGGTGGTACCTGGGTGAATAGTGTACTGACTCTTATGAGCTTCCTCCAACACAGTTTCTCGTAATCTTGCAACATTAGGCACACAAATCCGACCATGGTACCGGATAATACCATCTTCCAAGATATTAAAATCCTGGGTCTCTGCCATTTCAATCTGTTCTCGAATGCCCAAAAGATAGTCATCCTTCATCTGAGCGTAGCAGATGTTCTTCAATAGATCGCTTGATACACTGAGGGAACTCATCACTAATACTCCAGGATGAACATTAATAGATAACTTCATATCTCTCAAGCTTTCAAGCAACTGCTGCTCCCTGATCATCATTATAGCCATATGGATCGATTTTCTACTCAATGCATCTGCCACAACATTGGCTTTCCCAGGATGATATTTCAAAACAAACTCATAATCCACCAGGAACTCAACCCAACGCCTTTGCCTCATATTTAGCTCTTTCTGATCAAACAAATACTTCAAACTCTTGTGATCACTGAATACCTCAAACTGAGCACCATAGAGATAATGCCTCCACAATTTCAAGGCAAACACTACAGCCGCCAGCTCAAGGTCGTGAGTAGGATAGTTTTCTTCATGAGGCCTTAACTGCCGTGAAGCATACGCTACAACTCTACCTTGCTGCATCAAAACACACCCTAGACCCTTCTTAGAGGCATCTGTATATACAGTGAAAGACTCTAATGGGTTAGGGATAATGAGCACTGGGGTGGATGTCAGACAAACCTTTAGCTCTTGGAATGCTCTCTCACACCTGTCATCCCAAATGAAAGATCGATCCTTATGGGTGAGTCTAGTCAATGGTCTAACAAGCTGAGAGAATCCCTTAATGAACCTTTGGTAGTATCCAGCCAAACCCAGAAAACTCCGAATTTCAGTCACTGATTGCGGTCTTTCCCAATTCAACACCGTTTCAACTTTACTGGGGTCCACTGCCACTCCTTCTGCAGAAATCACATGACCCAGAAATTTTACTTCCTGTAGCCAAAACTCACACTTACTGAGCTTAGCATACAGTTGGTGATCTCGTAATACCTGCAATACAATCCGAAGATGGAGCGCATGCTCCTCCTCACTCTTGGAGTATATCAAAATGTCATCAATAAACACCACCACAAATCTATCCAAATATGACCGAAACACTCTGTTCATATAATCCATGAAGATTGCCGGGGCATTAGTCAACCCGAATGGCATCACAAGAAACTCATAATGACCATATCGAGTTCGAAATGCCGTTTTAGGCACATCCTCAGCACGCACTCGTAATTGATGGTATCCTGACCTCAAATCGATTTTAGAGAATACAGAGGCACCTGCCAACTGATCAATCAAGTCTTTAATCCTAGGCAAAGGATATTTATTCTTGATCGTCACTCGGTTTAGCTGCCTGTAATCAATACACAATCTGAGGCTACCATCCTTCTTTTTAACAAACAATACTGGAGCTCCCCAAGGCGAAACACTAGGTCTGATAAAACCTCTCTTCAACAAATCCTCAATCTGCTTCTTCAACTCTTTCAATTCAGACGGTGCCATTCGATATGGGGCTTTCGAAATAGGACTAGTGCCGGGCACCAAATCAATGGAAAACTCCAATTCTCGCGGTGGGGGTAAACCAATAATCTCCTTTGGAAATACATCAGGGAATTCATTCACAATCGAATACCTTTCGACACAACCTTGCATATCTATGTTCACAGAGAAGAAAACCAGAAACCCTTGACATCCTTTCTTCAGATACCTGTCAGCTTGGGCAAAGGACAAACATATATTCTCATCCCCTTCCACACTAGGGGTATTCATCGGCAAAGACACAGTCTTCCGAGCACAGTCGAGAATGGCATTATTCGCCTCTAGCCAATCCATCCCAATTATCACATCAATCTCTTGCAACGACAAACAGATTAGATCCAGAGTAGTGCTTCGATGTTCAAAACAAACCACACAAGTCAAACAAGCTCGAGCAGTTCTTAATGAAACTCCCGTGGGTGTGACTACCGACAACTCAAAAGGCAACTCCATTGTCACAATACCCAATCTCTGAGCACAATCAAAAGAAATGAAGGAATGCGATGCACCTGAGTCAAACAAAGCATGAATAGAGTAACCATTAAGTTTAAGTTTACCTCTAATCATGGTAGGCGCTGCATCCGCTTCCTGTCAGGTAATAGCAAAAACTCGTCCAGGCAGCGTGGGCCTCCTTGTCGCATCATCACTCCTTAGATCCCAACAATTCCGCGACATATGACCCGGTCTCCCACAATTATAACAAATTAAGCACGAACGATCACCATGGCTAAACCCGCATTTTGTGCACAAATTCGATGCACCACCTGAACCATATTGAGATGGAATGGAGTCCCTTCCTACCTGCTCACTCTAACTAGAACTTCCCTGTTCAAAGCCACCTCGATAAAAGGATCCTCTGCCAAACCGACCTCTATTGGACTGATCCCGTCCAAATCTACCTCTGCCTCTACCATGGCGACCTCGATTATGGTGACTTCTTCCTCCACTAGAACCTGTGCTACCACCGCTGCTACCACTTCCTGAACCACTACCTTTACTGATTCCTCCCGTAGGTCCTAGGTGAGAAAAGACCCGAATTATGGAATTCTTTCTATATTCCTCGGCCTCTTTCATTCGTTTATAGAGAGCACAAATCTTTGCACATAAGTCCTCAAAGGACACAAACTCTACCGCCGACAGCCGCTTTTTAATCTCTGGGTGGGCTCCCTCAAACAACCTTTGAGCCATCCACCTATCATCAGGATGATTATTCAGATAAGTGGAATATTTGGCCAAGTCTAAAAACTGATCAATGTACTCATCCGCCGACAAATTTTCTTGTTGAAAGGCTAAAAACTCCGCCTCTTTCTGCATCATTAAGGTTGGAGGGAGGTAGTGTGCAAAGAATCGTCCCTTAAACTGTTCCCAGGTCATTGGAGGATTCATAGCTTCAGTGTTTGGAACAACACTCCTCCACCAACGCTTGGCCTTCTTCTCAAGCTTAAAGGCCGCTAGTTGCACCCTTTGCTCTAAGGTGCAATCCATCACGCGAAAGATATTCTCCAACTGCTTTATCCAATTCTCAGCTTAGGAAACATCCATGGTACCTTCAAAAGCCGGGGGATCAAACTTTCGAAAGTCCTTTAACTACGAAGAGATACCCCTTCTTTCAATCCTTGGGGCTCTCCCAGGCTCTACCACATTTTCATTCCCTCCTACATTCAAGTCCACATAAATGTCAGCCTCTTCATTCACTCCACCCTGCTCTTGTCTATCCATTCTTTCTTGCAGTCTATTCAATACTTCTCCCTGAGTATTAACTTGGTTACTAATGCCAGCCAACATTTCTTGCACCTGTCTCATAAGATCATTGTTACTGTCTTCCTCTTCCTCTGCGAGACATTTTCCTACACACAAGTCACAACACATTCAATTATATGGTTCTGGGCTAGCATTGCAGTGGGAACATAGTCTATGTATTTACAATTATGTGCCAAGTAGTACATCAGATAGAAACAATGGCCCAAAACCATTGCTCTGATACCAAAATGTAACATCCTACCTCTACTACATCCCAAACAACTCCAAACAACATCTCACAGCCTCAAACCAGCGGAAACGAACCCCAAAAATACCAAATTTTGGGCTGGGGCCGCGGCCGCTACAGGACCGCCGTGGCTCCGGCCTGCTCTGTTTCTCCCTCGCTACTGCCATCACTTGCGCCGCGGCCTGGACACTTTAGCCGCGGCGCCCCCTTGCTGATATCCCATATCAGCACTTCAACGTTTTAGGGCGAACTTCTGACGCTCACAACTTTATGCTCCGACCTCCGATTGACTTGATTCCAACTTCCACAAGTCAATCTAGTCCCAATCTAACCATGGACACCACTTTCACCTCAATCTAACTCCGTATGGAGATTCTGGACCCCTGACACCGTTTTGACCACTTATTGACCAAAACTCATTACCAACTAACCGCAACATGACAAAATGGGCTATAGGCCCTAAAATATCACCATCAGGCCCAAACCACTCTGGGATCACAAATACTACTATACCAATTTCCAAAAGCATAACGCTCTCAAAACACCAACATAACACATTCCATAAAACATAATCAAACATACATTCATCCATAACCATCCTATCAATCTCATATATCCAATACACACTTTCTACCCCACTTGGCACATAATACATTAACCAAAAATACAAACACTACATAGACTTCCCACGTACACAGCTACTCTCTTTGCTTCTCCGGACTAGTGCCAGAACCTTCACCTGAAAGGGTTAGTCATGGGAGAGGGTGGGGTGAGACAATGTCTCAGTAACCGGGATCAACCACACATAAACATATATATATATACACAGATATGAATCATATAACATATGAATGCAATGTAAAATGCATGGTATGCATGTCGTCCTCTCCGGGACTTCCATCCTTATCCTCCCTAACACACACATACATATAACCCATCCTTATTCTCCCTAACACACATATACATATAACCCATCCTTATTCTCCCTAACACACATATACAATCCACCCTTATCCTCCCTAACATACACATACATCACATACTCCAACCTTATTCTCCCTAACCATTTCATTTATCATCATATATCGTACATCATCACATCATCACCACTTTATCTGTCATATATCTCGATGTAACAATAACATGTGGTGATGCTAATGTATCGTCATCATACTCATGATCATCATAACGTCTATACATCATATCATATCACATCTACTATACACATACCACGATATATAAAAACAACACACACACATATCACTATCGTGGTATGGAAAAGACATGCATATATATATATACATAACTATACATACTATCGTATAGAACCACATAAACAAACACCCGGTTACCTCAGGTTGTCAATACTGCGCTCACGCAAGTTCCACACGCTTTCTTGAACTTCAATACGCTTGAGCCCCACACAGCTAACCAAATAACCTTCATAATACATAATTCTCCCATTAACATAATATACCCATAATCACAATATCACAATCTAACCACTTTAGGCCTAACCCAAAGTTCCAACACCTCTTTCATGCATCAATAAACTCTTAGGGACCCTTTAAATACTACTCAAACACATACATATCGGATTCCCAAGAGTTCTAACCGAGAACAATCTAGGGTTAAGCTCAAATCACACTTAAACCCTTCCAAACTCGAATCCAATCATCAAGAACATCAAAACACACTTTATTAACCTCCTTTAAACCATTTCAATCGGTGGATCACGTCACAAATTGAAAACCCAACCTCAAAACCAAAAACCCCAAATTTCCACCGAATAAAAACGGAGAGGGAGGTGTAGAAGTAACTTACCAACTTAAATCCAAGCTCCCTCGGTCTGAAATCACCCCTGGACGCCGGAGATTCAAACCCTAGCACAGCTCTCTCGCGATCTCCCTCGGTTTCCTTTTGTTTCTTTTCTGTCCGAGCGTCCGAAATGATCCGGTTTTAAACAAAAATCTCGACTCTCGCCGCGGCTCCATGCATCTCGCCGCGGCTCCTCCATAGAATTTTTGAAAAATGCTACTGGAAGTCTCTCGCTGCGGCGGCCCTGCTCCTCGCCGCGGCGTGGAGCCCCTTTTCTGTTTCCTCTTGAACCATGTCCGTCCTACGTCCTACTTCCTCTGATCCTGAACACAAAACCAATAAAGATATCATGAGAGGCGTTACAGGTTTGGTGTTGGCCATTTCCATAGTACTGTCGCAAGTTAACATCTCATCTTTCCATACTTGGAGCACCATTTTATCTTACTAAACATGGCCTTCTTTCATAAGCCTTTCTATATTTAAATAGAGCTAGGTTATCTGATCCACCTCCTCTACTTTTTTGCCTTGCTTCATAAATCTCATGTTATTCCAATGCTTCTTATCCTTATTCTTACTTACTTTTCCTTTCTCTGAAATTTTTCTCACTAATGGTAGTTGGAGATGCTGGTAAAATATTCACATGATTTAGAATATTTCCAATGATCCTGCTTACTTGGATTAATGAATTAAAAGTATGAATTTATAGTAGGCATATTCTCTTTAATCGCTTACTTGAAGCCTCTTTTCTAGCTTTTCCACCTTTTCTCATTCATTATCATACTGCTGGGGGTATGTTGAATTTGAAGCCCATTGGTTATGCCTTATTATACTTTCATTGACCAGCTCGTTGTTATTAGAGTGAATTCTTATAAATTCCGCTTCCTTTAATCAACATTATTCTTCAACCTATATATTGCCATTAAAATCTTTCATTTTTGACGTGCTGCCCATTGTCTTAAAAAAATTGTTTTAGGCTCATAGTCAATTCCTCAACATTTTGCACCTCAAATTCACCATCAAGGATGGCGGTTGATACATTCTATATTACATTACCGTATGTCTGATAAATTCAACTAGTTGCTTGGTAGCTTATCCCACAGGAGCTTACTAATTGACTTGAGACTGTTGCAGTATAGATGAAGCATTATAGGCTCTAGCTTTCACCTGCTGTTTTTGAGCAATAATTCTCTCTTGTAATTGCTCTTCACAATCCTTTGATACTGATCCAAGCCATATGGATCATTTATAAGGAATCTCGGTTGGGGTACTTTTCTTTACTGTCATTGGGGTCGTTTGAGAAGTCTATGCTTCTGCTAGTTATCTTTGTTGAACACCTCTTCAAATCTTAACCATTCTTATCTTACATTTAACAATTACGCTCAGCAAATTCCATTGACTACTTCTTTTATCCTTATCCTTTGACCCCTGGTCTTTCTACTTCACTAATTTAATACCTTGGTGCATAACTACTTGGTTCACAACTATGGCTATGTATCACTTCTACATATACCTTCCATCATTATCATCATACTGAACTTATGGTGTTTCCATATTGGCATTAAACTTACTACTATTGTCTACTATTGCCCCCATGAGATTCTTTTCCAGTTCATCCTCTAAGACTTTCATAGCTCATGATTCTATATAGCATCAACTACTAGCTCAACCCATTCACTTCCAGGGAGCCAATGATCATGATGCCCTTCAAAACATTCTTTTCCTTTATCATAGTACTCAGGAGATCCAGATCTATCCTGGCATTTCTTAAAGTAGTTTTATTATTCCTTTGGATTTGGAGTCTTTGGTTTAGCTGGGTGAAGCTACTTTTTGTTCTTCAAATGATTCCTCTAGCCCAAACTTACTTAGCATAGCTTATACTTTACCTTGATGTGCATTTAGTTGCTCTAGTAGGGCTATACTTGAGAGGACCACTATCATTAAATCACTTCTTAAGTTAAGGTAATTCTTCCATTATGAAATCTTCATATAGCTATCATCACACAGTCATCTTAGGTTCTACATTTTCCTCTGTAGGACTCTAATTAGGCTCAGGCCATTTTCCTTCACTTGGGTTATTTCTCATTCTTCTTTTCTAACTTACATTCTTTTAAATTATATATTAATTTTTCCCCATTAACTCTTTTCTCATTACTTTTATTCAGTACTATTATTTATTTTTACTGGCCTCTTTCATTCATTATTGGGAACATTATGTCATTGATATTGCTTTGTTACATGTATGGGGTACTTGTCTTTATGCTCATCATCACCCATTATTACATTTCATACCTTCTTTTTGGATAGTGGCTGGGCATTTGAGAAAAGCCTTAGGTGAACATTTGTACTAGCTGCTGATTAATAAGGTTTCATGTCTTTCTAAAAAATCCTAGGTTAAGAACTATCAGTATTGTAGAGCTCTGTAATATTTCTCATTCTTTTTAGAGGTTTGTTGCAACATCATAATTGGTCTACTGCGACCATGAGATCTACTGTGATCTCTAAGCCTTACTGGGATCCTTTGTAATCCTACATCATCTCTTTACTGATAGAATCTAACTATAATCTAACTCTGAAAAGATTCACGACCTAAGGTAAATTAATTTGTAAAACATCATCAACTAATCTAGCAACTACCTTTAGCTATTCTTAAGACTAATCTCTTATGCCACTAAAACATTCATAGACCAGGTTGCTATAAGGAATAGCACTTTAATATTTATAAGGGAAATATTTTAATTTTAAAATATTTATTTTCCTACAAAGATTATCTTAAATCTTTGCTCTAAGAGCCTAGACCTTCGGCTCTAATACAAAAAATTGTAAAACTTTATACTTAAGTCTATTTCTCATGTATTAGACTCTAATTATGTCAATTATTGCATGATTAGAGATTTGATTGCATAAAAATATCGAAACAAATTTTTCTAAAATTCTTGGTACTGTTCATTGTGTCATTTCCATTTTACCTGATGAACTTCGAAAATTCATAACTAATTCTATAAAAATTATCTCATAGTGATTCAAGTCTCTAAAAATATGTAAAAAGATTCTCTTCATGGGAAAATATGAAATAACATTCTATAGACCAATTTGTATAGTTTATTTCTTAAACTTTTACTGTATATTTCGTTATTTTCTCTTTTCTAGGATTTTGGCCTCATATTTAAAAATTCATATCTCACTTTACCCTGAGCCAATTCATGAATTCCATATGTCATTGGAAATCCCTATGAGTTTACTTTCTAGAATATTTTTCTTGTATATTTATTCAACTTGTATAGGGTATGACATTAACTTAAACTAATAGAGGTTAGAGCTCAACTTTAACCGGAACAATCTTAGGTAAATATGTATAACTCTTGTTATATAGCTCCAATTGCACTCAAACTAGTGGTAAATTAAAGCTAAGAATAGACCTTTTGATACATATAAACCCATAAATTTTTAGAGCTATGTACGATTTTATAATCCCTTTTGAATTTTCTAATACCTATGTCCAAGACTTCCAATTTTCAGTCTTGCCTTGTTCTGGATCCTAATTTTGAAAATTCACCATAAATTGTACAATTACCCAATATAGGTGTTCTTTGACTCTATGGAAAGCTTATTTCATCTACTTTTTAAGAATATCTAATACTCATGTAGTATTCCTTGTTCATATGAACAATACCTTCATAATTCTCAGAGTGAGCTAATTAAGCATTTCCAATCATAACTTGACAAAGTAAGCTTCATAGACATAATACATCATCATTCATTGTACTAAATCCATGCATAACATTTCATAATGCTCTAATGATCACAATAGCATGGAGATACAGATTTAATATCATATTCATAACTTTATATATCATTCAAACTACAAGATCATAACTTGAGAGCAATATCATGCTTCATCATCATTCTTCTTTCTCCTTAGCACTTTTGACCACTTCTTGCCATAGCTTGGGCCTAGTTATGATGATCATTTGGAACGGGTGAGATTCTAAGAATCTCAGTAGTTAAGCTCAATTATGCACACATATTATCATCATCAATTCATGGATCATCATTGAAATCATACAAACAATTTATGCCATAACATTTCATAAAAATTTTGGCATGGTAACACTTTGTAAAATAGACATCCAAGGATTACAAAACCCTTCAAACAACCAGCCAATCAATGCACAATCATTAACAAACAACTAAACAAATATATGACATAGTTATAAAAGTATGAAAATAAAACATGATAACATTAGGCATAATAGGGAAATTAACTACCTTCTTGCTTTTCAATGGTCTCCAAACTTTGTGGACACTTCCTTTGGCCTCTCAATACTTTCTTGAACCTTATTGCATCAAAAAATAGTGCCATGAGTCACTGATTATATGAACTCAATAATGAAGTGTTCTCTTGAACCTTAAATTTGCACTTTGCTATCCATTGGCATGTTCTTGTACAACAAACTCATTCCTACCTATTTTGGACCCAAGAAATTCATTTTTGGGGATAAAATTATAAAATTCCCTTTCCTTTTCAAACCCTAAATAGGCAGAAAATTCAAAAAAATGTAGAAAAATAACTACCCAATTAATTTGCAATCCAATGGTATATCCTTAATTCTTGAAGCCTATACATCACTTTTCATGGACTAATTTCTTCATGGCTTCATATTCTCTCTCTAATCTCTCTCTAGGAAGAAACTTTTAGAGATAAAATGGAGAGAAATAATCTATAAAACTTCTCCAAATTCAAGTATAAGCAAGATAGCAACCATAGAAACCTACCTTGAAAGTTTGAGAGTCAAACTGTGCTTCTTGCTTGGTCTTCTTTCCTCCTTGGGTTGCACGAGTTCCTCCCTATTTTCTCATTGGTTCAAACATGTTGAGAAGCTAGAGAAGATGAGTTATTGCCTTAAATAAGTAATTAAAGGGATTAAGTAATAAAAGTTAACTTTGGTTACTTTAATTGTCAACTTTAGTTACTTTTTGTAAATAAAGCTTTTAACTAATTCCATTGAGGTCCTACAGCTGCTGCTGCATGCCACTTGTCCCATTCTTGGCCAAAAATTGCTTTAATAACTTTTATGGACCAAAACACTCTTCACCAAGTGAGTTCACCCGTACCAATTAACTATTTTTGCTGAAATTGTCATTAAATCGATACAGGATTATTCAACAATTAATTTTGGCCCAAAATCATTATCTTGACCCAAAATTTATTTTAGTAAGGTCCAAACATTGTCCTTGAATCAGTGCTACCTTTTTCTGTAGTCTGAAATATCCTTTATTAGGTAAAATATTAATATTAAACCCTAATTGCCCAATAAATATTATTTTGATCTTAATAAATTTCTCACTATATTCCATTGTACTATGCTCATCAAGAGTTTCATTTTGATTATAATATATCATATTTCCAAAAATACCCTTGATGAGGGATAAATTTATAATTTTTAAAACTTTTGGGTCCTTAGGTGTAATTTTTCCCAAACTTCTTTCTCTTTCCCTTCTTCACATTGAACTCACTTTTAGGGAATTAAACTGTTAGGATTCTTGAGGTCAAAATATAATTTTTTTTTTGTTTCATTTAACTTGAAAAATGTCCTAATTAATTTTTCTTCTTAACGATGTTTTTCTGTTTTTCCCAGTTACTAATGTATTTTCTGATATCAACATTTTTTTTCTTGGAGCTTGAATACTATATTCATATTTTATTTCTAATATGAGAAATGACTGTTTTGCTCCTAAATTAGGTCAGAAATGTAATTACCAATTCTTCGGGGCACTTTCTTGTAATTTTTCCTAAAGACTAATTTTTTATTATTTCTTTTTGCTCTATTCACATTAACTTTCAAATTGATCTTCCTCTCAACTTAGACCTCTCAGTTACGCAATACTTATATCATTGTGCTTAGCTTGAAGTGAGCTTTAATTCAAGTGGTATATTGCATATTTTTCGGAGTAAGTTCTGGAATTAATTTTTGCTAAGAACCTTATAAAAAATCAATTCCAATTAAGGATCAAACATAACTTCTTCAAAAAATTAGATAAAAAAATTAATTTCTTCTAAAGCCCAATTATATATAGCCTTTTCATCTCACTTTGTTTTTCATCTTTTATTTATTTTATAACATCCCATAAAAATAGGGATACAACAAGGAACAAGGATTTTCCTCTAGTGAAGGTAATTTGGAAGGATTTGTCCAAAGAAGAAGCAACGTGGGAACTAGAAGAAAGTATGAGGAAAAAGTATCCAGAGTTATTTGACTAAGGTAAGTGGTTTAAATTTTGAGGATGAAATTTATTTTAAAGGAAGAGAAATGTAATATCCTAATTATTATGCATAGGGATGTAATACGGCAAATGAATGATTAGGTCCTTAATTAAGTTTCCTTGATGCTTTTTAAAAGGAAATTTTTCTCTCTAAATTCTCTCTCAACATGTCTAAAGGATGTTTTAAGAAAGAAAAATGTGTCTTTCTCTAGTTTCTCTCTTGGGCAAAAATGGAATTTTAGTGTGCCATTTATGATATCATAATTAGACCAGATGATGTCATATAATAGTCCAAATATGATGTCATAAGAGGTGATGTCATAATAGAAGCTCGGACAAGAAGGAGAAGAAGTAACTTGGAAGACAAGATAAGCAATTTGGGTGGCAAGAAGAAGCTACTTGGTGGCCAAGTTTTTCAAAGGCCTATATAAGGCCTTCCTCCCTATTCAATCCTCACAATCAATGTGAGGAAGAGAGGAAGAGAGAGAGAGAGAGTGAAGGTGTGATAGAGAGAGGAAGGAAGAGAGAAAAAGAAAGAAAGATAGAAGAAAAGAGAAGAGAAAGAAAGAAGAAAAGAGAAGAGAAGGAAAAAAAGACGTGAAAGCTTTAAGAGGAAGGAAGGAAAGGAAACAAGACAAAGATGGGCAAGGAGATAGAGATTAAAGCAAAGAAAGGATAAGGCCTTGAGGTAGTAACTTGTACTACTCTTATGTTATCGTAAAATTTCCATGTTGAATGTTATATTTTTCCTTGAATGATTGGCCATTTTAAAATATTTACATGGATATCCTATTTATGTTATGATGAAGTTATTCCAATAATTTGAAAAGCAACAAGGATTTTATGTGATTATTTTGCAAAGATTATGAAATGTTTCCAATGTTTTCAAAGTTGATATAATGATATAACTGTATGTACAATATTGCTACTGAGATGCCCAATCTCTCCCCTAAGATTCCAAATGCTAGGAACAAACTTTCCCAAGAGCAGGAGTGTGAACCAGGAAGAATAACAGAAGAAAAGTTGGTCTAAAAAATGTTTAATTGAAGAAATGTTGTACTAGGAACAATTTCTATATTGATGTATCTGCTCATATTTTAAGTTCTTGTATAAATTCATATAGTTGCCCAAAAATTTAGTGGGCTATGTTTTTGTGTACCTTTACATGTTAACTTCCATTTGGTATAATATGAATATATATTGAATTTATACAATAATAGAAATGGATGATTTTGTAAAATAGTGCAAATGTAGAAGCAATTTGGTATACTAGTGCTTTGAATGAACTAGTTCAATAGTGATATTATCACCATGAAAATTTTATATGGTTTGAAACAAGACAGATAGAGCTTTCTTGAAGTTTGGATGTTTTGGCTCTATATGTGAGAAGAAATGTCACATCAAAGTTGAGACTGTGAAATTGGACAATTTATTGGAACGAATTTTGAATAGTAATTTTTGTAGAATAAATTGCACTATTTCACACCATGGAAATCTAGTTTCTTATTTTTCCCATGAAATTCATAATGTAAACCATTTTTAGAGACTAAATCTATGTAAAATAATTTTTGAGGAATTAGTTATGAATTTTTGAAAATTGTTGTGCAAGTGGGTAAAAGCAGCATGAAATAGTTTTATAGTTTTAGATTCAAGTTAAGTTTAAGTTTTCTAAAGACCGAGTTTTTGGAATAAGTTAAGCTTATATTCATGGGAAAGATAGAGGAATGCATGATGTGACAATTTTAGTCAAGAATTATGTAGATTTAACTTTGAACTTTAATGCATGGCATTATAATAACCAAAAATAGAAAACTTGTGCTTATATATATATATATATTTGAGTTTGAATATGAATGCATAACTTATATCAACAACAATTTTTACATGTACAGAAATCCTATTATTTTATATATCAACATCAACAATCTTCCAAACTAGCCCTTGGCACATCCATCTCAAGCACGTTGCAATGTCCTTCTCAACATTTTCCTAATTTAGAAGGTAAAACAAAGAAAAAGTATTAAATAAAAAATATAGCTTGTCCCTAGAATAGTTCTATACAAAGTCAATTACCATCAATAGCATTCTTGTAAACATGAAAAAGAAAAGTATAAGTCCAAACCTCATAAGCAAGCAATAAGATTGGATGATAAATTCTAGAATTACTAGATACTGCGTATAGGTTGCTTTGATTTTTTTATTACTATAGGTCAACTTGTGCCAATAAAATCATTCAACAATCCAATAAGAGCTCAATTTCTTTTTAAAAAATAATATAACACTTTATAGCTCACAGTATCAAATGTCTAATTGATAACAAAAGTATTTGAATCATATTGACAAGCTTATCATGCTTCATATTTAAAAAATACTAGAAGCCTAAAAGCATAAGGAAATGATAAGAAATGATAGTTGTACAAATTTAACTCTAAAACCATAAATCATTAGGTGCATGTTAAATAAAACAAAAACTTATTAGTAGGATTATTTTATCTTAGTAGTCATACTTGGTTTAAGAAAGAAAACAGTTAACCAAAAAGTGGGTGCAAGTTAAATAAAATGTACAAAAACCTTTCACAGGGATCAATTCCACAAGATTTCCTGCTTCAACCTATGAACTGAATAAAGATTAAATAAAATAAAAACAAAAGTCAATCTTCATGTCTACCCTCAACTTCAAGGTTATGCAATACATACAAGACTCAGAACACACTTAAAATTTGGTATCATCATACTTTCCTTATTAACATAAAATCCAACATTATATATATATATGACCAAATGAGATCTTGAAAAAAATTAAAAAAAAAATTAAGCCTACCAAAGGATAAATCTCTTCAAATGATGTCCAAGTCATATTTATTCACTCAATCATCACAAACTTCTAATAAACAAAGCAGCAGGAAGAGAATTTTTTGAAGTACCTACTTTCAACATTACCAACTTGATCTATGAAGAAGTCATCCCTTTTTCTTTAACTAACAAAAGCATGACACATTTAAACATAATCCATATGTCAAACTTATGTCATAGCTAACTTACATAGGCTTGTTGTTTGTGATAGTAGCAATCATTGAAAATCTCCCACATGGATAGAACAATGTCTTTATGCCTGCAAATTAAATTATCAACATATTACTTGGGTTCCAATACACCTTGGCACATGTGTAATAAATGTTCAACTTTTAACTCCTACTGTGAAGGATGATATTTAACAACCCTTGCACTAAGAATCAATTTATGATCCATGGGATTAATATGCATATCTTAAACTACTAATCTTCACTAGAGGAAATCGATAATAAAATGAAACTTTGCGGTGAGCAGCAAAAGAAAGCAATAAAATGGTATGAAAAAAAATTGTTGACTACCTAGAAATATAAAAGACAAGACATCCTAGAGATGCATGATGAATAGTGTCACATATACCACGAAACTCGCAGTATATATACAAGTGTATACCCTTTGGAGGTAGAAGCACCCTTTTTCCATTATAATCTAATGAAAATAGAATGAACAGTAGAAGAGAACATGTAAAAGAAAAATGATAGCAACAAGAGGAAATAAGGAGAGGCAATGGGTGAATCGTACCTTTATCTTAACTTGCTTATCATACAAATAAACCTACAGATAAAAAAAGAGATATCTATCATTACATTAGTTATTATTAAAAATATTCATGTTTCTTAATTTCTATTTGTGTACTAGGAGATCAAGTAAACTTCACTCGGTGAAGTTATACCTTTGTAGCAACTAGATGGAAAAGTGTTAGCAAAAGAATAGTGGATTTAAAAGCTATTGTAGAGCAGAACTAGAAAGAAGTGAAAAAGAAGCAAAGGGGGTAGGCACTAGGCGTTCAATGTTGAAAGAAGAAGCAAGAATAGGACTCTAGTTCATATAAAGAGGAAAAAGAGACATAAATATATATATAACTTTCAAAGGAAAAATTGGCTACATACTTTGGGACACATAAGGCTTGTCTATATGTGCTTAGACTAATTAACACCCTTCTCCATAGATGAGACTTTATCAATTGTGACCATATCTAGGTTTAACTAATTTATCTGTCAAATTATAAACTAATTAGATTGTTTTATTATATATATACACCCATCTAATGAAAGTTTATACACACACTTACACATTTTTCCCTCCATTTGGTATCATGTTCAATGCCACCTATCTTTGTGGAAGCAGCTCAATGAAAAAGCACATGGTAAGAGAAAAGCCGTAAAACTAGCTCAAATCTCACAACCAAACCAAAAATATAAAAAAAGCTCAAATTAAAATTAGAGCTAAGAATTATCTGTAGTAAGATAAAACAATTAGAGCTACGAACTATCTGTAATTGTTCATAATACTTACAATAAAGTCTAAGGGGCTTCAGGACAAGGCTTTTTAGAGTTTAGAGTAAAACCAAATGCCAATTACAAGAGTTAGAACACTCAAATTTCACCGAGTAAAGCCTAGTTGTTTAATCCAAAATATAAAAATTACAAGAACATTAATAGTAATTATCAGAGACTTTATCACAAAACTAGAGCACAAATTCAAACTCATTAATGAGAATGTAAAACCTAATTTGGGGAAAAATTAGTTAATTTCCAAAACAATTTGATTTTTTTGGAGAGAAAATGAAAGAAAATTGTGGAATTATGAAGATGGGATCTGAACCTGTTTTGGAATCAAGGTCATAGACTTAAGAGAGAGCTTCAAATATGTTCTAAGTTCTAAGAAGATTGAATGACGATGGTCCACGGCAAGGAAGAAGCTTGCATGTGTTCTGCTACGGACTACATTTTGTTCAAAGAACATCTAAGTTAGGGTGATGTACTCGAAGCCAAAAAAAGGAGGAGGAGGAGGAGTAGATCAAAGGAGGAGAATAAACTTGAATGATGATGAATTTCCCTATATTTCACAAACATTGTCCATTGCAAACTCTCTGAGAGGAGTTAGAAAAGAAAGAAAAAATCTAGCATAAAGCAATACCAAAGAGGATGTGTAGGTAGGTGCGAACACGACGAGAAGTAGAGGGGAGGAGGAAGTGGGCTTTGCGGACAGCAAGCACCATCAAGTTTAGGGTTTAGAAAAGAAGAAGAGGAAGTAGGGAGTGGCGCAAAAACAAGTGTAGAGGAGCTTGCAATTTTTCTTTTTTGAAAATTTTTTTTATGTCTATTTAGTATAAAAAAAGATGTAGATTTAAAAAAATTATTAAAAATAACATTTGATTAATGTTGCATTCAATAGTTATATTTGTTACTTATTTTAAATGGAACATTTGCTAAATGTTGCATAAAGAGTAATGTTATAGGCAACATTTATTTTCTGTAACCTATTTTAATATTATTACGCAATTGGTTAAGACTGTTGTCTAATTTACTATAGGGAATATTTTTTAAATGTTGTCTAGTATTTGCTGTCTAAAGTGGGAAATTAATAGTTACAATTGTATAATTGTTGCTTATTCATATATTTGGCAACATTTTTTCAATTGTTTTAAGGAAAAGTGTTGTCATAACTAAAAAATGTTGTAGTGAGCATTGCCAAAACTATAATTGCTTAAACAGAACAAACACTTTAATACAAAGTTTGAATAGAAGGTAGAGTTAAATAACATAAGAACACATTACTTTCACTCTAGAATTTCGAATGAAGCCAATGTAATTCTATACTTTAATATTGTTGAAATCTTATTTCACTCATATATTTAATGAATTGTCTATTATACCATAGGAAAACTAATTTTAACCACTGGACTTGAAAAATTTGCCACCATAAAAATAATTATCCCAAATCATTCCATAAACTTAGTTTATCCATGCAGGTAGGAGAAAGATCAATTAAGCACTCCTTATATCACTTGTATTGTTAAGCACCAAATTGGTGCACAACTTTAAAATTGCATTACTTTTGCTAGAAAACTCCAAATTTGGAAAATTGTATTTATTAGAAATCTCTAATCATGAACTACAAACTGTAAAAATTTCATAGTCATTGGAGTTTATTTGGTCTCTAAAAACACATAAATATCATATTTGGCCAAAAAAGATAGTTTTCTGGTTTTTGACAGCTTTTTGGGTTGATTTCAAAAATTCACAATATATTCTATGAAGCTCCAACAATTGGGATCTTTAGCTTGAAAGAAGCCTCTATATGTCCTCTAAATACTCTCAAATTTTGTACTCAAATTCAATCATTAAGGCTGTCAAGTGCAAGGATACATTTTTATGCTCAATTATAGTTGTTTAGCCATTCCAAAATCCAAAATTGAGCCTCAATATACAACTTCTTACTATAGACGAATTCCATACCATACATATAGCTAGTATAATTAATGTCACATGTAGAAAAAATTGTTGTATGTCTCAAAATGAGCTTCCCACTTGCATATTTACACTTACAATACAATATCCATGATAGTAATTATACTCCAAAGCTTCACACAGTCATCAAAATCTAAGCTACCATAAATAAACATATCATTTGCACCATTACATAATCATTCATACACATATTATACAAACATCAAGTCAAAACTTCCTGTGAATGGTACTTATACAAGTACACTTTCTATGTAAAACTCAATCATTTACTTAGGTCCTCTTATGTTTAGCATCCACTTAACCTGGCCATGATTGGATTTGAGGAAGAATAACAAGATTTTAAGGAATCCTTGTAGCAAATCCATCATGTAAACATTTACACACACACACACACACAATAACCAACTCAAGTCACCCAAAAGTAATAAGTATACATAACAAATTTCTGTATAATTTCGTCATGAGTGGCATATATCACAATCCACATGCATCTAACATGTTCATATGGCTTCTTAAGGATGAGGAAGAGCAAACACATGTTGAATTCCCATAAGCCATAAGGAAAAGCAAATCCAAGCTCAATTCCTTCTCTTATTCTTGAAGCCATCACCCCACAAGTGCAGTTACACAAATTCAGTGAAATAGACATAATGATGTCACTTAGTGGGCTCTTCTCATGATTCTTAGAGGAGGTACTTTATAATACTTGAACTTTAGACCTTATTTTCCATGTAATATACCTC
Source organism: Adenanthera pavonina (assembly GCA_026686845.1). Classification (NCBI taxonomy): domain Eukaryota; kingdom Viridiplantae; phylum Streptophyta; class Magnoliopsida; order Fabales; family Fabaceae; genus Adenanthera; species Adenanthera pavonina. The sequence goes on along the minus strand of JAIVEN010000019.1, from coordinate 2,033,661 downwards.
ATTTAGTGTCCAATTGATATATATGTAGACTTGAAACACTTGAAAAACCAAAAAAGAATAATAAAATTTTTTTGATATACTGTTTATTTGGTCACCTCATTTTTCAGGCTAAATTTTGAAAAATTATAATTAAATCTAGAAAAATTGTATGAAAGTGATTTAAGTCTTTAAAAATATATTTAAACATTCACTACATAGAAAAAATATGAAATATGACTTTAATCATACCAATTTATATAGTATTTAGTGCAAAATTTACTATTCATATGTTCAAATTGTCAATTTCCAGGTTTTCTATCCCAACTTAAAAAATTTATAACTCTTAGCATACATAACCAAATTAAATATTCTTTAGCTTCTTGGAAATCTCTTTATGTCTACTTTCTAGGAATATATACTACTTATGCTTTATTCCTTGTTTTGGATAGATTACTCTATCTAATCTTATAGCATACTAAATGGACATTTTTTATCCCATAACTTGCTTAATAAATTTCATAATCATAATACATCATTAAATTTCATCCATAGTCCATACTAAACATTATAATATGGTTCATAGGGACATACAAATGAAAGTGTAGCTAGAATGCCCAAGAGGATGGGTGAATTGGGCTTTTAAATTTTTCTATACAAAAGAATAAAACAATGCAATAATACAAGAACATAGAAAATAAGCAATATTGCGAAAATGAAGAGAGCTATGGAAGAGATGTCACACCTCATTTTAGGTCCAATTTCCCATGAATTAGACCATTATAGAGTCCATTTATACTTAAAGAGAAGTTTGAGTCAATTTAAAACAAAAATAAAATTATGAAAATTCATAACTAATTTTACAAAAATTATCTTGGAGTGATTCAAGTCTCTAAAAATAGATAAAAAGATTATCTACATAAAAAAAATATATAGCTGAACATTTACTTGACCAATTCATATGGTTTATTTTTCCAAAAGTTATTATAGACATAGTTTCTGAAAACCTTATTTCTAACCAGAATTTTGAAAAAATCACTATAAATTGTACACAACTCCAAATTGAGTGATTTTTATGTCTATATAAAGCTTCCATCTAGTTTTCAACTATATAGAACACTCATATACTTTGGCACAAATTGTACAAACAATATATGAATTCCCAATAGTGGTTAGAGAGGTGATTTATATTCCCATTCTTCCCAAAATAAAATTCATACATTATCCATATGGTCATAATTAGGTCTCAAACTTATTTGCTCCATTACATAACACTTAAGGAAACATATTGGCATGACGATACAAAACCATCATATGCCATATGATTTTACATAATATTTCATAAAGCCTAATCATCCGAAGCATCAAAATCCTATACATCAACTTCTCCTTCCTTGCCCTTGACTTTGGCAATCTTGCCATGACTTGGACCTAAATCATTTGACCATTGGAGAGGATGGGATTCAAAGAATCCCAGTAGTTAAACCCAATCATATATTCATATAATCATAATGTTTCACAAAATCATCAATGGAAATTATAAAATTATACTGTGCTATAAAAATTTTGGCATGGTAATACTTTATAAAATGGATATCCTAGGGTCATAAAACCCTTCAAACAACTAGGCAATCAACGAAAAACCATCAATAAACATCTAAACAAATATATGGCATAGTTATAAATGTATGAAAATAAAGCATGATAATATTAGGCATAATAGGGAAATTAACTATCTTCTTACTTTCCAATGATCTCCAAAATTTGTGGATACTTCCTTTGGCCTTTCAATGCTCTTTTGAATGCTATTACATCATAAAATAATCCCATGAGCCATTGATTATATGAGCTCAATGACAAAGGGCTCTCTTGAACTTTAAATTTTCACTTGTCTATCCATTAGCATCTTCTTGTACAATACACCCATTCCTACATATTTTAGAGCTAAGGAATCCATTTTTGGGGTCAAAATCATGAAATTGCATTCCTAGATTAAACCCTAATTCAGTAAAAAATTACCCAAAAATAAAGAAAAATTTACTCATTCAACTAGCAAACTAATCACATACACGCTTCTTGGAACTTATACTTTCATTTTTTTTATATTCATTTGGACATGGCTCAACTTTCTCTCTACTCTCTCTCATGACCAAAAATTTTGGAGGTAAAGAGGAAGAAAAAACTTCCATAAAGACCTTGCTAATAGCTTGAGAAGACAAGTTAGGGTTGGTAGAAGTTTACCTTTATTACTTGGTCTCCTAACTTTGATCTTGAACTCCTCCTTTTTCTCTTGGAAATTTTGCTCTTTCACTCTCAATATGCTACTATTTCAGACGTAGGAATGAAGAGAATGAAGTGGTTTGGATAACTTAACTACGCATTTGGAGGAAAGAGATGAAAGGGAGGAATAGTAAATTTTGGTTAGTTAATGAGTTAACTTTTAATAAAGAAGCTTTTGAGATAACTCCCTCCTTGTCTCCTCTTCTGGTTCATAAGTGTTTTATGGCCAAAATTATCCAAAAATTGCTTCATTAATTTTAATGTACTATATATATCCTTTACTGATTAATTTTACTCATACCAATTAATTACTTTTGTCGTAATTATTATTAAATTGGCATAGAATTATCCAAAAATTACTTTTGAACTAAAATAATTTTCTTGTCCCAAAATATATTTGCGTAGGATCCATTTACTGTCCATGACCTTTTATTGCTTTTGTTGTAGTTCAAATAACTTTTAATCAGCATAATATTGGCTTTTTATTTCAAATGCCGATAATAAATTCATATTGACTTTATTAACTTCAAAACATTATACCATTGGGCTTAACTCTTTAAGAGCTTCATTTTAACTATAATTTTTCATATTTACAAAAATACCCTTGACTAGAAAATTTATAATTTTTAAAATTTTCAAGTCATTAGCTTTAATTTTTCCCAAGGCTTAATTTCACTCAATTCCCACGTGATTTGCATCTTTAAGGGACTAAAATAAAATAAATTTTATTCATAAGGGAAAAATTATAATTTCCTCCTTTCAGCTCTAATCCAGAGAAAATGATCTTTTTGTAATTTTCCTTCTATTTTTGTATCTCTCTATTTTCTGTAATTCCTTCTACATTTCATGCTATCCTTCATTTTTTTCCTTCTGCATCATGTGATATCTAGTAAAATTAGGAATATTACAAGAGAGAATTAAATACAAGTATTTATCCTGGTTTAGCCTTTCCACTTAGCTTACGTTCAGTTCCTAAGCTTGCACTTGAAAAATAGCCAAAACCAATCATAAACCATCAAAACAATAATATGGCAAGTCATAGCACATCACAAAGTTATACAAGATAACATAAAGCAATAAATGAAAAATTGCCTTCACTTGCTTCCAATCTTTTTACTAGCTTTCTTGAGATATCCCAAACCTTAATAGACCATCAGACACTAACTAAATCAATCGGTTCCATGAGCTACTTTGCAAAGAACCAAGAAACCCTAAAAATATCATATTCTTCATCTTTTGCCTTTTCTTAAAATCAACACATTTTCTAAGCTAATTTCACCATGAGGAATCCATTTTTAACATCATTTTTATGAAATTCTTACTCTTTCCTTACCCTATGTCTGGCCAAAAATAGCCTAGGAAAGAAAAGAGGAGATTTCTTCACAATCTTGCTTCAAGTTCATGAAATCATGCTTTTCTCTACTAGTTCATGCTTTTCCCCAAGTTTATTACATGAAAACCTTTCTCTTTCCTTTTCCCCTACCTTGGCCAAAATTCATATTCAAGAGGAGAAGTAGAAAAACTCATTCCAACTATTTTAAACTACCCAAAACTTAAAGTAGAAATCACTAGAAGTTAGAAGAAGGAAGCTTATCTCTTGAACTTGATTTTTCTTCTCTCTTTTTCCTTCTCCTCCTCCATGGTTTCCCCCTCTTTCTTTGGTGTTTTCTACAGCTCTTCCTCTCTCTTTTCTTTGCTCTTTAGGTTGTTTTTGAGGGAGTATATAAAGAGTTAGTAATTTCACAAATTGTTGCAATGGGTCCTCTTGATTTTTTTGACAAAAAGTGATGCCTTCTAGAAGAAGTTTAAAAAATATTAAAATAATCCTTCCAAACATGTGAGGAAATTTTGGCCAATGAGAGGAGAGAGAGTGCCCTTCATACTGCATATTTTTTCTAATCCAGATATATCCTGTATTGCTTACTTTATACTTGGATAGTTAAATATACTTTTGTAGTATTTTATTCCTTTAAGCGTAGAGGATTAAACTAATTTGGGATTTACATTTAATTTAATATTGTCATACCTTACTTTCTTACATTATTTCTCATGTATAATAGCATATATGATGCTAAATGAGCTAACTTAAAAACTTGAATCATTAGAAGATTGAATGAGAAAAATTCAGTTTTTCAAAATACTATTCATTTAGTAATTTGATTTTCCTGGCTAAACTTTGAAAAATCATAACTACATCTAGGAAAATCATATGAGAATGATTTGAGTCTCTAAAAATAGCTAAAAATTATTTCCTACATGGGAGAAATATACAACTGGAAATTAATTGAGCTAATTCATTCATAAAATTCATCAAATTATACTATTCATTTGTTCAAAAATACTTCTTCTAGATTTTCTGAGCCATCTTCAAAAATTCATAACAATTTGTATACTTATCCAAATCAATTGATCTTTCACTCTTTAGAACTTTCCAAGAATATATAACACTCATATAGAAAACTGAATTTAGAATGAACAGTAACCGTATAACTAATCAGTGTGCATAATGGACAGATTTACATACCAACTTCTAAAAACTAAATATATACCATTCTTACATGATTCAAACTCATCCAAAATATATTCTTAACATCACAATAACTCTAAAGGAACATTATAGCAGCAAAACACAGCTTCATGAAAATACATATGATTTCATATATTATTACAAGAAAACAAGCAACCAAGGTGGCTATAAATCTAATCATCATTAATCTTCTCCTTGCCTCTTGTCTTCTTGGAGGTCTTGCCATCACTTGAATCTATCATGTTAGTGCTCGGGGGTGAGATTTGGGAAAATCTTAGTAGTTAGTTTATCTCATGCAAATATATCATTCAAGTTTCGTAAATATTTCACATATAAACACATAAATCATTAAAATACCACATTATCAAGTAAAAATTTCGGTAGAGTTTTTCCTTAGAAAATGGACATCCCAGGGAATAAAACCCCTCATTTTATAGCCAAAAATAGTCACAAAACAACATAAATACAATATGGCAACAAGTTATAATCATGAAAATAACAAAGAATAACATATTACAATAAAATAAACCAAACTACCTTTTATGTTTTCCTTTGCTTTTGCACTTGGAATCAAAACTTCCAGTAGGTTTCTTGAACTCCCAAAAGTCCTAAAACATCATTCAATATCAACTTAATTAAGTAGAAACAAGAGTTACCTTATAAAGTCTCACTAAAACCCTAAAAACTCATTTTCTTTATGTTAGGCTCTATCATTGAGCCAACACTTGTCTTTAAGGTTTTCCATCATGGGGAAACCATTTTTTGGATCAAATTAGTGAAAATCCAACTCCTTCTATCTCTAATGGTCTGGCCAAAATCTATCTCATAAAGGGAAGAAGTGATTTTTTTTCAAAAACTTGCTCCCATGCTTACCAAGACTTGTTCCCTTTTCAAAATCTCATGTTTTCTATTGGACTTATGGTATAAAAACAACTTTTCTTCCCATTAATCATGCTTGGCCAGATTAGAACAACAAAGGGAGAAGGAGAAAATCCAAGAAAACCAACTCAAATTACTTAAAAACTAGGTTAGAACACTTGCAAATTGAGATTAACTTGCTTACCAATTTATTTGGAATTTTCTTTTCCTTTTTCTCCTCCTTTTCCTTCACCTCACGTAGCCTCTCTTTCTTTCACCTTTGCTGCAGCTTCTCTTCCCTCTTTCTAAGTGTCCAAAACATCCAATTTGAGGGAGAATAAATAAAACAAGCCAACCAACAAAATCATGCCACCAAAACTTCTTGATTTTTCTTGCAAATTCATGAAAATAATAAATTAATGCTATTTTGTCATGTGCAGCTTGTGGAGCATGAAATAGGGAGTATTTTGGTTCAAAAATATTGTACTTTTATTTATCAAGATATATCTTGAACCGATTTGGACAAATAAAACTACTTTAGCAGTATATTTTACTACTATTGAAATACTAATTATAACTATATTGGGATATAAAATTACCATAATATACTTATCCCAATTGGTCCAAATATAAGACCCACACATTTTTCTTGAATGAATACTGTCTCTTCTTGCAGTCCAGACTGACCTTTATTGGGTAAGACATTAATATTAAATCCTAATTACCCAATAAATATTATTTTGATCTTAATAAATTTCATATTACATTCCATTGGTCTTAACTCAATGAGAGCTTCATTTTGACTATAATTTTTTATATTTACAAAAGTATCTTTAACCAGGAACTATTTATAATTTTTAAAACTTTCAGATTATTAGGTGTAATTTTTCCCAAAATTCATAAAATTTGTTTCATTGTCCATGTACATCCACCGCCTTTTTGTTCTTCTCTTTCTTTCTCTTTTTCTTTTCATTTTTCTTTTCTCTTTTTTTTTTCCAGGGGTAAAATGGTTATTTTCTCATCTTTCCTTCTGACCGAGATAATTGACCTCTTTATCTTATATCATGCAAAACAACGTATATCTGTTTTTGCAAATTCTTTATAGATTTTAAAATATTGAGCCTTAAATATTTAGGAGGAAAATTTTAGGATATTACAAATATTATATCCCAAAGTATATTTATGTGGGACCCACATACTTGTTTTTTACTTTTTCCATATTTGTGGGGCTTACAGTACTTTTACTTTTACAGTAAATTTTTTACTACATTATTTCTCTTAAAACTAATTCTTTTGGACTCAATACACTATTCAATTAGATCCAGCATGTCATAAGCTTCATTTTGACATATATTTTGTATATTTTTTAGAGACCAATTTGCAAATATTTTCTAGGGACCACATTTGCAAATATTTCTCAATTAGGGACTGAATTGAAATTATTTTATTTAAGATCCTAGCATGTGAAACTATTACTTTATCCTTTTTTTTTCATTCAAATTATATGTCACATGCCATTTATCATATTTTCAAGCGTTTTAAAATATCAGAAAATTGAGGATGTTACATACTTACCTTACTCCATGTAGAGTTAGCAATCTGGGCCGGCCCGAGACTGGCCGGGCCAAAAGGCCCGGATTGCCAAACGGGCTCGGCTTGTAAAGCCCGAGTTCGTATGGCACGAGCCCGCGGGCCCGTATATTTTTAAAAAATATTTTTCATATGTATTTTTTTAATTTTTTCATATATATTTTAAATTAATACAACTAATTATCACTATCATTCATAAAAAATCAACATAATATTTAAATTTTACAATTTACACATAATTAATTAATAAAATAGTACATTTTTTAATATTTTAAACAAACAAAAAAGAAAAAAAAAAAGGAAACAGGCCCATCGTGCTAGCCTGCCACGAGCCGGGCCTAAACGGGCCGGGCCCAAAAAGCCCGTTTTCCCTTCGGGCTTCTATTTTTAAAGCCCGGCCCGCCCGTTTTATTGGGCTATTCTGGCCGGCCCGTCGGGCCTGGCCCATTTTGCCAGCTCTAACTCCATGTGGGACCATCAACATGGCTTGAGAACTGATATTCGAACACTCCACTAAAAAAAATCATGTTATAGTGGATTGGAGTAGAACTCCTCTTTCAAACCAAGAGTTAGAAACTCATACTCTAAAGATAGCTCAAAATTCACAAGGCAAATCTATTTCAGTCTTAAAATTCTATCACTTTCCATCTTTCTTGTCAATTACGAATCAAAAGCATTATTTTGTATAGTACAAAGCCCCAAGGTAACATATCAGTAAGGGAAAGTATGCATATGTCATGAAATTGTCAAGTGCTAAATGCTATATAATTACATCATTCAAATAAGGTTTTTACTTGAACTATTATTTTGATACCAAAAGGTAACATCTTTAAATTTAAAACAAAGATTTATGCAAAAACATATTAAGATTAACAAAATTAGTACACCATTAGCCTAAATTTCAAAAAAAGACTTTTGCACCCAAATAAGTCTAAGCCCAGAAATTCAAGATCTAATTTCATAGACCTTTCTGACAAAAATTCAGTAACATAATATTGATAACTTAAGGGTCCTCATATTAAACTAGCGATGGCATTTAAATTTACAAAATTTCCCAATAAACAAAACAATTTATCATAACCCATATAAGTATGCACCTACTTAAATTCTTCGAAAAGACCAAAAGGGAAAAGATAAGTGTAAAGACATCTTTGAATTTAGTGCACTTGTAACAAGAACTTCTAGTATAAATTCATTTCAAATGTGATCTCTATTCAATCATTATAGTAGTCTATGAAACATTTCCAAGAAACCTACTCTATACTTGGCAATTTCATAAACTTGATGCATTAGTCCAAAGTGAGAGAGAATGTACCAAGCAATCACTACACAAGATATGTATGAGTACATTCCTCTTGTTGCTTTCCCTTACTAAAAGCTATAGTTATTACTTGGAAAATCTAAGACTACTAGGTGAGATAATCCCAGGGCAATAGTTCTATACAAGGATACTTTTTATATACATATGAATGAGGGAGTATGAATAAAAAATCATTCTACAAAGATATGAAGTATATGTTTTCTAGTTTAGAAATTAGCAACCCACATAACAAATAAGCATATGACCAAGTACTAGAAGCTACTACTAGCAACTTACACATTAGCATCATGCACATGAGGTGCTACATCCCAAGATAGGTAAGTTCTATACAAAACAATGATACATAAATATCTAAATAAACTACATATGATTACATGACATATTCACTATACAATAAGTTTCAATTCCACACTCGATATAGCATGAGTTTCATTTTCACACTTGATGTAGCAAACATGTACATGTCCACCATGATGACACCTATCCACATGAGTTGTTCACCCCAAGGTGGTTGGATCTATTAGTGAATGACTCACTGTAACAGTACACCCACACATGAAGTGTTTACCCCAAGATAGTATTTTTTTTTTCACATTAATATGACTCACTGTGATAGCACACCCACACCGAAGGTGTCCATTCCAAGGTAGCCTATGTTCACATCAATAGGATTCACCGTGATGGTACACTCACATCGAAGGTATCCATCTCAAGATAGTCTATTCTCACATAAGTATGACTTATTGTGATAGCGTACCCACATTGAAGGTGTCTATCCCAAGGTAGTATATTTTCATATCAATATGACTTACCATGATAACACACCCACATTGAAGGTGTCCATCCCAAGGTAATATATTTTCATATCAATATGACTCACCGTGATAGTGCACCCATACTGAAGGTGTCTATCCCAAGGTAGTCAATTCATAGCTTACATATCCACATAAAAGTGGGTTATAGGATCTATATATATGCACATATAGAAAGTTTCAAGATAGTCAACTAATTCAAGTCATATGCATCAATAATTATTATATACATCATGAGTAGTACTACAAGTTGTATCATCATAGGTTCTCATTGAATATGAATTTAATCCGTTCCATTGATGGCTACCATTTTGAGTTTCTAAGCAATATTACCATGGGAGTTATATATTTTATGGTTATACTTAAGTTAACATAAACATCTCAAAGAATCAAGTGAGAATATCATGTTATATAATATAACAAAGTATATACATCATGTTATGATATGAAGTTAACTGGCTGTTTACCTTAGAAACATGAAGACAAATAACAATAGACACTGAGTAGGAGCCACCCATCAAAGTATACCACTTGTGCCCAAGAGCTATAATATTTGAGAAAATGATTGCTTTACACTTAAGCCACACACAAAAGTAATATAACCAATCATTAGGAGCCCAAAGCCATGAATTCTATTTATGCAACTATTTCAACACAATTCCACAATTTAACATACTCCAAAGAGTTACCCAAACATTCACATAAGTCTCCCACCCACTTAAAACATACCAAGGAAGCCATATCAATCCATAGTTCCAAGCAGATTTTTCATAAGAGAAACCACAACCGAACATCACAAAAATTCACATATTTCATTATTTATCATCCAAAAGTCTAAATATGAAGTTTTGTAACAATCCTCATTACATTGTCTCTAACTTAGTCCTCAGCTAACTAAGTGTATTTGGCGTTGTATGCAAAACTAGAAGGACCAGGATGGAGGAGAGAATCAAAGTTGAGAAAAAAAGAGCTCCATGCCGTAGTGCAAGACAGGACCGTCACGGTGAGCAAGCTGTAATTTTTGAAATATTTTCCAAGTAGAAAAGCTCCACGCCACAGCGAGCGTGGAAAATTATGTTTAAATCAAAATCATTTCAATTGGATAGAAGAAGAAGAATGGAGAGAGCAATGGAGAAGCTCTGCTAGGGTTCAAAATTTCTAGCATTTGGGAGTGATTTTCGGCTTCCTAGAGCTTGGATTCTTGTTGGTAAGTGGTTTTGTATCCTCCCTCTCCATTTTCTTTAGTTTTAAGCTGGAATTTTTGGGGATATGTTGGGATTTTCGGTGTTGGCCAAAATCCACCTATTAAAATGGATAAAATGGGATTAATGAGGTGTGATTTGGTGTTTATGATGCATGGGTATGAGTTTTAGAAGGAGTATGCATGATTTAAGCTTAACCCTAGGTTGGTATTACGTGTGGAAGCAAGGAATCTGAAATGTGTGTGGTTGGTTAGAGTTTGAATGGTCTGTAGGAACCTAATGATGCATGGAAAGGGTATTGGAACTATAGGTCAAGCCTAAATGGTTGAATTATGGAATTTGAATATTTAGATTGTATGTTAATTGAGGATTTTATGGTATTGTATAGGTATTTGGTTGACCGAAAGAGGTACAAGTATGTTAGACATCCCAAGAAGCTCGTGGAATCTCATGTGTGTGGAATTGACAACCTAAGGTAACCAGGTGTTTGTATTATATGTTATTATATATATGTATATATATACATGTTTTTGTTCATACCATAATATTGATATGTGTTTGTGTATAGTTTTTATATATATTGTGGTTTGCACATAGCTAGACATATAGAGGATGATGATTAGAGATGATAATGATGTGACATTACATGATGCATAGCATGACATTGAGATCATGATGATGATTATATGATGATATGACATAAACATCACCACATGGCATTGTGAGATATGTGGTGATTGGGTGGTGATGATGATATGATATATGATGATATGATATGATGAGATGATGATATATGATAAGGGAGCATAAAAATGATATCTCTGCCACTAAATCCTCTCCTATGGCTCAGAGAGCCAAGCAGTAGTGGACTACACCTTCCCTAAATCACTACCAATTCAAGGTGCTTCAGGGGAAGGAGGGCCACGATCCGAGCTCTAGTGTAACCTTTGGCCAGGTTACAATAGGGTAAGGTGACCTTAGTGATGTCTCGAAATTAGTCTTCACCGACTGTTGGAAGGGAGTCATCTATTGAAATATCCTATTATGACGATAGCTCATGGTTCTAGCTGTGTGCGAGAGAGACATGCGTTCTATTTCATGCATTCATGAGATTGTATGAGTTATGTATATATATGCATGCAGTTGTCCCTAGTTACTGAGACTTTGTCTAACACCCCCTTTCCCATGAACTAACATTTTATGCGAAAGTTCTAACACTAGTTCAGAGAAGACAAGGGATGCGTAGCCACTCCAACATTAGGAATATTAAGTCATTGTAGGGCATGTGTGTATTGCCTATGTATGTTGTGCTAAGTAAGATATGGTGATTGTAATGGATGCATGTTATTGATGATGATTGATATGGAATGATGTAGTACGTATGTTTATGTATGGTGGATGAATGTTATAATGGTTTAGGCCCTGGTATGGGTCATTCTTTTTGGAACAGGTGTCTGTGAGTCGAATTAGTTATGTATGTGAGCCTAAAGGTAGAATTGGGCCTTGTTGGTGTGTTTTAAGGCAAGTAGCCCATTATGTCAATTTGGGGTTCAAGAGGGTCAAATCTCATAGGAGTGGTTCCTTTGAAGTGAAATCTCTTTGGACAAGTTGGTTAAGTCAAATAGGACCTATGTGAATGGTCCCGAATGGTCAAATTGCCTTTGGTGGCAAATCAGAGTTGTAAGTTGTGAGTTTCGGTTAAAAAGTGGCAAAAATGGTGTCAATGCTGAAAATATCTATACCGAGATGGATTAAAGTGAAATTAGTGTCCATGGTTAGATTAGACAAGATTGACTTGTAGGAGTTGGAATCAGATCAATCGAAGGTCTGAGCATAAAGTTATACACGTCAAACTCGCCCCAAGACTTTGAAATTCTGCTTATATGATATTAGCAGGGGGTGCCGTGGCACTAGACCCATATTTTGATAGTTCTGAAACTTGAGAGCACTAAAGCCATGGTGGTATTGTAGCAGCCGCAGCCCTGCATCTTGTTTCGGTTGTTTTGGTGTTCTTGAGGTGTTTTATGGTTTTTTTCCGCTGCTCTGATGATTTGGGAAGTAAAATTGAGGTGTTTTGTGCTGTGTTTGGTAGTTTTTGAAGTTTTCAGTCAATTCAAGAGGCATATTGGGATAAGGTGTTACAAGTTTCATTGCTCTACCATAACAATTTCCATCTCTAGTTAATTTTACATATTAGCAACAACTTTTTCGAGTTACGTTTTAGAGCAAGATTATATATATAAAATCAAATCCAAATTACATCAAACTTTGCATGCCCATTCTTAGCATCTCAAAGAAGCTAAATATAATAATTTCTTGGCCAAACAACACAAGCATTTCGAAAATCACATTTTACCACCTAGGATTCAACTACATTTGAAGATCAAATCAACTAAATCTCTCTATAAATTCACATCCATGGCTTTGAATATCTTCCCAGCAAGATTACATAATAAAACACCAACAATAATCAGACCTGAAGCTCATACTATCCTCATATAACAGTAATAGTACCAAATAGCAACAAAAACTTGAAAGGATAAGAAGAAGAAGAAGGAGAAATCTCAACTTACCTCAAGGATTTGACATAAAACTACTCAAAATCCACCCTAGAACACCTCAAGAACGAATTTTCAGCCAAACCCTAGGAGGAGAAATAGCTAGAGCTCAAGAAAATTGAATAAAATGTGAGCTTGGTGTTGTTTGGTTTTAAAATGCGCTAAGGGACTTATTTTAAATGTTTTTCCAGATTTGGGTCAAAGTGTAATTTTTGCATGACTTATGGACAAGGCTTTTTTATATCTTCCCCCTAAATTGCTATTTGCTCAAATGATGATGATGATGATGATTATTATTATTATTACTACTACTACAAATAATGACTAACTACCTTCCAAATTACACTTTAAATATGTGGATTTTAAAAAAAAATTTCATAAGCATCAATTATCATCTAATTATTCTAAAAGCTCACTTAATCAAGTTTCAAAATTATAATTTAAAAATATGGGTGTTACATTAATCCACTTGAAAAATTAATTCAGTCCACTTAGAAATTTAGTTTATTTTACTTGAAAAAATTATAAGGGTAATTTTGTCCAATCATTTTTCTTTCTTAACCAAGGATCTAGGTCTTGTTGTGGGATTGAAAAAATTGAGGGTCCTTTTTTGGAAAATATTTTGCTCATGAGGTCCTAATATGTCTTTTTTTTCCTTCTTTTTGCATCTTATGTTGAAACAAAATGGAAAATATGACTTTTGGTCCTTATTATCTCATGGACATAGAGAGTAGTTGTTTTGGGAACTTAAGGAACAAATGTACAAAGCCATGATGCTATTTTTTTTTCCAGTATATTGTGATGAATGATCTTAAAAGAATTGTTCGAAACATTGTCCTCATCTATCCCTATTCTCTAGTCACGTTTCTACTCTGAAAGAGTAATGGATAGATACAACGTAAGGTGTCAAATTACTTTGTATTGGAAACAAATTGGAAACAAAGGGGCACATGATATTTCTTTTATACTTGTCAGAAAAAGCCATTGGTTTTTCTCTTACCTTGGTCACAACTTCCTTTTCATCAAAAGTCTTTTATCTCTTTGAAGCAATTTATTTTCACCCATAAGACTAGGAGGAGTAGGAAAAAAAATCTTGTGATACAATTGTTGCCTTACATGTTTCTTTTAGCAAAAAGCAAACTTGGCCATTTTTACGGCCATTTTTACTCTTCACTCAAAGTTACATTGGAATAGAAAAAAGAACAACTAACAAGGTCTTAGTATAGTTGGTAGATAGCTGGATCTTTTAAGTATGCTATTATTATACCTTTGGTACTTAGAAAAAAATAGCATTAAATGTATTGAAACAATTTTTGAGAGCTAGTGACACAAATAGATTTGTAGGTTTCATTGTTTCTCCATTGTAAACATGAATAACTAGAAAGAGAGAAAAAGAAGTTGCAAAAGTCCATTCCTCTTTGATAGAAGAAAATTTTTTTGCACCATCTTTCTCTCCAATGTCTTTCTTCCACTGTTGATTGTGGGGAGAACGTACATATGGAAAAATAGTTATGGAGAAGATTTTTGAAGATAAGTTACAATAGCTATCCTCAATAAGCCAAACAAAATCGACAATTATAAAAGGATAGCATTATAAAAGTTTTATTTGTATTCCCTTTTAGGTTCTTTATATATATATATATATTGTAATATTAAAGACTTAATGGTGAAAATTGACATGTGTTAACACTAAATAATGCTTTGTCAACATTTGAGGTTAACATAGTTAACGGTATTAGTAATAGAGAAACTTCTAATTATATGTTGAAATTATAGAATTAAAAAGAAACAAAAAAAAATTAACAGACTAAAGTGAAAAATAGTGTAAAAATTAAGGGACTAAAAATGTGCTTTTACCATAATTTATTTATTTCAAACATCAAAATTCTAGTTAGACTTCTATTTAAATTTGAATCAAATCTCACTATTATTGTAGAGACCTCAAAATGTATAAGAATGATCATAATGATATCACTATTCTATAATCGAAATTGAAATTAATTTTTAATTTTGCATATTTTGGTAAAAAATTTCTTCATTTTGCATATTGTTTTATGAAAATAACATTACTACCTCCAGTTTTTAAATATAAGAGAAAGATAACTACCTCACACAAATCAATTAAAGTATTTAAATTTTGTTAAACTAATTAAATTGTTATATTTGAATTATCATTGAAAAAAAGCATGAATGAGAATTATATAAGATAATATTTTATTTTTGAACTATAGAAATGTTATGATAATGTTACAAGAATTGGGTCCTATTTAATAATAAACAGAAAATTTTGGTACTTAAGTGTGAATACGTGGGTCCTTATTGTAAATATTTTTAACTTTTATTTTAGCAAGAATTTACCAAAATGGACCATAGAATATTTTATAGGACCTTAATTTATGTCATTGGACTTTGTTTAAGTACAAAAACTTGAAGGGGAAATTAATTAGGCCTAAGAAATGATTTAGTAGGGTTAAATTTCATAATTAATTAATTAATGCATAATTAAGAAAATTGGGTCATCAATTATCAAGAATAGAAAAGCCCATATCTAAAAAGGAAGAAAAAAGAATAATTGGACATTTTTTAAAAGCTTAGAAAATTGACCAAAAAGGTTTAAAGGTTATTAGGCAAAGTTAGACTAATTAAGCCTAATAAGTATAAAACTCCATTTTATTGGATCAATTTACTATTCATAAGCCCAAATCTTAATGGACTTGAATTATTTTTCTAGGCCCAAAAGTATGCAAAAAATTTCATTGGACAAAAAATTACATCACCTCAGCTTAAAAATATTAAGAGCTCCTAATTAGGCATATTAAGAGTTCTTAAAAATATTAGAAAAGAATCACGTGGGCTTACAAAACCCATGAAAGTGGTGTTAAGAAAGGTGAAAGAATAAGGGAAAAATGAGTGAAAGAGAAATGACCAACAAGGTGAAAAGAATGGAGGAAAAAGAAGGAGTATGTGTGTGATAGCAAAGTGAACACCATGGAAGATGAGAAAAGAAGGATTGTAATGAATATTAACCCCCGGATTAAAAAGAGAACAATGGTTGAGATTCATTGCTTTTACCTATGTATAAAAGGCAATCCCACCCCTCTCAAACCACAAAAAGTGGTATCCCAAGCCTAAGGAAGAGGGGAAGAGAAAGTGTTAGGAAGAAGAAGGAAGAAGGAAAAGAAGGCTAGCAAGGTTTTAGGGTTGTCTCCAATGTAGCATCTTTTTATATTCTTGTATTTTATTTTTAAGTAGTTAGTTTGATTTAGTTTTATGTTACCATAATTATGAAAAACATGTTTTGATAGTATGAAACTGTTCATGTTTGGATCAAAATCATGATTTTGCTTAGAATACGGTTTGAACATACTTGAATATGTTTGAATGTTGAAGAACATGTATGAATTTTGAAAGAACATGCTTTGATCTTGATTTGTTATGGCAACCATATGAAATCATGTGTTTATGTCAATTACTTAAATAATATTATGTTAGAACAATATAATGATGCTATTGAGATTTATTCAAATTCCGTTCTCTACAATCTCTAACTATGAATAGGTCTAAGCCATATAAGAGAGAAAGAGATGGAGATGAAGATCTAGAATTATTGTTATAATGTTATTTTAAAAGTTTGTTAGGAAATTATATATTTAAGTTATGGATAATGACTTGACATATATTGTACTTGACATCGTTGGCAATATATGAAAGTATGATTTTGAATGATTTAAATGTTGATATAATGCTTTATGGAATTTAGTTATTTATTGCTAAGTATATAGAAAAAGGAAGACAACTATTATGTACCTATGTTTAGTAAGGGAATGACTTAAGAAAAATTATGAAATATGATGAATAACTGATGATATTATGTAGAGGAAGTCCTGACCTTTAATTTAAGATCAAATTGACCTTATTTGGTTAAGTATTACAAGTTATAGAATTTTCAAGAGAAATGGTCAAAATTTGGAAAATTTATTGACCAAATGAATAACAAATTTTGGATAAAAAATATACTGTTTGGTTGGATAAATTTCTAGCTGAATATTTTTTCTTTATAGAGGACTTCAAGAGCTTCAAATAGATTCCTAAAGACAATTTTTGTAGAATTCAAAATTGGGTTAGAAAAGTAGGTTTACCAAATGAATAGTAAACCAATAGCTCTAATTGGTCAAATTTAAAAACATTTATTGGCTCATTTTTTCTTTCAAATGAATTCCAATGGAATCTAAAATATATAAAATGAATAGAAAAAAGTTCCTAAATTAAGGTGAGACAACCCACACCCATGCTTTTTAAACAGAAGTCCCATAAATCAAGTGACAATCCTTTGTGTGCATTATGCATCATAGAGTTGGCATGTTTTCTAGATATTTTAACCAATAGTGCCCTAAATACATCAATAATCATGAGGTTTAGAAACTTTGGATATTACAATTAGCAAAGAAGGCTTTTAAGAATATGAGCATAACTATCAACCACCTAAAAAGTTCACTTTTAGAAGTCGACTATTAGGACCAAGACTCATGTGGCATTATATAAATTCCCCAGCATAAGTTGTAAATGACAAGTTTTAATTTAAGCTTTTAAACTTATTTTTATGATTTTAATTGATTCAAAATCTTCTTTTCTATTTATTTATGAAATGAGAATATGAATATTAAAAATATTCAAATTTACTAAAAATAGAAAATGCAATTAAATTATCTTATTGTATTTTTATGCTATTCGTATTTTGATTATATTTTTAAATTTTTTAATAAATTTGAATATTTTTTATAATTATATTCTCATTTCAGAGATCAATTATTATTGAATAGTAAAAATAGAATTTTGAATGAATTAAAATTAAATTAGTTTGAAAGTTCAAATTAAAACTTGTCAATTACAACTGATACTAGGGAATTCACAAATGGAATATTTATGCTGATGTATGATGTGATCACATTTTACTATGATTTTATCCCTTAAATCTAACATTTTTATCACATTTATTCGGTTTTTTTTGTGTGTTTTAGTACATTTTCATGTTTTAGCCAGTTTTGTGTAGTTTGTGAAAAGATATGTTAAATCCTTGGTTTTAAACATATTTTGTGAATTTGGTTATTAATTCTTTCCATTGGTACATTTTCCAATTGATTAGGTAGTTAAGTGCTTGATTTGACATTATCGGATGATTAAATTAGGATTTTCTATTGGATTTTGTGTGAGATTTTTTTTTTGGCTAAGTTTCCATTTCATAATCTATTTAATATCATTAATTATCCTATGTAATTAGATTTTCATTCATGTTGAACTCATTTCCATGTACTATTAACTCATTTTTCACTTTCCTAAAATACCCTTAGTTATAATCCTGCTTGAAAATACATTTAATTTTCCTTAATGATTCTTGGATTAATCACTTAATGATAATCTAGAGTGCTTAATTAGGATTAATTTGAGTTACCAAACTTGGCTAAAGTGATTAGAGTTTCCATTATAGAGTTGATCAAAATTTGGTCAAAGAAGGGCATTTAGTAAACTTTCCTAGAAAGCCTATTTTCTTTATATTTTCATAGGGATTTTTCTTGCTTTCTTTTCATCCATTTTCTGAGTGCTTTCCCCTTTATTTTGATGTTTAATCTCGTGCTCATTAGTCCTCTAATGTGGAGTTATTGAATTTATTTCATTTGACCATGGTTTTATATACATAAAGTACATTGCTATATTTTATGACCTATGTAATTTAATATATCACATTTTTATGTGTAGGTCAAGGGTTATAGGAGAGGACATTGAAAACAATTTAAATGGGCAATTTTGGAAGCTAGAAAATAATTTTATTTTCTAACTCCATTATTTACCAATTATGTTATATAAATGAATATTTTGATAATTACAAAACACCTAGAGCATGAGGAATATATCAAGGGAGCAACATATCATGAAGAAAAGAAGTTGACCAAGTGAAGAAAAACCTATCACAGTAGCTTAAATTTGATTTGATTTGTTGCTTGATAGGTTAAAGTGGTAGTAAGTGCTTTTAATTTTACTTAATTCTTCTTATCACTATTCTTAAACCAAGTTACTTATGCATTAGAGTGAGTGTTCAAAGGTTTTTAAAAAGTTTTTTTGACAAAAGATGAGTTTAGTGGACTAAGCTTATAGGTTTGTTGACTAACATCCTATGTTCATTAATGTTTTTGCCTCTGGGAAAGATATTAGTGGACTAAGGATGATAGGTTAAAATGAAAATGTTAAGTTTCAGAAATATTTGTCTCTCTGTCAAGGTACGATAGTCAACTAACCCTGTGATTTATCTTCTAACTTGGCAAACCTAAGAGCAATACTTTTTTTGGAAACATAGCTTTGTCAACAAACCCTCTCAATTTGTCAGCTATGAAGGAAAAGAAAAAGAATTAATGTTTGATGTAGAAGTTCAAACTATGACGTTATAGTTTGAAATATCATGTAAACTTGTGTATGTTCTTCTAAATTTGTACCTCAATACTATGCTCCTTGAACATTATGAAATGTTATGTATGGATTTGGAGCAATGTATAATGATGTATTATGTTTTGAGGTATATTATGCAAGATATAGCATGTTTTAATCCAAAATGACCAGTAGTAGTTGAGGCAAAGATACCTTATTCGAACCAGAGCAATTGCTAGGAGTATTATATATGCTTTGAAAGTAATCAAAACAAGACTTAAAAGGACATAAAAAACACTTAAATTGGATAAGTGTACAATATATGGTGAATTTTAGAATTTAGGGGTCAAAACTGGGCAGAATTAGAAGACTGGAATATTACTAAAGGTATTGGAAATTTCTAAAGACAATATAAAATTGTACATAGCTCCAAAAATTTAGTGGTTTATATGTATAAAAAGTTCTATGTCTTAAGTTTAATATTCCACTTATTTGAAAGTGATTCAAGCTATAGAATAAGAGGTATGTAAGTTCTCCCAAAACTATTTAGTTAAAGTTGAGTTCTGACCCTTAATAGTTAAAGTTTATGCCATGCCCGGTACAAGAAGAATAAATGTATAAGAAAAATAATTCTGAAAATTAGATATATAGAGCTTTCAAATGATATAAAGTTTGCATGATTTTGCTCAGGATCGGAGGAGATATGAATTTTTAAAGTCAAGGCCAAAATCCTGGGAAGATATAAAATGACCAAATGTATAGTAAAATTTAAGGAATAAATTGCATAAATTACCCTAGTAAATATCTAAATTATTATTTTATTGTGAAGAGAATATTTTTTAGCTATTTTTAGAAACTTGAATCACTTTAAGACAATTTGTGTAGAATTAGTTATGGATTTTCAAATTTCATTGGGAAAAATGGAAAATGTCACATGAACAGTACCGTGAAAAATGAAAATTCTGTTTTTTAAATTTTAAGTTATTCAAGCTTCTAATCAAGTATAATTGAATTCTAATAAGGTTTAATGTATGAGAAAATGGGCATAAAAGTAAGGTTTTATATATTTATTCTGTGTAAAATCTTTTCTTCATCTGGAAGAAAAATTCTTTGTGAGGGGAATCACAAAGTGAGGAATCTTAGTATTCTTATAATAGAGCATGTGTCTTGTATTGAGACATTGCAAGGAGTCCACTGAATTCTTGTTGATAGTGAAAATCTCAAATGGTAACTTGAGAATTGGACATAGGTTAAGTGGATTGGACTGAATTAGGATAAATCTCTGAGTCCTCTCTTCCTTGATCTTATATTTATATTGATTTTTATTGTACTCTACAAGCTTTTGCTTTTACTGTAAATTTGTGTTTTGCAAAAAAATATTAAACTTCCCAATTCACCCCTCTTGGGAAGCTAGCAATCCTAATAAAAAGTAATTGATTACCCCTTCATTGTAACCTGTTATATTAGTTAATTGTTTCTATCTTGTGCTTTCGTTATGATATAATCGATTACATTTAGCAAAGTAATCATTATTGCATGTCTAACCTAAGTAAGCTTGCATCTATTTAGCACCTTAATCAATTATTCTCTCAAAATAATCAATTATTGAGTCTATCCATTTTTTATATGCTTCAATCTCACATCTTATTTGATTACTCTTGCTTTCTAATCGATAATATTGCTTCGTATAATATGTTATATCCCGAAATAATCGGTTAACTTTTCTCACCGAATGTACAAGCTCTCTGTTTGAAATCTAATTTGTTACATCCTCAAATATAATTAGTTATCTTGCTTCTCAAACTTATTTTCATTCTTTGATAACATGTTACAAGCTTAAATATAATTGGTTATGTTTTCTAACCTTTTAAATTCCTTTTTAACCAATTATTCTTGACTCAATTGATTGATGAACCTACTTTCTTTGTTGCTATTAAATTCAATCAATTAACTTAAACTGAGCTCAATTTATTATTATGGATATGTTACTAGGAATGGCCTTGAATCACACCATAATCAATTAGACTTTCATAGTATAATTGATTATCTAGGTAAAGTGCTTGCAACGGCTATTTCAACGGTTAGTTCTTCAAAGTAACGACTAGTTAATTGTGCCTAACAGCTAATTAACTACTTTCATTTATAAATAGAGCCTTATTTAAGTTGAGAGAACAAAGAATGATGTTCTGAAACTATTTTATTGAATCAACAGATTTATTTCTCGACTAAACACTCTCAACTATATTATGTGAGTTTCATTATAATTTTTCTACTATTTGAGAGAGCATTTCTTTGTATCGATCTTTTCTCTAGGAGAGAATTCTCTAAGTGATCTAGAGGGGAACTTGTAATCACACTGGGGAAGGTATGGGAGAAAGATAGACTCAGAGAAGGAGTCTTGGAAGTACTATGCCTTCACAAGTGCTTAGATTAAACTTGTGGTTATGAAAAATCTCAAGTGGGTTGCTTGAGGATTAGATGTCGGCCAAGTGATTAGACCAAACCAAGATAAATCTTTGCATCTTACCTTTTATCCTTTATCTCCTTCACTCTTGCATTAAGTGCTATGTTTGCCCCTATTTTTAGTGTTTCTTTGCAACATTGGGTTGTTCTTCAAAAAGAAAAAAATTTGTAACACCCAATTCACCCCCTTTTTGGTGACTAGACTACTCAACATACTCAAGGCATATGATTAGAGATAAAGAGATGTTCATTGCATTTAGAGACAAAAATGGAGGATCTGTAATCTTTGATGATGACCGAAAAGGAAAAATTGCTGGTATTGGCATTATAGGCAAAAACCCTGAAACTTCACATGAAGAAGTTCTATTTGTGATTGGCTTAAACCATAACTTGCTAAGTGTTCAGCTCCAACGTTTGCTTGGTCATCAAAAAAAGTGACAAGAAAGTCATTCTCAAAGCACAAAGGGATGGTAACTACTATCCCATTGATCTTAAGGAACTTCCCTCTCTTGATTCTATTTGTTTGATCAATAAAAATGTTGAGTCTTGGCTTTGGCATAAGAGATTAGCTCATGTTAGCATGAAACAAGTTAAACAACTGGTTAAATATGATTTAGTAATTGGTTTGCCTAATGTTTCATTTGAGAAAGATAGAGAATATGATGTTTGTCTTCAAGGGAAGCAAATTAAGTGATCATTTAAAATAAAGAATGCTGTCACTACTTCAAGACCATTATAGCTACTCCACATAGACTTAATTGGTCATTCTTGTGTTAAGAGCTTTGGTGGAAATATATATGTGTTTGTGATAATGTATGTTTATTCAAGGTTTACATGGACTATATTTCTTCCATCAAAAGATAAGGTACTTATTGTATTTGTTGTTTTAGAAAAAAAAGTGCAAAATGAGAAAGATATTTCTATTATAGCTATTAGGTCAGATCATGGAGGAGAATTTGAGGACACAAACTTCCAGGAGTTTTGTGAAAAAAATGAGACTAATCACAACTTCTCTGCACTAGAACTCTTCAGCAAAATGGCATAGTTGAAAATAAGACAAAACTTTGTAGGAAATAGCAAGAGCTATGTTGAATGAAAAGAGACTTCCAAAGTATTTCTGAGCTGATGCAGTAAGTACATCATGCTACATCATGAATAGAGCCTATGTCCGTCATTTACTCAACAAAACATCATATGATCTATACAAAGGAAAGAAGCCAAACCTATCATACCTACACATCTTTAGATGCAAATGCTTCATTACAATAATGGTAAGGAAAACTTGGGTGAGTTCAATTCAAAATTTGATGCAGGTACATTTCTTGGCTACTCTAATAGAAGTAAAACATATAGAGTTCATAATAAGAGAACTTAGGTAATAGAATAGTTTGTGCATGTAGTGTTTGTAGAAACTAAAACTCTACATGCAAGTGTTTGTAAAAAAATATAACGAAAATGAACTATATAACAACTTGAAGATTATGAAATTAAGTAAAAAAAGATCCTCCAAAGACATTAGATTCTATGAAAATAGATGAAGATGTTAAAGAGCAAGATAATAATAAAGAAATTGATCAAGAATTACCTAGAGTTTGGAGAAATTAAGGGAGTCATCACATTGACCAAGTGATTGGTGAAATTCATGATCAAGTAAGAATAAGAAATTAGTTAAGATATCAGATTAATCATTGTGCATTCATATCACAAACTGAACCTAATAACATAGAAGATGCATAAAAAAATGAATATTGGATAATGGCCATGTAAGATAAGCTCAATCAATTTGAGAGGAGCCAAGTTTGGGATTTGGTACCTAGACCAACTAACAGACCAGTCATTGGCACCAAATGAGTATTCAGAAACAAACATGATGAATTTGGAATAATTCTGTGAAATGAGGCAAGACTTGTGACTAAAGGATATAATTAAGAATAAAGTATTGACTATAAGGAAACTTATGCTCCAGTTGCAAGATTGAAAGCAATCAGAATGCCCTTAGCATTTGCATGTATAAAAGATTTTAAACTATACTAAATGGATGTTAAAAGTAATTTTCTTAATGGTTATATCATTAAAGAGGTATATGTTAACTAATGTTACATCTTATAATTTAACATCTTTTCCATGAAAACTGCTTACTTTTAAAGTATAAAAGGACTCTTTGGATGCTTGAATCAATTAAAATCTCAAAATTACTTAAAACTATTTTTGCATGATTTACAGCTCATTGTGTAGCTAAATTTCAAAATTTATAACTAAATGTGTAAAACTTATTTCATAGTAGTTCAAGTCTCTAAAAATTATGCACATCATAAACATGTGAAAAATAAGAAATGGGAAAAGCATTACTCACATTTGTACAGTTTATTCTCTAAACTTTACTGTTCATTTTCTGGTTCCAGTTTCTGTTCGAAATCTAATCCTTAAGTTTGAAAATTCATTTCTCATAAAATGCAAAGCTATTTCATACATACTTAGATCATTGTAAGGCCTTATTTGTATACTTTCTAACCATATTTATGTTATACATTTATTTTACTTCTACTGGCCAAAGTACTGATTTAAACTTTCAAGGGTTAGAAATGACTTTCACTAGAGTAGTTTTGACAACACATGCATAACTATCATTGTATAAATCTAAATATAGCTAAACTAGTGCCACACTATTTTATGGCTCTATCCATGCATATAAATCAATAAATTTTCAAGCAATATTCGATTTTATACAATATTTTGAAATAGATAGTCAAAACAGAACAAAAACAGTTTTTAGCAAGGTTCCATCATGATCATTCTTCATTGTCCACATGCCTTCCTTTACCATGGCTTGGCCTTGTCATTGGGGAACTATAGGATAAGATTTGGGGAAATCTCAGTAATGACATAACTCAAGCATAATACATTATCATATTAGCTTACATATTGCAAAAACATTGTACAAATATCATGATTTCTTAACATGCTTTAAGAAAACAAATAAAATACCATGTTGCAGTAAAAGTATTGGTGGCACAATAGCTTAAAAACAAAGCATTCCAGGCTTAGCCTTTATCATAAAACTCAACGAAACCAGTCATAAAACAAAGAAAATATTATAGCAACTGATAACTCCTAGATTTTCACTATTTTTATCCCCCATACTTAGTGGTTTTGATAATTAATTTTGGCTAATTTTGGATTTTTAGATGATTTTCATAATTTTAGCTAATTTTTGGTTTTATGAGATTTTTGGGATAATTTTTGGAAATTAAACTTTAATTTAATTTTTTTATCTTCCAAATTATTCCAAAGAACTAATTCTTCCTATTGCATTCTATTCAATAATTCTCAAGGTGATTATAAGTCATTAGTAATTTAATTGTGATTAAACAAATGATTAAAAATTGACCCATGTAGGGGTAAACTTATCAAAGAGTTTTAGAAATTTCTTTTTAGTATTTCATTTCTTTTATTTTTATTATTTTGACATATAATTTTCCTCTAAATTGAAATTAAATTTTATCCTATAATTAATTTAATTTTCTTGGATCAAAATTTAATCTGTATTTATTTGATTGTGAATATAATCTATTTGATATAATATTTTCTTGAGAAGATATTTAGGCTAATTGTAATATCTTGAAATTTTTTGGAAATTTAAGGCTTAATATTTTAAAATCTATAAAGAATTTGTAAAAACTTGCATATACCGTTTGGTATGAAATAGGACAAAGAGGTCAATTATCTCAGTTGAAAGGAATAAGGAGAAAATGACGATTTTGTCCCTGAGAAAAAAAGAAAAGAAAAAGGAAAAAGAAAAGAAAAAAAAATAAAAAAAAAAGAAGAAGAAGGCGGTGGACGCTTGGGGGAAGATTACGGGAAGTTTATGAATTTTGGGAAAAATTATTTTTAATGACCCGAAAATTTTAAGAATTATAAATTGGCCACGGGTTAAGGGCATTTTTGTAAATATAAAAAATTATAGTCAAAATGAAGCTATCAATGAGTTAGACCCAATGAAATATAGTATGGAATTTATTGAGGTCAAAATCATATTTATTGGGT
The DNA here is from genome assembly GCA_026686845.1 of Adenanthera pavonina. NCBI lineage: Eukaryota > Viridiplantae > Streptophyta > Magnoliopsida > Fabales > Fabaceae > Adenanthera > Adenanthera pavonina. The sequence goes on along the minus strand of JAIVEN010000019.1, from coordinate 2,007,613 downwards.
GATTAGGATTTAATATTAATATTTTACCCAATAAAAATCAGTTTAGACTGCAGGAAAAGGCAGTATTGATCCAAGGACAATGATTGGACCTTGCTAAAATATATTTTGGGTCTAGATAATGATTTTGGACTAAAAGTAATGGCTGGATAATCCTGTACCAATTTAGTGACAATTTTGGCAAAAATACTTAATCGGTACGGGTAAATTTAATCGGTAAAAAGTATTTTACTCCATTACACTTCATAAAGCAATTTTTGGCAAAAAAATGGGGTGAGACACGTGTGAATGAGCAGATGGGATACAAATGGAATTATGTAAAAAGCTTTTATGTTTTAAAGTAACCAAAGTTAAAAGGATTAATCATGATTAAACTTGCCATTAGATGTCTTTCCTAAAAGCCTTGAGTTAAGTGATTAGCTTTCATTTCCACCTCCATTCACGTCTGAAATTGCAGCAAGAAGAGGAGAGAAGCACAAAAAGAAAAATTGGAGCCAAGAAGCAAGATCAATTAGAAAAGTTTGGTCCTCAAACTTCTAAAGTAAATCTCTATGGTCACTACCTTGTACATACTTGAGTATTGTTGTGTTTTATGGAGTATTTTCTCCTCTTTCACCTCTGTAATTTTCTGCCTAGAGAGAGAGTAAAGAGAGAAAATGAAGCCATGAAGAAATTAAACCATAAAAAGTATCATATAGGCCATAAGGTGTAAGAATATGTCATTGAATTACAAATTAATCGGTTAGTTATTTTTCTATGATTTATGGTAATTTTTTGCCTAATTAGGGTTCAATATAGGAAGGGAATTTCAAGTTTTTGACCTCAAAAATAGATTCCTTGGGTCCAAAATAGGTTAGAACAAGTATGTTGTACAAGGAATGCATGATGGATAACAAAGTGCAAATTTTAGTTCAAGTGAGCACTTTGTGAATGAAATTGGATAATTAGTGGTTAATTGCATTATTTTATGATGCTATAGGATCCAAAGGAGTGTTAGAAGATCAAGGAAAGGGTTTGCAAAGTTTGGAGATTAGTGGAAAGCTCAAAGGTAGTTAACTTACCTATCTGTGCTTATATATTGTCATTGATGTTGCTTGGTTTGAATGATGTGTTTAATGTTTGAAATGTTGTCTTGTGATGATTTGGCATTGTTGGTCAGATTGTTTGAAGGGTAATGTGACCTTGGATATGTCCAAATACAAGGGGAAGTGCTGCCCAAATTTTTATAAAATGGTTATGCCAAAATGATTTGATTGCATGCTTGATGTGCTTTTAGATGAATACTTGCAATATGTATGATGATATGTGTGCATGATGGTAGTTACTACTGAGATTCTTTGAATCTCACCTCTTTCCAAATGTCTAACAAATTTTAGGTTCAAGTTATGGCAAGATTACCCAAGAAAGGAAAGGCAAGGAGAAGCAAGTTAATATTCAAGATAATGATACTTAGGTTGATACTATTATATGCGAGGTTATGTAAAATCTTATGGGACATGATCATGCTATGTTTCCATGTTAATATGTTTCTCTAGGTTCTTATGGAGTATCATGTAAGATAAAGACAAGTTATGGCTATTTATGTATATATTAGTGTGTATTTTGGAAATTTGGAAGAATGCAAGAGACTTTTCTGAACATGATTGGGAATTCGAAGTACTGTACATATCTCAATATGTTCAATGTATGATTGTTTTACATGTATGAAAACTAGACATGTTTAGCTTTCCATATACACAAAGATCACTCAAATTGGAGTTTTTTATGATTTATGGTGATTTTTCAAAGTTATGGTCAGAATCAGAAATTTTCAAAAATGACCATTGCTACATTGCATATAATACGAATTTTCTGTATAAGTTGGACAAGTAATTTCTCTATTAAACATTTTTCCCATGTATATAATCTTTTAAGATATATTTAGAGACTTGAAACATGTCAATATGATTTTTCTTGATTTAGTTATGAATTTTCAAAGTTCACCGGGTAAAAAGAAGTTAACCAAGGGAATGGTACCCGAAATGAAATAAATTAGTTTAAGTTGTTTTATGTAATCAAGTCTCTAATCAAGTATTAATGGATTTAAATATAGTTTAATACATGGAAAATGAGTCTAAGTATGAGGTGTTACACTAATGGGTTGTACTTTAATTATGAAAGCTTTGTTAGCCACTTACATGTTTGAGAAAGAGGCAGATCGTTGGTGGTGAGATATAGAGCTTAATTTACAAGCCCACCACATGCCCCTGACATGGGAAATATTCTTGGAGTATTTCTATGACAAATACTTTCCACTGTCAGTAAGAGATGAGAAGGAAACTGAATTCATTATACTTCAACAAGGGGAAAATCAATCAGTGGATGAATATGTAGCTACTTTTATACAGTTGGCACAGTATTCCACCTAACTGCAACAACATGATGATGAGAGGTGGAAGACTAAAAAACTAGAACGAGGTTCGAAGCCAGTCATAAGAGAAAGGGTTACACTTATAAGAATCAAGGAGTTCAATACATTGGTGGAGGTTAGCAGAATAACAGAGAATGGTGTGAACCACAAGAGTTTCATGATTGCTACTCCAACAAATTTTAGACGGACTATAATTGAAGGGGGAGAATCAAGCAAGAAAAGGAAAAGGCCATGGAATAACAATAGTAGAAGAGGTAGAAGGGGTGGCAGAAGAGGAGAAGGACAATTTATGCAAAGAGATGTGCAGAGAGACATGCAAAGAGAAGCCCTAGTATGTGAGCAATGTGGCGAGATGTATGACGGAAGGCCATGTCTAGCTGGGCAGAATGTATGCTTCAGATATGGAAAACCTAGACACTTTGCAAGAGATTGCAGAGTAGAGATGGCATGAACCAGACCACAAGCACAAGGAAGGGTCTTCACTCTTACACAGCATGAGGCTTGACAATCACCTAATCTAATTGAAGGTATGATTAAAGTAAACAATTATCTTGTGCGTGCCTTGTTTGACTCAAGTGCTAGTCATTCATTTATTTCCCATAAATGTGCCAAAGGTTGGGTCTGATAAGTACTAAGTTACCATATGATTTGCATGTGTCCATACCTATCGGTAACCAAGCCATTACATCTCATGTCTACCTAAATTGTGTTGTCCAATATGAACATTGTTGCACTACACTAGATCTTATATGCATGCTATTTCTAGATATAGATGTCATAATAGGCATGAACTGGCTCTCTGCAAATAATGTTCTCCTCGACTATAAAAACCCTAATCTTGCCTACCCTAGAAAGTGTTCCAAATACCGAGGCTAAGCTAAAATTCTTATCAACTGCTCAAGCTAAGAGATACTTGGGAAAAGGATGTTTAGCCTACTTAGTCTTCTCTTCAGTTAATGAGGACGTTGATAAAGGAATTGAAAAGATACCAGTGGTAAAGGAATTCCTAAAAGTATTTCCAAAGGATCTTAAAGACTTACCATCAGAAAGAGAGGTTGAATTTGTCATAGACTTAGTGCCAGGAACAAGCCCAATATCTAAAGCACCATACAAAATGGCCCCACTTGAGTTGGCAGAGTTAAAGAAGCAAATTAAGAAGCTAATGAAAAAAGGATTCATTAGACTTAGTGTTTCTCCATGGGATGATCCAGTATTATTTGTAAAGAAGAAAGATGGGAACCTTCGATTATGTGTTAATTATAAGGAATTGAAAAAAGTAACAGTAAAGAATAAATACCCCTTAACTAGAATTGATAACCTATTAGATCAGTTGGCAGGTGCCACTATGTTTTCAAAAATTGATTTACAATTAAGGTATCATCAATTACGAGTAAAGGCAAAAATGTTCCCAAAATTGCTTTAGAACTTGTTGTAGGCATTATGAATTTTTAGTGATGCCATTTGATCTGACGAATGCTCCAGCAACATTTATAGACTACATGAATAGCATTTTCTAGCACTACTTAGATAAATTCATTGTGATATTTATTGATGATATATTAGTGTAGTCCAAGTCTTTAGAGAAGCACAAAATGCATTTGAGAATAGTTTTGATAGTTTTAAAAGAAAGAAAGTTGTATGCTAAACTGAGCAAATATGAGTTTTGGTTCACATAGGTGCAGTTATTAGGGCATGTCATCTCCAAGGATGGGGTCGCATTAGAATCAAGCAAAGTAGATGATGTCCTAAAGTGGGAGCAACCCAAGATCGTAACCGAGATAAAAAGTTTTCTTAGTTTAGCTGGTTATTATAGACATTTCATACAAAAATTTTCTCGAATTGCACTGTTGCTCACAAAGTTTACTCGTAAAGATAAATCTTTTGAGTGGGATACAAATTGCGAAAATAGTTTTCATGAACTAAAGCACAGGTTAACTACTCTACCCGTATTAACCATACCTAATCCCAAGGAGCTTTTTGTGCTTTATACAGATGCAAGTAAGCACGGATTAGGTTGTGTATTAATGCAGGAAGATAGAGTGGTAGTTTGTGCTTCTAGACAATTGAAACCACATGAAGAAAACTATCCTACTCATGATTTAGAACTCGTGACTATAATACATGCTCTTAAGATTTGGAGACACCATCTTTATGGTAGAGTAGTAGAAGTGTTTTGTGACCACACGAGCCTCAAATATTTAGAAGATCAGAAAGAATTAAATGTGAGGCAAAGACATTGGATGGAGTTATTAAAAGATTACAATCATTCTATTAAATACTATCCAAGAAAGGCTAAGTAGTGGCTGATGCATTGAACAAAAAGACTATTCACATAGCTTATATGATGATTTACGAAATGAAAATGCTGGAAGATTATAGATATATGTGTTTATTTTACAGTTGCATGAGACCATAATTGGCATTTAAGTTTTAAGAGATTTATTGAAAGCCCAACAAGAAGATGAGTTCGTAAAGGTAGTTCAAGAAAAGCAAAGACATAAAGAAATGCAAGGATTTAATGTATCAGAAGATGGTTTAATGAGATTTCAAAAGAGAGTTTATGTACCACCAGTAGCAAAGTTAAGAGAAAAGGTTTTGTCAGAGACACATCAGAGTAAATATACTATTTATCCAGGTGTTCCAAAAATGTTCCATGATTTAAAGAAATTGTTTTGGTGGCCTAGTATGAAGAGGCATATTACTTAGTATGTGTTTAGATACCTAGTGTGACAAAGAGTAAAGATAGAACACTAGAAGCCTGCCATAATACTACATCCACTCGAGATCTCAGAATGGAAATGTGACAGTATTTCAATGGACTCCATAATGAGATTACCTAGAACATCATTAGGATATGATGCAATCTGGGTAATAGTGGATGGGGTAATGAGGTTTGTACACTTCTTAGCCATGAGGTCAACATATACACTGGACAGATTGGCATTACTATATGTAAAAGAGATAGTAAGGTTACATGGAGTGCCAAGTAGTATCATATTGGACTGAGATCCTATATTCACTTCAAATTTCAGGAGATCATTGCAGCAAGACCTAGATACTAAATTAAGATTCAGCATAGCATATCACCCTTAGATAGATGGGCAGATTGAAAGCATGATTCATACATTAAAGGATTTGCTAAGGGCCTATGTGCTAGAGATGAAAGGAAACTGGGATATATACCTACCACTGGTAGAATTTACTTATAACAACAACTATCATTCCCATATTCATATAGCACCTTATGAAACAATCAATGTATGGTAGGAAATGCAGGTCCCCACTTTGTTTGATGGAATTGAGTGAAAGGCAACTGATAGGTCCTGAGATCGTAGACCAAACCACTAGGCAGATTGAAATGATAAGGAAGAAGCTACTAATGGCTCAAAGTAGGCAAAAGAGTTATGCAGATCAAAGAAGAAAGTCGTTGGAATTTGAAGTAGGAGATCATGTATTTCTTAAAGCATCTCCTATAACTAGGGTTGGTTGATCTCTCAAAATGAAAAAGTTTAGTCCCAAGTACGTTGCACCTTTCAAAAGCTAGACCTATAGCTTATAAACTAGCCCTACCAAACCTAAGTCAAATTCATAATATTTTTCATATCTCCTAGTTAAAGAAATATCAACCGGACCCTTACATATTATAGAATATGAATGTATTGACTTACAAGATAATCTTTGCTGTAATGTATTACCTAAAAGAATAATAGATTATTGAGTTAAATAGCTAAGAAACAAAGACATTCATCTAGTAAAGGTGGTCTAAAAAGACCTATCTTCAAAAGAAGCAACTTGGGATATGGAAGTAAAGATGCAACAGAAATATCCCGTATTGTTTACATAAGGTACATTTTAAATTTCAAGGACGAAATTTATTTTAAGGGGATAGAAATGTAATATCCCAAATTTTACTGGATATCAAGTAATGAAAGAGGAAATAATAAATGATAGTGTAAAATGTACAATTCATGAAAATGAATAGACATCGTTTTGCTTGAAATAGGGCAAATAGGTCTTTTTCCCAATTGAACTGAAAAATCAAAAATTTCATCTTTTCCCCTAGAAATTATGACCATTGCATTTTAGTCCATCAAGTGGAAAACTGAGGTGAGATATGCATGTGAATATATTTTGGAGAAATTTATAGCTAATGACCCAAAAGTTTCAAAAATTATAATTTAATCTTGGGTTAGGGGAAATTTTGTAAATATTAAAAATTACTATCATAATGAAGCTTGTGACGAGTTGAGTCCAATGATATATATCATGAAGGTTAACTGATTAAAAATAAAGAAATAATTAGTGCCGAGTGTCTAAAAGTAACTTTATATCAATAAAGTAAATTATGGGCCCCATTGATGGTTAAAGGGTGATCGGGTTAGGATAAGCCCCACATAGATATCATTTGGGATAGAATAATTAAGAAAAAATAAATATAAGTTTGGAATAGTTCTGTAGCCTAAAAATGCTAATTTATTATAAAAAATAGTTTTATCAGTGCAGTTAAAAATTAGCTGGTTCAGGATATATCTAGACCAGGAAAAATTAAGCTGTATTTGGAGACTCAAACCCCTCTCATTGGGTATCAGATTTGGGCAGAAAGGGCATGGGATTTTTGGTCAAAACTTCCTTAAGAAGGCTTGGTCTTTTTTGTTACAAAAAGTAGCTATAGTTAGGCTAATGAGTTAACCATAATTAACCAAGTCATTAAGTGATATAATCCTTCTCTTTCTTCTCCATTCTAAATGACACTCCAAGCAGCAAAAACAGAGGAAGAAAATGCTAGAAAGAAAGAGAGAAAAGAGAGAAAGAAGAAGAGAAAGCTTAGGGAAATTTCAACAAGCAAGTTGTGGTAAGTTGCTTTACTGCCCTAAGCTTGCTATGTGGAGTATTAGATGGTTGTTTAATGGAGTGTTTTCTTTCTCCACCCTCTCTTAAGATTTCTTCCAAGACCGTAAACCATGAAAGGAATGATTTTTGTTCACCAAACTTAGGGGAAATGCAAAACTAGTTACCTAAAGCATGAAAATGGTATTAGTTTGAGGTATTATGAAATATAGCAAATTTTCTCTATTTCCCTTGATTTTTTGTCAGATAGGGCTTGTGTTTGTAGTTGAAATTTCATGTTTTTGACCCTGAAAATGGATTTCTTGGGTTCAAATTAATTAAGTACAAGTGTTGGTTTCAAGAAAATCTCAAAGGAAAGCAAAATGACAAGTTTAGGTTTTGTGAGTATTATATGGTATTGCTCTTGAAACTAGTGGCTAAAATCCTTATATGATGTTATAATTAGGTTCAAGAAAGTTGTGGAAGGCTCAAGAAGTGGGTGTGGGAAGCTAGGGAATACTCAAAGGTAGTAAAGTTGCTGATTTTTACACTAAGTTGTCTTTTATGATCTCTATGAGCATGATCACTTGTCACATGGTTGTTTTGATGATTTTTGATTGTTGGTTGAGCTAAATGAAGACGTTTGTGACCTATAGATACCCCATTCACAAATTGAAATGCTGCCCAAATTTTTTTTATAGAATTATGTGATTTAATGTGTTCAAGTGATTGTTGTTTGTTTGTATGAATCTTATTGTTAAATGTGATAATATATGTGCTTGAATGGTAATTACTACTAAGATTCTTTGAATCTCGACCTCCCACACACTAGCCATCTCTAGGAAGTAACTATGGCAAGGCCACCAAGGAAGAGAAAGGCAAGGAGAAAGTACTTGGCGATTAACATGTTGTTATATACAATGGCCATGAGTTTTAACCTTTTATGTAAATTGGTGAAAATGATGTTAAATCTGTTTCTTTAGGCCTTTAGGTTCCTTTAGGTCTTAGAGAATATATGGCATGATATGAAGATAAATTATAGCCATGTAAATATTTAATGTATTTTGCTTTGAAAAATACTTGGATGCAAATAGTCATTTTGACCACTTCATAGTGAACCTACCATTGTTTTGATATTTTGATGTACAATATTTGAATGTTATATATGATTAAAAATTACACAGAAAGAGCTTTTAAATGGTCCAGAGAGCACTCAATTGGATGTGTGTGTTAATTATAGTGATTTTTCAAATTTAGCTATAGAAAATTGGATTTTCTGAAATTGACCAAATGAATAGTAGGAATCCACAAAATTTACTATATAAATTGGCCTATCATTGCTCTATTTTGTATTTTTTCCCATGTAGGAAACCTTCCAAGCTATTTTTAGAGACTAGAATCACAAACATACAATTTTTGTGAAATTAATTATGATTTTCCAAAATTTGGTCAATAAAAAGAATTTATACTAAATGAACAGTACTAGAATTTTGGAAAATTTTATTATGACATATTATGTGATTCAAGGTTCTAATAAGGTATAAATTGATCCTATAATGATTTAATACATGGGAAAAAGGTCAAAATCAATGTGTTACACCCTCCTCCTTTCAATACAATCTAGAATAGTTTGGCCTCTTCTTTCTAATCTCTAATTCACATTTTCAATGCCATTTTCCATGGTTTCAGCTTCAAGCTCTCTTCCTCTTCAGTTTCCCTTCCATTTTCTTCACCTTTTCATCACTTGCTTCCACTCCATTCTTCAGATTTTGTCTAGCCACTATTTCCTTTGTTTTGGAACATGGAATGCTTACTTAAATGGTGGAGATTTTTGCTATTATGGAGAAGTGAGTTGGTGGTGGTGATTTAGCAAAACTTGGAGAAGATTTTGCAAGGGCTATGGACTACAATGACACTTGGGCTTTGGATAATTATTTCTCTTCCTTTTTCCTTATCTTTTTATGCTTGTCTTAGGCTAAATTACGATAGGTTATTGAATAATTTAGTTTGAGATTAATGTATGATTTGGTTGATTGTTGATGAAAGCACATGGATTATATTTTGACCACTTGAGATTTTGAATTGGGAACTTTGTATGATTGCTATTTGTTAATGCAAGTTGTTAAATTTTTAGCCAATTGCATCTTGGAATTCCTTGCCGTAATTTTGAATTGGCTTGCTTGAATTAACATTGTAGGTTAGGTGATTTGATTCTTGATCGAGTATTGGAATTGTTGAATTGATGATGATTGATGGGTTGTAATTTTTGGTTATTCATGGAATTATTGTGCAAATTATACACACTTAATTATTTGTCACATAATCTTGCATATTAGGTGTTTGATGAAATGCTTAGGTGTGTTGTTATTCTAGGTATTTTGTTTGGCATTTTATATTTTGGATTTAATGGTTTTAATAACATGTGACATTTTGGTTATGTTAATTATCCAAGTTCAATTAATCAATTGAGCCCAAAACAAATTTCACCCTCTCTAAGTTGTGGCTAGACTGCAACTTTCATTACATTTGTTTTTTTAATCATTCGTTTACCTTATTTTAGCACTAGTTAGCTCTCTTTACACTACGCAAAAATACATCTTTGTTGGCGGTTATTTTGACTTTTATTGGTGGTTAAAAATAGCCAAGTATGTAAGCGCTGAAAAAAACTGTACCTTTCATTGGCGGTTCTAAACCGCAAAAAAAAGTTACATTCATTTGCGGTTATATATTATAACTGCCAACAAAATTCATATTTCTTTGCGGTTATATGTAATGACTGCAAATAAATTTTGACTTTAGTTGGCGGTTGTTGGCGGTTATATACATAACCGCCAACTAAAGTTAGAAATATTATTTTTTAATTAATTTTAATTTTAATTTTAGTTGGTGGTTATATATATAACCGCCAACTAAAGTAGAAATATTAATTTTTAATTAATTAATTTTAATTTTAATTTTAGTTGGCGGTTTTGAATTAACCGCCAACTAAATTTTATAAATTTTTTTATTTAAATTTAAATATTTGAATTTTAATATGAGTTGGCGGTTCTAATTTATAACCGCCAACCAAAATATTGACGTTGGCGGTTGTATTAATAACCGCCAACGAAAGTTCTTAGTTTTTTTCCCTACATTTTATTATTTTTGCAATCCCTCAAACCTGCTTCAGTGTCAATATGCAGCAGAACCAAATACCCATAACTAAAAGATATTTATCTAAAGTAAAAGTTATATTATATTCAAAATGTCTCAATAAAAAGTTATAGACAATATTTATATCCAATTGACAAAAGTAAAAAAATGATATAACAGACCTAATTAACATTATTCAGTAACTAGATTTCCAAAAGTATCATATATATCAGGCCAATCTATAGCTTTTATACTAACAACTAATATATATACACATGACCAAAAGCTACATATCAAATTATCTGCCATATATGATGACCAAGAGAACAAAAAAAGCAAGCATCTTCTAGCCTTTAGAAGTCATCAGTCTATGCTTCTTCCCTTGTACTGCCTACAACATGATCAATTTTAAATTCATAAGCTATCCAAAACAGATTAGAACCACCAATTGAATGTAACTATATGATAGAACCAAAACCAAACAGATACAAAGTACAACCAAACAACTACAAATAACACTAGAATATGTTCACTTATACCCACCTCCTAAGTCCAACCACATATTGGCTCCACTCCTCTATGAGTTCTTTTATCTGAGCTTCGAAGTATCCCTCAGAGTATGTATCCGGAAAATACTGAAAATAAAAATATTACATATTATAGAAGCAGTTTATATATTAAAATTTTATATAAATATCATAAAACTGAATTATGTACATACCTTGGAGGGGATCGAGATTTGTCGATGTAAAATGATATCTTTCATGTATTTCAGCACATAGTATCCACAATCATTATCATTAGATTGTTTTGGACACTGAATAAAATTATATGAATATTAGATTAATTACAATAAATGTTAATCTCAATAGTTGATTGAGTATTAAATTATAAATACCTGAATACGTGTCCATTTATACAATAAGGCTGGATCTGGTGGAGTCTTTTGGTTATTGGGCTTACTATTGTTGCTTAACCCACGTGCTGTTCGAAACATACTCACACCTCTGTTAAGCATTACAAAACAAAATTAATATAGAAAAAAATTGAGGTTAATAGATAGAAAAATACAAAAACACATAATATAATTGCATATTCTTACTGATTTATCATCTCTAGCATCTGTGGGCGATAGTCTGGCGGATTTCCTTTGGGATCCAAAAAATATATTTTTGGTTTGATTAGTTCAATACAAATAAACATCCAATGATTCCTATGGAAAAAATTTACTAGTTTTAGCAAAGAAACTTAAAATAAAGCAGTCCAACATGAAATAAGACATTATTTAAAAGTTTAGTGATAAGTGACTTATCCCTGCATAAATGGTACCAAAAATAACACCCCTTCACCCCCCTTTGCAGTTAATGCATCCGCCACATCCTGTGACTATTCTGTGATCTTTCTTTTTGGCATCAAACCCGATGTATAAGCTGAAATATTTTGTAGGTGGATGAAGGCAAATCTGTCGATCAGCTGAGAAGGGACTAGAATTTTTTCATACAAAAATCTAAAATGGAAAAAGTAATAGATTAGTATCACATAGTCAAATGAAAGATCAATTCATTTATGTTAATTTTAATACCTGATGTATATGTTAATATTCTGTATGCCAAGCCATCCATGATCAATGATGTAAGAGATCATATCTTCAGTTATCACTTCAGATACTTCCTTACCATAAACCCCTACATCATGAGGAATGTGTATCAATTGCCACAACCCCATGGTTAATATACCATTAAGCAATTCACGATTTTGTGAGTTTGATGACTGAGGTTGTCCCTTCGCTGGTGCAATGATTGACTCCCCCGATTGTCCTGACACAACTTTCTTCCCTTGACTCTTTCCTGTGGACTGTGCAACACAAGTAATCAATTGATATACATACAAATATCTTCAGTAATTAAGTGGCTTGTCAACTAACATATACCTTTTTTGGTGGAGCAATAGTAATGAGATTCACAGGCCATGCCACAAATCCACCCACGGCCTGTTCTACTGCTTCTGCTCCCTCGATAGGCACAAGTAACCTCGCTGTCTCTTCTTCGGGAAGTGCAATCGATACTCTGACATGTTTTACAGGCAAGGGTGCATTGTGAAGCATGTCCCCTGGGATGTTATGCACATGCCCTTTTGCAACCACACGCCGAGGGTTATCCAGCCATAATAGACAATGTCCTATACCCTATACCAATCATAACATTAGAAAATATTGTTATATATCAACAACTAACTATAAATTTAGTTAATAACAGAAGCAATTACCAGAGTCAGATGCTCAGATGGAGGAGAACAACTATCTTTCACACTAGGACTGACTGCAACCCCTTGGCTCCCCTGCAACGCAGCTTGTTTGACCAACAACTCAAGCTGGGCTAATCGTCTATTCATGTCAGATTGTGTTTCATGTTGTTGTTGGATGATTGCCTCCAATTCAAGAACCCTAGCTATAGTGTCAGAGTGGCGGCATTTGGTCCCGAAATAGGCCCTATTGGTGACACCAAATCCAGCACCTCTAACACGTCCAGGGTGTTTAGGGAGCTCTAGTGCTTGGCTAAGTACATCCAACCCTGAGCCTTGTTCACCTTCAGAGGTCTGATTTGAAATCTGGATCTGTGAAAATAAAACAAGACATAATTTTTTGTCCTTCTAAAAAATGAGAGTTCAAATCATTGTTGTAAGGTAGTACTTACTATTTTTTCAATAACTTTCTGAACATTCTCGTTCTTAATAATCCTTTTTTTGTTTTTCTTGTATTCTGACCACAGCTCATAACGGGGTACTTTTGTCCGCGTGGATCCCTCTTTCAATACCTATGAATTCACGGAAATAATAATTGTGCATTTGAATAAATTTAAGTATTGACAAACATAAGATATACATGCACTTACCAACTTCCTCTCTACTCCAGAGTATCCCAGACGGCCGGCTCGGTAAGGGTATTGTTGACTCTTTGCCCTTTGACTATTTGCTTCACTTAATTTCTAAAAAAATTTCAATACTAAAATCAAATAATTATAAACAAAGAGGATTAGAATATTTAAATATAAACAGGAAAAATTGTTCACCTTAAACTTCTCCTGATGCCGCAGATCGATAAAGCCATCCTAGTGTTCCTATTTTATGTAGATTCTAAATTCCTCAAGTGGATGCTCAATGATGTTGCTAGCTTCATCTTTCATAAAGTACCTCATCAAGACATATCGAAAATTACGCATCGAAATCCCTGCCTTTTGATATATATACACTCTATGGCTTTCATCAACGTCAAAAGTGGACTACAAAACAAAATCCTCAAATTAATTATAACAGGTTTGCATGCATAAAAAAATGTAGCTAAGTACTAAAATTAATTATAATTACCACTATGTCTTGGAAAACTAAATCCTTCACAGCAAATGGAACTTTCCTCCAATCATCCCATTTTGGATGGCTGATGGGCACCTTCAACTTTGCAGCCATTCCGATATAGCTACTTAACTTCTTTCCACCTTCATTGCCTGGATGATTTTTGTAATTTCATTCCACATGGATCTTGTTTCTAGTATCTCTTGCGTGGCAAACCTCTTTCATTACTGTCAAACCACGTCGGTGCTTCGTCATCTCTCATTGTAATGTGACACACTTTGCCATATTTACCTGTAATAATATCAAAATGATTAATTAAATAATTAAAAATAAATGACATAACAAAATAAGAAGATTATTATATTAAATAACGAAAATAAATTGAAGGCAATACATATATGTTTAAATAAAACCTTTTCCTCTTTCTTGTTCTACCATGAATGATTCCTCCCCTCCTTTTCATGATCCAAATCCCCTCTTCATGATCATCTCTCGTATAGAGGGCATCATCTCCAGTAGAATCAACATCAAATGATGCCCCATAAAATGGATTATCCTCAATATTTTCATCCTGTTGATCTCCACCTTGATTGTGATGATCGATTATTTTGTTGGTTAACATGACAATCGACAACCTCTTATTAGCAGGATCAGGGACATAGAATATCTGTTGAGCTTGAGATGCTAAAATAAAAGGCTCATCTTTGTACCCTATCTTATGAAGATCAACCAGAATGAACCCTGACTCATCAACTTGAAGGCCATTCTTGTTGTTAACCCACTTACAACCGAAAATCGGTGCTTGAAACAAGATGTAATCCAACTCCCATATGTGCTCAACTACCCCAAAGTATGACATGTTTGCAAAAATAGGGTTTCTATCTTTGGCACTAGAAATATGCATTGATTGAGCTATAAGGGTTACCCCACTATTTTGCATTGTGCTCTGATCATCCTGCTCTTTGGTATAGAATGTGTAGCCATTTATGAGGTAACCGGTGTAAGAGAAGACATGCATAGATGGACCATTAGCTAACCATCTCAACTTGTTTGAAACTGAACCAGGATTCCTTTCCCACTCTGAATTAATATGATCTCTTAGCCAATCTATAAAAAATCGATTGTGTTCTTTCGATATCCAACTCTCATTCTTATTGGGGTTTAAGCTTCTATGTTTCTCCTTGTACATTTCCACATATGGAAGAACCTCATCAGAGTTGTGCAAAACATACAAGTGAGCTTGCTCCCACTGGGTCTTGGATATGCTAACAATTTCCTTTCCCATAATCCCTTCCCCATATGTTCTTCCCATGTGACGATACTTAGGAAGGCCAATGTTATCAACATTGGATAAGTATTCGGTGCAAAATTCAATAGCTTCTTCGGCTATATACCATTCAACAATACAACCCTCTGGTCTACTTCGGTTTTTCACATAACCTTTTAATATCTTCATGTAATACTCAATTGGGTACATCCACCTCATATAAGCTGGACCACATAATTGTGTTTCCCTAACTAGGTGAACCGTTAGATGAACCATCATATCAAGGAACGAACGTAGGAAATACATCTCAAGCTCGCACAAAGTGACAACAATGTCTCTTTGCAATGCGGTAACTTCACAGGATCAATCACTTTGCTACAAATATACTTGAAGAAGAAACATAGTTTAGTGATTGTCCCTCAAACTTTTTTGGGCAAAATGGATCGAATAGCCACCAGAATGAAATTCTCCATCAAAACATGGCAATCATGAGACTTCAAACCCTTTAACTTCAAGTCTTTCATAGAAATAAGGTTCCTAATGTTTGAGGAGTACCCCTCTGGAACTATAACCCTATCAAGAGACTTACAAAAAATAATTTTCTCTTTTCTAGATAGTGTATATGCTGCCGGAGGTAGATAAGTACGACGTTTCTCCTTCACTGGTGCCAACTCTCCTCTCATTCCCATATCAACTAAGTCCAGCCTTGCCTTCACGCCATATTTAGTCTTTCTTGGCACATTAAGTAATGTACCGATAATGCTTTCACATACATTTTTTTCTATATGCATGACATCAAGGAAGTGCCTCACATACAAAGACTTCCAATATTCCAATTCAAAGAAAATTGACCTTTTCTTCCACCCACTAGTCCCAAGGTACCGGGCCAAAGGCTTCCCGAAGTTGTCATTCAAATCCTTTACCTTATCAAACAATTGCTCACCACTTAATGGCAAAGGTCCTTTTCCTTCTTCTGTATTCCCATAAAACGCTTGTCTCCACCACCTGTAATGATGTCGCTCAAGCAAAAATCTATGATGTCCAAGGAAGACAAATTTTGAACCATGCTCCAACCGTATCTAATGAGTGCCTTCTTCACATATAGGGCATCCGAACTCTCCTTTGATACTGTAGCCTGACAAATTACCATACGCAGGAAAATCATTGATTGTACCAAACAACATAGCTCTCAATTTGAATGTCTTTTCCCTATATCCGTCATACACCTCCACACCCCTCTCCCACAGTAGCTTCAAATCATCAATTAATGGAGCCAAATATACATCTATATCATTTCCAGGTTGTTTGGGTCCAGAGATTAACATAGATAATATCATAAACTTCCACTTCATACATAGCCAAGGTGGTAGATTATAAATAACCAAAATCATGGGCCACGTACTGTGAGTACTACTCTGCATACCATGCGGGTTCATTCCATCAGTAGATAATGCAAGGCATAGGTTTCTATCTTCTACCCCGAACTCTTCATATTGACTATCAATTTTTTTCCATTGCGGAGAATTTGTAGGATGTTGATACTTTCCATCTTCAATTCTTTCATCCGCATGCCATGTCAAGTGCTCCGCAATTTCAAGACTTTTGTATAGGCGTCTAAATCTAGGTATGATAGGAAAATACCATATGACCATCGTTGGACTCGATTCTTTCTTCTTATATTGTGGGGCGTTGCATTTAGGACATCTGTCTAACAATGCATGTTCTTTTCAAAATAACACACAATCATTAGGACATGCATGTATCCTCTCATAGCTCATCCCAATAGAGCATAGCATTCGTTTACCCTCATATGTTTGGCTAGGAAGGTCATTATCCTCTGGCAGCATATCCTTCAAAAGTGCAAGCAAATCTGTGAAGCTCTTATCACTCCATCCATTACCCGCTTTCAAGTTGTACAACTTTAACACAACTGACAATATTGTGAATTTAGTACAACCATAGTATATGGCTTTTCTGCATCACTTTTCAGCCTGTCAAACATCTTAGGACAATCTTAAAGCTCATTCTCAATTAGATTTGCCATCTCTTTAAGATGGTCAGCCTTAAATGTGGTTGTGTCAAAATCATTCAATCCACTATAACCCGAGCTACTATACCCATCATTCATTTCACCATGCTTTGTCCAACGTATGTAACCTCGATCAATTCCATGACACACTAAATGATCTTCCAAGTCCTCTGCACTAACTAGCTTCCCATAACAACACTTTAAGCAAGGGCATAAAATGTTATTAGGATCATCTGCATGCTCAACTGTGAAACTAATGAACTCCTTCACTCCATCCCTATACTCCTGAGTCAAACGATTCATAGACATCCATGACCGATCCATACTTCTGAGATGTGTATCAATTTTGGCAGAGCCTCCTCTACAAGTTAAGGGTGCAATAATTCTACAACAACATCTCACAAGAAAGTTAGACTTCCCAATTATAAGTATGACCATTTTTTAGCCAATCCCAAACAGCCTAAGCTATATAATCATAACCAGAATAATATAGAAATAAAAAAAAAAAGCTACAGATAAAGGAAGTCAATGCATAGATAGAATATAAATTCATCTAGAATTATAGATTTCCATAACCAATACGACAAGATATATGTTGTTCCAAATAAACTATAGAAACAAAAAGGCTAAGAGAAGATTACTTTGATCCACCAAACAAACACATTACAACCAAAGAGCTATTCATTGAATATTGAAATCTTTTTTGTGGTTATGCTTCCTCTATTATTAACTTGCCATCCATAATTCACAAAATTTTATAGCATTACTAAATCATAAACACATTACAAGCAAAGAGCTAACATGTTTGATAAATAAACTAAGCTATAGGCTAGTTTCATGTAACTATGGTTAGGTGGGAGTAATTGGATTTGTTTACAGTATATCTAACATGTACACCACTAGTTATAAATTCAAATAGATTTCACCATGGTCACATGTACAAAACCTATTGTGCATAGTAAATTCAAGCAGACCCCACCATAACATGGTATTGATCTATATAATAACTCTTGAGTGAACATAATTGATATAAAGATCAAAAGTTAAAATCAATACCTGTGAATAATTTGAAGATATGACAGATCTATTCTCCTTGGCAATAAACACCAGATTTCTTTGAAAGATATAGGCTTGGCCTAATAAACACTCAAAGAAATTAGTTGTAGGCATCACACCAATAATTTTACAATATGACCAAACGCAACTAAGTAATTTCTTTTGGATTTATGGATTGACATGTTTAAGGCATGTTTAAAGAAACAAAAGTCTTGAAATGAGAAGCTGCATAATTCTCCCCATGATGAAAAAAAGCCCAAGGTGATAGCTTACCTACTCACTGATCTCTGGATCTCAATCAACACCACTTTCTAGATATGAGAGACACTAAAGAATCAACAATTCTAGCGAACGACCTAGTAAAATCAACATGCACAATGATTAAGTAAACAATATGAGAATATTAATGAAAAGAAGTGTACAAGAAACCACACTAACTCATAATCTTCAAATTATTCAGAAAAAGAGATTCAGAACCAATATTATAGCCTCCTATCAATAAAAGAATCCACACTTTATGTAATGTGTAAAAAATCCTATCTTATTCATCTGCATGAGATTTAGTTTGGTAGTCTCTCAATTCTCTCTTACTAATGGGGTTTTAGAAAAATAAAATAATATTTTTTTTATCAAAATCACTTGAGAAACCTTGATTATCATAGTATGTAACTAACGTATAGCAATAATTTAACATGTGGTCTAAACCCTAATTCAATCATTCAAATAGTAATGATAATGTCATGAGGGAAAGATCAATCAGTTTTTTCATTAATAGCTAGAATAAAACATAAAAAGAACAAAGTCAGAGGCAATCACAGGAAAATATCTAAGACTTTACTTTCAAGTATAAGCTTTTTCAAAGGACATGAAAGGAAAGAAATAAGAACTATGGGGAGAAAGTAATGCAGCATATTTATGAAATTACTTTCAAGCCCAAAAACCAAGAAGTGGCCTGTGCTTTGTCCTTGCATATCTAGTTAAAAAGCGATAAATTTGGCAAGAATTCAAACTAGAATTAGAATTTTTAAAAAGCATGAAATGTGTATGAATAAAGTAAAAACACATATTACCAGATCAAGTGAGCATTCACCATTTGCATAAATTAGAGAAAATGAATGGCACTCCTTCCCAATTTGACTTAGCTTTTGGGACTTTATCTGAAAATGGGGAGCAATTCATTAGACTAAAACAAGTTAGTTCTTTTTCTTACACTCATGTGGACAGTGAAATGAGTGAAAAGGCATTAATATTTGTTTCATGCATTTCCCTGTCGTTGAATAATTTTTGTGACTGCACTCAACCGCAAGTGTTTTTCCTGCTGTCCTGAATACCAAATCAAATTTTTCTCATCCTGAAATTAGGGGAAAGAGGGACATATTTTAGTAACCTTATCATAAAAGACAGGAGAAAATAATAGGAATAAATAGAATTATATAGGGGATATATTTGTGCTTGTGAAAATTTCTGTCAAGAGACAATGCACCATGGAAGTAACAATTGACAGCAAAAAAGCACAACGATTAGAGACCAAAAATTTAATTTCTTATTAACAGTGATTTTCTAAAAGGCAGGATTTAAATTTCCATGAAAAGTCATCATGGAATTATATATAGGGTGCTTTTGTTGACAAGTCTACAAGTCCAGTGCTTTTGCTTGCAATTAAGTCATTTAAAAAAGCTGGCTAAGTCAACAATTCAAAATCCACACAAAAAGTGTGGGGATGATTCTTGTAACCTAATAGAGGAACAAACCTATTGTGCAAAATCTAATCAATCATACACACCATGAACCCTAGACAGGCCATTTGACCATGATTTATTATGCTAATAAATATAGTAACAGACAGAATCCATGCCATTCAAAAAAGTACAAACAGAAAGAAAAGACGTGGCCTGTTGTCATTGGACAATGAAGTATTGAATATTTTTAAGTTGTACTGCTATAATTCTCACTAATTCAAATAATTTAAATTTACAAAAATGAATGTATATAATATATTTTAAATATATATAAAAAATGTCCACAAAGATAAAATGTGAATTTTGCATATAGTTATTATTTTGTATCACTTTCCCCCCTATATACATTAACAGCAACAACAGTCTTATCTCATTAAGCGAGATTAATATAATTTTATTAGATTCTGTAAAAACCTAACTCTAAAGATATAATATTTACTAGGAGATTCTGCTTTGTAACTTTCTTAAGTGTTTCTTAGTTTCCATTTACTTCTTTTTATAGGGTTAACAATTATTACCTTATACTTTCATCAAATTTTAAAACTCGTATACAATCTTTAAGACAACCCTTATTTCAAGTCCTACATCATCAAGCTACTACGCATAATATACTAATATATATATATATATAAAGTATGAAAATAAAGAAGAACATACCTATACACATTAAATTGTGACTACAGTTAATTTCATTATCACTGAACTTATCAGATCTGAATAACAATAAGACAACAAAGTAATTAACTATACCTGCCTCTAGTGTGGGTACAAGAGCAAAATGTAGTCCGAATCTAGGTGTCTTTGAATCTGATTGAAGAAGGAATGTTTGCTTTAGAAGTTAGACAACACTGGATTGGGGAGGAATGACGCTTACTGCTTTCTGGCAGAGATGTCGCAGAGGTGAAGAGAGACTGGACCGATGAAGTGTGAGCTAGAGAGATGCTGAAGGTGGAGACCGGTGGGAAGAATAACCCGCTGGCGTGGAGGTGGTGATTGGACGGGAGCCAGAGACTTGTGGAGTGACGGCAAGTGAGAAAATTTGTTTCTGAAGTACGCGGCCCAAAGATTGTTTTTGAAGTACGCAGACGCACTCGAGAAATAGATTAGGTTAAGACAAACGAAGGCGGTTATTTAAAATAACCGCCTACGTTTATATTTGTATTTTTTTAATATTAAATAAAATGAGGGCAGTTATTTAAACTAACTGCCAACGTTTTATTTAAAATAAAATTAAAAAAAATTATATTTAAAATAAACATAGGCTGTTATTTAAAACAACCGCCTATGTATTTTAATATTTTTTTAAAAAAGAAACGTAGGCAGTTTTTTTAAATAACTGCCTTCGTTATTTACTCCATATATTTTTATTTTTAAATTATTAACAGATTTGTAGATGGTTATTTAAACAACCGCCTACAAAAATCTCCCTTCTTACATTTCTTTGCGTTTTTGCAAATAACCGCCTATATAAATGCGCCAACAATTTCCAATTTTGTAGTAGCGTTAATTAATTAGCATTTTCCTAGTTTAGTTATTAGTTAGTGTTTGCTTTAACTTCTCATTTACATTTTAAAGTCACAAAACCCCCCAAAACTTGTAATTAGTTAGTTTACATATTTTTTTAATTGCTTAATTTTCTCTCATAAGTAGGATTTTATCTAGATACTCTAGTGTGAAATGACCTAGCTTTGTGCCTTATACCATATTATTTCTTTGAACCTAATTTTAAATTGAAATCCCCTATGACAAGGTCTTTTAATTTTTGGCGCTATTGCTAGGGAGCAACTTATTTTATCTTGTCTTGAGTTGGTAATTAAGTAGTTAAGAGTAGGGTTTTGTAGTTTTGCATCTCATTTTGTTAGAAAATTTAGTTGATTGGTTGTATTTTCTATTTGGCATACTAGTTGGAATTTTGGTTTGATTTCCTTAACTTGCTCTTAAATTGTTAATTTCTTGGTTTTTGGCTTCTCTAATCATTGTTCTTATTGTTAGGTTGACTAGTCACCCAAGAGGGGGGGTGAATTGGGTGATGCAAGATTTTCGCTCTTTTGGATCACAACCCAATTTCACTAAGAGTGCAGTAAAACAGGGATAAACAGAGATGGTTGTGTGCAGCAACTAAGTAGAGAATATGAAGAACAATACACAATGATTTACACTAGTTCAGCCCAACCACTTGGCCTACATCCAGTCCCCAAGCCACCACTTGAGATTTTCCTCTATATCCCACAGGTTTGATCCGGGCACCTGTGAAGCCTCAGTACATTCTCACAAGTTTCAGTAGGCACTTGTGAAGCCGCTCTCCTCACACCCTTACAAGATGTGTAAATCCCTTAGTGTTTCCCCACACTAAGATTCTACCCAGAATATGAGAAAGAAATGTTCACAGAATGAAAACTCTCTTGAAGAGTATATAATATATTGAAAGTTCACTCTATTGAGGTGGGTTTTTCAAACAATACTAAGATAGAAAGATTTTACAAGTTGTAGCAGCATTTTCGTATAAGCTCTCTTAAGATTGTTACCCATAAGTTCAAATGATGTTATATTTATAGTTTTGTAGTGTAATTAGACATTAGACACAAGATCTAGCCGTTAGAGATGTTACCCAACGGTTATTTTTGCAAAACTATCCGTTAACCAACCGTATTTAATGCTCCTGAGATACTGAAATTCAAATTTTGGATGTAAACAGACGAATTTCGAAGAGACCGTAAGTTAAAGTTTTTAGCATTGAACTTCGAAGTTCGTCTGTTCAAAGCTGAAATTCGAATTTTCATCTTGACAAATGTTTGTATGTTGGAGCATACAAATTTTCAAATTTAAAGTAGTTCTGTCAAGTGTGAACAGTAAATTTAATTTGCTACAGTGCCTTCGAAATTCAAATTTTAGAACCCCAAAATTCGTCTGTCAGTGAGCAACTCAATATGGCACAAGTTCTTCCTTTCGAAATTCGAATTTTGGATGTGAAAATTCATCTGTTGGCTGTTCCAAAAGTATTTATGTGTTTCTGGATATTCGAAATTCGAATTTTCAAAGCTAAAATTCATCTGTTATACTTGAAGTTCGAATTTTGGAAGCCAAAATTCGTCTGTCAGCTTTTCTGGAAGTATTTTCACATTCTGGTGTCTCAAAATTTGAATTTTGAAAGCCAAAATTCGTCTGTTGGACCTGAAGTTCGAATTTTGGAAGCCAGAATTCGTCTATCAGTGGCAAACCCAACTCTGCACGAAGGTTCCCTTCAAAATTCGAATTTCGGAGGCCCAAAATTCATCTATCGCAACAGAACCTACGTAACTTTGAATTATGCACTGTAGACAATTTTGCAGAAGCCATAACTCTCTCATTTTAACTCCAAATTAAGCAAATGGCCTATGGTTGGAAATCTCTCAATACTTTCAAATGAAAGAAGTTTCACTTCAAAAGAAAACGTATTTTGTGAGATATGATCTAAATAGTGATAAGAGGTCAAAACTGAAAATTCATATCTCACTACTCAATTTTTAAATAACCATAGCTTTTTCATATGACCTTCATTTTGAGTGAAATAACCTTCTTTGAAAAGATTATTAAGTCTAGTTTCATATGAAATAAGTTTTACATCAAAGCCATATGTATTTTGAGAGATATATTAAAAAAACTAATCAAAGGTCAAACTCTGAATTTTTGAAAACTAGATTTCACTAACTATGCTTGACTCGAAATTCGAATTTCAACACCTAAAATTCATCTGTCAGAGGTAATATCTCTGGAACTTCAAATTTCAGTCAGTAAAGTTCATAATTTCACAAAGTATATGAAGTTTAACTTCACAAAATTCGTCTGTCGTCAGAGTTTTTCAAATCTAACTTATGCTAACATTAGATTTACTTAATCTAACTCATTTAAAACATATGGTAACAAGATTAAGTAATTTTCAAAGATTAATCTCACCTTAAGACCTAAGTGAAAATAAAATATACCTACTGACAGGTCTTCAAATGTTGAGTTCCACTTTCACTTGATCATTTCCTTCTTGGCATGCTCCCTTCTAATCTTCTATTTTTAGAGCATTCTTTCTTTTCTTCTTTCTTGAGTGAGGCATGATACTGATTTTCATTTCTGCATTCCAATGCTCACTCTTCTTACTTGGACCAACCTACATTTAATATATTACACTTACAAACCAAGTAGTTAGTCCAGTTTATATATCCAAATTATATTATTCATTGTAAAAGTACAGTGGATATATTTACACATATCATGATATATGTATTATAATCATAATTAAATACATGCTAATATGTATTTTACTTCTTTAAGGAACATTATATATGTCAGATACATATAATGCATTTGTTCCTTATTACCCTATATTTGTCATCATCAAAACTTATACTATACTAAACCTTACACATATCATTTGGCATTTGAAATCCAAGCTATTTGGAAAAATTCACCATTTTGGCCTCTTTTTCCGTTTTTTCCAGTTTTTTTTCGAATTTTGCCAGCATTTTTCTATTTTTTCTAGGCTTTATATTTTTATTGTTTCTAACTTATCCATGCATCCTTTTTGTGTTTTCTTTGTTTGATTATGCTTATTACTGTTAGAATTTTTGTTTTGTGAGTAGAGCTTTAAATTAATTAATTTGAATTTATTTAGCTTAATCTTTGTTAGTTTTTTTTTCATTTTGTTGACCGTTGACTTTGACTAATTGACTGTTAACTTTTCTGTTTTTCTATATTTTAGATTTAGTTATTTTCTGTATATTTTCTACTTCGATTTTGATGTTGCACGACCCAATCCTCTTTTGAAAAATTATTTGAGCTTGATCCTGAAATTGAAAGGACATTTCATAGGCGATTAAGAATTAGAGTTAGTAATCTTTTAGCTAGTAGTTTACTTTTTCCCCTGCTTCTTGTTTTGTTGATTCATTTGCTGATTTTTCTTATTTTGGTGCTAAAATGGAAAATCATCAAAATAATAATGATCTTTGTACTAAGACCATTAAGGAGTTATTGTTACCTGATGTGCATTTTCAAAATTGGTGCATTAATTATCCTAACATTAATACTGATCTTGAGTTGAAACTTAGGTTTATACACTTAGTCGCTAAATTTAATGGCTTAGCAGGTGAGGATCTATACACTCATTTGAAGAATTTCCACATGATCTACACTGCTATGAGACCCCAAAATATTTCTAAGGAGCAAATTAAGATGATTGCATTCTCATTCTCTCTAGAGGGATCTACTAAGAGATGGCTATTTCACCTACCTCCTGGATTCATCATATCATGAGATCAAATTAAAAATATTTTTCTACAAAAGTACTTTCCTGTAGCTTGTGCCTCATCCATCAGAAAAAGACATTTGTGGCATTTGGCAGATTTCTGGGGAATCATTGTATGAATATTATGAACGCTACAAAGATTTGCAATCTAGCTACCCCTACCATTAGATCCAGGATACTCTTTTGGTCTTCTACCTTTAGAGAGGTATTTACTTGACTTAACTATTGAAGGCAGTTTGGTTGAGTTGTTAGTTGATGATCTTGGAATTTGGTGGAGAAGAAAGCACAAAATACCTAGCAATTTGGTTCAAGATAGCAACCTCAAGTGAATGAAGTTGGGTTGAGTTCTTTAGTTTCTGATTCTTGACTTGAGAGTAAGATTGATAGATTGTAATCCTATATGGAGAAGATGGCTATGCTTAGCTTCAGACTTCAACTAATATGGTCAATTTCATGGGGTCTTCTAGCTCTTTTACCCTGCAGCCTACTTCATCAACTATGATTAGCCCTCCTTGCTCTATTTATTCACTAGCTACTCATACTACTGATGTATGCTAATTCATGAATGACAGAGTTGAGCCTTGCAGTGCCATTTATTCTCCAAAGCCAATGAATTAGGGCGGCCAAAAATATGATCCAAACTCGAACACATACAATCCTGGATGGCGTGATCACCCAAATCTACATTATGGTAGTAGCCAACCTCAGCAAGCAAGGTTTAATCAGGGTGCAAGTTCTAGTGGTCAAGTGATTCAACCAGCTAGGCAAAATATGCCTATTCAAGATGAGAGCTCAAAATTAGAGGGCATGCTAAACAATATGTTAAAGCTTCTCATGGAACTGTTTGACTAAAAAGATATGGAGTAACAACAGAAGGATTTGTAGCATAAGCAAGAGATCCAGACACTTTGATAGAGTAAGGGCTAGGAATGACTTGCAATAGTTTGGAGAGGAGCATGGAGAACTTGATCAAAGTATTGAACATAAAGTCCAAGCTTAAGTGAGATCATCAATTGTAAAATACAAGTTTCAGATCCAAGCCCAAGATGAACCCATTGGAGGAGATTATTATAAGATCATGTGCTTCATTAAAATAGCATATGACTTAAAGCATTATTGGGCTTAATTAGTGTTAATTTCATTTTTATTAATTATGGGCTGAACTTTATTAATTAATAAAGCCCAATTAGTTAATTAATAGTCTTTTGATAGCCCACCTTGTAAATAAGCATGTCATGTGCCAAACATGTGATTTCATTAATGTGGTGGCATGTTGATAAGGGCTAAGGTATTATTTTTATGAATTTTTGTTATTTTCTTGAGGCTTTTGTTTTTACTATTATTCTACATCCAATAGAAGTGTTATTTGAGCTCAAAGTCTCCTAATCTCATTAGCATTACTTGAGCCCAAATTAATTAGGTTTTCTAGGCTTATTAGGTTAGATTTTACCTTGCCTATTTAAGGCTAACTTTCATGTGTGTTTTTCAGATTTGAATGATTAAAGTTTCATACTTTTGTGAGTTTCTCTTGCATTCTTTGAGTGCTATGATGAAACTATGACTTATCAAGGAATTAGTCAATCCTTATGGCATCATCAAAACTAGGGTTCAAGAAACCGGTTCTCTTGGGTTCTAATTCACTTAGACCAACATATCTTTTCATTTTTCTTGTTTATTCCCTTCTTCTAGCTATTTTTCTATTTTTTAGTTTTCATGTCCCTTGTAATTACAATGATCCGAGTGTCTTACGCATCAAAGTGAGTTCTTTGGATTGATTCCATAAGGATTCACCTATCATTTGGTATCAGAGCTTAGGTTTGCAAATCAAGGTGTGTTTTTTGTTTTATTTCTTTCCTTGTTTCATTCCATTTTCATTGCTTCATGAAAATTTTTGATCACGGGTCATTTGTATGATTGTCAGTGTTCACTGTCACTGTTTTGCACTGTTCATCATACTATTCCAGTAAACTGTTTACTAGCACTATTCATCATACTGTTTAGTCACTATTTTCGTTTCTGTTCATTATCCCAATAAAAAAAAATTGTTTGTAAAAAAAAAGTAGTAGCAATAGAAAAAATATATATATTAAAAAAATAAAATAAAAGAGATTGATTACTACAAAAAAAAAAGAATATAGCAAAAAAAAGGGAGTAGTAAAAAAAAAGGAAAAAAATTCTTTTCTTATCAATTTCCTTCCTAATTTTCATCTTTCTTTGTTTTATTTCCTTCAGATTTCTCTTGTTCGAAATTTCTGTTCATTTATGCTCATTTTGTGTTGGTTATTACTTAATTAAATTAGGATCTTTGAGAACTTTAATTTTGGAATTTTGTTTTTTGTGATTGCCACTCCTTTAAAAAAACTGATTTCTTTTTAATTGAAGTAGTGGTTTTAATTTAGCATTCTCATAAGAAAGCAAGCTTTGAGTGGAAAAAGGCAAGAGAGAAATTGTATCATATTTGAAAAAGCCTTGACTTAGTGTGGAACAAGAGTGCATTTGCATTATCTGAGTGAAACATGTGAGAGAGTGTGTGAGATCCCTATTTCTTTCTCTTTGTTTTACACTAACATTTCATATTATAAACATGGCTATTGGAGAATTTGATTTTAAGGCCTTATTAAGGACTTTCAATTATCAAATTGAGGAAGTGAATGTAAAATTGGATCGCCTGGAGTTTCCTTCTAAAACTAAAGCAAGGGGTAATCCAAAGGTTCCTGCTCACACAGATGTTCTTAGTAACATCAAACTAAAGATCCCACTATTTCATGGTGAGAAAAATCTTAATGTTTACTTGGATTGGGAAAGAAAAGTTGAACAAGCCTTCGCATGTTGCAACTACTCCGAAATAGAGAAGGCACAATGTGCTTACCTTTGATTGGGTAAAAAGGTTGCTGCTTGGTAGAAATGGATGGAAATTAGATAAGCTACGAATGGAGAACCTTCCATTATAACATGGAATGAAATGAGAGCAGTCTTGAGGCAAAAATACATGCCATCCAAGGATAAAAGTGTGGTTGAACATTCCAAGGAGATGCAAATGCCCGTGGTCCAAGATTCATGTGATTTCTACTTAGAGAAAGTAGATCGAGTGGATGATGATGTTGCTATCATTTCAACAACTAATGATGGAATGAGAGAATCCACTACAGATATGCCTAATCCTCAAAACTCTGATAATAATATCTCTTGTGATTTAAGATGTGATAATTCTATTAAGGTGAATGATGTTGTTTGCATTAATGATACCTCTTGTGATGGAACAATTGAATTGAAATCTGAATTGGGATGTGCTGAACTTGATAATCCCAATTAGTTTAATGTTATTACTTGTGATAATGTGATTGAACATGATATCTTGCTAAACCTTGAAGAGAGAATTGGTCTAGATGTTGATAGTGTTGTATTAGAAAGTTTAGATGATTCTAGTTGTGCTTCTAGTGTGCAAATTGAAAATAATGTTGTAGCACAATTAGAAAATGAATTTCATGATATTGCTTGTGCTTCTAAGCATAATTATGATTGTTTGCACCCTTTAGAGGAAAATCATGCTTTACATGTTGCTAATCAGTTGGTGGAAAATTCTGTGGATAATGGTGTGATTCTTTTGGAAATTGGCTCTTATGATTACAATAATGTTGAGCATATTGACATGGTAATTGGAGATTATGCTTTTGATTCTAACTTGAATTGGCGTGTTAATCTTTGTTCTTTTGTATTAGAAAAGGCCCATGAATCATTGCCATGTAATTTAGGTGAAACTTGTGAGAAAATAAAGAGTGAGCTTAAGTGGAAAAATATGAGTGGGAAAAATAAGAGAGAAAGAGTCCACAAAAATGAAAATAATGCAAAAAGAATAAGTGAGAAAAAGATTGAGAGAAGATTGAAAAAGAGAGAAAAGAGAAAAGAAAAGGAGAGGTTGAGGAAGAATGAAAGTGAAAGTAAGCTTAAAGTAGTTTGTACAAAACTTCTTCCTTCTTCACCTCATCTTTCTTATGTGTCTTCATTGTATTTTCTTTGTCCTTCTCATTATGTTTCTAATTTGTTTAAATTATGTCACCCAGCATTATTGCATGAGTCCATAATTTCTTTTTGAGTCCAACTTGCATGAGTTCATAGTGAGTCCATTGGTTACTTTAGTGCCTTCTTTCTCTAGTTTATCCTTCTATGTCATTCCATCTCATCATCATGGTGTTTTTCATTCTCTATTCATTTGTGAAGTAGTCCCTACACGTCCATATTTTATGTCTCTTGTGTGTCTCATAAGTCATGTGTCTTTTTGGTTCTTTGTTGGTTTGTTCCATTTCATCTTCATGAATCTTGTAACACCCCTCATGATATCTTTCTTGGCATTGTGTGCAGGATCGGAGGAAAACAAGATGGAGGAAGGTTTAAGAGGAGTTTGAAAGAGCTCCACACAGCAGCTTGAAGTAGACCCCCCACGGCGAGAGTATGTCCAGTGGCTCTTTTCGGCTGAAAACTGGTGGAGTCGCAACAAGGATCAGGAATTTTGTTTAAATCTAGATCATTTCGGATGAACAGAAAGGAAATAAAATGGAGGAGAACCGAGGGAGCTCTGCTAGGGCTTGCTGGATTTGGCCATTAGGAGTTGTTTTCATCCTCTAGAAGCTTGGATTCAAGTTAGTAAGTAATTTTTACTCCTCCCTCTCCATTTTCTTCGGTTAGAATTTGGGGTTTTTGGTTTTGAGGTTGGATCTTCGGTTCTGGCCGAAATCCATCGATTGAAATGGTTGAAATGGGGTTAATGAAGTGTATTGTGGTGTTCTTGTTTATTGAGTGTGAGTTTTGAAGGGATTATATGTGTTTGGAGCTTAATCCTAGGTTGTTTTTGGTTTGGGCTCTTGGGAATCCGAAGTGTATGTGTTTGAGTAGTGTTTGAATGGTTCCTAGGAGCTTAATGATGCATGAAAGGGGTGTTGGAACATTAGGTTAGGCCTAAAGTGGTTGAATTGTGACGTTTGGTTTAATAGTATATTATGTTAATGGAAGAATTGTGTTATTATGAAGATTGTTTGGTTAACCTAGAGGGGTTCAAGCATGTTGGGCAATTCGAGAAGTTCGTGGAATTCACGTGTGTGATATTGACAACTAAGGTAACCGGGTGTTTGTTTGTTTGTATTGTATTGTATGATAGTATGTATATTGTATATATATGCATGTTTCTTTCATATCACAATATAGATGTGTTTGTGTGTATTTCTATATATTGTGGTATGCACACAGCTAGATGATTATGATGATGACTATGATGATTACATATGAGATGATGATATTGATGTGACATGACATGATGCATACATGATATTGTGATATGATGATGATGATTATATGATGATACATGAGCATCACCACATAACATTGTGAGATTGTGATATATGGTGGATTGGGTGGTGGTGATGATACGATATGAAATATGATTAGGGAGGATAAGGATGGGATCCCTATTGCTAAATCCTCCCCTATGGCCAGGGGAGCCAGGCGGCAGTAGACTACACCTTCTCTAAATCACCACCAATTCGAGGTGGTCCAGGGGAAGGAAAGCCACAATCTGAGCACTAGTGTAACCTTTGGCCGGGTTGCATTAGTGTAAGGTGAGCTTAGTGATGTCCCATAATCAATCTTCACTGACTGTTGGAAGAGAGTTACTTATATGAAATGTCCTGTTATGATGATAGCCCGTGGTTCTAGCTGTGTGCGAGGGAGACATGCATACCATCCATTTCACATTGCATTCATGAGTTGCATGAGATATATGTATATATATATGTGTGTGTGTGTGTACGGTTGTCCCTGATTTCTGAGACATTGTCTTACACCCCTCTCCCATGAACTAACATTTCAAGTGACGATTCTGACACTAGTCCGGAGAGGACGCGGGAGTAACTATGTGCATGGGAATAGTCTATGTAGTATTTGTAAATTGGATAATGTATCTTGTGCCAAGTAGGATAGAAGGTTTTGTAATGGATGTATGACTTTGATAAGGATTGTTATGGATGGATGTATGTAAGATTATGTATGTTGTGTGTATGTGTTATGTATGATAAAAGTTGGAATTGGGACTGAGTTGCGTATTTTAGGGCCTGTAGCCTGTTTGTCAAATAGGGGTTCCAAGGGGTCAAATCTCAGAGGAGTGGTTCCTTTGGGGTGAAACCTCTTTGAACAAGTTTGTTTGGGGGTTCTGGACCCGTATGAATGGTCTTTGAGTGACCAATTGCCTTTGGTGACAATTGGAGGTTGTTAGTGGTGAGTTTTGGTCAATAAGTGGCCAAAACGGTGTCCAGGGTCTGGAATCTCCATACAGAGTTGGATTGAAGTGAAAGTGATGTCTATGACTAGATTGGGACTAGATTGACTTGTTAGGAGTTGGAATTAAGTCAATCGGAGGTCGAAGCATAAAGTTATGAACGTCGAAAGTTTGCCTCAGAGTATGAAAGTTGCAGGTGTGGAAACCAGCAAGGGGCATCGTGACGCCAATGTCCAGGCCACGGCGCCAGTGGAGGCTAAAGCAAGTGAAAAATAGAGGAAGTTGGAGCCGCGATGGTACTGTAGCAGCAGTGGCCCTAGCCCAGTTTTTTGTATTTTTGGGGTTTGTTTCCGCTGTTATGAAGTTTTTGGAAGTTGTTTTGAAATGTCGGGGTTGTGTTTGATTGAATTTTGAAGTTTTTGGTTAAGTCTGGAGATGTTAGGAGGTAGGGTGTTATAAGTCTTGTGTGTTTCATTTTCTTTCTAACTCATTCTCTTCTTCTTGTTCTATATTAGTATGTGTCCCTTCAGTTACTACATCTCCATCTTTGTTCTATCCTTACGCATCATCAATTTTGATCAAATTTGTCCAAGTTTGAAATTTATTACGTTATGTTGAACTCTGTCCAGATTTTGTCTTCAATAGTTCTTTTAATGCTTTGGTTCTAATTGTGTCTTCTTGTATCACATTTTGTCCCTATTTCATACCCCATGTGTTTCCTAACATCTTGGTTTTGCTTGAGTCTTGTTGTATGGAGTTTGTGTTGAGTTATTTTGTATAGGTTATTGGTGGGATTAATGTAAAAGAAAATCCAAGTTCATGTTCACCAATACCAGAACACAAGACAAGTGCACTTCAAACTAGTAGATTACATAAGATTTTTGATCCCGGAGATTGGTTGCAAAAATTTGAAGGAAAATTTAAGATGAAAGCCAAATTGCATCCAAGGGAGAATAATGTCATTCAAGTTCATGAGAGCACTAAAGCTATAATGCATCAATTAAGTTTGACAGGTAAGTATCCTCCATATAATTTATTTGATGCGTTTAATCATTCTCTTTCT
The DNA here is from genome assembly GCA_026686845.1 of Adenanthera pavonina. Lineage (NCBI taxonomy): Eukaryota > Viridiplantae > Streptophyta > Magnoliopsida > Fabales > Fabaceae > Adenanthera > Adenanthera pavonina. The sequence continues at coordinate 1,975,208 of JAIVEN010000019.1, read as the reverse complement.
TTCCATGTAAATTATGGAGTTTGAGGACAAATCTTTTTGAGGAGGGAGGGAATGATAGAGTAAGGACTAGGAATGATTTACAAGAGTTTGGACAAGAGCATGGAAAACTTGGAAGACTTGATCAAAGTGTTGAACATAAAGTCCAAGCTTAAGTGAGATCATCAACTCCAAAATACAAGTTTCATATCCAAGCCCAAGATGAGCCCATTGGAAGAGATTATTATAAGATCATGTGCTTCATTAAAATAGCATATAACTTAAGCATTATTGGGCTTAATTAGTATTAATTTCATTTTTATTAATTATGGGCTGAACTTTGTTAATTAATAAAGCCCAATTAGTTAATTAATAGTCTTTTGATAGCCCACCTTGTAAATAAGCATGTCATGTGCCAAACATGTGATGTCATTAATGTGGTGGCATGTTTATAAGGGCTAAGGTATTATTTATATGAATTTTCGTTATTTTATTTAGGCTTTTCTTTTTACTATTATTCTAGGTCCAATAGGAGTGTTATTTGAGCCCAAAGCCTCTTAATCTCATTAGGATTACTTGAGCCCAAATTAATTAGGTTTTCTAGGCTTGTTAGGTTAGATTTTATTTTGTCTATTTAAGGCTAACTTTCATGTTTTTGGATTTGAATGATTAAAGTTTCAGACTTTTGTGAGTTTCTCTTGTGTTCTTTGAGTGCTATGATGAAACTATGACTTATTAAGGAATTAGTCAATCCTTGTGGCGTCACTGGAACTAGGATTCAAGAGACCAATTCTCTTGGGTTCTAATTCACTTAGACCAATATATCTTTTCTGTTTTCTTGTTTATTCCCTTCTTTTTATTGTCTTTCTATTTTTTAGTTTTCATGTCCTTTGTAATTACAGCGATCTGAGTGTCTTACGCATCAAAGTGAGTTCTTTGGATTGATTCCATAAGGGTTCACCTATCACACTTCAAACTTAGATTGGGAAATTATCTAATAGGCTGAGCAACATGTAGAATCAGGGCTCAGGCAAGCTACCGTCTAAGTGGTAGTCAATCCTAATGTTGTGACCCAGTAGAATCCTAATCCAAGTTAGGGTGGTGTAAATGCAATCTCTCTTAGAAGTAGGAAGACAGTTACATTTGTGAATCCCATTGCCACCAATGCTTTCAAGGGCAAGGAAATTATTGATGATGATTCTCCTTCCATCTCTACATCACAGGATAAGTCCACTTCTATAAAAACACAAGCGGCACTGCAAAGAGAGCAAAAGAAACAAGAGGAGGAAATGAGTAGACAGGTTCTACCCTTTCCTATTAGGGTAGCTAGAACTAAGAGGAAAAAAAAAGGAAGTAGAGATGTTCAAGGAGATCTATATTCAAGAAGGTAGTCATTAATATCCCATTGATTGATCTAGCTAAGCAAGTGCCAAAATATGCTAAGTTTTTCAAAGAGTTGTGCACTACAAAGAGAAGGCTCAAGCATGATGGTCAAGTCATTTTAGGAGCAGTAGTCTCATCACTCTACCAGATGCCAATGCCAGTGAAGTACAAGGATCATGGCAGTTTCTTCATACCATGCACAATAGGTAACATTGAGTTCTCAAATGCTTCGGTGAATTTAGGAGCAGTAATCAACATCATGCCAAAGTCCGTATACTCTCAGCTAAAGGAGTTGATCTTAAGCTGACCAGTTTGATTGCCACACTTGCTGATAGACATTGTGTAGTCCTTGAAGGAGTCTTAGAGGATGTATTGGTTAAGGGAAAAGATCTTATATTCCCTGTAGACTTCTATGTGCTTGATATGGATGATAGTAGATTTAGACAAAAGGGACCATCTTCTTTGATTTTGGGAAGGCCTTTTCTAAAGACTGCTAATGTGGTTATAGATGTGCATGTGAGTACTTTGACTGTAATACCTCTATTTGGGACCGTTTTTCATTTATTAAACCTCATTAGAGACCAACTAAACTTAATTAGAAACTTGAATCACATTAAAATCTTATAATAAAATTTTACACATTTTGGGTACTATTCATTTAATCCCCTTTTTCTTCTTTTTTAGCAAATTTCAGAAAATCATAACTAATTCAATAAAAATCATATGAGAGTGATTCAAGTCTATATGGATAGCTTAAAACATTATTGACATGGAAAAAATGTCAACTAGAGAAACTTCTTGGCCAATTAGTGCAGTAAATTTTGTGAAGTTTTCACTATTCATATGGTAAATTCCTAAAATTCCAGTTTTCTAGGCTAACTTTGAAAAATCACCATAATTTGTATACACATCCAAATTAAGTTATATTTAGATGTCTGTCTAATTTTCAACCATATATAATATTTATACTTTATACATCAAAAAGTCCAAATAGTGGCATGTTTAGTATGCATAGGTCAGAATGAACATTTGTATCCTACTACTTTGCCAAACAAAAGCTATAAAATATTTACATGGCCATATATCATCTTCATATTATACCATACTTTCACTGAGTCCAAAAGAAACACAAAAACTTGAAGAAACATGTTTGTCATCACATTTACAAATTTATAGAAAAGCTTGGAATTCATGGCCAATGCTAGCATTATCAAGCTAATGGTCAAATGCTTTCTCCTTTTCTTTCTCTTTCTTGGTGGTCTTGCCATTGTTACTATCTAATTTGGTTAATATTTGGGAGGGTGAGATTCAAATAATCTTAGTAGATAAATCCCATACATGCCATCATATCATCACATTTTTCATAAAAACATCATATAAACCTTAATTAATCACATAGGCACATTGGAAACATATAATTTTATAAAAAATTTGGCAGAGTTTCATTTTGTAAAATGGACATCCAGGGCTCCAAACCCCTCATACAACTCAGCCAACCACATAAAAACATCACAAATCAACATTTCATATATATGCTATAGTGTCAAATATCAATGAAACAATAATGACAATGTGATGTTAGTAAAAAGGATTATCTACCTTATAGTACTTCCTTGCTTCCCACACTTTGTCCAACTCTTCTTGGACCTTCCAACACTTCTCCCAAGTTTTCTTAGGCTTCCTCAAACCTAAACATATCATCAAACAATTACTCAAGCTAATGGTTCCATGACTTTTTTCAAAAAGTGTTCATGAAACCCTAATTCTTCAAAAATTCATTCCTAGCTCAAAAATGATGAATTATGCCTCTATTCCATGTAAGTTTTCATGAGGAATCCACATATGGCCTCAAAATTACCAAATTCCATCTCTAGGTATGGTTACTATTCATTCCAAATTAAGCTTCAAAAACGTAAATTTTTCACTTAACTTTCCTTTGATCTTTCTTTGTACAACACACTTGCTTTAAAGGTTTTGGACCATGGGGAATCCATTTTTGAGGTCAAAAACTTGAAATTACAACTCTAAATACTTCCCCTGTTCTGACCGTAATTCATGGTAAATGGAAGAAAATTGCTACACTTTGTTATACAACAAACTACTTGCATTTTCAAGCTTTAAATGAACATTCAATCATTTTGCCTATGATTTATGGTTGGAAAACTTCATTTCTTGCCAAATCATGCCATGCACGAAACCCTAAGAGGATGGAGAAGAAAAACTAAACCATAAACCATGCTTTAAAGACCATAGGTAGCAAGCTTAGAGTGATAGAAGATAACCTTACCAACTTAAGCTTTCAATTTTGCCTTGAACTTCCTCTTCTCCTTTCTCTCTTTCTCTCTTCCTTTCTTGCATTTTTTTATCTAGTTTTTGCTGCTGGAAACCGTGCAGAATGGTGAAGAAAGATAAGGTTTTAAGTGGCTTAATTACATGCATAATTAGATAGTTAATCTTGGTTAATCACCTAAACTAATTATGGTTACCTTTTTGCCAAAAATGTCAACAACTTCTTGAGGAAGTTTTAAAAAAAAAACCCAAGCTGCCCCAAACATGCAGGAAATGAGTGGTTTAAGTGTCCAAAATTGCTCAATTTTTCCTGGTCCAGATTTATCTTGAACCGGGTAATTTTTAACCGTACCGATAAAATCATTTTTTACAGTAATTTAGCATTTTTGGGCTACAGGACTATTCTAATTTTATTCTCATATTTCCATAATTATCTTGTCCCAAATGGTATCTTTGTATGGCCCATATCCTGTCCCAGTTACCTTTTAACCATTTGTAGGGCCTACAATTTACTTTATTGATTTACTATTACTTTTGGACACTTAACACTAATTATTTCTTCATCCCTGAATATTAACCCTCAGTGCCATATACCATTGGACTTCTCTTATCAAGGGTTTCGTTTAGACGGAAATTTTATATATTTACAAAATTACCCTTGACCCAAAGTTAAATTATAATTTTTGAAACTTTTGGGTCTTTTGGTGTACTTTTCCCCAAAAGCTTTTTAATTTCTTCTCCACGTGAATTTTATATATTTTGGGACGTGGATATCATTTTTATAATTTCTTAGGGCAAAGACATAATTTCTTATTTTTCCATCCAACCGGGAAAAATGATCTCTTTGACCATTTTCACGCAAAACGGTGTTTGTCTGTTTTCACGAATTCCTTATATATTTCATGTTATCATTTATTTATTCCTCTTTCATTACTTTATATCCAATAAAATTTTGGGATATTACATTGACCTTGGAATTTGCTGGTAATATCATTAAATTTGATGTGCTTGATTCTGAGATACCCTTCTGGTGATTGTGCTGAAATAGGTATTAGTCTTATTGATATACTTGTTGATGGTGCTATTGTGGACTTTAGAGATAGCATGCTTAGTAGATCATATGACATTGTTGATTTAGATGATTCTATCCCTTATTCATGTTGTTAGATTGGTAATTGTGATGCATGCATTAGTATAGATCCTACTGACATTGATGTTTTTACTAATTTTATTGAAATTTCTAGACATGCTAGAGATGATGTTTTTGTGCCTTCACATGTTAATAGTAGTTCTAGTGATCATTTGTATACTACTTCTGCTGACTTAGCTGGATTTTCTCAGTTACTTAGTGTGATTCATGAAATGATAGAGTTGATTTGTCCTCACTACTTGATTCTAAGTTGTTGATTAGCATTGATCATGTCTCTCCTGGATGCTTCAAGTCTACTAATATGGTTGATATGTATGCTCATGATGGTAGCTATAGAGCTTCACATGTTGATGATGATCCTAATGATGTACATAGTCTTAATTTTTTTTTTGGGTGGAATAGTAGCCCAATAGATGTAAATGCTTTTGTAGCTAGTATCCTTATTTCTGTAGGTTTAGATATTTCTAATTCACATGCTATTTCTGATGTTGGTGCTACTAATGGCATCATTCTTTCTGATGATACTATTAACTGTGATGTGCCTCCTATTTCCTCTGCCAGTATTATTTCTACTAATGATTCCCAAGTTGGGAAAGTTTCCTCTTCTATTTGTGAGTCTTCAGTACAGGTTTCCAGTTTGAACAATATTGACCTTAAGCCGCTCGTGTATTCGATTGAGCAAGCTCCGGAGTTGGAGTTGAAGCCGCTTCCTAACTCACTGAAGTATGTTTATCTTGAGGAGGGAGAAAATATACTAGTAATTGTAGCAAGCAATACAGCCATTGATGAGGAGTCCCAATTGCTAGAGGTGCTAAGAAGAAGGAAGAAAGCCATTGGATGGACTCTCACTGATATACTTAGGATCAATCCTAATGTATGCATGCATATGATATTGCTAGAGGATGGTGCGAAAGCTTTGCGATAGCCACAGAGATGATTGAACCCCATGATTCTTGATGTGGTAAAGAAAGAGGTTTCTAAACTTCTTTCCGCATGTATAATCTACCATATTTCTGATAGTTAGTGGATTAGTCCAGTTTAGGTAGTCCCGAAGAAGACTGGGATTATTGTTTTGCGCAATGATAAGGGAGAGTTAGTTCCAGCTAGGGTCCAAAATAGTTGGAGGGTATGCATAGACAATAGGAGATGAAATTCTGTGACCAGGAAGGATCACTACCCCTTCCCATTTATTGATCAGATGTTAGAGAGGCTTATTGGTAGATCATATCACTATTTTTTGGATGGCTTTTTTGGTTATTTTCAAATTTATATTGAATCAAAAGATCAGGATAAGACTACATTCACATGTCCATTTGAAACTTTTGCATATAGACGTATGCCTTTTGGCCTTTGTAATGCACCAAGAACTTTTCACCGTTACATGGTTTCCGTATTTTCTGACTTACAAGAGCAATGCATGGAGATTTTTATGGATGATTTTACTATCTATGGTTTCTTTTGATGCATGCTTAGCTAGTTTGGATGGGGTTTTGCAAAGATACATTGATTACAATCTTGTGCTTGATTTTGAGAAATGTCATTTCATGGTGAGAAGAGGCATTGTGCTTGGACATGTAATGTCACATGATGGCATCGAGGTAGATAAAGCTAAAGTATATATCATTGTATATCCTTCCTAGGGCATGCTAGGTTCTATAGGAGATTCATTAAGGAGTTTTGGCCTAGACGGTGGACAAGAGACAACATGTGATTGCTTATGCTTCAAGGATGTTAGATGTCACCCAAGCAAATTGCACCACCACGAAGAAGGAGCTATTTGCTATTGTCTTTAGGCTAGAGATGTTCAGAACATACATCCTCCATGCAAAGGTGATTGTCTCCATAGACCATTCTACTATCACATACCTCTTCAAGAAGCTGAACTCCAAGCCCTGATTGATTATATGGGTAGTGTTGATACAAGAATTCAATGTGGAGATCCGTGACACGAGCAGTGCGGAGAATATGGTAGCTGATCACCTGAGTAGCATTGAGTCACCTTTGGTAACATCTTCTTTACCCTTAGATGATTTTCCTAATGATAGGCTTTGTGTGGTTGGTATGTTTATCCCTTGGTTTGTTGATATTGCTAATTACTTAGTTCCATCTGTTTTGCCTGATAATATGAACAAGCATCAATTAGATAAGTTTAAAAGAGATGCTAGGAATTACATTTGGGTTGATCCAGATTTGTGGCATGTAGGAAGTGATCAAGTGAGTGGACATTGTGTGCCATAACATGAACAAGAGTCCATATTGCATTTTTGTCATACATTAGCTTGTCGAGGTTATTTTTTATCACATCGTGCTACTAGGAAAGTTCTAGATTCTGGATTGTATTGGCCCACTATGTTTAAAGATGCATATGAGCTTTGCAAGAGTTGTGATAGGTGTTAACACACTGGTAGTCTCTCTAACAGGAATGAAATGCCTCAACAACCTATAATGTTTTGCAAAATCTTTGATGTTTAGGGTATTAATTTCATGGGCCCTTTCCCTATTTCTTTTGGTTCTTTATACATATTGCTAGCTGTGGATTATGTTTCTAAGTGGGGTAGAGGCAAAAGACACCCAATCTAGTGATTCCTCTGTGGTTGTGGATTTTGTTAGGTTTCACATATTTTGCAGGTTTAGAGTACCCAAAGCTATCATTAGTAAGGGGAGTCACTTTTGCAACTGGACAATGTATGCACTTTTAAGGAAGTATGGAGTAATTCACAAGGTTGCAATTTCCTACCATCCACAAATGAACTACCAAGTAGAGGTGTCCAATAGAGAAGTGAAGTAGATTCTAAAGAGAATAGTGCAGCAGAATAAGGAAGATTGGAGTAAGAGATTGGATGATACTTTATGGGCCTACTACACTGCTTTTAAGACACCAATTGGGATGTCATCCTTCAAGCTAGTTTATGAGAAAGCGTGCCACCTACTAGTGGAGATTGAGCATAGAGCCTATTGGGCAATCAAGTAGTGTAAGATGAACTTACAAGAAGTCGGAGCACAAAGGAAGCTGCTACTACAAGAGTTAGAGGAGTACCAGAGAGATTCATATGAGAGTTCCAAGATTTATGAAGAGAAGACCAAAGCATTCCATGACTGAGCCATTGCAAGAAAGGAGTTCCAAGAGGCCGACAAAGTTTTATTATACAAGTCAAGGATGAAGATGTTTCATGGCAAGCATCAGTCTAGATGGGAAGGTCCTTACATAGTCTCCTGAGTCTTTGCATTCAGTGCTGTGGAGCTATATGATGTAGTAAACAAGGCAAAGTTCAAGGTGAATGGGCACCAACTCAAGCATTACCGTGAAAGAGTACATTGCCATGAGAATGAGGAGCTCTAGTTTTGATTCTATCCTTTTCCCACCCTTTAGATTTTGAATTTATCCTCATTGTTGACTATATACTGGATTAACTAGACTGGCTGGCTAAATCATATTTGATTTGATTGCTTATATATTGTTTGTTGCATTATTGGTTTGTCTCTAGATTGTTGGTTGGCCTAATACAGTGAGGACAATGCATCATTTTAAGTGTGGGGGAAGGATTTTTTAAAAAAGTAGGCTTTCATTTTAGTTTTTGTTTTGTGTTTTAGTTGTTTTGTCTTGTTTTTGAAAAATTCAAAAAAAAATTTGAAATTTTTTTTAAAATTCATAAAAATTTGGTTTTTGATGTGAGAACTGTCATGCCAATATTTGTTAATGCATGATTATCTTGATAAGAAAGATATTTTGATTTGCATTGCATGTGTTAAATTAAGTGCAAAGTGCTTAATCTAGGAAGTTTAAGTTGATGGTCATTTACCTAGTGAGTTTTTTTTTTGGGCCTGATTATCCATTCTTGAGCATATCCTTCCATTTAGTTCTCAATCTAGAACTTGACTTATGTCTTGTTCAAGATCATATGCATTGTTAGTTGCACTTGCATAGACATGATAAAGGTATTCATTTCTTGCATTAAAACCAAGGCCAAATAAGATATCCCATATAGATTGATGTATCATTTGTTAGCCCCTTTGAGCCTATGGTTTATTTCTTTCTCACCACAACCATTTCATCTATTCATATATTCTACCCTTTTGTTGGACACTAGAGTTATTAAGATCATACATTTCATATCTAGGATGGATGAAGGTACATTGTCTTCTTGTAAATTTGCCAAGTGTTAGTGATCTTTGCATAGTACTGCTTGTACAAGCTAGTGTAACTCTTTGCATTGTTTATGGTTTAAAAAAAATGGAAAAAATATATATATATAAAGGATGAGAAAAGCAAAAAGAAAAAAAAAGAGTTATAGTTATTTGTTTCATTTCAATGTCCTTTTGCTTCATGGTAGATAAATAAGGCTTAGATATTGCGCTTAGTTCATTCTAGTTGCATCTTCTAGCTCTTGGTAATTTTTAAGTGTTCAACATCCTATTTGTTTGGTCTCATTATCTCATTCCATTTCTTACATGATCCCTTTATTTTGTAGCCCTGACTATCCCAATAAAAGTCCTTTTGATCAATGTGGTGTGATTGACCCTAATAGTGGTGGAGAGCTTAGACATTTGCCAAGCTTATGGAAAGAGAGCTAATGTGAAGGAATTGAGGGTAAACACATGCCACTCGAGTGAAAGAGCAAATCAAACACCATCTCTTATGAGGACCCTAGACTTCTAAATGACCTCGATTAAGTTTCTTTGCCATGGAGTTTAATCTTGCAATGTTTATTAACTTGTCTTGATTTGAAGGATATGATTATATTAGTTGATTACCTAGTTTGTTTGTTTCTCATGTCTCTTTCTTTTCTTTAGTTTCTTTTTATTTTCTATGGCTTTTGTTTTGTGTTGTCCCAGAGTGCAAAAGATTAAGTGTTGGGGAATTGATAACTCCTATATGTTCACTATTTTTATCCCCCATACTTAGTGATTTTGATAATTAATTTCGGCTAATTTTGAATTTTTAGATTATTTTCATAATTTTAGTCGGTTTTCAGATTTATGAGAATTTTGGTATAATTTTTGGAAATTCAGCTTTAATTTAAACTTTTTTAATCTTTCAAATTATTCCAAAGAATTAATTTTTCCTATTTTATTCTATTTAATAATTTTCAAGGTGATTATGAGTCACTAGTGCTTTAATTGTGATTTGAGAAATGATTAAAAATTGACCCATGTATCGGTAAAATTGTCAAAGAGTTTAGAAATTTCATTTTAGTATTTCCTTTTTTTTATTTTTATTATTTTGACTCATAATTTTCCTCCAAATTGAAATTAAATTTTATCTCATAATTAATTTAATTTCCTTGGACTAAAATTTAATCTGTATTTATTTAATTAGGAACATAATCTGTTTGATGTAATATTTTCTTGCAAGTCATGGTCCACAGAGATTAAAATTTTGAAGGGGTATTTTGGTCATCTTATAGGAGGAAATTTATAGAAAATTTATTTTCTCAACTTTCTATTTTTTTTTTCTCATTTTTAATTGCCCATTTGTATCTGGCTTTATTTTTAATTGGCTAACCTCACTATTGTTGCTCAATTTTCATGAAACCAAACACACCCCTTACTCTTCTTTCTTTGTTATTCTTTGAAACCCTTTGTTCTGGGAGGAACAAACATGGCCTCCACATCTTTTCTTCTTTTCTCTCGATTTATGTCATTCTCCTTCCGTCTTCCTCCATTTCTCTTCCAACCTCCCACCAGTTTTCGGCCACTCCCTTTCTTCCCCACACCATTTTCCACCCTACTCCTTTCAATACAGTCCAGAATAGTTTGGCCTCCTCCATTCAATCTCTAATTCACATTTTCCGCACCATTTTTCATGGTTTCAGCTTCAAGCTCCCTTCCTCTTCGGTATCCTTTCCATTTTCTTCACTTTTTCATCACTTGCTTCCACTCCATTCTTCAAATTTTTGTCCAACCACTGTTTCCTTTATTTTGGACCATGGAATGCTTACTTAAATGGTGGAGATTTTTGCTGTTAGGGAGGAGTGAGTTGGTGGTGGTGATTTAGCACAACTTGGAGAATTTTTTGCAAGGGCTATGGACTACAATGACACTTGGGCTTTGAATAATTATTTCTCTTCCTTTTTCCTTATCTTTTTATGCTTGTCTTAGGTTAAATTAGGATAGGTTATTGAATTATTTAGTTTGTGATTAATGTTTGGATTGGTTGATTGTTGATGAGAGCACATAGATTGTATTTTGACCACTTGAGATTTTGAAGGAACTTTGTATGATTGCTAATTGTTAATGCAAGTTGTTAAACTTTTGGCCAATTGCTTCTTGGAATTCCTTGCCTTAATTTTGAATCGGCTTGCTTGAATTAACATTGTAGGTGATTAATTAGGTGATTTGATTCTTGACTGAGTATTGGAATTGTTGAATTGATGATGATTGATAGGCTGTAATTTTTGGCTATTCATGGAATTATTGTGCAAATTATACACACTTAATCATTTGTCACATAATCTTGCATATTAGGTGTTTGATAAAATGCTTAGGTGTGTTATCATTCTAGGTATTTTGGTTGGCATTTTATATTTTGGATCTAATGCTTTTAATAATATATGACATTTTGATTATGTCAATTATCGAAGTTCAATTAATCATTTGAGCCCAAAACAAATTTTCCTCTCTCTGAGTTGTTACTAGATTATCACTTGTATTATATTGTATTGTTTTATCACTCATTTACCTCATTTTAGCACTAGTTAGCTCTCTTTAATTAATTAGCATTTTCTTAGTTTAGTTATTAGTTAGTGTTTGATTTAACTTCTCATTTATATTTTAAAGTCACAAAACCCCCCAAAACTTGTAATTAGTTAGTTTACATACTTGTATTTTTAATTGCTTAATTTTCTCTCATAAGTAGGATTTAATCTAGTTACTCTGGTGTCAAATAACCTAGGTTTAAATTGGAATTATGTAATATCCCAAAATTTTACTGGATATAAAGTAATGAAAGAGGAAGAAATAAATGATAACATGAAATGTACAAGGAGTTCACGAAAATGAACAAACACCATTTTGCGTAAAAAAGGGCAAAGAGGTCATTTTCTTTGGTCAGATGGAAAAATGAGAAATTAATTTTTGTCCCTTAAAAATTTAAAAAATGACATCCATGTCCCTAAATTTATAAAAATTACGTGGAGAAGGAAAAGAAAAGCCCTTGAAAAAAATTACACCTAATAACCCAAAAGTTTCAGAAATTATAACTTAACCCCGAGTTAAGGGTAATTTTGTAAATATGTAAAATTACTGTCAGAATGAAGCCCTCGATGAGAGAAGTCCAATGACATATGGCACTAAGAGTTAATATTCAAGAATAAAGAAATAATTAGTGCTGAGTGTTCAAAAGTAATAATAAACCGATAAAGTAAATTGTGGGCCTTACCGATGGTTAAAAAGAAACTGTGATAGGATATGGACCATACACAGATATCATTTGGTACATGATAATTATGGAAATATAAAAATAAAATTAGAATAGTCCTATAACCCAAAAATACTAAATTACTGTAAAAAGTAGTTTTATCGGTATGGTTAAAAATTACCTGGTTCAAGACATATTGGACCAGGAAAAATTGAGCAATCTTGGACACTTAAACCACTCATTTCATGCATGTTTGGGGCAACTTGGGCAGCATGTTTTTGTTTGAAAACTTCCTCAAGAAGTTGTCACTTTTTGACCAAAAAGTAATCTAAGTTTAATTAAGGGTTAATTATGATTAAGCTACATAATTAACCACTTAATCACTCATTTTTCCACTTCATTTTCACGAGCAAGAAGCACCAAAACAGAGGCTGAAAAATGCTAAGAGAAAAGAGAGAAGGAAAAAAAAAGAAAGCTCAAGGAAATCAAATGTTCAAGTTGGTAAGTCAACTTCTACCACTTCAAGCTTATAGTATATGGTCTTTAAAGCATAATCCATGGATTATATTTCCTTTCTTCTTATCTTAGGGTTTTGTCCATGGCATGATTTAGCAAGAAATGGAGTTTTCCAATCATAAATCATGGGGGAAATGATAGAATGTTCATTTAAAGTTTAAATATGCAAGTAGTTTGTTGTATAACAAAGCATAACAATTTTTCTTGAATTTTCCTGATTTTGGACAAGCTATTGTTCATCCTTAGAGTTGGAATTTCATAAATTGGACCTCAAAAATGAGTTCCCCATGGTCCAAAACCTTAGGAACAAGTGATGATTTCATGAAAAAGCTTAAGATTAAGAAAGTGAAATTTTTAGGTTTTTAAAGCTTAATTCAGAATGAACAGTAACCATACCTAGAGATGGAATTTGGTAATTCTGAGGGCATCATGAAAAATTACATGGAATAGAGGTATAATCCATCATTTTTGAGCAAGGAATGAATTTTTGAAGAATTAGGGTTTCATGAACACTTTTTGAAGAAGTAATGGAACCATTAGCTTGAGTAATTGTTTGATGATATGTTTAGGTTTAAGGAAGCCTAAGAAAGCTTGGAGAAGTGTTAGAAAGTCCAAGAAGTGTTGGACAAAATGCGGGAAGCAAGGAAGTACTATAAGGTAGATAATTCTCTTTACTAACATCACATTGTCATTATTGTTTCTTTGATATTTGACATCATGGCATATATATGAAACGTTGATTTGTGATATTTCCATGTTGCTGGCTAAGTTGTATGAGGGGTTTAGAGCCTCGGGATATCCATTTTACAAAATGAAACTCTGCCAAAATTTTTATAAAATTTATATGTTCAAATGTGCCTATGTGATTAAGGTTTATGTGATGTTTTTATGAAAAATGTGATGATATGATGGCATGCATGGGATTTATCTATTGAGATTATTTGAATCTCACCCTCCCATATATTAACCATGATTAGGTGGCAACAATGGCAAGACCTCCAAGGAAGAGAAGGGAAAGGAGAAAGAATTTGGTTTTTAAATTGATAAAGCTAGCATTAGCCATGAATTTTGAGCTTTTGTATAAATTTTTAAATGTGAGGTTAAATATGTTTCTTTAAGTTTTTATGTTCCTTTAAGTCCTAGCTAATGTATGGCATGATATGAAGATGAAATATGGTCATTTGAATATCTTACAATTTTTGTATTGTTAGTATTATGATAAAAATGGTTATTTTGACTACTACCACATGATCGTGCTATAGTATGGGCTTCTTAATATATATTCTTAAAAACTAGATAGGAAGATCATTGATATGACCTAAAGATCACTCAATTTGGATAAGTGTACAATTTATAGTGAATTTTCATAATTAGCCCAAAAAATTGGAATTTCTAAAATTGACCATATGAATAGTAGAAATTCACAAAATTTATTGTGCAAATTGGCTAAGTAATTGATCTAATTGATATTTTTCCTGTGTAAATAATGTTTTAAGCTATGTATAGAGACTTGAATCACTTTCATATAATTTTAATTGAATTAGTTATAATTTTCTGAATTTCAATCGGGAAAAAGAAACTTGATTAAATGAATAGTTCCCGAATTTGGAAAATTTTATTATAACATTTATATGATTCAAGCTTCTAATTAAGTATAATTGGTCTCTAATGAGGCCTAATACATGGGAAATAGTTCTAAATATAGGTGTTACAAATTCCCTGTGACAAGGTCTTTCAGCAACATAGTTTAAAATATAAAGCACAATGCAGCAATGTAAAAGCTAGAGCAAGAGCAATTACCTTATAGCTGTACTTCCTTAGCTTTTACTTTGATTTTCACATCTTTGGATCACTTCCTTGACTTTTCTTTGAACCTAAGAACATTATAAAACATGCCTTATTACTCAGTTATGTTGAATCAAAAGTTTTGATGATTCCAAACCAACCTTCAAGAGGTTAGAATAAAGATATCAAAGGTGCATAAAAGGTTTCAAGTGAAGAAATTATGGAGAAATAGGTGCAAGAATAGATGTAGGATGTTTAGTAATGTTTTGATTTGAGTAAAAGACTTTGATTTGGTGAAAAGATGTTTTAAAACTTTGATTCTAAGTTAAATCATGGAATATTTAAAAAACACCCACTAACAAACGAAGTTTGAAAGGTTTATACTGATCTATCATCTTGGAAATTCGAACTTTGGCTTTGGAAATTTGAATTTCGTATAGAAACTGAACAAGTGTGAAGAGAAACTTCTCTGACAGATGAATTTTAACTTGAGAAAATTTGAATTTTGATAAGTGTCTGAAAGGAGCTTTCAGTAATAGATGAACTTTGGGCTTTGAACATTCGAATTTCAGACAAAATGTAATTTATGAAAACTAAAGAAATTCTTTTGAAATTATGTCAAAGTTCATCTGAAACCAAGTTTAAATTGGGCTGCTCACTGATAGACAAACTTTGAACATGAAAATTCGAATTTCAGAAATAAAGCTTTTGAGTCTGATATAATGATATGTTGACATACGAATGACAGTATTTATAAATTTGAATTTTAAAGTAAGTTTGAAAAGAGGTCTCTCTGACAGACGAACTTTGCCCTTTGAAAATTCAAATTTTGAATTAGATGAACTACTATGCCTTATAAGCCAGCTACGGACAGACGAATTTTGGGGTTCACAAGGTTTGGAAGAAAGGTTTTCTTGTGAGGGGATATCACAAGGGATTGGGGGAGCACTTAGTAAGAGTGCATAGAGTGAAAGAGTGAGCTCTAGAAACAGAGCATCAACTTTGTACTGAGGCACTTGCAAGAAGCCCACTGAATTCTTGCAGAATAATGGAAAATCTCAAGTGGTGTCTTGAGGACTTGACGTAGGTCAAGTGGAGAGACCGAATCAGGATAAATATCTGCGTTTTCTCTTCCCTACTGCTACTTTTACAGTTTATTCATTTATACTCTGTTTCACCATCATACTTTGCTTTCTTCACTTTCTTGACATTTGGCAGAAAATTTTCAATCTTCCCAATTCACCCCCCTCTTGGGAAGCCAGCTTATCTTACAAGTGATATCAGAGCACGGGTTCCCAATGAAAGGATTTCACAGTCCGGGAATTAAAATGGCTGGTTTTGGAGAAAGCATACTACCAGAGGGCAACAACACAAATAGACCACCTGGCTTCAATGGAGAACACTATGGTTACTGGAAGATGAGGATGCAAATCTATCTCCAGTCAATTGCTTTGGACATCTGGTCAGTCATTCACAAGGGAGACTTTGTCCCAATGGCTTTGGAAGATGATGGGAAGTACAGAGAGAAGCCAAAAGCTAAATGGAATGAGGTAGATAGAAGAAGAGTCTTGCTGAACTTCAAGGCAAAACACTGCTTGGTCAGTGCTTTGAATCAAGACGAATTCCACAGGGTCTCACAATGCTCCACTGCTAAGGAAATGTGGGACACCCTGCAAATTGCTCATGAAGGAACAACTGGAGTCAGGGAAAATAAACTAAATACATGCATAGGAGAATATGAAAGCTCCAGAATGGCTGAAGGAGAGAATGTAAAAGAGCTACAGAAGAGATTCACCCTCATTGTGAATCAACTAAAGAGCCTGGGAAAGGAGTACACTCAAACAGAGAAAGTCAGAAAGATCCTCAGAGCTCTCCCTCTGGAATGAAAACCCAAAGTAACAGCAATAGAGGAAGCCAGAGGAGAATTAATGGCCTCTGTCACAGCTCTCTTTGGCAGCCTCGAGGAGTATGAAGGAAAAATAAAAGTTCTCAAGGAAGCTGGACAAGACAGAAAGAAGAAAGGCCTTACTCTCAAAGTTGCTCAGGAAAAAGAAGAAGAATCTGACAATGGAGAGGAACTTGATGAAGAAACTCTGGCTATGATGGTCAGAAAATTTGAAGATTCTACAGCAAGAAGAAAAATAAGAAAATCTTCAAGAAAGGAGTAGCTGGAGATAGCAAGAGAGAAGCAAAAGAACCTATCACTTGTTATGAGTGTAAAAAGCAGGGACATATCAAATGGGATTGTCCACAATTCCTCAAGAAGCAAGAGAAAGAAAAGAAATCTACAGACAAAGGCAAGAAGAAAAGAGTTTACATTTCATCAATATGGGGCAACAACTTAGATGAAGAAGAAGATAATGAAGATGAAATTACCAACATATGTCTGATGGCTCTTACCTCTGAAGAAGCTAAAATCCCATGCAGCAGTGATCAAGAAGATGAGGTATATGAATCTGAACCTTCCTATTTTGAATTACTGGATGCATTTCATGAGCTGCATGATGAGTTTGTTAAAGTTGCTAAAGAATTGAAGCAAGCTAAGAAAAAGATTAACAAACTAAAATCTCAATGCAGCATCTCTGAAATTGCTTCTCTACCTATTGTTGAATCTGCTTATTGTAAATCATGCATTGAACTAAAGTAAACTAATGAATATCTAGTGAAAAGCATGTCTAGACTTACTAAAGGTAAAGATATGTTGTTTGCTTTAATGGGAAGCCAAAGAATATCACAAGGAAAGACTGGACTTGGCTATGATCCTTGTGCTGTAAAAGAAAAGATTAGGAAGAAAAATCAGAATATGTACATGAGACATTTTATGCATGCTAATGGCAATAGAAAGAAAGATCATATGTCACATCACATTGAATCATATAATCAACCAAGGCATGCAAAACAAAAATATTATCTGCGTTGTTTTCTTCCTGCTTCTCAATCCAGCAGTCCCTTTACCACCTGTCACTTCTGTAATAAGAAGGGACATATTTCCAGTTCATGTGCTTTAAAGAAAAATGGACTTGATAGGAAGGTTAAATGGATTCCCAAAGGCACATCTGTATCTAGGGAAAAGACTACTGACAGAAAAGGACCCAAGCAGATTTGGGTACCTAAAAAGAAAACATGAACTTTGTTTTGCAGGTTTGTCTCAAAGCTAAAAAGAACAATAAATGGTATATGGACAGTGCCTGCTCAAGTCACATGACCAGTGATAAGGACAAGTTCATCACCCTTAGAGACAAGAAAGGAGGAAAGGTGACCTTTGGAGGTGATCAATATGGCAGAATAGTTGGCATTGGCATTGTAGGCAAGAATCCTGAAACATCCATTGAAGAGGTGCTATTTGTGATTGGCCTCAACCACAATCTGCTAAGTGTGAGCCATACATGTGACAAAGGAAACTGGGTGCTATTTGACTCAAAGTTCTGCCTGGTCATTAGAAAAAGTGATCACAAAGTAATCCTCAAAGCTCAAAGGGATGGTAACTACTATACTATTGATCTTGATGAACTTCCTCCCTTAGATTCTGTCTGCTTGATTAGCCAGGATAATGATAGTTGTTTGTGGCATAGAAGATTAGCTCATGTTAACATGAATCAACTATCAAAACTGATAAAAAATGAGTTAGTCACTGGCCTACCAAGAATGACTTTTGAAAAAGACAAAGAATGTGATGCATGCCTAAGAGGAAAACAAACCAAATCTTCTTTTAAATCTAAAAATGTAGTCACTACAACTAGACCACTAGAACTGTTGCATATGGATTTAATTCGTCCATCTAGGGTAAAAAGCATCAGTGGAAATCTGTATGTGCTTGTAATTGTGGATGATTACTCTAGATTTACATAGACATTGTTTCTTTCCTCTAAAAGTGATACCTTTGATGCATTTGTAACCTTAGCCAAGAAAGTGCAAAATGAGAAGGGTATTTCCATTGTGTCTATCAGATCAGATCATGGAGGAGAGTTTGAGAACTCATATTTCCTGGAGTATTGTAATGAGCATGGAATTGATCACAACTTCTCAGCTCCAAGAACTCCTCAACAGAATGGAGTAGTAGAGAGGAAGAACAGAACAATTGGAGAGATGGCTAGAGCTATGCTGAATGAAAAGGAACTCTCTCAAGTATTCTGGGCTGATGCGGTAAATACAGCAAGCTACATCATAAATAGAGCCTACATCAGACCAATCCTTGGGAAGACTCCTTATGAGCTGCACAAAGGAAGAAAGCTAAATCTCTCACATCTTCATGTGTTCGGCTGCAAGTGCTTCATCCATAACAATAGAAAGGAGAATCTGGGTAAGTTTGATGCCAAATCTGATGAAGGTATATTTATGGGCTATTCTAGTAGAAGTAAGACATATAGTGTTTTTAATAAAAAGTCTAAATTAGTAGAAGAATCTGTGCATGTAGTATTCATTGAAAATGAAGCTATTTCCAAACATGTCACTGATGAGGATGATTTTATTTCAAACTTTAACAATTTAGATCTTTCTAATGAAGGTAAAATTGAACCTCCAAAAATCTCTGAATCTATTAACATAGAGGAAGATATTCAGGAGAAAGACCTTATGGATGAATATAATGAAAATATGTCTCAACAACTCCCTAGAGCTTGGAGATATCAAAGGAATCATCCTGTTGATCAAGTGATAGGGAATGTTGAAGAGAAAGTTAAAACCAGAAAATAGTTAAGGGATCAATTGATAAACTATGCTTTCATTTCTCAAATTGAACCTAAATGTACTGAAGAAGCCTTAACTGATGAATACTGGATTTTAGCTATGCAAGATGAGTTGAATCAGTTTGAAAGAAATCAAGTTTGGGATTTAGTGTCCAGACCCAAAAATCATCCTGTCATTGGCACTAAATGGGTTTTTAGAAATAAACTTGATGAATCAAGATCAATAATTAAAAATAAAGCTAGATTGGTTGCAAAAAGATATAATCAAGAAGAAGGTATTGATTTTAAGGAAACCTTTGCTCCAGTTGCTAGATTAGAAGCAATTAGAATTCTGTTAGCATATGCATGCATGAAAAATATTTTGTTGTATCAAATGGATGTGAAGAGTGCTTTTCTAAATGGATATATCATGGAAGAAGTCTATGTAGATCAACCTCCAAGTTTTGAGGACTCTACAAAACCAAACCATGTTTCTAAACTAAAGAAAGCCTTTTACGGTTTAGAGCAAGCCCCTAGAGCATGGTATGATAGATTAAGTAATTTTCTAACTGAAAAGGGGTTCAATAGAGAAAAAGTAGATACAACCTTATTCACTAAGAAAGAAAATAAAGATTTACTTATTGTTCAAATCTATGTTGATGATATTATATTTGGTGCTACTAATAAATCTCTTTGCAAGAATTTTTCTAAGCTAATGCAGGGAGAATTTGAAATATCCATGATGGGTGAACTCAACTTCTTCCTTGGATTGCAAATCAGGCAGTATTTTTCTCAACCAATCCAAGTATCTGAAAGAATTGCTAAAGAAGTTTGGGATGGAGAATGCCAAGCCAATGGGAACACCTATGGCTACAACAACCAAACTGGATATGGATGAAAAAGGGAAAATGGTTGACATAACCCAGTATAGAAGAATGATTGGATCCCTACTTTACCTAACTGCCAGTAGACCTAACATCATGTTTAGTGTCTGTATATGTGCAAGATTCCAATCATGTCCCAAGGAAACCCATGCAACTGCTGTTAAGCATATCTTCAGATATCTCATTGGAACATCACAGATGGGTCCTTGGTATCCAAAGGGCAATGGAAAAGATCTCAAAGGATACACTGATACTGACTTTGCAGGATCCAAAACTGACAGGAAAAGCACAAGTGGAATGTGTCAGTTTTTTGGAGGATCCTTGGTTTCATGGTTTAGCAAAAAGCAAAACAGTGTGGCCTTATCCACGACAGAAGCTAACTATGTTGCAACTGGAAGCTGTTGTGCCCAAATCATCTGGATGAGACAGCAGTTTGAGGATCTTGAGGTTAAGATGAAGGAAATACCAATAATGTGTGACAACCAAAGTGCCATAAACATCACAAAGAATCCTGTCATGCATTCAAGGACAAAACATATTGAAGTTAGACACCACTTCATAAGGGATCATGTTTTGAAAGGAGAAATCAGATTAGAATATATCCCAACAGAGGATCAAGTTGCTGACATCTTGACAAAGCCTCTATCAGAAGATAGACATTGCAAAATCAGGAGAGAATTGGATATGGTAAATCCAAATGAATTGTAAGTAAATCCTTGTGCAATTTTGTTTTTAGATTTTCTAACATTAAATTAATTCTAACTTAAACATCGGAGAAAGTTTAATGTAAGTTGCAGGTGCTCCTCATGAGTTTAAATGACAGTAGATCTGAAAAATAGAGCAAATTAGAATGGAACAGCCAAAAGGAGAAAGAGAGAGCAAGAAATCTAAGTTCTGGATCCATTCTGTAAGTTTTTAAAGTTGAAATTCGTATCTTAGCTATGTGTTAGATGAATTTCCTTGATAAACTGTGTTTCTGAACAAGTCAGCATAGTCAACATTCGAATTTAGATGCCCAACAGATAAACTTCAACTTAGTAAGTATTGGAACAATTCTCGGTGATCTCTCGAAATTCGTCTGTTGGTCCTTGAAAGTTTGAATTTTCAAAAATAAAAGTTTCAAAGCTATGTTTGTCCAACATAATGATTATACAAAAGATTATTTCTTAACATACGCATGTTAGAGAACCTTTACAAAGTAAAGAAATTCGAATTTTTGATTCAAAATTCGTCTGTTGAAACTTGCTCATAATGTTGAATCTCTAAAAGATGAATGCTCATATGCATAATTCGTCTATTGATTGTTGCATTGATTACTGCTTGTTGTTTGGTCTTCGAAATTTGAACTTTGTTAAAACAAAGTTCGTCTATTCATCCTGTGTTGATTGAACCAAGCCTCTGTTAGACAAACTTTCAGAGGAAAATTCATCTGTCAGTAAGCTTTGATGAACGGTCAACTTTTAACTGCTCAAAATTTGAATTTTGACCACTCAAAATTAGTCTGTCATGCGGTTACTAATGTTAAAATCGATGGTTCTCCTCTGAACAGACGTAACCCTATTCATTCCTTCCCTAAGTTTGTTCAAATTCTCTCTTCAATGCCCTTAAATTCTGATCGAAAATCTTCATTTCCCACCATTTAAACTCCTTTTCGCATCCTATAAACCAATTCCCAGCTTCATTCTGAAACATTCATCCACGGAAATGGCAAGAGTAAAGAATCCAGAAGTTGGAAAAGGAGAGGCACGACCAAAGAGAACGGTCAAATCCCAATATGCCTCAAAGGAGGGTGAAAAACTGAAGAGAAAAGCCGAATCAAGCAAGGCAACTCCCTCCAAATGATAGAAGACAACCCCGAAGGCAGAATCAAAGAAAGTTGGACCCTCCTCTTCGAAGAAAACAGAGCCTTCGGTCTCTGTTCCTGCTGCTGATGCTGTTGCTTCCACTTCCTCCTCCAGTACTGAATCTGGAGAATACCAACTCACAACAATGCCATTATGGAGCACTCCTCAGATTCAGGAAGAATACTCAACCAAGTTTGCTAGTAAAAAGGTAATCAAGCCTCACTGTGTGAACTTGAAAGATTTCTTAGTCTCTAACAATTTTGATGCTGGGATATGGATGCTAAGATATACGAATTTGTTAGAGATACTGGAGAGGCATGATGATGAAGTAGTTAAGACATGGTATGCCTTCTTGAAGTACAACAGCAAGAAGAAGAAGTGGGAGGTCAATCTGAGATCAAGGACCATCTGGCTCACAGATGAAACTTTTAATGAAGTGTTGGAAATCGCAGGGCAAGATGGCCTTAAGATTGACATCATTGCTTCTGGATATATGGATGTGGTAGAGACTGCTGATGAAAAAGGTGGCCCATTTCTGAACTACAAGGAAAGCACAATCCTGAACACTTTGTTCAGAAGAAAGGAGAATAGGCCAACCATAAATTTACTGAAGCCCACTGACCTTAGTGCTCAAGTGAGGATCCTACACTACATAGTGTCTAGGATCATCTTCAACAAAGGAGGTAGCTTCAATCTGATCACAAGGGCAGAGGCACATGTGATGGTAGTAATCATGCGTGGAAAGCTCATCAACATGGGACATATCATACTCCAGCGCATGATCAAGGCAAGGGATCAGAGGAAAGATTCCATACTCCCCTATGCAGCAATCATTTCCAGAATTCTGCAATATGCTAGAATTCAGCACCTTGAGAAAGGGAAAGAGAAGCCTACTGAGATTTTCAAGGAAGAGGAACTACAAAGAATGGGGATTGAGAGAAATGAAGGAAGATGGATTGGGAAGGGAGCAGAAAAATTTGAAGATCTCTTCTTTGTTGAAGATGCCTCCCTACAGCAAGAAGGTACCTCTGAGGCTCCTGCAAGACCTAAACCTCAGCCTTCTCAGCCTATCCCTTCTCCATCTAAGCCTACTCACATTCCATCTACTCCCTTCTCTCGTGCCAAGGCAACCAAGATCACTGAGTTGTATAACAGTTTGTCTACACTCATACTTAGCATTAGGGATGAGCAAAATGCCAAATTTGCTCACCTGCAAGATCAGATTCACCAGTTGGCCAAGAACATGAAAGTGGTTGCTGATGCATATGAAGACATTCGGAGTGCAATTCCTACCACATCAGCTCCACCTCATCCAGGGTTCTCTGAGCCTGCTAAGTCTCCAACTCCTGAGCCTCCAAGCCCCTTTGAGCTAGCCTCTTCTGAGCATGATAATGCTGTAGATAATACTGAGGCTGCTGGTACATTGAGCACACCAAGTCCTGGTCCTCCCTTGGACTATGGTATGGAAGAAGAAGACCCTCGAGATTCAAGCTCTCATGATCCCATTCCAGCAGATGCTTAAGAGTCAATCCTGTCCCAGCAAGAATCTGAGCAAGTAGAAAGATTAGTGGCAGCCATCTCTACTTCACCATTCATGCAGGGTACCATAAATGAAGAAAGGAGCATTGTGCCTTTTGTTGATCTGGAAGCCGTTACACATAATGCTCTCTTACAAGCTCAGAGAAGAAGGCTTGAAGAAATGTTTCCTCCTTCTGTTCCCTTACCTGTTACATATTATGGTTTCTCAGAGGAAAGAAGGGCACAATTGGTAGTCACAAGGCGAGAAATTTCTGAACTTCTTGAGATTTCTGATGATGAAGATAAAGACACAAGTTCTGAAGTTTCTGGGTCCTTGCCAAAGCTCAATCTAAAAATGCCATTTGTCCCTGTGCCTCTTCAAGCTATTCCTGTGTCTCAGATCCCTCCTCCTGCAGATTTTGTTCACCTTTCTGATGATGTCAAAAAGGGGGAGAAAAGTGAGCAAATTGGAATGGGAAAGTCTGCTGCTGAGCCTTTTGGAAAGACTTACAGCAAGAAGACCAAGTCAAAGAAGAAGTGATTAGAACTTAGGCTTGGGTCCTCTTGTAGTGTGTTATGTTATGTTTCTGTTGTTTGTGTTTTGTGTTTATGTATTCTGAACTATTTTGCATTAATTGTTTCCTGTAAAACAATGTTTGATGAAATGAAAGAATTCCTTGATTGCAATGATCTGTTCCTGTTAATCTTTGAATCTCTGTACTTGATCTAATATACATGATATCTTTTGAAATATAATGCATATGTTGAGGGGGAGCTTGTTAAAGCAAGCCCAAGCACTAATCCAGTTTGTAAGTTGTTTTGTCATCATCAAAAAGGGGGAGAATGTTGAATCAAAAGTTTTGATGATTCCGAACCAACCTTCAAGAGCTTGGAATAAAGATATCAAAGGTGCACAAAAGGTTTCAAGTGAAGAAATTCTAGAGAAATAGGTGCAAGAATAGATGTAGGATGTTTAGTAATGTTTTGATTTGAGTAAAAGACTTTGATTTGGTGAAAAGATGTTTTAAAACTTTGATTCTATGTTAAATCATGGAATATTTGAAAAACACCCACTAACAGACGAAGTTTGAAAGGTTTATACTGATCCATCATCTTGGAAATTCGAACTTTGGCTTTGGAAATTCGAATTTCGTATTGAAACTGAACAAGTCTGAAGAGAAACCTCTCTGACAGACGAATTTTAACTTGAGAAAATTTGAATTTTTATAAGTGTTTGAAAGGAGCTTTCAGTAACAGACGAACTTTGGGCTTTGAACATTCGAATTTCAGACAAAATGTAACTTATGAAAACTAAAGAAATTCATTTGAAATTATGTTAAAATTCATCTGAAACCAAGTTCAAATTGGGCTTAAAAAATTGCCCACTGACAGACGAACTTTGAACATGAAAATTCAAATTTCAGAAACAAAGCTTTTGAGTCTGATACAATGATATGTTGACATACAAATGACTGTATTTATAAATTCGAATTTTGAAGTGAGTCTGAAAAGAGGTCTCTCTGACAGACGAACTTTGCCCTTTGAAAATTTGAATTAGATGAACTACTGTACCTTATAAGCCAGCTACGGACAGATGAATTTTGGGGTTCCAAAATTCAAATTTTGAAGGCACTGTAGCAAATTAAAAATACTATTCACACTTAACAGAACATTTTCAAACATAAAAATTTATATGTCACAACATAGAAACATTTTCCAAAGATCAAAATTTGAACTTTACTTCATGACAGACGAACTTCGGATATTTTATGTTAAAGTCTTTAGACTTTGATTTCTACGAAATTCGTCTATTGACCAACTGAAATTCAAATTTCAGAATGTCAGAAGCATTAAATTTGGTTGGTTAACGGATAGTTTTTCAGAGTAACCGTTGGATAACTTCTCAAATGGATAGATTTTGTCTCTAACGTATAATTGAGACCTAAATCTATAAATATAAGATCATTTGAAGTTGTGGGTAACGATTTTAACTTTGTATATACTGAAACTCTGCCAAATCATCTACTCAAAGTCTCTTACTCTCTCACTTCAAATATTTGTACTCCAACTTTCATATTCACTCTATCTAAGAGAGTTTAATCATTGTAAATAATCTTATCTTCATCTGGAAGAAAGATTTTCTTGTGAGGGGATATTACAAGGGATTGGGGGAGCACTTAGTAAGAGTGCATAGAGTGAAAGAGTGAGCTCTAGAAACAGAGCATCAACTTTGTACTGAGGCACTTGCAAGAAGCCCACTGAATTCTTGCAGAATATTGGAAAATCTCAAGTGGTGTCTTGAGGACTGGACGTAGGTCAAGTGGAGAGACCGAACCAGAATAAATATCTGCGTTTTCTCTTCCCTATTGCTACTTTTACAGTTTATTCATTTATACTCTGTTTCACCATCATACTTTGCTTTCTTCACTTTCTTGACATTTTGCAGAAAATTTTCAATCTTCCCAATTCACCTCCCCTCTTGGGAAGCCAGCTTATCTAACAAGTTACACATGCTAGGCTCAATGAACATATGCAACCCTAAAGCTTTCATATCTTGTTCTTGATTCTCTAGTTTTGCCGAAACATAGTAGCCATCAAGAGAAGAAGAAAAGCTCAACTTACAACCATGAAATGCATTTAAAGAAAATTTGAAGATTGGAAGAGGAACAATACCTTTGAGCTTGGACTACTCCTTCTTTTCCCTTCCTCTTCCTCTCCTATAGCTTCCTCTCTTCTTTCTCTTATCTCTTTCTCTTCCTCTCTTCATGCACTGTCTCTTTTCTTTCCCTCTTCTTTGCTTCATTTTTGTGTGACAAAATGGGAGAGGGAGGCTCGCTATTTATAGAAGGAATGGGAAGATGTGAGCCATTGGATTGAATCTTGATCCAAGGGCTAGAATTGATACTTGGTCACCAAGACAAGAGAGGCTTCTTGTATAAGCTTGGTGAGTGGTCAAATTTTACCTTTTGCCATGGTAATTTTCATGCATAAGAGAGAGAAGGGTGAAAAGTTTTACTATTTACCATTTACTCTTATTTTTACCTGGTCCAGTAACTCTTTAAGTAATTACCTTTTTATTGAACTTTTACTGCACTTAATAAATGACTTTTACTATGGTAAAAATATATTAATCTTTAACTCTTACTTTGTATTGTAACTTTTATTGTGGGGTCTACTTGTCCTACTTTTCACTATTCATGTGGGACCTGCTTGTTATAGTACTTGTATTTTTTCTTCTCGAGGCTCATATAATTAGTATCACTTATATTTTTAGCCTGTACCAGAGTATTATAATATTATTTTATCTCTCTTCTATTATAAAATGACCATTTTGCCCTTAACTTTGGCAAAATAACTGTTTTACCCTTTTAAGTCTCTTTTTGACATTTTATGCTATTTTGTGTCTTTAACCTATTCAATTAGACTGCTAAACATTCCTAATCATCATAAATCAATCCAGAACATTTTCACATCAATTCATGTCATCATTCAATCATTCAATTACATACAAAAATATGGGGATATTACAACCAACAATCAGGTTTTGAGGATTCAACCAAACCAAACCATATATATAAGCTTAACACTACAACAAAAATGGAAATAGTTGGCATTTATTTTTTTACTTTTATTGGCTTTTTAAAAATGCTAACTATTTCAGCACCGATAAAATGGAAGACTTTAGTTGGCATTTTATAAACACCAAATAAAATCCAATTTAATTGGCATTTGTGGAATAAACGCCAACTAAGGGGTACTTTAGTTCGCGCTTATTCCACAAACACCAACTAAATAGGATACTTTAGTTGGCATTCACAAATACCAACTAAAGGGAGTATGTTAGTTGGTGTTTATGCCACAAATGCCAACTTTTCTTTTTTCTTTTTTTTGAAAGGCCTTTGTTGGCATTTATTCAACAAAGGCCAACTTTTTTAAAAAAAATACATTTATATATATGTTATTCTATTGAACTCATTGGCCAAAAAAAATATATCACATTAAAAATTATTCATTTTAATAGTTCAATGACAATTCAATTATAACAAAAAATTACAATAGAGATTAACTATAGAAAACCGTCAACTATATAAAGTACAAAATTTGTAAAGTGTATTGAGGCTATAAAAAACATCTTTTAGGCAATTCTTCCACATTGACATATATAGTTAGCCCTCCCGTTTCACTTTCAAGTAGAATCTCCTACTCACCCTCCTCTCCTAGGTGGGCTCCCTCCATTTTACCTTAGCATGCTGCCTCTCACTTGTAATGCTTGAAAACTTGTTTCTTTTAAGAAAGAGCTACTCATCCAATCTCTCTTCTGAAAACAAAAATCATTCTGAAAGCATAAAAGCTATTAGTAAATATGCAGAGCACGTTAGGTAGGAAGGTAACAAATCTACTAGAGAAATAAATAAACATCTAAAAACAAAGAATAAATATGAAAAATTATATATCATACTTTGTAACACCTTACTTTTTAACTCATTTTCCATGAATTAGACTCCTTTTAGGTCTGATTATACTTGATCCTAAGTTTGAATCACATAAGAATGAAAATCAGAATTTCCAAAATTTTCAGTTACTGTTCATATGGTAGTTTTCCCTTTGCTGACTGAATTTTGAAAATTCATAACTAATTCTAGAAAAATCATTTCATAGAGATTCAAGTCTCTAACAATAGATAAAAACCTTATATACATGGGAAAAAATATAAAACAGAGCATTATATTGGCCAATTTATACAGTTTATTATCCAAACATTTACTATATGTTTAGTCATTTTCTCTTCCCCAGGATTTTGGCCTTATATTTAAAAATTCATATCTCACTTTAGTTTGAGCAAATCTATGCATTCCTTATGACATTGGAAACCCCTGTGAGTATACTTTCTAAAAATATTTTTATTGTACGTTTATTCAAGTTACAAGGGCATGGTGTTAACTTAAATCATAAAGGGTTAGAATTCCACTTTTGCTGGAACAGTTTTGGGAAAACCTCCATATCTCCTATCATATAACTCCAATTACCTCCAAATCAGTGGCATATGAAACTTAAAAACATAGACCTTTCCATAAATACAAACCACTAAATTTTTGGAGCTCTGCACGATTTATATCATCTTTTTAATTTTCTAGTACCTAACTTTTAGTTTCCAGTTTTCCCAATCTTTCTCTGTTCTGAACCCTAAATTTGAAAAATCACTATAATTCATACATTTATCCAATTTAAGTATTCTTTGACTCTATGAAAAGCTTGTTCTATCTACTTTCAGAGCATGTATAACACTTATATAGGATGCTCTGTTTTGAATAGAGTTCTCCTGCTTAAATCAATACTGGTCATCTCAAACAAACTTATGCCATAACTTATATAATAAGCTTCACAACACATTTACATTGACATTTATTTCTCCAATTTCATGCATAATATCATAGAGGACTTAAAAGAATATATTCAAGGCTTCATACAGAATTTATCCCTTTCATACAAACTTATACAAATTCCCAAAACAAAACATTAAGACTTGCATAATAATATCATTCATCATTCTCTTCCTCTTTTTCCTTTAGCTCTTCTTGGATTCCTTGCATTGATTGGCCCTAAACATGGTAAGCATTTGGAAGGGATGAGATTCAAAGAATCTCAGTAGTTACCACTAATCAAGCAAATATATAATCATATAATGCAAGCACACTTCATCAAGTCATCATTCAAACATTTAGAATCATTTATGCTTAAACATTTTATAGAAAATTGGGCAAAGTTTCCCTTTATATTTTGGACATCTCGGGGTCACAAAACCCCTCAAATAACAGCCAATATCAACAAATCATCACATAACATCATTGCAAACATTTGGTATAACATTAAAACCATTGCAACTATATAACCATATAATGCAAGATTAGGTTAGTAAACTACCTTTTAGCTTTTCAATTCTTTCCAAACTTTACACACTTTTCCTTTGAACTTCTAACACTTCTTTGAGTCCTATAGTATCACAAAATGAGGCCATTAGCCACCAATTACACAACCTCATTCACAAGTGTGCATACTTGGACTAAAATTTTCACTTTACTTTTCTTTGAATTTTTCTTGTACAACATACTTGTATCTACCTATTTTGGACCCAAGGAATCCATTTTTGGGGTCAAAATCATGAATTTCTATTTCTATTTCAAAAACCTAAATCAGCAGAAAATTCCATGAAATTATAGAAAAAGATTTACTCAATGAAACTTCAAACCACTTGTACTTACATGCATATCTCATCTATTCTAAGCTTTTCCATGATTTTATTTTGCCATAGCTCACTTTCTCTCTCTAAGGTTTGCATGGCTGAACTCATGGAAGCATGGAGGAAGAGGATAACTCCATTAAACTACTTTTAAATACTTGCAAACACAAGTTAGAGACCATAGGAACTTACCCTTGCTATTGTGTCTTGATCCTTGCCTTCTTGCTTTCTCTTCTTGTCTTCGAAATGTTGGGCTCTTCCTCTCCTTTTTTGCTTCTGTTCCAGACCTCTTTCTCTCTCTTTCTCAAGTGCATAAGTCAACCAAAATGAGAAGAGAGTAAAGAATAATAGTTATAACACCAACCAATCACTTCTTGCCATTTTTCTTCAAATAATTCTAAAAGAAGTATTGACAAAGCAATTTGATAATGAAAATTTAACACGTGGGCAGCAGCTACTCATGCTGAAATGGGAGAGGAATTAGGTAATTAACTTAGCTAATTACCTTGCTAAGATACTTATGTAATAAAATCACTTAATTAACTTTTCTTTTTGACTTTATTGATTTTTCTTCTTAAAAAAGCTTTTGGAAAATTTCACTTGTGTCAAACCTGAATTCCACCGTGATTCACTCCCTTTTTGGCCAAAAATTGTTTCATAAAGTTTAATGAACCAAAATACCCTTTACCTATTAAATTTACCTGTACCGATTGAATATTTTTACCAAAATTATTATTAAATTGGTACAGAATTATCCAATAATTACTTTTTGTCCAAAATTATTATCTAGATCCAAAATACATTTTATTAAGGTCTAATCATTATCATTGAATCAATACTGCCTTTTCCTGTAATCTAAATTGACTTTTATCGGGTAAAATATTAATATTAAATCCTAATCACCCAATAAATAGTATTTTGACCTTAATAAATTTCATACTATATTTCATTGGGTCTAACTCATTAAGAGATTCATTTTGACTATAATTTTTCATATTTACAAGTATGCCCTTAACCCGGGGCTAATTCACAATTCTTGAAACTTTCGGGTCATTTTTTGTAATTTCCCCAAACTTCTTTCTCCTTCCCCTTCCACGTTGAAGACATTCTTAAGGGGCTAAATTGTAAAGATTCTTGATTCTTAGGGCCTAAATATAATTTTATCATTTTTTTATTTAACTAAGAAAAATGACCTCTTTGTTTTTCTTCACACTTAATGGTATCTCTCTGTTTTTCCCAATTTCTTTTGCATTTTACAATGTTAACTTTTTCATTTTTGGGCCTTCAATTCATTATTCACATTTTACTTCTAATATGGGAAATGACTATTTTGCCCTTAAGCCAGGTCAAAAACATAATTATCCATTCTTTCGGGCACTTTCTTGTAATTTCACCCAAAGACCAATTTTTTATTATTTCCTTTTCACTATTCACAATAACTTTCAAATTAGTCTATCTTTCAACCAAGACCTCCAGGGTAAGCAATACTTATACCATTGTGCTCAGCTTGGAGCGGGCTTTCATTCAAGTTGTATATTGCATATTTTTCGGGGTAAGCTCTGGAATTAATTTTTGTTAAGGACCTTATGGGAAATTAATTCCAATTAAGGACTAAACATATCTTCTTCTAAAAATTAAAGGAGAAATTAACTCCTTCTAAAGCCCGATTATATATATAGCCTTTTTGTCTCACTTCGTTTCTCATATTTTATTCATTTTATAATATCCCATAAAAATAGGGATATTGCATACTTCACCCCAATTATATATCAAATTCACTAAAAATAACTCCAATTATGGTATGAAGTACTATTCTCAATAGCTGACCTAATCTAATTGTCAAAATTCAACACAAGAATCTTAGTCAAGAACATCAAAGCTCAATTTTATTATTTTATAAATGTTTAGAAGAATACAACTAATATAAGCAGATTCAAAACTAAATCCAATATAAGCTAAATACAAACATGCTCACATCTTCCCTTAATTGCTTTCTTGTCCATCTTCATCAAGAATGACAGTGTCATCCTTAGAAACTATCATCAAAAGCATCAAGGTCTCATTAGTGGTCTACATTGATCAATTAAAAAAAAAAAAGAACTTGTTCAAGGTTTGTTTCCTACTCCAAGACATGCAAGTGAGAAGAGAAGTTGATTTTCTCATCAGAACCTTCCAAAATGTTATATCAGAAAATTGTAACAATACACATTCCAATCTTTCCTACAACAAACACTTGAAACTTACCTTTTTGCAAGTGCATAGCCAAATCAACTTTTTCAAGGTTCAAGCCAAAAGAAGAATTTTGAATAAGCATTTTCTATGACAATATTTAGAATACTTATCATGCAATATAGAAATAGAGAGAAGGCATACATATTTCAGGTTCTTCTGGATTGTAATAAAATAGGGAGATATATAACCCCTGTCAAGCTTCATTCCTTCCACAACTTCCAACTATTTATATAGAGTCTTGCCATCCTAAGACAATTCAAAAGAAGTTAGTTCTCACCACATAATGTATAGTAGATAGTTTCCACCATTAATGGTGTCCATAACAAACCAATGTTCCACCTCCAGCGTCAAGATCAATGTGCTAAGTCCATGGTCCCATGTGTCACAATAGTCAATAATTAAATGCATTAACTTGCAAAGTATAGGATGATACCAAAATGACAGTGCTATGTAATATCCTCCCATGTGAGTGTCCAATGAAAACAAAAAACAAAAAAAAAGTGTGTAGCTACAATTTGAATAGCAATTAAAGCATACCTGTGTAACAAGTGCATATATGGAAGAAGCATGTTGTAGCTACAGAGGACCTAAATAAATACCCAAAAACCCCCTAACACATCGGGGAAAGAAAATAAAGAGAGAGAAGATTAAAACTTCAGCATGTGTAAAATAAGTACAGAAAAAAAAAAGATTAAATTACCATTGGTCCTTGAAGTTTCATCCAATTTTAAAATTAGTTCCTATAGTATAAAAAATTAAAGGCCTTGCATTTCAATATATATATATATATGGTTCATGTTGCTAACCTTTCATCTGAGGGTTATTAAGTTCTCTATGTGCACTAATATAGCTTACTACATCATATCTCAATACTCTTCTTTAAATATGCATAATTTATGTCAAATTTAATCTACCAACTTAATCTAGGAAGCATCAAATGCCATACACTTGAATGAATTTCACAAATTTCACTCCATCATCTACTTTTCCTCTTTTGTTTGGCAAGAATAATCCATATTTAGTGGCATGGAATTTACCAAATTAGAAGTTTCTTAGCTAAGAGTCCAATTATAGACTTTTAAGCAATAGCAACTAAATGACAATTGAGAGAAACTCTAGTGTAATGACTAATAGAATAATTCAGCCAAGAAAGAAGTCACAATACTAGAAAGGAAGGAATAGTGTTGCAGTTACCCAATGACAAGCCTTAGCACAATGTAACAGACTTGTCCCATTATGTAGGAGTTAGAGCCATAAGTAATCTATGATGCATAAGCTAGCAAGGTTATGTTCATAACAACTATGAGATTATATTTACTATGTTTAAACCAAAAGGGTTCATGAAAGTGGATGGAGAACAACAAACAAATCCATTATGCTCCTAAAGAATTTGCTCGACCATATCTAGAAGAAGAATGCTATCTCAAAAGAATTTTGGAAAAGGATGAAGTGAATCAAGAATAAAACGAAGTCACCTTCTATGGCAACATGCTTTTCAGCTACTTCATGAGCTAATTGTATTATTACATCCTTTAGCTTAGTGCCCATAGCTAGTAGAAGCTGAAAGAATGCAAAAAAGAATAATGAAATAAATATAGAGGGAGATACAATGTGAGGAATTAGAAACAACTGTTTGAGCACAATTAGTTGGATTAAATAAAAAACCTTACAAGCAATTATATCTATTTTCTTTTATATTCCTTGCACATAATTGAAACATGATGAATTCACAAGCAAAATAAATTATATGCACACAAGGAACATGTCTGAAAATTATTAAGTTACTTACAAGAAAGGGAATAAATGCTATAAAAAATATGTATGCCAACCTATAATATAAAAGGAAACATCATAATTTTGAGACAAAACTTACCTTTTTTCTTTTAACTACGAATGAAACCAAAAGAAATAATTAGATAAATGATTCCTTAAAGGAAAAAGTATAATGCCCATAGCCTTTCCTTTCAATAAAAAGGTAACTATCACATAAGGCATACCATTAATATTAAACAAGAAGAAGATGACCACAAAGATCCAAAGGTACCAACTACAACCATAACAAATATGATCATGAGCAAAGAATCAGTACCATCAACATAGTCTAACCTATAACTTATCTATGTAGAAGCAAAGTTACAAAGCCTCTAATCGAGAAACAAAACATCTATTTACATATCACACCAAGAAGGATCAAAAGCCTCTTTGGATACATAAACATATCATCCATCAATACTCTATAACTTGTTAGAAAAAAAAGCACATGACCCTAGCTTTTATAAGTAACTCAATCATTCAAAAGAGTCCAAACACACATTTCATATTCATAGCAAAATAGAGTACCCAAAAACACTCAAGATCCATAAGCCAATATGTGTGATGATGATTGCTAATAAAATATAGAGCCACCTGAAAACTAATATATATATATAGATTAAACTAAGTCAGCAAAATAGATCCCTTTTTAGCATTTCTACAAACACTTGGCTTGCATGTTTCAATGAAAATACTAAATGCAAAAGCATCAATAATACTAGGCAATACTTTTCATCAAACAGCAAGAATTGTACTAATCAAATCCTCATGCAAAACAAATCAACATTACAAAGAAGGAACCCTTATATTCATCCCTCTATCAAGCATTGTTGCACAAACATGGAAGAAGTGAGAATGTGAAATCATTACCTATTTTGAGAAGAAAGGCCATCAAAGATCTAAGAGATAACTTAGATATAGGTTTGAAAAATTAGAGGAATGAGACATTTTACCTTTAACCATAGAAGACCTAGGGCTCACTCACTCTTGATGGCGCTCTTTCCAACTGCTTCATCATGCGAGAGAGAGCACACTAATGATGAGGAAGCTTCGGACAATTGCAACCATGATGATTGTGGGTTCGAAGGACCATGAAGGAGAAAGAAAGAGAAGAAGCTATGATAGTGATGGTGGGTTCGAGCCAAAGAAGGAGAAACGAAGAAAAGAAAGGTTCTAGATTGTAACACCCCTCATGATATCTTTCTTAGCATTATGTGTAAGACCAGAGGAAATTACGACGGAGGAAGGTTCAAGTGGAGTCTGAAAAGAGCTCCACGTCATGGCTTGAAGCAAAGCCACCACAGCGAGAGTATGTCCAGTCGCGTTGCTTCAGTTGAACTTGGTGGCACCACGGCGAGATGTCCTGGAGCTGCAGTGAGATTCGGGATTTTTGTTTAAATCCGGATCATTTTGGACGATCGAGAAAGAAAGAAATAGAGGAGAACCGAGGGAGCTCTGCTAGGGTTTGAGATTTCTAGCATTTGGGAGTGATTTTCAGACCTCAAGAGCTTAGATTCAAGTTGATAAGTGTTCTCTACTCCTCCCTCTCCATTTTCTTTGGTTGAAACTGTTGAATCAAGTGTTTTGATGATTTTAAACAAACCTTCAAGAGCTTGGAATAAAGATATCAAAGGTGTACAAAAGGTTCAAGTGAAGAAATCCTGGAGAAATCTGTGCAAAGTTTGATGTAGGATGTTTAGTAGTGTTTTATTTGAGTAAAAGACTTTGATTTGGTGGAAAGAAGTTTTAAAATCTTGATTCTATGTTAAATCATGGAATATTTGAAAAACACCCACCAACAGACAAAGCTTGAAAGGTTAATACCAATCTGTCATAGTGAAAGTTCAAACTTTGGCTTTGAAAATTCGAATTTCGTACTGAAATTGAACAAGTCTGAAGAAATGCCTCTCTGACAGAAAAATTTTGACTTGATGAAATTCGAATTTTGATAAGTGTCTGAAAGGAGCTTTCAGTAACAGACGAACTTTGGGTTTTGAAAATTTGAATTTCAGACAAAATGAAACTTTTGAAAACTAAAGAAATTCATATGAAATTGTATCAAAGTTCATCTAAAACCAATTTTAGAATGGATTTCAAAATTGCTCACTGACAGACGAACTTTGAACATGAAAATTTGAATTTCAGAAATTAAGCTTATGAGCTGTTAGAATGATATGTTGACATACGAATGACAATATTTATAAATTCGAATTTTGAAGTTAGTCTGAAAAGTGGTCTCTCTAACAGACAAACTTTGACATTTGAAAATTCAAACTTTGAATTATACGAGCTACTGTGACTTATAAACTAGCTACGGACAGACGAATTTTGGTGTTCCAAAATTTGAATTTCGAAGGCACTGTAGCAAATTGAAAATACTGTTCACACTTAACAGAAAAACTTTCAACATGAAAATTCGCATGTTACAACGAAGAAACATTTTTCAAGTATCAAAATTCGAATTTCACTTCATGACAGACGAACTTCGGACATTCAACGTTGAAGCTGTTAACCTTCGGTTTCTGCGAAATTCGTCTGTTGACCAACCGAAATTCTAATTTCAGTATGTCAGAAGCATTAAATGCGGTTGGTTAATGGATAGTTTTTCAGAGTAACCGTTGGATAACTTCCCCAACAGATAGATTTTGTCTCTAATGGATATTTGAAACCTAAATCTATAAATATAACATCATTTGAAGTTGTGGGTAACGATTCTAACATTGTATATACTGAAACTCTGCCAAATCATTTACTCAAAGTCTGTTACTCTCTCACTTCAATATTTTGTACTTCAACTTTCATATTCACTCTGTTTAAGAGAGTTTAATCCTTGTAATCAATCTTATCTTCATCTAGAAGATAGATTTTCTTGTGAGGGGATATCACAAGGGATTGGGGAGCACTTTGTAAGAGTGCATAGAGTGATTGAGTGAAGCTCTAGAAACAGAGCAACATCTTTGTACTGAGGCATTTGCAAGAAGCCCACAGAATTCTTGCAGAATATTGGAAAATCTCAAGTGGTGACTTGGGGACTGGACATAGGTCAAGTGGAGAGACCGAACCAGGATAAATTTCTGAGTCTTCTTCTCTTTACTGCCACCTTTACAGTTATTTGTTTATACTCTGTTTTACCATCATATATTGCTTTCTTCACCTTCTTGATATTTTGCAAAAAATTTTTAATCTTCCCAATTCACCCCCCCTCTTGGGAAGCCAGCTAATCTAACAAGTGGTATCAGAGCCCGGATTCCCAATCAAAGGATCTCACAGTCCAAGAATTAAAATGGCTGGCTTTGGAGAAAGTATATTACCAGAAAGCAACAACACAAATAGACCACCTGGCTTCAGTGGAGAACACTATGGGTACTGGAAGATGAGGATGCAAATTTATCTCTAGTCAATTAATCTGGACATCTGGTCAGTCATTCAGAAGGGAGATTTTGTCCCAATGGCTTTGGAAGATGATGGAAAATGCAGAGAGAAGCCAGAAGCTGAATGGAATGAGGAAGATAGAAGAAGAGTCTTGCTGAATTTCAAGGAAAAACACTGTTTGGTCAGTGCTTTGAATCAAGATGAATTCTACAGAGTCTCCCAATGCTCCACTGCCAAGGAAATGTGGGACACCCTGCAAATTGCTCATGAAAGAACAACTGGGGTCAGGGAAAATAAACTAAATACATGCATAGGAGAATATGAAAGCTTCAGAATGGCTGAAGGAGAGAATGTAAAAGAGCTACAGAAGAGATTCACCCTCATTGTGAATCAACTAAAGAGCCTGGGAAAGGAGTACACTCAAACAGAGAAAGTCAGAAAGATCCTCAGAGCTCCCCCTCTGGAATGACAACCCAAAGTAACAGCAATAGAGGAAGCTAGAGGAGAATCAATGGCCTCTGTCACATCTCTCTTTGGCAGCCTCGAGGAGTATGAAGGAAAAATGAAAGTTCTCAAGGAAGCTGGACAAGACAGAAAGAAGAAAGGCCTTGCTCTCAAAGTTGCTGAGGAAAAAGAAGAAGAACCTGACGATGGAGAGGAACTTGATGAAGAAACTCTGGCTATGTTGGTAAGAAAATTTGGAAGATTCTACAGCAAAAAGAGAAACAAGAAAATCTTCAAGAAAGGAGCAGCTGGAGATAGCAACAGGGAAGCAAAAAAGCCTATCACTTGCTATGAGTGTAAAAAGCAAGGACATATTAAATGGGATTGTCCACAATTTCTCAAGAAGCAAGAAAAAGAAAAGAAAACTGCAGACAAAGGCAAGAAGAAAAGAGCTTACATCTCATCAATATGGGGTAACAACTCAGATGAAGAAGAAGATGATGAAGATGAAATTGCCAACATATGTCTCATGGCACTTGCCTCTGAAGAAGCTGAAATCCCATGCAGCAGTGATCAAGAAGATGAGGTATATTAATCTGAACCTTCCTATTCTAAATTACTGGATGCATTTCATGAGCTGCATGATGAGTTTGTTAAAGTTGCTAAAGAATTGAAGCAAGCTAAGAAAAAGATTAACAAACTAGAATCTCAATGCAACACTTCTGAAATTGCTTCTCTACCTATTGGTGAACCTGTTTGTTGTAAATCATGCATTAAACTAAAGCAAACCAATGAATATCTAGTGAAAAGCATGTCTAGGCTTACTAGAGGTAAAGATATGTTGTTTGCTTTAATGGAAAGCCAAAGAATATCACAGGGAAAAGCTGGACTTGGCTATGATCCTTATGCTGTAAAAGAAAAGATTAGGAAGAAAAATCAGAATGTGTACATGAGACATTTTGTGCATGCTGATGGAAATAGAAAGAAAGATCATATGTCACATCACATTGAATCATATAATCAACCAAGGCATGCTAAACAAAAATATTATCTGCATTGTTTTCTTCCTGCTTCTCAATCCAGCAATCCCTTTACCATCTGTCACTTCTGTAACAAAAAGGGGCATATTTCCAGTTCATGTGCTTTAAAGAAAAATGGACTTGAGAGGAAGGTTAAATGGATTCCCAAAGGCACATCTATATCTAGGGAAAAGACTACTGACAGAAAAGGACCCAAGCAGATTTGGGTACCTAAAAAGAAAACATGAACTTTGTTTTGCAGGTCTGTCTCAAAGCTAAAAAGAACAATAAATGGTATATGGACAGTGCCTGCTCAAGTCACATGACCAGTGATAAGGACAAGTTCATCACCCTTAGAGACAAGAAAGGAGGAAAGGTGACCTTTGGAGGTGATCAATATAGCAGAATAGTTGGCATTGGCATTGTAGGCAAGAATCCTGAAACATCCATTGAAGAGGTGCTATTTGTGATTGGCCTCAACCACAATCTGCTAAGTGTGACCCATACATGTGACAAAGGAAACTGGGTGCTATTTGACTCAAAGTTCTGCCTGGTCATTAGAAAAAGTGATCACAAAGTAATCCTCAAAGCTCAAAGGGATGGTAACTGCTATACTATTGATCTTGATGAACTTCCTCCCTTAGATTCTGTCTGCTTGATTAGCCAGGATAATGATAGTTGTTTGTGGCATAGAAGATTAGCTCATGTTAACATGAATCAACTATCAAAACTGATAAAAAATGAGTTAGTCACTGGCCTACCAAGAATGACTTTTGAAAAAGACAAAGAATGTGATGCATGCCTAAGAGGAAAACAAACCAAATCTTCTTTTAAATCTAAAAATGTAGTCACTACAACTAGACCACTAGAACTGTTGCATATGGATTTAATTCGTCCATCTAGGGTAAAAAGCATCAGTGGAAATCTGTATGTGCTTGTAATTGTGGATGATTACTCTAGATTTACATAGACATTGTTTCTTTCCTCTAAAAGTGATACCTTTGATGCATTTGTAACCTTAGCCAAGAAAGTGCAAAATGAGAAGGGTATTTCCATTGTGTCTATTAGATCATGGAGGAGAGTTTGAGAACTCATATTTCCTGGAGTATTGTAATGAGCATGGAATTGATCACAACTTCTCAGCTCCAAGAACTCCTCAACAGAATGGAGTAGTAGAGAGGAAGAACAGAACAATTGGAGAGATGGCTAGAGCTATGCTGAATGAAAAGGAACTCTCTCAAGTATTCTGGGCTGATGCGGTAAATACAGCAAGCTACATCATAAATAGAGCCTACATCAGACCAATCCTTGGGAAGACTCCTTATGAGCTGCACAAAGGAAGAAAGCCAAATCTCTCACATCTTCATGTGTTCGGCTGCAAGTGCTTCATCCATAACAATAGAAAGGAGAATCTGGGAAAGTTTGATGCCAAATCTGATAAGGTATATTTCTGGGCTATTCTAGTAGAAGTAAGACATATAGTGTTTTTAATAAAAAGTCTAAATTAGTAGAAGAATCTGTGCATGTAGTATTCATTGAAAATGAAGCTATTTCCAAACATGTCACTGATGAGGATGATCTTATTTCAAACTTTAACAATTTAGATCTTTCTAATGAAGGTAAAATTGAACCTCCAAAAATCTCTAAATCTATTAACATAGAGGAAGATATTCAGGAGAAAGACCTTATGGATGAATATAATGAAAATATGTCTCAACAACTCCCTAGAGCTTGGAGATATCAAAGGAATCATCCTGTTGATCAAGTGATAGGGGATGTTGAAGAGAAAGTTAAAACCAGAAAATAGTTAAGGGATCAATTGATAAACTATGCTTTCATTTCTCAAATTGAACCTAAATGTACTGAAGAAGCCTTAACTGATGAATACTGAATTTTAGCTATGCAAGATGAGTTGAATCAGTTTGAAAGAAATCAAGTTTGGGATTTAGTGCCCAGACCCAAAAATCATCCTGTCATTGGCACTAAATGGGTTTTTAGAAATAAACTTGATGAATCAAGATCAATAATTAAAAATAAAGCTAGATTGGTTGCAAAAAGATATAATCAAGAAGAAGGTATTGATTTTGAGGAAACATTTGCTCCAGTGGCTAGATTAGAAGCAATTAGAATTCTGTTAGCATATGCATGCATGAAAAATATTTAATTGTATCAAATGGATGTGAAGAGTGCTTTTCTAAATGGATATATCATGGAAGAAGTCTATGTAGATCAACCTCCAGGTTTTGAGGACTCCACAAAACCAAACCATGTTTCTAAACTAAAGAAAGCCCTTTACGGTTTAGAGCAAGCCCCTAGAGCATGGTATGATAGATTAAGTAATTTTCTAACTGAAAAGGGGTTCAACAGAGGAAAAGTAGATACAACCTTATTCACTAAGAAAGAAAATAAAGATTTACTTATTGTTCAAATCTATGTTGATGATATTATATTTGGTGCTACTAATAAATCTCTTTGCAATAATTTTTCTAAGTTAATGCAGGGAGAATTCGAAATGTCCATGATGGGTGAACTCAACTTCTTCCTTGGATTGCAAATTAGGCAGTGTGATGATGGTATCTTCCTCAACCAATCCAAGTATCTGAAAGAACTGCTAAAGAAGTTTGGAATGGAAAATGCTAAGCCAATGGGGACACCTATGGCTACTACAACCAAGATGGATATGGATGAAAAAGGGAAATTATTTGACATAACCCAGTATAGAAGAATGATTGGATCCCTACTGTACATAACTACCAGCAAACATGACATCATGTTTAGTGTCTATATGTGTGCAAGATTCCAGTCATGTCCCAAGGAAACCCATGCAACTGCTGTGAAGCGCATTTTCAGATATCTTATTGGAACTTCACAGATAGGTCTTTGGTATCCAAAGGGCAATGGAGAAGATCTCAAAGGATACACTAATGCTGACTTTGCAGGATCCAAAACTGACAGAAAAAGCACAAGTGGAACATGTTAGTTTCTTGGAGGATCCTTAGTTTCATGGTTTAGTAAGAACCAAAACAGTATGGCCTTATCCACAGCAGAGGCTTAATATGTTGCAGCTGGAAGCTGTTGTGCCCAAATCATCTGGATGAAATAGCAGCTTGAAGATCTTGAGGTTGAGATGAAGGAAATACCAATCATGTGTGACAACCAAAGTGCCATTAATATCACAAAGAATCCTGTCATGCATTCAAGGACAAAACATATTGAAGTTAGACACCACTTCATACGAGATCATGTTTTGAAAGGAGAAATCAGACTAAAGTACATCCCAACTGAGGATCAAGTAGCTGATATCTTGACAAAGCCTCTGTCAAAAGATAGACATTCCAAAATCAGGAGAGAATTGGGTATGGTAAATCCTAATGAACTGTAAGTAAATCCATGTGAAATTTTGTTTATAGACTCTCCAACATCAAATTAATTCTAACTTTAGCATCGGAATGAATTTAATTTAAGTTGTAGGAGCTCCTCATGAGATACAATGGCAATAAATCTAAAAAATGGAGCACACAAGAATGGAACAATCAAAAAGTGAAGAAAATGGCAAAATTCTGAGTTTCTGGATCCATTCTGTAAGTTTTTAAAGTTGAAATTCATATATTAATTGTGTGTTAGACGAATTTCCTTGAAAAACTAAGGTTCTGAATAAGTCAGCATGATCAACATTCGAATTTGGATGCCCAACAGACGAACTTCAGCCTGTTATAAGTTGGAACAGTTCTCGGTGATGCCTCGAAATTCGTCTGTTGGACCTTGAAAGTTCAAATTTTCAAGAACAAAAATTTCAAAGTTATGTTTGTCCAACATTATGATTACACAAATAATTATTTCTTAACATACGAATGTTGGAAAACCTTTACAAAGTAAAGAAATTCAAATTTCTGAGTTAAAATTCATCTGTTGAAGCATGCTCTTCAAGTTGAATCTTTGAAAGATGAAATTTCATATGCATAATTCATTTGTTGTTTGTTGATTTGATTGCTGCTTGATGTTTGCTCTTCAAAATTTGAACTTTGTTGAAACAAAGTTCGCCTGTTTATCTTGTGTTGCTTGAACCAAGCCTCTATTAGACGAACTTTCAGAAAAAAATTCATCTGTCAGTAAGCTTTGCTGAACGGTTTAACTTTTAACTGCTCGAAGTTCAAATTTTTGAGCCCTCAAAATTCGTCTGTCATGCGGTTACTTACGTTAAAACTGACGGTTTTCCACTGAACAGACACAACCCTAATCTCTTCCTCTCTGAGTCTGTTCTAATCCTCTCATCAATGCTCTTAAATTCTGACCGAAAATCTTCATCTCCCACCGTTTAAACTGATTTTTGCACCCTATAAACCCATTCTCTGCCTGATTCTGAATCATTCATCCATGAAAATGGCTAGAGTAAAGAATCCTGAAGCTGGAAAAGGAAAGGCTCATCCAAAGAGATTGGTCAAATCCCAATATGCCTCAAAGGAGGGTGAAAAACCAAAGAGAAAGGCCGAATCAAGCAAGGGAACTCCCTCCAAATGACAGAAAACTACACCAAAGGGAGAATCAAAGAAAGCTGGACCCTCTTCCTCGAAGAAAGCAGAGCCTTCGGTCCATGTTCCTGCTGCTGCTGAGAATGTTGCTTCCACTTCCTCCTCTAGTACTGAATCTGGAGAATATCAACTCACTACACTGCCATTATGGAGCACTCCATATATTCAAGAGGAATACTGTACCAAGTTTGCCAAAAAAAAAGGTAATCAAGCCTCATTGTGTGAACTTGGAAGATTTCTTAGTCTCAAACAATTTTGATGCTAGAATATGGATGTTGAGATATAAGAATCTGTTAGAGATATTGGAGAGGTATGATGATGAAGTGGTAAAGACATGGTATGCCTCCTTGAAGTACAACAGCAAGAAGAAGAAGTAGGAGGTAAATTTGAGATCAAGGACCATCTGGCTCACACATGAGACCTTTAATGAAGTGTTGGAAATCCTAGGGCAAGATGGCCTCAAGATTGACATCACTACCTCTGATTATATGGATGAAGCTGAGACTGCTGATGAAGAAGATGGCCCCTTTCTGAACTACAAAGAGAGCACAATTCTGAGCACATTGTTCAGAAGAAAGGGAAATTGGCCAACCATAAATCTGCTAAGGCCCACAAACCTCAGTGCTCAAGTGAGGATCCTACACTACATAGTGTCCAGGATCATATTCAACAAAGGAGGCAGCTTCAATCTGATAACAAGGGCAGAGGCACATGTCATGGTAGCAATCATGCATGGAAAGCTCATCAACATGGGACATATTATACTCCAACGCATGATCAAGGCAAGGGATCAAAGGAAAGATTCCACAATCCCCTATGCAGCAATCATTTCCAGAATTCTGCAATATGCTAGAATTCAGCATCTTGAGAAGGGGAAAGAGAAACCCACTGAGATCTTCAAGGAGGAGGAACTTCAAAGAATGGGGATTGAGAGAAATGAAGGAAGATGGATTAGGAAGGGAGCAGGAAAATCTGAAGATCTTTTCTTTGTTGAAGGTGCCTCCCAACAGCAGGAAGGTACCTCTGAGACTCCTGCTAGACCTACACCTCAGCCTTCTTTGCCTGTCCCATCTCCATCCAAGCCTACTCACATTCCATCTACTCCCTCCTCTCGTGCCAAGCCAACAAAGATCACTGAGTTGTATGACAGCTTGTCTACACTCATACTCAGCATCAGGGATGAGCAAAATGCCAAATTTGCTCATCTGCAAGATCAGATTCACCAGTTGACCAAGAATATGAAAGTGGTTGCTGATGCCTATGAAGATATTCAGAGTGCAATTCCTGCCACATCAGCTTCACCTCAGCCAGGGTTCTCTGTGCCTGTTTAGTCTCCAACACCTGAGCCTCCAAGCCCCTTTGAGCTAGCTTCTTCTGAGCATGATGATGATGAAGATGGTACTGAGCCTGCTGGTACGATGAGGACACCAAGTCCTGGTCCACCCCTGGACTATGGTTTGGAAGAAGAAGGACCTCGGGATTCAAGCTCTCATGATCCCATTGTTGCAGATGCTCAAGAGTCCATCCTGTCACAGCAAGAATCTGAGTAAGTAGAAAGACTAGTAGCAGCCATTTCTACTTCATCAATGATGGAGGTTGCCAGCAATGAAGAAAGAAGCATTGTGCCTATTGTTGATTTGGAAGCTATTGCTAGCAATGCTCTCTTGCAAGCTCAGAGAAGAAGGCTCGAAGATATGTTCCGTTCTGATGACCCTGCTCCGTCATCTATCACTGCATATGGTCTTTCAGAAGAACAAAGAACTCAATTGGCTCTTTCCAG
Organism: Adenanthera pavonina; assembly: GCA_026686845.1. NCBI lineage: Eukaryota > Viridiplantae > Streptophyta > Magnoliopsida > Fabales > Fabaceae > Adenanthera > Adenanthera pavonina. The sequence goes on along the minus strand of JAIVEN010000019.1, from coordinate 1,930,416 downwards.
ACAAGAGATGCAAGAGCTACTTGAGGTCTCTGATGATGAGGATGCAAGCCCTGAGCCTTCTGAGCCACATCTGCCTTTTAATCCTGTGCCCCTCCAAGCTATTCCAGTTTCTCAGATCCCTCCTCCGGCTGATTTTGTTCACCTTCCTGATGATGCCAAAAAGGGAGAGAAGAGTAAGCAAATTGGCAAATCTGCTGGTGAGCCATCTGGAAAGACTTACAGCAAGAAGTCCAAGCCAAAGAAGAAGTGATTAGAATTTAGGCTTGTGTCCTCTTGTAGTACTGTATTGAATCTCAGATGTTTGTTATGATTGTTTGTGTTTTGTATTTGATTTATGTATTTCGAAGAACCTTGCACAAATTGGTTTCTGTAAAGCAACATTTGATAAAATGAAAAATTCATCGGTTGTAATGATCTGTTCTTATCATTCTTTGAATCTCTTCACATGATCTACTATATATGATATCTTTTGATATATAATGCATATATGTTGAGGGGGAGCTTTTTAAAGCAAACCCAAGTACTAATCCAGTTTGCAAGTTGTTTTGTCATCATCAAAAAGGGGGAGATTGTTGAATCAAGTGTTTTGATGATTTCAAACCAACCCTCAAGAGCTTGGAATAAAGATATCAAAGGTGCACAAAAGGTTCAAGTGAAGAAATCCTGGAGAAATCTGTGCAAAGTTTGATGTAGGATGTTTAGTAGTGTTTTATTTGAGTAAAAGACTTTGATTTGGTGGAAAGAAGTTTTAAAATCTTGATTCTATGTTAAATCATGGAATATTTGAAAAACACCCACCAACAGACAAAGCTTGAAAGGTTAATACCAATCTGTCATAGTGAAAGTTCAAACTTTGGCTTTGGAAATTCGAATTTCGTACTGAAATTGAACAAGTCTGAAGAAATGCCTCTCTGACAGACGAATTTTGACTTGATGAAATTCGAATTTTGATAAGTGTCTGAAAGGAGCTTTCAGAAACAGACAAACTTTGGGTTTTGAAAATTTGAATTTCAGACAAAATGAAACTTTTGAAAACTAAAGAAATTCATATGAAATTGTATCAAAGTTCATCTAAAACCAATTTTAAAATGGATTTCAAAATTGCTCACTGACAGACGAACTTTGAACATGAAAATTCGAATTTCAGAAACTAAGCTTATGAGCTGTTAGAATGATATGTTGACATATGAATGACAATATTTATAAATTCAAATTTTGAAGTTAGTCTGAAAAGAAGTCTCTCTAACAAACAAACTTTGACATTTGAAAATTCAAACTTTGAATTATACGAGCTACTGTGACTTATAAACTAGCTACGGACAGACGAATTTTGGTGTTCCAAAATTTGAATTTCGAAGGCACTGTAGCAAATTGAAAATACTGTTCACACTTAACAGAAAAACTTTCAACATGAAAATTCGCATGTTACAACGAAGAAACATTTTTCAAGTATCAAAATTCGAATTTCACTTCATGACAGACGAACTTCGGACATTCAACGTTGAAGCTGTTAACCTTCGGTTTCTGCGAAATTTGTCTGTTGACCAACCGAAATTCTAATTTCAGTATGTCAGAAGCATTAAATGCGGTTGGTTAATGGATAGTTTTTCAGAGTAACCGTTGGATAACTTCCCCAACAGATAGATTTTGTCTCTAATGGATATTTGAAACCTAAATCTATAAATATAACATCATTTGAAGTTGTGGGTAACGATTCTAACATTGTATATACTGAAACTCTACCAAATCATTTACTCAAAGTCTCTCACTTCAATATTTTGTACTTCAACTTTCATATTCACTCTGTTTAAGAGAGTTTAATCCTTGTAATCAATCTTATCTTCATCTGGAAGATAGATTTTCTTATAAGGGGATATCACAAGGGATTGGGGAGCACTTTGCAAGAGTGCATAGAGTGATTGAGTGAAGCTCTAGAAACAGAGTAACATCTTTGTACTGAGGCATTTACAAGAAGCCCACGGAATTCTTGCAGAATAGTGGAAAATCTCAAGTGGTGACTTGGGGACTGGACGTAGGTCAAGTGGAGAGACCGAACCAGGATAAATTTCTGAGTCTTCTTCTCTTTACTACCACCTTTACAGTTATTTGTTTATACTCTATTTTACCATCATATATTGCTTTCTTCACCTTCTTGATATTTTACAGAAAATTTTTAATCTTCCCAATTCACCCCCCTCTTGGGAAGCCAGCTAATCTAACAGAAACTTAGGGTTTTTTAGTTTTGAGTTTGGATCTTCAGTTCTGGCAGAAATCCACCGATTGACATGGATGAAATGGGGTTAATGAAGTGTGTTGTGGTGTTCTTGTTGCTTGGGTGTGAGTTTTGAAGGGATTATATGTGTTTAGAGCTTAACCCTAGGTTGTTCTTGGTTGAGGGTATGAGGAATCTGAGTTGTATGGAATTGTGTGATGTTTGAATGGTTCCTAGGAGTTTAATGATGCATGAAAGGGGTGTTGGAATCTTGGGTTAGGCTAAAGTGGTCAAATTATGGAATTTTGATATTTAGTATATTGTGTTAATCAAGGTATTATAGTATTGTTAAGGTTGTTTGCTACTTGGAGAAGGCTAGTCGTGGGATTGACATTTAAGTAAGCTTGTGAAACTTGTGTGAGCATGGTATTGACAACCTGAGGTAACAGGGTGTTTTTTTGTATTGTATTGTATGATAATATGTATATTTATATATATATATATATGCATGTTTCTTTTATACCATGATATAGATGTGTTTGTGTATATTGTTTTCTATATATCGTGGTATGCATACAGCTAGATGATGATTATAATGATTACGATGATGATAAGATTGACATGACATGAGCATCACCACATGACATTGTGAGATTATGATATATAGTGGATTGGGTGGGGATGACAATACGATATGATAAATGATGATATGAAATATGATGATATGAGATATGATTAGGGAGGATAAGGATGGGATCCTTGTCACTAAATCCTCCCCTATAGCCAAGGGAGCCAGGCGACAGTAGACTGTACCTTTCCTAAATCACCACCAATTTGAGGTGGTCCAGGGGAAGGAGAGCCACAGTCTGAGCACTTGTAACCTTTGGCCAGGTTGCATTAGTGTAAGGTGAGCTTGGTGATATCTCGGAATCAGTCTTCACCAACTGTTGGAAGGAAGTTACCAATATGAAATGTCTTGTTATGACGATAGCCTGTAGTTTTAGCTGTGTGCGAGGGAGACATGCATACCATTCATTTCACATTGCATTCATGAGTTGCATGAGATATAAGTATATATATGTATATGTGTATGGTTGTCCCCGGTTACTGAGACATTTTCTCACACCCCTCTCCCATGAACTAACCTTTTAGGTGACGGTTCTAGCACTAGTCTGGAGAAGACGTGGGAGTAGCTACATACGTGGGAATAGTCATTGTAGTATTTGTAATTTTGGATAATGTATCTTGTGCCAAGTAGGATAGAATGATTTGTAATGAAATATGGTTATAGATAAGGATTATTATGGATGGATGTATGTATGGTCATGTATGTTGTGCGTATGTGTCATGTATGATGAAAGTTGGAATTGGGCCTAATTGGTGTGTTTTAGGGCCTGTAACCCATTTTGTCGAATTGGAGTTCAAGGGGGTCAAATCTCAGAGAAGTGATTTCTTTGGGGTGAAACCTCTTTGGACAAGTTGGTTGGAGGTTTTTGGACCTGTATGAATGGTTTTTGAGTGACTATTTCCCTTTGGTGGCAATTGGAGGTGGTTAGTGGTGATTTTTGGTCAATAAGTGGCCAAAACGGCGTCAAGGATCTAGACTCTCCATACAGAGTTGGATTGAGGTGAAGTTAGTGTCTATGGCTAGATTGGAACTAGATTGACTTGTAAGAGTTAGAATCAAGTCAATCGGAGGTTGGAGCATAAAGTTATGCACGTCGGAAGTTTGCCCCAGAGTTGAGTTTTGCTAGTATAAAACATCAGTAGGGGGCGCCACGACGCTAGGTAGCAGGCCGTGGCGCCATTGGAGGCCGAAGCAAGTGAAAAATAGGGGAGGCCGGAGCCGCGGTGGTACTGTAACGGCCGCGGTCCTAGCCTAGTGTTTGGTATTTTTGGGGTTCATTTCCGCTATTTTGAAGTTGTGGGAGTTGTTTTGAGATGTCGTAGTTGTGTTTGGTTAAATTTTGAAGTTTTTGGTCAAGTCAGGAGGTGTCAGGAGGTAGGGTGTTACATCGATCATGAGTTTATTAGGGTTGAGAAGGTAACTTACCAAACCAGAAATCTTGAGCTTTACAGTGAAGGTACGAAGGAAGCGAACAAATGTTGAAGGTGTGTTTAGGGTTCACAGCGCATAGTGAACGAGAACAGAGAAGGCATGACTGTGGGTGTAACATCCCTAAAAGGTTAGATTACTAAAATGCATACGAAATTTGTAAAAACAAGCAAACACCGTTTTGCGTGAAATAGGGTAAAGAGATCATTTTTCCCAGTCGGACAAAAAATGAGAAATTACATTTTTGTCCCTAAGAATTATGAAAATGACATTTATGTCCCTAAGCATTAAAAAATCACATGGAGTGGCAAGATGTCAAATATTTTGGGAGAAATTACTGCTAATGACGTGAAAGAATTAAAAATTATAATTTTGCCCTAGGTTAGTGGTAATTTTGTAAATTTACAAAATTAGTGTCAAATCGAAGCTCTCAACGAGACGAGTCCAATGGTACATGATACTAAGAGTTAATGATTAAGGATAAAGAAATAATCAGTGTCGAAGATTAAAAAATAACTTTATATCGATAAAGCTGATTTTTAATCTGTAAAAGCTAAATAGGTAAAAAGAAAAGTCATTGGACACTGTAAAAGGAACTTTTCAAAGACAAGATAATAAAGTTATTTCATATACAAGTTTACTTTAATCCTATACTCATAAAGTGATTTTATACTGTATAAAGTAACCGACACAGAGTATTAATGGACTAGGAAAAATATGTAATATTTTGGAGATATTTCCTCCCTCAATGGTGTCACATGTCAGCCCACAAGAGATGAAATTGAAAACTTAGTGGTTAAGTTTCCAATTAATCAAACTTAATGGCTAAGCTTGCTTAATCAACCTAATTAATAAAAAGTAAACATGATTAGTGGTTTATATATACTCCCTCTTGTCTTGTACAAGTAGTCCATTTGGGAAAGGAGTGAAAAGTGGTTTGAAGGCAGCCAAGAGAGGAGGGCACGTGAGGTGAAGAGAAAATGAAAGAAAATAGGAAGGAAAATCAAGAAAAATTAGTAAGTGTTCAACTTTCAATCCTTATGAATTCTAGCTTGGATTCTTGGTTGTTTGGGTTGTATGAGTTAGTTTTCTTGAAATTTCTTCTTCCCCAACCTCTATTCAAACTTGTCCTAAGCATTTTTAAGAGAGGGAAAGTGTTTTTGAACCATAAACTTGTGAGAAAGCATGAGATTTAGCAAGAGAATACAAGATAGGTAAGATTGAAGAAAGTTTTATGAAAACCCAATCTCTTACAAGTGGGCAGAATTTCAGTCTGTATAAAAGGCCCTCTTAGAGTGGGAATTTCATTAATTTGATGCCAAAAATGGATTCCCCATGGCCAAGAACCTTCAGAACAAATATATGCTTCATGGCATAGGCTAAGATAGACAACTTGGATAATTAAGGGTTTTAAGAGTTTCATTTGAGCCATATGTGTTATACTATGGAATCAATGGTTTGAGCCATTGTTCAATGTTGTCTAGGAACTTGAGAAAGTTGTAGGAAGCTTGTGCAACCATTGAAAGCCTAGAGTATAGCCAAGGGAAGTCACTAAGGTAGTTAAGTCCATTTATTGCTTTATGTTCTTTCACCATGTTCATATGATTTTATATGATATTTTATGATGAATTTGAGCTGCCACATTCGAATTTATAAATACTGCCATTCATATGTCAACATATCATTGTAACAGACTCACAAGCTTGGTTTCTGAAATTCAAATTTTCATATTCAAAGTTCGTCTGTCAGTAAGCAATTTTAAAATCCAATCTAAACTTGGTTTCAGATGAACTTTAACATAATTTCAGATGAATTTCTTTAGTTTTCATAAGTTTCATTTTGTCTGAAATTTGAATTTTCAAAACCCAAAGTTCGTCTGTTACTGAAAACTTCTTTCAGACACTTATCAAAATTCGAATTTTCCTAAACCAAAATTTGTCTGTCAGAGAAGCTTCTCTTTAGACTTGTTCAGTTTCAATACAAAATTCAAATTTCCAAAGCCAAAGTTCGAATTTCCAAGATGACATATCAGTATTAACCTTTCAAACTTCGTCTGTTAGTGGGTGTTTTTCAAATATTCCATGTTTTAACATAGAATCAAGGTTTTAAAACATCTTTTCACCAAATCAAAGTCTTTTACTCAAATCAAAACATTTCTAAACATCCTACATGAATCTTTGCACTGATTTCTCCAGAATTTCTTCACTTGAACCTTTTGTGCACCTTTGATATCTTTATTCTAAGCTCTTGAAGGTTAGTTTGGAATCATCAAAACACTTGATTCAACACTTGTGAAAGCAATCCTTAGTTCGAACATCTATTTGAGTGTTATGTCATAATCAAAAAAGGGGAAAATATTAGATAAATAAAGATTTTGATGAGTTACAAAACACTTAGAGTATGAGAAATATATCAAGGAAGCATATCATGAAGAAAAGAAGTTGACCAAGTGAAGCAAACCTATCACAGTAGCTTAAATTTGATTTGATTGTAATTTTGTTGTTTGATAGGTTAGTGTAGTAGCAAGTGCTTTAATTTTATTTAATTCTTGTTACCACTATTCTTAAATCGAGTTATTTATGCATTAGAGTGAGTGTTCAAAGGTTTTCAAAAGGTTTTTCTGACAAAAGATGAGTTTAGTGGACTAAGCTTATAGGTTTGTTGACTAACCTACTATATTCATTAATGTTTTTGCCTTTGGGAAAGATGTTAATGGACTAAGGGTAACAAGTTAGAAGGAAAAAACTAAGTTTCAGAAATGGTTGTCTCTCTATTAAGGCACTATAGTTGACTAACCCTTGAGGTTTGTCTTCTAACCTGGTCAACTCGAGAGAAACACTTTTTCTAGAAAGGCGGCTTTGTCGACTAACCCTTTAAGTTTGTTAACTAACCTTGTTTTTGAGAAAACCAAGTGTTCAGTCTTAAAAGCTTAGTGGACTAAGGTATAACATCCTAAGAAGGTTTGCCTTTTAACCTACAATGAAAGCTTTCTAGGTAAACTAAGTCTTGAGGCTTTGTTGAGTATCCTTGGTCGTTTTCATGAAAACCCCTTTGTATGGTTCTCACTCCTTTGCTTTAGTTCACTTGATAGTTGACTAACCTGGTCCAACATTATGAAATAGGTCTAACAGCTAGTTGAGGTTTGTGACACTAACCTACATGGTTTGTCAACTAACCTCTAACAACACATTAAATGTTGCAGGTTAACTTTGCTACTCACTTTTAACAACTAGTTCTTGTTTCTAACAATTAGATTTGTCAAAAATTTATGTATAGGACTTCATTTAAGAGGGTACGTAAGAGCATTAAGTGTTACTAAGTTGTTTTACAACTAAATCATTAAAGTTTCATCTCTACTCTCATTAAAGCTTTACACTACGCCAAAACTGGGTTTTATTGGGACAAAAAAGTTGGTGTTTTCTTTTTCTAAAAGCTAACTAAAATATGGCCGGAAGATTAAGCTTGATACTTTTGTTGTCATTTATGAAACAAAGGCCAACTTTAAAGGTAAAAAGCTTTTGTTGGTGTTTGTTAGCAAACACCAACTATTTACTGTTTTAAAATTTTAAAAAAAGTGATAAGGAATGGATCGGTCGTTGATAAAAAGTAATCTAATGGCTCACATGCTCACCTATCCTTCCTATTCTAGTTGCTCAATTTTTCATAGAGCGCATGTCTTCGCCACTTGCAATTTGTTTCTCTCTCCCTTCCTCATCGGCACAAATCACTCTTCTCTCCCTATTGTGTTAGATAAGCTGGCTTCCCAAGAGGGGGGGTGAATTGGGAAGATTAAAAATTTTTCTACAAAACGTCAAGAAAGTGAAGAAAGCAAAGTGTGATGGTAAAACAGAGTATAAATGAATAAATAGTAAAAGTAGTAGTAGGGAAGAGAAGACTCAAATATTTATCCAAGTTCGGTCTCTCAACTTGACCTACGTCCAGTCTCCAAGTCACCACTTGAGATTTTCCACTATTCTGCAAGAATTCTGTGGGCTTCTTGCAAATGCCTTAGTACAAAGTTGATGCTCTGTTTCTAGAGCTCACACTTTCACTCTTTGCACTCTCACTAAGTACTTCCCCAATCCCTTGTAATATCCCCTCATAAGAAAATCTTTCTTCCAGATGAAGATAAGATTGTGTACAACAAATAAACTCTCTTAATCAGAGTGAATATGAAAGTTGGAGTACAAAGTTTGAAGCATGTGAGAGTAAGAGACTTTGAATAGATGATTTGGCAGAGTTTCAGTATATACAAAATAATTTTGTTACCCACATCTTCAAATGAAGTTCTATTTATAGATTTCTTCCTCAACTATACGTTAGAGACAAGATCTAGCCGTTAGAGACATTATCCAATGGTTACACTGAGAAACTATCTGTTCACCAACCGCATTTAATGCTTTTGACACTCAAAGTTTGAATTTCAATTGGTCAACAAACGAATTTCGCAGAAACCGAAAGCTACAGCCTTTAACGTTGAACTCCTAAAGTTCGTCTGTTATGAAGCAAAATTCAAATTTTCATCTTTAGAAAATGATTCTATGTTGGAACATATGAATTTTCATGTTTAAAGTCGTTCTGTTAAGTGTGAACAGTAATTTTAATTTGCTACAGTGCCTTCAAAATTCAAAATTTGGAACCCCAAAATTCATCTGTCAGTAACTGGTTTAATGAGACATAATAGTTCATCAATTCGAAATTTGAAATTCAAATTTTCAAAGGGCAAAGTTCGTCTGTCAAAGAGACCTCTTTTCAAACTTACTTTAAAGTTCAAATTTCTGAATTTTGTCATTCGTATGTCAACATATCAACACAACAGACTCACAAGCTTTGTGTCTGAAATTCAAATTTTCAAGTTCAAAGTTCGTCTGTCAGTCAGTGAGCAATTTTAAAGCTCTTTTTAAATTTGTTTTCAGATGAACTTTAACATATTCTCAGATGAATTTTTCAATTTTCATAAGTTGCATTTTATCTAAAATTCAAATTTTCAAAAGCCAAAGTTCGTCTGTCAGAGAAAGCTCTTTTCAGACATGTATCAAAATTCAAATTTCTCAAGTTAAAATTCATCTGTCAGATAAGACTCTTTTCAGACTTGTTCATTTTCAATACAAAATTCGAATTTCCAAAGGCAAAGTTCGAATTTTCAAAACAGTAGATCTCTATAAACCTTTCAAACTTCGTATGTTGGTGGGTGTTTTTCAAATATTTCATGAATTAACATAGAATCAAGGTTTTAAAATATCTTTTCACCAAATCAAAATCTTTTACTCAAATAAAAACATTACTAAATATTCTACATCTATTCTTACATTGATTTTTCTAGAATTCCTTCACTTGAACCCTTTTGTGCACTTTTGATATCTTTATTCTAAGCTCTTGAAGGTTGGTTTGGAATCATCAAAACACTTGATTCAATATATTGTTCATAGATCACTCTTCTCATCCTTTAGATTCATACTCCACTGCTCCAGTCGATCTACAACTTGGCAAAAGAAAGACAAGAAAGACGCAAGATAAAGTAACATGAGGAGAAATACTAGATCAGATCTGGGTTTTGACTTGACCATGGGATTCATTAAAGCTTTGTGAGAGAGTAGAATAACGAGACCAGACCTTGAACATGCACAAATTGACAGTGGTTTCTGTAGATTAAGTAGAAATTTTGTTATCTAAGTTCTGGTACATTTGTTTTGTAAGGTTTATCTGGTAACCCAAGATGGGGGTGAATTGAGTGATGCAAGATTTTTGCCCATTTTTAAGCACAACACACTTTCACAAAGAGAAGCACTAAAAAAGATTATCAGAGAATGATGAGAGATATAGATGAACTAATAAAGTAAAGAATCAGGTACAATAATTTATCCTAGTTCAGCTTAAACCACTTGGCCTTTATCCAATTCTCAAGCCACCACTTGAGATTTTCACTATATCCCACAAGTTTGATCCAGGCACTTGTGAAGCCTCAGTACATCCCTTAAGTTTCAGTAGGCACTTGTAAAGCCACTCTCCCTGTTAGTTCAGCTGGCTTCCCAAGAGGGGATGAATTGGGAAGTTTGAAATTTTTTCGCAAAAAGGAAATACAATAGTGATAATAAAATATTACTAAAAAATAGAGTATAAGGAATAAAAGGCAATAAGAAGAAGACACGGTGATTTATCCTAGTTCGGTTTACTCCACTTGACCTACATCCAGTCCTTAAGCCACTACTTGAGATTTCTCCACTATCTCTTGTAAGATTTGAATCGGTTCTTGCAATGACCGCAGTACAACACGAGCCCAAACCTTGAGATGAAACAAACTCTCTCACTCTTCTCACTCAAGAGTAAGAATACCTCTCTTAGTGTATTCCCATGCTAAGCACTATCTACAAGTGTGTAGAAGTTAACATAATGAAAACTCTCTCAAAAGAGTGGATATGAAAGTTTAAGTACAATGAATGAGCTAAATAGAGGGTAGGTAAGCTTTGAATAAATAAAAAATCTAATCAGCAGAGTTTTGGCATATATTTTTGTTTTTCTCATTACCTAACATCTTAAATGAGGTCCTATTTATAGTTTTGAAGAAAAACTATCCGTTGGAAGCAAAGAGGAGCCGTTACTCTTAGAAAAATAGCTGTTCACCTACTGCATTAAATGCATCTGACAGAGGTTGTACGAATAAACTCCTTAGGTTATGTGAATAATAGGTAACTGTTTATTTTTCTTTTCAATGTAGAACTTTCATTATGTGGATAACTTAGCTAGGTTATGCTGATAACGTGCTTTCCAAAATGACTAAATTTTAGCTCAAAATCATTTTCTTAAGCTGAGTTTTTCTTAAGCTTAGGTTATCAGGATAACCTCCCAAGGTTATATGAATAACCCATTTTGCTAAAGAGGAGCCATGTGTTCTATAACATAAGTTATGTGAATAATCTCCCTAGGTTATGCGGATAACCTGTTTACCCGAGGATAGTCCAAGTATTCTGAATTATAGTTTATGCGGATAACCTGTTTAACTGAGAAGAGTCCAAGTACTCTGTGACATACATTATGTGGATAACCTGCCTAGGTTATGCAAACAACAAGCTGCACAATACAATTGGCCTTCACTGTTCACTCCCTTATGCAAATAAGATGCATACTTTATCAAGATAACCATCTGAACAGACTTGAGAACATGATCTGCAAGCTATGTTATGTGGATAACCTCAATCCATTTTCATGAAATTGAAGAATGGACGTTGGAAAAGCTTTAAGATTGAGTCTTTATCCCTATAACCTTCAATGGTTATGCGCATAAGGAAAAACATTTTTATGAAAATAAGGTAAACACTTAGAAACATCTTTGAAATTGAGAGCTTATCCCCATAAGTTAAAACATTTTCATGAAAACATAGTGAACACTTAGAATCATTTTGAAATTGAAGCTTTATCCTCATAAGATAGCTCTTTTCATAAAAATCATTTTGAAATCATGAGCTAATTATTAATTATTCAATTAGTCATCTTATTTAATATTAGGTGAATTCAAATTTGAAGTTTATCTACCTTCTTTTACAAATATCTTCCTAAAAGATGTGAAACAGTTCTCCAATCTTCAGGAAAGTCCAACTTTGTTCTTCATTTAGCTTGTGTTTCTTTGATATTGGATTTCCAAGCTCATTTGTTTAGAATCATCAAAACATCTGAATTAACACTCCCTACACCCTCACAAGATGTGTAAATCCCTTAGTATTTCCCCATACTAAGATTCTACCCAAAAAATGTAGAAGTAAAGATTACTGAGTAGAAATTCTCTTTTAAAGTAGATGATATTGGAGATTGTGCCTAGGCTAATCTTGTATTATGAATATTGTACTTCATTATGGAAAATGAGTTTTTTCTTTTATTACATAATTATATTATTTGCATGTTTTTCTTTATAATAATATCCTTAGATAAATCATTTTATCCTAAACATCACTAGTCAATCATCTTTATGGAAACAATGATAAACTAAGGCTAGTATGATTTTGATTGATGATTATGTGTTAATCATGTATGAAGACACAAATCAAAATCATAAGCACCAGTTAGAGAACAGGCGCTAGATCGACCCGTTATAAGATAGCTACATGTATTAGATCATAAACATTTCTCATATATATAACCATGTCACTGAGCCCTTAGACTTGAGATCTCTATAGCTTCCTACATGAGGAACACTATGCTTTGGCATAGTCAAAAGTTACCTTTAATCAGGTGATCATAAAGGCTATGATCAAGCATAGTGTAATTCATGTAGAGGAAGATGAATGGTCAAGATGAAATTTGTCCCTCTGATTAATGGAGAGATATATCTGGGCCCCTCGATAAGTGAGTCAGAGAAATGCATGGCCGTGCTCAAATGGAAAAGTTTCCATTTGTTCTGTTAATCTGCTCAAAGATCGAGAAAGTGATGTACGAGTAAGATAAGAATAACATTTTCATGCCTCATACTTGACTTAGATATCGCGAGATAAAAGGGATGTGATAGGGTTGTATGATAGGTTGCATTGGATCGCCGATCTCATATGATTTGGGTAGTCACAATGTCTTGCTAGAAGTCACTTATGACTTATGGGTACTGTAACATCCCTAAAAAGTTAGATAACTAAAAATGCATAGAAAAATTATAAAAATAGGCAAACACCGTTTTACGTGAAATAGGGCAAAGAGATCATTTTTTCCGGTGGGATTGGAAAAATGAAAAATTATATTTTTGCCCATAAGAATTATAAAAATGACAATTATGTCCTCAAACATGTAAGAATCACGTGGGGAAGAAAGGTCAAGGTTCTTGAGGGAAAATTACACCTAATGACTTGAAAGTTTTAAAAATTATAAATTTATCCTAGATCAAGGGTAATCTTGTAAAAATACAATATTACTATCAAAACAAAGCTCTTGATGAGAGAAGTCTAATGGTATATGGCACTGAGGGTTAATGTTCAAAAATGAAGAAATAATCAGTGTCGAAAGTTAAAAAGTAACTTTATACCGATAAAGCTACTTTTTGATCTGGAAAAGCTAAAAAGTCAAAAAGAAAAGCTATTGGACATCACAAAAGGAGCTTTTTAAAGATAGTATAATAAAGTAATACTAGATACAAATTCACTTTAACCTTGTATCAATAAAGTAAATTTACACTGTAAAAAAGTAACTTTACAAGTCCAAGTATAAAGTAACTAGCACAGGGTAATAATGGACTGGAAAAATTATGCAGTGTCTGTACCCCTCATTTAGGACGCACCATAGCACTTCATGGGCTAAAGTTGGAATGCTTAATCATTAAGCAAACTTAATGGCTAAGACTTCATTAATCTTAATCAAATAATTAGCCAAAAGTAAGTATGATTAGTGTTATTATATATACTCCCTCTTTGGTTCATTTTGGCCGCGCATTTGGCAAAGGAAAGAGAAAGAGTGGTCTGCCATTTTGAGAGGGAGTGAGCAGCATGTGAAGGTGAAGAGAAATTGGAGCAAAAATAGGAAGAAAATTCTAGGAAATTGGTAAGTGATTCTCTTATGATTTCCTAGTATTCTAGCATCTTCCTTGGTTGTTTTGCTTAAGTTTCCATGAAATATTTCCTTCCCCACCACTAAAGTTTTTTTTCTAAGCTTGAATAAGGGAGGAAAATTGTTTTAAAATCGTAAAACCATGATTTGGTGTGAGATTTTGTAAGAGGAAGCAAGCAAGCATAGCATGATTTGAGTAAGTTTTGAGAAAAGCAAATTTCTTTTCCTTTGGGGTTTATTTTGGTCAGAATAGAAGGCCATCTTAGAGTGGAAATTTTATTATTTTGATGTCAAAAATGGATTACCATGACCGAAAATCTTAAAAATAAGTATATGCTTCATGGTATAGACTAAGATAAATAACTTGGACAATTAAGGGTTTTAAGAGTTTCATTTGAGCCATATGTGTTATATGTAACACCTCTATTTAGGATCATTTCCTATGTATTAGGCCTCATTAGAGACCAATTATACTTAATTAAAAGCTTGAATCACATAAATGTTATAATAAAATTTTTTCAAATTTCGGGTACTATTCATTTAATCAAATTTCTTTTTCCTGACTGAATTTCAGAAAATCATAACTAATTCAATAAAAATCATTTGAAATTGATTAAAGTCTCTATGGATGTCTTAAAACATTATCTACATGGGAAAAATATCAATCGAAGAAATTAATTGGCTAATTTGCACAGTAAATTTTGTGAATCTCTACTACTCATATGGTCAATTTCAGAAATTCCCGTTTTCTAGGCTAATTTTGAAAATTCACTATAAATCGTACACTCATCTAAATTGAGTGATATTTCAACCATATGAAATATATTTCTATCTAGTTTTTAAGAATATATAACATTCATACTTTATAAATCAGAAATCCTATACTATAGCATGATTATTTGTTAGTAGTCAGAATGACCATTTGCATCATAATACTTACAATACAAAAATTGTAAGATATTCACATGACCATATTTCATCTTCATATCATGCCATACATTAGCTAGGACTTATAGGAACATAAAAACTTGGAGAAACATATTTATTATCATATTTACAAATTTATACAAAAGCTCAAAATCCATGGCCAATGCTAGCTTTATCAATTTAAATACCAAATTCTTTATCCTTTCCCTTCTCTTCCTTGGAGTTCTTGCCATTGTTGCTACCTAATCATGGTTAATATGTGGGAGGGTGAGATTCAAAGGATCTCAGTAGATAAATCCCATACATGCCATCATATCATCACATTGAGCATGAAAATATCAAGTAAACATAGTTCATCACATAGGCACATTGGAAACATATACATTTTATAAAAATTTTGGCAGAGTTTCATTTTGTAAAATGGACAACCCAGGCCTCCAAACCCCTCATACAACTTAGCCAACAACATAGAAGTATCATAAATCAACATTTCATATATATGTCATAGTGTCAAATATCAAAGGAACAATAATGACAATGTGATGTTAGTAAGAGGATTATCTACCTTATAGTACTTCCTTGCTTCCCACACTTTGTCCAACACTTCTTGGACCTTCTAACACTTCTCCAAGATTTCTTAGGCTTCCTCAAACCTAAACATATCATCAAAAAATTACTCAAACTAATGATTCCATGACTTTCTTCAAAAAGTGTTCATGAAACCATAATTCTTCAAAAATTCACCAAAAATTTATTCCTAGCTACAAAATGATGAATTATACCTCTATTCCATGTAATTTTTCATGAGGAATCCAAATATGGCCTCAGAATTACCAAATTCCACCTCTAGGTATTGTTACTATTCATTCAGAATTAAGCCTCAAAACCTAAAAATTTCAGTTTCTTAATCTTAAGCTTTTTCATGAAATCATCACTTGTTCCTAAGGTTTTGGACCATGGGGAACCCATTTTTGAGGTCCAATTTATGAAATTCCAACCCTAAGTGTGAACAGTAGCTCATCCAAAATCAGGAAAATTCAAGAAAAATTGCTATACTTTGTTATACAACAAACTACTTGCATATTCAAGCTTTAAATGAGTATTCTAGCATTTCCCCTAAATTTGATGGTTGAAAAACTCATTTTCTTATTAAATCAAGGTTTGGATGAAACTCTAAGAGAATGGAGAATAATTTCTAATCCATGAACCATGCTTCAACCCTTACAACTAACAAGCTTGAAGTAGAGAAGCAACTTACCAATTAAGCTTTCAATTTTTGCCTTGAGTTTTCTCTTCTCTTTTCTCTCTTTCTCTCTTCTTTCTCTGCGTTTTTCTTCCTTTATTTTGGCTACTGAATGCTCATGAAAGTACAGAAGAAAGAGGGTGATTAAGGGACTTAATTATGTAGCTTAACCATGATTAACTCTTAATTAAGCTTAGCTTACTTTTTGGTCAAAATTTCAACTCCTTCTTGACGAAGTTTTGGGGAAAAAATTGGCTGCCCAAGCTGCCCAATTCAGAGGACAATAAGTGGTGTTTAAATGTCCAAAATTGGTCAATTTTTCCTAGTCCAGATATGTTTTGAGCCAGGTAATTTTTAACCGTACCGATAAAACTACTTTTTATCATAATTTAGCATTTTTGGGCTATAGGACTATTCTAATTTTATTTTTATATTTCCATAATTATCCTGTACCAACTTATATCTATGGATGGCTTATATCCTGTCCCAGTTACCTTTTAATTATCGATGGGGCCCATAATTTACTTTATCAGTTTATTGTTATTTTTGGACACTCGACACTGATTATTTCTTTATTCTTGAGCATTAACTCTCAGTGCCATATACCATTGGACTTCTCTCATCAAGGGCTTCGTTCTGACAGTAATTTTACATATTCACAAAATTGCCCTTGACCTGGGATTAAATTATAATTTCTGAAACTTTCAGGTCATTAGCTGTAATTTTCCCCAAAGGCTTTTTAACTCTTTCTCACGTGGATTTTATATATTTTGGGACATGGGTGTCATTTTTGAATTTTTTTAGGGGCAAAAACATAATTTCTCATTTTTCTATCTGACTGGGAAAAATGTCCCCTTTGCCATTTTTCACGCAAAATGGTGTCTGTCTATTTTGACAAATTTCTTGTATATTTCATGTTATCATTTATTTCTTCCTCTTTCATTACTTTATATCCAATAAAATTTTGGGATGTTTCATTGTACTATGGAATCAATGGTTTGAGCCTTTATTCAATGTTGTCTAGGGACTTAAGGAAGTTGGAGCAAGCTTGTGCAACCATTGAAAGCATAAAGTATAGCCAAGGGTAGTCACTAAGGTAGTTAAGTCCATTTATTACTTTGTATTTTTTCACTATATTCATATGATGTTTATATGATATATTATAATGAATTTGAGCTGCCACAATGTTTATATGTTCACATTGTATAATATGAGGGGTTTTAATCCCCGGGATGTCCATTTTTTAAGTCATTATGCTACCAAAATTTTAATGACCAATGTGGTATCTTGATGTTTGAATGTGATTTATTGTGATCTATTTTGTGAAACTAATGTCATAATGCATTGAATGTGACTTGCTACTGAGATTGTCCCTAATCTCACCCCCTCAAATATCCCAAATGATAGGCACGAGTTATGGCAATGGAGTTCAGAGAGCTAAGGAGAATGAAGAAGAGAATTGATGCTTGATGCCGTTTTCAAGATGTGAGTGTATATATTGAAGTACTGTATAAAATCATGTGTATGCTTTTAAGAACAGTGTTGTTATGTTATTATGCTCTTATGAGGATTATGAAATGTATGGTGTAGATTGGAACATGGAATGATCATGTGAGCATGTTATAAGGCTTATTTTCCATGTTATATTACTAAAAGCTCATTCGGTAGCAATAAAAGTTTAGTCAATACTTTTTGACCAAAACAGGGTAAATAGGTTAAGTGTTATATATGCCTTGAAAGTAGAAAGAACCAAAGAGCAAAAGAACACTGAATTTGGACTAGTACATGAATTATGGTGAATTTTTGAAGACAATGGTTAAAACAAGACAGTTCTATGAAAACTATGATTTTTACCATCTGTACTATTTATTTTAAAGGCAGCAGAAATTCGTATAGAACTCCAAAAAAATCAGTGTAAGCATGTATGAAAATATCTATGCTTTGAGTTTAATATGCCACTGGTTTGAGTTCAATTGAAGCTGGACAATAAGAGATATACATGTTTTCCTATAACTGTTCTAGTAAAAGTGAGTTTCTGACCCTTATTGATTTAAGTTGGAATCATGCCCTACACAAGTAAATTAAATGTATAAGAAAAATATAGCTGTAAGTAGACATATAGAGATTTCCAATGGTATATAGAATGCATGATTTGGCTTAGTATAGTGTTAGATATAAATTTTTAAATTTATGACCAAAATCCTGGAAAAGAAAAAAATGATCATTTGAATAGTGAAAGTTTGAGCAAAATACTATATGAATTGGCCCTGACAAATGCAAGTTTCATATTTTTCCCTTGTAGATCATGTTTCAAGCTTCATTTAGAGACTTGAATCACATTAATAGAATTTTTCTGAAATTAGTTATGATGTTTCAAAATTTGTCCAAAAAACTTGGTACCAAATGAACAGTAACTCATTTTTTTACTTTAATTATTTTGGGACCCTTTGATGATTCAAGCCTCTAACATGAGTTATTGGGATATTAAATATACTATACTACTTGGAAAAATGTATGATAAAGTAAGGTGCTACAGGTACAATAGTGTCATTGGCCCATTGTCAACGTCATATGGGCGTACATGATCACACACAAGAACAAACCAATTAGAGTCAGAATGTCTAGATTC
The DNA here is from genome assembly GCA_026686845.1 of Adenanthera pavonina. Lineage (NCBI taxonomy): Eukaryota > Viridiplantae > Streptophyta > Magnoliopsida > Fabales > Fabaceae > Adenanthera > Adenanthera pavonina. The sequence goes on along the minus strand of JAIVEN010000019.1, from coordinate 1,911,830 downwards.
ATTGAACCTAAAATGTATCTAGATTCAATGAATTTAACATTCAAATTTAGGGTGGAGGAATTTTATAAATAAATATATTTCATATATATATATTATAAAATTCAAAATATATATATGTTTGATATATTAAATATATTTTGAAATATATATATCATTTAATTAATTTAAATGAATTAGTTTTAAATTTTAGTTCTATGTGAAAGATTTAAATTTAAACTCATGTGATAATTTAAATTTGATTTATGTGATAAATTCAATTTAAATTTGATTTTAGATTTAGATTAAGTAGTTAGTTTAGATTTAATCTATTAGATATATTTAAATTTAAGCTAATCTATTTAATTAAAATTTGATTTAATTTAAATAATCATTTTTAAATTAATCAAATTAGAAACTGTATCTATGTAGGGATAGAGACTAGGGTTACCTAGGATACAACAATTTTCAAAAGAGAGTCTCCTCCCACCCTAGAGAGATAGCAGCCATAGACTTAGAGAGCAAAAGTGTATGGACGAACATAGAGAAAGAACAGTACAAATGTTCACGAACAATGGTGCTAAAACGCCATTCGTGTGGATACTGGTAGAGACAGCTAATCAGTAGTGTCAACTCCTAAGGTCCAATGTAGATGAAGAATATGAAAAGCCACAAATCAAAAGTAAAATTTTCTTCTACATCACGATTTAAGCAACATTGATGGATCCATGAGAGGAATTTTGGTTGTGTTATTCCACTGCACATATACCAAAATTCCCAAAAGATGATATATCGAAAGCCCACTCTAATGAGATGGGTTTAACTACGAATGCTGATACAGAAAGATTTCATGTCTTGTAGTAGCATTTTGACATAACTCTCTTAATTCTGTTACCCATAAGTTCAAATGAGGTTCCATTTATAGATTTGTGGTTTAATTATTCATTAGATACAAGATCTATCCGTTAGACACAAGTTCTAGCAGTTACTCTTCAAAAAGAGTTGTTAACCAACCGCATTAAATGCATTTGTCATTACAACATTCGAATTTTAGGGCTCAATAAACAAATTTCGCAAAGTCAATATAGTTTCGTGTTTAACATTGAACTTCATAAATTCATCTGCCACAGAATGAAATTCAAATTTTGAGTTTGCCAAAATTAACTCAAATTAATTTATGCGAATTTTCACATTGTAAGCATGTCTTTAAGTTTAAACAGTTGTCTCAAGTTTTTACAGTGCACTTCAAAATTTGAATTTCAGAAACTGAAATTCGTCTGTTCAGAGGCACATTTAACATGATATAGAAGGGCTCTCTTTGAAATTTGACTATTGAACTACAAAGTTCATCCATCAAAGGCATGCTCTAATGAGACTCACAAGTTCTCATTTGAAATTCGCACTTTGAAGTTCAAAGTTCATCTGTCAAAAGAAGTGACTTTGAACTTACTTTGAATTTCACCAACATTCGAATTTTGACTAAACTTCATGTAAATTTTGCACACTTTCACTCATATTGCTTAGCCCAAAATTCAAATTTCAAAAGCTGAAATTCCTTTGTTAGAGATGAAACCTCTGTATCTTCAAATTTCACTAAGTAAAGTTCAAATTTTATACAAAATAAACATGAGTCAAACTCAAAATTTGTGTGTTAGCCAATATTTCTCAATTCTAACACAAGCTAACATCAAATTTACTTAATCTAACTTGTTTAAAATATATGGTAACGAGATTAAGTAAATTTCAAAGATTAAACCACCTCATGACCTAAGTGAAAAAAAAAATATACCTAATGGTTAGGTCTTCAAAAGTTCAACTCTACTTTCACTTGGTCATTCCTATTCTTGGTATGCTCCCTTTTGATCTTCCATTATTAGAGCATCATTTCTCTTCTTCTTCTTTGAGTGAGACATGATATTGATTTCTCTTTCTTTACTCCAATGCTCACTCTTCTTGTTTGGACAATCCAATTTATATATTCAACTTGTATTATAAAACATAAGAGCATAGTGGATATATCAGTACATAGCATGATACATACATTATAAATATAATTGAATACATGCTAATGCACATTTTACTTCTTTAAGGACCAATATATATATTAGAACATATGATGCATTTTGTTCCTTATTACTCTCTAAATTTATTATCATCAAAACTTATATTATATTAAACCTAAAAATCTCCCCATTTTTTATGATGACAAATCACTAGTAAAAAATATGCTTCATGAATGATTAACACATATAATGCAATTTAATTCAAATAATTCCAAATTAAGTACATGCATATTTTTTACACAACTTCTCCCCCTATTTTACATCAACAAAAAGGTTTAAAGAAAAATTCTCCTACAATTTTTCTCTTCCTATTTGTAAGGTTATACCAATAAACACAAATGTCTAGGTTGTTTCAAGCACACATAAAGGCACAAACTAAAATGCAAATCATCATCAAAATCTTATTATGCACTGCATGATCAGATTATGCCAATTGTTACTGATATAAAAAATGATACTAATTGTTAATGATATCAAAACTAATATCAGTTGTTGCTTGAAACTATTATAATACCAAATGTTTTTATGCTTCTTTGTTAATATAATCATGATATGCATACACCACACGAGGTATCTAAGAGTTGAAGAGTTGTTACCTTCTTCCTTTAAGATCAATGAGAGATCAAGCAGTAAAACTCTTCACAATAAATGGGGTGAGTTAAATCATAGGCAAATTAAATACAGAAAATGGTCCCTCTCAACCTATGCATTTCATATGATAAGAATTAAGAAAGCACAATGCAACAAACAAGAATGTTCATATAAAAGCACATGTTGAGATTTTTCTTTCAAATTAGGAAGAGTTCTTAAAAAACTTTACATGCAAAGTTATAAGCTCCTCTTAAGTATGAACATTTATTCAAACATACATGCTTTTCAGATCATCAATCAGTAAGCAAGAGAAATTATGAAAAGTACACAAGTTTGGTTATACAAGTAAAGAAATGAGCTTGTGCAAACATTGAACTCCTTAATATGCACCAACATATTTAGATAGCTCATTATTTGAAAAAGGACCATACCTTATTTTAATAACCTCATGTATCAGCACCAACTAAGCACATATGAAAACTAGTTAAACACTTACAAACTAGCTTGGTTAATAGCTAACTCCTTCCCTTTTTAGTATGATACCAATTGAGCACATCAAATACTCCATCTTTATCAGACTTTCACTATTTAGCTCAATTAGTATCTGCAAAAAAGCCAAAAGGAATATCTTTTTCTTTCTTTAGTACCCTTTCTTACTGGGATCCACTAATGGCCAATTTAAACATTTGAAGCATATATGGGACCAGAGTTCAATCTTACCAAAATGTATATAACGCAATAATTGACTAGGTTAAGGGTTAGAAGTTACCAAAGATCATCTCCTTGTTATTTTTGGCTTGTATGCAGTGTAGTATTGCTTACTTCTTCTTTTTACATACAGACCATTGCCTCTTAAGCTTCTGCTCTTTCCCTTCTCAAGATAAGTAATTTGGTTTCCATTTGAGCTGCTTCCTTGAGATGAGTAAGAGGATTGCTTCCAATGTTTTTCCTTGTGATTTGCAATCGTTGCTTTAGAGTTTTGAGAAGCTTTCCCTTTCAGCATTCTCTTTCTTACACCAATATGTTCTTTCTTCTTGGATTTGTTCTGCACACATGAAACACTAGAAGAATATTTTGGTACCTACTTATGTTTGGGTCCAGGAGAGTTAGTGGTATTCTTTTGAACCTATTTCATGCCTTTACTAAACTATTTTTTCTTATATTACACAGATAAGCAATATGTCCATTTTTCCCAAAATATATACATAATGGTAAGCTGGTCATTACAGTAGGAACAAAGATTTTTTTATAAAGCATAATCTTCTCCTAAGACTCATTTATGTAGCTAGCACTCAACTTGTCAAACACTCTTTTTTGTTTGCTAACTGGAATATTTAACTTATCTTTGCCTTGGGTGAAATTGGCTATCTTTATAGGTAACCCCTCTTTTTCTTTATTTAATCTATCACATGAATCACAAGAGGAAGTGTGTGTGTGGATTTCACAGATACTTTTTGAATCATCTATTTTCTTTTTAAGTGATTCCTTTTCATTCTTTTCCAATTCTAATTTATTTTCTAACGAAATCACTTTCTTCTTACGAAGTGCAAATGCTTTTGTTGATCTAGTTAGTTCATCATGCATTTCATTATAAGCATCTTGCAATTCTTTAAAATAAAAATTAGAATCAGATTTGGAGTCAAAATTTGATACCTCATCATTGAATATTGCCATTAAGCATGGATAGGTATCCACATCATCTTCATCTGAACTGTTGCCCTAGATTGCAGAGTTTTATGCAACTTTAGCCTTATGGTTTTTCGTCTCTACATATCTTCCTCCTTGCCTCTTTGAATGGCACTTCAGCTTATTTGCATGGCATGAGTGCTTTTGTTCCATAAGCTCCTTCTTTATGATTTTGAGGAATCTGCCAAATTTGATGGTCAACTATTTTATCTCGTCTTCCTCATCATCACTACTGCTATCATCACTTTCATAATTAGTATCATCATCTTCTGAGCTCTGTGATGTAGTAGCCTTGAACATTAGTGCTTTCCCTTTGTTTTGTTGCTCCTATAAAAGGTCAAGTCTTCCTTCATGTTCAGCAAGGCTTCCAAACAGTGCAATGACAGATTGATATGATTCTCCTCTTGTTTCTTCAATGGCTATCACTTTTAGTTGTCATTCTTTGGGTAAAGCTCTGAGTATTTTGCGTACTTTCTCTCTTTGTGAGTAGCTCTTTCCCAAAGCTGATAGATGATTGATGATGTGAGTAAAACAAATTTGGAAATCCTTAATAGACTCACCATTAATCATCTTGAACATCTCATATTCTGTTGTGAGAGAGCCAAGTCCATTTTCCTTTACTTCACTAGTGCCTTCATAAGTAATCTCCAGAGCATCCCACATTTCCATAACTGTGTTACAATCTAACACCCTAAAGAATTCATCTTGTGAAAGAGCACTAACTATGGCGAATTGAGCTTTTGTATTCAGCAGCACTCTTCTTTTATCTTCATCATCCCATTCTACATTCATCTTTTCAACAATCCACCCCTGTTCATTCCTCCTCATTGGAATAAAATCTCTATTCTCTATGATTTCTCACATATTCAAGTCCAGAGATTGTAAGAAAAGCTTCATCTTCATTTTCCAATAGGTGTAATTTTGTAAGCCTGATGATCTGCACATACTAGCATCATCTGGAAGAGTTCCTTCTCTAAAGCCAGCTATCTTACTTATTGATGATTAGATCCTTTACTGGAAGTCCAAGCTTTAATGCCAATTATAAGGTTTGGCTGGTCACCTAAGAGGGGGGTGAATTGGGTGATGCAAGATTTTTACCCTTTTTAAGCAAAACCCACTTTCACCAAGAGAAGCAGTAAAAAAGATGAATGGAGGATGATGAGGGATATAGATGAAATAATAGAGTAAAGAATAAGGCACAATAATTTATCCTGGTTCAGCCCAAACCACCACTTGAGATTTTCACTATACCCTACAAGTTTGATCTGGGCACATGTGAAGTCTCAGTACATCCCACAAGTTTCAGTAGGCACTTGTAAAGCCACTCTCCCCACTCCCTTACAAGATGTGTAAATCCCTTAATATTTCTCTACACTAAGATTCTACCCAAAAAATATAGAAGTGAAGATTAAAGAGTAGAAACTCTCTTTTAGAGTAGATGATACATTAAAAGCTCACTCTAATGAAATGCTGATACCGAAAGATTTTATGCATTGGAGCAACATTTTGGCATAATTCTCTTAATTTTGTTACCTATAAGTTCAAAATGAGGCTCTATTTATAGATTTGTAGTTTAACTATTTGTTAAACATAAGATCTATCAGTTAGATACAAGTTCTAGCCATTACTCTGTAAAAAGAGTCGTTAACCAACCACATTAAATTTGTCTATCATTGCAACATTTAAATTTCAGGACCTAATAGACGAATTTCGCAGAGTCAGCAAAGTTATGTGTTTAACTTTAAACTTCAGAAATTCATCTGTCACAGAAAGAAATTTGAATTTCAAGTTTGTCAAAGTTAACCCCATGTTAGTTTATGCAAATTTTCATATTGGAAATATGTCTATTGAGTTTGAATAGTTGTCTCAAGTTTTCACAGTGCTCTTTGAAATTCGAATTTTAGAAGCTGAAATTCATCTGTTCAGAGGCACGTTCAACATGATACATGTAAGGTTTAGTATAATATAAGTTTTGATGATGACAAATATAGAGTAATAAGGAACAAACGCATTATATGTATCTGACATATATAATGTTCCTTAAAGAAGTAAAATACATATTAGCATGTATTTAATTATGGTTATAATACATATATCATGCTATGAATAAATATATCCATTATACTTTTATAATGAATAATATAAGTTGGATATATAAACTAGACTAACTACTTGGTTTGTAAGTGTAATATATTAAATGTAGGTTGGTCCAAGTAAGAAGAGTGAGCATTGGAATACAGAAATGAAAATCAATATCATGCCTCACTCAAGAAGGAAGAAAAGAAAGGATGCTCTAAAAATGGAAGATCAGAAGGGAGCATGCCAAGAAGAAAATGACCAAGTGGAAGTGGAACTCAACATTTGAAGACCTAGTCACTTGGTATATTTTGTTTTCACTTAGGTCTTGAGGTGGGATTAATCTTTGAAAATTACTTAATCTTGTTACCATATGTTTTAAATGAGTTAGATTAAGTATGTCTGATGTTAGCATAAGTTAGATTTGAAAAACTCTGATGACAGACGAATTTTGAGAAGTTAAACTTCATATACTTTGTGAAAATATGAACTTTACTGACTGAAATTTGAAGTTCCAGAGATATTACCTCTGACAGATAAATTTCAAGTGTTGAAATTCGAATTTCGAGTCAAGCATAGTTAGTGAAATATGGTTTTCAAGAATCTAGAGTTTGACCTTTGATTAGTTTTTTTTATATATCTCTCAAAATACATATGGCTTTGATGTAAAAATTATTTCATATGAAACTAGACTTAATAAGCTTTTCAAAGAAGGTTATTTCACTCAAAATGAAGGTCATATGAAAAAGCTATGGTTATTTAAAGTTGAGTAGTAAGATATAAATTTTCAGTTTTGACCTCTTCTCACTATTTCGATCATATCTCACAAAATATATTTGTTTTTGAAGTGAAAATTATTTCATTTGAAAGTAGACATTGAGAGATTTCGAACCATAGGTCATTTGATTAATTTGGAGTTAAATGAGAGAGTTATGGCTTCTGTAAAATTGTCTACAGTGCAAAATTTGAAGTTACGTAGGTTCTGTTGCGATAGATGAATTTCGGGCCTCCGAAATTCGAATTTCGAAGAGAACCTTCGTGCAAAGTTGAGCTTGCCATTGACAGACGAATTTTGGCTTCCAAAATTCAAACTTCAGGCCCAACAGATGAATTTTGGCTTTGAAAATTTGAATTTCGAAACACCAGAATGTGAAAATACTTCCAGAAAAGCTAACAGACGAATTTTGGCTTCCAAAATTCGAACTTCAAGTATAACAAATGAATTTTAGCTTTGAAAATTCGAATTTCGAACATCCAGAAACATAGAAATACTTATGGAACAGCCAACAGATAAATTTTCACATCCAAAATTCGAATTTCAAAAGGAAAAACTTGTGCCATATTGAGTTACTCACTGACAGATGAATTTTGTGGTTCCAAAATTCGAATTTTGAAGGCACTTTAGCAAATTAAATTTACTGTTCACACTTGACAGAACTACTTTAAACTTGAAAATTTGTATGTTCTAACATACAAATATTTGTCAAGATGAAAATTCGAATTTCAGCTTTGAACAGACGAACTTTGAAGTTCAACACTAAAAACTTTAACTTACGGTCTCTTCGAAATTCGTCTGTTGACATCCAAAATTCGAATTTCAGAATGTCAGAAACATTAAATGTGGTTGGTAAACGGATAGTTTTGCAAAAATAACCGTTGGGTAACATCTCTAACGGCTAGATCTTGTGTCTAATGTCTAATTACACTACAAAACTATAAATGTAACATCATTTGAACTTATGGGTAACAATCTAAAGAGTTTTTATGCGAAAATACTGTAACCATTTGTAAAGTCTTTCTATCACAGCATTGTTTGAAAAACCCACCTCAATAGAGTGAACTTTCAATGTATTATCTACTTTTCAAGAGAGTTTTCATTCTGTAAACATTTCTTTCTACATATTCTGGGTAGAATCTTAGTGTGGGAAAACACTAAGGGATTTACACATCTTGTAAGGGTGTGGGGAGAGTGGCTTCACAAGTACCTACTGAAACTTGTGGGAATGTACTGAGGCTTCACAGGTGCTCGGATCAAACCTGTGGGATATAGTAGAAAATCCCAAGTGGTGGCTTGGGGACTAGATGTAGGCCAAGTGGTTGGGCTGAACCAGTATAAATTGTTGTGTATTGTTCTTCATCTTCTCTACTCAGTTGCTGCACACAACTCTCTCTGTTTATCCCTGTTTTGCTACACTCTTAGTGAAATTGGGTTGTGATCCAAAAGAGCGAAAATCTTGCATCACCCAATTCATCCCCCCTCTTAGGTGACCAGTCAACCTAACAATACAGAAGTTCTCTCTTCAAAGTTCAACTATTGAACTATAAAGTTCACCTGTCAGAGGCATGCTCTAACTAGACTCACAAGTTCTCACTTGAAATTCGCACTTTGAAGTCCAAAATTCGTCTGTCAGAGGTAGTGACTTTGAACTTACTTTGAACTTCACCAACATTCAAATTTTGACTAAACTTTATGCAAATTTTGCGCACTTTCACTAATAATACTTAACCCGAAATTTGAATTTCAAAAGCTGAAATCTGTTTGTCAGAGATGAAACCTCCATAACTTCAAATTTCACTAAGCAAAGTTTGAATTTCACATAAAATAAATATGAGCCAAACCCAAAATTCATTTGTTAGCCAATATTTCTTAATTCTATCACAAGTTAACATCAAATTTATTTAATCTAACTCATTTAAAATATAAGGTAACAAGATTAAGTAAATTTCAAATATTAAATCATCTCATGACCAAAGTGAAAACAAAATATGCATAATTGCTAGGTCTTCAAAAGTTGAACTCCACTTTCACATGGTCATTCCCATTCTTGATATGCTCCCTTCTGATCTTCAATTCTTGGAGCATTCTTTCTCTTCTTTTTCTTTGAGTGAGACATGATATTGATTTCCCTTTCTTTATTCCAATGCTCACTCTTCTTGTTTAGACAATCCTATGCTTAATGTATTACACTTACAAACCAAGTAGTTAGTCCAATTTATATATTTAACTTGTATTATAAAACATAAGTGCATAGTGGATTTATCAATACATAGCATGATAATACGCATTTTACTTCTTTAAGAAACAATATATATGTTAGACACATATGATGCATTTTGTTCCTTATTACTCTACATTTGTCATCATCAAAACTTATATTATATTAAACCCAACATGTTCCTCCATTTTCATTATAGTATCAATTTATGTATATTGGGTTGTTGACTTCTTATATATGGTTTTCTTCAATTGAAACACTTTGGGTTTGTTAATAGCTGGGTCCTCTTCTCTGCAACGACTATCATGACACCATTTTTAAAGCGCAATGGCACTCCTCTACCACAAATTTCAAGGCGTCACGATGCCATTTTAGGCATTGTAGTGCTCCTTTCTCACAATGTCACAACGCCACTGTAGCACTTTTCTCTCACAAAACTGGCATCATGATGCCATTTTAGGGCATTGTAGAGCTCTTCTCTCTCAAATGTTAGGGCGTCGTGGTGCCATTTTAGAGCATTGTGACACCAAATTTTTTATAAAAAAAAAAGAGAGAGAGAGGAAAAGATGGTGTTTGCATTGTAATCACCATGTAAAGTGGGCTTTTTAGTTAGCTTTTATAATATAAACATGAACAAAACCCAACTTTAATTGGCGTTTACATAAATACCAATAAAGTCATGACCCCTATTTATCAGCGCTCCAATAGTTGGCATTTTGGAAACACCAATAAAAATAGAAAATAAAAGCCAATAAAGATAATTTTTTGTGTAGTGTTACCAACCCACTTTCTAGAGTGAAAAAGAGTTCTTTATTGTTTCATATCCACTCTTTTGGAAAGATTATCTTGGTAAATCTTTTCTACTACTTATGGGTAAAAAACTTAGTGTGGGAAACACTAAGGGATTGATTACAAACACTCATTATAACGGAGTGTGGATTGGTTCTCAAGTTCTAACGAGAAAACTTCTATATTGTACTATGGCATTGAAAGAACCCGATTGAATCTTGCAAGATAGTGAAAAAATCTTAAGTGGTGGCTTGAGAACTGAATGCAGGCCAAGTGGATAAGCTAAACCAGGATAAACATTTGTGTTTGATTCTCTTTTTCTTAGCTCTTTTCAGTTTCAATTTACTATTTTGTTTTGGTGCTCTTGCATCGTTGCATTTGTTTCTCTCCTTATGCAGTGAAATTTCAAAGGCTCAATTCACCCCCCCCCTCTTGGGTATTCTAAATATACTTTCAAATTATCTTAGATCCTAAGCCACCAAGCTTGAAATCAAGGGCTAGTATCAATTCCAACACTTCAAAAATTGCTGGAACATTCGTTAGACCAAATGGCATCACTAAAAATTCGTAGTGCCCATAATGAGTTCTAAAAACAGTTTTGGGAACATCTTCTACCTTTACCCGTAATTGATGATACCCTAATCGTAAATCAATTTTTGAAAACATAGTGGCACCAGCCAACTGATCTAATAGGTCATCAATTCTAGGTAAGGGCTATTTATTCTTTATTGTTACCTTCTTCAGTTCCCTATAATCAATACATAATCGGAGGCTCCCATCTTTCTTCTTTACAAATAATACTGGAGCACCCCGTAGGGAAACGCTAGGTCTAATGAATCCCTTTTCAAATAACTCCTCAATTTGCTTCTTTAATTCTGCCAACTCAGGTGGGGCCATTCTATATGGTGCTTTGGATATCAGGCCCGTTCCTGGTGCTAAGTCTATTACAAATTCAATTTCTCTTTCCGATGGTAAATCTTTAAAATCCTTTGGAAATACTTCTGGAAATTCCTTTACCACTAGCATCTTTTTAATCTCTTCATCAACTTCCACATTGACTGAAAAGAAAACTAAGTAGGATGAACATCCTTTTCCCAAGCATCTCTTAGCTTGAGCGGTCGATATAAAATTTAGCTTAGTCTCAGTAATTGGAATACTTTATGGGGTAGGCAAGATTATAACTTTGTTTTTGTAGTCGAGAAGAATATTATTGGTAGAGAGCCATTTCATGCCTATTATTACATCTATATCTAGGAATGGCATGCATATAAAATCTAGTGTGGTGCAGAAATGTTCATATTGTACAATACAATATAGGCAGACATGCGATGTGGTTGCTTGGATACCAGTAGGTGTGGACACATGTAAATCATATGGCAATTGAATGATTATCAGACCCAACACTTTAGCACATCTATAGGAAATAAAAGAATGACTAGCACCCAAAATCAAACAAGGTATGCATAAGATAATCATTTACTTTAATCATACCTTCAATGAGATCAGGTGATTGTTGGGTCTCCTGCTGCATAAGAGCGAAGACTCTTCCTTGTGCTTGTGGTCTAGTCCTTGCTACATCTACTCAGCAATCTCTTGCAAAGTGTCCAGGTTTTCCATATCTGAAGCATACATTCTGCCCAGCTAAACATGGTCTTCCACCATGTATCTTGCCACATTGCTCTCACACTAGAGCTTCTTTCTACACGTCTCTCTGTATATCTCTTTGGACAAAACGTCCTCCTCCTCTTTTGCCTCCCCTTCTACCTCTTCTGTTATTCCATGACCTTTTTTGTTTCTTACTTGATTCTCCTTCTTCATATGTAACTTTTCTTGTACTAGTTGGGACAGAAGACATAAAGCCTTTATGATTCAAACTTCCTTCAGTGATCCTACTGACCTCAACTAGTGTATTGAACTCTCTAATCCTCATAGGTGCTACTTTTTCTCTGATAACTAGTTTCAAACCTCTTTCCAACTTCTCAGTCTTCCATCGTTCATCATCATGTTGCTGTAAGTATGTAAAATACCTTGCTAACTGTATAAAAGTAGCTACATACTCATCAATAGACTGATTTTCTCCTTGTCGAAGCATAATGAATTCCACTTCCTTCTCATCTTTTTCTGACAGTGGGAAGTACCTATCATAGAAATACTCTAAAAATATCTCCCATGTCAGGGGTATGTTACGTGCTTGCAAAATTAGCTCTGTGTTTCGCCACCATTGATCTGCCTCTTTCTCAAACATGTAAGTGGCTAACAAAGCTTTCATCTTGGAGGTGTATCCAAAGTCTAAATATCTTTTCAAGACTCTGTATCCAATCCTCCACTACCTGAACATCAAATTTTCCTTCAAAGGAAGGAGGATAATGCTTCCTAAACTGAGCTATAACGTTCTGTTGATTGGCAAAGTCAATCATTACCTGATTCATCACTGTAGCTGGTGTTTCTACTTACTGCTGTGGACTTTGAACTGGCACCTCAGTTCTAACATCAGGACGTTCTCTCTTATTTGCTATAGTCCTCAATAAATTCTCAATAATTCTCTGTTGTTGATCCAATCTGTTCATAATGACTTGCAAGGGATCAACCTGTTATAGAGTACCTTGTTGCAGAATATCTTGCTATGGAGCTCTTCCCTGTTCAGGAGTTGCTTCTCTAGTTTGTCTTATGGCACATGCCATTTTAATCTACACAATATTAAAATCACGTTTATATAATAATCATACTCATAGAACGTATATAAACATATTATTTTATTCACATAGTCACTATATACATGCTTTCCTTAATAATCCTTTCTACATCATCATACATCCATCTTTCCATTCTACCTCTTATACTTGTTATGACTGCTTATATATTACATCTCAAAATTAGCAGTCAGTCAGCGTTCTTTACATATATACATGTTCACATATACATACAACCGACTATCATCTATGAGGAACTAGGACTGTCTAGGAGGTAAGTAGTTACTGGATCCTCCTCAGGTTCCTCTTCCTGATTTTCCTGTACTGGTTTTGGATGTTCCTCATATTGTCCCTCTATTGGGTTCTCATGGTTCGGGAGCTCTACAGGGTCAGTCTCAGCCCATTCGGTATTCTCTAGTTCCATCCTCAGTTTTTCACAGTGCCTCAATTCTCGAAGGCATTCCTGAAAACTTACTGGCCACTCTCTTCTCATCTCATCCTTTACTATTGCCCAATAGTCATCATCATCAGGCAAGCGGTGAGGACTGTATCGATCCATGCTAGCTCAAAGAAAGGCTGACCTTGAGACTCCATAAATTCTTTTGCATCCCTTAACATATCCAGGAAAGTAGTCATTGGGGAGTCCTAATAACTTTGAAGGCTTTCATTATGCATACTCTCTGAGCTTCGTCAGTGGGAACTTCTACAATTGGCTACTTCCCTGAATCACCCTTTTGTATCTTCTCCTTCTTAGCCTTCTTGACTTTTCCCTCAATCATGTAATTCTTAACACAGTGAGCTAAATTTTGGTACTCCCTTCCTTCTAACTTTGCTTTAATGGGTGTCCAAAACTCATCATCTAGTATTTCGTTGAGGGTGGTGATCCAGATCAGCTTTGGGTATTATGTTCCTATTCCTTCCAGAAATGTCTTAACCTTTGACACTCTACTCATGAATGCCATTACTTGCTCTGGTCCCTCTAAGTAAGCTCCATGTTCCCTTGAGTACTTATGTATGATCTGGTAAACTATAAGTTCTACATCTACCGGTCTATCATCTGGGGTATTATCAAGATCCAACAGAAATCTTGCTATGTAGTCCACATCTTCATATACCTTAACTCCCCTTTCCTATGGTAAGGCATCTACAGGAGGAACTACCTATATAGGCACCACTGGAATAACCTCCTATATTAGTTGGGGAATTCCTACTTCATACTGTCCTTCTTCTATATTCTCAACAGGAACCTCGTTGGAGCCTATACTTTCCTCTTGATGGTGTACCTTTGGTACCATCTTAGGCTCTTAATAATCATCTACAACTGAGCTGTTATTTGTTGAAGACATCTTTACTATCCTTTAAACACAATAACAACTAGTTAGACTAATACCAAGGAATAATTTATTTATTACTATTCCTTTTTCCTAAACTTAAACTGTACTAGCCCAAAACTATTACTCTGAAAGCCTAAACCTTCGGCTCTATGGCCCTAAACCTTTAGCTCTGATACCAAAAAGTGTAACATCTCTCTTATGGGCCCATTTTCCATGTATTTAATCATTCTAAAGTCCATTTATATCATAGTAGGATCTTGAATCATAATAAATTTTTTTCAACTTTGGCCCCTATTCATTTAATCGAATTTATTTATTCCGATTAAACTTTGGAAAATTATAACTAAATCAATAAAAATCGTATGTATGTGATTCAAATCTCTAGGTACAGCTTATAACTTTGTCTACATGGGAAAAATATAAGTCAGAGCAATGATAGTACTGATTTGTACAGCAAACTCTGTGAAATTTCATAATCTATACAAAAACTGCAAAATAATCAATTTAATTGGGATTAAAAATAAAAATTTGGCAAATATTACTCACACATCCAATGTGAGTGATCTTTCAACCATTGGAGAGCTCATCCTGTCTACTTTTAAACCATATACACCATTCATACTTTATACATCAAAAGTCCAAATAGTGGCATGTTTACTCTACATAGGTCAAGATGACCATTTATATCTTACTACTTTGCCAAACAAAAGCCATAAAATAGTTACATGCCCGTACATCATTTTCATACTATACCATACTTTAGCTAAGACCTAAGGCATCATAAAAACTTGAAGAAACATACTTAACATCACATTTACAAATTTACACCAAAGGTCAAAGTTCATGGCCATTGCTAGAATTATCAAGTTAATGGCCAAATTATTTCTCCTTTCCTTTCTCTTCCTTGGTGGTCTTACCATTGTTGCTACCTATTCATGGTTAATATTTGGGAGGGTGAGATTCAAAGAATCTCATTAGTTAACACCCAACATTTCATCACATCATCACATTAAGCATAAAAACATCAAGATAACACATTTTGAATACATAAACACATTTGCGTCATATGAATTCATAAAATTTTCGGCAGAGTTTTGTTTTGAAAAATGGACATCCCGGGGTCTCAATGCCCCTCAATTAACTAAGCCAATACACATAAATCATCTCAAAATATCATTGCAATCATATGACAAGGCATAAAGCACATTGAAAACAAACATGATAATATAATGCTAGTATGGGAAATCAACTACCTTATGATGCTCCCTTGCTTTCCAAATTTGGTCCACCACTTTTTAAGCTTTCCAAAACCATCTTGGACCTATCCACATCATCATTGAACCAATTTAACCATTGGTTTTTCTGAATTATACAATACCATACACACTAAAACCCAAATTTTTCACTTAGTTCTCCTTTGATCTTTCTTTGTACAACACACTTCGTCTCAAGGTTTTGGGCCATGGGGAGTCCATTTTTGAGGTCAAAATCATGAAATTCCAACTCTAAATACTCCCCCTGTTATGACCAAAATCTGACCTAAGTGATTGGAAAAGATTTCCTTCAAATCACTTCAAACCATCCATGGATTCATGCTTCTAGTATCTAGTCTATGCTTTTTTCTATTTCTTTCTCCCCGTAATTGGGACATGGATGTCATTTTTATATTTCTTTAAGGGCAAAAATATAATTTTCTCATTTTTCTATCCAACCGGGAAAAATGATTTTTTTATCCTATTTCACATAAAACGGTATCTGTCTGTTGTCATGAATTTCTTGTGCATTTTACATTATCATCAATTATGTCCTTTTTTATCACTTAGTATCAAGTAAAATTTTGAGATATTACAATTTCCATAACTCATTAACTCATCCTATAACATCATTCATTCACTCATTTTATCCTCCATTCATTCATATTAGTTCATTAGTTTGCATTTAGTTAGCTTGCATATAGAACTAGTTGCATTTTAGCTAAACATTCCTTGAACTTTCTTAATCACTTTCAATCATTCCTCCTTTATGAACACAACCTAGGTTGACTACTATACTACATAGTAGTTTACTTAGCTTTAAATTGACCCTTACGACATGGGTCATCAATATCTCACTGGAAACTTCATTGGAAAAATTGTCATCTCTAGAGATCTTGCTAGAGAAGTCACCATCACCGAAAATCGCTGACGGAGCCTCGCCAAAAATAGGAAGGGAAGAAAGGAAGGGTAGGGCAATTTTGTCATTTCACAAAATTTATTTTAGTACACAAGGACCTAGGAACCAATGAGTAGTTTTTGAAACCTTAGGCTGTGTTTGGTAGGAGAGAATAGGGGTGAGGGAATGGGAATGGGTGAGAGAATGAACCATTTCATGTGTTTGGTGTGGGAAATATGATGCCTGGGAATGGATGATTCCCATGTTCATGGGAATGAGCAAACCCACCAAGGAGGTGAGAATAAGTAAACATGCTTGGGTATGGAGCCATTCAGACAAAAATACCCCTCTTAATCCTTTTCATTTTCAAGCAACCTTCTACCCCTCCAAACCAGTCGATGCCCCTCCTTCATCATTCATGGCGTGCCTTCCTCGGTGACAATGGTGACAACATCAATGGCAATAGCAATAACACCGGCGGCAGCGGCTTCAATTGCAACAATGATGACATTGACTAGGTGTGCAAATCTCTAACGATGAGAGGTCTATCAACATAACACCGATGTCACCTGCAAGAGCAATCATCCCTTCAGTTCCAGATCTTCATTGCCTCTTCGATTCCAAATCTGGATTTTTTTTTTCATTTTCTACAAATTTTCTAGATATCAAAATAGGAATGACATTGTGGCAACTAGGTTCATTCTGAAGGTTTTAAAACTGATTGAATGTTTTAAAACTCTCAAAGAAAGCATGAAGAAAGAACAAGAAAAATTTTTCGAAAGATATTTTTATTGAATCTACCATTGGGCATTTAAATACATCAAAACATGATTAAACTAGATAGAAAAATCTATTAAAATCCCACTAAATCAGCAACTACGTGACTAACTACTAACATCCCACTAAATCAGTAACTAAGCGGCTAAATATTAGGAAACACACTTTGACAGAAACAAACTCTATAAATTTATTTTTTTAAAATGCAAGTAATTCCCAAAAAAAAGCAACCATACATTGACAGCTAATGAGGCATATCTCAACACTCCTCCTTGCATTAGTAGCTACACATGCCTAACTTCATCCTTAGTGCTTCAAACTTGTCTCTCAGTAAAGCTTTAGTAAAAATATCAGCCACTTGATTAGAAGTTCTGCAATAAGTTAGTGTGACTTCACCATTTTGTTGAACTTCTCTAATGAAATATAACTTGATATTAAAATGCTTCATTTTGCCATGAAAAACTGGATTCTTGGATATTGCAATGGCTACTTGATTGTCCATGTAAATTGGTGAGCTTTCTTGCTGCATAAACTATAAATCCTGCATAAACTGTAAATCAATCAGTAACTTCCTTAGCCAAAGAGCTTGCTTGACAGCTGCATTTGCTGCTACGAATTCTACTTCTATAGTTGATTGAGCTACTACTTCCTACTTCTTTGAACTCCAAGAAAATACCCCAGAACTTAAAGTGAAACAGCATCTTGAAGTACTCTTCAAATCATCCAGGGATCCTCCCTAATCTAAGTCAAAACAACCTTCCAATTTGAACACTTGATTATGTTTACATTGGATACCATAATCAAGAGTTCCTTTGATATATCTGTTGAATCTAGAGTTTTGACGATTCCAAACCAACATTCAAGAGCTTGGAATGAAGATATCAAAGGAGCTCAAAGTGTTTCAAGTGAAGAAATTTTGAGTAATCCGTGTAAGATTTGTTGTAGGATCACTAGTTATGTTTAAGTATGGGTAAAAGACCTTGATTTGATGAAAAGATGTTTTAAAAACTTGATTTTATGAAATACTTGAAAAATACCTACCAACAGACGAAGTTTGAAAAGTTTACATTGAACTGTCATGTTGGAAATTCGAACTTTGGCTTTGGAAATTCGAATTTTGAGTTAAAACTGAATAAGTCTGAAGAGATGCCTGTTTGACAGACGAATTTTGATTTTCCAAAATTTGAATTTTCATAAGTGTCTGAAAGAAGCTGTTGAGCAACAGACGAACTTTGGGTCTTGAACATTCAAATTTCAGACAAAATGGAATTTATGAAAACTGAAGAAATTCGTCTGAAACAATGTTAAAGTTCATATGAAATCAAGATTGTATTGAGTTTCAAAACTGCTCACTGACAGACGAACTTTGAACATGAAAATTTGAATTTCAGAAGCTAAAGTTGTGAGTCTGTTGAAATGACATGATGACATACGAAGGACAGTGTTTACAAATTCGAATTTTGAAGTAAGTCTGAAAAGAGGTCTCTCTGACAGACGAACTTCACTCTTTGAAAATTCGGATTTCGAAGTAAATGAACTACTGTACCTTTTAAGCCTGCTGCGGACAGATGAATTTTGAGGTTCCAAAATTCGAATTTCAAGGGCACTGTAGCAAATTGAAAACACTGTTCACACTTAACAGAAAAACTTTCTTCTTGAAAATTTGTATGTCACAACATGAAAACATTTTCTAAGTTTCAAAATTCGAATTTCACTTCATGAACAGACGAACTTCAGTACTTCAACGTTGGAAGCTTTAAACTTCGGTTCCTTCGAAATTCGTCTGTTGACCAACCGAAATTCGAATTTCAATATGTCAGAAGCATTAAATGCGGTTGGTTAACGGATAGTTTTTCAGAGTAACCATTGGATAACTTCCCCAACGGATAGATTTTGTCTCTAACGAATAGTTGGGACCTAAATCTATAAATACAACATCATTTGAAGTTGTGGGTAACGAATCAAACTTTGTATGTATTGAAATTCTGCCAAATTTTCTACTCAAAGACTTTTACCCTCTTACTTCAATACTTGTACATCAACTTTCATATTCACTCTATTCAAGAGAGTTTCATCTTTGTATACAATCTAATCTTCATCTAAGAGATAGATTTACTTGTGAGGAGATATCACAAGGGATTGTAAAGCACTTTGTGAAAGTGCAGAAAGTGATTGAGTGAGTTCTAGAAAACAAAGCACTGACGTTGTACTGTGGCATTTGCAAGAAGCCCATTGAATTCTAGCTGAATAGTGAAAAATCTCAAGTGGTGTCTTGGGGACTGGATGTAGGTCAAGTGGAGGACCGAACCAGGATAAATATCAGAGTTCTTCTTCTCTCTATCACCACTTTTTTATCTTACTGCTTTATACTCTATTTTTCTATCATACCTTGCTTTCTTCACTGTTTTCACTTTGTGCAGAAAATTTTTAATCTTCCCAATTCACCCCCCCTCTTGGGAAGTCAGCCTAACTAACAATATCTTAGGACTCTCTTCACAACCTTGTAATGATTCACTGTAGCACAATGCAAAAATCTTGAAAGAACACTTACAGCGTAGAGCATATCAGGTCTTGTTGCAATCAAATACATGAGATAGCCAACAAGATTCTGTAAATGGCCTCTTCAATCTTCTTTACAGCATCATTCTTACTCAACCTCTCCTTTTGATTCATTGGAGTAGCAATAGCTTTACATCCCTCCATGCCAAATCTGTTCAGAATTTCTCTTGCATATTTCTTTTTATTGATAAAAATTCCCTGTTGATCTTGTTTTATCTCCATGCCTAAAAAATAGGCCATAGCTCCAAGATCTGTCATTTCAAAGACTTTTTGCATTTCTTGCTTGAATAAATCAACTTGCTCAACATTGCTTCTAGTCACTAAGAGATCATCTACATATAAAGAGACAATCAATAAGTCAGCATGTGAGTGCTTGATGTACAAGGTTGATTCATTCAAGCTTCTTGTGAATCCAAGGCTCTGCAAATGCTCATCTATTCTACTATACTAGGCTCTAAGACCTTGTTTCAACCTATACAAGGCTTTGTTTAGCAAGTACACCTTGTCCTCTTGCCTTTAAACAGCAAATCCTTGTGGTTGTTCTACAAAAATTTCCTCCTCCAAGTAACCGTTGAGAAAGGCTGACTTAACATCAAGTTGCTACATAGTCCATCCTTTTTGAGCTGCTATTGTAAGTATTAATCTGATGGTGTCTAGGCATGCAATAGGTGCAAAAGTATCTGTAAAATCCTCTCCATACACTTGTGCATAGCCTTTGACCACCAGCCTTGCTTTGTATTTGTTGATGGAGCCATCGACATTCAACTTTGTCCTGAACACCCATCTCACTCCTATGGCTTTCTTGTGTTCTAGTCTATCAACCAAAACCCAAGTTTTATTCTGTAATATCCTAGATTTTTTTTTCTAGATGTTCAAGGTTTAATATTTTAAAATCTATAAGAAATTTGCAAAAATAGGTATACACTATTTGACATGAAATAGGACAAAGAGATTAATTATCTTGGTTGGAAGGAAAAAGGAAAAAATGATGATTTTGTCCCTGAAATAAAAAAAAAGAAAAAGACAAAAAAGGAAAAAAAAAAAAGAAGAGAAGGTAGACAAAGGCGGTGGACGTGAAGATGGATATATGAATTTTGAAAAAAAAAATTACACCTAATGACCTGAAAGTTTTAAAAATTATAAATTGATCTAAATTAAAGGCATTTTTGTAAATATGAAAAACTATATTCAAAATGAAGCTCTCAATCAGCTAAATCCAATAAAATATAGTATGAAATTTATTAAGATCAAAATAATATTTATTGAGTAATTAGGGT
The DNA here is from genome assembly GCA_026686845.1 of Adenanthera pavonina. NCBI lineage: Eukaryota > Viridiplantae > Streptophyta > Magnoliopsida > Fabales > Fabaceae > Adenanthera > Adenanthera pavonina. The sequence goes on along the minus strand of JAIVEN010000019.1, from coordinate 1,890,865 downwards.
TTAATATTAATGTTTTACATGATAAAAGTCAGTTTGGACTGCAAGAAGAGGTAGTATTAATTCAAGAAAAATTAGTAAGCCTTAATAAAATATATTTTGGGTCAAGATAATAATTTTAGACTAAAAATAATAATTGGATAATCCTTTACCAATTTAATGACAATTTTGGCAAAAATACTCAATTGGTACGGGTAAATTTAATCGGTAAAGATATTTTGATCCATTAAATTTTATGAAATAATTCTTGGTCAAAATTGAGGACAAGTGGCATGGAAGAGGTTGCTTGAGACATAAGAGAAATTAACTCAAAAGCTTTTACAAAAAGAAATGCAAAAAGTCAAAGATATTGTTTGTAAAAATAATTATTTAATTATATTATTTTACAAGTCACTTAAGCCTTCATTTTCTTCATCCTTCACGCTGCAAACCGTCGAAAAGAGAGGGAGGAAGTCATGATTAAGTGGAAGCCAAAGGAAGAAGAGAAAATCACAAATTTTATCCCAAAACTTCAAGGTATTATCTTACAACCCTTTTCTTGTGTCCTTTAGTAATTTTGAGGTATTTTAGTGGCTATTTTTGCTTTATTTTCTTGCTAAAATTTTCAACCTAGAGAGAGAGTAGAGAGAGAAAATTGTGCCATGAGGAAATAAATCCATGGAAAGGGATGTATAGGCCATAAGATGCAAGAATATGTTATTAGATTACAAATTAATCGGGTAGTTATTTTTCTACAATTTATGGTAATTTTTTGCCTAATTAGGGTTCAATATAGGAAGGGAAATTCATAATTTTGACCCCAAAAATGGATTCCTTTGGTCCAAAAATGGTAGGAACAAGTATGTTGTACAAGAACAACTCAAAGGAAAACAATTTGGAATTTTAGGGTTAGTAAGCATACCACTTGAAAAAGGTTGTGAAATCAGTGGTTAATGGCATGATTTTATGATGCTATAGGATCCAAAAGAGTGTTAGAAGATCAAGGAAAGGGTTTGCAAAGTTTGGAGACCATTGGAAAGCAAAAAGGTAGTTAACTCACCTATGTATGCCTATGTATTGTTATTGATGTTGCTTGGTTTGAATAATGTGTTTAATGTTTGAAATGTTGTCTTGTGATGATTTGGAATTGTTAGTTGGGTTGTTTGAAGGGTAATGTGACCCTGGATATGTCCAAGTACAAGGGAAAGCGCTGCCCAAATTTTTATAAAATAGTTGTGCCAAAATGATTTGATTGCATGCTTGATGTGTTTTTAGATGCATACTTGCAATGTATATGATCATATGTGTGCATGATGGTGGTTGCTTCTAAGATTCTTTGAATCTCACCCCCTTTCCAAATGTCTAACAAATTTTAGGGTCAAATTATGGCAAGATTACCCAAGAAAGGAAAGGCAAAGAGAAGCAAGTTAATGTTCAAGATAATGATACTTAGGTTGATACTATTATATGAGATGTTATTTAAAATCTTATGGTACATGATCATACTGTGTTTTTATGTTAATATGTTCTTCTAGGCTTGTTATGGAGTATCATGTAAGATAAAGGCAAGTTATAGCTATGTATGTATATATTAGTTTGTATTTTGGAAAGTTGGAAGAATGCAAGAGACCATTCTGAGCACTATTGGGAATTCGAAGTATTGTACTGACCTTGTTATCTTCAATGTGTTTAAAAACTAGACATGTGTAGCTTTCCATAGACATAAAGATCACTCAATTTGGAGTTGTGTATGATTTATGGTGATTTTCAAAGTTATGGTTAGAATCAAGAATTTTCTTAAATGACCATTGCTACAATGAAAATTATACAAATTTACTGTACAAATTGGTCCAGTATTTGCCCTATTCAATATTTTTCCCAAGTAGATAATCTTTTAATCTATTTTAGACTTGAATCACCTCAATATGATTTTTCTTGATTTAGTTATGAATTTTTAAAGTTCATCATATGAAATGAGATTAACCAAAGGAATAGTACCTGAAAATGAAAAAAAAATTGGTTTAAGTTATTTATGCAATCAAGTCTCTAATCATGCATTAATGAACTTAAATGTAGTTTAATACATGGGAAAATTGGTCTAACTATGAGGTGTGACATTTTCTTCTCAATCATATTCAGCTTCTCCTATATAGCATCAATCCACTTTGGATCCTTTGCTGCATCTATAAAATGTTAAGGCTTTACCATAGACACATTACATCTCTGATATATATCAGATAATGATCTTGTACCTCTAACTGGAAGATCATCGATAGTCTCATCAAATGGTGAAGCTGTAGATGATGATAATCCATTGTCTGGTATACTCTTTTTTTCTTCCCAATGCCACCTTTCTTGTTCTGCAAATTGAACATCTCTATTGACCACTATTTTTCCAGATTGTGGAAGAAATACTTTATAGGCTTTAGAGACACTGTTGTAGCCTACAAAGATACCCAAATCATCTCTCTTATCAAGTTTGTCTCTCTTCACCTGTGGCACAAAAGTACAACCGATACAACCAAACACTTTCAAGTTCTTTAAAATTGGCTTATAACCATATTGGACTTCAAATGGCGTTTTCCCTTGCAATGCTTTTGTAGGCAACCTGTTTTGCAAAAATATAGCTATATTGGCTGCTTCAGCCCAAAACTTCTTAGGAAGATCCTTCTCATGATGCATGTAGCAAGACATCTCCATAATAGTTCTGTTCTTCCTTTCACTTACTATATTTTGCTGAGGAGTGTAAGGAGATGTAAACTTATGCTCGATTCCATTTTTTCACAAACCTTAGTGAACTGATTTGATGTGTATTCAGTCCCATTATCTGATCTAATGGTCTGAATCTTGAAGCCACATTGATTTTCAATTCATGCCTTGAAATTCCAAAACACTCCTGCAACTTCAGTTTTGAATCTCAAGAAATAAATCCAACACATTCTAGTTAGATCATCAATAAAAGCTATATAATAGAGATTTCCATTTAAAGATGGCCTAGACATAGGCCCACAAGGATTGGTGTGGATCAACTATAGTTTTTGAGTTGCTCTACAAATTGATTGAGTGAATGGCAGCCTAGTTTGTTTCCCATATTGACAGGCTTTACAAACTAACTTGAGAGGTTCCAATGGAGATACTCCTTGCACCAAATCTTTCTTGCTAAGATCTTGCAAAACATACTCATTGCAAAGGCCTAGCCTTTTGTGCCAAAGCTCAGTTTCATCATTGATTACAACATGAGCTCTTTGATCAATATCAATCAAATCCAAGGGAAAACATCTATTTTTTTCATTTTGACCTTAAACAATGATTGACCATGAGCACACCGATCCAACACATTTTATCTTTAAATGACACCTCAAAATCATTATCCATCAATTAGCCAACACTAAGCAAGTTTTGATATACCTCAGGAATAAAAAGAACATCTGAAATCTTCTTTATATCTGAAGGAGTTTGCAATGCGATGGCACCTCTGCCTTTAATCTTCATATAATCTTCATTGCCTATCTTTGCTTTAGAGCCTTCTACCTCTTATAGATCAATAAATAACTCCTGATTGCTAGTCATATACTAGTGTAACCACTATCTACAAACCAAATTTTGCTGAAGTTGTGATTGAAAAACACTTTGCAATGAATAATTGCTCCTCTTGTTAATCTGCAACATGAGCTTCTGTCACTTGTTGAGGTTTGTTTTTGCATATTTGAGCAATATGCCCTAGCTGTTTGCATTTGTTGCACTTCACATCTATTTTCTTCCGACATTTGAATGGCAGATGACCCTTTTTCCCATAGTGTTCGCAAGGAAGAAAGTTGTTCTTGTTGTTGTCTCCCTCCTTCTTATCAAAACTACTGTCATCCTTGTTCTTCGCTTTCTTCTTTCCTTTATAACTTTGATTGACCTGCACATTGGCTTGCAATGCTCCCTCAACAAACCCTTCCTGCCTCATATGCCTTCTTTGTTCCTGTGCTTGCAAGGCACGCAAAAGTTCTGCCAAAGTGATGGTTGACAGGTCTTTTGAGTTCTCCAATGCTAAGATAGTTGTCTCAAACCTTTAAGGAACGGTTACCAATAGCTTCTCTACTATCTTGGAATCAGCAAAGTCTCCTCCCAACAACCTCACTTTGTTTACAATTCCTAGAAGTTTATCTGAATACTCTTGAATAGTTTCATATTCCTTCATTTTTTGCATTTCAAATTCCCTTACAAGGTTCAACATCTACATTCCTTTGATCTTCTTATCTCCTTCATACTCTTTCTTGGGATAATCCTAGAACTCCTTAACTGTCTTCAGGGTCATAATTCTTGTGAAGATTGATGGAGAAATAGTAGAGAACAAACAAGACTTAACTTTTGACTTCCTCTACTTCTTCTCTTTGTGACTTCGTAGTTGAGCTATTGTAGGATTCTCCGGCAAAGGAGGATTCTCATAATCCTCCTCAACAACTCCCCATAGGTCATTGGCATCTATAGAAAAGCTTCCATTCTCATTGCTCAAATATGATAATTTAGGCCATCAAAAATTGGAGGGGCTATAGCAGTACAAGAAGGTTCAGCTTGCATGGTGTCTTGCATTTTGAATAACACCCAATATTTTTCTCACAGATCCCACAAGATAAAGATGGCTCTGATACTAGATTGAAGGTTTTAAAATTGATTGAAGTTTTTAAACTCTCAAAGAAAGCGTGAAGAAAGAACAGGAAAAAATTTTTGGAAGATATTTTTATTGAATCTATCATTGGGCATTTAAATACATCAAAACATGATAAAAACAGATAGAAAAATTTGCTAAAAACCCACTGAATCAGCAACTTCATGGCTAACTACTAACATCCTACTAAATCAATAGCTAAGTGGCTAAATATTAGGAAACACACTTTGACAAAAACAAACTCTATCAATTTATTTTTTTAAAATGCAACTAATTCCTAAAAAACAGCAACCATACGTCAACAACTAATGAGGCATATCTCAACACATTCATAGATCCATCACCAACGGCATCTCCCTTTTTGTTTTCCTTCATAGATCCATTGTGGGTGGCATCTGGGTTTGTTCATGGCAAATCTCATTCACAGATCTATATCGATATTTCTTTTCTTTTTTTTTTGGAAATTGGCTTGTCTGTTTGTTGTTAAGAGATATAGATAGAGGAAGAAGGGATGGCTGCTGAGGAAGATAGTGGTGGACCTAGTGGTGCCAGTAAGGGAAGAAGAAAGGAGGAAGGAGGGAATTTAAAAAAAAAAAATATGGTGCATTTGGGTCATTTTACTACTTTTTTGTTACTTTTTTTTTTTCCTATCATTTTTCCTTAACATACAAAAAATACATTTAAAACTCATTTCCATTCACATTCTTATTTTTATTCTATCAAAAATCATTATAGGTACCAAATGGGGCCTTAGAGACTTAGGTGTAGATATCTTTCTTTTTTTTTTTTTTTTTTTTTGCCGAAGGTGTAGATATGTTTGTTGGTTTTCCTGTATGATTTTTCCTTAATTTAATAAACCCATAAATGAATATCTAAAATACCTCATTAATCACCAAACGAGTTTTTGAAGGATTAGCCAATGCCCACGAGAAGGTTGTTGAACAATCTAATTTTTGTTAGTATTTAATATTCACTCTATTGCTTATTTAAACCTGCCAACCAATTTTCTTGTTATTTGGTTGGGATTTAAGTGGCTGACCTGAATTTATTCAAAAACCCAAAAAATACTACTTATTTTGCCGTTGTACACATAAAATGGAATAAGAAAAAAAAACTAGAATATTAATTATAGATTCCTATTAGCCAATTTTTAGCACTAATATAGCACTTAAAAAAAGGATTACTATAAGTAGAAGATCAAGATTTAAAATATGTAATTAGGTTAAACATTATGGTTACCCTTAAAGTAGGAATAATAAGAAGAATTCACATGCAAGTGGAAGTTATATCTTATATTTAAAAGCTATTATAAAATAAATAGAATGAAATGCACTATATTTTTTTCTTCTAATATTACCCTTATGAACCGATATAGATGAAAGAGCATGAAACAAATTTTTATTACTTTTTTTTAACTATCAAATTTTTATTGCTTTAACTTCCTCATACAACATAATAAACTAGTAAAAAATCTCCCAAATAACAACAATCCACACCACATTCATTTTATTTATAATTTTAGTAATCATATTTTTATTAAAAATTGTAAGGATATCCAACAAATGTTTATTTACTTGAAATATCTTCCACAATCTCACTCCACTCTGAGTTTCTTCTCTCTCTCTTTCTTCCTTTTTCCTCCCTCTGCCATTCTCTCAAATATTTATTATGTAAAAACAATATATAACTTTTTAATTGTTAAGTATTTATAATTTTGAAGGTGTTACTCTTGGCCAAGACATTATTTTTCAAGAAATACATTTTGAATAAAATTTTTTAATACTAGGCCAGCTCTGTGCCCTGGCACAGAGCTAACAGAAGGGAAGACTCATCACAACAATCCTCCACCCCCCCCCCTCCCCCTCTACGCTCAAGCAGGTCCCACATTGCCCTTAACTTCCACGTGCCTGAAGCTGAAGAGGCGGGAGCTTTGCCTTAAACCACTTGTGCCATCCATTTCCACATCAGCTTGTTCTCTGTCCACCTGGTCACTTGCCAACCCATCCGTTGACTGCCACATCAACACATTCCCCTCCCCATCAAAGGCAAAAATGCCCGCAAGGTCGAAGGATAGGTGAAGAAGGACCAACCCACGCAATTAAAAGCTAAGGAACCCAAGAATTTCGTCCTCCGTTTTGTGCGAGGCGCCGTGGGCAAATTATTAGAGATACCCTTCAATTGGAGAACCAATGCGTTTTGACCTATCCAACCTTTTTTGGGTGACCTATCCAATCTTTATGTTGGTTTATGCTGTTACTTCCAAGACGCTAGGCACTTGACCATGCAAGCAGAGCATTTGTAAAAACAGAAGTTTCATATAATGGAATAAAGAGCTATTTTGAAAATATTTTCAAAGAGCATCCATTCAAAACATATTTTCTCAACACCACTAAATTTAAGAAAATTTAGGCGGTAGACAATTTACCTTAAAACAACAATTTTCCTCTTCTTCCTTTTCATAATCAAACTTCAATAATCACTAGGTCCTTCTTTCTTCAGCAAAAGAAATGTTTAACACTAACATTGCTTTATATTTATTGTTGTTGGCCTATCAAGATCAAACACTAATCCTCTTCCTCGCTCATGTTATTGTCCCATCTAGAATATTCAAAGGATCCGCGAACAATCCCTCGTCATCATGCTCATCATTTCCTTCCTGCTCTAGAAGATTCAACTTTCAACTGTTACCTGCATTTAAAAGATAAGGATTAGAACATTAAATGTACCATACAATGTATTACTTCAAAACACATTCTCACTCTCTCTCCTCCCGTTCTCCTCCCCCTAGCTTTACCCATCTCAGATTAGCTGGGGCCATTGCAGCAGCCCTGAATCAAATTTGCTGCACCATTAACCCCACGCATCAAACCAGCAGCACCATTGACAATGTGCATTTCCTTCCCATTTCAATGACAACAGAAAGAGCAAGATGGATGGTAGAGCTGCTCATAATCATAAAATATAAAATATATATGCAGCTCCAGATTAAAATCAATTAAAAAGTAGAATGAATCAATGAAGCTATTTTGAAGTACATTTCAAAGATCTGAATATATGTGATGCAGTACTAGTGATGGGTCAAGGGGAGAGATAGGGAGGAGGGAGAGAGGAACTGAAATAGAAACAGAGGAAGGGAGAGAGCACGACAGGGAGAGGCAGAACAACATGCTTCAAAATTCTCATTCATTAACCGTCCAGTACATGAAGCAACTTACATATATATAGTTGAGCTCTCCTTCCCAAGAGGGAAAGCCACTTGCAACTTGCAACAATACTTTAATAATCATAACAAAAAGAAAGAAAAACATACTGACTAAGAAACCAAAAGTAATCAAAGAAAATACACTAAAATATAAAGGCAACATTTCTTCTAGAGTAGTATTTCCCATATTTTCTATCATTTCCCCCCTGCTTCAAAGGACTCTCCTCTAGAGAGAGGAGAGATAGAGAGCTAATAAGTTTCTAGCAAGGTGAAATCTAGGTGTTGGAATTCATCTTCTGTAATCCATGTAGCATCCGACTCCGAGCGACCTTTCCAATGGACAAGGTAATGGTGGGGAGAGGACCTTCAAGCGTAAGGACCATTTGTTCATCCATAATAGCATCAATTGCATCAACAGGTAGTGTGACAGATGGTAATGAAGGGACCGACACATGAGGAGGTTGAGTATTTGCAGAATCATCAGAAAGCATGGGAGCAGCTCAAAAGAACCCCGATAAGAAAGATCCTCAACATTAAAAACTGGTCTAATAGCCATATCAGGAGGTAATTCTGGTACATAAGCATTAGGCCTTAGTCACTTAGAAATGCAAAAAGGTCCAGAAGCTCATGCAACTTTTTAAAAGAACACTTAGAATAACGCTCTAGACAAATTCTAGCCATAACAAAATCACATATATTAAAATTCTTAGAGCGGTGATGAACATCAATAGATATTTTATATTAATCATTACTCAAAGTAAGTTCACGCCTAATCTCAGCATGTAACTCATGAAGGCGATAGGCAAAATCTTTTGTAGATTCAAGGGCACAGAAAGTCAAAGGAATGGGCATAAGGTCAATGGGTTGTCTAGGATTATAACCTTGAATAATCTGAAAAGGACTCTTTCTCGTGGACCAATTAATTGAATTATTATAGGCTAACTCAGCAATAGGTAAAACTAAATCCCAATTCCTCAATTTGTCTCTAACTAGACTTCTAAGCAAATCTCCTAGACTACGATTTGTAACTTCAGTTTGTCCATCAATCTGGGGATGAAATGCCGAAGAAAACTTCAACTGGATACCAAAAAGTTTCCAAAGGGTCTACTAAAAGTAACTAACAAATTAAACATCCATGTTAGACACAATGGTAATAGGTGACCTGTGCAAATGCACACTTGGCCAAATGAGAGGCATCAATAGCCTTGCTATAGGGAATAAAGTGGGTCATCTTAGAGAATCTATACACAACCACCAAAACAAAATCATGTCTGGTAAACCCAAAACAAAATCCATGCTAAGGTCTTTCCAGGGCACCTTAAGAATGGTTAAAGGAGTGTACCATCCCATATTCTGTTTTTTAGCCTTGGATTTTATGTAAGTACGGCATTGAGAGATTATTTTAACATGACACTTAAGGGAAGGCCAATAGAACCTGTCCTCGACTAAAGCGTGTAACTCCCAAATAAGAAATTCCCTCATGGACGTCCAAAGGATTTTAGTACCACGAAAGAGAAAATGATCGCTTATGAGAAAGTCAGTATAATCATGACGATTTCTCTCATTAACCTATTGATAAATAATTCAAAAATCAAGACAAGTAGCGTATTCATCTTTCAACCTGTCAAACCCCACAATGCTAACACTCATAGTGTGCAGTTACTTAAGCTTATTACTTAAGGCGTTAGCTATGTTATATTCCACTCCTGAATGATGTTTAACAACAAAAGTGAACTCATTCGGGAACTCTACCCAGTTGGCATGTTTAGGGTTTAAATGCCATTAAGTTGAGGAACTTGAGAACCTGATGATCTGAATACACAACAAATTGTTGGGAACGCAGATAGTACTTCCAATACTCAAATGACCTAACAATGGCATAAAGCTCCTTGTCATATGTTGAGTATTTTTGCTTTGCCTCATTCAGCTTTTCGCTAAAGAAAGCCACGAGGTGACCTTGACTCAGTACACCTCCATTTACTGTTCTAGAGGTGTCACAAGCAACCTCAAAACACTTGGCAAAATTAGGTAATGCCAATACAAGGGCCTCAGACAACTTGTGTTTAATGGTTTGAAAAGCTTGTGAGGCTACATATCCAATGGAACTTATCTTTCTTCAGGCTATTGGTAATAGGTGTCATAATGGTGCTGAAATCTCTAATAAAACACCTATAGAAATATGCTAGCCCATGAAAGCTTCGCACTTCAGAAATTGACTTAGGATCAGGCCATTCACGAATGGCTTTGACCTTCTCAGGATCAGCAACTAAACCCTATTCAGAGACAATGAAACCAAGAAAAACAACTTGATTTTGGAGAAAAGAGCACTTGGGAAGATTAACATAGAACTTTTCCTTCTGAAGGGTAAGGAAGACTTGTTTAAGGTGTGCCAAATGTTCCTCCCTTGACTTGCTAAACACCAAGATGTCATCAACATAGACCGCTAGAAATTTTCCCAAGTCGAGTCGAAGTATGTGTCATAACAAGTATGAAAGTGCTATGGGCATTCATAAGGCCAAATGGCATTACCAGTCACTCATACTACCCATCTTGCGTTTTGAACGCATTCTTCCATTCATCCCCAAGTCTAATTCAGATTTGATGATATCCATTACAAAGATCAATCTTAGAAAACCAACTAGATTCAGAAACCAAATCAAGCATGTCCTCAAGTCTAGGAATAAGGAACCGACACTTTATGGTAATCTGGTTTATAGCTTTGCCATCCACATTTTCCATGTTCCATCTTTCTTCGGTGTCAACAAAGCTAGCACCGCACATGGGCTGAGGCTATGCTAAATGTATCATTTCTCTAACAACCCATTGACTTGCCTATTCATTTCTTTCTTATCTTTGGGATTCATTTTATAGTAGGGAAGATTGGGAAGTTGTAACCCTAGAACTAAATCAATAGCATGCTAAATATATCACATAGGTGGCAACTCTAAAGGCAACTCATTCGGTGTAATGTCTTTAAATTCTTCCAAGAGAGGGGATACTTCATCAGGCACATCAACAATGGTTGTAAAATCAACATAATCAGAAACCCTAGGGATGATATTAAGCATAATTTTAGCCCCCTTACTTTCTCGCACAAATTGCTTCTTGGTTAAAAGATAAAGGCTTTGGCTCTTTGGTCTCAATTTCTTTCAATGATTCGAACCTTTTCTCTTAGTTTCTGGTTTGGCTGGACACAACAAAATTGTCTTCCCCTTATATTTGAAGGAGTGAGCATTCTCCCGACCATAACTCGTAACATCATTGTCATAGATCCATGGTCGTCCCAGCAAAATGTAAGCTACATCCATAGTAAGGACATCGCAAAGGACGTCTTCATAATACTCTCCAAGCCGAAGAAGTATTCGACATAGCTGTGTGATTAGTAAAGAAGTCTTTTGATCCACCCAAGCTACTTCAAAAGGCTTAGGATGAGACTCTGGCTTAAGATCAAGTCTAGCAACTCCCTGGTTGGAGATAACATTTCGGGCACTTCCTCCATTAATGGCTAATTTGCATGATTTTTCTCCACATTTCACAAAGGTGTGGAAAATGCTCTTTCTCTTTCAAGAGTCATCAGGCAGTGGGATGGATAGAATACACCTCATTACACTTATGCATCCAGTCTCATCCACGTCAGAAGGACACCCAATGGGGTCGACCACTTCATCAACATCAGTCACCTCATTCTCTTCTTCTGTTGGGGATTCAATAATTAGAACGTGCTAGGGACACCTCAATGCGATGTAACCTCTAGAGTGGCACCAAAAGCATTCAATATTAGAGCTACTAGGGTGGGAGGTGGACCTTGAGGACTCAGTATTCCTTGCAATACTTCCTTTAGTATCAAATGTTTGACCAGGATGAAAAGAAGAATTGGTCTTAGAAGGGGATACTCCTATAGGATGGTTGGAAGGAACGAAGGTACGATTCTTACGAGAATCTAAACTCTGAATAGTGGTTCGCCGAGCAAGTGAGCTTCTGAACAAAAACTCCACTTACAAAGACTCCACTTCCAACGCCTTATGGTGAGCTTCTCCCAAGGATTTAGGAGAGTTCAATTTGAGCTCTCTCTGTATATCCGATCAAAGACCATTAGCCAAGTTCTAAAACGTCATCCAGGGGTCTTCCTTGACCGTGCACCTAATCATAAGATCATCAAAACAAGCCATATAGTCAGACACCGTGGAGATTTGCCTCAAGTTCAACCATTGGTTATAAAGCTGACTCTTGTAATGAGTGAACACATTTGTCTTTCAACTTCAACTTCATTTCGACCCAAGTATCAATTGGTGGTTGTCCTAAACGCTCTAAGTTTGTCTGCACATTTTGCTAATATTTCCTGACAGATTTCACAAGCTTCATTTTTGTAAAACGGACAAGTTGGACATCAGTCATATCATACCACTTGAAGTAGTCTTCCATATTGACTAACCAATCTAAGAAAGCATTTGAATCTAATTGTCCGTCAAATTCAGGGGCTTCTACTTTGACTTTCTTAGTTATATCCTCAGAATAATTTTGCCTATAACCTCCTCGACCCATTCTAATGGGTGACTCACTCTACCTATGGTAATAGTCATTAGGTTCTTGGTCCTCCCATTGATCATAGGTATAGTCATATGTTGGTACTCAATGGTCCTTAAAGGGGAATCCCTATCCCTATTATGGCTACTTTTACTACCATTTGGGGACAAAAGAATTCCACTGGGCTGTAGAGATATCTTAGATTGACAAGAGGAATGGGGATGCCCACTTCGTAAATTGACTTCTTTGCTAGCATTAGAATTTTTAAATATGCCTCCTTCATTCTTACCCCTAAGTTGCCTAGTTATTAACCTCACTGATTCCATCATTTTGTCATACATTCGCTTGAATTCACCATTCCTACGGCTTGACTCTGTTTGTAGAGTATCTCTCATATTCAATTGCACGGTCCACATACTCTGTAGTATTCTTTTCAAACTCCTCAAAGGTTTGTTAGGTAACTTTGTTTGATTTAGGCATGGTGGAATTTAGGGTATTGAATTCAAGATCAATATTGTCTTGTTCATCATGAAGGGTTATACGAGATAGGGAATAAGAGATAAAGCACAAAGCACAAAAATGTTGTATAGGCATTAGTTACTATCAAACAACGGATCAATATAAATAAAGAAGACTGCTACTTTAAAAATTCTAATGAGATTTTTTTTCAATAATATAAGAGCATTATCAAAACATAAAAAATAAGTTGCAAAACTCAAACTAAAGGTCTTATAGCAATACAATATAAGAGTTAGCCCTAATTATAATCAAATAACCTCCTTTAAAAACCAAACAAGTCACAGTTTAAATAGAGGGTCAACGGCTTTAAAAATCCAAAAAGATCGAATTTTACCCCAAATAAGCTTCCGTTTGATGATTCTCACATCTGAGATAGACTGGAATGGAAGGAACCACGTGAAACAGTGCAAAAAGGCAGGAAAAACCTAGTTCAGGAGGTTCTGTACAGATGAGTGCATGGCGGCACATGGGGCGGCAGGTGACGGTGAGCTTAGGTGGACAGGCTGGTTTCTGGCCAGCGAACACAGTGATGGTGTTGGTTAGGCGATATGAACTCAGGAAGTGAGGTTTTCAGATCTGGCAGTAGGATGCTCTGTTTTCCAATGATTGTTTTTTGGCTTTCAGGCAACGGAAACAACCCAGGATCATTCAAAGCCTTGCTCTGACACCAAACTGGTACAGTACTAGTGATGGGTCAAGGGGAGAGATAGGGAGGAGGGAGAGAGCGAACCGAGAAGGAGAGAGGAACTGAAATAGAAACAGAGGAAGGGAGAGCACGAGAGGGATAGGCTGAACAACATGTTTCAAAATTCTCATTCATTAACCGTCCAGTACATGAAGCAACTTACATATATATGGTTGAGCTTTCCTTCCTAAGAGGGAAAGCCACTTGCAACTTGCAACAATATTTTAATAATCATAACAAAAAGAAAGAAAACCATACTGACTAACAAACCAAAAGTAATCAATGAAAATACACTAAAATATGAAGGATTTCTAGAGTAGTATTTCCCAAATTTTCTATCAATATGGCCTGTTTTAACACAATAGATTTATGAAGCTTATAGAGTAGCCCTTACTCTTTCTGGATGAAGCATATTTGTGGGTTAAATTCTCCATATCCTACATCAACAAGACATAAGCCGTCAGGTGGTGCTGGAGGAGCAGTCGCACGCCTACATGTGGCTTCCATGAGCTTTAACAAGGCATCATCTTCTGCACCTGCAGCAGCTTCTCTAATTGAGGTTGCTACAAGGACTCGAACCATCTATCATAGAATGATCAGCCCCAACCAAGTCAATCAATAAGTGAAAAAATATGTTTCCAAAGGCAGCTATTACAGCAGGCCATTGGCATTTTCAAGGAATCAATACTATTGGTAGAAATCCAAAAAGGAAAATTCTTGCAACAAAATTTTCAAGTTTACCAACAATCAACCAGACAAGTAAATGTTTGAAAAGGTTGGTCATATAAAGACTTAATTAACCACTTAACTGGTTAGCCGTTCAAAAAATCATTTGCCAGAAATTCTTGCTTTCAATGCAGATCTAATGGCATATATCAAGGCTATGGCTATGTATAAAAAATGGGTGTAAGTAATGTGTTTAGATCCCTTTCCATAATGGAGGGATGCTATGAGGAAAGAGAAGAGAAAGGAATGCATCACTACTCTGCTCTCTCTTCATTGCATGCCCTCAATTATTGGAGGGGATCCAGATTCCGTGTCACTCCCATAATCACATATCCAAAATGCCAGAAGGTTCTACCATTGTCTTTTAAGGCAAAGTTTCCAATTATTGTCAGCTTTAGGGCCCCACTTCACTTCATGAGGTATTGATATCACCAATTTTAACATTAGTAATTAAACTCCATTAATCATTATTTGATCCACAATAACAATAAGTGCATGAGTCAGATGTTCGATGATTAAATAAAATGGTAAGTAGCTGAACAGAAGAATAAGTAATTAAATTTTGGGGTTAATGTGTAATCAAATAATGGTCAATGGAATTTATATGTGGATAATGTAAGTGGTATCAATACCAGATGAAGCACACATGGTATCAAATTGTAGAATCATCCCTCAACTTTATTCAGCTTTCATTGGCAATACAATCATTAACAGTCTAGAAAGAAAAGATAGATAACAAAATAAAACTTTCTTGTATGTCCTTCAAATTGATTTATCAGTATTTGAGACAAAAAATTTGTTTTATAAAGTCTTGCTGCCATGTTAACACCATAACAATGCTTAGCTTTTAATGTTCAAAGTTCAAACCAACAAATTTTGTTTTGTTCTTGTAGTTGTTCCACAAGAGAGAAGACAAAATATATTGATATTTCCCCAAAGAAAGTAAAACATGCAAGAGCTACCTTGCGTAAAAAGCGATTAGCAACCAACTCAACGCACATAACCCTGGTTTTTTCCACATCAACCTGAAGATATTAAAAGCAGCAATTACTACAATTACAAGTGATATATTTAGTTCCTTTCAGGAACAGTGGCAAAAGCACTTGTGGAATAACCAGAGCTTCAGCTCTGTCAGTTATTGCAATGAAAAGAGAACATGCAAATAAAGGTGCTAGCCACACTAAGTTCAGTCAACCAATCCCACAAAACCAAGAAGCAATGAAAATGGAAATACATTTGAGAAAATACGGAAACAAAAAAATCTGACTTTAATTCTAAGATTAAGCTAATTAAGGAAATACAAAAAAGCACAATAATCATGATAAAGGCAGTATCTCCTGATGGCAAGAAGATCATGCCTAACAACACTCTCCCTTAAGCTGGGAAACAGATGTTGATCATTCCTAGCTTGAGGCTTAACTCTTCAAACTTCATTCTTGACAATGCACTAGTCAGCATATATGCTATTTGAGATCCACTTGGGACATAATTTAGTTTGATAAGTTGTTTCAACTTTCTCCTTCATAAAATGATTATCAATGTCTAGGCTTGGTTAACTCATGGTGATACAAAGCATCATCTTGGGTAGATGAAGACTAAAATTTAATTTTTCAAGAACTCTCAAGAGGGAAAGCTCATAATTCAACCTTAACACTTCCTCATTAAAATAGGTTGTTTCTCACTTTCCCAAGTAACTAGATTTTCCCCTGGTTAAAATATGGACACGTAGCATATTCATCCTTCAATTTATCAAAGGCCACAATATTGACAATCATCATCTACAATATGTTAATCCTTCGGCTCAGAGCATCTGCCACTTTATTCTCTACACCAAAGTGATGCCTAACTAACAAGGTGAATTGTTGTATGAACTCTACCTATTCGGCTTGTTTGGAATTCAAATGACACTGAGAGTTGAGGTATTTGAGAGCTTGACAATCTGAATACAAGACAAATTGCTGGGGAAGGAGGTAATACTTCCAATGCTTAAGAGATCGAACAATGGCATAGAACTTCTTATCATATGTGGAGTATTTCTGCTTTGCATCATTCAACTTTTTGCTAAAGAATGCCCCGGGATGTCCTTCTTGACTTAGAACACCACCAATTCCTACTCAAGAGGCATCACAAGCAACCTTAAAGCACTTTGTAAAATCAAGTAGGGATAGGACAAGTGCTATAGAGAGCTTCTTCTTGATCTTGAAAGGCTCTTGAGGCTGCAAAAGTCCATTGAAACTTGTCTTTCTTCATATAATCTATGATGGGAGCCATGATAGTACTGAAATCTCTGAAGAAACATCGATAGAAAGATGTCAATCCATGAAAACTACGTACATATTGGAGGTTTTGGGATTCAAGCCATTCTCGAATGGCACTAACCTCTGTAGATCAACCTCAAGTCCCCTTACAGAAACTATGAACCCAAGAGAGATCACTTGAGTTTGGAGGAATGAATATTTGGGGAGGTTGACGTAGAACTTCTCTTGCCGTAGGATAAGAGACACTTGTCAAAGATGAATTAGATGCCCCTCCTTTGTTTTACTAAAGATTAAAATATCATTGAAGTAGACTACCAGGAACTTACCCAATTAAGGTCGAAGTATGTAGGTCATAACCCTCATGAAGGTGCAAGGGACATTTGACAACCCAAAAAGCATTACTAACCACTTGTACAACCTATCTTGCATTTTGAACACAGTTTTCCATTTGTCTCCAGGCCAAATCCTGATTCGATAATAACCACTTTGAAGGTCGATCTTGGAAAACCAACATGATCCAAAAACCAAGTCAAGCATATCCGCGAGTCTAGGAATAGGAAATCTGTATTTGATGGTGATTTTGTTAATAGCTCTACCATCAACACACATTCTCCATGTTCCATCCTTCTTTGGTGTTGGAAGAGCAGGTACAGCACAAGAACTAAGGTTATGCTAGCTTTTTTCCAATAACCCATTAACTTGTCGATTAAGCTCCTCTCTTTCTTTAGGATTCATCTTGTGGTGAGGAAAGTTGGGGAGCTGTGAACCTAGAACCAAATTGATAGCATGCTGAATATCTCGCATAAGGGATAATTCTGACAGAAGCTCATCTAGTGTAATGTCCTTAAATTCTATTTGCCCATGACTCTCATTAAGATCTATGATAAATTAAATATATAGCGTTGCTTTATCTATATTTCCTTATATACAGCCTGGGACATTAAAAATTTGACTTCCCACCTAGGTATGTTCATATACAGCCTAGCTTGAGGGAAGTGTTGGAATCTCACATTTATTATTGCCTTATTTTCTGATTTTATTATGTGATGTAGAACACCAGAAAGATAAGGGGGAGAGAGAGAGAGAAAGAAAAAAGGAGGGAGATGAAGAATTTGAGGAAGAAAGAAATAACACTAAAAAATTCTCAAATATTATTTAAGTCAATAGCCAGAGTCTAAGTTTAACTGAGTCAACCTAGGGCTTATTTATATAGTTCAAATTCTATTCATAGTTAAAGTCTTGAGAGTGGAGGATCTCAAAAAGATAAACATTCATTCAAAACAAACTAAATCCTAAGGATAAGATAAATTGTAATAATTCCCAAAAGATATAATAAAACCTCATTAAACATATATAAGATAATCTAAATATCCAAATAATTCAAGTTAAATCTTTAATTCCATATCCCATCACTTTGTATCTGTCCATTTAAGCTTTTATTAGTTAAGATTGTAATTGTTGATTTAGTGGGATTTGACATTATCCTTATAATTGCATAAATCCCTATTTATGTAAGGATTATTTATCGAATAAAAAATTTCAAACTTTAAAAATATGAAAAATCACATATACTTATTGGAATTAAGTACATATAACATTTTAATGAGTATAAAGCACAACATGAGGACAGTTATATTTTTTCAAAAAGTCAATCACAGTACACAATTCACCAAGGGGAAAACCAAAGTAAAGACCATGTTGTTTAAAGCTATGTACATGCTTGATAGTCGAGAGAGCTGAGATGACAAGAAAAATAAAAGGGTGAAGTCAAGGAAATATAGATAAAGCAACGCTGTATATTTAATTTATCATAGATCTTAATAAGAGTCACGGGCAAACTATAGGTTTTTCAGGGGAGTTGGGCCACACAGATCGACATCTTCAAAATCATCCTTATGGAGCCATTTGCTATGTAGAATGGAATGAAATAGAATGGAAAATAAAGGAAGATGGAATAAAATAATTTTGTCGATGAGACATGTCCCTAAGTAAAACAAGCAGTAAAAGGGACAGTTAATAATGATAATAGGAGTACAATAGATATTATATATCTCATTTTTCAATAGCTAGTTCTTTGAAGATGACTCTAAATAGACGTAAATTTCAAATTAATAATGAGTCATTAAATTATAACCCATTAATCAATTTTAAACCTGTAACATGATTGTCATTTGAAAATTGGAGATTATTGAACAAAATATTTCTTAAAGTTTTTGAGAATTATGATGTCTATAATCTTGAACAAAAATCCTATCTCCAATCATCATGAAGTTGTCAACTATGGGCTTTAAATCTTCAAAGGAAAAGGTGATGATTTTTGAGAAGAAAAATAGATGAAATTAAGGTAGACTCCGATGATCCTCTCCCTCGGGTATTCTCTATTATATAGTGAAGGCAAATCAAATATTTACAGATATTCAGGGATACAATAAGATACCCCAACTTATTTGACTAAGTTTAAAAAATAAATATCTAACAAATAACAATAATAATAAATCGTAACTAACTACACTCCCCCTCAAGCTAGTGAATATATATTTAACATTCCCAGCTTGCACCTTAAGTCTTCATGCTTAACCCAAGATAAAGCCTTGGTAAAAGTATCTGCTATCTATCTTGAAGTGGAAACATGCTTCAAATCTACAATACCAAAATCTATCTTCTCTTCGATGAAGTTTCTGTCTAGTTCCACATGTTTAATCCCATCATGAAGTACAGGGTTATTGACAATACCAATGGTAGCCATAGTGTCACATAACACTTTCATTGGACCTTGAATAGGAAACCTCAGTTCTTCAAGCAGCCTCTTAAGCCAAAGTCCTTCACAAATACCCATAGACAATGCTCTATACTCTACTTCAACGCTACTTCAAGCTATCACTGATTGTTTTTTACTTCTCCAAGTAACAAGATTACCCCACAAGTAGGTCCAATATCCTGTAGTTGATCTTCTATCCAGAATTGATCTTACTCAATCTGCATCAATATAAATACTAACTTGCCTTGACTCACTCTTCTTAAAGTAAATTCCATGTCCAGGTGTCATTTTCAAGTATCTCAAAATGCGATATATAGCAGCCATATGTTTCTCAGTAGGATTACTCATAAATTGACTCAAAACATTAACTGAGAAACTAATGTCAGCTCTAATATGAGAAAGATACAGTAGCTTTCCAACTAGCTTCTGGTACCTGGTAATGTCTAGTGGTGTGCTTTCTTCTAAGAACTCATTCTTGTAATTGCTCTCCATTGGAGTATCTGCAAGTTTGCATCCAAGCATACCTGTTTCCTTGAGTAAGTCAAGGGTGTATTTACACTGAGACACTTCAGATTTTTCCTCAATAAGATATATCCAAGTCATACGAGTGTGATCATCCACAAAACACAAACTCGCTGTCCTAGAGGGACCCCACACATCACTGTGTATTAGTTGAAAAGGCTTAGAAGCAACATGAGAATGTGGTGGGTAGACAGATTTGGCAATTTGATTGGCAGACTTCACAATCAAATGAGAAATTTTCATTATGAAAGAAATGCAGACCATTTCATATAATCCAAATTAGGATGCCCTAGTCTAAAATGCCATAATTTTAAATTACTGATCACAGACAAACTAGTTTTGATCACACCCTTATTCTCATCTTCAATGCCATTCTTGCTTCTCATTATATAAAGGCCAGCTTACTCCTCAGCACTGCCAATCATCACACAGGTCTCCAAGTCTTGAAATGAAATCACACATTGAGTTCTAGCAAGTACCACAATATAATCATAATCCCTTGTTCATTTGTTGATGGATAACAGATTATAAGATAAAAGTGGTACAAATAAGACATCATGAAGCACCAATTTTTCAGAAATTCGCACAGTTCCAATACCCTCTACTTCGGCTTGATTGCCATCAGCTATAGTGACATAATAATCACCATTATAAGGCCTCAATTTTATAGAACAAGATGAATCACCTGTCATATGTTCGTTTGCACCCCAATCTACTACCCAAGTGTTATCTTTGTTAGAGTGCATAGTAAGAGTAGTAGTAGTATGATCACTATTACTAGCAATGGGACTTGTTCCCTTTTCCTTCACTTGAATCTGAGTACCAAACAATTTTAGCAGCGCCTGCAACTGTTCTGGAGTAAAAGGCATAGAGCCATCTTCATTTGAGCAACACACCCACTGCTGCCCTTATGTTTGAGATGTGCTGGTTTGCCATGAAGAGAGCAATACGTATCCTTAGTATGTACAGGTTTGCTGCAGTGTTCACATACAGGCTTATTACCCTTCTTCTGCCGATTGTCTTGGTGTCCTCACTCCACCCCTTGCTGCAAAAGCTGTGGACTCAGAATTCTGTGATGGAACCGATTTGATGGCAAGAAGTTTCTTGCTTTCCTCTTGCTTTGCCGTAAAGAAGGCCTCTTTTAAGCTAGGGAGTTTCTCCAAATTCAGAATTCGACCCTCATACTCATCAAAGGTAGAATTTAGACTCAAAATAAACGCCCTTCCTCCTGATTCCTCTGATATACTGCTGCATCCTTCGTGCATGACCAAGGATTATCTTCATACAGATCCAATAATTGCCAATTCTTCATTAAAGTGTTATAATATTCTGCAACATTCAATGAATTTTGACAGAAATCATGGAGGAACGATTCCACGGACAGTATTGCAGCTTTGTTCTTTACAAAGGAGTAGGATTCTTTCACTGCTTCCCATACTTCGTGCGCAGATTTGCAGAGCATGAAATTAGTGCTAATGTCGGCTGTCATAGAATTAATCAACCAGGCTTGCACCATACTGTTTTCAGCTTCCCAGTCATGAAATTTTGGATCATCAAGGCTAGGTTGCACTGCTTCACCAGTGAGGTATCCTTGCTTCCCTTTTCCGGTGACAAATAATCATACGCTAGTGCTCCACTTAAGGTAATTCTGCCCATTTAGACAATGAGCAGTAATAATTACCGGACTCATTTCAGGCTGTGGAGAATCACCGATGCTGGAATTCATCGGAACACGGGTAGTGATTTTCGAGGAAGAATCGCAGTCCTCCTTGCCTTCGCTGGATAAAGGCCAGAACAGAACTGAATCATTGAATGGCAGGCTCTAATACCATAATGATTTTTGAGAAGAAAAATAGATGAAATTAAGGTAGAGTATGATGATCCTCTCCCTTGGTTATTCTCTATTATATAATGAACGTAAATCAAATATTTATAGATATTCAGGAATACGATAAGATACCCCAACGTATTTGACTAACTTTAAAAAATAAATATCTAACAAATAATAATAATAATAATAAATCGTAACTAACTACAAAAGGCTTCTTTGTAAACAAAAATTCTATGAGCGGGTTCAGATGTTATTATAATTGATATTTCTGTGAAATCCTAAATTTTAGATTGAAACAGCATGCATTGCTGATCTCGTGAGGAAAGACTTCATGAAAAGCAAAATCCAGTGATGTTTTACATCGCACAAACTCTATTTCAAATGACAACTCTATTTCAAATTACAGGGCAACAATTGCAGGTAGGTGACAAGGAAAACAAAATTTCAAAATTCAAAATAGCAGTGAACATTACAGTAGCAGGTAATCTGGCTTCCATAGCTCGAGCATGGAAAACAAAGCACTCTGTTGGTGGACCACTGAAACAGAATGACAATTGTAGTCAATATCAACAACCCCTATAAGAGTTTCATAAGATATAAGGAAATATCATAGTGAGGCACCTATTCCATCAAGTTATCACACATTATATACACGCTAGAACTTTGATGTAAGCATTAAGATTTGTTTGCATGAATATTATATCAAAGTCTCTATATGTTAGCAATAGATGAATAAGAAGTATGAAGTGAAGCTTCCCAAGACTACAAGCTATTCAATACCACTTTGAACTTGAAATGCTGAAAAGGATTTCATAATTAGATAATCAAGACATTGGAAATTTAAATAATTCAATTCCCCTTCTATCAGGATCAATTCATAACATACAAATTTGTAGAGCAATACTTCCAACATGTCTGTTTTGAAATGGATCCCATGCAATCAATATTTTGACAGCAGGATGCAATTATAATCTATGAGCCCTTATATTCATGATTATGGCAATGGTTTTCTTCATTGTTAGTGCTCTGATGAAAATTATAGACAATTGAACAATCCTCAGACCAATTTAAGATTCAATTTGTGAATTTCATTAATGAGAATGTAGCAATCATTTATTAGTGTGTCTGATTTACTGAAAAGTGAAGAGTTTTAGAGTCACTTCCATCATCACTCTCTTTGCAATATCAGTGTTTCAAAAATCTTAAAATTACTCATGTTGGACAGAGTCATCTTTATATCAATTATTGTCCCCTGCGTATGAATAGAAGAATACTTTGTGTGCCTCAGATGACAAAGAACTTATTATATGTTTCAAGATTTACTAAGGAAAATTCTGTCATGTTTTGAATTCTATCCTGATGTGTGTTAAGGACCTCAAGACAAAGAAGCTGCTTATGCATGGGACTGAGGAGAATGGTTTCTATCCACTGGAAGAGGTGCATGATGATGATGAAGCTAAAGCTGCTGCTCAAGTATTGTTGACTGCTAATACTAGAAATAAAGATTCTCTTGAAGATTGGCATAGAAGACTTGGTCACCCAAGTTGGGCTGTAGTAAAGAAAGTATTACATATGTGTAATACAATCACATGGTAAAGACACAATGCCAAACCTCTATTAAGATACTCCAGAGTGACAATGGGAGAGTATCTTAGTGAACAACTCACCCAATTTCTGAATGAAAATGGAATAGTTCATCAAACAAGCTGTGTTTATACTCCTCAACAGAATGGAGTTGCAGAAAGAAAGAATAGACAGCTACTTGAGATAGCAAGAGCTTTAATGATAACCCACAATGCTCCTAAACTTTTTTAGGGTGAAGCAGTATCAACCACAACCTATCTAGCCAACAGATTGCCCTCAAAAACTCTCCACTTTCAAACCCTAGTCCAAAAGTTTTCTGAAACCTACCCTAATAATCATCTCATTACATCTATTTCTCAGAAAGTCTTTGGGTGTGTAGCATACATGCACAATTATAATGGAAGTAAACTTGATCCTGGATCTTTTAAATGTATCTTCCTCAGCTATTCTACAAATCAAAAGGGATATCAGTGCTACTCTCCTATCCTAAAGAAAATGTTTAAATCTATGGATGTTACATTTGTTGAGAACCTTTCTTATTACTCCAAAAATTGAATGCAGGGGAGAAATATGGGGAATTGGAATTTTCGTCTGCAGATCAGAATATCAGTGAAATAACACCTGTTACACCATCTGTTCCTTTCTTTTCCCTTCCAAATTTACCTAACTCCAGACCTGAACAAGTTTCTGAATCAGTTCTAGACTTGCCTATTGATTCTGAACCTGAAAATACCTCACAAATGACCTTGGAACTTAATCCCTCTGAATCTGGACCTACTGTACCCTCGACTATTGCACCTGAACCAAGTTTTTCCACTCACAATGAAGAGAATGAAGAGGTAACAGGGGTGCCTAATTCTGCAGCTAAGGAAAATGTCTAGAAATACTCAAGGAGGCCAAGGAATGTAGGTCAACAACAACAACCTGTGATAGAAAATATGACCCTTGATGCTCCAAGGCAACGTCAAGAATCTGAGCCAAATCCAGTTCTTGATGATTTGAACTGGCCAATAGCAATTTGAAAGGGGGTACAGTCATACACAGAGCAACCCATAAGTAAGTTTGTATCTTATGATAATTTGTCACCTAGTTTTAAAGGTTTTGAAGCAAATGTAGCCAATGAGAAATTACCATTATCATATCAAGAAGCAGACCCAAGATGGAAAGAGGCCATAGATGATGAACTCAAGGCAAGTCAAGGCACTCAAGAAAAATCAGACTTGGAAATTGATGTTTTACCTGAAGGGAAGTCTACCATAGGCTGTAAATGGGTTTTTACCATCAAGCATAATCCAGATGGCAGCATAAGCAAGTATAAGGCACGCTTAGTGGCAAAAGGCTTCACTTAGACTCATGGAATAGACTACCAAGAAACCTTTGCACCAGTTGCTAAGTTAAACACCATTAAGGTACTACTTCACTTGCATCTAATCTGGATTGGTCATTACATCAGCTAGATGTTAAGAATGCATTCTTTAATGAAGATTTAGAAGAGGAAGTGTATATGGATATTCCTCAAGGATTAAAAAGAATTTGGCGCATCAAATGTCGTGCGAAGATGACATAACTGGTGTAATATTTCCATTAATTTCAGCTTAGGAAACTATTAGAGGTCAGCTTACTGTAGCATAAAAGGTAAAACAGGAAAATTAATCTGAAAATAACAAACCCATGGCTGGACTTTCAAGAGGTCAGCTCTCTCCTCCACAAAAGTGTCTTTTTCCTTCACTCTCTCCTCTGCGCACAACCCTAGGAAAACCTCCACAGCTGTTCAGTTAGTGGGCCCTTGCATAGTGGGCCTGGATCCTCCTTCAGCACCTTGTTTCTGTTTTTTATGTGGCCTTCCCCTTGTATAAACTTTGCAAGCAAGCCCACCAAGCCCATCAAAGACTATATAAATCGTCATATGGGTTGAAGCAATCACCACATGCATGATTTGAGAGATCTACTAAGTTTGTAATAAAATCTGGTTTCTCTCAATGTCAAACAGATCATACCCTATTTGTCATACATGCTAATGGCAAAGTAACTATTTTCATAGTTTATGTAGATGATATAATACTAACAGGGGATGACATTGAAGGAATTCAGAATTTAAAGAACTCACTGGCTAAGAGTTGGAAGTAAAAGCCCTAGGCAATCTAAGGTATTTTCTTGGCATGGAGGTTGCAAGATCAAAGAAGGGTATTATTGTCTCACAAGAAGTATACCCTAGATTTTTGAAAGAGACAGGTATGCTAGGTGCAAAGCCTTCAGCCACCCCAATGGATGCTACTACAACAAAGTTAAGCTTCAAAGAGGATGGAATTCCAATTGACAAAGAGAGATATCAACGACTTGTTGGAAGATTGATATATCTCTCACATACGCGACCTGACATAAGCTATCCAATTAGTATGGTCAGCTAGTTTATAAGTAGGCCACAAGAAGAACACATGGAAACCGTGTATAGAATATTGCGGTACTTGAAGATGAATCCAAGAAAAGGAATATTTTTCAAGAAGAATGGTTCACGTGGCCTAGAAATCTATACAAATGCAGATTGGGCAGGCTCTGTGGAAGATAGAAGGTCTACTATAGGATACTGTACCTTTCTATGGGACAACCTTATAACCTGGGGGAGCAATAAGCAACCTGTTGTTGCTCAAAGTAGTGCAAAGGCTGAATACAGGGCCTTGGCACTTGGAATTTGTGAGGGTATACAGTTGATAAGATTACTTAAGAGTTAAAGGTGGAATTTCAGTCACCAATTAGACTCGGTGTGATAACAAGTCAGCAATAGAAGTTGTGATAAGACAAAACACGTGGAGATAGACAGGCACTTTATAAAGTAGAAAATTCAAGAAGGGATCACTAATTTGAATTATGTGAACTCTCATTCACAGGTTACTGATCTTCTTACAAAGGCTTTGTCAAGAACCAGATTTGATCAGTTCAGTTGCAAGCCGGGAATGCTAGATATATATATTCACCAGCTTAAGGGGGAGTACTGGAGATCATTCTGCCTATTTCAGCCCATTCTTTTAGGATTTCCAGTTAGCTCATGTTCTTATATTTCCTGTCTGCCACTATTTCATTATCTTATATCTCAGATTTCTTGGGATATTAATAACTAGAGTTACTAATCTTATTTTCTTGTTTATTCAGATATTATTTTGAGTATTTGATAGCCTTAAATCCCACCATCAAATCCCTTTATATTGTACACCGTTTCTCAGTTGATTGCACTGAATAATATTCCGAGTTGCCTCATGAAACGCAATTTCCTCTATAAAATATTATGACTGTGCCCCGCAATCATATTATTAAATGTTGGGGATCCATCCCATGTCTGTTCTAAGTTCAATAAAAGAAACAGAAAAAGAAATCTTACAAAAGCACATCATTGAGAAACCCAAAGTAAGCAGTGAGAGTAGTGGGGCTTATCACGTGAGAGTCCATAATCCAAATAATTGTTTTAATAGCTATCATTTGCATTTCCTGTTTTGATAGTGTCCTGTATCTTTTAGTTCAGATATCATTCAATTATTTGGATTTGTGGTACCTATCAGGTTGACTAGGCCTAGATTAACCCGGTACCTACCAGGCTGAGTCATTTTCAATCATCAAACCTGGTTGATGGAACTTTTCTTTCAAAAAAAATGACAACAATAATTATTAAAACAAAATATACAAAAGAAAATCTTGGGAAAAAAATAAAAGTGGGAAGAAAGAGAAAAAAAGAAATGCATAGTAAATGACAAAAAATGCATAAAAAAGTTGACCAAATTAATGAAAGAGAAAACGCATTAATGACAATAGACAAGAGGCTCTTCATGATTAGCTCCTCCAAGGAAAGTAGGTAAGCTTCACAATTTCTCTCTCTCTCTCTCTCTCCCCCTCTCTCTATCTAACTTTCAATCTATCTATATAAATATATCTCACCACAACTAAAGGACGAGGACAAAGGATCAAGGGCAGTGCAGACAGTCACAAACCTAGTTCATTTTCTTTATCTGCCCTGAAATTCTTTTTGTCTCCTTATACTGAGACCCCTACTTTATTCTGGAATATGGAGAAATTTTAATTTTACTTTTCAATATGAATTTTAATGAGTGTGTGTCTTTATAGACGTGGGGCCAGCCTTCTTGGTCTGGATGTCTAACCCAAAACCCAGTTAATTTTATTCAAGGTCTTTCTGGATTAGATCGGGCCAAGTTTAACCGGATTGGACTGGGTTTTGCAGAGTCCTAGCCCCAAATCTTGTGAAACTATCGTTAGATATTATTATTATTTAATAATTGTTTGTTTGTTTGTTAGGATTAATGGGACTTATTCTCTTGGTCATTTAAATTAAATTCTGTTTCATCCTTATTTTGTGGGATATTATTATATCTCACGTATCTCATGTATCTATTGTAAATATAGTATAAAATTACATACTAGGGTTGAGGCGCAAGGAGGATCTCACGCTAATTCTCCAATTCTAGCTTCATAAACCAACATTGAAATGTGTGAAACCAAACCTTCAGCCCAGAGGATGAGACTAACAGTCATGGATGGGAGAGACTGAAAAACAATGAAACATTCACTACGGTGGATCTACCTAAAGCCAACAAGCCTCTTGTCTATTCCAGGCAATTTACAGACAGTAAAGCAGCAGGAACAATGACCAACTACTAAAGAGCCATCATAATTACTGAACAAACCCAAAACTCCACTCCTACCCAAATTCTGCAGACTTGAGCAGGTCAATTGCTTTGAGAAAGGGGTGAGATCATATATTCAACACCCCATCAATAAGTTTGTCTCCTAGGAGAAGCTATCATCAAGCTTACTCAGCGTCTCAGCCTTTTGTTGCTAGCATATCAACTAAAATTTACCTTAAAAATTATGATGTTGATTATGATTGATTGACTGATAGTTATGATTGATCACATTTGATTAGGACTGATTGTTCATAATTAGGGATATTTAGTTGTGTATATTTTTTGTAAACATTCCGTAATCATTAACCATTATTACATAATTATTAGGCTCTCACTATAAATAAGAAGTTTATGCAAGTCAGAACTGATGTTTTGTGTAAATTTAAATATGAGAATGCTAGCTTCATGCATTCACATGATGAGTGATGAGACCCCACATACTATTAGATTACCATTGAATGCATTACTGGGCCCATGTTTTGTAAATTTCTTTTTATCCTTTTGTTTTATACTTTAGCCTCTTCAAATACAATAAAAAAAAATGCTTGAATTTTGAATAAAATTCAAGCTAGGACACAAAAATGAGTCCAAAAAATTTTTAATTATGCATTTATCATAATTATTAAAAATCATCTACTTATCATATTTTAGGTAAAAGTTTGATAATTGACGGGCCCCACAACTAATGGGCCAAAGCTGGAAACTAATTCATGGGCTATAAGGGGGTTTGTGTGAATGAGAGAGAGAGAAGAAAGTATTGGGGTATATATTGTGGGTGAGAGGGTGAGTGATAGGGGAGGAAAATAGGGAGCGAATTGTGGGAGAGTACTAGTGTTAGAAATTAGCAAATAAATTATATATTAATTAAGGATATACTCTCTCTCTATTAAAGGATGATTAGAATTGCCTTATTTAGAGAGAATCATATCTCTCATTTAATTTAATATGAGATTCCTAACGGCTAATTGACTTATACTCTTCCTTTCTTTGGTTCTTTTGAACGTTGGGATTTAATAGGTTATAATTAGGAGATATTTTGTTTCTTTTTCTGGCCTAGAGAGGAGCGTCCATCTCCTCTATAAGTACTGTAGCTTGTATATCAGATTTACAGAGAAATAAAGTATTACAGTTTTCAGATTTCTACCATTTTATTCAACTAGCACTATCGAATTGCCAGTGTGTTGCATTTTTCTTATTTTTCTTGTAGTTTATCTGCTTAGACCTACACTGGCAGATTTTGCATTGGTTAAGAGCTGGGTTCCATCAATAATTAATATGAAAAATTAAGATATAAATACAATTAGCCACACAATAAAATTGAAAATATATTAACTAATTGCGGTTTGACCATCAAACCTTGAACCAATGTCTCGACTGGTTTAATGGCAGGTCCGATTTTTAATACCTTGGCTTTTAGCATACTAGTTATTTCATTTTCAGTTGAAATAGCAATTCAATAATGAAGGTCTTACTCATTTCTTGAAGCTTTTGTGTCACGGGCAAACATCTTGTAGGATAACAACTTCCCTTCTAATTTTTGTAAAAGCTGGTTTACCTTCCTTACACTGAAAACGTAAGATTTCTTTTCACTTTCAACCTCCTTGACGATGGAATCATGAATTTCATCACTTCTGACATTCTCACAAAACCCATTTCCACTGCCATAGTCACTGTACTCACCATCAGTGATCGGGAAAATATATAGGTAACGCCTCCATTTTGCAGAGAAATTAGGATGAAAGATGCGTGATACCTAGAGTAAATTGCATTATCATTAAATCAACTTTTGAAATAATAAAATGGGATTAATAAAAATAATCAAATTTATTTTCTTCAAAAAAACGAAGGAATTAATTAGTAGATGATATTGAACTGAACTTTAGCTTTACATTGCAGATTACTTAAACTGCATATTACCTCAGAAACAGATTTGACCCTAAGTTTTCCAGGTGCTGCATGATTGATTGCATCCTCAACATCTTTTGGTTTGACATCCTTCCTCCAAGTGTCTATATTAATTTTAGATCAGAAATATATATAACAAAACAAAATCCAAAGAAAGCCAGAAATGAATCATCCACCCGGTCCATCCCTCTGCCCCCCAAAAAAAAATGAGAAAAAGAAAAAAGAGTTAATTTATTAAGATCCTCAGCATTTTATTTCATTTCAAAGCATACAACAATTTACTCCAATAAATTATAAGCATATAATTTAGGAAAATGCATAAATACTATAATTAGAGCCTTTTCCTAAAATATTACAAGTTCATGCAGCAATGTTTTACTGCTCCTACATACAAAAATCCCCAAAGCCTTCTACTAGCTCTTTTTTTTTTTTTTAGTATTTTTCTGGCCCATAGGTTTTCTTATAGTGGCACTCGGGCTTGCCTCTAATATGTTGTTCATCAAAAGAACAAAGTGGGGAAGTTATAACTGATTACTTGCAATCTATAATTAACTATACACAGTTAGAGATATCCCATCTCATTTCATTTATGATATTTTTCGCCCACAGCAGACATAACTGAAGGAATTATTTCAGTGACGATAAAAGAATTACTTAGTCTTAAGAGCCCAAAAAAAAAAATGCAGTTTGCATAAGTATTTCTATTTGCATGTTCTGAAAACTTGTTTCTATTTTTTTTTTTAAGAACAGAAAAACAGAACTTAGAGTTATTCTTGTTCTCATTTGCCACTAACCACACCGGCCATTGGCAAATGTCACTAACTGCCACCAATTACCATCAACCATTGCTGATCGCCTCCAACCATTGCCAATTATTGCTGAACATTGCTTCCTACCGCTGCCCACCACTATCCGCCGTTTGAGTGCTTCAAAACAAGGTCTCAACTATATCGAGTACCCAATTGAGTGGAAAAATCAGCCCAACAAAGCTAGTTGGGAGCGCAAAGACCTCCTATGGCAATTCACCAACTACGTTCAATGCTACAAGGATGAAGGTGCATCAAGGACACTGTGAGATTAAGTGGGGGAGGGTGTCACATCCCACTGAAATTTTGCTGCCCAAGTAAGAATTCGTATGGCATTCATGACAGAATTTTGGCTAAGCAAGGAAGTGACCCAATCCAAACCTCCTTTGGGCTTGGAATTATGAGGCATTCTGCCAAGGAAGATTAGTAAGCTAACTAGCCACGTGCCAAGCCAAGCAAGGGAAGCTTCTACAATTAGTTACATGAGTAAGCTATAATCTATCAAATTATAGAATATTTTAGAACTCTTCCCACATCTCTTATGCATGTAAAATATCTAGTGCCTAGAATTATCTATGTAAATATCTAGATATTTGTAGGCTAGAAAAATCCAGATGACACAATTGTAGCCACACATTTGGGAGGCCAAAACCTATAAATAGGTCATTCCCCACATTTTTATGGTATATAAAGAAATTGAGGGCCCATTTGGATACCAAAAAGGTGATGAATGGGTAGGAATGGAATGAAATAGAAAGGATCTATTCATTATGTTTGGTATGATAAAGAAAAGAATGGAAATATTTTTATTTCTTATGTTTGATTAAATATAAATAAACTAAAAATAAAATATTGTGAAATCACCAAGTTGCCGCCTCTGCATCAGCCCTTCTCCATCACAATAATGATGACATAGTAGTTCTTTGTCGCTGTCTGATAAGTGTCACTTTTACATCTTTTAATCCTCCTTAATTGGGGCTTTTTAATGATGATTTAATATTGATTAGGGCTTAATTGAATATTATTAGGATTAATGGGTCATTTTGCACTCCTAGAAATTACTTGCACAATTCTTGATTTTAATTGCTAAAATTCATTTTAAATATTGCGGTAAGTTTTCCTACATGATTGATGGAACCCAAAATATTATTATCCAATAATCAAGAGAATCAGTACAATATTCCTTTCTAATGACAGGAAAGGAATAACAACAAAATACTAATCATCCTAATTACTGTAGCTAAGCTTAGTAATTACATATACTGAGAATAACAAAAATGGAAAGAGACAAGTTAAGCAGAAAATGTCCATTATTTGAAAGGTAGGTTTCTCCCAAGCTGACAACACACTGGCTCCTCAGCTCATTCCCTTAGCACGATACCCTAGAGGAACATCACAGCCGGTCCCACAAACCAAACACCACAATTCATGTTTGACAAGACCGTGGGTCATTCTTGGCCCTCTCTCATATCTCTAGCATCCTTAGTTCTCTTCTTCTGGTAGACCCAGCCCACGAAGTTGTTAGGCTCATCAAAGATATTTTCCATTTTTGTGCAGGTTTTTATTAGGATAATGACATTTCGATATTGGGAATTAATTTGAAGAAAATTTGGAAGCCATTGGGTCAAAATGAAACACCTGATGACTTACAAGAGAGAAGCATTTTTCCAGAGTTTTATTTTTATTTTTATTCTTTCTATTTGTGAATAGGTGATCAAGATCTAGATCCCCTCTCTCTCCTTCTCCCTTTCAAATTTTTCTTCATTACCTTCTCTCACACTTTTCCATAGAAAATTCACTCCATCTCTCCATTCCTCTAACTCTTCCCTCCAAGGCGGAATTCACAACCTCATTTTATCCATCAATTTTCATTTAGTGATCTGGCTAATCTTGTGTGGTGGCTAGCTGTGGATAAGCTCCTCTAGATGAAGATTTGAGCTTCTCATTTGATCAGCAAGCTTGGGCTAAGATTCTTCGTCTTTCATCTCCACTTTCATCTCACTAATTTCTTTGTTCAATTTGCTAGGTTTAGCTTAGTGTTGTAATTTTGGTTGAATCTTTTGATGAATTGGAGACTTGCATTGCACCTTATATGTTTGATGAATTGGTTGTTTTAGTGGCTGTTCAATTAGCCTCTTTTGTCCTCTTGAATTTCAAATTAGTTATGCAATGGTGACTGTGTAATGAGGTCAGACTTTGTGCTTTATTGTTATGATTGTTATGGTTAATTAGGCCTTCAAGTGGAATGTACAGAGGGTTAAAAGAACAATTAGGTGTGGCCTTAGTATGTTCTAAGTGCTAAATTCAAATGCTAATCATCAAATAGGGCATTGTGGTTACAAGTTCCTATAGTGATTAGTAACTTATTTCTCAAAGGGTTGTTTGAGAAATCTTTTGAGAATACACAAAGAAGAAGGAGATTAGGTCCAAAGCTTAGAAGAACATAATTGGAGCAAAGATAATTGAATTCTAAGAAGGTCATGCATGGTTAGCTACTTCCTCATTGTTGGTTGTTTACATTCCCTAGGTTGCTAGTTTTTTATCCTTATACTATTACATTTCACTTTACTTTCAACCAATTAACACCCCGCCTAACCACCCCCCCCCCAAAAAAAAAAAATTAACCTCCGGTCTTTGTTAGTGTGAGTCAATTTTGTCATTTAGAAAACTTTCTTGAACAATTGAAAGCCAATTCCAAGGGATTCAACCTCGGTTAAACCACTAGCGATAAATCTTATTTCATCCTAGTTTTATTTTTGAGGTTGCCATGATACAAGTTCAAAAGACTTGGCACCATTGCCGGGGAATTAGTTCTTAATTGTTTAAGAGAGATTTGCTAAGTGTTTTAGTTGTCGTTTGGTGTGTTTTCCCCTTTTTTGTCATTGGTTTTCGGCCTTTAAGGTTGTGTTCTTCAACTTATCTGTTTGCTGGGACTTCTGCCTAACTCACCCAGAAATATTTGAAACTTTGTGTCATTAAATGGTATGAGATGAACGATGTCTAATGTGTTCGCTGCACAAAAATGAAGCATGTGAGGTCTACTAGGAAATACTGGCAAAAATGTGCAGCTGAACCAAGAGCAACTAAGGCAACCCCTGATTGATACTTGGGCAGAGATGAAAATGAAGCTAAAGGAAAAGTACGTGCCTACTTATTACAAGAATCAGCTCTACAATCAATAGCTGAAAATGAGACAAACTTCTACAATGTCAGACTATATGGCTCATTTCGATAATCTCATGATTAGATGTGAAGTCACGGATAACCTCTGGATGACGATCCAAAAGTTTGTTAATGATTTTCGAGCTGATATACAACAAAAACTTAAACTGAATCCTCCTAAATCTCTTGAAGAAGCCTATCATAAAACTTTAGAGGTAAAATCCTTGTTTAAGAACTTTGGTTCGAAAAAGATTGCCCAAGTATTCTTAGAAGAATAGAGTATTCAGAAAACAAATTCTTGCCCCAGTGGTTATAAAATAGTGCTTTTGATGTCATTCTAAAGGCCATATCACATTAAAGTGTCCACAATGCAATCTAATTCTTAAATCCCCAGCAGAGAAAGAGGATAAGGCGATAGATTCCAACATCATACTTGATCCCCTTGAGTTTCCTTCTGATTTTGGATAAGGAGTTTGTTAAAGATGAAGCAAAATTCAAAGCTTAACTCTCTAGAGGAGAGTTCTTGCAAGCGAGGAAGAATGATAGAGAATAAATTATCCCAAAATAATTATGATTATTTACCTTTTACATAAAATAATTTGCGTTTTAAATAAAGACATTTTATTACAATATCTAGATTTAATTTAGTTTATTTTTAATTTATTAGGATTTAGATTTATCTTTTATTTATTCTAAGGATTTTGGTTTATTTAAATTAGGATAGGATTTAGATTATCTTTTGATTAGATTTAAGATAATTTGAAAAAGAGTTATCTTATCTTAGTACTTTAGTGGAACTAAGATTTTGGTTTATTTAAATTAGGTTAGGGAAGGCAAGGTACTTCTCCAAATTGGACTTGAGGTCAGGGTATCATCAAGTTCGAATTGCCAAAGGAGATGAACCTAAGATTACCTTTGTTACACTCTATGGGTCTTTTGAGTGGTTGGTGATGCCTTTCAGATTGACCAATGCACCAGCCACATTCTACACTCTCATGAACAAGATCTTCCATCCATATCTTGGTTGGTTCGTGGTAATATATTTGGATGACATTGTTGTCTATAGCAACTCATTGGAGGAGCATGCCCAGCACCTACGAGCCGTGTTCAAGACCCTACGTGAGAACGAATTGTATGTGAAAAAGGAAAAGTGTTCCTTTCCCAAAGAAGAGGTGAACTTCCTCGGGCACATCATAGCCCAAGGGACTTTACGCATGGACGGGAAGAAGGTTCAGGTTATCAAGGAGTGAGAGCCTCCGACTCAAGTGACAGAGTTGAGATCTTTCCTTGGGTAGGTCAACTATTATAGGTGGTTTATCAAGAACTACTCTGCTAGAGCAGCCCCTCTCACTGAGCTTTTGAAGAAGAACAAGCCATGGGTGTGGACTAAGGGATGCCAGAAAGCTTTTGAGGAGCTTAAGATGCTTTTGAGGAGCTTAAGATGGCAGTGACAGAGGAACCTGTGTTAGCTCTCCCGGATTTCACCAAGCCTTTTGAGGTGCACACCGATGCCTCTAACTTCGCTATTGGAGGGGTCCTGATACAAGAGAGGCATCCCATTGCATTTGAGAGTCGCAAGCTCAATGACACTGAAAGGCAGTACACGGTGCAAGAGAAGGAGATGACGGTCGTGGTTCATTGCTTGCGCACTTGGAGGCATTACTGCTAGGAGCACGGTTAATGATCAAGACCGATAATGTCGCCACCAGCTACTTCCAGAGACAGAAGATGCTCTCCCCTAAGCAAGCGAGATGGCAAGATTTCTTGGCTGAATTTGATTATGTGTTGGAATACAAGCCGGGGACGGCGAATGTAGTTGTTGACGTCTTGAGTAGAAAGGCTGAACTAGCAACTATAAGCCAAGCTAGTGGGGACATGATCACCAAGATCAAGCAAGGTATTATTCAAGACCCTCTAGCCCAGCAGCTTGCGGAGTTGGCTAAAGAGAGTAAGACCAAGAGGTTTTGGGTTGAGGTTGAACTCCTCTACACTATGGGAAGAAGACTCTTCGTTCCTGAATGGGACAATCTAAGGAAGGAATTGATCAAGGAGTGTCATGACTCCAAATGGGCTAGTCACGCAGGACAAAGGTGGACATTGGCGTTGTTGGAAGCTGCCTACTAGTGGCCTCACATGACGAATGACGTGGAGGCCTATGCGAAGACTTGTCTTGTGTGCCAATAGGACAAGGTGGACAATCAACTTCCGGCAGGATTGCTAGAGCTGTTACCTACTCCGAGCCAACCATGGGAAAGTGTCTTCATGGATTTCATCTCGGCATTACCTAAGTCTGAAGGGTTTGGTTCCATCATGGTAGTGGTGGATTGCTTCTCTAAGTATGGGACCTTCATTCCAACCTCGACAGACTGTACAGCGGAGGAAGCGGCTCACCTATTTTTCAAGAATGTGGTAAAGTTTTGGGGATTGCCCAAGACTATCATCAGTGACAGAGATCCCCGTTTCACGGGCAAGCTGTGTGATGGGAGACACGTTAGGAACCTGTCCTAAGAGCCTTCTTTGAGTTAAGGATCGTGCAACTCAAGGAAAGATGAATTGAACACAAGAACAACGAAGAACAATATTGAACAAAAACTGAAAAATAGAGACGATGA
The DNA here is from genome assembly GCA_026686845.1 of Adenanthera pavonina. Classification (NCBI taxonomy): domain Eukaryota; kingdom Viridiplantae; phylum Streptophyta; class Magnoliopsida; order Fabales; family Fabaceae; genus Adenanthera; species Adenanthera pavonina. Next base: position 1,854,453 of record JAIVEN010000019.1, on the reverse strand, counting down.
AAAAAAGAAAACTGAAACAAAATGTTGGTAAAAGGAAATAGACTCCAAGAGAACCTGTCTCTTGAATCCTAACTCCGGGACGCCACAAGGATCACCACTCCTTGATAAGTCCTCATTCTTTCTGGCACTCAAGGATGAGCAATAAAGAACTCACTGAACAACAACAAAGTTGCTAAAAAGAAATTCATTCATTCATTCATGTTGTGTTTGCAAAAGTACAAGAGGTGCCTATTTATAGGCAAATATTAACCCATAAACTAACCCTAGTTCAGCCCACAAACCTAACCTTATTAAAGCTCATTAATACAAAAAGTAAACCCTAAGTCAAAAGGAGCATTTAATTCTAATTTTGAATTTGAAAAAGTTGGCTCCTCTTTAATGCATAAAGGAAAACAAATCAGATTTATGATTGTATGTTCTTTATTCAAAAAGGAAACAAATTAACCAAAATAATCATTAAAAACGTCACTTTTAGTGAGCACATGAAAAGCACATGGATTTTAAGTTAATCCTCCTTATTGGGCTTTCTCCAACTTGGGCTCTTTGACTATAATTTGGCTCCACATTTTCAGCTTGCCTCTTTCTTTGTTTTGGGCCTCAAAATCATTGAAATACAATGGTTCCATGTTAATTATGTTTTGGATCACCCTATTCATGGCTTGCTTCATGGCTTTTGTTCTAGCTCTAGTCATTGGTCCTCCAATGCCTTGAAGTGGACCTTGAATTTGTCCATGGTCCATTGTTCCTCTTACCTTGCCCTCATCATCAAATGCTTCATGCCTCAATTGTACTCTATCACTGTGGACTGAGCTTTTCAAGCTATTGGGGACAAAGTTGCATTTCTCTACTAACTTTCACCCTCAGACTGATGGGCAGACAGAACAGGTGAATGCTTTGTTGGAGTGTTATCTCTGACATTTTGTGAGTGCCAACCAGAGGGATTGGGCTAAGTTGATGGATGTGGCCCAGTTCTCTTACAACTTGCGGAGGAGCGAGTCCACAGGAAGGAGTCCCTTTGAAGTGGTGATGGGACAACAACCTCTGACACCTCACACCCTTGTGACAACATATAAGGGCAAGAGTCTAGGAGCCTTCCACATGGCTAAGTCTTGGCATGAACAAGCCGATGAGACTAGATCTTTCCTTGTCACAGCAGCCAAGAGAAGGAAGAAGTTCGCTGACAGGAGGAGGCAAGCGATAGAGTTCCAAGTGGGAGACAAGGTGATGATGAAACTTCTCCCACAACAATTCAAGGCCTTCAGGAAGGTACATAAGGCCCTCATTCGAAAATACGAGGGTCCCTACATGGTATTGAAGAAGGTCAGGAAGGTCTCCTACAAGGTGGATTTGCCACCTAACTTGAAGATCCATCATGTCTTTCACGTGAGCATGTTAAAGCCTTTCCATGAAGACAAGGATGAGCCTGATTGAGAAATCTCTACCCGAGCACCACCTGTGACAACCAAGTCTTACGATAGACAAGTCGACGAGATACTTGCTCACAGGGTCGTGCAACGAAGGGGAGTACCACCAAGTACCCAATACTTGATGAAGTGGAAAGGACTGCCAGAGAGCGATGCAACTTGGGAGTCACAAGAAGACCTTTGGCAGTTTGAGGACCACCTACGTTGGTACAGAGACGAAGCAGTGATGAGGACGTGACCAGAATAGGTGGGGGAGAGTGTCACAAATTTTTCAAGAGGTTTAATTGGAAGCCTCCAGAATGTTCCGGAGATATCATGAAAAGGCTTGATTTCTCTTGAACTATGTAGATAGTTCTAGAACTTTGTAGACTTCTCTTGTACATAGGATTTCTAGAGAATTCTTTGTAAATATCTTATAGAGAATTCTAGAGACTTGATTTAGGCCGTTAGATCGAAACGATCTCCATCATCCATTGAGGAGGTGGGAAAGTTCTAGAAACCTTGGGAGGCCTATAAATACCCCCTCCCACCTCATTTGTAAGCATCCAAACATTTGAGTGCATTTGTGAATTCTCTCATACTCTCTCTTGTGAGTGTTCACTTGTTCTCTAGTTGTCTTGTCTTTGCCTACTTGAGGGTTCGGCTGACTTAGCGTGGGATCAAGAGGGTTGATCAAGTTAAGGTCAGCACGGTTCAAGACGAGAAAGTTCCAAGGCCGTGACATGTAGCTGCGACTCTGTGAGCTACCTCCATCCATCGCCTCCCTCTCCCCATCAACATCTCTAGTAGCTATGAGAAAACTACCTCCATCACCTCCCTCCACTTAAGCTGCAACTCTACACCTGTGGTACATGTTCTCAAATCTCAACCCCTCCCTCATCTCCCTTGCTTTGTTTCTGTGTTCTATTTTCAGACTTGTACTTTGCTCTCTCAACCGAATTTAATTGTGTTCATTGATAAACACCCTAGATTCTTCTTCTAACTAAGGAACTATACTCATTGATCTCAGAATTAGATTGCATGATGTGGAGAGAAATCTTTCCTGACAATGGACCATGAATATATGTGTAATGTAACTTTCGTGACAATGGACCATGTATATATGTGTAATGTAACTATATCCCCTCGTAGATTTACTTCCTCCCCTTTGTATGTGCTAGACCCATCATATATGGTATATATACAACCTTCAAGTTTATCTTGCAAATCTTGCATCCTTTGATGGAGCTTGCCTGCATAATATCTTGATTCACATGTTGGCGCATAATTATGTGGCTCACATATTGAAATGGCAGACAAATAAGTTATTCTTGTTAAATTTTAATATCTGACTTGATTATTATTTAAAACTAGATTACATGACTATGTCAGAAAGAAATTAAGTGACAATATATAATGGACAGAAATTTGAAATGCTGACCCACAAGTATAATAATTCCTAGTCCATCACATTGAGCTGAAAACAGAAGCTATTATTCGTGAATGACTCATTGCCTATAACATCCAAATCCAATGTGGATATAAAGCATTTCTACCCTGGACAACATTAGCATCGCATTTCTATAATCATGGAGAATCAAATCTTCATATATAAAATATAATTAACATAATTCCTTACTTAGTCAATGTGTTGGTTAGTTAACAAAAGGTCATATTGAAGACTTGATTATTGGTGGCTAGTGCTGTGACTGTCTCTTTTCATATTAGTATTACCTGTTAGCTTGATTGGTCTATAGTTTGATTGGATTTGAATTATTGTACTTGTGTGTTGTTATGTCTTCAAGAAATAAACTTGTTTGTAGTGTCATGAACTTAAAATTGTATTATGGTGTTGTTTGTATTATTATGAACTTATAGTTGTATTGTGAAATTTTTTTTATGTGAAATTATAATTGTGTTGTGGTCTTTTCTATAATCTTGAAATTGAAGATAAGACGAAGAGCACACCATTGTGGATTCTGCTGGCTTGTTTGTTTGTATGTTTCATTCCTCATGGTTAGTCAAATACCGTGAACAAGCTATTGCTGATTGTTGGGAACACAAAAAATTTACCTGCGGGCTATATTAGGTACAATTTCTTTGTGAAGTATTTGTAAATACCATTAGTAGATTTACAGATAAATGTATAAAAATGAATTTATTGTTGAATTTTTACAGATATATATGTAAAGATGGTGACAACATTGTCAAAGAGGTTGTTGGAGGAAAAGTTGATGGGGTTGACTCCAATGGGGTGAAAAGCAAAACTCAAAATGAAAGTGTTCAAGAAGAGATGGTGTCACAGAAGAGCAAGGATAATGTTACAGGTGAGAATATCACATTTTTTAATCCCTTGTATGAGAATATCACATGTTACTTGTTTTTTAATTGCATTTATATGATGATTTTCTGTTGATCTTTAATTAGAAAAATCAATAGTTAAAATATATATATATATCCTGACATCTTGATACACTGAACTTGAAATTAAACATATAGGGTTGAGGAATGATGGCAGTTGCAAAATCCTAATTTGTTGATGCTGAATGATCCGTCATAGCTGAATCACTTAATCTGTGTGTCTCATATTTCTATGAATAACAAGATTAATCACAATCACGAAGGAAGCCAGGTTCACCTGCAGCTAAATGTGTCAACAGCTTTTAGGAAAGCTTTGATGACTTGGACCTCATGGGTTGACAAGCACATCAACACCAGAAAAACTAAGTTTTCTTTTGAAGTTCAGCACCTTGTCATTTCGGGTTTGCTTAGATATGCATACATATAAGCAATTTGAAAATCATTCTATGATACATATTTCTGTAGTTTGATATGCAAAAATGAATGAGATGGTTAATTGGTTATACTCTTCTATGTTTTATATGGATAAAGATGTTTTCTATGGTTGCTTCTCCTTTAAATCCATGAAAATCACTCTATGATAAATATTGAATGATATAGGCTTTTAATAGGCCACAAGGCCAACGCTTTCAAACCTATTTAAAAGCCTACTAGTTTAGTAAGGGTTTAAATAGACTTCAAGTCAAGCAAAGCCTTTTGAAGGCACTAGTCTAAACATATAAAAAGGCCTGATATAAGCCAACAGGTCAAGCTCATGCTTAAAGCCTCAATGCAGGCCTAGTTTGTTTAAGCAAAGCCTGACTTGATCTAACCTATTTTCACCCTTATTTTTTTGGTTGAAGCTTTTCTGTATATATTCAGCCTCTTGTACTCTTTGTATTGCAACCAAGTTCAGTAAAATAGACTTTGAAATTTCACACGGCATCATCAAGAATAGTGGAAGGAAAAATGCAAGTTTTTTACCCACAACAATAGGACCAATTCAATGAAGTGGGTCATTACAACCTTCATTGCCATGCCTGACATTCCTCCCATCCTCAGAAGGTGTGTTGTTTCCTTCATATTGGGCAATGAGGTTTCGATCAAACCAAACCCACCTTAACCAAGGGTGGAGCTATGATTCCCATCCCCTAGCTCGTAATTTCCATAACAAAACAAAACATGGCCTAGATACTCACACCAACTTTCCAAACCTAAACTCTGCCTGACGTGCTACTTATTCTCTTCCTACACACAAATAGGCGTACTTGGCATCTTCCATTACAAGATTGTAAGCGTGAATTGTCTAGTGCCTCACAGGTAAAAGTCCAACCCCTTGAAATGGCCCTTTAACAAAAGAAATCCAATCAAATCCCACTAGAACTAGGCAGAAATTCCCTTTCAAATTGCGACAAAAGAAAAAGTATCACTCAAAGTGTTCTTTACTTATAATTTTGTCATATATCTGCAAATTTCAATTTTGAAGTCACAAATTTTCAAATGACAATCAAAAGACTTACTCTTGGTCATTCTCAAACGAAAAAAAAGTAAAAAATTATGTCACAATTAATGCACTTCTTAAAAGCACTTTTCATCTCCAGCTCTGTTTTAACATTGTGCAAGTTGAATAGCAACTGATTAATAGAATAGTTTATACAGCAAATAAAATGATAACATGAGGGGAATGACTTACAAAAAGAACATACTTGCTGAAGGCCTGTGACTCCTTTGTCTGTACGCCCAGCCACAACAACACAGCCTTCAACAGGCAAACCTTTATCCTTAAGCAGCTGTGCTTTCTTAGCATCAACAAATTCACCAAGTGACCTCTCTACTATGCTACATCAAGATACAGGTGAAAAAGAAAAAAGAATCAATGCATTATCCATAAAGGAAATATTATCTGTTTTGTTCACCAAAACACCTTACATCGTAGGATTATAATTATAATTATGTCATAGAATTTGTCATATACCTAATAATCAAGTACACACCTACAAAGCTAATTCGTTATTAGATATGCGAATGCGGCCAATTGGCCATATCTTAATTTTGCCAACAAGAAAGGAACAACTCATCCAACCATCAGGCAAGATGCAAGTTAGATCCTGGAAAAAAATATTACTGCTTCCTAAGATACTCAGAATGCATCACAAACTGCATAAATGATAGGAAAAAAAAATAAGTAAGAATCTACCTTTGGACAGTCTTCAATCCTGGTTGCTTTTGCCACCCATCAAATGAGCCCCCATGATATGAAAGAATAATTTTGAATGTTGTTCTTGCCCACCTCCCAAAGCGATCCTCACAAGCAGAACTTTCAAACTTAGTTTCATTAGAAATTGCCGGTATTTCAGTATCATTTTGATCAATAAGTATCTGTTAACAAGTCAATAAGAATCATCAACTTTTAAATTGCAGATGAAAGCCATATTGATCAATAAGTGCTGGTATTTAAGATGCAGAACTTTCCAACTTAGCTTCATGAGAAAGTGCTGGTATTTCAGTAACATTTTGATCAATTAGTGTCTATTTAAAAGTCACATGAAATAAGGATGATCAACTTTTAAATAGCAGAAGATAACCATATACCTATGACGCATTATTTTCAAGTACATAGCATAGGATGCCATGAGATACTAACGTTCACAAAGAAGATAAAGATCACTGCATACAGAAAGATTGTTACCACATGTATCAGAATCATTTGAAGACAAACTAGAAGCTAGTAGGGAAAAAAAGAACAAAGAAAGAAAGAACTTTTGCATTTATTAGAGGCTTCCAGTTTTTACAAACACAATAATTAACATTTTTCATCTATTTACATTTTAAAAAACTTCCATGATTGGAATATTCTCCAAGGATTATTTCTTAAAAGTTTTTTGCGATTCTTAACAGGTATTTTTGGAATAAGGAGATGCTTTCAAAGATAACTAGAACTTCTTCAAATAGTAGTTACCAAAAGATGCCTAAAACATTTCCCTAAAAATTACAATAAACCATTCAAGTAATTTGTTGTGTGATTTCAATCATTTAACTATTAACCCTGCAATAAATGAAGTGCTCCATAATTTATTCAATTGAGAAAACCATTAAATAAAATAAAATATAAAAAAATTCTTCAGAAGTTTGTATATAAAAGAAATATGCAAGATTCTCAAATTGCACCCATTCAATTGACAAATTTATGGTCAAATATTAAAAGTGGAAAATGCCATTCTCAAGGACAACTAAAATGATAAAATTGGGCAGTAAGATTACAAGGTATTGACAAGCAATAGACACAATAAAAATAATCCTGACTCCTTGTTAAGATGTAGGGACAAAGGGGAGATTTCTTTTATTTTTATTTTGAATAGTTTTCACAAATCATCTTTTTCTCAGTTTGATTGCTTAATTTTATGGCTTACCTGATGTTATAACTGTATATAATAATAAAGAGTACAATCTATGTAATATTAAAACAAACAAAAAAAAAACTGCCCCATATAACCCAAAATGTTTGGGACAATAGGTTGACCTTCTTAGAAAGTCTGCTTGCAGGCATAGTATGGAGGTTCTGTGATTGCATGAGAACGTAGCACTCATAATACAATTCATTTACCATCAACAAGAAAAGGAATGCAGCCAACTTTATGCAAATTACACATGATAGTTTTTCCTCCCAGATCATTCACTTCACCACAATCAGAAGTCATCGAATGAAAATGAAATTTATCTCAAAAACCCTTTTTGCAGGGGTACATAAAAGCAAATCAGAAAACCAAAGTCAATTCAGAGACCAATGCAAAGGTACAGAGACAAGGAAAAGTCTTTTACCCCAATATGGAAAGGTGATAGGCAAGAAACCGACTTCATTTCCCCAATATACCTGTATTTCTATGAGGCCTTTCACCAGTTTACAAGACATCAATTTGACATTGGTAGTTTATGTGCATTATTAGCTAATTAGCTAAATAGAGATTAAAAATGCCAATAAAAAGTATTGTACTCAATTCATTCTTCACAATATGATGTAAACAAACTATGATGGAAAGTGGAGACCATATTGGAACATGAACATGATTAGCCTTCATAAAATAACCCACCTCAGATCCAAACAGAGCTGGTAAGGACAAGCTCCCCAGAACAACATGCAAATAAAAATCATTGACTAGTCGCCAAGGCTTTGCATACATAAATTGGTAGCTTTCCCTGTCAGATCCAAATATAGCCATCACTTCAAAGAAGTTTGAAAAGCAATTTGCCAACAGGAAAAAGGAAAACAAAAAAACGTTAGAACATTGAAAATACCAAGCCATCAAATTAAGTTACCTTGCAGTCCATCTCGTGTATTGGCAAGGATCATTATGGTTATAATGCACATAATCTTGAGTTTGCGGCTGCTTCTCCATAAAAGACAAGAGCAAATGACCTAGATGGAGCCGATTAAATCTCTGTATGGTAATCGAACTTTGAGAAAGCCCAAAGAGAAATTTTTGTAAACCAATTACATTTCTAGTAGTCATCCAAATTGTAAAATAAGCCTCCCATGCTCGATAGAATGAAATGCTCAGCTAAATTGACACTAAAATTTCTTTAGGCAATGCAGAGGTATCAGACCTTGCTTTACTCTCACACTCTAAATTCAACTCCAACATCCAACACATGGAGCATTCCCTTTTACCTTCTAAACTGCACCCTAATGAAACAACTTCTTCTCCTTTCAACATGAAGGTATAAAATAGACGATAGAAGCAAAACACAAGCCAAAAAAAAACTGCCCACCCACCAAAACGAAGCCCCCACAAAAGACACGCACAAGCGTCGTTTGGGGCGAAGCGCCTCCAAGTGCTCCGTCGTCTTCACTCACTCCGATTCCTCCAGGTTCACCCTTGCCAAATTGAGTGTTCAGTGGTCTGGTTCGTTCTTCTCCTCTTATGCCACCATAGCTCACCGTCGACGGTGGTTTGAAGGATTGGGGCCAGTGCAGCAGAAGAGAGAATTACGGTTTGTTAAATGGGTAGAAATAACCCTTGTCCCCGTTTCTTTGGCGGGCAATACGTCTACTGCTATTTTTCGTCCTGCGTCCTTGATGCTGAAAGGCTTTTTGATTAAAATGCACTAAATGAAAAAAAAAATACCAATATATGCTATATTTTCAAAAGTATTTACTGAAATATTATAAATTTGGGATATGATAATAAATTATAATGTGTTAGACTGATTACATCACACTTTATTCTTTTAATTTTTTTTGGATTATAAGTGAAATCATACTGACATAGTCCGACTTTACTGATATTGCATCAGTCCAGTCAAAACTGGAGTGATGCAGCTAACTTTTATTTTTTCTTATAATAATTAAAAATATACAAATGATAAAAAAACTAATTTTTAATCAAACTATTTTAACAAATTAATTAGTAATTATTGAAATTTAATTAATAAAGCTAAATTTTTACATCAATTAAAGATTAAAATATTTCTTTTATAAAAAAAAAGATTGTTTACCTTATACATAATAACTTTCCGCACCACCTCTTGGTCTCCTCCGAACACGTTGTAGCCGCCCTTATTTTATGAGTTCTTCATGTTGAGATTCAGGTGACTTATTAGCAGTTGTAGTTGTTGGGGTATCTAGATCAAATACGGAAGACTCAATATAAGGAATCGACTGCTGTGCAGCTTCATTTAATATTCCACCTATTTCAAATTAGTAATTATTAATTCAGTCTCAAAAAGTGGTGAATTCACCAATAACGACATGAATGGCTCGAGTTGGTCTAAATTGTGCGAGCTTAATTGGGATACGGATGATGGTGGCATATAATGGTATTGGGTAAAAATATCTGATTTTGTTCCTCTTCATCTCTCACCACATCATGATTTTGTTCCTGTTCTTCTTTAGCCGCAACTGGTGATTGAGTTGACAAATAACCATCATGTCGCTTACTTGGTCTTTCCTAGACAATCACTAGACGTGGTAGCTCAACTGCAGTTAGGGCAGGCTGAGGGACCATGTTGTGGTGTTGTTCTTTTAATGTTATTCTAATGTTTTATTGGTCCCATATAATCCTTTGTTGATATTTTGTAGTTAACATTAGCAAAAGGTCTTGAATACTTAGTTGAATTAATTCATCAGCTATATCAACCTGAAATCAACAATAAGACATTATTATATAATGATTTTATTCATATAGAATAAAATGAAGACAATGATTTTAGTTAGATAGTTACCGCAAAACTGGTTGCAGCACTAGCTGAGTGGATCCACCATTGAGTATGCCTCCAATACCATTGTATGTACTCAGATGTCTGATCTAATGCCTTATGTGCCATGGGTGATTCAACAATAGCATTATGCCACCCAAACCATAATTGAATATACTCCATGTGGTTTTGAATCCAATTTTCTGATGTCCTTCCCCTTAGCTGGATTGTGTGGCACTTCCCCAAATAAACTGGAGCGAGAGGTATTGGTTGTTGACAACCAAATTGCCTAAGCACATGATTAGGATGATGTCATTCAATTATATGGAAGCATATTAGGGGGACTGAAGCTCGCCAGATTTGTGGTGACGCCAAGCAATATCCTAGAATTAATTGCTATGCTATTAGAGATTCATAAGGTTGCCAAACTATGTCTTCCTCCCCCATTGTATCAAGTAACTTTCTATGAGTATTTAACACCCACTTGGTCGAACAAGATTGTTGTCCTACATTCTTCCATCTATAATGACATGAAAAAAACTTGTTAAAATTTGTATGATTAAAATAATAAGCTAAAATCAAATAGTTGGCATGTAAATTAAGCATACCTAAATCCCAAGGGTGATACGAGAGGATAAATATCTATACGTGGATTTAGTGGTATAGGTCATTCTGGTGCCAACATTGGGAAACGATCCCATGCCCAAAGGTGGAGTAATGTCATACATCCACCTATCCCCTTCTCTGTTTCTTCTGTGGCATCGCATAATTCTCTGAATAAGTGTGCTAATACTGCAGATCCCCAAGAATATTGGCCAGTACTTGAGAGATCCAAAAGCAATGGAAGATACATTAAATAAACCTTATGATTGGATCTATCTGGCATTAGAAATCCATCAATCAACCGTAGTATGTATGCACGAGTGAATCTTTGTATTTGTAATTCATCCGCATCATCATTGAGGTGGGGAAAGTGTTCTACTAGCCAAGTAATCGGTATTCTCTGTCCATACATATACTTTGCAGGTGGTATAATGCCAAGTCCCATATAACAAACATTGGCCCAATCTAAATCTGTATTACCACATACAGGTAGTCCATCATAAGGGAGGCCTAAATGAATTGCCACATCCTATAAAGTTATTGTGCATTCTCCGGGGATGTATGAAAAGTATGGGTCTCAAGACGCCACCTCTCAACAAGTGCTCAAACCAAAGCCAGATTATACTCAAATTGGCCTATTCTAGCAACGCCGTAGAATCCAGTCTGTATAAGATAAGACAAAATTTGGATTAGTGGCTCAATTAATCGCTCCTTATGCATGACTCGTCAAGTTTGAAGGATCCGATTTACCTGAAAAAGTGAAAATATAATTTCTAATGATTATGAACAATTGATACTTACATGTGAAAAAAAATTATATTTTTAGACCACACAGCCTCTGAAATATGCTGTGGTTGTAAATATAAGTGAATTATCCTCTGGTCCAGGGTTGATCATGTCATGTGGCTGTGCCATCAGAGGACCGTCTCTGCAATGTTTGGAGTTAAAAATAAAAGTACAATATAATGTAATCACATTAAAAAGCCCATGGAGACAATTACAAATAATAATTTTCCATGCCTTTGACAATATAATAATGCCATATACATATATTTGAAAATTCTTAAATACATGGAGAAGTATACTAATTAATTTCTAGAAGCTTGATGCTGTGGACAAGTGGAATGATTATGACCTACTTACCTACATAACCCACACCTATTAGGTTGACCAATCATGGTCCAATCCATTTCATTATGTATGCGAGTTGAACACAGACAACCTTTTTCTCGAATCATTGTAGGGTCTGGGATCAAAGGTGGAATGTTAGTTTATGGCCAATGCACCTCATCACCTATTGGTTGGAACTCATTACTATAAGCAAGGCTCATGGTTTCTAACTTGAACACTGGATCCACAAATTGCAAATGGTCTACTTGTACGCGAGCACATGCTACGATGACATGCATACATGGATACTTTTGTACTTGAAATTCTCTACAATCACATGTTTTTTCATTTAAGTTGACCTTGCAACAACGACTAAATTGATGGAGTTGAACATTGTATGGCTCATCAACCTCAAATGAGGTTTCTCTCATATCGTATATGCGAACAATGCATGCAGATGCAGCCTATGTTGCTATTTCTAACTTTCTATTCAATGTGTCAGAAAACACTTGGCAAGTGGCTATTTGTGCATGCACTTGTTGGGAGCATTTGACAAAATAGTTATTGACTCTATACATGGTAGCTTTCACAATACCAATAATTGGCAAACTCCAAACACATTTAAAGACACCATTCATGCATTCAGCAAGATTAGTTGTCATGTGATCGTAACGTCGGTACCCACTGTCATATGCGCAAGACCATTTCTCCATTGGGATGCTGGCAATCCATGCAGCTACAGGTGGATGAGTTAATGCTATCTCCTCCAATTGTTGGTTAACATAATGGCACTCATATGCATAGCTTGCAAATAATTAGAAATTTATAGTTACTAATTTCATAATCACATGTTAATTTATGTGAACAAAGCAATTGACACTCACTAATATTTATGAACTTATCCTTCAGCTTGTTCGTTCCATGTGCTTTGTGAAGGTTGGCGGCAACATGCCATAGGCAAAAAACATGATATCCATGTGCAAGCCATCCTACTTGTTCATTTGCAACTGTAGATAGATTGAAGAATGTCTATCAGAAATTAGACATATCCTGGTTCTCCTCTTAACGACACATTGGCGCACATGATATAAGAACCATGTCCAAGCACCTTTTGTCTCCCCTTCAACAACAGCGAATGCAAGTGGAACAATATTGTGGTCACCATCCTGTGTTATGGCCATAAGAAGTGTGCCTTTATATTTGCTATACAGGAAAGTTTCATCAACTTGGATTATGAGTTTTAGGTGATTGAATACATTGATACATGGTTTGAAAGTCCAAAATACATGCTTAAACATGTCAAATGACTGCCCTTCAGAATTGGTTTGTGAACATGGTTTGCTTGAAATTTTAATATATGACCCAAGCATGAAATGTTGGACAGCAACTAACCACCTAGGTAGTAATGAGTATGAGCTTTCCCAATTACCAAAGCAATAGCAAGTGCTAATTGCTTTGCCCTTCATGCTTTTCTGTATGACACAGTGTAACCGAACATCAATTGCATTCACTCAATTTTTTGAAACACTTTTACGTTCGGCTGATCAGTCACCATCACCATTATGGAAGGTGAGATGTCATTAGCATCCAACTTAGGATGATCTTGAGTTAATGATATGGCTAAACATGTATGGGATCCCACATATCTTGTGACCTTCTAGTCCATTCCATTTCATTTTCTACATGCCCTTAGTCTCCAATTACAGCTAGCTCCATAGTTTATACACTGATATTCTTCATATTTGTTACTTGAATGATACACGTGGAATGTATGATAAACTCGAACAGAGTAAAGTTTGGCTGCAAGTCTTAGAGCATGGATATTATTAAAAATTTGTCCAATTGAGAACTCTTGTCTATTGTTCAAATGTAAAATAGCTCCCATTCCTCTAAACTCATGATCCACAGCTAACTCATAATTTACAAGTGAAAAGAAATTAGCTACAAGCTCTTTGTGTTCATTTGCATGCAACGTTGGGTCTGAGACATTATTACTCCCCTCGTAATTCTCATCATTAGCCTTATTTTCATTGTCATTATCATTGTTCTCACCACCGGCATTTATTAAAAAATTATACTCATCCTCATTCTCAAAGTCATCCATAATATCCTCAGTTGGATCAAGCGAACATGATGGTATATTATTGTCAATATCTGGGTAAGGATCAAATGGATGAAAACTTTCTACGTTCATGCTAAGTCTTGATCTATGTTTTACTAAATCTACTTGATTACTACTCGATGTGAATGTATGTCTCACATAGTCCCCTAGTGGTTGTGATTCAAGATGGTTGTCTACTTCCACGTTCGAAGTATGAGCATACAACTCTGCTCCTATTAATTGAGTGGAATATTGCGAATTTATTTCCCACATCCTTTGCATGTTAGAATCTTCTGCTAGAATACATGATTGGTGCCGTGGTGGATTTAGGCATACTGGACATCTGTATACCAAATTTGACACAATTTCATTCGAAGGAAGTTGAAGTTTCTGCCTAACGACTTGCTTTAATTGCATTAAGCTAATATTCGGATCAACACTTATCATTTTTATACTATTGGACTCAAATGTTATCCCGTCTGGACCATTGAAAATCCATCCATTTGCATATACATAAACCCACTCTTTTCTATTGTCCATTATTGTTCCTAAGATATAAAATTGTTTATCATTTACTAATAAACATGAAAATTATTAATTCACCCAAAAATAATATTACCACCAATATAACTTTTATTTTCATTACCTACAATTTATTTATTATATTCTCAAATTAAAAAAAATACTATTAATGGTGAATTAATTTGATAAATTGGTACAAATTGTTGTTCAAAATTTTCATAAAAAAATTTAAATTTAAATTAAATATTGTTTTAAATATTGTTCTCATAAAAATTTTTTTTGACCAAAAAATATTCATATCACTATTTTTTTTAAGTGTTCAAATTATTATATTTTATACATATCACATTAAAAAAAATATACTTCAATTCTGCCACAATCTAAAGAAACTTAAATTTTATTAATAAATATAGTTAGGTTGATAGCATTTACTATGTCTTCTAATTATTTTTTATTATAAACTTGTATATAATAAAATACTACTTAATATACATTTTATTATTTTTTATATTCTACATAATCACCAATTTACTATTTATTTTAATCATCATTCTTCTCATTTAATTTATTTTTAATATAAAATTTGATGTTCATTTAATTAATTAAAATTTGATTTCGGTTACATTAATTTGCTACTTCTTTTTTAAATGGTACTTATCATTTTCATTTTTTACAAACTAAATATATTTATATTTATCAATTTTTAACAATATAATTTATATATTTTCAATATATAAATATATTTGATATATATTATTATATATTCACATGTGAGAATGTAGGGGGTGTAAGTGTCTTTGCATAGATATTAGGTACCTTTATGGGAGAGAGAATGAATATGGAGTTCAGAGGGTGTCAAGATATGTAGTTCTTTTTTTTAAACATATTATGAAAATATACATCTTAACTCTAGTAGAATTATGGAAAATAATGATCAAAGTTAAAAAAAAAAAAGAATATTGTCTAAGTACAATATTTTTTGATAATTTTTTTGTTATATTTTTGCATATAATCTATATGTAATATTTAGCTCAACTTCCCTAAAAGAAATATACTTCAACAAAGATATTTCACACACATTTATATATGTTTCACATACTATGTATCCAGATATTATCACACCACATATAAGAGAGCAAAACTTAGGGACCAAAAAAATATTTAATGCTGGGTTGTCGGGAGAAATTTTCTTAACATGTAATATAATAGAGAAAAACTAATATAATCACCCAAAATATAAACAACCTAGATATAGAAAACAAGTATATATCTGTAAATGATAAATATAAATTTAAATATCATAAAACTTGCATTACCATTAAATATACTTACCTTATGAAAGTTAGAGAAAAAAATAAGTGATAATAAAGATAAAGATTTTGAGATATCTCTCCACTTAAAAGAAGCTCACAACTTTAATTATGTAATAATTCCACTTCAAAAGAAAGTCACGAACAGAATGATGCGGTAATATTTTCTTCAAAGAACTAGCAGCATAAGAGAGAAAATAAGACACAGTTGCAAACTCAATGAATGGAGATATTGAAAGAGGATGCTAGAATGAAATGTAGCAAATGAAAGAATATTGAGAGCCTTAAATAAACTACGAGATGATATTGTATATTTTTTGATGCAGTTAGATTTCAAATATTTTTTACTAGACAAACAAGCACGTGTGCCTGTCCTAGCGTTGTGTCAATCAATACTGCATGAGGCAGCATTGTGTCAATAAACGTTGCCTCATGCAACTTTAATTAAAGGAAAAAAAAGTTGCCCAATCAGGCAGCTTTAATAAAAAAAAATCAATGTTATCGCGTCAGTCAGTCAGACTGACGTGACACAGCAATGCTAACTGCGCAGCTAAGGTAACTTAGCTCGGTAGTTTTACATTTAAAAAAAATAAAAAAAAATTGCGTCAGTTAATTGATGACTGACACAAGTAAGGCTACCCAGCCAAAAAGCTAGGCAACCTGACTTTTAAAGAAAAATTAAAGGTAAGCTGCATCAGCTTACATTTTAAAACAAATTGTGTCAGACGCAAGTAAGGCTGCCCAACTTTTGGCAGCCTTACTTTTAAAAATAAAATAAAAGTTAGCTGCGTCAGTCCAGTGTTCCAGTTTTGACTAGACTGAAGCAGTGTCAGTGAAGTCAGACTATGTCAGTCTGACTTCACTGATGGCAAAAAAAATTAAAAAATAAAGCGTGATGTGTCAGGCTGATTTATAAATCAGTCTAACACATTACGATTTGTTATCTGATCCCAAATTTATAGTATTCCGGTAAATACTTTTGAAAATAGTGTATATTGGTATTTATTTTTTTCATTTGATGCATTTTAATCAAAAAGCCCTGAAACAAATCATAATCATAATTTTATAAAAACTTAAAAAAGAAAAAGAAGAAGAAGACCCCCACTTTTTTTTTGGAGGCAAATGCAAAGAGTAGCAGAAAAGAATGAGAGAAAGAAAAGTAGAGGTTTTTGCACCCTGTTCCTAGAGGGCTGTCATTGTAACACCCCTCATAATATCTTTCTTGGCATTGTGTTCAGGACCGGAGGAAACAGGATGAAGGAAGGCTCAAGTGGAGTCTGAAAAAACTTCACGCCGTGGTGAAAAGTGGGGCTGCCACGACAAGAACTATTACAGTGGCATTACCGAGGCAAGAACCATTCCAATGGCATTGTTTCAGCTGAAAATGGTGGAGCCATGGCAAGGGGTTCTGAGGCCGCAGTGAGATTTGGGAATTTTGTTTAAATCCGGATCAGTTTGGATGAACAGAAAAGAAAGAAACGGAGGGAGCGACGAGGAGTTGAGCTAAGATTTACTATTTTCGGCCATTAGGAGTGATTTTCAGACATCAAGACCTTGGATTCAAGTTGGTAAGTGTTCTCCACTCCTCCCTCTCCATTTTCTTCGATTGGGAATTTGGGATTTTTGGTTGAGAGGTTGGATTTCCGATTTAGGATGAAATCCACCGATTGAAATGGGGTTAATGAAGTGTATTTTGGTATTCTTGTTGCTTGGATGTGAGTTTTGAAGGGATTATATGTGTTTAGAGCTTAATCCTAGGTTGTTTTCGGTTAGAGCTCTTGGAAATCCGAAGTGTTTGGGTTTGTGTGATGTTTGAATGATCCCTAAGAGCTTATTGATGCATGAAAGGGGTATTGGAACCTTGAGTTAGGCGTAAAGTGGTTAAATTGTGATATTTGGATATTTGGTATATGTGGTTAATTGAGATATTGCGGTATTATGAAGGTTGTTGGTTAACTGAGAGGGGGGTTCACATGTGTTGGATAATTTGAGGAGTTTGTGGAACTCACGTATCTGGTATTTGTTAGATTGGCTGGTCACCCAAGAGGAGGGGTGAATTGGGTGATGCAAGATTTTTACTCTTTTTGGATCACAACTCAATTTCATTAAGAGTGCAGCAAAACAGGGATAAACAGAGATGGTTGTGTGCAGCAGCTGAGTTGAGAAGATGAAGAACAATACACAATGATTTATACTGGTTCAGTCCAACCACTTGGCCTACATCCAGTCCCCAAGCCACCACTTGAGATTTTTCACTATATCCCACAGGTTTGATCCGGGCGACTGTGAAGCCTCAATACATTCTCACAAGTTTCAGTAGGCACTTGTGAAGCCACTCTCCTCACACCCTTACAAGATGTGTAAATCCCATAGTGTTTCCCCACACTAAGATTCTACCCAGAATATGTAGAAAGAAATGTTTACAGAATGAAAACTCTCTTGAAGAGTAGATAATACATTGAAAGTTTACTCTATTGAGGTGAGTTTTTCAAACAATGTTGTGATAGAAGGATTTTACAAATGGTTGCAGTATTTTCGCATAAACACTCTTAAGATTGTTACCCATAAGTTCAAATGATGTTCTATTTATAGTTTTGTGGTGTAATTAGACGTTAGATACAAGATCTAGCCGTTAGAGGCATTACCCAACGGTTTACTCTGCAAAACTAGCCATTTACCAACCTCATTTAATGTTTCTGACATTCTAAAATTTGAATTTTGGATGTCAATAGACGAATTTCGAAGAGACCGTAAGTTAAAGTTTTTAGCGTTGAACTTCGAAGTTCGTCTGTTCAAAGCTGAAATTCGAATTTTCATCTTGACAAATGTTTGTATATTGGAACATATGAATTTTCAAGTTTAAAGTAGTTCTGTCGTGTGAACAGTACATTTAATTTGCTACAGTGCCTTCAAAATTAGAATTTTGGAACCCCAAAATTCGTCTGTTAATGAGCAACTCAATATGGCACAAATTCTTCCTTTCGAAATTCGAATTTTGGATGTGGAAATTCGTCTGTTGATTGTTCCAGAAGTATTTTTCACATTCTGGAGTTGTGAAATACGAATTTTGAAAGTGAAAATTCATCTGTTGGCTGTTCCAGAAGTATTTCTGTGTTTCTGGATATTCAAAATTCGAATTTTCAAAGCTAAAATTCGTCTGTTAGCTTTTCTGGAAGTATTTTCATATTCTGGTGTTGCGAAATTCAAATTTTGAAAGTGGAAATTCATCTGTTGTACCTGAAGTTCAAATTTTGGAAGCCAAAATTTGTCTGTCAGTGGCAAGCTCAACTTTTCACGAAGGTTCTCTTTGAAATTCAAATTTCGGAGGCCCAAAATTCGTCTATCGCAACGGAACCTACGTAACTTCGAATTTTGCACTGTAGACAATTTTACAGAAGCTATAACTCTCTTATTTTAACTCCAAATTAAGAAAATGACCTATGGTTGGAAATCTCTCAATGTCTACTTTCAAATGAAAGAATTTTTACTTAAAAAAAAAATGTATTTTGTGAGATATGATTGAAATAGTGATAAGAGGTCAAAACTGAAAATTCATATCTCACTACTCAACTTTAAATAACCATAGCTTTTTCATATGACCTTCATTTTGAGTGAAATAACCTTCTTTGAAAAGCTTATTAAGTCTAGTTTCATATGAAATAAGTTTTACATCAAATACATATTTATTTTGAGAGATATATTAAAAACACTAATCAAAGGTCAAACTCTAGATTCTTGAAAACCATATTTCACTAACTATGCTTGACTCAAAATTCAAATTTCAACACCTGAAATTCGACCGTCAGAGGTAATATCTCAGGAACTTCCAATTTCAGTTAGCAAAGTTCGTATTTTCACAAAGTATATGAAGTTTAACTTCTCAAAATTTGTCTGTCATCAGAGTTTCTCAAATCTAACTTATGCTAACATCAGATTTACTTAATCTAACTCATTTAAAACATATGGTAACAAGATTAAGTGATTTTCAAAGATTAATCCCACCTCAAGACCTAAGTGAAAATAAAATATACCTAGTGATTAAGTCTTCAAATGTTGAGTTCCACTTCCATTTGGACATTTCCTTCTTGGCATGCTCCCTTCTGATCTTCCATTTTTAGAGCATCCTTTTTCTTCTTTCTTGAGTGATGCATGATATTGATTTCCATTTCTTTATTCCAATGCTCACTCTTCTTACTTGGACCAACCTACATTTAATATATTACACTTACAAACCAAGTAGTTAGTCCAGTTTATATATCCAACTTATATTATTCATTGTAAAAGTACAGTGGATATATTTACACATAGCATGATATATGTATTGTAACCATAATTAAATACATGCTAATATGTATTTTACTTCTTTAAGAAACATTATATATGTCAGATACATATAATGCATTTGTTCCTTATTACTCTATATTTATCATCATTAAAACTTATATTATACTAAACCTTATAGTATTGACAACCTGAGGTAACCAGGTGTTTGTTTGTTTGTACTGTACTCTATAGTAGTATGTATATTTGTATATATATGCATGTTTCTTTCATACCACGATATTGATATATGTGTGTGTATTATTTTCTATATATTGTGGTATACACACAACTAGATGATGGTTATGATGATTGTGATGATTATGATGATGATATTAACATGACATGACATGATGCATACATGACACTGTGATATGATAATGATGATTATATGATGATACATGAGCATCACCATATGACATTGTGAGATTATGATATATGGTGGATTGGGTGGAGATGATGATATGATACATGATGATATGAAATATAATGATATGAGATATGATTAGGGAGGATAAGGTTGGGATCCCTGTCGCTAAATCCTCCACTATGGCCAAGGGAGCTAGGCGGCAGTGGACTGCACCTTCCCTGAATCACCATCAATTCGAGGTGGTCCAGGAGAAGGAGAGCCAAGGTCCAAGCACTAGTATAACCTCTGGCCGGGTTGCATTAGTGTAAGGTGAGCTTGGTAATGTCCCAGAATCGGTCTTTACCGACTGTTGGAAGGGAGTTACCTATATGAAATGTCCTGTTATGACGACAGCCCGTGGTTCTAGCTGTGTGCAAGGGAGACATGCATACCATTCATTTCACATTGCATACATGAATTGCATGAGATATATATATATATATCTGTATGTGGTTGTCCCCAGTTATTGAGACATTATCTCACACTTCTCTCTCATGAACTAACCTTTCAGGTGACGGTTCTGGTACTAGTCTTGAGAAGTTGAAGGAGTAGCAGCGGATGTGGGAATACTAGGTCTATGTAGTCTATGTAGTATTTGTATATTGGATATGCATCTTGTGCCAAGTAGGATAGAAGGTTCTGTAATGAATGGATGATGTGGATACGGATTGTATAGATGGATGTGTATATAGTTATGTATGTGGGTTTGGTTTTGTTGTATTGTAGTGTTTCATGGTTTTGGATGTGGGAAGGTTAGTATGGTGGCTTAGTGAACCCATAGTGGATTTGGGCCTGGTTGGTCTGTTTTAGGGCCTGTAGCCCATTTTGATAATTGGCCAAGGGATCAAATCTCAAAGGAGTGGTTTCTTTAAGGTGAAACTTCTTTAGACAAGTTGGTTTGAGGGTTTTGGATCTGTATGAATGGTCTTTCAGCGACCAGTTGCCTTTGGTGGCAATTGGAGGTTGTTAGTAGTGAGTTTTGGTCAATAAGTGGCCAAAACGGTGTCAGGGGTCCAGAATCTCCATACGGAGTTGGATTAATGTGAAAGTGGTGTCTATGGCTAGATTGGGACTAGAATGACTTGTAGGAGTTGGAATCAAGTCAATCGGAGGTCGGAGCATAAAGTTATGTACGTCGAAAGTTCACCCCGAAGTATGAAAGTTGCTGATATGGGATATCAGCATGGGGCGCCGCGGCTCCAGAGTCCAGGCCGCGACGCCAGTGAGGCCTGAAACGATGGAGAAATAGGGGAGATTGAAACTACGGTGGTACTATAGTGGCTGCGGCCCCATCCTAGTTTTTGGTATTTTAAGGTTTGTTTCTGCTGTTCTGAAATTTTGAGAAGTTGTTTTGAGTTATTTGGATTGTTTTTAGTTGGAATTTTGAAGTTTTTGGTCAAGTTTGGAGGTGTTAGGAGGTAGGATGTTATAGTCGTTACACAAATTAGCATTATTAAAACTCAATAGACTTGATTTGGATTTTGGCATCTAATGGGAATGTGATTTAAGGTTGGTAAAATGACATTTTAGATCAAAATATCTAATTAATATCATTTTATGACCAAAATATTCTAAAATAATAAAAAAGATCATAGTCTCAAACATATCAAAATCTCAAATTAGAAATTACTTAAATGCTCTTATTAAAAAATTTAATACTCAACTTTCATTATTTACTATTTAGATTACACAATTTAACACTAAACTTCTCCAATTTTACATTGAACATATTATAATCATGAAAAAATTTAACTGAGGAAGCTCAATATAAAACTGGAGAAACTTAGTGTCAAATTGTGGAATCTGCTAAATAGTAAATAGAGGGAGCTGAATGTCAAACTAAGACTAATTGATTGAATTTTTTGGTGATTATGGTGTATATCATGTAATACTGAGGAAACTCAATGTCAAATCATGAAACTTATGTAGTAAATAACAGAAGTTGAGTGTCAAACTGTAAAATTGATCAATTGAATTCTTTGGTGATTATAATATGTTCAGTGTTAAAATGGGAAAGTTCAATGTCAAATCATGGAATCTGAGTAGTAAATAGCTGAAATTGAGTATCAAACACTAGAACTGATCAATTGAATTCTTTGATGATCATAATATATTCAATGTAAAATTAGGAAAGTTTAGTTTTAAATCGTGAAACTTGAGTAGTAAATAGCAGCAGTTGAGTATCAAACATAGTGACTGATCAATTAAATTCTTTGGTGATTATAATGTGTCAGTATAAAATTGGGAAAATTCAGTATCAAATCGTGAAACCTGAATAGTAAATAATGAAAATTGAGTGTCACACTTTTTAATAAGGGCATTTAGGTCATTTTTTATTTAAACTTTTGATCAGTTTGATATCGTGGTATCTTTCTATCATTTTGAAATGTTTTAATTCAAAAATAGTATTAATTGAATCTTTTGCTAATAAAATGTCGTTTTCCCTTTAAAGTTTGAGGAAATTTCAGACTTTTTATTTGATTGTGTTCTCTAATTTTATATTTTTAAAACATATTTATGTCAGGAGCTTTTTTTAAATGTTTCTTTATCTCTTAGTATGATATCAAATATATAATTATAATAATAATAATTGAGTTTATTCCACCAAAGTATTGTAATCTATATCTCTTAAAATGCAAGATGTGATTGTGGCAAAAAAAAAAAATACTCCCATCGGTCCTATTTATAGGAAATTTTTTTTATGGTCTTATTTATAAGGGGAAAAAAGAGAGTTAATGTTATATTAATTTTTTTTACCAAAATTACCCTCATTCATATAACACTATTGAAAGTCGCGAGGTGTATCGTTAGAAGGAATTGAGAGAAAAATTAACTAAGTAGGAATAATTTTGGAAGAAATTGAAAATATGAGACAAATTAATTATCTTTAACTAACTTTAACTCTTTTTTTAATACTTATGAAATAGTTTTTCTCTCTCTTATAAATAGGATTGAGAGGAGTATCTTCTATAAGGCAAATGTAACTAAAAGTTAGTGCAAACACATAAAATTGTTCATTGCACTATGTGGTCTAGTCCTAATTACTTCCCACCTCATTTGGTTATGGCCCAAAATTATTTTTAGTAGCACATCTGCGGTTCATTTTGCCTCAAATTTGTATTCATTCCCGCTGAATCTTTCTTCGCCCAATGACCTAATATAGGTGATATGAGAATTATGTAAATCAAATCAAAGCATCCATATAAAGGAGAAGCATATTTCACTATTCATTAGCCAACAACAGAAATTGGGCTTCATGCGGATGGACTCCTCTTATGACATGTGTCTCACTTGTGGCGTTGATCTTTGCCATGTTGATTCAATGAAATTTTTTTGCTTTTAACACCACCGTTCTGGTTGCAATTAGGCTTTGTGCACAGTTAACCATGTTGTTACATGTGCCTCTGATGTGGTTATGATATTTGGCACCTAACACGTGCAATCTTTAATAAAGCAAGTCAAGTTCCTTAAACTTTGATATGCTAGAACCTTGCAACTCTCACCAATTCATTTCTAACATGGAAATGAAGGTCATGTCCCATTAGACACAAATCACCACTTCCCCTCACGGAAATCAATCTCGGATCTTGACTTTCTTCATTGTGTATCTGAGCTGCATTTGATCCTGTGCATAATGGCTTGACATTTTAAAATTTTGCATTCCCTCCACTATTTCATTTTGGCCTATTTATAACATCTTTTGTGCATTGAAGTATGTTTATTTCTTCATTCTGTTTCATTCTTTCTCCCTTATTCACTCTTTCTTTATTCTAGCTCTTTGTCATTGCTTGTCTACATTACTATGGGGGACCTAGATCATTATCTTCTCAAGGACTTGACATATACAAGAGAAACATGGCAGATCATGGTTAGAGTTTGGTGTACATGGACTGTGAGAAGTCAAACATCCTCGGGGGCAATATTATCAATCCCTATGGTATTAGTTGATGAATAGATACCGTAGCATATATATTTGTTTCATTTTTCATTCTTTTGTTTTGTTCTTTGTGCCTCACAACTTTTATATTTCAAGGAAGTAAAATCCAGGCAAACATTTCCAAGGACGAACTTCTCATCATATATGCTAAGGAACCAGGGGAAGGAAAATGCTATCTAATTGAGAACTTCTTTGCATCCGAGAACAAATTACGTTATCGCCCTACATACCACCCTTACAGGATCAATTTCAACAAAAGTACTATTGTTGAACCATCAGATATTCCATTGCCTACACAATGTTGGTCATTTGTTGCCATGTCAGATATTATCAAGGGAACGCAATCAATAGATGTTCTAATAGGTTTTATTTACTTTACATATATCATATTTCTTTGTTGAAATTGATCCCGCTACCATCATGTTTATATTGCTTTTTCTAAATTTTGTTTGGTGTTGACAGATGTTATTGGGTTCCTTAAAAGCTTTGGCAAGCTTGACGAATTTAATAGGAGCAATGAAAGCCACAAGAGACTCTACTTCACTTTGTCTGATGAGTAGTGAGCCATTTTTTTTCGGTTTCTTTCTTTCAAGTCATTCAGTCTTTAGCATTGAACACAACTTTCATGGATGTCAGCCAATATATTATGTACATGTATCTATAGAGATAACAGTGTAATGTTGTACTCTTTGGAGAACCTGCTTATGATGCTTACTATTCAAAAGAAGCTAAGATGGATCCTCCAATTAAAGTAGTGTTGCAATTAGCCAAGCTGAAGTATAATGCTGGTAATGTTAGGTAGCTGTGTTTTGTTATTTTTTGGTTTCCATCCTCATTATGCTATTAATGGAAGCTCATATTGTTGTAGGTTTCCCTGAGCTTGCTAACTCCTAGTCTGCCACAAAAGTCATGTTTAATCCAAACATCCCTGAAGTTAGCAATATGCTGGCTTGAATATTAGTATCTAACTTGGGTAAAAGTCTAAGTTTTACACAAGAAATTTACCATACTAGTCTCAGACCCTATCTGTTCCTGCAAGCTTGATGACTTTTCTTAGAAGATAAACAATGGCCCAGCTCCTCTTACGATGCCATGTAAGAAAATTCGACAATAACTGTATAATTTGTAGCAATTGAAGCCATAGTTTGAGAATAGATAAGATTAACATAGATGCTTTTGGGTGGTTTTCTCATAGAGTACAATTTGCATCATCATGGCTACTATTCAGAAAGTTGAAACTTAATTTTGGATGGATGTATGAAGGTTTACCAAATGTAGTGCCCATCTAAAAACAAAAAATAATATCCCACACTGCTATGGGTGCAAGAAGGATTCCCCATATGCTAAACCTAAGTTTGACCTATTGTCAAATATCAATTAATTAGCTTACCCTGCCATTTTTTTTCTTTATTATTTTCTAAATTGTTCAACAATCTTTGCAAATACAAGCTTCATTACACTATCCATGACCATATTGGAACTACCTCTATTGTGTTGTTTGATCAGTTGGCCATGAACTTATGGATACCCTAGCCAAAGAGTTAAAATTACAGATGGAATAGGTTATATGGTTCCACTTTATCATCATGTTTTTCTTTTTTGGAAGCAATCAATGCAATCTTTGATTGTAAAATGTGCATTATGCAGTTGAAAAGGCCATACTCATTTCCTAGGACCTCGGAAAAGATTGTTGGTAAAAAATTTCTTTTCAAAGTTAAGCTTGATGATCAAAATGCGAACAAAAAGTGGTCTACTTGCAATGTTCTGGACTTTTAGCTTGAAGATGAACAAATCAAAAGATTCACATACTCTTTAGATGATATATGTCATCCATTTATAGCTTCTTACATTAACTATTTTTGTGTTCCAATAGAAAGTATATGATTGTATCTAAATGTTGAACACCATCTGCAGGATTCTAAGTTTACTATAAATGGTATGAAGAATATAAGTACAGGAGTATGAACTTGTGCCATGTACTTGGTGTTGCTGTCTAGTTTTCATCTTCTACTATTATTATTTACTGCTTCTAATGATCCCTTCTTCATGGTTGACTTCA
The DNA here is from genome assembly GCA_026686845.1 of Adenanthera pavonina. NCBI lineage: Eukaryota > Viridiplantae > Streptophyta > Magnoliopsida > Fabales > Fabaceae > Adenanthera > Adenanthera pavonina. The sequence continues at coordinate 1,828,147 of JAIVEN010000019.1, read as the reverse complement.
TTGGCTGAAGGATTCGCAGCTGAGTCTCAGTGATGTCAAGAATGTAAGTACCATATCACATTGTTCTATCATTACAAGTTCATTTTTTAAAATCACTCTTATTTGTTTGCCATGTAATGAACTTATATTTCTCCTTTGACATGTGTAGGATTCTAGCTCTGTCATGGAAGATTCTGATCATATCCCATCCACACTTGTTAGCTTTTGTGGATCACAGAATCCTCCTAAATCAAGGAGATATAGGTAACATTGATAACATGACCATTTCTGAGTTTATTACTCCTCCATAATTCAAAGGAAAGGCTAGGAGCAATGGTAAATGAAACACAAAGGATTCTCAACCAATAAGGATAGAAGAGATGATAACACCCAAGCTTTCAACTAACAAACCTACCAAGATCATCAAGGAGGATAAGAATGACTAGAAAGTTGTTGTAGTTTGTTTCTATTGCTGGATGTACAAGCTAGATCTATGTAGTAAGCTTATTTTGATTGAAGTTGTTAATGCTCTTATGTTGAGCTTTGGAACATGACATGTAGTAGATGAAACTTGAAAAAATTAATCAATGTCAACTAATATCTTGATGATTCTGCATTCTGCAATAGAAAACAAATGCCACATTACAATTAATATATAACAGGTTATGATCTACCATTGCTGCCTGCTAAGTAATAGGATGCATAAGCTTACCACTTCCTTATTCGTCAATAAAATTAAGTACGCAACAACTCATTATAATGTCACGTGTCTTTAAATTAATGACCATACTTTGTCATACCAATACTGAAGTAATGATTTAATAGGTTAAAACCCAACTAAATAGCCATACTCTGTCATAGCAGTACATAAGTAATGGTTTATATTGCTTTTCAGGCTAGCTATTATTGGTAAGTTTTCAGAGTTCTTATGAATCAAAAAATAGAGGCGTATAACATGGTATAATCAAGTGGCAATATGAACTTGTTAGCAACATCCCTTTCAACAATGTAAATTAGTATTAGCTTGTCTCATTACCTATCATACACAAATGTGTTATAGGTTTCACAATTGTCTTAATTGAGTACTGTTACTCTAAATGGGTTCCCTAGACAAACATTTCTTTTTGGCTCATTCCCATTGAGGAAGACTTCCAACTACATGTACTGCATTTATTACTTTTATTAGTAATCACATTCATTAGGAACAAGAAACCATAGTCTATAAAGTTTGAATGCTTTTGGATATAACTTATAGACCTTTGGTCACTTTTGATTTAAACACAATCAGGCATACCCATTCGGTGAAACCTGCATTTTTATAGAAAGCATTCAACATCTCAATGTCACATTTAATATAAGTCTGTGCTCTTGGAAAAAGTTGCATCCTTTCTTCTCTAACCTACTGTAATGGTCACAAAGCTTTCCATCATTACAAGTTGTTGTGCTCAATGAAAAAAACAAAATCAGATTTATTAAGCTCCGAGTCCAATGAGACATTTGATAATACCCTTCAGTCATTCTGATATGAACAACTTGGTTGTGTGTGTTCCATCCATGAGATCAGATCTTGGCCTTCAAATCCCAAAAAAACACGGATTATGAAGCACACTGCATGAAGTTGATTGCTATCTTTTGTTGGTTTTACAATATAATATAACAACAATATAATATATTTTAATATAATATAATATAATATAATTTTTTTGCAACTGTAAGCTGTCAAAACTTTTGAGTTCTTTGTCATAGGTCCTTCCTTCCCTTACTTGGATACAATTTAACAAAACTCGTGAAGGAATGGAAAAAATCAACTTGGTGGTATGATGAAAAAATTTCTACTTCCTTCCACCAAAACTTCTTCTAAGTTGGACAGGCTGCTTTCTTGATTTAGACATCATCTATTAACATCGTGAACAGGAAATCTAATGCAACAGTATATAGTTTTTTATCAGCTTCATATCATGATTTAGGCAGCAGAAGTTTGATTTTGTTCAAATATCACAGGTAACATGATGCAGTAGCATGTCTTTAGTTATGTAACTATCTTATTTATTGTTGCAACCTCTCTCTTCATGAATGCATCAATGAATGCTTCAAGCAATCTCAATATATAACTTATCCAGTGTATGCATCTATATGAAGAATAGAGCACTAGGTCATTAGTGAACTGATGCTTTTTACCAGTATTTAGTCACTATAGTCATCTAATCTTATGAGAAAACCATGTCAAAAGGGACTAGAATTAGTCAGAGGCAATATTTATTAGATAATTGGTTCCAAGATGCCAATCCCCAAAATGGTATGTACCTAACATTAGTTATGATACCAAAATTCTGCAGACATGGTTGCCTTATTATTCTTTATACATCCATCGTAGATGAAAATTCTCCCTCAGAAGGAACTTCAACACTTAATGGTCCACAACACACACAACCAAGTCAAGTTCCTAAGCAAAGGATAGAATGGCCAAGCCACCAGTCACGTGACATTACAAATGTGAGAAGAATCTTGATGCCCATATTTGATGACTCTGTTGTGTTAGGTTTCAATTGTTCTTTTATGATTGGCTGGCCAATATTGTAACTACCATTTTTTTAATTGTGGTTCGCTAATCTAATGTAATAAATATGAATGATGCATCTTATTTTACTCTTAAACAATTAGGAAATATACAAAGGACCAAAAAGACATCTTCAGCTACTAAGTCTCAGGATCAGAATTATCATAATTATTCCACTCAAATACCTTAGCATGAACTCAATGCCAAGAGTCTAGGAAGAAAAGCAAGACAGACTATCAATGTCCTACAAAAAAAAAAGGGTTCAATTTGTTCTTATATGGAGCTCATTACGATAATACATTAAGTCATTCATTAAATAGCACATAACATGTTTTGTTTGATTCTGACAAATCAGGAACATGACCGAATGATTCAAGAATATCATGTTGCAGAAATAGGTATCATGTATCATTCATGCAAGTTGTGATTGATGTAGTTAGAGTATTGGATGTCATCTGAATGGTTATAATGCCATTAGTAATTTTTTTACACAACTTGAGGGCTAAAGTTCCTTATAGGTTGCTGTCTAACTATTAATTTGTAGATTACTGTGAGCATGGAAATTTGACAGTAGAAATCATTGTTGTTGATGACGATGAGGAAGCTTATCTTAATGATGTCCTAGACAATGGTACTTGGTTCAATATCTATATTCCATTATTATATCACATACATAATACATGGCATATATAGTATAGCATTAACCACATTTTTGGGAAATACACTTACAGATTACCTTGACGAGGGTGATCCAATTCATACCTATAGTTATTGTGTAGCTAAGATGTGTTTCAATGAACAAATTAGAAAAATCAAGAAATCTGCAGGCCTACAGTTTACTCTTTGTTGTAGTAATGGGAAGGTCAACTTGCCCCCTATGCTGCCACCACCTTCTTATTTGGCCAGTTTATACTTTAATAAGAAAACTCAAGAGTCGAAAAATTTCTTCACAAACATCAGAAACTACATTAATATGTTCTCTTTCACATCAATGCGAGGAAAAATCAATCATTCAATGAACACAGGCAAAGCTCCATATAGTTTTACTTTATCAGGACAAAACTACCATAGAATTGGAAACCTAATGCCTTATGAAGGACAAAAGCCAGTATACTCTCAGTTATATATCTATGACATAGATAAAGGACCTTGCAAATTTTTTTACTACTGAACATCGCGAATTTACTACTGCCTTGTTCTGTATTTACTACTGGAAAACCTACCAGATCCTTTACTGTATTTAATTCAAAGTTTTGGTCCCCAACTGTCATTTTCCCATAATTTAATAATAGAAGAGACAAGAAATATATATATATATCTTGACAATTTATGCAAGGACCCAAGTAACAACTATGTTTAACAATGGAGGATATCATGAAAACACTCTTACCTTGGCGAATCAAAAGCAGCAAATTGCAAGGCTAATTTTTTTTAACCTTCTCTCTAAATAGCTGCTCCTGCCTTTCTGTGTTGTCTCCCTTTCTTTCTTAAATTCTCTATTTTTCCCCCCAAGTTCAACAAGTCCAAAACTCTCTAACTTCATTATTCCTGAAACTCTTTAGGTTTCTTGATGACTCTCCATCTTTACTTTCAATTCTCAATTCTTTTATTTATAGAGGATCAACCATTCATTTTTTAATTTAAAATATTTTAAAATTTAAAAGATATAAATGACATTTTGATCTCTTAATCTTTTGAAAATTATTAAATCTCATCTAAGACATATTTGTATAACTAATATTACTGATTTTTCCATCTATCCACTTTCTTAAATAATTTAATTCCTCTACCTTTTTACTTTATCTTTTTCTCTTCTTAAGTCTTGTGGATAAGAAAGTTAGCAAGATTTTAAAAGATAATCTCTAGATTCCTTTTTCTATTATTTTTATTTATTTATTTTATGTATTTAATTAAGAGATAAATTTCAAATTTTATTCTAAAATATTTTAAGATAATCCAAAAATGATAATCTTTTAGAATATTATTGATTTATTTTATTATTTTTCCTATAAACCCTAAAAGAGTTATTTTCTTTTATTTTTATATATTTATTATTTTTTTGTTAAATGGATTGGATAAAATACGATATTCACAAGGAGGGAGAGAAAACTATTGAGAAGAATGAATAGATGAGTAAGAAGGAACGGTATTTATGTGTTCAAAGAAACTAGTATTTTTGCACTAATCATGAGAGTAAGGAAATGCTAAGAAGAGCTAAAGAGCTTTCAATATAAGTATGTGCATCTTGAGAAGATATTATTGAGTCTAAGCTCTCTTGATTAGGTCTAGGGGAAAGAAATAAAGACTTAGATCTTATCACTATGATTTACAAAGTCTAAGGAAAATTATGTACCATCATTCTTAAACCCAAAGAAAAGAAAGAAGTAAGATAAAAGTTAAGGTCAAATACCCAAAATTAAGGATGCTAAATTACTCGGAGGTCAAAGAGATATACTATGAATTAGAAAAGAAGTATGAGGTTAATACTCTCTAACGCGAGCAATAACACGATCCCCAGTTAAGCGTGCCTAGGTCAAAGCAATATTATGATGGATGACTTGCTGGGAAATTTAGTATAATAATGACCTCGCACTAAAGAATGATTTGTTAGGCTTTGTCATAATCTATTGAGCTTGATATGATTATTGTGCCTTATTTTCTTGATATAGAAAAGCCCAAAAGAATTAGGTGATCTTTATGTTAGACTAACTAATGATTTATAATTAGCTTAATTGCTATTAGGCCATGATTAGAGGTGATGTGTTTGGAGTGTTGATTAAGCTAGATTGCCCAGGGTGAACTGGGCTTTTGAAATTTTTTGCATAAAGAGAAAAACAATATAACAATGCAAAGTACCCAAAACAGGGCAATTCAAGAAAAGTAAATGAGTAAGTGATAGAGAGAATCAAACTCAGTAATTTATCTTGGTTCAACCACTCCACTTGGTCTATATCCAGTCGTCAAATTATTACTTGAGATTTCTTCACAATCTTTACAAGATTGAACCAGGTTTTTGTAAGGCCACAATATGTAATACCTTACCTTTACCACTCTTTTCCCATATATTAGATATCACTTGAAATGAATTAGAAGGGATATAGAAGCTTGAATCATACAAATGACCAAGACAGAGAATTTCAATTTTGGGTACTATTCATTTGGTCATTTTCATTTTCATTTTCAAACTAAACTTCAAAAAATCATAACTAATTGCAGAGAAATCGTATGAAAGTGATTCAAGTTTCTAAAAATAGATCAAATCTTGATTTACATGGAAAAAATATGAAATTGGAATTTGGACATGCCAATGTCACACCCAATTTTTAATTTTCAACACAGAAAATCAAAATAATATAAAGTTACCACCAAAATTTTTAAAAAAGAAATTTTGGAAAACCATTAAAAAAGAAATGATGGTCTGCAAAAAAAAAAGGGTTCAAAAATCAATTGCGTTATGGGGAAGATGTTAGGCACCCAAAATACCCATTCATAAGAATAGTTATGTTAAGTTGATTGTACAAAATTAATGCGGCTTTAAATTTATTTTAATTATCTTCATCAAACACATAAAAAAATAAATTAAATAATTAAATAAAAAATATTTTTATTTACAAAGTTGAATTTGACCTAGAATGAAACTCTAGGGTGTACGTACCTTAGGGATCAAAGTCTATATAATTTGGATGTAAAAACTCATGTCAATAGTTTTTTTTAAGAAAAATTATATAATTTAATAAAATAATTTTTAATAGCTTCTTTTGTTATTTTGAAAATCAAAATACATATTATATATATATATATATGAAAAGACTATTTAGCTATTCATTTATTGTTTATTAATAAATCCATGAAGATTCCCAAAAATCCATGCATTAACTAACCGGCTTTTATACCTATAAAAACTCTAAAAATCTCACACATGATAACTCAAAATATATTAAAAATATATGCAAAACTTTATCAAATTTGAGAAAATCATTATTATTTTGATTTAAAAAATATTTTCCAAAAAGAAAACGCATAATTTGATTAGTATATCAATGAAGGTATAAAACAACACGCGGTAAATTCATTAATTTAAATACCTACGAAGGTTCCAAAAACTTCACGTAGTACAATTTTTTTTTTAAAAATGTATTAGAAAATTATTATAAAAAGAAAAATCTTTCATTTATGATAAATATTTAATTGCATATTTAAGGAATCTTTTATTTGAATTTCTAAAATAACAACCATGAGATCTAAAAAAACATATATACATATAGAATTAAATTGATATACCGGGAAGACTTATGTCGCACATAGTAGATCAATATCTATGGAAGTTCTAAAAATCTCACATAGTGATATTCTAAAACAACATCAATATCATAAATGGTAATTGTGTGATAATGTAATATCGTAAGTTTTAAGTTGGCTGGTCACCCAAGAGGAGGGTTGAATTGAGTGATGCAAGATTTTCACCTTTTTTGGATCATAACTCAATTTCACCAAGTATGCAGCAAAACAGAGATGAATAGAGAGAATTGAGTGCAGCAATTGAATAGAGAAGATGAAGAACAATACACAATAGTTTATACTGGTTCAGCTCAACCACTTGGCCTACTTCCAATCCTCAAGCCACCATTTGAGATTTTTCACTCTATCTTATAGGTTTGATCTGGGCACCTGTGAAACCTCAGTACATTTCACAAGTTTCAGTAGGTATTTGTGAAGCCACTCTTCCCATACCCTTACAAGATATGTAGTGTTTCCCCATACTAAGATTCTACCCAGAATGTAACACCCTACTTCCTAACACCTCCAGACTTGATCAAAAACTTCAAAATTCAACAAAACACAACTCCAACAACTCAAAACAACTCTCCAAGACTTCAAACAACAGAAATGAACCCCAAAAACACCAAAAAATGGGCTGGAGCCACGGCTGCTACAGTACCACCGCGGCTCCGGCCTCCCCTGTTTCTCCATCGCTTCTGACTTCACTGGCATGCAGCCTGGACTCTAGAGCTGCGGCGTCCCATGCTGATATCCCATATCAACAACTTTCATACTCTGGGATGAAATTCTGACTTGCATAACTTTATACTCTGACCTCCGATGACTTGATTCCAACTCCTACAAGTCAATCTAGTCCCAATCTAACTATATACACCACTTTCACCTCAATCTAACTTTGTAAGGAGATTTTAGACCCCTGACACCATTTTGGCCACTTATTGACCAAAACTCACTACTAACAACCTCCAATTGCCTCCAAAGGCAATTAGTCACTCAAAGACTATTCATACAGGTCCAATACCCCCCCAAATCAACTTGTCCAAAGAGGTTTCACACCAAAGGAACTACTCCTCTGAGATTTGACCCCTTGGAACCCCAACTTATCAAAATGGGCTACAGGCCCCAAAACACACCAACTAGGCCCAAATCCACTATGGGTTCACTAAGCCACCATACTAACCTTCCCACATCCAAAACCATGAAACACAGCAATACAACAAAACCAAACCCACATACATAACTATATACACATCCATCTATACAATCCATATCCACATCATACATTCATTACAGAACCTTCTATCCTACTTGGTACAAGATACATATCCAATATACAAATACTACATAGACTACGTAGACCTAGTATTCCCACGTCCGTTGCTAGTCCTTAGACTTCTCAGGACTAGTGCCAGAACTGTCACCTGAAAAGTTAGATCATGGGAGAGGGATGTGAGACAATGTCTCAGTAATCGAGGACAACCGCACACACACACACACACACACACACACACACATATATATCTTATGCAATTCATGTATGCAATGTGAAATGAATGGTATACATGTCTCCCTTGCACATAGCTAGAACCATGGGCTATCATCATAACAGGATATTTCATATAGGTAACTCCCTTCCAACAGTCGGTGAAGACCAATTTCGGGACATTACCAAGCTCACCTTACACTAATGCAACCCGGCCAAAGATTACACTAGTGCTTGGACCGTGGCTCTCCTTCCCTTGGACCACCTCGAATTGGTGGTGATTTAGGGAAGGTGCAGTTCACTGCCGCCTGGCTCCCCTGGCCATAGAGGAGGATTTAGCGACAGAGATTCCAACCTTATCCTCCCTAATCATATCTCATATCATCATATTTCATATCATCATGTATCATATCATCATCACCACCCAATCCACCATATATCGCAATCTCACAATGTCATGTGGTGATTCTCATGTATCATCATATAATCATCATCGTCATATCACAATGTCATGTATGCATCATGTCATGCCATGCCAATATCATCATCATAATCATCATTGTAATCATCATAATCATCAAAATCATCGTCTAACTGTGTGCATACCACAATATATAGAAAACAGCACACACACATATCAATATCGTGGTATGAAAGAAACATGCATATATATACAAATATACACACTATCATACAGTACAATACAAACAAATAAACACCCAATTACCTTAGGTTGTCAATACCACACACGTGAGTTCCACAAACTTCTCGAATTGTCCAATACATGTGAACCCCTCTCGGTTAACCAAATAACCTTCATAATAGCACAATTCTTCAATTAATACAATATACCATTACTCAAACATCACAATTCAACCACTTTAGGCCTAACCTAAGGTTTCAACACCCCTTTCATTCCTCAATAAGCTCTTAGGGACTATTCAAACACTACTCAATCACATACACTTCAGATTCCCAAGAGCTCTAATCGAAAACAACCTAGGGTTAAGCTCAAATCATATATATACCCTTCAAAACTCACATCCAAGCAACAAGAACACCAAAACATACTTCCTTAACCCCATTTCATTCATTTCAATCGGTGGATTTCATCCTAAACCGGAAATCCAACCTCAAAACTGAAAATGCCAAATTCCAACTGAAGAAAATGGAGAGGGAGGAGTAGAGAATGCTTACCAACTTGAATCTAAGCTCTTGAGGTCTGAAAATCACTCCCAAATGCTGGAAATAGCTAACCCTAGCTTAGCTCCTCGTCGCTCCCTCTGTTTTCTTCCTTTTCGATCGTTTGAAATGATCCAGATTTAAACAAAAATCCTGACTCTCACCGCGGCTCCACCGTGTTCAGCTAAAACAATGCCACTGGAAAGCCTCTAGCCGCGGTGGCCCTGCTTCTCGCAGCGGCGTGGAGCTCTTCCAGACTCCACTTGAGCCTTCCTTCATCCTTTTTTCTTCCGGTCCTAAACACAATGCCAAGAAAGATAACATAAGGGGTATTACACATAATATGTGGAAAGAAATGTTTACAAAATGAAAACTCTCTTAAAGAGTAGATAATACATTGAAAGCTCACTTTATTATGGTGAGTTTTTCAGACAATACCGAGATAAAAAAGTTTACAAATTGTTGCAGCATTTTTGTATAAACTCTCTTAAGATTGTTACCCATAAGTTCAAATTATGTGTTATTTATAGATTTGTGGTGTAACTAGATGTTAGATACAAGATCTATCCATTAGAGATGTTAACCAATTGTTACTCTACAAAACTAGCCGTTCAACAATCGCATTTAATGCATCTGACACTTTGAAATTCAAATTTTGGGGTGTCAATAGACAAATTTCACAAAGACCATACATTCAAGACTTTAGCATTAAACTTCGAAGTTCGTTTATTCAAAGGAAAAAATTTGAATTTTCATCTTGATAAATATTTCCCTTGTTAGAACATAAAAATTTTCAAGTTTAAAGTTCTTTTAAAAAGTGTGAATAGTTGTTCTATATTACTACAGTACATTCAAAATTCAAATTTTGGTGTCCAAAATTTATCTGTCAGTGAGCAACTCAATATAACACAAATTCCTCCTTTTGAAATTCAAATTTTGGAGGCCCAAAATTCATCTATCAGAGCTCAACTCAATGTGGCACGAGTTCTTCCTTTCAAAATTTGAATTTTGGATGTAGAAATTCACTAGTTGGCTATTCCATAAGCATTTTCACATTCTAGAGATTCAAAATTTAAATTTTAAAAGCCAAAATTTATCTGTTAGTCTTGAAATTTGAATTTCAGAAGTTAAAATTCGTCTATCAGTGGCAAGCTCAACATGGCATAAAGGTTCTCTTTGAAATTCAAATTTTGGATGCTCGAAATTCATTTATCAGTGGCAGAACCTCTGTAACTTTGAACTTTACACTGTAAATAAATTGCAGAAGCTATAACTCTCTCATTTTAACTCCAAATTAAGCAAATGACCTATGGTTGGAAAGCTCTCAATGTCTACTTTCAAATAAAATAATTTTCACTTAAAAAAATGTATTCTGTGAGATATGATCAAAACAATGATAAGAGGTTAAAACTGAATATCCATATCTTACTACTCAACTTTAAATGACCATAACTTTTTCATATGACCTTTATTTTGAGTGAAACAACCTTCTTTGAAAAGCTTATTAAGTAAGTCTAGTTTCATATGAAATAAGTTTTACATCAAGGCCATATGTATTTTGAGAGATATCTTGAAAAACCTAATCAAATATCAAACTCTAGATTCTTAAAAATTAGATTTCACTATGTTTAAAAGCAAGAATGTATTACTTTGATAGCCAAAACTTCTTGAGCTACTCAAATGCAATTGTAAATCATTGAGTTTCATTATAAAGTTCAAATTTTAAAATCAAAATTCGTTTATCAGATGGACTAATTTTGAACTCTTTTTGTACTTTAATATCAGACGAATTTTGATGTGACTTTAGAAGAATTTTCATTTTTTCAAAAATTATGCTTAACTCAAAATTCGAACTTCAACCACCTGAAATTCATTTTTCAAATGTAACATCTCTATAACTTTGAATTTCAGTTACTAAAGTTTGAATTTTCAACAAAATACTCAAGCATTAACTTCAAAATTCGTCAGTCAGTCAGTGTTTTTCAACTTTAATGTATGCTAATATCATATTTACTCGATCTAACTCATTTAAAACATATGGTAACAAGATTAAGTAATTTTCAAAAATTAATCTCACCTCAAAACCTAAGTGAAAACAAATATTCCTAGTGACTAGGTCTTCAAATATTAAGTTCTACTTCCACTTGGTCATTTTCTTCTTGGCATGCTCTCTTCTGACCTTCAATTTTTTTAGCATTCTTTCTCTTCTTCTTTCTTGAGTGAGACATGATATTGATTTCCATTTCTGTATTCCAATGTTCGCTCTGTTTACTTGGACCAATCTACATTTAATATATTACACTTACAAACTAAATAGTTAGTCCAGTTTATATATCCAACTTATATTATTCATTGTAAAAGTACAGTGTATATATTTGCACATAACGTGATATATACATTATGACCATAATTAAATACATGCTAATACACATTTTACTTCTTTAAGGAACATTATATATATCAGATACATATAAAACATTTGTTCCTTATTACTCCATATTTGTCATTATCAAAACTTATATTATTCTAAACCTTACAATAAGAAATAAACTATAAGCTAGAAATGAAAGAGTTTTGTTACTATAGTCGAGAAAAATAATGTAACAAACCACACAATCTCAATGGTTTGATATTGTATAATATTCACACCAATCATGCTTTTCCTTCATCTACAGGAACATCATCCTAAAGCCACCCAAAATATATATGTGTATACAAAGAGGAGTAAACATTGAACTATATTATGAAAATGAAGAAATCATTTAACCAAAGTGTCATGTACATCCACCAATGCTCATTATTATCCATTTTTTTAGAAGCAAAACCAGCTGTCAATAAGAATCACATTACCTTACCTTACTGGTTTTTCCTCAAATACAAATAGGGGGACTATAAGCAACTTAATTTATTGGTATACATATATAAAAATTTTGTCTCAAGACTATAGAATAAATTAAATAATGAAAGAAATAGAGTGTCACCACTGCCCAAAGTTGATTTCAAATATGAAATCACTTGTTTTGAGTTGTGGATGTAATGCAAAATAATAAAAAGAAAGTAAAGCAAAATAAATAATAATGACTCTCTCAAACATATAAAGTATGCATTTTTCTCTATTAGTGATACTCATGGATATGAGTGGTCATCTCAAAACATAACTCACAATAAAGAGAATATAAAGGAGAAGAAAAGAAGAATAATGGATTCTAAAAATGATAAAAAAACAAAATCACTTTCTTTTTTTTCCTCTCCCAAGCTCCCCATGTTTCTCACCTCTCTCCTTAGCTCTTTCCTCAATTCTCTTATTCTCTTTCTTTTTTTTCTCCCTTCCCATTCTCTTTTCTTCTCACTACCCTTCGTCCTTTCTATTATTTATCCACTTTTTCATCCCTTTTTTTCTAGGGGTTTTCCTATGGCTCCTCTCTAATTCTCCTCCCATTCTCTTGCCCTTCTTTACTCTTCCAACCTCTTTTTTTATAGTACTCCCTCCATTACGCTATATAGTATACTATTTTGATAAATTTATGTTTCAAAATATAATGCATTACGCGGATTACATTATGTTTTTTTATTATCTTTCCAGTATTGCCCCTAATAAGTAAGCTTATATATTCTACGGTTACTAATGCATTTAATGAAAATTCTTTAATAGTTTGATCAAATCATAAATGAATGATGGAGAATTTCTCTCAAAAGCTTCACTATTCACAATTACCAATGACCCATGGGAACTCGGAAAAAAGAATGAAGGAGAGAATGACTACAATTTATTAATGTAGGAAGTATTATTAAATAAGGGTAATTTGGGAAATAATAAAAAAAATTTCGGTTACTAATCATTATTTTGGTACGTGTGTGGTAGTTAAAAGTGCACTATAAACTGAAACGGAGGGAGTACTAAAAAGGAATAATCACAATTAATACTCCAAATCCCTCAAAATTCCTTTTATTTTTATATTTGATTTTTACATTAAGATTGATTGATTTGCTTTCTTTCTTTTATTATTATTATGATTATCAAATCTCAATCTTTGATTTTTCTTTTTCTTTGTCCTTTTTACAATTTTTTATTTTTATAGAAATCTCAAAAAGGAGAAAATTATAACTCCTTAAGGTCTGACAATTTTCATGAAATATTATTATTTTTTATTATTTTATCATATGAAACTTTTTTTCATATTTACCAATAAGTTATTGTTATTATTTTTTAAAAGGGTCCCAGATAAAATACGGTATTCACACCAATTTATACAGCTTATTTACTCAAGGTTACTGTCTATTTTGTTTTAAATATCTATCTTGATTCTGAGCTATAAATTTGAGCATTCAATTCTCATAGTATATAGAGCCAAATCTTGCATTCTTGGTATAATTAGAAAGTTTTATGTGTCTACTTTATAACCATGTAAACACTATACATTTATTATGTATCTACTAGACAGAATGCTATCATAAATCTCTAGTATACCCAATTATTTAACACTGGAATAGTTTTGGAACAAAATTCATAACTAGTATTATACCAATCCAATTTGTATGAAACTAATGTCATTTGATCCATAAAACATAATATTACATAATCATATAGACCCCTAGTTTTTTAGGCTTCTACATGATTTTATACAAAACCCCAATAAATAGATTGCAAATACAACTAAAACAGTTTCCATCTTTTGATTCTTAACTTCCTTGAACCATATAACTTATTCCATTCTTAGCCAAATTATACATAATTTGTCTTGTCATAAAGTTTATCATGTCCTCTAACTAGAGGAATCAAACTTTAGCTCATTTCCTTTACCATATCATACTAAAACATTTCTAGACATTAACATGTTATAAATTGTCAATAAGGGGGTCATATATATTATTTTCAATCTCAACTTCATTTAGCATGCATTGCTATACAACATATAGCATCATACTAAACTTACTATACATATCAACTTAATTTATAAACCATACAATAATTTAAAACACATGTTTCATGATAAAAACATCATTGTCAAATATGAGCATCAACTTGTTTCTCCATCACTCTACTTTCCTTGGCCCTTCATCTATTATAACACTCGTCCCTAACATGGTCAATAGCTTAAGGGTGAGATTGTAAACAATCTCAGTAACAACAATCATTTCAAGCAATCATACCATTGACAAGTAGCATAAAACATCATTAAACATCATTTTGCATAGTGCAATACGTGTGTCATATTATTAAGTAAAAAATTTTGGCAGAGTTTCTCCTTAGAAAATTGACTTTTCAAGCATAGCTCTCAACTCAGAAACAGCCAATTCCAGTCACATAACACAATAACAACAATATAGCAATTAAAGAACATCGAACTAATACTTATAAACATAAAAGCAAGAAATGAAAAGTTGCTATATGTAGACTTTAACTTTACTTTCTAATTGAGTTTTCCTTCTTCAATCACTTCCTTGCAATTTCTCAAGCCTAAAATCAACAAGATAATCATGCTAAATTGATTCATTCATGATAAGCTAGTTTAAAGATTGTTTAAGCCCTAAAATTTTGTATTTTTCATTCCAAGGGTAATTCCTCAAATTATATATTATCATAGCTAATGCTTGCATGAAGAATTTACTTTTAACCTTAATTTCATGAAATTCCATCTTCTTGATCGTTATTTCTCTTGGCTAAAACATGTCCCCTTTTTGAGAAAAAGAAGAATTTCCTTTGTTTCATGTCATTCCTTGTACCATTACACCTTACTTCTAATAGGGCATGCTTACACTAACATTGTTTTCATGAAACATTCATTTTTCTTTTCATCCCTACCCTTGGCTCAATGTAGCATTAAGAATAGGTAGAAGGAATTTTTCATAAATGTTTTGCAATCTCATCAACATCTTACAAATTCATGGTTCCTTTTTCATTGGTTACATGAAAATTCCATTTTCTTTTCCTTTCTATGCTTGGATGAATTCCATATGATCTAAAGGGGAAAATAATTTCATCCTTCCTATCCTAAAACCCTAACTCTTAACTTAGAGAATAGAGAAGAAATCATATATTAATTTCTTGGCTTTTCCTTCCTCTCTCCCTCTTTGCTTCTGCCTTAGTTTCTTCTCCCTCTCTCTCTTTTTATTTCAACTTCCCTCTTTCTCCCTTTGTTGGCCGAGAATGATGCAAAAAATGGGGAGGGAGTCACAAATTTATAGAGAAAGAAATTTCATCCTTGCCCTCCATTTTTATTTAATTTAATGGTCCAGATTTGTCATAGTACATCATCCATGACATCATCATTTTATTGCATCATTATTTCATCATATTTACATCATAATTTGACTTAATAAATTTGCTAAATAGTTGAGGAAATTCTTGCTAAAATACACGTGTAAGGGAGAGGGAAAAAGAGAGCACAATTCTACCACTTTTAATTGCTGAATACATGGGGGAGAATGAGAAGAAAAAGAGTGCAAAATTTACCCATTACTTCCCTATGTAACTAGAAATTTCTCCCCCGTGCTATGAGCGGCGGATATTTTATTTTATTTGTCAAAGTGAATGATATTCAAAGTAAATCATGATATTACATAATTATTTATCAAAATGGAAAGAAAAAATGATATGATGATTAAATTTTGAGAACCTCTAATTCAAAAGTTGGGAAAATACATTTAGGCAGCTATTGTGAAGGTCTTAGCATTTGAGCCCATTGAACTTGCTAGTAAGTGTAACTTTCCCGGTTGTCCTAGCCCTCAAAATGTTTTCTCAATCCTCTTGCACCATGCCAAATACAATTTTAAGGATATTATGCACAAGATAAGCAAAGACATATGAACAAATTATAGATGATGTAATTTACCTCCCCTAACTTCATATAAAGAGATTTAAGATGTTGTAGTTTAACTCCCCTGATATCATATCATGTTTTTGAACTTAAAAACCTATTGACACAAAACTCCTCAGGTGAACAAAACCTAGAGTATCAATGCTTTTATTATCTCCATCATTCAATAAAAATTGAACTAACAGATATGACAAAATAAACCATAAAAGGAAAAAAGAAACATTTACTGTGCCAAATAGATCCAATCCTCAACCAAAATGAAAAATTTTCCCATGACAACGTAATAAATTCATGCTCATTTCATTCAATTAAGCTAACAATTTGAAGCTTCAATTATAACAAATAAAGGCCTCATTTCAACCTTAAAACAAAATGGTTATGAATTAAAGGAAAATAATAGGCTAAAAAAATTATCAAAACAGATTGGCATTTAATTATTCAATGTAATTATATATGATGTCATTTTTTTTCACAACATATATTCTTTCTTTTCAAAATTCACACTTTTGCCCATTCTTTTAGCCTATCTTCTTCTCTCCTCATTTCAATGTGTGGGGCCACGTCTACCCATTATCCTCAATTTCATTGGTTAAGAGAATACAAACTTGAAAGCAACGGATTACCATATACTTTGATGACACACTTTCTCAATGGAAAATACACCTCCATCTTCTTCTCATGCTTTGTCTTCAATGATGCCTACACCATCAAAAAGGGAAGAGCAACTTAAAGATAAAGCACAACATTTAAAAGAGCATTGATGACAGTAAACTACTAAAAAAATTACATTGCAAATCAAGCAAACCCAAAACGTTCAAGTTATTTAGTAAATCCTATAGGCCCTTAAAACCCCTAAACCTTGATTGCTCGCTATTCTTGTAGACGTCAAAGCAAGATGTGATAGATTTTTTTTTAATTTTGGAGAAAAGGGGAAAAATTTTACAAAGCATAAATTGGAACTCAAATCATTTTCCTAAACATTTAAGAAGGCAACAATACTTAAAATTCGTACTACTAGTCACCCAACTACAACTCATGATTGAAACTTTAAGCATAAATAGAGAGGAAAATTCAAAGAAACATAAATGAGGCAATGACGAAAGAGACATGCTATTGAGTGTTTATGAATAAGGAGAATGAAGGAGAGGGCGAGGATGATGAATTATTTACAACAAACAACTACCTAGAGCCTATCTTCGATTCCCTCCCCCCCTCCCCTTTCTCTCTATCTTCTTGATATAATGAAAAAATCATAATTGATACTATTCACTAACTTAATCATGCAAAATTTTACAAACCATTATCTTACATTGCTCGCGGATTGAAGGTTTTGAATGGAAGAAAAAAAACTTATCTTTCCATTTTGTTTTAGATGATTTAGTGAGAAGAGTACATAAAGGGAAGAAATATTACAATTGCGATATAATTTAGTTTAGTTTAGTCATATCAAATGACAAAACTGTTTTTTCTCAAAATGTCTGCACTTGAGCAAGTTAATTTAGAAACAACTTCCAAACCCAATCAACGTTAGGAGAGTGCTTGTTTCAAATAGCTTGGAAACTATGTTCTTTAAGTTAGTAACTACCTAGTAATTATGTCTTGGTGCTTCCATGATCTAGAAGAACCATTATTGACATTATTTTCCCATTCAATCACACTTAACTTTCCATTCTGAGAAATAAAAGTTTGAGGTTTCAACTAAAATAACCATTATGTTTTACCTATTAGTTGGCACCACTGAAATTTTAAGCTAAAACAAAACTAACCAAAATTAATTAGAACCATATGCGTCTATCAAAGAGAAAATCAAATTTTTGCATAGATCAATTTATCTAAATACAAATTTTTCTTTACAAAATCCAAAGTTATCAAGTATAAACCATAAGACAACATATTTATTGAACTTGGGGTAACTTATGTAGTCATTCAACTTTTCAACTACCTCATACCATAAATGAACAACTTTAAATATCATGCATTATGTCTACACTAATCTTCTTTCAACAAATATATAGAACAACTAATATTATTCATTTTTAATCTACATCATAAAAATAGTATAGCTCATTAATAAATGGCATTTTAATAAAATTAAATAATAATCTATGAAATTGTCTTATCTCAAGCAATGAAAACAACTTCAATATATATCAACATTGAGAGTAGTAAATGTCCTATGCCTCAACCAAGTTTATGCAACTTATTACCCTTTAAATACACTGCCTTTAGCTAATAATACCAACATATACCAAATATATTATAGTGCTTGAGCTAGGCACCATTGGACTTCAAGTATTGTTTTGCTTTAAGTGTCCACTCCCCTCACAAAATAGAAAATAGAAATAAAATGCCTCCCTTACCCCAATTTATCTATATATACAAAATGCATATAGAGCATGAAAAAAAAAATCATACCGAGCTAACTAATTTTAATTGAAGATGATGTCCTAAATTTATAGAGAAAGGACACATAAATTCATTTAAAAAGTTATGCATAATATAGATGGCACATGTTAAAGCAATTTGGATTCTTCCAATATTTCACTTATCAATCTATCACAAGAAAGGACAGTAAAATTAGTATAAGTAAATACTGTTGAATAGTGCTTCAAAATTTCAGAAGATATTGCTTCCATGTTTGTTTTTATATTCTGTAGTATTTTAGGAAGTGGGTCACGTTCTCCACTAGGTCAGTTTAGTTGCTGATATTTAGCTCATTTCAGTTTACATGTAAGCCTATATATTAGGCACCTAGCTTTGTATTTTCTGTAACACAATAAAAGAGTTCTTTTATTTAGAAAATTTGCCTCTATTTTGTTTTTCATCCTCCCAACAAATTTGGTATCATAGCCTTTACCTTGAGAGAGCCAAAATTGAGTTGCACTCTTTCTTGTTCCTAAAACACACTCATACACACAGCAACGCAGCACAGTGAGCATCACAGCTTCTCTATTTTGACTGTCCGTGTTCAACCATGGCCAGCAACACAGCAAATGCCACTAATTCCACAACTCAATGTGACATCCGGGCACTGATGAGGACGGGAAGTGATCGCTCGTGCAAGAAAAGGGGTATGAGATAAAAAGTGATAAGGCACGGACAAGAAGCAACTCCTGGCAGGCTTCTAAGTGGGTGGAGCATATGAATGAATCGAATGCATACCGGAATAAGAGAGATCCAGAGACTGTATAGGTATGAGATTATATGGTTAAGGATAGTTTAAAGGAATTGATTGGTACTACCTATACCAACAAGGTGCACTTATTTTTTTGGCAGCCTATCCCTTAAGAACTTTTCAGTTAAGCGTGCTTGATTTAGAGCAATTCTGGGATGGGTGACCTCCTGGGAATGAGGTGTGTGAGTGAGGACAAAGCACACCGAAAGGGCTTGTGTTGGTTTGTGGGGACAGTTGTTAATCCCAAAGAAGCGGCCGAACGTTACAGTTGGTATCAGAACTCGACCTCTCTCAGTATGGTATGGTTCAAGGATGAACCACACAAAGTTAGTGGGCATGTGACATCCAGGTGCTGATGAGGGTGAGGAGTGATCGCCGGTGCAAGAAAAGGGGTGTGAGATAAAAAGTGATAAGACACGGATAAGGAGTGGGTCATGGCAAGCTTCTAAGTGGGAGGGGCATATGAATAAATCGAATGCATACTGGAACGAGAGGGATCCAGAGCTAGTATAGGTATGGGACTATATGGTTAATGATAGTTTAAAGGAATTGATAGGTACTACCAATACCAACAAGGTGCACCTACCTTTTCGGTAGCCTATCCCTTAAGAACTCCTCAGTTAAGCGTGCTTGACTTAGACCAATTCTGGGACGGGTAACCTCCTAGGAAGGAGGTGTGTGAGTGAGGACAAAACACACAGAAAGGGCTTGTGTTGGTTTGTAGGGACAGTCGTAAATCCTAAAGAAGCAGCTGGACATTACACTCAACCTCTCATTCCCATCTTCAAAGGCACCAATTATAATTTTTGGAGTCTTAAAATGAAGACCATGTTCAAGTCTCAAGAGCAGTGGGACTTGGTGGAGAAGGGGTCTGAAGACACCAACACTGACCAGCCTAATAAACAATTATGAGAGAATCGTAAGAAGGATGCAAAGGCGTTGTTTCTCATTCAGCAAGCCCTTGATGATGAAGTTTTTCCTTGTATTGCAGTAGCAGGTACCTTTACTCAAGCATGGGAGATTCTACAACAAGAGTATTTGGGCGACAAAAAGGTGATCACAGTAAAACTTCAAACCCTTCGTTGTGATTTTGAAACATTGGCTATGAAAGAAAAAGAATTTGTGCAAGAATTTTTCTCTTGGGTGTCTGGGATTGTTAAATCATATGAAGTCATATGGTGAAAAAATTAGTACTAAAACTGTTGTGAGCAAGGTTTTGAGGAGTTTAACTCCAAACTTTGATCATGTTGTTGCTACAATTGAAGAGTCAAAGGGTTTATCTATTTATACCTTTGATGAATTTATGGGTTCTCTGTTAGCCCATGAAGCAAGACTTTGTAGATCATATGAAAAGTCAGAGGAGAAAGCTTTTCAAGCAAGGGGTAGTTTGCATCTTATGCAAAGTCAAAAAATTTAGTAAGAAGAGGACAGGGCAAAGGTGGCTTTCATGGCAAAGGCTGTGGTAGAAGAGGATGAGGTCAATTTAGTTATCAATGACAAAACAAGAGCACCATTCAGTGTATATATTGCAGGAAAATGGGTCACAAAGAAGCTGATTGTTGGGCCAAGCAAAACAATCTTCACATAAAAATTTGAAGAGGAGGGTAGGCTATTTATGGCTCATTCTCCTATTGATGATGCTAATTCTTGTAATAGTGTTTGGTTTGTAGACAGTGGGTGCTCCAATCACATGTCCGACACTAAGTTGCAATTCAAAGAACTTGATGAGTTACGAAAAGGTGAGATTCGCCTTAGAGATGACAAACAAATGCAAGTAGAATGGAAGGGTACAACTACCATCAAAACATCACATGGTAACATAAAACTCCTCCATGATATGCAGTATATTCCCAAACTTGCTCATAATCTATTAAGTGTTGGCCAATTAATGGATATTGTATACTCAGTATTGTTTGAGGATGGTTGTTGTACTATTTGTGATAAAAAATCTGGTCAGTTGATTGCTTGCATTCCTATGACAAAAAATAAAATGTTTCCGCTGGATATTTCTAATATAAAATAGTATGCTTTGATTACTACAGCATGTGATGCCAAAATATGGCATTTGCGATATGGGTATTTGAATGTAAATGGGCTGAAATTGTTGAATGAGAAAAATATGGTTGTTGAGCTGCCAAAAATTGATGCTCTTGATTTTTGTGAAGGGTGTGTTTATGGAAAGCAAACTAAAAATCCATTTCCTGTGAATAAGTCATAGAGAGCTTCTGCTTGTCTTGAGTTAATGCATGCTAATGTTTGTGGTCCAATGAGTGTTGCATCCTTTGGTGGAAGTAGATATTTTCTGCTATTTATTGATGATTACAGTCACATGTGTTGGGTATACCTCATGAAATACAAATGAAAAATGTTGAAAATTTCAAGAAGTTTAAGGCACTTGTGGAAAAGCAAAGTAGATGCAGTATCAAAACCTTGCGTTCTGATAGAGGTGGTGAATTTACCTATAATGAATTTGTTATTTTTTGTGAGGAAAATGGCATTTGCAGGGAACTAATGGCACCACACACACCAAAGCAAAATGGTGTGGTTGAAAGAAAGAATCGCACAGTGGTTGAAATGGCCCGAAGTATGATGACAGCAAGTGGCCTAGCTAAGCATTTTTGGGTAGAAGGTATAGCTACAACTATTTACTTGTTGAATATTTCACCTATGAAGGTAATACTAAACCGCATACCATATGAAGCTTGGAAAGGTAGAAAGTCACGTGTAAGCCACTTGAAAATTTTTGGTAGTTTAGCCTCTACTTTAGATAATTCTCCCTCTCACCAAAAACTTGATAAAAAAATTACAAAAATGTATTTTTATTGGCTATAGTCCTCAATCTAAAGCATATAGGCTTTATAACTCGGTCAGTGGCAAAGTGATTATAAGCAGGGATGTAAAGTTCAATAAAGAAGAATTTTGGGCTTGGAACAGCAACAAACTAGTATTTGTAGCACCTAAAATTTCAGAAGTTGATTTTGAAAATTCTGCCACAGAACATGTAGCGCCTAATAGCCCGAATAGTCATTCTCATGGCAATCCCTCAAGTCATTCATCTTCAAGTACAACTTCACCTACATCAGCAAGTTTCCCATCTTCAAGCTCTTCTGAAACTCCTCCAACGAAATTTTGATCTCTGGGAGAGATCTATGCTTCATGTAGTTTTGTTTTGTATGCTGCTGACCCATTTTTTATGAAGATACTACAGCAAATTAGATTTGGGTGGATGCAATGAAAGAAGAAATGGCAGTTATCGAAAGAAATGAAACCTGGGAATTGGTTGATCTTCCAAAAGATAAGAATGTAATTGGCCTCAAATGGGTATATCGTACAAAGAATCATGCTGATGGTAAAATTCAAAAGCACAAAGCCTGCTTGGTTGCAAAGGATACTCACAACAGCAAGATATTGATTTTGAAGAAACTTTTTCTCCCGTAGCTCGTTTTGAAACAGTGAGAACCTTTTCATCCTTAGCAACATAATTTCAATGGCTTGTTTATCAATTTGATATTAAATCTACTTTCTTGAATGGTGAAATAGAAGAAGAGGTGTATGTTTCTCACCCTGAAGGTTTTTATTAATGATGATAGTATCAAGGTTTAAAAGTTGAAGAAAGCTTTATATGGCCTTAAACAAGCCCCATGAGCCCAGTATTGCAAGATTAATTCTTACTTTGAAGAAAACGGATTTGAAAGAAGTAAAAATGAACCAACTCTTTACATAAAAATGAGAGGTAAATTTGATTTACTTATGGTGTATCTTTATGTTGATGACATAATTTATATGAGGTCTTACGAGTCTTTTGTTGAAGAATTTAAAACTTGCATTATGAAAAAGTTTGAGATGTTAGATTTAGGCTTATTACTTTACTTTCTTGGGCTTGAGATAAATCAAAGTGAAGATGGAATTTTTATCTCAACAAAAATATGCTACTGATTTGTTGAAAAGGTTTAGAATGCTGAATTGTAAATCAATCTCAAACTCCCATGAATGTGAATGAGAAGCTTGTTGTTGATGATGACACTCATATGGCTAATGCAAATTGCTATAGGAGAGTGGTTGGAGGTTTAAATTATCTAACCCAATCAAGGCTTGACCTTGTATTTTTAGTTAGCACGATTTCAAGATTTATGCATAAACCAAGTAAGCACCATATGGGAGCAGCAAAGAGGATACTAAGATATGTTGCTGGAACCAAAAATTTTGGAATTTGGTATTCAAAAACATCAAATTTCAAATTGTTTGGTTTTATTGACAGTGATTGGGCAAGTAGTTTGGAAGACAGGAAGAGCACTTCGAGATATGTCTTTTTTTTAGGCTTAGGTGCTATTTCATGGAGTTCAAAGAAGCAGAAGACAGTTGCTTTGTCATCTTCAGAAGCCGAGTACATAGCTATATCAGCATCAGCTTATCAAGCAATATGGACGAGAAGATTACTAGCTAATTTCCAACAAAAAGAAGCTGGTGCAACAGAACTTTTATGTGACAACAAAGCAATGATATCTATGATAAAAAACCCAACTTTTCATAGTAGAACAAAACACATTGACATGCATCATCATTTTATCAAAGATCTTGTGACAAACGAGACAATTACTCTAAAGCATTGTGGAACAAATGAGCAAGTTACAGATATACTTATAAAGTCATTACCACATCCAAAACATGAGTATTTCAGATTGCAAATGGGAGTAACAGATTTTGAAGCAAGGGGGAGTGTTGAATAGTGCTTCAAAATTTCAAAATGTTAGATAAGCTGGCTTCCCAAGAGGGAGGTGAATTGGGAAGCTTGAAAATTTTTTGCAAAATATCAAGAAAGTGAAGAAAGCAAAGAATAGATGGTAAAATAGAGTATAGGAGAATAAACAGTAAAAGTTGCAGTAAAGAGAAAAAAACGTAGATATTTATCCTAGTTCGGTCTCTCCACTTGACCTATGTCCAGTCTCCAAGTCACCACTTGAGATTTTCCACTATTCTGCAAGAATTCAGTGGGCTTCTTGCAAATACCTCAGTACAAAGATGATGCTCTGTTTCTAGAGCTCACTCATTCACTCTATGCACTCTTACAAAGTGCTTCCCAATCCCTTATGATATCCCTTCACAAGAAAATCTTTCTTCCAGATGAAGATAAGATTATTTACAAAGATTAAACTCTCTTAAACAGAGTGAATATGAAAGTTGGAGTACAAATATTGAAGTGAGAGAGTAAGAGATCTTGAGTAGATGATTTGACAGAGTTTCAGTATATACAATATTAAAATTGTTACCCACTGTTATCTCTTACATTTAGAAATATTTTTCCATGAAAATCGCTTATTTGATGTGTGAAAATATTTTTAGACAAACTCAAATCAATTAAAACTTTAAAATTGTACAAAACTATTTTCGCTACTCTACAGCTCATTGCGCAGCAATTTTTCAAAAATCATAACTAAATGTAGAAAAATCATTTCTAATGGTTCAAGTGTCTAAAAATCATCACATCTTGAATTTTCACGAAAAAATAAGAAACTGAGAAATGAACGTACCAATTCGTACAGTTTATTATAAATATATTACTGTTCATTTCACGCCTTTGGTTTTGTCCGAAAATCTGAATCTTAACTTTAAAAATTCATTTCTCTTAATATACAAAGCTATTTGGCACATATTTAATATCATTGGAAATCTTTATGTGTCTACTTTTTAACCATATTTTTTTCGTACATTTATTCTACTCCTACGAGTCAGAGTAGCAATATTTGTCATCAGAGGTCAAAATGAAACCATTACTGGGGCAGTTCTAGTAAATCATGCATAACTATCATTGTATAAATCCAAATATAACCATATCAGTGCCATTATGTTCTTGAGACATTGATCTATCCGTACATATAAGCCACAAAATTTTTGGATATATATTCAAATTAATACAATCTATCAAAATAAGCAGCCAAAACAGAGCAATAATGCTTTATTCTTCTTCTTCCAACATCTTTGCTAAATTCTTTCCTTTGGTATTATTGGATCCTATCATTGGGAGACATGGGGTGAGATGGGGGGAACATCTCAGTAGTAACATAACTCAAGCTCATCACATTATCATATTAGCTTAACTTTATATAAACATTGCATAATCACAATACTTTCATAATATGCTCTTGGGAAGAACTATAAATTCAATATAAATTTCGGCAGCATAACGGCTTAGCAATTGGGCATCCCGGGCCTAACCCTTAACTTAAAACAGCCAAACCAATCATAAAAAAAAATAGCCAAACATCACAGCAACATTTTTAAGGTATAAGCATAATGTATAAATGTAAAAGCTTAGAGTAAGAGTTACTACCTTAGAGCTTTAACATCTAAATCTTGAGTTTTCTACTTCCTGAATAACTCCTTTAACTTGACTAGAGCCTATTAATATCATTAAACCTTACTTAATAATTTATTATCATCATATAAATTTAACTCAACTTTAAACTATAAACTCTTTCCTCAAAATCATGTCTTGATCCAAAAAGAGGAACAAGAGAAAGGAAGAAAATAATTTAAACTCTAACTAATCTTTAAACTAAATAAATAAAGAAGAAATCTAGAGGAGATCTAGAGTAGAAGCTTACCTCAGAAGCCTCCTACTTGCTCTCCCTTCCTTCCTTCTCCTTTTTCTCCTTTCTTTTTTTTTCTTCCTTTCTCTCCCCACAATTCCCTCTCTCTCTCTCACGCTACCACTCTTTCTTTCTTAACTTTGTGGCTTGCGTGAGGTGTAATGAATGGGAAGGGAAGGGGGGTATTTATAGGATAGCCTGGTGGATATGGACCGTCAGATCGAGATTTAATCCAAGGGCTCACAATTATTCTCACATTTAATATACTAATTTCCCATTATACCCTTAGATATTTTTGGGTTTGTGAGATAGTAGGGAAGGGCAAAAATGTCCATCTTTTCCCTCCCTACTTTATGTCAAATCAAAAAAAGTAGATAGTGTACTTTTACTTCTGCAGATAAATTTGGCTCTACTTTGAGTACTTTTTGACCTGGATTTTCTATTATACTCAGGGTCATTTATATTTACTTTATCTATGAGACTCATTATCTTTCTCCTTTACATTTTTATGCAGGGTCCATCTATCTTGCTTACTTTACTACTTTTCTCTTCTTTTACTATTCATCTTCTCTGACACTTATTATTTATGTGGAACCCTCCTTTTACCAGATTTATATGGGACCCTCTCAGGGCCCACATACTAGTATCACTTGTATTTTTAACTTGTACCGGAGTATTTAAAATATTATTAATTTTACCCCTTTTTAAGCCCATTTTTATATTAAAAAAATATTTTGGACCTTGAGCTAATTAAATATTCAGACTTCCTCACTCGTTATGAGTTAATCCAAAATAAAAACTTTAATATCATTTATGACATTATCTGGTCATAAAATACATATACAAAAATTAAGATATTACACCCACAACTTCAAATGATGTTATATTTATAAATTTAGGTCTCAACTATCCGTTAGAGACAAAATCTATCCGTTGGAGAAGTTATCCAACGGTTACTCTGAAAAACTATCCGTTAACCAACCGCATTTAATGCTTCTAACACTCCGAAATTCGAATTTCAGTTGGTCAACAGACAAATTTCGTAGAAACTGAAGGCTAAAGACTTCAATGTTAAATGCCCGAAGTTCGTCTATCATGAAGTGAAGTTCAAATTTTGATGTTTGGAAAATGTTTCTATGTTGTGACATACGAATTTTCAGGTAGAAAGTTTTTCTGTTAAGTGTGAACAGTATTTTCAATTTGCTACAGTGCCTTCGAAATTCGAATTTTGGAACCTCAAAATTTGTCTGTCCATTGCTGGTTTATAAGGCACAGTAATTCATATGATTCAAAATTTGAATTTTCAAAGGGCAAAGTTCGTCTGTCAGAGAAACCTCTTTTCAGACTTACTTCAAAATCCAAATTTATAAATACTGTCATTTGTATGTCAACATATCATTGTAACAGACTCACAAGCTTAGTTTCTGAAATTCGAATTTTCATATTCAAAGTTCATCTGTCGGTGAGCAATTTTGAAATCCAATCCAAACTTGGTTTCAGATGAACTTTGACATAATTTCAGACGAATTTCTTTAGTTTTCATAAGTTACATTTTGTCTGAAATTTGAATTTTCAAAACCCAAAGTTCGTCTGTTACTGAAAGCTCTTTTCAGACACTTATCAAAATTCTCTCAAGTCAAAATTCGTCTGTCAGAGAGGCTTCTTTTCAGACTTGTTCAGTTTCAATATAAAATTCAATTTTTCAAAGTCAAAGTTCGAATTTCCCAGATGACAGATCTTTCAAACTTCGTCTGTTGGTGGGTGTTTTTCAATTATTCCATTTTTTAACATAGAATCAAGGTTTTAAAACATCTTTTCACCAAATTAAAGTCTTTTACTCAAATCAAAACATTTCTAAACATCCTACATGAATCTTTGCACTGATTTCTCCAGGATTTCTTCACTTGAACCTTTTGTGCACCTTTGATATCTTTATTCCAAGCTCTTGAAGGTTGGTTTGGAATCATCAAAACACTTGATTCAACAATCTCCCCCTTTTTGATGATGACAAAACAACTTACAAACTAGATTAGTACTTGGGTTTGCTAAACAAGCTCCCCCTCAACATATGCATTATATTTCAAAAGATATCATATATAGTAGATCAAGTAAAGAGATTCAAGGATTAACATAAGCAAATCATTATAGCCAAGGAATTCTTTCATTTCATCAAACATTGCTTTACAGATGCAAAATAGTTCGAAAAACATAAATACAAAACACAAACATCAGAATCGTAACAAAACACTACAAGAGGACTCAAGTCTAAGTTCTAATCACTTCTTCTTTGACTTGGTCTTCTTGCTGTAAGTCTTTCCAGATAGCTCAGCAGCAGACTTCTTGCCACTATGCTTACTCTTCTCCCCCTTTTTGGCATCATCAGGAAGGTGAACAAAATCAGCTAGAGGAGGGATTTGAGAAACTGGAATAGCTTTGAGGGGCACAGGAGCAAAAGGCAGATGTGGACTAACTGATGGAGGAGGCTCAGAAGGCTCAGGGCTTGGATCCTCAACATCAGAGACCTCAAGCAGCTCTTGCACCTTTTGTCTAGAAAGAGCCAATTGAGCCCTTTGTTCGTCTGAAAGACCATGTGTAGTAAGAGATGAGGGAGCAGGGTCATCAGAATGAAACATTTCTTCAAGCCTTCTTCTCTGAGCTTGCAAGAGAGCATTGCGAGCAATAGCTTCCAAATCAACAAAAGGCACAATGCTTCTTTCTTCACTATTGGCAACCTCCATGATTGATGAAGTGGAAATGGCAGCTACTAATCTTTCTACTTGCTCAGATTCTTGCTATGACAGGATTGACTCTTGAGCATCTGCAGTAATGGGATCATGAGAGCTTGAATCCCGAGGTCCATCTTCTTCCAAACCATAATCCAAGGGAGGACCAGGACTTGGTGTGCTCAGTGTACCAGTAGGCTCAGTACCATCCACAGCATCATCATGCTCAGAAGAGGCTAGCTCAAAGGGGCTTGAGGGCTCAGGAGTTAGAGACTGAGCAGGCTCATGGAATCCTGGCTGAGGTGGAGCTGGTGTGGCAAGAATTGCACTCCGAATATCTTCATAGGCATCAGCAACCACTTTCATGTTCTTGGCCAACTAGTGAATCTGATCTTGCAGATGAGCAAATTTGGCATTTTGCTCATCCATGATGCTAAGTATGAGTGTAGACAAGCTATCATACAACTCAGTGATCTTGGTTGGCTTAGCACGAGAGGAGAGAGTAGATGGAATGTGAGTAAGCTTGGATGGAGATGGGACAGGCAGAGAAGGCTAAGGTGTAGGTCTTGCAGGAGCCTCAGAGGTCCCTTCTTGCTGTTAGGAGGCACCTTCAACAAAGAAGAGATCTTCAGATTTTCCTGCTCCCTTCCCAATCCATCTTCCTTTATTTCTCTCGATTCCCATTCTTTGAAGTTCCTCTTCCTTGAAAATCTCAGTGGGCTTCCCTTTCCCCTTTTCAAGGTGCTGAATTCTAGCATATTGTAGAATTCTGGAAATGATTGCTGCATAGGGGAATGTGGAGTCTTTCCTCTGATCCCTTGCCTTGATCATGCATTGGAGTATGATATATTCCATGTTAATGAGCTTTCCACGCATGATTGCTGCCATCATATGTGCCTCTGCCCTTGTGATCAGATTGAAGCTGCCTCCTTCATTGAATATGATCCTAGACACTATGTAGTGTAGGATCCTCACTTGAGCACTGAGGTCTGTGGGCTTTAGCAGGTTTATGGTTGGCCTATTTTCCTTTCTTCTGAACAATGTGTTTAGAATTGTGCTTTCCTTGTAGTTTAGAAAGGGGCCACCTTCTTCATCAGCAGTATCTGCCTCATCCATGTATCCAGAGGCAGTGATGTCAATCTTGAGGCCATCTTTCCCTAGGATTTCCAACACTTCATTAAAAGTCTCATCTGTGAGCCGGATGGTCCTTGATCTCAGATTGACCTCCCATTTCTTCTTCTTGCTGTTGTACTTTAGGGAGGCATACCATGTCTTTACCACTTCATCATCATACCTCTCCAATATCTCTAACAGATTCTTATATCTCAATATCCATATTCCAGCATCAAAATTGTTTGAAACTAAGAAATCTTCCAAGTTCACACAATGAGGCTTGATTACCTTTTATTGGCAAACTTGGTCGAGTATTCCTCCTAAATCTGAGGAGTGCTCCATAATGGCAGTGTAGTGAGTTGGTATTCTCCAGATTCAGTACTGGAGGAGGAAGTAGAAGCAACAGCATCAGTAGCAGGAGCAGGGACCAAATGCTCTATTTTCTTTGAAGAAGAGGGTCCAGCTTTCTTTGATTCAGCCTTTGGTGTAGTTTTCTGTCGTTTGGAGGGAGTTGCCTTACTTGATTCGGCTTTTCTCTTCAGTTTTTCACCCTCCTTTGAGGCACATTGGGATTTGACCATCCTCTTTGGTCGTGCCTCTCATTTTCCAGCTTCAGGATCCTTTACTCTTGCCATTTCTGTGGGTGAATGTTTCAGAATGAAGCAGAGATTGGGTTTATAGGATACGAAAAGAAGTTTAAATGGTGGGAAATGAAGAATTGCGGTCAGAATTGAAGAGCATTGAAGAGAGAATTTGAACAGACTCAGAGAAGAAAAAAGTATGGTTGCGTCTGTTCAGTGGAAAACCGTCGATTTTAACATAAGTAACTGCCTGACAGATGAATTTTGAGGGGTCAAAATTTGAACTTCGAGCAATTAAAAGTTAAACCGTTCAGCAAAGCTTACTGACAGACGAATTTTCTTCTGAAAGTTCATCTGACAGTGGCTTGGTTTAAGCAACACAAGATGAATAGATGAACTTTGTTCCAACAAAGTTCAAATTTTGAAGATTAAATATCAAGCAGTAATCAAATCAACAAACAACAGACGAATTATACATATGAAACTTCATCATTCAAAGATTCAACATGAAGAGCATGTTTCAACAGACGAATTTTAAATCAGAAATTCAAATTTCTTTACTTTGTAAAGGTTTTCCAACATTCGTATATTAAGAAATAATCATTTGTATAATCATCATGTTGGACAAACATAACTTTAAACCTTTTATTCTTGAAAATTTGAACTTTCAAGGTCCAACAGACGAATTTCGAGGGATCCCGAGAACTGTTTCAATGTATAACAAGCTGAAGTTCGTCTGTTGGGCATCCAAATTTGAATGTTGACCATGCTGACTTGTTCAGAAACATAGTTTATCAAGGAAATTCTCTAACACACAACTAAGATACGAATTTCAACTTTAAAAACTTACATAATGGATCCAGAAACTCAAAATTTTTGCCATTTTCTTCACTTCTTGATTGTTCCATTCTGGTGTGCTCCATTTTTCAGATTTATTGCCATTGAATCTCATGAGGAGCATCTGCAACTTAAATTAAATTCACTCTGATACTAAAGTTAGAATTAATTTAATGTTGGAAAATAAAAAAAATGAATTGCACGCGGATTTACTTATAATTCATTGGGATTTACCACACCCAATTCTCTCCTGATTTTTCAATGTCTATCTTCTGATAGAGGCTTTGTCAAAATATCAGCAACTTGATCCTCTGTTGGGATGTATTCTAGTCTGATTTCTTCTTTCAAAACATGATCCCTTATGAAGTGGTGCCTAACTTCAATATGTTTTGTCCTTGAATGCATGACGTGATTTTTAGTGACGTTTATTGTACTTTGATTATAACACATTATTGGTATTTCTTTCATCTCAAACTCAAGATCTTCAAGCTGCTATTTCATTCAGATGATTTGGGCACAACAGCTTCCAGCTGCAACATATTCAGCTTCTGTCGTGGATAAGGCCACACTGTTTTGTTTCTTGCTAAACCATGAAACCAAGGATCCTCCAAGAAACTGGCATGTTCCACTTGTGCTTTTTCTATCAGTTTTGGATCCTGCAAAGTTAGCATCAGTGTATCCTTTGAGATCTTCTCCATTGCCCTTTGGATACCAAACACCCATCTGTGATGTTCCAATGAGATATCTGAAGATACATTTCACAGCAGTTGCATGAGTTTCCTTGGGACATGACTAGAACCTTGCACACATACAGACACTCAACATAATGTCAGGTCTACTGGCAGTTAGGTACAGTAGAGATCCAATCATTCTTCTATACTGGGTTATGTCAAACATTTTCCCTTTTTCATCCATATCCAATTTGGTTGTAGTAGCCATAGGTCTTGGCATTTTCCATCCCAAACTTCTTTAACAGTTCTTTCAGATACTTGGATTGATTGAGAAAAATACCATCATCACGCTGCTTAATTTGCAATCCAAGGAAGAAGTTGAGTTCACCCATCATTGACATTTCGAATTCTCCCTGCATTAACTTAGAAAAATTCTTGCAAAGAGATTCATTAGTAGCACCAAATATAATATCATCAACATAGATTTGAACAATAAGTAAATCTTTATTTTCTTTCTTAGTGAATAAAGTTGTATCTACTTTTCCTCTGTTGAACCCATTTCAGTTAGAAAATTACTTAATCTTTCATGCCATGCTCTAGGGGCTTGTTTAAAACCGTAAAGAGCTTTCTTCAGTTTATAAATATGGTTTGCTTTTGCAGAGTCCTCAAAACCTGGAGGTTAATCTATATAGACCTCTTGCATGATATATCCATTTAGAAAAGCACTCTTCACATCCATTTGATACAACAAAATATTTTTCATGCATGCATATGCTAACAGAATTCTGATTACTTCTAATCTAGCCATTGGAGCAAAGGTTTCTTCAAAATCAATACCTTCTTCTTGATTATATCCTTTAGCAACCAGTCTAGCTTTATTTCTGATTATTGATCCTGATTCATCAAGTTTATTTCTAAAAACCCATTTGGTGCCAATGACAGGATGATTTTTGGGTCTGGGCACTAAGTCCGAAACTTAATTTCTTTCAAACTGATTTAATTCATCTTGCATAGCCAAAATCCAGTATTCATTAGTTAAGGCTTCCTCAGTGCATTTAGGTTCAATTTGTGAGATAAAAGCACAATTAATCATTTGATCCCTTAACTGTTTTCTGGTTTTAACTTTCTCTTGAACATTTCCTATCACTTGATCAATAGGATGATTCCTTTGATATCTCCAAGCTCTAGGGAGTTCTTGAGACATTTCTTCATTGTTTTCATCTTCAAAATCTCTCTCCTGAATATCTTCTTCTATGTTAATAGATTCAGATATTTTTGGAGGTTCAATTTTACTTTCATCAGAGATATCTAACTTTTTAAAGTTTGAGACAAGATCATCTTCATCAGTAGCATGTTTGGAAGCAGTTTCATTTTCAATAAATACTACAAGCACAGATTCGTCTACCAATTTAGACTTTTTATTAAAAACTCTATATGCCTTACTTCTACTAGAATAGTCCAGAAATATACCTTCATCAGATTTGGCATCAAACTTACCCAGATTTTCCTTTCCATTGTTGTGAATGAAGCATTTGCAGCCGAACACATGGAGATGTGAGAGATATGGCTTTCTTCCTTTGTACAGCTCATAAGGAGTCTTCCCAAGGATTGGTCTGATGTAGGCTCTATTTATGATGTAGCTTACTGTATTCACTGCATCAGCCCAAAATACTTGAGAAAGTTCCTTTTCATTCAGCATAGCTCTAGCCATCTCTCCAATTGTTCTATTCTTCCTTTCTACTACTCCATTCAGTTGAGGAGTTATTGGGGCTGAGAAGTTGTGATCAATTCCATGTTCATTACAATACTCCAAGAAATATGAGTTCTCAAACTCTCCTCCATGATCTGACCTGATAGACACAATGGAAATACCCTTCTCATTTTGCACTTTCTTGGCTAAGGTTACAAATGCATCAAAGGTATCACTTTTAGAGGAAAGAAATAATGTCCATGTAATTCTAGAGTAATCATCCACAATTACAAGCACATACAGATTTCCACCAATGCTTTTTACCCTAGATGGACCAATTAAATCCATATGCAGTAGTTCTAGTGGTCTAGTTGTGGTGACTACATTTTTGGGTTTAAAAGAAGTTTTAGTTTGTTTTCCTCTTTGGCATGCATCACATTCTTTGTCCTTTTCGAAAGTGATTTTTGGTAGGCCAGTGACTAACTCATTTTTAACCAGTTTTGAAAGCTGATTCATGTTAACATGAGCTAATCTTCTATGCCATAACCAACTATCATTATCCTGACTAATAAAGCAGACAGAATCGAAGGAAGGAAGTTCATCAAGATCAATAGTATAGTAGTTACCATCCCTTTAAGCTTTAAGGATTACTTTGTGATCACTTTTTCTGATGACCAAGCAGAATTTTGAGTCAAACAGTACCCAGTTTCCTTTGTCACATGTCTGGCTTACACTTAGCAGATTCTGGTTGAGGCCAATCACAAACAGCACCTCTTCAATGGATGTTTCAGGATTCTTGCCCACAATGCCAATGCCAACTATTCTGCCATATTGATCACCTCCAAATGTCACCTTTCCTCCTTTCTTGTCTCTAAGGGTGATGACTTCTCCTTGTCACTGGTCATGTGACTTGAGCAGGCACTGTCCATATACCATTTATTACTCTTTCTAGCTTTGAGACATACCTGCAAAACAAGGTTCATATTTTTTTTTTAGGTACCCAAATTTGCTTGGGTCCTTTTCTGTCAGTAGTCTTTTCCCTAGATACAAATGTACCTTTGGGAATCCATTTAACGTTTCTGTCAAGTCCATTTTTCTTTAAAGCACATGAACTAGAAATATATCCCTTCTTGTTATAGAAGTGACAGGTGGTGAAGGGACTGCTAGATTGAGAAGCAGGAAGAAAACAATGCAAATAATTTTTTTTTTGCATGCCTTGGTTGATTATATGATTCAATGTGATGTGACATATGATCTTTCTTTCTATTACTATTAGCATGCACAAAATGTCTCATGTACACATTCTGATTTTTCTTCCTAATCTTTTCTTTTACAGCACAAGGATCATAGCCAAGTCCTGCCTTTCCTTGTGATATTCTTTGGCTTCCCATTAAAGCAAACAACATATCTTTACCTCTAGTAAGCCTAGACATGATTTTCACTAGATATTCATTGGTTTGCTTTAGTTCAATGCATGACTTACAGCAAACAGATTCAGCAATAGGTAGAGAAGCAATTTCAGAGATGTTGCATTGAGATTCTAGTTTGTTAATCTTTTTCTTAGTTTGCTTCAATTCTTTAGCAACCTTAACAAACTCATCATGCAGCTCATGAAATGCATCCAGTAATTGATAATAGGAAGGTTCAGATTCATATACCTCATCTTCTTGATCACTGCTGCATGGGATTTCAGCTTCTTCAGAGGCAAGTGCCATGAGACAGATGTTGGCAATTTCATCTTCATCATCTTTTTCTTCATCTGAGCTGTTTCCCCATATTGATGAGATGTAAGCTCTTTTCTTCTTTCCTTTGTCTGCAGCTTTCTTTTCTTTTTCTTGCTTCTTGAGGAATTGTGGACAATCCCATTTGATATATCCCTACTTTTTGCATTCATAGCAAGTGATAGGCTCTTTTGTTTCCCTTTTGCTATCTCCAGCTGCTCCTTTCTTGAAGATTTTCTTGTTTCTCTTTTTGCTGTAGAATCTTCCAAATTTTCTGACCATCATAGCCAGAGTTTCTTCATCTAGCTCATCTCTATCGTTAGATTCTTTTCTTTTTCCTCAGCAGCTTTTAAAGCAAGACCTTTCTTCTTTCTGTCTTGTCCAGCCTCCTTGAGAGCCTTTATTTTTCCTTCATACTCCTCGAGGCTGCCAAAAAGAGTTGTTACAGAGGCCATTGATTTTCTTCTGGCTTCCTCTATTGCTGTTACTTTGGGTTGCCATTCTAGAGGGAGAGCTCTGAGGATCTTTCTTACTTTTTCTATTTGAGTGTACTCTTTTCCCAGGCTCTTTAGTTGAATCACAATGAGGGTGAATCTCTTCTATAGTTCTTTTACATTCTCTCCTTCAGCCATTCTGAAGCTTTCATATTCACCTATGCTTGTATTCAGTTTATTTTCCCTGACTCCAGTTGTTCCTTCATGAGCAATTTGCAGGGTGTCCCACATTTCCTTGGCAGTGGAGCATTGTGAGACCCTGAAGAATTCGTCTTGATTCAAAGCACTGACTAAACAGTGTTTTGCCTTGAAGTTCAGCAAGACTCTTCTTCTATCTTCCTCATTCCATTCAGCTTCTGGCTTCTCTCTATACTTCCTATCATCTTCCAAAGCCATTGCGACAAAATCTCCCTTCTGAATAACTGACCAGATGTCCAGATCAATTGACTGGAGATAGATTTGCATCCTCATCTTCCAGTAACTATAGTGTTCTCCACTGAAGCCAAGTGGTCTATTTGTGTTATTTCCTTCTGGTAATATGCTTTCTCCAAAGCCATCCATTTTAATTCCCAGACTGTGAAATCCTTTGATTGGGAATCCGATCTCTGATACCACTTGTTAGATAAGCTGGCTTCCCAAGAGGTGGGTGAATTGGGAAGCTTGAAAATTTTCTGCAAAATATCAAGAAAGTGAAGAAAGCAAAGAATAGATGGTAAAATAGAGTATAGGAGAATAAACTGTAAAAGTTGCAATAAAGAGAAGAAAACGCAGATATTTATCCTGGTTCGGTGTCTCCACTTGACCTATGTCCCGTCCCCAAGTCACCACTTGAGATTTTTCACTATTCTGCAAGAATTCAGTGGACTTCTTGCAAATGCCTCAGTACAAAGATGATGCTCTGTTTCTAGAGTTCACTCATTCACTCTATGCACTCTTACAAAGTGCTTCCCAATGATATCCCCTCACAAGAAAATCTTTTTTCCATATGAAGATAAGATTGTTTACAAAGATTAAACTCTCTTAAACAGAGTGAATATGAAAGTTGGAGTACAAATATTGAAGTGAGAGTATAAGAGATTTTAAGTAGATGATTTGACAGAGTTTCAGTATATACAATGTTAAAATCGTTACCCACAACTTCAAATGATGTTATATTTATAGATTTAGGTCTCAACTACCCGTTAGAGACAAAATCTATTCGTTGGAGAAGTTATCCAACGGTTACTCTGAAAAAGTATCCGTTAACCAACCGCATTTAATGCTTCTAACACTCTGAAATTCGAATTTCAGTTGGTCAACAGACGAATTTCGCAGAAACCGAAGGCAAAAGACTTCAACGTTGAATGCCCGAAGTTCGTCTGTCATGAAGTGAAGTTCGAATTTTGATGTTTGGAAAATGTTTCTATGTTGTGACATACAAATTTTCAGGTAGAAAGTTTTTCTGTTAAGTGTGAACAGTATTTTCAATTTGCTACAGTGCCTTCGAAATTCAAATTTTGGAACCTCAAAATTCGTCTGTCCGTAGCTGGTTTATAAGGTACAGTAGTTCATATGATTCAAAATTCAAATTTTCAAAGGGCAAAGTTCGTCTGTCAGAGAAACCTCTTTTCAGACTTACTTCAAAATCTGAATTTATAAATACTGTCATTCGTATGTCAACATATCATTGTAACAGACTCACAAGCTTAGTTTCTGAAATTCGAATTTTCATATTCAAAGTTCATCTGTCGGTGAGCAATTTTGAAATCCAATCTAAACTTGGTTTCAGATGAACTTTGACATAATTTCAGACGAATTTCTTTAGTTTTCATAAGTTACATTTTGTCTGAAATTTGAATTTTCAAAACCCAAAGTTCGTCTGTTACTGAAAGCTCCTTTCAGACACTTATCAAAATTCGAATTTTCTCAAGTCAAAATTCGTCTGTCAGAGAAGCTTCTTTTCAGACTTGTTCAGTTTCAATACGAAATTCAAATTTATAAAGCCAAAGTTCGAATTTCCTAGATGACAGATCTTTCAAACTTCGTCTGTTGGTGGGTGTTTTTCAATTATTCCATGTTTTAACATAGAATCAAGGTTTTAAAACATCTTTTCACCAAATTAAAGTCTTTTACTCAAATCAAAACATTTCTAAACATCCTATATGAATCTTTGCACTGATTTCTCCAGGATTTCTTCACTTGAACCTTTTGTACACCTTTGATATCTTTATTCCAAGCTCTTGAAGGTTGGTTTGGAATCATTAAAACACTTGATTCAACACAAAAGATATTGCTTCTGAATTTGTCCCCACTAGTTACGAGATTAGTGTTTTGATTCAGTCAAAATAAAATATTTTTTATTTTAAGCTTGTTTTTATATTCTGCAGTATTTTAGGAAGTGGGCCTTGTTCTCCACTAGGTTAGTTTAGTTGCTAATATTTAGCTCATTTTAGTTTACGTGTAAGCCTATATATTGGGCACCTAGCTTTGTATTTTTTGTAGCACAATAAAAGAGTTCTTTTATTCGGAAAATTTGCCTCTATTTCGTTTTTCATCCTCCCAACAAACACTTATTGCATGTTAGACAAATACTTGTCCAAAAGTCAAAAGAGTAGAATCCAAGCAAAAGTTAGCCCACAAAATTTTACAGCAAAAATTGCACCTTGAAAATAAGAGCACGTGATAGGATTGCATACTAATCAGTTTGTACCATCAATCTACAGCACAATATACATCGAAAATAAAAATTACAATCATAAAGCTTACCTTCAATATTTTATTTCTAATTTTCTCCATTCCCTACTGCAGTTCTAGCCCTCATAAGTAGAATAAGCACTTTACAATGCTCTAAATCTCTAAAAATGAGGGATGAAGTATATATGTAATTGCAATGTTAAAGTTGCTCCTTCAATTATCTCAAATTTCCATCATCCTATGAAGCAAAAGAATAATATAATTAAATGACTTTAATTCATTATTTGAGCAAATTGCAAAATTAGGACACTGCAAAACATCCAACATTTAAGAAAAGGTATTGTTACTTTTAGCCATATATTGAAATCAAACAAAATAAAATGATCCTTCAAAACCTTTCATTTAAAAAGATGCAGCCAATGACACAAAAGATTACATAAGGATACTCCAAATTGAACACCACCAAATTTCTAACTTGGTTCCCAATATCATCAGATATTTACATGTCATTGTACAATAATAATTAAGAGTTACAAAGAAACTAATTCTGATATAGCTTAACAATCACTACAACCCTTCCTTTTTCTTAATCCTCCCATAGTGTTAGGTCTTTGGGACTCTCAAATTATGGAACTAAAATAGCTTAAATCACTCATGCCTCAACAAATCATCAAAGACTCAAACTTGTCTTCTTTAAAAGAAATAAATTTTTTAGATTCAAAATTTGCCAAATTTTTTTATTTTAGATTAAGAATTATAAGAAATGAGTACATAAATCATCATAACCATAATTCAAAGTCTCAAGTAACACTTTCTTTAAACATTAAACATAATTATTAAGAATTTTTTATGCTTGTGAGTAAGGGTAGGAATAGGCCGGGCCCCTATCAGGGGCCTATGGCCTGGCCTATTTAAGGCCTGGCCTGGCCTGGCCTGTTTAGATAAAGAGGCCAGGCTCAGGCTATCAGGCATGCCTATTCAAATTAATAGGCCTGGCCTGAAGCCTATCAGGCCAGGCCTGTTTATATTTTTTATAATTTTATATTTTATATTATAAATATAAATATTATAAATATAAAATATAATATAAATTATTTTTTATTATAATATAATATTATATAGTTTTTTAATTAATCCTCCCTCCAGCGTCCTTTTTTTTTTTTCGTCCGCTACTCCAGTTTCAATTTTCCTTTTCGAAAGCTCTGTGTCAGTTTTCAATTGCAATTTGCAGTTGAAGACTAAAACCCTAAGTCCCTAACTTTCCAGTTGCTGACGCCCAGTACTTCACCTCCGATCTCCAGCCTCTATTCCGAGCCAACGTCGTGAAGAGTGAAGACATCGCTGGATCGCCTATATGTCTCTCTCCAGCCTCTGTTCCTTTCAAGTTTCAACTCTCAACTTCTCAAGTATCGCGTCGCGTATACGTCTCTCTCTCTCTCTCTCATCTTCGACCTTCAGATAGCCGCACACTGCACACATCTTCAACGCCTCTAGTCTTTGTACTTTGTAAACTCCATCGGCTGACAGTGGTGAGTCTCGAGCTTTCTCCGAATCTCTGCCTCTGGAGCTGGAGCTGGAGCTTCTGAATCTTCGCCTTTGGAGTTCAAGTGTCTCTCTCTCTCTCATCTTCCACTGTCAAATAGCCGCACATAGCATAGCATCTTCAACACCTCTAGAGTTCGGTCTCTCTCTCTCGTCTTTCTACTTCGGAAGCTCCACAGTGGTGAGTCTTACTCTGTTCGAAGCTTACTCTCTTGTCTCCCTGTTTTGGTTGTGTTGTGGTTTTGGATTATGTTTCTTGGCACAATTTCTTTTGGCTTGTCTATATCTCATTTTGTTGAAGAAACTGAAAGTGATTGTAGAAGGTACTTCAATGTAATTTCTTAAAGAATGAGAATGCTTCGGTTAGGGTAAATTCAGGGACCTCTAGCAGCTTTCACAAACTCCAGGGACTAACGTCTCCAACGTTTAAAGTTTAGGGACTAACGTCTCCAACGTGCTTTCTTCGGTTATCTAAAATACATATTTTTTGTGTGTGTTTATGAAGTTATTATTAAGTTATATATATATATATAAGTTTGATGTGTGTTTATGGCATTTATAGTTTATATATAAGCCATTTTTTTAGTGCATAAATTGTCCTGAATTCCATTATCTTGCAGGTAACTATTAATGTCTTTAATTAATTAATTAATTAATTATACATGTTATATGTGTAGGCCAAGTCTATTTAATGGCAAGTACCAACAACACAATTGAATCCCCTACTCAAGAGCAAACTAATGAGCATGAGCATGTTCCAACTGGTTCAAGTCAACATCAAGACACTAACACTCTTACAACCACTGAACATGAAGATACTAGAGGTGATGAAGATTCTGTTATCACAAAGAAGAGGCGAAAAACTTCAGAAGTATGGAAAGATTTTGAGGAAATTCAACTTCCTAATGGTCTCAAGAAAGCAATGTGTTTATATTGCAGAGAGAAACTAGCTACTGGAGGGAAAGGAGCTAGCACTAGCCATCTTAGGAGGCATTTACAAAGTTGCATACAAAGGAGACTACATGTATCTCAAGAAAAAAAGCAAGCCACTATCCCATTTCATCCTTCTAGTGATTCAGCTAGTAATCCATTCATTATTCCTGGTTTGAAGTATTCGAATGAAAAGATGAGAGAAATCATTGCTACTGCTATCATGGTGCATGAACGTCCTTTTAGTATTGTAGAAGATCAAGTTTGGATGTGGGCCTTTGAGTATGCAAATCCTGATTTTAGAAAAGTCACCCGCAAAACTGCAAGAGGTGATTGTTTGGCATTATATGAGGTTGAGAAGAAAATCTTAAAAAATACATTGAAGAGTGTGAGCAAGGTTAGTATTACAACAGATATGTGGAGGTCAAGTCACCAAGTAGCTGAATACATGGTTATCACTGGCCATTTTGTTGATCCAAATTGGAGTCTTCAAAAGAGAGTTCTCAATTTTGTCAAGGTGCCTGCACCAAGGCGAGGAGTGGACGTAGCTAATGCAATTTTCAAGTGTTTGAAAGGATGGGGCATTGAACACAAAGTATTCTCGGTTTCTGTGGACAATGCTTCTTATAATGACTCGTGCTTGAGGAATTTGAAGGAGAACTTGTCATTGAGCAATAAGTTGGTGCTTGGTGGACAACTATTTCATGTTAGATGCTGTGCACATATATTGAATTTGTTAGTGCAAGATGGCCTTAGCAAGATTAAGGATATTATTCACAATGTTCGCGAAAGTGTCAAGTATATAAATGCCTCTGATGCACGATTGAAATCTTTTTGTGAAGTTGTTGAGTTAAAGGGCTTGAAAGAAAGGAAACTTATTATTGATTGTCCAACAAGATGGAATTCCACATTCTTGATGTTGACCACTGCCATGAAATTCAAGCATGCCTTTGCAGATTATCATGAAAAAGAGCCGCATTATAGTTATGCACCATCATTTGAGGATTGGGAGAAAATTGAGAAGGTTTGCCAGCTTTTGGAAGTTTTCAGTGATGCCACTCATGTCATATCAGGTAGTGACTATCCTACTTCTA
This sequence comes from Adenanthera pavonina, assembly GCA_026686845.1. Lineage (NCBI taxonomy): Eukaryota > Viridiplantae > Streptophyta > Magnoliopsida > Fabales > Fabaceae > Adenanthera > Adenanthera pavonina. The sequence goes on along the minus strand of JAIVEN010000019.1, from coordinate 1,786,016 downwards.
ACTTATATCTTGTTGAAGTTCATAGGGTGAAACAAGTGCTTGATGACGCAGCTGAGGATTGTGATTTGTTCATGAGGGAAATGGCAATGCCTATGAAGGAAAAATTTGACAAATATTGGGGGGAATGCAATTTGTTGATGGCTATTGCAAGTGTTTTAGATCCAAGGACCAAATTAGATGCTGTTGAGATAAGCTTCCCTTTGATATACAAACCAGAAAGTGAGGCTAAGCGGAATGTGAATAAGGTAAAATATGCATTGCAAGATTTATATCTTGAGTATATGGACTTGTCCAGAGATGACTCATCCTCTATTGTTGAAGTAAATGCTGAAGGCACTGTCTCTTCAGAAGTTCTAGCACAACAAAAAGATAATAAAGGAATGCAGAGAATGTTGACAATGGTGCGTCAAAGACATTCAGTTCCTCCTACCAAATCTGAGTTAGAAATTTATTTAAAAGAAGATCCTTATATCCCTTCTCCAGATTTTGCTTCATCTTTTTGTGCCTTAGAGTGGTGGAAGAACAATAGTACAAAATTTAAAGTTTTATCAAAGATGGCAGCTGATATACTAGCTGTTCCTATCTCAACTGTGGCATCGGAGTCTACATTTAGTGCTGGAGGTAGGGTGATTGATGAATATCGTGCTAAATTGAATGAAGAATCTATCGAAATTCTTATTTGTGGTGGGGATTGGCTTCGTAATAAATATAGTGTCAAGAAGAAACAAAAGGTAAGAATCTTCAATGCAATATTTTTTTATAATTCTAGTTATATATATTTATTTGGCAAGTTATATTGTGTAACATGTCAATTTTTTTCCCATTGTGTAGGAAACACCGGAACAAGAAGAGATCATATTGAAGACTTGATTATACTTGTGTGTTATTTGCATTATGATGAACTTGAAATTGTATTGTGGTGTTGTTTGTTTTATTATGAACTAATATTTGTACTGTGGAGTTGTTTGTATTTTTATAAACTTATATTTGTGTTGTGGTCTAATTCGAGATGATAGTAATATTATGTTATTGTCATATCATTAATTCTTGTTGGACTTACATGCAACTTACTCAATTCTAATGTTTTTTCTTTGGTGCTGTTAGCTTTTTGAATTGGGATCAAGTGCATTTCTGTTAGATTTCATGACAGCTGGTAATGAAGAAGATTGGTCATAGACTTATAGCTGAGGGAAAAATACTAGTCCTTTGGAGTTCCTTTTGATGATGAAAGAGGTAAATATCCTTATATATCTTTTAGCTGATTTGAAGACAAAGACTAATGATATTTTTTGCATTGATCATTGAGTCTAAAATGAGACATTTTCTGAGTTTTTCATAAATGTCTTTCTTGTTGTGGTTCAATGGGAATTATAGACAAACATGTTGTCATGTTACAACATGATATTATTATAGCTGAGCATGTTTATTCAGTAATATATTCTATTCATGCATATTAAAGACTTTTGCAATTTATTTAGTAGAAATTGAAACAAGATTTAGCTACTACTTGAATATGAATCATGTTGTAAGATTAATTTTTGTTATTATTATATAAGATAATGTATAAGATAAAGTCTTTGTTGATTTTTTGCATTCAAATATATATATATATATATTATTTTATCTGATTTGATATTGTTAATTGTTAGGTAGGCTTCATATAGGCCAAAGACCCATTTAAAGCCTTAACAGCCTAGGCCTTGAAGCCTATTTAAAGGCCTACTAAATTAGTAGGCTTTTTAAAAAGGCCTCAGGCCAGGCCAGGCTCATTACAGGCTCAGGCCTGAGCCTGAAGAAAAGCCTAATGTAGGCTGATAGGCCAGGCTCAGGCCTAAGGCCTACATTGCAGGCCTAGCCTGTTTAAGCAAAGCCTGGCCTGGCCTGGCCTGGCCTGGCCTATTCCCACCCCTACTTGTGAGTTCCACCTTTATCATAAGGAAACCGTAAAAAACAATACCAAGAACTAATGGCTGGTGCATAGGATGAAAGCCCATGCTGGTAACAAAGGATGCTTGATGCAGAGTCATAGTCATCATGTTAACACAACAAAAAGACTTTTGCCTTAATGATAGAAAATTCAAATATAAAAATAGGCCAACAATATTTTACACCTTAACAATTTAAATAATGATTAAGGTGTAAATCACCTTAATTATTAATTCAGAACATTTTACTGCAAAAATTGTACCTTGAAGATGTCCAATACAAGCCAACAACTTGTTATATAAAGGAAGCTTCAACTAAACTGACTACAACCTTTTGTATCTTCAATTGATGAGATTTTATTTAGGTTTCTCATGATCAAATGCTAGTCTCTCTGAGCCCCATCAGCATGTGAACTGAATTTATCTTTAAATTTGTGTAATAAAGCTAAAAAATAGAAACTGTATGCAAAAACTGAAAAGAAAACATGGTAAAGAAAATTTCAGCCCCAAAAGCAATAGAATTGAGACTCACAAAATCAACAAATAGAACTATAAAAATGAAATTAATAACACAATCCATCTAGGACGAGACAAAATCAAATGAACTTCAATCTCTAGTTTCCTCATCCACACTATCATTGACATTCTCAATATTACCAGCTATAGATCCCCGTCATGGGCTCTCCACCTCTGCAAAGCTGAGGTATTTCCATAACTGTGGCAAAGAGGAACCTAGATTTGAAATTTTAAAAACACAAAATGAGGAAGAAATAACATGATAAACAGGAAATATAGTGAGTGAAAGGAAAGGCCATGCTAAATGCTTACCCAAAAAAAGAAAAGCTCAGCTTCCGATTTAGTTCAGTGCAAGGAGAAGAGAATCACAGCTTCTAGGTGGCAGTGTTTCTTCTAGCTTCATCCTTGTATTTGTTTTCCCTTGACCATTGGTTTAGCTTCTTGTAGAAGGAGGAGATGAAGGGAAAGAGGGAATTTTAATTTTTGCGTTTTCGGACAGAGGGAGAGAGAGTGTATATGTTCTCATTTTATCAAAGAGAGAGCGGCAATATTTTGACCCCCCCGGGGGATAAACATTCTCCAAAATTTATAGATGTGATATTTAAAATTAAATTAAAAAATTTAAATTTAAATTTAAATTAAGTAATGTAGGAGGGAGAATAAGAATAATGAAATCTTTCTCATTGATTTATAGATATTAAAAAAAATGGGATATCAAAGAATATTAAAAGATGTGCACAATGTTTCTCCAATTCATTTAGAGATTGAGGTTGAAATTTAAGTATTAGAAGTTAAGACTATATTAAAAATTTTGTTTTCCAATTTTGTAATCACAACATTTTTTCAATTGAATTAAATATTCAAATTTCAAAGTATATTAAAATATATTACAGATATTACAAAAAGAGAGCATATTAAAAATGTTGTTTTTATCACAAAATTTTTCAATTAATTTAGAAATTCTTTTAAGGTATATTGTAAAAACCTTTCCTAACATAAATAGATATTCAAATCTTATATAAATAATTAGTTTATCTAATTATTTTAAAATTTAATATTTATAAATAATTAGTTTCCAAAGAATTTACCTACAAATTAAATGTTATTATTTTCAATTTTTTAAATATTGTCTTCAAATTTTTTTCCTCTTAGTATTTCGTTGGTATTTTTTAATATCTATTTTAATTAATATAAAAACAAAAATAAGGAAGTGAGAAGCAAATTGATGGGTATTAGTAAACAAAAATTATAATAAAAAAATAAACAAATGAACAAATATCATTAAAGGGCTAAAGAATATTTATAAATTAATTAAAACTCAAATAAAAAGAAATCACTGAATATTAATGGAAAGATTGGCATTTAATTATTCAATGTAATTATATATGATGTAATATAAAGTAGGAAAATATCAAAATAGAAATGTCATTTTTTTACCAACAAATAAAAATAAAAAAATCACATCAAAATTAAAAAAATGAGTGAAGAAATAAGGACAGTGGTAGATGTGGCTCCACACATTGAAATGAGGGGAGAAGAAGATAGGCTAAAAGAATGGGTAAAAGTGAATTTCGAAAAGAAAGAATATATGTTGTGAAAAAAAAAAGAAAGAAAAGAAAAAAGTGAGACCCACTAAATATAAAAAAAGGAAAATGACAACTTTACACGGAGCCCAAAGAAGCTGAGTGTCGGCTTCATCCTCCTTTATTATTAGATATTAGATATTAGATTTGACCAAAAAGAAGGGAAATGAAGAAAATAATTTTCTTATCATCAAATTGATTTTTAGTTAGTCTAGATGGATTCCACATATTTTTACATATGGTAGGCTTTTTCTGCATCAATTAGTGTTATTTGCATTTCTACATTAGTAGAAAATATACCAATTTTGAGATACATAACTATTTATTTATCTAGTCCAAAAGCATTTACATGTAAATTCCACAACTTTTATTATTTACTTTTGGCTCACATAGAACTCACATGTCTCTTTAGTAACTTGTATTTTTAAACTTATTTATTTTCCAATCTAGACCTCCCAGTCACTTGATACTTTTACCATTGGGCTCAACACATCAAGACGTTTATTTTGACATATATATTACATAGTTTTTATCTATGGAATTGATTCCTACTAAGTACCTCAAAATAAATTTATGTTAATTAATAACCCAAAAGGTGAAATTACCATTATACTCTTCATGCTAATTAGACATATATCTTATCTAACATCTTTTCCAACCATATTTTTTAGCACATCAATATGAGGCACATTATAATTACACTTTTAAATACAACCATAAAAATAAGGATGTTACATCCATGACCCTATACTCTCATTATCTAACAGACTTAAAATACCAAACAAAAATGTGTAGTTTGCAAAATTGATTATCCATCTGAGAGTACTTTTGGCAAAAGCAATATTATCCCTCCTTCTACATTTTATCAGAATTGATTATCCCTCTGACACCTTGTTGAGGGGTGGCAATTAAAATACTAGGTTGGAATAGATTTGTAATATAGGGAAGCAACCTAGGTCATGTTCTCTGAGGAGCAACTTGTTCAAGCTTATGTAGATAATCTAGGTGTAAAGGACAGCAAGTTGAACAAGTAAAATTCAAAAATAAAATGAGGAAAATAAGAGTTTTCAATGCAAGACAAAATCAAGATGAAATGTAAATGATGTGAACTTGAAGGGATTATTAACACGTTACATGATCCACTTCAAGTGGAGAACTTAGCTTTAGAAAACCCAGTGAAAAAAGGATTATTTAAGAGACAAATGCTATGTTGAGCCTATTTCATCATATTGAAGGTCCAAGATATTAATATGCATATGGAGGAGTCAAATGAAGCATTAATCTTGCTTGTTAAGGTCCAAATGCATGTTGAATTGGGCCATGCATGATTTCTAATGTCCTAAACTATATTAGGTGAGAGAGTCATGCTTTTTAAACGCAAATAGAGAGAGAAGCACAAGTCCAAAATCCCACATGGACTATAAATAAAGAGATTCATTCATTAAATCATATGGTGTGCATGTGCCTCATTAAAGTCATGTGACTTCATTAATATAGCATGTGAGGCGTGATTAGTTTCATTTTTAATTAATTAATCCTTTTTGTAACTAAGCATATACCAAGCATGTGATTCATTAATGTGTAAACATGCTTACATTGGCTTAGCACTTTATTTTCTATTTTCTTGTGAATTTTCATTATTTATTTTTAGACTTTTATTTTAGTGGTTTTATAGATTTATTAGGAGTGTTACATGAGTCCAAACTCTTCTAATCGCATTAGAATTACTTGAACCCAAAATAATTAGATTTCTTAATTGAATTATGAGTCTTTTATGTGCCTATTTGATGGCCTCTTATTGTAGAATGTTTTTGGAACATGAGATTTGATGAAGAAAGAATTTTATTGAGTTTTACTCATATTCTCTCTAGTGTGTGCAAGGGTTCTTCATGTTCATTCTAAGAATACAGAAAAGACTTACTAAGGCTCTGTTTGGTATCACTTTTGAAACCAAGGTTTGTGCTCAAAATGGAGTTTGATATATTTTGTACATGTTTGGCATCACTTTTAATTCTCCATTGGAGAATCATTTTGGAGCCAAAACCATGTTTCACTAGAAGCAGATCCCTCCCTACTTTTCCGTCCTGCTTCTTCACTTTCATCTATATTTATTTCAAAGTCAGATAAAAATGGACTAATAAAAATAAAAATAAAAAAAATTGAAAAAATAAAATTTTCATAAAATTTCTTCTATCTAATAATCAAAATACCCATTCAAAATTTTAATCTCCATGGACTATAACTTGTAAAAAAATGTTACATTAGATATATTATGTTCTCAATTAAATAAATGCAGATTAAATTTTAGTTCAAGTAAATTAAATTAATCATGGAATAGAGTTTAAGCTCAATTTGAAGAAAAATTATAAGTTTTATTAAAACCAATTTTCAAATAAATCATCCAAACATAAACACATTAGTCCAAAACCAATTTTTATCATAACTACGTTACAAAACCAATTCTACCGAAACTCATTTTTAACTCACTGAAATCCAAACGGGCTCTAAAAGGGTAACCATTCCCTGTGACATCCCCTTTAATTGGGGTTGCTAGAGATTTAATTCTTTATTTTTTGCATTATCTTATTGGTAAGAATTCTTGATCTTTATCTCAAATTATTCTTATTTGAGTTCCCTAGAGTCTTCCCTCTCATAATTGAAATTTTAAATTAATTATGAGAGTTCCCTAGAGTCTTCCCTTTGACTTATATTTGTTCCCTTTGTGTCATTTGAGTCTCAATATCTTCTAAGAGTTTTTCCCTTTGATTCTTATTAATCCCCTTTGAGTCTCTAAGTCTTCTCTAAGTTATTCCCTCTTGTAATCTAATATCTCTTTTATCTCTTAATTTAGATTGCCACATTTACTAACATAACTCTCTTTAATAGGTTGTCCAATTCTATTAAGAGCATAATATGTGCACCCATGCTTGAGTGGTGAAAGGCAAGAGTAATTGTGAGATTATTTTTTTATAAAAAAGCCAACAAGAGACTTAAACATGAGTAAATATTTACATTGAATTTGAATGAAACATGTGAGAAGATGAAGTGAAGTTCTTTTACTTTTACCTTTCTTCTTGTTTCAATCTTTTAGGAACTTCAAAGATAACTAGTGATGAAAAAGAAATCTTTCTAGACTCTAAAGTGACAAGCTTAAGGAGAGGCAAACACTTTTCCAAGAAAGAAAGTTAAGTTGGAAGAAAACATCTTTTATAGTCATTGCTTTGTCAATAACAAGGTATGCCATATGAGTATTGATGGAAAAAATGGCACTAATTTTGCTAGTACTCTATTGGTTGACAAGTTGAATTTGCCCACAATCCCACATCCTTATCCGTACTAATTGTTATATTTGAATGATTGTGGGGAGATTAAGGTTACCAAGCAAACTCTGATTTCATTTACAATAAGGAAATATGTTGATGAATTGATATGTGATGTAGTCCCCATGCATGATACTCATATACTTCTGGGTAGACCTTGGGAGTTTGAACATAAAGCTATCAGGAATGTGACTAGAAATAGATACTCATTTGTCATGAAATGGTAGAAAACATATTCTTATACCTCTAGCATGAAAGATAGTTCATAAAGATCAACAAAAAATAGCAAGTGAGCACAAAAAGAGAGAGTCAGTTGAGAGAAAAAAAAGACAAAGAAGAGTGCAAAAGAAAAAGAGAAGGGAAAATGAAAAAGTGCACAAAATTGAGCTAGAGAAAGCAAAAGAAAGTGAAAGTAAAAGAAAAGAAGAGAGATCAAACGAAGAAATTTTAAAGAGAGAGCAAAGAAGAAATAGAAAAAGTGTGTTTCTATGTAAAAGAAAGAGAGGTCAGGAGTCTTTATTCTTTAAACACTAACAAACCTAATTTTTCTATTCTATGTGTTGTTGATTCTTTGATGCAGGAAATTAAAAATGTACCTTGACCTACAAAATAAAATGTGACAATTAATGGTTTATGATCTACAAAATGAAATGTGACAATCAATAGCACATGTAACATAGAATAATATGTCACATAAAACCAGTCTACATGAATTAATTCAATTCAAACCTAAAATCTAGGCATACGGGACAAAAATACAAGGAAAATTGAAGGAAAATATGACTAAGTGGAAAAGGAAAAAGTCCTAATAAATTCTAAGGCACTTTTGAGTGTGTCATTATTAACATGCCCAAAATGTCCAAATGAGCCATTAAAACAATGTTACATCATTAGAATTACATGTCACATGCATGTATATGGTGGAACTGGTCAATTAGACCAAAAATCATGAAATAAAAATCAAGTGCTTATGTTTATGAGGGGGATTATGGGATGCATGAAAATTTAAGTAAGAATAATGAGAAAATAAAATAAAATGAAATGGTGAGTCATAGGAGAGAGAAAATGGTGATGGAAAATAAAATGAAATTCGTAAGACACATGGCATTTCAAAAATTCTCTAATTATTTCCATTCAATTAAATCAAATTAAACATATAATCATATTAAAAATAATGGAATAAAATAAGATAGAAAGAGTTTAAAACCATTTCATTAATTGAAAAATAAAGATAATCACAAAATAAGCTCAAATTCTAAGAATTTACCCAAAAATCCAATTTATTTTAAAATAAAGCTAATATCACAAATATAATCTAAAAAGCTCAAATTAGCCAATTCAAAATCATTTATTAAAATGCTTAAGTATGAGGGATAAAAATAATAAAATCTAGGGGTGTATTTGCAAGTTTAGTATGGAATGAAACATAATATAATATTCATTAATGAAACGAGATGGAATGAAATAGAGTGGAAACAATGTTCTATTGTTTATGAGTTTTATCATGGAAAGGAATAGTTTTACTTAACCATTATTAATCGATGAAATGGAATGTATTATAATATTTTCTTTTCAATATTATATTTATAAATTAATTTAGATGAAAAATATGAAATTACTTCAAATTAAAAGAGAAAAGATGAAAAGATGCTATGAGAAGAAAGAAAAGAAAAGAGAGAGAAAGAAAAGAAATGAAAAGAAATAATGAAAGAGAGAGAGAGTAAAAAAAATGAGAGAAAAATTAGGCATGACTAGGAAATAGAAGTAGTAAAAGAATAGAGTACTGGAGCATCTTAAAAAGTAAATGCAAAAGACATGAAAATGAAATGCAAGCATGGGAGTCCACTATCTAAGATTTACTTTTGTCTGTATAAGACTTAGCTATATTTGGTATACATTATTCAAATTTTTTATAAATAAAATATAACATTTTTATGGAATCATTTTTTCCATTTTCTTCTCTTTTTTCATTTCTTTCAAAATGACTCATTTCTATCAAATATCCTTTTAGTCTTACACTAGACAAGAGCAAGACACACTTTACTTCACCACCTTCATTCCCTCCTATCTTCCACCATTCTCACTCATCATCTACCTTATACGCTTTTGCTTTCCTCTCAACTTATGTCTCTAACCTTCTTTGTAAATTGTATCTTATTCAGTTGTTAGCAATAAAATAATATTTTACAATAGACTATTAAAGGTGATTCATTTTATTACTTTTATATTTTCTTTAAACTATTTCACTCTATCTTGATGAAAACGTTAATTAGCTAGATATACTGGACTTAGCAATTTAGTAAGTCTATTGGATTAGTCTAGACTTCCCATTAAACTTATATAAAAAGAAGCTGTAGAGATAGTTGAATGAGCTCATTTAGGAGGGAAAAAAAAGTCTCAAAAGCCTTAGCTTACAAGGCATAATGATAAAAGAGATCATAAGTTAAAACATGCTCTGCTTGCTTCAAATAACCTCTCATAAATTTTTCCAAAAATTAATTAATTAAATAAAATAATTAATAATATAATAAACTCTAATTTTCCATATGATGAAACTTGTAATTGGAAACTACTAACCGTTAAAGGGCTACAAGTTGTGCCTTCTACCCAATAGATTTGTTTGTGTAAACCAATCTATCACGAAATACACATAATTAACTAAGACCCAATTTGTTATGGAATTAGAAGTCAAACAAAAAAACCAATTATCTCATTAAACCTATTAATATTCTAATAATTAATTAATACTAATCCATAATAAAATTAATTAAAAATTTCCAACATTGATAACAATGTAACTATTATTGCGGATGGTACTAGCTTGCTGAGGGAAGGTCTTGGAAGCTCTAGCATCATCTTTGGACTTGAAGTGATGCTCCTTGTCGAACATGGCTCCGAATAAACCAAAGATAGAGCAAGACTAAAGAAAGTGAGAGTAGAGAGAGTGTGTGTGAGAGGAGAAGCAGCGACGAAGGGTGATTCTGGAGATGAAGCTTGAATAAAGGTGAGATCTAAGGAAATTGACGACGATGAAGATGGGAGATTTGGGAGAAGTAGAGAACGATGCCGCCGAAGAGGGAGATCTTGGCACATGGGTTGGTGAAGAGAAATGTTAAAAGCCATATAAAAAAACAAAAACCTAAATCATGGGCTTTCTTGTCATTTCACAGTTTATTTAAATTTAAATGTTACCAATATGAAAAAAGAAAAACTTAAATCATGGGCTTTCTTGCCATTTCATAGTTTTTTATTTAAATTTATGGACCTTGGTTCTTATCTTAAATCTGAAATCTTTGGGGTCTTTCAATTCAATAAAGTCTCTTCCTTGCTTTATTAAGGCAAATTTCCTATTTATAAATTTGTGTAAATTTTGAGCCATTACAAGCTTCTTCGTCTTGGGCCGGAACAGCTTGATTTGAATCAACATGATTTTTTCTTACTAATAAAAAGTGAACACGTTTTGAATTGGAAAAAAAAATCTTTTACTTTACCCGCGCTTCAGAGAAATATACGAGACCCTTTCCCGCCTTTGTGTAGAAGTACAAGTATTACGATGAAAAAGCGATGACGATCCAAATTCTCAGCTAAGACATAGAAGATCTGTAGTCGGAAACACAGCCCTCATTGCAAGGCTCACTCATGTCTTCCTGGCAGCTGCTATCCGACCACGACGACAATTTCCGGTGGGAGATTTCCCATTTCAAACCAAATGCCGCTTCAAATGCTTCAACCTCTTCTCTTCCTTCCATGTCTGATGTTTTGCTCCAAGGTAATCCTTCCTTATATCCACAAAACCCACCCAAATGATCTTATACTAACCAAAGGGTACTACAGGATGTTCAATTCTTACGGAGAATCGTAATGAAGGAGTGAAGGGCACTCCCATGTTTCAAACTGGACTGGGAAAACCAGTCTCGGTCACTCAATCTTCCATGGCTAAAGCGTTCTCTGTTGTTGGCGAGGATGCTTATGCTGGTTCAGGTATCTCATTCTCTCTCTCTGTTTTTTTTTGCACCAAAGTTCAGGTGTCTCATTCTCAAAGTTCCTATTTTATCAACTTTCATTTGGCTGCCACCTTCTTCGAAAGTCATACCCTAGAATGTTAATAGTTTATCCAAAATTTAAACGCTGACTTAAACTATTTTTCATTTTTCTTATTATCCTCTCTTTGACTTTTTTTTTCTGTTACTTATTTTCTAGTGTTGGCTGCGAAGAAGGAACGAATCTAGCTATGGGAACAAAAACTTGTTTTCTCGTTGCTCCATGTTTCTTTGAAGTAGAGTATTCTGTTTTCTTTTACCCTAAAGTTATTTTAGTGCATAGAACAGTTAAGTTATGGGTATTTTCTTGCTAAGCAAGGTAGCAGCAGACAAAATAACTTTTCTAAATCTGTCTCCCAGTCTTTAAAGCTCACTTTCCAAACTTCTGAAGGAAAGCTGTGTTCGTTGAATATCTAATTTGAATAGCATTTACATTGTGACTAATATTTGTGTTCCCTTTTTGTGGTCTGGCCTGGACTAATATTTTGCAGCCATAGAGCATGCAATCGATAATGACTGGCAATATTCTGCAGGCAAAGAGGATGCAACAGATTATGATTGCGGCTTCTCAAATTCTCTGTTTAAAACGGGAACTGGAAAAAGCGTCAATATATCTTCTAATGGTCTTGCTAGAGCTAAGACATTACTGGGATTCAAAGAAGATGCCACTGATTGTAATTCCCAAAGCCTTCAGCAAACAAAAAAATTGCATGCCATTGGTGAAACAAATGAACTGCAACACTCATCTGAAGTACAGTTAGATAAGGATGTCAGCAGTTGTAGGATGATGAATGTGGGGCTCCGTTCAAGTCCATTGTCCCATTCAAGTTCATCATCCTTAATTACTAAATCAGTTGGTGGTACTCGTATGATAAAGAATGACTCTGAAATAAAGCCTGTTCAACCTGAAACATATAGTTCCACCAGCAAAGAAGCATCAATTAAATTTTTCACTGCTGGTGGAAGATCTATATCTGTTTCCAATGATGCACTGCAACGAGCCAGGAGTCTTCTTGGTGACCCTGACCTGGGAGGTCTTTTTGATGAAGGGGATGAAGATAATTTAATCTTCTCATTTCCAAAGGAGAGACAATCTGATAATACTGCATCTTTTGAGGGAAATGGTCCCCGTACTCCTTTGGACCATCATATAACAGCAAAAAGCAAGTATATGACTAAAAGTTTCACATCGCCAATGAAATCTTCTTGTCATACGGAGTATTCAACCAAGTTTCTGAGTTTAAGTACTGGAAGTAACTTAATAACAAAGTTTGATGCCGTTGGAAAGGAAATTGATTGCTTGCAAAGTAGCATCAGTTGTCAGCAGACACCATTAAATGACATAAACCAAGTGTCAGACACAGCTGTATATACTTCTTCATTGAATGGTTTCCCTTCAAGTATAGATCCACTTGGAAAGTCATCAAGACAGACTTTTGTTGATATTCCGAATTCCATGGTCACAGCACATGCAAACAATAGACAACCTGCCAGTTTAAAACGGAGGTTAGGATCGCGTGTTATTGTTTCTCCATTCAAAAAGCCTCGTAGTACCAAATTTTCTGCTCCTATGAACCAGGATGTTGCAGTATTTCCTAATGGTAAATTTACTTGAGGGCTTTTAATTACATCAATATCTTTCTGATAGTTAAAATGCTTTCTACGCATTTGAGGCATTTGTTTTTCAGGTTTTTCTAAATTATCCTCCAATAATTTTGGCTGCAAAAGAAAGGTTTCTACTCGATATCCTTTCCAAACTCCAAGGATGCCCATTAGGGAATTTTTTGGAAAGCCTCTATTGGAGCGGAAAATGGTGAGTATAGTGCTCATATGGTCAACGTTGATTTTATATTCTCCTGAGATTCTTCATGCCTCTGGCCCTGACATCACTTTGTGCACCACAATCAATTCAGTTGGAGCATTTTCCAAACCAGTTAAGACAAGTGACATCAAGTAATGCAGAAAGGTATGTGTTCCATGATAGTTCTGGAGTCAACAGTATGGGGTCAGAAGCTTTCTTCCATATATTGGCTGAGAATGGAGCTTCCACAGATTATGCTTCTAAAGAGTAAATTTCTTCTCTTCTAAAAAATCATTTACTTTTGTTGTTTATGGAAAATGCAAACAACTCTTACCCAGAAAAAAAAAAAGCAAAGAATTACCTTGCAGTATGATTTTATGACCTATTAAAGGTCTGATCAGTTAGCAAGTTGAGGCATGAGAGAAAATTATTTGAACTTGATATATTCATTTGTATTATATTTGACACAAAAAAAAAATTAAAAGTTTCTTCATTGTATCCTGCGGTTGAAATTAATTAGTTAGACTCCAGTCCTTTTCTAGCATAATTGTGCATCTTCATTCTTAATCTCTCTAGATGGGTTATGAATCATTACAAGTGGATTGTTTGGAAACTGGCGTGTTATGAAAGATGCTACCCAGGTAGATCTGCTGGAAAATTTTTGACTATGTCGAATGTGCTGGAGGAATTGAAGTATAGGTAAGTAACTAATATAGCAAAATTTATTTATTGGATCTATGAAAGCCGCTGAGAACTTATGGTTTGCAGATATGAAAGAGAAGTTAATCATGGCCACCGATCTGTGATTAAGAAAATTCTGGAAGGGGATGCATCCTGTTCTTCAATGATGATTCTGTGCATTTCATCCATTCGCCCCAATCAAGAACTGGAAATTGAGGCTCCTTCTGAGACAAGATGCGGGCCTGAGAGCAGTGAGGCAATAAAAGTTGAACTAACTGATGGGTGGTAAGAAATCCCAATTTCATGGTCGTCCTCTGGTAATATATTTGAGGTTCCTTGGCATGTAGCAAGAGCTTTCTTTGCAGGTATTCTATAACTGCCATTTTGGATGTGCCATTGTCAAATATGCTTGCTGCTGGAAAATTGTTTGTGGGACAGAAACTACGGGTAATATGTTGGTCTGTATTATTTATTTTACCTTTTTGGCCATGGCAAACAAGTAAAATTGCAGTTGGTGCATTTTTCTTGCACAGATCTGGGGAGCTGGATTATCTGGCTGGACTGAGCCTGTTTCACCACTTGAGGTTCATGACTTGAGATTATAACTGAAAGTTAATATATATTTCACTTGTAATCTTGAGATGTTTTAATCAGATTGACTTCTAATTTCAGGTGTCAACATCAGTTTGTTTAGTGCTGCATATGAATGGAACATATAGAGTTCATTGGGCAGAAAAGTTAGGATTGTGTAAGCATCCTTTAGTTAAGTGGATTCTGTTCTTTTCAATTTTACAAGGTAGCATCTTGTTCTTTTTGCTTAGCTTATGCATGTAAGTCTAACTCAACAGGTAAGCATGCTGGTCCACCTTTAGCTTTCAGATGCATAAAAGGCAATGGGGGTCCAATCCCTCAAACTTTGGCTGGAATTACCCGTATATATCCTTTTCTTTACAAGGAAAGGTAACTTCAAAATTAATGTTTTGTTGTGTCACTTGAAATGCATGTCTATAAATTCTTTTGTTCAAAACTATGCCTAATTTTACAGTGAAGCAAGGTAACAATTGCTTCCCCTACCAGGTTAAACAATGGAGAAACAGTTGTAAGATCAGAGAAGATGGAGGCTTATGTGATGGAACTGTACAATCAAAGGTAACTTGTTTGTTCCCCATTGCTGGAAAATTCTTGTTCCCTTCTAATAGTATTCATCTATCTGCGGTTATATATTCATGAGAAGCAAGGGTGCATGGATATGCCATTTTAGTTGCCGTATTGTATCAGACGCTTATTAGTATCAGATGTGCACTGTATGGGTATGTACGCACCCATCCATTTTGTGTCAAGTGCATTTTGAAACGTTTCAAAATGCTTTTGAAATGTGAAAAAATAGCACTGAAACACATCTCAGGCTTTAAAAAAAAACCTGAAACGCATAGAAAAGCCAAGGAACGAAACAATGTCGTTTTGGTCACTTTCTTCCATCTTCAAATGCAGTAAAATTTCCATCCCTTTTGTTGTGCTTTGTCGTACCATGCCTATGCTTTTCCATTTCCATTTACTGTTTATTGTTCATAGTTCTGTTGCCTTTCTTTCCATGGGTCATTTTTGTTCTGTTTTCCACTATTCTTGTGTTTTGTTATCATGTCATTTTTGGTGCACCCATAGCTTGTACGTTTTCATCCTCTTCTGTTTCCTCTTTTTTTTTGTTTTCTGGCATAGTGCTATAAATATCCTATAAATTGCGTTTTTGTTTTTGTTCATCTTTTTCTCTATGTTTTCTGCCATACACATGGTTGGTTTGGATTAGTAAGTTTGTAATTTATAACATCCTCTTAACACATGTACTATCTATGACCACTGGTTCTTGTCCTGGTAGTGCTCTTGGTAATATTTCTGCCTGATATTTTTCTATTAATGAGCTTCAAAAAGAGGAGACTCTTTTGTGGAGCCACAAAACATCTTTTCATCACAAGCAACTATAATTCCAAAAATGAACATTTTCCCAAATGTATGATTGACTAAGTTCCATGTTCGTTTTCCATTTTACCATCTTTATTGTACTATGGGCTTAGTCAGTGATTTATTTATCTGTAATGTTGACGTCATGACTAATGATGATAATTATAATAACAAGATAGCTTAAAATAATTATAAGAACTAGATCTGAAAGATATCTACACTGAACTCCCTTGGAGTAAGTTATTTACAATATACTCCCTTAACCTAATAGTTAATAAAACAAAATAAGTAATTCCAAAGTTTCCAAGGACCTGACTCAACTGTCTTCACTCATAATAAGTGAAATATATGTTGCCAATGAAAAATCAAACATGTTTGGCTGCATGAAGCTGTTCACATGAAGAAACAAGGAATTATCACTTGTATTGCATATTTTGTACGTTTAAGGGAGCCCAATAAAATATAACCAGTTACTTATCGTTTGTTTGTTCTTATTCTGTTGGAATGATCCATTAATGGGCTATTTTTTTTGGTGAATATGTGGATTTTGCTTCTTTGTGCTATTGTTGATCTCCTATATGGCTGTAGAGGCGCTGCTGTTATAGAAGGCATCACTTCTAACCTTCAAGAAGAAACAGGAGGTTTACATATTTATGATGATGGTAGTGAAGGAGCTAAGATTTATTGCATGCTGGAGACAGCTGAAGATCCTGAATTCCTAATGGCAGATATGAGTCCTGAGCAACTTAATTCTTTTGTTGCTTATAAGGCAAAACTGGAGGTGGGTTTATATTCCTGCTTTTAGAGAAGTCCGTGTGGAAAGAAGTGTTAACTACCTTTCGTTGGTCATCAGGCAACCAGGCAAACAAATAAGGAGAAATCAATTGAGAAAGCTTTGAAAGATGCTGGCTTGGGTCAAAGAGATGTCACCCAATTTATGAGGGTGCGCGTAGTTGGTTTAACACATAAAGGTAGAGAAGACATGCCAAGAGAAGGCTTAATAACGATCTGGAATCCAACAGAGAAGCAGGTTAACCACTTCTAATTCTATCATTGCCTTGTAGTTAGAATTTTCAGTACCTACGTGGTTCTGGCTCTTTATGAATTTATTCCTCATGAGTGTCATGCTAGACATCATATGCTTCCTTTCATTTCTTCCATAACCTCACTGTGCATGTTAATCGTGGATGTCAATGAGATTTCTCACTAGTTTCTATGTGCTACCAATGTGACAGCAACAGGAGCTGGAGGAGGGTCAAGCATATTTAATTGCAGGTCTGACACCATCACGTTCTGATATAGGTGTCCTCCACTTGCAGGCGAGAGGATCTTCTACCAAATGGTTGCCTTTATCTTCTAGAGCCAAGGAACAGTTTAAGTAGGTGCTTCCAATCAAGAGGATAAGAGGAAAAAAAATTTATTAATTGGTTTTATCTAGTTATATCGAATTCATAAATCCAACTTATGAATTTTCTTTTTTAGACCTTTTTTCAATGGTCGCAACTTGATCTCGTTGTCAATATTAAGTGACATCCCTCTTTCCAGGTAATTTGTTACTTAAATATTTATATATTTCTTTCTGCTTACAGTCAAATTGATAAGAAAGGAACATAATGTGACATGGAATCCTGGTGTATCTCGTACAGTGAGTTCGATACTGCTGCCTATGTTGTGCATGTGGGAGAGGTTTATATCTCTGGTCATCGAAAGACACAATGGGTTTTTGTAACTGATGGATCCAAGTATAGTGTAAGATCCGGACAGTCAATCAGTTTGCTTGCCATTTGCTTTTGCTCACGGTCTACAGATTATGATAAGATTCCGCCAGTTAACTATAAGCTTGCTGGATCTACGGTAATTAACATATATTATTCGTTAGCACTGTTTCTGTCTTTTGTTTTTGGTACACTAGAAGGTTTGAATCTTGACACTACTCATATATCTACTCATCTTACCACTTGAACTATTGCTGGTAACTTTTGTATCCAATTTATATTTTATATCTACCCATTAACTATATCCTAGGCATTATTATGAAATGGCATATATAACCTTATTATTATCTTTTGATATAAATTATAATCCTTTATAATTTACACAGGGTTGCAAACTGGCATGGGTAGCTAAAAGTTTCAGACTAATGTAAGAAAAAGAAAATGTTGTAGATTAAGATTCACTAACAAAACAACTAATATTTATAGTACAAATAAAAAGCCGAAGTTTACAATGTGCTTATGTAGTATATATCTTGCTGTCTGTCTGGAAGGTTTCTTATGTAGTATATATCTTGCTGTCTGTCTGAAAGGTAGTGTATGGAGAAGTCCACGCCTTCTTTTTCCTCAAACTGAGATGGCTATATTACTCTGTTTAAGAAATTTGTCTCAAGTTAAATTGCATTACTTCCAAAGATGGATGAATCCTATAACTTACATTATATGCAGGTTGGCTTCTGTAATCTCACTAAAAAAGAAAAGGACCATATAAACCAAATCTGGGTTGCTGAAGCTACTGAAAATTCAACTTATTATTTGACTTTCGATTCCCCACACTGCTCTCACCTTAGACATGCTGCAACCTCAATCAAAAGATGGGCAAACAATTCTATCTTGGTACATCACGAATCCTATCATGTCAAAACTAGTTCTGCATGATTCAATTCCATCCAATACTGATTTTCCTTTCTTTTCTTGGTTTTCTTGTCTTCCCTGCTGCAGACTATAAGTAAGCTCAAGGAAAAAGTTTTATCTATAGTTGAGAATTGCAAAAGCTAGAATGATAAAGGAGCTGAACAAAATAGGTAGCAAACTGCTTTATTGTTTATATTATTGCTATCTTTTTTGAAATCTTTGACATTGGTTACCTGTTGAGAATTTTAACAGTTATGCAGTAAGCATTATAAAGATTTTAATTCAAAGAATCAAATTATTTGAAAAAGATTTCAAAGTGTTTCACCAAAAGAGAGGAGTTGAATCTGTTGAGAGAATATTTCTGCCAAATTTCTAACATAAGGTGAGCTGCTGTGGTTGGAGTAAAGGCCAAGTGAAAGTATAATCTATATAATTAAAAGTAGAATGGAGTCGCACTGTGCACTAGTTCATTCATTGGGTTCTGTGCACCTCTTTCTTTTTTTTTCTGTTTTTTTAATGAGTTATTTTTTCTTTATTTATTCATTTTTTCTTTTACAGGTGGGGTTTATTTTTTCCCATTATTTTAGATAGGCCCCACATTTTTTTTAATTTATATTAATTTTAATTAATATTATTTGATATCATTTTTTTGGGACGGAGGAATCAATGATGAGATTTTTTAATTCAATATATTTTAAAACTAAATATAACGTTCTTGTGTCCGCACGTGCATTCGCTTCCCTCGCGAATGGAACTGTGGAAGAGAGGGAAAAGAATATTAAGTGGATAAAAATGCTACATTACTTTAAAAAAATTTCCAACTTACCAAGCAACTAATAAAATATCTCATTGTCATAATCCTTATATTCCTTTCCCGTGTTTCATTATTCTTGTTTCATACTTTGATGTTACCCAATAATGAACAGAAGAACTGGGCTAGATATAAACACAGGAGCAAAGATTTCCTTTAAGACTTACAGGGAATTTCTTTGGCATTATTATTATTATTATTTTCCTTTTCTGCATGCTTATTAGGATTCTCTTAATTAGGATCTCCTTTCTAGTTTCAAGCAAAGTCTTTGATTTGGCTGTAGACTTTTTATTCAGTTTTGAAGAATCAAATAAATATCAGGGTCTTCTCTTCCTTTTTCTTTCTATCAATTTCCCTTTGTTTGAAGTTTTACATTCTGTGGTGTAATTGCATTATAGTTCTTATGTCATCAAATTTACGATATTATCTCAACAAAGGGACTATGGGTGATTGTCACATAATCTGAGGCCACGTTTGGCAGATATAAAAGGAGATTCATGAAAGAAAGGAGAACTGAGAAATTTATGTGACATGTTTGATATACACTATTCAAGCTTCATAAGGACCAAAAATAGCTTTTTCATGGAAGTCTCTTTTCCCTCCCCTTCTCCCTTTTCATTTCCCTAGAACATGACTCATTTCTACTAAACATAACTAATAGAATGGAAGGCTGCATTGTACTATTTGATCTTGACAATGTTTCTTTTCACTTTAACATGTCAATTCACAAATGTTACTACTTATATTGCTCGCAAAAGCTTCTTCGTTCTGTTATAATGCAAAGTGTTACAGGATGACGTGTCAGTGTTTTTGAAGCTTAAGTTGTTGATTTGCAGATGCTTTTTGAATCTTGTACCTAAGCAGTTGGAATACAGTGATGGTAGCGTTTCTTTTGACAAATGAAAGTAGGAATTGTAAAGCATTTCTACTTTTTGTTCATGTAAAGTTGATGTCACAGATGCCAATTCTTTTTGTAGTTCAAGCTGGTTGCCTGTGCATTTGGAACACGATTTAGATAGTGAACTTTCTCCCTTAAAGAAAGGGTAATGTAAATAGAATTAGTTTCTGGTAACAGTAATACTCTTCCACATTTGCATTACAAGGGCTCATAGTCAAATGGACCTTTGTAAATATCTTTCCACTAAAATACTGAGTTAATGTATTTAATGTCTTTGCGGAATTATTTTTGTAACTTGGTAGGTAGAGTGTTGTATATCACACAAAATTTAACAAAAAAGTGGCATTGTTCACGATTTGGGAACTTTTAAATCTTGATAGAAATTTTATATCCTTTATTTGATCTGGCCTTGAATTAATCCAATCTTGTGATTATGGAGCCAAGCACAAATGCTCAGTTGATAGGATTTGAGAATGAGGAAATGAATGTCTCATTCCATAGATACCACTATGCCTGCCCGCCCAGCATCCTTGTCAAATGAAACAAGAAACACCGGTGGCGAATGTGTTGAAGGACACTGCATACATGAACCATCAAAGAATGTTTCCTTTCCTGCATGGCTGACCATCTTTTGAGGACCACACCGACTGGTTTGATTCATTGACTTCAGAAGGGAGAAGGAGGGGATTTAAAGATTCTACAATGATAAAAACAGATTCATTAATGGTTATAAACTTAACAAAATTTAATTATTAAATCATGAAAATACCCTTCCTAGAAAAGAGTGTCAAATTCTTGAAGTTGAGTATTAAATGACATGGGTGGACATTTGTAAATAATAAGTGAAATTTTATTTCTTGGTATAAAATGAGAGAAGATTAGTGTTAAATTCTTAAATGATTATCAAATAGCTGATTGTGAGACTTTTAATTTTAATGAATATAAACTATTTAGTATGAAAATCCTGAAATTTAAGTGTTAAAAACACTTCATACTTCTAAAATTAAAAGTCTCACCTCCAATTTTTGACACTTCTTATCATGATATTGTTCTAGGATTTGACACATTTATCTCCATATTTTAACAATATTCAACTATTTGACATTATCATTTCATAAAGGGTATTTAAATAATTTAATAATTAATTTTTGTTAAATTTAGAACTATGGTTCTATTTTTGTCATTTTATAATCTTTGAATATGTTAGTAGCATTAATTCAGAATTTAACATATCACTAATACTCCAAATGGTTTGGTCTTGAGAAGTAATTAAATCCAGTTTCTTCAATGTGAACTTGCTAAATATTCAGATCGTTTGCAATGGGTGAGTGTACAGTAGGCATTCTTTTAAGGACTTTTTAGATGTACTCGCATTAATTATGTATTTAATAAAATACATTTATCTTGATATGTATGGTATATTGTAAAATCTATATCCATAAATTTTCTTTCAATGTTTTAAAAACTGGACTAGATATTAAACTGAAAATGCTATTGGGTCACGATTTTTATAGTTCAATCGGTTAGACTGACGGTCGAACCGATGACATAATAATTAAATAAAAATAATATTATATATAATAATTTATGTAAAAAAAAATATTAAATTGTTAAGAAAATAAATTTAAGTAGTGTAAGTTCATAATAAATTAAGAAACTCATATAGTAATTATATATATTAAATCATTGAATATATTATTTAAACATTTCAATATGATAACACTCTATGACCATAACACTATAAAATGATTATACTCCTTCCATTCCTAATTATAAGAAACAAATAACTACTTTATCAGTATTAAGAAAAAATAGTTTTAATAATTAAACTCATTAATTATGCTACAATTTCAATTTTTTCCCCAAAATTGCTTATATTAAAAATTTAGAGTGAAACTAATTAATTATTGGTAATTGTCAACATAACCTTAATTATTTAAGGGTATAAAATGAAAATAATATTAATTACTTCACAAATTTTATTCGTATCTCTTATATTTTGAGATGAATGAAGAGTTCAAAAAATTTCTTATAATTGGGGACAAAGGGAGTATAATACAATGAAAATTTTCATTTTTATAATTAGTAATTTTAAAATAGAAAGGGAAATATTGTTTTTATTCTTTAATAATTTTTATAATTAATAATTTTGGAAAAAAGGTTAAATTTTACACAATTTAAAAAACTGTTTGGTTATCTGAAAAACACTCCGGTTCTCGAATCAAAATCCAGTTCAAAATGATCTAATTTGGTCTAATCCCTAAAACGGTTTAAAGTTGAAAACCGAGCTATTTTTATCTCCAAATGATAGTTTGACCGTCTAGTTCAATTATTAAAATATTGTTTTTTTCTCGTTTCTTTAAAATAACTCAAACTTACAGAGAATCTTAATGATATCAACAAATATGAATATTGATATTTAATTTTATATGAAAATTACAATCATAATTTTATTTTATCATCTTATTAGTAGCTTGTTACATTAATTTGAAATATTTGTTTAAAATTCGAATTCTTTTATAATTTTTTGCGGTAATTCATTTTAATGTCATCAAGTTCAATGTTATCCAGCTAAATGACATTAAAACACTTGAAATCTAGTCTAACATTGAATGAAAATCAATAATCAAATAAATCCATCAAAATCAATAATCCAGGTAAACCAACCTCTTATTAAATCCAAATTCGTTGCTAAAGGTGACTTGATGGGATTCAAACCTGTAGCAAAAGATGCTAACCATGCTTTCAACAATTCCATGTTGTAATTATACTGCAAAAAGTAATGCATACATGTATACATGCACATATATATATATATATGATTATTTTAATATACAAGCACACACATTAGCTTATGGTTTATAGATATTGTATTTAGAGGTATTTAAAATAAATTTTTCAATCAATTCATGATTTTTGTATCAACATTATAATTTAGGGCCAAAAAAGAAACAATCTTAGCATGCTGGCATTGTGAGAAATACTTCAGTTATCTTTGATGTATCTTGTCATGTATATTTTATCAATTTTGCATTATTTTGTATTTTAATTTTTTAATTATTTAATCTTACTATGAGCTGTGTACGAAACCCTTAATACTTAGATTAAGGGAAGCGACTCCAATTGATTATCAATAAAAAAATTTCTCTTTGCTTTACATCTCTTTCCTTTTTTCCCCCTCCATCAAGTGGTCTGTGCCCAACCAAATTGACTTCTGTTGAAAATTGACTTGATTTGTTGTTACCATTTAGAAATTCATTTTAGATAATTAGTGGCAAAATCGTTTTATAAATTATGATATCTATACTTAAATTTAGTGAATGTAATTAGCATAATTAAGTGATGTTCTCATCACTCAATTAATATATAATATAAAATAAGATAGAGCCACGCTATTTATAAAAAAAAATAGTGTGGTTCTATCTTGAGCTCCATGTCCTTCTTTTTATTTCTCCCTTTTTAATATTTGGTGGGTCCCATTTTTTGGGATTAGGGAAGTTAATAATGATATTTCTTTAAATCAATATATCTTTTAGTACCAAATAAAACGTTCACTGCATTTTTTTGCGCATCTTTGGATAATTTGCAAATAATCTATCTTGGGATTTATTAATTGGATAATTTCCTTTTCTGAATGTCTTGCTTTGGAAATAATGATTGAGCTGCAGGAAGATATTTTCAGCTGCTTAGGAAAATTCCCAAACCCATCTTGCAGAAGTCTTTGGAAAATCAACGCTACTGTATATGTTAGGTGAGTTCTGCTACATTTTGAACATCTGCCTCTGCCCATTTGCAAACAAATTAATTGCACCAGTTGCTACTTGCTTTTGTTAAAAATATTGAGTCCATCTTGATGGATTGGATGCCCAAAATCAGCCTAAAGCCCAACTCCATTTTTATTATTAATTAAAATAGCTTTCGGTTGGAGTTGGTTATTTCTTAATTTTAATTTTCTAAATTTAAAATTCTAATTGAAGAAGCAGCTGTGGGAGTTTTTCCCACAATCATATCACATTCCTAAAGATATGGGTAATTAATTAAAGGAAAATTGTGTTTTTGGATAAGAAAAAAGAACATATTTGATTTTTGGGACCAAAGATGATTTTTTTTGGGTATGAGAATCGAATTTTTTGAACCTCAATTCGATTTTTCCAGAAAAAATAAATTTGGTACCAAAAACTAAATAGGTTCTTTTTTGGTCCCAAAACACAATTTTCGCTTAATTAAAATAGCCTGAGTATGGATACGGGTAAAGTGCATCAGAAACTGTTTCTCACACTCCAAAAAGAACGCTATGAAAAATCACAAAGAACCCTCTTCATCTCTTTGATAATTATAACCGTCAAAATGAGTTAAATGAGCTAATTCATCATCAGTTACGGGTTAAATGAGTTGACTCATTTAATCTACTTTAATATGACAAGAAAAAAATTAAAACTCAGTTCATTGGATGCATTAAGCGAGCCAACCCATCTAATCCACTAGAAAAAATAAATATATTTACACAATTCAATTTTAACATTTAAATTTTTTATGTTTACCCAAAAAAAAAGAAATTCAAACATTTTAGATCATTCTATTGTCTTAAAATTTAACAATATTTCAACTTCAGCATTTAACTTCCTAATGTCTAGCATAAAAAAAAAAGGGAAAAAAAAGAAATTAAAAATATCTCATCATTCTAATGTCCTAAACTTCAACAATATCTATTTTTTGTCTTGAAGATGCAATATCATCATCAATATCAATATCTCCATATAAAATTAATTTTTAAATATTATGATATATTAATTTGGATCTTAAAAGATAACTTTAAATTTGGACTTTTTTATTTAATATTATAATGAGTTAAACAGGTCAACCCACCTAACTCACGGGCTAGCTTATTTAGCTCATGAGTTGGGTTCGTTTGATCATACGAAAAAATATTTACAAAGAAGGCTTCAACTCAACTCACTAAATTAGTAGATTAAATGAGCCAACTTATCGGGCTCAACTCATTTTGACGGCTCTATTGATAACTCCTATATTTTCAATATTTTTATTCTCATACTTAGGGATTTTAATAGTTAATTTTGGTTAATTTTGGATTTTTAGATGATTTTCATGATTTTAGCCAAATTTTGAATTTGATAGATTTTGAAGCTAATTCTTTGCAAAAAAATTCATTTTGTGTTTGTTAGATGCTCCTAAAAATTCCAGGGCTTAATTCTTTCCGTTTTGCTTGATACATGTATTTTATTGTAATTTTGTCCCTAATTAGGTCTTAACAAGTATTTAATTAGCTGATTTTAGAGTTAATCCTAGTGAATTTCTTCTGAGAAGTATCCATCCATTCATTTGTTTAATCATTTCCACAACTTGTATCATTAGTTTTTAATTTATGTTGAACTTAATTTTTCACTGTCTCACCATTTTTTCATTTTTCCAAAATACCCCAGCATAGAGATCCACTTGAATTTTTTACTAATATTTTGGATTAGGTCACTTCATATGATTATTAGGCACTTAATATAATATAATTAATGTTTTGAAGTTAGGTTAAAATGATTTAGGATGTAATTAAAATTAGAATTAAAGTTGATCTATATAGGGGCAAAATTGTCAATCACGTAAAACATATTTTCTTAGAATTTTCTTAGGGTTTTTAGTTCCTTCAGTTTTGAATAATTTAGCCCAATCATTCCCTTAATTTATGCTTAATTTTCATGCCTCTATTAGTCTTAAATAGAGCTTAATTGAATTAATTCATTTAATTAAGATTAATGTAGCCTAATTATATTGTAAATTATTTTGGCTACAAAATCTTTTTGAATTTCATATTTCTATAGGTGGAAACTATTGAAGGGCATTTTGGCCCTTGCGAAGATGAGGTCAAATTTGACTTTTCATGGGTGGTAATGTGGCACTTACTTATCCCTTATTTCTTGGATATTATAAAATATATAAGTATGTAATAAAATTTGAGATACATAGATAGATATAAAAAAGTGTAAAAAGGTTATTTTTCAGGTTAGGAAAATAAAATATGAAAATTTCATTTTAGTCCTTGAAGAAAGGATTATTTGCATTTTAGTTCCTAAGAAAATTACAAAAAAGACCCAAAAGAAATTAAAATTACAATTCAACCTCTCCTAAGGGCAATTTAATAAAAATATCAAATTATAGTTAAAATCAAACTTATGATATACTGAACTCAATGAAATGATGCATTAAGATTGATGGAATCAATTTGAAGAAAAATTGATGGCAGAGTATAGTAAAATGTATAATACAAGGAAAAAAGTACTGTAGGTTCTACAAAAGTAGATAAAGTATAAAGAAAAAATATGTGGATCTCACACAAATACTTTTTGGGATATGATATTAAAGTAAACACAAATCTTAACATAGTTTAATCCTGTATCCATAAAGTGACAAAATATTGCAGAAATAACATTAACAGTCCAGGTAAAAAGTAAACCAATACAGGATATATTTGAATAAGGAAAAATATGCAATATTTTGGACACTCTCCCCCTCCTTATTGGCATGACAATTGTAGCACATGGGGATTGGAATATTTAATTATTTTCTTGAGAAAACTTAATGGGGAAGAGATCAATTCAACCAACCATTTAAAGTAACTTAACCAAGGTAATTGAGTAAGTTGGATATTTATCCCTCCTTGACTAACTTTAGCTATTGCCTGCTGCATAAGGGGAAGAGAGAGCTCAAAAAATTGCACAAGAAAGAGGAGAAGAGTCGTGAGAAATAGAAAAGAGAAAAGAGAAAGAAAGCTTGAAGTTTTAAAGCTCAAGGATAAGGTAAGCTTCTTTATACTTTTGAGCTAGTATTTCAAGTGGTTTAGCATAATTTCAGGAAGTTCTCCTCTCCTCCTTCTCAAGTAGTGATTTTGGCCAAGAGTGAGGAAGAAACCATCATTTAGTTGAGAAAATGAGATTTTGTAAAGGTTTGAGACAAGTTGTATGAAAAATCATTTCTTCCTCATTTGTAGTGGATTTTGGCTAGAATAGAGGGTTATGTTAGAATGGGAATTTCATGAAAATGATGTCAAAAATGGATTCCTTATGGTGTAATTCCTTAAGAAGAAGTATTGGTTCAAGGAAAAAGTTTAAGATAAACTACATGGATTTTTACGGTTTTAGTGAAACTTTATGAAGCAAACTCTAGAATCAGTAGCTAAAGTGAATGCTTAATGATGTATTTAGGTTCAAAAAAGCTTGTGGAAGTCCTTGAAAGGAGTGTAACCAAGTGAAAGTTCAAAAAGTTTCATTGAGGTAGCAATTTTCTCTTTAATGCACTATGTTATCTTATATTGTCTTATGATGCTATATGACTTGTCATATTGCTGTTGTGATTATTGGTGACTGTTGTGGCTGAAAATATGTAAGGGTTTTGACCCTAGGATGTCCATTTTCTAAAGGGAAACTTTGCCAAAATTTTTATGAAATTGTATGGCTCATTATGTTTTGATGTGAACCTTTGATGATTTGTGACATATTTGATAACATGTATGCTTAAATTGAGATTGTTACTGGGATTCTTTGAATCTCATCACTCCCAAATGACTAACATGTTAGGTACAAGTCATGGGAAGACCTCCAAGAAAGAGCAAGGCAAGGAAGAAGAGATTGATGACTAAGATGTTAATCTTGGCCATGGTCCTTTACTTGGAAATATTATGTAAATTTATGTGTGTTGTTTTAAATCTGTATCTTGAGACCTTGATGTCCCTCTAAGTTTTACATAATGTTTGGCATAGTTTTGAAGCAAGAAATGTTGATGTAAATATGTTATGGAATTTATTTTACAAAATTCATGGATGAAAATGCTTATTATAACCACTAGTTAGTAAAGTAGGTACTGTTTGGATGAAATAGGGAATAACATATGAGAGTTATAACACTCACTAATACACATTTTACTTCTTTTACGATCAAAATATATGTTAGACAAATATGATACATTTGTTTCTTATTACTCTATATTTATCATCGTCAAAACTTATATTATATTAAACCTAACACAATGATAGCTATTTATAGACTTAAGGAAACTTTCTAGAAGATTGACATAATATAATAGATTAGGAAATTACATAACATAAAAACTCAATTTAGGGATATCGTAAGAATCTCATCTATTTAGAAATTTCCCTAAAGACTAAGATATTCTAAAATATTCTTATTAGATAAGCTGGCTTCTCAAGAGGGGGGTGAATTGGGAAGATTAAAAAATTTTCTTCTGAAAACGTCAAGAAGGTGAAGAAGACAAAAGGGTGAAGGTAAAACAAAGTACAAATGAATAAATAGTAAAAATAGCAGTAGGGAAGAGAAGAGTATGAAATTTATCCTGGTTCGATCTCTCAACTTGACCTACTTCCAGTCCTCAAGTCACCACTTGAGATTTTCCACTATTCTGCAAGAATTCAGTGGGCTTCTTGCAAATGCCATAGTACAAAGTTGATGCTTTGTTTCTAGAGCTCACACTTTCACTCTTTGCACTCTCACTCAGTGCTTCTCCAATCCCTTGTGATATCCCCTCACAAGAAAATCTTTCTTCTAGATGAAGATAAGATTATTTACAACTAATAAACTCTCTCAATCAGAGTGAATATGAAAGTTAAGGTACAATGAATTAAGTATGTAAGAGTAAATAGACTTTGAGTAGATGATTTGACAGAGTTTCAGTATATACAAAGTAATTTTTGTTACCCACATCTTCAAATGAAGTTCTATTTATAGATTTCTGCCTCAACTATTCGTTAGAGATAAGATCTAGCCGTTAGAGACGTTACCCAATGGTTATACTAAGAAACTATCTGTTTACTAACCGCATTTAATACTTCTGACACTCAAAATTCGAATTTCAGCTGGTCAACAGACGAATTTTGTAGAAACTGAAAGTTACAGCCTTTAACGTTGAACTCTCGAAGTTCGTCTGTCGTGAGGCAAAATTTGAATTTTCATCTTTATAAAATGATTCTATGTTGGAACATATGAATTTCCATATTTAAAGTTGTTCTGTTAAGTGTGAACAGTGATTTCAATTTGCTACAGTGCCTTCAAAATTTGAATTTTGGAACCCCAAAATTCATCTGTCAGAAGCTGGTTTACTGAGGCACAATAGTTCATAAATTCAAAATTCAAATTTTGAAAGGGTAAAGTTCATCTGTCAGAAAGACCTCTTTTAGACTTGCTTCAGAATTCGAATTTATGAACATTGTCATTTGTATGTCAACATATCAACACAACAAACTCTCAGGCTTTGTTTCTTGAAATTTGAATTTTCATGTTCAAAGTTTGTCTGTCAGTGGGCAAATTCAATGCTCTTTCTAAACTTGTTTTCAGATGAACTTTGACATATTTTCAGACGAATTTTTCAATTTTCATAAGTTTCATTTTATCTAAAATTCGAATTTTCAAAGTTCAACATTCATCTATCAAAAAAGGCTATTTTCAAACACGTATCAAAATTTGAATTTCTCAAGTTAAAATTCGTCTGTCAGAGAAGCCTCTTTTCAGACTTGTTCATTTTCAACACGAAATTCAAATTTCCAAAGCCAAAGTTCGAATTTTGAAAATGACAGTTCAGTATAAACCTTTCAAACTTCGTCTGTTGGTGGGTGTTTTTCAAATGTTCCATGAATTAACATAGAATCAAGGTTTTCAAATATCTTTTCACCAAATCAAAACCTTTTACTCAAATTAAAATATTACTAAACATTCTACATCTATCCTTGTACTGATTTCTCCAGGATTCCTTCACTTGAAACCTTTTGTGCATCTTTGATATCTTTATTCCAAGCTCTTGAAGATTGATTTGGAATCATCAATACACTTGATTCAACATTTTCTCCCTTTTTGATGATGACAAAATAACTTGCAAACTGGATTAGTACTTGGGTTTGCTTTAACAAGCTCCCCCTCAACATATGCATTATATTTCAAAAGATATCATGTATAGTAGATCAAGTAAGAAGATTCAAAGATTAACAAGTACATATTATTGCAACCAAGAAACTCTTTCATTTCATTAAATGTCACTTTTACAAGAACCAATAATGCAATACTTTTACACAATATAAAACATATTACACAACATAGTCAACAGAAATAGAAAAGGAAAGCACTACAAGAGGATCCAAGCATAAGTTTTAATCACTTTTTCTTTGACTTGGTCTTCTTGCTATAAGTCTTTCCAGAAGGCTCAGCAGCAGGCTTTCCAAACTTTCCAGTTTGCTCACTCTTCTTCCCCTTTTTGACATCATCAGAAAGGTGAACAAAATCTGCAGGAGGAGGGATGTGAGACACTGGAATAGCTTGAAGAGGCACAGGGACAAATGACATTTTTGGATTGAGCTTTGGTAAGGGCCCAGAAACTTCAGAACTTGTGTCTTCATCTTCATCATCAGAAATCTCAAGAAGTTCAGAAATTTCCTGCCTTGTAACTGCTAATTGTGCCCTTCTTTTCTCCGAGAAACCATAATATGTAACAGGTGAGGGAGCAGGAGGAGGAAACATTTCTTCAAGCCTTCTTTTCTGAGCTTATAAGAGAGCATTGTGTGCAATGGCTTCCAGATCAACAAAAGGCACAATGCTTCTTTCTTTATTTAGGGCAGCCTGCATGAATGGTGAAGTGATGATGGCTACCACTAATCTTTCTACTTGCTCAGATTCTTGCTGAGATAGGATTGACTCTTGAGCATCTGTTGGAATGGGATCATGAGAGCTTGAATCCTGAGGGCCTTCTTCTTCCATACCATAGTCCAAGGGAGGACCAGGACTTGGTGTGCTTAGTGTACCAGCAACCTCGATATTATCTATAGCATCATCATGCTCAGAAGAGGTTAGCTCAAAGGGGCTTGGAGACTCAGGGTTGGAGACTTAGCAAGCTCAGAGAACCCTGGCTGAGGTGGAGTTGATGTGGCAGGAATAGCATTCCAAATGTCTTCATATGCATCAGCAACCACTTTCATGTTCTTGGCAACTGGTGGATCTGATCTTGTAGATGAGCAAACTTGGCATTTTGCTCATCCCTGATGCTTAGTATGAGTGTAGACAGACTATCATACAACTCAGTGATCTTGGTTGGCTTGACACGAGAGGAGGGAGTAGATGGAATGTGAGCAGGCAGAGATGGAAATGGGACAGGCTGAGAGGGTTGAGGTGTAGGTCTTGCAGGAGCCTCAGAGGTACCTTCTTGCTGTAGGGAGGCATCTTCATCAAAGAAGAGATCTTCAGATTTTCCTGCTCCCTTCCTAATCCATCTTCCATCTTTTCTTTCAATCCCCATTCTTTGCAGCTCCTCTTCCTTGAAAATCTCAGTGGGTTTCCCTTTCCTCTTTTCAAGATGCTGAATTCTAGCATATTGTAGAATCTTGGCATTGATGGCTACATAGAGGAGTGTGGAGTCTTTTCTCTGATCCCTTGCCTTGATCATGCGCTGGAGTATGATATGTCCAATGTTTATAAGCTTCCTATGCATGACTGCTGCCATCACATGTGCCTCTGCCCTTGTGATTAGATTGAAGCTACATCCTTTGTTGAAGATGATCCTAGACACTATGTAGTGTAGGATCCTCACTTGAGCACTGAGGTCAGTGGGCTTTAGCAAGTTTATTGATGGCCTATTCTCCTTTCTTCTGAACAAAGTGTTCAGGATTATACTCTCCTTGTAGTTTAGAAAGGGGCCATCTTCTTCATCAACAGTCTCTACCTCATCCATATACCAAGAAGCAGTGATGTCAATCTTAAGGCCGTCTTGCCCTGGGATTTCCAGCACTTCATTAAAAGTTTCATCTGTGATCCAAATGGTCCTTGATCTCAGATTGACCTCCCACTTTTTCTTCTTGCTGTTGTACTTCAAGGAGGCATACCATGTCTTAACTACTTCATCATCATACCTCTACAGTATCTCTAACAGATTCTTATATCTTAGCATCCATATCCCAGCATCAAAATTGTTAGAGACTAAAAAATCTTTCAAGTTCACACAGTGAGGCTTGATTACCTTTTTACTTGCAAACTTGGTTGAGTATTCTTCTTGAATCTGAGGAGTGCTCCATAATGACATTGTTGTGAGTTGATATTCTCTAGATTCAGTACTGGAGGAGGAAGTGGAAGCAACAGCATCAGCAGCAGGAACAGGGACTGAAGGTTCTGTTTTCTTCGAAGAAGAGGGTCCAGCTTTCTTTGATTCTGCCTTTGGGGTTGTCTTTTGTCGTTTGGAGGGAGTTGCCTTGCTTGATTTGGCTTTTCTCTTCGGTTTTTCACCCTCCTTTGAGGCATATTGGGATTTAACCGTTCTCTTTGGTCGTGCCTCTCCCTTTCTAACTTCAGGATTCTTTACTCGTGCCATTTTCATGAATAAATGTTTTAGAATGAAGCTAAGAATGGGTTTATAGGTTACAAAAATTAGTTTAAACAGTGGGAAATGAAGATTTACAGTTAGAATTGAAGAGCATTGAAGAGAGAATTTGAACAAACTCAGAGAAGGAATGAATAGGGTTGCGTCTGTTCAGAGGAAAACCGTCAGTTTTAACGTAAGTAACCGCCTGAAAAATGAATTTTGAGGGGTCAAAATTCGAACTTCGAGCAGTTAAAAGTTAAACAGTTCAGGAAAGCTTACTGACAGATGAATTTTCTTCCGAAAGTTCATCTGACAGTGGCTTGGTTCAAGTAGCACAGGATGAACAAACGAACTTTGTCTCAACAAAGTTTGAATTTCAAAGATCAGGCAATAAGAAATAATCAAAGCAACAAACAACAGGCGAATTATGCACATGAAAATTCATCCTTCAGAGATTCAACAATATGAACAGGTTCCAACAGACGAATTTTGAATTAGAAATTTGAATTTCTATACTTTGTAAAGGTTCTCCAACATGCGTATGTTATGAAATGGACATTTGTATAAACATCATGTTGGACAAAGATAACATTGAATATTTTATTTTTGAAAATTCAAACTTTCAAGGATTAACAGACGAATTTCGAGGCACCACCGAGAACTGTTTCAAGCTGAAGTTCATTTGTTGGTCATCTAAATTCGAATGTTGAGCATGCTCCCTCGTTCAAAAACACAATTTATCAAGGAAATTCGTCTAACACACAATTAAAATACGAATTTCAACTTTAAAAACTTACAGAATGGATCCAGAATTCAGATTTCTTGCTATCTCTTTCTCCTTTTGACTGTTCCATTCTGATTTGCTCCATTTTTCAGATCTACTATCATTTAAACTCATGAGGAGCACCTGCAACTTACATTAAACTTTCTCCGATGGTTAAGTTAGAATTTACTCACTGTTAGAAAATCTAAAAATAGAAATGCACAAGGAATTACTTACAATTTATTGGGATTTACCATACCCAATTCTCTCCTGATTTTGCAATGTCTATCTTCTGATAGAGGCTTTGTCAAGATGTCAGCAACTTGATCCTCTGTTGGGATATATTCTAATCTGATTTCTCCTTTCAGAACATGATCCCTTATGAAGTGGTGCCTAACTTCAATATGTTTTGTCCTTGAATGCATGACAGGATTCTTTGTGATGTTTATGG
Organism: Adenanthera pavonina; assembly: GCA_026686845.1. Classification (NCBI taxonomy): domain Eukaryota; kingdom Viridiplantae; phylum Streptophyta; class Magnoliopsida; order Fabales; family Fabaceae; genus Adenanthera; species Adenanthera pavonina. The sequence goes on along the minus strand of JAIVEN010000019.1, from coordinate 1,752,290 downwards.
CACTTTGGTTGTCACACATTATTGGTATTTCCTTTTATCTCAACCTCAAGATCCTCAAGCTGCTATCTCATCTAGATGATTTGGGCACAATAGCTTCCAGCTGCAACATATTCAGCTTCTGTCGTGGATAAGGCCACACTATTTTGCTTTTTGCTAAACCATGAAACCAAGGATCCTCCAAGAAACTGACATGTTCCACTTGTGCTTTTCCTGTCAGTTTTGGATCCTGCAAAGTCAGCATCAGTGTATCCTTTGAGATCTTCTCCATTTCCCTTTGGACACCAAAGACCCATATGTGATGTTCCAATAAGATATCTGAAGATACGCTTCACAGTAGTTGCATGGGTTTCCTTGGGACATGACTGGAATCTTGCACACATACAGACACTAAACATGATGTCAAGTCTACTGACAATTAGGTACAGTAAGGATCCAATCATTCTTCTATACTGGGTTATGTCAAACATTTTCCCTTTTTAATCCATATCCAGTTTGGTTGTTGTAGCCCTAGGTGTTCCCATTGGCTTGGCATTCTCCATCCCAAACTTCTTTAGCAATTCTTTTAGATACTTGGATTGATTGAGAAAGATACCATCATCACATTGCTTGATTTGCAATCCAAGGAAGAAGTTGAGTTCACCCATCATGGACATTTCAAATTCTCCCTGTATTAGCTTAGAAAAATTCTTGCAAGGAGATTCATTAGTGGCACCAAATATAATATCATCAACATAGATTTGAACAATAAGTAAATCTTTATTTTCTTTCTTAGTGAATAAAGTTGTATATACTTTTCCTCTGTTGAACCCCTTTTCAGTTAGAAAATTACTTAATCTTTCATACCATGCTCTAGGGGCTTGCTTTAAACCGTAAAGGGCTTTCTTTAGTTTATAAACATTGTTTGGTTTTGTAGAGTCCTCAAAATCTGGAGGTTGGTCTACATAAACTTCTTCCATGATATATCTATTTAGAAAAGCACTCTTCACATCCATTTGATATAACATAATATTTTTCATGTATGCATATGCTAATAGAATTCTAATTGCTTCTAATCTAGCCACTGGAGCAAAGGTTTCTTCAAAATCAATTTCTTCTTCTTGATTATATCCTTTTGCAACCAGTCTAGCTTTATTTCTGATTATTGATCCAGATTCATCAAGTTTATTTCTAAAAACCCATTTAGTGCCAATGACAAGATGATTTTTAGGTCTAGGCATTAAATCCCAAACTTGATTTCTTTCAAACTGATTTAACTCATCTTGCATAGCTAAAATCCAGTATTCATCAGTTAAGGCTTCCTCAGTACATTTATGTTCAGTTTGTGAAATGAAAGCACAATTTATCATTTGATCTCTTAACTGTTTTCTGGTTTTAACTCTCTCTTGAACATCTCATATCACTTGATCAACAAGATGATTCCTTTGATATCTCCAAGTTCTAGAGAGTTCTTGAGACATTTCTTCATTGTATTCATCCTCAAAGTCTTTCTCCTGAATATCTTCCTCTATGTTAATAGATTCAGATATTTTTGGAGGTTCAGTTTTACCTTCATCAGAAAGATCTAAATTGTTAAAATTTGAAAGAAGATCATCCTTGTCAGTGACATGTTTGGAAACAGTTTCATTTTCAATGAATACTACATGCACAGATTCTTCTTCTAATTTAGACTTTTTATTAAAAACTCTATATGCCTTACTTCTACTAGAATAGCCTTGAAATATGCCTTCATTAGATTTGGCATCAAACTTACCCAGATTCTCCTTTCCATTGTTGTGGATGAAGCACTTGCAGCTGAACACATAGAGATGTGAAAGATTTGGCTTTCTTCCTTTGTACAGCTCATAAGGAGTCTCCCTAAGGATTAGTCTAATGTAGGCTCTATTTATGATGTAGCTTGCTGTGTTTATTGCATCAGCTCAGAATACTTGAGAAAGTTCCTTTTCATTCAGCATAGCTCTAGCCATCTCTCCAATTGTTCTGTTCTTCCTTTCCACTACTCCATTTTGTTGAGGTGTTCTTGGAGCTGAGAAGTTGTGATCAATTCCACGCTCATCACAGTACTCCAGGAAGTATGAATTCTCAAACTCTTCTCCATGATTTGACCTGATAGACACAATAGAAATACCTTTCTTATTTTGCACTTTCTTAGCTAAGGTCACAAATATATCAAACATATTACTCTTAGAGGAAAGAAATAGTGTCCAGGTAAATCTAGAGTAATCATCCACAATTACAAGCACATACAGATTTCCTCCAATGCTTTTTACCCTAGATGGACCAATCAGATCCATATGCAATAGTTCTAATGGTCTAGTTGTGGTGACTACATTTTTAGATTTGAAAGAAGATTTGATTTGTTTTCCTTTTAAGCATGCATCACATTCTTTGTCTTTTTCAAATGTGATTTTTGGTAGGCCAGTGACTAACTCATTTTTAACCAGTTTTGATAGTTGATTCATATTAACATGAGTTAATCTTCTATGCCACAACCAACTATCATTATCCTGGCTAATTAAGCATACAGAATCTAAGGGAGGAAGTTTATCAAGATCAATGGTATAGTAGTTACCATCCCTTTGAGCTTTGAGGATTACTTTGTGATCACTTTTTCTGATGACCAGGCAGAACTTCGAGTCAAACAGTACCCAGTTTCCTTTATCACATGTCTGACTCACACTTAGCAGATTGTGGTCTAGGCCAATTACAAATAGCACCTCTTCAATGGATGTGTCAGGATTCTTCCCCACAATGCCAATGCCAACTATTTTGCCATATTGATCACCTCCAAAGGTCACCTTTCCTCCTTTCTTGTCTCTGAGAATAATGAACTTCTCCTTATCACCGGTCATGTGGCTTGAGCAGGCACTATCCATATACCATTTGTTACTCTTTCTAGCTTTAAGACAAACGTGCAAGACAAAGTTCATATTTTCTTTTTAGGTACCCAAATTTGCTTGGGTCCTTTTTTTGTCAGTAGTCTTTTCCCTAGATACAGATGTATCTTTGGGAACCCATTTAACCTTCCTGTCAAGTCCATTTTTCTTTAAAGCACATGAATTGGAAATATGTCCGTTCTTGTTATAGAAGTGACATGTGGTGAAGAGACTGCTGGATTGAGAAGCAGGAAGAAAATAATGCAGATAGTATTTTTGTTTTGCATGCCTTAGTTGATTATATGATTCAATGTGATGTGACATATGATCTTTCTTTCTATTGCCACTAGCATCACAAAATGCCTCATGTACACATTCTGATTTTTCTTCCTAATTTTTTCTTTTACAGCACAAGGATCATAGCCAAGTCCAGCATTTTCCTGTAATATTCTTTAGCTTCCTATTAAGGCAAACAACATATCTTTACCTTTAGTAAGCCTAGACATGCTTTTCACTATATATTCATCGGTTTGCTTTAGTTCAATGCATGATTTACAGCAAGCCGGTTCAGCAATAGGTAGAGAAGGAATTTTAGAGATGTTGCATTGTGATTTTAGTTTGTTAATCTTTTTCTTAGCTTGCTTCAATTCTTTAGCAACCTCAACAAACTCATCATGCAGCTCATGAAAAGCATCTAGTAATTCAGAATAGGAAGGTTCAGATTTATATACCTCATCTTCTTGATCACTGTTGCATGGGATTTCTGCTTCTTCAGAGGCAAGTGCCATTAGACAGATGTTGGCAATTTCATCTTCTTCATCTGAGCTGTTGCCCCATATTGATGAGATATAGGCTCTTTTCTTCTTGCCTTTGTCTATAGCTTTCTTTTCTTTCTCTTGCTTCTAGAGGAACTGTGGACAATCCCATTTGATATGTCCCTACTTTTTGCACTCATAGCAAGTGATAGGTTCTTTTGCTTCTCTCTTGCCATCTCCAGCTGCTCCCTTTTTGACGATTTTCTTGTTTCTCTTCTTGCTGTAAAATCTTCCAAATTTTTTAACCATCATAGCCAGAGTTTCTTCATCTAGCTCATCTCTATCGTCAGATTCTTCTTCTTTCTCCTCAGCAGCTTTCAGAGCAAGACCTTTCTTCTTTCTGTCTTGTCCTGCCTCCTTAAGAGCCTTCATTTTTTCTTCATACTCCTCGAGGCTACCAAAAAGAGCAATGACAGAGGCCATTGATTCTCTTCTAGCTTCTTCTATTACTGTTACTTTGGGTTGCCATTCTAGACGGAGAGCTCTGAGGATCTTTCTGACCTTTTCTATTTGAGTGTACTCCTTTCCCAGACTCTTTAGTTGATTCACAATGAGGATTAATCTCTTCTGTAGCTCTTTTACACTCTCTCCTTTAGCCATTCGGAAGCTTTCGTATTCATCTATGCATGTATTCAGTTTGTTTTCCCTAACTCCAGTTGTTCCTTCATGAGCAATATGCAAGGTATCCCATATTTCCTTGGCAGTGGAGCATTGTGAGACCCTGTAGAATTCGTCTTGATTAAAAGCACTGACCAAGCAGTGTTTTGCCTTGAAGTTCAGCAAGACTCTTCTTCTATCTTCCTCATTCCATTAAGCTTCTGGCTTTTTTATGTACTTCCCATCATTCTGCAATACCATTGGAACGAAATCTCCCTTTTGGATGACGGACCAGATGTCCAAATCAATGGATTGGAGATAAATTTGCATCCTCATCTTCCAGTAACCATAGTATTCTCCACTGAAGCTAGGTGGTCTATTTGTGTTGTTTCCCTCTGGTAGTATGCTTTCTCCAAAGCTAGCCATTGCAATTCCCGGACTGTAAAATCCTTTGATTGGGAATCCGGGCTCTGATACCACTTGTTAGATAAGCTGGCTTCCTTAGAGGGGGTTGAATTGGGAAGATTAAAAAATTTTCTTCTGAAAACATCAAGTAGGTGAAGAAGACAAAAGGGTGAAGGTAAAACAAAGTACAAATGAATAAATAATAAAAATAGCAGTAGGGAAGAGAAGACTCGGAAATTTATCCTGGTTCGGTCTCTCAACTTGACCTACTTCCAGTCCCCAAGTCACCACTTGAGATTTTCCACAATTCTGCAAAAATTCAGTGGGCTTCTTGCAAATGCCACTGTACAAAGTTGATGCTATGTTTCTAGAGCTCACACTTTCACTCTTTGCACTCTCACTTAGTGCTTTCCCAATCTCTTGTGATATCTCCTCACAAGAAAATCTTTCTTCCAGATGAAGATAAGATTGTTTAGAACTAATAAACTCTCTCAATCAGAGTGAATATGAAAGTTAAGGTACAATGAATGAAGTATGTAAGAGTAAATAGACTTTGAATAGATGATTTGGTAGAGTTTCAGTATATACAAAGTAATTTTTGTTACCCACATCTTCAAATGAAGTTCTATTTATAGATTTCTGCCTCAACTATTCGTTAGAGATAAGATCTAGCCGTTAGAGATGTTACCCAATGGTTATACTAAGAAACTATCTGTTTACTAACCGCATTTAATACTTCTGACACTCAAAATTTGAATTTTAGCTGGTCAACAGACGAATTTTGCAGAAACTGAAAGTTACAGCCTTTAACGTTGAACTCTCGAAGTTCGTCTGTCGTGAGGCAAAATTCAAATTTTCATCTTTAGAAAATGATTCTATGTTGAAACATACGAATTTCTATGTTTAAAGTTGTTCTGTTAAGTGTGAACAGTGATTTCAATTTGCTACAGTGCCTTTGAAATTCAAATTTTGGAACCCCAAAATTTGTCTGTCAGAAGCTAGTTTATTGAGGCACAATAGTTCATTAATTCAAAATTTGAATTTTGAAAGGGTAAAGTTCATCTATCAGAGAGACCTCTTTCAGACTTGCTTCAGAATTCAAATTTATGAACACTGTCATTCGTATGTCAACATATCAACATAACAAACTCTCAGGCTTTGTTTCTTGAAATTCGAATTTTCATGTTCAAAGTTCGTCTGTCAGTGAGCAAATTCAATGCTCTTTCTAAACTTGTTTTCAGATGAACTTTGACATATTTTCAGATGAATTTTTCAATTTTCATAAGTTTCATTTTATCTAAAATTCGAATTTTCAAATGTTAACATTCGTCTGTCAGAAAAGGCTATTTTCAGACACGTATCAAAATTCAAATTTCTCAAGTCAAAATTCGTATGTCAGAGAAGCCTCTTTTCTGACTTGTTTATTTTTAGCACGAGATTCGAATTTCCAAAGCCAAAGTTCGAATTTTCAAAACGACAGTTCAGTATAAACCTTTCAAACTTCGTCTGTTGGTGGGTGTTTTTCAAATGTTCCATGAATTAACATAGAATCAAGGTTTTCAAACATGTTTTCACCAAATCTAAGTCGTTTACCTCAAATTAAAGCATTACTAAATATTCTATATCTATCCTTGTACTGATTTCTCCAGGATTCTTTCACTTGAAACCTTTTGTGCACCTTTGATATCTTTATTCCAAACTCTTGAAGGTTGGTTTGGAATCATCAAAATACTTGATTCAACAATTCTAACTTACTAACCAAGATAAAATATTCTAAAGATAAAAGATAAAATCTAAATTTTGATAAATTTTAAATAAACTAAATGAAATCTAAATTATCCTAATAAAATATCTTAACTTTATTTTTTGTTAGGAAGCATTAGAATTGGACCTTTGGATCATGACAAATCTAGCTGACTTAGCTTGAGGTCAGGGAAGACCTAAATTATGGGTCATTTTTTCCCTCTAACCAAACAACATGTTGTTTTTAGTGAATGAAGCATAATTCCCTCCTTCCTAAATGCCGCGTCTCATTTAAAAAAAAAAACTAAGGGAGCAGGTTGGATTAAGGAAGAGAAGTTGGGCTAAAAAGAAAGTTTTTCCAGCTCAACATTTAAAAATATAATAATAATAAATAAAATTATTAATTTAAATTATTAATACTTTAATTAATATATATTATTTTTAATTAATTAATTAAATATTAAGTTGATTTAATTTAATGAAAAAATATTGTACGTGTCACACCTCATCTTAGACCCATTTTCCTAAGTACTAGACTGTTATAGAGTCCTTTTATCATGGTTTAGAAGGTTGAATTAAAAGAAAGCAAAAACAGAAATTTCAAAGAAATTGGGTACTATTCATTTGGTCTTTTTCATTTTATCGAGTAAATTTTAAAAATTCATAACTAATTCTACAAAAATCATAACAAAGTACTTCAAGTCTTTAAAAATGGTTAAAAATATTCTCTACATGGGAAATTCAAGCAAGAGAACAATTACTGAGTCAATTCGTACAATTTAGTTTTCCAAATATTATTGTAGCTTTAGTTATTTCAGAAATTCCTAATTTTTGACTTTAACTTTGAAAAATCATATAAAATTGCATAGTCATCCAAATTGAGTGCTTTTTAGACCATTTAAAAGCTCTATTTGTTTAGTTTCTATCGTTTGAACAACAGTTGAATCCCCAAACAAGGGTCATATTGACCATTTACATCTTTCAACTTGTCAAAAATAAAAGTCATACATCTTTCATGTAGCCATAATTCAGTCTCATACTTTGTTATACATTAACCAAGACCTAAGGGAACACATGAGCATGAAGATACAATATTAACATTTTCCATAAGATTTTACATAAAATCTCATAAAGTAGGATCAACTCAAGCATTAACAACTTAAGCATTAACTTGTCTTTCCTTACTTTTGTCTTCTAGGGCAACCTTGCCATGAGTTGTGTAACAACTGGATCGTTAGACTCAACTCCCATATATTTAATCATAAATAAACCCATTTAAGTCCAATAGTAAACTTGAATCACAAAAAAATACCATAATAAATTTTTCCAAATTTTGGTACTATTCATTTATAAATTCCATTTTACCGTGTGAATTTCAAAAACTCATAAATAATTCTACAAAAATTATATACAGGTGATTCAAGTCTCTGAAAATAGTTAAAAATATTTCTACATGGGAAAAATATAAACCAAAGCATTGATTGGGCCAAGTGATACAGTAAATTTTGAAAAAATTACTATTCATTTAGTCATTTTTTAGAATTTCCTGATTTCTGGGCTAACTGTGAAAAATCATATCAATTTGTACATAACTTCAAATTAAGTGATCTTTGAGTCTATAAAAAACTCTTTCTATCTAGTTTCCAAATATATATAAAAGTTATATATTAAACATTGAAAGGTCTAAATAATAGTCAAATTGTCATACAAGGGTCATATTAGCCATTTACATCCTACAACTTGCCAAAATAAAAGCCAATATGTACAAGCATGGCCATAACTTGTCTTTACATTGTACCATATATTACATTATATCTAAAGTGACATGATTACATGAAGGTACATACCTAACACCTTACACATTACTTCGCATAGATATTCCAAACACAAGATCAAAGAAAGTAAATTCATTTTAATCAACAATTTGCTTCTCCTTTCCTTTCTCCTCTTGAGTAATTTTGCCATGGCTTGGACCTAACAAGTTAGAATTTGGAAAGGAATGGGATTTAAAGAACCTCAATAGTAACTACCTTTCATGCAAACATATTATCAGATAATGCAAAAGATTATCATAGAAACATCATTTGTTCATTTGAAAGCATTTATGTATATACCTTTTATAGAAAATTCGGCAGAACTTCCCCTTACATTTTAGACATTCTGGGGTGATAAAACCCCTCAAATAAGTCAGCCAATATCAACAATTCATCACAAAATATCATTTCAAACAATGGAAAAGTCATTACATTGATGGAAATTATATGACAATAAATAAGTAAGAATAGGTAAGTTAACTATCTTATAGCTTTCCTTTACTTTCAAACATTATACATATTTCCTTTGGTCTTCTTTAACTTTCTTGAACCCTAATGCATCATAAAATAAGGTCATAAGCCATTGATTTCATGACCTTACTCACAAAGTGCTCACTTGAACGCTACATTTCCAAATTGATTTCCTTTGAATTTTTCTTGTACAACACACTTGTTTCTACCTATTTTGAACCCAAGGAATATATTTTTGGGGTCAAAATCATGAAATTCATTTACCATATCAAACCCTAATCTGATTGAAGTTAAGGAGAAAATTATAGAAAAATATTTGCTTCATAAAACTTGCTCTAACTCATGGAATCATGCTTTTAGTTAACTATCTAGGTGTTTTCCTTTGTTTATTTGGCCATAGCTCAACTTTCTCTCTCTAACCTAGCTTGGCCAAAATTTTCATGGGGGAAAAGGAAGGAAAATACTTCATGAAACAATCTTAAACTACATGGAAATACAAGCATAGAAGCATGAAAACTCACCTTGGCAACTTGAGCTTAAATCTTTGCTTCTTGCTTCACCTTTTCTCTCTTCCTTGTTTTCGGTTTTGGCTGACCAAACTAAAGGACAAAAAAGTGTTTTAAGTGCTTAACTCAAGGTGGAGAAGAGAGAGATCTAATGAGTGAATAATAGACTTAGGTTAATTAACCAATTTGGTTACCTTTTAATGCTAAAATCCATATAAAATAAAACAAACAAATTCCCTTAATGTCCATTCAGCCTTAGTCACACCACTTTAAGGACATTTTGGTCAAAATTTGCTTCATAACTTTTAACAATCCAAAATAAGCTTTATCAATAAAATTTACCTGTACTAATTAAATACTTTTATCATAATTATTATTTAATTGGTACAAAATTATTTTAAATTTATTTTTAGACTAAATTTATTATTTTGATCCACAAATTTATCGATGAGGATCCACATCTTGTTCTTTTCACCCTTCTACTTTCATGGAGCTCATAAATCTTTTTTTTTGGATTAAAAATCGCTTTTCAACTTAAATTGAAATTATAAATTCATATTAACTCAATTAGTTTTTAAACTATATTCCATTGAGTTCGGCTCGTCGCGAGCTCTGTTTTGATAGAATTTTTAAAAATTTCAAAATTGCCTTTAACCTAGGGTAAAATTATAATTTTTTAATTCTTTTATGTCCTAACTCGTACTTTCCCCCAAGGACTAAATTGAATAAAATTCTTTACTTTAAGGTACTAAAATGCATAAAATTCTTATTTCTTAGGGCCAAACTACAATGTCCTCATTTTTTATTCTAATTTGGAAAAATGATTTTTTTGCCCTTTTCCACCTATTTCTGTGTCTATCTGTTTTCTATAATTCTACTTACATTTTAAGATATCCTCTGGTTTTATCTTTTACAATATTTAATATCTAGTAAAAATTTAGGATATTACAATTTGTACTTAAAACAAGTTAACATTTGGAAAGAATGAGATTCAAAGAATCTCAGTAGTATCTATCTTTCAAGCATGCATATTATCATATAATACAAAAGATTATTAGAGAAACATCATTCGTTCATTTAAAATTATTTATGCATTAACATTTTATAGAAAAATTGGTAGTATTTCCTCTTTCATTTTGGACATTCCAGGGTGACAAAACCCCTCAAATAACTCAGCCAACAACATCAATTCATCATAAAACATCATTTCAAATAATGGACAGGTCATCACATCAATGGAAATTATATGAGCATACATAAGCAAGAATAGGTAAATTAACTACCTTAGGCAATTCCTTTTCTCTTCAAACTATGTATGCTTTTCCTTTGATCATCCACAAGTTTCTTGAACCCTAATGCATCATAAAATAAACCCATACGCCATTGATTCTATGACCTTATTCACAAAGTGCATCTTGAACTCTAAATTGCCACTTTGTTTTTCTTTGGGTTTTACTTATATAACACACTTGTATCTACTTATTTTGGACCCAAAGAATCCATTTTTGGGGTTAAAATCATAAAATTCCTTCTCTATATTAAACCCTAGTCTAACTAAAATTAAGGGAGAAAAAGAAGAAAATGATTTTGCTTGCTTTACTTGAAACTACTCCCATAATCATACTTCAAGTGGTTTATCTAAACTTTTTCATGGATTACATACTTGAAAACTTAACTTTCTCACTCTAGCATGTCATGACCAAAATTTTTGAGGAAGGAGAGGAAGAAAATACTCCATGAAAACACCTTTAAACACTTAGATATACAAGCTGGGGGCCTTAGAAATATACCTTTGCAACTTGATCTTCAAACTTTGCCTTATAGATTCTCCTTTTCACTTTGAAATTTTTGCTCTCTCTCTCTATGGCTGCTGGTTTTGGACGCACAAAGTGAGGAGGAAGAAGCCTTAACTCACTTAAATTCCACTTAACTCAACACCTTGAGGAAAGAGATGAAAGGGGTGAACAGTAACTTTAAGTTAATTGACCAAGTTTAGTTATTTTATTAAAGCAATTTAACTGATTCCTCTTGTGTCCCCATCTAGCATTAGACATGCCATGTTGAGGGTAATTTTGTCCAAAAACTTGCTTCACAAATTTAATTAGTCAAAAATAACCTTTATTGATAAAATTTACCTATATCGATTAAATACTTTTTTCCGTATATGTCAATTAATTGGTATAGGATTATCCTAAACTTAATTTTAGACTAAATTCATTTTCTTGTCCCAAAATATATTTATTTAGGGTCCACATAATTTTTCTGGCTCCATACTATATTTTGTAAGGTCCAAAATCACTTTATCGGTATAATATTTATTCTTTAAATTCCCAATTCCAATAACAAATTAATGTGAACTCAATTAACTTTTAAACAGTATTCTATTGAGTCCTACTCATTACAAGCTTTTTGATTGTAATTTTGTAATTTCCAAAATCACCCTTGATCGAGGCAAAATTATAACTTTTAATTCTTTCGAGTCATTTTTTCTAATTTTTCCTAGGGACTTAATTGAATAAAATATTAACTTTCAAGGATAATGCATAGAATTTCATTCCTTGGGCAAAAATATAATTTTCACATTTTACCTTCCACTTGGAAAAATGACCTTTTTGTTTTTCCGTCTCTTTTTGTGTGTTCATTTTCTGTAATTTCCTATGCATTTGAAAATATTCTTTGTTTTTACTTTCAGTATTATTTAATATCCAATAAAACTTAAGATATTATAGTATTTCATCCTTGGAAAGTGGGAATATAGAGCACGCTCATCCAGCCATTAGCCATGTGGAGCACACCAATAGGAGAAGATGAGGATCAACACTGACCGGCATGTGGGGGGGCCCTTGTTTTCCATTTTTTGTAGAATTTTTTTAACTTTGGACCTTTTAGGAGAATGTGAAGGTGTATGTATGCAAGGTCATTTTGGTGCATGATTTGTCACATTCCATATTCTAATACCTTTTCCATGATACTGTCTCACTTAGATGTAGTAAAAAGGTTCTTGAGATCTTGAACCAATGGAAAGTTCAAAACTGTAAAATTGTTTTTTGTGCAGTATTTCTTTAAATGTGCAGAAAAATTTAAAAAATTATAACTAAATTTACAAAAATCATTTTACAATAGTTCAAGTCTCTAAAAATCACTCTCATTTTAAATTTCATTGAAAAAAATATGAAACTAAAATTTGAACATACCAATTCATACAATTTATTTATTCAAATTTACTATTCATCTTTTCTTTCTAGTATCTGTCTAGCTTTCGAACCTTAAATTTGTGCACTCATTTCTCATAGCATACAGAGCTAATTAGTGCATTATTTATATCATTGGAAATATCTATATGTCTACTTTCTAACCATATAAATATTGTACACTGGACAGTATGCCATTATTTACCTCTAGTATACCAAACTGTTTGGTACTGGAACAATTTTGGACAATAAATCATAAATTCCATTATACAACTCTAAATAGAGTCAAACTAGTGCCAAAATGTTCATAAGACATAACTTTACACATCCATATAAATACTTGAATTGTTTGAGAATTGTAAGATTTTATGCAAAGCCTCAGAACTAGTTAGCAATTATAGCTAGAAACAGTTTCCAACTTTTGACCTTAATTTCATTGAGCCATAACTTATTTCAAACTTAGCCAAATTATACAAAATCTATTTTGACTTAAAACTTAACATATCTTCTAACCAGAGGTATCAAACTTTGGCTCATTTCCTTTACTATATCATACTAAAATATTTCTAAACATTAACATGTCATAAATGGCCATTAAAGGGGTCATACATAACTTTTTCAATTCTAATTTCATTTCACTAGTCAATTTCATTGAATATACATTCCATACATCATATATAATTTACTTGACATGCTCTACATATCAACTTAACCCATATAATACTTTACATGACATGCCTCATGGGCAAAACATTATGGTCAATCATGAATATCAACTTGCTTCCCATCAATTCTCTTTTCTTGACTTTCATCCATGATAACACTTGTCCCTAGCATGGTTAGTAACTTGGGAGGGTGAGATTAGAAAATTTTAGTAGTAAAATAGCATATGCAATTACATCATCACATCACATAAAAACATTGATAATATTGTACAAAAATACTATGTTGGCTAACAAAATTTTGATGGCATTTCAGCTTAGAAACAAGACATCCTGGGTTTGGCCCTCATAAATAAATGGCCAATCAGTCAAGAAAATAGGCATAGTAACAACATTGTAACATTATCATAACATAAAACGTATAAATGCTATTATATAATAGCATGAAAGCATAACAAGTTACTATTTGGGAGCTTTAAACATTTCACTTTGAACTTGAATTCAACTTCTTTGAATCCCTTCCCATTCACTTCCTTGCAACTTCTCAAGCCTAGATGCAACAAGATAACCATGCTACATCAACTAATTCTCAATGAGCTCTCTTAATGTTACTGGAACCCTAAAAATTCATATTTCGTATGCTTGATTCAAACTTGAAAACATAACCTTTTCGTTACTAATTCATGTATGATGAATCCATTTTTACCATTGGATTCATGAAATTCCAACCCCTAATATCCTTTTCCATTTGGCCGAACTCCCCCTCTCAAGGAGTAAGTGAAGGAATTTCATGATTTCATCCTTAAAACTCATGCAAACTTACTTTCTTACATTATTTACATGTTTCCTCTTGCTTTACTTTTATGAAAACATCCTCCCCCACATGCATACTATCCTTGGTGTCACGCCTCATATCTAGACCCATTTTCCATGTAGTAGACTCAATTTTAGTCTATTAATGCTTGATTAGAGACTTGATTATATAAAACAACTTAAACCAAATTTTTTTTAATTTTCGGGTACTATTCCTTTGGTTAATCTCATTTTACGCAATGAAATTTGAAAATTCATAACTAAATCAAGAAAAATCATATTGAGGTGATTCAAGTCTCTAACAATAAATTAAAAGATTATATATATGGAAAAAATATTTAACAAGGAAAATATTTGGTCAATTCTTACAGTAAATTTGTATAAGTTTCACTGTAGCAATGATTATTTTAGAAAATTCTTGACTCTGACCATAACTTTGAAAAATTACCATAAATCATACACAACTCCAAATTGAGCGACCTTAATGTCTATGGAAAGCTACACATGTCTAGTTTTTAAAAATATAAAAAAACTCATACATTCAACATATCGAGGTCTATACAGTACTTTAAATTCCCAACAGTGCTCAGGAAAGTCTCTTGCATTCTTCCAACTTTCCAAAATACACACTAATATATACATACATAGCCATAACTTGCCTTTATCTTACATGATACTCCAAAAAAAAACCCATAGAAACATATTAATATGAAAACACAGTATGATGATGTCCTATAAGATTTTACCTAACATCTCACCTAAGTATCATTATCTTGAACATTAACTTGCTTCTCCTTGCCTTTCCTTTCTTGGGTAATCTTATCATAACTTGACCCTAAAATTTGTTAGACATTTGAAAAGGGGTGATATTCAAAGAATCTCAGTAGTAACTACCATACATACTAATATATTATCATACATCGTAAACTTTCATGAAACATATATTAAACTTTCATTTAAAGTCAATTGTGCACAAACATTTTCTAAAAATTTGGGCAGCACCTCCCCTTAAATTATAAACATTCCTAGGTCAAATACCCTTTAAACAACATATCCAATTAATTCAATCCATCACAAAACATCAATTCAATCAACAATTACATCAAATAAGCATGTTGACAATAATAACAATATATATGCATAATGTGGTTAGTTAACTACCTTGTGGCTTTCCAATAACTTTCAAACCTTGTACACCTCTTCTTTGGTCTTGAAACCCTTCTTTGAATCCTAATACATCACAAAATATGGTCATTAACTACTGATTTCACTATCTTTTCCAATTAGTATGCTTACTAACCTTAAAATTCCAAATTGAATTCTTTTGGGTTTTTCTTGTATAACATACTTGTTCCTATCTATTTTGGACCCAAGGAATCCATTTCTGGAGTCAAAATTTTGAAATTCCTTCTCTATTAGAAAACCTAGGCTGGCCAAAATTAATGGAAAAATTGTAGAAAATTATTTGCTCCATGAATCTTACACTAGCTTAGGTTTTCATGCATTCTAGTGCATATTCTACCCTTTTCCTTTGGTTATTTGGCCATAGCTCAACTTTCTCTCTCTACTCTCTCTCATGGACAAAAATTTTAGAGGAAAAAGAGGAAGAAAAACTCCATGAAAGGACTCCTAAACACTCAAGAACACAAGCTAATGATCATGGAAGCTTACCTTGATGTTTTGGCCTTCAACTTTCTCTTCTTGCTCTTCCTTTCTCCTTTGTGTAATTTGCTCTCTTCCTCTCAATATGCTTTTGTCCAAACGTGAAGAATGAAGGCAAATGAAGACTAACTACACTTAAAGTCATCACTTGGAGGAAAGAGATGAAAGGAAGGAATAGTAACATTAGTTAAGTAAACTAAACTTGGTTAACTTTAATGAGCTTTTGAGAAAGTTCCCTCCTTGTCCTCTTCAGTGTGTAGCACATCCTTTGTCCTCATTTTTGGCCAAAAATTGCTTCATAAAGTTTAATGGACCAAAATACCCTTTACCAATTAAATTTATCGTACCGATTAGATATTTTTGCCAAAATTGTCATTAAAATAGTACAGTATTATCCAATAATTACTTTTAGTTCAAAATAATTATTTTGATTCAAAATATATTTTATGAAGGCCCCTTATTTTTTTTAAATTAATACTACCTCTTCCTGTAGTCCAAACTGACTATTATTAGGTAAAATATCAATATTAAATCCTAATTACCCAATAAATACTATTTTGACCTTTATAAATTTTATACTATATTTCATTGAACTTAGCTCATTGAGAGCTTCATTTTGACTATAATTTTTCATATTTACAAAAATACCCTTGACCTAAGGGTAATTTATAATTTTTAAAACTTTTGGGTCATTAGATGTAATATTTCCCAAAATTCATAAACTTTCTTAATGTTCCCAGCGTCCACCGGCTGCTTTTTTCTTTTTTTTCCCTTTTGTTTCTTTTTTTCAGGGTATAATTATTATTTTTTTTCTTTTTTCTTCCAATCGATATAATTAACCCCTTTATCCTATTTTATACCAAACTGTGTATGTATATTTTTGCAAATTTCTTATAGATTTTAACATATTGAACCTTGAATATCTAGAAAAAAAATTTCAAGATATTACATTTCTGCCCCCTTAAAATAAATTTCGTCCTCAAAATTTAAAACATACCTCAGGTAAATATTTCTGAATACTTCTGTCTCATATCTGATTTCATCTCCCAAGTTGCTTCTTCTGGGGTGAAGCTCTTCCAGACCACATTTACTAGAGTAATGTCTTTGTTCCTTAGCTGCATGACTTGATAATCTATAATCTTTTCAGGTATAACATTAAAACATAGATTATCTTGTAAGTTAATGCATTCATATTCTATAATGTGTAAAGGATCGGGTTGATATTTCTTTAGCTGGGAGATATGGAAAACATCATGTATTTGACTCAAATTTGGTGGTAAGGCTAATTTATAAGCTACAGGTCCAGCTTTTGAGAGAATTTTGAAAGGTCCTATATACTTGGGACTAAGCTTTTTGGTCTTAAGTGATTGACCAACTCTAGTCATAGGAGATACTTTGAGGAAAACATGATCTCCTATTTGGAATTCTAACGGCTTCCTCCTTTTATCTGCATAACTCTTTTGCCTGCTTTGAGCTGTTAGTAATTTCTTTCTTATTATTTCAATTTGTCTGGAGGTCTGGTCAACAATTTCTAGACCAAACAATTGTCTCTCACCTAACTCCATCCAACATAATGGGGACCTGCACTTTTTGCCATACAATGCTTCATACGGAGCCATCTGAATACTGGAATGATAACTGTTGTTATATGCGAATTTTGCTAGTGGTAAGTATATATCCTAGTTTCCCTTCATCTCAAGTCCCTTCATCTTAAGCACACAAGCCCTCAGCATATCCTCTAGTGTCTGAATTGTTCTCTCAGTTTGTCCATTTGTTTGTGGATGATATGCTGTACTGAATCTCAATTTAGTTCCTAAGGCTTGTTGCAATGACTTCCAAAAGTTCAACGTAAACCTTGGATCATGATTTGAAAGAATATTGCTTGGTACTCCATGAAGTCTCACTACCTCTTTAACATATAATTGTGCCAATTTATCTAGTGTATATGTTGATCTCATGGCTAGGAAACGGGTTGACTTTGTGAGGCTATCCACTATAACTCAGCCAGCATCATATCCTGATGACATCCTGGGTAATCCCATAATGAAGTCCATTGATATACCATCCTACTTCCATTCAGAGATATCTAAAGGCTACAACATTCCTACTAGCTTCTGATGTTCTATTTTAACTCTTTGGCATTCCAAGCACTTAGACACATACTGAGTAATATCACTTTTCATCCCAGGCCACTAAAACAATTTTCTTAAATCATGATACATTTTTGTAATACCTAGGTGAATAGTGTATTTACTTTGATGTGCCTTTGCCAGTATCTTTTCCTTTAATTCTGCTACTGGAGGAACATATACTCTCTTCTAAAACTTGATTAGACCATCATTTGTCACATTGAATTCCGCATTTCTCCCTGGCTCATATTTTCTTTAACTACCTTTACAAATCCATCATTCAGTTGGGCTTTCATTAAATCTTGTAAAAATTCATTACCAATTGGAGAAACAAGTACATATCTCTAAAATCTTCTAGCATTTTCATTTCATGGATCATCATGTAGGCTATATGAATAGTTTTTCTACTGAGTGCATTAGCCACTACATTAGCTTTCCCTGGATGGTACTTTATAGAATGATCATAATCTTTTAATAATTCCATCCAGCGCCTCTGCCTTGCATTCAATTCTTTCTGATCTTCTAAATATTTGAGGCTTTTGTGATCACAGAACACTTCTACAGTCCCACCGTAGAGAAAATGCCTCCATATCTTTAAAGTATGAACAACAGCCGCAAGTTCTAAACATGCGTAAGATAGTTTTCTTCATGTGGTTTTAATTGTCAAAAAGTGTATGCTACTACTCTACCATTATGCATTAAAACACAACTCAATCTGTGCTTACTTGCATCTATGTACAAAAGGTTCTTTAGAATTAGGTATAGTTAATACAGGTGGGGTAGTTAACTTGCACTTCAGTTCATTAAAACTATTTTCGCAATTCCTATCCCACACAAAAGGTGTATTCTTTCTAATAAGTTTTGTAAGTGGCAATGCAATTCAAGAAAAGTCCTATATAAATCATTTGTAATAACCTGCTAAACCAAGGAAACTTCTTAGTTCAGTGACAGTCTTGGGTTGCTCCCACTTTAGGATAGCATCAACTTTACTTGGGTCTACTGCAACCCCGTCCTTGGAAACAACATGCCCTAAGAACCATACTTCTGTGAGCCAAAACTCACACTTGCTCAGTTTAGCATACAATTTATTTTCTTTTAAAATAGACAAGACTATTCTCAAATGCATCTCATGATCCTCTAAAGATTTGGAGTACACTAAAATATTATCAATGAAAACTACCACAAACAGATCTAAGTAGGGCCGAAAAATCCTATTCACATAGTCCATGAATATTGCTGGGGCATTCGTTAGACTAAATGGCATCATTAAAAATTTATAATGCCAATAACAAGTTCGAAAAGCAGTTTTGGGAACATCATCTACCTTAACCTATAATTGATGATATCCAGATCTTAAATCGGTTTTTGAAAACATAGTAGCTCTTGCCAACTGATCTAGCAAATCACCAATTCTAGGTAAAGGATATTTGTTTTTAATAGTAACTTTGTTTAGTTCCTTATAGTCAATACATAGTCAAAGGCTCCCATCTTTTTTTTTTTTACAAATAACACTGGAGCACCCCAAGGAGAAACACTTGGCCTGATGAAACCTTTTTCCAATAGCTCCTCTATCTGTTTCTTTAATTTTGCTAATTCAGGTAGTGCCATTCTGTATGGTGCCTTTGATATTGGACTTGTTCTTAGCACAAGGTCTATAGAAAACTCTACCTCTCTTTCAGGTGGCAAGTCTTTAAAATCCTTAAAAAACACTTCAGGAAAATCTCTTACTACTGGTATTTCTTTAATCCCCTCATCAACCTCAACATTTGCTGAAAAGAAAACCAAATAGGCTTGACATCCTTTCCTCAAGCATCTCTCAGCTTAAGCGGTCGAGATGAAATTTAGCTTAGCCTTAGTATTTGGGATTCTTTCTAGAGTAGGTAAGATTAAGGCTTTGTTTTTACAATCAAGGAGAATGTTATTGGTGGAAGGCTAGTTCATGCCTATTATAACATCTATATCTGGAAATGGCATGCATATGAGATCTAGTGTGGTGCAACAATATTCATATTGGATAATGCAATTTAGGTAGACATGGGATGTAATGGCATGGTTACCCATGGGTGTGGACACATGTGTTGAATCTAGAGTTTTGATGATTCCAAACCAACATTCAAGAGCATGGAATGAAGATATCAAAGGAGCTCAAAATGTTTCAAGTGAAGAAGTTCTGAGTAATCTGTGCAAGATTTGTTGTAGAACCATTAGTTATGTTTAAATATGGGTAAAATACTTTGATTTAATGAAAAGATGTTTTAAAACCTTGATTTTATGTTAAATCATGAAATATTTGAGAAATACCCACCAACAGACGAGGCTTGAAAAGTTTATATTGAATTGTCATATTGGAAATTCGAACTTTGACTTTGGAAATTCGAATTTCGAGCTAAAACTGAATAAGTCTGAAGAGATACCTCTCTGACAGACGAATTTTGATTTTCCAAAATTTGAATTTTCATTAGTGTCTGAAAGAAGCTTTTGAGCAACAGACGAACTTTGGGTTTTGAACATTCGAATTTCAGATAAAATGCAACTTATGAAAACTAAAGAAATCCGTTTGAAATAATGTCAAAGTTCATTTGAAATCAAGAATATATTGAGTTTCAAAATTACTCACTGACAGACGAACTTTGAACATGAAAATTCGAATTTCAGAAGCTAAAGTTGTGAGTCTATTAAAATGATATGATGACATACGAAGGACAGTGTTTACAAATTCGAATATTGAAGTAAATCCGAAAAGAAGTCTCTCTGACAGACGAACTTCACTCTTTTAAAATTCGAATTTTGAAAGAAAATGAACTACTGTGCTTCTTGAGCATGCTACGGACAGACGAATTTTGGGGTTCCAAAATTCAAATTTTGAGGGCACTATAGCAAATTGTAAATACTGTTCACACTTAACAGAAAAACTTTCTTCTTGAAAATTCGTATGTCACAAAATGGAAACATTTTCTAAGTTTCAAAATTTGAATTTCACTTCATGAATAGACGAACTTCAGTATTTCAATGTTGGAAGCTT
The DNA here is from genome assembly GCA_026686845.1 of Adenanthera pavonina. Classification (NCBI taxonomy): domain Eukaryota; kingdom Viridiplantae; phylum Streptophyta; class Magnoliopsida; order Fabales; family Fabaceae; genus Adenanthera; species Adenanthera pavonina. The sequence goes on along the minus strand of JAIVEN010000019.1, from coordinate 1,731,587 downwards.
TAACCTTTGGTTCCTTCGAAATTCGTCTGTTGACCAACCGAAATTCAAATTTCAGTATGTCAGAAGCATTAAATGTGGTTGGTTAGCGGATAGTTTTTCAGAGTAACCGTTGGATAACTTCCCCAACGGATAGATTTTGTCTCTAACGAATAGTTGGGACCTAAATCTATAAATATAACATCATTTGAAGTTGTGGGTAACGAATCAAACTTTGTATATACTGAAATTCTACCAAATCTCCTACTCAAAGACTTTTACCCTCTTACTTCAATACTTGTACTTCAACTTTCATATTCACTCTATTCAAGAGAGTTTCATCTTTGTAAACAATCTAATCTTCATCTGGAAGATAGATTTTCTTGTGAGGAGATATCACAAGGGATTGTAAAGCACTTTGTGAAAGTGCAGAGAGTGATTGAGTGAGCTCTAGAAAACAGAGCACAAGCTGTGTACTGTGGCATTAGCAAGAAGCCCGTTGAATTCTTGCAGTATAGTGGAAAATCTCAAGTGGTGACTTGGGGACTGGACGTAGGTCAAGTGGAGAGACCGAACCAGGATAAATATAAGAGTTTTTCTTCTCCCTATCTCTACTCTTTCATCTTACTGCTTTATACTCTGTTTTTCTGTCATACCTTGCTTTCTTCATTGTTTTCACCTTGTGCAGAAAATTTTCAAACTTCTCAATTCACCCTCCTCTTGGGAAGTCAGCCTAACTAACAACATGAAGATCATAAGGTAACTCAGTAATATATAGACCTAATCCTTTGGCACACTTATAAGAAATGAATGAATGATTAGCACCTGAATCAAACAAAGCATATACAAGATAATCATTAACTTTAATCATACCTTCTTTAAGATCAGGTGACTGTTGGGCCTCGTGCTACGTAAGAGCAAAGACCCTTCCCTGTGCCTGGGGTTTGGTATGAGCCATATCCACTCTGCAATCTCTAGCATAGTGCCCAACCTTGCCACATTGATAACATACATCCTGCCTAGTTAGTCGTGGTCTATCGCCATGAGCTTTACCACATTGATCACATGCTGGAGCTTCCCTGGCTTCTCTTTATATATCTCTCTGCATTGTTCATCTTCCTCCTTTTCTACCACTCCTTTTACCCCTTCTATTGAAATCGTTCTAAGGCTTCTTTCTCTTTTTACTTGGTTCACCTTCTTTAATTATAGTCCTTCTTGTACCAGCTGGAGCAGTGGACATAAAACCTTTATGATTCACACTTCCTTCAGTGATCCTACTAACATAAACCAATGTATTAAACTCTCGAATTCTCATCGGAGCAACTCTTTCTCTTATGGCTAATTTCAAACCTCTTTCCAGCTTTTCGGTCTTCCACCATTCGTCATCATGTTGCTACAAGTGTATGGAATATCTAGACAATTGAATGAAAGTAGCCACATATTCATCTACTGATTGATTCTCAACTTGTTTGAGCATAATGAATTTGGCTTCTTTTTCATCTCTACCTAACCTTGGGAAATACTTGCCATAGAAATATTCAAGAAATGTCTCCCATGTTAATGGGATATTTCGAGCTTGTAGAATCAATTTAGTGGTGCGCCACCATCTGTCTACTTCTTTTTCTAGCATGTACGTGGCTAATAAAGCTTTCATCTCAGTATCACAATCCATCAGCCAAAATATTTTCTCTAAGCTTAGTATCCAGTCCTTAGCAACTTGTACATCAAATTTCCCTTCAAATGATGGAGGACAGTACTTTTTGAACCATGCTACTATATTTTGTTGGTGAGCAAAATCAACTGTTGCACCTACTATTGGATTAACTGGCATTACTTGTGGCTCAGGTTGTGGCTGTGGCACTGGAGGCGGTTCCTGTACTCTTGCCTCCTGCAGCTATCTTTGATTTGCTATTGTCCTTTGTAAGTCCTCAATTACTTGCCGTTGTTGATCCAAACGATCAATTATAATCTGTAGGGGATCAACTTGTTGCATACTCTCTTGTTGAGGAGTGATCTCTCGACTTTGTCTTCTAGTGCGAGCCATTCTTATCTATAAAATAATTGAAATTATGAACATATAGCAATATTACTCAGAGAATATATTTATATAAACATAGCATTTTATTCACATATCAAAACTTTGTACATGCTATATTTAGGGTCATTCATACATCAGTCCTTTTTCTTTTAACTATGCTATCTGTTCTATCATATACATCACACTATCTATGATTACCTATACTTTAAATCCAAAATTACAGTCAACTACCTTGGAAAAAAAATTGCAGTCAACTAAAGTTCTATACATATATACATATCCATAGTTAGATACTTCACATCAAGTCAAAGAAGAACTAGAACTATCATGAACATAAGCTGACACTGAATCCTCTTGTGGGTCCTCTTCCGAATCATCCTCAGACTCATATCCCGAATCCTTAGCTAGTACTTGTTTTTGCACTGGTTGCTGAACTTGATCCACAGAATGTGGCTGTGATCCTGTTGGGTCTATCTCAATCCTCTTCATGTCAACTAGCTCTAGTCTTAACTTTTCATGATGAATCAACTCACTGACACAAGCATGTAGATTTTCAAGGCAATATCATCTAAGTTCTTCTTTTACCGGCAACCAGTAATCCTCATCCTCCGGTAATAAAGTAAGTACTACCTCTATCCATGCAGTATCAAGAAACTGTCGACCTTGTGTCTCCATATGGTCATGTAAATCCCTTACTGAATCCAAGAAAGTCAGAATAGGGGATTCCCAGAAAACTTGATGACTCTCAAGATATATCTTAGTAACTATATCTACCACCTCGAGTAACTCACTACTTGATTTGGTAGGTATATGGGAGGAGTTTGGCACACCATAACATTCTGAGATTAGCCTTTTTCCTTTGCCCTTATCTTTCTTGTTCTCACTTTCCTCTTTCTCTTTCTTTTTCTTCTTCAAATTGGCCTCAACATAATATATCCTAATACAATGTGTCACACTCTCAAACTCTCTGCCTTCTAACTTGGCCTTAATCTCTGTCCAAAACTCATCATTAGGTATCTCCCTGAGCATAGTATCAATCCATAGTTGTTCAGGATACCTGGTCCCCAATCTCTCTAGTCATAAAGGACAGAACTCTATTAGGACCCTCTCAGTAAACCCCGTATGCTCTAGAGAACTTCCTCACGATCCTATAGACTATCATCTCAATATCTGGTGGTCTATTATCTGGGGAGTTATCTGGATTCTCCAAAAATGCTAACTCCCAGTCTACATCCTTATAAACCTCTACTCCTAATACTTGAGGAGGCTCCTCCATAGGTACCTCATAATCCTCATTATATATGGGGTCTACAATCATTGGCTGTTCCAAAGGTATCTCATTAGAGCTAGTACTTTCGTCTCCAGGAGGTCCTGATGGTCCGAGGTGTGGCTCAGATTGATAGTCAATCCTTGATATTTGTGGATTCAGACATCTGCCCAACCACAATAACAACTAGTTAATAGACTAACTTAAAAGGAAATAACAAATAAATATTACATTTATTTATTATAATTTCCTTTCCAACTATATTAATCTAGGGCCAAAACTTTATGCTCTGATATAAAAAATGTCATGCCTCACATTTAGACCCATTTCCCATGTAGTAGACTCTATTATAGTCCATTAATACTTGATTAGAGACTTGATTATATAAAACAACTTAAACCAAATTTTCTTTTTATTATTTGGGTACTATTCCTTTGGTTAATCTCATTTTACTCGATGAACTTTGAAAATTCATAACTAAATCAAGAAAAATCATATTGAGATGATTCAAGTCTCTAAAAATAAATAAAAAATTATATACATGAGAAAAATACTTAACAGGGTAAATACTTGGCCAATTTGTAGAGTAAATTCGTATAAGTTTCACTGTAGCAATGATCATTTTAGAAAATTCCTGATTCTGACCATAACTTTGAAAAATTACCATAAATCATACACAACTCCAAATTGAGCGACCTTTATGTCTATGGAAAGCTACACATGTCTAGTTTTTAAAAATATAAAAAAAACTCATACATTCAACATATCGAGGTCTATACAGTACTTTAAATTCCCAACAGTGCTCAGGAAGGTCTCTTGCATTCTTCCAACTTTCCAAAATACACACTAATATATACATACATAGCCATAACTTGCCTTTATCTTACATGATACTCCAAAACAAGAGAAACATATTAACATGAAAACACAGCATGATCATGTCCCATAAGATTTTACATAACATCTCATATAATAATATCAACCTAAGTATCATTATCTTGAACATTAATTTGCTTCTCCTTGCCTTTCCTTTCTTGGGTAATCTTGCCATAACTTGACCCTAAAATTTGTTAGACATTTGGAAAGGGATGAGATTCAAAGAATCTCAGTAGTAACTACCATACATACTCATATATCATCATACATCGTAAACTTTGTTGAAACATACATTAAACTTTCATTTAAAGTCAATTGTGCACAAACATTTTCTAAAAATTTGGGCAGCACCTCCCCTTAAATTATAAACATTCCTAGGGTCAAATACCCTTTAAACAACATATCCAATCAATTCAATCCATCACAAAACATCAATTCAATCAACAATTACATCAAATAAGCATGTTGACAATAATAACAATATATATGCATAATGTGGTTAGTTAACTACCTTGTGGTTTTCCAATAAATTTCAAATCTTGTACACCTCTTATTTGGTCTTGCAACCCTTCTTTGAATCCTAATACATCACAAAATATGGTCATTAACTACTGATTTCACTATCTTTTCTAATTAGTATGCTTACTAACCTTAAAATTCCAAATTGAATTCTTTTGGGGTTTTCTTGTACAACATACTTGTTCCTATCTATTTTGGACCCAAGGAATCCATTTCTGGAGTCAAAATTTTGAAATTCCTTCTCTATTAGAAAACCTAGGCTGGCCAAAATTAATGGAAAAATTGTAGAAAATTATTTGCTCCATGAATCTTACACTAGCTTAGGTTTTTGTGCATTCTAGTGCATATTCTACCCTTTTCCTTTTGTTATTTGGCCATAGCTCAACTTTCTCTCTCTACTCTCTCTCATGGATGAAAATTTCAGAGGAAAAAGAGGAAGAAACACTCCATGAAAGTACTCCTAAACACTCAAGAATACAAGCTAGTGATCATGGAAGCTTACCTTGATGTTTTGGCCTTCAACTTTCTCTTCTTGCTCTTCCTTTCTTCTTTGTGTAATTTGCTCTCTTCGTCTCAATTTGCTTCTATTTAGATGTGAAGAATGAAGGCAAATGAAGACTAACCACACTTAAAGTCATCACTTGGAGGAAAGAGATGAAAGGAAGGAATAGTAACATTAGTTAAATAAACTAAACTTGTTTAAGTTTAATGAGCTTTTGAGAGAGTTCCCTCCTTGTCCTCTTTAGTGTGCAGCATGTACTTTGTCCTCATTTTTGGCCAAAAATTGCTTCATAAAGATTAATGGACCAAAATACCCTTTATCGATTAAATTTATCCGTACCGATTATATATTTTTGCTAAAATTTTCATTAAATTGGTACAGTATTATTCAATAATTACTTTTAGTCCAAAATCATTATTTTGATTCAAAATATATTTTAGTAAGGCCCATTATTTTTTTTTTGAATTAATACTACCTCTTCCTGTAGTCCTAATTGACCATTATCAGGTAAAATATGAATATTAAACACTAATTACCCAATAAATATTATTTTGACCTTAATAAATTCTATACTATATTCCATTGGACTTAACTCATTGAGAGTTTTACTTTGACTATATTTTTTTATATTTACAAACATACCCTTGATCTAAGGTCAATTGATAATTCTTAAAACTTTGGGGTCATTAGGTGTAATTTTTCCCAAAATTTATTAACTTCTCTTAATCTTCCCTATGTCCACCAGCTACTTTTTTCCTTTTTTTTTTTCTTTTTTTTTACTTTTTTTTAGTGGCAAAATTATCATTTTCCATTTTTCCTTCAAATTGAGATAATTAATCCCTTTGTCCTATTTCATAGCAAATAATGTATGTCCATTTTTGTAAATTTTTTATAGATTTTAAAATATTGAGTCTTGAACATCTAAGAAAAAATTTCAAAATATTACACTTGATCTAAACTTAAACCCTAGGAGGAGGGGGAAAAACTCATATAACCTAATTCAAAACCCATAGAAAACTAACTTGAAATTAAAGGACAAACTTATCTTTAGCTTACTTAGTTGCCTTTTACCTTGCTTCTTTCCTTTTTTCCTTCTTCTTCCTTCCTCCTCCTTTATCTCTCTCAAATTTTCTGCACATTCTCTCTCTCTTCCTTTAGCATATTTCAGCTAAGATAAGGGGGGTAAAGGGCATTTATAAACCTCACAAATTGATCCCAACCATTCATTCTTACTTTGATCCCATGGCCAAGGTTAGTTTCTTCTTAGGGTTTTTTTTCTTTATTGATAAAATATTCCTCCAAAACATGTGCTTAATTTTGGCCAATAGGAGGAGGACAAATACCCTACTATCTTGTATATTTTATTTAGTGCAAATCAATTATATATCAATTACTTTGAGTCTAGACATTTTCCTGGTATTTTATAGCATTTACTCATATTATTTATTTATTAATATGCACATGATATATACTAGTTTGAGATCTATATTTATCTTATTAATTGTCTCAAATTGTATTTCACCTGAGGTCCACATGCTTTCTTTTCCCTTTTTCTTTTTGTGGGGCCTACAATTCTTTTTCTTTTTACTATTATGTTCCTTTATATTTTGCAGTTTGTATCATTTTCAAATTGTACCTTTTAAGCTCAATTCATGCTTTTAGCATGATCTAGTATATCAAGAGGTCCATTTCCACATATATATTATTTTCCTAAATTTTTTAAAATAATTGTAATTAAGGACCGAATTTGCAGTTTATTCCAATTAAGCACCATACTTAACTCCTTCTAGGACCATAATGGAAATTTATTCCTTCTAAAGATCAAACATGTGAAATTACCATTTTACTCCTTATAGTATTCTTATAATATTTCACACGTGGCATCTTTTTCAATCATGCTTTTAGCATATTCATACAAGGCACATCATAATCTTTCTTTAAACATAGTAATAAAAATGAGGACATTACACGATTTGATCATAAAAATCCCCAAATTTGAGATCTTCAAGTTTGATATTACTTTTGTAAGTTCTAATGCCATAAATGTGATATTTTATTCACAAAAAATTATAAAACCTTGAAAATAATATTATATATATATATATATTTTTTTTGGTAAACCATGAAGCTAGAAAATGTAATCAATGTGGAATCGAACACAAGAGATGCTCTAGAATCTAATCTAATTAAAATTATGGATCTAATTTGATTGAAGAAATTGAATAATAACCAACTAAAGAGTTGGAATTGAACCCTATTGAAGAAGAATCTAACCTTGTCGAGCACATGGAATCAGAACGAACCTTGGAGTTGGAACTGGATCCTATTGAAATAGGATATAATCCCATTGAGATCACAGAATCGGATTCAAGCAAAGCAGCAAAGTCTAATCCAATTAACGCCACAAAATCAAATCTCGTTGAGTTGTAGAATTAGATCCAAGCGAAGTAGAAGAATATGACTATGGTGATCCTTATGACTTTGTGTGGTGGGTGGAATATTAAGAATGTGAAGTTGATAAAATAGAAATGAGAAACGCTATGTGAAGGCATTGTCTAGAGGTTGAGAAATAGATCCACCCAATCAGCCACTTCTTAAAAAATGTTCAAAACCTAAAAAAAGAATTGGATTGGAACATATTTTCAAGAATATGAGTGGGTTGCTACTTTGTTTCATATGCTCCTGAATGACAACTTCTGGGAATCGATAAAGTTGAACATTAGGTTAGATATTGACATGTTGTTTGAAAATTGTATGGCTGAAGTCAAGCATCAAGAGGAGCAAAGGATTAAGAATAACTATAGAAAGACAATTTTATTTTCTCAATTTTCAAATATGTGAAGTACATATCATATTGGTCATAGTAAACTGGAAAAAAAGGGTCATATTTGAAGGGTCCTTTAAAAGCCATCAAGCTACTGGAAGAATGTCTTTATGCCATTTTGTGATTATTTTGGTTTCTACTATTTAAGTTTTCAATGTATCCTGATTAGTGTACAAGACTGTGTGATTTTATTTTACAATATATGCACTTTCTTTCATATATATATATATATGTGCATAATATGCATGCATGAGAACTATTTTATTTTAGTGGGAGCTCCTAGATATTAAGTCTTCTAAGAGAAAATTATTTGGATAAAACCTTGGTAGGTAGTGATGACGATACTAGGATACGTACAATGGGGCTAAACAAATGTAGACTCTCGATCATAAGCTTAATAGGGTTGTTATTATTTTATTTAATGTAAGATGCAAATGAAAGATGTTATATATTTGTGATAAATCTATGCTATAACTATATAGTTTGGCTAGTAAGAGCATCATGGCTAAGTTGAACAAAGAAAGTAAGCTGAATGAGGATAATTGCGATATCTGGCATTAAAAGGTATCTTATATACTTAAGGAACAAGATGTCATGGAACCATTGACCACTGTTCTAGTTGAACTTGAGCTTAGAAGCAACTTAACACCTAAGAGACATAAAGGCTTTCTTGACCTAGAAAAAGAAGAATTAGCAGTAATAACCTTGTTAAGCACCTTGGTCGATGGTTTGATGAGTGAATATGAAAAATATTTGACTTTGCAGACTATGTTGATAGCCTTGAAAGATAAGTTAGGTGATACTTTTGCTGCAAAGATGAGAAGACTCACAATCAAGTTCAATACTTATAAGTTGCATCCAAACACTCGTAAGAAGTAGTATCTTTGTGAAATGTCAAACATGATTCGAGAGTTGAAGGTAGTTGGGCACATGCTATCTTATGAACAACAAGTTCAAGTTGTCATAAGATCTCTTCTTGGTAGCTACGAGCACTTGAACATAAACTTGACCCATAATGAGAATATCGTCACTTTTGACTAGGGTGGAAACAAGCCAGGTTAAGCCAAGCTTTGGCTAAACAAGCCAAGCATATATTATAGGCATAGAGCCCTTAGCTTGTTAGCTGTATAATGCTATGTTTTAGGCTTAGGTTTGAGCTTTTAAAAGGCTTGGCTTTACTTGATGCCTATTTAACGGCATACAAAACTAGTAAACTTTTAAATAGGTTTAATGGTCTAGGCCTTGATGGAGTAAGACCATAAACAATTTTCTTTCTTTCCATTTTATGTTCAAGATAATTTCTTACTATTACAAAGTCCTTGATGTTAATTCGGAATACTTTTTAACTACTATAATATTAAAATAGATGCCAATAAAAACTTGACCAACTAGGAACCAAAATAAAATGTTTAAATGGCAAACAAACTTTCTTCAATATCAATCAATTACACATGTGGTCTAATCTAGGATTCTCTACACCATTTAATAACAAATATATTTATATTCAAGCCCCTATTTTCCCAATAAACCTTCAAGTAAATTTTAAAAAAAAGAAATTAAAAAGAAACATTCATGAAAAAAGAAAGAAAAATTAGAAGCTTTTACCTTACAGTATTTTACATAATTGCCATTCAGTTTCTAAAATAATTTCAATGTGGTGAAGTCCAGTTGCTTTAATGTTCAAACTATAACTTTCAAATTTTGTTTTGATAAAAAAATACATGTTAGATTCAAAATTCACCTTAAAATAAATAGAAAAAAATTCAAGGCACAGACGGTAGTATTTCTTAGGTACACAAGTAATAATATAGTGTCCATTCTAGAGGTCATTCATAGTCTTTAAAATTCATTTAAATTATATAGTATATTATATTACATAAAAATAATATAAAAAATCAAAAAGAAACATAAATAAGGCTGCCATGATAGGCTATATGCCATGCTTTAAGTAAATTAGCATGCCAGTAAGCCTATTCCTTGCCTATTTTATTAAAAAGGCTAGGCCAGGCTAGACCATAGGTCCCTAATAGAAGCATGGCCTATTTCCACCTCTACTTTTGATGATGTGGCAAGGCATTTGGAACTGGAAGATAAATGTCTAGAGGCTTATAAATCTTTTGGACATGCTTATGTATTAGAAGAAACTAGTCCCTTTAACACTAAGCCTAGGGAAGAGAAGGGAAAGAATTTCCAGAAGAAAGGAAAAAGAGGCAGCCCTAAGATTTAGAAGGGCAATAGATCCTTTAAGAGGAAGGGGAAAATAGGCACTAAGAAGGCTGACTTGTCTAAGGTCAAATGCTATGCCTATCAGAAGATGGGACACTTTGCTTGGTACTACCCTGAGCAACACAAGATATTACTCCTGAGCAACACAAGATATTACTGGAACTCATACTGTTCATCATTAATATGTTTGCAATACTATTTTTCTAATCAAGTCTTATTCTTTTTTATGGATCATAGACTCAGGTGTCACAGACCACATGAGCTAGGATTGAGAATCTTTTGTACAATACCAATAGGTTGCTTAAGCATAGCAGGTGGCTGTTCATTACAAACTAGCTTTGCATAGTGAAAAGACCCTTGACAACTGTGTTGAGGGTTCTGAAATTTAAATGCTAGGTGCAAATGATTTGTAGTAATATAGGGTGCAACTTAGGTTATTTTCACTCCAAAGGTAACTAGATGATATGAATGAAATGAGTGTGTTTTAGAACTAGAATTGATGCTCTTAAATTAACTAAAGATGTAATGATTAAACTAAAACTAAGAATATAAATCTAAATGCAAACTAAGATGAAATGAATTAATGCAACTAATTAAACTATGATGCAACCAATATGCAAAGACTAAATGCAAGTAAATAATATGAAACCAAGAGAATAAACTAAGTCTTAAATGTAATAAAATGTGAACCAAATTGCCTAAATGCAATTGACCTAAAACTAACTAATTAAATGCAACTACAAATGCTACCTACCATGCTAATGAACTAATGCAAACAAAAATTATCTATAGACTAGGTGAGATTTTAAGCAAAGTAATTCCTATATGCAAATGCCAACTACAAATTATGATTTGGTGGGCTTGCAAACAAATAAAATGAAAATTAAAAGAAGGGAAGGAATTCAAAATTCACAAGAAAGGAAAAGGGAAAAGGAAATTCAACAAACCAAATGCTAGAAATCAAAGGGAATTAAAAAGTAAGTGGAATGGTGAATCAACTATGGGTTTGGAAAAAGGGTATTGGGCTTATCCTAACCTAATCCAAAATATTAATTATGATTAGGATGTGATTAATTAAGTTAATTAACTAGTCTAGACACTTATCAATTGATTAGAGACCTAAGAGGAACTTGTCCAACGAACCTTTAACCACTTGGATCAACATATTGATCGTGTTAAAATCAAATTGAAGCAAACAAACCAGCTAAGAATAGAAAGACATGAACTGAAAAGGACAATAAAAGAGGTTGCACAAAGTTAAAGAATTAGGAAGAGATGAGATGTTGATCAAGAAGTGAAGACCTTACAAGAACTTATCTCTTAGACCCTTGCTATTAACACCACAAAGGGAAACTATTTGTGTGATTGGATTGCCCAAGTGGGGTGAATTGGACCAGTAAAATTTTTGTAATGAAGGATGTAACACTCCCCATGATATCTTTCTTGGCATTGTGTGCAGCATCGAAGGAAACAGGACGGAAGAAGGCTCAAGTGGTGCAGAAAAAGAGCTCCATGTCACGGCTTGGAGCAGAGCTACTGCGGTGAGAGTAAGTCCAGTGGCGTGGTTTCAGTTGAACTTGGTGGCACTGTGGTGAGGTGTGCTGAGGTCGTGGTGAGATTCAGGATTTTTGTTTAAATCTGGATCATTTCGGATGATCGAACATAAAGAAAATGAAAAGAGCGACGGAGGAGAATGCGGGAGCTCTGCTAGGGTTTGAGATTTCTGGCATTTGGGAGTGATTTTCAGACCTTAAGAGCTTGGATTCAAGTTGGTAAGTGTCCTCTACTCCTCCCTATCCATTTTCTTCGGTTGAATTTGGGATTTTTCGGTTATATGTCAAGATTTCCAGTTTGGGATGAAAGCCACTAATTGAAATGGATGAAATAGGGTTAATGAAGTGTGTTGTGGTGTTCTTGTTGCTTGGGTGTGAGTTTTGAAGGGATTTTATGTGTTTAGAGCTTAACCCTAGGTTGTTCTTGGTTGAGATATGAGGAATATGAGTTGTATGGAATTGCGTGATGTTTGAATGGTTCCTAGGAGCTTAATGATGCATGAAAGGGGTGTTGAAACCTTGAGTTAGGCTAAAGTACTGGAATTGTGATGTTTGGATATTTGGTATATATGGTTAATTGAGGTATTATGGTGCTGTTAAGGTTGTTTGGCTACTCGAAGAAGGTTAGTTGTGGGATTGGCGTTCAAGAAAGCTTGTGGAACTCGTGTGAGCATGGTATTGACACTTAAGAAAATCGGGTGTTTGTTTGTATTATATTGTAGGATAGTATGCATATTTGTGTATATATGCATGTTTCTTTTATACCACGATATTAATATGTTTGTGTGTGCTGTTTTCTTTATGTATCATGGTATGCACATAGCTAGATAATGTGATGATGATATTGATATGACATAACATGATGCATACATGACATTGTGATATGATGATGATAACTATATGATATACATGAGCATCACCACATGACATTGTGAGATTGTGATATATGGTGGATTGGGTGGTGATGACAATATGATATGATATATGATGATATGAAATATGATAATATGAGATATGATTAGGGAGGATAAGGATGTGATCTTTGTTGCTAAATCCTCCCCTATGGCCAGGGGAGTTAGGCTGCAGTGGATTGCACCTTCCCTAAATCACCACCAATTCGAGGTGGTCCCAGAGAAGGAGAGCCACGGTCTGAGCACTAGTGTAACCTTTGGTTGGTTTGTATTAGTGTAAGGTGAGCTTGGTGATGTCCCAAAATTAGTCTTCACCGACTGTTGGAAGGGAGTTACCTATATAAAATGTCCTGTTATGACGATAGCCCATGGTTCTAGCTGTGTGCAAGGGAGACATGCATGCTATTCATTTCACATTGCATTCATGAGTTGCATAAGATATATGTATATATATGTGTGTGTATGTGGTTGTTCCCAGTTGCTGAGACAATATCTCACACCCCTCTCCCATGAACTAACCTTTCAGGTGACGGTTCTGGCACTAGTCCGGAGAAGACGCAGGAGTAGCTACGTATGTCGGAATAGGCTACGTAGTTTATGTAGTATTTGTAATATTGGATAATGTATCTTGTGCCAAGTAGGATAGAAGGTTTTGTAATGGATGTATGACATTGATAAGGATTGTTATGGATGGATGTATGTATGGTTATGTATGTGTCTTGTATGATGAAAGTTGGATTTGGTCTGATTGGTGTGTTTTAGAGCCTGTAGCCCGTTTTGTCAAGTAGAGGTTCCAAGGGGTCAAATCTCTGAGAAGTGATTCCTTTGGGGTGAAACCTCTTTGGACAAGTTGGTTTGGGGGTTTTGGACCTATATGGATGGTCTCTGAGTGACCAATTGCTTTTGGTGGCAATTGGAGGTTGTTAGTGGTGAGTTTTGGTCAATAAGTGGCCAAAACGGTGTCAAGGGTCCAGAATCTCCATATGGAGTTGGATTGAGATGAAGTTGGTGTCTATGGATAGTTTGGGACTAGATTGACTTGTAGGAGTTGGAATCAAGTTAATCGGATGTCGGAGTATAAAGTTATGCACATCGGAAGTTCGCTCTAGAGTATGAAAGTTGCTGGTATGAAAACTAGCAGGGGGCACCATGGCGCTAGTGTCCAAACTGCAGTGCCAGTGGAGACTGAAGCAGGTGAAAACAGGGGAGGTCGAAGCCGTGGTGGTATTGTAGAGGCCTCGACCCTAGCCCATTTTTTGGCCTTTTTGGGGTCGTTTCCGCTATTCTGAAGCTTTGGAGAGTTGTTTTGAGATGTTGGGGTTGTGTTTGGTTGGTTTTTGAAGTTTTTGGTCTATTCTGGAGGTGTCAGGAGGTAGGGTGTTACAAAGGAAACAATAAAATAGTACAAGCAACACAAAAAATAGAGCAATGATTGAAACTAAATAAATATGGGATAGAGAGAATCAAACATAGATATGTATCTTGGTTCAGTCCTTCCACTTGGCTAGATCCAGTTCTCAAGCTATGACTTGAGATTTTTGTCCACTATACTTGCAAAAGTATTACAACACCAAACTTACACTGGAGCTTAAAATCTCTCTTCCTATACCCTTACAATGTTTCCCCACACTAAGACAATTTTACCTAATATAGAAAGCACTAAAACTCTCACAATGAGTGATTAGAACAATAAAGCTTAGAGACTCTAAGCTAAAAGGTTTGGTGAAGGTATAAATGTTGAATAATCAATGAAACGACAATTTTGTACTAATAATACTTAATTTTGTTACCTACCAGCCTTAATGGTGTTCTATTTATAGTTTTTTAGGCTAATCTAGCCGTTAAATATAGATTATAGTCATTACTCTATAGAACTAGCTATTAACTAGCTGCATTAAATGTACTTGTCAAAGCTTAAACATTCAAGCTAGTTTATCATTAACATTTATCATGTTTGGCTAGCATCAGTCTCTTAAGGTGATGAACCTCAATGAATGTTCAAGAAGAAACTCTTGATCATTTATCGTGTTTTCTCAAGAGTATAAAACATAAGTCCAGACATGATGAACCAACAAGAGAAAACATATGATTGTTCAAGTGTTTCAAATTGAAACCCATAAGCTTGATCATTCAAGAAGATTAGGATGATCTTTCATGACACTTAGCAGATTGAAAACCTCAAATTTTGAAAAGATCACTTGAACAATTAAGAGATTTTAACTTGAACTATCATGAAGTGAACAATGAATGTGAGTGAGTTTCAAGTATCATGAAGAACGTTTAAGATAAGCTATATGATTGTTCAAAAGTGCCTCAAAGAAGTCACTTCATTCTGTCTATCACTATGATTTTTCAAGGGTTACATCGTGATCGTTCAAGATTCATTATAGAAGTAAACTCATGTATGTAACAAAGACTATGTACATTCAAATGTTTTAAAAAGATCATTCAAGCTTAAAACCATAAACTTAAAGGTATCATACTGATTCTCATGGATGTTCAAGATTCAGTTTTGATAAAAACTTTTTGAAAAACACTAGACTTTCTTCTGATATAGATGAGAAAACAAGTTAAGGTTAATTTGCAATTGATTTGAAAATATTTAAACCAATACTTACTCCTTTGATCCTAAGAAAAGACAATAGAAAGAAAAACTATAAATTTTGGTCTCTTCTTCGATATCTTGGCTTATGCTTCTTTGAGAACTTGTTTTTTAAATCTTCATTTGTTTTGTTTATCATCGAAATACATAGATTCTCCAACATTCTTCCTCTTTTTGATGATGACAAAAAACTTGAAACAAAATATTAGTACTGGGGATTGCCTGTTAAAGCTCCCCCCCCAATTTATGCATAAGTTAAATGAAGAAATTAAAAGTAGCACTTTGAAACTAACACAAGAAGCCAAATACATATAAACATAACAAATTTGCTTACACTCGTATCATATATTAAAACAACATCAAAACAATATAAAATATCATAAAACATAACAAAAGCATCCATCCCTTTCTTCTCTTCTCTTTTCTACTCCCCCTTTTTGTCATCAGCATAAAAGGGATTTCAAGATTCTTCTTGATCATTGTCATTGCCTTGAGAAGTGTGAAATGGTTCTCTTTCTTCTCTAGTCAAGGGCTTCTTTCTTGCAGTGATCTTCTTCCTTGCTGATGGAGGAGGACTGGTACTGGTTCCATCATGTGAAATGCCTAGCCTAGCTAGAATGTTGCGAACGACTGAAGCTACACTAGGCATTGTAAGATCCAATTCTAGATCCTTTTGTGGTGTCTCCAAGATAATAGTCTTGCTAGTAGCTCCAAATTGCTCAAATGGATCTTGTGGAGTGACTGTCACTACTAGTGTAGTTGTCTCAGTTGGAGCATTAGGAGGATCCATACATGGCATGTTAGCATGATCTAGTGTCTTGGAAACTTCTTCTATATACTCTTTGCCTTGATCATTTTCTTTATTAGCTTTAGTATTAGGTGAACCAATAATAGAAGAGGATACTTTAGGGTTCAGATCATCACCTCTTACTTCATTTACAAGTAATGATGCTTTTTTAGCATTGTCACCAAGTGGATCAGTAGGGTCATAAGACTTGGTGTGTGCTATGGTCATGACGCTTAGATGATGAGGCCAAGGGAACAATTCTAGGGAAAAAATGGTTGTTGAGTTGATCCATAGCAAACTCAACTTTCCTCAATTTATCTGTGTTTCAGACAAGCTTGTAGTTGAACTCAAGAAAGTTTCCATCTTGTTGTTCAACTTAGCAAACAAGCCTTCAATCCTCTCATAAAGAGCAGGAATTTGGGTTAGAGGTGAGAGTTTAGGTGGAGACGTTGGAGCAGGCATAGCAGAGGATAAAGTTTGAGGTAAGGATTCTTGAGATTACTTAACTAAGTAAGTCCCCTCACTGTCTTCTTGCACTTTTTCATTCCATAAGACCTTTTTCTCTTTCCACTATCTTCCTTTTTCTTTTCTTTCTTACCTTTGTCTTCTTTCCACTCTCCATTTTTTAGAGTACCACCTATTTTTGTCAAGATCAACTCATAAATGTTGAGGGCTATACAATTTAATACTAGGTGCTAAAAATTTGTAGTATAGGGGTAACCTAGGTTGTGATCTCAGAGAGGTAACAATTAATGTGCAAGCAAGATAATGTGAATTTCTAAGTTAAAATAAAAGAAATGCGTACACCTAAATGATAAAAAAATACAATTAATAAAATTAAAACTAAATAAAATTAACAAGGTAAAAATGCAATAAATTAATGCAATTATTTAAATTAAAATGCAACTAAAATGTAAATCTAAACTAGTCCTAAATAAAATGAAATGCAAGCTAAACTAAACTAACTTGGAAATGCAAATGACTTAAAATTACTAATGAAATGTAACTAAAAATGCAAATTAACTATTAATAAATAAAATGCTAATGCAACTATAAATCTAAACTATTTAATATGCAAATGCCAACTACAACTAAAATTTGGGGGGTTTGTTTTAAAATTAAAAATTAAATCTAAATTAAAATAAACAAAAAATTAAGACAAACTAATTACTAGACAAGATTTAAAAAGAGAACAAGGATTCAATTATGAAAATTGTGGATTATTTATGGGCTTTGGTAAGTCATTCGGGCTTATCCTGGCTTGAGTGCAATTAATTTAATAATGGGGATGTGATTAATTAAGTTTATTAAATAGTTAAGATACTTAACTACCATAAGCTTAGTTTAATAACAAATTAAATCTAGAAACCTCTAGTCATTAGTTAACCTCTTTAAACTCATCTTGTCTAATTAATTAGTTTAATTTTAATATTAATTTGTCTTCTAAATAAATCTAAAAAAATTAGGCAAAATTATCTAATTATACCAAATTAGACATTTAATCCCTTAATTAAGCATGATTACACTTAGCATGAGATACATTCTTTGCCAATCCAAGAGGGACCCCAAGAAGATCTATTAAAGAGGATGATGATGACAATTATAAAGGAGTTAAAGCAAAGTAGAATAGAGCACCAAAAAGAGATGCAAAGTTTGATGACCTGGAAAAAGCAAATGGAAACCCAAAAGAAGCAAGAAGTTCAAGAAACCCAATCGTGGATTAATCAAGTTGCAAGACAAAATGAAAGAGCTTAATCAAGAGCAATTGATTGGGTGCGAGTCTACATGTAGTAAACATACCTTCAACCTTAAGTAATTCATGCTCTATTGATTTTTTTGTTTCACATAGTTGCATGATTGGTATACTTACTAAGGATGCAGACACTAATATAGGCACTGGATTGACTGATACTAATGTGCTGAATCATACTAAGTCTTTAGATGCATGCATTGATGAGTTTTCCCATTCCTTTAGACCTCTTAATCTTGTTACTTTTGCTCAGTTGATTGAACAAATTAAGAATGATCCTAATTTTAAGGATGAGTATGGTATATTGCATGATGATTGTGGTGATAATAATAATGATGATTGTGAAGAGATTATTTGCAAAACTAGAGATGGCAAGTCTTGTATTGATTGTAGTGACAGTTTGAAAGAACATACAACATGCCTTGATGATAATACATAAGAGCATGATGATGTAACTTGATTACTTGCACTAGTGATTCCATTATTTCTGAGCATATAGATGATAGTGCTTCATTGCATGATTCTTGTAAAAGTGATATGGTCGAGGAACCATCTAGGGTTGTAGATAGATTTGAGGGAAATCTAACATGCCATTGCATGATTGATAGGATGCGAAATAATGTTTGTGATAAGATTAAAGGGGATTGCATGCATTCTCATGAACCTGCAGATTATGTTGAACATTTTGATTCTATTGATCCCATTGATGTTGGTGAATGTGCTAAGTCTCTTAACATGAAGAAGAGATTCCAAGGTCATCTAGTACATGTATCATGGGTAAGTTAGCATTAGTAAAAATACACGTCGCACTAGTAGAGCCTAAGGTAAACGAGGAGCTGAGGAAGATTACAACCTTGCTTAGAGAGGTTACAACAAGAGAGGTAGAGATTTCATGAGAGATTTGCATGACTGTTAGAGTGTTAATTCAGATGTTTTGATAATTCTAAAATAAATGAGCTTGGAGATCCAATATCAAAGGAACACAAGAGAAATGAAGAACAAAGTTGGAGTTTCCTGAAGATTGAAGAGCTGTTTCACATGCTTTACGAAATTATTTGTAAAAGAAGGTAGTTGAGTTTTGAATTTCAATCAACCCAATATTAAATGAGATAACTAATTGAATGATTAATGATTAGCTCAAAAAATTTCAAAATGGTTTTCAAGAAAAGAGTTATCTTATGAGGATAAAGCTTCACTATCAAAATGATTCTAAGTGTTCAATTGGTTTTCATGAACATGTTTTAACTTATAGAGATAAGGTCTCAATTTCAAAGATATTTCTAAGTATTTACCCTGTTTTCAAGAAAATATTTTACCTTATATGTATAACTATTGAATGTTATGGGGATAAAACTCAATCTCAAAGCTTTTCCAAAGTCTATTCTTCAATTTTATGAAAAGAGATTGAGGTTATCTGCATAACACAGTTTGGGGATCAAGTTCTCAAGCCTGTCCAAGTGGTTATCAATAAGGTAGGCATCTTATTCGCATAATCTAGGGAGGTTGTCTACATAACGTGTGTTACAGAGTACTTGGACTCTTCTCTATTAAAAGGTTATCTGCATAACCTAGGGAGGTTATCCACATAACCTATATTTCAAAATACTTAAACTTTTCTTGGGTAAATAGGTTATCCGCATAACCTAGGAGGTTATCCGCATAACCTATGTTACAGAACTAATAGCTCTTCTTCAGCAAAACAAGTTATCCGTATAACCTTGGGAGGTTATCTTGATAACCTAAATTTCACAAAAACTCAGTTTGAGAAAAACTTAATGTTATCCTAATAACTGAGTAGGTTTTCATGAAAATGATGTTGAGCTAAAGCTTAGTCATTATGGGTAGTACGTTATCCGCATAACCTAGCTAGGTTATCTGCATAACGAACGCTCTATGTTGAAAACAAAGGCAAATGGTTGCCCATTATTCGCATAACCTGAGGAAGTTATCCACATAACCTCTGTCAAATGCATTTAATGTGGTAAGTGAATGGTTATTTTATTGAGAGTAACGGCTAATCTTTGTTTCGAATGGATAGTCCTGTCCCATGACTATAAAACCTCATTTAAGTTGTTGGATAATGAGAAAAACAATAAATATGTCAAAACTCTACTGATTTAATTTCTGATTCATTCAAAGATTACATATCCTTTGTTTTACTCATTCATTGTATCTTAACTTTCATATTTACTCTTTTGAGAAAGTTTTCATTTTGTAAACATCTGCACACTTGTAGAGATTACTTAGCGTGGGATTACACTAAGGGAGATAGTCTTACTCTTGAGTGAGAAGAGTGAGAGAACCTATTTCAATCCAAAGTTTGGGTTGGTATTATACTGCGATCATTGAAAGAACCCATTCAAATCTTGCAAGAGATAGTGGAGAAATCCCAAGTGATGGCTTGGGGATTGGATGTAGGTCAAGTAGAATAGACTGAACCAGGATAAACTATCGAGTCTTCTCCCCTTTACTCTTTATTTCTTATACTCTATTTTCAGTAATCTTTTAGTATCATTATTGTATTTCATCTTTGTAGAAAAATTTCAGTCTTCCCAATTCACCCCTCTCTTGCGAAGCTAGCTGAATAACAAGTGGTATCAGAGCTAGGTTCCCTAGTTAAGAGATCTAACAATCCGGGAGAAGACATGACTGGCTTTGGTGAAGGCGTTCTTCTTGAAGGAAACAACACCAACAGACCTCTTGGCTTTAGTAGAGAACATTATAGGTATTTGAAGATGAGGATGCAGATCTACTTTCAATCCATTGATTTGGATATTTGGTCGGTCATCCAAAATGGAGATTTTGTTTTGATGAAACTACAAGATGATGGGAAATATGGAGATAAACCTGAAAAGGAATGGAACGAGAAGGATAGGAGAAAGGTCCTTCTCAACTTTAAAGCTTAGCATTGTTTGGTCAGTGCTCTCAATCAAGATGAGTTCTATAGGGTGCCCCAATGTACAATAGCCAAAGGCATGTGGGACACTTTGGAGATTGCTCATGAAGGGACCACCAGTGTAAGAGAAAATAAATTGAATACATGCATTGGAGAATATGAAAGTTTCAAGATGAAAGAAGGTGAGAATATCAAGGATCTACAGAAGAGATTCACCCTCATTGTGAATTAGCTGAAGAGTCTTGGAAAGGAATACACCCAATCTGAGAAAGTCAGAAAAATTGTCAGAGCCTTGCCTATTGAGTGGCAACCGAAGGTGACTGCAATAGAAGAAACTAGAGGGGAATCAATGACATATGTCACTGCCCTCCTTGGGAGTCTTGAAGAATATGAAAGGAAGCTGAAGGCTCTCAAGGAATCTACTTCATCTGACAACAAGAAGAAGAGTTTGGCTCTCAAAGTAGAATCAGATGATGATGATGATTCAGAGGAAGATGTTAAGCTAGATGAAGAGACGATGGCCATGCTGGTGAGGAAATTTGGCAAAATGTATGGATAGAAGAAATTGAGAAGGTTCGCAAAGAAAGATGGAGCCACCAATAGCAAGAAAGAAAACAAAGACTCCATCATATGCTACGAATACAAGAAACCTGGACACATCAAATGGGAATGCCCTCTGCTGAGCAAGAAACAAGGGAAGGACAAAAAGGCTGACAAAGGGAAAAAGAAGAAAGCCTTCATATCTTCCATCTGGGGAGATAGTTCAGATGAAAAGGAAGTAGCAGGAGATGGTGAAATTGCTAACTTATGTCTAATGGCTCAAGAGATTGTAGAGGAGGGGAAGAATCACAACCGAGATAGTGACAGTGATTTTGAGGTAAATGACTCCCAGCCATCTTACAATGAACTATGTGATACATTTAATGAACTGATGACCGAATTTGTCAAAGTATCAAAACAACTGAGTCATGCTAAAAGGAAAATACACAAGCTTGAAAGTGAATCTTATACATCCTGCACTACTTCATAGTTCTCTTCTTCTTCCACCACCTTTGTCTGTGTCTCATGCATTGAGTTGAGAGATAAGAATAATTATCTCTACAAGACTCTGACGAAACTCATTAGAGGTAAGGACATGCTAAAAGTATTACTGGGAAACCAAATTATGAGTTAGAACAAAACTAGTCTGGGATATGACCCATGTGCGATCAAGGAGAAATTGAAACCCAAGAAACAGAACCTTTAGCTGAGAAACTTTATGCATGCTAATGGCCTTAAAACAACTCAGAATATAGAGTCATTCCCAGCTCCTAGAAATCAAAAGAATAAATATTATAGTCATTATTTCAGACATGCATATTTTTCCTCTAGTCCTTTCTCTACGTGCCACTTTTGTAACAAGAAGGGTCATATGTCCTCCAACTGTGTATTAAGGAAGGAAGGAAATGACAATGGGATGAAATGGGTTCCCAAGGATTCTTCCACTAACAAGAAAGGACCCAAGCAAATATGGGTACCTAAAAAAAAAAACTGAAGCTTGTTTTGCAGGTGTGTCTCAAGGCCAAGAAAAGCATCAAATGGTACATGGACAGTGAAAAATTAATTGTGCCAAGAGATAAGAAAGGAAGAAAGGTTACTTTCGATGGTAACTAGTCTGGCAAGATAATTGGGATTGGAATTGTTGGAAGAAATCTAGAAACATCAATTGAAGAAGTTCTGTTCATGATAGAACTCAACCACAACCTGTTAAGTGTGAGTTAAACTTGTGATAGAGGTAATTGGGTTCTGTTTGATTCCAACTACTGCCTAGTCATCAGAAAAAGTGATCGTAAAGTGATTCTCAAGGTAAAAAGAGATGGTAACTGTTATATTATTGATTTAGATAAATTACCTTCTCTAGACTCTATATGCTTAATAAGTGAAAATGATGATAGTTAGCTGTGGCATAGGAGACTAGCACATGTTAGCATGTATCAATTAAATAAACTCATTATAAATGAACTTGTTCTTGGTCTACCCAACATTAAGTTTGAAAAGAATAGAGAATGTGATGCTTGTCTTAAAGGGAAATAAACAAAGTCCTTATTCAATACCAAAAACATTGTTTCTACAACAAGACCTCTACAATTACTTCACATGGATTTGATAGGTCCTAATTGTACTAAAAGTATAGGTAGAAACTTGTATGTACTTGTTGTGGTAGATGATTATTCTAGGTTTACCTGGACTTTATTTCTTCCCTCTAAAGATGAAACATATGATGCTTTTCTGATCTTAGCCAAGAAAATCCAAAATGAGAAAGGTTGCTCTATTGTATGTATTTAGAATAGATCATGGTGGAGAATTTGAGAATGCCAAATTTGCTTACTACTGTGATGAAAATGGAGTGGAACACAACTTCTCAGCCCCAAGAACTCCTCAAGAAAATGGAGTGGTGGAGAGAAAGAATAAAGTGTTGGAGGA
The DNA here is from genome assembly GCA_026686845.1 of Adenanthera pavonina. Lineage (NCBI taxonomy): Eukaryota > Viridiplantae > Streptophyta > Magnoliopsida > Fabales > Fabaceae > Adenanthera > Adenanthera pavonina. Next base: position 1,708,397 of record JAIVEN010000019.1, on the reverse strand, counting down.
GATGGCTTGTGCAATGCTGAATGAAAAAGGATTACCTAAACAATTATGGGCTGATGTAGTAAGCACAACATGCTACTTGATGAATAGAGCATACATCAGATCCTTACTAAGGAAGACTCCATATGAGCTGTATAAAGGAAAGAAGCCCAATCTCTCTCATCTTCATGTCTTTGGATGCACTTGCTATGTCCACAACTATAACAAAGATAACCTGGGTAAGTTTGATGCCAAATAAGATGAAGGTATATTTCTTGGCTACTCAAATAGAAGTAAAACATATAGGGTATTCAACCAGAAGACTGGAACTATTGAAGAATCTGTGCATGTAATCTTTCTCGAAAATGAAACTTTGTCTAAGCATGCTAAAGATGAGGATGATTTAATTTCCAATTTCACAAATTTGAATGTGTCTGAAGGAAATAAAACTGAACCTCCTGAAATATCTAAATCTACTGATGTAGAGGAAGATATCTAGAAGAAAGATAATGAATGTGAAACAAATGAGGAAGTATCTCAAGAACTCCCTAGAGCTTAGAGATATCAAAGAAATCATCCAGTTGACTAAGTTATTGGGGATATTCAAGAGAAAGTTAAAACCAGAAGACAACTTAGGGATCAAGTGAATAATTGTGCATTTATTTCTCAAATTGAACTTAAGAGTACTGAAGAGGCTTTAACTGATGAATACTAGGTTTTAGCTATGCAAGAAGAACTTAATCAGTTTGAAAAAAATAAGTACCATTCACATCCCATAACATAGAAAAATAAAAGCATAAAGTACATACATGGCTATATCTTGTTCTCATATGATGTTATACATTACAAATGACCTAAAGGGTCATGATCATCTCTGTGTATATGTTTAACACTAAACATGTGAATTTACATAGAACTTCAAAATAAAAGACCATTTGGAGCAAAAGCATCTTAATTATTAATTTGTCTTTCCTTGCCTTCTTTTGAATAATCTTGTCATGACTTGGACATATACAAGGTTAAAATGGAAAGGAATGAGATTCAAAGAATCTAAGTAGTTAACACCCATACTTGCAATCACATAATCACATTTAGCATAGAAACATCATGAAAACTTTATTCAATCGATATAGCATAATCAAGTCATATGATTTTATAAAATTTTTGGTAGAGTTTCATTTTGAAAAATGAACATCCCAGGGTCTTAACACCCCTCATACAACTTAGCCATCAACAATCAAACATCACAAAGCAACGGTTCAATCAAATGACAAAATATTAAACACATTGGAAAGCAAAATGACAATATAATGCAAGTAAGGGAAATTAACTACCTTATGTCCTTCGCTTTCCAAACTTTGTGAACTTTTCCTTTAGCTTTCTATCACTTCTTGAACTGTAAAACATCACAATTTAAGGCCATTAGCCACTGTTTCAATGACCTATTCCATAAAGTATGCATACTTGAACTTAAAATTTTACTTTGTTTTCCTTTTTCATTTTCTTTCCACCAACACTTGTATTTACCTATTTCATACCCAAGGAATCCATTTTGGGATCAAAATTGTGAAATTCCATTCCTATTCTAAACTCTAGTTTGGCCAAAAATAGCATGGAAATTGTAGGAAAATATTTGCTTCATAATTCTTGCAACCACTTGTGATTTCATCCCTCAATCACCTATTCTAGCATTTTTCCTTAATTTATTTCTCATAAGCTTTACTTTCTCTCTCTACCCATCTCATGGCTGAAATCTTCATGGTGAGAGAGGCTGAGAAATACTCCATGAAACCATCCTAAACTACAAGTGAATACAAGCTTTGGAGCACAAGAACTTACCTTGGTGCTTATGGCTTCAATCTTTGCTTCTTGCTTCTCTTTTACTCTCTCTTTCTCTTTGGTTTTTTGTGCTTCTTTCTCTCTTCTTTGCTATTGTCTTGATCGATTAATGAGGAAGAAGAAGGTCTTCAATTAGCTTAACTCAAGGTGAAAAAGAGAGAGGTCAAATGTGTGAATAGTAGGATTAGGTTAATTAACCAACATGATTACTTTTTAATGCAAAAATCCACTTAAAATGAAATAAATAAATTCCCTCCATGTCTATTCAGCCTTGGTCACACCACTTTTAGGGTATTTTGGTCAAAATTTGCTTTATAACTTTTAACAGTCTAAAATAAGCTTTATCGATAAAATTAACCTCTACCAGTTAAATACTTTTGCCATAATTGCTAAAATCATCCTAGGTCTTCCTCCTTTAGAGAACTATTGGAATTGTAGGGCTCATCAATCTCTCTTATCATCTCATTTTTTTAGAGGTCTACTACAACCTCATACTTGATCTACTGCGACCATGTGATCTGCTGCGATCTTTGAGCCCTACTAGGATCCTCTATGATCCAACATTATCTCTTTACTGATATGATCTAACTTTGAAAAGATTTACATCCTAAGGAAAATAAATCTGTAAAACACCCTTAACTAATTTAGCAACTACCATAACCTATCCTTAAGACTAATATGTTATGCTACTAAAACATCCTTAGGCTAGATTTCTATAAGGAATATATCTTATATTCAAAGGGGAAACTATATTCCAGGAGGTACATTTCTTTCTGGTTGCAAAGATTTGCTTAAATCTTTGCTTTGATACAAAAAATATAACACCTTGCTCTCATATATAATTTCTCATTTGTTCTAGCATTTCTAATGTCCAATTAAGCTATTTTAGAAGCTTGAATTATCGTAGGGTTCAAAATAGAGGGAAAAAAAGTGGCACTGTTCATATGGTACTCGATTTTTCTAGTTGGATTTTGAAAAATCATAAATAAATTGAAAAAAATCCTATCAATGTGATTCTAGTTTCTAAAAATAGTTAAAAACATGCTCTACAGGTAAAAATATGAAACTTATATTTGATAGAACCAATTGATATAATTTAATGCTCAAACTTTCATTGTTCAAATGGTAAAAAATATTATTCTAGAAATTTGGCCTTAACTTTAAAAAATCAATTCTCACTCTATACTAAGCCAAATTATGCATACTCTACATCATTAGAAAGCTCTATATGTCTACTTACAACCATAGTTTTCTTGTACATTTATTTCACTCGAATAGGGCATGGCATCAACTTAAACTATTAAGGGTAAGAAAAATAGGCATAACTCTTATTATATAGCTAAACTAGTAGCATATGAAATTTAAGACATAGATCTTGGGAGCTCTATACAATTATATACTATCTTTTAAAGCGAGTGATACTTAGAGTAAAAATTTGCAATTTTCATACCATTGTCCAATTTTGACCCTCAACATATAAAATACACTATAAATCATACACATATTCAAATCAGGTGTTTTTTCACTCTTTAGAAAGCTTGTTCTATCTACTTTAACAGCATATATAACACTTATCTTAATTGCCATATTTCACATAAAATGACCCTGCTTCTTTTATGGCTGGGCATCTTGGACAAGTTTACAATTTAAACTTTAATATCACTATAATACATTGCATACATGGTTCAAACTTACCACAATCATGTTCATAGCATCATAATAGAGGAACATGTTATCAAGCAAGCACATCCTATTAGTTTTATATACAATTTCACATAATACACTTCAAAATGCAAAATCATTGCTTGAACTATCATCAAGCATCATTCTCTTCTTCATTCTCCTTAGCTCATTTGACTCCATCACCATAGCTTGTGCTTATCATTTGGAATACTTGAGTTGGTGAGATTTTTTGAAAAATCTTAGTAGCAAATCACATTTCATGCAATTATGTCACACATTTCACATAAAACTCACATTTAATCACATAAAGCATCAATGCACCATATTATTTTATAAAAATTTTGGCAACATAAAGGCTTAGAAAATAGACATCTCGAGAAACAAAACCCTTCATTTTATAGCCACAACCAATCAAAGAAACACAATTCACAATATAACAACATAATTTCATCATAGAAATACAATGCAAGAAAATAAAGCAATAAAATGAAACCTAGCTACCTATGGTGTTTGCACTTGCTATATAACCTTTGCTATAAATGATTCCACAAGCTTTCCAAGCTTCCTGAAGTCCCTAGACATCATTAAACACTTGATCATGCCACTGGTTTCATATCATTATATATTGTGCTCCCATGGAATCCTTAAAAATTCAACTTGTCTATCTTAGCTTGATTCCTGAAACCTATACTTGTCTTTAAGGTTTTTGACCATGGGGAATCCTTTTTTAGCATCAAATTAATGATATTCTCACTCTAAGATGGCCTTTTATACTAACCAAAATTCTGCCCTCTTGGGAAAAACATGGGGTTTCCATTTATTTGCTTCAAAACATACCTAGCTTGCTTCTTTTTGCATAAACTCATACTTTCTCATAAGTTTAAGGTTTAAAAACAACTTCCCACACCCAAACATGCTTAGGCTGAAAATGGATAAAGGTTGGGAGAGAGAAAGCTTCAAGCAACATAAGCCAAACATCTAAGAAACTCATCTAGAATACTTGAAGATCACAAGTTAGACACTTACCGATTTTTATTGGATTTTCTCTTCTCTTTTTCTTCCTTCACTTGGGTGCCTCTTCTCTCTCAATTTTTACAGAGTTTCCTTTCTCCTTTTAGGTGCGAATTTTGTAACACCTTAATTTTAAACTCATTTCCCATGAATTAGACTCCTTTTAAGTCTGATTATACTTGATTCTAAGCTTGAATCACATAAGACTGAAAATCAGAATTTCTAAAATTTTTGGTTACTGTTTATATGGTAGTTTTCACTTTGCCGACTGAACTTTGAAAATTCATAATTAATTCTAGAAAAATCATTTCATAGTGATTCAAGTCTCTAACAATAGATAAAAACCTTATATACATGGAAAAAATATGAAACAGATCATTCTCTTGACCAATTTATAGAGTTTATTCCTTAAATATTTACTATACATTTGGTTATTTTCTCTTTCCCAAGATTTTGGCCTTTATTTAAAATTCATATCTCACTCTACCTTGAGCCAATTCATACATTCTTTATGTCATTGGAAATATATATATGTCCACTTATAGAAATAATTTTCTTACACATTTATTTCACTTACTCTGGGCATAACATTAACTTAAATTATGAAGGGTTAGAATCCAACTCTTACTGGGATAGTTTTGAGAAAACTTACATATCTCTTGTTCTATAACTCCAATCACTTCCAAATCAGTGGCATATGGATCTTAAGACATAGATATTTTTATACATATAAGCCACTTAATTTTTGGAGCTCTATACAATTATATGTTAATACTTTTAAAACATCATAAAACATTTCGGCAGAGTTTCATTTTGTATTTTGGACATCTTGAGGTCTCCAAACCCTTAATTAACTCAGTCAATATTCTCAAAGAATCACAATTGATCATAGCAAATAATAGGCAAGTCATCAAACTCATTGAAAATCACATGACAATATAAGGCAATAATAGGTAAATTGCTACCTTCATACTTTCTCTTACTCTTCAACTTGATACCAATGCTCCCACTAGCTTCCTTGGGCTTCTTCAAGTCCTAATGCATCATCAAACAACTATTCAAGCTAATGGTTCCATAACTTTCTTCAAAAAGTGTTCATGAAACCCTAATTCTTCAAAAATTCATCAAAAATTCATTCCTAACTCAAAAATGATGAATTATACCTCTATTCCATGTAATTTTTCATGAGGAATCAAATATGTCCTCAGAATTGCCAAATTCCACCTCTAGCTCGGTTACTATTCATTCCGAATTAAGCTTCAAAAAGCTAAAAATTTCACTTTTTTAATCTTAAACTTTTTCATGAAATCATCACTTGTTCATAAGGTTTTGGACCATGGGGAACTCATTTTTGGTATCAAAAACATGAAATTCCAACTCTAAGTATGAACAGTAACTCATCCAAAATTAGGAAAATTCAAGAAAAATTGCTATATTTTGTTATACAATAAACTACTTGCATATTTAAGCTTTAAATGTGTAGTCTAGAATTTTCCCTATGATTTATGGTTGGAAAACTCCATTTCTTGCTAAATCATGCCATGGGTGAAACCCTAAGAGAGTGATGAAGAAAAACTACTCCATGAATCATGTTCCAAATACTACCAACAACAAATCTAAGGTGGTAGATTAACTTACCAAAGTTTGTGCCTTTGATTTCCCTTGAGCTTTCCTCTTCTTCTTTCTCTCTTTCTCTCTTCCTTTCTTGCATTTTTCCTTCTGGTTTTGCTGCTGCAAATAACATGCTGAATGGTGAAGGAAAGATAGCAATTAAGGACTTAATGACTTGGCCAATTAGGATTAGTTAATTAATCTAACCAAGGTTACTTTTTGCACCAAAAATCCATGACTTCTAGGAGAAGTTTTGGCCAAAAATTGGCTGTCCCTTTTGCCCAATTTCAACCGCCAATGAGAGAGGTTTGAGTGTCCAAAATTGCTCAATTTTTTCTGGTCCAGATATATCCTGAATCGGGTAATTTTTAACCCTACCGATAAAACTACTTCTTACAGTAATTTAGCATTTTTGGGCTATAGGACTATTCTAATTTTATTTTTATATTCCATAATTATCCTGTGTCAAATGATATCTTTGTATGGCCCATATTCTGTCCCAGTTTCTTTTTAACCATCGGTAGGGCCCACAGTTTATTTTATCGTTTTACTATTACTTTTGGACACTCGGCACTGATTATTTCTTTATCCTTGAACATTAACCCTCAGTGCCATATACCATTGGACTCCTCTCATTGAGGACTTCGTTCTGATTGTAATTTTGCATATTTATAAAATTTCCCTTGACCGGGGTTAAATTATAATTTCTGAAACTTTCGAGTCATTAAGTGCAATTTTCCCCAAGAATACTTCTATTTCTTCTCCCCCGTAATATTTATGAATTTAGGGACATGAATGTCATTTTTAAACTTATTTAGGAATAAAAATATAATTTCTCATTTTTTCATCCGACCGGGAAAAATGACCTCTTTGCTCTTTTTCACGTAAAATGGTGTCTACCTTTTTTTCCCAATTTCTTTTGCATTTTATGATATCAAATTTTTCATTTTTGGACCTTAAATGCATTATTCACATTTTGCTTCTAATTTGAAAAATGACCGTTTTGCCCTTAAGTTGGGTCACAAATGTAATTATCCATTCTTTCAGGCACTTTCTTGTAATTTTACTCGAAGACTAATTTTTTATTATTTCTTTTTCACTATTCATATTAAATTTCAAATTGGTCTATCTCTCAACTTAAACCTTCCAGGTATGCAATACTTATACCGTTATGCTTAGCTTGGAGCGAGCTTTTATTCAAGTGGTATATTGTATATTTTTCGAGATAAGTTCTGGAATTACTTTCTAGTAAAGACCTTATGAAAAATTAATTTCAATTAAGGACCCAACATAACTTCTTTTGAAAATTAAATGAAAAATTAATTCCTTTTAAAGCCTAATTTTATACAGCCTTTTCGTCTCGTATCGTTTCTCATCTTTTATTCATTTTATAATATCCCATAAAAATAGAAATATTACAAATTTGGCCAAGGGAGGAGGGGTATATATAGCCCACTAATCACAATTACTTTTTACTAATTACCTTGATTAACTTTAAGCAAAATTTAACCATTAAGTTTGCTTAACCATTAAAACTCCAAAATTGAGTACATGGGATGATGAGTTGGCATCCAAATGAGGGGAATTTCTCTCCTAAATATTGCATAATTTTTTTAGTCCAGTGATACCTTGTATTGGTTACTTTATATTTAAACCGGTAAAATTACTTTTTACAGTATAAATTTACTCTATAAGTACAGGATTAAAGTAAATTTATGTCTTGAATTACTTTATTATCTTGGCTCCTAAAAGCTCTTTTTTGTGATGCCAAACTGCTTTTTTTTTTACCTTTTTATTTTTTTGTAGATCTAAAAGTAGCTTTATCAGCAAAAAGGTAATTTTTAACATTTGACATGAATTATTTCTTTATTCTTAAATAGTAAATCTCAGTGTTATATACCATTGGACTCATCTTGTTGAGAGCTTCATTTTGACATTAATTTTACATATTTACAAAATTACCCTTGACTTGGAAAAAATTATAATTTTTAATTTCTTCAGGTTATTAGCTGTAATTTTCCCCAAGGCTATTTTGCATTTAGTATTTTCGGGACTTTTTCCTTCAAGGAACTAAACTGAAAATATTTCATAACTTGTGGGAAAAATATAGTTTTTTTTTTGTCTAACCGAGAAAAATGACCTTTTTGCCTATTTCACGCTTAATGATGTCTCTTCATTTTTTCAAATTCTTTATGGATTTCTTACTATCGTAGCATTTAGGGATGTTATGGATATGCCATGCATGATGATGAGATAACTAGTATTGGACATTGTTTTGATGATATTAATGATTTGGATGTTAACAATGTGATTCCCACACCCCACTTACTTATAATTCCATTGTTGATACTATGAGTCTTCATTCTTTTAAGAGTAGTGACGTAGATAGGAATGGGGGGATTCCTATTCATGGGGACTTATTCTGATAGTGATTTGGGGTATTGAGTGATTGTATGCTTATTGCATTTGAGGATAAATATGTAGATTTTTTTGGATGTTTTAGGTTTTTAAAGGTTCCTTGTGTTTATTTGTGTCGATTTGTTTAGGAATACTCCTTGGTTGCTTTCTTATCTTATGAGTTTGTTGATCATATTCTTTTAGGATGAGATACTGTTTTGGTATTTTATTTGTTGCAGATACCTCCCGCATTTTGTTGAGAGGTTTAGTTGAGTTGTTTGATGTACAGAGGAGAAGCATTTATGTAATATTCCTATTTTCACAGGATATTATCAAATGCATAAAAAGATGTGAAAGGAAGACGGTAATGTTATATACTTGGTCCTTAAATAGAATTAATTTCATTTATGGTCCTTGGGAGAGATTATGCTGTTAGAGATTGTGCCCTAGACCAATCATTGTATTATGAACATTGTATTTCATTATGGAAAAAGAAAGTGTTTTTTTTTACATTATTATATTGTTTGCATGTTTTTCTTTATAATAATATCCTTGGATAAATTATTTTATCCTAAATATCCCTAGTTAATCATCTTTGTGGAAACAATAATAAATTAAGACTAGTATGATTTTGATTAATAATTATGTGATAAATATGTATGAAGATACAAATCAAAATCATAAGCTCCTGTTAGAGAATAGGCATTGGATTGACCTGTCATGAGATAGCTGCATGGATCAAGTCATAAGCATATCTCATATATAACCGTGTCATTAAGTCCTCAGACCTGAGATTACCATGGCTTCCTACATAGGGAACACTATACTTTGGCATAGTCAAAAGTCACCTTTAATCGGGAGATCATAAAGGCTATAATTGGGTATAGTAGAACTCATGTGGAGGAAGATGATTGGTCAAGATGCAATTTGTTCCTCTAATTAATTGAGAGATATATCTAGGCCCCTCGATGAGTGAGACTGAGAAAATGCATCACCGTGCTTAAATGGAAGTGTTTCCATTTATTCTATTAGTTTGCTTAGAGATCGAGAAAGTGATGGTCAAGTAAAATAAGGATGACGTTTCCATGCCTCATACTTAACCTATATATCATGAGACAAAAGGGATGCGATTGGGTTATATGATAGGTTGCATCGGATCACGGATCTCATATGATTTGGGTAGTCACAATGTCTTGCTAGAGGCCACTTGTGACTTGTGGGTCCAATAGTGTTATTAGCCCACTGCCAACATCATATGGGTCTACAGGGATACACACAAGAATGGGCCAACTCGAGTTAGAATGTCCAAATTCATTGAATCTAAAATGTGTCTAGATTCAATGAATTTAATGTTCAATTTAGGGTGATAGAATTATATATATATATATTAAAATTTGAAATATATATATGTTTGATATATTATATATTTGATATATATTTCGAAACATATATATATTGTTCAAATTAATTCAAATTAATTAGTTTTAAATTTAATTCTATATAATAGATTTAAATTTAAACTAATGTCATAATCTAAATTTGATTTATATGATAAATTAAAGTTAGATTTGATTATGGATATATATTAGATAGTTAGTTTAATTTTAATCTATTAGATAAATTTAAATTCAAACTAATCTATTTAATTAATATTTGATTTAGTTTAAATTATTGATTTAAATTAAACAAATACCAAATCCCATCTATATATATTGATATAGACTAGGATACAAAATCAACAGAATTCGAATTACCCTAAAGAGAGAGCGGGCGTACACTCAGAAAGAAAAACTATACAGACGAACGACGAACAGTGGACTAGTATGGAAATGTATGGACATCACAACCAGAGGTGCTAGCACGCCATTCGAGTTGGACTCACCATTTGTGTGAATACTGGTAGAGGGAGTTGACCAATCACATTAGTTCTTGGGGTCTGAAGAAACGAAAAAGAACACCAAGGGACACACCGGAAGTAAATTCTTTTTCTACATCTTAATCTAAACAACGTTTACGGATCCATGGGAGGGAATTTCATATAGTTTTTCCACTGCGTGTATAATGAAATTCCCAACATATGTTTGGTCCTTAATTGAAATTAATTTTCTATAAGATTTTTAGAAGGAATTAATTCTAGAATTGAGTAGAATGCAATATACTAGTTTAATTGAGCTGAGCATAAACCAATTTGAAAGTACAATTAAAAGAATTATTAAAAAATTAATCCTGGGGAAAAATTATAAGAAAGTACTTGGAAGAATCAGTAATTATGTTCTTAACCGGTTCAAGGGCAAAATGGTCATTTCCCACATTGGAAAATAAAAGATGAAAATTGCATTTTAGTTCAAGGGAGAAGGAGTATTTGCAATTTATTCCTTAAAAGGAAAGAATTGTTGTAATTAAATCCTTGGGAAAAATTATGAAAAAGGGCTTGAAAGAAAAAAATTATAATTTTGCCTAGTTCTAGGGCAATTTTGGAATTTTTGAAAATCCTGCCAAAACAAAACTCTCAATGAGCCAAACTCAATGGAATATAGTTTAGAACCTAATTGAGTTAATATGAATTTATAATTTTAATTTGAGGTTGAAAACAATTTTTAATCCGAAAAAGAAGTTTATGAGCCCCATTAAAACATACGGGTGAAGAGAATAGGATGTAGATCCTCACATATAAATTTGGAGATTAAAATAATGGTTTTAGTTTAAAAGTGAATTTTGAACAATTCCTATACCAGTTAAGTGACAGTTACAGCAAAAACGATTAATCGATATGGGTAAAAGTTATCGGTAAAGGATATTTTAAACCATCAAAAAATATGAAGCTTTTTTGGCCAATAAAGCCCTTAAGATGGTGTGATGTGGATGACCAAGGGATATGGAGGGGGTTTGATTAAGTGGATTATTTTATGGAATTAACTCAAGGTATTCACATGTTACATCTCTTTCCTCAAGTGCTTAGGTTAAGATGGTTTAAGTGAGTAAGAAGCTGTCCAAATTGCAAAAACAAGAGGCCAATCTCATGAGAGACAAGAGAGAAAAAGAGAAGAGAAAGTGCAAGCTAAGGAACAAAGGTTAGAGAACAAGCAACTAAGTAAGATTTCTTGATCTCTGGCTTGTATTATTTGATGGTTTAAGATGCTTAATTAGAGTGCTCTTCCTCCTCTTGTCCACCATGGATTTTGACCAAGCATAGGTTAGGGAGAGAGATGAGCTTTTTGTCAAATAACCATATGGAAAAAACTTAGTTTTGTCATTTGAACCATGAATGTGCAAGTAGTTTGAAATATGGCAAACTAAATCATTTTCTCTCATTTTCTTGTCAATTTCAGTCAGACCAAGGGTTGGAATGGAGTGGGAATTTCATGATTTTGACACTAGAAATGGATTCCTCAAGGTCCAAAACCTTAAAAATAAATGTTAGATCATAGAAAAATCAAAAGGCTTGCAAAGTGAAAGGTTAAGGGTTTAATGAACACTTTGTGATGTAAGACTATAAACTAGTGGCTTATGTGTTTCATTGATGTTATGTATAGGTCCAGGGAAGTTGGGCAAGCCATAAGAAGTGGTCTACAAAGGATGAAAAGAAAAGGAGATCAATAAAGGTAGTTATTGCCCCTTTATGTTTGATGTTATCATTTTTTGTTTTCATGAAATATATGACTATGCCATATGTTTGTTTGATTGTTTTGTGATGATTTTGTGTTATTGGATGGTTGATTGAAGAGTCTTATGACCCTAGGATATTCAATTTATAAGGTGTTACCATACCAAAATTTTTATGAAATATTATGACATAATATATTTGTATGACTTGCATTGATGATTTTATGAATTGTTAATAATAAGGTGAATATATGATTGTGTATAACTACTGAGATTCTTTGAATTTCACCCTTTCAAATTACTAACATGCTTTCTGTAACATCTTTAGAAAGTTAGAATATCTAGAGATGCAAAGGGAATTTGCAAAAATGAATAGGCATTATTTTGCATGAAATAGGGTAAGTAAGTCATTTTTTTCGGTTGGATGAAAAATGAGAAAATATATTTTTACCCCTAAAGAATTATAAAAATTACATTTATGTCCCTAAGTTTAAAGATTTACAGGGAATTGAGAGTAGAAATGTCCTTGGGGAAAATTACACCTAATGACTTGAAAGTTTTAAAAATTATAAATTTGCCAAGGGTCAAAGGTAATTTTGTAAATATACAAAATTACTGTCAAAATAAAGCCCTTGATGAGACAAGTCTAATGATATATGGCATTGAGAGTTAATGTTCAAGATAAAAAAATAATTAATGCCGAAGGTTAAAAAATAACTTTATACCGATAAAGCTGTTTTTCAATCTGCAAAAGCTAAAAGGGCAAAAAGAAAAGTAGTTGGACATCACAAATGTAGTTTTTTAGAGATAGGATAGTAAGGTAATACCAGACACAAGTTTACTTTATTCCTGTATCAATAAAGTAAATTTGCATTGCAAAAAGGTAACTTTACCGGTCCATGTAACTTTCCCAATTCAGCCAAGGCAAGGGTATTACTGGACTGGAAAAATTATGCAGTATCTTGAAGATATTACCCCACTAAAATAGTATCATATGGCAGCCCATATGTTGAATTGGGAAGTCTTAATGGTTAAGATAACTTAATGGCTAAGGTGTCATTAAAGTTAGTCAAGTTGATTAGCAAAAAGTAACCTTAATTAATGCTTAATTAGTTTGCTATAAACACCCCTTCATTCCCCTTCATTTTGTGCATCCAAGAGAGAGAAAACTCTGCCCAAATAGAGAGAGGAAGAGCACCACAGTAAGAGGAGGGAGAAAATAGGAAGAAATTCAAGGAAAACTGGTAAGTGCATAACTTGAGATCTCTAGTAGTATTGCTATGGTTTCATGCTTGTATCAACTAGTTTTCATGAAGTTCTTTCCTTTCCGAACCTTTGTAAATTTTGTTCAAGACATGGTTTGGGCAAGAAATAATGTTTTAAAACCATAAAAGCATGAGAAAGTGTAAGTTTGCAAAACAAAGCAAGTTAGGTATGATTTGAAACAAGTTTGTGGACAAAGCAATTTTTCCCTATGAGCAGAATTTTGGTTAGTGTAGAAGGTCATCTTAGAATGGGAATTTCATTGTTTTGATGCCAAAAATGGATTCCCCATGGCAAAAAACCTTAAGAATAAGTATATGTTTTATGGTATAGGCTAAGATAGACAAATTGGACAATTAAGGGTGTCTTGGGTTTCATGAGAGTTCTATGTATAATGACATGAAACCAGTGGCTTGATCAATTGTTTAATGATGTTTAGGGACTTGAGGAGGCTTAGGAAAGCAAGTGGAACCATTGGTTTAAAGTGAAAGATCAAGTGGTATTTCAAGAGGTAGTAAAGTCAATCTATTGCTTTATGTGATTTCACTATGTTTATATGATATTTTTATGATGAATTTGAGCTGCCATATTGTATATTGTGTCTTCTTTGAGTGTTTTGGCTGCAATATAAGGGGTTTCAATCCTCGGGATGTCCATTTTCTAAGCCATTATACTGCCAAAATTTTTATGACCAATGTGGTACTTTGTTGTTCAAATGTGATTTAATATGATTTATTTTGTGAAATGAATGTCATAATGCTTTGAATGTGACTTGCTACTAAGATTGTCCTCAATCTAACCCCCTCAAGTATTCCTAATTATAGGTTCAAAGCATGGTAAGACCCCCCACAAAGGCAATGGACAAGGAGAAGGCTTTGGATGGCTAATGTTAAATTAGCCATAGCTTTTTGTATTTATGTAATTATATGTAAGATTACATATGAGTTTGTGAAGTTATGTCTTGCTGCCATCATGTTGTTTAAAGTCTCTTTGGATGATGAGAACATGGCATGGGCAAGTTTAAATAATGTATGGATTTTATATAAGTATTTTGCAAAGCATAGTAGAATCGGACCATTTTGCGTACCTTTCAGTTTCATGGTTATTGTTCAATCTAAATATGAAATAACATATAAGTGATATACATTTTCAAAAACTATATAGATATGCTTTCCAACAAGCCAAAGATCACTATAATTAGACATTTGTATGAATTGTTATGAATTTGTGAAGTTAGGCTAGAAAATCTGGAACATGAATTTGACCATTTGTATAATACCTTTTTTGAGCATTAAATTGTATAAATTGGTATGGTCAAACATTAGAATCATATTTTTTTCCTTGTAGAGTATGTTTCTAACTTCATGCAGAAACTTGAATCACATTGATATGATAATTAATTATGATTTTTCAAAGTTTGTCTGGAAAACTTTGGAACCAAATGAATAGTAATATCATTTTCTCTATTTTATGCAATATGGTTCCTATGATGATTCAAGAGCCATTTGGACATTAAACATGTTTTAATACTTGGAAAATGTGTGATAAAGTAAGGTGTTACACTTAGAGACAAGTCATAGCAAAGAAGCAAAGAAAACCAGGGCAAGATGGTGAATGGTGAAGACTAGAGACTACTATGTTATGTCTCTCAATAATGTTGTGTATATTGTATAAATTGGTATATGAATGTATAAGTATTCAATTGTTCATTATTATGTTCTTTCAAGACTTCTTATAATGTTATGTAGGGATTTGGAACCCAATAGGGTATAATGTATACATGTTATGGAATTGAATATACATGGTTCAAGAATGAAAAGCTAGTTCTACCCCATAGTTAGTAAATGAGTTACTATTTGAATGAAATGTTGATGAATGTATGTAAGCTATACATGTTCTAAAACTAGATAGGTAAATCTTTCAAATAGTTCAAAGAGCACCTTAATTAGATGAGTGTGTGAAGTATTATGAATTTTTGAAGTTAGGGTTTAGAATAAGGCAGAGTTGGAAAACTGAAAGTTTTGACCTTAAGTACTGTTTAATTTAAAAGATAGTATAAAATCATATAGAGCTCTAAAAATTCAGTGGTTTGCATGTATGGAAAGGTCTATGTCTTAAATTTAATATGCACCTAATTTGGAAGTAATTGGAGCTATATAATGAGAGAAATGCAAGTTTAACTAAAACTATCTAAGTACAAGTTGAATTATGACCCTTAATGATTCGAGTTAGTGCTATACCTTGTATAAGTTGAATAAGTATAAACAAAAAAATATATAAAAAGTAGACATATAGGGCTTTCAAATGAGATAAATAATGTATGCTTTTGCTTAGGATAGAAGGAGCTATAAATTTTTCAATTTAAGGCTAGAATCCTAGAAAGGTGAAAATGACTAAACATACAGTAAATTTTGAGGAATAAATAGTATGAATTGGCCCAATAAATCATTTTAGCTATTTTTATAGGCTTGAATCACCTTGACATGATTTTTATAGAATTAGTTATGAATTTTTAAAATTCGTTAGGAAAAATGATAATGGCTGGGAACAATACCCTTGAAAAAAGAATCATTTCTGTTTTTATAATATTTTGAATCAAGCTTCTAAACTATGATGAAAGGACTCTATAGTTGTCTAATACATGGGAAAATGGACCTAAGATTAAGTTGTTATAATTTACATTGTCTTATCATGTGACCTGCAAGTAGATAAGCAAGCTATTCTGGATATATTGTTTTATATTGATTGCTTGGATCTCACAATGTCTCTTTCCTTTATCCACCTTTTACTTTGCATTAGTCCTATCTTTATTACTAGATTACTCAGTTGACTAGACTAGATTGGTTGAATATACTATTGTTGAAGATTGTATTGATGCATTCATGGATGATTTTTGGACTAGTGGATTGCATTGGTTGATTGATGATGATTTTGTATTGAGGACAACATATTGTTTAGGTGTGGGGGAGAGATTCATACTTGATCATCTTGTTTTCGACTACTTATTTTGGTTTCTTTTCTTTGTGTTTGAAAAGAGAAAGAGAAGTTTTTGCTTTTGTGTTTTGTAGTTTTGAAAATTCATGAAAATTTTTCCAAAAATCATGAAAAGTTTTTGTTTTTGGTAGTTTTGGATGGTATAATTTCATATTTTTCTTGATCTTTTTTGGAATATCTTGGCTTGTTTAGCAATTCTGACTTGTATCATGTTTTCCATGTTAAATGGCAAGCTATTGGTCTAGGGATTTTAAGTGAAAGGTCAAATTTATCCTCGATAAGGATTTTGAGCTTGTGTGTACTCTTCTATTTTGTTTTCCAATCTTGAACTTGGCTTCATTTCTGATTTGAGCCTATATTTTGTTATGTGCATTACTTTGACATGATAGAGGCATTCATTTTCATATGTATTTTAACCATGGTTCTGAAAATATGACTGGACCAACTGATTTGATCGGGAACTGGTCCCTGGTCTGGTTTGGAACACTCCCAAAACCAGTCCCCTAAGAGAACCGGTCAATGACCGGTAAAACCGGTTAGAACTGGTTTGGTTCATTTTTTTTTTAAAAACTTGAAAAAATTACAACTCTGAGCCTAAAAAAAAAAAGATTTCCAAGCCCATTAAGATATATCAAGGATACTCAATATATTGCTCCTAACATGACCAATAAAACTATCTTTATATAGGCTTCAGCACACCCACTTTATTAAAATTTAAACAATGTGAGACTTTCAAGTGTCAAATAGTTTTTGCTTTTCCTTGTTTTCTTCAATATTTACTCTTTTTTTTCTTGAATTTTTTTCTCTATCTAATAACATTATTCTAATATTTGTAATATCTATTATTTATCCATACTTTAATTTTAAACTTAATTATTTTTGTTTAAATTTAATATGACTCTTAAAAGTACTTAATAACAAAGGTTCATAAACTTCCACTCTTTTAACTTTTTTCTTTTTCCTTCAAGTTTTACTCATTTTTTGTGTTTATTTCTTGAATTTTTTTTATATGATATCATTATTTTAATCTTTGCTATGTCTATTATTTATCTATATTTTAATTTTAAACTTTATCATTTTAATTTAACCTTAATATGGCTTTTAAAAGTGCTTGATAATAAAGGTTTATATCATTTTTCTCATCTAAATTTTTTCTTTAATTTTTTTATTTTTCTTTTATTTATTTACATCATTTTAATCTTTATAATACATATTAATTACAATCAATCTGACCCGATTCGACCTTGATCCAACCATTGAACCGCTACTTTGACCGATTTAGTGTCCTGTCCGATTTTCTTAACATTAATTTTAACCATGGCCAAATAGCTAACTCGATTATATTTTATATATGTTGCTTAGCCCCTTTGAGCTTTGGTTATTCCTTTTTCTCCCCTTAGCCATTTGTTATGCATATTTCATTTCTTTACCTACTTTTTATGATAGTTGAGCTTTCTAGTGATTAAGGGCATGTATCATGATTAGATTGGCTAATTGCATACTAGTTCATTGTTCTTGGCCACTAGTAGTTCATTGCATTCATTGGTGATTACTATTATTGAAAAAAAGTTGAAAAGTTGAGAAAAAGAAAAAATGGAATAAAAAGTTGTGATGGAACATAAGATGCACCCAACTAAAAAAAAGAAAAAATTGTGTGAAGAAAAGAAGAAAGAGAAAAGAAAGAAGAATGTTTTGTAGTTGTTTTGATGTAGTTGCAAATAAGGCCATTTAATTGCATGAATTTAGTATTTTCATGTGATGTTCTTAAGTAACTAAAGAGTGAAACTATTTATTTGTTTGTTTTCTTACCTTTTCATTTCTTTCTTACATGATCATTTCCTTTTCTAACCCTAGCCATTCTAAATAAAAGTCATCTTGATTATTATATGCACTTAACCCATGAGTAGTAGAGAGTCTAGATGGTTACCAAGGAAAAGAACAAAGAAAATGAGATTTGAGAGTAAACACTTACCTAGACACTCATAATCTAATTCGTGACACACATGAATAAATTAATGAGATTCTCATTGTCCCTATCTACTATCCAGTGAAACCACAACCAAGGAAACAGGCTTGGCAGAACCACCAGGAAAAGAAGAGCTGTTGAGCTTGACTCTAGTCTACCTTTGTTAAATAGCTTGAGAGGTGTAGGATAAGTAGGGAGCCGAAAACTTTGAAAGTGACATACTTATTCTGTGAATCGAAGGCAAGCCACTGCCCCTACTTTTGGACTTATTGATCCTTTAGTCCTTTAAAATTTGAAGGTAGAGATGTTAGAAAAGTTACCATAGGAATAACTAGCTCTTGTAGCCAAGCATTCATAATGACATTGCTTTTTGATCCTTCAATGTTGACTCTTCCTATCATTGTGAACTAGAATTTACCAAGTGTTGGATTGTTCACCTACCAATAATGAATGTAAGCTGGGTTTAGATTGTCGTGAGACAGGTTAATTTTACCCTATTGATAATAGTGTCATAATAGTAATTCAACCTAGTATGAGAGGAATCATCAATTCGCACAATTGATTATTGCACTAGGTTGAAAAGCAAGTGGTGAAAAGATACCGTGTGTTGGATTATGACTGAATACCTATAAGTCAGAATTCGGGCTAGAGGTGATGTGTGTGATTGCCACCTATTTGCCTACTAGCAATAGGGGCTTAGGCCCTCAAAGGCGCGTGCCATTAGCGAAACCCTTATAGAGAATGAGTGACAAGGGACACCTTGAAGAAATTCCTATCAAGCGATAGGTAGATTCCTATGCAAATGACTTAAATACGCGACTGGGAGTTGTAAGTTGCAAAGTGGCCTTGTTGCCATGATCCACTAAGATTCGTCCTAGGCTGCTCTGATTCATCCCTCCTACACCATAACCATATTCCCTTGATGATTCCATTGAGGGCAAGAAAGGTTTGCTCTAATTCAAACTTCATTCGTTGTTTCACAAAAAAATATGTCTATTCATGCTAGAAGGAAAAATGGCTGTATTTATCCTTAGGGGACAACCCTTTAACGTCCCTCCCCTTATGTGCCACCACACTGCCCCGTTCCTGTAATATGTGCATGTGATTCTAATGCCTTAGCACTTGGCACTTAGCATGAAACACCTTAACTTTAGACCTTATTTCCGATGTAATAGACCTTATTAGAGTCCATTTGACTATGTTTAGAAGTTTGAATCACATAAAGGATCAAATAGAAAAAAATTTATTTTCGGTGGTACTATTCATTTGGTAATACCATTTTACCATCCAAAATTTGAAAATCATAACTGATTCTATTAACATTGTATGGAGGTGATTTAAGTCTCTAAAAATAGCTTAAAACATCCTCTACATGGGAAAAATATGAAACAGTAGCTCTAGCGTACGAATTCATATAGTATTTGGCACAAAAATCACTATTCATTTGGTTATTCCCCTATTTTTCAGCTTGCTAGCACCAAATTTAAAAATTCATAATAAATTGTACACTTGTCCCGTATAAGCCCGTATGCCTTCGCTGTTCATCAGTACAGTATTTTTTTAGTGTACGAACACTCTTTTTCTTGGGGTAATTCAAATTCTCTTGATTCTCTATCCTAGTCTATATCAATATATAGATAGGATTCGGTATTTATTTAATTTAAATCAATAATTTGATTTAAATTTGATTCTAAATTTGAATTAGAACTAATAATCTAAATTTGATTTATATGATAAATTAAATCTAGATTTGATTCTGGATATATATTAGATAGTTAGTTTAAATTTAATCTATTAAATAGATTTAAATTCAAACTAATCTATTTAATTAATATTTGAAGAATTAAATTTAAAACTAATTAATTTGAATTAATTTGAACAATATATATATTTCAAAATATATATCAAATATGTAATATATCAAATATATATATTTCAAATTTTAATATATATATATATATCGAATCTATATATAATTCTATCTCCCTAAATTGAACATTAAATTCATTAAATCTAGACACATTTTAGATTCAATGAATTTGGACATTCTAGCTTGAGTTGGCCCATTCTTGTGTGTGATCTTGTAGGCCCATATGATGTTGGCAGTGGGCTAATAACACTATTGGACCCACAAGTCACAAGTGGCCTCTAGCAAGACATTGTGACTACTCAAATTATATGAGATCAGTGATCCGATACAACTTATTATATAACCCGATCACATCCCTTTTGTCTCATGATATATATGTCAAGTATGAGGCATGGAAACGTCATCCTTATTTTACTTGACCATCACTTTCTCGATCTCTGAGCAAACTAACAGAATAAATGGAAACTCTTCCATTTGAGCACGGTGATGCATTTTCTTAGTCTCACTCATTGAGAGGCCCAGATATATCTCTCCATTAATTAGAGGGACAACTTCCATCTTGACGATTCATCTTCCTCCACACGAGTTCTATTATGCCCGATCATAGCCTTTATGATCTCCCGATTAAAGGTGAGTTTTGACTATGTCAAAGTATAGTGTTCTCCATGTAGGAAGCCATGGTGATCTCAGGTCTGAGGGCTTAGTGACACGGTTATATATGAGATATGCTTATGATTTGATCCATGTAGCTATCTCATTATGGGTCAATCTAGCACCTATTCTCTAATAGGAGCTTATGATTTTGACTTGTATCTTCATACATAATTATAACATAATTATCAATCAAAATTATATTAGCATTAATTTATCATTGTTCCCACAAAGATGATTGACTTGAGATATTTACGATAAAATAATTTATCCAAGGATATTATTATAAAGAAAAACATGCAAATAATATAATAATATAAGAAAAAAAACACCTTTTCTTATAAAGAAACACAATGTTCATAATACAATGATTGACCTAGGGCACAATCTCCAACAACTCCCACTTACACTAGGCCCAATCGTTGATGTATCTAATACTCATTGACCTAACATAACGCTCATGCTTTATCTGTACAAGTGGCTTAGTAAGAGGAATAGCAACATTGTCATCAGTTGGTATTTTGCATATCTTTATATCACCCCTGTCAATGATTTCTCTAATGAGGTGATATCGCTTGAGTATGTGTTTGGTTCTTTGATGTGACCTAGGCTTTTTAGCCTATGCTGTTGCGTCGTTGTTGTCACAAAATAGATATATCATATTTGAGATGGTAGGCACCACTCCAAGCTCAGTGAAACGATTCATAACTCCTCCGTGTAACCCTCCTTCCATGTAACCTCCATAACCCCCCCTAATAATAAAGTTTTAATTCCTATAACCCCCCTCCTAACTTTAATGCATTCGTTTTATGGTTCTGTAACATTTACGAGCCCAACTAGTACAAATAGGGCCTTTGCAAGTAAGAAAGGAGAATCAATCAGAAAAGAATAGAATTAGTTTCTCAATTTTGAGTATTCATTTAGCTACTGGGCTAGTTTGGTATCAGAGCCTGGTGAGAGAGTGTCTAAGAGTCAATTAGAGTGAGAGAGCCGTCAAAGAGTAACCTGAAAGTGAACAACCACCGTCGAAATCCATTTCTGATTACTTTTTAGGAAAACAGACATCACCATCGAGTTTGGAAGACTGGAAAACCTCAGACTGGAGAGTTTTGCCGCAGTCAGACACACCACGCGCCTCCACCTGAAGACCACATGCCTCCCACGCGTTGACAACACTCTCCACGCGCCGTCCATGCGCCCTGGAAGTAGAAGACGATGACATCATCTACCACGTTATCGTGACTTGTCCAGTCAGGGACAGATCAGCCACCCAGTATCTACCACGTGTCACTTCTTCCACGTCACTTTACCCAGTCAGCCAAACTTCTCATATTTACAGTTTGACCCATAAACTCTTTCCTATTTATATTTTCCCCTATACTTTCCATATTTATATTTTAGCCCCTAAACTATTCAAAATTACATTTTGACCTCTTCACTTCCTAAAATTGCAATTGTGCCCCTAAACTTTTTAAAATTGCAATTTTACCCCTAATTTTTCCAAAATTACAATTCTGCCTCAAACTTTCTTAAAATTCCTTTTCCACCCCTATACCCCATAAAATTACCTTTTCACCCTTATACTTTTTAATTATTTTTGCCTAAGTTCTAACCTTACAGAAAAGGCCAGAAAAAAATGCTTCTAAGACGCAGGAATGTACAGAATATTGCGATGGATGAGATGAGATGTCGAATACAAGAGTTGGAGGCTACCGTAGAAATGCATAGAAACTCGCAAAGAAAACCTAGAAGGTGACTTGGGTAGCAGCAGTTCGTCATCCACTAACAACCACCGCCATCCTCAACAACAACCATTCTGCCCTAGTGACATCAAAGTAGACATTCCTGAATTTGAGGGAAGACTCCAGCCAGACGAGTTTATAGATTGGCTTCAAACTGTTGATCAAATGTTTGAATACAAGGAGATTCCAGATGGACAGAAAGTCAAGATTGTCGCCCTTAAACTCAAGAAGCATGCTTCCATATGGTGGGAAAATCTCAAACGGAAGTGAGTACGCGAGGGAAAGCATAAGATTAAGACCTGGGAGAAAATGAGACGACAGCTCACCTGAAAGTTCCTACCAGAACATTACCACCAGGATAATTTTATCCAATTGCAGAATCTTTGACAGAGGTCATTGTGATAAGTGAACCCTTATAGAACCTGTCCAAAGAACTCACTTTGATGCATAAGACACTTGGATCATTGCGAAACAAGGAACACAAAGACTATACGCAAAGAAAATGAACAAAACGGACAAAAACAGTAGCAAAAGAAAACACTAATAGAGAAGATAAGAAGGATAGATATTGGTCTTGAGAATTAGAACCCAAGAGAATTGGTCTCTTGAACACTAGTTCCGGTGACACCACAAGGATTGACCAATTCCTTGATAAGTCATAGTTTCATCATAGCACTCAAAGAACACAAAAGTAGCTTACAAAAGTTTGAAACTTTAATCATTCAAATCTCAAAAGCGCTAATGAAAGTTAGCCTTAAATAGGCAAGGTAAAATCTAACCTAATAAGCCTAGGAAACCTAATTAATTTGGGCTTAAGTAATCCTAATAGGATTAGGAAACTTTATGCCTAAACAATACTCCTATTGGACCTAGGAAACTAGTAAAATAAAACCCTAAAATAAAATAACAAAAATTCATAAGAAAATAATAAAATAAGACCTAAGCCCTTATAAACATGCCACCACATTAATGAAATCATATGTTTGGCACATGACATGTTTATTTACAAGTTTAGCCCATAATTAATTAACCAATTGGGCTTTATTAATCAAGTAAGTTTAGTGCATAATTAATAAAAATGAAATTAACACTAATTAAGCCCAATAATGCTTAAGTCACATGCTATTTTAGTGAAGCACATGATCTTTTAAGTAATCTCTTCCAATGGGCTTGGATCTGAAACTTGTATTTTGGAGTTGATAATCTTATCTAAACTTGGGCTTTATGTTCAGCACCTTGATCAAATCTTCCAAGCTCTCCATGCTCCTTTCCAAATTCTTGCAAGTTATTCCTAGCCCTTATTCTATCACCTTGTCTGTAGAAGAATACACCGGAGAGTTTAAAAAACTTATGATGAAATGTGACATATAAGAGAAGGAGGAGCAAATGATAGCTCATTATCTTGCAGGGTTAAACGCTGACATCAGTCGTCCAGTACAAGTTCTGCAGTATTGGACTTTGGATGATATGATTCACCTAGCCATCCGTGTTAAGAAACAAATGCCCAAGAGGTCTTCTTTTAAACCTCTTCCTCTAGGGGTTATTTTGATGGCCGTAAGGCAGAATTTCAGCAGCCTAAGTCCTCAGACAAGCCGCAGCCTAACACTACGCTCAAGCCTCTACCGAATACTACCAATGAGTCTAGCTCTAAAGCACCCAGATGCTTTAAATGCCAAGGATTTGGCTACATTACCTCAAACTGTCCTACTCAGAGGATTGTCACCATTAGGGAAGGGCAAGTTTATGAAGCACCTGAGGAAGATGAAGAGGAGACTACATTTTGTGAAATCGAACTAGTATATGATGAGGAGATTACGCCTACAGACTAGGGAGAGGCTTTGGTTATTAGACGAAGTCTGCATGCAGCTGTAGTTAAGGAAGAACCTTGGCTACAACGCAACATTTTTCACACCCATTGCACTGCCCAGGGCAAAGTTTGTAATGTTATCATTGACAGTGGGAGTTTTGAAAATGTAGTGTCTGACTACATGGTGTAGAAATTGAGCTACCAAAACACAACCATCTGCATCCTTACAAGCTTCACTGGCTTAATACTGGAAGTGAGGTAAGAGTCTCTAAGCAATGCCTTGTTACTTTCTTTATTAGGAACAAGTATTATAATGATGTTTTGTGTGATGTTGTTCCCATGGATGCATGCCACCTTCTTTTGGGGAGACCATAGCAATATGATCGATATGCTCTGCATGATGGATGTACAAACACTTACTCTCTCACTAAAAATGGTGTCAAGATTAAGCTAGCGCCTCTACCGCCTATGAGTTTAGCAAAGCCTCGACAGAAGCTAAACCATTGGTGACTTTGATGACCAAGAAAGAGTTCAAGGTGATGAAATCTAAAGCCCAAAAGATGAGTTTCATATTAATACTCGAGGTGAATA
Organism: Adenanthera pavonina; assembly: GCA_026686845.1. Lineage (NCBI taxonomy): Eukaryota > Viridiplantae > Streptophyta > Magnoliopsida > Fabales > Fabaceae > Adenanthera > Adenanthera pavonina. Next base: position 1,683,393 of record JAIVEN010000019.1, on the reverse strand, counting down.
GTGAGTCCACCATATCGCCAGGAGTTATGCCCTTATTATCCAAGTTTTTAGACATGATAGCTGATAAGATACCACCCGGGGTGCCACCCATGTGAGACATACAGCATACCATTGATTTTGTTCCAGGAGTAGTCATTCCTAACAAGCCTACTTATAGGATGAGTCCTCAGGAACGTGCCGAAGTCCAGTGACAAGTTGAAGAGCTGCTGAAGAAAGGGCTAGTTTGGGAAAGTGTTAGCCTTTATGTTGTACCTGTTCTACTAGTACCCAAGAAAGATGAGAGTTGGAGAATGTGCATTGATTACCGAGCTATTAACAAAGTTACCATCAAGTATCGATTTCTGATACCCCAGCTCGATGACATGTTAGACTAGCTGCATTTCCAAGATTGACCTTTATAGTGGATATCACCCAATTCGGATTCAGCCAGGAGATGAATGGAAGGCTGCCTTCAAGACAAGAGATAGCTTGTATGAGTAGAATGTGATACCTTTTGGACTGACTAATGCCCCTAGCACATTCATGGGCCTGATGAATCAGGTATTGCGACCCTTCACTAGTAAATTTATTGTGGTTTACTTTGATGACATTCTTATCTATAGCAAGAGTCTAGAAGAGCACTTTAATCACTTATGGAAAGTCTTGCAAGCCCTGCGAGACCAAAAGCTTTTTCCCAATCTAAAGAAGTGCACCTTTATCGCCAATGAAGTTGTTTTCTTGGGGTACATCATCATCGCAAAAGGTGTTTGAGTTGATCCGAGTAAAGTTGAAGCCATTAATAGTTGGTCAGTTCCAAAATCTCTTCAGGAAGTTCGAAGCTTCCACGGATTAGCTTCTTTCTACAGGAGGTTCATCCGCAACTTTAGCTTTATTACTGCACCCCTCATAGATTGCACCAAGGGAGACAAATTTCAGTGGATGGAGCAAGCTCAGAGGAGTTTTGAGGAGCTAAAGAAGTGGTTGACTGGAGCTCCTATCCTAGCTCTTCCAAATTTTGATCAGGTGTTCAAGGTTAGCTGTGATGCTTCCAACACTGGAATTGGTGTTGTCTTAAGCCAAGAAGGTCATCCCATTTCCTTTTTCAATGAGAAACTCAATGATGCCAAACTCAGGTATTCTACTTATGATAAAGAATTCTATGCCATTGTCCGAGCTCTGAAACATTAGAGTCACTATCTCATGAACAGAGAGTTCATACTTTTTTTAAATCATGAAGCCCTAAAGTATTTCAATTCTCAACAAAAGATCAGTCGAAAACATGCCCGTTGGAGTGAAATCTTGCAATCTTATCCCTTCCTCATTAAGCTTAAGGTTGGAATTTTAAACTCTGTAACTGATGGTCTTAGTCGTTGACATGTTTTGCTAACAACAATGCAGGCCAAAGTTATTGGTATTGACCTTGTCAAGGAGCTTTACCAGGATGACCCTGATTTCCATGGAGTGTGGGAAGCTACTGCCGATCAACCGTTCCACCATTATTACTGACATGAAGGGTTTCTATTCCTAGGTAAAACCTTATGCATTCCTCAGGGTTCTTTGAGGGAGGCGATAATTTGGGAAGCTCATGATGGAGGATTAGCTGGTCATTTTGGCAGAGACAAGACAATTGATCTGGTCAAAGAGAATTTCTATTGGCCAAGGCTTGAACAAGATGTCAACCGGCATATAGAACGATGCCGAATATGTCATTTAGCTAACATATCATTGCTGGTTCTAGAAATGTCATGGGAAGATGTAAGCATGGATTTTGTTCTTAGTTTACCCCGAACATAGAAGCAAAAAGATTCCATCATGGTTATTGTGGATTGATTTTCAAAGATGGCCTATTTCATTCTATGCCAGAAAACTAATGATGGAGTTCAAGTTGCAGATTTATACTTTAAAGAGATCGTCCGTATCCATGGCATTCCAAAGACTATCACCTCTGATCGTGATGTCAAGTTTCCCAGCCACTTTTGGTGGACGCTATGGAAGAAGATGGGAACTAAGATCCAATTTAGTAGTGCTAGCCATCCACAAACGGACGGCCAAATTGAAGCTATTAACAGAGTTCTGGGAAATCTTCTTCAAAGTTTCGTGGGGAAGAATTTGAAGTATTGGGACCTCATTCTTGCTCAAGTTGAATTTGCCTACAATAATTTTATTAATCAAGCAACTAGGAAGTGTTCGTTTATGGCACTTGTCCCCTTAGTCCATTAGACTTGACCTCTTCACTTGATAAGCAGCAGTATAATTCTAATACAGATCAAAGGGCTAAGGAAATCAAGAAGTTTCATGAACATGAAAGAATCTAGAACCAGAATGTCAAACTCAAGACATAGCGAGACAAGCATCGGAAGCAACAGATCTTTAATATGGGAGACTTGGTTTGGATACATCTAAGAAAAGAGTGTTTTCCTAAATAACCCAATGCCAAGTTGTCTCCTAAAGCTAATGGTCCTTTCAATATTGTATAAAAGATCAACAACAATGCTTATAAGGTTGAATTGCCTGGTGCTTATGGAGTTTCTGCCACTTTCAATGTTGCTAACTTATCATCCTATCTGGATGATGATGCTGACTTTGACTCAAGGGCAAGTTCCGTCCAACCCGAGGAGAATGAAATGGTTCATAACTCCTCCGTGTAACCCCCCTTCCATGTAACCTCCATAAACCCCCCTAATAATAAATTTTTAATTCCTATAACACCCATAACTCCTATAAGCCCCCTCCTAACTTAAATGTATTCGTCTTATGGTTCTGTAGCATTTGTGAGTTCAACTAGTATAAATAGGGCCTTTGCATGTAAGAAAGAAGAATCAATCAGAAAAGAATAGAATCAATTTCTCAATTTTGAGTATTCCTTTAGCTACTGAGCCACTCAGTGATGAACTTCTTAATCCAAACAACTTCCTTAGTTGCATCTGATGTTTCTAGGTACTCAGCTTCTATTGTAGAATTAGCTACAGTGCTTTGCTTGGAACTCTTCCAACTAACTGCTCCACCATTCAAACAGAATAGGAATCCTAATTGCGATCTAGAATCATCTTTGTTAGATTAAAAACTTACATCTGTGTAACCATTTACAACTAGTGCATCTTCCAATCCTCCATACACCAAGAATACATCCTTAGTCCTTCTTAAGAACTTCAAAATATTCTTGACAGTAGTCTAGTAATTCTCATCTAGATCTGACTGATATCTACTAGGCATGCTTAAGGTATATAAGACATCCGGTCGAGTGCACAACATGGCATACATAATAGATCCAATTGCCGAAGCATATGAAATCTTGCTCATGCATTCTCGCACATCTCGTGAACAAGGACACTAAGCTTTGCTGAGATTGATGCCATGTGACATGGGTATGTAACCCCTCTTGCATACTAAACCTATGCAATACTTTGTCTATATAAGTGCACTGACTTAGGTCAATCAGCCACTTGGATCTAACCTTATAGATCCTAATACCTAGAATATAGGTGGCTTCTCCTAAGTCCTTTATTGAGAAACACTTTCCTAACCAAGTCTTGACATTTTGCAAGGTAGGAATGTCATTCCCAATGAGTAGGATGTCATCAACATAAAGTACTAGAAATACAATTGTGCTTCCACTAACCTTCTTGTAAACACAAGGTTCATCAACATTTTGGATAAATCCAAACTCTTTGACTACTTCATCAAAATGTTGATTCCAACTACGAGATGTTTGCTTTAATCCATAAATGGATCTCTAAAGCTTGCAAACCTTTGCAGAATCTTCTAGACATACAAAACCCTCAGGTTGTGTCATTTACACATCTTCAAGCAAATTTCCACTAAGGAATGTTGTTTTGACGTCATCTGCCAAATCTCATAATCATAGTACACTACAATGGCAAGAAGGATCCTGACTAACTTAATCATGGTGACTGGCGAAAAGGTTTCATCATAGTCTATACCATGAGTTTGCTTGAATCCTTTTGCAACCAATTGTGCTTTGAAGGTATGCACTTGGCCATCTATGTTGGTTTTCTTATTAAAAACCCATTTACACCCAATGGTTTTTATACCTTTAGGTGGGTTAATCAAGGTCCATACATGATTGTCATACATGGATTACATCTCAAACTTCATGGCATGCAGCCATTTTTCAGAGTCAGATCCCATTATGGCCTCTTGATAGGTGGTTGGCTCTTCTTGATCCAAGAGCAACATATCATGACTATCAGTTAAAAGAAATCCATATCTTTGAGGCTGATGTAGTGCTATATCAGACCTTCTTGGGCCTTGTGTTACTTGAGTAGGCTCATCAACTTGTTGTGAGTCTTCTCGCTCTTCTATCTCCGGCTCAATGCAATTTTGTGGGTCTCGAACTTCTTCAAGATTTATCATACTCCCACTGGTTCTGTTAGAGACAAACTCTGTTTCTAGAAAGATACCATTTTGAGCAATAAACGTTTTAATCTCAGTGGGATTATAGAAGTAGTATCCCTTAGTCTCCTTAGGATACCCCACAAAAAGGCATTTTATAGATTTATGTGCTAACTTATCTGAGGTTTATTGCTTAACATATGCCTTACAGGCCCAAATCTTTAGAAAAGACAAACTGGGCTTCTTTGCAGTCCATATCTCATATAGGGTCTTTTCAACCGCCTTAGATGGAGCACGGTTTAGTATGAAAACAATTGTTTCTAATGCATAGCCCCAAAAGGATGGTGGAAGATTTGTTTGACTTATCATTAATCAAACCATATCTAACAGGGTTCAATTCCTCCATTCAGAAACATGATTCCACTGTGATGATCCTGGTGGAGTTAATTGTGAAACAATTCCACAATTTCTAAGATGGTCAATAAATTATTGGCTCAAATATTCACCACCTTGATCAGATTGAAGTACTTTAATAGATTTGCCATGTTGATTCTGCACCTCATTTTGAAAAGTTTTGAACATTTGAAAAGATTCAGATTTATGTCTCATTAGATAGATATATCCATATCTACTAAAGTCATCTATAAAAGTAATAAAGTACAGGTGACCACTTCTGGCAGTTGTACTTAATGGACCCCATACATATGTATGTATTAGGTCCAATAAGTCAGTGGCCCTTTCTCTTTGTTCAGTAAAAGGTGTCTTTGTCATCTTTCCCAATAAACAAGATTCGCAAGTGTCAAATGATTCAAAATCAAATGAATTGAGAAGTCCATCTTGATGGAGCTTTGAAATGCATTTCTCTTTTATGTGGCCTAGACAATAGTGCCATAGGTAGGTCAGATTCAAATCATTTGACTTGATCCTTTTGGCAGATACATTATAGATATGTTCCTTATTGGGAGCTTCAAGGTTCAAATAATAATGACCACCATGCAAATCTCCATCTGCATAAAAGATGTCATTAAAATAAATAGAATATTTTTTATTCCCAATAATTGAAGTAAAACCTTCCTCATCTGAATAAGAAAGTGAAACAATGTTCTAACTCAAAGCTAGAACATAATAGCAATTGTTCAAAATTAATAAAAGCCCACTGGGCAAAATTAATTCATAAGTGCCTACGGCTAAAGTAGCAACTCTTGCTCTATTTTCGACTCGTAGGTCTATTTTGCCCTTTTTCAGCTTCCTACTCCTTTTGAGACCTTGCACATTTATACAAATGTGAGTTCCACATGCAGTATCTAATACCCATGTTAGAGAAGTAGAAAGATTAATTCCTATAACATAAGTGCTTGAAGTAATAGCCCCGCTATTCTTCTTTTGTTTTAGATCTTCATTGTAGAGCTCACAGTTCCTCTTCCAATGACCAGGTTCATTGCAAAAGAAATAGAATCCTTCCTTAGGAGGCTTTTCCTTCTTGGCTGTAGGCTTGGGTTTGAGGTAGGGCTTGGGCTTGTCTTGCTCCTTGGACTTGTTGTCTGGGCCTTTTCCCTTTCCCTTACCCTTGCCATTCTTTTTCATTCCTTTTCCTTTCTGAACCATTAAAAGGTTGCTAGGTTTTTTCTTGATGTTTTACTCAGCAGTTTTAAGCATCGCATACAATTCAGAAATTGATTTCTCCATGTTGTTCATATTGTAGTTCATGACAAATTGGTCATAACTCTCCGGGAGTGAGTTTAAGATCAAATCTGTAGCTAACTCCTGGGTTATAGGAAATCTGAGTCTTTCAAGGTGATCAATGTATCCTTTCATCTTTTAAACATGGGAGCTAACTAATGCATCCTTAGTCTTTTAAACATGTAAGGCTTTCATGGTTTCAAACCTTTCTTGCCTTGCCTGTTGTTAGAACATTTCCTTGAGATGCCCAATCATCTCATAAGCCTCCATATGTTCCAAATCTCTCTAAAGTTATGGGATCATGGTGGCTAACATCAGGCATCCGACATTCACAGAGTCATTAAGATGCTTATTATAGGCATCCTTTTGGGCTCTTGGAGCATTGGCTGCAGGCTACTAAGGAATGAGTTCATCTAGGACATATGACTTTCTTTCCTGCTTGAGAACAATTCTCAAGTTCCTAAACCAGTCAAGAAAGTTGGTCCCATTAAGTTTGTCCTTCTCAAGGATAAATCGCAATGATAGTGTAGCAGAATTACTCATCGACATTTTCTACAACAAAATATGCAAAATTAAATTAATAATTTCCTACTAAAAACTAACCCTCAATTTAGTTTAGCTGGCTAAGACCTATATTTCACCTAATTGTAAGTTCGCTTTGGCAAGATGCTTAAAATTAAGTTATTAAGGTAGGTAACTTATTTACCAATTACATCACATATAATTCTTAGATCTTTATGGGATCCTGTCATCATATAACTCGGCATGTTTAATCCCATCTAATGCCTTGAGACCCAAAACCGTTTTGATAGTCTCAATTAAGTCATACTTGTCATACCTTACTTTCTTACATTATTTTCCATGTATGATGGCATATATGATGCTAAACGAACTAATTTAGAAGCTTGAATCATTAAAAGATTGAATAAGAAAAATTCAATTTTTCAAAATACTATTCATTTGGTAATTTGATTTTCTTGGCTAAACTTTGAAAAATCATAACTAAATCTAGGAAAATCGTATGAGGATGATTGAAGTCTCTAAAAGTAGATAAAAATATTTCTTACATGGAAAAAATATATAAATGGAACTTAATTGAGCTAATTTATTCATAAAATTCGTTGAATTATACTATTCATTTGGTCAAAACTACTTTTCCTGGTTTTCTGAGCCATCTTCAAAAATTTATAACAATTCGTATAATTATCCAAATCAAGTGTTCTTTGGATATTTGGAAATATCTCTAGGTCTACTTTCTAAGAATATATAACACTCATATAGAAAACTGAATTTCAAATGAACATTAACTATATAACTGATCAGTGCGCATAATGGACAGATTTACACACCAACTTCCAAAAACTAAATACATAACCTACTTACATGATTCAAACTCTTCCAAAATATATTCTTAACATCACAATAACTCTAAAGGAACATTATAGCAACAAAACACAGCTTCATGAAAATACATATGATTTCATATATAATTACAAGAAAACAAGCAACCAAGGTGGCTATAAATCTAATCATCATTAATCTTCTCCTTGCCTCCTGTCTTCTTGGAGGCCTTGCCATCACTTGAACCTATCATGTTAGTGCTTGGGGTGGGATTTGGGAAAATCTCAGTAGCTAGTTTATCTCTTGCAAATATATCATTCAAGTTTCACAAATATTTCACATATAAACACATAAATCATTAAAATACCATATTGTCAAGTAAAAATTTTGGCAGAGTTTCCCCTTAGAAAATGGACATCCCGGGGAATAAAACCCCTCATTTTACAGCCAAAACTAGTCACAGAACAACACAAATATAATATGGGAATAAGTTATAATTATGGAAACAGCAAGGAATAACATATTGTAATAAAATAAACCCTGCTACCTTTTATGTTTTCCTTTGCTTTTGCACTTGGAACTAAAACTTTCACTAGCTTTCTTGAACTCCCACAAGTCCTAAAACATCATTCAATATCAACTTAATCAACTCAAAACAAAGGTTGCTTTACAAAGTCTCACTAAAACCCTAAAAATCCAAATTCTTTATCTCTTGGTTTTCCTTGAATCAACTACTTGATTTTAGCTAATTTGGACCCAAGGAATCCATTTTTAACATCAAACACAATGAAAATCCAACTCTTTCCCATCATACTAAGCTCACCAAAATCTGACTTATAGGAAGAGAAATTGGTTTTTCTCAAAACTTGCTTAAATCATACTATACTTGATTCCTCTTGCAAAATCTCATATCAAATCATGATTTTATGACTTTAAAACAACTCCCCATACTCAAACAAGCTTAGATCGAAATTGTATAGAGATGGGAAAGAAAATATTTCATGGAAACTTAAGCCAAACAACCAAGAAAAGATACTATAACACTTGTAAGTCATAAGAGAAATACTTACAAATTTTCTTGGATTTTCCTCTAAATTTTTCCTATTTTTTCTTCCTCCCTCACATGGCTGCCATTCCTTTCTTCAATTTCAGACTTCTCTTCCTCTTTTCCTTGCTAAATGGTCAGCCAAAACATGGGAAAGGAGGGAGTATATATAAATTTCTTCAACCAATGAAAATTTGCCACTTAATGTTCTTGATTTTTCTTGCTTTTTCATGAAAATAATAAACTAAGGCTATTTTGTCATGTGTAGCTTGTGGAGAACAAAATAGGGAGTATTTTGGTCCAAAAATTTTAGATATTTACTTATCCAGATATATCCTAAACCGGTATGGACAAATAAAACTACTTTAGTAGTATATTTTACTATTATTGGAATACTAATTATAATTATAGTGGGATATAAAATTATCATAATATACTTATACCAATTGGTCCAAATATAAAATCCATGCCTTTTTCTTGAATGAATACTTCCTCTTTCCACAGTCCAGACTGACCTTTATCAGGTAAGACATTAATATTAAATCCTAATTACCCAATAAATATTATTTTAATCTTAATAAATTTCATACTATATTCCATTGGTCTTAACTCAATGAGAGCTTCATTTTGATTATAATTTTTCATATCTACAAAAATACCCTTAACTTGGGACATATTTATAATTTTTAAAACTTTCGGGTCATTAGGTGTAATTTTTCCAAAAATTCATAAAATTTGTTTAAAAGCCTGCATACGTCCACTGCCTTCTTCTCATTCCTTTTTTCTTCTTCTTCTTCTTCTTTTTTTTTCAGGAGCAAAATGGTCATTTTCTCATCTTTTCTTCTGACCGAGATAATTGACCTCTTTGCTTTATATCATATAAAACAATATATATCCGTTTTTACGAATTCCTTATAAATTTTAAAATATTCATCCTTAAATATTTAAGAGAAATTTCAGAATATTACAATATCATTATGAACCTTTATGAGTATCACCATTACCCAAACTGCCTCACTAAGATAATCTAAGTATATCCCACTTTGGTGGATCCTACATTTAGGCGATCAAAGCCTTGACAGGTGTTCATTAATGTGTGGCATTTAAACTTATCATCAGTTGGTATTTTACATATCTTTATATCACCCCCATCAATGATTTCTCTGATGAGATGATATCACCTGAGTTTGTGTTTGGTTCTTTGATGTGACCTAGGCTCTTTAGCCTGTGCTATTCCGTCGTTATTGTCACAAAATAGATCTATCAAATTGAAGATGGTAGGCACCACTCCAAGCTCAATGATGAACTTCTTAATCCAAACAGCTTCCTTAGCTGCATCTGATGTTGCTAGGTACTCAGCTTCTGTTGTAGAATCAACTACGGTGCTTTGCTTGAAACTCTTCCAACTAACTATTCCACCATTCAAATAGAATAGGAATCATGATTGCGATCTAGAATCATCTTTGTCAAATTGAAAAATTGCATCTGTGTAACCATTTACAACCACCTCATCTTCCAATCCTCCATACACTAAAAATACATCCTTAGTCCATCTTAAGTACTTTAGAATATTCTTGACACCAAGAATAGCTTGCTTTTCCTTTCCTTGGATCTCTTGGGTAGCCTTGCCATGACTTGGACCTAAAATGGTTAGACAACTGGAAAGCAATGAAGTTCAAAGAATCTCATAGCAACTACCATCATGCTCACATATTATCACATATATTGCAAGAAATCATCAAGGATACATGAAGCATTCAATCAAAAAAAATTTGTGCTCAAATATTTTATAACAACTTAGGTAGCGTCTCCCCTTACATTTTGGACATTTCTAGGGTCATATTACCCACCAAAAAATCCAGCCAACAACACCAATTCATCACAAGACAATATTTCAATCATTAAGTACATCATTTAAGCAAAGCAACAACAATGACAATATATAGGCATATATTGGCAAGTTAACTACCATTTTGCTTTCCAATGATCTCTAAACTTTGCACACCCCTTCTTTTATCTTCTATCACTCCTTTGAATCCTATTGCATCATAAAATAATGCCATGAGTCACTAATTACATGATCTCAATTATAAATGTGCACATTTAATCCTAAAATTCCATTTTGCTATCCTATGGTATTTCTTTGTACAACACACATATTCTAACCTATTTTGGACACAGAATCCATTTTTGGGTTCAAAATCTTGAAATTTCCTTCCTATCTTAAACCCTAAATGGGCTGGAAATTTTAGAAAATGGTAGGAAAATATTTACTTCATGAATTTGCAAACTAATCACATACTCATGCTTTCTAAGTTCTTTCTAAGCTTTTCTATGGATTGATTTCTTCATGGCTTAACTTTTTCTCTCTACTCTCTCTCAGGAAAAATTTTTTCAGAAGAAAAAGAGAAAAAAATAATCCATAAAAACCTTTCCAAACATCAAAGGACACAAGATTATGACTTTAGAAACCTTGACAACTTGAGTACCTAACTTTCCTCTTAGTCTTCTCCTTTTTCTCCTTCAATTTCACAAGCTCTCTCTCCCTTTCTCTCATTGTTTCAGTCATGTATAAGGGAAGAAGATGATGACCAAATGGCTTAACAAAGGTGATTAAGGAAAGATATCAAATAAAGATTAAATCATGGTTAATTATTTTAACCTTTATTTACTTTATTAATAAAGCTTTTCACAAAATTTCCATAGTGTCCTAATCAGCATTTCAGGCACCACTTGTTCTCATTTATTGCCAAAAATTTCTTTGATAATTTTTATGGACCAAAATACCCTTTACCGATTAATTTTACCTGTATCAATTAAATACTTTTATTGTAATTGTTATTAAATTAGTACAAGATTATCCAAAATTTACTTTTTAGTTTATAATCATTTCTTGTTCCAAAATATATTTGGTTAAAATTCATTCAGTATCCTTGACTTGGTACTGCTTTTTTTTAAGACTAAAATCTATTTTATTAGGTAAAATATTAACTATAAAATTTTAATACCCAATATAAATTATATTGATCTAAATAACTTTCTTACAGTATTCTATTGAACTAGGCTTATCAAGAGTTTCATATGATTATAATTTTTCATATTTATAAAAATGTCCTTAACCTAAGGCAAATTTATAATTTTTGAAACTTTTAAGTCATTAGTTATAATTTTTTTCTAAACCTTCTTCACACTACAACTCCCATGTGATTTTTCTTCTTAAAGGACTAAATTGAAAAATATTTAATTCCTAAGGGAAAAATGTAATTTTCATCTTTTTAGTTCTAATTTGAAAAAAATGACATTTTTGCATTTTTTTCATTTGTTTTTGTGTTTCTATGTTTTCTGAGATTTTAGACACATTTTTAGATATTATCCATTTTATCATTTTACATTATTTAATATCCAGTAAATTCAGAATATTACACCTGCTACATGCCGTGAGTAGCCTCAAACTTGCCCGTGAGCAGCCTGAACTAGTCGAAGACTAATCTTGGTACATGCTTGGGCAAGTTTGGGAAAGGTGAAAAGTCTTGGTACATGCTTAGACTTGCCTGTTAGCTATGCAGGACAGGTCCTAATGCATGCATGAGCAAGTCCACTGGTACCAAATTTAAATCTTCCTATTCCATTGATGATTTTTTTGGTTTTAGTAGCTCGTACTCGACCAAAGAAACATCTCTAGGGGTTCGGCCACCTGTGCCGCTGCTTGTGATGGCCCGTGGAAGCCACACCTTTTTTGCAATAAAAAATTCATAGAAAATTGTGTGGATGTCCAAAAATTATGAAACTTGGTGGTTAGCATCCTCATATCATCCCTAGGATATTTGCAAAAAAAAAGTGAAAATTCGATCTCTAGCTCAAATTATGGCCATTCATTTCTCACAGGAATTGACAGTTGTTTGTTGCGAAATAGAAAATATGTGAATTGAACTATAGCGGGGCACTCCCCCCCGCTTTTCCTTGGGGGCGCTCCTCACCCCTACTTGGCAAGGTCCCTCGCCCTTTAGACTTGCCGGCTATCACATCCCATATTTTAACACATTTCCCATGAATACTACCTTACTTAGATGCAATAAAAAGCTTTATAAGGGCTTAAACCAATGGAAAACTCAAAACCTTAAAAACTATTTTTTGTGCACTATTTTTTTAACAGCACAGCAAACTTTACAAAACCATAACTAAATGTAAAAAAAATAATTTTACTATGGTTCAAGTCTCTAAAAATCACTCACATATTTAATTTCATGGGAAAAATATGAAAAAGGAATTTAAACGTATCAATTTATATAATTTATTCATCCAAATTTACTGTTCATTTTTCCTTCTAGTATCTATCCAACTTCTGAGCCATAGCTTCGAGTACTCATTTCTCTTAGTATACAGAGCCAATTCATGCATTCTATATATCATTAGAAAACTTTGCATATATACTTTCTAATTATAAAATATTGTACATTTATTACATATGTATTAGACAGCAATCCATCATTTAACTTTAGTATATCAAATTGTTTAGCACTGGAATAGTTTTGGGAAATCAATCATAAATTCTATTCTACTACTCCAAATGGAGTAAAACTAATGCCAAAAGGTTCATAAGACATAGCTTTATACATCATATAAATACCTAAATTTTTGGAAAATTGTACAATTTTATAAAAAACCTTGAATCTTGTTAGTAATTATAGTTAAAAATAGTTTCTTGCTTTTGACCCTCAACTTCATTGAGCCATAACTATTTCCATGCTAGGCTAAATTGTGCATAATCTATTCAGGTTCATTATGTCCTCTAACTAGAGGCATCAACCTTTGTCTCATTTCCTTTACCATCTCATGCTATAACATGTTGATATGGCTAAGCACCCAAGAGAGGGGTGAATTAGATGATTGGAAATTTTTTGCCTAACCTAAAGAAATAAATGAAATAGTAAAGTGGACAGAAAAATAGGGATAAACAAGGTATATTTAATGCAAAGAAGATAATAATGTAAACAAAGAATTTATTGAGATTTATCTTAGTTCACCCTATACCAATTGGCCTATATCTAGTCTCCAAGTCAACTCTTGAAATTTTGTACTATCTCTACAAGTTTTGAACAGGTACTTGTGTGCCTTAGTATAATGCTCTATTCTTCCACAAACAATTTTCTCTCTCTATACAAGGAGTGATTTCAAAGCCCACTCAAGATACCAACTATCTTGAGTCAACTTAGGATGATTAGAGATTAAAGCTGAAAGCTTTATAGTAATATATCCTCACTTAAAGAGGTAGGTATGATATAATGTAGTTCTAAGTTGGTTGAGTGTATTTATAAGCAAAGAACAATGAATATTAATGCAAATGATTTCAGAATGCTCTTCTTGTTCTTTTCTATATAAATGAACCACTATTTATAGGTGAGGTTCATTAACTAGTTGTTAGGCACAATTATTTTGCCACTACTTGAAGATTAAGTGATCGTTGAAGGTGCATTTAATACTGATCTACCTAAATTAAGCAATTACAAGTAAGAAGTAACTGATTATATTGAGTGCATGTTCTCTTAGTAACATGTTTCACCATAAATCAAAATGATCATTTAAACTAGAAGAAAACATCTTTACTATTGAAGAAGATATTAAATCTACTTTCTAGCTTGCACAGAAAGGAAGAAGAAAGGAGATAAATGTATAAGGAACTTGGAAATGTAATTGATTGTTGTCGCAATAATAATCGATTATCGTGAGAGAAGATAACAATAAAAAATAAGATAATTGATTATGACTTAAAGTAACATATTAGGTTGGGGAAATTTTTTAGTAAAGAGACAAGGTAATCAATTAAAAGCTCAATAGTAACAAGTTAGATTTGAAATAGAGAGAATGCGCATACATTGAGAAAATATAATTGATTATTTAACGATATAACATAATATATGAAGCAATATAATCGATTAGAAGTGAGAGTAAATGATTGGAAAGTGAAGCTAAAGTGTCTAGGAATGACCAGGGCACAATAATCAATTTCTTTGAGTGAGGTAACCGATTGTATCAGATAATAGAACTGTTAAACTCATATAACAGTTGGTATAATCAATTATATACATATATAATCGATTAGGGCACTAAATTGAGGTAACTAACTTAGGCTAGACATGCGATAATCGATTACTTCACCTATTGTAATCGATTAAATCAATAAGAAAGCATGAAGTTGAGATGAATAACTGTTATAACAGATTATATGGTTAGAGTAATCAATAATTTAGAAGGAATATTATGAAAGATAAGGCACGAGACTATTTCTAGACTTAAAATCTTCCAAAATATTAAACTTTGAATTTAGAAAACATTTGAAAAGATTATTCAAAGTTCATTTTGCTTATAATTTCAACCACTTACAGAATTTAAATAAAGATCTTGTCTTGAGTTATCTTTGACTTGTTAGCTTCTTTAAATTATGCTGAACTAAATATTTCCTTCAAAATAGTTCTTCTCTAATTTTGTTATCATCAATACATGGGAATACTAACATAACATGTCTAAACATTTACATGTCATTACTTGACAATAAAAAGTCATACATATTGTTCACAACCTCAACTTAATTTCATTATTAAACTTCATTAAATATACATTCTATTCATCATATAACATCATACTACAATGATAATACATATTAACTTGACTTATAAATCATATCATGATATACAAATCATGCTTTCTCATCTAAAAATCATTGCAATATGAACATAAACTTGCTTCCCATCAATTTCTCCTTCCTTGGCTTTCATCCATTATCACATTTGTCCCTAACATGATTAGTAACTTGAGAGGGTGAGATTTGGAAATCTCAATAGTAAACTTACATATGCAATTATAATATCACATCACATTAAAACATTAAAAACATTGCACAACTTCATCAAACATATAAAAATACCATGTTAGCTAACAAAATTTCTGCAACATTTCGACTTAAAAACAAGACATTCAGAGCTTAGCCCTCATCAAATAAATAGCTAGCCAATCAAGAAAACATACATAGCAGCAATATGACAACATTATCATAACATAAAACATATATAAACATTATTGTGCAATAACATAAACATTGCAAATTACTACCTAAAAGTTTTAACCTTTTCACCTCAAACTTGAACTCAACTTGCTCAAATCATTTCCCAATCATTTCCTTGCAACTTCCCAAGCCTAGAAGCAACAAGATAACCATGTTACATCAATTCATTCTCAATGAACTCACTTAAAGATCACTTGAACCCTAAAATTTCATATTTCTTATTCTTGAAAACCTAACTTCTTCTTTTACTAATTTATGCATGAGGAATCCATTTTTACCATTGTTTTCACAAAATTCCAACTCCTTCTACCTCTTCTAAGTTGGCCAAAACTCCCTCTTAAAGAGCAAGAGTGGAATTTTCATTGATTACAACATAGAAACTCATGCAATAATACTTTCTTACAATTAGTTCATGCTTTCTCTTAACTTGGTTTCATGAGACATCACCCTTTATATAACCCCTACTCTTGGCTGAAACTTAAACCCTAGGAGGAGGAGAGGAAAATCATCTAACCTTACTCAAGACCCATAGAAAACTACCTTGAAATTAAAGAACAAACTTACCTTTAGCTTGCTTTCTTTCCTTTTGCCTTGCTTCCTTCCTTTCCTTCTTATTCTCCCTTCTTCCTCATCTTTTTCTCACTCTAAAATTTCAGCTTCTCTTTCTCTCTCTACTCCCTCAAATTTTCAGCCACAATGAGAAGCAAGGGGTCCTCACTTATTTATAGGGTGCAAGATTTGATCCCAACCATTGAAGCGTCAATTGATCTAATGGCCAAGAATGATTACTTGCTAGGGTTTTGTACTTTATGATTAAAATATTCTCCCTAAAGCATGTGCACAATTTCGGCCAATGAGAAAGGGACAAATGCTCTCCTATACAGTATATTTCCCTTGATCCAAATCAATCTTGTATCAATTACTTTATATCTGGACATTTCCTTATTCTTTTACAATATTTACTAGTACTGTTTATTCATTAATATGTATAAGAAATATACTGGTTTGGAATCTACATTTATCTTTTTAACTGTCCCAAATAGTATTTTATGTGGGGTCCACATACTTTCTTGTTCCTTTTTCTTTTCTGAGGGGCCCACAATTCTTTTTCTTTTTACTGTTATGTTCCTTTATATTTACAAACTGCATATTTTGAGTTCAATTCATATCTCTAACATGATCCAGCATGTTCAAAGGTCCATTTCCACATATATATCATTTTTGTAAATTTTCAAAAATAATACCAATTAAAGACAAAATTTGCAATTTATTCCAGTTAAAGATCAAACATAATTTCCAACTATAGAAGAAATTAATTCCTTCTAAAGACCAAACATGTGAAATTACTATTTTTCCCCTAGTTATATTCACACAAGGCATCACATGTCATACCTTTTCCAACCATACGCATATCATAGTTACCCTTTAGACATTGCCATAAAAATGAGGATGTTACACTGGCCACCACCATGGTCATAGCTAGTGAACCATTGGCAATACCTCTAATGAACTTTCTGGTGGCTTTTTCATCAAGTTTTCCGATGAACCCATAAAAATGTGTGAGACTTGATTTTTATGGATGGAGACACATATCAAGGGGTTCTTAGGTACGGTCATGGGTTTAGCACATGGTTTTTCATTTTGTGGCCATGTTACAGGGGTCTCCCCACATTCGGTGGGTAGGCATCTCCCTCCCACTTTGCATGTGTGAGTTTTCCAATCATTTTCTTAAGGGTAATATGTCTACATGACATCACCTCTTTTTACTGTGTGCCCATACATGTTGCTTAATAAGCTTGTGCGTGTTGGGAAGTCTTGTGCACTTGGGGTGGGTGGGCATGTACCTTCCACTTTGCATGCGCAGATTTTCCCCTCATTTGCTTGCGGGCAATACATCGGCATTACACCACCTCTTTTGTTTATGTGCCTATACATGTTACTAGATAAGCTTGCAAGAGTTGGAAAGTCTCGTGCATGTTAGAGGTCGTTTCTCTCCTAAGGGTTGCACCTAGTGGTCACTCATTGACCATGCCAAGTAGGGGTGCTATGGTAGTAGTGGTTGTCATGGAAGTTGTCATATTTTACTTTCTTATATTATTTCCCATGTATAATAGCATATATGATGCTAAAATGAGCTAATTTAGGGCTTGAATCATTTAAAAGACTAAATGAGAAAATTTGAAAACTTTAAAACACTATTTACTTGGTAACCTGATTTTCCTGGCTGAATTTTGAAAATCATAATTAATTCCATAAAAATCATATGAGGATGATTCAAGTCTCTAAAAATCAAGGTATTAAAAATCGGACCGGCCATTAAACCGAATGAGGCAATAGTTCAAGGTTCAATGGTTAGACTGGGGTTAGACCGGTTGTGAATAAATTAATATATTTTTAATAATATAAATAAAAAATATAAAAGATATTTATCCATGATCATAAAATTAACATTTATTCTAGGATAAAAAGTAAATTTAATAATATATAGAAAATTAAAAATATTATTAATAAGGTTTACAACCTAATATTAAAATCTAAACAAGTTAATATTCATCAATAATTATATTTTGAATTCAAAATAGTCAATTGATTTTCTATTTTCATATTATTTGCTAAGTAAATTTATCATTATTAATAATTATGTATCATAATAATACTTATAACATATTATAATATAGAAAGAAAAAAATTTATACTAAAAATAATACTATTTAGTACTAAAAATAATGTTATTTTATTTTAAAAAAATATTTAAAAAAAATAAAAAAAGGGTCTAGACCGATTTAACCTGGTTTTGTACCGATTTTTGACCAATTTGACTGGTTCTTGATTGATTCGCACTGATTCTGAAAACCCCTCGTTTGTATCTATGCCCAGACCAGACCAGGAGCTGGTTCCCGATCGGACCGGTCGAACCAGCGGGTCCGGTCTGGTTTTTTCTTCATAGCTACAAATAGCTAAAAATATTTCCTATGTGGAAAAAATATACAATTGGAATTTAACTAAACCAATTTGTATGGTAAATTAGTCAAATTTCTACTTTTCATTTGGTCAAAATTATTATTTTCCAGGTTTTCTGACTCATCTTAAAAAATTCTTAACTTCTAATATACACTTACAAGTCAAGTGATCTTTGGCTCTTTGAAAGATTTCTGTGTCTACTTTCCAGAAATATGTGTATAGAAAATAAACCTCAAGTGAATAGTAATCATATAATCATCTAGTGCTCATATTGGACATTTTGCATTCCAAATTTCAAAATAATATCATAACATTCATACATAGCCCAAACTTGTCCAAACTAGATTAATAACATCATAAGACACTCAAGAGATCATAAGGGTAGTAAAACATAGCCTCATGGGTTAACATAATATTTTATACAAAATGCAAGGTAATATATCACAAATTTAGCTAAAACTTTAGTCTTCACTAGTTTTCTCCTTGCTTCTTGTCTTCTTGGAGATGTTGCCATCACTTGGACCTATCATATTAGTGCTTAGGGAGTGATATTTGGGAAAATCTCAGTAGCTAGCTCATTCAATGCAATTATGTCATACAAGTTTCACAAAATTCACATGTAATCACAAAAAGTCATCAAAGAACCATATTGTCAAATAAAAATTTTGCAGAGTTTCTTATTAGAAAATGGACATCCCGGGGAACAAACTCCTTGATTTTACAGCCAAAACCAGTCACAAAGCAACATAAGAACAATATGGCATCAAGATATAATCATAGAAACAATGTAGAAAACCATAAAGCAATAAAATGAACATAGCTAACTTTTAGTGAACCTTTGAACTTGTCCTCTTGAATCAAAGTTTCCACAAGCTTTCTTGAACTCCCGCAAGTCCTGCATTCATTTAACCCACTGATTCAAGAAGCTATCTCACAAAGTGTTTAACAAACCCTAAAATCTCACATGATTTATCTCAAGTTTTCTCTTGAGTCCAACACTTGTTCTTAGCTAATTTGGACCCAAGGAATCCATTTTTAATATCAAATCATTGAAAATCCCACTCCTTCCCACTAATATCTACTGACTGAAACAAGGATTTAAGGAGGAAAATTGGAAATTTTCAAAACTTGCTTCAAATCATGCCAATACTTATTCCTTTCACTAAATCTCATAATTACTCTTTAATTTATGGCACAAAATCACCTCCTTCCCATTATCATGCTTGGCCAAAATTATACAGCAAGGAAAGAAAGATAGAATTAAAAAAATTCAATCATAAACTACTCAAAACTTGAAGGAAAACACAAGAGATTAAGGAAGCGAATTTTTGCCAAATTTTCCTTAATTTTCTTCTTCCTTTTTCTCCCATTTGTTCTCACATTTTCTCCTTCCTTTCCTACTATTTTCAAACTTCTTTCCACTCCTTCTTTGCTCCTTAAAGTCAGCCAAAGCAAGAGAGAAGAGGGAGGATATATTAAAGATGTAACCAATGGAAAATTGCCACTTAAAGTTTCATAAGTTTCTTGAAAATTTATGAAAATTATTAAATAATGCAATTTCTCCATGTGCAGCTTGGTTTGCATGAAATTAAGGGCATTTTTATCCAAAAATATTGTATATTTATTTATCCAGATATATCCTAGACCTGTTTGAACAAATAAAGCTATTTATCAGTATATTTTACTATTACTGGGACACTGATTTTAATTATATTGGGATATAAAATTACCATAGTATCTTATTCCAATTGGTCCAAATGTGGGGTCCACATATCTTTTTCTTACTTTATCCACCTTTTGTGAGGTCCACAGTGCTCTTTTTCCTTGCACTATACATCTTTTGACACTTGGCATGAAATTTTTCTTCATATAAATTCCGTTAGCCCCAATGCACTATATCATTGGGTTTGGCTTGTCACGAACTTCATTTTGATATAAATTTGCATAATTTTGAAATTACCTTTAGTTGGGGCAAAATGTAATTTTTGAAACTTTTGAGTACGTAGTTGTAATTTTTCCCAAGCATTAAAATGTAATATTCTTTCTCTAGGGGTTAAAATGTAATTTTTATTATTTTCTTGACCTTAAATTTGCCCTTTTTTCTCTTTTTCACATCTATTCGTGTATAACAATTTTTCTCATATCTTATTACATTTTATGCTATCTAAATTTTTAGGATATTATAGAAGCACCTCTTGTATGCGTGCGCACACACATGTACGTACGCATGCATACTCATCTTCAAATGTCCCTCCCTCATTTCACTCCCTCTTCTATGTATACTTCTACAAATATCTTCCCCCAAACTCCCCCCTCTGTGTACATGTGTGGCTACTTGTCTTGACTTACAATGATTTTCCCATGCTTAACAGTGTTGGATCGATGCCTCTTGTATCACCCACTTGCTTGCCTATCCTGAGGACTTGCAGGGCATGGTTGGTGTGGCAGCCTTTGTCCACGTGAGTCCGAGGGTATGTGAGTGGTGATTGGACTATCCCTATTGACAGGCTCTTGGTTGGCCATAAAACTTTTGGCAAGTGGTCCTCCCTATATGATGTCCTGTCCAATAAGGGTGTCCTAATGTGGCCATATTTTACCATGTTTTTATTCCCTAAATCTAGCATTTTTATCATACTTATTCGGCTATTTTGAGGGTTTTAGTGCATTTTCATGATTTAGTCGGTTTTGTGTAGTTTGTGGAAAAATGTGTTAAATCCTTGGTTTTAAGTATATTTTATGATATTTATTATATTCCATGGATTTTGTTGTTAATTTTTTCCATCAATACATTTTCCACATTAATTAGCTACTTTAGTGCTTAATTTGACTTTTCCCAAGTGATTGAATTATGGTTTAACATGTGATATCGGGTGAGATTTTTTTGAGGAGTTTCCATTCCACCACTCATTTGATGTCATTAATCATTCCACGTGATTAGATTTTCATCCATGATGGACCCAGTTGCATGTTCTATTCACTCATTTTTCACTTTCCTAAAATATCCCTAGTTATGAACCAACTTGAAATTACATTTAATTTTCCTTAATAATTCTTAAATTAATCACATAATCATCATCTAGAGCACTTAATTAGGATTATTTGAGTATCTAAACTTGACCATAGTGATTAGGGTTTTCATTATAGAGCCTGTCAAAGTTTTGTCAAAGAAGAGCATTTTAGTCAACTTTCCTATGAACCTTTTCTAACTATTTTCTTAGAGATTTTTCTTACTTTCTTTTCCATCATTTTCTGAGTATTTTTCATTTTATTTTGATGTTTAATTTTGGTCTACTATGTCCTCTAATATGGAGTTATTGAATTTATTTCAATAGACCATGATTTTATGCACATAATGTAATTGCTATATTTTATGACCTAAGTACTTTAATATGTCATATTTTTATGTGTAGGTCAAGGGTCATGGCAGAGGACATAGAGGACATTAAAAACAATCAAAATGGGCAATTTTGGAAGTTAGGAGATAATATTATTTTCTAATTCTATTATTTTCCAATTATCTCAAATTCTAAGCCACCTAGGTTGGAATTAAGGGCTAGGATCAATTCTAACACATCATGGCCTTATTCTAACTTGACAGAAGGATCATGAGGCCTCCCATTCATATCCCTAAGCTCTGAAATTTGTGCTCCATATTTGTTAGTTGAACTAGATTGCCCAAGAGAGGGGGTGAATTGGGCTTTGAAAATTTTTACAACACAGTACCATATAACAGTACCAATACTTAATTGAAAAATAGAGCAATAACTTGAATGTAAATATAGAAGGGTTAGAGATAATTAAATGCAATGCTTTATCCTAGTTCTACCCTTCCACTTGGCCCATGTCAAGTCTTCAAGCTACCACTTGAAATTTGTTTACTACCGTTGCAAGATTCAAGTGGGTTCTTGTAAAAAGCATAGTACAATGCTTGGCTCAAACTAAGGCTACAATCCTCTTTTCTCTCACCCTTACATAATATGTTACAAATCTCTTAGTGTTTCCCACACTAAGACACAACTACCTAATCACAAAGGAAGTGGTTGCAACTCAAATTATCTCTCAAAGATTAAATGATAAAAATGAAGCTCAGTGCGAACTCAACTAGAGATGTAGGTGAGGGTTTGAATGCTCAATAATCAAGCCGTTAGATTTTCAAGCTAACGATCCTTAATTTGTTACCTAACAGTCTTAATAAGGTTCTACATATAGATTTTCAAGCTAATCAAGCCATTAGAAACAAATTATAGTCATTACTAAGAGAAACTGGCCATTCACCAATTGCATTAAATGCACTTGTCAGAACTTAAATGTTCAGGATGAATAGCTTAAACATTTAAGCTAGTTGACTATGATAAGTTTCTAAGGTATGGAGCCTCAACGAACATTTAAGAGCATCTTCTTGATCGTTTATCATGTTTTCTCAAGATGGCCAAAAGGAAATTCAGACACAATAAACTATCAAGATATACTACATGAATGTTTAAGAGTTTTAAAGGTAAAAAGCCTAAAAATTTGAATGTTCAAGAGAAATTTCATGATCATTCAAGATGTATAAAAATCAAAATTGTGATTTTCAAAACAACACTTGAATGTTTAAAAGAATCAATCTTAAACTATCATCATGTGAATAGTGAATGAAAGTTGAACATTTGAATGATGATGAATGTTCAAGTTGAACAACTTGATCATTCAAGAGCGCTTTAGAAGAGTTACTCTATTCTGCTTGTCACCTTGAACATTTAAGAGGAATGATATGATCGTTCAAGACTAAGCATATAACTTCTGCATATTGTCCAAAAGACCTAAATATGAGAAACTCATAAACTTAAATTTTTAAGCTGATTCCCATGAATGTTTAAGAGTCAGAAAGGCTCAAAAACATTTCAAAAAACATGGACATTCTTTTGATCAAGTTAAGAAACCAAGTTAAAACATGATTTAACAAAATTACAGAATTTATCCCTAATCACCTTACAAAGATCCTAAGACAAAGATGAAAGATAATACACAATTAAAGCTTAGTCCTCTCTTAATCAGATCAACATCTTATTCGATGAAGTCTTCTTTCCTTTTCTCCATTTTTGTTTTGTGATAATCAAAATACATAGATACTCTAACATTCTCCCCCTTTTTGATGATGACAAAGCACTTCAATAAAGGCATTAATACTAGGGATTGCTTGCGGAAGCTCCCTCTGGTTAGATATGCTAGCTTCCCAAGAGGGGGGTGAATTGAGAATATTAAAATTTTCTGCAAAAGTCAAGAGAATGATAAAGGTAAAAGTGACAGTAAAATAGGGTATCAAGAAATAGCAAGGTAAAAGCAGTAAAAGAGAAAGGAAGACACAGATGTTTATCCTAGTTCGGTCTCTCTATCTTGACCTACGTCCAGTCCCCAAGCAACTACTTAAGATTTTTCACTATCTTGCAAGAATTCAATGGGCTTCTTGCAATTGCCTCAGTACAACTTGATGTCTGTTCTTAGAGCTTACAACCTCACTCTTTGCACTCTAACTAAGTGCTTCCCAAATCCCTTGTGATATCCCCTCACAAAAAAATATTTCTTCCAGATGAAGATAAGATTGATTACAATGAATGAACTCTCTAATTTAGAGTGTATGTAAAAGTTGAAGTGCAAAAGAATGAAGTATGTGAGAGTAAGAGACTTTGACTTAAGAATTTGATAGAGTTTCAGTATATATAATGTAAAATTGTTACCCACAACTTCAAATGAAGTTCTATTTATAGATTTATGTCTTAACTATACGTTAGAGACAAAATCTAGCCGTTAAAGACATTATCCAATGGTTACTCTGAAAAACTATCTGTTCACCAACTGCATTTAATGCGTCTAACATTCAAAGTTCAAATTTTGGTTCGTCAATAGACGAATTTTGCAGAGACTGAAAGCTAAAGACTTCAACGTTGAACTTCAAAGTTCATCTGTTATGAAGCAAAGTTTAAATTTTCATCTTTGTAAAATGTTTCTCTGTTGGAACATACGAATTTTCAAGTTAAAGTTCTTCTGGTAAGTGTGAATAGTTGTCCCATATTGCTACAGTGCCTTTGAAGTTTGAATTTTAGTGCCCAAAATTCGTCTGTCAATGGGCAACTCAATAAGGCACAATAGTTCATCTTTTCGAAATTTGAATTTTCAAGATTCAAAGTTCGTCTATCAAAGAAAGCTCTTATCAGACTTAGTTCAAAGTTCAAATTTCTGAAAACCAACATTCGTATATCAACAGATTATCATAACAGACTTATAAGCTTTGTTTCTAAAATTCAAATTTTCATAATCAAAGTTCGTCTGTCAGTGAGCTAATTTTGGACTCTTTTTAAACTTTACTTTCAGATGAACTTTGACATATCTTCAGATGAATTTTTCATTTTTATGAATTATGTTCTATCAGAAATTTGAATTTTCAAAACTCAAAGTTCATCTGTCAGAGAAGGCTCTTATCAGACTTATGTCAAAGTTCAAATTTCTACACTCAAAGTTCATCTGTCAGAGGAATCTCTTTTCTCACTAACTTATTTTCAATTTGAAATTTGAATTTCAAAAGTCAAAGTTCGAATTTTCAGAGTAATAGATCAATTTTAATACTTTAAAGTTCATTTGTTAGGGGGTGGTTTTCAAATATTCCATGAATTATCATGGAATCATATTTCTAAAAACACTCTTTTGCTAGTTCAAAGTCTTTTACTCAAATTAAACATGGTAAGAGATCCTATATCTAATATTGTGCTGATTTTACTTAGATTTCTCCATTTGAGATCTTTCATGCACCTTTGATATCTTCTTTTCAAGTTCTAGAAGGTTAGTTTTGTTAGCAGGGCTGACTTCCCAAGAGGGGGGGTGAATTGGGAATATTGAAATTTTTCTGCACAAAGTCAAATGGGTGAAGAAAGTAAAGTGTAATAAAACAATGTATAAACAGAGTAAACTAAAAAGTAATAATAGAGAGAAGAACACTCAGTAATTTATCCTGGTTCGGTCTATCCACTTGACCTACGTCCAGTCCCCAAGACACCTCTTGAGATTTTTCCACTATACAGCAAGAATTCAACGGGCTTCTTGCTAATGCCTCAGTACAACGAGTATGCTCTGTTTTCTGGAGATTTCTCAATCTCTCTAAGCACTTCTAAAATGTGCTTCCCAATCCCCTTGTGATTTCCCCTCACAAGTAAATCTATCTTCCAGATGATGAGTAGATTGTTTACAAAGATATAACTCTCTTAAATAGAGTAGATATAAAGGTTAAAGTACAGATATTGAAGTTAGAGGGTAAAAGCTCTTGAGAAGAAGATTTGACAGAAATTCGGTATATACAAGTTTGATTCGTTACCCACAACTTCAAATGTTGTTGTATTTATAGATTTAGGTCTTAACTATCCGTTAGAGACTAAATCTATCCATTGGGGAAGTTATCCAACGGTTACTCTGAAAAACTATCCATTTACCAACCGCATCTAATGTTTCTGACATACTGAAATTCGAATTTTGGTTGGTCAACAGACGAATTTCAAAGGAACCGAAGGTTAAAGCTTCCAACGTAAAAATACGAAGTTCGTCTGTTCATGAAGTGAAATTCGAATTTTGAAACTTGTAAAATGTTTTCACATTGTGACATACGAATTTTCAAGAAGAAAATTTTTCTGTTAAGTATGAACAGTATTTTCAATTTTCTACAGTGTCCTCGAAATTTGAATTTTGGAAGCCCAAAATTCGTCTGTTCCTAGTACATTCAAGGAGGCACAGTAGTTTACTTTCTTGGAAATTCGAATTTTGAAGAAGTGAAGTTCGTCTGTCAGAGAGTTTCTTTTCAGACTAACTTCAACATTCAAAGTTACAAAACTCTGTCATTCGTATATCAATATTTCATTCCAACAGACTCACAACCTTAACTTCTGAAATTCGAATTTTAATGTTCAAAGTTCGTCTGACAGAAAGAAGTTTTGAAACTTAAATTATTCTTGATCTCAGATGAACTTTAACATTGTTTCAGACGAATTTCTTTCATTTTCATAAGTTGTGTTTTGTCTGAAATTCGAATTTTGAAGGCTCAAAGTTCGTCTGTTTCAAAGAAGCTTCTTTCAGGCTTATATGAAAAATTCGAATGTTGGAAAGCCAAAGTTCGTCTGTCAGATAGTATTTTTGAAACTCAATTTCATCTTGATTTCAGATGAACTTTAACATTATTTTAGACGAATTTCTTTGGTTTTCTCAAACTGCATTTTATCTGAAATTTGAATTTTGAAAACTTGAAGTTCGTCTGATACAAAAGGCTTCTTTCAGACTTATATGAAAATTCGAATTTTGGGGAACCAAAATTCATCTGACAGAGAGACATCTCTTCAGACTTGTTCAGTTTTAGCTCGAAATTCGAATTTCCAAAGGCAAAGTTCGAATTTCCCATCTGACAGTTCAGTTTAAACTTTTCAAACTTCGTCTGTTTGTGGGTGTTTTTCAAATGAGTCATAAAATCAAGGTTTAAAAACATCTTTTCTTTAAATCAAAAGCTTTTACCCATTCATAACTAAAGTTAAAGATCCTACAGTAGATCTAGCAGCAATTACTTAGAAATCCTTCACTTGAAACACTTTGAGCTCCTTTCATATCTTCAATCCAAGCTCTTGTATGCTGGTTTGGAATCATCAAAACTCTTAATTCAACAAGTTTGGAATCATCAAAACACTTGATTCAACATTCTCCCCTTTTTTGATGATGACAAAACAACTTACAAACTGGATTAGTACTTGGGTTTGCTTTAACAAGCTCCCCCTCAACATATACATCATAATTCAGAAGATAAGATATCATGCACAACAGATCAAACAGAGAGAATCATTAATCCTTTTAAGGTTTCAATACAAAGATGGCAATCGTAAAATTCAGAACAAAGTTCAGAACAAAGATTTATCATTCATAAGACAAAAACAATACTACAAGAAGGACCAAGCAATCCTAAGTTCTAATCACTTTTTCTTGGACTTGGACTTCTTGCTGTAGGTCTTGCCAGAAGGCTCTGCTGTAGACTTTCCAGTTTACTTGGATAACTTCTCCCCCTTTTTGGCATCATTAGGAAGGTGTACAAAATTAGTAGGAGGATGGATCTGAGATACTGGAATTGCTTAAAGAGCATAGAAACAAATGGCAGATCTAGATTAAGCTTTGGCAAAGGCTCAGAAGCTTCAGAACTAGTATCCTCATCATCAGAGGGTTCAAGAAGTTCTTGCACTTCTTGCCTAGTAACAACCAATTGAGCTCTTCGTGCCTCCGAGAGACCAAAAGTGGAAACAGGTGAGGGAGTAGGAGGACAAAACATTTCTTCAAGCCTTAATCTTTGAGCTTGTAAAAGAGAATTATGAGCAATATCAACATAAGGCACAATGCTTCTCTCTTCATTCAGGGCAGCTTGCATGAATGATGAGGTGGTGATAGCTGCCACCAGTTTCTCAACTTGCTCAGATTCTTGAGATGAGAGAATTGAATCCTGAGCAACTTCAGGAATGGGCACATGGGAGCTTGGTTCCAAAGGGGCCTCTTCCTCCATTCCATAGTCCAAGGGAGGACTAGGGTTTGCCGCATCTTCACCACTGGAGGCCTGTGGTGTGGTTATTGTGCCAGCAACCTTAGTATCATGCACTGCATCATCAGGTTTAGGGGAGGCTAGCATGAAAGGACTTAGAGGCTCAAGAGTAGGACACATGACAGGCTTAGAGAATCCTGGCTGAGGTGGAGCTGATGTGGAAGGGTTGGTACTCTTGATGTCTTCATATGCATCAACAACCACTTTCATATTCTTTACCAACTGATGTATTTGGTCTTACAGATGAGCAAACTTGGCATTTTGCTCATCTTTGATGCTAAGTGTGAGTGCAGACAGACTGTCATACAACTCAGTGATCTTGGTTGGCTTTGTTCGAGTAGATGGAGTGGATGGTATTTAAGCTTGAGTGGGCTGAGATGGAGATGGGACTAGCTGAGAAACCTGAGGTATGGATTTTGGAGCAACCTCAGAGGTTCCTTCTCGCTGTTGGGAGGCTTCTTCATTAAAGAAAAAATCTTTTGTCTTCCAGCTCCCTTTCCAATCCATCTCCCATCTTTCTTCTCTATTCTTATCCTTTGCAGTTTTTCTTCTTTGAAGATTTCAGTAGGCTTCCCTTTTCCTTTTTCAAGATGTTGGATCTGGGCATACTAAAGTATCTTAGAGATGATTGCTGCATATGGAAGGGTGGAATCTTTCCTCTAATCTCTTGCCTTGATCATGCATTGGAGGATGATGTGTCCCATGTCGATAAGCTTTCCATGCATGATTGCTGCCATCACATGTGCTTTAGCTCTTGTAATCAGATTGAAACTGCCTCCTTTGTTGAAGATAATCCTGGACACAATATAGTGTAGGATTCTGACTTAAGCACTGAGGTCAGTAGGCTTCAGCAAGCTTAGAGGTGACTTGTTCTCTTTTCTTCTGAATAGAGTGTTCAAAATTGTGCTTTCCTTGTAGTTCAGAAAAGGCCCTCCTTCTTCATCTGAAGTTTCAGTCTCATCCATATACCTTGAGGCCATAACGTCAATCTTCAAACCATCTTGCCCTAAAATTTCTAAAACTTCATTGAAGGTCTCATCTGTTAGCCAGATGGTCCTTGATCTCATATTCACTTCCTACTTCTTCTTCTTACTATTGAATTGCAGAGAGCCATACCAGGTTTTGACTACCTCATCATTATATCTTTCCAGTATTTCTAACAAATTTTTATATCTTATCATCCAAAGCCCAACATCAATGTTGTTAGGAATCAGGAATTCTTCCAAATTTATACAGTGAGGCTTGATTACCTTTTTGCTGACAAATTTGGTAGTGTTTTCTCCAAGAATATGAGCATTACTCCACAATGGCAGTAAGGTTAGCTGATATTCTCTAGATTCAGTGCTGGAGGAGGAAGAAGAAGCAGCAGTGACAGGAGTGGCAGGAACAGCAGGCTCTGCTTTCTTCGAAGGAGAAGGTGCAGATTTCTTCAAGTCTGCTCTTGGAGTAGTTTTCTGCCTTTTGGAGGGAGTTGCCTTGCTAGATTTGCCTTTTCTCTTCTGAGTTTCACTCTCCTTGAAGGTATATTGGGATTTTATAGACCTCTTTGGCCATAACTCTCCCTTCCCAACTTCTGGATTTTTGACTCTTGCCATTCTCGTAGAGGAATGATTTAGAAAGATGCAAAGAATGGGTTTATAAGGTGTGAAAAGAAGTTTAATCGATGAGAAATGAAGGTTCACGAATAGAGTTAAAGGGAATTAAAGAGAGAATTTGAACAAACTTGAGAGAGAGACGAATAGGGTTGCGTCAGTTTAGAGGACGACCTTCAGTTTTAACGTATGTAACCATTGAACAAACGAATTTTGAGAGGTCAAAATTTGAACTTCGAGCAGTTGCAAGTTAGTTCATTCAGCTAGGCTTACTGACAGACGAATTTTCACCTAGAAATTCTTCTGACAGAGGCTTGGTTCTGGGAATAAGGAGTAAACAAACGAACTTTGCTTCAACAAAGTTTGAACTTCGAAAGAACCAGGCAATAAGCAATTATGAATAAAACAAGCAACAGACAAACTTTACTTATGAAAATTCATCTTTTAGAGAACCAATAAAATGAACATGTTACGACAGATGAATTTTGATTCAAAAATTCAAATTTCAACATTTTGTAAAGAATTTTCAACATGCGTATTTTGAGAAATGGATATTCGTACAATAGTCATGTTGAACAGAGACCATATTTGCATTTTATTTTTGAAAATTTGAATTTCTATTGTTCAACAGACGAATTTTGAAGGATAGAAGAGTACTGTTACAGTGTGCAGCCAACTGATGGGCATACAAATTTGAATGTTGAACATGCTAACTTCTCAAAAACGTAGTTTAATCATGAAAATTCATCTAATAAACATCTAAAATGTGAATTTCAACTTTTTGAACTTACAGAACAGATCCAAATGCTCAGATTTCTGGTTTTCTTCTTCATCTTTTGACTGTGCCATCCTGATTAGCTCTAATATATAGTTCTATTATCATTTGAACTTGTGAGAAGCACTTGCAACTCATATCAAACACACTCCAATGCTAAAGTTAGGATTGATTCAATGTCAGAAACTCTAATTTAGATAGATATAAGGACATACTTACAATTCATTAGGATTTACCATATCCAATTCTCTTCTGATTTTACAATGTCTATCTTTTAGAAGGGGCTTTGTCAGAATGTCAGCAATTTGATCCTTGGTAGGGATGTATTCTAATCTGATTTCTCCTTTCAGAACATGGTCCCTTATAAAGTGATTCCTAACTTCAATATGCTTTTTCCTTGAATGCATGATAGGATTCTTTATCATGTTAATAGCACTTTGGTTGTCACACATTATTGGTATTTCCTTTATCTCAATCTCAAGATCTTCAAGTTGCTACTTCATCCAAATGACTACAGCACAACAGCTGCCAGCTGCAACATATTCAGCTTCTGTAATGGATAGAGTTACACTATTTTGTTTCTTGCTGAACCATGAAACTAAGGATCCTCCAAGGAATTGACATGTTCCACTTGTGCTTTTTCTATCAGTTTTGGATCTAGCAAAATCAGCATCAGTGTATCCAATGAGATCTTCTCCATTGCCCTTTGGGTACCAAAGTCCCATATGTGATGTTCCAATTAGATATCTGAAGATGCGTTTCACAGCAGTTGCATGGGTTTCTTTGGGACATGATTGGAACCTTGCACACATATGGACATTGAACATGATGTTAGGTCTGCTAGCTATTAGGTATAGCGGAGATCCAATCATTCTTCTATATTGAGTTATGTCACATGTTTTTCCTCTTTCATCTATATCAAGCTTTGTTGCAGTAGCCATAGGAGTTCCCATTGGCTTAGCTTTTTCCATGCCAAACTTTTTCAGCAACTCTTTCAGATATTTTGATTGATTGAGGAAGATACCATCACCACAGTGCTTAATTTGCAGTCCAAGGAAGAAGTTAAGCTCACCCATCATTGACATTTCGAATTCACCATGCATTAGCTTAGAGAAGTTCTTGCAAAGAGATTCATTAGTAGCACCAAATATAATATCATCAACATAAATTTAAACAATAAGTAAGTCTTTGTTTTCTTTCTCAGTGAACAAAGTAGTATCTACCTTTCCTCTATTGAACCCCTTCTTAGTTAGAAAATTGCTTAGCCTTTCATACCATACTCTAGGAGTTTGTTTTAAACCGTAAAGAGCTTTCTTTAGTTAATAAACATGGTTTGGTTTTGTAGAGTCCTCAAAACCTGGAGGTTGATCTACATAAACCTCTTCCATACTATATCCATTCAGAAAAGCACTTTTCATATCCATTTGATATAACATTATGTTTTTCATGCATACATAGGCCAATAGGATTCTAATTGCTTCCAATCTTGCAATTAGAACAAAAGTTTCCTCAAAATCAATACCTTCTTCTTAATTATATCCTTTGCAACCAGTATTGCTTTATTTCTAATTATTGTTCCTGATTCATCAAGTTTATTTCTAAAGACCCATTTAGTGCCAATGATAGGGTGATTTCTAGTTCTAGGCACTAAATCCCGAACTTAATTTCTTTCAAACCGATTTAATTCATCTTGCATGGCCAGAATCTAGTATTCATCAGTTAAGGCTTCTTCAGCACACTTAGGTTCAATTTGAGAAATAAAAGCACAGTTGATCATCTGATCCCTTAGCTATTTTCTGGTTTTAACTTTCTCTTGAACATCCCCAATCACTTGATCAACAGGATGATTCCTTTAATATCTCCAAGCTCTAGGGATTTCTTGAGATATATCTTCATTATTCTCATCCTCAAAGTCTTTCTCCTGAATATCTTCCTCTATGTTAATAGATTCAGATATTTTTAGAGGTTCAGTTTTATCTTCTTCAGAAAGATCTAAGTTCTTAAAATTCAAAATAAGATCATCTTCATCAATGACATGCTTGGAAACTGTTTCATTTTCAATAAACACAACATGCACAGATTCCTCTACAGATTTAGTCTTTTTATTGAAAACTCTATATGCTTTACTCTTACTAGAATAACCCAGAAATATACCTTCATCAGATTTGGCATCAAACTTACGTAGATTCTCCTTTCCATTGTTGTGGATGAAACATTTACAGCTGAATACATGCAGATGTGAAAGGTTTGGCTTCTTTCCTTTGTACAGCTCATAAGGAGTCTTGCCCAGAATTGGTCTGATGTAGGCTCTGTTAATGATATAACTTGTTATGTTTACTGCATCAGTCCAGAATACTTGAGAGAGTTCCTTTTCATTCAGCATTGCTCTTGTGATTTCTCCAATTGTTCTATTCTTCCTTTCCACCACTCCATTCTGATGAGAAGTTGTGATCAATTCCATGTTCATCACAGTACTCTAGAAAGCATGAATTTTCAAATTTTCCTCCATGGTCAGACCTGATAAACATAATAGAAATATCTTTCTCATTCTGCACTTTCTTAGCTAAAGTTACAAATGCATCAAACATTTCACTTTTGGAAGAAAGAAACAAGGTCCAGGTAAATCTAGAGTAATCATCCACAATCACAAGAACATACAGATTTTCACCAATGCTTTTTACTCTAGATGGACCTATCATATCCATATGCACTAGTTATAGTAGTCTAGATGTGGTGACAGTATTTTTAGATTTAAAAGATGATTTAGTTTGTTTTCCTTTGAGATATGCATCACATTCTTTGTCTTTTTCAAAAGAGATTTTTGGTAAGCTAGTGACTAACTCATTCTTAACCAGTTTTGACAGTTGGTTCATGTTAATATGTGCCAGTCTTCTATGCCACTACCAACTATCATTATCCTGACTAATTAAACAGACAGAATCTAAGGAAGGAAGTTCATCAAGATCAATAGTATAGCAGTTACCACCTCTTTGAGCCTTGAGGATTACCTTGTGATCAATTTTTTAGATGACCAAGCAAAACTTTAAGTCAAACAATACCCAGTTACCTTTGTCATATGTCTGACTTACACTTAGCAGATTGTGATTGAGGCCAATTACAAACAGCACCTCTTCAATAGATGTTTCAGGATTCTTGCCTACAATGCTAATACTAACTATTTTGTCGTATTGATCACCTCCAAAGGTCACCTTTCCTGCCTTTTTGTCTCTAAGGGTGATGAACTTCTCTTTATCACCAGTCATATGACTTGAGCAGGCATTATCCATATACTATTTATTGCTCTTTCTTGCTTTAAGACAAATCTCATCTTCATGATCATAGTTGGATCGGATTTGAGTTTCTTCAGATGCAAGTGCTATCAAGCAGATATTGGCAATTTCATCTTCATCATCTTCTTCTTCATTTGAGCTATTGCCCTATATTGATGAGATGTATGCCCTCTTTTTTTTGCCCTTATCAGCAGCTTTCTTTTCTTTCTCTTACTTCTTTAGGAATTGTGGACAATCACATTTAATGTGCCCTTACTTCTTGTATTTGTAGCAAGTGACAGGTTATTTTCCTTCTTTCTTGTTATCTCCAGCTGCTCTTTTCTTGAAGAATCTTTTGTTCCTTTCCTTGTTGTAAAACCTTCTGAATTTTCTGACCATCATAGCTAGAGTTTCTACATCTAATTCATCTCCATCATCAGATTCTTCTTCTTTCTCTTTAGCAGCTTTTAGAGCAAGACCCTTCTTTTTCCTGTCTTGTCTTGCTTCCTTAAGGATCTTTATCTTTCCCTCATATTCTTCAAGGCTACCAAAGAAGGCTGTGACAGAGGTCATTGATTCTCCTCTGGCTTCCTCTATTGCGGTTACTTTGGGTTGTCACTCCAGAGGAAAAGCTCAAAGGATTTTTCTGACCTTTTCTTGCTGAGTGTACTCCTTACCAAGACTCTTCAATTGATTCACAATGAGGGTGAATCTCTTTTGTAGCTCTTTGATGCTCTCACCTTCCTCTATTCTAAAGCTTTCGTATTCACCAATGCATGAGTTCAATTTGTTCTCTCTTACTCCAATGGTTCCTTCATGAGTAATTTCTAAAGTGTCCCACATACCCTTGGCTATGGAACATTGTGACACTCTGTAGAATTTGTCTTAATTTAATGCACTGACCAGATAATATTTTGCCTTAAAGTTCAGCAAGACTCTTCTCTTATCTTCCTCATTCCACTCGTCCTCTGGCTTCTCCTTGTATTTTCCATCATCCTGCAGTTTCATTGGGACAAAATCTCCCTTTTGGATGATAGACCAGATGTCTAGATCAATAGATTGGAGATAGATTTGCATTCTTATCTTCCAGTATCCATAGTATTCTCCAATGAAGCCAGGTGGCCTATTTGTGTTGTTTCCCAAAGGTAGTATGCTTTCTCCAAAGCCAGCCATTGAATTTTCCAGACTGTTAGATCCTTTGTTTGGGAATCCGGGCTCTGTTACCACTTGTTCGATATGTTGGCTTCCCAAGAGGGGGGTGAATTGAGAAGATTAAAATTTTCTACAAAAGTCAAGAGAGTGATAAAGGCAAAAGTGATAGTAAAACAAAGTATAAAGAAATAGCAAGGTTAAAGCAGTAAAAGAGAAGGGAAGACACAAATGTTTATCCTAGTTCAGCCTCTCTATCTTGACCTACGTTCAATCCCCAAGCAACTACTTGAGATTTTTCACTATCTTGCAAGAATTCAGTGGGCTTCTTGCAATTGCCTCAGTACAACTTGATGCTCTGTTCTTAGAGCTTACAACCTCACTCTTTGCACTCTAGCTAAGTGCTTCCGAAATCCCTTGTGATATCCCTCACAAAAAATCTTTCTTCCAGATGAAGATAAGATTGATTACAATGAATGAACTCTCTAATTTAGAGTGTATATAAAAGTTGAAGTGTAGAAGAATGAAGTATGTGAGAGTAAGAGACTTTGACTTAAGAATTTGACAAAGTTTCAGTATATACAATGTAAAATTGTTACCCACAACTTCAAATGAAGTTCTATTTTTAGATTTATGTCTTAACTATACGTTAAAGACAAGATCTAGCCGTTAGAGACATTACCCAATGGTTACTCTGAAAAACTATCCATTCACCAACCGCATTTAATGCATCTGACACTTAAAGTTTGAATTTTGGTTGTTCAATAGACGAATTTCGCAGAGACCGAAAGCCAAAGACTTCAACGTTGAACTTCAAAGTTCATCTGTTATGAAGCAAAGTTCGAATTTGCATCTTTGTAAAATGTTTCTATGTTAGAACATATGAATTTTCAAGTTAAAGTTCTTTTAGTAAGTGTGAACAATTGTCCCATATTGTTACAGTGCCTTCGAAGTTCGAATTTTGGTGCCCAAAATTCGTCTGTCAGTAGGCGGCTCAATAAGTACAATAGTTCATCTTTTCCAAATTTGAATTTTAAAGATTCAAAGTTCATCTTGTTGAATTAAGAGTTTTGATGATTCCAAACCAACAATCAAGAGCTTGGATTGAAGATATCAAAGAAGCTCAAAGTGTTTCAAGTGAAGAATTTCTAAGTAATTGCTGCTAGATCTTCTGGAGGATCTTTAGCTTTAGTTATGAATGGGTAAAAGATTTTGGTTTGAGGAAAAGATGTTTTTAAACCCTGATTTTATGTTAAATCTTGACTCATGTAAAAACAACCAACAAATAAACGAAGTTTGAGAAGTTTAAACTGAATTGTCATATGGGAAATTCGAACTTTGCCTTTGGAAATTCGAATTTCAAGCTAAAACTGAACAAGTCTGAAGAGATGTCTCTCTGTCAAATGAATTTTTATTCCCCAAAATTCAAATTTTCATATGAGATTGAAAGAAGCCTTTTTGTGTCAGACGAACTTCAAGTCTTCAAAATTCGAATTTCAGATAAAATGCAGTTTGAGAAAACCAAAGAAATTCGTCTAAAATAATGTTAAAGTTCATCTGAAATTAAGATGAAATTGAGTTTCAAAAATACTATCTGACAGACGAACTTTGGCTTTCCAACATTCGAATTTTCATATAAGTCTGAAAGAAGCTTCTTTGAAACAGATGAACTTTGAGTTTTCAAAATTCAAATTTCAGACAAAACAAAACTTATGAAAATGGAAGAAATTCGTCTGAAACAATGATAAAGTTCATCTGAGATCAAGAATAATTTAAGTTTCAAAACTGCTTTCTGTCAGACGAACTTTGAACATTAAAATTCGAATTTCAGAAGCCAAGGGTCTGAGTCTGTTGGAAGGAAATGTTGACATATGAATGACAGAGTTTTGTAACTTCGAATGTTGAAGTTAGTCTGAAAAGAATCTCTCTGATAGACGAACTTCACTTTTTCAACATTTGAATTTCGAAGAAAGTGAACTACTGTGCCTCCTTGAACGTACTGGGAACAGACGAATTTTGGGCTTCCAAAATTCAAATTTCGAGGGCACTATAGAAAATTGAAAACACTGTTCATACTTAACAGAAAAACTTTCTTCTTGAAAATTCGTATGTCACAACGTGAAAACATTTTACAAGTTTCAAAATTCGAATTTCACTTCATTAACAGACAAACTTCGTGCTGTAACGTTGGAAGCTTTAACCTTCGGTTCCTTCGAAATTCGTCTGTTGACCAACCAAAATTCGAATTTCAGTATGTCAGAAGCATTAAATGCGGTTGGTTAACGGATAGTTTTTCAGAGTAACCGTTGGATAACTTCCCCAACAGATAGATTTTGACTCTAACGAATAGTTAAGACCTAAATCTATAAATACAACAACATTTGAAGTTGTGGGTAACGAATCAAACTTGTATATTCCGAATTTCTGCCAAATCTTCTTCTCAAGAGCTTTTACCCTCTAACTTCAATATCTGTACTTTAACCTTCATATCTACTCTATTCAAGAGAGTTATATCTTTGTAAACAATCTACTCTTCATCTGGAAGATAGATTTACTTGTGAGGGGAAATCACAAGGGGATTGGGAAGCACATTTTAGAAGTGCTTAGAGAGATTGAGAAAGCTCCAGAAAATAGAGCATACTCGTTGTACTGAGGCATTAGCAAGAAGCCCATTGAATTCTTGCTGTATAGTGGAAAAATCTCAAGAGGTATCTTGGGGACTGGACGTAGGTCAAGTGGATAGACCAAACCAGGATAAATTACTGAGTGTTCTTCTCTCTATTATTACTTTTCAGTTTACTCTGTTTATACATTGCTTTATTACACTTTACTTTCTTCACCCATTTGACTTTGTGTAGAAAAATTTCAATCTTCCCAATTCACCCCCCCTCTTGGGAAGTCAGCCTTTCTAACAAGTGGTATCAGAGCCTGGATTCCCATTCAAAGGATCTCACAGTCCGGGAATTAAGATGGCTGGCTTTGGAGAAAGCATACTTCCTGAAGGGAACAACACTAATAGACCACCAGGCTTCAGTGGAGAACATTATGGGTACTGGAAGATGATGATGCAAATTTACCTCCAATCAATTGACCTTGATATTTGGTCAGCCATTGAGAAAGGAGATTTCATCCCAATGACTCTAACTGAAGATGGAAGACACAAGGAGAAGCTAGAAGTAGAATGGAATGAGGAAGACAGAAGAAGAGTCCTGCTAAATTTCAAAGCAAAGCATTGTTTAGTCAGTGCCCTGAACCAGGACGAATTCTACAGAGTCTCACAATGCTCCACTGCAAAAGGGATGTGGGACACTCTGCAGATTGCACATGAAGGAACAACTAGGGTCAGGGAGAACAGACTAAACACATGCATTAGAGAGTATGAATGCTTCAGAATGACTGAAGGAGAAACTGTAAAGGAGCTGCAAAAGAGATTCACTCTCATCGTGAATCAATTGAAGAACCTGGGAAAGGAATACACTCAATCTGAAAAAGTAAGAAAGATACTCAGAGCTCTTCCTCTGGAATGGCAGCCCAAGGTGACAGCAATAGAGGAAGCCAGAGGAGAATCAATGGCCTCTGTCACAGCTCTCTTCGGCAGCCTTGAGGAGTATGAAGGAAAAATCAAAGCTCTCAAGGAAGCTGGGCTGGACAGAAAGAAGAAAGGCCTTGCCCTCAAAGCTGCTGATGAAAAGGAAGAAGAATCTGACGAAGGAGATGAGATGGATGAGGAAACTCTGGCTATGATGGTCAGAAAATTCGAAAGATTCTACAGCAAGAAGAAGAACAAGAGATTCTTCAAGAAAGGAGTAGCTAGTGAAAGCAAGAAAGAGGCAAAAGAGCATGTGATTTGCTATGAATGCAAGAAGTAAGGACACATCAAATGGGATTGTCCTCAATTCCTCAAAAAGCAAGAAAGAGAAAAGAAAGTTGCTGACAAAGGGAAGAAGAAGAAAGCCTACATCTCATCGATATGGGGCAACAGCTCAAATGAGGAAGAAGAAGATGAAGATGAGATTGCCAACATTTGTCTGATGGCACTTGCTTCTGAAGAAGCTGAACCCTCATGCAACAGTGATAAGGAAGAAGAGGTGTATGAATCTGAACCTTCCTATTCTAAATTATTGGATGCATTTCATGAGCTTCATGATGAGTTCATCAAAGTTGCTAAAGAACTAAAACTAGCAAAGAAAAAGATTAGTAAACTAGAATCTCAGAGCAACTTTTCTGAAACCATATCTGTACCTGCTGCTGAATCTGTTTGTTGTACTTCATGCATTAAACTAAAGCAAACTAATGACTACTTAGTAAAAAGCATGTCTAGGCTCACTAGAGGTAAAGATATGTTGTTTGCCTTGATGGGGAGCCAAAGAATATCACAAGAAAAAGCTGGTCTTGGCTATGATCCATGTGCTGTCAAGGAAAAGATTAGGAAGGAAAACCAGAATGCATACATAAGACATTTTGTGCATGCTGAGAGCAACAGAAAGAAAGATCACATGTCATCTCGCATTGAAACATATAATCAACCAAAGCATGCAAGACAAAAGTATTATCTGCATTGTTTTCTTCCTGCTTCTCAATCTAGCAGTCCCTTCACTACCTGTCATTTCTATAACAAAAAGGGACATATTTCCAGTTCTTGTGCCTTGAAGAAAAATGGATGTGGCAGGAAAGTTGAATGGGTTCCCAAAGTTGCATCTGAATCTAGGGAAAAATCTACTGACCGAAAAGGACCCAAGCAAATTTGGGTACCTAAAAGGAAAACATAAATATTGATTTGCAGGTCTGTCTCAAAGCTAAGAAGAGCAACAAATGGTATATGGACAGTGCCTGCTCAAGTCACATGACTGGTGAAAAGGAGAAGTTCATCACCCTTAGAGACAAGAAAGGAGGAAAGGTGATATTTGGAGGTGATCAATATGGCAAAGTTGTTGGTATTGGCATTATGGGCAAAAATCCAGAAACATCCATTGAAGAGGTGCTGTTTGTGATTGGTCTCAACCACAATTTGCTGAGCATGAGTCAGACCTGTGATAAAGGAAATTGGGTGTTGTTTGACTCAAAGTTTTGCCTGGTCATCAGAAAAAGTGATCACAAAGTAATCCTCAAAGCTCAAAGGGATGGTAACTGTTATACTATTGATCTTGATGAACTTCCTCCCTTGGATTCTGTATGTTTAATTAGTCAGGATAATGATAGCTGGTTATGGCATAGGAGATTAGCTCATGTTAACATGAATCAATTGTCTAAACTGGTTAAAAATGAGCTAGTAACTGGCCTGCCAAACATATCTTTTGAAAAGGACAAAGAATGTGATGCATGCATAAGAGGGAAACAAATTAAATCATCTTTTAAATCTAAAAATGTAGTTACCACAACTACACCACTTGAATTGCTGCATATGGACTTAATTGGACCATCTAGGGTAAAAAGTCTCGGTGGTAATCTGTATGTGCTTGTAATTATAGATGATTATTCTAGATTCACTTGGACATTATTTCTCTCCTCTAAAAGCATTTGTAACCTTAGCTAAGAAAGTGCAAAATGAGAAAGGTATTTCTATTGTGTCTATCAGGTCAAACCATGGAGGAGAATTTGAAAATACATACTTCCTAGAGTACTGCAATGAGCATGGAATTGACCACAACTTCTCAGCTCCAAGGACCCTTCAACAGAATGGGGTAGTAGAAAGGAAGAACAGAACTATTGGAGAAATGGCCAGAGCTATGCCAAATGAGAAGGAACTCTCTCAACTGTTTTGGGCTGATGCAGTGAATACAGCAAGCTACATCATAAACAGAGCCTACATCAGACCAATCCTTGGGAAGACTCCATACGAGCTGTACAAGGGAAGAAAGCCAAATCTATCTCATCTCCATGTGTTCGGATGTAAATGCTTCATTCACAACAATGGGAAAGAAAATCTAGGTAAGTTTGATGCCAAATCCGATGAAGGTATATTTCTAGGCTATTCTAGTAGGAGTAAGGCATATAGAGTTTATAATAAAAGATCAAATGTGGTAGAAGAATCTGTGCATGTGGTTTTCGTTGAAAATGAAACTGTTTCAAAACATGTTACCAATGAGGATGATCTTGCTTTCAATTTTGAAAAACTGGGCATTTCTGATAAGAGTAAAACTGAATCTCCAAAGATATCTGAATCTGTTAACTTAGAGGAAGATATCCAGGAGAAAGAGTTTGATGAAGAAAATAATGAAGACACATCTCAAGAACCCCCTAGAGCTTGGAGATATCAAAGGAATCATCCTGTTGATCAAGTGATAGGGGATGTTCAAGAGAAAGTCAAAACCAGAAAATAGTTAAGGGACAAAATGCTAAACTGTGCTTTCATTTCACAAATGGAACCCAAATGTACTAAAGAAGCCTTAACTGATGATTACTGGATTTTAGCTATGCAAGATGAACTAAATCAGTTTGAAAGAAATCAAGTTTGGGATTTAGTGCCTAGGCCCAAAAATCATCCTGTCATTGGTACCAAATGGGTTTTCAGAAATAAACTTGATGAATCTGGAACAATAATTAGAAATAAAGCTAGATTGGTTGCTAAAGGGTATAATCAGGAAGAAGGTATTAATTTTGAAGAAACCTTTGCACCAGTAGCTAGATTAGAAGCTATAAGAATACTGCTAGCATATGCATGCATGAAAAATATTTTACGGTATCAAATGGATGTAAAGAGTGCCTTTCTAAATGGATATATCATGGAAGAGGTTTATGTAGATCAACATCTAGGTTTTAAGGATTCTACAAAACCAAACCATATTTATAAACTAAAGAAAGCTCTTTACGGTTTGAAACAAGCCCTTAGAGCATGGTATGAGAGATTAAGCAATTTTCTAACTGAAAAGGGGTTTAACAGAGGCAAAATAGATACAACTTTATTTACTAAGAAAGAAAATGAAGATTTACTCATTGTCCAAATCTATGTTGATGATATCATATTCGGTGCTACTAATGAGTCTCTTTGCAAGAAATTTTCTGAGTTAATGCAGGGAGAATTCGAGATGTCCATGATGGGTGAACTCAACTTCTTCCTTGGACTGCAAATCAGACAGCTTAATGATGGTATCTTTCTCAGTCAATCCAAGTATCTAAAGGAGCTGCTAAAGAAGTTTGGAATGGAGAATGCCAAGCCAATGGGAACACCTATGGCTACTGCAACCAAACTGGACATGGATGAGAATGGAAAGATGTTTGACATTACTCAGTATAGAAGAATGATTGGATCCCTGCTGTACTTAACTGCCAGCAGACCTGACATTATGTTCAGTGTCAGTATGTGTGCAAGGTTCCAATCATGCCCCAAAGAGACCCATGCAACAGCTGTGAAAAGAATTTTCAGATATCTTATTGGAACATCACAGATAGGTCTTTGGTATCCAAAAGGTAATGGAGAAGATCTCAAAGGATACACTGATACTGATTTTGCAGGATCCAAAACTGACAGAAAAAGCACAAGTGGAACTTGTCAGTTTCTTGGAGGATCCCTAGTTTCATGGTTCAGCAAAAAGCAAAACATTGTGGCCCTATCCACTGCAGAAGCTGAGTATGTTGTAGCTGGAAGCTGTTGTGCCCAAGTCATCTGGATGAAACAGCAACTTGAAGATCTTAAGGTTAAGATGAAAGAGATACCAATCATGTGTGACAATCAAAGTGCCATAAATATCACTAAGAATCCTGTCATGCATTCAAGGACGAAACATATTGAAGTTAGGCATCACTTCATTAGGGATCATGTTCTAAAAGGAGAAGTTAGATTGGAGTACATCCCAACAGAAGATCAAGTTGCTGACATACTCACAAAACCTCTATCAGAAGACAAACATTGCAAAATCAGGAGAGAATTGGGTATGGTAAATCCCAATGAACTATAAGTTATTCCTGTACAATCTTGACTTCAGAATTTTCATTCTTAAGATTAATTCTAACTTTTGCATCGGAGTGTGCTTAATTTAAGTTGCAGGTGCACCTCACGAGATTCAATGGCAATAAACTTGAAGATTGGAGCACATCAGAATGGAACAACCAGAAAATGAAGTAAATGACGAAAATCCCAAGTTTTGGATCCATTCTGTAAGTTTTTAATGATGATATTCGTATTTTAAATATTGTTAGACATATTTTGCTTCATAAACTGTGTTTTTGAACTGGTCAACATGGTCAACATTCAAATTTTAGTTGACCAACAGACGAACTTCGACCTGTTATGCTTTGGAACAGTTCTCGGTGATGCCTCGAAATTCGTCAGTTGAATTTTGAAAGTTCGAATTTTCAAAAACAAAAATTTCACAGTTATGTTTGTCCATCACTGTTATACAAATTATCACTTCTTAACATACGAATGTTGGACAACCTTTACAAAAATTAAAAAATTCAAATTTTCAGTTTAAAATTCGTCTGTTGAATCATGTTCTTCATGTTGAATGATTGAAAGATGAAGTTCTACATGCTTAATTCGTCTATAAGTTGGTGTTTTGGTTGATGCATGTTGTTTTCTCTTCAACATTCGAACTTTGTTGGAACAAAATTCGTCTGTTGTGCTGATATTGCTTGATCTAAGCCACTGTTAGACGAACTTTCAGAAGAAAATTTGTCTGTCAGTAAGCTTTGCTGAATGGTTTAACTTGTAACTGCCCGAAGTTCAAATTTTGACCTCTCAAAATTCGTCTGTCAGAAGGTTACTGACGTTAAAACCGACAGTTTTCCAAGGAACAGACGCAACCCTATTCTTAACTCCTCTGAGTCTGTTATGATCCTCTAATCAATTCTCTTAAATCCTACCCAAAAACCATCACTTCCCACCGATTAAACTTCCTTTCGTATCATTTAAACCCATTCTAAGCCTCATTCTGCAACATTCATCCGAAGAAATGGCTAGAGTGAAAAATCCTGAAGCTGGGAAAGAAGAGGCCAGACCAAAAAGGAATGTTAAATCACAATATGCCTCGAAGGAAGGAGAGAAATCAAAGAGAAAAGCCTAACCCAGTAAGGCAACACCTTCCAAACGCCAAAAATCATCATCCAAAGCAGATTCACAGAAAGCTGGACCTTCTTCACCGAAATCTGCAGAACCTTCGGTCCCTGTTCCTGCTGATGCTGCTGTTGCTTCCTCTACTTCCTTCAGTACAGAATCTAGAGAGTACGAGCTTACTACATTGCCACTCTGGAGCACTCCACAGATTCAAGAGGAATACTCCACCAAGTTTGCCAACAAGAAGGTAATCAAGCCACATTGTGTAAACTTGGAAGATTTCTTGGTCTCAAATAATTTTGATGCTAGTATATGGATGATGAGATACAAGAATCTGTTGGAAGTATTAGAGAGATATGATGATGAGGTAGTGAAGTCTTGGTATGCTTCCTTGAAGTACAACAGCAAGAAGAAGAAGTGGGCAGTCAATCTAAGGTCTAGGACCATTTGGCTTGCTGATGAGACATTCAATGAGGTGCTGGAGATCCCTAGGCAAGATGGACTCAGGATTGATATTACTGCCTCTGGGTACATGGATGAGGCAGCAACTGCTGATGAAGAAGGTGGCCCCTTCCTTAACTATAAGGAAAGCACGATTCTGAGAACATTGTTCAGAAGGAGGGAAAATTGGCCATCAATAAACATATTGAAGCCCACAGACCTCAGTGTTCAAGTGAGGATCCTGCACTACAGTGTCCAGGATCATATTCAACAAAGGAGGCAGCTTCAATCTGATAACAAGGGCAGAGGCACATGTCATGGCTGTTGAATCAAGAGTTTTGATGATTCCAAACCAACACTCAAAAGCTTGGATTGAAGATATCAAAGGAGATCAAAGTTGTTTCAAGTGAAGATTTTCTGAGTATTTGCTATTAGATCTCTTGTAGGATCTTTAGTTTTAGTTGTGATTGGGTAAAAGATTTTGATTTGAGAAAAAGATGTTTTCAAACCTTGATTTGAAGTT
This sequence comes from Adenanthera pavonina, assembly GCA_026686845.1. Classification (NCBI taxonomy): domain Eukaryota; kingdom Viridiplantae; phylum Streptophyta; class Magnoliopsida; order Fabales; family Fabaceae; genus Adenanthera; species Adenanthera pavonina. The sequence continues at coordinate 1,638,644 of JAIVEN010000019.1, read as the reverse complement.
AAATCTTTACTTATTTGAAAAATACTCACAAACAGACGAAGTTTGAAAGTTTAAACTGAACTGTCAGGTTGGAAATTCGAACTTTGCCTTTGGAAATTCAAATTTCGAGCTAAAACTAAATATGTCTGAAGAGATGTCTCTCTGTCAGACAAATTTTGGTCATCCAAAATTCGAATTTTTATCAAGTCTGAAAGAAGCCTTTTTAGTGACAGACGAACTTCACAGTTTCAAAATTTGAATTTCAGACAAAATGCAATTTGTGAAAACCAAAGAAATTCGTCTGAAACTATGTTAAAGTTCATCTGAAATCAAGAAGAAATTAAGTTTGAAAAATGCTCTCTGACAAACGAACTTTGACTTTGCAACATTCGAATTTTCATATAAGTCTGAAAGGAGCTTCTTTGAGACAGATGAATTTCACTCTTTCAAAATTTGAATTTCAGACAAAACACAACTTGAGAAAATAGATGAAATTCGTCTGAAACTAAGTTAAAGTTCATCTGAGATCAAGAATAATTCAAGTTTCAAAACCGGTCTCTGACAGACGAATTTCACTCTTTCAAAATTCGAATTTCGAAGAAAGTGAACTACTGTGCCTCTTTGAACGTTCAATGGATAGACGAATTTTGGGCATCCAAAATTCGAATTTCGAGGGTACTGTAGAAAATTGAAAACACTGTTCACGATTTACAGAAAAACTTTCTTCTTGAAAATTCGTATGTCACATTGTGAAAATATTTTATAAGTTTCAAAATTTGAATTTCACTCTATGGACAGACGAACTTCGTATTTTAACGTTGGAAGCTTTAACCTTCGGTTCCTTCGAAATTCGTCTGTTGACCAACCAAAATTTGAATTTCAGTGTGTCAGAAACATTAAATACGGTTGGTAAACGGATAGTTTTTCAGAGTAACCGTTGGATAACTTCCCCAACGGATAGATTTTAGTCTCTAACGGATATTTGAGACCTAAAACTATAAATATAACATCATTTGAAGTTGTGGGTAACGAATCAAACTTCTATATACCGAATTTCTACTGAATCTTCTTCTCAAAAGCTTTTACCCTCACAACTTCATTATCTGTACTTTAACCTTCATATATACTCTATTCAAGAGAGTTATACATTTGTAAACAATCTACTCTTCATCTAGAAGAAAGATTTACTTGTGAGGGGAATTCATAAGGGGATTGGGAAAGCACATAGAGGAAGTGCTTAGAGAGTTTGAGAGAGCTCAGAATCAGAGCATACTCGTGTACTGTGGCATTAGCAAGAAGCCCGTTGAAATTCTTACTATATAGTGGATAAATCTCAAGAGTTGTCTTGGGGACTGGACGTAGGTCAAGTGGATAGACTGAACCAGGATAAATCACTTAGTCTTCTTCTCCTTATCCTTACTTATCAGCTTACTCTGTTTTACTCATTGATTTCATTACACTGTGATATCTTCACCCACTTCACTTTGTGCAGAAAAATTTCAATCTTCCCAATTCACCCCCCCTCTTGGGAAGTCAGCCTTGCTAACAATGGCTGCAATCATGCGTGGGAAACTGATTAATATGGGACACATCATTCTTCAACGCATGATTGAGGCAAGAGATCAGAGGAAGGACTCCACACTCCCCTATGCTGCTATCATTTCCAGAATTCTGCAGTATGCCAGAATTCAGCATCTTGAGAAGGGGAAGGGCAAGCCCACTGAAATCTTCAAGGAGGAAGAACTGAAAAGAATGGGCATTGAAAAAGATGGAGGAAGATGGGTTGGAAAGGGAGCAGGAAGAACTGAGGATCTATTCTATGTTGAAAGTGCCTCTCTACAGCAAGAGGGTACTTCTGAGGCTCCTGCCAGACCTACCACTCAGCCCTCTGTGCCTATTCCATCTCCCTCCAAGCCCACTCATATTCCATCCACTCCCTCCTCACGAGCCAAGCCAACCAAGATCACTGAGTTGTATGACAGTTTGTCTACACTCATTCTCAGCATCCAGGATTAGCAAAATGCCAAATTTGCTCATCTGCAAGATCAGATCCATCAGTTGGCTGTAAACATGAAGGTGGTGGCTGATGCTTATGAAGAGATCAGAAGTGCAATTCCTACCACTTCAGCTCCACCTCAGCCAGGGTCCTCTGTGCCTGTCCATTCTCCAACTCCTGAGCCTCCAAGTCCATTCGAGATTGCCTCCTCTGACCATGATGATATAGATGGTGCTGGTGCAATGAGGACACCAAGTCCTAGTCTACTCTTGGACTATGGATTGGAAGAAGAAGGACTTCAAGGAACAAGTCCTCATGAGCCTATGCAAGAAGATGCTCAGGGTTCAATTCTGTCCATTCAAGAATCAGAGCAAGTTGAAAGACTGGTTGCAGCTATTTCAACCTCTTCTATGCAGGAGGGTGTGAGCAATGAAGAGAGAAGCATTGTACCTGTTGTTGATTATGTAGCCATTGCTCACAATGCTCTGCTGCAAGCTCAGAGGAGAAGGTTGGAAGAATTGTTTCCTCCTGCTGAACCAGCTTCTCCTTCTCTTGCTGCATATGGGCTCTCAAAAGAACAAAGAGCTCAGTTGGCTCTTTCTAGACAGGCAATGCAGGAGTTACTTGAGGTCTCTGATGATGATGAAGAACCTAGTCCTGAGCCTCCTGCACCAGTTGAACCAGAAATTCCTTTTGCTCCTGTCCCACTTCGAGCTATTCCTGTCTCTTAGATCCCTCCTCCTGCTGATTTTGTTGGCCTTTCTGCTGATGCCAAAAAAGGGGAGAAGACGAAGCAAACTAGAACTAAGCAAGCTGGAAAATCTGCTGAGCCATATGGGAAAGGGAAGACGTACAGCAAGAAGACCAAGCTAAAGAAGAAATGATTGAAGACTTGTTTAAATCTTAGGCTTGTGTCCTCTTGTAGTTCTTTGTGATTCTGTTTCTATTTTGAATGTTTGCATTTCGTATTTTGGTTTAGAACTTTGATTAATTCGATTTTTGTATTGCAACATTTGATTAAATGAATGAATTTCTTGGTTGCAATGTGGTGTGCTTATTACTTATTAAATATCTTCACTTAATCTGCTGTATATGATATCTTTTGAAATATAATGCATATGTTGAGGGGGAGCTTGTGAATGCAAACCCAAGTACTAATCCATTTTGCAAGTTGTTTTGTCATCATCAAAAAGGGGGAGAATGTTGAATTAAGAGTTTTGATGATTCCAAACCAACAATCAAGAGCTTGGATTGAAGATATCAAAGAAGCTCAAAGTGTTTCAAGTGAAGAATTTCTAAGTAATTGCTGCTAGATCTTCTGGAGGATCTTTAGCTTTAGTTATGAATGGGTAAAAGATTTTGGTTTGAGGAAAAGATGTTTTTAAACCCTGATTTTATGTTAAATCTTAACTCATGTGAAAAACACCAACAAACAAACGAAGTTTGAGAAGTTTAAACTGAACTGTCATATGGGAAATTCGAACTTTGCCTTTGGAAATTTGAATTTCGAGCTAAAACTGAACAAGTCTGAAGAGATGTCTCTCTGTCAGACGAATTTTTATTCCCCAAAATTTGAATTTTCATATGAGACTGAAAGAAGCCTTTTTGTGTCAGACGAACTTCAAGTCTTCAAAATTTGAATTTAAGATAAAATGCAGTTTGAGAAAACCAAAGAAATTCGTCTGAAATAATGTTAAAGTTCATCTGAAATTAAGATGAAATTGAGTTTCAAAAATACTATCTGACAGACGAACTTTGGCTTTCCAACATTCAAATTTTCATATAAGTCTGAAAGAAGCTTCTTTGAAATAGACGAACTTTGAGTTTTCAAAATTCGAATTTCAGACAAAACACAACTTATGAAAATGGAAGAAATTCGTCTGAAACAATGTTAAAGTTCATCTGAGATCAAGAATAATTTAATTTTCAAAACTGCTTTCTGTCAGACGAACTTTGAACATTAAAATTTGAATTTCAGAAGCCAAGGGTCTGAGTCTGTTGGAATGAAATATTGACATACGAATGACAGAGTTTTGTAACTTCGAATGTTGAAGTTAGTCTGAAAAGAATCTCTCTGACAGACGAACTTCACTCTTTCAACATTCAAATTTCGAAGAAAGTGAACTACTGTGCCTCCTTGAACGTACTAGGAACAAACGAATTTTGGGCTTCCAAAATTCGAATTTCGAGGGCATTGTAGAAAATTGAAAACACTGTTCATACTTAACAGAAAAACTTTCTTCTTGAAAATTCGTATGTCACAACGTGAAAACATTTTACAAGTTTCAAAATTTGAATTTCACTTCATGAACAGACGAACTTCGTGTTGTAACGTTGGAAGCTTTAACCTTCGGTTCCTTCGAAATTCGTCTATTGACCAACCAAAATTCGAATTTCAGTATGTCAGAAGCATTAAATGTGGTTGGTTAACGGATAGTTTTTCAGAGTAACCGTTGGATAACTTCCCCAATGGATAGATTTTGACTCTAATGAATAGTTGGGACCTAAATCTATAAATACAACAACATTTGAAGTTGTGGGTAACGAATCAAACTTGTATATACCAAATTTCTGCCAAATCTTCTTCTCAAGAGCTTTTACCCTCTAACTTCAATATCTGTACTTTAACCTTCATATCTACTATATTCAAGAGAGTTATATCTTTGTAGACAATCTACTCTTCATCTGGAAGATAGATTTACTTGTGAGGGGAAATCACAAGGGGATTGGGAAGCACATTGTAGAAGTGCTTAGAGAGATTGAGAAAGCTCCAGAAAATAGAGCATACTCGTTGTACTGAGGCATTAGCAAGAAACCCGTTGAATTCTTGCTGTATAGTAAAAAAATCTCAAGAGGTGTCTTGGGGACTGGACGTAGGTCAAGTGGATAGACCGAACCAGGATAAATTACTGAGTGTTCTTCTCTCTATTATTACTTTTCAGTTTACTCTGTTTATACATTGCTTTATTACACTTTACTTTCTTCACCCATTTGACTTTGTGCAGAAAAACTTCAATCTTCCCAATTCACCCCCCCTCTTGGGAAGTCAGCCTTGCTAACACATCTGTCAGAGAGAGCTCTTATCAGACTTAGTTCAAAGTTCAAATTTCTGAAAACCAACATTCGTAGCCAACAGATTATCATAACAGACTTGCAAGCTTTGTTTCTAAAATTCAAATTTTCATAATCAAAGTTCATCTGTCAGTGAGCTAATTTTGGACTTTTTTTAAACTTTACTTTCAGATGAACTTTGACATATCTTTAGATGAATTTTTCATTTTATGAATTATGTTTTATTAGAAATTTGAATTTTCAAAACTCAAAGTTCATCTGTCAGAGAAGGCTCTTATCAGATTTATGTCAAAGTTCAAATTTCTACACTCAAAGTTCATCAGTCAGAGAAATCTCTTTTCTGACTAACTTATTTTCAATTTGAAATTCGAATTTCAGAAGTCAAAGTTCAAATTTTCAGAGCAATAAATCAATTTTAATACTTTAAAGTTCGTTTATTAGTGTGTGTTTTTCAAATATTCCATGAATTATCATGGGATCATATTTCTAAAAATATTCTTTTTCCAGTTCAAAGTCTTTTACTGAAATTAAACATGGTAAGAGATCCTATGTCTAATCTTGTGCTGATTTTACTTGGATTTCTGCATTTGAGATCTTTCATGCACCTTTGATATCTTCTTTCCAAGCTCTAGAAGGTTAGTTTGGAATCATCAAAACACTTGATTCAACAACCCTCAAATTAATCATAGTTAAATAAACTTAAATAGATGCATGAACTTAGAGAAATGCACAAATTCTCATTCTCATATTAAATAGAGAACAATACAAACACATTTGCATACAAAAGGAGAATGCATTTCATGTAGAGCATTACAATTGGAGCATTCAAACTAAAATTCAAAAGGAACAACTAGCTAAAGTAATAGCTACATGCTTTCCTACTCTTCCTGTAACATCCGCCTTTTTATGGTCAGGTTTAAAAGTAAGAAAAGAAAAGTGCCTCATTCCTTCGCAATATTAAAGGATGTTTATGATATGTCTCATATAAATAAGACAAAAGTATGGTTGGAAAAGATGTGGTATTAATATATTAAATAAATACCATAAGGGGTAAAATGGTAATTTTCCACATTAGGTCCTTGAGTGTAATAAAAGAAAAATGTGGGGCCTTTGCTGGTAATTTTAAAAATTCAAGATTGATGTCTAAATGGATCTTATGACATATTGGATCCAATAGAATAATATATTGAACCCAAAAGAATTAGTATAAAAAGAAATAGATTGCAAAATACAATAGAATTTAACAAAAAAAAAGGAAAAAGTACTATAGGTCCCACAAATACAAAAAAAGTAAAAAGAAAAGTATGTATATCCCACATAAATATAACTTAGAACATGATATTAAGTTAAATGCATATCCCAAACTAGTTTATTCCTGTGTGCATAAAGGAATAACTGTATTAGAAAATATTGCAAAAGTATCTTTAATTGTCCAGATGAAAAGAAATCAGTACAAGATATATTTGAACTAGGAATAATATGCAATATGAAGGCCACTCCTTCTCTCATTGGTCGAAATTTTCAGCATGAGGGGATGATATTTTTATGAATTAAACCAAGGTAAAGCATGGATTAGTTGCAAGAAAGTGAGATTTGCATGAGTTTTATGAAAAAAAAATCATGAAATTCTTTCTTTTGCTCACTAAGAGGTGAGTTTTAGCCAAGCAAGAAAGGTAAGAAGAAGTTTGAATTTCATGATTCCAATGATAAAAATGGATTCCTTGGATCCAAATTACTAAAGAACAAGTAAGGTTTTCAAGGTTCTTTGTGAAAAATATGACTTTTTAAGGTTTCTTGGTTCTTTGTGAAGTAGCTCATGGAACAAATTGATTTAGGAAGTGTTTGATGGTGTATTTAGGTTTGGGAATTCTCAAGAAAACTAGTAAGAAGATTGCAAGCAAGTGAAAGGCAACAGAATTCCAATAGGTATCAATTTTTCATTTATTGCTTTATGTTATCTTGTAATACATTATCATGCGCTATGACTTGCCATATTGTTGTTTTGATTAATTGTGGCTGGTTTTGGAAGTTCCTAATGTGAGGGCTTTGCTCGAGATATCCATTTTCTAAGGTGAAACTTTGCCAAAATTTTCATGTAACAATATGGTATTATATGTTTTATATTATGATTTGCATAATGTTTATAGCATGCTTGATGACATATAATTGCATGAATGAAATTGCTACTGAGATTCCATAATTTCACCACCTAAATACTAACCTTGGTAGGGCCAAGCAATGCAAGAAATCCAAGGAGAACAAGAAGGAAAAGAGGAAGAAAGTGATGAATGACTTGATTTTACAAGTTATTATGTTATATTTTGAAAATATGTATAAACTTATGCATGATGACTAAGCTCTATAATTATGTTTTGTTATACCCCTTTGGACACCTTATGATGTTTAGAATGAATATTGAATAAGTTTTGGTATTAAAGAAATATTATGAGGCCAACTACTTAATATATGATCATAAAATGTCCAATTTGCATGCTGAAAGTTTAGATAGAACAATTATGTCTAGAACAGGGCATGACATATAAATGGTATATATTTATGAAAAGTAGAAATGAAGAACTTTTGATGAGGCCAAAGGACATTAAATTGGTTAAGTGTAGAAGAAGTTATGAATTTTTAAAATTGAGGAAAAAATCTGGAAAAGTGTAAAATGACCATATAAATAGTAATTTTCGTGTCAAATATTGTATAGTCACATGTCCACTAAAAATTAGAGATTTCCAAGAGCACATTCTTAGTCAAAAGGTTGTGATTAAACACACATACTAAAGATACTATTTCATATTTTTCCCATATAGGAGATATTTTGAGCTATTTTGAGAGACTTGAATCATCTCTATACAATTTTTTTAGAATTAGTTATGATTTTCTAAAGTTTAGCTAGAAAATAGGAGTACTAAATGAATAGTTTTGAAAATTTTTATTTGTCTGTTTCGGTCTCTATTTTGATTCAAGCTTCTTAAATGGTTCAATTGGACATTATATAAGGATTAATACATGGGAAATAAAGTCTAAAAGTAAAGTGTTACACTTCTTATTATTCTTACTACCCATTTTTGTCATAAGTAGGAAGAGGGTTAGCATACTCCTTTTCATCATCACTTCCTTGCTTAGAGCTAAGAGCCTCAATTTCTGCCCTAGTCATAGTTCTCTTCTTGGCCACAAATTTCTTTCTAGTGTATTGGGAAGGAGTAGGTTGATGACTTTGAGCTATCCCAGCACCAGCAAGAATGTTACAGACCATAAAGTTCACACTAGGCATTGAGGGAACTAATTTTGTGCGAACTTGAGGAGTCCCCAGTACCAGAGTTCTACTAATAGCAAATAATTGCTCAGTTGTGTCCTAAGGATTAGTACCAATCATTGGAGTAGCAAGCATAGTTCATGTAACTGGTGGATTCTTAGCTACTAGAGTCTTGACAACTTCTTGTTGTGCATCCTCAGCTTATGTTGGATCTTGAGCAGGAGTTACAACTAAGGCTCTCTCTTGTGCATCAGGAGGAGAAAGGATGTAGCTCTCAACATGAAATACATCACCTCTTATTGATGAAGCACCTATGTCAGCATTGTCATCTACTGAATCAATAGGCTCATGAGTTCTAGAGGGTAATCCTTGATCATGTGGTTCAAGAGAGGCAAGGGGAGAAGCATCAGGAAAGAAGTGTGAGCTCAATTTGTCTACTACTACTATCACAACTTTCCTTAGCTTATGGAATTGGAAGTAAGTTTGGAATTGACTTCCTAAAACCCTTTATCAATTTTGGAGTTGAGGTAACCAACTAGGCTTTCAATTCTCTCATAAAGAACAAGGATACGAGTTGGAGGTGGTTCGGGTACAAATTCTAGTGAAATGGAGGGAGGTTGGAGAAGAGCTTAGAGGTTGCTTAGCTGATAAGGTTTCCTCACTGTCATCTAGAGTAACTACCCTTTCTAATTTCTTCTTATTTTTTCCTACTCCCTTCTTATTCTTATCTTTAGCCTATACATTATTCACTAGTGTACAACCCATCTTGGTCAAACTTAGCTCAGATATAGGCTTGGGATTGAATTTTTCACCAAGATACATAAGCCTGGTATTGTGGAGTTTGATGATTCGAGTGATGAGAGATGCAAAAGGCAACGGAGATCCAGCTTTGTATGTTTTAGCCCTCTTTATTCTCTCAACAATGATGTATCTCATATTGATCTTGACATTCTTGATAAGTAAGACCAATGTTTGCAACTCTCCTTTGGTCATATGCCTATAACTTCCTAGTTTATTGAAGAAGAACCTTGACATAATATAGTGAAGGGTCCTATAGTCTAGACACATTCTTGAGGGAATGAATGATCCTTTCTTTCCCAAGTTCTTTCTTCTCTTTAGTAACGTAGCACATATCTTATCCTAGGTGAAAGGAAACTTGTTATGATTCTGATCACCATCCTCTTCCTCACTTTCTTGCTCATCACCTCTATCTTCAAATCCAGTCATATTTACTCTGACACCTTCATTTGCATCTACTCCTAATAGTTCATAGATGGATTTTTCAGTAAAGTGGATTTGTTGTCCTCTATTCTCTTCTTCATATCTTTGCATCCTAGAGTTTTATTTCAGTGAATTGTACCATACTTTGATGACAGTTGGAGAAGAGGAATCATCGATTTCCAAAAAGTTCTTGTATGGCAGTAACAAGTCCTCAAAGGCAAATTTGTACTTTGAGATAAAGCTATCAAACTTGACAAAATGGCTATTAGTTACTGCACAAAGAGCGAATTTCCTCACAAAAGCTTCCTCTAGTTGTGGATTTTGAATCAGTTCATCTCTATTAATTTCCACTCCTTGAGTTGAAGACACCTCAGGTCTCCTCTACATACGTTGTAGATGAGATCGAGCATATTTTTTAATGATTTTCCATGCTTCCTTTTGCTTGATTATCCTTTCTTGATCTATTTTTATAATTCCTTCACAGCATATTGAGATTTCATGCTTCTTTTAAGCTTAATCTCTTCAGTTTCCTTACCCTCAACCATGGGCAAATCCTCCAAATTCCTCGATTTAATGTGTTTATGTAACACCTTAGCTTTAGACCATGTTTCCCATGTATTAGACCTTACTATTGTCCATTTGATCATGAGGGACCAAAACAAAAAAATCTTGAATCACATGAGGGACCAAAACAAAAAAATTAAAATCTTTGGTTACTATTCATTTGGTCACTCCATGTTCTAGACTAAACTTTAAAAATTCATAACTAATTCTAGAAAAACTTGTATGGAGGTGATTCAAGTTCAAAACGTTCTACTTGGGAAAAATATGAAATAATACTTTAATTGCGCCATTTGATATAGTATTTAGTACAAAATTCACTGCTCATATGGTCATTTCACACCATCCCATAATTTTGGTCTTAATTTTAGAAATTTACTTCTCATTGTATACAAAACCAGTTCATATATACTTTATATCATTGGAAGCTCTACATGTCTACTCTTTATCTGTATTTTTTTTTGTATATTTATTTAACTTGAACATGGCATAACATGAACTTAAACCATTAGGAGTCAGAACATAACTTTTACTGGAATAGTTTTAGGAAAACATGCATAACTCTCATTATATAGCTCTGATTGTATTAAAACTAGTCGCATGTTAAACTTAGGACATAAATATTTCCATAAATATAAACCACTAGATTTTTGGAGGACTATACTTTTTCAACTACATTTCAAAATGAATGGTACTTATAGTAAAAATCACAATTTTCACATCACTATCCAATTTTGAACCTAACTTCAAAAATTCACTATAAATCATACATTTATCCAACTTAAGTGTTATTGGATCTTTGGAAATCTTGTTCTTTCTACTTTCAGAGCATATATAACACTTATCCTAATTTCCCTATTTTGATCAAATAGTGTTCACTTTACTTTCGATGTTATAGAATGACCTCTTTGTAATATAACATGGTGAAGTAATAGCACAGAGGTACGAATCTAAAGCATATACATAATTTTACATAAAATTCTTAAAAATACAAATTTATAGCTTGAATCATAAAATCAAGTATCAATTCCTTCTTCTTCCTCCTAGGCTCTCAACCCCATTGCCATAACTTGTGTCTAATCATGTTGATACTTAGGGTGATGAGATTTCAAAAATCTCATTAGCAAATCACATTTCACATATCATATTATCAAGCAAGTTATGAAAAGATCATAAAAATCATATGAAAACCCAAAAGACCATATTATTCATAAAAATTTTAGCAGCATAACAGCTTAGAGAATAGATATCCCAAGTAGTATGCCCTCTCTTAGTCAAAACAATCAACAATCATCAAGTAAACAATATGGCACATCATAACGCATTTGCAACATTTCAAGATAATATAGTGCAAGGATGAAAACTTTGCTACTTTAAGCATTTCTTTGGCTTTTTCTCTTGAATCTGATGCTTCCACTGGCTTTCTTAGGCTTCCCCAAGACCTATAACAACATTGGAAGTCCACTTGAGCTACTAGTTCTATGGCTTCCTTCATAAAGTTGCATTAGAGCCCTAGAAACTATATAACTATCCTTTGCCTTTTTCATGAAACCAACAATTGATCCTAAGGTTTTCCACCATGAGGAACCAATTTTTGGCTTCAAAATCATGAAATTCCCACTCTAAGTCAACCTATAGGACTGGCCAAAATAGGGGAGCATGAGGGAGGAAATGGTTTTTATTTATTTTCTTCCAAAGTTACTTAAACTTACCTTTTTTTTTACCATTTCTCAAACTTTCCTTCAAGTTTTATGGACAAAAACTCTTCCTTTCACTTTCTTGTTCATGGCTGAAATCTATACTAGAGAGGAAGGAGAAGAGAACTTCATGAAACTACTTCAGACTGCATGAAATACTTGCTTGAAAACATAAAGAGGCTTACCTTTACCTTAAGCTTCCAGCTTCAAGCTTTGCCTTCTTCTTTCTCTTCTCTTTTTCTCACACCTCTCCCCCTTTTCTCCTTATGTTTTATCTACTCTCTCTCTCTCTCTCTCTCTTCACTTGTGCAACACGTAGAATACCCAAGGAGAGAAGATTATATGAAGCTTACCTCACCTAATTGACCATGGTTATATGTTGGTTTAGTTAAATGCCTTAATGATTAAGTTTTGTCCAAAAATAATATTAAATTCTAATTCAACATGTGGGCTATTGATTGTCATGCCATTTAGGGAGAAAATATCTCCAAAAAATTGCATATTTTTCTTAATCAAGATGCATCCTGTGTTAGTTACTTTATGCCTGGACTGATAAAGTTATTTCTGTAGTATTTTTCACTTTATGGATACAGGATTAAAGTAGATTTAGATTTGTATTTACTTTATTATCCTATCCCAAAAAACACTTACGTGGGGTCCACATAGTTTTCTTTCTTCTTCTTTTACTTTTTGTGGGGCCCATAATATCTTTTCTTTGTCCTATTACTTTTTCGATACTCAGCCATCATTTTTTCGTCAACTTGATTCCATTAAGCCCAATGCACTATTCCAATGGGTTCAGTATGTTATATGTTCCATTCTAATATAAATTTTTAATATTTACAACATTGCCCTTGAGCCGGTCAAAAACGCAATTATTTATTCTTTTAGGTACTTTCTTATAATTTTTCCTAGGGACTAACATGTAAATAATTCTTTTTCCAAGGACAAAAATGTAATTTTTTAATCTCATTTCCCTAACCCGAAAAATGACCTTCTTACCATTTTTTATACCTATTGTTATATCTCAGATTTTATCATATATTTGTACATTTCATGTTATCTAGATGTTTAGGGATGTTACATTTTAGGTTGATGGAAAAGGGTTGAGAAAGAGTTTATGGAAGATTTTGAGGTAGTTAGATGGTGTAATTTTGAATGGGAAGAGATTTGGGTACAGAGATAAGAGAGAAAATATAAAGCTAGGGTTTTGGTTGAACATTCAAAATGAGCCATGGATCAAGAACCCTATATATAAACTCATGTGCTGATTGTTCAAGTTGTTATGCTTGAATGTTCAAGTTAAAAGCCAAAGCAGAGAAGATGGAGCAATAGGGAAACTTAAATGTTCATAATGTTCAATATGATCGTTTAAGTGTTCTTCTAAAGAACTTTTCCATAAACTTGATCATTCAAGTTTATTCCTCTTAATTGTTCGAGTTGTTCTAGAAGGAAAAGTATAGAAATACAAGCAAACAAAATACATTCAAGTGTTTCTTCTTGAACATTCAAGATGTGACATAGAAACATGCTTCACACATAAGTTCATCTTGTACATTTAAGATGTACTTAATGATCATTTAAGCTTAGCTCCAATATGTTCCCTCATATTTGGAAACACTTAAATATGTTCATTGTGAAACATTTAAACATATAAGTTGAGAAACAAAAGATTCATATAAGTCATGAAAATCCAATAAACATTCAAGATGAAAATGATAAACATTCAAGTTTATATGAAAGCTTTAAAACTTGCACGATAAACATTCAAGAGCTTTCAAATGATTGTTCAAGCATAAGAGACTCCAACATTTTGCAATTTTTGTCATGACAAGCATGAGGGAGCACCAGCAAAATTTTTAAACACGCTTCGATGCTTAAGTTAGTAAAGGAATCATCAAAATACATAAATTAGAGATTGAGTTAGTGTAACACCTTACCTTATGACTTCATTTCCCATGTATTAGGCTCTTACTAAGTCCAATTATCCATGTTTAGAAGCTTGACTCACTTAAAGAACTAAAATAAAAATTTTCTGAATTCGGTGGTACTATTCACTTGGTGACATCATTTTACAAACTGAAATTTGAAAAATCATAACTAAATGTAGAAAAATCATACCAATATGATTTAAGTCTCTAAAAATATATTAAAATCATATATATGTGAAAAAAATATGAAACAATAACTTCATTATGCAAATTTGTACAATAAATTTAAAAAATTTTACTATTCATATGGTCATTGTCCTGTTTTCCAATTTTTTGGCACTAAATTTGAAAATTCGGAATAAATTGTATACATATCCAATTAAAGTACTCTTTGGCTCATTTAAAATATTATTTTTTTCTACTTTTAGGGCATATATAATGCTCATATGTTATTCCCTATATTGTTCAAATAGTAACTACTTTACTGTGAGAGTCAAAATGACCATTTTCATCTATATACTTTGCATAATAAATTCCATAACCTATATACATCACTATTTCTTGTTCCAAAATTGTACTGTTCATGTGAGACTTAAAGAGTCATAAGGGTCTCAAGGTGTAGATTCAAAATTACATACATAAATTTACATAATAATTCCAAATTATAGACTGAAGTCAAAATTATCGTTTTAAACAACAACTTCTTCCTTCCCTTGGTCTTTCTTGGTAGCCTTACCATGACTTGTGCCTAGCATATTAGCCATTTGCAAATGATGAGATTCAATGAATCCCAGTAGCAAGTTCAATTTAAGCATGCATGTCATCATACAAGTCATAATACACTAAAGAATCATATTAAAACATAACAAGCCATATAATTTCATAAAAACTTTGGCAAAGTTTCCTCTTAGAAAATTGACATCTTGGGGTTAAAAAACCTTACATATTCTAAGCCAAAAGAGTCAGAAATCATCACAATAACATTATAGCAAGTCTTATATCATTACACGACAATATAGGATAACATAATGCATTAAAGAGAAAATTGCTACCTTGGTGATTCTCTTTACTTTTCCTCTTAGTTTCACTTCTTTCTAGGACTTCCACAAGCTTTCTTGAACCTAAACACAACATTAAACATCCACTTAGGCCACTAATTCTTGAGGTTACTTCATAAAGAACTATCAAAACCCTAAAAATTCATATAGTTACTCTTTGCCTTTTTCAAGAAATCAATACTTGTTCTTAAAGTTTTCCACCATGAGGAATCCATTTTTGGCATCAAATTCATGAAATCCCCACTCTAACATACCCCCTGTTATGGCTAAAATGCTCTCTAAAGAAGGAAGAAAAGAATTTTCATGCAACTTGCTTCAATCTCTTATAAACCTTACTTTCTCTACTAGTTCATGCTTTCTATTAAGTTTCTTACATGAAAACCCACTTCTTTCACTTCTCCACTCATGGCTGAAACTTAGTCTTGGAAGGAGGAGAACTGATAAGTGAACCCTTATAGAACCCATCTAAAGAACCCACTTTGATATGTATGACACTCGGATCTTTATGAAACAAGGAACACAAAGACTAGATGCAAAGAAAATGAACAAAATGGACAAAAATAGTAACAAAAGAAAATAGTAATAGAGAAGATAAGAAGGATAGATGTTGGTCTTAAGAAGTAGAACCCAAAAGAACCGATCTCTTGAACCCTAGTTCCAGTAACGCCACAAGGATTGACCAATTCCTTGATAAGTCATAGTTTCATCATAGCACTCAAAGAACGCAAGAGAAACTCACAAAAGTTTGAAACTTTAATCATTCAAATCTAAAAAATGCACATGAAAATTAGCCTTAAATAGGTAAGGCAAAATCTAACCTAATAAGCCTAGAAACCCTAATTAATTTAGGCTTAAGTAGTCCTAATAGGATTAGGAGACTTTGGGCTCAAATAACACTCTTATTGGACCTAGAGAACTAATAAAATAAAGCCCTAAAATAAAATAACAAAAATTCATAAAAAATAATAAAATAATATCTAAGCCCTTATAAACATGCCACCACATTAATGAAATCACATGACATGTTTAATTACAAGGTAGGCTATCAATTAGACTACTATTTAACTAATTGGGCTTTATTAATTAAAAATGTTCAGCGCATAATTAATAAAAATGAAATTGACACTAATTAAGCCCATTAATGTCTAAGTCACATGCTCTTTTAATGAAGCACATGATATTTTAAGTAACCTCCTTCAATGGGCTCCTCTTGGGCTTGGATCTGAAACTTGTATTTTGGAGTTGATGATCTCACTTAAGCTTGGGCTTTATATTCAGCACCTTGATCAAGTCTTCCAAGCTCTCCATGCTCCGCTCTAAACTCTTGCAAATCATGCCGAACCCTTATTCTATCAAGAAGAGAACTTGATGAAACTAACATAAACTACTAGAAACAACTAGCTTGAAGTAGTAGGATAGCTTACCTTGCACTTGAACCTTTAAACTTCAAGTTTCCTTCTCTCTTTTCTCTCGTCTCTTTCACACCAACTTTTCTTCTTTCCTCTGTAAATTTTGTGCTCTCTCACTCTCTTTATAGCATACTAAAGTCCGCCAAGGAGGAAAGAGAAGAAATAAGATTAACTCACACAATTACTTAGCTAAGTTAACTTTTAACCTTGGTTGATAAACTTCCTCATTAAGTTTTCTTAAAGAATTAATTAAATAATCTAATCCCCATGTGCTAAAGATGAACACACCACTTTTTGAGGAAAATATCTCCAAAATACTGCATATTTTTCCTAATCTAGATATGTCATGTACTGGTTTACTTTTACCTGGACTCTTAAAGTTACTTGTGTAGTATTTTGTTAATTTATGAATATAGGATTAAACTATGTTTTAATCTATGTTTAGTTTAATGTCCTGTCCTAAAAAATACCTGTGTGGGGCCCACAATACCTTTTTCTTTGTATTATGCAATTTACTACATTTGACAACAAATTTTTCTTCATATTGATTTTGTTAATCTCAATGCATTGTTCCATTAAGTCTAACTTCGTTTTAACTATAATTTTACATAATTACAAAATTGCCCTTGGAAAAGGTAAAATTGTAATTTTTATTTCTTTTGGGTCATTTTCTGTAATTTTCCCCAAGGAGTAAAATGCAAATAATTCTTTTTCCTAGGACTAAAATGCAATTTTTGTATTTTATTTTCCTATCCTGGAAAATGACCTTCTTACCCTTTTCACATCTATTCCTGTATCTTAGATTTTACTACATTTCTATACATTTTATGATATCTAAAAAAGTAATTATAGTTAGAGAATTCTTACAACTCATTGTGATTTACCATTCTCAATTCTCTTCTTTTGTAGCAAAATCTATCTTTAACAAGTGGTTTGGTAAAGATATCAACTAGCAGGAACTCAATTGGAACAACTCAAACTGAACATCTTTCTTCAGCACATGATCACGAATGAAGTGATGTATGATCTCAATATGCTTGATCCTTGATTATAGGATTTTTGGTGATGTTTATTGTACTAGAGTTATCACACTTGATTGGTACTTCATTCAACATCGCACCAAAGTCCTTTAGTGGTTGCTTCATCAGAAGAATTTGTGAACAACAACTTCTAGCTACTATATAATTCTGCTTTTGCTATTGAAAGGGCCATACTATTTTGCTTCTTGCTATGTCATGAGACAAGTGATCTTCCAAAGAGTTGACATGTTCCACTTGTACTCTTTCTATCAATGTTGGAGTCAGCAAAGTCAGCATCAATGTAACCAATTAGTTCTTCCAAATTGCCTTTGGGATATTGAAGCCTCATTTAAGTAGTCCAATAAAGATATCTAAGAATCATCTTTACAACTATAGCATGAGACTCTTTGGGACAAGATTGAAATCTTGCACACATGTAGACACTAAACATAATATCATATCTCCTAGCTATTAGGTAGAGCAAAGATCCAATCATTCCTCTGTACTTAGTGATGTCAAATGACTTTCCACTCTCATCCATGTCAAGCTTTACTACAGTGCTCATTGGAGTACCAATTGACTTTGCATCTTGCATCCCAAATTTCTTTAGAAACTCCTTTATGTACTTTGTTTGACTTAGGAAGGTGCCATCCTTGCTTTGTTTGATTTGAAATCCAAGAAAGAATGTGAGTTCACCCATCATGGACATTTTAAACTCTCCTTACATTAACTTTGCAAAATCCTTGCACAAACTTTCATTAGTAGCACCAAATATGATATTATTAACATAAATTTGTACAATAAGTAGATCTTTATTTTTCTTTTTAGTGAAGAGTATTGTAACTACTTTACCTCTAGAGAACCCTTTTTTCAATTAAAAGTTTACTTAGTCTTTCATACCATACTCTAGGTCCTTATTTTTGTCCCTAGAGGACTTTCTTAAGTTTATATATATGATTTGGCTTTGTTTAGTCCTCAAAACTTGGAGGTTAATCAACATACACCTCTTTCATAATTTAACCCTTAAGAAAAGCACTCTTTACATCCATTTGATATAGCTTAAAGTCTTTATGCATGCAAAGGTGAAAAGCATTTATATGGTTTCCAATCTTGCAACTGGAGCATAAGTCTCCTGATAGTCTATGCCCTCATCTTGATTATAGCCTTTGGCAATAAGCCTTGCTTTACTTCACATAATCATTCCAAATTCATCAAGTTTATTTTTGAATACCCATTTGGTTCTAATGATTAGTCTATTGGTTGGCTTAGGTACCAAATCCCAAACTTGGTTCCTCTTAAATTAATTGAGCTCATCTTGCATGGTCATCACCTAATATTAATCTTTTAATGCATCCTATATGTTATTAGGTTCAATTTGATTTTTTTGTCCTTACTTAATCATGAACTTCACCAACTACTTGATTAGTATGATAGCTCCCATGATATCTCCAAGATCTAAGTAGTTCATGATCTTCTTCATCATTTTCTTACTCCTGGACATTGTCTTCTATTTTGCATAGAATATGATGCCTTTGGAGGTTCTTTTTTATTTAGATTTAGATTGTTCAAGTTGATTATTATGTCTCTTCATCTTTATTAGAGGGTTCATCTAAAGTTTTAGTTTCCATAAACACTACATGCACTGACTCTTCAATTACTTGGATTCTTTTATTATAGATTTTATATACTTTACTTCTATTAGAATAACCAAAAAAAAAATACCTTCATCAAATTTAGAATCAAACTTACCTAAATTATTCTTACCATTGTTGTGGATGTAGCACTTGCAGCCAAAAACATGAAGATGTGAGAGGTTTACTTCTTTCCCTTGTATAACTCATAAGGTGTTTTGCTGAGTAATGGTCTCACATAAGCTAGATTGATAATGTAGCATGCTATGTTAACTTTATCAACCAAAAAGTACTTTGGCAATTTCTTCTCATTGAGTATTGCACAAGCCATTTCTTCAAGCATTATGTTCTTTCTTTCAACAACACCATTTTTCTGTGGAGTTTTTGGAGTTGAAAAGTTGAGTTCTATTTTATTCTTTTCTCAAAACTCTAAGAAGTTTGAATTCTCAAATTCACCTTCATGATCTAACTTGATAGCCACAATAGAACTTCCTTTCTCATTTTACACTTTCTTTGCTAAGATAACAAATGCAGCAAACAACTAATCTAGCCGTTAGAAACAAATTATAGCCATTACTCAGAAGAACTAGCTGTTCCCCAAGCACATTAAATGCACTTGTCAAAACTTGAATGTTCAAGATGAATGGCTTGAATAAACATGCTAGTTGTTTATCATAAGTTTCTACAGTATAGAGCCTCAATGAATATTCAAGAGAATCATCTTGATCATTTATTGTGTTTTCTCAAGATATCCTAAACGAAGTCCAAAGACGATGAACTAGGAAGATATACAACTTTAACTTTTATGAGTTTCAAAGGCACAAAACCAAGAAACTTGAACATTCAAAAGAAACATCATGATCATTCAAGATGTATGAAGAGCAAAACAGATATTTCCAAAAACAACACTTAAACTTTTAAGAGAATCAATCTTAAATAATCATCAAGTGAACAGTGAATGACAGTGGGACTTGTGAACCACGATGAATGTTCAAGTTGAACAACTTGATCATTCAAGAGTGCTTTAAAAGAGTCACTTCATTCTTCATATCACCTTGAACATTTAAGGAGAGCAATATGATCATTCAAGTTTCAGCATAGAATTTCCACATATTGTCCAACAAGCCTAAATATGTTTAAAAGGTTGAGCATGATCATTCAAGCTGTCACCAATGAAAGATCATGAAAAACTAGAAACTTAAATGTTTAGGTTAATTCCCATGGATGTTTAAGAGTTAAAAAGCTTTAAAAATACTTTGAAAAAAATGGACTCTCTTTTGATCTAGTTGAGAAAGCAAGTTAAGACATGATTTAACAAAATTAGAGCATTTATCCCTAATCACCTTACAAAGATCCTATGAGAAAGACAAAAGATTAATATAGAATTAAAACTTGGTCCTCTCTTGATCAGATCATCTTCTTATTCAATCAAGTCTTTTTCCCTTTTCTTCTTTTTGTTTTCTGATCATCAAAATACATAGATACTCTAACACAGACGAAGAATAGGGATTAGGGCAACTGAGATATGAGAGAGGATCTTATGGGGGGATACAATGATACTAAACAGCATAGGAAAATGGGGGAATACAATTAACAATTAATGACACTTTTATCTAATAATGCTCTATCCTTACCATGTCATTAGTCTAGACTCTTTATTGGTGCTTCATGTCATAATTCACCAACTGTCATTATTAGATAATTTCTTAATTGTTGTGTTAGATATCTCATGGAAGATTGGTTCCAAATCCAACTAGTAAGAAGTGGCTTGAACTAAAGTCATACTTCGTTAAGGTAAAAATGAGAAGGAAGTATGATAAATAGGAGATAGGGAAAAATTTTATTTTAAAAGTATGATGATTATAACACTACTTATTGTTTTGGATGGAGAAATTGTCTTTCAAATTTCTGGTTTCTTTAAAAATATTGGCATTCACATTCTTTTTTTTATGATGACTTCTTTGAGGTATGACTAATTTTTTTTATGTTAAAAATTTTATTTAGCAATATATATGGACATAAGTGCTACATTGAAAGTGAAATTAAAGCTACACTTGGTTTGGCATGAAGTCTTTAGTAAGTGAGATTAAAAACTGATTGCAGAATCAAGGTATTTACTTGGGAAGAGAGTAATTAATTAGTGCTAAAGCTTGATATTTTATGTTTGTTTCTATTTCTTCCTTGGTCATATTTTTTTCTAAAATATCTCTGATTGCCCTTTTACACATGCCTCTTCATGTTCACTATTTTTACTAGTAAATGCCTCTATTTAGTGTTAGTATTTAGTCAAGTTGTATGTTGTCCTGAAACCACTTGTTAAAATCTCAATTTTACTCTATTGGTGAAGATTTCTTGCACGTGTTCTGTGCATTACAAATAATGGGTGTAGATCTTTGTAACTTTATGTGTCAGTTTTAATTCTCAAAAATTTGATTCCCTTTACTAGCTGTCATTCTTTCTAGAAAGACCTGAGATTCAACCATCAATGTAAACTATAATACAATTCTGTTTGCAATCTTCTTTAAATGGATCTGCTTCAAATCTTCCCAATGGAAGTAGGAGATTTTTTGCTACATCATTCTTTGGTTAGTCTGGTGCAGCCTTCCCAATTTTTCATCACACTGGTGGGCATATCTTTCTTGATTAACACTATCTCCACCCCCCTTTGATTGTATAATTGCTAAGTTCTTTTTGTAGTGCCTATTCAAGGTTTGCTCAATATTCATGGGAGCTTTCAAATATTGGTGTCTTTTCTACCTTCAAACCATGTTTACTATATATAGTGGTTGCAATAATGATCCCATCTAGGTTACTGTAACAAAGTAATGACTTCCTGCTCTTTCAGATATTGGTATCTTTGTTTGCTATTCTTACATTAAGAAATGATTTTCAAAATTTGCATCATTGAAATTAACGTACTATTTTGTAGCATTCTTCAATTTTGTGTATTAGTGGCAGTTGTATTGCTTTCAAATTGTTTATGCATCTACAAGGAAAATAAAAAGAGATGTCTGCCATTAATTTACCCTTGTAATCTAAAATATCTAATTTCTTTTCAATAAAATCTAAAATAAATTTAAAATGCATATATAAAAAATTCATGACAATATTTCCTTTTGATCTGATATTAAAAACCTAAAATATTAATTAAATAATTTTAAATAAATAATTATGGTAATATTTAAATAAAGGCTTTTGAAAATATTAAAATAAAAATTAATAAAATAAAAATATGTCAAATCAATAAATATAAATAAAACATTAAATAAATGTAAGGCGAAATATTTACAAATAATGAACAATGCAACTTATCTCAAGTTGTATGCAAATGCATAAAACTCATTCCAGTTGAAAATTTAAAAATTTAAAAAATATAATGGAAATATTCCTAAATAAGTATTTATATTAAAATGGGATATTTTGATAAAGAAAAATGTTAATTTAAGTGAAATATAGGGGAGTTGATAGTATTTTACTTTGTTGAATAAAAAATTTTGATGATTTCAAATAGTTAGAGCTTGAAAATGAGATTATCAAAGGAATGTGAAAGGATCAACTGAAGAAATCTAAAGAAGAATATGAGAAGACTTAGTTTTTAGATTTTCTACTCTTGTAATATAGGTAAAAAAACTTTAATCTTACTTCTTTTAATTTACCACAATGTCTGGATATGTTATTTGCAAAGTTATCCTATGTTAGTTTGTTTTAGTTTTGAAAAATAATGACCAACAGATGAATTTTGTTTCTTAACTGATGAATATTTTGTACAAAATTTGGACTCTACTTAGGAAAATTCAAATATACAGATGTTTTATCTCTGATAGACAAATTTTAGTTCTAAAATTCAAATTTTGGGCTAAGCATAATAAATGAATAAGTACAAAATTCATCTTACACTTAGTCAAAATTCGAATATTGTTGAAGAACAAAGTGAGTTTAAAGTTACTCTCTTTGACAAATGAACTTTAGACTTCAAAATTCGTATTTCAAAATGAGAACTTATAAGTCTTGTTAAAATAAGTTTCTGAAAGATAAATTTTATAACTTAACATTCAAATTTCAAAGAAGAGAACTCTTGTACCATGTTGAACAAGCCTCTGACAGATGAATTTCGGATTTTGAAATTTAAATTTTGAGTGCACTATGAAAATATGAGACAACTGTTCAAACTCAGCAGATGCACTTTGAATATGAAAATTCATATGTTCTAACATGGGATAATTTTAACAAAATCAAAATTCAAATTTTACTCTTGAACAGACATCTATTGAAGTTTAATATTAAATCCTTAACCTTCTATCTATACGAAATTTATCTGTTAGCACCCAAAATTTAAATTTTAGCATATCAGATGCATTAAATGCTGTTGGTGAATGACTATTTTTGTGGAGTAACAGTTGGTTAATGTTTCTAATAGCTAGATCTTATGTCTAATGACTAGTTAAGGGACAAATCTATAAATAAAACTTCATTTGAAGTTGTGGATAATGAATTTAATGTTGTTTGTGCAAAACTCTATCAAATTTCTAAGTCAAAGCTTTGAATCTCACACTTCATTTATTGTATCTCAACTTTTATATCTACTCTTATTTAGAGAGTTCATATTCTATATATAAATCTTTTCTTCATTTAGAAGAAGGATTCTTTGTAAGGGAAGTCACAAAGAAAATTAGGGAAACACTTTGTAAGAATGCAGAGTGTAGAATTTGAAAGCCCTTAAAATAAAGTATAAGTCTGTACTATGGCATTGCAAGGAGCCCGTTGAATTCTTGCAAATAGTGAAAATCTCAAGTGGTGACTTGGGGACTAAACATAGGTCAAAGGGATCAAACCGAACCTGAATAAATTTCTGAGTCCCTTCTTCCTTCCTCTTGCATTTACTTCCATTATTTACTGTGCTCTGTTTTTCTACAAACTTTTACTTTCACTGTGTAATTACGTTTTTATAGAAAATTTTTAAATTTCTCAATTCACCCCCTCTTGGGAAGCCAGCTATTCTAACAAGTAGTATCAGAACCTGGACTCCTAGCTGAAAGATCTAGGATAATATATGGTTGACTTTGGAGAAAACATCTTACTTGAAGGAAACAACACCAATAGACCTCCAGGCATTAGTGGAGATCACTATAGATATTGAAAAATGAGGATGCAGATATATCTTCAGTCCAAATCTAGATATTTGGTCATGTAAGGTTTAGTATAATGTAAGTTTTGATGATGACAAATATAGAATAATAAGGAACAAATGTATTATATGTATATAATGTTCCGTAAAGAAGAGAAATGCATATTAGCATGTATTTAATTATGGTTATAATGTATATATCATGCTATGTGCAATATATCCACTATACTTTTATAATGAATAAAATAAGGCGGATATATAAACTGGACTAACTACTTGGTTTGTAAGTGTAATGTATTAAATGTATGTTGGTCCAAGTAAGAAGAGTGAGCATTGAAATACAGAAATAAAAATCAATATCATGTCTCACTCAAGAAAGAAGAAAAGAAAGGTTGCTCCAAAAATGGAAGATCAAAAGGGAGCATACCAAGAAGGAAATGACCAAGTGGAAGTGGAACTCAACATTTGAAGACCTAGTCACTAGGTATATTTTGTTTTCACTTAGTTCTTGAGGTGGGATTAATCTTTGAAAATTACTTAATTTTGTTACTATATGTTTCAAATGAGTTAGATTAAGTAAATATGATGTTAGCATATGTTAGATTTGAAAAACTCTGACAGACAGATGAATTTTGAGAAGTTAAACTTCATATACTTTGTGAAAATATGAACTTTGCTGACTGAAATTTGAAGTTCCAGAGATATCACCTCTGACAAATGAATTTCAAGTGTTGAAATTCGAATTTCGAGTCAAGCATAGTTAGTAAAATGTGCAAAATTCGTCTGAAGTTACGACAAAGTTCGTTTGATTATTAAGTACTAAAAGGGTTCAAAAACATTCCCTCTGATAGCCGATTTTTGGATTTCAAAATTCAAACTTTAGAATAAAACTCAATGATTTACAATTACATTTAATTAACTTAAGAAGTTTGGGTATCAAAGTAGCATATCATTACTTTTAAACATAGTGAAATCTAGTTTTTAGGAATCTAGAGTTTGACCTTTGATTAGTGTTTTTAATACATCTCTCAAAATACATATGTCTTTGATGTAAAACTTATTTCATATGAAACTAGACTTAATAAACTTTTCAAAGAAGGTTATTTCACTCAAAATAAAGGTCATATGAAAAAGCTATGTTCATTTAAAGTTGAGTAGTGAGATATGGATTTTCAGTTTTAACCTCCTATCATTATTTTGATCATATCTCACATAATACATTTTTTTTAAGTGAAACTTCTTTCATTTGAAAGTAGACATTGAGAGCTTTCCAATAATAGGTAATTTGCTTAATTTGGAGTTAAAATGAGAGAGTTATAACTTCTATAAAATTGTCTACAGTGCAAAGTTTGAAGTTACGAAGGTTTTGCCACTGATAGACTTCAGGCCACTGAAATTCAAATTTCGAAGTAAACCTTTGTTCCATGTTGAGCTTGCCACTGATAGATGAATTTTGGCTTATGAAATTCAAACTTCAAGTCTAACAGACGAATTTTGACTTTAAAAATTTGAATTTCAAAACTCCAGAGTGTGAAAATACTTCTGGAATAGCCAACATATGTATTTCTACATCTAAAACTCAAACTTCAAGTCTAACAAACAAATTTTGGCTTTGAAAATTTGAATTTCAAATCCTCAGAATGTGAAAATACTTCAAAAATAGCAAACAGATGAATTTCTACATCCAAAATTTGAATTTCAAAAGGAAGAACTTGTGCCATATTGAGTTACTCACTAACAGAAGGGCACCAAAATTCAAACTTCGAAAGTACTATAGCAATATGGAACAACAGTTCACACATTTGTCAAAGATGAAAATTTGAATTTTGCTTTAGAACAGACGAACTTCAAAGTTCAACGTTAAAGTCTTTAACTTATGGTCTCTACAAAAGTTGTTTGTTAACATCCAAAATTTGAATTTCAGAGTGTCAACGCATTAAATGTGGTTAGTGAACGGTTAGTTTTATAAAGTAACCATTGGGTAACATCTCTAACTGCTAGATCTTATGTCTAATGTCTAGTTACACCATAAATCTATAAATAGAACATCATTTTGAACTTATGGGTAACAATCTTAAGAGAGTTTATGCGAAAATGATGCAACAATTTGTAAAATCTTTTTATCTCAGCATTGTTTGAAAAACACACCTCAATAGAGTGAGCTTTCAATGTATTATCTACTCTTCAAGAGAGTTTTCATTCTATAAACATTTCTTTTTACATATTCTGGGTAGAATCTTAGTGTGGGGAAATACTAAGAGATTTACACATCTTGTAAAGATGTGGGGAGAGTGGCTTCACAAGTGCCTACTAAAACTTGTATGATGTACTGAGGCTTCACGGTGCCCAGATCAAACCTACAAGATATAGTTGAAAATCCCAAGTGGTGGCTTGTGGACTGGAAGTAGGCCAAGTGATTGGGATGAACCAGTATAAATTGTTGTGTATTGTTCTTCATCTTCTCTATTCAGTTGTTGCACACAACTCTCTCTATTTATCCCTGTTTTGCTGCACACTTAGTGAAATTGGGTTATGATCTAAAAAGAGCGAAAATCTTGCATCACCCAATTTACCCCCCTCTTGGGTGACTGGCCAACCTAACAGGTCAGTCATCTAGAAAGGTGACTTTGTCTCAATGAAACTACAAGATGATGACAAATATAAAGAGAAGCCTGAGGAGTAGTGGAATGATAAAGATAGAAGAAGAGTTTTGCTTAACTTTAAAACAAAATACTGTCTGCTCAGTGCTCTCAACTAGGACAAATTTTACAGAGTCTCCCAATGTTCCACAGCCAAAGAAATATGGGACACTCTGCAAATTGCCCATGAATGAACAACTGGAGTAAGAGAAAACAAACAAAACTCTTACATTGGTGAGTATGAAAGCTTCAAGATAAAGGAAGGAGAGAGCATCAAAGATTTAAAAAAAAAAGGTTCACCCTTATTGTGAATTAACTAAAGAGTCTTGGCAAGGAATATACTTAGCCAGAAAAAGTCAGAAAAATCCTCAAAGCCTACCTATCGAATGGCAACCAAAAGTAATAGCTATAGAAGAAGCCATAAGAGAATCGATAGTTTCTATCACAGCTCTCTTCGGTAGCCTTGAAGAATATGAGGGCAAGATGAAAGCTCTCAAAGATCTAGGACAAGAAAAGAAGAAGAAAAGTCTGGCATCAAAAGCTACAGAAGAAAAGGAAAAAAATTCTGATGATGAAGAAGAGCTGGATAAAGAGACTCTTGCAATGCTGTTCAGAAAATTTGGAAAGTTTGGTGGCAAAAAGAGAAGCAAGAAGTTCTTCAAGAAAGGAGCAGAAACAAGTAGCAAAAGAGAAAGCAAAGAACCCATAACTTGCCTTGAATGGAAAAAGCAAGAGCACATCAAATGGGAATGCCCACAGTTCCTGAAAAAGACAAGAAAAAGAAAAAAAAGAGCTGCTAATAAAGGCAAAAAGAAAAAGGCCTACATCTTTTCAATCTGGGGCAACAACTCAGATGAAGAAGATGAAGATAAGGAGAAATTACCAACACATGCCTGATGGCACGTGCAACAGAAAAAGCTCAGAATCCATCTAATAGTGAGTGTGAAGATGAGGTAAATGATTCTAACCCTTCTTATTCGGAATTACTTGATGTATTTCATGATCTGCATGATGAATTCATTAAAATTGCAAAAGAACTGAAACTAGCTAAGAAGAAGATTTGCAAGCTAGAATCTGAATGTAAAATGCCTGATGCTACATCTCAGCATAAAGTTGAATCTGTCTGTTGTGCTTCATGTATTTAAGAAAAACAATGAATATCTTCTCAAAAGTCTAGCTAATCTTACAAAAGGTAAGGACATGTTGTATGCATTGCTAGGTAGTCAAAGGATTGCACAAGGTAAGGCTAGTCTTGGTTATGATCCTTGTGTAGTTAAGGAAAAGAATAAGAAGAAAAATCAAAATTTATATATGAGATGTTTTGTACATGCAGAAGGGTATAAGAATAAATGTAACTCTTCAAAAACTATTGAAACTTATACCCAATCCAAATAAGTGAAACAAAAATACTATCTATATTGTTTTCTTCCTGCATCTCAATCTAACACCCCCTTTATCACCTGCCACTTCTGTAACAAGAAGGGACACATTTCTAGTTCATGCTCTTTAAGGAAAAATGGACTTAACAGGAAGGTAGAATGGGTTCCCAAAAGTACATCTGTACCTAGAGAGAATGCTATTAATAGAAAAGGACCCAAACAGATTTAGGTACCTAAGAAGAAAGACTAAAATTTGTTTTGTATGTATGTCTAATAGCTAGCAAAAGCAACAAATGGTACATGGACAATGCATACTCAAGACATATAAGTAGTGATAAGGAAAAGTTCATCACTCTCAGAGACAAAAAATGAGAAAAAATAATTTTTGGAGGTGACAAATATGTCAAATTGGTTAGCATTGGCATCGTGGGTAAAAATCTGGAAACATCCATAGAAGATGTGTTGTTTGTAGTTGGTCTCAACCACAACTTGCTGAGTGTGAGTTAGACCTATGATAAAGGAAATTGGGTTCTATTTGACTTAGAATTTTGCTTAGTCATCAAAAAAAGTGATCACAAGATTATCTTTAAAGCTCAAGGGGATGGTAACTGTTACGCTATTGATTTAGATGAACTTCCTAATCTTGATTCCATATGTTTAATTAGTAAAGACAATGAGAATTGATTATGGCATAGAAGGTTAGCACATGTTAACATGAACCAGCCAAATAAATTGATTAAAAATGAAGTAGTTATTAGTTTACCAAAGATTTCTTTTGAAAAGGATAGAGAGTGTGATGCCTCTCTTAAAGGAAAACAAACTAAGTCCTCTTTGAAATCTAAAAATGTTATTTCTACATCTAGACCACTATAGCTACTACATATAGATTTGATAGGTCTATCTAGAGTAAAGAGTATTAGTGGAAATCTATATGTGTTAGTAATTGTAGATGACTATTCTAGATTCACTTGGACTTTGTTTCTGTCCTCCAAAGATGAGACATTTAATGCATTTGTAACCTTAGCTAAGAAGTGCAAAATGAGAAAAGTATTCTATTGTGTCTATTAGGTTGGAACATGGAGGAGAATTTGAAAACTCAGGCTTTTTGGAATACTATGAAGTTCATGGAATTGATCACAACTTATTAGCTCCAAGAACATCTTAGCAAAATAGCGTAGTGGAGAGAAAGAACAAAACTTTAGTAGAAATAGTAAGAGCAATGCTGAATGAGAAAGAGCTTCCTCAACACTTTTGTGCTGAGGCTATGAACACAATAAATTACATCATCAATAGAGCTTACATCAGACTAATTTTGGGGAAAACACCTTATGAACTCTACAAAGGAAGGAAGCCAAATCTCTTATATCTGCACGTGTTGGATGCAAATGTTTTATCCATAACAATGGAAAAGAGAATCTGAGTAAGTTTGGTGTCAAATCAAATGAAGGTATCCTTGGCTATTCTAGTAGAAGTAAAGCATATAGGATATTTAACAAAAAGTCTAGGACCATAGACGAATCTAGGCATGTGGTTTTCATTGAAAATGAAACTATTTCTAAACATACCTTAGATGAGGATGAACTGATTTCTAGTTTTAAAAACATGAACCTCTCTAAGGAAAATAAAACTGAACCTTCAAAAATATCAGAATCTACTATTGTAGAGGAAGATATTTAGAAGAAAGAAGTAGAATTTGAAGATAATGAAGAATTTTCTCAGGAACTCCCTAGAGTTTGGAGATATCAAAGAAGTCATCCCGTTAATTAAGTGACTAGGGATGTTCAAGAGAATGTTAAAACCAGAAGACAACTTAGGGATAAAAATGAATAATTGTGCATTTATTTCTCAGATTGAACCTAAGTGTACTGAAGAAGCTCTAACAGATGAATACTGGACACTAGCTATGCAAGAAGAATTGAATCAGTTTGAGAGGAATCAAGTTTGGGGCTTAGTGCCTATGCCCAATGATCACCCAATCATTGGAACAAATGAGTGTTTAGAAACAAACTTAATGAGTCTGGAACAATAATTAGAAACAAAGATAGGTTAGTAGTTAAAGGATACAATCAAGAAAAAGGTATATATTATGAAGAAACTTTTGCTCCAATTGCAAGATTAAAAGCAATAAGAATTCTCTTTGCCTATGCCTGTATAAAAGATATGTTATATCAAATGAATGTAAAGAGTGCTTTTCTGAATGGTTATATTATGGAAGAAATTTATGTTGACCAACCTCCAAGCTTTGAGGATTCAACTAAACCAAATCATGTATATAAGCTGAAAAAAGCCCTTTATAGTTTAAAACAAGCACCTAGAGCTTGGTATAAAAGACTAAGCAACTTTCTGATTGAAAAGGGATTTATTAAGGGAAAAGTTGACACAACTCTATTCACTAAAAAGGAAGACAAAGACTTGCTTATAGTTCAAATTTATGTTAATGATATTATATTTGGTGCTACTAATGAATCTTTGTGCAAAAATTTTTTTAAGTTAATGCAGAGTGGATTTGAGATGTCAATGATGAAAGAACTTAACTTTTTCCTTAGATTGCAAATCAAATAATGTGATAATAACATTTTTCTCAATCAATCCAAGTACTTAAAAGAGTTGCTAAAGAAGTTTGGAATAGAAAATGCTAAATCAATGGGAACTCCAATGGCCATTGCCACAAAGCTTGGCATGGAAGATGGAGGAAAACCATTTGATATAACTCAATACAAGAGAATGATTGGTTTCTTATTGTACCTAATAGCTAGTAGATCTGACATCCTGTTGAGTGTCTGCATGTGTGCTAGGTTTCAATCATGTCCTAAAGAGTCTCATGCAATAGTTGTGAAAAGAATATTCAGATATTTAATTGGAATATTACAGATGGGACTATGGTATCCAATGAGCAATGGAAAAGAGCTAGCAGGGTATGCTGATGCTAACTTTGTTGGATCCAAGAATGACAAAAAAAGCACAAGTGGCACATGCCAATTTCTATGAGGATCTCTAGGGTCTGATTGACAGTGTTTTCTGTTTTATTATTCTGAGAACAGTTTTGTAAAACTGTTTTCAAGAATAAGTTTTGAAAACAAGAAAATAAAAAAAATATGTTTGAATAATTGTTCTCAAAATCATAACTAGTAAATGATAGATGAGTTATTCAAAATTTATAACTTTACCATTAATGAGGTGAATGTTTCTCACCTTTCCTTCTGTTTTCCAGAACAAAAACTACAAAACACCTTAAAGGTGATATGAGTTTTTTGTTCTTTTATTTTTTTGTTTTCTAGAACAGTTTATAAAAAACAAGTTTACCAAACAAGTTTTCTGAGTTTTCTATTTCCAAAAATAGAAAAACTATTTTCAGAAATAGAATCAAACAGGCCCCTAGTTTCTTGGTTTAACAAGAAACAGAATAATGTGGCTCTCTCCATAACAGAGGCTGAATATATAGCTACTAGAAGCTATTGTGCTTAAGTTCTTTTGATGAAGCAGTAACTTGAAGACCTTGAAATTTAGATGAAGGAAATACCTATAAGATGTGACAATCAAAGTGCCATCAACATCACGAAGAATCCAATGATGCATTCAAGGATAAAGCATATTGAGGTCAGACATCATTTCATAAGGGATCATGTTTTGAAAAGAGACATCCTGTTGGAATTTGTCCCTACTGAAGATTTAATTGTACATATCTTAACTAAGATACTTCCAGACAAGATCATAAGAGAATTGGGAATGGTAAATCCCAATGAACTGTAAGTGAGCATTGAACTAAATCTATTTGCTTTCTAAAGATAATTTGTCAATTAGTTAAGACTTACTCAACTTTAAGCTTTGGAATATCTTTAAGATATTTTGCAGGTACTCCTCATGAGCTTAAATGATAGAAAAATTAATATAATGGAGTATCTCAAACCTGCTTAGTCAACAACTGCTAAAGAAGACTTAGAAATTCGAATATTCAGCATATATCTGTAAGTTCAATCTTGTAAAATTCGCACTTTGAATGTTGATAAATGAATTTCCATACTCTACCCAACATGTTGAATGACTTTGCTGATAGATGATTGTTCTCTACTTAGTACCTTAGCTCTCTTGAAATTCGTCTGTTGGTAAATTAAAATTCAAATTTTGAATCTCTGTATACATGTCTGGATTGTCTGTGTAGAGAATAGTCATCTGTTGATAGACAGATATTTGAATTTTATGTGTTTGATTTGTCTGGGTAAGTAATAATTGAATTTTGAAGGTTCTACATTCGCACTTTAGACAGTTTTTCACAAAATCTTAAAATACGAACTTTGAATAACAAACATTCGTTTGTTGAGACCTTCTTGTGTGTTTGCCTTCAGATAAAAACTTAAACATTTAAACTTTAAGAGCATAACATTCATTTGTTGAAACATCTATCGATGTTAAGTCTCTATTTGACAAATTTTAGGATTGAAATTCATCTGTTGAAGTCATTTCTCGTATGATAAGTCTTTGACAGATGAACTTTAAGGTTGAAAATTCATCTGTCAAGACAATTTCTCTGAATACATAGGCAACATAACTAGCCGAAATTCGAATTCTAACTGTCAAAATTTGTTTGTTTGGCAATTACATAAAGAAATCCAAAGAGTCACGCTATGAACAGACGCAACCTTATACATCTTTTAACCAAACCTATTCCTTTCCTCTCTTCACCATTCTTAAATTCCTTCAGCCAAACCTCATTTCTCACCTATTAAACTTCAAACCAAACCTTTGAAACACCTTTAAAGCATTCCTTAAAACACATTTCAAGTGAAAATGGTGAGAGTCAAGAATGCCAATGTTGGAAAAGAGGAGTCCAGACCCAAACGTGCTGCTAATCTCAATATGCAACAAAAGAGGGAGAAATCCAGAAAAGGAAGGGTGAATCTAGCAAGGGAACTCCATCCAAGAAGTAGAAAACAGCCCCAAAGGCTAAACCAAAGAAGTCAATCCCTGCTGCCCCTGCCCCTCCTTCTCTATTCTCCTACATAACTCTAATGCATGTGCCATATTTATATTCAAATTATGATGCATATGTTGAAGGGGAGCTCTTAGAAGCAAACTCACGTACTAATTCAATTTGCAAGTTGCTTTGTCATCATAAAAAAGGGGGAGAATATTCAATCAAAAGTTTTGATGATTCCAAACAATTAAAGCATAGAAAGGAGAATATCAAAGGAATGTAAAAGGATCAACTGAAGAAATCCAAAGAAGAACATGAGAAGACTTAGTTTTTAGGTTTTCTACTCTTGTAATATTGGTAAAAAGCTTTGATCTTACTTCTTTTAATTTACCACAATGTCTAGATATGTTATTTGGAAAGTTATCCTATGTTAGCTTGTGTTAGTTTTGAAAAATAATGACTAACAGATGAATTTTGTTTCTCAACTCATGAATATTTTGTATAAAACTTGAACTTTGCGTAGAGAAATTCAAATATATAAAGGTTTTATCTTTGATAGATGAATTTTAGTTTCAAAATTCAAATTTCGAGCTAAGCATGGTAAATGAATATGTACAAAATTCATCTGACACTTAGTCAAAATTTGAATGTTGTTCAAAAACAGAGTTTAAAGTTACTCTTTCTGACAGACAAGCTTTGGATTTTAAAATTCATATTTTAAAATAAGAACTTATAAGTCTTGTTAGAGCAAATATCTAATAGACGAATTTTATAACTTAACATTCGAATTTTACAGAAGAAAACTCTTGTACCATGTTAAACAAGCCTCTGATAGATGAATTTCATATTCTGAAAATGAAATTCAAATTTTGAGTGCACTATAAAAACATGAGACAACAGTTCAAACTCAACAAATGCACTTTAAATATAAAAATTTGTATATTCTAACATGAGATAATTTTAACAAACTCAAAATTTGAGTTTTATTCTTGAACAAACGTCCATCGAAGTTCAACGTTAAAATCCTTAATGTTCTGTTTTTGTGAAATTTATCTATTGACACCCAAAATTTGAATTTTGGCATATTATATGCATTAAATATGGTTGGGGATTAGATGTAGATCAAGAGGATCAGACTGAACTAGGGTAAATTTCTGAGTCCCTTCTTTCTTTCTCTTGCATTTACTTTCATTATTTACGGTACTTTGTTCTTCTGCAAACTTTTACTTTCACTATGTAATTACTTTTTTATAGAAAATTTTTAAATTTCTCAATTCAACCTCTCTTGGGAAGCCAGCTATTCTAACATACCTTAATTGAATGGCTTTCCAATAAAAAACAAAGAAGCCAATTCTGAGAATTATATTTGAATGTCCCTAAGTCTTCTTTTTATTTTCCCTTCCTCTTTTATTGATCCAACAAACTTTAAAGCTAATACCAACAGACTAAGGATCCATACCTAAGGTTCCTTCCACACTTGTCTGAGGTTGTTGTATTTTAAGTCAATAGCAACTAAATTTTCTTGATAGAAGTCATTAGGGATGTGTTTAAGAGGAAATCTATGCCAGCAAAGCCATTTGAGATATTTGTTGATGTATTTATAATCTCCTTTAAGTTGTACGTTGTCAAGGAGAAGCAATCTGAGTCTCTTCATCTTCTTAAATGCTTTTGTTAAAAAGCTAACTTTTTCATTTCGAAACCACTTCAAAGCTAGTCCTTCAACAGCTTTTGTTCCCTACAAAGAAAAATAACAAATATTAAAGCAAAATGTGTAAACCTGTCATAAGCAAGCATTCAAAGCAATTGAAAAGATAAGTTTCAAATTGCATAATTTTTTATGAGAGACAAAACCGGCCATATGGTTTGTACAACCAATTAATTGATGCTCATGTTCTTACTGTTTTGCGATACATGTTATAACAACATAATAAATATCGGATAGAAAAGTTCTTAGTATTTGTTTTGATAATGCATTAAACACATCTTCATGAAACCATAACCTAAATCATTCCTCGGGTTCTTTTGGTGATTTTTCACGAATTATTTCTCTTCCCATGTCCCTTAGCAAATCATGCATACCAAGCTTATTGTTCTCGTCAATGATTACAAGGCTTTGCTCCTCAAGGACATTGATTCCAAAGTTAGCAAAAAATCCACAAGCATTTAATATCTATGTTACATCATTTCAGTCCATTCCAATAAAAAAGCAAGATATATGAAGGAATATTTCTTTCTCCAAATCATCACTTAAAACATCAAAGCTTATTTTTAGCTTGTTGTTGGGATTTTTTTTTTTCAGTTTTTCATATACACTATTCCACTGTCACTTCCCTTTCAAACAAATAAGAGCAAAGGACTTTAAGAGCTAGTGGCAGTCATCTAGAAGGAGTAACTATTTTTCTAGAAAGTTCAATGTATTCCTTTCTAGGACTTTCATGTTTAGATGCATGCCAACTAAAAAGCTCAAGAGATTCACTTCCACCCAAATTTTTCATATTGTATACCTCGTCCACCGGAAGGTATTGAAGTAGACATTCATTTCTAGTCGTGATGATTATCTTACTTCCTGGAC
The DNA here is from genome assembly GCA_026686845.1 of Adenanthera pavonina. NCBI lineage: Eukaryota > Viridiplantae > Streptophyta > Magnoliopsida > Fabales > Fabaceae > Adenanthera > Adenanthera pavonina. The sequence continues at coordinate 1,603,181 of JAIVEN010000019.1, read as the reverse complement.
AAAACCATTCATGACCTCCTACTAAAGCATCTAGTTGTTCCAACTTGTCCATGTCATCAAGTACAAGTGTTTTTTTTATAGCAAAGTCTACCCTTTATTATGATTTTTCCAGATTGAACACTACTTATTGTCGTTGTTCTTCAAAAAGAAGTTGGTTTTGCAAACACACTTGACCATTATCTTGCTCCCAACTGTCTCTTATATTTGAAATGAAACTTCTACTCTCAAATTTGTGACCCATTTTATTATAAATGCTGTGGCAATAGTTGTTTTGCCTATGCCCCCCATTCCCCTTATCCGTAAAAGGAGAACATCGATCTTTTGATTGACAGCTTTCTTACGGAGAACATCAATCTTTTGATTGACAGCTTTCTAATATTTGAATCACATCTTGCACTCAAGAGTTCACTCCAACTGGGTGTTTGGCAATAAACAAGTCTTTCTGGTTATATTACAAACAAATTGAACAATTTTTTTGATGTCCTCACCTTTGTTCCTGTGAAATGTAGAATATAATAAGAAATGATTATTGGTTATACAAGCATGATTACAATTGAGACTGACCCAAAATGGCCTAACCTACAAATTGAAAGTCAATTGCAACTGAAAATAAAAAATCATATGATTACAACTAACACACATCCGCATGCGCACTTGCGCACATATTGAAGACCATCTGGTAGATTAAAAGTTGTAAGTTTCTCCGCAACAGAACCTTGAATCAGGACACGTGAAATTTCAAGTTTTCACCATATACTAGGTTTTACAATAAATAAAAGATAGTAATTTCAAATATAATTACTTATCATAACAAATGAAAAGGTTAAGGATGAATAAATTTTAATGATGATAAATGTGTGAGAAATGAGTTACAAGTATATCATGTGCTTAGTTGATTGTTATAAGCCATGCATGATTATGGGAGATTGCTATCCCTAATTATTTTATAAGTTTCAATTATAACAAATATATTAAAATATATTCTTATAATTATATGATCGCTGTTATGTGTGCATGATTATAATGATTTTATTTTATTGTTTTCCAATAAGCGTGAACCATGTTTTATCTCTTATATAATACTATGTATTTGCTTGTAACATTACCAACAGAGTATAAGGATATATGTATATATAGACACAGATTATTTATATTGCACTAAATGTTTTTAATTCATACATATTAATAAATGTGAATTGGATTAACTATTTTAGTTGTAAGTAATTATCTTTTTATGTAAGAAGAAAAGGTAACGTGAGCATTAATTTAAGTGAATAGAATAAATTATCAATATGATGATTTATTCAAAGAAATTTCAAACAAAACATATGCTGTAAGAAATGAAAATTTTAATGATTTGAAAGTTTTGAAGTTAATTTATGGTGATATCAATTCATGCAAAAGGGCATATTTATTTTAGGCTAATACTTTTTATGTGCAGTGTTTGCCAAATATACATTATAAGTAAATGACACAAAAAATATTATGATCAGTCCAAAAACAAATCATACAAGTTACATCAAGGCATAAAGTGCAAGAAAAGCCACAGATGTAATGTCAAATAATTATTCGTAAGTCATGTATGTCCCATCAGCTTCCTAAAGAAATTATCAAATAATAATATATAGAAAAGTAAACGTTTGGAGATGCAATTTCCATGTCCAAGAAGCATTCGTGTTCAATATGTATTTACCAGCTAGTTAAGAAGATGCTTAAGAACATTTAAACAAACCACTGCAATCAAAGGAATATATGATGCGCCAATTTCATACAATCATCAGCAGCCGTAACACACGTAGAAAATTCCCAGTTCGCACAAGTTCACAATTACCAATAAGTTTTCTGAGTCTTACATAAAATTAGATTGGTGGAGTAAAATTTTTAAAGATGCAATTGAAACTATGTTGGATACGGAACAAGCAAAAGCGTATATACGGCATTGAAGAGATGTGCCATGATCAATGGAATTCGGCGAACAAAAATTGTTTTGGTTATGAGTGACAGACATTTTATATGGATAGCGTTTTCGATCATAGAAAAATTCTTTGATTTTATTACATTAAGATTTTTCCAATGGTAATTATTTATGTCTGCCAATTCATACAGGTGAATGCCCGAAGCACCCAGATGCTTTTTATACTCATAGTTAAATCATTCAAGTGGCCGTCATTCCATGAACAAGCCTGTCTCTATTGATGCGGATGATACGTTTCCAAAGAATACCACTTGAGATAAAACCAATTACTTGTGGTATATGACAGAATAAAGTCAGACCTCAATGGTATTAATGGAGACGCATAACTTAAAACATGGATATATGCCGCTCCAAGTCAACAAGCATCCAATATAATTAGATGCTGGAATGATGGCATGGATATAATCCCCTTTTTTCTTCCTTTATAAATATGATAAAAATATATGCTTAACGGCATTGCCTTGCCATATCTACGTCACTGGAGTGGAGGTATACATATATCTTCGTAACTATCAAGTAAAGAAAACTAGAATAGCTATCAAATCAAGAAAAAAAAAAAGAATATAAAAGGCTCCAAAAAATTCTAAAGGAAAAAGGTAAATTGTTAGACTATTTGGAACAAATCAAACATTATAATTCATTCCCGCGCTAGGACCCCTAGTTTAAACTTAAAAATAATTTCCTTTTATATTTTCATCTCTATGTTTTCCTTTTAGAAAAAAATTAAAAATATTTGCCAATTCCGATCGTTGGTTACCCAGAAAACCCTCATATATATATATATATATATTCATGTTTGCATAGAGCTTGAAGGGCACTGGGCACCTCTTCTTTCTCCGAGAACGACTCCACCACCGCTTCAGCCGTCCGCCACCGGGAATGGATAATAGTCACACCTGGACCTGCCAAATCTGTGGCCACGTGGGTCTCGGCGACGGTTCCGATGGCTTCTTCTACTGCCTCCGATGCGGTTCTCAGGCCGATGATATCATTGTCACCGGTGTGGCCGATGAGGACCTCGTCGACAAGGGAAGAGGCACCGGTGGCGCCATATACTTGTCCAGGCACCGCCGTCGGCGTTCCCATACGATCAAGGCTGAACCTGTTTCACAGTACGATTCCTTCTATGGTTCCCAGTCCCGGCTGTTGAAGGCTCTGGGGTTAGAAGACAAAACTCCTCAACCTCAAGAAAATCGTCCTGGGGGTATTTTTAAAGTAAAGGGGGATTTTGATTACCATGTCCAAGGTAATGAGGCTGGTTCCTTGGCTCCGGGCGATTTTGGGGGTTCCAGTACTGGGAGAGTTCCGAGCTATGACGATCATTACAATGAGATAAGGATGCGGTATGTGATGGGGTTGCAGTTGATGGTCGAGTTTCAGTGTGAAGCATTGGTGAAGGAGTTCAAGGTGAACCCTTTGATATGTGGGTTGGTTGCGCAAATTTGGTTGAGATTTGTCTCCGGGACTGGTGTTTTCGACGATGACTGGGCTGATGAAGTAATTAACGAGTCTGAGATGCTGCAAGAAGGTAATAAGTTAGACTTTCTAGCTTATTTTTTCACATGTACCAGTATGCCACTTTTTGAGTGGCTAGTTATTTTGGTTGCATGAACACCATCCCTTTCATGGTATACTGTTTATGCGTATTTTTTGTGGTTTAGGATTGAGTCAAATATGCCATTTGATGGCTATTTTCTGGCGAGTTGACGTGATGTGTGCGGCATTCCTGTGTATTGAAAAAATATCCCAAATGGTCGAATCATGATTCCTGACTGAGATTTAGATCTCTTAACTTTCTTAATGCTAATTTCGAAGCTACACTATGCGAACTGACCTTTTATGACACAAGTAGGTCCTCCAATCAAGTGCTTCATCCTATCTACGTCTTACTCTTCAAAATATTTACAGTTTTAAGTTCCAAAAAAAAAAAATTTACAGTTTTAAGTTCGTATGAAACTTCGAGGCATGGGATGAAATTAGAGGATCCCAATCTGAGCGTAGCTGGAAAGTTTATCCTCTCGTATGTGAATTTTTACTATCAAATTTATTTTCTCATTGGTTAGAAGAGAGGATGAGCCCTATGTTTTTGTGCTTTCTCTCTCTACGTCTTTACATTTTTATTAAATATTTAGATAGATTTTCATTTCTTGTAAGTTTCTTAACCTTATTTTCACCATGCATATCTTGTATCTCAGCGAGTTCATTTCTTATTTGGTCTCAGAAGAACCTGCTGATCACAAGCCCCATGCCAAATACAGGGCAGAACCTCACAATATGTATGGTCAACGTGTTGTAGAGTTATTGCATTGGTCTTTAAGGAAAAGGATTCCATTAGCTTGTACGGTAGCTGTTTCATTCCTGGCTTGTCATGTTGCCAGGGAAGCAGTCTTGCCTACAGACATGTTGAAGTGGACCCTTGAAGGGAAACTGCCATATTTTTCTGCTTTTTGTGAAATTGAAAAGCGCATGGGGCAGCCTACAAGTGCATGTCCTATAAGTTCAATGACTATGTTCAGGCCTTCACGAGCTGTGTCGCTACAAAAGCTAGAGTCATTGGCAGCATCTATTGCTAAATCCATAGGCTTGGATTTGCCTCCTGTGAACTTCTATGCAATAGCTTCCCGTTATCTGCAACACCTGCATCTTCCAGATGAAAAGATCCTTCCTCTTGTATGTCGCATTTATGAATGGTCAATGCCCCCAGGTTTATGGTTATCCACAAATGATCTGAGGCTTCCTACTCGTCTATGTGTTATGGCAATGCTGATAGTAGCAATAAGAATTTTGTATAACATAAATGGTTTTGGAGAATGGGAAAGGAGTGTGTCTCATAATGGTGCTGCTTCAGTCAAGTCTGCTAGTGGTTCTAAAGGTAACAGAAATGGTGGAATGGATACCCAGCAACCAGAATTGGATGCTGCAGAGCTTCTCCACCACCTGCAAACATTATATGATGGGGTTGCTGACAAATATGGTAAAGTATATTGTTTAATTCTATACTATTATTTTAATACTCTGTTCGTAAGAATTTTTTTTTTTGGTAATTCTATGGTAAGATTAGTTAAAGAATTTACTAACTTTCAATATATGGAGACAGAGCATTCAAAGGACTTGTCTATGTATCTCCAATACTGTAAGGATGTTGTCTTTGCTGGATTAGAGCCATCTTTTGAGAATTATGAAGAAGAAAAGATGATACAATACTTCTGGAATTTTTATCAGAATGAAAAGGTAAAATAAAAGCTTCAATGCGTTGTTAAACTTGTATAGACTGGCCCTTATTTTAAAAGATCTTAGAATTTCTTTCATCATTATTTCTTTCTTTCTTAGAATTTGCTTTAATTAAATTTAATAATATGGAGGCAAAAGAGGAATTTCAGGAATGTTGTTGACTGTTGACAGGATTTGCCATTGCAAGAACCTAATAGATTTCCTCTTTACTGCAAAAAGAATGCTCTTTGTTGATTAAATGCCATAGCGGTGCAAAAAATGTTTTTATTTTCATGAATTGTATTATGACAATTTACTGGCCAAAGGACATTTTCATAGATGATTTATTTAATAAACATGATATGGACAACAGTGAAGGTTCATTTTCCTCCCTAGGCGAGCTGCATACGTGGGCTTTTACTGTTGGGACCTTCATGGGTGGCGTGGATAATAAGACATTGTTTGGACTTTTCTCTTTTTCTTTTTTCTTTTGTTTGGGGGAGAAAAAGGGGGTTTGGGTTTGATTTTGGATGGGTCCAAACCCATCTCACACCGCACCCTCCAACTTGGGGAGTTTGGGATGGGTGGAGTTCCTTCTATTTTTCATTTACTCTACCATTTTATTTTTGTTTTGTTTCACTTCTCCTTTTGATTCATGATGTAAGGGTAATATTAGTGATTTCACCTTTAAAACTCACCCCAATCCATTAATATCATTGTAATTCTCCGATTGAGGGGAGTAGACCACCATTAATTTTGTAATTAAACTTCCGAACAATGGAGTGGGTTGTCTCCCCTACCCACAACAATGGAGTCAAGAATATACCTTTCAAGCTTTTGTTTTTGTTTGCTTGTCATGGTTACGTGGATGTCTACTTTCTCTGTGGACAACTTTATGAAGAGTGACACTTTATTTTTTTGGTTGATTTCAGGATTCTGAGCCAGCTGAACCAGTAGAAGGTTCTTTGAAGGAAAATGGTCAGAGGGTCAAAACACATGTTTTGACCGACAAGCAAACCTTCCTTGCAAGGGAAGCACAGGAAAGAATAGCTATCAATGATTCCTCTGACTCCGAAGAATCAGAAACCGACAAGAAAACGTCAGCAGAAACTCGTGATAATGAAGCCATCAGAAAGTTGAAATTGGACATGGAGGAGAACAAATTCTGTTACATGCCTCCAAGGTTGAAACCCAAAAGATTTGATTACGTTCACTACGTGAGAAAGAAGGATAAAGGTGCCTATGCCTACGTAGCTCCTGCAGATTATTATATTCTACTTCGTGCTTGTGCTAGGGCTGCTCAGGTTGATATTCGGATCATGCATATTAGTGTTTTGAGCTTTGAGAAAAGACTTGCTTGGTTGGAAAAGAGGATTGAGAAGTGTTTGCGTACGAAACCTCCTAGGATTTCTTGCTAGTTATGAAGTGGCGATAAGACCCCAGAAAATGGGCTTTTGAGATCTCAGTACTTGAGAATTATTAATTGTGTATTTTCTTCTACAGGCCTTGGTTTGACCTTTAATATATTTTGAGGAAAAGAAAGTGGATTTTGTGCATTTGTGTGGAGTCTAAATTAAGGTGCACTGTTAATAGCTAGTAAAAGTGTGACTTTTTAGAGCCCTAGATGTCTGCTGTGCACTTTTCATAATGAAAAAACGAACGTTTCATTCACATTTTACGGATAAAAAAACGAGTTACTCACCTGCACGAATAGTTTGTTTGATTTCCCATTGGAAATCACTGTTTTGGAGAAGCAATCAGTGTATGGATGAGAAAATGGAATGATGTATGAATGTGTAACCTCAAACTAAAAATTATACACCTAAACAACTACAATACAATTGAAAACTAGAATGAAAACAAAAAGAATAAAATGAAACTAAGTTGAAACAAGTGAATGGAATGAATGGAAGTGTGTGTATGAATAGATGAGAGGTTATGTGTATGTACAGTTGTATGGAAAATGTATGAGAATGCAATTGCAAGACTAAAACAAAGAATGCAAACTAAAATTAACACTGAACTAATGTAAGCTAATGAATAAATGCATGAATGACAATGTATGATAATCAGTTTATGTATGAACTTGACTAGAGAAATGAAAATGTCCTAAACTTATATGCAAATGCATGAATCCTATAGCTAAGAGGGGGTTTTTGATGTATGAAAATGCAATGAAAAATGGTAAACTAAACAAGAAATCAACTAGGGCAACTAAGAACTAAGACCTAAATTAGTAATGAACACACTTGGCCTAGGGAAAATGAATGAGAGGACCAAGAAAATGAGATGAATGAAATGTATGGGACAGATGTGGCTACCTAGTATGATCATGGAAGTATGCAATTGATAACACCAAAATTTTTTACATGTTTTATCCTTCATATTTAGTATTTGTAATAAAGAATTATGGCCAAAATGGATTAAATTGGATAATATTTGAATTTATTGGCTATTTTTCGTGCTTGGTCCTTAAATGGTGTTAATTCAGGATTTTGGTCCTTACTTGTGTTTTCAATTCCACTCATTTTCTGAAAATTACAAATTTATACTTGTTTTTAATTGTCTTAATTTTAGATTAATTATGCCTATTTTTAATTTCCTTAATTAAGATTCATTTTGTGGGAATAATCATATTCAATTTGAAAAATCATGGCTTGTAGTAATTAGTCTTTTCTAATTAAATAAAATCCAAAAATCAATTCCACTCATTCTCTCTCTTCTTCTACTACAATTTTTTTTATTTTCTTTCTCATTTTCTTTTTATTCCTTCTTGACTTTTCTACCCATTCCTTTAATTAAAAAGACCTTGATTTTTTATATTTTGGCTCATGGACATTTTTATAAGAATGCAATTTATATTCTTCATTTCTTTTTTTTTTATAGACCCAATTTCTATTTATTTGATTTCTCTACTTTCTCACTATCCACACATTTTCACTTTCTTTTCCCATTTTCTTTCCATTTGACATGAAATTTCATGACCATTTTCCACCCTTGGATCGCATTCTTATCTCTCATGAAAGGTTTAGATTATTTTCGACATGTTTCTTAAATTTTTATGGCAATTACTTTTATGTTTTTAATTCCATTTTGTTGGAGATAATTCTTAAAGACTTGATGGCCAAGCTAGAGGGCAAGGATGAAAGTTCAAGTCCTGGAAATTACTCTAATGTCCTATTTTTGTATTTATTCATGGTCAAGCTAGAGGGCAAGGATGAAAGCCCATTAAAAACATGTTTTCTTTAAGTTGGCTCTTTCTAATGGGCTTGAATCAATAGCCCGTGCAAAAAAAAAAAGATTCTTCACACCTTTTACACTCTTTTGGGCTGCAACATGACATAAATAAATGGGCTTCAATTTGTGTAGCTCATAGACCACACCAATTAAGGCTTGCTTCTTCCACATTTGGACTCCATGTTCAGCATTCATTGCAAGTGGTAAAGCCTCCTTGCCATATTCTTGAATTTGTCCAAGGTCTCCTTTAAATCACGCCTCAAGAGTACTATATCAATTATGTTAGATAAAATGCAAATTTTTATGGTTCCAATAACACCTAGAGCTACAAAAGGCCATATCAAGGGAGTACTAAGTGGATAGAAGAAGAATGACCAAGGATGGAGCTTATCTTAAGGACTTTGTCCCATTATGTAATTTTATCTTTTACTTAGGTAAAAAGGGTGTTTGAGCTTATTGATTAAGTTTTGGTAGCAAGCTCAATGTTTTTCAAAGTTGTTTTTATGCCAAAACTATCTTAGTGGACTAAAGTTAAGGTGGATATTCCATTAGCCTTCAAGCCTTATTCTTGTTCTTGCTTCTGGTAGTGAGATTAGTGGACTAAAGCTAATAGGATAGTAGAATATTGTGGGTAGCTTTTGGTTGTTCTCTTCTAGTTTATAGCTTAGAAGGATAACCTACCCATCTTAGTTGCATAAGAAGGAAGTGCCTTTCTGTGATGGCACAATAGCATGACATCCTGGGTAGGATAGTTGACTATCATGGTCCACCTAAGAAAGCTTCATGACTTGAACAGTGATGCTTAGTGGACTAAGTCGTAATAAATTGTGGACTAAGAGTGCTTTTCGAAAACCTAGTTTGAGGGTATTGATGTCACATCTTGCCTTTATAGCTCTTTTCCCATGTATTAAACATTATTTGGAATCAATTTGAATGGGTCCAGAAGCTTGAGTCACTCAAATCCTCAAAACAGAAAATTTCAACTTGCGATTACCTGTTCATATGGTCATACTAATTTTCCAACTGAAATTTGAAAAATCATAACTAAATGCAAAAAAATCTTATGGGAGTGATTCAAGACTCTAAAAATAGCTTAAATTATGAATTACATGGAAAAAATATGAAATAGGACATTTATTATGCCAATTTATACAGTACTTTTCAAGATATTTTATGTTCATTTGGCATATAAAAAATTGCCCAGATTTGGTGCTTTAAATTTGAAATTCATATCTCCTTATACTAACCCATTTTGAGTGATCTTAGTCTTCCTAGAAAGATTATTATGTTCAATTTTAAGATATACTAGCCACTCAATCATTATTCTCTGTTCTAGATGAAATTACCCTTCTTAATCTTCAGTATAACAAATTGGGTAATTTAGGCAATATATGGGGTAATTAACTTCGTAACTCTATTACATTAACCAAATATGTTCACAACCAATTCCAAACACCATATAAGGTTCAAAGGAGCATAATAATATAAAGATACATGCATAAAATTCTTGTATCTAACTGAAAAGGGATTCAATAGAGGAAAAGTAGATACTACTCTATTCACTAAGAAAGAAAACAAAGACTTATTTATTGTTCAAATTTATGTTGATAATATTATATTTGGTGCTACTAATGAATCTCTTTGCAAGAACTTCTCTAAGCTAATACAAGGTGAATTTGAAATGTCAATGATGGGTGAGCTCAACTTTTTCCTTGGATTGCAAATTAAGAAATGTGATGATGGTATCTTCCTCAATCAATCAAAATATTTGAAAGAGTTGCTGAAAAAGTTTGGCATGGAAAAAGCAAAGTCAATAGGAACTCCTATGGCTACTACAACAAAGCTTGATATGAATGAAAGAGGAAAAACCTTTGACATAACTCAATATAGGAGAATGATTGGATCCTTGTTATACCTAACAACTAGTAGACCTGACATTATGTTTAGTGTTTGTATGTGTGCAAGGTTTCAATCATGTCCCAAAGAATCCCATGCAACTGCTTTGAAACGAATCTTCATATATCTAATTGGAACATCACATATGGGACTTTAGTACCCAAAGGGCAATGGAAAAGAACTCCTAGGATACACTGATACTGACTTTGTTGGATCCAAAACTGATAGAAAAAGCACAAGTGGAACATGTCAGTTCCTTGCAGGATTCTTGGTTTCATGGTTCAGCAAGAAGTAGAACAGTGTGGCTCTCTCTACTGCAAAAGCTGAATATATTGCTGCTGGCAGCTGTTATGCTCAAGTCATTTGGATGAAATAGCAACTTGAAGATCTTGAGATTGAGATGAAGGAAAGACCAATAATGTGTGACAATCAAAGTACTATCAACATCACAAAAAAACCTGTCATGCATTCAAGGACAAAGCACATTGAAGTTAGGCATTACTTTATAAGGGATCATGTTTTGAAAGTAGAGATCAGATTGGAACACATCCCTACCGAGGATCAAGTTGCTGACATTCTGACCAAGCCTCTTCTAGAAGATAGACATTGTTAAATCAGAAGAGAATTGGATATGGTAAATCCCAATGAACTGTAAATAAGTCCTTATATACATCTACTTAAAATTTCTGATATTGAATCAATCCTAACTTTAGCATCGGAGTGAGTTTAATACGAGTTGCAAGTGCTCCTCATAAGTTCAAGTGACAACAGATCTATGCAATAGAGCTAATCAGACCTGCACAATCAAAAGTTGCAAAAGGAAGCCAAAAATTCAAACTTTTGGATCTATTCTATAAGTTCAAAAATTTGAAATTCGTATTTTAGATAATTATTAGATGAATTTCCATGTTGAATTATGTTTTTGAAAGAGTCAGCATGCTCAACATTCAAACTCAGATACCAATCAGATGAATTTCAGTTGGCTACATGTTGTAATAGTTCTCTCTTAACCTTTGAAATTCGTCTGTTGAACAGCAAAAATTCGAATTTCAAAAATAAAATGCTAATTTTGTTTTTGTTCAAAATGACTGTTATACAAATCTCCATATCTCAAAATATGCATTTTAGAAACTCTTTACAAAATGTTAAAATTCGAATTTTTGAATCAAAATTCGTCTGTTGAAACATGCTCTCATAATGCTCTCATAATTGGGTCTCTGAAAAACGAACTTTCATAAGTAAAATTTGTCTATTGCCTATATTGTTCATGATTGCTTATTGCCTGAATCTTTCGAAGTTCGAACTTTATTGAAACAATGTTCATCTGTTCACTTATTGTTCTCAGAGCTAAGCCTCTGTTAGATGAACTTCCAGATGAAAATTCATCTGTCAGTAAGTCTCACCGTATGGATTAACTTGTAACTGCTCGAAATTCAAATTTTGGCCATTCAAAATTTGTCTGTTTAACGATTACATACATTAAAGCCGAAGGTCTTCATCTAAATAAACACAACCCTATTCGTCTCTCTCTGAAGTCTGTTCAAATTCTCTCTTTAATTCCATTAACTCCGTTCATGAATCTTCATTTCTCACCAATTAAACTTCTTTTCCCATCTTATAAACCCATTCTTAGCATCCTTTTGAATCAGTCACTTATAAGAATGGTGAGAGTTAAAAATCTAGAAGTTAAGAAAGGAGAATCATGACCAAAGAGAACTGTGAAATCCCAATATGCCTCCAAGGAGAGTGAAACTCAGAAAAGGAAGGGCGAATCTAGCAAGGCAACTCCTTCCAAGAGGCATAAAACAACTCCTAAAGCAGACTCGAAGAAATCTGCTCCTACTCCCTCGATGAAATCTGAGCCTGCTGTTCCTGTTGCGCCTGTCTCTCCTGCCTCTTCTTCCTCCTCTAGCACTGAATCTGGAGAATATCAGTTCATGCTGCCTTTATGGAGCAATGCTCATACTCTAGGAGAGTATAGTACCAAATTTGTCAGTAGAAAGGTAATCAAGTCTCACTACATAAATTTGGAAGATTTCTTAATTTCTAACAACTTTGACGTCGAGCTTTGGATGATAAGATACAAGAATCTGTTAGAAATTCTGGAAAGATATGATAATGAGGTGGTTAAGACCAGGTATGCCTCCCTGAAGAATAATAGCAAGAAGAAGAAGTGGGAAGTAAATCTAAGATCAAGGACCATCTGGTTGATAGATGAGACCTTTAATGAGGTACTAGAGATTCCAGGGCAAGATGGATTGATAATTGACATTACTGCCTCAAGATACATGGATGAAGCTGAAACTACAGAGGAAGAAAGAGGGTCTTTCCTAAATTACTAAGAAAGCACAATTCTGAAGCCTACTGACCTCAGTGTCCAAGTCAGAATCCTACACTATATTATGTTCAGGATTATTTTCAACAAAGGAGGCAGTTTCAATTTGACCACAAGGGCTGAAGCACATGTGATGGCAATAATAATGCGTGACAAGTTAATCAATATGGGCCATATCATTCTGTAACGCATGATCAAGGCAAGAGATCAGAGGAAAGATTCCACCCTGCCATATGCATCAATCATCTCCAAGATACTTCAGTATGCCAGGATCTAACATCCAGAAAAAGGAAAAGGAAAGCCTACTGAAATCTTTAAAGAAAAAGAACTACAAAGGATGGGAATAGAAAATAAGGATGGAAGATGGATTGGAAAGGGAGTTGGAAAGATAGAAGACCTATTCTTTGAAGAAGATGCCTTTCGGCAACAAGTAGGAACCTCTGAGGCTGCTCCAAAATCCATGCCTCAGCCTCCTCAGCCTGTCCCATCTCCATCTCAGCCCACTCAAACACATATACCATCCACTCCCTCTACTCGGGCAAAGCCAACCAAGATCATTGAGCTGTATGATAGCCTGTCTACACTCATGCTGAACATCAGGGATGAGCAAAATGCCAAATTTGCTTTTCTACAAGACTAGATTCATTAGTTGGTAAAGAATATGAAAGTGGTTGTTGATGCATATGAAGACATCAGGAGTGTTATTCCCTCCACATCAACTCCACCTCATCCAGGATTCTCTGAGCCTGTCATGTCTCCTACTCTTAAGCCTCCAAGTCATTTCATTCTAGCCTCCCCTGAACCAGATGATGATGCTATTGAGGCTGTTGGCACCTTAACCACTCCACAGGCCTCCGGTAATGAGGCAAGCCTTGGTCCTCCCTTAGACTATGACATGGAGGAAGAGACTCCTCAAGAACCAAGCTCCCATGAGCCTATTAGTGAAGATGCTCAGGATTCAATTCTCTCTATTCAAGAATCTGAGCAAGTGGAGAAACTGGTGGTAGACATCTCTACTGCATCATTCCTACAAACTGCCCTGAATGAAGAGAAAAGCCTTGTACCTTTTGTAGATCTAGAAGTCATTGCTCATAATGCTATTTTGCAAGCCTAAAGATTAAGGCTTGAAGAAATGTTTCATCCTCCTACTCCTGCTCCCTCACCTCTTTCTGTTTATGGTATCTCAGAGGCACGAAGGGCTCAATTGGCTGTTACTAGTCAAGAAATGCAAGAGCTTCTTAAAGTCTCTGATGATAAGGACACAAGCCCTGAAGTTTCTGGACCTCTTCCAAAGCTTAATCCTGATCTGCCTTTTGTTCCTGTGCCTCTTAAAGCAATTCTAGTATCACAGATCCCTTCTCCTGCTGTTCATGTACAAATTCCTGATGATGCCAAAAAGAGGGAGAAGTCATCCGAGCAAACTAGAAAATCTGTAGCAGAACCTTCTGGCATGTCCTACAACAAGAAGTCTAAGCCTAAAAAGAAGTAATTAGATCTTAGGATTGCTTGGTCCTTCTTGTAGTGTTGTTTTATGTATGAAAATCTTTCTTTTGAATTCTGTGTTTACAATGTCATATCTTTGTATTGAAACTATGAATAAATTAATGAGATTACCTATTTGATCTACTATACATGATACACTTATCCTTAAATTTTAATGCACATGTTGAGGGGGAGCTCGTTAAAGCAAACTCAAATACTAATCCAGTTTGCAAGTTGTTTTGTCATCATCAAAAAGCAGGAGAATATTGAATCAAGTGTTTTGATGATTCTAAACCAACTGAAGCTTGGAAAGAAGATATCAAAGGTGTGCAAAAGATCTCAAGAGAAGAAATCCAAGAAAAATAAGTATAAGATTCGATATAGGATTTCTTATTATATTCAAAATGAGTAAAAGACTTTGAGCTTGCAAAAGAATGTTTTAAAAAATGTGGTTTTACGATAATTCATGAAGTGTTTGATAAATACCCACTAACGAACAAACTTTGAAGTATTAAACTTGATTTGTTGCTTTGAAAATTTGAACTTTGGTATCTGAAATTTGAACTTCGGAGTAAAAATATGTTAGTCAGAAAAGAGGTCCCTCTGACAAACAAATTTCATCCTTGAAAATTCAAATTTCGGATAAAGCACAAATTATGGCAAAGTTCATCTGAAAGTAAAGTTTAAAAAGAATTCTAATTTAGTCCTCTAACAGACGAACTTTGACTTTGAAAATTTAAACTTTGAAAAGACAGCCTGCAAGTCTATTATGATAATCTTTTAACATACAAATTTTAGTATTAAGAAATTCAAACTTTGAATTAAGTTTGATAAGAGATTTCTCTGACAGATGAACTTTGGCATTTGAAAATTTGAGGGAAAAGAAGAACTATTGTACCATATTGAGCTGTCCACTGATAAACGAATTTTGGGCACCAAAATTCGAACTTCAAAGGCACTGTAACAATATAGAATAACTGTTCACACTTACTAGAAGTACTTTAAACTT
Organism: Adenanthera pavonina; assembly: GCA_026686845.1. NCBI lineage: Eukaryota > Viridiplantae > Streptophyta > Magnoliopsida > Fabales > Fabaceae > Adenanthera > Adenanthera pavonina. The sequence continues at coordinate 1,588,037 of JAIVEN010000019.1, read as the reverse complement.
GAAAATTCGTATGTTCCAACATAGAAATATTTTCCAAAGATAAAAATTCGAACTTTGCTTTATAACAGATGAACTTCGAGGTTCAATGTTAAAGTTTTTAGCTTTCGGTCTCCGTGAAATTTGTCTATTGACACACAAAAATTCAAACTTTGAATGTCAGACGCATTAAATGCGATTGGTGAATAGATAGTTTTTCAGAGTAATCATTAGATAATGTCTCTAACGGCTAGATCTTGTCTCTAATGTATAGTTAAGACATAGATTTATAAATAAAACTTCATTTGAAGATGTGGGTAATGATTTTACATTGTATATGCAGAAACTCTGCTAAATTCTTGAGTTAAAGTCTTCTACTCTCACATACTTCATATCTTGTACTTCAACTTTCATATACACTCTAAATTAAAGAGTTCAATCACTGTAATGAATCTCATCTTCATCTCAAAGAAAGATTTTCTTATGAGGGGATTTCACAAAGGATTTAGGAAGCACTTAGGTAGAGTGCAAAGAGTGAGATAGTAAGCTCTTAGAACAGAGCATCAAATTGTACTGAGGCATTGTAAGAAGCCCACTGAATTCTTGCAAGATAGTGAAAAATCTCAAGTGGTAGCTTGAGGACTGGATGTAGGTCAAGATAAAGAGACCAAACTAGGATAAACATCTGTGTCTTCTCTTCCCTTATCTTGTTCTCACTTGGTTATCCTTTTATACTCTGTTTTTACTATCACTCTTGTTTTCACCACTCTCTTGACTTTTGTAGAAAATTATAATCTTCCCAATTCACCCTCTCTTGGTAAGCCAGCATATCTAACATTTCTTTCTTTTGTTTTCTTTCTTGTTTTGCTACTGAATATGTCATTCAGAATAGATAGGAAAGAGAGGGATTAAATGGCCTAATCATTCACTAATTACTCACTTAACATTAATTATCTTCATTAGCCAAAAGTCAAGCTTTCTTCAACAAGTAGTTTGGCCAAAAAAATCCCAAGCCTTCTTTGAGAAGTTTTGGACAAAAAAGTGAGCTGTCCAAACGCCTAGAGAGAGTGTTTTAAGTGTCCAAGATTGCTCAATTTTTCTTGGTCCTGAACCGGGTAATTTTTATCTATATAGATAAAACTGCTTTTTATAGTAAATTAGTATTTTTAGGCTACAGGACTGTTCCAATTTTATTCTTATATTTCCTTAATTATCTTGTCCCAAATGGTATCTATGTATGACCCATATCTTGTCTCGGATACCTTTTAATCATCGGTGGGGCCCACAGTTTACTTTATCAGTTTACTGTTACTTTTGGACACTCAGCACTGATTATTTCTTTATTCTTGAATATTAACTCTCAGTGCCATATACCATTGGACTTCTCTCGTCGAGGGCTTCATTTTGACAGTAATTTTACATATTTGCAAAATTACCTATGACTCGGGGTTAAATTACAATTTCTGAAACCTCTAAGTCATCAAGTGTAATTTTCCCCCAAGGCATTTCTATTTCTCCTCCACGTAATATTTAATAATTTTCGGACATGGATGTCATTTTTATAATATTTTAGAGGCAAAAATATAATTTTCTTATTTTTCCGTCCAACTAGGAAAACTAACCTTTTTACCTTTTTCATGTAAAATGGTGTCTGCCCGTTTTTGCAAATTCTTTATACATATCTAAATATTTTAACTTTATTGGGATGTTATATTTACTGCTTCAATGTTTTTTGGCAAAATTATTCCTAATTAAGATGCTGCACTTGTAGGAGCTACTTCGTCTTGTTGTTGTGTTTCTTTTCCCCTTTTGCTTTTCATGAATGCTCAAAATTGATAGGGTAGGTTGTTACGTATAAGTGATGCCAATTGTTCTTTATGAGCTGAATGTTTGATTGGGTTATTTGAGCTTGAATGATAAGGCTTAACTTAACTAGATTGCATGACTTAAGTGTGTCATGGCTACTTTAGGTTAAGGATTCAAAGTATTTAAACTTGGGTTTCAGCTTAAAAGAAATGGTCTTATATTCTTACTTAGTTTTTTACACATGCATAGACGTTAAAAACGATTGTATGATCTTGTTTTCCCAAAAAAAAAAATGCCTAACTAACTTCAATATTGGCAGCCATAAAAGGTGAGGCTCAAGTAAGTAGGCATAAGTTTTAGCATCACACCTAACTTTGAAAGGTTTATTCTATATTTACTGAGATAAACTGAAACCACTCCATCTCCTACCTTCTATGAAAGAACTTAATCAAAAACTTGCAAATCTGCATTTGAGGCTTTTGATTAAATTCTTTCACAGTCTCAAATACTTAAACCCTTGGAGGCATAATCTTCAGTTACTTAGTGGGTACATATTCCTCCCGCTTAGCACACCTTGTTTTTTGGTTTGCTCTTCTCCTCCTCTACATGTTAGCTGCTTACTACTTGTCTTATTGTACTTCATTATGCTACTTTATTGCTTGGCTAAGCCTTTTGAAAATTATTGACCATGAACTTCAAAAATTTCGTTCATAGTACTTCTGATTATTGTCATTGATGCATTGGGTTAGAGCCATTCACGTAACCATAGGTAAAAACAAGTTAATGAAGTGCTTTCCTCAGAAGAATGCATTGGGTTAAGTAAGTTGTGCTTGGAGGAAAAATTGTTGTTTCTGGAGATTGATTTTACTTTGGATACATTTTTCGTGGATAACTTATTTTTAATATTCCCTTCTCTTCAGGTTTATTCAAGAGATAATAAAATGCATGTGTTGTTTGAAACACTAGTAAACTTTGCTCTTTTCAAGATGCTTGATGTAGGGAAGGTTTTTAAAATTGAGGTAATTATCCTAATATTGTTAAGAGAATGAAAACTTGCGTGGGGGGTTATTTTTCTTTCAATTTGTCACAAGCGAGTCATGGGGCCAAGTTATTTTGGTCAAGTTTTCACGTTGTGAAATAATGGCAGTTTTTTTTTCTTTTCCATATGTTTTCTTAGTTTTACTTTTGAAACCTGCATGTCTTTTGGAAACATTTTTAAGGTTAGGCAGCAACCTTTCAAAATATTTATGTTTAAGTTTGTGCTCCAGTTCTAGTATCCTTGAAAGTTTAAATGCTTGTCTTCCCTCTCATAACCTCCTTTCAATTTTATTTTCCTTTTCAAAGCAGGAGAAACATTTGTGTTCCTAAAGATTTGGGACAACAAAATTGCTGATTCCTACATATTTTACCCTTGAGCTTTCTAGTACCATGTTTTTGTTTTGATTACCTTTGAATATGATGTGACAATATATATATGGATCTGTCTTGTTTACCTTTTCCAACTTTCTTACTAGTGAAGCTTTGCTCTGATTGTTCTTTTATGTAATTTTTTTGTGCAAGCCTTATGGAAGGAATTTTCCATTTTCCAATGCAGATATAGCCCGATAGTCTCTCTCTCTCTCTCTGTTTGAGCACATGCTAACTTCAGGTCTTAAATTGCCTCTAAAGTTTGAGGATAGATCCAAAGCTCTGAAGGCTACATCTTTGTGAATTGAAGGTAAAGCTAGCAAAGGTAAAAGTTCTTGCTTGCTCATTCTAGGAATGAAACCGTCACTGCGATTGACACAAAACGTGCGGTTGTGAATGATGACAATTTGATATGACACGTAATCTTTATTTGGAAACCTTTGATCATAGTTTGTTCCACTCTTCTATAATTTAATAAAAATTATGATTGCAGGAAATAGAATGTATCCATAACAATGCTGTAACTGAGTTAATGGATGCATAAGGAATTGGTTACCAATGAGTTTGGAAGTATCTTAGTGTAGATACAAGCTTAAGTTCAGTGCAGAAAAGGTATGCCTTGCCAGTATTGACAAATGGCAATAGTGAATTGATATTATTTCAATAAGTTTTTTTTTTTGGTTTGCTTCTAGCTTTAGTAATTGGGCATATATAGTCATTTGCTTGAAATGGTCACACCAAAATCAAAATATTAACTATTTGGTGTATGATGATTCATTTGAGAAATTTAAATTTCATTTTTTATCATTATGGTTATTGATTCATAATATTAACATTTAATTAAAGATACTAAATTTATTTCAAAATATGAGAAAAGAGGTCTTGTTTTTCTAAGCAAAACCATGATTAGTAAGCTGTAAAGCCAGAATATTGAAACTTGTTGTTTATGTGGCCTAAACAAAAGAAAAAAGAAAAGAAAACTGGCTTTTTAAAGTAAGATCGTTTGGTCTTGTAATTAAAATGTTAGTAGTGAAAACCATGCTTGCTAGTCAACCGAATAGAAAACTTTACACCTCTTTCGATGAAGTACAAAAGGTGAATTTGGGCAAATAACCTCCTTCCCCATGGCAACAAACACAAAATAAGAGGAAAGCGCACAAGAAGAAAACATTAGGAGGTCTCCTGCCCTATGCCAAAATACTTGTCTACCACTCCTACTAGATCTTTGTCTCTCTAATACTACCATCCAAGGCCTACTCCACCAAAATACTTGTTCAAAATAGATGGACGAACTACCTTGCATTTTAGACCCTTCTTTGGGGCCTCTACCCTAAGCTTGTCTCACTCCCTTATTGTGTAATCCATATCTCTTAGTTTCTCATGTCCTAGTTCTAAAAAATATTGTATTTAAACTTTAAACTATTTTTGTAATTTTGTAATTTGTCCTATATTTGGTTTTATAATTACTTTGATGTCTTTTTTAAATTTTTGCAGTCTAAAAAGCCTCTTAGTTCTCGAGTGACATACCATTGTTATAAATTGTAGAATTTGATATTTTGTTGTGGTAAGCACCCCCAAGAAACATTGTTTTCTTGTTATTGTTGGAATGATGAGAGAAATTTGTGGCATTTGAAGATGTGGAATTGAGATTGTGGAATATAAGGATAAGGAGAGCTATGTGCAAGGCTCTGATTGGTAGGAGTGGAAAGAGTATGAAGATTTAAGACGAAACTTAGTCACTCATACTCATCATGTTACTTTGGAGATGCTTAAGGAAGAAACTCCAAAGGCCAAGAAGTAGTTGAAGTCTCAACCCTTAGTTGTGCTGTTCAAAGTAGTGATAAAACAATCAAGTGTGAACAATTAACCAATCAATGACTCAAAAAGAGCAAAGAAGGGCAAGGTTATTACCAGAAACGATGAAATCTTGGCAGTAGAGAATGATGAGAAAAATTATGGGGATGAGTTAAAGAAGCCATTTCAGGGGCAATGGAGTGATGATGATGATATTGCAATGCTCATGGGTTTAGTTGAATATGCATCAAAGGCTAATGAAGAAGGATATTAATGTATTTCATGATTTCATTAAGAAGTCAGTTGATGTTGATGTTTCAAAGGACAATTGGCAAATAAGATTTGGACATCGATAAGAAAGTATTTGAAAAATGCCCAAAAAGGAAAAGAATGGAGAAGACCCTAGTATTTCAAAATCATATGATAAGAAAGTCTTTAAATTGTTAAAGAAGATATACACTAATGAAGAAGCTGATGGAGGATTAAACCAAGTAGATTTCTTATGATCGTTTTCCCATAACGGGTTCAATATGTCACCTAATGGAAGACAAATTAGTGAGAGAACTTATTGCCATAAAATATAAACACTAGCTGCATGGACATTTAAAAAAAAAAAGACAAATGATATTAATAAGCATGCACTTAACTAAAAAACTAAATAGACCATCAGGAGTGTCATGTTACATATTTTCAGCACATACCATATCAAAAGGGATAGGTTTCATTTTTTATCATTCAAATGTGTCATTATTAGGGGCTTCTCCAATTTTAATCGCATACCATTCAAGAGTCTGTGGAGTGAAGATGATGAAATTGTGATGCTCATATGTTTAGTTGAATAAAAAATCCATTTGATATAGCATGTGCTGAAAATATGTAACGTAACACTCCTGATGCCTTGTTTAGTTTTTTTGGTCAAGTGCATCTTATATTAGTAGTTAGTGTTTATATTTTATGGCAACAAATTCTCTCACTAATTTGTTTTTCACTAGTGCCATGAGAATTAAAGCACTGGGTGACAAATAAAATACATTATGGAAAAAACAATTGTAAGAAATTCACTTGGTCTAACTTCCATCGGCTCCTTTATTGAAAATATCTTTTGACAATTCAAAGACTTTCCTATCATATGGTTTTGAAAAAGTAATGTCTTCTCCATTTTTTCCTTTTTGGGCATTTGTCAAATACTTCCTCATCAATATCCAAATCACATTTATTTGCTAACTGCTCTTTTGAAACATCAACATAGACTGACTTGATGCAATCATGAAATGCATTGTTTTCAGCAAGAGGTTCTCTAGCCTTTGATGCATATTTAGTTAAACCTAGGAGCATTGTAATTTCATCATTATCACTCTATTGCCTCTGAAATTTCATCATTTCATGTGTTAAAGGCTTATAAATTGCAATTCTCTTGGATTTAGCTAACTATGAATATGCGTCAAAGGTTGGAGAAGCCTTTGTTAAGGATTTTAATGCATTTCTTGATTTCATTAGAAAGTCAGTTCATGTTGATGTTTCAAAAGAATAGTTGGCAAATAAGATTTGGACATTGATGAGAAAGTATATGAAAAATGCCCAAAAAGGAAAAGTGGCTTCTTTGACTCATTCAGAGCTGAATATGTGTTTAAGACTAGTGAAGCCCCTTGATAATGACACATGAATGATTAAAACAATAGTTTTAGTGATATCCTTATTTGATATCGCATGTGGTGAAAATATGTAATATGACACTCTTGATGGCTTGTTTAGTTTTTTGGTTAGTGCATCCTTATTAACATCGATTCTTTTTTTCTTTTATATCCATATAGCTAGTACCTATATTTTATGGTAACAAGTTCTCTCACTAATTTGTCTTTCACTAATGCAATAAAAATTGAAGTATTAGGTGACATCAAACACATTATGGGAAAATCAATTATGAGAAATTCACTTGGTCTATTCCTCCATTGGCTCCTTCATTGACAATATCTTCTTTGACAATTCAAAGACTTTCATATCATATGGTTTTTTTAAAAAAGTAGGGTCTTCTCCATTTTTTCCTTGTTGGGGCATTTTTTAGATACTTCCTCATCAATGTTGAAATCTTATTTATTTTCCAAATGTTTTGAAACAATACTATGGACTGACTTCTTGATGAAATCATGAAATGCATTGCTTCTAACAAAGGCTTCTCTAGCTTTTGACATATTTAGTTAAACCTAGGAGCATTGTAACTTTCATCATTATTACTCCATTCCCTCTAAAATTGCAAAGCTCATGGGTTTAGTAGAATATGCGTCAAAGACTGGAGAAGCTCTTGCTAGATACAATGCATTTCATAATTTTATCAAGAAATAAGTTCATATTGATATTTCAAAAAGACATTTGGCAAATAAGAATAGGACATTAATGAAGTTAATGAAAATTGCCAAAAAGGAAAAAGTAGAGAATACCTTAATTTTTCAAAACCATATATGACAAGGAAGTCTTTGAATTGTCAAAGCAGATATGGGCTAATCAAAAAGCTGATGGAGGATTAGACCAAGTGAATTTCTTATAATCGTTTTTCCTATAATGTGTTCAATATGTCACCTAATAATGCTTTTTAAATCTTTATTGAACTAGTGAAATACAAATTAGTGAAAGAACTTATTGCCATGAAGCATAAACACTAGCTGCATGGACATGAAAAAAGACGACCGATATTAATAGGCATACACTTGACCAAAGAACTAAAGATGCTATCACGAGTGTCATATTACATATTTTCAGCACATTATCTATAGGAATATTGATAAAACTATTGTTTTGATCATTCACTTTTGTCATTATTAGGGCTTCTCCAATCTTAGATGCATATTTAGCTATAGATGAGTCAAAAAAGCCATTTGAGAGACTGTGGAGTGAAGATGATGAAATGCATTTGATAAAGCTTATGCTGAAAATATCTAACATGACACTCTTGATGGCTTGTTTAATTTTATGTCTATTGTATGCTAAAAATATGGTTCTTTTTTTTTTCATGTCCATGTAGCTAATGTTTATGCTTTATGGCAACCGGTTTTCTCCTCAATTTGTCTTCCACTAGTGCAATGAAATTAAAGTATTAGGTGACATATCAAACACAACATGGGAAAATTGATCATAAGAAATCCACTTGGTCTAATTCTTCATTAGCTCCTTCATTAACAACATCTTCTTTAACAATTCAAAGACTTTCCTATCATATGGTTTTGAAAAAGTAGGGTCTTCTCCTATTTTTCCTTTTTGGGCATTCTTCAAATACTTCCTCATCAATGTCCAAATCTTATTAGCCAACTGTCTTTTGAAACATCAACATGGACTGACTTGTTAATGAAATCATGAAATGCATTGTTTCTAGCAGGGGGTTCTCCAACCTTTGATGTATTTTCAGCTAAACCCATTGATGCAGCACTAGTGGTGTGGAGAGATAGGGAGCAAGGAGAGAAACTAAGAAAATGAGAGAGGAAGAGAGTAAAGAGAGTGAGGTAGAGAGTTCAATTTGAAAGTTCATTATTATTCATTAACTAGCTAACAAGTACATAAGATACCTATATGTATTGTATGAGGTTTCCTTCTCATGAAGGTAAGCTTTTGCAACAATAGCTTTTTGAATAAAAATAACAGCAAAATATCAATAAAAACCCTTAAGACTAAGAAACCCAAAATATTCAAGAGAAAAAGCAATAAAAATACAAAAGTAATATTCCTTCTAGAGTATAATTTCCCAAATTATCTATCATTATCTGGAGAGGAAAAAAGCTAATATGCTTCTAGTAAGGTGGGATTTTTGTGTTGGAATTTATCTCTGTGATCCATATAGCATTTAACTCTGTGCAACCTTTCCAATTAATAAGGTAGCAGTGGAGAGGACCTCAAGGTGTAAAGACAGTCTATTCATCCATGATGACATCAATTGCTTTAACAGGTGGCATGATCAATGGAAGTGAAGGAATCGGCACATGACAAGGTTGAGTTCTTGAGAATCATCAGAAAGCAAAGGGGGGCTTAAAAGTCTGAAAGTTCGAGCATTCAACTTTGTTAATGAGTGTTTAGGTTAGCTTTAGACGAATTCGTGGTATAACAAAATCACCTACATTAAAACTTTGAAAGCGGCGATGAGCATCAGCAAATGATTTATATTGATCATTACTTAGTATGCTTATCCTTAATCTCAACATGCAATTAATGATCCTTAATCTCAGCATGCAATTAATGAAGATGATGAGCAAAGGTTTCTACAAACTTAGAAGTATGAGCTGTCAAGGGAAAGGGTTTGAGGTCAATAGGCTATCTGGGGTTAAAACCCTAAGGTCAATAGGTCAATAGCATGCTTTGATAGCAAACTAATGCAGCATCAGTGGTAGGTGAAAGGGAGAAATAGGGAGAAGGGAGAGAAATAAAGGAAGAGAGATAAAGGGAGATTGACGAGTGAGGCAGAGAGTTCAATATGAAAGTTCGCTATCATTTCATCAACTAATTAATAAGTACAAAAGATACCTATATACAAGATGAAGTTTCCTTCATGAGAAGGAAACCTTTTGCAACTTGCAACAACAACTTTTTTTAATAAAATAACCATAAAATACAAATAAAAACCTTAAGAGTAAAACCCAAAGTATTCAAGACAAAATGTAATTAAAATACAATAGCAATATTCCTTCTAGAGTAGAATTTTCTAAATTTTCTATCACCCATGAGCATTACAATTTCATCATTATCAGTTCATAGCCTCTGAAATGGCTTGTTTGACTCATCCCTAGGCTTTTTCCCATCATCCTCAGTTGCTTAGGTCTCGTTATTTGCTCTTTTCAAGTCATTGACTAGCCAATTGTTCTCACTCTGTTTCTTTGTTGTTGCTTTGGATGCCATAACTGGGAGTTGAGACTTTTGACTTCTTGGCCTTAGGAGTCTCTTCCTTGGATGCAATTGGTTTAGTCAAGTCTGTATTCTCAATGCGGTGCTCATCTTGCAAGTGAGACACAGTGAGTGATTAAAATAATACATGACAACATCCAAAATGCAAAAGCATGTTAGGCATTTGTACTAATGAAGAAAAAATAATAAAGAGTTTTTTGAGAGAGTTTTTGATTGATTAGGTTGACTGTAATGTCTAGCTTTTGTTTGCTTTCATTTTTTACATAGGTTTCATTAATTCATTGATGGATTGAATTTATTTTTATTGTTATCATGGATAATTCAAGTGGTAGTTGCTCAGCTTCTGGTCACACGATCGCAAATCTGGCTGCTCAACATTGTTGCTAGCCAAATCCATCCTGCTACTATTGGTAACATGGTTAACATGTACCCTCACTGATTTGCTACATAAAACTATGTCCCTTCCTTCTTTGTATGTTTATCATCGCCAAGTGTATTGGGTTTTTTTTACCAGGCTTCTGTATTGGTTTCAATATTCATTAAGATTTTTTTTAAATCTAAATTAGCTTTGCTATGGGCCAAGATGCTTCTTTTATTTTTTGTTTTAGGTTTACAATAAATGGAATTTGGGAAGAAGAGGAAAACAATGATATAGGGAAGAAAATAAATTGTGTCCGGGTTATCATGGTTTTTCATGATATATTTTTTTTGAATTACTATTTTATTTTTATTAAATATATAGAAATAAAATTATAAAATCATTTCCAAAATATCTGACTTCTATTCCTTAGCCTATTGGAACAACTCCCTTTACTACCCCAGCAAAATATTATTGTTAGTAGTCCAACGAAGTTTCAATGGATTCTGATATAGAAACTTGGCTCCTCCTTCGGATTCAATGGACAATGCCATTGAGTTTAGAGGTCAACCAGTCAACAGATCCAAGCCTGGTAATTGTATATCTACTTGGTTCATCATAAGTGCTCCCACACTTTATCTCTTCCCTTTTTCTCCTTTATTATTTTGTTAATTTTATTTATTTTTACTTTTTGATGAAAAGGTGTGGAAGTTGGAGAGAGATTTACATACTCTGGAATATTATGGAACCTGATCAGCTACTTAACGGGGCCTCTCTTTAGAGAGTTTTTTTGCTAATTCTTATCTTGGACTCTACAAGTTGATCAAATGGCTTGGAGCCCTATCAAAAGGCATAGAGGAAGACCAAAAAGGACACTAAGGGAAGTTATAAGGAATAACCTTTTGAGAAATGATTTATCTAAGTAGATGGTGTTTGATAGAGCTCATTGGCGTTGTATGATCTATGTAACCAACCTCACATAGTGGGATAAGATTAATGTTGTTATTGTTTATTGTTATCTTGGATGCTACCATACTATTATCATATCCTCTCTTGTTTATTGTAACACCCTACCTCCTGACACCTCCAAACTTGATCAAAAACCTCAAAATTCAACCAATCATAGCCCAAACAACTCAAAACAACATACCAAACCTTCGGGGCAGCGGAAAAACAACAAAAAAACACCCAAAAGTAGGTTGGGGCCGTGGCTGCTACAATACCACCACGGCTTTGGCCTCCCCTATGCTACCATCACTTCTGTCTTCTTTGGCCCTGTGGTATAGACATTGGAGCCATGGCGCCCCATGCTGATATTCCATATCAGCAACTTTCATACTCTAGGAGCGAACTTCCAACGCACATAACTTTATGCTCCGACTTCCGATTGACTTGATTCCAACTCCTACAAGTCAATCTAGTCTCAATCTATCCATAGACACCTCTTTCACCTCAATCCAACTCCGTATAAGGATTCTAGGCCCTTGACACTGTTTTGGCTACTTATTGACCAAAACTCACCACTAACCACCTCCAATTGCCACCAAAGGCAACTGGTCACTCAGAGACCATTCATACAGGTCCAAAACCCCCCAAACCAACTTGTCCAAAGAGGTTTCACCCCAAAGGAACCACTCCTCGAAGATTTGACCCCTTGAGATCCCACTCGACAAATAGGCTACAGGCCCTGTATATACAAACACATCAATATCGTGATATGAAAGAAATATGCATGTATACATAAATATATGTACCATCATAAAATACAAACAATACAATACAAACAAACACCCGGTTACCTCAAGTTGTCAACACCACACATGTGAATTCCAAAAGCTTCTTGAATTGCCCAACACGTTTGAACCCCTCTCGGTTAACCAAACAACCTTCACAATAACACAATTCTTCCATTAACACAATATACCAATAACCAAAAATCACAATTCAACCACTTTAGGCCTAGCCCAAGGTTCCAATACCCTTTCATACATTAATAAGCTCTTAGGGACTATTCAAACACTACTCAACCACATACACTTCGGATTCCCAAGAGCTTAAATCGAAAATAACCTAGGGTTAAGCTCTAAACACATGTAATCACTTCAAAACTCACACCCAATCAACAAGAATACCAAAACACACTTCCTTAACCTTATTTCATCTATTTCAATCAGTGGATTTTGTCCCAAACCGGAAATCCAACTTCAAAATTGAAAATCCCAAATTTCAACCGAAGAAAAATGGAGAGGGAGGAGTAAAGAATACTTACCAACTTGGATCCAAGCTCTTGAGGTCCAAAAATCACTCTCCAATAGTCGAATCCAACAAACCCTAGTTGAGCTCCTCCGTTCTTCTCTGTTTCTTTCTTTCCTGATCATCCGAAGTAATCCGGATTTAAACAAAAATCTTGAATCTCGTTGCAGCCTCAGCATACCTTGCTACGGCTCCACCATGTTCAGCTGAAACAATGCCACTAGAATGGTTTTCACCTCAGTGGCCCTGCTTCTTGCCACGGCGTGGAGCTCTTCTAGACTCCACTTGAGCCTTCCTCCATCATGTTTCCCTCCGGTCCTGAACACAAAGCCAAGAAAGATATCATGAGGGGTGTTACATTTATAGCTTGGTCAATCAACTTTATTTTTATCTCCCATCATTTCCTTTGTTAATAATGAATATAAATTTAATTTAGATTGTTTTTATTACATATAATTAATGGATAAAATCATTATCACTAATATTTATTTACTATTTATTAATAATAATATATAACTAAATAATCCATCATTCACTATTTATTCATTACTCATCAAAATGATATTTTTTTTTTTGCAATTGTCAATATAAGACATTCAACTTTGTCTGTTCTAAGCATAGCTAGCCATCTTTGTTTAGTTTTTGAAATATTTCATAATTCATTTTCCCTAAAGAGATTGGGCTTGTATATGGAGCAAAGGTATATTTTGCCTGTGACCATAATTTTTTGTTGTTTTTAAACATTCTTCAGTTAATAATCTATTGGTTTTGGTTGTAGGAACGAAAGCTTAGGGTGCTCCAATGTGATGGAGTTCATGCTATGAATGGCATTAGATTAAGTTACTATTATGTAGAAAGCATGATTGGGCTTAATTAATGAGCAAGGTTCTATGTTAATTATTTTTGGATTTCCTAATTTTCTTGGACAACTACAAAATTTTTTATTTGATTAACAAAACCATATTGGTGCTGATCATTTTATTGTGCATGAGATTTCCTGGCCTGTCTTTCAAGCCCTATAGCTCACTTTCAATCACTCTACATCAATGAAGAGCCCCATTATAACTATCTCTTGAGCTAAGATATCAATATTGTCTGTTGGTAGTCAGCTATACTTATCCTACACAAAACATTTTTTTTTTGTTTAAAAGTGAGTTGGTACAGAATCATAAAATTTCCTCACTTTGGAGTGTAAAGCTAAGCCTTTCCACATTTTTATTCAGTGTAGTAGTACGCTATTAGTGTTGGAATATGCTTTTGATCTATTGTTTGTATGGACTTTATAAGATTAAATCAGTTACTTAGCTCTATGAGAACAACCCCTATCTAATATATGACATGGGAGATTGATTTATATGAAATAGTTTTTGTCTTCAGTGTTAGAACTCTAAAGTTTATTAACTTTTCAAGTGAAGGGCAATTGTAGATGTGGCCCAAAATGAGGATTACAGGTGATGATTGGATGCATCCTAAGCCTTTGATGGATTTAAGGTTGTGCTTTATTATGTGATTTTTAGATAATTTCTGGCAATATGCTTTGTCCTATGCTTTGTTTTGATGAATAACTTTTTGGTCTATATTGGGTAGTGGCCAAAACATGTGATGAATGGATTATGCACCATTTTGTTGGGGCCATGCTCAACACACACAACTGGGATACCAACCTAATGCACTTATGTATGTGTATGATTTTTTCAAGTAGTCATTAACTTATTAGTGTGTCCTTTTTTTTATTTTCTTTTTTGTGGATTTACCTATATTCAAGTCTTCAGTAGTGCCCCAAAAGGTGGATATTCTTGAGGGCATGCATGTTATGGCAAAGGTGTTACTTCCGTTCTTTTTATCTACCTTTTATTTTTTGGGTGTTTGTATTATGCATCTCACTTTTAGAGTTTATTGGTTAAACTTCAATCTCTCACTCTTATTCTGTTTTTGGAAGCCAAAATGTTGAAGTTTGTAGGAAATTAATTAAATCTCTTTTTGGTTGTCATTTTTAGTTGAAACTTTAAGATAAAGTTTGAAATAAAGTTGCTTGTGGTATAGGTCATCCATGGTCATTGTTGATGGAACAAATGTTGGTGAATGGCTTCACTAGGTAGATTTTTACCTATTTGCATGTCAAAAATATCTTGGCAAAGTTTCTTCATTGATTCTAATATCTTACAATAGTTCCTATGATTTCTTGATAATTTCATTGTCAATTCTCAGTTTTAAATGTGGTCCATTATCTGGGTAATCATGTATTAGGAGGTTGCATAGACAATGACTAATGATTGTCAAAGAATATATATTGATACTTGCTATGGGAATGCTTTGATTATGTAGAGAATTTGGTGCCATAAGCTGCATTAAGATGGTGCATAGACAAGGAACAATAATTGTGAGATTGTACACCTATATTAACCAAAAGCTTTGACTATTGTTTATTTCTTTGAAGTTTATATATGGAATTCATTATATTTGAATGTAATTGTTTGTTGAATTTAAGAGTCTTATTGACATATCTAAGTTATTAATGTAATTATATTCGGGTTGTTAGTTATATATGGAATTATTGTCTAGGAATGTAATTTCATTCCCCCATTTGGGTTGTTAATATAATTAGATAGATGGTGCCAATGTTGGTCTATTTTGGACAATAAAATTAAAGAGGAAAAAGAGGATTTGGGTTACAAAGGTTAAGTGGAGGCTTCATCAATTTTACTCAACTACTATTTAAACTTAACCATAAGTGGAGGTTTCATCAGTTTTGCTCAAGTATTATATAAACTTCTTAACCATGAAAAGCACACGTTTTGCTAATTTATAGATGATTATGACATATCACAGTAGATTAACATCTATTTAAATATGGTTTTTTTCCATATTTTCTATCATCAAATCAGTAAACTTTTTTATTTTCCTTATTACTACAATGTGTATTATATTGACAACATTTGCAAGGGTAGGAGTATGAGTTACAATGAAACATCTACTTATGAGTCAACCCCTGCTTTTTTCTATTTAGAATTTTATACTTTAACAGCAATGTAATCCTATTTTGAAAAGTTTAGAAAAATAAGAGTCTTTGTTGACAATTACCTTCTAATCCTCACATTGTAGTTTATTTGCTTTAACAAGAATTCTAATGCTTTTGCTTTGCATGTACCACAAAGAATTGAATAATAATTATGAGTTATCAAAATATATGCATTGGGGGAAAAAACAGAGAGAGCACTTGGTTACTTGATCGGAACATTACAAGATCAATTCCAGATTTAATCAGTCATTGTGAAGTGTTCTAAAAATTTGTGTAGGGAATGTGACAAATGAACAAAATATCTATGAACATGATTTATGGAAATCATTGAAGTAGCTAATATTAAACTTCTATATTTTAGTATGATGCTGCTTTTAAAAACACATTATAAATATCCCTAATGAACATATGGGGGAAATAATTAAAATATTGTTTTTTACATTCATACTAAATAAATAAAAATATAATAATTTTTCATATTTAAAAATATTATATATTTTTCATGATTTAATTCAAAAAGATATTAATTATACCATATCAAAAATCTAATCTTACTATGTCAGGGGAATTCTTGTCTTCCTTTTTCAATTGTAACAAAATAATATGTGCAGACTTTTTCTTTTTGTTTTTTTTTACAAACGGGGCAAGGGTAATAACTATAATTGTATACCCAGATATTGAATTTTTCCACATTCTTAAATGGAACCTTAAGGGGTCAAAAACCCTTACAACTTCAATGTATACTTCAGGTTTTGGTTTTTGAGATGTTTATGGCTGTCTATCTTTTTCAATACTAATAGAAAAGTCAATAAACCAAAGCTAGTCAAAACAAAGGACACAAATAAACAGACGAGCAAAAACAAAAAAGGAAACCTACAAACGACTAACACAAGTTGATTCAATTGGTAAAGATAAAACTCATACGGCATAGATCTGAATTCTACTACTGATATAAGACTCTCATCAAATCTCAATACCAATATAAGACCTTGATTAGTAGGTATTTTGTAAGTATCACTACAAGCGTTCTGTAACTTTGGTAAACCCTTAGGACCTAACTCATGTAAACTTTTTCTATTAAGAAAAAGGAAAACTATAGACTCCAAAAAAGCAAACAAAAACAAAGCAATAACCAACAACAGAAAAGCTAGGAAAAGCTATAACAGTCAACCAATTCCTTCATACACTCCAACTGAATCCTGATTGTGCCTTGAGAGGAATTTAGTATATAGGTCTTTTATTCATTTAGATATTGCTTTTTGTATCATAATATTATACTCTGATTTATATAGTTGATAACCTATTCTACTCCAATAGTATAAATCAATTAGATGAATTTTAAATGATACAACTGACGTACTTATTATTATTATTAGCTGGCCCAGGAATGGTTTGGCAGTTAATAAAGTTTTGAAATCAAATAGAAGATTGGTGTTACTTGCTTCAGCTCTCTGTCATCTAACTGGCAGCTAGTGTTGAGAAGAATGAAGAATTATAAATTTAGGATCTTGAAATTTGTATCAACCTCAAGCAACTGCTGGGAGGATAAACTTGATAGATGAAGATAGAGAATTATAACTCTATAAATTACATGCATGCAAGTTTTCATTAGCTAGCATACCACAAGATACTTGCAAAAAGAGTAAGTTAACTGAAATACCAACATTTAAATAAGATTTAATGAAAAGATGAGCAGCAATTTACAAGAACCACTTCAGCTAGCTTATCCAAGTCTTGCAGTTAAAACCAAGATTAGTAAGTTTAGAAACAACGAAAGACCTTGCTATGTTAATAAGTTACCCTTTGCATGAGGATCCAAAAAGTTTAATCTTTTCTACACTTCCACATGCATAAAGTAACTTCTGAAGCAAAACAACTTCTTCATCAATTGCATCTTCTGGTATTGCAAAGAAATTTCCAGTAATGAGTTAGCATATGATCCATAGGTTCCACTTCATCCTATTTTCTGGTACAAAATATTGCATATGCATCGGCTGCATACCTAATTAATAGTCAAGAAAGCATTAACTAAACAAGCCTGGCTAAAAAGAATATAAAGAAATAAGATGGAAAACAAAAAATGTGCCATTCAACTCTAACTTACCTGCCAACACCATGCAACTGAGGGACATGAGTCCAACTTTCTCCCAAATATTCCTGAGAGAAGCGCTGTAACTTTTTAGTCCTTGTTTTTTGAAAGCCTAAACTCTTTATTTTCTCTTGTATTTTCTCTGCTGGAACTTGAGTACAAGTTCTCACATCTGGACAAAAATTGAATAGATCCAATATGACATTTCTAACTTGCATTCCAAGACTCTCTCTCATAAGCATAACAATATGAGATTACATCCATTCAACAAAATTAATTGAGATAACATGAAATACAAACCAAACCAAAATGTTGTAAAGATGGCAAGAACACCAATCTTTGTAATAATCTCATAGGATCTAATGGCACCTACTTCATCTTGAAGAATAGGTAATTGACAGATAATCACAGGGTATCCTTGGTTCCAAGAATTCATATTATCTTATAATATAAACCCCAGTGCCAACACAAAACCCCTCACTGATCTTTAAGGGGGGAAAATGAAGGAGAGAAAAGTCTCTTCCTAGCATACATGAGATTTCGATTGACATTGCCCAAGAGAGATAGATCACATATGAAATAATAGATATAAATCAAACATATCCAAATTTGAAAACCAATATGAAGATACAAATCAAGATTCTAGGAAACAACCAAAACTTTTGCCTTGCAAGTACAAAAGAGTGAAGGAGGAGATACATAAATATACCTGCTTTCCAATGGTGCAATTAAGGAGCATACATATTTCCATCACCCACCAAGGGTCATAAGCATGATCCGCTTGAAGGAGACAAAACTCAGAGCATGGAGGCTTCCAAGTATTATCTACAGTTTTTCTTTTATATGCCTCCTTTTTTTTCTTAGCACTAGAAAGTGGAGGTACTTTGCGTTTTTTAATTTTCTTACCACCAGCAATCTCCTGTTTCTTACTAATCTTTTTATCTACATGGCCCTTGCTTTCCTTATCACCAGCAATCTCCTGTTTCTTACAAATTTTCAGTGAAGATTCATCTTTTCGAACTCTTTCAACAACTGTCACTATGGCTTTTCTGATCCTTAGGAGGCTGAAAATGTTGGGAATCGATTATAAGCCTTTTTCTATTTTCACCAGCAACTCCCTCTAAAACACCATCATCACTGCTTTTGCTTCACTTCTTGCTTTTTGTTTTTGCTTGAGACCCACGAATACAAGAGCATTGACCTTCCATTCTCCTAATCATGTTTATATTTCACAACAGATTAAAAAATTTTAACAAGAGAAGTAGGGAGGATAATGATTTATACGTACCTAAGCTCGTAAAAGGAAAAGCACGAACAATTTTCTTCCAAACTTTGCTAAAGGATTGAGCTGCTCTGCGAAATCGGAATAGAGATGGTGGGATTAGACGCATCAGACCTTAGTTAGGGCAAAATGGGCCCCTCACACAAAATATTTCCCGCCTCCTAAATGTAAGTGGCGGCAACACGTGAAAAAATTTAGGGAAATTGACTTGGAGGAATTAATTAAAAGAAAAAATTTTAATTAATGAAAATAATTAAAAATTAAAATATTGAGTAGTAAAATGAAAAAAATAAACAGTAAAAAATTTTATTATATAATAAATTTATTATTTTAGTCTCAAAATTAATTTTTCCAAAATTTATCAGTCAATGTTTTTCTAATACTACAAAGCTTTGGCATCTAAGATATAAAACATTGCACTTAGGAGAGTAATTATGATTTTGATTACGTGGAAAAGTTTTATTTTTAATTTTTAAAATTACTCTAATTTAAAGATAAAACGTTTTAAATCCCAACCTTTGCGTACGAATAAATATAGTTGGGAGGCTTCTATTCTTTAGTCCTAGTATCCAAAAGAGATTAATTAATGGTACAGATAAGGGATACTCCAAGTCTGCAACCAAAAAATTTTAATTATCACAACTAAAATTTGTATATATAGACAAAGAATTTTTACTTTGTAGATAAAATAATTTTAACTGTTAAATTTGATTATTTTTAATTATTTATTTCAAAATAATATTTTTAGAAAAAAGATAGATAACATCTTTGAAAGAATATATTTAAAAAAAATACTTTGAACTAACCTCATTACTATCATATATATGAGTATCTAATTGGAATTAATTTGCAATGATAAATGTCCATTTTACCCATACTTTATTATTGATATTAAAAAATGCCATTCCCTTTTTTACTCCCTCCCTCCACCTCCATCCTACCTTTGGTGGCTTTTCTTGTGGCGACAACTTTTTCAATGGCAGTGACTTTACTAACAACCTTCCAGTGACTTTTATAGTGATGACAACAACTTTTATGATAATTGTTGTAACCATGGTCGTGATCACTTGGAAATGAGCTATGCCAAATTAGAAATGAGCAATTTGGACATCTATACAATTTTGTATGAATTTTCAAAGTTAGTCTAGAAATTAGGAATTTCAAAAAATGACCAAATGAACAGTAATTAATTTTTATATTTACTATATCAATTGGCTTAGTCAATGCTCTGGTTCATATTTTTTCCATGTAGATAATATTTTTACTATTTTTAGAGACTTGAATCACTTACATATACTTTTTGTAGAATTAGTTATGAATTTTTAAAATTTGTCTGGTAAAATGGAATTTGCCAAATGAATAGTGACAAATTTTTGGAAAAATTTTATTATGGCATTTTTTGTGATTCAAGCTACCAAATGGTTATAAAGGGACATAATTATGATATAAATAGGAGGCAAGCCCCCTCTAGCTGAAAATTGAGAGAGTTAGAGAGAGAAGGAGGGATGAAAATTTAGAGAGAGAAAGAGATATGGAAGAAGGACAAGAAGAAGAAGTTTGAAGCAAGGCAAGGAGGCAAGAAAGCAAGGTTTAGGTAAGTATTTTCTTTAATTCTAAGTTAGTTTTGCATGAGTTTAGGTTAGGTTTAGATGAATTCATCTTCCCATAGTATGGAGGTTAGGTTTCATGAAAGTAAAGGTAAAAGGAGCATATACAAGTTGAATGGAGGTAAGATTACATGAGTTTAAGTGATTAAGCAATGAAAATTCTTCTCCTCCTCTTAAAGGGGTGAATTCAACCAAACTAGATAGGGTATTAGGAGTATGAATTTCATGAAACTAATGGTAGAAATAAATTTCTCATGCATAAGTTAGTAAAGGAGAGGCAAGATTTTCAAAGTTATACCTAGAATGTGAAATATGGAATTTTAGGGTTAAAGGTTTTTTAAGACGATGACTCATGGAATTAATTAATTAAGTAAGTTTGTTGTGATGAATTTAGGCTTGAAGTGTTGAATCAAGAAGTTTTGATGATTCCAAACTAACATCCAAGAGCTTGGATTGAAGATATCAAAGGAGATCAAAGTGCTTCAAGTGAAGAATTTGAAGAGTATTTGCTAGATCTTTTATAGGATCTTTAGTTTTTGCTATGATTGGGTAAAAGATTTTGATTTGAAGAAAAGATGTTTTCAAACCTTGATTTTACGTTAAATCTTTACTTACTTGAAAAATACCCACAAACAGACGAAGTTTGAAAGTTTAAACTGAACTGTCATGTTGGAAATTCGAACTTTACCTTTGGAAATTTGAATTTCGAGCTAAAACTGAATAAGTTTGAAGAGATGTCTCTCTGTCAGACGAATTTTGGTCATCCAAAATTTGAATTTTCATCAAGTCTGAAAGAAGCCTTTTTAGTGACAGACGAACTTCACAAAGTCAAAATTCGAATTTCAGACAAAATGCAATTTGTGAAAACCAAATAAATTCGTCTGAAACAATGTTAAAGTTCATCTGAAATCAAGAAGAAATTAAGTTTGAAAAATGCTTTCTGACAGACAAACTTTGACTTTGCAAAATTTGAATTTTCATATAAGTCTGAAAGGAGCTTCTTTGAGACAGACGAATTTCACTCTTTCAAAATTCGAATTTCAGACAAAATACAACTTGAATAAACAGAAGAAATTCGTCTGAAACAATGTTAAAGTTCATCTGAGATCAAGAATAAATTAAGTTTCAAAACCGGTCTCTGACAGACGAATTTCACTCTGTCAAAATTTGAATTTCGAAGAAAGTGATCTACTGTGCCTCTTTGAACGTTCAATGGACAGACAAATTTTGGGCATCCAAAATTCGAATTTTGAGGGTACTGTAGAAAATTGAAAACACTGTTCATGATTTACAGAAAAACTTTCTTCTTGAAAATTCGTATGTCACATTGTGAAAATATTTTATAAGTTTCAAAATTCGAATTTCACTCTATGGACAGACGAACTTCGTATTTTAACGTTCGAAACTTTAACCTTCAGTTCCTTCGAAATTCGTCTGTTGACCAACCAAAATTCGAATTTCAGTGTGTCAGAAACATTAAATACGGTTGGTAAACGGATAGTTTTTCAGAGTAACCGTTGGATAACTTCCCCAACGGATAGATTTAAGTCTCTAACAGATATTTGAGACCTAAAACTATAAATATAACATCATTTGAAGTTATGGGTAACGAATCAAACTTATATATACCGAATTTCTGCTGAATCTTCTTCTCAAAAAGCTTTTACCCTCTCAACTTCATTATCTGTACTTTAACCTTCATATCTACTCTATTCAAGAGAGTTATATCCTTGTAAACAATCTACTCTTCATCTATAAGATAGATTTACTTGTGAGGGGAAATCACAAGGGGATTAAGAAGCACATTGTCGAAGTGCTTGGAGAGATTGAGAAAGCTCCAGAAACAGAGCATACTCGTTGTACTGTGGCATTAGCAAGAAGCCCGTTGAATTCTTGCTGTATAGTGAAAAATCTCAAGAGTTGTCTTGGGGACTGGATGTAGGTCAAGTGGATAGACCGAACCAGGATAAATTACTGAGTTTTCTTCTCCTTATCTTTACTTTTCAGCTTGCTCTGTTTTATACGCTGCTTCCATTACACTGTGCTATCTTCACCCATTTCACTTTGTGCAGAAAAATTTCAATCTTCCCAATTCACCCCCTCTTGGGAAGTCAGCCTTGCTAACATGAAGAAGTCTACGGAGACAATTGGACAAGTTGGAATTAAGTGGAAAAGACAAAGAAAGAACTTGAGGTAGCAATTTATATTTCTTACTTTTATACATTTATTTGTAATTGCTTTGACGATATCATTGTTGCTATATTGTTGTTTTGTTGTTCTGTGATTGGTATTGATTGTTTTTTATATGAGGATTATGCTGAGGATACCCATTTTTTAAGGAAAAATTCTACCGAAATTTTTATTTGTCAATATGGTAAATTAATGTTTTATATTGTTTTATGATGTTACGTACATGACAATTTGTGACTACTTATGAATGCTATAATTGCTTGCAATGTTATTGTTATTGAGATTATTCAATCTCACTCCCAAACCCACTAACCATGCTAGGTCCGAGTCATGCAAAAAATCAAGGAAAGACAAAAAGAAATGAAGAAGATGATTGAGTTACTATCCCTTTGAGCCTTGAGCATTACTTTATGATCACTTTTTTGGATGACCAGGCAGAACTTTGAGTCAAACAGTACACAGTTCCCTTCATCACATGTCTGACTCACACTTAACAGATTGTGGTTGAGGCCAATTACAAATAGCACCTCTTCTATAGATGTTTCAGGATTCTTGCCCACAATACCAATGCCAACTATTTTGCCGTATTGGTCATCTCCAAAAGTCACTTTTCCTCCTTTTTTGTCTCTAAGGGTGATGAACTTCTCCTTATCACTAGTCATATAGCTTGAGCAAGCACTATCCATATGCCATTTGTTGCTTTTTCTTGCTTTAAGACAAATCTCATCTTCATGATCACTATTGGATGAGATTGGAGTTTCTTCAGATGCAAGAGCCATCAAGCAGATATTAGCAATTTCATCTTCATCATCATCTTCTTCATCTGAGCTGTTGCCCTAGATTGATGAGATGTACGTCCTCTTCTTCCTGCCCTTGTCAGCAACTTTCTTTTCTGTCTCTTACTTCTTTAGGAATTGTGGATAATCCCATTTGATGTGCCCTTTCTTTGAATTCATAGCATGTGACAGGCTCTTTTCCTTCTTTCTTATTGTCTCCTACTGCTTCTTTCTTGAATAATCTTTTATTTCTTTTCTTGTTGTAAAACCTTCCGAATTTTCTAATCATCATAGCCAGAGTCTCTTCATCTAATTCATCGCCATCATCAGATTCTTCTTCTTTCTCTTCAGCGACTTTTAAAGCAAGACCCTTCTTTTTCCTATCTTGACCTACTTCCTTAAGAACCTTTATCTTGCCCTCATATTCTTCAAGGCTACCAAAGAGTGCTGTGACAGAGGCCATTGACTCTCCTATAGCTTCCTCTATTGCTGTTACTTTTGGTTGCTAATCCAGAGGAAGAGCTCTAAGGATTTTTCTGACTTTCTCTGGCTGAGTGTACTCCTTGCCAAGACTCTTTAGTTGATTCACAATGGGGGTGAATCTCTTTTGTAGCTCTTTGATACTTTCACCTTCCACCATTCTGAAGCTTTCATACTTGCCAATGCAGAAGTTCAATTGTTCTCCCTTACTCCAGTGGTTCCTTCATGAGCGATTTCTAGAGTGTCCCACATACCCTTGGCTGTGGAACATTGTGATACTTTGTAAAATTCATCTTGGTTTAATGCGCTGATCAAGCAGTGTTTTGCCTTAAAGTTCAGCAGGACTCTTCTCTTATCTTCCTCATTCCACTCGCCTTCTGGCTTCTCATATTTTCCATCATCCTGCAGCCTCATTGGGACAAAATCTCCCTTCTGGATGACAGACAGATGTCCAAATCAATGGACTGGAGATAGATTTGCATTCTCATCTTCCAGTATCTATAGTATTATCCATTGAAGCCAGGTGGTCTATTTGTGTTGTTTCCCTCAGGTAGAATACTTTCTTCAAAGCCAGCCATTGAATTTCCCGGATCATTAGATCTTTTGTTTAGGAGTCTGGACTCTGGTACCACTTGTTAGATATGTTGACTTCCCAAGAAGGGGGTGAATTGGGAAGATTATAATTTTCTACAAAAGTCAAGAGAGTAGTGAAAGTAAGAGTGACAGTAAAAATAGAGTATAAAAGGATAACCAAGTGAGAACAAGATAAGGGAAGAGAAGACATAGATGTTTATCCTAGTTCGGTCTCTTTATCTTGACCTACGTCCAGTCCTCAAGTTATCACTTGAGATTTTCCACTATCTTGTAAGAATTCGGTGGGCTTCTTGCACTGTTTCAGTACAATTTGATGCTCTGTTCCAAGAGCTTACTATCTCACTCTTTGCACTCGACCTAAGTGCTTCCTAAATCCCTTGTGAAATCCCCTCATAAGAAAATCTTTCTTCCAGATGAAGATAAGATTCATTACAGTGATTGAACTCTCTAATTTAGAGTGTATATGAAAGTTGAAGTACATGATATGAAGTATATGAGAGTAGAAGACTTTGACTCAAGAATTTAGCAGAGTTTCTACATATACAATGTAAAATCGTTACCCACTTCTTCAAATAAAGTTCTATTTATAGATTTATGTCTTAACTATACGTTAGAGACAAGATCTAGTCATTAGAGATGTTACCCAATAGTTATTCTGAAAAACTATCTGTTCACCAACCTCATTTAATGCTGACATTCAAAGTTCGAATTTTGGTGTGTCAATAGACAAATTTCACAGAGACCAAAAGTTAATAACTTTAACATTGAACCTCGAAGTTCATCTGTTATAAAGCAAAGTTCAAATTTTCATTTTTGGAAAATGTTTCTATGTTGGCAAAGTTCGAATTTTCATCTTTGAAAAATCTTTCTATGTTGGAACATATGAATTTTCAAGTTTAAAGTACTTCTAATAAGTGTGAACAATTATTTCATATTGCTACAGTGCCTTCGAAGTTCGAATTTTGGTGCTCGAAATTCATCTATCAATGGGCAGTTCAACATGGTACAATAGTTCTTCTTTTCAAAATTCAAATTTTCAAATGTCAAAGTTCATCTGTCAAAGAAATCTCTTATCAGACTTGATTCAATGTTCAAATTTCTGAATACTAAAATTCGTATGTTAAAGGATTATCATAATAGACTTGCAGGCTGTCTTTCCAAAGTTCGAATTTTCAAAGTCAAAGTTCGAATTTTCAAATTCAAAGTTCGTATGTCAGAGGACTAACTTAAAATTCTTTTTAAACTTTACTTTCAGATGAACTTTGCCATATCTTCAGACGAATTTTTTATTTTTTATTATTTTTGCTTTATCAAAAATTTGAATTTTCAAGGATGAAATTCGTCTGTCAGAGGGACCTCTTTTCTGACTAACATATTTTCACTCCGAAGTTCAAATTTCAGATACCAAAGTTCAAATTTTTAAAGTAACAAATCAAGTTTAATACTTCAAAGTTTGTTTGTTAGTAGGTATTTATCAAATACTTCATGAATTATCGTAAAACCACATTTTTTAAAACATTTTTTTGCAAGATCAAAGTCTTTTACTCATTTTGAATACAATAAGAAATTCTATATCTAATCTTATACTTATTTTTCTTGAATTTTTTTCTTTTGAGATCTTTTGCACACCTTTAATATCTTCTTTCCAAGCTCTAGTTGGTTTGGAATCATTAAAACACTTGATTCAATAAGAAAGAGAGAAAGAGGAAGAGAAAAGAGAAGGCAAAGTTGCAAGGCTTGGAGGCTAAAGCATCAAGGTAAAATTCTACCATCTCTATCTTGTGTTTTCAAGCATATAGGAAGAGTTTTATGGAGTTTTCTTTCCTCTTTAGCCTCTGAAAATTTCGTCCATAAGAGAGAGTGGAGAGATAAAGTGAAGCTTTCATGAAATAATCAAAGGAAAAGGCAAGACTAGGTACCAAGTAGCATGAAACCATAGATTGAAGCAAGTTTTAGGAAAAAATATTTTTCTAAATTTTTTCATGAATTTTGGCTAGAAAGGGGTTGTTTTTAGAGTTAGAATTTCATGTTTTTGCCCCCAAAAATGGATTCCTTGGGTCTAAATTGGTCAAGTATAAGTGATGGACTCAAGAAAAACTCATTGGAAAACTAAATGGAAAAGTTGGGTTTTAGTGTGTATGGTGTTATGTAATTCTTGAAACCAGTGGCTAAAAGGCTTCAATGTTGATATGTATAGGTTCAAGGAAGCTTAAGCAAGCCAAAGAATAGGTGTACAAATTTTGGAAAGGAAGGGAATACATTAAGGTAGTAATTTACCTATTTATACTTATTATTATCAAACTTGAATTTCATGAACTTGTTGCTATGCCATATGTATATAATGATGCTTTGTGATCATCTGTGATGAATGTCTGAGTTGATTAATGAGGTTTATGACCTCTGGATGTCCAAATCTTAAAATGAAACTTTGCCGAAATTTTCACAAAATGTATGGTATTAAAAGTTTCAAGTGATAATTTGATGTTTTCTTGATGTTTCCATGAATTGTGTGATAACATAATTGTATGAATGGGTTATTACTACTAAGATTCTTTGAATCTCATTCCCCCTTAATGACTAACCATGCTAGGGAAGCGATGGAAAAAGGGCTAAGAAAGGGGCTAATATCATGGAGAAGCTGATGATGAGTGGATGATATTGCAAGCCATTATGTTATAATGTGAATGATTATTGGTGTCTTACTTTTGTATGAAATTGTAAAATAGTGAATATTAGGTTAATGTTGTAGAAAATGTATAAGAATTTCTAGTTCCGGATATTGTGATACTAAGTTATGTTCTACCAAGTTTCATGCCAAAATGGTTCATTTGCAAGGGTTTTGACAAGCAAATTGCAATATAGATTAAAACAGAGCATTTTCCAGACTTGTCTATTTAGTTCATGCTTATTATGTACTTAGTGTGAGGTTAGGTTTATGGTATTTTTATACCAGATAGAGGGCATCTCAAGATTTAAAATGACATCTAATTCACCCCATTTGGAGTTGTATACAATTAATGGTGATTTTTCAAAGTTAAGGTTCAAAACAAGGCAGGAATGGGAAAACTAAAAACTGAAAGTTAGATACTGGAAAATTCAAAAGATAATATAAAATTATACATAGATCCAAAAATTTAGTGGTTTAAATGTATAGAAAGGTATATGTTTTAAGTTTCATATGCCACTGATTTGGTGATAAATGGAGCTATATAATAGAAGATATGGAGTTTTTCCCAAAACTGTTCCAGTAAATTTGAATTCTGACCCTTTGTGATTGAAGTTAAAGTTATGCTCTATGTAAGTGAAATAAATGTATAATAAAAATATGATTATAAGAAGACATATATAGATTTCAAATGACATAGATTATACATAATTTAGAATAGAATAGATTGAAATATGATTTTTCAAAATTGAGGTCAGGAAACTGGAAGATAGAAAAATGACCAAATGAACAGTAAATGTCCACGAAATTTACTATATAAATTGGCCTAATAAAGTTACTGTTTCATATTTTTTTCCATATATATCTGAATTTAAGATAATTTTAGAGACTTGAATCACTTTAAGATGATTTTTCTAGATTTAGTTATGAATTTTTAAAGTTTATCAGGTAAAATAGAAATTTCCAAATGAACAGTACCCTATATTTTGAAAAATTCTGTTTTTATTATATTGTGATTCTAGTCTTTAAATCATGATAAAAAGCATCTAAAATGATCTAATACATGAAAAATTGGGCCTAATTTAAGGTGTTACAGTAAATCCTTCAAGTGAGTAAGTGGGTCCATATTGGGATCAAAAGCTAACTAGAAATCAAAACATTGCACCACATGGAATCATGAATTAAATTAAGTAAAAGCCCTGCTATGGCTCCAAAGGTATATCACTTTACTTGAGAATTAAACTCAATGTAACCCTTGAAGTTTATACCCCAACCCATTTAGAAATTGATGCAAGGGACGAAAATAATTAACATCAACACAATTGCATTCCATCCAAGCACATAAAAGTATTGGGAAAAAACTGTCAAGACAAAATTCAGGATGTCGAATAAGTACAGTATTTGTATTTATAACTTTTCTGACCTTTTAACTATTTTGAGTCAAACCTCTACCTCATGAATTACAGCACCATGAAACCAACCGATTGAATCAGATTTACTAATGATTTTTTCTCACAATATCCAAAGGGAACGGTCACAGTCACACATATGGTTGTCAAGAATTTCAGCAATCCATGATAGCTTGAGAAACATACATTTATCCAAAACCCAGAACGAGTAAAAAAAATCTCCCATCATTACAGAAGATGATTAAATTAGAGGGAACTGAATTAATTAGCAAGAAACCTCACATACAAGGATATATATATCTGAAAAATACACCTAGAAAAAGGGGGGTTGAACAGGTGTTATTGAATATTTGAGACTTAAATACAATTAATTTCTAATTCCAAAATATCTTTGAAAATTAATTATAAGATTAACAGAATAAAGATAGACATTGAAAGCAATCCTACAATATCATCAAAATAGTACCTATACACATGAAAATAAAACGTCTAATTGAAAAACATAACATAGAAACTAAGTAGCAAACAAGAATATCACAAGAATGGAAACAGAGAAGGGAGTGCAAGATCACTCAAAGCAATTATCCTGGTTTGATTTTCCTTCACCTACATCCAGTCCCCTTGCACTCACAGGATTTTTTCTTACCATCAGAATAACAATTACAATGGTTTCCAAGCTTACCACCAATTTCAAAGTTTTACACACTCACCTAGAAATTCCAAGACTTTCACAAGATCACCTAGAACTTACAACAGAATTTTCAAGCTCACCAACAACTTGCGCAATTTTTGGCTTTTCCATCGACTCACCCTCAATTGACTAACTCACAAGGATGGCTTATGCAATCATAAAATTAAACCCTTACACAAAAGGGGTTACAAATAAGCGCACTCTCAAGCTCCCAATAGCCAAGTAATATCATAGAAAGCTCAGTAAAATAGAACAAAGAGTATTAAAGAAAATGGTTTTCTGATGGAGCTTTTATATATCTTCGTCCGTCTGCTCTATTCATCTTCTTCCTACTTCGTCCTTTTATAGTACTTTCTGACTGTAGACGTTTAAGCTCTCGACAGTAGATACAAGATTCTGAAACTCACCAATCTTCAATTTTTTTTACTTTTATAACCCTTTAGGGCTTAGCAGCTAGACATAGAGGATGTAACCATTGAAGCCTCTTAGAGCTATTGATAATATTCTTAGAGGTTTTCATCTTCCCCTGTCTTGATAGCTACAGCAGTTACAAGAAAAATAGGAAATAGCCGTTGGACATTATGTGCCGTAGAAGATGTTGAAGAGGAAAGATTGAAATTTTTTTGTTTTATAAAGAACAAAGAGTGAGACCAAGGCTTTTCTTTTCCATCGAAAACACAAGGCTTTAATATGCAGGGAATGTTGGGTACTCAAAAATGGCGAAATTGGCTTTAAGGGGGCAAAGGTGGCATCACCACTTTTGTTGATTGGTTCATGAAACCTCCAAGACAAATTGCCCTTCGACCATTAGCTAAAAGACCAATATCCATATTTTTCCTTTTGCATCATCACACGAAAAGCTTTCTTTGAAAAAATAAAATATTTTATTCATTTGCCAAAATGGTTTCATCTGCCAAGCTTTCACTAGCATGAGCAATAGGTTTTTAATTTTCCTTATACTCTATTTTCAAAATATTAGGTAAATTTCTTTCTTTTAACTAGATTTTTCCCCCTACATGATGCTTGGAATGATCTTAAGAGAATAAATAATAGTAAGACTATTAGCCCTGATGATATTTCTATTAAAATTTGGAAGTGCTTTGGAACAAAGTGGGCCTTGTGGCTCACTAAGTTTTTTAACAAGATTTTAAAGTCAAAGAAAATGCATAGGAATGAAAAAAAAGGTGCTTTGGTGCCCATATATAAGAATAAGGGATATATTTAAAATTGTGCTAACTATTGAGAGATAAAACTCATGAATCATACCATGAAATTTTGGAAGAGAGTAATTGAGCATAAACTAAAAAAAGAGTCTCATATTTCAGAAAACTAATTTGGATTTATGCCAGGACAGTCTACAATAAAAACTATTTATTTATTAAGGGGTTTGATTAAAAGATATCAGAGTGAAAAGAGAGACTTGTATATTGGTTTCATTAATTTGGAAAAAGGCTATGATAGAGTACCAAGAGATGTGTTGTAGAAAGGAATGGAAAAGAAAGGTGTTCGTGTGACTTATATTCGAGCCATAAAGGACACGTATAAGGGGATAACAACAAGCGTGAAAACTCTTGGAGGTAAGACAAAAGACTTTTTTATAAGAATATGTTTATATCAAGGATTTTCCTTGAGTCCATACTTATTTGACTTAGTTTTAGATGTTCTAATAGATCATATACAGGAGGAAATTCTTAAGTGTATACTTTGATATAGTTTTAATTGAGGATTCAAGAGAAGAGGTCAACCGACTCTAAACTAGAGTTATGGAGACACAATTTGGAATC
This sequence comes from Adenanthera pavonina, assembly GCA_026686845.1. NCBI lineage: Eukaryota > Viridiplantae > Streptophyta > Magnoliopsida > Fabales > Fabaceae > Adenanthera > Adenanthera pavonina. The sequence continues at coordinate 1,556,976 of JAIVEN010000019.1, read as the reverse complement.
AAAAAGCTTCCACTTGCGTAGAAATAAAACAAAATATATGCATTGCAAATTTAACAAGAGGGCTGTTAGAAATGACTCAGAGGTAAAAATTGGGAAGCAAACCATTCCAGAAGTGTCAAAGTTCAAATATTTGTAGTTTATTTTAAAAAGTGATTGTGAAATTGATGAAAATATTATGCATAAGATATAAGTTGGGTGGTTAAAGTGGAGAAAAACTTCAAGGGTTATTTGTGACTGTAAGATCCCTACAAAGTTTAAAGGGAAATTTTACCAAACTGCTATAAGGCCAACAATGTTATATGGCGGTAAATGTTGGGTTTTAGAAGGGCATCAAGAGCATAAGATGTGAGTAGCAGAAATAAGAATGTTGAGATGAACGTGTGGTCATATAAAAATGGATAAAATAAGAAATGATTGTATACGAGGGAAAATTAGAGTAGCACCTATTGAAAAGAAAATGGTAAAAAATATTTAAAATGGTTTGGGATTATACAAAGAAGAGGACAAGAGTAGTCAGTAAGGAGAGTTGATTAAATAACTTAGAGCCCTATCAAAAGACATATAGGAAGGCCAAGAAGGACACTAAGGGGGGTTATAAGGTGTGACTTCTTGATAAATAATTTATCTGAAGCAATAGTATTTGATAGAGCTTATTGGCATCGTATGATCCATGTAGTTGACCCTACTTAGTGGGATAAAATTAATGTTGTTGTTGTTGTTGTTATTGTGATGCTTGGAATGAACAAAAACATTGTGCTTTTTCACATAAACCATGCAACCAAAAAAATGGAAAAACATGATTTTTTGAAATATACATTTGATATATAAAATTTTTAAAAATGAAAGATAAAAAAATAGAGTAGAATAACCTTTATTATCTTATACAAATAATATTAAAAAAATAGTAATAGGCAATAATCATAAAATATATAATTGACAAAAAAATATAGAAGGGTACTATCTATTTTTTGTTTTGTTTTGCTAATGATGTGCTAGAGATGTATTTTGAAAGATTATCTGATTCTAGGTAGTGTAACTAAACAAAGTTTCTATGTCTATTTATAAAAGGAGCACTCCTATAAAGGAGGGGAGAAAAATGTACGTTTGGTTCAAAGGTTGACATTACAACATCTCTGACTTTGTAAAAGAAATGGGCATTGTAACACCTTATTTTGGGATATTTTTCCCATAAATTCTGCCTTATTTGAAAGTAAAAAAAAGGTTTTTAAGAACTTGAACCAACTAGAAACCTTAAAATTGTCAAATTTGATTTCATGCATTGTTCACATGATCGCATAGCAAATTTTGAAAAATCATAATGAAATGCTCAGAAATCATTTCATTATGGTTTAATTCTCTAAAAATTGTGCACATCCTGGATTTCATGGAAAAAAATATGAAACTAGAATTTAAATGTGTCAATTCATACAATTTATTCATCCAAATTTGTTGTATATTTTCTGCTTCCAATTTTTGTCTAGATTCTAGCTCTTAAATTTAAAAATTCATAACTCATAATTCTTAGGGTTTTTTTGTGCTTTCTTTACATCAATTGAAAGTGCTACATGTTTAATTTTTAAACATATTTATTTTATACATTTGTTCAATTTGTACAAGGCAGAGCATTACTTTAAATCACCATAGATCAAAATAATCCTTTACTAAAATAGTTTTAGCAAAATATGTATAACTCTTAGTATACAACTCCAAATACATTCAAACAATGGCATATTGAACTTAAAATATAGATCTTTCTATACATATAAACTATTAAATTTTTGGAGTATTACATGACTTTATATAGCCCTTCAAAGTAGATAATTATTCTAATCCAGAAACGGTTCTAGTAACCACTTTTACTTCTAACTTTATTACTTTCATGAATCATAATTTCTCACATACTGAGCTAATTGACTTATAATTTTTTTTGGCTTAAAGCTCATCATTTTCCTTAACTAGAGAAATTATACTTTAACTAGTTCTCTTTACTATTTCTTGCTATAATATTTTTAAATAATTACATGCCATAACTTGTCATTAGAAAGGTCATACATGCATTGGTAATTCTCAATCTCATAATTCATTCACCATTAACTGGGGAGGGTGTGGGTTGAAGGTGGGAGGCGCCCTCACCCCCTTCACTTCCTGCATCTTCCCTTAAATATGTGTGTGTATATATAGATATATATAACGTGAGGCCAAATGTGTATATATTATTATTGTGTGTGGGTAGTGTATGTTATATATATATATATAATATACACTACACACAAAATAAATATAATATATATACATTACATATATTATTGATATATTTAAAAAACAAATAAAATATATATTATTAGTTTATTAAAATATTTTTTCTATTGACTAATATTAACTTTTTATATAAAAAAGAATTGATACTTCTATTTATATTGTACATGATAATCCATTTTTATGAAATTGTTTGGATTTAGTTATCATAAAAATACATTTACATAAATATAGATTTTATTTTTTTTATTTAATTTTTATATAATATTAATTAAGAATTGTTTATGTTAAACATATAGTTTTTTAAATATTTATATATGTTGATTTATTTTTATAAAATTTGAGAATGTATACTATTTTTTTGTTCAAATATCAATGTACAATGTTAAATGTAAATGTATTAAAAATACAAGCTTTTAACATTTTTTTATAATTTTTTTATATTAATATATTACATTTATAGTTTCGCTTTGTGTGTGTGTATATATAATTTTTTAAAATATTATATAATGTACATAATTTATCATTTCATATTTTTTATAAGTTATATCATTATTTTGAATAATTAATTATGATAAATATTTAAAAATTAAATTAATAATACAAAATAAGCACTATTTTTAAAAATTCCCCCCCTCCCCCCCGGCGGGGGCCGCCTGAAAAACAATGTTTAGGCTACATCCACCCTAACCATTTATTATGCCATTTCATATAACATATAACATCATACTTGACAAGTTACACATATTTAACTTGACCTTACCTAAATACTTTTACATGACATACTTTATAAACTAATAGCATTAACAGTCATAAATATTAGCTTGCTCCCATCAGTTTCTCCTTCCTTTTGGTCATCATTCCTTACAATCTTTATACTTAGCAAAGTATAGTACTTAGGAGGATAAGATTCAGCATCTCGGTAATAAACTTGCACATGTTAATACATCAGTACATAACATAAAAACATTTAATAATAGTGCACAAGTTCATAAAGCATGCAAAAGATCATGTTCGCTAATAAAATTTTGGCAGTATAATGGCTTAAAAATAGGGTACCCTGGGCAAAGTCCTCATCAAATAAATAACCATCAAGTCTAGTAAATAGTCAAAGTAGTAACATGGCAACATTATCATATCATAAAATATGTATAAACATTGTGCAATAATACAAAAGTAAGACAAGAATACTACCTGAGAGCATTAACTTTTTCTCTTTAAATTTGAATTCACTTGCTTGGATCCTTTTCCAATCACTTTCTTGCATCTTCCTAAGTCTAAAAACATCAACATGACCATGCTAAATCATCTTATTCTTAATTAATTTATTTAAGGTTCACTTGAACCCTAACTTTTTATCATCTTTCATAATAGCTTTTCCTCTTAAACCCTTAACCTTCCTTGACTAATTTGGACTCATTGGAATCATTAGAATCATCAAATTTCAAGCCTAAGATCATTTTCCTTTTTGACCAAATGATATGCCTTAGAATTTCATATTTTGCATCTTTGCTTTAATCTTGAAACCATAACTTGTCCTAAGGTAAAACCACCATAAGAAATCCATTTTTAGCATCATTTTCATGAAATTTCCAATCCTTTATCACTTACCAGTCTGGCAAAAAATAGGATTTAAAGAGAAAGAAGTGGCTTTTTATGCAACTTGCTTAAAACTCATTCAAACTTGCTTTTCTTGTATTTTCTCATGCTTTCTCTTAAATTTTATGAATGAAAACATTTCCTTTCCCTTTCCTCTTACTTGGCTGAAATCTAGACTTAAGAAAGAGGAGAAGAAAACTCAACTAAACCAAGCCAAAAAACTTGAAACTAAAACCAGAATACCTTGGAAGTTTAAGAGACAGGAACTTATCTAAGTTGGCTTGATTTCTTCTCTTCTTTCTTCTTCTCTCTTCGTTCTTTCTTTCTATCTAAGCTTTATGAACACTTTCTCTCTCTTTCTCTCTCTCTAATTTCATCCAAAATGAAGAGGAATATATAAACATCAAGCTTCCACTAAAATCATCCAAGTGTGTGGCCAAAATTAATTACTTACTCGAGTTGGCTTCCTAAAGCCTTTCAAATATTAAAATATTCCTTCAAAACATGTGAAGAATTTCAGCTACTAGGAGAGGAGGGAGTGTCCTTTATACTATATATTTTTCTTAGTTCAAATATATCTTGTATTGATTACTTTTTATCTTGACTTTAAAAGTATTTTTACAACATTTTATAATACTATATATTCCTTTACCTATACAGAAATAATCTAGTTTGGGATTTGTATTAACTTAATATCCTACCAAAAATGTATTTATGTAGGGCCACATACTTTTCTTTTTACTTTTTCTTTATTTGTAAGGTCCACATTACTTTTTCTTTTTTTTATATAATTTCTGCTGCATTCTTCAATCTATTTCATTTCAATATGATTCTTTTAGCCTCAATATATTATTCCATTAGATCAGCATCTCATAAGGTCCATTTTGACATCATAATCATACATTTCAAAATTTATGAAAATTACTAGAAAGGACCCAAAATTTTGGATAATTACACTTAAGATTCAATATTTTGAATTAATTATAATTGAGGCCCAACATGTAAAATGCCTATTTTGCCCCTTTGTGGTATTCATTTATCACTTCAATACAACATCTTTTCCAATAATACTTTTCTCATATTCATTCAAAGTACATCATAATTATCATTTTACATAGTTTTGAAATTTGGGATCTTACAGGCACTTCCGAAGATTGTTTCTTTTTATCAATCATTTCCTTAGCTCTCTTCAAATATTCCAAAGGATCATAATAGTTTCTTCCATAATATGATACTTGGAGCAAAACCATGCTAGATGTATTACCCACTTTGCTTCTAGACTAACACCTAAACATACTAAGAGGGAAAATAACTTTGAACTAACAAATCTAGGATTAGCATATAAAAGAAGCCTAACTTATGAACAGTGTATTTATCTAGTTTCTATTGTTTTATAATAGATTCTTTTTTTTTTCCCTCAATTTTTTGTGTGTACTTCTTTTCCTCTATTTATGTTTTTTGGTAGGAACTTTTTTTCCTCAATATATTTCTACTTAACATGATTAACTTAAAGAAGCCCAAGACATTTGTAGATCAAGCCCAAATACAATGATCAAGACCAAATAAGATGAATTTATTTGTTTCAAAAATAAGTCCAAAAAGAGCTTAACAAATTCTTTCCATAATGTTTAAAATTTAATTAGGGGCAGTTTTCAATATAAACATGGAAAAAAATTTAGTATCTTAATTTAGTTTTAAAAATAGTGTAATAAATGAATATCATCAACATATTATTGCATTTTTAACTAATATAGTGAAATACTTAAAAATTATTCCAATTGATAAATTTGAAAATTTCCAAGCTCATGTAACATGAGAAATATCTTCACATTTACATGATTAAAGGTTAAAATATACTTTTGATCCTTTAACTTCAAAATATATTTCACTTTAGTTCTTAATTTCATTTATTTTAACTTCTAAAATATAGTAAAAAAACTTCCTAATATTAACACCGTTAAATGAATTAACTATAAATAATGACTTAGCATCTTTAAAAGGCAACTAATTAATATTATTTTATATTTATTAATTTTATGATTATAATCATTAGCCCAAAACTTATAATTATAATAAAAATAATTTTAAAATATTATAATAAATAATTATAACCTTAAAATTAGAATCTAAATTACATTACCACGGTAATTATAAAATCTTAAAATAAAACTTAACTTTAAAATAAATAATTGTTTTAGAGTCTTAAAACTAATAACTATAATGTAAAAATAAATTAATATAAATTGAATTGCATCTTTAATTCTAGTTATTTTTCCTAATTGTTAATGTGAAAGACCCAAAAAAGCTTGGGGATACAATTTTTGTTTTATTTCTTCATTAATTTTTAAGTTATATTTTTAATTTTAAGCCTTTAAAATAATTATTTATTTTAAATTTAGGTTTTATTTTAATATTTTATATTTATTTTAATGATGTAATTTAGATTTTATTTTAAAGGTGATAACTATTTATTATTAGGATTTGAAATTATTTTGATTATAACTATAAAATGTTTTTGCCAATGGTTATAATTATAATATTAATAAATATATAATACCATTAATTATTTGTTTTTTAAATATGTCAATTTATCATTTATAGTTAGTTATTAAATAGTATTAACAAATAGGATGTATTTGACTACATTTTAGAAGCTAAAGGATCATAATTAAATTAAATAAAATTAAAGGATTAAAATGAAACATGCCTTAAAGTTAATGATCAAAAGTAGACTTTAGCCCTTGATTAAATTATCACTATTTTTAGAATCTAAAATAAAAATTTAGTAATATAATTGCTTTAATAGGAGATATTTTGAAAACTATATTTAATAGTTCAAGTAGGAGAAAGATATCAATTTTTCTGCATATCGACAAAGAAATTTTATTAATAACCAAAACATAAGTACAAATATCACTATATTGAACCAAGAGTTTTAATAATTCTAAACAACCAGAGTTTGAAAAGAAAAAATTGAAGAAGTATAAGAGCAATCAAGTGAAGAAATCCAAGAAGAAATAGATGAAGAATTAGTTGTTATGATCTCTCACTTTGTATACTAGGTAAAAGGCTTTGATTTCATTCCCACTACGTTTAAATATGTGTTTTTCATGTTATCCTATGTTAACATATGTTAAATTTGAAAAATGCTGACTAACAGACAAATTTTGAACTTTTAAACTTTATATACTTCGTTAAAAATTCAAACTTTACTGATTGAAATTCAAAGTTATAGAGATGTTACCTCTGATAGGCGAATTTCAAGTGTTGAAATTCGAATTTCGAGTCAAGCATAGTTAAGAAAATGTTCAAAATTCATTTGAAGTCATATCAAAATTTATCTGATATTAGAGTGCAAAAAGAGTTTGAGAATAATCTCTCTGACAGGCGAATTTTGAATTTCAAAATTCAAATTTTGGAGTTTAGACTTCTAAGTCTGGTTAGAGATCTCTCTAACAGGTGAATTTTGAAAGTGTAAAATTTAAATTTTGGAAAGAAGAACTTTTGTGCCACGTTAAGCTAAGCTCTGACAGACTAATTTTAGCTTCCCAAAATTCAAATTTTTAGTGCGCATTAGAAACATGAGACAACTCTTTACACTCAACAAATGCACTTTGAATATAAAAATTTATATGTTTTAACATGTGATATATTTGACAAAATAAAAATTCAAATTTCAGTGTGTCAGATGCATTGAATGCGGTTAGTGAATAGATAGTTTTGTAGAGTAACCATTGGGTAACGTCTCTAACAGCTAGATCTTATGTTTAATAACTAATTTAGTCACAAATCTATAAATAGAACTTAATTTGAAGTTTTGGGTAACGAATTTATGCTGTAAATACTAAAATTCTGCTAAATTTTTTAGTCAAAGCCTCTAACCACTTAAACCTCATTTATTGCATCTCAATTGTTTTATTTACTCTGTATTAGAGAGTTTTTCATCCTGTACAAAATTTTTTCTTTATCTGGAAGAAGGATTTTCTTGTAATGGATTTTCACAAGGGATTTGGGAAACACTTTATTAGAGTGAAGAGTGTGAATTTGATAGCTCTTTGAACAAAGCATTAGCTTGTACTTGTTGAATCAAGAGTTTTGATGATTCCAAACCAGCATACAAGAGCTTGGATTGAAGATATCAAAGGAGCTCAAAGTGTTTCAAGTGAAGGATTTCTAAGTAATTGGTGCTAGATCTACTGTAGGATCTTTAGCTTTAGTTATGAATGGGTAAAAGATTTTGATTTGAGGAAAAGATGTTTTTAAACCTTGATTTTATGTTAAATCTTGACTCATTTGAAAAACACCCACAAATAGACGAAGTTTGAGAAATTTAAACTGAACTGTCATATGGGACATTCGAACTTTGCCTTTGGAAATTCGAATTTCAAGCTAAAACTGAACAAGTCTGAAGAGATGTCTCTCTGTCAGACGAATTTTGATTCTCTAAAGTTCGAATTTTCATATGAGTCTGAAAGAAGCCTTTAGTGACAGACAAACTTCAAGTCTTCAAAATTCAAATTTCAAACAGAAAGCAATTTGTGAAAACTAAAGAAATTCGTCTGAAACAATGTTAAAGTTCATCTGAAATCAAGATGAAATTGAGTTTCAAAAATACTTTCTGACAGACGAACTTCGGCTTTCCAACATTCAAATTTTCATATAAGTCTGAAAGAAGCTTCTTTGAAATAGATGAACCTTGTGTCTTCAAAATTCGAATTTCAAACAAAACACAACTTATGAAAATGGAAGAAATTCATCTGAAACAATGTTAAAGTTCATCTGAGATCAAGAATAATTTAAGTTTCAAAACTACTTTCTGTCAGACGAACTTTGAACATTAAAATTTGAATTTCAGAAGCCAAGGGTGTGAGTCTGTTGGAATGAAATGTTGACATACGAATGACAGGGTTTTGTAACTTCGAATGTTGAAGTTAGTCTGAAAAGAATCTCTCTGACAGACGAACTTCACTCTTTCAACATTCGAATTTTGAAGAAAGTGAACTACTGTGCCTCCTTGAACGTACTGGGAACAGACGAATTTTGGGCTTACAAAATTCAAATTTCGAGGGCACTGTAGAAAATTGAAAACACTGTTCATACTTAACAGAAAAACTTTCTTCTTGAAAATTCGTATGTCACAATGTGAAAACATTTTATAAGTTTCAACATTCGAATTTCACTTCATGAACAGACGAACTTCGTGCTATAACGTTGGAAGCTTTAACCTTCGGTTCCTTCGAAATTCGTCTGCTGACCAACCAAAATTCGAATTTCAGTATGTCAGAAACATTAAATGCGGTTGGTAAACGGATAGTTTTTCAAAGTAACTGTTGGATAACTTCCCCAACGGATAGATTTAGTCTCCAACGGATAGTTAAGACCAAAATCTATAAATACAATATCATTTGAAGTTGTGGGTAATGAATCAAACTTGTATATACTGAATTTCTGCTAAATTCTCTTCTCAAAAGCTTTTACCTTCTCAACTTCAATATTTGTACTTTAACCTTCATATCTACTCTATTCAAGAGAGTTATATCCTTGTAAACAATCTACTCTTCATCTATAAGATAGATTTACTTGTGAGGGGAAATCACAAGGGGATTGAGAAGCACATTGTAGAAGTGCTTGGAGAGATTGAGAAAGCTCCAGAAACAGAGCATACTCGTTGTACTATGGCATTAGCAAGAAGCCCGTTGAATTCTTGCTGTATAGTGAAAAATCTCAAGAGTTGTCTTGGGGACTGGACGTAGGTCAAGTGGATAGACCGAACCAGGATAAATTACTGAGTCTTCTTCTCCTTATCTTTACTTTTTAGCTTACTCTGTTTTATATGCTGCTTCCATTACACTGTGCTATCTTCACCCATTTCATTTTGTGCAGAAAAATTTCAATCTTCCCAATTCACCCCCCCTCTTGGGAAGTCAGCCTTGCTAACAGTACTGTGGCATTGTAAGGAACTAACTGAATTCTTGCAAGATAGTGGAAAATCTTAAGTGGTGACTTGAGAACTGGCCATAAGTCAAGTGGTTAGATCAAACCAAACTAAATTTTTGTGTCCTTTCCTCTTTCATCTTGCATTTGGTTTATTGCTCTATACTCTATTTTTTGCAAAACTTCTACCATCACTATTCTATCACATTTTTGCAGAAAAATTTTGAACTTCCCAATTTACCCTCTCTTGGGAAGCCAGCAAATCTAACACAATAGTTGAAACCAAAAAAGGAAAAACAACCTACATACAATCTAGAAACAAAAGAAACATCTAGATACAACTTAAAGCACACAAACATTAACCAATCCCTATTTTAAAAGCAATGGTAGGCTTAGCACAATAGTTAGAACATGAATCTTCAAAACAATCTCCTCATAGATTTTAGATGAGGAAGATGTTGCCTTATATAATATTTTAAAATTTTTACAAGATGTTTAAGGTTCAATATTTTAGAATCTATAAGAAATTGCAAAAATGGGTATACATCATTTTGTATGAAACAGGGCAAAGAGATCAATTATCTTAGTTGGAAGGATAATGGAAAAAATGACAATTTTTCCCTAGAAAAAGAAAAAGAAAACAAAGAAAAAGAAAATGGAAAAAAAAGAGAATAGGCAGTGGACATGTGTGCAGTAAGAGAAGAAGAATTAATAAATTTTGGAAAAAATTACATCTAATAACTTGGAAGTTTTAACAATTGTAAATTTGTCCTAAGTTAAGGGCATTTTTATAAATATAAAAAATTATAGTCAAAATAAAGTTCTCAATGAGTTAAGTCTAATAAAATATACTATGAAATTTGTTCAGATTAAAATAATATTTATTGGATAATTATGATTTAATATTAATATTTTACCTGATAAAAGTTAGTTTGAATTGCACGAAAAGACAGTATTAATTCAAGAAAAATTAGTGAGCTGAGCTAAAATATATTTTGGGTTAAGATAATAATTTATGATCAAAAGCAATTATTGCCTAATCCTATATCAGTATAATGATAATTTTGATAAAAATACTCAATCGGTAGAGATAAATTTAATTAGTAAAGGATATTTTGCTCTATTAAACTTTATGAAGCAATTTTTGGCCAAAAAGAAGATGAATCACATTAGAACTCAGATTTGGACCCAAAAGGAATTAATTAAAAATGCTTTTTGCAAAAGAAAGGCAAAAAGTAAAAAAAAAAAAAGTTATGTTATGACTCATACTACTTAATTGCTATCATAACTTATCTTCTCCGCTTCTCCAACATGTCTGGAATAGAGGAGGGAAAGAGAGGAAGAACACCAAAAAGCCTAAGAGAAAAGGAGAAGCTTGAAGGCAAAGTTGAAGCACCAAGTTGCAAAGTAACTGCTTATTTAAGATTTGAAAAAGGAAGGGAATTTTATGATTTTGACCCCAAAATGGATTCCTTGGGTCCAAAATAGGTTAGAACAAATATGTTGTACAAGAAATTTCTGAAAGGATAGTTAAATGAGATTTTAGGATTTTCTATGTACACTTTGTAGATGTGATCATAGAATCAGTGGTTAATGTCATTATTTTATGATACAATAGGATTCAAAGAAGTGTTAGAAGACTACAAAAAAGTGCCCACAAAGTCTTGGGTTCATTGTAAAGTACAAAGATAGTTAATTTACCTATGTATACCTATGTATTGTCATTGATGTTGCTTGGTTTGAATGATGCATTTAATGTTTAAAATATTGTCTTGTGATAATTTGTCATTGTTGGTTGGGTTGTTTGAGGGTCATGTGACCTTGGATATGTCCAAATACAAGGGAAAGTGATGTCCATATTTTTATAAAATAGTTGTGCCAACATGTTTTGATTGAATTCTTGATGTATTTTTTATGAAACTTGCAATATATATGATAATATGTAAGCATGATGGTGGTTGCTACTGAGATTCTTTGAATCTCATTCTTTTCCAGTTGTCTAACAAATTTTAGGTTTAAGTTATGGTAAGATTTCCTAAGAAAGCAAAGGCAAGGAGAAGCAAGTTAATGTTCAAGATAATGAACTTAGGTTGATACTATTATATGACATGTTATGTAAAATGTGAACACCCCATTTTGTCTGGGCATTTTACAAAAAATGACAAAAAAAAATAGTAAAATAAAATAAAATAAATAATAAATAATAATATATAAATGGAAAAAACAAAAAATAAAGAAAGGAAATAAAGGAAAACAAAAATGAAATAAAATGAAAAAACTAAAACACAAAAAAAAAAAACTAAAACCAAGTTAAAAAAAAAAAAAGAAGGGAACTAAAATCAAGTGAAAAAAACATGTTTTGGGCGAAGACCACGAGCCCAATTAAGGGCTCGTGGACTTGGAGCCCAAAGGGCCATGCCCTAACCAGCTAAGACAGGGGGACCACAGAGACTGAACACACGGAGAAAAGAAAAGAACAGGGGCGAGACTGAAAAGCAAAAGAAAGGGACGCTGGGCAGAGCACACGGCGACTGGGGGAAGCGTGAAGCAGAGAAAAAAAAGAAACCGAGGGAGCACGCAATCAGATAGAAAAGGAGAAAGGGGCAACGGGCAGAGGGAGCGAGGAGAGAAGACTGAACTGAGAGAGAGGGAGCTGCATTGAGGAGGACCGAAAAAAACAGAGGGGAGCCCAGCCGTGCGAGAAACCGAAGGAGGAGACGGAGAGGGGACTTCAATCGGAGACAAAACTGGAGGGAAGAGACCGCGAGATTGAGGGGTTTGAATAGAAAACAGGGGAGAGACCGGAGACATGCTCGTGAGACCAGATCCGAGGACAGATGGAGTGAAGCCAAGGACGGGGGAGGAATCCTGAAAAAAAACCTAAGGGCAAGATTTGGGAGCCGCGGAGCAGACCGGTGGAACAGGGGACGAATTGGCGTTGGAACCTCAGAGTGGTGAGGGCAAAGGAGAGAGTCCAAGAACCCGAACCCGTAAGCCCGAGGAGGAAACCGGAGAGGTCTGGACACCGCGAAGAAGGGGGAGGCAGTGGGGAACGAGCACGGTCTGCTTTCTTTCTCCGGTGACACTGGGGTTAGTTCGTTTATTATTTTCTTTTGGCTTCAGTTTGGTTTTCTGGGTTTGTCTCCATGAAAAGGGGCCTGTGAACCTGTGTGGAATGGTGTTCTGAGTGTTAAATCCGTGCTATGTTCGAGTTAACACTTTAGCTATGTTTAAACCATGTCCAAATCCTTTTTCGATTGGTACTCTGTCCTTAAGGAATTTTGTGCTGCTAAGGAGTGCTTTCTGCCGTGAACTCTTGCTTGGATATTTTGCTGTTTAGGATGTCCTGTTTCGCATATATCAAAATGGGGGTTATTTGGTTGCTGTCTACATCCTATAATTTGACCTGATTAATTGATAGAATTTGCCGAAGTCGTTACTGGGAATGAAAGAGTGGTTTGGAACTGAGAATGGCATTAGCCTGGCAGTCCTAAGCTTCATAATCAAGTTAGGAGGAAAGGGTTTACGCATTATGGGTCTTCTGTGTTATTTCTGTGATTTTTTTTTTTGGTGTCATGTTCAATGGGTCTGGGATTATATATTGGGCCCAAGCTCGTTAACTAAGATGGGATGCGTCCTTGGGCCTATGAGTTTTGGGAAGGACACTAGTCCATGAGCCTTCATGAAACCTAGGGGATTGCTATTGGGCCATGAGTTTTGGCTGGACCCATGTGTTTCGGTTAAAGTCTTAGGAAAGCTACTGGGCCCATGAGTTTTGGGCAAGGCCATAGGATATAATTTTGGGCCTGCGAATCTTGTCTTCTTTCATTTTTTTTTGGTTGTTGTTGTTGTTGTTGTTTTTTGTTGTGGTTTTGTCTTAGTATGGGCCTTGTCATCAGAAGCCCATAATAAGAAATTACACATGGTAAGTCCAAGCGAATTTTTGGTGCCTAAAGTGCGTTTTCTTGGCTAAAAAAAATAAAATAAAATAATAATAATAAGAAAAAGAAAAAAAAATTGGTCACGAAGGTTTTCAGAATTTTCGCAGACCCTTAAAATAATTGCACCGTGCGAGCCTACGGGGCTGTTCCAGTGTATTATGAAGGCACGCTTATAATGGGTCCCAATGACCTTTCTATTCAAAATTTTATTTTCTTATAAAGATAAAAATAATAATAAAATGAATAATAGAAATAATCGATTTGGTAACCACACCACGTGAAGTTTTTGGGAACTCACGCAGGTATTCGGGTTTACTGAGTTTGTCACGTGAGATTGTGAGTCCGCTAGATATACCAGTTAAACAACTTTTTAAGAAAATAATCATATTTCCAAAATAAAATAATGTGACAAGTTTTTTTCAAATTTTATTTTAAAATATTTAATAAAGGTATTACATGGCATTTTAAAATGTAATAAAACCTTTGTACCGTGAGGTTTAGAACTTCTGCAGGTAATTAAGGAATTGATCTATCGGGCATGACTGTGAGTCCGCAACAGGTGGGTTAATTTTCTTTATTTGAAAAATTTACAAAAGCAAAAAAAAAGGAAAAATAAAAATAAAAATAAAAGTACAAAAATATATTATTTCAAAAATTAAAAATTAAATAAAAGCATTTTTTTTTAAAAAAAGAAAATAAAAATAAAAGAAAAGTTTTCAAAGTGAAATAAGATAAGAGTAAGTAAAATGGAATTAAATTTTCTTTTGCAAATTAAAACACACCAACTCAATCTCAGAAAATTGTTTTGTTTGCAAAAAGTTAAATTATTTTTCATTAATTTTCTCTTATTACAAAAAATTAAAAAATATCAACTAACAGACACGCATTTCTAGCCCGAACTACGTGGACTTTGATCCCCATCGTAGGGTACGTAGGCCCCAGGCTCTGATCCTGGGTCAAGTCCGCCTTTGTAAATAAATAAATATTTTCTAATTTATTTGATGTTTTTTCCTTAATTTAATAAATATTACCCAATTTATTTTCTCAATCCATTTTCCTCAGTTTTCTTAAATATCCTTAATCTTAATTTATTTTCTATATTTTGTTTCCCAAACCTTCTTAATTTCTTTTTCTCTACCCATTGTCTCGCATGTGTGTTATAAAAGGAAAACCAAAATATTTTTAAAGCCATATTAATTTACACAATCAACGTAAGGTAACCGTTCTTAGGAACGGGTGTTGTGGGGTGCCTAACACCTTCCCCACACACAATCGACTCCCGAATCCAACTCTGGTTGAGCAGATCATCATTTTCCTCTCAGATTCGGTTTCCCAATATTTTCCTCAAAATTTTGGTGGCGACTCCTCACAAGTCGGTTTTCACTCGAAAACCAGATTTGTTCTCTGTTTTCCTTCCATCGCATTTTTCGGGTGTGACATAAAATCTTATGGGATATAATCATGCTAGGTTTTCATGTTAATATGTTCCTCTAGGTTTACTATGGAGTATCATGTAAGATAAAGGCAAGATATGGCTACTTATGATGCATATATTAGTGAATATTTTGGAAAGTTGGAAGAATTCATGAGACCTTTCTGACCATTGTTGGAAAATCAAAGTACTACATAGACCTTTGTATGTTCAATATATCAGTGTTTTATATGGTTGAAAATTAGACATGTGTAGCTTTCCATAGACACAAAAATTACTCAATTTCAAATTGTTTATGATTTATGATGAATTTTCAAATTTATTGTTAGAATCAGGAATTTTAAAAAATGATCATTGCTATAGTGAAATTTATACAAATTTACTGTGTAAATTGGTCAGGTATTTGTCCTGTTTAATATTTTTTCCATGTATAGAATCTTTTAAATTATTTTTGGAGACTTGAATCACCTTAATATGATTTTTCATTTATGAATTTTTAAAATTTGTTGGGTAAAATGAGCTTAACCAAAGGAATGGTACCTAGAATCTTAAAAAATTGGTTTAAGTTATTTTATATAATCAAGCCTCTAATCATATATTAATAGACTAAAATAAAGCCAAATACATGGGAAATGAGTTTGAATATAAGGTATGACACCTTACTCAGCCATCCATCAGGATACATCTTCTTTGTGCCAAGAGCTGCTAAATGGTTAGCATCTGAATTACCTTGGTGAGCCACCAAGGAAAAAGACACACGAGACAAATACTGTTTTAAAGAAAAAATATCTAATAAAATAGATGAAGACTACCACTCACAACTAAAGCCAGAATTCAACATGCACATCTTCTAAAGGTTTTCACAATCTATCTTAGCCACTATAGCATTACTAGGAAATCCATCACATATCAATAAAGCTTTCATAACAACAAGACATACAGTCATAAATGTAGAACTAGATTTAATAGAAAGAACCATACCTCCAAGAAGCTCACTGGAAGAGTTTTTGCAAACTACTCCTACTCTAGCTTGTCCACAATGCTTAATAAAAGCACCATCAACATTTATTTTCACCACTCTAAAAGGGGGAGCTCAATTTCTCATTATTGCAAATGGTGATAGATTTCCTAGTAAAATTTAAATCCGCCACTTTCCAGAAGTCACCAATCAACTATTCATAGCATCTAATCACCTTTTTAGCCTCTATAGCAGACTTATTAAAAATATAATCACACCTCATCTTCAAGACATACCAGCATAAACCTGCAACTAGGGCTTTCTCATAATTCCCTACATCAGCTTCTTTGATAAACAACTCTTCAATGTTGAATCAGAAGTGTTGATGATTCCAAATAACTAAAACTTGGAAGGAGAATATCAAAAGAGTATGGAAGGATAAAGTAAAAAAATCCACTGAAGAACAAGTAAAGATTTAGTTTTTAGGATTTTTTACTATGGATACAAGGTAAAAAGCTATGAATCTTACTTATTTAAATTACTACAATGTTTAAATGAGTTACTTCAAAGTTATCAAATGTTAGCATACATTTTAATTGTGAAATATTAGCTAACAAATGAATTTTGGTGTTTAACTCATGTTTATTTTGTGCAAAAATTTTCACTTTGCTTAGAAAAATTTGAAGTTATAAAGGTTTTATCTCTGATAGATAAATTTTGGATCTAAAATTCAAATTTTGAGCTATTCATTGCTAGTAAAAATGTGAAAAATTTGCATGAAAGTTAATCGAAATTCAAATGTTGGTGAAGTTCAAAGTCACTTCTTCTGACAAACGAACTTTGAGCTTCAAAGTGTGAATTTTGAAGTGAGAACTTTTGAGTTTTGTTAGAGCATGTCTCTGACAAATGAACTTCGCAGTTTAGCATTCGAACTTTATAGAGAAGAACTTTTGTGTCATGTTGAACATACCTCCAATAGACGAATTTTGAAGTGCTACGTGAAAATATGAGACAACTATTCAATCTCTTCAGATACACTTCTAATATGAAAATTCGTATAAATTAACATGGGGTTATCTTTGGCAAAATCAAAATTCGAAAGCCACATTGTAATAGACAAATTTCAAAGTTCAACATTAAAGTCCTTAACTTTCAGTCTTTGCAAAATTTGTCTGTTGGATCCTCAAAATTCGAATTTTGGTGTGTCAAACACATTAAATGCGGTTGGTGAACAGCTATTTTTGCAGAGTAACCATTGATTAATATCTCTAGTGGCTAGATCTTGTATCTAATGACTAGTTAAGTCACACTATAAATAGAACTTCATTCAAAGTTGTCAGTAACAAATTTAAGTTTGTTATTGCAAAAACTCTGCTAAATCCAATGAAGAACATGAGAAGACTTAGTTGTTAGGATCTTTCCATTTGTAATATGGGTAAAAAGCTTGGATCTTTATTTATTTAAGTTACCACAACAGTTAAATATGTTATCAAAGGTTAGCTTGTGTTCGAATTGAAAAATACTGGCTAACAGACAAACTTTTGCTATTGAATCATGCTTATTTTTGTGCAAAATTTGAACTTTGCTTGGTAAAATTCAAAGTTGTAGAAATTTTGCCTTTGATAAACAAATTTCAGCTCTAAAATTCAAATTTTGAGCTAAGCGTTGTTAATAAAAATGTGCAAAATTCGTCTGAAGCTCAGTTAAAATTCAAGATTTAGTAAAGTTCAAAGTAAGTTCAATATCACTGTCTCTGAGAGAGAAACTTTGGGCTTTAAATTGCAAATTTCAAAACTAGAACTCATGAGTCTAGTAAGAGCATGGCTTTGATAGACGAATTTCAGAATTCAAGATTCAAATTTCAAAGAGGAGAACTTTTGTGCCAAGTTAAACAAGCCTCTGATAGACAAATTTCAGCTTCTAAAATTCGAATTTCGTATGTACTATGGAAACATGAAACAACTGTTCAGACTCAACAGATGCACTTTGAATATCAAAATTCATATGTTCTAACATAGCATAACTTTGATAGACTAAATTCAAATTTCACTATTGAATAGATAAACTTTGAAAGTTCAACATTAAAGATCTTAACTTTCAGTCTCTGCAAAATTTATCTATTAACACACAAAATTCAAATTTTGGTGTGTCAGAGGCATTAAATGCAGTTAGTGAATGGTTAATTTTGCAAAGTAATCATTGGTTAATATCTCGAACGGCTAGATCTTGTGTCTAATGACTAGTTAAACTACAAATCTATAAATAAAACTTTATTTGAAATTGTGAACAAAGATTCTAATCCTATTTATGCAAAAACTCTGTCAATTTTTGAGTCACAACTTTTTACTCTCATACTTCATTTATTATACTTCAACTTTCATATTCACTATAATCTAGAGAGTATTTATTCTATGTAAAAATCTTTTTTTCATCTAGAAGAAGGATTCTTTGTGAGGGGAGTCACGAAGGGATTAGGAAACACTTGTAAGAGTGTTTAAGTGTAGAATTTGAGTGTTCTAAGAACAAAGTACAAGTTTATATTGAGGCATTACAAGGAGCCCATTAAATTCTTACTAATGGTGGAAATCTCAAGTGGTAGCTTGGGGACTAGATGCAAGTCAAGTGGATCAGACCGAACCAGAATAAATTACTAAGTCTTTCTTCCCTTATCTTGCATTTGCACTCTATTTTTTTTTGCAAACTTTTGCTTTCATTGTGAATTTATCTTTTTTTAGAAAAATTTTGAATTTCCTAATTTACTCACCTCTTAGGAAGCCAGCAATCCTAACAAGTGGTATCAGAGCTTGGACTCTCAGTTGAAGGATTTCATCATCTAGGAGAACAAATGTGTGGCTTTGGAGAAAACATACTACCAGAGGGCAACAATACCAATGGACATCCAGGCTTCAGTGGAGAACATCATGGATACTAGAAAATGGGGATGCAAATCTATCTTCAGTATATAGACTTGGAAATTTGATCAGTTATTGAGGAAAGTGACTTTGTGTTTGTGAAGCTACATGATGATGACACATACAAGAAGAAGCCTAAAGAGGAATGGAATGATGAAGATAAGAGGAGGGTTTTACTGAATTTCAAAGCAAAACATTACTTGGTCAGTGCTGTCAACCTGGACGAATTCTATAGAGTTTTCCACTATACCACAATCAAAGGAATGTAGGACACTCTAGAGATTGCAAATGAAGGAATAGTTGAAGTGAGAGAGAACAAATTGAACTCTTGCATTGGTGAATACAAAAGCTTTAGAATGAAGGAAGGAGAGAGTATCAAGGATCTGCATAAGAGGTTCACTTTCATTGCAAATTAACTAAAAAGTCTTAGGAAGGAATACTCATAAATTAAAAAGGTCAAGAAAATCCTCAGAGCTCTACCTATAAAATGACAATCTAAGGTGACAACCATAGAAGAGGCCAAAGGAGAATCAATTATCTCGGTTAGAGCACTCTTTGATAGCCTTGAAGAATATGAGGACAAGATGAAGGCTGTCAAAGATACACGCCATGAGAAGAAGAAGAAGAGTTTGGCACTGAAAGCAGCAGAAGAAGATGAAGAAAACTTTAATGAGGAAGAAGAGCTAGATAAAGAAACTCTTGCAATGCTAGTTTGAAAATTTGGAAAATTTTATGGCAAAAAGAAAAACAAGAAGTTCTTCAAGAAAGGAGTAGGAATAAGCGGTAAAAGGGAAAACAAAAAACCCATAACTTGCTTTGAGTAGAAGAAGTAAGGGCACATCAAATGGAAATGTCTACAATTCCTGAAAAGACAAGAAAATGAAAAGAAAGCTACTGATAAAGGCAAAAAGAAGAAGGCATACATCTCCTCAATCTGGGACAACAACTTAGATGAAGAAGAAGAAGATGGGGAAGAGATTGCCAACATATGCTTGATGGCAAGTGCTATAGAAGGAGCTCAAAATTTATCTGATAGTAAAAATGAAGATGAGCTAAATAATTTTGAACTTTCTTATTCAGAATTACTTGATGCATTTCATGATTTGCATGATGAATTCATCAAGACCGCAAAAGAACTGAAACTGGCTAAGAAGAAGATTAGCAAGCTAGAATCAGAATGTAAAATGCCTGACATTGTATCTCAGCATAAAGTTGAATCTGCCTACTGTGCATCATGCATTGAGCTTAAGAAAAACAATGAATATCTTCTAAAAAATCTAGCTAATCTTACAAAAGGTAAAGATAATGTTGTATGCGTTACTAAGGAGTCAGAGGATTGCACAAGGTAAAGATGGTCTTGGTTATGACCCTTGTGCAGTCAAAGAAAAGATTAAGAAGAAAAATCAAAATTTATATATGAGGTATTTTGTACGTGCAAATGGGTATAGGAAGAAATGTGACTCTTCAAATACTATTGAGACTTATACCCAATCTAAACATGTAAAACAAAAATATTATTTGCATTATTTTCTTCTAGTATCTCAATCTAGCAGTCCTTTTATTACTTGTCACTTCTATAATAAGCAGGGACATATTTCTAGTTCATGCTCTTTAAGGAAAAATGCAATTAGCAAGAAGGTAGAATGGGCTCCCAAAAGTACATCTGCACCTAGGGAGAATGCTACCAACATAAAAGGACCCAAACAAGTTTGGGTACTTAAAAAGAAAGACTAAATTTTGTTTTATAGGTATGTCTTAGAGCTAACAAGAGCAACAAAAGGTATATGGATAGTGCATTCTCAAGACATATGATTGGTGATAAAGAGAAGTTCTTCACCCTTGAAGATAAGAAAGGAGAAAAAGTGACATTTGGAGGTGAACAATATGGAAGGGTGGTTGGCATTGGCATTGTGGGGCAGAAATCTAGAAACATCTATAGAAAAGGTGCTAATTAGTCTCAACCACAACCTGCTGAGTGAGATTTATGCCTATGATAAAGAAAAATGGGTACTATTTGACTTAGAATTCTACTTGGTCATAAAAAAAAGTGATTGCAAGAAGCTTAAAGGGATGGTAACTGCTATACTATTAACTTAGATGAACTTCCTAATCTAGAATCCATGTGTTTAATCAATAAAGATAATGAAAGTTAGTTATGACATAGAATATTAGCACACATTAACATGAACCAACTAAAAAAATTAATTAAAAATGAGTTAGTTACTGGTTTACCCAAAATTTCTTTTGAAAAGGACAGAGAATGTGATGCCTATTTTAAAGGGAAACAAACTAAGTCCTCCGTCAAATCTAAAAATATCATCTTTACATCTAGACCACTACAGTTCCTACATATGGATTTGATAGGTCCATCTAGAGTAAAAAGTATTGGTGGAAATTTATATATTTTAGTAATTGTAGATGATTATTTTAGATTTACCTGGACTTTATTTCTTTCCTCCAAAGATGAGACATTTGATTCATTTGTAACTTTAGCTAAGAAAGTGCAAAATGAGAAAGGTATTTCTATTATGTCTATTAGGTCTGATCATGGAGGAGAATATGAAAACTCAAGTTTATTGGAGTATTGTGAAGAACATGGTAATGAGCATAATTTCTTAGCTCTAGGAATACCTCAGCAAAATGGCATGGTGGAGATGAAAAATAGAACACTAGGCAAAATAGCAAGAGTAATGCTACATGAGAAAGAACTTCCTCAATACTTCTGGGCTAATGTAATAAACACAGCAAACTATACATTATCAATAGAGCATACATCAGACCAATCTTAGGGAAGACACCTTATGAGCTCTACAAAGGAAGGCAAATCTCTCACACCTACATGTATTTGGATGTAAGTACTTCATACACAATAATAGAAAAGAAAATCTAGGTAAGTTTGATGCCAAATCAGATGAAGGTATATTCCTTGACTATTCTAGTAGAAGCAAAGCATATAGAGTATTTAATTAAAGGTCTAAGAACATAAAAGAATTTGTATATGTAGTTTTAATTGAAAATGAAACTATTTCTAAACATGTCTTAGATGAGGATGAATACTGGATATTAACTATACAAGAAAAACTAAATCAATTTGAGAGGAATGAAGTTTGGGGCTTTGTGTCTAGGTGCAATGATCATTCTATTATTGGAACCAAATGGGTGTTTCGAAACAAACTTGATGAGTCTAGAACAATAATTAGAAACAAAGTTAGGATGGTAGTTAAAGGATATAATCAGGAAGAAGGTATAGATTATAAGGATTCTCCTAATCTATACTTATATAAAAGATATAATGTTGTGTCAAATGGATGTAAAAAGTGCCTTTCTAAATGGTTATATCATGGAAGAAGTTTATGTTGACTAACCTCTAGGCTTTGAGAACTCAACAAAACCAAATCATATATATAAAGTTAAGAAAGCTTTTTATGGTTTAAAACAAGTATCTAGAGTATGATATGAAAGACTAATTAACTTTCTGATTGCAAATGGATTCAATAGAGGCAAAGTTGATACAACTCTGTTTACTAAAAAGGAAAACAAAGATTTACTTATTTTTCAAATATATGTTGATGATATCATATTTTGTGCCACTAATAAATTTTGTGCAAGAATTTTTCTATGCTAATGCAGAGTGAATTCGAGATGTCAATGATGGGAAAACTAAAATTTTTCCTTGGACTACAAATAAAAAAATGTGATGATGGCATCTTCCTGAATCAATCAAAATGTCTAAAAGAGTAGCTAAAGAAATTTGGAATGGAAAATGCTAAATTAACGAGAACTCCAATGGCCATTATCATAAAGCTTGATATGGATGAAAAAGAAAAACCATTTGTTATAACTCAATATAGAAGAATGATTGGTTCCTTATTGTACCTAACAGCTAGTAGACCTGACATTATGTTTAGTGTCTGCATGTGTACTAGGTTCCAATCATGTCTCAAAGATTCCCATATAACAATTGTGAAAAAATATTCAGATATTTAATTAGAACATCACAGATAGGGCTCTAGTATCTAAAAGGCAATGAAAAAGACCTTATTGGGTATACTGATGCTGACTTTGCTAGATCCAAGACTCAAAGAAAAAGTACAAGTGGCACATGCCAGTTTCTTGGAGGATCTCTAGTCTCATGGTTCAGCAAGAAGAAAAATAGTGTGGCCCTTTCCACAGCAGAAGCTAAATACATATTTGCTAGAAGCTGTTGTGCTCAAATTCTTTAAATGAAATAGCAACTTCAAGATCTCAAGATTGAGATGAAAGAAATACCTATGAGATGCGATAATCAAAGTACCATCAACATCACAAAGAATCCAGTGATGCATTCAAGGACAAAGCACATTGAGGTCAGACATCATTTCATATGGGAGTACATTCTAAGAAGAGACATTTTGTTGGAATTTGTCCCTACAGAAGATCAACTTATAGACATCTTGACTAAGCCACTTCCAAAAGACAGATATTGTAAAATCTGAAGAGCATTGAGAATGGTAAATCCTAATGAATTGTAAGCAAGCTTCTAATTGAATATGTTTACTTTCGAAAATTAATTTGTTAAGACCAACACTGACTTAAGCTTCAGAGTATGTTTAAAATGTTTTGCAAATACTCCTCATGAACTCATATGATATAAAAATCAATATAATGGAGTATCTCACACTTACTCAGTCAACATCTGCCAAAGAAATATGGAAATTCAAATGTTCAGTGTCTATTTGTAAGTTCAATCCTGTAAAATTCAGATTTTTAAATGCTAATAGACATGTTTCCATGCTTTATCCAATTTGTTAAATGATTTTGCATAGTTAAAATTTGAACTTTAAGCTTAAATAGATGTACTTCAATGACTCACATGCTATATTGGTATTTTAATTCTTTTAAAATTCATCTGTTGATGGGTTGAAATTTGAATATTGTTATATGTGTTTGTCTTGTCTATGTGAGCGACATTCAAATTTTGATGATTCAAAAATTCACATTTTAAACATTTCTTCAAAAAATCACAAAATTTGAATTTTGAATCCTAAAATTTGTTTGTTAAATGTCAATTACTTATTTGCCTCATGTTGAAACTTCAAAATTCGAACTTTGAAGACTCAAAGTTTGTCTGTTGATGTTAAGTATCTGACAGACAAACTTTAATGATGAAAATTCGTGTGTCAAGACAGCTTCTCTATGTTAGTAGGCAACGTAACTAATTGAAATTCAAATTTTGGCCACCAAAATTCGTTTGTCGAACAGTCACATAAGCAAATTCAAAGGGTCACATTCTGAACAAGTGCAACCCTATTCGTCTTTCAACCGAAGTTAATCATCTGCCTTCTTAACCATTCTTAAATTCCTTCAGTTAAAACTTATTTCACACCAATTAAACTTCAACCCAAGCCTTATAAACACCTTCAGAGCATCTTTCAACTCAAATCTCTCATGAAAATGGTCAGAGTAAAAAATGCCAACGTTGGGAAAGAATAGGCCAGGCCCAAACATTCCACCAAATCTTAGTATACCTCGAAGGAAGGAGAAACCTAGAAAAGAAAGGTTGAATCCAACAAAGGAACTCAATCAAAAAGGCAAAAAACAACCGCAAAGGCTGAATCAACGAAGTCAATCTCTGCTAGTGTCCCTTCGTCCAGCACTGAGTCAGAAGAGTTGCAGTTGATTACAGAGCCTCTTTGCAGCTCTGATCAAATCTTGAATGAGTACACCACGAAGTTTTCTATAAAGAAGGTAATAACTCCTCACTGCACCAATTCAAAAGAATTATTAGTTTCCAACAACTTTGATGCTAGATTTTGGATGAGCAAATACAAAAATCTATTGGAAATTAAAGAAAGATATGATAATGAGGTTATTAAGACTTGATATACAACATTGAAATATAATGACAAAAAGAGAAAGTGGCAAGTAACACTTAAATCTAGGAATCTGTGGCTGTCATATGAGAATTTTAATGAGGGTTTAAAGATTCCTGGACAAGAGGGATACAAGATTGATATCACCACTTCCAAATACATGGATGAGGATGATGAAGCAGATGAGGAAGGTGGAGAATTTCTAAATTACAAGGAAAGCAAAATCTTAGATGCTCTCTTTAGAAGGAGTATGAATAGGCCTCCTCTGAAACTTGTGAAGCCTTTTGACCTCAATGTACAAGTGAGAGTCCTGCACTACATAGTATCAAGGATTATTTTCAACAAGGGAGGAAGTTTCAATCTACTCACCAGAGTTGAAGCTCATGTTATGGTAGCTTTGATAAAGGGCAAGATGATCAAATTGGGTCACATAATTCTGCAGAGAATGATCAAGGCCAGAAATCAGAGAAGAGATTCCACTATACCCTATGCTTCTATCATCATTAAGCTTCTTAGATATGCCAAGATTCAGCACTTGGAGAAAGGCAAGAGGAAGCCTACTGAGGTGTTTAAAGAAGAAAAGTTGATGAGAATGGGGGTTGAAAGGAAAAAAGAAAGATGAATTGGGAAAAGAGCTGGTAAATCAGAGGATTTGTTCTATGAAGGGGGAGAATCACAACAACAAGAGGACACATCTGAGGTTGTCATAAACATCCAACCTGCGTCACAACCAACCTAACCAGATGCTCCTCAACTATAGCTTACCTAGCCACCTCAGCCTTCCACTTCATCCACTTGGGCTAAACCTAATACTATAATTGAATTGTATGATAGCCTATGTGTACTAATGTTGAGTATCATGGAAGAACAAAATGCTAAGTTTGCACACCTGCAAGCACAAATCACTGATCTAGCCAAGAACCTTAAAGTGATTGTTAATGCCTATAAAGATATTGGGAACTCTATTCATACCACATCAGCACCACCTCAAACTAAACCCTCAGAACCTACCAAATCTATCTCTCCAAAAGTTCCTAGCCCTTTTGAGATTGATTCTCTTGAAGCTACTGCTACTGATGCTGCCACTGTTGCTACTAATACTACTACTACTCTATAGGCTTCAAGCAATGAAACAAGTCTTGGATCATCTCTAGACTATGCCATAGAGGAAAAAGCCACTCAGGAAGAAGGTTCTCACAAGCCATTAATGGAGGACATTGCAAAAGAGTCAATCCTATCATCTCAATAGACTGAGCAAATGGATAAGCTTGTTACAGGATTCACTACTGCACTAATCATCCAAGTTGTCCTCAATAAGAAAAGAAGCATTGTGCCCTATGTAAACATTGCTGTTATTGCACATGACGCCATAGTATAAGCTCAAAAGAAAAGGCTCGATGAAATGTTTTCTCCAGCTGCTCCTTGACCATCACTCTCTGAATATGGCCTCTTAGAGGAATAACGAGATAACGAGCTAGGCTAGCCACATCCCAGAGGAAAATGCAAGAGCTACTCTATGAATCTGATGATGAAGCTGAGCCATCAGTTTCTCTACCTCAGATACCCTCCTCAGTGCCATTCATACCTGTCCTTCTTCAAGCCATTCCCATAACACAGATACCTCCTGGCTTTGTATATGCTCCAGCTCCTAATGATGCCAAAAAGAGGGAAAAGAAAGATGAGCAAACTGTGAAATCTAAAGCTAAGCAATTAAGCGAAGAAAAAGTGACAAGCAGTAGAACCTTAGGGCTTATACTTAGGATTTTGTATTTGTAATTTCATTTCTATTGAACTTTGAATTTGTGAAAATATTTACTCATGTTGAACTTGGTTGAATTTGATTGAATTTCAGTACTGAGCTTATGAATTAATGCAATGTGTTTCTATATTTCCCTTTTCAATTCTCCTAAATTTTTTTTCTCTAATACATGTGCTATGTTTACATTCAAATTTTAATGTATATTTTGAGGGGGAGCTCTTGAAACAAACCCAAGTACTAATTCAGTTTGTAAGTTGTTTTGTGATCATCAAAAAGGGGGAGAATGTTGAATTAGAAATTTTGATAATTCCAAACAACTAGAGCTTGGGAAGGAGAATATCAAAGGAATGTGAAAGAATCAAGTGAAGAAATCCAATGAAGAACATGAGAAGACTTAGTTGTTAGGATCTCTCTATTTAAAATATGGGTTCCTTATTTATTTAAATTACGACAATGTTTAAATATGTTATCAAAGGTTAGCTTGTGTTCGAATTGAAAAATACTAGCTAACAAATGAATTTTTGCTATTGAATCAAGTTTATTTTGTGTAAAATTCAAACTTCACTTGGCAAAATTCGAAGTTATAGAGATTTTGCCTCTGATAGATGAATTTCAATTCTGAAATTTGAATTTCAAGCTAAGCACTCTTAATGAAAATTTGCAAAATTTTTCTGAAGCTCAGTTAAAATTCAAGTGTTAGTAAAGTTTAAAGTAAGTTCAATATCACTGTCTCTGAGAGATAAACTTTGGGCTTTAAATTGCAAATTTCAAAACTAGAACTTATGAGTCTAGTAAGAGCATGGCTGTGATAGACGAATTTTAGAATTCAAGATTCAAATTTCAAAAGGAGAACTTTTGTGCCAAGTTGAACAAGCCTCTGATAGACAAATTTCAGCTTTTAAAATTTGAATTTCATATGTACTATGGAAACATGAAACAACTGTTTAGACTCAACAGATGCACTTTGAATATCAAAATTCATATGTTCTAACATAGCATAACTTTGATAGACTAAATTCAAATTTCACTATTAAATAGATGAACTTTGAAAGTTCAACATTAAAGATCTTAACTTTCAGTCTCTGCAAAATTTATCTGTTAACACACAAAATTCAAATTTTGGTGTGTTAGAGACATTAAATGCAGTTGGTGAATAGTTAGTTTTTTAGAGTAACCATTAGTTAATGTCTCTAACGACTTGATCTTGTGTCTAATGACTAGTTAAGCTACAAATGTATAAATAGAGTTTCATTTGAAGTTGTGAAAAATGATTTTAATTCTGTTTGTGCAGAAACTCTGTCAAATTTCTAAGTCAAAGCTTTTTACTCTGATGCTTCACTTATTGTAGTTCCTTCTAGTTAGCATGCTATTGTTTTTCAGAGATATTAATGTTATTGTGAAATGGAGATGGACAACTTTGTCTTACTCCGAAAGTAATAGTGATATCTCAAACAATAATAGTTGCCTATAACTAGAACCCAAAGAGGAAGAGGGGGAGCTCAATGATAGCTTAAGATCAAATGAGGTTATAGAAGAGGATTATATAGAGATGGATGATCTTGAGATGGAAATCAGTTAGGATTCTATACTAGTTGTCCTGGTTCAAAGCGTACAAATTCCTAAGGGAGCAAGAGAAGTTGAAAAAGATGTAGATAAGGAAGCAAGAATGCTATGGTTGTGAATACCATATTTTGTCTAAGCATTAAATTAAACTTTAAAATAAAAAATAATTAATTAAAAATAATGGAAAACCAAAAGAAACAAAAAATCCCTTTTAATTAGTAGTCTTAAAAATAATTATTCTCCTAAATTTCTAATCTATTTCTAGAAAAAAGAAATAATTATTTAAAGGGAGAAATTCTTCTTGTTAAAATAAAAACAAAAAAAAACAATAAAATGAAATGAAAAAATCATAATAAAACATAACAAATATCGGGTTGAAGCCCAATCACCTAACAAACAAAAAGAAGAACTAGAAAGAGAGAGAGAGAGAGAGAGAGAGAGAGAGAGAGAGAGAGAGAAAAGAGTTGGGATGGATTGAATTGTTCAAAGCCTCAACTCTAAAAAGTAGAGGGAGTCTAGGTAAGACAAAGCAAAGGTGAGACAAAGATTGTGATAGAAATGAAGAGGAGCAAGGTACATGCAACGCCTCTCATTGGGCACATTTTCCATGTATTTAATCATTCTAAAATCTATTTATATCATGGTAGGATCTTTAATCACAATAAAAGCCATAATAAATTTTTCTCAACTTTGGGCACTATTCATTTAATCGAATTTATTTATTCCGATTAAACTTTGAAAAATTATAACTAAATTAATAAAAATTGTATACATGTGATTCAAATTTCTAGGAATAGCTTATAACTTTGTTTACATGGGAAAAATATAAATCAGAGCAATGATAGTACTGATCTGTATAGGAAACTTTGTGAATTTTCACAATTTATACAAAAACTGGAAAAAAAAAATATTGCACACATATCTGAGTGTTCTTTGGACCATTGGAGAGCTTTTCATGTCTACTTTCAAATCATATACATCATTCATACTTTGTACATCAAAAGTCCAAATAGTGGTATGTTTACTCTACATAGGTCAAGATGACCATTTATATCTTACTACTTTGCCACACAAGAGCCATAAAATATTTACATGGCCATACATCATCTCCATGCTATACCATACTTAAGCTAAGACCTAAGGCATCATAAAAACTTGAAGAAACATACTTAACATCATATTTACATAATCACACAAAAGGTCAAAACTCATGGCCATTGTTAGGATTATCTAATAAATGGCCAAATTCTTTCTCCTTTCCTTTCACTTCCTTGGTGGTCTTGCCATTGTTGCTACCTATTCATGGTTAATATTTGGAAGGGTGGGATTCAAAGAATCTCAATAGTTAACACCCAACATTCCATCACATCATGACATTAAGCAAGAAAACATCAAGATAACACATTTTGAATACATGAACACATTTGCGTCATATGAATTCATAAACTTTTTGACAGAGTTTCATTTTGAAAAATGGACATCCCAGGGTCTCAATGCCCCTCAATCAACTTAGCCAATACACACAAATCATCTCAAAATATCATTGCAATAATATGACAAGGCATAAAGCACATTTAAAACAAACATGATAACATAATGCTAGTTTGCGAAATTAACTACCTTGTGATGCTCCTTGCTCTCCAAACTTGGTATGCTACTTCTTGAGTCTGTTAACATTTCCTTGAACCTAATCATATCATCATTGAACCAATTTAACCATTGGTTTTTTGAAATTATACAATGCCATAACACTAAAACCCAAATTTTTCACTTAACTTTCCTTTGATATTTCTTTGTACAACATACTTATTCTTAGGGTTTTAGACCATGGGGAATTCATTTTTGAGTTCAAAATCATGAATTCCAACTCTAAATACTTCCCTTGTTCTGGCCAAAATTATCTCAAAATGATTAAAACAAATTTCCTTCAAATCGCTTCAAACCATCCATGGATTCATGATTCTAGTGTCCAGTCTATGCTTTTTCCAAAGTTTCATGGTCCAAAACTTATTCCTATGCTGAAAAACCAATTTGGCCAAAACCCTAAGGTGTAAATGAAGCAAACAAAACCATAAATCATGCTTTGAAAACCATAGATAGTAAGCTTAAGGTGATAGTATGTAAGCTTACCAATTTGTACTTTGATTTTCCCTTGGTTTTCACTTCCTTTTTCTCTTCCTTCTTCCTCCCCTTTCTTGCATTTTTTCTAGTCTATTTTGGCTTCTGGTCACACGTGAATGGTGAGGAAAGAGAAGAGTTTAAATGACTAATTAAGTGGCTAATGATGTAACTAATCATGGTTACTTTTACTAATCCTTAATTACTTTTTTTTTACATACTTCTTCAAGAAGTATTCCATAAAAATAATAAAATATTTCTTTGTGTCACATGGCTGCAGGAAGTCAGGCATGGCTGAGCTTGAAGTGTCCAAAAATTGCCCAATTTGTCTGATCCAGATATACCTCAATCTGGGTAATTTTTAACTGTACCGATAAAATCGTCTTTATACTAATTTAGCATTTTTAGGATACAGGACTATTCTAATTTTATTTTTATATTTCCATAATTACCTTGTCCCAAATGGTATCTGTGTATGGCCCATATCCTGAACTGATTTCTTTTTAACCATCAGTAGAGCCCACGATTTACTTTATCGGTTTACTATTACTTTTGGATACTTGATACTGATTATTTCTTTATTCTTGAATATTAACCCTCAGTGGCATATACCATTGGACTTTTCTCATCGAGGGCTTCGTTTTGACAGTAATTTTACATATTTACAAAATTGCCCTTGACCCAGGTTTTAATTGTAATTTTTGAAACTTTCGGGTCATTAGGTGTAATTTTTTCCAAGGCTTTTCTATTCCTTCCCCACGCAAATTTTAATACTTTTGGGACCTGGATGTCATTTTTATATTTTTTTAGGGGCAAAAATATAATTTTCACATTTTTTCGTCCAACCGAGGAAAAATGATCTCTTTATCCTATTTCACGCAAAATAGTTTATATTCATTTTCACGAATTCCTTCTCCATTTTACGTTATCATCAATTATGTCCTCTTTTATCACCTATTATCTAGTGAAATTTTAGAATATTATAGTACAAACCCGAGTGAGAGAGAGAACTTGAGAGAACCAAAAGTGACAAACAATGTCCCTCCATTACTTTGTACCTAATACAACAAAATAGTGGAGGCACAGGAAGTGGCAGATGAGCACGAAATTAGACGAGGAGGTAGCAAAGGAATGCACAAAATTGGAGGAGGAAGCAAGACATCAACCACTCACTTGGGTAATTCATTTTTTCACTCGCAATGTCACCTATAAAAGGGAATGAAACCCTAAGAAGCATGGGGCAATTGACATCGAAAGGAGAAAAAGTGGAGGAAAAACCCTAATCGAGAGAAGCACAATACTATGTATGATGTAGAACAAATTCGAACAAAGGAAGAGGTGAACGTGAAAGGGACTACGTCGAGAAAGAGAGGAAGAGGAGCCTGAAGACAAAGCTCTGAGCAAGAGAATGAAGCTAAAGAAGAAGGAGGAAAGCAAGGAAATTGAGGAAGAAAGGTCCAAGTTGCAAGGTACTAAAGGGGTCTTCAATTGGTAATTGTTAAAGCTTAGATTTTAGGTGGTAGGTTGAGAAATGGACAAGGGATGATGGTTTGATTATTGATTGCCATTGCCACTTGTTTATCTGCTCTATTTTCTTTTATTGTTAGCTGGTCAAAGTTCAATATTTGGCAATGCTGTATTGTTTTTTTGTTTTTTTTTCTTTTTGTCCTTTGAAGCCACCAGATGTATTTTAGTCAATCTAAAAGTAATTGTGTGCTCTGTGAAGCTATCAAGCCTCTTTCCATTTAGAAAAGGGTGTTGCATTTTGTGCGTTTGGAATTAGTAGGTGCCAATGAAATGTTGAAATTTTGAATTGATTTAACTGTGAAATGAATATTGTTTGTTTTAGAAATTTAGTCTAGAGTTTCATGCATCTCTGTTTCTGTTGCTTCCATTTTGTGACTTTTGCTCATCAAGGGGAGTTCAATTGAATGATCAGCTTGTGTCTTTAAAATCTTGTCCCTATTTGATAAGTGTAATAGGCTGTCCATAAAAACTAGTGATGTTTTGCATCTCACATGTTTTAAGTTCAAGAAACAGGTTCAAGTTTACTAAGATGGGATATAGTGTTTGCATCCTTAAAAGAAAAAAGGTCATTTAAAGAAAAATGGTCATTCAAAAGGAAGCTTATTTTTTGGAAGCTTTGTGTTTTCTTTGAAAATGAAAATATTGAACATTGAAAAGAAGATTTTTTTTAATGCAAATATAAATAAAACATGAAAACTTGCATCTCGTTTTGAAATTAATGTTTTTGTTGAAGAAATTTCATGGTTCAAAATAGAAAAAGTTCTCAAAATTCCAAATTCATAAAAAAAAGAAAAATTAATAAGGAAAGAAGAAATAAATACAAAAAAAAAAAGAATTCTCAATCAATACTAATAATAATTCTCTAAATAAATAAATAAATTATAAATAAAAACTTAAAAAGGAAGGTTCAAACTAATAAAGTAATAATATATAAGAAAAACTATGAATGAAATTAACTTAAATAAAAAATTATAATTAAAAATGAGAAAAAGAAAGGCCTATTGATTTTTAACAAGATTAAACCATCTCTTTCAAAAATTTGAGTTGTTGTGTGCAGTACAAAACCTCCTCTGGTGTTGGGAGTCGACCGGTAGAAGCCATGTGAAACTAAATTGTCTCCTCTGGTTTTACTGATCAAGTCATCTTAAGAGTTTTAAAAATAAACAAAATATAATGAATCTCCAGAAAAGTAAAATCTGTTTCAAATACTCATTTAAAATAAGAAGCTAATTTTCAAATATTACAATTATCTTCAAATACTTCCTAAGTTACATCTTTCAAATTACTATTGCACAAATATCTCTTCAATATTCCTTGAATCAATTTGGAAAACCAAAAGAATCAAATAAACAAAATAACATTTTAACATGAGCTCATTCTTAAAAATTCAAAAGATTTCAAAAAATATTTTCTGCAAAGAGTATTGGAGAGTTTAATTTTTTTCCCTCTTGTTAAAAATAAAAAGAAAAGTGCAACATCTTACCTTTAGTCTCATTTCCTATATATTAGGTCTTTATAGAATCCATTTATATATGATTAGAAGCTTCAATCACATAAAAACTAAAAACAGAATATTTCATAAATTTGGTACTGTTCATTTAGAAAATTCCATTATATTGGCC
Organism: Adenanthera pavonina; assembly: GCA_026686845.1. Taxonomy (NCBI): domain Eukaryota; kingdom Viridiplantae; phylum Streptophyta; class Magnoliopsida; order Fabales; family Fabaceae; genus Adenanthera; species Adenanthera pavonina. Next base: position 1,523,503 of record JAIVEN010000019.1, on the reverse strand, counting down.
AAGCTTTGAAAATTCATAACTAATTTGACAAAAATCATATGGAGGTGATTTAAGTCTCTAAAAATAGATAAAAACATTTTTTACATGGAAAAAATATAAAATAGAGTAGTGGTCATGCCAACCAGTACAATAAATTTTGAGAAGGTTTACTATTCATTTGGTCATTTTCTTTTTATCCAATTTCCTGGCACTAGTTTTGAAATATCATAATAAATCATTTACATATCCAAATTGAGTTCTCTTTGAATCATTTTAAAGCTCTTACTATCTAGTTTCTAACCCATATATAACCAAATGTAACAAAAGCTGGTTTACCATAAAGAGGTCAAATTGACCATTTACATGCAAGTATTTTGCAAAATAAAGGCCATAAAATATTTACATAGCCATAACTTATTCTTATATCATACCTCACATTACATAAGATCTAAAAGGACATGATCATCTCAAGATACATATTTATTACCATACATGTGAATTTACATAAAAGTTTGAAATAAGAGATCATGGCAAGTCAAGCCATTTTAGTCATTAACTTCTTTCTCTTTTCCTTTCTCTTATTTGTTAATCTTGCCATAATGGGTTCCTAGACTTGGTTAGCATTTGGAAGAGTGAGATTCAAAGAATCTCAATAGCATTTATCATTCAAGCATATATATATATATATCATTCCATTTATCATAAAGACTTCATGAAAACAATCAACAAATACTTGTACACAATGGCCATATAATTTCATAAAAATTTTGGTAGGATTTTATTTTATAAAATGGACATTTAGAGGTCATAAATCTCTTTATTTAACTCAACCAACCATCACAAATCATCAAAATAATCACATAGCATGTCATCAAGTACATAGAAATCATATAGGATACATAATACAAATAAAAAATAAAATTGTTACCTTCTTGAATTCCTTTGCCTTCCACACTCGATACACCACTTTTTTATGACTTCCACAACTTTCTTGAACCTAAACACATCATAGTATAAGCTCATAAACCACTGGTTCTTGAAGCTCACTTACAAAGTGTGCACTAACAGCTTAAAATTTCACTTTGCTATCCTTTTGATTTTACTTGAACCCAACACTTGTTTCTAACTAATTTGAATCCAATGATTCCATTTTTGGCATTAAAATAATGAAATTCCATCTCTAACTTAAACCCCAACTTGGCCAAAATTCACAAGAAAATGGGAAAAAATGATTTAGCTTATTATATTCCAAACTACTTGCATATTCATGCTTCAAGTAATTAAACCAAGCTTTTCCCTAGTTGAAAACTTATTTCTTCCTCTCACTAGGTCAAGGCCGAAATTCATGGAGGTATAAAGGAAGAAGATGACTTCATGAAAATTTCACAAAACACTTGAACACACAAGCACAAGATAGTAGGAACACTTACCAAGTAATTGAGCTTTGTTCCTTCAAGTTTGTCTCCCACTTTTGCTCTCTCTTTCTCTTAGTTTCTTGGAGCTTTTCTCTCTCTTTCTTGCTACAAATGTGTTGCACAAATGAGGAGGAGGAAGGGATTTAACTCACTTAACCATGCTCTTGGAGGAAAGAGATGTAATGTGTGAATAGTTGCATTGGTTCACTTAACTACCTTGATTTAGTTTTAATGAATTCTTTTCCAAAATCAATTAAGTAAATTCCAATAGTGTCCCAACCAGTTGCAAATATGCCATCTTAGGGTATTTTTGTCCCAAAATACTCTATAATTTTATCAGTCTAAATATGGCTTGTACCAATAACTTTTACTTGTTCCGATCAGTATCTTTTACCGTATTTTGCCATTTTATTGATATAGAATTATTCTAAATTTGATTTTAGACTAAACTCATTATCTTATCCCAAAATATATATAAGGGTCCACATACTGTTTCCTTCACCGGTCAACTTTTCTGAGGCCCACAACTTCTTTCTTGGTGTAATAATCGCTTTTTGATTTTCAATACCAATTATAAATTCATGCTAACTTAGTTAACCGCAAAGCAATATTCCATTGGATCTGGCACGTTGCGAGCTTTGTTTTGATAGAAATTTTCCTAATTAGGAAAATACCCTTGACCAAGGGTAAAATTATAATTTTTTATTTTTTGGGTCCTTCCTCATAATTTCTGCCAAGGACTGTAATTCGTAGAATTCTTCTCTTTAGGGTCTATATTGCATATAGTTTTTCTATCCACAAATAAAAATATAATTTTCTCTTTTTTGTTCTAACTTAGAAAAATGACCTTATTATCCCTTTTCACATTTAACTATATTAAGTTTCTCTAATTGTACATTTTATGATATCCAGTAAAATTAGGAATTTTATAAACAAAATTCAGAAATTCCAAAAAGGTTTATTTAAAATTGCTTCCAAATAAAGAGAATGTTTTATTTTGCAATTTTTAACTAACAACATTTTCTCAAAAATAAAAAATAATAATAAATAAGAAAAAATACAAAAATACAAAAAAAAAATAGAAAAAGAAAATGAGATTAAATTTCCTTTTGCAAATTAAAACATACCAACTAAACTCAAAAAATCATTTTGTTTGTTAAAGAGAGATTATTTTTTGCTATCTTAATCTTTTTAGCAAAAAATATTTTCATTTAAAAAAATCAACATAGTGACACGTATTTCTATCTTGAACTACAAGGACTTTGATTCCTATCGCATGGTACATAGGTCTCAGGCTTTGATTCTAGGTCAAATCCATCTTTGTAAAAAAAAACTTTTTTCTATTTTTGTTTTTTGAATTTCTTTTTTTTTTTACTTCTAATTTCTTCTCTTTTCACCTTTATTTTCACATATGAACAATTAAAGGATAACTAAAATATTTTTAAAACCATATTGATTCACACAATCAACTTAGGGTAATAGGTCTTAGGAACATATATTGTGGCATGTTTAGCATATTTCCCACTCACAATCAACTCCCAAATCCATCTTTGTTTAACTAGACCATCATTTTCCTTCTTAAATAGGTTTTCCAAAATTTCCCTTAAAATTTTGATAGCAACTCCTCAATAATCAGTATTCATTTGGAAACTTGATTGTACTCTTTTTTGCTTTTCTGAGTGTTGTTCACATCACATTTTCATGTGTGACAATTTAGCAATTGTGAGCAACAAAGAAGTAAAAAGCAATTCAAGTCATGCTTATAGATATTGTAATATCCTGGAATTTTACTAGATGTTCAAAACCCCAATAGTTTAAAATCTGTAAGAAATTTATAAAAATGGGTATATACTGTTTTGCATAAAATAAGTCAAAGAGGTCAATTATTTCGGTTAGAAGAAAAAATGAAAAAAAAATGACAATTTTACTTCTAAACAAAGAAAAGAAAAAAAAGAAAGGTGGTGGACGTGTGTAGGAGGTGAAGAATTAATCAATTTTCAGAAAAATTACACCTAATAATCTGAAAGCTTTAAAAATTATAAATTTACTCGGGTGAAGTGCATTTTCATAAATATAAAAAATTATAGTCAAAACGTAGCTCTCAATGAGTTAAGCTTAATGAAATATAGTATAAAATTTATTAAGATCAAAATAATATTTATTAGGTAATTAGGATTTAACATTAATATTTTACCTGAAAGAAATAAGTTTGGACTTTAAGAAAAGGCAGTATTAAATAAAGAAAAATTAGTGGGCTTTGCTAAAATATATTTTAGAGCAAAATAATGATTTTGGACTAAAAGTAATTGTTGGATAATCCTGTATCAATTTAATGACAATTTTGACAAAGTATTTAATCGATATGGGTAAATTCAATTGGTAAAAAGTATATTGATCCATAAAAGTTATTAAAGTAATTTTTGACCAAAAATGGAACAAGTGGCGTGCTGCAGCTACTCAATGACCCTAATGGAGTTAGTTAAAAGATTTATTTACTAAAAAGTAACCAAAGTTAAAAATAAAGTTAACTATAGTTACTTTATAACTTAATAATCTTTAATCACCATTACTAATCATATAACTCATGTTCTCACTTCTTAAGCATGCTAAAACAGAGATAAAAAGAGGGAGGAACTTCTAAGAACCCAAGGGAGAAATGAGGAAGAAAAAGCAAGGATTTTGGCTCAAAACATCAAGGTAACTTCTTATGACTATCCTCTTATGAACCTAAGTAGTTTTAGGAGCCTACATGACTTATTATGTGGATAAACACTAAAAAATAGGGGCAAACAAAGAGATAATGAAGATATGAAAGAAGATCAATACATAAACAATTTATCCTGATTCAGCCTAACCACTTGACCTACATCCAGTTCTCAAGCAATCCACTTGAGATTTTCTACTATAACCACAAGTTTGATCTAGGAACTTGTGAAGCCACAGTGCAACTAAGACTCTTTCTCTAAATCTATCTCTCTCCTACACCTTCCTTGGTGTGAATACAAATTTCCTTCAAGGAAACCTTCCTTGAATAATCCCTCTAGATCACCTAGAGAATTCTCTCATAAAGAAAGTATCAATACAAATAAATACTCTCTCAAAAAGTAGATAAATTACAATGAAGCTTACATAATGTAGTTGAGAGTGTTTGATCGAGAAATAAATCTGTTGACTCAATAAAATAGTTTAAGAACATCATTCTCTCTTCTCTAAACTAAAATGAGGCTCTATTTATGGATGGAAGTAGCATAATTAACTAGTTGTTACTCTGAAAAACTAGTAGTTAAACTAACAGTTATGAAGTTAATCAATTATACTATGAAAGTTTAATTGATTATGGAGTGATTCAAAGCTATTCCTAGTGACGTATCCACAATAATAAATTGAGCTTAGTTTAAATCAATTGATTGAGTTTAATAACAAAAAAGAAATTAAGTTCATCAATCAATTGAGATAAGAGCAATCGGTTGAAAAGGAATTTGAAAGGTTAGGAAATATAACTGATTATATTAGAGCTTGGGACAGGTTATCAAAGGATGAAAATAAGTTTGAGAAGGAAGATAACTGATTATAGATTAGATTTGAAATAGAAGGCTTGCATCTCGTTGTAAAGAGATAATCGATTATTTAAGGATATAACAGATTATATGAAGTAATATAATTGATTAGAAAGCAAGAGTAATGGATTAAGATGAAGGATTGAAATATATAAAAAATGGACAGACTCAATAATTGATTATTTTGAAAGGGTAACCAATTAAGCTGCTAAACAGATTCAAACTGACTTAGGCTAGACATGTGATAATCAGTTACTTTACTGAAAGTAATTGGTTATACTAGCAAAAAGCACAAGACTGAAGTGAGCAACTAATATAACAGGTTTCTTTTGAAATGTAATTGATTATGAGGTGAAGATGATTGATTAGAGCATGAAATTGAAGCACACTTAGAAAGGCACAATGTTAGGTTTAGTATAATATAAGTTTTGATGATGACAAATATAGAGTAATAAGGAACAAATGCATCATATGTATCTAACATATATAATGTTCCTTAAAGAAGTGAAATGTGTATTAATATGTATTTAATTATGGCTATAATACATATATCATGCTATGTGTAAATATATCCACTGTACTTCTATAATGACTAATATAAGTTAGATATATAAATTGGACAAATTACTTAGTTTAGAAGTGAAATATATTAAATGTAAGATGGTCCAAGTAGAAAAAGTAAGCATTAGAATAAAGAAAGGAGAATAGAAAGGATGCTCCAAGAATTGAAGATCAAAAGGGAGTATGTCAAGAAGGAAATAACCAAGGGGAAGTGGAACTCAACACTTGAAGACCTAGTCACTAGGTATATTTTGTTTTCACTTAAGTCTTAAGGTGGTTTTAGAAAATTACTTAATCTTGTTACCATATGTTTTAAATGAGTTAAATTAAGTAAATCTAATGTTTACATATGTTAGATTTAGAAAACATTGACTAACAGACGAATTTTGAAGTTAATGCTTATATATTTTGTTGAAAATTCAAACTTCGTTGATTGAAATTCGAAGTTCTAGAGGTGTTACCTCTGACAGAAGAATTTCAAGTGTTGAAATTCGAGTTTCGAGTCAATCATAGCTAATGAAAATTGTAAAATTCATCTAAAGTCATGTCAAAGTTCATCTAATATTAAAGTGTAAAAAGAGTTCAAAGTCAGTCCCTTTGACAGACAAATTTTAGATTTCAAAATTTGAATTTTAAAATAAGAACTTGTAACACTAGTTAAAGCTTGTCTCTGACAGACGAATTTTGAAATGCAAAATTCAAATTTCAAAAAGGAGAACTTTTGTATCATGTTGAGCTTGCCACTGACAGAAGAATTTTGGACATCCAAAATTTAAATTTTGAATGCACTATAGAAATATAAGACAACTGTTCACACTCAACAATTGCACTTGAATATGAAAATTCATATGTCTTAACATGGGATATATTTGACAACATCAAAATTTGAATTTCACTATTGAACAAACGAATTTTGGAAGTTCAATGCTAAAGTCTTAGCTCATGGTATCTACAAAATTCGTCTGTTAGCACCCAAAATTTGACTTTTAGTGTGTCAGATGCATTAAATACAGTTGTTGAACAGCTAGTTTTGCAGAGTAACTATTGGTTAATGTTTCGAATGGATAAATCTTGTGTCTAATGTCTAGTTACACTACAAATCTATAAATAAAACATCATTTGAACTTATGGGTAACAATTTTAAGAGAGTTTATGTGAAAATGTTATTCATATACATAAAATCTTTCTGTGTCAGCATTCTTTGAAAAATCCACCTTAATAGAGTAAGCTTTCAATATATCATCAACTCTAAAAGAGAGTTTCAATTATATAATCATTCTTCTCTACTATTTTCTGGGTAGAATTTGTGTGAGGAAATACTAAGGGATATTACGCATCTTGTAAGGATATGGGGAGAGTGGCTTCACAAGTGCCTACTAAAACTTGTGGGATATACTGAGGCTTCACAGGTGCCCGGATCAAACCTATGGGATATAGTAGAAAATCCCAAGTGGTGACTTAGGAACTGGAAGTAGGCTAAGTGGTAAGGCTGAACCAGGATAAATACTTATGTCTTGTTCTTCATCTTCTCTCTCCCATCGTTGTACTTTACACTCTCTATTTATCCCTATTTTGCTGCATATCTAGTGAATTTGGATTATGATCCAAAAAGGGTGAAAATCTTACATCACCCAATTCACCCCCCTCTTGGGTGACCAATCAACTTAACAAACAAGACATAATGATCGATTATTTAAAGGGAAGTAATTGATTATTTGATACAAGATAAAGATAAATAGCTGGTATAACAGGCTATGGGTTAAGGTGTAATCAATTACTTTTTCTAACATTTTGAAAACTCATAGAAATAAAGGAATCAATGCTCAATTTGATTTTTAGACTTAAAATCTTCAATGATATTAAAAGAGATGTTCTAAACATTTTAAAACCAAACATCCTCAACTACTTACATCAAACTCAAGGAACTCAAATCTTGATATTTCCATTTAAGCTCCAAAGTTTTTCTTCTCCAAAACTCTCTTCTTCTTGAAATAACTATATAAGAAATTCATATTAAGTCTAATAGTTAGTTCAATTCTTTCTCAAATAATAAGCATCATATGAATGATTAGTTCAATTCTTTCTCAAATAATAAGCATGATATAAATGATATAAATAACATTAAATAAACATATCATGCAAACTTTTGATCCACTATTTGACATCATCAAAACTAAATATGTTGGTTATCAAACCTAACAATCTCTAATCACAAAGGTTGGGTTACCATCACTATTAATTTCAAATTGATGTAAGTCTCATTCCCCTCTATGTTTTAAAAACTTGTTTCTTCCCTAGAGGCTTGGCAAAGGGATTAGCTAGGTTTACTTTTGACCTTACAAAATGGATTGATATAACTCAATCTTTTAACAACTACCTTATAATACTGTGTCTCAAATGGATGTGTCTACTTTTGCCTGTATAGGTCTTATTCTTAGCAGTAGCTATTGCTGATTGACTATCACAATGTATTGTCACTGATGGTGTTGGCTTTTCACCTAAAGGACTTGCTGATAAGTTTTTCAACCACTCAGCCTCAATACTAGCAAGCTCTAGAGCAATAAACTCTAAATCCCTTGAGGATCTTGCTATAATATTTTGTTGTGTTAATTTTCAGGTTACTGCACCACCACTAAAAGTGAATATATAACCATTAGTTGATTTGGTCTCATTTGAATCTGAAATCCAATTAGCATCATTGTATCCTTTTAATATAACAAAAAATTAAAATCAGGAATCTATAAGCTGCATTATGTTCAGCATATCCTATAAACATGGAATTAGAAGTTTTAGAACTTATTTTCCTCTTTTAGGATCAGGTAGCATAACTTTTTGCTAAACATCCTTATACTTTCAAATATTTTAATCTTGGTGCATATTTTTTCCATAATTGAAAAGGTATTTTATTTGTTTTCTTATATAGTATTCTATTCTGTAGAAAACATGCAAATAGCAAAGCTTCATCCCATAAATTATATGGTGTAGAGAAACTTATAAGCATAGCATTCATCATTTCTTTTAATGTTTTGTTTTTCCTTTCTGCTACTCTATTATATTCCGGTGAATATAGAGGAGTTATTTCATGAACTATTCCTTTTTTTCATAAAATCATCAAATAAAACATATTCTCCTCCTTTATCCAATCTAACTCTTTTTATCTTTTTGTTTAGTTGGTTTTCTACCTTTGCCTTATATAAACGAAATTTATCAAAAGCTTCATCTTAATTTCTTAGTAAAAATACTTTGGTGTACATAAAAAAATCATCTATAAAAGTTACATAGTACCTTTTGTCACCCCTAGTTTCAATTTGCTTTAGGTCACCTAAGTTAATGTGTATTAAAGCAAGTAATTCAGATTCTCTTTGTGCACAAAAATGAGATTTATTGGTTAATTTGACTTCTATACACACTTCACATTTACTTAAACTATTAGTTTTAATTCTAGAAATTAAACCAAGATGTTGCATTTTCTTCATATAAGACTTACTAACATGTCTTAACCTTGCATGCCAAATATCAAAAGAATTAATCAAATAAAGAGGCAAGTAGAAGATGATGCATTATCATTCATTTCAACAACATTGAGTACAAACAGTCCTTGATTACAATAACCCTTTCCCACAAAGACATTGTTTCTTGTCATCACAATCTTGTCAGATTCAAATGACACTTTAAACCCAACCTTTCTGAATAGAACAATAGAAACTAAATTTGCTCTAACATTAGGCACATGAAGAACATCATTGATAGCCAAGGTCTTTACAAATGTGAGCTTGGGATTAACTTTTCCTTTCACCAAAACTTTTGCAGTTCAGGAATCAGTAAAATAAATACTGTCTTTTCCTTCTTTGATAGGATAATAGGAGGCAAACATCTCCTTGTTTGCATAAATATGCCTAGTAACCCTACTTTCTCACATTAGAGGCAAGGAGAGCTTGAGAAATAACTGTAGCAATGATCACTTCAATATTATTCTCCATAAACCAAATTTGCATTTGGCTTGGGAGGATTATCATTTCTGGCTCTCTTTCTGCATCAAGCAGCATAATGACCGTGCTTACCACAAACATATCAATTGCCTTTCTTTTTGAACTTGGGGTTGGCATTCTTGGGTTTGCAATCAAATTTTTTATTAGAATTATACCTTTGGCTATATGCTTTTGTCTCCACCAGATTTGCTTTAGAGGCTATCTCTTCCTTTTGCTGCTTAAGACTCCTTTTGGTTAGTATCTTCAATGATGATATGAGTGATAAAATATGACAATGAAACCTATTTCTGCTTGTATTTGAGTTGCTATTTATAGTCTTTCTATGAGTCTGGCAGTTTTTCAATTAGGATCCTGGCAACAAATTCATCAAGAAAGTTGATCTTTTCAACACGAAATTCCTCCAACAACTTATGGTATTCGTTAATTTGCAACTTTATATCTTTGTTCTTTGACATTTCCCATCTATAATAATTACCAATAATGAACTTTTGCTTTCTAGCATCCTCAATAATATGTTTAGCAATGAGTGACTCCTAAATTTTGTTGGCTTCCTTATACACACAGTAAACATCAAAGAGATCATTAGACAAAGTACTAATAATTGTATGCCTGCATACCTTGTTTGCATATTCACTAGCATTCCTTTGAGCCTGGTTAGCATCTTGCAGTGGTTCAGATTGTGTGAGTGCAACTGTAACTCCATGCATGTCAAGGGTAGAGAAAATACACTCTTGCCACCTCTTGAAATTTTTTCCATCAAACACTTCAATTTTGGAGATATCTGGAAATGGCTTGGGTAGTGATATCGATATTGTTGTAGGAATGTAAACAATGGCTTGGATTGTTAGCAATTTATTGCTAGTTGTTTGAAGGGTTTTGTGACCCTAGGATATCCATTTTATAAAGTGTTACCATGCCAAAATTTTTATGAAAATTAATGGCATAATTTGTTCTATTGATCTTTAATGGTGATTTTATGAGTTGACGATGATAATGTATACATAAATGGACTTAACTACTGAGATTCCATGAATCTAATTCTTTTCAAATGTTAAATAATTTTAGGATCAAGTCATGTCAAGGTTGCCCAAGAAGACAAAGGTAAGGAGAAGCAAATTATTGATTAAGATGACCTACTTTCCTTGATCTTTCATTTGGAATATTTGTGTAAAATAGTATGTATGGTGTTTGGTCAGTACCTTCATGTGATAATATCACTATTGAAGTAATGTAATGTATGGTATAATGTAAAGACAAATTATGGACATGTTTGTACATATTGACTTTTATTTTGGCAAATCAAAGGATGTAAATAGTCAAGATGGCTCTATGTAGGAAACTATGGTACTGTTTGTATTTCTTGTGGATAAATACATATGTGCTTTATATGGTTGAAAACTAGATAGAAAGAATATTTTTATAAAATTAGTTATGAATTTTTAAATTTAGTTGGGTAAAATGAATTTGACCACATAAATAGTACTCGAAAATAAAGAAAATTATGTTTTTGTTTTAAATTAATTCAAACTTCTAAACTATGATAAAAGAATTTTATAATGGTATAATGTATAGGAAATTGAGTCTAAAACTAAGGTGTTACATTTGACATATTATGACTAAAACAAAACAACTCTGTTGAAAATAGGTATACACCATTTTACGTGAAATAAGGTAAAGAGGTCAATTTTTTCGCTCGAAAGGAAAAGAGAGAAAATGATAATTTTATCCCCTGAAGAAAAGGAGGAAAAGAAAAAGAAAAAAAGAGAAAGGTGGTGATCATGAGCGAGAAAGTGAAAAAAATTAAAAAATATTGGAAAAAAAGTACACCTAAAGTCCCAAATATTCTAACAATTACAAAATTTACCCTATGAAGGGCATTTTTGTAAATACAAAAATTTATAGTCAAAATGAATCTCTCAATGATCTAATACCAATGAAATATAGTATGAAATTTATTAAGATTAAAATAATATTTATTAGTAATTAAGGTTAATATTAATATTTTACCCAATAAAAATCAATTTAAAATGCAAGAAGAAACTGTATTAATTCCAAAAAATTGACCTTACTAAAATATATTTTGGATCAAGAAAATAATTTTGGACCAAAATTAATTGTTGGATAATTCTATACTAATTTAATAACAATTTTGGCAAAACTACTCAATCGATACAGATAAATTTAATTGGTAAAGGGTATTTTGATCTATTAAAGTTTATAAAAAAATTTTTAGCCAAAATTGGGGACAAGTGGTGTGGAAGAGGTTTCTTGAGATATAAAAGAAATTAACCCAAAAGCTTTTGTAAAAAGAAAGGCGAAAAGTCAGATAATATTTGTAAAAGTAATTATTTAGTTATATTATATTATAAGTTACTTTGTGCCTTCATCTTCCTCATTTACCACGCTGCAAATAGTGAGAAAAGGGGGAGGAAATCGTGACTTTGTGAGAGCAAAAAGAAAAAGAGAAAACCATAAGTTTTGTCTCAAAACTTCAAGATATTATCTTGTAACCATTTCCTTGTTTTCTCTAGCAATTTTGAACATCTTTTGTGGCTATTTTTCTTTATTTTCTTGTTGAAATTTTTGACCTAGAGAGAGAGTATAGGAAGAAAGTTGTGCCATGAAGAAACCAATCCATGAAAAGTGAAGTATAGGTCACAAGATGCAAGATTACGACATTAGATTGCAAATTAATCAAGTAGTTATTTTTCTACATTTTTCTGAAATTTTCTGCCTATTTAGGTTTGAAAAGTAAGTGGAATTTTATGATTTTGACTCAAAAAATGGATTTCTTGGGTCAAAAATAGGTTAGAACAAGTGTGATATACAAGTAAGGCCAAGTGGAAATCAAGTTGAAAATTTAGGGTTTGTTATACACTTTGTAACAGTAACCCAAGAATCAACGGCTAATGTCTCTATTTTATGATGCATTAGAATCCAAAGGAGTGTTAGAAGACTAAAGGAAGTGTTCATGAAGTCTTGAGTTCATTGGAAGGCTTCATGCTAGTTAACTAACCCTATTATGCATATATATTGTTATTATTGCCATTATGCTTGCTTGATGTATTTATTAATTGAAATGATGTTTTGTGATAGATTGGATTGATTGGATATGTTGTTTGAAGGGTATTTGACCCTAGAAATGTCTATATTGTAAGGGGAGAAGCTGCCCAAATTTTTAGAAATTATTTATGCATAATCGACTTTAAATAAAAGCTTAATGCATTGTTCATGAAAGTTTGCAATGTATGATGATATATGAGCATGTGTAGTAGTTACTGATGAGATTCTTTTAATCTCACGCCTTTCCAAATGTTTAATATTATAGATCCAAGTTATGGCAAGACTTCTCAAGAGGCAAAATGAAAGGAGAAGGAGGTTGCTCATTAAGATGAATTTGCTTTCCTTAGAATTTTGTTTGGAATATCTTGCAAAAATGATGTGTATAATTTTGGGACTGTACTTGCATGTGATCATGTCCCTTTAGGTCCAATATAATGAAACATGTAAAGTTAAGATAGGAAATGGCCATGTATGTAAATATTAATATGTATTTTTTTGAAGTTACAGGAAGTAAATGGCCATTATGACCACTGCTAAAGAACATGTGTATTGTATAGACTTTTGTTTGTGTAATTTTGAATATTTTATATGACTATAAACTAGACCCAAAGAGCTTTCAATAAACCCCAAGATCACTCAATTTAGGCTAATGTGTGATTTATGGTGAATTTTCAAAATTGAAGACAATTTCAATGAACTTTAAAATTTACCATTGCTAACGTGAAGATTCTATGAATTTACTATACAAATTGGTCAATTATTTGCCATGTTCAATAGTTTCCCATGTAGAGAATCTTTTGACTATTATTAAAGATTTAGATCATCTTAAGAAAATTTTTCTATATTTAATTATGAATTTTCAAATTTCATTGGATAAAATGAAGTTAACTCAAGGAATAGTACTCAAAAATGAGAAAAAATTCTTTGAGTTATTTTATGTAATTAAATCTCTAATTATACATCAATGGACTTAAATGGAGTATAAAACATGAGAGATGGGCCTAAATACGAGGTGTGACAATTATGGCCTCAAATACTTCTATGGTAGTACCATAGATATAGTAACTTTGTATCTTAAGATCGTTAATTACCACTGATATGAATAGGAACAAATTTTTCATAAAATTTAACATATAAGACATAGGCTACTACCTTTAACTCAATCTTATTATATTACTTATACCCTAATCCATACTTATTTTCACTACCATAAATCATCATAAATCATCTTTGGATCAAGAATTTTCAATTCAGGGAGGAGGTTTAGCCTCTTTAGTTCATAAAAATTCGTTTTGTAATTTTTATCCTACAAAACTTTCTTTTCTAATCAAGCAATAAAACAATCTAAGAGAAATCTTTTATAATATCTTGCTAAGCTAAGAAAATATCTCATCTTATTCCAGCTTTCGGCCTCTCCCATTTCATAACTTTACTTGTCTTACTAGGATCAACTGTGATCCTATGAGAGATTTTATGACCTACCAATCGTACTTTCATAAAATACATTTACTAAGTTTAGCAAAGCATTGCTTTCATTAATAATGTTTCAAAAATTCTCAATTATCTTTCATACTTCTCTAAAGATTTGGGGTACTTTAGCATATCATTATTAGAGATCATAATAAACTACTTATACTTCTATTCATATAGTAATAGGTAACTTAGTAAGACCAATTGACATAAAAGTTCATGGTGCCCCCATTTCGTTCTAAAAACAATCATAGGCACGTTTTTCCTTTCATACTTTTTACATTTTTCTCATTCTTTATTACTTCCTAGTAGATCACCTATCCCAAAATTTCCCTCACTTGAGTACACTTAGTTGTGAAATGCTGAGGGGCTCTGCTATACTCATGCCAACGCTAGACTTGGAGAATGATAGCTATATGCTTCTTTTCAAGTCATAACTTATTTGTATGACCTCTAGATAATTTACTGCTTTTAATTCTAGGACATCAAATCTCTATTTTCATCTTTCTTTTTAACATTTGGCACAATATCCTATAATGATGTCTCATCATCATTCTTATTTTCATTCATTGCTCATACCTATGCTACTTCCTTATTTTTTACTCTAACTTTTGCTACTTTAGAGGTCTAATTTACCACTATACCTTTATATATAAACATACCTCAAACCTTATACCTTGCTTATGTTATCATAGCCTTCGAAATCTTTTGGCTCTCTATGGATTAAGATCTCAATGATATCAAGGCAGTGGTTATTAACCCTTTGCTCCTAACATTGTTGCTCTATCCATTCTCACACATAACGTTCTTAGCTGCTTAGCCAAGGTTAATTAGTAGTTTCACAACTTGAGGAAAACTTCTCAACTCTTCAAAAGTCTCTTACTAATCCATTAAAATCTAACCCTTGGCCTCTCACAATCATTGATTCTTGCTCAATTGGTATCATCCCAAGAGCTACCTCCCTTTTGCCTTGCCTTGGCAGCTTTGATCTTATGGAAGATTTCATCTCTTTGCTTAATTGGATTTCATCATCCCAAGAGCCATCTCCTTTTTACCTCACCTTGGTAGGTGATGGAGAAATTCTTTCATGCTTTCTCCTAAGATTTTTTGACCAAGAACTTTCATTCTAGAGCAAGATTTCATACTAAACTTAGCAATCAACTATCTCAGAGTTTTTCAATTCCCTAACTGCCTACCACAATTCAAATACCTTGATCTCTCTACTTCTTCCTTTAAACATCATAAACACATTAACTAACTATTCTTCTCTTTTATTGAGGCATTGAATCTTTCTCTCCCTTTAAGTCGCATATTAGTTTCCCCATTTATCGTTTCTTATTTTGACATCAACATTCACTAAAAAGAATGCCCAATATCCTTGATATCTTTTTTCCATACATTTTTCAGTTTGAGTGGTGATATAACAATTAACTTAGTCTCAGCTCATGGAACACTTTTTAGGGGTAGGCAAAATCAAGATTTTATTGTTACAATCTAAGAGGAGATTGTTTTCAAAAAGCAAGTTCATGCCAATAGCCATATCAATGTTAAGGAAAAGTATACAAATCAAATCTATTATAGTGCTATGATGTTTATTTAGACAAACAATGGAGGATATGGCCTTGTTTCTAGTGGGAGTATTCATACGTAAGTCATATAGCAAAATAATAACTTCCAGACCCAATTCTCAGTATAGCTATAAGATTTAAAAGAATGTCTTGCACCTGAATCAAACAATACTTTAACGAGATAATTATTTACTGAGATTATACCTTCGATGAGATTAGGTGACTTACGGGCCTCATACTGGGATAGTGCAAAGACTCTCCCTTGTGCTTGTGGTTTAGAATTGGCCACCTCCATTGTGCAATCATAGGTGTAATGTCTCGGCTTTCCACACCTGAAGCACATGTTCTATCTTACTAAGAATGGCCTTTTGCCATGAGCCTTTCCTTATTCTGTCTGCCTCCTCTTCCTTTTTTGCCTTGCTTCTTGATTCCCTTATTATCCTAGGGCTTCTTACCCTTGTTTTTACTTACTTCTCCTTCCTTTGCAGTTTTCTTATTATTATTGGCCAAAGGTGCTAGAGCAGTATACTTGTGATTCAAACTATTCTCGGTGATTCTGCTTACTTTGACCAATGAATTGAAAGTTCGAATCCACATTGGGGCAATCCTTTCTCCAATTGTTGGCTTTATACCCCTTTCCAGTTCTCTATTTTCCATTACTCATCATCATACTGCTAGAGGTAGGTTAAGTATCAAACCAGTTGATTATATCTTACTACATATTTGTCAATCAACTCATTCTCAACTTGATAGATCCTTCTTGTCTCTTATAGACCAGGGAAAATACTTCTTCTAAAAATGTTCTAGGAATACCTCCCAAGTCAATGAACTACCCCTTGCCCATAAATAATTTGCTTTGTGTTTTGCCGCATCAATCAGCCTCCTTTTATAACATATAAGTTACAATTAAAGCCTTCATTTCTGACATATAGCTCATTATCTTGAATGTAACATCCCAAATTTGCAAAATATCATAAAATGTAAAAGCTTGGGGTAAAATCTAAGATACAACAATAGGTGTGAAAAGGGTACAAAGGTCATTTTCTTAGTCAGAGAAGTAAAACTCAAAAATTACATTTAATTTCTAGGAAAGAGAATTATTTGCATTTTAGTCCTTGTGCAACATCATGAAAAAAGACCCGAAAGAATAAAAATTCACATTTTCACCTTGGTCAAGGGTAATTAGGTTGAACTTATGATATACTGAAACCCATGAAATAATGCATTGAACTTAACAAAATCAATCTAGAAGAAATTTGATTTCAAGATATAGTAGAAATTATACCACAAAAGTAAAGGTATTGTGGACCCAATAAAAGCTGAAAAAGTAAAAGGAAAATTATGTGGACCCCACATAGATGTTTTAGGACACAAGATATTAAGGTAAACATAAATACAAAATTATTTTAATTATGTATCCATAAAATAATTTAATACTACAAAAAGTAACTTTATTGATCCAAATATAAAGTAACTGATACAGGATATAACAAGACTAGGAAAAATATACAATATTTTGGATAAGAATACCCCTCCATATGGCGCCACCTTTTACCCACATGAGAGAATTGGGTTACTTAAATATTAAGTAGCAAAAACTTAATGGTTAAGTTTGCTTTAATTCAACTTAAGTAGGAAATTAACCTTGGTTAAGTGGATTTATATCTTCTCACTCTCTTGTGTACCCTTACACTTACAAAAAAGGAAGAGAAGCTGCTAAACCACAAGAGAATGAGAGAGAGCTCAGGAAGAAATGAAGGAAAGAATAGGGGAAGATGAAATTCAAGGAAAAATTGGTAAGTTGCTAACCTATGATTCTCATGACTTCTAGCTTAGTTTCTAGGTAGTTTGAGTTGGTTTTCTTGAGTCTTTCTCTCTGCTCTTGCTGTGCTATTTTTAGCCTAAGCATGGAAGAGTAAGGGAAGGTATTATCTTGCATGAAAATAAAGAGAGAGTGTGAGATAATGCAAAGGAAACAACTTAGGTGTGTATTGAAGCAAATAATTGAAAAATCAATTCTTACCTCCTTATGACATATTTCATCCAGACGAGTAGGGAGAGTAGGAGTTGGAATTTCATGATTTTGATGCCAAAAATGAGTTCCTCATGGTGAAAAATCTTGGGAAAAGTACTGGTTTCAAGTTAAAGCCTAAGATATGTTATATGAGCTTTTAAGGTTTTATAGAGACTTTATGAGGAAAGTCATGAAACCAGTAGCTCAAGTGGATATTTAATGTTGTATTTAGATTTAAGGAAATCCAATCAAGCTCTTGAAAGGGGTGGAATTAAGTGGTAAAGCAAAAGAGATGCACCAAGGTAGCTAAGTCTTCATTCTTACACTTTATCTTGCTCTGCTTTCTGGTGTGCCATATTGTTATTTGATGATTGTTGATTGTTTTGGCTATTTGAATGAGAGGGCTTAGTGCATGGGATGTCTATTTACTAAACCATTATGCCGCCAAAATTTTTACAAACAATATGGAGTTGTATGTTTTCATATGATTTTTCTGATGTTTCCATGACTTGCTTGATAATACAATGTGACTTGATACTAAAATTTTAAAAAATCTCACCACCCCAAGTATTAACATGATTAGACACAAGCTATGGTAATGGAGTTCAAAGAGCTAAGGAGGAAGACAAAGGAATTGATGTTTGATTTTATAGTTCAAGCTATAAATTTGTATTTTTAAGAAGTTTATGTAAAATTGTATATGAATTTATGAGGTTATCCCTACTTATTATCATATACCTCTAAGTCCCCCCATAATGCTATGGATATGCTTTGGACAAATGTGAACCAGGTATGTTATGTATTGTAATGGTTTAAAAGTTTAAAATGACAAATTGTCCAAGATGACTAGTCATGACAGAACTAGGGATACTCTATTTGAAATAGATCATTTAATATGAATTTATATATTCTTTGAAAGCAGATATAATAAACTTTCCAAAGAGCCAAATAACACTTAAAATGGTTAAGCATATGATTTATAGTGAATTTTTGAAGATAAGGATCAAAACTAGACAATGTTGTAAAAACTATGGTTTTTAATGTAAATGCCTTACATTTTAAAAGGTAGTATAAAGTTCTCTAGTCAGTGGTTTATATATATAAAAAGATCTATGTCTTAAGTTTAATATACCACTAGTTTGGAAGTAATTAGAGCTATAGAATGATAAATATGCATGTTTTCCTAAAACTATTCTAATAGAGAATTGTTCTAATCCTTGATGCTTTATAACGATGCCCTCTTCTAATCAAGTTGAATAAATGTCCAAGAAAAATATTTCCAGAAATTATACATGTAGAGCTTCCAAATGCTATAGATTATGCACATTTGGCTCAGAATATAATGAGATATAAATTTTTAAATATATGGGTCAACATTTAGGTAGAAACTAGAAGCTAAAAATGAATAGTAAATTTCAATGAATAAACTATACTAATTAGAGCATTCAAATTCCAGTTTCATATTTTTTCCATGAAAATCAAGAAGCAAGGGATTTTAAGAGATTTGTACATAGTGAAATAATTTTTGTGCATTTTGTTATGAATTTTCAAAGTTTGCTAAGAAAAAGTGATAAATAGTGCATGAAAATGATTTTTTTAATTTTGACGTTTTTAGCTGGTTCAAGTTCTCAAAAGCCTCTTTAATAATTCCAAATGAGGCAATATTTATGAGAAAAGTATCTATAGATAAGGTGCTACATTGAAAATCTTTTCAAGGCTCATAATCTAATCATTGGTAACTTGTACATCAAATTTACCATCAAAGGATGGCAGGTGATGCCTCCAAAATTGCTTAATCAAATGATGGCGGTTGGAGAACTCAACTAGTCACCTTGCCGCTTGTCCCGTATGGGCTTATTGGTTTGCTTAAGATTGTTATGATATTGGTGGAGCATTGGAGATTCTAGCTTCCTATTGTTGTCTTTGAGCATTAACCATCTCTTGTAATTGCCCAATAATCCTTTACTATTGATCCAAACAATCAATGATCATTTACAAGGGATCTGGATTGAGAGTACCTTCATTTATTGTTACATGATTCATTTGAGAAGTTTGTGCTTGTGTTACCAGTCTTTGCTGAGCACTACTTCTAATGCCTTATCTTTGGGCACTTCTCCTATGAATGCTACCTCCTTTAGATGTAATAATGAGGCTCTGGATATCTTGAACTAATTGGAAACTTAAAACTATAAAATTCTATTTTCATGCACTATTTATCACATTACATAGTGAATTTTCAAAATTTATAACTAATGATTCAAGTCTCTAAAAATCATTCACATCTTGAATTTTATGAAAATAAATATGAAATTGGAGTTTCAATGCATCAATTCATATAGTTTATTCATCTAAATTTAATGTTCATTTTTAGCTTTTAGTTTCTATCGAAATTCTAACCCTTAAATTTAAAAAATTATTCCTCTTAATCTATAGAGATTTTTCATGTAATCTTTGTATCATTTAAAATATCTGCATGTCTACTTTCTATACATATTTATTTTGTACATTTATTCAACTTGTAGCAAAGCATCATTTTAAACAATCAAAGATCAGAATAATTCTTTACTGCAACAGTTTTAGGAAAACATACATAGCTCTCCAAATGCAATGAAATAAGTATCATACCAACCACTTAATTTTTGGAGCACTACATGATTTTATACAACCTTACTAATATAGGCAGTGTTTACAGTAAATTTATAATTTTCCTATAACGATCCAGTTTTAACTCTTTAACTTTATTGAGCCATGAATCATGCCATGCTTATCCAATTCATACAAAATCTATTTCATCATAAAGCATACTATATCCTTTAACTAGAGGAATTTCATTATGGCTCATTCCTTTTGTTATGACATACTTAAACTTTTCTACACTTCTGCATATTATAGCTTTCCAATCAAAGGGAATTTACATAACTTTTTCATAACTTAATCTCGTATCGTTATTCAACTTTACTCATCATACATAATCAAACATCATTTACATTCCATTTCCTTTCATAAATCATACATTTACATACATGCTTCTTGATCATAACTTCACATAACAAACTTTATGACAAAAACCTCATAGTCAAAATTTTTAATCAATTACAATTGAGGCCCTAACTTGTAAAATGGCTAGTTCGCTCCTTGTCGTATTCATTTATCATTTTAATACCACATCTTTTCCAACCATACTTTTCTTCTATTCATTCGAGGCACATCATAATCATTCTTTTGTATAATCCTAAAAAACAAGATGTTACACCTTTTCGTGTCATAACCATCTTTATCTTACATTTAATAACTGCAAATAATAAATAAATTGCACTCAACATATAACATTAACTACTTTCATTATACCATCATTAATCAAAATACATTACTATATCTTGACCCCTGGTCTTCCTACTTTACTACTCACAACTTAGCATCTTGCTGCATATATTCTTGGTCCAAAAATTACAGTTGTACATCATAACAATATATATACACTTTATCTATACTTACATTATGCATCATTATATCGGACTTATGGGGTTTCAGTACTAATGTCACACTTATCATTGCCATCTAATATCTCCATTGGATCTTTGTCTGGCGCATCTTCTGAGACTTCCATTCCCTCAGCTTCTTCTTCTTCATCTTCATAATTGAGTTATGCTTGAAGTGTGTAGACAATGACACAATCTTCCAAAGTATGAAACACTAGACCCTAAAGCAACTCCCTAATATAGTTCCAGAACTCATGATCTGGTATAGCACCAAGCACTTGCTCAACTCATTCACTTTTAGGGAGCCTATAATCATAATGCTCTTCAAAGAGTTACTTTACTTTTAACATGGTACTCAAGAAATCTAGAACTCAGACATATCCTCCAAATCTAGCATGGCATTCATAAAAAGCAATTCTAACAATCAATTGGATTTGGAGTCCTTGGTCTAGTTGGAAGAAACTACGATTTTCATCAAATAGTTCAGCAAGCCCAAGCATATTGGAATTATCATTGTTCATAGGCTGATCAATCTCTTCGTCTAGAAGTGCAATCATTTGCTTTAGAAGAACAACGCAAGAAGGGACCATTACTATAAGTTCAGTGATCACCATATGGTTATTGTCACTAGAAGTCATATTAGATCCTATGTTTCCTGCATATGATCCTGATTAGGCTCAGGCAATTTCCTACATTTTGGTTGTTAACTATTCCTACATTTGCTCAAGATCGGACAAACTATTTCAAAACAATGTTAATTACTTCAGGGAAACTAAAGGGATATGGCTAACTTAACTTTCTTTGCCAAGATCTTTACTCCGATAAAAAAAAATGTAACACCTTAACTTTAGACCTTATTTCCCATGTAATATATCTCATTTAGTCTCCAATTGATGAGTTCAAAGACTTGAAACACCTAAGCGACCAAATTAGAAAAATAAAAATTTTTGGATATATTGTTCATTTAGTCACCCCATTTTCCAAGTTGAATTTTAAAAAATCATAACTAAATCAAAAAAAATTTCATGGAGGTGATTCAAGTCTCTAAAAATAGCTTGAAACATTCTATATATGAGAAAAATATGAAACATGACTTTAGTCATATCTATTCACACAATATTTAGTACAAAATTTACTATTCATATGATAATTTTGTAACTTTCCAGTTTTCTAACCTTAAATTTGAAAATTCATAATTTATTCTTCACTTAACCATTGGATATTCTTTGGCTTTCAAGAAATCTCTTTATGTCTACCTTCTAGGCATATATCCATTTATACTTTATGCCCTATTTTTGATAGAGTAGCTTTGTCTAACCTTACAACATACTAAATGGAAAAATTTTTGTGCCATAACTTACGTAATAAATTTCATAATCATAATATATCATTGAATTTCATCCATATTTCAAATTAAACATTCCATAGGGTTCATAGGGACATAACCAAGTCATTGTACAGAATGCAACCTTCATACATGAATTTATACAATTTATCAAAACATAACATAAAAACTTATATTATCAAGTTATTCATCACTTTCTTCCTCTTTTCTTTTTGCCCTCCTTAGATCCCTTACATTACTTAGCCCTATCATGATTAGTATTTGGGATAGTGAGATTATAGAAATCTCAATAGTAATTACATTTCAAACATATATGTTGTCAAGTAAGCTAAAAACATGACTTAAAATATAATACCATATTGTCACATAAGAAATTCCGACAGAGTTATTTCTTAGAAAATAGGCATCACAAGTAAAGCCCTCACATTAAAATAGCCAAAATCCAATTGCAAATCATCAAAACAACAATATGACAAGTCATAGAATATCATAAAATATTTCAAGATAACATAAAACAAGAAATGTAAAATGGTTGCCTTTGATGCTTTCCATTACTTTTTCTACTTGATACCAACTAAATTAACCAAATCCTGGTACAAGCCTTAAAAAATCACAAAACCCTAAAATTTCATATTCCTTGTTTTAAGCTTTTTCTTGAAACCAAGACTTGTCTTTAGCTAATTCCATCATGATGAATCCATTTTTAGCATTGAATTTAAGAAACTCCCACTCCTTCCTCACCCTTTGGTCTAGCCCAAATCATCTCTTAAGAGTGAGGAAAGGAATTTCTTTTCAAGTTAGCTCAAACTCATGAAAACACATTTTTTTACTCCAGATCATGCCTTTTCTTGCTTTGTTTTCATGAAAACACTTTCCTTCCTTACATATTTTTCTTGGTCAAAATCTAAGCTTGAGAAAGAGGAGAAGAAAACTTGTCCATACTAACATAAACTATCCAAAACTTAAAGTAGAAACCCTAGAAGTTAGGAGGACAAATTTACCTCTTGAAAGTTTGGTTTTTCTTTCTTCTTTTTCCTCCTTCTCTCTCACATTTTCTTTTTCTTTCTCTTGGGAAAATTTTCAGCTTGGGTTCCTCTCCTTTTCCACCTCATATGTCGACCAAGAAGGAAGTATTATAAGCTTGAAGGCATCACCAAAAATTGGCCAAGTGTCCAACTAATTTGTGGTAAAAAATATTGCCTTCCTAGGGTTAACTTCCTAAAACATTAAAATAATTCATTCTAACTCATGCATAAAAATGGGCCAATAGAAGAATAGCATGTGTCTTCTTATACAAGATAATTTTCTCAATCTAGATCAATCCTATATCATTTACTTGATATCCTGATTATTTTCCTCGACATGCTCATGTACTTTGCATCATCCATGGCATCTTAACTATTGAAATAATCCTTTCCCTCACATGCTAAATTTTTGTCAGAAAAGAGGGGAATATGTTTCCTTAGTACTGCATATTTTTCTTAGTTCAGATATATCATTTACTTCTTACTTTGTACCTAGACAATTAAAGATACTTTTGCAATATTTTATTTCTTTATGCATACAAGATTAAACTAATCTATGATCTACACTTATTTTAATTAACTGTCCAAAACAGTATTTATGTAGGGCCCACATACTTTTCTTTTTCACTTTTTTTGTATTTGTAGGCCCTATAATACTTCTTTTCCTATAAAATTATTCTGCATTTTGCAGTCCATCTTTTTTGAACCTGATTCCTTTGGACTCAACACATTATTCCACTGGGTCCAACATGTCATATGGTTCATTTTGACATCTATATTGCATTTTAAAATTTTTTTGGAAATTACAAGAAAAGAACCCAAAATTTTGAATAATTACACTTAAGGACCCAACAATTTGAATTAATTCCAATTACAGCCCAACATGTGAAGTGTCCATTTTACCCCTTATGGTATTCATTTAGCATTTGACACCACTTCTTTTTTAGCCTTGTCTTTCCCATATTCATTCGAGATACATCATAACCGTCTTTTTACATAGCTCTAAAAATCAGGATGTTACATATGCTAGGATTTGACCCAAGCATTGCATCTCATAAGATTCCATTATTTCTAAATGCCGAGCCAAAAAACCATAAGTTAAGAAGAATAGCTGCAGAAACATCATTTGATAGAGGAAAGGTTAGCCATGACTTGTAAAAGTTTAGAGAGAAGTATGGAGAGCTTCGAAGACTTAATCAAGGTGCTGAACATAAAGCCCAAGCTTGGAGAAATAAAGATCCATTGCAAGGAACTGAAGCATTAAAGTGATCCAAGAGCTCTATGGATTAGAGCCCATTCACTTGATCAAAGTTGCATTACAAAAGGAGCTTGTAAGTGTGATCATCAACTCTAAAATACAAGTTTCAGATCCAAGCCTAAGAGGAGCCCATTGGAGGAGATTACTTAAAAGATCATGTGCTTCACTAAAAGAGCATGTGATTTAGGCATTAGTTGGCTTAATTTATTTTAATTCCATTTTATTAATTATGGGCTAAAACTTAAGTGATTACTAAAGCCCAATTAGTTAATTAGTAGTGTCTTCGATGGCCTAACATGTAAATAAACATGTCATGTGCTAGACATGTGATTTCATTAATGTGTTGGTATGTTTATAGGGGCTTAGGCATTATTTTCATTATTTTCTTTGAATTTTTGTCATTTATATTAGAATTTTATTTTACTAGTTTTCTAGATCCAATAATAGTGTTATTTGAGCCCAAAGTCTCATAATCCTATTAGGATTACTTGAGCCCAAATCAATTAGATTTTCTGGGCTCATTAGGTCAGATTTTACATTGCCTATTTTAGGCTATCTTTTATGTGTATTTTTCATATTTAAATGAATGAAAATTTTCATTTTGTGAGTTTTTCTCTTATGTTTCTTTCAGTGCTAGAGAAAATACTATGACTTATTAAGGAATTGGTCAATCCTTATGGTATTTCCAGAATTAGGGTTCAAGAGACCAGTTCTCTTGGGTTATACTTCTCAAGACCAACATTTATCCTTCTTATCTTCTCTATTATTGCTTTCTTTTGCTGCTATTTTTGTTCTCTTTTGTTCAATTTCTTTGTTGTCCAGTTTCATGTTCCTTGTTCCGCAAAGTCTTGGTGTCATACGCATCAAAGTGGATTCTTTGGATTGTCCATAAGGATTCACTTATCATTTAGCATCAGAGCTTAGGTTTGCAAAATCAATGTGGGTTTTCTGTTTTGCTTCCTTTTTTTTTTTGTTTCATTCGATTTTTGTTGCTGTATAGAAAATTATCATTACTGTTCATCATTTATTGCTCATCAATGTTCCTATCATTATTGTTCATCATCCTATCCATTGTCCAGGGTAGATTTAAAAAAGAAAAATTCATCCATTTTATTGCTACCTCTTTGTGTGTTAGCTTCGCTTCTAGTGTGAATGTGAATTGCCCAAATTCAAAAAAAAATTGAGAAAAAAATGGGAAAAAAAACTGATTGATTGCTGCAAAAAAAATTTGATTGCAGCTGAAAAAAAAATAGTAAAAAAACATGAAAAAAATAGTAAGAAAAACTAAAAAAAAATTATTTAATTTGAGACTTGATTGACTTAATTTATCAACTTTGGTGGCAAATCTCATTAAATCTCTATAATTTGTCTTTCCTTTATATTTCTTTCCTTATCAACTTCCTTCTTCATTTTCATCCTTCTTTGTTAGATTTTCTACTATTTTTCTTTGATTTCCAGCACCTAAATTTCCTTCCTTTTGTTGGATATTTTAGTTCCTTTGTGCTCATTTTGTGTTGGTCATTGCTTAATTAAACTAGGATCTTTCAGAACTTTAATTTTGAACTTTAGTTCTGTGAGTGTCACTTACTTCAAAACTGATTTACTTTTGATGTGGTTTTGGTTTTAATTTAGTACTATCATAAGAAAGCAAGCTATGAATAGAAAAAGGTAACATAGAAATTGCATCATATCTGAAAAAGCATTGACTTAGTGTGAAACACGAGTGTATTCACATTATTTGAGTGAAACATGTGAGGGAGTGGTGAGGTCCTTTCATCTTTTATAGTTTTGTTGACTACTAACCATGTTAGGATTTCTAAGCTTTGCATCTCACAAGAAGTCTTCGAGAAATGTTTCCAACTATGACTAAAAGTTAAGAAAGCCAAAGTTGAAAATTCCTTCTTTCTAAGGAAAAAATGATCCTATTCTTTATTGGGAATGGTAAACAGGAATTGAACAAGTGTTTGATCATTACAACATCAGTGAAGACAAAGTTGATCGTGCCATCATTAGTTTTACTGACCATGTGGTAGTTTGGTGGGAAAGGTTTTACAAAACATGAATTGAATATAGATTCGAACCTATCACTTCTTGGGAGGATATAAAAAATCTTCTGTGAAGAAAGTTTGGTTTTTATCATCACTAACCTATTCCAAAGAGTGAAGATGAACATCCAAAAGAGATAGATGTGCTTGTGGAAGAGAATCCAACTCTTAATGCATATGATTCCTACATGGAGAAAGATGATCGAGTGGATGATGATATTGCTACCACTTCAACAACTGATGATGTAATGAGAGAATCCACTACAGGTATGCATAATCCTCAAACTCTGATATTATCTCTTATGATTTAAGATGTGATGATTTTAGTGAAAAGAATAATGTTGCTTGCATTGATGATATCTCTTGTAATGGAACAATCGAATTGGAATTTGAATTGGGACGTGTTGAACTTAAGAATCCCAATGAGTTTAATGTTATTATTTGTGATAATGGGATTGAACATGATATCTTGCTAAATCTTGAAGAGAGAATTGGTCTAGATGTTGATAGTGTTGTGGTAGAAAGCGTAGATGATTCTAGTTGTGCTTCTAGTGTGCAAATTGAAAATAATGTTGTAGCACAATTGGAAAATGAATTTCATGATGTTGCTTGTGCTTTTGAGCATAATTATGATTGTTTGCATCCTTTAGAGGAAAATCATGCTTTACATGTTACTAATCAATTGGTGGAAACTTATATGGATAATAGCATGCTAGTTTCTAGTAGTGCTAATAGTGTGATTCCTTCAGAAATTAGTTCTTATGATTGCATAGATGTTGAGCATATTGACATGGTAATTGGAGATTATGCTTGTGATGCTAACTTGAATGGGCATGTTAGTCTTTGTTCTTTTGTATTGGAAAAGGCCCATGAATCATTGTCATGTAATTTAGGTGAAACTTGAGAGAAAATAAAGAGTGATCTTAAGTGGACAAATAAGAGAGAGAGAGAGAGTTCACAAAAATACAAAGAGTGCAAAAAGAGTAAGTAAGAAAAAGATTGAGAGAGGATTGAAAAAGAGAAAGAAAAAGAGAGAAAAGAAAAGGAGAGTTTGAGGAAGAATGAAAGTGAAAGTAAGCTTACAGTAGTTTGTACAAAACTCCTTCCTTATTCACTTCATATTTCTTATGTGTCTTCATTGTATTTTCTTCTTCCTTCTCATTATGTTTCTGATTTCTTTGAATTATGTCACTTATCTTTGTTGCATGAGTCCCTTGTGAAAGAGATTCATTGTGATAATTTAGTGTCATATTTACCCATCATTGCTTCATCTGCTATTCCATCTCATGATCATTGTGTTTTGTTTCCTTTAGTTGTTTCTTATATCTATCTAAGTCATCACATATGTTATGTGTTGTGTGAGTCTCATGAGTCATACGTTTTTTTTTCTTTGCTTGTGGTTTTTTCCATTTCACAAATATTTTGTGTTCCATCTTTGTGGATTGTGTTCCTTTTTATATATTTATTTTCTACAGATTTGTGATAATTTGTTCAAAGTAATTTCTATCCAATCTTTCTTCTCTTATCTCTCTATCAAATTGATTTCTTCACATGTGTTATCTTTCATCTTGTTTTATCATGATCTTCAAGTCATTTCTTCTCCATTCTTTGTTCTATCATTGTGCATCATCTACATGTGTTAAATCAATTCAGATTTTGAATTTAATGAATTACATGTAAATCTGTCCAGATTTCTTCCCATATGATCATTGTACCACCTCAGTCCCTTTTGAATCTTTTTATGTCATGTTTTGTCCTAATTTCATCCTTCATGTTTTCCCTAACCCTTTTGATTCAATTTGAGTCTAGTTGTGTCGAGTTTGTGTCTAGTTCTTTGTGACAGGATATTGGTGAAAATGATATGAAGAAAGATTTCAAATTTTGTGCACCAATGCTGGAAAACAAGTCACTTGTTCGAAATAATGGTTGGAAGATTTGTGATCTTGGAGATTGGTTACAAAAGCTTAGAGGAATATTTAAAACAAATTTGCAGCCAAGGGAGAGTGATGTCCTTCCAGTTCATGGAAGGATTAAACCAAAGATGCATCAATCAAGTTTGAAAGGTAAGTATACTCCTTATGATCTATTTGATGCTTGTAATCATTCCCTTTCTTTTCATGTAGATTATGGAGATTCGAGAACGAATCCTTTTGAGGATGGATGGAATGATATAGGAAGGGCTAGGCATGAATTGAAAGAGTTTAGAGAGAAGTATAGAGAGCTTGGAAGACTTGATTAAGGTACTGAACATAAAGTCCAAGCTTGGAGAAATAAAGATCCATTACAAGGAACTGAAGCATCAAAGTGATCCAAGAGCTCTATGGATTAGAGCCCATTCACTTGATTAAAGTTGCATCCCAAAAGGAGCATGTAAGTGTGATCATTAACTCCAAAATATAAGTTTTAGATCCAAGCCCAAGAGGAGCCCATTGGAGGAAATTACTTAAAAGATCATGTGCTTCACTAAAAGAGCATATGACTTAGGTATTAGTGGGCTTAATTTATTTTAATTTCATTTTATTAATTATAGGCAAAAAATTAAGTGATTAATAAAGTTTAATTAGTTAATTAGTAGTATTTTTTATAGCCCAACTTGTAAATAAACATGTTATGTGCTAGACATGTGATTTCATTAATGTGTTAGCATGTTTATAGGGGCTTAGGCATTGTTTTCATTATTTTCTTTGAATTTTTGTCATTTATTTTTAGAATTTTATTTTACTTGTTTTCTAGGTTCAATAATAGTGTTATTTGAGCCCAAAGTCTCATAATCCCATTCGGATTATTTGAGCCCAAATCAATTAGGTTTTCTAGGCTCATTAGGTCAGATTTTACATTGCCTATTTAAGGCTATCTTTTATGTGCATCTTTCATATTTAGATTAATGAAAATTTCAATTTTTTGAGTTTTCCTCTTGCATTTCTTTGAGTGCTAGAGAAAATACCATGACTTATTAAGGAATTGGTCAATCCTTGTGGTGTCACCGGAATTAGGGTTCAAGACACCAGTGTTAGTTAGGCTGACTTCCCAAGAGGAGGGGTGAATTAGGAAGATTAAAATTTTCTGCACAAAGTGAAAATAATGAAGAAAGCAAGGTATGATAGAAAAATAGAGTATAAAGCAGTAAGATAAAAGAGTAGTGATAGAGAGAAGAAAAACTCTGATATTTATCCTGGTTCGGTCTCTCCTCTTGACCTACGTCCAGTCCCCAAGACAACACTAGAGATTTTCCACTATTCAGCAAGAATTCAATGGGCTTCTTGCAAATGCCACAGTACAACTTCAGTGCTCTGTATTCTAGAGCTCACTCAATCTCTTTCTGCACTTTCACAAAGTGCTTTACAATCCCTTGTGATATCTCCTCACAAGTAAATCTATCTTCCAGATGAAGATTAGATTGTTTACAAAGATGAAACTCTCTTGAATAGAGTGAATATGAAAGTTGAAGTGCAAGTATTGAAGTAAGAGGGTAAAAGTCTTTGAGTAGAAGATTTGGCAGAATTTCAGTATATACAAAGTTTGATTCGTTACCCACAACTTCAAATGATGTTGTATTTATAGATTTAGGTCCCAACTATTCGTTAGAGACAAAATCTATCCGTTGGGGAAGTTATCCAACGGTTACTCTGAAAAACTATCCATTAACCAACTGCATTTAATGCTTCTGACATACTGAAATTCGAATTTTGGTTGGTCAACAGACGAATTTCAAAGGAACCGAAGGTTAAAGCTTCCAACGTTGAAATACTGAAGTTCGTCTGTTCATGAAGTGAAATTCGAATTTTGAAACTTAGAAAATGTTTTCATGTTGTGACATACAAATTTTCAAGAAGAAAATTTTTCTGTTAAGTGTGAACAGTATTTTCAATTTGCTACAGTGCCCTCGAAATTCGAATTTTGAAACCCCAAAATTCGTCTGTCCGCAGCAGGCTTAAAAGGCACAGTAGTTCATTTACTTCGAAATTCAAATTTTCAAAGAGTGAAGTTCGTCTATCAGAGAGACCTCTTTTCAAACTTACTTCAACATTCGAATTTGTAAACACTGTCCTTCATATGTCATCATTATCATTTCAACAGACTCACTACTTTAGCTTCTGAAATTCGAATTTCCATCTTCAAAGTTTGTCTGTTAGTGAGTAATTTTGAAACTCAATATAATCTCGATTTCAGATGAAATTAAACATTGTTTCAGACGAATTTCTTCAGTTTTCATAAATTTCATTTTGTCTGAAATTTGAATGTTCAAAACCCAAAGTTCGTCTGTTGCTCAATAGCTTCTTTCAGACACTTATGAAAATTCGAATTTTGGAAAATCAAAATTCGTCTGTCAGAGAGGCATCTCTTCAGACTTATTCAGTTTTAACTCGAAATTCGAATTTCCAAAGCCAAAGTTCGAATTTCCAACATGACAGTTCAATGTAAACTTTTCAAACTTCGTCTGTTGGTGGGTATTTTTCAAGTATTTCATAAAATCAAGATTTTAAAACATCTTTTCATCAAATCAAAGTCTTTTACCCATACTCAAACATAACTAGTGATCCGACAACAAATCTTGCACTGATTACTCCAGAATTTCTTCACTTGAACTCTTTGTGCACCTTTGATATCTTTTGTTCCAAGCTCTTGAGAGTTGATTTGGAATCATCAAAACTTCTTGATTCAACATTCTCCCCCTTTTTGATATGACTAAACAACTTATAAACTGGATTAGTACTTGGGTTTGCTTTAACAAGCTCCCCCTCAACATATGCATTGTATTTCAAAAGATATCATATATGGTAAACCATGTGAAAAGATTCAAAGAACAAATCATTGCAACCGAGAAATTCTTTCATTTAAACAAACGTTGCTTTACAGAGACAGGATTTAAGCAGAGTTCATTCAAATACACAAATTAAATACAGAATACAAACTATCAAAACGGCAAAGCTCAATACAAATAATCAAAACAGACACCACAACAAGAGGATTCAAGCCTAAGTTCTAAGCAGTCCTTCCATCACTTCTTCTTTGGCTTGGTCTTCTTGCTGTACATCTTCCCAGATGGCTCAACAGTAGATTTTCTAGTTTGCTACTTCTTCTCCCCCTTTTTGGCATCATCAGGAAGGCCAACAAAATCAACCGGAGGAGGGATCTGAGAAACTGGAATGGCTTGAAGTGGCACAGGAGCAAAAGGGATTTCTAGTTCAACTGGTGTAGGAGACTTGTTTCTTTATCATCATCAGAGACCTCAAGCAACTCCTGCATAGCCTGCCTGGAAAGAGCTAACTGAGCTCTTTGTTCCTCTGAGAGTCCATAAGCAACGAGAGAAGGAGGAGCTGGCTCATCAGGACGAAACATTTCTTCAAGCCTTCTCCTCTGAGCTTGCAGCAGAGCATTGTGAGCAATAGCTTCATAATCAACAACAGGCACAATGCTTCTCTCTTCATTGCTGGTACCCTCCTGCATTGAAGAGGTGGAAATGGCTACCACCAGTCTTTCAACTTGCTCAGACTCTTGAATGGACAGAATTGAATCCTGAGCATCTTCTTGCATAGGCTCATGAGGGCTTGTTTCTTGAAGTCCTTCTTCTTCCAAACCATAGTCCAAGGGTGGACCAGGACTTGGTGTCCTCATTGTACCAGCAGGCTCATCCCAATCTATATCATCATCATGGTCAGAAGAGGCTAGCTCAAAAGGGCTTGGAGGCTCAGGGGTTGGAGATTGAATAGGCTCAGAAAACCCTGGCTGAGGTGGAGCTGATGTGGTAAGGATTGCACTTCGAATTTCTTCATAGGCATAAGCAACCACTTTCATGTTCTTTGCCAACTGATAAATCTGATCTTGCAGATGAGCAAACTTGGCATTTTTCTCATCTCTGATGCTAAGAATGAGTGTAGACAGGCTGTCATACAACTTAGTGATCTTGGTTGGCTTGGCACGAGAGAAGGGAGTGGATGGAATGTGAGTGGGCTTGGAGGGAGATGGGATAGGCACAAAGGGCTGAGGAATAGGTTTGGAAGGAGCCTCAGAAGTACCCTCTTGCTGTAGGGAGGCACCTTCAACAAACACTAGATCTTCAGTTCTTCCTGCCCCCTTTCCAACCCATATTCCTTCATCCTTTTCAATTCTCATTCTTTGCAGTTCTTCCTCCTTGAAGATCTCAGTAGGCTTCCCCTTTCCCTTCTCAAGATGCTGAATTCTGGCATATTGAAAAATTCTGGAAATGATAGCAGCATAGGGGAGTGTGGAGTCCTTCCTCTGATCCCTTGCCTTGATCATGCGTTGGAGTACGATATGTCCCATGTTGATCAGCTTTCCACGCATGATTGCTGCCATGACATGTGCCTCTGCCCTTGTTATCAGATTGAAGCTGCCACCTTTGTTGAATATGATCCTAGACACTATGTAGTGCAAGATTCTCACTTGAACACTGAGGTCTGTGGGCTTCAACACGTTTATGGATGGCCAGTTTTCCCTTCTTCTGAATAACGTGCTCAGTATTGTGCTCTCCTTGTAGTTCAGAAAGGGGCCACCTTCTTCATCAGCAGTTTCTGCCTCATCCATGTATCTAGAGGCAGTGATGTCAATCTTGAGGCCATCTTGCCCTGGGATTTCCAGACTTCATTCAAAGTTTCATCTGAGAGCTAGATGATTCTTGATCTCAGGTTAACCTCCCATTTCTTCTTCTTGCTATTGTACTTTAAGGAGGCATACCATGTTTTTATCACTTCATCATCATATCTCTCCAATACTTCCAACAGATTCTTGTATCTCATCATCCATATACCAGCATCAAAACTATTAGAGACCAAGAAATCTTCCAAGTTTACACAATGTGGCTTGATTACCTTTTTGTTGGAAAACTTGATGGAGTATTCCTCTTGAATCTGTGGAGTGCTCCATAATGGCAGTGTGGTAAGCTCATATTCCCCAGATTCAATACTTTAGGATGAAGTGGAAGCAACAAGTTCAGCAGCAACAGGAACAGGGACCGAAGGTTCTGCAGTCTTCAAGGAAAAGGGTCCAGCCTTCTTTGATTCTCCCTTGGGTGTGGTTTTCTGGCGTTTGGAAGGAGTTCCTTTGCTGGATTCAGCCTTTCTCTTTGGTTTTTCTCCTTCCTTCGTGGCATATTGGGATTTAATTGAACGTTTTGGCCGAGCCTCTCCTTTGCCAGCTTCAGGATTCTTAACTCTTGCCATTTTCGCGGATGAATGTTGTAGAATGGGGCAAGGAATAGGTTTAAAGGATGCGAAAGGAAGTTTAATTGGTGGGAAATGATGATTTTTTATCAGAATTGAAGAGTATTGAATGGAGGATTAGAACAGACTCAGAGAGAATAGGAATAGGATTGCGTCTGTTCAAATGAAAACCGTCGGTTTTAACGTATGTAACCGTCTGACAGACAAATTTTGAAGGGTCAAAATTTGAACTTCGGGCAGTTACAAGTTAAACCTTTCAGCAAAGCTTGCTGACAGATGAATTTTCTTGTGAAAGTTCATCTGACAGAGGCTTGGTTAAAATAACACAATATGAACAAACGAACTTTGTTCCAACAAAGTTCAAATTTTCAAGAGCAAACATCAACCAGCAAACAAATCACCAAACAACAAACGAATTAAGCATTCAAAACTTCATCTTTCAAAGATTCAACATTGAGGGCATGTTTCAATAGACGAATTTTAAGTCAGAAATTCGAATTTCTCTACTTTGTGAAAGTTATCCAACATTCATATGTTAAGAGATAAGCATTAGTATAATCATCATGTTGGACAGTCATAACTTTGAAATTTTGTTCTTGAAAATTCAAATTTTGAAGGATCAATAGACGAATTTCGAGGCATCACCGAGAACTGTTCCTTCTAATAACAGGCCGAAGTTCGTCTGTTGGGTATCCAAAATTCGAATGTTGACCATTCTGACTTCCTCAGAAACTTAGTTTTCCACGGAAATTCATCTAACACATAATCAATATACGAATTTCAACTTTAAAAACTTACAGATTAGATCCAGAAACTCAGAATTTTTGCCCCTTTCTTCACTCATTGATTGTTCCACTCCACTGTGCTCCATTTTTCTGATTTATTGCCAATGAATCTTAGGAGGAGCACCTGCAACATAAATTAAACATACTCCGATGCTGAAGTTAGAATTAATTTAATGTTGAAAGATTTAAAAATAGAATTGCACAAAGATTTACTTACAGTTCATTGGGATTTACCATACCTAATTCTCTTATAATTTTACAATATCTGTCTTCTGATAGAGGCTTTGTGAGGATGTCAGCAACTTGATCTTCTGTGGGGATGTATTCCAATCTAATTTCTCCTTTCAAAATGTGATCTCTTATGAAGTAGTGCCTAACTTCAATATGTTTTGTCCTTGAATGCATGACAGGATTCCTTGTGATATTAATGGCACTTTGATTGTCACACATGATTGGTATTTCCTTCAACTCAACCTCAAGATCTTCAAGCTGCTGTTTCATCCAGATGATTTGGGCACAACAGCTTCCAGCTGCAACATACTCAGCCTCTGCTGTGGATAAGGCCACACTATTTTGCTTTTTGCTAAACCATGAAACCAAGGATCCTCCAAGAAACTGACAAGTTCCACTTGTGCTTTTTTTGTCAGTTTTGGATCCTGCACAGTCAGCATCAGTGTATCCTTTAAGATCTTCTCCATTGCCCTTTGGATACCAAAGATCCATCTGTGATGTTCCAATAAGATATCTAAAGATTCTTTTCACAGCAGTTGCATGGGTTTCTTTGGGACATGATTGGAACCTTGCACACATACAGACACTAAACATAATATTAGGTCTGCTGGCTATTAAGTATAGTAGGGATCCAATCATTCTCCTATACTGAGTTATGTCAAACAATTTTCCTTTCTCATCCATGTCCAGTTTGGTTGCAGTAGCCATAGGTGTCCCCATTGGCTTGGCATTTTCCATTCCAAACTTCTTCAGTAATTCCTTCAGATACTTGGATTGATTTAGGAAGATATCATCATTGCACTGTCTGATTTACAATCCAAGGAAGAAGTTGAGTTCACCCATCATAGACATTTCAAATTCCCCCTGCATTAACTTAGAAAAATTCTTGCAAAGAGATTCATTAGTAGCACCAAATATAATATCATCAACATAGATTTGAACAATCAGTAAATCTTTATTTTCTTTCTTAGTGAATAAAGTTGTATCTACTTTTCCTCTGTTAAACCCCTTATCAGTTAGAAAATTACTCAATCTATCATACCATGTTCTAGGGGCTTGTTTTAAACCATAAAGAGCTTTCTTTAGTCTATAAACATGGTTTGGTTTTGTAGAATCCTCAAAACCTGGAGGTTGATCTACATAAACTTCTTCCATGATATATCCATTCAGAAAAGCACTCTTTACATCCATTTGATATAACAAAATATTTTTCATGCATGCATATGCTAATAGAATTCTAATTGCTTCTAATCTAGCTACTAGAGTAAAGGTTTCCTCAAAATCAATACCCTCTTCTTGATTATATCCTTTAGCAACCAGTCTAGCTTTGTTTCTGATGATTGATCCTGACTCATCAAGTTTATTTCAAAAAACCCATTTGGTACCTATGACAGGATGATTTTTAGGTCTAGGCACTAAATCCCAGACTTGATTCCTTTCAAACTGATTTAATTCATCCTGCATAGCTAGATTCCAGTACTCATCAGTTAAGGCTTCCTCAATACTTTTAGGTTCAATCTGTGATATGAAAGTGTAATTAATCATTTGATCCCTTAACTGTTTTCTGGTTCTAACTCTCTATTGAACATTCCCTATCACTTGATCAACAGGATGAATCCTTTGATATCTCCAAGCTCTAGGGAGTTCTTGAGATATTTCTTCATTATTTTCTTCAAACTCTTTCTCTTGAATATCTTCCTCTATGTTAATAGATTCAGATATCTTTGAAGGTTCAATTTTATCTTCATGAGAAATATCTAATTTTTCAAAGTTTGAAACAATATCATCTTCATCAGAAATATATTTAGAAGCAGTTTCATTTTCGATAAACACTACATGTATAGATTCCTCTACTGAATTAAATCTTTTATTAAAAACTCTATATGCCTTACTTCTACTAGAATAGCCCAGAAATACACCTTCATCAGATTTGGCATCAAACTTACCCAGATTCTCCTTTCCATTGTTGTGAATGAAGCATTTGCAGCTGAACACATAGAGATGTGACAGATTTGGCTTTCTTCCCTTGTACAGCTCATAAGGAGTCTTCCCAAGGATTGGTCTGATGTAGGCTCTATTAATGATGTAGCTAGCTGTATTCACTGCATCAGCCCAAAATACTTGAGGGAGTTCCTTTTCATTCAGCATAACTCTAGCCATCTCTCCAATTGTTCTGTTATTTCTTTCTACAACACCATTCTGTTGTGGAGTTCTTGGGGCTGAGAAATTGTGGTCAATTCCATGCTCATTGCAATACTCCAGAAAGTATGAGTTTTCAAATTCTCCTCCATGATTTGACCTAATAGACAGAATAGAAATACCTTTCTCATTTTGCACTTTCTTGGCTAAGGTTACAAATGCATCAAAGGTATCACTTTTAGAAGAAAGAAATAGTGTCCATGTAAATCTAGAGTAATCATCCACAATTACAAGCACATACAGATTACCACCAATGATCTTTACCCTAGATGGACCAATTAAATCCATATGTAGTAGTTCTAGTGGTCTAGTTGTGGTGACTACGTTTTTAGGTTTAAAAGAAGATTTAGTTTGCTTTCCTCTTAAGCATGCATCACATTCTTTGTCCTTTTCAAAAGCAATTTTTGGCAGGCCAGTGACTAGCTCATTTTTAACCAGTTTTGAAAGTTGATTCATGTTAACATGAGCTAATCTTCTATGCCATAGCCAACTACCATTGTCCTGACTAATTAAGCAAACAAAATCTAAGAGAGGAAGTTCATTAAGATCAATAGTATAGCAGTTACCATCCCTTTGAGCTTTGAGGATTACTTTGTGATCACTTTTTCTGATGACTAGGCAGAATTTTGAGTCAAACAGTACCCAATTTCCTTTGTCACATGTTTGGCTCACACTCAGTAGATTGTGGTTGAGGCCTATCACAAACAGCACCTCTTCAATGGATGTTTCAGGATTTTTGCCCACAATGCCAATGCCGATTATTTTGCCATATTGATCACCTCCAAAGGTCACCTTTCCTCCTTTCTTGTCTCTAAGGGTGATGAACTTCTCCTTGTCATCAGTCATGTGACTTGAGCAGGCACTGTCCATGTACCATTTGTTGTTTCTTTTAGCTTTTAGACAGACCTGCAAAACAAAGTTCAAGTTTTCTTCTTAGGTACCCAAATCTGCTTGGGTCCTTTTCTGTCAGTAGTGTTTTCCCTAGATACGGATGTACCTTTGGGAACCCATTTTTGTTTTGCATGCTTTGGTTGATTATATGATTCAATCTAATGTGGCATATGATCTTTCTTTCTATTTCCATCAGCATGCACAAAATGTCTCATATATACATTCTGATTTTTCTTCCTAATCTTTTCTTTAACAGCACATGGATCATAGCCAAGACCAACTTTCCCTTGTGATATTCTTTGGCTCCCCATTAAGGCAAACAACATATCTTTACCTCTAGTAAGCCTTGACATGCTTTTCACTAAATATTCATTGGTTTGCTTTAGATCAGTGCATGATCTACAGCAGACAGATTCAGCAATAGGTAGAGGAGCAATTTTAGAGATGTTGCTTCGAGATTCTAGTTTGTTAATCTTTTTCTTAGCTAGTTTCAGTTCTTTAGCAACTTTAACAAACTCATCATGCAGCTCATGAAATGCATCCAGTAATTCAGAATAGGAAGGTTCAGATTCATATACCTCTTCTTCTTGATCACTGCTATATGGAATTTCAGCTTCTTCAGAGGCAAGTGCCATCAGACATATATTGGCAATTTCATCTTCTTCATCTGAGCTGTTGCCCCATATTGATGAGATATAGGCTTTCTTCTTCTTGCCTTTATCAGCAGCTTTCTTTTCTTTCTCTTACTTCTTGAGGAATTATGGACAATCCCATTTGATGTGTCCCTACTTTTTGCACTCATAGCAAGTAACAGGCTCTTTTGCTTCTTTCTTGCTGTCTCCAGCTACTCCTCTCTTGAAGATTTTCTTGTTTCTCTTCTTGCTATAGAATCTTCCGAATTTTCTGACCATCATAGCCAGAGTTTCTTCATCCAGCTCATCTCCATCGTCAGAATCCTCTTCCTTTCTTCAGCAGCTTTGAGAGCAAGACCTTTCTTCTTTCTGTCTTATCCAGCTTCCTTGAGAGCTTTTATTTTTCCTTCATATTCCTCAAGGCTACCGAATAAAGCTATGACAGAAGCCATTGATTCTCCTCTGGCTTCCTCTATTGCTGTTACCTTGGGCTGCCATTCCAGAGGGAGAGCTCTGAGGATCTTTCTGACTTTCTCTGTTTGAGTGTATTCCTTTCCCAGGCTCTTTAGTTGATTCACAATGAGAGTGAATCTCTTTTGTAGCTCTTTTACAGTTTCACCTTCAACCATTCTGAAGCTCTCGTATTCTCCAATGCAGGTATTCAGTTTATTTTTCCTGATCCCAGTTGTTCCTTCATGAGCAATCTGCAGGATGTCCCACATTTCCTTGGCAGTGGAGCATTGTGAGACTCTGTAGAATTCGTCTTGATTCAAGGCACTGACTAAACAATGTTTTGCCTTGAAGTTCAACAAGACTCTCCTTCTGTCTATCTCATTCCATTCAGCTTCTGGCTTTTCTCTGTACTTTCCATCATCTTCTAAAGCCATTGGGACAAAGTCTCCCTTCTGAATGACTGACCAGATATCCAAATCGATTGACTGGAGATAGATTTGCATTCTCATCTTCCAGTAACCATAGTGCTCTCCACTGAAGTCAGGTGGTCTATTTGTATTATTCCCTTATGGTAATATGCTTTCTCCAAACCCAGCCATTTTAATTCCCGGACTGTGAGATCCTTTGAATGGGAATCCGGGCTCTGATACCACTTGTTAGTTAAGCTGACTTCCCAAGAGGAGGGTGAATTGGGAAGATTAAAATTTTCTGCACAAAGTGAAAATAATGAAGAGAGCAAGGTATGACAGAAAAATAGAGTATAAAGCAGTAAGAAAAAAGAGTAGTGATAGAGAGAAGAAAAACTCTGATATTTATCCTGGTTCGGTCTCTCCTCTTGACCTACGTCCAGTCCCCCAGACAACACTAGAGATTTTCCACTATTCAGCAAGAATTCAACGGGCTTCTTGCAAATGCCACGGTACAACTTCAGTGCTCTGTATTCTAGAGCTCACTCAATCTCTTTCTGCACTTTCACAAAGTGCTTTACAATCCCTTGTGATATCTCCTCACAAGTAAATCTATCTTCCAGATGAAGATTAGATTGTTTACAAAGATGAAACTCTCTTGAATAGAGTGAATATGAAAGTTGAAGTGCAAGTATTGAAGTAAGAGGGTAAAAGTCTTTGAGTAGAAGATTTGGCAGAATTTCAGTATATACAAAGTTTGATTCGTTACCCACAACTTCAAATGATGTTGTATTTATAGATTTAGGTCCCAACTATTCGTTAGAGACAAAATCTATCCGTTGGGGAAGTTATCCAACGGTTACTCTGAAAAACTATCCGTTAACCAACTGCATTTAATGCTTCTGACATACTGAAATTCGAATTTTGGTTGGTCAACAGACGAATTTCAAAGGAACCGAAGGTTAAAGCTTCCAACGTTGAAATACTGAAGTTCGTCTGTTCATGAAGTGAAATTCGAATTTTGAAACTTAGAAAATGTTTTCATGTTGTGACATACGAATTTTCAAGGAGAAAGTTTTTCTGTTAAGTGTGAACAGTATTTTTAATTTGCTAAAGTATCCTCGAAATTTGAATTTTGGAACCCCAAAATTCGTCTGTCCGCAGCAGGCTTAAAAGGCACAGTAGTTCATTTACTTCAAAATTCAAATTTTCAAAGAGTGAAGTTCGTCTGTCAGAGAGACCTCTTTTCAGACTTACTTCAACATTCAAATTTGTAAACACTGTCCTTCGTATGTCATCATTATCATTTCAACAGACTCACTACTTTAGCTTCTGAAATTCGAATTTCCATCTTCAAAGTTTGTCTGTCAGTGAGCAATTTTGAAACTCAATATAATCTTGATTTCAGATGAACTTAAACATTGTTTCAAACAAATTTCTTCAGTTTTCATAAATTTCATTTTGTCTGAAATTCGAATGTTCAAAACCCAAAGTTCGTCTGTTGCTCAATAGCTTCTTTCAGACACTTATGAAAATTCGAATTTTGGAAAATCAAAATTTGTCTGTCAGAGAGGCATCTCTTCAGACTTATTCAGTTTTAACTCAAAATTCAAATTTCCAAAGCCAAAGTTCGAATTTCCAACATGACAGTTCAATGTAAACTTTTCAAACTTCGTCTGTTGGTGGGTATTTTTCAAGTATTTCATAAAATCAAGTTTTTAAAACATCTTTTCATCAAATCAAAGTCTTTTACCCGTACTCAAACATAACTAGGATCCTACAACAAATCTTGCACTGATTACTCCAGAATTTCTTCACTTGAACTCTTTGTGCACCTTTGATATCTTTTGTTCCAAGCTCTTGAGAGTTGATTTGGAATCATCAAAACTTCTTGATTCAACAACCAGTTCTCTTGGGTTATACTTCTCAAGACCAATATTTATTCTTCTTATCTTCTCTATTATTGCTTTCTTTTGCTGTTATTTTTTGTTCCCTTTTGTCTAGTATCTTTGTTGTCCAATTTCATGTTCCTTGTTCCACAAAGATCCTGGTGTCATACGCATCAAAGTAGGTTCTTTGAATTGATTCTATAAGGGTTCATTTATCATCATTGTAGATCAAGGAAGAAGTGATGAAACAATTAAAGGCAAGGTTATTGGAAGTAGCCCAACATGCACAGTATGTAGCAAACATCGTTCTTGTACCTAAAAAGAATTGCAGGATTGGAATGTGTGTTGAAAATCAAAAGCTAAATAATGCTAGCCCAAAAGAAATTTCTGTTTGCCATATATTGATGTTTTGATGGATAATACTACTCAAAGCTATAGGCATTCCTTCATGGATGGATATTCTAAGTATAATCAAATTCTAATGCATGGAGAAGATAAGGAGAAAACTACGTTCATCACTCAATAAGGTACCTATTGCTACCACATTATGCCTTTTGAGTTAAAGAATGCTAGGGTAACTTTCTAAAGAGCTATGGTTATGTTGTTTCATGATATGATGCACAAAGAGATTAAGTTGTATGTAGACGATATGGTGGCCAAAACTACAAAAGGAGAAAGTCACTTTGCGATCCTCAAAAAGTTATTTATAAGTTACACAAATATCAACTAAGATTGAATCCCAAAAAAATGTAATTCCGACGCCTTATTAAGGAAATTGTTGGCCATCATTTTCAGCCAGAACGGAATAGAAGTAGACCAATATAAAGTGAGGGCAATATGTGAAATGCCACCACCACAAGTAGAAAAAAAAGTTCAAAGCTTCTTGGGATGGCTAAACTACATTGCCCGATTCATTGCCAATCTAACAACCACATGCGAACCGATCTTTAAGCTTTTAAAAAAAAACTAGATTGGGAATTAGGATGATAATTTCCAGCATTTAATAAGATC
The DNA here is from genome assembly GCA_026686845.1 of Adenanthera pavonina. NCBI lineage: Eukaryota > Viridiplantae > Streptophyta > Magnoliopsida > Fabales > Fabaceae > Adenanthera > Adenanthera pavonina. The sequence goes on along the minus strand of JAIVEN010000019.1, from coordinate 1,481,056 downwards.
AAAGATTATCTGTTGAATTTGCTGGTTTTAGTTCTAGGCCAGCTTGACAAATCAAGAATGACGGAATAGGCAATTTATTACTTGAGCAAGAAATTCAAGGACTGTGAACACACTTCTTAATGATTGAGAGAACTTGCTGTGTGTTAGTGTGGACAACCAGGAGATTAAGACAGTATATGCTCAATTACACCACCTAGTTAATCTCTAGATTGGACTAATTAAAATGTATCTTTGAAAGCCAACATGTGGCTTGTAAGGTATCGAAGTGGCAAGTGGTGCTATCCGAATATGATATAAAACATATGACCCAAAAAGCAATCAAGGGTAGTGCTATAGCTGACCATTTAGTAGAGAATCCCTCAGAAGATTACCAAACTTTAGATTTCCAATTCCCTGATAAAGATATATGTTCCATAGAAGAAGATGGAGAAGAACGGGATGGAGAAGAAAAGAAATGGGAAATGTACTTTAACGGTGCCACCAATACACATGGAAATGATATAGGAGTAATGGATATGTCCCGAGGAGGGAAACAATTTCTGGTGGCCATTAAATTAGAATTTGACTATACCAATAACATAGCTAAATACACAACTTGTTTTAGTGGCCTTAAAGCAGCTATTGATCATGGGGTAAAATGTCTTGAGGTGTTTGGTGACTCAACTCTTATCATCCATCAAGTAACCAATGAATGGTGAACCAAGGATTCAAAGTTAATTCCCTATCAAGAGCTATTAATAGAATTGATTAAGCAATTTGAACTTGTTGATTCTACCATATGACTCAAGAGAAGAATCAGTTCGTAGATGCCCTCGCTACTCTAGCAGCAATGAATCAATTAGATTATGGAGTCTATATCCATTCCATTCAAGTAAAGACCAGAAGCATATCAGCTGATTGCTTAAATGTCAAAGAAAAACAAGATGGCCTCCCATGGTTCCATGACATCTGTGACATCCAGGTGCTGAAGAGGGCATAGAGTGATCGCCGGTGCAAAAAAAGGGGGTGAAATAAAAGTGATGAGGCATGAACAATGAGTGTCTCCTGGCAGGCTTCTAAGCAGGAGGGGCATATGAATGAATCGAATACATATCGGGATGAGAGGGATCCAGAGACTATATAGGTGTGCGACTATATGGTTAAGGATAGCTTAAAGGAATTGATGGGTACTACCTATACCAACAAGGTGCTCTTACCTTTTCGGTAGCCTATCTCTTAAGAACTCCTCAGTTAAGCATGCTTGACTTAGAGCAATTCTGGGATGGGTGACGTCCTGGGAAAGAGATGTGTAAGTGAGGACAAAGCACATCAAAAAGGCTTGTGTTAGTTTGTGGGGACAGTCGTCAATCCTAAATAGTGGCTGGACATTACAACATCAAAGCTTACATAACCAATAAGATGTATCCGAGTGAGACAACCAAGAATGACAAGAAAAAGCTTAGGCGCTTGGCCATTAATTTCTTCATTAGAGCCAATATATTGTATCAAAGAAGTTATGATGGCATACTGCTCTATTATGTGGATTCAATCAAAGCACAGAAGATTATGATGAAAGTGCAAGAAGGAATATGTGGCACATATGCAAATGGTGATGCCATAACTAAGCAAATCCAAAGATATGGTTGTTTCTAGATGATGATGGAAATAGATTGCATTAAATATGTTCAAAAGTGTCACAAGTGTCAAGTTTGTGCAAGCAGAGTCAATGTACCTCCAGTCTTGTTACATAATTTTGTGTCATCATGGCTATTCTCAATGTTGGGCATTGATGTCATTGGTCCAATCAAGTCAAAGGCTTCAAACAGGCATCATTTTGTCCTTGTTGCCATTGATTATTTCACTGAATAGGTAGAGGCTAGTTTATTTGCTAATATATCACAAAAGGCCTTTGTCAAGTTTCTAAAGACATACATAATTTGTCATTATAGTTTGGTAAAAAGGATCATCATCAACAATGCTCCAAATTTTAATGGGCCTAAGGTCAAGAAATTGTATGAACAATTCAAAATCAAGCATCATAATTTTGCACTATATGAACTATAAATGAATGGAGCATTGAGGCAACTAATAAGAACAATAAGAAAATTCTTAGGAAAATAACAGTGACTTACAAGGATTGGCATGAAATGCTTCCCAATGCTTTACATGGGTATCATACTATCATGTGAACATCTACAAGGACAACCCCTTATTCTTTGGTTTATGGGATGGAAGCAATTACAACTATTGAAGTAGAGATGTCATCCTTAAGGGTAATGGCTAAGGTAGAGATGGAAGAAAGCCAGTGGGCACAAAATCGGTTTGAACAATTAAAATGATTGAAGGAAGAAGGCTTAGAGCGATATATCACATTCAATTGTATTATAAGAGAATAGTGAGGGCATTTGACAAAAAACTTCGACTAACAAGCTGTGTCGTTTTAGCCACACAATTTAAAAATAAACTATGTGCAAAAGATTAGTGTATAGTGATGAGTGCCACCTAGGTCTTGTCTCTTGATGAGGAACAAGTAAATGGAATGATATATGAGTACGTAATCTCAAGTTAACATAATGCACCTAAATGATTTTTTAAAAAATGCAAATATTAAAATTAGGACTAAGTGGAAATGCAATAATAAAAAAAATGCAAAAATTCTAAGAGAGCAAAACTAATTCCTAAATAAAATGAAATACAAAACCAAACTACTTAAATGCAACTATTCTAATTAAATAACTAAATGCAACCTAAAATGTTATTAACTACTAATTAACGAAATAAAATACTAAAAACAAAAATAATGCAAATACAACTATATATATGTATATATTTTTATTAAATGAAATGCAATGCAAAATACTTCTATATGCAAATGTCAATTACAAATATAATTTTGGAAAGGAGGTTTTTCTTTGCAAACAATTAAAATAAAAACGAAAGCAAGAAAATTTAAAATGAAATTTAAATTAAATCAAATTAAAATAAACAATTAACTAAGACAAACTAAACAATAATTAAGATTTAAAAAGAAAACTAGAAATTGATTATGGAAATGTGGGTCATTTTTGGCCTTGACATATTACTTGAGTATTATCCTAACTTGAGTCCAATTAAATTAATAACGGGAATGTGATTAATTAAGTTAATTAAATAGTTAAGATACTTAACTACCATAAGCTTAGTTTAAGTAACCAATTAATCCTAAAAATCTCTAGTCATTAATGAACCACTTTAAACTTATCTTATCTAATTAATTAGTGTAATTTTAACGTTAATTTGGCTTCTAAATAAATCTAGAAAAGTTGGGAAAAATTATCTAATTATACCAAATTAGACAATTAATCCCTTAATTAAGTATGATTACACCTAGTATTAACTAGATTACTTCATAAATGAATGAACTAATCAAAGTAACACCAATATTGGACAAAATACTCAATTTTCCAAACCTGGAAATAACATAAAACAAAGCCTAAATTTACATAAATCATCCAAAATCATGTATACAACTCAATCCAGTCAAATATAATCTCTAAACATCAATATTATCACAAATTTTCATCAATTCCAACTCTTAAACCTAGACCAGAATCAATAAAAATTCTACAAATAATAAAATGAAAAGAGAAAAGAAACATCCCCATTTTTCTTGGAAGTTCATCTGAGCTTAAGATCCAAGCTCCATGTCTACTCTATAAATGATCCACCCAAGAGATTTAATTCCTCATTTAGATGAAGGACACACCACAAGCTACTAAAAGAGATCTGGCCATGGCAAAGGAATGATTGAAGTGGTGATCAAACACATGGTAGAGAGGAAGCAAGGCACAGCACCACAATCAAACTCTTCTTATAGATTCAAGGATGTTCTCTTCTCATCCTAGACAAGGAGATAGAAGGAGGTTAATGAAATGAGATTGAAGGGAGGTGGGTATAGATGGAGGAAGAATGAAAATTGTTTCAGTGTGGAAGGAAATCACTGGAAATTGAAGAGAAAATGGAAAGAAAATGGTGGGAGGCAAAAAGAGAGCTAGAGAGACGATGAAGGTGAAAGAAAATGATAGAGAGAAGATGGAAGGGGTGTGTCGACTGGCTACATTGAAGAAGGGAGGGAGTCCAAAGATAAAGTGAAATCGAAACTAGGGTGTATTTGGTTGAGGGAAAATATGACAAGAAAAAATATGTAGATCAATTAAATATAAAGTCATATATGAATAAACTAATAACAATAACAAAAAATAGGAAAGTTGGGAAAACAAAATTTCCATAAATATTCTCCATTCCATTGACCAAAATTCCTCTTCAAAATTTCAACCTCTATAGACCATGTCCTACAAAAGAATGTCACATCGAATAGATTATATTTCCAATTAAATAAAATGTAAGATCTATTAGATTAAATTTTTATTTGATGAAATAAAATTAATTATGGGATAAATTTTAAACTCAATTTGAAGGAAATTATGAGTCAAAATAATAAAAATAAAGGAAATAAAATACTAAAAAGAAATTTTCAAAGCTTTTTAACAATTTTGCCCTTAAATTGGTCAATTGTGAATCATTTTCTTAATTACAATTAAACAATAAATGACTCATATTTACATTGAGAATTATTAAATAAAATAAAATGGGAGAATTAAATTCTTAGATAATTTAGAAAGTAAAAATAATAAAAATTAAAGCTTAATTTTCAAAAATTATCCCAAAATTCTCATTTATTAGAAATTAAGATTACTTACCTAAATATCATCTAAATCACACAAAATTAATCAAAATTCAATATTAAAAATGTTTAAGGGGAATAAAAATAATAAAAATTCATGATTATCACCGGCCAAGAGAGGTTTGTGCTGGAGATCTAATACTCAAGAAAGTCTTGCCAAATCATGAAGATGATCAAGGCTAGTGGGCACCAACATATGAAGGTCCATACATTGTCAAGCAAGACTTTTTTGGCAGTGCATTAATATTTATAGATTTGGAAGGCCATGAATTGCCAAAACCTATCATTGCAATTGCTATCAAGAAATAAAATAAAAAAAAACAAGTTCACTAAGATGAAAGTTGAAAGGCATCCTAGGAAAAAATTAGAGCCTACAAAAACAAAAAAGAGCTTGCTGGGATGAAAACTGAAAGGCATCTTAAGGAAAAATGAAAGCAAAAACAAAAAAGAGATTGTTGGAATGAAAATTGAAAGGCATCCTAGGCAAAAATTAAAGCCAAAAAAAGAAGAAGAAGAAGAAAAAAAGGTTCACTAGGATGAAAATCGAAAGGCATCCTAGGCAAAAGTTAGAGCCAAAAAAAAAGAAGAAGAAGAAAAAAGCTTGCTATGATGAATACCGAAAGGCATCTTAGGGAAAAATTAGAGCAAAAATAAAAGTGACTAGGAGGAAAAGGGAGTAGCATTGCCACAAATCACTTGAATGAGGACTTCATAGAACACAAAAGCTAAGGGTCAATGCCTGGAGAAAATTTGATTGTACTCATAACATGTATACATATAGCAACTTGTCAAATACTTAAGGGCTGCACACAATTGAAAACAGAGGGCATGCCAAAGACGACTTCATTATGCTTGCATTCCTAACGACATCCATTGTTGCACCCTGATCTTGAATTTGTCATCTTTTCATAATCTAGTCTCTTTTCATTCATTGTTTTTAATGTTCTTTAATGCTTTGGTCTTTTGGTTTATCACCATTGCTAATTTCTTTGCATAGTTAGTGTGTGATCAATAGAAACACACTTCTTATTATCCCTCATCATCTTGTTAGCATTTCTTTCTTCTTTGCACAATTGTTATGGAATTCATGGTCTATAATAACAAGGTCTTTGGAAACATAAATTAAAACAATTCACTAACAAATGTTAATGTACTTATGCTCTCACCAAAAGTGATAAAAGTTAAGGTTTATGGCGAATGGGGTAGCATAAACTACTTTCAAGGCTAGCGACTTGATCATTATGTTTGAACCCCAATGCTAAAATGGACTACTACATATAAGGAACAAGAGTCTGAAGCCTCGAGTCTCAATGCAAGTATAAGAAAAACATAAGCAGTAGGCTCTGGTTACTTGATTTCAAAAATAGTGATGAGGTCTTAAGGAATGGTGAAGAGTGCTACTACAAAGTAATATCCATAAGTACAAAACAAAAAAGGAAAGAAAAAGTAAAGAAAAAAATAACAAAAAAGATTGGAATAGCAGACATAGAAAATATAATAATACTAATCTTTGGAAATAAAAAATAAAATTACCAAATTAAAATTAACCTCTACAATAGGTTACATTGAAATAGACTCACATTTGAAGTGGGGCAAATAAAACGTCAAATTTACAATTACTTCCCACCCATATTAGGACATACATGACAAATGATTCATTTCACAACGGGCGCAAAACCTGCATCGTGACAAGTATCCTCTCAAAAGTCTCACATTACGATGAGCATCAAAAGTCCCACAACACAATGGGCACCCTAAATCCTAAGTCACGAGAAATATCTTTTCAAGTCTCGTATTGTGATGAATATTGAAAGTACCGCAACACAATGGGCACCCCAAATCCTACATCAAGACAAGTATATCTTCAAGTCTAGCATCGTCCGAAGTCCTGCAACGTGACAAGCACACAAAATCCTGCATCATGATAGGTATCCAAACAAAGCCTTGTACAAGCAGGCACTCACCAAAACCCTATGATATAGGCACATCACTCCAACCAAAACCCAGTTCTATTAGCATTCAAAACCTTGAACCAACATAATTGATTAACTGAGTGGACGTTATCATTAAAGCTTAGGGATAAATTTTCTTGATTCTAGCATTTGATCATCCTCTTGTCTTTGTTGGTGAGTGCTCATTTTTGCTGTAGTTCCTAGTTTGCTTGGCCATTCATCAAGTTGAGGTATTCAATTTTGAGCAAAACTAAACCAAGCCAAACCAAGTCAATTTTAAAAAATTTAGGAGCTATTAGGTTTTACTAAGAGGTTGATCTGGTTTAGTTTGGATCAAGTTTGAATGAATTATTTTTGCATTATTAATAATTTTCTTTAAATCTTTATTATTTCTTGATCTTTTAATGTTCAACAATTTGTTAGAAAAGTTAACTAATGTTTCTAAATTCTAATTTGATGTTAAAAATAAGAATGTCATTTTTAACATGACGTTCTTATGTTAATGATTATTTTTGTAATTATACTTAAATTTAGATCATATATTATAATTTTTATTTTGTATAGAAATTATTGTTTATTTTGTATAATTTTTAATGAATTATTTTTTGCATTTTTAAAAATAAAATTAATTCAAATTAAGGATAAAATTGTTAAAATAATGAATTTGGTACTTTTAAAATTAAGATTTTCATATTTAAAATAAAGATCCATATCTCATAAAATATAATTAATAACATAGAATATGTCAAGTTTTGGTTAGATTTGGTTCAAATCTTAAAGGTTTAAAAGTAAACCAAACCAAATTGCACTGTTTTTTGTATTTTAAAAACAAAGTCACACCTTAATATTAATTGGTTTTAATCAGTTTATGTCAATTTAGTTCAATTTTGAATGCCTTTAGTTGTGGAGTCAACTTGTAACACGGTCTACCCCAAGTGACTAGCTTAGCCAATCTCTTTACCAAGTTTTTTTTTTTTGACCCCATGTAGGCTAAATCAGGCCAGATTAGAAGAGTTATGGGATTTTATGAATAGCCATAGATATAACTAGACATCTGCACGGGTATGTCAAGTAATTTTTTTACCATATGTTGATTATATAAAATAAAAAAAATAGGCTAACTTATTCATGACTTATATGAGTATAGCATGATTTATTATAAATTTTCACCATATATTTGATGAGTAAGAGGACCATATTTGATGAGGAATTGTTAATTTCTATGAAAATTGTTAAGTTAGACCAATGTGGGAATGGTTTTCAATTTGGATCAAATCTGAGTAGATATTTGATTTATACATGAATGAGTAGCATTACTATTGTTACTTCTTTTGCTCCTTAATATATATAAGAGTATTGAAAGAAGGTTTTTCTCCCATTCATATAAGAGTTTTTTCAAAATTTAATAAAATATTAATATGTGATTTTCACAAATGCTCTTAATAGTTATAACGTTCTCCCATCATGCATTAACATAGGATAAAGACTAATAACTTTTATTAAGGGTACATTTATTACAAAATTCATTAGTGGTTACATTGAGTGACAATTAAAAGGAAAAAATAGACTTGAACTGCTATTATATTAGAAATATTAATTATACATATTAAATTATACATTGGGATTGAAAAGTGAATTAGTTAATTAATATGAGAACTTGAATGATCTAATTGAATGTGATTTGTTACATCTTATATTTACAGACCTTTTCCATAAAAACTGCTCACTCTTAAGGCATTAAAAGGGTACTTGAAAACTTGAATCAATTAAAACTTTCAAACTGTCTAAAACTATTTTCATATGATTTATAACTTATTATGCAGCGAACTTTCAAAAATCATAATTAAATGTAAAAAAATCATTTCATAGTGATTTAGACTCTAAAAATCATACATATCTTAAATTTCATGGAAAAAAAATATGAAACTAAAAAATATATGCTTAGCTTCATATAGTTTATTGCATAAGTTTGACTATTTATTTTCTAGTTCTAGTTTCTATCTGAAATCTAAGCATTATTTTTAAAAATTCATATCTCATTAAATACAAAGCTATTTTATGCATACTTAGCATCATTGAAAATCTTTACATATCTAATTTTAACCAAATTATCTTGTACATTCATTCTATTTCTACTAGCCCGAATACTGATTCAAACCTCTAAAGGTCATAAATAACTTTCACTAGATCAGTTTTGGCAATACATGCATAACTATAATTGTACAAATCCAATATAGCTAAATTAGTGCCACATTGTTTCTCAAACATAGATTTATCCATACATACAAACCATTGAATTTTTTGGGACATATTTGAATTTATACAATTATTCAATACAAACAGTACAAAACAAAACATTAATAGTTCCCAAGAAGGTTCCATGATTGTTATTCATCATGCTCCACATTCTTTCCTTTGCCATGACTTGGCCCTATCATTAAATATGGGGTGAGATTGGAAAATCTCAATAGCCAACTTGCACATACCATCATGTTATTACAATATATTGGAAAGTATATAAAGCATAACATACTTTCATTAAAACAATAAAAATATCCATGTTGTTTAATGAAATTTTGGTAGCATAATGATTTAAAAATAGGATATCCTAGACTTTAGCCCTCATCATAAAATAGTCACAAATCATGAAAAAAATTCATAACAACAACATGGTATCATTTACATAATATAATAACTCATAAAACAGCATTAAGTAATAACATCAAACAAGAGCAAGAGACTATCTTGGAGTTTTAACCTTTCAACCTTACTTCCCTTTTAGTTTGGGTTAGTTCCTTAACTTGTTTAGATCCTATTAGCATCATTAAACTTCACTTAACATCTTGATAACATCATAAGAGACTAAGTATGCATGGCCCTATATTTTTGTCATTATGTAAACCTCTTCCTTTAATGAATACCTTGACTTATCTTAGGTAATTTGCACGCTAGAAACTCATTGGAAGCATTTGTTTCAGGAGAAACCAACCCTAAGCCTCACGTCTCTTCTTGGCTAAGACTAGGCCTTCAAAAACTCATCATGGAAAACTTGATTTCTAAACCACTCTTTCATGCATAATGGTCATTATCCAAGCACACAAACATATTGCAACTATAATTTAAGTGAGACACAAACTCATCCTTCATTTTTATGCTTTGGCCAAAACTTTTAGAACCATGGAAGGGAGGAACAATACTTCAAACCCTAACCTAAGGCATGCTAAATGAATAAGGAAAGATACTAGAATAGATGGGGAGCAGAAACTTACCTTTGGGACCTTTGACTTGGCTTCCTTCTTCCTCTTACTCTTTCTCTTCTTCTCTTCCTCTTCATCTTCCCTCTTTCAGCCTCCCTCTCTTTCCTCTTTCTCTAATGTCTTATCTCCCTCTCTCTTTAACCTTCCCAAGTCTTCACAAATGAGCAAGGAAGAGAGTAACACCTTGATTCAGGACTATATTCCCATGTATTAGACCTTATTAGAGTCCAATTATACTTAATTAGAAGCTTGAATCACATAAAATATTATAATAAAATTTTTCAAACTTTGGATACTATTCATTTATTCAAATTTCTTTTCCCGACCAAATATCGGAAAATCATAACGAATTCAATAAAAATCATATGAAAATGAGATTCAAGTCTCTACAGATAGCTTAAAAGATTATCTACATGAGAAAAATATCAAACAGAGCAATGATTTGGCCAATTTGTACAGTAAATTTCGTGAAGTTTCACTATTCATATGGTCAATTTTTGAAAATCCAATTTTCTGGGCTAAATTTGAAAATTCACTATAATTTGTACACTCATCCAAATTGAGTACTCTTTAAACCATTTTAAAGTGCTTTCTATCTAGTTCCTAACCATAAATAATATTCATACTTTACATTACAAAAAGTCCAAACAGTGATGGGTTTACTCTAAAGTGGTCAGAATGACCATTTACATCCTAGTGCCTTGCCAAACAAAAGCTATAAAATATTTACATGGCCATATTTCATCTTCATATCATACCATACTTTCATTAAGACCTAAAAAAACATAAAAAATTAAAGAAATAGATTTAACATCATATTTACAAATTTACACAAAAGCTCTAAATTCATGGCCATTGAGAGCAATATCAAATTAATGACCAAATTCTTTCTTGTTTTCTTTCTCTTCCTTGGAGGTCTTATCATTGTTGCTACCTAATTATGGTTAATATATGGGAGGGTGAGATTCAAAGAATCTCAGTGGATAAATCCCATACATGCCATCATATCATCACATTTTTCATAAAACATCACAAAAACTTTAATTCATCACATAGTCATATTTGGACATACAAATTTTATAAAAATTTCAGCAGAATTTCATTTTACAAAATGGGCATCCCGGGGCTCAAAACCCCTAATACAACTCAGCCAACATCATAGAAATATCACAAATCAACATTTCATACATATGCTATAGTGTCAAGTATCAAAGAAATAATAATGACAATGTGATGTTAGTAAAGAGAATTAACTACCTTTATGTGTCCCAAAGGTTCCCACACTTGGTACACCACTTCTTGGGCCTTCTAACACTTCCTTGAACCTAACCATATCATCATTTAATTAATTTAGCCACTGATTTCAAGAGATGCACAATATATTGCTCACTAAACCCTAAATTTTTCACATAGTTTTCCTTTGTGTTTCTCTTGAATCCAACACTTGTACATGACTAATTTGGACCCAAGGAATCCATTTTTGGGGTCAAAAACTTGAAATTATAACTCTAAAAATAAATCCATTCTGGCCAAAATTCATGGAAAAATAAGGAAAATTGCTATACTTCTCAATACTTCAAACTACTTCCATATTCATGCTTTAAATGAGTATTATAGCATTTCCCCTAAGTTTGATGGTCAAAAAACTTCATTTCTTGCTAAATCCAAGTTTGGCTGAAACCCTAAGAGCATGGAGAAGAAATTGTACTTCATGATTCATGCTTTAAAGATCATAAAGAGCAAGCTTAGAGTGATAGAAGACAAACTTACCAACTTGAGCTCTTGATTCCCTTGAGTTTCTTCTTCTTCTTCTTACTCTCTTTTCTCTCTTATTTCTTGCATTTTTCCCTCTTATTTTTGATGCTGCAGCTCTCATGAAAATGAGGTGGTGAATGGGTAATTAAGTGGCTAATTAAATGCTTAATCATGGTTAAACACTTTGTAAGGTTTAGTATAATATAAGTTTTGATGATGACAAATATAGAATAATAAGGAATAAATGCATCATATGTATATAATATTCTTTAAAGAAGTAAAATGTGCATTAACATATATTTAATTATGGTTATAATGTATATATCATGCTATGTGCAAATATATCCACTATACTTTTACAATAAATAACATAAGTTGGATATATAAACTGGACTAACTACTTGATTTGTAAGAGTAATATATTAAATGTAGGTTGGTCCAAGTAAGAAGAGTGAGCATTGAAATACAAAAATGGAAATCAATATTATGCCTCACTCAAGAAAGAAACAAAGAAAGAATGCTCCAAAAATAGAAGATTAGAAGGGAGCATGCCAAGAAGAAAATGACCAAGTGAAAGTGGAACTCCACATTTGAAGATCTAGTCACTAGGTATATTTTGTTTTCACTTAAATCTTAAGGTAGAATTAATCTTTGAAAATTGCTTAATCTTGTTACCATATGTTTTAAATGAGTTAGATTAAGTAAATCTGATGTTAGCATATGTTAGAATTGAAAAACTCTAACTGATAGGCAAATTTTGAGAAATTAAACTTCATATACTTTATGAAAATACGAACTTTGCTAATTGAAATTTGAGGTTTCAGAGATATCAACTCTGATAGATGAATTTCAAGTGTTGAAATTCAAATTTCAAGTTAAGCATAGTTAGTAAAATGTGAAAAATATGTCTAAAGTTATGACAAAGTTCATCTGATAATTAAGCACTAAAAGGGTTCAAAAACATTCCCTCTGTAGATGAATTTTGGATTTCAAAATTCAAAATTTAGAATAAAACTCAATAATTTACAATTGCATTTAATTAACTCAAGAAGTTTTGGATATCAAAGTAACATATCCTTACTTTTAAACATAGTGAAATCTAGTTTTCAAGAATCTAGAGTTTGACTTTTGATTAGTGTTTTTAATACATCTCTCAAAATACATATGGATTTGATATAAAAATTATTTCATATCAAATTAGACTTAATAATCTTTTCAAAGAAGGTTATTTCACTCAAAATAAAGGTCATATGAAAAAGTTATGGTCATTTAAAGTTGAGTCATGAGATATAGATTTTTAGTTTTAACCTCCTATCATTTTTTTTATCATATCTTATAGAATACACTTTTTTTTGAAGTGAAACTTAGTGAATTTGAAAGTAGACATTTAGATATTTCCAACCATAGATAATTTGCTTAATTTGGAGTTAAAAGGATAGAGTTATAGCTTCTACAAAATTGTTTACAATGCAAAGTTTGAAATTACGGAGGTTCTACCACTGATAGCCAAAATTTGAATTTCGAGCCTCCAAAATTTGAATTTCGAAGAGAACCTTTGTGTCATATTCAGATTGCCACTGATAGACAAATTTTGGCTTATGAAATTCAAATTTCAAGTCTAACAGATGAATTTTGGCTTTGAAAATTTGAATTTTCAATCCCTAGAATGTGAAAATACTCCTGGAACAGCAAACAGATAAATTTCCACATCCAAAATTCGAGTTTCGAAAGGAAGAACTTGTGCTATATTGAGTTGCTCACTGATAGACAAATTTAGCGTACTAAAATTTAAACTTTGAAGGCACTGTAGCAATATGGAAAAATTGTTTTCACTTACCAGAAGAACTTTAAACTTGAAAATTCATATGTTTCAATATAGAAACATTTGTCAAAGATGAAAATTTGAATTTTGCTTTAAAACAGACGAACTTCAAGGTTCAACATTAAAGTATTTAGCTTACGATCTTTGCAAAATTCAAATGTGGTTTGTGAACAGTTAGTTTTACAGAGTAACTATTGGGTAATGTCTCTAACGGCTAGATCTTGTGTCTAACGTCTTGCTACACCACAAATCTATAAATAGAACATCATTTTAAATGGGTAACAATCTTAAGAAAGTTTATGTGAAAATGCTGCAACAATTTGTAAAATCTTTCTATCTCAGCATTATTTGAAAAACCACCTCAATAGAGTGAACTTTCATTATATTATCTACTCTTCAAGAGAGTTTTCATTTTGTAAATATTTCTTTCTACATATTCTTGGTAGAATCTTAGTGTGGTGAAACACTAAGGGATTTATACATCTTGTAAAGGTATGGGGAGAGTGACTTCACAAGTGTCTACTAAAACTTGTGGGATGTATTGAGGCTTCATAGGTGCCCGGACCAAACTTGTGGGATATAGTTGAAAATTCCAAGTGGTGGCTTGGGGACTGGATGTAGGCCAAATGGTTGGGTTGAACCAGTATAAATTATTGTGTAGTGTTCTTTATCTTCTCTATTTAGTTGCTGCACACAACTCTCTCTATTTATCCCTATTTTGCTGCACTCCTAGTGAAATTGGGTTGTGATCCAAAAAGAGTGAAAATCTTGCATCACCCAATTCACCCTCCTCTTGGGTGACCAGCCAACCTAACATACTTAACTAAAGTAAAGTTACTTTTTGGCCAAAAATAAACTATTTTTTAAGGAAGTCTTCTCCAAACAATTATTCTGCCCAAGCTACCCATTTTTCAAGTCCAATGAGAGTGTTTCAAGTGTCCAAATTACTCAATTTTCCCTGGTCCAGATATATCTTAAATCAGGTAATTTTTAACCATACCGATAAAATTGTTTTTTATAGTAATTTAGTATTTTTTGGACTACAAGACTATTTCAATTTTATTTTTATATTTTCTTAATTATCTTGTCCCAAATGTTATCTATGTATGACCCATATCCTGTCCTGGTTACCTTTTAACTGTCCATGAGGCCCATAGTTTTACTTTATCGGTTTTAAATTACTTTTGGACACTCGACACTAATTATTTCCTTATTCTTGAACATTAACCTTGTATGTTATATATCATTGGACTTCTCTCATCGAGGGCTTCATTCTGATGGCAATTTTGCATATTTACAAAATTCCCCTTGACACAGGGCTAAATTATAATTTCTGAAACTTTCAGGTTATTATGTGTAATTTTTCCCAAGGGCTCTTTAACTTCTCCCCATGAATTTTATATATTTTGGAATGTGGATATCATTTTTATAATTTTTTAGGTATAAAAATATAATTTTCTCATTTTTTTGTCTAACCAGGTAAAAAGACCTACTTACCCTTTTTCATGCAAAATGATACCTGTCTGTTTTCACGAATTCCTTGTATATTTCATATTATAATTCTTTATATCCTCTTTCAATACTTATTACCCAATGAAATTTTGCGATATTACAAATAGGGGTGAGGGAGCTCTCTATTTATAGAGGTTTTGGGTGAGTAAAAGCCCTTAGATCCAATCTCAATATAATGACTCAAGATTATTCTTGCATTATTTATGTTACTTTACCATTTTACCTCTTAGATATTTTGACATTGTAAGATGAGTAGGGAAGGACAATTTTCTCCAACTTTTTCCTCCATTTTTTGGTTCCCAAGAGCAAGAGAGAGTGTATTTTTTAACTTTTACAAATCAATTTAGCTCAGGATTGTATACATTTTATTTGGGTTTTGTATTATATATGTATCCTTTCTATTTATTTTATTTGTGAACCCACCACTTTTTTTCTATTTACTTTTTCATATGAAGTTCACTTATCTTACTTACATCTTATTATTCATTTCCCTGGAATTTACTATTCACACGGGACCCGTCTTTTACTGAATTTGCACTTTTTCCTCTCCAGACCCACATAACCGGTATCACTTATACTTTTAGCCTGTATTGAAGTATTATAATATTATTTTCTCTCTTTTCTATTGCAAAATAACCATTTTGCCCTTATATTTTGGCAAAATAACCATTTTACCCTTTTAAGCCTCTTTTTTACATTTTTATGATACTTTGGGCATCAAACCTATTTAATTAAATTTTTAGACTTCCTCAATCATCATAAATTAATTCAGAACAATATAATATCATTCATAACATTATCTAGTCATAAAATATATACATGAAAAATAGGGATGTTACATGATTACTTTGTTTACATGATGAACAAAATCATGGTAATTAGTCTTCGTCTAAAAGAGGTTCCTTTGACAATTTGAGTACATATATGCACCACTGACCTTAGGCTATTCAATTGAATACAAAAGAAGTCAAAATATGCTGCTACAATATAACCCTCCTAAACATATTCTAATTGCTGTTCAAGTTCTACCACCTCTAGAAATCAACGTTGATGGTTTCTTTCTCACTGTTGCATAATGCGTCATGTTCACCATGTGAACATCACTGAAGCTAAGTCTGTTATTTAACAATCAAGGGATTGAGATAATATCAAAGTTAAATAATTTCCTAGCACCACCAGGGAATAACCGGTGGTAATTAGGCATGAGAACCACTCATTATACTCAGAACAATGGAATTCACAAACTTCATTATAACAAACCCCACCATGAAGGTTGCATAACTCATCACAAACGGCATCAAGAAGAAGAATCTAATAATGTTTGTAGCATTGTGCAAGAATCGAATCATTATTGTTCAAGTCAATGTTTGTCTCTAATTCATATATGACTATGATTTGGTTCAAAAAGGGGTCAAAATGCAAAATCAAAAAGCCTCTATTAACTTGCATGAAAGGGATATTAACTTGCATGAAAGGGATCCAAGTTAATTATCCTGAAGAGACTCCATTGTAATGTATATTAGTTACTGCATATAATTCACTTTTTATGGAATAACACCAAAAGCCCACCCTTCACGTGATAGTCTGTTTGTAGCGATGCTCTCAGTAACAAACCATGAAATTGCAGACATTGTCAATTACAATATTTTCTCAAAACTCATTAGTTCATATCAATTGAACAGTCAATGATAGCATAACCGTTTTTATGTTCACAAATCCCATTGAAGTACACTTGCCGTTGCTATAGCAATTGCGAAGGCAGAAGCCTAAAAGGAAATTAAACAAAAAGATTTTTTTGAAAAAAAAAATATGGTTGCCAAAGACAGAATAATGCAATAGTTGAAGCTCAATGAACACATAAGTTAAAATATAAAGTAGGATCTGAAAGCTCATGTTTGCTAGAATCATGACCAAGAAATCCATTAAAGTAGTGGAAACTTCCATTTGCAGCAAGTCATGCCAAATCATTAAAGACAAGCATACATTTTAGGAACTCCATTTGAATATTTATTCAAGTCTCTTCACTTTGATATAAAATTCAAGCCATGCTTATACCGAAAAAGAAAATTCAGGTCATGCCAAATGAAAAAAGTATGGATCAAGTTACCAATAAAAGTATTAATATTAATTTTAAGAGAAAGATGCAGATTTAAACAACTGTAAATATTAGGAGAAAAAGAAAAGACAGTAACTAAATATCGTTGTTTGAAAGATAGAAGCCAAAAAATTTCAGTGCACTTTTTGTTATAAAAAACCACAAATCAAAATAATTTTTTTATGATAAGTATAATTTGTTATTTGGTACTCCTTGAATAAATTGTTTTCATACAACACAATAATCATAAATTAAAATGACTATAATTGATTACTTGTATAGATCACCAATATATTCTTTCTCATTCCTTCCTGAGAAAATGTGATTTTTCAAGCATATTAATTATTTGTTGGGAGTACAACTATGCTGCAAAATAGATTTAGAAGAGAAGACTTATATGGTTGGGTGAGTATTTATTATAAGTTCTTAAATAAGTTTATACAAGTTTTTTGATATTGCAATTTGGGAGAGAAAACATGGTTTCTTATATCACATGATTTGAAATAGTTTTGGTTTAGATTGTATAACCTATATAACTCACTTACTGACTTTTTTTTCCTGGCCAAAACTTATTGAATGTTCAGTTGCCTTGAAAAGTAGTAAAAAAGTGGCTATTAGCTATCTTATTAGCTTTGGGTTTTTCCTTCCGTTGGAACCAAAGTTTCTTACAATAATAGACCGAATTTTGGTGGCGCTGGTTAATTTCAAAGAATTGGTTGCTTTTTGTTGGATTTAAGAGTCATTCAGAAGTAATAATTGGAACTAAAATTTGCAAGCGATCAAATACATCTATGGATGTTTTAACAATTTGACTCTAAAATTGTATAGTTTAGTTGTACATTTCGTTGCATGATTTGGAGGAGCTAAATATTCATGTTTATGAAAAGTAATGGTAAAGTTAACATAGAACAAAATGTATACGCCCAAGCTTATCCTTTAACAGTGCTACCTGTACATAGAACCCCTAGTTGTCTCTTTTTTTTTCCTTTCGTTTTTCAAGGTACGCCTAGTTATGTAGTTTGTTGCTATATTTTTTTTAGAATTTTGGTAGTATGTATTACTAATTTTACAGTGATTTACCATTCTGAGAGCAATTGTAAAATGGGCCCTGGAGTCCATTGAGAGGGTAATGCATCAAATACGTTAAGGCGACCACCACTCTGAAGAGCTCGGCTTATTACTGCCCATGTATCTACATTCCACCACTCACCGAAAAATTGAAAAAAGAAACTACGCTATTAATTAGCATGAATAAAGGGAAACAAGTTAGTTTTTGAGAATAGTGACACCTGTTACAAATTGTTATGATTCAGTGTAAACTAATGAAGAAGTACAATAAAATGATGTTGGTATATCTATGATCCTATAACTTTTTCTTTTATCACTTTAACGTCTAGAAATAGATTTGTCACTAAGATTCTATTAAATTAGCTAAATCTCTCCTACTCACAAATAGCTACCGTCAAACCCCCAACCCCGCAAAAAAAACTGTATTTTCATTTTTTTTTTTTAGTAACATTGTATTTTCATGAAATAGTAGCCAATAATGTATTCATTAGCCGTAGTTTAAAGTACTTGGCATGCAATTGATGCAGACTTCATTAACTCAATCTCTAGAGCTAACTCTATCCACTGAAGTTGATGGACATAAGTAGGTATCTGATGAACATTTGTATCTAAAATGTTAAAAATAATAAGTCAACATGCCAACTTATATGCAAAGTCAATGATATCTAAAATGAACAAACTGATCCACTTCACACAACACAGGCAAAGTCCAACCAACTGCTTCATATTTTAGATTGAAGAACTTATGCTCATTTATTCCCAAATTTAGAGCTAGGAAAATAGGCTTCAACTTGTGGGTTGACATGTTTTATAGCGCGGTTTTGGGTTAAAAAAAAACAAAGCCTATATTTAGGTAGCCTTTTCCCAACTTGAACAGCTTAACTCGTGGATTAAACAAGTTTAGCTAGCTTTTTTTTTTTATTTTCCCCTTAGGTTAACTTTTTTTTGTTAGATTTCTCCGTATGTAATATTGGAACTTGAAATTGGAATTGTTTTATACTTGGAGTTGGAATTCCCCATATTTTATATTTAATATTATTGAATTGTGATACTTATATTTGATTATGAACCAATCATATTATTTTTTTATTATTCAAATTGGTGATTTAGGTTATTATTCAAATGCTAAAAAAATTAGAAATATATATATATATAAATATACCAGCCTTGGCATACATGGATTAGGCAAATCCCAACGCACCAGAAAACAGGCTGGCCCACACCCAGCCCGTTTTTTCCTAGCCCACAGCGAGCCAAACCATTTTGGGACAGGTTGGCCCATTTCCTAGCTCTACCCAAATTGAATCAATGAATTCATTTATCAGGTCAATAGATATGTAGAACACAAAAACCTCAAACTTACAAATATCCAATGCTTGTGACTATTGCTGGATAAAAACTTCCCATCCGCATTAAAGGTTGACACCCTAAATTAATCATAATGTTACAAATATTAGAATCAAACTCAAATGCACATGAACAAATATATCTAATCAAAATAATTTTACATAAGCTATAAGCTATCAAAGAAAGCAACTTATAACAAAACTTTCCATTTTTGTTAGCATGAGTCTACTTACAAATGCTATAAAAAACAAAAGTAATTATTCTACATATTACCATGCATTTATATAGCTTGGTTGTATAAAGATTGATGTACATTAGTTCTTCAATATAAATGTCTTTTTTTGGCCATACTTCAATATACATGTCTATGTCTTCTTTCCAATTTCAACTTATAAATATTCTTTAGACGACTCAAATCTTTTATATGGAAGAATATATGGTGAGGCAACCTTAATATACTTTTGTCCCATAAAAGGGCTATAGATTTTGATTCTCATGGCTAATGTTTTGTTGAATCCTTTCAGATAAGACAATTTATAGAATGATTTTACTTGGGACCCTAATTATGTAGTAATCTAAATGATGAGCAATCCATCTATTTATATCATCAGTAAATACTCAAATTTAACAAATAGAAACTGCAAAATAGGACCAAGGGCTTAAAAAATAGTATAGAAGAAGGAGGGAGCATTCAAAAATGTCTACATCTCGTGAAGAGTTCCATCAGCTCCAACCGCAATGACTGCATCAACTCCCTCTTGTATGACCTACATAGAATAGTATGACAGCAACAAAGGAAAAACCCAGTATAGAAAACACAGTAAAACCAATTAATCAATTTCCAAGTTGTTAACTCTCTAAACTAACCTCTCTTGTTATGTCAATAGCATGACAAGGACTTCAAGTTAAGGATTCACATATCTAAGAAAAATCAAAATGCAAAAACTCATGTATTAATGAATTTTGGAAAGAAAAATAGTCACAACATTATCAGACTTCATCAACAGAGAGGGAATTCACATTGCATAGCAAGATCTTAACATGAGTTTAGTTTTGTCTTGATCTTAACCTGTAAATGCTGATGTCAAAAACCATTATAGATATGATCAATACTAATTTAGAAAGGACAAGTGAGGGAGAGAAAAGCGAATGAAAATGAACCCCATTTGAGAAATGAATCTAAATAGCAAAAGAAAGAAACCAATCATCCAAGGCAAATAAAAAAATATGAAGAATACCCTATTGCCCATTTTCATCTGATCTGTGAAGACAGCAATAGAATTTTAATCAGCATGATTGTCAAGCTCCCTAATTAACACAGAAAAGCATTGCAATCTAAAAAAGGACAGGAATTGAAACTTGATATAAAGTACCAAAGGATGTCTTTCTAGAAAACATGATGGTTGTTGACACATTGAACACAATGAACTCTATAATTACCTTTTCTCTCCCAAATGATGCTACATTGAGCACAATGAACTATGTCATATGATAAAGATAGATATGGAAGCTGTTTTGAAATAAAATATGTTAAAGCTTGTGTAACAAATGTTGCTAGAGACACAATATTTTATTTTTCTATGTCAAGAGACTTGCACAGAAGAGTACGATGGATGAGATAAAAATTTCTTCTAATGATAGTGTGATAGCTAGCATGTGATGTATAATTTGAATGAAAGAAATGGATAAAATAATAGTTCACATACTAGATTCTTAAATGAAATAATTGAAATTTAGTCCCTGATTAGGAAACATTTGCAATTTGGTCTCTAAAAAAAATTTGCAAATTGGTCCCTAAAGAAAAATTATTTACAGTTGGGTCCCTCTATGGGTAATTTCAAAAATATGCAAAATATATGTCAAAATAGACCTTGTGACATGCTGGACCCAATCGAATAGTGTATTGAGTCCAAAGGGGTCAATTTAAAGAGGAATAACTTGTAGAATGCAGTAGAAAATTAATTGTAAAAGTAAAAGTACTATGGACCTCACAAATACAAAAAAAGTAAAAAAGAAAAGTATGTAGACTCCACATAAATATAGTTTGGATAGAATATTAAATTAAATGTAGGTTCCAAACTAGTTTAATCTTATATGCATAAAGGAATAAAATGCTACAAAAGTACCTTTTTTTGTCCAGGTATAAAGTAAGCAGTACAAAATATATCTGGATTAGGAAAAATATACAGTATTTTTTACACTCTCTCCCCTATGGTTGGACAAAAATTTCAGCATGTGTGGTAAAGGATTATTTTAATATTTTGAGTAATTTAACCCTAGGAAGTAATAAATTTTAACTACACACATATAAAGCTACTTTGGGAGGAATTATAGCAAGATAATATCTTTATATTTATTCCCTCCTTGGCCAACTTAGTGAGGCAAAGAAAGAGAGCGTGTGAGATGAAAATTTCTCAAAAGGAAGAGAAAGAAAATGTGAGAAAGAAGGAGGAAAAAGAAGAGAGAAAGATCAAGCTTCAAGAGGGAAGTTCCTTCCCTTGATCTTCTAGGGTTTTCTACTTTAGGTTTTAAGTAGTTTGTTATGGTTTAGTTGAGTTCTCCTCTCCTCCTTTCCAAGTATGAATTTCAGCCAAGCATGGGAGGAAGAAAGAGAAGTGCTTTCATGCATAAAAATTAAGAGAAAGCACGATTTCACAAGTATGGAGCAAGTTGCAAGAAAATCTATTTCTTCCTCCTATGATGGTGATTTCGGCTAGAACAAGGATAAGGGAAGGAGTGAGAATTTTTTGAAAATGATAGCAAAAATGGATTTTACATGGTTGAATTACCAAAAGACAAGTAAATTTTTCAGGAAAAAGCCAAAAATAAAGAATATGAGGTTTTAGGGTTTCTTGGTTCTTTGTGGAGTAGCTCATGGAACCAATTGATTTAGTAAGTGTTTAATGGTGTATTTAGTTTAGGATATCTCAAGAAAGCTAGTAAAAAGTTTGGAAGCAAGTGAAAGGCAAGAGGATTCCAAAAGGTAGCAATTTTTCATTTATTGCTTTATGTTATCTTGTAATGTTTTATGATGTACTATGACTTGCCATATTATTGTTTTGATAATTTGTAACTAGTTTTGGCTATTTTTAATATGAGGACGTTGCCTGGGATGCTTATTTTCTAAGGGAAAACTCTCCCAAAATTTTTATATAACAATATGGTATTATATGTTTTATTATGATTTGCATAATATCTATAGCATGCTTGATGACATATAATTGCATACATGAAATTGCTACTGAGATTTCATAATCTCACCATCCCAAACACTAACCATGCTAAATCCAAGCAATGCAAGGGATCAAAGGAAAGCAAAGGGAAAAGAGGAAGAAAGTGATGAATAACTTGATTTGCCAGTTATTATGCTTTGTATTGAAAATATGTATAAATTTAATGATGTATTATAATTATGAAATTTATTATGCAAATTATGGCACAAAATTGTGTCCATTTAGTATGCTATAAAGTTAGACAAAGCTAATCTGATCAAAACAGGGCATAATGTAACCCCCTTTATGACATCTTTCTTGGCATTGTGTTCAAAATCGAAGGAAAACAAGATGGAGGAAGGCTTAAATGGAGGAAAATATAGCTCCATGCCACGGCGAGAAGTAGGGTTGCTGCAGCAAAAGCATGTCCAATGGCTCTTTCTGGCTAAAAATTGGTGGAGCTACTGCGAGATATTCTAGAGCCACGGTGAGAATCGAGATTTTTGTTTAAATCCTGATCATTTTAGTCAGACAGACAAAGGACAAACGGAGAAGAAACAAGGGAGCTCTACTAGGGTTTGAAGATTTTGGCCATTGGAAGTGTTTTCTGGCATCTAAAAGCTTGGATTCAAGTTGGTAAGTGATTTCTACTCCTCCCTCTCCATTTTCTTCTGTTGAAACTTGGGGTTTTTCAGTTATAAGTTTGGATCTTTGGTTCTGGCTGAAATCCACCTATTGAAATGGATCAAATGGGGTTAAGAAAGTGTGTTTTGGTGTTCTTGTTTCTTGGATGTGAGTTTTAAAGGGTGTATGTATGATTTGAGCTTAACCCTAGGTTATTTTCGGTTATGGCTCTTGGGAATTTGAAGTGTATGTGGTTGAGTAGTGTTTGAATGGTTCTCAAGAGCTTATTGATGCATAGAAGGGGTGTTGGAACCTTGGGTTATGCTAAATTGGTTGAATTGTGATGTTTGGTTATTGGTATATTGTGTTAATTGAGGAATTGTGATATTGTGAAGGTTGTTTGGTAGCCTAAGAGGGGTTCAAGCGTGTCAGACAACTCTAGAAGTTCGTGGAATCCACGGGTATGGTGTTGACAATTAAGGTAACTGGTGTTTGTTTATATTGTATTGTTGTATTGTATGATGTTACGTATATTTGTATATATATATATATATGCATGTTTATGCATATGTGATGATGATATTAAGATGATATGGCATGATGCATAGCATGACATTGAGATCATGATGACTATTATATGATGATACATGCACATTACCACATGGCATTGTGAGATTGTGGTATATGGCAGATTGGGTAGTATTGATGTGATGATGATGTCATATATGATAATATATATGTTAGGGAGGATAAGGATGGAATATATATGTTAAGGAGAATATAAGGATGGGATCCCTGCGAGGGAGACATGCATTCCATTCATTTCACATTGCATTCATGAGTTGTATGAGATACGTGTATATGTGTGTTTGTGTGTGTGTGTGTGTGTGTGTGTGTGTGATTGTTCCCGGTTACTGAGACATTGTCTCACACCCCTCTCCCATGAACTAACCTTTCAAGTGATGATTCTGGCACTAGTTCAGAGAAGACGCGTGAGTAGCATAAGACGTGGGGATACTAGATATATGTAGTTGTGTAATTTTGATAATGTATCTTGTGCCAAGTATGATAGAATATTTTATAATGAATGTATGACATGGATATGGATTGTATGGATAGATGTGGTATGTATGGTTAAATATGTGGAAATGTGTTGTATGTGTTATATATGATGAAAGGTAGAATTGGGTCTAGTTGGTGTGTTTTAGGGCCTATAGCCCGTTTTGTTAAGTCGGGGTTCAAGGGGGTCAAATCTCAAAGAAGTGATTCCTTTGAGATGAAACCTCTTTAGATAAGTTGGTTTGGGGGTTTTGGACTTGTACGAATGGTTTTTGAGTGACTATTTGCCTTTGGTGGCAATTGGAGGTTGTTAGTGGTGAGTTTTGGTCAATAAGTGACCAAAACAGTATCAGGGGTACAAAATCTCCATACGGAGTTGGATTGAGGTTAAGTTGGTATTTATGGATAGATTGAGACTAGATTGACTTGTAGAAGTTGGAATCAAGTCAATCGGAGGTTAGAGCATAAAGTTATGCATTTCGGAAGTTCGCCCCGGTGTTGGGTTTTTGCTGGTGTGGAAAACCAGCAAGGGACTGCGGTGCTAGGAAGTAGGCCGCGGCACCAGAGAGTCCAGTAGCAAGTGAAAAATAGGGGAGGTCTGGAACCGTGGCCGTACTGTAGTAGTCATGGCCCTAGCCCAGTTTTTGGTATTGTTTGGTTCATTTCCACTGTTCTGAAGTTTTAGGAAGTTGTTTTGAGATGTTTGGGCTAGTTTTTGAAGATTTTGGTCGACTCTGGAGGTGTTTGGAGATAGAGTGTTACACATAATGTATAAGTGGTATATATGGCTTAAAAGTATATATATAAATATCTTTCTAAGATGTCAAAGAATGCCTCAAATGGTTAAGTGTAGAATTAATTATGAATTTTTAAAGTTAGAGTCAGAAAATTGGGAAATTGTAAAATGACCATATGAATTGTAAACTTTGTGCTAAATAATGTATGAATTGGCATGACTAAAGATTTGTTTCATATTTTTTCATATAGAGAATGTTTCAAGCTATTTTTAGATGCTTGAATTACCTTCACATAATTTTTGTAGAATTAGTTATGATTTTTCAAAATTTAGTCTATAAAATGGGGTGACCAAATGAACAGGAATAAAAAATTTTAAATTTTTTTGTTTTGGTCTTTCAAGTGTTTCAAGTCTCTAAACACATCAATTTGACACTAAATGAGGTATATTACATGGGAAATAAGATCTAAAGATAAGATGTTACATAGTGCTTGTCTTTCTGCATAATGCCTCCAGTATTCTTTGTAATGAATGGTTGCAAGATATGTGTAAAAGGATTAATATTGACCAACATTTATTTTGTGCCTTAAACTATATCTTTCACAAATTCCCCCACAATTTGTGAAAATATAGTGACATAGCATATGCTTGATGCATAGTGCGCTATGCATCAACTTTAAGATGTCAGATAAAACAATGTTAGTTCTATATTGACCTCTGTGTAATAAAGCTTATTATTCAAGATTGAGAAAGTTATTTTTCATAACCAATATGAGGTTCAGTCAATAACATAAAACAAGATTTTTGACAATAGTTCATATACACACAATGAGATTACACAACAAATATGGAAGGAGAGCCCATCTCCAGTAATTGGAGTTGCATAAATTATTGAAGGTAGTCTTTGAATACAAAAAATTTCAAAATTAAAAAAAAAATCCTTGCTTTAAGAATAGGACACATCTCTCATCAATGTATCAACAGGGGATAACAATTCCTCAGCAAACTCTTTCTTGGTAGGATCCTAAAAATTTTCTCAGCACTACTCCACTGATAAAAAAGGAAGTGGGATTGGGGAAAGGGACAAGAATCAACAATCATCTTGGACAATAGTAATAGACAATACAGTTCTTGGTTCTTACATCGAGAAATAAAAACAACCCTTCAAAGTTGGCATCAAGATATTTGATCAAGTCAAGACTTTCTCCTAAAACCCTGCCATTGTGCTCTAGCTATGGCACCTATATTATAAGCTAAGAGACATGGTGAATTAGGTGAACAAAGTTGGCAAGCCTTGTGCGGCTAATCAAATTAAAGAGCACCAAGTTAAGCACCTTATTCTCAAAGTAGACTTTCTCCTAGTACCAAGTAGGCCTATTTAGAAGGTCTATAGGAACCAATTTGATATTTTCTTGTTGTCCTTGTAGCTTAAAGGAATCGATCTCCAAAATCAAGAAAGAGAAATAGCTTTCACTAAGGAAAAAAGTTGCTTGAATAGGCCAACTGTGATTCCAATTAAAGAATACCACAATAGAAGAGGGTGAGAACAAAGACTTCAAACATACAAAAAGAATATTAAACAGAAGAGAGACATAAGGGGAGGAAAAAAAAGCCTTGTAGTTCCTAGAATCTAGGTCAATTGTTCAAAGGGGTAGACATAATTGATGTACAACCTAAGAGAATGTCCAAACTAAACATAATTAACACGTGACCAATGTCAAAAGCCAAAAGAAACCTTGGAAATTAAGTTAAAATGGGACGATGATCGGATACAAAAAGAGAAAGACAATGTAATGGATGAATGAACCTAGTGGTTCCACCAAAGAGAGGAGGTGGAAGGCAAGGAAGGAGGCTTCAATTCGTCAATACACTTGAAAACATCAAGAGAGAGGAAACGTGTTAGATAGAGAAGGTGAAATGATTCAAATAGTACGGGAAGTGAATGAAGAAATGTCTTACATAATTGTCATTGATGTTGTTGTTAGGTTTGCTGGCTTCCCAAGAGGAGAGTGAATTGGAAAGATTAAAAATTTTCTGCATAAGTGTAAGAGAGTAGTGAAAGCAAGAGTAAGAGAAAAACAGAGTATAAAATATAACAAAATGGAAAGCAAGGTAAGGGAAGAGAAGACACAAATATTTATCTTGGTTCGGTCTTTTTCTCTTGACCTACGTCCAGTCCTCAAGCTACTACTTGAGATTTTCCACTATCTTGTAAGAATTCGGTGGGCTCCTTGTAATGCCACAGTACAACTCTATGCTCTGTTTCAAAAGCTTATAATTTCTCTCTTTGCACTCTATCTTATCCCAAATTCCTTGTGAAATTCTCTCATAAGAATATCTATCTTCCAGATGAAGATAAGATTGTTTACAGCAAATGAACCCTCAAATTTAAAGTATATATGATAGTTGAAATACAAAATAAGAAGTGTGTGAGAGCAAAAGGCTTTGACTAAAGAATTTGGTAAAGTTTCTGTTATACAATGTAAAAATTGTTTCTCACATCTTCAAATGAAGCTCTATTTATAGATTTATGTCTTAACAATTTAGTTGTTAGAGATGTTACCCAATAGTTACTCTGCAAAACCATCTATTCACCAACCGCATTTAATGCGTCTGATATCCAAAACTCGAATTTTGTGGTGTCAATAGACGAATTTCACAAAGACCATAAGTTAAAGACTTTAATGTTGAACTTCGAAGTTAGTCTGTTCAAGGGCAAAATTCGAATTTTCATTTTTGAAAATGGTTCCATGTTTTTTCAAGGTTAAAGTTCTTTTTAAGAGTGTAAACAGTTGTTTCATATTGCTACAGTGCATTTGAAATTCGAATTTTGATGCCCGAAATTTGAATTTTGGTGCCTAAAATTCGTCTGTCAATGAGCAACTCAATATAACATAAAAGTTCTTCTTTTTGAAATTCAAATTTTCAGAAATCAAAGTTCGTCTGTCAGAGAGTAACTTTTATTAGACTTATGCCAAAGTTTGAATTTCAGAAGACTGAAGTTTATCTATCACAGAGATACCTGAACAGACTTACACATTGTTACTCCAAAGTATGAATTTTCAAAACTAAAGTTCGTCTGTTAGAGGACTAACTTGACACTCCTTTTGAACTTTACTTTCAAATGAATTTTTACATATATTTAGACAAATTTTTATTTTTTACAAGTTGTGCTTTACTTCAAAATTCAAATTTTAATAGTTTGGAATTTGTCTATTAGAGGCAACAACTCTATAAGTTCAAATTTCTACCTTCAAAGTTCAAATTTTTCAGGTAACATATGAAGTTTAACACTTCAAAATTTGTCTGTTAGTAGGTATTTTTCAAATATATCGTAAGTTAACATAGGATTGTTTGAAAAACACATTGTGAAAGCATTTAGGTGAAAGATCAAAGCATTTTTCTCATGTAAATATAGTGAGAAATCCTATAACTAATCTTGTACTCATTTTTCTTGGATTTCATCACTTGAGATCTTTTGTATATGATATCTTCCTTCCAAGCTCCAGTTTATTTGGAATCATCAAAAATACTTGATTCAACAGTTGTTGTGGTCTCTAGCAAAATTCCTACAGCTATAGTGGAGAGTAGCAGTGGTAATGTGATGCAAAATGGGGTACTTCTATAGAATTGACAATAAATTCTAGAAATCAAAAAATAAAACAAAAAAAGAATAACCCAAAATAGGCCAATGACAATGTAGATCAGAGAAAGGACAATGTACAGTTGATCATGATAGTCGATGATGAACAGCAAAAACTAGACATCAAAATTAAGGATGGAGCAAAGACGCACAATTGGTCGATGATATCTAGATCTGAAAAATTACATTAAAACATCAATAAGGATAATTTATTGACGGAGATACAAGAAAAAACATGTATAACTATGAAAAATTTGGCTACCACTAAATCAAAGATCATAATGTAGATGAGATGAAGAATAGAAAAGGAAGTTAGATGGAAATAGAACATTGCAATTAATATATCTAGGTAATATAAATAGATGAAGTTTGGAAGAATATATGTTGGAATCTATGTAAATTGGTCCAATAAGAATGGAGGTTTTGAATTCATCCATGAAGAGTTGGAATCTCACTACAGAGGAATGAAATGAATTAAACCAATGAACATTCAGAAACCTCTGACCATGGACTAAAAGAAGGTGAAAAATCCCCATTTGAAAATTCTCAAATGTAGAGCCATTGAATGTAAAGCAACCTTCTAGATTGATGGCGGCAAAAATCTGTGTAGAAGGAAAAACTTAAATGCAGCACTATGTCCAAAATATGCCAAATGAGGCAGGCTTGTAAATAGTAATAGCTTATCTATATTTTGATGTTTTATAATAGATTACTAATAGATGTTAATTATGTCTTCTTATAAACAAAATCTCTCCATGTTTTCTTATAATTTCTCACATTAATAGGAGAGAAAGAATGCAAACACTCCCTTTGTTTTAAAATATATTCCCTTCGATCCATATTATAAGGTATTTTATATCAATTACATGGATATTAAGAAAATCATTTTTTTCAATTGAAATCAATGCAAAAATTACCCATATTTCTCATTTTACTCTTATTAAATACTTATTCTATTATCATTGTAGAGTTATAAATGAAGAGAGATGAAGTATTAAAGATACGGGTAAAATAAGAAGAAAAATATCAAATATCCCTATATTTTGGACCACCAATTTGTCATACAAAATATCTTATAATATGGACCAAAGGGAGTAGGTCATATCTACCTATCTCACACCAATCAAGGAAATATTGTTTCCTTTAAAAATTTTCACAACTTTCTAAAATTATCCTCATTAAATAGGGGTAAAAATAAATTATTCTCTCTCCCTATAAATTTTTTACTCTTATATCTCGTAATTGAATGCTATCATAAATAGGGATAAAATTGGAAAGAAAGCATTAAATAGTTATTAACTTTTACAAAATGACTTAAATCTTGATTCCTACTAAATTTGCCCTATATTTTGAAATGGAGGGAATAGTAAGAAGGAATAAAAAAGAATGCATTAATGATCAATATAAATATTTAATAATAGTTATTTTAATATGAAAACAATTTATTCAGTAGTATTAAATAATATAAAATTATGCTCCTCATCAAAAAAAAAAATCAAAGTATACAATCTATTACTCTCTCTATTCTTATTTATAATGCATAGTTTAGAAGATTTTTTATTACTCAAAATATAAGTCACTTTGTAATATTTGACAAACATTAAATTGTTTTTTCCAATTTTATCTAAAGCATCTATGATAGAGAGAAGAATTAAGGGAGATATAATTATAATAACATTATAATTTAATTAGAATAATATTAGAAAGTTTTTAAAAATTTTAAGAACCCTAATTAACTTTAACCAATTTTCTTAGTTTGAGTAAAGTAGTTAAAAATGACTTATAAATGAGAACAGAGAAAGCATGATTTTATTTACTAATATGCTCAATATAAAAACTAGAGTTGAAGCTCCCGAGCTGTGTAGGCCTATTCATTTTCTTTCTGCCCTTGGAGAAAATAAGTCATACCTATGTAAATTTTATGCAAAATTACATTTTCTATTATTTGGTTTTTTCACTCTCAAGTTATGATAAGTTTAATGTGCAATTTTTTCAACACAGTGGACCATTTCAGTACTTTCTTTGCCACGCCGTCCCTTTGGCATATAATGTGTTTGCTAAAACACCATAGACATATCATCAGCCGAGCTATTCAGCTGCAAGACCAGAAAGTCCTGAAATGGTCCACTGTCAATAGCCCAAAAGCTCATTTGTTAATAGCTCAGCTATTCAACTAATGGCTCTTATAGCTCCAAAAACAATTGTTGGATATATCATCTGCAACATTTTCTTTTACATATTTATCATTAATTAATACCAAAATATATAGTGTTCGAGTAAAGAAATAAATTATTGGGGAAAAAGTAGAAAACTAAATTGTTGGAAGCTGAAAGAGATGTCAACTACAAGAATAGATAGCCTAAAATAATAAGAAAAGAAAATATTTATTTAAAATGATATGCCCCTCAAAACATTAAACACATAGTTGTTTAGTAGCCTCTCCCTGAAGGGAACCAATATCTTAAACATATGGCAAGGAAGATATGCAGAGGTCAATTTTGTCCTACAGTGTTTAGTAGATATTAATTAATCAAATATTAAATTAAAAATTATTTAAACTATTAAAAATTAGTTTTTAAAATTAATCAAATTAATTAAATATTGAGTAAAACTTAAAATAGTAGAAAACATAATTTGTATAGTTGAGAAAGACCAAGGAAGACTCCACATGCTAGGTTTGTCTTGTCCCCTCAACTTGGATTTTTAACCATCATCTCCCATTTTTGGGTCTCCAGGACTTCGGCTATTAATTTCAAGCAAAGTACTTCCAGAGTGGAGAGAGAGACACACAACTCCTCGTGAAGCACCTACTTATTAAAAATATGAAGCACTGAGTAGAGACATAAAATTATTAAAAATAATCCAGTTTATAGAGTAAGGGGAGATCCAATAAGCCTTCAAATTTATTGAAGTTTGGAAGGAAGCATATAAGTGAACTTGACACCACATAATCCAAAATTTTAAAATACTCCTTCCATTTTATATAATAAGATATTTTACAAAAATCACGCATATTAAGATGGGTAATTAAAACTAGTTGGAAGTCTTGGATTTTATGAGAAAATTATTGTGATTCAAAAAATGACCTTCATTTACATTAACAAAACATTCAGAGAGAGAACGAGGATATATGTAAAATGACTTTATGAATGATGTTTTTGAAAAAAAAGCTCATAAATACTCCACTGAACCCATGAAATGTCTTACCATCATCCAAAATGGTAATATCCACTGTGTTTGCTCCAATATTGTTGTCACCATTTTTCACCTTCATACTAAAGCACAAGGAAAGAAATCAGATGAATAAGTTTTATCTTAATTTTGTTTATAAAAAAGGAATAGATGTCTAAGTTTCAAAAATAAAGAACTTATAGTTATTGATAGCTTGGTTGCGATGTGTTGCATGTGCCCTTAAACTTTTAAGTATTTTATTGGATGGATTCCAACAATATTGGAAATGATATCATAGATTATCCACGGATGAATTCCAGCTTTGGCACCAACACAGAGAGCCTCCACTCAAGCATTTAAATGAATGTCCTCAAGCAGCTCAGTAACTAATGTAACTTCACTGTAATGGAAAAGTACAATAAAATTTTATTACTTTGGAACCCCAAAAAAATGCAACATTCAATCAGATAAACTATTTCGTTCTGATAGATTGTATAAGGTAACTTTACTTTATCCTATAAATTGATTATCTAGTATGTAGTTTATCCTTCCAAGGAGATACTTCAATCTTATGTCCAAATATAATGAACCATTCAAAGAAGTCAAGCTGATGCTAATTACAAAAAAAAGTAATGATAAATGTGTTTGGCAAGTGCAAGAATGAAACAAACCTGCCACTACCAACTTCACCCTCGAAAACAAAAAGCTTTTCACAAATTGTTGTCAATAGAAAGCAGCCACTAAATTAAAGGAAAAAAAGTGCAATTAAGAATAAATATCCCATAATTTTATGTGAAAGAATATGTCGTGCTCTTGCAATGGAATTTGATTTTTCTAATAAGGCAATTTATATTCTTCAAAAACATAAAATGAGAAATAGAAGAAAAACCTTCTACCTTGAGTAAATTTGTGAAAGTTAATAATTTGGAAGTTGGAAATTTTCTTATCTTCAAATTAGAGAGAGTAAAGTTTTGCTACATTCCTTCACTCAACAGAGACATGCACTTATAATTTTGGATGGAACATAGCTACTATCGAAATTAATTGAGCCACAACTTTAACCTCAATTTGCCACATATATATTTCACAAATAATAATACCAAATATTATAAAATGAGAATGGTAAAAGTACCTTACTAATTTTGCTCTGCCTTATTTTCTTTCCTTCTTTTTCTTTTCAAATATAAAATTAAAAATGATAAGTTTTGTTGATATGATAGGCCGCAGAAAAAATACAACACCAATTGGTAAAATAGAAAGTGATAATATACAAAATAGAGAAACATGAATCAAGGGTAATAATAAGAGGAAGAACAAATGAAAAACACATTACCAGGTAGGATAATTAGGAAAATGCTCATCTAATTAAGATTAAAAACAACGTATTAACAAATTAGGAATGAAAGGAAAACCAAAAATAAAACTAAAACAAAAAGTTCACTAAAAATAGGGCACTCATATGTTCTACATAGGTTGGGTCACTTATTAGGAGGGGAGAGTATAGGTTAAAAATAAACGTTAAACAATGATCTAATGAGGGAAATAAGGCAATAAAGTAAATTGTATAGTTACATTTTCTGATGAAGTAAATAAGGCAACTAAACAAAAGGCTTGTATTTTATCTACATTCAAAACATACTTGGTCCATTAAGTTCAAAATCTGACAAATACAAGTGGCAACAAAATCTAAAGTAATTATTAAGTACAAGAGGCAATAAATAGTTATTGTACTCTAAATTCTTAGATATAAAATATGACTTTGATCATGCTCTTCCTAAATAGAAATATATATATTTTATGAGAGCTCTATATTACCATTAATTTTCTTTAAATAAATGCTTTCCCCTCCTAGAGAAGTTTGATTACCTTTTAATTATCCAAATCATTTCAACGATGAATAGATACCAGTTTACATCCTTCATTAAAGGCCTTCCCAGCAAATGGATTTTTGGGCTTTTTTTATACCATAATTATCTCAAACAACAACGGAAACTAAACAAAATTCAATGAAATCATATGGGATCATTAAAGCTCAAAGTCATGATAATGATAGACCTCTAATTAATTTAAAACAAGGTAAGTTTCAAACTACAGTATGCCCATGAAATTTAATTATTTATAAATATTTGAACACTGTTTAATTACTTGATATAAATTATAAATCCACAACTTACCCCAAATAATAGCCACTCACCAATCTGACATAGTATTTGAAGGCTGCCTTGCTTGTAAAATATCGTGTCCAGTAAGCATTATCTCAATCTGCATAACTGTTATGTTTTCATGAGAGAGAGAAAGAGGATATTTGTAAAATGACTTTATGAATGATGTTTTTGAAAAAAAAAACACTCATAAATACTCCATTGAACCCATGAAATGTCTTACCATCATCCGAAATAGTAATATCCACTGTGTTTGCTCCAATATTGTTGTCACCATTTTTCACCTTCATACTAAAACAAAAGGAAAGAAAAGGAAAGAAATCAGATGAATAAGTTTCATCTTAATTTTCTTTTATAAAAAAAGGAATAGATGTCTAAGTTACAAAAAATAGATGTCTAAGTTCTTAATCTATTTTTTGTCATCCTGTATTGTATTATTAAAGTTTGACCTATTGAAATTCTTGAACTGATCAAAATTTCCAATGGGATACCTTGAGAAGTCCTTATTTTAATTTCAAAGCCAAAACAGATTATAATACAATACGAATAATCTATAATCATTAACAAAACAATGTTATCAAGAAATATGTTTGTTAGAATTACTACTGAGTTCTTAATCTACTATCAAATTCTAATAGTAGATTAAGAACTTTAATGAATTTTTTGTTAATGATTAAGAACCAGATTCAATCTATTGTCAAATCCTAGATCTAACAAATTAAATTTTAAGATATTCTACATGCCTTTGTCTGGAAGGATGGGATTCTCAAGAACACAAGGATGAGATCAGAAAACATTTCATCTAAAAATATCATTGCTTTGGTTTGTTTTCATTTCTTTCACCTTTATAGGATAAAAACAAAATGAAACTATTTTCTAGTAAATTTAACAAAATACTTTAGTACTTATAGTTTTTATATAAAATACTGCTAAATTGTGGAGAAAATAATGAAAGTTATATTAGCAATTTTGCTTCAAAATAATTAGTGGGGAAAACATGATCAATTACAATGCTAGAAATATATATATTTAAACTATCAATCATTGCATGTCCCTCCATGTTTCCTTCATTACATTATTGATTTTCAATTATATCTATTTTTCTTGTGCTTCATCTAGATTGATTGTATTTTTAGATCATTAGTGCTAGAATTAGTTTGCTTGCACTAATATTAGCCAATGACCTTATGCATATAATAATCCAAGACAAATTTTTGCATATGTCAGCTAAACTTGTATTTTTCTAGAATAGCTTACATAACTAATATCTTAATGCACAGTTGTATTTATGGAGTTAAAGAGTGGTAGTTCAATGTTCATATTAGCAAATACTGTAGTGTCATTCAGTGAAAACTTAAAAAACAAGACCCAAATAACATGCTACAATTATACCATGACGTTTCTCTATATTTTCTTCGTCAAGAATCAAGCCATGATAATAACATGCCACGGTTCGGTAACTATTAAAATTTACAGCAAATATCAATGACATCCACAACATTTGTGCATATTGCCAACATTTGACCATCTCACTATAAGGCATAGACATGTATAGTGAAGAACTAATGCACATTTATCTTTATACAACAAAACTATATAAATGCATTGTTATGTATAGATAAAGCTTTAATTCATTGTCATTTTAGGGAGTGCATATCAAACTTGGAATGTACAAGCTCTTGATCTAAGCCACTCTTGTAGTGTAGACTTGTCCTATAGACAAGTTTACCTACATTTCATTGATATTTGACACCATAAATTTGTTAAAAGGCAAGACATTCACCAATTAGTAATTTTAATGCCTAAAGTAAAATGATAGAAAATCTCAAGAAAATATAAATTTATCACTGCGTAACATATAGCAACATAGAGGATGTGAACATGCCACTACGGTGGTTAAGTTGGAACAAGTCCATATGTTCAACATACAGTGGGCAAAATTTTTTTAAAAAAAAAATGGTCCATGCACAAATCTATCTCTAGGTTTAAAATTTTTGAAACAAATCCTAAATAAAAAGATAGGTAACGAAGGCAACCATATAAAAGCATATTAGACAAACTTTTTAGTATCACCTTTAATATGCTTACATATTAGATACCATATGCTACGTGATTTAAATGTCAATACTTCCTAGTAGAGTGAGAAACTTTAGTAATAGAAAAACATAAATTTTTTATATGTTTGTCAGAGTAGGCTAAGCGAATATATCTTCCCTTTTTATAATTTCTACAATTGAAGACCATAGATACAATTCCCATTTTACACTATCACAAGCTATATGACTCACTAAATCCCCCTAGCTATGGTCAAATGGTTGAGTCAAAAGTCCTTAGAAGAACAAATAGGTTTAGGTGATTCAATTGTAAAGGATTATAGCATATGGAGCATAGGATTTATATGTACCTATTTCTATAACTAAAGTTTGCGCCTCTTGTGATGTATCTTTGTAAACCTATCTTGCAACACTGAGAGACCTAAGTCCATGCTTAGTAATCTTATGATTAACTTTATGGATCCCTTTAGTTTTCCTTAGCATTCTCCTAGTAGCTTCAAAGACTGTTACCTACATCAGAAAGAGAAAAGCCAACAGAATAAAGAAAAAAACATGGACAAATATTTTGATTTTCTTTTCTATTTTCTCCTTGGAAGCCTGCATGTTCACATATATCATGCAATCAAGATGTCCATGTAATCCAGATTACAATCAACCAAATTATTCGATCCTTACAAATCAAGAATACAAATTACATTTCAAACCAAAAATTTTCTAGCAAATGAATAAAAATGACACAGTAACTTATTAATATGGCAAGACAACCTCTATGAACATATACAAATTGCTTCTTTTAGGGGAAAAAAATGAAGGAGGTACTTTAATGTCACATATTGGTTCATATGATATCTTATTTTACTAGGCTTTTAACCATATATTATATATCTAGCGGAAAGAAATAAAAGTCTAGAATAATAAAATTTTTAAACTTTTCAAAATTAAGTTGTTCAAAAGACAATAACTAATCTGAAAGTTTACATTAATTAATAATAATTAAAACAACCATACTGTAATAATCTAATAATTGTTCCAAAACATCTAAAGTAAAGCCAGCGAGTAGAAATCATAACTAAAACATATCTCCATAATTTAATTACATTTATTCTAAAGCAAAATAATATTCTCCGGTCTGCTTCCTCTTAGTTAACCATCCCCTTGTCTTTGCTTTTGCTTGTGCTTGTTCCTAACATTGTTAGTCATTGGGTGTGAGATTTGGGAAAATCTCAGTAGTATATATATTCATTCATACAAATCATGCTCATAATTAAGTAGTTATGCAAACAACCAAATAACTCATATTTCATGATGCATAAAAAAACTCAACAGAGTTTCCTCTTAATACTAGACATCCATAGCATTTCAAAACATTTATATTGAAATAACGCATCCAATAGTATCACATAACATCCATAATTAATTCACAGAAAATGCATGAAATAAATAATATACTACCTCTACCGAAAAGTATTCTGAGCTAAACAGCCTGCCTTCCTTCTTTTTCCTTCTCTTTCACTCACACTCTCTTTCTCTCCCTTGGCTCTCTCTTTCTTTCACTCACAATTGGTGGGGTGCTAAAATGAAGAAATGGGAGGAGTATTTATAGTGTTGATGTCTTGGCTAGCAAGTGACATCAATCCGATGGATAACTTTATTCAATGTATGCTCATTAATATAATTCATTGTATACTTCATTCAATGTAACTTATTTAAACCATAATTCATTGTATACTTCATTCAATGTAACTTATTTAAACCACATTAATCATAGATAGAAATTCATGGATGTTACAGTTCACCTCATAGGTTTAGGATAACATCCAATTACTATATAGCAACATTGTTGGAAGGCACAAAAACCGCATAATGATTTGCATTCTAGCTAAGTCAGTACAAGAAAATAATGTTTTGGTGTCGCACCCAATTTTTAACGGAAAATAAAAATGGAGTCGTCACCAGAATTCTGAGGGAAAATTCTAGAAAATCTAAATATGTAAGAAAAGATGGCCTACAAACAAAGTTATGTTTGGGAGTCGGTTGTATGTAGGGAATGTGTTAAGCATTCTACACTACCCACAGGGAAAAATGATTATCCTAAATTTATTGTGCTATATTAAATGGGCCTTAAAAAATAAATTATCCTTATTAGTTACATTTTATTGCTAAACCCAAAGAGAAATAAGATGAAAGAAAAAATTTATAAGGCAAACTTGACTTATGATGAAAGTCTAGAACCTATATACTATTAAGAGGAATCAAAATCCATATAGTTTGAACTAGAAAAACATGCCACTTGGTTAGTGTCTTTTAAATAAAAGTTTTTTGAATGGTTGGTGTATTTTAGTTTTGTAAAAAAGATGAGTTATCTCGTTATTATTTAATTTCTTTTTTTTTTAAGAAAGAGACTTTATTATTATTTTATTTTAAAAATCATATGTGTTTTACTTTTGGAAACAATTTTAGATTTAAAGTAGGAAAAATATTTCTTTCAGAATTTTTATAAATTGACTCTAGAAGATTGATAAATCATATTTTTATATATTTTTATCCTCATTACTTAGTCTTTTTATTAATAAATTTTGACTAATTAAGAGTATTTGGATTACATTTTATTTTATTAGCCAATTTTGGATTAATGAGATTTATTTGATTAACTCTTCGATTTTATGTTTAAAATTTTCATTTAATCTTATTGCGCGTTGTGAATATTTACTATTATTTTATTTTGTGCAAATCATTTGAGCTCAATTAAATATAATTTATGTTATTTTTCAATAAATTGGAATTAATTGGACTTATCTGATTTATTAACTCAATATTGGGTTTAAATTCATATTCTATATTTCATATTCTATATTTTTGCACAATATGTCTATGCAGATTATATGAAAATTCTTTTTGGAAACAAATTGCAATTAGAGTTGAATAATTTTGGACATAAATGAAAATATCTTTTGAAGTTTATTTATTTTAGTTTTTATTTTTATTTTTAAAAATAAATTTATAAATATCTAACTTTAAGTTTTTATAGGTAGTTTTAATTTAGGGTATTTAAGGGTTGTTTTTACTTTTTAATACAGAGGAAAAGGAAGGATTTGGTGTGGAAAGCGCAGAAAAGAAAAGGGAATAAAAGAAAGGACGCCGCGTACACAGAAAAAAGGCACTGGACGAAGGAAAAAAAGAAGGTGGCCAGAGAGTGAAAAAATCTGATTTGAGAGCTTCTTCAATAGTATTTTCTTCTTGTCTCTATGATTGCCGTATCTATTCCGTTTAGATTCTTCATCTTAAAGAGTTACTAATTTTCTTCTTGTAATCAGTCAGAACCTATGAACATGATACTATAATTGGAGTTTGAATTTAATATAATTTTTTGATTTAGTTTATTTTAGTTTATCCATATTTTCTTCCTCTATTTTTATACTACCTTGTTAGTTAATCAAGTTGTATGAATTTGAGTTTAATGTTTAATTTGAGGAGTTTGATTACTATAATTTATTAATTTCAGTAAATAGTGGGATGTTCTAACTTTATTTAAATAATTATTTAAGTTTTGTTCTTGGTATAATTTGTATTGAGGTTGATACTATGTTATATATTAATTAAGATTTCAGTTAATTATAATATTAGTAATAGATTAATTTCTAGATGATCATTTAGAGAAATTTTTATTAGAACATAATGATATTAAATTGAACCAGATTAACAGACTAAAGAGTTGGTGAGAAAGATTTGGCATTAGGGAATTGATTTGTGACTGGTTACGCTCATCTAGTCTTGTTATTACTTTAATTACTTCAGTAATTATTTTATTTTAGTTAATTATTTGAATTTAATTTCTAAACCCCCCCCAATTTTTAAATGCTTATTTTAGTTAATTTTGTTTTGCTTTATTCTTAATTTAATTACGTAACTCAATTGATTCCTTAGGAGACGACTTGCTTCGCGTTGTATTGCAAATCAGTTTTAAATTTAATTTTGACTGATTCAACAGCTGTATCAAAAATATAAGCAGTTCTATAGTAAAAATTAGTATCACTCATAACCTCTTTATATAATGCTTTAAATGCACATACAGACAATTGATATCCTTTATGGCCCATATCTAAATTGTGAGGAAAGGGATAACTTTTAAAAAAAAGTTATTAATTTCACTTTTTTTGGGATTATATTTCTTAAAGGTATAAGTAGTTATAGTGAAAATTGATATCACTCATGACTCACACGATGACACTCTAATTGCACATGGATAAAATAATATCTCTCGTGGTTATCACCAATAATAACAAACATAGAGATGAGGCTCATTTCGTCAAACAATAACAAACTATGATGTTTATTTTAAAGCATAATGATGGTATTTGAATTTTGTTAACAACACCAAGTTGCAAGGCAAGTAATTTATTTGATTATCATGCTTTGATTTGGAAGATCCACCGTGAATGATAACCCAAGCACAACATATGAATATATATACACAAACATAGAATTTGAAAGAAAATAAAAAAGAAGGGAAGACATACATACTGATTGAGAAAATATTCTTCCACACAGAGAAGATGAAGAACTCCAGGCAGTAGAAACAAAATCACTCGGACTTTGTTTACTGCTTCACCGTAGACACACTCGGAAAGGAAAATTGAGAGGAAGAGAGTGAGAGACTTTTTCTTAGAGAGGAAGAGCGAGAGAGATTCTTTGAGTCAATTCCAAAAAATGATGCCTCAGGAACAGAGAGTCTCTCTGAAAAATTGAAAACTGAAAAACCTCCCTTCACATACGCACACACGTTCACTGATTTTTCTCGGAGTGTGCGTTGTGTGGGAACGGTTATCATTTAATCGTTCCCTCCCTCTCTTATTAAATTAATAAATAAAATACAATTATTTATTTTATTTTGGGCCTGTGTCCTTTTGATTTTAGGCTCTATACCCATCAAGGGTGTAACCCAATATCTCCCACTCACACTTGATGGTTTAACCTCTTACAATTCTTCCTTTCCATTTCATACTAAGTGTTCTACCATGATCGCATGGGCATGACGTCTATAATTAGGTATTCTTATACTAGAAATCCTT
Organism: Adenanthera pavonina; assembly: GCA_026686845.1. Classification (NCBI taxonomy): domain Eukaryota; kingdom Viridiplantae; phylum Streptophyta; class Magnoliopsida; order Fabales; family Fabaceae; genus Adenanthera; species Adenanthera pavonina. Next base: position 1,439,816 of record JAIVEN010000019.1, on the reverse strand, counting down.
TTCAAGGACCATTATAGAATTACCTTATGTATTTTGCATTTATTTTGTTCATGTATTATGCCTTGAATGTCCTAGATTTACCCATATACACTTCATCCATGGCAAATCTAATCCCTCATAAGTTTTTATATAAACTTAGATTGCCTAACTCTCGTATACTTAGTGTCTACGTTTAAGATGTTAACATCATAACTTCTTAACGGACATGTCTTAGACACCAGTATAAGTGTGTATATATTCAGATAATCTTCCTTTCGCCCATATTTCATTTCAATATGAAACAATTGCTTTCCTAGCATAAGACCTTTTGATCGAATTTATCATGACCATTGGATATATGCTAAAGTAGTTAACATTGAATCATTTTCCATGAAAAATGTCAAAGTCATAAGGACATTAATGAGAGGATTTATTTCTCTCTGGGACTCACACAGTAATGAAGCAGGAATCTATTCACTTACTTCCCAATTGCGGTTTTAAAAAACACATGCAGTATGAATTGCATGCTACGATGTTACTCTTATCACATAAGAGCGTATGTCAATTTTGTTTTTGTTGTTAACACCGTACAGATTTAAGTTCAGACACACACAGTGTCTAACCAGAATTCTATCAATCCTTCCACTTATCATAACGTCTTTGTTGGAGAATTCTCATCTGGTTACATGTATTGTAGATTGTGGGTATCCATAATTCAATCCAAAATATATATTTATTAGATCTCATCCCAACCTATTCTCTTCTTTTGTCGGGGTGACTTATTTTATATTGTTTAACTGTCATATCTGCCCTCTTACAGATTTGCTAGTAAATACAAAAGATGTCTCATCTTTGCCCACTCTCCATAAGTGTCAAAGGCAGTTGCTCATGTGAGAAAGCTAACCTTATCAACATATATGACATACTAGACATTGTATATTTTTCATAAGTATATGTACTCGAATGACTCAATTATAGAAAAAATGTACTTAATTTTATTCATATAATTGATCATTACACAGATTTGTGTTACATCATATCCTACGAATACCAAGTGATTTTACATGATCAACATATATATCTCTCGGTATTGGCTTGGTGAAGGGATCAACAATCATTTGACGTGTAGGAATATGGCGAATTGTAATACTTTTCTGTGCTATGGCATCTCTTACAAAATTATACTTGGTGTCTATGTGCTTTGTCTTACTATGATACTTGGGATCTTTAGTATAGGCAATGGCAGCCTCGCTATCATAGTTTATCAAAATTGGATCCAATTTATCACCAATGATCCCTAAGTATTTTATGAATCTTTTCAACCGTACTGCTTCTTATACTGCTGCAGAACATGCAACAAACTCTGTTTCCATGGTAGACAAAGCAATACAAGTCTGTTTCTTGCTACACCAAGATATAGCTCCATTGTTTAGCAAAAAAACATATCCAAAAGTCGATTTGCGCTCATCTAGATCTCCTCCCCAATCTGCATCGGAGTATCCTACCAAGTGTAAATCGCTTCCTTTATAACATAGGGCATAATCTCCTGTGCCTTGCAAATATCTCAGGATTCTCTTCACAGCTTTCCAATGTTTCAGTCCAGGGTTTGACTGGTACCTACTGACCAAACCAACTGCATAACATATGTCTGGTCTCGTACACATCATGGCATACATTAAACTACCAACTGCACTGGAATAAGGGACTCTTTCCATCATCTTCTTTTCAGACTCAGTCTGAGGACACATATCTCGACTCAGATTTTCTCCTCTTGAAATAGGGGTATCCATAGGTTTACAGTTTTTCATGTTGAATCGCTCAAGAATTTTCTCAATGTAATTTTTCTGAGAAAGGGATATTAATTTTCTTGGGCGATCCCTATGGATCTTAACTCCTAGTATATAATCGGCTTCACCCATGTCTTTCATTTCAAAATTTGAAGATAGCCATTCTTTGATAGCTATAATCGATTTTAGACTATTTCTGGCTAATAGTATATCATCCACATAAAGGGATAATATCAAAATATTCTTTTCAAAATTCTTGATGTATACACAGTGATCCTCGTCGATCATCTAGAAATTATACGAGGTTATAGCTTAGTGAAACTTCAAATACCACTGTCTGGATGATTGTTTAAGTCCGTAAATGGACCTGTCTAACTTGTAGACTTTATTCTCTTTCCCTTTCTCAATGAAACCTAATGGCTATTGCATATAGATTTCTTCATCCAGTTCACCATTTAAAAATGCAGTTTTTACATCCATATGATATAATTCTAGATTTAAACTTGCTACTATTGCCAGAATTAGTCTTATGGAGTTAAAACGCACAACAAGTGAAAAAGTATCTTTATAATCTATACCTTCCTATTGAGTATACCCTTTTGCCACTAATCGAGCCTTGTATTGTTCAATCAATCCATCTGCATTTCTCTTAATTTTGAGAATCCATTTATTCTCAATTGCCTTACGTCCAGATGGAAGATTGACCAAATCCCAGACTTGGTTTATCCTCATTGAATTCATTTCCTCTTCCATTGCTTTCTTCCATTCATTACTAGCAGGGCATGATAAAGCCTCATGTATTGAATTAGGCTCATCATAATCTTGTGGGGTAACTATAAGTGCAGTCTCTTCTATTGGGAAACGTCTCTTTGGTACACTTTCTCTGTTACTTCTCCGCAATGGGATCTCTTGTAAGCTATTCTGTTCTTGAACAGAATCTTGTACTTGTCCTTGTGAGCTCCCACTCAAATTAAGAGGTTGAGGTATATAAATTTGTTCCTCAGTTTCTTCTTGTATCTCATAAAGAAATACAGTACGATCTACCTCACCCCTGCTAGAAAATTCATTTTCTAGAAATGTTGCATCTCTAGATTCTATTTCAGTGACACTCCCATCCTGGTTTTCTCCAATGAAAACGTAACCCTTAGATTGTTCAGAGTATCCAATAAAGATACATTTCTTCCCTCTTGGACCTATTTTTCCATATTTGTGGGAAGTATCATGGACATAAGCTGCCGACCCCAGGGTTTTAAAATATTTAAATCCGACTTACGATTTGTCCATAGCTCATAGGGTGTTGATGTGACCGATTTTGAAGGCACACGGTTAAGTATGAAGGCTGCTGTTAAAATTGCATCTCCCCAATACGAAATGGGTAGATTGGCTTGTGCCATCATGGACCTAACCATGTATAGTAATGTTCTATTTCTTCTTTCGGCTACACCATTTTGTTGTGGGGTGCCAGGGATTGTAAGTTGCCTCACTATTCCCTTTTCTTCACAGAGCTTTTTGAATTGGTCCGATAAATATTCACGTCCGCAATCGGTTCTTAATGTTTTGATTTTCTTGTCCATTTGATTTTTAGCTAAGTTCATGTATCATTTAAAACATTCTAGTGCTTCAGATTTATGTGACATCAAATAGACATAACCAAATCGCGAGTAATCATTAAAGAAAGTGATGAAATAAACAGCTCCATATTTTATCCTCACACTCATAGGACCACAAACATCTGAATGGATTAATTGCAATGGAGTTTCTGCCCTAGTTCCAGTTCCAAATGGTTTTCTAGTTGCTTTACCAGCAAGGCAATGCTCACACAAGGACATTTCCATTTTATCAATTTCACCTAGCAGTCCTTCTTTAGCTAGTTTAATCATTCTATTTTGATTAATATGTCCTAATCTAGCATGCCAAGCATTCATATCAACATTTGAATTGGAAGAAGTTGCAAAGCAATCATGCATATAAAATACATCAACAATGTCCATAACAAAGAACTTCTTTGAAAGAAAAGCTGAACCATAAAAGGTTGTCCTTAATGAAATGTCTGCTACTTTATCATGAAAATTTACATTAAACCCATAAATTAATAAGCAGGAAATAGAAACCAAGTTCCGTCGGATGTCAGGTGCATGAAGTACATCATAGAGGATTAAGGTTTTTCCCCATCGCAAAGTTAATTTTGTAGGTTCCTATGCCTTTCACCTCAATTCTCGCGTTGTTACCAACATAAAGCCACTTGCTCTGATTCGGCAACCGACGGTACTCTGTAAAGGATCCTCGATCCCTACTCACGTGGTCTGTAGAGCCTGAGTCAATTATCCAAGAAGAAGAAATAGTTTCTATTAAAAAAATAGTGCTTGAAACATAAGACATATGTGAATTAACATAATTTACTAATACCTTTTCACGTTCATTTTACTTAAGGCAATCCCTTGCAAAATGACCCATTTTCAGGCAGGAATAGCACTTAACCTTACTCAGATCAGTCTTCTTCTTCTTTCCGCCTTTCTTCCCTCTTTTCTTGAAAGGTTTATTTCCCTTTTTAAATTTCGAGCCATTCTTCTTACCCTTTCTTTGATATTTCTTGCCCTTTTTGAAATTGGGCTTAGGGTTAGAAGTTCCTGCTTCTTCAGTCAGATAGGCTTGTCTAGATGCTCTGTAAGCCTCTAGACGTTCATCTTCAAGCTCCAAGTGTTTCGCCACATCACTAACAGCCTGGATTTGCTGTTCATCAGACAATTCATGCCCAGCTTCCTTCAGTTCTCTAATAATGTTGGCCATCTCTCGTAGATGCTGTTTCATAGGAGTATTAGGCCTTAACTTATAAGTATCAAACTTAATTGTCAGCCTTCTAGGTTTGGTGGTAGAGGTACCTCCAAACTTATCCTTTAATGCCGTCCACATGGCTTGTGCAGTTGAATATTTTTCATACTCACACATTAGGTCATTGGTCATAGTGCCCAGCATAGTTATACGTGCTATGCTGTTCTTCCTTTTCCAGGCCATGTAGACCTCTTGGTCTCTCCTATGTTGGGCTGTATTGCCGGCTTCTGGTTGTGCCATGACTATAGTCAATGGCTCTACAGCATCTTGTTCTTCCAATATATATGAAACCTTTCAGTGCCAGATGTCCCAATTATCCCCATTTAGTTTATCTTCCTTGTTTAGCTCAGTCATTATACTCTTGGTTGCCATCCTCAAATCAGTTACGAAACTATCCCACATAAAGGACTTCTATTATTGAGCTGAACTAAAGAATATATTAATAAAATATATATGTAGCACAGTACAATATACAATGTCATATACTTGTATTATTTCTTAGTAGAACAATAATAATTTCATTAGTTCCATGATCAGGAGACCACAAGTGTATCTCCCATCACACGAATGCTAATGTTACTATTATTTTCTATTAAGATTTTAATACAAGTACTAGAATATTTAACTCAAAAAAATTATTTTAAGAGCTCCCACTCAAATAAAGCATATATTAAAAAAATATAAAATCCATACAAAAACATAGTCATTGTACCAAAAAAATAAAAATATACATAAATCAAATAGGAAAACAGAAATTAATAATTTTCCTCTTAAGAATGCGATTTGATATTTTCATCGCTCTATTAATCGCATCGATCCAGGTGTAATCTAAATATTTCTTATTTTGTGTATTCAGATTTTCTCTGAACTTAATAATGATGTTCGCGAAGAACTCAGCATCTTCCATATTCATCACAAAGTGTGAATACTTTGCAAGAATTGGATACAAGTCTTTTAAATGTTTTATTTTTGTTGCATCCCTATTTGCTATGTCTTGTGCTAGAGAGTTGGTAAGGGGTTGATCTACTTCTTGATCTTCAATTTTAGGCTCTTCAAAAAATATTTCATCTTCCTTTGACCCATTTGGATCTGTATACACATCTTGAAGTTCCTCAGGATTTTCTTCTCCTTTTAGAAACTCCTCATCAGGATCTTCATCCAAAAATTCACCATCTGGAATAAGTTCTTCGAAATACACATAACTTGGAGAATCATATCCAACTATTTCAATGCTTCCAGAATTCTCTTGCTTCATTATTTTTTTTAACCTTCAATAAAATAGTAAGAATTATTAAAATAATTAAAAAAAAATTTTAAACCACAGCCCATTTTCTGTTTTATTTTTTTTAAATTAAAGCCTAAACGACGCGTCGCTGAGGTCATCCTTGACCTCCCGCCGGGTCAACCCAACCCGGTACGGACCCGGTGGTGGACCCGCGAACCCAACACCATTTTTCGCTGTTTTCTCTTTCGTCTAGCGTCCGTTTGAGGCGTTTTTGGTGTCATTTTTCTCATCTCGACATCCTCCTTATACGGTAATTTCAATAAACCCAATTTTTTTCCTACGCAGACAATGCTTTTTTCGGCAGTTTCTCTCGATCCAATGTACATTTTAACGCGGTTTTAGTAGCATTATTCTCATCTCTTTATTCTTTACACAATGGTGTATTTATTTTCTAGGAAGGAATTATTTTACAGTACTCAAAAACTGTACCGTGTATAAATTTTTTAAAATTTTGAGATTCCATATACTGAATCCTATTTGCATATCTTATGAGTATAAATTATACAAAAAAATTCATAAGAAAAATATACACCGTATGCAAATTATGAAACTCAGAAAAATATACATAGTATAGAATTTTTTTTTTGGGCCGGCATCATTCGATGAAAGAAAATAAAAAAGAAGGGAAGACATACATACCAATTGAGAAAATATTCTTCCACACAGAGAAGATGAAAAACTCCAGGCGGAAGAAATAAAATCATTCGGACTTTGTTTACTGCTTCACCGTAGACACACTCGGGAAGGAAAATTGAGAGGAAGAGACTGAGAGACTTTTTCTTAGAGAGGAAGAGCGAGAGAGATTCTTAGAGTTAATTCCAAAAAATGATGCCTCGGGATCATAGAGTCTCTTTGAAAAATTGAAAACTGAAAAACCTCCCTTCAGATATGCACACACGTTCACTAATTTTCCTCAAAGTGTGCGTTGTGTGGGAACGGTTATCATTTAACCGTTTCCTCCCTCTCTTATTAAATTAATAAATAAAATACAATTATTTATTTTACTTTGGGCCTATGCCCTTTTGATTTTGGGCTTTATACCCATCAAGGGTTCATTCGATGAAAGAAAATAAAAAAGAAGGGAAGACATACATACCGATTGAGAAAATATTCTTCCACACAGAGAAGATGAAGAACTCCAGGCGGTAGAAACAAAATCACTCGGACTTTATTTACTGCTTCACTGTAGACACACTCGGGAAGGAAAATTGAGAGGAAGAAAGTAAGAGACTTTTTCTTAGAGAGGAAGAGCGAGAGAGATTCTTAGAGTCAATTCCAAAAAATGATGCCTCAGGATCAGAGAGTCTCTCTGAAAAATTGAAAACTGAAAAACCTCCCTTCATATACGCACACACGTTCACTAATTTTCCTCGGAGTATGCGTTGTGTGGGAACGATTATCATTTAACTGTTCCCTCCCTCTCTTATTAAATTAATAAATAAAATACAATTATTTATTTTATTTTGGGCTTGTGCCCTTTTGATTTTGGGCTTTATACCCATCAAGGGTGTAACCCAACAGAATTGGAAACAAATATAAAAGTAAAACAATTTACCGGTAATTGTATTGTAATATATGAGTTTCTCCAAACCTTCTTCCTTCCGTTATCTCTATTTAATGCCTCAATCTTTCTTCAGTCTACTTGATCATTCAGAACTCTTAGGCTCTCTTCTTCGTATCTCTTGCCTTTTATTTTCTTCTTGCCTAAGACTCTCTGGGTTTTCTTGATGCCTAAAGCCCTCTCTATTTTGTTGATGCCTCTTTTGGCTTTCAAACCTTTTATTTATAAATGAGTTTACCATTTATTTTTTTAATTTAAAATATTTTAAAATTTGAAGATAAGAATTATAGATGGATTTCCTAATCTTTTTTAAAATTATTGAATTCCATTTTTTTGAGGTTTTAAAAGATTTTTTTATTATCATTATTTTTCTATTCAACCACTTTTAGATGACTTAATTCCTTTTTCCTTTTTACTCTATCATTTTTTTTTAAAAAATCTTGTGAATAGGGAAGTTGGCAAGATTTTAAAAAATAATTCCTGAATTTGTTTTCTTTTATTTTTGTTTCTTTATATTATATATTCTAATCAAAGTTGGATCAAAAAAATATATTCTAATCAAAGGATAATCTTCAAGTTTTACTCTAAAATTTTTTACGATGACCCAAGAATATTTTATACTTAACCTCTTTAATCTCTTAAGAAATATTTTAAGATAACATAAGAATATTTTATATTTAACCCCTTTCATATCTAAAGGGATAATTTTTTAAAATATTATAAATTTATTTTATTATTTTTCAATCCCTTCCAAAAGATATATTTTGTCTCTTTTATTTATTTTCTAGACTTTTGTGAATCATTAATGAATAGCTCCATCTGCTTTTCAAATTTAATACTAACAATTTGTTTGTAACTCTATAGCTAACATGGTTGCCAAATATAATGTTGTACATATCATTAACGCACTCCGTTTGACCTGGAGAATAAGAGTCAGTGTGATTCAACCTTTGAAAATGTTGGGTTTTAATATGCTTGATGAGATACAATAGATAGAGATGGTTTTGCAGGACGCTAATATTAATTGTTCTTTGATTATTAATATATTTTTCTACAAATTATTAGGATGGTATATATTTGAATTGAAATATATGATACTTATATCAATATGTATATCATATGTTACTTTTAAGAATTTATTTATAATGAATTTGGAATATATTAATATATTTTTCTACAATTTATTAGTATTGATGTTGAATGTGTAATGCATTAAGACCAAATCCACGCTACTATGTAATTTTTTATTACAATAAAATTTTAGACTTGTCATCCATGAAAATTTTGTAGTTCTCCTCTTGGCAGTTGCTGAATTTTCCGTTTGGTTTCCCAATCATTTACTGCATTGTGTCTTCAATGCTCAATGGGTTTTAGGTCATAATTTTGGTTGCTGAAATCTTCATCCCGTGCATTGCCGTCCTTGGTACATTCACTTTTGGTTTCATCTACAAAGAAGCTTCAGAAAAGGAATTTGAAGAAGTCTTATCATTTCCTAGTTAAAAAAAAAGAAAGAAAGAAAAAAAGTATTGCCATTCTTTATTTTATCTTCAAATATGTTCTGCCATCATCTAAGCACAAGAAATTTAGTGTTTATTTTAGGCCAATGCCTACTTTCAAGGTTTTTTTTTTTATGTTATACAGATGTAATAATTCTATATGTGTATGCACACTAATATGCAATAAATAAGGTTCTTTCTTTCTTTTCCTTTTTTTTTTACCGTTTCATTTTGTAATCTTTTGCATCTTTTGTTGTCTACCATGTACTTGCTTCACTTACGGAAACCAGGCCGCAAAGAAATGGAAGTACCAAATGGCAGGAAGATATTAATAGTGAAGTATGACAATTTAATTACTTTTCAATAATTTAATATTTAAAAGTTGATACAAATCATAATTCTTGAGTTAAACATGAAAATTTTTTTATTTGCAATTTTTGAAGTACATAGATATAAACTTGGCCAAAAAAAGAAGTTTACAAACATAAACACTTTTCTTACACTTACGAGAACTTTAAAATAGATTGTTTTTTCACATTTTTTATTCAAAATATCTTATAAAAGTAATTCAAGTGCACAGCTACTAATCTTTTATTCCAATTATTTCAGCCCCTCTCTCCAATTGTGGACTACTTTTTTATATTTTATTAATTATTAGTAAATTTAATATTAACTAATTATTATTGAATGGAGTGTAATTGACATGATGACTATTAACTAAGATAACAAATTAGAAATTTATAAATAGAAAATATTATATTGGAGGAACTATAATTTGACAATATTTGAATTGAAATTAAAAGCAACAAATACTTGATAACTCATTTAAGACATTATTAACATTAATTTTTAAGACATTACTCATAACTCATTTAGTTCAACTACCAAAGGGTTTAGGGATATAATGGGAAGGGATATAAATAAAATATATGAGAGTTTGTTTGATAAGATATTGGGGACGTAGGAAATAAATTTATTTTCTAAATTTAATTAAACACAAATAAAATGAAAAAGACCAAAAAAATGCCTTTATGTGGGAGAAAAAATCCTTTCCCTGCTCCTCTTTCTTCTTATTGGCGTCACCATCTCCATCCAAAACGCCTGCATCTGTCTTTGGTCAATGATACTAGGGGTAACAGATCGAACCAAATCTAAAGGATAGAACTAGATACTGAAACCAAAATCCATACTAAAATTGAAACCTAGAACTAGTTTAAAGGATCGAACCAAAACTCATTCTAGAAGAGGACAATGAAAAATAAACCAATCGAATAGAGAATGAATCATTGCCACTGGTGAAAAAGACAAAAACTCAAAGTTATCACAATGTTGGCATAGGAAGAACCAAAATCATCACCGCCATAGGAAGAAATTGAAGCCAAAGGAAGAAATCAAACATGGTGAGAAATCAAATTTAGTGAGAAATCCAACTCAATAGAGGTAGGTGGAGAATGCTAAATGTAGTGGAGGTTAGTTGAGGACCAAAACTAGAAAGGTAGGGGTTACTAGAGGTGAATGTTGCAGATCTGGTATGGAGGTGGGAGAGAGACCGATGAAAGGGAAGGGGGACCACGTAAGGTGAGGTTGTCTGGGTAGTAATTTTGTTTCTTCATAAATGAAATTATGATATTTTTATTTTATTTACAACCATATAATCCAAATTATATAGGGTTTTTTTTGTGAAACCATTTACATATAATTTCACGCACATAATTCGAATTACATAAATTTTGGCAAATCAAATGTAGTAATCTATTACATTAGGATAAAGGCATTTGCAATCATTAATTCAATGTACATATGCTTTTGACTCTCAAAAAATGAGGCTACTGCCAACCAATTCAAAAGACATCCATATTGATAATTAAAAATTCTTTTTGGTTGAATATTTTCATTGGCGATGGAACATTGTTCCTAAAAAAAAAAAAAGAGGCAAACATGATTATTCTACAGGATCTTCTTTTAAATGCTTCAAGTGACCCTATAAAATGTATTTTGTCTTATTTTTTTAATGAAATTCTTATTTTTAGTTGAAATTCTTTTATCATAACAAAATAAATATTGATTACATTGCGTTAACAATGGAATAACCATTTGTCCATTATAATACAAATGTATATTTTTTAAACTTAGAATACCCTTGGTGCTTACTGTAACACCTCGTACTTAGACTCCTTTCCCATGTATTAAACTATATTTAAGTCCATTAATACTTGATTAGAGACTTGATTACATAAAACAACTTAAACCAATTTATTTCAGTTCGGGTACTATTCCCTTAGTTAACTTCTTTTTACCCAGTGAACTTTGAAAATTCATAAATAAATCAAGAAAAATCATATTGACATGGTTCAAGTCTCTAAATATAGCTTAAAAGATTCTATACATGGGAAAACTATTGAACAGGGAAGTTACTTGGCCAACTTATACAATAAGTTCGTATTATATGTACTGTAGCAATGGTCATTTTTGAAAATTTCTGATTCTGACCATAACTTTGAAAAATCACAATAAATCATACACAACTCCAAATTGAGTGATCTTTGTGTCTATGGAAAGCTACACATGTCTAGTTTTCATACATGTAAAACATTCATACATTAATCATATTGAGGTATGTACAGTACTTCGAATTCCCAACCATGTTCAGAAAAGTCTCTTGCATTCTCCCAACTTTCCAAAATACACTCATATATACATAAATGGCCATAACTTGCCTTTATCTTACATGATACTCCATAAGAACTTAGAGGAACATATTAACATGGAAGCATAGCATAATCATGTCCCATAAGGTTTTACATAACCTCTCATATAATAGTATCAACCTAAGTATCATTATCTTGAACATTACTTTGCTTCTCCTTGCCTTTCCTTTCTTGGGTAATTTTGCCATAACTTGAACCTAAAATTGGTTAGAAATTTGGAGAGGGGTGAGATTCAAAGAATCTCAGTAGTAACTACCATTATGCACACATATCATCATATATATTGCAAGTATTCATCTCAAAACACATTAAGCATGCAATCAAATCATTTTGGCATAACCATTTTATAAAAATTTGGGCAGCACTTCCCCTTGTATTTAGACATATCCAGGGTCACATTACCCTTCAAACAATCCAACCAACAATGCCAAATCATCACAAGACAACATTCCAAACATTAAACACATCATTGAAACCAAGCAACATCAATGATAATACATAAGCATAGATAGGTGAGTTAACTACCTTTGGGCTTTCCACTAATCTCCAAACTTTGCAAACATTTTCCTTGATCTTCTAACACTCCTTTGTATCCTATAGCATAATCAAATAATGCTATTAACCACTAATTATCCAATTTCATTCACAAAGTACTCACTTGAACTAAAATTTGCACTTTGTTATCTATCATGCATTCCTTGTACAACATACATGTTCTAACCTATTTTGGACCCAAGGAATCCATTTTTGAGGTCAAAAACTTGAAATTCCCTTCCCATAATGAACCCTAATTGGGCATAAAATTATCATAAATTATAGAAAAATAACTAACCGATTAATTTGTAATCCAATGACATATTCTTGCACCTTATGGTCTATATAACCCTTTTCATAGCTTAGTTTTTCCATACCTTCATTTTCTCTCTCTACTCTCTCTCTAGGTAGAAACTTTCAGCAAGAAAATAGAGGGAAAATAACCATTAAAATCCCTCAAAATTGCTAAGAGACACAAGAAAAGAGTTATAAGATAATACCTTGAAGTTTTGGGACAAATCTTGTGATTTTCTCTTCTCCCTTTTGCTCTCTCTCTCTCACGCGTTCCTAGCTTGCTTCTCCACAACCAGCATCTTCTTTTCGTGAGGAAGATGAAATGATAAGTTTTAAAATGATAATTATGTAATATAATTACTTAAATTTACTTTTATAGCTAATTTCCTTTACTTTTCTTTTAGAAAGCTTTTTGAAAAATTTCACATGTGTCCATGAGATGATTCAGACGTGGCTCACCTTAATTTTTAGCCAAAAATTGCTTCAATAATTTTTATGGACCAAAATACCCTTTACCGATTAGATTTACCCGTACCGATTGGGTATTTTTACCAAAATTGTCATTAAATTGGTGCAAGATTATCCAACCATTACTTTTAGTCCAAAATCATTATCTAGACCCAAAATATATTTTAATAAGGTCCAATCATTGTCCTTGGATCAATACTGCTTTTTCTCTGCAGTCTCAACTGACTTTTATCGGGTAAAATATTAATATTAAATTCTAATTACCCAATAAATATGATTTTGACCTTAATAAATTCCATACTATATTTCATTGGGTCTAACTCATTGAGAGCTTCACTTTGACTATAATTTTTCATATTTACAAAAATACCCTTGACCCGGGACTAATTTATAATTTTTAAAACTTTCAGGTCATTAGGACTTGAATTTTATTATTATTATTATTATTTTTTCTTTTTCCCTTTTTCCTTTATCTTTTCTCTTCTTTTTTTTTTCAGGGGCAAAATTGTCATTTTTCATTTTTCCTTTCAACTGAGATAATTGACCTTTTTATCCTATTTCATGCCAAATGATGTACATCCATTTTTGCAAATTCTTTATAGATTTCAAAATATTAAGCCTCAAATATCCATAAAAATTTCAGGATGTTACACTTACTGAACAAAAATTATCAACATTTTATAGGACTAGTTGAATTAAGAATTTTGTTATATGTTCACTTATTTGTAAGGATGTTGATTGATGTACAAAGTTATAAAGTTAATATTTACGTTGCTAAAGTTGTGCAAAAATGGATAGTATAATTTGCTAATAAGTTATAAGTTCAAAGTTAAACCACAATTTAAGTTTTATACAATTTTATTTGAATTAGTGAAAGTTTAAGACAGCCGGTTAATATAATACTAAAGTTATATGAAACTTCTTATAAAAAATTTTATGAACTACAAGTCATGAATTAAATCAATTGATTCACCACTAGTTACAGATTAAACAAGTCAATCTGATATGAGAAAATAATGATTTAGTAAAATCTTATACATAATATTTAAATAAAAAAATAATTTTTAAAGTGCTTCATTGTCTTCTTATTATTCCTAAATTATTATAAACTTTATTAATAATGATTAAATTGAGTGGTAAGGAATTTAATATCTTTCTAAACAAAGTCTTGAATTCAAGTCTTATAGATAAAAAAAGATAACTATGTTGGGAGAGAGAGCTACTTCCGTTAAAGTCTAACAAAGATTAAATATAACCTAATAATTTTGAAAATCAAATAGTTATAAAAAATGTTATAATCATTGTATTTAGCGACATAGTTTCATTATTGCCCCCGTTGAAAGAACAAAACATTCTTTATATTGCATGCTTATGTTAATAATTGAAGATCCAATCAATGTACAATATAAATAAAATACAAGAGTCATATAAAAAGTCTTTCTTTAAAAATTCGAGAGATATTCTCAAATTATACATATAAGTGAGCTTTTGAGCATCTTACATGAGCAAATATGTTGAACAAATATGTAGCTAAATATTTTTTACATCAAATGTGTATTTTACAAATTTTGATTTATTAAAGTGCTCCATGCATTCCAAGAGTAGAATGGTAGTTCTTATTTAAAACTAATGCCATCAGGGAAAAAAAAAAAAAACTTATATACCACATGTCATCTTATGTCACGATTTTCTTTGTATCTTTCTAGGTGTCTTTGGGATACAATTTTCTTGGTAAAACCAAGAATTAAAATTTATGGACTGCATTATGTAATCTTTTCATTTTGAAAGAACTATTTTAAATTTTAAATTTAAATTATAGGCCAAAAAAAAACTATTTAAAATGCTCTAATTAACTTGCACTATTAAAATTATTTTGTCCACGCTTAAAAGAGCTATTGTCCTTATATATGAATTTTAAAACGTGATGACACATTTTTAATCTAAATCCTTTTGTCTTCAAATTAAAATGCAGTTTTTGGTGTATAATTTTTTAATTAAAAAATTTTCCACACAATCAAAGTTATTATTTTGGTGATCTATCTAATTGGAAAGAATTAGTTTTGATTGAAAGATACTTTTGATACACAAAAAAATTATTTCTTTTAAACCTATAAAATATTTTTAAATATCTTACATATATTAAAAAAGAGTTAAATTATTAAATTTGTCAAAAAATTTTAATAATTTTATCATTTATTGTTATTAATTGCATTATCTTTTATACTTCTCAACATTTATCTTTTACTTATTAATTATAGCTTAAAAAATGATTTACCGTTATTAATTGTATTATTTCTCATAACATTTACCTTTCACTTGTTAAGTATAGCTAAGAGGTATGAGTAGAAAAAACTAACACTAAATAACTTATGTCTTATATTTGAAACTAAATAATATTTTTCTTAAAATATATTTTATATTTAGGATGAAGGGGGTGTTTATTTCATAATTTTGTTTCGTTTTTTTTAATCTTACTTTTAATCACTAATAATGATCACATAAAGATCAAGCGGTTTAAAAATTGACTGAATGAATTGAATGGCTCGCATCATAATTGCCCTTGCCGCCGTTTCCATCCAGCGGCGGGAAACTGGTTTCGGGAATATTAATATTTTTCAATTTTTCAATTTTAAAAATTTATCGAAGGACCATTTTGCCCCTAGGTCACACGGCTCCCGACCTGGGTACCACTTTCCTATTTCACATTTTGGCATCGCAGACCGACGTCGATAATCCAATCCAAATTTCTAGAAATATCTTCCGGTTCTGTGCTCTGCGCCATTGTCCGTTGTGTACCGATCGGAGTTTTGCATCGCACCTGAAGCAACGAACTCTGAGCTCAAGCATCGCACACCAACGTCGTGAATCCAAGTTTCCAGAACTATCTTCCGGTCCCGTGCTGTGAGCCATTGTTGGTTCTTTAGGGCACTCAGGTAGGCCTGCGTCTTTACCCTCCCTGCCTCTCTTGTCAAAGTTTTCTTTTTTCTTTTTGTTTATCTTTGTTATAAATATAAACATGATTGGGGTAATCTTAGGAAAATGGAGTATCAGTGCTCTTCTATTCGTGGAGGCCTGAAAGAGGAAACTCCGAGTGAGATTGAGATTGAGCTGCATGCGCAAGCGAGAAGAAAAAACCCGAGTGACGCTGAAGCTGAAAAACCTAAGATCAGAATCGTTTCCCGATATTTTCAACATAAGTATAAAGCGGGAATTGAGAATGAGAAAATTATTGTAGATGAACCCAGACAGAAAAGACAGAGGATTGTTTCACAGGGAATTGCTGCTGGTCGAGAAACATTTGACAATGCGGAGGGAAAGATTCGAATAGTCTCCCCTTATTTTCGGCATCAGAAAAAGATTGGAACGGATTATAAGAAAACCGGTGAAGTTGTCATTTCTAATGGAAGGAGCGGTGAAACAGGAGTTGAAAGAACTAGAAAATATGAACCTAAACTGAAGAAACCCAAGATTCTTTCGCAGAGCATTGGTGGTGGTATAAAAATAGTTGACTATGAAGGGAAGATTCGCACTATTTCAAAATATTTTGCCCATCAGTAAGGACTTAAAATTAAACCCTGTAGAAACCGTCCTCTTTCCAGTGCTGAGAAAGTAAAGGAGGCATATAAAAGAAAAACTCCTGATAACACATGGAAGCCTCCACGCTCCAAGTTTCATCTTCTTCAAGAGGATCATGCTCATGATCCTTGGCGAGTGATGGTAATCTGTATACTGCTAAATTTAACTACTGGATCGCAGGTATATTCATGTATCTATCTCCTTATAGCTTTTAATTTTCTGCACGAAAAATTATTTGATTTCATTACTTAGAAGGCACTTGGTTTGGTTGTTTCTTGGTATCTTATTTAGCTCTTCATGTTGGTTTCAGAATTTGGATTATTTGATTTATATAAAAAAAGTTCATATGTAATCTCACAATCTTGGGCAACATCAACTAAAATCTCATATATGCTGGGAAGAAATTTTTCTCTCCTTTCATTTATTTTGTGGAAAGAAGAGTGTGATGATTTCTGTGTTGGGACTAGGTTTTATGGTATAAGATGATGTGAAATCTTGGGATCTGGAATACCTTGTGATTATCTTTTTAATTCACCTATTCTTGAAGATGAAGGAGGTGTCTTTAGACCGAATGAGATCATTACCAAGATTGGTTTTTTGCCTTTACAACATCTTAGCTTGCATTTCATGTTATCTCAATTAACATGTAGGGTTGTTTTTGGAAACCAAGTGTTAAACATTGTTTCTGTTGAATGGATGTAATGTTTGTACTGTTGTGACTTATGAGAGATAGTTTTATAATGCAGGTAAGAAGGGTCTTGCCACAATTATTTAGTTTATGTCCGGATGCGAGAACTTGTGCTCAAGTTGCTCAAGAAGAAATAGAAGAGGTAATAATGAGTTTAGGTCTTCACAAAAGGGCTGAAACACTACTGCGGTTCTCTCGAGAATATTTGAAAGATAGTTGGAGCCATGTCCCTTTTTTGTATGGAATTGGCAGGCAAGTATCATGTTGCATTTTGGTTTTCCTCTTCATCTCTATATTTTTTTTAGTCAGTTCTATCTAGCTGATGCTCTCATGACTTGTACCCTTTCTCTCATTCAGGTATGCGGCGGATGCATATGCAATATTTTGCACAGGAAAATGGGACGAAGTGAAACCTGAAGATCATATGCTGAATCATTACTGGAATTTTCTTTGGAGTATTAGACGTAATTGATGATGCACTCGTTTATTTATTTTTTGGAAGACAGCTACGTTTATTTTAGGTATGTAAACTGTAGAAAAGATTAAACTTTTAAAATCCATAGCAAGGTTTTCAGTTGTTTCCAAACTTACTGATTACTGATTCTGGTGTCTAATGGAAAGATTTGGATAAGCTGAAGTGTTTCTTGTAAATTGCTGCAGATCTTTTGATTAAAATCTTGTTATTTAAATGTTGGTATTTCAGTTACCTAGCTGTTTGTGCATGTATCTTGTGATATGCATGTATGATAGCGAACTGATGAAAGTGTTCATTTATCTGAAGATTGTATTCCTACAACCGGGATAAAAAGAGTAGTGTATATGAGTCAAGATGCAAGCGAATGATAACTTTTAACTTATATGCATGTAATTGATAGAGTTGTACTTCTCCACCTTCATCCTTTATTTCCCGGTGGTTGCTTGAGGTAGATACAAATTCCAAGCGCCCTAATTTATAATTCTTCTCCGGACTAGCTGTCTCTATGATGATAGAGTGCTAAAGCAACAATATATATTGCACTGTGTGGGTGTGCTAGTGTTTATTGCATAGGTTTGCAACTATTTTATTTGAGGTCAAAACTCTATTTTCCTACGTGCAAACCATTCTTAGGCAAGCTTATATGTTATTATACTAAGAAGAATAATGATAGGACTTTAGTTGTATCAATAAGAGGATATCAACATATTTTGGTGACACTACTGTTGTGGGATTGGTTGTCAACTGTAGAAATTTGAGTGTAGCTAGAATTTATCCCCTGTTAAAATCTACAAGACTGTTATATGAAAGTAAAGATGAGAAAGGTGTGTAAAGATGTTGGTGTTTTGTAGGTATGCAATTTGTGCTTTCTTCATAGTTGATGATCTTGAAAGGAACTTGTGGATTTCTTGTTTCTTGAGCTTGTGGCTATTGTGGAAGTGGATTATGAAACAGAGAAGTAGGAATGAAATGAGAAGACTGATTTTGTGGATGTGAAATGTCTTATATATACAAACACATCCCATTTACATACTTTTAAGAGCAAATGTGCTTGAGTCCTGAAAAGCTAATGCTGACCAACATAAGTGGTGTATGGTATTGACGAAACGCACAGGGAGTTATAGCAAGTTGGAGCTATAGCAAGTTGTACAATGGTACAAGTGAAGTGATCATGAATTGATGCGTGGCCGCAAAATTATACCAACATATTAAATACCTCTTCATTAAGTACGTGAGATTGTTTAAATGTCAGATGTGTAGGCTCATAAAAAAAAAAAAGGAAGGAGGGGAGGGGGGCGGGCCAATGAGTTGACAGTATATTGGGAACAACAGTAGTGATCAGATGGGCAACGAACCGAAGTGGATATATAATCTAAAAAATAACATAAATGATATTGTCAGTTCAGCATATTGAAAAGTGAACCTCAACACATTAAATGTCAGATGCGTGCGTTAGTCATGTTACCATAACTTATATATGTGTATATATATGTTTGTTGACCGAATATGTGGAAAAATTTGATTTTGGGAGTTTAGTCAAAATTAATGACAGTGGAGTACCAACAGGTATTAAGGGAACAAAAAACACGTTTTACGGAAATGCCCCTTGTTAAAGGTCAAAAAATAACCAGCGCGTTCGATCTCCATTGCCAGCATCGACGCCTCGATGGTTACCTCTCACCTTCCTCCTCCTTTAATCCGCTCCTTCGCCCACTCCATCGACGTTCAAGGAATATGAGATTTAGGTTTGCTAAAAAAATCTATCCCACCAAACTTTCCACACACTGAACATCACTTTGATCCATCTAGGAGAGAATCTCTCTAATAAGAAACCAAGATTTCTCAGCACCACATCAAGATTTGTACCAATCAACTTCAGATCTGCTACAATCCTAGTGTGGCTGTGCTTGAAGAACACCAGAGTGAGATATATATGTTGAAAGGCCGATTCTTGTTCTGAAGCTATATATTTTGCAGTTCCTAAAGTAAGATGAGCAATTTAGAATTGTGAGCACTTTCTTGATCTGCACATTAAAAACTTGAGCATCAAAAATTAAAATATATTTAATCATTTCTGAAATTCTTCCCTTCTGCTTGATTTTGTTGCTCTCAAAAATGAACCTTTTTGAAATCAAATACTTCTCTTCTTCCCCTTCCTAACTAACTCATCTTTGTAAAATTTTTTTTGACTTTTCTGTGATTGAATCTAATTTTGTTTTTGCGATTTGATCCGATCAAAGAATTAGAGTGGGGACTTCTCTTTTTGCTGGTTTTTAAAGTATGGTTTATGTTGAATTAATTAAATTCATGTTGTGGTTTCTTAAGATTCTATGATTATGTAAGCTGTGAATTTCTGGACTTTTTTAGGGTTTTTGAAGGTGATCGAAGATGTTAGACCAGCAACTCACAGCAAAGGAGGATTGATAACTTATCCAATATTGTCTTTTGGATAAGTAACTCAGGATCTAATTAAATCATATTGGATTTTGAAAGCTCTATCCGTCTCTCACCATATGAAGTGCAAAGTAGCCTGGTAACTTTTTAAAGCGTGGTTATTGTTCATCTTCTGGTTGAAGCGGGGAAAGAAGACATAGAGCTCTCGGGGAGTATTTCTGTTAGGATTGGTTGTGGTGTCTGCATGTTTTGGAATGTCACTGTTGTATGAAATTTAGCGCATGTCAATTTTTTTTTTTAAATATTTGTGAATTTCCATTTACAATATAGGGTATTGGTTATTAATGTGCTGGTTAAGAGCTGTAAACTAAAAAGTCGAAAAACCTTAAATCCTAAAATCAAGTGGTGGTAACTAAAAGGTGAGTAACAATTGACCTTTACAAGAAAAGTATTGGAGGAAGGTAATTGGGACTTACAAAAAAGTATTAACATCTTGTGTGATGAAATGGCTCAAAGGATCAGGAATATTGCTAAAACTATCTTAGATGAATCTGAAGATTTTGGATATAAAGATAAAGAATCTTGATGGTGGAATGAGAGTGTGCAAGAGAAGGTTAAACATAAAAAAGAGTGTTTTAAAGCCTTACACTTGTACAATAATAAGGAAAATTGGAAGAGTTATCGCTTGGTTAGAAAGGAGATTGAGAAAGAAATGAGCGAGGCTCGATCTAAAGCTTTTGAGGAATTCTACCAAGATTTAGAAACAAAAAATGATGAATGCAAGATTACAACATTACCAAGAATATGGAAAGAAAGTCAAGAGATTTGAATTAAGTAAAATGCATTGAGGATGAGGAAGAAAAAGTTTTGGTTACTGATGATATCAAATAAATATGGGAGAATTACTTTTATAAGCTCTTCGATGATGAATTGAGTATGACTAGTGATACAAAAGGTTTAACAACTTATGAAGATGAATTGAATTTGAGTTTCTATAGTAGGATTCAGGTTGGAGAGGTAAAAGAAACTCTTAAGAGAATGACTAATGCTAAAGCTATTAGCCCTGATGGTATTTCCATCTAAGTTTGGAAGTGTTTAGGAGAAAAAGGAGGCTTTGTGGCTCACTAAGCTTTTTAATGAGATTTTAAGGTTAAAGAAAATGTCCGAGAAATGGAGAAAGAGCACTTTGATACTCATATACAAAAATAAAAGAGATATTCAGAATTGTGCTAATTATTAGGGGATAAAACTCATAAGTTATACCATAAAACTTTGAGAAAGAATGATTGAGTATAAACTAAGAAAAGAGTATCATATTTCAAAAAACCAATTTGGATTTAAACCAGAATGATCTACAACAAAGACTATTTATTTATTAAAGGGTTTGATTGAAAAATACCAGAGTAAAGAGAGAGACTTAAATATAATTTTCATTGATTTGGAAAAAGCTTGAGATGTATTGTGGAAAGCA
Organism: Adenanthera pavonina; assembly: GCA_026686845.1. NCBI lineage: Eukaryota > Viridiplantae > Streptophyta > Magnoliopsida > Fabales > Fabaceae > Adenanthera > Adenanthera pavonina. The sequence continues at coordinate 1,418,271 of JAIVEN010000019.1, read as the reverse complement.
GTGGAAAAAAAAGGTGCTAGTATAACTTATATTCGAGTCATAAAAGATATATATAAGGGGATAAAAAAAGTGTGAAAACTCTTGGAGGTATAACAAATGATTTTCCTATAAAGATAGGTTTACATCAAGGATTTTCCTTGAATCCATATTTGTTTAATTTGATTTTGGATGTTCTAATAGAACATATACAGAAGAAAATTTCTAAGTGTATACTTTTTATAGATGATATAGTCTTAATTAAGAACTCGAGAAAATGTCAACTCTAAACTAGAGTTATGGAGTGACACTTTGGAATAAAAAAGTTTTTGCTTGAATAGAAGTAAAACGGAATATATGCATTGCAATTTAACAAGAGGGTAGTTAGAAATAATTTAGAGGTAAAAATTGGAAAGTAAATTATTCCAGAAGTGTCAACGTTCAAATTTTTGGAATCGATTTTATAGAGTGATGGTGAAATTTATGGGGATATTATGCATAGAATACAAGCCGGGTGGTTAAAGTGAAAAAAAGGTTTAGGAGTTATTTATGACTGTAAGATACTTACTAAGCTTAAAGAGAACTTTTATCGAACTGCTATAAGGCCAACAATGTTATATAGTAGTGAATGTTGGGTCTTGAAAGGATAATAAGAGCATAAGATGAGAATAGTAGAGATGAGAATGTTAAGATGGATGTATGGTCATATAATAATAGATAAGATAAGAAATGATTGTATATAAGGGAAAATCAGAGTAGTACCTATCGAAAAGAAAATTGTGAAAAATCGTTGAAGGTAGTTTGGACATGTCCACAGAAGAGGATAAGAAGAGCCAATAAGGAAAGTTAATCAAATGGCTTGAAGTTCTATTAAAAGGTATAGAGAAAGATCAAGAAGGATATTAAAAAAATTATAAGATATGACCTCTTGATAAATAATTTATATAAAGACATAGTATTTAATAGAAGTCATTGATGTCATATCATCTATATAGTCAACCCCATTAAATGGAATAAGACAAATGTTGTTGTTGTAAATCTCCATATTATACTATTGGCCTTTGGAAGTTACATGATACAGTAAATGGTGCTGAGATATGATGAAAATCAGTTGATCGGTTTACTAATATAACAGTAAAATCTCATTTTACTGGTCAACCAAATTTTAGTGACTTCAGAAATTCCAAGTTAACATTTTTGAATATGGTGTTATATGGAAGTTATAAGGAGAATTGATTGGCTAGTATACTTAAGGGAAATCTCATTTTGCCGTTCAATCAATTTTATTTGGATTGCATAATTTTCAGAATGAGCATTTTCAATAGGGTGTTATGTGGAGGTTATTAAAAACATTGGTTGGTCAGTGTGCTTAAATAGCAGGGAAATCTCATTATGCTTGATGAACCAATTTTTTTGGACACCAATAATTACCAAGTTAGTCTCTATTATTTATAAGTTAAACTCCAAAATACTCAAGTTAGATTCTACAATTTCCAAAGAGAGACTCCATAATATTGAAGTTAAACTCAAGAAATCACAAGTGAATAAATTTAAAATAGAGACTCTACAATGCACTGGCTAGACTCTATAATTTACAAGTTAGACTTCATAATATCCTAGTTAAATTCAATAAATTACAAGTAAAATAATTTGAAAGTCTTACTCCATCATTTTCAAATTTGACATTGAAATTTTCAAGGCATATTCCATAATTTTCAAGTTCAACTCCATAATATCCAACTCAAATTAAATAAATCACAGATGAAACACTTTCAAGTAAAACTCCACAAATTTCAAGTTAGACTTCATAATTTCCAAGACAGATTTTATAATATCCCAGTCAAATTCAATAAACCACAAGTGAAATAATTTCAAAGTTAGACTCCATAATTTCCAAGTTTTACTCGACAATAGGCTCCATATTTATTCAAATTATATTCAATGAATCACAAGTGAAATAATTGACAAGAGAGACTCTACAATGTATAAGCTAGACCTCATAATTTCTAATAGAGACTCCAAAGTATCCCACTAAATTCGATAAATCCAAGTGAAAAATCAAAGTAAAACTCCTTAATTTCCAACTTTAACTCCACAGTTTCTGAGTTAGACTCCATAGTTTCCAAGTAAGTTACAAAAAATTATAAGTGAAATAATTTTTAAGAGAGACTCCATAATTTCAAAGTTTGACTATACAATTTCCAAGTTAGATTTTTCAATTTCTAAATTAAACTCCATAATATTCAAGTCAGATTTAATAAAGTATGAGTGAAATAATTTTTAAGAAAGACTGCACAATATGCAAGTTAGACTCCTAATTTCTAAAAGAGACTCCATTATATCCCAGTTAAATTCAATAAATTAAATCAGAATTGAAATAATTTCAAAGTTAGACTCCATAATGCACAAGTTGAATTTGGAAATTTTAGGGTCTAAGTTAGAAATTATAGAGTTTCACTTGGAAATTATTGTTAACATTGAATTCTTCACTTGGAAATTCTCGACTTGAACTTTGAAATTATGGAGTCTAACCTACTGAAGTCTTACTTGGAAATCAGTGTTAACTTTGAAATTTTTTACTTGCAAATCCATAACTAGTTGACTTAAACTTGAAAATTATGAAGTCTTATAAAGTCTCATTTGGAAATTATTATTATCTTTAAAAAATTTTTCACTTGAAAATTCTTGGCTTGAACTTCAAAATTATATAGTCTCACTTAAAAACTATGAAATCTAACTTGGAATTTATAGAGTCTCACAGGTAAATCAGTGTCAAATTTGAAAAATTTCACTTCCAAATCATTGACTTGAACTTGAAAATTATGAGGTCTCACTTAAAAATTATTGCTAACTTCGAAATTCATTTTTTCACTTGGAAATTCTGGATTTAAACTTTGAAATTATGGAGTCTCACTTAGAAATCACGATATCTAACATAGAATTTATCGAATCTTACTTAGAAATCAGTGTTAAATTTGAAATTTTTTACCTACAAATCCTTGACTTGAACTTGGAAATTATGGGGTCTCACTTAGAAATTACTGTTGACTTTGAAAATTTTTACTTGGAAATTCTTGACATGAACTTTAAAGTTATGGGGTCTTACTTAAAAATTATGGAATTTGACATGAAATTTATGGAGCTTTGCTTGGAAATTAGTGTTAAATTTGAAAATTTTTACTTGCAAATCCTTAATTTGAACTAGAAATTATGGAATCTCACTTGAAAATTATAGAGTGTAACCTAGAATTTATGGAGTCTCTCTTGAAAATGAATGTTAACTTCTGAAAATTTTCACTTGCAAAATTTTGACTTGAACTTATAAATTATGGAGTCTAACTTTGATATTATGAAGTCTAAATTATAAATTATGGAGCATAACTTGTAAATAATAGAGTAATATTCTAAAAATTAGATTAGATTGGTCGATTCAACTAAGAACTAGACATATGTCTGGCCCAAACACATAAGACAACCGGTGGCCTATAAAACTAGCAATGAACCAGTGGTGAACTAGGTAAAACTGATAAAATTGGTGGTCCAACTGGTTCAAATTGTTTGAGGATAAAAGGGAAGAAAAATCAAAAGCAAAAAAAAATTGAAGAAGGAGGAGAAGAAAAAGAACATATAAGGTGATGATCGGAAAACAAGGAAGAAGAAAGAAGATGTAGAAACCCCAAGACAAAAACGATAATAAACTCTTGATCTAAAGAGAGTGGAGATAGATTTGCCCGAGGTTGTGAATCCCCCCCTCCTTGATGAGACTACCAAGCCTGGTCACAGTCACAAGAACCCACTTCTCCTCTTCTTGGCGAGTGCCCCAATGGCGGCCACCACAACCACATCAGCACGTCCCCCACAGCCACCAAAGCCACAGCTAAATCCACCATGTTCTCCACTGCCACGTTTAGCCTTGTTGATAGTGATAGGAGGAAGCTATTGAAATTTGAAACTCTACCGTAGAACTTTAGGATGGTAGAGTTTGCGTGAAGAAAAAACATAATGAACAGGAGGGAGGGATGGGTCATTTCCTTTATTTTCCTCTTTTTTCCATGATGTACTTTCATTTGATGCATTTTGATGGACGGTGGAGAAAACTTTCAGCTTTAATGGGATGTCTGTAATACATTAATGAGAGAAACTTTGAATGTGGGAGAGTATGTATTAGATGACAGTTGTCATAGCAATAGAGAGGAAAGTTTTATTGGATAAAATTTAAATTTTGAATTATTGGAATGTGTGATTTTTTTAAAAAAAAATAATTTTAAAAGAGATATTATCCTTTTATTGAAATTAATTTTTTTTTTATTTGACTGATTAATTTTTTTTAGTATATAATATTTATTATTTCCAGTTGCATATATAAGAAAACTATGTCTTTCACTTCGCATGGCACGCTAATATGCAAAAAATTTATGTTTGTCACATATATCATGTAAAAAAGAGGGAGAAACATTTTATATTGTATATATATGACATATAAAATTTTTAAAATTAAAAGAGAAAAAATATAGTAGAGAAACCTTCTTGTTTTTATACAAAAATTATTAAAAAGCGTTATTAGATGATAATTATAAAATGTGTAGTTTACACTAATTTTCTGAAGTTAATATTATCTTTTAAACACTTGTGGGCCCCATAAGCCTCGATGTCTCCAACTCTGGGTTTATTTTATTTTTTTTACCTTATTCTGAAACCCTGAATTAAAAATCTAAAAAAGCAAATGTCACATATAGCATATGAAGTACAGTGGAGGAACACCCGTTGTTTCTACTGGGTGTTACAAAAGGTAGCTTTCATTGTAAAAAATTACTTGTGTACATTTAAATTTTTAAAGGCTAAAAAGAAACCATTTTTAAAATAATTATCTTCCATAAATTTATTGATTGTTTGTTTAAAACCTGTTATTAGTCTTTTTGGCTCCAAGCTGCCTAACTAAAATTGATCCCAATGATTTTTATGAAATAATCAATGTCAATCAATTAAAATTTCCTTCTAAATTGTTAGAAAGTATAAGCACATTATTTCGGCTACATTTTACCACATTAATTAATTACTCCCACCCATAAAAAAAAGTTTTCATATTTCTCCATTTATAGATTTTCCCAGTTCAACAATGAAAGGAGATCAAAAGATTAAACAAAACTGAGAAAAGAAAATGAATCTACCACAATATTTAGAAAATAATGACTGAATTTATGTTTCATGTTAGTTTATTCTTTTTGATATAAGGTTGCATGATTTTTTTTAAATAACTCCTCTGTATGCCTGCACCAGTATGAGTAGAACAGAATAAAGATGTAGAATAAATGAAAAGCACTGTGCCACAATATAGAAAGCACAATCTGAAAAACCACGAGGCATATGAGACTGTCTAAAACTTTTTCTCTTGTACAAATAGACAAAGCCTATAGGAATCTGTTTAAAAGACTTTGAAATTAATTGGAGTTGTTCTTTCGAATATGTTCAGGGATAATTGTATTAAATTGCACCAATCAGAATCCTGATTTTGAATCTTCCAATTCATTGCAGCATAGAAAATTGATCTACTATAGAGGAATTGACTCAGCTTGGCAAAATGATATAGCATAGAAATTTTAGTTAATTAATTAGCCATTCTGATCAATAGTTCTCAAAATATTGTAATCTTGCCATAAAAACTTTAAAAAAAAAAAGCCTAGATTAGAGTATTTATTACAACATGCAGCCTTAGAACTGAGCTGAATGAGCCAAACTTTTGAACAATGCGGCTAATTAAGATTCTAATGTTTTATAATAGATTTTAAAGGGGGTATCTTGGTCTAAATTATTAAAGAAAAAAAAGCTACCATATGTTTTGTGCATTTAAAATATTTTTCCAATTGCACCCTCATTTAATTGTATGTAATAATAAGTATCATTCAATTAGGAAAAGGATTAAACATTAGAATGGAGGCATTTTTGGAAAAAAATTCAATTTATGACACATTTACCCTCTGTTTGGTTCAAAAGAATTGGAAGGGAGGAAAAATTTTACATCATATGTTTTTTTCAAACCGAATAAAGGGAGGGGATTATTTTCCCTCTCATCCCCTCCTCTCCCTCTTGTCTAAAGAGGGGATGAAAAGTAATCCCCCCCTTATTTGGTTATAAAAAAAAAATAGGATTAAAAATTTTCTCTCCCCTCCCCTCCTCCGAAAATCCCTCGGATCAAGTGGAGGGTTAAGGAGGATAACTAGTTTTAACAAACTTTTTTAAGAAGTGTGAGGTAGTTATTTTTTTCCCTTATATTGATTTAATTACACTCGGTCCAACTCCGATCTGACCTCGATTAAACCATTGAACTTTGAACTGATATCTCTTTCGGTCTAGTGCCTGGTCCGATTTTCTTAACATTGTAATGGAGCTTAACTTGGTAATTATTGTGGCCAAAAAAATTGACTAGGGAAAGTGTTTATTTAATTATTATTTGTTCAGCCACGGTTTGACCTTGATCTGACCAGTAAATCTTGAATCAATGTCTAGACCAATTGAATAATCGATTTGATTTTTAATACTTTGTTACTGAAATTAAATAATTTGATTAGTTTGACAATTCATATTGATTTGAATACCCTTATTAATTAGGAAATTTATTGTTTTATATGATTTAATGCTGATTATAATTAGAGTAATTTATTTCTTATAATTTTTTATTAAATAAAGGATTAGAATATCATTGAATATAATGATGAGAAAATTTATGGATTGAACACATCATTGACCAAAATCTACTATCTTGTATTAATTATATAATTTATTAATAAAAAATTTGAATTGCTTAACTTGAAAATTGGAACTTAGCCATCTGAACTCCTTTTTTTTTTCTTAAACGCATGTTAATATGAAGGTGAAAAATAATAATAATAATAATAACAATAATTATCTATTAATCTCTTCCTACTAATTTGTTGCCACCAAAACTGCTAATATAATTTACTAAAAGGAAATATAATTTACTAAAAGGATAACATTATTATTGACCTATTAAGGGATATTTGTGGCCATTAAATTGACGTGAGATGATAATTGAGCTAATTGATTTCACTAATCAATTTTACTATCATGCCGATGAATATTAAACTCAACAATTTATGGTTGATAACACCACTAAAACATTGAAGTTTTATTTCATTTATAGGTAAAATGAGGAGAAAAGTTAGGTGAGGTGAAAACTCCAAAAGGAGTACCTAATGTAAATTGTAATTCATGGAATGAGATTTGTCCAACTCCAAACATGTGCATGGGAGGGAATTAAAAGGTGTTTCTTTTACAATAGGCTATAATGATCCTCAAGGGGCCGGCCGGTGTGTTACAAATCAAAGCCATGGCATCCTATAATGATTGATGCTGACTCGTAGATGAACTTTAGTGATTTTCTCTTTTCATCCAGGCCCAAAAAAAAAGAAAGAAAGAAAGAAAGAAGGATAATCTCTTTTCATCATCAAATTCATGTAACTAATTACCTCTTACCCTCAATGTGAAAAACATCTTAACTTCACCTTAATACAAAATTCTCTCTAAACATCATTAATCTCAACATTAACATAGTGGTGAAGATATTACAGATTTTGAATATTTTAACTCTCTTGGATATTTTAATTTCTGCAAAAATAATTTGAATTATTAACACACTAATTAGGGAAGAGATAGAACAAAGTGAAAAAACATATATGTGTGTGTGTGTGGAGATTAAAATATAATATGTTTTAGCTTCTTTTTCCTTTTGGATGCATATTTTTTTTCATATGGACCCTTTAGAAACATGTTTTAAATAATTTATCAAATACAAAGTAGTAGAAGAGCTCTCTAGAGATTTAGAAGATAATCAGTTAAAACATTAGAAAAACTCATCTCTAGATCCCTTAACTATAATGACACATATAAGGTCAATCACAAAATAAGAGGAAGAAAAAGGAAGAACTCAGTAAATCCATATTGAAAAGATATAATAATATTATGTCACTCTTTTTTTAAAAAAATGCAGGTATTTATATAGGTAAAATATAAAAAACACAATTTTAAAGCAGTTAGGAATACATGAGTTCAAGTAATTCCAATAGGTCTAGAAAATCCAAAAAATATATCTAATTATAAAAAAAACATAATAATAAAAACGAAAGTCCAAAGAAAAATAATAAAATTAATATTTTAAAACTAACACTATTAAATAATCTCCATAAAATTAGACAATATTGTTAACTTAAAAATTAAGCTTATCTAATAGATTTTATTATTTATTCTAATTTAAATATAATTAATGACTTTGATATCAAGAAAATATAAATTGGAAGCCAACAAAATAAATAAATAAATAGAATTATCTAAATAAAAAGACCTAAAAATTCATTATAAGAAAATATGTTAATAGCATTTAAGAATTTTTGGGATGTCTCCATAATCTCCATTAATTTTATTTTTAAATCATGAAAAAGGTAGAAATTGTTGATCAATGATTTATAGTATGACAAACATTAAAAAAAAAACGCTTTTTCTTGCGTTCAATTCGATTTTCTTTTATTGAGCACTTTATCCTAAAAGTTTTATATCATTGTCTCTTGAAAAAAGTTGCATGAAATAATGAATGTCTCTATCTTCTCTGTATTTTTTTCATCCTTTGATGAATAATTGACATTGCATATATATATATATATTATCTATTTATCAATATGGTCATAATATATAGTTGATAGATAGCTATTGTGAACACCCTATTTTGTCCATACATTTTTATTAAAAAAAGTATATATATGTATGATGATGATGATGATAATAATAATAAATAGAAAAAAAGAGAATTATAAAAAAAATGCTCTTCTAAGTAGGGGAATTAATAATTATAGGTCCAACTTCTTCTTTTTAGAATTCGATATTTGAAATCTCAAATAAAGAAAATTAAAAAATTAAGAAAAATTCTTTTTAAAAAAAAATTTAAAACAAGAAAAAAAAGAGAGACCATGTTGGGCTGAAATCATTTCAGCCCAAAATGGCATGAGCCCACTTGAGGGCTTGTGGACTGGACCTGAGGGCATTGCCCTAAGGTCTGCAGAAGGAGCCTTAGGGCTCGATGGAGGCAAATCAGAGCGAGCTAGAGGGACTTGGCTAGAGGCAAATCCGAGGGAGCCTTAGGGCTCAGTGGAGGCAAATTAGAGGGAGCCAGAGAGATTTGGCTGGAGGCAAATCAGAGGGGGCCAGAGGGACTCAGCTGGAGGCAAATCAGATGGAGCCCTCAGGGCTCGGGCGAAGGGCACAGGGGGAAGCCTCTGAGCAGAGGCTCAGGTTCATGAGAGCTTGGAGCAGAGGACATGATGCAGAGGGGACCACGGGGTGAGAGGCAGAGATGAGAGAGAGCCGCAGAGAAAAAGGCAAAGAGTGAGATCGTGAGATAGAGGAGTAGGTGATTGCAAACGCAAACAAGAGACAAAGATGAGCCACAATCCCAATCTAAGCATGCGTAAGTGAGAGAGAAGGTGAGGGGACATAATTGTTTTAAAAAGAAGAATAATGTAAATTCTTGATTAATGATTTCAAATTACTAAATTTATAATAAATTACTAGCAATCAATTTTACTTTATAATTAAAAATTTAATTAAATAATTTAATCATATGGATTTAATTATAAATTTTAATAAATAACTTCCATATTAAATTATAGATTTATCTAAATTTTTTTAATTATGGCTCCATTAAACCTTTCTCAAAGTTACGGTCTGCGTTAAGTGGCATATGAATTTCAACTTCTCAAGGTGCCTTTGCTTTGAAAGTTAAATGCTCACATGGATGTTAAGTTAATTAGTTTGAATGCATGCAAGTCAAAAAATTAATTAATAATTAGTAGTTTCAAGTGTAATAATTCTTGAAGGCATGGAATTCAATGGATGATTGTCTTAAATTTAATGGTATATAAATTTAAATTTTGTTCCATGGTTAATTTTGTTTTCAATAGAATATTAGGAAATTGGTTTATTGATATTTATTATAATTTAATTTAAGGAAATTTTAAAATTTTATAATGGTTATTGTTTAAAAAACAAATGGTTTAAAAATTTTTTTGTGATAATGGGGCTGTGCATTAACTTGAGATAATTGTAATATCTCTAATTTTTATGAATATTATAAAATATGTAAAGAAAAGATAGATTAATATAAAGAATAAAAGGGGCATAATGGTAGTATTAGGTGTCTAGCCATTAATTGGGATTAAGCTAGAAGATTTCTAGTAGGAATTAATTTCAGAATTAATGATATGTATTTAGTATAAAATATAAAGGGATATAGAAAAATTTAACATACAGCCGTGCGAATAAAAAGGGGCATTTTTCCAAATTAGACTGAAAAATGAGAAAATTGTAATTTTGCCATGAAGATATAAAAATATTATGCCTTTTAGTCTAGAAAGAATTTAGTGCAATTTAATCTTTAGGAAAAATTATAAGGAAAGACCCAAAAATTTTAAAAATTATAAATTTATTCTCAGTCAAAAGCATTTTCATAAATATGAAAAATTATAGTTAAAATAAAGCTCTTGATGAGTTAAACCTAATAAAATACTACTTATAAGTTATTTAGATCAATATTTTATAATTAGAGTTGATGATTAAAAGGCAAATATTATACCGATAAAGTGATTTTGGACTTTACAAAATACAGTAAGGGACAAGAAAATTATGCGGACCCCATATGAGTATATTTCAGGACAAGAAAATGACTTTAGTCCAAAAATAATTTTTGAATAATCTTATACTAATTTAATGACAATTACGGCAAAAATAATTAATTGGTACCGGTAAAATTAATCAAAAAAGATTATTTTGGTCCATTAAAAATTATGAAGCAATTTTTGGATGAAATTGCCCCCCTAAATGGCATGACAAATGCTGAGTGTGACAAGGAAAGAATTTTCTCAAAAGCTTTATTAAAGTAAATAAACCTAGTTAATTAACTTTAGTATACTATTTCTTTATTACATATCTTTCCTCCAAGTGATGGATTAAGTAAGTTGCAGCCTTCGCCTTACTTCATTTACATCTGAAACAGAAGCCATAGTGAGAGAGAGTGCATGAAAATCTCAAGAGGAAAGGAAGAGCAAGAAGACATAGTTGAAGGCAAGAACACCAAGGTAAACTTGTATGATTATTAGTTTATATTTCTTGGTATTCTAAGAAGTTTTCATGCCGTATTTCTCTCCCTTTTCTTCCATGGAATATTCGGCCATAGTATGTTAGAGAGAGAAAATTTATCTTTGAACCATAGAATCTTAAGAAAAACTTATAATAGTCTTAAAGAAGTATGAAATCACAAGTTATTTGAAGTATAGAGAAGTAAATATTTTTCTACAATATACTCCTCATTTTCAGCCTATTTAGGGTTTCATATAGAAGAGGAGTTTCATGAGTTTGATTTCAAAAATGAATTCCTATGGTCCAAATTATGTAAGAACAAGTGTGTTATAAAAAAAAAAACAAAGGAAAGCAAAGTGAAATTTTATGATTCAAGAGAGTACTTTGTTTTTGAGGTTATATAACCAGTGGCTTATGAACTTGTTTTATGGTACTATATGATTCGAAAAAGTGTTAAAAAACTCATAATCATGAGTTTTTTCCATTTTTATTCTCTTTATTTAAGCATTTTTAGTATTGAATTTTGGTTAATTTTCTGTGTTTTAGATAATATTTACGTAATTATCCTTAATTTAGAATAAATAAAAATTTTGGGATAATTTTTGGAGATTAAGTTTTAATTTTAATTATTTTTTACTTTCCAAATTATTCCAATAATTTAACTTTTCCTATTATATTTTATTTAATAATTCTTAATGATTATGTGTCATTTGTGATTTAATTGAGATTAAAGAAATAATTAAGAATTGATTTATTTAGAGGTAAAATTGTCAAAGAGTTTTAGAAATTTATTTCCTAGTATTTTATTCCCTTATTTTTATTATTCTGATTTATAATTTTTCTCCAAATTGAGCTTAAACTTTATTCCATAATTAATTTAATTTTCTTGAATCAAAATTTAATTTGAGAGATGTTACATTTTATTTTATTAGGAATATAATCTATTTAAAGTAACATTTTCTTATATGTCATGGTTTGTGGAAGTTGAAATTTTGAAGGGATATTTTGGTTATTATAATGGAGAAATTTTATGGAAATTTTATTTTTCTAGTTTTTTTCATTTTTCCTCATTGTTATTTGCCTTTTTATATCTACCTCTAATTTCATTAATCTAACTCACCTTCTTTACCCTTAATTTCCTTTAACCAAACATGTCTTTTCGGACCATCCTTGCTGGAAAAAACAAAGACCAAGCCGCCACTTCATTTTTCTCTCGTGCCTCTCAACTTCTTCCACTTTGTTCTTGATTTCTCTCAACCCCATCCCAAATCTCTTCCTTTCCTCCCATTCCCATATCATTTTCGGACCTTCCTCCACCGTACCCACTTCCCTCCAACCTCATTTCTTCCATTTTATAACTTCCTTCTTGCTGGACGTTACTTCACCAAAGCTACTTTCCATGGGAGATTAAAGAAGATTGAGTCATGGTTTGCCTCCTCCATTGCCTGTCATTTTCAACTGGAGCAACAAGTTTTCACTTGAGTATATTAACATGACCTAATATGTCTTGATTTTTCTTGGAGCTATGTTCGTCCAAATGAAGGAGTAATTTCTTGGTGGTCAACTGTGGAGGAGACAAAGGTGAATGGAGCTTAAATTAATGCTTGATATATTTTTCTAAGATGTCCTCCTTTATTCTTACAATTTTCGTTCAAATTTAATCTAGATTTAGCTTGAATTTCTGCGAATTTGTTTTGGACAATTGGTAGATTGTTGAGATTTGTTAAATTAGCATGATATATATATATATCAATTTGGATTTATTAAATATTGATTAGTGTATGTTTGCCATCCTATCCAGTCGTGTTATATATATCAACCATAGAACCTTGTTGAATTAGCATTTTTATTGCTATTTATTTAATTTAATTGTCATTCTTATATGTTTAGTTCAATGATTTATTTTAACACCTACAACTTTCTTAAAAATTTTTCATGTAATACAATAATAAAACATGATGATTATTCTTATTAATTTACTTAAAGTGGTTCAATATGGTTTGTGGCCCGGTTAGCTTGGTGTGACCTGATCATTTTAGGCCAGGCTAGACCAAAAAGGAAAAATCTTGAAATGAAAGGAAATTGGGTCATAAAGAGGACTCGGTCGGGCTGGGCCTCAGGAAAGTCAGTGGCCCATGCTGACTCGACCCAGTATAAATTATTTTTTCTATTTTCTCATTTTTCTTTATTTGTTAAAGATATTAAATAATTTTACATAATTATTTTTTCTTCATATATCTCATGTAATAAATTAATTTTATAATTATAGTAAATAAATTTTATTATTCCAATCTTTAATTTTATTTCAAATTTTAAATTCATTTCTTAACTTAATATTATATAAAAATAAATAATATATAATTGTTGAGTATTTATAATTTTGAAAAATGTTACTGTTTAGCTCAATGTTATTTCCTATAAAAATATATTTTAAATGAAACTAATTATATTTTTATTAAAAAATTTAATTAACTTATTTTTTATTTTTTATTTTTATACCGGACTAAACCCGACCCGGTATTTGCCTGATATCAACTCGGTGAAGGATCGGACAATCCCGAGTCGGGCTGGGCCATAGGCCAATTTTCCTTGGCCCATGGGTGTTCCTGGTTGGACATCGAGTCAACGTGATGCCCAGCCAATTCCAGCCTATGAACACCTCTAAATTTACTATTATGCATACCAATTTTTAATTTAAAAGATTCATATAACATATTGATGTTATTATCTATCATCTATAATCACTTATAATTTTTAAGAATACCCCATGCATTCTACAAATCACATACTCTACTTTACTCTAATTTACAACACTAGATTTTTTGATGTGACATCAACATTACTTTTTGGCCACCAGGCATATTAAAAGCATTAAAAATAAGAAAATAATAAAGTTTAGAAATTACTATTTTTAAAATATGTAGACAAAAAAATGTTAAAAAATAAACAAACATGTAAACAGGTTGAAGAAATAAATGGGAGACAAATAGGTTAATTAGGAGTAAGAAAAAAGGAAATTGGAGAGAAAAGGGGGTGAGGAGAGATAAAGTAATATATTTGGTTATAGTAAAGTCTGAGAAATACTACACAGAGGGCTCTGAAGTAGTAAATTCTCAACCTAAACCATTAAAAAGCATGTTCATACTTCTAAGAAACACAAGCATATGATATAGGTGTTCCTCCTAACATTGACTTCAATATCTGACACCACTAAGCATAACAAAATAAAAAACCCAAAAGAAGATGTTAATTCTCCTTCCCTACATACCAAAGTTTAAAATTAGTAGTGTCTAGCTCTTTACCCTTTTCTCTTACCCATTTAGTTTCTTAAAGATACAAGATATTAATTCTCCTTTGAATCATAGCGTTCACCACCTCAATAGTTTTACCTATTAAAGTACCAATAATCTAAGAATCGAACTGATTCTTACTCTTCTGAGCTAATTTCTTTACCCACATCTATAAAAAATGATGTGAGAATTTTTACTCATTTAACACTACGCCCAGGTGCCGATGTATCGACTCTAACTCAGTTAACACTGCATTCAAGCCATACAACGTGTTACTTCTGGGTAACGACATAGCCTTAGAACAAAAACATTCTTAATCCATGTCATAGATATTCGATAAAATTTTATGTTGACTATTAAGGGCCTAACACAACTCTCCTCTTTTATCCAAGTTTGGGACCAGTTATGACACTACATAAGCGAAGTTTGATTAAATACTTGCCAACTAAGCTTAATTTAAGAGATTAATTTAACCATAGCCTACCCTAGTGTTAATTAAGCCACCTAAACTTATTTAAATCAATTAATTAACTTAATTAAGATGTTGATGAATTCAATAATTAGACCTAAAACATAAGAATTAATCAATCAGTTAAATCTAATCAAGACATTTAAGCACCAATAATGTTCTACCTAACTTAACATCATTGAGATTAATTCAATTACCATGGAACTCATCAAAATAACATAAAATTAGGCCATAAATTCAAACATAACAGGCTTCGATAGCAAGGCAAACATACTCAAATCAATAATCAATTAATCCAAATTGATATATATAATGCTAATTCAACAAGCCTCAACAATCCACCAATTATCCAAAACAAATTCCAACAAATTCAAGTTAAATCTAGATTAAATTTGAATGAAAATTGCAAGAATAAAAGACAACAGTTTAGAAAAACATCCCACGTATCAATTTAAGCTCCCTTAACCTCCAAGCTTAAGAAGGATGAAAATAGCTCCAGGAAAAATTAAGACATATTCGGCCATGTTGATATACTGAAGTGAAAACTTGTTGCTCCAGTTGAAAATGACGACAATGGTGGAGGCAACCCACGGCTCAATTTTCTTTACTCTCCCATGGAAACTAGGTTCGGTGAAGTAACATCCAACAAGAAGGAAGTTATAAAATGGAAGAAATGAGGTTAATGGGAAGTGGGTATGATGGGGGAAGGTTCGAAAATGATATGGGAATGGGGGGAAAGGAAGAGATTTGGGATGGGGTTGATAGAAATCAAGAACAATGTGGAAGAAGTTGAGAGGCGCGAGAGAAAAATGAGGTGGTGTCTTGTCTTTGTTTTTGCCAGCAAGGTGTTGTGAATCTCGATACACGCACAGCAGAAAAACATCATTGAATTCTCTCCCATGAATCTATCAATGTTGTTTAGATTAAGATATAGAAAAAAATTTTACCTTTGATGCATCCCATTAGCGTTCTTTTCCTACCGTCGGACCCTAGGAGCTGACACCTTTGATCAGCTCACTCTACCGGTATCCACATGAATGGTGATTCTAACTCGAACGGCGTGCTTGTACCTCTATTTGTGAATATACTTTCTCTGTTCGTCTGTACACTGTCTCTCTCTAAGTGTGCAGTCGCTATATCTTTAGAGTGAGTAGAGACTCTCTCTTGATTCTGTTTAATAACCCTAGTCTATGTCAATATATAGATAGAGTTTATTATTTAATTAATTTTAAATTAAATATTTAAATTAAATCAAATATTAATTAAATAGATTAGTTTAAATTTAAATCTATCTAATAGATTAAATCTAAACTAATTATCTAATCTATATCCAGAATCAAATCTAAATTTACTTTATCATATAAATCAAATTTACATTATATCATTAGTTTAAATTTAAATTATTATTTGATTAATTTTAAATCAAATATTTAAATTAAATCAAATATTAATTAAAGAGATTAGTTTAAATTTAAATCTATCACATAGAATTAGATTTCAAACTAATTAATTTAAATGATATATATTTCAAAATATTTAATATATCAAATATATATTTTGAATTTTATAATATATATTATATATATATTTATAAAATTCATACACCCTAAATTAAATGTTAAATCCATTGAATCTAGACACATACAAAATTCAATAAATCTGGACATTCTAACTTGAGTTGTTTCGTTCTTGTTTGCAACCCTACAGGCCCATATGATATTGGCAGTGTGCCAATAACACTATTAGATCGCAAATCACAAGTGGCTTCTAGTAAGACATTGTGACTACCTAAATCATATGAAATCGGTGATCCAATACAACCTATCATATAAGCTTATCTAGCTCTTTTGTCCCATGTTATATAGGTCAAGTATGAGGCATGGAAACATCTTCATCATTTTACTCGACCATCACTTACTCAATCTCTGAGCAGACTGATAGAACAAATGGAAACTCTTCCATTTGAGCACGGCCATACATTTCTCAAACTCACTCATCGAGTGGCCAAATATATTTCTCCATTAATTAGAGGGATAAATTCCATCTTGACCATCCATCTTACTCTACATGAATTCTACTATGCCCAATCATAGCCTTTGTAATCTCCCGATTAAAGGTGACTTTTGACTATGTCAAAGTACAGTGTTCCCATGTTAGAAGTCATGGTCATCTCAGGTCTGAGGGCTCAGTGACACGATTATATATATGAGATAAGCTTATAACTTGATCCATGTAGCTATCTTATAACAGATCGATCAAGCGCCTGTTCCTTAATAGATGCTAATGATTTTGATCTGTATCTTCATACATGATCAACCCATACTTATCAATCAAAGTCATACTAGTCTTAGTTCATCATTGTTCCTACAAAGATGATTGACTAGGGACATTTAGGATAAAATGATTTATCCAAGGATATTATTATAAAGAAAAGCATGCAAACTATATAATAATGTAATAAAAGGGAAAACACATTCTTCTTTCATAATGAAGTACAATGTTCATAACACAATGATTGGCCTATGACACAATCTCCAACAACTCTCACTTGCACTAGGCTCAATCATTGATATATCTACTACACATTGACCTAACATAATGCTCATGCTTTACCTGTGCAAGCGGCTTAGTAAGAGGATCAGCAACATTTTCATCAGTTGGTATTTTGCATATCTTTATATCATCCCTAGCAAAGATTTCTCCAATGAGATGATATTGCCTGAGTATGTATTTGGTTCTTTTATGTGACCTAAGCTCTTTAGCTTGTGCTATAGCGCCGTTGCTATTACAAAACAGATCTATTGGATTTGAGATGGTAGGAACTACTCCTAGCTCATTGATGAAGTTCTCAATCCAAACAGCTTCCTTAGCTGCATCTGATGCTACTAGGTACTCAACTTCTGTTGTAGAATCAGCTACAATGGTTTGCTTGGAACTCTTCTAACTTACCGCTCCACCATTCAAATAGAATATGAATCCTGATTACGATCTAGAATCATCCTTGTCAGATTGGAAACTTGCATATGTGTAACCATTTACAACAAGCTCATCATCCAAACCACACCAAGAATACATCCTTAGTCCTTTTAAAATGCTTCAGGATATTCTTGATAGTAGTCTAGTGATTCTCACATGGATCCGACTGATATCTACTAGTCATGCTCAAGGTATATGAGACATCCGGTCGAGTGCACAACATGGCATACATAATAGATCCAATTGCTGGGGCATATGGAATCTTGCTTATGCATTCTTGCTCATCTCGTGAACAAGGATACTAAGCTTTGCTGAGATTGATGCCATGAGACATGGAGATGTAACCCCTTTTTGAGTCTTGCATACTGAATCTATGAAATACTTTGTCTATATAAGTGCACTCACTTAGGTCGATTAGCCTCTTAGATCTATTTCTATAGATTCTAGTCCCAAGGATATGGGTGGCTTCTCCTAAGTCTTTCATTGAGAAACACTTTCCTAACTAAGTCTTGACATCATGTGAGGTAGCAATGTTACTCCCAATGAGTACAATCTGATCAATATGAAGTACTAGAAATACAAACGTGCTCCCACTAACTTTCTTATAAACACAAGGTTCATCAACATTTTGGATAAATCCTATCTCTTTGACTACTTCATCAAAACGTTGATTCCAACTACGAGATGCTTACTTCAATTCATAAATGGATTTTTGAAGCTTACAAACCTTCATAGAATCTTCTAGATGTACAAAACCCTCAGGCTGTGTTATGTACACATCCTCAAGCAACTTCCCATTAAGGAAAGCTGTTATGACGTCCATCTGCCAAATCTCATAATGGTAGTACAGTACAATGGCAAGAAGTGTAACACCTTACTTTTATACTCATTTTCCATGAATTAGACTCCTTTTAAGTCTAATTATACTTGATCCTAAGCTTGAATCACATAAGAATGAAAATCAGAATTTCCAAAATTTTCTGTTACTGTTCATATGGTAGTTTCCACTTTATTGACTGAATTTTGAAAATTCATAACTAATTCTAGAAAAATCATTTCATAGTGATTCAAGTCTCTAAAAATAGAGAAAATCCTTTTATACATGAAAAAAATATGAAGTAGAGCATTCTCTTGACCAATTTATACATTTTATTTCTCAAATATTTACTATACATTTAGTCATTTTCTCTTCCCCAAGATTTTAGCCTTATATTTAAAAATTCATATCTCATAATATCCTGAGTCAAATCATACATTCTTTATATCGTATGAAATCCCTGTGAGTCTAATTTCTATAAATGTTTTTCTTGTATATTTATTCAACTTGTACTTGGCATAACATTAACTTAACTATTATGGGTCAAAACACTACCTCTACTAAAATAGTTTTAGGAGAAATTACATAACTCTTTCTTTATAGCTCCAAATACTTTCAAACCAGTGGCATTCGTTTCCTAAGACTTAGAGGTTTCCAGAAATTCAAACCACTGAATTTTTGGCACTTTGTACGATTTGTGTTTTGAATTTTCCAGTATTCATAATAAAGGATCCAATTTTCCTTACTCTAACCAGTTTTGACCCTTAACTTCTAAAAGTCACCATAAATTGTACACTTATCTAATTTAGGTTCTTTAGCTTTATAAAAAGCTCATTCTATCTACTTTTTTGGGAATATATAACACTCATACATCATACCTATTTCATAAGAACAGTACCTTCGTTATTCTCAGAGTGTTTTTAATTGAGCATTTCCATTCTTTTCTTGGCAAAATGAGCTTCATAACATGATTACATCATCATTTTTTGTACCAAATCCATACATATCACTCAATAATGCTCAAATGGATATAGTTACAGAAATACAAGTCTCATGAATTCTCATGCAATTTTATACATGATGCTATAATAATACATTAAAATACCCACAATTCACATAATTATCATGCTTCTTCATTCTTCTTGCCTTCTTCCTTGGTTACTTCCATATCCTTTCCCTAGAATGGTTAGTGTTTGGAATGGTGAGATTATGGAATCTCAGTAGCAAGTCATAAGTCATGCAATTACATTATCATATATCCATAAAAACTTAAATCATAACAATTCACCCATTCAAGCATATAACAAGTCATAATGGTTCATAAAAATTTTGGCATGGTCTCTCTTTATAAAATGGACATCCAAGGGTTAGGACCCTTTCATAAAAACAGCCAAACCAATCTCACAACATCATAACAACAATATGGCAATGGGATTATAACATAGAAACAATAGACAATAACATAAAACAAGAAATAGACTATGCTACTATTATTTCTTTCCTTTGCCTTCCAACTTGATTCCAATGCTCCCACTCTCTTTTCCTTTGAGTTGTGCTTCTTCCAAACACTTCCTTAAACTTCCTTGGACCTAAACATAATACCTATGAAGCATATAAGCCATTGGTTCTTGGTCCAACTTCACACAATGCTCACTAAATCCTTAAATTTTCTCTTTGCTTTCTTCTTGGTTTTTCTTTGAACCAATGGCTGTTCTTAAGGTTTTGGGCCGTTGGGAACTCATTTTTGAGGTTAAAAGTTTGAAATTCCATCTTTATTTATAACCCTAATCTGACCAAAATCAAGCATAAAATGGAGGAAAATATTTAACTTACTATACTTCAAACCACTTGCATAATCACGCTTCTAGTCTCTTATTTATGCATTTTCCTAAGTTTATTTTACCATAGCTCAACTTTCTCTCTCAAAACTCATCCATGGTTGAAACTTAAGGTGAGAGAGGAAAGAAAAAGACTCCATGAAACACTCACTAAAAGCTTGAGAAGGCAAGATATGGATGGTAAAAACTTACCCTTGAATTCCAGTCTTCATGCTTGCTCCTTTGCTATCTCTTTTACCTCTTCTTTTCTCCTGTCTTCTTGCACGATCTTGGCTGCCTTTCTTTCTCATTTTCAGACCACTCTTTCCCTCTTTCTCAAGTGTAAGTGTCGGTTAAGAGAGAAGGCAAGGAGGAGACAATCATAAAAGTATAATCCAATTATCTTATGCCATCCTTTCTTTTTTTTTTTCCCCAAATACTTCTTAAAGAAGTATTCATAAAATCAATTAACTAATGGCATTTTCCTCACATGGGCAGCAGCTGAACACGTCTAAAATGGGAGTGAAAATAGTGATTAAATGGCTTAATTAACTTGCTAATCACTCACTTAATCACAATTACTTTTTGGCAAATAAAGCTGTTGTAAAAATTCCCTTGGTATCCATTCTTCACTTCAGACATGTCTTGAGTTCATTTTTGGCCAAAAATTGCTTTAATAATTTTTATGGACCAAAATACCCTTTACCGATTGAGTTCACCTGTACTTATTAACTATTTTTGTCGAAATTGTCCTTAAATTGGTACAAGACTATCTAAAAGTTACTTTTGGTCCAAAATTATTATCTTGATCCAAAATATATTTTAGCAAAGTCTAATCATTATCCTTGAATCAATACTATCTTTTCTTGCAGTTTAAACTGACCTTTATCGGGTAAAATATTAATATTAAACTCTAATTATCTAATAAACATTATTTTGATTTCAATAAATTTCTTGCTATATTCCATTGGATTTAACTCATTAAAAACTTCATTTTGACTATAATTTTTAAAATTTTTGGGTCATTAACTGTAATTTCTTCATTCAGGGACTAAATTAAAAAATTTCTTAGTTCTTGGGCCAAAATATAATTTTTTTTATGTTTCCATTTAACTTGAAAAAATGATCTTTGCATTTTTTTCACGCTTAACAGTGCCTCTCAGTTTTTCCTAGTTACTCATAAATTTTATGATATCAACATTTTTTTTCTTGGGATTTAAATGCAATATTCACATTTCTCTTCTAATCTGAGAAATGACCATTTTGTCCTTAAATCGGGTCAAAAATATAATTATTCATTCTTTTGGGAACTTTCTTATAATTTTACCTAAAGACCAATTTTTTTATTATTTCTTTTTTGCACTATTCACAATAACTTCAAATTGGTCTATCTCTTTAACCTGGACCTCCCGGGATCGCAATATTTATATTGTTGCACTCAGCTTGGAACAGACTTTCATTTAAGTGGTATGTTGTATTTTTTCTGGGGTAAGTTCTAGAATTAATTTTTGCTAAAGACCTTATGAGAAGTTAATTCCAATTACGGATCAAACATAACTTCTTCAGAAAATTAGATGAGAAATTAATTCCTTCTAAATCCCGATTATATATAGCATTTTTGTCTCACTTCATTTCTCATCTTTTATTCATTTTATAATATCGCATAAAAAATAGAGATATTACAAGAAGGATCCTGACTAATTTAATCATGGTAACTAGTGAAAAGGTTTCATCATAGTCTATACCATAAGTTTGCTTGAATCATTTTGCAACCAATCATGCTTTGAAGGTATACACTTGGCCATCCATGTCGGTTTTCTTCTTAAAAACCTATTTGCACCATATAGTTTTTATACCTTAAGGTGGGTCAATCAAGGTCCATACTTGATTATCATATATGGATTACATCTCAGACTTCATGCCATGTAGCCATTTTTCAGAGTCAAATCCCATTACAGCCTCTTGATAGGTAGTTGTCTCTTCTTGATCCAAGAGCAACATATCACAACTATCAGTTAAAAGAAATCCATATCTTTGAGGCTGATGTCATATGTTCCATCAAACCTTCATGGGCCTTGTGTTACTTCAGTAGGCTCATCAACTTTTTATGAGTCTTCTCATTCTTCCATCTCTAATTCAATGCAATTTTGTGGCTCCCGAACTTCTTCGAGATTTATCTTACTCCCACTGGTTCTTTTAGAGACAAACTCTCTTTCTAGAGAGACACCATTCCGAGTAATAATCAATTTATTCTTAGTGTGTTTGTAGAAGTAGTATCCAATTGGGATACCTCACAAAAAAGCATTTTACAGATTTGGGTGCTAACTTATCTGAGCCTTGTTGCTTAACATATGCCTTGCATCCCCAAATTTTGTGAAAAGACAAACTGGGCTTCTTTCCAATCCATATCTCATATGGGGTCTTTTCAACTGCCTTAGATGGAACACGGTTTATTGTGAACGCAGCAGTTTCTAATGCATAACCCCAAAAGGATGGTGGAAGATCTATTTGACTCGTCATAGATTCAACCATATCTAATAGGGTTTGATTCCTTCATTTAGAAACACTATTCCATTGTGGTGTTCCTGGTGGAGTTAACTGTGAGACAATTCCATAATTTTTAAGATGGTCAATAAATTCTTCGCTCAAATATTCATCACCTCAATCAGATCGAAGTGCTTTAATAGATTTGCCAAGTTGATTCTGTACCTCATTTTGGAAAGTTTTGAACATTTCCAAAGATTCAGATTTATGTCTCATTAGATAGATATATCCATATCTACTTAAGTCATCTATAAAAGTAATGAAGTATGGGTGACCACTTCTGGCAGTAGTACGTAGCAGACCACATACATCGGGATGTATTAAGCCCAATAAGCCAGTGGCCCTTTCATTATGCCTAGTAAAAGGTGCCTTTGTCATCATTCCCAATAAACAAGATCCGCAAGTATCAAATGATTCAAAATTAAATGAATTGAGAAGTTCATCTTGATGGAGCTTTGAAATGCATTTCTCATTTATGTGGCCTAGACGATAGTGCCATAGGAAGATCGGATTCAAATCGTTTAACTTGATCCTCTTGGTAGTTACGTTATAGATATGTTCCTTATTGGGAACTTCAAGGTTCAAATAGAAATGACCACCATGCAAATCTCCATCCACATAAAAGATGTCATTAAAATAAGTAGAGCATTTTTTATTCCCAATAATTCAAGTGAAACCTTCCTCATCTAAATAAGAAAGTAAAACAATGTTCTAACTCAAAGCAGGAACATAATAGCAATTGTTCAAAATTAACAAAAGCCCACTATTCAAAACTAATACATAAGTATCTACGGCTAAAGTAGTAACTCTTGCTCTATTTCCAACTCGTAGGTCTATTTCACCCTTTTTCAACTTCCTACTCCTTTTGAGACCCTGCACATTTGTACAAATATGAGTTCCAAAAGCAGTATGTGATACCCAGGTAGAAGAAGTAGAAAAATTAATTAATATAACATAAATATTGAAGTAATAGCCCCGCTATTCTTCTTTTTCCTTAGATCTTCCATGTAAAGCTCACAGTTCTTCTTCCAAGGACCAGGCTCATCGCAAAAGAAACAGAGCCCTTCCTCGGGAGGGTTTGCCTTCTTGGCTTCAGGTTTGGGTTTGGGATTAGGCTTGGGCTTATCTTGCTCCTTAAACTTATTGTCTGGGCCTTTTTCCTTTCCCTTGCCTTTGCCTTTCTTTTTCATTCCTTTTCCTTTCTAAACCATTAAAACGCTACTTGGTTTTTTCTTAATGTTTTACTCAGCAGTTTTAAGCATCACATGCAGTTCAGAAATTGATTTCTCTATATTGTTCATATTGTAGTCCATGACAAACTATTCATAACTCTCTGGAAGTGAGTTTAAGATCAAATCTATAGGTAACTCCTGGGTCATGGGAAATCCGAGCCTTTCAAGGTGATCAATGTAGCCTGTCATCTTCAAAACATGAGCGCTAACTGATACACCCTCAGTTATTTTGCAGGAATGTAAGGCTTTCGTGGTTTTAAACTTTTCTTTCACGGCTTGTTGTTGGAACATTTCCTTAAGATGCACAATCATCTCATAAGCCTCCGTATGTTCTAGATATCTCTGAAGTTCTAAGATCATGGTGTCAAGCATCAGGCATCTTACATTCACAGAGTCATTGAGATGCTTATTATGGGCATCCTTTCGGGCTCTTGGAGCATTGGCTGTAGACTCTTTAGGAATGGGTTCATCTAGAACATATGACTTTCTTTCCTACTTGAGAATGATTCTCAAGTTCCTATACTAGTCATGAAAGTTGGTCCCATTGAGTTTGTCCTTCTCAAGGACAGATCACAAAGAAAGTGTAGCATAATTATTTTTCGACATTTTTTACAACAAAATATGTAAAATCAAGTTAATAATTTCCCACTAAAAACTAACCCTCAATTTAGTTTAGCAGGATAAGACCCATATTTCACTTAACTGTAAGTCCACTTTGGCAAGATGCTTAAAATTAAGTTATTTAGGTAGGTAACTTATTTAACAATTACATCACATGTAACTCTTAGATCATTATGGGATCCTGTCATCATATGACCTGGCATGTTTGATCGCATCTAATGCCTTGAGACCTAAAACCATTTTGATAGTCTCATTCAAGTCATACAATCATGAACCTTTATGAGTATCGTCATTACCCAAGCTACCTTACTAAGATAACCTAAGTGTATTCCACTTTAGTGAATCTTATATTTAGGCGATCAAAGCCTTGACAGGTGTTCATAAATGGGTAGTATTTGATACTCAAATTTTAATTCAAGTGATTTTATTATGTTGTTGATATTCATACATCTAGTCATCACATGAACATATATCATGGTAGCATGCCATGCATGCATATGATCTCATCAAAAAGCATAAAATAAATGTGCCATAATATGGCCCATCTAACCTATATCCTCCCAAGTTAATAAAAGAATTCTTCTAATATAACACTTATATACATAAAGAAACCTTGATTGAACATTCGAGGGGAATGAGGTAAGAAGAGAAAGTACATCCAGAATATAGAGAGAGGTACGACATGCAGGCCGTATTTAAAAAATACAATATTGTCCTAGGGCCATATCATTCACCATACCCATCCAATTTAAACCAATCACAACATGTATATCACAAACATCTCATCTAATATGAAAAGCTGTAAACTTTGTGATTTTAGTGTTAAATTAGATTATGTTGTACTAGGATTAAATAGCCACAACAGTCCCGCTATCTAACATATTGATTCTAATCACATCTGCCAAACATGTTTCACATCTCATACAAAATAGATTTGAAAACGTATCACATATAGAATGGATTTGAAAACGTATCACATACATAACAGGCTTGAAAACGTATCATATACGAAACAAAATTTGAATCACGTCATGTATGAAACAAAGACAAATTTTAATCTAACCATGTAATATACGAAAATAGAAACAGATTCATAATCAATTCTATAAACGAATTGAGCATCATGATTCTCGTATACATATATCACATATATGGATATCATATTCACAATCAAATTGAAAACATATTTTAAAACGAATTGGACAGAATATAATTCAAATGCATATCACATATATGCAATCGTATTCACTCCAAAACTCAATTTAAACAACCATTTATGTGGCTTTGATACCATTGTTGGGAATCTTGGTACACATGCACTGGAAAAACATCATCGAATTCCCTTTCATGGATCCATCAATGTTGTTTAGATTGAGATGTAGAAAAAAATTTTACCTCCGCTACGTCGCTTTAGCGTTCTTTTCCTACCATCGGACCCCAGGAATTGACACATCTGATCAGCTCCCTCTACCGGTATCCACACAAACAGTGAGTCCAACTCGAATGGTGTACTAGCACCTCTATTTGTGAACGTCCGTACGTTCTCTGTGTATGCCCATACGTTATCTGTTCGTCCATACACTGTCTTTTTCTAAATATGTGGCCACTATATCTCTAGGGTGAGCAAAGACTTTCTCTTGATTCTGTTTAATAACCCTAGTCTACATCAATATATAGATAAAGTTTATTATTTGATTAATTTTAAATCAAATATTTAAATTAAATCACATATTAATTAAAGAGATTAGTTTAAATTTAAATCTATCTAATAAATTAAATCTAAACTAACTATCTAATCTATATCCATAATCAAATCTAAATTTAATTTATCATATAAATCAAATTTAGATTATGTCGTTAGTTTAAATTTAAATCTATCATATAAAATTAAATTTAAAATAATTAATTTAAATATAAATTAATTTAAATGATATATATTTCAAAATATTTAATATATCAAATATTTATAATATATAACATATATATATCAAATTTTATAATATATATATATCATATATATATTTATAAAATTCATACACCATAAATTCAATGTTAAATTCATTGAATTTAGACACATAAAATTCAATGAATCTGGACACTCTAGCTCAAGTTGGTCAATGCGACCCTGCAGGTCCATATGATGTTAGTAGTGAGCCAATGATACTATTGGATCCACAAGTCGCAAGTGGCATCTTGCAAGACATTATAACTATCCAAATTATATGATATCAGTAATCTGATAAAACCTATCATATAACATTATCATATCTCTCTTGTCTCACGATATATAGGTCAAGTATAAGGCATGGAAACGTCATCATTATTTTACTCGACTATCATATTCTAGATCTCCGAGTAGACTAATAGAACAAATAGAAATTTTTCCATTCGTGCACAGCCATGTATTTATCAATCTCACTCATTGAGGGGCTCAGATATATCTCTCCATTAATTAGATGGACAAATTCCATCTTGACCATTCATCTTCCTCTACATGAATTCCACTATACCCGATCATAGCCTTTATAATCTCCTGATTAAAAGTAACTTTTTACTATGTCAAAGTACAGTGTTTCTATGTTGGAAGCCATGGTGATCTCAGGTCTAAGGGCTCAACGACACTATTATATATATGAGATAAGTTTATAACTTGATTCATGCAGCTATCTCAAGATGAGTCGATCCAGCGCCTGTTCCCTAATAGGTGCTTATAATTTTGATTTATATCTTCATACATAATCAACCCTTAATTATCAATCAAAGTCATATTAGTTTTAGTTCATCATTGTTCCCACAAAAATGATTGACTAGAGACATTTAGGATAAAATGATTTATCTAAGAATATTATTATAAAGAAAAACATGCAAACTATATAATAATGTAATAAAAGGAAAAACACATTCTTTTTTCATAATGAAGTACAATGTTCATAATACAATGATTGGTCTAAGGCACAATCTCCAACACAAGGGGGTCCGAAAAGAAAAGGGGTAAAAGATGTAAAGGCATGTTTTGTTAAAGGAAATTAAGGGAATGGGAGGTGAGTTGGATTAATGAAATTAAAGGCAGATATAAAAAGACAAATAACAATGAGGAAAAATGAAAAAGTTAGAAAATAAAATTTTTATAAAATTTCTTCATTCTAAAGACCGAAATACCCCTTCAAAATTTTAACTTCCACTAGCCAATACCTTCAAGAAAATATCACATCAAATAGATTATATTCCTAATAAAATAAAATGTAATATCTGTCAAATTAAATTTTGATCCAGGAAATTAAATTAAGGAAAAATTGGGTTTTGAGACCAAAAAATAAAGATATTTGGTTTTTTTTACTAAATTGATCATTTTATTAAAAAAACTATTCTAGGTTCCAAAGAATTCTATTCTCACCCTAAAAAAATAAACTTTGTTCCCATTCCCAAATAAGTTGATTTTTTTTTCCCATTTCCTAATTTTCCCTTAAATTAATTGTAGAATAAATTTTAAATTCAATTTAGAGAAAAATTATGAATCAAAATGATAAAAATAAGGAAAATAAAATACTAGAAAATAAATTTTCAAAGCTCTTTTAACAATTTTGTCTCTAAATGGGTCAATTTTTAATCATTTTTTTAATCCCAATTAAACCACAAATGACCCATAATCACCTTAAGAATTATTAAATAAAATAAAACATGAAAAATTAAATTATTTGAATAATTTCAAAGATGAAAATAATTATAATTAAAATTTAATTTTTAAAAAATATCCCAAAATTTTCATTTATTCCAAATTAAGGATAATTACAAAAATATTATCTAAAACACACAAAATTAACCAAAATCCAATACTAAAAATGCTCAAATAAAGGGAATAGAAATGGAAAAAAATTCATGATTATCAGTCTTTTAACACTTCTTTGAATCCTACAGCATCATAAAATAAGATCATAAGCCACTGGTTACATGACCTCAAAAACAAAGTGCTCTCTTGAACCATAAAATTTCATTTTGTTAGATATGCTGGCTTCCCAAGAGGAGGGGTGAATTAGGAAGTTTAAAATTTTCTGCAAAAGTCAAGAGGGTGATAAAGGCAAAAGTGCCAGTAAAACAGAGTATAAAAGAATAGCAAAGTAAAAGCAGTAAAAAAGAAGGAAAGACACAAATTTTTATCCTGATTCGTCTCTCTATCTTGACCTACATCCATTCCCCAAGCAACAATTGGAGATTTTCCACTATTTTGTAAGAATTCAGTGGGCTTCTTGTAATTGTCTCAGTACAACTTTGATGCTCTATTCTTAGAGTTTACAACCTCACTCTTTGCACTCTAGATAAGTGCTTCCCAAATCTCTTGTAATATCCCCTCACAAGAAAATCTTTCTTCCAGATGAAGATAAGATTGATTACAATAAATGAACTCTTTAATTTAGAGTATATATAAAAGTTGAAGTACAGAAGAATGAAGTATGTGAGAGTAAGAGACTTTGACTTAAGAATTTGACAGAGTTTCAGTATATACAATGTAAAATCATTACCCACAACTTCAAATGTAGTTCTATTTATACATTTATGTCTTAACTATACAATAGAGACAACATCTAGCCGTTAGAGTCGTTACCCAACGGTTAATCTAAAAAAACTATCCATTCACCAACCGCATTTAATGCTTCTGACACTCAAAGTTCTAATTTTGGCTGGTCAACAGACGAATTTCGTAGAGACCAAAAGCTAAAAGACTTCAATGTTGAATTTCAAAGTTCGTATATTATAAAGCAAAGTTCAAATTTTCATCTTTGAAGAATGTTTCTATGTTGGAATATACGAATTTTCAAGTTAAAGTACTTCTGGTAAGTGTAAACAATTATCTCATATTGCTACAGTGCCTTCGAAGTTTGAATTTTGGTGCCCAAAATTCGTCTGTCAGTGAACAGCCCAATAAGGCACAATAATTCATCTTTTCAAAATTTGGATTTTCAAGATTCAAAGTTTGTCTGTCAGAAAGAGCTCTTATCAGACTTAATTCAAAGTTTGAATTTCTGAAAACCAACATTCGTATGTCAACAGATTATCATAACAGACTTGCAAGCTTTGTTTCTAAAATTCGAATTTTCATAATGAAAGTTCGTCTGTCAGTAAGCTAATTTTGGACGGTGATCTGTTTACGGTTACTGCATGCAGGATACTGTGGTTCAAGCTAAACTACCTAGTGTAGTTTATCTGGATAAGCCTCATAATCACACTGAGTCTCATAATCACACCCATATGCTAAATCTACTTGGTTACATTCTTCTAAATGTTTGTTGTGTTGATGGGAAAAGTTCAAAGTCTTGGTGTGTGATAGGATATCATTTTGGTCATAATGTTAGGCTTTTTATGATGTTGTAGAGTGTTAGAAGCTTCCTAATACTGTTTCGATTTGGGGAGGAATAGAAAATATCATGAGTTTTAGTTTATGTCCGAAAGATGTTTGTTATGCCCCTTGAAACATGCTTTTGGGATGATGTTATACCTCTTGGTGTATTTTAATGGTCTTACATATCATATGCATGAATTGGGTCATTTAGGCAAAGCTTGGGGTGTTGTGGTACTGATTCTCTTGTCTTGCTTGAGCTTAATGAAATGCTCATTCAACTTTGGTTTTGTATGAGAAGGCATGTTTCAAGTGTTGCATTAATGTTCCTGTTGCAAGCTTCAAGTCATGCCCTTTATACTTTACTTTGTTATTCTAGACTTGTCTTTACTGTCACAAACTCATTGGTTCTATTGAGAAAGATGATCATATGACTATGTTTTTTTTTGCATTTGATGATTGGTTGCGAGACAGTACATGTCCATTTGATTTCAGGCCTCTCAAGTGGTCATATGACCTTGTGTTTCTGGCCTAACATTGAGTTGGTCATTGTGTGATTATATGTAGTTATAATGATGAGAAAGGGCCACACCTCTATGACTCTCCATGTTAAAAAAATGTAGTTTAGTATGCTACAGGTTCATGTTCTGATTTATGCCCATAAATGAATTATTTTCCAATATTCTTTCCATTTAAAGGTTGGGTTTGTGTGTTGCACCTATCATATATGTGTTGCATTCCTAAACTGGACTTTGTAGCCACTGGTTCACACACTGAAATTTCACTTTAGCCGTTAAATATTTAAGCTCCATTTTGGTAAATAAAAGATCCATATGGTTTTGGGTTTGGGTGAAAAAACTCCCTTTTTGCTGATAAGCATTGTATATTCGCACCACTTGATTCATAAAACATTCTCACTACATTTGGCTTCTATATGGAACTTTAGATATCTGTGAGGGAGTATTGGGACTTTGAAAGGGGGTATCATAATTTGTTGGTCAAGAACATTGTGTGCCATGTTAATTGTTTAAACTTGGGTTGATGTGGAGTCACATGAAACTTGGGCTATGTCTGTCATGCTTTTGGGCTGTAGTGTCATATACAATTTAAATTTTAAGGATTGACATTATGAGAATACCTGAATTTCTAGTTGATAAGGAATCCTAACCTCCTTTTATTTTTCTATGAGCATCACGGGGGGCGTGGATCAAGTTAAGAAAAACTCAAGGTCATCGTCATCAAGCCAAGCATGGGAAATAGAAGCCATCATCTTTCAAGCAAAGGAGAAAGAGAAGTAGATTTAGTTTGTTTCTTTATCTCATCTACTATAAATATGTTTGTGATAATATCGGAAGTAATGTATTCTGTACATTAACACACCATCACAAAGCCTTACCTGTTCACAAATATTTATCACAATATATTCTTTGCTTTACTTTTAAACTTTGGTCACGAAGGTTTTAGAACTTTCACAGATCTTAAAACAATTACACTGTGCGAGCCTATGGGGCTGCACAAGTAAATTAATAAGGTTCACTTATAATAATAGGTTCCAATGATTTTTCCAATTTATTTTCCCATTGAAAATAAATAAATAACTCTTTATTGTATAAACCTTTATATATTAAACAAAACAACAATATTTAGCGATTTTACTTAAAAAAATAATAATATAAATAATTGACTTAATAACTATACCATGTGAAGTTTTTGGAACACACGCAAGTATTCGGGTTTACTGAGTTATCGCGTGAGATTGCGAATCCATGTAGGTATATCAGTTAAATAACCTTCTTTTAAGAAAATAACTATATTTAAAAAAAATAAAATAATGTAACAAGTTCTTCAAATTTTATTTTAAAATATCTAATGGCACTTTAAAGTACAATAAAATCTTCATACCACGAAGTTTATAACTTTTGTAGGTAAATAAGGAATCAATCTATCGGGTATGACTGCGAGTTTGCAACAGGTGGATCGGTTTTCATTTTCTTTTAAAGAAAAATTCCCAAAAGTATAAAAATATATCATTTTTAAAAATCAAAAAAATGAAAGAAATATTATCAAAACAAAATAAAATAAGAGTAAGTAAGTGGAATTAAATTATCTTTTACAAATTAAAACACACCAACTCAATATCAGAAAATTGTTTTGTTTGCAAAAAGTTAAATTATTTTCAAATAACTTTCTCTTATCACTAAAGTTTATAATTAAAAAAAGATATCAACCAACTGACACGCATCTTTAGATCCGAACTACGTGAACTTTAATCCCCATCGAAGGGTATGTAGGCCCCAGGTTCTGATCCTGAAACAAGTTCGCCTTTGTAAATAAATAAATATTTTTTGATTTATTTTCTTAAATTCCTTTTCCTCATTTTTTTCCTAAATCTCCTTAATTTCTAATTTAAGTTACTCTCTTTATTTTGTTTTCCAAATTTCCCAAATTTCTTTTTTCTCTACCCTTATTCTCGCATGTAATTGATAAAAGGAAAACAAAAATACTTTTAAAACCATATTAAAAAACACAATCAACGTAAGGTAATCATTTTAAGGAACAGGTGTCATGGGGTGCCTAATACTTTCCCCATGCAGAATCGACTCCCGAACCCAACTCTAATGATGCAGACCATCCTTTCCCTCATAATTTTGGCTGCAACTCCTCACAAGTCCGTTTTCGCTAGAAAATTCGAT
The DNA here is from genome assembly GCA_026686845.1 of Adenanthera pavonina. Classification (NCBI taxonomy): domain Eukaryota; kingdom Viridiplantae; phylum Streptophyta; class Magnoliopsida; order Fabales; family Fabaceae; genus Adenanthera; species Adenanthera pavonina. The sequence goes on along the minus strand of JAIVEN010000019.1, from coordinate 1,385,365 downwards.
TTGTTCTTCCTTTTTCCTTTCGTTGCATTTTTCTGTGTGCGACACATATGAAAATTCGTCTTTCAGAGAATCAATAAAGTGAACATGTTACAATAGACGAATTTTGATTCAAAAATTCAAATTTTAACATTTTGTAAAGAATTTTCAACATGCATATTTTGAGAAATAGCGATTCGTACAATAGTCATGTTGAACAGAGACCATATTTGCATTTCATTTTTGAAAATTCGAATTTTTGTTGTTCAACAAACAAATTTCTAAGGATAGAAGAGTACTATTATAGTGTGCGGCCAACTGAAATTCATCTGATGGGTATCCAAATTTGAATGTTGAACATGCTAACTTCTCAAAAACATAGTTTAGTCATCGAAATTCATCTAATGAACATCTAAAATGCGAATTTCAACTTTCTGAACTTATAGAACAAATCCAGATGCTCAGATTTTTGGCTTTCTTTTTCATTTTTTGATTGTGCCATCCTGATTAGCTCCATTATATGGTTCTATTAACATTTGAACTTGTGAGGAGCACCTGCAACTCATATCAAACACACTCCAATGCTAAAGTTAGGATTGATTTAATATCAAAAACTCTAATTTAGATAGATATAAGGACATACTTACAGTTCATTGGGATTTACCATACCCAATTCTCTTCTGATTTTACGATGTCTATCTTCTGGAAGGGGCTTTGTCAGAATGTCAGCAACTTGATCCTCGGTAGGGATGTATTCTAATTTGATTTCTCCTTTCAAAACATGGTCCCTTACAAAGTGATGCCGAACTTTAATATGATTTGTCCTTGAATACATGATAGGATTCTTTGTGATGTTGATAGCACTTTGATTATCACACATTATTGGTATTTCCTTCATCTCAATCTCAAGATCTTCAAGCTGCTACTTCATCCAAATGACTTGAGTACAACAGCTGCCAGCTGCAACATATTCAGCTTCTGCAGTGGATAGAGCCACACTGTTTTGTTTCTTGCTGAACCATGAAACCAAGGATCCTCCAAGGAACTAACATGTTCCCCTTGTGCTTTTTCTGTCAGTTTTGGATCCAGCAAAGTCAGTATCAATGTATCCAATGAGATCTTCTCCATTACCCTTTGGGTACCAAAGTCCCATCTGTGATGTTCCAATTAGATATCTGAAGATGCGTTTCACAGCAGTTACATGGGTTTCTTTGGGACATAATTGGAACCTTGCACACATACAAATACTGAACATGATGTCAGGTCTGCTAGCTGTTAGGTATAGCAGAGATCCAATCATTCTTGTATATTGAGTTACGTCAAAAGTTTTCCCTCCTTCATCCATATCAAGCTTTGTTGCAGTAGCCATAGAAGTTTCCATTGACTTGGTTTTTTCCATGCCAAACTTTTTCAGCAACTCTTTCAGATATTTTGATTGATTGAGGAAGATATTATCACCACATTGCTTAATTTGCAGTCCAAGGAAGAAGTTAAGCTCACCCATCATTGACATTTCGAATTCACCTGCATTAGCTTAAAGAAGTTCTTGCAAAGAGATTCATTAATAGCATCAAATATAATATCATCAACATAAATTTGAACAATAAGTAAGTCTTTGTTTTCTTTCTAAGTGAATAAAGTAGTATCTACTTCCCTTTATTGAACCCCTTCTCAGTTAGAAAATTGCTTAGCCTTTCATACCATACTCTAGGAGCTTGTTTTAAATTGTAAAGAGCTTTCTTTAGTTTATAAACATGGTTTTGGAGAGTCCTCAAATCTTGGAGCTTGGTCTATATAAACCTCTTCCATGATATATCTATTCAGAAAAGCACTTTTCACATCCATTTGATATAACATTATGTTTCTCATGCATGCATAGGCCAATAGAATTCTAATTGCTTACAACCTTGCAACTAGAGCAAAGGTTTTCTCAAAATCAATACCTTATTCTTGATTATATCCTTTGGCAACCAGTCTTGTTTTATTTCAAATTATTGTTCATGATTCATCAAGTTTATTTCTGAAGACCCATTTAGTGCTAATGATAGGGTGATTTTTAGGTCTAGGCACTAAATCCCACACTTGATTTCTTTCAAATTGATTTAATTCATCTTGCATGGCCAGAATCCAGTATTCATCAGTTAAGGCTTCTTCAGCACACTTAAGTTCAATTTGAGAAATAAAAGCACAGTTGATCATCTGATCCCTTAGCTGTTTTCTGATTTTAACTTTCTCTTGAACATCCCCAATAACTTGATCAACAGGAAGATTCCTTTGATATCTCCAAGCTCTGGGGAGCTCTTGAGATATATCTTCATTATTCTCATCCTCAAAGTCTTTCTCCTAAATAGATTCAGATACTTTTGGAGGTTCAGTTTTACCTTCTTCAGAGAGGTCTAAGTTCTTAAAATTCGAAATAAAATCATCTTCATCAATGACATGCTTGGAAACTATTTTATTTTCAATAAACACAACATGCACAAATTCCTTTACAGATTTAGTCTTTTTATTGAAAACTCTATATTTTACTCCTACTACAATAGCCCAGAAATATACCTTCATCAGATTTGGCACAAACTTACCTAGATTCTCCTTTCCATTGTTGTTGATGAAATATTTACAGCCGAATACATGTAGATGTGAAAGGTTTGATTTCTTTCCTTTGTACAGCTCATAAGAAGTCTTCCCCAGAATTGGTCTGATGTAGGCTCTGTTAATGATATAACTTGCTGTGTTTACTACATCAGCCCAGAATACTTGAGAGAGTTCCTTTTTATTCAGCATTGCTCTTACCATTTCTCCAATTGTTCTATTCTTCCTTTCCACCACTCCATTCTCCTAAGGAGTTCTTGGAGTTGAGAAGTTGTGATCAATTCCATGTTCATCACAGTACTCCAAAAAGCATGAATTTTCAAATTCTCCTCCATGATCAAACCTGATAGACACAATAGAAGTACATTTCTCATTTTGCACTTTCTTAGCTAAGGTTACAAATGCATCAAACATTTCACTTTTGGAAGAAAGAAACAATATCCAGGTAAATCTAGAGTAATTATCCATAATCACAAGAATATACAGATTTCCACCAATACTTTTTACTCTAGATGAATCTATCAGATCCATATGCAATAGTTGTATTGGTCTAGTGTGGTGACTGTATTTTTAGATTTAAAAGATAATTTAGTTTGTTTTCCTTTAAGGCATGCATCACATTCTGTCTTTTTCAAAATAGATTTTTGGTAAGCCAGTGACTAACTCATTCTTAACCAGTTTTAACAATTGGTTCATGTTAACATATGTCATTCTTCTATGCCACAACCAACTATCATTATCTTGAGTAATTAAACAGACATAATCTAAGGAAGGAAGTTCATCAAGATCAATAGTATAGCAGTTACCATCCCTTTGAGCCTTGAGGATTACTTTGTGATCATTTTTTCGGATGACCAAGTAAAACTTTGAGTCAAATAGTACCCAGTTACCTTTGTCACATGTTTGACTCACACTTAACAGATTGTGATTGAGGTTAATTACAAACAGTACATCTTCAATAGATGTTTCAGGATTCTTACCCACAATGCCAATTCCAACAATTTTGCCGTATTGATCACCTCCAAATGTCATCTTTCCTCCCTTTTTGTCTCTAAGGGTGATGAACTTCTTCTTATCATCAGTCACATGACTTGAGTAGGCACTGTCCATATATCATTTGTTGCTCTTTTTTGCTTTAAGACAAATCTACAACACAAAGTTTAGAGTTTCTTTTTAGGTACCCAAATTTGTTTGGGTCCTTTTCTATCAGTGGCATTTTCCCTAGATACAAATGTACCTTTAGGAACCCATTTTACCTTCCTATCAAGTCCATTTTTCTTCAATGCACATGAAATGGAAATGTGTCCCTTCTTGTTACAGAAGTGACAGGTAGTAAAGGAGTTGCTGAATTGTGATGTAGGAAGAAAGCAATGCAGATAATATTTTTTTTTCACATATTTTGGTTAAATATAGGATTCAATGCTATTTGAGATGTGATCTTTCTTTTTATGCCCATTAGCATGCACAAAATTCCTCATATACAGATTTTGATTTTTTTTTTAATCTTTTCTTTTACTGCACAAGGATCATAGCCAAGTCCAGCTTTTCCTTGTGTGATTCTCTGACTTCCCATTAAAGCAAACAACATATCTTTACCCTTAGTAAGTTTAGCCATGCCTTTCAGTAGATAGTCATTAGTTTTCTTTAATTCAATACATGATGTACAACAGTCAGATTCAATTTTATGCAGAGATGCAATGTCAGAAATATTGCACCGAGATTCTAACTTCTTAATCTTTTTCTTAGCCTGTTTTAGTTCTTTAGCTGTCTTAATAAAGCCATCATGTAGTTCATAAAATGCATCAAGTTATTTAGAATAGGAAGGTTTAGATTCATATACCTCATCATCATTATCACTGTTGGATGGGATTTGAGTTTCTTCAGATGCAAGTGCCATCAAACAGATATTGGCAATTTCATCTTCATCATCTTCTTTTACATCTAAGCTGTTGTCCCAGATTGATGAGTTGTATGCCCTCTTCTTCTTCCTCTTGTCAGCAGCTTTCTTTTCTTTCTCTTGCTTCTTTAGGAATTGTGGACAGTCCCATTTGATGTACCCTTGCTTCTTGCATTCGTAGCAAGTGATAGGCTCTTTTCCTTCTTTCTTGCTGTCTCCAGCTGCTCCTTTCTTGAGGAATCTTTCGTTTCTTTTCTTATAGTAAAATCTTCCAAATTTTCTAACCATCATAGCCAGAGTTTCTTCATCTAATTCATCTCCATCATCAGATTCTTCTTCTTTCTCTTCAGCAGCTTTTAGAGCAAGACTCTTCTTTTTCCTGTCTTGTCCTCCTTCCTTAAGAACCTTTATCTTTCCCTCATATTCTTTAAGGCTACCGAAGAGGGCTATGACAAAAGCCATTGATTCTCCTATAACTTCCTCTATTGCTATTACTTTGGGTTGTCACTCCAGAAGAAGAGCTCTAAGGATTTTTTCTTATCTTTTCTGGCTGAGTGTACTCCTTGCTAAGACTCTTTAATTGATTCACAATGAGGGTGAATCTCTTTTATAGCTCTTTGATGCTCTCACCTTCCACCATTCTGAAACTTTCGTATTCACCAATGTAGGAGTTCAATTTGTTCTCTCTTACTCCAGTGGTTCCTTCATGAGCGATTTCTAAAGTGTCCCATATACCCATGGCTGTGGAATATTGTGACACTCTATAGAATTCGTCTCGATTTAATGCACTGACCAGGTAGTGTTTTTCCTTAAAGTTTAGCAAGACTCTTCTCTTATCTTCCTCATTCCACTCGTTCTCTAGCTTCTCCTTGTATTTTTCATCATCCTGCAGTTTCATTGGGACAAAGTCTCCTTTCTAAATGACAGACCAGTTGTCCAGATCAATAGACTGATGATGGATTTGCATTCTCATCTTCCAGTATCTTAGCTTCTCCTTGTATTATAAATAAGGAATATAGAAGTATTAAAATAGGAGTAAAATTAGAAGAAAAATATCCAATACCTATATTTTTCTTCTAATTTTACTTCTATATTTAATACTTCCATTGATTTGAACACAATGAGGGCATATCTCAAGCACCTAGAAAATATAAAGTAGTGGAGGAACTTGACTCAAAAGATTTAGAAAATGATCAGTTAAAACCTTAGAGGAACTGGTCTCTAGATCCCTAGTTATAATGACGTCCATAAGGTTGATAACTCCTCACGGTAGGTCAGATGAAATCAGATGAGAAAAATGAGGGAGAGATAGAAAATAAGGGAGAGAAAAGAAATAATTCAGTAAATACTTACTGAAAAACTCACAATAATATTATTCCACTATTTTTTGAAGAAAATGCATTACATAGAGGCTTTTATATAGGTAAAACAAGAAAACTCTAATCCTAAAACAACTGTACCCAAATAATCCTAATAGATCTAAAAAATCTAAAATATATATCTAATTATAAAAAATCCTAATAATAAAAATGAAAATTCAAAGAAATTGATATCTAATCCTAATACTATTAAATAATTTTTTAAATTCAAATCTAAGAAATCTCTTAGAAGATATCTGATAGATTTTATTTCTTATAATGTAAATCTAACTAATAACTTTGACTCCAAGAAAATACAAATTGGAAACTAACGAAATAAAAATGAATAAATAAATAAATGAAAGGGATCATATGGGTAGCACTTAAGAATCTTTAACATGCCTTATTGATTTTTATTATTCCCCCTTTCATCGAAAAGATTCGTTCCTGAATCTTTACCACTTTAGAATTAATTTGGATGTGCTTCTTTTGTTTCAATCTCCATATATGCTTTTATTTCGCCATATATCTAAAGATAAAAACACTAATATTTTTTTTAAATAACTTTTTTTAACACTTTTTTTTCTTTTCAATGTGCTTTTTTACATGAATTTTTTTTAATAACTTCACAAACAAGAAGAAGACAAGGGAAATAAGATGTAGAGATGAAGAAAGCGGTAAGATGATAAGAAGATGTTAGGTTGACTGGTCACCCAAGAGGGGGGGTGAATTGGGTGATGCTAGATTTTCGCTCTTTTGGATCACAACCCAATTTCACTAAGAGTACAGCAAAACAGGAATAAACAGAGGTGGTTGTGTGCAGTAGCTAAGTAGAGAAGACGAAGAACAATACACAATGATTTATACTGGTTCAGCCCAATCACTTGGCCTACATCCAGTCCCCAAGCCACCACTTGAGATTTTCCACTATATCCCACAGGTTTGATTCGGGCACCTGTGAAGCCTCAGTACATTCCCACAAGTTTCAGTAGGCACTTGTGAAGCCACTCTCCTCACACCCTTACAAGATGTGTAAATCCCTTAGTGTTTCCCCACACTAAGATTCTACCCAGAATATGTAGAAAGAAATGTTTACAGAATGAAAACTCTCTTGAAGAGTAGATAATACATTGAAAGTTCACTCTATTGAGGTGGGTTTTTCAAACAATGCTGAGATAAAAGGATTTTACAAGTTGTAGCAGCATTTTCGCATAAACTCTCTTAATATTATTACCCATGAGTTCAAATGAAGTTATATTTATAGTTTTGTAGTGTAATTAGACGTTAGATACAAGATCTAGCCGTTAGAGATGTTACCCAACGGTTTACTCTGCAAAACTAGCCGTTACCAACTTTATTTAATGTTGCTGACATACTGAAATTCGAATTTTGGATGTTAACAGACGAATTTCGAAGGAACCGAAGGTTAAAGCTTTTAACGTTGAAATAGCGAAGTTCGTCTGTTCATAAAGTGAAATTCGAATTTTGAAACTTAGAAAACATTTCCACGTTGTGACATACGAATTTTCAAGAAGAAAGTTTTTCTGTTAAGTGTGAACAGTGTTTTCAATTTGCTACAGTGCCCTCGAAATTCGAATTTTGGAAGCCCAAAATTCGTCTGTCCACTGAACGTTCAAAGAGGCACAGTAGATCACTTTCTTCGAAATTCGAATTTTGAAAGGGTGAAGTTCGTCTGTCAGAGAGCAGTTTTGAAACTTAAATTATTCTTGATCTCAGATGAACTTTAACATTGTTCCAGAAGTGTTTTCTTGTTTCTGGAATTGTGGAATTCGAATTTTGAAAGTGGAAAGTTTTTTGTTGGTTGTTTCAGAAGTATTTCCATGTTTCTGCAATCGCGAAATTCGAATTTTCAAAGTGGAAATTCGTCTGTTGGTTGTTTCAGAAGTGTTTTCACGTTTCTGCAATCGCGAAATTCGAATTTTCAAAGTGGAAATTCGTCTGTTGGACCTGAAGTTCGAATTTTGCAAGTTAAAATTCGTCTGTCAGTGGCAAGCTCAATTCTGCACGAAGGTTCTCTTCGAAATTCGAATTTCGGAGGCCCGAAATTCGTCTGTCGCAACGGAACCTACGTAACTTCGAATTTTGCACTATAGACAATTTTGCAGAAGCTATAACTCTCTCATTTTAACTCCAAATTAAGCAAATGACCTATGGTTGGAAAGCTCTGAATGTCTACTTTAAAATGAAACAAGTTTTACTTCAAAAACAAACGTGTTTTGTGAGATATGATCGAAATAGTGATAAGAGGTCAAAACTGAAAATTCATATCTCACTACTCAACTTTAAATAACCATAAGTTTTTCATATGACTTTCATTTTGAGTGAAATATCCTTCTTTGAAAAGCTTATTAAGTATAATTTCATATGAAATAAGTTTTACATCAAAGCCATATGTATTTTGAGAGATATATTAAAAATACTAAGCAAAGGTCAAACTCCAGATTCTTGAAAACCAGATGCCTGACTTGAAATTCGAATTTCAACACCTGAAATTCGTCTGTCAGAGGTGATATCTCTGGAACTTCAAATTTCAGTCAGCAAAGTTCATATTTTCACAAAGTATATGAAGTTTAACTTCTCAAAATTCGTCTGTCATCAGAGTTTTTCAAATCTAACTTATGCTAACATCATATTTACTTAATCTAGCTCATTTAAAGCATATGGTAAGAAGATTAAGTGATTTTCAAAGATTAATCCCACCTCAAGACCCAAGTAAGACCCAAGTGAAAATAAAATATACCTAGTGACTAGGTCTTCAAATGTTGAGTTCCACTTTCACTTGGACATTTCCTTCTTGGCATGCTCCCTTCTGATCTTCCATTTTTGGAGCATCCTTTCTTTTCTTCTTTCTTGAGTGAATGCTCACTCTTCTTACTTGGACCAACCTATATTTAATATATTACACTTACAAACCAAGTAGTTAGTCCAGTTTATATATCCAACTTATATTATTCATTATAAAAGTACAGTTGATATATTTACACATAGCATGATATATGTATTATAATCATAATTAAATACATGCTAATATGTATTTTACTTCTTTAAGGAACATTATATATGTCAGATACATATAATGCATTTGTTCCTTATTACTCTATATTTGTCATCATCAAAACTTATATTATACTAAACCTTACAATCTCCCCCTTTTTGATGATGACAAATCACTAGTGAAAAGTATGCTTAATAAATGATTAACACATATAATGCAGTTTAAGTCAGATAATTCCAGATTAAGCATATGCATATTTTTCACCCAACTTCTCCCCCTATTTGACATCAACAAAAAGGTTTGAAAAGTAACAAGTATTTCTTCTCCCCTTATTTGTAAGATTATACCAGTAAGTATAGATGTCTGAGTTGTTTCAAGCACATATAAAAACACAAACTGAAATATAAATTATCATCAAAACTTATTATGCACTGTATGTTCAGACTGTGTCTAATTTTTACTGATATCAAAATTAATATCAATTGTTACCAATCATTTTCAAAATTGATACCAATGGATAGTGATATTCAAACTAATATCAGTTGTTGCTTGAAAAGTATTATGATACCAAATGTTATGATGCTTCTTGTCAAGATGATCATGATATTCAAGTATCACAAGAGGTATCTCAGTGTTATAGAGTTGTTGCCTTCTTCCTTTAGGATCAAGGAGAGATGTTGAGGCATCATTTTCTCCTTTTAGCAAGTTAAGATCAAGCAACAGAACTCTTTAGAATAAAATGAGGTGAGCTAAAGCATAAACAACTTAATTTCAGAAAATGCTCCCCCTCAATCTATGTATTTTATAAAGATAAAACCAAGAAAGCATAATGCATCAAAGGAGCATGTTTATTCAATCAATACATGATGTAGGCATTATGATTCAAGTTTTTCTTTTAAAATCAAAAAGATCCTTTTAAAAGCCTTTACACGCAAATTTATAGGCTCCCCCTAAGCATGAGCATTTATTCAAATATGTATGCTTTTCAAATCATGGCTTAAATCAAAATCAGTATACAAGGGAAATTTTTGAAAAGCACAAAAAAAAAATGGACTTATGCAAATATTGAACTTCACAGTAAGCATCATCATATTTAAATAATTTCATCATTTGAACAAGGACTATACTTTATTTCAATAACCTCAAATAATAGCACCAACCAAGCATATATATGAAAATTTGTTGAACACTTACAAACCAGCTTGGTTAATAGCTAATTTCTTCCCTTTTCAGTATGATTCCAATTGAGTGCATCAGATACTTCATCTTTGTGAGGTTTTCACCATTTAGCTCAAGGAGTATCTGCAAGAACAAAGAAAATATCTTTTTCTTTTTTTGGTACCCTTTCTGACTTGGGTCCACTAAGGGTCAGTTTGAACATTTTTCAAGTATATATGGGACCAGAGTTCAATCTTACCCAGTTATATATATATGACGCAATAATTGAAAAGGGGTAAGGGTCAAAGATTATTTCCTTATTATTCTTGGCTTGTATGCAGTGTAGTATTCCTCATGTCTTCTTTTTGCATACATGCCAATGCCTCTTGAATTTCTGCTCTTTCTCTTCTCAAGGTCAGTAGTATGGTTTCCATTTGAGTTGATTCCTTGAGATGAGAGAGATAATTGCTTCCAGTGCTTCTCCATGTGATTTGCAGTTGCAGTTTTGGAGTTCTGAGAAGCTTTCCTTTTCAGCGTCCTCTTTCTTGTACCAATGTATTCTTTCTTCTTGGATTGGTTCTGTATACATGAAACACAAGAGGAAAATTTTGGTACCCACTTGTTTTTGGGTCCAGAAGGGTTAATGGTATTCTTTGGAACCCATTTCATGCTTTTACTCAAACCATTTTTTCTTATGCTGCACAGATAAGCAATATGACCATTTTTACCACAATATGTGCATGATGGTGAGTTAGGCATTATATTAGGCACCAAGAATTTCGAACAGGATTTATTTTTCCCTTTGGACTCACTCCTATAGCCAGCACCAAACTTGTCAAACTCAGAATTCTGTTTGCCAAGTGAAATATTCAACTTATCCTTTTCTTGGGTGAGATTGGCTATTACTCTAGTCAATTCCTCTTTTTCTTTGTTTAATATATCACATGTAAAACAAGAGGAAGTGTATGTGTGAGTTTCATAGATATTTTTGAGATCATTTATTTTATGTTTATATGACTCCTTTTCAGTCTTTTCCAATTGCAAATCATTTTCTAAGGAAATCACTTTCTTTTTATTGAGTGCAAGTTCTTTAGCTAATCTAATTAATTCATCATGCATTTCATTGTAAGCAACTTGCAACTCATCAACAGAGAAATCAGAATCAGATTCAGAGTCAGAATTTGATACCTCATCATTGGATAGTGCCATCAAGCATGGATAGGTATCCTCATCGTCTTCATCTGAACTATTGCCCCAGATTGCAGAGGTATATGCCACTTTAGCTTTTTCACTTTTCCTTTCTGCATATCTTCCTCCTTGCCTCTTTGACTGATACTTCAACTTATTTGCATGGCAGGAGTGCCTTTGTTCCTGAAGCTCCTTCCTTTTGATTTTGAGGAATTTTCCAAATCTGATGATCAACTCTTTTAGCTCTTCCTCATCATCATCATCATCATCACTGCTGCTATCATCACTTTCATCATCAGTATTATCATCTTCTGAGCTCTGTGATGTAGTAGCTTTGAAAATCAGCATTTTTCCTTTGTTTTGCTGCTCCCATAGAAGGTCTAGTCTTCCTTCATATTCAGCAAGGCTTCCAAACAATGTAGTGACAGATTGATATGATTCTCCTCTTGTTTCTTCAATAGCTGTCACTTTTGGTTGCCATTCTTTGGGTAGAGCTCTGAGTATTTTACATACTTGCTCTCTTTGTGTATAGCTCTTTCCCAAAGCTGAAAGATGATTAACAATGTGAGTAAAACGAATTTGAAATTCTTTAATGGACTCACCATTGTTCATCTTGAAGGCTTCATATTCAGCTGTGAGAGAGTTGAGCCTATTCTCCTTGACTCCCTTGGTTCCTTCATGAGCAATCTCTAGAGCATCCCACATTTCCTTTGCTGTGTTACAATCTGACACTCTGAAAAATTCGTCTTGTGAAAGTGCACTTACCAAGGAGTGCTTTGCTATGAAGTTTAGCAGGACATTTCGCTTATCCACACCATCCCACTCTGCTTCTGGCTTCTTTCTGTATGTGCCATCATTTTGCATTTTCTTTGGCACAAAGTCACCCTTCTGTATAACAGACCAGATATCTAGGTCTATAGATTGAAGATAAATCTGCATCCTCATCTTCCAGTATCCATAGTGTTCACCATTGAAGCCTGGAGGTCTGTTGACATTGTTCCCCTGTGGCAGTATGTTCTCTCCAAAACCAGTCATTTTGCTCCCGGATGATTAGATCCTTTGCTGGGAGTCCTAGCTCTGATACCAATTGTTAGGTTGACTGGTCACCCAAGAGGGGGGGTGAATTGGGTGATGCTAGATTTTCGCTCTTTTGGATCACAACCCAATTTCACTAAGAGTACAGCAAAACAGGGATAAACAGAGGTGGTTGTGTGCAGTAGCTAAGTAGAGAAGATGAAGAACAATACACAATGATTTATACTGGTTCAGCCCAATCACTTGGCCTACATCCAGTCCCCAAGCCACCACTTGAGATTTTCCACTATATCCCACAGGTTTGATTCGGGCACCTGTGAAGCCTCAGTACATTCCCACAAGTTTCAGTAGGCACTTGTGAAGCCACTCTCCTCACACCCTTACAAGATGTGTAAATCCCTTAGTGTTTCCCCACACTAAGATTCTACCCAGAATATGTAGAAAGAAATGTTTACAGAATGAAAACTCTCTTGAAGAGTAGATAATACATTGAAAGTTCACTCTATTGAGGTGGGTTTTTCAAACAATGCTGAGATAAAAGGATTTTACAAGTTGTAGCAGCATTTTCGCATAAACTCTCTTAATATTATTACCCATGAGTTCAAATGAAGTTATATTTATAGTTTTGTAGTGTAATTAGACGTTAGATACAAGATCTAGCCGTTAGAGATGTTACCCAATGGTTTACTCTGCAAAACTAGCCGTTACCAACTTTATTTAATGTTGCTGACATACTGAAATTCGAATTTTGGATGTTAACAGACGAATTTCGAAGGAACCGAAGGTTAAAGCTTTTAACGTTGAAATAGCGAAGTTCGTCTGTTCATAAAGTGAAATTCGAATTTTGAAACTTAGAAAACATTTCCACGTTGTGACATACGAATTTTCAAGAAGAAAGTTTTTCTGTTAAGTGTGAACAGTGTTTTCAATTTGCTACAGTGCCCTCGAAATTCGAATTTTGGAAGCCCAAAATTCGTCTGTCCACTGAACGTTCAAAGAGGCACAGTAGATCACTTTCTTTGAAATTCGAATTTTGAAAGGGTGAAGTTCGTCTGTCAGAGAGCAGTTTTGAAACTTAAATTATTCTTGATCTCAGATGAACTTTAACATTGTTCCAGAAGTGTTTTCTTGTTTCTGGAATTGTGGAATTCGAATTTTGAAAGTGGAAAGTTGTTTGTTGGTTGTTTCAGAAGTATTTCCATGTTTCTGCAATCGCGAAATTCGAATTTTCAAAGTGGAAATTCGTCTGTTGGTTGTTTCAGAAGTGTTTTCACGTTTCTGCAATCGCGAAATTCGAATTTTCAAAGTGGAAATTCGTCTGTTGGACCTGAAGTTCGAATTTTGCAAGTTAAAATTCGTCTGTTAGTGGCAAGCTCAATTCTGCACGAAGGTTCTCTTCGAAATTCGAATTTCGGAGGCCCGAAATTCGTCTGTCGCAACGGAACCTACGTAACTTCGAATTTTGCACTATAGACAATTTTGCAGAAGCTATAACTCTCTCATTTTAACTCCAAATTAAGCAAATGACCTATGGTTGGAAAGCTCTGAATGTCTACTTTAAAATGAAACAAGTTTTACTTCAAAAACAAACGTGTTTTGTGAGATATGATCGAAATAGTGATAAGATGTCAAAACTGAAAATTCATATCTCACTACTCAACTTTAAATAACCATAAGTTTTTCATATGACTTTCATTTTGAGTGAAATATCCTTCTTTGAAAAGCTTATTAAGTATAATTTCATATGAAATAAGTTTTACATCAAAGCCATATGTATTTTGAGAGATATATTAAAAATACTAAGCAAAGGTCAAACTCCAGATTCTTGAAAACCAGATGCCTGACTTGAAATTCGAATTTCAACACCTGAAATTCGTCTGTCAGAGGTGATATCTCTAGAACTTCAAATTTCAGTCAGCAAAGTTCATATTTTCACAAAGTATATGAAGTTTAACTTCTCAAAATTCGTCTGTCATCAGAGTTTTTCAAATCTAACTTATGCTAACATCATATTTACTTAATCTAGCTCATTTAAAGCATATGGTAAGAAGATTAAGTGATTTTCAAAGATTAATCCCACCTCAAGACCCAAGTAAGACCCAAGTGAAAATAAAATATACCTAGTGACTAGGTCTTCAAATGTTGAGTTCCACTTTCACTTGGACATTTCCTTCTTGGCATGCTCCCTTCTGATCTTCCATTTTTGGAGCATCCTTTCTTTTCTTCTTTCTTGAGTGAATGCTCACTCTTCTTACTTGGACCAACCTATATTTAATATATTACACTTACAAACCAAGTAGTTAGTCCAGTTTATATATCCAACTTATATTATTCATTGTAAAAGTACAGTTGATATATTTACACATAGCATGATATATGTATTATAATCATAATTAAATACATGCTAATATGTATTTTACTTCTTTAAGGAACATTATATATGTCAGATACATATAATGCATTTGTTCCTTATTACTCTATATTTGTCATCATCAAAACTTATATTATACTAAACCTTACAGAAGAAACACAAAAACACAAAAGAAAAACCTGAATTTCGGAACTGAGCTCTGATGCCAACTGATATGGACACAATGAAATGAAAACCTGTCTCAAACACCCAGAAAATACAGAGTAACGAAAGAACTTGACTCAAAGGATTCAGAAAATGATCAGTTAGAACCCTAGAGGAACTTGTCTCTAGATCTCTAACTATAACGACACCCACAAAGTTGATCACTCCTCATGATAGGTCAGATGAGAAAAAGGAGAGAGAAATAGAAAATAAGAGAGAGAGAAAAAAATAACTCAGTAAATTATTACTGAAAAACTCACAATAATATTATTCCACTATTCTCTAAATAAAATGCCTTACATAGAGGCTTTATATAGGCAAAACAAGAAAACTCTAATCCTAAAATAACTATACCCAAATAATCCTAATAGATCTAGAAAATCTAAAATATATATCTAATTATAAAAAATTCTAATAATAAAAATAAAAATTCAAAGAAAAATAATAAAATTGATATCTAATCCTAATACTATTAGATAATCTTTTAAATTCAAATCTAAGAAATCTCTTAGAAGATATCTGATAGATTTTATTTCTTATAATGTAAATCTAACTAATAACTTTGACTCTAAGAAAATACAAATTGGAAACCAATGAAATAAAAATGAATAAATAAATAAACGAAAGGGGTCATGTAGGTCGCACCTAAGAATCTTTAATGTCTCTCTTTGATTTCTATCATCCATACTCCTCATTTATAATCCTACAATAATAATATAACATAATATTTAATAAGGGTAAAATAGAAATTGTTGGTATTTTTTACAATAATTTCGAGTGAAAAAATAATTTCCTTAATATGCATATAATTAATATAAAATGTCTTATAATATAAATCAGAGGGAGTATACTCCATTCATTCCAGTTTATTGTACATTCTAATTATTGCACATAAACTTAAACAATAATTAGCAACTAAAAATTTTTTCTGCCTTTTTCCTAAATTACTCTCATTAAATGCATTGGGAAATAAATATTTGAGTAATGGAGAATATTTGATCCAATTAGTTAGGGAGCAATCTTGAAACGAAAAAAAAAATAGATCATATAATCCGCAAAGTGCATTATATTATAAAATATAAATCTTTCAAAAAAGTGTACTATGCAGTGAAATGGAGGGAGTATTAATTAAAAACTTGTAAATAATAAAAAATTAATTTTTAAACATAAACTAATTTAATGAATTAATTAGTAATTATTAAATTTTAATTAATAAAACCAAACTTTTACAACAATTAGAGAGAATTTTTTTTTACAAAAAAATTTTTAATCTTACTTCATGTACCACATCTTCATTAAAAATCAGATTTAACTAATGTTGCAGTTTTTATTGAAGTCTGACATGGAATAAAGTGACTATTTAATAGCCACAGTGTCTGTCATGGACACATACGAGCGATCTTTTTTTTTTTTCAAATTGTAGATGTCAGTTACGATTTGCTGTCCACTGTCTCACTATTTTCTTTTGCTTAAATTTTCAAATCATAATTGTCCACTTACTGTAAACATGGAACACCACGTTACGACTATTGTATATTGGTAAATTTTTTTTAGAGTGTTGTATATTGGTAATATCTTTTTAGTTTTATTATATTTTGTTCAAATTTCCTAAAACAATACAACTTGAGAATGAAACAAATCATGGCTATGAGTGCTTACTGGTTCCAATTTAAAAATTCATACAATATGTAATGGCGAAAATCTCAAGGAATAAAGTTAAAGAATTTCAATGGTGCATAAGAAATGCAAACAATTCTATAATTCAACCCAACATTAACTAAGTATGAACTCTACATTTTAAGTTCAAGTCCAAATAAGAATTAGAGCAAAGTCATCATCAAGAACGATAATGTGGAAAGTAATTATCTATTTCAGCTTCTTAATTAGTCCATTAAATGGAGCTAAACCTAGCTAAACCTACAATGTATCTATAATCCTCTAAATTTAAGATAGTCAAAATGCAATGAAGAATAAAAATATCACCGCATGAAGTTGTGAAAAGTAGAAATAAAAAACTTTAGCTTAAGCAAAGTCATCCTCGATCTACACAACATAATGGATTTAGTGCAAAGTAATGTCAAATCATATAAATAAGGAGAAGAGTCAGAATCAACGATTACAACATAAGCATAAGAAATTAGGATTGGTTCAACAAAGAAAGGAGAATACAAAGATAAGCGCTAAATGAAGGAGAAGAAACCTCAGGATCTAAATCAACTAGAGAAAGGAAATGAAAGAAGGAGAAAAAAAAAACAGAGAGATGAAGAAGATAAGGAACATAATAAAGGTTTAGTTTGAGTGTGGGTTTAGTAAAAGCTTACCAAAGAAGCTTCCAACTGGGTTCAGCGAGTGGAGAAGAGAGTTTCAACCTTCAGCCGCTGTGTTTCTCCCCTTCCTCCATCTGCCCTGGCTTTTGACCGATTGTGCTTATCAGCTTATCGCTTAGAGAAGAGAGGTGACAACGAGGCGAACAATTTGAGGAACCGCATTGAAAAATTTGCTTTCAGCTTTTCCCATTTATGACAGATGATTTAGGTAATCGTACTGAAATCCATCAATGATTACATATAAAAGCTTATTTCAAATATTTTAAAATGACAAATTGCCGGATCAAATTACATATTTCATATATTACACCAATTTCGGATCTCATCAAATATCTAATTAATTAATTAAAATGGATATATGAAGTCAGTCATTAATCAGGTGATTGCAGTCATTTATCTTAACAACTTTTTTATCGCAATCATATAGCTTAACAACTTCTTTCAAATTGCACATCACTGGATCATGGTAATGGGGAGGGGAGGAAAAAGTTAACAATTGAGCCTCTACCCACTGAATTTTTCTATTTTTGTCAAAATATTAACATGGCATAACAAGGATTCGATTTTTTTTCTACTTTTATATAATTTAATCTATCACGAGTCATGGGTTTAGTAATAGTTAAAAATTTATTATTCTCTTGATAAAAACAATTTTGATTTTGATTGCAATCATAAAGAACAATATTGTAACACCATTATCAAAATCGCAATATGGCCAATTGTTATCACGCTTAATAGGAAAAAAATATTTACTCAACTAATTTTATATTTACAAATTAAATATATAATATTAAACATATAATATTTTGAATCACATAAGAATAACAAAATTATACCCATATTGTAACTCGTGATCATTAAAATCTCGAAGCTATAAATTACCAAGTAATTACATGATACTAGAATTAACAAATCTTAATATATAAATATAATATATATTTCAACCTGAAATCACCTACATGAAAAAAAAAAAACAAAATTATAACCATATTTCAACTCATCATCACAAAAATCACCAAGGTTAGGGGACACTAAGATTTCAAATAGATATATTGATAAATAATTTCTATCTAAGTACACAACTTAAGATATAAATTATTTAAATTGCTAAATAAATAATTTAGAATTTCTTAATTCTTCAAAATGCTGATATGGCATAATAGGAATTCAGCTTTTGATTGTACTTATATAGGGGGGCGTACGGTAAAATTATAGGATTCTTTTGTTACATTCTTGATATTTGAAATGAAAAATTTAGTAAACTAAATTGTTCACCCGACATGAAATATTAGTTCAGACATTTTCATCTTTTCTTTAATATCTTGAGTCCCCTAGGCTTATAAAACATTTTTTTTATAAAATCATAAAACATGTTTGGTGTATGACCTTCTATTGGAAGATATTTTCTCTAATCCTTAATATAAGACACTTTTAACCGAATTATGCAGATTAAGAATTAAAATTAAAACTAATTAACTACTTTAATTTATCCGAAAATTTCAAAATTTTTTCTAAAACTACCCTTATTTATTCTTTCTCTTTCTTTTTTAATACATTAAATAGAGGCATTTTTCTGAAGATGGATAATAAATATTACCTCATATATTGTAAAAGATCATATATTTAGAATAAATAAAAAAATCTTATATATAAGACCGGAGTAAGTAGCTTATATATGTTGCTACTTGAATGTACCATCAAAATTATGGAAGTGAATGAATTCCATCACTCACAAGCATATGATATAGGTGTTCCTCCTAACACCAACTTCAATATTTGACACCACTAACCATAACCAAAAAAAAAACCCAAAATAAGAAGATACCAATAACACATAACCGAGTTGGTAACAGAAGGGAAATGTGTCTGTTTACACCTTCAGGCCTTGCCTCCAGAAAACAATAAATATTTGTCCATACGTGACCATTGTTCATGGCAATCTTCAAACTTTCGATCAGAAGCCCAGGAGGCTTGATATCTCTGCAATTCAAGCTTTCCTGATGACATTAACCTTACCAATGTAAAACCACCATATCTATCTGGCTCACAAAAAAAAATCCAACAAATTTTCTAATATGGTCTTGTAACTTGGGTAGAGTCTAATTACCACATGGTTTGAGTGCTAAGAATTTTTGGTAAAAAAATATGATAAAAAAAGTAATTAATTGATATGTGAAAAAATTAGGAGAGAGAATCATTTAAAAAATAACAACAATGAGACACGACAAAGGCAATGAATACCTAATTGGGATTATTTTGATGCCATTTGATTTTGTATAAACTAGAAAACGACGATCATGTGATGCACGGATTGTCCTTCCGATGCGTTCAAAGATATATGATTCCTTTTGTGATTGTTGTAGATAGAAGAAATTAGAATAAAGATGGAACCTTTGAAGTTGTATTTTGAAGTTTAAAATTAGGGCGTTGTTTAAAATATTGTTTATCAATATTACTTTTTTTATACTTCTAGTACATCTCTTTTTTTGTTAATTACTTTCAAAGGATTTATAAATTCATTTTAAAGAAGAAACTGGAAAAACATATGCAAAAAGGATTTAAGCAATAAAATCATTAATTTAGATCAGGATTTACACAATAAGTATGGTAAAAATTGTGATGATGATTTCAGATAAATTTAGTTAACCTAATAATTCTTCAACTCATTAATTATATTATCTGGTAAGGATTACTTTTTATTATCAAATTTTTATCAGAATATTTACATTCAAACTAACAAAGTATCGGATTTTCTATCTTTATTAATTTTATTTAAAATATTCAAACAAAAATACAACGAAATTTAAATTAAACATTAATTAATGAGATAAAAATGTTGATATCTCAAGAACATTCCATCCCATCATATTAACCTCTGTAATCAGCTAATCACGCATTGGGTCAAAGTTCACAAGTTCAAGGACGGTGTGCAATGGTTAACTGATTAACTAAAACAATCATATTTTTCTTGGTTAATCTAAACCAATCATATATCTATAAACATGATTTATGGAAATCATTGAAGTAGCTGATATTAAACTTGTATATTTTGGTATGATACTGCTTGTAAAAACACAGTATAAATATCTCTAATGAACATATGAGGAAAATAATTAAAATATTAATTTTTTACATTCATATTAAATAAATACAAATGTAATAATTTTTCACATTTAAAACTATCCCATGCAAGACATGGGAAGGGAAAATTACTTGAAATGCCTAGGCTTTTGCACAGGCGGCTCTCTAGTTTTCTCTAAAAGCTGTTTGTTCTTATTGTATTTCACTATTTCCCTTACTTCAATGCCGACAGCTCAATGCCCTTATGTTATCAATCAGCTTACTAGATTCCACCTGCTATAAATACTATCACGGAATCACTTGATTCTATAGACAGGCTAATTTTGCATCAAGTAGCATTGAGATCAAGGCAACAAAATTATACAATGCAATACATATTTTTAGAAAAAGTTTTATGATATTGATATCGGACTTCTCATGAATATATTTTTGACTGTTGAGCATACTATATTAGGTATAAGAGGTAAATTATAATACGTGATTCTCGCTTATTCAATGCATCATGGACTTTGCAATTTTGAGCTATTTTTTCTTATTATAAATTGTTTCATTATGATATCTTTGACAGGGGCTAAATATAAAGCAATTTCCGAATAATGATGCTTGAATGAGTATGTGAGTTTTTATGGTTATTGTAAAATAGTGAGAATTCATGGTGCAAATTACCCTTAATATATATTTGGTCTTCAATTAATTTTTGAGTTATATTATTTGCTTAGTTTAATAGAAACTAAAAGGAATGTTAAGTCCAAGTCAGTGTTGACACACTTTTACTCATTTATACCATCATACTTGTGCAACTAAAATACATGCTGTTGATGGTAGACTTCATTAATTGCTACTTCGATTGTTTCAGTCAAATAAGTAAAACTAAAGATAGCTGTAATAGCTTCCGATTGTGGCTTAGTTATGTTGTGAAGTTATCCCAACTATTAATATATGGAGACTGAATCATACATGGAAATGGAATTTCTTATCTTCTATTTTTTTTTTTTTTTTGCTACCTTGGCAGGTCAACATCCTTTTTCTTTATGATGTTAAGAAGCATTTTTTTACTAAGGTGGTATTATAGAAATAATGTTTCCTGTTTGTTTTGTTATTCCTTTATTATAGGCAGAGAATTAATTTGAAGGGAGTTAGAGAAATATTTATAATTTTAAATGTTCCAATTTTACGGGTTATTTGTAGGTGGATTCAAATAAACGTGACTTAGGTGCAACAAGCTTTAAAACCAATGTTGTAAAAGAAAACTGAATCCATTATTGAACTAGCCAATACATTAGTTTAGTGTTTAATGATTTTACTGGATCAAACCAGTTATAATTAATAGGTATAATAAAAATTAAAATGACATAACAATAACAAAGATTGAAAATGAAATTTGGGCTATTTCTTTAATGAAAAAAGAAACTGTAATTTGGGCTATTTTAGACCTGATTTCAGTGTATTAAAAAACATGTTTAAGATGATTTAATAGTAATTGATGTACCCTCGATTTTACACAACCAAATTTTTTGACGTGACATTAAAAATAGTTTTTTGGCCACCAGGCATATTGAAAGCATTAAAATTAAGAAAACAATAAAGTTTAGAAATTATTTTTAGAATATGTAGATAAAAAAAAGTTAAAACAGAAAAAAAAATGTAAATAGATAATAAAATTGTAGAAATAAAAGGGAGACAAATAGGTTAATTAGGAGTAGGAAAAAAGGGAAATTGGAGAGAGAAGGGGTTGAGGAGAGAAAAAGCAAATATATTTGGTTATAGTAAAGTCTGAGAAATACTATACAAACAGAAAAAAAATGTAAATAGATAATGAAAAATACTGATGTGGCATAATAGGAATTCAACATTTGATTATATTTTTTTATATATATACATATATGTGTGTGTGGGTGTGTGTAGGGTAAAATTATATGATTCTTTTGTTACATTCTTGCTAGTTGAAATGAATAATTTAGTAAACTAATTTGTTCACCTAACATAAAATATTAGTTCAGACATTTTCATCTCTTTTAATATCTTGAGTCCCCTAGGCTCATAAAACATTTTTTTTTATAAAATCATAAAACATATTTGGTGTATGACCTTCCGTTAGAAGATAGCTTATATGATGTTGCTACTTGAATGTACCATTGAAATTATGGAAGAGAATGAATTCCATCAATCACTTATACAATTCAACAATGTATTAATTGACTTTAATAGACATATGGGGCTACGTGTCTTTAGGTTACTATTTTCTAATGTAGAAGTGAAAAATTCTGGGTGTTAATTACGTTGATCTTTTTAATTCAGAATATTTCTTATAGATCACTGATGCTGGAGAAATTAAATCATCAACATTATATATGCCTCACAAAGTAAATCCCTTTGATTTCCAGAATAGTGAAGGTAATGATGCAGCGGCCAAAGAATGGTTCTATTTAAGCTAAGCATCAAGTTACATACTTCACGATGACCAACAAGAATTTCATATTCCTATTTATTCTATTATTTCAATTTGCGGGGGATTTGACTAATTCAATTGTGTGAAGAAACATGGGTGAATGAATTGGTCATTCCCTTTTTAATTCTACCTACAATAGCACACTTAAAAGGATGGCAGAACTTCATCTACTAAATATGACATCGGAAAATAAAGGCAATCCCTTTGTCACATAACATGGGATATCAGAGTTTCAAGGCGATACTCAACTATCACAAATTCTATTTATTCTAGACAACCACAACAAAGACAATCATTTTAAAAAGAAACAAAAATGTAAACGGGTTGAAGAAATAAAAGGGAGACAAATAGGTTAATTAGGAGTAGGAAAAAAGGGAAATTGGAGAGAAAAGGGGGAAACGAGAGATAAAGTAACATATTTGGTTATAGTGAAGTCTGAGAAATACTACACACAGGACTCTGAAGTAGTAAATTCTTAGCCTAAACCATCAAAAGGAATCTTCGTTCATACATGTAAGAAACACAAGCATATGATGTAGGTGTTCCTCCTAACACTACGCATAACAAAATAAATAACCCAAAATAAGAAGATGCCAATAACACATAATAGCTGAGTTGGTAACAGAAGGGAAACGTGTCTGCTTACACCTTCAGGCCTTCCGTCCTCTTCTCTTGTGGACTGCCTTTCCAGATTTAGACTGAGTACAAAGCTGCTGGTATGAATCAACACCTTGTTGCCACTTGGACATCTGCCTCTTCAATACATTATAAGCCTTTAAAGCATTGGGTTGAAATTTCATAGGAGGAGCATTAAACCTCAGCTTAAATGGGCAAACATCATCAAATATCTCTTGACCCACTGACTCTGTTATCTCATTGCTAACACTAACAGGCTTGTCCTCTTGAACATGAAACATTATTGCCTCATGATTCTTATCCCTATCCAAAGAGTTCCCATTCACATGGTCTGTGGCAAAGCCCTTGGGTTTAATTCGACGGTATAGCAAGAAAGGTTTTAGCTCAAAACAATCTTCTGCATCATCCAACAACTCAGGGCCAGAAGCTGAAACAGAAACATCAGCTGCCACGTTTATAACTTCATTGCATTTGAGGCCAATCTCTGCTTCTACTGAAAATTTACCATTTTCCAAATCTGAACGCCCACCATACATTTCACGAAGCACAAGTAGAATAGGAAGAGGAAGGACTGGGCCCACAATATCATCACTGCATTGCACCTTTCGAGACCTCCCCTTATTGCTTACGGGTGATGGTTTCCTTAGGAAAAAAGGAGGCAGTTCAGGAAGGGGCGAAACACCTAAAAATTCCATGGCCGCATCATCAGAGGATTCAGAGTACTTTGTAAATGCCAACTGTAATAGATCCAAAGGCAATTCTGCCCACAATCCTCTCAGAGCAACCTCATAGAGGCTTGCTGATGGCTTGACATCTTCAAAGGAAGCAATAATTGCAGAAGAAGATGCGCATGGGCCAACCCCACAAGCATTCAATTTCTCAAATAACACCTGCCGAACATCCGTACAGGGATGTTTCTGTTTTCTTTTTCTTTTCTCGGTACAGTTCTGTTCTCTTTCTTTTTTCCCGGTACAGTTCTGTTTCCCAACCAGGAGTTCAGCAAGGTTCCCTCTCTGATATGCATTGAAGAATTTCAATTCTAGGAACACAGATCTTTTGGGAAACTCATATTTCTCATCACCTACAGAAAACAATAAATATTTGTCCATACGTGAACCTTGTTCATGGCAATCTTCAAACTTCCTATCAGGAGCCCAGGAGGCTCGATATCTCTGCAATTCAAGCTTTCCTGATGACATTAACCTTACCAGTGTAAAACCACCATATCTATCTGGCTCACAAAAAGAGGAGGCAAGATCATTGTTCATAATGCAAAAGCCCACAACCATCTCTTTCTTCATCTGCCAATCAACCCACTCTGGTAGAGCCACCTTTGACGACTCTTCCGTTAAGACACAACTTCCACAACGACAGTCACGGCCCGATAACAGAATCTGAGATCGAAGTTCCAACGCACACGTCATGTTAGTCTCTGAAAGCTTTGGACATCCATAGTAGAAGAGATTGAACTCTCCATTGCAAAATGATCCCAACATGATACAAAATCCAACATCAGAAGCTAACTCGTAAGTCTCTTCCCTTGAATGTGACCTCAACGTAGACAAGCTTAACACATTCATAAACCAAGGTCTCTCAAGACGATGGGCCCATCGCATAATTGGCATCATATGCTTCCTCACATCACATAAAAGCAAAAACCTGTTGGAAGCCACAGTGAAGTAGAAGCCATCAGGACCTGCCCTTGAAAGGGCTACAAATCGTTCATTTTGATCAGGCATATGCATATCCAACATCCCAACCTTCAACAGACAACTAACAGCGCAACTATCCCCACTCAAATCAACTAAGAAAACCGCATCAGAACTCGCCACAATCAAGATTCTAGGATGCCAGCTAAATTCACAACACAGCCAATTGTTGTCATTAGAACAGCCTGAATCATGCCACGGTACGCTCAACTTAGTTCCCTTAAAATTGCCAGTGGAACTACGATTGTTCATGTAATACTCCAAATCAAATAAGAAGAGCTCACCACTTTCTAGCAGAACAAGACTCTCTTCAGGGATATGCGGACTCCAACAAGCATGGGCAACAGAGCTAGTCTTAAAAGTTTTGCTGCCCTTATAAACAACATTGGGTCTCCGATACAGTGACTTAGGATGTACGGAAAACCATTGAACAGAGTAGCATGTGGAAGCCAGCAAGTACCCAACAGTAGAAGGAGACTCACCCAAATGATCCACTGGGTTAGCTGAAATCCTCGTTAAGCAGTGACTTGCTCCACTTGTGGCTCGAAAGACATGCTCATCACCATCAGCCTTGACTTTAAAATCCGAACCTTCAACACAGAGAGTCAAAAAGCCAACTTGCTCAGAATTCTCCCCTGTCGGAAAGAAAAGAAGCACACTGTTGCCACACTTGAGAAACTCAAGCCGGTTGTAACGGAGGGCGGAGGCAATGTCGTTTTGGTAGTGGGGACCAGAAATGGAGGATGCGGTGGAGTGAAGCACGGAAGAACCAGATGAAGAGGTCACGAGAAATCGCGACAGAGAGAGCTGGGGAAAATAAAGAGGAGGGGGTAGGAGAGAAGAGGAGGAGAAAAGATGGGTGAAGGTTTGAGGGATGGGGTTGAAGATGAGGGGACCCATGATGGTTCGTTCAGAAGAGGCAGGACGGTTAGGGGAATCGCAAGACACGGAAACGGGGAAGAACGACTTCCAGTCTCCTGACAACTCCATTACCGTAAAGCAAGGAGGGAAGAAATCAGCAGAAAGAAGAGATTCTGAAGAAGACAAGGCGGGAAGAGGAAGCACTAACCTTTTTGACAAGCTTAGTCCACCCCAGAACAAGATAGCGGTTGAAGAAAAGACAATGCCGCCTCGAGAATGTGATAATTAATGATGGGACACAGCCATTGTTATGGGAAAAAGAAGAAGCATGGAACGAGCCTGAAACTGGCACATTGTCATGGACTCGGTTTCTCTGTTGCTGTCAGAACAGCAGCACTTGGTGCTGCTGTTTTTACAGCAGATCTGGACCGTTCATATAAAATATGAACGGTTCAGATTTTATTTCACATTTTTTTTTTAATTTTTATTATTAAATATCATTTTTTTTAAACCCATTGTCATGGCCCTGTTTCTGACAGAGAAGGAGGGAGTGGGAATACAAAGAGGCTGTTGTACTTTTTTTTCCAAAGAATGTTAAATATGAGTATATGTTTATATTTTATTTATATATGTTTTGTATAGTTAAGTAGTTGGGACATGACAATGCTTGCGTGGATCTGACTTTTTTTAACCCCAGACTTGTGATCTGGAGTGAAAAAAAAAAAACAAAAAAGAAAGTCCAGTCTTGTGATTTCTTGCTAACTTTAACTTAAAAAATAAAAAATAAAAAAAACTGACACAAATAAATTACAATTTTGGAAAATTTACTCTTTTTAATCTTTTGAAATTTGAACTAATTTTTTTTAAGTAATACTCTTTAATCAATTTAATAATGACATAGTTAGATTTTTAGTTATTAAATCATTTGTAAATTTGTCCTATGAATGCCAATGACGTGAAATGGTACTGAAATACTAAAAAGAGTTAACTGAGTTGTTAATATGATAAATACGTGTGTAATGGATACTAACTAGAATTTAAGTGTAACTAATTTTAATTTTTATATTTTATTATAATTTAAAATTTATTTCTTAAATTTTATTATTTTTTTATATTTATTTTTAAACTTTGATTTCATTTAAATATTTATTCTTTAATTCAATAAATATTAGTTATTTCATTTATAAATGTGATAGATAACAAGGAAAAATACAAAAAGAAATATGGTGAACTCAAATAGATGATTATTAAAGAATAATGATAAATAATTTTCATAGGAAGTGAATATAATCATTTTCTGTATGCTTATTTCAAGTTTGAATATTCAGGTTACAAATTTAGATTTTAAATAATATTGAGATAAGTAAAATGTAATTTCAAAATAAGTATGGCCAGTAAGAGACATATATGATAGAGGAAGAATGAGAGATAATGAAAATAATAGGGGTAAATAATAAAAAATATTGGGATTTTTTAACAAATTTAATAATTTAACTCATTTTCTTAATGTATATGAAACAATTGAAAGTACTTTATATTTAGGATTGTAGAAAATATATTATCATTTTAAAGCATGTATAACTCAATTAGTTATATAATATTATATTATAGAACTTATGTCCTTTTTAGAAATTATACATTTAAAATATTTTTAACTCCTATAATTAAAACATGTTTCAATTTA
The DNA here is from genome assembly GCA_026686845.1 of Adenanthera pavonina. NCBI lineage: Eukaryota > Viridiplantae > Streptophyta > Magnoliopsida > Fabales > Fabaceae > Adenanthera > Adenanthera pavonina. The sequence goes on along the minus strand of JAIVEN010000019.1, from coordinate 1,357,823 downwards.
TCAAGTTTAGTTTTACAAAAATGAATATACCAACATAACATATTTTAACAAACTTACTTTTACTTAAACTTTATTTTAACAAACTTCATTTATTCTAACTTACTTTTATAAACTGAAAATCAAACGGGCCCTAAATAGTTAAAATATGATTACTTAAATAGAAGTAAAGTTTGATGATGAATATAAGAAAAATAATAAATTTTAAGAGCTAAATTATAAATTATGATAAAATATAGGGATTAAAATTAACTACTCTTTAATCATAGTCGGCATCTCTTACCATCGTATCTATCACAACAGCAACTTCGTCTGTCACATCAATAACTCTGTTTGTCACATTAGCACCGTTTCATATCAATCTTATCACATGGCACTCATAAGGACGAATATGTAAATGATATGATAATTGATGAACTAACTATGTCACCGTTAAATAGATTAAGGAGCATTATCCAAAAAAAATTAGTTTAAAGACTGATTTCAAAGTTGATGCAAAATTTATGAATCAAAAAGTTAATTTTTCCTACAATTTTTCAAAATAATTTAAATATATGTTTATATCAATAAAAGAAATTAATATTTCACAATTCTAATTTACAATAGATATATTTTTGAAAGAATTATACACATATATTAAATAAATCAATAAAATAAAAAATTAGATGTGTAATTTTTAGCCTACTAAAATTAAAATAAAAAATATTATATTGAATGTCTTTTTATACAGGGGAGCATTATTAAATTTATTTTAATTTAAATATATTTTTTTATTATATATGGTATATTTTAATCATTGAATTATATATTTTAAAAATTGCTTTTTATTTGTCATGGCCCTGTTTCTGACAGTGAAGAAGGGAGTGGGAATACAAAGAGGCTGTACTATTTTTTTTCAAAATAATGTTAAATATAAATGTTTATAACAATAAGAAAACCATTCGATTTTATATATAAAATATTTTATTGTAATTTTAAATATAAAATTTTTTATAATATATAAGATAATATTTATTATATATTTTTAAAAAATATTTTTATTTAATATATTTAAAAAAATTAATAAAAATAATTTTAAAAAAATATTAAATTTTTTAAAAAAATAAATTAATTAATTAATTTTAATTTTAATTCTTAATTCAGATTATTGTATTAGACGGCTTATATTATCGATCAGAAAAAATATTTTCTTTTTAAAGTACATTTTATTTATATTTGTTTTGTACTGTCAAGTGGTTTCTACATGACATCGCTTTTCGTAGATATGACTTTTTTTAACTCCAGACTTGTGATCTCTGAATTCGCTTTCAATGAACCCATCGAATACGAACCGTCTAGTTTAATTATATTTTTTATTATATTTTTATTTTATTAAATATAAAATTTAAAATAAATATAATTTTATAATATCACCATTTGAGAAAATATTAATTATTATGTAAAAATAATTAAAATAAAAAATTATAAATATAGATTATCTAAGTTAAAACTAGACAATCCAAATTCATCTAAAAGTAATAAACATGGATAATTATCACCGTGATCAACACCCAATTTGCATTCATGATCTCTTGCTAACTTTAACTTAAAAAAATTTCAAAAAAGACTGACACAAATAAAATACAATTTTCCAAAATAATTTAAACACATGTTTATATCAATAAAATAAATCAATATTTTAAAAATTAAATTTACAATAGATATATTTTTCAAAGAATTATACCCATAAATTCAATAAATTGATAAAATAAAAAAATATTTAGATGTTTATTTCTTAGCCTACTACAAATAAAATAACAAATATTGCATTGAATGTCTTTTTAAATAGGAATTTTACTAAAATTTTACATGTAATATTATATATTATGAGCATTAATAAATTCATTTTAATTCAAATGAATTTTTCTATTATATATAATATATTTTAATCAATTAATTATATATTTTAAAAACTAATTTTTTTAGCACCAAAACATTTCCAATCTATAATAAAAAATTAATCCACTCCAAAGATAATAGGTGAGTTTTGGCCTTTCATCAATGTGACTTTCGCTTTTGACTGAGGTGATTTTTTTCTTATCAAGAACTGTTGTCTTTTCAACACACTTTCCATCTTCTATTGGGAACATAATGTATAACATAAAGTCTATTTTCACTCTCCAATTTGGAGATGAATTTTGACTTATGCTTTTCGTCGATACTACTACAATTTTTTTCATCACATGAATTGTATTTTTTCTTTGTCCATTGTCCAATGTTCTCTTAGTACTCCTCCAATCTCATATATAAAATTTTTTATCTTTATTCTAAATATAAAATTATTTATAATATATAAAATAATATTTATTATATATTTCTAAAAAATACTCATATTTAATATATCCAAATAGAAAGAGAAAGAGATTAAATAAGGATAATTTTAAAAAAATATTAAAATTTTTGAAGAAATAGCGGTAGTTAATTAATTTTAATTCTAATTCTTAATCATCATGATTTTGTTAAAAAGGTCTTATATTAAGGATCAGAGAAAATATTATTTAAAGAGAGCTATCCAACATTTTAAAAATATTTCGCACTAATTAGTAATCTAATTAATTATACTTCCTCCAATCTATAATATAAGAATTTTTTTTCAACTGAAATAATGTAAAAAGTGCTCGCATTTCTTATTTTACGCTTATTAAATACTACATTCTATTATTATTATAAGATCATAAATGAAAAGAGGGAAAATATTAAAGACAGGTAAAATGGAAAAAAAATATCTAATACTTATATTTTAGACTAAAAAATTATTATACAAAATATCTTATAATATGAATCGAAAGGAGAATTATATAAATTTCAATTTTTAATTCTCTATACATATAATAAATATATTTGTATCATTATTTTGTATTTAATATTATTTTTTATAAATAAAATATTTCATAATTATTCATGAGTTTTAATTTATAATTTTTTGTTTTTATACATATTTTAATTTTATATAAATAACTTATGTAAACATATTAATTTAATTTAAATCAATTTAACAATAGTTCAACTATGGTTGTATTATTGTCCTGTTTTTTCTTGATTCATAATATAATAATATAGGGTGTTTCATAGTTATTTATTATTTTATTTTTTATTTATTATATTATTAATATTATAACATATATTATATTTAATAAAAAATAAAATTAATAGAGATAAAATTAAAAATTTTAATTTATAAATAGAAATATAATAGTATTATATTTTATAAAAAATAAAAAAAATTAATAGTATTTTATAAAAAAATTTAAAATAGTATTTTAAATTTATATTGATTATTTAATAAAAAAATATAAAATGTAAAATTTAAAAATATTTTAAAGTAATAAAAAATTTATTTATTAAAAATTAATAATAGATAAATTATACTTACGCATTACTTATATATTAAAATTAAATTTATTTAGTACCACCTAGCTATCCTTCTAGCATTAGTTGTCTATACCTGCCCATCACAGTGTGTCGTTTCATATCACAATGACATCTGAACAATGATAATGACATAAAAAAATGTGGGGAAATTTTGTTAACTTCGAAAAACTTAAAAATTGGCAAAATAACCCCCCAACTGTATTTTATCCATTGGGTTTTAACCATCTGTTATAAAAGAATGATGATGATGGCAAAGGAAAATAAAACAAAAAATGATAATAATATCAATTTTAGGAAATTTCCACACGGTGCGTTTTAATATTTTGTTTAATCCGACGGCCAAAATTACATCATACAGGATGATTCAGATGAGGCAATTGTTGTGGATGATCTAGCATTCTGTGGCGTCTTAGATGAGTTAAACGCTATGATTTCACTAATATATGTAACGGGTACTATGTAATAATCCATGTAACGGGTATTATGTAATACTATTGGTTAAATACGGTAAAATTTAAAATTTTAGAATATAAGTATGGAGAATATTTATATAAAATTTATGTACATATTTAATAAATTAACGTGCCTATAAAAAAATATAAAATAGTTTAATTTTTAAATATGTATTTTAAAAATATTATAAAATATCTAAAATAAAAAAATAAGTTTTCCTACAAAATTTAAATTATTTTAAAACTTAAAAAAAAACTAAAATATATATAATATGTACCATAAAATATGGGTGCAACATCGGCAGTACGCCGACAGTAATGGGCAAAGGTGAGCAAAGAGGTGATCCTGAGGAAATCCGGACTCAACCTTTACATAGCAAATATTTTGCATCAAATTAAATAGTTTGAAAACAATACAAAAAATTATTCATTGCTTCCTCAAATAAAATGCTAATATTTTTATATAATTATAAATTATTTCTATAAATTATAAAGTTAAAAATAATATCCACTCATACAATGCAAGGATTAACACATTATTTTTAAAAATTTAACACAGTTTGAAAATTTTATTTTAAAAATAATTTTTAAAAAAATTGATATTAAGTGTTAATTTAAATATATTTTTATATCATTAAAATAAATTAATATGTTAACAAATAATATTATAATAGATATATTTTTCTAAGAATTATACACATAAATTCAATAAAATAAAAAATAAATTAGATGTTTAATTTTTAGCCTACTAAAAATAAAATAAAAAATATTATATTGAATGATTTTTTATGTAGAAATTTTATTAAAAAATTTACATGTAATATTATATATTATGAAGCACTAATAAATTTATTTTAATTTAAATAAATTTTCTTATTATATATAGTATATTTTAATCATTTAATTATATATTTTAAAAATCACTTTCTTTATAATCACCAAGAAATTTCCGGCCAACAATAAAAAACTAATCATTTTGAAGCGTATAAATCACTATAAGAATCACCAAATTTGGTTTTATTTCTCCAAATAAAATATTTTTTAAACGACAATAATCAAATTCAAAATAATATATTTAAGGGATCCAGTTATTTCCTAATTATATCAAAATTTACCCACTTTAATTGGAGTATTTATGGGGATCAAGACTTATCTAAATTAAACAAAGTAAAACCAATTAATTTACAACTTTTAATGCCGCTATGTTTTCAAGAATAAAATTCTTAAATTAGTACATAAATCAAATGCATCGCAGTTTAATAATTACTTATTAGTTAAAGGAAATTTGTACTAGAGCAAGTGGTGCATATCTTTTGTCTTGAAATAAACATCATTTAAAATCTCAATACAAAATTCATCCACAAATATTTAACAATAGTCAATTTTCAGTGCAGATAATACATGTTTTTATCCTGCCAACATGTACTAAATGTATTTTGTAGCAATATATTATTAATATTATTTTCTACAGATAAAATATTTAATAATTACTCTTGAAAATTAATTTATAATTTATTTTTATACTTATTTTGCTTTAATATAAATAATCAACAATCAATATAATATATATTATTTTCATTTACACTACTTTAATTACAATTCAATTATAGTTGGACTACTGAATTTTGAATGAATGTTTTTTAACCATGATTTTTTAAACATTCATACTAAAAACATTCTATTGCAAAGGTGGTAATTTAAAAAATTTTGAAAATCAAAGCCTTCATTAAAATTGTTAAAAACATTAGGTTAAGGTTCAATGATCTTATTATAGATGAATCAATCAAATTAGTTTAAATTAAATTGATACTCCCATCAATTTCAAATATAAGTTGCCAAGGGAAGGGTTTTTATAGTTTAAAATATATGTCCTGTTTGAATTATTAAATAATTGTTTTCCTAAATACCACTCACTAATTATGTTGAACCAAAAAAAATGTAATTTATTACTGAAAAGATATATTATTTAATTAGAAATGAATTTGGAAAATAAATTAAATTTAAGAAAAATTTAATAAATTTAACAATTTTCCTTAATATATATGAAGTAGTTAAAAGTGACTTAAAGTATATTTTAAACTTATATTGATTATTTATTTTTTCATCATATATTGATTATTTAATAGAGGAAAATATAAAAATTAAAAAGCATTTTAACATAAAAAAAAATTTATGTATAAAAAATAATAATAAAGAAATTATCATGAAACAAAAAATGAACCAAACATTATATAAGAGCTTATAGTGGATATTGTCAAACACATTAGTCTGACCCAATAAGTATTTGTAGCTAAAAAATCACTTATATGTGGAAGTAAAAAATTTTCACTTATTATTCCCAACAATCACTTAAAGGGATTATTCATCCAAAATTATCACTTAGTCATACAAAAGTGATTCATCCAAATATATTTTATTTTTTAAAATCACTTTTGAAGTAAAAATATTTAAATATAAATTATTTTTTACTAAATCAATTATACTAAAATCAATTCTACAAAATAAATTTTACTTACAATCAATTACGTAAAATTTAATTAAAACGCATACTACTTCTAATTTAAAGAACCAGTTAAGGGCCTGTTTGGTAAACTAAATTATAGTTTCTAAGTATTATTTTTATCTTTTTTATTTAAACAGATTTGTGATAAACTTTTTTAATTTTATTTAAATTTTATTTTTATAAATTATGATCATTCTAATATATATTTTATAAAAGGATAATGCAAACGGACGCTCAATTTTCTAAGCTAGATTCTTTCTCTCTTGTTTTTGGCTATTAAACCAGAGAGTCCACGTTATCTTAAGCGCTATTGGAACAAGCCACACTAAAAAAATCTATTCCCTCTTGTCCTTTTTATGCACTGTTTCTCAAAAGTTTTTTTCTTAAGGTGGTATATAATATTATGAAAAAAAATTCACCCTTACATCTAATTATTAGTCTCATAAATTATTTCTTAAAAAAAATAAGTGTTTTACTTCATAATTGATTGACTCAATTTTTCTCTTTTACCTGTAATAATGATAGCTAATTGAATTATATTTATAATATTCTAATTAATAAGAGTAAAAATTAAATTTTCAACTCTTTTTTGAGAAATTAAAGACATAACAAATATTTCTTATTCTAGTTTCTAATGCGTTGTTAAAAGAATTGGAATGAGTAAAATGGATAAGTATCATATAAAACATTGACTTCTTGAAAATGAAAGAGAAATTTATGTGCAAGAGCAAATCACCGTTATCATCACCGATAATGAAAATATTCATTTTGTTACACTAGTAGGCATGTTTTGATAGGAAAAATATTTCAGAGTGTATATGTTTTCCTTTTAAGATCTAATTCATATCATATTAATTCTTTCAACTTTTATTCATATTTTAGATGATGGCAAAATGTTTTTTTAACGCCATGTTAGGCATGGTGAGTTGGGTTATGGACCTCTCTAAAATAGGAAGATAGCAACAATAATTGAGGCATTTGCTCATAAACATGTCAATATATTCTAAAATGTTTTACAACAAATATATTAATAATTTTTTTTCTTTTCCTTGTCACTTAATGTAATGACTGATAAATTTTTCAATAAATACTAATATTAGAATTAGTCTCACAAAATAAAAAGCATATTTTTTTAATAAATACTTCGCGCATAATACACGGATAAAATCTACCTCTCATTCATACTTATAGGGATTTCTTGATATTATCTCACTTCTAAATGTCTATGTATAGTGTTAAGCATTCACCTTAACTTTTCTAATGTAAATACTTTTAATTCACAATCACTAATTTGTCCTTTTAATTTGTAAACATTCAAATCAAACTTATTTAACATTACAAATATCACATAATTCATATTAGCAAGGAATACATGTTAAAGCTAAATGTTACTAAGCAAAGTTTTGATTTAACTCCAAGTTCTAGCCAAAAAATCAATCTCCATCAAGCAACATTGCTTCTAATATAAATTCTCTCTTCAGTCTATATTATAGGGCATTTTGTACGAATAGTTTGTGGTCTAAAATATTGGTGTTGAATATTTTTCTGTCTATTTTATTTCTATTTTTAATTCTTTCTTATCATTTATTTATGATCTTATAATGATAATAGAATTGAGTATTTAATAAGGATAAAATAAAAAATATTAATACTTTTTGTGTTAATTTCAGGTAAAAAAGTAATTTCCTTAATATGCATGTAATTGATATAAAATGTCTTATGATATAGATAAAAGGGAGTAATTCACAAGTAATAAATTTGTTTAGTACATCTAATTTCAATTCCATTAGCACAAAAAAGAATTCAGGGAAGTTTTTACACAGCTTAATATGTTTTAAAATACTCTAATATATTATTATATATTTTAAATTATATATATGCACACTATGATATGAAGTGATAACATATTAATACTATTTGGAATTCAATATTTTTTCCACCTTATTCATACTACTCAAATTTAGATTTTGTTTTAAATAATATTCAAAACAATGCAAATATAAACAAATAGTATCCTGTGCATTGAACGGGAGTAAAATCTAGTTCCCCTAAATATAAAGGAAATGAAATAAAAAGTAAGTATCTTAGAATTTAATTTAAAAATCTAAATACTTTGGATATTAGATTTATTAGATTTGGCCAAAGATTTCTAAAGCTAGTTATGGGGTATAGCGATTCACACTTTCCAATGTGTCAAAAAGTCTGATAGCTATACTCAGGCCGACGTTCCTTGACGTTGGGAAAACGTGAGGCTGTCAAAAACTTTGGAAAAAATTATACTCCTCGTGTCAAATATAATGAATTTCTGTAATATTTTTTTCATAAATTATACTCCCTCTGATCCTATATATAAGACCATTTTAATCGAATCACGCGAATTAAGAAAGGGAGTTAAAACTAATTAACTACCTCGATTTCTCTAAAAATTTCAACCTTTTTTCAAAACTACCCTTATTTAATCTCTCTCTTTTTCTTTTTGAATACATTAAATAGGGGCATTTTTTTGGAAATGCATAATAAATACCACCTCATATATTGTAAAGGATCTTATATTTAGGACCAAGACAAAAGGTCCTATATATAGGACCGGAGGGAGTATTTATCTATTTTATATATACTTAAAAAATTAGTTAAAAATTTTAATATTTTCAAACATTATCTTAATTTTTTAAAATTATTTTTATTAAATTATAATTTATCTTTAAAATATTTTTTTTTATTTTTTTTACTAGAAATTTTTCACTATTTTATGATTTTTTTTACTTACGTGAATCATAAGAAATAATTAGTAAATGTATTTTTTAATCATAAAATAAATAATGAATAATTATACAAATTCCAGTTTTCAATTTTATGTTCATATAATAAATGTATCTTTTGCCAACATATAGTAAATGCATTTGTACCAGTATGTTATTAGTATTATTTTCTACAAATAAAATATTTAATAATTACTCATGATACTTATTTTTATATAAAATAATAAATATAATATATATTAGTTTAATTTAAACCACTTTAATTATAATTCAACTATGGTTAATCTACTGTATCTCGTATCTCGGACTAATGTTTTCTTAACCATGAATTTTTTTTAATAAAAGAACCAACAAGAAAATAGAAACTAAATGACAAAAAAATTTAACCATGAATTTTTTTAACTCCTTTATATGAGAATTTACAAGATTAAGAAGTAAATAATTAAGGATAAAAATAAAAATAGTGTTGCTTAAAATACACAGTGTTTTATAAAAAAGACAAAAAAATATTTTTAATAGTGCCTTATAAAAAGGATAGAAAAAAGTATTTTAAACTTATATTGATTATTTAATAGAGAAAATATAAAAATATAAAATTAAAATAATAGAGCTTTATTTATTAAAAATTAATAATAAAGAAATTATACAAATGCATTTTTCATTTATTATTTATATACTCCATCCATTTCAAAATATAAAATTGATTTAGTGGGAATTAAAGTTTTTAAAATATAAGTCAAAATTAGTAATTATTTAATATTTTATTTTCAATTTTATCCCTACTTATAATAATTGAAAAAGTCATGATAGAAAGAGATGGAAAGAAATAGTAATAATTAAGATGAGGTATTTAATAATACTAATTTTGAAAAGTTATATTCTCTTATATCATGTTTATTAGTTATGTTCTAAAAATTTAATAATTTTAAGTATAAGTTATTTTATATAAGTTTTTGGAGTGTTACTTAATTTATTTTAAAAATATTTTTATTTAATTATGAGATAATGTAAATTTTTTAAATTTATAATATTTATTAGAAGTAAAAATGAAAATCATATCATTTTTAATATATTTTTAATAATATAATAATTTTTTTAATTACAATAAAATGGTTAAAAGTAATTTATACCAAGAATTAAAAAAAATAATTAATTATTTTTAATTTTTAATAAAATTAAAATATATAACTATCTTTATTTTTTATTTTTGGGATGATATAGATAGTTAATTAGGCCGTATAGAGTATTAAAATTAAATTTATTTAGTATCTTACCTGTCCTTCTAAGTCCTAGCATTTGTTGTCTATACTCTATGCCCACCCATCGTAGGGTGTCATTTCACATCACGATGACATCCGAACGTTGATGGTGATAAGGAGGATTAGGAATTTGGTAGCTTTGAAAAATGAGAAACCAAGGGCCTTTCAAATCATAATTTTTAATTATTATTTTTTATTTAAATAAATTTATAATAATTTTTTTATTTTTATATAAATTTTATTTTTATAAATTATAATTATTTTAATAAATTTTTTATAAAAATAATAAAAATGGACACTTAAAAATTGACAAAGTAATCCCCCACTCTACTTTATCCATTGGGTTTTGACCATCTCCTATGAAAAAATGATGTTGGCAAAACGCCAAAATTACATTATAATGGATGGTTCAGATGAGGCAATATGATGTGGCAGTCTGTGATGTCTTGGATGAGTTGAAGGCCTGAGATGACAGTGACGGGCAGGAGTGAGCAAAGAAGTGATGCAGAGGAAATCCGGACTCAACCTTTACATAGCAAATATTTTGCAATGAATTATATAGTTTAAAAAAAGTACAAAAAATTATTCATTACTTCTTCAAATTAAACTATTATATGGCCGTTGCGTGCATTAAAATTAAAATAGGTCACACATAATAGATAATAATATTAATTTTTATATTTAATCATCATATTACATTTTGACAAAAAAAATTATCATATTTGTATTAATCTTTTAAATTGACAATAGGTATACATAATTTTAGCTAACAAAGCTAATCATCATGTTGAATTGTTATGTTACATGAAAATTTTTAAAAATTAATTATTAAAATAAATTACTTAATCCAAATTAAACAAATAAAAATAAATATTAAATTACATAAACAACAATACATATAGGACACACAATAAAACCTAATTAAATAAGTTGTTAAATATTTTTCTATACATAATATTAGAGATTGTATATTTTGCTTGACCCCCTCATCAAAAATTAATATCTTTAAACATTCTCCACTACACACATAGAAAATTATACAAATGACTATACATAAATATAGGCCTTGGCAAATTATATGAAAATTTTAAAAAATTTTAATTATTAAAATAAATTACTTAAATCTAAATTAACCCTTACAATTATATGTATTGAATTTTTAACTTGTTTGTTACTATTTAACAATGATTAAATAGTCAAACTATTTATTATGTATTATATAATATTTGTAAACTAAATATACAATAGTAACAATATCCAGGATGCATGCAATAAGTCAAATTACATAATTTGTGGAATATATATATATATATATATATAGTATTGGAATATTTCTCAATAAGTCATCCTTAAGAATTGTTCATAAGAATTGTGCTTATCCTATTTTTTCAACTGTTTCTAATTAAAAATTGTCTCCCCATTATCTTATCTTCCCTCAACATTATCTTTTTTTTTCATTTTAATTTCTTTGTACCATTTTAATTCCATGCATCAGTTGAGTACCATAATACAATTTTTTAAATTATTTTTTTATTTGTTACAAAAGAAAAAAATTATATTTTCATTTAAATCAACTTATTATCTATCTTTATTTTAAATTACTATTGCTATTTTTTTACTTACTTTTTCTTAACATTATCTCATTATTTTTATTTCATTATTTTTTATTTAATCTCCCTCCATTTCTTTATTTTTTTCTCTATTTAACTTCCTCTTTTTTGAATTATTATTTTCATCGTTTTTAAGTTTATTTATTATGTATTTATTATTTATTATTTTTTACTTTTTACTATGAAAGTAACTCTATTTGTTCTTTTTAATTTTTAAGTATGATTGTTTTGCCAACATGTTTTAAATTTATTCTTCGACTTAATATTTTAAATTTTAAATTTTAATATTTCAAATTTTACCATATTATATCTAATGTGCTAAAGAAAAATACCTTACACTTTTACTTGTGACTATTTTTTTCTTCTTCTTTTCATTCTTACTCAAATATGATAAAAGTATTTTTTTAATTCAAAATTTAAATTTCTTAACTCTATTAATTTTGTTATTTATTTTTTACTTAAATTTCATAAAGTTGGCATCATTTGCCTTTTTATGAATTTAGTATCTATTTTAGATAATCATATTTCTTTAAATAAAAGCACCGGTAAAACAATTTATTTATAGAAATATCTTCTTTATTTCAAGAGAGCATGAATGAGGATGATGCAATATAGTTTCAAAAGTTGCAATAACAAAACAACAACTTTTTCTTTTTTTTTTAATCCAAACCCAAAATTCAAATGGATGATTATGCCATATTATATGATGTATAATCTATTTTTTTGGCCTTGAAACTAATCTTGCTTTAAAATTTATGTTGTCGGTTGTGAAACAAACGTAAAAGATTGTTGTTTTGTTTATTTCTGCCTTTAAAAAAAAAAAAAGAAACAAACAAACGTAAAAGAGGCTCTATTACTAAATTCTATAATTTTATTTTGATTAAAAAACTTTATCCATTGAACCATTCATATTACTTTCTCTCTCAAACTATAGTCTTATAATATTATGAGAGATTTAATATATTATTCAATTTCAAATATTATTTTCTATTAGCAACAAACCTTAAAATGTGTTGGAAAATATTAATTTCAAAATTAATAAAATTTATAATAGATTAAAAATAATTTTTTTACAAAAATCTCATATGAAATAAAAAATTTTGGCTTTGAATTACTAAAATATTATGGATTGTTATCTTGATTATATAGGTTTTACATATTACTAAAATATTTTCATTATTTGATGTTTTAATACTATACATTTGAAGTTTTGTCAATTAGTTTCTCACCAACATAAAAATAAAATATTTTCAATTCCTAAAAACATATATTTGCAAGGGATGGGTCCATAGGTTTGGTCTTTAAAACACCATCCTCTTTAACTTCTTTGCTACTTTCTGACGCTCCTAGTTGTGTTTGTTGCTTTGGCTGACCTTTAATGCAATGAGTTTCTTAATTGTTGACAAAAAAAAAAAACAAATCCTTGTTAGGGCTAAGGGGCCTGAGGCTAGACTTGAAGATTGGGAGGATAATTTTTTTTAATAAACATATCTATTATTTATAAAAGTTTTGTAATCTTAGACTGTTTAATATTTAATATCAATATCAAGCAATATCATCAAAGATGTAAAATCTATAGTAAACCATATTTAGTTCTAAGTCCTAACAAGACTCCCCATATCCACATGACCCTTTTTGTATTTTTAATATGAATAGGATTCTATGCTAGTTATTAGATATATTTTATTTTTACATAAATTTTGAGGTGATTTTAATCTTTAAAAAATTATTTAATCTTGTTACCATATATTTTAAATGAGTTAGATTAAGTAAATCGTATGCTAGCATATATTACATTTGAAAAATATTGACTAACAGATGAATTTTTAAGTTAATACTGATATATTTTGTGCAAAATTTAAATTTTATTTGCTAAAATTTGAAGTTACAGAGTCATCATCTTTAATAGATAAATTTCAAGTTCTGAAATTTGAATTTCGAGTTCAGAATAGTTAACAAAATGTGCAAAATTCATCTGAGGTATTATTAAAATTTGAATGATTTTAAAGTGCATAAAGAGTTCAAAGTTAGTCCCTCTACCAAACGAATTTTAGATTTCAAAATTCGGATTTTAAAATAAAGATTTGTAAGTCTAGTTAGAATTGTTTCTGACAAACGAATTTTGAAAGTGTGAAATTTAAATTTCTCAAAGTAAAATTTTTGTACCATATTGAGCTATCATCTAACAGACGAATTTTAACTCTTAAAATTCAAATTTCAATGGCACTACAAAAACATAAAACAACTGTTCATACTTAAAATATACACTTTTAATATAAAAATTCGTATGTCTTAACATGAGATATATTTAACAAAATTAAAATTTGAATTTCATTTTTGAACAGATGAATATTAAAAGTTCAACATTGAAGTCTTTAGCTTAGGGACTCTGTAAAATTCATCTGTTGATGCCCAAAATTTGAATTTTAGTGTCAGATGTATTAAATGCGGTTGTTAAACGGTTAGTTTTGCATAATAGTCATTGGTTAATATCTTTAACAAATAGATCTTTTGTTTAACGTATAATTACATCATAAATCTATAAACAGAACATTATTTAAACTTATGAGTAGCAATCTTAAGAGAGTTTATGTGAAAATACTATCATATACATAAAATCTTTCAGTGTTAGCATCCTTTGAAAAACCCACCTCAATAAAGTTGCATTTTAATATATCATTTACTCTAAGAGAGAGTTTTCATCTTATATTCATTCTTTTCTACAATTTTTGGGTAGAATCTTATTGTGGGGAAACACTAAGGGATATTACACATCTTGTAAGGGCACAAGGAAAGTAACTTCACAAGTGCCTACTAAAACTTATGGGATGTACTGAGACTTCACAAGTATCTGGATTAAACATCTAAGATATAATGTAAAATTTGAAGTTGTGACTTGGGGACTAGACATAAGTTAAGTGGTTTGGGCCGAATCAGTATAAAGTCATGTGTCTTACTCTTTATTTTCTCTATTTAATTGCTGTACTTAACTCTATTTATTCCTCCTTTGCTGCACATTTGGTGAATTTGGATTGTGATCCAAAAAAGGTGAAAATCTTATATCACTCAATTCACTCTCTCCCTCTTAGGTGACCAGTTAAGCTAACAAAGATCTCTGAGTTTCTCACTCCCCTTATCTCTTTTCCATTTATATTTATCATATTTTGATTTTCTGCAAACTTTTGGTTTTACTATTGTACTTCATTTTTACAGAAAAATTTTATACTTCCCAATTCACCCTCTCTTGGAAAGCCAACATTGGCAACAAATTTATCTTATAATTAATTTATTGAAATTATTTGTGATTGATTCATTAAATGTAGAATTGCATGATGTATTTTTAATTAAACAAATTTGATTTTTTTTCCAATCCAAAGTAAAAGTTGTAACGTTTTTGTTGATAAACTCAAATTAGTTTCCAACTTTTATTGTGATTGATTCATGGTCCATAATTTTAAAAATATTTATTATTAATTATTGATATAAAAAAGTCCACTATAGTATATCATAATGATTGATTAATTATAATTCAAAATTTGTGCATCTCATATACATGTGCGCATGTTTAATTAAAGAATTTTTTTGCCTACTGATTTATGATCAATGTGTTTGCATATCAAACAGGTTATAATATCTCATAAGTGACAAATTGTAAGAACTATATAGTATCGTGTTTTTAGTCTTTTTTTAATCTTCAAATGATATCAATTGTATATTGGCAAAAAAGAAATGATATCAACTGTATTAAAAGATATTGGAAAATATTTGATTAGTAACTTGAGGTCTTGTAATGGTGAAAAAAATTGCAAGGAGGAAAAAAGATTTTTTGGACAATAAGTTATCAATTTTCTATAATCATGTTAATATCTTCAAAAACTTTATTATCATATAAAAACATCTATAAAAGTCAATTTGTTGTCCCTATGTGTACTATTCATCAAGGAATAATTAAACATAAAATCACATATTAGAGATAGCATTAAAATTCATTATATTTCAAATAGCATATTTCATGTTAATAGAAAATTCATGGCCGATCTTCAAGATATTAAATAAAAAGCTATTTACTAATGAAACCTTGTAATTTAAATTAAATTTTTACGACTGATTTCCAAAATAATTATTGAATTGAAATCTAAAAATTTGAATCCCAAAAGATAATTTAAATTTACTTAAAAATATAAAAAAAGCGATTCACTTTTAATTAGCAATTTGCTCATTAAAAAAATTGAATTAATTTCTACTTGTCCAAAAATGAACATATATAAAACTCTCATTTAGACCTCAAGAATTGAAGTGCTTAATAAGCCAGAGTTTCGAAGACGATATAAATGAATAAGCTTCATTTGCTTGTAAAAACACCCAAAAAAATTATTTAAAAAATTGAAAAGAGAATGGAAAATACAAATGATTGAAATAAAAATATAAATTGACATAAGACGTACTGAGGGAGCTGATGAATAAGTGTTATTTGCCCGCCAAAACACAAACAAAAAATTATTTAAAATGCTCAAAAAGAGAAATAAAAATATAAATGAGTTGAAATAAAATTATATGTTGGCAAAACTATAACACCCTACCTCCAGATATCTTCTCCTACTTTTTTGTATGACGTTTTCATTTTTTGGTCATACTTGATTTTTGATTTTTTATATTATGATTCTACTTTTTTTTCCTTCTTTATGTTAATGGAAAATTGGAAATGTAAATAATGTTTCTATTCTACATCATATATATATATATATGCCTATATATATTAGGAAAAATTCTAGTTAAATATTAAAAAAACAAGATAATTCCAAAAAAAACTACTCCAATTTATCCTAATTTTAAAAAACTACCAAGGTTTTGAATTAGAATTAAAATTGGAATATAAAACATAAAAATACCCTTTCTATATAAATGACTAATTTGATTGTAATAATAGTATATTTGTAAGTGATAACAATATATTTATAAATGATAATAATATATTTACAAATGACATAACTTCATTTACAAGTCATAATAATTTAAGTTGCAAATTAAGACATAACTTCATTTACAAGTCATAATAATCTAAGTTGCAAATTAACTTATTTCACTTACAAATATACTATTATCACCTTCAAATTGATCACTTTTACAAGAAAGACATTTTTACCTTTTTATCTTCCAATTACAAATCTTGATAGTTTTTTCAAACTAGAGTAAATTGTGATAGCTTTTTCAAATTATCTTATTTTTTTGGTATTTAAGTGGTTCTATATATTATAACATTAGCAATTTGTTTTTTTTAGATATTAGCAATTTGTTATTTTTTGAAGGAACTAGTGCTAGGGCGATAATAATTTTGTTATAATAATCATATAATTATAAGATGCCAAAAAAACATATCTCATTCATATTTATTCTGCTATGTTAATCTATATGATTTGATTAAATATATAGAATTCTCCCTCCACACGACTTTCACATTCAAGTTATAAATTAATTCTATAAATTATAAAGTTAAAAATAACTTCCACGTATATAATGCAAGGATTAACACATTGTTTTTAAAAATTTAAGAAAACTTGAAAATTTTAATTTAAAATTATTCTTTAAAAATTAATATTAAGTGTTATGTTTTCGAAATTTGTAGCAATATATTAAATATTTTGAAAATAGTGCAACAACTAATTTATACTTTTCCAAATTAAATGTAACATCATAATTAAGTAAAGAGTTCCATTTGAGAATATTTACTCAGGTGGCCCTTTTGCAGTAGAGAGTACACTCACAACACAAGATAGGATTCATCAATTGTCCAAAATCAAAATAACACCACTTGGGTGAGGTTCAAAAGATCATTAAAGGACTTATACGAGGTTTCCATGCACGATACCAAAGGATTACATAAATTGCTTCATCTCATCTCATATGTTGCGTGACTCCATTTCCTCAATCACTTTTTCTATGGCGGCCATATTCTCTTTTAAAGCTGACCACTGCTCCCCTGTCAAACTTATTCCTGAGACACAAAACGAAGAAAGATTATTTGAGTAAAAATATCTACCAACATGATCACACAAGCTTCTCCATAATCGTACTAAAAACAATTGGTTATCCATTTCGACACAATAAATATGAATAAAATTGACAAAATCCAATAAGGATCAGTGTAAATTATATGGGAAGTATAGCATGTCAAGCCTCTAGTCCCGTGCAAATTGATACTGCTAATCTCAGTTCCACATCAGTTTCGCATCCTAAATTTCATTGCACAGCGATATTAAAGGGCAAGTCGAGCATGACAAAAAAAGCTACAGAATAACTAAATTACAGTGATGTGTTCTCCAGAACCATTAATTGCTGATGTCCAACAGTCCTCACAGAAATTGAGCACATGTTATACGATAGACACGGTTAAAGCCATTAGATGTTTTCTATGTGGAGGGTGAGCACGATCCCTCACCATATATGCAATGCACTTTCTCCTCTTAAATCTAACAGCTTTATGCTAATTAGCTATAAAATTGAGCAGACGCTAGAGATATAAAGCCCAGCATCCTGTCTTTCGAAACAGTCATAGGATGCAAAACTCGTTTATCTAAAATGTTCGGAATCGGGCAAAATATGAGCAACACTGGCAATGCGTCGGGAAGAGATACAAGTACCTCTGGTAGAAGGAATTTCTTTACCACCTTTTACGTAGTACTCTCTGATGGAGACCAAACTCATCCCTCTGAATTCCTGAATCGTGACCCTTCTGTTGTCAGAAAGCTGAAAGCAAAACAAACAAAAGACCAATGAAATAATAGAATCGTTCGTTCAAGTTTTGGTTCATCAGCTTCAGAAACCAAAGGGGAAAATCGGACCCTGCAGATAATGAGATTGCCTGCATCATCGTACTCCTGGTGAACCTGAGGATTTTCTTCCTCTTGCTTTTCCCGAAGAAAAGACTCCACAACCTGCTTCACTAGGGCTTTGTAATGCGGTTGCGACGGGTCAAGGTCGAGTTCTTTGGCAGCCTGCTTCCTAATCTTGGACTCAGTGACCTCGTCCAGGTCTGATTCTTCCAAAATCCTCCGAACAGTGGTCTCAATTCGTCCTTTCATTTCAGCTTCCATTTCTGCCACAACTCACCACACAGCGAAGAAACGAAGAGCAACAATTGGAGTATTGGGGTTTACTCTATGGGACGTGACGGCGAATTTTGCTTTTCGTTGATTTGATTTTTTTCCTTCTCGAGAGCTGTTATCTTTTGCCCCTTTCCAACACACTTTTCATCTTCTCTTGGTAACATAACGGACAATATAAAGTGTATATGCGAACGTATTTAAAAATTAGACTGATTGATTGTTAAATTAGATGAGGTAATAGTTTAAAATTTAGTAGCTACATCAGGATTAAATTAATTATAAATAA
Organism: Adenanthera pavonina; assembly: GCA_026686845.1. Classification (NCBI taxonomy): domain Eukaryota; kingdom Viridiplantae; phylum Streptophyta; class Magnoliopsida; order Fabales; family Fabaceae; genus Adenanthera; species Adenanthera pavonina. The sequence continues at coordinate 1,338,443 of JAIVEN010000019.1, read as the reverse complement.
ATTAATATATTTTTAATAATATAATCAATTAATATTTTATTTTTATATTATTTATTAGGTAAATTTATTATTATTAATTATTATGTATCATAATAATATTTATAATTATTTATAAATAATTAAAAAAATTTAACTATTGACCGGTTCCATGGATTTTGATCCCCCGATTTCCAGCTACTGTCAAACCAAACTAGGGACTGATTCCAGATTAGATCGGTCGAACCGTTCAGTCCAATCCAATTTTTTATATAATGCTATTTCTACTCTACGACTTGGAGATGAAACTAAAAGGAACAATATGGCATTGCTTTTCCAGTTTGATACTACTCCTACTTTTTTTCACCTCATGAGTTGTACTTTCTTTGGTCTTAATTATAGAAATTTTTTTTACTCTGAATCTAAATCTAGAATTTTTTATAGTATATGAAATAATATTTATTATATATTTTTAAAAAATATTCTTATTTAATGTATTACAAAGAGAAAGAGAAATAAATTAAATAAGGATAGTTTTAGAAAAATGTTATGATTTTTAGAGAAATTGAGATAGTTAATTAGTTTTAACTCTCATCCCTAATTCATGTGATTCGGTTAAAATGATCTTATAGTAAGGATAATAGAAAGTATTTTTTTTTATCTTTTTGCCACTTCCCAATGTTCTCTTAGTACTATTTTATTAAGTAGCTGTCCAACATTTTAAAAATATTTCTGATTTTGTCTGTCAAACTAAATCATAGTATTAAATCATTAGTAATAGTATTAATTATATTATATCAATATTTTATTATTAATATTATTTTTTATATATAAACTATTCCATAATTACTCATGAGTTTTAATGTATAATTTAATTTTTTTGTTTTTATACTTATTTTATTTTTATATAAATAACTTATATAAATATATTAATTTAATTTAATCCTTGGTGTTATTGCTAAACCTTAAGTCTTTATTAAGTATTACTCCCTCCATTGGAGAGGTTTTCTTTGTTTATAATGTAAGTTATTTCATAGTTGTTTATTATTTATTTATTATATTATTAATATTGTAATATGCACTCTAATTAATAAAAAATTAAAAGTTTTAGTTTTTTTTTAAAAAATTTAAGAATATAATAAAAGTTTTTTAATAAACAGGAAAATATTCTCAAACACATGGAGAGAAGGAAGTATGGGCCTCTTTGAATAATACCTATAGAATTTGATACACTCTTTTTATAATGAATTTTTAATTAATTTATGTAGATTAAAAAATTAATTATTTTCTTAAAATCCTAATAGGAAAAATCAAACATTCTTTTAAACCCTTATTTAATATAATAATATAATTCATATTAAATATTATGACCAATTAAAAATGTCTCTTTTATCTCAAAAGTCCAATAACAATTTATGAGAAGTAATAAATGATAAAGGAAAAATAAAAAAAATTTTACTAAATATTATAAAGTCCCTTATAAAAAAAATAAAAAAAAAGTTTCAGAAGATCTCTTATAAAATAGATGGGAGGGAGGGAGTAACTGCTTATTGTAGTTCATAAGTGTTTATAATAAAATATTATTAAATACATCATCTAACCCAATAAGTGCTTACAACTAAAAAATTACTTATATGTAGAAGTGAAAAATTTTCACTTATCATTCTTAATAATAACTTAAGTTGACTGTTCACTCAAAATTTTCACTTAACTATATAAAAGTGATTTATCTAAATATATTTTATTTTTTTAAAATTATTTTTAAAATAAAAATATCTAAACATAAATAACTCTTTTTTTACAAAATTAATTATATTAAAATCACTTCTACAAAATCAATTATTATTACAATAAATTACGTACAATTTAATCAAACCGCGTACTTCCTCTAACTTAACAACCGGCTTAGTTTTCTAAACGAGTTTTTCTCTCTTGGTTTTGATTTTGGCTATTAAATCAGAGAGTCCACGTTATCAAAATTCAAACCAGAGAGTCTACATTATCCTAAGCGCTATTTGAGCGAGTCACAGTAAAAACTCTATTCCCTCTTGTACTTTTTATATGTTGTTTTTAAAAGCTCTTTTATCTTTTTTTTAAGTGTTATATAATATTATGTGATAATTTTTTTTATTCTTACATTTAATTATCAGTCTGGTAAATTTTTTATTAAAAAAAAGTAAATATTTTATTTTATAATTAATTGGCTCAATTTCGCTCTCTTACTCATAATGACAACAAATTAAATTATGTTTATAATATTTTAATTAATAAAAATAAAAATAGAATCCTCAACTCCTTTTCAAAAAAATTTAAGATATAACAAATACTTTTTATTTTGTGTGAAATAGTTGCTAATGTCTTATGAAATAAATTGGAGGGAGTAAAATTCATAATTATCAAATCAAACATTTACGTTAAGCCAAAATAAAAAATCAAACATTTTCTTCTTGAAAATGGAAGAGGCATTTATGTGCAAGAGTAAATCATCGTTGTCATTATCGATAATGAAAATATTCATTTTGCTACACTTGTAGGCATATTATGATAGTAAAAATATTATAAAGTGTATAATATGTTTTTCTTTTAAGATCAATACATAACCACTATTATTAGTGTTGAGTTCTCTTTTACTTTTGAAAAAATATATTACTCTGTTCATACTTTAATATAGGGCTTTTTTAACTAAATTGCACAAAATAAGGATGCAAACTAAAATTTGTTAATTGTCTTAATTTTTTAAAAAATCACAATGGGTTTTAAAAAATGCTTGAATTTTTTTATTTTTTCTCTTGAATTGAATAAGAGTATTTTTTTTATAATGTCCAAATTATAAGATTTTATATATAAAGTCGAGGTATTATCTTTGCTTTAAGTTTCTTCTTAAGTACTTTTGCGTAAATATTGTGATTAGAGAAATTATAATTACAATTAAAACTTTTTGTGTATATATGTTGATTAGAGAAATTATAATTACAATTAAAAAATACAATGCATACCATCGGTATATTTATCAACAGCTAATGGGATAAGCTATAGGATATGTGTTTTGCGTAAAATGTGTCTAAATTTACTCAATATATTCACCAACTAAGATGTAAAACCTGTGTGGAGGACAGAGAGTTTCATATATATATATATATAATTAAATCATATAAATATGAATATAATAGAATTGATATGAATATTATATATTTTTGACATTTTTATAATTATATTATCATCATAATAACAAAAAATTTGTTATCACTCTAGTGGTAACTCCTCCAACAAGATTATATCATGTTGGATATTTTGGATATTATTTTTCTTTCACCTCATATATTAAATTATGAAAAATCCTTGATTATTTGGAATAAGCTAATTGGAAAGTGTGGAGGCATATTCAAGCATCACAACCAGTGCGATGGAATGGAAGCTAGAATGGTCGTTCCTTTTTTTTTTCTTTTTCTTTTTCTTGGTTGAATCAAATTAGGAATGCAAAATCTGTATTAGCAGTATTTTCTTTTCATACCTTACCGTTAGTACATTGGAATTTGGAAGTTACAAGTTAGAACGTTTAATTATATTTAATCTATAATATACATTCGATTGATTTTCATTTAATATTTTAAATTAGCTAATTAGATGATGTAGTGAAAAAGATTTATTTTCTGAAATTTTTATTAGTTAACAATATTTTATTATAAAACTCATAGTAAATTTTTTAAACCATAATTACTTTTTCCATGTCTTTTATTGACAAATATAGTGATTAGTAATGATGATAAATAAAAATAAATAATTAATGCACTAGATAATATTGTGAAATATTTTATATGTTAAATTAAATATTTTTTTCAAAAGATGCCCTATATCTAAGAGTGAAAGAAGTACCATTTATATATAAAGTGTCAACATTAGGGAATCTGCTAAATCCTACCATCCAATCAAGACATCTACAACCATTCATTCATACCTGTACGTCCAATTAGAATTCTGCAACAGCTTCATATATGCATGCCATAAAAACTGAAGCAAAGAACATCAAATTAGACGATATAATGAGTCTTGATGACATAGTGTTGATGTTTCTCATTTCTTTAACTTGCATTCAAAGGAGATATTTCATCATGTCTATGGTTAATTATGAGGATATTTCTAAGATGAAATGCTTCTATTTCTTCTATATGTATGGACTTTCAAGGGAAATGAATAAATAAATAAAATATTTGGGCTCCATAGATGAAGTAGATTATAGCATTTGATTCTTGATAATGCTTCTTTGTACTTGGCCAAAATATTCCATATTGTCTTTGATGTGCTTTCTTTTACTGCAATTTTTTTGTTGTTGGGAATTTCAATATTTACCGTTTAATTTAGTGGATCCTTTAGAAGTACAAGACAAAGCACCAAATGAATTGGTTTTGTTTTACTTTTATGTAAATAATCCTCCACTTCTTGTTTCAGCTAATCTTTTTCATTCAATTGTCTTATGACATGCTCATGCTCATGTTGAAAAACTAGTTAATGTCAACATTTGCCATAACTTCCCACCAACAGAGGTAAAGAACCATAGAGGAAGATGGAAGAAATATGAAGAAGTTAATGAGAAATGGAAAATGCTAGGTAGAGAATGGGTATGCCATTTCGTTTATGATTTAAAAATTTCAAAAAAAAAAAGTTTTAATTTATCGATTTGAACATTTTACATTTATGATTAACCTAAGAAATAATTATGTCTTTTAAAATATTTATTTACTTTAAAATATTGCAACTGAAAAATTCAATTTTTTAACGAGAAGGATCAGTATTAATTACCTTCTCTTATAAACATGTTTGCGTAACAAAAACTTAGACTCACTATTAATTACCTTATCAATTTGCCCAACAAATATTTAAATATATTAATTAATAAAATTATCCCTCCCGAGTATTATGGATTGCAGTGATCGAGACGCCTTTGACATCAGCTAGCTATTGACTGATATATATCGGGCTGTGTTTCTTGAAGTCTGCGTAATGGAATTAATGAGATACGGTGACGCTATGTTTCTTGAAGTTGGCTTAATGGCATTTACCAGAAAATCCATCTGGTTCAGGTGCTTTTGTTTGTTTATTGGTTTTTTTTCCCCCTTCTTTGCTTGTATGTTTATTCTCTACAGCTGCTACATCAACGTAAATGGAAAAAATAAAAAGATTATCTAAGAAAGATTTGATATAGAGTTGTAAGAGCCAAGAAACTCTCAAGTACAGCTCAAAGGGAAGGGAATTTACTCACTTATTGGGACCGTGGAGAGCAGGCCAGTCGACTGCGAGATTCGAAAATTATGGTACAGTACTAAAAGAATATAGTTAGGGACGGAATCAACAAAATGTTTAGGGAGAGGAAGGGAGAATTATAATTATAAATATTAATAACTATTAAAAACATCATTTTAAATATTTTTAAATGAATATAGTAATAAAAGTTGCTAAAATTTATAATTAAAAACAGTAAAAAAGTCATAAAAATAAATACTAACACCTTGATATAAAAATATATTAGAACTGATGAAATATTGTCAGGCATTAAGATTTTAGTAATTGGTTCTTATTTGAAAAAGAACTTTTTATAATCTTTCCGATTGTAATCCTTTTCTCAATATATACAACAAAATTTATCATAAAAAGTGCTATTAATTTATAAAATTATATATTTATAATGAGTAGAGCACGATTAAAGAAATAGAAAATAAAATTTTGGCAAAAATTCCGTTAGATTTGGTAACTAATATAATTAGTTCTGAAATTGTTTTATTCATTCAATTCAATTATTTCCCGTCAAACACTCACATTATTTAAGTTTCAATATATTCATTTACTATGATAGAGAATTTCATATGTATTGATATTTTCATCAAACAAGTGCAAGAAGGCGTCAGAGTTGTGACACTGTATCAGTGAGAAGGATATCATAGCCATAGTTGATTGCCACTCCATTGGCACCTAGAAATCAGTGTGCCACAAATTATAGGAACAACTGCAAAGTATTGGCAGGGGATGAGCCAAAGAATCTATTCTAGAGGCTGTGGAGTTAGGATAATGAAATTGTGATATTTAGGACCTGTTTGATATGAAGGAATTTATCCATTGAAAAGGGAAAGGATGAAGAAAAATGCTGATTACTTTGTTTGGTGTGCAGCCGAGTGGTTCCTTGAAAAATAAAAAATCCATCATATAATGGAATGTGAGTTGCCTCGAGGGTGCGGAGGAAAATTTTGGCTTCCTGGAAAACCACATTTTTTGGACCAAACTACCCTCATCCAAAGCAAATTTTCAAACCTTGCCATCTTCATCACAACACATCATCACACCTATGGAGAATCTAGATCTAAAATTTCCAGCCATCGAAACTCTATCATCCCCTTTTTCAGCCATCACACCTATGGAGTCCACACCTTCAAACTCTGGTCATCAAACTTTCGGAGATCTAGATGTGAACGTTGTTCTCATCTTCATCGTAGTAGACCTTGCACCTACAAAATCACCACCATCCACCTAGATTTCCTCCTTTCTCTTGCAAAGAAGCTAACGCATTTGTGAACCTACATCACTCTCCACTCATGCCGATGCTGCACCTAGGTTTGGCCATTGCCATCATCCAAATCCACAAACTCAAGGAACAAAGCTTTATTTTTTTTAAATAATTTTACATTATTTTTTCATGATACCTTGGTCTTTTATAATCTTAAAACTTCCATTCCATCAATTTTTCACACATACCAAACAAAAAGTATATTAAGATTACATTCAAATTTCCCACCATACCAAACATACATTTAAAGTCCAATTCCATTCTCTTTCCCATTCCTATTTCCTATTCCCATTCCATTTAAAATTGTTCCTGCATACCAAACATGGTCTTAGGGGTTTAGGATTATGAAATTGCGATATTTAGGGGTTTAGGATAATGAAATTGAGATATTTAGGGATTTAGCTAAATATGTGTCAAAAACTAGAGAAACCCCTATTAAGGATATCAATGCATTTCACAATTTCATAAAGAAGTCTGTTCATGTCGATGTTTCAAATGAATAGTTGACAAATAAAATTCAAACATTGATAAGAAAGTATCATAAAAAAACCCAAAAAACAAATGAAGGATTAGATGCTTGAATTCAACCATTGATAAATTCAAACAATCAAATCCCCATCTAGTTTTTGGGTTTCTTTTTTTATGACATTTCCTCATCAATGCTTTGAATCTTACTTGTCAACTGTTCATCTGAAACATCCACATGGACAGACTTCTTTATGAAATCATGAAATGTATTGATATCTTTAATAGGGGCATCTCTAGTTTTGGCGCATATTTAGCAAAACCCGTAACTATCGCAATTTCATTAACCTTACTCCCCAGTCTCTAGAACAACATTGTTGACTCATCCCCAGCCTTTTACCCATCATCCTCTACTACAGGGATCTCAACATTTCTAGAAGTAACCTTACTCTTCCTTTCAAGTCGCTGATTGGCCAATTGTTCTCAATCTGTCGCTTTAACTGAGGGCTAAGCTTTCGATTTCTTGGCCTTTGGAGTCTCTTCCTTGGCCTTGGATGCAATAGGTTTAACAAAAAAGTTCGTATTCTCAGTGAGGTGCCTATCCTCAAAGTTAGACAAGGTGAGTGATTAAGTTTCTTTTCCTAAAACTTCATAATCTTTCTACTCCTGGCAGCAATCAGAGCCTTGCACGTCTTCAAATGCCACGAGCATCTCTCATCTAGTTATTTGATTAATGTGGCTGCCATGTGTGCACCTCACCATCCACAACAGCAGTTCAGTCTGCAACATTAAGCAACTTCAGCAACAAAGGGATACAAACTATTTGAAAGGATAAGGAGAAGCTTACAAAATTTAGAATTACAGGGGCCTGCTTGAAAAATGAGATAAACTAGAGGGACTAGAGTTTAATTTTGCCTTAAAATTAAGTTGAACTAATAGTAAAGAACATCAACAAGAACAAGGTTTCTTAGGTCCTATCTTACCACAACAAAATGTCGAATTCTACTTTTTAATGATAAGCTGAGATATGCCCAAACTCATGGGTGCCCTATGTTGTACAGGAAGACCAGTTGTGAGTTAACTGATTCCTCATACATCTCATTAGCTTTGTAACAGCAACGTTGTTGATGCATTCTATTTTTTGCAATCATAATTTTTGCTAAATTACAGGAAAGTGAAACAAACTGTTATCAAAAGTTTCCAGATGGGGATTAAGTGTCATACCAATTTGTCCTTAATCACATCCCCAACTTTTGAGCCAAGCACGGTGAAGGTTTCATTCCCAGAATGAGCAAGCAAGAACTTGCACAGACCTTTGCTAGCTTTACCTTCTATCCACAAAGATGCACCTTCCAGAGCCTTCATTTAAGACTTCAGAGAACATTTACGACTCGAAGCAAACAAGAGAACCTGTCTGGCTTTTTTAACACTGGAAAATGGAAAATTCCTTCCATAAGGCCTGCACAAAAAACATATTATATAAAAGAATGATTAGATCAAAGCATCAACATTAAGAAAGTTGGAAAACTTAAACAGGACAGATACATATATATATGTATATACACACACATATCTTCACACCAGATTCAATGGTAATCAAAACAAAAATATGGTATTGGTAAGCTCAAGGGTAAATATATAGGAACCAACAATTATTGTTGTCCTAAATCTTTAGAAACACACATGTTTCTCCTCCTTCTTTGAAAAGGCAAATAAAAGTGAAAGGAGGTTATGCGAGACTTTCAAGGAAACTAGAATTAGTGCACAAACCAGAAAGAATCCATGTATCAAATGCTAGTTATCAACTCACAATTTGAGTAATGTTGCAACCCAAACTAAAACCCAGTACTTGAAAAGCTTACAACCTAACTTTAAAAAAGCTTTCAAAAGACAGGCTAGTTTCAAAAATAAAACTAATAGAACATAAGGAAAAGACAAAAAAAATTGCCATTTTTTCGCCATCTGAAAACATGACCAAAATAACTTGGGGCCCATGACTTGCTCGTGACAAATTGAAAGAAAGGTAAACCCCAATGCGAGTTTTCACTCTCTCAACAATATTATGATAATCACCTCAATTTTAGAAATCTTCCCTACATCAAGCACTTTGACATGGGCAAAGCCTACTGGCACTTGAAACAACAAAATCATCTTATTACCTACTGAGTAAACCTGAAAGGAAGGGGGGAAAATAAGTTATCCATAAAAAAAACATATCCAAAATAAAATCAACCACCAGAAACAACAATGTTTTCCACCACGCACAACTTACTTAACCCGATACAGTAATTATATATGCACCCAAGTTTAAGCATATGTAGATAACTAATTATGAACATATGACCATTTCTCTTAAGCTCAAACCCAAGTTTAAATACTTCCAAAAACATACCCTTAACTTCAAGTAGCCATGATACAGTTAAGTCATGCAATTCGGTTAAGTTAAGCCTTATCATTCAATCTCAAATAAGCCAATCTAACATTCAGCTCATAACGAACAATCTGAATCACTTATACGTAACAACTTAACCTATCAAAACAGACCCATTTTGAGCTTTCATGAAAAGACAAAATATATATATACATACCCACAGGTAGCTCCTACAAGTACCCAACAGTAGAAGACTCACCCAAATGATCCACTGGGTTAGCTGAAATCCTCGTTATGCAGTGACTTGCTCCACTTGTGGCTCGAAAAACATGCTCATCACCACCATCGTTTTGGTAGTGGGGACCAGAAATGGAGGATGCAGTGGAGTGAAGCACGGAAGAATCAGATGAAGAGGTTACGAGAAATCGAGGAAGAGAGAGTTGGGGAAAATAAAGAGGAGGGAATAAGAGAGAAGAGGAGGAGAAAAGATGGGTAAGGGTTTGAGAGATGGGGCTGAAGATGAGGGGACCCATGATGGGTCGTTCAGAAGAGGCAGGAAGGTTACGGGAATCACAAGACACAGAAATGGGGAAGAACGACTTCTAGTCTTCTGACAACTCCATTACTGTAAAACGAGGAGGGAAGAAATCAGCAGAAAGAGGAGAGTCCGAAGAAGATGAGGCGGGAAGAGGAAGCACTAACCTTTTTTACAAGCTATGGCCACCCCAGAAGAAGAAAGCGAGTGAAGAAAAGATAATGCTGCCTCGAGAATGTGATAATTAATGATGGGACACAGCCATTGTTATGGGAAAAAGAAGAAGCATGGAAATCGAGCCTGAACATCGCACATTGTCATGGCCCCTTTCTGACAGGGAATAAGGAAGTGGGAAGACAAAGAGAAGCTGTAGTACGTTTTTTAAAAATAATGTTAAATATTATGTTTATAACAATAAAGTAAATTTTATTTATATTTGTTTTGTTTAGTCAAGTGGTTGGGACATGACATTGCCTTTCGTAGATGTGACTTTTTTAACTCCAGACTTGTGATCTCTTGCCAACTTTAACTTAAAATAAAAGAAAAAAACTTGGCAACATTTTAAAAATATATCTCTCACGAATTTCTAACCAATGTAAATCACATAATAAATAATTAATAATATTAATTATATTACACAAATTCCAATTTTGAAAACATATAATAAATGCATTTACACAATATATTAGTAATATTATTTTCTATAAATAAAATATTTAATAATTACACATAAAAATTAATTTATGATTTTAATTATTTTCTAAAAAATAAAATAAAAAATATTATATGGAATGATTTTTTATGTTGAAATTTTATTAAAAATTTTACATGTAATTGTATATATTATAAAGCATTAATAAATTTATTTTAATTCAAATAAATTTTCTTATTATATAAGAGTATTATATATTTTAATCATTTAATTATATATTTTAAAGTTACTTTTTTTATATAAGTACAAGAGTGTTTCGAAAACTAATTTCGTGTATAAATAATTATAAAAATAACTAAAATATTTTTGATCTTTCACAATGAGATTGCTTCAATTGATTGCTTTAATGGATCTGCCTGCTCTCCTTTTACTCTTTGTTTTTTTTTTGTAACATCAGTGACATTTTTTAACCGATAGGGGAAAACTAATTCTTTGAAGACATGGAAATCACCAAAATAAATTTTATCTCTCTCAATAAAAAATAATTAAAAGGAAAATTTTATCTTTTTATTAATTTATTTCTGATTTATTGCTTATAAATGAGCAAAATAGCTAGTGAAATAAAAATTATTCATTGATGCTATTATTTCACCACATTCCTGATTTGAATCGCGGTCGAAGAACTTGCTAGCTAGAAGCAATACTTGTCATTTACTTCCTCCATTTCATAGCGTTATGAAATATAAATTAAGAAATCATTAATTAATACAAAAGTTTACTATACATAAAAAAAAAACCCCATTTGATTAATCTATGTTATAATCAAGGGGTAGGATAAAAATGATAGTAAATGAGGGGATTGTTAACGGTAAAATAAACTAGGTCTTAAAATTTTAAAATAATAAAAAAATTTTAAATAAAATAAAAAATCTAAAATAATAAAAGTTATGGAATGAATGAAGTATTATACTCCTTTGGTCATTAATATAAGACCATTTTAACTAAATCACACGGATTAAGAATTAAAATTAAAACTAATTAATTATCTGGATTTCTTCAAAAATCCTAACATTTTTTTTAAAATTACCCTTATTTAATCTCTTTCTCTTTTTCTTTTGATATATTAAATAATGATATTTTTTAAAAATGTATAATAAATACTACCTCGTATATTATAAAAGGTCTTATATTTAGGATAAGAACAAAAAATCTCATAGGAGTATTTTATATTTTCTGTCTCTCTCTAGCTTTTAAAATTTGTTTTAGTTAAAAAAAAGAGAAACTAAGAACATTAAAACTACCCGAACAAAAAGCATGAAGCATTTGCTATCACAGTGTGTCATTGTGCTGATGAATAGGGGCGAACACAAGTATGGAAATGGATTCAGTGCACGAAGTGCCATCTTCCATCCTTTTGCAAAGATAATGAGTTTTTTTTTTCCGACCAATAACATCAAGTTTACTTTCACAGTACCAAAATCATGAAGAAGATTTTTTTTTTTGTGAGTAGGGATTTCTCAACTCATAGCTGAAATATCTGTGTTTCATTTGTTTTGTTCATGGGACGTGTTATAAGTTAGAGACCTTTATAATGAGTTTTTTGGGAAAATTACTATTTAGAACTGAGATATCAATTTAATTACAAAATAGGATCTATTATTTATTTAATTATAAAAATGGATCAATTTTTTAAAATTAAATATATAAAAATATGAAATTACCAAGATGTTCTCAATGTTATCTCTCCCTCTACCATCATTGGTCAACACTTACCCGTAGCTGATCAACGACCATTGCGGCCGGTCAACACCGGTCAACTATCCCAGGTAATCGATCAATGACTGCTAGCAATCGGTCAACATTTATTCAAAAAAATAGCTTTCAACTTCTTTTTTTTAGATTTTATAATTTACTTATTCTAAATTTATAACTTAATTTTTATTTTGAATTTCTTTTCCATAATTTATAACTTTTTTACTCTAAATTTACAACTTATTTTCTAAACTTTTGCTATAAATTATTTCAATACTTTTACATATTTTGTAACTTATTTACCCTAAATTTGCAACTTATTTTCCAAGTTTTTATTATAAACAGTTTTAATATTTTACAACTTTCTTTTTAGAATTTACAACTTATTTATTTTAAATTTGTAACTTGTTTTTGAAATTTTTACTATGAATTATTTTTATGTTGTTGCATATTTTGCAACTTACGTACCTGAATTTGTAACTTATTTTCTAAATTTTTACTATCAATTGTTTTAATAAAAATTTTTACTAGTTGCAAAATATATAAAAGAAATTGCAAAAGAAAAGAAAAAATTTATAGTATAATTTTAAAAATAAGTTACAAATTCAAAGTAAATAAGTTATAAATTTAAAAAGAAAGTTGTAAAATATTGAAATTATTTATAATAAAAACTTGGAAAAAAAGTTGAAAATTTAGAGTAAGTAAATTGTAAAAATACTGAAATAATTTATAGAAAAAATTTGGAAAATAAGTTGCAAATCTAGAGTAAAGAAGTTGTAAATTGTGGAAAAGAAATTGCAAAATAAAAACTTGAAAATTAGATTGCAAATTTAGAATAAATAAATTGCAAAATCTAAAAAAAGAAGTTGTAAGGCATTTTTTCCGCCATCGGCAACCATTGATTAATTACTGGCTACTGTTGACCAACATTGACCAGTTAAATTGCGACTGTTGACTAGTGTTGACTAGTCTCCGATGACAATTGATTGATGTTAACCGACCACCGATGAGCGTTGACCAACGATGGTGGGGAAAGATAACACCTGAAGATATTTTAGTAATTTCATATTTTTATATTTTATTTTAAAAAATTGGTCCATTTTTGTAATTAAATAAATAGTAAGTCTCATTTTGTAATTAAATTGAAATGCTGGTCCTAAATTGTAATTCCTCCAAGTTTTTTTAACCAACAAATTTTTTTTCTGGCAAGAAAAAAATAATTTTTTCTCTTACCCACACCAACTAACAAGTTGAACTCAAATTTTCCATAGGAAATTTTAACTTCACATGGTCTAATAATAAACATATTGAAAAGAAAATTCAAAAGGTAATATTTGTTTTGTAGAATCAAGTGGCTGGGAGCCACCTATGATTATCTAAGATGATAAGGATATGGTGGGATATAGGTAGAGATCAAGGGTTTAAATCCTCCTGAAATATTAAAAAAAAATGAATCAAGTGGTTCGGACATGACTTTGAGTTTTCGTATGTGTGACTTTTTTATCAACAAATTTGTGATCTTTTCCTAATTTCCAAGTAAAAAAAAGCTGGGCAATATTTTAGAAATTTCTCACTCTTTTATGATTTTTTTGCCAATGTGAATCATAATAAATAATTAGTAAATTTATTTTTTAATCATGTAATAATAAATAATGAATAATTACACAATTTGCAATTTTCAGTATAGATAATAAATTTTTTTTCTTGCCAACATATAGTAAATGTATTTGTACCAATATATTATTGATATCATTTTCTAGAGCTAAAATATTTAATAATTACTCATGAAAATTAATTTATAATTTATTTTTATACTTATTTTGTTTTATGAAAAATAATCAAATATAATATATATTAGTTTAAATTAAACCACTTTAATTATGATTCAACTATGATTGGAGTACTAAATCTTAAATTAGTGTTTTTTAACCATAATTTTTTAAACATTGATACTCAAAGCATTTTATTGCAAATGTTATCTCACTTTTAATATGCTGTTTTTTAAAAGTTTTTTTTTATCCTTTTTCCATGGTGTCATGTAATATTATAGAATAGTTTTCTTTTTTATATCCTTACATTTAATCACTAGTGTCATAAATTATTTTTTGAAAAAAAGTAGATGTTTTACTTCATAATTGATTGTCTCATTTTCTCTCTCATTCATAAAAATGATTGCTAATTGAATTATATTTATATTATTTTAATTAATATAGATAAAAATAAAATTTTCAATTCCTTTTTGAGAAATTTAAAATGTAACAAATATTTTTTGTTCTTAATGAGATAGTTGCATTCGTCTTATAAAATAAATTGAATGGAGTAAAATGCATATCAAACTTTTCTTCCTTAAAAATGGAAGAGACATTTATGTGCAAGAGTAAATCATCATTATCATTATGAATAATGAAAATATTCATTTTGGTGCACGTCTGGGCATATTTTGATAGTAAAAATATTGTAAAGTGTGTAAAATGTTTTCTTATATATAAGTTATTTTTAACTACTTTAAAATAATTAAAAAAATTAGTTAAAATTATTGAAAACTTTAAAAATTATCAAAATTTTCTAATATTACTCTTATTAAATTGTAATCCCGTCATAATTATAAATCTCTTTCAATTCTTCTCTCTTAATCATAAATATTTTGGGTAATATGAGAAAAAAAATTTAATACACTTATATTTTAAATACATTAAAAGCTTCTAAAATATGACTTATACATAGAAACATGGAGTATTACTCTCTCCTATCTTTCATATAAAATCTTCTTAATTAAATCATGCGTATTAAAGATATAAAACAAAATTAATTAGTTATCTTAATTTTTTCAAAAATAATAATGGCTATCCAAAATTACTTGAATTTTTTTATCTTTCTCCCTTGACTTGAACAATGGCATTTTTTGGTGATATATAATAAATATTACATTATATTATGAAAACATTCTTATATTTAAAGCTAGGGTATTGTCTTTGTTTTAAGTTTCTTCTTAACTTATATTTTGATTAGAGAAATTATAATTATAATTAAAAAAACATAATGTGTATCATCAGTATATTTATCAACTGCCAGCCAACGGGATGAGCTAGAAAGACACATGCTTCGTGCAAAATGCATCTAAATTTACTCAATATATTCTCACCAACTAGGATTTAAAACCCATGTGAAGCATTGGAAGCTCCATGTATATCCAATCAAATCATATAAATATGAATATAATAGAATGGGCATGAATATAGGATTAGGAGTGAATGTGAAGCAACTTGTAATAGAGACCTAAACTTGTAAGAATTTATCTATACTAAAAAATAATCATAGAAATATATATTTATATAATCAAAATACAATATATAATAAGTCTGTTTAAAATCATATTAACTTGAAACAAGTGCTCAACCTAGAAATTTATATGTTTAAATAAATATTTTTAATTTAATTTTAATAAAAATAATTTTACCTAAATAGCTTTATATTATACTAAAAATTTGTATCTTTATAAACATTTTTAATAAATAATTATTAATATTAATTATATTACACAAATTCCAATTTTCAAAACATGTAATAAATGCATTTCTACAATATATTATTAATACTAGAAAATGACCTGTGCATTGTACGGATTATTCATATAATCATGTTTAAATATTGCATTCTAAATTTACCTTTGCAGCCCATAAATCATTATGTTGTAGTATTGAACCACTAATGATCTAGTTAATTTTGTAATGATATTTCATTCAAAACATCAATATAGATAATAAAAATATCATGTTTTTCGTTTAGTCATAGCATAAAATTAACAAATATTAAGCATTCATTAATATATATATATAGCTCACAAATCAGTATACTAATTAAAAATCTCTTTATATATGAAGTTTTGTCTATTGCTTTACACTTTGAATCAAGTATTAACATTTTATGTCCATGTCCATGTCTGCTTCAAATTCAAAATAGAGCATCATATAGAACCATATGTGAATATAACTTTGGAATGTATAGGCTAACATTACATAAGCTCCAGTTCTAGCTCTTATTCAAGGTCATAACAAATGCTAGCAAAATTAGAAATTATCATGTGATCATATGATATAATAGTTGATTCGATGAATTATAAGCACCTTTAACTCATCACCCACTCTTGTTATTGGTTTTTGCTTAAATTGTATGGTTACCCATTGAAGTAATAATCAAACGTGGTTCATTGCATAGGCCTAAATACTTGTCCATATTTTGTCTTTAGCATAATAGGAGTGCCAACTTTTAGTTGTAATTTATGATTCATGAAACCAAGCATAAAAATTGAGTTTATGAAATCAATTGAATGAATATCTAATGAGTTTACATTCTCATCCTACCTGCACACATTATCATAGCATAAATAAGCATCATCATCACCGAGCAACATAAATAGCATGTAATAATTAACTTCATTTGCAATTACAAGCATAGAAACCAATATTGCCTATCCTATAGTAAGATAAGTCATTTAAATTATTTATAAGGCTGTGATAAGTTAAGGGCCTCATATTTTCTGTTAAAATTAGTATTTTACAATATTGATTGTTGCATACACTATGTCCTCTCACATAATGACTAGTGCCATTTGGCAAAAATATGTCTACCAAGTACAACAACTTTATTTCCAAGAGGCATTTGAACAGAAGAAGGATTTTGTAGCTTTAGAACATCTCTCAAGCTTCTATCATTGACAAATCATATACTGATATCGAGGTTTTACATTAATATTAAGGTTTTACATTAATCATATATAAATTTTTATATTATTGGCAAATCATGTATTGATATTGATATTTTACATTAATATTAGTTCTTTAAAAATTTTTATTTTGAGTTGGGTAATAATTGTCAATAAATTAAACTTAATATTTTTGTCCGGCAAAAAATATTTTAGCATTTGTGATTTATGTAATTTGAAAATTTCTTGTTAAAACTGGTAGATTAATATGAATTTATTATCATCATCTATAATCAACAAAAAATATAATATTTATCAATATAGTTACTAACTAATGAATACTATAATATTTTTTATTACCAATATTATTAACTAATAAACTAATAAAAATTAATAGATAATAGATAATAAGAACCTTATGCAACTAAGAGGCCACCCTATGCCATTACCTTTAGATCCATATATGTGTTGAATTAAGAAGTTTTGATGATTTCAAACTAACCTTCAAGAGCTTGGAATAAAGATATCAAAGGTGCACAAAAAGCTCAAATGAAGAAATCTTGGAGAAATTAATGCAAAGATTCATGTAGGATGATTAAAAATATTTTGATTTGAGTAAAAGACTTTGATTTGGTGAAAAGATATTTTAAAACCTTAATTCTATGTTAAATCATGGAATATTTGAAAAACACCCACTAACAGACGAAGTTTGAAAGATTTATATTAAACTGTCATCTTGAAAATTCGAACTTTGACTTTGGAAATTCGAATTTCGTATTTAAACTGAATAAGTCTAAGGAGATGCTTCTCTGACAGACGAATTTTGGCTTAGGAAAATTCAAATTTTGATAAGTGTTTGAAAGGAGCTTTAAGTAACAGACGAACTTTGGGTTTTGAAAATTCGAATTTTAGACAAAATGAAACTTATGAAAACTAAACAAAATGAAACTTTGGGGACTGGACGTAGGTCAAGTGGAGAGACCGAACCAGGATAAATTTCTGAGTCTTATTCTCTTTACTGCCACCTTTACAGTTATTTGTTCATACTCTGTTTTACCATCATATATTGTTTTCTTCACCTTCTTGATATTTTACAGAAAATTTTTAATCTTCCCAATTTACCCCCATCTTGGGAAGCCAGCTAATCTAACAATATGAACCTTATCCTATCTAATATCACAATTAGTTGGTCAATAACACCAACTATTCCAAACCATATCTGATTAATTGTCAACAAATTACAGAGTTTGATATATTTGTTTTCATTTGATTGTAAAAAAAAGTATAAATGTTTTATTTTATAATATTTATTTCAATTTTTTAATTATTTAATAACTGTTAAAAATCATCTCATATATTGTTTATTTAAAATTATTACTTCACTTTGAAAAATCTTCATTTATTAGTTAAAAAATACCATAAGATAATATGAATAACTTGACCAAATAATAAATTTGTATTGAATGGTTAACTTTTTTATACACACGTCTGGTATCATAAACCTATTTCACTTCAATTAAAAAATTTATTGAGATCTAGACTAATCTAGATCGAATCAGGTAAGATCATTTTGGACAACAAATTTCACCAAATATTTAACAGAAATGCATTCTTAGAGTTCAAACTCGAGTACTCAAATTAAGCTGGTAGAACTTCTTACAAACTGAATCAAGTGTTTGGTATTGAATAGTTCCATTTTAATAATGTGTTGGCCTATTTAACCCAGACTCATGACATACAAGTTGGGTTGACTCTTTCATACAAATTGATAAGTGAACCCTTTTAGAATCAATCCAAAGAACCCACTTTTATGTGTATGACACCCGGATCTTTGCGAAACAAGGGACACAAAGACTGGAAAATTGAAAAACAGTAAGAAGAAAGACACACAAAGATGAGAATAATCAAGAAAGCACACAAGATATGTTGGTCTAGGTGAATTAGAACCCAAGAGAACCGGTCTCTTGAACCCTAGTCCAGTGACACCACAAGGAAGGACCAATTCCTTGATAAGTCGCAGTTCGCTTTAACACTCAAAGAACGCAAGAGAAACTCACAAAGTCTGAAACTTTAATCATTCAAATCTGAAAAACGTACATGAAAGTTAGCCTTAACTAGGCAAAGTAAAATCTAACATAATAAGCCTAGAAACCCTAATTAATTTGGGCTTAAATGATCCTAATAGGATTAGGAGACTTTAGACCCTAATAACACTCCTATTGGACCTAGGAAACTAGTAAAATAAAATAACAAAAATTCATAAGAAAATAATAAAAATAATGTTTAAGCCCTTATAAACATGCCAACACATTAATGAAATCACATGTTTGGCACATGACATGTTTATTTACAAGTTGGGCCTCAAAAAGACTCTTAATTAACCAATTGAGCTTTATTAATTAACAAAGTTTAGCCCATAATTAATAAAAACGAAATTAATACTAATTAAGCCTAATAATGCTTAAGTCACATGTTATTTTAGTGAAACACATGATCTTTTAAGTAATCTCTTCCAATAGGCTTCTGTTGGGCTTGAATCTTTCCAAGTGATAAGGCCTCCTACCACGCTCTTGAATTTGTCAAAGCCATCCTCTATCATAAATGTCCAAGTAAAATTAGGTTTAGATTTTATTGCTAGAAAATGTTTTCAAATATCAAAAAGATAAAAGAGAAATATGACATAAAAATAAAGAAAAAAGTTAAGTTAGAATAAATTATTACTGTATTAAATATATGATTATTACTTTATTAGGAAAAATTTTAATTTGCTTGTTCGAAATTGTTATAATTTGTTTGAAAATCAATTATAATTTGACCCACTATTCAATTTTTGAATTCATTAGACAATTTATTACCTATTCAATATTTTATTTGAAAATTATGTGTTGAAATTTAACGTAATCCTAATTTTTCAATTAAATAATTCTGTTTTTGATCTTAATATTACTTAAAAACTAATAGTGTTGACCTATCCTTAATTAGCGCTTATAATAAGCCATTCAATCCGATTAAATTTTGAAAGTGTACAAATTTCGACAAATCAACTTTTCAGTGTAAGGATTACAGATTACAATAGACTACATGGATTTGGGATACAAATTACTATAATAAATAGCAAGTAATATGCACGGATTGAGTAAATCAATTTCAAAATTAGCTTTCATTTCTTTTATGTACAATTTAATGTGTAAATTCTACTCGTCAATTAATATCACTTGGCTCCCTATCATAATAGGCACACTAATTTGCATAAATATAGATAAGGACATGGTAATCATGTTTTTAATGTGCAAATTTTATTCTTAATTGAGGTAAAAGTAGAGTAGATCTAAAAATAATATGCCTAATTCTTATTTCAAAATTTTTATTTTAAATAAAGATACCTAATATCTTATCCCACTATAATCATAGGTATTACAAAATCTCCAATGTTTTGGATGAAGAAAAGAGGAAAGGAAAAGAGAGAGAGAGAGAGAGAGAGAGAGAGAGAGAGAGAGAGAGTATCTCAGATGTAGATGAATTTATAGGGATGAGGCTTAATTAATTGTGAGACAGTAAGGGTGATTGACTTTGAAATATTCAAAACTTTCATATTTTTCATACATTATAACGTTTACCAAATACGAATCTATTTGAAAATGTAAGAGCCATTATCCATCAACAAATTACAATTTGTGACACACAATGTGTATTTCTCTTGATATGGATAATGAGATTGAATTAATTGTCCTAAACCTTTTTTAACACAAAATTTTGAAATTGTATAACTATCCTATGGAATTAAATTCAGGACAAAAAAACGACAAGGAAATGACTTTGGTAGAAAGGAGAGTATGCATAATCTCTGGGTTCTTGCTACATACAAAATTCCTTAGTCCACATTCCTTATCATTGTCCACGAATTGTGCACAATCATATCAACTTGTAGAAACAACTTCCAAAAAAAAAAATCTAAATTCATCAATTAGATTCAATCTTAAGCTTCATCATTTACCAAATTTTTATTCCATAGTTTTTTCAACCATCTCTATTGGCCTCTCATTTTTTTCATAGAAAAACACTAAAATATCATTCTCGGGAAGATTAGTGGCTCAGACATTAAAATTAACAAAATGTTATCTAGAAAAAATTTTAGCTCACCTACATATTCCTCTGATGGCATTCCAGTGTGGAAATCATTCATCACATCTATGCTCATTCTTAAGAATGTGCGTGGGCATTATTCCATAGCTTTTCTCTTGTATATACCATCAGAAATGTAGCAAAAAAAAAACATAGTAAAGAAATGAGATTTTCGGAGGATGACAAAAGAACTATTTATAGAGATAGAATCATAAATAGACAATGTTGATAATTTTTTCCAGCCTGAATCAATATTAATCCCCTTCATTGGATGAATACAATGATTTCCTTCACAATTGAAATTGCTTACAATATTCACAATAATATGTTATACTATCAATACGGTGGCTTTATAAAGGTGAAAATGGGGTTAAATATGGAATACTACTGATCAGTTTTTTTACTTATGTCATTATTACAATATAAAGCAAGTACTAAATTATTTTCAAATTTCAAATTTGTAACTGAGAATTTGAAATAAATTTAATTAATATCAAATCAATTATTAATTCTACTATGGATAGAAGTTATCGATTGCCTTCCTGTTAGTAAAAATTGAAATTTATTGAATTAATTAAATTGAAAAAATAACTTCAGACATACTAAATCATAAATATAATTTTTGAAAATCAATAAAGTAGACAATAAAGTATTTTGATGGTAAATAGAAATCAAATTAATTATATAGTAATTAATTTTTCCAAGTATTTATCATCAATTATTTGATATACAGCAATCCATATTGATAATAACGGCAGTCAAACAATTCAAATTGAGTTCATAGATAGGAACATAAAATCCAGCTAAATTGCAAACAAAAGCATAAGTACCGAATCTAGAATAAAATAATTTACATTCAAACTGGATTAATCGAAATTATGCAGTAGTATTATGTATTGATTCATTCCATATTCCATGTCAGCATTTCATATTAGTACACATCATATGCACATGTGGTAGTCCACCTCATTAATATTAAAATAGTTTTAATACAGAGGAAATGCCTATGACCTCTGATTTTATATATATAATATATAGATTATTTTCTATAAATAAAATATTTAATGATTACACATAAAATTTAATTTAGGATTTATTTGTTGTGTTTTTCATACTTATTTTATTTTTTATATAAAATAATCAATATACTCCATCTGTTCTCTATTATAAGTTATATTTACTTACCCTACACATACCTAGAAAATTAATTGAAAACTTTGATGTTTTAAAAATTACCCTTTTTCAATATAACTAATCTTAAATTTATTTCTCTTAATCTTTCTCCACTATAACTCTTTTAGATATTTTAAGAAGGATAAAAAAAATAAATAAATATTAAGTGATGCATAGATTTTAAAAAATGATTTATATTTTAAAAACTTAATCTTCCAAAAATATGTCTTTATGATAAGGAATAGCATAAGTAATATATATTAATTTAATTTAAACTAGTTTAATAATGATTCAACTACATTTGGACTTTCTTAAAGTTGAACCAGTGTTTTTAAACAATATTTTAAAATCAAACTGATCATTAAACTTATAAAAGCAATTGATCAAAAGTTTAATGGTATAATTGATGAACTGTGAAGTAGAGTATTAAAATAAATATGTTGTGAATGAAGGGTAGTCTAATTAATAATGATGCGACTTATATCTTGTAAGCATATGTGATTTTGAATGTACCTGTAAATATAAAGATTTCTTTTAAAGATAATTTATAATAAGAATATCTCTAAACTTTTTTTTGAACTTGAGACCTATTATAACTCTAGTAAAATCTACTAACTCACGTGAACTTCTTAAATCCAAATAAAAAAATAATATCCTAGAATTAATTTAAAAATCTTGCTGCTTGCTGCTTGGATATTAGATTTAGATCGCCCCAATTTGTACGAATATAATCTGTTGACAGGTTAAAAAAAAAATATGAATATGATCTTTTCACTTTTAATTTCTAGACATGATTACCCCTCTCATCCCCCTCACGTTCATACGTAGTGGCAGACTCTTATCCATTGGACATTTACGTTCCCCTTAAGCTTCTTTTCTTCCAACGTTCGACTGTTCTACTTGTGTTGGGGAATAGCGATCGACACTTTCCAATAATCCAATGTGTTAAAAAGTCTGATAGCTTTATTCTGGTGACGTTCCTCTCATGGTTGGGAAAATGTGAGGGGGTCAAAAACTTTTGGTAAAATTGGAATTTTGTCACAATCAACTCCAATAATATTAATAACTCACTTCAGAGCTTTTTACCAATACATTACAAACGTAAAGTTAAATTACTATAATACTATAAGGTAAATATTATTTTTTGAAGATTCTACAAATTTTATTTCTTAGTGTTAATGTTATTGAGATCAATTTTTTATTGACACATTTTAGTTCAGTACAAACTAAGATATGTTACTATTTTGTTTTTACACAAAAGGTGGTATCCCCTCCCCCTTTCCCCATATAATTATATAATTATAATGATATAATATATATAATATTTATATTTATAATTATAATATGTTTAGTACAATATAAATGAATATTAAATAAATCCCATCTAGATTTTCAGAATTTAATAAAAAATATAAAATTTTATTTAATTAAATTAAAGAGATCATTATTTTGAAAGACCTCTATGAAATTATATTCAATTTAAAAGACATTCAAAATTTTAATTAATTTCATTTCTCCTACATATAAGGGTATTTTGCTTTGATTATAATTATAAGACCATTTTTAGGATGCGAGATAGCATTTATTATACATTTTAAAAAAAATCTTTATGTAATTCATTCTAAAGAAAGATAAAGAGATTAAATAAGAACAGTTTTGGAAAAATATCTTATTTTCAAAAGAATCAAGGTAATTAACTAACTTTAATTCAAATTCTTAACTTGCATAATTCGATTAAAAATGATCTTATATTAAGGATTAGAAAAAATATTTAGAAAGTTCTTCCCACATCTTATTATCTATCTCAATTGATATTGGGGTTTCGATTTTTTTAATATAAAATCATTTGATCCTTAATATAAGACTATCTTAACTAAATGATATAGATTAAGAATGCAAGTTAAAGTTAGTTAACTAACTCGGGTTTTTTGAAAATTAAGGTATTTTTTTAAAACTATTCTTATTTAATTTATATCTCTCTCTGGAATGAATTACATAAAGATATTTTTTGAAAATGTGTAATAAATACTACATGGCACCCTAAAAATAGTTTTATTTTTATAATCAAAGGAAAAGACCATATATTTAGGATAAATAAGATTAGTTAGAATTTTTAATATTTATAAACTAAATATAATTTTATAGAGATTTTTTAAATAATTATCCATATAATTTAATTAAATAAAAATTTAAATTTTTTATTACATTTTGAAAATTTAAATGTAATTTATTTTAATATTTATTTATATTGTACTAAACATATTATAACTATAATTATAATTATAAATACTATATATATATATATCTATATTATATTCATTATAATTATATAATTATATGGGGAGGGGGGAGAACGGTTTTGGAGAGGGAAGTGGGGTTTTTTTAGCAAAATATAATAAATAAATAAATTATTTACCAATATATGTTGTGTCAGAAAGAATTTACCAATCTATATTAATACAAATTGATGATCAGAAAATTGACGAACGCGCTGCGAATAAATCGATCAACGGATACACGACTTTTTTTTTAAATAAAAAAGAAAGTCGATTGGTAGCTAATCGCCTTGTTGATGAATGAACATGGAAATAAAAATCGATTGGTAGCTTTTATTTTTTATTTTTTATTTTTTTCAGCAGACTTATTTTTTTTACATATATATATATATGTCTGTTCTGTTCCGTTACGATAATAAGACGGATTTTTTTTATAGAATTTTATTTTAAAAAATTAGGAATACAATAAATTATTTTTAATAAAATAGATTATTTTTAATATGATAAAAATCCTTCAATTACTTTATAATATAATATAAGAAAAATGAAGTAACAACAATACAATAATTTAATGTGTATAATGATTAGAATTAATGATTTTTGTAATTATGAAAAAAATAAAAGTTTAGAAAAAAATTGGGATTCATTAGTTAATCGATTTTTTTAAATAAAGAAAGTAAGTCCATTGTATAGACCATTGACTTACTAATGAGTAATTTTTTAATACATGTAATAAAAAATATTTTCAAATCATTACTTTTAGTTGAAGAGTTAATTTATCTCAATTGAAAATTTAATTTATATGACATGGAAATTTTTAAATTAGGTTCTGAATGAGAAAAATTGTTAGTTCTCGGTAATTAGCGGTTGTTTCTCCCTTTTTTTTATTTTTTTTTCTTTACCATTCAAAAGCAAGTCGATTGGGTACCCAATCGACTTGCTTTTGTTTTTTTTTAATAAATAATACTTCCTCCAGTCCTATAGTACCCAATCGACTTGCTTTTATTTTTTTTTAATAAATAATACTTCCTCCGGTCCTATATATAGGATCTTTTGTCCTGGTCCTAAATATAAGATTCTTTACAATATACGAGGTGGTATTTATTATACATTTCCAAAAAAATACCCCTATTTAATATATTCAAAGAGAAAAAGAGAGAGATTAAATAAGGGTAGTTTTGGAAAAAGATTAAAATTTTCGGAGAAATCGAGGTAGTTAATTAGTTTTAACTCCCTTTCTTAATTCGCGTGATTCGGTTAAAATAGTCTTATATATAGGACCAGAGGGAGTAAATGAATTTTATTTTAATCAACTTTCTTTTATTTTTTTAAAATTTTTTTAGACATCATTTTTCTATCTATTTCAGGTATTTTTTTCACATAATATGTAGTAATTTATTATTTTTATTCTTTATTTATTATATTATTAATTTTAATTGAAGAGTTAATTTATCTCAAGTGAAAATTTAATTTATATGACATGGAAATTTTTAAATTGGGTTTTGATTGGAAAATATTGTTAGTTCTGGGTAATTACCTGTTGTTTCCCCCCTTTTTTTTATCATTCAAAGCAAGTGGATTGGGTACCCAATCGACTTGCTTTTATTTTTTTTTAAAAAATAATTTTATTTTAATGAACATTTTTTTTTAATTTTTTTAGAAATCGCCTTTCTAGATTTTTTTCTCATAATATGTAGTAATTTATTATTTTTATCCCTTATTTATTATATTATTAGTGTTGTAAATTATGTTATATTTAATGAAATGAGTGAAATTAATAGAAGTAAAATTTGAAATTTTTATTTTTTTAATTTAAAAATGTAATAAATATTTCTTAATATACGTAAAATCTCTCTTATTATCTTATAATATGAGACAAAGAGAGTAATAAAAATATAATGATTTTATTTGTGTAATGATTAGAATAAATTATTTTTATAATAAATAGAAAAAAATAGCTTATAATAAAAATTATAACTAGTTTATTATTAGGAGATAATTTTTGGTAAATAAATCATTTAAATATCAAATAGTGTGTTTTTATTTTTTTAAAAATGAAGTATAGAATTGTGACCCAATGACTTGTTTTTGTTTTCTTTTATTTTTTTAATAATTTTTTTATTTTAACGACTCTTTTATTATTATTTTTAGATATGTTTTCTCTATATCATATTATTAAGATAAAATGAGTTTTTTTTATAATATAAGATCATATCTTTTGTTATTGTTATTTCATATTGTTTGAATTATTAGTATTATAAATTATCTTATATTTAATGAAAGAAGTAAAATTATTAGGGGTAACATTTGAAAATTTTATTTTTTAAATTTAAAAATATAATAAATATTTTTTAATATATGTAAAACATCTCCCATTATCTTATAATATGGGACTGAGAGAGTAACAAAAATACAATGATTTGATTTGTATAATGATTAGAATAAATTATTTTTATAATAAATAAAAAAATAATAGTTTATAATAAAAATTATAATTAGTTTATTATTAAGAAAATATTACTAGTAAATAAATCCTAACAAATATCAAATAAAAAAATATTAGATCATTATTATTGTTTAATAATCATAAAAAAGATAAAAAATTAATTAAGAGTTGAAAAGTTAAATAATAAATAACTAATAATAAGCAACTAATAATGATAAAATAACACTATAATTAAGTAGCAAATATGTAAAACTACTAATGTAAATTTAATAATTAATTGATAAAAATAATTGATTATAAAATGGATTGCATTATTGATTAGTAATAATTAGCTATTATGTACGAAAATTTGCTCATCTCATACATAGTGACTACCGGTACCACATCTTGCTCTTCTTCTATTACGTCGTGGTCGTTCTGGTTGCATGTCCTCTTCTGTATGGTGCGATTCAGGTAAATCAATTCTTGATGGTGTTTGTGCAGTATTCAAATCAAACCAAGTAGAGTCAGCTAGAGAAATTGACTGGCATGGAGTCTCAAATGTTTGATTTGATGGCTCACCATGTTGAAATGAAGACATGTTGTACTCGACATTGAATAATGTTGAGTTACCCAATAAAGACATGAATGATCCAGACTGACAAGGAATAGGAGAGCTAAATGAGGGCAATGAGGATGGCGGCATGAAAGAAGAAGATGCAGCTCATACAAATGTACTGCATGTGGCCGAAGTAGTAGCATGATCTCGTTGCATTGTATTTTCTTCTTGAGAAGCAATTGGTGGCCTGGTTGATAAATAGCCATCACGTCGTTTACTTGGTCATCTACGCTGAGGAATCTGTGGACGTGGTGGCTCTTGTGCAGGTGGAGCAGGCTCAAGTTCCATGTTGAAGCGTTGCTCTCTCATTGCAATCAATATATTACGTTGGTCTTGAGCTACCCTTGTATGAAAATCAGTTGACATTTCTGGAGGGTAAGTAATGGCAAGCCTATACAAATCTTCAGCTATATCAGCCTGAAATTAATAATAAAACATTAGATTATGATGTTGTCTATGTATAGAAAAAAAATACAATGAGAGTGAAAAGAGATGAAGAAGTTACCACATAACCAGTTGCACTACTAGTAGGATGGATCCAACGTCGCGTACGTCTCCAATACCATTGCATGTACTCAGATGTACGATGAAACACCTCATTTGCTTGAGGAGCATCAATAATAGCATAAGGCCAATTAAACCATGCTTCAAGGAAGATTTTGTGAGCTTTAATCCAATTTTCCAAGGTTTTCCCTCGCAACTGTGTTGTGTGAAAATCGTCCAAGTTAGTCGGAGGTATAGGAATTGGCTGCTGGAAACCAAATTGCCTTAGAACACGATCAGAGTGATGCCATTCTATTATGTGAAAGCATATAAGGGGAACAGAAGCACGCCAAATATCACTTGTTTCCAAGCAATAATTTGGAATGAGGCCAAGATTCCTAGGAGATTCATAGGGCTGCCAAATGATATCATCATCAGCTATTGCATCAAGTAAACTCCTATAACGTCGTAAGGCCGAGCGATTAGAACGAGGGGCCAATCGTATGTTCCTCCACCTATGATTATAACAAAGAACATGTTAACATAAGTATGATTTTAATAAGTTAATATGAAATATTTATAGTGCATTTTTACTATACCGAAATCTTAAAGGTGGTAGAAGAGGATAAACATCATTATTTGGACTCAATGATGGTGGTCGCTCTGGTGCTAGTACAGGAAAGCTATCCCATGCCCATAAATGCAGTAATGCTAAGCAGCCACCAATATTCACCTCAGAAGGGTTAGTGGCATTGCACATTTCTCTGTATAGGTGAGCTAACACTGCTGAACCCCAACTATATTTTCCAGCTTCCTTAAAATTTGCTAATAAAGGAAGATACATTAAATAAACCCTATGACTAGACCTATCTGGCATCAGATATCCACCGATTAATTTAAGGATGTACGCACGTGCAAAATATCGTTTTTCCATATTTGATGCATTATCATCCAACTGACTAAAATGTTCTTCCAACCAATTCAAAAATAGCCTTTGTCCGTATATGTTCTCTGAAGGTGGACGAGTTCCGAGGTAGCATTCACACACCTCTGGTCAATTATTTGTTGTTTGACCAATTACAGGAAATCCTGCACAAGGAAGGCCTAATTGTATAGCTACATCCTCTAAAGTTATGGTGCATTCTCCACATGTAGTGTGAAAGGTATGAGTCTCAGGATGCCACCTCTCAATAAGTGCAGAGATCAAACTTCCATCATACTCAAATTGGCTTAGTCGAGAAACACCGTAGAATCCAGCTTGTCTAAGATACTTAATTATTTGGATTGAAGGCTCACCCAATTGCATGAATCGCCGAGTATTAAAGATTCTATCAACCTACAAAATAAATGGAAACAAAGTTGATAGAAAAGCATAACAATTAGTAATATGTGAAGATTTTTACTTACATTATTATCCTATACTGCTTGTGAAATATGTCGCTCTTGTAGGTATAATAATGAGCCATCCACTAGGCCTGGTTGAATCACCTAATGTGGCTGCTCCATTTGTTAAAAGTCTCTGCATTGGATGGAGTAAATAGTGTTCAATATTAAAAAAAATTATAATAATGCAACACAGGCTAAAAGTCTCTGCATTGGATGGAGTAAACAATGTCTAAAATTAAAAAAAAAATTATAATAATGCAACCCATGCTTTAGATTAATAATATAAATTTAATTACATTTCACAAAAGTCAAACGCACATAGTTTCATAAAAATTACTGCCTAGATGGTAGAGTCTGTGGACAATTCAACCGATTGTGACCTATTTGCCTATACAGCCCAATTTTTTGGGTTGTCCTGGTGTGGTCCAATCCATCTCATTACGAATGCGAGTTGAGCGAGAGCGACCTTTCGCTCGAATCATTGATGGGTCAGGAATCAAGTGAGGACCATCAAATTCTGGCCAAAGAACCTCATCTCCTATTGGTATAAACTCATTGCTATAGGCTGATTGCATGGATTCCAACTTGAATACAGGATCCACGAATTGTACATAGTCAATGCCTACTAGAGCACATGCGGCTATCACATGCATACATGGATATTTCTCAGCCTGGAACTCTCCACAATCACATTTTTTTTGGCTTAGGTTCAGCCTGCAACGACGACCAAATTGACGAGCCGCAATATTATATGGTTCATCGACCTCAAATGATGTTGCTATTCTGTCATACTGGTGAACAATACATGCAGATGCGGCTTGTGTGGCTGTATCTAATTTCTTATTTAATGTTTCAGAAAACATTTGCCTTGCTGCTATCTGTGTGTGAACTTGTTGGGCACGTTTAACAAAATAACCATTCACCCTATAGAAGGTCGCCTTCACCAAACCTGCAATAGGCAAACTTCGTACACCTTTAAATACACCATTCATGCACTCTGCAAGGTTTGTTGTCATATGACCATAGCGCCGACCCTTAATGTCATATGCGCGACACCATTGCTCTTTCTTAATAGCTCCAATCCATCTAGTGGCGTCCGGATGCAACAATGTGAGTTCTTCCAATTGTTTGTCAACAACTGCCTGCTCATATGCATACCCTGTCCATATTTATAAAGTTAATGGCAAAGAATGTTAGTCATATGTTTGTAAATTATTAAGGTTCATGAATCTCACCAATCTTTATAAATTTCTGCTTCAACCAATTTGACATTCGAAGTTTGCTTGTATGTATATTTGACAATTGACCCAGGCATAAAATGCTCAACTGCAGCTAACCACCTTGGTAATAAAGCATATGATGTCTCCCAATTGCCCCAAACAATGGCGATCGCCAATTGTTTTACCTTTCATGCTTTTCGATATGATACTATGTACCCAAACATGGATTGCATTCGCTCAATGATTTGTGAAATTTTCACATCTGGTTTGTCAGTTACCATGGCCACAATACAAGAAGAGATAAGATCAGCATCCAACTTAGGATGATCTTGTGTTAATGACGTAGACAAACATGTATGAGGCCCTTCATATTTTGTAATAGTCCAAAAACTATCACTTACTTTCTTGGAAGCCCTCACTCTCCATTTGCAACCGTTTCCATAGTTGATACATCGAAATTCTTGAGATTTTCTACTTGAAAGATACACCTTGAATGTGTGATGCACTCGAACATTATATAACTTGACCGCACGTTTTAAAACACGAGCATTGTTAAACATCTGACCAGGAAATAGCTCATGGTTATCATAGAGAGGTAGAATATCCCCAAGTCCACTAAAATTAGGAGCCATAGCAGATTCTATACCAACCTGAGATAAGAAAGCAAGGGCAGGCTCATCGTTGTGATTCATATTACCATTATCCTCATTGATGTCCTCGTTGATCTCATCATCATCATCATCATTGTCATTCCCATCATCAACACTAACATGAGAATCATATTCATTGTCATCCTCAAATTCATCCATTATGTCTTTTGTAGGAAGAGGAGAAAATGATGATCGATCATTGCCAATATACACAAATTGTTCAAATTGGCCTATGTTTTCAGTTGGAGGTACTGGTGATGATGGTCCAGCACCTCCAATGGTTGGAGAAGGATCAAATGGGTGGAAATTTTCCATATACGTGCTAATCATGACTCCTTGTTGCTCTGGAAGTGTATATCCACTATAGTTCTCCATTGGGTGTGATTCTAGATGATGATCAAGTTCCACATTAGAAATATTTGCATACATCTCTACACACGTCAAGTGAGTAGATAATCGAGAATGCAGTTGCCACATTCTTTGTAAATCATAATCATCTAGTATTTTCCATCCCCTATACCGAAATGGATTTATGGAAATTGGAATTCTATATAAAAGATCTATCACAATTTGATTCGGAAGAAGATTGAGATTTTGGCCGACAACTTGCTTTAGTCTAACCAAAGTAATGTCGGGATCAATACTTATTATTCTCATGTCATTTGACTCGAATGTCACACCATCTGGGCCATCAAAAATTTGTTCATTTGCATATATACACAGAAGTATTGATCTATTGTCCATTCCACTTCCTAATTTTATTTTCATGGATAAAGTGACATTAAATAAAAAAATTACATTAATTTCACATAAACAAATATTTCAAAAGAATTCTAATTATGAATGGCCAAAATCATATATTTTTTTAACTAAAATCTACTTTATATCTAGAGCTTAGCACTAAGAGTATCTCTTGAACCATGATATTATTTTTAAAAAATTTAACAAAAAAATGAAAATTTTTTTTTCATCGAATGTAAAATAGTTTTTCATTTTATGCAATGGAAGAGAAAATAATGAAAAACATAAAAACTAACAAGTACAACATGCTCACGTATTGCTACACGTCCAAGTCATATTTTCAAATGTTGTAGCAAAAAATAAAGTGATACCCAGGTGGCTCAGATAAAACCCTCTTAGCCAACATGTCAAATAATAGTTATTTAACAATTACATCTCCACAGTTTTTATTTGCATGCGATGTCCTTTTTTTTTAAATGAATGGACAACAATTATTTAATGGTGTTGAATATATGAAATTTATTACAAACTTCAGTAGAAGTGAGGAATAAGTGAAGAATATAAATAATTTTTTTAACTCTTTTTAAATCTACTTTAAAATTTTATGAGCCATAAAAAATATAAGTTTATTCCGATTAAATATGGAATATTTCATAAAAATGAAATATAAAAAATGATTGTTTATTTTCTTTGAATCTGATTATGCTGTTGAAAAATGAAACCTAAATATAAATTTATCTTCATTAAAAATTATTAGTTTCATAAAAAATAAAACTTAAAAAATTATACATTTATTTTCATGGATAGAGTGATATTAAATAAAAAATTATATTAATTCCACATAAACAAATATTTCAAAAGAATTCTAATTATGAATGGCCAAAATCATGCATTTTTTAACTAAAATCAACTTTATATCTAGATCTTAGGAATAAGAGTATCTCTTGAACCATGATATTATTTTTAAAAAATTTAACAATAAAATGCAAAAAAAATTTTCGTCCAATGTAAAATAGTTTTTTATTTTATACAATGAAAGAGAAAATAAAGAAAACCATAAAAACTAATAAGCATAACATGCTCACATATTGCTAGTATCTAAAGTCACATTTTCAAATGTTGTAATAAAAAACAAAGTGATACCCAGGTGACTCAGATAAAACCCTCTCAACCAACATGTAAAATAATAGTTATTTAACAATTACATCTCCACTATTTTTATTTGCATGAGATATCATTTTTTTTAAAAATGAACGAACAATAATTATTTAATAGTATTGAATATATGAAATTTATTACAAATTTCAGTACACGTGAAGAATAAGTGAGGAATATAAATGATTTTTTTCACTCTTTTTTAAATCTACTTTAAAATTTTATGAGCCATAAAAAATATAAGTTTATTCCGATTAAAAATTGAATATTTTCATAAAAATGAAATATAAAAAATGATTATTTATTTTCTTTGAAACTAATCATACTATTGAAAAATGAAACCTAAATATAAATTTATCTTCATTAAAAATTATTAGTTTCATAAAAAATAAAACATAAAAATATACATTTATTTTCATGTAAAGTGTAAAGTTTATTTCTGTTTATTTTTATTTTTATTCTTAAATATGTATCAAATATTCATTACATAAATATCAAATAAATATTAAGGAAAATGGTGTCACAGTCTCATACCCTCATACTTTAATAACTTAATCTAACTAAAGCATTAAACTAAGACATTATATTGTATCAAATAAACAACTCATTTTACTAACAAAAATGTTATACAAAACTAAATAGTGCAAATTTAAAATTAAAACACATAAAAAATTTACTAACAATAATATTAAAGAAGATGAGAGAAAGAGAAATACCAATATGAGATGAAGCTCTGTAGATAAAACTCCAAGCACTTGCAAGAAGCTAGAATTGATGAGAGAATGAAGATGACAATTATGGCAAGAAAACTCAGCAAATATTCTAAAAGAAGATGAAAACTAAGAAGAGTTGGAATGAGAGGCAAAGCGATAAAATGAAGAAACTGCAACGCAACATAAATATTTAAGTAGATAACTTTTGTTTCTGTAGAATCACGGAGGGTCCATTATTTGTTCAAATAATTACTGAAGTACATAGGGTCCATTATTTGTTCAAATAATTACTGAAGTACATATTAGATGTTGCATGCAGAGATTCTCTGCCTCTCTGCATGCAACGTCTATCATAAGTCACAAAATGTTAAAAAAAAAAGTTCATATGTCTTTCAAGTGCTGTTCATGAGGTACCAAAAATTAAAAAAAAAAAGAAACTTCAAATGTTTTTTACGTAACATCAATTATGAGAAACAAAAAGTTAAAAAAAAATTTTGAAACGTCTTTCACTCAAAAGCACGCGTGTAAAATGAACATGAGAAAGGGGAATCTAAACTAGACAAAATTTGCAGGTTATAAAAAAATCTTGTCAAAAAAATATTATTCAAGGATCTAATCAGGATTGGAATCCTGACCAAATTATACGATACATACAGACCCGTTAATCAACATGATTCATGCTTCATTTAGAAGAGGAAGTGTACTTGACTCCATCAATTAAAAAATAAAAAAATAATAATAGTAAAATGAAGGGGAAATTCTATACTTTATTTTTAAAAAAAATAAAAACACACTATTTGATATTTAATAGATTTATTTACTAAAAATTATCTCTTAATAATAAACTAGTTATAATTTTTATTATAAACTATTTTTTTCTTTTTATTATAAATATAATTTATTCTAATCATTATACAAACAAAATCATTATATTTTTATTACTCTCTTTGTCCCATATTATAAGATAATAAGAGAGATTTTACATATATTAAGAAATATTTATTACATTTTTAAATTAAAAAAAATAAAAATTTCAAATTTTATTTATATTAATTTCACTCATTTCATTAAATATAACATAATTTACAACACTAATAATATAATAAATAAGAGATAAAAATAATAAATGACTACATATTCTGAGAAAAAAAATCGTGTGAGATAAATAGAAAGGCGATTTCTAAAAAAATTAAAAAAAAAAGAAATTTTCATTAAAATAAAATTTATTTATTAAAAAAAAATAAAAGCAAGTCTTTGAATGGTAAAGAAAAAAAAAGGAAAAAAAAAAGAGAAACAACAGCTAATTACCCAGAACTAACAATATTTCTCAATCAAAACCTAATTTAAAAATTTCCATGTAATATAAATTAAATTTTCAAAACTTAACTCTTCAACTAAAACTAATGATTTGGAAATATTTTTTATTACATGTATTGAAATATCTTTTTCTTTTTTAAAAAATTACTCATTAGTAAGTCAATGGTCTACACAATGGACTTACTTTCTTTATTTAAAAAAATCGATTAACTAATGAATCCCAATTTTTTTATTTTCTAAACTATTATTTTTTTCATAATTACAAAAATCATTAATTCTAATCATTATACACATTAAATTATTATATTGTTGTTACTGCATTTGTCTTATATTATATTATAAAATAATTGAAGGATTTTTATCATATTAAAAATAATTTATTATATTCCTAATTTTTTAAAATAAAATTCTGTAAAAAAAATCCGTCTTATTATCGTAACGGAACGGAACGGAACAAATATATATGTAAAAAAAAATAAGTCTACTTAAAAAAATAAAAAATAAAAAATAAAAGCAAGTCGATTAATAATTAATCGACTTGCTTTGAGACATTTTATTTCCCTGTTCATTCATCAACAAGGCGATTAGCTACCAATCGACTTTCTTTTTTATTTAAAAAAAAGTTATGTATCCGTTGATCGATTTATTCACAGCGTGTTCGTCGATTTTCTGATCATCAATTTGTATTAATATAGATCGGTAAATTCTTTCTAACACAACATATATTGATAAATAATTTATTTATTTATTTATTTATTATATTTTACTCAAAAAGCCGGGAAGTGGGGACGGGTGATGGGTGGGGGAGGTGGATAGGGTACCTTTTATTATAAAAGAAATAGTAATATATCTCAATTTGTACTGAATGAATGGAGATGTGTGTAAGTAAAAAATTGATTTCAATGACATTAACACTAATAGATAAAATTTGCAGAATCTTAAAAAATAATATTTGACTTATAATATTTTAGTAATTTAGTTTTAATTTGTAGTTTATGGGCCAAAAAGTTCTTTCTTCAATGTCAAATATAACCAATTTTGAGGCCGAGGTTTATTTCAAAAAATGGGAAAAATATGGATTATGTAATAATAAGTATATAATTTCAAAGATATTTTCACCATTAATTTAATGAGTGTAAATGAAAAAATATTAATTGAGGGCAATCTTTAAAAGAAAAAACTTAACTACAAATTAAATGAGCATAACTAACTCTATTAGCATGTGTATAGTTTTTTTTTCTTTTCTACTTATATTTGATATCAAAGCGAGTATCAACCTAACACAAATAAATTACAATTTTTTTTCAAAATAATTTAAATATATGTTTATATCAATAAAATAAATTAATATTTTTAAAAAATTAATATTATAATAGATATATATTTTTTTTCAAAAAATTATACACATAGACTCAATAAAATAACAAAATAAATTAGATATGCAATTTTTAGTCTCCGAAAAATTAAAAAAAAATTATATTTAATGATATTTTATATATAAATTTTATTAAAAATTTTACATGTAATATTATATATTATGAAGGATTAATAAATTTATTTTAATGCAAATAAATTTTCTTATTATATATAGTATATTTTAGTTCAAACCCTCTTGATATATAAAAAAAGTATATTTTAATTATTAAATTATATTTTTTAAAAATTTTTGCAAGCACAAAAAATATCCGCAGCCGATAATCGAAAACTAATACCTTTAAGTTGTAGAAATCACTATAAACATCGTTGAAGTAAGTTTTACTTCTCCCAATAAAATATTTTTCATATGTACAACTAATGATCATACTCAAGACAATATGTAATGTACAAAGCTTTCTTGATTAAATTTAAATGGATATCTTAATAAAATAGATTAATTTAAATGGATAAGCTAGAATCCACTAAAGACTAGGCACAAACAACTTGAAAATTGATTTTAAATATGGTATAGTCACCACATTTGATTTCCAATAAATATATCAATATGATTTAGATGGATTTTTTTTTCTTTTTGATCTTCACATTCACTCCAAATTTTTTAAGTTAAAATTTAAATATATAATATGTTTTCTTGATCAAATTTCAATGGATATTATGATCAAAAATTAAATTAAATGGATAATCCATCAAAGACCAGAGTCAATCAATGACAAAAACAATTTCAGAACAGAATAAATGTTTTCAAAGTATTAATTGATATAATGGTGAAAAAAAGTATTAATTGATATTGAACCCAATATATATATATATATATATATTTTAAGTTTAATAAATTGAATCAGTAAAAAACATTACGAAACTGAATCCTTTATTATGTGCATAACTTTCAATATAGTTGCAATAATTTCAAATTGTTATATAGTATCATGGAAAAAATGTTGCATGTTTTGTTTTTATTTGTTATTTATAGTGATTACTAATCAGTATATTTGCCAATACAAGACATAGGAAAAGTAATTATGGTATAAAAAATTACTGTGAGTATTATAATAAAATATTGTTAACTAATAAAAATATCAGAAAACAAATCTTTTTTACTACACCATCTATTTAGCTGATTTAAAATATTAAATGAGAATCAATCGAATATATATTATAGATTAAATATAATTAAATGTTCTAGCTTGTAGCTTCCTAATTCCAATCTACTAATGGTTAGGTATGAAAAGAAGATACTGTTAATACAGATTTTGCATTTCTAATTTGATTAAAACAGGGGAAAAAAAATTCTAGCTTCCATTCCATCCCATTGGTTCCGATGCTTGATTATGCCTCCACACTATCTGATTAGCTTATTCTATAGGATCAAGGATTTTTCTTAATTTAATATATGAGGTGAAAGAAAAATAATATCCAAAATATCCAACATGATATAATCCTATAAAAGGAATAGAGAAATTAGCATTGGAGTGATAATTTTTTTTTATTATGATGATTAGATAATTATAAAATACCAAAAATATATCATATCTACTCTCATTCTATTATATTTATATTTATATGATTAGATTAGATATACACATTAGAGATTATGCCCTAAACCAATCATTATATTATGAATATTGTATTTCATTATGAAAAAGAAGGAGCTTTTTTTTTCCTTTTATTACATTATTATATTATTTGCATATTTTTCTTTATAATAATATTCTTGGATAAATCATTTATGCTAAACATACCTAGTCAATCATTTTTGTGGGAATAATGATAAACTAAGACTAGTATTATTTTGATTGATTATTATATGTTAATTATGTATAAAATATAAATCAAAATCATAAGCACCTGTTAGGGAACAAGCGCTGGATTGACATGTCATGAGATAATCGTATGAATCAAGTCATAAGCATTTCTCATATACATAACCATGTCACTGAGCTCTTAGACCTGAGATCATTATAAATTCCTATATGGGAAACACTGTACTTTGGTATAGGGATCATAAAAGCTATGATAGGGTATAGTGGAATTCATGTAGAGGAAGATGAATTATCAAGATAGAATTTGTCCCTCTAATTATTGGAGAGATATATTTGGGCCCCTCGATAAATGAGACTAAGAAATGTATGGCCGTGTTCAAATGGAAGGGTTTCCATTTGTTCTGTTAGTCTGCTCAGAGACTAAGAAAATAATGGTCGAGTAAGATGAAGATGACGTTTCCATACCTCATATTTGACCTATATATCGTGAGATAAAATGGATGTGATAGGGTTATATGATAGGTTGTATAGGATCACTGATATTGTATGATTTGAGTAGTCACAATATTTTGCTAGAGGCTACTTGTGACTTGTGGGTAGAATAATGTCATTGGTTCACTGCTAATATCATATGGGCTTGCAGGGTCGTACATAAGAGTAGACCAACTCGAGTTAGAAGGTTCAAATTCATTAAACCTAAAATATGTCTAAATTTGATGAATTTATTGTTTAATTTAGGGTGAAAAAATTTTATAAATATATGTGATATATCTTATAAAATTCGAAATATATATATGTTTGATATATTAAATATATATTTCAAGATATATATATATATATTTTAATTAATTTAAATGAATTAGTTTTAAATTTAATTCTATGTGATAGAATTAAATATAAACTAATTTGATAATTTGAATTTAATTTATCATTATAAACTAATTTGATAATTTGAATTTAATTTATATGATAAATTAAATTTAGATTTGATTCTAGATTAATATTAGATAGTTAGTTTAGATTTAATTTATTAGATAAATTTAAATTTAAACCAATCTATTTGATTTAATTTAAATAATTAATTTAAATTAATCAAATAATAAATCATATCTATATAATGATAGAGACTAGGGTTATTATATATAGAATTAAGAGAAGAGTCTTCTCCCACTCTAGAGAGAGTGGGTGGTCATACACCTAGAGAGAGAAAGTGTACGGAAGCCCATAGAGAGAGAAGAAAGCCTTCACTCCCAAACGTAGGGACGTTTGTGAATAGTGGTGCTAGCACACCGTTCGAGTTGGACTTATCATTTGTGTAGATACAGGTAGAAGGAGCTGATTAGACGCGTTAATTTCTAGGGTCCGACAATGAAAAGAATAAAAAAGACACGCACCAAAAGTAAAATACTCCTTTACATCTAAATTTAAGCAACATTGATGGATCCATAGGAGGAATTTGGTTGTGTTATTCTGCTACACATGTGCCGAGATTCACAACAATACATAAAAATCCCAATGCTTTACATGGGTTTTAAATTCTAGTTGGTGAATATATTGAGTAAATTTAGACACATTTTGCACAAAGCACTTGTCCTTTAGTTTGTTGCCTTGGCTATTGATAAATATATCAATGATATGCTTTATAATTTTCAATTGTAATTATAATTGCTCTAATCAAAATATATACGGGCAAAAGAACTTAAGAAGAAACTTAAAGCAAAGATAATACCCTAGCTCTAAATATAAGATCTTTTAATTTTGTCATAAATATAATATCATTTTCAAAATACAATGTAATACTTATTATGCGTCACAAAAAAATGCTCTTGCTCAATTCAAGAGAGAAAGATAAAGAAATTCAAAATGTTTTGGAAAGCCATTGTGATTTTTTAAAAAATTAATGCAGTTAACTAATTTTATTTTTCATCCTTAATTCATATGATTCAGTTGAAAGGATGATCGTTAAACCCTTATGGAATTGATCAAAATAACTCAGTTTAATACATATGACACTCGGATCATGCAATCACAAGGTGATAAATCTAAAAAAATAGAAAAGACAAGGAGAAAATGCACAAAGAAAGGGATACTAATAGAGTAAGAGTTAAGCATGACTTGCAAGAGTTTGGAGAAGAGTATGGAGAGCTTAGAAGGCTTGATCGAGGTGCTGAATAAGAACATGAAAAGCAAGTTTGGGAGCCCAAAGATCCATTGCCAAGCTTGAGAAACCCAAAAATTGGAGCAAGACCCAAAACAATGAAGAAAGCTTTAAATATATTGATTCAAGAGTTGCTATTTTTTAAGTCCACTTATTTAATTCAAGTTATAGCCCAAAAGGAGCCCAAAGGTGTGATAATGCTCTTATCTATACATGGTTCAGACTCAAACCCAAAAAGAGCTCATTTGGAAGAGTTAACTTGAAGACATCATGTGCTCTACATGAGACCATGAATAGCGACGTTTTTAATATGATTTTATTATGAATTTTCATTTATTTTATTGAATTTTCATAAACAAGGCCTTTTGGTTAAAGATTGTATCTTAGAGATTAAGTTTTGGTTGTTTTCTATTTTTAAAACTTATGTTCTGGAATTTTCTATTAGTTTTAGTAAGAGAGGTGCCACCTTTTAATTAATTTGAAGAATATTTTATTTACTTTTTTATTTAGATTGTGGTGCCTTATTTAGGATTAATTACATCTGATTATTTCATTTGCATTTTTTTATTTAATTGCATTTTTTTCTAGCCTAGGGTTTTGGTTGCCTTATTTCTTTGTATAAGGAGCCACTTATGTACTTTCGCAAGTCAGAGAATATAGTCAGTGAATTTTCAGAACTTATGTTCTTTTTTTATGAGTTTTCTCTTGTATCCCTTGTATTCTTAAGAGGATTCTTAGACTTATCGAAGGAGTATTTTTCCTTTGTGACATCCCAAAGCTAGGGTTCGACGAGATAGATTCTCTTAGAGTCATATCCTATTGACCAACATATTTTTCTTGTTATTTCTTAAATTTTTGTTCATATTTATTATTATATTTTTCTAGTTTAACATGTTCATTTATCTTGTGTTTTCTTGTTGTTGTGTGTCCTATTTGATTTTAGCACAATCTGTGGTTCATTTTGAGTCATTGAAGGTTCAATTGGATGAGTTCTACATAGGTCTTTCATCATTTGGTATCAGAGCTTTGATTTGCTAGGTTTAAGGTTTGTCCTTTCTTTTCTTTTCTTCATTTTTCGTCATCCCTTTCTTGTTTCAAATCTGGTTCATCCTCTCTTTGTTGTGTGATTTTCCTCTTGCTTCCCTTCTTGATTGTGGCATTACCATCTTCTTGTCTTTCCATCCATAATTCTTTCTCTGTTGTGTCTTGTTGCTAGGAATCAAACCAAAAAAAAAAAAGAAGGAAATCAAATCACTAGTTGCTGCAAATTATTAGTTGTTATTCAGATTTTAGTGTGTGTCTCAAAAAAAAAAGAAATCTGAAAAAAATTGTTGTTGTTGCTTGTGTGCTTCAGAGTGAGTGTCCAAATCAGAAAAAAAAGAGTGGAAAAAAATTCAAAAAAAATATTGCAGTTGCAAAAAGAAAGATGAAAAAAAAAGGAGTAATACAACCAAAAAAAGAAAATGAAAAAAAAAAGAAAACAAGAATATTCAAAATTTTTCTTGGGTACTGATTTCTTTCTTAATCAATTTAGTTTTCCATTTTGAATGATTGGAATACAAGTTGGATACAACTCAAACTTGGATGGTAAGATTCTTATTTTTGCTACTTTCCAAATCTTTTCAAATTTTAGTTTCCTAATCTTGTCATATCCTCTGTTTCCTAATTTCTCTCTTGTGTGATGATTCTATTCTCTTCTATTCTTGATTTCCTATTTTCTTTTCCTTGTGCTGAAATATGCTTTCCTATTTCCCTCTTCATTTGGTTTCCTAAAATTGTGCAATTGATTTTCTTCTCACTTCTGTCTAGATTGTGTTATCTTTTCCCTCCACTAATTTCATGCCACCATCACCTTTCTTACTTCATACACCTTAATTTTTTTTCCATATTCTTTCCTTAAATACTTGTTGCACACTTGCCTATTTCTTGTGAAAATTGCTACACGTATTTTTTTCCTCATTGGTTGGTCCACATTGATTCTTTAAGGATTTAAATCTTGGATTCTAGTTTTTGAGATTTCCATTTCATACATACTTCTCCTTTTGATTTATTGGAATTTGATTAAGAATACTATAGGGAGCAAGTTGAGTGGTAAAAGGTAAGAGTATTTTACATTATTGAAAAAGCCAATCTTTTTGTGTGAAACACGAGTACTAATAAATTTTTGAGTGGAAACACGTGAGAGACTGATTTGTGAGGTCCTATTTCTTTCCTTTTCGTTTTCACTAACATTTCATGTTATAAGCATGGCTAGTAGACAATTTCATCTTAAAGCCTTATTCAAGATTTTTAATAATCAAATTGAGGAGGTGAATGCAAAATTGGATCGCATTGAGTCTCTCTCTAAAACTTAAGCAAGGCATGATCCAAAGGTTTCCGCTCACATAGCTTAGTCACATCAAATTATAGATCCCATTGTTCCATAGCGAGAAAGATCTTAGTGTTTACTTGGAGTGGGAAAGAAATGTTGATCAAGCATTTGAATGTTGTAACTGCTCTGAGTTGGAAAAGATGCATTGCGTATACCTTAGATTTAGTAAAAAGGTTGCTGTTTAGTGGAAATAGATGGAGTGTCGATGCACAATTAAAGGAGAGCCTTCTATTGTAACATAGAGTGAGATGAAAACGGTTATGAGGAAAAAGTTTGCGTCTTCTCATATACATGAACACTCTCCTGAAGCTAAGAATGTTGTTTAACATTGTGAAGAGGTACAAGTTCTGGTGGTTCAAGATTCTTATGATTCCTACTTGAAGGAAGTTGATCAAATGGATGAAGAA
Source organism: Adenanthera pavonina (assembly GCA_026686845.1). NCBI lineage: Eukaryota > Viridiplantae > Streptophyta > Magnoliopsida > Fabales > Fabaceae > Adenanthera > Adenanthera pavonina. Next base: position 1,295,024 of record JAIVEN010000019.1, on the reverse strand, counting down.
GTTGCAGCTTCAACTAGTGATGATGAGAGAAGAGAATCCACTACATGTATTTCTAACTCTCAAATCTCTTTTAGTGATGATATCTCTTGTGATCAGTCATTAGATTTGGTTAGAGTTGCGAATAATGTTGACTGTGATGATGAGATTAAAAGTTTGCAACTTATAATGGAGAAAATTGAGCTAGATGTTGTTAGTGTTGAGTTAGATAGCTTTGGTTCTAGTTGTGCTTCTAATATGCAAATTGAAAATCTTGATGCAGTACAATTGGAAAATAATGAAGTTGCTTGTACTTATGAGATTAATAACCATGATTGTGTTCAACTTTTAGAGGAATATAATGCTTTACATATTGCTAATGATTTGATTGAAAATTCTTTGGATAGTAGCATGTTAATTCCTAGTAGTCCTGATGATGTGATTTCATTGGAAATTGGTTCTTTATGATTACATTGATGAAATTGAGCATGTTGACATGGTGATTGGAAATTTTGATTGTGATGTTAATTTGATTGGGCATGATGACAATAGATCTTTTGTATTAAAGATAGCCCATGAATCATTGGCATGTAGTCATTTGTGTGAAAGTCATGAGAACTTGATGAGTGAGCTAGAGTGGAAAAATAAGAGTGGTAGAAATGAGAGTAATAAGAGAGAAAATGTCTAGAAAATTGTTGTGAGTGGAAAAAGAGTGCGTGAAAAGAAGACTGAGAGAAGAGTAAAAAAGAGAAAGAAAAAGAGAAATAAAAATAAGAGTGAGTAAAAAGTTAAGAGTAATGAGGTGAAAAGTATTGTCAGTTACTCTTTGGGTAAGAATGAGATAAATGTGAGTTTTCCTAAGTTCCTTTATCCCCCATATGTTCCTTCATTTCATTTTCTTTGCCCATCATTCTTTGTTTCAAATTTTCATAATTTATTTAATCTATCTTCATTGCATGAGTCTTTGGTTCATTGAGAGTCCATTGTGAAATTGAACCAAATTCATAATTTGGTGTCTTTCTTTAGTCCATGCATTCATGTCTTTCCCTCTCATTCTCATATTGTGTTCTTACTTCATGGTTCTTGTGTGTTTCATATGTCATACATATTTTGGGTTATATGTTCGTGTGTTCCATCTCATCTTCATCATTCTTGTGTGTTCCATCTTCTATCTAGTAAATTATTTTCATATGTTCAGATTTGTGATACCTTGTTCATTATGGTAATATGTGTTCCTCTAGTGAATTATTATCCCTCTTTGTCTTATCATCTACATGTGTTTTATTCATCTCCATATGTTTCCATCAATTCATTTCCTTTACATTTGTTTTCATATATTGTGTTTAGCCACGTGCATCAAGACTTATCTTCTCCATCATTGTTCTTTCAATGTGCATTATCACGATGTCTCAAATATGTCCAGATTTCAAATTTAATGAATATTGTTCAAATCTGTCCAGATTTTGTGTTCCTTTATTCTTTTAATGTTTTGGTTTTAATTGACTCTTGTTGTATGCCTTTTTGTCCCCACTTCTTTCTTTATGTGTCCACTAACATCTTGGTTCCACTTGAGTATTGTTAGGTCAAGTTTGTGCCTAGTTATTTGCTGCAGAACATTGGTGAGGTTGATTTAAAGGAAAGTTTAAATTTTTCTACATCAATTGTTAAAACTAAGATTTTTGACCCCGGAACAATGTTATGTTTGGAAAGGCTTAGAGAAATATTTAAAATAAATTAGTCAGTGGGGAGTGATGTCCTTCAAGTTCATGGAAGGATTACAACAAAGATGCATCAATCAAGTTTAAAAGGTAAGTATACTTCTTATGATTTATTTGATGCTTGTAATCGTTCCGTTTCTTTCATGTAGATTATGGAGATTCGAGGATGAATCCTTTTGAGGAGGGAGGGAATCATAGAGTAAGGGTTAGCCATGACTTGCAAGAGTTTACAGAGGAGCATGGAGAGCTTAGAAGACTTAATCGCGGTGCTGAACAAGACCATGGAAAGCAAGTTTGGGAGCCCAAAGATCCATTGCCAAGCTTAAGAAGCCCAAAGATTGGAGCAAGACCCAAAACAATGAAGAAAACTTTAAATGGATTGATCCATGAGTTGTTATTTTTGAAACCCACTTATTTAGTCCAAGTTATAACCAAAAGGAGCCCAAAGGCGTGATAATGCTCTTATTTATACAAGATCCAGATCTAAGCCTAAAAGAAGCCCATTTGGAAGAGCTAACTTGAAGACATCATGTGCTCTACATAAGACCATGAATAACAACGTTTTTAAAATGATTTTATTAGGAATTTTCATTTATTTTATTTAATTTTCACAAATAAGGCCTTTTGGTCAAAGATTATATCTTAGTGATTAAGTTTTAGTTGTTTCCTATTTTTAAAACTTAGATTCTAGAATTTTCTATTAGTTTTAACAAGAAAGGTGCCAACTTTTGATTGATTTGAAGAATATTTTGTTTCCTTTCTGATTTAGATTGTGGTGCCTTACTTAGGATTAATTAGATCAGATTATTTCTTTTGTATATTTTTATTTAATTTCATTTTTTTCTAGCCTAGGGTTTTGATTGCCTTATTTTTTTATATAAGGAGCTATCTATGTATTTTTGCAATTCAGAGAATATAGTCAGTGAATTTTCAAAACTTATGTTCTTTTTTTATGAGATTTCTCTTGTATCCCTTGTGTTCTTAATGTTAGATTTAATGTAATATAAGTTTTGATGATGACAAATATAGAAAAATAAGGAACAAAAGTATCATACATGTCTAACATATATAATGTTTCTTAAAAAAGTAAAATATGCATTAGCATGAATTTAATTATGGCTATAATGTATATATCATGCTATATGCAAATATATTCACTGTGCTTTTATAATGAATAATATATTTTGGATATATAAATTGGACTAACTACTTGAATTGTAAGTGAAATATATTTAATATAGGATGGTCTAAGTGGGAAGAGTGAGTATTGGAATAAAAAAATAAAAATCAACATCATGACTCACTCAAGAAAGGAGAAGAGAAAGGATGCTCCAAGAATTAAAGATTAGAAAGGAGCATGCTAAGAAGAAAATGACTAAGAGGAAGTAGAACTCAATATTTGAAGACCTGGTCTCTAAGTATATTTTGTTTTCACTTCGATCTTGAGGTGGGATTAATCTTTGAAAATTTACTTAATTTTATTACCATATGTTTTAAATGAATTAGATTGACTAAATATGATGTTAGCATTTGTTATAATTGAGAAATAATGGCTAAAAAATGAATTTGGTGTTTGACTCATGTTTTTAAAATGGTTTTCATGAAAAGTTTTACCTTATGCGCATAACTTATAAAGGTTATGAGGATAAAATCTCAATCTCAAAGCTTTTTTATGTGTTCCTTCTTCGATTTCATGAAAAGGGTTGAGGTTATCCATATAACATAGGTGTCCACCATGTCCTCAGCTTTGTCCAGTAGGTTATCCTGATAAGGTGGCTAACTTATTTGCATAAGGGAGTGAACAGTAAAGGCCAAGTATATTGTGCAGCCCATTATTCGCATAACCTAGGGAGATTATCCACATAACGTATGTTACAGAACTCTTGGACCTCATTCTATTAAATTTGTTATTAGCATAATCTTAGGAGGTTATCCTGATAACTTATATTTTTCATAAACTTAGTTTGTGCTGACAACCTATGTTAAATTCGATTTTAGCATAACCTTGGGAAGTTATCCTGATAACCTATATTTTTCAGAAACTTAGTTTGTGCTAATAACCTATGTTAAATTTGATTTAAGCATAACCTTGGAAGGTTATCTTGATAACCTATGTTTTTCAGAAGTTTAGTTTATGCGGACAACCTATATTAAATTTGGTATTAGCATAACCTTGGGAGGTTATCCTGATAATCTATATTTTTTAAAAACTTAGTTTGTATTGATTATTTTTCAGAAACATAGTTTATGCTGAATAAACATTATCCGAATAAGGAATAATATCCTAAGAGGTTATTCTGATAATCCTCAAAGGTATCCAAGTTTGTGAGATGTTATTCGAAAAACTAAGTAGGTTTTTGTGAAAATATTCTTCAGCTATAACTTTGTCATTCTGGAATGAATATTATCCGTATAATCTAGCTAAGTTATCGGTATAACGAAAGTCTAACTTTGAAACTAAAAGCCAATGGTCATCCATTATTTGCATAACCTAAGGGGGTTAGCTGCATAATCTCTGTTAGACGCATTTAATGCGGTAGGTGAATGATGATTTTTCTAAGAGTAACGGCTAGAACTTGCTTTCAATGGATAATTTTGTCACAAATCTATAAAAAGAACATCATTTGGACTTCTAGGTAATAATCTTAAGAGAGTTTATGCTAAAATGCTATTCATATACATAAATCTTTCGTGTCAGCATTCTCTGAAAAACCCACATAATTAGAGTGAGCTTTTAATGTATCATTTACTCTAAGAGAGAGTTTTCATTCTGTATTCATTCTTTTCTACAATTTCTGGGTAGATTCTTAGTGTAGGGTATCATTAAAGGAGATTACACATCTTGTAAAGGTGTGGAGAGAGTGGCTTCGCAAGTGCCTACTGAAACTTGTGGGAAGTATTGAGGTTTCACAGGTGCCGGATCAAATCTCTAGGATATAGTGGAAAATCCCAAATAGTGGCTTGGGGACTGGATGTAGGTCAAGTGGTTGGGCTAAACTAGTATAAATTGCTATGTATTGCTCTTCATGTTCTCTATTCAATTGCTACACCTAACTCTCTCTGTTCATCCTTGTTTTACTGCACATCTGGTGAATTTAGGTTGTGATCCAAAAAGAGCGAAAATCTTGTATCACCCAATTCACCCCCCTCTTGGGTGACCAGCCAACCTAACACTTGAGAGGATTCTTAGACTTATCAAATGAGTGGTTTTTCTTTGTGGCGTCTCAAGGCTAGGGTTCTAAGAGATAGGTCCTCTTAGGGTATTATCCCATTGACCAACATATCTTCCTTGTTATTTCTTGAATTTTCATTCATATTGATTATCATTATTTTCTGGTTTATCATGTTCATCTATCTTGTATTTTCTTATTGTTTCGTGTGTCCTATTTGATTTTAGCATGATCCGTGGTTCATTCTGACTTACTAAAGGTTTAATCGGACGAGTTCCGTTTGGGTCTTTCATCAGATACATAGAAAATACGAATGATATGTTAGTCAAGGTGGAATAGGACCTAAGAGAACCAATCTCTTGAACCCAGATCCGGTGATGCCACAAGGAATGATCGATTCCTTGATAAGTCATGGTATTCTTTCCAACACTCAAAGATGCAAGGAAAAACTCAGTCAGAGAAAAATTCATTTCATTCATGTTTGAATAGAAAATTACATAAGGTGTCCTATATATGGGCAGGGGAAACAACTAGCCCTAAAAGAAATTCAAATTAAATCCCTTGAAATGTGGCAAGGAATAAAAGGAGCAATTAATTATGAATTTGACTTAAAAAAGATAGTGCCTTTAATGCAAAAATAAAGGAAATTTGAAACCTAATAGGAAATAATCAAAACTTAATCACCAAGTTTGCATCTTTTGACCACATAGCCTTATTATGAAAATTAAATAAATAAAAATGAAAATTATTAATTAAATCAGATTGAAAATGTCATCTTGGAGAGAGAGCACATGGTTGGCACATGTATTTTTAATTAAGCTCCTCTAATTGGGCTCTATTGGGACTTGGATAAGTAGCTTATACTAAAGACATAATAAATATGCCTTTTAATGTAACAACCATCTAACCACTATTATGGACTTAGCTTTGAGCTAATAGAAAACCGTCTTGTATTTGGTACAAGACCGAAGGAACTAGAACCGAAGAAAGGGTCCAAACAGGACAAAAGCTGGAATTTGGAACAAAAAAGGGCCACACCGTAGCGAGACAGAAGGCCGCGATAATGAGTAAACTGTAACTTCAAAAAAATTTTCAGACAGAAGGGTCTTGTGCTGTGGCAAACTTGCCTGCCATTGTGGCATTAGACCCTAACTTTCTATAAATTAGAAACCATTTTAGTCGGTTGACACGAAGAAAATGAAGGAGAAATAGAGGAGCTATGCTAGGGTTCGAGGAATCCAGCCTAGGAAGATGATTTTCAAACTCTAGAAGCTTCAATTTTGGTTGGTAAGCAATCCCTAACCTTCCATCCTCACTTTTCTCTTTGGTTTCAAGTTGAAATCCGTGGGACTATGTTGGATTTCGGTTGGATTGTATTTTTCATCGATTAAAATGTTTATTTAGTGTTGTAGAAGTGTTATATAGTGTTAGGAAGGTTTGGGTATGAGTTTTGGTTGGATTGTGATGGGTTTGAGTGGAACCCTAGGTTGAAAATTGTAAAGGGAGTATGAAATTCGAAATGTATGTGGATAGTTATGGTTAGGATATGTAATTGAGACTTATTGGGATGTGTTAGTACTATTGGAATAATGGGTTGAGCTTGAATGGTTGGATTGTGAATTATGGTTAATGTGTGTATTATACTAATTAAAGGTTTTTTGATGTTGTAGTGGTTGATTGACAAATTAGAGGCGTATAGTTTGTGAAGGGTGCTCCAAAGGCTTCTCTAAGCCCTGGTGTGTGTGGTGTCAGTAACTTGGGTTAACTGGGTGTTTGTATTATATATATTATATGTTAGTATATATATGTGTATATATGCATGTTTTTATTCATATCACGATATTAATATGTGTGTAATGGCATGAACACATGATGATGATGATGATGACTATATGTATATATGTATGTTTCCATCCATACCACAATATTAATATGTGTTTGTGGTTTTTCTATATATAGTGGTCTACACATGACTAGACATTATAATAGATGATGATAATTATGATGATAATTACATATATGATGATGATGATGTGACATTATGATTTCATAGCATGACATTGGGACATATGATGATGATGATGATGATGATAATTATGTAGTGTTATGGCATGAACATCACCACTACACAAATATTGTGAAGAAAGGTGGATCGAGTGAAAATGATGATATATGGTATGATATGATATGATATGATGAGATATGATATGGGTGAAATAAGGGTAGGAACCCTATCATTAAATCTTCTCCAATGGCCAGGAGAGAAAGACGATAGTGGATTATACCTTCCCTAAAATTACTGCAAATTCGCAGTGGTCAAGGGGAAGGAGAACCACGATCCAAGTATTAGTGTGACCTTAGCCAAGAGCACTAATGTGAGGTAAGTTTGGTGATATCCTGAAATTAGTCTTTACTAGCTGTTAGAAGAGAATCATCTATATGAAATGTCTTGTTATGACGCTAGCTTGTGGTTTTAGCCGTGTGGAGGAAGACATGCATTTCATGACATTTGGCATTTCACTGCATCATTTGCATATGTGTGTGGTATCGATGAGATTATAGTATGTGTGTGTCACACCTGGAAATGCAATGAGGATGGCGCAAAAAATAGATGAAAAAGAGAAAAATTAGCTTCCATGACGGATGCTAATTCAGAAGGAGTCGTAACCAAAATTTTAAGAAAAATTTTGGAAAACCAAAAGAAAAAGGAAAGGATGGTCTGCGAATCAAAGTTGGGTTTTGGGAGTAAGATTGTGAGTGGATAAAGTGTTAGGCACCCCCACAACACCTGTTCCTAAGAACAGTTACCTTAAGTTGATTATACAATTTTTATGGCTCTTAAAAATTATTTTAATTGCCCTTTAACCGTTAACATGCAAAAATAAATATAAAAGAAAAGGAGAAAATGAAAATAAAGAAAATAAAATGAAAATAGAGAAGTTGGGAAAAATAAAATAAGAGGAAAATATTATTTATTTTCAAGGACGGACTTGACCCAGAATCAGAATCTGGAGCCTACGTACCCTGCGATAGGAACCAAAGTCGATGTAATTCAGACTATAAATATTTTTTGTTGGGTTGATATTTTTATTGTATATATATATTTTTTTAAAAGAGAAGTTTGGAAAATGAATTATCATTTTGCAAATAAAACGATTGTCTGAGTTGGTAGTTATGTTTTAATTTACAAAAGATAGTTTAATTTCCACACCTTACTCTTATCATTTTTTTTCATTTTCTAAAAAAAGGAGAGAATATATATATTTTTTGTTTTTTTCTTTAATTTAGAAGATAGGATTAAAAATGCGCATTATCTTTAATATTTTATTTTTAACTTGCAAAGGAAAAGTTTGAAGACAATTTTACTTTTTATTTTATTTTTTTAAAATAAAATCAACTAACTCATGTGATGACTTTATCACTCACAATCTGCTGATTGATACCTAAATACCCCTAGTGATGCCATTTAAGGTAAAAGGCATATAAGACAAAAAGTTTGAAAGAAAACAAATAGTTTTGCACGAATTATGGAAATAAATACGATCTACTTAAAATGTCATATCTTACTTTCTTACAATATTTCCCTTGTACGATAGCATATAAAATACTAAATGAGCTAATTTAGAAACTTGAATCATGAGAAAATTCAATTTTACAAAAATACTATTCATTTGGTAATTTGATTTTCCTGGTTAAACTTTGAAAAATCATAACTAAATCTAGGAAAATCATATGAGGATGATTAAAGTCTCTAAAAATAGCTAAAAACATTTCCTACATGAGAAAAATATATAACTGGGACTTAATTGAGCTAATCCATTCATCAAATTCATTGAAGTATACTATTCATTTGGTCAACACTACTTTTCCAGATTTTCTGAGCCATCTTCACAAATTCATAACAATTCATATACTTATCCAAATCAAGTGATCTTTGACTCTTTGGAAAGGTCTATATGTCTAATTTCCAAAAATATATAACACTCATATAGAAAACTGAATTTCGAATGAACAGTAACTACATAACTGATCAGTGCGCATAATGGACAGATTTACATACCAACTTCCAAAAACTAAATACATAACCTACTTACATGATTCAAAATCTTCCAAAATGTATTCTTAACATCACAATAACTCTAAAGGAACATTATAGTAGCAATTCACAGCTTCATGAAAATACATATGATTTCATATATAATTACAAGAAAACAAGCATCCAAGGTGGCTATAAATTTAATCATCATTAATCCTCTCCTTGCCTCTTGTCTTCTTGGGAGTCTTGCCATCACTTGAACCTATCATGTTAATGCTTGGGGATGAGATTTGGGAAAATCTCAGTAGCAAGTTACATTTCATGCAATTATGTCAATCATGTCAAATAATTCACATTTGATCACATTTAATCACATCAATCACTTTTAAGCAATAAATTGCCACATTGGTCATAAAAATTCGGCAGCATAACGGCTTAGAAAATGGACATCCCGGGGAATAAAACCCCTCATTTTACAGCCAAGACCAATCAAAGAAATCACAATTGCAATATGGAAACACAAATTAATCATAGAAAGATAATGAAAGAACATAAAGCAAGAATATGAAACTTAGCTACCTTCTATGTTTTCCTTTGCTTTAGCACTTGGAACCAAAACTTCCACTAGCTTTCTTGAACTCCCACAAGTCCTAAAACATCATTCAATATCAACTTAATCAACTCAAAACAAAGGTTGCTTTACAAAGTCTCACTAAAGCCCTAAAAATCCAAATTCTTTATCTCTTGGTTTTCCTTGAATCCAATACTTGTTTTTAGCTAATTTGGACCCAAGGAATCCATTTTTAGCATTAAAACAATGAAAATCCAACTCTTTCCCATCATAATAAGCTCACCAAAATCTGACTTATAGGAAGAGAAATTGGTTTTTCTCAAAACTTACTTAAATCACACTATACTTGATTCCTCTTGCAAAATCTCATACCAAATCATGATTTTATGACTTTAAAACAACTCCCCATACTCAAACAAGCTTAGACCAAAACTGTATAGAGATGGGAAAGAAAATATTTCATGGGAACTTAGGATAAACAACCAAGAAAAGACACTAGAATACTTGTAAGTCATAAGAGAAACACTTACAAATTTTCTTGGATTTTCCTCCAATTTTTTTCCTATTTTTCTTTCTCCCTCACGTGGCTGCCTTCCCTTTCTTCAATTGAAGACTTCTCTTCCTCATTTTCTTGCTAATTGATTGGCCAAAACCATGGGAAAGAAGGGAGTATATATAAAACTCATCAACCAATGAAAACTTGCCACCTAATGCCTTGATTTTTCTAGCTTTTTCATGAAAAATAATAAACTATGGCTAATTTGACATGTGCAGCTTGTTGGCCACGAAATGGAGGGTATTTTGGTCTAAAAAATTCAGGTATTTACTTATCCAGATATATCCTGAACCGATCTGGACAAATAAAGTTACTTTAGCAGTATATTTTACTATTATTGGAATACTAATTATAATCATATTGGGATATAAAATTATCATAATATATTTATCCCAATTGGTCCAAATATAACATCCACACATTTTCTTGAATGAATACTGCCTTTTCCTACAGTCCAGACTGACATTTATCGGGTAAGATATTAATATTAAATCCTAATTACCCAATAAATATTATTTTGACCTTAATAAATTTCATACTATATTCCATTGATCTTAACTCAATGAGAGCTTCATTTTGACTATAATTTTTCATATTTACAAAAATGCCCTTGATCTGGGACATATTTATAATTTTTAAAACTTTTGGGTCATTAGGTGTAATTTTCACCAAATTTCCTAAAATTTGTTTCATTCACCTTAGAATTCTTCTCTCTCTCTTTTTTTTTCCTTTTTTTTCTTTTTTCTTTTTTTTCAGGGGTAAAATGATCATTTTTTCATTTTTCATTCTGACCGAGACAATTGACCTATTTGCCTTAAATCATACAAAACGGCGTATATCCGTTTTTGTAAATTTCTTATAAATTTTAAAATATTGGACTTTAAATATTTAGAAAAAAATTTCAGGATATTACATAAAACATGTTTATTTATTTAAAAGAAATAGGATCCGCTTAAAACATGTTTATTTATTTAAAAGAAAAATATTGAGAAGAATTTAAAATGTGATTATAAAATAAATTTCTAAAGAGAAATAATCAGTATATGTAGTGATTTAATCACTCACAAGTTACCAAACGATACCCAAACACCCACGGTGGTGCCACACGGAGTTTAAAAGCATAAAAAGGTATAAGCAATAAAATTGGGGAAAATAAACTTTTTCTTGTTTTATTGTAATAACACATTTTTATCTTAAAACCATATACATGCATATCCCATAAACACATAACATAATACCATTTTGAATGGAAAGAAATCCAAAAGCCCTGAACTTGAAATGCAACTATGGGCTAAATCATTAAGGTAAATAACGTCCCATTCCTAGTTGGAACACTCCATTGTCTCTAAACTAGCAAACACCAAAAGCACAACAAAAAATATCATTCTTGAATAAAAGAATCCTAATAAGCTGCATACCATATTAACATGCTAAAGAACAACATTTGAGTGATACAAAGAATTAAAGGAACTATAAACCAGAAAAGAAACCTGCGTTCATCTGGACAAAAGCCCCAATCAACACAGTGTATAATTCATGCATTTGGCCATACAATAGAGTATCGAGAACCGCATTTATATTCTAGGAATAAAACAGCTTTTGAATGATATAAGAACCTTGATCCCGAAACAACAGAAAATTGATTTTTTCCTCACAAGAAAAACAACTTGCTAGACACAGTTTAATGCTAATTACATACTAAAATAGAACTCCCAAGTGTTGAAGAAACTTTATCATGACCAAATCAAATGAAAATAGAAAATTTAATCAACAGACTTCCAAGTGAAAGGTAAGGGAAGAAGGCAAAGCAGCAAAGAAAAGGTACAAAAAAAAAACTTCAACCCAGTGATTGAATTTCAAAACAAAGATTACTAACAATGACCTCTTTCGGACTTTGTAATTCAACTCTCCTTCGCAACTCTTGCTCTTGGTCTCTGAAACTCCAGCCTCTAGTGTTTTTCTTTGTCTCCTCTAAAATTCTCTCTTTATTCTCCCTCATTTTTTCTCTAGGGTTCCTCTTAGGGTTTTTCGGTGTCCAACCAATCCTACTCCTATAATTGCCTTTACTTGGTTCTTATAGAGCTCCCCCGAGTGGTCTTTCTCCAAAGACCAAACACGTGACTGCTTTCTCAGTCCTATTTCAAGTGCCCTCCTCTGTCCTGCTTCCATCCGAAAAATCATTCTCAATGAATGCTCCCTCACCTCTATTACATTACCATACCTAGTATAGAGCAGTAGTACAGAGGAGTTGAGGGGGATAATTTGTCATTTCTGCGTCTCCCTCACTCTGTTTCTCGCACCCACGCTTGAACCCAAACCCCAGCTTCTTTCCCTCTGTATCATGCTCCTCTTCTCTATCTCTACTCACTTACTCTGTCCTAATCTTGCTTCTCCTCTCACATTTGTGTTCCTTCGGCCTCTGCTTGAGCCCTAAGGGCTCATGGACCAAATCTTCCTCTATGCCTTTGCGTACCTCAGCTTGTATGTAGCTTCCTCTCTTTAGGATTCCCTATGCTTTTCTCTCTCTTTGAGGCTCAGAGGCTTCCTTCATGTCCTGAGTGCCTGAGCCCTAGGGGCTCCCTCTGTCTGTTAGCTCTCTCATACCTAAACCCTCTATTTGGGCTCAAGGTATCACCTTGAGTTGATTTCAACGGAAAAATATATTTATTTTTTTATTTTTTCCCTTCATTTTTGTTTTTGTGTTTTCTTTTGTTTTTGCGTTTTTTTTCAAGAATAATTTTCTATTATTTTTTAGTTATTATATTTTCATTATTATTATTATTATTATTATTATTATTAGTTAATAATAATAAATTTTTTTATACATTATACTTTAGTATTATTATTTTTTTATAATTTATTATTATTTTTATTTATTTGCTCTTATTTATTTATTTGTTTCATTTCTTTTTTGTTAAATAACATTTTTATTTTATTTATTATTATCATTATTAATTTTTTATGTATAAGGCCCAGAAAAAATACGGTGTTCACAGTGTGTGTTTGTCCCAGTTAAGGACTCTACCTTACACCCCCTTCCCATGACTAACATTTCAAGTAATAACTCTAGTACTAGTCTGACAAAAGACCAAGGAGTTATAAGTCTCTTCGCATTCGGAATTTCATATACAATTGGTAGTTTGTAACTTAGTTTATGTGATATTGTGCTCAGTAGATTGTTATGGTTGGTTGTACAAATGTACATCCTAGGAGTATAAAGATGTATGTGGTTATGCATGTTTGGATAAAGTGATGCTATCGTGTGGATGATATTGAGGGATGATAAATGGTGTAGATGTGGCTATATGCCAAGTTTATGGTTGATGTGCTTGGTACAGTTTATATGTGTGTTGATGATGTGGACCTGAGTATGGGTCATGATTGTTAGAACATGTGTCGGTGAGCCATATTAGCCATATGAGTGAGTCCAAGGGTGTTTTTGGGCCTTGTAGGTGTGTTTTGGGCATGTAGCACATTGAGTGGAATTAGAGTTCAAGGGGATCAAATTTTAGAGGAGTGGTTTTTCTTAGACTAAACCTTCTTGGACAAGTTGGTTAAGCCAAATAAGATTTGTGTGAATGACCATTGAGTGCTAAATTGCCTTTGGTGGCAAATAGAGGTGTTAAGGTGTGAGTTTTGACTAAAAAGTGGCAAAACGGTTTTGGGTATCCAAAATCTTCTTATGGAGTTGGATTCAAGTGAAATTGGTGTTTATGGATAGTTTGAGATAAAAGTAACCTGTAGGAGTTAGAATCAAGTCAATTGGAGATCAGAGCACAAAATTATATGTGGTAGAAGTTCACCCCAAAAATCAGCAAAATGCTAATATCATATTAGAAGGGGGCGCCATAGCGCCACACGCTTCTATCCAATTCATGCCGTGGCGATATTGTAGTGTTGTAACATGAACCCCTTTTGTATGGCTATGGTTGTAGCGCCATTGTAGCTAGCCTGGACCTAGCACTATTTTGGCATAAGTTGGAGTTTTTTTGAGCATTTGATGTTTAGAGAAGTTGATTTGGGGTGTTTGAAATTAGGTTGTTACATTTAACTCCTTTGAGGTTGAAACCTTATTGATATGTATGGACTCTAATTCATAAAGCTATTGGGTCACTCCATTCACGCCTTGCTTTAATGTTTTGGCACATGCTCATAACTCCTTGCCATACTTTTGAATTTGTTCGAGGCCTCCAAGTGTTTCATGCCTCAAGCTTACTCTATTATTCCCTCCTTCCTCAAAATTATTCGTCCTCAAATCTCCATAATCTATATGGAAAGAAAAGGAATGATTAAAAATATCAAATTGATCAAAATGAGTATCCTTACCTTTCAAGCTTGATAGAGGATGCTTAAGGCATGATTCTAAAGTAGACCTTGGACAAATTCAAGAGCATAAAAAGAAAGCTTCATCATATGCAATTCAAGCATTAAATGGATAAATTCAAAAGTTGCAAGAATTGAAGCCCATCTATTTGTGTCAAGTTACAACCCAAAATAATGTAAAGGGTGTGAAGAACCTCATCTTGGTACAAGATTATGATCAAAGCCCAAAAGGAGTCTATTTGGAGGAACCAACTTAAAAATGAAAACATGTGCTTCTTATATAGTTACTAAAGGTGACGTTTTTGTTGGATCAAGAGTTTTGATGATTCCAAACCAACACTCAAGAGCTTGGATTGAAGATATCAAAGGAGATCAAAGCTGTTTCAAGTGAAGATTTGCTGAGTATTTGCTATTAGATCTTTGGTAGGATCTTTGATTTTTGTTTAGATTGGGTAAAAGATTTTGATTTGAGAAAAAGACGTTTTCAAACCTTGATTTGAAGTTAAATCTTTACTTATTTGAAAAATACTCACAAACAGACGAAGTTTGAAAGTTTAACTGAACTGTCAAGTTGGAAATTCGAATTTGGCCCTTAGACATTCGAATTTCGAGCTAAAACTGAATAAGTCTGAAGAGGTGTCTCTCTGTCAGACGAATTTTGGTCTTTCAAAATTCGAATTTCAATCAAGTCTGAAAGAAGCCTTTTTGTGACAGACGAACTTCACAGTCTCAAAATTCGAATTTCAGACAAAATGTCATTTATGAAAACTAAGGAAATTCGTCTGAAGCTTTGCTAAAGTTCATCTGAAATTAAGAAGAAACTAAGTTTGAAAATGCTCTCTGACAGACGAACTTTAACTTAGCAAAATTCGAATTTTCACCTGAGTCAAAAAAAGGGGTTACTTTGTGACATTCGAATTTCACTCTTTCAAAATTCGAATTTCAGACAAAACAAAACTTGAGAAAATATAGGAAATTCGTCTGAATGCTTGATAAAGTTCATCTGAAATCAAGAGTGATTTCAGTCTCAAAACTGTTCTCTGACAGACGAATTTCACTCTGTCAAAATTCAAATTTCGAAGAAAGTGAACTACTGTGCCTCTTTAAACGTTCAGTGGACAGACGAATTTTGGGCATCCAAAATTCGAATTTCGAGGGCACTGTAGCAAATTGAAAACACTGTTCACACTTAACAGAAAATCTTTCTTCTTGAAAATTCGTATGTCACATTGTGGAAAGATTTTATGAGTTTCGAAATTCGAATTTCACTCTATGGACAGACGAACTTCGCATTTTTGCGTTGGAAGCTTTAACCTTCGGTTCCCTCGAAATTCGTCTGTTGGCCAACCGAAATTCGAATTTCAGTATGTCAGAAACATTAAATGCGGTTGGTAAACGGATAGTTTTTTCAGAGTAACCGTTGGATAACTTCCCCAACGGATAGATTTAGTTTCTAACGGATATTTGAGATCAAAATCTATAAATATAACATTATTTGAAGTTGTGGGTAACAAAAAAAACTTGTATATACTGAATTTCTGCTGAATCTTCATCTCAAAAGCTTTTACCCTTCCAACCTCATTATTTGTACTTAAACCTTCATATCCACTCTATTCAAGAGAGTTATTCATTTGTAAACAATCTACTCTTCATCTGGAAGATAGAATTACTTGTGAGGGGTATTCACAAGGGGATTGGGAAGCACATAGAGAAAGTGCTTAGAGAGTTTGAGAGAGCTCAGAACAGAGCATACTCGTGTACTGTGGCTTTAGCAAGAAGCCCGTTGAAATTCTTGCTGGATAGTGGATAAATCTCAAGAGGTGTCTTGAGGACTGGATGTAGGTCAAGTGGATAGACCGAACCAGGATAAATCACTGAGTTTTCTTCTTCTTATCTCTACTTTTCAGCTTGCTCTGTTTCACACGTTATTTTCATTATACTGTGATATCTTCACTTGCTTCACTTTGTGCAGAAAAATTTCAATCTTCCCAATTCACCCCCCCTCTTGGGAAGTCAGCCTTGCTAACAGTTTTTAATTAGTTTTTATTAGGATTATTTTAGTCAATTTGTTTCATCTTTGTTTTGAGCATTTGTTTCCTTTTTTAACAAAGAACACGTTGTTAGATAAGCTGGCTTCCCAAGAGGGGGGTGAATTGGGAAGATTAAAATTTTTTTTGCAAAACATCAAGAAAGTGAAGAAAGCAAAGTGTGATGGTAAAATAGAGTATAAATAAATAAACAGTAAAAGTAGCAATAGGGAAAATAAGACTTAGATATTTATCCTGATTCAGTCTCTCAACTTGACTTACGTCCAGTCCCCAAGTCACCACTTGAGATTTTTCACTATTCTACAAGAATTCAGTGGGCTTCTTGCAAATGCCTCAATACAAAGTTGATACTCTATTTCTAGAGCTCATATTTTCACTCTTTGCACTCTCATTAAGTGCTTCCCCAATCCCTTGTGATATCCCCTCATAAGAAAATCTTTCTTCCAGATGAAGATAAGATTGTATACAACAAATAAACTCTCTTAATCAGAGTGAATATAAAAGTTGGAGTACAAATATTGAAGTATGTGAGAGTAAGAGATTTTGAATAGATGATTTGGCAGAATTTCAGTATATACAAAGTAATTTATTACCCACATCTTTAAATGAAATTCTATTTATAGATTTATGCCTCAACTATACGTTAAAGACAAGATCTAGCCATTAGAGATGTTAACCAATGGTTATACTGAGAAACTATCCATTCACTAATCGCATTTAATGCTTCTGACACTCAAAGTTTGAATTTCAGTTGGTCAACAAATGAATTTCGCAGAAATCGAAAGCTACATCCTTTATCGTTGAACTCCTGAAGTTCATCTGTTATGAAGTAAAATTCGAATGTTCATCTTTAGAAAATAATTTTATGTTGGAACATACAGATTTTCATGTTTAAAGTCGTTCTGTTAAGTATGAATAGTAATTTCAATTTGCTACAGTGCTTTCGAAATTCGAATCTTGGAACCCTAAAATTCGTCTGTTAGTAACTGGTTCAATGAGGCATAATAGTTTATCAATTCCGAAATTCAAATTTTCAAAGGGGCAAAGTTCGTCTGTCAGAGAGACCTCTTTTTAGACTTTCTTTAAAGTTCGAATTTCTGAATTTTGTCATTCGTATGTTAACATATTAACACAACAGATTCACAAGCTTTGTGTCTGAAATTTGAATTTTCAAGTTCAAAGTTCGTCTGTCAGTGATCAATTTTAAAGCTCTTTTTAAACTTGTTTTCAGATGAACTTTGACATATTTTCAGACGAATTTTTCAATTTTCGTAAGATGCATTTTATCTGAAATTCAAATTTTCAAAAGTTAAAGTTCGTCTATCAGAGAAGGGTCTTTTCAGACATATATCAAAATTCGAATTTCTCAAGTCGAAATTCATCTGTCAGAGAAGACTCTTTTCAGACTTGTTCATTTTCAATACGAAATTCGAATTTCCAAAGCCAAAGTTCGAATTTTCAAAACAGCAGATCAATATAATCCTTTCAAACTTCGTCTGTTTGTTGGTGTTTTTCAAATATTCCATGAATTAACATAGAATCAAGGTTTTAAAACATCTTTTTACCAAATCAAAGTCTTTTACTCAAATTAAAACATTACTAAATATTCCACATCTATTCTTGCATTGATTTTTCTAGAATTCCTTCACTTGAACCCTTTTGTGCACCTTTGATATCTTTATTCCAAGCTCTTGAAGGTTAGTTTGGAATTATCAAAATACTTGATTCAACACAAATAATCATATATCTTATTTGTTTTCATTTTATTTAAGAATAGGATTTCAGCATATTTTCTTTCTTTTTGCATTAAAGAGGAGCCTACTTTTTGAGAGTAAAAAAATTAGAAGTAATTGCTCCTTTTTGCTTCGGATCTCCTTTTTGCATTAATGAGCCAAACTATGGTTAGGTTTGTGGGTTAATATTTTCCTATAAATAAGCACCTCTTGTACTCTTGCAAACCAGATCAATAGAATGAAATTTCTTTTAGAACTTATGTTCTTTTGTGAGGCTTCTCTTATTCCTTTGTGTTCTTGAGAAACACTATGACTTATCAAAGGGAGTGGTTTCCCCTTTGTGGCGTCCTATAGATAGGGCTCTAGGAGACGAGTTCTCTTAAGGTTTTACTTTTGACCAATACATCTATCCTTTCTTATTTTCTTTTTATTTTCATTCATTATTTTCTTCTTAATTTTTAAATTCATGTGATTGTCCTTTCATGTCTTTCTTGTTGTCCAGTTCATGTGCGTTTGATTTTCTTCCTCCTTAGTTTCATGCCTTTCTACCCACTGTCTAGATTTGTTGCTCTTATCTCCTTCCTTTTCCTGTGTGATGCATCTTCGTCCAATTTCTTGTCTTGCCATTGATAATTCCATCTGCCTTTTTTGATTTGTTGTGTTTGCTGTCAAGAAATTGTGTTTTCCCATATTTGCATCCTTGAAAAAATACTCGTGCTTAATAATTGTTGTCTAGTATTGTATAAGTATGTTGTTCAGATTAAATAAAAAAAGAAAAAAAGAATTCGTGCACATAAAAAAGGGGGGGTGAAGAAGTCTGATTAGAGAGAAAAAGAAGTGTTTAAAAAAAAAAAGAAAAAGAAATTTTTTTATTGGCTACTGCAAACAAAAAAATGAAAAAGAAAAGAGGCATAGTGGTAAAAAAGGGAGAAAAAATTGGGAAAAAAAAAGATTGGTGGTTGAAAAAAGTTCCAAATTTGCACAGAGAATTTTTTGGGCTCTTGAATTTCAAGTCTGAATTATTTCTTGATTGATGATTGCTTTCCCAATCCTTTTAGTTTCCTATTTTGATTATTTGAGATTGCTAGTTGCCTTAGATTGAAGTCCTTGTCCACCAAGTCAAAAAATGTTTCCAAATTTCATAAACTTGGTTGGTAAGTTTCAAGGAATTGATTATTTATGCCACTTTCCTATTTCTTTTCTAGATTCTAGTTTCCTATTTTGCTTCCTTGTTTGTTTCCTAATTTCTATTCTCTTTATGCTAAAACATTATTTTTCCATTTTCTTCCTTAGTTCTATTTTCCTATTTCCTTCTCTTCTTTGTTTCCTAATTGTGTCTTATGTCTATCTAATGAAATAATATTGTTTCTATCTTGATTTTCATTTCTTCCTTTCTTCCATAGTATTATACCACCTTTCCTAATTTCAACTTCCCATATTTCGCCCTTTGCTTCACATTCTCTTGTGTCTCATTCTAGTGCATGTTTTTGTCCCTTGAAGTCCTTATTTGTGCATTGTTTGTTGGTCCCTTTTTGAGGAGAATTTAAATTTTGGAACTCTAGTTGTGTGATTTTCACTTTAATTATACACTTCTTTTTGATTTGTTGGAGTTAATCAATACTATAGGGAGCAAGTTGAGTGGTGAAAGGTAGAATGTTTGTCATCATTGAAAAAATCATATTTTATTGTGTGAAATATGAGTGAAATTATACATTATTCTTAAGTGTAAACACATGAGAAGAATGTGTGAGGTTCCTATTTCTTTTTCTCTTTATTTTCAATAATATTTCATGTTCTAAGTATAGCAAGAAAAGAAAGCGCAATTGGCGTTAAAGTTTTAATGAAAGCTTTTAATAATCAAAGCAATTAGTTAAATACTAAATTGGATAGCATGGAGTCTCGCTTCAAATCCTAGAAAAGGCACAATCAAACAATCATTAAAGAAGTCCATCGAAAAAAAAGACAAGGATGTTTCCTTTTTTAGTGATATTAAATTAAAGATCCCACTATTCCACAGTGAGAAATAAGTTGATGTTCACTTGGAATGGGAAAGAAAAGTTGATCAAGCATTTAAATGTTGCAATTATTTCGAGTTGGAAAAGGTGCAATGTGTGTGCTTTAGATTTAGTAAAAAGGCTGCTACTTGGTGGAAACATATGGAAACTAGACTAGCTATAAATGGAGAATCTTCCATTGTAACATGGAGTGAGATGAAAATGGTCATGAGGAAAAAATTTGTGTCATCTCATTTACATGAGCAATCTCCCAAAGCTAAAAATGTTGCTAAACATTGTGAAGAGATGCAAGTTCCTGCACTTCAAGATTTTTATGATACCCACTTAAAAAAAGTTGATCAAGTAGATGATGAATTTTCTACCATTTCAACAAGTGATGATAAAACAAGAGAATCTACTTCAATTATGTTGAATTCTCAAAACTTTGATAGTGATATCTCTTGTTATGAATCATTTGATGCATGCTTTGTTTCAAATAATGTTGATTGTGATGATGAGATTAAATGTTTGCAACTTGTAATGAAGAAAATTGATCATGATGTGATAGTTAGCTTTGTTGATTCCAGTTGTGCTTCTTGTGAGCAAATTGAAAGCAATGTTGTAGCGCTATTGGAAAATTATTTGTGTGGCTATAATGAAGTTACTTGTACTTATGAGATTAACCATGATTGTGTGCAGCTTTTAAAGGACTTGCTAATGATTTGATGGAAAATTCTGTGAAAAATAGCATGTAATTTCTAGTAATGCTAGTGACGTGATTCCAATTGAAATCGGTTCTTATGATTGCATTAATGTTGAGCATGTTGACATGATTATTGGAGACCTTGATTGCGTTGATTTGAGTATTCATATAAGAAACTATTCTTTGGTTTTGGAAAAAGCTCTTGAGCCATTGTCATGTATTCATTTAAATGAAAATTGTGAATGCATGTAAGAAACTATTCTTTGGTTTTGGAAAAAGCTCTTGAGCCATTATTATGTATTCATTTAAATGAAAATTGTGAGAGAATGAGGAGTGAGCTTTAGAGAAAAAATAAAAGAGAGAAAGCATGAGTGAGAAGAATGAGAGTTGTAAGAGAAAAAAGCTCAGAAAAATAAAAAAAAATTCAAAAAGAGTGAGAAAAGAAAGAAAAAGAGAGAAAAGAGAAAAAGAAAAAAATAGTGAGAGAAAAATGAGAGTGAATGTGATCTTTTGGTTGTTTATGCTAAGTTACTTCCTTTTTATGTTCATTTTTCGTTTGATTTCTTCTTTACATCATCTTCTTCCATCTTTCTATGTTTCTGATGTATATAATTTGAGTCCACTTTCTTTGTTGCAAGAGTCCATAGTTCTATAAGTCTTTTAGTTCATCTTGAGTCCAACCTGAAAGCCAATTTAATAGATTTTCCACTTCCTATCTAACTCGTTCTTTTCTCCTTGTTTTTCGTTTATTTGTGTTCCTCTTGTGATTTATGTTCCATCCATGTCCTATCATAAATTTGTGTCTTGCATTTCTCCAAATTTGTCTTCATCTATGTTGTTCATTTACATCATTTCTTCTCCATCTTTATCTTATCATTGTGCATCATCAGCCAATGTTAACTCTATCCAGATTTTAAACTTATTAAACTATGTCCAAATCCGTCCAAGTTTTGTGTCCCAAGGTCCTTCAAATATTTTGGATTCAATTGAGTCTTCTTGGGTCACATCTTGTCCCTATTTCATTCCCCATGTGTCCCCTAACACCTTAGTTCCATTTAAGTCTTGTTGGTTCAAGTTTGTGCCGAGTTATTTGCTGCAAGATATTAGTGAGATTGATTTAAAAAAAAGTTTGAGTTCTTCACCAATGCTTGAAAATTAGATTTTTGACCTCAGAGCAATGTTATGGTTGCAAAGGTTTAGAGAAAAATCTAAAATAAATTTGCAATCTAATGAGAATGATGTCCTTTAAGTTCATGGAAGAATTAAAGCAAAAATACAGTAAACAAGCTTAAAGGGCAAGTGTATTTCTTACAACCTATTTTATGCTTTTAATCATTTCCTTTCTTTCCATGTAAATTATGAAGATTCGAGGATGATTCCTTTTGAGAATGGAGGGAATGATAGAGGATGCTTAAGGTATGATTCTAAAGTAGACTTTGGATAAATTCAAGAGCATAAAAAAGAGGTTTCATCACATGGAACTCAAGCTTTAGATGGATTAATTCAAAAGTTGCAAGAATTGATGTCAATTTATTTGTGTCAAGCTACATCCCAAAATAATACAAAAGGCATGAAGAACCTCATCTTGGTACAAGCTGCTGATTAAACCCCAAAATGAGCACATTTGGAAGAGCCAATTTAAAGAAAACATTTGCTTCTCATGTGGTCACTAAAAGTAATGGCTTTAATTAGTTTTTATTAGGATTATTTGAGTCAATTTGTCTTCTTTTTTAATAAAGAACATGTAATAAGAAATATGATTTGTTTTCCTTTTATTTAGGAATATGATTTTAGCATATTCTCTTTCTTTTTGCATTAAAAATGAGCCAACTTTTTTAGAGTAAAAAAATTAGAATTAATTGCTTCTTTTTGCTTAGGTATTACTTTTTGCATTGATGAGCCAAACTATGGTTAGGTTTGTGGCTTAATATTGCCTATAAATAGGCATCTTTTGTATTCTTACAAACTAAATTAATGAAATGGAATTTCTTTTAGAACTTATGTTCTTTTGTGAAGCTTCTCTTATTCCTTTGTGTTCTTCAGAAATACTATGACTTATCAAATGGAATGGTTTTCCCTTTGTGACGTCTCGTAGCTAGGGTTCTAAAAGATAAGTTCTCTTAAGGTCTTACTTTTGACCAATACATCTATCCTTTCTTATTTTTTTTTTATTTTCATGCATTATTTTCTTCTTAATTTTCAGATTCATATGGTCCTCCTTTCATGTCCTTCTTGCTATCCAGTTCATGTGTGTTTGATTGTCGTATATTCCCAAGCAATTTCTAGATTGTTAAAGGTTCCCTGGACACATTCCAAGTGTGTCTTTCATCATTGGGTCTTATATGAAAAAATAAAGAGAGTAATATATCATCAATATATAACTAAATGTATGGTGGAGCCGTACTGTGCATTAGCTAAACAGTGTGATTTCACTCTTCAGTTCTGTGGCCTTCTTTTTTTTTTCTTTTTTATTTGAGTGGGCACCATTTTTTCTCATTCATTCATTCATTCTTTTGCAAGTAAGGTCCATTTTTTTTTCTTTTTTTCAGGTGAGCCCGTATTTTCATTTTTTTTGGGGCCAAATTCAATTTTTTTAAATTTTAAATTTTTTTTATCATTTTTCACTAATTAATTAACTTTGATTTTATTTTCTAAATCTATATTAATTTTAATTAATATCATTTGATATCAATTTTTTTGAGGATAGGGGAGTTAGTAATAACTGATAAGATTTTTTTTTAATTCAACATTTTTAGACCTACATAAAACATCTCCACTTGCTCCTGTGCACCCTCGAGAATTAAAATAATATTGATAACAAAATATTGATACAAATATAATCTTAGAATAGAATAAATGGTTTTCAAAATATTAATTGATATAATGGAAAAAAGTATTAATTGATATTGAACCCAATATATATATATATATATTAAATTTAATGAATTGAATCAATGAAAAACATAACGAAACTGAATCCTTTATTATGTGCATAACTTTCAATATAGTTGCAATAATTTTGTATTGTCATTAATAATCAGTATATTTGTCAATAAAAGACATGGGAAAAGTAATTATGGTATAAAAAATTACTATGGGTATTATTATAAAATGTTGTTAACTAATAAAAATATCAGAAAATAAATCTTTTTCACTACACTATCAGATTAGGTGATTTAAAATATTAAATGAAAATCAATTGAATATATATTATAGATTAAATATAATTAAATGTTCTAGCTTGTAGCTTCCAAATTCCAGTCTACTAACGGTTAGGTATGAAAAGAATACTGCTAATACATA
The DNA here is from genome assembly GCA_026686845.1 of Adenanthera pavonina. Classification (NCBI taxonomy): domain Eukaryota; kingdom Viridiplantae; phylum Streptophyta; class Magnoliopsida; order Fabales; family Fabaceae; genus Adenanthera; species Adenanthera pavonina. The sequence continues at coordinate 1,270,893 of JAIVEN010000019.1, read as the reverse complement.
TTTTGCATTCCTAATTTGATTGAACCAAGAAAAAAAAAAGGAACAACCATTCTAGCTTCCATTCCACTCACTAGTTCTGATGCTTGAAATGCCTCCACACTATACGATTAGCTTATTCTAAATAATCACGAATCTTTCATAATTTAATATATGAGGTGAAAGAGAAATAATATCCAAAATATCCAACATGATATAATCTTATTGGAGAAATTAGCACCGGAGTGATAACAACTTTTTTTATTATGATGATCCTATAATCATAAAATACAAAAAAATATATAATATTCATACTTATTCTATTATATTTACATTTATATGATTTGATAAGATATATATATATATATATATGAAGCTCTGAGTGCTTCACATGGGCTTTAAATTATAATTGGTGAATTTAGACATATTTTGCACAAAACACATGTAATTTTAAAAAAAATTAAGATAGTTAATTAATTTTAGTTTTTATTTTTAATCTATATAATTCAGTTAAAAAAAATCTTATATCAAGGTTTAGAGTGAGTAATATATTTTTTCAAAAGTAAGATAGAACTCAAGTCTAATAATAGTGGTTATGTGTTCATCTTAAAAGGAAAACATATTATACACTTTATAATATTTTTGCTCTCAAAATATGCCAACAAGTGTAACAAAATGAATATTTTCATTATCAATAATGATAATGATGATTTACTCTTGCCCATAGATGTCTCTTCCATTTTCAAGAAGTAAATGTCAGATTTTTTTTTGGCATTAAAGAAAATGTTTGATTTGATACTTATGCATTTTACTCCTTCCAATTCATTTTATAAAGCATTAGCAACTATCTCATATAGAATAAAGAATATTTGTTATATCATAAATTTTTCAAAAAGGAGAAGAAAATTTTATTTTTTACTCTTATTAATTAACATGTTATAGATATAATTCAATTAGTTGTCATTATTATAACTAAGAGAGAAAAATTGAGCCAATGAATTATGAAATAAAACGTCTACTTTTTTTAAAAAAATAATTTATAAATGATTAAATGTAAGGATAGAAAAATAAATTCTTATAATATTACATTACACCTTAAAAAAATAAAATAGCTTTTGAAAAACAATGTATACAAAGGATAAGAGGAAATAGATTTTTTACCTTGACTTGCTCCAATATTGCTTAAGATAACGTAGGCTCTATGGTATAATCGCAAAAACCAAAACCGTGAGAGAGAAACTAACTTGGAAAACTGGTAGGGTTACTAGGTTAGATGTAGTATGTGTTTTGATTAAATTTTAAGTAATTGATTCCAAGTAACAGTAAAATTAATTTTGTAGAATTAATTTTAGTATAATTAATTTTATCAAAAGATGATTTATGTTTGGATATCTTTACTTTAAAAATAATTTTGAAAAAGTAAAATATGTTTAGATGAATTACTTTTATATGGCCAAGTAAAAATTTTAAATAAATAATCTCTTTAAGTGATTATTGAGAATGATAAATATAAATTGGGTGAGGCTGATGTGTTTAACAATACCCACTAAAAGCACTTATAAACAATAATATGCAGTACTTATTAGTTCTATAAGTACTATTCACAATGCCCTTACTTTTTTTTTTTGTATATTATAAGGTATTTGAAAATATTTTCATGTATATTAATAAGTTTTTATTACATTCTTAAATTTCTGAAAAAAGAAACTAAAATTTCTAATTTTATCACTATTAATTTTATTTTTTTATTAAATATAGTATATATTATAATATTAATACTACAATAAATAAAGAAAAAATGATAAATAACTATGAAATATCTTATATTATGAATCAAGAAATATCCTTTTTATGAAATAATATTTAATAGAAACTTACGATTTAACCATACAACTATAGTTGAACTATCTTTAAATTGGTTTAAATTAAATTAATATGTTTACATATAAGTCATTTATATAAAAATAAAATAAGTATAAAAATAAAAAAATAATAAATTAAAACTCATGAGTAATTATGAAATATTTTATTCATAAAAAATAATATCCTTGTTACTCATAGAAAAGTAATTTTTAAAATATATAATTAAATGATTAAAATAATACTCCATAATATATAATATTACATGTAAAATTTTTAATAAAATTTCTACATAAAAAATATTCAATATAATATTTTTTATTTTATTCTTAGTAGGCTAAAAATTAAACATCTAATTTATTTTTATTTTATTGAGTTTATGTGTATAATTCTTTGAAAAATATATCTATTATAATACTATTTTTTAAAATATTAATTTATTTTATTGATATAAAAGTATATTTAAATTAACACTTAATGTCAATTTTTTTAAAATTATTTTTAAAATAAAATTTTTGAATTGTGTTAAATTTTTTAAAATAATGTGTTAATCCTTGCATTATATAAAAATTTTTAAAAATGTTAGTCATATAAGTGAAGTCATCGCGTTTAAATCATCCAAGACGCCACAAAATGCCACATCATCCACAACTTGCCTCATCCGAACCATCCTGTATGATGTAATTTTGGCCGTCGGTTTAAATGGAATATTAAAACGCATCTTTTTTTGTTTTATTTTTCTTTGCCATCATCATTTTTCTTTTTATAACATATGCTACTGTATCAATACTTAAAAAAAAGAAACCGTATCTATATACGCATATCATTTATATATTTTTAATTTTTTTAAAAATTTTAAAATGACTAAAAATTTTATAAAAATCCTAATTTTTAATTTTTTATTTTAAATATTTTTATATTATTTTTAAAATTTTTATTTAAAACTTAATTTTTTCATATTTTTTTAATTTTTGATATATCAAATTTTTAAATATATATATAAATTATATATATATTTTTCATGAAATTTTAAAATTTATTGCATCATGTGTATCATGTCCTTCTCAATGTCTATACCCTGTCCGTGAGTCATCACTCAAAACCCAGTGGATAAAGCAGAGTTAGGGGGAGGGGGGGTTTCACTTTGTCCATTTTAAAATTTTTCACGGTTAACAAAATTTCCCCACATTTTTTTATGTCATTGTCAATCTTCAGATGTCATTGTGATATGAAACGACACACTATGACGGGTAGGTATAGACAACTAATGTGGAAGGATGGCTAGGTGGTGCTAAATAAATTTAGTTTAATATGTAAGTAATAAGTGCATAAGTATAATTTTCTTTTATTAATTTTTAATAAATAATTTTTTTACTTTAAAGTGGTTTTTAATTTTATATTTTTATATTTTTTTTATTAAATAATCAATTTAAATTTAAAATATTTTTTAAGATCCTTTTTGTAAAATACTATTAAAAGTTATTTTTTCCTATAAAATATAACACTACTCCATTTCTATTCATAAATATTATCTAAAATGTCACTTTATTCATAAGGTGGCCTGGAGGGAGTATGTTGGTAGGTATTTTTACTTAAATAATCTTATTTTTTAATTGTGTATGTATATATTTTCAATTGTTAGTAAAAAATATTTTTAGTGCTTACAAAAAGTAATTTTTAAAATATATAATTAAATAATTAGTATATAATATATATATAAAAAAGAAAATTTATTTGAATTAAAATAAATTTATTAATACTCCATGGCGTATATAATATTACATGTAAAATTTTTAATAAAATTCTATATAAAAAATCATTCAATATAATATTTTTTGTTTTATTTTTAGTAGGCTAAAAATTACATATCTAATTTATTTTTTATTGAGTTTATGTGTATAATTCTTTGAAAAATATATCAATTGTAATATTACTTTTTAAAATATTAGTTTATTTTAAAAAATTTATAAAAATTAATTAAGTTCATTGAATTTGTAATTAAAGATATTTTTTAAATTGTCCTCAATTAATGATTTTTCTTTTACATTGATTTAGTTAATGATGGGAATACTTTTTGGAATACCATAATTTTTAGGTAGAACAAAATAATAAATTTGTTATAAAATAGGACTTGTTATTACTTATTTTCTTAATTTTATTATTCAATAACCTAAATTTAAACATTTTTATTAGTTCGAATTCTCCTTTATCATTAATTTATTCTTATGATTCCTATAATTCCTCATTTACTTTTAAAGGAATTATTATTTTTTCATTATATTTTGAATTAAACCTCCACTCCATTTTATATTGGATAAAAAAATTTAATAGAAAAAATTATATTTTAAAACTAAAATAATAAGTTTATTATAAAATAATATTTATTATTACTAATTTTTTAATTTTATTATTTAATATTTTAGATTTTGACACTTTTATTAGTTAAATATTTTTTTATAACTAATTTATTTAACTTGAGTTATTTGTAATTTCCCAAATTAATATTGCAGTTTGTTGTTCCAAAATTTCAATTTTTCCAAAAGTATTTGACAACCTCACGTTTTCCCAACTCTAATAAGGAACATCGATCTGAGTAAAGCTATCAGACTTTTTGACATATTAGAAAGTGTGAATCGCTATTCCCCAAAACAAGCTTTGCATATATTTGGCCAAATCAAAGACATTTACCAGAACAGTAGAACGCCGATTGGAAGAAAAAAAACCTCAACGGGATTGGACAAAAAGTCAAAAGATCATATTTATACTTTCTTTTTTCCTGTCAACAAATCATATTCGTATCAATTGGGTAAATCTAAATAAAAAATCCAAGTATCTAGATTTTTAAAATAAATTTTAATAAATCTAACATCCAAAATATCTAGATTTTTAAATTAAATTTTAAATTTTTTATTTTTATATCCATCCCATAGAGTGAGGATTTTTAACTATTTTATATTTATTATGAAAAATTAATTTTACATTTTAAAAATTTAAAAAATATCAATATCTCAATTTTATTATTATTAATTATTAATAAAAATTCTTTTAAAAATTTATCATCTCTTTTTCTTTTTTTTCAACTTATAAAATGATAATTACAAGGTATAAAAAATATTTTTTTACTAAAAGTTATATAACTTTTTATATTTATTTTAAATTTTAAAAAATTAAAAAAAAAAGATAAGTTTCCTAAAAATGTAATTTATTTGATTTTTTTTTCTAACTCCAGATCACAAGTCTGGAGTTAAAAAAAGTCACATCTACGTAAGCATTGTCATGTCCCAGCGACTTAACTGTGCAAAACAAATATAAATAAATTATAAACATAAATATTTAACATTATTTTGAAAAAAAGTACTACAGCCTCTTTGTATTGCCGCTCGCTTCATCTCTGTCAGAAACAGGGCCATGACAATGTGCCAGTTTCAGGCTCGATTTCCATGCTTCTTCTTTTTCCCATAACAATGGCTGTGTCCCATCATTAATTATCACATTCTCGAGGCGGCATTGTCTTTTCTTCACTTGCTATCTTCTTCTGGGGTGGCCTAAAAAGGATAGTGCTTCCTCTTCCCGCCTTGCCGTCTTCAGATTCTCCTCTTTCTGCTGATTTCTTCCCTCCTTGCTTTACGGTAATGGAGTTGTCAGAAGACTGGAAGTCGTTCTTCCCCGTTTCCGTGTCTTGCGATTCCCCTAACCTTCCTGCCTCTTCTGAACGAACCATCATGGGTCCCCTCATCTTCAACCCCATCCCTCAAACCTTCACCCATCTTTTCTCCTCCTCTTCTCTCCTACCCCCTCCTCTTTATTTTCCCCAGCTCTCTCTGTCGCGATTTCTCGTAACCTCTTCATCTGGTTCTTCCGTGCCTCACTCCACCGCATCCTCCATTTGTGGTCCCCACTACCAAAACGACATCGCCTCCGCCCTCCGTTACAACCGGCTTGAGTTTCTCAAGTGTGGCAACAGTGTGCTTCTTTTCTTTCCGACAGGGGAGAATTCTGAGCAAGTTGGCTTTTTGACTCTCTGTGTTGAAGGTTCGGATTTTAAAGTCAAGGCTGATGGTGATGAGCATGTCTTTCGAGCCACAAGTGGAGCAAGTCACTGCATAACGAGGATTTCAGCTAACGCAGTGGATTATTTGGGTGAGTCTGCTTCTACTGTTGGGTACTTGCTGGCTTCCACATGCTACTCTGTTCATTGGTTTTCCGTACATCCTAAGTCACTTTATCAGAGACCCAATGTTGTTTATAAGGGCAGCAAAACTTTTAAGACTAGCTCTGTTGCCCATGCTTGTTGGAGTCCGCATATCCCTGAAGAGAGTCTTGTTCTGCTAGAAAGTGGTGAGCTCTTCTTATTTGATTTGGAGTATTGCATGAACAATCGTAGTTCAAATGGCAATTTTAAGGGAACTATGTTGAGAGTACCGTGGCATGATTCAGGCTGTTCTAATGACAAAAATTGGCTGTGTTGTGAATTTAGTTGGCATCCTAGAATCTTGATTGTGGCGAGTTCTGATGCGGTTTTCTTAGTTGATTTGAGTGGGGATAGTTGCGCTGTTAGTTGTCTGTTGAAGGTTGGGATGTTGGATATGCATATGCCTGATCGAAATGAACGATTTGTAGCCCTTTCAAGGGCAGGTCCTGATGGCTTCTACTTCACTGTGGCTTCCAACAGGTTTTTGCTTTTATGTGATGTGAGGAAGCATATGATGCCAATTATGCGATGGGCCCATCGTCTTGAGAGACCTTGGTTTATGAATGTGTTAAGCTTGTCTACGTTGAGGTCACATTCAAGGGAAGAGACTTACGAGTTAGCTTCTGATGTTGGATTTTGTATCATGTTGGGATCATTTTGCAATGGAGAGTTCAATCTCTTCTACTATGGATGTCCAAAGCTTTCAGAGACTAACATGACGTGTGCGTTGGAACTTCGATCTCAGATTCTGTTATCGGGCCGTGACTGTCGTTGTGGAAGTTGTGTCTTAACGGAAGAGTCGTCAAAGGTGGCTCTACCAGAGTGGGTTGATTGGCAGATGAAGAAAGAGATGGTTGTGGGCTTTTGCATTATGAACAATGATCTTGCCTCCTCTTTTTGTGAGCCAGATAGATATGGTGGTTTTACACTGGTAAGGTTAATGTCATCAGGAAAGCTTGAATTGCAGAGATATCGAGCCTCCTGGGCTCCTGATAGGAAGTTTGAAGATTGCCATGAACAAGGGTCACGTATGGACAAATATTTATTGTTTTCTGTAGGTGATGAGAAATATGAGTTTCCCAAAAGATCTGTGTTCCTAGAATTGAAATTCTTCAATGCATATCAGAGAGGGAACCTTGCTGAACTCCTGGTTGGGAAACAGAACTGTACCGGGAAAAAAGAAAGAGAACAGAACTGTACCGAGAAAAGAAAAAGAAAACAGAAACATCCCTGTACGGATGTTCGGCAGGTGTTATTTGAGAAATTGAATGCTTGTGGGGTTGGCCCATGCGCATCTTCTTCTGCAATTATTGCTTCCTTTGAAGATGTCAAGCCATCAGCAAGCCTCTATGAGGTTGCTCTGAGAGGATTGTGGGCAGAATTGCCTTTGGATCTATTACAGTTGGCATTTACAAAGTACTCTGAATCCTCTGATGATGCGGCCATGGAATTTTTAGGTGTTTCGCCCCTTCCTGAACTGCCTCCTTTTTTCCTAAGGAAACCATCACCCGTAAGCAATAAGGGGAGGTCTCGAAAGGTGCAATGCAGTGATGATATTGTGGGCCCAGTCCTTCCTCTTCCTATTCTACTTGTGCTTCGTGAAATGTATGGTGGGCGTTCAGATTTGGAAAATGGTAAATTTTCAGTAGAAGCAGAGATTGGCCTCAAATGCAATGAAGTTATAAACGTGGCAGCTGATGTTTCTGTTTCAGCTTCTGGCCCTGAGTTGTTGGATGATGCAGAAGATTGTTTTGAGCTAAAACCTTTCTTGCTATACCGTCGAATTAAACCCAAGGGCTTTGCCACAGACCATGTGAATGGGAACTCTTTGGATAGGGATAAGAATCATGAGGCAATAATGTTTCATGTTCAAGAGGACAAGCCTGTTAGTGTTAGCAATGAGATAACAGAGTCAGTGGGTCAAGAGATATTTGATGATGTTTGCCCATTTAAGCTGAGGTTTAATGCTCCTCCTATGAAATTTCAACCCAATGCTTTAAAGGCTTATAATGTATTGAAGAGGCAGATGTCCAAGTGGCAACAAGGTGTTGATTCATACCAGCAGCTTTGTACTCAGTCTAAATCTGGAAAGGCAGTCCACAAGAGAAGAGGACGGAAGGCCTGAAGGTGTAAGCAGACACGTTTCCCTTCTGTTACCAACTCAGCTATTATGTGTTATTGGCATCTTCTTATTTTGGGTTATTTATTTTGTTATGCGTAGTGTTAGGAGGAACACCTACATCATATGCTTGTGTTTCTTACATGTATGAACGAAGATTCCTTTTGATGGTTTAGGCTAAGAATTTACTACTTCAGAGTCCTGTGTGTAGTATTTCTCAGACTTCACTATAACCAAATATGTTACTTTATCTCTCGTTTCCCCCTTTTCTCTCCAATTTCCCTTTTTTCCTACTCCTAATTAACCTATTTGTCTCCCTTTTATTTCTTCAACCCGTTTACATTTTTGTTTCTTTTTAAAATGATTGTCTTTGTTGTGGTTGTCTAGAATAAATAGAATTTGTGATAGTTGAGTATCGCCTTGAAACTCTGATATCCCATGTTATGTGACAAAGGGATTGCCTTTATTTTCCGATGTCATATTTAGTAGATGAAGTTCTGCCATCCTTTTAAGTGTGCTATTGTAGGTAGAATTAAAAAGGGAATGACCAATTCATTCACCCATGTTTCTTCACACAATTGAATTAGTCAAATCCCCCGCAAATTGAAATAATAGAATAAATAGGAATATGAAATTCTTGTTGGTCATCGTGAAGTATGTAACTTGATGCTTAGCTTAAATAGAACCATTCTTTGGCCGCTGCATCATTACCTTCACTATTCTGGAAATCAAAGGGATTTACTTTGTGAGGCATATATAATGTTGATGATTTAATTTCTCCAGCATCAGTGATCTATAAGAAATATTCTGAATTAAAAAGATCAACGTAATTAACACCCAGAATTTTTCACTTCTACATTAGAAAATAGTAACCTAAAGACACGTAGCCCCATATGTCTATTAAAGTCAATTAATACATTGTTGAATTGTATAAGTGATTGATGGAATTCATTCTCTTCCATAATTTCAATGGTACATTCAAGTAGCAACATCATATAAGCTATCTTCTAACGGAAGGTCATACACCAAATATGTTTTATGATTTTATAAAAAAAAATGTTTTATGAGCCTAGGGGACTCAAGATATTAAAAGAGATGAAAATGTCTGAACTAATATTTTATGTTAGGTGAACAAATTAGTTTACTAAATTATTCATTTCAACTAGCAAGAATGTAACAAAAGAATCATATAATTTTACCCTACACACACCCACACACACATATATGTATATATATAAAAAAATATAATCAAATGTTGAATTCCTATTATGCCACATCAGTATTTTTCATTATCTATTTACATTTTTTTTCTGTTTGTATAGTATTTCTCAGACTTTACTATAACCAAATATATTTGCTTTTTCTCTCCTCAACCCCTTCTCTCTCCAATTTCCCTTTTTTCCTACTCCTAATTAACCTATTTGTCTCCCTTTTATTTCTACAATTTTATTATCTATTTACATTTTTTTTTCTGTTTTAACTTTTTTTTATCTACATATTCTAAAAATAATTTCTAAACTTTATTGTTTTCTTAATTTTAATGCTTTCAATATGCCTGGTGGCCAAAAAACTATTTTTAATGTCACGTCAAAAAATTTGGTTGTGTAAAATCGAGGGTACATCAATTACTATTAAATCATCTTAAACATGTTTTTTAATACACTGAAATCAGGTCTAAAATAGCCCAAATTACAGTTTCTTTTTTCATTAAAGAAATAGCCCAAATTTCATTTTCAATCTTTGTTATTGTTATGTCATTTTAATTTTTATTATACCTATTAATTATAACTGGTTTGATCCAGTAAAATCATTAAACACTAAACTAATGTATTGGCTAGTTCAATAATGGATTCAGTTTTCTTTTACAACATTGGTTTTAAAGCTTGTTGCACCTAAGTCACGTTTATTTGAATCCACCTACAAATAACCCGTAAAATTGGAACATTTAAAATTATAAATATTTCTCTAACTCCCTTCAAATTAATTCTCTGCCTATAATAAAGGAATAACAAAACAAACAGGAAACATTATTTCTATAATACCACCTTAGTAAAAAAATGCTTCTTAACATCATAAAGAAAAAGGATGTTGACCTGCCAAGGTAGCAAAAAAAAAAAAAAAAAAGAAGATAAGAAATTCCATTTCCATGTATGATTCAGTCTCCATATATTAATAGTTGGGATAACTTCACAACATAACTAAGCCACAATCGGAAGCTATTACAGCTATCTTTAGTTTTACTTATTTGACTGAAACAATCGAAGTAGCAATTAATGAAGTCTACCATCAACAGCATGTATTTTAGTTGCACAAGTATGATGGTATAAATGAGTAAAAGTGTGTCAACACTGACTTGGACTTAACATTCCTTTTAGTTTCTATTAAACTAAGCAAATAATATAACTCAAAAATTAATTGAAGACCAAATATATATTAAGGGTAATTTGCACCATGAATTCTCACTATTTTACAATAACCATAAAAACTCACATACTCATTCAAGCATCATTATTCGGAAATTGCTTTATATTTAGCCCCTGTCAAAGATATCATAATGAAACAATTTATAATAAGAAAAAATAGCTCAAAATTGCAAAGTCCATGATGCATTGAATAAGCGAGAATCACGTATTATAATTTACCTCTTATACCTAATATAGTATGCTCAACAGTCAAAAATATATTCATGAGAAGTCCGATATCAATATCATAAAACTTTTTCTAAAAATATGTATTGCATTGTATAATTTTGTTGCCTTGATCTCAATGCTACTTGATGCAAAATTAGCCTGTCTATAGAATCAAGTGATTCCGTGATAGTATTTATAGCAGGTGGAATCTAGTAAGCTGATTGATAACATAAGGGCATTGAGCTGTCGGCATTGAAGTAAGGGAAATAGTGAAATACAATAAGAACAAACAGCTTTTAGAGAAAACTAGAGAGCCGCCTGTGCAAAAGCCTAGGCATTTCAAGTAATTTTCCCTTCCCATGTCTTGCATGGGATAGTTTTAAATGTGAAAAATTATTACATTTGTATTTATTTAATATGAATGTAAAAAATTAATATTTTAATTATTTTCCTCATATGTTCATTAGAGATATTTATACTGTGTTTTTACAAGCAGTATCATACCAAAATATACAAGTTTAATATCAGCTACTTCAATGATTTCCATAAATCATGTTTATAGATATATGATTGGTTTAGATTAACCAAGAAAAATATGATTGTTTTAGTTAATCAGTTAACCATTGCACACCGTCCTTGAACTTGTGAACTTTGACCCAATGCGTGATTAGCTGATTACAGAGGTTAATATGATGGGATGGAATGTTCTTGAGATATCAACATTTTTATCTCATTAATTAATGTTTAATTTAAATTTCGTTGTATTTTTGTTTGAATATTTTAAATAAAATTAATAAAGATAGAAAATCCGATACTTTGTTAGTTTGAATGTAAATATTCTGATAAAAATTTGATAATAAAAAGTAATCCTTACCAGATAATATAATTAATGAGTTGAAGAATTATTAGGTTAACTAAATTTATCTGAAATCATCATCACAATTTTTACCATACTTATTGTGTAAATCCTGATCTAAATTAATGATTTTATTGCTTAAATCCTTTTTGCATATGTTTTTCCAGTTTCTTCTTTAAAATGAATTTATAAATCCTTTGAAAGTAATTAACAAAAAAAGAGATGTACTAGAAGTATAAAAAAAGTAATATTGATAAACAATATTTTAAACAACGCCCTAATTTTAAACTTCAAAATACAACTTCAAAGGTTCCATCTTTATTCTAATTTCTTCTATCTACAACAATCACAAAAGGAATCATATATCTTTGAACGCATCGGAAGGACAATCCGTGCATCACATGATCGTCGTTTTCTAGTTTATACAAAATCAAATGGCATCAAAATAATCCCAATTAGGTATTCATTGCCTTTGTCGTGTCTCATTGTTGTTATTTTTTAAATGATTCTCTCTCCTAATTTTTTCACATATCAATTAATTACTTTTTTTATCATATTTTTTTACCAAAAATTCTTAGCACTCAAACCATGTGGTAATTAGACTCTACCCAAGTTACAAGACCATATTAGAAAATTTGTTGGATTTTTTTTTGTGAGCCAGATAGATATGGTGGTTTTACATTGGTAAGGTTAATGTCATCAGGAAAGCTTGAATTGCAGAGATATCAAGCCTCCTGGGCTTCTGATCGAAAGTTTGAAGATTGCCATGAACAATGGTCACGTATGGACAAATATTTATTGTTTTCTGGAGGCAAGGCCTGAAGGTGTAAACAGACACATTTCCCTTCTGTTACCAACTCGGTTATGTGTTATTGGTATCTTCTTATTTTGGGTTTTTTTTTTGGTTATGGTTAGTGGTGTCAAATATTGAAGTTGGTGTTAGGAGGAACACCTATATCATATGCTTGTGAGTGATGGAATTCATTCACTTCCATAATTTTGATGGTACATTCAAGTAGCAACATATATAAGCTACTTACTCCGGTCTTATATATAAGATTTTTTTATTTATTCTAAATATATGATCTTTTACAATATATGAGGTAATATTTATTATCCATCTTCAGAAAAATGCCTCTATTTAATGTATTAAAAAAGAAAGAGAAAGAATAAATAAGGGTAGTTTTAGAAAAAATTTTGAAATTTTCGGATAAATTAAAGTAGTTAATTAGTTTTAATTTTAATTCTTAATCTGCATAATTCGGTTAAAAGTGTCTTATATTAAGGATTAGAGAAAATATCTTCCAATAGAAGGTCATACACCAAACATGTTTTATGATTTTATAAAAAAAATGTTTTATAAGCCTAGGGGACTCAAGATATTAAAGAAAAGATGAAAATGTCTGAACTAATATTTCATGTCGGGTGAACAATTTAGTTTACTAAATTTTTCATTTCAAATATCAAGAATGTAACAAAAGAATCCTATAATTTTACCGTACGCCCCCCTATATAAGTACAATCAAAAGCTGAATTCCTATTATGCCATATCAGCATTTTGAAGAATTAAGAAATTCTAAATTATTTATTTAGCAATTTAAATAATTTATATCTTAAGTTGTGTACTTAGATAGAAATTATTTATCAATATATCTATTTGAAATCTTAGTGTCCCCTAACCTTGGTGATTTTTGTGATGATGAGTTGAAATATGGTTATAATTTTGTTTTTTTTTTTCATGTAGGTGATTTCAGGTTGAAATATATATTATATTTATATATTAAGATTTGTTAATTCTAGTATCATGTAATTACTTGGTAATTTATAGCTTCGAGATTTTAATGATCACGAGTTACAATATGGGTATAATTTTGTTATTCTTATGTGATTCAAAATATTATATGTTTAATATTATATATTTAATTTGTAAATATAAAATTAGTTGAGTAAATATTTTTTTCCTATTAAGCGTGATAACAATTGGCCATATTGCGATTTTGATAATGGTGTTACAATATTGTTCTTTATGATTGCAATCAAAATCAAAATTGTTTTTATCAAGAGAATAATAAATTTTTAACTATTACTAAACCCATGACTCGTGATAGATTAAATTATATAAAAGTAGAAAAAAAATCGAATCCTTGTTATGCCATGTTAATATTTTGACAAAAATAGAAAAATTCAGTGGGTAGAGGCTCAATTGTTAACTTTTTCCTCCCCTCCCCATTACCATGATCCAGTGATGTGCAATTTGAAAGAAGTTGTTAAGCTATATGATTGCGATAAAAAAGTTGTTAAGATAAATGACTGCAATCACCTGATTAATGACTGACTTCATATATCCATTTTAATTAATTAATTAGATATTTGATGAGATCCGAAATTGGTGTAATATATGAAATATGTAATTTGATCCGGCAATTTGTCATTTTAAAATATTTGAAATAAGCTTTTATATGTAATCATTGATGGATTTCAGTACGATTACCTAAATCATCTGTCATAAATGGGAAAAGCTGAAAGCAAATTTTTCAATGCGGTTCCTCAAATTGTTCGCCTCGTTGTCACCTCTCTTCTCTAAGCGATAAGCTGATAAGCACAATCGGTCAAAAGCCAGGGCAGATGGAGGAAGGGGAGAAACACAGCGGCTGAAGGTTGAAACTCTCTTCTCCACTCGCTGAACCCAGTTGGAAGCTTCTTTGGTAAGCTTTTACTAAACCCACACTCAAACTAAACCTTTATTATGTTCCTTATCTTCTTCATCTCTCTGTTTTTTTTTTCTCCTTCTTTCATTTCCTTTCTCTAGTTGATTTAGATCCTGAGGTTTCTTCTCCTTCATTTAGCGCTTATCTTTGTATTCTCCTTTCTTTGTTGAACCAATCCTAATTTCTTATGCTTATGTTGTAATCGTTGATTCTGACTCTTCTCCTTATTTATATGATTTGACATTACTTTGCACTAAATCCATTATGTTGTGTAGATCGAGGATGACTTTGCTTAAGCTAAAGTTTTTTATTTCTACTTTTCACAACTTCATGCGGTGATATTTTTATTCTTCATTGCATTTTGACTATCTTAAATTTAGAGGATTATAGATACATTGTAGGTTTAGCTAGGTTTAGCTCCATTTAATGGACTAATTAAGAAGCTGAAATAGATAATTACTTTCCACATTATCGTTCTTGATGATGACTTTGCTCTAATTCTTATTTGGACTTGAACTTAAAATGTAGAGTTCATACTTAGTTAATGTTGGGTTGAATTATAGAATTGTTTGCATTTCTTATGCACCATTGAAATTCTTTAACTTTATTCCTTGAGATTTTCGCCATTACATATTGTATGAATTTTTAAATTGGAACCAGTAAGCACTCATAGCCATGATTTGTTTCATTCTCAAGTTGTATTGTTTTAGGAAATTTGAACAAAATATAATAAAACTAAAAAGATATTACCAATATACAACACTCTAAAAAAAATTTACCAATATACAATAGTCGTAACGTGGTGTTCCATGTTTACAGTAAGTGGACAATTATGATTTGAAAATTTAAGCAAAAGAAAATAGTGAGACAGTGGACAGCAAATCGTAACTGACATCTACAATTTGAAAAAAAAAAAAGATCGCTCGTATGTGTCCATGACAGACACTGTGGCTATTAAATAGTCACTTTATTCCATGTCAGACTTCAATAAAAACTGCAACATTAGTTAAATCTGATTTTTAATGAAGATGTGGTACATGAAGTAAGATTAAAAATTTTTTTGTAAAAAAAAATTCTCTCTAATTGTTGTAAAAGTTTGGTTTTATTAATTAAAATTTAATAATTACTAATTAATTCATTAAATTAGTTTATGTTTAAAAATTAATTTTTTATTATTTACAAGTTTTTAATTAATACTCCCTCCATTTCACTGCATAGTACACTTTTTTGAAAGATTTATATTTTATAATATAATGCACTTTGCGGATTATATGATCTATTTTTTTTTTCGTTTCAAGATTGCTCCCTAACTAATTGGATCAAATATTCTCCATTACTCAAATATTTATTTCCCAATGCATTTAATGAGAGTAATTTAGGAAAAAGGCAGAAAAAATTTTTAGTTGCTAATTATTGTTTAAGTTTATGTGCAATAATTAGAATGTACAATAAACTGGAATGAATGGAGTATACTCCCTCTGATTTATATTATAAGACATTTTATATTAATTATATGCATATTAAGGAAATTATTTTTTCACTCGAAATTATTGTAAAAAATACCAACAATTTCTATTTTACCCTTATTAAATATTATGTTATATTATTATTGTAGGATTATAAATGAGGAGTATGGATGATAGAAATCAAAGAGAGACATTAAAGATTCTTAGGTGCGACCTACATGACCCCTTTCGTTTATTTATTTATTCATTTTTATTTCATTGGTTTCCAATTTGTATTTTCTTAGAGTCAAAGTTATTAGTTAGATTTACATTATAAGAAATAAAATCTATCAGATATCTTCTAAGAGATTTCTTAGATTTGAATTTAAAAGATTATCTAATAGTATTAGGATTAGATATCAATTTTATTATTTTTCTTTGAATTTTTATTTTTATTATTAGAATTTTTTATAATTAGATATATATTTTAGATTTTCTAGATCTATTAGGATTATTTGGGTATAGTTATTTTAGGATTAGAGTTTTCTTGTTTTGCCTATATAAAGCCTCTATGTAAGGCATTTTATTTAGAGAATAGTGGAATAATATTATTGTGAGTTTTTCAGTAATAATTTACTGAGTTATTTTTTTTTCTCTCTCTTATTTTCTATTTCTCTCTCCTTTTTCTCATCTGATCTATCATGAGGAGTGATCAACTTTGTGGGTGTCGTTATAGTTAGAGATCTAGAGACAAGTTCCTCTAGGGTTCTAACTGATCATTTTCTGAATTCTTTGAGTCAAGTTCTTTCGTTACTCTGTATTTTCTGGGTGTTTGAGACAGGTTTTCATTTCATTGTGTCCATATCAGTTGGCATCAGAGCTCAGTTCCGAAATTCAGGTTTTTCTTTTGTGTTTTTGTGTTTCTTCTTATCATCTTACCGCTTTCTTCATCTCTACATCTTATTTCCCTTGTCTTCTTCTTGTTTGTGAAGTTATTAAAAAAAATTCATGTAAAAAAGCACATTGAAAAGAAAAAAAAGTGTTAAAAAAAGTTATTTAAAAAAAATATTAGTGTTTTTATCTTTAGATATATGGCGAAATAAAAGCATATATGGAGATTGAAACAAAAGAAGCACATCCAAATTAATTCTAAAGTGGTAAAGATTCAGGAACGAATCTTTTCGATGAAAGGGGGAATAATAAAAATCAATAAGGCATGTTAAAGATTCTTAAGTGCTACCCATATGATCCCTTTCATTTATTTATTTATTCATTTTTATTTCATTAGTTTCCAATTTGTATTTTCTTGGAGTCAAAGTTATTAGTTAGATTTACATTATAAGAAATAAAATCTATCAGATATCTTCTAAGAGATTTCTTAGATTTGAATTTAAAAAATTATTTAATAGTATTAGGATTAGATATCAATTTCTTTGAATTTTCATTTTTATTATTAGGATTTTTTATAATTAGATATATATTTTAGATTTTTTAGATCTATTAGGATTATTTGGGTACAATTGTTTTAGGATTAGAGTTTTCTTGTTTTACCTATATAAAAGCCTCTATGTAATGCATTTTCTTCAAAAAATAGTGGAATAATATTATTGTGAGTTTTTCAGTAAGTATTTGCTGAGTTATTTCTTTTATCTCCCTTATTTTCTATCTCTCCCTCATTTTTCTCATCTGATTTCATCTGACCTACCGTGAGGAGTTATCAACCTTATGGACGTCATTATAACTAGGGATCTAGAGACCAGTTCCTCTAAGGTTTTAACTGATCATTTTCTAAATCTTTTGAGTCAAGTTCCTCCATTACTCTATATTTTCTAGGTGCTTGAGATATGCTCTCATTGTGTTCAAATCAATGGAAGTATTAAATATAGAAGTAAAATTAGAAGAAAAATAAAAAGATATTACCAATATCAAAACTCAAAAAAATATTTACCAATATACAATATACAATACGAGTCGTAATGTAATGTGGTGTTCCGTAATCGTAAATGTTCATTATGATTTGATGAAATCGTAATTGACAATTACAATTTGAAAATGTAAGAAAAAGAAAATAGTGAGATGGTGGATAGCAAATCGTAATTGACATCTACGATTTGAAAATAAAACAAAAAGGTCGTGTATGTCCAAGACAGATATTGTGACTATTAAATAGTCAGTCTCTTTATTTCATATCAGACTTTAATAAAAACTGCAGCACTAGTTAAATCTGATTTTAATAAAGATGTGATACATGAAGTAAGATTAAATTTTTTTTTTTAAATTCTCTCTAATTGTTGTAAAATTTTGGTTTTATTAATTAAAATTTAATAATTACTAATTAATTTGTTAAATTAGTTTATGTTTAAAAATTAATTTTTTATTATTTACAAGTTTTTAATTAATACTCCCTCCACTTCGCTGCATAGTACACTTTTTTAAAAAATTTGTTGCATAATATAATGCACTTTACGGATTACATGGTTATTTTTTTTTGCTCCTAACTAGTTGGCTCAAATATTCTTCATTGCTAAAATGTTTCTGTCCCAATACATTTAACGAGAGTAATTTAGGAAAAGGTAGAAAAATTTTTTAGTTACTAATTATTGTCTAAGTTTATGTGCAATGGTAAAAAGTGCACAATAAACTTGAACGGATGGAGTATATTTCATCTGACTCACATTGTAAGACATTTTGTATTAATTACATGCATATTAAAAAATCATTTTTTCATCTGAAATTATTGTAAAAAGTACCACTAATTTCTATTTTATCCTTATTAAATACCCTATTATATTATTATTGTAATGTTAGAAATGAGGAGTATAGAAGTATTAAATATAGGAGTATAATGGGATGAAAAATATAAATATTGGATATTTTTTTTTTCATTTTATTTCTGTTTTTAATTTTTTTATACTCTTCATTTATAATCCTACAATAATTATAGAATAGGGTAGTTTAGCAAAAAATGCAAAGGGTGATATTTTATATTTAGTTTATTAATTTTTATATCATTTCATATTTTTTCTATGGTTTTTAAGCATATTTTAGGGACATTTTAAGATTTATTGAGACATTTTGGATTTATTTGAATCAATTAATTATTTTCTATATTTTTGGTTCAAATAGACTATTTTTAAAATTAAATTTCGTTTTGTTAATTTTCCCAATAATTTGTAGAAATTGTAAAAAAATATGCAATAAATAATAATAGATAAATAAATAAATAAATAAATATATATATATATATATAGTATACTTATTTTTTTATTATTTTTATTGTTATTATGATTATTATAATAATTTTTCTTGTTTTGACTTTTCTTCAGCCCTTGAGGGGTTTAGTTCTGACATTTCTTTTGATTGAAGGCGATTTGAGAGGGAGTCCAGTGGGTGACGTTTTCCATTGAAGACCATTCAGAGGAGGGCAGACTCAAGACTGAAGTCACGTGGGGGTCTTTTCTGAAACAGAGGAGTATTATTGGATTGAGGACGAAGCTCGTGGGTGATCTTCTATTGGAAGCCACAGTCCAATCGACGTGTTAAAAAACTGAATCTTTTCTATACATCGCCATACCTTGACCTTCAGATCTGGGGGAAGGGATTATTCTCATCGACAAGGAGGGTTTCTTCCATTGCAATTTCATCGTAGCTTCTCTGCTTCTTCGGAGGTTGCAGTTCCGTCATCGCAATCTCCTGGCATGATTTTCTTTCTTTGGCGGTGACCCTTACTTCCTTTCAGATCGGACAGCGTTTTCAGCCACAGCCTCTGGAGTTAGTTTTTCGAGTTCAAGCTTCGAGTCTTCATTCCATCCAACCTTCATCATTATCATGGGTTGCAGGGGGCTCCAACTGTAGTTGCTTCGATCTCCACCAACATTACGGCGAACAAACTCAAATCTGTTGATTTTGACCGGTGATCTTTGGGGAAATTTCAGATCTCGACTCCCAAGCACTCCCTACCAGCTAAAACCACTTCTCGGCCATTTGAGATTGCAGTTCAGAGATGGAAAGGAGCTTCGAGCATCCATCGATGACCAGCTGAGTTGTCTTAGGAGATTGGATCATCACCTCTAAACATTAAATGGGAGTTTAAATTTTGGGTAAAATTATTTATTGTTTTCTGGAGGCAAGGCCTAGACACATTTCCCTTCTGTTACCTACTCAGTTGTGTTATTGGTATTTTCTTAGTGCAGGTTTGGGAAATTTTAACTAAGTGATTTTGAGTAGAATAAATTTTATAGAATTGAGTAGAATAGATTTTATAGAATTGATTATTTTGGGTTATTTTTTTTGTTATGGTTAGTGGTGTCAAATATTGAAGTCGGTGTTAGGAGGAACACCTATATCATATGCTTGTGTTTCTTGGAAGTGTGAGCACGCTTTTTGATGGTTTAGGCTGAGAATTTACTACTTCAGAGTCCTCTGTGTAGTATTTTTCAGACTTTACTATAACCAAATATATTGCTTTTTCTCTCCTCAACCCCTTTTCTCTCCAATTTCCCTTTTTTCCTACTCCTAATTAACCTATTTGTCTCCCTTTTATTTCTACAATTTTATTATCTATTTACATTTTTTTTCTGTTTTAACTTTTTTTGTCTACATATTCTAAAAATAATTTCTAAACTTTATTATTTTCTTAATTTTAATGCTTTCGATATGCCTGGTGGCCAAAAAAATATTTTTAAAGTCACGTCAAAAAATCTGGTTGTGTAAAATAGAGGGCACATCAATTACTATTAAATCATCTTAAACATGTTTTTTTTAAAATTGAAATCAGGTCTAAAGTAGCCCAAATTACAGTTTCTGTTTCCATTAAAAAAATAGTTTCTTTTTCGGCAGGATTGCCCAAATGATTGCGCTTGAATCATCTTTTAATAGTCATTAACACCAAAACCATGTTTTCGGCTTCCAAATCTTGTAACGAAACTTACAATCTGTCAGAACACATCCCCCCGAAAAAGCAAAACAAAACTCTTTGAAAGCAATATAATGCAATTTTGTTTCACTGTGTTGCAGGCGACTCGATTTTATGAGCCTAGGGGACTCGATAATAATAATATAAAAAGAGATGAAAATGTCTGAAGTAATATTTCATGTGGGGTGAACAAATTAGTTTAATAATAATTTATTTTAGTTTAATAACAAATTAGTTTAATATTAAAATGTCTGAACTAATACCAAATATATTTCATATTTGCACTTCAAATTATTTGTTTATTTTTTTCAAGTTTAATCCTTTAGTTTTAATTTTAATGACTCTTAAAAATTTTTAGTAATAAAGATTCATATCTCTTTCTCCTTCTAGTAATTTTTTCTTTTTTTTTCAATATTTACTCATTTTTTAGTTTATTCCTTTAATTTTTTATATAATAACATCATTTTATTCTTTATTCTCTGTAATATCTATTATTTATCTACATTTTAATTTTAAACTTAATCATTTTCAATTTAGTTCTATTGATATGTCTCTTAAAAGTGGTTGATAACAAAG
The DNA here is from genome assembly GCA_026686845.1 of Adenanthera pavonina. Taxonomy (NCBI): domain Eukaryota; kingdom Viridiplantae; phylum Streptophyta; class Magnoliopsida; order Fabales; family Fabaceae; genus Adenanthera; species Adenanthera pavonina. The sequence goes on along the minus strand of JAIVEN010000019.1, from coordinate 1,249,616 downwards.
TTTTATATATTTTGCCTCCTTTAACTTTTTTTCTTTTCCTCAATCTTTGTTATTGTTATGTCATTTTAATTTTTATTATACCTATTAATTATAACTGGTTTGATCCAGTAAAATCATTAAACACTAAACTAATGTATTGGCTAGTTCAATAATGGATTCAGTTTTCTTTTACAACATTGGTTTTAAAGCTTGTTGCACCTAAGTCACGTTTATTTGAATCCACCTACAAATAACCCGTAAAATTGGAACATTTAAAATTATAAATATTTCTCTAACTCCCTTCAAATTAATTCTCTGCCTATAATAAAGGAATAACAAAACAAACAGGAAACATTATTTCTATAATACCACCTTAGTAAAAAAATGCTTCTTAACATCATAAAGAAAAAGGATGTTGACCTGCCAAGGTAGCAAAAAAAAAAAAAAAATAGAAGATAAGAAATTCCATTTCCATGTATGATTCAGTCTCCATATATTAATAGTTGGGATAACTTCACAACATAACTAAGCCACAATCGGAAGCTATTACAGCTATCTTTAGTTTTACTTATTTGACTGAAACAATCGAAGTAGCAATTAATGAAGTCTACCATCAACAGCATGTATTTTAGTTGCACAAGTATGATGGTATAAATGAGTAAAAGTGTGTCAACACTGACTTGGACTTAACATTCCTTTTAGTTTCTATTAAACTAAGCAAATAATATAACTCAAAAATTAATTGAAGACCAAATATATATTAAGGGTAATTTGCACCATGAATTCTCACTATTTTACAATAACCATAAAAACTCACATACTCATTCAAGCATCATTATTCGGAAATTGCTTTATATTTAGCCCCTGTCAAAGATATCATAATGAAACAATTTATAATAAGAAAAAATAGCTCAAAATTGCAAAGTCCATGATGCATTGAATAAGCGAGAATCACGTATTATAATTTACCTCTTATACCTAATATAGTATGCTCAACAGTCAAAAATATATTCATGAGAAGTCCGATATCAATATCATAAAACTTTTTCTAAAAATATGTATTGCATTGTATAATTTTGTTGCCTTGATCTCAATGCTACTTGATGCAAAATTAGCCTGTCTATAGAATCAAGTGATTCCGTGATAGTATTTATAGCAGGTGGAATCTAGTAAGCTGATTGATAACATAAGGGCATTGAGCTGTCGGCATTGAAGTAAGGGAAATAGTGAAATACAATAAGAACAAACAGCTTTTAGAGAAAACTAGAGAGCCGCCTGTGCAAAAGCCTAGGCATTTCAAGTAATTTTCCCTTCCCATGTCTTGCATGGGATAGTTTTAAATGTGAAAAATTATTACATTTGTATTTATTTAATATGAATGTAAAAAATTAATATTTTAATTATTTTCCTCATATGTTCATTAGAGATATTTATACTGTGTTTTTACAAGCAGTATCATACCAAAATATACAAGTTTAATATCAGCTACTTCAATGATTTCCATAAATCATGTTTATAGATATATGATTGGTTTAGATTAACCAAGAAAAATATGATTGTTTTAGTTAATCAGTTAACCATTGCACACCGTCCTTGAACTTGTGAACTTTGACCCAATGCGTGATTAGCTGATTACAGAGGTTAATATGATGGGATGGAATGTTCTTGAGATATCAACATTTTTATCTCATTAATTAATGTTTAATTTAAATTTCGTTGTATTTTTGTTTGAATATTTTAAATAAAATTAATAAAGATAGAAAATCCGATACTTTGTTAGTTTGAATGTAAATATTCTGATAAAAATTTGATAATAAAAAGTAATCCTTACCAGATAATATAATTAATGAGTTGAAGAATTATTAGGTTAACTAAATTTATCTGAAATCATCATCACAATTTTTACCATACTTATTGTGTAAATCCTGATCTAAATTAATGATTTTATTGCTTAAATCCTTTTTGCATATGTTTTTCCAGTTTCTTCTTTAAAATGAATTTATAAATCCTTTGAAAGTAATTAACAAAAAAAGAGATGTACTAGAAGTATAAAAAAAGTAATATTGATAAACAATATTTTAAACAACGCCCTAATTTTAAACTTCAAAATACAACTTCAAAGGTTCCATCTTTATTCTAATTTCTTCTATCTACAACAATCACAAAAGGAATCATATATCTTTGAACGCATCGGAAGGACAATCCGTGCATCACATGATCGTCGTTTTCTAGTTTATACAAAATCAAATGGCATCAAAATAATCCCAATTAGGTATTCATTGCCTTTGTCGTGTCTCATTGTTGTTATTTTTTAAATGATTCTCTCTCCTAATTTTTTCACATATCAATTAATTACTTTTTTTATCATATTTTTTTACCAAAAATTCTTAGCACTCAAACCATGTGGTAATTAGACTCTACCCAAGTTACAAGACCATATTAGAAAATTTGTTGGATTTTTTTTTGTGAGCCAGATAGATATGGTGGTTTTACATTGGTAAGGTTAATGTCATCAGGAAAGCTTGAATTGCAGAGATATCAAGCCTCCTGGGCTTCTGATCGAAAGTTTGAAGATTGCCATGAACAATGGTCACGTATGGACAAATATTTATTGTTTTCTGGAGGCAAGGCCTGAAGGTGTAAACAGACACATTTCCCTTCTGTTACCAACTCGGTTATGTGTTATTGGTATCTTCTTATTTTGGGTTTTTTTTTTGGTTATGGTTAGTGGTGTCAAATATTGAAGTTGGTGTTAGGAGGAACACCTATATCATATGCTTGTGAGTGATGGAATTCATTCACTTCCATAATTTTGATGGTACATTCAAGTAGCAACATATATAAGCTACTTACTCCGGTCTTATATATAAGATTTTTTTATTTATTCTAAATATATGATCTTTTACAATATATGAGGTAATATTTATTATCCATCTTCAGAAAAATGCCTCTATTTAATGTATTAAAAAAGAAAGAGAAAGAATAAATAAGGGTAGTTTTAGAAAAAATTTTGAAATTTTCGGATAAATTAAAGTAGTTAATTAGTTTTAATTTTAATTCTTAATCTGCATAATTCGGTTAAAAGTGTCTTATATTAAGGATTAGAGAAAATATCTTCCAATAGAAGGTCATACACCAAACATGTTTTATGATTTTATAAAAAAAATGTTTTATAAGCCTAGGGGACTCAAGATATTAAAGAAAAGATGAAAATGTCTGAACTAATATTTCATGTCGGGTGAACAATTTAGTTTACTAAATTTTTCATTTCAAATATCAAGAATGTAACAAAAGAATCCTATAATTTTACCGTACGCCCCCCTATATAAGTACAATCAAAAGCTGAATTCCTATTATGCCATATCAGCATTTTGAAGAATTAAGAAATTCTAAATTATTTATTTAGCAATTTAAATAATTTATATCTTAAGTTGTGTACTTAGATAGAAATTATTTATCAATATATCTATTTGAAATCTTAGTGTCCCCTAACCTTGGTGATTTTTGTGATGATGAGTTGAAATATGGTTATAATTTTGTTTTTTTTTTTTCATGTAGGTGATTTCAGGTTGAAATATATATTATATTTATATATTAAGATTTGTTAATTCTAGTATCATGTAATTACTTGGTAATTTATAGCTTCGAGATTTTAATGATCACGAGTTACAATATGGGTATAATTTTGTTATTCTTATGTGATTCAAAATATTATATGTTTAATATTATATATTTAATTTGTAAATATAAAATTAGTTGAGTAAATATTTTTTTCCTATTAAGCGTGATAACAATTGGCCATATTGCGATTTTGATAATGGTGTTACAATATTGTTCTTTATGATTGCAATCAAAATCAAAATTGTTTTTATCAAGAGAATAATAAATTTTTAACTATTACTAAACCCATGACTCGTGATAGATTAAATTATATAAAAGTAGAAAAAAAATCGAATCCTTGTTATGCCATGTTAATATTTTGACAAAAATAGAAAAATTCAGTGGGTAGAGGCTCAATTGTTAACTTTTTCCTCCCCTCCCCATTACCATGATCCAGTGATGTGCAATTTGAAAGAAGTTGTTAAGCTATATGATTGCGATAAAAAAGTTGTTAAGATAAATGACTGCAATCACCTGATTAATGACTGACTTCATATATCCATTTTAATTAATTAATTAGATATTTGATGAGATCCGAAATTGGTGTAATATATGAAATATGTAATTTGATCCGGCAATTTGTCATTTTAAAATATTTGAAATAAGCTTTTATATGTAATCATTGATGGATTTCAGTACGATTACCTAAATCATCTGTCATAAATGGGAAAAGCTGAAAGCAAATTTTTCAATGCGGTTCCTCAAATTGTTCGCCTCGTTGTCACCTCTCTTCTCTAAGCGATAAGCTGATAAGCACAATCGGTCAAAAGCCAGGGCAGATGGAGGAAGGGGAGAAACACAGCGGCTGAAGGTTGAAACTCTCTTCTCCACTCGCTGAACCCAGTTGGAAGCTTCTTTGGTAAGCTTTTACTAAACCCACACTCAAACTAAACCTTTATTATGTTCCTTATCTTCTTCATCTCTCTGTTTTTTTTTTCTCCTTCTTTCATTTCCTTTCTCTAGTTGATTTAGATCCTGAGGTTTCTTCTCCTTCATTTAGCGCTTATCTTTGTATTCTCCTTTCTTTGTTGAACCAATCCTAATTTCTTATGCTTATGTTGTAATCGTTGATTCTGACTCTTCTCCTTATTTATATGATTTGACATTACTTTGCACTAAATCCATTATGTTGTGTAGATCGAGGATGACTTTGCTTAAGCTAAAGTTTTTTATTTCTACTTTTCACAACTTCATGCGGTGATATTTTTATTCTTCATTGCATTTTGACTATCTTAAATTTAGAGGATTATAGATACATTGTAGGTTTAGCTAGGTTTAGCTCCATTTAATGGACTAATTAAGAAGCTGAAATAGATAATTACTTTCCACATTATCGTTCTTGATGATGACTTTGCTCTAATTCTTATTTGGACTTGAACTTAAAATGTAGAGTTCATACTTAGTTAATGTTGGGTTGAATTATAGAATTGTTTGCATTTCTTATGCACCATTGAAATTCTTTAACTTTATTCCTTGAGATTTTCGCCATTACATATTGTATGAATTTTTAAATTGGAACCAGTAAGCACTCATAGCCATGATTTGTTTCATTCTCAAGTTGTATTGTTTTAGGAAATTTGAACAAAATATAATAAAACTAAAAAGATATTACCAATATACAACACTCTAAAAAAAATTTACCAATATACAATAGTCGTAACGTGGTGTTCCATGTTTACAGTAAGTGGACAATTATGATTTGAAAATTTAAGCAAAAGAAAATAGTGAGACAGTGGACAGCAAATCGTAACTGACATCTACAATTTGAAAAAAAAAAAAGATCGCTCGTATGTGTCCATGACAGACACTGTGGCTATTAAATAGTCACTTTATTCCATGTCAGACTTCAATAAAAACTGCAACATTAGTTAAATCTGATTTTTAATGAAGATGTGGTACATGAAGTAAGATTAAAAATTTTTTTGTAAAAAAAAATTCTCTCTAATTGTTGTAAAAGTTTGGTTTTATTAATTAAAATTTAATAATTACTAATTAATTCATTAAATTAGTTTATGTTTAAAAATTAATTTTTTATTATTTACAAGTTTTTAATTAATACTCCCTCCATTTCACTGCATAGTACACTTTTTTGAAAGATTTATATTTTATAATATAATGTACTTTGCGGATTATATGATCTATTTTTTTTTTCGTTTCAAGATTGCTCCCTAACTAATTGGATCAAATATTCTCCATTACTCAAATATTTATTTCCCAATGCATTTAATGAGAGTAATTTAGGAAAAAGGCAGAAAAAATTTTTAGTTGCTAATTATTGTTTAAGTTTATGTGCAATAATTAGAATGTACAATAAACTGGAATGAATGGAGTATACTCCCTCTGATTTATATTATAAGACATTTTATATTAATTATATGCATATTAAGGAAATTATTTTTTCACTCGAAATTATTGTAAAAAATACCAACAATTTCTATTTTACCCTTATTAAATATTATGTTATATTATTATTGTAGGATTATAAATGAGGAGTATGGATGATAGAAATCAAAGAGAGACATTAAAGATTCTTAGGTGCGACCTACATGACCCCTTTCGTTTATTTATTTATTCATTTTTATTTCATTGGTTTCCAATTTGTATTTTCTTAGAGTCAAAGTTATTAGTTAGATTTACATTATAAGAAATAAAATCTATCAGATATCTTCTAAGAGATTTCTTAGATTTGAATTTAAAAGATTATCTAATAGTATTAGGATTAGATATCAATTTTATTATTTTTCTTTGAATTTTTATTTTTATTATTAGAATTTTTTATAATTAGATATATATTTTAGATTTTCTAGATCTATTAGGATTATTTGGGTATAGTTATTTTAGGATTAGAGTTTTCTTGTTTTGCCTATATAAAGCCTCTATGTAAGGCATTTTATTTAGAGAATAGTGGAATAATATTATTGTGAGTTTTTCAGTAATAATTTACTGAGTTATTTTTTTTTCTCTCTCTTATTTTCTATTTCTCTCTCCTTTTTCTCATCTGATCTATCATGAGGAGTGATCAACTTTGTGGGTGTCGTTATAGTTAGAGATCTAGAGACAAGTTCCTCTAGGGTTCTAACTGATCATTTTCTGAATTCTTTGAGTCAAGTTCTTTCGTTACTCTGTATTTTCTGGGTGTTTGAGACAGGTTTTCATTTCATTGTGTCCATATCAGTTGGCATCAGAGCTCAGTTCCGAAATTCAGGTTTTTCTTTTGTGTTTTTGTGTTTCTTCTTATCATCTTACCGCTTTCTTCATCTCTACATCTTATTTCCCTTGTCTTCTTCTTGTTTGTGAAGTTATTAAAAAAAATTCATGTAAAAAAGCACATTGAAAAGAAAAAAAAGTGTTAAAAAAAGTTATTTAAAAAAAATATTAGTGTTTTTATCTTTAGATATATGGCGAAATAAAAGCATATATGGAGATTGAAACAAAAGAAGCACATCCAAATTAATTCTAAAGTGGTAAAGATTCAGGAACGAATCTTTTCGATGAAAGGGGGAATAATAAAAATCAATAAGGCATGTTAAAGATTCTTAAGTGCTACCCATATGATCCCTTTCATTTATTTATTTATTCATTTTTATTTCATTAGTTTCCAATTTGTATTTTCTTGGAGTCAAAGTTATTAGTTAGATTTACATTATAAGAAATAAAATCTATCAGATATCTTCTAAGAGATTTCTTAGATTTGAATTTAAAAAATTATTTAATAGTATTAGGATTAGATATCAATTTCTTTGAATTTTCATTTTTATTATTAGGATTTTTTATAATTAGATATATATTTTAGATTTTTTAGATCTATTAGGATTATTTGGGTACAATTGTTTTAGGATTAGAGTTTTCTTGTTTTACCTATATAAAAGCCTCTATGTAATGCATTTTCTTCAAAAAATAGTGGAATAATATTATTGTGAGTTTTTCAGTAAGTATTTGCTGAGTTATTTCTTTTATCTCCCTTATTTTCTATCTCTCCCTCATTTTTCTCATCTGATTTCATCTGACCTACCGTGAGGAGTTATCAACCTTATGGACGTCATTATAACTAGGGATCTAGAGACCAGTTCCTCTAAGGTTTTAACTGATCATTTTCTAAATCTTTTGAGTCAAGTTCCTCCATTACTCTATATTTTCTAGGTGCTTGAGATATGCTCTCATTGTGTTCAAATCAATGGAAGTATTAAATATAGAAGTAAAATTAGAAGAAAAATAAAAAGATATTACCAATATCAAAACTCAAAAAAATATTTACCAATATACAATATACAATACGAGTCGTAATGTAATGTGGTGTTCCGTAATCGTAAATGTTCATTATGATTTGATGAAATCGTAATTGACAATTACAATTTGAAAATGTAAGAAAAAGAAAATAGTGAGATGGTGGATAGCAAATCGTAATTGACATCTACGATTTGAAAATAAAACAAAAAGGTCGTGTATGTCCAAGACAGATATTGTGACTATTAAATAGTCAGTCTCTTTATTTCATATCAGACTTTAATAAAAACTGCAGCACTAGTTAAATCTGATTTTAATAAAGATGTGATACATGAAGTAAGATTAAATTTTTTTTTTTAAATTCTCTCTAATTGTTGTAAAATTTTGGTTTTATTAATTAAAATTTAATAATTACTAATTAATTTGTTAAATTAGTTTATGTTTAAAAATTAATTTTTTATTATTTACAAGTTTTTAATTAATACTCCCTCCACTTCGCTGCATAGTACACTTTTTTAAAAAATTTGTTGCATAATATAATGCACTTTACGGATTACATGGTTATTTTTTTTTGCTCCTAACTAGTTGGCTCAAATATTCTTCATTGCTAAAATGTTTCTGTCCCAATACATTTAACGAGAGTAATTTAGGAAAAGGTAGAAAAATTTTTTAGTTACTAATTATTGTCTAAGTTTATGTGCAATGGTAAAAAGTGCACAATAAACTTGAACGGATGGAGTATATTTCATCTGACTCACATTGTAAGACATTTTGTATTAATTACATGCATATTAAAAAATCATTTTTTCATCTGAAATTATTGTAAAAAGTACCACTAATTTCTATTTTATCCTTATTAAATACCCTATTATATTATTATTGTAATGTTAGAAATGAGGAGTATAGAAGTATTAAATATAGGAGTATAATGGGATGAAAAATATAAATATTGGATATTTTTTTTTTATTTTATTTCTGTTTTTAATTTTTTTATACTCTTCATTTATAATCCTACAATAATTATAGAATAGGGTAGTTTAGCAAAAAATGCAAAGGGTGATATTTTATATTTAGTTTATTAATTTTTATATCATTTCATATTTTTTCTATGGTTTTTAAGCATATTTTAGGGACATTTTAAGATTTATTGAGACATTTTGGATTTATTTGAATCAATTAATTATTTTCTATATTTTTGGTTCAAATAGACTATTTTTAAAATTAAATTTCGTTTTGTTAATTTTCCCAATAATTTGTAGAAATTGTAAAAAAATATGCAATAAATAATAATAGATAAATAAATAAATAAATAAATAAATAAATATATATATATAGTATACTTATTTTTTTATTATTTTTATTGTTATTATGATTATTATAATAATTTTTCTTGTTTTGACTTTTCTTCAGCCCTTGAGGGGTTTAGTTCTGACATTTCTTTTGATTGAAGGCGATTTGAGAGGGAGTCCAGTGGGTGACGTTTTCCATTGAAGACCATTCAGAGGAGGGCAGACTCAAGACTGAAGTCACGTGGGGGTCTTTTCTGAAACAGAGGAGTATTATTGGATTGAGGACGAAGCTCGTGGGTGATCTTCTATTGGAAGCCACAGTCCAATCGACGTGTTAAAAAACTGAATCTTTTCTATACATCGCCATACCTTGACCTTCAGATCTGGGGGAAGGGATTATTCTCATCGACAAGGAGGGTTTCTTCCATTGCAATTTCATCGTAGCTTCTCTGCTTCTTCGGAGGTTGCAGTTCCGTCATCGCAATCTCCTGGCATGATTTTCTTTCTTTGGCGGTGACCCTTACTTCCTTTCAGATCGGACAGCGTTTTCAGCCACAGCCTCTGGAGTTAGTTTTTCGAGTTCAAGCTTCGAGTCTTCATTCCATCCAACCTTCATCATTATCATGGGTTGCAGGGGGCTCCAACTGTAGTTGCTTCGATCTCCACCAACATTACGGCGAACAAACTCAAATCTGTTGATTTTGACCGGTGATCTTTGGGGAAATTTCAGATCTCGACTCCCAAGCACTCCCTACCAGCTAAAACCACTTCTCGGCCATTTGAGATTGCAGTTCAGAGATGGAAAGGAGCTTCGAGCATCCATCGATGACCAGCTGAGTTGTCTTAGGAGATTGGATCATCACCTCTAAACATTAAATGGGAGTTTAAATTTTGGGTAAAATTATTTATTGTTTTCTGGAGGCAAGGCCTAGACACATTTCCCTTCTGTTACCTACTCAGTTGTGTTATTGGTATTTTCTTAGTGCAGGTTTGGGAAATTTTAACTAAGTGATTTTGAGTAGAATAAATTTTATAGAATTGAGTAGAATAGATTTTATAGAATTGATTATTTTGGGTTATTTTTTTTGTTATGGTTAGTGGTGTCAAATATTGAAGTCGGTGTTAGGAGGAACACCTATATCATATGCTTGTGTTTCTTGGAAGTGTGAGCACGCTTTTTGATGGTTTAGGCTGAGAATTTACTACTTCAGAGTCCTCTGTGTAGTATTTTTCAGACTTTACTATAACCAAATATATTGCTTTTTCTCTCCTCAACCCCTTTTCTCTCCAATTTCCCTTTTTTCCTACTCCTAATTAACCTATTTGTCTCCCTTTTATTTCTACAATTTTATTATCTATTTACATTTTTTTTCTGTTTTAACTTTTTTTGTCTACATATTCTAAAAATAATTTCTAAACTTTATTATTTTCTTAATTTTAATGCTTTCGATATGCCTGGTGGCCAAAAAAATATTTTTAAAGTCACGTCAAAAAATCTGGTTGTGTAAAATAGAGGGCACATCAATTACTATTAAATCATCTTAAACATGTTTTTTTTAAAATTGAAATCAGGTCTAAAGTAGCCCAAATTACAGTTTCTGTTTCCATTAAAAAAATAGTTTCTTTTTCGGCAGGATTGCCCAAATGATTGCGCTTGAATCATCTTTTAATAGTCATTAACACCAAAACCATGTTTTCGGCTTCCAAATCTTGTAACGAAACTTACAATCTGTCAGAACACATCCCCCCGAAAAAGCAAAACAAAACTCTTTGAAAGCAATATAATGCAATTTTGTTTCACTGTGTTGCAGGCGACTCGATTTTATGAGCCTAGGGGACTCGATAATAATAATATAAAAAGAGATGAAAATGTCTGAAGTAATATTTCATGTGGGGTGAACAAATTAGTTTAATAATAATTTATTTTAGTTTAATAACAAATTAGTTTAATATTAAAATGTCTGAACTAATACCAAATATATTTCATATTTGCACTTCAAATTATTTGTTTATTTTTTTCAAGTTTAATCCTTTAGTTTTAATTTTAATGACTCTTAAAAATTTTTAGTAATAAAGATTCATATCTCTTTCTCCTTCTAGTAATTTTTTCTTTTTTTTTCAATATTTACTCATTTTTTAGTTTATTCCTTTAATTTTTTATATAATAACATCATTTTATTCTTTATTCTCTGTAATATCTATTATTTATCTACATTTTAATTTTAAACTTAATCATTTTCAATTTAGTTCTATTGATATGTCTCTTAAAAGTGGTTGATAACAAAGTTTTATATATTTTGCCTCCTTTAACTTTTTTTCTTTTCCTCAATCTTTGTTATTGTTATGTCATTTTAATTTTTATTATACCTATTAATTATAACTGGTTTGATCCAGTAAAATCATTAAACACTAAACTAATGTATTGGCTAGTTCAATAATGGATTCAGTTTTCTTTTACAACATTGGTTTTAAAGCTTGTTGCACCTAAGTCACGTTTATTTGAATCCACCTACAAATAACCCGTAAAATTGGAACATTTAAAATTATAAATATTTCTCTAACTCCCTTCAAATTAATTCTCTGCCTATAATAAAGGAATAACAAAACAAACAGGAAACATTATTTCTATAATACCACCTTAGTAAAAAAATGCTTCTTAACATCATAAAGAAAAAGGATGTTGACCTGCCAAGGTAGCAAAAAAAAAAAAAAAAAAGAAGATAAGAAATTCCATTTCCATGTATGATTCAGTCTCCATATATTAATAGTTGGGATAACTTCACAACATAACTAAGCCACAATCGGAAGCTATTACAGCTATCTTTAGTTTTACTTATTTGACTGAAACAATCGAAGTAGCAATTAATGAAGTCTACCATCAACAGCATGTATTTTAGTTGCACAAGTATGATGGTATAAATGAGTAAAAGTGTGTCAACACTGACTTGGACTTAACATTCCTTTTAGTTTCTATTAAACTAAGCAAATAATATAACTCAAAAATTAATTGAAGACCAAATATATATTAAGGGTAATTTGCACCATGAATTCTCACTATTTTACAATAACCATAAAAACTCACATACTCATTCAAGCATCATTATTCGGAAATTGCTTTATATTTAGCCCCTGTCAAAGATATCATAATGAAACAATTTATAATAAGAAAAAATAGCTCAAAATTGCAAAGTCCATGATGCATTGAATAAGCGAGAATCACGTATTATAATTTACCTCTTATACCTAATATAGTATGCTCAACAGTCAAAAATATATTCATGAGAAGTCCGATATCAATATCATAAAACTTTTTCTAAAAATATGTATTGCATTGTATAATTTTGTTGCCTTGATCTCAATGCTACTTGATGCAAAATTAGCCTGTCTATAGAATCAAGTGATTCCGTGATAGTATTTATAGCAGGTGGAATCTAGTAAGCTGATTGATAACATAAGGGCATTGAGCTGTCGGCATTGAAGTAAGGGAAATAGTGAAATACAATAAGAACAAACAGCTTTTAGAGAAAACTAGAGAGCCGCCTGTGCAAAAGCCTAGGCATTTCAAGTAATTTTCCCTTCCCATGTCTTGCATGGGATAGTTTTAAATGTGAAAAATTATTACATTTGTATTTATTTAATATGAATGTAAAAAATTAATATTTTAATTATTTTCCTCATATGTTCATTAGAGATATTTATACTGTGTTTTTACAAGCAGTATCATACCAAAATATACAAGTTTAATATCAGCTACTTCAATGATTTCCATAAATCATGTTTATAGATATTTTGTTCATTTGTCGCATTCCCTACGCGAATATTTAGAATACTTCACAATGATTGATTAAATTTGGAATTGATCTTGTAATGTTCCGATCAAGTAACCAATTACTCTCTCTATCTCTTTTTTTTTCCAATGAATATGTTTTGATTGCTCATAATTATTATCCAGTTCTTTGTGGAACATACAAAGCAAAAGCATTAGAATTCTTATTAGAGCAAATAAACTATAATGTGAGAGGGTTAGAAGGTAATTATCAACAGAGACTTATTTTTCTAAACTTTTAATAATAGGATTACATTGCTGTCAAAGTATAAAATTCTAAATAGGAAAAAGTAGGCTGACCCATAAGTAGATGTTTCACCTTAACTCACAGCACCTTCCACACTTGCAAATTCTGCTAATATAATACATCATCGTAGCAATAAGGAAGATCAGAAAGCTTACTAATTTGATGACAGAAAATAGGGAAAAAAGCATATTTAAATAGCTGTTAAGCTACTGTGATATGTTGTAATCATCTATACATTAGCAGCACACGTGCTCTTCATGTTTAAGAAGTTTAAATGGTACTTGGGCAAAACTGATGAAACCCCCAGTAATGGTTAGTAAGTTTAAATGGTAGTTGAGCAAAAATGATAAAACCTCTGCTTAACCTTTGTAACCCAAACTTAAACCAAAAGTAAATGCTAAAATTGGAGTCAAAGCTTATGCAACCATGAGGCCAGACATTACCTTCAAGTTTTGTCCCACTTAGTTTTAGTGTTTTTCCATTATATTTCCTGCACTAAGCCCAAACACATATCATGTCAGAAACAACACTTTACAGCTCTTTGAACAGATAAAATCAACACTAGAAGAGAAGAAGATCATTTCAAAATTTGACATTCAATTTTTCCCTTTTGTTCCTTAACTTGCCACTCAATCATAATGCATAATCTCTAGCTTAAAGATATAAATAGCTAACATAAAGTTATTTTTCACAGCATGAATATCAAACATCACATACAAACAAACACGTTCTCTTGTGCGTGCATGCATACACCAATTCATACTTACTACTAAAGAACATAAAGAGAGATTTAATAGGTAGAACTTTCATTATATTTATCTTGTTTATTTAATTAAATATTTCTTATTTAAGTGTGGTCTTTTTATTTATTAATAATAAAGATAACGTTAGTTGAGTGATTTTAATAGATAATGAATAATTTAGTTGATATTATATTATCTTTATTTGAATATAGCATCGATCATTATAGGATGCTATGGCTTTGATTTGTAACAGCAAACCCATTAAGGATCATTATAGTCTAACGCAAAAGAAACTGCTTTTAATTCCCTCCCAAGAATAGGTTTGGTGTTGGACAAACCTCATTCCACATATTACAACTTACATCAAGTACTCCTTTTGGAGTTTTCACCTCACCTAACTTTTCTTCTTATTTTACCTATATATGAAATAAAACTATTTGATGTCAAGAGACAACAACAAAGGGGCCAATTATTCTAAATCATGGTTAACTCCAGGACAACCAAGTTCACAATTGTTATATGGATATTTGGAATGTCCGAGGAATATGATGTTTATTCCTTATTTGCACAATACCAAGATGATGCAAACAATACTGCAGGATTATTCATTAATTGCACAGAAGTAATTATTAATAAGACATCTTTTTGCTCCTTTTATTTATAATATATGAGTAGGGCAAGGTTACACATCTTGGCATTATCTATCTATTGTATGTAAAAATCATTCCTTAATACATCAAAGTAGTTTTGTGATTATTTACTATTATATATGATAGTGTAAACATCTTGGTGTAATCTATCTATTATACAAAAATAGTTAATTTTTTTATTTGACATATATTTAAATAACATAATTTGCAAGATATATATGAGATACATGGACATTTTGAGTTTATTTGTTCATTTTTTAAGTTGATAGTTTCAATCATTAAAATAATAAAATTACACAGACATGGCATAATCAAGATCACTTTTGATTTTTATTCATTTATTGTCGATTTATTCATTAAGTTTTTGTTATCATAGAAACTAAATACAAATAATTATTGAGATATGGTAGAAATTTACAATGTTTTAGTGGTGTTATCTGCCACAAATTGTTGAGTTTAATATTCATTAGTATAATAGTAAAATTGATTAGTGAAATTAATTAGCTCAATTATTATTTGACGTCAATTTAGTGGCTACAAATATCCCTTAACAAGTCAATAACATTGTTATCTTTTTAGTAGATTATATTAGCAGTTTTGGTGGCAACAAATTAGTAGGAAGAGATTATATAATAGATAATAATTATTATTATTTTTCACCTTCATATCAACATGCGGCTATTAAAAAAAGGAGTTCAGATGGTTAAGTTCCAATTTTCAAATTAAGCAATTCAATTTTTTTATTAATAAATTATATAATTAATACAAGATAATAGATTTTGGTAAATGATGTGTTCAATCCATAAATTTTCTCATCATTATATTTAATGATATTTTAATCCTTTATGTAATAAAAAATTACAAGAAATAAATTACTTTCATTATAATCAATATTAAATCATATAAAACAATAAATTTCCTAATTAATAAGAGTATTCAAATCAATATTAAAGCAATATGAATTGTCAAACTAATCAAATTATTTAAATTTCAATACTAAGGTATTAAAAATCGAATCGGTTATTCAACTAGTCTAGGTATTGATTCAAGGTTTACTGGTTAGATCAATGTCAAACTGTGGTTAAACAAATTATAATTAAATAAAGACTTTCCATTGTCAATTTTTTTGGACACAATAATTACCAAGTTAGACTCCATTACAATGTTTAGAAAATCAGACATGGTACTTAACCAAAAGAGACAACAGTTCAAAGTTCAATGGTCTAATTGAAGTCAGACTGGGTTGGACCAATTGTAATTAAATTAATATATATGCTTCCTTTGATCTTGAACACAAGAAAAAAAGATAATTACCTCACATTTCTTAAGAAAGTTTGTTAAAAATAATTATCCGCTTTAGATTCCATTTGGTTCGAGAGATTTTAAGAAGAGGGAAGGGGAGAGAAAATTTTTAATCATGTTTTTTTAATAACTAAATAAGGAAAGGGAGTACTTTTCCTCCCCTTTTCAGACAAAAGGGAGAGGAGGCAATGAGAGGGAAAATAATCCCCTCCTTTTGTTCAGTTTAGAAAAAAAAAATATGATAGAAAATTTTCTTTCCCCTCTAAATCTCTCGAACCAAATAGAGGGAAAATGTGTCATAAATTGAATTCTTTTCCTCAAATACTCCTATTCTAATGTCTAATCTTTTTCCTAATTGAATGATACTTATTATTACATAGAATTAAATGAGGAGCACAATTGGAAAGATATTTTAAATGCATAAAACATATGGTTTCTTTTCTTTTTTTTAATAATTTGGATCAAGATACCTCCTTTAAAATCTATTATAAAATATTAGAATGTTAATAAGCCACACTGTTCATAAGTTTGGCTTAGTTGGCTCAGTTCTAAGGTTGTATGTTATACACACTTTGATCCAAGATTTTTTTTAAAAGTTTTTATGGCAAGATTTCTAATAGTTTGAGAATCTGTTGATTACAATGGTTAATTAATTAATTAAATCTTTGATGCTATATCATTTTGCCAAGCTAGGTCAATTCCTCTATACTGGATCAATTTTCTATGCTGCTATAATTGGAAGATTCAAAATCAAGATTCTAATTAGTGCAATTTAATACAATTATCCCTGCACATATTCAAAAAAACAACTCCAATTAATTTCAAAGGCTTTTAAACAAATTTGTAGAGGTTTCGTCTATTTGTACAAGAGAAAAAGTTTTAGACAGTCACATATGCCTAGCGGGTTTTTAGATTGTGCTTTTCATACAATGGCTTAGTGCTTTTCATATATTCTACTTTTTTATTCTGTACTGCTCATAATTGGCTCTTTTATAATGATGCAATGTTGTTATGTTCCCAAGTTTCTATTCAAAATGGAAGTATTCGATGCTTTCACTGGATCTTGTAGTAAAAGTTACCATGGCACCATAATGCCAATCAAAAACACGAATATGGGAAAAAAACACAATGGTAGTGATGGTTTCTATGAAGGTTCGCAGAATCAGCACCTAGCTGGGGTTGGTATGTCAGGATTGATGGGAATGAGTGTGTGGGTGAGTGGAAGAATAGTGTAATCTTTGGAAGAGGAGAGCTAATTTTGGCAAATGAGAATCGATATGACGGGCCATAGGAGAATGGGGTTCCCAAGGTGAACCATATCCAAGGGGTATAAGAATTGTGACTTAATCTACAATTGGTCATAAGGTATAGCAGAGGAAGGGGAATATATATTTGTATATGAAAGTATAGAAATTGCTTGCGATTTTTAGTTTTGGTTTATGGAATTACGACTTAAACATTTTTTTTAACTCCACCTATGTGGTGTCATGGTCGATCCCATGCCTGGATAAAGGAGGAGGGTTGTGTTAGACCCTCTACATCTAACATAAAATTTTGTTTAATCTCTATGATATGGATCAAGAATGTTTTGGTGCTAAGGCTAGGTTGTTACCCAGAAGTAATGCACTTTATGGTCGAATGAAGTTTTTAGTAAGCTAGAGCCGTCATATCAGCGCCCGGATGTAGTGTTAAATGAGTAAGGGTTTCCACATCATTCTAGATAGATATGGGTAAAGAAGTTAGCTTAGGAAAGTAAGATTTGATTCGGTTCTTAGAATATTGGTACCTTAATAGGCAAATTTATGGAGGTGGTGGACGCTCTGACTTGAAGAAGAATTAACATCTTGTATATTCAAGAAACTAAATGGGTGGGAGAAAAGGCTAAAGAGTTAAACACTACTGGTTTTAAACTTTGATACGTAGGGAAGGTTAGAGCAAGGAATTGAGTTGGTATTATTATGGACAAAGTTTGGAAAAAGAATGTGGTGGGAGTCAGAAGGATTAGAGATAGGATTTTATCTTTATAACTGACTATGGGGCATGGTACTTTTAATGTTATTAGTGCTTACGCATTTCAAGTAGGGTCAGAAGTACATATTAAGGATAAATTTTGGGAAGATTTGGAGGGCTTGATTCGAGACATACCATAAGAGGAAAATATTTTCATTGGTGGGGACCTTAATGGTCTTGTAGGGAAAGAGACAATGCAATATGTGAGAGGTCATAGCAATTTTGTTTTTGGAGAATTAAACAAGGAGGGGCATCTTATTCTTGATTTCTTAATTGCTTATAATCTCAAGATTGAGAACCCTTGTTTCAGGAAACGAGAGAAGTATTTAGTTATATATAAGAGTAGAGTCTAAAGGTTACAAATTGACTTCTTTTTGATAAGGAACTAAGATAGAAGAGCTAGTAAAGACTACAAAGTGATCCATGGTGAGAGCTTTACTTCACAATATAAGGCTTTGGTCTTTGATATGCTGGTTAAGAGCTGTAATTTGAGAAGTAAAAAAGCCTTAAATCCTAGGACCAAGTGGTGGTAACTAGAAGGTGAGTAAAAATCGACCTTTATGAGAAATGTATTAGAGAAAGGTAATTGAAACTCATAAGAAAGTACTAATATCTTGTGGGATGAGATGGTTTAAAGGATCAGGGATATTGATAAAGTAGTCTTGGGTAAATCAAAAGGTTTTGGACCTAGAGATAAAAAATCTTGGTGGTGGAATGAGATTGTACAAGAGAATGTTAAACATAAAAAAAGGAGTTTCAAAGCTTACACTTGTGCAATAATGAGGAAAATTGGAAAAGTTATTGCTTAGCTAAAAAGAAGACTAAGAAAGCTATGAGTAAGGCTCGATCTAAAGTTTTTGAGAAATTCTACCAAGATTTAGGAACAAAGAATGGTGAACGCAAGATTTAAAAAAATACCAAGAATAGGGAAAGAAAATCAAGAGATTTGGATCAAGTAAGATGCATTAAGGATGAGAAAGGAAAAATTTTGGTTATTGATGATGATATTAAAGAAAAATGGGAGAACTACTTTTATAAGCTCTTCAATTATGGATTGGGTATGACTAGTGATATAAAAGGTTTAACAACTCATGAAGATGAATTGAATTTGAGTTTTTATTTTAAGATCCGGGTTGAAAAGGTAAAAATTTTTTTTAAGAGAATGGATAATAGTAAAACTATTGGCCTTGATGGTATTTCTATTGAAGTTTGGAAGTGCTTCAGAGAGAAGGAGGCATTGTGGTTGACTAAGATTTTTAACGAGATTTTAAGGTCAAAGAATTGTCAAATGAATGGAGAAAGAGTACCTTTGTACCCATATACAAGAATAAGGGGGATATTCAGAGTTTTGCTAATTATCAAGGGATAAAACTCATGAGTCATGCCATGAAATTTTGGGAGAGAATGATTGAGCATGGACTAAGAAAAGAGTTTCATATTTTAGAAAACCAATTTGGACTTATGCCAAAATGATCTACAACAGAGGCTATTTATTTATTAAGAGATTTGATTGAAAGATATCAGAGTAAAGAGAGAGACTTGCATATGGTTTTCATGGATTTGAAAAAAAACCTATGATAAGGCACCCAGAGATGTGTTGTGGAAAGCAATAGAGAAGAAAAATGTTCGTGTGACTTATATTCGAGCTATAAAAGATATACACGAGGGGGCAACAATAAGTGTGAGAACTCTTGGAGGTGAGATAAATGACTTTTATATAAAAAAAAAGGTTTACATTAAGGATCTTCCTTAAGTCCATACTTGTTTGATTTGGTTTTGGTTGTTCTAACAAAATATATACAAGAGAAAATTCCTAAGTGTATGCTTTTCGAGAATGATATAGTCTTAATTCATGACTCAAGAGAAGATGTCAACTCTAAACTAGAGTTATGAAAATACACTTTGGAATCAAAAGATTTCCACTTAAATAGAAGTAAAATGGAATATATACATTATAAATTTGGCAAGAGACTAGTCAGAAATGATTCAAAGGTAAAAATTGGAGAGCAAACCATTCTAAAAATGTCAAAGTTCAAATATTTGGGGTCGATTCTATAGATGAATGGTGAAATTAATGGAGATGTTATGCATACGATACAAGCTATGTGGTTAAAGTGGAGAAAAGCTTCAAGAGATATTTATGACCGTAAGATACCTGTAAGGTTTAAAGGGAAATTTTATCAAAATTACTATAAGGCAAGGGATGCTATATGGCAGTGAATGTTGGGCTTTGAAAGGGTAACAAGAACATTAGATGGAATAGTAGGGATAATAATGTTGAGATAGATGTTAAGGCAGCATTTTACAAGGTGTGAGAACATTGTCATCTAGACCTGTGTTGTTGCCTCCTTTGGCATAGTCTTCAGCGGTAACTTCTTTCACTATGCATCTACGACATCCCTAATATAATATTTCTAATGTGAGGATTGACTCTTCACCTCTATTTGATCCATAAAGTAATCTTAGAAAGTAAAATGAATCGTAAATCTCAAGCTGGATTCTGGATTTGAACTATTTCCAATTCTAAAATGGTAAATTTTAGGTGTTGTTAAGTATCTACAATCATATTCCACAAGGATCAATGTGCAATTTTTTACGTATTTAACTTGGAAACTCAAGTTTATATTAACATCGTCTAAAACTACTAAGAGTGCTTATTCCAGCCTTTAGTCATTTGCAGGTTTTAATTTGATTTTTCTACAATCTATGTTGGAGTGGGAATGATTTGCTCACATATCATAAATATATTAATGCTCCTTGGAGGAATTATTTCTTGGGGACTGATATGGCCTCTCATAGAAAACACAAAGGATGATTGGTACCCTGCAGACCTTAGTTTTGTATACTTTATATATGAGATTATGAATAGGTTGAACAAAACAAAAGTGGAAAATGAACCTGATTTGAAAGGTAACTAATGTGTTTGCTTTCCTTTTAATATCACTCTACATACAATAGTTTTTGTATATCTTGTTCGTAAGGCTAACTTCCCAAGAGGGGGGTGAATTGGGAAGATTGAAATTTTTCTGCACAAAGTCAAATGGGTGAAGAAAGTAAAGTGTAATAAAGCAATGTAAAAATAGAGTAAACTGAAAAGTAATAATAGAGAGAAGAACACTCAGTAATTTATCCTGGTTCGGTCTATCCACTTGACCTACGTCCAGTCCCCAAGACACCTCTTGAGATTTTTCCATTATACAGCAAGAATTCAACGGGCTTCTTGCTAATGCCTCAGTACAATGAGTATGCTCTGTTTTCTGGAGCTTTCTCAATCTCTCTAAGCACTTCTACAATGTGCTTCCCAATCCCCTTGTGATTTCCCCTCACAAGTAAATTTATCTTCCAGATGAAGAGTAGATTGTTTACAAAGATATAACTCTCTTGAATAGAGTAGATATGAAGGTTAAAGTACAGATATTGAAGTTAGAGGGTAAAAGCTTTTGAGAAGATGATTTAGCAGAAATTCAGTATATACAAGTTTGATTCATTACCCCACAACTTCAAATGTTGTTGTATTTATAGATTTAGGTCCCAACTATTCGTTAGAGACAAAATCTATCCGTTGGGGAAGTTATCCAACGGTTACTCTGAAAAACTATCCGTTAACCAACCGCATTTAATGCTTCTGACATACTGAAATTTGAATTTTGATTGGTCAACAGACGAATTTCGAAGGAACCGAAGGTTAAAACTTCCAACGTTACAGCACGAAGTTTGTCTGTTTATGAAGTAAAATTCGAATGTTGAAACTTATAAAATGTTTTCACGTTGTGACATACGAATTTTCTAGAAGAAAGTTTTTCTGTTAAGTATGAACAATGTTTTCAATTTGCTACAGTGCCCTCGAAATTCAAATTTTGGAAGCCCAAAATTCGTCTGTTCCCAGTACGTTCAAGAAGGCACAATAGTTCACTTTCTTCGAAATTCGAATGTTGAAAGAGTGAAGTTCGTCTGTTAGAGAGATTCTTTTCAGACTAACTTCAACATTCGAAGTTACAAAATTCTGTCATTCGTATGTCAACATTCCATTCCAACAGACTCACACCCTTGGCTTCTGAAATTCGAATTTTAATGTTCAAAGTTCGTCTGACAGAAAGCAGTTTTGAAACTTAAATTATTCTTGATCTCAGATGAACTTTAACATTGTTTCAGACGAATTTCTTTCATTTTCATAAGTTGTGTTTTGTCTGAAATTCGAATTTCGAAGACTCAAAGTTCGTCTGTTTCAAAGAAGCTTCTTTCAGACTTATATGAAAATTTGAATGTTGGAAAGTCAAAGTTCGTCTGTCAGATAGTATTTTTGAAACTCAATTTCATCTTGATTTCAGATGAACCTTAACATTGTTTCAGACGAATTTCTTTGGTTTTCACAAATTGCTTTCTGTTTGAAATTCGAATTTTGCAGACTTGAAGTTCGTCTGTCACTAAAGGCTTCTTTCAGACTCATATGAAAATTCAAATTTTGGGGAACCAAAATTCATCTGACAGAGAGACATCTCTTTAGACTTGTTTAGTTTTACCTTGAAATTCGAATTTCCAAAGGCAAAGTTCTCTTGAAGGCATAATTATGTTTCATAAGAAATAAATAATAATAATATAATAAGTTTTTCAAATTTTACTTTAAAATATATAATAAAATTATTATATAGCATTTTCTAAATTATTTTTTTAAAATATAATAACCTTTATACCAAGAGGTTTAGAACTTTTGCAGGTATTTAAGGAATCGGTCTATTGGGTGGGGCTGTGCAAGTTGGTAACAGATAAATCAGTTTTCTTTTCCTTTAAAAAAATTCTCAAAAGTACAAAAATGTATAACATTTCAAAAGTCAAAAAATCAAAAAAATGTATTTTCAGAATTAAATAAAAATGAGAGTAAGTAAATAAAATTAAATTATTTTTGTAAATTAAAACATATCAACCCAAATTTCAGAAAATCATTTTATTTGCAAAAAGTTAAATTATTTTCAATTAATTTTCTCTTATCACAAAAATTTTATAATTAAAAAATATCAACCAACTAACATGTATTTCTAACCCAAATTACGTGGATTTTGATTCATATCATAGGGTACGTAAGCCCCAGACTCTGATTCTGGGTCAAGTCTGCCTTTGTAAATAAATAAATATTTTTCAATTAACTTTTTTTAATTTCTTTTCCTCATTTTTTATTCCAAATCTCCCTAATTCCTTTAATTTCTTTTCTTTATTTTGTTTTTCAAATTTCCTTAATTTCTTTAATCTCTTTTCTTTTCTACCCTTATTCTCGCATGTGAATAATAAAAGAAAAATTAAAATAATTTGTACAATCAACATAAGATAACCGTTCTTAGGAACGGGTGTCGTGGGGTGCCTAATGTCACGACCCAAAATTCAGGCCATGACCGGTGCATAGACTAAACTAGCACATGCCTACTTAGCCTAGCAAGCTTAACAGAAAAACTTATACAACTAGTCAATTTAAATAAAAACTAAATTGAACTACCAAAATACTTCCAACAATCATTCACAGTTCATAACTTATTTCATTCCTCATATCCAAAAACAAATAAAAGTAAAGAATCAACAAATATATAAGGTTATTTAAGTCAATAGGACTCGATCGTAACTCCACTATAGTAGTCACGTCACCACGAGATCTGCGTTATTATAAAACTAGAGATATCCTACTGAATGTCCAAGAAGTCCAATTTTCCTAGGGTGCTTTATTCAACTACTTACTGATATGAAAATATGAAAATAGGAGGGGTGAGTCTACCACTGACTCAGTGAGAGCATAGATAACAAAGTGCACAGAAGGAAAGCAAAGGTCACAAGAGTTTTTCAAAATAACCTTACAAATATATCTACTTATATTTAAACCAATCATTTATATACAAAGCACTTTTATACTAACAACAAGGGATTAACACAAAATACTATTTTACTCATCCAATAGAAAGGAAGGTTCCCTTAGAATACTAAATGCTATCACACTAAGTACATCACAAAATCTATTTTCCACATCCTATAACAAATGGTGGGGAATAACCGTCCCACATAGTATAATAATATAATAATATCTTATATACCGCAAGAGAAATAGCCGTCTCACCCGATAATTTATATAATGATATATCCCATATAAATAAATGTGAGGAATAACCGTCTCACCTATTAAATACTCATATTACAAATCAATTAAGCTCATACTCAAAATAAAGGAAATAGTAAAACAAAAAAAAATAGTAATAATAGACCAGACAATATATATATGTATAACAACACAGCAGCATGTCCACAATATTAATTTTAGTGCTATTAACGACAATTTCCGTCACTAACACTCATCTCATTAAAATTATTATAAGATTACTAAGATTGAGAAACTATAGGTAAGTTATGAAAAGAAAAGAAAATATACTGTAACCGGAAATTAAACTCAGCAAGCCTTAAGATCTAGAAGTGTAAAAAAAAAGAAAGGAAGGAAAACAAGTTTTGGACTTGCTTCCCAAACAAGGCAGGATATACAAGGGGAATAAGTAAAAATTATTTGAGGCTAGGGGAAATAGAGAAGGTACAAAATGAATGGTGACACATTGCCATCTATACACTCACCTGTTGGGACCAATCGTATAGATCCCTTTTTCCTTCTACCTAAAATTCAAATTGTGGAAGTTTCACCAGTATCACATAAAATTATTACCGCATAAAGATATTAATATATTACTTAAATTTATCTTCTATCACTAACGGAATGCATCCTCATATATTAATCCTAATTCTTTTTATTCTAAATTTCTATAGTACTCACTAAAATAAAACCTATAAAATTCTTAATCATTTAACAAGTATACAAATTATTTTATAGAGTCACTGTATAAAATAAAAATAAAAATAAAAATAAATTTCAAGATTTACAAAACTGCTATTAGAATATTAAAAATCTAATTTTGAAGAAACTAACTTGGAGTAATATTCAAATAAGGAGCATTTGATATAATATAAAATTTAAAAAGAGGGCATCACGGCATCTAAAGTTTGGAACAAACCGAAACATATGATTTGAGAACATATAATATAAAAGAGATTACTTATTAGTATGATGCTAGGATTTGATTTGAAGCGATTAAAAAAAACACAATAATGAAGGCCAGAAATAGATACAAGGACAAATTAAGAAAAAGCCAAACACCACCGTTTAAGCAATGTAAGGATTATTTAATTTAATAAAACATATGTGAGGGTAAAAGTCAATAAGGAAGGAACAAAATTTGTCTCACATGCTATATAGATGGTGATGCAAGCAAATAAGTATTTAGCAAGGTAGAAAGGTGAAGACGCAAAGCCTTGTGAGGATATATAAATATATATGTGTATATGGTTTAAGGGTGAGAGACCGTTTCCTTAGCAGTAACTCAAGAAAGAAGAATGAACAAACGGATACATTCAGTGAAGAAAGATTAGAGGAAAATTGAGAGGCTTACTTGATGAAGATGAGCAACGAGGTTGCAGCTGAGAGAAGAGAGAGTAATTGTGATATTAGGGTTCTTTTTACTATATTTAATATAAGATTCTAGATCACTATTTTAGATATTTTAAAAATAATAATAATTAAAAGATCCAGAATAAGATTTTAGATCATTGTCTTAGATACTTTAAAAAAAATAGTAATTAAAAGATCCACAATAAGATTTTAAATCATTATCTTATATACTTTAAATAATAATAATAATCAAAAGATTTCTCCCAAAATTTAAACTCAATTTTTTGAAATATATATATATATATTAATCTACTAGATATCAAAATATCAAGAAAAAAAATTCATAAGTATATCTCAAAATGACTCCATAAAATAATTGCTATAAAAATATTATTATATTTATTTATAACTAATCTTTTTACTAAGGGTATCACACCTAACACCATCCCTACACACAATCGACTCTCGAAACTAACTCCGACTATACAGACCAGTCTTTTCTTTTCTTAATTTGGTTTCTTAAGATTTTCTCTCAAAATTTTGGTGGCGACTCCTTACAAGTCGGTTTTCATCAAGAAACCCGATTTGTCTCACCTCTGTCTCTTTTTTCTTTTGTCGCATTTTTTCCGAGTGCGACAGTAGGTCAAGTGGAGTAGATCAAATCAGGATAAATCTCTATGTTCTCTCCTCTTTTACCTTGGAATTGCTTTATATATTCTGTACTTTATTTTTTGGAACTTTTATTATGACTGTTTTATCACAATTGTGCAGAAAAATTTTGAACTTCTCAATTTACCCTTTTTTTGGAAAGTCAGCAAACCTAACAAAATGTAGCCGAAATAGTGTGCTTACTTTCTAACAATTTAGAAGGAAATTTTAATTATGTTGGACATTGATTATTTTATAAAAATCATTGCGATCAATTTTAGTTAGGCAGCTTGGAGCCAAAAAGACTAATAATAGGTTTTAAACAAACAATCAATAAATTAAATTTTGGAAGATAATTATTTGAAAAATGGTTTCTTTTTAGCCTTTAAATATTTAAATATCCATAAATAATAATTTTTTGACAATTGAAAACTACCTTTGCAACACCAAGGAGAAAGAACGGATGTTTCTTTACTGTATTTCATATGCTACATGTGATAATTTTTTTTTTTGGGAATTTAATTCAGAGTTTCAGAAGGAGGTAAAGAAAATTAAATAAACCACGAGTTGGGGACACCGAGGCTTATGGGGCAACTAATAATTGTCACAATGAGCTTGTTCATCTTGAGTGAGTAAGACATTTCTATATGGAAAAGAGTTAACTACTCATTTCGATGTGGTTAGTATTTCTTCTTCAATGAATTAATGACTACAGAAAAGGAGTACATATGTAGAGTTTGGTAAAACTGTATTAAATCCTTTCTTGCTATATTGTAATTTATATTTTGAAACAACAATACTTCCTTTGTCTTTGTTTTGTTTTGTTGGGCCATTCCAGGAGTGTTTAAAAGATAATATTAACTTTAGCAAAAGTTTATAAAGTTAGTGTCAACTGTATATTTTATAATTATTATATAATAATGCTTTTTAATAATTTTTGTATAAAAACATGAAGGTTACTCTACTGTAACTATTTCTCTTTAAATTTTAAAAATTCTATATATCAAATCTATACAATATAAAACTGGTTCTCCATATTTTTTACATAATATATGTGATAAACATAAATTTTTTGTTTATCTGCACATCACGCGGGGAGAAAAACCTAGGTTTCTTATATATGAGACTAGAGATAGTAAATAATATATGCTTACAAGATAAAAAAATTAATCATTCAAATAAAAAAACAAAATTTGATTCCAATGAAAAGATAATATCTCTTTAAAAATTAATTTTTCTTAAAAAATCAAACATCCTAGTAGTTTGAAATTTAAATTTTATCCAATAAAACTTCCATCTTTCTTGCTATGATGACCATCATCTGATGCATACTCTCCCAAATTCAAAGTTTCTCTCATTAATATATTACACACAGCCCTTTAAAATTGAAAGTTCTCTGTACTGTACATCAAAATACATCAAATGAAAGTACATCATTGAAAAATGAGGCAAAAAAGGAAATGACCCATCCCTCCCTCATGTTCATTATTTTTTTCTTCATGCAACTACCTTCCTAAGGTTATGCAGCAATGAGTTTCAAGTTTCAACCTCCTATCAATATCAACATGGCTAAACATGACAATGGAGATCATGGTGGCTTTAGCCTTGGCTTTGGTGGTTGTGGAGGACGTGCTAATGTGGTCGTAGTGGGCACCGTTGAGGCACTTGATGTGAAGAGGAGGAAAAGTAAGTTCTTGTGGCTGTGACCAAGCTTGGTAGTCTCATTAAAGCGGGGAGGATTCACAACCTCCAACAGATCTACCTCCATTCTCTTCAGATCAGGAGTTTCTTGCCGTTTTTGTCTTGGGTTCCTACAACTTCTTTCTTTGATCATCACCTGATATTTTCTTTTTCTTTTCCTCCTTCAAGTTTTTTTTCTTTTGCTTCTGATTTTTCTTCCCTTTTACCCTCAAATAGTTTGAACCAGTTGGACCACCAGTTACCTAGTTCACCATCAATTTAGCCTGTTTACTGCTAGTTTTATAGGCCACCAATTGTCTCATGATTGGTTCCTGGTTGAACTGTCCAGTCTAATCCGATTTTCAGAACATTGCTCTATTATTTTCAAGTTATACTCCATAATTTACAATTTAGACTCCATATAATATCAAAGTTAGACTCCAAAATTTCTAAGTTCAAGTCAAGAATTTGCAAGTGAAAAATTTCAGGTTAAACTCCATAATTTCCAAATGAGATTCCATAATTTCCAAGTTCATCCAAGTTCAGGTTAAGGATTTGCAAGTAAAAAATTTCAAATTTAACACTACTTTTCAAGCAAGACTATAATTTCTAAGTTCAAGTCAAGGATTCGCAAGTGAAAAATTTCAAATTTAACACTGATTTCTAATTAAGACTTGATACATTCCACGTTAAATTTTGTAATTTCCAATTGAGACTCCATAATTTCAAAGTTCAAGTTAAGAATTTCCAAGTGAAAAAATTAATTTCAAAGTTAACAACAATTTACAAGTGAGACTTCATAATTTTTAAGTGAGACCTTATAATTTTCAAGTTCAAGTCAATGATTTGCAAGTGAAAATTTTCAAATTTAACACTAATTTATATGTGAGACT
Organism: Adenanthera pavonina; assembly: GCA_026686845.1. Taxonomy (NCBI): domain Eukaryota; kingdom Viridiplantae; phylum Streptophyta; class Magnoliopsida; order Fabales; family Fabaceae; genus Adenanthera; species Adenanthera pavonina. The sequence goes on along the minus strand of JAIVEN010000019.1, from coordinate 1,221,000 downwards.
CCATAAATCCCAAGTTAGCTTCCATAGTTTTTAAGTGAGACCCTATAATTTTGAAGTTCAAGTCAAGAATTTCTAAGTGAAAAGATTTTCAAAGTTAACAATAATTTCCAAGTAAAACTTCATAATTTTCAAGTTCAAGTCAATTAGCCATGGATTTACGAGTAAAAAATTTCAAAAGTAACACTAATTTCCAAGTGAGACTTCAGTAGGATAGATTACATAATTTCAAAGTTCAAGTCAAGAATTTCCTAGTGAAAAATTAAATGTTAATAATAATTTTCAAGTGAGACTCTATAATTTCTAAGTTATACTTCATAAATTCCAAGTTCAACTTGTATACTATAGAGTCTAACTTAGAAATTATTTCACTTCTGATTTAATTTATTGAATTTAACTGGGATATTGTGGAGTCTCTCTTGGAAATTATTGCACTCATAATCTATTAAATTTGACTTGGATATTATGGAGTCTAATTTGGAAATTCTAAAATATAACTTGGAAATTATGGAGTCAAACTTTGAGATTATGAGTCTTTCTTGAAAATTATTTTACTTGTAATTTCTTGTAACTTACTTGGAAACTATGGAGTTTAACTTGGAAATTTTGGAGTTAAAGGTGGAAATTATGAAGTCTTACTTTGATTTTGCACTTGTATTTATTGAATTTACTGGGATACTTTGGAGTCTCTATTGGAACTTATGAGTCTAACTTGTATGTACATTGTAGAATCTCTCTTGCAAATTATTTCACTTGTAATTCATTGAATGTAATTTGAATAAATATGGAGTCTATTGTGGAGTAAAATTCGGAAATTATGGAATCTAACTTTGAAATTATTTCACTTGTGGTTTATTGAATTTGACTAGGATATTATGGGGTCTCTCTTGGAAATTATGAAGTGTAACTTGAAATTTGTAGAGTTTTACTTGGAAAGTGTTTCACTTGTTATTTATTTAATTTGAGTTGGAAATTATGGAGTTGAATTTGGAAATTAAGGAATATAACTTGAAAATTTTAGAGTCAAATTTGAAAATTGTGGAGTAAGACTTTAAAATTATTTCACTTGTGATTTATTGAATTTAATTAGGATATTATAGAGTCTAACTAGTACATTGTAGAGTCTATTGGAAATTAATTCACTTGTGATATTTTGAGTTTAACTTCAATATTATGGAGTCTATGTGAAAAATTATAGAATCTAACTTGGGCATTTTGGAGTTTAACTTATAAATAACAGTGTCCAACATGGTAATTATTGGTGTCCAAAAAAATTGGTTGACCTGCATAATGAGATTCCCCTGCTATTTAAGTACACTAATCAACCAATGTTTCTAATAACTTTGACATAACACCCTATTGGAAAATGCTCATGCAGAAAATTATGCAGTCCAAATAAAATTGATTGAAGGGCAGAATGAGAATTCCCTTAAGTATACTAGTCAAACAATTTTCCTTATAACCTCCATATAACACCATATTCGAAAATGCTAATTCTTTCCATTAGAGCTCTATATCTTCTTTCCCTACTTCAACCAGAAGATGAACAATGACCACGCTTTAAAAAGTTACCAGGCTACTTTGCACTTCATTTGGTGAGAGATGTATAGAGCTTTCAAAGTCCAATATGATTTAATTAGTTCGTTTCCCATCTGATCACTACTTTTGTTCCTAAACAATCTCACGTACTTAATGAAGAAGTATTTAATGTGTTGGTATAATTTTGAGGCCACGCATCAATTCATGATCACTTTCACTTGTACCAAAGTTACCAGGCTACTTTGCACTTCATTTGGTGGGCCGGTTTGGCACGTTATATAAGACCTAATGGTATAAAATATAATACTTGATTTGTAGTTGCACCAAAAATGTCTCAACATAAGTTCTTTGCCTCTTCAATATATTATTCCCTTTAAAAAGTGTCTTTTTCTGTTTTTGGTGAAGGAAAAATATAATACTAAAACACTTTGGTTTATATAGGATGGGCATGGAAGTGGACATCGCCTTGAAATTGGAATTTGATGTTTTGGGGCCAATCATATGCACAAAGACTACAACCCAATTTCTTAAAACAATTAGAAGGTGCATTTCCAAACAGTGTTTTTTGGGCCATTTACAAAACAACAACATGAACAATCTAATTTAGTATGCCAGCCCACCATCCTTAAATTTTGAGCTAGTTGAGTTCCATTTAATGGGGTATTTCAAAATGAGATTTCCCGACATTCATTTCTTCTTCTTCTTTTTATTTTTTTTTTGCCACTAGAGGGAAATGAAATCTTAATGACCACACCCTTCTCAAAAAAAGTGCTCGCTCATAGAAGAGTAATTCAAATGGCAAGATATGTCTCAGCCTTTCAATTTAATTTAAACCGTTCAAATTTAAGGATTTTAAATTTTAATTTCTTACAGTGGCCAAAAAAGAACTTTTAATTTCTTACATGACATATTTGTTTTTATTTAAAGAATTGTTAGTTAAAAATATCTTTATTTTATATTATATATATCTAAAATATAAAAATTAAATTAAATTAAATTTGAATCATTCAATTTTAATCTGAACTATTCATATGAATAATGAGCACTTTATACCTATCTTTCAAGATCATGCATGGAATTCATTTTGAATAACTTGCAATGTCTCCCTGGGCGTTTCGTCAATACCATACACCACTTATGTTGGTCAGCAATAGCTTTTCGGCATTCAAGCACATTTGCTCTCAAAATTATATGAATGGGATATGTGTGTGTATATAAAAGACATTTCACATCCACAAAATCAATCTTCTCATTTCATTCCTACTTCTTTGTTTCATAATCCGCTTCCACAATAGCCACAAGCTCAAGAAACAAGAAATCCACAAGTTCCTTTCAAGATCATCAACTATGAAGAAAGCACAAATTGCATACATACAAAACACCAACATCTTTACACACCTTTCTCATCTTTACTTTCATATAATAGTCTTGTAGATTTTCATAGGGGATAAATTCTAGCTACACGCAAATTTCTACAGTTGACAACCAATCCCACAATAGTAGTGTTACCAAACTATGTTGATATCCTCTTATTGATACAACTAAAGTCCTATCATTATTCTTTTAAGTATAATAAAATATAAGCTTGCCTAAGAATGGTTTGCACGTAGGAAAATAGAGTTTTGACCTCAAATAAAATAGTTGCAAACCTATGCAATAAACACTAGCGTACACAGTGCAATATATATTGTTGCTTTAGCACTCTATCATCATAGAGACAGCTAGTCCTGAGAAGAATTATAAATTAGGGCGCTTGAAATTTGTATCTACCTCAAGCAACTCTGGGAAATAAAGGATGAAGGTGGAGAAGTACAACTCTGTAAATTACATGCATATAAGTTAAAAGTTATCATTCGCTTGCATCTTGACTCAAATACACTACTCTTTTTATCCCTGGTTGTAGGAATACAATCTTCAGATAAATGAACACTATCATCAGTTCGCTATCATACATGCATATCACAAGATACATGCACAAACAGCTAGGTAACTGAAATACCAACATTTAAATAATAAGATTTTAATCTAAAGATCTGCAGCAATTTACAAGATACACTTCAGCTTATCCAAATCTTTCCATTAGACACCAGAATCAGTAATCAGTGAATTTGGAAACAACTAAAAGCCTTGCTATGGATTTTAAAAGTCTAATCTTTTCTACAGTTTACATACCTAAAGTAAACGTAGCTGTCTTCCAAAAAAAAAATATATGAGTGCATCATCAATTACGTCTAATACTCCAAAGAAAATTCCAGTAATGATTCAGCATATGATCTTCAGGTTTCACTTCGTCCCATTTTCCTATGCAAATTATTGCATATGCATCTGCCGTATACCTAAATGAGAGAAAGAGTGCAAGTCATGATACTTGCCTGCCAATGCCATACAAGAAAGGGACATGGGTCTAACTATCTTTCAAATCTTCTATTTCTTCTTGAGCAACTTGAGCACAAGTTCTCGCATCCGGCCATAAACTAAATAATTGTGGCAAGACCCTTCTTACCTGCATTATAAAACTATCTCTCATAAGTCACAACAGTACAAACATTACATCCATTCAATAGAAACAATGTTTAACACTTGGTTTCCAAAAACAACCTTACATGTTAATTGAGATAACATGAAATCCAAGCTAAGATGTTGTAAAGGCAAAAAACCAATCTTGGTAATGATCTCACTCGGTCTAACGACACCTTCTTCATCTTCAAGAATAGGTGAATTAAAAAAGATAATCACAGGGTATTCCAGATCCCAAGATTTCACATCATCTTATACCATAAAACCTAGTCCCAACACAGAAATCATCACACTCTTCTTTCCACAAAATAAATGAGAGAAAAATTTCTCCCCAGCATATATGAGATTTTAGTTGATGTTGCCCAAGATAGTCGGATTACATATGAACTTTTTTATATAAATCAAATTATCAAAATTCTAAAACCAATATGAAGATACGAAGAGCTAAACAAGATGCCAAGAAACAACCAAACCAAGTGCTTTATAAGTAATAAAATCAAATAATTTTTCATGTAGAAAGTTAAAAGGAGATAGATACATGAATATACCTGTGATCCAGTAGTTAAATTTAGCAGTATGCAGATTACCATCACTCGCCAAGGATCATGAGCATGATCCTCTTGAAGAAGATGAATCAGGAGTTTTTCTTTTATATGCCTCCTTTACTTTCTCAGCACTGGACAGAGGACGATTTCTATAAGTTTTAATTTTAAGTCCATATTGATGTGCAAAATATTTTGAAATAGTGCGAATCTTCCCTTCATAGTCAACTATTTTTATACCACCACCAATGCTCTGTGTAGAATCTTGGGTTTCTTCAGTTTAGGTTCTTATTTTCTAATTCTTTCAACTCCTATTCCACCGCTCCTTCCATTAGAAATGACAACTTCACTGCTTTTCTTATCATCCATTCCAATCCTTTTCTGATGCTGAAAATAAGGGGAGACTATTCGAATCTTTCCCTGCACATTGTCAATTGTTTCTCCACTAGCAGCAATTCCCTGTGAAACAATCCTATGTCTTTTCTATTTGGGTTCATCTACAATGATTTTCTCATACTTAATTCCTGTTTTATACTGATGTTGAAAACACGGGAAACAATTCTGATATTAGGTTTTTCATCTTCTGCGTTAGTCGGGTTTTTTCTTTTCGCTTGCACATGAAGCTCAATCTCAATCTCACTCGGAGTTTCTTCTTTCAGGCCTCCACAAATTGAAGAGCACTGATACTCCATTTTCCTAAGATTACCCTAATCATGAGCATTGATATATAATAATATTAATGAGGTGACTTTTAAATTAGTAAATTATTATTTTCAGTTAGTTTATTATATGATTTTAAAAATTAGGAAGTTTTTAGTTATATGTTAATAGTTAAAGGATTAATATGAAATATAATAAAATTAAAAAATTAAAATACAACTTCAAAATTAAAGGACAAAAAGTATACTTTAGCCATCAATTTTTAAACCGTGTGATCTTTTATGTTATAGGTGATTAAAAGAAAGATAAGAAAACAAAACAAAACAAAATAAAACTATGAAAGAAATTCTCTCTACATCTTAAATATATAATATGCCTTTTACAAGTATTATTTGATTCCAAATATGAATATTTTATAGGATTGTCTAGTGTTAGTTTTTTTCCATTCATACCCTTGGTCTATAATTAATAAGTGAAAGATAAATATTATGAGAAATATAATTAATAAGGAAAAATAGTAAAAATATTGAAATTTTTTTAAAAATTTAATGATTCAACTCTTTTTTTTAGAAATTGAGTGAGGTAGTTAAAGATGTTTTATAGGACTGAAAGAAATAACTTTTTTGTGCACCATAAATTTCTCTCAATCAAAGACTAATTCATTCCAATTAGCAATTACATAGATCACCGAAATAGTAACTTTGATTGTGTGGAAAATTTTTAATTAAAGAATTATACAAAAAAATTTCATTTTAATTTGAAGAGAAAAAATATTTAGATTAAATATGTTTCATCACACTTTAAAATTCATATATAACGACAAAAACACTTTAAGAGTGATAAAATAATTTTAATGGTGAAGGTTAATGGGAGTATTTTAAATAGATATTTTATTTTTGGCCATAATTTAGATTTAAAAGTTCAAATAGTTCTTGGAAATGAAAAAAAATTACACAATGTAGTCTACAAATTTCAATTATTGGTTTCACCAAGAAAATTGTATCTTGAGAACACCTAGAAAGATACAAAGAAAATTGCGACATTAGATGACATGTGGCATATGAGTTTTTTTTTTCCTCCCCGGAGTGACATAAGTTTTAAATAAGAATTTGCAATGTACTCATATAATGTATGGGGCACTCTAATAAGTCAAATTTTGTAAAATACATATTTGATGTAAAAGAATATTTAGCTAAATATTTGTTCAACATATTTGCTCATGTAGGATGCTCAAAAGCTCACATATAATTTGAGAATATCTCTTAAATTTCAATTAAGAGAGTTTCAAAGAAAGACATTTTATATGACTCTTGTATTTCATTTATATTGTATATTGATTCTTCAATTAATAATGTAAGCATGCATTATAGAGAATGTGTTAGTTCTTTCACCAGGGAGCAACAATGAAGCTATGCAGCTAAATATAATATTTATAACATTTCTTTTATAATTATTTGATATTCAAAACAATTAGGTTATACTTGAACTTTGTCAGACTTTAACAGAAGTAGCTTTCTCTTTTTTCATCCATAAGGTTTTAATTCAAAACCTTGTTTAAAAAAATACTGAGTTCTTTACCACTCAATTCAATTATTGTTAATAAAGTTTATAACAATTTAAGAATAATAACAAGACAATGAAGCACATTAAAAATTATTATTATTTATTTAAATATCAAGTACAAGATTTTACTAAGTCATTATTTTGTCATGTCATATTGATTTGTTTATTCTGTAACCAGTGGTGAATTGATTGGTTTATTTCATATGACTTGTAATTCATAAATTTTTTTATAAGAAGTTTCATATAACTTTGGTTTTACTTTAACCTGCCTTAAAATTTCATTAACTAAAAAAAAATTGCTTAAAACTTAAATTGTGGTTTAACTTTGATCTTATAACTTATTAGCAAATTATACAATCCTTTTTTGTACAACTTTAGCAATGCATATATTAACTTTATAACATTTTATATCAATCAACATTCTAACAAATAAGTGAATATATAACATAATTCTTAATTCAACTCATCCTATAAAATGTTGATAACTTTTTTTTAGTTAGCACTAAGGGTATTCCCAAGTTTAAAAAATACACATTTGAATTATAATGGACTAATGGTTAATCCATTGTTAAGGCAATGTAATCAGTATTTTTTTATTATGATAAAAGAATTTTAAATAAAAATAAGAATTTCATTAAAAAAAATGACAAAATACATTTTATAGGGTCACTTGAATCATTTAAAGAAGATCTTGTGGAATAATCATATATTTGGTGCTTTTAGTTTCAATTCAAGTATTGTCAAATTCAAATAATAATAGTTCTTCCAATATAATATTTTTCATTCATAAAGTTCTAAGCTGTAACCTTATTTAAGAGTTATCAAGTCAATTACACTCCATTCAACAATAATTAGTTAATATTGTTAAATCAAGTATTTTGATGATTCCAAACTAACTAGAGCTTGGAAGGAAGATATCAAAGGTGTATAAAAGATCTCAAGTGAAGAAATTCAAGAAAAAAAAATATAAGAATAGATATAAGATTCCTTTTTCGAATTCAAATGAGTAAAAGACTTTGATCTTACAAAAGAATATTTTAAAAATATGTTTTCACGATAATTCATGAAGTATTTGAAAAATACTGACTATAAGACGAATTTTGAAGGGTTAAACTTGATTTGTTACTTTGAAAATTAGAACTTTGGTATCTGAAGTTTAAACTTCGAAGTAAAAATATGTTAGTCAGAAAAGAGGTCCCTCTGACTGACAAATTTTATCTTTGAAAATTCAAATTTCAGGTAAAACACAAACTATGAAAAATAAAAAATTCGCCTGAAGATATATCAAAGTTCATTTGAAAGTGAAGTTTAAAAAAAATTGTAAGTTAGTCCTCTGACAGATGAACTTTGAAATTGAAAATTTAAACTTTGGAAAGATAGTTTGCTAGTCTGTTATGATAATCTTTTAACATACGAAGTTTAGTATTCAGAAATTTAAACTTTGAATTAGGTTTGATAAGAGGTCTCTCTGACAGACAAACTTTGGTATTTGAGAATTCGAATTTTGAAAAGAACTATTGTACCATATTGAGTTGTCCACTAACAAACGAATTTTGGGCACCAAAATTCAAATTTCAAAGGCACTGTAGCAGTATAGAATTACTGTTCACACTTACCAGAAGTGCTTTAAACTTGAAAATTTGTATATTCCAACATAGAAACATTTGCCAAAGATGAAAATTCGAACTTTGAGTTTTAATGTTATAGTCTTTAGCTTACGGTCTCTACGAAATTCGTCTATTGACATATCAAAATTTGAACTTTGGATGTCAGACGCATTAAATACGGTTGGTGAATTAATAGTTTTTCAGAGTAACCATTAGGTAATATCTCTAACGGCTAGATCTTGTCTCTAACGTATAGTTAAGACATAAATCTATAAATAAAACTTAATTTGAAGATGTGGGTAGTGATTTTTTGTTGTATATACAGAAACTTTGCTAAATTCTTGAGTCAAAGTTTTCTGCTTTCATATACTTCATATCTTGTACTTCAACTTTCATATACACTCTAAATTAGAGAGTTCAATTATTGTAATCAATCTTATCTTCATTTAGAAGAAAGATTTTCTTGTGAGGGGATTTCACAAGGAATTTGGGAAGCGCTTAGCTGGAGTGTAAAGATTGTGATTGTAAGCTATTGGAACAGAGCATCAAGTTATACTGAGGCATTGTAAAAAGTTCACTGAATTCTTGCAAGTTAGTGGAAAATCTCAAGTGGTAGTTTGAGGACTGAAAGTAGGTCATGAGAAAGAGACCGAACCAGGATAAATATTTGTGTCTTCTCTTCCTTTACCTTGTCTTTCACTTGCTTATATTTTACACTTTGTTTTTACTGTCACTCTTGCTTTCACCACTCTTTTATATTTTTGCAGAAAATTTTAATTTTTCCAATTCACCCCTCCTCTTGGAAAGCCAGCATATCTAACAAATATTAAATTTACTAATAATAAATAAAATATAAAAAGGCGGTCAACAATTGGAGAGAGGGGTTGAAATAATTGGAATAAAAGATTATTACTTGTGCACTTGAATTACTTTTATAAGATATTTTGAACAAAGAATGTGAAAAAGCAATTTATTTTAAAGTTCTCTGTAAGAAAAGTATTTATATCTGTATACTTCTTTTTTTGGCCAAGTTTATACATGTATACTTCAAAAATTGCAAATAAGAAAGTCTTCATATTTAACTCAAGAATTATGATTTGTATCAATTTTTAAATATTAAATTATTGATTGGGTTAAATATTGAGTTTGAAAAGTAATTAAACTGTCATGCTTCACTATTGATATCTTCCTACCATTTGGTACTTCCATTTTCTTTGCGGCTTGGTTTCCATAAGTGAAGCAAGTATATGGTAGACAACAAAAAATACAAAAGATTACAAAATGAAGCGGTAAAAAAAAAGAAAAGAAAGAAAGAACCTTATTTATTGCATATGAGTGTACATATACACATGCAGAATTATTACATTTGTATAACACCAAGAAAAAAAACCTTGGAAGTAGGCATTGGCATAAAATAAACACTAAATTTGTTGTGTTTAGATGATGGCAGAACATATTTGAAGATGCAATAGAGAATGACAAGTCTAAAATTTTATTGTAATAAAAAAATACATGGTAGTTTGCATTTGGTCTAAATGCATTACACATTCAACATCAATACTAATAAATTGTGGAAAAATATATTAATATATTCCAAATTCGTTATCAATAAATTCTTAATAATAACATATGATATACATATTGATATGAATATCTTATATTTCAATTCAAATAAATCATCCTAATAATTTGTAGAAAAATGTCTTAAAAACCAAAGAACAATTAATGTCGGCATCCCGTGAAACATCTCTTATTCGGCAGGTCAAACGAAGTGCATTAATAGTACATACAATATCATATTTGGCAACCATGTTAGCTATATAGTTACAATCAAATCATTAGTATTAAATTTGAAAAGCACAAAGACATGAGATGGAGCTATTCATTAATGATTCACAAAAGCATGGAAATAGATAAAAGAGATAGAAGATATCTTTTGGAAGGGATTGAAAAATAATAAAATAAATTCATAATATTTTAAAAGATTATCCCTTAAGAGATGGAAGGGGTTAAATATAAATATTCTTGGATTGTATTAAAATATCCCTTTAGAGATAGATTAAATATAAAATATTCTTCGGTCATCTTAAAAAATTTTAGAGTAAAATTTGAAGATTATCCTTTGATAAAAATACATAACATAATGAAACAAAAATAAAAGAAAATGAATCTAGGGATTATCTTTTAAAATCTTACCAATTTCCTCGTCCACAAGATTTTAATACAAATGATAAAGTAAAAAGGAAAAAAGAATCAAATCATCTAAAAGTGGGTGAATAGAAAAATAATGATAATAGAAAATCTTTAAAAACTTTAAAAAATGGAATTGAATGATTTTAAAAAAGATTAGAAAATCAAGATGTTATCCATCTATACTTCTTATCCTCAAATTTTATAATATTTTAAATTAAAAAAATGAATAGCAAACTTCTTTATAAATAGAAGGCTTGAGAGCCAAAGGAGGCATGAACAAGGCTTTAGGCTTTAAGAAAACCCAGAGAGCTCTAGGCAAGAAGAAAATAAAAGGCGAGAGGTACGAAGAAGAGAGCCTGAGAGTTTTGAACGATCAAGTAGAATGAAGCAAGACTGAGGTATTAAACAAAGATAAAGGAAGGAAGAAGGTTTGGGGAAACTCACATATTTCATCACATATTAAAGTACAATTATAGGTAAATTGTTTTACTTTCATTGAATTGCTCTCTGTTCCTCCTCGCATACCTGTTTCCAATTCTATGCTTGTGTCCTTCTTTCTCTCTATAAATATATTCAAATGCTGTTCTTGGGTTATTATTCAAGATCGGCCTTCTTTGAAATCAAAGCATGATAATCAAATAAATTACTTGCCTTACAACCCGGTGTTGTTAACAATTCAAATACTGTCATTATGTTTTAAAATAAACATCATAATTTGTTGTTGTTTGACAATCTGAGCCTTACCTTTATGTTCTTTATTATTGGTGAAAGCCACGAGGGATACTATTTTCCATGTGCAATTAGAGTATCATCCGGGTGGCTATGAGTGATTCCAATTTTCACCATAGCTACTTATATCTTTAAGCAATATAATCCAAAAAAATGAAATTAATAGCTTTCTTTTTTAAAAGTTCTCTCTTTTCTCACAATTTAGATGTTCGCTATAAGGGATACCAATTGTCTCTATCTGCATTTAAAGTGTTATATAAAGGGACTATGAGTAATACTAATTTTTACTAGAGAATTACTTATATCTTCTAGAGTCAATTTATAAATATTCTGAAAGAAATATTTTTCCTACTTTAAATCTAAAATTGTTTCCAAAACTAAAACATATATGATTTTTAAAATAAAATAATAAAGTCTCTTTCTTTCAAAAAAGAAATTAAATAATAAAGAAATAACTTATCCTTTTTACAAAACTAAAATACATCAACCAATCACAAAACTTTTATTTACAAGATACTAACCAAGTGACATATTTTTTTGGTTTGAACTATGTGAATTTTAATCCTTCTTAAGAGTACATAGGCCATAGTTTTTCATCCTAAGTCAACTCTGCTTTATAAAAAAATTATATTTTCTTTTTCATCTAATTTCTCTTTGGGTTTAGCAATAAAATGTAACTGATAAGGATAATTTATTTTTTAAGGTTCATTTAATAGAGCACAATAAATTTAAGGTAATTCTTCTTTCATACAGGTAGCGTAAGACGTTTAACACATTCTCTACACACAACCAACTCCCAAACCTAACTTTGTTCGTAGACTATATTTTCTTACATCTTTAGATTTTCCAGAATTCCTCCTCAAAATTCTGGTAGCGACTCTATTTTTATTTTCAGTTAAAAATCGAGCGCGACACTAAAACTTTATTTTCTTGTAATGACTTAGCTAGAATGCAAATATTATGCGGCTTGTGTGCATTCCAACAATGTTACTATATAGTAATTGGATGTTATCATAAACTTTTGAGGTGAACCAATATGTGACATTAAAGTACCCCCTTCGTTTTTATCTTTTCCATTTTCCCCCGAAAAGAAGCAATTTGTATATGTTCATAGAGGGTGCCTTGCCATATTAAAAGTTACTGTTTGACAATGGGCTATATGCCCAAAACTTATACATGTGGCCCAAAATCCCCTTTAGGCTTACACATACAACCAATTCGACTCTCAATCACATGCATCATCATTACCATCAAATGTTATTCATTATCATCAACCTTCTACATCCATTATCATCACAACATCATTGTTATCATATAGAATACAAACATGCTATCAAACTTGGGACAATGTATACAAAGACAATACAATGCATACTGTGACTTAAATATTGTCATGTCCAAGACACTGCTACTCTCTTGTCTTCTCCAGACTAGTACTAGAACTTTCACACGAAATGTTAGTTCATGAGAAAGGGGTGTGAGACAAAGTCTTAGCAACTGGGGACAATCACAGGCAACATATATAATAATTCATACAATAATGCATATGGTGTCATGAATGCAAAATGCAATGGAATACATGTTCTCCCTCGAGCACAGCTAGAACCATGAGCTGGCATCATTACAGGGCATTTCGGGACTCCCTTCCAACACTAGTATACCTGGTCGATATGATATGTGACTCCCTTCCAACAGTCAGTGAAGACTGATTTCGGGACATCACCAAGTTCACCTCACACTAGTGTACCTGGTCAAAGGTAACACTAATACTTGGCTCGTGATTCTCCTTCCCCTGGACCACCACGAATTGGTGGTGATTTAGGGAAAGTGTAGTCCATTGCTGTCTTACTCTCCTAGCCATAGGAGAGGATTTAATGAAAGTGATCCATTCCTTATTTCACCATATCATATATCATCATATCATATCATATCAAATTGTATCATCACCACCTGATCCACATTTCCTTGCAATGTACATAACTAAACCGAAAATCCGAAAATCCCAATATATACCTAAAAATCCAACTAAAAAATCAAAGAAAAATGGAGAGGGAGGAGTAATAATCACTTACCAACAATTTATCAAGCTTCTAGAGTCTAGAAGTTACCTCTAAGGGCCGGAAATCATGAACCCTAGCGATGCTTCCTCTTCTCTCCTCCGTTTTCCATTTGTTCATCCATCTGAAATGTTTTTGATTTAAACAGATTTTTCGATTCTCGCTGCAGTGCCAATAAGTTTGCCACTGCACGAGCACTCTCAACTTGGAAAAATTGAAAGATCCTAAGTGTCTTTCACCATGGCGGCCCTATTCCTCGCCACGGTGTGACCCTTCTCTATTTCATTTTCAATCTTTGTCTCATTTGGATCCCTTCTTTAGTCCTAGTTCTTCTGATCCTGCACATATTATCAAATACACTTCCCATTAGCTTGAGACTAGGTTCGGGATAATGCAATAGGGGTTGTTACAATAAGCACTAAAGTATTCTATTAAGTTTACTAGAAAATAGTTTCATTTTTTTTTCATCGCTTAAAGGTGAAAGAAATGAAAACCAAAGTACTGATATTTTTAGGTGAAACATTTTCTGATCTCATCCTTATGTTCCTGAGAATCCCATCCTTCCACACAAAGGCATGTAAAATATCCAAAAATTTAATTTGTTAGATCTAGAATTTGATAATAGATTAAGTCCTTGGTTTGGTTCTTAAACATTAACAAAAAATTCATTAAAGTTCTTGATCTACTATTAGAATTTGATAGTAGATTAAGAACTCAGTAGTAATTATAACAAACATATTTCTTGATAACATTTTTTTATTAATGATTATAGATTATTCATATTGTATTATATTATATTTTGTCTTTGAAATTGAAATCAAGGCTTCACAAGGGATCCCATGGGCAATTTTGTCCAGTTCAAGAATTTCATTAAGTCAAACTTCGAGATGTGCAAATGGATAGGCCTATTGATTGTTATTGTTTAGGTAAACATTTCTCTGCTTGACTTCTCATTTTCTTGCTCTTTAGATAGTGACAATTTTTGTTACTAGCTACTGTACTGCATATGCTTATTCAATGAAACATTTGAGAGGTAAATAAAAGCTTTCATGATTTTGAGTATTACAAGTATTTATTTTTGTTTAAACTTTTATTTAGTGAAAACTATCGACTTAAATGTCACATTGAAAGTGTGAATTTGCCTGTAAGACAATTATTGTAGACATGCCACTTTATGTGGTTGATCTATGAGACTCATGTTTTAGATCTTTGCTTCAAGTTACATCTATGATGCTAAATAGTACAGGAAAATGGGGAAATACAATTAACACTTAGCAACACTACTATCTTCTAGTGCTCTATCCTAAACCATGTCATTGGTCTAGATTCTTGACTGCCACTTTATATAACATCCATATTTTCAAGAGTAGGTTTAAAGGTAAGAAAAGAAAGTATTCATTATTAAGACAATGTTTAAAGGATGTTTATAATGTGCCTTGTAAGAATTTACAAAACGCAGGAATGGAAAAGATATCACATGTGAATATTGAATGAATGCTATAAAGGGTAAAATGGTAATTTCACATGTTTATTCCTGAGAAGGAATTAATTACCCTTGAGGTCCTTAGCAAGGATTAAGTTTGGTCCCTAATTGAAATAAATTCCAAATTTGATCCTTAAATGTAATTATCTAAAAAAATTCAGAAAAATGATATATATGTCAAAATGGACCTCTTAACATGCTGGACCATGCTAGAAGTATAAATTCAGCTAAAAAGGTGCAGTTCAAAAATGATACCATCTGCAAAATACGGAGGAATAGAATAGTAAAAAGAAAAAAGAACTATGGGCCCTAAACCAAAGAAAAAAGAAAAAGAAAGCATGTGGACTCCACATATAATAGTATTTAGGATAGTTATTAAGATAAATATAGATCCAAACCAATATATTTTCTATACATATTAATGTACAAATAGTATTAGAATATATTGTAAAATACCAAGAAACTGTCTAGACAAAAGGTAAATGATACAGGATATAAAGTAAATAATACATGATTGATCTAGATCAAGGGAAATATATTGTATTGGAAGGAAAATGCCTCTCTCCCATTAGCCGAAAGTTCTACTCATGTTAGAAAGGAATATTTTATCATTTTGGGTAGGGAACCCTAGGAAGGAACAATTTTTGGCCATACATCTACTTGGACACTTGGACAAATTTTGTGGACTTGGGAGATTTATAAATAGGTATGCATACTCCTTTTGTGGGTCGAAACATAGAGGAAGAAGGGAGGGGAAAACAAGATGAAAAATTAGAGTGAGGAAGAGAGGATGAAGAAGGAAGAAGAAGGGGAAATTGATTGGTTCACGGCAAGAGTCCAAGGATGCAAGTGAAGGTAAATCTCCTCTTTCATTCCAAGCTAGTTTTTCATGATATAGGATTAGGATTAGAAGAGTTCTTCTCCTTCTTCCCTAGGGTTTGGTTTCAGTCAAAAGAGGAGAATCATGTAAGGGTTATGTTTTCATGAAAGTAAGTTAAAGGAAGCATATACTCAAGAAAGTAAATATGCATGAGCTTTTATAAATGAATCATGAACTTCCTTCACTTGCTCTCAAGGGGGTGATTTGTAACATCTTAATTTTAGACCTTATGTCCCATGTAATAGATCTTAATAGAGTCCATTTGACTATCACTACGCTAAAAAGGGCTTTTCTTGGCAGTTATTTTCATTTTTTGTGTGGTTATTAACCGCCAATAATTCCAGCACTAATAAAAGTAGCTACTTTCATGGGCGGTTGTGAATTGCCAATGAAAGTTCATATTAGTTGGCGGTTTTACGAAACAACCACAAAGAGAAATGTTTTTTATTTAAATAATATTTAATTTTATTTCACTTTAGTTGGTAGTTGTATTACATAACCGCCAACTATTATATACAATTTTTATTTAAATATTAAATTGAAATTTATTATCGTTGGTGGTTATTTATCACAATTGCCAACTAATAAATTGAATATTTAATTTTACTTGGAGGTTATATAATATAACGGCCAAGTATATTGAAAACGTTGGCAATTATAATAATAACTACCAACAAAAGTTAGAATTTTTTTCTTGTTTTTTTCTATTTTTTTAATGTTCTCCTTAACTTGCTTCAATATGAATACGTAAAACAGAATAACCAGAACCTAAGAACCAAAAGGCATCTAAAACCAAAGTTATCCTAAACCAAATGTTATATTATATCTAAAATATCTCAATCTAAAGTAACAAAAAAAAATCATCCAATTGGTAGCAAAAAATGATGTAACAAGCCTAATTAACATTATCCAATTAACTAGATTTCCAAAAGTATCAGATATATCAAGCTAAGATCTACAGCTTCTGCATTAACTAATGTATATATATACATGACCAAAAGTTACATACCAAACTATCTACCATATAAGATGATCAAGAAGAAAAAAGGCATACATGCATCTTTTAATGTCTCGAAGTGATCAATTTAGGGTTCTTCCTTTATACTGCCTGTAACATGACATCCAAAATAGATTATTAGAACCACCAACTGAATGTAACTATAACTTTGCAGTATGCCTCAAGTACGTACCGGGAAATACTGAATAAAAAGATTAAATATTATAGAAGCAGATTACATTATTAAAATTTCATGTAAATATCATAAAAATGAATTATGTATATACCTCGGAGTGGATCGAGATTTGTCAATATAAAATGATATCTTTCATATATTTCAGCACATAGTACCCACAATCATTATCATTAGCTTGTTTCGGACACTGAATAAAATTATATGAATAATAGATTAATTACAATAAATATTAATCTCAATATTAGCATGAAACCATAGATTGAAGCAAGTTTTTGGAAGCAAATATTTTTCTAAATTTTTTGATGAATTTCGGTCAGAAAGGGGTTGTTTTCAGAGTTATAATTTCATATTTTTGACCCCAAAAATGAATTTCTTGAGTCCAAATTGATCAAGTATAAGTGATGGACTCAAGAAAAACTCAAAGGAAAACTAAATGGAAAAGTTAGGGTTTAGTGTGCATGGTGTTGTGTAATTCTTGAAACCAATGGCTAAAAGGCTTGAATGGTGATATTTATAGGTTCAAGGAAGCTTAAACAAGCCAAATAATAGGTGCACAAAGTTTGGAAAGGAAGGGAATATATTAAGGTAGTAATTTACTTATTTATACTTATTGTTATCAAACTTGAATTTCATGAACTTGTTGCTATGCCATATGTATATAATGATGCTTTGTGATCATTTGTGATGAATGTCTAAGTTGATTGATGAGATTTATGACCTCTGGACGTCCAACTCTTAAAATGAAACTTTGCCAAAATTTTCATGAAATGTATGGCATTAAAAGTTTCAAGTGATAATTTGATGTTTTCTTGATGTTTCCACGAATGGGTTGTTACTACTGAGATTCTTTGAATCTCATTCCCCTTTAATGACTAACCATGCTAGGGAAGTAATGGAAAAAGGGCTAAGGAAGGAGCTAATATCATGGAGACGCTAATGATGAGTGGATGATGTTGCAAGCCATTATGTTATGATGTGAATGGTTATTGGTGTCTTGCATTTGTATGAAATTGTAAAATAGTGAATATTATGTTAATGTTGTAGAAAATGTATGAAAATTTCTAGTTCTCGATATTGTGATATTAAGTTATGTTCTACCAAGTTTCATGCCAAAATGAGTTCATTTGCAAGGATTTTGGCAAGTAAATTACAATATAGATTGAAATAGGGCATTTTCTAGACGTATCTGTTTAGTTCACCCTTGTTATGTACTTAGTGTGAGGTTAGGTTTATGGGATTTTTATACTAGATATAGGGCATCTCAACTTTAAAATGACACCATTTGGAGTTGTATACAATTAATGGTGATTTTTCAAAGTTAAGGTTCAAAATAGGGCAAGAATGGGAAAATTGAAAACTAAAAGTTAGGTACTGGAAAATTCAAAAGATAATATAAAATCATACATAGTTCCAAAAATTCAGTGGTTTAAATTTATAGAAAGGTATATTTTTCAGTTTCATATGCCATTGATTTGGAGGTAAATGGAGCTATATAATAGAAGATATGGAGTTTTTCCCAAAACTGTTCTAGTAAAATTTGAATTCTGACTCTTTGAAATTTAAGTTAAAGTTATGCCCTGTGTAAGTGAAATAAATGTAGAAGAAAAATATGTTTATAAGTATACATATATAGCTTTTGAATGACATAGAGTATGATAATTTGGAAGAGAATAGAATGAAATATGATTTTTCAAACCTGAGGTCAGTAAACTGGAAGATAGAAAAATGACCAAATGAATAGTAAATGTCCACAAAATTTACTGTACAAATTGGCCCAATGAAGTTACTTTATTATTTTTTTCCTATATATCTGAATTTAATAAAATTTTAGAGATTTGAATCACCTCAAGATGATTTTTCTAGATTTAATTATGAATTTTTAAAATTCATCGAGTATAATAGAGTTTTCAAATGAACAGTACCCCCGAATTTTGAAAAATTCTGTATTTATTATATTATGATTCTAATTTCTAAATCATGATGAAAGGCATCTAAAATGATCTAATACATGGAAAATGAATCCTAATTTAAGGTGTTATGTAACACCCTACCTCCTATTACCTACAGAGTTGACCAAAAACTTCAAAATTCAACCAAACGCAACCCAAACAACTCAAAACAACTCTTCCAAATCTTCAGAACAGCGGAAACAGACCAACCAACATTAAAAATAGGGCTGGCGCCATGGCCGCTACTGTACCACTATGGCTTTGGCTTCCCCTATTTTTCACTCGACACTGGCGCTGCGGCTTGGACACTGGCGGCCTGGCACCCCCTGCTGGTTTACACACCAGCAACTTTCATACTCTGGGATGAACTTTCGATGTGCATAACTTTATACTCTGACCTCCAATTGACTTGATTCCAACTCCTACAAGTCCCAATCTAGCCATAAACACCACTTTCACCTTAATCCAGCTCCGTATGGAGATTCTGGACCCCTGACACTGTTTTGGCCACTTATTGATCAAAATTCACCATTAACCACCTTCAATTGCCACCAAAGGTAAATGGTTACTTGAAGACCATTGATATAGGTCCAAAACTCTTAGACCAACTTGTCTAAAGAGAAACCCCAAAAGAACTACTCCTCTAAGATTGACCCCTTGGAATCCCTACTTAACAAAATGGGCTACATGCCCCAAAACATACCAATCAGACCCAAAACCAACTTTCAACATACATGACACATACACGCAACATACATAACCATACATACATCCATCCATGACAATCCTTAACAAAGTCATACGTCCATTACAAAACCTTCTATCCTACTTGGCGCAAGGTACATTATCCAATTTACAAATACTACATAGACTACTCCCATGTATGTAACTACTCCCGCATCTTCTCTGGACTAGTGTCAGAACCTTCACTTGAAAGGTTAGTTCATGAGGGAGGGGTGTGAGACAATGTCTCAGTAACCGGGGACATCCACACACACACACACACACACACACACACACACACACACACACATATATCTCATGCAACTCATGAATGCAACGTGAAATGAATGGTATGCATGTCTCCCTCGCACACAGTTAGAACCGCTGGTTATCGTCATAACATGACATTTTCTATAGGTAACTCCCTTCCAACAGTCGGTGAAGACTGATTCTGGGATATCACCAAGCTTACCTTACACTAATGCAACCCGGCCAAAGGTTACACTAGTACTTGGACCGTGGCTCTCCTTCCCCTGGACCACCTCAAATTGGTGGTGATTTAGAGAAGGTGCAGTCCACTGCTGCCTGGCTCCCCTGGCCATAGGGGAGGCTTTAGCGACAAGGATCCCAACCTTATCCTCCCTAATCATATCACATATCATTATATTTCATATCATCGTATATCATATCGTATCATCATCACCATCCAATCCACCATATGTCACAATCTCACAATGTTATGTGGTGATACTCATGTATCATCATATAATCGTCATATCATAATGTCATGTATGCATCATATCATTTCATGTTAATATCATCATCATAATCATCATCGTAATCATCATAATCATCATCTAACTGTGTGCATACCACGATATATATAGAAAACAGTACACACACAAACATATCTATATTATGGTATGAAAGAAACATGCATATATATACAAATACACATACTATCATACAATACAATATAAACAAATAAACACCCGATTACCTCAGGTTTGTTAGCAAGCCTGACTTCCCAAGAGGGGAGGTGAATTGGGAAGATTGAAATTTTTTTGCACAAAGTTAAGTAGGTGAAGATATCACAGTGTAATGAAAATAATGAGTAAAACAGAGTAAGCTGATAAGTGAGGATAAGGAGAAGAAAACTCAATGATTTATCCTGGTTCGGTTTATCCACTTGACCTACGTCCAGTCCCCAAGACAACTCTTGAGATTTATCCACTATCCAGCAAGAATTTCAACGGGCTTCTTGCTAATGCCACATTACACGAGTATACTCTGTTCCTGAGCTCTCTCAAACTCTCTAAGCACTTTCTCTATGTGCTTCCCAATCCCCTTGTGAATTCCCCTCACAAGTAAATCTTTCTTCCAGATGAAGAGTAGATTGTTTACAAATGAATAACTCTCTTGAATAGAGTAGATATGAAGGTTTAAGTACAGATAATGAAGTTGAAAGGGTAAAAGCTTTTGAGAAGAAGATTCAGCAGAAATTCAGTATATACAAGTTTGATTCGTTACCCACAGCTTCAAATGATGTTACTTTTATAGTTTTAGGTCTCAAGTATCCGTTAGAGACTTAATCTATCCGTTGGGGAAGTTATCCAACGGTTACTCTGAAAAACTATCCGTTTACCAACCGTATTTAATGTTTCTGACACTGAAATTCGAATTTTGGTTGGTCAACAGACGAATTTCGAAGGAACCGAAGGTTAAAGCTTCCAATGTTAAACTACGAAGTTCGTCTGTCCATAGAGTGAAATTCGAATTTTGAAACTTATAAAATATTTTCACAATGTGACATACGAATTTTCAAGAAGAAAGTTTTTCTGTAAATCGTGAACAGTATTTGCAATTTGCTACAGTACCCTAGAAATTCGAATTTTGGATGCCCAAAATTCGTCTGTCCATTGAACGTTTAAAGAGGCACAGTAGTTCACTTTCTTCGAAATTCGAATTTTGACAGAGTGAAATTCGTCTGTCAGAGATCAATTTTGAAACTTAATTTTTTCTTGATTTCAGATGAACTTTAACATAGTTTCAGACGAATTTCTTCTGTTTTCTCAAGTTGTGTTTTGTCTGAAATTCAAATTTTGAAAGAGTGAAATTCGAATGTCACAAAGAAGCTCCTTTCAGACTTATATGAAAATTCGAATGTTGCAAAGTCAAAGTTCGTCTGTCAGAGAGCATTTTTCAAACTCAATTTCTTCATGATTTCAGATGCACTTTATCGTAGTTTCAGACGAATTTCTTTGGTTTTCACAAACTTCATTTTACTTGAAATTCGAATTTTGAAAGTGTGAAGTTCGTCTGTTACCAAAGAGGCTTCTCTCAGTTTTGTATGAAAATTTGAATTTTGAACAACCAAAATTCGTCTGACAGAGAGCCATCTCTTCAGACTTATTTAGTTTTAGCTCGAAATTCGAATTTCCAAAGGCAAAGTTCGAATTTCCAACTTGACAGTTCAGTTTAAACTTTCAAACTTCGTCTGTTTGTGAGTATTTTTCAAATAAGTAAAGATTTAATTTCAAATCAAGGTTTGAAAATATCTTTTTCTCAAATCAAAATCTTTTACCCAATCACAACTAAAACTAAAGATCTTACAAGAGATCTAACAGCAAATACTCAGAAAATCTTCACTTGAAACAACTTTGATCTCCTTTGATATCTTCAATCCAAGCTCTTGAGTGTTGGTTGGGAATCATCAAAACTCTTGATTCAACAAGGTTGTCAATACCATGCTCACACGAGGATTCCACAAACTTCTCGAGTTGTCCAACACGTGTGAACCCCCTCTCGATTAACCAAACAACCTTCATAATACTGCAATATCTTAATTAACCATATATACGAAATATCCAAACATCACAATTCAACTACTTTAGCCTTAATCCAAGATTTCAATACCCTGTTCATGCATCATTAAGCTCTTAGGAACCATTCAAACATCACACAATTCCATACAACTCGAATTCCTCATACTCTTAACCAAGAACAACTTAGGGTTAAACTCTAAACACAAATAATCCCTTCAAAACTCACACCTAAGCAACAAGAACATCACAACACACTTCATTAACCCCATTTCAACCAATTCAATCGGTGGATTCGGCCAGAACTGAAGATCCAACCTCAAAACCAAAAACCCCAAATTCCAACCGAAGAAAATGGAGAGGGATGAGTAAAAAATCACTTACCAACTCGAATCCAAGCTTCTAGAGGCTGAAAAAAACTCCTAATGGTTGAATCTTGCAAGCCCTAGTAAAGCTCCCTCGGTTCTCCTTCATTTTCTTTCCTCTCCATTCGTCCAAAATGATCCAGATTTAAACAAAATCCCCAATCCTCGCCATGGCTCCATGGCAGCTCTTCGTGGCGCCACCTCATTCAGCCATAAACACGCCACTGGAATTGGCTCTCACCGCGGCGTAGAGCTCTTCCAGACTCCACTTGAACCTTCCTCCGTCCTGTTTCGTCCGGTCCTAAACACAATGGCAAGAAAGATATCATGAGGGGTGTTACATGTTACACTAGATGATGTTAAGTAATGAAAAGAGAATTAAATTGAAAAGTTATGTATGTTCCTTTTATTGGAAATTTATGATATGATAATGTTTAGAAAAGTTTAAGTATATTATGGTAAAAAAACATGAGCCAAAGTATGATTCTTCTAGTTAGAGGATATATTAAGCTTTGAGCCAAAACATATTTGGTATAATTTGGCCAAGTATGGTATGACTAATGGCTCAAGGAAGTTAAGGGTTAAAAACTGGATAGTGGTTGAAAAACTGTATTTTTGCTGTAAATATTGTTTATTTGGAAAAGTTGTGTAAATTCATACAATGCTCCAAAAATTCAGTTACTTGTATATATGAAAAAAAAACTATGTTTTATGAAAAATAGGGCATTCGTTTGAATGTAATTGAAGATATATAATGAAAGTATGTATGTTTTCCTAGAACTGTTCTAGTAAAGATTATATTCCACCATGGACAGTTTAAATTATCATTCTATCCAGTACGTGCATAATAAATGTACAATATTTACATGATTAGGAAGTAGACATGTAGAATTTTCCAATAGTGTAAAGATTTCAAATTTATGGCTCTGAAACTAGACAAAATCTGTAAGCTAGAAATAAATAGTAAATTTGGATGAATAAACTGTACAAATTAATGCGTCCAAATTCCATTTTTCTTTTTTTCCCATAATATTCAAGATGTGTATAATTTTTAGAGACTTGAATCACTAAGAAGTAATTTTTGCATATTTAGCTATGATTTTCCAAAGTTCATTGCATACTAAAGTAAAAGTGCATAACAAATGTACAATATTTACATGGTTAGGAAGTAGACATGTAGAACTTTCCAATGGTATAAAGAATACTTGAATTGCCTCTGTGTCTTATGAGATATAAATTTTCAAAGTTATGGCTCTAAAACTAGACAAAATCTGGAAGATAGAAATAAACAGTAAATTTGGACGAATAAACTATATAAATTGACATGTCCAAATTCCAATTATATATTTTTCCCATAATATTCAATATGTATATGATTTTTAGAGACTTGAGTAACTGAGAAATAATTTTTATGTATTTAGTTATGATTTTTCAAAATTCACTATAATTTTGTAGTTTTGAACTTTCCATTAGTTCAAGATATCATAAACTTGTACATTGCAACTAAATGAGGTAGTGTTCATAGGAAAGATGTTAAAAAGGTAGGATGTGACAATTTGGTATCAGGGCAAAGATTTAAGGCTGTTTGAATTTTCTAAAATTGTAAAAAAAAAATCCAAATATTCCATTTTTCTCCTTTATATGGACTTGGGTTTGAACAATTTTCTAAAATTGCAAATGATAGCCTAATTTTATTTATTATGATTTTTAATTAATTATGCAATTTATTTTTAATAAATCATTTCTTGGCCCAATTTGTTTTTCATCTAAATTTTTCTGTCTAATCAAGGTTTAGAGACATCAATTAGGATCCTATAATTTGCTAAATTCTTGGTAAATTAGAAATTAAAAATATTTATCATTGAGGACCCAAATTTTCCATAATTACCAATAAGGGTCCAACTTGTGCACATTATCATATAAGTAGTTTTATGGGCTAAACATAAACATTTTCACATAAAATCCTCATTCATGCCTTATATTAATAATAATACAGAAATAATAATTCATTATGTGAAGATAAGAAATTTTGGAATATCACAAATGTCCTGTATTATACATCATCTATATATTGATGCAAAATAAGCTACAAATGAGTCATGACCACTGATGCCTGATGACTTCTTCTTGTTAGTTTAGCAAATTTTCCAATATCTAATATTAGATGAGGAATCTCTTTTTCCATTCTTGATTTTTATCATAATTTGATTATTTTATTCTAATATTATATAAGTATTGCAAAATATATATATCATTTTACTGCTAATGTCACTAACTCACTGAAAAACTCTATCTATGAACCACTTAACAAAGATTTAACTAAGATAGCAAAGTGAGGAAAAATGCTAAAAAAAAGTGAAAATAATTTAATTATTTATATTCTTAATTTTATAATTTTATTTGTAATAAAGTATCATGGGTATTTTATAAGCAAAGTTTTGAAATAGTTGATATTTCTATGAATAACGATTGATCTCTTGAATAGAAGGAAAATTAATTTATGAGTGAAACCTAGGTTTATTCTATATATTTTTATAATTGTTTAATGTTTAATTTCATATAGTTATATTTGTATTCACGATTGATAATGAAATAAAAAATTTACATTATTATTTTTGTGATCTTGTTAAATTTCAACCTCTTTTTGTACTCTTATTCCTATATTTTTTTTATTTTTTAATATATGTGACTTAATAAATTATCATTTGAAATTCAAATTTGATATAATCTTTGCTAATTTTTAATTTTTTGGTTGCAATTTGTTACCATTAAATTGATGTGGTCACCCACTGCTAATTATGATTCCTAGAATTTAAAAAAGGGATTATTATGTAAAACTTGTTTATTATTTTTTTGCATTTCAAATTAAATTTACATAATCGTTTTCTTAATTTAATTTTTTAACTTAAATGGTTGAAATTTGTTACAATCAAATTGATATGAGTGACATGCCTTCTAATAAAATTTGTTATCATTTCAAAATTTACACAAAATGGAATATATCTTTTAATTGATATGATTTTTCATTGATACTACCAGGCAATTAAAAGGATAACCTATTACTTATCAAATTTACTATGATTCCTAAAATATTAACTAATGAATTATTAATTAAAATTTGATCAACATTTTTATATTCTAAATTAGATTTGCATAATCTTTTTGAGAAAAAAAATAAAATTTTGTTAGATTTTGAATCATATTTTAAATTTTACCAAAAACTTTGAATTAAAGTAACTAAAAAAATTGAATTCAATATTAATCAATTTTTAAATTTTATTCATATTTTATCATTTCAAATTCAATTAAATATCATAATAAAATTTCAAATTAGTGAAATAATTTTCAAAATTCTACAATAATTTTCAATAAATGGCATCTACTAGTTATGTTTCCACAAAGTGATAAGAATATTTAGCAAATTCAATAAAAATTAATAGATGACATCTACTAATTGAATCCTGTCAAAGAGTTTTCTAATTGGATTAGTTTTCATAGGTGATAAAACAATTGAGGGCAATAATGAAGCAATAATTGATATAAAAATTTCTTAAGATATGTTATATGTTGTGTTATATTTAAGTAGTTTTCAAATATTCATTTTTTATGTAGGTTTACTTAATGAACCCATGGCTCGCACAAGTGCACATCTAGTTTGGTAAATAAAAGTGAGCTGCATGAAACCATTTGTGAGTTTGTTAATGAAATGTTGCATATTATGTTTCCTTATTTTGCCTCATTGTGTCCATGAAAAAATAACAGCTGTGTAGATTGAGATAATGCTTACTGGACACGATATTTTACCAGCAAGGCAGCCATCAAATACTATGTCAGATTGGTGGGTGACTATTATTTGGTGTAAGTTGTGGATTTATAATTTATATCAGGTAATATTGTGTTCAAATATTCATATTTACTAGTGAATTATTTGGTATAAGTAGGCCAGTATGTATATCTTTTTACTAATTAGGTGATAATACTTTTGTTAAAATCAGATATGGATCTTCTTATTTCTAGAATCAAAGTATCTCTTCCTAAATGTATTATTATTCCCAGGAAATTTAAAAATGTGATTATCAATTATTAAATTTCATGTGCAAACTGTCATGTGAAACTTACTTTGTTTTAAATTAATTAAAGGTCTATCATTATCATGACTTTGAGCTTTAATGATCCTATATGATTTCATTGAATTTTGCTTAATTTCCATTGTTGTTTGAGATAATTATGGTATAAAAAAAGCCTAAGAATCCATTTGCTCGGAAGGCTAATAATCATGAATTTTTATTATTTTTATTGTCCTTATATGCATTTTTAATGTTGAATTTTGACTAATTTTGTGTGATTTAGATAATAATTAGGTAATTATTCTTAATTTGTAATAAATAAGAACCTTGGGATAATTTTTGGAAATTAAGTTTTAATTTTGATTATTTTTACATCCCAAATTATTCCAAGAATTTAATTCTTCAATTTATTTTATTTAATGATTTTCAATGTGATTATGAGTCATTTGTGCTTTAATTGTGATTAAAAAAATGATTCAGAATTGACCCATTTACAGGTAAAATTGTTAAAGAGCTTTGTAAATTTCTTTTTAGCATTTTATTTCCTTTATTTTTATTATTTTGACTCATAATTTTTCTCCAAATTAAATTTAAATTTTATCCCATAATTAATTTAATTTTCTTAAAGTAAAATTTAATATGTATTTATTTAATTTGGAACATAATATATCTGATGTAACATTTTCTTTTAGGTTGTGATCCATATAAATTAAAATTTTGATGGGACATTTTGGTCATCAGATAGAAGAAATTTTATAAAAAATTTATTTTTTCATTTTTCCTTACCTTCAATTGTTCATTTTTTTCAATCCTTCATTTTCTTCCTTTATGCCTCGTAACCCTTCCTTCTTAGAAGAAGCAGCCACTCACCCTTTCTTTTTGTCCTATCTTTCTTTCCTCCCTTTTCACTTTCCTTCCAATGCCTCACCATTTTTCTTCTTCTTCTTTAGGGCTGCACATCTTGACCTGAGACCCAATTGGCTTAGTCCAACCTGGTCACATTGAACCAATCGGACCGGGCCAAAATTTAGGCTGGGCCGGGGTTACGGTCAAGCGTTGCTAGCCCTGCCCAACCCGACCTATATATGTTTTTTTAAATTTTTTTTTTCAATTATTTTATATATCTTAATAGATTTTGTAGGATTTTTGTTCTTTATGTATCTATATAATACATTTACTATTGAAATATTATGAAAAATTTTTAATATCTTATTGTTTCAAATTTTTTTAAATTTTGAATTAATTTTTTAACTTAATATTTATGTAAAAATAATATATAATGGTTAAATATTTATAAATTTTTATTTTTTTCTAAGATTATTTTTTTAAGAAAATCTATTTTTAAATATAAATAAGTATATTTTTTATCATTAAATAATTTTTTTATTTTTTTATTTGAAAAAAAAATATATATATATATATATATAGTATCGGGCCGACCCGGTACTTGGCCTAGTATTGGCCTGAACCACATCAGGTCGGTCAACGAGCAAGGGTCAAACCTGACCCGGCCTGACCCATAATTACCCTTATTCTTCTTGTTCAATTTCTTTTCAATCTCCACATACAAACCGTTAAATCCTTAGTTCCTTTCATCAATTCACCTCACACACACCTCCATTTCACCATTCTTCCCATCTTTCTTTCTCCATATTGATCCGTCTCTCTACCATTCTCTTCCATTTTTGGTTGCTCTCTCCCATACCACCACTAATTTCATCCTTCCCCCACCATACCCATACTTTAATTTGTACATTTTCATCTTCCTCCTACTTTTTTTGCCTTGGCCGATCATCACCACAGAAGAGGAAGGAACTTGAAGCCATGGCAATACTCTACTCTACTATCATCATCTTCTAGTTGAGTTGTAGACATCCATTTGGATACTTGAACATGGCCGAATCTTCCTTTAATTTCCTTGGTGTTAGCTTCGTTCAAAGTATGGAAGAGTAGGGTGCTAGTGGTTCATTTACGGAGTAGGCACAATATTGCAGTCTTGAGCTTGGATGGATTGTAAGAAAAATGGGATGTTTCTTTTCTCTTTTCATTTTGTTTTTTATAGAATTTTTATTGATTCTAATCCAAGTTCTAGAGTTGGAATTGATAAAAATTTGTGGTAATATTGATGTTTAGAGATTGGATTTGACTTGATTGGATTGTAGTTATTATTTTAGATGATTTATGTTAATTTGAGCTTAGTTTATTGTTATGTTGAGATCTGGAAAATTAAGTATTCTGCCTAATATTGGTGTTATCTTGATTAATTCACTGGTTTATGAGGTAATCTAGTTAATGTTATGTGTGATTATGGTTAATTAAGGAATCAGTTGTCTAATTTGGTTTGATTAGATAATTTTGCCCAATTTTTCCAAAATTATTTAGAAGCCAAATTAACATTAAAATTAAGCTAATTAATTAGACAATATAAGTTTAAAATGATTAATTAATGACTAGGAGTTTCTAGGCTTAATTGAAATTTAAACTAAGCTTATAGTAGTTAAGTGTTTTGACTATTTAATTAACTTAATTAATCTCATCTCTATTATTAATTTAATTGGACTCAAGTTATGATAAACTCAAGTAATATGTTAAGCTCATAAATGACCCACCTTTCCATAATTAATTTCTAGTTTTCTTTTTAAATCTTAATTAGCTTTTAGTTTGTTTTAATTAATTGTTTATTTTTAATTTTCTTTAATTTAATTTAATTTCAATCATTGTTTTTGTTTTAACTCTAATTATTTACAAAGCAAAACCTCTATCTCCAAAATCATAGTTGTAATTGACATTTACATATAGAAGTAGTTTACATTGCATCTCATTTGATAAAAATAAGTAAATATATATAGTTGCATTTGCATTTGTTTTTTTTTGTTTTTAGCATTTTATTAAGTTAATTAGTAGTTAACTACATTTTAGGTTGCATTTAGTTATTTAATTAGATTAATTGCATTTAGGTAGTTTGATTTTGCATTTCATTTTATTTAGGAATTAGTTTTGTTCTTTGAATTATTTGCATTTCTTTTAAAATAATTTAATTACATCATTTTAGCTTAAGATTACATGCTCATACATAATTCCATTTACTTGTTCCTCCTTGAGAGATATGGCCTAAGTTGCACTTATCACTATACATTTGTCTTTTGCACCAAACTTATTTTTAAATTGTATGACTGAAACGACACAGCTCGTTAAAGGCTTTTAATAAAGGATGTAAACTGGTATATATTCATCCTTTAAATGATTTGGATGGTTGAAAGGCAATCAAACTTCTCTAGGAGGGGAAAACATTTATTTAAAGAAAGTTAATGATAAAAAAGAGCTCTCATAATATATATATATATATTTATATATTTCTATTTAGGAAGAGTATGATCAAAGTCATATTTTATATCTAAGAATTTAGAGTTCAATAACTATATATTGCCTCTTGTACTTAATAATTACATCCTATGCTCCTCCACTTGTAATTGTTAGATTTTGAACTTAGTGGATAGAGTATGTTTTGAATGTAGGTAAAATACAAACATTTTCTTTAGTTGCCTCATTTATTGCCTCATTTACTACACCAGAAAATGTAGCTATACAATTTACTTTATTGTCTTATTTTCCTCATTAGATCAATATTTAATGTTTATTTTTAACCTATACTCTCCTCTCCTAATAAACTAACCCAACCTATGGAGAACATATGAGTGCCCTATTTTTAGTGAAATTTTGTTTTAGTTTTATTTTTGATTTTCCTTTCATTCCTAATTTGTTAATACATTTTTTTAATCTTAATTGGATGAGGATCTCTATTTTCCTGATTATGCTACCTGGTAATGTGTTTTTCATTTGTTCTTCCTCTTATTATTACTCTTGATTCATGTTCCCCTATTTTGTATGTTTACATTTTCTATTTTACCAATTGGTGCTGTATTTTGTCTACGGCCTATCAGATCAACAAAGCTAATCATTTTCAATTTTATATTTCAAAAACACAAGAAGGAAAGAAAATAAGGCAGAGCAAAATTAGTAAGGTATTTTTACCATTCTCATTTTATAATATTTGGTGTTATTATTTGTGAAATATATATGTAGCAAATTGAGGTTAAAGTTGTGGCTTAATTAATTTGGATAGTAGCTATGTTCCATCCAAAATTATAAGTGCACGTCTCTATTGAGGAAACGTATAATATTCCTATTTTTATGGGATGTTATAAAATAAATAAAAGATGAGAAACGAAGTGAGACAAAAATGTTATATACTCAGACTTTAGAAGGAATTAATTTCTTATCTAATTTTCAGAAGAAGTTATGTTTGATTCTTAATTGAAAATAATTTTTTATAAGGTTCTTAACAAAAATTAATTCCAGAACTTATTCTTGAAGGTATACAATATACCACTTGAATGGAAGTCTGTCTCAAGCTGAATGTAACGGTATAAGTATCGCATAGCTAGAGGGTCAATTTGAAAGTTAATGTGAGCAATGCAAAAAGAAATAATAAAAAATTAATCTTTTGGTAATGTTACAAAAAAGTGTTAGGAAGAATGAATAATTACGTTTTTGACACGGTTCAAGAGCAAAACAGTCATTTTCCAGATTAAAAGTAAAATGTGAATATTGTATTTAAGCTCCATGGAAAAAAATGTTGATATCGTAAAATGTATAAGGAATTTGGAAAAATAAAGAAACACCGTTAAGTATGAAGAAGGGTAAAGATGTTATTTTTAGGTTAAATGAAAAAATAAGAAAATTATATTTTTACCTCAACAAATAAATATTTTGTAATTTGGTTCCTTAAGCATGAAAAGTCACCATGGAGTGAAGTTAAATAAGTCGTCGGGAAAATTATAACTAATAACTCAAAAGTTCCAAAAATTATAAATTACCCCAGGTCAAGAATATTTTTGTAAATATGAAAAATTATAGTTAAAATGAAACTCTTGATGAGCCTAGCAAAATGGAATACAATATGAAATTGAATGAGAATAATAGAATATTGATTGGGTATTAAAGATTTATTATTAATATTTTACCCAATAAAAATCAGTTTATACTATAGAAAAAGGCAAGATTAATTCAAGGACACTAAATGGATCTTGATAAAATATATTTTGGAGCAAGATAATAATTTTTGTCCAAAAGTGATTTCTGGATAACCCTGTACCAATTTATTGATAATTTTAGTAAAAATATTTAATCAGTATAAGTAAATTTAATTGGTAAAGGGTATTTTGGCTAATTAAAATTTGTGAAGTAATTTTTGGGCAAAAAATTGAGCAAGTGGAGTCTAAATCAGGAGTTGGGATGCAAAAGAAATTTTTACAAAAGCATTTTAAAAGTAAAGGTTAAAAATAAAGTAAATAAGTTAATTACATTATATGTATTACTTTTTATTGCAAGTGGCTTTCACAAACATCATCTTCTTCATCTTCTAGCACACTGCAATAGTAAGAAACAAGGGCTTGGAGGTGTGAAAAAAAGGAGGAGAAAAGGAGAAGAAAAAAGGCAAGGGTTTGCTTCCAAACTTCCATGGTAACTTTCTTTAACTAATACCTTGTACATACTAGAGTTTTGTAAGGATTCATGAAGTATTTTCTCAAATATTCCCATTGAAATTTCTGACTTAGAGAGAGAGTAGTGAGAGAAAGTTGTGCCATGGAGAAACCAATGCATGAAAATTGAAGTATATGTCACAAGATGCAAGATTATGGTATTGATTTCAAAGATTTATGAGTTATTATTTTTCTACAATTTTCTCTATCTTTCTGCTATTTAGGGTTTGTGAAAGGAAAGGAAATTTCATAATTTTAGCCCCAAAAATAGATTCCTTGGATCCAAAATAGGTTCGATCAAGTGTATTGTACAAGAAATTCCCAAAGAATAATTATATAGATTTTTAAGGTTAAAGTGGCATTTTGTGAAGCAAATTGTGCAATCCTTGGATTAAGACTTGTTTTAATGATGTTATAGGGTTTCAAGGGACTATTGAAGATCAGGGAAAAGGTGTGGAAAGTTTGGTGGACTTTGGAAAGCTGCAAGGTAGTTATTTTTTCCATTTATGTTCAGTGTTGTCAAACTTGATTTACATGATTCTTTGTTGATGCCATGCATTTGTTTGAATGTTTTATGATGGGCTTTATGGTTCTTGGATGTCCAATTTTTAAATTGTTACCATGCCAAAATTTTTATGAAATTCTATGGCATATTGTGATGATATGATTTCCAATGATGATCTTAAGAAATGCTATGATAATATGTATGCATGAATAGATATAACTACTAAGATTCTTTGAATCTTATTCATTTTCAAATGATTAACCTTGATAGGGCTAGGATGTGACAAAAGTCAAGGCCAATCTAAGTAGATAAAGGAGGAGCACAATTATGGAATAAATAGAGCCAATTGGGATGTATTATTTTGGCAAATTGTATAAAATCATGTATTATATTACGAACCTATAACTTAGCATGATTTTGATTTTATGATCCTTGCATGAGGTTATCTATGGATATGGAGCAATGCATGATGAAGTTTTAAATTTATGAAGTTTATTTTGATGAGTTATAATATGATTTTGTCTAAGATGACCAACTGAAAGTAGAACAGAGGTACTCTATTCAGAATAGAGGACATTCATTTAAATGCTTGAGTAGAGGCTCTCTATCTTGGTGCCAAAGCTAGAATTCATCCATGGATAATCTATGATATCATTTCCAATGTTGTTGGAATTCATCCAATAAAATGCTTGAAAATTTAAGGTTGCATGCAACACATTGCAACCAAGAATTAAAAAATCTTGGCTTTAGTGAGAAACCCTGCTATCAACAACTATAAATTCTCTATTTTTGAAATCTAGGCATCTATCCCTTTTTCTTATAAAAAAATTAAGATGAAACTTATTCATTTGATTTCTTTCCTCTAGTTTTATAAAAAAAATGGTGACAACAATAATGGAGCATACATGGTGGATATTACTCTATGAGTGTTTTGCTAAACACTATGGGACATAATTGACCTTTGCATATCTTCCTTGCCATATGTTTAAGACATTGGTTCCTTATAGGGAAAGACTACTAAACAACCACATGTTTAATGTTTTGAGGGGCATATCATTTTAAATAAATATTTTCTTTTCTTATTATTTTAGGTTGTCTATTCTTGTAATTGACATCTCTTTCATCTTTCAACAATTTAGTTCTCTACTTTTTGCCCCAATAATTTATTTCTTTACTCAAATGCTATATATTTTTCTATTTCATTGATGATGAATATGTAAAAAATTTTGCAAATAATATAGCTGACAATTGTTATGGTATATTGCTATTTTTGGACCTATGACAACCATTAGCCAACCTATTGACAAATGAGCTTCTAGTCTTGGATCCAAAGGGAACAATGTCTATAGTGTATTAGCATACACATTATATGTCAAAGAGATGGCATGGCAGAGAAAGTACCGAAATGGTCCACTGTGTTGAAAAAATTGCCCATTAAACTTATCATAACTAGAGAAATGATAATTATTACTTGTGATCAATTATAATCAAAGATTAGTGTTGATGTTCAAGAAAAAAACAATAAATAATAGAAAATGTGTTTTTGCATAAAATTTACATAGGCACGACTTATTTTCTCAAAGGGCAAAAAGAAAATGAATAGGTCCACGCAGCGCATGGGCTTCAACTCTAGTTTTCATATGGAGCATATTTGTGATTAAAATCATGCTCTCTTCATTTCCATTTATAATTCATTTTCAACTACTTTACACAAATCAAGAAAATTGGTGAAGTTTAATTAGGGTTCTTAAAATTTTCAAAAGTCACAAAAACTTTTCAATATTATTCTCATTAAATTATAACATTATTATAATTATATTTATCTTAATTCTTCTCTCCATCATTAATGCTTTGGATAAAATTGACAAAAACAATTTAATGCTTGTCAAATATTACAAAGTGACTTATATTTTGAATAATGAAAAAGCTTTAGATGATGCCTTATAAAAATGGATAGAGAGAGTAATAGATTGTATAGTTTGAATGTATTTTAGGAGAAGCATAATTTGATATTATTTAATACTATTGAATAAATTGTTTTTATATTAAAATGACTACAATTTTTTACTTATATCGATCATTAATGCGTTCTTTTTTATTCCTTCTTACTATTTGCATTCTTTCTCCCCTATTAATGTGAGAAATTATAAGAAGACATGGAGAGATTTTGTTTATAAGAAGATATAATTAACATATATTTAATAATCTATTATAAAACATTAAAATATAGAAAAGCTATTACTGTTCTCAAGCTTGCCTCATTTGGCTCATTTTAGGCTCCGTGATACATTTAAGTTTTTCCTCTTACATGTATTTTGCCTACCACCAATATGGAGGGTTGCTTTACATTCAATGGCGCTACACTTGAGAATACACAAATGGGGATTTTCACCTTCTTTTAGTCTAAGATCCGATGTTTCTAAATGTTCATTAGTTTAATTTATTTTATTCCTCTGTAGTGAGATTCAAACTCTTCATCTTTGTTTGACAAATTCAAAATCTCCATTCTTATTGTACCAATTTATACAGATTCCAACATCTATTTATATTACCAAGATATATTAGTTGGGATGTTCTTTTTCCATCTAACTTCCATTTCCATACTTCATCTTATTTACATTATGATCTTTGATTTGGTGGTAGCCAAATTTTTTCGCAATTATACATGTTTGTTCTTGTATCTCATCAATAGATTATCCTTATTGATGTTTTGATGTAATTTTTTGAATTTGGATATCATCGAACCAACTATGTGTTCTTTGCTCCATCCTCAATTTTGATATCTAGTTTTTGTTGTTCATCATGGACAATCATGACCAACTGTCCTTTCTCTATTTCACATTGTCATTAGCTTATTCTAGGTTATGGTTTGTTTTTTTATTTTTTGTTTTTTGGACTTTATCGCCACTTCTAGAAAAGGACACTATTCTGCATCACATTACTACCGCTACTCTCTACTATAGTTGTAGGAATTTGTTGGAGACCATAACGACATTCATGACAATTGTGTAAGACATTTCTTCATTCACTTCCCATACTATTCAAATCATTTCACCTTCTCTATCTAACACCTTTCCTCTCTCGATGTTTTCAAGAGGTGCTGATGAATTGAAGCCTCCCTCCTTAATTTCCACCTCTTCTCTTCGATGGAACCACTAGGTTCATTCATCCATTACGTTTTGTTTTGTTTTCTTTTTTTTTTGTATCATCTTATAGTCCCATTTTAACTTAATTTCTATGGTTCTTTTTTGGCATTTATCATTGGTCACATGCTAGTTATGTTTAGCTTGGACATTCTCTTGGGTTGTGCATCAATTATGTCTGCCCCTTTGAACAACCAGCATGAATTGGTAGGAACTACAAGGTTTTTTTTTCCTCCCCTTGTGCCTCTCCTCTTTTGTTTAATTTTCTTTTCATATGTTTGGAGGCTTTGTTTCTTGTCCTCTTTTGTTGTGGTATTCTTTAATTGGAATCACAATTAGCCTATTCAAGTGACTTTTTTCTCAATGAAAGTTATTTCTCTTTCTTTGTTTTGGTGATCAATTCCTTTAAACTACAAGGATAACAAGAAAATATCAAATTGGTTCCTATAGACCTTCTAAATAGGCCTGCTTGGTACTAGGAGAAGGTTACTACGAGAATAAGGTTTTTAACTTGGTGCTCTTTAATTTGTTTAGCTGCACATGGCTAGCCAACTTTGTTCTCCTAATTCACCATGTCTCAACTTATAATATAGGTGCCATAGCTAGAGGACATTGGCAATGTTTTAGGAAAAAATCATGACTTGATCTAATATCTTGATGCCAACTTTGAAGGATTGGCTCTGTTTCCCAATGTAAGAACCAAGAATTGCATAGTCTAACACTTGAAATTTTTTGTATTCAAAGACTAGCTTCAATAATTTATGCAACTCCAATTACCAGAGATGGACTCTCCTTGCATATTTGTTATGTAATCTCAATGTGTGTATATGAACTATTGTCAAAAATCCTATTTTAAGTTATTGATAGGACCTAACATTGGTTATGAAAAATAACTTTCTTAATCTAGAAATTAACATTAGCTTCATTACGTAGAGATCACTAAAGAACTAGCGTTGCATTATCTGACATCTTAAAGTCAATGCATAGTGCACTATGCATCTGGCATTTGCTATATTCATTGCATTTTCACAAATTTTGAGGGATTTGTGAAAGATATAGTTAAATGCACAAAACAAATGCTGGTCAGTGTCACTCATTTTACATGTTTCTTGCAACCATTCATTAGAAAGAATGTTGGAGGCACTATGTAGAAAGTAAAGGTACTATGTAACAACTTACCTTTAGACCTTATTTTCCATGCAATATACCTCATTTAGTGTCAAATTGATGGGTTTAGAGACTTGAAACACTTGAAGGACCAAAATAGACAAATTTAAATTTTTTAGTACTGTTTATTTGGTAAACCCATTTTCCAAACTGAACTTTGAAAAACCATAACTAATTCTACAAAAATCATATTCAGTGATTCAAGTCTTTAAAAATAGTTTGAAACATTCTCTACATGGAAACAATATAAAACATATCTTTAGTCATGCCAACTCATACAACATTTAGTACAAAATTTACTGTTCATATAATCATTTTACAATTTCCAATTTTCTGACTTCAATTTTGAAACTTCATAATTAATTCTACATTTAACCATTTGAGGCATTCTTTGGCTTGCTAGAAAGATTTTAATGTCTACTTTATAGGCATATATACCACTTATACATTATGGCCAA
This sequence comes from Adenanthera pavonina, assembly GCA_026686845.1. Classification (NCBI taxonomy): domain Eukaryota; kingdom Viridiplantae; phylum Streptophyta; class Magnoliopsida; order Fabales; family Fabaceae; genus Adenanthera; species Adenanthera pavonina. Next base: position 1,183,298 of record JAIVEN010000019.1, on the reverse strand, counting down.
TTTTGGATAGTTTAACTCTATCTAACTTTATAGCATACTAAATGGACACATTTTGTGCCATAACTTGTATAATAAATTTCATAATCATAATACATCATTGAATTTCATCCATATTCTATACTAAACATTATATAGGGTTCATTGGGACATAACTAAGTCATCAAAAAAATTTAACCTTCATACATAAATTTATACATATTTTCAATACATAACACAATAACTTGCAAATCAAGTTATTCATCACTTTCTTCCTCTTTTCCCTTTGCCTACCTTTGATCCCTTGCATTGCTTGGCCTTAGCATGTTTAGTGTTTGAGATAATGAGATTATGGAATCTCAGCAATTTCATTTATGCAATTATATGTCATCAAGCATGCTATAAATATTATGCAAATCATAATAAAACACATAATACCATATTGTCATGTAAAAATTTTGACAGAGTTTTCTCTTAGAAAATAAACATCACAGGCAATGCCCTCACATTAAAAATAGCCAAAACCAATCACGAATCATCAAAACAATAATAGCACATCATAAAACATTACAAGATAACATAAAGAAATAAATGAAAAATTGCTACCTTTTGGAATCCTCTTGCCTTCCACATGCTTCCATCCTTTTTACTAGCTTTCTTGAGATATCCCAAACCTAAACACACCATCCAACACTTACTAAATCAATTGGTTGCTTGAGCTACTCCACAAAGAACCAAGAAACCCTAAAACCTCATATTCTTTATTTTTGGCTTTTTCTTGAAAACTTTACTTGTCTTTGAATAATTCAACCATGTAGAATCCATTTTTGCCATCATTTTCATGAACTTCTCACTCCTTCCCTTACCAAAAAACCCTAGAAGATCAAGGGAAGGAACTTACCTCTTGAAGCTTGATCTTTCTCTCTTCTTTTTCCTCCTTCTTTCTCATGTTTTCTTTCTCTTTCCTTTGGTAAAAATTTCAGCTCACACTATCTCTTTCTGTTCCTCACTATGTCAGCCAAGGAGGGAGTAAATATAAAGAAATTATCTTGCCATAGTTCCTCCGAAAGTAGCTTTACATGTGTGTGGTTAGAATTGATTACTACCTAGGGTTAAATTCCTCAAAATATTAAAATACTACTTTACCACACATGCTGAAATTTTCATCCAACCATAGGGAAGAGAGTGTTCAAAATACTGCGTATTTTTCCTAGTCTAGATATATAACGTGTTGCTTACTTTGTACTTGTACAGTTAAATGTACTTTTGTAGTATTTTATTCCTTTATGCATACAAGATTAAATTAGTTTGTGATTTGCATTTAATTTAATATTCTATCCCAAACTATATTTATTTGAGACTCACATACTTTTCTTTTTGCTTTTTTTGTATTTGTGAGACCCATAGTATTTTTTACTTTTATAGTGAATTTTATATTGTATTCTGCAAGCTATTTCTCTTCAAACTATTTTATTGGATCCAGCATGTCACAAGATCCATTTTGATATATATTTTGAATATTTTTGAAATTACCTCCAAAATGGACCCAACTACAAATAATTTTTCTTTAGAGACCAATTTGCAAATATCTTTAGGGATCAAATTGTAAATATTTCCTAATTAGGGGCTAAATTACAATTATTTCATTTAAGAACCTAGCGTGTGAAACTATCATTTTATCTCTTTCATTCAAACTATATATCACATGTTATTTAGTACATTTTCATGCATATTGCAAAATTCAGAAAATTGGGGATGTTACATGTAACACCTCTAATTTTAAGGATATCATAAAATGTACAGAAATGTGATAAAATTCAAAATATAGAAATTGATTAAAAAAAGAGTAAAATGGTAAATTTTATGTTAGGAGTTTAAAAGAAATGTTTTTGCAAATTTAGTTTCTATACGAAAAATTATTTGCAATTTTATCTTTAGGAAATGTTATAGAAAATGATCCAAAAGAAAAGTTATTTACAATTTGACCCATCCCGGCTATAATTTTGTAAATATGTAAAATTATAGTCAAAACAAAACTTATGACATACTGGGCCCAATGACATAGTGCATTAAGGTTAAAGGGATCAATTTGATGAAAAATTGATTGCTGATTATAGTAAAATGAACAATACAAAGAAAAAAGGTACTGTGGGCCTATAAAAGTAGATAAAGTAAAAAAAAAGTATGTGGGCCCCACATAAAGACTGTTTAGGATAAGAATTAAGTTATATATAAATCCTAATCTATTTTATTTCCTGTATGGAATAAAGTACAAATAATGTAAAAATATTGTAAAAAGTATCTTTAATAGTCTAGGTAAAAATAATCGGTACATGATATATTTGAACTAAGAAAAATATGCAGTATTTTGGACACATAGCCCCCTTAGGTGGCGTGATTCTATGCAGCACATGAAGGAATGGAATATTTAATTATTTTATGCAAGAAAAATCAAGGAATAAGTGGCAAAAATTATAACACATGCATAGCCACTTCATCTAAGTAATTATGCATGTTGGGATTTTTATTTTTACTACCTCCTTAACTGACTTAGTGTGTTGCATAAGAGAAAGAGAGAGTTCAAAAATTTGCATAGGAAAGAAGAGTGTTGGTGTAAGGAAGATAGAAGGAAGAGAAGAGAGCAAAGCTTGAAGACTTGAAGTTCAAGGTTAAGGTAAGTTTTTCTATGCCTTCAAGCTAATTTTTCAAGTTGTTTGGCATGGTTTAGTGAAGTTCTCCTCTCCCCCTTTCTAAGTGATAAATTCAGCCAAGCACGACAAAGAGAAAGGAATGAGTTTTCATGTAAAAAATCTGATAGAAACCATGAACTAGTTGCAAAAGTAAGGTTTTGCAAAGATTTAAGACAAGTTGTGTAAAAAATCATTTCTTCCTCATTTAGGGTTGATTTCATCCAGATGAGAAGTCATGGAAGGAGTGAGAATTTCATGAAAACAATGCTAAATGGATTCCTTATAGTTGATTTAGCTAAAGACAAGTAGTGGTTTCATGAAAAGATCAAAGATAGACTATAAGGATTTTTAAGGTTCAATGGAGACTTTGTAAAGCAAACCCTTGAATAAGTGGTTTAAATGAGTGTTTAATATTGTATCTAAGTTCTAGAAAGCTTGTGGAAGCCCTTGAAAGGAGTGAAACCAAGTGAATGGTCAAAAAGTTTCATTAAGGTAGCAATTTTCTCTTTAATGCATTATGTTGTTTTATAATGTTCTATGATGATATATGACTTCCCATATTGCTATCTTGATGATTGCTGATTGTTTTGGCTGAAAATATATAAGGGATTTGGCCACGAGATGTCCATTTTCAAAGGAAAAACTCTACTAAAATTTTTATGAAATTATATGGCCCATTATGTCTTTTTATTGAATGTTTGATATTTGATGACATGTATGCATAAATTGAGATTGCTATTGGGATTCTATGAATCTCATCATCCCTAAATGACTAACATGCTAGGAATAAGTTATGGCAAAGCCTCCAAGAAAGAGCAAGGAAAGGAAGAAGAGATTTATAACTAAGATGACAATCTTGACCATGATGTTCTATTTTGAATTATTATGTAAATTTATGTGTGTTGTGTAAATCTATATCTTGAGGTCATGATGTCTCTTTAGGATTCACATAATGTTTAGTACATATTTGGAACAAGAAATGTTGATGTAAACATGTAGAATTTATTTGGCAACTTACATTGATGAAAAGGTTTATTTTGACAACCTAATGGTAAAGTCAACATTGTTTGGCCACAACAAGACAAATTAATTATTTTATAAAACTAGACAAAATAAGCTTTCCATAGAACTAGAGAACACTTAAATTAGATTAGTGTACTAATTATTATGAATTTTCAAAGTTAATGTTAGAAAATTGAAAAATAGAGGAATGACTAAATGAACAGTAAACTATGTGGAATTTTAAACTATTTTTAAAGACTTGAATCATGTTGATATGATTTTTTTAGAATTTGTTATGAATTTTCAAAATTTGATTGGTAAAAGGATGATGCTAAATGAACAGTACCACCGAAATTGAAAATTTTTTGTTTTAATCTTTTAATTGATTTAATCTTCTAAACATGCTTAAATACACTATATAATAGCTTAATATATAGGAAATAAGGTCAAAAGTTAAGATGTTATATTATACACTATCATTAGAAGAAAGTTTTATCTCATCCATCTTGCTCTTTTGCGCAAGTCTATTGACATAAAAATAAAATACTATCTCTAGCAAAATTTGTTACTCAAGCTTTGACATATTTTATTTCAAAACAGCTTCCTTATCCATCTTTATTATATGACATGGTTCACTATGCTCAGTGTGGCATCATTTGGGAGGAAAAATGTAATTATAGAGTTGATGGGCCTTAAACCATCATGTTTTCTAGAAAGACCTCCTTTGGTACTTTATATCAAGTTTCAATTCTTGTTCTTTTTTAGATTGCCTGCTTTTCTTATTAATTTGTGAGTTCGACAATCATGCTGATTAAAATCCCGTTGTTGCTTTCACAGATAAGATGAAAATGAGCAATAGGGTATTCTTTATATTTTTTTATTTGTCTAGGATCATTGTTTTATTTCTTTTGTTGTTTGGATTCATTTCGCAAATGGGGTTCCTTTTTATTCTCTTTTCTCTCACTCTGTTGTCCTTTCCAGATTAGTATTGGTAATATCTGTAATGGTTTTGACATTAGTATTTATAGGTTAAGTTCAAGACAAAACCAAACTCATGAAAATGTGAGTTCCCTTTCTGTTGATGAAGTCTGCTAATGCTGTAACTACTTTTCTTTCCAAAATTCATTAATTCATGAGTTTTTGCATTTTGTATTTGCTTAGATTTGTGAATCTTTAACTTCAAATTCTTGTCATGCTTTTAACATAACAAGAGAGGTTAGTTTATAGAATTAACAGCTTGGAAATTGATTAATTGGTTTTATTATGTTCTCTATACTAAGTTTTTCCTTTGTTGCTGTCATACTATTCTATGTAGGCTATACGCGAGGGATCTGATGCAATCATTGCTGTTGGAGCTGATGAAACTCTTCATGAGGTGCAAATATTTTTTAATGCTCCCTCCTTTTTCTATACTATTTTTTTTCGCCTTGGTCCTATTTTCTAGTTTTTGTTTGTTAAATATGAGTATGTAATAATGATATAAATAGATGGATTGCTCGTCATTCGGAATACTATATAATTAGGGTCCCAAGTAAAATCATTATGTAAATTGTCTTGTCTGAAAGGACTCAACAAAAAACTTAGCCATGAGAATCAAAATCTATAGCCCCTTCATGGAATAAAAGTATATCAAAGTTGCTTCATTGTATTCTTCCATATATTGTTGATCAAAAATTTGAGTCGTCTAAAGAATATTTATGAGTTGAAATTAAAAAGAAGGCATAGACATGTATATTGAAGTATGGCCAAAAAAAAGACATGTTGAAGAACTAATGAACATCAATCTTTATACAACCAAGCTATATAAATGCATTGTAATATGTAGAAAAATTACTTTTGTCCTTTATAGCATTTGTAAGTAGACTCATGCTAATGAAAGTGGCAAGTTTTGTGATAAGTTGCTTTCTTTGATAGCTTATAGCTTATGTAAAATGATTTTGATCAGATATATTTGTTCATGTGCATTTCATTTCAGTTTGATTCTAATATATGTAATGTAACAACTTATAACATTTTCCATGTATTAGACTCTAATTATGTCCATTATTATATGATTAGAGACTTGACTGCATAAAAATAGTAAAATAGAAATTTTCACTTAATGGGTACTATTCATTTGGCTAATTCCATTTTACTTGTCAAACTTTGAAAATTTATAATTAATTCTATGACCCAATTCATTACATGGAAAGAAATAAGAAACAACATTTTATGGTCCAATTCATACAGTTTATTCCTCAAATATTCACTATATATTTGGCCATTTCATAACTTCCCAAGTTTTGGCCTTACATTTTAAAATTCATAACTCATGATATCCTAAGCCAAATCATGCATTCTTTCTATCATTGGAAAGCCCTGTATATCTACTATTTTGGCATATTTTTATCATACATTTATTCTACTAGAATAGGGAAGAGCACTAACTTAAATTAATAGGGGTCAGAGCTAAACTTTAACTAGAATAGTTTTAATAAAACTTACATATCTCTCATTATATAGCTCTTTACTCCCAAATTAGAGGCATCTTAAACCTAAGACATAGAGCTTTCCATATATATAAACCATTAAAATTTTAGAGCTCTACGTGATTTTATATTTTCTTTTAAATCAACCATTATCTATAGTGGGAGTTCCAGTTTTACTCATATTTCCTTATTCTGAACCCTAACTTAAAAAATTCATAACAATTTGCACACACATCCAAAGAGCATATATAGCACATAAACAAAATACCTTGCTTTGAATATTGATGTCTTTTAAATTGGTTAGTAGTAGCCTCATGTTTTATAAGAGTCAAAAGCATATGTACATTGAATTAATGATTGCAAATGCCTTTATCCTCATTTATAGGGATGTAAATGGCATTACATTACGTGGATTACTGCGTTTGGTTTGCCAAAACTTAAGTAATTCAAATTGCATGTGTGAAGCTACATGTAAAAGACTTCACATAAACAAACCTATGTAATCTAGATTATATGCCCTATAAATGAAATAAAAATACCACAATACTCTTTATCTTAAACAAAATTACAACCCAGGCAACCTCACCTTGTGTGCTCCTCCTTCCCTTCCATTGGTCTCTCTTCCACCTCTATACTAGATCTACAACCTTCAGCTCCAGTAACCCCCACCTTTCCAAATCTAGTCCTCCACTAACCTCCACTACATTCGGCATCCTCCACCTACCTCCATTAGGTTGGATTTCTCACTAGATTTAATTTCTCACCAGGTTCGATTTCATCCTTTGGCTTCAATTTCTTCTTATGACGGTGATGATTCTAGTTCTTCCTATGACAATGTTGTGATACCTTTGAGCTTTTGTCCTTTTCAACAATGACGATGATTCATTTTTTGTTCAATCAGTTTCTTGTTCATTATCCTCTTCCAAAATGGGTTTCGGCTTCTACTTCGATCATTTAAACTAATTCTAGGTTTGGGTTCTTGAATGGGTTTTATTTTCAGTTTCTAGTTCTATCCTATAGATCTAGTTCAATCTATTACCCCTAGTATCATTGACCAATGACAGAGATAGCGGCGTTTTGGACGGAGATGGTAACGCCAGGAATAAGGAATAAGAGGAGGGGAAGGATTTTTTTTTCCAGTAAAGGGGCATTTTTTTGTCTTTTTCATTTTTTTGGTTTTTAATTAAATTTAGAAAATAAATCTATTTCCTACATCTTAATATCTTACTAAATAAACTCTCATGTATTTTGTTTACATTCCTTCCCATTATATCTCTAAATCCCTTAATAATTGAACCAAATGGGCTATTAGTGATGTCTTAAAAATTAATGTTAGTAATTTTTTTTTTAAGAACTATCATGTATTCAGTGCTTTTAGCACCAATTCAAGTATTGTCGAATTCAAATAAAGTTAGTTCTTCCAATACAATATTTTCCATTCATAAAGTTCTAAGTTGTAACCTTATTTAAGAGTTATCAAGTCACTTACACTCCATTCAACAATAATTAGTTAATATTAAATTTACTAATAATTAATAAAATATAGAAAAGCAATCAACAATTGGAGGGAGGAGTTGAAATAATTGGAATAAAAGATTATTAGTTGTGCACTTGAATTACTTTTATAAGATAAAATATAAAAAAGTCTTCATATTGATATATGTGAAAAAGCAATTTATTTTAAAGTTCTCATAGGTGTGAGAAAAATTTTTGTATCTGTGTACTTCTTTTTTTGGCCAAGTTTATATCTATATATCTCAAAAATTACAAATAAAAGGGTCTTCATATTTAACTCAAGAATTATAATTTGAATCAACTTTTAAATATTAAATTATTGATTGGGTTAAATATTGGATTTGAAAAGTAATTAAAACTGTTATGCTTCACTATTGATATCTTCCTACCATTTGGTACTTCCCTTTTCTTTATGGCTTGGTTTCCATAAGTGAAGCAAGCATATGGTAGACAAAAAAAAAATGATTACAAAATGAAATGGTTAAAAGCAAGAAAGAACGAAAGAACATTATTTATTGCATATCAGTGTGCATATACACATATAGAATTATTATATCTGTATAACATCAGGAAAAAAAAACCTTGAATATTGGCATTGGTGTAAAATAAACACTAAATTTCTTGTGCTTAGATGATGACAGTATTGAATCAAGTGTTTTAATGATTCCAAACCAACTTTCTAGAGCTTGGAGAGAAGATATCAAAGATGCACAAATGATCTCAAGTGGAGAAATTCAAGAAAAACTAGCACAAGAATAGATGTAGAATCTACAACCATGTTTAAATTGAGTAAAAGACTTTGAATTGACAAAAAGATGTTTTAAAACTATGATTCTATGTTAATCCATGGAATATTTGAAAAACACCCACTAACAGACGAAGCTTGAAACGTTTATACTGATATGCTATTTTGAAAATTTGAACTTTGGCTTTAGAAATTCAAATTTCATATTGAAAATGAACAAGTCTGAAAAAAGCCTTCTCTGACAGACGAACTTTGACTTTAGAAATTCAAATTTTGAATCTTGTCTGAAAAGAGCCTTCTTTGACAGACGAACTTTGGCTTTTGAAAATTTGAATTTCAGACAAAATACAACTTATGAAAAATGAAAAATTCATCTGAGGATATGTCAAAGTTCATCTGAAAACTGAGTTTGGAAAGAGCATCAAAGTGGTTCATTGACAGAAGAACTTTCAACATGAAAATTTGAATCTCAGAAACAAAGCTTGTGAGTCTGTTATGATGATATGTTGATATACGAATGATAGTATTCGAAAATTCGAACTTTGAAGTAAGTTTGAAAAGAGGCCTCTCTAATAGACGAACTTTGCATTTTGAAAATTTGAATTTCGAATAGATGAACTATTATGCCTTATTAAACTGCCCACTGACAGACAAATTTTGGGTACCAAAATGCGAACTTCGAAGGTAGTATAGCAATTTGGGATTACTGTTCACACTTTTAAGAAGAGCTTTCAACTTAAAAATTCATATGTTCCAACATAGAAGCATTTTTCAAAGATCAAAATTTGAACTTTGCTTCATGACAGACGAACTTCGAATGTTCAATGTTAAAGTCTTTAGCTTTTTGGTTTCTGCGAAATTCATGTGTTAACCAACCAAAATTCGAACTTTAAATTATTAGAAGTATTAAATGCGGTTGGTGAACGGATAGTTTTTCAGAGTAACCATTAGGTAACTTCTCCAATGGATAGATTTTATCTCTATTATATAGTTAAGACCTAAACCTATAAATATAACATTATTTGAAGTTGTGAAAAATGATTTTAACTTGGTATATACTGAAACTCTGCCAAATCATCAACTCAAAGTCTCCTACTCTCACATACTTCATTTTTTGTATTCCAACTTTTATATACATTCTGATTAAGAGAGTTTATCTATTATAAACATTCTTATCTTCATCTGGAAGAAAGATTTTTTTGTGAGGAGATATCACAAAGGATTGGGGAAGCACTTAGTTAGAGTACAAAGAGAGAAAGTGTGAGCTATAAAACAGAGCATCATAGGTGTACTGTGGCATTCGCAAGAAGCCCACTGAATTCTTGCAAAATAGTGAAAAATCTCAAGTGGTAGCTTGTGTAACGTCCGGCTGCTATTCGGGATTGACGATTGTCCCCACAAATCAACACAAGCCCTTTTGGTGTGCTTTGTCCTCACTCACACACCTCCTTCCCAGGAGGTCACCCATCCTATAATTGCTCCAGATCAATCACGCTTAACTGATGAGTGCTTAAGGGAGATGTTACTGAAAAGGTAGGTACACCTTATTGGTATAGGTAGTACCTATCAATTCCTTTAAGCTATCCTTAACCCTATAGTCCCTATACCCATATAGTCTTTGGATCCCTCTCATTCTGGTATGTATTCAATTCCTTCATATGCCCCTTCCGCTTAGAAGCCTGCCAGGAGCCGCTCCTTGTCGGAGCCTCATTACTTTATCTGACCCCTACTTTTCTTGCACTGGCAATCACTCCCCGCCCTCGTCAGCGCCCGGATGTCACATGCCCACCAGCTTCCGCTTGGTTCATCCCCAAACCATACCGTACTGAGAGAGGCTGGGCTCTGATACCACCTGTAACGTCTGACCACTATTCGGGATTGACGACTGTCCCCACAAGCCAACACAAGCCCTTTCGGTGTGCTTTGTCCTCACTCACACACCTTCTTCCCAGGAGGTCACCCATCCTATAATTGCTCCAAGTCAAGCACGCTTAACTAATGAGTGCTTAAGGGAGATGTTACTGAAAAGGTAGGTACACCTTATCGGTATAGGTAGTACCTATCAATTCCTTTAAGCTATCCTTAACCCTATAGTCCCTATACCCATACAGTCTCTGGATCCCTCTCATTCTGGTATGTATTCAATTTCTTCATATGCCCCTCCCGCTTCTAAGCCTGCTAAGAGCCGCTCCTTGTCAGAGCCTCATTACTTTATCTTCATTACTTTATCTGACCCCTACTTTTCTTGCACCGGCGATCACTCTCCGCCCTCGTCAGTGCCTGGATGTCACAGCTTGAGAACTGGACATAGGTCAACATTGAGAGACCGAACCAGGATAAACATCTGTATCTTCCCTTCTCTATTACTACTTTTACTTGTTATTCATTTATACTCTGTTTTACTGTCACCTTTGCTTTCTTCACTTTATTGATATTTTGCAAAAAATTTTAATCTTCCCAATTCACCCCCCTCTTGGGAAGCCAGTATATCTAACAGGCAGAACATATTTGAGGATACAATAGAGAATGGCAATACTTTTTTCTTTCTTTCTTTTTTTCTTTTTACTAGGAAATGGTAAGACTTCTTCAAATTCCTTTTTTGAAGCTTCTTTGTAGATGAAACCAAATGTGACTGTACCGAAAATATGATAATGCAAGAGATGAATATTTCAGCAACCAAGATTATAATTGAAAGCATTGAAGACACAATGCAACAAGTGATTGGGAAACCAAATGGAAAAGAACATTCAGCAACTAAAATTTTATTGTAATAAAAAAAATACATGGTAGCATGCATTTGGTCTTAATGCATTACACATTCAACATCAATACTAATAAATTGTAGAAAAATGTATTAATATATTCCAAATTCTTTATCAATAAATTCTTAATAATAGCATATGATATACATATTGATATGAATATCGTATATTTCAATTCAAATATATACCATCCTAATAATTTGTAAAAAATGTATTAATAACCAAAGAACAATTAATGTCGGCATCCTGCAAGACCAATTCTATCTATTGAATCTCATCGAGCATATTAAAACCCAGCATTTTTGAAGGCCGAACCACACTGACTCTTGTTCTCTAAGTAAAACGGAGTGCGTTAATGGTACATACAACATCATATTTGGCAACCATGTTAGCTCTTCATTTACAATCAAATTGTTAGTATTAAATTTGAAAAGCTCAAAGACATGAGATGGAGCTATTCATTAATGATTCACAAAAGCGTAGAAAACAGATAAAAGATATCTTTTGGAAGGAATTGAAAAATAATAAAATAAATCCATAATATTCTAAAAGATTAACCCTTAAGAGATGGAAAGGGTTAAATATAAAATATCTTGGGGTTATCTTAAAATATCCCTAAAGAGATTAAAAATAAAATATTCTTGGGTCATCTTAAAAAATTTTAGAGTAAAATTTGAAAATATCCCTTGATTAAAATACATAATATGAAGAAAAAAATAAAACAAAATAAATCTAGGGATTATCTTTTAAAATTTTATCACCTTCCCTATTCACAAGATTTAAAAAAAATGATAAAGTAAAAAAGAAAAAGGAATTAAATCATCTAAAAGTGACTAAATAAAAAAATAATAATAATAGAAAATCTTTAAAAACCTTAAAAAAATGGAAGTCAATAATTTTTAAAAAGATTATGAGATCAAATTTTAAAATATTTTAAATTAAAAATTAGAATGGCAAACTCCTCTATAAATAGAGAGCTTTGGAGCCAAATGAGGCATCAACAAAATGGAGAGAGCTTTAGGCATCAAGAAAACCCAGAGAGCTTTAAGGAAGAAGAAAATAAAAGAGAAGAAGTACAAAGGACAGAGCCTGAGAGTTTTGAACGATCAAGTAGAATGAGGTAAGACTGAGGCATTAAACAGAGATAAAGGAAGGAAGAAGGTTGGATAAACTTACATACTACAATACAATTGCAAGTAAATTGTTTTATTTTCATTGAATCACTCTCAATTACTCCTCGCATATCTATTTCCAAATCTATGCTTGTGTCCTTCTCTATATATATTCTCTATATATATTCATATGTTGTGCTTGTGTTATTATTCAAGGCGGGCCTTCGAAATCAAAGCATGATAATCAAATAAATTACTTGCCTTACAACCTGGTGTTATTAATAATTCAAATACTATCATTATGCCTTAAAATAAACAGCATAATTTGTTATTGTTTGACAACTTGAGCCTCACCTCTATGTTCTTTATTATTGGTGAAAGCCGCAAGGGATACTATTCTCTCCATGTGTAATTAGAGTGCCATCCAGTAGGTTATGAGTGATACCAATTTTTACTATAGCTACTTATACCTTTAAGAAATATAATCCCAAAAAAAATTGAAATTAACAACTTCCTTTGTTAAAAGTTCTCTTTTTCCTCACAATTTAGATGATAGCCATAAGGGATACCAATTGTTTCTATGTGCATTTAAAGTGTTATATAAAGGGCTATGAGTGATATTAATTTTCATCATAGAACTACTTATATCTTCTAGAGTCAATTTATAAATATTCTGAAATAAATATTTTTCCTACTTCAAATCTAAAATTGTTTCCAAAAGTAAAACACATGATTTTTAAAATAAAATAATAATAAAGTCTCTTTCTTGAAAAAAAAAAGAAATTAAATAATAAAGAAATAACTTTTCCTTTTTACAAAACTAAAATACACCAACCAATTGCAAAACTTGTATCTAAAAGACACTGATCAAGTGACATGTTTTTCTAATTCAAACTATATGAACATTGATCCCTCTTAAGAGTACGTAGGCCCTAGATTTTCATCCTAAGTCAAGTTTGCTTTATAAAAAGATATTATATTTTCTCTTTCATCTCATTTCTCTTTGGGTTTAGCAATAAAATGTAACTAATAAAGATAATTTATTTTTTAAAGCCTATTTAATAGAGTACAATAAATTTAGGTTAACTATTTTTTCAAACAGGTAGCGTAGGGTGCTAGACACATTCCCTATACACAACTGACTCCCAACCTAACTTTGTTCATAGATCATATTTTCTACATCTTTAGGTTTTCCAGAATTTCTCCTCGAAATTCTGATGGCGACTCCATTTTTATTTTTAGTTAAAAATCAGGTATGACACTAAAACTTTATTTTCATGTAATGACTTAGCCAAAATGCAGATCATTATGCGGCTTGTGTGGTGAACTGTACCCCTTCATTTTTTTCTTTTCCTTTTCCTTTTTTTCTCCTAAAATAAGCAATTTGTATATGTTGATAGAGGTTGCCTTGCCATATTAAAAGTTACTGTGTTATTTTTATCATTTGCTATAAAATTTTTTGTTTGAAATGTAGTTTGTATTGTTGATTTGTAAGGATCGAATAATTTGGTTGATTGTAATCTAGATTACATTGACATCTTGATTGCATGATACATGTGAACATGTAGGCTTCCAAGGAGAAAGTAGAAAAGAAAATCAAAATTTTTGTCCATGTTTTTTTTCTTTATTTTGTTGGGTTTTCTCTTTCTAATGCAGGTACCAATCCTTGCAGCTACTAGGAGAATGCAAGGAAAACTAAAAGGGTCCATAAAGTTATTCATAAGATTACTAAGCATGGACTTAGGTCTCTAGGTGTTGCAAGATGGGTCTACAAAGATAAATCACAAGAGGCGCAAACTTTATTTGTAGAAATAGGTACCTATAAATCCTATACTCCATATGCTATATTCCCTTAAAATTGAATCTTCTAAACCTATTTGTTTTTCTAAGGACTTTTCACTCAATCATTTGACGATAGCTAGAGGGATTTAATGAGACATATAGCTTGTGATAGTGTCAAATTGGAATTGTATCTATGGTCTTCAATTCTTCAATTGTAGAAATTGTAAAAAGGGAAGATATATTCGCTTAGCCTATTTTGACAAACATAGAAAACTTATGTTTTTTCTATTACTTAAGTTTCTCACTCTATTAGGAAGTATTAAAATTTTAAGTCTTGTAGCATATCGTCTCTAATATGTAAGCATATTAAAGGTGATACTAAAATGTTTGTCTTGGTGTACCTATGTTTTTATTTAGGATTTGTTTTGAAAATTTTAAACCTAGAGATAGATTTGTGCATGGACCATTATTTTTCTTAAAAAATTTTGCCAACTGCATGTTGAACATATGGACTTATTCCAACTTAATCATTGAAGTGGCATGCTCTTATTAAGGGTGTGAATGACATTCTCTATGTTGCTATATGTTATGCAGTGATAAATTACTAATTGGTGAATGCCTTGCCTTTTAACAAATTTATGGTGTCAAATTAATATCAATGAAATGTTGGTAAAATTGTCTACAGGACAAGTCGACACTGCAAGAGTGGCTTAGATCAAGGATTTGTACATTCCAAGTTTGATATGTACTCCCTAAAATGACAATGAATTAAAGATTAATCTATATATAACAATGCATTTATATAGCTTAGTTGTATAAAGATAGATGTGCATTAGTTCTTCAATATACCTGTCTATGCCTTATAGTGAGATAGTCAAATGTTGGCAACAGGCACAAATGTTGCAAACCCCATTGATATTTGCAGCAAATTGTAATCATTTACCAAACTGTAGCATGTTATTATCATGGCTTGATTCTTGATGAAGAAAATACAAGGAAATCTCATGGTATAGCTGTGGCATGTTATTTGGGTCTTGCTTTTTAAGTTTTCACTAAATGACGCAATAGTCTTTTTGATTATGAACATTAAACTACCATCTCTTTAACTGCATAAATACAACAATGCATTAAGATATTACTTATGTCAGCTATTCCATAAAAAATACTAGCTGATATATGCAAAAATTTGTCTTGGATTAATATATGCATAAGGCCATTAGCTAATATTAGTGCAGACAAAATAATTCGAACACTAATGGTCTAAAAATACAATCAATCTAGATGAAACATAAGAAAAATAGATATAATTGAAAATGCATCATGTAATGAAGGAAATGTGGAGGGATATCCAATGATTGATTGTTTAAATATATATTTGCCTAAGCATTGTGATTGATCATGTTTTCCCCCATTGATTATTCTAAAGCAAAATTGCTATCATAACTTTCATTATTTTCTCCACAATTCAGCAGCATATTATATAACAACAATAAGCACTAAAGTATTCTGCTAAGTTTACTAGAAAATAGTTTCATTTTGTTTTTTATCCCGTGAAGGTGAAAGAAATGAAAACCAAAGCACTAATATTCTTAGGTAAAACATTTTCTGATCTCATCTTTGTGTTCTTGAGAATCCCATCCTTCCAAACAAAGGCATGTAGAATATCTAAAAATTTAATTTGTTAGATCTAGTATTTGACAATAGATTGAGTCCTTAGTTTGGTTCTTAATCATTGATAGAAAATTCATCGAAGTTCTTATTCTGTTATTAAAATTTGATAGTAGATTAAGAATTCAGTAGTAATTCTAACAAACATATTTCTTGATAACATTTTTTGTTAATGATTATAGATTATTCATATTGTATTATAATACGTTTTGGCTTTGAAATTGAAATTTGGACTTCTCAAGGGATCCCATGGGAAATTTTGATCAGTTCAAGAATTTCATCAGGTCAAACTTTGAGATGTGCAAATGGATAAGCCTGTCAATTGTTATTGTATAAGTAAACATTTCTCTGTCTATCTTCTCATTTTCTTGCTCTTTAGATTGTGACATTTTTTTGTTAATGGTTACTGTACTGCATAGATGCTCGTTCAATGAAGGATTTAAGAAGTAAATAAAAGCTTTCATGATCCTTGGTATGACTAGTATTTATTTTTGTTTAAACTTTCATTTAGTGAAAACTATGGACTTAAATGCTACATTGAAAGTATAAAATTGCCTGTAAGACAATTATTGTAGACATGCCACTTTATGTGGTTGATCTATGAGACTTATGTTCTAGAACTCTACCTCATGTTACATCTATGTAATTGGTCTAGATTCGTGACTGCCACTTCATGTAACATCCACATTTTCAAGACTAGGTTTAAAGGTAAGAAAAGAAAGTGTTCATTGTTAAGACAATGTTTAAAGGATATTTATAACGTACCTTGTAAGAATTTACAAAAAGAAGTAATGGAGAATATATCACATGTGAAATATTGAATGAATGTTACAAGGGGTAAAATGGTAATTTCACATGTTTTGTTCTTGGAAGGAATTAATTGCCCTTGAGGTCCTTAGTAAGAATGAAGTTTAGTCCTTAATTGAAATAAATTCCAAATTTTATCCTAAATTGGAAATATTTCAAAAATTTTAGAAAAAAGATATATATATTTATATATATGCTAGAGCATGTTAGAAGTATAAATTGAGCTAAAATGGTACAGTTAAAAAGTGATACTGTCTACAAAATACAAAGGAATAGAATAGTAAAAGAAAAAGAATTATAAGCCCTACAGTAAAGGAAAAGGAAAAAGATATGTGAGCTCCATATAAAGTATTGTTTGGGAAGGAATTTTCCATCCAAAATTATAAGTGCATGTCTCTATTGAGGGAAGGAATATAGCTAAACTTTATTCTCTCTAAATTGAAGATAAAAAAATTTCCAACTTCCAAAATTATAACCTTTCGTAAATTTTCTTGAGGTAGAAGATTTTTCTTCTATTTTTAATTTTATATTTTTGAAGTATAAAAATTGGTTCATTGGAAAAATCATATTCCATTGCAAGAGCATGACATATTCTTTCACGTAAAATTATGGAATATTTATTCTTAATTGAACTTTTTTGCCCTTAATTTAGTGGCTGCTTTTTATTGACAACAATTTGTGAAAAGCTTTTTGTTTTTGAGGGTGAAGTTTGTAGTGGCAAGTCTGTTTGTTTCTTTCTTGCATTTGCCAAACACATTCATCATTACTTTTTTTTTGGACAATATGTAGTTAGCATTAGCTTGAATTCTTTGTATGATTTGTTATATTTGGACGTAAGATTGAAGTATCTCCTTGGAAGGGTAAACTACACACTAGATATTCTATCATAACATAAAGTCACCTTATACAATCTATCATAACAAAATTGTTTATCTTATTGAATGTTGCATTTTTTTGGGTTCCAAAGTAACAAAATTTTACTATGCTTTTCCATTACAATAAAGTTACATTAGTTACTGAGTTGCTTAAGGACATTCATTTAAACACTTGAATGGAGGCTCTCTGTTGGAATTCATCCAATAAAATGCTTAAAAATTTAAGGTTGCATACAACACATTATCATACCTTACATATATTATTTTCCATGTAGAATAACATATATATATATAATGCTAAAATGAGTTAATTTAGGGCTTGAATCATTTAAAGACTAAATGAGAAAATTGGAAAATTTTAAAACTACTTTTGGTAACTTGATTTTTCCTGCTAAAATTTAAAAAATTATAACTAATTCTAAAAAAATTATACAAGAATCATTGAATTCTCTAAAAGTAGCTAAAAATATTTCCTACATGGAAAAATATGCAACTGGGATTTAACTGAGCCAATTTATACAGTAAATTTGTCCAATTTCTACTATTCATTTGGTAAAAATTATTTTTCCAGATTTTGTGACCCATTTTCAAAAATTCATAAATTCTAGCACACACATCCAAATCAAATGATATTTGTCTCTTTGGAAAGCTCTCTATGTCTACTTTCTAGAAATATAAAAACTTGTATAGAAAACTAAATCTCAAAAGAAAAGTAATTGTATAGTCATCCAGTGCTCATATTGGACAATTTTGCATTCCAAATTTCAAAATAATATCATAACATTCATACATAGCCCAAACTTGTCCCAACTAAATTCATAACATCATAAGGCACTCAAAAGATCATAAGAGCAGTAACACATAGCCTCATGGGTTAACATAATATTCTATGCAAAATGCAAGGTAATATATTACAAATTCAGCTAAAACTTTAGTCTTTATTAGCTTTCTCCTTGCTTCTTGTCTTCTTGGAGATTTTGCAATCACTTGGGCCTATCATGTTAGTGCTTGAGAAGCGAGATTTGGGAATCTTAGTAGCCATTTTATTTCATGTAAATATATCATTCAAGTTTCACAAATATTTCACATATAACCACATAAACCATTAGAATATCATATTGTTAAATAGAAATTTCGGCAGAGTTTTCTCGTAGAAAATGGAAATCTTGAAGAATAAAACCGCTGATTTTATAGCCAAAATAGGTCACAAATCAATACAAGAACAATATGGCAGCAAGATATAATCATAGAAATAACAAAGAATAACATAATGCAATAAAATAAAACAAGCTACATCTTGAAGAACTTTGAACTTTCCCAAAGCTTCCACAAGCTTTCTTGAACTCCCACAAGTCCTAAAACATCATTAAACATCCATTTA
The DNA here is from genome assembly GCA_026686845.1 of Adenanthera pavonina. Lineage (NCBI taxonomy): Eukaryota > Viridiplantae > Streptophyta > Magnoliopsida > Fabales > Fabaceae > Adenanthera > Adenanthera pavonina. The sequence goes on along the minus strand of JAIVEN010000019.1, from coordinate 1,164,515 downwards.
ACCTACTAATTCAAGGAGTTATCTCCTGAAATGCTTAACAAACCCTAAATATTCATATTTTTTATCTTAAACTTTTTCTTCAGTTCAATACTTGCTTTTAGCTAATTTAGATCCAAGGAATCAATTTTCAACATCAAATCATTGAAAATTCAACTCTTTCCTACCTATATATACTAGTCAAAATTCAGGGTTTATGGAGGAAAGAAGAAAATTTTCACAACTTGCTTCAAATCATGCCAAAACTTATTTTTGTTGCCATAAAGTCAAGGTTTCTCTTAAATTTGTGGCATGAAAACACCTCCTTCCTCACATCCATGCTTAGGCCGAAATTCAAAACTCAAAGGTAGAAGAAGAAAACCCCACTAAACTAACTCAAACCACATAGATTCAAAGGAAACAACAAGAGATTATAAAAGCATTTTCTTCCTGATTTTCCTTGATTTTTCTTCATCCTTTTCTTCCTTGGCTTGCTCTTCCTTCTTGGTGGTATTTTGTGTCAGGTTAGCTAGTCACCTAAGAGGGGTGTGAATTAGATGATACAAGGTTTTCACACTTTTTTATGAACAACCCAATTTCACTAAGAGATACAGCAAAATAGGGGTGAATAGAGTATGATAAAGTAGATAGATGAAATGAGAAAATGAAGAGGAATAAACAAAGTTTATCCTGATTCAGACCAACCACTTGGCCTGCATCCAATTGTCAAGCTACTATTTGAGATTTTCCACTATATCCCACAGGTTTAATCTGAACACTTGTGAAGTCTTAGTACATCCCACAAGTTTCAGTAGGCACTTGTGAAGTTACTCTCCCCATAACCTTACAAGATGTATAATTTTCTTAGTATTTCCTCACATAAAGATTCTACCTAGAAATTATAGAAGAAAACATTACAGAAAAGAAACTCTCTTTAAGAGTAAATAATATATTGAAACACACTCTAATGTGATGGATTTTGAATTTGAATACTAACATGGAAAGATTTTATCCATTGTAGCAGTATTTTGGCATATATATGCTTAATTTCATTACCCATAAGTTTAAAAAAGGTTCTATTTATATATTTATAGCTTAACTACTTGTTGGACATAAAATCTATCTATTAGAAATAAGTTCTAGTCGTTACTCTACAAAATAGTTGTTAAACAACCGCATTAAATGTATTTGACACATCAACATTCGAATTTTTAGGCCCAACAGACAAATTTTGTAGAGTCAATGTGTTTAACGTTAAATCTTGAAATTTGAATTTAAGTAAGCAAAATTTGAATTTTGAGCTATGATAAGAATTTCAAGGTTAGCTCAAGGCTTGAACATTTGAACTTTCGTGTTGGAAGTGTATTTGTTGGGTTTGAACAATTACTTCAAGTTTTCATAATACACTTGAAATTTGAATTTCAGAAACTGAAATTCAAATTTTAGAGACCAAAATTCAAATTTCATAGACTAAAATTCATATGTCAGAGGCATGTTTAAATGACACAAAAGTTCTCACTTTGAACTTCACACTTTGAAGCTCAAAGTTCATCTGTCAGTGGCTATGACTTTGAACTCACTTTGAACATCACCAACAGTCAAATTTCAACTAAGTTTCATGTGAATTTTGCACACTTTCACTAATTATGCTTAATTTGAAATTCAAATTTTGTAATCAAAATTCATTTATTAGAGAAAAAACTTGATAACTTTGAATTTTAACAAGTAAAGTATGAATTTTGCACAAAATAAACATGAATCATAAGCAAAATTCATTTGTTAATGAGAATGTTCAAATCTAATAAGTTTAAACTCATGCTAATATTTAGATTTACTCAATCTAACTCATTTAAGACATATGGTAAAAAGATTAAATAAATTTCAAAGATTAAGCCACCTCAAAACTTAATTAGTGAAAACAAAATATAACTAATAGTTAGGTCTTTAAAAGTTAAGCTCCATTTTCACTTGGTCATTCTCATTCTTGGTATAATCCCTTCTGATCTTCTATTCTTGAAGCATCTTTTTTCTTCTTATTCTTTGAGTGAGACATGATGTTAATTTTCTTTTCTTTATTCCAATGCCCATTTTTCCTTCTTGGACAATCCTACATTTAAGTATTACACTTACAAACCAAGAAATTTAGTCCAATTTATATATCCAACTTATATTACAAAGTATAAAAGCACAATGAATATGTTAGTATATAGCATAATATATGTATTAAACACAATTAAATACACTCTAATACATGTTTTACTTCTTTTAGGAACAATATATATGTGAAACATATATGATACATTTGTTTTTGATTACTTTACATTTGTCATCATCAAAAATTATATTATATTAAACCTAATAATTTCCCCTTTTTGATGATGATAAATCACTAATGATAATTAGCAAATATGATGTAGTTCATTTCAGATAATTTCATATTAAGCATATGAATATTTTTCACACAACTTCTCCCCTTATTTGACATCAACAAAAAGGTTTGAAGAAAAATTCTCCTACAATTCTTCTTGACCTATTTATGAGGTTGTACTAGTAAGCACAAATATTTATGGTTTTTTCAAGCACACATGAAGGCACAATATGATATGCAAATCATCATCAAAACTTAGTAACATGCAAATTAAAAAAAAAGAGAAGAAATAACTTATTAAAAGGAAATGAGAATAAAAAAAAAGAGGCGGCTGCTAACTCTGTGGACGGAGGGCTTTGGACATAAGAAAGAAGAAAGGGCAAGGGGCATGTTTGGTTGTGCGGAAATGGAACAAGAAAATGCTATATAAACTAATTAAAATAAAGACAAAAACAAATGGATAAATAAAGATAAGGGAAAATCGGAAAGTTGAGAAAATGGATTTTCCATAAAATTTCACCTCTCTAATGACCAAAATGCCCCTTCAAAATTTTAATCTCCATGGATCATAACTTGTAAGAAAATGTTACATCAGGTAGATTATATTTCTAATTAAATAAAAGTAAATTAAATTTTGATACAAGGAAATTAAATTAATCATGAGATAAAATTTAAGTTCAAACTGGAGGAAAATTATTAGTCAAAATAATTAAAATTAAAATACTAAAAATAAATTTCCAAAACTCTTTAACAATTTGGCCCATAAATGGATCAATTCTGAATCATTTTCTTAATCACAATTAAACCACAAAAGACCCATAATCACATTGAGAATTATTAAATAAAATAAAATGGAAGAATTCAATTCTTGAAATAATTTGGAAAATAAAAATAATCAAAATTAAAGCTTAATTTCCTAAAATTATCCCAAAATCCTCATTTAATACAAATTAAGGCTAATTTACTAAATATCATCTAAATCACATAAAATTAGCCAAATTTCAATATTAAAAATGCTTAAATTAGGGGAATAAAAATAATAAAAATTCATAATTATCATAGTCCTACACTATTTAGTGTCGAGGATCATTTTCAATAAAGGAGGAAACTTAAATTTGATTACCAGGGCTAAAGCTCATGTAATGATAACTTTAATCCGTAGAAAGAAGCTCAACCTGGGTTATATCATTTTTCAGAGAATGATTAAGGCCAGAGACTAGAGAAAAGACTCAACTCTGCCCTATGCCTCCATTATTACCAAACTTCTTAAGTATAACAAGATTCAACACTTGAAGAAAGGCAAAGGAAAGCCCACGGAGGAATTCAAAGAAGAAGAATTAATGAGAATGGGCATAGAAAGAAAAGAAGGTATATGGATTCAAAAGGGGGCTGGAAAATTTGAAGATTTATTCTATGATGGGGGAGAGCCACATCAACAAGAGACTACCTCTAAAGCCACTCAAACTATCCAACCTAAACCACAGTCAACCTAATCTTAGCCTATCTAGCAACATGAAACTTCCATTACATCCTCCTTGGCTACCCCTAATACCATACCCGAACTGTATGATTGCTTATCATAAATGATGTTAAGTATTAGGGATGAACACATTGCCAAGTTTGCACACCTGCAACCTCAAATAACCGAGCTGGCCAAGAACCTGAAGGTGATTGCTGATGCCTATGATGATATTCAAAACTCTCTTCTAACCACATCAGTACCACCTCAGACTGGTACCTCTAAACCTCTCAAATCTGTCTCCTCTCAAATCCCAAGTCCTTTTGAAATAGGCTCTCATGATGCTACTGCTACTGCTACTATTGCTGTTGTCACTCTTCAAGCTTCAAGCAATGGAACTAGCCTTGGTCCATCCTTAGACTATGCTATGGACGAAGAAGCCACTCAAGTAAAGAGCTCTCATGAGCTAATGATGGAGGAAGCTACTCAAGAATCAATTCTATTAACCCAAGAGAGCAAGCAAATGGAGAAGCTTATTGCCAATCTTACAGTTACACCTTTATTCAAGCTACTCTTAATGGGGAAAGGGGAATCGTGTCTTATATTGACTTTGCTACTGTTGCACATGATGCTATGGTGCAAGCTCAGAAGCAAAAGCTAAATTAAATGTTCCCTCTACTAGCTCCTCAACCTCCATCTTCTAGTTGTAGACTCTTAGTGGAGCAATAGGCTAGGCTAGCTAACATCCAAAGGTAGGTTCAGGAATTAACTTCAACATTTAATGATGATCTTCCTTAGATCCCTCCCACAGTGCCCTTTATGCTAGTTCCTCTTCAGGTCATTCCCATGACCCAAATACCTCCTCCTTATATACCTACTCCTACTCTTGATGATGCCAAAAAGGAGAAGAAGAAAGCTGGGCAAACTGGAGAAGCTGCAACTGGACAAACTGAAACTGGACAATCTAAAGCTGCTGGGCAATCAAAAACTTATAACAAGAGGATTAAGCTCAAGGCCAAAAAGGAACAATAAGCTACAAAACCTTAGGGCTTTGATCTTTAGACTTTGTGATTTTGTCTTGGTTGTACTTGTGTTAGATTTTATATGATCAAATGTACTCGTTTAAGTTTGGGTGAATCTCTGTAGTGAACATGTTTGTATTAATAAAAATTATTTCACTATTTCCTTTTCTATTCTTCAACTCTGATACATGTGTTGTATTTATATTCGAATTTTAATGCATATGTTGAGGGGGAGCTCTTGGAAGCAAATTCAAATACTAATCGAATTTGCAAGTTGTTTTGTCATCATCAAAAAGTGGGAGAATATTGAATCAGAAGTTTTAATGATTTCAAATAACTAGAGTTTGAAAGGAGAATATCAAAGGAATGTGAAGCAATCAAGTGAAGAAATCCAATGAAGAACATGTGAAGATTTAATTTTTAGAATTTTTCAATTTATAACCTAGGTAAAATGCTCTGATTTTTACTTTTTTAAGTTACCACAATGTTTAAATATGTTATTTTAAGGTTATCAAATGTTAGCTTGTGTTAGAATTGAGAAATATTGACTAACAAATTAATTTTGTTATTGACTCATACTTATTTTGTGTAAAATTCAAACTTTGCTTAGTGAAATTTGAAATTACAGAGGTTTTATCTCTGATAGATGAATTTCAGTTCCGAAATTCGAATTTCAGGCTAAGCACTCTTAGTGAAAATGTACAAAATTCATATGAAGTTTAGTCAAAATTCGAATGTTTGTGAAGTTCAAAATAAGTTTAATATCACTGTCTCTAACTGACAAACTTTGAACTTCAAAGTGTAAATTTCAAAATAAAAACTTTTGAGTCTTGTTAGAATATGCCTCTGATAGATGAACTTTATAGTTCAAAATTTGAATTTCCCATAGGAAAACTTTTGTACCATGTTGAATGTGTCTCTAATAGATGAATTTTAGCTTCTAAAATTTGAATTTTGAATACACTGTAAAAATATGAAACAACAGTTTAAACTCAATAGATGCACTTTCAATATAAAAATTCGTATATTCTAACATGAGATAACTCTGACAAACTTCGAATTCAAATGTTACATCTGAACAAATGAATTTTGGAAGTTCAATGTTGAAGACCTTAACTCTCTGTCTCTACTAAATTCATCTGTTGAACACCTAAAATTCAAACTTTAGTATGTCAGATGCATTAAATATAGTTAGTGGACAGTTATTTTTGTAGGTCATTTCCTATTTAAAATTTTGATCAATTTAAGATTATGCTCTCTATCTGTCATTTTGAAATGTTTTGACCCTAAAATAGCATTAATTGAATATTTTGGTCCTAAATTATCATTTTCCCTAGTTAAAACAAAGGAACCATTGCTAGTTCAAACTATAAAGTATAATATATAGAAAGAAAGGATTTAATATACTTTTACCAAACTTTACATATTTATACTTAGTCATTAATTCATCGAAGAAAAAATATTAATAACATCATAATGATTAGTTAGTCCTTTTCCATATAGAAATACCTCGTGTGCTCAAGGTCTAAAACCTCATTATAACAATCACAAAGATAAAATATATATATTCTTGATCAACCAAGACCATGACGATTAGACTAAAAAAAAAATATATATATATATATATATAATAAAAAGCATACATTTCAATTTGATCCTCTTAACCATACTTAAATTTATGTCCAATTCAATCGATTAGTGTCTAAAAAAATTTGGTGTGAATAATCCCCTCATCAAACGTCACAAAAGTTTCAAATGAAGAAATCACCTCACAATTTTTATTCTCATCCACTACTTTTCCCAAGAATTCTCATAATGTAAATGATTGTATAATGGTAGAAGTTATTTTTATGTGTAGAACTCAGTACAAAAGAAAGCCACCTATCCAATTTACCTTTGTGATATACTAGAGTTATTTTTGTTTATTATGTGGCAGTCATTTCATCTTCCTTCGAGTGATTAAAAATGCTTTACAAATTATTTTCTTGCAGCCTATGAAAATATCAGTTATTATAATGAATACAACCCAAATCATTCCATCTTAAAAAATAAAATTTTTAAATTACAACAAAGGATACTTTTTTTTTTTCAAAGAACCAAATTGCTATTAGTATCAAATGGTTATCACACGGAAGAGAATCCATAGTTCAAATAAGAGAATTATGAGTTCAAAGAATATAAGCTTCATAGCATGTTAATAATTCTTCAAACTGTCAACTTTGACAAATCCAACTTATTTTTCCAACTGTCGTCTCGTTAACCAATGAACATAAGAAAAAAAGCATATATTAAGTAAAGACCATAAAATTTTTTCACCAACACAAACTATACCCAATAAAACTACACCAACACAAAGTATTCAAAGTAAAATTTCTAACTAAAAAGATGCAATAATAATGAATCTATCTTAGCGGAAATTATTAAAAATGTGTCAAACATTTTCATTCAAATATGAAATTATGTCAGCAGTACCCATATGAATGCAAGGCAAATAAACTTCCCCCAATCTTTGAAGGGTCTATTACCATTAATTTAGTTTCATATGAATGCTTAACAGGAGCTATTAACCAGTAGTTAGTGTCATTCCCTGAGTTAATATAAGGGAGGAAATTAGGTTTGTATAGAAAATTAATTACAAATGGGAACCCAAATAGTTGTTATAGTCTGAAGGCTAAGAAATTATAAATGGCCAACACATCAATTGGATAAAGAAAAAGAAATTCCAACAATCATATAACCAAAATCAACAAAGAAAATTATATATTATAAATGCACACAATGTAGTATCACAATTTGACATGCTGGCTTTGGCCATGATCATAATAGCTAACTATAATAAAAAAAGAGAAGCATAAAAAAGGAAAAACTTTAGACTGCTGGGAGGTATTAAAAATCAACAACAATATGCAGCAAATTAATATGTGTAAACCCAAACCCAACCCAACCCAGCTAAAACAAACGTATATAACTATCAAACCTTTTATGCCCATGAATTACCACCCCTGAACACACAGATTTCTCACAAACATTGAACTTCGAAGTTCGTCTATTCTAAAGCAAAATTTGAATTTTTATCTTTGACAAATGTTTCTATGTTGGAACATATGAATTTTTAAGTTTAAAGTTCTTCTGGTAAGTATGAACACTTGTTTCATATTGCTACAGTGCCTTCGAAGTTCGAATTTTGGTGCCCAAAATTCGTTTATCAGTGAGCAACTCAATAAGGCACAAAAGTTCTTCTTTTCAAAATTTGAATGTTCAAATACCAAAATTCGTCTATCAGAGAGATCTCTTATCAGATTTAATTCAAAGTTTGAATTTCTAAAGACTGAAGTTCATCTGTCAAAAGAGCATTTGAACAGACTTATAAACTATCTTTCCAAAGTTTGAATTTTTCAAAATCAAAGTTTGTCTATTAGAGGATTGACTTGGAACTCTTTTCAAACTTTACTTTTAGATGACCTTTGACATATCTTCAAATGAATTTTTCATTTTTTATAGATTATATTTTACCCAAAATTCAAATTTTCAAAGGCTGAAGTTCGTCTGTCAGATGAATCTCTTTTTAGACTAACATATTTTAAATCCGAAATTCAAATTTCAATTATCAAAATTCAAATTTTCAAAGTAATGCATTAAGTTTAACATTTTAAAATTTGTTTGTTAGTAGGTATTTTTCAAATACTTCATGATTAATATGAAAACACATTTTAAAACATTTGTGTGCAAGATCAAAGCCTTTTACTCATGTGAATAAAATGAGAAATCCTACATCTAATCTTATACTCATTTTTGGTTGGATTTATTCACTTGAGATCTTTTGTACATCTTTGATATCTTCCTTCCAAGCTCCAATTGGTTTAGAACAATCAAAATACTTGATTCAACAAGTTCAAGTTAACATGAAACAACTCAATGAGGTAGTTAAAATGATCTAGTTACTAGTTTACCTGATATTTTTTTTTGAGAAAGACGAAGTATGTGACGCTTGTCTTCAACGAAAGCAAGTTAAGCCATCATTTAAACCAAAGAATGTTGTCTCCACTTCTAGACCACCGTAGCTACTCCACATGGACTTAATTGGTCCTTCTCGTGTTAAGAGCTTTGGTGAAAATCTGTATCTGCTTGTGATAGTAGATGATTATTCAAGGTTTACATGGACTATATTTCTTCCATCTAAAAATGAGGTAGTTACTGTATTTGTTGTCTTAGCAAAGAAAGTGCAAAATGAGAAAGGTCTTTCTATTGTAACCATCAAAGTAGATCGTGGAGAAGAATTTGAGAATGCAAACTTTTTGGAGTACTATGAAGAAAATGGGACAGATCACAACTTCTTTGCACCTAGAATTCCACATCAAAATAGCATAGTTGAAAGGAAGAATAGAACTTTAGAGGAGATGGTAAGAGCTATGTTAAATGAGAAGAAGCTCCCAAAATACTTCTAGGCTAATGCAGTAAATACAACATGTTACATCATGAATATAACTTATGTTTGTCCTCAACTTAATAAAACATCATATGAGCTATACAAAGGAAAGAAGCCAAATGTGTCTCACCTTAACATCTTTGAATGCAAGTGCTTTGTTCATAACAATGGTAAGGAAAAATTGAGAAAGTTTGATTGATGAAGGCATATTTCTTGACTATTCAAATAGAAGTACATCATATAGAATGTGTAATAAGAAAACTCAGGTAATAGAAGAATCTGTGCAAGTAGTATTTGTGGAAACTGAAACTGTAATATCTTGGAATTTTTACTAGAAGTTCAAGACTAAATATTTTAAAATCTATGGGAATTTGTGAAAATGGGTATACACCATTTTACATGAAATAGGGCAAAGATGTTAATTATCTCGATTGGAAGAAAAAAAGGAGAAAATGATGATTTTGTCCCTGGAAAAAGAAAAGAAAAGAAAAAGAAAAAGAAAAAGAAAAAGAGAAGGGAAAAAATGGAAAAAAGGAGAGGTGGTGAACACATGAAGGTGTAGAAAAATTTATGAATTTTGGAAAAAATTACATTTAATGACATGAAAGTTTTAAAAATTATAAATTAGCCCCAGTCAAGGGCATTTTTGTAAATATGAAAAATGATTGTCAAAATGAACTCTCAATAAGTTAAGCCCAATGAAATATAGTATAAAATTTATTAAGATCAAAATAATATTTATTGGATAATTAGGGTTTAATATTAAAGTTTTCCCTAATAAAAGTCAGTTTGAACTGCAGGAAGAGGCAATATTAATTCAAAAAAAATTAGTAAACCTTACTAAAATATATTTTGGATTGAGATAATAATTTTGGACTAAAGGTAATGGTTGAATAACCTACAACAATTCAATGACAATTTTGGCAAAAATATTTAATCCGTACGGGTAAATTTAATCTATAAAGGGTATGTTAGTCCATAAAAGTTATTAAAGTATTTTTGGCCAAATTGAGGGTAGGACACGTCTAGAACCAGACCATGACCTATTTGGAATTAGCTTAAAAGCTTTTGAATAAAAGTAACCAAGGTTCAGTAAAAAAAAAACACATGATTTACCTTGCATTAGATCTCTTTCCTCTTAAGCATGGATGAAGCCTTCATTTTCAGCACCAAACATGTCTGAAACAGTAGCTGGACAAGAGGAGAAGCAGCAAGGAAATAGAAAGAAAAAGGAGAAGACTAAGAGTAAGTTTGGTTCTCAAACTCTCAAGATAAGCTTTTTTGGTTATTATCTTGATTATGTCTAAGTTTTGTGAAGCTTCATGGAGTATTTCTCTCCATTCTTGCTTTGTAAATGTGATGAAAGACCCAAGTAAAACTTGTCTGATTGAACCTCCAATGACTTGGAATGAACCACAAATCATGCTAGAATCAAATAAGGACACACGAACAGCAAAGAAAGCACGAGGAGAGGAAATATGTGAATATGAAAATGAAGAAGAAAAAAATGCACGAAAATAACAAGAAAATAAGAAAAATATATTGGTCAATGAGTTAAGACCCTAAGAGAACTCGTCTTTTAGAACCCTAACCTTGGGATACCACAAAGGAAAATCACTCCTTTGATAAGTCTAAGAATCTTCTCAAGAACATAAGGGATACAAGAGAAAACCCATAAGAAAAGAACAAAAGTTCAAAAAATTCATTCTCATTAATCTGTCCCCCCTAAAAGTACATAGGTGGCTCCTTATATAAAGAAATAAGGCAACCAAAACCCCAGGCAAAAATAAAAAATGAAAATTACAATAAAAATAAAGAAAATAATCAAATCTAATCAATCCTAAAGAAGATACCACAATCTAAATAAAAAGGAAATAAAATATTCCTCAAATCAATCAAAAGGTGGTACCTTTCTTACTTTAACTAATAGAAAATTCTAGAGCCTAAATTTTAAAAATAGGAAACAACTAAAACTTAATCTCCAAGACACAATCTTTGACCATAGGACTTATTTTTGGAAATTAAATTAAATAAATGAAAATTCCTAATAAAATTATATTAAAAACGTCACTATTCATGGTCACATGTAGAGCACATGATGTCTTCAAGTTAGCTCTTCCAAATGGGCTCCTTTTGGGTTTGGATCTAGACCTTGTATAGCTAAAAGCATTTTCATGCCTTTGTTCTCCTTTTTAGGGCTGTAACTTGAACAAAATAAGTGGGCTCCAAAAGTAGCAACTCTTGGATCAATCAATTTAAAATTTTCTTCATTGTTTTGGACCTTGCTCCAATCTTTGGGCTTATCGAGCATTGCAATGGATCCTTGTGCTTCAAAAATTGCTTTCCATGTTCTTGTTCAGCACCTTGATCAAGCTCTCCATGCTCCCCATTGAACTCTTGCAAGACACGCTTAACCCTTACTCTATCAAAATGGCACCTAGAGAGAGAGGGAAGAGAGAGCAATTGAGGCTTTGAAAAAACAAAACCATAAAAAAGGATGTATAGGTCTTAAGCAACAAGATTAGGCCATTAGATTGCAAATTAGTCGGGAAGTTATTTTTCTACATTTTTCTGAAATTTTCTACCTATTTAGGGTTTAAAAAGGAAAGTGAATTTTATAATTTTGACCCCAAAAATGGTCGATACAAGTGTGTTGTACAATAAAAACCTAAAGGAAATCAAAGTGAAAAGTTTAAGGTTTATTGCACACTTTGTGAATGAGGTCATGCAACCAATGAATTATGACATTGTTTTTTGATGTTATTGTTGAAGATTGTACCCTAGGCCAATCATTTTATTATGAACATTGTACTTCATTATGAAAAAGAAGGTGTTTTTCCTTTTATTATATTATTATATTATTTCAATATTTATCTTTATAATAATATCCTTGGATAAATCATTTTATTCTAAATGTCCCTAGTCAATCATCTTTGTGGGAACAATGATGAATTAAGGCTAATATGATTTTGATTGATAATTATATGATAATTATGTATTAAGATAGAAATCATAATCATAAGCTCTTGTTAGGAGATAGGCACTGGATCGACCCATCATGAGATTACTGCATGGATCAAGTTATAAGCATATTTCATATATAACTATATCACTAAGCCCTCAGACTTGAGATCACCATGGCTTTCTACATGGAGAATACTATACTTTGACATAATCAAAAGTCACCTTTAGTCGGGAGATCATAAAGACTCTGATTGGGCATAGTGGAACTCGTGTGGAGGAAGATGAATGGTCAAGATGGAATTTATCCTTCTAATTAATTGAGAAATATATCTGGGCCCCTCGATGAGTAAAACTGAGAAATATACGGCCATACTCGAATGGAAAAGTTTCCATTTGTTCTATTAGTCTACTCGGAGAACGAGAAAGTGATGGTCGAATAAAATGAGGATGACGTTTCCATGTCTCATACTTGACCTATATATCATGAGATAAAAGGGATGTGATTGGGTTATATGATAGGTTGCATCGGATCACTGATCTCATTTGATTTGGATTGCCACAATATCTTACTAGAGGCCACTTTTGACTAATGGGTCTAATAATGTTATTAGCCCACTGCCGACATCATATGGGTCTACAAGATCACACACAAGAACGGACCAACTGAAGCTAGAATGTCCAGATTCATTAACTCTAAAATGTGTCTAGATTCAATGAATTTAACATTCAATTTACGGTGATTAAATTTTATATATATATTTGATATATATTATAAAATTCAAAGTATATATATATGTTTGATATATATTTGATATATATTATATTTTTTTCAAAATATATGTATATTTTATTCAAATTGATTTAAATGAATTAGTTTTAGTTTTAATTCTATGTGGTAGATTTAAATTTAAACTAATGTCATAATTTAAATTTGATTTAGATTTGATTCTAGATTTATATTAGATAGTTGGCTTAGATATTATTCTATTAGATAGATTTAAATCTAAACTAATCTATTTAATTAAGATTTGATTTAATTTAAATAATTGATTTAAATTAATCAAATAATAAACCTTATCTATATAATTATATAGTTTTGGGTTATTAAAATATAGAATCGAGAAAGAGTTTCCACTCACCTTAGAGATTGAGCGGCTGAACAATCATACAGAGAAAGTGTACGGACGAATAGAGGTAGTACAGATGAACAGCGAGACTGTACAGACGAATAGCGGGACTGTACGGATGAACAGTGAACTATACGGATGAATAGCATGACTGTATGGACAAACAGTGAAACTGTATGAACATATGGATCTTCACAAATAGAGGCGCTAGCACACTATTTGAGTTGGGCTTACTATTTGTGTGGATACCGGTAGAGGGAGCTGATTAGGCACGTCAGTTCTTAGGGTCCGATGGTAGAAAAAGAATGCTAAAGGGATGCACTAGTGGTAAAATTATTTCTACATCTCAATCTAAACAACATTGATAGATCCATGGGAGGGAATTCGGTGGAGTTTTCACTACGTGTACACCAAAATTTGCAACAGTGGCATCAAAGCCATGTCAATGGTTGTTTAAATTGAGTTCTTGAGTGAATATGATCACATATATGTGATATGTGTGTGAATTATATTCTATCTAATTCGTCTGAATCTAATTTCTATATGCAAGCGAGCTATGGATTTTAGAATCGATTATGAATCTATTTCTGTTTTCATATGTTACATGGGTAGATTAAAATCTGTCTCTGTTTTGAACATGACATGATTCAAATTTGTTTCATATATGATTCTTTTTTCAAATCCATTTTGTATGTGATACGTTTTCAAATCTGTTTTGTATATGATGCGAAACATGTTTGGTAGATGCGATTAGCATCAATATTAGTAGGACTGCCATGGCTACCTAATGCTAGCGCAGCATAATCTAATTTAACACTAAAATCACAAAGTTTATAGCTTTTCATATTAGCTGAGATGTTTGTGATATAGATGATGTGATTTGTTTAAATTGAATAGGTATGGTGCATGATATGGCCCTAGGACAAAATTGTATTTTTTTTAAATACGGCCTGCATGTCGTGCCTCTCTCTACATCCTGGATGTACATTCTCTTCTCACCTCACTCCCCTTGGAAGTTCAATCGAGGTTTCTTTATGTAGATAAGTGTTATATTAAAAGATTCCTTTCATTGAATCTCACCCATTTTCAAATGTCTATTATTATAGATCTAAGTTATGGCAATGCTTCCCAAGAGGCAAAAGTGTTAGGTTTAGTATAGTATAATTTTTTATGGTGACAAATATAGAGTAATAAGGAACAAATGCATCATATGTATCTAACATATATAATGTTCCTTAAAGAAGTAAAATGTGCATTAGCATGTGTTTAATTATGTTTATAATATATATATATCATGCTATGTACTAATATATCAACTATGCTCTTATATTGTATAATACAAGATGGATATATAAATTAGACTAATTACATGGCTTGTAAGTGTAATACATTAAATGTATGATTGTCCAAGAAGGAAGAGTGAGCATTAGAATAAAGAAAAGAAAATCAACATGATGACTTACTTAAAAAAGAAGAAGGAAAATGATGCTTCAAGTTGTGAAGAATTCAAATGTTAAAGAATTGAAGATTTGGAAGCTTGGTTGCATCAACATAGCCTTTGGACTTTGATAGGTATATACTTCATAGACAAAGAGTTTTCATCTGAAACTCAATGATTTACAATTGCATTTGATTGGCTCAAGAAGTTTTAGCTATCAAAGTAATACATCATTGCTTTTACACATAGTGAAATCTGGTTTAGTTCGACCTTTGATTAGTTTTTTTAAGACATCTCTCAAAATACATATGGATTTGATGTAAAACTTATTTCATATGAAACTAGACTTAATAAGATTTTCAAAGAAGATTATTTCACTCAAAATAAAGGTCATATGAAAAAGTTATGGTCATTTAAAGTTGAGTAGTGAGATATAAATTTTTAGTTTTGACCTCTTATCATTATTTTGATCATATATCATAGAATACGTTTGTTTTTGAAGTGAAGCTTATTTAAAAGTAGACAATGAGAGCTTTCCAATCATAGGTCATTTGTTTAATTTAGAGTTAAAATAAGAGAGTTATAGCTTCTGCAAAATTGTCTACAGTGCAAAGTTTGAAGTTACAGAGGTTCCACATCTAATAGACGAATTTTGGACATCCAAAATTTGAATTTTGAATCTCCTGAATGTGAAAATGCTTTGGAACAACCAACAGAGGAATTTCAGTTGATTAAAATGTGAATTTTGAGTCAAGTATAATTTGTGACAAATGGTAAATTCATCTAAAGTTATGTCAAAGTTCGTCTAACATTAAAGTGCAAAAAGAGTTCAAAGTCAGTCCCAGTGAAAGATGAATTTTGGCCCTCCAAAATTGTAATTTTGAAGAGAACCTTTGTGCCAGCTTGCCACTGATAGACAAATTTCTGGCCTCCAAAATTCGAATTTCAAAGAGAACTTTTGTGTCATGTTGAACTTACCAATGATAGATGAATTTCGGGCCTCAAAAATTCAAATTTTGTAGAGAACTTTTATGCCATGTTGAGCTTGCCACTGATAGACAAATTTTGGGACTCTAAAATTTGAATTTTAATTGCATTGCAGAAACATGAGATAACTATTCACACTCAACAGATGAACTTTGAATAAGAAAATTCGTATGTTTTAACATAGGAAATATTTGCCAAAACCAAAATTCAAATTTCACCTTTAAATAGATGAATTTTGGAAGTTCAACATTAAAATCTTTAATTTATGATTTCTGTAAAATTTGTCTATTAACATCCCAAAATTCAAATTGTAGAGTGTCAGACATATTAAATACGTTTGTTCAATGGTTAATTTTACAGAATAACCATTGGTTAACGTATTTGATAAATCCATCTTATGTCTAACGTCTAGTTACATCACAAATCTACAAATAGAACATCATTTGAACTTATGGGTAACAATCTTAAGAGAGTTTATGAAAAAATGTTGTTCATATACATAAAATATTTCTGTATCTATATCCTCTGAAAAACTCATCTCAATAGAGTGAGTTTTCAATGTATCATTTACTCTAAGAGAGAGTTTTCATTTTGTATTTATCCTTTTTTATACAAATTTCTAGGTAGAATTTCAGTGTGGAGAAACACTAAGGGTATTACACATCATTGTAAGGGTGTGGGGAAAGTGGCTTTACAAGTGCCTACTAAAACTTGTGGAGTGTACTGATACTTCACAGGTGCTTGAATCAAACCTGTGGGATATAGTGAAAAATTCCAAGTGGTGGCTTAGGGACTGGACGTAGGCCAAGTAGTTGGGCTGAACCAATATAAATTGCTGTATATTGCTCTTCATCTTCTCTATTCAATTGTTGCACTTAACTCTCTCTATTCATCCCTGTTTTGCTACACTTCTAGTGAATTTAGGTTATGATCCAAAATGGGCAAAAATCTTGCATCACCCAATTCACCCCTCCTCTTGAGTCACTAGCCAACATAACAATTGGTATCAGAGCTTGGACTCCCAGTAAAAGATCTAATCATTCGAGAGCAAGATGGCTGGTTTTGCAAAAAACATACTACCATAGGGGAATAATGTCAATAGACCTCCAGGCTTCAATGGTAAACACTATGAATACTAGAAGATGAGGATGCAAATATTTCTTCAATCCATAGACCTAGATATTTGGTTTATTATGCAGAAGGGTGACTTTGTGAGAATGAAAATTCTGAATGATGGCACTTACAGAGAGAAGCCAGGAGCAGAATGGGATGATGAATAAAAAGCGAAGAGTCCTGCTAAACTTCAAGGCAAAACACTCCTTAGTCTGTGCTCTTTCACAAGATTAATTCTTCAGAGTGTCAGATTGCAACACAGGAAAGGAAATGTGGGATACTCTAGAGATTGCTCATGAAGGAACCAAGGGAGTTAAGGAGAATAGGCTCAGCTCTCTCACAGCTAAATATAAAGCCTTCAAGATGAACAATGGTGAGCCCATTAAAAAATTTCAAATTTATTTTACTCATATTGTCAATCATCTGATAGCTTTAGGAAAGAACTATACACAAAGAGAGCAAGTATGTAAAATACTCAGAGCTCTCCCCAAAGAATGGCAACCAAAAGTGATAGCTATTGAAGAAGCAAGAGGAGAATCATATTAGTCTGTCACTGCACTATTTGGGAGTCTTGCTAGACATGAAGGAAAACTTGACCTTTTGTGGAAGCAGCAAAACAAAGGGAAAGCACTCATGTTCAAAGCTACTACATCACAGAGCTTAGAAGATAATGCTACTGATAATGAAAGTGATGATAGCAGCAAATGGAACACAAATGGAACATGTCAATTCTTTGGTGGCTCTCTTGTGTCTTGGTTCAGTAAAATGTAAAATGATGTCACTTTATCCACTACAGAAGCTGAATTACTATTGGAAGCTATTGTTCTAAAATCTTATAGATGAAGTAGCAACTTGAAGATCTTGGAGTGATGGTTAATAATGTTCCTCTCAAGTATGACAACTCAAGTGCCATCAACATTACAAAGAATCTAGTAATGCATTTAAGGACAAAAGATATTGAGATTAGACATCATTTCATCAAAGATTATGTGCAAAGAAAGGATGTTCCTCTTGAATATGTGCCTACAAAATATCAACTCATAGATGTCTTTACCAAACCTTTGGCAGAAGACAAATTTTGCTACATTAGAATAGAATTGGGAATGGTAAACCCAAATGAGTTGTAACATCATTTTAAACTTTTTCTTATTAGGTTTAAGTTCATTTCTAATTTATCTATGGAGAGTCCTTAGAATTTGTTCTATAGGTATTTCTTATGTTTACTGATGAAAACCTAATAAATATGGAGCATCTAATATGGAAGAGGACTTGGCAGGACAAAGGAATTGAGTTCTCACGATAAGTAACAAGTTCTGTAAGTTTGGTCATATATATGTAATGTGCTTATTATGATAACCCATAGGCCTTAGTAGGAAATCATGATGGTTTTACTTTTGATTGTGTAGCTATGTATCTTGATTTCATGACAAGCTATGGTGGTTGTCCTACCACTTATCATTTCCATAAACATTGTGCTCTTTAGATTGGGATTATGTTAGGACAAAGGTATCCTACTTGTTAGGACATTGTTCTTGTTGTGATAGTTGTGTTTGCTGTGTTGCTCAATTTCATGACAAGCCTTACCCCTTATCATGACAAGAGCTTGTTTGATTGTCTATTTATTTTTAGAAGTTTTGTTGTGGCTCGATTTCATGACAAGCTATGACCTTTGTCATGACAACCTCCTAATGCTCTCTCTAAAAATGCTTCAACTCTCTTCTTCTGAAACATGATTTGATGACAAACCCCCAGGGTTGTCTTACTATCGTGTCTACAATATATGTGCCTTGAAGAGGAATAGTCACTCATTTTATGAAAACCTAAAACCTTGTCAGTATAACCTCTCTCTCTCTCTCGTTCTTAACCGTTACCATATCAAATCCAAATTTCCAACCACAAAATCATTCAAAATCATTTCCAGAAAACTTTGTTGACCAAGATTAAAGCATTCAAACCATCCTGGAGTGAGATTTTGAAGCAAGAAATGATGAAGGATGCTTAGAAACCTGAAGGAAGACCCATGCATAACATAGTCTAAATGTGTGAGAAAATCACCACCATAGGGATTGAAATAGGGAAAATCAAGAAAGAACTTGCACCCAAACATCAATGAACCTGGAAATCTCAAAGCAAGTTGGTTCAACACAACAGTCTCATCAATTCTCCAATAATTCTTCTGAACCCTCATTAGCAATTAAGCCTCTTTGGGATAACACAAATATAAAGGAATTGTTTGAGAAAGAGTATAGCAAGGGAAAGATGATTCCTTCTTATTATCTAAATTTCAAAAATTTTCTGTATGCATTCAAATTTGAAGAGGCTAACTTGGTGGAACTGTATAAGTATGTTCTTGTGCTATATGAGGACTTTGATGAAGATATACTTAAAACTTGGTAAACCACTCTTAAATATGATGCTGCTTGTGAAAGATATGAGGTGACTAGCATGCATCTTGATCAAACATTGATCACTCATCAAACATTAGTCTATATATATTAATTTCCTAGGCACAAATGAAATTCCTATGAACTAATTTCTCTTGTATTGCAACATTAGCTTCAGATTTGATCGATCATGGACAATGATGAGAATTTTTGGGATGACAATGAGATTGAAGTCACCAAAATTTCAATGGACCTTCCTCACCTGGTCATGGAGTCTAAGTTTCATCAACAGATGTCTACTCTTGCTTGAAGCTCAAAGAAACGACGATCAGTCCACGTTTTCAGTGAGATTCATAGACCTGAAACTCCACTTTTGATGCTAAATTCAAGCACCAAAATTCGTGCAAAGAGAAAACCATCAAATCTGGATGATCAAAGTTTGATGGATTCATCTTCAGAGACAAAGAAGAAAGTGGCATCTTCTGATGATTCTCCTGGTTTTAAGCTACTTGATCTTAATCACCCTCCAATTCAAGAAGTTTATGTAGTGCTTCCTTCTCAAGTTTAAGATTGTCAAATATAGTTCTTAATGTAGCTTTAAGTATATTATAATCATATTTTTGTAGTTGTAGTTATAGCAACCATATATATTCTTTAGATTTTAAGTAGCATAGGTTTCATGCATAAATTGCACAGAATTTTAAAAATAAGCAGCATTGTTCATGACTCATGAATAGTATAATTTGTTAGAGTTTTTACATGATATATATATGTTTTGTGTCAACCATTCCTTATTATCTTTTAATTAATTTGTCCAAATTATGTTCATGAGGATTCAATTTCTTGATAGCAGTATTCAAATTTAGAAGTCAGAACCTTAATGTTCAGCCATATGGAGCTTGCCATAGAGATTAGATTTTAAAAATATGCATATAAATATAAATTTTGAAAATTAATTATATGCTATTATAATTAAAAAATAAGTCATTAGAATACGTAAAATATATAAAATATTACAAACTTATATATTTAGTTTATTTCAATTTAATGTCGAATGTTCTGATAAATTGGACTAGAACAACTTTCATTGTTTAACAATGTCAGTGATGATGTATGACGTCATTGATTGTTGAAGATTAATTAAAATTGATCCTGTTATTTATTAGAGAACAGTATAAATTTAATTGTTATATTTTTATCAATAAATTTGATTACAAAGATGTAAGAAATTACATATAAGATTATTCTTTAAAAAAATATATATATAGTTCATGGAGATTCAAAGCATTCTTCAGATATTAACAAAATTTCTTTCCATTTTTCAACTATTCTTTTTTTTTTTTGGGCCAGATTTTTCAACCAATCTTCAAGAGTTGCCGTTAGGATTTGTAATAATTGCTTTGGACAACTTAGTTGTACGTGTATTCCTTCCCTAACTCTTTGGAATTTGACCGTTATCTCTGTAGCAACGACGAGCTCATAGCATCATTAACAAAATAAAATGTGGAAATCTTGATTTTATTTAGGAATAAATTTTTAAATAACGAATACCGCAAACCCAGAGAAACTTGTAAACCAGAATCATGCGTGGATAAAACCATGAACAACTTTTTGAGCACCACGTGCTAATTGGGAGCATCGGTTTTGCATTTTTGGGTTCCAGAAGATTTGATTCTTCATTTGTACTATTTGTCTATCTGATATATTCTGCACGTGACCTATTCTTACTAGTTCAGAAGCTCTTGATTTGATGACAAAATTTTAATTTGACGGTTAATTTTAAATCTCAAATCCTTTTATATAAGCAGAGGAAGTATGAGTCATACTTTCTTTTTATATAAGCTGCATGATTTATTTATCATTTTGGAATATTTTTTAAGCAGTTATAAAAGAATAGTTCTGAAGCCAATAAAAAAAAAAGATAATATTTTTCCAATTCTTCTACCAACCTTGTTATGTGTTTGTGATTAGGATGTGACATATCACTATAAGTCAGATTTTGGATCATGCCTTCCAGCTACCTACTGTTCACTTCAACAAATCCTATCCGTCGTTTCAATCCAAAGGCCACAATTCGACATACTGCAGAGAATTTGAGTGCAAAATTTCCAGTCGTATAAGAGCCATCTAAACGGTCCATTCATAATGAAATCCAACCGTTGGTGCAACACCCAAGGGAACTATTTTCTTATATGCACATTGGCTTCAAATCTAGCATGCAACATCATCAACTGATTATACTCAAATTTAACCCAATATTGATGAATATCATATGATTATATTTATATATGCATTAAAAAAAATCCAGCATATGTAATTCAAATGGAATAAGAATATAATCGTAGTACATTAAAGTGTGCCGCTTCTATTTTTTTTTTCTTGGATCAACAATTACTCCTACACTGCTAATAACAATGACATAAATCCTATTGACTTCAATCTTTGAAGCTAAATAATTCTAATTTCTTTAGCAACAATTAATTTAAGTTATTTGTTTGTTTTCTTGAAATAAGATTTAAGTTCACATCTCATGAAATAAATGAAAAAAATTATTGTTATAAAAGCTTCATGTCCATGCAATTCAATCCGGTTTGAACCTTCTTATGTATACATTTTACCAATATATTTGAAGTTAGACACTTGTAATTTCATTAGATAGTCATTAGTTCAAGTTGATGATACTTATTTTTTCAAATAAGGTTTAAGTTCATATAATGTGAAGTAATTAAATGGAGAAAATTGTCTTAATAATTATTTTCAACTCATTGTGCGATTCAATTAGACTTGATGTGAATTAATTCAGATTCAACTGATTTTTAAAAATTGATTAATATGGACATATATATATTTACAAGTGCAATGCTTTCGTTCAAGATCTTCCCCTCTCATCTTCTTCATGCATGTGTGTCATAAATTACTGACGGAATGAGAGCGGATTTTTTCTTTTCAGAAACCGCCTATTACAGGAGAGAAATCGGAACAAGGATAGTATTTTATAAGCATAATGTTTAGTGAAAGTTATTTTAATTAAAACAAAATGGAAAAGAAACATTAAAATTTTAAAATAAATATTATTTTAGTAAAAAACAATACTACTACACATCTTTTATGTACATACAATTCTAAATCCATAAAACTCATTTTGACCCTTTTCTATACCAGTAAAGTGCACACGTTATACCTTCATCAACAAACCTAGAAGTCCTGGATTTCTTATGTAAGTTTGTAAATGAATATCTCAAAATCACAGAAATTAAATTATGATTATAACCTGAATAATATTCTGAAAAAAATATATATGTAACTAGAAGAAAAAAAAAACATAACAAAAGTTAATTTTGCAAACAAGACTCTGCCTTCTTTAAGCCAAAAATGAAAACGATGGTGTAAACTAAATCAATGGGTAGAACATAAACATGATTATATAGAAACCTGCAGCTAAAGAGAGAAAGAATACTCTTTACAATCTGTTAATCAAGGGGTCAAAATTAATTAATGATATTGTATGTACATAAACCCTTAATTAACAAACTAATAACTCCTTCTGCAGGTCTCCTAATCGAAAATCAAGAGAAAATAGCCGTTAACTACACCATTGAAACCCTCATTACAGTAACATCACCGAATCTTTCTTTCACTGAACCGACTTTGACTGGAACAAGAAGATAAACTTTTTCCCGTCACTACCACGCGCTGATACAGAGCGTGGGCTACTGCACTTCGTGCCTTAACAATTACCATGACTGTCCTCTTCTTCTCCTTCTTCCAGTGGAGGCAGATTCAGATCAGGGAGGAGAAAAGTACCTGAATTAGAAGACCCCACTACGTTCTTCCTCTTCGATGATTCATCTTTCACTTCACAGAATTGAGATGTTTCTTTACTCTCACCTCCCAAAATCGACGAATTTGGACGATCGATGTCTGATCTTTTCCTCTTCAGATTCAAATTTGATAAAGAAAGAGGGGTTTTAGTTTCCTGGCGATTCGACGACGCAGAGAACTTCCGCATCGTTCGGCGTTTCTTGAAGCCCCAAGCGAAAGGGAACATGCTCCGAATCTCAGAATCGTGAACTAGACGAGGAAGTCGCACTAGAATTTGAGCCACTTCATTTCAATGTCATCCATATGCAAAAAGCTAAAGGAACCTCAACAACACAGAAATGTGGAAACTGAAAGAGGAGGAAACAATTGAGAAGAAGAAGATGGTTGGATAGATAAACGGAAGGGGCTAATTACGTGGGGCTTAAGCTATAGGAAGGTGTAGTCAAAGAAGCGAAGTTCAATCAGTAATTCGGAGCGTGAATTAAAAATATTCTTTAATCTTATTATTCATTTCTCTGTAATTGAAGCTCAAGGCTGACGGCCAAAAAAAAAAAAAATCCCAAGGCTATATTTGGGGAAAAAATTAATTGTAAAGAATTATTTCAATAAAATTTTTACTGTTTTGTTTGAAAATTTTAAATAATATAAATATTGATTGAATTTTGATAATTTAAATTTTTCTATGATTTTATTGTAATTTGAAGTTAAATTATAATATAAATATAAAATAATTGACTTCAATCTCATCCAAAAAAACCTACACAGACACTAGCCTTGCATTTATATTATTATTTAAATATTCAATAGCATCTCCCTTTTAATGGTTGCCGTCATTTAATATGGTCCAAATTTAGATTAGTGGTATACCGGTAATTAAAAACTAAACAAGATTTCAAGTGTGTGAGCTTGTTATGGATTATACACACACACATATATTAAAGCTAGATATATCATTTATACTGAAAGCTAGATAGATTTTCTTATGAATAAATAATACGTAGCAAGACTTATCAAGTTGACCAAAATCACTCATTTTTGAGTGATTCTATTTTATATTTAATATTAATTAATAGCAAATGGCATTATTGATATGCTATAAATAGTATGGCTTGCATAATGAATCTAAATATATAATTTATATATTATCATAAAAGTTTATTATTTATAAGGGGCCGCTTGGTATTTTATGATAAGTTAACTTTTCGATAAGTGCATATATAATTTACTTGTTTTATTTTTAAGTTTTTGAGAAGTTCAAATTATATTTTAAAAGAAATATTTTATATTTTTTTATTAAATACATAAATACCTTTTTTATAAAGAAATTTGATTAATGAATTAAGAATTTTTTTTAGAAAAATATTATAACATACTCACGAAGTAAAACTTCTTGAGTTAAGCCTAACTTAGGAATTTGAAGTTCCTTTTTTAAATCAAGTAAATACCAATTATTTTACTTTTCAAGAAGTTAAACTTCTCAAGAATTTTTAAATCTTTTTTGAACCAAGCAAATGCCAATTGATTTACTTTATGAGGAGTTGAACTTCTCTCCTTACTTCTCTTACACTAACCAAACCCTAAATTGATTGATTTTTTTGGCTGAACATATTTGTTTATATATATTGCTTTATTTATATCTTGAATCTGATTCTATTTATAATTTGAACTTGAATATAGCTGTTGGGTCAGATTTTTTTTCTCCGATAATTTCATTTCACCAAAAAGGAAAGACACGTAGCGTCATATGATGCAGTTAATAAAATTATATAGATCTAGAATTGTATATCTTCTTTTTTTAGTATTTAGAATTTAGAATTGTTAGAGATAAATACCGATGTGGAGATGATTTGATACCTAATATTGATTCCTTTAGAGTAAAGTCTTGCAGAATACAGAGCAAGTTGTGGAGAATAACGGGGCACGTACTGTTAGATGGCGCCTGGAGAGCCATGGGAACTTCACTATTAAGTCAACTTATAATCTTCTTACAATAATATAGGTGATGCTAATCCCTTGTGGAGTAAGGTCTGGCGGTTACGTCTTCCTCAAAGATGTAAGTTTTTCTTTTGGCTTGCTATGCAAAATAAGTTATTAACGAATGAAGAGAGGGTGCATCATCATATCAGCACGTCTTCTAGGTGTGGATGGTGTTGTAATCTTGCTAAGACTAACTTACATGCTCTTCACGATTGTACAGAATCTAAGAGGCTCTGCTTGTAGTACATGTTGATGGGGCATATGCTCATTCTTCTGGAGCTGCAAGTTGTGCGGGAATTGTAAGAGATGAGAGAGGAGATGTTCTAGAGGCTTTTGTGTTTCGTCTTAAAGAGGGAAATCCAGTTGGGGTTGAGCTGTGGGCTTGTTTTCTAGGCCTCAAACGTGCTTGGGAAGGAGGGCATAGAAAAGTTTGTATAAGAAGTGACTGTACGGAGGCTATGAGTTTGATCCAAGGAGGCGATATTGATCTTCATGAACATTGGAGGCTGCTTGAGGAATGCAGGGATCTGATAAAGCGAGATTGGATGCGATTATTGGGTTTGTTTGTAGGGAAGGGAACACGGAGGCAGATCATTTATCTAAGATTGCTCTTTGACGACCTGTGGGTTTGCATTTCATTCATCCTGCTGAACTTGGTAGAATCTTTTCTGGTATTGTAGAGTAGTTGCGTTTATCTTCTCTTTTTATAAAAAAAAATAAATAAATAAAAATCAAAATAAAAATAATTTAAAAAATCAATTATTTAGGCCTATCATTACTTAAATTTAACCTAGTTGTACTTGAGACCATATAATTACAAAAATAAAATTGTATAATTGTAAATTTTATTTTTGCTCTCGCATGTTGGGAAAATATATACTTTATTACATAAAAGCGTCTATAAGATTATCACATAACCGTTGCATGAGGAGGGAAGCAATAAGACCCGCATTAGTTGAAGAATCTTCCTTTCACGTATGGTTTGACCATATTCAACCACTTCATCAAAAATATTAACCATTTCATGATCTTCTTCTTATATTATAATAACTTGATCCTCAAGCTATAACTAATTTGGTAATTTCAATTTATTCGTTGTTATTTTTTCTCCCAATAAAAAATAATAATAATAACAGTACGTAACCTTACGTAACCTTTCCTTCCTGTTGCTAAAGCTCTTGTTTTGAAGACAAAATTTGGACGAATAGCTACGACAAATTAAGCAGTTGCATTTCAATTAAGATCAAAGGTTAATTATTTGAAATTCCCTTCAACATTTTTTTTTTCTGGGTGTGGAAATTCCCATCATCATATATCAACGTAATTATATACATATATATATAGAGAGAGAGAAAGAGATGAATATTACACTTATGATCAGTGACTAATCCAAACTCGATCTCTGTACAATTAAATTTAATCAAGGTTAAAACTACAGTCAAACCCTTAATTACTCTCTCATAATAGCTAAGTGAATGAAACAAAATTAATCAAGGGTTAAATTATTGCTAAACCCTCAATTAACTATCTGATGATTAATCACCCCATCTTCATGTCTCTTTAAATTTACAGGATATAGCTGTTAACTACACCTATCAAACCCTAATCACAGTTCAGGAACATATCTCAATCTTTCTTACACTAAACTGAAACTGACTCCAACATTAGATAGATAGAACAATAACGATGTGAATCTAATGATTGCCATGACAGTCTTCTTCTTCTTCTTCATCTTCTTCCAAGAAAGGAATATTAAGATCAAGGAGGAGAAGAGTGTTAGAGATAGTTTGAAAACTAGAGTCCCACACTAGATGGGGAGTAAGGCTTATGAAGTGAATATAAGAGATAGAAGACAAAGCATGTTAAAAATAATTATTAACGAAAAAATGTTAAGTAGATTTAAATATTATTTATTTAATATTTAAAGCACTTAGCATATGGCGCGTCGTGATCGTTGAATTGATCTGACGGTAGAGATCTGCTCTAGTATGAATTTGAGATTAATATTTTTTAATTAATCAATTTTTTTCAGAAATAAAATTTCAAATAACAACGTTTTGAAACAGTACATTCTGAAAACAATATGTTATTTGATATTTTGTTTCAATTTAACAACAACGTTTCAAATACAACGTTCAGAAATGAACAAGTTCATCAACAACGTTTCAATTTTCTGTTTTCCACTATTATAAAGGGATCAGACCAAAGACTAAAAGTATCTCTCACGTTCTCTTCTATTGCCTACAATCTCTCTGTTTCATTCTGTGTTTCAAGGTATCTGAAGTTGCCGTCAAATATCTTTGGTGCTTAGAATAACTTCTAGGGGTGATTTGTTGGATCCCTGCAGCAAACCTAGTGGGGGCGAATAATACCTTAAGGACAGTGTATTATCATACATTTCTGGGCACCAGTTGTTTTCATATATTGTTTCTAACAATCTTAAGGTGTTAGTATTGTTTTGATTGATTATGGAGACCACCCATGAATCAGCATTCAAGGTCATGAACCAGGACTTCATCAAATTGGATCATTTTGATGGAACAAATTTCAATAGATGGAAGGACAAAATGATGTTTTTGCTGACTGCCATGAAATTTCGTATATGCTTGATCCTAGTCTAGAGCCTCTTGTTGAACCAAGTGATGATGAAAGTGAAGAAGTTAAGACTAGACGCACGAAGAGGGCAGAAGATGAAGTGCTGTGTTGTGGCCACATTCTAAACACACTATCAAATCGATTGGATGTTCTCTACTCATCCTTCTCATCACCAAAAGAGATCTGGGATGCATTGGAGGTCAAATACAACACAGAAAAGTAAGGAACAAATAAGTTTCTAATTATGCAATATTTTGATTACAAATTGCTAGTTTTTGATTAACATTTTAGATCAAGTTCATGATTTATAGATTATAGTTTCTAAACTAAAAGATATTAAGGTGGACATTTCAAAGTCAGTGCAAGTAGGTGCCATTATTGCAAAATTACCTCCTACCTGGCATGCATTCAGGAAAAAATTACTACACACCATAGAAAGTTTTACTTTGGACAGATTATGAAACATTTAAGGATTGAACAAGAAACTCATGTCTTACAAAAGAAGCATTCAAAATCTCAAATCAAAGTTAACTATGTGGCTGCTGAAGGTCATAAAAATCAAAATTTTTCTAGAAATAACAACAACAAGAGGAAGAACCCCGAGCCCACTGGTTTCAGTTCTGGAAAACAATTCAAGACTCAAAAATTTTGTTTTGTTTGTGGAAAGAAAGGACATCTTAAAAAGCATTGCAGATTTATGAAAAAGCCAAGGAACGAAACTACCACTAGTACTGTAACACCTTATGTTAGGGCCCATTACCCATGTATTAGATCATTTTAGATGCCTTTCATCATGGTTTAGAGACTAAAATCATAATATAATAAAATCAGAATTTTACAAAATTCAGGGTACTGTTCATTTGGTCAATTTGCTATGTTCCAGTTTTCTGATCTCAATTTTGAAAAATTATATCTCCTTCTATTCTGTTCCAAACTATGTATAATCTATGTCATTTGAAATCTGTACATGTATACTTTAATGAAATATTTTTATTATATATTTATTTCCCTTACACAGGGCATAACTTTAACTTAAGTCATGAAGGGTCAGAATTTGACTCTTACTGGAACAGTTTTGGGAAAAACTCCAAATCTCCTATTATATAGCTCCAATTAACTCCAAATCAGTGGCATACAAAACTTAAAACATAGACCTTTTTATACATATAAACCACTGAATTTTTGAAGTTTTGTACGATTTTATATTATCCTTTGAATTTTCCAGTACTTACTTTCCAGATTTCAGTTTTCCCCCTTCTTGTCCTGTTCTAAACCCTGACTTCAAAAATTCATTATAATTCATACATTTATCCAATTTAGGTGTTATTTAGCTCTATGAAAATCTTGTTCTGTCTACTTTAAGAGCATGTATAACACTTTTATAGGATGATCTGTTTAGAATAGAGTTCCCCTACTCAAATCAATATTGGTCATCTCCAATGAACTTATGCCATAACTTACATGATAAGCTTTATAACACATTTACATTGACATTTAGTGCTCCAATTTCATGCATAATATCATAGAGGACTTAAAAGAATATATTCAAGGCATCAAATAGGATTTACCCCCTTTCATACGAATTTATACAAATTCCCAAAACATAACATCAAGACTTGCATAATAATATCATTCATCATTCTCTTCCTCTTTTCCTTTAGCTCTTTGCCTCCCTTGGATTTCTTCCATAATTTGGACCTATCATGTTATTATTTGGGTGATGAGATTTTGGAAATCACAGTAGCTAGTCACATCTCAAACATTTACATTATCATGCATGCTATAAAACCTTCAAAACATCATAATAATCATTTCAAGACATAAATCACCATATCGTTTATAAAAATTTCAGCATTATAACGGCATAGAAAATGGACATTCCGGGTACTATCCCTTTCATAAAAATAGCCAAAACCAGTCTCAAACATCATAAAAACAATATGGCAAGTCATCATTCACAATATAATATAGCAAGACAATATAATGCGAGAAAAAGTAACTATACTACCTCATGAAACTTTATGTCTTTCCTCTTTGATTCAACCATTTCAAGGACTTCCTTAAGCTTTCTCACACCCTAATGCATCACCAAATATCAAATAAATCAACTTGAACTAAGGGTTAGTTCATAAGAACTTCAAACTAATGGTTCCATGACTTTCTTCAATTCATGAAACCCTAATTCTTCAAAAATTCACCAAAAATTCATTTGTAACTCAAAAATGATGAATTATACCTCTATTTCATGTAATTTTTCATGAGGAATCCAAATATGGCCTCAGAATGACCAAATTCCATTTCTAACTCTGTTACTGTTCATTCCGAATTAACTTCAAAAACCTAAAAATTTCACTTCCTTAATCTTAAGCTTTTTCATGAAACCATCACTTGTTCCTAAGGTTTTCCCCCATGAGGAACTCATTTTTGGCATAAAAAAAAATGAAATTCCAACTCTAAGTGTGAACAGTAACTCATCCAAAATCAGGGAAATTCAAGAAAAATTGCTACACTTTGTTATACAACAAACCACTTACATATTCAAACTTTAAATGTGTAGTCTAGCATTTCCCTTATGATTTATGGTTGGTAAATTCATTTCCTTGCTAAATCATGTTTGAATGAAACCCTAAGAGGAAGAGGAAGAAAATCTACTCCATGAACCATGCTTTAAACACCATGAACTACAAGCTTGGAGTAGTAGAAGACACTTACCAGCTTGAGCTCTTGAACTTCCTCTTGAGTTTCCTCTTTTCCTTCTCTCTTTTCTCTCTTCTTCCTTGAGTTTTTCTTTTCTGGTTTGGTTCTGGAAATGGACGTGCAGAATGGGTGGAAATGGGTGGTTAAGTGGCTTAATCATATAGCTTAATCATAGTTAACACTTAACCACCTTAAGTTACTTTTTGACAAAAAAATTCAACTCCTTCTTTAAGAAGTTTTCTCAACCTTTTTGAGATGATTGGTGGGCTTCATGGGCTGCAGCAAAAGTCACTCATGGGTGAGAGAGAAGTGTCCAAAATTTGCCCAATTTTCCTGATCCAGATATATCTCAGTCCGAGTACTTTTTAACTGTACTGATAAAAACATCTTTATACTATTTTAGCATTTTTGGGATGCAGGACTATTCTAATTTTATTTTTATATTCCCATAATTATCCTGTCCCAAATAATATCTGTGTATGGCCCATATCCAAACCTGATTTACTATTACTTTTGGACACTCGACACTGATTATTTCTTTATTCTTGAACATTAACCCTCAGTGCCATATACCATTGGAATTCTCTCATCAAGGGATTCATTTTGACATTAATTTTTCATATTTACAAAATTACCCCTAACCCGGGATTAAATTATAATTTTTCAAACTTTCGGGTCATTAGGTGTAATTTTTTTCAAGACTTTTCTATTTCTTTCTCCACGTAAATTTTAAAGTTTTTAGGACGTGGATGTTCTTTTCATAATTCCTTGAGGGCAAAAATATAATTTTCTTATTTTTCCATTCAATCGGGAAAAATGACCTCTTTGCCCTTTTCACGTAAAACGGTGTCTACCCGTTTTTGCAAAATCCCTTTATATTTCTAGATATTTTAGCTTTCTTGGGATGTTACAAGTACAAACATGGTGGATACAGAATGTGATGAAATTATTGCCATGGTTTCTTATATGCACATTGGTACAATTTCAGAATTAAACATAGCTGCTGCTGTAAAGTAGTTTGACTGGTGGTATGATTCTGGAGCAACATTTCATATATGCCATGATAGGAATCTATTCAAGAATTATGAAATTGCTCAACAAGAGCAGCATGTGATTGTGGGCAATGGAAGCACAGCAAATGTACTTGGAAGAGGTAGTGTTGAGTTATAGTTTACTTCTGGAAAGAAGATGATTCTGCAGAATGTACTTAATGTTCCAAAAATTAGAAAGAATCTTGTGTCTGCATGTGTTTTGTCTGGAAAGGGGCTTAAAGCTGTTTTAGAAGCGATCAGATTATTATCTCTAAAAATGGGGTATTTGTGGGCAAGGGTTATATTTTTAATGAAATGTTCAAGTTAAGTATTAATAAGAATGATTCAGTTTCTATTTATATGCTTGATCAATCTTTTAATTTGTGGCATGATAGATTAGGACATATTAATTATAGAACAATAGCATATATGTCTAAAAATGGAATAATCTCCTGTGAAAATAATAAGAATAACAGATGTGAAATTTGTGTACAAGCTAAAATAGTAAGAAAACCTTTTTCCTTTTATTCAAAGAAGTTCAAAAATTTTAGAACTTATTCATTCTGATATCTGTGAGTTAAATGGTATTTTAACGAGAGGAGGAAATAGATATTTTATAACTTTTATAGACGATTTTTCAAGATTTACTTATGTTTATTTGATAAAAACAAAAGATCAAACTCTTGAGATGTTTTTAAACTTTAAGAATGTCATAGAAAACCCAAAAGAAAAGAAGATAAAGATTTTAAGAAGTGACAGAGGAGGAGAATATTTTTCTACAAATTTTTCACAAGTTTGTGAAAATAATGGTATTATTCACCAAATGAGTGCTCCTTATACACCTAAAAAAAATGGTTTAGCAGAAAGAAAAAAAAAAGAACTTTAGCAGAAATGATAAATGCAATGATTATGAATGCAAAAACTCTCATGAATTTGTAGGGTGAGACTTTGTTAACTGCTAATCATATTCTTAATAGAGTTATTTCAAAATCAATAAAATATACACCTTATGAGTTATGAAAATATAGAAAACCGAATTTAAATTATTTAAGAGTTTGGGGATGTCTTGCATTTTACAAAGTTCTAGAACATAAAAGAACTAAATTAGGATTAAGAGCTTTGAAAAGTATATTTGTAAGATATGCAGAAAATTCAAAAACCTATAAACTCTTAGATATTGATTCTAATGTAATTGTTGAATCACGAGATGTTGAATTTTTTGAAGGAAAATTTGTTTCTGATCCAGTACAAACTAATTTGTTTCAAAATAAAGAGCATGAAGAGTCTACATCTGTAAGAAATGAATTAGTAGAACTCCATTCTGAATTTGAACCTAGAAGAAGTCAAAGAGCAAGAAAAGGAAAATATTTAGATTATAATTTTATTAATTCTCAAGCAATAGTCTTCTTTGTTGAAAGTGATAGAGAATTAGTGTTAAGACATATTCCTATTCTTTTAAGTATTGAAGAAGATTCTAAAACATATACGGAAGCATCGATGTCTAGAGACTCAAGTTTCTGGAAAGAAGCTATAAATAATGAAATGGATTCATTGTTGTCTAATAAAACTTAGGAATTAGTTAATTTGCCTGAAGGGTCAAAACCTATTGGTTGCAAATGGATTTTTAGATGAAAATATAATACTAATGGCTCTATTCAAACATTTAAAGCTAGGTTGGTTGGTAAAGGTTTTAAACAAAGAGAAGGAAATGATTATTTTGATACATATGCACCAGTTACTAGAGTTACTTCTATTAGAGTTTTATTTGCTTTAGCATCTATTAATAATTTATTTGTGCATCAAATGGACGTTAAAACAGCATTTTTAAATGGTGAATTAGAAGAAGAAGTTTATATGGAACACCAGAAGGTTTTGTACTTCCTGGAAATGAAAAGAAAGTTTGCAAATTAACTAGATCTTTGTATAGTTTAAAATAGGCTCCTAAGCAATGGCACAAAAAGTTTGATTATGTTGTGTTGTCTCATGGTTTTAAACATAATAATGTAGATAAGTGTGTTTATCTAAATTTCACTAGTGAGTATGAAGTTATTATTTATTTATATGTAGATGACATGCTTATATTTGGAACTAGTATGGTTTCAATAAATGAGACAAAAGATTTTATCCTCACAATTTAAGATGAAAAATCTTGCAAAAGTGGATACTATTTTAGGGATCAAAGTTAAGAGGCATAATGGAGGTTTTTCTCTAGATCAATCTCACTATGTTAGTAAAATTTTGCACAAGTTTCAACATTTGAATATAAAAGAGGCAAATACGCTCTTTGATTCATCACATCATTTAACAGAAAATAATAATAGACCAGTGGCCCAACTAGAATATGCTAGTGCTATTAGGAGTTTGATGTATGTAATGCATTGTACTAGACCTGATATAGCTTTTGCAGTATGCAAACTTTCAAGATATACTAGTAATCCAGGAATAGAATACTGGAAATGAATTACAAGGTGTTGAATCAAGAAGTTTTGATGATTCCAAACCAACATCCAAGAACTTGGATTGAAGATATCAAAGGAGATCAAAGTGCTTCAAGTGAAGAATTTGAAGAGTATTTGCTGCTAGATCTTTTATAGGATCTTTAGTTTTTGTTATAATTGGGTAAAAGATTTTGATTTGAAGAAAAGATGTTTTCAAACCTTGATTTTATGTTAAATCTTGACTTATTTGAAAAACACCCACAAACAGACGAAGTTTGAAAGTTTAAACTGAACTGTCATGTTGAAAATTCGAACTTTGCCTTTGGAAATTCGAATTTCGAGCTAAAACTGAATAAGTCTGAAGAGATGTCTCTCTGTCAGACGAATTTTAGTCATCCAAAATTCGAATTTTCATCTAGTCTGAAAGAAGCTTTTTAGTGACAGATGAACTTCACAAAGTCAAAATTCGAATTTCAGACAAAATGGAATTTGTGAAAACCAAATAAATTCGTCTGAAATCTTGTTAAAGTTCATCTGAAATCAAGAAGAAATTGAGCTTGAAAAATGCTCTCTGACAGACGAAGTTTGACTTTGCAACATTCGAATTTTCATATAAGTCTGAAAGGAGCTTCTTTGAGAGAGACGAATTTCACTCTTTCAAAATTTGAATTTTAGACAAAACACAACTTGAGAAAACAGAAGAAATTCATCTGAAACAATGTTAAAGTTCATCTGAGATCAAGAATAAATTAAGTTTCAAAACCGGTCTCTGACAGACGAATTTCACTCTGTCAAAATTCGAATTTCAAAGAAAGTGATCTACTGTGCCTCTTTGAACGTTCAATGGACAGACGAATTTTGGGCATCCAAAATTCAAATTTCGAGGGTACTGTAGAAAATTAAAAACACTGTTCACGATTTACAGAAAAACTTTCTTCTTGAAAATTCGTATGTCACATTGTGAAAATATTTTATAAGTTTCAAAATTCGAATTTCACTCTATGGACAGACGAACTTCATATTTTAACGTTGGAAGCTTTAACCTTCGGTTCCTTCGAAATTCGTCTGTTGACCAACCAAAATTCGAATTGCAGTGTGTCAGAAACATTAAATACGGTTGGTAAACGGATAGTTTTTCAGAGTAACCGTTGGATAACTTCCCCAACGGATAGATTTAGTCTCTAACGGATATTTGAGACCTAAAACTATAAATATAACATCATTTGAAGTTATGGGTAACGAATCAAACTTGTATATATCGAATTTCTGCTGAATCTTCTTCTCAAAAGCTTTTACCCTCTCAACTTCATTATCTGTACTTTAACCTTCATATCTACTCTATTCAAGAGAGTTATATCTTTGTAAACAATCTACTCTTCATCTGAAAGATAGATTTACTTGTGAGGGGAATTCACAAGGGGATTGGGAAGCACATAGAGAAAGTGCTTAAAGAGTTTGAGAGAGCTCAGAAACAGAGCATACTCGTGTACTGTGGCTTTAGCAAGAAGCCCGTAGAATTCTTGCTGTATAGTGGATAAATCTCAAGAGTTGTCTTGGGGACTGGACGTAGGTCAAGTGGATAGACCGAACCAGGATAAATTACTGAGTCTTCTTCTTCTTATCTTTACTTTTCAGCTTGCTCTGTTTTACTCGTTGTTTTCATTACACTGTGATATCTTCACCCACTTCACTTTGTGCAGAAAAATTTCAATCTTCCCAATTCACCCCCCCTCTTGGGAAGTCAGCCTTGCTAACAAGTGGTATCAGAGCCCGGATTCCCATTCAAAGGATTTTACAGTCCGGGAACAAAGATGGCTGGCTTTGGAGAGAGTATACTTCCTGAAGGGAATAACACTAACAGACCACCAGGCTTCAGTGGAGAACATTATGGGTACTGGAAGATGAGGATGCAGATCTACCTCCAATCAATTGATCTTGACATCTGGTCAGTTATTGATAAAGGAGATTTCGTCCCAATGGCTTTAACTGAAGATGGAAGATACAAAGAGAAGCTGGAAGCAGAGTGGAATGATGAAGACAGAAGGAGAGTCCTACTGAATTTCAAAGCAAAGCATTGTTTAGTCAGTGCCCTGAACCAGGATGAATTCTACAGAGTCTCGCAATGCACCACTGCAAAAGGAATGTGAGATACTCTGCAGATTGCACATGAAGGAACATCTGGAGTCAGGGAGAACAGACTGAACACGTGCATTAAGGAGTATGAAAGCTTCAGAATGGCTGAAGGAGAAACTGTAAAGGAGCTCCAAAAGAGATTTACTCTCATTGTGAATCAACTGAAGAGCCTGGGAAAGGAATACACTCAGTCTGAAAAAGTAAGAAAAATACTCACAGCTCTCCCTCTGGAATGGCAGCCCAAGGTGACAGCAATAGAAGAAGGCAGAGGAGAATCAATGGCCTCTGTCACAGCTCTCTTCGGCAGCCTTGAGGAGTATGAAGGAAAAATCAAAGCACTCAAGGAAGCTGGGCTGGACAGAAAGAAGAAAGGCCTTGCCTTTAAAGCTGCTGATGAAAAGGAAGAAGAATCTGACGAAGGAGATGAGCTGGATGAGGAAACTCTGGCTATGATGGTCAGAAAATTCGGAAGATTCTATAGCAAGAAGAAGAACAAGAGATTCTTCAAGAAGGGAGCTGCTGGAGAAAGCAAGAAAGAGGCAAAAGAACCTGTGACTTGCTATGAGTGCAAGAAGCAGGGACACATAAAGTGGGACTGCCCCCAATTCCTCAATAAGCAAGAAAAAGAAAAGAAAGTTGCTGACAAAGGGAAGAAGAAGAAAGCCTACATCTCATCTATATGGGGCAACAGCTCAGATGAGGAAGAAGAAGATGAGGATGAGATTGTCAATATTTGTCTGATGGCACTTGCTTCTGAAGAAGCCACACCCTCATGCAGAAGTGATCAGGAAGAAGAGGTATATGAATCTGAACCTTCCTATTCTGAATTACTAGATGCATTTCATGAGCTTCATGATGAATTCATTAAAGTTGCTAAAGAACTGAAATCGGCAAAGAAAAAGATAAATAAGCTGGAATCTCAAAGCATAGTTTCTGAAATTGCCTCTTTACCTACTACTGAATCTGTTTGCTACACTTCATGCAATGAACTTAAGCAAACTAATGATTATTTACTTAAAAGCATGTCTAGACTCACTAGAGGTAAAGATATGTTGTTTGCTTTGATGGGGAGCCAAAGAATATCACAAGGAAAAGCTGGTCTTGGCTATGATCCATATGCTGTCAAGGAAAAGATTAGGAAGAAAAACCAGAATGCATATATGAGACATTTTGTGCATTCTGAGAGCAATAAAAAGAAAAATAATGCATCACCTCACATTGAAACATATGATCAATCAAGGCATGCTAGACAAAAGTATTATCTACATTGTTTTCTTCCTACTTCTCAATCTAGCAGTCCTTTCACTACCTGTCATTTCTGTAACAAAAAGGGACATATTTCCAGTTCCTGCACTTTAAAGAAAAAAAGACTTGGCAGGAAAGTTGAATGGGTTCCCAAAGTTGCATTTGCATCTAGGGAAAGATCTACTAACCAAAAAGGACCCAAGCAAATTTGGGTACCTAAAAGGAAAACATGAACATTGTTTTGCAGGTCTGTCTTAAAGCTAAGAAGAGCAACAAATGGTATATGGACAGTGTCTGCTCAAGTCACATGACTGGTGATAAGGAGAAGTTCATCACCCTTAGAGACAAGAAAGGAGAAAAGGTGACCTTTGGAGGTGATCAATATGGCAAAGTTGTTGGCATTGGCATTGTGGGCAAAAATCCAGAAACATCCATTGAAGAGGTGATGTTTGTAATTGGCCTTAACCACAATTTACTGAGCGTGAGTCAGACCTGTGATAGAGGAAATTGGGTGCTGTTTGACTCAAAGTTTTGCCTGGTCATCAGAAAAAGTGATCACAAAGTAATCCTAAAAGCTCAAAGGGATGGTAACTGTTATACTATTGATCTTGATGAACTTCCTCCCTTAGATTCTGTTTGTTGGTTATGGCATAGAAGATTAGCTCATGTTAATATGAATCAATTGTCTAAATTGGTTAAAAATGAGCTAGTTACTAGCCTTCCAAAAATATCCTTCGAAAAAGATAAAGAATGTGATGCATGCTTAAAAGGAAAACAAACTAAATCATCCTTCAAATCCAAAAATATAGTTACCACAACTAGACCACTTGAGTTGCTGCATATGGACTTAATTGGACCTTCTAGGGTAAAGAGTCTAGGTGGTAATCTGTATGTGCTTGTAATTGTAGATGATTATTCCAGATTTACTTGGACACTGTTTCTATCCTCCAAAAGTGATACCTTTGATACATTTGTAACCATAGCTAAGAAAGTGCAAAATGAGAAAGGTATTTCTATTGTGTCTATCAGGTCAGACCATGGAGGAGAGTTTGAAAATGCATACTTCTTGGAATACTGCAATGAGCATGGGATTGACCACAACTTCTCAGCACTAAGGACTCCTCAACAAAATGGAGTGGTAGAAAGGAAGAACAGAACTATTGGAGAAATGGCTAGAGCTATGCTAAATGAGAAGGAACTCTCTCAAGTGTTTTGGGCTGATGCAGTGAACACAGCAAGCTACATCATAAACAGAGCCTACATCAGACCAATCCTTGGGAAGACTCCATACGAGCTGTACAAGGGAAGAAAGCCAAATCTGTCCCATCTCCATGTGTTCGGATGCAAATGCTTCATCCACAACAATGGGAAAGAAAATCTGGGTAAGTTTGATGCCAAATCCAATAAAGGTATATTTCTAGGCTATTCTAGTAGGAGTAAGGCATATATAGTGTATAACAAAAGATCAAATGTGGTAGAAGAATCTGTACATGTGGTTTTCATTGAAAATGAAAATGTTTCAAAACATGTTACCAATGAGGATGATCTTGCTTTCAACTTTGAAAAACTGGGCATTTCTGATAAAAGTAAAACTGAACCTCCAAAGATATCTGAATCTGCTAACACAGAGGAAGATATCTAGGAACAAGAGTTTGATGAAGAAAATAATGAAGAAATATCTCAAGAACTCCCTAGAGCTTGGAGATATCAAAGGAATCATCCTGTTGATCAAGTGATAAGGGATGTTCAAGAGAGAGTCAAAACCAGAAAACAGTTAAGGGACCAAATGATAAACTGTGCTTTCATTTCACAAATTGAACCTAAATGTA
Organism: Adenanthera pavonina; assembly: GCA_026686845.1. Classification (NCBI taxonomy): domain Eukaryota; kingdom Viridiplantae; phylum Streptophyta; class Magnoliopsida; order Fabales; family Fabaceae; genus Adenanthera; species Adenanthera pavonina. Next base: position 1,125,484 of record JAIVEN010000019.1, on the reverse strand, counting down.
CTGAGGAAGCCTTAACTGATGATTACTGGATTTTGGCTATGCAAGATGAACTAAATCAGTTTGAAAGAAATCAAGTTTGGGATTTAGTACCAAGGCCCAAAAATCATCCTGTCATTGGTACCAAATGGGTTTTCAGAAATAAACTTGATGAATTTGGAACAATAATCAGAAATAAAGCTAGATTGGTTGCTAAAGGGTATAATCAGGAAGAAGGTATTGATTTTGAAGAAACCTTTGTACCAGTAGCTAGATTAGAAGCAATAAGAATACTGCTAGCATATGCATGCATGAAAAACATTTTATTGTATAAAATGGATGTAAAGAGTGCCTTTATAAATGGATATATCATGGAAGAGGTTTATGTAGATCAACCTCCAGGTTTTGAGGATTCTACAAAACCAAACCATGTTTATAAACTAAAGAAAGCTCTTTATGGTTTAAAACAAGCCCCTAGAGCATGGTATGAAAGATTAAGCAACTTTCTAACTGAAAAGGGGTTTAATAGAGCCAAAGTAGATACAACTTTATTTACTAAGAAAGAAAATGAAGATTTACTCATTGTCCAAATCTATGTTGATGATATCATATTCGGTGCTACTAATGAGTCTCTTTGCAAGAAATTTTCTGAGTTAATGCAGGGAGAATTCAAGATGTCAATGATGGGTGAACTCAACTTCTTCCTTGGACTGCAAATCAGACAGCTCGGTGATGGTATCTTTCTGAGTCAATCCAAGTATCTAAAGGAGCTGCTAAAGAAGTTTGGAATGGAGAATGCCAAGCCAATGGGAACACCTATGGCTACTGCAACCAAACTGGACATGGATGAGAATGGGAAAATGTTTAACATTACTCAGTACAGAAGAATGATTGGATCCCTGCTGTACCTAACTTCCAGCAGACATGACATTATGTTTAGTGTCTGTATGTGTGCAAGGTTCCAATCATGCCCCAAAGAGACCCATGCAACAGCTGTGAAAAGAATTTTCAGATATCTTATTGGAACATCACAGATGGGTCTTTGGTATCCAAAAGGCAATGGAGAAGATCTCAAAGGATACACTGATACTGATTTTGCAGGATCCAAAACTGACAGAAAAAGCACAAGTGGAACTTGTCAATTTCTTGGAGGATCCCTGGTTTCATGGTTCAGCAAAAAGCAAAACAGTGTGGCCCTTTCCACTGCAGAAGCTGAGTATGTTGCAGCTGGAAGCTGTTGTGCCCAAGTCATCTGGATGAAGCAGCAGCTTGAGGATCTTGAGGTTAAAATGAAAGAGATACCAATCATGTGTGACAACCAAAGTGCCATAAACATCACCAAGAATCCTGTCATGCATTCAAGAACGAAACATATTGAAGTTAGGCACCACTTCATAAGAGATCACGTTCTGAAAGGAGAAGTCAGATTGGAGTACATCCCAACAGAGGATCAAGTTGCTGATATACTCACAAAACCTCTATCAGAAGACAGGCATTGCAAAATAAGGAGAGAATTGGGAATGGTAAATCCCAATGAACTGTAAGTTATTCATGTGTAATTCTATCTTTAGAATTTTCAATATTAAATCAATTCTAACTTCAACATCGGAGAGTGTTTAATTTAAGTTGCAGGAGCTCCTCACAAGACTAAATGGTTATACTCTTGAAGATTGGAGCATATCAGAATGGAACAACCAGAAAGTGAAGTAAATAACGAAAATCCTAAGTTCTGGATCCATTCTATAAGTTTTTAATGATGATGCTTGTATTTTAAATGGTGTTAGACATATTTTGCTTCATAAACTGTGTTTTTGTACTGGTCAACGTGGTCAACATTCGAATTTTAAGTGACCAACAGATGAATGTTATGCTTTGGAACAGTTCTCACTAATGCCTCAAAATTCGTCTGTTGAATAATGGAAGTTCGAATTTTCAAAAACAAAAATTTCAAAGTTGTGTTTGTCCATCACTGATATACGGATTATCACTTCTTAACATACGACTGTTGGACAACCTTCACAAAAGTTGAAAAATTCAAATTTTCAATTTAAAATTTGTCTGTTGAATCATGTTCTTCATGCTGAATGCTTGAAAGATGAAGTTCTGCATGCTAAATTCGTCTATTGGTTGAAGTTTTGATTGTTGATACTGTTTTCTCTTCAACATTCGAACTTTGTTGAAACAAAATTCGTCTGTTATGCTTGTACTGCTTGATCCAAGCCTCTGTCAGAAGAACTTTCAGATGAAAATTTGTCTGTCAGTAAGCTTTGCTGAATAGTTTAACTTGTAACTGCCCGAAGTTCGAATTTTGACCCCTCAACATTCGTCCGTCAGACGATTACATACATTAAATCCGATGGTTTTCCAAAGAACAGACGCAACCCTATTTGTAACTCCTCTAAGTCTGTTCTGATCCTCTCTTCAATCCTCTTAAATCCTGTCCAAAAACTGTCAATTCCCACCATTTAAACTTCTTTTCGCACCCTATAAACCTATTCTCAACCACATTCTATAACATTGAACCGAGAGATGGCAAGATTCAAGAATCCTGGAGCAGGAAAAGCTGGAGCTCGGCCAAAAAGAGCAGTAAAATCTCAATATGCTACAAAGGAAGGAGAAAAATCCAAGAGAAAGGCCGAATCCAGTAAAGCTACCCCTTCCAAACGCCAGAAATCATCATCCAAGGCAGATTCGCAGAAAGCAGGACCCTCCTCACCAAAAACTGCAGATCCTTCGGTTCCTGTTTCTGCTGATACTGCTACTGTTGCTTCCTCTTCTTCTACACAATCTGGAGAATATGAGCTTACTACATTGCCACTTTGGAGCACTCCTGAGATTCAAGAAGAGTATTCTACCAAGTTTTCCAGCAAAAAGGTAATCAAGCCTCACTGTGTGAATATGGAACAATTCTTAATATCTAACAACTTTGATGCTGGAATATGGTTGTTAAGATATAAGAATCTGTTGGAAATTGCTGAAAAATATGATGATGAGGTAGTAAAGACTTGGTATGCCTCTCTTCAATACAACAGCAAGAAAAAGAAATGGGAGGTCAACTTAAGATCAAGGACCATTTGGCTTGCTGATGAAATATTAAACGAGGTGCTAGAAATTCCAGGACAAGATGGGCTGAAAATTGACATCACAGCCTCTGGGTATATGGATGAGGCTAGCACAGCTGATGAAGAAGGTGGATCCTTTCTGAATTACAAAGAGAGCACCATCTTGGACACCTTATTCAGAAGAAGGGAGAATAGGCCCACAATAAATCTGTTGAAGCCCACAGACCTCAATGTTCAAGTGAGGATCCTGTACTACATTGTGTCCAGGATCATATTCAACAAAGGTGGTAGCTTCAACCTGATAACCAGGGCAGAGGCTCATGTAATGACAGCTATCATACGTGGGAAGCTAATCAATATGGGTCATATCATCCTCCAGCGTATGATAAAGGCAAGGGATCAAAGGAAGGATTCCACACTCCCCTATGCAGCAATTATTTCAAGAATCCTGCAGTATGCTAGGATTCAACACATTGAAAAGGGGAAAGGGAAACTCACAGAGGCCTTCAAAGAAGAGGAACTGCAAAGGATGGGTATTGAAAGAGATGAAGGAAGATGGATTGGGAAGGGAGCAGGGAAATCAGAAGATCTGTTCTTTGTTGCTGGTGCATCCCTCCAACAAGAAGGCACCTCTGAGGCTCCTGGCAGATCTGTACCTCAGCCTTCTCAGCAAATTCCATCTCCATCCAGGCCTACACACCCTCCTTCCACTCCCTCCTCACGGGCCAAGCCAACCAAGATCACTGAGTTGTTTGACAGTTTGTCAACACTCATTCTCAGCATTCGGGATGAGCAAAATGTCAAATTCGCTCACCCGCAAGATCAGATCCATCAATTGGCTGTGAATATAAAAGTGGTGGTTGATGCTTATGAAGACATAAGAAATGCAATTCCAACCACTTCAGCTCCACCTTAGCCTAGTGTCCCTAAGCCTACTTTGTCTCCATCCCCTGTGCCTCCAAGTCCTTTTGAGATGGCCTCTCCTATTCCTGGTGTTGAGACTCAAGAAATTGAACCAGCTGGCACTCCAAGGGCCTCCAACAATGAGGCAAGTCCTGGTCCTCCCCTGGACTATGGCATGGAGGAAGAAGGTCTGCAGGAATCAAGCCCTCTTGAGCCTAGTGAAGCAGTTGCTCAGGACTCTATCCTTTCCACCCAAGAGTCTGAGCAAGTTGAGCAGCTAGTAGCATCCATATCTGCTTCACCATTTCTGCAAGCTGCACTCAATGAGGAAATGAGCATTGTGCCTGTCATTGATTTTGAAGCTTTTGTTCACAATGCTCTTCTGCAAGCTCAAAGGAGAAGGCTTAAAGAAATGTTTCCTCCTGCTGAACCAGCCTCTCATTCCCTTGCTGCTTATGGGCTTTCAGAGGAACAGAGAGCTCGACTAGCTCTTTCCAGGCAGGAAATGCAAGAGCTGCTTGAGGTCTCTGATGATGATGATGATGATGAAGAACCTAGCCCTAAGCCTGCTGAGCCTCCTGCACCAATTCAGCCAGAGATTCCTTTTGCTCCTGTCCCTCTTCGTGTTGTTCCTATTTCTCAGATTCCTCCTCCAATGGACTTTGTTAGGCTTTCTGATGATGCCAAAAAGGGGGAGAAGATAAAGCAAACTGGGACCAAGCAAGCTAGAAAATCTGTTGAGTCATCCGGCAAAGGAAAGACATACAGCAAAAAGACTAAGCCAAAGAAGAAGTGATTGAATAAGACTTAGGCTGAATCTTCTTGTTGTATCTTGTTATGATTGGTTGTATTTTGTATTTTGGTTATTCCTTATGTTTTGAGAACTGATCTTTAATTGATGTATTGCAACAATTTGGTTAAATGAATGAATTTGTTGGTTGCATTGTTTTGCGCTCTAAATATCTTCACTTAATCTGTTGGATATGATATCTTATGCATATGTTGAGGGGGAGCTTGTGAAAGAAAACCCAAGTACTAATCCAGTTTGTGAGTTGTTTTGTCATCATCAAAAAGGGGGAGAATGTTGAATCAAGAAGTTTTGATGATTCCAAACGAACATCCAAGAACTTGGATTAAAGATATCAAAGGAGATCAAAGTGCTTCAAGTGAAGAATTTGAAGAGTATTTGCTGCTAGATCTTTTATAGGATCTTTAGTTTTTGTTATAATTGGGTAAAAGATTTTGATTTGAAGAAAAGATGTTTTCAAACCTTGATTTTATGTTAAATCTTGACTTATTTGAAAAACACCCACAAACAGACGAAGTTTGGAAGTTTAAACTGAACTGTCATGTTGAAAATTCGAACTTTGCCTTTGGAAATTCGAATTTCGAGCTAAAACTGAATAAGTCTGAAGAGATGTCTCTCTGTCAGACGAATTTTGGTCATCCAAAATTCAAATTTTCATCTAGTATGAAAGAAGCTTTTTAGTGACAGACGAACTTCACAAAGTCAAAATTCGAATTTCAGACAAAATGGAATTTGTGAAAACCAAAGAAATTCTTCTGAAATCTTGTTAAAGTTCATCTGAAATCAAGAAGAAATTGAGCTTGAAAAATGCTCTCTGACAGACGAACTTTGACTTTGCAACATTCGAATTTTCATATAAGTCTGAAAGGAGCTTCTTTGAGAGAGACGAATTTCACTCTTTCAAAATTTGAATTTCAGACAAAACACAACTTGAGAAAACAGAAGAAATTCATCTGAAACAATGTTAAAGTTCATCTGAGATCAAGAATAAATTAAGTTTCAAAACCGGTCTCTGACAGACGAATTTCACTCTGTCAAAATTCGAATTTCAAAGAAAGTGATCTACTGTGCATCTTTGAACGTTCAATGGACAGACGAATTTTGGGCATCCAAAATTCAAATTTCGAGGGTACTGTAGAAAATTAAAAACACTGTTCACGATTTACAGAAAAACTTTCTTCTTGAAAATTCGTATGTCACATTGTGAAAATATTTTATAAGTTTCAAAATTCGAATTTCACTCTATGGACAGACGAACTTCATATTTTAACGTTGGAAGCTTTAACCTTCGGTTCCTTCGAAATTCGTCTGTTGACCAACCAAAATTCGAATTTCAGTGTGTCAGAAACATTAAATACGGTTGGTAAACGGATAGTTTTTCAGAGTAACCGTTGGATAACTTCCCCAACGGATAGATTTAGTCTCTAACGGATATTTGAGACCTAAAACTATAAATATAACATCATTTGAAGTTATGGGTAACGAATCAAACTTGTATATATCGAATTTCTGCTGAATCTTCTTCTCAAAAGCTTTTATCCTCTCAACTTCATTATCTGTACTTTAACCTTCATATCTACTCTATTCAAGAGAGTTATATCTTTGTAAACAATCTACTCTTCATCTGAAAGATAGATTTACTTGTGAGGGGAATTCACAAGGGGATTGGGAAGCACATAGAGAAAGTGCTTAGAGAGTTTGAGAGAGCTCAGAAACAGAGCATACTCGTGTACTGTGGCTTTAGCAAGAAGCCCGTAGAATTCTTGCTGTATAGTGGATAAATCTCAAGAGTTGTCTTGGGGACTGGACGTAGGTCAAGTGGATAGACCGAACCAGGATAAATTACTGAGTTTTCTTCTTCTTATCTTTACTTTTCAGCTTGCTCTGTTTTACTCGTTGTTTTCATTACACTGTGATATCTTCACCCACTTCACTTTGTGCAGAAAAATTTCAATCTTCCCAATTCACCCCCCCTCTTGGGAAGTCAGCCTTGCTAACACAAGGGTCCTAGGATATCTAAAGAAAACAATTAATCTAGGACTGCTTTACAATAAATTTCCAATAGTTTTGGAAGGTTACACGGATGCTAGTTGGATAACTGGTGCAGGTGATAGTAAGTCAATTTCAGGGTGGATATTTACCCTAGCAGGAGGAGCAATCTCCTAGGTATCAAAGAAACAGACTTGTATAAGTCATTCTACGATGGAATCAGAATTTATTGCCTTAGCATCTACATGTAAAAAGGGAGAGTGGTTGAGGAATTTATTATTGGAAATAAAGCTGTGGCCACAGCCGATGCCAGCCATCTCTTTACATTGTGACAGTGAAGCTACAATGTCTAGGGCATGTAACAAAATTTACAATGGTAAATCTAGACATATAAGCCTAAGGCATGAATATGTGAGACAATTAATTTTTGATGAAGTAATTACAATTCAATATGTAGAAATAAGTGAAAACTTGGCTGATCCTTTTACAAAAGGACTAAATAAAGAATTGGTTAATAAAATATCAAGAGGAATGAGATTGAACCCCGTAAACATCAGTCACCAGTAATGGAAACCCAACCTTTAACTAGACCAAATCTGGTTTAAAGGTTCAATGGGTAATAACAAGTTATTGATAAGTGACTAGGCATTAGAGTAGATATTTAACCATTTCGTGACTAGTGCATATAAGAAGAATTTAAGTGTTCAGAGTGAGTTAAACTCTTAAAGAATTCAAGGAAGCCTAAGCAATTAAGGCTTAATGGAAATCCACCTATATGAACATAAGAAGTGGTGTCGCTTCTTACGAGAATTTAGGGGTAATTCTTGAAATGTTCATGAAAAGCCTAGGATGAGCACATGACATAAAAGTGCGGGAAGTCTATGCAGAACAAAATCAATATCAGAATATGTGTGTGGTATTTCCAATACTAACACTAAAGTTGTGGTTCAATGCAGTTAAACAACTATCTACTTATTAATATTTTGAAGTACTTACACTATTAACAGGTTCAAATCAAGAGACACCTGCTATTATGCATATTCTTATATTTACAGAGAACATTTAGTTTTTCAAACTAATTGGGGGATTGTTAGAGATAGTTTGAAAACTAAAGTCCCATATTAGATTGGAATAAGGCTTATAAAGTGAATATAAGAAAGAGAAGACAAAACATATTAAAAATAATTATTGAGAGAAAAATGTTAAGTAGATTTAAATATTATATATTTAATATTTAAAGCACTTAGCACGTGGCGCATCGTGATCATTGAATTAATCTAACGGTAAAGATCTGGTTTAGTATGAATTTGAGATTAATATTTTTTAATTAATCATTTTTTTTCAAAAATAGAATTTCAAATAACAACATTCTGAAATGGTACATTCTAAAATATGTTATTTGATATTCTGTTTCAATTTGATAACAACGTTTCAAATATAACGTTCAACAATGAACAGGTTCATCAACAACGTTTCAATTTTCTGTTTTCCACTATTATAAAAGGATCAGACTAGAGACTAAAAGCATCCCTCACGTTCTCTTCTCTTGCCTACAATCTCTCTATTTCATTCTGTGTTTCAAAGTATCTAAAGTTGCAGTCAAATATCTTTGGTGCTTAGAATAACTCCTAGGGTTGATTCATTGAATCCCTACAGCAAACCTAGTGGAGGTGAATAACATCTTAAGGACAATGTGTTATCATATGTTTTTGGGCACAGGTTGTTGTTTTCACATATTGTTTCTAACAAAGAGCACGTGAACTAGAAGTCTCTATCACCTCTTTCCCCTTTGCTAATTCATCTTTCACTGCAAAGATTCCAGATCTTTTTTTCTTCCCTCCAAACCCCAGCGATGGATTATGATGATTGTTTTCTGATCTTCAGATTTGTGAGTGAAAGAGGGATTTCAAGGCGACTCAAGGCAGTGAACTTACAGATTGTTCTGTGTTTTTTGGAGGCCCAAGAGAAAGGAAACATGCTCCGAATCCTAGAATCATGAACCAAACGAGGAAGTTGCAGTAAAATTTGAGCCACCTCCATTTTAGTCTCATCCATATTCAGTAAGTATGTTGAATTAATGATCCTCTCAATGACACAGTAATGAGGAAATTGAAAGCAAACGATCGGAAGGATTCAGGAGAGTTGGAAATAGAAATGGAAAGGATAACTTTATTACTTGAGGCTTAAGCTTTTAGACGCCACTCAATGAATCTGAACTCAATCAAGAGATTGCTAAATACATGCCACTCTCACACTTAAATATGCGTCCAGCTTTCATTAATTATGTAATGTTTTAATTATTTAACTGAAAACTTTAAATAATATAGATTTTATTTTGATAGTCTAAATTTTCATTTATTTTTATTTTCCTTAATTATCAAAAAAATTATTTTTATTTTAATTTCAAAAATAAAACATGATATGAATATAAAATATATTTAAAACTCAGCCCCATTTAAATTGAAACCCTATAAATTAATTGAATTTGAATAGTATAATTTTTAATTATTTTGTTTTTCAATTTTAAAAAGTAAAATACAATATGAGAATAACTTCTTAATTTGAATTCAAAATAGATTTAAAATAGTTTGAGCAGTATAAATTATTCAGAAGCTTTAATGCTTTATTTCTAAGGTTCTTTATGAAAGTATTAGTGCCCAGCTATATATATCCTAGCTTTTAATTATGTTGTGTTATAATTTTAAAAATAAGTCATTAGAATATATTACTTACAAATGATTAAAAGATCGTATCTTCAGCAATGTGTGTGTATTATCATGGCTATCTCATTAATGAAACTGAATCTTATATATCATTAGAAATAACAAAACGCTAATTTTTGACACAGAAAAACATTACCACTATACAACGTTTATATATATACACACACAAAGATATATATATATATATATATTCTTTTTTTGTTGAAATATATATATTCTAAATCCATAAAAATTGACCCTTATCTCTGGCAATGCTTTCGTTGCTATAGATTTGTAAATAGAATCATATAGTTACATCATCAACAAACTTGGGAATCTTAGATTTCTAATGTAAATTTGAAAATATTGAACATCTCAAAATCACAAAAACTTAAATTATAACCTGAAAAAAATCAAGAGTTTTAACCTGTTTGAATGTTGTTTTACAAAACAGTTTTCTGTTTTTAAAAATTAGAAATAAGAAAACTTATCTGATAACCCTATTTTTTATAAAAAGTTATGAAAATAAAAAAATATAAAAACAGAAAACTCTGAACATCTTTAAGATATTTTACATATTTTATTCTATAAAAAACAAGAAAAGTTGGAAAACACCCACCTTATTAATGGTAAAGTTGTAAATTTTAAATAATTCATTTAACATTTGCTAGTTATGATTTTTGAAACAATTATTCAAATATATTTTTTTATTTCTATATTCCTAAAACTTGTTCAGGAAAATGCTTCTATAAAATTACTTCAAGAATATTAAAAAAAAGAACACTAAATATAATTTTGCTGAGAAAAGTACCTAGTTCTTCATGGAGTGCAATTCGTCTCAAATATGAAAACTATGGTGAAATATTAATTAATGAATACTACTAAAAAAGATCTGCACAATAAATTAATGAAGGGTTAAAATTAATTAATGATATTATATTCACATAAACTCTTAATTAATTAATCAATTACTCGGCTTGCAAGATCTCCTAAATCAACACATGATGCTTGTCAATGAGCCATACTACAATCAAGAATTCATAGTGCTATACTTTAAAATAAATATGGTCCATTTTTTTTTATCCTTTATAATTTTTTCCTATTCATTATTTTGTAATTGATTAACACTTTGCATGGACGCAAATCACTGAATGCTTTATAATCCCAGGCATTCCTTCAATGTTGATCATATAATCTCAATCATTATTTATAACAGTGATTATTTATGTTTTATCTCCCTAATTAACATACTATATTTGATTTATATTTAAATTTATACATTGATATTTGATTTTTTTTTGTAATATTTTTAAATAATATAATTAAATTAAATTAAAAAATGAATTTTTAATGCCTCATGATTGTCAAATAATTAAATAACGTGACCCAATAAAGAATAGCTTAATTAAGGGAGTTAGTATATATTTTCAAACAAAGAATATATATGTATGTGTGTAGTTTGAATATATATTTTCAAATAAAGAATAAATGTGTAGTTTGAACAAAATTTAAAATATATATGATTAAGTCATAAACAAATTAAATAGATAGATGGATAAATATTTCATTTACTTCATTATATGATAACTCATAAATAGAGATAAGCGAGAAAACTAACATTCTAAATAAGATAACTCATAAATAGAGATAAGTGAGAAAACTAACTTTCAAGATAATATACGTTTCCTTATTCAACCAAAACTTCAACTAGCATGCATCTTGATCAAACATCGATCACTCATCAAACATTAGTCTATATATATTAATTTACTAGGCATTGATGAAATTCCTACTAATTAATTTCTCTTGTATTACAACATTGGCTTCATATTTGATTGATCATGGACAACGATGAGAATTTTTGGGATGACAATGAGATTGAAGTCACCAAAATTTTAATGGATCTTCCTCGTCTAGTCATGGAGTCTGAGTTTCTTTGACAGATGTCTTCTCTTGCTTGGGGCTCAAAGAAACAACAATCAGTCCATGTTTCCAGTGAAATTCATAGATCTTAAACTCCACTTTTGATGCTAAATTCGAGCATCAAAATTCATGTGAAGAGAAAACCATCAGATCTGGATGATCAAAGTTTAATGGATTCATCTTTAGAGATGGAGAAGAAAGTGGCATCTTTTGATGATTCTCGTGGTTTTAAGCTAACTGATCTTAATCACCCTCCAACTGAAGAACTTTATGAAGTGCTTCCTTCTCAAGTTCAAGATTGTCAAATATAGTTGTTAACGTAGCTTTAAGTATTGCAATCATATTCTTGTTGTGGTAGCTAGCAACCATATTCTTTAGATTTTAACTAGTGAAGGTTTCATGCATCTGTGTTACCCGGAATTTGAAAATTTTTCTACACTGTTCATAACTTATGGACAGATAGTGTAACTTGTTAAAATTTTTATTGATATATAAATTTGTTGTGTCAACAATTCCTTGTCAGTTTTTAATTAATTAATTTGTCCAAATTATGTTAATGAGGATTCAATTTCTTGGTATCAGTATTCAAATTCAGAAGGCAGAACCTAATGGTTCAACCATCTGGAGCTTACCATATAGATCAGATTTGCTGGTTCATGAAGATTATTTTGGCATTGATTGATTGGATATGAATGTGTGTTTATATATACACTACATGTATATGTATATAAATGCTCTCTGTAATGCTTTTTATAATGACGTTTTAACCACATCACATTGACTAAAGTAAGCAATTAAAATTAGTTAGGAGCATTGGTTTTGTCAAAAATTATTATAATATTCCTAAAATACTCTTAATGAAAGCCATTAATATTTATCTCACATTAATGTTTACCCCAATGAATCCTTTTGCCTTTTCACTTGCTTTCAAACTTTCCAATAGCTTTCTTGAGCCTTCTCAAACCTAAATACATCATTATACACTTACTAAATCCATAATTATTTTTGCCTTTCTTTTGAAAATCTAACTTGTTTTTAGCTATTTCATGTTTGAGAAATTCATTTTTACCATTAATTGCTTGAAATTCCAACTCCTCCTACCTTTTCCAACTTCCCATAAACTCATGCAATTATGCTTTCTTGCAACTTATTCATGTTCTCTCTTGGTTTCTATGCATGAAAACACTTTCCTCACATACTTACCCTCTTGGCCAAAATCTAAACCCTAGGATCTCATAATTATAGGGATTGTTGCGCTTTCTATAACGTCATATCTGAATTCTTTAATATGTATAGACTAAAGATCAAACTGTTTACCATACATATTAATCCTACATTACTCTAGTAACAAGACTATCCTAGAAAACTAGGGAAAAGGTAACAACACATTTAGTTATTGATAAATTATTACATTTATAAAATCCAATGTGCTGTCATGTATTGAATTTATTTCAAGAAGCCCTTGAACCATCAGACCGATTCAAGCTGTATAAATTATTTTGGTCTGATTATAAGGTTTCTTTAGTTATAGCATTACCAATGATTTTGATTTTTGTTAACGTTTGGGTTTGTTGTGATTATTTCATTGTTTTCTCACTTATTTCCCAAAAGAAGGACCACATTGCATTACAGGATAAGCTGGAATTTATTAAAGTGAATCATTTTATTAGATATGTGTTATGCTATTGAGTGTTTTCTTTGTTTATAACTTTGTCAATTTAATGTTTTAATTTTACATTTCTTTCCATTTTATGGGACAAATATTTTAAGTGATATGTGTTGTGAACATGTTGGAAATTACTAATTTATTCCATTCATACTTAGCATATTGATTGATAAAAGGCTAGTTTTTTTTTTATAAATTATTAGGAAAATGACATTTTAGGACCAAAACATTCAATTAATGTTATTTTAGGGCCAAAACATTATAAAATGATAAAAAAATATCATGGTCTTAAACTGATCAAAATTTTAAATAGGAAATAACCTAAATGTCGTTGTTAAGAAATTTGACACTTTACTCCCGTTATTTTCTACTTAAGTTCTAGAATTTGACACTAAGCTATCCCCGTTTTACACTAGACATATTATAATCACCAAAGAATTCAACTAAGGAAGCTCAGAGTAAAACTGGAGAAGCTCAGTATTAAATTCTGGAACTTGAGTATCAAATAGGGGAAGTAAAGTGTCAAACACTAGGACTAATCGGTTAAATTCTTTCATAAAATATTATTTGTTTGGTGTAAGATTTGATAGTTCAATGTCAAATTATGGAACTTGAGTAGTAAACAGTGGAAGTTAAGTGTTAAACTCCGAGACTGATTAGTCCAATGAAAAATCAGAGTAGCTCAGTGTCAAATCGTAAAACTTGAGTAGTAAATAGTGGGAGGTAAGTGTAACATCCCTAAATTTCTAGATATCATAAAATGAAAATATATATAGTAAAATCTGAGATAAATGAATAGATATGACAAACGGTAAAAAGATTATTTTTCAGGTTAGAATATAAAATGTGAAATTTTCAATTTAGTCTCAGGAAAGAAAAGTTTATGTAGCTTAGTCCCTGGGGAAAAGTATGAAAAAGGACCCAAAAGAGTAAACATGCATATGTTTACACCGTCCAAGGGATAGTTTCATAAATATTAAAACTATATGTCAAAATGGACTTGTTGACATACTAGACACAATGGAATAGAATATTGAGTCCAAAGGAATCAATTTGGAAGAAATTTGACTGTAGAACACAATATAAATTATATTGTAAAAGTAAAAGTATTGTAGGCCCCATTAAAAGTTGAAAAAGTAAGAGAAAAAAATATGTGGACCCCATACAAGTGCTTTTTGAGATAGGATAATAAAGTAAACATATATTCAAACCTACTTTAATCATGTACCCATAAAATAATAAAAGTAAATTTAACTTAAAAGTTACTAATACAAGATATATCTTGACTGAGAAAAATATGCAGTATTTTGGCAAAATACCCCTATCTTAGGTGTGATTTAGCAGCAGTCCATGTGATGAATTTAAATATTTTCCAAGAAACTTAATCAAGAAGTAATTTGAAAGGTAACCCAAGTTAACTTAACCATGATTAATGCTTCCATTAGATATCTCTCCACTCTTCTAACTTAAGTGCTACATAACAGAGTTAGAAGCACAAAATTTTTAGAAGCAAGAAGAGGAAGTGGTGTGAAAAGAGAAGGGAGAAAAAAGGGAGCAAACTTGAGGAATCAAGATCCAAGTGCTAGGTAAGTTTCTCTGCTACCTTAAGCTAGTTGTTTCAAGTAGTTTGAAATAGTTTCATGAAGTTCTCCTCTTCCCCTTCTCTAAAGTGGGTTTCGACCATGAGTAGGAAGTGAAAAGAAATGAGTTTTCATGCAAGGAACTTGATAGAAAGCTTGAACTAGTTGATAAAGTGTGGTTTCTAAGAGATGAAAGTATGTTGCATGAAAAATCCTTCTTTCCTCCTTAGAGATAGATTTCGGCCAATACAATGGAGTGAGTTAGAGTGGGAATTTTATAATTTTGATACCAAAAATGGATTCCGCATAGTGGAAAACCTTGGGAATAAGTGTTGGTTTCATGTTGGAGCTTAAGACTTTTTGAAGAAACTCTATGAATCAATAACCTAAGTGATTATTTAATGTTACATTTACATTGAAGAAAGCTTGTGAAAGTGCTAGAAAGAAGTGAACCCAAAAGGAAAGGCAAGTGGAATCATAAAGGTAGTAGTTTACCATTTGTTGCATTATGTTATCCTATAATGTTTTCATGAACTTGATGACTTGCCATATTGTTATAGTGATGTTTTGTTAGAGTAAATGTAGGGGTTTTGACCTCATAATATCCATTTTCTAAGAAGAAACTTTGTCGAAAATTTTATGAACTAATATGGCATATTATGCTTTAATGTCAATGTTTGATGATTTCATGATATATGTGATAATATGCATGCATAATTGGTTTTGTTATTGAAATTATTTGAATCTCACCTTTCCAAATAACTAACATATCTAGGATCAAGTTATGATAAGACTTCCAAAAAGGAGTAAGGCAAGGCAAGGAAGAAGAAATTGATGATTAAAATGACAATGCTTGCCATGGTGTTTTATTTTGAGCTTATATGTACATTCATATATGTAGTTTTAAATCTGTACCTTGAGGTGATTATGCCCCTTTAGGTCTCACATGTTGTATGGCATAGAATTAAGATAAGACATGATGATGTATGTATGTTATGGATTTTATTTCACAAAGTACATAGATGTAAATGGACATTTTGACATCCTGTCAGTAATATAGCTACTATTTGGATAAGACAAAGGACTATGTATGAGTGTTATATATATCTAGAAAGTATACAGAATAAGATTCCGTAGAACAAGAGCATCCAAATTGGATATGTGTGCAATTTAACATAATTTTTCGAAGTTAATGCCAGAAAACTATATAATTGAAAAATGACCAAATGAATAGTAAAGTTCGTGGAATTTACTGTACTGATTGGCATGACCAAAGCTTTGTTTCTTATTTTTCCCATGTACACAATGTTTTAAGCTATTTTTAGATTTATGAATCACTTCCATATAATTTTTGTAAAATTAGTTATGAATTTTCAAAGTTCAATCGATAAATTGGTATTGCCATATGAACAGTAACCAAAATTTTGAATTTTTCCTATATAACTCTTTAAGTGATTCAAGCTTCTAAATATGATAGATGGATTCCAATATGGTCTAATATGTGAGAATAAGGCCTAAAGCTAAGGTGTTACACTAGGTGTCAAACTCTGGGATTACAATTGAATTCTTTGGTGATCATAATATGTCCAGTGTAAAACTAGAGTAGCTTAGTATCAAATTATAAAACCTGAGTAGTAAATAGTGGAATTTGAGCATCAAACTATTTAACAAGGGAATTTGGGTCATTTTCTATTTAAAATTTTAATCAATTTAAGACCATGTTCTCTATCTATCATTTTGGAATGTTTTAATCCTAAAATGACATTAATTGAATATTTTGGTCCTAAAATATCATTTTCCCTAAATTATTTTGCATGAGTTGATCTCTTAGTTTAGCTAACATTATATGATGTCAAACTAGGGATAATATTATATGATTTTCCCCCCTAATTTTAAAATGAAAAGCAAGTGGTACTATTGTATTATTTGACCTCATAATGCTTAGGAACTTTTGAAAAGATGGACATTATTGAAAAAAGAAAAAGGATGGGGAAACTGTGCAAGAAGCTATTGAGCACTTAAAAGTAAGTCTTTTCATTTTCTTTGGTGTTTATTTGTGCTAATGTTAAATTTATTCTAGCTTGATGTTTCTCATTTCTTTAACTTGCATTCAAAGGTAATATTTCATCATGTCTATGGTTATAAGGATATTTACCATGATATTGCTATGATGAAATTCTTCTATTTCTTTTCTATTTATGGACTTTCAAGGGGAATATATAATATATTTGGGCTCCATAGATGAAGTAGATTATAGTAGTTAGTAAACCAATAGACGTGAGACTAGGAAGATTCTTATTAATGCTTCTTTGTACTTGGCCAAAATTTTTTATATTATCTTTGATATGCTTTCTTCTACTGCAATTTTTTTTGTTGGGAATTTCAATACCCTTGTGTTAATAATCCTACAATTCTTGCTTCGGTTGAACTTTTCCATTCAATTGTCTTGTGACATACTCATGTTGACAACATAGTTAATGTCAACATTTGTGATAATTTCTTGCCAATAGAAGTATAGAACCATAGAGGAAGAAGGAAGAAATATGAAAGAGTTAATGAGAAATGGACAATGCTAGGTAGAGATTGGATTTGATAATTTTACATTTATGATTAACCAAAGAAATAATTATGTCTTTTAAAATATGTATTTACTTTAAAATATTGCAACTGAAAAATACAAATTTTTTAAGGAGGGCGATCTTGTATGTAGCTGGATTGCCTAAGAAGGGGTGAGTTGTGCCTTGGAAAATTTTTCTTCACAATGAGAGATACAAATACAAAAGTTGAAAAGATCAAGTGAAAAGAGAATCAAACACAAGTATTTATCATAGTTTAGCTTATCCACTTGGCCTACATCTATTTCTTAAGCAACCACTTGATATTTCTCCATTATCTTGCAAGATTCAACTGCGTTCTTGCAATACCACACCACAAAATACAAGTTTTTTCTCTAGAACTTGAAAGTCACTCCATACTTCCTTACAATAAGTGTATACAATTAATCTCTTAGTGTTTCTCCACATTAAGTTTTGCTACCCTGAAGTAGTAGAGAAGATTTTGTAAGATAATCTCTCAAAAAGAGTGGATATGAAACAATCTAGAAAGTGGTTACGTAAAGTTTTAATGAGAGTAGTAATGAAGCTTTAATGATTCAGTAGTAACTCAACTCAATAATGCTTAATGCTCTTACCTACTAACTTAAATGAAATCCTATATATAGATTTTTGACAAATCTAAGTGTTAGAAATAAGAATTAGCTGTTACAAGTGAGTAGCAACATAAACTTGCTACATTTAATGCATTATCAGAGGTTAGTCAACAAACCATGCATGTGAGTGCCACAAACCTCAACTAGCCGTTAGACACATTTCATAATGCTGGACTAGGTTAGTTGACAAACCTGGAGGGTTAGTCAACTATTGAGTAAGCTAGAGCAAAGGAGTGAGAACTGTACAAATTTCATGAAAATGTCCAAGGTTAGTCAACAAAGCTTCAAGACTTAGGTTACTCAGAAATCTTTCTTCATAGGTTAGAAGACAAACTTTCTTAGGATGTTACACTTTAGTCCACTAAGCTTCAACGACTCAACACTTAATTTTTTGGAAAACAGGGTTAGTTGACAAACTTAGAGAGTTAGTTGACAAAGTTACCTTTCTAGAAAAAGTGTTTCTCTTAGGTTGGCCAAGTCTGAAGACAAACCTCAAGGGTTAGCCAACTATCATGCCTTAACAAAGAGACAACCCTTTTTGAAACTTAACTTTTTCCTTCTAACCTATCTTCATTTGTCCACTAACGTCTTTCTAAGAACAACAATGAACAGTGATAGGATTTTCTTCACTTAGTCAACTTTTTTGCTTCATGATATACTCCCTTGATACCTTCCTTATTTCTCTAGGTGTTCTATAATTAATCAAAATCTTCATTTATCTAATATTCTCCCCTTTTTTTATGATGTCAAAACACTCAAATAGAAGTTTGTACTAGGGATTGCTTTTACAAGCTACCCCTCAATATATGCATTAAAGTAATCTTTAAATTGCTATTCATTAGAGTAAATCATATTAGACATGAGTATATCATAGCATAATGGTAAAATAACTACATAGAAGCTGGCATAGAATAGAAACTTGATTCATTTCAAATTAAAATATTCTAATTCATTATAAATCAAGTAACACAATTCATAGAAAGCATAAGGATACAGAGGAAATTCAATTAAAGGGCTTTAACCACTTGGAGTGGAAATATTCATCCTATCTTCATCCAATTTAGCTTGAAGTGTACTAGATTCAGGCAAGGATTTCTATACTTGCTCTTGCAATAAGGATTGAGATGTAAAGGCAACCTTTGTCTCATAAGAAGAAGGCTTCCTTCTAGTTGTCATTTTGATCCTCACACCTCATGGCTTGGGAATGACCGAAGAGATAAGTTGAACTGAAAGAACAGATTGCTCTTTAATGTACTCATCCTTGATCATTCCAGACAAAGTAGCAAGGATTTCTTCCTCCTCCTTACTAATAGCTTCAATAGCCTTTTGTTTAGCTTCTTTCTTCTCAGCCTCAAGGTTGGCTCGAGTAATGGCCATAACATCCTCATCACTCACAAAATTTCCTCTTCCAGTAGCTGGTGTCTCCAAGATAGTTGTGTGAACAATTAGTGCATCATGAGACATAAATCCAACTTGTGGTGAAGTCTCCACTGGAGTTTGAATGACAAAGGTATTCATGGTAGTCTCAACCATGGGAATAGATAGGACAGGTGTAGCAGTAGGCTCCTCAAAGATAGAAGGACTAAGAGGGCTAAGACTCTACTCATAAACATAGGATGGTCCAGCACCCTTTGCCATCTCCTCAGATTTGTCATAACCATGAATATGAGTGGCACTAGGAAAAGAAGCATGAGGTATAGGCTTGGTTAGTTTGATACGAAAACTTGGGGCAAGTCTTTCAACCAACTCATCAAAGACTCCTCCATAACTGTCAAGCCTTTCAAACATATTAGTGATGAGACAGCCTAGGTTCTCCCATACTAAGTTTATCTATTTGGTTATAGCTTGAACTTGGGTTAAGACAAGTTTTTCAGGAGAAGTGTAGGTTCTAGGTGGTATAGGTGAGGATTTAGGTTCAGATGAGGCTTGGGCTGGTGCATGCTTAGAACTGTGCTCAAGTAGCTCCTTAACCTTTGTATCAACTGAAGCTTCTCCATCACCATCATCAACTTTGCTTGCAATTTTTTCCACTTCTTCCTCTTCTTCTTCATCACTGGCTTTCCTCATGGTGTCCCTACATTTTCCTTCTACAAATTCATCTTCATTCTCTGAAGGGTTTGCTCATTAAAAAGCTCAAGATACATTCCCTTCTTCTTCTCATGATGATGAATTTTGTTAGCCTTCAACACAATAGTGATGATGGTTCCGTATGGTAGATTTCCATCTCCTCTAAATGATTTAGCATGCATCATCATCTACATAATCATACTTGCCACATTCACCTTCCTATTGCTAATCATCAATGCCATGGTCATCATTTCTACAATTGTGAGATGTGTAAAGCTTCTTGATTTGTTGAAGAACATCCAAGACGTTATATATTGTAGCATCCTAAACTTCAAATTCAATTTAGTGGATGCAATTCTCTTTCTCTTAGGGATATTCTTCTTACTTCTTGTGAGTAGTTTGAACATAGAGCTTCACTTGAACTTCACAAATTCTACAGCAGTTTCTGCATTTTCTTCTTCTTCTCCCTTCGGATAATCATTGATGTTAGTCTCAACCTTATATGTTCTATCATAAGGTAGACCTAATAACTCAGCTAAGTCCTTCTCAAAAAACCACAAAATCCTTTACCTCAACATTATTTCATATCTTTCTCCATTATCATCATATTTCATAGTAGTATACCATGTTTGGACAACCTTATCATCTTACTCTTCATAAAGTTCAAGTAGGTTTCTGTCCACTAAATCCGCTACTTCAAACTTATAATGTTCTAGGATGTTGAATCAAATATTTTGATGATTCTAAACAACTAGAGCTTGGAAGGATGATATCAAAGGAGTATAAGAACAAACAAGTGAAGAAATTCAAGAAGAAATATGTGAACAATTAGACATTAGAATTTCTCACAATGTACACAAGGGTAAAATGCTTTGATTTTCACTTGTTCAAACTTCCACTGCGTTTAAATATGTGTTTTTCATGTTATCTTCTGTTAACATATGTTAGATTTAAAAAACACTGACTAACAGATGAACTTTGAACTGATAAACCTTGTATATTTTGTTTAAAATTTGAACTATGTAGATTGAAATTCGAAGTTCCAGAGGTGACAGACGAATTTCAAGTGTTGAAATTTGAATTTCAAGTCAAGCATAGTTAGTGGAAAGTGGAAAATTCATCTGAAGTCATGACAACATTCGTCTGATATTGAAGTGGAAAATGAGTTAAAAAACAGTTTGTCTGACAGACAAATTCTGAATCTCAAAATTCAAATTTTAGCATGAAGACTTGTAAGTCTGCTTGGAGGTGTCTCTGACAGATGAATTTTAAAAGTACAAAATTTGAATTTTGAAAGATAGAACTCTTGTACCATGTTAAGCTAACCTCTGACAGATGAATTTTGGGTCTTTAAAATTTGAATTTCAAGAGCACTGCAAAAACATGAGATAACTATTCACATCTAACAAATGCACTTTGGATATGAATATTTGAATTTTACTCTTGAACATATGAATTTTGGAAGTGAAACGTTAAAGACTTTAACTTATGGTCTTTGCGAAATTTATCTGTTGGCACCCAAAATTCAAAATTTAGTGTGTTAGATGCATTAAATGCAGTTAGTGAATGGATAGTTTTACAAAGTAACTATTGGGTAATGTCTCTAATGGCTAGATCTTGTGTCTAACATCTAGTTAAGACACAAATCTATAAATAAAACTTTATTTGAAGTTATGGGTAACAAAATCTATGTTGTAAACACCAAAATTCTACTAAAATCTTTAGTCAAAGTTTTCACTCTCTCACACTTTATTTACTGCTCTTCAACTATCTTATTTACTCTAGATTGGAGAATTTTCATTCTGTACAAAATTTTTTTTTCATCTAGAAGAAGGATATTCTTGTGAGGGGTTATCACAAGGGATTTGGGAAACACTTTGCAAGAGTGGAGAGTGTAACTTTGAAGGCTCTTAGAACAAAGCATCAACTTGCACTGAATTCTTACAAGTTAGTGGAAAATCTCAAGTGGTGGCTTGAGGACTGGACGTAGATCAAGTGGTTAGACTGAACCAAGATAAATTTCTGTGTCCTTTCTGCTCTTACCTTACATTTGCTATATTTCTCTATACTCTGCTTTCTACAAAATCTCTGCTATCACTATCCTATCACGTTTTTGTAGAAAAATTTTGAACTTCCTAATTCACCCCCTCTTGGGAAGCGAGCAAACCTAACATAGGAGGCTACCAAAACTCACATAATGACTTGTAATTACATTTCTCTTGTTGAAATCCTAATCAAATTGCTCTTGAATTCCAGCATTATTCCATAGTGGCCCCCATGCGAATAAAGAATCAGAGGTGTCTAACAAATGTTGTGATTGTTGAGTAGATCCTTCCTTACTTGCATTTTTCAGTGATTTTGATTGTTTCTAAACTTTTTTATGTTTGCTCGGCCTTTCTTTATTGGTTTCCCCTTGTTTGGATCCTTACTAGGGTGACCCACGAGCATATTATGATATGACATTTCTCTTCAGACTTCCTTTGCTTTTCTGAGCATCATTAGCCATTTGATTCTTGAGCACACACTGAAATGGGTTGGAATAGGTTAGGGTTTGGTCAACTTAAGGATATGAGAGGATAGGTAGCAGTTACAGAGAGAGGAATTTAATTTTTGTTTAGTAATGGCTAAGGAAACTTAAACGTTTTCACGAGAAAAAGGGTTAAGGTTTTCATTAAAAGGCCTTTATGTAACGCTTAACTGTTACACTCCCAAAACTCAAGCCTTGACAACAATGGCTTTTACAAAGTGACAATTTGCTTTTTATCTTTTGTGAGTTTGTGTAGGTTAAAAGAAGTGTGTGGATGAATGAATTAGAATAATTAAATGATGGAAGATTGTGGACTATTTATAGGGAATAAGAAAGCATATCTTGAAGTAACATGACTCTTTCAATAAAGAGACACATGCATTAACCAATGTATGTACCATTGGTATGTACATTGTAATAATTCATAAATATATACAAAAGTGTACAAATTCATGGTAAAAAAGGTTCTAGAATTTTACTCATATGTCTAAGATAATACAAGAAAAGAGATATAATCAATAAACATAGGGTGGAAGCGGTACGATTATATAGAAGTGGTCGCACACTCCAAACAAGCCAGAAAAGGAAAAAAGAATAAATACAAACATCTATTTTCCTAAAACAAAAAATAAAAATGACAAGCAAGATGATAGGACTGTTGGAAAAGCCCTATTAGTTAAGATGATTATTTTCTAATAAATTTTCTAAAACAAGATATATAAAATTATACTAGAAAAATAATCACCCTCATGAATGAGATATAGACATTTTCCAATACTCCCCCTTAAGCTGGGGGGTAGATATCATCATTCCCAACTTGCCATCAATTTGTTCAATTCTAACTCTAGGAAGAGCCTTAGTCATGGTATCTGCAATCTGAAGCTTTGTAGGAGTGTATATGAGATCAATGATATTGTTGTCTACTTTCTCTTTAATGAAACGATGATTAATTTCAATATGCTTTGCCCAATCATGTTGAACCAGATTTTTTGTAGTACTAATAGCAGCCATATGGCCATAATAGATTTTGATTTTGTCCTCATAAATCACTCCCAATTCCTTGAGAAGATGAGTTAACCACATTCCTTCACAAATACTCAAGGCCATGGATCTATATTCAGCTTCTGCACTGCTATGAGCAGTCACTAATTGTTTCTTGCTCCTCCAGATTACAAGGTTTCCAAACATAAGTATAATAGCCGATTGTGGATCTTTTGTCAGAGATAGAGCCTACCCATTTAGCATCACAATAAACTTCTAGATTTTTGCTCAAATGTTTTTTAAAGAATAATCCTTTGCCTAGGGATCCCTTGAGATATCTTAGGATTCTATAAGCTACCTCAAGATGCACTTCACATGGCTTATTCATATATTGACTTATAACGTTGATAGCAAAGCAAATGTCAAGTCTAGTATAAGAGAGATAAATTAATTTTTCATCCATTTTTTGATAACTTTGAGTGTTAACTGGATGGCTTTCTTGTGTGAATTTAGTCTTATAATTAGTTTCCATTGAAGAAACTACTAGTTTACATCCAAGCATTCCAGTTTCACTAAGCAGGTCAATAGTATACTTCCTTTGGGAAATATATTTCCTTGCCTAGAAAATATTTGAGGAGACCAAGATCTATAGTCTGTGATTCTTCAGAAAAGCCTTCTTGAGATTACAAATTTCTTCTTTGTAGTTACCAGTGATAATAATGTTATCAACATACACAATCAAGACATTGATCTTCCCCTTACTTGATGTTTAGAAGAACATAGTTTGGTCACATTGAATTTGTTTATATCTTTGTTTGGTCAGCACTTTAGTGAATTTCTCAAACCAAGCTCTCAAGGATGGCTTCAAGCCATAAATTGACTTCAGTAATTTACACACCTTACCTTGGATTTCAAAACCAGGTGGCATGGTCATGTAGACCTCTTCTTCCAGTTCTCCATTTAAGAATGCATTCTTGATGTCAAGTTGATTCAGAGGCAATCTAGGTTTGAGGCTAGGGAAAGAAGAACGTTCATAGAATTGAACTTGGCTATAGGAGCAAAGGTTTCTTGGTAGCCAATTCCCTGTGTTTGTGTGAATCCTTTTGTCATGAGTCGAGCTTTGTATCTATTGATGGTACCATCAAAGTTGTACCTGATGGTAAACACCCATTTGCTTTCAATAACCTTCTTCCCTTTGGGCAATGAGACAACTTCCTAAGTTTGATTTTGATTGCGAGCTTTCAGTTCTTCTTGAACAGCTTCCTCCTATTTCCTATCTTTCATAGCTTCATTAATTTCCTGCGAAATTTTCTCCTTGGAAAGGTTAGTAATAAGTGCTCTAAATTGACTAGATAACTTCCCATAAGAAACATATTTTTCAATAGGATGTTGAATTAAAGTTCTTTTACCTTTCCTAAGAGCAATTGGCAGTTTTGGATCATCAACACTTAGACTAGGCTCCAAGGGTGGTTCTGCTTTGAACAAGTATTTTGGTGAGGTAGGCATTGGAGGGTAGTCTAAGGGAGACAAGGATCCAATAGGTATGGTAGGCAAGTATTTTGGTGTTGGGTAGGAGAGCTCCTGACTCTTGAAAGCCAAGGAGGTTCCAAGCTATTTTCTTCTTTTATGTGTTGTCCTCTTATTTTGTGTTCGTTGCTACTCTAACCTAGAGGGAGATGGTTATTTGACCAAATTAAAAACTTCCACTTCATTGAAAGAGGTGTTATTTTCCTATTGGGTTGAATAGCAAACACATTTTTCATCACTGGTAATTTAATCACAAGATCAGACCAGACCATCTTAATTTAAACAACCAATTTCAATATTCTAACTTTATACCCTATTGTTCATGGTGTTGCTTAGAAAAACAAGACCTCTTTTCTCATATTTTGAAATAAATTTAGTATCTTTAATATGTTAATATTATGAATCAATAATCATAGTGACAAAAAAAGAAATTGGAATTTCTAATATGAATCATCATACATCAAATAGCTAATTTTTGGTGTGATCATTTCAAGCAAACAACTACTTATATCAAATTATTAAAGCCAGAACCATAAGCATATTTGGGGGAAAAAAAGCCTGCAAACTAATTTCAAATAGTTAATATTTTGGTGATCATTTCAAGCAAACAACTACGTGCCTATTTGGATAGAGGTTTTAAGTGATTATTGTAACACCTCTATTTAGGACCATTTTTCATGTATTAGTCCTTATTAGAGACCAACTATACTTAATTAGAAGCTTAAATCACAATAAAATATTATAATAAATTTAATCAATTTTTCATGTTACTATTCATTTAATCCCTTTTTTTTCTTTTTTGGCAAATTTTAGAAAATCATAACTAATTCAATAAAAATCATATGAAAGTGATTCAAGTCTCTATGAATAAATTATAAGAATTTATACATGGAAAAAATATCAATCAGAGCAATTACTTGGTCAATTTGTATAGTAAATTTTATGAATTTCTACTATTCATATAGTTAATTTCAGAAATTCCAGTTTTCTGGAATAAATTTGAAAATTCATTATAAATCGTACACTTATCCAAATTGAGTGATATTTGGACCATATCAAATATCTTTCTGTCTAGTTTTTAAGCATATATAATACTTATACTTTATGTATCAAAAAGTCCAAACAATGACATGTTTACTCTGTATAGGTCAAGATGACCATTTTTATCCTCATACTTACAATACAAAAATTGTAAGATATTCACATGACCATATTTCTTCTTCATATCATGCCCCACATTAGTTAAGACTTAAAGGAACATAAAAACTTGAAGGAACATATGTAACCTCATCTTTACAAATTTACATAAGAGGTCAAAACATATAGCCAATGCAATCACCATCAAATTAAATACCAAATTCTTTCTCTTTTCAGTTCTCTTTGTGAACACCCTATTTTGTCCAGGCATTTTAAAATAAAAAAAATTATAAAAAATGGAAAAAAAAAATAAAAGAAATGAAACAAAATCCCTTTTTCTATGAGGAAATTAGTAATTATCATTTAATTTTAAATCTTCCAAAATCTAAAAATATTCTTTGAATCTTTCTTCCTTCTAAAATTTGAAATCTAAAATTCCAAAAACAAAAGGAAATTTAAAATTAAAATCCTTATAGCCTTAAAAGAGAGCAATCATAATAAAAATCTTCAAATAGATTAGGTCTTGTCAAGAAAAAAAACAACAAAAATATAAAAAAAAATATGCAACAAAAATAATGTAAAAATATATATAATATAAAAATAATAATAAAAAATTTTTTTACATTAAAATAATGTAAAAAAAATTAAAAATTAAAAAAAAAGGAAAAAAGACAAAGGGAGCCTAACTGGAGATGAGAAAAAGAAAATGCAGGGAAGGTCTAGGGAAGCAACCGGAGAGAGGGAGCAAGGAACCGAGACTAAAGAAAAGGCAAGGAATAGAGGGAACCAAATTGGAGCATGCAAGCCGCAGAAACAGAGGAGGTGTGCACGAAAAGAAAATGGAGGGAAAAGCCGAACAAAGGAGAGATGGGGTCTGAACTGAAAATGGAGAGAGCCGTAGAGAAGCATAGGGGAGATAGAGAGAGGCGAGAGACCGGAAGAGGAAGCACAGATGACCAAAGGAGAGCAAAGGAAGCTATAGCTAGAGCCAGAGAACAATGATAGATGAGGGCTGAGGGCCGAATTTGAGGTTACTGGTCTCTTCTTCCGTGGTTGTGATAGACAAAAACGCAGAGGAGCCAAAATCGAATGATAGAAGCTTCTGTTTGGTACATTTTTCTTCTCTCAAATTTTAAATTTGCGGTTCCCTTCTGAGTTCATAATCCATCACCTTCAACATCCTCATTTTCGTTGCTGTGATCTTGTATCCTTTCGCCAATGCTTGGTTCCTATACTAGCTTCCTTTCTTTTGAAAAATAAAATAAAACAAATAATGCTAATAGAAAGGAATGGAATAAACATGCCCACTGAAGTTTTATCATGTTCCTCAGATTATGTTGGTTTCATGAAAAACTCTTGCTTAGCCTATTTATTGCGAAAACTCTGTTGCTGTGTTGATGCCTATTAGAAAATTAATGAGGTATGGCCAACAATTTCGCATCTGATATGAGAATGGTACTGCAGTCTGGAGAATGCTTTAGCTCTATACAAATGATCGCTAGAGTTGTGTTTTGATGCGAACGGTCACCGGAAGGAATTCTAATAGTAACCTTGGCCTGGACAATTGATTAGTTCATGGGAAACACTTTTTATATACAGCTACATGGCTAATGTAAATCCGGTTCCATGTGATTCATGACAGGAAAGCCTGTAAGCTTAATTGTCGTGAGATTGTTCTGGATATTTCTTTCTCTTAAATGTGGATTGCGAGATTTTTCTGGCATGGATAGATTTTATGAGGAACTTTAGTTGTCTGGACACTAACTTTGCATTGTTGAAGTAAAGTTATCTGTATCAAGCCTCTATTCACGTTTTCTTATTCTCCTCTAGAAAATTCTGAGAGCTCCAATGGTAATCGGTTTGGCTGCTCATTGAACTTTTTGAATAAAAGTAATAATAATAATGATTATGATTCACTTATAAACAAGGGGCCCTGAATTCAGTCCAAAAGCTGGCCTTACTTAGGTGTATGTCAGCTAGAAGATGCTTGCCCAGATGTGTTAAATATTTTGATATTATTTAGCCTCTGTGGATGATGCCATAGCTTCTTATTAGCATGTGGTTTTTGTTCTTTTACATGGTATTATTTGGGTTTTTGTTCTGAGTTTTATGATAAATCTCCCTCCCTTTTATTTCTTTGCGAGCATCATGAGAGCATGGATCAAGTTAGGGAAAAATCAAGGTCATCATCATCAAATCAAGCATAGGAAATGGAAGCCATCATCTTCCAAGCAAAGGAGAAAGAGAAGAAAATTTAGTTTATTTCTTTATCTCATCTTCTATAAATATGTTTGTGTTGATATCGGAAGTAATGTATCATGCACATTAACACACTATCACGAAGCCCTACCTATTCACAAATATTTATCATAATATATTCTTTACTTTGCTTTTAAAATTTGGTCATGAAGGTTTACTAACATGCATTGGGACTATGATTAGTCTTCTTTCTTGCCATTCCAACTGCAAACTTTTGCTGGAATCAATGTTCATCTGTGTTGTTTGCAGGCTGATTCAATATTTTCACCCCTGATTTTGTTGTGCTTGAAAATAAGAGGTAAAAGTTGCATAATATATGTTAAGTATCTCATGTATCTTTCATACTATCCCTTTTTTTATGTTTATTCTTTATAAAACTTGATCTTGTAACTGCAGATGTGTAGGAATTTTTTTAGCCTATAAAATCATCCATATGCATATATTTTCCATCTAATGACGTTAGTTTTTTCCAGACAATTTTAAAATAGTTACCCAACAATTGGGAATGAATGGATGATTTTGTATATTTGTTTGGTCATGTTTAGGAAATAGAATTGGCGAAGTGCAAAGGGCCACCAAGGAAACTAATGTGTCAGTCAAAATAAATCTGGATTCTAGGTTTGTTAATAGTACTATTGGAATTCCCTTCCTTGATCATATGCTAGATGTCAGTAATTTTGACTCTTTTCCGGTTTATATTCTGTTTTGTTTCTTTTCATGGTCTACAAAGTAGATTGAAGGCTTGATTATTTTGGATGCATAGTGGAGGTGTATGTAGAGAAAAATACACCTACTGGAAAAACAATAATTGTCAGAATCTGATCATGAATTAAGAATTGTTGAACTCTCAATTGAAAACTAAAGTTAGTGGTTGTTATGGAATCAAAATTGGCATGAGAATGTAACAGTTTGGAAACTAAACTTTCTTGTGATTGTTGAGCAACTTGCTTCACATGGGCTATTTAATGTGCATGTGAGGGCAACTAGTGACATCCATATTGATGATCATCATACGAATGAAGATCTTGCTCTTGCCATTGGAACGGTACTGCCAACAGCTACATGATTTTATTTTCTAACTTCTGTAGTATGCTTCTTTTTGAAACTCTAAATTTATTTGTTATCATATGTTCAAACTCTTACAAGTTCATTATCTTACAATAAATACCTTACAAGACTAATGGACAAGTTAATTTGTAAATTTGATTTCATCCTTTCCATGCACATGGCATCTAGGCAACGGTGACAATTCTTAAATCCACATTCATATGCCATCTTATTAATATAAATAGGTTTATGTTACTTTGTCTTCAGGCCTTGCTAGCTCTTGGTTATAGGAAAGGTATTAGCCAGTTTGGTGACTTTTCTACTCCGCTTGATGAAGCATTAATACATGTTTCCCTAGTAAGTTTGTTATATACAGTGTTTTAATGATTAGTTAAAGGTTTAAGTTAGATTAACATATATATGAGGGGGGAAAAGTATGAAACTAGTTGAGAATGGAACAAGATTACAATGAAATAAAATCAAACACAAGCAATGTTTAGAAAGGATAAGGGATGAGAATCTAACATATAATCCATATTACTCTGTACTACTGTAGTATGTATGGATAGGACTATAATCCCTGATACAAAGATATTTCATTCCTAGATTTCCCCAAGGAAAGTCCTACTTATCTATTTATATCTAAGACGATAACACAGAGTGAGAGACATCTAACAACCAATTGAGTGGAACCAGGAAGGCTAAAATATATGTAGTAGCATGAAAGTGGGAAAAGTGGGAAACATGACTAGTCAAAACATATTTTTAACTGTCCATAACTTCCACATCTCCTCTATGCCTAAAGGTACCACGTGACTTCCTGAAGTAGATGCAAAGAGGCCTGGTGCCAAAACGAAACAGAGTCCTCCAGCACCAAATATGTTAAATAGACTTTGAAAATGCTAATGTCATTTCTTTAGTATTTTTTTTTAATTTTTGTAGCAGGACTTGATTGATTAAACTATCTTAAGGAACATGGGTGTAGGAATAGGTCATTCTCTTCTTGCCCACAAAAGTACGCTTCAAGGGATAGCAAAGCTTTAGGTGTTGAATTTAACATGGGATATACTTTGCCTTTTTTTTTCAGAATTTTTTTAGTTGAAATAAAAATATGCTATTGTTAAAGGTGATGTTGCTCAAAGTGTGTTTGACAAACACACAAATTGCTTGCTCCTCCAACACCACTTAGCTTTAATGATGAAAGTTGAATTTCTATCTCATACTAATTTTATATTTGTTCCCTACTTTTTGCATTTTCTTTTTTTAAACTTAAAACTATGTTGGACTTAACCCTGTTTGCTCTGCTTTTGTTTTGTTTTGGAGAACTAGTTGAAAAGAGTAGCTAGCAAAGAAAAGAAGCAAAAAATAAGATCTATTGAGTAGTAGAAACTATAAGTACAAAATCACTTACTAGCATATATATTACAAACGTTTGATTTGTAGGTTTAAGTGTAACTATATGGATATTATAATAGTGTGCCTTCTTTTAGATCTTTTGTAAAAAAAAAAAAGCTATTAGGATTTTGATGGTTAAAGAAGCCTTAGTACAGGGACCCACGCCGGTCCACGCCCCCTTGAGGTGGGGGGTGGGGGGTTTTATTTTTTAATAATAGAATCTTTGGAAACATTTGTTAATAAAAGCATTCTTGAAAGTTTCAGAAACGTTTCAAAATCATTTTTGAAGTCCAACGGAAACGTTCCCAAAGGTGATATATAATTTTTTTAAAAAAAAAGAAGAAGCAATTTTTACATCGGCTATTTATGCAACTAACGTAGAAAATATGTTTTTTACGTCGGTTCCAAAACCGACGTAAAAGATGCATTTTCTACGTCGGCCAGATCTATGTCACCTCCACAACCGACGTAAAAAATAAAAAAGAACCAAAGCAAAAAATCATTTTTATAGTAGTGAACAGGTTATCCGCATAACCTTAGAAGGTTATCCTGATAACCCAAGTTTTACAAATACTCAGTTTAAGAAAAACTTAATGTTATCCTAACAACTGAGTAGGTTTTCATGAAAATGATTTTGAGCTAAAACTTAGTTTTTCTGGGAAGCACGTTATCCGCATAACCTAGCTAGGTTATCCGCATAACAAAAGCTTTACATTAAAAACAAAAGCAAACAGTAACCCGTTATTCGCGTAACCTGAGGAGGTTATCCGCATAACCTCTGCCAGATTCATTTAATGCAGTAGGTGAATGGCTATTTTTCTAAGAGTAACGGTTAATCTTTATTTCCAATGGATAGTTTTGTCCCAAAGTTATAAATAAGACCTCATTTAAGATGTTGAAAAAGGAGAAAAATAAGAAACACGCCAAAACTCTGCTGAATTGATGTCTAATTCATTTAAAACTTATCTACCCTCTGTTTAGCTCATTCATTGTATCTGAACTTTCATATCCACTCTTTTAAGAGAGTTTTCATTACATAAATTTCTACACACTTGTAGATAGTGCTTAGTGTGAGAATACACTAAGAGAGGTATCTTACTCTTGGGTGAGAAGAGTGAGAGAGTGTGTTTCAGCTCAAAGTTCGGGCTAGTGTTGTACTACGGTCATTGCAAGAACCCATTCAAATCTTGCAAGAGATAGTAGAGAAATCTTAAGTGGTAGTTTGAGAACTGGATGTAGGTCAAGTGGAGTAGACCGAACCAGGATAAATCACTGGGTCCTCTTCTCATTGCTATTTATTTCTTATACTCTATTTTTCAGTAATCTTTAAGTATCACTATTGTATTTCCTTTTTATAGAAAAATTTTAAACTTCCCAATTCACCCTCTCTTGAGATGCCAGTTGAACTAACAATACTTTTTGACTATAGTTGATGACTTCACTCGATTTACTTGGATCATTTTAATGAAATCAAAGGCAAAAAGTTCGTTCTCATGTTGAGCATTTTGTTAGTTATGTTTAAACTCAATTTTCTGTTACCATTAGAACTAATAATGTGTTGAATTTTCCATGCCTTCCTTTCATCATTCTAAAGGCATTGAGCATCAAACTTCTTGTGTTGAAACACCATAGCAAAATGGTCTTGTAAAGCGTAAACATCAACACATTTTAAATGTGGCACATTCTCTTTTGTTTCAATCTAAACTACCTAAAATTTTTTTGGTTCTTTGCTGTTGCTTATGCAGTTCATATTATCAATCACCTTCCTTCACCAACCGTTAATAATTCCAATCCATATCAATTGCTTTATCAAAAATCACCCTCATTTGATGACATTCGGGTATTTGGGTGTCTTTGCTTTGCTTCTATTTCCAATCATCAATCCAAGTTTGATCCTTAAGCCAAAAAGTGTATTTTCTTAGGGTTGCCTAAAGGAACCAAAGGTTACACATTATTTGATCTCAAAACTAGACAAAAGGGCCTATTCAGCAGCTATTTCCAAAACGGTTTTTGGTTTTCAAAAATAGAAAAACAAAAAAACTTGTTTGATAAACTTGTTTTTTGTAAAATATTTTGAAAAATAGAAAAAAAAATAATAGAAAACTTAGAATATCTTTTAGGTATTTTGTAGTTTTTGTTCTGGAAAATATAAGAAAAGATGAAAAATATCCTTTTCATTAATTGTAAAGTTATAAGTTTTGAATAACTTATTTAACACTTATTAGTTATGATTTTTGTAACAATTATTCAAACAGATTTTTTTATTTTCTTATTTCCAAAACTTGTTCTCGAAAATAGTTTTACAAAACTATTTTGAGAACAATAAAATAGTAAAGGCTATCAAACAGGCCCTTTGTTTCCTGAGATGTTGTTTTTTATGAGTCATTTTTCCCATACATTTACTCTTCTTATGACAGTGATGTTTCTATTTCCTTACCTACAGACCAACCTTCATTAGATTTTTTAGATTTTACTCCTTCTGTTCCTTACCATTTTTCCTCATCAGATGTTTCTTCTCACTCTTCTTTAGATGTGGCCTCACATTCTTCTGATCATCTACAATCTTTATCACATAATTCTTTGGAAGTGTTTCCTGAATTGCAGCCTATTCGAAAGTCAACTTGGCCACATAAAAAACCAAAGTATTTACAAGACTATCACTGTAATCTTCTATCATCATCAGTCCAATCTCCTCTCTCCTCAGGTATTAAACATCCTGTTGCTTCTGTTATCTCTCATGATCGACTTTCTTCTTCTCATAAAACCTTTAGCTTGGCCATTACTATACTTTCTGAACCATCTACATATGCTCAAGTTGTTAAACATAAAGAATGGAGGGATGCCATGGATGTTGAAATAGCTACACTAGAACAGAATAAGACTTGCGTTTTAACTGATTCACCTTATGGCAAAAAACCTATTGATTGTAAATGGGTTTATAAGATGAAATACAAAAGTGATGGTACTATTGAACGATACAAAGCCCAATTGGTTGCCAAAGGTTATACACAAGTAGAGGGTATTGATTACTTTGACACTTTCTCTCCAGTTGCTAAGATGACCACTGTTGGACTTCTTTATGCTTTGGCTGCTACTCATAGTCGACATCTCAAACAATTGGATGTTAATAATGCGTTTTTACATGGTGATTTATAGAAGGAAGTCTATATGTCTTTGCCACTTGTTTTTTCTTCTTCTTCTTCTTAAACTACTGTATGCAAGCTTCAAAAATCCTTGTATGGCCTTAAGCAAGCCAGCAGACAATGGTTTCACAAATTATCAACCGCTTTATTGTCACATGGCTATTCTCAATCACAAGCAAATCATTCACTTTTTGTTCGAAAGGTTGATCAATCTTTTACTGCTCTATTAGTTTATGTAGATGATATTTTGCTTTCTGGAAATGATCTTCAAGAAATTGTTCAAATTAGGTTGTTACTTTATAGTGCATTCAAGATCAAGGATTTAGGCGATCACATCCTTCCTATATTCTCAACCAAAATGGAAAATTTTGCTTGTGGTTAGGTTTCATATCCAGAAGAACTAGGCACAATAAGGTAAAAACAAATCTTCATATATATATATATATATATATCGAGAAGAAATTAGGATGGCCATCATAGATTCTCCAAGAACGATAGATAGAGAGTAATCATCAAAGAGAAACCCAACAACATAAGATGTTCGATACAGCTTGCGTTGATATAACTTTTCTTCTTTTTCAATTGTCAGTTCAATGAGAGAGAAGAATAAATAAAAGCCAAGAGAAGCGCTCTAAAACTCGGAGAGGTAGTTCACCTGCTTCCATAATTGTGTAGGAGTCTCCAATGAATCAGTGACGTGTGGTGGGACCAAGAGAGAACCGAGAAGAGATGATTAGAGGGAGAAGGAAGGGTTTTGAATCTTTATACAAGAAAAAGGAGGTAAGAGGAGAGAGAGATATTGGAGGGAAAGGAAGCATTTTGAACTTATATATTTTTATTTTATTTTATTATTATTATTTTGTTGTGGAAGAAGAGAGGAGTGGGTGAATTTGGAGATCCCGCCGGATGAAATGGGGCTTTTTTTTAGGGGAAATGACACTTGAGGACCAAAACTTTCAATTAATTCTATTTTAGGATCAAAAAATTCAAAAAATCAGAAAAGGACCTGATATGAAATTAATTAAAAATATAAATATGAAATGACCTAAATACCCTTGTAAAAAGGTTTCACACTCAATATCTGCTTTTTACTACTCTTTTTCATAAATTTGACACTAAACATCCCCAATTTTACACTGAACATATTGTAGAATATGAGTGTAAAATTGAGAAAGTTTAGTGTCAAATTTATGAAAAAGAGTAGTAAAAAGCAGATGTTGAGTAGTAAAAAATGGAAGTTGAATATAAAATTCTGAGACTTATCTAATGTAAAATTGGGGATTTTCAGTGTCAAATCGTGAACATGAGTAGTAAAATGCAGAAGATGAGTGTAAAATTCAGGGAGTTGAATTCTTTATTGTATTCAGTGTAATATCGGGGAAGTTCAGTGTTAAATTTCTGAAGAAGAGTAGTAAAAAGCAGATGTTGAGTGTAAAACATTTTAACAAGGGTATTTAGGTCATTTCCTATTTAGAATTTTGATCAATTTGAGATCATGGTCATTTTCTAGTATTTTCAAATTTTTTGGTCCTAAAATGGGATTAATTGAAAGTTTTGGTCCTCAAATGTCATTTTCCCCTTTTTTTATGAAAAAGCAAATTCCAACTTTAATGGATGGCTAGGATTTCATTGTAGCAATGATGGCGATCATTCAGGTTTTTTGAGTCAAACATAACAAAAAAAAAAGACCACAACATGATATATCAAACTTTATTTATCAAAACATAATAGATAAAGTTGGTTGAAGGCAATGCGTTTTGTATCTCAATATATAAGAATTGCTAGTTACAAGACTTATTAATTATTTTTGTCTGATTTATTTTTTTTAGAAAAACAAATCGAATGGGAAAATATTTTACACTACGCACAAAAAATATATTACAAAATGTATTAATAAAAAAATAAATATACTTACTAAAATTAATATTTCACTTGAGATAGAAACTAAATGGAACTAGAGAGCTCATATAGAAGAAAAATAAAGTAATGTTACACAAATTAATTAATATAATTATTCAGGTGTACAATTCAATTAAATTAACTTGTATAAAACTTGATAAAAATTGATTAAGAGGAAAATAATTGCCAACATGAAAGCAAAAGTTCCAATGTGAAATGAAGTTATAGTAATAAAACCCAGAACACATAAGAAGTTAACGAACATTAGAGAATGAAGATGGAAGTGTGGTAAGAAAAAACGCAACATCAATGTAGAAATGAAAGAGTTGAAAAACTGAAGAAACAGTAAGAAAACATTAAAAAATAAAACTAAAGAAATCGAATAGTTATTTATTTGACTTCTTCACTTTACTTTTAAAAAACGTGAAGTCTATTAGATAGGTATTTGACTTCTTCTCTCTCCTTTTAAGAAAATTTATTCAAGAAGCCGGATACTTCTTATTTGACTTCTTTATTATTATTATTTTTTTAAATTTTGGTTGCTCATATAAATTGGATGTTGCATGCAGAGACTCTCTGCCTTTGCATGCAATTTCAATATGGTGTTTGAATGTTAAAAAAAAAACATGTGTATACAATAAAAGTATAGAGAATGAGAAAACTTGGGACAAGACTTATGCAAATATAGTTAATTATTAATTAATATTTGTTAGACTTTTAATTAAATTTATGTTTTCTTAATGATTATTTAATAAGAAAAAGATAAATTGAGATCCTGATAAAAAAATATTTCCTACAAAGGATCTTATTTGCGAATGGTAAAAGCCCATTTGAGCATGATAGGAAATTCATTTGAATATAGTATGAAACTCACTTGGGCTTGAGAATTTTTTTTTTATGGGGGTCGCAAAATGTCTTTTTCCTTAATATAACAATAATAATGGTCCAATATTCTTTATTTAATATTTGTTAAAATTTGTTGACTAATAATTATTTTTTAATAATATATCAATAATTAGTAATTTACATTCTCTTCTGTTTCATTTATAAGGTATTATCTAAAATATTTGCTTGTTTCTATTTATAAATTGTAGTGTTTGGCTTTCATATGAATTTCCTACTTTATCCTCAATAACTTATTTTCTTGTAAATTATTCCTTATTTTAACACACTCTCTTTTCCCACATAATTATTACTACTTAACTTAGGAGTAGAGGTAAAATTGGAAGCTTATGTTAATTTTTTATAAATTGAAGAGTATAACTAACTTTTTTTAATACCCGTACATTGGTTAACAATACTTTATAAATAGAATTAGAAGGAATATTTGTTATTATTTCTAGTAGATGTCAGTTTAATTGATTAAAAAAAGAAAACAAGAAGTGTCTTAGGGCCTGTTTGGTTCTGTTTTTAAAAATAGTTTTTCTGTTTTTGAAAATAGAAAAATAAAAAAACTTGTTTGGTAAATCTGTTTTTTAAAAACTGTTCTAAAAAATAGAAAAATAAAAGAACAGAAAACTCAAAACAACTTTAAGGTGTATTATAGTTTTTGTTCTGGAAAGTACAAGGAAAGATGAAAAACACCCACATCATTAATAATAAAGTTATAAATTTTGAATAACTCATTTATCACTCACTAGTTATGATTTTCAGAACATTTATTCAAACAGATTTTTTTATTTTCTTATTTTCAAAACTTATTCTCAAAAATAGTTTTACAAAACTGTTTTGAGAACAGTAAAATAGAAAATATTATCAAACATGCCCTTAAAATGCCACACAAAGAATTTTGTTTTTTTTAAAAAGAACAAAAGCAAAGTCACATGGATGCCGGCTTTTGATAAAGCAAGTCAACTTGTTTTTCTAAAAATGTAAAATAAAATAAAATCAAACAAAATAATTAGCAAGTCGTGTAACTAGCAAGTCAACTTATGTACCAGGATCTGAAATGCATTGTCTTCGACCAACTTTCTTTGTCATGTTTTGATGAATAAAGTTTGACACGTCATGTTTTAATAATTTTTTCGTGTTTTTATTATTTTGGCTCAAAAAACCATTCATGTTATCCTTTTTCTTTTTTTAAATTTTTTAGTCATTTTTTTTAATAATAACTAGATGTGCACATGTGCGATGCACAAAATGCTTTTAAAATAAATTTTGTAAAATATATTTGATGTAAAACATTATTAATAATATTATTAGTATACATAACAAATAAGTTTTTTAATTTGGATTACAATAAATAAGTTTTTATTTGAATTACAATGTATTTTTTTATAGATTTAATAAGTCAAACTATCTTTTTTAATTCCTATGTAATTAGTTAAATATGACTTATATTTTAAACAGGATGAAATATTTTTTTATTACGTAAAAAATCTTATATAGATAGGAATATGTGGATTTGAATTCTTTCACTAAGAGACATTAATGTACCATCACCTATAGCAATTAATTAATTACTAAACTCTTGCATTTATCTATCATTTTCTATTTGACGGGATGGTAGTAGCTCTTTTTTTTTTTTGTCAAAGTCAAAAGCTTGTAATACTTCTATATATCCAATAAATTTAATTGTCACAAAAATTATATTTTCTCATACTCCACAAGTACAATAGATAGCAATTGAAAGAAGTTCTTCCCACCTTCCCTTCAAAGGGGAGATCTACAAAATTTGACTAATATAATTTGAAAGCATTCTTCAAGTGTTAATTAAGACATTTAAAGTAAAACTTACTTTCAATAACAATATTTTCTCATATAAAAGTAATGAATAAACTAACAACTTAGATAAATGAGTAGGATTATTCTATTTCATGTTGCATATTAAATAGGGAAAAAGATATTTCAGGACCCCCATAGAGAAATATTCCCTTTCAAAGACTCAGTTTAAGAATTCAGTACTCCTATAAACTGAATTCCCAACTCGAGTCAACTGAATTTCCAACTGGTACTGTTTATTTGTCAATATTTTACTATAAAGGTCCTAAAATGTCTTTTTCCCTATTAAATATTCATTTATTGTTATAACTTATTGGCAAAAATATATTTTTTGTCCCTTAATTTTATACCAAGTTTCACTTTAATCCTTTAACTTTATTTTTTTTCTTTTTAATCCTTTAAATTTTAAAATATAATCAAAAGTTTCTCTATTTCTAACACAATTAACTATGTTAGTAGAAAAGATTGACAAATCATTCCTAAATGCTGATAAAACACTTTTTAATACTTACATATTTATCTAACTTATTTTTTATGACAAAAAAATTTAAGATTAAAGTTTTATTTAGAAGTTTATTATTTTTAATTATTTATTTTTAATTTTTTAATTTAATTAAAAAATATTTTAAACCCAATATTAATGAGAAATATTGATAACTTAGGAGTAAAAATTGACATGTCAATATTGAATATTGTTTTATTAGTATTTTCTGTTAACAAAGGTAACAGTGATAGTAATAGGGAAACTTTTAATAATATTTTAAAAATTAAAGGATTAAAAAGAAACAAAATAAAGTTAAGGGATCAAAATGAAATGTACTATAAACTTAAGAGATCAAAAGTGTGTTTTTACCTAACTTATTTAACCTGTAATTTATAATGTGTTCATCCATATTTCATAATGTATTTAGCCATTCAACCCTAACCTGTAATGATTTGATCCATTCCACTCATTGCAATGAATCTATTATATATTAATTTCTTTGTATGCCACTAAGAATTGTAATGTTCCATATTTAAATAAAATTCTTAAATTATTCAATTTGATTGTTGACAATGGTTGAAACTTCAATTCAAAATTAAATAAAAATAAAATAAAATAATTTTCAATATAAGCTCACTCCAATTAAAATTCATTATTTTAATTGAGAAAAATATATCCACTTTAATATAATATAATCAATTAAATAAATTTTTACATTGTAATACAAATAAAAGCTTAATTTATTAGTTTGGATATTATGCAAACAAATTCCATAATTAACATACATATATAATTTTTTTTGTTATCAATTTTGAACCAATTAAATAAATTTTAATATTGAATTTAGTAAATAATTTTTGATATTTTACAACCAATCAATGATTGTGATTCTTAATTACTTAAGATAATAATAATTTTTTATTAATTTTTCAATTTGCAATTAATTCCCTATACTTTTGAAAGTTTCACCATGTTGTAATTGATGTGATTATGTTACACAAATTTTTTTTTGTTTTTAAAATATTAGAATTATGAAATTGATAAGTTATAATTTTATAAACTTAATGTACAACCTAATATCTCTCGAAATACAAATTGAATTTTTGTTTGCCATTCTTTCTCCTTCATTCACTTTATTTCCAAGATTCAGTCGTTCTTCTCATCTTCATGATTACTTATATTCTGATCAAGAGCATCTATTACTTGAAAAGAATCAAAATCTAGAAACAAATGGGATTAAAAATTGCTTTTTAAATTGATGACATGGCTACATATGTATTTGAGGATTATTAGCTCATCATCTCAAGTGTTAGAACCTTAAGCTCTAGCAGCATTAATCATTTAGATTAGAAACTTGAAAAAATCAAACATATCAATTTTTATCTGCAATTTCAATAAAGAATTATAAGGATCATTTCATGATATAAATTTAATCACAAATAATTAATAAATATTTAGATCAAACAAATAAATTTAATTAATCCCCTTAAACATAATCCCAAATTTGATTAAATAGATTTCAATTTGAGGAACTAATTAGATGTCTACTATAGTCTACTTTATATAATAATGGTATACTTATAAAATTTCTATGTAAAACGTAAGTCATTAATTTTATTGACAATAGACAAACAATAATCAATTTTTTCAAAATTAATGACTGTAATACAGTATGAATTGATTAATTCAATTGGAATTAATTGCTTTATATACAATTGATTTGAATTTTGAATCATTGATAAGCTGTATGAAATCAAATGATGAAAATTAAAAAATTTAAAGCATTGATTTAATTGATAATGGATCAAAAGACAATGGAAGCAATTAATAATAATTTGAAATCATATATGGGAATTGGATCAAAGTAATTTATCACGTTAAAAAACTATATACAATTAAACAACATTAAAAATTTGTAATAATAAGAAGACTGATTCTTAGTTTCACCTATTAGTTAATTTTCTTCACATCCAATTATGAGTAATAAGTAATAGTTGCAAGCATGAAACACCTTGATTTCTTGCTAGCAAGTTAGTTGAAGCAAGAGACCCACGTAAAGCCACATCAGAACGATCGTGGAGTTGTTTACTATGCTATGACATTAAACACTTGTCTTGATTCCTTGCTTTGTCAAGGATGTCATTGCTAGTGATTCTGAGAATGTTTTTTTAGATTGTTTGTGTGTGTTTCTCGTTCTACCAAAAAAATAAACATAACGCCGAGAGATTCGTGTCCTAGCTCATTCGCGCTCCATTCTAATGCCCGCCAGATATCGACTTCGTTACAGATTACCACCTCCGCCACAAATGTGCTTCCCTCCAGCATCTGTTCATCCGGATGGGGGTGCCTCCTGCCACGGTCCTGCCGACCATGGCAGGAAATTATTTTAATTTAAAAATTATGGATAATAAAATATGTATATTGGAAATCTTACAGTTATATATTTATGCCGTTTCTATTATTTTAACGCCTTTTTTTTCTTTATTACTGTCATATATTTATGCCATTTTTATTTTCTTTGCTATCATATAATCGTATGACTGTAATATGATTACAAAAATCCAATTCCTACTTCTCAGTATTGGAGGGATAAAAATTATACAAATACATAACCATATGAATCTAGAAAGTATATTTTTTCACGTATAATTTTTAATTTAAAAAAACAAGGTTTCCGGTAGGATTGACACCCCCACCCCCCATTCATCCTCTGTCGCACGTACGTGTATATATATATATATATATTTTTATATTTTCGGTGTGTGCATGTGCCTATGTAAGGGACCTATCTGGATAACTTTTTTGGAAGCTCAAGCAGAACACAGAAATAAACTTGAGGAAAAATCACGTGTATGTCTGCGTTATACCTGTGCTGTCTCATCCATTGATACTGATATCTGGTCAACGACTTTTCATATATATATATATATATAAATAATATAGAACATTCTGAAAGTAAAATGAAGAACACTGAGCTGTAACATACAATACAAAGAACCAAAACACACTGGTCAAAAAACTAGAATTAGTTGCCACAGCACAATAGAAGACACCTAGAGAGAGACACGGATAAGGTATTACACCATTATTAATACACAGATCATAAGAGTGATGTTCGAGGACGTTTTGATTCTTCTGGAGTATAGGACATAGCCATACATAACAGAGTAAAGCAGGAGTGGAAACTTTTGGGGCCAAACGACCCTTTAACATTCCTTATACATACTGGTAGACTCAGCTTCAGATCAGGAGTGATCTTGCTCCATTTGCTTCAGATGGTACCCATCCTGATTGTTCTGGTGGACCTCCACCTTGAATTTCTCTTCCTTGTCTCCCCTCTTCACCGTCAGGAGCAAGTTGAACTTGGCAGAATCATCGATGACCTGTTTAAATGTTCAAGACATCCATCAGCTATGATGCACCAGTGACTGCCTATGGAAAGACTAGGTTTTGTTATTGAAGAAATGAAGCACCCTGCTTTCAGAAAATGATTGTTCAGTTTAACATCTGCAAACGCCAAAAACAACATATGAAGAGAGAACTTGCATAAATGTTTTCAGTGAGGTTTCTACTAAGCAAGCACACAGCAACATGTCTAATATATGGCCAAAGAAAATAAGCCATTGAGAACTTGCCCAAGATGAAAAATAAATCTAAAAGAGTGTTTGAAAACCAAAAGGGTGACAAATTCTGCTATGATGTAACTCTGAGGAATATGAACAAAATTTCTATGCAACTTAAACTGCTTTCAACAAAATTTTATAACCTTGAATGCTAAGTATCAAATTGCACCCGATGGTACACTTCAACCCAAAAAGCAGTACAGCAGATAAGCAATACAAAGAAATTTCAAAGAATACATATAAAGGCACTGACCTCTGCCTTTGCATCAACAACCTCATGAAGCTCATAAGGCAGTAATGAGTTAGACGTCTGCTGGATGGTCTTGACAGCATGATTTGCTGCATCCTGAACTTGAGGATCATGCGCTGGCACTGTTTGCCATCCTGGTTTATGGCCATCTGATAACAAAATCAGGACAGCAGCTCAAGATATCAATTAAACTTGAGGTTCATATGCTCTATATGGGAATCATCAGAAGGTATCAACAAGAAGGAGGGCAGACATTATAGAACTATATACCATAATTATGATACAAGCTTTCAATCTAGGATCGTCTACATGTCCAAGATGGTTTAATAGGACAAATCAGAGACCTTCATCCTATAAGCCTATTTCTGCATTTGCCATGGAGATATCTTATGTTCAAATAACAGTCCACACAAATCCCCAAAATTTGATATAATGTTTTTACATACAAGTGTTGCAATCAATATAAAATCATATATTCCAATAATTCATGAGAACATGTATCAATTTCATTTTCCCCACTTAAGGCTTCTCCAATGCAAACAACACTTCAACTTCCAAATATTAGTCGTCACTGTATTTAGTCAAAACCAAGATCACTAAATGTTAACCATCAGTGGCATATCCTGATACCGGGAGGAGGGGGTTTGAAATTTTGGGTCAAGTTTTTAATCCTAGGATTAAGTGGTGGCAACTAAAAGGTGAGAAACAAGGGATTTTTACGAGGAAAGTTATGGAGGAAGGTAATTGGGACTTGCAAGGAAGTGCTAACATCTTGTGGGATGAGATGGCTAAAAGGATCAGGGATATCGCTAAAGCAGTATTGGGTGAATTCAAAGGTTTTGGATCTAAGGATAAAGAATCTTGGTGGTAGAATGAGAGTGTGCAGGAGAAGGTCAAATATAAGAAAGAGTGTTTCAAAGCCTTGCATCTATGCAATAACAATGAAAATTGGAAATGTTATCGGTTGGCTAACAAGAAGACTAAGAAGGTAGTGAGCGAGGCTAGATCTAAAGCTTTTGAGGAATTCTACCAGGATTTAAAAACAAATAATGGTGAAGATAAGATTTACAAAATTGCCAAGAGAAGGGAAAGAAAATCAAGAGATTTGGACCAAGTAAGATGCATTAAGGATGAAGAAGGAAAAATTTTAGTTATAGATGATGACATCAAAGAAAGATGGGGAAGCTACTTTTATAAGCTTTTCAATAATGGATTGGATATGACTATTGATACTGAAGGACTAACAACCTATGAAGATGATCTCAATTTGAATTTCTATTGTAGGATTTGGGTTGGAGAGGTGAAAGAAACTCTTAAGAGAATTGATAATGGTAAAGTCATTGGTCCCGATGGTATTCCTATTGAAGTTTGGAAGTGCTTAGGAGAGAAGGGGGTTTGGTGGCTCACTAAGTTATTTAACAAGATTTTAAGATCCAAGAAAATGCCAGAGAAATGGAGAAAGAGCACTCTAGTGCCCATATACAAGAACAAGGAGGATATTCAAAATTGTGCTAATTATCGGGAGATAAAACTTATGAGTTACACCATGAAACTTTGGGAAAGAGTGATTGAGTATAGACTCAGAAAGGAGTCTCGTATTTTAGAAAACCAATTTGGATTTATGCCAGAACGGTCTACAACAGAGGCTATTTATTTATTAAGGGGTTTGATTGAAAGATACCGGAGTAAAGGGAGGGATTTGCATATGGTTTTCATTGATTTGGAAAAAGCCTATGATAGAGTACCAAGAGATGTATTGTGGAAAGTAATGGAGAAGACATGTGTCCGTGTGGCTTATATTCGAGCCATAAAGAATATGTATGAGGAGGCAACAACAAGTGTAAGAACCCCTAGAGGTGTGACAAAGGACTTCCCTATAACAATAGGCTTACATCAAGGATCTTCTTT
The DNA here is from genome assembly GCA_026686845.1 of Adenanthera pavonina. Taxonomy (NCBI): domain Eukaryota; kingdom Viridiplantae; phylum Streptophyta; class Magnoliopsida; order Fabales; family Fabaceae; genus Adenanthera; species Adenanthera pavonina. Next base: position 1,080,699 of record JAIVEN010000019.1, on the reverse strand, counting down.
GAGTCCATACCTGTTTGATCTGGTTTTGGATATTCTTACAGAACATATACAAGAAGAAATTCCAAAGTGTATGCTCTTAGAGGATGATATAGTTTTAATTGAGAACTCAAGAGAAGAGGTCAACTCTAAACTTGAATTATGGAGACATACTTTGGAATCAAAAGGTTTCCATCTGAGTAGAAGTAAGATGGAATATATGCATTGCAAATTTAATAAGTGCCCAATTAGAAATGATTCATAGGTAAAAATTGGAGAGCAAATCATCCTTGAGGTGTCAAAGTTTAAATATTTGGGGTTGATTTTACAAAATAATGGTGAAATTGATGGGGATGTTATGTATAGGATACAAGCTGGGTGGTTAAAGTGGAGGAAAGCAACAGGAGTTATTTGTGACTAAAAGGTGCCTACTAAGCTTAAAGGAAAATTTTACATAACAGCTATAAGGCCAGTAATACTATATGGTAGTGAATGTTGGGCTTTGAAATGACAACAAGAGCATAAGATGGGAGTAGCAGAGATAAGAATGTTGAGATGGATGTGTGATCATACAAAATTGGATAAGATACGAAATGACTGTATACGAAGGAAAGTTGGGGTAGCACCTATCGAGAAGAAAATGGTAGAAAATCGTTTAAGGTGGTTTGGGTATATACAAAGAAGAGGGCAAGAGGAGCCAGTGAAGAGAGTTGATCAAATGGTCTGGAGCCCGATCAAAAGGTGTAGAGGAAGACCAAAAAGGACATTAAGGGAAGTTATAAGGAATGACCTTTTGAGAAATGATCTATATGAGGAGATGACGTTTGATAGAGCTCATTGGCATCGTTTGATCCATATAGCCAACCCCACATAGTGGGATAAGACTATTGTTGTTGTTGTTGTTGGTGAAGGATGGCCAAGGTTGGCCAACTTTTAAGCCATGCAATGCAATAAATAGAAATATGGCTCCACTCTCCTTGGACTTTATATAAAATGCAAGAACCTTCGTCATATTACATATTCGGAATTACAATTATATCATTTTTAACTTTCTGGTACGAAGAAGATATATCTTGCTTTCTACCGCATACATAGAAAGATAGGGTACAAATTACTACTGCATTTCATTGCAGCGCCATTGTAAAATTATGGTTACACTAACAGCTTTTTTAAAATAGGAACATATCAAACACCAGTTTTAGATCGTTAGTCCACTAATGTTCTTAAGATCTTATATGAATGATTTAGAAAATGGCATACCTCTTTTGACACCAAGGTCTGAACTGGTAAACGCGGGCACATCACCAATGTAATATCCTGAAAATTTTCTTAAATATTTAAGATTCAATATCTTAAAATCTATAAAAAATTTGTAAAAATAGATATACACCATTTTACATAATGTAAGGTAAAGAGGTCAATTAGCTCGGTCAGAAGAAAAGATGAGAAAATAACCATTTTATCCCTAAAAAAAAGAAAAAGAAAAGAAAAAAAAAGGAAAAGGAAAGAAAAAAAAAGAAGAGAGAGAAGAAAGGTGGTGTACGTACTAAGGAATTGATACAAATTTCATGAATTTTGGGGCAAATTACACCTAATGACCCGAAAGTTTTAAAAATTATAAATTTATCCCGAGTCAAGGGCATTTTTGTAAATATAAAAAATTATAGTCAAAATGAAGCTCTCAATGAGCTAAGACCATTGGAATATGGTATGAAATTTATTAAGATCAAAATAATATTTATTGGGTAATTATCATTTAATATTAATGTCTTACTCGATAAATTTCAGTCTAGACTGCAGAAAAAAGCAGTATTCATTCAAGAAAAATGTGTGGGCCCTATATTGGGACCAATTGGGATAAGAATATTGTGGTAATTTTATATCCCAATATAGTTAAAATAGATGTCCCAATAATAGTAAAATATACTGCTAAAGTAATTTTATTTATCCAGACCGGTTCAGGATATATCTGGATAAGTAATTATCTAAAATTTTTGGACCAAAGTACCCTTAATTTCATGTTCCACAAGCTGCACATGTCAAAATAGCCTTAGTTTATTATTTTTCATGAAAAAGCAAGAAAAATCAAGACATTAGGTGGCAAATTCCTATTGGTTAGTGAGTTTAATATATTCTCCACTTTAGCTCTTGTTTTGGCTGACCAAAGAAGCAAGGAAATGAGGAAGAGTGGTCTGCCATTTTGAGAGGGAGAGAGCAGCACGTGAAGGTGAAGGAAAAAGAGGAGAAGAAAATTCCAAATAAATTGGTAAGTAAGTTCCTTTCAATTTGTAAGTATCCTAGCATAGTTTCTAAGTAGTTTAAGTTAGTTTTCTTGAATCTTCTTCTTCTCCCTTTGTTGTTCTAATCTTGGCCTAAGCATGATAATAAGAGGGAAGGAGTTTTTAAGCCATAAATTTACAAGAAAGCATGAGATTTTTCAAGAAAAGTAAACTAGGTGTGTTTTAAAGTAAGTTTTTGTGAAAAACCAATTTCTTCCCCTTAAGAGCAGATTTTGGTCAGACTAATAAGGTGGGGAGGAGCTGGATTTTCATGTATTTGATGGCAAACATGAGTTCCCCATGATGAAAAACCTTAAAGACAAGCATTGGCTCAATGATTAGGCTTTAGATAAAGAAATTGAGTCTTTAGGGTCTTAATGAGACTTTATGAAGTAGCTACTTGTTCTAGTTGATTGAGCAAGTGTTTAATGATGTTAAGGGACTTGAGGAAGCCTAAGGAGGCTAGTGGAAGCATTAGATTCAAGAGGAAGAGCCAAAGGAATGCTTCAAGGTAGCTAAGTTTCATATTCTTGCTTTATGTTCTTTCATTGTCTTTCTATGATTAAATTGTGTTGCTATATTGCAATTGTGATTTCTTTGATTGGTCTTGGCTGTAAAATGAGGGGTTTTATTCCCCGGGATGTCCATTTTCTAAGCCTTTATGCTGCCGAATTTTTTATAACCAATGTGGCAATTTATTGTTTAAAATATGATTGATTTGATTAGATGTGATCAAATGTGAGTTATTTGACATGATTGACATAATTGCATGAAATGTAACTTGCTACTGAGATTGTCCCCAATCTCACCCCCTCAAGTATCCCAAATGATAGGCACAAGCAATGTCAAGGAGATCAAGGAGCCAAAGAGAATGAAGGAGAGAATGATGCTTGATGATAATTTCAAGCTATGATTCCATATTTTAAAATAATGTATAAAAATTATGTATATGCATATGGATCTGTATCCTTGTGCTATTATGTCCTTATGAGCATTATGAAATGTTTGGCATGGATTTCAAACATGAAATGATCATGAGAGCTTGTTATGAAGTCTTGTTTGCCATGTTATATTGCTAGAAGTTTATTTTGTGGCCATGAAAGTAAAGTTAACACTGTTTGATTGAAACAGGAAAATTAAGTCAAGTGTTATATATGCTCTGAAAGTAGAGAGAATAAGCTTTCTAATGAGCTAAATAACATTTAATTTGGATATGTGTACAATTTATAGTATATTTTTGAAGTTAAGGGTCAAAACTGGACAGTAAAGTAAAAGCTGCGAATTTCACTGTAAGTATCACTTATTTTGAAAGGCAGTATAAAATTGTACAGAGCTCCAAAAATTTAGTGATTTACATGTTTGAAACGACCTGTGTTTTGAGTTCAATATGCCACTAGTTTGAGTTCAATTGGAGCTGTACAATGAGAGATATATAAGTTTTCCCAAGACTGTTCCAGTAAAAGTGATGTTTTGATCCCTAGTGATTCAAATTGATGTTGTGCCCTTTCTAGACTAAATAAATGTATAAGAAAAATATGACGGTAAGTAGACATATATATATTTCTAATGGAATATAGAATGCATGATTTGGCTCAATATAGAGTTAGATATGAATTTTTAAAATTATGGCCAAAATCCTGAAAAAAGAGAAATGACCATTTGTACAGTATAAGTTTGAGCCATAAATTGTACTAATTGGTCAGGTTAAAAGAATTTTTCATATTTTTATCTCGTATATCATGTTTCTAACTTTATTTAGAGTCTTGAACCACATTGATACGATTTGTCTGGATTAAGTTATGATTTTTTAAAGTTCATCCAGAAAACTTGAGAACCAAATGAATAGTACCACATTTTTTTTATTTAAATAAATTGGTTCTATTAATGGTTCAAGCTCTTAATATGAACTAATTCGACATTGTATATACTATAATATATGGGAAAATATAGATAAAAGTAAGGTGTTACATTTTTTGTATCATAGCCGAAGGTCTTGGCTCTCAAAGCAAAGATCTAGGCAAATCTTTGCATCAAGAGAGGAAGGTAATCCTCTTAGTTAGAATTTCCCCTTTGAATATAAGAAATATTCCTTTTGAGAAACTGGCCTAAAAATATTTTAGTGGCATAAGAGATTAGTCTTAGGATAGCTTATGATAGTTGCTGGATTAGTTGAGGATGTTTTACAGACGATGTTTTCCTTAGGTCATGAATTCTTTTAGAATGAGTTCGTAGTTAGATTCTATCAGTAAAAAGAAGATGTAGGATCACAGAGGATCCTAGTAGGGCTTAGAGATCGCAGTAGATCTCGTGGTCGCAGTAGACCAATTCTGAGGTGGCAGTATACCTCTAAAGAGTATGAGATGATGAGAAAGATTGATGAGCCCTATAGTTCTAATAGTTTTCTGAAAGAAGATGGCTTAAGATGATTTTAGAAAGATTTGAAAGTACCAAATGGTAGGAAGATAGTAATGGTGAAGCATGACAATTTAATTACTTTTCAATAATTTAATATTTAAAAGTTGATACAAATTATAATTCTTGAGTTAAACATGAAAACTTTTTTATTTGCGATTTTTGAAGTATATAGATATAAACTTGGCCAAAAAAAGAACTATACAGATATAAACACTTTTCTTACACTTACGAGAACTTTAAAATAGATTGTTTTTTCACATTTGTTGTTCAAAATATCTTATAAAAGAAATTCAAGTGCACAACTATTAATCTTTTATTCCAATTATTTCAGCCCCTCTCTCCAATTGTTGATTGCTTTTTTATATTTTATTAATTATTAGTAAATTTAATATTAACTAATTATTGTTGAATGGAGTGCAATTGACTTGATAACTCTTAAATAAAGTTACAAATTAGAACTTTATAAATAGAAAATATTACATTGGAGGAACTATCGTTATTTGAATTTGACAATATTTGAATTGGAACTAAAAGCACCAAATACTTGATAGTTCTAAGAAAAAAAAGCCTTATTAACATTAATTTTTAAGACATTACTCATAACTCATTTAGTTCAACTACCAAAGGGTTTGGGGATATAAGGAGAAGGTAAGTAATAGGAAGGGATATAAATAAAATATATGGGAGTTTGTTTGATAAGATATTGGGGACGTAGAAAATAAATTTATTTTCTAAATTTAATTAAACACAAATAAAATGAAAAAGACTAAAAAAATGCCCCTATCTTGAAAAAAAAATCCTTTCCCTCCTCCTCTTTCTTCTTATTGGCATCACCATCTCCATCCAAAACGCTAGCATCTCTATCTTTGGTCAATGATACTAGGGGTAACAAATTGAACCAAATCTAAAGGATAGAACTAGAAACTGAAACCAAAACCCATTCTAGAATTGAAACCTAGAATTAGTTTAAATGATCGAACCTGAAACCCATTCTGGAAGAGGACAATGAAAAATAAACCAATCGAATAGAGAACGAATCATTGTGACTAATGAAAAGGACAAAAGCTCAAAGTTATCACAACGTTGTCACAAGAAGAACCAAAATCATCACCGCCATAGGAAGAAATTGAACATGGTGAGAAATCAAATCTAGTGAGAAATCCAACCCAATGGAGGTAGGTGGAGGATGCTAAATGTAGTGGAGGTTAGTTGAGGACCAGATCTAGAAAGGTAGGGGTTACTAGAGGTGAAGGTTGCATATCTGGTGTTGGGTTTGGGTTACACCCTTGATGGATGGAAATTGAGGGCCCAATCATAAGGGCCTAAACCCAAAATAAAATAAAATTATTTTATTTTTTTCTTTAATTTAATAGGAGAGGGAGGGAACGGTTAATGAGAACCGCTCCCTCACACAACGCACACTAAGGAAAATAAGTGAACGTGTGTGCGTATGTGTAGTCGGGTGAGTTTTCAGTTTTCAATTTTGAGACTCTCTGATCCCGAAGGAGAATCTGAAGAAAAATTCTCTCCGGAAAAACTCTCTCTCTCTCTTTCTCTAAATTCTCCTTTTCTCGGAGTGTATCTACGGTGAAGCTGTAAATAAAGTCCGTGTGATTTTGTTTCAACCGGTTGGGATTCATTTATTCTCTCTAAGTGGAAGTATACTCCGTGATCGGTATGTATGTCTTCCCTTCCTTTTATTTTACTTCATTAGCATCAGAGCATGAGTTTAGATTCAGGGAAAATCTATTTCCGCTGCAAAAATTTTTTTTTTCTGAGTTTCATAATTTGCATACCGTGTATATTTTTTTTATGAGTTTTTTTTGTATAATTTGTATACTGTTTATATTCAAAAGATAAGCAAATAGGATTCAGTATAGGGAATCTAAAAAATTTTTAGAAAAATTTATACACGGTACAGTTTCTGAGTACTGTAAGATAATCCCTTCCTAGAAAATAAATACACCATAGTGTAGAGAATAAAGAGATGAGAATAAGACTACTAAAATGGTGTTAAAATCTACACTGGATCGAGAGAAACTGCCAGACGAAAATCACTATCTGCGAAGGAGATTCAAAAAATTGGGTTTATTGAAATCACAATTTTTTGGATAAAAGGAGGCCACCATCATGTAGAGGACGTCGAGACAAGAAAAATGACACCAAGAACGCCTCAAACGGATGTCGGACGAAGGAGAAAACGGCGAAAAACGGTGGTGGGTTCGCTGGTCCGCCACCAGGTCCATACCGGGTCGGGTTGACCCGGCGGGAGGTCAGGAATGACCTCAGCGACGCATCATTTTAGCGTTTCGCCAAAACGACACGTCGTTTAGGCTTTAATTAAAAAAAACACAAATTAATGGGTTGCGTTTAAAAAAAAAATTTTGGGCCTCAGCATTCGGCCCTATAAAAAAAATTTAAAAAAAATTTTTTTTTTGGGCCGAGACATTGGGCCCTTCAAAAAAAATAAAAAAAATTTTTGGGCCTAACGTTGGGCCTTTAAAAAAAAAAGGTAGGGATTGCTGATGTGGCGCATGGGGCCCATCGGCATGTGATTGGGCCACGTGGAGGACACTGTCAGAACGCCGGCGACGCGTGGAAGATGTCTGGCCAGCGCGTGTCGCCTAGATATCAGTGCACGGTGGCCCGTGGAGTTCACGCGCCTCCCTCGCGCGTGGGATAATTTTTTTTCAATTTTTTTTTGTACTCTGGACTTCTCTGGGCACGTGGGAGTGCGTGCATGGGTAGTTTTGGCCACAATTTGCTCCAAAAAATTCCTAAATTCAATATCTTCAATTTGATATACTATTTACCTAGTTTTGAGATAAGTTTGGATCTGTCTAGAGCTATTTCAGTACATTTTTTAAAAAAAAATTTTTAACTATATTAATAATTCCTACTATTTTATTGAAGGTAAAAAAAATAATGAAGCAAGAGAATTCTGAAAGCACTGAAATAGTTGGATATGGTTCTCCAAGTTATGAGTATTTAGAAGAACTTATTCCAGATGGTGAATTTTTGGATAAAGATCCTGATGAGGAGTTTCTAGAAGGAAAAGAAAATCCTGAGGAACTTTAAGAAGAGTATACAGATCCAAATGGGCCAAAGGAAGAAATTGTTTTTGAAGAGCCTAAAATTAAAGATCAAGAAGTAGATCAACCCCTTACCCACTCTGTAGCACAAGACATAGCAAATAAGGATGCGACAAAAATAAAACATTTAAAAGACTTGTATCCAATTCTTACAAAGTATTCACACTTTGTGATGAATATGGGAGATGCTGAGTTCTTCGCGAACGTCATTATTAGGTTAAGAGAAAATCTGAACACACAAAATAAGAAATATTCAGATTACACCTGGGTCGATGCGATTAATAGAGCGATGAAAATATCGAATTGCATTCTTAAGAGGAAAATTGTTAATTTCTATTTTTCTATTTGATTTATGTAATTTTTATTTTTTTTTTGTACAATGACTATGTTCTTGTATGGATTTAATATTTTTTTAATATATGCTTTATTTGAGTGGGAGCTCTTAAAATAATTTTTTTTGAGTTAAATATTCTAGTACTTGTATTAATATCTTAATAGAAAATAATAGTAACATTAGCATCCGTGTGATGGGAGATACACTTGTGGTCTCCTGATCATGGAACTAATGATATTATTATTGTTCTACTAAGAAATAATACAAGTATATGACATTGTATATTGTATTGTGCTACATGTATATTTTATTAATATATTCTTTAGTTCAGCTCAATAATAGAAGTCCTTTATGTGAGATAGTTTCGTAACTGATTTGAGGATGGCAACCAAAAGTATAATGGCTGAGCTAAACAAGGAAGATAAACTAAATGGGGATAATTGGGACATCTAGCACCGAAAGGTTTCATATATATTGGAAGAACAAGATGTTGTAGAGCCACTGACTATAGTCATGGCACAACCAGAAGCCAACAATACAGCTCAACATAGGAGAGACCAAGAGGTCTACATGGCCTGGAAAAGGAAGAACAACATAGCACGTATAACTATGCTGGGCACTATGGCCAATGACCTAATGTGTGAGTATGAAAAATATTCAACTGCATAAGCCATGTGGACAGCATTAAAGGATAAGTTTAGAGGTACCTCTACCACCAAACTCAGAAGGCTAAAAATTAAGTTTGATACTTATAAGTTAAGGCCGAATACTCCTATGAAACAGCATCTACGAGAGATGGCCAGCATGATCAGAGAACTGAAGGAAGCTGGGCATGAATTGTCTGACGAACAGCAGATCCAGGCTATTATAAGGTCAATCCCTTCAAGTTGGGAACACATGAAAGTCAACTTAACCCATAATGAGAATATAAACACTTTTAGTGATGTGGCGAAACACCTGGAGCTTGAAGATGAACGTCTAGAGGCTTACAGAGCATCTGGACAAGCCTATCTGACTGAAGAAGCAGGAACTTCTAACCCTAAACCCAATTTCAAAAAGGGAAAGAAATATCAAAGAAACGGTAAGAAGAATGGCTCGAAATTTAAAAAGGGAAATAAACCTTTCAAGAAAAGCGGAAAGAAGGAGAAGACTGACCTGAGTAAGGTTAAGTGCTATTCCTGCATGAAAATGGGTCATTTTGCAAGGGATTGCCCTGAGCAAAATGAACGTGAAAAGGTATTAGTGAATTATGTTAATTCACATATGTCTTATGTTTCAAGTACTATTTTTTTAACAGAAACTATTTCTTCTTCTTGGATAATTGATTCAGGCTCCACAGACCACGTGAGCAGGGATCGAGGATCCTTTACAGAGTACCGTCGGTTGCCGAATCAAAGCAAGTGGCTTTATGTTGGTAACAACGCAAGAATTGACATGAAAGGCATAGGAACCTGCAAATTAACTTTGCAAGGGGGAAAAACCTTAATCCTCTATGATGTACTTCATGCACCTGACATCCGACGGAACTTAGTTTCTATTTCCTGCTTATTAATTTATGGGTTTAATGTAAATTTTCATGATAAAGTAGCAGACATTTCATTAAGGACAACCTTTTATGGTTCAGCTTTTCTTTCAAAGAAGTTCTTTGTTATGGACATTGTTGATATATTTTATATGCATGATTGCTTTGCAACTTCTTCCAATTCAAATGTTGATATGAATGCTTGGCATGCTAGACTAGGACATATTAATCAAAATAGAATGATTAAACTAGCTAAAGAAGGACTGCTAGGTGAAATTGATAAAATGGAAATGTCCTTGTGTGAGCATTGCCTGGCTTGTAAAGTAATTAGAAAACCATTTGGAACTGGAACTAGGGCAGAAACTCCATTGCAATTAATCCATTCAGATGTTTGTGGTTCTATGAGTGTGAGGACAAAACATGGAGTCGTTTATTTCATCACTTTCATTGATGATTACTCGTGATTTGGTTATGTCTATTTGATGTCACATAAATCTGAAGCACTAGAATGTTTTAAACGATACATGAATTTAGTTGAAAATCAAATGGACAAGAAAATCAAAGCGTTAAGAACCGATCGCGGACATGAATACTTATCGGAACAATTCAAAAAGCTCTGTGAAGAAAAGGGAATAGTAAGGCAACTTACAATTCCTGGCACCCTACAAAAAAATGGTGTAGCCGAAAGAAGAAATAGAACATTACTAGACATGGTTAGGTCCATGATAGCACAAGCCAATCTACTCATTTCGTATTGGGGAGATGCAATTTTAATAGCAGCCTTCATACTTAACCGTGTGCCTTCAAAATCGATCACATCAACACCCTATGAGCTATGGACAAATCGTAAGCCGGATTTAAATATTTTAAAACCCTGGGGGTCCGGAGCTTATGTCCATGATACTTCCCACAAATATGGAAAAATAGGTCCAAGAGGGAAGAAATGTATCTTTATTGGATACTCTGAACAATCTAAGGGTTACGTTTTCATTGGAGAAAACTAGGATAGGAGTGTCACTGAAATAGAATCTAGAGATGCAACATTTCTAGAAAATGAATTTCCTAACAGGGGTGAGGTAGATCGTACTGTATTTCTTTATGAGATACATGAAGAAACTGAGAAACAAATTTGTATACCTCAACCTCTTAATTCGAGTGGGAGCGCTGAGGGACAAGTACAAGATTCTGTTCAAGAACAGAATAACTTACAAGAGATCCCACTGCGGAGAAGTAACAGAGAAAGTGTATCAAAGAGACATTTCCCAATAGAAGGGAATGCACTTATAGTTACCCCACAAGATTATGATGAGCCTAATTCAATACATGAGGCTTTATCATGCCCTGCTAGTAATGAATGGAAGAAAGCAATGGAAGAAGAAATGAATTCAATGAGAATGAACCAAGTCTGGGATTTGGTCAATCTTCCATCTGAACGTAAGGCAATTGGGAATAAATGGATTCTCAAAATTAAGAGAAATGCAGATAGATCGATTGAACGATACAAGGCTCGATTAGTGGTAAAAGGGTATAATCAACAGGAAGGTATAGATTATGAAGATACTTTTTCACCTGTTGTGCGTTTTAACTCCATAAGACTAATTATGGCAATAGTAGCAAGTTTAAATCTAGAATTACATCAGATGGATGTAAAAACTGCATTTTTAAATGGTGAACTGGATGAAGAAATCTATATGCAACATCCATTAGGTTTCATTGAAAAAGGGAAAGAGAATAAAGTCTGCAAGTTAAAAAGGCCAATTTACAGACTTAAACAATCATCCAGACAGTGGTATTTGAAGTTCCACCAAGCTATAACCTCGTACGATTTCCAGATGATCGACGAGGACCACTGTGTATACATCAAGAATTTCGAAAAGAATCTTGTGATATTATCCCTTTATGTGAATGATATACTATTAGCCGGAAATAGTCTGAAATCAATTATAGCTATCAAAGAATGGCTATTTTCGAATTTTGAAATGAAAGATATGGGTGAAGCTAACTATATACTAGGAGTTAAAATCCATAGAGATCGCTCAAGAAAGTTAATATCCCTTTCTCAGAAAAATTACATTGAGAAAATTCTTGAGCGATTCAACATGAAAAACTGTAAATCTATGGATACTATTTCAAGAGGAGAAAATCTGAGCCGAGATATGTGTCCTCAGACTGAGTTTGATAAGAAGATAATGGAAAGAGTCCCTTATTCCAGTGCAATTGGTAGTTTAATGTATGCCATGATGTGTACGAGACCATACATATGTTATGCTGTTGGTTTGGTCAGTCAAACCCTGGACTAAAACATTGGAAAGCTGTGAAGAGAATCCTGAGATATTTGTAAGGCACAGTAGATTATGCCCTATGTTATCAAGGAAGTGATTGACGCTTGGTAGGATACTCTGATGCAGATTAGGGAGGAGATCTAGATGGGTGCAAGTCGACTTCTGGATATGTTTTTCTCCTAAACAATGGAGCTATATCTTGGTGTAGCAAGAAACAGACTTGTATTGCTTTATCTACCATGGAAGCAGAGTTTGTTGCATGTTCTGCAGCAGTACAAGAAGCAGTATGGTTGAAAAGATTCATAAAACACTTAGGGATCATTGGTGATAAATTGGATCCAATTTTGATAAACTGTGATAGTGCGGCTGCCATTGCCTACACTAAAGATCTCAAGTATCATAGTAAGATAAAGCACATAGACACCAAGTATAATTTTGTAAGAGATGCCATAGCACAGAAAAGTGTTACAATTCGCCATATTCCTATACGTCAAATGATTGCTAATCCCTTCACCATGCTAATACCGAGAGATATATATGTTGATCATGTAAAATCACTTAGTATTCGTAGGATATGATGTAACACAAATATATGTAATGATCAATTATATGAATAAGATTAAGTGCATTTTTTCTATAATTGAGTCATTCGAGTACATATACTTATGAAAAATATATAACATCTAGTATGTCGTACATATTGATAAGGTTAGCTTTCTCATACGAGTAACTACCTTTGACACTCATGGAGAGTGGGCAAAGATGAGACATCTTTTGTATTTACTAGCAAATCTGTAAGAGGGCAGATATGACAATTAAACAATACAAAATAAGTCGCCTTGACAAAAAAAGAGAATAAGTCGGGATGAGATCCAATAAATATAAATTTTGGATTGAATTATGGATACCCACAATCCATAATACTTGTAACCAGATGAGAATTTTCCAACAAAGATGTTATGATAAGTGGAAGGATTGGTAGAATTCGGGTTAGACACTGTGTGTGTCTAAACTTAAATCTGTACAGTGTTAACAACAAAAACAAAATCGACATGCGCTCTTATGTGATAAGAGTAACATCGTAGCATGCAATTCATACTGCATGTGTTTTTTTTAATAAAACCGCAATTGGGAAGTAAGTGAATAGATCCCTGCTTCATTACTGTGTGAGTCCCAGAGAGAAATAAATCCTCTCATTAATGTCCTTATGACTTTGACATTTTTCATGGAAAATGATTCAATGTTAGCTACTTTAGCATATATCTAATGGTTATGATAAATTCGATCAAAAGGTCTTATTCTAGGAAAGCAATTGTTTCATATTGAAATGAAATATGGGCGAAAGGAAGATTATCCGAATATATACACACTTATACTGGTGTCTAAGACATGTCCGTTAAGAAGTTATGATGTTAACATCTTAAGCGTAGACACTAAGTATACAAGAGTAAGGCAATCTAAGTTTATATATAAAAACTTATGAGGGATTAGATTTGTCATGGATGAAGTGTATATGGGTAAATCCAGGACATTCAAGGCATAATACATGAACAAAATAAATGCGAAATACATAAGGTAATTCTATACTGGTCCTTGAAAAGGATTTCTAGTATAAGAATACCTAATTATAGACGTCAAGCCCATGCGGTCACGGTAGAACACTTAGTATGAAATGGAAAGGAAGAATTGTAAGAGGTTAACCCATCAAGTGTGAGTGAGAGATGTTGAGTTTGGGTTACACCCTTGATGGGTGGAAATTGAGGGCCCAATCATAAGGGCCCAAACCCAAAATAAAATAAAATAATTTTATTTTTATCTTTAATTTAATAGGAGAGGGAAGGAACGGTTAATGAGAACCGCTCCCTCACATAACGCACATTAAGGAAAATAAGTGAACGTGTGTGCGTATGTGTAGTCGGGTGAGTTTTCAATTTTCAATTTTGAGACTCTCTGATCCCGAAGGAGAATCTGAAGAAAAATTCTCTCCGGAAAAACTCTCTCTCTCTCTCTTTCTCTAAATTCTCCTTTTCCCGGAGTGTATCTACGGTGAAGCTGTAAATAAAGTCCGTGTGATTTTGTTTCAACCGGTTGGGATTCATTTATTCTCTCTAAGTGGAAGTATACTCCGTGATCGGTATATATGTCTTCCCTTCCTTTTATTTTACTTCTTCTGGTATGGAGGTGGGAAGAGACCAATCCAAGGGAAGAAGGAGCACGCAAGGTGAGGTTGTAATTTTGTTTCGTCATAAAGGAAATTATGGTATTTTTATTTTATTTACAAACATATAATCCAAATTACATAGGTTTTTTTTATGTGAAACTATTTACATATAATTTTATGCATGCAATTCGAATTACATAGATTTTGACAAACCAAAGGTAGTAATCTATTACATGAGGATAAAGGCATTTGCAATCATTAATTCAATGTACATATGCTTTTGACTCTCAAAAAATGAGGCTACTGCCAACCAATTCAAAAGACATCCATATTGATAATTAAAAATCCTTTTTGGTTGAATATTTTCATTGGCGATGAAACATTGTTCCTAAAAATAAAAAAGAGGCAAACATGATTATTCCACAGGGTCTTCTTTTAAATGCTTCAGGTGCCCCTATAAAATGTATTTTGTCTTTTTTTTAATGAAATTCTTATTTTTAGTTGAAATTCTTTTATCATAACAAAAAAAAAATACTGATTACATCGCCTTAACAATGGAATAACCATTTGTCCATTATAATACAAATGTATATTTTTAAACTTAGAATATCCTTGGTGCTAACTGAAAAAAATTATCAACATTTTATAGGACTAGTTGAATTAAGAATTTTGTTATATGTTCACTTATTTGTAAGGATGTTTATTGATGTAAAAAGTTATAAAGTTAATATGTACGTTGCTGAAGTTGTACAAAAATGGATAGTATAATTTGCTAATAAGTTATAAGTTCAAAGTTAAACCACAATTTAAGTTTTATACAATTTTATTTGAATTAGTGAAAATTTAAGGTAGCTGGTTAACGTAAAACTAAAGTTATATGAAACTTCTTATAAAAAATTTTATGAAATACAAGTTATATGAATTAAATCAATTGATTGTTACAGATTAAACGAGTTAATCTAATATGAGAACATAATGATTTAGTAAAATCTTATACTTAATATTTAAATAAAAAATAATTTTTAAAGTGCTTCATTGTCTTCTTCTTATTCTTAAATTGTTATAAACTTTATTAATAATGATTAAATTGAGTGGTAAGGAACTTAATAACTTTCTAAACAAAGTCTTGAATTTAAGTCTTATGGATAAAAAAGATAACTATGTTGGAAGAGAGAGCTATTTCCGTTAAAGTTTGACAAAGTTCAAGTATAACCTAATAATTTTAAAAATTAAATAGTCATAAAGGAAATGTTATAATCATTGTATTTAGTGACATAGCTTCATTATTGCCCCCATGAAAGAACAAAACATTCTCTATATTGCATGCTTATGTTAATAATTGAAGAATCAATGTACAATATAAATAAAATACAAGAGTCATATAAAATGTCTTTCTTTGAACCTATCTTAATTGAAATTTGAGAGATATTCTCAAATTATACATATAAGTGAGCTTTTGAGCATCTTACATGAGCAAATATGTTGAACAAATATGTAGCTAAATATTTTTTATATCAAATATGTATTTTACAAATTTTGATTTATTAAAGTGCTCCATGCATTGTAAGAGTACAATGTTAGTTCTTATTTAAAACTCATGCCACTCCGAGCAAAAAAAAAAGTAAAATAAACTCATATACCACATGTCATCTTACGTCACAATTTTTTTTTGTATCTTTCTAGGTGTCCTTGGGATACAATTTTCTTAGTAAAACCAAGAATTAAAATTTATGGATTACATTATGTAATCTTTTCATTTCAAAGAACTATTTTAAATTTTAAATCTAAATTATAGGAAAAAAATAAAATAACTATTTAAAATCTTTAATTAACTTGCACCATTAAAATTATTTTATCCACGCTTAAAAGAGTTATTGTCCTCATATATGAATTTTAAAGCGTGATGAAACATTTTTAATCTAAATACTTTTGTCTTCAAATTAAAATGAAGTTTTTGGTGTATAATTTTTTAATTAAAAATTTTTCCACACAATCAAAGTTATTATTTTGGTGATCTATGTAATGGGAAAGAATTAGGGTATATTTGGGAACATTTATCAAACCTTAGTTTCGGGTCAAAATCAAAGTTGATGAAGAATTGGGTGTGCTTGGAAAATTTTTTCTTTTTTGTTTGAGAATGATTTTTGACGCAAAACGGAGGTTTCGAAGAAACAGAATGATATTTGCTTTTCCATTCTCCTTCTCCATTTCTATCTCTATTTATTCTAAAATTAAATAAAAGTGGATCAATAAAAATGAGAAAAAATAGAAAAATTACGAAAATAAAATTTTCATGAAATTCAACTCATCTATTGACCAAAATATTCCTTTAAAATTTTAATTTTCATAGATCATAATTTGTAAAAAAATATTATATCAGATATACTTTATTACCAATTAAATAAATAAAGATTAAACTTTAGTTCAAGTAAATTAAATTAATCATGGGATAAAGTTTAAACTCAATTTAAAGAAAAATTATGAATTTTATTAAAACCAATTTTCAAATAATTAATCCAAACATACACACATTAGTCTAAAACCAATTTTTATTATAACTATGTTACAAAACCAATTCTACTAAAACTCATTTTTAACAAACTGAGAACCAAACGGACTCTTAGTCTTTAATTGAGAGATGCTTTTGATACACAAAAAAATTATTTCTTTTGGACCTATAAAACATTTTTAATTATCTTACATATATTAAAAAAGAGTTAAATTATTAAGCTTGTAAAAAAATTTTAATATTTTTTACTATTTATTATCATTAATTACATTATCTCTCATATTTCTTAACATTTATCTTTCACTTATTAATTATAGACCAGGATATAATTTACCGTTATTAATTATATTATTTCTCATACTTTTCATAATATTTATTTTTCATTTATTAATTATATACAAGATGTATGAATGGAAAAAACTAACACTAAATAACCATATAAAATATCTTGTATTTAAAATCAAATAATACTTCTTGATGGTATATTATATATTTAGGATGAAGGAAGTATTTATTTCATAGTTTTGTTTCGTTTTTTTTAATCTTACTTTTAATCACTAATAATAATCACATAAAGATCAAGCGTCTTAAAAATCGACTGAATGAATTGAATGGCTCGCATCAAAATTGCCCTTGCCGCGGTTTCCATCCAGCGGCGGGAAACTGGTTTCGGGAATATTAATATTTTTCAAATTTTCAATTTTAAAAATTTATTCAAGGACCATTTTGCCCCTAGGTCACACGCCTCCCGAGCTGGGTACCACTTTACTATTTCACATTTTGGCATCGCAGACCGGTGTCGATAATCCAATCCAAATTTCTAGAAATATCTTCCGGCTCTGTGCTCTGCACCATTGTCCGTTGTTTACCGATCGGAGTTTTGCATCGCACCTCAAGCAACGAACTCTGAGCTCAAGCATCGAACAGCAACGTCGTTAATCCAACTTTTCAGAACTATCTTCCGGTCCCGTGCTGTGAGCCATTGTCGGTTCTTTAGGGCACTCAGGTAGGCCTGCGTCTTTACCCTCCCTGCCTCTCTTGTCAAAGTTTTTTTTTTTTTGTTTATCTTTGGTATAAATATAAACATGATTGGGGTAATCCTAGGAAAATGGAGTATCAGTGCTCTTCTATCCGTGGAGGCCTGAAAGAGGAAACTCCGAGTGAGATTGAGATTGAGCTTCATGCGCAAGCGAAAAGAAAAAACCCGACTGACGCTGAAGCTGAAAAACCTAAGATCAGAATCGTTTCCCGATATTTTCAACATCAGTATAAAGCGGGAATTGAGAATGAGAAAATCATTGTAGATCAACCCAGACAGAAAAGACAGAGGATTGTTTCACAGGGAATTGCTGCTGGTGGAGAAACATTTGACAATGTGGAGGGAAATATTCGAATAGTCTCCCCTTATTTTCAGCATCAGAAAAAGATTGGAACGGATTATAAGAAAAGCAGTGAAGTTGTCATTTCTAATGGAAGGAGGGGTGAAACAGGAGTTGAAAGAACTAGAAAATATGAACCTAAACTGAAGAAACCCAAGATTCTTTCACAGAGCATTGGTGGTGGTATAAAAATAGTTGACTATGAAGGGAAGATTCGCACTATTTCAAAATATTTTGCCCATCAGTATGGACTTAAAATTAAACCCTGTAGAAACCGTCCTCTTTCCAGTGCTGAGAAAGTAAAGGAGGCATATAAAAGAAAAACTCCTGATAACACATGGAAGCCTCCACGCTCCAAGTTTCATCTTCTTCAAGAGGATCATGCTCATGATCCTTGGCGAGTGATGGTAATCTGTATACTGCTAAATTTAACTACTGGATCGCAGGTATATTCATGTATCTATCTCCTTATAGCTTTTAATTTTCTGCACGAAAAATTATTTGATTTCATTACTTATAAGGCACTTGGTTTGGTTGTTTCTTGGCATCTTATTTAGCTCTTCATATCTTCATATTGGTTTCAGAATTTGGAATATTTGATTTATATAAAAAAGTCCATATGTAATCCGACTATCTTGGGCAACATCAACTAAAATCTCATATATGCTGGGGAGAAATTTTTCTCTCATTTATTTTGTGGAAAGAAGAGTGTGATGATTTCTGTGTTGGGACTAGGTTTTATGGTATAAGATGATGTGAAATCTTGGGATCTGGAATACCCTGTGATTATCTTTTTTAATTCACCTATTCTTGAAGATGAAGGAGGTGTCTTTAGACCGAGTGAGATCATTACCAAGATTGGTTTTTTGCCTTTACAACATCTTAGCTTGGATTTCATGTTATCTCAATTAACATGTAAGGTTGTTTTTGGAAACCAAGTGTTAAACATTGTTTCTGTTGAATGGATGTAATGTTTGTACTGTTGTGACTTATGAGAGATAGTTTTATAATGCAGGTAAGAAGGGTCTTGCCACAATTATTTAGTTTATGTCCGGATGCGAGAACTTGTGCTCAAGTTGCTCAAGAAGAAATAGAAGAGGTAATAATGAGTTTAGGTCTTCACAAAAGGGCTGAAACACTACAGCGGTTCTCTCGAGAATATTTGAAAGATAGTTGGACCCATGTCCCTTTTTTGTATGGCATTGGCAGGCAAGTATCATGATGCATTTTTGTTTTCCTCTTCATCTCTATATTTTTTTTAGTCAGTTCTATCTAGCTGATGCTCTCATGACTTGTACCCTTTCTCTCATTCAGGTATGCGGCGGATGCATATGCAATATTTTGCACAGGAAAATGGGACGAAGTGAAACCTGAAGACCATATGCTGAATCATTACTGGAATTTTCTTTGGAGTATTAGACGTAATTGATGATGCACTCGTTTATTTATTTTTTGGAAGACAGCTACGTTTATTTTAGGTATGTAAACTGTAGAAAAGATTAAACTTTTAAAATCCATAGCAAGGTTTTCAGTTGTTTCCAAACGTAGTGATTACTGATTCTGGTGTCTATTGGAAAGATTTGGATAAGCTGAAGTGTTTCTTGTAAATTGCTGCAGATCTTTTGATTAAAATCTTATTATTTAAATGTTGGTATTTCAGTTACCTAGCTGTTTGTGCATGTATCTTGTGATATGCATGTATGATAGCGAACTGATGATAGTGTTCATTTATCTGAACATTGTATTCCTACAACCGGTGATAAAAAGAGTAGTGTATTTGAGTCAAGATGCAAGCGAATGATAACTTTTAACTTATATGCATGTAATTTACAGAGTTGTACTTCTCCACCTTCATCCTTTATTTCCCAGCGGTTGCTTGAGGTAGATACAAATTTCAAGCGCCCTAATTTATAATTCTTCTCAGGACTAGCTGTCTCTATGATGATAGAGTGCTAAAGCAACAATATATATTGCACTGTGTGGGTGTGCTAGTGTTTATTGCATAGGTTTGCAACTATTTTATTTGAGGTCAAAACTCTATTTTCCTACGTGCAAACCATTCTTAGGCAAGCTTATATTTTATCATACTAAGAAGAATAATGATAGGACTTTAGTTGTATCAGTAAGAGGATATCAATATATTTTGGTAACACTACTGTTGTGGGATTGGTTGTCAACTGTAGAAGTTTGAGTATAGCTAGAATTTCTCCCCTGTGAAAATCTACAAAACTGGTATATGGAAGTAAAAATGAGGAAGGTGTGTAAATATGTTGGTGTTTTGTATGGATGCAATCTGTGCTTTCTTCATAATTGATCTTGAAAGGAACTTGTGGGTTTCTTGGTTCTTGGGCTTGTGGCTATTGTGGATGTGGATTATGAAACAGATGGGCAACGAACCGAAGTGGATATATAATCTAAAAAATGACAAATGATATTGTCAGTTCAGCATATTGAAAAGTGATCCTCAACACATTAAATGTCAGATGCGTGCGTTAGTCATGTTACCATAACTTATATATGTGTGTATATATATATATATTTGTTGACCAAATATATATATATATGTGTGTGTGTGTGTGTGTGTGGAAAAATTTGATTTTGGGAGTTTAGTCAAAATTAATGACAGTGGAGAGTGCCAACAGATATTAAGGGAATAAAAAACACGTCTTACGGAAAAAAAAATAACCAGCGCGTTCGATCTCCATTGCCAGCATCGACGCCTCGATGGTTACCTCTCACCTTCCTCCTCCTTTAATCCGCTCCTTCGCCCACTCCATCGACGTTCAAGGAATATGAGATTTAAATTTGCTAAAAAAATCTATACCACCAAACTTTCCACGCACTGGCCATCACTTTGATCCATCTAGGAGAGAATCTCTCTAATAAGAAACCAAGATTTCTCAGCACCACATCAAGATTTGTACCAATCAACTTCAGATCTGCTACAATCCTAGTGTGGCTGTGCTTGAAGAACACCAGAGTAAGATATATATGTTGAAAGGCAGATTCTTGTTTTGAAGCTATATATTTTGCAGTTCCTAAAGTAAGATGAGCAATTTAGAATTGTGAGCACTTTCTTGATCTGCACATTAAAAACTTGAGCATCAAGAATTAAAATATATTTAATCATTTCTGAAATTCTTCCCTTCTGCTTGATTTTGTTGCTCTCAAAAATGAACCTTTTAGAAATCAAATACTTCTCTTTTCTTCCCCTCCTAACTAACTCATCTTTATAAAATTTTTTTGGCTTTTCTGTGATTGAATCTAATTTTGTTTTTGCGATTTGATCCAATCAAAGAATTAGAGTGGGGACTTTTCTTTTTGCTGGTTTTTAAAGTGTGGTTTATGTTGAATTAATTCAATTCATGTTGTGGTTTCTTAAGATTCTATGATTATGTAAGCTGTGAATTTCTGGACTTTTCTAGGGTTTTTGAAGGTGATCGAAGATGTTAGACCAGCAACTCACAGCAAAAGGAGGATTGATAACTTATCCAATATTGTCTTTTGGATAAGTAAGTCAGGATCTAATTAAATCATATTGGATTTTGAAAGCTCTATCCGTCTCTCACCATATGAAGTGCAAAGTAGCCTGGTAACTTTTTAAAGCGTGGTTATTGTTCATCTTCTGGTTGAAGCGGGGAAAGAAGACACAGAGCTCTCAGGGAGTATTTATGTTAGGATTGGTTGTGGTGTCTGTATGTTTCCGAATGTCACTGTTGTATGAAATTTAGTGGATGTCAATTTTTTTTTTGAATATTTGTGAATCTCCATTTACAGCATAGGGTATTGATCCTTGATGTGTTGGTTGAGAGTCATAAACTAAAAAGTCAAAAAACCTTAAATTCTAAAATCAAGTGATGACAACTAAAAGATGAGTAACAATTGACCTTTACAAGAAAAGTATTGGAGGAATGTAATTGGGACTTGTAAAAAAGTACTAACATTTTGTGCAATGAAATGACTCAAAGGATTAGGGATATTGCTAAAACTATTTTAGATAAATCCAAAGGTTTTGGATCTAAAGATAAAGAATCTTGATGGTGGAATGAAAGTGTACAAGAGAAGGTTAAATATAAAAAAGAGTGTTTTAAAGCCTTACATTTATGCAATAATAAGAAAAATTAGAAGAGATATCACTTGATTAGAAAGGAGATTAAGAAAGAAATGAGTGAGGCTCAATCTAAAGTTTTTGAGGAATTCTACCAAGATTTAGGAATAAAAAATGATGAATGCAAGATTTACAAAATTGCCAGGAATATGGAAAGAAAGTCAAGAGATTTGGATTAAGTAAAATGCATTGAGGATAAGGAAGGAAAAGTTTTGGTTACTGATGATGATATCAAAGAAATATGGAAGAATTACTTATATAAGCTCTTCAAAGATGAATTGGGTATGACTAGTGATACAAAAAGTTTAACAACTTACGAAGATGAACTGAATTTGAGTTTCTATAGTAGGATTCGAGTTGGAGAGGTAAAAGAAACTCTGGAGAGAATGACTAATGGTAAAACTATTAGCCTTGATGGTATTTCTATAGAAATTTAGAAGTGCTTAGGAGAGAAATGAGGTTTTATGGCTCACTAAACTTTTTAACGAGATTTTAAGGTTAAAAAAAATATTAGAGAAATAGAGAAAGAGTACTTTGGTACTTATATACAAGAATAAGAGGGATATTCAGAATTGTGCTAATTATCGGGGGATAAAACTCATGAATTATACCATAAAATTTTGAGAAAGAATAATTTAGTATAGACTAAGAAAAGAGTCTTATATTTCAGAAAATCAATTTGGATTTATTCCAGGATGGTCTACAACAGAGGCTATTTATTTATTAAGAGGTTTAATTAAAAAATACTGGAGTAAAGAGAGAGACTTACATATGATTTTCATTGATTTGGAAAAAACTTGAGATGTGTTGCGGAAAGCAGTGGAAAAGAAAGATGTTCGTGTGACTTATATTCAAGCCATAAAAGATATGTATAAGGGGGTAAAAAAAGTATGAGAACTTTTAGAGGTAAGACAAATGACTTTCCTATAAAGATAGATTTATATGAAGGATCTTTCTTGAATCCATATTTGTTTGATTTGATTTTTGATGTTCTAATAGAACATATATAAAAGGAAATTCCTAAGTGTATACTTTTTGTAGATAATATAGTCTTAATTAAGAATTCAAGAGAAAATGTTAACTCTAAACTAGAGTTATGAAGATACACTTTAGAATAAAAACGTTTCTGCTTGAATAGGAGTAAAATAGAATATATGCATTGCAATTTAACAAGAGGGCAGTTAGAAATGATTTAGAGGTAAAAATTGGAGAGTAAATCATTCCAGAAGTGTTAAAGTTCAAATTTTTTGGGTCAGTTTTATAGAGTGATGGTGAAATTTATGGGGATATTATGCATAAAATACAAGCCGGGTGCTTAAAGTGGAAAAAAACTTTAGGAGTTATTTGTGACTGTAAGATACTTACTAAGCTTAAATAGAACTTTTATCAAACTGCTATAATGCCAACAATGTTATATAGCAGTGAATGTTGAGCCTTGAAAGGACAACAATAGTATAAGATGAGAATAGTAGAGATGAGAATGATAAGATAGATGTGTGATCATACAATAATAGATAAGACAAGAAATGATTGTATATAAGGGAAAATCGGAGTAACACCTATCAAGGAAAAAATAGTAAAAAATCGTTAAAGGTAGTTTGGACATGTCCAAAGAAGAGGATAATAGTAGCCAGTAAGGAAAGTTGATCAAATGGTTTAGAGCTCTATTAAAAGGTATAAAGAAAGACCAAGAAAGATATTAAAAGAAATTATAAGATGTACCCTCTAAATAAATGATTTATATAAAGAGATGGTGTTTGATAGAGGCCATTGGTGTTGTATGATCCATGTAATTAATCCCACTAAGTGGGATTAATGTTGTTGTTGTTGTGAATCTCCATATTATACTATTGGCCTATCGAAGTTGCATGATGCAGTAAATTGTGCTGAGATATGATGAAAATCAGTTGATCAGTTTACTAAGATAATAGTAAAATCTCATTTTGCTGGTCAATTAAATTTTAGTGACTTCAGAAATTCCAAGTTAACATTTTTTTAATATGGTGTTATATGGAAGTTATAAGGAGAAGTGGTTGGCTAGTATACTTAAGGGAAATCTCATTTTGCCGTTCAATCAATTTTATTTGGATTGCATAATTTTCAGAATGAGCATTTTCCAATAGGATGTTATGTGGAAGTTATGATAGAGTAAGAGTTGCTATTTTTGAAGCCCAGTTATTTAGTTCAAGTTACAGCCCAAAAGGAGCCCAAAGGTGTGATAATGCTCTTATCCATACAAGGTCCAGATCCAAACCCAAAAGGAGCCCATTTGGAAGAGCTAACTTGAAGACATCATGTGCTCTACATGTGACCATGAATAGTGACGTTTTTAGTATGATTTTATTAGAAATTTTCGTTTATTTAATTTAATATCCAGAAATAAGTCCTATGGTCAAAGATTTTATCTTGGATATTAAATTTTAATTGTTTCCTAATTTTTAAATATTAGAATCTAGGACTTTCTTTTCTTTTCAGTAAAAAGGTGCCACCTTTAGGAGTGATTTACAAGAATATTTTGTTTCCTTTTTTATTTAGATTGTGGTGCCTTCTTTAGGATTAGATTTGATTTTTATTATAATTTTCGTTTTTATTTTAGCCTAGGGTTTTGGTTGCCTTATTCCTTTATAAGGAGCCACTTATGTATTTTTGATAGAGACAGATTAATGAGAATGAATTTTTAGAACTTATGTTCTTTCTTGTGAGTTTTTTCTCTTGTATCCCTTGTGTTCTTGAGAGAATTCTTAGACTTATCAAATGAGTGGTTTTCCTTTGTGGCGTCCCAAGGCTAGGGTTCTAGGAGACGGGTTCTCTTAGGGTCTTATCCCATTTACCAACATATCTTTCTTATTTTCTTGTTATTTTCGTGCATTATTTTCTTCTTTATTTTCAGATTCACATATTTCCTCTTCTCTTGCTTTCTTTGCTGTTCGTGTGTCCCTATTTGATTCTAGCACGATCCGTGGTTCATTCCGAGTCATTAGAAGTTCAATCGGACGAGTTCCGCTTGAGTCTTTCATCAAGTTATTAAAAACATTGGTTGATCAATGTGCTTAAATAGCAGGGAAATCTCATTATGCTTGATCAACCAAGTTTTTTGGACACCAATAATTACCAAGTTAGACTCTATTATTTATTAGTTAAACTCCAAAATACCCAAGTTAGATTCTACAATTTCTATCAGAGACTCTATAATATTGAAGTTAAACTCAAGAAATCACAGGTGAATAAATTTAAAATAGAGACTCTACAATGTACCGGCTAGACTCTATAATTTACAAGTTAGACTTCATAATATCCCAATTAAATTCAATAAATCACAAGGGAAATAATTTGAAAGTCTTACTCCATTATTTTCAAATTTGACAATGAAATTTGCAAGGTATATTCCATAATTTCCAAGTTCAACTCCATAATATCCAACTCAAATTAAATAAATCACAAGTAAAATACTTTCCAAGTAAAACTCCACAAATCTCAAGTTAGACTTCATAATTTCCAAGACAGATTCTATAATATCCCAATCAAATTCAATAAATTACAAGTGAAATAATTTCAAAGTTAGACTCCATAATTTTTGAGTTTGACTCCACAATAGGCTCCATATTTATTCAAATTATATTTAATGAATCACAAGTGAAATAATTTACAAGAGAGATTGTACAATTTACAAGCTAGACCTCATAATTTCTAATAGAGACTCCAAAGTATCCCACTAAATTCAATAAATCCAAGTGAAAAATCAAAGTAAAGCTCCATAATTTCCAACTTTAACTCCACAATTTCTGAGTTAGACACCATAGTTTTCAAGTAAGTTACAAGAAATTATAAGTGAAATAATTTTCAAGAGAGACTTCATAATTTCAAAGTTTGACTCAACAATTTCCAAGTTAGATTTCACAATTTCCAAATTAAACTCCATGATATTCAAGTCAAATTTAATAAATTATGGGGGAAATAATTTCCAAGAAAGACTGTACAATATGCAAGTTAGACTCATAATTTCTAAAAGAGACTTCACAATATCCCAGCTAAATTCAATAAATTAAATTAGAAGTGAAATAATTTCAAAATTAGACTCCATAATGCACAAGTTGAATTTGGAAATTTTGGAGTCTAACTTAGAAATTATAGAGTTTTATTTGGAAATTATTGTTAACATTGAATTCTTCACTTAGAAATTCTTGAACTTTGAAACTATGGAGTCTAACCTACTGAAGTCTTACTTGGAAAACAGTGTTAACTTTGAAATTTTTTACTTGCAAATCCATAACAAGTTGACTTGAACTTGAAAATTATGAAGTCTTATAAAGTCTTATTTGGAAATTATTATTACCTTTAAAAAATTTTTCACTTGGAAATTCTTGACTTGAACTTCAAAATTATAGTCTTACTTGAAAACTATGAAATCTAACTTGGAATTTATGGAGTTTCACATGCAAATTAGTGTCAAATTTGAAAATTTTCCCTTGCAAATCATTGACTTGAACTTGAAAATTATTGGTAACTTCGAAATTCATTTTTTCACTTGGAAATTCTTGACTTGAACTTTGAAATTATGGAGTCTCACTTGGAAATTACGATGTCTAACATAGAATTTATCGAATCTTACTTAGAAATCAGTGTTAAATTTGAAATTTTTTACCTACAAATCCTTGACTTGAATTTGGAAATTATGGGGTCTCACTTAGAAATTATTGTTGACTTGGAAAATTTTTACTTGAAAATTATTGACGTGAACTTTCAAGTTATGGAGTCTCACTTGGAAATTATGGAATTTGACATGAAATTTATGAAGTTTCACTTGGAAATTAGTGTTAAATTTGAAAATTTTCACTTGCAAATCCTTAACTTGAACTAGAAATTATGGAATCTCACTTGGAAATTATGGAGTTTAACCTATAATTTATGGAGTCTCCCTTGAATATCATTGTTAATTTTGAAATTTTTTACTTGAAAACTCTTAACTTGAACTTATAAATTATGGAGTCTAACTTTGATATTATGGAGTTTAAATTGTAAATTATGAAGCATAACTTGTAAATAATAGAGCAATATTCTGAAAACTAGATCGGACTAATCAGTTCAACCACACATATGTCTGGCCGGGACACATAAGACAACCGGTGGCCTATAAAACCAGCAATAAACTGGCTAAACTGGCAGTGAATGAGGTAAAATCGATAAAATTGGTGGTCCAACTGGTTCAAACTGTTTGAGGATAAAAGGGAAGAAAAATTAGAAGCAAAAAAAAAAAATTGAAGAAGGAGGAGAAGAAAAAGAACATATAAGGCGATGATCAGAAAAGAAGGAAGAAGGAAGAAGATGTAGAAACCCCAAGACAAAAACGATAAAAAACTCTTGATTTGAAGAGAATGGAGGTAGATTTGCTGAGGTTGCAAATCCTCCCCTCCTTGATGAGACTACCAAGCCTGGTCACAGCCACAAGAACCCACTTCTCCTCCTCTTCTTGGCGAGTGCCTCAGTGACGACCACCACGACCACATCAGCATATCCTCCACAACCACCAAAGCCACAGCTAAATCCACCATGTTCTCCACCGCCACGTTTTGCCTTGTTGAAAGTGATAGGAGGAAGCTATTGAAATTTGAAACTCACTACCATAGAACTTTAGGAAGGTAGAGTTTGCGTGAAGAAAAAAAATATGAACAGGAGGGAGGGATGGGTCATTTCCTTTATTTTCCTCTTTTTTCCATCATTTGATGCATTTTGGTGGACGGTGGAGAAAACTTTCAGCTTTAATGGGATATCTGTAATATATTAATGAGAGAAACTTTGAATGTGGGAGAGTATGCATTAGATGACAGTCATCATAGCAATAAAGAGGGAAGATTTATTGGATAAAATTTAAATCTCAAACTACTGGAATGTGTAATTTTTTTTTAAAAAAATAATTTTAAAAGAGATATTATCTTTTTATTAGAATTAAATTTTCTTTTTTTATTTGAATGATTAATTTTTTTTATTTTTTTAGTATATAATATTTATTATCTGAAGTCTCGTATATAAAAAAACTATGTCTTTCACTTCGCATGATACGCTAATAAGCAAAAAATTTATGTTTGTCACATATATCATGTAAAAAATAGGGTGAAACAGTTTTATATTGTATAGATTTGACATATAAAATTTTTAAAATTGAAAGAGAAAAAAATATAGTAAAGTAACCTTCATGTTTTTATACAAAAATTATTAAAAAGCATTATTAGATGTTAATTATAAAATATATAGTTGACACTACTTTTATAAACTTTTGCTGAAATTAATATTATCTTTTAAACACTTCTGGGATGCCCCAACGAAACAAAACAAAGACAAAGGAAGTATCGCTGGTTCAAAATATAAATTACAATATAGCAAGAAAGGATTTAATACAATTTTACCAAACTTCACATATGTACTCCCTTTCTATAGTCATTGATTCATTGAAGAAGAGATATTAACCATATCAAGATGAGTAGTTAATTCTTTTCCATATAGAAATGTCTCACTCACTCAAGATCTACAAGCTCATTGTAACAATTACTAGTTGCCCCATAAGCCCCGATGTCTCTAACTCTCGGTTTATTTATTTATTTTTTTACCTCACTCTGAAACTCTGCATTAAAAATCCAAAAAAAAAAATGTCACATATAGCATATGAAGCACAGTAGAGGAACACCCGTTGTTTCTCCTGGGTGTTACAAAGGTAGCTTTCATTGCAAAAAATTACTTGTGCATATTTAAATTTTTAAAGGCTAAAAAGAAACCATTTTTCAAATAATTATCTTCCACAAATTTATTGATGGTTTGTTTAAAACCTGTTATTAGTCTTTTCTCCAAGCTGCCTAACTAAAATTGATTGCAATGATTTTTATGAAATAATCATTGTCAATCAATTAAAATTTCCTTCTAAATTGTTAGAAAGTATAAGCACATTATTTCAGCTACATTTTACCACATTAATTAATTACTCCCACCCATTAAAAAAAGTTTTCATATTTCTCCATTTATAGATTTCCCCAGTTCCACAATGAAAGGAGATCAAAAGATTAAACAAAACTGAGAAAAGAAAATGAATTTACCACAATATTTAGAAAATAATGATTGAATTTATGTTTCATGTTAGTTTATTCTCTTTGATCTAAGGTTGCATGATTTTTTTAAATGCCTCCTCTGTATGCTTGCACCAGTATGAGTAGAACAGAATAAAGAAGTAGAATATATGAAAAGCACTGTGCCACAATATAGAAAGCACAATCTGGAAAACCACGAGGCATATGAGACTGTCTCAAACTTTTTCTCTTGTACAAATAGACAAAGCCTCTAGGAATCTGTACAAATAGACAAAGACTTTGAAATTAATTGGAGTTGTTCTTTCGAGTATGTTCAGGGATAACTGTATTAAATTGCACCAATCAAAATCCTGATTTTGAATCTTCCAATTAATTGCAGCATAGAAAATTGATCTAGTATAGAGGAATTGACTCATCTTGGCAAAATGATATAGCATAGAAATTTTAATTAATTAATTAATTAACCATTCTAATCAATAGATTCTCAAACTATTGTAATCCTGCCATAAAAACTTTAAAAAAAAGAAAGCCTAGATTAGAGTATTTATTACAACATGCAGCCTTAGAACTGAGCTGAATGAGTCAAACTTTTGAACAATGCGGCTAATTAAGATTCTAATGTTTTATAATAGATTTTAAAGGAGGTATCTTGGTCCAAATTATTAAGAAAAAAAGTTACCATGTGTTTATGCATTTAAAATATTTTTTCAATTGCACCTCTCATTTAATTGTATGTAATAATAAGTATCATTCAATTAGGAATAGGATTAAACATTAGAATGGAGGCATTTTTGGAAAAAAAAAAATTCAATTTACAACACATTTACCCTCTGTTTGGTTCAAGAGAGTTGGAGGGGAGAAAAAAATTTATATCATATATATTTTTTTAAAACCAAACAAAGAGAGGGGATTATTTTCCCTCTCATCCCCTCCTCTCCCTCTTGTCTAAAGAGGGGAAGAAAAGTAATCCCTCCCTTTATTTGGTTATAAAAAAAAATATGATTAAAAATTTTCTCTCCCCACCCCCCTCCTTTGAAAATCCCTCCAATCAAGGGAGGGTTAAGGAGAATAACTAATTATAACAAACTTTTTTAAGAAGTATGAGGTAGTTATTTTTTTCCCTTATATTGATTTAATTACACTTGATTCAACCCCAATCCGACATCGATTAAATCATTAAACTTTGAACTAATGTCTCTTTCGGTCTAGTGCTTGGTCTGATTTTCTGATAGAGGATGGTTTGGACAAATTCAAGAACATAGGAGGATGTCTTATCACTTAGAAAGATTCAAGTCCAAGAGAAGCCCATTGGAAGAGATTACTTAAAAGATCATGTGCTTCACTAAAATAGCATGTGACTTAAGCATTATTGGGCTTCATTAGTATTAATTTCATTTTTATTAATTATGGGCTGAACTTTGTTAATTAATAAAGCCCAATTAGTTAATTAAGAGTCTTTTTGATGGCCCAACTTGTAAATAAATATGCCATGTGCCAAACATGTGATTTCATTAATGTGTTGACATGTTTATAAGGGCTTAAACATTATTTTTATTATTTTTTTATGAATTTTCATTATTTTATTTTAGGATTTTATTTTACTAGTTTCCTAGGTCCAATAGGAGTGTTGTTTGGGTCTAAAGTCTCCTAATCCTATTAGGATCACTTAAGCCCAAATTAATTAGGGTTTCTAGGCTTATTAGGTTAGATTTAACCTTGCCTACTTAAGGCTAACTTTCATGTACGTTTTTAAGATTTGAATGATTAAAGTTTCAGACTTTGTGAGTTTCTCTTGCGTTCTTTGAGTGCTAGAGCAAAACTGCGACTTATCAAGGAATTGGTCCTTCCTTGTGGCGTCACCGGAACTAGGGTTCAAGAGACCGGTTCTCTTGGGTTCTAATTCTCAAGACCAACATCTATCCTTCTTGTCTACTCTATTATTGTTTTCTTTTGCTACTGTTTTTGTCAGTTTTGTTTACTTTCTTTGTGTCTTGTCTTTGTGTTCCTTATTTCGCAAAGATCCGGGTGTCATACACATCAAAGTGGGTTCTTTGGATTGATTCCATAAGGGTTCACTTATCATTTTCTTAATATTATAACGGAGTTTAACTTGATAATTATTGTGTCCAAAAAAATTGACTAGGGAAAGTGTTTATTTGATTATTATTTGTTCAACCATGGTTTGACCTTAGTCTGACCAATAAACCTTGAATCAATGTCTAGACTAGTTGAATAACTGATTCGATTTTTAATACTTTGGTACTGAAATTAAATAATTTGATTAGTTTGACAATTCATATTGATTTAATATTGATTTGAAAACCCTTATTAATTAGGAAATTTATTGTTTTATATGATTTAATGTTGATTATAATTAGAGTAATTTATTTCTTGTAATTTTTATTAAATAAAGGATTAAAATATCATTGAATATAATGATGAGAAAATTTATGGATTGAACACATCATTGACCAAAAGCTACTATCTTGTATTAATTATATAATTTATTAATATTAAATTTGAATTACTTAACTTGAAAATTGGAACTTAACCATATGAACTCCTTTTTTTTCTTAGTAGTATTTTGATATGAAGGTGAAAATTAATAATAATAACAATAATTATCTATTAATCTCTTCCTACTAATTTGTTGCCAGCAAAACTGCTAATATAATCTACTAAAAGAATAACATTATTATTAACTTATTAAGGGATATTTGTAGCCATTAAATTGACGTGAGATGATAATTGAGCTAATTGATTTCGCTAATCAATTTTACTATCATGCCGATGAATATTAAACTCAACAATTTGTGGCTGATAACACCACTAAAACATTGAAGTTTCATTTCATTTATAGGTAAAATAAGGAGAAAAGTTAGATGAGGTGAAAAAAGGAGTACGTAATGTAAATTGTAATCCATGTCCAACTCCAAACTTGTGCATGGGAGGGAATTAAAAGGTGTTTCTTTTACGTTGGGCTGTAATGATCCTTAAGGGCCCCGCCGCTGTGTTACAAATCAAAGCCATGGCATCCTATAAATAATGATTGATGCTGACTCGTATATGAACTTTAGTGATCTTCTCTTTTCATCCAGGCCAAAAAAAGAAAAGACAGAAAGAAAGATAATCTCTTTTCATCATCAAATTCATGTCACTAATTACCTCTTCCCCTCAATGTGAAAAACATCTTAACTTCACCTTAATACAAAATTCTCTCTAAATATCATTAATCTCAACATTAACATAGTGGTGAAGATATTACAGATTTTGAATATTTTTACTCTCTTGGATATTTTAATTTCTGCAGAAATAATTTGAATTATTAACACACTAATTAGGGAAGACATAGAACAAAGTGAAAAAATATATGTGTGTGTGGAGGGGGGATTAAAATATTATATGTTTTAGCCTCTTTTTCCTTTTTGATGCATATTTTTTTTATATGGACCCTTTAGAAACATATTTTAAATAATTTATCAAATACAAAGTAGTAAAAGAGCTCTCAAGAGATTTAGAAAATAATCAGTTAAAATATTAGAAGAATTCATCTTTAGATCCCTAACTATAACGACACAGATAGGATCAATTACAAAATAAGAGGAAGAAAAGGGAAGAACTCAGTAAATTCATACTGAAAATATATAATATTATGTCACTCTTTTTCTAAAGAAAATGCAAGCCTTTATATAGGTAAAATATAAAAAACCCAATTTTAAAGCAACTAGAAATACTTGGGTTTAAGTAATTTTAATAGATCTAGGAAATCCAAAAGATATATTTAATTATAAAAAAACCTAATAATAAAAATGAAAGTTAAAAAAATAAAATTAATATTTTAATACTAACACTATTAAATAATCTCCATAAAATTAGACAATATTGTTAACTTAAAAATTAAACTTATCTAATAGATTTTATTATTTATTCTAATTTAAATCTAATTAATGACTTTGATATCAAGAAAATATAAATTAGAAGTCAACAAAATATATAAATAAATAGAATTATTTAAATAAAAAGATCTAAAAATTTATTATAAGGAAATATGTTAATAGCGTTTAAGAATTTTTGGGATGTCTCCATAATCTCCATCAATTTTGTTTTTAAATCATGAAAAAGGTAGAACTTGTTGATCAATGATTTACAGTATGACAAACATTAAAAACAAAAACGCCTTTTCTTGCGTTCAATTCGATTTTCTCTTTTTGAGCACTTTATCCTAAAAGTTTTATATCATTGTCTCTTAAAAAAAGTTGCATGAAATAATGAATGTCTCTATCTTCTGTGTATTTTTTTCATCCTTTGATGAATAATTGACAATGCATATATATATATATTATCTATTTATTATTATGATCATAATATAGTTGATAGATAGTTGCGTCCTTTAAACATATTATCTTAGGTTAGATCTCTAACCATGTATATAGAAAATGTCTTATTGAGAAAAATGAAACCCACTTCGGTGATCTCTATATATTAAAGGGATTAGTTTTCAACTGTTGATTAGAAAATACCTTTGATACTTAGCGAAAAAAGAATACATTCTCTATTTATTTTTCTTATTATTTAACTTTAAATTCATCTATAAGTACTAATTTTTATTTCACATAAACTAATGTCAAGAAAAGGCTTTACTAATTTCTCAATTATTTTTCGTTACTTCATATATTTCCCTAGAATTTCAATTTTTAAAGTATACTTTCAGTGTCTTTTATTTTCATATTTATAAAAAAAAATATATTTCATGATTTTCCTTGACTTTATTGGTTAATATATCTAATGTGCAAAAGAACTATACGTTGCACTTTCGTAAACCAATGTTTGTGACTACTTTTTTTCGGCATTCTCTCCTAAATATCTCAAATGTATTATCTAATACTAAATTTAAATCAAATACATACTTATTTATTTGAATTTGATTCAAATAGCTTATTTTAGTTGTAAGCAATTTATTGCATGTAATTTTGACAATTCATTTGAATATTATTAATTCTTAATGACGAATGTCAAACGGAAAATACAACTTTGTTTTGTATAGAGGATTATTTTAATAACTTAGGTGATTAGTTTTGGTTTGTTGCTATTTATTTCAATTTAATAGTCTTGATGATGACTTTGCTCTAATTCTTTTTTGGACCTGAATTGAAAATGTGGAGTTCATACTTAGTTAATGTTGTGTGTGCCTTGTCGGTGCCTTTGATTTTTGCTTACTTTGAATTAATTCGAATTATAGAATTGTTTGCATTTCTTATGCACCACTGAAATTCTTTAACTTTATTCTTTAAGATTTTCGCCATTACAGATTGTATGCATTTTAATGTTGGAACTAGTAAGTAGTACTCATAGCCGTGATTTATTTCATTCTCAAGTTGTATTGTTTTTACCCAATACAAAAATTTTCTAATTTGTTATAATATATTAATTGGATAGTAAGTTACCATAGTAATTCGAAAAAAGAGTCTAGATATCTAATGCCATAAGCATATATTAAGATTGCAAATATATTATATATCCTGTACGGGCTGTTGGGTAAGATAAAATATTTCAAACATATCTAACAACTATATGATAACATAATTTTTTTATTAAAATTATATAAATAGTAATTTAGATCAAAATTTAAAACATTTTAAATAACTTTAACCAAGACTAATCCAGTGAAAAATTGTAATTAAATATTATTTGATTTTCATTTCGACAACAAAATAAAGCATCATGAATCAGTTGGACTCCTCTACCCAATGACAAGACATAACCCAATATTCATATTAATGAGAAATAACAAGCAGCACCCCAATTTTACATTTCTTCGAACACTTAAGGGACACGCTTTTATGACAAACACCGAACATTGTATTTCTCCTATTCTAAATGCTAGATACTAACTAGAAAGCCAAACTAGCATAATGATGATATTCTGGGAATCAAACAGCATTTGAGTAATACAAAGAATTAAGGGAATCATTAGCAAATGGTTCATTTACAAGTTTGAAACAGCACACACATGAATGTATCAAGCAAAGAAGATTTACATGGGAAAACAAGACCATACGGAGCATTCTTCATGCTTAAACCGTTTGCGGTCAATACTTCCAAGCCCAAACTAGAACATCCATAAGCAGTAAGTTAAAACCATATTTTTCCCATAGAAAACATATCCACATGATCAGTTTTAAACCCAGACACGAGCGACAGCATGTAGCAATTAACACCGAATTCCTTTCTTTTCTTTGTGGGAAAACATGATAATATAATCACTTCTCAAGTTTAATGGCAGTCTAAGCATATGCAAAGAGCAAAAATATAAATACATATGACCATCTCCTTAGAGCTCACCCTCAAATCTATATGTCACAAGCAATCAATGTTTCCATAAGGTGTATGGTTGCATAAATCCAAAGTTATAAGTCTAACATTGACTCTTACTAAGCTAGTCACCATTCTCATGTAAGTTACATCTCATACAAGCATTTTGTCAAACATTTCATGTGTGGGCTTTAGAAAAACAAAGAGCATAATCCTTCTAAGTGCACAGCATGCCAAACAATACCTATGCATTTTAGATAAACAACATCAATATTGCAGCAAAGAGGAAGCCAGTAAGAGCAAGGAGACATTACCTATATACGTAATCTGGATCCCTTTGTGCTTGCCTGAACTCCCTTTGCTAACGTGCTCTATCCCTTCCTTCGTTTGGCTTCCCTCTGTCTCACCTATGGCTCCCTCTCCCTCATCATGCACGGCTTCCTCTGTTTTTCTCCTTTGTTCGGCTTCCCTCCATCTATTTCTTGCCCTCTTCTCTCAATCTCGATCCCTCGGCCTCTGAAATTTTGCTCTCGAAGGTTTTCAACACCTAATTTTCCCCGAGTTTTTTTGGCCCAAACTTGGTTCATGCTCCCATAGTGCTCTCTGTGCTCAGGGCTCCATATTCAGGCTTCCTCTATTTTTCTCACTTTAGACAGAAGTTCCCTCTCACTCTCGCCTGATCTCGCTTGCTCCCTCCATCTTGGCTCCGCGTCTCATACCTGTCTCTTATCTTCGAGCCTTTTCCTTTTTTCTTTGTCTCACGCATGGCTTACTCTGTCTCTCGTTCTTCGCCTGGAGCATTGCTCCTCCCTGCCTCCATCTCGCTTTCTGTCTCTATCGTGTCTGAGCTCTCCCTCGCGTTTTTTCTCCTCTCACTCTTCTGCAGAGTCATTGGGTTAGGGCAATTGGGATAATGAGACGCAAAGTGATGCCTGCGTTTCACTCCATTTTTTTTTGCTTTTATTTTTTTATTAAAAAGAAAATCCTTTTTCCTTTATAATTTTCTTTCTTTTTTTTTCTTTTCTTCAAGCATTTTTATTATAATTTATTATTTTATTGTTTAACATATTAGTCACAAAAAATAGGATCCACCAAATTTAGGACTAAATCGATTTTTAATTTTAAGTTTCTTTATTATTATTTTTTGAATGCTCCTCTTTTTTGAAAAAGATTGGATTTTTGAAAAGTCAAAAATAAAGAGATATGATTTTTGAAACTTCCAAAAGAAAAGAGATTGGATTTGGACAGTAATCTTTAGATTTTGGAAGATTTGCATTTATCTTGAAATTAAATCATAATTATTAATTTCCTTACGTAAAAGGGAATTTTTTTATTTCTTTTTGTTTTTTCAATTTTTTATTATTTTTAATTTTATCTGAACAAAATAAGGTGTTCACATCTACTCCACTTGAGATTTTTCACTATTTTGCAAAAATTTAGTGGGTTCATTGTAATGCCACAGTATAAGCTGATGCTTTATTCTA
The DNA here is from genome assembly GCA_026686845.1 of Adenanthera pavonina. Classification (NCBI taxonomy): domain Eukaryota; kingdom Viridiplantae; phylum Streptophyta; class Magnoliopsida; order Fabales; family Fabaceae; genus Adenanthera; species Adenanthera pavonina. The sequence continues at coordinate 1,043,773 of JAIVEN010000019.1, read as the reverse complement.
AGAGCTTTCAATAAACACTTTACACTCCTACAAAGTGTTTCCCAAATCCCTTGTAAAAGTCCCTCACAAGAAAATCCTTTTTCCTGATGAAGAAATGATTTTGTATATGATGAAAAACTCTCTAATACAGAATAAAGAAGACAGTTGAGGTGCAATAAATGAAGTGTAAGTAGATAAAAGACTTTGACTAAAGATTTTAGCAGAATTTCAGTATTTACAGCATAAATTTGTTACCCACAATTTCAAATGAAGTTTTATTTATAAATTTGTGACTTAATTAGACGTTAGACACAAGAGCTAGCCATTAGAGACGTTACCCAACGGTTACTCTGCAAAATTTGTCGTTCACCAACTACATTTAATGCATCTGACACACTGAAATTTGAATTTTAGTGCCAATAAATGAATTTCGCAAAGACCATAAACTAAAGACTTTAACATTAAACTCCTAAAATCTGTCTGTTAAAACATATGAATTTTTATATTCAAAGTGCATTTGTTGAGTGTGAACAGTTGTCTAATGTTTCTACTATGCACTCGAAATTCGAATTTTGGGAGGCCAAAATTCCTTGGTCAGTGACAGCCTAATCATGACACAAAAGTCTTACTTTGAAAAATTCAAATTTTGTTCTTTCAAAATTTATTTATTAGAGAGACTCTAACCAGACTTACAAATCTTCATTGCAAAGTTTGACTTTTGAAATTCAAAATTCGTCTATTAGAGGGACTGTTTTTAAACTTTTTTTCCTCTTCAATATTAAACGAACTTTCACATGACTTCAGACAAATTTTGCACATTTGCTTAGCTGTGTCTGACTTGAAATTTGAAGTTCATCACTTGAAATTTATCTGTCAGAGGTAACATCTCTGTAACTTCAAATTTCAGTCAGTAAAATTCAAATTTTAAACAATATATATGGAGTTTAATAACTCAAAATTCGTCTGTTAGTCAGTGTTTTTCAAATTGAACATATGTTAACATAGGATAACTTGAAAAGTATATATTTAGACGCAATGGGAGTTTAGGTAAGCAAAATCAAAGTCTTTTACCCTGTGTACAAAGTGAAAAATCCTAGCAATTAATTCTTCACCCCACCCATTTCTTCTTAGATTTCTTTACTTGAATACTCTTACACTGCTTTGATATTTTCTTTCAAAGCCCTAGTTATTTAGAATAATCCAAACACTTGATTTAATATATTTTATTACAATAATTAATTACTCTTACCCATAAAAACAAGTTTTCATATTTCTCCATTTATAGATTTTCCCAGTTTAGCAATGAAAGGAGATCAAAAGATTAAACAAAACTAAGGAACGAAAATGAATCTACCACAATATATAAAAAATAATGACTGAATTTATGTTTCATGTTAGTTTATTCTCTTTGATCTAAGGTTGCATGATTTCATGTTAGGAATGAAATGAATTTGCCAAAATTTACCAAAAGAAAGAGCATTTACCAATTAACTGTAGCAACAAAATCACAAAAATATGAAAATCATGAAGGTATCATCAATCAAGAAGTTGGCTATTCATTACAAATTGCATAATAATCAACATAAACTTCAATACACCAATCCCAATGGCACATGTCTCATAGATTCCTCCTAAACTTATAGAAATTAAGATATAGTAAGAATTTTCAGAATTTGAATGAAAAAACCAATAGGACATTCTCCACTTAGATCATAAATCTTTGTCTAAAGTAGGCTAGCTGGGGAAGGGATTAATCATGATGAAGGATGAATAGCCTTCTTTGCTAGATTCATGTCCATAGGCTCAACCAACAACAACATTAGAAACAAACAAACAAAATAAAACTTCATAAAATTAAAATTGACTTGAATGACATTGGGATGATGAAGTTTATGCCAAATGGAAACTTCTTGTGTAAATGCTACCCTTAGTAAACCAATTTTAGCTTTTGTCCTTTAGCCTTCTTTGTAATACCCTACCTCCTGACACCTCCAGACTTGACCAAAAACTTTAAAATTCAACTAAACACAACCCAAACACCTCAAAATAGCTTCTCACAACCTCAGAATAGTGAAAACGAACCCCATAACACTAAAAACTGGGCTGGGGCTGCGGCCGTTACAGTACCGCAGCGGCTCCAGCCTCCCTTGTTTCTCCATCGCTTCTGTCTTCATTGGTACCATGGCCTGGATATTGGAGCAATGGCGCCCCATGCTAATATGGAATATCAGCAACATTCCATAACAGCAACTTTCATACTTCAGGGCGAACTTTCGACATGCATAACTTTATGCTTCAACCTCCGATTGACTTGATTCCAACTCCTGTAAGTCAATCTAGTCCCAATCTAACCATAGACACCACTTTCACCTAAATTTGACTGCGTATGGAGATTCTGCATCCCTGACACCATTTTGGCCACTTACTGACCAAAACTTATCACTAACCACCTCCAATTGCCACTAAAGGCAACTGGTCACTCAGAGACCATTCATACAGGTCCAAAACCCTCAAACCAACTTCCATTACACATGACACATACACAACACATACATACCACAAACAATACCTTTTCACATATAACCATACATACAACCATGCATATTCATAACCATTCATTCATTACCAAAATCTTCTATCCTATTTGGCACAAGATACAATATCCAATATACAAATATTACATAGAATATTCCCACGTACACATCTATTCCCGCGTCTTCTCCGAACTAGTGCCAAAACCATCACCTGAAAGGTTAGTTCATGAGAGAGGGGTGTGAGATAATGTCTCAGTAACCGAGAACAACCACACATATACATATATACATATATCACACATAATTCATGAATGCAATGGGAAACGAATGGAATGCATGTTGTCCTCGCAAGGACCCCACCCTTATCCTCCTTAACACATATATCATCCATCATTATCCTCCCTAAAATATATAATTCATCCTTATCCTCTCTAACATATATATATATCATCATACATCATATCGTCATCGTATCATCACTACTCCATTTGCCATATATCATAGTCTCACAATGTCATGTGGTGATGCTAATGTATCATCATCATCATCATAATCATCATAATGTCATGTATGCATCATGTCATATCATATCAATATCATCATCACATATCTCATCATCATAATCATAATCATCATCTAACTATACACATACCACGATATGTAAAAATAGTACACACAAACACATTAATATTGTGGTATGAAAGAAATATGCATATATATACACAACTATATGTACTATCATACAATATCGACAATACAATATAAACAAACACCCAGTTACCTTAGGTTGTCAATACCATACACGTGAGTTCCACGAACTCTTCAAATTGTCCAACATGCGTGAACCCTCTCTCGGTTAACCGATCAACCTTCATAATAACACAATTCTTCCATTAACACAATATACCATTAAACTAAACATCACAATTCAACCACTTTAGCCTAACCCAAGATTCCAACACCTCTTTCATGCATAAATGAGCTCTTAAGGACCATTTAAACACTACTCAATCACATACACTTCGGATTTCCAAGAGCTCTAACAAAAAATAACTTAGGGTTAAGCTTAAATCATGCATAAACCCTTGAAAACTCACATCCAAGCTACAAGAATACCAAAACACGCTTCATTAACCTCATTTCATCCATTTCAATTGGTGGATTTCAGCCACAACTGGAGATCCAACCTCAAAACCCCAAATTCCAACCAAAGAATATGGAGAGGGAGGAGTAGAGAACACTTGCCAACTTAAATCCAAGATTCTAGAGGCTAAAAACAACTCCCAAAGGCTGAATCCAGCAAACCCTAGCAGAGTTCCTCGGTTTCTCCTCCGTTTCTTTCTTTCCGATTGTCCACAATGATCCAGATTTAAATAAAAATCCCGACTCTCGCCGCAGCTCTAGCACACCTCGCCGCGGCTCCACCAGTTTCAGCTGAAACAATGCCATTGGAATGGTTCTGGCCACGGCATGGAGCTCTTCCAGACTCTACTTGAGCCTTCCTCCGTCCTGTTTTCTCTGATCCTAAACACACTACCAAGAAAGATAACATGAGGGGTGTTACATTCTTTACCCCCAATCAAGCAATTTTAAGCATAAAGGAAGAATCAAAATGATAGTTATTGATTATATATAGCAAAGTAAAAATCCATGAAATCCAAAGGATGCCAATCTAAAATAAATAACAAAAAAAAAATACAATGAATGGATTATAAATTTATGAAGCTTAAAAGTACCTTCAGATTCATGTAATCATGGCAAAGTATGTATCTTTCATGCCCCCAAATTTTATGTTTGAGATAGAAGCAATAATCTCTATAAAAAAAAAAAGATTTGGATCAAGTGCCCTTCTATTCCTCAAATCTATGACAAAGGGCAATACTTCTTAGAGTTAACAATACATAACAGATTACACAGATGCAAGAAGAATAAACTTCACAACATTCTTTGGCCATTTTTTTGTGTAAAATGCATACCATACTAGGTACCATTTTTTTCTTCACTTGCACAAAAAAATTAAAGCAAAAGAGAATCACCTAAATTAATAAAAAAGACTTTAAATGATTTAATTGCATCCTACATGATTCAATTGTATCCATTAAAATCAATTCAAAAAATTATTTCCAAAACTTAGATATACAAAAACTATTGTATGTAGAGTGATATTAAAAGGAAAGCAAACACATTAGTTACCTTTCAAATCAGGTTTGCTTTCCACTTTTGTTTTGTTCAACCTGTTCACAATCTCATATATAAAGTGTACAAAACTAAGGTCTGCAGGGTACCATTCACCCTTTGTGTTTTCTATGAGAGGCCATATCAGTCCCCAAGAAATAATTCCTCCAAGAGCATTGATATATTTATGATATGTGAGCAAATCATTCCCACTCCAACATAGATTGTAGAAAAATCAAAGTAAAACCTGCAAATGACTAAAGGCTGGAATGTTAGTAGTTTTAGACGATGCTAATATAGACTTGAGTTTCCGAGTTAAATACTTAAAAAATTGCACATTGATCCTTGTGGAATATGATAGTAGATACTTAACAACACCTAAAATTTACCATTTTAGAATTGGAAATAGTTCAAATCCAAATTCTAGCTTGAGATTTATGATTCATTTTGCTTTCTAAGATCACTTTATAGATCAAATTGAGGTGAAGAGTCAATCCTCACATTAGAAATATTATATTAGGGATGTAGTAGATGCATAGTGAAAGAAGTTACCGCTGAAGACTATGACAAAGGAGGCAACAAAACAGGTCTAGATGACAAAGTTCTCATGCCTTGTAAAAGGCTACCTTAACATACTTGACTTGGAACTTTGTCTGAGTTCTCACAAAAAGAAATCCAACAGCCCAGCAGAAACGTTCAGGGAAGATATAATTCAATAAACTCACATAAGTAAGACCCAAGGATATATATTATTAGAAAATTAAAAAAGGACTACAATTAGGAAAACTACAACATCAAGCATTGATCCAAAGACTAAAAATAAAGTTCCAACAATAACATTAGTCTTATCCCTCTAAGTGGGGTTGACTACATAGATTATACAATACTATTGAGCTCTATTAAACATCATCTCTTCAAATAAATCATTTATCAAAAGATCATGCTTTATAACTTCTCTTAGTGCCCTTCTTGGTCTTTCTTTATGCCTTTTGATAGGGCTCTAAGGCATTTGATCAACTTTCCATACTGGCTTTTCCAGTCCTTTTCTTTGTACATGTCTAAACCGCCTTAAACGATTTTCTACTATTTTCTTCTTAATAGGTGTTTCTTCAATTTTTCTTGGTATACAATTATTTCTTATCTTATCCATTTTTATATAATCACACATCCATCTCAACATTATTATCCTTACTTTTCCATCTAATGTTCTTGTTACCATTTCAAAACCCAACATTCACTGACATATAGCATCCTTTGCCTTATAGCAGTTTTGATAAAATTTCCCTTTAAACCTTGCAGGTATCTTACACTCACAAATATCTCCTGAAGCTTTTTTTCCACTTTAACCACACAGCTTGTATCGTATACGTAACATCTCCACAAATTTCACCATTACTCTATAGAATCAACCCCAAATATTTGAACTTTAACATTTCTGGAATGGTTTACTCTCCAATTTTTACCTTTGAATTATTTCTAACTAGTCTCTTGCCAAATTTATAATGTATATATTCCATTTTACTTCTGCTCAAGTGGAAACCTTTTGATTCTGAAGTGTATCTCTATAACTTTAGTTTAGAGTTGATATTTTCTCTTGAGTTATGAATTAAGACTATATCATTCGTGAAAAACATAAACTTAGGAAATTTCTCTTGTATATATTCTGTTAGAATATCAAAATCAAATGAAACAAGTATGGACTCAAGGAAGATCCTTGATGTAAACATTTTTTTTTATATAAAAGTCATTTGTCTCACCTCTAGGAGTTCTCACACTTATTGTTGCCCCCTCGTATATATCTTTTATAGATCAAATATAAGTCACACAAATACTTTTCTTCTCCATTGCTTTCCACAACACATCTCTAAGTACTCTATTATAGGCTTTTTTCAAATCAATGAAAACCATATGCAAGTCTCTCTTTTTACTCTGATATCTTTCAATCATACCCCTTAATAAATAAATAGCCTCTGTTGTAGACCGTTTTGGCATAAATCCAAATTGGTTTTCTAAAATATGAAACTCTTTTCTTAGTCCATGCTCAATCACTCTCTCCCAAAGTCTCATGGCATGACTCATGAGTTTTATCCCTTGATAAGTAGGAAAATTCTGAATATCCGCCTTATTCTTGTACATGGGCACAAAGGTACTCTTTCTCCATTCCTCTGACAATTCTTTGACCTTAAAATCTCGTTAAAAAACCTTGGTCAACAACAATGCCTCATTCTCTCCAAAACACTTCCAAATTTTGATAGAAATATCATTAAGGCCTCTTTCAACCCGGATCCTACAATAAAAACTCAAATTTAATTCATCTTCATGAGTTGTTAAACCTTCTATATCACTAGTCATACCCAATCCATAATTGAAGAGCTTATAAATGTAGTTCTCCCATCTTTCTTTAACATCATCATTAGTAACCAAAATTTTTCCTTCCTCATCCTTAATACATCTTACTTTATCCAAATCTCTTGATTTTCTTTCCCTATTCTTGGCAATTTTTTAAATCTTACGTTCACCATTCTTTGTTCTTAAATCTTGGTAGAATTTTTCAAAAACTTTAAATCAAGCATTGCTCATAACTTTCTTAGTCTTCTTTTTAGCTAAGCAATAACTCTTCTAATTTTCCTCATTATTGCACAAGTGTAAGGCTTTGAAACTCCCTTTTTTATGTTTAACATTCTCTTGTACAATCTCATTCCACCACCAAAATTCTTTATCTCTAGGTCCAAAACCTTTGGATTCAACCAAGACTGCTTTAGCAATATCCCTAATCCTTTTAACCATCTCATCTCACAAGATGTTAGTACTTCCTTAGGAGTCCCAATTACCTTTCTCTATTACATTTCTCATAAAAGTCAATTGTTACTCACCTTTTGGTTACCACCACTTGGTCCTAGGATTTTAGGCTCTTTAACTTCTCAAATTATAGCTCTTAACTAGCATATCAAAAACCAAAGCCTTATATTGTGAAGTTAAGCTTTCACCATGGATCACTTTGTAGACTTTACAAGCTTTTCTATCTTAATTCCTTATATAAAAAAAGTCAAGTTGGTACCTTTGGACTCTACTCTTATATACAACTAAATGCTTCTCCCGTTTCTTGTAACAAGGGTTCTCAATCTTGAGGTTATATGCAATTAAGAAATCAAGAATAAGATGCCCCTTTGATAGAATAAGGGCTAGGCATGAATTGCAAGAGTTTGGAGCGGAGCATGGAGAACTTGGAAGACTTGATCAAGGTGTTGAACATAAAGCCCAAGCTTAAGTGAGATTATCAACTCCAAAATACAAGTTTCAGATCCAAGCCCAAGATAAGCCCATGGGAGGAGGTCATTAAAAGATTATGTGCTTCATTAAAATAGCATGTGACCTAAGTATTAATGGGCCCAATTAGTATTAATTTCGTTTTTATTAATTATGGGTTGAACTTTGTTAATTAATAAAGCCCAATTAGTCAAATAGTAGTCTTTTTGATAGCCCACCTTGTAAATAAACATGTCATGTGCCAAACATGTGATTTCATTAATGTGTTGGCATGTTTATAAGGGCTTAGGTATTATTTTATTATTTTCTTATGAATTTTCGTTATTTTATTTTAAGGTTTTATTTTACTAGTTTCCTAGGTTCAATAGGAGTGTTGTTTGGGCCTAAAGTCTACTAATCCTATTATGATCACTTAAGCCCAAATTAATTAGGGTTTCTAGGCTTATTAGGTTAGATTTTACCTTGCCTATTTAAGGCTAACTTTCATGTACGTTTTTAAGATTTGGATGATTAAAGTTTCATACTTTTGTGAGTTTCCTCTTGCGATTCTTTGAGTGCTAGAGAGAATACTATGACTTATCAAGGAATTGGTCAATCCTTGTGGCGTCACCGGAACTAGGGTTCAAGAGACCGGTTCTCTTGGGTTCTAATTCACCTAGACCAACATATCTTTTCTGTTTTCTTATTCATTCTCATCTTTGTGTGTCTTTCTTCTTACTGTTTTTCAATTTTCCAGTCTTTGTGTCCCTTATTTCGCAAAGATCCGGGTGTCATACACATAAAAGTGGGTTCTTTGGATTGATTCCAAAAGGGTTCACTTATCATTTGGTATCAGAGCTTTGGTTTGCAAATCAAGGTGTGTTCTTTATTTTTCTTGTTTCCTTGTTTCAATCCATCTTCGTTGCTTCAAAAAAAAAAAATTTCGCGTCACTGTTCATAACGTACGGATTTCACTATTCATAGACACTGTTTCGTACTGTTCCGTTTGCCGGCACTGTTCACCAATCACTGTTTCGGTCACTGTGCATCGACTGTTCCGGACTGTTTTCGCAATTACTATTCACCGTACCCTGTTTTCATGCACTGTTCACCACTGTTCACGGTTACTGTTCAAAAAATCTGAAAAAAAAAAGATAAATTGATTGCTGCACAAGAAAAAAAAAAAGGAATATAGCAGCAACTGAAAAAAAAAAAGCAGAAAAAAAAATAAAAAAAAATTTTGAAAAAAAAAAGTGAGATTTACTGCTGCAAAAAAAATATATATATATATAGCAGCAACAAAAAAAAAGTAGTAAAAAAAAATACATTATTTGATTGGATTTGATTTGAGACTTGATGACTTAATTTATTAACTTTGGTGGCAAGTCTCATTAAAATATCTATAATTTGTCTTTCCTTATCAGTTTCCTACAAATTGTCATCCTTCTTTGTTCTATTTCCTTCATATTTCTCTTGTTGGAAATTCTAGTTCCTTTGTTCTCATTTTATGTTGGTTATTGTTTAATTAAATTAGGATCTTTGAGAACTTTAACTTTGAACTTTTGTTTTCTGTGATTGCCACTTCTTTAAAACTGATTTCCTTTTGATTGAAGTTGTGGTTTTAATTTAGCACTCTCATAAGAAAGCAAGTTTTGAGTGGAAAAAGACAAGAGTGAAATTGCATCATATTTGAAAAAGTCTTGACTTAGTGTGAAATACGAGTGCATTTTCATTATTTGAGTGAAACACGTGAGAGAGTGTGTGAGGTCCCTATTTCTTTCTCTTTGTTTACACTAACATTTCAGATTATAAATATGACTGTTGGAGAAGTTGATTTTAAGGCCTTATTAAGGACTTTTAATTATCAAATTGAGGAAGTAAATGCAAAATTGGATCGCTTGGAGTTTCCTTCTAAAACCAAAGCAAGGCGTAATCCAAAGATTCCTGCTCACATGGATGTTCTTAGCAAGATCAAATCGAAGATCCCACTATTTTATGATGAGAAAAATCCTGATGTTTACTTGGATTGGGAAAGAAAAATTGAACAAGTTTTCACATGTTGCAACTACTCTGAAATAGAGAAGGCACAATGTGCTTACCTTCGATTGGATAAAAAGGTTGCTGCTTGGTGGAAACGAATGGAAACTAGACGAGCTATGAATGGTGAACCTTCCATTATAACATGGAATGAAATGAGAGCAGCCTTGAGGCAAAAATACATGCAATCCAAAGCTAAGAGTGTGGTTGAACATTCTAAGGAGATACAAGTACCCATGGTTCAAGATTCATATGATTCCCAACTTGAGAAAGTCAATCAAGTGGATGAACAAGTTGCTACATTGACAAATGTTGTGACAAGAGAGTTAACTATGCTTAAAGGTATGTCTAATTCTCAAATCTCTTGTGATGATACCTCTTGTATTGAAGTAGATGATTTAGGATGTATTAGTCCTAGTAAGTTGAATCATGTTGATGATATTTCTTATGTTGGATCAATTGAATTGGAAATTAAATCTGAATGTGTTGATCATAAGAATTCCATTGAATTGAGTGAACATGATGTCTTGCTAGATCTTGAAGAGAAAATTGTGCTAGATGTTATTAGCAATGATAGCTTTGTTGAGTCTAGTTGTGCTGCAAATGTAGTACAATTAGAAAGTGATTTTCATGATGTTGAGATTAACCCTGATTGTGAGCAACTTTTATATGAGAATCATGATTTACATGTTGCTAATGATTTGATTGAAAATTCTTTGGATAGTAGCATACTAGTTCCTAGTAGTGCTAATGATAAAATTTCATTGGAAATTGATTCTTATGATTACAATGGTGAGATTGAGCATATTGACATGGTGATTGGAGATTTTGATCGTGTTGATTTTCATGGGCATGTTAAAAATTGTTCTTGTGTTTCTGATAAAGCCCATAAACCATTGTCATGTATTCATTTGTGTGAAAATCATAAGAATTTGAAGAGTGAGCTAAAGTGGAAAAATAAGAGTTGTAGAAATGAGAGAAGAAAAGAGAGAAATAAGAAAGTAAAAGTCCAAAAAAATGTCAAAAGTGCAAGAGGAGTGAGTGAGAAGAAAAGTAAGAAAAGAAAGAAAAAGAGGAAGAAAAAAAGAGAAAAGAGAAATGAGAGAGAGCAAAAAGATAAGAGTGGAAAGATAATTGAGAGTTGTTTGAGAGAGAGTGAGAATAAGGTTAGTTTCACTAAACTTATTCCTTCTTCTTATGTTCCTTCACTTCATCTTCTTTGTCCTTCTTACTTAGTTTATGATTTTTGTAGTTTGTTTCGTCCTACTTTGTGTTATAAAACCTTAGTTCCTCTTGAGTCCAATGTGATAATAAGTCCATTTGATAATTTAGTGTCTTCTTTCTCTAGTTCATCCATCTATGTCTTTCCATTTCATCCTTATTATGTTTTGTCTCCTCAAATTGTTTCTTGTATCCCTCCAATTCGTTTCATATTTTATGTGTTATGTGAGTCTCATGAGATATGTGTTTCCTTCTTTACTGCTTGTGTGTTTCATAAGTCATGTGCTTTCATGCTCCATTGTTGGCATTGTGTCCCATCTCATCCACATGAGTCTAGTATGTTCCATTCTCTTTCTAGTTCATTCCTTTCTTTTGGTTTTGTGTTAGTATGTACTTCTTTAGTCATTACTTCTCTATCTTTGTCTTACCATTGTGCATCATCATCTAATATTAAATCTGTCCAGATTTTGAGTTTATTGCATTATAATCACATCTGCCCAGATTTCATCCCGTATGATCTTTCTCATGTATTGGTTTTAATTAAGTCCTTTTGTGTCAAGTTTTGTTCCCATACCATTCGCCATGAATCCGCTAACACCTTGGTTCCATTTAAGTTTTGTTGTTTCGAATTGGTGTTTAGCTATTTGTTACAGGTTTTGAGTAAGGTTGATGAAAGCTCTTGTTTTCTAATCCATGAAAATGAGTTGTATGTGATTCAAACAAATGGATTGCATAATAAGGTTTTTGATCCTGGAGATTGGTTGCAAAAGCTTAGAGGAACATTTAAAGCCAATTTGCAACCAAGGGAGAATATTGTCTTCCAAGTTAATATGAAGATCAAAGCCACAAAGCAACAATTAACTCTGAAAGGTAAGTATACTCCTTGTTATCTATTTGATGCTTTTAATCGTTCCCTTTCTTTTCATGTAGATTATGGAGATTCGAGGACGAATCCTTTCGAAGGGGGAGGGAATGATAGAATAAGGGCTAGGCATGAATTGCAAGAGTTTGGAGCGGAGCATGGAGAACTTGGAAGACTTGATCAAGGTGTTGAACATAAAGCCCAAGCTTAAGTGAGATTATCAACTCCAAAATACAAGTTTCAGATCCAAGCCCAAGATAAGCCCATGGGAGGAGGTCATTAAAAGATCATGTGCTTCATTAAAATAGCATGTGACCTAAGTATTAATGGGCCCAATTAGTATTAATTTCGTTTTTATTAATTATGGGCTGAACTTTGTTAATTAATAAAGCCCAATTAGTCAAATAGTAGTCTTTTTGATAGCCCACCTTGTAAATAAACATGTCATGTGCCAAACATGTGATTTCATTAATGTGTTTGCATGTTTATAAGGGCTTAGGTATTATTTTATTATTTTCTTATGAATTTTCGTTATTTTATTTTAAGGTTTTATTTTACTAGTTTTCTAGGTTCAATAGGAGTGTTGTTTGGGCCTAAAGTCTCCTAATCCTATTATGATCACTTAAGCCCAAATTAATTAGGGTTTCTAGGCTTATTAGGTTAGATTTTACCTTGCCTATTTAAGGCTAACTTTCATGTACGTTTTTAAGATTTGGATGATTAAAGTTTCATACTTTTGTGAGTTTCCTCTTGCGATTCTTTGAGTGCTAGAGAGAATACTATGACTTATCAAGGAATTGGTCCCTCCTTGTGGCGTCACCGGAACTAGGGTTCAAGAGACCGGTTCTCTTGGGTTCTAATTCACCTAGACCAACATATCTTGTGTGCTTTCTTGATTATTCTCATCTTTTTGTGTTTTCTTCTTATTGTTTCTATTTCTCAGTTTTTGTGTTCCTTGAAATTGCAACGATCCGAGTGTCTTACATATCAAAGTGGGTTCTTTGGACGGGTTCCATAAGGGTTCACTTATCACCCTTGTTGTTTAATTCTCCAAAAACAAAATTGTTATGAGCTCTCACATATTGCATTATCTCTTTTCTTACATGACCATTAAGGTCTCCACCAATGAAAATATTTTCCTCTTATGGTATGTCTCGAACTAAGCCCTCCAAATCTTCCCAAAATTTATCCTTAATATGTACTTTTGACCTTACTTGAGATACGTAAACACTAATAACATTAAAAGTACTATGATCAATATCAATTATAAGGATAAAATCATATCTATAATCCTTCTAACCCATACCACATTCTTTTTCCAAACTTTGTCCATAATAATACCTACTCAATTCCTTGCTCTAACCTTCCCTACGTACCAAAGTTTAAAACCAGTAGTGTTTAACTCTTTAATCTTTTCTCCCACCTATTTAGTTTTTTGAAGACACAAGATATTAATTCTTCTTTGAGTCAGAGTGTCCACCACCTCCATAGATTTTCTTGTTAAGGTACCAATAATTCAAGAACTGAATCGAATCTTACTTTCCTAGGCTAACTTCTTTACCCATATCTATCTAGAATGATGTGGAAACCCTTACTCATTTAACACTACATCTGGGCTTTGATATGGCGGCTCTAGCTTATTAAAAACTTCATTCGGCCATAAAGTACATTACTTCTGTGTAACGACCTAGCCTTAGCACCAAAACATCCTTGATCTATATTAATAGAGATTCGATAAAATTTTACGTTAGCTGTAGAGGGTCTAACACAACCCTTCTCCTTTATCTGGGCATGGGATCGACTATGACACCACATAGGTGGAGTTAAAAAAAAAGTTTAAGTCACAAATCCATAAACCAAAACTAAAAATTGCAAGCAATTTCTATACTTTCATATACAAATATATACTCCCCTTCCTCTGCTATACCTTATGACCAATTGTAGATTAAGACATAATTTTTATACCCTTTGGATATGGTTCGCCTTGGGAACCCTATTCTCTTATGGCATACCGATTCTTATTTGCCGAAATTAGCTCACCTCTTCCAAAGATTACACTATTCTTCCACTCACCCACATACTCATTCCCATTAATCCTGACATACCAGCCCCAGCCATCCTAAAGGTGCTGATTCTACGAACCTTCATAGAAACCATCACTAGCATTGTGTTTTTTTTTCCCATATTCATGTTTTTTATTGGCATTATGGGTGCCATGCTAACTTTTACTATTAGATCCAGTAAAAGTATCGAATCCTTCCATTTTGAATAGAAACTTGGGAACATACCAACATAGCATCATTATAAAAGAGCCCATTATAAGCAGAACAGAATAAAGAAGTAGAATATATGAAAAGCACTAAGCCACGTATGAAAAGCACAATCTAAAAAACTGCAAGGCATATGAGACTGTCTAAAACTTTTTCTCTTGTACAAATAGACGAAACCTCTACAAATTTGTTTAAAAGCCTTTGAAATTAATTGGAGTTGTTTTTTTGAATATGTGCACGGATAATTGTATTAAATTGCACCAATTAGAATCCTGATTTTGAATCTTCCAATTAATAGCAGCATAGAAAATTGATCCAATGTAGAGGAATTGACCTAGCTTGGCAAAATGATATAGCATCGAAAACTTAATTAATTAATTAACCATTCTAATCAATATATTCTCAAACTAATAGAAATCCTACCATAAAAACTTCAAAAAAAAAAATCCTGGATCAGAGTATGTCTTATAACATACAACCTTTGAACTGAGCCAAACTTATGAACAATATGGCTTATTAACATTCTAATATTTCATAATAGATTTCAAAGGAGGTATCTTGATCCAAATTATTAAAAAAAAAAAACAAAGAAACCATATGTTTTATGCATTTAAAATATCTTTCCAATTGTGCTCCTCATTTAATTCTATGTAATAATAAGTATCATTCATTTAGGAAAAAGATTAGACATTAGAATAAGAGTATTTGAGGAAAAGAATTCAATTTATGACACATTTACCCTCTATTTGGTTTGAGAGATTTAGCTGAGAGAAAAAATTTTTCATCATATTTTTTTTCCAAACTAAACAAAGGGAGGGGATTTTTTTCCCTTGCATCCCCTCCTCTCCCTCTTGTCTGAAAAGGGGAGGAAAAGTACTCCCTTCCCTTATTTAGTTATTAAAAAAAATATGATTAAAAATTTTCCCTCCTTGTTAGTTAGGCTAACTTCCTAACAGGGGGGGTGAATTGGGAAGATTAAAAATTTTCTGCACAAGGTGAAAACAATGAAGAAAGCAAGATATGATAGAAAAATAGAGTATAAAGCTGTAAGATGAAAGAGTAGTGACATAGAGAAGAAAAACTCTAATATTTATCCTAGTTTGGTCTCTCCTCTTGACCTACGTCCACTCCCCAAGGTACCACTTGAGATTTTCCACTATTCAGCAAGAATTCAACGGGCTTCGTGCAAATGCCACAGTACAACGTCAGTGCTCTGTTTTCTAGAGCCCACTCAATCACTTTCTACACTTTCATAAAGTACTTTACAATCCCTTATGATATCTCCTCACAAGAAAATCTATCTTCCATATGAAGATTAGATTGTTTATAAAGATGAAACTCTCTTGAATAGAGTGAATATGAAAGTTGAAGTACAAATATTGAAGTAAGAGGGTAAAAGTCCGAGTAGGAGATTTGACAGAATTTCAGTATATACAAAGTTTGATTCGTTACCCACAACTTCAAATGATGTTATATTTATAGATTTAGGTCTCAAATGTCCGTTAGAGACAAAATCTATCCGTTGGAGAAGTTATCCAATGGTTACTCTGAAAAACTATCCATTAACCAACTGCATTTAATGCTTCTGATATATTGAAATTCGAATTTCGGTTGGTCAATTGATGAATTTTGAAGGAACCGAAGGTTAAAACTTCCAACGTTGAGATACTGAAGTTCATCTGTTCATGAAGTGAAATTCGAATTTTGAAACTTAGAAAGTGTTTCCATGTTGTGACATACGAATTTTCAAGAAGAAAGTTTTTCTGTTAAGTGTGAACAGTATTTTCAATTTGCTATAGTGCCCTCGAAATTCGAATTTTGGAACCCCCAAAATTCATCTGTCCGTAGCATGCTCAAGAAGTACAGTAGTTCATTTTCTATCGAAATTCGAATTTTAAAAGAGTGAAGTTCGTCTGTCAGAGAGACCTCTTTTCAGATTTACTTCAACATTCGAATTTGTAAACATTGTCCTTCGTATGTCATAATATCATTTCAACAGACTCAACTTTAGCTTCTGAAATTCGAATTTCCATGTTCAAAGTTCATCTGTCAGTGAGCAATCTTTGAAACTCAATATAATCTTGATTTCAGATGAACTTTAACATTGTTTCAGACGAATTTCTTCAGTTTTCATAAGTTTCATTTTGTCTGAAATTTGAATGTTCAAAACTCAAAGTTCGTCTGTTGCTTAACAGCTTCTTTCAGACACTTACGAAAATTCGAATTTTGGAAAATTAAAATTCGTCTGTCAGAGAAGCATCTCTTCAGACTTATTTAGTTTTAACTTGAAATTCGAATTTCCAAAGTCAAAGTTCGAATTTCCAACATGTCAGTTCAATATAAACCTTTCAAACTTTGTCTGTTGGTGGGTATTTTTCAAATATTTCATGATTTAACATAAAATCAAGGTTTTAAAATATCTTTTCACCAAATCAAAGTCTTTTACCCATATTTAAACATAACTAATCATCCTACAACAATTCTTGCACAAATTTCTCCAGAATTTCTTCAATTGAACTCTTTGTGCACCTTTGATATCTTTTATTCCAAGCTATTGAGAGTTGATTTGGAATCATCAAAACTTCTTGATTCAACACTCCCCTTCCCTCCTCTCAAAATCCCTTGAACCAAATGGAAGGCTAAGGTGGATAACTATTTTTAACAAACTTTCTTAAGAAATGTGAGTTAGTTATTTTTTTTTTCTTGTATTCAAGATCAGAGAAAGTATATATACTAATTTGATTACA
This sequence comes from Adenanthera pavonina, assembly GCA_026686845.1. Classification (NCBI taxonomy): domain Eukaryota; kingdom Viridiplantae; phylum Streptophyta; class Magnoliopsida; order Fabales; family Fabaceae; genus Adenanthera; species Adenanthera pavonina. The sequence goes on along the minus strand of JAIVEN010000019.1, from coordinate 1,026,702 downwards.
ATTGGTCCAAGCCAGTATGACTTCGATTAGACCATTGAATTTTAAACTGTTGTCTCTTTTGGTCAAGTGCCAAGTTTGATTTTCTTAACATTGTAATGGAGTCTAACTTGGTAATTATTGTGTCCAAAAAAATTGACAATGGAAAGTCTTTATTTATTTATAATTTGTTCAACCACAGTTTAACCTTGATCTGTCCAGTAAACCTTGAACCAATACCTATACTAGTTAAATAACCGATTCGATTTTTAATACCTTGGTATTGAAATTTAAATAATTTGATTAGTTTGACAATTCATATTGATTTAATATTGATTTGAATACTCTTATTAATTAGGAAATTTATTGTTTTATATAATTTAATATTGATTATAATGAGAGTAATTTATTTATTGTAATTTTTTATTAAATAAAGGATTAAAATATCATTAAATATAATGATGAGAAAATTTATGGATTGAACACATCATTGACCAAAATCTATTATCTTGTATTAATTATATAATTTATTAAAAAAAATGAATTGCCTAATTTGAAAATTGGAACTTAACCATATGAACTCCTTTTTTTATTAGCCGCATGTTGATACAAAGGTGAAAAATAATAATTATTATTATCTATTATATAATCTCTTTCTACTAATTTGTTGCCACCAAAACTGCTAATATAATCTACTAAAAAGATAACAATGTTATTGACTTATTCAGGGATATTTGTAGCCACTAAATTGACGTCAAATGATAATTGAGCTAATCAATTTCACTAATCAATTTTACTATTATACTAATGAATATTAAACTCAACAATTTGTGGCAGATAACACCACTAAAATATTATAAATTTCTACCATATCTCAATAATTCTTTTTATTTAATTTCTATGATAACAAAAACTTAATGAATAAATCGACAATAAACGAATAAGAATCAAAAGTGACCTTGATTATGCCATGACTGTGTAATTTTATTATTTTAATGATTGAAACTATCCACTTAAAAAATGAACAAACAAACTCAAAATGTCCATGTATCTCATATGTATATCTTGCAAATTCTGTTATTTAAATATATGTCAAATAAAAAAATTAACTATTTTTGTATAATAGATAGAATATGCCAAGATGTTTACACTATCATATATAATATTAAATAATCACAAAACTACTTTTATGTATTAAGGAAAGATTTTTACATACAATAGTAGATAATGCCAAGATGTGTAACCTTGCCCTACTCATATATTATAAATAAAAGGAGCAAAAAGATGTCTTATTAATAACTACGTCTGTGCAATTAAGGAATAATCTTGTAGCATTGTTCGCATTATCTTGGTATTGGGCAGATAAGAAATAAACATCATATTCCTCGGATGTTCCAAATATCCATATAACAATTGTGAACTTGGTTGTCCTAGAGTTAACCATGATTTAGAATAATTAGCCCCTTTGTTGTTGTCTCTCGATATCATGTAGTTTTATTTCATATATAGGTAAAATAAGAAGAAAAGTTAGGTGAGGTGAAAACTCTAAAAGGAGTACTTGATGTAAGTTGTAATCTGTAGAATGAGGTTTGTCTAACACCAAACCTGTTCTTGGGAAGGAATTAAAAGCAGTTTCTTTTGCGTTAGTGATGTGGACCCTCTAGGATCAATGTCCTAGGAACTCAGAAAGTCAAGTTGTCTGCAAAACGGAAGCACAAACCCAAAAGGAAGGATAATCAAAACTCTGAAACTCAATAGAATATGGAGATTCTAAGAACTCTAGAGGGGGATGCCACAAGAGAGAGATCAATTCTCTTGATAAGTCAAAATATGTATTCTAGAAATAACACAAAGAATTAGTGAAACTCACTAATTAAATAAACTCTAAATCTTATTGATCTTCTAAAAACAATAGCACTATAAAAGTCCGTAAATAGGAAATGAACTAAATCCTAATGAATCTCTAAGAGATATTAGATAAAAATAAGCTCTATCTAATAAAGTTTAAATTAAATTAAATTAAATCTAAGCTTATCATTGGTCTCTTTGAATACAAATAGGAAACCTCAAAATAATTCTAGTCCTAATTTAAATCAAATCAAATCAAATCAATTAAAATTAAAATAAATATGAAAAAATATCCTAAAAATAATTGAAATATCCCATTAATTAAACTCTTCTATTATTAGGCCTTGATTCTAAGAATTGTGCCTCACTTGAAATTTGAGCTTGAATTAGAATTATTTTTTTTTTAATAATGGGCTTAGAAGCCTCTTACTCTTCAAATATGAGCTTATCCTCCTGTAATTTTTTGATCAAGCCTTGTAATGCTTCCTTCATAGCTTTAGTTCGGCCTCAGGTTATTAGACCTCTAATAGCTTGTAATGGATCCTTTAGGACATTGGATCTCTATTGTTGGACTTGTAGACTATGGTTTGGATGATCTCCATCATTCCCTCCCTCTTGAAAAAGATTCGCCCTTGAATCTACAGCATTATATAAAGATAGATCTGTAACATTAAAAGTAGCACTAACATTCCCATAAGAGCCTGGCAGATCAAGTTTGTAAGCATTGTTGTTGATTTGGTCCAAGACTTGAAAAGGTCCATCTCCATGTTGCTGTAGCTTTGATTTTCTTTGTTCAGGAAATCTTTCCTTTCTCAGATGTACCTAAACCCAATCACCAGGTTCAAATACAACTTTTCTATGACCCTTGTTAGCTTGTTTGACATATTCTGCATTCTTCTTTTCAATGTTAGCTTTTACTTTAACATGAAGATCCTGCACAAACTCAGCTTTCTTCTCATTTGCATTCCTCTGGGTTAGCCATTCTTGGATTGCCTTCACCTTGTCTTCATCTACTCGGATTCCTTGAGCTCCTACAACAAAACCAAGGAAGACAACCGAATTCAAGCAAAAGGAGCATTTTTCTAGATCTGTAAAGAGCCTATTTTTTCTAAGAATAATGAGAACTTCACGCAAATGCATGACATGATCATCTAAACTCTTGCTATACACTAAGATATCATCAAAATAAACTACAACAAATTTTCCAATAAATGAACGGAAAATATGATTCATGAGACTCATAAAGGTACTAGGAGCATTAGTCAAACCAAAAGACATAACTAACCATTCATAAAGTCCAAACTTAGTTTTAAAAGCAGTTTTTCATTCATCACATTCTTTCATTCTAATTTGGTGATATCCACTTCTAAGATCAATTTTAAAGAACAATGATGCACTATGCAATTCATCTAACGTATCATCTAACCTAGGAATAGGATAGCGATATTTTAACATTATTTTGTTGATGGCTCTGCAATCCACACACATTCACCACTTACCATCTTTCTTTGGTACTAAAATCACTGGTACTACATAAGGACTTAAACTTTCTCTCACAAATCCCTTTCTCATGAGTTCTTTAACTTCATGTTGAATTTCTTTTGTTTCCTCTGGATTTGCTCTATATGCTGGATAGTTGGGAATGGTAACTTCAGGCATGAAATCAATGCGATGTTCTATACCTCTTATGGGAGGTAGGTCATTAGGTATTTCTTCCAGAAAGAGATCTCCAAATTTCTACAATAGAGAAGAAACACTAGACAGCATAGAGGAATCAAATTGGTTAGTGAATAAACAAACATCCTTGTCCATAAGTACAAAGATTTCTTGCCTCGCATACAATGCTCTTTTTACCTCTCCTTGTGCTAACAAGCTCACTTTATTATTTTTCTCACTTGCTTTCTCACTTTCTTCTCTCTTTTTCCACACTTTTTCACTTTTCTCTCATTTTTCATTTTTCTGTAATTTTTTCTGGATTTTTCATCTCATTCTTCTCTTTTTCTCTCTTATTTAGATCTTTTGATTTGTACTCATTCTGAATTTTTTATTAGTCTTTATACGCTTCAAAAGGAGGTAGAGGAGTAAGTATAACTTACTTTCCATGGAACTTGAAGTAGTAGAAATTCTTGCACCAATCGTGATTGACATATCTATCATATTGCCATGGATGACCAAGTAACAAATGCCCAGCAAACATAGGTGCAACATCACGTAGCACCTTATTGGTATACTTTCCAACAATGAAAGTAACAAGAACTTGCTTACAAACTTTAATTTTACCACAATTAGTCAACCATTGCAACTTATATGGTCTATGATGCTTAATGAGGGGTAAATTCAATTTTTCAACAAGTAAGGTACTAACCACATTAGTACAGCTACTACCATCAATCACTAGACTACATACCTTATCTTGGATAAAACACCTAGAATGGAAGAGCAGTTCCCTTTGTTCATCATTATGCTCTTCTTTTGGTTGAATGCTTAGAGCTTGCCTTGTCACAAAAATGTCTCGGCTAATGGAATGATCATATTCATCTTCTGAGACATTAGATAGAGAAAGGGTTTTAAGACCATCATTTTCTTCTTCTTCTTCATCATTGGAGCTTGCATTTTTCATATCTCCACTATCAAGTAGTAAGACTTTCCTCTTGTTTGGACATTGGGCAGCAATATGTCCAAATCCTTGGCACTTAAAGCAGCAAGTGTCTCGAGGTTTAAAAGGTGTGGAAGTGTCAGTGTTGCTCTTTGAAGGAGAAAATTTGGTTTTGTAATCATCTCTGTACTTCATAGCAGTTTGAACTTTGGAGGCTCCTCCTTTATTCTAGCTTCTTTTGCTTTGTAGATAGGATTATTTCTCCAGTATGTGGATGAGCTAGACTTCTTATTCTTTAATTACCTCTCAATATGGATTGCCTTGTAGAGTAATTCTTCCATGGTAAAATAGTTTTCAAGCTCAATTCTATCTTTGATTTCAGATCTTAACCCACGAATAAAACGGGCCATGGTTTACTCAATATCTTCTTGCACATCAGCCCGAATCATGAATAGCTCCATCTCTTTGTAATACTCATCAATGGACATCGATCCCTGTTCAAGAGCTTGTAATTTAATGTGTACATCAAGAAAATAATAGTTAGGGATATACCTCTTCCGCATAAGAGTTTTCATCTCCCGCCATGTGTTGATGGACTCTTCACCATATCTTCTTCTATTTTGTTGCAATTGATCCCACCATACACTTGCATATTCAGTGAATTCAACGGCTGCAAGTTTCACCTTCTTTTCTTCTGAATATTCATGACATTCAAATACCATTTCCACTTTTCTTTCCCATTCAAGATATGCATTAGGATCACATCTTCCTTGGAAAGAAGGAATTTTCAGCTTGATGCTACCTAAATCATTATCTCATTTGGATGAGAATTTATTTCTGAAAGAGGAACCATATTCTAAATTTACTTCATCATCTTCAAAGAGGTGAGATCTCGACTTTTTGCCTCTAATTTCAGATATCATGTTTTCTATATCAGCTCTCATATGTTGGAATTGATCACACAAGGCTTTGAGAGTAACTTTCAAATCTAGATTATGTTCTGCTTCATTTCTGACATGTTTGCCAACCTATGAAATTAAGAAAAGAGAAAAATACTTTGTGAAAGGAAACTCACTCCCTCTTCTCACGTGTTTCACTCAGTTCTTATATAAAATTCACTCGTGTTTACATTCTTTTTGGCTTTTTCTAATAATAAATTCACACTCTCTCTTGCCTTTTACCACTCACACTAGTATCTTGCAGTACTTTTAATAGAATCAAGGAGACTCAATCAAGAGGATTTTGTGTATGTGACAATCAATATATAATTTTGGATTTCAACGAAATAAGGACAAAACTAGGAAACAAGCTAAAGCAAATCTCCAACTTGACGACCAAGAGGACAAAAGATAGTAAGATTAGAGAGAATTTTCCACCCAATAAATATCACACCAAGAATGAAGTATAGATCAATAAAGATACAAAATTTTTATGTTCTTGGCTTTTCTTTTCTCTTTTTTTTTGGCCTTTCTTTTTTTTTTAAATTTAGCCAAGTCACTAAAGAATTTTCAGCAAACAATAATTTCCAGAAAGAAATTAATTCAATCAATGAAGGGTATGTTTGGATTAGATTATGAATAAGTGATTATGAAGATAAGTTATTATTTATAAGTGATTATAAGAATAAGTGATTATGTCAAAAGTGATTTGTGTTTGGATATTTTTACCTCATAAGTGATTTTGAGAAAAGAAATGTGTTTGGATATTGGGGTTTAAGTGATTATTGGGTAGATAATGAGAAGAAAAAATGAAATAAGTGATTATGGGAGAATAAGTGATTATCATAAGTTGAAATTTTCAGCTTCTTCCATAAGCACTTATTTGAAACATAAGTACTTATTGAAAAGCTATTTTCATTTGGCAACTCCACCACATAAGCACTTATAGGGATCCATAAGTGCTTAAAAAGCTTATCCAAACAGGCTAGAAATAATAAAACATATGATGTGGCTTAAATGATAAAAGTTGGGAAAGATTGATGCGAAACACAATTTTAAAAATTTTTGGATCAGAAAGAGCAATTTATGCGATTTTAAGAAAAAGATGGGAAAAAGTACGATGCGGATAAGGAAGAAAAACAAACTGGAAGTCTATAAAGGCAGAAGGAAGAAACGAATGAGTTTTTTTTTTTTTTAAGAAACTGTACCTAAACGCGCTGAAGTTCGAATTGAACTCAAAAGGAAGACTGCGTTTGGGATTAAAAATAACGGCGTGGGATTAAAAATAACGGCGTGTTTGCCTTTTGTGGCTCTGAATTTCATCTAAACTATGATAACAACTGATGTGGATCCTCTAGAATTAATATCCTAGGAACCCAGAAAATTAAATTGTTTGCAAAGTGGAAACACGTTCCCAAAGGGAAGGATGACCAAAACTCTGAAACCCAATAGAACATGGGGATTCTAAGAACTCCAGAGGGAGACACCACAAGAAAGAGATCAATTTTCTTGACAAGTCCAAATATATATTCTAGAAAGAACACAAAGAACTAGTGAAACTCACTAATTAAATAAATTCTGAATCTTATTGATCTTCTAAAAATAATAGCACTATAAAGGTCCATCAATAGAAAAAGAACTAAATCCTAATGAATCTCTAAGAGATATTAGATAAAGATAAGCTCTATCTAAAAAGTTTAAATTAAATTAAATTAAATCTAAATCTATCATTGGTCCCTTTGAATACAAATAGGAAATCTCAAAATAATTCTAGTCCTAATTTAAATTGAATCAATTAAAATTAAAATAAATATAAAAAAATTATCTTAAAAATAATTGAAATATCTCATTAATTAAACTCTTCTATTATTGGGCTTTGATTCGGGAATTGGGTTTCACTTGAAACTTGAGTTTGAATTAGAATTATTTTTTTTTTAACAATAGGCTTAGAAGCCTCTTACTCCTCAAATATGGGCTTATCCTCATGTAATTTTTATATTAAGCCTTGTAATGCTTCCTTCATAGTTTTAGTTCGACCTCGAGTCATTGATCCTCCAATAGCTTGTAATAGATCCTTTGGCCATTGGATCTCCATTGTTGGACTTGTAGACTATGGTTTGGATGATCTCCATCAGTTAGGCTATAATGATCCCTTAATGGGTTTACTAGTGTGTTACAAATCAAAGCCATAGCATCCTATAATGATCGATGCTATATTCAAATAAGGATAATATAATATCAACTAAATTATTCATTATCTATTAAAATCATTTAACTAACGTTATCTTTATTATTAATAAATAAAAGGACCAAACTTAAATGAGAAATATTTAATTAAATAAACAAGATAAATATAATAAAACTTCTACCTATTAAATCTCTCTTTTATGTTCTTTAGTAGTAAGTATGAATTGGTGTATGCATGCATGCATAAGAGAACATGTTTGTTTGTATGTGATGTTTGATATTCATGCTGTCAAAAATAATTTTATGTTAGCTATTTATATCTTTAAGCTAGAGATTATGCATTATGATTGAGTGCCAAGTTGAGGAACAAAAGGGAAAAATTGAATGTCAAATTGTGAAATGATCTTCTTCTCTTCTAGTGTTGACTTTATTTGTTCAAAGAGCTGTAAAGTGTTGTTTCTGACATGATATGTGTTTGGGTTTAGTACAGGGAATATAGTGGAAAAACACTAAAACTAAGTGAGACAAAACTTGAAGGTAATGTCTGTCCTCATGGTTACATAAGCTTTGACTCCAATTTCAGCATTTAATTTTGGCTTAAGTTTGGGTTACAAAGGTTAAGCAGAGGTTTTATCAGTTTTCCTCAACTACTATTTAAACTTACTAACCATTACTGGAGGTTTCATCAGTTTTGCTCAAGTACCATTTAAACTTCTTAACCATGAAGAGCATGTGTGTTGCTGTTGTATAGATGATTACAACATATCACAGTAGCTTAACAGCTACTTAAATATGGTTTTTTCCCTATTTTTTGTCATCAAATCAGTAAGCTTTCTGATTTTCCTTATTGCTATGATGATGTATTGTATTGGCAGCATTTGGAAGTGTGAAAGGTGCTGTGAGTTAAGGTGAAACATCTACTTATAGGTCAACCTACTTTTTCCTATTTAGAATTTTATACTTTGACAGTAATGTAATCTTATTATGAAAAGTTAAGAAAAATAAGTCTTTGTTGATAATTACCCTCTAACCCTCTCACATTATAGTTTATTTGCTCTAATAATTTGCTTTGTATGTACCACAAAGAACTGGATAATAATTATGAGTAATCAAAACATATTCATTGGGAAAAAAAATAGAGAGAGTAATTGGTTACTTGATCAAAATATTACAAGATCAATTCCAAATTGAATAAGTCATTGTGAAGTATTCTAAAAATTCGCATAGGGAATGCGACAAATGAACAAAATATCTATAAACATGATTTATGGAAATCATTGAAGTAGCTGATATTAAACTTGTATATTTTGGTATGATACTGCTTGTAAAAACATATTATAAATATCTCTAATGAACATAGGGGGAAAATAATTAAAATATTAAGTTTTTATATTCATATTAAATAAATACAAATGTAATAATTTTCCACATTTAAAACTATCCCATACAATACATGGGAAGGAAAAATTACTTGAAATGCATGTGCTTTTGCATTGGTTGCTCTCTAGTTTTCTTTAAAAGTTGTTTGTTCTTATTGTATTTCCCTTACTTCAATGTCGACGTCTCAATCCCCTTATGTTATCAATCAGCTTACTGGATTCCACCTGCTATAAATACTATCACAGAATCACTTAATTCTAATGGATTGGTTTCCACATATTTGGTAATGTTTGAACTAGAAGCTGAAGGAATTTCAAGTCGATAGCCTTTCTAGTGGATTACTCTATAGCATGTATAAGAAGTAGAAAGAATAAATATTACCAAATGCAGTCATCAAGTCCATAGCTCTAAGAATGAAGTCACGAAAAGAGTCAGGGAGACTCCTCTCTTGGCCTAGTATGTGTTTAGCTATATTATCACAGTGGGGCATATGTATAGGCAGAGAATGGGGACCTCTCCTTGTGTAACCCTAATGGGCTAAGCTACTTATTATTAGTTAGTCCACACAAGATCCAATAAATACAACACCAATAAGACTTATTAGTACAGCCCACTACAAAAGGGATTACATTATTTTGGACTTAGAATCTCATAATTAACAAATATTAAATTTGGGGTTTTATAAAATAACATAATTTATGTAAAGTCCACATTCGGAGATCCAACAGAAACTTTTTCAATGTATAAGCTGAAAACTTTAGAGGAACTTTAGACAGGCTAATTTTGCATCAAGTAGCATTGAGATCAAGGCAACAAAATTATACAATGCAATACATATTTTTAGAAAAAGTTTTATGATATTGATATCGGACTTCTCATGAATATATTTTTTATTGTTGAGCATACTATATTAGCTATAAGAGGTAAATTATCAGAAGTGATTCTCGCTTATTCAATGCATCATGGACTTTACAATTTTGATCTATTTTTTCTTATTATAAATTGTTTCATTACGATGTCACTGACAGGGGCTAAATATAAAGCAATTACCGAATAATCATACTTGTGCAACTAAAATACATGCTGTTGATGGTAGACTTCATTAATTGCTACTTCTATTGTTTCAGTCAAATAAGTAAAACTAAAGATAGCTGTAATAGCTTCCGATTGTGGCTTAGTTATGTTGTGAGCATACCATGTTATCCCAACCATTAATATATGGAGACTGAATCATACATGGAAATGGAATTTCTTATCTTCTATTTTTTTTTCCGCTACCTGTCAACATCCTTTTTCTTTATGATGTTAAGAAGCATTTTTTACTATTTGGAAAAAAAAAAAAGAAGCATTTTTTACTATGGTGGTATTATGGAAATAATGTTTCCTATTTGTTTTGTTATTCCTTTATTATAGGCAGAGAATTAATTTGAAGGGAGTCAGAGGAATATTTATAACTTTAAATGTTCCAATTTTACGGGTTAGTTGTAGGTGGATTCAAATAAACGTGGCTTGGGTGCAACAAGCTTTAAAACCAATGTTGTTAAAGAAATCTGGATCCATCATTAGACTAGCCAATACATTAGTTCACTGTTTAATGATTTGATTGGGATCGAACCAATTATAATTAATAGGTATGATAAAAATTTAAATGATATAAACTTTGTTATCAACCACTTTTAAGAGACATATTAATAGAACTAAATTAAAAATAATTAAGTTTAAAATTAAAATATAGATAAATAATAAATATTGCAAAGAATAAAGAATAAAATGATGTTATTATATAAAAGAGATTAAAGGAATAAACAAAAAAATGAGTAAATATTGAAAAAAAGAAAAAAGTGCTAGAGGAAGAAAAAGATATGAATCTTTATTACTAAAAATTTTTAAGAGTCATTCAAATTAAAACTAAAGGATTAAACTTGAAAAAAATAAACAAATAATTTGAAGTACAAATATGAAATATATTTGGTATTAGTTCAGACATTTTAATACTAAACTAATTTGTTATTAAACTAAAATAAATTATTATTAAACTAATTTGTTCAACCCACATGAAATATTACTTCAGACATTTTCATCTCTTTTTTTATTATTATTATCGAGTCCCCTTGGCTCATAAAATCGAGTCGCCTGCAACACAGTGAAACAATATTGCATTATATTGCTTTCAAAGATGTGTTCTGATAGATTGTGAGTTTTGTTACAAGATTTGGAAGCCGAAAACATGGTTTTGGTATTGACGACTATTAAAAGATGATTCAGCCGCAATAATTTGGGCAATCCCGCCGAAAAAGAAACTGTAATTTGGGCTATTTTAGACCTGATTACAGTGTTTAAAAAAAATGTTTAAGATGATTGAATAGTAATTGATGCACCCTCTATTTTACACAATCAGATTTTTTGACGTGACATTAAAAATATTTTTTTGGCCACCAGGCATATTGAAAGCATTAAAATTAAGAAAATAATAAAGTTTAGAAATTATTTTTAGAATATGTTGACAAAAAAAGTTAAAACAGAAACAAAAATGTAAATAGATAATAAAATTGTAGAAATAAAAGGGAGAGAAATAGGTTAATTAGGAGTAGGAAAAAAGGGAAATTGGAGAGAAAAGGGGTTGAGGAGAGATAAAGCAATATATTTGGTTATAGTAAAGTCTGAGAAATACTACTCAGTGGACTCTGAAGTAGTAAATTCTTAGCCTAAACCATCAAAAAGCGTGTTCATACTTCTAAGAAACACAAGCATATGATATTTGTCCATACGTGACCCTTGTTCATGGCAATCTTCAAACTTCCTATCAGGAGCCCAGAAGGCTCGATATCTCTGCAATTCAAGCTTTCCTGATGACATTAACCTTACCAGTGTAAAACCACCATATCTATCTGGCTCACAAAAAGAGGAGGCAAGATCATTGTTCATAATGCAAAAGCCCACAACCATCTCTTTCTTCATCTGCCAATCAACCCACTCTGGTAGAGCCACCTTTGACGACTCTTCCGTTAAGACACAACTTCCACAACGACAGTCACGGCCCGATAACAGAATCTGAGATGGAAGTTCCAACGCACACGTCATGTTAGTCTCTGAAAGCTTTGGACATCCATAGTAGAAGAGATTGAACTCTCCATTGCAAAATGATCCCAACATGATACAAAATCCAACATCAGAAGCTAACTCGTAAGTCTCTTCCCTTGAATGTGACCTCAACGTAGACAAGCTTAACACATTCATAAACCAAGGTCTCTCAAGACGATGAGCCCATCGTATAATTGGCATCATATGCTTCCTCACATCACATAAAAGCAAAAACCTGTTGGAAGCCACAGTGAAGTAGAAGCCATCAGGACCTGCCCTTGAAAGGGCTACAAATCGTTCATTTTGATCAGGCATATGCATATCCAACATCCCAACCTTCAACAGACAACTAACAGCGCAACTATCCCCACTCAAATCAACTAAGAAAACCGCATCAGAACTCGCCACAATCAAGATTCTAGGATGCCAACTAAATTCACAACACAGCCAATTGTTGTCATTAGAACAGCCTGAATCATGCCACGGTACGCTCAACTTAGTTCCCTTAAAATTGCCAGTGGAACTACGATTGTTCATGTAATACTCCAAATCAAATAAGAAGAGCTCACCACTTTCTAGCAGAACAAGACTCTCTTCAGGGATATGCGGACTCCAACAAGCATGGGCAACAGAGCTAGTCTTAAAAGTTTTGCTGCCCTTATAAACAACATTGGGTCTCCGATACAGTGACTTAGGATGTACGGAAAACCATTGAACAGAGTAGCATGTGGAAGCCAGCAAGTACCCAACAGTAGAAGGAGACTCACCCAAATGATCCACTGGGTTAGCTGAAATCCTCGTTATGCAGTGACTTGCTCCACTTGTGGCTCGAAAGACATGCTCATCACCATCAGCCTTGACTTTAAAATCCGAACCTTCAACACAGAGAGTCAAAAAGCCAACTTGCTCAGAATTCTCCCCTGTCGGAAAGAAAAGAAGCACACTGTTGCCACACTTGAGAAACTCAAGCCGGTTGTAACGGAGGGCTGAGGCGATGTCGTTTTGGTAGTGGGGACCAGAAATGGAGGATGCGGTGGAGTGAAGCGCGGAAGAACCAGATGAAGAGGTCACGAGAAATCGCGACAGAGAGAGCGGGGGAAAATAAAGAGGAGGGGGTAGGAGAGGAGAGGAGGAGAAAAGATGGGTGAAGGTTTGAGGGATGGGGTTGAAGATGAGGGGACCCATGATGGTTCGTTCAGAAGAGGCAGGACGGTTAGGGGAATCGCAAGACACGGAAACGGGGAAGAACGACTTCCAGTCTCCTGACAACTCCATTAGCGTAAAGCAAGGAGGGAAGAAATCAGCAGAAAGAAGAGATTCTGAAGAAGACAAGGCGGGAAGAGGAAGCACTAACCTTTTTGACAAGCTTAGTCCACCCCAGAACAAGATCGCGGTTGAAGAAAAGACAATGCCGCCTCGAGAATGTGATAATTAATGATGGGACACAGCCATTGTTATGGAAAAAAGAAGAAGCATGGAAATCGAGCTTGAAACTGGAACATTGTCACGGCCCTGTTTCTGACAGAGAAGAAGCGAGTGGGAATACAAAGAGGCTGTAGTACTTTTTTTCAAAATAATGTTAAATATATATGTTTATATTTTATTTATATTTGTTTTGCACGGTTAGGTCGTTGGGACATGACAATGCTTACAAGTGGTATCCACAAAAATATCTGTTTTGTTCATATGACCTGCTGTATATAGGATGGAGAGCTTTGGAATAAGATTTTTCTTTTAACCAAAAATTTTTTGGTAAAAAAAAAAACAAATAATTTTTTCTCTGACCCGCACCAACGAACAAGATGAATTAAATTTTCTATAGGAAATTTTAACTTCCTATGATATAATAATAAACATACTAAAAAGAAAATTAATATAATATATTAATTTAATTTTAACTTAAGTAATCATGATTCAATTATATTTGAACTATTTTGAAGTTGAACTGACCATTCATTTTAAAAGAGTTTTATTGTAGAGGTAGTAATTAACATTATTTTAAAAATCGAACTCATCATTAAACTAATAAAAGCAGATTATCAAGATTTAATAATATGGTAGATGAACGGGAAGTAGAGTGATAAAATAAATATTGTCATTGAAAATTACTTTAGTTAGCAAGAATGCAACTCATATTTTACAAGCATGTGAGTTTGAAAAGATTCTGAATGGTAGATAATCTGTAGTAACTATATGTGTAAGTGTTTCTTGAGTTCTATCATAACTCCAATGAGATTCCGCATCTAACTTACATAAATTTTTTAAAAAAAAATACTCTCTCTATATTATAAAAGTTTTTTTGAAATCTTATTTGATCCAAGATATAAGGAATTATGTAATTTTTAATAAAAAAATATTTTTTATCCCTATTAATTATCGTCTCATAAGTTAAAAAAAAAGAGAAAGAGATGATAAATTTTTAAAATAATTTTTATTAATAATTAATAATAATAAAATTGAGATATTGAGTTTTTCTTTTAAGATGTAAAAATTAACTTTTCATAGTAAGTATAAAATAGTTAAAAATTCTCACTCTTTCTATGGGATGGATTTAAAAATAAGAATCTTAGTACTTTGGATATTAGATTTATTAAAATTTATTCTAAAAATCCAGATACTTGCATATTAGATTTAGACTTACCCAATTGGTATGAATATGATTTGTTGACGGGATAGAAAAAGTATGAATATGATCTTTTGACTTTTTGTCCATTCCCATTAAGGTTTTTTTTTTTTTTCTCTTCCGATCGGTGTTCTACTGTTCTGCTACTGTCTTTGATTTGGCCAAATACATGCAAAGCTTGTTTTGGGGAATAGCAATTCACACTTACCAATATATGTCAAAAAGTCTGATAGCTTTACTCAGACCGACATTCTTTATTAGGGTTGGGAAAACGTGAGGCTGTCATATACTTTTGAGAAAATTGGAATTTTGGAACAACATACTACAATATTAATTAGGGAAATTACAAATAACACAAGTTAAATAAATTAATTATAAAAAAATATTTAACAAATAAAAGTATTAAAATATAAAATATTAAATAATAAAATTAAAAAAATGAGTAATAATAAATCTTATTTTATAATAAACTTATTATTTTAGTTTTAAAATATAATTTTTTCTATTAATTTTTTTGTCCAATATAAAATGGAATGGAGGTTTAATTCAAAATATAATAATAAAGAAGAATTTTAATTAATAAAAAATGTTTAAACTTAAAATATTGAATAATAAAATTAGGAAAATGAATAGTAACAAGTCTTATTTTGTAATAAATTTATTATTTTATTCTCAAAATATAATTATCCCTAATAAATATGGTATTCCAAAAGTATTCCCATCATTAACTAAATCAATGTAAAAGAAAAATCATTAATTGAGGATAATTTAAAAAATATCTTTAATTAAAAATTCAATGAACTTAATTAATTTTTGTAAATTTTTTGAAATAAATTAATATTTTAAAAATTAATATTACAATTGATATATTTTTTAAAGAATTATACACATAAACTCAATAAAAAAAATAGATTAGCATGGGGGTTTACACCGTGGTGTGGGACGTCATGGCGACTTTTGCTTTCCAATCAGTGTGACTTTCGTTTTTAAATTTTTCTTCTCAAGGCTGTCATCTTTTGCTGCTTTCCAACACACTTTATATTTTTTGTTGGAAACATAATGGATATTATAAAGTCTAGTTTCACCCTCCAATTTGGAGATGAAACGAAAAGCAGCAATGTGACTTTCGCTTTCCGGTGACACTATTTCGACTTTTTCTTCATCTCGTGAATTATTTTTTTAACCCTTATTGCCACTTTCCAATGTTCTTTTAGTACTATTTAAAGAGACCCGACCAACATTTTAAAAATATTTCGCACTTTTTTTATCTTCTCTATCAAAGAAAATTAAATAATCAGTAATAGTATTAATTATATTATATAAATTTCAATTTTTAATTCTCAATACATATAATAAATACATTTGTATCAATATTATTTTTTATGAATAAAATATTTCATAATTACTCGTGAGTTTTAATTTATTATTTTTTTGCTTTTATACTTATTTTATTTTTGTATAAATGACTTATATGTAAACATATTAATTTAATTTAAACCAATTTAAAGATAGTTCAACTATAGTTGTATTGTTAAATCGTAAGTTTCTATTAAATATTATTTTATCCTTTTAAGGATATTTTTTAGTTCATAATATAAAGTATTTTATAGTTATTTATCATTTTTGTTTTTCATTTATTATAGTATTAATATTATAATATATACTATATTTAATAAAAAATAAAATTAATAATGGTAAAATTAGAAATTTTAGTTTCTTTTTTCAGAAATTTAAGAATGTAATAAAAATTTATTAGTATACATGAAAATATTTTCAAATACCTTATAATATAAGGGCCTTGTGGATAGTACTTATAGAACCTAATAAGTACTACATATTATGGTTTATAAGTGCTTTTAGTGAGTATTGTCAAACACATCAGTCTCACCCAATTTACATTTATCATTCACAATAATCACTTAAAAAAACTATTCATCTAAAATTTTTACTTAGCCATATAAAAGTAATTCACCTAAACATATTTTACTTTTTCAAAATTACTTTTAAAGTAAAAATATCCAAATATAAATCATCTTTTGACAAAATTAATTATACTAAAATTAATTCTACAAAATTAATTTTACTTGGAATCAATTGCTTAAAATTTAATCAAAACACATACTACCTCTAACCTAGTAACCCTATCAATTTTCTAAGTTAGTTTCTCTCTCACGGTTTTGGTTTTTGCGAAAATCTATTTCCTCTTATCCTTTGTATACACTGTTTTTCAAAAGCTATTTTATTTTTTTAAGGTGTAATGTAATATTACAAAAATTTATTTTTCTATCCTTACATTTAATCATTTATAAATTATTTTTTGAAAAAAAGTATATGTTTTACTTCATAATTCATTGGCTCAATTTTTCTCTCTTAGCTATAATAATGACAACTAATTGAATTATACCTATAACATCTTAATTAATAAGAGTAAAAATAAAATTTTCTACTCCTTTTTGAAAAATTTATGATATAACAAATATTTCTTATTCTATATGAGATAGTTGCTAATGCTTTATAAAATGAATTGGAAGGAGTAAAATGCATAAGTATCAAATCAAACATTTTCTTTAATGCCAAAAAAAAAATCTAACATTTACTTCTTGAAAATGGAAGAGACATCAATGGGCAAGAGTAAATCATCATTATCATTATTGATAATGAAAATATTCATTTTGTTACACTTGTTGGCATATTTTGACAGTAAAAATATTATAAAGTGTATAATATGTTTTCCTTTTAAGATGAACACATAACCACTATTATTAGATTTGAGTTCTATCTTACTTTTGAAAAAAATATATTACTCATTCTAAACCTTGATATAAAATTTTTTTAACTAAATTATATAGATTAAAAATGAAAACTAAAATTAATTAACTATCTTACTTTTCTTAAAAATTACATGTGTTTTGTGCAAAATGTGTGTAAATTCACCAATTATAATTTAAAGGCCATGTGAAGCACTCAGAGCTTCATATATATATATATATATATATAAATGACTTATCAAATCATATAAATGTAAATATAATAGAATAAGTATGAATATTATATATTTTTTGTATTTTATGATTATAGGATCATCATAATAAAAAAAAGTTGTTATCACTCCGGTGCTAATTCCTCCAATAAGATTATATCATGCTGAATATTTTGGATATTATTTCTCTTTCACCTCATATATTAAATTATGAAAGATCCTTTATTATTTAGAATAAGCTAATCGTATAGTGTAGAGGCATTTTCAAGCATAAGAACCGGTGGGATGGAATGGAAGCTAGAATGGTTGTTCCTTTTTTTTTTTCTTGGTTCAATCAAATTAGGAATGCAAAATCTGTATTAGCAATATTCTTTTCATACCTAACCATTTGTAGACTGGAATTTGGAAGTTACAAGCTAGAACATTTAATTATGTTTAATCTATAATATATGTTCAATTGATTTTCATTTAATATTTTAAATCACCTTATCTGATGGTGTAGTGAAAAAGATTTGTTTTCTAATATTTTTATTAGTTAACGACATTTTATAATAATACTCATAGTAATTTTTTATACCATAATTACTTCTCTCATGTCTTTTATTGACAAATATACTGATTATTAATGACAATGCGAAATTGTTGCAACTATATTAAAAGTTATGCACATAATAAAGGATTCAGTTTCGTTATGTTTTTCATTGATTCAGTTTATTAAATTTAAAAAATATATATATTGGGTTCAATATCAATTAATACTTTTCTCCATTATATCAATTAATATTTTGAAAACCATTTATTCTATTCTAAGATTATATTTGTATCAATATTTTGTTATTAATATTATTTTAATTCTCGAGGGTGCGCGGGAGCAAGTGGAGATGTTTTATGTAGGTCTGAAAATGTTGAATTAAAAAAAAAATCTTATCAGTTATCCCTAACTCCCCTATCCCCAAAAAAATTAATGTCAAATGATATTAATTAAAATTAATATAGATTTGAAAAATAAAATCAAAGTTAATTAATTAGTGAAAAATGATAAAAAAGAATTTAAAATTTAAAAAAAATTGAATTTGACACCAAAAAAATGAAAATCCGGGCTCACCTAAAAAAAGGAAAAAATAGACCTTACTTGCAAAAAAATGAATGAATGAATGAGAAAAAAATGGTACCCACTCAAATAAAAAAGAAAAAAAAAAAGGCCACAAAATTGAAGGGTGAAACCACACTATTTAGCTAATGCACACTATGGCTCCACCATACTTTTAGTTATATATTAATGATATATTACTCTCTTTAGTTCTTCATATAAGACCCAATGATGAAAGACACACTTAGAATATGTCCAAGGAACCTTTAACAATCTGGAAATTGCTCGGGAATATGCGAGAATCGAACATACATGAACTAGATAACAAGAAGGGCATGAAAGGAGGAACATATGAATCTGAAAATTAAGAAAAAAATAATGCATGAAAATAAAAAGAAAATAAGAAAAGATAAATGTATTGGTCAAAGCAAGGCCCTGAGAGAACTCGTCTTTTAGAACCCTAGTTATGAGATGTCACAAAGGGAAAACCACTCCATTTGATAAATCATAGTATTTCTGAAGAACACAAAGGAATAAGAGAAGCCTCACAAAAGAACATAAGTTCTAAAGGAAATTCCATTCCATTAATTTGGTTTGTAAGAATACAAAAGATACCTATTTATAGGTAAATATTAACCCACAAACCTAACCATAGTTTGACTCATCAATGCAAAAAGTAATACCTAAGCAAAAAGAAGCAATTAATTCTAATTTTTTACTCTCAAAAAGTTGGCTCATCTTTAATACAAAAAGGAAGAGAATATGCTGAAATCATATTTCTAAACAAAAGGAAAACAAATCATATTTCTTATTGCATGTTCTTTACTCAAAAAGAAGACAAATTGACTCAAATAATCCTAATAAAAACTAATTAAAACCATTACTTTTAGTGACCACATGAGAAGCAAATGTTTTCTTTAAATTGGCTCTTTCAAATGTGCTCCTTTTGGGGTTTAATTATTAGCTTGTACCAAGATGAGATCCTTCATGCCTTTTGTATTATTTTGGGTTGTAGCTTGACACAAATAAATTGACATCAATTCTTGCAACTTTTGAATTAATCCATCTAAAGTTTGAGTTCCATGTGATGAAGCCTCTTTTTTATGCTCTTGAATTTATCCAAAGTCTACTATAGAATCATGCCTTAAGCATCCTCTATCTTTCGCTCCATCCTTGAAAGGAATTATCCTCGAATCTTCATATTTTACAAAGAAAGAAAGGGAATGATTAAAAGCATAAAATAGGTTATAAGAAATACACTTACCTTTAAGCTTGCTTAATGCATTTTTGCTTTAATTCTTCTATGAACTTGAAGGACATCATTCTCCTTAGGTTGCAAATTTATTTTAGATTTTTCTCTAAGCCTTTGCAACCATAACATTGCTTTGAGGTCAAAAATGTAATTTTCAAGCATTGGTGAAGAACTCAAACTTTCCTTTAAATCAATCCCACTAATATCCTACAGGAAATAACTAGGCACAAACTAGACTTAAATGGAACTAAGGTGTTAGGGGACACATGGGGAATGAAATGGGGACAAGATGTGACCCAAAAAGATTCAATTGAATTCAAAATATTAGAAGGACCTTGGGACACAAAACTTGGACAGATTTGGACATAGTTCAATAAGTTTAAAATCTGGATAGAGTTAACATTGGCTGATGATGCACAATGATAAGATAAAGATGGAGAAGAAATGATGTGAATGAACAACATAGATGAAGACAAATTTGGAGAAATGCAAGACACAAATTTATGACAGGACATTGATGGAACATAAATCACAAGAGGAACACAAATAAACAAAAAACAAGGAGAAGAGAACGAGTTAGATAGGAAGTGGAAAATAATACACTCATGAAGGTGAGATGAAATAAACCAACAAAGAATCCAAAAAGAGACTTGATTTATGGAACACACAAATAACATAGAACTTGGATCAAACAGACAATAAATTAGAAATGAATAGATGATGCAACACACAATGTTGAAGAGATAAAATGTCTAGATGATTGGACTAGTAAAAGAAGACACTAATCTATTAAATTGACTTTCAAGTTGGACTCAAGATGAACTAAAAGACTCATAGAACTATGGACTTTTGCAATAAAGAAAGTGGACTCAAATTACATACGTCAGAAACATAGACAGATGGAAGAAGATGATGTAAAGAAGAAATCAAATGAAAAATGAACATAAAAAGGAAGTAACTTAGCAGAAACAACCAAAAGATCACATTCACTCTCATTTTTTCTCTCATTATTTTTTTCTTTTCTCTTTTCTCTCTTTTTCTTTCTTTTCTCACTCTTTTTGAATTTTTTTTTATTTTTCTGAACTTTTTTCTCTTACAACTCTCATTCTTCTCACTCATGCTTTCTCTCTTTTATTTTTTCTCTGAAGCTCACTCCTCATTCTCTCACAATTTTTATTTAAATGAATACATGACAATGGCTCAAGGGCTTTTTCCAAAACCAAAGAATAGTTTCTTACATGCATACTCAAATCAATGCAATCAAGGTCTCCAACAATCATGTCAACATGCTCAACATTAATGCAATCATAAGAACCAATTTCAATTAGAATCATGTCATTAGCATTACTAGAAATTACATGCTACTTTTCACAGAATTTTCCATCAAATCATTAGCAAGTCCTTTAGAAGCTGCACACAATCATGGTTAATCTCATAAGTACAAGTAACTTCATTCCAGCCATACAAATCATTTTCCAAGAGCGCTACAACATTGCTTTCAATTTGCTCACAAGAAGCACAACTAGAATCAACAAAGCTAACTACCACAGCATGATCAATTTTCTTCATTATAAGTTGCAAACATTTAATCTCATCATCACAATCAACATTATTTGCAACAAAGCATGCATCAAATGATTCATAACAAGAGATATCACTATCAAAGTTTTGAGAATTCAACACAATTAAAGTGGATTCTCTTGTTTTATCATCACTTGTTGAAATGGTAGAAACTTCATCATCTACTTGATCAACTTTCTTCAAGTGGGCATCACAAAAATCTTGAACTGCGGGAACTTCACAATGTTCAGCAACATTTTTAGCTTCGGGAGATTGCTCATGTGAATGAGATGACACAAATTTTTTCCTCATGACCATTTTCATCTCACTGCATATTGCAATGGAAGATTCTCCATTTATAACTAGTCTAGTTTCCATATGTTTCCACCAAGTAGCAGCCTTTTTACTAAATCTAAAAGTACACACATTGCAACTTTTCCAACTCGGAATAATTCCAACATTTAAATGCTTGATCAAATTTTCTTTCCCATTCTAAGTAAACATCAACTTATTTCTCACTATGGAATAATGGGATCTTTAATTTAATATCATTGAAAGAGAAAACATCCTTGTCTTATTTTTCGATGGACTTTTTCAATGATTGTTTGATCATCCCTTTTCTAGGATTTGAAGCGAGACTCCATGCTATCCAATTTAGCATTCAACTAGTTGCTTTGATTATTAAAAGCTTTCATTAAAACTTTAACGCCAATTGCACTTTCTTTTGTTGCTATACTTAGAACATGTAATATTATTGAAAATAAAGAGAAAAAAAATAGGAACCTTACACACTCTTCTCATGTGTTTACACTTAAGAATAATGTATAATTTCACTCATATTTCACACAATAAAATATGTTTTTTTCAATGATGACAAACACTCTGCCTTTTACCACTCAACTTGCTCCTTATAGTATTGATTAACTCCAACAAATCAAAAAGAAGTGTATAATTAAAGTGGAAATCACACAACTAGAGTTCCAAAATTTAAATTCTCCTCAAAAAGGGACCAACAAACAAGAAGACTAATGTGCACAAATAAGGACTTCAAGGGACAAAAAATGCACCAGAATGAGACACAAGAGAATGTGAAGAAATGGGAGAAATATGGGAAGTTGAAATTAGGAAAGGTGGTATGATATTATGAAAGAAAGGAAGAAACAAAAATCAAGATAGAAACAAAAAACTAAGAAGAGAGGGAAATAGGAAAATAGAACCAAGGAAGAAAATGGAAAAATAATGTTTTAGCACAAAGAAAATAGAAATTAGGAAACAAATAAGGAAGCAAAATAGGAAACTAGAATCTAGAAAAGAAATAGGAAAGTGGCATAAACAATCAACACCTTGAAACTTACCAACCAAGTTTATGAAATTTGGAAACATTTTTTGACTTGGTAGACAAGAACTTCAATCTAAGGCAACTAGCAATCTCAAATAATCAAAATAGGAAACTAAAAGGATTGGGAAAGCAATTAGCAATCAATAAATAATTCAGACTTGAAATTCAAGCACCCAAAAAATTCTCTGTGCAAATTTGGAACTTTTTTCAACCATCAATCTTTTTTTTCCCCAATTTTTTCTCCCTTTTTTACCACTATGCCTCTTTTCTTTTTCATTTTTTGTTTACAGTAGCCAATAAAAAAATTTACATTTCTTTTTCTTTTTTTTAAACACTTCTTTTTCTCTCTAATTAGACTTCTTCACCCCCTTTTTTATATGTGCATGAATTCTTTTTTTTTTATTTAATCTGAACAACAGACTTATACAATACTAGACAACAATTATTAAGCATGAGTATTTTTTCAGGGATACAAATATGGGAAAACACAATTTCTTGGCAGCAAACACAACAAATAAAAAAAGGCAGATGGAACTATCGATGGCAAGACAAGAAATTGGATGTAGATGCCACACGTAGGAAAAGGAAGGAGATAAGAATAACAAATCTAGAAAGTGGGTAGAAAGGCATGGAACAAGGAGGAAGAAAAGAAAAAACACACATTTGAAGCTAGCAAATCAAAACTCCGATACTAAATGATAAAAGACTCACTCAAAATGCATCAAAGAAACCTCTAACAATATGGAAATTACACGGGAACGTGCTAAAGTCAAACACACATGAACTGGACAACAAGAAAGGCATGAAAGGACAACCACATGAATCTAAAAATTAAGAAGAAAATAATGAATGAAAATAAAAAGAAAATAAGAAAGGATAGATTTATTGATCAAAAGTAAGACCCTAAGAGAACTCGTCTCTTAGAGCCCTGGCTATGGGATGCCACAAAGGGGAAACCACTCCCTTTGATAAGTCATAGTTTTCTCAAGAACACAAAGGAATCAGAGAAGCCTCACAAAAGAACATAAGTTCTAAAAGAAATTTCATTCTATTGATCTGGTTTGCAAGAGTACAAGAGGTTCCTATTTATAGGAACATATTAACCCACAAATCTAACCATAGTTTGGCTCATTAATGCAAAAAGGAGATCCTAAGCAAAAATGACCAATTAATTCTAATTTCTTACTCTAAAAAAGTTGGCTCCTCTTTAATGCAAAAAGAAAGAAAATATGCTGGAATCCTATTCTTAAATAAAATGAAAACAAATAAGATATATGATTACATGTTCTTTATTAAGAAAGGAAACAAATGCTCAAAACAAAGAGGAAACAAATTGACTAAAATAATCCTAATAAAAACTAATTAAAAATGTCACCTTTAGTAACCATATGAGAAGCACATGTTTTCATTTTTAAGTTGGTTCTTCCAAATAGACTCCTTTTGGGCTTTGATCATAAGCTTGTACCAAGATGAGGTTATTCACACCTTTTACATTATTTTGGGTTGCAACTTGACACAAATAGATAGGCTTCAATTCTTGCAGCTTTTGAATTTATCCATTTAAAGCTTGAGTTCCATATGATGAAGCTTTCTTTTTATGCTCTTGAATTTGTCCAAGGTCTACTTTAGAATCATGCCTTAAGCATCCTCTATCAAGCTTGAAAGTTAAGGATACTCATTTTGATCAATTTGATATTTTTAATCATTCCCTTTCTTTCCATATAGATTATGGAGATTTGAGGATGAATAATTTTGAGGAGGGAGGGAATAATAGAGTAGGCTTGAGGCATGAAACACTTGGAGGCCTTGAACAAATTCGAAAGTATGACAATGAGTTATGAGCATGTGCCAAAACATTAAAGTAAGCCTTGAATTGAGCAACCCAAAAGCTTCATGAATTAGAGTCCATACATATCAATAAGGTTTCAACCTAAAAGGAGTTAAATGTAACAACCTAATTTCAAACACCCCAAATCAACTCCTCCGAACATCAAATGCTCAAAAAAAAACTCTAACTTATGCCAAAATAGCACTGGGGCCAAGCTAGCTACAGTGGCGCTGCAACCATAGTCATACAAAAGGGGTTCATGTTGCGATGCTATAATATCACCACAGCATGAATTGGACAGAAGCGTGTGGCACTATGACGCCCCCTTCTAATATGATATCAGCAATTTGCTGATTTTCGAGGCAAACTTCTGCCACATATAATTTTGTACTGTAATCTCCAATTGACTTAATTCTAACTCCTACAGGTTACTTTTATCTCAAACAATCCATAGACACTAATTTCACTTGAATCCAACTCTATATGAAGATTTTGGGTACCCAAAACCATTTTGGCCACTTTTTGGCCAAAACTCACACCTCAACACCTCTATTTGCCACCAAAGTCAATTTAGCACTCAATGACCATTCACACAAGTCTTATTTGGCTTAATCATCTTGTCCAAGAAGGTTTAGTCTAAGAAAAACCACTCCTCTAAAATTTGATCTCCTTGAACTCCAATTCCACTCAATGTGCTACATGTGCAAAACACACTTATAAGGCCCAAAAACACCCTTGGTCTCACTCATATGGCCAATCCAGCTCACCAACACATGTTTCAACAACAATAACCCATACCGAGGTCCATATCATCAACACACATATAAACTGTACCAAGCACATCAACCATAAACTTGGCATATAGACACATCTACACCATTTATTATCCCTCAATATCATCCACACGATAACATCACTTTACCCAAACATGCATAACCACATACATCTTTATACTCCTAGGATACACATATATACAATGAACCATAACAATCTACTGAGCACAATATCACATAAACTAAGTTACAAACTACCAATTGTACATGAAATTCTGAATGCGAAGAGACTTACGACTCCTTGGTCTTCCGTCAGACTAGTTCTAGAGTCCTTACCTAAAATGTTAGTCATGGGAAGGGGGTGTAAGGTAGAGTCCTTAATTGGGACAAACACACACTGTGAACACCGTATTTTGTCCGGACCTTATAAAAAAATAATAATAAATAAAATAAAAATATTAATTAACAGAAAACAAATGAAACAAATAAATGAATAAGAGCAACTAAATAATAATAATAATAAATTATAAATAATAATAATAATGAAGTATAATGTATAAAAAAATTTATTATTATTAACTTAATAATAATAATAATAATAATAATGAAAATATAATAAATAAAAAATAATAGAAAATTATTATTAAAAAAAAGGAAAAAAAAGAAAAAAAACACAAAAACAGAAATGAAGGAAAAAAATAAATATATTTTTGGGCTGAAATCAGCCCAAGGTGATACCATGAGCCCAAATAAAGGGTTCAGGTATGAGAAAGCTAAGAGACAGAGGGAGCCCTGAGCCTTAGAGAGAGAGAAAAGCAGAGGGAACCCTACAAAGAGGGAGCCGCGTACAAGCTAAGGCACGTAAAGGCATAGAGGAAGATTTGGTCCAGAAGCCCTTAGGGCTCAAGCAGAGGCCGAAGGGACACGAGTGTGAGAGGAGAAGCAAGATTAGGAGAGAATGAGTGAGTAGAGATAGAGAAGAGGAGCGTGATGTAAAGGGAAGGAAGCTAGGGTTTGGGTTCAAGCGTGGGTGCAAGAAGCAGAGCTAGGGGGTGCAGAAACGACAAATTACCTCCCTCTACTCCTCTGTACTAGGCACGGGAGTGTAATAGAGGTGAGGGAGCATTTGGTGAGCATGATTTTTCGGATAGAAGCAGGACAGAGGAGGGCACTTGAAATGGGACCGAGAAAGTAGTCACATGTTCAGTCTTTGGAGGAAGACTACTCGGGGGAGCTCTATAAGAACCAAGTGAAGGCAACTGCAGGAGTAGGATTGGTTGGACATCGAAAAACCCTAAGATGAACCCTAGAGAAAAATAAAGGAGAATAAAGAGAGAATTTTAGAGGAGAGAAAGAAAAACACTAGAGGCTGGAGTTTCAGAGACCGAGAGCAAGAGTTGCGAAGGAGAGTTGAATTGCAAAGTTTGAAAGGGACCATCATTGATAATCTTCATTTTGAAATTCAATCGTTGGGTTGAAGTTTTTTTTTTGTACCTTTTCTTTGCTGCTTTGCCTTCTTCCCTTGCCTTTTACTTGGAAGTCTGTCGATTAAATTTTCTATTTCATTTGATTTGGTCATGATAGAGTTTCTTCAACACTTGGGAGTTCTATTTTAGTATGTAATTAGCATTAAACTGTGTCTGGCAAGTTGTTCTTCTTGTGATGAAAAAATCAATTTTCTGTTCTTTTGAGATCAAGGTTCTTATATCATTCAAAAGCCGTTTTATACCTGGAATATAAATGTGGTTCTCGGTACTCTATTGTATGGCCAAATGCATGAATTATGTACTGTGTTGATTGGGGCTTTTGTTCAGATGAACGCAGGTTTTCTTTTCTGGTTTATAGTTCCTTTAATTCTTTGTATCACTCAAATGTTGTTCTTTAGCATGTTAATATGGTCTGCAGCTTATTACGATTCTTTTGTTCAAGAATGATATTTTTTGCTATGCCTTTGGTGTTTGCTAGTTTAGAGCCAATGGAGTGTTTGTTAGCAAGGCTAACTTCCCAAGAGGGGGGGTGAATTGGGAAGATTAAAATTTTTCTGCACAAAGTGAAGTGGGTGAAGATATCACAGTGTAATGAAAACAACGAGTAAAACAGAGCAAGCTGAAAAGTAAAGATAAGGAGAAGAAGACTCAGTAATTTATCCTGGTTCGGTCTATCCACTTGACCTACGTCCAGTCCCCAAGACAATTCTTGAGATTTATCTACTATACAGCAAGAATTCAACGGGCTTCTTGCTAATGTCATAGTACACGAGTATGCTCTGTTTCTGGAGCTCTCTCAAACACTCTAAGCACTTTCACAATGTGCTTCCAATCCCCTTGTGATTTCCCCTCACAAGTAAATCTATCTTCCAGATGAAGAGTAGATTGTTTACAAAGATATAACTCTCTTGAATAGAGTAGATATAAAGGTTAAAGTACAGATATTGAAGTTGAGAGGGTAAAAACTTTTGAGAAGAAGATTTAGCAGAAATTCGGTATATACAAGTTTGATTCGTTACCCACAACTTCAAATGATGTTATGTTTATAGTTTTAGGTCTCAACTATCCGTTAGAGACTAAATCTATCCGTTGCGGAAGTTATCCAACGGTTACTCTGAGAAACTATCCATTTACCAACCGCATTTAATGTTTCTGACATACTGAAATTCGAATTTTGGTTGGTCAACAGACGAATTTCAAAGGAACCGAAGGTTAAAGCTTCTAACGTAGAAAAACAAAGTTCGTCTGTTCATGAAGTGAAATTCGAATTTTGAAACTTGTAAAATGTTTTCATGTTGTGACATACGAATTTTCAAGAAGAAAGTTTTTCTGTTAAGAATGAACAGTGTTTTCAATTTTCTACAGTGCCCTCGAAATTCGAATTTTGGAAGCCCAAAATTCGTCTGTCCATTGAACGTTCAAAGAGGCACAGTAGATCACTTTCTTCGAAATTCGAATTTTGAAAGGGTGAAATTCGTCTGTCAGAGAGACTCTTTTCAGACTAGCTTCAACATTCGAATGTTACAAGACTTGTCATTCGTATGTTAATATTTCATTTCAACAGACTCAAAAACATAGCTTCTGAAATTCAAATTTTAGTGTTTAAAGTTCGTCTGTCAGAGAGCAGTTTTGAAACTTAATTTATTCTTGATCTTAGATGAACTTTAACATTGTTTCAGATGAATTTCTTCTATTTTCTCAAGTTGTGTTTTGTCTGAAATTCGAATTTTGAAAACTCAAAGTTCGTCTGTCACTAAAAGGCTTCTTTCAATCTTGGATGAAAATTTGAATTTTGGAGAATCAAAATTCATCTAAAAGAGAGACATCTCTTCAGACTTATTCAATTTTAGCTCGAAATTCGAATTTCCAAAGGCAAAGTTCGAATTTCCAACATGACAGTTCAGTTTAAACTTTCAAACTTCGTCTGTTTGTGGGTATTTTTCAAGTAAGCCAAGATTTAACGTAAAATCAAAGTTTGAAAACATCTTTTCTTCAAATCAAAATCTTTTACCCAATCATAACTAAAATCAAAAGATTCTACAAAAGATCTAGCAGCAAATACTCTTCAAATTCTTCACTTGAAGCATTTTGATCTCCTTTGATATCTTCAATCCAAGCTCTTGGATGTTGGTTTGAAATCATCAAAATTCTTGATTCAACATTTTCCCCCTTTTTTATGATGACAAAACAACTCACAAACTGGATTAGTACTTGGGTTTGCTTTCACAAGCTCCCCCTCAACATATGCATAAGATATCATATCCAACAGATTAAGTGAAGAGATTCAAGGCATAAAATATTGCAACTAAGAAGTTCATTCATTTAATCAATGGTTGCAATACATACTTCAATCAAAGATCTGTTCTCAAAACATAAAGAATAATCATCAAAACAAAAACAAAATGCAAGTAAACACAACAAAATACAACAGGAAGATTCAGCCTAAGTCCTAATCAATCACTTCTTCTTTGGCTTAGTCTTCTTGCTGTATGACTTTCCTTTCCCGGATGACTCAGTAGATTTTCCAGCTTGCTTGGTCCCAGTTTGCTTTATCTTCTCCCCCTTTTTGGCATCATCAGAAAGCCCAACAAAGTCCATTGGAGGAGGAATCTGAGAGATAGGAACAGCACGAAGAGGGACAAGAGCAAAAGGAATCTCTAGCTGAACTGGTGCAGGAGGCTCAGCAGGCTCAGGGCTAGGTTCTTCATCACCATCATCATCAGAGACCTCAAGCAGCTCTTGCATTTCCTGCCTGGAAAGAGCTAGTCGAGCTCTCTGTTCCTCTGAAAGCCCATAAGCAGCGAGAGAATGAGAGGCTGATTCAGCTGGAGGAAACATTTCTTCAAGCCTTCTCCTTTGAGCTTGTAGTAGAGCATTGTGAGCAATAGCTTCAAAATCAATAACAGGCACAATGCTCCTTTCCTCATTGAGTGCAGCTTGCAGAAATGGTGAAGCAGATATGGATGCCACTACCTGCTCAACTTGCTCAATTTCTTGGGTGGAAAGGATAGAGTCTTGAGCAACTGCTTCACTAGGCTCAAGAGGGCTTGACTTCTCCAGACCCTCTTCCTCTATGCCATAGTCCAAGGGAGGACCAGGACTTGCCTTATTGCTGGAGGCCTTTAGAGTGCTTTCTGCGCCAGCTGGTTCAGATTCTTGTGCCTCAACATCAGGAACAGGAGAAGCCATTTCAAACGGACTTGGAGGCACAGGGGATGGAGACAGAGTAGGCTCAGGGACACCAAGCTGAGGTGGAGCTGAAGTGGTAGGAATTGCATTTCTTATCTCTTCATAAGCATCAACCACCACTTTCATATTCACAGCCAACTAATGGATCTGATCTTGCAGGTGAGCAAATTTGACATTTTGCTCATCCCGAATGCTGAGAATGAGTGTTGACAAACTGTCAAACAACTCAGTGATCTTGGTTGGCTTGGCCCGTGAGGAGGGAGTGGAAGGAGGGTGAGTAGGCCGGGAGGGAGATGGAATTGGCTGAGAAAGCTGAGGTACAGATCTGCCAGGGGCCTCAGAAGTGCCTTCTTGTTGGAGGGAAGCATCAGCAACAAAGAACAAATCTTCAGATATCCCTGCTCCCTTTCCAACCCATCTTCCTTCATCTCTTTCAATAACCATCCTTTGCAGTTCCTCTTCTTTGAATTCCTCTGTGAGTTTCCCTTTCCCCTTTTCAATGTGTTGAATCCTAGCATACTGCAGGATTCTTGAAATAATTGCTGCATAGGGGAGTGTGGAATCCTTCCTCTGATCCCTAGCCTTTATCATACGATGGAGGATGATATGACCCATATTGATTAGCTTCCCATGTATGATAGCTGTCATTACATGAGCCTCTGCCCCTGGTTATTAGATTGAAGCTTCCACCTTTGTTGAATATGATCCTGGACACTATGTAGTGCAGGATCCTCACTTGAACACTGAGGTCTGTGGGCTTCAACAGATTTATTGTTGGCCTATTCTCCCTTCTTCTGAATAAGGTGTCCAAGATGGTGCTCTCTTTGTAATTCAGAAAGGAGCCACCTTCTTCATCAGCTGTGCTTGCCTCGTCCATATACCCAGAGGCTGTGATGTCAATTTTCAGCCCATCTTGTCCTGGAATTTCCAGCACCTCGTTGAATATTTCATCAGCAAGCCAAATGGTCCTTGATCTCAAGTTGACCTCCCATTTCATTTTCTTGCTATTGTATTAAAGAGAGGCATACCAAGTCTTTACTACCTCATCGTCATATTTTTCAGCAATTTCCAACAGATTCTTGTATCTTAACAACCATATTCCAGCATCAAAGTTGTTAGATATTAAGAATTGTTCCATATTCACACAGTGAGGCTTGATTACCTTTTTGCTGGCAAACTTGGTAGAATATTCTTCTTGGATCTCAGGAGTGCTCCAGAGTGATAGTGTAGTTAGTTGGTACTATCCAGATTCTGTAGAAGAGGAGGAAGCAACAGCAGCAGTATCAGCAGAAACAGGAACCGAAGGTTCTGCAGTTTTTGGTGAGGAGGGTCCTTCTTTCTGTGAATCCGCCTTGGATGATGATTTCTGGCGTTTGGAAGGGGTAGCTTTACTGGATTCGGCCTTTCTCTTGGATTTCTCTCCTTCCTTGGTAGCATATTGAGATTTTACTGCTCTTTTTGGCCAAGTTCCAGCTTTCCCTGCTCCAGGATTCTTGACTCTCGCCATTTCTTGGTTGAAAGTTGCAGAATGTGGTTGAGAATAGGTTTATAGGGTGCGAAATGAAGTTTAAACGGTGGGAATTGACGATTTTTGGACAGGATTTAAGAGGATTGAAGTAAGGATCAGAACAGACTCAGAGGAGTTACAAATAGGGTTGCGTCTATTCAAGAGAAAACCGTCAGTTTTAACGTATGTAACCGTCTGACAGACGAATTTTGAGGGGGTCAAAATTCGAACTTCGGGCAGTTACAAGTTAAACCGTTTAGCAAAGTTTACTGACAGATGAATTTTTATCCTGAAAGTTCATCTGACAGTGGCTTGAATCAAGCAATACAGGCACAACAGACGAATTTTGTTCCACCAAAGTTCGAATGTTGAAGAGAAAATAGTAGGCAACAATCTAAACATCAACCAATAGAAGAATTAAGCATGCGGAACTTCATCTTTCAAGCATTCAATAAGAAGAACATGATTCAACAGACGAATTTTGAACTGGAACTTTGAATTTTTCAATTTTTGTAAGGATTGTCCAACATTTGTTTGTTAAGAAGTGATAATTCGTATAACAATTATGGACAAACATAATTTTGAAATTTTTGTTTTTGAAAATTTGAACTTTTAGGATTCAACAGACGAATTTCGAGGTATCACCGAGAACTGTTCCAAGGCATAACAGGCCGAAGTTCGTCTGTTTGTCAGCTAAAATTCGAATGTTGACCACGTTGACTAGTTCAGAGACACAGTTTATAAAGCAAAATACGTCTAACACACATTTAAAACACGAATTTCATCTTTAAAAACTTACAGAATGGATCCAGAACTTAGGATTTTCGTCAGTTACTTCTCTTTCTGGTTGTTCCACTCTGTAGTGCTCCAATCTTTCAAACTTTCAGCCATTGATTCTCACAAGGAGCACCTGCAACTAAAATTTAACATACTCCGATGCTCAAGTTAGATTTAATTTTAATATTGAAAATTCTAAAGACAGAATTACACAGGAATAACTTACAGTTCATTGGGATTTACTATTCCGAATTCTCTCCTTATTTTGCAATGCCTGTCTTCTGATAGAGGTTTTGTGAGTATATCAGCAACTTGATCCTCTGTTGGGATGTACTCCAATCTGACTTCTCCTTTCAGAACGTGATCTCTTATGAAATGGTGCCTAACTTCAATATGTTTCGTCCTTGAATGCATGACAGGATTCTTGGTGATATTTATGGCACTTTGGTTGTCACACATGATTGGTATCTCTTTCATTTTAACCTCAAGATCTTCAAGCTGCTGCTTCATCCAGATGACTTGGGCACAACAGCTTCCAACTGCAACATACTCAACTTCTGCAGTGGATAGTGCCACACTATTTTTTTTTTACTGAACCATGAAACCAGGGACCCTCCAAGAAACTGACAGATTCCACTTGTGCTTTTTCTGTCAGTTTTGGATCCTGCAAAATCAGCATCAGTGTATCCTTTGAGATCTTCTCCATTGCCTTTTGGATACCAAAGACCCATCTGTGATGATCCAATAAGATATCTAAAAATTCTTTTCACAGCTGTTGCATGGGTTTCTTTGGGGCATGATTGGAACCTTGCACACATACAGACACTGAACATAATGTCAGGTCTGCTGGCAGTTAGGTACAGCAGGGATCCAATTATTCTCCTGTACTGAGTAACGTCAAACATCTTCCCATTCTCACCCATGTCCAGTTTGGTTGCAGTAGCCATAGGTGTTCCCATTGGCTTGGCATTCTCCATTCCAAACTTCTTTAGCAGCTCCTTTAGATACTTGGATTGACTGAGAAAGATACCATCATCTTGCTGTCTGATTTGCAGTCCAAGAAAGAAGTTGAGTTCACCCATCATTGACATCTCGAATTCTCCCTACATTAACTTAGAAAATTTCTTGCAAAGAGCTTCATTAGTAGCACCGAAAATAATATCATCAACATAGATTTGAACAATTAGTAAGTCTTTATTTTCTTTCTTGGTGAATAAGGTTGTGTTAACTTTGCCTCTATTGAACCCCTTTTCAGTTAGAAAATTGCTCAGTCTCTCATACCATGCTCTAGGGGCTTGTTTTAAACCATAGAGAGCTTTCTTCAGTTTATAAACATGGTTTGATTTTGTAGAATCTTCAAAACCTGGAGGTTGATCTACATAAACCTCTTCCATGATATATCCATTTAGAAAGGCACTCTTTACATCCATTTGATATAATAAAATGTTTTTCATGCATGCATATGCTAGCAATATTCTTATAGCTTCTAATCTAGCTACTGGTGCAAAGGTTTCTTCAAAATCAATACCTTCTTCCTGATTATACCCTTTAGCAACCAATCTAGCTTTATTTTTTATTATTGTTCCAGATTCATCAAGTTTATTTTTGAAAACCCATTTGGTACCAATAACAGGATGATTTTTGGGCCTTGGTACTAAATCCCAAACTTGATTTCTTTCAAACTGATTTAGTTCATCTTGCATAGCCAAAATCCAGTAATCATCAGTTAAGGCTTCCTCAGTACATTTAGGTTCAATTTGTGAAATGAAAGCACAGTTTATCATTTGGTCCCTTAACTATTTTCTGGTTTTGACTCTCTCTTGAACATCTCCTATCACTTGATCAACAGGATGATTCCTTTGATATCTCCAAGCTCTAGGGAGTTCTTGAGATATTTCTTCATTATTTTCTTCATCAAACTCTTGTTCCTGGATATCTTCCTCTGTGTTAGCAGATTCAGATATCTTTGGAGGTTCAGTTTTACTTTTATCAGAAATGCCCATTTTTTCAAAGTTGAAAGCAAGATCATCCTCATTGGTAATATGTTTTGAAACAATTTCATTTTCAATGAAAACCACATGTACAGATTCTTCTGCCACATTTGATCTTTTGTTATACACTCTATATGCCTTACTCCTACTAGAATAGCCTAGAAATATACCTTCATTGGATTTGGCATCAAACTTACCCAGATTTTCTTTCCCATTGTTGTGGATGAAGCATTTGCATCCGAACACATGGAGATGGGACATATTTGGCTTTATTCCCTTGTACAGCTCGTATGGAGTCTTCCCAAGGATTGGTCTGATGTAGGCTCTGTTTATGATGTAGCTTGCTGTGTTCACTGCATCAGCCTAAAACACTTGAGAGAGTTCCTTCTCATTCAGCATAGCTCTAGCCATCTCTCCAATAGTTCTGTTCTTCCTTTCTACCACTCCATTTTGTTGAGGAGTCCTTGGTGCTGAGAAGTTGTGGTCAATCCCATGCTCATTGCAGTATTCCAGGAAGTATGCATTTTCAAATTCCCCTCCATGGTCTGATCTGATAGACACAATAGAAATACCTTTCTCATTTTGCACTTTCTTAGCTAAGGTTACAAATGCATCAAAGGTATCACTTTTAGAGGATAGAAACAGTGTCCAAGTAAATCTGGAATAATCATCTACAATTGCAAGTACATACAGATTACCACCTAGACTCTCTACCCTAGAAGGTCCAATTAAGTCCATATGCAGCAACTCAAGTGGTCTAGTTGTGGTAACTATATTTTTGGATTTAAAGGATGATTTAGTTTATTTTCCTTTTAAGCATGCATCACATTCTTTATCTTTTTCGAAGGATATTTTTGGCAGGCCAGTAACTAGCTCATTTTTAACCAATTTAGACAATTGATTCATATTAACATGAGCTAATCTTCTATGCCATAACCAACTATCGTTATCTTGACTGATTAAGCATACAGAATCTAAGGGAGGAAGTTCATCAAGTCAATAGTATAGCAGTTACCATCCCTTTGAGCTTTTAGGATTACTTTGTGATCACTTTTTCTGATGACCAGGCAAAACTTTGAGTCAAACAGCATCCAATTTCCTCTATCACAAGTCTGACTCACGCTCAATAAATTGTGGTTGAGGCCAATTACAAATAGAACCTCTTCAATGGATGTTTCTGGATTTTTGCCCACAATGCCAATGCCAACAACTTTGCCATATTGATCACCTCCAAATGTCACCTTTCGTCCTTTCTTGTCTCTAAGGGTGATGAATTTCTCCTTATCACCAGTCATGTGGCTTGAGCAGGCACTGTCCATATACCATTTGTTGCTCTTCTTAGCTTTAAGACAGACCTGCAAAACAATGTTCATGTTTTCCTTTTTGGTACCCAAATTTGCTTGGGTCTTTTTCGGTCAGTAGATCTTTCCCTAGATGCAGATGCAACTTTAGGAACCCATTCAACTTTCCTGCCAAGTCCTTTTTTCTTTAAAGTGCAGGAACTGGAAATATGTCCCTTTTTGTTACAGAAATGACAGGTAGTGAAAGGACTGCTAGATTGAGAAGCAGGAAGAAAACAATGCAGATAATACTTTTGTCTAGCATGCCTTGGTTGATCATATGTTTCAATGTGAGGTGATGCATTATTTTTCTTTTTATTGCTCTCAGCATGCACAAAATGTCTCATATATGCATTCTGATTTTTCTTCCTAATCTTTTCCTTGACAGCATATGGATCATAGCCAAGACCAGCTTTTCCTTGTGATATTCTTTGGCTCCCCATCAAGGCAAACAACATATCTTTACCTCTAGTGAGCCTAGACATGCTTTTAACTAAATAATCATTAGTTTGCTTAAGTTCATTGCATGAAGTGCAGCAAACAGATTCAGTAATAGGTAAAGAGGAAATTTCAGAAACTATGCTTTGAGATTCCAGCTTATTTATCTTTTTCTTTGCCAATTTCAGTTCTTTAGCAACTTTAATGAATTCATCATGAAGCTCATAAAATGCATCCAGTAATTCAGAATAGGAAGGCTCAGATTCATATACCTCTTCTTCCTGATCACTTCTGCATGAGGGTGTGGCTTCTTCAGAAGCAAGTGCCATCAGACAAATGTTGGCAATTTCATCCTCATCTTCTTCTTCCTCATCTGAGCTGTTGCCCCATATAGATGAGATGTAGGCTTTCTTCTTCTTCCCTTTGTCAGCAACTTTCTTTTCTTTTTCTTGCTTCTTGAGGAATTGGGGGCAGTCCCACTTTATGTGTCCCTGCTTCTTGCACTCATAGCAAGTCACAGGTTCTTTTGCCTCTTTCTTGTTTTCTCCAGCAGCTCCCTTCTTAAAGAATCTCTTGTTCTTCTTCTTGCTGTAGAATCTTCCAAATTTTCTGACCATCATAGCCAGAGTTTCCTCATCCAACTCATCTCCTTCGTCAGATTCTTCTTCCTTTTCATCAGCAGCTTTGAGGGCAAGGCCTTTCTTCTTTCTGTCCAGCCCAGCTTCCTTGAGTGCTTTGATTTTTCCTTCATATTCCTCAAGGCTGCCGAAGAGAGCTGTGACAGAGGCCATTGATTCTCCTCTGGCTTCTTCTATTGCTGTCACCCTCGGCTGCCATTCCAGAGGGAGAGCTCTGAGTATCTTTCTTACTTTCTCAGACTGAGTGTATTCCTTTCCCAGGCTCTTCAGTTGATTCACAATGAGAGTAAATCTCTTTTGGAGCTCCTTTACAGTTTCTTCTTCAGCCATTTTGAAGCTTTCATACTCTCCTATGCATGTGTTCAGTCTGTTCTCTCTGACCCCAGTTGTTCCTTCATGTGCAATCTGCAGAGTATCCCACATCCCTTTTGCAGTGGAGCAATGTAAGACTCTGTAGAATTCATCCTGGTTCAGGGCACTGACTAAACAATGCTTTGCTTTAAAATTCAGTAGGACTCTCCTTCTGTCTTCATCATTCCACTCTGCTTCCAGCTTCTCTTTGTGTCTTCCATCTTCAGTTAGAGCCATTGGGATGAAATCTCCTTTTTCAATGACTGACTAAATGTCAAGATCAATTGATTGGAGGTAGATCTGCATCCTCATCTTCCAGTACCCATAATGCTCTCCACTAAAGCCTGGTGGTCTGTTAGTGTTGTTTCCTTCAAGAAGTATGCTCTCTCCAAAGCCAGCCATCTTTGTTCCTGGACTGTAAAATCCTTTGAATGGGAATCCAGGCTCTGATACCACTTGTTAGCAAGGCTGACTTCCCAAGAGGGGGGGTGAATTGGGAAGATTGAAATTTTTCTGCACAAAGTGAAGTGGGTGAAGATATCACAGTGTAATGAAAACAACGAGTAAAACAGAGCAAGCTGAAAAGTAAAGATAAGGAGAAGAAGACTCAGTAATTTATCCTGATTCGGTCTATCCACTTGACCTACGTCCAGTCCCCAAGACAATTCTTGAGATTTATCCACTATACAGCAAGAATTCAACGGGCTTTTTGCTAATGCTACAGTACACGAGTATGCTCTGTTTCTGGAGCTCTCTCAAACACTCTAAGCACTTTCACAATGTGCTTCCAATCCCCTTGTGATTTCCCCTCACAAGTAAATCTATCTTCCAGATGAATAGTAGATTGTTTACAAAGATATAACTCTCTTGAGTAGAGTAGATATGAAGGTTAAAGTACAGATATTGAAGTTGAGAGGGTAAAAGCTTTTGAGGAGAAGATTCAGCAGAAATTCGGTATATACAAGTTTGATTCGTTACCCACAACTTCAAATGATGTTATATTTATAGTTTTAGGTCTCAACTATCCGTTAGAGACTAAATCTATCCGTTGGAGAAGTTATCCAACGGTTACTCTGAGAAACTATTCGTTTACCAACCGCATTTAATGTTTCTGACATACTGAAATTCGAATTTTGGTTGGTCAACAGACGAATTTCAAAGGAACTGAAGGTTAAAGCTTCCAACGTAGAAAAACAAAGTTCGTCTGTTCATGAAGTGAAATTCGAATTTTGAAACTTGTAAAATGTTTACACGTTGTGACATATGAATTTTCAAGAAGAAAGTTTTTCTATTAAGAATGAACAGTGTTTTCAATTTTCTACAGTGCCCTCGAAATTCGAATTTTGGAAGCCCAAAATTCATCTGTCCATTGAACGTTCAAAGAGGCACAGTAGATCACTTTCTTCGAAATTCGAATTTTGAAGGGGTGAAATTTGTCTGTCAGAGAGACTCTTTTCAGACTAGCTTCAACATTCGAATGTTACAAGACTTGTCATTCGTATGTTAATGTTTCATTTCAACAGACTCAAAAACATAGCTTCTGAAATTCGAATTTTAGTGTTTAAAGTTTGTCTGTCAGAGAGCAATTTTGAAACTTAATTTATTCTTGATCTTAGATGAACTTTAACATTGTTTCAGACGAATTTCTTCTATTTTCTCAAGTTGTGTTTTGTCTGAAATTCGAATTTTGAAAACTCAAAGTTCGTCTGTCACTAAAAGGCTTCTTTCAATCTTGGATGAAAATTCGAATTTTGGAGAATCAAAATTCGTCTGACAGAGAGACATCTCTTCAGACTTATTCAATTTTAGCTCGAAATTCGAATTTTCAACATGACAGTTCAGTTTAAACTTTCAAACTTCTTCTATTTGTGGGTATTTTTCAAGTAAGTCAAGATTTAACGTAAAATCAAAGTTTGAAAACATCTTTTCTTCAAATCAAAATCTTTTACCCAATCATAACTAAAATCAAAAGATTCTACAAAAGATCTAGCAGCAAATACTCTTCAAATTCTTCACTTGAAACACTTTGATCTCCTTTGATATCTTCAATCCAAGTTCTTGGATGTTGGTTTGGAATCATCAAAACTCTTGATTCAACAGTGTTCCAACTAGGAATATGATGTTATTTACCTTAATGATTTAGCCCATAGTTGCATTTCAAGTTCAGGGCTTCTGGATTTCTTTCCATTCAAAATGGTATTATGTGATGTGTTTATGGGATATGCATGTATATGGTTTTAAGATAAAAATGTGTTATTACAATAAAACAAGAAAAAGTTTATTTTCCCCAATTTTACTGCTTAAGCCTTTTTATGCTTTTATACTCCAAGTGGCACCACCATGGGTGTTTGGGTATCAATCAGTTATTTGTAAGTGATTAAATCACTACATATACTGGTTATTTCTCTTTAGAAATTTATTTTATAATCACATTTTAAATTCTTCTCAATATTTTTCTTTTAAATAAATAAACATGTTTTAAGTGGATGTTATTTCTTTCCATAATTCGTGCAAAACTATTTGTTTTCTTTCAAACTTTTTGTCTTCTATGCCTTTTACCTCAAATGGCACCACTGCAGGTATTTAGGCATCAATCAGCAAATTGTGAGTGATAAAGTCACCACATAAGTTAGTTGATTTTATTTTAAAAAAATAAAATAAAAAGTAAAATTGTCTTCAAACTTTTCCTTTGCAAGTTAAAAATAAAATATTGAAGATAATGCGCGTTTTAATCCTATCTTCTAAATTAAAGAAAAAAACAAAAAATATATATATTCTCTCCTTTTTTTAGAAAATGAAAAAAAAAAGAATGATAAGAGTAAGGTGTGGAAATTAAACTATCTTTTGTAAATTAAAACATAACTACCAATTCAGACAACCGTTTTATTTGCGAAATGATAATTCATTTTCCAAACTTCTCTTTTGAAAAAATATATATATATACAATAAAAATATCAACCCAACAACACATATTTATAGTCTAAACTACGTTGACTTTAATCTCTGTCACAGGGTACATAGGTCCCAGATTCTGATTCTGGGTCAAGTCCATCCTTGTAAATAAATAATATTTTCCTCTTATTTTATTTTTCCTAACTTCTCTATTTTCATTTTATTTTCTTTATTTTCATTTTGTCCTTTTCTTTTATATTTATTTTTGCATGTGAATGATTAAAGGGCAATCAAAATAATTTTTAAAAGCATAAAAATTGCATGATTAACTTAAGGTAACTGTTCTTAGGAACAGGTGTTGTGGGAGTACCAAACACCTTATCCACTCACAATCTTACTCTCAAAACCCAACTCTGATTCGTAGACCATCCTTTTCTTTTTCTTTTGGTTTTCCAAAATTTTCCTTAAAATTTTGGTGGCGACTCCTCTTGAATCAGCGTCCGTCGTGGAAGCTGATTTTTCTCTTTCTCATCTATTTTTCGCACCATCCTCATCACATTTCCGGGTGTGACACACACATACTATAATCTCATCAATACCACACACATATGCAAATGATGCAGTAAAATGCCAAATGTCATGAAATGCATGTCTCCCTCCATACGGCTAAAATCATGAGCTAGCTTCATAACAAGACATTTCGTACAAATGATTTTCTTCCAACAGCTAGTGAAGACTGATTTCAGAACTTCTTCAAACTCACCTTATACTAGTGCTCTCGGTTAAAGTTCACACTAATACTTGGATCGTGGTTCTCCTTCCCATTGACCACTGTGAATTTGTAGTAATTTTAGGGAAGGTGCAATCCACTGCCGTCTTTCTCTCCTAGCCATCGGAGAAGATTTAATGATAGGGTTTCCATCCTTATTTCACCCATATCATATCTCATCATATCATGTCATATCATATATCATTATTTTCACTCAATCCACCTTTCTTCACAGTATTTTTGTAGTGGTGATGTTCATGCCATAACACTGTATAATCATCATCATCATCATCATCATCATCATCATCATGTGTCTCAATGTCATGCTATGAAATCATGTAATGTCACATCATCATCATCATATATGTAATTATCATCATAATCATCATCATCTACTATAATGTCTAGTCATGTGTATACCACTATATAAAGAAAAACCACAAACACATATTAATATTATGGTATGAATGGAAACATACATATAATAATCATCATCATGTGTTCATGCCATTACACACATATTAATATTGTGATATGAATAAAAACATGCATTTATACACATATATATACTAACATATAATACATACAATATAAACACCTAGTTAACTCAAGTTACTGACACCACACACACTAGGGCTTAGAGAAGCCTTTGGAGCACCCTTCACAAACTATACGCCTCTAATTTGTCAATCAATCACTACAACATCATAAAACCTTTAATTAGTATAATACACACATTAACCATAATTCACAATCCAACCATTCAAGCTTAACCCATTATTCCAATAGTACTAACACATCCTAATAAGTCTCAATTACATATTCTAACCATAACTATCCACATACATTTCGAATTTCATACTCCCTTTACAATTTCCAACCTAGGGTTCCACTCAAACCCATCACAATCCAACCAAAACTCATACCCTAACCTTCCTAACACTATATAACACTTCTACAGCACTAAATAAACATTTTAATCGGTGTCAAATACAATCCAACTGAAATCCAACATACTCCCATGGATTTCAAATCGAAACCAAAGAGAAAAGTGAGGATGGAAGGTTAGGGATCGCTTACTAACCAATATTAAAGCTTCTAAAGTCTAAAAATCATTTTCTTAGGCCGGATTCTTTGAACCCTAGCACAGCTCCTCTGTTTCTCCTTCATTTTCTTCTCGTCAATCGACTAAAATGGTTTTTAATTTATAAAAATTTGGGGTCTGGTGTCATAGTGGCAAGCAAGTTTGCCATAGTGCAAGACCCTTCTGTCTAAAAAATTTTTCGAAGTTACAACTTGCTGGCCACCGCGGCCTTCTATCACACAACAAAGAGAGGATGAACCAGATTTGAACAAGAAAGGGATGATGAAAAATGAAGAAAAGACAAGAAAGGCCAAACCTTGAACCTAGCAAACCAAAGTTCTGATACCAAATAATGAAAGACCTAAGTGGAACTCATCCAATTGAACCTTCAGTGACTCAGAGTGAAGCACAGATTGTGCTAAAATCAAATAGGACACACAACAACAAGAAAATACAAGATAAATGAACATATTAAACTAGAAAAATATGATAATAAATATGAACAAAAATTCAAGAAATAACAAGGAAAATATGTTTGTCAATAGGATATGACTCTAAGAGAATCTATCTCGTCAAACCCTAGCTTTGGGATGCCACTAAGGAAAACTGCTCCTTCGATAAATCTAAGAATCCTCTTAAGAATACAAGGGATACAAGAGAAAACTCATAAAAAAAAGAACATAAGTTATGAAAATTCACTGACTATATTCTCTGAATTACGAAAGTACATAAGTGGCTCCTTATATAAAGAAATAAGGCAACCAAAACCCTGGGGTAAAAAAATGAAATTAAATAAAAAAATACAAATGAAATAATCATATCTAATTAATCCTAAATAAGGCGCCACAATCTAAATAAAAAAGAAAACAAAATATTCTTCAAATCAATTAAAAGGTGGCACCTCTCTTACTAAAATTAATATAAAATTCCATAACATAAGTTTTAAAAATAGGAAACAACCAAAACTTAATCTCTAAGATACAATCTTTGAGCAAAAGGCCTTATTTATGAAAATTAAATAAAATAAATGAAAATTTCTAATAAAATCATATTTAAAACATCACTATTCATGGTCTTATGTAGAGCACATGATATCTTCAAGTTAACTCTTTCAAATGAGCTCTTTTTGGGTTTGGGTCTGAACCATGTATAGATAAGAGCATTATCACACATTTGGGCTCCTTTTGAGCTATAACTTGGATGAAATAAGTGGGTTTGAAAAATAGCAACTCTTAAATCAATATAGTTAAAGCTTTCTTCATTGTTTTGGGTCTTGCTCCAATTTTTGGGTTTCTCAAGCTTGACAATGGATCTTTGGGCTCCCAAACTTGCTTTCCATATTTTTGTTCAACATCTTGATCAAGTCTTCTAAGCCCTCCATACTCCTCTCTAAACTCTTATAAGTCATGCCTAACTCTTACTCTATCAGTATCCCTTTCTTTGTGCATTTTCTCCTTGTCTTTTCTATTTTTTTAGATTTATCACCTTGTGATTGCATGATCCGAGTGTCATACGTATTAAAAGTGAGTTATTTTGATCAATTCCATAAGGGTTTAACAATCATCCTTTCAATTGAACCATGTGGATTAAGGATGAAAAATAAAATTAGTTAACTACATTAATTTTTTTAAAAAATCACAATGGCTTTCTAAGATTTTTTGAATTTCTTTATCTTTCTCTCTTGAATTGAGCAAGAGTATTTTTTTGTGATGCATAATAAGTATTACATTGTATTTTTAAAATGATATTATATTTATGACCAAATTAAAAGATCTTATATTTAGAGTCAGGGTATTATCTTTGCTTTAAGTTTCTTCTTAAGTTCTTTTGCCCGTATATATTTTGATTACAGCAATTATGATTACAATTAAAAAATATAAAGCATATCATTGATATATTTATCAATAGCCAAGGCAACAAGCTAAAGGACACGTGCTCTGTGCAAAATGTGTCTAAATTTACTCAATATATTCACCAACTAGAATTTAAAACCCATGTACAGCATTGAGATTTTCATGTATTGTTGGGAATCTCGGCACATGTGCAGTGGAATAACACAACAAAATCCCTCCTGTGGATCTGTCAATGTTGCTTAAATCTGTATGTAGAGGAGTATTTTACCTTTGGTGTGTGTCTTTTTTATTCTTTTCACTGTCGGACCCTGGGAATTGATGCGTCTAATCAGCTCCTTCTACCGGTATCTACACAAATGGTGAGTCCAACTCGAACAGCGTGCTAGCACCACTATTCACAAACGTCCCTACGTTTGGGAGTGAAGACTTTCTTCTCTCTTTATGGGCTTCCGTACACTTTCTCTCTTTAGGTGTACAACCACCCACTCTCTCTAGGGTGGGAGGAGACTCTTCTCTTAATTCTATATATAATAACCTTAGTCTCTATCATTATATAGATATGATTTATTATTTGATTAATTTAAATTAATTATTTAAATTAAATCAAATAGATTAGTTTAAATTTAAATTTATCTAATAAATTAAACCTAAACTGATTATCTAATCTAAATCTAGAATCAAATCTAAATTTAATTTATCATATAAATTAAATTTAAATTATCAAATTAGTTTAAATTTAATTCTATCACATAGAATTAAATTTAAAACTAATTCATTTAAATTAATTAAACAATATATATATTTTGAATATATATTTAATATATCAAACATATATATATTTCAAATTTTATAAGATATATCACATATATTTATAAAATTTTTCCACCCTAAATTAAACGTTAAACTCATCAAATCTAGACACATCTTAGATTTAATGAATTTAAACATTTTAACTCAAGTTGGTCCACTCTTGTGTGTGACCCTACAGGCCCATATGATGTTGATAGTGGGCCAATGATATTATTGTATCCACAAGTCACAAGTGGCCTCTAGTAAAATATTGTGACTACCCAAATCATATAAGATCGATGATCCTATACAACCTATCATATAACCCTATCACATTCATTTTATCTCATGATATAAAGGTC
The DNA here is from genome assembly GCA_026686845.1 of Adenanthera pavonina. Lineage (NCBI taxonomy): Eukaryota > Viridiplantae > Streptophyta > Magnoliopsida > Fabales > Fabaceae > Adenanthera > Adenanthera pavonina. Next base: position 981,784 of record JAIVEN010000019.1, on the reverse strand, counting down.
AAATATAAGGCATGGAAACGTCATCCTCATCTTACTTGACCATTACTTTCTCGATCTCCAAGCAGACTAATAGAATAAATGGAAACCATTCCATTCGAACACAGCCATACATTTCTTAGTCTCATTTATCGAGGGGCCCAGATATATCTCTCCATTAATTAGAGGGACAAATTCCATATTGACAATTCATCTTCCTCCACATGAATTCCTCTATACCCGATCATAGCTTTTATTATCCCTATACCAAAGTACAGTGTTCCCCATGTAGGAAGTCATAGTGATCTCAAGTCTAAGAGCTCAGTGACATGGTTGTGTATATGAAATATGCTTATGACTTGATTTATATAACTATCTCATGATAAGTCGATCCAGCGCCTATTCCCTAATAGGTACTTATGATTTTGATTTGTATTTTCATACATAATTAACACAATAATCAATCAAAATAATACTAGTCTTAGTTCATCATTGTTCCCAAAAAAATGATTGACTAGGGATGTTTAGCATAAATGATTTATCCAAGAATATTATTATAAAGAAAAATATGCAAACAATAATAATGTAATAAAAGGAAAAAAAACTCCTTCTTTTTCATAATGAAATACAATATTCATAATATAATTATTAGCTTAGGGTATAATCTCCAACATGTATATCTAATCTAATCATATAGATATGAATATAATAGAATGAGGGTAGATATGATACATTTTTGTTATTTTATAATTATCTAATCATTATAATAAAAAAAATTATCACTCCAGTGCTAATTTCTCCATTCCTCTAATAGTATTATATCATGTTGGGATATTTTGGATATTATTTTTCTTTCACCTCATTTATTAAATTAAGAAAAATCCTTGATCCTATAGAATAAGCTAATCAGATAGTGTGGAGGCATACTCAAGCATCAGAACCAGTGGGATGGAATGGAAACTAGAATGTTTTTTTCCCCCCTGTTTTAATCAAATTAGGAATGCAAAATCTGTATTAGCAGTATTTTCTTTTCATACCTAACCATTAGTAGATTGGAATTTGGAAGCTGCAAGCTAGAACGTTTAATTTTATTTAATCGATAATATATATTTGATTGATTTTCATTTAATATTTTAAATCAGCTAAATAGATGGTGTAGTAAAAAAGATTTGTTTTCTGATATTTTTATTAGTTAACAATATTTTATTATAATACTCACAGTAATTTTTTATACCATAATTACTTTTTCCATGTCTTGTATTGACAAATATACTGATTAGTAATGACTATAAATAACAAATAAAAACAAAACATGCAAATTTTTTCGATGATACTATATAACAATTTGAAATTATTGCAACAATATTGAAAGTTATGCACATAATAAAGGATTCAGTTTCATAATGTTTTTTACTATTCAGTTTATTAAACTTAAAATATATATATTGGGTTCAATATCAATTAATACTTTTTTTCACCATTATATCAATTAATACTTTGAAAACCATTTATTCTGTTCTGAAATTATTTTTGTTATTGATTAACTCCTGTCTTTGATGGATTATCCATTTAATTTAATTTTTTATCATAATATCCATTGAAATTTGACCAAGAAAACTTATTATATATTTGACTTTTAACTTATAAAATTTGGAGTGAATGTGAAGATCAAAAAGAAAAAAAAATCCATCTAAATCATATTGATATATTTATTGGAAATCAAATGTGGTGACTATACCATATTTAAAATCAATTTTCAAGTTGTTTGTATCTAGTCTTTGATGGATTCTAGCGTATCCATTTGAATTAATCTATTTTATTAAGATATCCATTTAAATTTAATCAAGAAAGCTATGTACATCACATATTGATTTGAGTTTGATCATTGGTTGTATATATAAAAACTATTTTATTGGCAGAGGTAAAACCTACTTCAATGATCTTTATAGTGATTTCTATAACTTAAAGGGATTAGTTTTCAATTATCGGCTGGGAATATTTTTTGCGCTTGCAAAATTTTTCTAAAAAATATAATTTAATAATTAAAATATACTTTTTTTATACATCAAGAGGATTTGAACTAAAATATACTATATATAATAAGAAAATTTATTTGCATTAAAATAAATTTATTAATGCTTCATAATATATAATATTACATGTAAAATTTTTAATAAAATTTCTATATAAAATATCATTAAATATAATATTTTTATTTTATTTTGTGGAGACTAAAAATTGCATATCTAATTTATTTTTTTATTTTATTGAGTTTATGTGTATAATTTTTTGAAAAAAATATATATATCTATTATAATATTAATTTTTTAAAAAATATTAATTTATTTTATTTATATAAACATATATTTAAATTATTTTGAAAAAAATTGTAATTTATTTGTGTTAGCTTGATACTCGCTTTGGTATCAAATATAAGTAGAAAAGAAAAAAAAAACTATACACATACTAACATAGTTAGTTATGCTCATTTAATTTGTAGTTAAATTTTTTTCTTTTAAAGATTGCCCTCAATTAATATTTTTTCATTTACACTCATTAAATTAATGATGAAAATATCTTTCAAATTATATACTTATTATTACATAATCCATATTTTTCCCATATTTTGAATTAAACCTCTACCTCAAAATTAGTTATATTTGACATTGAAGAAAGAACTTTTTGGCCTATAAACTACAAATGTAAAACTAAATTGCCAAAATATTATAAGTCAAATATTATTTTCTGAGATTATGCAAATTTTATCTATCAATGTTAATGTCAATGAAATCAGTTTTTTACTTACACACATCTCCATTCAATACAAATTGAGATGTATTACTATTGCTTTTATAATAAAAGGTGGCCACCCTATCCACCTCCCCCACCCATCACCCGTCCCCACTTCCCTCTCCAAACATCGTCCTCCCCCTTTCCAATATAATTATATAATTATAATGAATATAATATAGATATATATATAATATTTATATTTATAATTATAATTATAATATGTTTAGTACAATATAAATGAATATTAAAATAAATTACATTTGGATTTTCAAAATATAATAAAAAATTTAAAATTTTATTTAATTAAATTATATGGATAATTATTTTAAAAGATCTCTATAAAATTATATTTAGTTTAAAAAATATTAAGAATTCTAACTAATCTTATTTATCTTAAATATATGGTCTTTTTCTTTGATTATAAAAATAAAACTATTTTAGGGTACCATGTAGTATTTATTACACATTTTCAAAAAATATCTTTATGTAATTCATTCCAGAAAGAGAGAGAGAGATAGAAATTAAATATGAATAATTTTAAAAAAATATCTTAATTTTCAAAAAACCCAAGTTAGTTAATTAACTTTAACTTGCATTCTTATTCTATATCATTTGGTTAAGATAGTCTTACATTAAGAACCGAATAGTCTTATATTAAAAAAATGAAAACCTCAATATCAATTGAGATAGATGATGAGATGTGGGGAGAACTTTTTAAATATTTTCTCTAATCCTTAATATAAGATCATATTTAATCAAATCATGAAAATTAAGAATTTGAATTAAAATTAGTTAATTACATTGATTATTTTGAAAATAAGACATTTTCTCAACACTGTTCTTATTTAATTTCTTTATCTCTCTTTAGAATAAATTACATGAGGATTTTTTTGAAAATGTATAATAAATGCTACATTATATCCTAAAAGTGGTCTTATACTTATGATCAAAGCAAAATGCCTTTATATATAGGATAAATGAGATTAATTAAAATTATGAATATCTTTTAAACTGAATATAATTTCACAGAGGTCTTTTAAAATAATGATCTTTTTAACTTAATTAAATATACTTTTAATTTTTTTATTAAATTTTGAAAATCTAGATGGGATTTATTTAATATTCATTTATATTGTACTAATCATAGTATAATTATAAATATAAATACTATATATATATAATATCATTATAATTATATAATTATATGGGGAAAGGGGGAGGGGATACCACCTTTTGTGTAAAAACAAAATAGTAACATATCTTAGTTTGTACTGAACTGAAATGTGTCAATAAAAAACTGATCTCAATAACATTAACACTAAGAAATAAAATTTGTAGAATCTTCAAAAAATAATATTTAACTTATAGGATTATAGTAATTTAACTTCACACTTGCAATGTACAGGTAAAAAGCCCTAAAGTGAGTTATTAATATTACTGGAGTTGGTTGTCACAAAATTCCAATTTTACCAAAAGTTTTTGACCCCCTCACGTTTTCCCAACCATGAGAGGAACAACGCCGGAATAAAGCTATCAGACTTTTTGACACATTGGATTATTGGAAAATGTCAATCGCTATTCCCTAACACAAGCTTTAGATATCTCTGACCAAATGAAAGACACTCGCAAAATAGTCGAATGTTGGAAGAAAAAAATCTTAAGGGGAATATAAATGTCCAATGGATAAAAGTCTGCCACTACGTATGAACGTGTGGGGGATGAGAGAGGTAATTACGTCTAGAAATTAAAAGTGAAAAGATCATATTCATACTTTTTTTTTTACCTATCAACAGATCATATTCGTACCAATTGGGGCGATCTAAATCTAATATCTAGATTTTTAAATTAATTTTAGGATATTACTTTTTTTACATGGATTTTAAAAGTTCACGTGAGTTAGTAGATTTTACTAGAGTTATAAAATAGGTCTCGAGTTCAAGAAAAGCTTATAGATGTTCTTATTATAGGTTACCTTTCAAGGAAATCTTTATATTCACAGTTAGATTCAAGATCACATAATTGCAACATATAAGCCACATCATTATTAATTAGATTACCCCTTATTCACAATATATATATTTTAATACTCTACTTCACAGTTCATCAATGATCACATCATTATTAATTAGATTACCCCTTATTCACAATATATATATTTTAATACTCTACTTCACAGTTCATCAATGATCACATTAAACTTTTGATCAATTGCTTTTATTAGTTTAATAATCAGTTCAATTTTAAAATATTGTTTAAAAACACTGGTTGAACTTCAAGAAACTCCAAATGTAGTTGAATCATTATTAAACTAGTTTAAATTAAATTAATATATATTACTTTCACTATTTCTTATTATAAAACATATTTTTGGAAGATTAAGTTTTTAAAATATAAGTCATTTTTTAAAATCTATACATCACTTAATATTTATTTTTTATTTTTATCCATCTTAGAATATCCAAAAGAGTTATAATGGAGAGATTAAGAGAAATAAATTTAAGATAAGTTATAATTTAATAAGGATAATTTTGAAAAAGGATAATTTTTTAAAATATCAGGGTTTTCAATTAATTTTTTAGGTATGTGTGAGGTAAGTAAATATAACTTATAATAGAGAATATATGGGGTATATTGATTATTTTATATAAAAAATAAAATAAGTATGAAAAACACAACAAATAAATCATAAATTAATTTTTATGTGTAATCATTAAATATTTTTTATAGAAAATAATCTATATATTATATATATAAAATCAGAGGTCATAGGCATTTCTCCTGTATTAAAACTATTTTAATGTTAATGAGGTGGACTGCCACATGTACATATGATGTGTACTAATATGAAATGTTGACATGGAATATGGAATGAATCAATACATAATACTACCGCATAATTTCGATTAATCCAGTTTGAATGTAAATTATTTTAATCTAGATTCGATACTTATGCTTTTGTTTGCAATTGAGCTGGATTTTATGTTCCTATCAACTCAATTTGAATTGTTTGACTGTCGTAATCATCAATCTGGATTGTTGTATATCAAATAATTGATGATAAATACTAGGAAAAATTAATTAATGTATAATTAATTTGATTTCTATTTACCATCAAAATACTTTATTGTCTACTTTATTGATTTTCAAAAATTACATTTATGATTTAATATGTCTGAAGTTATTTTTTCAATTTAATTAATTCAATAAATTTCAATTTGTCAAAATACTATAAATCAAATATTATTTTATGAGATTATGCAAATTTTATCTATCAATATTAATGTCAATGAAATCAATTTTTTACTTACATATATCTCCATTGAGTACAAATTAAGATGTATTACTATTGCTTTTATAATAAAAGGTGGCCACCCTATCGACCTCCCCCACGCATCACCCGTCCCCACTTCCCTCCCTAAACACCGTCTCCCCCCCCCCCCCCTCCCTTTTTCCCAATATAATTATATAATTATAATGAATATAATATAGATATATATAATATTTATATTTATATTTATAATTATAATATGTTTAGTACAAGATAAATAAATATTAAAATAAATTACATTTGGATTTTCAAAATGTAATGAAAAATTTAAAATTTTATTTAATTAAATTATATGGATAATTATTTTAAAAGATCTCTATAAAATTATATTTAGTTTAAAAAATATTAAAAATTCTAACTAATCTTATTTATCTTAAATATATGGTCTTTTCTTTTGATTATAAAAATAAAACTATTTTTAGGGTACCATGTAGTATTTATTACACATTTTTAAAAAATATTTTTATGTAATTCATTCCAGAGAGAGAGATAGAAATTAAATAAGAATAGTTTTAAAAAAATACATTAATTTTCAAAAAATCCGAGTTAGTTAACTAACTTTAACTTGCATTCTTAATCTATATCATTTGGTTAAGATAGTCTTATATTGAAGATCGAATGGTCTTATATTAAAAAAATGGAAACCCAAATATCAATTGAGATGGATGATGAGATGTGGGGAGAACTTTCTAAATATTTTTTCTAATCCTTAATATAAGATCATTTTTAATCGAATCATACAGATTAAGAATTTGAGTTAAAGTTAGTTAATTATCTTTATTCTTTTAAAAATAAGGCATTTTCCCAAAACTGTTCTTATTTAATTTCTTTATCGCTCTTTAGAATGAATTACATAAGGACTTTTTGAAAAATATATAATAAATGTTACCTCGTATCCTAAAAATGGTCTTATACTTATGATCAAAGCAAAATGCCCTTATATGTAAGATAAATGAGATTAATTAAAATTTTGAATGTCTTTTAAACTGAATATAATTTCATAGAGATCTTTTAAAATAATGATCTCTTTAATTTAATTAAATAAAATTTTATATTTTTTATTAAATTTTGAAAATCTAGATGGGATTTATTTAATATTCATTTATATTGTACTAAACATATTATAATTATAAATATAAATACTATATATATATATTATATCATTATAATTATATGGGGAAAGGGGGAGGGGATACCACCTTTTGTGTAAAAACAAAATAGTAACATATCTTAGTTTGTACTGAACTGAAACGTGTCAATAAAAAATTGATCTCAATAACATTAACACTAAGAAATAAAATTTGTAGAACCTTCAAAAAATAATATTTACCTTATAGTAATATAGTAATTTAACTTTACGTTTGTAATGTACAGGTAAAAAGATCTTAAGTGAGTTATTAATATTATTGGAGTTGATTGTGACAAAATTCCAATTTTACCAAAAGTTTTTGACCCCCTCACATTTTCCCAACCATGAGAGGAACGTCACCAGAATAAAGCTATCAGACTTTTTAACACATTGGATTATTGGAAAGTGTCGATCGCTATTCCCCAACACAAGTAGAACAGTCGAACGTTGGAAGAAAAGAAGCTTAAGGGGAACATAAATGTCCAATGGATAAGAGTCTGCCACTACGTATGAACGTGAGGGGGATGAGATGGGTAATCATGTCTAGAAATTAAAAGTGAAAAGATCATATTCATACGTTTTTTTTTAACCTGTCAACAGATTATATTCGTACAAATTGGGGCGATCTAAATCTAATATCCAAGCAGCAAGTAGCTAGATTTTTAAATTAATTCTAGGATATTATTTTTTTACTTGGATTTTAGAAGTTCACGTGAGTTAGTAGATTTTACTAGAGTTATAATAGGTCTCAAGTTCAAAAAAAGTTTAGAGATATTCTTATTATAGGTTGTCCTTCAAGGAAATCTTTATATTTACAGGTACATTCAAAATCACATGCTTGCAAGATATAAGTCACATCATTATTAATTAGACTACCCTTCATTCACAACATATTTATTTTAATACTCTACTTCACAGTTCATCAATGATACCATTAAACTTTTGATCAATTGCTTTTATAAGTTGAATGATCAGTTTGATTTTAAAATATTGTTTAAAAACACTGGTTCAACTTTAAGAAAGTCCAAATGTAGTTGAATCATTATTAAACTAGTTTAAATTAAATTAATATATAGTACTTCTGCTATTCCTGATCATAAAGACATATTTTTGGAAGATTAAGTTTTTAAAATATAAATCATTTTTTAAAATCTATGCATCACTTAATATTTATTTTTTATTTTTATCCTTCTTAGAATATTTAAAAGAGTTATAGTGGAAAAAGATTAAGAGAAATAAATTTAAGATTAGTTATATTGAAAAAGGGTAATTTTTGAAAACATCAAAGTTTTCAATTAATTTTCTAGGTATGTGTAGAGTAAGTAAATATAACTTATAATAGAGAACAGATGGAGTATATTGATTATTTTATATAAAAAATAAAATAAGTATGAAAAACACAACAAATAAATCCTAAATTAAATTTTATGTGTAATCATTAAATATTTTATTTATAGAAAATAATCTATATAATATATATATATATAAAATCAGAGGTCATAGGCATTTCCTCTGTATTAAAACTATTTTAATATTAATGAGGTGGACTACCACATGTGCATATGATGTGTACTAATATGAAATGCTTACATGGAATATGGAATGAATCAATACATAATACTACTGCATAATTTCGATTAATCCAGTTTGAATGTAAATTATTTTATTCTAGATTCGATACTTATGCTTTTGTTTGCAATTTAGTTGGATTTTATGTTCCTATCTATCAACTCAATTTGAATTGTTTGACTGCCGTAATTATCAATATGGATTGATGTATATCAAATAATTGATGATAAATACTCGGAAAAATTAATTAATATATAATTAATTTGATTTCTATTTACCATCAAAATACTTTATTGTCTACTTTATTGATTTTCAAAAATTATATTTATGATTTAGTATGTCTGAGTTATTTTTTCAATTTAATTAATTCAATAAATTTCAATTTTTACTAACAGGAAGGCAATCGATAACTTCTATCCACAGTAGAATTAATAATTGATTTGATATTAATTAAATTTATTTTAAATTGTCAGTTACAAATTTAAAATTTGAAAATAATTTAGTACTTGCTTTATATTGTAATAATGAAATAAGTAAAAAAACTGATAAGTAGTATTCCATATTTAACCCCATTTTCACCTTTATAAAGCCACCGTATTGATAGTATAACACAATGTTGTTAGAACCGGACCGGACATTGAACTGAACAAGTCACTGGTTCAAGGTTCAATAGTTCAACCGAGGTCGAACCAGGGTCGGACCAGTAGTGATTAAAATAATATATTTAAAATAAATAATATAAGTTTAAACAAATTTTATAACTTAATTAAAATCTCAAACTAAATAATATTCAATTATCAATATATTATTCACTACAAACAAATTATTAATGAGTTTCATAACTCAATATTTTAATTTAAATAAACTAATATTCATCTATAATCATATTTTGAGTTCAAAATAATAAATTAATAATTTATTATTTATTATTTATTAAGTAAATATATAATTTTTAATAGTTATATATCATAATAATGCTTATATAATATTATAATATATAAAAAATATATTTTATACTAAAAATGATGCTATTTTATCTTAAAAATAAAAAAGAAGTTTTTAAAAAAATTTGAAAAAAAATAAATCAGAACCGGTTCAAACCGGTTCAGGATCGGTTCAGAACCGGTTCTACCGGTTCAAGGCCGGTTTCACTTGTTTTGGACCGGTTTTCACCGATTATGAACAGTACCGGTTGACTACTATGACCGGATCGCACCAGGGACCGGTTCCCGGTCCGACCGATCGAACCGGCCGGTCCGGTCCAGTTTTTACAACAATGGTATAACATATTATTGTGAATATTGTAAGCAATTTCAATTGTGAAGGAAATCATTGTATTCATCCAATGAAGGGGATTAATATTGATTCAGGCTGGAAAAAATGATCAATATTGTCTATTTATGATTCTATCTCTATAAATAGTTCTTTTGTCATCCTCCAAAAATCTCATTTCTTTACTATGTTTTTTTTTTTGCTACATTTCTGATGGTATATACAAGAGAAAAACTATGGAATAATGTCCACGCACATTCTTAAGAATGAGCATAGATGTGATGAATGATTTCCACACTGGAATGCCATCAGAGGAATATGTAGGTGAGCTAAAATTGTTTCTAGATAACATTTTGTTAATTTTAATTTCTGAGCCACTAATCTTCCCGAGAATGATATTTTAGTGTTTTTCTATGAAAAAAAATGAGAGGCCAATAGAGATGGTTGAAAAACTATGGAATAAAAATTTGGTAAATGATGAAGCTTAAGATTGAATCTAATTGATGAATTTAGATTTTTTTTTTTGGAAGTTGTTTCTACAAGTTGATATGATTATGCACAATTCGTAGACAATGATAAGGAATGTGGACTAAGGAATTTTGTATGTAGCAAAAACCCAGAGATTATGCATACTCTCCTTTCTACCAAAGTCATTTCCTTGTCGTTTTTTTGTCCTGAATTTAATTCCGTAGGATAGTTATACAATTTCAAAATTTTGTGTTAAAAAAGGTTTAGGACAATGAATTCAATCTCATTATCCATATCAAGAGAAATACACATTGTGTGTCACAAATTGTAATTTGTTGATAGATAATGGCTCTTACATTTTCAAATAGATTCGTATTTGGTAAATGTCGCACTTGAAAAAATGCGATGAAAGAAAAAGAACAAATCGAGTTTTCTAGTGAAAATTGACTTGTGAGGAGTTACCACCAAAATTTTGAGGGAAAATCTTGGGAAACCAGATTAGGAAGAGAAAGGACGGTCTACATAGTCAAAGTTAAATTCGAGAGTCGATTGTGTGTAGGGAAGGTGTTAGGCACCCCATAACACCTGTTCATAGGAATGGTTACCTTACGTTAATTGTACAAATTAATATGGCTTTAAAAGTATTTTGGTTTTCCTTTTATCATTCATATGCGAGAATAAGGGTGGAGAAGAATTTAAAAAAATTTGCAAAATTTGAAAAGCTTAATAAGGAAAATAAATTAAATTAGAAATTAAGAAGATTTAGAAAAAAAATGAGGAAAAGGAATTTAAGGAAATAAATTGAAAAATATTTGTTTATTTACAAAGGCGGACTTGACCCAGGATCAGAGCCTGAGGCTTACGTACCCTGCAATAGGGATCAAAGTTCATGTAGTTCGGGACTAGAAATATGTGTTAGTTGGTTGATATCTTTTATAGTTTTTTGTAATAAGAGAAAGTTATATGAAAATAATTTAACTTTTCGCAAATAAAACAATTTTCTGAGATTGAAGTGGTGTATTTTAATTTGTAAAAGATAATTTAATTCCACTTACTTACTCTTATTTTATTTTGTTTGAAAATATTTTTTTTGTTTTTCTTTGATTGAGATATCATCAGATTTATTATTATTATTATTATTATTATTATTATTATTATTATTTATTTTTTAGGAAAATCAATCTACCTATTGCAAACTTGCAGTTGTGCCCAATAAACTGATTCCTTAAATACATGCGAAAATTCTAAACCTTGCGGCATAAAGGCTCCATTATAATTTTAAGACGATAATTTAAGAAATACTATTATTATTTATAATAAAGCTTAGAACTTGTTATATTATTATTATTATTATTCGTTCTTTATCAAATAGAATTATTTTCTTTGAAGAAAGTTCAACTGGTATGTATGCGTGGATTCACAATCTTACTTAACAACACAGTTAACCGGAATACCTGCGTGGGTTCTGGAAACCTCACGTGGTGTGGTTACTAAATCATTTATTTCTATTATTTATTCTATTAATTTTTATTTTATTTGTTTTTTTATGAGAAAATAAAATTTTGGAGAGAAAGGTCATTAGGACCTATTATACATATACCTTTATAATACACTCGTGCAACCCCGTGGGTTCACACAATGTGATTATTTTAGGGGTCTGCAAAAGTTCTAAAAATCTTCATGACCAATTTTAAAAGCAAATAAAAAACAGATATTATGCCAAATATTTACAAACATATAGGATTTTGTGATAATGCGTGTTATTGTACAAATTCAAGTGATAGTTCTGATCTACTACAATAAAAGAGTTGTATAAAAGATGGGAAAAAGGATCAAACTATTATGTTTTGTTCTCCACTCTCCCCCTTTGCTTTGTTGATAAGGGCTATTTCTCTCTAACTTGATCCATGCTCCTATGCCAAAAGCTTTTTCATTGGTTTCCCCCTTGGCATCCACATTGCTCATTGACTCCTTTTTTATCCTCTTTGAAGGCCAGAATTGAATTCTCATGATGAAGATGCAAAAGACAAATAAGAAACAAGAAAATTAGCAATGCATTTTCATGGCTAGACAACAAAAGTTACCAATGACAATAGTAAAATTATCAAAGAAGCTTTTGGAAACCTCAATTCAATCCGTTCACTTTTGCAAAACCTAGAGGGGATATACAAGAGCTAAAACCAATATCCTTAGCCCTCCAAGCTATTTAAGTCATATGTTTGACCAGGTTTAAACTAAAGAATCTAACCTTTATAATCAGACCACACAACACATGACCAACTAGTTTGTGACATTAAGAGCACAAGCTTTTCTTACGCACAAGGGGTACAACAAGGAAGAATCAGAAATAGGAAAACAAAGTATAACCATGAGCCAGCAAGCAATCTGCCTTCCAACTTACTTTAGCCTAAAGACATAGCCATTTGGTTCCATTTTTGAGTGGAAGCCAACAAAACTTCACGGAATATGCGAAACATAAATAAGCACTTACTTTCAAACTTAACAAAACTCATACAATGGATTAAAGCGCAATAACCCAGCACTATATCACATGGGTTTTCAAAACTCACAACAGTGGTTCCTTCACAAGTTTGGAACAGCGCCCACATGAAGGTATCTAGTGACGAAGATTTACGCAGTAAGACAAAACCATATGAAGTAATCTTTGTGCTTAAACTATTTGTCATCACCACTTCCAAGCCCAAATCAGGACATCCATAAGCAGTAAGTTAAAACCAGATTTTTTCCATAGAAAACATATTCACGTGATCAGTTTTAAACCCAAACTCAAGCTACGTCGTGTAGCAATTAACACAAAACTCCATTCTTTTCTTTATGGGAAAACATAATAATACAATCACTCAAGAGTTCAATGGCAGTCTACGCATATGCAGAGCAAAATATAGACATGTATGACCATTTATTTTGAGCTCACACCCAAATCTATATGTCACAAGCAATCAACGATTCCATTAGGTGTATGGTTGCATAAGTCCAGAGTTATCAATCAGGCATTGACTCTTACTAAGCTTGTCACTGTTCTCATGTAAGTTACATCTCATACAAGTGTTTTGTCAAGCATTTCATGTGCAGACTCTAGAAAAGCAAAGAGTATGATCACTCTAAGTGCACAACATGCCAAACAATACTTATGCATTTCGGTTAACCAATCATCAATATTACAGCAAAGAGGAAACCAGAAAGAGCAAGTAGACATTACCTTTGTGCTTGCCCAAACTCCCTTTGCTATCGTGATCTATCTATTCGGTTGCTCCATTTTTTATCCAAACCGTTTGCTTCTCTTTTCACCTTCGTGCTCATCTTCCTTGCTCAGGTTTTGACCATATCCTCTATCTCTCTGGCTCTCGTGTCCAGAGCCATCATGCTCTACCTCTATATCCCTCCTTTTCGGCCTCTCTTCGTTTTCGGCCTCCTCTATTTTCAGTTCAGATTGAAGTTCCTTCTCGCTCTCGGTCTCCATCGTGCCCTACCTCCTTCAATTTTCTCTCACAGTTCTGCCTCTCCTTCCAACTCCATCTGCTCTAATTTTCTTTGATCCTTCAGGTTTTTCTCTCCTCCCAATCTCGTGGCTCCCTCCGTTCACCTTCGTTCTGCTCTCTTCTTTTTCAATCAGCCATCCCTTCGGTCTTTTCTTGCACGTTTCCTCTGCTTCCTCTTGTCGTGCACATCTCCCTCCTTTCTTTTCATCCTTCGCTCAGCTCCAATTTGGCTCCCTCTGTCTCTTTTCCTCTCTGGTGCCTGCTTTTGGTCTCGCCTCTTTACCCATGTCAGACTTCCTTTGCTTTTCTTTTTGTCTCTTTGCCTCTCACGCTACCTCCTTCCTCTTTTCTTTTTTCACTTGCGGCTTCATTTCTGCAACTCCCTCCATTCTTTTCAGCCTTTTTTGTGCCTGAGTCCTAGGACTTAGGTATTTTGGGGCTCAGCCCCCTTTTTTTAATTATAATTTAATTATTTTATTTAATTATTATTTTTTTATAAGTATTTTGAGTTTTTTTTAGATTAGGTATCTGAAAAATCAAAATAAAGGGATAGAATTTTTGAAATTCTTAAAAAAGTTTAAATTTGAAGAGTAATCTTTCTGGAATTTATTCTACGGTTTTTTATTCAAATTAAAGGAAAACTCTAATGAGAATTTTTTGTTTTTATATTTTCCTTTTGAAGGTCCTAAAAAAAAGGATTGGATTTGGAGAATATACTATTACTTATTATTATTTATATTTTTTTATTTTATAAAATTTGCATTAAAAGGAAAATTTGCATCAATTTTTAATTACATGTTTTTTTAATATATAAAGACCAGACAAAATGAGATATTCACAACAAACGTTATAATGTATGAAAAATATGAGTTTTGAATATTTCAAAGTCAATCACTCTCACTGTCTCACAATTAATTAAGCCTCATCCCTATAAATTCATCTACATAGGAGATTCTCTCTCTCTCTCTCTTCCTTTCCTCTTTTCTTCTTCCAAAACATTGGAGATTTTGTAATACCTACGATTATAGTGGGATAAGATATTAGGTATCGTTATTTAATATAAGAAATTTGAAATAAGAATTAGGCATATTATTTTTAGATCTACTCTACTTTTACCTCAATTAAGAATAAAATTTGCACATTAAAAACATGATTACCATGTCCTTATCTATATTTATGCAAATTAGTGTGCCTATTATGATAGGGAACCAAGTGATATTAATTGACGAGTAGAATTTACACATTAAATTGTACATAAGAGAAATGAAAGCTAATTTTGAAATTGATTTACTCAATCCGTGCATATTACTTGCTATTTATTATAGTAATTTGTATCCCAAATCCATGTAGTGTCTATTGTAATCTGTAATCCTTACACTGAAAAGTTGATTTGTTGAAATTTGTACACTTTCAAAATTTAATCAGATTGAATGGCTTATTATAAGCGCTAATTAAGGATAGGTCCACAATATTAGTTTTTAAGTAATATTAAAATCAAAAAAAGGATTAATTAATTGAAAAATTAGGATTACGTTAAATTTCAACACATAATTTTCAAATAAAATATTGAATAGGTAATAAATTGTCAAATGAATTCAAAAATTGAATAGTGGGTCAAATTATAATTGATTTTTAAACAAATTATAACAATTTCGAACAAGCAAATTAAAATTTTTCCTAATAAAGTAATAATCATATATTTAATACAGTAATAATTTATTCTAACTTAACTTTTTTCTTTATTTTTATGTCATATTTCTCTTTTATCTTTTTGATATTTGAAAATATTTTATAGCAATATAATCTAAACCGAATTTTAGTTGGACACTTGTATGAAAGAGTCAACCCAACTTGTATGTCATTGTGTCAGGGTTAAATAGGCCAACACATTATTAAAAGGGAACCATTCAATACCAAACACTTGATTCAATTTGTAAGAAGTTCTACCACCTTAATTTGAGTACTCGAGTTTGAACTCTAATAATACATTTGTATGAAATATTTGATGGTAAAATTTGTTGTCCAAAATGATCTTACCTAACTTGATTTAGATTATTCTAGATCTCAATAAATTTTTTAATTGAAGTGAAATAGGTTTAGGATACCAAACACGTGCGTATAAAAAAGTTAACCATTCAATACAAATTTATTATTTGGTCAAGTTATTCATATTGTCTTATGGTATTTTTTAACTGGTAAATGAAGAGTTTTCAAAGTTAATTTCTATTATGAAGTAATAATTTTAAATAAACAATAAATGAGATGATTTTTAACCGTTATTAAATAATTAAAAAATTGAAATAAATATTATAAAATAAAACATTTATATTTTTTTTTACGATCAAATGAAAACAAATATATCAAACTTTGTAATTTGTTGACAATTAATCAGATATGGTTTGGAATAGTTGGAGTTATTGACCAACTAATTGTGATATCAGATAGGACAAGGTTCATATATGGATCTAAAGGTAATGGCATAGGGTGGCCTCTTAGTTGCATAAGGTTCTTATTATCTATTATCTATTAATTTTTATTAGTTTATTAGTTAATATAGTATTCATTAGTTAGTAACTATATTGATAAATATTATATCTTTTGTTGATTATAGATGATGATAAGGAATTCATATTAATCTACCAGTTTTAACAAGAAATTTTCAAATTACATAAATCACAAATGCTAAAATATTTTTTGTTAGACAAAAATATTAAGTTTAATTTATTGACAATTATTACCCAACTCAAAATTAAAATTTTTAAAGAACTAATATTAATGTAAAATCTCAATATCAATACATGATTTGCCAATGATATGAAAATTTATATATGATTAATGTAAAACCTTGATATCATTATATGATTTGTCAATGATAGAAACTTGAGAGATGTTCTAAAGCTACAAAATCCTTCTTCTGTTCACATTGTTGAATCAAGAAGTTTTGATGATTCCAAATCAACTGTCAAGAACTTGGAATGAAGATATCAAAAGAGCTCAAAGTGTCTCAAGTGAAGAAAATCTGAGTAATCATTGCTAGGATTGTTGTAGGATCATTTGTTATGGGTAAAAGACTTTGATTTGATGAAAAGATGTTTAAAAACTTGATTTTATGTTAAATAATGAAATATTTGAAAAATACCCACCAACAGACGAACTTTGAAAAGTTTACATTGAACTGTCATGTTGGAAATTCGAACTTTGGCTTTAAAAATTCGAATTTTGAGTTAAAACTGAATAAGTCTGAAGAGATGCCTCTCTAACAGACAAATTTTGATTTTCCAAAATTCGAATTTTCATAAGTGTCTGAAAGAAGCTGTTGAGCAACAGACGAACTTTGGGATTTGAACATTCGAATTTCAGACAAAATAAAATTTATGAAAACTAAAGAAATTCGTTTGAAACAATGTTAAAGTTCATCTGAAATCAAGATCATATTGAGTTTCAAAAATTGCTCACTGACAGACGAACTTTGAACATGGAAATTTGAATTTCAGAAGCTAAAGTTGTGAGTCTGTTGAAATGACATAATGACATACGAAGGACAGTGTTTACAAATTCGAATGTTGAAGTAAGTCTGAAAAGAGGTCTCTTTGACAGACGAACTTCACTCTTTGAAAATTCGAATTTCAGAGTAAATGAACAACTGTGCCTTTTGAGCCTGCTACAGACAGAAGAATTTTGGAGTTCCAAAATTCGAATTTCGAGGGCATTGTAGCAAATTGAAAACACTATTCACACTTAACAGAAAAACTTTCTTCTTGAAAATTCGTATGTCACAACATGGAAACATTTTTCTAACTTTCAAAATTCGAATTTCACTTCATGAACAGACGAACTTCGGTATTTCAACGTTGGAAGCTTTAACCTTCGGTTCCTTCGAAAACTTAAAGCTCTCAAGGAAGTTGGACAAGCCAGAAAGAAGAAAGGCCTTGCTCTCAAAGGTACTGAAGAAAAGGAGGAAGAATCTGACGATGAAGAGGAGCTAGATGAAGAAACTCTGGCTATGATGGTCAGAAAATTCGGAAGATTCTACAACAAGAAGAGAAACAAGAAATTCTTCAAGAAAGGAGCTGCTGGAGATAGCAAGAGGGAACAAAAAGAGCCTGTTACTTGCTATTAGTGCAAAAAGTAAGGACATATCAAATTGGATTGTCCACAGTTCCTGAAGAAGCAAGAGAAAGAAAAGAAAGCTGCAGACAAAGGTAAGAAGAAGAAAGCTTACATCTCATCAATATGGGGCAACAGCTCAGATGAAGAAGAAGATGAAATTGCCAACATCTGTCTCATGGCACTTGCCTCTGAAGAAGCTGAAATTCCATGCAGCAGTGACCAAGAGGATAGGGTATATGAATCTGAACCTTCCTATTCTGAATTACTGGATGCATTTCATGAGCTTCATGATGAGTTTATTAAAGTTGCTAAAGAACTAAAACTAGCAAAGAAAAAGATTAATAAACTGGAATCTCAAAGCAACATTTCTGAAATTACCTCTTTACCTACTGGTGAATCTGTTTGCTGTAAATCATGCAGTGAACTGAAGCAAACCAATGAATATTTAGTGAAAAGCATGTCTAGGCTTACTAGAGGAAAAGATATGTTGTTTGCTTTAATGGGGAGCCAAAGAATATCACAAGGAAAAGCTGGACTTGGCTATGATCCATGTGCTGTTAAAGAAAAGATTAGGAAGAAAAATCAGAATGCATATATGAGACACTTTATGCATGCCAATGGAAATAAAAAGAAAGATCATATGTCACCTCACATTGAATCATATAATCAACCAAGGCATGAAAAACAAAAATATTATCTGCATTGTTTTCTTCCTGCCACTCAATCTAGCAGTCCCTTTACCACCTGTAACTTTTGTAACAAAAAGGGGCATATTTCTAGCTCTTGTGCCTTGAAGAAAAATGGACTAAACAGAACTATTAAATGGGTTCCCAAAGATACATCTGTATCTAGGGAAAAGACTACTGACTAAAAAGGATCCAAGCAGATTTGGGTACCTAAAAAGAAAACTTGAACTTTGTTTTGCAGGTCTGTCTCAAAGCTAAAAGGAGCAACAAATGGTATATGGACAGTGCTTGCTCAAGTCACATGACTGGTGACAAGGAGAAGTTCATCATCCTTAGAGACAAGAAAGGAGGAAAGGTGACCTTTGGAGGTGATCAATATGGCAAAATAGTCGACATTAGCATTGTGGGCAAAAATCTTGAAACATCCATTGAAGAGGTGCTGTTTGTGATAGGCCTCAACCACAATCTGCTGAGTGTGAGCCAAACATGTGACAAAGGAAATTGGGTGCTGCTTGACTCAAAATTTTGCCTGGTTATCAGAAAAAGCGATCACAAAGTAATCCTCAAAGCTCAAAGGGATGGTAACTGCTATACTATTGATCTTGATGAACTTCCTCCCTTAGATTCTGTTTGCTTAATTAGTCAGGACAATGATAGTTGGCTATGGCATAGAAGATTAGCTCATGTTAACGTGAATCAACTTTCAAAACTGGTTAAGAACGAGTTAGTCACTGGCCTGCCAAAAATTGCTTTTGAAAAGGATAAAGAATGTGATGCATGCTTAAAAGGAAAGCAAACTAAATCTTCTTTTAAATCTAAAAAAGTAGTCACCACAACTAGACCACTAGAACTACTACATATGGATTTAATTGGTCCATCTAGGGTAAAGAGCATTGGTGGTAATCTGTATGTGCTTGTAATTGTAGATGATTACTCTAAATTTACATGGACACTATTTCTTTCCTCTAAAAGTGATACCTTTGATGCATTTGTAACCTTAGCCAAGAAAGTACAAAATAAGAAAGGTATTTCTATTGTGTCTATCAGGTCAGATCATGGTGGAGAATTTGAGAACTCATATTTTCTGGAGTATTGCAATGAGTATGGAATTGATCACAACTTCTCAGCTCCAAGAACTCCTCAACAAAATGGAGTAGTAGAAAGGAAGAATAGAAACATTGGAGAGATGGCTAGAACTATGCTGAATGAAAAGGAGCTATCTCAAGTGTTTTGGGCTGATGCAGGAAATACAGCAAGCTACATCATAAATAGAGCCTACATCATACCAATCCTTGGAAAGACTCCATACAAGCTGTACAAGGGAAGAAAGCCAAATCTGTCTCATCTCCATGTGTTCGGGTGCAAATGCTTCATTCACAACAATGGGAAAGAAAATCTGGGTAAGTTTGATCCCAAATCTGATGAAGGTATATTTCTGGGTTACTCTAGTAGAAGTAAGACATATAGAGTTTTTAATAGAAGATCTAATTCAGTAGAGGAATCTGTGTATGTAGTATTTATTGAAAATGAAACTGCTTCTAAACATGTTGCTGATGAAGATGATCTTGTTTCAAACTTTAAAAAGTTAGATATTTCTAATGAAGGTATAATTGAACCTCCAAAAATATCTGAATCTGTTGATATAGAGGAAGATATTCAGGAGAGAGATTTTGAAGAAGAAAATAATGAAGAAACATCTCAAGAACTCCCTGGAGCTTGGAGATATCAAAGGAATCATCCTGTTGATCAAGTGATACAGAATGTTCAAGAGAAAGTTAGAACCAGAAAATAGTTAAGGGATCAAATGATTAACTGTGCTTTCATCTCACAAATTGAACATAAATGTACTGAGGAAGCCTTAACTGATGGGTACTGGATTCTAGCCATGCAGGATGAATTAAATCAGTTTGAAAGAAATCAAGTATGGGATTTAGTGCCTAGACCCAAAAATCATCCTGTCATAGGTACCAAATGAGTTTTTAGAAATAAACTTGATGAATCGGGATCAATCATCAGAAACAAAGCTAGACTGGTTGCTAAAGGATATAATCAAGAAGAGGGTATTGATTTTGAAGAAACCTTTACTCCAGTAGCTAGAGTAGAAGCAATTAGAATTCTATTAGCGCATGCATGCATGAAAATTATTTTGTTATATCAAATGGATGTAAAGAGTACTTTTCTGAATGGATATATCATGGAAGAAGTTTATGTAGATCAACCTCCACGTTTTGAGGATTCTACAAAACCAAACTATGTTTATAAACTGAAGAAAGCTCTTTACGGTTTAAAACAAGTCCCTAGAGCATGGTATGATAGATTGAGTAATTTTCTAACTGACAAGGGGTTTAACAGAGGAAAAGTAGATACAACTTTGTTCACTAAGAAAGAAAACAAAGATTTACTGATTGTTCAAATCTATGTTGATGATATTATATTCGGTGCTACTAATGAATCTCTTTGCAAGAATTTTTCTAAGTTAATGCAGGGGAAATTCGAAATGTCTATGATGGGTGAACTCAACTTCTTCCTTGGATTGTAAATCAGACAGTGCAATGATGGTATCTTCCTCAATCAATCCAAGTATCTGAAGGAATTGCTAAAGAAGTTTGGAATGGAAAATGCCAAGCCAATGGGGACACCTATGGCTACTGCAACCAAACTGGATATGGATGAGAAAGGGAAATTGTTTGACATAACTCAGTATAGGAGAATGATTGGATCCCTACTGTATTTAACAGCCAGCAGACATGACATTATGTTTAGTGTCTGTATGTGTGCAAGATTCCAATCATGTCCCAAAGAAACCCATGCAACTGCTGTGAACAGAATCTTCAGATATCTTATTAGAACATCACAGATGGGTCTCTGGTATCCAAAAGGCAATGGAGAAGATCTTAAAGGATACACTGATGATGACTTTGTAGGATCTAAAACTGACAGAAAAAGCACAAGTGGAACTTGTCAGTTTCTTGGAGGATCCTTGGTTTCATGGTTTAGCAAAAAGCAGAACAGTGTGGCCCTATCCACAGCAGAGGCTGAGTATGTTGCAGCTGGAAGCTGTTGTGCCCAAATCATCTGGATGAAACAGCAACTGGAAGATCTTGAGGTTGAGTTGAAAGAAATACCAATAATGTGTGACAACCAAAGTGTCATCAAGATCACAAAGAATCCTGTCATGCATTCAAGAACAAAACATATTGAAGTTAGGCACCACTTCATAAGGGATCACGTTCTGAAAGGAGAAATTAGATTGGAATACATCCCCACAGAAGATCAAGTTGCTGACATCCTCACAAAGCCTCTATCAGAAGACAGATATTGCAAAATCAGAAGAGAATTGGGTATGGTAAATCCTAATGAACTGTAAGTAAATCCTTGTGCAATTCTGTTTTTAAATCTTTCAACATTGAATTAATTCTAACTTTAGCATCAGAGGGTGTTTAATTTAAGTTGTAAGTGCTCCTCATGAGATTCAATGCTGATAAATTTGAAAAATGGAGCTTACCAGAATGGAACAATCAAAGAGTGAAGAAAATGGAAGAAATTCTAAGCTTCAGAATCCATTCTGTGAGTTTTTAAAGATGAAATTCGTATATTGATTATATGTTAGATGAATTTCTGTGAAAAACTAAGTTTCTGAGGAAGTCAGCATGGTCAACATTCGAATTTTGGATACCCAACAGATGAACTTCGGCCTATTATTAGAAGGAACAGTTCTCGGTGATGCCTCGAAATTCGTCTATTGATCCTTCAAAATTCAAATTTTCAAGAACAAAATTTCAAAGTTATGAATGTCCAACATAATGATTATACTAATGCTCATCTCTTAACATACGAATGTTGGATAACTTTCACAAAGTAGAGAAATTCGAATTTCTGATTTAAAATTCGTCTGTTAAAAAATGCCCCTCAATATTGAATCTTTGAAAGATGAAGTTTTGTATGCTTAATTCATCTGTTGTATGATGGTTTGTTGGCTGCTTGGTATTTGCTTTTAAAAATTCGAACTTTGTTGGAACAAAGTTCGTCTGTTCATCTTGTGTTATCTTGACCAAGCCTCTGTCAGACGAACTTTCACAAGAAAATTTATCTGTCAGTAAGCTTTGCTGGACGGTTTAACCTGTAACTGCCCGAAGTTCGAATTTTGACCCTTCAAAATTTGTCTGTCAGACGGTTACATACGTTAAAACCGACGGTTTTCATTTGAACAGACACAACCCTATTCTTATTCTCTCTGAGTCTGTTCTAATCCTGCATTCAATACTCTTCAATTCTGATCAAAAACTGTCATTTCCCACCGATTAAACTTCCTTTCGCATCATTTAAACCCACTCTTTGCATCATTCTGCAACTTTCATCCGTGAAAATCGCAAGAGTCAAGAATCCCGAAGCTGGCAAAGGAGAGGCTCGTCCAAAACGTTCTGTAAAATCCCAATATGCCACGAAGGAAGGAGAAAAACCAAAGAGAAAGGCCAAATCCAGCAAGGGAACTCCTTCCAAATGCTAGAAATCTACACCCAAGGGAGAATCAAAGAAGGCTGGACCCTCTTCCTCAAAGGTAGCAGAACCTTCGGTCCCTGTTCCTGTTGCTGCTGAACCTGTTGCTTCCACATCATCCTCAAGTACTGAATCTGGGGAATATGAGCTTACCACACTGCCATTATGGAGCACTCCACAGATTCAAGAGGAATACTCAACCAAGTTTGCCAACAAAAAGGTAATCAAGCCACATTGTGTAAACTTGGAAGATTTCTTGGTCTCCAATAATTTTGATGCTGGTATATGGATGATGAGATACAAGAATCTGTTGGAAGTATTAGAAAGATATGATGATGAGGTAGTAAAGTCTTGGTATGCTTCCCTAAAGTACAATAACAAGAAGAAGAAGTGGGCAGTCAATCTGAGATCTAGGACCATCTAGCTTACTGATGAGACATTTAACGAGGTATTGGAGGTTCCAGGGCAAGATGGACTCAAGATTGTCATCACTGCCTCCGGATACATGGATGAGGCAGAAACTGCTGATGAAGAAAGTGGTCCCTTTCTGAACTACAAGGAGAGCACAATTCTAAAGATATTGTTCAGAATGAGGGAAAATTGGCCATCAATAAACGTGTTGAAGCCCACAGACCTCAGTGTTCAAGTGAGGATCCTGCACTACATAGTGTCCAGGATTATATTCAACAAAAGAGGCAGCTTCAATTTGATAACAAGGGCAGAGGCACATGTCATGGCTGCAATCATGCGTGGAAAGCTGATCAACATGGGACATATCATACTTCAACGCATGATCAAGGCAAGAGATCAGAGGAAGGATTCCACACTCCCCTATGCTGCTATCATTTCCAGAATTCTGCAGTATGCCAGAATTCAGCATCTTGAGAAGGGGAAGGGAAAGCCCACTGAGATCTTCAAGGAGGAAGAACTGCAAAGAATGGGCATTGAAAAGGATGAAGGAAGATGGGTTGGAAAGGGAGCAGGAAGAACTGAAGATCTATTCTTTATTGAAGGTGCCTCCCTACAGCAAGAGGGTACTTCTGAGGCTCCTGTCAGGCCTACTCCTCAGCCCTCTGTGCCTATCCCATCTACCTCCAAGCCTACTCAAATTCCATCCACTCCCTCCTCTCGTGCCAAGCCAACCAAGATCACTGAGTTGTATGACAGCCTGTCTACACTCATTTTTAGCATCAGAGATGAGCAAAATGCCAAGTTTGCTCATCTGCAAGATCAGATTCATCAGTTGGCTAAGAACATGAAAATGGTTGCTGAAACAAGCCCTCATGAGCCTATGCAAGAAGATGCTCAGGATTCAATTCTGTCAATTCAAGAATTTGAGCAAGTTGAAAGACTGGTGGCAGCCATTTCCACCTTTTCTATGCAGGAGGATGCCAGCAATATAGAGAGAAGCATTGTACCTATTATTGATTATGCAGCTATTGCTCACAATGCTCTCTTGCAAGCTCAGAGAAGAAGGCTTGAGGAAATGTTTCGATCTGATGAACCAGCTCCTTCTTCTCTCGCTGCTTATGGACTCTCAGAGGAACAAAGAGCTCAGTTGGCTCTTTCTAGGCAGGCAATGCAGGAGTTGCTTGAGGTCGCTGATGATGATGAAGAACCAAGTCCTGAGCCTCCTGCACCAGTTGAACCAGAAATCCCATTTGCTCCTGTGCCTCTCAGAGCTATTCCAGTCTCTCAGATCCCTCCTCCGGTTGATTTTGTTGGCCTTCCTGATGATGCCAAAAAGGGGGAGAAGAAGAAGCAAACTGGAAAATCTGCAGTTGAGCCATCTGGGAAAACGTACAGCAAGAAAACCAAGCCAAAGAAGAAGTGATGGAAGGACTGTTTAGATTTTAGGCTTGAGTCCTCTTGTAGTGTTGTTCAATACTCTTGTTTGTGTTTTTGTTGTTTATTTTGACTGTTTGCATTTTTTCATTATCATGTGTATTCAGAAGGACTTTGATTAATCTTGTCTCTGTAAAGCATCGTTTGTTTAAATGAATGAATTCCTTGATTGCAATGATTTGTACTTATTGCTTCTTGAATCTCTTCACTGATTTGCTATATATGGTATCTTTTGAAATATAATGCATATGTTGAGGGGGAGCTTGTTAAAGCAAACCCAAGTACTAATCCAGTTTGTAAGTTGTTTTGTCATCATCAAAAAGGGGGAGAATGTTGAATCAAGAAGTTTTGATGATTTCAAATCAACTGTCAAGAACTTGGATTGAAGATATCAAAGGAGCTCAAAGTGTCTCAAGTGAAGAAAATCTGAGTAATCATTGCTAGGATTGTTGTAGGATCATTTGTTATGGGTAAAAGACTTTGATTTGATGAAAAGATGTTTTAAAAACTTGATTTTATGTTAAATAATGAAATATTTGAAAAATACCTACCAACAGATGAACTTTGAAAAGTTTACATTGAACTGTCATGTTGGAAATTCTAATTTTGGCTTTGGAAATTCAAATTTTGAGTTAAAACTGAATAAGTCTGAAGAGATGCTTCTCTAACAGACGAATTTTGATTTTCCAAAATTCGAATTTTCATAAGTGTCTGAAAGAAGCTGTTGAGCAACAGACGCACTTTGGGATTTGAACATTCGAATTTCAGACAAAATGAAATTTATGAAAACTAAAGAAATTCGTCTAAAACAATGTTAAAGTTCATCTGAAATCAAGATCATATTGAGTTTCAAAAATTGCTCACTGACAGACGAACTTTGAACATGGAAATTTGAATTTCAGAAGCTAAAGTTGTGAGTCTGTTGAAATGACATAATGACATACGAAGGACAGTGTTTACAAATTCGAATGTTGAAGTAAGTCTGAAAAGAGGTCTCTCTGACAGACGAACTTCACTCTTTAAAAATTTGAATTTCAGAGTAAATGAACAACTATGCCTTTTGAGCCTGCTACGGACAGACGAATTTTGGAGTTCCAAAATTCGAATTTCGATGGCATTGTAGCAAATTGAAAACACTGTTCACACTTAACAGAAAAACTTTCTTCTTGAAAATTCGTATGTCACAACATGGAAACATTTTTCTAAGTTTCAAAATTCGAATTTCACTTCATGAACAAACGAACTTCGGTATTTCAACATTGGAAGATTTAACCTTCGGTTCCTTCGAAATTCGTCTGTTGGCCAACCGAAATTCGAATTTCAGTATGTCAGAAGCATTAAATGCGGTTGATTAACGGATAGTTTTTTAGAGTAACCATTGGATAACTTCCCCAACGGATAGATTTTATCTCTAACAAATAGTTGGGACCTAAATCTATAAATACAACATCATTTGAAGTTGTGGGTAACAAATCAAACTTTGTATATACTGAAATTCTGCCAAATCTTTTACTCAAAATGCTTTTACCCTCTTACTTCAATACTTGTACTTCAACTTTCATATTCACTCTATTCAAGAAAGTTTCGTCTTTGTAAACAATCTAATCTTCATCTGGAAGATAGATTTACTTGTGAGGAGATATCACAAGGGATTGTAAAGCACTTTGTGAAAGTGCAGAAAGAGATTGAGTGAGCTCTAGAAAACAGAGCACTGGAGTTGTACTGTGGCATTAGCAAGAAGCCCGTTGAATTCTTGCTGTATAGTGGAAAATTTCAAGTAGTGACTTGGAGACTGGACGTAGGTCAAGTGGACAGACCGAACTAAGATAAATATCTGAGTTTTTCTTCTCCTTATCTCTTCTCTTTTAGCTTATTGCTTTATACTCTGTTTTTCATTATACCGTGCTTTCTTCATCATTTTTACTTTGTGCAGAAAATTTTTAATCTTCCCAATTCACCCCCCTTCTTGGGAAGTCAGCCTAACTAACATACATGCCTCTTGGAAATAAAGTTTTTGTACTTGGTAGACATATATTTTTGCTAAATGACACTAGTCATTATGTGAGAGGACATAGTGTGAGGCCCTTAACTTATCTAAGCCTTATAAATCATTTAAATGACTTATCTTATTATAGGATTGGCAATATTGGTTTCTATGCTAGTAATTGCGAACGAGGTTAATTATTACATGCTATTTATGTTGCTCGATGATGATGATGCTTATTTATGCTATGATAATGTGTGGAGGTAGGATGAGAATGTAAACTCATTATATATTCATTCAATTGATTTCATAAACTAAATTTTTATGTTTGGTTTCATGAATCATAAATTACAAATGAAAGTTGGCACTCCTATTATGCTTAAGACAAAATATCGACAAGTATTTAGGTCTATGCAATGAACCACGTTGGATTGTTACTTCGATGGGTAACTATACAATTTAAGCAAAAAACCAATAACAAGAGTGGGTGATGAGTTAAAGGTGCTTATAATTCATTGAATCAACTATTATATCATATGATCACATGATAATTTCTAATTTTCCTAGCATTTGTTATGACTGTGAATAAGAGCTAGAATGGGAGCTTATGCAATGTTAGCCTATACATTCCAAATTTATATTCACATATGGTTTTATATGATGCTTTATTTTGAATTTGAAGCAGACATGGACATAAAATGTTAATACTTGATTTATAGTGTAAAGCAATAGACAAAACTTCAAATGTGGTATATAGAGAGATTTTTAATTACCTAGCATACTGATTTGTGAGCTATATATATATATATATATATATTAATAAATGCTTAATATTTGTTAATTTTATGCTATGACTAGACGAAAAGCATGATATTTTTATTATCTATATTGATGTTTTGAATGAAATATCATTACAAAATTAACTAGATCATTAGTGGTTCAATACTATAACATAATGATTTATGGGCTGTAAAGGTAAATTTAGAATGCAATATTTAAACATGATTATATGAATAATCTGTGCAATGTACAGTTTATTTTGTAGTATTAATAATATATTGTAGAAATGCATTTATTATATGTTTTGAAAATTGGAATTTGTGTAATATAATTAATATTACTAATTATTTATTAAAAATGTTTATAAAGATACAAATTTTTAGTATAATATAAAGCTATTTAGGTAAAATTATTTTTATTAAAATTACATTAAAAATATTTATTTAAACATATAAATTTCTAGGTTGAGCACTCATTTCAAGTTAATATGATTTTAAACAGACTTATTATATATTGTATTTTGATTATATAAATATATATTTCTATGGTTATTTTTTAGTATAGATAAATTCTTACAAGTTTAGGTCTCTATTACAAGTTGCTTCACATTCACTCCTAATCCTATATTCATGTCCATTCTATTATATTCATATATGATTTGATTGGATATACATGGAGTTTCCAATGCTTCACATGGGCTTCAAATCCTAGTTGGTGAGAATATATTGAATGAATTTAGATGCATTTTGCACAAAGCATGTGTCTTTCTAGCTCATCCCGTTGGCTAGCCGTTGATAAATACACTGATGATACACATTATATTTTTTTTAATTGTAATTATAATTGCTCTAATCAAAATATAAGTTAAGAAGAAACTTAAAACAAAGACAATACCCTAGCTTTAAATATAAGAACATTTTCAGAATATAATGTAATATTTATTATACATCACCAAAAAATGCCATTGTTCAATTCAAGAGAGAAAGATAAAAAAATTCAAGAAATTTTGGAAAGCCATTATTATTTTTGAAAAAATTAAGATAGCTAACTAATTTTTTTTTATATTCTTAATCCGCATGATTTAATTAAGAAGATTTTATATGAAAGATAGGAGAGAGTAATACTCCATGTTTCTATATATAAGTTATATTTTAGAAACTTTTGATGTATTTAAAATATAAGTGTATTAAATTCTTTTTTTCATATTACCCAAAATATTTATGATTAACAAAGAAGAATTGAAAGAGATTTATAATTATGACAGGATTATAATTTAATAAGAGTAATATTAAAAAATTTTGATAATTTTTGAAGTTTTCAATAATTTTAACTAATTTCAACTAATTTTTTTAATTATTTTAAAGTAGTTAAAAATGACTTATATATAAGAAAACATTTTACACACTTTATAATATTTTTATCATCAAAATATGCCCCGACGTGCATATTTATAATGATGATGATGATTTACTTTTGCACCTAAATGTCTCTTCCATTTTTAAGGAAGAAATGTTTGATATACATTTTACTCTATCCAATTTATTTTATAAGACGATTGCAACTATCTCATTAAGAATACAAAATATTTGTTACATTTTAAATTTCTCAAAAAGGAATTGAAAATTTTATTTTTATCTTTATTAATTAAAATAATATAAACATAATTCAATTAGCAATCATTTTTATAAATGAGAGAGAAAACGAGACAATCAATTATGAAGTAAAGCATCTACTTTTTTCAAAAAATAATTTATGACACTAGTGATTAAATGTAAGGATATAAAAAGGAAAACTATTCTATAATATCACATGACACCATAGAAAAAGGATAAAAAAAAAAGCTTTTAAAAAACAGCATATTAAAAGAGGGATAACCTTTGCAATAAAATGCTTTGAGTATCAATGTTTAAAAAATTATGGTTAAAAAATACTAATTTAAGATTTAGTACTCCAACCATAGTTGAATCATAATTAAAGTGGTTTAAATTAAACTAATATATATTATATTTGATTATTTTTCATAAAACAAAATAAGTATAAAAATAAATTATAAATTAATTTTCATGAGTAATTATTAAATATTTAGCTCTAGAAAATGATATCAATAATATATTGGTACAAATACATTTACTATATGTTGGCAAGGAAAAATTTATTATCTATACTGAAAATTGCAAATTGTGTAATTATTCATTATTTATTATTACATGACTAAAAAATAAATTTACTAATTATTTATTATGATTCACATTGGCAAAAAAATCATAAAAGAGTGAGAAATTTTTAAAATATTGCCCAGCATTTTTTTTACTTGGAAATTAGGAAAAGATCACAAATTTGCTGATAAAAAAGTCACACAAACGAAAACTCAAAGTCATGTCCCAACCACTTGATTTCTTTTTTTTTTTAATATACTTAAGGAGAATTTAAACCCTTGTTTTTTACCCATACCCCACCTTATCCTCATCACCTAAGATAATCTTATGTGGCTCCCAACCACTTGATTCTACAAAACAAATGTTACCTTTTGTAATTTTCTTTTCAGTATATTTATTATCACACCATGTGAAGTTAAAATTTCCTATGGAAAATTTGAGTTCAACTTGTTAGTTGATGTGGGTAAGAGAAAAAATTATTTTTTTCTTGCCAGAAAAAAAATTTGTTGGTTAAAAAAAAACTTTGAGGAATTACAATTTAGGACTAGCATTTTAATTTAATTACAAAATGGGACTTACTATTCATTTAATTATAAAAATAGACTAATTTTTTAAAATTAAACGTAAAAATATGAAATTACCAAAATATTTTCAGGTGTTATCTTCCCCCACCATCGTTGGTCAACGCTCAACAGCGGTTGGTCAACATCGATCAACTGTCACCGAAGACTAGTTAACACCAGTCAACAGTCGCAATTTAACCGATCAACAATAGCTAGTAATTAATCAATGGTTGCCGGTGATCAGTTAACATTTGGCAGAAAAAATATCTTACAACTTCTTTTTTTAGATTTTGTAACTTATTTATTTTAAATTTGCAACCTAATTTTCAAGTTTTTATTTTGCAATTTCTTTTCCACAATTTGTAACTTTTTTACTATAAATTTGTAACTTATTTTCCAAATTTTTCCTACAAATTATTTCAGTATTTTTACAATTTACTTACTCTAAATTTGCAACTTATTTTCTAAGATTTTATTATAAATGATTTCAGTATTTTACAACTTTCTTTTTTAAATTTACAACTTACTTACTTTGAATTTGCAACTTATTTTCAAAATTTTTACTATAAAATTTTTCTTTACTTTTGCAATTTCTTTTATATATTTTGCAACTAGTAAAAATTTTTATTAAAACAATTGATAGTAAAAATTTAGAAAACAAGTTACAAATTCAGAGTAATTAAGTTGCAAAATATGCAACAACATAGAAATAATTCATAGTAAAAATTTCAAAAACAAGTTAAAATTCAAAATAAATAAGTTGTAAATTCTAGAAAGAAAGTTGTAAAACATTAAAACTGTTTATAATAAAAACTTAGAAAACAAGTTACAAATTTAGAGTAAGTAAGTTGCAAAA
Source organism: Adenanthera pavonina (assembly GCA_026686845.1). Taxonomy (NCBI): domain Eukaryota; kingdom Viridiplantae; phylum Streptophyta; class Magnoliopsida; order Fabales; family Fabaceae; genus Adenanthera; species Adenanthera pavonina. Next base: position 950,272 of record JAIVEN010000019.1, on the reverse strand, counting down.
TCTGTAAAAGAAGTTGTAAAAGCACTGAAATAATTTATAACAAAAGTTAGGAAAATAAGTTGTAAATTTAGAGTAAAAAAGTTACAAATTATGGAAAAGAAATTCAAAATAAAAATTTGAAAATTAAGTTGTAAATTTAGAACAAGTAAGTTGTAAAATCTAAAAAAAAGAAGTTGTAAGCTATTTTTTCGGATGAATATTGACTGGCTGCTAGCAGTCATTGACCGGTTACCTGCGATAGTTGACCAGTGTTGACCGGCTACGGTGGTCATTGATCAGCCACTGGCAAGCGTTGACCAATGATGATAGGGGGAGAGATAACACTGAGGATATCTTGGTATTTCATATTTTTATATATTTAGTTTTAAAAAATTAATCTATTTTTGTAATTAAATAAATAATAAATTTCATTTTGTAATTAAATTGATATCTCAGTTCTGAACGGTAATTTTCCCAAAAAACTCATTCTAAAGGTCTCTAACTTATAACACGTCCCATGAATAAAACAAATGAAACACAGATATTTCAGCTGAGTTGAGAAATTCCTACTCACAAAAAAAAAAATCTTCATCATGATATTGGTACTGTGAAAGTAAACTCGCTGTTATTGGTTGGAAGAAAAAACTAGTTATCTTTGCAAAAGGATGGAAGATGGCACTTCGTGTAAAAATGAGCCAAGTTTTTTCGTTTTTGATATTTTGCTACATGATATTTGCGGTTGAATCTTGTGTTGAGATTTTAAATGTTGTTCATTTCAACACAAAAGATATGCACCACTTGCTCTAGAAAGAATTTCCTTTAAATTAATAAGTATTTATTAAACCAGCATGCACTTAATTTATGTACTATCTTAATTAGAAATCTTGAATTTTAGTTCTTGAAAATATAGTGGCATCAAAAGTTGGCAAGTTATCGTTGGATTTTACCTGATTTAATTTGAATTAGTTTTAATTCTAATAAATTTGTTTGTTAAAATGAGTAAACTTTGATACAGTTAATAGAAAGTTATGTCCCTTAAAGATATTATCTTGAGTTTGAATCCCCACTATATATTTGGAAAATGTCTCATTGTGAAAAATAAAACATATTTTGATTATTTTTATAATTATTTATACACTTTTAAGAAATTAGTTTTCAATTATGACTGGAAACACTCTTGTACTCATATAAAATAAGTAACCTTAAAATATATAATTAAATGACTAAAATATATTATACTCCTATATAATAAGAAAATTTATTTGAATTAAAATAAATTTATTAATGCTTTATAATATATTATATTACATGTAAAATTTTTAATAAAATTTCAACATAAAAAATCATTCCATATAATATTATTTTGTTTTATTTTTTAGAAAATAATTAAAATCATAAATTAATTTTTATGTGTAATTATTAAATATTTTATTTATAGAAAATAATATTACTAATATATTGTGTAAATGCATTTATTATATGTTTTTAAAATTGGAATTTGTGTAATATAATTAATAATATTAATTATTTATTATGTGATTTACATTGGTTAGAAATTCGTGAGAGATATATTTTTAAAATGTTGCCAAGTTTTTTTCTTTTATTTTAAGTTAAAGTTAGCAAGAGATCACAAGTCTGGAGTTAAAAACGTCACATCTATGAAAAGTAATGTCATGTCCCAACCACTTAGCTATACAAAATAAATATAAATAAAATATACTTTGAAAAGGAGTTAATTTACTTTATTGTTATAAACATATATATATATATATTTATCATTATTTTGAAAAAAAGTACTACAGCTTCTCTCTGTATTCCCACTTCCTTATTCCCTGTCAGAAACGGGGCCATGACAAATTGACAACGTGCGATTTTCAGGCTCGATTTCCATGCTTCTTTCTTTTTCCCATGACAATGGTTGTGTCATTATTAATTATTTTTTCTTATTTTCTTCACTCGCTCTCTTCTTCTGGGGTGGCCATAGCTTGTAAAAAAGGTTCGTGCTTCCTCTTCCCGCCTCATCTTCTTCGGATTCTTCTCTTTCTGCTGATTTCTTCCCTCCTCGTTTTACAATAATGGAGTTGTCAGAAGACTAGAAGTCGTTCTTCCCCATTTCTGTGTCTTGTGATTCCCCTAACCTTCCTGCCTCTTCTGAACGACCCATCATGGGTCCTCTCATCTTCAACCCCATCTCTCAAACCCTTGCCCATCTTTTCTCCTCCTCTTCTCTCTTATTCCCTCCTCTTTATTTTCCCCCAACTCTCTCTTCCTCGATTTCTCGTAACCTCTTCATCTGATTCTTCCGTGCTTCACTCCACTGCATCCTCCATTTCTGGTCCCCACTACCAAAACGATGGTGGTGATGAGCATGTTTTTCGAGCCACAAGTGGAGCAAGTCACTGCATAACGAGGATTTCAGCTAACCCAGGATTATTTGGGTGAGTCTTCTACTGTTGGGTACTTGTAGGAGCTACCAGTGGGTATGTATATATATATATATTTTGTCTTTTCATGAAAGCTCAAAATGGGTCTGTTTTGATAGGTTAAGTTGTTACGTATAGGTGATTCAGATTGTTCTTTATGAGCTGAATGTTAGATTGGCTTATTTGAGATTGAATGATAAGGCTTAACTTAACCGAATTGCATGACTTAAGTGTATCATGGCTACTGGAAGTTAAGGGTATGTTGGGAAGTATTTAAACTTGGGTTTGAGCTTAAGATGATTTTGTTGTTTCAAGTGCCAGTAGGCTTTGCCCATGTCAAAGTGCTTGATGTAGGGAAGATTTCTAAAATTGAGGTGATTATCATAATATTGTTGAGAGAATGAAAACTTGCATTGTGGTTTACCTTTCTTTCAATTTGTCACGAGCAAGTCATGGGCCCCAAGTTATTTTGGTCATGTTTTCAGGTGGCGAAAAAATGGCAATTTTTTTTGTCTTTTCCTTATGTTCTATTAGTTTTATTTTTGAAACTAGCCTGTCTTTTGAAAGCTTTTTTAAAGTTAGGTTGTAAGCTTTTCAAGTACTGGGTTTTAGTTTGGGTTGCAACATTACTCAAATTGTGAGTTGATAACTAGCATTTGATACATGGATTCTTTCTGGTTTGTGCACTAATTCTAGTATCCTTGAAAGTTTAATGCTTCTCTTCTCTCGCATAACCTCCTTTCACTTTTATTTTCCTTTTCAAAGAAGGAGGAGAAACATGTGTGTTTCTAAAGATTTAGGACAACAATAATTGTTGGTTCCTATATATTTACCCTTGAGCTTACCAATACCATATTTTTGTTTTGATTACCATTGAATCTGGTGTGAAGATATGTGTGTGTATATACATATATATATATATATGTATCTGTCCTGTTTAAGTTTTCCAACTTTCTTAATGTTGATGCTTTGATCTAATCATTCTTTTATATAATATGTTTTTTGTGCAGGCCTTATGGAAGGAATTTTCCATTTTCCAGTGTTAAAAAAGCCAGACAGGTTCTCTTGTTTGCTTCGAGTCTTAAATGTTCTCTGAAGTCTTAAATGAAGGCTCTGGAAGCTGCGTCTTTGTGGATAGAAGGTAAAGCTAGCAAAGGTCTGTGCAAGTTCTTGCTTGCTCATTCTGGGAATGAAACCTTCACCGTGGGTGGCTCAAAAGTTGGGGATGTGATTAAGGACAAATTGGTATGACACTTAATCCCCATCTGGAAACTTTTGATAACAGTTTGTTTCACTTTCCTGTAATTTAGCAAAAATTATGATTGCAAAAAATAGAATGCATCGACAACATTGCTGTTACAAAGCTAATGAGATGTATGAGGAATCAGTTAAATCACAACTGGTCTTCCTGTACAAGATAGGGCACCCATGAGTTTGGGCATATCTCAGCTTATCATTAAAAAGTAGAATTCGGCATTTTGTTGTGGTAAGATAGGACCTAAGAAACCTTGTTCTTGTTGATGTTCTTTACTATTAGTTCAACTTAATTTTAAGGCAAAATTAAACTCTAGTCCCTCTAGTTTATCTCATTTTTCAAGCAGGCCCCTGTAATTCTAAATTTTGTAAGCTTCTCCTTATACTTTCAAATAGTTTGTATCCCTTTGTTGCTGAAGTTGCTTAATGTTGCAGACTGAACTGCTGTTGTGGATGGTGAGGTGCACACATGGCAGCCACATTAATCAAATAACTAGATGAGAGATGCTCGTGGCATTTGAAGACGTGCAAGGCTCTGATTGCTGCCAGGAGTAGAAAGATTATGAAGTTTTAGGAAAAGAAACTTAATCACTCACCTTGTCTAACTTTGAGGATAGGCACCTCACTGAGAATACGAACTTTTTTGTTAAACCTATTGCATCCAAGGCCAAGGAAGAGACTCCAAAGGCCAAGAAATCGAAAGCTTAGCCCTCAGTTAAAGCGACAGATTGAGAACAATTGGCCAATCAGCGACTTGAAAGGAAGAGTAAGGTTACTTCTAGAAATGTTGAGATCCCTGTAGTAGAGGATGATGGGTAAAAGGCTGGGGATGAGTCAACAAAGTTGTTCTAGAGGCTGTGGAGTAAGGTTAATGAAATTGCGATAGTTAGGGGTTTAGCTAAATATGCGCCCAAACTAGAGATGTCCCTATTAAAGATATCAATGCATTTCATGATTTTATAAAGAAGTCTGTCCATGTGGATGTTTCAGCTGAATAGTTGACAAGTAAGATTCAAGCATTGATGACGAAATGTCATAAAAAAGAAACCCAAAAACTAGATGGGGATTTGATTGTTTGAATTTATCAATGGTTGAATTCAAGCATCTAATCCTTCATTTGTTTTTTGGGTTTTTTTATGGTACTTTCTTATCAATGTTTGAATTTTATTTGTCAACTATTCATTTGAAACATCGACATGAACAGACTTCTTTATGAAATTGTGAAATGCATTGATATCTTTAGTAGGGATTTCTCTAGTTTTTGACACATATTTAGATAAATCCCTAAATATCTCAATTTTATTATCCTAAAACCCTAAATATCGCAATTTCATAATCCTAAACCCCTAAGACCATGTTTGGTATGCAGGAACAATTTTTAATGGAATGGGAATAGGAATAGGAAATAGGAATGGGAAAGAGAATGGAATTGGACTTTAAATGGATGTTTGGTATGGTGGGAAATTTGAATGTAATCTTAATATACTTTTTGTTTGGTATGTGTGAAAAAATGATGGAATGGAAGTTTTAAGATTGTAAAAGACCAAAGTATCATGAAAAAATAATGTAAAATTATTTAAAAAAAAATAAAGCTTTGTTCCTTGAGTTTGTGGATTTGGATGATGGCAATGGCCAAACCTAGGTGCAGCATCGGCATGAGTGGAGAGTAATATAGGTTCACAAATGCGTTAGCTTCTTTGCGAGAGGAAGGAGGAAATCTAGGTGGATGGTGGTGATTTTGTAGGTGCAAGGTCTGCTACGATGAAGATGAGAACAATGTTCACATCTAGATCTCCGAAAGTTTGATGAACAGGGTTTGAAGGTGTGGACTCCATAGGTGTGATGGCCAAAAAAGGAGATGATAGAGTTTCGATGGCTGGAAATTTTAGATCTAGACTTTCCATAGGTGTGATGATGTGTTGCGATGAAGATGGCGAGGTTTGAAAATTTGCTTTGGATATGAGGGTAGTTTGGTCCAAAAAATGTGGCTTTTCAGGAAGCCAAAATTTTCCTCCACACCCTCAAGGCAACTCACATTCCATTATATGATGGATTTTTTATTTTTCAAGGAACCACTCTGCTGCACATCAAACAAAGTAACCAGCATTTTTTTTCATTCTTTCCCTTTCCAATGGATAAATTCCTTCATACCAAACAGGTTCTAAATATCACAATTTCATTATCCTTACTCCACAGCCTCTAGAATAGATTCTTTGGCTCATCCCCTGCCAATACTTTGCAGTTGTTCCTATAATTTGTGGCACACTGATTTCTGGGTCCCAATGGAGTGGCAATCAACTATGGCTATGATATCCTTCTCACTGATACAGTGTCACAACTCTGACGCCTTCTTGCACTTGTTTGATGAAAATATCAATACATATGAAATTCTCTATCATAGTAAATGGATATATTGAAACTTAAATAATGTGAGTGTTTGATGGGAAATAAATGAATTGAATGAATAAAATAATTTTAAAACTAATTATATTAGTTACCAAATCTAACGGAATTTTTGTCAAAATTTTATTTTCTATTTCTTTAATCGTGCTCTACTCATTATAAATATATAATTTGATAAATTAATAGCACTTTTTATGATAAATTTTGTTGTATATATTGAGAAAAGGATTACAATCGGAAAGATTATAAAAAGTTCTTTTTCAAATAAGAACCAATTACTAAAATCATAATGCCTGACAATATTTCATCAGTTCTAATATATTTTTATATCAAGGTGTTAGTATTTATTTTTAGGACTTTACTGTTTTTAATTATAAATTTTAGCAACTTTTATTACTATATGTATTTAAAAATATTTAAAATGATGTTTTTAATAGTTGTTAATATTTATAATTATAATTCTCCCATCCCCTCCCTAAACATTTTGTTGATTCCGTCCCTAACTATATTCTTTTAGTACTGTACCATAATTTTTGAATCTCGCAGTCGACTGGCCTGCTCTCCACGGTCGGAATAAGTGAGTAAATTCCGTTCCCTTAGAGCTGTACTTGAGAGTTCCTTGGCTCTTACAACTCTAGATCAAATCTTTCTTAGATAATCTTTTTATTTTTTCCATTTACGTTGATGTAGCAGCTGTAGTTGTGTGCTCTAGCTTTAGAGCTCAGATTTGCCCACAATATAAAGAGAATAAACATACAAGCAAAGAAGGGGAAAAAAAAAGCAATAAACAAACAAAAGACATAATTATTTCTTAGGTTAATCATAAATGTAAAATGTTCAAATTAACAAAATTAAAACTTTTTTTTTGGAATTTTTAAATCATAAACGAAATGGCATACCCATTCTCTACCTAGCATTTTCCCATTTCTCATTAACTCTTTCATATTTCTTCCTTCTTCCTCTATGGTTCTTTTTCATAAGACAATTGAATGAAAAAGATTAGCATGAGCATGTCATAAGCAAATTTTCAAATATGGAATATTTTGGCCAAGTACAAAGAAGCATTATCAAGAATCAAATGCTATAATCTACTTCATCTATGGAGCCCAAATGTTTTATTTATTTATTCATTTCCCTTGAAAGTCCATACATATAGAAGAAATAGAAGCATTTCATCTTAGAAATATCCTCATAATTAACCATAGACATGATGAAATATCTCCTTTGAATGCAAGTTAAAGAAATGAGAAACATCAACACTATGTCATCAAGACTAATTATATCGTCTAATTTGATGTTCTTTGCTTCAGTTTTTATGGCATGTATATATGAAGCTGTTGCAGAATTCTAATTGGACGTACAGGTACGAAACAATGGTTGTAGATGTCTTGATTGGATGGTAAGATTTAGCAGATTCCGTGATGTTGACACTTTATATATAAATAGTACTTCTTTCACTCTTAAATAGAGGGCATCTTTTAAAAAAAAATATTTAATTTAATAAATAAGATATTTTATAATATTATTTAGTGTATTAATTATTTATTTTTATTTATCATCATTACTAATTACTATATTTGTCAATAAAAGACATGGAAAAAGTAATTATGGTTTAAAAAATTTACTATGAGTTTTATAATAAAATATTGTTAACTAATAAAAATTTCAGAAAATAAATCTTTTTCACTACACCATCTGATTAGCTGATTTAAAATATTAAATGAAAATCAATCGAATGTATATTATAGATTAAATATAATTAAACATTCTAACTTGTAACTTCCAAATTCCAATGTACTAACGGTAAGATATGAAAAGAAAATATTGTTAATACAGATTTTGCATTCCTAATTTGATTCAACCAGGAAAAAGAAAAAGAAAAAAAAGGGAACGACCATTCTAGCTTCCATTCCATCGCACTGGTTCTGATGCTTGAATATGCCTCCACACTTTCCAATTAGCTTATTCCAAATAATCAAGGATTTTTCATAATTTAATATATGAGGTGAAAGAAAAATAATATCCAAAATATCCAACATGATATAATCTTGTTGGAGGAGTTACCACTAGAGTGATAACAAATTTTTTGCTATTATGATGATAATATAATTATAAAAATGTCAAAAATATATAATATTCATATCAATTCTATTATATTCATATTTATATGATTTAATTATATATATATATATATATATGAAACTCTCTGTCCTCCACATAGGTCTTACATCTTAGTTGGTGAATATATTGAGTAAATTTAGACACATTTTCCGCAAAACACATGTCCAATAGCTCATCCCATTAGCTGTTGATAAATATATCGATGGTATGCATTGTATTTTTTAATTGTAATTATAATTTCTCTAATCAACATATATACACAAAAAGTTTTAATTGTAATTATAATTTCTCTAATCACAATATTTACGCAAAAGTGCTTTAGAAGAAACTTAAAGCAAAGATAATACCTCGACTTTATATATAAAATCTTATAATTTAGACATCATAAAAAAAATTGATAAGTGAACCCTTATGGAACCCGTCCAAAGAACCCACTTGAAGTGACTGACACTTGGATCGTTGCAATTTCAAGGAACACGAAAACTAAGAAATAGAAACAAGAAGAAAACATAAAAGATATGTTGGTCTTAGTGAATTAGAACCCAAGAGAACCGGTCTCTTGAACCCTAGTTCCGGTGACGCCACAAGGATTGACCAATTCCTTGATAAGTCATAGTATTCTCTCTAGCACTCAAAGAATCGCAAGAGGAAACTCACAAAGTCTGAAACTTTAATCATTCAAATCTTAAAAACGTACATGAAAGTTAGCCTTAAATAGGCAAGGTAAAATCTAACCTAATAAGCCTAGAAACCCTAATTAATTTGGGCTTAAGTAATCCTAATAGGATTAGGAGACTTTAGGCCCAAACAACACTCCTATTGGACCTAGGAAACTAGTAAAATAAAATCCTAAAAAAAATAACGAAAATTCATAAGAAAATAATAAAATAATGTTTAAGCCCTTATAAACATGCCAACACATTAATGAAATCACATGTTTGGCACATGGCATGTTTATTTACAAGTTGGGCCATCAAAAAGACTATTAATTAATCAATTGGGCTTTATTAATTAACAAAGTTCAGCCCATAATTAATAAAAACGAAATTAATACTAATTAGGCCCATTAATCCTCAAGTCACATGCTCTTTAAGTGAGTCACATGTTGGGCTTGATTTTGGGCTTAAATCTGAACTTCTATATATGATAACATAATCATGTTATTGTTGTGCTCTTGGGCTTCAAGTTCAGTTAAGTGCAAAGGCTCCATCTCAAGTTGTTTGTTGATCACACCACTCAAGGCCTCTTTCATTGCCTTAGCTCTTGATCTCGTCATTGGTCCTCCCATACCTTGTAATGGATCAACTGTCTTCCACTTTTGGATTACATGTTCAGCCTCCTTTTCTCCAATGTCTTGAGCATGCTCCATGCTTGCATCAAAAATACTCTTATTCAATTCAAGAGAAAAAATAAAAAAATTCAAGCATTTTTGAAAACCCATTGTGATTTTTTAAAAAATTAAGACAATTAACAAATTTTAGTTTGCATCCTTATTTTGTGCAATTTAGTTAAAAAAGCCCTATATTAAGGTATGAAAAGAGTAATATATTTTTTCAAAAGTAAAAGAGAACTCAACACTAATAATAGTGGTTATGTATTGATCTTAAAAGAAAAACATATTATACACTTTATAATATTTTTACTATCATAATATGCCTACAAGTGTAGCAAAATGAATATTTTCATTATCGATAATGACAACGATGATTTACTCTTGCCCATAAATGCCTCTTCCATTTTCAAGAAGAAAATGTTTGATTTCTTATTTTGGCTTAACGTAAATGTTTGATTTGATAATTATGAATTTTACTCCCTCCAATTTATTTCATAAGACATTAGCAACTATTTCACACAAAATAAAAAGTATTTGTTATATCTTAAATTTTTTTGAAAAGGAGTTGAGGATTCTATTTTTATTTTTATTAATTAAAATATTATAAACATAATTTAATTTGTTGTCATTATGAGTAAGAGAGCGAAATTGAGCCAATTAATTATAAAATAAAATATTTACTTTTTTTTAAGAAATAATTTACCAGACTGATAATTAAATGTAAGAATAAAAAAGTTATCACATAATATTATATAACACTTAAAAAAAAAGATAAAAGAGCTTTTAAAAACAACATATAAAAAGTACAAGAGGGAATAGAGTTTTTACTGTGGCTCGCTCAGATAGCGCTTAGGATAACGTAGACTCTCTGGTTTGAATTTTGATAACGTGGACTCTCTGATTTAATAGCCAAAATCAAAACCAAGAGAGAAAAACTTGTTTAGAAAACTAAGCCGGTTGTTAAGTTAGAGGAAGTACGCGGTTTGACTAAATTGTACGTAATTTATTGTAATAATAATTGATTTTGTAGAAGTGATTTTAATATAATTAATTTTGTAAAAAAAGTTATTTATGTTTAGATATTTTTATTTTAAAAATAATTTTAAAAAAATAAAATATATTTGGATAAATCACTTTTGTATAGTTAAGTGAAAATTTTGAATGAACAGTCCACTTAAGTTATTATTAAGAGTAATAAGTGAAAATTTTTCACTTCCGCATATAAGTAATTTTTTAGTTATAAGCACTTATTGGGTTAGATGATGTATTTAATAATACTCTATTATAAGCACTTATGAACTACAATAAGCACTTACTCCCTCCCTCCAATCCATTTTATAAGATATCTTCTGAAAGTTTTTTCTTATTTTTTTTATAAGGGACTTTATAATATTTAGTAAAATTTTTCCTATTTTTTCTTTATCATTTATTACTTTTCATAAATTATTATTGGACTTTTTAGATGAAAGAGACATTTTTAATTGGTCATAATATTTAATATGAATTATATTATTATATTAAATAGTAGTAAAAAATAATGTTTGATTTTTCCTATTAGGATTTTAAGAAAATAATTAATTTTCTTAATCTACATAAATTAATTAAAAATTCATTATAAAAAGAATGTATCAAATTCTATAGGTATTATTCAAAGAGGCCCATACTTCCTTCTCTCCATGTGTTTGAGAATATTTTCCTGTTTATTAAAAAACTTTTATTATATTCTTAAATTTCTGGAAAAAAAACTAAAACTTTTAATTTTTTATTAATTAGAGTGCATATTACAATATTAATAATATAATAAATAAATGATAAACAACTATGAAAAAACTTATATTATAAACAAAGAAAAACCTCTCCAATGGAGGGAGTAATACTTAATAAAGACTTAAGGTTTAGCAATACCACCAAGGTTTAAATTAAATTAATATATTTATATAAGTTATTTATATAAAAATAAAATAAGTATAAAAACAAAAAAATTAAATTATACATTAAAACTCATGAGTAATTATGGAATAGTTTATCTATAAAAAATAATATTAATAACAAAATATTGATATAATATAATTAATACTATTACTAATTCTTTAATACTATGATTTAGTTTGACAGCAAAAATCAAAAATATTTTTAAAATGTTGGACAGGTATTTTTAAAATAGTACTAAGAGAACATTGGGAAGTGGCAAAAAGATAAAAAAAATTACTTTATGTTATCCTTACTATAAGACCCTTTTAACCGAATCACGTGAATTAGGGATGAGAATTAAAACTAATTAATTATCTCGATTTCTCTAAAAATCATAACATTTTTCTAAAACTATCCTTATTTAATTTATTTTTCTTTCTCTTTGTAATATATTAAATAAGAATATTTTTTAAAAATATATAATGAATATTATTTCATATACTACAAGAATTCTAGATTTAGATTCAGAGTAAAAAAATTTTTATAATTAAGATTGAAGGAAGTACAACTCATGAGATGAAAAAAAGTAGGAGTAGTATCAAACGGACAAAAAAAAGTAGGAGTAGTATTAAACGAAAAGCAATGCCATATTGTTCCTTTTAGTTTTATCTCCAAATGGGAGAGTAGAAATAACATTGTACAAAAAATCAGACCAGGTTGGTCGGTTCAACCGGTCCAACCTGGAATCAGTCCCTGGTCTGATTTGGTAGTAGTTGGAAATCGGGGAGGATCAGAACCGGTGGAATCGGTCAAGAACCGGTCAATAGTTAAATTTTTTTAACTATTTATAAATAGTTATAAGTATTATTATGATACATAATAATTAATAATAATAAATTTATCTAATAAATAATATAAAAGTAGAATATTAATTAACTATATTATTAAAAATATATTAATTTATTTATAATTGGTTTAATCATGATCTAACTACTAAATCTTAAACTATTATCTTATCTGATTTAATCATCATCCCAATTCTTAATACGCTCACAAATACACTTTATGTTGTCCGTTATGTTACCAAGAGAAGATGAAAAGTGTGTTGGAAAGGGGCAAAAGATAACAGCTCTCGAGAAGGAAAAAAATCAAATCAACGAAAAGCAAAATTCGCCGTCACATCCCATAGAGTAAACCCCAATACTCCAATTGTTGCTCTTCGTTTCTTCGCTGTGTGGTGAGTTGTGGCAGAAATGGAAGCTGAAATGAAAGGACCAATTGAGACCACTGTTCGGAGGATTTTGGAAGAATCAGACCTGGACGAGGTCACTGAGTCCAAGACTAGGAAGCAGGCTGCCAAAGAACTCGACCTTGACCCGTCGCAACCGCATTACAAAGCCCTAGTGAAGCAGGTTGTGGAGTCTTTTCTTCGGGAAAAGCAGGAGGAAGAAAATCCTCAGGTCCACCAGGAGTACGATGATGCAGGTGAAGAAGTAATTGTGGAAAATTACTCTGAATATTACTGAATAACTTGGGTTACATATATACACAAAAAGCAAATCTATCTAATAATTACAAAATCAAATCAAATCAAATCCCTATAATAAATAGAAGGATATGCTAAATATTAACAAAATAATATACTAATAATATCCTATAATAAATAGAAGGATATGCTAAATATTAACACCCCCCTTCAAACTCAAGATGGTTCAATAACGAACATCTTGAGTTTGTTTACTAATATATTAAACCGGCCTAAACTGTGTGACTTAGTAAATAAATCAGCCGGTTGATCAGTAGTCCGGATAGGAAGGAGTCTGAGAGTTCCTCGAACAACATGCTGTCGAGTAAAATGACAATCAATCTCAATATGTTTAGTCCGTTCATGAAATACATCATTATGAGCAATTTGTCTGGCACTCTGACTATCACAATAGAGATCAGTAGAAGAGTCTTGGGCCACCCCCATATCAGTAAGAAGCTATCGAAGCCAAAGTATTTCAGAAGTAGTGTCAGCTAAAGCACGATACTCGGATTCAGCACTTGAGCGAGAAGCCAACGTCTGCTTCTTACTTTGCCATGAAATCAGAGAATCACCAAGAAAAATGCAAAAGCCAGTGGTAGATCTACGATCAGAATGATCACCTCCCCAATCTGCATCAGAATAAGCTCGTAGAACAAGCAAAGAACTGGCAGAAAAATGCAAACCATGAGATAAGGTTCCCTTAACATAACAAATAATGCAAAGTATTACAGTATAGTGAGTAGTACGAGGAGCAGACATAAACTGACTGACAATATGCACTGCATAAGCAATATCAGGTCTAGTCACTGTGAGATAGATGAGACTTCCAACTAATTGACGATAAAAGGTAGGATCTTTCAACAATGTGCCATCAGTAGGAGTGAACCGAGCGTTAGGTTCAATAGGAGTAGCCTCGACTGTGTCGTCAGTGAGTTGAGCTCGAGAAATGAAGTCAGGAGCATATTTGACCTGAGAGAGAGAGATATACCATTTTTCACATAGAGTACCTCAAGACCAAGAAAGTAACTGAGATTCCCAAGATCTTTCATTTCAAAATGATTCCCGAGAAAAGACTTGAGTTCTTGAACTCCGATGGAATCATCACCTGTGATAATCATGTCATCAACATACAACAGAAGCAAGACTATACCACGATCCGTAGTACGAATAAACAATGCAAAATCGTGAGGACTGCAAGAGAAACCAAGCTGACTGATGGTAGTGCTAAACTTATTAAACCAAGCACGAGGAGCCTGTTTAAGACCATAAAGAGCACGTCGGAGACGACAAACCTTGTTTGCCGGATTAGGATATCCTGGAGGGGGCTTCATATAAACTTCTTCTTCTAAATTTCCATTCAGAAAGGCATTTTTGACATCCATTTGATGAAGAGTCCAACACTTGGCTGCAGCAATAGCAAGAAGACTTCTAACAGAAGTAATTCGAGCAACCGGAGCAAAAGTCTCCTCATAGTCAATCCCATACTCCTGAGTAAAGCCCTGAGCTACTAAGCGAGCCTTACGCCGTTCCAAAGAACCATCAGAATGAGTCTTAATTTTATATACCCATCGACATCCAACTAGAGTCTTATCAGGAGGAAGATCAACAAGATCCCAAGTGTGCATTTTTTCCAATGCCTGCAATTCTGCTTGCATAGCCTGCTACCAATGAGAGTCACGAGAAGCTTCCTTATAGGACTGAGGTTCCTTTAGCTGAAGAATAGTAGAGAAGCAGTGGTAATCTCGAAGGTAAGAGGGAGGGTTTCTTTCACGAGTAGGCCGATTGGATTCAGAGGACACAGGCTCCGTAGACATGACTTGTGAGGGAGAATCAGAAGTAATAGAACCATCTGGAGAAGATGCAACATCAGACGTAGTGGTGAGCTCATCAACTAACCTGTACCTGAGTCACTAGGAAAAAGATCAATAGAAGGATTTGTAAAAATAGGAGAGGAAGTGGAAGGAATCGAAGAGAAATCGGACAAAGAAGAAAACTGGACATTTTCCCAAAATACAACATGACGAGAGATTCGTATACGATGGGATAAAGGATCTCAGCAACGATATCCCTTATGCTCAGAATCATACCCAAGGAAGCAACAGACACGGGCACATGCTTGTAATTTGGTGGTCTCATGAGAGGGAAGAAGAACAAAACAAGCACAACAAAAAACTTTTAACATAGAATAATTTGGAGAAGTACCATGAAGACACTCAAAAGGAGAGATGTTACCAAGAACAGAGGATGGAACATGATTGATACAGTAGACAACAGTCATGGCTGCTTCACCCCAAAAACGCTCTGGACAAGAAGTGGAAATAAGCAGAGCTCGGACAGAGTCAAGAATATGACGATGTTTTCGTTCTGCACGACCATTCTGTTGAGAGGTGTAAGGACAAGAATATTGAGAGATAGTGCCCTGTTCATTAAGAAAATTAAGTAATTTGGAGTCACGATACTCTAAAGCATTATCACGACGGAAGACTTTAATTATCTTGGAAAACTGAGTACGAACCATAGTAGCAAATTTAATATAAATTTGGGATAATTCTGAACGATTTTTCATCATATAGATCCAAGTAAAGTGTGAAAAATCATTAATAAAAAGTACAAAATATTGTGATCCTCCCATGGAGGGAGTAGGAGAAGGTCCCCAAATGTCAGAGTGAATCAAATCAAATGGAGAATCATAAATAAAATCACTTTTATTAAAAGGTAAAGCAACTTGTTTTGCAGTCTGACAGGAAATACAATGTAAGGATTTTTCACTAACAGGACCTAGGAAACTATTAGAAATCAAAAGTTGTAGTTTATTCAAAGAAGTATGAGCAAGTCGACGGTGCCACAAATCAAGAGATGAAGAGGTAGTGGCAGCACACAATCTGGATGACTGAGCGACATCAGGAAGATGCATAGAAGTGAGCTCAAACATTTATCCGACTTTACGCCCAGTCCCGATGATCTGTCCTGTCTGAGAATCCATCACAACACAACCATGTTTGTTAAATAATACATCATAGCCCATGTCAACAAGCTGACCAACAGAAATAAGATTGAAACTAATGGCAGGAACAAAATAAGTATCACAAAGAGATAAAGAAGGTGAGGAAACAGTACCAACATGACTAACAGGCATTTGGGAATTATCAGCAGTATGGATAGAGGGAGCAGAGGAGTTAGGTGTCATGGAAGAAAAGAAATCAGATTGTCCAGTCATATGATTACAACAGGCAGAATCAAAAACCCAAGAAGATATACCTGAAGGAGTAGCTAAAGCAGTCGGTGGACTAGAAGAACTAGAAATAAGTTTCCGAAGTAGCACTTCGAGATCAGAAGTAGAAGATGATGAAGTGGATTCAGAAGGTGACTCGCTATTGACAGCATCAGTGGCAAAAAGAGCAGGCTTGGTTGAATGCCCAGGTCGTGAGAACTTCCTCTGATCAGTTCTAGGTGGACGAATGAGACATTGATCAATGAGATGCCCGGTCTTCTTACAATATCTGCAATATAAGGTGGGACAATTAGCAGCTATATGACCTTTCTTCTGACATGCACGACATTCAATGAAGGGACACTCAGCAAAGGAGTGATTGGACTGAGGACAGCGCTGACAAGACTTAGAATTCTTGTCAGATACAGCAAAAACCATCTCTGGATTACGATGCAGAAGACCCAAGCGAGTTTCTTCATATCTAAGACGAGGAAGAGCATCTTCAAGAGTAGGAAGTGGACTCTGATGCAGTAAAGAAGCACGAACAGGCTCAAAATCATCTGTAAGAGCCATAAGGAACTGAATAAGTCGGAGTTGATCACGATACTTCAAAAAGGCTTGAGCATCTGCTTCACATTTGAAAATAGGCTCTGAATAAGCCAGTTGATCCCAAACAGACTCAATCTTAGCAATAAACTCATAAAGAGGTTGGCCACGTTCTTGTCTGAGAATACTGAGATCCTTTTGCAACTGAAATTGATTAGATAAATCTGATGATGTATAACAACTAGCAAGATGATCCCAGACTTCTTTAGCAGTTTCAAATCGACCAAACTGTTGATGAATGCTAGCAATAGAAGTATTACGAAACCATGTAATGATCTGATTATTTTTGCTATCCCACTCCTCTAATCGTTCATTAAACTTAATCTCTGTCTCGTCAGACACACGAGTAGGAAATTTAATGTCACCAGTAACATACCGCCATAATTTTCTACCTTTAAGAAAACCACGCATGCTTTCCAACCAGAGACGATAATTGGATCCATTCAAAATAACAGATATAGATTGAGCAATGTCAGATTTATCCATGATGAAACAAACTAATTCCAAAAAAAACACCCAGGAGAAAATGAAATTCTCAAATAATTCTAAAAAATAGACGAATTGCAATGAGTTGACGAATCAACAAACCAACCACACAAGAAGAAGCAAAAGATGACGACGAGCAGAACGAGATGAACTTCGGTGAGAACGAACACCGGACGCGCCCTCACGCGCCGGAGAAAGAAAAACTGGACCGTCGGCGCGTGAAGCCCGTGGGAGAGCGTGCGGTGGAGGAAGGCTACCGGAATTGGTGGACCGGCCGAACTCGAGATGCTGAACACGGTGGTGGGGCGCGTGTCACCGGTGGACCACTGAACAAAGACAGATCTGAGGAAGAACGTACGGACGCCAATGAAAAAAAATTCCTATGATATTAACCTAGTTTTGGTACCATGAAGAAGTAATTGTGGAAAATTACTCTGAATATTACCGAATAACTTGGGTTACATATATAAACAAAAAGCAAATCTATCTAATAATTACAAAATCGAATCAAATCAAATCCCTATAATAAATAGAAAAATATGCTAAATATTAACAAAATAATATCCTAATAATATCCTATAATAAATAGAAGGATATGCTAAATATTAACATCTCATTATATGCAGGGACCGATTTTCCCCTTTGGTTTCTGAAGCTGATGAACCAAAACTTGAACGAACGATTCTATTATTTCATTGTTCTTTTGTTTGTTTTGCTTTCAGCTTTCTGACAACAGAAGGGTCACGATTCAGGAATTCAGAGGGATGAGTTTGGTCTCCATCAGAGAGTACTACGTAAAAGGTGGTAAAGAAATTCCTTCTACCAGAGGTACTTGTATCTCTTCCCGACGCATTGCCAGTGTTGCTCATATTTTGCCCGATTCCGAACATTTTAGATAAACGAGTTTTGCATCCTATGACTGTTTCGAAAGACAGGATGCTGGGCTTTATATCTCTATCGTATAACATGTGCTCAATTTCTGTGAGGACAGTTGGATATCAGCAATTAATGGTTCTGGAGAACACATCACTGTAATTTAGTTATTCTGTAGCTTTTTTTGTCATGCTCGACTTGCCCTTTAATATCACTGTGCAATGAAATTTAGGATGCGAAACTGATGTGGAACTGAGATTAGCAGTATCAATTTGCACGGGACTAGAGGCTTGACATGCTATACTTCCCATATAATTTACACTGATCCTTATTGGATTTTGTCAATTTTATTCATATTTATTGTGTCGAAATGGATAACCAATTGTTTTTAGTAAGATTATGGAGAAGCTTGTGTGATCATGTTGGTAGATATTTACTCAAATAATCTTTCTTCGTTTTGTGTCTCAGGAATAAGTTTGACAGGGGAGCAGTGGTCAGCTTTAAAAGAGAATATGGCCGCCATAGAAAAAGTGATTGAGGAAATGGAGTCACGCAACATATGAGATGAGATGAAGCAATTTATGCAATCCTTTGGTATCATCCATGGAAACCTCGTATAAGTCCTTTAATGATCTTTTGAACCTCACTCACGTGGTGTTATTTTGATTTTGGACAATTGATGAATCCTATCTTGTGTTTTGAGGGTACTCTGTACTGCAAAACGGCCACTTGAGTAAATATTCTCAAATGGAACTCTTTACGTAATTGTGAAGAGTTTTATTCCGTTGGAGAATCTTCTAAGCATACATATATGTGTGTGTGTGAGTGATTTTTTTATTTCGTGTTATATTATTAACATTCAAGTAATAAATAAAAAAAGTAAATTTTAAATTCTTGAAGCCTCTGAAAAGATTTCCTCAAAAAGTCATGTTAATCTTAAAAAATTGTTCAGTGATTATTTAATATTATTTATAATATTGTATATGCCTTGAAATTGTTAAATCTCTAAACTTCATGCGATTATCCTTGCAATCTATCCATAGAAATTATTTTTCAATTTTTCGATTTTTATAATTAATTATGATGTTACATTTAATTTGAAAAAGTATAAATTAGTTGTTGCACTATTTTCAAAATATTTAATATATTGCTACAAATTTGGAAAACATAACACTTAATATTAATTTTTAAAGAATAATTTTAAATTAAAATTTTCAAGTTGTCTTAAATTTTTAAAAACAATGTGTTAATCCTTGCATTATATACGTGGAAGTTATTTTTAACTTTATAATTTATAGAATTAATTTATAACTTGAATGTGAAAGTCGTGTGATAGAGGGAGAATTCTATATATTTAATCATATCATATAGATGAACATAGCACAATAAATATGAATGAGATATGTTTTATTGGCATCTTATAATTATATGATTATTATAACAAAATTATTATCGCCCTAGTACTAGTTCCTTAAAAAAATAACAAATTGCTAATATCTCAAAAAAAAATTTGCTAATGTTATAATATATAGGACCACTTAAATAATAATTCAAAAAAATTATCACAATTTACTCTAGTTGCAAAAAACTATCAAGATTTGTAATTGGAAGATAAAATGTGAAAATGTCTTTCTTATAAAAATGACCAATTTGAAGGTGATAATAGTATATTTGTAAGTGAAATAAGCTAATTTGCTATTATGACTTGCAAATGATGCTGTGTCATTTGTAAATATATTATTATTGTTTATAAATATATTATTATTACTTGCAAATATACTATTATTACATGCAAATTAGCCATTTATATAAAAAGGGTATTTTTATCTTTTATCATCCAATTTTAATTCTAATTCAAAACCTTGGTAGTTTTTTAAAATTAGGATGGATTGGAGTAGTTTTTTTTTTGGAATTATCTTTTTTTTTAGTATTTAACCAGAATTTTCCCTAATATATATATATATATATATGATGTAGAATAGAAACATTATTTACATTTCAATTTTCCATTAACATAAAGAAGGAAAAAAAGTAGAATCACAATATAAAAAACCAAAAATCAAGTATGACCAAAAAATGAAAACTCCATACAAAGAAGTAGGAGAAGATGACAATAGAATAAAAGGAGAAGTTATTATCTCCATATTTGAACTATCCTTGAATTTATGTTATGAAAGAAAATTTTCAACAATTGTACAATAGTTTAACTAGAGAAGATAAATTACATGAGAAAAATATGAAAGTTGCAATTAAAATATTGTAAACAACAATATGATAAAATCTTACTTTCAAATGTGCTTTTAAATATGTTTCGAGAATTAAAAATAATTTAACAATGATATAAAAAAAACTTACATAATATGAATTTATATAAATCCTATAGAATAATGAGTGATGTTGACATAAACAATCTAATCATATTTTTTTACAAATATATATATATATGATTTTCATTTACATATTTTTCATTATGTTAAATTTTAAAAAAAGTAAAAACATATATGAATAAATAAATATTGCTTGGAATATGTGAATTCAATTTTGTTATAATCAATATGATTATATGAAGGTCTAAAATTATGACAAGTTGTAGGTCTGTTTTATATTATATAATAGATTATATAAAAGTGTCAGTATCTATCTATTATATATATATAAATAAAACTAAAAGTTGAAAGTTTAGGCAGCAAAATTAGCATTTCGAAGAAAATAGGAAATTTATGAGGTGTAGGTTGATGTGTATGCTGAATTATTGAATTTATAGTCCATCATCCCTATTAATTCGCTCTAGAAGATTTATTATTATGGGCTTAATGCATTTAATTATATTTAATACCACCTTTGTAACAAAATGGAAAAACAACATTACTAAATTTCAATTTAATCGTGATTTTAGGGTTTGAATTAAGGTATATTTAATGTTTGAAATAAATAATATCTATACTATAGGTGAAAACATTAATATTCAAAGGCACAATTTCTATATAAAATTAAATGATAAAAATTCAAAAATAATTTTTAATTCTTTAAACGTGATTTCTGATTTTTACTCGGTATATATCAAATCATGATAAGCATAACAGATCCCCATCCTCTGTAGTGCAGTTGAAGGAGAAGGAAAATGATGCCATTCTATTGGCAGGGTGGAGCTGAAGAGAAATTGTCGAACTGAAGAGAGAAGAAATGGCCAAGAATTAGAGAAGTGAGGAGATATTGGGTCTGGAAGAAAAATCAGCTGATAATTGCACCCTTTTATGGATACTATACGCAAAACGTTTTCTAATGCAATTTTTTAATTAAAAAAATTTTTCCCATTAAGTTCTTAAAAATTTTTTTAATCAAAAAGATAGTTTTTTAATTCTTTAAATGTGATTTCCAATTGTTATCCTATATATATATATATCTCTCTCAATTTTATATTTTGGAAATTAAAAAAATAACAATATCATAATCGCTTTAGCATTTTTATTTAATAATATTTCATTTATATCTCTATAAATATTTAGTGTAGCTCATGACATTTTCAAATCAATTTCGATATGTATTTTATGTTGGGGTTGAGATGCCATCGAATGGAAAATGTTGTCTTCAGTATCTTTGAGCAACCAAGAAAATACAATGGTGAGACCATCCCATGAGCAACCAAGAAATTCCTACCCCTCCTTCTCATCATTAACGTTCGCATGTCATCGTGATGTGAAACGACACACTACGATGGGTGGGCATAGAGTATAGACAACTAATGCTAGGACTTAGAAGGATAGGTAAGATACTAAATAAATTTAATTTTAATACTCTATACGGCCTAATGAACTAGCTATGTCAAAAAAAAAAAAAAAGAAGATAAAATTTATTGTATATTTTAATTTTATTAAGAATTATTATTTTTTCTAATTCACTTTTACTCACTTCACTATAATTAAAAAAATTATTATATTATTAAAAATATCTTGATATGATTTTCATTTTTACTTCTAATAAATATCATAAATTTAAAAATTTATATTATCTCATAATTTAATAAAAATATTTTAAAAAAAAGTAACTTATGAAAAATAACTTAAAATTATCAAAAATTTCTAAAACATAGCTAATAAAAATGATATAAGAGAATATAACTTTTCAAAATTAGTCTTATTAAATACCTCATCTTAATTGCTACTATTTCTTTTCATCTCTCTTCATCATAACTTTTTTTATTATTATAAATATAGATAAAATTAGAAAGAAAACATTAAATAATTATTAATTTTTATAAAATGACTTATATTTTAAAATTTTAATTCTCACTAAATGGGTTTTATATTTTGAAATGGAAGGAGTATATAAATAATAAATGGCAAATGCATATGTATAATTTATTTATTATTAATTTTTAATAAATAAAATTCTATTATTTTATTTTTTTTAATTTTACATTTTTATATTTTCTCTATTAAATAATCAATATAAGTTTAAAATACTCCTTTCTATCCTTTTTATTAGGCACTATTAAAAGCAATTTTTTAGTCTTTTTTATAAAACACCTTATATTTAAGCAACACTATTTTATTTTTATCCTTAATTATTTAGTTCTTATTCTTGTAAATTCTCATATAAAGGAGTTAAAAAAAATTATGGTTAAATTTTTTGGTCATTTAGTTTCTGTTGTCTTGTTGGTTCTTTTATTAAAAAAAAAATTCATGGTTAAGAAAACATTAGTCCAAGATACAAGATACAGTAGATCAACCATACTTGAATTATAATTAAAGTGGTTTAAATTAAACTAATATATGTTATATTTATTATTTTATATAAAAATAAGTATCATGAGTAATTATTAAATATTTTATTTGTAGAAAATAATACTAATAACATACTGGTACAAATGCATTTACTATATGTTGGCAAAAGATACATTTATTATCTGTCCTAAGAATTGAAAACTGGAATTTGTATAATTATTCATTATTTATTATATGATTAAAAAATACATTTACTAATTATTTGTTATGATTCACATAAGTAAAAAAAACCATAAAATAGTGAGAAATTTCTAGTGAAAAAAATTAAAAAAAATATTTTTAAGATAAATTATAATTTAATAAGAATAAATTTAAAAAATTAAGATAATTTTTAAAAATATTAAAATTTTAATTAATTTTTTAGGTATATATAAAATAAATAAATATAATTTATAAAAAAAATATTACAGAAATTCGTTATAGTTGACACGGGGAGTGTAATTTTTACCAAAGTTGTTGACAGCCTCACGTTTTCCGAATGCCAAGGAATGTCGGCCTGAGTAAAGCCATCAGACTTTTTGACATATTGGAAAGTGTGAATCACTATTCCCCATAACAAGCTTTAGATATCTTTGGCCAAATCTAATAAATCTAACATCTACGGTATCTAGATTTTTAAATTAAATTCTAAGATACTTCCTTTTTACTTCATTCCTTTTATATTCAAGGGAATTAAATTTTACTCCCGCACAATGCGCCGGATATTATTTATCTATATTTATATTATTTTAATATTATTTAAAATAAAGTCTAAATTTGAGTAGTATGAATAAGAAGAAAAAAAATATTGAATTCCAAATACTATTAATATGTTATCACTTCATATTTATACATCATAATGCGCATATATATAATTTAAAATATATAATAATATGTTGGAGTATTTTAAAACATATTAAGTTGTATAAAAACTTTCCTGAATTCTTTTCTGTACTAATGAAATTGAAATCAGATGTACTAAATAGATTTATCACTTTTAAATTACTCTATTTGGTCTATATTATAAAATATTTTGTATTAATTACATACATATTAAGAAAATTACTTTTTTACTTGAAATTAATGCAAAAAGTATTAACATTTCCAATTTTATTCTTATTAAATACTCAATTATATTATCATTATAAGATCATAAATAAATAGTAGGAAAGAATTAAAAATAAAAATAAAATAGAAAGAAAAAAAATCTAACACCCAATATTTTAAACTAGAAACTTCTCGTATAAAATGCCCTATAATATGAACTGGAGAGAGTATTATTTATATTAGAAGCAATGTTGCTTGATGGAGATGGAGATTGATTTTTTGGCTAGAACTTGGAGTTAAATCAAAACTTTGCTTAGTAACATTTAGCTTTATCATGTATTCCTTGCTAATATGAATTATGTGATATTTGTAATGTTAAATAAGTGTGATTTGAATGTTTACAAATTAAAAGTACAAATTAATGATTGTGAATTAAAAGTATTTACATTAAAAAAGTTAAGGTGAATGCTTAACACTATACATAAACATTTTGAATTGAGATCATGTCAAGAAATTCCTATAAGTATGGATGAGAGGTAGATTTCATCCGTGTATTATGCGTGAAGCATTTATTAAAAAAATATGCTTTTTATTTTGTGAGACTAATTCTAATATTAGTATTTGTTGAAAAATTTATCAGTCATTACATTAAGTGACAAGGAAAAGAAAAAAATTATTAATATATTTGTTGTAAAACTTTTTAGAATATATTGACAAGTTCATGAGCAAATACCTTAATTATTGTTGGTATCTTCCTATTCTAGAGAGGCCCATGACCCAACTCACTATGCCTAACATGGCGTTAAAAAAAACCTTTGCCATCATCTAAAATATTAATACAAGTTTAAGGAATTAATATGATATAAATCTAAAAATTAAAGCTAAAATAACACCGCAATTCTAGTGCAAGCGATTTACCACTTGCTAAATTAATTATGGAACATCTGAGGTTGTGTATTGGTTTTGGTTTCCAACCTCTAATCTTAAGACATGGAAGCATCAAAGACTAGGAATATCTTCTTTCACAAAAAAAAAAAAAAGTACCTAACAATCAATTAAACACATTATCAAATTAAAAAAAAGGCTTAATCATTAAAAAGTTGTGAAAAGTTCATGTGTGAGCTAGAGGGGCGCGTACCTAAATCAAACTATCAAGCATCAAACAAGATGAAATTGAAGCAATCTTGTTGTTATGCTTAAGAATTTCAATTGCAATGATAAATATAAGATACTTCAAATCCAACATATGACAGCAGGATGAAACTCCTCAACGAACATTTACATTATTTACATGTTTTTTTGGCACCCACTAAACTTATTCTACATAATGTGAAGATAGGTGAGATAATAACTGATTTTAGACTACATAAAATGAAGGTGATGTAGGAGAGTGAACCACAAGAAAAACACAAGCAAAATATAGATCTAATTTTCATAATAAACACAAGATGCTCATCAACCATAAAGACCAGTGCAATAACAAAAAGTGTGCCTCAAACATTGAGTGTGAAACATATATGTATATCTCGTCACCACGAGGATGCTTAAGATCACATTTCCTCTATATGATAGAAAGAACTGTTGTTAATAAGAGACAGAGAAGGCCACTCAAGATAGTGAAGTGGATTTTTTATGTTGATTATATAAACTGACAATCTTTTCAAAAAAGGAGGTGTAAGTTAAAATCATAAATTCTTCAACTTCAATAAAACAAAATAAGAGCATCATTTACCATAGCTCTGAAGGTCAACTGAATGTTCACTCTATAATTTTTCTTAAAAAAATAATAACACTTCAAAGTGGACACCATTCAGCCACACCATGATTTATTCAAAATTTGGCTAGTTTCTTACAGCAATATTCAAAAGAAAAATTCATTTGATTTGGTATTCTTAAATGAGTTTCCACGTGTACCTGCAATTCAAGATATAGCTAATTGTCATTGAAGTGGAATTCTTACGAATGAATTTATACGATAGACAAATTATTACGATCATTCAAGTATAGCTAATTGTCATTGAAGAAGAACATAAAGAAGTTTACGAAACATACTAGGCCAAAGGAAAGCACGGTCCATCACCTCAGGTTTGCATAAGAGTAACCTAAATACTTATTTAGCATACAAAATTGTTAGGCATGAGGATAAAAGGAAAATGAGACGTAAATGTCAATGTTGTCAAAATCAGACCAGACATTGAACCGAATAAGACACTGGTTCAAGGTTTAATGGTTCAACTGGGGTCAGATTGGGGTCAGATCTGTAGTAATTAAAATACTATATTTAAAACAAATAATATAAGTTTAAACAAATTTTATAACTTAGTTAGAGTCTCAAACTAAATAATATTAAATTATCAATCTATTATTCACTACAAATAAATTATTAATAGGTTTCATAACTCAATATTTAAATTTAAATAAGTTAATATTCATTTATAATCATATTTTGAGTTTAAAATAATAAATTAACAATCTATTATTATATTATTTATTAAGTAAATATATAATTTTCAGTAGTTATATATCATAATAATGCTTAAATAATATTATAATATATAAAAAATATTTTGCACTAGAAATGATGTTATTTTATCTTAAAAATAAAAAAATATTTTAAAAAAATTAAAAAAAATAATACATAATTGGTTCAAACCAGTTCAGGACCGGTTTAAAACTGGTTCTACCGGTTTCACCGGTTCTGAATAGTATCGGTCATCTAGCTTAACTGAACTAGGTCAGGCACCGGTTCTAGGTCTGATCAGTCAAATCAGCCGGTCCAGTTTGATTCTGACAACAATGGTAAATATACTCTTAAGAAGGAAAAGAAAAAAGAAATCAAATAAATAGTCAATGTTTTATCCATGCTGAAAATAAGATTTTCCCTTATTACATGTCAGCATTGAATTGCTCCTTTCAAATATTCAAGAAATTATTGGACTGGTTCAATAGTCATTGAACTACCAATCCACCTTTCTCACTTTTGGTTGTCAAAGCATCTACCTAAAGTTGGTTCAAAACATTAAAAAAAAAATCTAACATTCTTAAACAAATTCACTTAGTAAACATATCATATATTTTTTGTAGGCCAAAAAAAATGAAAGCATAAACACACAGGCCTTCAACATTTTTTTGCTTGCTAAGGAAGGTGGATTGGTAGATTTTACCTTCTGCAATGCGTAGAAATACTTATTAAAAATTATTTTTTTAATAATTCAAAAATCTTTCTATTTTATTGGAAAGAATTTTTTTATCCAATTGTGAAAAAATTATAGAGATAGTTATTTTTTACAATATAATTTAAAATTTAATTATTTGAGAAATATTAAAGATGTCTAGATTCTTTTGATACAAAAAGAAAAAGAAAAAACTAACATTAAACTTTAATTTGGTATCTATCCTTCATTTTTATATCAATAAAATGCTTTTAAAAACCATTAAGCTTCAATATTTTTTTCAACTATTTATTGGGTCAAGGTCTATCTTGCTAGTCTAACATCGAAAATTTACTACCTTGCAAAACACACACAAGAAACATTTGACCCACTTCAACCCTAATAATTACTACTCTCCATAATACATACAAAATTAACCTATTACTCAGATTCATATTACTCTCTAGCAATTACACCAAGTCATAATAGATAGATATAATAATAACAACAAAATAAAAAACTGCAAACTTTAAAAAAGCTCCATGTTCAGTACTTTAGATATTAAACCTTCAATTTATGTCTCAGAGTACAATATCAGTACCTTGATGGGAGAAAATTATATAAGCACAATTGATATGTTTCTTGCACAATAAAATAAAGTTTAGGAAGAAATATAAGCCAGAACAACTTTTTACACAAATGCTTATCCACAACCAACCATTTTGTACAATTTCATAATATATGTGATAATGAATTTGTGGCTATTCTTCTTGTGCAAGAGGGCCTACCATTCCAGCTACATCCACAAATCAAAATCACATTCGTCACAATCACATTTATAACAACATTAGCAAGAGTTTCAATTTCATGTGATCATCTTCTTTTTCTTTTTCATTAACTTCCATGTGATCATCTTTAATGGAAAAAAAAGTGTAAAAACAATACTATGCAGATTATCACAAGGGATTGGAGAGCCACTTAGTAAGAGTGCATAGAGTGAAAGGTGAGCTCCAGAAACAGAGCAACAACTTTGTACTAAGGCATTTGCAAGAAGCCCACTGAATTCTTGCAGAATAGTGGAAAATCTCATGTGGTGACTTGGGGATTGGACGTAGGTCAAATGGAGAGACCGAACCAGGATAAATATTTGAGTTTTCTTCTCTTTACTACTACTTTTACTGTTTATTCATTTATACTCTATTTTACCATCGTACTTTGCTTCTTCACTTTCTTGACATTTTGTAGAAAATTTTTAATCTTCCCAATTCATCCCCCCTCTTGGGAAGCCAGCTTATCTAACAAGTGGTATCAGAGCCCGAATTCCCAATCAAAGGATTTCACAGTCCGGGAATTAAAATGGCTGGCTTTGGAGAAAGCATACTACCAGAGGGAAACAACACAAATAGACCACCTGGCTTCAGTGGAGAACACTATGGTTACTGGAAGATGATGATGCAAATCTATCTCCAGTCAATTGATCTAGACATCTGGTTAGTTATTCAGAAGGGAGATTTTGTCCCAATGGCTTTGGAAGATAGCGGGAAGTATAGAGAAAAGCCAGAAGCTAAATGGAATGAGGAAAATAGAAGAAGAGTCTTGTTGAACTTCAAGGTAAAACACTGCTTGGTCAGTACTTTGAATCAAGACGAATTCTATAGAGTCTCTCAATGTTCCACTGCCAAAGAAATGTGGGATACCTTGAAAATTGCTCATGAAGGAATAACTGGAGTCAAGGAAAACAAACTGAATACATGCATAGGTGAATACGAAAGCTTCCGAATGGCTGAAGAAGAAAGTGTAAAAGAGTTACAGAAGAGATTCACCCTCATTGTGAATCAACTGAAGAGTCTGGGAAAGGAATACGCTCAAACAGAAAAGGTCAGAAAGATCCTCAGGGCTCTCCCTCTGGAATAGCAACCTAAAGTAATAGTAATAGAGGAAGCTAGAGGAGAATCAATGGCCTCTATCACAGCTCTTTTTGGCAGCCTCGAGGAGTACGAAGGAAAAATGAAAGCTCTCAAAGAGGCTGGACTAGACAGAAAGAAGAAAGGTTTTGCTTTGAAAGCAACTGAGGAGAAAGAAGAGGAATCTGATGATGGAGATGAGCTAGATGAAGAAACTCTAGCTATGATGGTCAGAAAATTTGGAAGATTCTACAGCAAGAAGAGAAATAAGAAAATCTTCAAGAAAGGAGCAGTTGGAGAGAGCAAGAAAGAAGCAAAAGAACCTGTCACTTGCTATGAGTGTAAAAAGCAGGGACATATCAAATGGGAATGTCCACAATTTCTCAAGAAGCAAGAGAAAGAAAAGAAATCTACAGACAAAGGCAAGAAGAAAAGAGTTTACATCTCATCAATATGGGGCAACAGCTCAGATGAAGAAGAAGATGATGAAGATGAAATTACCAACATCTGTTTGATGGCTCTTGCCTTTGAAGAAGCTGAAATCCCATACAGCAGTGATCAAGAAGATGAAGTATATGAATCTGAACCTTCCTATTCTAAATTAGTTGATGCATTTCATGAGCTACATGATGAATTTGTTAAAGTAGCAAAAGAATTGAAGCAAGCTAAGGAAAAGATTAACAAACTAGAATCTCAATATAGCATCTCTTAAATTGCTTCTCTACCTATTGCTGAATCTGCTCACTGTAAATTATGCATTGAGCTAAAGCAAACTAATGAATATCTAGTGAAAAGCATGTCTAGGCTTACTAAAGGTAAAGATATATTGTTTGCTTTAATGGGAAGCCAAAGAATATCACAAGGAAATGTTGGACTTGACAATGATCCTTGTGCTGTAAAAGAAAAGATTAGGAACAAAAATCAGAATACACATTCTGCATTGTGCATGCTAGTGGCAATAGAAAGAAAGATCATATGTCACATCACATTGAAACATATAATCAACCAAGGCATGCAAAATAAAAATATTATCTGCATTGTTTTCTTCTTGCTTCTTAATCCAGCAGTCCCTTTACCACCTGTCACTTCTGTAACAAGAAGGGATATATTTCCAGTTCATGTGCTTTAAGGAAAAATGGACTTGATAGGAAGGTTAAATGGATTCCCAAAAATACATCTGTATCTAGGGAAAAGACTACTGACAGAAAAGGATCCAAGCAAATTTGGGTACCTAAAAGGAAAGTATGAACTTTGTCTTGCATGTTTGTCTTAAAGCTAGAAAGAGCAACAAATGGTATATGGACAGTGCCTGCTCAAGCCATATAACTAATGATAAGGAGAAGTTCATCACCCTTATAGACAAGAAAGGAGGAAAGGTGACCTTTGGAGGTGATCAATATGGCAAAATAGTTGGCATTGGCATTATGGGCAAGAATCTTGAAACATCCATTGAAGAGGTGCTGTTTGTGATTGGCCTCAACCACAATCTGCTAAGTGTGAGCCAGACATGTGACAAAGGAAACTGGGTGCTGTTTGACTCAAAGTTCTGCCTGGTCATCAGAAAAAGTGAATACAAAGTAATTCTCAAAGCTCAAAGGGATGGTAACTGTTATACCATTGATCTTGATGAGCTTCCTCCCTTAGATTCTGTCTGCTTGATTAGCCAGAATAATGATTGTTGGTTGTGGCATAGAAGGTTAGCCCATGTTAATATGAATCAACTATCAAAAGTAGTTAAAAATGAGTTAGTCACTAGCCTACCAAAAATCACTTTTAAAAAAGATAAAGAATGTGATGTATGCCTAAGAGAAAAACAGACTAAATCTTCTTTTAAATCAAAAAATGTAGTTACCATAACTAGACCACTAGAACTATTGCATATGGACCTAATTGGTCTATCTAGGGTAAAAAGCATTGGTGGAAATCTGTACGTGCTTGTAATTGTAGATGATTACTCTAGATTTACATGGACATTGTTTATTTTCTCTAAAAGTGATACCTTTGATGCATTTGTAACCTTAGCAAAGAAAGTGCAAAATGAGAAAGGTATTTCCATTGTGTCTATCAGGTCAGATCATGGAGGAGAGTTTGAGAACTCATATTTCCTGGAGTATTGTAATGAGCATGGAATTGTTCACAACTTCTCAACTCCAAGAACTCCTCAACAGAATGGAGTAGTAGAGAGGAAGAACAAAACAATTGGAGAGATGGCTAGAGCTATGCTGAATGAAAAGGAACTCTCTCAAGTATTCTGGGCTAATGCAGTAAACACAGCAAGCTACATCATAAATAGAGCCTACATCAGATCAATTCTTGGGAAGACTCCTTATGAGCTGTACAAAGGAAGAAAGCAAAATCTCTCACATTTCCATGTGTTCGGCTGCAAGTGTTTCATCCACAACAATGGAAAAGAGAATCTGGGTAAGTTTGATGCCAAATCTGATGAAGGTATATTTCTGGGCTATTCTAGTAGAAGTCAGATATATGGAGTTTTTAATAAAAAAGTCTAAATTAGTAGAAGAATCTATGCATGTAGTATTCATTGAAAATGAAACTGTTTCCAAACATGTCACTGATGAGGGTGATCTTATTTCAAACTTTAAGAATTTAGATCTTTCTGATGAAGGTAAAATTGAACCCCTAAAAATCTCTGAATCTATCAATGTAGAGGAAGATATTTCAGAAAAAGACCTTGTGGATAAATATAATGAAGATATGTCTCAAGAACTCCCTAGAGCTTGGAGATATCAAAGGAATTATCCTATTGATCAAGTGATAGGGGATGTTCAAAAGAAAGTTAAAACCAAAAAATAGTTAAGGGATCAAATGATAAACTGTGCTTTTATTTCTCAAATTGAACCTAAATATACTGAAGAAACCTTAACTAATGAATATTGGATTTTAGCTATGCAAGATGAGTAGAATCAGAAGAAATCAAGTTTGGGATTTAGTGCCTAGACCCAAAAATCATCCTGTCATTGGCACTAAATGGGTTTTTAGAAATAAACTTGATAAATCAGGATCAATAATCAGAAATAAAGCTAGACTGGTTGCAAAAGGATATAATCAAGAAGAAGGTATTGATTTTGAAGAAACCTTTGCTCCATTGGCTAGATTAGAAGCAATTAGAATTCTGTTAGCATATGCATGGATAAAAAATATTTTGTTGTATCAAATGGATATGAAGAGTGCTTTTCTAAATGGATATATCATGGAAGAAGTCTATGTAGATCAACTTCTAGGCTTTGAGGACTCTACAAAACCAAACCATGTTTATAAACTGAAGAAGGCCCTTTACGGTTTAAAGCAAGTCCCTAGAGCATGGTATGAAAGATTAAGTAATTTTCTAACTGAAAAGTGGTTCAACAGAGGAAAAGTAGATACAACCTTATTCACTAAGAAAGAAAATAAAGATTTACTTATTGTTCAAATCTATGTTGATAATATTATATTTGGTGCTACTAATGAATCTCTTTGCAAGAATTTTTCTAAGCTAATGCAGGGAGAATTTGAAATGTCCATGATAGGTGAACTCAACTTCTTCCTTGGATTGCAAATCAGGCAGTGTGATGATGGTATCTTTCTCAACCAATCCAAGTATTTGAAGGAATTGCTAAAAAAGTTTGGGATGGAGAATGCCAAGCCAATAGGAACACCTATGGCTACAACAACCAAACTGGATATGGATGAAAAAGGGAAAATGTTTGACATAACCAAGTATAGAAGAATGATTGGATCCCTACTATACCTAACTGCTAGTAAACCTAACATCATATTTAGTGTCTGTATGTGTGCAAGATTCCAGTCATGTCCCAAGGAAACCCATGCAGCTGCTGTGAAGCGTATCTTCAGATATCTTATTGGAATATCACAGATGGGTCTTTGGTATCCAAAGAGCAATGGAGAAGATCTCAAAGGATACACTGATGCTGACTTTGCAGGATCCAAAACTGACAGAAAAAGCACAATTGGAACTTGTCAGTTTCTTGAAGGATCCTTGGTTTCTTGGTTTAGCAAAAAGCAAAATAGTGTCGCCTTATTCATCGCAGAAGCTGAATATGTTGCAGCTGGAAGCTGTTATGCCCAAATCATCTGGATGAAACAGCAGCTTGAAGATCTTGAGGTTGAGATGAAGGAAATACTAATCATGTGTGACAACTAAAGTGCCATTAACATCACAAAGAATCCTGCCATGCATTCAAGGATAAAACATATTGAAGTTAGGCACCACTTCATAAGGGATCATGTTCTGAAAGGAGAAATCAGATTAGAATACATTCCAACAGAAGATCAAGTTGCTGACATCTTGACAAAGCCTCTATTAGAAGATAGACATTATAAAATCAAGAGAGAATTGGGTATGGTAAATCCTAATGAATTGTAAGTAAATCCTTATGCAATTCTGTTTTTAGATTTTCTAACAATAAATAAATTCTAACTTAAGTATCGGAGAAAGTTTAATGTAAGTTGCAGGTGCTCCTCATGAGTTTGAATGATAGTAGATTTGAAAAATGGAGCAAATTAGAATGGAACAGTCAAAAGGAGAAAGAGACAGCAACAAATCTGAGTTCTGGATCCATTCTGTAAGTTTTTAAAGTTGAAATTCGTATCTTAGTTGTGTGTTAGACGAATTTCCTTAATAAACTGTGTTTCTGAACAAGTTAGCATGGTCAACATTCGAATTTAGATGCCCAACAGACAAACTTCAGCTTGATATACATTGGAATAGTTCTTGGTGGTCCCTCGAAATTCGTTTGTTGGTCCTTAAAAATTCAAATTTTCAAAAAAAAAAGTTTCAAAGTTATGTTTGTCTAACATGATGCTTATACAAATGATTATTTCTTAACATACGCATGTTGGAGAACCATTATAAAGTAAAGAAATTCAAATTTCTGATTCAAAAATTCGCCTGTTGAAACCTGCTCATAATGTTGAATCTCTAAAAGATGAATGTTCATATATATAATTCGTCTGTTGATTGTTGCATTGATTGTTGCTTGATGCTTGCTCTTTGAAATTCGAACTTTGTTGAATCAAAGTTCGTCTATTCATCTTGTGCTGGTTAAACCAAGCCTCTGTCAGACAAACTTTCAGAAAAAAAAATTGTTTGTCAGAAAGCTTTGCTGAATAGTTTAACTTTTAATAGCTCGAAGTTCGAATTTTGACCCCTCAAAATTCGTCTGTCAGGCGGTTACTTACGTTAAAACTGACAATTTTCCTCTGAATAGACGCAACCCTATTCATTCCTTCTCTGAGTCTGTTCAAATTCTCTCCTCGATGCTCTTAAATTCTGACCAAAAATCTTCATTTTCCACTGTTTAAACTCCCTTTCGCATCCTATAAACCCATTTCCAGCTTCATTCTGAAACATTCATCCATGAAAATGGAAAGAGTAAAGAATCCTGAAGCTGGAAAAGGAGAGGCACGACCAAAGAGAACGATCAAATCTCACTATACCTCAAAGGAGGGTGAAAAACCAAAGAGAAAAGCTAAATCAAACAAGGCAACTCCCTCCAAACGATAGAAGACAACCTCAAAGGCAGAATCAAAGAAAGTTGGACCCTCTTCTTCGAAGAAAGCAGAGCCTTCGGTTCCTGTTCCTGCTGCTGATGCTGTTGCTTCCACTTCCTCCTCCAGTACTGAATCTGAAGAATACCAACTCACAACAATGCCATTATGGAGCACTCCTCATATTCAAGAAAAATACTCAACCAAGTTTGCAAGTAAAAAGGTAATCAACCCTCACTGTGTGAACTTGGAAGATTTCTTGGTCTCTAACAATTTTGATGCTGGGATATGGATGCTAAGATATACGAATCTATTAGAGATATTGGAGAGGTATGATGATGAAGTGGTTAAGACATGGTATGCCTCCTTGAAGTTCAACAACAAAAAGAAGAAGTGGGAAGTCAATCTGAGATCAAGGACCATCTGGCTCACAGATGAAACTTTTAATGAAGTGTTAGAAATCTCAGGGCAAGATGGCCTTAAGATTGACATCACTGTTTCTAGATATATGGATGAGGCAGAAACTGCAGATGAAGAAGGTGGCCCCTTTTTGAACTACAAGGAGAGTACAATCCTGAACACTTTGTTCAAAAGAAAGGAGAATAGGCCAACCATAAATTTGCTAAAACCCACTAACCTCAATGCTCAAGTGAGAATCCTACACTACATAGTGTCTAGGATCATCTTCAACAAAGGAGGTAGCTTCAATCTGATCACAAGGGTAGAGGCACATGTGATGGCAGCAATCATGTGTCGAAAGCTCATCAACATGGGACATATCATACTCCAGCGTATGATCAAGGCAAGGGATCAGAGGAAAGATTCCACACTCCCCTATGCAGCAATCATTTCCAGAATTCTACAATATGCTAGAATACAGCGCCTTGCGAAAGGGAAAGGGAAGCCTACTGAGATTTTCAAGGAAGAATAACTGCAAAGAATGGGAATTGAAAGAAATGAAGGAAGATGGATTGGGAAGGGAGTAGGAAAATCTGAAGATATCTTCTTTGTTGAAGATGCCTCCCTACAGCAAGAAGGTACCTCTGAGTTTCCTGCAAGACCTATACCTCAGCCTTCTCAGCCTGTCTCATCTCCATCTAAGCCTACTTACATTCCATCTACTTCCTCCTCTCGTGCCAAGCCAACCAAGATCACTGAGTTGTATGACAGTTTGTCTACACTCATACTTAGCATTAAGGATGAGCAAAATGCTAAATTTGCTCATTTGCAAGATCAGATTCACCAGTTTACCAAGAACATGAAAGTGGTTGCTGATGCATATGAAGACATTCGGAATGTCATTCCTACCACATCAGCTCCACCTCAGCCAGGGTTCTTTGAGCCTGCTAAGTCCCCAACCCCTGGGCCTCCAAGCCCCTTTAAGCTAGCCTCTTTTAAGCATGATGATGCTATAGATGATACTGAGGTTGCTAGTACACTAAGCACACCAAGTCCTGGTCCTCCCTTGGACTACGGTATGGAAGAAGAAGGCCCTCGAGATTCAAGCTCTCATGATCCCATTCCAGCAGATGCTCAAGAGTCAATCCTGTCCCAGCAAGAATCTAAGCAAGTAGAGAGATTAATGGCATCCATCTCCACTTCACCATTCATGCCAGCTGCCATAAATGAAGAAAGGAACATTGTACCTTTTGTTGATCTGGAAGCCATTGCACACAATGCTCTCTTACAAGCTCAGAAAAGAAGGCTTGAAGAAATGTTTCCTCCTTCCGCTCCCTCACCTGTTACATATTATGGTTTCTCAGAGGAAAGAAGGGCACAATTGGCAGTCACAAGGCGAGAAATTTCTGAACTTCTTGAGATTTCTGATGATGAAGATGAAAACATAAGTTCTGAAGTTTCTGAGTCCTTGCTAAAGCTCAATCCAAAAACGCCATTTATCCCTGTGCCTCTTCAAGCTATTCCAGTGTCTCAAATCCCTCCTCCTGCAGATTTTATTCTCCTTTCTGATGATGTGGAAAAGGGAGAGAAAAGTGAGCAAACTGGAACTGGAAAGTCTGCTGCTGAGCCTTCTGGAAAGACTTACAGCAAGAAGACCAAGTCAAAGAAGAAGTAATTAGAACTTAGTCTTAGGTCCTCTTGTAGTGTTATGTTATGTTTCTATTGTTTGTGTTTTATGTACTTCGAACTATTTTGCATTAATTGTTTTCCTGTCAAGTAATGCTTGATGAAATGAAAGAATTCCTTGATTACAATGATCTGTTCCTGTTAATCTTTGAATCTCTTTACTTAATCTACTATATATGATATCTTTTGAAATATAATGCATGTGTTGAGGAGAAGTTTGTTAAAGCAAGCCCAAGTAGTAATCCAGATTGTAAGTTGTTTTATCATCATCAAAAAGGGGGAGAATGTTGAATCAAGTGGTGACTTGGGGACTGGACATAGGTCAAGTGGAGAGACTGAACCAGGATAAATATCTGAGTTTTCTTCTCTTTACTGCTACTTTTACAGTTTATTCATTTATACTATGTTTTACCATCATACTTTGCTTCTTCACTTTCTTGACATTTTGTAAAAAATTTTTAATCTTTCCAATTCACCCCCCTCTTAGGAAGCCAGCTTATCTAATACAGATTACTTAAAACTAATAGAACATACAAATATTTGAAGATATATGAAAATGCAAACCAACCAATAATGCCAACTTTTAGATGGTATAAGTTTTCATTAACAAACAATAAGAATGAAATCGTAGCTTTTAACTGTAATACTTGTTCATGAAGCCATTTCAACATATTTGACCTTCCTTAATAATAGTAAATAAATCCTTTGCATTTGATGATCTACTAATATTGTTTTCCTTTCTAAAATCAATCTCTATTTGTTTTTTCTGCTCAATTAAATGTTGTGTATATGTGAAAAATATTGAGAAACTAAAAAATATGAATAATGAAATGATAAAAAACTTCAACTGAAAACCTAATGTGGTTAGAAATTAAAATTGTTGAGCCTCATGAAGGTTGAGAACTTAAATTCATCACACATTTAGTTTGCTAGTTCACTAATTATAGAACAAAATGAATATATAACTAAGCATATAACACAAGAAGTGTCTCCTTGCATGTTATATCAGACCTCTAACCAATATAAATTTACACTTTATATTGAAATGACTGATATGAAAGAATTAATGGTCCCAGTAATTTGGAAAGCTGCAGCCTAGAACAACTTCATCTAATAAATGTTTCTACAAATCTTAGTAGTAGGCTATGTTAAAATTTTATCTCATCCAAAGTTAAAATACCAATTCATGCAACCACTATATCCTTTATTTGTGCCTTTAGGGCATGAAAATTAGTGAGCAACATGATAAAGCCTTTCATAAACCTCATCTACAAGAGTTATTACATAAGTCTGAATTCTCTATTTCAATTAAATTTATCTCATGACAAAAAAAAATTCAATTAGTTTGCAGCACAGCCAAGAACAAAAGGAAGCAAAATAAACTAAATCATAAACGTCTTAACACGACAAGATAATGTTGTTATAATACAGCATTAAGGCCAATAGTTTGATAAATATTGATCAGTACAAGTTTGAATGAGTTACAACCATTTCTTTAGCAAGTCTATTTCATGCCACAATCTCTTTCTCAAACTCATGCATGCAAAATCAAAACCATTTTATTATCTTTGAAGAAATCAGTATTGAGCCATAGTAGGAAAATGAGAAATATGAGAGGTAACATACATGTAAAGGGAGAAATTTTCATTGTTATCTTCAGCAAACTTATAGATTGCATGATCTTGCGCAATTTTCTTTTGAATAGCCCTCATCCCAATAAAGTCTCTCCCAGTTTTCTCTTGCATATATATTTTTTTGCACAATAGCTCATGCTCCTTTAAAAAAAATGAAAGTATTTAAGATGAAATCAAGGAAGTTTTGAATTTCATAACCATAAACAAAAGGACAAAATATAAGTGTAATTTTATAGATGCTTGCTACAAGTTTTTCCAAGGAAAAAAAATCATTTGTAATTTGTTTTTCCAAAGCAGTAGTAAATGAATGATTGTTTGAACATCAAAAAGTTATGCACCTGTTATATCAAAGAATATGACAGGAAAAACCTAGAAGAAATTACATATATTTTGTACTATAATTCAGAACCAACACCAAGAAGTAATAATAACTCTATATAGCAAGTCAATAATGCATTAGCATTACATGCTCATCTCTCACTTGTTTAGAAAGATAATTAGTGACCATTGTAAACCTAAAACAAATCATACAAAGACAAGGCAATGATAGGAGAAAAAGTTCTAGCATGTTTCCATCCCAACATGGCTCCAATGAAATATATCCATACATTTTGATTTTAAGTTTATCCTACATCAACTCTTTTCCTTACAGTACTGAAGAAATAGAAATCAAAGCCAAAGTCATCATTAGAAGAAAAACACTACCATCCATGTGAAAAATTCTTTCTAGTTCCAGAGATTTACACAGAAAATTTAAATCCACAGGGGGACATATAAAAAGTGAGAAAAAAAAGTGTATCTAATAAAAGTAAATTAAATGAACATCAAATTTTTTCAGAAAATTACATGCAATTAGTGAAAAAAGATTGTTAGGACTTAACATCATTGGAAATCATATGCAACTCATACATAAACTAATTTAACATCTAAATTGTATGATGTGGAAAGCACATATATCGTCCACAAGAAGTAAACCAATTAGTGCTTGTAAGGATGAAACTTGGCCAAATAGAATCTAGAAAAGCAAACATATCCCAAAAAACAAAGGCACAAGAACCTCTGGTTGAAGATTTGAGAGTACAACACCAAAACGAACACACTAACAAAGCGCATCAATCTACCACCCAAACCACAAAACAAAATAACAACAGTAGCAAAAGCAATACCAATAATCAAGTAAAATAGTGGATGTGTATTGAGTATTGAATTTGGGATTAAAAATTGGAGA
Source organism: Adenanthera pavonina (assembly GCA_026686845.1). NCBI lineage: Eukaryota > Viridiplantae > Streptophyta > Magnoliopsida > Fabales > Fabaceae > Adenanthera > Adenanthera pavonina. The sequence goes on along the minus strand of JAIVEN010000019.1, from coordinate 910,823 downwards.
AGGAAGGATTTAAGCCTTGAGTCAAAAGGAAATTAAGGATTTCATATGAAAACCAAGTATTCAGAGCAAAAAAATTAGAGCAACACACTAATAATTCTATCAAGAATCTTTTCATGAATCTTAATCTTCTTGAAAAACCTAGCAATAAGCACCTAGTAATACTTCTATTCCCTTATAATAGAACCGATATTATTACTTTTGAAAGACGGAATACCAGTTGAATTGGAGTACCAAAACCTACCCTTATTATCCAACAAAGGCTAACAGACTAGAGAGAATAATCTTATTAAAATTTAAATGAAAGCAACAAAGGCATAGAGAGCATAATTTTTCCTGGAAAGAAAATGACAAAACTCATTTTCAATGTAATCTTGCTACTATAACTTTCCAGTAGTTTCTATTTTAAAGCAATAAAATTCCAGGGGCAGCAGACTCAATTGCAGCTCCCTTGATTGCCTCTCAAATTTGGGTCCCTAAAGGTAGACATGAACATGTAAGAGGAATGCTAAAACATGATATCATGTAACTATAGTCTATGGAGAAACCTAGATCGCCTCAAGTAAGTAAGAAAAGAGAGAGAGTGAACAAGGGTTACATCTATTCCTATGGATCACAATGAAGAAAGTTATACCTCTCTTTCTCTCACTCACTTAAGTTGAAGTGAACTATGAGAATCTTGATGTAATTAAGCCAAACTTATATGGTCATGATCATACCTCTCAATATGTTCCAAAATCAAAAGCCTTGACCTAGGAGGGACTTTTTCATCTTTGAGAGCACTAAAACAAATTGTAAAAAAATAATAGATTCACATACCAAATCATGATAAGAAATATTAGGAATATAAGAAAATCATAAGATAGTGAGGAAAGACATTTTCCAAAAAGAAGCATTGTACTTGTTGTGCAGAACCAACACAACACATAAATCACAAATGAAAACTTTCAATTTTGTATAGTCACAATGTCAATATTTATGCTTCCTAGCTTCCAAATGATCTTCCTCTTTCTCCTATCAGTGCCTCAAGAGACTCTTAGAAGAGAAAGATGCAATGCAAGGATGTAATGCGATAAAAAATTTCCTCACTATAGCCACTGTTTGCCTCAGAACAGCTTACAGCCTTGATAAAGGAATGAATTGAAAGGTGTTTGCCTGGGTATTTTCAATATCTACAGGAATCTTTTATACATATTGGGACCTGGTCATCGACTGGGGCCTCCTACAAAGGAATTCCAAGAATCTCTGGTTAAGAGACGAACTCGTAATACGTCGTGGGACCATCTTCCCTGTGCCTCCTTCCCTATTTTTGTGTGTGTAGTCTCTAATACGTTTCAGTTCAATTGGGAAACTCTAGTCTCAACGCATGAGAGTGGTCTGCAAAATCTACCATGAAAGAGGAGGAAATGCTGAGGAAAACCCATAGCTGGCTGTTGCCATCGTGCAATCGACGACGAGTAGATAACCTACAATGTTTCTTGTAGCCACATGATTTTGATTGGGAAATGCTAGATAGCCAACAGGAAATGTGTTCCTTGGTCATCTTATCCATGTCGCCAAGAGTTTTGTGGTTCAACTGCAATCCGTTTAAAATGCTACCCATGTTCCTTGATCATCTTATTTGTTCATTTTCTTCAAAACCCGAGCCACTTCAAATGTGCCGTACTATTTGATTTTGAAATTCAAAATGGTGAGCGGCAAATGTCCCGCCTAGTGCGTTTAAGCACTGGAAAATTATAGTACTAGTAAACCATTATTTTGATTTGAAGGATAAAATAATAGAAGATAATAGAAGACCCCAACCATATGAAAATGTCACAGCACAATGCTTTCAACAGTGACAAAACCCACTTGTTTTCAATGGAAAAGAATAGAAACATTGTTATATATCTTAAAATTTTACATAAAATCTAAAATTTTATTTTTATTTTTATTAATGATTAATAAAATTTATTTAAAAAATTTATCATTTTTTTCACCTTATGAGATAATAATTAATATAGGTAAAAAATGTAAATTCTTAAAAAAATTACATAATACCCTATATTATGAATCAAATAAGGGTTCTAATATAATATGGATCTATCTTGTTTTCAAAAGTTTATGTAAATTAGATTTGGAATGTCACTAGAATTATGAAAGGTCTCAGAACTCAAGAAACACTTACACATGTAATTATTACAAATTACCTATTAACAACTCACTATGAGTAGCATTGTTCCTGACTAAATGAATTTTCATTGACAAGGTATTCGTTTTACTGCTCTACTTCACCTTTCATCTACGATTGTCATTGAATCTTGACTATGCACTTTTATTAGTTTAGTGATCAGTTGAATTTTTAAAATAATGTTAATTACTACCTCTACAATAAAACTCTTTTAGGATAAATGATCAATTCAACTTCAAGATAGTTCACTAGAGTTGAATCGTGATTACACATGTTAAAATTAAATTAATATATTATATTAATTTTCTTTTCAGTATGTTTATTATCATATCATGGGAAGTTAAAATTTCCCATGGAAAATTTGATTCAACTTGTTCGTTATTGTGGGTCAGAGATAAAATTATTTGTTTTTTTTGTTAGAAAAAATTATTTGTTTGTTAAAAGAAAAAACTTATTCTAAAGCTCTCCATCCTATGACATGTCACATGAATAGAACAAACACAGATATTTTTGTTGATAGCACTTGTACTCACCAAAAAATATTTTTGTCAACTTATTGTTAAGCTAAAAGGAGCCAAATTTATTCATTTATGACCTATTGCCACATGATATTTGTGGATGAATCTTCTATTGAGATTTTAAATGAGGTTTATTTCAACAAAAAAAAAACTATGCACCACTTGCTCTAATAAGAATTTCCTTTTAACTAAAAAGCAATTATTAGATTGCCATGCACATATACTAATTTAATTAGAAGTCTTGAATTCACATCCAGAAAATATAGCGACATTAAAAGTTGATAAGTTATTGTTGAACTCTACTCGGTTTAATTCAAATTAATCTTGATCTTGATAAATTTTTCAATTAAAATTGGTAGGTTTTGATATAATTGATAGATAACTGAGTCTAACATATTGTTATGAGTTTGATCCCTAGTTGTATATTTAGAAAATGTCTTGTTGGGTCCTATAAAATTTAGTTTTTACAATAATTTCCATGTTTCAAAGGGAATAGTTTTTAATTATAAGCTGGAAATACTTTGAGCTAAAAAAAAAGTAATTTTTAAAATATATAATATAATAAGAAAGTTTATTTGAATTAAAATAAATTTATTAATGCTGCTTAATATATAATATTACAAGTAAAATTTTTAATAAAATTCCTTTATAAAAAGTGAGTCAATATTATATTTTTTATTTATTTTTAGTAGGCTAAAAATAACGCATCTAAATATTTTTTATTTTATTGAATTTAAGTGTATAATTCTTTGAAAAACATATCTATTGAAATATTAATTTTTAAAATATTAAATTATTTTATTGATATAAAAATATATTAAATTATTTTGAAAAATTGTAATTTATTTGTGTCATTTTTTCAATTTTTTTTTAGTTGAAGTTAGCAGGAGATTCTGGAGTTCAAAAGAGTCACATCTACGAAAAGCAATGTCATGTCCGAACTACTTGACTGTTCAAAACAAATATATATAAAATGTACTTTGAAAAGGAATTAATTTATTTTATTGATATAAACATTATGTTGGAAAAAGTACTACAGCTTCTTTCTGTATTCCCGACTACCTTGGTACCATATTCCTGGTCAGAAAGAGCGCCATGACAATGTGCGGTTTTCAGACTCGATTTCCATGCTTCTTCTTTTTCACATAACAAATGGTTGTGTCCCATCATTAACTATCACATTCTCGAGGCAGCATTTACCCATCATTAATTATCTTTTCTTCAGTCGCTCTCTTCTTCTGGGGTGGCCTTAGCTTGTGAAGAAGCTGAGTGCTTCCTCTTCCCGCCTTGTCTTCTTCAAATTCTCTTCTTTCTGCTGATTTCTTCCATCCTTGTTTTACAGTAATGGAGTTGTCAGAAGACTGGAAGTCGTTCTTCCCCATTTCTGTGTCTTGTGATTCCCCTAACCTTCCTGCCTCTTCTGAACTACCCGTCATGGGTCCACTCATCTTCAACCCCATCCCTCAAACTTTTACCCATCTTTTCTCCTCCCCTTCTCTCTTACCCTCTTTATTTTCCCCAGCTTTCTCTTTCTCGATTTCTCGTAACCTCTTCTTATCAACGACATCGGCTTCTTTTCTTTCCGACAGGGGAGAATTCTGAGCAAGTTGGCTTTTTGACTCTGTGTTGAAGGTTCGGATTTCGACTAACCACAAGTGGATCATTTGGGTGAGTCTTCTTCTACTGTTGGTTACTTGTTGGCCTCCACATGCTACTCTGTTCATTGGTTTTTCGTACATCATAATTCACTTTATCAGAAACCCATTGTTGTTTATAAGGGCAGCAAAACTTCTTTGACGTATTCTGCATCCTAGATTTATCTTGACAGTTTTACGCTAATACTATTATGTGCTTGGATGGAATGCTATTTGTGTTGATGTTAATTGTTTTCGTCCCATGCATCAATATATGAATGGGTTGCTTTGTAAAGTTCAAGGATACATTCAATTTAATTCCCAATTATAGTGTTATATCTTTGAAGCCATTGGGACGCAGGGCTTTGACCTATTTTAATTCATGATTTCATGTGGTGCAATGTTTGGATTTGTCGTTAAATTTTGATCCCAATGTGGGCCCACTCACTACCCCTAAAGATTTACCGCTAGGCTTGTGTTTTCTGGCAAATCATTCCTAATTAAAGACGCTGCACTTGTAGGAGCTACCTGTGGATATATATATTGTGCCTTTTCATGAAAGCTCAAGATGGTTCTGTTTTGATAGGTTAGGTTGTTACGTATAAGTGATTCCGATTGTTCTTTTTGAGCAGAATGTTAGATTGGCTTATTTGAGCTTGAATGATAAGGCTTAACCGGATTGCATGACTTATGTGTATCATGGCTACTTGAAGTTAAGGGTGTGTTTTTGGAGGTTAAAAGAAATGTTCATATGTTCATACGTAGTTATCTACATATGCTTAAACTTGGGTGCATATAAAATTAATGTATTGGGTTAAGTAAGTTGTGTTTGGTGGAAAACATTGTTGTTTCTGGTGATTTATTTTATTTTGGATACGTTTTGAATGGATAACTTATTTTTCCCCCTTCCTTTTAGGTTTACTCAGGAGGTAATAAGATGATTTTGTTGTTTGAAGCACCAGCAGGCTTTGCCCTTGTCAAACTGCTTGATGTAGGGAAGATTTCTAAAATTGAGGTGATTATCATAATATTATTGAGAGAATGAAAACTTGCATTGGGGTTACTTTTCTTTCAATTTGTCACGAGCAAGTCATGGACCCCAAGTTATTTTGGTCAAGTTTTCAGGTGGCGAAGAAATAGCAATTTCCTTTTTTTCTTTTCCTTATGTTTTGTTAGTTTTACTTTTGAAACTTGCCTGTCTTTTGGAAGGTTTTTTAAAGTTAGGTTGTAAGCTTTTTAAGTACTGGGTTTTAGTTTGGGTTGCAACATTACTCAAATTGTGAGTTGATAACTAGCATTTGATACATGGATTCTTTCTGGTTTTGTTCACCAATTCTAGTATCCTTGAAAGTTTAGATGCTTCTCTTCACTCGCATAACCTCCTTTCACTTTTATTTGCCTTTTCAAATAAGGAGGAGAAACGTGTGTTTCTAAAGATTTGGGACAACAATAATTGTTGGTTCCTATATATTTTCCCTTTAGCTTACCAATACCATATTTTTGTTTTGATTACCATTGAATCTGGTGTGAAGATATGTGTGTGTATATACATATATATATGTATCTGTCCTGTTTAAGTTTTCCAACTTTCTTAATGTTGATGCTTTGATCTAATCATTCTTTTATATAATATGTTTTTTGTGCAGGCCTTATGGAAGGAATTTTCCATTTTCCAGTGTTAAAAAAGCCAGACAGGTTCTCTTGTTTGCTTCGAGTCTTAAATGTTCTCTGAAGTCTTAAATGAAGGCTCTGGAAGCTGCGTCTTTGTGGATAGAAGGTAAAGCTAGCAAAGGTCTGTGCAAGTTCTTGCTTGCTCATTCTGGGAATGAAACCTTCACCGTGGGTGGCTCAAAAGTTGGGGATGTGATTAAGGACAAATTGGTATGACACTTAATCCCCATCTGGAAACTTTTGATAACAGTTTGTTTCACTTTCCTGTAATTTAGCAAAAATTATGATTGCAGAAAATAGAATGCATCGACAACATTGCTGTTACAAAGCTAATGAGATGTATGAGGAATCAGTTAAATCACAACTGGTCTTCCTGTACAAGATAGGGCACCCATGAGTTTGGGCGTATCTCAGCTTATCAAGATAGAAGCTGAAGTTTAGTGCAGATAAGGAATGCTTCGCCATGGTTTTGGAAATAGTGAGTTGATATTATTTTGCAGGCTTTTATTTTTCCCCAAATATGCTTCAAAATATGAGAAAAGAGGCTTTGTTTAAATTAGGAGGGTCTGGTCTGGTCTTGTGATTAAATTACCACAAAAATGTGTTTGCTATTCAACCCAATAGGAAAATTACACCTCTTCCAATGAAGTGGAAGAGTTTTTAATCTGGGCAAATAACCAACTCCCCCTAGGTTACAGTAGCGACAAACACAAAATAAGAGGACAACACATAGAAGAAGAAAACAGCTAGAGAACCTCTTTGGCTTTCAAGAGGTCAGGAGCTCTCCTATCCAACACCAAAATACTTGCCTACCATACCTACTGGATCCTTGTCTCCCTAAGACTACCCTCCAGTGCCTACCCCACCAAAATACTTGCTCAAAACAGGTAGAGTTGGTTGCCTGCCTTCTCTAGGCCCTTTGCTTTCTTCCTAACATAAATTCGGCTCACTCCCTCATTGTGGATTCTATATCTTCTAGTTTCTCTTGCTCTAGTTCATTCAGTTATGATCACTTTTAAGGATAGAAGACATCTTACTTTTCTAGTGACTAGTTGGATGACTAAAAATATTGTTTAAACTTTAAATTATTATTGTAATTTTGTAATATGAGAATATTTGGCTTCAAAATTATTTTCAAGTGCTTTTAAATTTTTGCTGTCTAAAGCCGTAGTTCTCAAGTGAAAAGTTGAATTCGATATTTTGTTGTGGTAAGATAGGACCTAAGAAATCATGTTCTTGTTGATGTTCTTGACTATAAGTTCAACTTAATTTTAAGGGAAAATTAAACTCTATTCCCTACAGTTTATCTCATTTTTCAAGCAGGTCCCTGTAATTCTAAATTTTGTAAGCTTCTCCTTATATGCTTTTAAATAGTTAAGTAGTTCTCACACTTTAAATAGTTTGTATCCCTTTGTTGCTGATGTTGCTTAATGTTGCAGGCTAAATTGCTGTTTTGGATGGTGAAGTGCACACATGGCAGCCACATCAATCAAAACAGGTAGATGAGAGAAGCTCGTGGCATTTGAAGATGTGGAATTGAGGCCATGGAATTTGAGGATGAGGAGAGCTATATGCAAGGCTCTGATTGCTGCCAGGAGTGGAAAGATAAGCACCTCATTGAGAATACGTACTTTTTTGTTAAACCAATTGCATCCATGTTCGAGGAAGAGACTCCAAAGGCCAAGAAATTGGTTAAAGCAACAGAGTGAGTGAGAACAATTGGCCAGTCAACGTCTTGGAAATAAGTGTAAGGTTACTTCGAGAACCGATGAGATCCCTGTTGTAGAGGATGATGGGTAAAAGGCTGAGGATGAGTTAAAGAAGATGTTTTAGAGGTTGTGGAGTGAGAATGATGAAATTGCGATGCTCATGAGTTTAGCTGAATATACATTAAAGACTAGAGAAGGACTAGAGAAGTCCAAGATATCAATGCCTTTTATGATTTCATAAAATGTCTATTTATGTGGATGCTTCATATGAAAGTTGGCAAATAAGATTCAAGCATTGATAAGGAAGTATCTGAAGTATACTATGAAAGGAAAACAATGAAGAATACAGTTTTTTCAAAATCATATGATTAGAGAGTCTGAATTGTTCAAGAGGAGGATCTTTATTAATGAAGGAGCCAACAACGGATTGGAGCAGGTGGGTTTCTTAAGAACAATTTTTTTTTTGACATAATCTAATCCTCCATCGGCTTTTTGGGCGAATATAAGATATTTTCTTATCACTGTTTGTTTTTTATTTGTTAACTGTTTATGGGAAATATAAACAGACTTTTTTATAAACTTATGAAAGGTATTGATATCTTTAACAGGGGTTTCTCTAATCTTTAATGCATGTTCGGCTAAACCTCTGAATTTTGCAATTTCGTTATCCCTAATCCAGGATAACCTCTTTGACCCATCCTCTGCCTTTTTCCCATCATATTTTGTAGTTCCTATAATTTGTTTCGCACTGACTTTTGGGTCCAATGGTGTGGCAATCAACTATAGCTATGATTTCCTTGCTACTCGTATAGTGGCGCAACTTTGAGGCCTTCTTGCACTTGTTTGGTGGAAAAGGTTTATTCTTTGGTACCACTTATGCATAATTTTCCGATAGTGAGGATGTGTATAATATTCAGGGACGGATCTAAATATGGTGTTCCGGGGTTAGTCTCTTCCTCTAACTTGTTTGTATGGAAAAATAAATACATATAATTCTATTTGTTGCTTAAGTTACCCCTTAAAATGTTGTAGCTGGTTTCTGTCACCATTAATGTTTTGAAGCCTTAAACATGTTTTCAAAATTATGCTTAGTTCTTATTTTTATCATAAAAATTTTATCAAATAGCATATCTTTATAAGAAGATTTTAATCTGTACTTTTTAACAACAATTAATATGAATTTCCACAATTTATAAGTGAAGGTAAAAATTTTTAGAAAAACAGAGTATGATAAAAATGAATATTAATATATTTGATTAATAGAATTTTATATTAAGATCCGGAGAGAGTAATATTTGTTTCAAAAGCAAGAAAGAACTTAACACTACTAATAGTGTTTATGTGTTGATCTTAAAAGGAAAACATATGTACTTTGGAATATTTTTACTATCAAAACATGCCTACAAGTGTAACAAAATGAATATTTTCATTATCGATAATGATAATGGTGATTTACTCTTACACATAAATGTCTCTTTCATTTTCAAGAAGTAAATGTTTTATATGATACTTATGCATTTTACTCATTCCATTTCTTTTTATAACACATTAGAAACTAGAATAAGAAATATTTGTTATATCTTAAATTTCTCAAAAAGGAGTTGAAAATTCAATTTTTACTCTTATTAATTAAAATATTATAAATATAATTCAATTAGCTATCATTATTATAGGTAAAAGAGAAAAATTGAGTCAATCAATTATAAAGTAAAACACTTATTTTTTTCAAGAAATAATTTATGAGACTGATAATTAGATGTAAAGGTGAATCTTTTTTTTTCATAATATTATATGCCACCTTACAAAAAAACTTTTGAGAAACAGTGCATAAAAAGGACAAGAGGGAATAGATATAACGTGGACTCTCTGGTTTAATAGTTGAAAACAAGAGAGAAAGAAACTAGCTTAGAAAATTGAGTGTGCATTTAGATTATCCTTTTATAAAATATCTATTAGAATGATTACAGTTTATAAAAATAAAGTTTAGATAAAAATAGAAAACTTTACTACAAACTTATTTGAATAAAAAAAATAAAAATGATGATTAGAAACTATAATTTGATTTACCAAATAGGTCCTCAGCTGGTTCTTTAAGTTAAAGGTTGCGTTTTAATTAAATTTTACATAATTGATTGTAAGTAAAATTGATTTTGTAGAATTAATTTTAGTATAATTGATTTAGTAAAAAAATAATTTATATTTAGATATTTTTAGTTTAGAAGTGATTTTAAAAAAAATAAAATATATTTGAATGAATCACTTTTGTATGACTAAGTGAAAATTTTGAATTAATAGTCCCTTTAAATGATTGTTGAGAATGATAAGTGAAAAATTTTTACTTCAACATATAAATGATTTTTTAGCTATAAATACTTATTGGGTCAGACTCGTGTTTGACAATATCCACCATAAGCACTTATCACGTTTGGTTTGTTTTTTGCTTCATGATAATTTCTTTATTATTATTTTTTATACATAAATTTTTTTATGTTAAAATGCTTTTTAATTTTTAATTTTTATATTTTCCTCTATTAAATAATCAATATCTGATGAAAAAATAAATAATTAATATAAGTTTAAAATATACTTTCTCATATGTCAAATATAAGTCACTTTTAACTACTTCATGTATATTAAGAAAAATTGTTAAACTTATTAAATATGTCTCAAATTTAATTTATTTTCCAAATTCATCTCTAATTAAATAATATATCTTTTCAATAATAAATTGCATTTTTTTGGTTCAACATAATTATTGAGTGGTATTTAGGAAAAAATTATTTAATGGTTCAAACATGGCTTATATTTTAAACTATAAAAATCCTTCCCTTAGCAACTTATATTTGAAATTGATGGGAGTATCAATTTAATTTAAACTAATTTGATTGATTCATCTATAATAAGATCATTGAACCTTAACCTAATGTTTTTACAATTTCAATGAAGGCTTTGATTTTCAAAATATTTTAAATTACCACCTTTGCAATAGAATGTTTTTAGTATGAATGTTTAAAAAATCATGGGTAAAAAACATTCATTCAAGATTTAGTAGTCCAACTATAATTAAATTGTAATTAAAGTAGTGTAAATGAAAGTAATATATATTATATTGATTGTTGATTATTTATATTAAAGCAAAATAAGTATAAAAATAAATTATAAATTAATTTTCAAGAGTAATTATTAAATATTTTATCTGTAGAAAATAATATTAATAATATATTGCTACAAAATACATTTAGTATATGTTGGCAGGATAAAAACATTTATTATCTGCACTGAAAATTGACTATTGTTTAATTATTCAATATTTATTATTACATGATTAAAAATGCATTTACTAATTATTTATTATGATTCCCATTGGTAAAAAAAAAATCATCATGTTATTATTATTGTGAAAGTAAGCTTGTTATTTTTTTTTTATAACAAAGTAGACCCATTATTATTGGTCAGAAAAAAGAAAAAAAAACTTGTTATCTTTGCAAAAGGATGGAAGATGGCACTTCCAGCAAAAAGGAGCCAAATGTTTTCATTTATGATCTTTTGCCACATGATCTTTGTGGATGTATTTTGTATTGAGATTTCAAATGATGTTTATTTCAACACAAAAGATATGTACCACTTGCTCTCGACACGAATTTCCTTGAACTAATAAGTAATTATTAAACAGTGATGCACTTGATTTATGTACTAATTTAAGAATTTTAGTCTTGAAAATATAGCGGCTTTAAAAGTTGTAAATTAATTTTGGGTTTTCCCTGGTTTAATTTAGATAAGTCTTGATCGTCATAAATACTCCAATTAAAGTGGGTAGATTTTGATATAATTGATAAATAACTGAATCCTTAAATATATTATCTTGAATTTGATTCTTGTCGTTTGAAAAATGTTTTATTAGGAGATTATAGTGATTTATACGCTTCAAAGGAATTAGTTTTTTATTGTCGGCTGGAAATATCTTGGTGTTTATAAAGAAAGTGATTTTTAAAATATATAATTAAATGATTAAAATATACTATATATAATAAGAAAATTTATTTGAATTAAAATAAATTTATTAATGCTTCATAATATATAATATTACATGTAAATTTTTTAATAAAATTTCTACATAAAAATCATTCAATATAATATTTTTTATTTTATTTTAGCAGGCTAAAAATTAAACTTCTAATTTATTTTTTACTTTATCAAATTTATGTGTATAATTTTTTGAAAAATATATCTATTATAATATTATTTTTAAAATATTAATTTATTTTATTGATATAAAAATATATTTAAATTAACACTTAATATCAATTTTTTTAAAATTATTTTTAAAATAAAATTTTCAAATTGTGTTAAATTTTTAAAAATAATGTGTTAATCCTTGCATTGTATACGTGGATATTATTTTTAACTTTATAGTAATTCATAGAACTAATTTATAATTATATAAAAATATTAGCATTTTATTTGAGGAAGCAATGAATAATTTTTTGTATTGTTTTCAAACTATTTAATTTGTTGCAAAATATTTGTTATGTAAAGGTTGAGTCCGGATTTCTCAGGATCACCTCTTTGCTCACCTTTGCCCATTACTGTCGGCGTACTGCCGATGTTGCACCGATATTTTATGGTATATATTATATACATTTTAGTTTTTTCTAAAAAATTTTAAAATAATTTAAATTTGACAGGAAACTTAATTTTTTATTTTAGATGTTTTATAATACTTTTAAAATACATATTTAAAGTTCAAATCATTTTATATTTTTTTATGTTTGGCACGTTAATCTATTAAATATGTACATAAATTTTATATAAATATTTTTTATATTTATATTCTAAAATTTTAAATTCTGATTAATCTAACCAATGGTATTATATAGTACCCGGTACATGTATTAGTGAAATCATAGCGTTTAACTCATCTAAGACGCCACAGAATGCCAGATCATCCACAACATATTGCCTCATCGGAACCATCGTGTATGATGTAATTTTGGCCGTCCGTTTGAACAAAATATAAAAACGCACCGTGTGTAAATTTCCTAAAATTGATATTATTATCATTTTTTGTTTTATTTTTCTTTGCCATCATCTTTATTCTTTTTATTTATAACAGATAGTCAAAACCCAATGGATAAAATACAGTTGGGGGATTACTTTGCCAATTTTTAAGTTTTTCGAAGTGAACAAAATTTCCCCACATTTTTTTATGTCATTATCAATGTTCAGATGTCATTGTGATATGAAACGACACACTATGATGGGTAGGTATAGACAACTAATGCTGGAAGGATGGCTAGGTAGTGCTAAATAAATTTAATTTAATATATAAGTAATAAGTGCTTAAGTAATATTTCTCTATTATTAATTTTTAATAAATAATTTTTTTACTTTAAAATGTTTTTTAATTTTACATTTTATATTTTCTCTATGAAATAATTAATTTAAATTTAAAATACTTTTTAAGATCCTTTTTATAAAATACTATTAAAAGTTATTTTTTCCTATAAAATACTCCTTCCGGTCCTATATATAGGACCTTTTGCCTTGGTCCTAAATATAAGATCCTTTACAATGTACGAGGTGGTATTTATTATGCATTTCCAAAAAAATGTCTCTATTTAATGCATTCATAGAGAAAAAGAGGAAGATTAAATAAGGGTAGTTTTGGAAAAATGTTGAAATTTTCGGAGAAATTGAGGTAGTTAATTAGTTTTAACTCCTCTTCTTAATTCGCGTGATTCGGTTAAAATGGTCTTATATATAGGACCAGAGGGAGTACAACACTACTCCATTTCTATTCATAAATACTATCTAAAATGTCACTTTATTCATAACATAGATAGGAGGGAGTATGTTGGTAGGTATTTTTACTTAAATAATCTTATTTTTTATTTATCTATTTATATATCTCTATATCTTAAAGAGATTAATTTTCAATTATTAGTAAAAAATATCTTTAGTGCTTAAAAAATAATTTTTAAAATATATAATTAAATAATTAGTATATAATGTATATAAAAAAGAAAATTTATTTAAATTAAAATAAATTTATTAATACTCCATGGCGTATATAATATTACATGTAAAATTTTTAATAAAATTCTATATAAAAAATCATTCAATATAATATTTTTGTTTTATTTTTAGTAGGCTAAAAATTACATATCTAATTTATTTTTTATTGAGTTTATGTGTATAATTCTTTGAAAAATATATCAATTGTAATATTACTTTTTAAAATATTAATTTATTTCAAAAAATTTACAAAACTTAATTAAGTTCATTGAATTTGTAATTAAAGATATTTTTTAAATTGTCTTTGATTTTTCTTTTACATTGGTTTAGTTAATGATGGGAATACTTTTTGGAATACCATATTTATTAGGGGGAATTATATTTTGAGAATAAAATAATAAATTTATTATAAAATAAGACTTGTTACTATTCATTCTCCTAATTTTATTACTCAATATTCTAAATTTAAATATTTTTATTAATTAAAATTCTTCTTTATTATTAATTCATTCTTATGGTTCCTATAATTCCTCCAATTTATTGTTATAGAAATTACTATTTTTTCATTATATTTTTGAATTAAACCTCCACTCCATTTTACATTGGACAAAAAAATTAATATGAAAAATTATATTTTAAAACTAAAATAATAAGTTTATTATAAACTAAGATTTATTATTACTCAATTTTTTAATTTTAGTGTTTAATATTTTATATTTTAATACTTTCATTTGTTAAATATTTTTTTATAATTAATTTATTTAACTTGTGTTATTTGTAATTTTTCTAATTAATATTGCAGTTTGTTGTTCTAAAATTCCAATTTTCCTAAAAGTATTTGATAGCCTCATGTATTCCCAACCCTAATAAGGAACGTCAGCCTGAGTAAAGCTATCAGACTTTTTGACACATTGGAAAGTGTGAATCGCTATTTCCCAAAACAAGCTTTACATGTATTTGGCCAAATCAAAGACAGTAGCAGAACAGTACAACACCGGTTGGAAGAAAAAAAAAACTTTAACAGGAATGGACAAAAACTCAAAAGATCATATTCATACTTTCTTTTTTTCCTGTCAACAAATCATATTCATACCAATTGGGTAATAGCCGTTTAATTTTTAGTTAGTTAAAAATGAGTTTAAATAGAATTAATTTTATCATATAATTATAATAAAAATTAGTTTTAGATTAATGTATTTATATTTTGATGATTTATTTAAAAATTAATTTTGATAAAACTCATAATTTTTCTCTAAATTAAGCTTAAAATTTATCTCATAATTTATTTAATTTACTTGGACTAAAATTTAATCTGCATTTATTTAATTGAGAACATAATATATATGATTTAACATTTTTTCTAGGTCATGATCTATAAAAATTAAAAATTTGAAGGGATATTTTGATCAATAAATAGGAGAAATTTAATGAAAATTTTATTTTCCTAATTTTTTTATTTTTTCTCATTTTTATTGATATATTTTTATCTGACTTTAAAATAAATACAAACAAAAATGAAGAAGCAAACGGAAAAGCAACAAATTAATTGCTTCTCTCTCAACTCTGTTTTGATTCAATTTCATGGTGGCAACCAAAACTCATTTTAACACCCAAACATTCACAAAAAATGGGAGAAGTGATTTTGGACTTGGAACGGAGTTTGAGAAGTGGAAACAAACATAGTCTAAGGGCCCGTTTGGTTTTCAGTTAGTGAAGAATGAGTTTTGGTAGAATTGGTTTCATAACGTGGTTATAGTAAAAATTAGTTTTTGACTAACGTGTTTATGTTTGGATGATTTATTTGAAAATTGGTTTTGACAAAACTCATAATTTTCCTCTAAATTGAGCTTAAACTCTATCTTATGATTAATTTAATTTATTTGGGATAAAATTTAATCTGCATTTATTTAATTGAGAATATAATATATCTGATATAATATTTTCTTACAGGTCATGATATATAAAAGTTAAAATTTTGAAGGAAAATTTTGGTCAATAAATAGAAAATATTTTATGAAAATTTTATTTTTCTAAATTTTTTATTTTTTTCTCATTTTTATTAGTCTATTTTTATCTGACTTTAAAATAAATACAGACCAGAATTGAGAAGCAAAACGGAAAAGCAGCTTCATTCTCCTTATGCGAAACCTCCGTTCTCCGCGCAAACACATTCTCCAATGAAAACTGAAAAATCACCCAAACACACCCAAATTTTATCAAACCTTGGTTTTAACGCCAAACTAAGGTTTCAAACTGGTATCCAAACACACCCTAAATCTAAATCTAATATGCAAGTATCTAGATTTTTAGAATACATTTTAATAAATCTAATATCCAAAGTATCTAGATTTTTAAATTAAGTACTAAGATTCTTATTTTTAATCCATCCCATAGAAAGGGTGAGAATTTCTAACTATTTTACACTTACTATGAAAAGTTAATTTTTACATCTTAAAAATTTAAGAAAAACTCAATATCTCAATTTTATTATTATTAATTATTAATAAAAATTATTTTGAAAATTTATCATCTCTTTCTCTTTTTTTTTTTTAACTTATGAGATGATAATTAATAGGGATAGAAAATATTTTTTATTAAAAATTACATAATTTCTTATATCTTGGATCAAATAAAATTTCAAAAAAACTTTTATAATATAGAGAGAGTATTTTGTTTCGAAAAGTTTATGTAAGTTAGATGTGGAATCTCATTGGAGTTATGATAGGTCTAAGAACTCAAGAAACACTTACAGATATAGTTGCTACAGATTATCTACCATAGAGAATCTTTTCAAACGCACATACTTGTAAAATATGAGTTGCATTCTTGCGGACTAAAATAATTTTCAATGACTAAGATATTTATTTTATCACTCTACTTCCCGTTCATCTACCATATCATTAAATCTTGATAATATGCTTTTATTAGTTTAATGATGAGTTAGATTTTTAAAATAATGTTAATTACTACCTCTACAATAAAACTCTTTTAAGATGAATGATCAGTTTAACTTCAAGATAGTTCAAATATAGTTGAATCATGATTACACAAGTTAAAATTAAATTAATATATTATATTAATTTTATTTTCAGTATGTTTATTATCATATCATGGGAAGTTAAAATTTCCTATGGAAAATTTGATTCATCTTGTTCATTGGTGTGTGTCAGAGAAAAAATTATTTGTTTTTTTTTTATCAAAAAATCGTTGGTTAAAAGAAAAATCTTATTCCAAAGCTCTCCATCCTATATACTATATAGCATGTCGTATGAACAAAACAACACAGATATTTTTGTGGATAACACTTGTACTTACCAAAAGATATTTTCGTCAACTTATTGTTAAGCAAAAAGGAGCCAAATTTTTTCATTTATGACCTATTGCCACATGATATTTGTGGATGAATCCTGTGTTGATATTTTAAATGAGGTTTATTTCAACAAAACAGATACGCACCACTTGCTCTAGTAAGAATTTCCTGATAACTAATAAGTAACACTTGATTTATGTACTAATTTAATCATAAGATTTGAATATAAGTCTGGAAATAAAAGTTGATAAGTTAGTCTTGAATTGTAGTTTAGTTCGGATTAATTTTGAACTCGATAAATTTTTAAGTTAAAATAGGTAATTTTTGATATAATTAATAGATAAGTGAGTCACATAAACATATTATCTTGAGTTTGATTCCTAACTGTATATTTAGAAAATATTTTTTTAGGAAATGTAAAATCTACTTCATTAATCTTTATAGTGATTTCTTTGCTTTAAAATGATTAATTTTCAATTAACAGTTAGGAAAACTCTTGGTGCCAGAGAAAAAGTAACTTTTAAAAAATATAATTACATGATTAAAATATACCATATATAATAAGAAAATTTATTTGAATTAAAATAAATTTAATAATGCTCCCCTGTATAAAAAGTCATTCAATATAATATATTTTATTTTATTTTGAGTAGGCTAAAAATTACACATATAATTTTTTTATTCTATTGATTTATTTAATTTATGTGCATAATTCTTTCAAAAATATATCTATTGTAAATTAGATGTGTCAAATATTAATTTATTCTCTTGATATAAACATATATTTAAATTATTTTGAAAAATTGTAGGGAAAATTAACTTTTTAATCCTTGAATTTTGCATCAATTTTGACATCAGTTCTTAAACTAATTTTTTTTATAATACTCCTTAATTTAACGGTGGCATAGTTAGTTCATCAATTATCATATCATTCATAAATTCATCCATGTAAGTGTCATGTGGTAATATTGATATGAAACGATGTTGATGTGATAAACAGAGTTGTTGATGTGACAGATGAAGTTGTTATTGTGACAGACACGAGGGTAAGAGATGTTAACTAAGATTAAAGAGTAGCTGATTTTAATCCTTATATTTTATCATAATTTGTAATTTAGTCCTTAAAATTTATTATTTTTCTTATATTCATCATTAAACTTTACTTCTATTTAAGCAGTCATATTTTAACTATTTAGGGCCCGTTTGATTTTTAGTTTATAAAAGTAAGTTAGAATAAATGAAGTTTGTAAAAATAAAGTTTGGGTAAAAGTAAGTTTGTTGTAATATGTTATGTTTGGATATTCATTTTTGTAAAAATAAATTTGATAAATTGAAACATGTTTTAATTATAAGAGTTGAAAATCTTTTTACATGTATAAATACTAAAAAGGACATAAGTTTTATAATATAATATTATCTAACAAATTTAGTAATACATTCTTTATAATAATAATATATTTTCTGCAATTCTAAATATAAAGTACTTTCAACTGTCTCACATATATTAAGAAAATGAGTTAGATTATTAAATTTATTAAAAAATTTCAATATTTTTTACTATTTGCCCTTATTAATTGCATTATCTTTCATATTTCCTCTATCATTTATGTCTCATAGTGCCCCTAGTTATATTGAAATTACATTTCACTTATTTCAATATTATTTAAAATCTAAGTTTGTAATTTGAATGTTCAAACTTAAAATAAGAATAAAGAAAATGATCATATTCACTTCCTAAAAAAATTCTTTATCATTATTTTTTACTATTTCCTAATTTGAGCTCATCATATTTATTTTCATATTTTTTTTTATCATCTGATACATTTATAGATAAAATGACTAATATTTACAGAATTAAAAGATAAATATTTAAATAAAATCAAAGTTTGAGAATAAATATAAAAAAATAATAAAATTTAAGTACTAAATTATAAATTATAATAAAATATAAAAATTAAAATTAATAACTTTTTAATTTTAGTGAACCTCCCTTACATAGAGTCGTGTTTACCACATTAGCAACTGATTCTTATGTTAACATCTCTATTTGATATTTCAGCACCATTTCACGTTAATCTACATGACATCCGGACAAATTTACAATCAATTTAACAGTCAAAGTCAAAGTCTGATTATGCCACTTTTAAATTGATTAAAGGGTCTTGCCTAAAAAAAATTAGGGAAACTTATCATTTATTTGTGTCAGTTATTTTTTACTCCCTCTGGTCCTATATATTAGACCATTTTAACCGAATCACGTGAATTAAGAAAGGGAGTTAAAACTAATTAACTACCTCGATTTCTCCGAAAATTTCAATCTTTTTCCAAAATTACTCTTATTTAATTTCTCTCTTTTTCTCTTTGAATATATTAAATAGGGATATTTTTTTGGAAATATATAATAAATACCACCTCATATATTATAAAGGATCTTATATTTAGGATCAAGATAAAATATTTTATATATAGGACTGGAAGGAGTATTTTTTATTTTTACGTTAAAGTTAGCAAGAGATCACAAGTCTGAACTTTTCTTTTTTTTTTTTCTAGCTCCAGATCACAAGTCTGGACTCTGGAGTTAAAAAAAGTCACATCTACGTAAGCATTGTCATGTCCCGACGACTTAACTGTGCAAAACAAATATAAATAAAATATAAACATCTATATTTAACATTATTTTGAAAAAAATTACTGCAGCCTCTTTGTATTCCCACTCGCTTCTTCTCTGTCAGAAACAGTGCCATGACAATGTGCCAGTTTCAGGCTCGATTTCCATGCTTCTTCTTTTTCCCATGACAATGGCTGTGTCCCATCATTAATTATCACATTCTCGAGGCGGCATTGTCTTTTCTTCACTCGCTATCTTCTTCTGGGGTGGACTAAGCTTGTCAAAAAGGTTAGTGCTTCCTCTTCCCGCCTTGTCTTCTTCAGATTCTCTTCTCTCTGCTGATTTCTTCCCTCCTTGCTTTACAGTAATCGAGTTGTCAGGAGACTGGAAGTCGTTCTTCCCCGTTTCCGTGTCTTGTGATTCCCCTAACCTTCCTGCCTCTTCTGAACGAACCATCATGGGTCCCCTCATCTTCAACCTCATCCCTCAAACCTTCACCCATCTTTTCTCCTCCTCTTCTCTCCTACCCCCTCATCTTTATTTTCCCCCGCTCTCTCTGTCGCGATTTCTCGTGACCTCTTCATCTGGTTCTTCCGTGCTTCACTCCACTGCATCCTCCATTTCTGGTCCCCACTACCAAAACGACATCGCCTCCGCCCTCCGTTACAACCGGCTTGAGTTTCTCAAGTGTGGCAACAGCGTGCTTCTTTTCTTTCCGACAGGGGAGAATTCTGAGCAAGTTGGCTTTTTGACTCTCTGTGTTGAAGGTTCGGATTTTAAAGTCAAGGCTGATGGTGATGAGCATGTCTTTCGAGCCACAAGTGGAGCAAGTCACCGCATAACGAGGATTTCAGCTAACCCAGTGGATCATTTGGGTGAGTCTCCTTCTACTGTTGGGTACTTGCTGGCTTCCACATGCTACTCTGTTCAATGGTTTTCCGTACATCCTAAGTCACTGTCTCAGAGACCCAATGTTGTCTATAAGGGCAGCAAAACTTTTAAGACTAGCTCTGTTGCCCATGCTTGTTGGAGTCCGCATATCCCTGAAGAGAGTCTTGTTCTGCTAGAAAGTGGTGAGCTCTTCTTATTTGATTTGGAGTTTTACATGAACAATCGTAGTTCAACTGACAATTTTAAGGGAACTAAGTTGAGCGTACCGTGGCATGATTTAGGCTGTTCTAATGACAAGGATTGGCTGTGTTGTGAATTTAGTTGGCATCCTAGAATCTTGATTGTGGCGAGTTCTGATGCGGTTTTCTTAGTTGATTTGAGTGGGGATAGTTGCGCTGTTAGTTGTCTGTTGAAGGTTGGGATGTTGGATATGCATATGCCTGATCAAAATGAACGATTTGTAGCCCTTTCAAGGGCAGGTCCTGATGGCTTCTACTTCACTGTGGCTTCCAACAGGTTTTTGCTTTTATGTGATGTGAGGAAGCATATGATGCCAATTATACGATGGGCTCATCGTCTTGAGAGACCTTGGTTTATGAATGTGTTAAGCTTGTCTACGTTGAGGTCACATTCATGGGAAGATACTTACGAGTTAGCTTCTGATGTTGGATTTTGTATCATGTTGGGATCATTTTGCAATGGAGAGTTCAATCTCTTCTACTATGGATGTCCAAAGCTTTCAGAGACTAACATGACGTGTGCGTTGGAACTTCCATCTCAGATTCTGTTATCGGGCCGTGACTGTCGTTGTGGAAGTTGTGTCTTAACGGAAGAGTCGTCAAAGGTGGCTCTACCAGAGTGGGTTGATTGGCAGATGAAGAAAGAGATGGTTGTGGGCTTTTGCATTATGAACAATGATCTTGCCTCCTCTTTTTGTAAGCCAGATAGATATGGTGGTTTTACATTGGTAAGGTTAATGTCATCAGGAAAGCTTGAATTGCAGAGATATCAAGCCTCCTGGGCTCCTGATAGAAAGTTTGAAGATTGCCATGAACAAGGGTCACGTATGGACAAATATTTATTGTTTTCTGGAGGCAAGGCCTGAAGGTGTAAACAGACACATTTCCCTTCTGTTACCAACTCAGTTATGTGTTATTGGTATCTTCTTATTTTGGGTTATTTTTTTTGTTATGCTTAGTGGTGTCAAATATTGAAGTTGGTGTTAGGAGGAAGACCTATATCATATGCTTGTGTTTCTTAGAAGTATGAACACGCTTTTTGATGGATTAGGCTCAGAATTTACTACTTCAGAGTCCTGTGTGTAGTGTTTCTCTGACTTCACTATAACCAAATATGTTACTTTACCTCTCGTTTCCCCCTTTTCTCTCCAATTTCCCTTTTTTAAAATGATATATAAAACTTTATATAGATTGTCTTTGTTGTGGTTGTCTAGAATAAATAGAATATGTGACAGTTGAGTATCGCCTTGAAACTCTGATATCCCATGTTATGTGACAAAGGGATTGCCTTTATTTTCCAATGTCATATTTAGTAGATGAAGTTCTGCCATCCTTGTCAGTGTGCTATTGTAGGTTAAATTAAAAAGGGAATGACCAATTCATTCACCCATGTTTCTTCACACAATTGAATTAGTCAAATACCCCGCAAATTGAAATAATAGAATGAATAGGAATATGAAATTCTTGTTGGTCATCGTGAAATATGTAACTTGATGCTTAGCTTAAATAGAACTATTCTTTGGCCGCTGCATCATTACCTTCACTATTCTCGAAATCAAATGGATTTACTTTGTGAGGCATATATAATTTTGATGATTTAATTTCTCCAGCATGAGTGATCTATAAGAAATATTTTGAATTAAAAAGATCAACGTAATTAACACCCAGAATTTTTCACTTCTACATTAGAAAATAGTAACCTAAAGACACGTAGTCCCATATGTCTATTAAAGTTAATTAATACATTGTTGAATTGTAGAAGTGAATGATGGAATTTGTGAGCCTAGGGACTCGAGATATTAAAAAAAAAAAAGATGAAAATGTCTGAACTAATATTTCATGTTGGGTGAACAAATTAGCTTATTAAATTATTCATTTAAAATATCAAGAATGTAACAAAAGAATCCTATAATTTTACTGTATACACGCACGCACGCGCGCACACACATATATATATATATATGAAAGTACAATCAAAAGCTGAATTCTTATTATGCCACATCAATATTTTGAAGAATTAAGAATATCTAAATTATTTATTTAGCAATATCAATATATCTATTTGAAATCTTAGTGTCCCCTAATCTTGGTGACTTTTGTGATGATGAGTTGAAATATGGTTATAATTTTGTTATTTTTTCATGTAGGTGATTTCAGACTGAAATATATATTATATTTATATATTAAGATTTGTTAATTCTAATGTCATGTAATTACTTGGTAATTTATAGCTTCGAGATTTTAATGGTCACGAGTTACAATATGGATATAATTTTGTTATTCTTATATGATTCAAAATAGAAATAGTACTCCATCTTGTCCTTAATATATCTTGTCCTTAATATAAGATCATTTTAACTGAATCACGCGAATTAAGAAGGGGAGTTAAAACTAATTAACTATTTCGATTTCTCCAAAAATTCCAATATTTTTCCTAAAGTATCCTTATTTAATCTCTCTCTTTTTCCCTTTGGATACATTAAATAGGGGCATTTTTTGGAAATGTATAATAAATACCACCTCGTATATTGTAAAGGGTCTTATATTTCGGATCAAGCCAAAAGGTCCTATATATAGGACCGGAGGGAGTATATGTTTATTATTATATATTTAATTTGTAAATGTAAAATTAATTGTGTAAATATTTTTTTTCTATTAAGTATGATAACAATTGGCCATATTGTGATTTTGATAATGGTGTTACAATATTGTTTTTTATGATTGCAATCAAAATTAAATTGTTTTTATCAAGAGAATAATGAATTTTTAACTATTACTAAACCCATGACCCGTGATAGATTAAATTATATAAAAGTAGAAAAAAAATCAAATCCCTATTATGCAATGTCAATATTTTGATAGAAATAGAAAAATACAGTGTCGCATAGTGATGTAGAGCCTCACACGTTAACTTTTTCCTCCCCTCCCCATTACCATGATCCACAGATATAAATTAAAGTGATGTGCAATTTGAAAGAAGTTGTTAAGCTATATGATTGCGATAAAAAAAGTTAAGATAAATGACTGCAATCACATGATTAGTGACTGATTTCATATATCCATTTTAATTAATTAATTAGATATTTGATGAGATGCGAAATTGGTGTAATATATGAAATATGCAATTTTTCTTTTAATTTTACTCCTATTTTTAACGTTTCTATACTCTTTATTTATAATCTTATAATAATAATAAAATAAGATATTTAATAAGGGTAAAATAGGAATTGTTGATACTTTTTATAATGATTTCAGGTGAAAAAATGATTTCCTTAATATACGTGTAATTAATACAAAATGTCTTATAATGTGGATTGGGGGGAGTATACTTCATTTATTCTAGTTTATGATACACTTTTAACTATTGCATATGGACTTAGATAATAATTAGTAACTAGAAATTTTTTTCACTTTTTCCTAGATTACTGTCATTAAATGCATTGGGAAAGAAACATTTTAGAAATGGAGAATATTTGACCCAGCTAGTTAGGGGCAATCTTGAAACAAAAAAAAACTAGATCATATAATCTGTAAAGTGCACTATATTATGAAAGATAAATTTCTCAAAGAAGTGCACTATGTTGCAAAATGAGAGGGTGTATTAATTAAAAACTTGTAAATAATAAAAAATTAATTTTTAAATATAAACTAATTTAACAAATTAATTAGTAATTATTAAATTTTAATTAATAAAGCCAAATTTTTACCACAATTAAAGATAAAAATTTTTTTACAAAAAAATTATTAATCACCACATCTTCATTAAAAATCAGGTTTAACTAGTGCTGCAGTTTTTATTAAAGTTAACATGGAATAAAGTGATTATTTAATAGTCACAGTGTCTGTCATGGACATACACAACCTTTTTTTTTTTTATTTTCAAATCGTAGATGTCAGTTATGATTTGCTATCTACCATGTCATCATTTTTTTCCCTTAAATTTTCAAATCGTATTTGTTAGTTACGACACATTTACGATTTCTTTACACTTCACTGTAAACGCGGAACACCACATTAAGACTCTAAAAGTTTTGTATATTGGTAATATTTTTTTTATTATTATATTTTGATCAAAGAGCATTGTTTTTACCCAATGCAAATATTTTCTAATTTTTTATAATATATTAATTCGATGGTAAGTTACCATGGCAGTTTGAAAAAAGAGCCTAGATATGTAATGCTATAAGCACATATTAAGTTTGTAAATATATTATATATCCTGTACGGGCTGTTGGGGAAGATCAAATATTTCAAAAATATCTAATAACTAATGATAATATAATTTTTATTAAAATTATATAAATAATAATTAAGATCAAAATTTAAAACATTTTAAATAACTTTAACCAAGATTAATCCAGTGAAAAATTGTAATTAAATATTATTTGATTTTCAATTTATTTCTATATCACCAATTCAAATTCAATTGTATTATGTATATTTCAAATGTTTTCAATATATCTAATTAAATATTATATTAAATTTTTAAACACGTGCTATAAAAGAAGAATCCTTCTTTATCAAAAAAAGAAGAAGAAGAGAAGAATCCTATCTTGGAATTTAATTTTGAAATTACATAATTTTTTTAAAAAATAAGATCAATGTAAAATCTTGATTAATGATTTCAATTTACTGAATTTATAATAAATTACTAGCAATTAATTTTACTTTATAATTAAAAATTTAATTAAATAATTTAATAATATGGATTTAATTATAAATTTTAATAAATAACTTTCATATTCAATCATAAATTTATCTAAATTTTCTAATTATGGTTCCATTAAACCTTTCTCAAAGTTAAGGATTGCGTTAAGTGACATATGAATTTCAACTTCTCAAGCTGCCTTTACTTTGAAAGTTAGATGCCCATATGGATGTTAAATTAATTTGTTTGAATGCATGGCAGCAAAAAAATTAATTAGTGGTTTCAAATGTAATTGTTGTTGACGGCATGTAGTTCAACAGATATTTGTTTTAAATTTAATGGTATTTAAATTTAAATTTTGTTCCATGGTTAATTTTGTTTTGATTAGAATACTAGGAAATTGACTTATTGATATTTATTATAATTTAATTTATGGAAATTTTAAAATTTTATAAAGGTTAATGTTTTCAAAAACAAATTGTTTAAAATTAATTATTTTTTTGGTGATAATGGGATGTGCATCAACTTAGGGTAACTATAATATTCATAATTTTGTTAGATATTATAAGATATGTAAAGAAAAGATAGATTAACATAAAGAATAAAAGGGGCATAACGGTAGTATCACGTGTCTAGTTCTCAATGGAACTAAGTCAGAGGATTAATGATGGGTAGTTTAGCACAAAATGCAAAGGGTGATATTTTATATTGAGTCTATTAATTTTCATATCATTTTATATCTTTTCTTTAGTTTTTTAAGCACATTTTAGGGATATTTTGAGATTTATTGAGACATTTTGAATCCATTTGAACTAATTAAGTATTTTCTATATTTTTGGTCCAAATAAACTATTTTTAAAATTACATTTCATTTTGTTAATTTTCTTAATAATTTTCAGAAATTGTAAAAAAAATATGCAATAAATAATAATAGTTTTTATTGTTATTATGATTATTATAATAATTTTTGTTTTGACTTTTCTTCAGCTCGTGAGGGGTTCAGTTCTGACATTTCTTTTGATTGAAGACGATTTGAGAGGGAGTCCAGTGGGTGACGTTTTCCATTGAAGACCATTCAGAGGAGGGCAGACCCAAGACTGAAGTCACGTGGGGGTCTTTTCTGAAACAGAGGAGTATTGGATTGAGGACGAAGCTCGTGGGTGATCTTCCATTGGAAGCCACAGTCCAATCGACGTGGAAACAAACTTAAACCTAATAGAAGTACAGAAATTAAATTCTTTCTAACTTATGAAAAACACTATACGTCTGTCAAAGTATTGTAGTGACTGTTGCAATCATACCAAAGGATTGGTCCTTCAAGATCAATCACTAGATACATGCTGTGTTGAGGAGTTCCTATGCCAACAGAAGCATAGTGGAGATTGGTTGAGGGGTCTTTCTTGATGGGAAGAATGAAGGGATGGGGTTTGGGTTCGGGCTGTTCTGAGAGTGATGAGCAGAAAGCTGAGAAAATGGCTATTGAAAGGAGGAGATGCGGAGGGCAGAAGAAGCCATCTTAACAACAACTAATGCTGTTACTCTTCTCAGACCAAAACGCAGTGTCTCTCATATAGGCAATGCAATGCAATGCAGGTGTAGATCTTATATTAATATCATATTTGTTACTACTCTTCGACCATAATGCTTAGAAAGAAAGATGGCTCTCGGCAGAACGAATGCCACTTACGCAGTTACGCTGCCACAATTCAGGACTTCTCATTTATGGATAAGGAAGTGGTTGAGATTGAATATTAATTCTGGAAGAGTAATAACTTTTAAATAGCTATATATAACAAAATCCTTCAATGTTTTCTGTTTGAAGGTCAAGAACTCAAAATTTGTGTGTGCTTGAACATTATATGCTTTGAAGTAACCATATTTTACTTTATGCCGAACATTTTGATCTTCAATTTCTCTACATTAGAAAATAGTAACCTAAAGACACGTAGCCCCATATATCTATTAAAGTCAATTAATACATTGTTGAATTGTATAAGTGAGTGATGGAATTCATTCACTTCCATAATTTCGATGCTACATTCAAGTAGCAACATCATATAAGCTATCTTCTAACGGAAGGTCATACACCAAACATGTTTTATGATTTTATAAAAAAAAAAATAGAAGATAAAGAAATTCCATTTCCATGTATGATTCAGTCTCCATATATTAATGGTTGGGATAACATGGTATGCTCACAACATAACTAAGCCACAATCGGAAGCTATTACAGCTATCTTTAGTTTTACTTATTTGACTGAAACAATAGAAGTAGCAATTAATGAAGTCTACCATCAACAGCATGTATTTTAGTTGCACAAGTATGATTATTCGGAAATTGCTTTATATTTAGCCCCTGTCAGTGACATCGTAATGAAACAATTTATAATAAGAAAAAATAGCTCAAAATTGTAAAGTCCATGATGCATTGAATAAGCAAGAATCACTTCTGATAATTTACCTCTTATAGCTAATATAGTATGCTCAACAGTCAAAAATATATTCATGAGAAGTCCGATATCAATATCATAAAACTTTTTCTAAAAATATGTATTGCATTGTATAATTTTGTTGCCTTGATCTCAATGCTACTTGATGCAAAATTAGCTTGTCTAAAAGTTCCTCTAAAGTTTTCAACTTATACCTTGAAGAAGCTTCTATTGGATCTCCGAATGTGGACTTAACATAAATTATGTTATTTTATAAAACCCCAATTTAATATTTGTTAATTATGAGGTTCTGAGTCCAAAATAATGTGATCCCTTTTGTAGTGGGTTGTACTAATAAGTCTTATTAGTATTATATTTATTGGATCTTGTGTGGACTGACTAATGATAAGTAGGTTCACCCATTAGGGTTACACAAGGAGAGATCCCTATTCTCTGCCTATATATATGTCCCACTGTGATAACATTGCTTAACACATAGTAGGCCAAGAAAGGAGTCTCCCTTACTCTTTTCATGACTTCATTCTTAGAGCTATGGACTTGATGATTGCATTTGGTAATATTTATTCTTTCTACTTCTTATACATGCTATAGAGTAATCCACCAGAAAGGCTATCGACTTAAAATTCCTTCAGCTTCTGGTTTAGACATTGCCAAATATGTGGAAACCAATCCACTAGAATCAAGTGATTCTGTGATAGTATTTATAGCAGGTGGAATCCAGTAAGCTGATTGATAACATAAGGGGATTGAGCAATCGGCATTGAAGTAAGGGAAACACAATAAGAGCAAACAACTTTTAAAGAAAACTAGAGAGCAGCCAATGCAAAAGCCTCGGCATTTCAAGTAATTTTTCCTTCCTATGTGTTGTATGAGATAGTTTTAAATGTGGAAATTATTACATTTGTATTTATTTAATATGAATGTTAAAAATTAATATTTTAATTACTTTCCCCATATGTTCATTAGAGATATTTATACTGTGTTTTTACAAGCAGTATCATACCAAAATATACAAGTTTAATATAAGCTATTTCAATGATTTCCATAAATCATGTTTATAGATATTTTGTTCATTTGTCACATTCCCTATGCGAATTTTTAGAATACTTCGCAATGGCTGATTAAATTTGGAATTGATCTTGTAATGTTCCGATCAAGTAACCAATTACTCTCTCTCTTTTTTTTTCCCCAATGAATATGTTTTGATTACTCATAATTATTATCCATTTCTTTATGGTACATACAAAGCAAAAGCATTAGAATTCTTATTAGAGCAAACAAACTATAATGTGAGAGGGTTAGAAGGTAATTATCAACAAAGACTTATTTTTCTAAACTTTTCATAATAGGATTACATTGCTGTCAAATTATAAAATTCTAAATAGGAAAAAGCAGGCTAACCCATAAGTAGATGTTTCACCTTAACTCACAGCACCTTCCACACTTGTAAATGCTGCCAATACAATACATCATAGTAGCAATAAGGAAAATCAGAAAGCTTATTGATTTGATGACAGAAATAGGGAAAAAACCATATTTAAATAGCTGTTCAGCTACTGTGATATGTCGTAATCATCTATACATCAACAACACATGTGCTCTTCATGGGTAAGAAGTTTAAATGGTACTTGAGCAAAACTAATGAAACATCTAGTAATGGTTAGTAAGTTTAAATAGTAGTTGAGCAAAATTGATAAAACCTCTACTTAACCTTTGTAACCCAAACTTAAACCAAAAGTGAATGCTAAAATTGGAGTCTAAGCTTATGCAACCATAAGGATAGACATTACCTTCGAGTTTTGTCCTACTTAGTTTTAGTGTTTTTCCACTATATTCCCTGCACTAAACCCAAACACATATCATGTTAGAAACAACACTTTACAGCTCTTTGAACAGATAAAATCAACACTAGAAGAGAAGAAGATCATTTCGCAATTTGACATTCAATTTTTCCTTTTTGTTCCTCAACTTGCCACTCAATCATAATGCATAATCTCTAGCTTAAAGATATAAATAGCTAACATAAAGTTATTTTTCACGGCATGAATATCAAATATCACATACAAACAAACATGTTCTCTTGTGCGTGCATGCATGCATACCTACACCAATTCATACTTACTACTAAAGAACATAAAAGAGAGATTTAATAGGTAGAAGTTTCATTATATTTATCTTGTTTATTTAATTAAATATTTCTTATTTAAGTGTGGTCCTTTTATTTATTAATAATAAATATAATGATAGTTGAGTGATTTTAATAGATAATGAATAATTTAGTTGATATTATATTATCTTTATTTGAATATAGCATCGATCATTATAGGATGCTATGGCTTTGATTTGTAACACACCAGCAAACCCATTAAGGATCATTATAGTCTAACGCAAAAGAAACTGCTTTTAATTCCCTCCCCAGAACAGGTTTGGTGTTGGACAAACCTCATTCTACATGTTGCAACTTACATCAAGTACTCCTTTGGGAGTTTTCACCTCACCTAACTTTTCTTCTTATTTTACCTAGATATGAAGTAAAACTACATGATGTCGAGAGACAACAACAAAGGGGCCAATTATTCTAAATCATGGTTAACTTCAGGACAACCAAGTTCACAATTGTTATATGGATATTTGGAACGTCTGAGGAATATGATGTTTATTCCTTATCTACACAATACCAAGATGATGTGAACAATGCTGCAGGATTATTCCTTAATTGCATAGAAGTAATTATTAATAAGACATCTTTTTGCTCCTTTTATTTATAATATATGAGTAGGGCAAGGTTACACATCTTGGCATTATTTGTCTATTGTATGTAAAAATCATTCCTTAATACATAAAAGTAGTTTTGTGATTATTTAATATTATATATGATAGTGTAAACATCTTGGCATAAACTATCTATTATACAAAATAGTTAATTTTTTTATTTGACATATATTTAAATAACAAAATTTGCAAGATATATATGAGATACATGGACATTTTGAGTTTATTTGTTCATTTTTTAAGTGGATAGTTTCAATCATTAAAATAATAAAATTACACAGACATGGCGTAATCAAGATCACTTTTGATTTTTATTCATTTATTGTCGATTTATTCATTAAGTTTTTGTTATCATAGAAATTAAATAAAAAGAATTATTGAGATATGGTAGAAATTTATAATATTTTAGTGGTGTTATCTGCCACAAATTGTTGAGTTTAATATTCATCAGTATAATAATAAAATTGATTAGCTAAATTATCATTTGATGTCAATTTAGTGGCTACAAATATCTCTTCATAAGTCAATAACATTGTTATCTTTTTAGTAGATTATATTAGCAATTTTGGTAGCAACAAATTAGTAGGAAGAGATAATATAATAGATAATAATTATTATTATTTTTCACCTTCATATCAACATGTGGCTTATTAAAAAGGAGTTCAGATGGTTAAGTTCCAATTTTCAAATTAAGCAATTCAATTTTTTTATTAATAAATTATGTAATTAATACAAGATAATATATTTTGGTCAATGATGTGTTCAATCCATAAATTTTCTCATCATTATATTTAATGATATTTTAATCCTTTATTTAATAAAAAATTACAAGAAATAAATTACTCTGATTATAATCAATATTAAATCATATAAAACAATAAATTTCCTAATTAATAAGAGCATTCAAATCATAATTAAATCAATATGAATTGTCAAACTAATCAAATTATTTAAATTTCAATATCAAGGTATTAAAAATTGAATCGATTATTCAACTAGTCTAGATGTTGATTCAAGGTATGGTCAGATCCAGGTCAAACTGTGGTTGAACAAATTATAATTAAATAAAGACTTTCCATTGTCAATTTTTTTGGACACAATAATTACCAAGTTAGACTCCATTACATTATTTAGAAAATCAAACCTGGTACTCGGCCAAAAGAGACAACAGTTTAAAGTTCAATGGTTTAATTGAAATCAGACTGGGTTAGACCAATTGTAATTAAATTAATATATGTACTTCCTCTGATCTTGAATACAAGAAAAAAAAGATACCTAACTTACATTTCTGAAGAAAGTTTGTTAAAAATAGTAATTCGCCTTAGCCTTTCATTTGGTTCAAGGGATTTTGAGAGGAGGGGAGGGAAAATTTTTAATCATATTTTTTTAATAACTAAATAAGGGAAGTAAGTACTTTTCCTCCCCTTTTCAGAGAAGAGGGAGAGGAGGGGATAAGAGGGAAAATAATCCACTCCCTTTGTTCGATTTGAAAAAAAAAGTATGGTGAAAAATTTTCTCTCCCCTCTAAATCTCTCGAACCAAATAGAGGGTAAATGTGTCATAAATTGAATTCTTTTCCTCAAATATTCCTATTCTAATGTCTAATCTTTTTCCTAATTGAATGATACTTATTATTACATATAATTAAATGAGGAGCACAATTGGAAAGATATTTTAAGTGCATAAAACATATGGTTTCTTTTTTTTTTTTTTAATAATTTGGATCAAGATACCTCCTTTAAAATCTATTATAAAATATTAGAATGTTAATAAGCCACACTATTCATAAGTTTGGCTCAGTTGACTTAGTTATAAGGTTTTATGTTATAATACATACTCTGATCCAAGATTTTTTTTTGAAGTTTTTATGGCAGGATTTCTAATAGTTTGAGAATCTATTGATTAGAATGGTTAATTAATTAATTAAATTTTCGATGCTATATCATTTTGCCAAGCTAGGTCAATTCCTCTATACTGGATCAATTTTCTATGCTGCTATTAATTGGAAGATTCAAAATCAAGATTCTAATTGGTGCAATTTAATACAATTATCCCTGCACATATTCAAAAAAAAACAACTCCAATTAATTTCAAAGGCTTTTAAACAAATTTGTAGAGGTTTCGTCAACTTGTACAAGAGAAAAAGTTTCAGACAGTCTCATATGCCTTGCAGTTTTTTAGATTGTGCTTTTCATACAATGGCTTAGTGCTTTTCATATATTCTACTTTTTTATTCTATTCTGCTCATAATTGGCTCTTTTATAATGATGCTATTTTGGTATGTTCCCAAGTTTCTATTCAAAATGGAAGGATTCGATACTTTCACTGGATCTGATAGTAAAAGTTACTGTGGCACCCATAATGCCAATCAAAAACATGAATATGGGAAAAAATGTAATACCTTATTTTAGGGCCCATTTCCCATATATTAGATCATTTTAGATACCTTTTATCATGATTTAGAGACTAGATTCATAATATAATAAAATCAAAATTTTTCAAAATTCAGGGCATTGTTCATTTGGCAATTTCCATTTTACCCAATGAACTTTGAAAATCTATAACTAAATCTACAAAAATCATCTTGATGTGATTCAAATCTCTGTTACTAGGGGAATCCTGGTTAGTTTCTTTTCCTCCGCTTATTGATATGCTTAAACTCAGCGGGTAGCCCCGCCTGACCTGGGGTTG